>BTCW01000015.1:10007500-20007500 GCA_033239725.1 Echinochloa phyllopogon | reverse complement strand
ATTTTGAGCACAGTAACGAATCTGACCAAAACGAACAAAAACGTCACTATTCGGGCCAAAAAGTGGATTGGGTGCGTATGTCTCGTTCTGGACCGAATCGGTGCATTGTTCCCCAGCATGGTTTTGAGCACAGTAACGAATCTGACCAAAACGAACCAAAACATCACTATTCGGTCGAAAAAGTGGATTGGGTGCGTTCGTCTCGTTCTGGACCGAATCGGTGCATCGTTCCCCAGCATGGTTTTTGATACAATAACGAAACTGACCAAAATGAACCAAAACATCACTATTGGGTCCAAAAAAGTGGATTAAGTGCATTCGTTTTGTTTCTGGCCCAAATCAGTGCATCGTTTCATTTTCTGCCCGAATTGGTGCATTAAATGGAACCCTGGCATGGTTTTTGGCACAGTATGAAAACTGACAGAAACGAACCAAAACATCACTATTGGGTCCAAAAACGTCGACTTGGTCTGTTGGTTTCGTTTCTGTACCGAATCGCTGCATCGTTTCGTTTCCAGCACGAATTGGTGCATTAAATGCAACTTCGGCATGGTTTCCGGCACAGTAATGAAACTGACCAATATGACCAAAACATCACTATTGGGTCCAAAAAAGTGGATTGGGTGCGTTCGTTTCGTTTCTGGACTAAATCAGTGCAACATTTTGTTTCCGGCCTGAATCGGTGCATTAAATGGAACTCGGGCATGATTTTTGGCACAGTAACGAAACTGACCAAAACGAACCAAAACATCACTATTGGGTCCAAAAAACGTGGATTGGATGCGTTCGTTCGTTTCTGGAGCAAATAGGTGCATCGTTTGTTTCCGGCCTGAATCGATGCATTAAAGCAACGTCGGCATGGTTTTCGGCACAATAACGAAACAGACCCAAACATCACTATTGGGTCCAAAAATGTGGACTTGGTTCGTTCCTTTCGTTTCTGGACCGAATTTTTGCATCGTTTCGTTTCCGGCATGAATTGGTGCAATAAAGCAACTTCGACATGGTTTTCAGCATAGTAACGCAAATGACCAAAACGAACCAAAACATCACTATTGGTTCCAAAAAACGTGGATTGGATGCGTTCGTTCGTTTCTGGAGCAAATAGGTGCATCGTTTGTTTCCGGCCTGAATCGATGCATTAAAGCAACGTCGGCATGGTTTTCGGCACAATAACGAAACAGACCCAAACATCACTATTGGGTCCAAAAATGTGGACTTGGTTCGTTCGTTTCGTTTCTGGACCGAATTTTTGCATCGTTTCGTTTCCGGCACGAATTGGTGCAATAAAGAAACCTCGACATGGTTTTCAGCATAGTAACGCAACTGGCCAAAACGAACCAAAACATCTCTATTGGGTCCAAAAAAGTAGATTGGGTGGGTTCGTCTCGTTTCTGGACTGAATCGGTGCATCGTTCACCAGCATGATTTTGAGCACAGTAACGAATCTGACCAAAACGAACAAAAACATCACTATTCGGGCCAAAAAGTGGATTGGGTGCGTAGGTCTCGTTCTGGACCGAATCGGTGCATTGTTCCCCAGCATGGTTTTGAGCACAGTAACGAATCTGACCAAAACGAACCAAAACATCACTATTCGGTCCAAAAAGTGGATTGGGTGCGTTCGTCTCGTTCTGGACCGAATCGGTGCATCGTTCCCCAGCATGGTTTTTGATACAATAACGAAACTGACAAAAATGAACCAAAACATCACTATTGGGTCCAAAAAAGTGGATTAAGTGCATTCGTTTTGTTTCTGGCCCAAATCAGTGCATCGTTTCATTTTCTGCCCGAATTGGTGCATTAAATGGAACCCTGGCATGGTTTTTGGCACAGTATGAAAACTGACAGAAACGAACCAAAACATCACTATTGGGTCCAAAAACGTCGACTTGGTCTGTTGGTTTCGTTTCTGTACCGAAT
Source organism: Echinochloa phyllopogon (assembly GCA_033239725.1). Classification (NCBI taxonomy): domain Eukaryota; kingdom Viridiplantae; phylum Streptophyta; class Magnoliopsida; order Poales; family Poaceae; genus Echinochloa; species Echinochloa phyllopogon. The sequence goes on along the minus strand of BTCW01000015.1, from coordinate 20,005,577 downwards.
CGCTGCATCGTTTCGTTTCCAGCACGAATCGGTGCATTAAATGCAACTTCGGCATGGTTTTCGGCACAGTAATGAAACTGACCAATATGACCAAAACATCACTATTGGGTCCAAAAAAGTGGATTGGGTGCGTTCGTTTCGTTTCTGGACTAAATCAGTGCAACATTTTGTTTCCGGCCTGAATCGGTGCATTAAATGGAACTCGGGCCTGATTTTTGGCACAGTAACGAAACTGACCAAAACGAACCAAAACATCACTATTGGGTCCAAAAAACGTGGATTGGATGCGTTCGTTCGTTTCTGGAGCAAATAGGTGCATCGTTTGTTTCCGGCCTGAATCGATGCATTAAAGCAACGTCGGCATGGTTTTCGGCACAATAACGAAACAGACCCAAACATCACTATTGGGTCCAAAAATGTGGACTTGGTTCGTTCCTTTCGTTTCCGGACTGAATCAGTGCAACATTTTGTTTCCGGCCTGAATCGGTGCATTAAATGAAACTCGGGCATGTTTTTTGGCACAGTAACGAAACTGACCAAAACGAACCAAAACATCACTATTGGGTCCAAAACGTGGATTGGGTGCGTTCATTCGTTTCTGGACCAAATCGGTGCATCGTTTGTTTCCGGCCTGAATCGATGCATTAAAGCAACGTCGGCATGGTTTTCGGCACAATAACGAAACAGACCCAAACATCACTATTGGGTCCAAAAATGTGGACTTGGTTCGTTCGTTTCGTTTCTGGACCGAATTTTTGCATCATTTCGTTTCCGGCACGAATTGGTGCAATAAAGAAACCTCGACATGGTTTTCAGCATAGCAACGCAACTGGCCAAAACGAACCAAAACATCACTATTGGGTTCAAAAAAGCGGACCGGGTGTTTTTGTTTCATTTTTGGACCGAATGAGTGCATCATTTCGTTTCCGACCGAATCGATGCATTAAATGCAACACCGGCATGCTTTTCTGCAGTGTAACAAAGATGACCAAAATGAACCAAAACATCTCTATTGTGTCCAGAAAAGTAGATTGGGTGGGTTCGTCTCGTTTCTGGACTGAATCGGTGCATCGTTCACCGGCATGGTTTTGAGCACAGTAACGAATCTGACCAAAACGAACCAAAACATCACTATTCGGTCCAAAAAGCGGATTGGGTGCGTTCGTCTCGTTCTGGACCGAATCGGTGCATCGTTCCCCAGCATGGTTTTTGATACAATAATGAAACTGACCGAAATGAACCAAAACATCACTATTGGGTCCAAAAAAGTGGATTGGGTGCGTTCGTTTCGTTTCTGGACTGAATCAGTGCAACATTTTGTTTCCGGCCTGAATCAGTGCATTAAATGGAACTCTTGCATGATTTTTGGCACAGTAACGAAACTGACCAAAACGAACAAAAACATCACTATTGGGTCCAAAAACGTGGATTGGATGCGTACGTTCGTTTCAGGACCAAATAGGTGCATTGTTTGTTTCCGGCCTGAATCGATGCATTAAAGCAACGTCGGCATGGTTTTCGGCACAATAACGAAACAGACCCAAACATCACTATTGGGTCCAAAAATGTGGACTTGGTTCGTTCGTTTCGTTTCTGGACCGAATTTTTGCATCGTTTCGTTTCCGGCACGAATTGGTGCAATAAAGCAACTTCGACATGGTTTTCAGCATAGTAACTCAAATGACCAAAACGAACCAAAACATCACTACTGGGTTCAAAAAAGCGGACCGGGTGCTTTTGTTTCCTTTTTGGACCGAATCAGTGCATCATTTCGTTTCCGACCGAATCGATGCATTAAATGCAACACCGGCATGCTTTTCTGCAGTGTAACAAAGATGACCAAAATGAACCAAAACATCTCTATTGGGTCCAAAAAAGTAGATTGGGTGGGTTCGTCTCATTTCAGGACTGAATCGGTGCATCGTTCACCGGTATGGTTTTGAGCACAGTAACGAATCTGACCAAAACGAACCAAAACATCACTATTCGGGCCAAAAAGTGGATTGGGTGCGTACGTCTCGTTCTGGACCGAATCGGTGCATTGTTCCCCAGCATGATTTTGAGCACAGTAACGAATATGACCAAAACGAACCAAAACATCACTATTCGGTCCAAAAAGTGGATTGGTGCGTTCGTCTCGTTCTGGACCGAATCGGTGCACCGTTCCCCAGCATGGTTTTTGATACAATAATGAAACTGACCAAAATGAACCAAAACATCACTATTGGGTCCAAAAAAGTGGATTAGGTGCGTTCGTTTTGTTTCTGGCCCAAATCAGTTCATCGTTTCATTTTCTGCCCGAATTGGTGCATTAAATGAAACCCTGGCATGGTTTTTGGCACAGTATGAAAACTGGCAGAAACGAACCAAAACATCACTATTGGGTCCAAAAACGTCGACTTGGTTTGTTGGTTTCGTTTCTGTACCGAATCGCTGCATCGTTTCGTTTCCAGCACGAATCGGTGCATTAAATGCAACTTCGGCATGGTTTTCGGCACAGTTATGAAACTGACCAATACGACCAAACCATCACAATTGGGTCCAAAAAAGTGGAATGGGTGCGTTCGTTTCGTTTCCGGCCTGAATCGGTGCATTAAATGGAACTCGGGCATGATTTTTGGCACAGTAACGAAACTGACCAAAATGAACCAAAACATCACTATTGGGTCCAAAAACGTGGATTGGATGCATTCGTTCGTTTCTGGACCAAATCGGTGCATCGTTTGTTTCCGGCCTGAATCGATGCATTGAAGCAACGTCGGCATGGTTTTCGGCACAATAACAAAACAGACCCAAACATCACTATTGGGTCCAAAAATGTGGACTTGGTTCGTTCGTTTCGCTTCTGGACCGAATTTTTGCATCGTTTCGTTTCCGGCATGAATTGGTGCAATAAAGCAACCTCGACATGGTTTTCAGCATAGTAACGAATCTGACCAAAACGAACCAAAACATCACTATTCGGGCCAAAAAGTGGATTGGGTGCGTACGTCTCGTTCTGGACCGAATCGGTGCATTGTTCCCCAGCAATGTTTTGAGCACAGTAACGAATCTGACCAAAATGAACCCAAACATCACTATTCGGTCCAAAAAGTGGATTGGGTCCGTTCGCCTCGTTCTGGACCGAATCGGTGCATCGTTCCCCGGCATGGTTTTTGATACAATAATGAAACTGACCAAAATGAACCAAAATATCACTATTGGGTCCAAAAAAGTGGATTAGATGCGTTCGTTTTGTTTCTGGCCCAAATCATTGCATCGTTTCATTTTCTGCCCGAATTGGTGCATTAAATGGAACCCTGACATGGTTTTTTGCACAATATGAAAACTGACAGAAACGAACCAAAACATCACTATTGGATCCAAAAACGTCGACTTGGTTTGTTGGTTTCGTTTCTGTACCAAATCGCTGCATCGTTTCGTTTCCAGCACGAATCGGTGCATTAAATGCAATGTCGGCATGGTTTTCGGCACAGTAATGAAACTGACCAATACGACCAAAACATCACTATTGGGTCCAAAAAAGTGGATTGGGTGCGTTTGCTTCGTTTCTGGACTGAATCAGTGCAACATTTTGTTTCCGGCCTGAATCGGTGCATTAAATGGAACTCGGGCATGGTTTTTGGCACAGTAACGAAACTGACCAAAACGAACCAAAACATCACTATTGGGTCCAAAAACGTGGATTGGGTGCGTTCGTTCGTTTCTGGACCAAATCGGTGCATCGTTTGTTTCCGGCCTGAATCGATGCATTAAAGCAACGTCGGCATGGTTTTCGGCACAATAACGAAACTGACCCAAACATCACTATTGGGTCCAAAAATGTGGACTTGGTTCGTTCGTTTCGTTTCTAGACCGAATTTTTGCATCGTTTCGTTTCCGGCATGAATTGGTGCAATAAAGCAACCTCGACATGGTTTTCAGCACAGTAACGCAAATGACCAAAACGAACCAAAACATCACTATTGGGTTCAAAAAAGCGGACCGGGTGCTTTTGTTTCATTTTTGGACCGAATCAGTGCATCATTTCGTTTCCGACCGAATCGATGCATTAAATGCAACACCGGCATGCTTTTCCGCAGAGTAACAAAGATGACCAAAATGAACCAAAACATCTCTATTGGGTCCAAAAAAAGTAGATTGGGTGGGTTCATCTCGTTTCTGGACTGAATCGGTGCATCGTTCGCCGGCATGGTTTTCAGCACAGTAACGAATCTGACCAAAACGAACCAAAACATCATTGTTCGGGCCAAAAAGTGGATTGGGTGCGTACGTCTAGTTCTGGACTGAATCGGTGCATCGTTCACCGGTATGGTTTTGAGCACAGTAACGAATCTGACCAAAACGAACCAAAACATCACTATTCGGGCCAAAAAGTGGATTGGGTGCGTACGTCTCGTTCTGGACCGAATCGGTGCATTGTTCCCCAGCATGCTTTTGAGCACAGTAACGAATATGACCAAAACGAACCAAAACATCACTATTCGGTCCAAAAAGTGGATTGGTGCGTTCGTCTCGTTCTGGACCGAATCGGTGCACCGTTCCCCAGCATGGTTTTTGATACAATAATGAAACTGACCAAAATGAACCAAAACATCACTATTGGGTCCAAAAAAGTGGATTAGGTGCGTTCGTTTTGTTTCTGGCCCAAATCAGTTCATCGTTTCATTTTCTGCCCGAATTGGTGCATTAAATCAAACCCTGGCATGGTTTTTGGCACAGTATGAAAACTGGCAGAAACGAACCAAAACATCACTATTGGGTCCAAAAACGTCGACTTGGTTTGTTGGTTTCGTTTCTGTACCGAATCGCTGCATCGTTTCGTTTCCAGCACGAATCAGTGCATTAAATGCAACTTCGGCATGGTTTTCGGCACAGTTATGAAACTGACCAATACGACCAAACCATCACTATTGGGTCCAAAAAAGTGGATTGGGTGCGTTCGTTTCGTTTCCGGCCTGAATCGGTGCATTAAATGGAACTCGGGCACGATTTTTGGCACAGTAACGAAACTGACCAAAATGAACCAAAACATCACTATTGGGTCCAAAAACGTGGATTGGATGCATTCGTTCGTTTCTGGACCAAATCGGTGCATCGTTTGTTTCCGGCCTGAATCGATGCATTGAAGCAACGTCGGCATGGTTTTCGGCACAATAACAAAACAGACCCAAACATCACTATTGGGTCCAAAAATGTGGACTTGGTTCGTTCGTTTCGCTTCTGGACCGAATTTTTGCATCGTTTCGTTTCCGGCACGAATTGGTGCAATAAAGCAACCTCGACATGGTTTTCAGCATAGTAACGAATCTGACCAAAACGAACCAAAACATCACTATTCGGGCCAAAAAGTGGATTGGGTGCGTACGTCTCGTTCTGGACCGAATCGGTGCATTGTGCCCCAGCATGGTTTTGAGCACAGTAACGAATCTGACCCAAATGAACCCAAACATCACTATTCGGTCCAAAAAGTGGATTGGGTCCGTTCGCCTCGTTCTGGACCGAATCGGTGCATCGTTCCCCGGCATGGTTTTTGATACAATAATGAAACTGACCAAAATGAACCAAAACATCACTATTGGGTCCAAAAAAGTGGATTAGATGCGTTCGTTTTGTTTCTGGCCCAAATCATTGCATCGTTTCATTTTCTGCCCGAATTGGTGCATTAAATGGAACCCTGACATGGTTTTTTGCACAATATGAAAACTGACAGAAACGAACCAAAACATCACTATTGGATCCAAAAACATCGACTTGGTTTGTTGGTTTCGTTTCTGTACCGAATCGCTGCATCGTTTCGTTTCCAGCACGAATCGGTGCATTAAATGCAATGTCGGCATGGTTTTCGGCACAGTAATGAAACTGACCAATACGACCAAAACATCACTATTGGGTCCAAAAAAGTGGATTGGGTACGTTTGCTTCGTTTCTGGACTGAATCAGTGCAACATTTTGTTTCCGGCCTGAATCGGTGCATTAAATGGAACTCGGGCATGGTTTTTGGCACAGTAACGAAACTGACCAAAACGAACCAAAACATCACTATTGGGTCCAAAAACGTGGATTGGGTACGTTCGTTCGTTTCTGGACCAAATCGGTGCATCGTTTGTTTCCGGCCTGAATCGATGCATTAAAGCAACGTCGGCATGGTTTTCGGCACAATAACGAAACTGACCCAAACATCACTATTGGGTCCAAAAATGTGGACTTGGTTCGTTCGTTTCGTTTCTAGACCGAATTTTTGCATCGTTTCGTTTCCGGCACGAATTGGTGCAATAAAGCAACCTCGACATGGTTTTCAGCACAGTAACGCAAATGACCAAAATGAACCAAAACATCACTATTGGGTTCAAAAAAGCGGACCTGGTGCTTTTGTTTCATTTTTGGACCGAATCAGTGCATCATTTCGTTTCCGACCGAATCGATGCATTAAATGCAACACCGGCATGCTTTTCCGCAGAGTAACAAAGATGACCAAAATGAACCAAAACATCTCTATTGGGTCCAAAAAAAGTAGATTGGGTGGGTTCATCTCGTTTCTGGACTGAATCGGTGCATCGTTCGCCGGCATGGTTTTCAGCACAGTAACGAATCTGACCAAAACGAACCAAAACATCATTGTTCGGGCCAAAAAGTGGATTGGGTGCGTACGTCTAGTTCTGGACCGAATCGGTGCATCGTTCCCCAGCATGGTTTTGAGCATAGTAACGAATCTGACCAAAACAAACCAAAACATCACTATTCGGCCCAAAAAGTGATTTGAGTGCGTTCGTCTCGTTCTCGACCGAATCGGTGCACCGTTCCCCGGCATGGTTTTGAGCACAGTAACGAATCTGACCAAAACGAACCAAAACAGCACTATTCAGGCCAAAAAGTGGATTGGGTGCGTACGTCTCATTCTGGACCGAATCGGTGCATTGTTCCCCAGCATGGTTTTGAGCACAGTAACGAATTTGACCAAAACGAACCAAAACATCACTATTCAGTCCAAAATGTGGATTGGGTGTGTTCGTCTCGTCCTGGACCGAATCGGTGCATCGTTCCCCGGCATGGTTTTTGATACAATAATGAAACTGACCAAAATGAACCAAAACATCACTATGGGGTCCAAAAAAGTGGATTAGGTGCGTTCGTTTTGTTTCTGGCCCAAATCAGTGCATCGTTTCATTTTCTGCCCGAATTGGTGCCTTAAATGAAACCCTGGCATGGTTTTTGGCACAGTATGAAAACTGACAGAAACGAACCAAAACATCACTATTGGGTCCAAAAACGTCGACTTGGTTTGTTGGTTTTGTTTCTGTACCGCATCGCTGCATCGTTTCATTTCCAGCACGAATCGGTGCATTAAATGCAACTTCGGCATGGTTTTCGGCACAGTAATGAAACTGACCAATACGACCAAAACATCACTATTGGGTCCAAAAAAAGTGGATTGGGTGCGTTTGCTTCGTTTCTGGACTGAATCAGTGCAACATTTTGTTTCCGGCCTGAATCGGTGCATCAAATGGAACTCGGGCATGGTTTTTGGCACAGTAACGAAACTGACCAAAACGAACCAAAACATCACTATTGGGTCCAAAAACGTGGATTGGGTGCGTTCGTTCGTTTCTGGACCAAATCGGTGCATCGTTTGTTTCCGGCCTGAATCGATGCATTAAAGCAACGTCGGCATGGTTTTCGGCACAATAACGAAACTGACCCAAACATCACTATTGGGTCCAAAAATGTGGACTTGGTTCGTTCGTTTCGTTTCTAGACCGAATTTTTGCATCGTTTCGTTTCCGGCACGAATTGGTGCAATAAAGCAACCTCGACATGGTTTTCCGCACAATAACGCAAATGACCAAAACGAACCAAAACATCACTATTGGGTTCAAAAAAGCGGATCGGGTGCTTTTGTTTCATTTTTGGACCGAATCAGTGCATCATTTCGTTTCCGACCGAATCGATGCATTAAATGCAACACCGGCATGCTTTTCCGCAGAGTAACAAAGATGACCAAAATGAACCAAAACATCTCTATTGGGTCCAAAAATAGTAGATTGGGTGGGTTCATCTCGTTTCTGGACTGAATCGGTGCATCGTTCACCGGCATGGTTTTCAGCACAGTAACGAATCTGACCAAAACGAACCAAAACATCACTGTTCGGCCCAAAAAGTGGATTGGGTGCGTTCGTCTCGTTCTCGACCGAATCGGTGCATCGTTCCCCGGCATGGTTTTGAGCACAGTAACGAATCTGACCAAAACGAACCAAAACAGCACTATTCAGGGCGAAAAGTGGATTGAGTGCGTACGTCTCGTTCTGGCTCGAATCGGTGCATTGTTCCCCAGCATGGTTTTGAGCACAGTAACGAATTTGACCAAAACGAACCAAAACATCACTATTGGGTCCAAAAACGTGGATTGGGTGCGTTCGTTCGTTTCAGGACCAAATAGGTGCATTGTTTGTTTCCGGCCTGAATCGATGCATTGAAGCAACGTCGGCATGGTTTTCGGCACAATAACGAAACAGACCCAAACATCACTATTGGGTGCAAAAATGTGGACTTGGTTTGTTCCTTTCGTTTCTGGACCGAATTTTTGCATCGTTTCGTTTCCGGCACGAATTGGTGCAATAAAGCAACCTCGACATGGTTTTCAGCTTAGTAACGCAAATGACCAAAACGAACCAAAACATCACTATTGGGTTCAAAAAAGAGGACTGGGTGCTTTTGTTTCATTTTTGGACCGAATCAGTGCATCATTTCGTTTCCGACCGAATCGATGCATTAAATGCAACACCGGCATGCTTTTTCGCTGTGTAACAAAGATGACCAAAATGAACCAAAACATCTCTGTTGGGTCCAAAAAAGTAGATTGGGTGGGTTTGTCTCATTTCTGGACTGAATCGGTGCATCGTTCACCGGCATAGTTTTGAGCACAGTAACGAATCTGACCAAAACGAACCAAAACATCACTATTCGGGCCAAAAAGTGGATTGGGTGCGTACGTCTCGTTCTGGACCGAATCGGTGCATTGTTCCCCAGCATGATTTTGAGCACAGTAACGAATATGACCAAAACGAACCAAAACATCACTATTCGGTCCAAAAAGTGGATTGGTGCGTTCGTCTCGTTCTGGACCGAATCGGTGCACGGTTCCCCGGCATGGTTTTTGATACAATAATGAAACTGACCAAAATGAACCAAAACATCACTATTGGGTCCAAAAAAGTGGATTAGGTGCGTTCGTTTTGTTTCTGGCCCAAATCAGTTCATCGTTTCATTTTCTGACCTGAATCAGTGCAACATTTTGTTTCCGGCCTGAATCGGTGCATTAAATGGAACTCGGGCATGGTTTTTGGCACAGTAACGAAACTGACCAAAACGAACCAAAACATCACTATTGGGTCCAAAAACGTGGATTGGGTGCGTTCGTTCGTTTCTGGACCAAATCGGTGCATCGTTTGTTTCCGGCCTGAATCGATGCATTAAAGCAACGTCGGCATGGTTTTCGGCACAATAACGAAACTGACCCAAACATCACTATTGGGTCCAAAAATGTGGACTTGGTTCGTTCCTTTCGTTTCTGGACCGAATTTTTGCATCGTTTCGTTTCCGGCACGAATTGGTGCAATAAAGCAACCTCGACATGGTTTTCAGCATAGTAACGCAACTGACCAAAACAAACCAAAACATCACTATTGGGTTCAAAAAAGCGGACCAGGTGCTTTTGTTTCATTTTTGGACCGAATCAGTGCATCATTTCGTTTCCGACCGAATCGATGCATTAAATGCAACACCGGCATGCTTTTCCGCAGTGTAACAAAGATGACCAAAATGAACCAAAACATCTCTATTGGGTCCAAAAAAGTAGATTGGGTGGGTTCGTCTCGTTTCTGGACTGAATCGGTGCATCGTTCACCAGCATGATTTTGAGCACAGTAACGAATCTGACCAAAACGAACAAAAACGTCACTATTCGGGCCAAAAAGTGGATTGGGTGCGTAGGTCTCGTTCTAGACCGAATCGGTGCATTGTTCCCCAGCATGGTTTTGAGCACAGTAACGAATCTGACCAAAACGAACCAAAACATCACTATTCGATCCAAAAAGTGGATTGGGTGCGTTCGTCTCGTTCTGGACCGAATCGGTGCATCGTTCCCCAGCATGGTTTTTGATACAATAACAAAACTGACCAAAATGAACCAAAACATCACTATTGGGTCCAAAAAAGTGGATTAAGTGCATTCGTTTTGTTTCTGGCCCAAATCAGTGCATCGTTTCATTTTCTGCCCGAATTGGTGCATTAAATGGAACCCTGGCATGGTTTTTGGCACAGTATGAAAACTGACAGAAACGAACCAAAACATCACTATTGGGTCCAAAAACGTCGACTTGGTCTGTTGGTTTCGTTTCTGTACCGAATCGCTGCATCGTTTCGTTTCCAGCACGAATCGGTGCATTAAATGCAACTTCGGCATGGTTTCCGGCACAGTAATGAAACTGACCAATATGACCAAAATATCACTATTGGGTCCAAAAAAGTGGATTGGGTAAGTTCGTTTCGTTTCTGGACTAAATCAGTGCAACATTTTGTTTCCGGCCTGAATCGGTGCATTAAATGGAACTCGGGCATGATTTTTGGCACAGTAACGAAACTGACCAAAACGAACCAAAACATCACTATTGGGTCCAAAAAACGTGGATTGGATGCGTTCGTTCGTTTCTGGAGCAAATAGGTGCATCGTTTGTTTCCGGCCTGAATCGATGCATTAAAGCAACGTCGGCATGGTTTTCGGCACAATAACGAAACAGACCCAAACATCACTATTGGGTCAAAAAATGTGGACTTGGTTCGTTCCTTTCGTTTCTGGACCGAATTTTTGCATCGTTTCGTTTCCGGCACGAATTGGTGCAATAAAGCAACTTCGACATGGTTTTCAGCATAGTAACGCAAATGACCAAAACGAACCAAAACATCACTATTGGGTCCAAAAAACGTGGATTGGATGCGTTCGTTCGTTTCTGGAGCAAATAGGTGCATCGTTTGTTTCCGGCCTGAATCGATGCATTAAAGCAACGTCGGCATGGTTTTCGGCACAATAACGAAACAGACCCAAACATCACTATTGGGTCCAAAAATGTGGACTTGGTTCGTTCCTTTCGTTTCTGGACCGAATTTTTGCATCGTTTCGTTTCCGGCACGAATTGGTGCAATAAAGCAACCTCGACATGGTTTTCAGCATAGTAACGCAACTGACCAAAACAAACCAAAACATCACTATTGGGTTCAAAAAAGCGGACCGGGTGCTTTTGTTTCATTTTTGGACCGAATCAGTGCATCATTTCGTTTCCGACCGAATCGATGCATTAAATGCAACACCGGCATGCTTTTCCGCAGTGTAACAAAGATGACCAAAATGAACCAAAACATCTCTATTGGGTCCAAAAAAGTAGATTGGGTGGGTTCGTCTCGTTTCTGGACTGAATCGGTTCATCGTTCACCAGCATGATTTTGAGCACAGTAACGAATCTGACCAAAACGAACAAAAACGTCACTATTCGGGCCAAAAAGTGGATTGGGTGCGTATGTCTCGTTCTGGACCGAATCGGTGCATTGTTCCCCAGCATGGTTTTGAGCACAGTAACGAATCTGACCAAAACGAACCAAAACATCACTATTCGGTCGAAAAAGTGGATTGGGTGCGTTCGTCTCGTTCTGGACCGAATCGGTGCATCGTTCCCCAGCATGGTTTTTGATACAATAACGAAACTGACCAAAATGAACCAAAACATCACTATTGGGTCCAAAAAAGTGGATTAAGTGCATTCGTTTTGTTTCTGGCCCAAATCAGTGCATCGTTTCATTTTCTGCCCGAATTGGTGCATTAAATGGAACCCTGGCATGGTTTTTGGCACAGTATGAAAACTGACAGAAACGAACCAAAACATCACTATTGGGTCCAAAAACGTCGACTTGGTCTGTTGGTTTCGTTTCTGTACCGAATCGCTGCATCGTTTCGTTTCCAGCACGAATCGGTGCATTAAATGCAACTTCGGCATGGTTTCCGGCACAGTAATGAAACTGACCAATATGACCAAAACATCACTATTGGGTCCAAAAAAGTGGATTGGGTGCGTTCGTTTCGTTTCTGGACTAAATCAGTGCAACATTTTGTTTCCGGCCTGAATCGGTGCATTAAATGGAACTCGGGCATGATTTTTGGCACAGTAACGAAACTGACCAAAACGAACCAAAACATCACTATTGGGTCCAAAAAACGTGGATTGGATGCGTTCGTTCGTTTCTGGAGCAAATAGGTGCATCGTTTGTTTCCGGCCTGAATCGATGCATTAAAGCAACGTCGGCATGGTTTTCGGCACAATAACGAAACAGACCCAAACATCACTATTGGGTCCAAAAATGTGGACATGGTTCGTTCCTTTCGTTTCTGGACCGAATTTTTGCATCGTTTCGTTTCCGGCATGAATTGGTGCAATAAAGCAACTTCGACATGGTTTTCAGCATAGTAACGCAAATGACCAAAACGAACCAAAACATCACTATTGGTTCCAAAAAACGTGGATTGGATGCGTTCGTTCGTTTCTGGAGCAAATAGGTGCATCGTTTGTTTCCGGCCTGAATCGATGCATTAAAGCAACGTCGGCATGGTTTTCGGCACAATAACGAAACAGACCCAAACATCACTATTGGGTCCAAAAATGTGGACTTGGTTCGTTCGTTTCGTTTCTGGACCGAATTTTTGCATCGTTTCGTTTCCGGCACGAATTGGTGCAATAAAGAAACCTCGACATGGTTTTCAGCATAGTAACGCAACTGGCCAAAACGAACCAAAACATCTCTATTGGGTCCAAAAAAGTAGATTGGGTGGGTTCGTCTCGTTTCTGGACTGAATCGGTGCATCGTTCACCAGCATGATTTTGAGCACAGTAACGAATCTGACCAAAACGAACAAAAACGTCACTATTCGGGCCAAAAAGTGGATTGGGTGCGTAGGTCTCGTTCTGGACCGAATCGGTGCATTGTTCCCCAGCATGGTTTTGAGCACAGTAACGAATCTGACCAAAACGAACCAAAACATCACTATTCGGTCCAAAAAGTGGATTGGGTGCGTTCGTCTCGTTCTGGACCGAATCGGTGCATCGTTCCCCAGCATGGTTTTTGATACAATAACGAAACTGACAAAAATGAACCAAAACATCACTATTGGGTCCAAAAAAGTGGATTAAGTGCATTCGTTTTGTTTCTGGCCCAAATCAGTGCATCGTTTCATTTTCTGCCCGAATTGGTGCATTAAATGGAACCCTGGCATGGTTTTTGGCACAGTATGAAAACTGACAGAAACGAACCAAAACATCACTATTGGGTCCAAAAACGTCGACTTGGTCTGTTGGTTTCGTTTCTGTACCGAATCGCTGCATCGTTTCGTTTCCAGCACGAATCGGTGCATTAAATGCAACTTCGGCATGGTTTTCGGCACAGTAATGAAACTGACCAATATGACCAAAACATCACTATTGGGTCCAAAAAAGTGGATTGGGTGCGTTCGTTTCGTTTCTGGACTAAATCAGTGCAACATTTTGTTTCCGGCCTGAATCGGTGCATTAAATGGAACTCGGGCCTGATTTTTGGCACAGTAACGAAACTGACCAAAACGAACCAAAACATCACTATTGGGTCCAAAAAACGTGGATTGGATGCGTTCGTTCGTTTCTGGAGCAAATAGGTGCATCGTTTGTTTCCGGCCTGAATCGATGCATTAAAGCAACGTCGGCATGGTTTTCGGCACAATAACGAAACAGACCCAAACATCACTATTGGGTCCAAAAATGTGGACTTGGTTCGTTCCTTTCGTTTCCGGACTGAATCAGTGCAACATTTTGTTTCCGGCCTGAATCGGTGCATTAAATGAAACTCGGGCATGTTTTTTGGCATAGTAACGAAACTGACCAAAACGAACCAAAACATCATTATTGGGTCCAAAAACGTGGATTGGGTGAGTTCGTTCGTTTCTGGACCAAATCGGTGCATCGTTTCGTTTCCGGCCTGAATCGGTGCATTAAAGCAACCCCGGCATGGTTTTCGGCACAATAACGAAACTGACCCAAACGAACCCAAACATCACTATTAGGTCCAAAAATGTGGACTTGGTTCGTTCGTTTCGTTTCTGGACCGAATTTTTGCATCGTTTCGTTTCCGGCACAAATCGGTGCAATACAGCAACCGCGACATGGTTTTCAGTATAGTAATGCAACTGACCAAAACGAACCAAAACATCACTATTGGGTTCAAAAAAGCGGACCGGGTGCTTTTGTTTCGTTTTTTGGACCGAATCGGTGCATCATTTTGTTTCCGACCGAATCGATGCATTAAATGCAACTCCGGCATGCTTTTCCGTAGTGTAACAAAGATGACCAAAATGAACCAAAACATCTCTTTGGGTCCAAAAAAGTAGATTGGGTGTGTTCGTTTCATTTCTGGACCGAATCGGTGCATCGTTCCCCGTCATGGTTTCGAGCACACTAACGAATCTGACCAAAACGAACCAAAACATCACTATTCAGGCGAAAAAGTGGATTGGGTGCGTACATCTCGTTCTGGACCGAATCGGTGCATCGTTCCCCGGCATGGTTTTGAGCACCGTAACGAATCCGACCAAAACGAACCAAAACATTACTATTCGGGCCAAAAAGTAGATTGGGTGCGTTCGTCTCGTTCTGGACCGAATCGGTGCATCGTTCCCCAGCATGGTTTTGAGCACAGTAAATAATCTGACCAAAACGGACCAAAACATCACTATTCGGTCCAAAAAGTGGATTGGGTGCGTTCGTCTCGTTCTGGACCGGATCGGTGTATCGTTCCCCGGCATGGTTTTTGATACAATAACGAAACTGACCAAAATGAACCAAAACATCACTATTGGGTCCCAAAAAGTGGATTAGGTGCGTTCATTTTGTTTCTGGCCCAAACTAGTGCATCGTTTCATTTTTCTGCCCAAATTGGAACAATAAATGGAACCCTGGCATGGTTTTTGGCACAGTAAGGAAACTGACCAAAACGAACCGAAACATCACCCTGGCATGGTTTTGAGCACAGTAAATAATCTGACCAAAACGGACCAAAACATCACTATTCGGTCCAAAAAGTGGATTGGGTGCGTTCGTCTCGTTCTGGACCGAATCGGTGCATCGTTCCCCGGCATGATTTTTGATACAATAACAAAACTGACCAAAATGAACCAAAACATCACTATTAGGTCCAAAAAAGTGGATTTGGTGCGTTTGTTTTGTTTCTGGCCCAAATCAGTGCATCGTTTCATTTTCTGCCAGAACTGGTGCATTAAATGGAACCCTGGCATGGTTTTTGGCACAGTAAGAAAACTGACAGAAACGAACCAAAACATCACTATTGGGTCCAAAAATGTCGAATTGGTGCATTGGTTTCGTTTCTGTACCGAATCGGTGCATCGTTTCGTTTCCAGCACGAATCGTTGCATTAAATGGAACTTCGACATGGTTTTCGGCACAGTAATGAAACTGACCAATACGACCAAAACATCACTATTGGGTCCAAACAAGTGGATTGGGTGCGTTTGTTTCGTTTCTGGACTGAATCAGTGCAACATTTCGTTTCTGGCATGAATCGGTGCATTAAATGGAACTCGGGCATGGTTTTTGGCACAGTAATGAAACTGACCAAAATAAACCAAAACATCACTATTGGGTCCAAAAATGTGGATTGGGTGCGTTCGTTCATTTCTAGACGAAATTGGTGTATCGTTTCGTTTCCGGCCTGAATCAGTGCATTAAAGCAACCCCCACATGGTTTTCGGCACAATAACGAAACTGACCCAAACGAACCCAAACATCACTATTGGGTCCAAAAATGAGGACTTGGTTCATTCGTTTCGTTTCGTTTCGTTTCCTGAATCGGTGCAATAAAGCAACCCTGACATGGTTTTCAGCATAGTAACGCAACTGACCAAAACGAACCAAAACATCACTATTGGGTTTAAAAAAGCGGACCGGGTGCTTTTGTTTCGTTTCTGGTCCGAATCGGTGCATCATTTCGTTTCCGGCCTGAATCGATGCATTAAATGTAACTCCGGCATGCTTTTCTACAGTGTAACAAAGGTGACCAAAATGAACCAAAACATCTCTATTGGGTCCAAAAAATTGAATTGGGTGTGTTCATTTCGTTTGTGGACCGAATCGGTGCATCGTTCCCCGGCATGGTTTTGAGCACCGTAACGACTCTAACTAAAACGAACAAAAACATTACTATTCGGGCCAAAAAGTGGATTGGGTGCGTTCGTCTCGTTCTGGACCGAATCGGTGCATCGTTCCCCAGCATGGTTTTGAGCACAGTAAATAATCTGACCAAAACGGACCAAAACATCACTATTCGGTCCAAAAAGTGGATTGGGTGCGTTCGTCTCGTTCTGGACCGAATCGGTGCATCGTTCCCCGGCATGATTTTTGATACAATAACAAAACTGACCAAAATGAACCAAAACATCACTATTAGGTCCAAAAAAGTGGATTTGGTGCGTTCGTTTTGTTTCTGGCCCAAATCAGTGCATCGTTTCATTTTCTGCCAGAACTGGTGCATTAAATGGAACCCTGGCATGGTTTTTGGCACAGTAAGAAAACTGACAGAAACGAACCAAAACATCACTATTGGGTCCAAAAATGTCGACTTGGTGCATTGGTTTCGTTTCTGTACCGAATCGGTGCATCGTTTCGTTTCCAGCACGAATCGTTGCATTAAATGGAACTTTGACATG
Organism: Echinochloa phyllopogon; assembly: GCA_033239725.1. Classification (NCBI taxonomy): domain Eukaryota; kingdom Viridiplantae; phylum Streptophyta; class Magnoliopsida; order Poales; family Poaceae; genus Echinochloa; species Echinochloa phyllopogon. The sequence continues at coordinate 19,988,788 of BTCW01000015.1, read as the reverse complement.
GTTTTCAGCACAGTAATGAAACTGACCAATACGACCAAAACATCACTATTGGGTCCAAACAAGTGGATTGGGTGCGTTTGTTTCGTTTTTGGACTGAATCAGTGCAACATTTCGTTTCCGGCATGAATCGGTGCATTAAATGGAACTCGGGCATGGTTTTTGCCACAGTAATGAAACTGACCAAAATAAACCAAAACATCACTATTGGGTCCAAAAATGTGGATTGGGTGCGTCCGTTCGTTTCTAGACGAAATTGGTGTATCGTTTCGTTTCCGGCCTGAATCAGTGCATTAAAGCAACCCCCACATGGTTTTCGGCACAATAACGAAACTGACCCAAACGAACCCAAACATCACTATTGGGTCCAAAAATGAGGACTTGGTTCATTCGTTTCGTTTCGTTTCGTTTCCTGAATCGGTGCAATAAAGCAACCCTGACATGGTTTTCAGCATAGTAACGCAACTGACCAAAACGAACCAAAACATCACTATTGGGTTTAAAAAAGCGGACCGGGTGCTTTTGTTTCGTTTCTGGTCCGAATCGGTGCATCATTTCGTTTCCGGCCTGAATCGATGCATTAAATGTAACTCCGGCATGCTTTTCTACAGTGTAACAAAGGTGACCAAAATGAACCAAAACATCTCTATTGGGTCCAAAAAATTGAATTGGGTGTGTTCATTTCGTTTGTGGACCGAATCGGTGCATCGTTCCCCGGCATGGTTTTGAGCACCGTAACGACTCTAACTAAAACGAACAAAAACATTACTATTCGGGCCAAAAAGTGGATTGGGTGCGTTCGTCTCGTTCTGGACCGAATCGGTGCATCGTTCCCCAGCATGGTTTTGAGCACAGTAAATAATCTGACCAAAACGGACCAAAACATCACTATTCGGTCCAAAAAGTGGATTGGGTGCGTTCGTCTCGTTCTGGACCGAATCGGTGCATCGTTCCCCGGCATGATTTTTGATACAATAACAAAACTGACCAAAATGAACCAAAACATCACTATTAGGTCCAAAAAAGTGGATTTGATGCGTTCGTTTTGTTTCTGGCCCAAATCAGTGCATCGTTTCATTTTCTGCCAGAACTGGTGCATTAAATGGAACCCTGGCATGTAGTAAGAAAACTGACAGAAACGAACCAAAACATCACTATTGGGTCCAAAAATGTCGACTTGGTGCATTGGTTTCGTTTCTGTACCGAATCGGTGCATCGTTTCGTTTCCAGCACGAATCGTTGCATTAAATGGAACTTTGACATGGTTTTCAGCACAGTAATGAAACTGACCAATACGACCAAAACATCACTATTGGGTCCAAACAAGTGGATTGGGTGCGTTTGTTTCGTTTTTGGACTGAATCAGTGCAACATTTCGTTTCCGGCATGAATCGGTGCATTAAATGGAACTCGGGCATGGTTTTTGCCACAGTAATGAAACTGACCAAAATAAACCAAAACATCACTATTGGGTCCAAAAATGTGGATTGGGTGCGTCCGTTCGTTTCTAGACGAAATTGGTGTATCGTTTCGTTTCCGGCCTGAATCAGTGCATTAAAGCAACCCCCACATGGTTTTCGGCACAATAACGAAACTGACCCAAACGAACCCAAACATCACTATTGGGTCCAAAAATGAGGACTTGGTTCATTCGTTTCGTTTCGTTTCGTTTCCTGAATCGGTGCAATAAAGCAACCCTGACATGGTTTTCAGCATAGTAACGCAACTGACCAAAACGAACCAAAACATCACTATTGGGTTTAAAAAAGCGGACCGGGTGCTTTTGTTTCGTTTCTGGTCCGAATCGGTGCATCATTTCGTTTCCGGCCTGAATCGATGCATTAAATGTAACTCCGGCATGCTTTTCTACAGTGTAACAAAGGTGACCAAAATGAACCAAAACATCTCTATTGGGTCCAAAAAATTGAATTGGGTGTGTTCATTTCGTTTGTGGACCGAATCGGTGCATCGTTCCCCGGCATGGTTTTGAGCACCGTAACGACTCTAACTAAAACGAACAAAAACATTACTATTCGGGCCAAAAAGTGGATTGGGTGCGTTCGTCTCGTTCTGGACCGAATCGGTGCATCGTTCCCCAGCATGGTTTTGAGCACAGTAAATAATCTGACCAAAACGGACCAAAACATCACTATTCGGTCCAAAAAGTGGATTGGGTGCGTTCGTCTCGTTCTGGACCGAATCGGTGCATCGTTCCCCGGCATGATTTTTGATACAATAACAAAACTGACCAAAATGAACCAAAACATCACTATTAGGTCCAAAAAAGTGGATTTGATGCGTTCGTTTTGTTTCTGGCCCAAATCAGTGCATCGTTTCATTTTCTGCCAGAACTGGTGCATTAAATGGAACCCTGGCATGGTTTTTGGCACAGTAAGAAAACTGACAGAAACGAACCAAAACATCACTATTGGGTCCAAAAATGTCGACTTGGTGCATTGGTTTCGTTTCTGTACCGAATCGGTGCATCGTTTCGTTTCCAGCACGAATCGTTGCATTAAATGGAACTTTGACATGGTTTTCAGCACAGTAATGAAACTGACCAATACGACCAAAACATCACTATTGGGTCCAAACAAGTGGATTGGGTGCGTTTGTTTCGTTTCTGGACTGAATCAGTGCAACATTTCGTTTCTGGCATGAATCGGTGCATTAAATGGAACTCGGGCATGGTTTTTGGCACAGTAATGAAACTGAACAAAATAAACCAAAACATCACTATTGGGTCCAAAAATGTGGATTGGGTGCGTTCATTCGTTTCTAGACGAAATTGGTGTATCGTTTCGTTTCCGGCCTGAATCAGTGCATTAAAGCAACCCCCACATGGTTTTCGGCACAATAACGAAACTGACCCAAACGAACCCAAACATCACTATTGGGTCCAAAAATGTGGACTTGGTTCATTCGTTTCGTTTCGTTTCGTTTCCTGAATCGGTGCAATAAAGCAACCCCGACATGGTTTTTAGCATAGTAACGCAACTGAAGAAAACGAACCAAAACATCACTATTGGGTTTAAAAAAGCGGACCGGGTGCTTTTGTTTCGTTTCTGGTCCGAATCGGTGCATCATTTCGTTTCCGGCCCGAATCGATGCGTTAAATGTAACTCCGGCATGCTTTTCTACAGTGTAACAAAGGTGACCAAAATGAACCAAAACATCTCTATTGGGTCCAAAAAAGTAGATTGGATGTGCTCGTTTCGTTTGTGGACCGAATCGGTGCATCGTTCCCCGGCATGGTTTTGAGCACTGTAACGAATCTGACCAAAATGAACCAAAACATTACTATTCGGGCCAAAAAGTAGATTGGGTGCATTCGTCTCGTTCTGGACCGAATCGGTGCATCGTTCCCCAGCATGGTTTTGAGCACAGTAAATAATCTGACCAAAACGGACCAAAACATCACTATTCGGTCCAAAAAGTGGATTGGGTGCGTTCGTCTCGTTCTGGACCGGATCGGTGCATCGTTCCCCGGCATGGTTTTTGATACAATAACGAAACTGACCAAAATGAACCAAAACATCACTATTGGGTCCCAAAAAGTGGATTAGGTGCGTTCATTTTGTTTCTGGCCCAAACCAATGCATCGTTTCATTTTTCTGCCCAAATTGGAACAATAAATGGAACCCTGGCATGGTTTTTGGCACAGTAAGGAAACTGACCAAAACGAACCGAAACATCACTATTGGGTCCAAAAATGTCGACTTGGTGCGTTGGTTTCATTTCTGTACCGAATCGGTGCATCGTTTCGTTTCCAGCACGAATCGTCGCATTAAATGGAACTTCGGCATGGTTTTCGGCACAGTAATGAAATTGACCAATACGACCAAAACATCCCTATTGGGTCCAAAAACGTGAATTGGGTGCGTTCGTTCGTTTCTGGACTAAATCGGTGCATCGTTTTGTTTCCGGCCTAAATCAGTGCATTAAAGCAACCCCGGCATGGTTTTCGGCAAACTAACAAAACTGACCCAAACGAACACAAACATCACTATTGGGTCCAAAAATGTGGACTTGGTTCGTTCGTTTCGTTTCTAGACCGAATTTTTGCATCGTTTCATTTCCGGCACGAATCGGTGCAATAAAGCAACCCCGACATGGTTTTCAGCATAGTAACGCAACTGACCAAAACGAACCAAAACATCACTATTGGGTTCAAAAAAGCGGACCGGGTGCTTTTGTTTCATTTTTGGACCGAATCAGTGCATCATTTCGTTTCCGACCGAATCGATGCATTGAATGCAACACCGGCATGCTTTTCTGCAGTGTAACAAAGATGACCAAAATGAACGAAAACATCTCTATTGGGTCCAAAAAAGTAGATTGGGTGCGTTCGTCTCCTTTCTGGACTGAATCGGTGCATCGTTCCCCGGCACGGTTTTGAGCACAGTAACGAATCTGACCAAAACGAGCCAAAACATCACTAATCGGGCCAAAAAGTGGATTGGGTGCGTACGTCTCATTCTGGACCGAATCGGTGCATCGTTCTCCAGCATGGTTTTGAGCACAGTAATGAATCCGACCAAAACGAACCAAAACATCACTATTCGGTCCAAAAAGTGGATTGGGTGCATTCGTCTCGTTCTGGACCGAATCGGTGCATCATTCCCCGGCATGATTTTTGATACAATAACAAAACAGACCAAAATGAACCAAAACATCACTATTGGGTCCAAAAAAGTGGATTTGGTGTGTTCGTTTTGTTTCTGGCCCAACTCAGTGCATCGTTTCATTTTCTGCCCGAATTGGTGCATGAAATGGAACCCTGGCATGGTTATTGGCACAGTAAGAAAACTGACAGAAACAAACCAAAACATCACTGTTGGGTCCAAAAACGTCGACTTGGTTTGTTGGTTTCGTTTCTGTACCGAATCGCTGCATCGTTTCGTTTCCAGCACGAATCGGTGCATTAAATGGAACTTCGGCATGGTTTTCGGCACAGTAATGAAACTAACCAATACGACCAAAACATCACTATTGAGTCCAAAAAATTGGATTGGGTGCGTTCGTTTCGTTTCTGGACAGAATCAGTGCAACATTTTGTTTCCGGCCTGAATCGGTGCATGAAATGGAACTCGGGCATGGTTTTTGGCATAGTAACGAAACTGACCAAAACGAACCAAAACATCATTACTGGGTCCAAAAACGTGGATTGGGTGAGTTCGTTCGTTTCTGGACCAAATCGGTGCATCGTTTCGTTTCCGGCCTGAATCGGTGCATTAAAGCAACCCCGGCATGGTTTTCGGCACAATAACGAAACTGACCCAAACGAACCCAAACATCACTATTAGGTCCAAAAATGTGGACTTGGTTCGTTCATTTCGTTTCTGGACCGAATTTTCGCATCGTTTCGTTTCCGGCACAAATCGGTACAATACAGCAACCGCGACATGGTTTTCAGTATAGTAATGCAACTGACCAAAACGAACCAAAACATCACTATTGGGTTCAAAAAAGCGGACCGGGTGCTTTTGTTTCGTTTTTTGGACCGAATCGGTGCATCATTTTGTTTCCGACCGAATCGATGCATTAAATGCAACTCCGGCATGCTTTTCCGTAGTGTAACAAAGATGACCAAAATGAACCAAAACATCTCTTTGGGTCCAAAAATGTAGATTGGGTGTGTTCGTTTCATTTCTGGACCGAATCGGTGCATCGTTCCCCGTCATGGTTTCGAGCACACTAACGAATCTGACCAAAACGAACCAAAACATCACTATTCAGGCCAAAACGTGGATTGGGTGCGTACATCTCGTGCTGGACCGAATCGGTGCATCGTTCCCCGGCATGGTTTTGAGCACCGTAACGAATCCGACCAAAACGAACCAAAACATTACTATTCGGGCCAAAAAGTAGATTGGGTGCGTTCGTCTCGTTCTGGACCGAATCGGTGCATCGTTCCCTAGCATGGTTTTGAGCACAGTAAATAATCTGACCAAAACGGACCAAAACATCACTATTCGGTCCAAAAAGTGGATTGGGTGCGTTCGTCTCGTTCTGGACCGGATCGGTGCATCGTTCCCCGGCATGGTTTTTGATACAATAACGAAACTGACCAAAATGAACCAAAACATCACTATTGGGTCCCAAAAAGTGGATTAGGTGCGTTCATTTTGTTTCTGGCCCAAACCAGTGCATCGTTTCATTTTTCTGCCCAAATTGGAACAATAAATGGAACCCTGGCATGGTTTTTGGCACAGTAAGGAAACTGACCAAAACGAACCGAAACATCACCCTGGCATGGTTTTGAGCACAGTAAATAATCTGACCAAAACGGACCAAAACATCACTATTCGGTCCAAAAAGTGGATTGGGTGCGTTCGTCTCGTTCTGGACCGAATCGGTGCATCGTTCCCCGGCATGATTTTTGATACAATAACAAAACTGACCAAAATGAACCAAAACATCACTATTAGGTCCAAAAAAGTGGATTTGGTGCGTTCGTTTTGTTTCTGGCCCAAATCAGTGCATCGTTTCATTTTCTGCCAGAACTGGTGCATTAAATGGAACCCTGGCATGGTTTTTGGCACAGTAAGAAAACTGACAGAAACGAACCAAAACATCACTATTGGGTCCAAAAATGTCGACTTGGTGCATTGGTTTCGTTTCTGTACCGAATCGGTGCATCGTTTCGTTTCCAGCACGAATCGTTGCATTAAATGGAATTTCGACATGGTTTTCGGCACAGTAATGAAACTGACCAATACGACCAAAACATCACTATTGGGTCCAAACAAGTGGATTGGGTGTGTTTGTTTCGTTTCTGGACTGAATCAGTGCAACATTTCGTTTCTGGCATGAATCGGTGCATTAAATGGAACTCGGGCATGGTTTTTGGCACAGTAATGAAACTGACCAAAATAAACCAAAACATCACTATTGGGTCCAAAAATGTGGATTGGGTGCGTTCGTTCATTTCTAGACGAAATTGGTGTATCGTTTCGTTTCCGGCCTGAATCAGTGCATTAAAGCAACCCCCACATGGTTTTCGGCACAATAACGAAACTGACCCAAACGAACCCAAACATCACTATTGGGTCCAAAAATGAGGACTTGGTTCATTCGTTTCGTTTCGTTTCGTTTCCTGAATCGGTGCAATAAAGCAACCCCGACATGGTTTTCAGCATAGTAACGCAACTGACCAAAATGAACCAAAACATCACTATTGGGTTTAAAAAAGCGGACCGGGTGCTTTTGTTTCGTTTCTGGTCCGAATCGGTGCATCATTTCGTTTCCGGCCTGAATCGATGCATTAAATGTAACTCCGGCATGCTTTTCTACAGTGTAACAAAGGTGACCAAAATGAACCAAAACATCTCTATTGGGTCCAAAAAATTGAATTGGGTGTGTTCATTTCGTTTGTGGACCGAATCGGTGCATCGTTCCCCGGCATGGTTTTGAGCACCGTAACGACTCTAACTAAAACGATCAAAAACATTACTATTCGGGCCAAAAAGTGGATTGGGTGCGTTCGTCTCGTTCTGGACCGAATCGGTGCATCGTTCCCCAGCATGGTTTTGAGCACAGTAAATAATCTGACCAAAACGGACCAAAACATCACTATTCGGTCCAAAAAGTGGATTGGGTGCGTTCTTCTCGTTCTGGACCGAATCGGTGCATCGTTCCCCGGCATGATTTTTGATACAATAACAAAACTGACCAAAATGAACCAAAACATCACTATTAGGTCCAAAAAAGTGGATTTGGTGCGTTCGTTTTGTTTCTGGCCCAAATCAGTGCATCGTTTCATTTTCTGCCAGAACTGGTGCATTAAATGGAACCCTGGCATGGTTTTTGGCACAGTAAGAAAACTGACAGAAACGAACCAAAACATCACTATTGGGTCCAAAAATGTCGACTTGGTGCATTGGTTTCGTTTCTGTACCGAATCGGTGCATCGTTTCGTTTCCAGCACGAATCGTTGCATTAAATGGAACATTGACATGGTTTTCGGCACAGTAATGAAACTGACCAATACGACCAAAACATCACTATTGGGTCCAAACAAGTGGATTGGGTGCGTTTGTTTCGTTTCTGGACTGAATCAGTGCAACATTTCGTTTCTGGCATGAATCGGTGCATTAAATGGAACTCGGGCATGGTTTTTGGCACAGTAATGAAACTGAACAAAATAAACCAAAACATCACTATTGGGTCCAAAAATGTGGATTGGGTGCGTTCATTCGTTTCTAGACGAAATTGGTGTATCGTTTCGTTTCCGGCCTGAATCAGTGCATTAAAGCAACCCCCACATGGTTTTCGGCACAATAACGAAACTGACCCAAACGAACCCAAACATCACTATTGGGTCCAAAAATGTGGACTTGGTTCATTCGTTTCGTTTCGTTTCGTTTCCTGAATCGGTGCAATAAAGCAACCCCGACATGGTTTTCAGCATAGTAACGCAACTGACGAAAACGAACCAAAACATCACTATTGGGTTTAAAAAAGCGGACCGGGTGCTTTTGTTTCGTTTCTGGTCCGAATCGGTGCATCATTTCGTTTCCGGCCCGAATCGATGCGTTAAATGTAACTCCGACATGCTTTTCTACAGTGTAACAAAGGTGACCAAAATGAACCAAAACATCTCTATTGGGTCCAAAAAAGTAGATTGGATGTGCTCGTTTCGTTTGTGGACCGAATCGGTGCATCGTTCCCCGGCATGGTTTTGAGCACTGTAACGAATCTGACCAAAATGAACCAAAACATTACTATTCGGGCCAAAAAGTAGATTGGGTGCATTCGTCTCGTTCTGGACCGAATCGGTGCATCATTTCCCAGCATGGTTTTGAGCACAGTAAATAATCTGACCAAAACGGACCAAAACATCACTATTCGGTCCAAAAAGTGGATTGGGTGCGTTCGTCTCGTTCTGGACCGGATCGGTGCATCGTTCCCCGGCATGGTTTTTGATACAATAACGAAACTGACCAAAATGAACCAAAACATCACTATTGGGTCCCAAAAAGTGGATTAGGTGCGTTCATTTTGTTTCTGGCCCAAACCAGTGCATCGTTTCATTTTTCTGCCCAAATTGGAACAATAAATGGAACCCTGGCATGGTTTTTGGCACAGTAAGGAAACTGACCAAAACGAACCGAAACATCACTATTGGGTCCAAAAATGTCGACTTGGTGCGTTGGTTTCATTTCTGTACCGAATCGGTGCATCGTTTCGTTTCCAGCACGAATCGTCGCATTAAATGGAACTTCGGCATGGTTTTCGGCACAGTAAAGAAATTGACCAATACGACCAAAACATCACTATTGGGTCCAAACAAGTGGATTGGGTGCGTTTGTTTCGTTTCTTTACTGAATCAGTGCAACATTTCGTTTCCGGCATGAATCGGTGCATTAAATGGAACTTGGTCATGGTTTTTGGCACAGGAATGAAACTGACCAAAACAAACCAAAACATCACTATTGGGTCCAAAAATGTGGATTGGGTGCGTTCGTTCGTTTCTAGACGAAATCGGTGTATCGTTTCGTTTCCGGCCTGAATCAGTGCATTAAAGCAACCCCCACATGGTTTTCGGCACAATAACGAAGCTGACCCAAACGAACCAAAACATCACTATTGGGTCCAAAAATGTGGACTTGGTTCATTCGTTTTGTTTCGTTTCGTTTCCTGAATCGGTGCAATAAAGCAACCCCGACATGGTTTTCAGCATAGTAACGCAACTGACCAAAACAAACCAAAACATCACTATTGGGTTTAAAAAAGCGGACCGGGTGCTTTTGTTTCGTTTCTGGTCCGAATCCGTGCATCATTTCGTTTCCGGCCCGAATCGATGCATTAAATGTAACTCCGGCATGCTTTTCTACAGTGTAACAAAGGTGACCAAAATGAACCAAAACATCTCTATTGGGTCCAAAAAAGTGAATAGGGTGTGTTCATTTCGTTTATGGACCGAATCGGTGCATCGTTCCCCGGCATGGTTTTGAGCACCGTAACGACTCGAACTAAAACGAACAAAAACATTACTATTCGGGCCAAAAAGTGGATTGGGTGCGTTCGTCTCGTTCTGGACCGAATCGGTGCATCGTTCCGCAGCATGGTTTTGAGCACAGTAAATAATCTGACCAAAACGGACCAAAACATCACTATTCGGTCCAAAAAGTGGATTGGGTGCGTTCGTCTCGTACTGGACCGAATCGGTGCATCGTTCCCCGGCATGATTTTTGATACAATAACAAAACTGACCAAAATGAACCAAAACATCACTATTAGGTCCAAAAAAGTGGATTTGGTGCGTTCGTTTTGTTTCTGGCCCAAATCAGTGCATCGTTTCATTTTCTACCAGAACTGGTGCATTAAATGGAACCCTGGCATGGTTTTTCGCACAGTAAGAAAACTGACAGAAACGAACCAAAACATCACTATTGGGTCCAAAAATGTCGACTTGGTGCGTTGGTTTCGTTTCTGTACCGAATAGGTGCATCGTTTCGTTTCCAGCACGAAACGTTGCATTAAATGGAACTTCGACTTGGTTTTTGGCACAGTAATGAAACTGACCAATATGACCAAAACATCACTATTGGGTCCAAACAAGTGGATTGGGTGCGTTTGTTTCGTTTCTGGACTGAATCAGTGCAACATTTCGTTTCCGGCATGAATTGGTGCATTAAATGGAACTCGGGCATGGTTTTTGGCACAGTAATGAAACTGACCAAAATAAACCAAAACATCACTATTGGGTCCAAAAATGTGGATTGGGTGCGTTCGTTCGTTTCTAGACGAAATCGGTGTATCGTTTCGTTTCCGGCCTGAATCAGTGCATTAAAGCAACCCCCACATGGTTTTCGGCACAATAACGAAACTGACCCAAACGAACCAAAACATCACTATTGGGTCCAAAAATGTGGACTTGGTTCATTCGTTTCGTTTCGGTTCGTTTCCTGAATCGGTGCAATAAAGCAACCCCGACATGGTTTTCAGCATAGTAACGCAACTGACCAAAACAAACCAAAACATCACTATTGGGTTTAAAAAAGCGGACCGGGTGCTTTTGTTTCGTTTCTGGTCCGAATCGGTGCATCATTTCGTTTCCGGCCCAAATCGATGCATTAAATGTAACTCCGGCATGCTTTTCTACAGTGTAACAAAGGTGACCAAAATGAACCAAAACATCTCTATTGGGTCCAAAAAAGTGAATAGGGTGTGTTCATTTCGTTTGTGGACCGAATCGGTGCATCGTTCCCCGGCATGGTTTTGAGCACTGTAACGACTCTAACTAAAACGAACAAAAACATTACTATTCGGGCCAAAAAGTGGATTGGGTGCGTTCGTCTCGTTCTGGACCGAATCGGTGCATCGTTCCGCAGCATGGTTTTGAGCACAGTAAATAATCTGACCAAAACGGACCAAAACATCACTATTCGGTCCAAAAAGTGGATTGGGTGCGTTCGTCTCGTTCTGGACCGAATCGGTGCATCGTTCCCCGGCATGATTTTTGATACAATAACAAAACTGACCAAAATGAACCAAAACATCACTATTAGGTCCAAAAAAGTGGATTTGGTGCGTTCGTTTTGTTTCTGGCCCAAATCAGTGCATCGTTTCATTTTCTACTAGAACTGGTGCATTAAATGGAACCCTGGCATGGTTTTTCGCACAGTAAGAAAACTGACAGAAACGAACCAAAACATCACTATTGGGTCCAAAAATGTCGACTTGGTGCGTTGGTTTCGTTTCTGTACCGAATCGGTGCATCGTTTCGTTTCCAGCACGAATCGTTGCATTAAATGGAACTTCGACTTGGTTTTGGGCACAGTAATGAAACTGACCAATACGACCAAAACATCACTATTGGGTACAAACAAGTGGATTGGGTGCGTTTGTTTCGTTTTTGGACTGAATCAGTGCAACATTTCGTTTCCGGCATGAATCGGTGCATTAAATGGAACTCGGGCATGGTTTTTGCCACAGTAATGAAACTGACCAAAATAAACCAAAACATCACTATTGGGTCCAAAAATGTGGATTGGGTGCGTCCGTTCGTTTCTAGACGAAATTGGTGTATCGTTTCGTTTCCGGCCTGAATCAGTGCATTAAAGCAACCCCCACATGGTTTTCGGCACAATAACGAAACTGACCCAAACGAACCCAAACATCACTATTGGGTCCAAAAATGTGGACTTGGTTCATTCGTTTCGTTTCGTTTCGTTTCCTGAATCGGTGCAATAAAGCAACCCCGACATGGTTTTCAGCATAGTAACGCAACAGACCAAAACGAACCAAAACATCACTATTGGGTTTAAAAAAGCGGACCGGGTGCTTTTGTTTCGTTTCTGGTCCGAATCGGTGCATCATTTCGTTTCCGGCCCGAATCGATGCGTTAAATGTAACTCCGGCATGCTTTTCTACAGTGTAACAAAGGTGACCAAAATGAACCAAAACATCTCTATTGGGTCCAAAAAAGTAGATTGGATGTGCTCGTTTCGTTTGTGGACCGAATCGGTGCATCGTTCCCCGGCATGGTTTTGAGCACTGTAACGAATCTGACCAAAATGAACCAAAACATTAATATTCGGGCCAAAAAGTAGATTGGGTGCATTCGTCTCGTTCTGGACCGAATCGGTGCATCATTTCCCAGCATGGTTTTGAGCACAGTAAATAATCTGACCAAAACGGACCAAAACATCACTATTTGGTCCAAAAAGTGGATTGGGTGCGTTCGTCTCGTTCTGGACCGAATCGGTGCATCGTTCCCCGGCATGATTTTTGATACAATAACAAAACTGACCAAAATGAACCAAAACATCACTATTAGGTCCAAAAAAGTGGATTTGGTGCGTTCGTTTTGTTTCTGGCCCAAATCAGTGCATCGTTTCATTTTCTACCAGAACTGGTGCATTAAATGGAACCCTGGCATGGTTTTTCGCACAGTAAGAAAACTGACAGAAACGAACCAAAACATCACTATTGGGTCCAAAAATGTCGACTTGGTGCGTTGGTTTCGTTTCTGTACCGAATAGGTGCATCGTTTCGTTTCCAGCACGAAACGTTGCATTAAATGGAACTTCGACTTGGTTTTTGGCACAGTAATGAAACTGACCAATACGACCAAAACATCACTATTGGGTCCAAACAAGTGGATTGGGTGCGTTTGTTTCGTTTCTGGACTGAATCAGTGCAACATTTCGTTTCCGGCATGAATCGGTGCATTAAATGGAACTCGGGCATGGTTTTTGGCACAGTAATGAAACTGACCAAAATAAACCAAAACATCACTATTGGGTCCAAAAATGTGGATTGGGTGCGTTCGTTCGTTTCTAGACGAAATCGGTGTATCGTTTCGTTTCCGGCCTGAATCAGTGCATTAAAGCAACCCCCACATGGTTTTCGGCACAATAACGAAACTGACCCAAACGAACCAAAACATCACTATTGGGTCCAAAAATGTGGACTTGGTTCATTCGTTTCGTTTCGGTTCGTTTCCTGAATCGGTGCAATAAAGCAACCCCGACATGGTTTTCAGCATAGTAACGCAACTGACCAAAACAAACCAAAACATCACTATTGGGTTTAAAAAAGCCGACCGGGTGCTTTTGTTTCGTTTCTGGTCCGAATCGGTGCATCATTTCGTTTCCGGCCCAAATCGATGCATTAAATGTAACTCCGGCATGCTTTTCTACAGTGTAACAAAGGTGACCAAAATGAACCAAAACATCTCTATTGGGTCCAAAAAAGTGAATAGGCTGTGTTCATTTCGTTTGTGGACCGAATCGGTGCATCGTTCCCCGGCATGGTTTTGAGCACTGTAACGACTCTAACTAAAATGAACAAAAACATTACTATTCGGGCCAAAAAGTGGATTGGGTGCGTTCGTCTCGTTCTGGACCGAATCGGTGCATCGTTCCGCAGCATGGTTTTGAGCACAGTAAATAATCTGACCAAAACAGACCAAAACATCACTATTCGGTCCAAAAAGTGGATTGGGTGCGTTCGTCTCGTTCTGGACCGAATCGGTGCATCGTTCCCCGGCATGATTTTTGATACAATAACAAAACTGACCAAAATGAACCAAAACATCACTATTAGGTCCAAAAAAGTGGATTTGGTGCGTTCGTTTTGTTTCTGGCCCAAATCAGTGCATCGTTTCATTTTCTACTAGAACTGGTGCATTAAATGGAACCCTGGCATGGTTTTTCGCACAGTAAGAAAACTGACAGAAACGAACCAAAACATCACTATTGGGTCCAAAAATGTCGACTTGGTGCGTTGGTTTCGTTTCTGTACCGAATCGGTGCATCGTTTCGTTTCCAGCACGAATCGTTGCATTAAATGGAACTTCGACTTGGTTTTGGGCACAGTAATGAAACTGACCAATACGACCAAAACATCACTATTGGGTACAAACAAGTGGATTGGGTGCGTTTGTTTCGTTTCTGGACTGAATCAGTGCAACATTTCGTTTCCGGCATGAATCGGTGCATTAAATGGAACTCGGGCATGGTTTTTGCCACAGTAATGAAACTGACCAAAATAAACCAAAACATCACTATTGGGTCCAAAAATGTGGATTGGGTGCGTCCGTTCGTTTCTAGACGAAATTGGTGTATCGTTTCGTTTCCGGCCTGAATCAGTGCATTAAAGCAACCCCACATGGTTTTCGGCACAATAACGAAACTGACCCAAACGAACCCAAACATCACTATTGGGTCCAAAAATGTGGACTTGGTTCATTCGTTTCGTTTCCTGAATCGGTGCAATAAAGCAACCCCGACATGGTTTTCAGCATAGTAACGCAACAGACCAAAACGAACCAAAACATCACTATTGGGTTTAAAAAAGCGGACCGGGTGCTTTTGTTTCGTTTCTGGTCCGAATCGGTGCATCATTTCGTTTCCGGCCCGAATCGATGCGTTAAATGTAACTCCGGCATGCTTTTCTACAGTGTAACAAAGGTGACCAAAATGAACCAAAACATCTCTATTGGGTCCAAAAAAGTAGATTGGATGTGCTCGTTTCGTTTGTGGACCGAATCGGTGCATCCTTCCCCGGCATGGTTTTGAGCACTGTAACGAATCTGACCAAAACGAACCAAAACATTACTATTCGGGCCAAAAAGTGGATTGGGTGCGTTCGTCTCGTTCTGGACCGAATCGGTGCATCGTTCCCAGTATGGTTTTGAGCACAGTAAATAATCTGACCAAAACGGACCAAAACATCACTATTCGGTCCAAAAAGTGGATTGGGTGCGTTCGTCTCGTTCTGGACCGAATCAGTGAATCGTTCCCCGGCATGATTTTTGATACAATAACAAAACTGACCAAAATGAACCAAAACATCACTATTGGGTCCAAAAAAGTGGATTTGGTGCGTTCGTTTTGTTTCTGGCCCAAATCAGTGCATCGTTTCATTTTCTGCCAGAACTGGTGCATTAAATGGAACCCTGGCATGGTTTTTGGCACAGTAAGAAAACTGACAGAAACGAACCAAAACATCACTATTGGGTCCAAAAAAGTCGACTTGGTGCGTTGGTTTCGTTTCTGTACCGAATCGTTGCATCGTTTCGTTTCCAGCCTGAATCGGTGCATTAAATGGAACTCGGGCTTGGTTTTGGCATAGTAATGAAACTGACCAAAATAAACCAAAACATCACTAATTGGTCCAAAAATGTGGATTGGGTGCGTTCGTTCGTTTCGTTTCGTTTCCTGAATCGGTGCAATAAAGCAACCCCGACATGGTTTTCAGCATAGTAACGCAACTGGCCAAAACGAACCAAAACATCACTATTGGGTTCAAAAAAGCGGACCGGGTGCTTTTGTTTCGTTTCGAGTCCGAATCGGTGCATCATTTCGTTTCCGGCCCGAATCGATGCATTAAATGTAACTCTGGCATGCTTTTCTACAGTGTAACAAAGGTGACCAAAATGAACCAAAACATCTCTATTGGGTCCAAAAAAGTAGATTGGGTGTGTTCGTTTTGTTTGTGGACCGAATTGGTGCATCGTTCCCCGGCATGGTTTCGAGCACACTAACGAATCTGACCAAAATGAACCAAAACATCACTATTCTGGCCAAAAAGTGGATTGGGTGCGTACATCTCGTTCTGGACCGAATCGGTGCATCGTTCCCCAGCATGGTTTCGAGCACAGTAACGAATCCGACCAAAACGAACCAAAACATCACTATTTGGTCCAAAAAGTGGATTGGGTGTGTTCCTCTCGTTCTGGACCGAATCGGTGCATCGTTCCCCGGCATGGTTTTTGATACAATAACGAAACTGACCAAAATGAACCAAAACATCACTATTGGGTCCAAAAAAGTGGATTAGGTGCATTCATTTGATTTCTGGCCCAAACCAGTGCATCGTTCCATTTTCTGCCCGAATTGGTACAATAAATGCAACCCTGGCATGGTTTTTGGCACAGTAAGGAAACTAACCAAAACGAACCAAAACATCACTATTGGGTCCAAAAATGTCGACTTGGTGCGTTGGTTTCATTTCTGTACCGAATCGGTGCATCGTTTCGTTTCCAGCACAAATCGTTGCATTAAATGGAACTTCGGCATGGTTTTCGGCACAGTAATGAAAATGACCAATACGACCAAAACGTCACTATTGGGTCCAAACAAGTGGATTGGGTGCGTTTGTTTCGTTTCTGGACTGAATCAGTGCAACATTTCGTTTCCGGCATGAATCGGTGCATTAAATGGAACTCGGGCATGGTTTTTGGCACAGTAATGAAACTGACCAAAACAAACCAAAACATCACTATTGGGTCCAAAAATGTGGATTGGGTGCATTCGGTCGTTTCTAGACAAAATCGGTGTATCGTTTCGTTTCCGGCCTGAATCAGTGCATTAAAGCAACCCCCACATGGTTTTCGGCACAATAACGAAACTGACCCAAACGAACCCAAACATCACTATTGGGTCCAAAAATGTGGACTTGGTTCATTCGTTTCGTTTCGTTTCGTTTCCTGAATCGGTGCAATAAAGCAACCCCGACATGGTTTTCAGCATAGTAACGCAACTGACCAAAACGATACAAAACATCACTATTGGGTTTAAAAAAGCGGACCGAGTGCTTTTGTTTCGTTTCTGGTCCGAATCGGTGCATCATTTCGTTTCCGGCCCGAATCGATGCGTAAAATGTAACTCCGGCATGCTTTTCTACAGTGTAACAAAGGTGACCAAAATGAACCAAAACATCTCTATTGGGTCCAAAAAAGTAGATTGGATGTGCTCGTTTCGTTTGTGGACCGAATCGGTGCATCGTTCCCCGGCATGGTTTTGAGCACCGTAACGAATCTGACCAAAACGAACCAAAACATTACTATTCGGGCCAAAAAGTGGATTGGGTGCGTTCGTCTCGTTCTGGACCGAATCGGTGCATCGTTCCCCAGCATGGTTTTGAGCACAGTAAATAATCTGACCAAAACGGACCAAAACATCACTATTCGGTCCAAATCAGTGCATCGTTTCATTTTCTGCCAGAACTGGTGCATTAAATGGAACCCTGGCATGGTTTTTGGCATAGTAAGAAAACTGACAGAAACGAACCAAAACATCACTATTGGGTCCAAAAATGTCGACTTGGTGCGTTGGTTTCGTTTCTGTACAGAATCGTTGCATCGTTTCGTTTCCAGCATGATTTGGTGCATTAAATGGAACTCGGGCTTGGTTTTGGCACAGTAATGAAACTGACCAAAATAAACCAAAACATCACTATTGGGTCCAAAAATGTGGATTGGGTGCGTTCCTTCGTTTCGTTTCGTTTCCTGAATCGGTGCAATAAAGCAACCCCGACATGGTTTTCAGCATAGTAACGCAACTGGCCAAAACGAACCAAAACATCACTATTGGGTTTAAAAAAGCGGACCGGGTGCTTTTGTTTCGTTTCTGGTCCGAATCGGTGCATCATTTCGTTTCCGGCCCGAATCGATGCATTAAATGTAACTCCGGCAAGCTTTTCTACAGTGTAACAAAGGTGACCAAAATGAACCAAAACATCTCTATTGGGTCCAAAAAAGTAGATTGGGTGTGTTCGTTTCGTTTGTGGACCGAATCGGTGCATCGTTCCCCGGCATGGTTTCGAGCACACTAACGAATCTGACCAAAATGAACCAAAACATCACTATTCTGGCCAAAAAGTGGATTGGGTGCGTACATCTCGTTCTGGACCGAATCGGTGCATCGTTCCCCAGCATGGTTTCGAGCACAGTAACGAATCCGACCAAAACGAACCAAAACATCACTATTTGGTCCAAAAAGTGGATTGGGTGTGTTCCTCTCGTTCTGGACCGAATCGGTGCATCGTTCCCCGGCATGGTTTTTGATACAATAACGAAACTGACCAAAATGAACCAAAACATCACTATTGGGTCCAAAAAAGTGGATTAGGTGCATTCGTTTTATTTCTGGCCCAAACCAGTGCATCGTTCCATTTTCTGCCCGAATTGGTACAATAAATGCAACCCTGGCATGGTTTTTGGCACAGTAAGGATACTGACCAAAACGAACCAAAACATCACTATTGGGTCCAAAAATGTCGACTCGGTGCGTTGGTTTCATTTCTGTACCGAATCGGTGCATCGTTTCGTTTCCAGCACGAATCGTTGCATTAAATGGAACTTCGGCATGGTTTTCGGCACAGTAATGAAACTGACCAATACGACCAAAACATCACTATTGGGTCCAAACAAGTGGATTGGGTGCGTTTGTTTCGTTTCTGGACTGAATCAGTGCAACATTTCGTTTCCGGCATGAATCGGTGCATTAAATGGAACTCGGGCATGGTTTTTGGCACAGTAATGAAACTGACCAAAACAAACCAAAACATCACTATTGGGTCCAAAAATGTGGATTGGGTGCATTCGGTTGTTTCTAGACAAAATCGGTGTATCGTTTCGTTTCCGGCCTGAATCAGTGCATTAAAGCAACCCCCACATGGTTTTCGGCACAATAACGAAACTGACCCAAACGAACCCAAACATCACTATTGGGTCCAAAAATGTGGACTTGGTTCATTCGTTTCGTTTCGTTTCGTTTCCTGAATCGGTGCAATAAAGCAACCCCGACATGGTTTTCAGCATAGTAACGCAACTGACCAAAACGAACCAAAACATCACTATTGGGTTTAAAAAAGCGGACCGGGTGCTTTTGTTTCGTTTCTGGTCCGAATCGGTGCATCATTTCGTTTCCGGCCCGAATCGATGCGTTAAATGTAACTCCGGCATGCTTTTCTACAGTGTAACAAAGGTGACCAAAATGAACCAAAACATCTCTATTGGGTCCAAAAAAGTAGATTGGATGTGCTCGTTTCGTTTGTGGACCGAATCGGTGCATCGTTCCCCGGCATGGTTTTGAGCACCGTAACGAATCTGACCAAAACGAACCAAAACATTACTATTCGGGCCAAAAAGTGGATTGGGTGCGTTCGTCTCGTTCTGGACCGAATCGGTGCATCGTTCCCCAGCATGGTTTTGAGCACAGTAAATAATCTGACCAAAACGGACCAAAACATCACTATTCGGTCCAAATCAGTGCATCGTTTCATTTTCTGCCAGAACTGTTGCATTAAATGGAACCCTGGCATGGTTTTTGGCATAGTAAGAAAACTGACAGAAACGAACCAAAACATCACTATTGGGTCCAAAAATGTCGACTTGGTGCGTTGGTTTCGTTTCTGTACCGAATCGTTGCATCGTTTCGTTTCCAGCATGAATCGGTGCATTAAATGGAACTCGGGCTTGGTTCTGGCACAGTAATGAAACTAACCAAAATAAACCAAAACATCACTATTGGGTCCAAAAATGTGGATTGGGTGCGTTCCTTCGTTTCGTTTCGTTTCCTGAATCGGTGCAATAAAGCAACCCCGACATGGTTTTCAGCATAGTAACGCAACTGGCCAAAATGAACCAAAACATCACTATTGGGTTTAAAAAAGCGGACCGGGTGCTTTTGTTTCGTTTCTGGTCCGAATCGGTGCATCATTTCGTTTCCGGCCCGAATCGATGCCTTAAATGTAACTCCGGCAAGCTTTTCTACAGTGTAACAAAGGTGACCAAAATGAACCAAAACATCTCTATTGGGTCCAAAAAAGTAGATTGGGTGTGTTCGTTTCGTTTGTGGACCGAATCGGTGCATCGTTCCCCGGCATGGTTTCGAGCACACTAACGAATCTGACCAAAATGAACCAAAACATCTCTATTGGGTCCAAAAAAGTGAATTGGGAGTGTTCATTTCGTTTGTGGACCGAATCGGCGCATCGTTCCCCGACATGGTTTTGAGCACCGTAACGAATCTAACCAAAACGAACAAAAACATTACTATTCGGGCCAAAAAGTGGATTGGGTGCGTTCGTCTCGTTCTGGACCGAATCGGTGCATCGTTCCCCAGAATGGTTTTGAGCACAGTAAATAATCTGACCAAAACGAACCAAAACATCACTATTCGGTCCAAAAACGTCGACTTGGTTTGTTGGTTTCGTTTTTGTACCGAATCGCTGCATCATTTCGTTTCCAGCACGAATCGGTGCATTAAATTCAACTTCGGCATGGTTTTCGGCACAGTAATGAAACTGACCAATATGACCAAAACATCCCTATTGGGTCCAAAAAAGTGGATTGGGTGCGTTCGTTTCGTTTCTGGACTGAATCAGTGAAACATTTTGTTTCCGGCCTGAATCGGTGCATTAAGTGGAACTCGGGCATGGTTTTTGGCATAGTAACGAAACTGAACAAAATGAACCAAAACATCACTATTGGGTCCAAAAACGTGGATTGAGTGCGTTCGTTCGGTTCTCGACCAAATCGGTGCATCGTTTCGTTTCTGGCCTGAATCGGTGCATTAAAGCAACCCCGGCATGGTTTTCGGCAAAATAACGAAACTGACCCAAACGAACCCAAACATCACTATTGGGTCCAAAAATGTGGACTTGGTTCGTTCGTTTCGCTTCTGGACCGAATTTTTGCAACGTTTCGTTTCGGGCCCGAATCTGTGCAATAAAGCAACCCCGACATGGTTTTCGGCATAGTAACGCAACTGACCAAAACGAACCAAAACATCACTATTGGGTTCAAAAAAGTGGACCGGGTGCTTTTGTTTCATTTTTGGACCGAATCAGTGCATCATTTCGTTTCCGACCGAATCGATGCATCAAATGCAACACCGGCATGCTTTTCCGCAGTGTAACAAAGATGACCAAAATGAACCAAAACATCTCTATTGGGTCCAAAAAAGTAGATTGGGTGCGTTCGTCTCGTTTCTGGACTGAATCGGTGCATCGTTCCTGTTGACGTAAAATCCACACCTCACGCCAAGCACACAGCAAGCCGAATTAGCTGGCTTCACACGTGGCCCGGGCTTTTGAATCCGGAAGCGTGCCAGTCAATTTTCCTGAAAACTGACAAAGGGATAAAAGATGTTTAGATAACACCTGGAACGTACCGGGCAATACCAGTCAGTTCCATATTTGCGGCTACGAAGCCAGTTTCAAACGACATATAGCTACGGAGAAGCTATCTGTCGGCGCTTAAAGCAACATTCGGCAATCGGCAAAACACGCAGGAAGCACATTGCCGAATGCGTGACGTCAGCATGACGAAAGATCGGCAGTCGACTGAATAAACACTGTAACGCATATTCATAACCGATTAACGAGGAACATGTCATGATAGATAAATAAAAGGGCGAAAACATGACCATAATTTCATAATAAACAAGAATGCATAGATTAAAAGCACTAGTCTACCGCATGTCTAGGTACTTTTCAACCCGTCGAGCATGAAACGAGCAAGTTAATCCACCGCATGATACGACTTGCTCGGAATCACACCACCAACCAGGAATAGATCAATCCACCGCATGATACAATCTAATTGTGGAAGGCTAAAAGCATTCTTTATTTAAAACAAAACCGTGAGCACGTTTCGCTCGTGACGATACTGCCGAATACGGCTATATAGCCGAATCGGGTTCCATGAAGAAGGAACAAGCTTCGCTAATGATGATAGATCTATCAGATCGAATCGAATTCTAATCCACCGGATGATTAGCTCTAAGACGACCCAAAAACCTGCATCCACCGCATGATACCCGGTTCTGTCAAGATCTACACAAGACCAACGAGCTTGGACCCGCAACACGTGGCAATCTAGGTTGACTTCGAATTCGGCTATGGAAACGCAGTGCATTACGAGCTAGAACCAAATCTAATCAACCCAGACTGGGCAAAAGAGTGTTGTAATGAACTAAACATAAAAGTAAAATCCAGAGCAACACATGGTAACTTAATGAATCTATCAGATCTTGCCAAAATCCAATAGAGCCGATAACTTGTTCCACGCTAAAACTTAGCCCACCGCATGGCTCATGATCTAACAATGGAACCTTCCTGAACCAAGGCCTAAATCCACCGCATGATACTAGGCATGATGCAGGGTTGCCGGTACTTACGGAGGTCGACGGATCGATGATTCCTCTCGAAGAACTCGACGACTCGACTAAAGGACTCGAAGTTGGCACGGGGCCGGTTTGTTGTATGATTGATTGATTGTTTTCTACAATTACCATGGGTTTATATTTATACCCAGGTTTCGACACGACTCCTAATCGATTACGATTACATTTATTTATTTCCTAAAAAGATAAACGTCGGGGCACCGTATCCGTCTTGCATTCCAAGTTAAACCAGCCTTTTCCTTATGCTTGATCCACGTCATTACGTACTCCCGAATGCCTTCCGCGGAACAGCTCTCTTGCCGAATGACGATGCGTTCCCGACCGCAGAACGTCTTTACCGAATGCTCCGGGGAAAAAACTCCTTTGCCGAATGATACCTTTTCGACGAATCCGGCCCACATGTCAGCCTCTTCCTGGTGCCAATTTTTGGTGTCAACACATGCCCCTTCAATTTCGGGATAAGAGGTAACTTTATCTCGGAATTGACCAGAAGCATTCAACATTCCCAAGTTAATTCTGCTCGACACCCGCTTCTCCTTTTGAATCTTCAGAGCTCTCATCCGGATCCGAACCCTAGGTCATCGACTTCCAAGATCCAATCTTCGAATGGCGGACCAAGATCTTGCTCTCCAGGTAAACTTCAATCCCCTCAAGCACATTCGGTATTCTACTTTCGATTTGCATCTTTAAATTTCTTCTCTCCCCTTTCCATTCTTGTTAGGCCCTAGCTGCCGAAATCCTCATTCCCGTTGAGGAAAAAGCTCCATCCTACTTCCTCGGCCCTGTAGGGGATTCAGATTCTTCCGAAATCATCGCGGCCGAATCTCAGAGGGTTCCTTTCAAGATTTCACTGACAAAGCCTCATGAGTGGCAAGATGCCTTCAAGAACTGGCCTTTGCCCCCAATTGACGGCTGGAGAAATTGGTACAAAAGGATCTCTGATGACAAAAGCCCCCAAACACAGAACTGGGATCATCTGCGTATTTCTCATTGCCTGGAGCTGTCATTAGCCGAAACACCAAAGAACGAGAATCTTCTGATTGCAGCTTGCCATTTTTGGTCCAATGGTGTAAATGCTTTTCTCTTCGGTCATGGCCCAATGTCTCCCACTTTGGCCGATGTCTACATGATGACCGGCCTGAACGTCACAGGAACCATACATCCATATGTCCACAAAGGTTCCTCCAAGCAGACAGGAGTAAAAACAGGGGTTGGATACAAGAGATACATCCAGAACTATATGTCTGATGGCCCTCTGACCGATGTTGAATACAGAGCCTTCCTGAACATGTGGCTATGCAGATCAGTCTTCTGTGGTAAAGCCAATGAGCCAACTCTGAATCATATCGTGATGGCTGAAGAGCTGGCTGCCGGAAAACTCATCCCACTCGGGAAATACCTCTTGGGGAGTGTCTACCATATGCTCAATCAAACCACCCAGCTGATGCATACCAGCAAGAAAATCCCTTGTGTCAATGGTCCTTGGTGGTTTGTCCAAATGTGGCTGCAGTTGTACATGCACCAAATCGTCGCTATTGATCTCAACAGCCGAGACTTTCCTTCAATTAATTACAAAGAAGGATAAACTCGGAGAACCAAAGGTTGTCAAACCTATGGAGAAGCTGCTTCCACTGTATCTATCAACAAGAACATCGGTGAACTGTTTGAGCTCTTCTTCAGAGGTTTTGCTCACCCTCTTTGGTTCCCATATTTGGACAATGACAACCTCACTCTCCCCTGCGAATTCAGCTTTGAGACTGGATGCACTGATGTAAAATCTATAGCAATCTTCAATGCCTTCATCCAGCCCTGCATCTTGCCAGCCGAATTCTGTGGAGGAAGGCTGGTTCAAAGCACTTATGAATACTATCAGCCCAACATGATGGCTAGACAGTTGGGATGTGGCCAAGTGCCCCCTAGGCTATTTCTTCACGAATTTCTCAAGCCCAGGGAGATTGTCAAGGATTCCATAGAGACAAGAAGGATTTTCACTTACAAATGCTGTGGAACTATCTATGCACCTGAGCCTTTTGTGCCAATAATATCTGCCCATCCTTCTTTCACCCTTTGGTGGCAAGAACTCCATGATCATATCTTCAACATGCCAATTCATCCCTTCTGTCTCGAGTTAATGCCTGATTATCAGCCAACTTCAGAGGTAATATGCTCATCCCTCATTTGTCTCAATAATATTAACCCCAATTGATTCTGATTCTGTTATCTTGCAGGATATAACACCTGCCCCTCTTGCCAGGGCGATCTCATACAAAGCTGCAGGCCCAATATCTGCTCTGGGGCACCAATCTCCTACCTTGGCTCAACTGATGGCTAGACAGGCTTCTCTAGATCCAACACTTACCAGACCATCAGTTGTCAAAAGAAAAACCCTCCTTTTAGCTGCTCCCTCAGTTGTAAAGAAGAAAAGAACAAGTAGCAAAATCAAGGTCAGAGCCTTCTTTCTTCGACTATAATGCTTTTGGTATTTTGCTCAGCTTTATCTCTTCTTGATTTCAGGCCAGAGAACAACAGCTAGCAATCAGTACAGATCTTGCCGATACTTCATTGACTGGTAAAATTCCACCACTTCATCCTCTTAACTTCTTTTTCATCGGCATTCATTCTTTGTTAACTGCAGAACAATCCTCAATGGATCCAATCTTGGAGAGCTCTTCTTCTCATCATGACTCATCTTTAGCTTTGCAACTTCTTCCCCAATCAGAAGCATTATCTTCACCAAGAAATCTTCCAGCTCCTCCTCAGCAAGATACACAGGATCTTCCCATTGAGCCTGAGAGGCTTCTTTCCCCCACTCAGGAAGTCAGGGACGAGGTAAACATAATCATTCACCTTTTCTACTCTTTTATTTAGCAGATTATCACTAATTCGGCAAGACCTTCTTTCAGGAGAGACCCATTTCATCATCCAGCTATTCTTTCGCTGTGGATGACTTGGTTGCCGAACAAGGGGAAGAGACATCTTCTGGCCAAACTCTGTCAGAAGAAAATCAATCAAAGCTGAAAGATATCCTTGCTTTGCTGCACAAGAGCATTCAAGATCAAGTCAAAGATGCTGATCTATTAAGGGATGTACTGGAATCCATTGACCAAGAACTCCCTGCTGATATCAAAACTTATTTGGAACCAGTTTCTCATTTGGATCAACAATATGCTGCAGTAAAGCAGGCTCTGAAAAACCAATCTTCTCAACCAGCTCTAGAACAGAGGAGGTCCACAGCCAAACAATCTGTGAAAGATCTGCATACTCAAGCTCAGAATAGGAAGGAACTTCTGACCAAATTGGAATCTGAACTTGAAATGAAGGAGGTCAGAAAAGCTGCACTTGAAGCCGAATTGAGAGATCTATCGGCCGAAATTGAAGCTGATAAGAAGAAGATAATCGAGCTTCCCAAATTAACAGAGAAGATGCGAAAGGAAGCCTCAGCAGCTCTAAACGAAGACAAACAACTCAAGGCAAAGCTTGCTGCTCTGGCTAGAACCCAAGAAGCTGACAAAAAGCTATTAGAGAGCATTAGCAATATGATATCAAATGCTAAAAATGTAATCTCAAAGTTCTTGGGTTTGTAATTGTAATAAACAGTTGATAGCCGAATGTTTTATCAATCCTGCAATCTTGCCATTTCTTATCTCTGTTCTTTTTATCGTGGGCAACTCATTCGGCAAAGCTGGCCATAATAGCGTCAGACCCGAAAACGCTTCAAACTCGACATAGCCGAATCTCATTCAGTCAAAACCGAATACGACTCGGCAAGGATCCCAAACGACATGGAAACCGATCGGTTGGAAAATCCTTTCCACCTTCCGAACTTCTTGGGATATGCACCACAATCCTCGGCCACGATCTCTTCGTTAGTTCCATAAATAAGAACCTCGAGTACTCCTAATCTTCCACCAAATCTTTCAACTCGAGCTCTCTGCTATCATGAGTCTCTTATTCTTCCAGCACAGTAACCTCCAAAAAAACCTGATGTCCAACAACAGAAGACGCCCGGCCGTCGACGAAGCCGAAGGGAGCCGCGCCGGCGCTCGTCGGAGGTGATGACTGTCTACCTCTCCTTATCCTTTCCTCCAGATTTTGCCTTATTCTCAATTTTCTCTGTATTTTTCAGGCTCATCCAATGGAACCCCGCTACTGTCTTGACTGCGGCTCCGGCTGCAGCGGGTGACTCTTCGGAGTCATCTAGCCGATCCTCCAGGCCCGACTGGGATCTGCGCTACTCAGATAGCGATGCCCGCCGATTCAAGCAGGAACGTGATGATACTCGGCATGAGCTGGAGGCCGTCTCCAAACAAGCCGGGATCGCAGATCTGGAGTGGCAACACCAACGCAAGCAGCTGCTCGAGACCATCGACGGTAATTTCTTCGGTTCGCTTGACTTCAATCTGACCTTGAACTAACCCGCCGTTGCTTTGTAATCTTACAGATCGCGACGCCGAACTCGATCGCCTGAAGACATTGGTCGAGTCTTTGGCAAACAAGGTGAATGCTCCTGGGGACACGCCAGAAGCTCGCCTCGGTGCAGTGGTAGGCCGTATCGATGAAGTGGCCTCACACGGCATCCGCCTGGGCACTGCCGCAGGCCTAGTCGCCATGTCGACGCACACCGGCACCGACTACTCCAGGCTACCACCCGGCTTTGCCAATGGCAACCCGGAGGAGATCGACGATATCGAGGCCTCCATAGATAGCCTTGATGCTCATGGCACTGCCATTGCCGATTCCATTCATCCCCAGTCTGTTCTGAACAAGCTGTTCCATTAGTTTGTACTAGGGATCATGGAATTTCGGCAATAAAATTCATCCTTTGCAGTCCTTTTTGCGGTAACTTGGTCAAACTCATGATGCGAAACATTTGTACTAAGGGCAATACACTCTGGTATTGGCCATTTCTTCTTCCGTCAATATTTTTTGTTCTGAAGACGGCTTCTTCCCGAATGCCGGCTATTTCAGTTGTTCCGACATTGGACTTTTCAATCAGCGATCAATCTCAACACTAGGATAATATTTCTTCAAGTATCTCCCATTGATAGCAGCAGTAAACTCCTCTCCTAGTAAAGTTTTCAGGATATATGCATTTCCAGGCACGCATCTGACCACTCTGAAAGGACCTTCCCAGTTTGGAGACCACTTACCGAATGCACTGTATTTAGTCCCAATCGGCAATATTGCTTTCCAAACCAAATCTCCTTCTGCAAATTGCTTGACTTTCACTTTCTTGTTGTAATATTTAGCAACTCGCATTTTATTTTTCTCAACATTTTCCAAGGCCCTGAGACGAATCATATGCAAATCTTCTAATTCGTCCATCATTAAATCATTATAATCTTTAGAACTTAAATCTTTTTGCAACTTTATTCTCCTCGAATCCGACTGCATCTTCCATGATGGCAAGATAGCATGATGTCCATATACCAATTCATAAGGAGACGTCTGTGTAGCCCCATGTGGAGCCATTCGGTAAGCCCATAAAGCCTCATTGAGTACCGAATGCCACTTTCTCGGCTTCTGATCAATCTTTTTCTGTATAATTCTAATCATAATCTTGTTAGAAGCCTCTGCTTGACCATTAGCTTGGGCATAATAAGGAGAAGAATTCAACAATTTGATGCCCATACTCTCAGCAAAACTTCTGAACTCTGAAGATGTAAACTGAGTTCCTTGATCTGTGGTGATTGTTTGAGGAATTCCAAATCTGTAAATGATATGTTCTTTAACAAATTCAACCATATTCTCCGATGTCACCTTCTTTAATGGAATCGCCTCAACCCACTTAGTAAAATAATCGGTTGCTAAAAGCACAAACCTATGCCCCTTGCTAGATGGAGGATTTATTTGGCCAATCAAATCTATTCCCCATCCTCTGAATGGCCATGGCTTGATAATAGGATTCAGGACTGATGCTGGAACTCTTTGAATATTTCCAAATCTCTGGCAATCTTGGCATCCTTTGTAATATTCAAAGCAGTCTTCTAGCATTGTGGGCCAATAGTACCCAGTTCTCCTAATAACCCATTTCATTCGGTAAGCCGATTAATGTGCTCCACACAACCCATCATGCACTTCACTTATCAGCCTTTTTGCTTCTTCTTGACTTAAGCAATGTAACAGCACCCCATCCAAGGATTTATATATAAATTATCATCAAGAAGAACAAACTTTAAAGATTTATACCTGAGCTTTCTAGAAACTTTTCGGGATGGATTCTTCAGATAATCAACAATTTCTTTTCTCCAATCATCTTCTGCTAGATTACTCCCGAAAGCATATACATCATTAGCAAAAACTTCTTGAAGCTCTCTATAACCCGAAGCACTCTGAGCTAATCTGTTTGCCCCTTCATTGTCTTCCCTAGGAATATGCCGCAGAATTACCGACTGAAACTCCTTTAAGATTTGCTTGCATTCTTCATAGTAATTCCTTAAGACATCGTTTCTGCACTCATATTCGCCATTCAGTTGCCTTATGACTAATTCTGAATCTCCAAAAATTTCAACTGCAATGGCCTTTGCTTCTCTCAAGTATTGAAGTCCTCTGAGCAACGCCTCATATTCGGCTTGATTATTAGTGACAGTAGGTTGAATAGGAATAGCAAATTCAAATACCTCTCCTTTTGGCGAAATTAACAAAATACCTACTCCACCACCCTTGTCACATGAAGATCCATCGAAGAATAATACCCAAGGAGTAATTTCAAGCAGATTAGTCGATGAATCGCGATGCTCAGTAATGAAGTCAGCAATAACCTGTCCTTTAACAGCTTTTGCCGATTCAAACTTTAATTCAAACTCAGACAAGGCTAAAATCCATTTGCCAATCCTTCCGTTCAAAATTGGCATAGACAACATGTGCTTTATCACATCAAATTTTGAATACACAATGCATTCGGCATGTAGCAAATAGTGCCAAAATTTTGTACAGGAGTAGTAAACACATAAACAAAGCTTCTCGGTAGCCGAATACCTCGTTTCGGGATCAAGCAATTTTCGGCTAAGGTATGCAACTACCCTTTCCTTTCCCTCAAATTCTTGTATGAGGGCCGATCCAATAGTTTGGGTATCGGCCGCCACGTACAACTTAAAAAACTTGTTCAGCTGTGGAGGTACCAATACTGGTGGTTCTTTCATGTATCTTTTGATCTCATCGAAAGCCTTTTGTTGTTCGTCACCCCATACAAATTTCTGATCCTTCTTGGCTTTTAGCAGTGAAGAGAAAGGTAACACCTTTTGTGATAAATTTGATATGAATCTTCTTACGAAATTGATCTTACCAAGTAATGACTGCAATTCCTTAAGATTAGTTGGAGGAACAACTTCATCAATGGTTTTCATACTTTTCTTGCCAACTCCTATTCCTCCTTCATGCACCAAAAATCCCAGAAACTCTCCTGCCGAAACTCCAAAAGCACATTTATTCGGGTTCATCTTGAGCCCATGTTTCCTAGTGCACTCTAGAGTTTTCCTTATGTCGGCCAAATATGCTTCATGATCCAATGACTTAATCATAACATCATCAATATATATTTCCACAATCTTGCCGATCAACTCATGAAAAATATAATTCATGGCTCTTTGATAAGTTGCACCAGCATTCTTCAAACCAAACGTCATGACAACCCATTCAAACAACCCTATATGTCCTGGACATCTGAAAGCTGTTTTCGCTATATCTTCCAATGCCATAAAAATTTGATTGAACCCTGCATTACCATCCATGAAACTAATCACTTTATAACCAGCAGCAGCATCAACCAACGAGTCAGCATTAGGCATTGGATATCCATCCATGGGTGTAGCTCTGTTCAGATCTCTAAAGTCTATGCAAACTCTCATCTTCCCATTTTTCTTGTACACAGGAACAATATTAGAGATCCATTCTGCATATCTGCATGGCCGAATAAAATTTGCTGCTATTAATCTTTCCACTTCCTTCTTTACATCGGCCAACACTTCATCTTTGTAGATTTTCCGGGGTGGTTGCTTGTAAGGTTTATAACCAGGCTTGATCGGCAATCGATGCTCAACAATGGAACGATCTAAACCAGGCATCTCCGAATAATCCCAAGCAAAGCAATCTTTGTATTCTTTTAACAACTCAATCAACTTTTCTCTGAAAACTGAATCCAAGCTAGCACTGATGAATATCGGCCTTGGTTTGTCACCATCTCCAATGTCTACTTCTTCTAATTTGTCAGCCGACACAAATCCATGTCCTAGCTTCCCGTCAGTCCCATCGATTGGGTTATCCATTAAAAATTACTAAAAGAGCCGACTGCTTCGATCGGCTGTTGATCACTGCTGACT
This sequence comes from Echinochloa phyllopogon, assembly GCA_033239725.1. Lineage (NCBI taxonomy): Eukaryota > Viridiplantae > Streptophyta > Magnoliopsida > Poales > Poaceae > Echinochloa > Echinochloa phyllopogon. Next base: position 19,958,043 of record BTCW01000015.1, on the reverse strand, counting down.
GGCTCAACAGGACCTTCTCCCCAGTCCTTACCTGAGAAGCAATCTATGCCTTGATATTCCCAAAAGGCTGGTTCCACATTAGCCACGCTGATTGAATCATCTGCTGGGACAATTTCCACTTCATCGTCTATCCACTGAATAAGTTGCTGATGCATAGTAGATGGAATACAGCAATTCGCATGGATCCAATCCCTTCCAAGTAACAAGCTGTATGCCCCTTTGCCTTCAATAACAAAGAAGGTTGTAAGCAGAATCTTAGATCCAATCATCAGATCTACATGTACACATCCTTTGGTGTCCGAAGGATTTCCAGCAAAATCATTCAAAACTATGCTTGTTGGCGTCAAATCTCCAGGGCTCATGCCAAGTTTCCTGAATGTATTGTATGGCATCACATTAACAGCAGCTCCACCATCAACAAACATCTTCATCAGTGGCTTTCCGTTGACATATCCTCTTAAGTACAGTGGCTTCATGTGCCGATTCTGGACTGGCTTCTCGAAAATAGCTTGCTTATTCAATACCAATTGTGCCATTAACCCACATTGCTCGGCTTCATCCACTTCTGACAATATGTCCTCCTGTACAATTTGATTAGCTGGAGCCATGAATTCATTCGGCAAGAAACATACCATGCATGTAGGAGCCGAATGACCCGTTTCATCAGGTTTGTCTTTTGGACGCCATATCGATCTCAACCTGGTTCCTGCTCGTTTCAACTCTTGATTCCTCAGGCGCTGGACTCTTCTCTTCTGGCTCCTTCTTAAACCAGGTGGACACCATTGTCCTTTTTGCCAGACATACTCACGATCTTCTTCTTCAGCATGTCTCTTCCTTAGTTGATCATCGTTCTCATATATTTTTAGACGCCGATCATCACTAGGATGTATCCTTCCAATTCTTTCGTGGATGGATCGGCGACTGGCACCATTTTGCCTATATTCAATAAATTCATTATTGCATTCAGGACAGTTATTCCATGTAGGCAGCTTTAAACCTTCGTTCCAACAGTGTCTGAAGAAGGCACAATCCCAATGTGCACGTTCTTGTTCTCGGGCATATGCCTCTTGTTCTTCCTCATACCTTCTTTCTTCGCACCTCCTCTTCTCCTCCTCGTACTCACGTCTCTGATAGCATTCCTTTTCCTGCTAACGCTGCCACTTATTGAGGAGAATGCGCGATGTGACTCTGGGTTTAGAAGATTTCCCAATTTCAAATCGGCTATTTGGGAAGCAAGGCTTTTCCTGCCGAATCTGTTCGATCGTGATTTGCCGATTAGGATCGACTGAGCCATTCTGCTTCGCTTCCTTCGACGTCAGGACTCTCATCTTTCCTTTTTCTCCAGATTCGGCAACATTCACCATATTAATTGAGAACCCAATCATGTTCTGAGGAAACGGGTTATTATCCAACTTCATCTTATTGTCGAATTTCAGATGCCCTTCTTGGATAGCCTTCTGAATCCTCACTCTAAAAACCCTGCATTCATTGATGGAATGAGAATTTCTATCATGGAATCCACAGTACCTTTTATCTTTCATTCCATCAGGCCGAAGCATAGAATGCCCCTCTGGTAGCTTGATCCGGCCTTCTTTTACAAGATAGTCAAACAATTTATCTGCCTTAGTTACATCAAAATCATATGTGCCCTTATTCTGTTTAATCCACCTCTGATTCACCATGACTGGTTCTCTGCCCCACACTATCTCTGCTGCGGCTATCTCCTCACTATCTTCATACTCATCCCCTTGATCTGCTCTTTCAAGGAATTGGTTATATATGTCAGCTACATCATTATTTTTAGTAAATTTGGCATCTTTCTTGAAACCATATGTCTGGTTACTCATTAAGGCCAATCTGTGTGACAACTGGCCCAGATCATCGAACTCCATCCCGAATAGCTTTTCCCGAATGGCAGGCAGCATGCCAACTACAGCCATACTAGCTAGCTGGTCATCAGGTATGTTCAGAGAAAAGCACATGCTCTTTGTTTCCCTAAACCTTCTGAGGAACTCCGTAGGTGTTTCATTATTCCTCTGCCTTAAGCTGGTCAAATCAACCAACTTTTTCTCGGTACTGCCGATGTAGTAATGAGCATGGAATTTCTGCTCCAGGTCTTTCCAAGTACAAATTGACTGAGCAGGCAAAGAAGCAAACCATGTAAAAGCTGGACCCGTCAGTGACAAAGGAACGTATCTGATTCTAAAAGCCTCATCCGCTGAAGCTTCTCCAAGCTGTATCAGATATCGAGCTATATGTTCCACAGTGCTAGTATCATCTTGTCCTGAGAATTTAGTAAATTCTGTAGGCACCTTGACTCTATTCGGCAATGATACCCTCTGGTACCATTCTGGGAAAGGAGACGAGTACATATACCCCTGATTTTTAGGCTTCAGACCGAATTGATTTTGCAATACATCGGTCATCTTCTGCACCATGAGGTCAATATTGGTATCTTGATTCCCTGGTCTTCCAGCAGGCATTCCTGCAGTACCAACATACCCGGGATTCGGGAGAGCGTCGATAGCATTGTAATCCATGAACTCTGAATACCCGTTTCCATACATATCCCTTTGCAGCCTGTTGTTCAGTGGGGATATCTTGTAAGCAGAAGCAGGTGGATTTCCCGTGGTGCCGAATGCCATATCACCATATGTACGAGGTTTAGGCAATGCATGCTGAAGCTCTTGCTGAATCGGCTGTCCATTCGCGTCTTTGGTTCCAGAAACTTCAGTTTCTTCAATACCTTTACCATGACGTTTTGGGACCGATGCTTGAATATTGAAATATGTTGGTCCACCAAGTTGTCCATGCGCTTGCTCAAAAGGTTTATCCACGTGTTGACCAAAGATGTTGACCAATATGAGCCGAAAACTATTCAGGAATGCAGCATTATGATTGGTCATTGTTTCTCCTAAAGCCTTGTACAACAAGCTAGAGAACTTTTCCCTTTCTTCATCTTCAGTAAGATCAGATTGTCCCGGCAAAAGAACTCTTGGCAGATCTGACTTGAGAAACGGTGCACCACTCCTGTTCTTAGCAAAAGACAACAAGCATTTTTTGATGAACTGATCTGCAGCAATCTTCACCATTTGTTGATGTTCATCAGACAATTCTTCAAAAGTGACATCCAGAATGTCTTTTAATTCAGGCATCTTCGAGGCTTGGGTCCCACCGGGCGTGCCAAAAAAGTGTGTTGACGTAAAATCCACACCTCACGCCAAGCACACAGCAAGCCGAATTAGCTGGCTTCACACGTGGCCCGGGCTTTTGAATCCGGAAGCGTGCCAGTCAATTTTCCTGAAAACTGACAAAGGGATAAAAGATGTTTAGATAACACCTGGAACGTACCGGGCAATACCAGTCAGTTCCATATTTGCGGCTACGAAGCCAGTTTCAAACGACATATAGCTACGGAGAAGCTATCTGTCGGCGCTTAAAGCAACATTCGGCAATCGGCAAAACACGCAGGAAGCACATTGCCGAATGCGTGACGTCAGCATGACGAAAGATCGGCAGTCGACTGAATAAAAACTGTAACGCATATTCATAACCGATTAACGAGGAACATGTCATGATAGATAAATAAAAGGGCGAAAACATGACCATAATTTCATAATAAACAAGAATGCATAGATTAAAAGCACTAGTCTACCGCATGTCTAGGTACTTTTCAACCCGTCGAGCATGAAACGAGCAAGTTAATCCACCGCATGATACGACTTGCTCGGAATCACACCACCAACCAGGAATAGATCAATCCACCGCATGATACAATCTAATCGTGGAAGGCTAAAAGCATTCTTTATTTAAAACAAAACCGTGAGCACGTTTCGCTCGTGACGATACTGCCGAATACGGCTATATAGCCGAATCGGGTTCCATGAAGAAGGAACAAGCTTCGCTAATGATGATAGATCTATCAGATCGAATCGAATTCTAATCCACCGGATGATTAGCTCTAAGACGACCCAAAAACCTGCATCCACCGCATGATACCCGGTTCTGTCAAGATCTACACAAGACCAACGAGCTTGGACCCGCAACACGTGGCAATCTAGGTTGACTTCGAATTCGGCTATGGAAACGCAGTGCATTACGAGCTAGAACCAAATCTAATCAACCCAGACTGGGCAAAAGAGTGTTGTAATGAACTAAACATAAAAGTAAAATCCAGAGCAACACATGGTAACTTAATGAATCTATCAGATCTTGCCAAAATCCAATAGAGCCGATAACTTGTTCCACGCTAAAACTTAGCCCACCGCATGGCTCATGATCTAACAATGGAACCTTCCTGAACCAAGGCCTAAATCCACCGCATGATACTAGGCATGATGCAGGGTTGCCGGTACTTACGGAGGTCGACGGATCGATGATTCCTCTCGAAGAACTCGACGACTCGACTAAAGGACTCGAAGTTGGCACGGGGCCGGTTTGTTGTATGATTGATTGATTGTTTTCTACAATTACCATGGGTTTATATTTATACCCAGGTTTCGACACGACTCCTAATCGATTACGATTACATTTATTTATTTCCTAAAAAGATAAACGTCGGGGCACCGTATCCGTCTTGCATTCCAAGTTAAACCAGCCTTTTCCTTATGCTTGATCCACGTCATTACGTACTCCCGAATGCCTTCCGCGGAACAGCTCTCTTGCCGAATGACGATGCGTTCCCGACCGCAGAACGTCTTTACCGAATGCTCCGGGGAAAAAACTCCTTTGCCGAATGATACCTTTTCGACGAATCCGGCCCACATGTCAGCCTCTTCCTGGTGCCAATTTTTGGTGTCAACAGTTCCCAGCATGGTTTTGAGCACAGTAACGAATCTGACCAAAACAAACCAAAACATCACTATTCGGGCCAAAAAGTGGATTGGGTGCGTACATCTCGTTCTGGACCGAATCGGTGCATCGTTCCCCAGCATGGTTTTGAGCACAGTAACGAATCTGACCAAAACGAACCAAAACATCACTATTCGGTCCAAAAAGTGGATTGGGTGCGTTCGTCTCGTTCTGGACCGAATCGGTGCATCGTTCCCCGGCATGGTTTTTGATACAATAATGAAACTGACCAAAATGAACCAAAACATCACTATTGGGTCCAAAAAAGTGGATTAGGTGCATTCGTTTTGTTTCTGGCCCAAATCAGTGCATCGTTTCATTTTCTGCCCGAATTGGTTCATTAAATGGAACCCTGGCATGGTTTTTGGCACAGTAAATAATCTGACAGAAACGAACCAAAACATCACTATTGGGTCCAAAAACGTCGACTTGGTTTGTTGGTTTCGTTTCTGTACCGAATCGCTGCATCGTTTCGTTTCCAGCACGAATCGGTGCATTAAATTCAACCTCGGCATGGTTTTCGTCACAGTAATGAAACTGACCAATACGACCAAAACATCACTATTGGGTCCAAAAAATTGGATTGGGTGCGTTTGTTTCATTTCTGGACTGAATCAGTGCAACATTTTGTTTCGGGCCTGAATCGGTGCATTAAATGGAACTCAGGCATGGTTTTTGGCATAGTAACGAAACAGACCAAAATGAACCAAAACATCACTATTGGGTCCAAAAACGTGGATTGGGTGAGTTCGTTCGTTTTTGGACCAAATCGGTGCATCATTTCGTTTCCGGCCTGAATCGGTGCATTTAAGCAACCCCGGCATGGTTTTCGGCAAAATAACGAAACTGACCCAAACGAACCTTGACATCACTATTGGGTCCAAAAATGTGGACTTGGTTCGTTCATTTCGTTTCTGGACCGAAATTTTGCATCGTTTCGTTTCCGGCACGAATCGGTGCAACAAAGCAACCCCGACATGGTTTTCAGCATAGTAACGCAACTGACCAAAACGAACCAAAACATCACTATTGGGTTCAAAAAAGCGGACCGGGTGCTTTTGTTTCTTTTTTGGACCGAATCAGTGCATCATTTCGTTTTTGACCGAATCGATGAATTAAATGCAACACCAGCATGCTTTTCCGCAGTGTAACAAAGATGACCAAAATGAACCAAAACATCTCTATTGGGTCCAAAAAAGTAGATTGGGTGCGTTCGTCTCGTTTCTGGATTGAATCGGTGCATCGTTCCCTGGCATGGTTTTGAGCACAGTAACGAATCTGACCAAAACGAACCAAAACATCACTATTCGGGCCAAAAATTGGATTGGGTGCGTACGTCTCGTTCTGGACCAAATCGGTGCATCGTTCCCCAGCATGGTTTTGAGCACAGTAACGAACCTGATCAAAACGAACCAAAACATCACTATTCGGTCCAAAAAGTGGATTGGGTGCGTTCGTCTCGTTCTGGACCGAATCGGTGCATTGTTCCCCGGCATGGTTTTTGATACAATAATGAAACTGACCAAAATGAACCAAAACATCACTATTGGGTCCAAAAAAGTGGATTAGGTGCGTTCGTTTTGTTTCTGGCCCAAATCAGTGCATCATTTCATTTTCTGCCCGAATTGGTGCATTAAATGGAACCCTGGCATGGTTTTTGACATAATAAGAAAACTGATAGAAACGAACCAAAACATCACTATTGGGTCCAAAAACGTCGACTTGGTTTGTTGGTTTCGTTTCTGTACCGAATCGCTGCATCGTTTCGTTTCCAGCACGAATCGGTGCATTAAATGCAACTTCGGCATGGTTTTCGGCACAGTAATGAAACTGACCAATACGACCAAAATATCACTATTGGGTCCAAAAAAGTGGATTGGGTGCGTTCGTTTCGTTCCTGGACTGAATCAGTGCAACATTTTGTTTCCGGCCTGAATCGGTGTATTAAATGGAACTCGGGCATGGTTTTTGGCACAGTAATGAAACTGACCAAAATGAACCAAAGCATCACTATTGGGTCCAAAAATGTGGATTGGGTGAGTTCGTTTGTTTCTGGACCAAATCGGTGCATCGTTTCGTTTCCGGCCTGAATCGGTGCATTAAAGCAACCCTGGCATGGTTTTCGGCAAAATAACGAAACTGACCCAAACGAACCCAGACATCACTATTGGGTCCAAAAATGTGGACTTGGTCCGTTCGTTTTGTTTCTGGACCGAATTTTTGCATCGTTTCGTTTCCGGCACGAATCGGTGCAATAAAGCAACCCCGACATGGTTTTCAGCATAGTAACGCAACTGACCAAAACGAACCAAAACATCACTATTGGGTTCAAAAAAGCGGACCTGGTGCTTTTGTGTCGTTTTTGGACCGAATCGGTGCATCATTTCGTTTTCGACCGAATCGATGCATTAAATGCAACTCTGGCATGCTTTTCCGTAGTGTAACAAAGATGACCAAAATGAACCAAAACATCTCTTTGGGTCCAAAAAAGTAGATTGGGTGCGTTCGTTTCATTTTTGAACCGAATCGGTGCATCGTTCCCCGGCATGGTTTCGAGCACACTAACGAATCTGACCAAAACGAACCAAAACATCACTATTCGGGCCAAAAAGTGGACTGGATGCGTACATCTCGTTCTGGACCGAATCAGTGGATCGTTCCCCAACATGGTTTCGAGCACAGTAACGAATCCGACCAAAACGAACCAAAACATCACTATTTGGTCCAAAAAGTAGATTGGGTGTGTTCGTCTCGTTCTGGACCGAATCGGTGCATCGTTCCCCGGCTTGGTTTTTGATACAATAACGAAACTGACCAAAATGAACCAAAACATCACTATTGGGTCCAAAAAAGTGGATTAGGTGCGTTCGTTTTGTTTCTGGCCCAAACCAGTGCATCGTTTCATTTTCTGCCCGAATTGGTACAATAAATGGAACCCTGGCATGGTTTTTGGCACAGTAAGGAAACTGACCAAAACGATCCAAAACATCACTATTGTGTCCAAAAATGTCGACTTGGTGCGTTTGTTTCGTTTCTGTACCGAATCGGTGCATTAAATGGAACTTCAGCACGGTTTTCGGCACAGTAATGAAACTGACCAATACGACCAAAGCATCACTATTGGGTTCAAAAAAGTGGATTCGGTGCGTTCGTTTCATTTCTGGACTGAATCAGTGCAACATTTTCGTTTCCTGCATGAATCGGTGCATTAAATGGAACTCGGGCATCGTTTTCGGCACAGTAATGAAACTGACCAAAACAAACCAAAACATCACTATTGAGTCCAAAAATGTGGATTGGGTGCGTTCGTTCGTTTCGGGACGAAATCGGTGCATCGTTTCGTTTCCGGCCTGAATCAGTGCATTAAAGCAACCCCCGCATGGTTTTCGGCACAATAACGAAACTGACCCAAACGAACCCAAACATCACTATTGGGTCCAAAAATGTGGACTTCGTTCATTCGATTCGTTTCGTTTCGTTTCCTGAATCGGTGCAATAAAGCAACCCCGACATGGTTTTCAGCATAGTAACGCAACTGACCAAAACGAACCAAAACATCACTATTGGGTTTAAAAAAGCGGACCGGGTGCTTTTGTTTCGTTTCTGGTCCGAATCGGTGCATCATTTCGTTTCCTTCTCGAATCGATGCATTAAATGTAACTCCGGCATGTTTTTCTACAGTGTAACAAAGGTGACCAAAATGAACCAAAACATCTCTATTGGGTCCAAAAAAGTAGATTGGGTGTGTTCATTTCGTTTGTGGACCGAATCGGTGCATCGTTCCTCGTCATGGTTTTGAGCACCGTAACGAATCTAACCAAAATGAACCAAAACATTACTATTTGGGCCAAAAAGTGGATTGGGTGCGTTCGTCTCATTCTGGACCGAATCGGTGCATCGTTCCCCAGCATGGTTTTGAGCACAGTAAATAATCTGACCAAAACGGACCAAAACATCACTATTCGGTCCAAAAAGTGGATTGGGTGTGTTCGTCTCGTTCTGGACCGAATCGGTGCATCGTTCCCCGGCATGGTTTTTGATACAATAACGAAACTGACCAAAATGAACCAAAACATCACTATTGGGTCCAAAAAAGTGGATTAGGTGCGTTCGTTTTGTTTCTGGCCCAAACCAGTGCATCGTTCCATTTTCTGCCCGAATTGGTACAATAAATGGAACCCTGGCATGGTTTTTGGCACAGTAAGGAAACTGACCAAAACGAACCAAAACATCACTATTGGGTCCAAAAATGTCGACTTGGTGCGTTGGTTTCGTTTCTGTACCGAATCAGTGCATCGTTTCGTTTCCAGCACGAATCGGTGCATTAAATGGAACTTCGGCGTGGTTTTCGGCACAGTAATGAAACTGACCAATACGACCAAAACATCACTATTGGGTCCAAACAAGTGGATTGGGTGTGTTTGTTTCGTTTCTGGACTGAATCAGTGCAACATTTCGATTCCGGCATGAATCGGTGCATTAAATGGAACTCGGGCATGGCTTTTGGCACAGTAATGAAACTGACCAAAACAAACCAAAACATCACTATTGGGTCCAAAAATGTGGATTGGGTGCGTTTGTTCGTTTCTAGATGAAATCGGTGTATCGTTTCGTTTCCGGCCTGAATCATTGCATTAAAGCAACCCCCGCATGGCTTTCGGCACAATAACGAAACTGACCCAAACGAACCCAAACATCACTATTGGGTCCAAAAATGTGGACTTGGTTCATTCGTTTCGTTTCGTTTCGTTTCCTGAATCGGTGCAATAAAGCAACCCCGACATGGTTTTCAGCATAGTAACGCAACTGACCAAAACGAACCAAAACATCACTACTGCGTTTAAAAAAGCGGACCGGGTGCTTTTATTCCGTTTCTGGTCCGAATCGGTGCATCATTTCGTTTCCGGCCCGAATCGATGCATTAAATGTAACTCCGGCATGCTTTTCTACAGTGTAACAAAGGTGACCAAAATGAATCAAAACATCTCTATTGGGTCCAAAAAAGTAGATTGGGTGTGTTCATTTCGTTTGTGGACCGAATCGGTGCATCGTTCCCCGGCATGGTTTTGAGCACCGTAACGAATCTAACCAAAACGATCCAAAACATTACTATTTGGGCCAAAAAGTGGATTGGCTGCATTCATCTCGTTCTGGACCGAATCGGTGCATCGTTCCCCAGCATGGTTTTGAGCACAGTAAATAATCTGACCAAAACGAACCAAAACATCACTATTCGGTCCAAAAAGTGGATTGGGTGCGTTCGTCTCGTTCTGGACCAAATCGGTTCATCGTTCCCCGGCATGATTTTTGATACAATAACAAAACTGACCAAAATGAACTAAAACATCACTATTGGGTCCAAAAAAGTGGATTAGGTGCGTTCGTTTTGTTTCTGGCCCAAATCAGTGCATCGTTTCATTTTCTGCCCGAATTGGTGCATTAAATGGAACCCTGGCATGGTTTTTGGCACAATAAGAAAACTGACAGAAACGAACCAAAACATCACTATTGGGTCAAAAAATGTCGACTTGGTTTGTTGGTTTCGTTTCTGTACCGAATCGCTGCATCGTTTCGTTTCCAGCACGAATCGGTGCATTAAATGCAACTTCGGCATGGTTTTCGGCACAGTAATGAAACTGACCAATACGACCAAAACATCACTATTGGGTCCAAAAACGTGGATTGGGTGAGTTCGTTTGTTTCTGGAACAAATCGGTGCATCGTTTCGTTTCCGGCCTGAATCGGTGCATTAAAGCAACCCTGGCATGGTTTTCGGCAAAATAACGAAACTGACCCAAACGAACCCAGACATCACTATTGGGTCCAATAATGTGGACTTGGTTCGTTCGTTTCGTTTCTGGACCGAATTTTCGCATCGTTTCGTTTCCGGCACAAATCGGTGCAATAAAGCAACCCCGACATGGTTTTCAGCATAGTAATGCAACTGACCAAAACGAACCAAAACATCACTATTGGGTTCAAAAAAGCGGACCGGGTGCGTTTGTTTCGTTTTTGGACCGAATCGGTGCATCATTTCGTTTCCGACCGAATCGATGCATTAAATGCAACTCCGGCATGCTTTTCCGTTGTGTAACAAAGATGACCAAAATGAACCAAAACATCCCTTTGGGTCAAAAAAAGTAGATTGGGTGCGTTCGTTTCATTTCTGGACCGAATCGTTGCATCGTTCCCCGGCACGGTTTCGAGCACACTAACGAATCTAACCAAAACGAACCAAAACATTACTATTTGGGCCAAAAAGTGGATTGGGTGTGTTCGTCTCGTTCTGGACCGAATCGGTGCATCGTTCCCCAGCATGGTTTTGAGCACAGTAAATAATCTGACCAAAACGAACCAAAACATCACTATTCGGTCCAAAAAGTGGATTAGGTGTGTTCGTCTCGTTCTGGACCGAATCGGTGCATCGTTCCCCGGCATGGTTTTTGATACAATAACAAAACTGACCAAAATGAACCAAAACATCACTATTGGGTCCAAAAAAGTGGATTAGGCGCGTTCGTTTTGTTTCTGGCCCAAATCAGTGCATCGTTTCATTTTCTGCCCGAATTGGTGCATTAAATGGAACCCTGGCATGGTTTTTGGCACAATAAGAAAACTGACAGAAACGAACCAAAACATCACTATTGGGTCAAAAAATGTCGACTTGGTTTGTTGGTTTCGTTTCTGTACCGAATCGCTGCATCGTTTCGTTTCCAGCACGAATCGGTGCATTAAATGCAACTTCGGCATGGTTTTCGGCACAGTAATGAAACTGACCAATACGACCAAAACATCACTATTGGGTCCAAAAACGTGGATTGGGTGAGTTCGTTTGTTTCTGGAACAAATCGGTGGATCGTTTCGTTTCCGGCCTGAATCGGTGCATTAAAGCAACCCCGGCATGGTTTTCGGCAAAATAACGAAACTGACCCAAACGAACCCAGACATCACTATTGGGTCCAATAATGTGGACTTGGTTCGTTCGTTTCGTTTCTGGACCGAATTTTCGCATCGTTTCGTTTCCGGCACAAATCGGTGCAATAAAGCAACCCCGACATGGTTTTCAGCATAGTAATGCAACTAACCAAAACGAACCAAAACATCACTATTGGGTTCAAAAAAGCGGACCGGGTGCGTTTGTTTCGTTTTTGGACCGAATCGGTGCATCATTTCGTTTCCGACCGAATCGATGCATTAAATGCAACTCCGGCATGCTTTTCCGTTGTGTAACAAAGATGACCAAAATGAACCAAAACATCCCTTTGGGTCAAAAAAAGTAGATTGGGTGCGTTCGTTTCATTTCTGGACCGAATCGTTGCATCGTTCCCCGGCACGGTTTCGAGCACACTAACGAATCTAACCAAAACGAACCAAAACATTACTATTTGGGCCAAAAAGTGGATTGGGTGTGTTCGTCTCGTTCTGGACCGAATCGGTGCATCGTTCCCCAGCATGGTTTTGAGCACAGTAAATAATCTGACCAAAACGAACCAAAACATCACTATTCGGTCCAAAAAGTGGATTAGGTGTGTTCGTCTCGTTCTGGACCGAATCGGTGCATCGTTCCCCGGCATGGTTTTTGATACAATAACAAAACTGACCAAAATGAACCAAAACATCACTATTGGGTCCAAACAAGTGGATTAGGCGCGTTCGTTTTGTTTCTGGCCAAATCAGTGCATCGTTTCATTTTCTGCCCGAATTGGTGCATTAAATGGAACCCTGGCATGGTTTTTGGCACAATAAGAAAACTGACAGAAACGAACCAAAACATCACTATTGGGTCCAAAAATGTCGACTTGGTGCATTGGTTTCGTTTCTGTACCGAATCGGTGCATCGTTTCGTTTCCAGCACGAATCGGTGCATTAAATGGAACTTCGGCATGGTTTTCGGCACAGTAATGAAACTGACCAATACGACCAAAACATCACTATTGGGTCCAAACAAGTGGATTGGGTGCGTTTATTTCGTTTCTGGACTGAATCAGTGCAACATTTTTTTTCAGCATAGTAACGCAACTGACCAAAACGAACCAAAACATCACTATTGGGTTTAAAAAAGCGGACCGGGTGCTTTTATTTCGTTTCTGGTCCGAATCGGTGCATCATTTCGTTTCCGGCCCGAATCGTTTTGTTTCTGGACCGAATCGGTGCATCGTTCCCTGGCATGATTTTTGATACAATAACAAAACTGACCAAAATGAACCAAAACATCACTATTGGGTCCAAAAATGTGGATTAGGCGCGTTCGTTTTGTTTCTGGCCCAAATCAGTGCATCCTTTCATTTTCTGCCCGAATTGGTGCATTAAATGGAACCCTGGCATGGTTTTTGGCACAATAAGAAAACTGACAGAAACGAACCAAAACATCACTATTGGGTCAAAAAACGTCGACTTGGTTTGTTGGTTTCGTTTCTGTACCGAATCGCTGCATCGTTTCGTTTCCAGCACGAATCGGTGCATTAAATGCAACTTCGGCATGGTTTTCGGCACAGTAATGAAACTGACCAATACGACCAAAACATCACTATTGGGTCCAAAAAAGTGGATTGGGTGCGTTCGTTTCGTTCCTGGACTGAATCAGTGCAACATTTTTTTTCCGGCCTGAATCGGTGCATTAAATGGAACTCGGGCATGGTTTTTGGCACAGTAACGAAACTGACCAAAACGAACCAAAACATCACTATTGGGTCCTAAAACGTGGATTGGGTGAGTTCGTTTGTTTCTGGACCAAATCGGTGCATCGTTTCGTTTCCGGCCTGAATCGGTGCATTAAAGCAACCCCGGCATGGTTTTCGGCAAAATAACGAAACTGACCCAAACGAACCCAGACATCACTATTGGGTCCAAAAATGTGGACTTGGTTCGTTCGTTTCGTTTCTGGACCGAATTTTCGCATCGTTTCGTTTCCGGCACAAATCGGTGCAATAAAGCAACCCCGACATGGTTTTCAGCATAGTAATGCAACTGACCAAAATGAACCAAAACATCACTATTGGGTTCAAAAAAGCGGACCGGGTGCGTTTGTTTCGTTTTTGGACCGAATCGGTGCATCATTTCGTTTCCGACCGAATCGATGCATTAAATGCAACTCCGGCATGCTTTTCCGTAGTGTAACAAAGATGACCAATATGAACCAAAACATCTCTTTGGGTCCAAAAAAGTAGATTGGGTGCGTTCGTTTCATTTCTGGACCGAATCGGTGCATCGTTCCACGGCACGGTTTCGAGCACACTAACGAATCTAACCAAAACGAACCAAAACATTACTATTTGGGCCAAAAAGTGGATTGGGTGCGTTCGTCTCGTTCTGGACCGAATCGGTGCATCGTTCCCCGGCATGGTTTTTGATACAATAATGAAACTGACCCAAACGAACCCAGACATCACTATTGGGTCCAAAAATGTGGACTTGGTTCGTTCGTTTCGTTTCTGGACCGAATTTTCGCATCGTTTCGTTTCCGGCACGAATCGGTGCAATAAAGCAACTCCGACATGGTTTTCTGCATAGTAACGCAACTGACCAAAACGAACCAAAACATCACTATTGGGTTCAAAAAAGCGGACCGGGTGCGTTTGTTTCGTTTTTGGATCGAATCGGTGCATCATTTCGTTTCCGACCGAATAGATGCATTAAATGCAACTCCGGCATGCTTTTCCGTAGTGTAACAAAGATGACCAAAATGAACCAATACATCTCTTTGGGTCCAAAAAAGTAGATTGGGTGCGTTCGTTTCATTTCTGGACCGAATCGGTGCATCGTTCCCCGGCATGGTTTCGAGCACACTAACGAATCTGACCAAAACGAACCAAAACATCACTATTCGGGCCAAAACGAACCAAAACATCACTATTGTGTCCAAAAATGTCAACTTGGTGCGTTTGTTTCGTTTCTGTACCGAATCGGTGCATCATTTCGTTTCCAGCACGAATCGGTGCATTAAATGGAACTTCCGCACGGTTTTCGGCACAGTAATGAAACTGACCAATACGACCAAAGCATCACTATTGGGTCCAAAAAAGTGGATTGGGTGCGTTCGTTTCGTTTCTGGACTGAATCAGTGTAACATTTTCGTTTCCGGCATGAATCGGAGCATTAAATGGAACTCGGGCATGGTTTTCGGCACAGTAATGAAACTGACCAAAACAAACCAAAACATCACTATTGGGTCCAAAAATGTGGATTGGGTGCGTTCGTTCGTTTCTGGACGAAATCGGTGCATCGTTTCGTTTCCGCCCTGAATGAGTGCATTAAAGCAACCCCCGCATGGATTTCGGCACAATAACGAAACTGACTCAAACGAACCTAAACATCACTATTGGGTCCAAAAATGTGGACTTGGTTCCTTCGTTTCGTTTCCTGAATCGGTGCAATAAAGCAACCCCGACATGGTTTTCAGCATAGTAATGCAACTGACCAAAACGAACCAAAACATCACTATTGGGTTTAAAAAAGCGGACCGGGCGCTTTTGTTTCGTTTCTGGTCCGAATCGGTGCATCATTTCGTTTCCGGCCCGAATCGATGCATTAAATGTAACTCCGGCATGCTTTTCTACAGTGTAACAAAGGTGACCAAAATGAACCAAAACATCTCTATTGGGTCCAAAAAAGTAGATTGGGTGTGTTCGTTTCGTTTGTGGACCGAATTGGTGCATCATTCCCTGGCATGGTTTTGAGCACAGTAACGAATCTAACCAAAACGAACCAAAACATTTGTATTCGGGCCAAAAAGTGGATTGGGTGCATTCGTCTCGTTCTGGACCGAATCGGTGCATCATTCCCCGGCATGATTTTTGATACAATAACAAAACTGACCAAAATGAACCAAAACATCACTATTGGGTCCAAAAAAGTGGATTTGGTGCTTCGTTTTGTTTCTGGCACTAATCAGTGCATCGTTTCATTTTCTGCTCGAATTGGTGCATTAAATGGAACCTTGGCATGGTTTTTGGCACAGTAAGGAAACTGACCGAAATGAACCAAAACATCACTATTGCGTCCAAAAACGTCGACTCGGTGCGTTCGTTTCGTTTCTGTACCGAATCGGTGCATTAAATGCAACATCGGCATGGTTTTCGGCATAGTAATGAAACTGACCAATATGAACCAAAACATTACTATTGGGTCCAAAAAAGTGGATTGGGTGCGTTCGTTTCATTTCTAGACCGAATCGGTGCAACATTTCGTTTCCGGCCTGAATTGGTGGATTAAATGGAACTCGGGCATGGTTTTCGGCAAAGTAACGAAACTGACCAAAACGAACCAAAACGTCACTATTGGGTCGAAAAATGTGGAGTGGGTGCGTTCGTTCGTTTCTGGACCGAATCGGTGCATCGTTTCGTTTCCGTCCCGAATCGGTGCATTAAAGCAACCCCGGCATGGTTTTCGGCACAGTAACGAAACTGACCCAATCGAACCAAAACATCACTATTGGATACAAAAAACTGGATTGTGTGTGTTTGTTTCGTTTGTGGACCGAATCAGTGCAACATTTCATTTCTGGCCTGCATTGATGCATTAAATGGAACCCGGGCATGGTTTTCAGCACAGTATCGAAACTGACCGAAACGAACCAAAACATCACTATTTGGTCCAAAAACGTGGATTGCGTGCATTCATTCATTTCTGGACCAAATCGGTGCATCGTTTCATTTCTGACCTGAATCGTTGCATTAAAGAAACTCTGACGTGGTTTTCGGCACAGTAACCAAACTGACCCAAACGAACCCAAACATCACTATCGGGTCAAAAATGTGGACTTGGTGCGTTCGTTTCGTTTCTAGACCGAATTTTTGCATCGTTTCATTTTTGGCACGAATCGGTGCAATAAAGCAACCACGTCATGGTTTTCAGCATAGTAACGAAATTGACCAAAACAAACCAAAATATCACTATTGGGTTCAAAAAAGTGGATTGGGTGCTTTTGTTTCGTTTCTGGACCGAATCGGTGCATCATTTGTTTCCGGTCCGAATCGATGCATTAAATGCAACTCCGGCATGGTTTTCTACAGAGTAACAAAGGTGACCAAAATGAGCCAAAACATTTCTATTGGGTCCAAAAAGGTAGATTGGGTTTGTTCGTTTCGTTTCTGGACCGAATCGGTGCATCCTTTCATTTCCGCATGAATCGGTGCATTAAATGCAACCTCGGCATGGTTTTCGGCATAGTAATGAAACTGACCAATACGAACCAAAACATCACTATTGGATCCAAAAAGGTTGATTGGGTGCGTTCGTTTCGTTTCTGGACCGAATTTGTGCATCGTTTCATTTCTGGCATGAATCGGTGCAATAAAGCAACCGCGGCATGGTTTTCGTCATAGTAACTGATGAGGACATCACATGCTCGGATATGACCATACGCCATGATGTGTGTTTAATGTCATTTTCAGAAATATATAGCTGGATCAAAAGGAGTGTTAAACATACATGGAAGGCATGGAGGACCAAAGAAGTTGATTGGGGACCAATTCTAAGTATTTCCACGTTTTCCATCACGCTACCACGTCACAATGGCCCAAGGAAGGAAAGAGACCAAATCCAACACGTTTTGGAAAGTCTGGATTCGGACTGCAGAAAACATCAACTTGTGATGGACACCAGGGTCGCATACGGACTCGGATTGGGGCGTTCAAGTACTTCACGGAACGCTTATCAAGTCTACTTTCCAACGGATCTAACCGCACATCCATATCTATTAGGAGTCGTCCAGAATCGTCTATTTTCTCCGAGATGTTTTCTGTCTATGGTGCTGCGCCATATTATTTTGGCCCGATGGGCCGTGTATCATGTAGAGTCCATTATGGACGCGTCCTAGGGTTGGAGCACGACCCCAGCACCCCTGTGGTCATCCTCCCTTGTCTTATACCCCTTAGCCACCGCCAAGAACATTTGGGTTTTGTTTAGATCAAGTTTAGCCATTGCTACTTGCTTGTAAGCGCGTGTGCTGGTCCAGCCGCCCATCTTCGAGTCTTCGGAACCCCACCTTTGTGATTTCAGATTGGTTATCATCTCCAAATTTGCAATTCAGTTGTTTGTTCTACTTGTTCTTGCTTGTTCTTTGATTGCTTGAAGGAATTACCCTAGTGGTTTGGTTGATCGTGCTTCCACAAGATCACGACATCCATAGGAGGTGGTGTATCGGTTGCTAAGGCGCAGTCTTTGGAAGGCTGTTGTCGGGCCATCAACATCGTCTCCTCCAATCGAGTTATCCCCCACGCCTCTCATCGAAAGATCGGGCATAAACCCTAGCGGGTTCTCATCAGTAACGAAACTGACCAAAATGAACCAAAACATCACTATTGGCTTCAAAAAAGTGGATTGGGTGCTTTTGTTTTGTTTCTGGACCAAATTGGTGCATCATTTCATTTCCGGCCCGAATCGATGCATTAAATGCAACTCCGACATGGTTTTCCACAGAGTAACAAAGGTGACCAAAATGAACCAAAACATCTCTATTGGGTCCAAAAAAGTAGATTGGGTGCGTTCATTTCGTTTCTGGACCGAATCGGTGCATCCTTTCGTTTCCGGCACGAATCGGTGCATTAAAGCAACCCCGGCATGGTTCTCGGCACAGTAACGAAACTGACCAAAACGAACCAAAACATCACTATTGGGTCCAAAAAAGTAGATTGGGTGCGTTCGTTTCGTTTCTAGCCCGAATCAATGCATCATTTCATTTTCTACCCGAATTGGTGCATTAAATGGAACCCTGGTATGCTTTTTGCCATAGTAACGAAACTGACTGAAACGAACCAAAACATCACTATTGGGTCCAAAAATGTGGACTTTGTGCGTTCGTTTCGTTTCTGGACCGAATCGGTGCATCGTTTCGTTTCCGGTATGAATCGGTGCATTAAATGTAACCCCGGCATGGTTTTCGGCACAGTAATGAAACTGACCAATACGAACAGAAACATCACTATTGGGTCCAAACAAGTGGATTGGGTGCGTTTGTTTCATTTCTGGACCGAATGGGTGCAACATTTCGTTTACGGCGTATTGGGTAAAAAAAGTGGATTGGGTGTGTTCGTTTCGTTTTTGGCCCGAATTGGTGCATCATTTCATTTTCTGCCCGTATTGGTGCATTAAATGGAACCCTGGCATGGTTTTTGGCACATAAACTGACCCAAACAAACCAAAACATCACTATTGGGTCCAAAAACGTGGACTTGGTGCGTTCATTTCATTTCTGGACCGAATCTGATGAGGACATCACAAGCTCGGATATGACCATACGCCATGATGTGTGTTCAATGTCATTTTCAGAAATATATAGCTGGATCAAAAAGAGTGTTAAACGTACATGGAAGGCATGGAGGACCAAAGAAGTTGATTGGGGACCAATTCTAAGTATTCTCATGTTGCTACCACGTCACATTGGCCCAAGGAAGGAAAGAGACCAAATCCAACACGTTTTGGAAAGTCTGGATTCAGACTGCAGGAAAGTGCTGACTTGTGATGGCCGCCACGACTTCATCCGGACTCTATTTTCGGCATTTAATTACTTGTTGGAAAGTTTATCAAGTCTAATTTCATATGGATCTGGACTCATCTTCATATCTTTTCGGATGCGTCCACAAGCATCGATTTACTATAGAGACATTTTCTGTCCACAGTGCTGCGTCACATGAATTTAGGCTGATGGGCCGTGTATCAAGTGGGGCCCAATAGGGGCGCGTCCTAGGGTTGTGGGACGACCCCAACCATGTACTGGTCATCCTCTACCCTCTCATATACCCCCATAGCCTCCACAAATAGATGGGGTTTTGTTTAGATGAAAGTTTAGCCATTGCTACTTGCTTGTAAGCGCGCTTGCTGGTCCAGCCGCCCGTCTTCGAGTCTACGGAACCCCACCTCTGTGTTTTCAGATTGGTTATTAACTCCATATTAGCAATTGAGTTGCTTGTTCTATTTGTTCTTGCTTGTTCTTCGATTGGTTGCAGGAATTACCCTAGTGGTTTGGTTGATCGTGCTCCACAAGATCGCAGCGGCCGCTAGAGTTGGTGTATCGGTTTCTAAGGCGCAACATCCTTGAACGGTTGTAGTCGGGCCGTGAATGTCTCTCCAGTCTAAATCGAAGTTATCCCCCTCTCATCGAAAGATCGGGCGCAAAACCTAGTGGGTTCACATCAGTTGGTAATCAGAGCAAGGTTTATCGGTGAGAGTTATCCAATTCTCTGCTGATTTTTTTCCCTATAGTCCAAAAAAGCAAACAAAAATAGTAGATTAGTTTTACCGCAATCCTATAAACCATTTGAGCCTTTGCTAGTACTGCTTGGTTAGGGCTTGTTGAGTTTTCGGTTGCATCGGTTGCGTCGAGTTGCTGGTCTTGGTTTAGTCCTTTAGAGTTTCGAGTTATTGGCACTTTTTGTTTCAGAGTTCCTGTCCAGCACAACACAAAAACTGCTGCAGTTTCCATTTCCAATCTCCAAATTGGGTGTTTTAGTAAAATCTGGAAAGCTTAACTCGTGCTCTTTCTAATGCATCTGACCTTGGTAAAAAATTCCTTCTGAGCACTCCACAATCACCTTGGAGATTTGCGCATCTGGCTAGCTGAAATAAGAATTGTAAATCTGTTGTGATAGGTGTTGTATGCTGCCATTTGTTTTGGTTATTACACCATCAATCAGAAGATTTTAGTGCCCCAAAAGAAAAAGAAAAAAGGGAAAAAAGAGAAAAAATGAAGAAGGAAAAAAGAAAGAAAGGGGCTGATCTGTTCATTGTGAGTATCTATTGTTTTCGGTGGTGCGTTGTGACTTCCCTTGTGTCCAGGCTCGCGTCTCTAGCTTGGTCTAGGCTAGGACCAGCACAGTACCACCATTGAATGATTATTCAGCTTGCTTTATTTTAACAAACGTGGTGCTAGCTATTCCTTGTTTTCAGCCCACCTATAGCTCCACATATACGACTACAGCTTGACAGGTCTTGTTGCTACAACACCGATACACTATCTTCGAGGTTGTTGTCTTGTTGGTTGCCGTCACCTCCTGTTTTGCTTGGTAAGAACTTGTAAGAGCTTGTTTTGAACAAGTTTAGTTTGAGAGAATTACAACCAACACATCTAATAGTTGACAGGAGGATACATTTTGTTTTTGTGTTTCTTGTTTTCTACTAATCATGGAAGGTGATACAGAAATTTTTGAGCAGTTGGAACTAGACCCTCATCTTCAGGATGTCATTCAACATTTGCCATTATATGCTAGTATGTTTGATCCTGAAGCTTATATTGATTGGGAGCTTAAGGTAGATGCAGAATTTTATAGTTATGACTTGTCTGAACATGAAATGATTTTTGCTGCTTCTAGTGCTTTAACAAAATATGCTTTGATTACATGGAAACCTATTTCTAGGCACAATAGAGTTCCACAAACTTGGAAAGATTTTAAAATGCTTTTTCGAGATGAATATGTTCTTGAATATTATGCTGATTGTTTACTTGCAAAATTGGACAAATTGAAGCAAGGTAGTAGGACTGTCAAACAATACTATCATAGCTTTAAGATTGTGTCATGTTTAGTGGATTAGTTGAATGCACGGAAGATGTTATGAGTAGGTTCATGAAAGGGCTTAATTCTGAAATTCGAACCAAGCTAATTAGCAAATCATACAACAATATTGCTTCATTGTTTTGGCTTGCCGTAATTGCTGAAAAGGAGATTTTGTTATCTATGAACACTTGTAAGAATGATGTGACCCATGATATTAAAAACGTGTCCACTTTGCATGCTTATCAAGAGCAACAAATAGCAGAAACCGTTGTAGATTTACCTTTGTCACAAGATGAATTACTTATTGTTCCTTGTGATAAAGAGGACTTGTGTGTTGATGATTCTTTTACTCATATGCCACAAGTAGTGAATAAGTGTGATTCTTTTGGTTTGGAACCATACAAATGTACTGAAGAAAAACTTTTTCATCCTATTACTTGTGCACAAGATGAACTGAAATTGATGTCTTCTTTAAATGCTTTGGGCTATACTGAATTTGATATTCTTTGTGATCTAAAATGTTTAGAGGAGAAGCTTTTTGCATATTCTGAATTTTCATGCTTGTCTAATCATACATATCACTTTATTGGCAAGTATAATTGCAAAGGAGAGTATTTGGTACATAAAGTTTATATTTGCTCTAATCTAAATTTTCTTTTTGGGCTGCAATACCATGATCAAATAGGGGGCTGCACTAACACTAATAATGTCTCGCAAAGTTTTCCTAGTGTTTCTCTTATACAACAGGATCAACCCAAAGAAGGGGAGCATTCCTGGTTGTTGTCGGGCAGCATAGTTTTTGCTTCATATTCCAACTTCAAACCAAAAACTTCTGAATGCAACTGGAGCAAGTCGAGGACGACTTGCAGCCAAGAAAGGGAGAATGATGAGGACATCACATGCTCGGATATGACCATACGCCATGATGTGTGTTCAATGTCATTTTCAGAAATATATAGCTGGAACAAAACGAGTGTTAAACGTACATGGAAGGCATGGAGGACCAAGAAGTTGATTGGGGACCAATTCTAAGTATTCTCACGTTTCCCATCAGGTTATCACGTCAAATTGGCCCAAGGAAGGAAAGAGACCAAATCCAACACGTTTTGGAAAGTCTGGATTCGGACTGCAGGAAAGTGCTGAATTGTGATGGCCGCCACGACTTCATCTGGACTCCGTTTTGAGTGTTTAAGTACTTGTTCGAAAGCTTATCAAGTCTACTTTCATATGGATCTGGACTCATCTTCATATCTTTTCGGATGCATCCGCAATCATCAATTTACTACAAAGACCTTTTCTATCCACAGTGTTGCGTCAAATGAATTTGGGCTGATGGGCCGTGTATCAAGTGGGGCCCAATAGGGGCGCATCCTAGGGTTGTGGGACGACCTCAACATGTCCTGGTCGTCCTCTACCCTCTCATATACCCCCATAGCCGCCACAAACAGATGGGGTTTTGTTTAGATGAAAGTTTAGCCATTGCTAGTTGCTTGTAAGTGCGCGTGCTGGTCCAGCCGCCCGTCTTCGAGTCTACGGAACCCCACCTCTGTGTTTTCAGATTAGTTATTAACTCCATATTAGCAATTGAGTTGCTTGTTATATTTGTTCTTGCTTGTTCTTCGATTGCTTGCAGGAATTACCATAGTGGTTTGGTTGATCGTGCTCCACAAGATCGCGGCGGCCGCTGGAGTTGGTGTATCGGTTGCTAAGGCGCAGCGTCCTTGGACGGTTGTAGTCGGACCGTGAACGTCTCTCCAGTCTAAATTGAAGTTATCCCCCTCTCATCGAAAGATCGGGCGCAAACCCTAGTGGGTTCACATCAGAATTGGTGCATCGTTTCGTGTCCGGAACGAATCGGTGCATTAAATGTAACCCCGGCATGGTTTTTGGCATAGTAATGAAACTGAACAATACGAACCGAAACATCACTATTTGGTCCAAAAAAGTGGATTGGGTGCGTTTGTTTCGTTTCTAGACTGAATCGGTGCAACATTTCGTTTCCGGCCTGAATCGGTGCATTAAATGGAACCCGGGCATGGTTTTCGGCACAGCAACGAAACTGACCAAAATGAACCAAAACATCACTATTGGGTCCAAAAACATGGATTGGGTGCGTTCGTTTGTTGCTGGACTAAATCGGTGCATCATTTCGTTTCCGGCCTGAATCGATGCATTAAATCAACCCGGCATGGTTTTGGCACAATAATGAAACTGACACAAACGAACCCAAACATCACTATATGGTCCAAAAAACGTTCGTTTCTAGACCGAATCGGTCCATCGTTTTGTTTTCTGTCAGAATTGGTGCATTATGATGAGGACATCACCGCCAACGATATAGCCACGCCATCTTTTCCTATCATTGCCGGTCCAATTACCCGTGCTCGTTCTAGACAACTTAATCATCAGATGAGTTCACTCCTGAGTTCATGTTCATCATATTTAGACTGTGGAGACCCGTGCACTCTTGTTTCGCTTAGGAATCATGGAGAGGATCGAGAACGAAAAGGATTCACGCGGGCTGGATTTGGACTGCAGAAAAACATAAACTTGTGATGGACACCACGGTCGCATACGGACTCGGATTGGGACGTTCAAGTACTTCACAAAAAGCTTATCAAGTCTACTTTCCAAAGGATCCAAGAGCACATCCATATTTATTCGGAGTCGTCCAGAATCGTCTATTTGCTCCAAGATGTTTTCTGTCGATGATGCTGCGCCATCTTATTTTGGCCCAATGGGCCGTGTATCATGTAGAGTCCATTATGGAAGCGTCCTAGGGTTGGAGCACGACCCCAGCACCCCTGTGGTCGTCCTCCCTTGTCTTATACCCCTTAGCCGCCGCCAAGAACACTTGGGTTTTGTTTAGATCAAGTTTAGCCATTGCTACTTGCTTGTAAGCGCGCGTGCTGGTCCAGCCGCCCGTCTTCGAGTCTTCAGAACCCCACTTCGTTTGTGATTGAGTTTGGGATTGAACACTTCATTCCCATCTAGTAATTTCAGTACTTGTTCGATACTTGTTCTTGCTAGTTCTTCGATTACTTGCAGGACAGGACCGGGTGACGTGCTTCCACAAGATCACGGCATCGTTAGTAGGTGGTGTATCAGTTGCTAAGGCGCAGTCTTTGGAAGGCTGTAGTCAGGTTGTCCACGTCGTCTCCTCCAATCGAGTTATCCCCACGCCTCTCATCGAAAGATCGGGCATAAACCCTAGCGGGTTCCCATCAGTTGGTATCAGAGCAAGGTTGTTCGGTGAGAGATTCCAATCCTTCCCCTGTTTTTTTGTTTCAATTCCTACAGTACACAAAAGCCAAAAAAATTAGTAGATTAGTTTACTGTGATCCTATAAACCCTTTGAGCCTTGCTAGTACCGCTTAGTTAGGGCTTGTTGAGTTTTCGGTTGCATCGGTTGTGTCGAGTTGCTGGTCTTAGTTCTGGTCGTTTAGAGTTTCGAGTTCTTGTCACGTTTCGGTCACGGTTGTACGCTACCTATTGGTTCCTATGTTGGGTGAATTTGAGTACTCATTGGTGATCCAATCCGACCAGGAATCGGCTAACTGCGAGAAAAGGAAGACCAAACCGAACCCCCACATCGAGTTGCAATCGGTTTCGGAGTCCGAGTTGCTTGCTACTTCGTGTTACCTTACCGTGCAGCTGTTGCTTTGTGCTTATATATTGACGTGATCTGGGAAGGCAACGATACTTCATATTCATACTCGACCTCTCCAAGCTTGTGCATAAAACAGATCAGTTCGCTTCATATTCATATTATTTTACCGGAATACCCATGTACTTTCTGAAAAAGTTTATGTGGCGATTGGCTGTTTAGGATCCTCTTTGTTCATATATTTAGTTTTGAGGACCCCTGAAAAAAGAAAAAAAAAGAAAAAGAAAAAAAACAGAAAAAAAAGAGAAAAGCAAAAGAAAAAGAAGAAAGAAAGGGGCTGATCATTGTGATTCTTTTTTCGGTGGTGCGTTGTGACTTCCTTTGTATCCAGGCCCGTGTCTCTAGCACTTTCTAGGCTAGGACCAACATAGTACCACCGTTGAACGATTATTCAGCTTGCTTTGTTTTAACTAACGTGGTGCTAGCTATTCCTTGTTTTCAGCCCACCTATAGCTCCATATATCCGACTATAGCTTGACAGGTCTTGCGCTGCGGCACCGATACACTTCATTCCAGGTTTGCAGACTTGTTGGTAGCCGTGCCCTCCTATCGAGCAAGGTAAGAATTGGTAAGAGCTTGTATAACAGGTTGAGAGTGAGCGCATTACAAATAGCTACATCCTATTAGCTGTAGGGCTTTTATTTCTTCACCTGTTTCTCTTGTTGCCTCTGTTTGTTTAACCATGACAGGATCAGAAGGTGATGGTGATGGGTCTCCCAGTAACAAGATCCCACAGTCTCCTCGCACCAAGGGCATCATACAACATTTTGAAAGGTTGGTGAAGAAGCACGAGGGGATTGATAATGACTTGCTAGTGACGAATGAGAAGATGAGGCAGTTGGAGGCCTCACAGATCGCGACCAATAACAAGCTTACAAAGATGGAGGCGTCAGTGGCTCGTATGGATAAGAGTCTTGCTGCAGTTTTTAGGCGATTTGATGAGATGCATGCTAAAACCACTAGCAGGCGTGATGGAGATGACAAGAAGGACGACAGCAAGACTGATAAGAAGGAAGAAAGTTTCGACAACAATGCATACAGTGCGGATACTGAAGTTGATGACCAAGATCCTGCTCGCCGTCGGCTACGTCATAATCGCCGAGGTATGGGTGGTCATCGTCGATGCGAGGTACATGGTATTGATGATGCTTTTAGTAAAATTAAATTTAAGATACCTCCTTTTGATGGTAGATATGATCATGATGTTTTCATTACTTGGGAGATTGCTGTTGATCAAAAATTTGCATCCCATGAATTTCCTGAAGCTACTCGTGTTAGGGCTGCTACTAGTGAGTTTACAGATTTTGCTTCTGTTTGGAGGATAGAACATGGCAAGAAACATCCTAATAACATGCCACAAACTTGGGATGCTTTGAAACGGGTCATGTAGGCTAGATTTGTTCCTTCTTATTATGCACGTGATCTATTACATAAGTTGCAGAAATGGAGACAGGGTGCTAAAAGTGTAGAAGAATATTATCAAGAATTACAAATGGGTATGTTGCGTTGTCAAATAGAGGAGGGTGAGGAACCAACTATTGCTAGATTTGTGGGAGGGCTGAATAGAGAAATTCGAGACGATAACAAAGTGTTTTCATATTGCTTGTAAAGCCGATAGAGAAGTGCAGGGACGACGTGCAGGTGCAAGGTCTAATGTTTCTGCAGGAAAATCAGCACCATGGCAGCAACGTACGGCTACTTCCTTGACCGGGCGTGCACCTCCCCCAACTCCGTCGCCGAGTCGTTTAGCACCACCGCCTCCTTCCAGTGACAAGACACGTGTTGTTCCCACAAATTCAGCAACAAAATCTGCCCCAAAACCAGCCGTTAGTACTTCCTCAGTTGCCTCCACAGGTAGAACAAGAGATATCCAGTGTCACCGGTGCAAGGGTTGTGGGCATGTGCAACGTGATTGCCCAAACAAGCGCCTTTTGGTGGTTAACAATGATGGTGGGTATTCCTCTACTAGTGATTTCGATGAACAAACACTTGCTTTGCTTGCGGCTGATGATGCAGGTAGTGAGGAGCCACTAGATGAACAGATTGGTGTGGAAGATGCAGAGCATTATGAGAGCCTCATCGTGCAGCGTGTGCTTAGTGCACAAATGGAGAAGGCGGAGCAAAATCAGCGGCATACATTATTCCAAACAAAGTGTGTAATTAAAGAGCGTTCCTACCGCTTGATCATTGATGGAGGCAGCTGCAACAACTTGGCTAGTAGCGACATGGTGGAGAGACTTTCACTAACAACAAAACCACATCCACATCCATACCACATTCGATGGCTGAACAACAACGGTAAGGTAAAGGTAACCAAGCTGGATCGAATTACTTTTGCTATTGGTTCATATCATGATGTTGTTGAATGTGATGTTGTGCCTATGGAAGCTTGTCATATTCTGCTAGGTAGGCCATTGCAATTTGATACAGATTGTAGACATCATGGTAGATCAAATAAATATTCTCTCATACATAATGATAAGAAACTTGTTTTGCTTCCCATGTCTCCTGAGGCTATTGTGCGTGATGATATTGTTAAAGCTGCAAAAGATAAAACTGAGAACACTAAATTTGTCAAATCTGCTGAAAGTAAGAAAGATGAGATAAGATTAAAAGGGCATTGCTTGCTTGCTACTAAATCTGATATAAATGAATTGGTTGCTTCTACTTCTGTTGCCTATGCTTTGGTGTGCAAGGATGCTTTGATTTCACTTCACGATATGCAGCAATCTTTGCCCCCTGCTGTTGCTAACATTTTACAGGAGTATTCGGATGTGTTTTCAAGTGAGATACCAGCGGGGCTGCCACCAATGCGAGGGATTGAGCACCAAATTGATCTGATTCCTCGTGCATCTTTGCCTAACCGTGCACCATACAGAACAAATCCAGAGGAAACAAAAGAAATTCAGTGGCAAGTGCAGGAGCTACTCGACAAAGGTTATGTGCGTGAGTCTCTTAGTCCTTATGCTATTCCGGTTATTTTGGTGCCTAAGAAAGATGGAACATGGCGTATGTGTGCTGATTGTAGATCTATTAATAATATCACCATTCGATATCGACACCCTATTCCACGTTTAGATGATATGCTTGATGAGTTGAGTGGTGCTGTTGTGTTTTCTAAAGTTGATTTGCGTAGTGGGTACCACCAGATTCGTATGAAATTGGGAGATGAATGGCAAACTGCTTTCAAAACTAAGTTCGGTCTATATGAGTGGTTAGTCATGCCTTTTGGGTTAACTAGTGCACCTAGTACTTTCATGAGATTAATGAACGAGGTTTTGCGTGCTTTCATTGGGAAATTTGTTGTAGTATACTTTGATGATATTTTGATCTACAGCAAATCCATGGTTGAACATCTTGATCACTTGCGTGCTGTTTTGAATGCGTTACGAGATGCATGTTTGTTTGGTAATCTTGAGAAGAGCACCTTTTGCACCGATCGAGTGTCTTTTCTTGGCTATGTTGTGACTCCACAGGGAATTGAGGTTGATCAATCCAAGGTTGAAGCTATACACGGATGGCCTATACCAAAGACTATTACATAGGTGCGGAGTTTTCAGGACTTGCTGGTTTCTATCGTCGCTTTGTGCAGAATTTCAGCACCATTGCTGCACCGTTGAATGAGCTTACAAAGAAGGGAGTGCCTTTTGGTTGAGACAAAGAGCAAGAGAATGCTTTCAACATGCTGAAAGATAACTTGACACATGCACCTCTCCTCCAACTTCCTGATTTTAATAAAACTTTTGAGCTTGAATATGATGCTAGTGGAATTGGATTGGGTAGTGTTTTGTTGCAAGAGGGAAAACCAGTTGCATATTTTAGTGAAAAATTGAGTGGGCCTGTTCTGAATTATTCCACTTATGACAAAGAATTGTATGCTCTTGTTCGAACATTGGAAACTTGACAGCATTATTTGTGGCCCAAAGAGTATGTTATTCATTCTGATCATGAATCATTGAAATATATTCGTAGTCAAGGAAAACTGAACCGTATGCATGCTAAGTGGGTTGAATTTATTGAATCTTTTCCTTACGTTATTAAGCACAAGAAAGGGAAAGAAAATGTTATTGCTGATGCCTTGTCTAGGATATATACATTGCTGAACCAACTTGATTACAAAATCTTTGGATTAGAAACAATTAAAGACCTATATGCTAATGATGCTGATTTTAAAGAGGTGTTGCTGCATTGTAAAGATGGGAAAGGATGGAACAAATTCATCGTTAGTGATGGGTTTGTGTTTAGAGCTAACAAGCTATGCATTCCAGCTAGCTCTATTCGCTTGTTGTTGTTGCAGGAAGCGCATGGAGGTGGCTTGATGGGGCATTTTGGAGCCAAAAAGATGGAAGATATACTTCGTAGTCATTTCTTTTGGCCAAAGATGAGAAGGGATGTGGAGAGATTAGTTGCTCGTTGCACTACATGTCAAAAGGCTAAGTCAAGGTTAAATCCACACGGTTTGTATTTGCCTTTACCCGTTCCTAGTGCTCCTTGGGAAGATATTTCTATGGATTTTGTGATGGGTTTGCCGAGAACTAGGAAGGGTCGTGATAGTGTGTTTGTGGTTGTTGATAGATTTTCTAAGATGGCACACTTTATACCATGTCATAAGACTGATGATGCTTCTCATGTTGCTGATTTGTTCTTTCGGAAAATTGTTCGTTTGCATGGTGTGCCTAATACTATTGTGTCTGATTGGGATGCTAAATTTCTTAGTTATTTTTGGAAGACATTGTGGGCTAAATTGGGGAGTAAGCTTTTGTTTTCTACTACATGTCATCCCCAAACTGATGGTCAAACTGAGGTTGTGAATATAACTTTGTCTACTATGTTAAGGGCTGTTTTAAAGAAAAACATTAAGATGTGGGAAGATTGTTTGCCTCATATTGAGTTTGCATATAATCGTTCGATGCATTCTACCACAAAGATGTGTCCATTTCAGATTGTGTATGGTTTCTCGCCTCATGCTCCTATTGATTTAATGCCTTTGCCATCATCTGAAAAATTGGATTTTGATGCTACTACACGTGCCGAATTGATGTTGAAAATGCATGAAACAACTAAAGCAAACATAGAGCGCATGAATGCTAAATACAAGCTTGCTGGTGATAAAGGTAGAAAGGAATTAAAATTTGAACCTGGAGATTTAGTTTGGTTGCATTTGAGGAAGGATCGTTTTCCTGAATTGCGAAAATCTATGTTGTTGCCTCGAGTGGATGGTCCCTTTAAAGTATTAGAGAAGATTAATGATAATGCATACAAGCTCGAGTTGCCTGTAGATTTTGGGGTTAGTCCCACATTTAACATTGCAGATTTGAAGCCATATTTGGGAGAGGAAGATGAGCTTGAGTCGAGGATGACTCAAATGCAAGAAGGGGAGGATGATGAGGACATCACCGCCAACGATACAACCACGCCATCTTCTCCTATCATTGTCGGTCCTATTACCCGTGCTCATGCTAGACAACTTAATCATCAGGTGAGTTCCCTCCTGAGTTCATGTTTATCATATTTAGACTGTGGAGACCCGTGCACTCTTGTTTTTCTTAGGAATCATGGAGAGGATCGAGAACGAAAATGATTCACGCGGGCTGGATTTGGACTCCAGAAAAACATCAACTTGTGATGGACACCACGGTCGCATACGGACTCGGATTGGGGCGTTCAAGTATTTCGCAGAAAGCTTATCAAGTCTACTTTCCAACGGATCCAACCGCAAGTCCATATTTGTTCGGAGTCGTCCAGAATCGTCTATTTGCTCCGAGATATTTTCTGCCCATGATGTTGTGCCATCTTATTTTGGCCCAATGGACCGTGTATCATGTAGAGTCCATTATGGACGCGTCCTAGGGTTGGAGCATGACCCCAGCACCCCTGTGGTCGTCCTCCCTTGTCTTATACCCCTTAGCCGCCGCCAAGAACACTTGGGTTTTGTTTAGATCAAGTTTAGCCATTGCTACTTGCTTGTAAGCGCGCGTGCTGGTCCAGCCGCCCGTCTTCGAGTCTTCAGAACCCCACTTCGTTTGTGATTGAGTTTGAGATTGAACACTTCATTCCCATCTAGTAATTTCAGTACTTGTTCAATACTTATTCTTGCTAGTTCTTCGATTGCTTGCAAGACAGGACGGGGTGACGTGCTTCCACAAGATCACGACATCCTTAGGAGGTGGTGTATCGGTTGCTAAGGCGCAGTCTTTGGAAGGCTGTAGTCGGGTTGTCCACGTCGTCTCCTCCAATCGAGTTATCCCCACGCCTCTCATCGGAAGATCGGGCATAAACCCTAGCGGGTTCCCATCACATTAAATGCGACCCCGGCATGGTTTTCGGGACAGTAACAAAATTGACCCAAACGAACCAAAACATCACTATTGGGTCCAAAAAAGTGGATTGGGTGCATTCGTTTCGCTTCTGGACCGAATTTGTGCATCGTTTCGTTTCTGGCACGAATCGGTGCAATAAAGCAACCTCGGCATGGTTTTTCAGCATAGTAACAAAACTGACCAAAACGAACCAAAACATCACTATTGGGTTCAAAAAAGTGGATTGGGTGCTTTTTTTTGTTTATGGACCGAATCGGTGCATCATTTCATTTCCAGCTCGAATCGATGCATTAAATGCAACACCGGCATGGTTTTCCGCAGAGTAACAAAGGTGACCAAAATGAACCAAAACATCTGTATTAGGTCCAAACAAGTAGATTGGGTGCATTCGTTTCGTTTCTAGACCGAATCGGTGCATCCTTTCATTTCCGGCATGAATCAGTGCATTAAAGCAACCCCGGTATGGTTCTCGGCACCGTAACAAAACTGACCAAAACGAACCAAAACATCACTATTGGGTCCAAAAAAGTGGATTGGGTGCGTTTGTTTTGTTTCTAGCCCGAATCGGTGCATCATTTCATTTTCTGCCCGAATTGGTGCATTAAATGGAACCCTGGCATGGTTTTTGGCACAGTAACGAAACTAACCCAAACGAACCAAAACATCACTATTGGGTCAAAAAACATGGACCTGGTGCGTTTGTTTCATTTCTGGACCGAATCGGTACATCGTTTCATTTCCGGCACGAATTGGTGCATTAAATACGAACCAAAACATCACTATTGGGTCTAAAAAGTGGATTGGGTGCGTTCATTTCGTTTCTGGACCGAATCGGTGCAACATTTCGTTTCCGGCAATTGCATATTGAGCATTCCAAACCTTTCTCCATACATGTGAATTTGAAGTGGCTGCTCCCTGAATCTTGGGTGGTTGATGAACGGAACGGCTCTTACGACAAGACCTTCTTGATCATCCTACATTCGGGATTTCCTGATTTTCACAAATAAATGACCGTTGTATCTTTTCTCGGCTCTTTGGAGTCAATCCTTTTCACTCACTCTTTTTGTATCTTTTCTTTGGTCTCTCACGTGGTGATATTATCAAGACACATATTTCTGTCAAGTCAAAGATTGGTTCCTAGAGATTATGTCGGTCACCTTTGATCAAATTGCAAGTTTGGAATGAAAGAGCTCATTGTTGGTCCTCAGCCTCATGACCCCTTTTCTCTTTTTTTCTTCTTTCCCTTTTGGGAACTTTTTTTTGTATACTTGGACTTTCATGAGTCCTTTATTTTTTTTTCGGGTATCACCAAGGCATGAGGACTTCTAATGCGGCTCTGATCATAAATATTCTTTCAATTGATCTAGGGCAACATGCCTATCTTCCAGGGACTCAAAATTTGACAAGACATTATACTAGTCATGACAAGTTTTTCATAAGTGATCTCTCAAGCAAATATGTCAAGTGGATGTAGAAGTATATGGAAGAGATGAAAGGATAGGGTATGATTTTATATTTTCAAAATAAATTCACCCGAATACTTGAATGATCAAGATGTTTGTTTTATCAAGTCATATCACATTCATCAACAACTTAGGTCAGGGGATCCTAACATGAAAGATTTCACAGGCATGTGGATACTTAATTTGAAATAAGCAATAGGCAAAGTTCATGGCGTGAAAGAAAACCGAGAACGTTTCATTTAAATGATGTGAGCATGTTTAAAATTTGAAACGTGACAACATAGAAAAGATAGACAGGGGTAAGGAGTGCAAACCAGCGTGCATGTGCGCGAAGGGGGTGAGGAAGGCTGGTTCGGCCGAACTGCCCGGTTCGGCCGAACTGGCTGCTGCGCACACCCTCGTCTCCCTTGTTCCTGTGTATTGGCGGTCGTTACGGCACATTTTCGACCACCAATACTCGGGAATAAATAAGGCTATATGTGACATTACATGCACTTAGGTTTACTTCTAATAAAGTTCCACGAGTTTTGGTGTGTTTCACTTGTGCAGGTACAATAACGAGAAATACGTGGTATTGGGGTCGAAATTGACCGATTCGGCCGAATGACACGATTTGGCCGGTTACCCCCCTTAGCCGTAAATGACGCAAAGCACAACCAGAAGCCATCCACGTCAACAATGACCGAGCGACGACTATACAGGACACTTGGACCATCACCAAGGCACCTCTGGGCCAAAACAACACGAAGTACATCAACACAAGGCAGCCCAGGGGGTCCAGAAGCAAGAGGCGGTGCAGGGGGCAGGCCTGGGCTGAAAGCCTAGTTCGTCCAAACCCCTAGCCTTTGGCTGAACCGCCCCCAGCACGAGAAACCGACCCTAGGGCAGGATCAAGGCCGTAGGAGTTTTGGCCGGTACTCCTCCTCAACCGCCACTCCAAGCTATAAATAGAGGTGTCCACTTCACTTGCAACACACACTCAAGCCAAGGAGCTCATTTTCCACTTCTTTCTAGCAGAGTTAGGATAGTTAGTCTGGGAGTTAGAGTTGAGTCGAGCTATGCCTCGGAGGTTCCGGAGTCATCTTCAGAAGCACTGGTATAAGCTCTTGTGTCTTTTCCTTTCCATTTGTAGACTTTGAGTTATCAATATAAAGTTATCTTTATCATATTGTCTTGTCATTTATAGTTGCTTCTACTTTATTCTAGTTGCTCTATTTCATGTTTGGACTATAGTTAGTTGTAGCTCTAGTGCTTCTAGATCTCGTTTAAGTCTTTGTCTTAGCTGGTTCTTCGATCTTGCTCAATACTTGTGGTGAATTGTCACCGGGGTATTCACAAGGTTGCTTGCTCTTGCTAGCGGAGTGAGTAGTTGTTGACTAGTGTGGGAGTGGTTCCTAGACTAGACATTAACCTTAGTTTGCCCCTGAGTCTACGGAGGTGGTAGTCGTTAGGTGGTGACAGCCCTATACGGCCTACATAGTCCATCACGTTCGTCTCGGCCTGTAGGATCCCAGAGTGTAGGATTGGTGGCACCCCTTCTCATCCCTTTCTGCATGTCATAGGTTATATTGTCCCGAAGCTAAGACATTAGAGTTAACCCTGATCTCTGAGTGCTGGCTCTTCAGCCACTGTATTTCTAAACCCGAGTGACATAGACAGATAAAGTACCTAGGAATCCTCTATCTCTTCTCGTTGTCCTCCCAGCTATCTACTCCTTCTCTTTCCTATCTAAGCCTACCTTGAGCTGTGTGTCACGGTATACCCATTCCTATCCAATATCATTATCCCCTATCTTGGTAGTCGTGTACCCCTCTTTGATAGTCTCGAATACTTGTTTGCTAGTACTCTTCCCATAAGCTTCCCTGCGAAAATATAAACTACGATACCTCGGATTACTCCCTGGTGAAGTGTTATAGTGGTAATTCTGTGCACTTGCAGAATATTTATATATTTTACTGAGCCATAAGAAGAACCACTGAAACGCTTCTTACCCCAGCATCGGGATTCACAATCCTGATATTGGATCGTAAGAAGTGTCAACAAGCATTTTTGGCGCCGTTGCCGGGAAGCAATTAGCTAGATACTTTCAAACTTTTATCTTGAGCTATCTTAGTTGAGTATACCGCTACTCAAGCGGGTTTATCCTTGCTTTGTTTCGTTGGTCTTGTGAAGCAGCACAGTGCATGACTAGTTTCCAACTACTGTCAAACTTCCAAGAAAATCCTGAGTCTCTTGTGAGGAAAGTGAGACCCCGTGTTGTACCTCCTCAGAAGCAGCTCATTCCGACGAGTCCAGTCTTTCCCGTCGTTGACATGGCTTCATCGAGGATGGCAAGCAAGATGATCCGTGAGTTCTCTGCTCCATCGAGTGAGAACGTGCGTGTCGGACCAACTCCCTGCGGAAATATAAATTACGATACCTTAGATTACTCCCTGGTGAAGTGCTACAGCGGTAATTCTGTGCGCTTGTAGAATATTCATTATTCATTATCTCGAGCTATCTTAGTTGAGTATACCGCTGCTCAAGCGGGTTTATCCTTGCTCTCTTCATTGATCTTGTGTGAAGCAGAGCAGTGCATGACTGGTTTCCAACTACGGTCAAATTATCAAGATAATCCTGAGTCACTTGTGAGGAAAATTTGACCCCGTGTCATACCTTCTCAGAAGCAACCCATTCCAAAGAGCCCAGTCCTTCCCATCATCGACACTATTTCAGCATCGAGGATGGCATGCAAGACAATTCGCGAGTTCTCTGCTCCATCGAGTGACAACGTGCGTGTCGGACCAACTCCGCTAGTCGAAGATGGCAACTTCGAGCTCAAGCCAGCCCTCATCAACATGGTGCAGGCTAGCCCGTTCTGTGGCAAGCCACACGAGGATGCTAATGCTCATCTCCAGCATTTTCTGGAGATCTGCAACACCTTCATCATACGCGGGGTAAGCGTAGATGTCATTCGCCTTCGTTTATTCCCTTTCTCATTGCTAGGCAAGGCAAAACAATGGTTTTATGCTAACCGCGAAGCCATAGACACTTGGGATAAGTGCACTAGCGCATTTTCGCTGAAATTCTTTCCGGTTGGGAAAACCAACACCCTCCGGAATAAAATTGCTAGTTTCCAGTAGCTAAAAGATGAAATAGTCCCGGAGGCATGGGATCGCCTCCAGGACTATATATATGCTTGTCCTCACCAAGGTATGCAGAGTTGGTTTATCATCAAACCTTTTACCACGGGCTCAGAAGCTCTGCCCATGAGTATCTGGATGCTGCTGTTGGAGGTTCTTTCTTCTTTCTTGAGGAGAGCCATGCAGAGACCCTCATTGAGAAGATGTTCGAGAACTAAGGTTGGTCCGACGATCGAGCCCAACCTCGGACCCGAGGAGTTCACCAGGTGGAAGCTGTGGACATGCTCGCTGTCAAGATGGACCTCCTGATGAAGAAACTGGAGGCCCCTGCTGAAGAAACGGTGCAAGCCATGTACGCTCGCATGACTTGCGAGGTCTGTGGGAATACTGATCATTCAGGGAACGACTGCCCCAAAACGCAAGAAGATGCCCACTACGTCAACAACTCCAAGAACAACGGGTATCGACCCAACAACTACGGCAATCAAGGCTGGAATTCGCGTCCAAACCTCCCATTTGAGAGGCCTCAACAAGGTAACAACTTTAATTCTAGCAATTTCAATAATCAGCCATCTCTTAGGGATCTAGTGTTTGGCCAGGGTAAAATCACTGAAAATATCAATAAAAAGCTTGCTGCTAATGATAAAATCCTGGAAAGCATAGACTCCTGATTGGAATCGTTCTGTTCTGCCATGAAATGTCATCTAAGCTTTAATAAAATGATCAAAACCCAAGTTGCTCAGTAGGTGCTTCTTTACCTTCGTCTGTAGCAGGGAAAATTGCTGGCAACCAGACAATTGTCCTCGTGAAAAGGTTAAAGCGATCACCACGAGAGGGGGTAAGACCACTCGGGACCCGCCATATCCTAACGGTGCAGGTAAAAAGGCAGCAACTCCAGTCAGTGATAGCGAAGAGAAGGAGGCCACAGCTGAACCCCAGAAAACAAGTCCTCAGAAGGAGGTAAAAATGGCCCCTCACGAGTTCTACGACACGACTGTGCTGCCATTCCCCAGAAGATGTCACAAGCAACGGTGGATGAACAGTTCAGCAAATTTGTTGAGGTAATTCGAAAACTATATGTCAATATTCCGTTACTTGAAGCTATGCAGGTTCCCACATATGCCAAGTATCTGAAGGACATCCTCAACAACAAAAGGGCAATGCTGACCACCGAGGTAATTAAACTAACCGAAGCCTGCAACGCAGCCATTCTAAATGATCTCCCAGAAAAGAAGAAGGACCCAGGATGTCCCACTATCGCATGCTCCATCGGGGAGCAACACTTCAACCATGCCCTGTGCGACCTTGGAGCAAACGTCAGCGTCATGCCCAAGGTAGTGTTTGATAAATTGAACCATACTTCTTTGTCCCCTACTTCTATGTATTTGCAGCTAGCGAATCAATCGATCCGCTATCCCATGGGAATAGCCGAAGATATTCCGGTGAGAATCTGGGATTTCTTCATGCTCGTGGACTTTGTGGTGCTTAATATGGAGGTCGACACGAAGACACCTCTCATCCTTGGGAGGCCATTTCTGAGTACCGCCAATGCAAACATCAACGTAGGACCCAGAAAGATCAACTTGAACATCAATGGCAAGGAAGAAAATTTCACGTTCAAACCCAGGGTGGAAAAATGCTCTCAGTTATGTGTATTTCCAATTCAAAATTCGAATAACCTGAAGCAGGTCGAAGTGGTTGCACCCAACCCACAGATGGATAGTCTTGTTGCTACCATGAAGTAACGCTGGGAGAACGAACGAAAACGTTCACCGCCAACGACATAGAAGAAGACCAAGAAGGTGTGGCAGAAGAAGGTTGCATCGTCCGAACCACCCACTCCGGGATCGGACGATGACAAAATCAACTGAAGACAGGAGGAGTCCCGCTCACGGACTTCAAACACGAGCTCTCGCCGCGAGGAAAAATCGGTATGTATCTCATGTTTCCTTTCCAAATTTTACTTTCCATCATTGCATTTGTATGTTTCTCTTTCCAAAATAAATGAACCACTTGTGCAATTAATTTGAAAGAGAGTAGAAAATTACAAGCATGGTAAAAATAAATGGAGAGCATGCAGAATTTTATTTGAATTGGGTACATTTTTTAATTTCCATCATTTTTACCCTTTTCCAAAGTGCTCCATTTATGTCTTGTCATCACCAACCAGCACAAAACATGTCCACCACACTCCACATGGCTGCACACTCATCAATTATCACAAAACATGGCAGCATGGGAGTGACTCCACTAACTTCCACTTTGGTCATGTCAATTTTGCATCTTACATACCAAAAACCACCAAAGTGCCCATGCCCTAGTGTTGGACCTAGGCCAAATTTTTGTGCTGGTGGGAGGCAAAGTGGGCAGCACCTACATGCCTGGTTCGGCCGAGCCAGGGGGTGCCCTCCCCTTTGCCTATAAATGCTGGCCATTGCTTGCTTGCTTCTTGCACCATCCCATTCTGAAATATTTCCACCAGAAGCTCTCCCTCTTTCTTAAGTTCTTGCTCAAGTTCTTCTTTCGTTCTTGGTCAAGTTTGATTCACTTGCATTGTTAAAAAATCACAAAAATATTTTGCTTTGTTTTACCTTTGTGCTGAAACTTGAACGTATTTGTGGTGGTTTTCGACACCCATAAGAACGACTAACTTTTTGTGGTGGTTCTTCATCCCCGCAAGAATGACTAACCCTCTCGAACGACTGATTTGTTTTGCTTGTGCTAACCCCATATATTCAGTCCTTCGGGTAGTCTAACATTTTGTAGGTAACATGTCAAAGCTCTTCTCCGTGTTCCGTCGCTCTGCCCAGCTAAGCAAGCGCTCGGGCAAAGACGATAGAGGTGGATGAGCCAGGAGCGACTAGCTTGGGCAGAGGCTCTGCCTCACACCCAGTTCGACAGCTCCTGGACGAGAGCGACATCGTTCTCCAGACGGACCGGCAGCGGGAGGTCTTCAACCTGCTGCGCCTAAAAGAGTTCGAGCTTACCCGCGTCTTCGAGCAAGACTTGCTCGTAAGAACGGGTATGAATGAAGAATTTCCAGAGGTGTTCGAGGCCGTTGGCTGGAGCAACTTCTGGCACATCAATGAACCAGGTTCGTACCTCCTCACCCTCGAGTTTCTTTCGACTCTTGCATCTGAATGGGAGGGTGTTCGTTTTCAGCTCTTTAACCAAGAGTACTTCCGCTCTTGGAGGGACCTGAGCGTGGCTCTTGGTTTTGATCGTCATTGTTCTTTAGAGCCCGCAAAAGCTTTGAAGAAGTTTAGTCGGGATGGGTTTTGGAAAAAGATTTCTGGGAGCACTAGTTGTTCGGCGCCTCGCACCAACAACATTCATAACCCCACCTTGCACTTCATGCATCGGTGGATGGCTATGACGGTGTTCCCACGTTCCGATTTGCGTCCAGTTAATGTGGTTGAGTAGCGACTTTTGTACGCCATGGTTGAACGAGTTGTTGTTTCTCCTATTCGGAACATGGTTACTCATTGGTCAACTTATACCTCTCGTGTAGGTAGCATGGTAGTGACTTCTCTAGTCACTCGCCTCGCTACCCAGTTAGGCGCTCTTGAGGGCGCCTAGCTGATTTACATAGAGACACCATGCCCCGTTGTGGATTCCGAGCACTTTGTGCAAGGCCATATGATACGATAGGCGTTCGCTGGGAACTTGATCATGATATATCGTGGCTATACAACCGAAGTGACCCTACCTTGTGCAGAGCTAAGGTTGTATACCACCCAAAAACTGACCCTTCGGTTGAGCACCGAGTTGGATGACTCTCCTCCTCGGAGAGAGCCGGCTCAGCACAGTGTTGCAGGCACAGGGCCAGTCACCCAAGGACGAACCAGGCGAGATGCCAGACTCGCCACCTCACAGGAGCCGGCAAGTCCACTACAGCAGTCACATTGATGTACGTCTGCATTCGAGGCGGCTTATGACGAGTACACCGGTGCTGGGACGTCCGGAGCAGGAGGCTCTAGACAATCCTAGGACCCGGATTACTTCGCCTCGAGCCACTGGGATTACGCTCACAGTACGGACTCTGAGTATTCCCAGGGATGGTATGGACGGGGGTACGACAGTGCCTTCCAACCTTACTTCCCTGGGCACTCTCAGTACGCACGCTTCTCTACACTCAGTGGCTATGACATCGGTCGGGAGTTGTCCTACATCTCCGAATGAGTCGACCTCCTCGACGACTGTACCAGGAACATCGAAGGAACACTAGCACGTCATTCTCAATATCATCAAGAGAATAGCAGCGTGCTGGACTCTATAAGGTATGATGTCCAGCGGCAGACGAATCAGATGGCGGAATACTTCTCAAGGTTTCAACCCTACCAATGACAGATCCAAGCTTGGGGGAGGACCCCCACCAGGTATGTTCGACGTTCCCCTTGGCACTTAGATTTTGCATTTGTCTTTCCCTTTTCTATTTCCCATCCAATTTTAAATTCCAGCTAAAAATGAAAAGACCAAATATATTTGCTTTGAATAAAATTAACTCCGAACTATGCATGGAATGAGCCATATGCCTCTCACTTTGGAAATGATGAATAGTTGCTCCGTCATTAATTTTGCAAGTGCTTTGTTTCAACTAGTTGCTTGATAGTACTTGAGTTCATTGGCATGAGTAAAAATGAACCTGAAAACCTTGTGGGAGCACATGCTTTATTCTAAGTTTAGGTTATTGTGAGGAATGATATAGTGAGATTGTGGTTAAGTTCTACTTTTGCTCTTAGTATGGTGAAAATCTCGGATGCTTTATGCTTTCAAAAATAAAATAAAGTTTCTCATTGGCTCAGAATTCCTACCAAAGCCATATGATAAGCCTAGTTGAAAACCTTCTACACATATGCTGCTTGTTATCTTAGTGAGCTTTGTCAAATTATTGTGACCATTCTGAGGAACCTTTCATGCTTTCAAGATCGAGATTCACATACACACCATCTCTCACTTGCAAATTCCTACACTGGGAGTTAGCAAAATTTTACCATCATCCATCCACAAAATAAATGCTCCATGTTTTATGATTCCCTCTACAAATATTCTTGAATAAAGACATGGGCTATGCAAAAAAAAAGAAAGAAAAGCATGCTAAGTAGCATGGCAAAAAGAAAAAAGAAAAAAAAAGAAGAGAGAAAAGCATGCCAAAATGGCATGGCAAAAATATGAAGAAAAAGAGATAGCCCATGCTCTCGAAAATAAATCAAGGAGAGGAAGAATCACCCCAAGGAGTTCCACCATATTCCACTACACATATTCCACACACTTGCACTTTTCGATCTAAAGGTATGATTTTATCCTCCTAAGGTCCAGCTTTTGACTTACCAAAAGGTAAGATGCATGCATGCCTTCATTCATTGTCCCTGAGCCACACAAAAAGCTTTGTTAGATTTTAGGATAAAAATAAGGCACAAGCCTTTGGTGAGGATTCAAATACCACTTGAGTGATTGAGTGTGCCAATTGAGGAACAAATTTAAATTTTCAAAATTTGTGGAAACTCTGAGATGGGATCCTGAAAAGAGTAGAGTGGAATAAAACTGTTCAACCTTTCAACTGCCAAAGACAAGAAGATTGCTATAAGCCCCATAGGTAAAATGGTGAGTTAATACTTTGCCGATGATTCAAGTATTTTTGAGTACTAGTTGTTTATAAATCATGATCCACCGAGCCTAAGTTTCTATCTTTGCTCGAGGACGAGCAAAGGTCTAAGCTTGGGGGAGCTTGTTGGCGGTCGTTACTGTAAAAACCCTAATAATCATTCACAAAATGTCAAACAATCATAAGCTAGATTTGATTTTAAATCCCTGTTTTTGACCAAAGTCAAACCTTGTATTGAATTCAAATATAAACCGAAAGTTGATCAAAACTAATTGAGAATATTAATGAGATGAAATGAACTAGCCATGAGTTTTTACCCCCAAAGTAGGCAAGATAATTTGAAGTTACTAGTTATGAATTTAAATAACCCCCCTTATTTTTTTAAATTCAAATTCAATTTGAGTGAATTTTGAATCTCCCTTTTATTCTTTCAAAACCAAGGACCTTTTCGAAAATCCTCCAACAGTAAAGTTGTGCAGCTTGAAATTCTCTACAACTTTCATGTTTTCGGATTTTTGAGTTTCAATGGAAAATTTTTTGCTAATCTAGGTCAAACACTATTGATCCCCAGTGAAACCCCTTCTCTTTCCCATGCTTCTCTCTCTCCCGTGCGCCGCCCGGCCGTGGACGTGCAGCCGCGCAGTGCGACCGCCGCCCGGCGAGCGCCCGCGCTCTTTTCGCACCAGCCCGAGCGCCTGACGTGTTCTGCACCGGCTCGGTCCCACCTGCCGTCCTCACGCCCGCGCGCGCACCCTAGCTTCCCGCCTTCGCTCACGCCACGCCATGCACCGAGCCGACCGCGGTGGCCCATCGTCTCCACGTGGCCGGCGATGTCTGAGCACCGCTCCACGCCAAGCCAACGACGAGCTTCGCCTCGACCAAGCTGGCCTAGTTCCCCGCTCGCCCATGGCAACGATCGCGCGCCTCTACCGCGAATCGGAGCTCGCCAATGCCGTGACACCCCGACGCCGCCCAGCCGCGGTACACCCGCCCGAACAGCACGCAGCTGCGCGTGGCCACTTCCCTAGTGCCGCGATCTCTCTATGCCTGCGCCAAATCTCTCTGCCCCCGCTCCACCTCGCCACGCGGCCAAAAATCCCTGCTAATGGCAGCATTAACGCCGGACAGCTGGTTCCCAAAGCTTCGTCGCTGAGCACTCTTCTCACTGCCTGTCGGCTATATAAG
Organism: Echinochloa phyllopogon; assembly: GCA_033239725.1. NCBI lineage: Eukaryota > Viridiplantae > Streptophyta > Magnoliopsida > Poales > Poaceae > Echinochloa > Echinochloa phyllopogon. The sequence continues at coordinate 19,915,340 of BTCW01000015.1, read as the reverse complement.
CGCCCCTAGCCCGCACATTGGCTCCCCGAAGCTCGCCGATGCCATTGTCGCCACTCCTCCACCGGAGAACCACCCCACCGTGGGCAGACATCTCCAGGCCACCACAGTGAAATCCAAGCCCACCATGGGACTCCCAGAGACCTAGCGCAGCTTCCTGGCCCCCAAAAAGCTCTGTCCTTCCACTGTCGAGTCCCACTGCAGCTCACCGGCGCCGCCGTCCGCCGTCTCTCTGCGGGCAGCGTCGTCTGTCCCCTTTCACCGCAAACAAAACCCACCGACGAACTCCCCTGCACTCCACAAAGCTCACCAACCTTTTTCCCGAGCGCAACTACCACCCATGGCACCGGCGTGACCTCGCCGGAGCTGCTAGATCCGCCTCGCCGTTGACTGCCGCTGTCGAGCCATCTCCCACCACAAGACCTACCCCAATCGACTCGTGGTGAGCTCCCAAACCTCGTAGGCTAGAACAAGTCGAGCGTAGGGCCCCACATCGTCAGAATTGAACATGCGCCGCCGCCGGCCAACGAAGGACCCCTGCGTAGAATTTTAAAACTTGAAGGGACTTGAACGTAAGAAACCAAGGACTGAAATGTAAACCTTAAGTTAAGTTTTGGATTTAACATAGTGGACTTTAAAAATCGATTAAAAATTGTAGAAAAATCATAAAAATACAAATTAAATTTTCTAGAATCAGTAAATAAAGATCTACAACTTTTGCAAAGCATATATATACTTTTTCTGAGTAGTTTTTAAATGAAAAATTAATCTAGATTTAATCACTTTAATGAATAACTGAAGCTAAAGAGAGACTACAGGGATAAATTTGGATATGTTACTCCATTGTGAATGCCTAACCCACTGTAGAAAGAGCATAAGAAAATAATGATCCTAAGTATTGTTTTTCATTGGTTTTAGTTTCTAGCTTTGATGTAAAAAATGATTTTTAGTAATCTATTTACTCAGTAAAATGTGTTCAAGTTTTTATGATAGGTCAGTAGTGATTTTAACAATGCTCAGTAAATAATATAGCTAAATACAATAGGTCCTGCTACCTAAAAGTAAATAAGAGAATAAATCGTGAAAGGTGCAACTTGTTTAACCATGTAAACGTTGAGCTATTGAACCAATCATCCTGGTGATGTATGAATATTTCCTCTATGTAATACTACTGTGTAAAACTTTTATATATGTACATAATCACCATCAAAAAGGAAATAAGAGAGAATCACCACCTTTACAACCCTACTTTCGTGAGTAGAACATAAATTGTTTTATTTATCTAGGTGAATATGGTCACAAGTAAACCCCGCCCATAATAAGAGTTCCATGTTGCATAAATGTTTAATTCAGGCAAGCATATAAATGAAATCCTCATGCCTATGCATTTCATGTAGATACTAATCTAGCTGACGGGAACTACACGCTCGTACCGGAGACCGAAGGACACGAAGAGGTGTTGAACGTGATTGAGGTTAATCAAGACCCAAACCAAAGTTTGGAAGAGCCAAAGGCTGGTCAAGAGCAAGAAGGCAAGGCTGGTTCCCAAAGCTTCGTCGCTGAGCACTCTTCTGACTGCCTGTCGGCTATATAAGCGCCCCTAGCCCGCACATTGGCTCCCCGAAGCTCGCCGATGCCATTGTCGCCACTCCTCCGCCGGAGAACCACCCCACCGTGGGCAGACATCTCTAGGCCACCACAGTGAAATCTGAGCCCACCATGGGACTCCCAGAGACCTAGCGCAGCTTCCTGGCCCCCAAAAAACTCTGTCCTTCCACTGTCGAGTCCCAACACCGCTCACCGGCGCCGCTGTCTGCCGTCTCTCCACGGGCAGCGTCGTCTGTCCCCTTTCACCGCAAACAAAACCCACCAACGAACTCCCCTCCACTCCACGAAGCTCACCAACCTTTTTCCCAAGCGCAACTACCACCCTTGGCGCCGGCGTGAGCTCGCTGGAGCTGCTAGATCCGCCTCGCCGTCGACCGCCGCCGTGGGTGAGCTCCTAAACCTCGTAGGCTAGAACAAGTCGAGTGTAGGGCCCCACATCGCCGGAATCGAACATGCATCGCCGCCGGCCGGCGAAGGACCCCTGCGTAGAATTTTAAAACTTGAAGGGACTTGAACGTAAGAAACGAAGGACTGAAATGTAAAGCTTAAGTTAAGTTTTGGATTTAACATAGTGGACTTTAAAAATCGATTAAAAATCATAGAAAATCATAAAAATACAAATTAAATTTTGCTGGAATCAATAAATGAAGATCTACAACTTTTGCAAAGCATGTATATACTTTTTCTAAGTAGTTTTTAAATGAAAAATTAATCTATGTTTAATCACTTTAATGAATAATTGAAGCCAATGAGAGGCTGCAGGGATAAATTTTGGATATGTTACTCCATTGTGAATGCCTAACCCACTGTAGAAAGATCATCCAAAAATAATGATCCTAAGTATTGTTTTTCATTGGTTTTAGTTTCTAGCTTTGATGTAATAAATGATTTTTAGTAATCTATTTACTCAGTAAAATGTGTTCAACTTTTTATGATAGGTCAGTAGTGATGTTAACGATGCTCAGTAAATAATATAGCAAAATACAATAGGTCGTGCTACCTAAAAGTAAATAAGAGAATAAATTGTGAAAGGTGCAACTTATTTAACCATGTAAACGTTGAGCTATCGAACCAATCATCCTGGTGATGTATGAATATTTCCTCTATGTAATACTACTGTGTAAAACTTTTATATATGTACACAATCACCATCAAAAAGGAAATAAGAGAGAATCACCACCTTTACAACCCTACTTTCGTGAGTAGAACATAAATTGTTTTATTTATCTAGGTGAATATGGTCACAAGTAAACGCCGCCCATAATAAGAGTTCCATGTTGCATAAATGTTTAATTCAGGCAAGCATATAAATGAAATCCTCATGCCTATGCATTTCATGTAGATACTAATCTAGCTGACGGGAACTACACGCTCGTACCGGAGACCGAAGGACACGAAGAGGTGTTGAACGTGATTGAGGTTAATCAAGACCCAAACCAAAGTTTGGAAGAGCCAAAGGCTGGTCAAGAGCAAGAAGGCAAGCCCCGGAGCATAACCCGGTTTTCTCTAGTGGCTATGCTAAACTAATATCCAGTAGAAGTCGAGTGATTTCCTGTCACTTACGAGTTATAGGAGTTTCTTGCTTTACTTATGAAGGAATCATAAGGACGAGGGGCGGGGATGGGCAAGTTGTTTTTGGAGGATTATTGGTGCCCCGCCTATCTAGTAAGAATTTTGCTAAGGTCGAAGGGTGTCGGTGTTCGTGGTCGAGTCTTTGAACGTACTAAACACATGCTGAGAGATTTAATGGTAATTAGTAATCCTAGTACCTGATTGAACCGGAGCGTGGCTTTACCCCGCTAACCTGGGAATGGGATTCCTTTGCTGCAGCATGTGGGTACAAGTGCGGCCACGGCACCGCGTCGTTCCGGGGATCGTTGGGGCCTTGTATCCAAGGGCTGCGGGCTCTGTACACAAACTAGGAATTGATGGGAACGGTTGATAATGTGTGGACCCATCGTGGTAATGCATGTCGTGTGTTTAGGTCCCCCCTTGCAAGGTTAACAAATCAATTTGAATCGTATGTATCTCGCAGCTACTGAGACTGCTTAACCACTATGCTGCATCGAGTAAAAAGTTGAACATGAGCTTGGTATTTGATTTATGTTGTTGTTTAAGTTCCTTGTACAACATGCGTGCTGAAAATATATGCTCACTTAGAATGGTAATACTAATAGAGTATGGAAAATAAAAATTGAATATAAGGACCCACTCTTTAATCGCTTTTGGCAAAACAAACCCCTCAGCCAAAAAGCCTGGCATATCTAGGAGTCGGTGATTTAGTCTTTCACCTGTCGGGTAAGACTTGCTGAGTATTAGTATACTCAGCCTTGCTGGTGGCTAAAATTTTCAGGTACTCTAGATGAAATGGTTGCTTGTCTGACTTGGCCGTGCCAGCTCCCTCCAGGTTGGACTGTTGAGTGGGACCAGTCCTCGGTTGGCAAGGATCGTGGTGATTGATATCATGGAAGGCTTCCTCATGATGTCAAGTGTATCGTCGTTTAGCACCCGCTTGTTTTCCGTTGCTTCATGTTGAGTCGTGAACATTTACTTTTGAACTTAGTTTGTAATAAAGGCAAGTGAACCTACTTGATGTAATAATTTGGATTGATGTAATCTCTGGGCTCATCTTTGAACGGGTGTCTATATGCTTTGTTTCGATCTTGATTTACGTGGTTGTATCGGGTGAAACCCGACAGACGGCTATCTTGATCCAATTTAAGTGTTAGGTCACATTTAAGGCGATGTAAGCACACTTTTATTGGGCTGAGATTAGCGGTTCTACCACTGCTGGTATGAGTGCCGAAAAGCGTACACCAGAGAAAGCATCAAGCCTCAAAACACTTATTTCGATAAAATTTGCCCACAAAAATTGAGTTTTTCCAAAAGCTTTGGATCGTTAAGGAAAAAGATAGAACGTGAAGCCCTAGGGGATTAGGGGGATTTTCAGGTGGCCACTAACTTATTTGAGCTGACTTCCAGCACATTTACTTTCAAGCAATTTACTTTCATGTAACGACGCACCTACGCCTTGATAAGTAGGTAAGCATTCTAATACTTGTAGTCGTTTAGGTTCGCGCACGTGTTTCATACGGGCGCCTATCCTACCACGCGGTGTGCAACAGGATGCGACTCAAGCTTAATTCAAAATAGCTTGTCGCGACCGGCTGCAGGTGATAAGGCTGCAGTGATCCCCCGATGATCAAAATCGGACCCTGGATCAGGAGCATATGAATGTTGTCCATGCAACATTGAACGCATGGGTGCCAATCCTATAGTGAATGGTAATGAATGGGAACGCTTTCGTGAGTGCTGGCACGAAAGGTTCAAATGGTTATATCTTGTTTTCGATGCAGGTACACTAACTACGTTAGTTTTAGCGCGAGTGGTGTTTCGGCTAGTTACTATAGGGAGTGACGTACAAATGCCACCAAAATAAACGCCTAAATCCAAATTTATTTGGATAAGTGCGATTATGAGAGGACGAATTGGCCCTTTATGCATCATGCTATAAACTCATCAAAATGTAAACGGTTTCACAATAGTACTCAGGGGTAAACCAATAAAATGAAATCGATCAGCTAAAAATGACTAAAAACCCACCTTAGGCCCTCAGTAATCCTGTATGTTTCTTGTTATAACTTGCCAAAAACTATGTTCCATACTAGTGTGTTAAAATGGCTAGAAAGTAAGATAGGGATCTGCTTAAAAATTTAATATAATACACACATTATGGTTGTGATTGTCTTTTCAAATAAGTAATCATTCTGACCAAAAGTTCTTTTGATGGACCTGCTCGTTATTTGTTTGCACTGAACCTTCAGATCTTCTATATGACTATGCTTGTATCGACTAAGGTTAAGCATGGCTAGTCAATAGGTGTCTCTTTAATTGGAAAACTGACAACATGGTTCAGATCTTATCTTTATTCTTTAAATGGCTAAATAAGTAACTTGTCCATGTAAATAATCTCCTCAATCATATCAGAGAAGATGGACATCATGCAACGTTGGAAAGACGCAGGTGCGTTACACAACCTGAAGGACATCCGCCGATAAGCATACGTCCCATAGGGGCATGTGAACGTGGTTTTACTCTAGACGTCTGGATGGATTGGAATTTCATGGTATCCAGAGTAACCATCAAGGAAGCAGAAGAAAGAGTGTTTGGCTAACCGTTCAAGCATCTCGTATATGAACTGAAGGGGGAAATTGTCTTTCTTGGTGGCCTTATTGAGTTTACGATAATCGATACACATACGTCAGCCAGTGACGGTGTGCTGAGGGATGAGTTCATTCTTATCATTGTGCACAACAGTCATTCCTCCCTTCTTAGGAATGACTTGAACGGGGCTAACCCATTCACTATTGGGAACTGGATAGATAATCTCAGCGTGAAGGAGTTTGAGAACTTCCTTTTTCACAACCTCCCTCATGGCATTGTTCAATCATCGTTGAGGTTCCTGAGACAGTGTTGCTTTAGAATCGATCGGGATACGGTGGGTACAAAGATTAGGACTGATCCCTTTCAGGTCTTGGAGAGAATATCCTAAGACTGATCGATTCTTCTCCAGGACAGTGATGAGTTGTTGGGTTTCTACGTCGGATAGCTTATCATTAATGATCACTGGAGTTTGTTTGTCCTCGAAGAGGAAGGCATACCTCAGTCCAGGGAGAAGAGGTTTAAGCTTGATAGGAGATGGTTTTGGAGTTTCGTTTGTGTCAAGCTCGATTAGAGGATGAGTTTCCTCTTCCTTTGAAAAGAATGGGAGATCTTTCTCTGGAATGGATTGTTCTAGGTCTATCAATGAAGTTAACATGACCTCCACTATGGGATCAGGATTGGGGTCTGTCTCTATTGAGGTATTCAAGGAATGAGAATAAGAGACAGGGACGAGTTCCTTACTGACCCTAAGTTCTACTCTCTGGTTCGTTGGTGTTTTCTCCAGAATCTTCATGATTGGCCTACCTATAAAGATGGAATGTGTGGTACTACTGGGTAGGTCGAAGATGTGGAAATCCATGAGAGTTCAGGATTGTTAATCTTAACGGGTATGACCCGCAAGATCCCTAAAAAGTCAAGGATCCTTCCTGAAGTGAACCTAAGTTGTTTTTGAGATAATGACCATGGTTCATCAGGGAGTTCGGTTCGTACCAACAAGCTAGAGATAATGTTAATTCCGAGGCTCGGGTCGTATCCGATCTCTTGGTCGTAACCCATAATCTCACAGAAAATTCTTCTGATCTTCCTGGGCATTCTGACCACCTCAGATGAGGCTTCGGCCTCCTCTAGCCATTCCCGACTTATAACAGTGGAGAGACGTCCTAGGTACTCTTTCTGGTATTCTAATTCTTCCTTGTCGGGGGCTTGATCCCTTTGCTCTACACGTCATTCATGTGGGAAACCTTCTGCACTCCCGATGTCATCGAATAGGTCATTGTCAAAGTCATAGGGAGTGGTGTAGAGTGGATCATAATAATCCTGGCTAGAATATGGTTGTAGTTGGAAATGAGCATCGGGTTCTGATGGAATGGAAGAGCTGATAGATTTAGGTTCAGGTTGTTTCTCTTCTTCCTCGGGGAGTTCATCATAGATTCCAGTATAGGGAGTATCATCCAGGATATGATCCAGGATTACCCTCGCTTCATTGGGAATCAAATGAGAGAATGACCCTCATGAAGCGGAGTTCAAGAAAGTGATGGCTATGGGACAGAGGCCAATGCTGAAATGTTGTAGAATTATAGGTTCTGATAGGCCTAGGTCTGGTCCGGATGCCAAAATTTCCTTTAAACGAGCCCAGACAGCTCCTAACGACTCTCCCTCTAATTGCTTAAAGGTAAGGATTTCGATTCAGAGGCTGGCTACCTTGGAAACTAGGAATAAGTTTAGGCAGAATTTCTCTCTAAGTAGTTCCCAGGTCCCTACCATATTTCCAACAGACAGAGAGTACCATTTCTTTGCACCTCCCGTTAATGAAAACAGAAATAGCTTCAAGTTGAGCAAATGTTCTTGTGTCATGCCCACTATGGTGAGGCAATAACAGAGTTTCTCAAACTCTCGTAGATGCACATAGGGACTCTTAGCATTTGTTCCTAAGAACATTTGCTCTCGAACCATGGCTATGAAGCCGGGACGCAGCTCATAGCCGGATGTGTGGATGGGATGTGATGGTGGTGGTGGCTCCAAACAATCGCCCTTTGGAGCCGAATGTTGACGTAAGGTAAGAGTGGAATCCATGTGGACGGTGGTGGGATACACGGACAACTTGGTTTCGGAATCAGAACAGCTACTGTTCCCTGGCAATGGTGTCACACTCAGATTTTCACAAAAAATCCAAATGCGGCCATATGTCTGCCCAGGAAGTCATAGTACACATATAGCGAACAAATATGATAAACAGAGAACATATGCTTGAATAAATAAAGTTTTACATCAGAGTGCTTCATAAATAAACTAACCAAATACAACGGAAGACTAATAAACTCTCAAACTAATGGAGCCGCAATCCACAGGGACTCTGACTGGGGGATCACAACTCAGTAGTACGACAAATCTTCTGGAAACTCAGCAGCAGTCTCATGCCCAGCCCAATCTGTTTACCCATCCGAGATTTTGTTGAATAAATGGCAAGTGTAAGTAAACAATTACTTAGCAAGTACAACACGATATATGAAGGCTCAAAATAAGGCTAGACTCGGCTTAACTGCATTAGCATTTTTAGTTGGTTCGTTTTATCATTAACCAAGTTACTACCAGTGAATGAAACCCAGTTGCAACCCAATTAATAAAGTATAAGTGACATTTAACATAAATAAGCATCATCTTCTAATAAAAAAGGATCCAAGCCACTCGTGACCCTGAGCAAGGCTATCATGATAGATTTACACTCTGCAGAGGTTTCGCCCTTTACCCACCAGTCACGTAAAAGTTCAAAAGAACTTTGCACCCAACCATGCATATCAACACTTCCAAGGTGTGACTACATAGGGACGCTACGAGGTTTTTCACAACACACCCTAACAAGACAGTGGCCGCTAAGGTACAACAAGGTGGTGAGACTCTAGGCACCGAGATTGACTTACGCTTATGAAGTCACACCATAAGGGGGTCAATGGCATCTAGAGCGCAGGCATTGCACCCAACAATGCGCAACGTGTGGAGTTCCCCGTCGCAGGGACTCCCAACACGGGACTGGGTCTAACGAGACCTAGCCGAGGGGGCTACCGTCCTCGGTGGAATCAAGAAACACCAAATGTCTTGCTTCCCATAACGTCGTCGGCCACTCCGGTAACCACTGGCAAGCTAGAGATGTTCAAGCTACTTAACCAAGACCAGAGCCATAATAGTTCTAGCGGTGGCGACAGGCTCCTGTGTTGCCGCTTTAAGAACCAGACCTTATGGAGAGACTCTAGAGCAAATCACGAAGCACATGCTCTAGCTTCCTAAACCAAGTTGCTAAAAAGCAAGTTTTATCATTATTGTTGAAGTGGACCATTAAGTCAATATTAACAATTAAATAATGGTGATAGTAGCTGCGCATAGCAAAATCTACCCATATGCATAAACCCAAGGTAAACAAGGATAGTATATTCAAAACTAGGTACAACCTTAATGGTACATGAAATTAGACACATGCATTTATGAAATAATGTAATACAAGGTGAGTAGGTGTTGACGTAAAATCCGCACCTCACGCCAAGCACACAGCAAGCCGAACAAAGCTGGCTTCAAACGTGGCCCGGGCTTTCGAATCCGGAAGCGTGCCAGTCAGTTTGCCTGAAAACTAACAAAGGGATAAAAACGTTTAGATTAAAACCTGGAACGTGCCGGGTGAGACCAGACAGTTCCATGTTTGCGGCGTTGAAGCCAATCTTGAGAGACATATAGCTACAGGGAAGCTATCTGTCGGCAGTTAAAACCTCATTCGGCAATCGGCAAGGCACGCAAAGAGCGCACTGCCGAATGCGTGACGTAAGCATGACGAAAGATCGGCTTTCAACCGAATGAACACATACTCATAGCCGATTAACGAGAAACAGAACATGATAAATAAATAAAAGGGTGAAACATGATCATAAATTCGCAGTAAACAAAGAATGCATAGGCCGAAAGCAGCACCCGTCAAGCATGATAACAAAACAAGTTAATCCACCGCATGATACGACTTGTTTGTAACCACGCCACTAATCAGATTAGATTAATCCACCGCATGATACAATCTAATCATGAAAAGCTAAAAGCACTCAATGTTTAGTTACGAACCCACAACACAGTCACGAATTTACATTGAAAACAAGAATGCATAGGCCGAAAGCAGCACCCGTCAAGCATGACACCGAACGAGTTAATCCACCGCATGATACAACTCGTTTGAAGCCACGCCACCAATCAGATTAGATCAATCCACCGCATGATACAATCTAATCGTGAAAGGCTAAAAGCATTCATTGTCCAATGCAAACCCACGAACACACGTTCACTCGTGAGAGCTCTGCCGAATACGGCTATTTAGCCGAATCGGGGTCCATGGCGAAGGAACAAGCCTAATCGGTAAAGATAAATCTATCAGATCGAATCGAATTCTAATCCACCGGATGATTAGCTCTAAGACGACCCAAAAACCTGCATCTACCGCATGATACCCGGTTCTGTCAAGATCTACACGATGCCGACAAGCTTGAACCCGCGACACGTAGCAACCTAGATCGGTTTCGGATTCGGCTGTGAGGGGATAAGCCGTTGCACCGTAAGGCAGAGCCGATTCTAACCGATCTAGATTGGGCAAAGGTGTGTTGCATGAATTAAGCACATAGTAAAAGAGGAGCAACACGGGGTAACTTAATGAATCTGCTAGATCTTGCCGGAATCTAACAGAGCCGATAACTTGGTCCATACTAGATCTTAGCCCACCGCATGGCTCATGACCTAACAGAGGAACCTTCTTGAGACCACAACTTAAATCCACCAGATGATACTAAGCATGGTAACAAGACTACTTGCATCAAAGCTTAAATCCACCGCATGATACTAAGCATGATACAAGGTTGCCGGTACTTACGGAGGTCGACGGATCGATGACTCCTCTCGAAGAACTCGACGACACGACTGAAGGACTCGATGTTGGCACGGGGCCGATTTGTTGTACGATTGATTCTCTTCTCTACAGATGCCATGGGTTTATATTTATACCCAGGTCTTGATACAACTCCTAGCCGGACACGACTACAATACTTGTTTCTAAAAATAAATGACGAATCTTCGTGCCCATATTGCATTCCTTGTTCGAACCAGCCTTTTCCTTATGTTTTCCACGTCATCGCGCTTTCCCGAATGCTACTACTTTTACCTGCGGAACCATGCCTCTGCCGAATGACGACGTATTCCTGACTGCAGAGTATCTCTGCCGAATGCTTCAAAGAACACCCCTTAGCCGAATGACGACGCGTTCCCGACCGCAGAGCATCTTTGCCGAATGTTTCAGAGACAACCCTTCAGCCGAATGGCATCCTTCTACCAAATCCGGCTCACATGTCAGCCTCTTCCTGGTGCTAATTTTTGGTGTCAACACATGCCCCTTCAATTTCGGGATAAAGGATACTTTTATCTCGGAATTGACCAGGAATCCCCAACATTTCCAGGCTGAGCCCGTTCGACATCCATTTTCTGCTCCCAAATCCTCAGAGTGCGTTCTCAAACTCAAACCCTAGTTCGTCGAATCTTTCGAGCTCCGATCTTCAAATGGCGAACCAGGATCAAATTCTTCAAGTAAGTTCCGTTTTCTTCAATCATATTCGGCATTATTCTCTTCAAGCTGCATTTTGAATCCCCGAATCGCTCTTCTTCCGTCCTCAATAGGCTCTGACCACTGAAATCCTGACCCCTACGGAGGAGCAATCCGCATCTTTCTTCCTCGGCCCTTCAGGGAATCCAGATCCCTCCGAAATTATTGCGGCCGAGTCTCAAAGGATCCCTTTCAAAACTTCATTGACGGGACCTCACGAATGGCAAGATTCATTCAAGAACTGGCCTCTGCCCCCAATCGCCGGTTGGAGAAACTGGTACAAAAGGATTCTTGAAAATAAAAGCCCCCAGACGCAGAATTGGGACAGTCTTCGTATCTCTCATTGCTTGGAGCTATCTCTAGCCGAAACACCCAAGAATGAAAATCTCCTGATTGCAGCTTGTCACTTCTGGTCCAATGGCATGAATGCTTTTCTCTTTGGTCACGGACCAATGGCCCCAACCCTGGCCGATGTCTACATGATAACCGGCCTGAACATCACAGGGATAACACACCCATACAGATACAAGGGTTCTTCCAAACAGACAGGGGTGAAAACTGGAGTTGGATATAAGAAATACATCCAGACTTACATGCACGATGGTCCTCTGTCTGATGTTGAATACAGGGCCTTCCTGAATATGTGGCTGTGCAGATTTGTCTTCTGTGGTAAAGCCAATGAGCCAACTCTGAATCACATAGTAATGGCTGAAGACTTGGCTGCAGGCACACTTATCCCTCTCGGGAAATATCTCTTGGGAAGTGTCTATCACATGCTCCATCAAACCATTTATCAGATGCACACCAACAAGAAAATTTCCTGCGTCAATGGTCCCTGGTGGTTCGTCCAGATGTGGCTGCAATTGTACATGCACCAAATCGTCTCCATTGACCTCAACAGCCGACACTTCCCCTCGGTCAATTACCAGGAAGCAGAAGCCCAGAGCACCAAAGGCTGTCAAACCTATGGGGAAGCAGCCTCCACTATTGCTATCAACAAGAACATTGGGGAACTGTTTGAACTTTTCTTCAAAGGCTTTGCCAATCCCCTCTGGTTCCCATACATGGACAATGACAGCCTCATTTTTCCTTGTGAATTCAGCTTCGAAACTGGATGCATAGATGTAGAGTCCACAGCAATTTTTAATACTTTTATTCGGCCTTGCATCTTACCAGCCGAATTTTGTGGAGGAAGGCTGGTTCAAAGTTCATATGAATATTACCAGCCGAACATAGTAGCCAGGCAATTAGGATGTGGCCAAGTGCCCCCAAGGTTATTCTTTCATGAATTCCTCAAGCCTAGGCAAATCATCAAAGACTCCACAGAAACAAGAAGAATCTTTGATTATAAGTGTTGTGCAGCCATCTATCAGATCGAACCTTTTGTGCCAACAGCACTTGCTCATCCTTCTTTTATTCTTTGGTGGCAAGAAGTCCATGATCACATTTTTAATGTACCAGTCCACCCTCTCTGCCTCGATTTGATGCCTGACTATCAGCCAACTTCAGAGGTAATATGCTTATTTCTTCATCTGTCTCAATAATATTAACCTCAATTGATTCTGACTTCTGTCATTTTTCAGGACATAACACCTGCCCCTCTTGCCAGGGCAATTTTGTACAAAACTGCAGGCCCAATATCTGCTTTGGGGCACCAATCTCCCACCTTGGCCCAGCTGATGGCTAGACAAGCTTCCTTAGACCCAATACTTACTATACCATCATCTGTCAAGAGGAAAACCCTTTCTCTGACTGCTCCTCCAGTTGCAAAGAAGAAGAGAATAAGCAGCAAAAAGGTTATCAGGGTCAGAGCCTTCTTTCTTTGACTACAACGTCATTGATATTTTACTCAGGTTTATTTCTTCTTGGTTTCAGGCCAGAGCACAGCAATCAGCAATCAGTGCAGATCCTGCCGATGCTTCATTGATTGGTAAGATTCTACCACTTCATCTTCCTAACTTCTTTTTCATCGGCACTCATTTCTTGTTAACTGCAGAACAACCCTCAATGGATTCAATCTTGGAAAGCTCTTCTTCCCATCATGATTCAATTTTAGCTTTGCAACTTCTTCCCCAATCAGAAGCACCATCCTCACCAAGAAGCCCTCCAGTTTCTCCTCAGCAAGATACACAAAATCCCCCAATTGAGCCTGAAAGGCTTCCTTCCCCTATTCAGGAATTCGGGAACGAGGTAAGCATAATCACTCACTTTCTCCACCCTTTTATTCAGCAGATCACTACTAATTCGGCAAAACCTTCTTTCAGGAGAAACCCATCTCATCATCAAGCTATTCTTTTGCTGTGGATGATTTGGTTGCCGAACAAGGGGAAGAAACATCTTCTGGCCAAACTCTGTCAGAAGAAAATCAGACAAAGCTGAAAGATATCCTTGCTTTGCTGCACAAGAGCATCCAAGATCAAGTCAAAGATGCTGATCTTTTAAGGGATGTACTGGAATCCATTGACCAAGAACTCCCTGATGATATTAAAGTTTCTTTGGAACCAGTCTCTCATTTGGATCAACAATATGCCGCAGTAAAGCAGGCTTTGAAAAACCAATCTTCTCAACCAGCTTTAGAACAGAGGAGATCCACAGTCAAACATTCTGTGAAAGACCTGCATACTCAAGCTCAGAATAGCAAGGAATTACTGATCAAATTGGAATCTGAACTTGAAATGAAGGAGGCCAGAAAAGCTGCCCTTGAAGCCGAATTGAGAGATTTATCGGCTGAAATTGAAGCTGATAAGAAGAAGATAGTAGAGCTTCCCAAGTTAACAGAAAAGATGCGAAAGGAAGCCTCAGCAGCTCTAAACGAAGACAAACAACTTAAGGCAAAGCTTGCTGCTCTGGCTAGAACCCAAGAAGCTGACAAAAACTTATTAGAGAACATTAGCAACATGATATCAAATGCTAAAAATGTAATCTCACAGTTCTTGGGTTTGTAACTGTAACAAACAGTTGATCAGCCGTATGTTTATCAATCCTGTAATCTTGCCTTTTCTTAACCCTGTCTTTCTCCATTGTGAATAACTCATTCGGCAAAGCTGGTTTCAACAGTGTCAGACCCGAAAACGCATCAAACGATATAGCCGAATCCAATTCAGTAGAACCGAACCCGATTCGGCATGTATCCCAAACGACACGGTAACTGCTCGGTTCGTGGGGCTTTCCACCTCCTGAAATTTTGGGACGCGCGCCACGATCCCCGACCACGATTTCCTCTGTGGATTCTATAAATAAACATACCAAGTGCCGCTATCTCTTCACTAAGCCTTTCGCCTTCCTTGAACTCTTCTTTTCCCCAAGCACAGTAAACTCAAGAAAACCCCAATGGTGAATGGAAGGCGACCGGCCGCCGACGAGCCCGAAGGAAGCCGCGCCGGCGCTCGCCGCAGGTGATTGGCCGCTTACTTCTCTCTGTTCTTCTCGAGATTTGCCTTCTCCTTGACGAATCTCTTTATTTCTTCAGGGTAATCCAATGGATTGCCGCCGCTGGTGCGCCAGTCGCGGCTCCAGCCGCTGCTCCTGCGGCGTCCGGCTCTTCGAGTTCGTCCAATCGAACTCACTCATCGGTCGATTCCCGCTATTCAGACGGTGATGCTCGCCGATTCAAGGCGGAGCGCGATGATTCTCGTCGCGAGCTGGAGGTCATCTCCAAGCAAGCCGGGATTGCGGATCTCGAACGGCAGCACGAGCGCAAACAGTTGCTCGAAGTCATCGACGGTGAGTCCTGCAACCTGTTCAATCTCAATCTCGTCCTCCAAATGACATTAATCTGCAATCCTCTTTTGTAAACTTGCAGCGCGTGATGCCGAACTCGATCGGCTAAAGGCGCTGGCGAATGAGCTGGCGAACAAGGTGAATGCTCCTGGGGACACACCAGAAGCTCGCCTCGGCGCGGTGGCGGGCCGCATCGATGAGGTGGCCTCGCACGGCATCCGTCTGGGCACTGCCGCAGGTCTAGTCGCCATGTCGACGCACACCAATACCGACTACTTCAGGCTACCGACCGGCTTCGCTAATGGTAACCCGGAGGAGATCGATGACATCGAGGCTTCCATAGATCGCCTTGATGCTCATGGCGCCGCCATTGCCGATTCCATTCATCCTCAGTCCGTTTTGAACAAGCTATTCCATTAGTTTGTACTAGGGATTTATGGAATTTCGGCAATAAAACTTATCTTTTGTGATCTTTCATGAACATCTGATGTAGTATATTTTTGTGCTAAGGGCAATACATTCAGTACTGGCCATTTTCCTTTTCTGTCAACATTTGCTCTGAAGGCGATTTCTTCCCGAAAATCGGCTGTTCGGCAAATTAATATATCAATCACCGATCGATTTCAACACTGGGATAATACCTCTTCAAATATCTTCCATTTATAGCAGAAGCAAATTCTTCTCCCAATAATGTCTTCAAAATATATGCATTTCCAGGCACGCATCTAACCACTCTGAAAGGACCTTCCCAATTTGGAGACCATTTGCCGAATGCTGCATATTTGGTTCCAATCGGCAATATCGCTTTCCAGACTAAATCACCTTCTGTAAATTGCTTAACTTTCACCTTCTTATTGTAATACTTAGCAACTCGCATTTTGTTCTTCTCAATATTCTCCAAGGCCCTGAGACGAATCATATGCAAATCTTCTAATTCGTCCATCATTAAATCATTATAATCTTTAGAACTTAAATCCTTTTGCAACTTTATTCTCCTTGAGTCTAATTGTATTTCCCATGGCAAGATAGCATGATGCCCATACACCAACTCATAGGGAGACGTCTGTGTAGCCCCATGTGGAGCCATTCGGTAAGCCCATAAAGCCTCACTGAGTACCGAATGCCACTTTCTCGGCTTCTGATCAATCTTCTTCTGTATAATTTTAATCATAATCTTGTTAGAAGCCTCTGCCTGGCCATTAGCTTGGGCATAATAAGGAGAAGAATTCAATAATTTGATGCCCATATTTTCAGCAAAATCTCTGAATTCTGAAGATGTAAATTGAGTCCCTTGATCAGTGGTGATTGTCTGAGGAATCCCGAATCTGTAAATGATGTGCTCTTTAACAAATTCAACCATATTCTCCGACGTCACCTTCTTTAATGGAATTGCCTCAACCCACTTGGTAAAATAATCAGTTGCCAAAAGCACAAACTTATGCCCTTTGCTAGATGGAGGATTTATTTGGCCAATCAAATCTATTCCCCATCCTCTGAATGGCCATGGCTTGACAATGGGATTCAAAGCCGATGCCGGAACTCTCTGAATGTTTCCAAATTTCTGACAGTCTTGACATCCTTTATAATATTCAAAACAATCTTCTAACATTGTCGGCCAGTAATATCCAGTTCTTCTAATAACCCACTTCATTCGGTAGGCCGATTGATGTGCTCCACACAACCCATCATGTACTTCATTCATCAGCCTTTTTGCTTCTTCATGATTTAAGCAATGTAACAGCACTCCATCCAGGGATTTATAATACAAATTATCATCAAGAAGAACAAACTTTAAAGCTTTATACCTGAGCTTTCTAGAAACCTTTCGGGACGGATTCTCCAGATAATCGGCAATCTCTTTTCTCCAATCATCTTCTGCCAGATTACTCCCGAATGCATATACATCATTAGCAAAAACTTCTTGAAGCTCTTTATAACCTGATGCACTTTGGGCCAATCTATTTGCTTCTTCATGTACTCCTTTATTTCATCAAAAGCCTTCTGTTGTTCGTCACCCCATACAAACTTTTGATCCTTCTTTATTTTTAACAGTGAGGAAAAGGGCAACACCTTTTGTGACAAGTTTGATATGAACCTTCTCACAAAATTTATCTTGCCAAGCAGTGATTGTAGCTCTTTAAGATTAGTTGGAGGAACAATTTCATCAATTGCCTTCATGCTTTTCTTACCAACTCCTATTCCTCCTTCATGTATCAAAAATCCCAGAAACTCTCCAGCCGAAACTCCAAAAGCACACTTGTTCGGGTTCATCTTAAGCCCATGTTTCCTGGTGCATTCTAGAGTTTTCCTTATGTCGGCCAAATGAGACTCATGATCTAATGATTTGATCACCACATCATCAATATATATTTCCACAATCTTGCCGATCAACTCATGAAAAATATAATTCATAGCCCTTTGATAAGTTGCACCGGCATTTTTCAATCCAAAGGTCATGACAACCCACTCAAACAACCCTATGTGTCCAGGACACCTGAAAGCTGTCTTTACTATATCTTCCAATGCCATATAAATCTGATTGTATCCTGCGTTACCATCCATGAAACTGAGCACTTTGTATCCAGCAGCAGCATCAACCAATGAATCAGCAATAGGCATTGGATATCCATCCATGGGTGTAGCCTTGTTTAGGTCTCTAAAATCTATGCAAACCCTCATCTTTCCATTTTTCTTATAGACAGGAACAATATTAGAGATCCAATCCGCGTATTTACATGGCCGAATGAAATTTGCATCTAGTAATCTTTCAATCTCCTTTTTCACATCAGCCAACACTTCTTCCTTGTAGATTTTTCGGGGTGGTTGCTTGTAAGGCCTATATCCAGGTTTGATTGGCAACCGATGCTCAACAATAGAACGGTCTAGACCGGGCATCTCCGAATAATCCCAAGCAAAACAGTCCTTGTATTCCTTTAACAATGTCACCAACTTTTCTTTGAAAACCGAATCCAAATTAGCACTGATAAATGTCGGCCTTGGCTTGTCACCATCTCCAATGTCCACTTCTTCTAATTTATCGGCCGACACAAATCCACGTCCTAATTTTCCATCAGTTCCATCAATTGGATTTTCCATCAAAAATTACTATGAGAGCCGACTGCTTCGATCGGCTGTTGATCATTGCTGGCTGGTGCCACAGGACCTTCTCCCCAGTCTTTGCCTGAGAAACAATCTATGCCTTGATATTCCCAGAAAGCTGGTTCCATATTTGCTACGCTTATTGAGTCATCTGCTTGGACAATCTCCACCTCATCATCTATCCACTGAATAAGCTGTTGATGCATAGTAGATGGAATACAACAATTTGCATGAATCCAATCTCTTCCAAGCAGCAAGCTATATGCCCCTTTGCCCTCAATGACAAAGAAAGTCGTAAGCAGAGTTTTGGACCCAATCATCAGATCAACATGCACGCATCCCTTGGTGTCCGAAGGATTTCCAGCGAAATCGTTTAGAATTATGCTCGTTGGTGTCAAATCTCTAGGGCCCATACCAAGCTTCCTGAATGTGGTATATGGCATTACATTGACAGCAGCTCCTCCATCGACAAACATTTTGGTCAATGGTTTGCCATTAACATATCCCTTCAAGTACAGTGGCTTCATGTGCCGATTCTGGGTTGGCTTCTCAAAAACAGCTTGTTTGTTCAACATCAATTGTGCCATTAACCCAAATTGTTCGGCGTCATCTATATCGGGCAATACCTCTTCCTGTACAATTTGGTTAGCTGGAGCCATGAATTCATTCGGCAGAAAACATACCATACATGTAGGAGCCGAATGACCATGTTCGTCAGGCCTGTCTTTTGGGAGCCATATTGATTTCACCCTAGGCCTTGCTTGCTTTAATTCTTGATTCCTCAGGCGTTGAACTCTTCTCTTCTGACTCCTTCTTAAACCAGGTGGACACCACTGTCCTTTCTGCCAAACATACTCACGATCTTTTTCTTCTTCACGATCAACCCGCTCGTAATCAGCATGTCTCTTTCTTGGTTGATCATTAAAACGCCGATCATCACTAGGATGTACCCTGCCAATTCTTTCATGGACAGATCGGCGATTGACAGTTCCCTGCCTATATTCATCATACCTATTATTGCATTCAGGACAATTATTCCATGTGGGAAGCTTCAAACCTTCGTTCCAACAGTGTCTGAAGAATGCACACCCCCAATGCGCTCGTTCCTGCTCTCGAGCATACTCTTCTTGTTCTTCCTCAAACCTTTCTTCTTCGCGCCTTCTTTTCTCTTCCTCGTATTCACGCCTTTGAAAATGCTCCTTTTCTTGCTGACGCTGCCATTTGTTGAGGAGAATACGTGTAGTAACTCTAGGTTTAAAGGATTTTCCCACTTCAAATCGGCTATTCGGGAACCGAAGATTTTTCTGGCGAACCTGCTCAATTGTGATCTGCCGAGTGGGATCAACTGAACCATCCTGTCTTGCCTTCTTTGAGGTTAAAACTTTCAATCTTCCCTTTTCTGCAGATGGAACAGCATTCACCATATTAACCGAGAACCCGATCATATTCTGAGGGAAAGGGTTACTGTCCAGTTTCATCTTGTTGTCGAATTTCAGATGTCCTTCCTGGATAGCTTTCTGAATCTTCATCCTAAAGATTCTGCATTCATTAATGGAATGAGAATTTCTATCATGAAACCCACAGTACCTCTTATCTTTCACTCCATCGGGCCGAAGCATAGAATGCCCCTCTGGCAATTTGATTCGGCCTTCTTTCACCAGGAACTCAAACAATTTGTCTGCCTTAGTCACATCAAAATCATATGTTCCTTTCATCTGTTTGATCCATCTTTGAGTCATTGTAACTGGTTCTTTGCTCCACACTATCTCTGCTGCAGCTATCTCCTCGCCATCTTCATACTCATCTTCTTGATCTGCTCTTTCAAGGAATTGGTTATAGATGTCAGCTACATCATTATTTTTAGCAAATCTGACATCTTTCTTGAAACCATACGCCTGGTTACTCATCAAGGCCAATCTGTGCGACAACTGGCCCAGATCATCAAACTCCATCCCGAAAAGCTTCTCCCGAATGGCAGGCAACATTCCAGCTACAGCCATACCAGCCAGTTGATCATCAGGTATGTTCAGAGAAAAGCACATACTCTTAGTTTCCCTAAACCTCCTGAGGAACTCTGTAGGTGTTTCATTATTCCTCTGCCTTAAGCTGGTCAAATCAACCAACTTTTTCTCGGTACTGCCAATGTAGTAATGAGCATGGAATTTCTGTTCCAGGTCTTTCCAAGTACAAATCGACTGAGCAGGCAAAGAAGCAAACCATGTAAAAGCTGGACCCGTCAGTGACAAAGGAAAGTATCTGATTCTGAAAGCCTCGTCTGCCGAAGCCTCTCCAAGCTGCATCAGATATCGAGCTATATGTTCCACAGTACTTGTATCATCTTGTCCTGAGAATTTAGTAAACTCTGTAGGCACCTTGACTCTATTCGGCAATGATACCCTTTGGTACCATTCAGGGAAAGGAGACGAGTACATGTATCCCTGATTTTTAGGCTTCAGACCGAATTGATTTTGCAATACATCGGTCATTTTTTGCACCATGAGGTCAATATTGGTATCTTGATTCCCTGGTTTTCCAGCAAGCATACCTGCAGTACCAACATATCCAGGATTCGGGAGAGCGTCGATAGCATTGTAATCCATAAACTCTGAATATCCGTTTCCATACAAATCCCTCTGCAGTCTGTTGTTCAAGGGAGATATCTTGTAAACAGAAGCAGGCGGATTCCCTGTGGTGCCGAATGCCATATCACCGTATGTGCGAGTTTTCGGCAGTGCAAGCTGAGGATCTTGCCGAATCGGTTGTCCATTTATATCTTTAGCACCAGAACCTCCAGTTTCATCAGCATTTCCTTTACCATGTGGTTTCTGAACTGGTGCTTGAACATTGAAGTATGTCGGGCCACCCAATTGCCCATGTATCTGCTCAAAGGGTTTATCCACATGCTGACCAAAAATGCTTATCATTATATGCCGAAAACTGTTTAAGAATGCAGCATTGTGATTGGTCATTGTCTCTCCCAAAGCTTTGTATAACAAGCCCGAGAATCTCTCCCTCTCTTCTTCTTCAGTAAGATCAGATTGCCCAGGAAGGAGAACTCTTGGCAGATCAGACTTGAGAAAAGGTGCACCACTCCTGTTCTTGGCGAAAGACAGTAAACATTTATTAATGAATTGGTTGGCAGCAACCTTTACCATCTGTTGATGTTCTTCAGACAACTCTTCCAAAGTGACATCCATGATGTCGCTCAACTCAGGCATCTTGAAAACTTGTGTGTGTCCCACCGAGCGTGCCAAAAAGTGTGTTGACGTAAAATCCGCACCTCACGCCAAGCACACAGCAAGCCGAACAAAGCTGGCTTCAAACGTGGCCCGGGCTTTCGAATCCGGAAGCGTGCCAGTCAGTTTGCCTGAAAACTAACAAAGGGATAAAAACGTTTAGATTAAAACCTGGAACGTGCCGGGTGAGACCAGACAGTTCCATGTTTGCGGCGTTGAAGCCAATCTTGAGAGACATATAGCTACAGGGAAGCTATCTGTCGGCAGTTAAAACCTCATTCGGCAATCGGCAAGGCACGCAAAGAGCGCACTGCCGAATGCGTGACGTAAGCATGACGAAAGATCGGCTTTCAACCGAATGAACACATACTCATAGCCGATTAACGAGAAACAGAACATGATAAATAAATAAAAGGGTGAAACATGATCATAAATTCGCAGTAAACAAAGAATGCATAGGCCGAAAGCAGCACCCGTCAAGCATGATAACAAAACAAGTTAATCCACCGCATGATACGACTTGTTTGTAACCACGCCACTAATCAGATTAGATTAATCCACCGCATGATACAATCTAATCATGAAAAGCTAAAAGCACTCAATGTTTAGTTACGAACCCACAACACAGTCACGAATTTACATTGAAAACAAGAATGCATAGGCCGAAAGCAGCACCCGTCAAGCATGACACCGAACGAGTTAATCCACCGCATGATACAACTCGTTTGATGCCACGCCACCAATCAGATTAGATCAATCCACCGCATGATACAATCTAATCGTGAAAGGCTAAAAGCATTCATTGTCCAATGCAAACCCACGAACACACGTTCACTCGTGAGAGCTCTGCCGAATACGGCTATTTAGCCGAATCGGGGTCCATGGCGAAGGAACAAGCCTAATCGGTAAAGATAAATCTATCAGATCGAATCGAATTCTAATCCACCGGATGATTAGCTCTAAGACGACCCAAAAACCTGCATCTACCGCATGATACCCGGTTCTGTCAAGATCTACACGATGCCGACAAGCTTGAACCCGCGACACGTAGCAACCTAGATCGGTTTCGGATTCGGCTGTGAGGGGATAAGCCGTTGCACCGTAAGGCAGAGCCGATTCTAACCGATCTAGATTGGGCAAAGGTGTGTTGCATGAATTAAGCACATAGTAAAAGAGGAGCAACACGGGGTAACTTAATGAATCTGCTAGATCTTGCCGGAATCTAACAGAGCCGATAACTTGGTCCATACTAGATCTTAGCCCACCGCATGGCTCATGACCTAACAGAGGAACCTTCTTGAGACCACAACTTAAATCCACCGGATGATACTAAGCATGGTAACAAGACTACTTGCATCAAAGCTTAAATCCACCGCATGATACTAAGCATGATACAAGGTTGCCGGTACTTACGGAGGTCGACGGATCGATGACTCCTCTCGAAGAACTCGACGACACGACTGAAGGACTCGATGTTGGCACGGGGCCGATTTGTTGTACGATTGATTCTCTTCTCTACAGATGCCATGGGTTTATATTTATACCCAGGTCTTGATACAACTCCTAGCCGGACACGACTACAATACTTGTTTCTAAAAATAAATGACGAATCTTCGTGCCCATATTGCATTCCTTGTTCGAACCAGCCTTTTCCTTATGTTTTCCACGTCATCGCGCTTTCCCGAATGCTACTACTTTTACCTGCGGAACCATGCCTCTGCCGAATGACGACGTATTCCTGACTGCAGAGTATCTCTGCCGAATGCTTCAAAGAACACCCCTTAGCCGAATGACGACGCGTTCCCGACCGCAGAGCATCTTTGCCGAATGTTTCAGAGACAACCCTTCAGCCGAATGGCATCCTTCTACCAAATCCGGCTCACATGTCAGCCTCTTCCTGGTGCTAATTTTTGGTGTCAACAGTAGGTAGCAAGGATTGTCCGTGCTATAACTTGCCTTAAATCCATTATAATTACTCATGGTCTTCAAACTCTTCTCCTTGATGGGGATCGAAGTGTGTTCCTTCTAGTCGTAGCAATCAACCACACGAGCATACAAGTAGACAAACAAGCATAAATAAGAACAATACACCATTGAAAGGAAAAGCTTTAAAAAGAGAGCACTAAAGGACAAGGCTCGATTCTAGGATCACGAGAGCGTAAGAATCGCTGAAAACGGAGCTACGGTTGAAAAGATACAACTATCGAAAGATTTGTATTATATAAATGAAAATATAAGACTATATGCTTCATTTATTTTAATTAAGTAAAATCATGTATATATATTGAATACAAATTATATTTTAACCTTTAGAAAATGCGAGGTAAACTTAGTTGTATTTTAACTGCCAATGTTCAAGTATAACTTACTCCAGTTAAAATATTAAGTTAAAATAAAATATGTGAGAGCATCTATTCAAATAATTTTTATGAACCGTGTTGAACTAAGCAAAATTTTATAGAACACATTTACATTTGCATTTATCATATTAACATGAATTATGAAAACCCGATGCATGGCAATAGTTTGCTTTTAATTGGAAAAGCTAGTTGAATAAACATCAATCAAATTTATATTCATTTATGAAAACCAAAGTGAAACTTAATTGTATTTCATTCTAAAAACTAATGAATAATTATTAGTCATGTTAACATTAACATGAATAACCATATAACATTAATTAGATTTTAATTAAGAAAAGAGATTTAGATAACATTTAATAAACTTAATATTAAATAAAAATTCAGAAACATGTCATATGGTAATTAACAGTACTAGATGGTAGTTTAAGTTGGTATGAAGCTAACGCAACAAAAACGGATTGAATCAAATCTAAAACGTGGATTTTATGCTCAAAACATGGCTGTAGGGATCTATTCGCGATTAAACATATACTTCAGGGGTTAGCTAGGAAGTTTCCCGAGACACATCAAGTAGTGGCCGTGAAACTCCAGAAGTGTAGGGTTAGATCTACAAAAGCTGCTCGGGCTGGGTTTATGTGCGGAAAGGGAGTTTTCGCAGGGGATTTTCTGAGAAATTGTCAAGACACATGAATGGATCTAAAGGTTACAGGAATCTCCAGGGGCCTAATCACAAAACCGCCACCTTCTACCTTGAGACAGCACAGGGGAGTTCACCGGTGCTCCTGGCGGCTTGGCGCATGGCGCTGTGGCGGTCCAAGGCGGCGGAGAGGAAGCGCAATCGAGGGAGAAGAGAGAGGGGTTCACGTGGAGGTGCACACCGGCGCGGGACATCGACGGGGGTGGCCGGAATCTCGCCCGAGGCGGATGCAGGGGCCGGCGACGGGCGGCTCAAGTGGGTGCGGCGCTCCGGCGAGGGAACGACGATGAGCGGCGGCGGAGGAGACGCGGCTCGGCGCGGGGAAGCTTGTGGCGGTGGCCGCTTGCTCGGCCGGGTGACGCAGGCGGCGAACTAGGCCGGCGGCGAACTAGGCCGGCAGCGCTCGGTCCGGCGAAGCTCGGGGATCTCTCGCGGCGGTGAAATATGGGATAACTCCCAGATTTATTATGAACCTGCTCGTCTTGGTCTAAAGGTCAAATATGGGACACCCACTGGGCTTAGGCATCATCCAGCTGCTATTAATTATATTCTCAGATGTACTTTCATGCCTAAAAGTGGAAACAGTGATGCAATTAGAGAGTATTATTTGAATGCCATTCACTATATCATGACTGGCACAAGGTTCAATGTGGTTAAGATGATATTTGATCAAATGATTGAAAAACGGATGACTCTTGTTGGTAACATGTACTTTGCACCATATATCATGTCATTAATCAAAGCCAAGACTGGTTATGATGGTCCTTGTGAAATTCAACATGGGTTGTTTCAACCGTTCATCAATGCCAAGGATTTCCTGAACAGACCTCTCACTCCCTATGAGAACATTGGAGATGATGAAGGTAATGAAAATATTGGAGCAGAAGCACATGATGATGTGGATATGGGTCCTCCTGAGATGCCACCTCCTCCTCCTCCTATGCAGCCATAGGGTTATTGGGTACCTCCTGAGGGATATTTCACTCCCTACTTTGATAGCATGGCTCAGTCCTTTGGGGCTCAGATGTCTACTGGCTTTGAGGCTATGCAACATGGTTTCCAGTAGAGGTTTGATGATAGGTTTAGTGCATATGAGCAGCAGATGAACACTCAGTATCTTCAGCCAATAATGACACAGCTTCATGGGATGCAGCAGAGTTACCAAACTGACATAAATGCTTTGACTGCTAGGTTTGATGGATTGGCTACTTCTGAGCAGTACCAGTAGATTGTTGATCATCAGACTCAGCTAGAGAGCTCCTTTTCTACATTCAACATGGCCTTCACCGACTTCAGTGACCACTTCTATGGTGTCTATCCTCGGCCACCTCCTCCACCACCACAGGACGAGTAGTCCATTCTTGGTATTTGATGCCAAAGGGGGAGAGACTTGGAGTGATGTGATCTCCAGGGGGAGCTTTTGCATTATCATGAAACTTGAACTTGCATTGCATGTTTAATTTTATTGTTATATGTGATGAACTTTATTGTTATATGTGATGAACTATGTGTGTGGTTGTAATAAGCTAGAACTTGCTTGCTTTTAAAGTTTGGCTTGTGTGATGCACTATTTGTGATATTTCTATCTTATGATGGACTTGTTCTAGTGGTTCTATGTTTTTGAGGCTAACACATGGTGTGACTAAAATTCTATATATATATATATATATGCATATTGTTGCCTTGATCATTATGTTGTAGGGAATGCTTCACCAAAATGTTATATCTATGCATGTGTGAAAATTGAAATATGAGATTCTTGCACACATGTAGCGGGAGTTATTCTCTCTTATTCAAATTTGAAGTCAAGTACTCTATCTCTTATTGGGAATTCTATGAAATGTGTAAGTGACTTCAAGTTTCACCCTCAACTCTATCACTCCTTTGATATGGTTGTCATCAATTACCAAAAAGGGGGAGATTGAAGGCATCTAGGCCCCTATGTTAGTTTTGGTAATTAATGACAACCGTTGTGGACTAACAATTTCATTTGAGATAATGAGAATAGGTTAGTCCTGAGAGTTGGAATGAGCTTCAAGATATGATGTGTGAGTTGCATGAATGCTTTGGATCATTGGAAGCTCAAGGCAAAGCTATAAGATAGGGTTTTTTATATTTGACCACTCACGAGAAGATCAGAGGATGTAATATGACCGGGTTGGTAGGCTAGTTAGCCGTACTATCAAGTGGGATCAACGTCATTGGCTTGACATGTCAATATTGCCACTTTGATCATTGATTTGCATGTTGTGCATCTAGACGAGCAGTAACCTTCATGGAAAATGCGTTGTTGAAAATCCTGTGAAAATTCAGTTCTGTCAAGACTGGTCGGACTGTCCACGGCTCTCGCTCGGACAGTCCGAGAAATCTGAATTAAATTAATTTGTAAAAACTTTGGAAAATTGCGTTCGGACTTATCCGATAGTCCGTCGGACTGTCCGAGGGTGCTGGTCGGACTGTCCAAAGACTTTTGTTGACAGTGGGCCCATGTGCGCTGACTTGGCGAGCTGTGCGCTGACTGTCGGACTGTCCGTGATTGGGATCGGACGGTCCGTATAACAGCTCGAATTTAGACAGAGATGGTTTTTGATGTTCCGGGGGGGTCAGACCGTCCGACTTCGCCTGGCGGACCGTCTGAGGTTGTCTCGGGCAGTCCGTGTGTGCAGGTCGGACTGTCCGGCCTGCCCAACGGTCATCTCTGACACACGTTTGACTACGCGTTGTGACCGTTAAGTTTTGAACGCGGACAGTCCAAGGGTGCAGGTTGGACAGGCCGAGGTGGCCGTTTTCCACGCATTTTTGAATGTAACGGCTAGTTTTGAGGAGATGGCTATATATACTTCAACCTCGCGGGCTTATAGACTCTGTTGGCACCTTGGGAAGCTTTCTTGACATTCTAGAGCCCTTGTTCTCCTCTCTCTCACTCACTTGCTTTGATATTGCATTTATTTGTGAGATTGAGAGCATCTAGTGCATTGCATCAAGGATTTGATTTTTTACTCTTGGAGGTTGCCGCCTCCTAGACGGCTTGGAGCTCGTGATTCCATTGAGCACTTCAAGAAGATTGTGAAGTTGCCTTGGTAGATTGGTGTGAGAGGTTCTTGTGCTCACCTCACCGGAGTGGTGAAGAGCAACTTTAGTGAAATTGAGATTTGGAGCAGTTCTTTGGTTCTAACCGGCTTAGAGATCAAGAGGAGTCTTGATAGAGAAGCGGTTGAACATTGAATCCATCTCAACGTGGATTAGGGGTGATCGGCAAGTCATCGATACCACGGGATAATTTCTTGTCTCTTGTTTGTGAGTTATCCATTGTTGGTTACTTTGAGCAATTTAATTTGAGCAAGTTATCTATCTAGAACTTGAATTGTATCTTGTCATCCTAGGTTGCAAACCCCTCAACATAAGCTTAGACTAGCTAGAGATTTAATTTCCCGTCTGATTCTAATTAAATTTCTCTAGTGTTGTGATTGAAGTTTAAACCGCCTATTCACCCCCCCCACCCCTCTAGTCGGTAATCCTAGATCCTACAGTGTTCGTTTCGTTTGCGCCACAAATCGGTGCAGTAATTGCAACCCAGGCATGGTTTTCGGCACAGTAACGAAACTGACCCAATCGAACCAAAACATCACTATTGGGTCCAAAAACGTAGATTAGGTGTGTTCGTTTCGTTTCTGGACCGAATCGGTGCATCGTTTCGTTTCTGGCACGAATCGGTGCATTAAAACAACCCCGGCATGGTTTTTGGCACAGTAACAAAACTGACCAAAACGAACCAAAACATCACTATTGGGTCCAAAAAATGGATTGAGTGCGTTTGTTTCGTTTCTAGACCGAATCAGTGCATCATTTCGTTTCCGGCCCGAATCGATGCATTAAATGCAACCCAGGCATGGTTTTCCGCACAGTAATGAAGCTGACCCAAATGAAGCAAAACATCACTATTGGGTCCAAAAAAAGTGGATTGGGTGCATTCACTTCGTTTCTGGACTGAATCGGTGCATCGTTTCATTTTTTGTCCGAATCTGTGCATTAAATTCAATTTTTGGCACAGTAACGAAACTAACCCAAACGAACCCAAACATCACTATTGGGTCCAAAAAAGTGGATTGGATGCATTCGTTTCATTTCTGGACCGAATCGGTGCATCATTTCGTTTGCACCCCGAATCGGTGCAGTAATTGCAACTTAGGTATGATTTTCGGCACAGTAACGAAACTGACCAAAACGAACCAAAACATCACTATTTGATCAAAAAATGTGGATTAGTTGCTTTTATTTTCGTTTCTGGACCAAATCGGTGCGTCGTTCCCCGGCATGGTTTTCGGCACAGTAACAAAATTGACCCAAACGAACCAAAACATCACTATTAGGTCCAAAAAACTGGATTGGGTGCGTTCGTTTCGTTTCTAGACCGAATCGGTGCATCGTTTCGTTTTGGTCCGAGTCTGTGCATTAAATTCAACCTTGACATGGTTTTTGGCACAGTAATGAAACTGACCTAAACAAACCCAAACATCACTATTGGGTCCAAAAAAAGTGGATTGGATGCACTCGATTCGTTTCTGGAGCGAATCGGTGCATCATTTCGTTTAAACCCCGAATCGGTGCAGTAATTGCAATCCAGGCCTGGTTTTCGGCATAGTAACGAAACTGACCAAAACGAACCAAAACATCACTATTGGGTCCAAAAAAGTGGATTGGGTGCGTTTGTTTCGTTTCTGGACCGAATCGGTGCATCGTTCCCCGGCATGGTTTTCGGCACAGTAACGAAACTGACCCAAACAAACCAAAACATCACTATTAGGTCCAAAAAACTAGATTGGGAGCGTTCGTTTCGTTTCTGGACCGAATCGGTGCATCGTTTCATTTCTGGTCCGAATCTGTGCATTAAATTCAACCCCGGCTTGATTTTTGGCACATTAATGAAACTGACCCAAACGAACCCAAACACCACTATTTGGTCCAAAAAAGTAGATTGGATGCAATCGTTTCGTTTCTGGATTGAATAGGTGCATCGTTTCGTTTGTGCCCCGAATCGGTGCAGTAATTGCAACCGAGGCATGGTATTCGGTACAGTAACGAAACTGATAAAAACGAACCAAAACATCACTATTGCGTCCAAAAAAGTGGATTAGGTGCGTTTGTTTCGTTTCTGGACCGAATCGGTGCATCGTTCCCCAGCATGGTTTTCGGCACAGTAATGAAACTGACCCAAACGAACAGAAACATCACTATTGGCTCCAAAAAACTGGATCGGGTGCGTTTGTTTTGTTTTTGGACCAAATCTGTGCATCGTTTCGTTTTCGACACGAATCGGTGCATTAAAGCAACCCCGGCATGGTTTTTGACACAGTAACGAAACTGACCAAAAGGAACCAAAACATCACTATTAGGTCCAAAAACGTGGATTGGGTGCGTTCGTTCGTTTCTGGACCGAATCAGTGCATCGTTTCGTTTCCGGCATGAATCGGTGCATTAAAGCAACCCCAACATAGTTTTCAGCACTGTAACGAAACTGACCAAAATGAACCAAAACATCACTATGGGGTCCAAAATAGTGTATTGGGTGTGTTCGTTTCGTTTCTGGACCGAATCGGTGCATCGTTCGATCGTTCGTTTCCGGTCCGAATCGATGCATTAAATTCAACCCCGGCATGGTTTTTGGCACAGTAACGAAACTGACCAAAACGAACCCAAACATCACTATTGGGTCGAAAAAGTGGATTGGATGCATTCATTTCATTTCTGGACCGAATCAATGCACCGTTTCGTGTGCGCTCAGATCGCTGCAGTAATTGCAACCCACGCATGGTTTTTGGCACAATAACGAAACTCACCCAATCGAACCAAAACATCACTATTGGGTCCAAAAAAATTGATTGGGTACGTTTGTTTCGTTTCTGGACCTAATCTGTGCATCGTTCCCTGGCATGGTTTTTGGCACAGTAACAAAATTGACCCAAACGAACCAACACGTCAGTATTGGGTCCAAAAAATAGGAGTGGGTGCGTTCGTTTCGTTTCTGGACCGAATCAGTGCATCATTTCGTTTCCGGCACGAATCAGTGCATTAAAGCAACCCTAGCATGGTTTTCGGCACAGTAATGAAACTGACCAAAACCGACCAAAACATCACTATTGGGTCCAAAAACATGGATTGGGTGCGTTCGTTCGTTTTTGGACCGAATCGGTTCATCGTTTCGTTTCAGGCATGATTTTTGGCACAGTAACGAAACTAACCAATACGAACTGAAACATCATTATTTGGTCCAAAAAAGTGGATGGGGTGCGTTCGTTTCGTTTCTAGACCGAATCGGTGCAACATTTCGTTTCCGGCCTGAATCGGTACATAAAATGAAACCTTGGCATGGTTTTCGGCGTAGTAACGAGACTAACCCAATCGAATCAAAACATCACTATTGGGTCCAAAAATGTGGATTGGGTGCGTTCGTTTCATTTCTGGACCAAATCGATGCATCGTTTCGTTTTCGGCCCGAATCGGTGCATTAAATGCAACCGCAGCATGGTTTTCGGGACAGTAACAAAACTAACCAAAATGAACCAGAACATCACTATTGGGTGTCTTCGTTTCATTTCTGGACCGAATCGGTGATCGTTTCATTTCCGGCTCGAATCGGTCCATTAAAGCAACCCCGACATGGTTTTCAGCACGGTAACGAAACTGACCAAAACGAACCAAAACATCACTATTGGGTCCAAATAAGTGGATTGGGTGCGTTCGTTTGATTTCTGGACCGAATCGGTGCATCATTTCGTTTTCGTCCCGCATCAGTGCATTAAATGCGACCCCGACATGGTATTCGGACAGTAACAAAACTGACCAGAATGAACTAGAACATCACTATTGGGTGTGTTCGTTTCGTTTCTGGACCAAATCGGTGATCATTTCGTTTAGCAACCCCGACATGGTTTTCGGCACAGTAACGAAACTTACCAAAACGAACCAAAACATCACTAGTGGTCCAAATAAGTGGATTGGGTGCGTTTGTTTCGTTTCTGGACCGAATCGGTGAATCATTTCGTTTCTGGCCCGAATCGGTGCATTAAATGCAACTCCGGCGTGGTTTTCCGCATAGTTACGAAGCTGACCAAAATGAACCAAAACATCACTATTGGGTCCAAAAAAGTCGATTGGGTGCGTTCGTTTCATTTCTGGACCGAATCGGTGCATCGTTTCGTTTCCGGCATGAATCGATGCATTAAAGCAACCCCGGCATGGTTTTCGGCACAATAATGAAACTGACCAAAATGAACCAAAACATCACTATTGGGTCCAAAAAAGTGGATTTGGTGCGTTCGTTTCATTTCTGGCCCAAATCAGTGCATCGTTTCGTTTTTGGCCCGAATTGGTGCATTGAATGGAACCCTGGCATGGTTTTTGGCACAGTAATGAAACTGACCCAAACGAACCAAAACATCACTATTGGGTCCAAAATAATGGATTGGGTGCGTTCGTTTCGTTTCTAGACCGAATCGGTGCATCGTTTCATTTCCAGCACGAATCGGTGCATTTAAAGCAACCTCGTCATGGTTTTCGATACAGTAACGAAACTGACCAAAATGAACCAAAACATCACTATTGGGTCAAAAAAACGTGGATTGGGTGCATTCGTTTCGTTTCTGGACCTAATCGGTGCATCGTTTTGTTTTCGACACAAATCGGTGCATTATAGAAACCCCGACATTGTTTTTTGGCAGAGTAACAAAACTGACCAAAACGAACCAAAACATCACTATTGGGTCCAAAAAAGTGGATTGGGTGCGCTTGTTTCGTTTCTGGACCGAATCGGTGCATCGTTTTGTTTCCGCCCCGAATCGGTGTATTAAATACAACCCCCGCATGGATTTCGGCACAATAACGAAACTGACCAAAATGAACCAAAATATCACTATTGGGTCCAAAAAAGTGGATTGGGTGCGTTCGTTTCGTTTATGGACCGAATCGGTGCATCGTTCCCTGGCATGGTTTTCGACACAGTAACGAAACTCACCCAAACGAACCAAAACATCACTATTTGGTCCAAAAAAGTGGATTGGGTGCATTCGTTTCGTTCCTGGACCAAATCGGTGCATCGTTTTGTTTTCGTCCCGAATCGGTGCATTAAATACAACCCTGGCATGGTTTTCAGCACAGTAACAAAACTGACCCAAATGAATCCAAATATCACTATTTAGCGGGCGATAGTGGTGTCGCATATGCGGCCATGGCGGCTCTGGGGTGGCTCGGGTGGTTGTAGGGGTGGAGAGCATGGTGGTGGTGCGGTGGATACGCGGTGAGGCTGAGCGGCGACGTAGGGCGGCGAAACTCCTGTGAGGTCAGCGACGCTGGTGAGGGGAGAGAGAGAGAGAGCATCGGACGAGCGGGGAGTAGGCACCAGGGCGTGCTAGCGCGCGGGCACGTGGGTGCCAGGTGGCTGAGCAGGACAGATAAGCGGGCCTGGAAGCCGACGTGGGCCCGACTGAAAGAAAAGGAGAAAACAACAGGAGCTCTCATGTTTGAATTCATATTTGCGCAAAAATTTTGAATAAAACTCAAAAATATTTTGAACTACACCACCTAGAGAATTTTGAGAGCTACAACTTTGGTATTCAATGTGTTTGCCAACAACTAACCAAAAAGTAGATCGTAGCATTTTTCTCTCAGACAACAGTTGAAACAACAAATTTTTAGAAATCCTTTTCATGTAGCCATTTTGTGTACAAATTTTCAAATATCTAGACGTCATATTTTTAAACAACAAATGGCTAGTTTTGAAGATCCAACAATGAAGAAACTTTTAGTGTGACATGCATTTAATGTTTTCAAATATAATTCAAATGGTGGCTTGGTCAAAATGACAAAGTCACATTTTTCTGAATTTGAAATCAACGCTATGACCAAAGTTTGACTGCTAATTCAAAATACTTAAACTCAAAAGTTTTGAACTTCCAATATTCCATTGGAAATATATTGAGCTCTAGTTTTCAAATTTGTGAAAACATTTAGACACTTTTGAATTAGAATTTGAACAAAATTCATTTGAATTTTAGCCCTATAAGAGGTCTTTGCAAAAAATGATGTTTTGGACATGAACACATGCACATACATGATGTATATGAAACATATATGATCATTATGATTTTGACATATGCAAATATGATTATGCAAACATGAAATGATGTTTCTCATGTAAGTTTGAGTTTCAAATTTTTAAATGCTCAAATTGCACCAAATTTGATTTAAAATGGAACAACACACATACAAGTGCAAATGTATGAAACATACATGACATTTTTATACAACTTAGGTTTAATTATTCTTATTTGCCATAATTGAACCTTGGTTTTCACAACTACATGTTTTAATTGTCACCAATTGACTAGTAATAAGACATATGCCTTTTGGAACCGCTACGGTCTCGGAATTACGGATCGATGGCGGTGACTCAGATACATATGGATAGAATCATATCTAAAAACTACTGGAAAGAGAAAGAACACATGATGAAATTAAACCAGCTAAGATACAATCATGAGCATCAATAGGTCTTTCCATTGCAACGTCATGTTCCTACTGTCCACAAGTACCAAAATTGTACTAGAAGCTAAAACTAGTTTGCTCAATTTACGTCTTCACAAAGGTGTGCATTCATCGTCTTCGCAACCACTTTCTCAATAATGTGTGCATCACTTTGACTTGTCCGTCGAATGCTGCGAGGCGTCGCGACCCAATAACTCCTTCATTGACTAGGTCCGCAATGACCCGCCATGTCGCTAACTTGTTATGTCAGGGTCCCTAAATCACACCTCTAGTGTAGTCACCATAGTATTTCAGTTTCTTCAAACAAGAAGCCGGCGGGCAACACAGCTCAGGTTCACAACTTCAACTTGTAGCGTCGGAAGCCATCCAGTGCCTAGTGACTTTAATTTTCAGTTTGGTTAGCGTCGATCCTTGTATGATCGCTCAAAAAATAGCCTTGGAGGTAACTATATATAAACAAGGGGTGGATGCTCTAGGAAATCAAACAAGCCAAAGGCAACCAATCCAAGAGCTAACACAAGGGTTTCATCCAAGGCTTTGGAAGATTCAGTTAGTAGCGCTCAAGAGGAATATGCTAGACATTTCTATAGAACTAGATTCTTGTACAGGACAAGAATCAGAGAGCCCTAGAGGGTCAAGTAGGGTTGTGAGTAACGACATTCACTTGTACTCTTGTGGAGTTGTGCATAAAAAATTTGTTGGCTTCACCAAAATCCTATTTTCTTGTCAAGGTTGCTTCAACACCATCATTCAAGGTTTTTTTATAAGATTCATCTATACCATTCTTAGTATGGTGTAAGTTTGTGTCGTATTCATAATATTTTTTCTAGATTCAAGGGTTACTGCACATAACGAGGGCATTAGATTCCAACAGTGACTAGATTGATCGAAGGATCCCACTTTAAGATTTAGTTTCTTCTTCTTTGATACCCTTCCAGAGCATCCTCATCGAGCCCTTATAGAACCAGACATCGATCATTAAAAAATGACTATTTTTAATTTCCAGTTTAGTTATATATCATCAAGCCCTTATAGAAGCAGGCTCATCCTTGACTCGTCTGCTTCAATTTGCCGTGCTTATGATTGTTCTCCGCAACTTAGGCCCTATTTGGCACAGCTTCAACTCCAGAAAATATATGGAGTTCTTGGAGCTAGGTATAAGAAGCTCCAAAAAATCCTAGAGTTGGAGCTAGGATTACACATAGAGTATTTAGATGAATCATTTTATTTATAGCCTGTACTAAATATTAATATTTGAATTATATTAATTTAGCATAGAAAGTGCAAATGTGGACTAAAGTTTGGAGCTGAAGTTGTGCACGTTGCACCGTTGTGCTTCTCGTGCAAGTAACATAAAAGCATGAGAAGGTCTAGCATAAAAGCGTGAGAAGGTCTCGTGCAACTCAAGTCGTATAAACCTCACGTTGAGTTACTTGAAGTTTAATATTTTTTCTATAAGTTATTATGTCGCAAATGCTCATTCCTATTCAATTTTGATGCAAACTGCTCCAATTCGCACGAATTTAATTGAATCAACCCATTTTCGTTGACATAAAACCACTACAGGGCAAATAGCGGCTCAAACTGTCCAACTGCTTGTATTAGGCTTATTCACCATAATGTATTGAAATTATTTATATAAATTGTGAAACTCAGTGCAACCAAACTTACACACTCACTAGCAATTGTTTCGTAGAATCTGAAATAAGTGTTGAGATTATAGACCTAGGAATCTTTATTTTTTGTAAAAACTATATTAACAGCTTGCAATTCATAAAATGTATTTAATTGATTAAAAGATCCACTGGGGTGGTTTTGTGATAGAATTGAGAAGGTCTAGTCATTTGCACAAAATAATTTACCGAAGGAACATCAAACTTCAGATGACTTATGGTAAAGAGAGTTTATACAATTTTACCTACAAAGAATGGTTGGTGTACCTGCGTGACTTTGGTGTGCTTTTACTTAGGCCTTCACTCTCATGTTTGGTTTGGCTTTGCCTTATGGAGGTCTTTTAGGAGTTGCTCATGAGCAAGAGGAAATATGATTTCTAATTGATTAACAAAAAGATTATGACTCAAGACAAACTGAGCCAAACTAATTAGCTAGTAATAAACTAGGAGAGTTAGGCCCCGTTTGTTTGAGCTGCAACCTTTACACTATTGGTTGAAATTCTGACTTTTAGCTTTTTGGCTGTTGACTTTTTACTATTAGCTTTTATAATAAATTTTTATTTTCTTAACACACCAAAATTGAGAAAAACTTTTCTCGGCCTGCTTTTCAGCTTTCATTTCATTTTCTTAAAAGCGAGCTTTCTAGCTTTTTGAAAGTCAGGTTTCCAGCTAAACTCCTTGTTTCAGCTTTTTGGCCAAGAAAAACTAAAACAAACGGGCCATTGAGCATATTTTGCCCATCCCGAGCAGCCAATACGCATTAGGAAGTTGCGGTTCTCGTTCTGGGGCTAGCATCTACTATAGTGTCAATGATTGATGCATGCATCGACCAAGGTGAATCTATGTAAGCATATGTAAAACCATTTCAGAAAGAGTATCATACCATTTATTGAAAAAATAGTCTTCTTACATGGTTAATTTTAGAAGAAAATAAGGAGCCCACTTAACAAATTCCTAGATTTTTTTATGTGGATCGCTATTGAATAATGGCTATTTGGGAGGATGGCAAATGGTAAATCTATATAACTTGTATAGATGATCCCCACTAAAAGACTTCTCTCAACATGGAAGCTGTCCACGTCAACATCCACTAGAGCCATCAATTTATGTCTTCTACCAAATTTCTACGGCTAATGGCATCCATGCATTTAGTCAAAGGGACTCTCAGCATGCAATCTATCCACGTCATATAGAAATCCACTACGTCACATGCCACGACGTCATCCACTAGGACCATCTATTTATATCTTCCATCGATTTTCTATAACTAATTGCATTTATGCATGTAAATTATTAGTCTTGCGAGTATAACAGTAGAAATACATGGATCATCAATCATTTTAGAGTCATCCTCTCTCAACAAGATGAACATGTTTTTCACGTATAATACGGTTTCCAAAAGAATGTTGTCACACAATCACCTTAGTGTTTGTACTTTTAAATTTCACCTTAAAATCATTTATAATGCAACAATCACCTTAATGTTTCTATTTTCAAATTTCACCTTAAAATTTTGTTTAAAAAATTCCCATAGCATCGCGCATGGTATCACCTAGATCTTTGCAACATCAAAAATAGCATATGCAACATCAAACAATAGTATCCGCAACATGAATAGTCATCGTTTGCAACACAATAAACGGCGTGCTCCTAGCTCTCTGCCACGCACGGCCGCAGTCAAAACCTTTCAATCAAAATGCAACATCCAGATAAAATACTTGCAACATAGTGTGAAACATATGCAACATCGCAAACATCTAGATCTACTTTTGTAATATTCAAATAAAGTAGTTGCAACATTCTTTTGAAACATCAGAAACACGTGAAACATATGCCTGTAATATGCAGCAAAACCTAGCAAAAGAGAATAACTGCATAGATAGACGAAGAAGGAAGAAGAGGATGCAGAGCATGGAGCTCCGGCGGCAGCCATGGCAGGATAGCTCTGGGCGGCTACCACGGCGTGCCTCTGGGCAAAGCTCCGAGCGGCGATGAGATAAGCCCCATGCGGAGGAAGGCGGCAGCGACAGCGCGGGGAGAAGCTGGGAGGAGGAGGCGATGGCTGGCGTTGTCGTGCGGATGAGTGGGGAGACAGCATAGGTGGCGCGGCGAAGAGCAGGAAGACGGCGTCGGCGGTGCCGGTGGCGTGTGGAGGAGCGACCGGGGGAGGCGGCGGCGGCACACGTGGAGGAGCGGGCATGACGGCGACGGCGGGCGCGGAGGAGCGAGCGGTGGCCATCGCACGGAGGAGGCGTCCGATCTATATCGAGAAAAAAAAACCGAGAGAAGAATGCGTGGGATGTGGGAGGATAAGGTTGCTGCAACCGGCGCTGGCTTTATTGGCCTGTGAGATAGCGCCTGATGGTTCAGGTCGCATCTGACGTGCGTTTGGAAACATTAGAGCATCTCTAAAATATTAGCTAAAAAGACTAGTCAAATTTACTGATTTAGCTACTCTCGAAATTAGATTTGACTAACAAATAATAGAGTAATCCAACAGATTCTGTAAAGATGGTGTCACACCTGGTTTTAGAAATAAAACCAGATGCATCTCATATGTGCGTCAGGATCAAGTTTACAGACATATGGTAGACGTCACAAGTGAATATCCAAAAACCATGCATAAAGATAGGGTATTAAAATGCATTTATTACGATATTAGAGTTTGACACAATTATCATAGCGAAAGACTAAAATAAACGTTTAACTAAACGAAGCAAAAGTGACTCCAACTCCACAAGAGTTGACTGGGGAAACTCGCCTAGAATTCCTCAAACTTGGTAAAATCCTGACGGTTCTCCCAATCTGAGCAGCAGTCCGAGTGTGGTCGATGCAATATAAAGAAACAAGCATGAGCACATGTTGTACTCAGCAAAGTATGGAAATAAATGACATGCAAGGCTATATAAAGTGGATAGCTGAAAGGATAGCTGCATTAAGCACTTTTAGTTGGTCAAGTTTTATTAAGCAACTAATTACTAGTATAAGTATATACCAACCACAATTAAATGAGACATAAACCCAACATATTCAGGTAACCACAATTTAGATCATATTCAAGTATATTAATCATGTAAGGGTCCAGGCCACTCGTGATCGTGAGCACGACTGTTATAACAGTTTTACACTCTACAGAGGTTGTACACATTCACCATAAGCCGTGATCCCAATTGCCAAAGGCATGTACCCGTCCCACACCACATGGATCGAATACTAGGTTTCACTATGATGATGGGAACTAGGGTTTCCCGATCTTCCGAAATGTTCTGATAACTCTCGATTTGGTGGAGTCGAGACTCAAATCGATCCGGCTTCCGAACAACACGTTCCGAACCCTGCAATCGCAGCACCACGTCTCCTCAGGTTATCAACCGGCGTTACACGATTGACCTCGCCCAGAAGGCTAATCCTTGCCTGTGAATCAAAGAACACAAGCAAGAACGAGAAAGATTACAACACAATTGCAGATGTATGATTAAACTCACAAAGTTGGGGTCTCACAAACCGACGAGCGGCGACACTGTTCTTGACAGAATTGATCTAAGCAAAACCCAAACCCTAACTTGGGTGGTGGCTTCTGTTTTAAGGAGTCTAGGTTCGTGGTTGACCCCCTGAATGCGCCCCTATTGGGCTCAACACGATACACAGCCTAAAGGCCAAAATACGGCGACGCAGCACCGAAACAGATTCTGGACGTCAACTTGTTTTGTCGATTCTCGATGACTCCGAACAAATTTTGAATGATACCAGTGCCATTTCAAAGATTATATTCTTAGCTTTCCAAGCATATAAAGAACATCCAAATCTGAGCCCGTATGTGACCTGGCCGTCCGATTTAGCGCTGACTGCTCATGGACTCCGAGGTGGGCTCGAAGTCGAGTTGATTAGGGCCTATATCTTGACTTGCATGCCCTTGCTGGTCCTCTCCACCTTGAAGCCCTTCTCCAACTATCCTCTGGTCCTCTCCATGGTTTTTAATTACAATATAATCATTAGGTAGCAATCTATTCTCATAATCACATAGAGAAGTACTTAGGAACATGCTCACCTCTAAATTCAATTGTCGCGTGTGAGCTCTAGTGATTGGACGTTGAACGATCAATGGAGGATTGTTGTGAGTATCCATAGGAGTGATGTCCTCATCATATGAGACCTTTACAAAGCACATTTAATACAAGGTAACTCGCTAAGGTTTCCAGTACAAGCAAAGCATAACCCTCCCTAACGATGTTTGTCTCTTAGAGCCCACACATCAAGAGAACCTGATGCAAACCCTCTAGGGTTTGTGCCCGATCTTTCGACGAGAGGGGGATAACTTCGATTTAGACTAGAGAGACAATCACGGCCCGACTACAACCATCCAAGGATGATGCGCCTTAGCAACCGATACACCAACTCCAGCGGTCGCCGTGATCTTGTGGAGCACGATCAACCAAACCACTAGGGTAATTCCTGCAAGCAATCGAAGAACAAGCAAGAACAAGTAGAACAAGCAACTAAATTGCAATTTTGGAGATGATAACCAATCTGAAATCACAAAGATGGGGTTCAGAAGACTCGAAGACGGGTGGCTGGACCAGCACGCGCGCTTACAAGCAAGTAGCAATGGCTAAACTTGATCTAAACAAAACCCAAGTGCTCTTGGCGGCGGCTAAGGGGTATTAGACAAGGGAGGATGACCACAGGGGTGCTGGGGTCGTGCTCCAACCCTAGGACGCATCCTAAATGGACTCTACATGATACACGGCCCATCGGGCCAAAATAAGATGGCGCAGCATCATGGGCAGAAAACATCTCAGAGCAAATAGATGATTCTGGACGACTCCGAATAGATATGGATGTGCGGTTAGATCCGTTGGAAAGTAGACTTGATAAGATTTCCGTTAAGTACTTGAACGCCCCAATCCGAGTCCGTATGCGACCGTGATGTCCATCACGAATTGATGTTTTTCTGCAGTCCGAATCCAGACTTTCCAAAACGTGTTGGATTTGGTCTCTTTCCTTCCTTGGGCCATTGTGACGTGGTAGCCTGATGGAAAACGTGGAAATACTTAGAATTGGTCCCCAATCAACTCCTTTGGTCCTCCATGCCTTCCATGTATGTTTAACACTCTTTTTGATCCAGCTATATATTTCTGAAAATGACATTGAACACACATCATGGCGTATGGTCATATCCGAGCATGGGATGTCCTCATCAGAACCGGGCTATACCCCATCAAGGCCTCCACCGATACCCTTTGTAGGTAAAGTTACCAAGCACTAAACACGCTAATTAGTCAGTCAAAGATAGAGCCATATGGCACTTATGGTTGCACTATTTTCCTGGGTGGTTCTCCTGATGAGGACATCACCGCCAACGATACAGCCACGCCATCTTCTCCAATCATAGAAGGTCCTATTACCCGTGCTCGTGCTAGACAACCTAATCATCAGGTGAGTTCACTCTTGAGTTCATGTTCATCATATTTAGACTGTGGAGACCCGTGCACTCTTGTTTTGCTTAGGAATCATGGAGAGGATCGAGAACAAAAAGGATTCACGCGGGCTAGATTCGGACTGCAGAAAAACATCAAATTGTGATGGACACCACGGTCGCATACGAACTCGGATTGGGGCGTTCAAGTACTTCACAGAAAGCTTATCAAGTCTACTTTCCCACGGATCTGACCGCACGTCCATATCTATTCGGAGTCGTCCAGAATCGCCTATTTTCTCCGAGATGTTTTCTACCCATGATGCTGCGCCATCTTATTTTGGCCCAATGGACCATGTATCATGTAGAGTCCATTATGGACTCATCCTAGGGTTGGAGCATGACCCCAGCACCCCTGTGGTCATCCTCCCTTGTCTTATACCCCTTAGCCGCCGCCAATAACACTTGGGTTTTGTTTAGATCAAGTTTAGTCATTGCTACTTGCTTGTAAGCGCGCGTGCTGGTCCAGCCGCCCGTCTTTGAGTTTTCAGAACCCCACTTCGTTTGTGATTGAGTTTGAGATTGAACACTTCTTCGATTGCTTGCAGGACAGGACCGGGTGACGTGCTTCCACAAGATCACGGCATCCATAGGAGGTGGTGTATCGGTTGCTAAGGCGCAATCTTTGGAAGGTTGTAGTCGGGCCGTCCATGTCGTCTCCTCCAATCGAGTTATCCTCCACGCCTCTCATCGAAAGATCGGGCATAAACCCTAGCGGGTTCCCATCAGTTGGTAATCAGTGCAAGGTTGTTCGGTGAGAGATTCCAATCCTTCCCCCTATTTTTTCCTACGGTACACAAAAGCCAAAAAAAATATTAGTAGATTAGTTTACCGTGATCCTATAAACCCTTTGAGCCTTGCTAGTACTGCTTAGTTATGGCTTGTTGAGTTTTCGGTTGCATCGGTCGTGTCGAGTTGCTGGTCTTAGTTCTGGTCGTTTAGAGTTTCGAGTTCTTGTCACGTTTCGGTTACGGCTGTACGCTACCTATTGGTTCCTGTGTTGGGCGAATTTGAGTACTCATTGGTAATCCAATCCGACCAGGAATCGGCTAACTGCGAGAAAAGGAAGACCAAACCGAACCCCCACATCGAGTTGCAATTCGAGTTGCAATCGGTTTCGGAGTCCGAGTTGCTTGCTGCTTCGTGTTACCTTACCGTGCAGCTGTTGATTTGTGCTTATATATTTACGTGTTCCGGAAAGGCAACAGTACTTCATATTCATACTCGACCTCTCCAAGATGGTGCATAAAACAGATCAGTTCGCCTCACTCTAGAGAGAGAGAGAGAGTAATTGGTTGTTTGGGATCCTCTTTGTTCATATATTCAGTTTTGAGGACCCCTGAAAAAAAAGAAAAAGAAAAAAAAAGAAAAAGAAAAAAAACAGAAAAAAAGAAGCAAAAGAAAAAGAAGAAAGAAAGGGGCTGATCATTGTGATTGCTTTTCGGTGGTGCGTTGTGACTTCCTTTGTGTCTAGGCTCGTGTCTCTAGCACGGTCTAGGCTAGGACCAGCACAGTACCGTCGTTGAACGATTATTCAGCTTGCTTTGTTTTAACTAA
This sequence comes from Echinochloa phyllopogon, assembly GCA_033239725.1. Classification (NCBI taxonomy): domain Eukaryota; kingdom Viridiplantae; phylum Streptophyta; class Magnoliopsida; order Poales; family Poaceae; genus Echinochloa; species Echinochloa phyllopogon. The sequence goes on along the minus strand of BTCW01000015.1, from coordinate 19,872,593 downwards.
TGTGGTGCTAGCTATTCCTTGTTTTTAGCCCACCTATAGCTCCACATATCCGACTACAGCTTTACAGGTCTTGTTGCTGCGGCACCAATACAGTTCATTCCAGGTTTGCAGACTTGTTGGTAGACGTGCCCTCCTGTCGAGCAAGGTAAGAATTGGTAAGAGCTTGTATCATAGGTTGAGAGTGAGCACCTTACAAATAGCTACATCCTATTAGCTGTAGGGCTTTTATTTCTTCACCTATTTCTCTTGTTGTCTCTGTTGTTTAACCATGACAGGATCAGAAGGTGATGGTGATGGGTCTCCCCGTAACAAGATCCCACAGTCTCCTTGCACCAAGGGCATCATACAACATTTTGAAAGGTTGGTGAAGAAGCACAATGAGGGGATTGATAATGACTTGCTGGTGACGAATGAGAAGATGGGGCAATTGGAGGCCTCACAGATTGTGACCAATAACAAGCTTACAAAGATGGAGGCGTCAGTGGCTCGTATGGATAAGAGTCTTGCTGCACTTTTGAGGCGATTTGATGAGATGCATGCTAAAACCACTAGCGGGCGTGATGGAGATGACAAGAAGGACGACAGCAAGACTGATAAGAAGGAAGAAAGTTTTGACGACAATGCATATAGTGTGGATACTGAAGTCGATGACCAAGATCCTGCTCGCCGCCGGCTACGTCATAATCGCCGAGGTATGGGTGGTCATCGTCGACGCGAGGTACATGGTAATGATGATGCTTTTAGCAAGATTAAATTTAAGATACCTCCTTTTGATGGTAAATATGATCCTGATGCTTATATTACTTGGGAGATTGCTGTTGATCAAAAATTTGCATGCCATGAATTTCCTGAAGCTACGCGTGTTAGGGCTGCTACTAGTGAGTTTACAGATTTTGCTTCTGTTTGGTGGATAGAACATGGCAAGAAACATCCTAATAACATACCACAAACTTGGGATGCTTTGTAACGGGTCATGCGGGCTAGATTTGTTCCTTCCTATTATGCACGTGATCTATTACATAAGTTGCAGCAATTGAGACAGGATGCTAAAAGTGTAGAAGAATATTATCAAGAATTACAAATGGGTATGTTGCGTTGTCAAATAGAGGAGGGTGAGGAACCTGCTATTGCTAGATTTGTGGGAGGGCTGAATAGAGAAATTCGGGACATTGTTGAATATAAAGATTATAACAGCATAACAAAGTGTTTTCATATTGCTTGTAAAAGCTGAGAGAGAAGTGCAGGGACGACGTGCAGGTGCAAGGTCTAATGTTTCTGCAGGAAAATCAGCACCATGGCAGCAGTGCACGACTACTTCCTTGACCGGGCGTGCACCTCCCCCAACTCTGTCGCCAAGTTGTTCAGCACCACCGCCTCCTTCCAGTGACAAGACACGTGTTGTTCCCGCAAATTCAGCAACAAAATCTGCCCCAAAAACAGCCGTTAGTACTTCCTCAGTTGCCTCCACAGGTAGAACAAGAGATATCCAGTGTCACCGGTGCAAGGGTTATGGGCATGTGCAGCGTGATTGCCCAAACAAGCGCGTTTTGGTGGTTAACAATGATGGTGGGTATTCCTCTGCTAGTGATTTCGATGAACAAACACTTGCTTTGCTTGGTGCTGACGATGCAGGTAGTGAGGAGCCACTAGATGAACAGATTGGTGCAGAAGATGCGGAGCATTATGAGAGCCTCATCGTGCAGCGTGTGCTTAGTGCACAAATGGAGAAGGCGGAGCAAAATCAGCGGCATACATTGTTCCAAACAAAGTGTGTAATTAAAGAGCGTTCCTGCCGCTTGATCATTGATGGAGGCAGCTGCAACAACTTGGCTAGTAGCGACATGGTGGAGAGACTTTCACTAACAACAAAACCACATCCACATCCATACCACATTCGATGGCTGAACAACAACGGTAAGGTAAAGGTAACCAAGCTGGTTCGGATTACTTTTGCTATTGGTTCATATCATGATGTTGTTGAATGTGATGTTGTGCCTATGGAAGCTTGTCATATTCTGCTATGTAGGCCATGACAATTTGATACAGATTGTAGACATCATGGTAGATCAAATCAATATCCTCTTGTACACAATGATAAGAAACTTGTTTTGCTTCCCATGTCTCCTGAGGCTATTGTGCGTGATGATATTGCTAAAGCTGCGAAAGATAAAACTGAGAACACTAAAATTGCCAAATCTGCTGAAAGTAAGAAAGATGAGATAAGATTAAAAGGGCATTGCTTGCTTGCTACTAAATCTGATATAAATGAATTGGTTGCTTCTACTTCTGTTGCCTATGCTTTGGTGTGCAAGGATGCTTTGATTTAACTTCACGATATGCAGCAATCTTTGCCCCCTACTGTTGCTAACATTTTGCAGGAGTATTCGGATGTGTTTCCAAGTGAGATACCAGCGGGGCTGCCACCAATGCGAGGGATTGAGCACCAAATTGATCTAATTCCGGGTGCATCTTTGCCTAACCGTGCACCATACAGAACAAATCCGGAGGTAACAAAAGAAATTCAGCGGCAAGTGCAGGAGCTACTCAACAAAGGTTATGTGCGTGAGTCTCTTAGTCCTTGTGTTGTTCCGGTTATTTTGGTGCCTAAGAAAGATGGAACATGGCGTATGTGTGTTGATTGTAGAACTATTAATAATATCACCATTCGATATCGACACCCTATTCCATGTTTAGATGATATGCTTGATGAGTTGAGTGGTGCTGTCGTGTTTTCTAAAGTTGATTTGCGTAGTGGGTACCACCAGATTCGTATGAAATTGGGAGATGAATGGAAAACTGCTTTCAAAACTAAGTTCGGTCTATATGAGTGGTTAGTCATGCCTTTTGGGTTAACTAATGCACCTAGTACTTTCATGAGATTAATGAACGAGGTTTTGCGTGCTTTCATTGGGAATTTTTTTGTAGTATACTTTGATGATATTTTGATCTACAGCAAATCCATGGTTGAACATCTTGATCACTTGCGTGCTGTTTTTAATGCGTTACGAGATGCACGTTTGTTTGGTAATCTTGAGAAGTGCACCTTTTGCACCGATCGAGTGTCTTTTCTTGGCTATGTTGTGACTCCACAGGGAATTGAGGTTGATCAAGCCAAGGTTGAAGCTATACAATGATGGCCTATACCAAAGACTATTACACAGGTGTGGAGTTTTCTAGGACTTGCTGGTTGCTATTGCCGCTTTGTGCAGAATTTCAGCACCATTGCTGCACCGTTGAATGTGCTTACCAAGAAGGGAGTGTCTTTTCGTTGAGACAAAGAGCAAGAGAATGCTTTCAACATGCTGAAAGATAAGTTGACACATGCACCTCTCCTCCAACTTCCTGATTTTAATAAAACTTTTGAGCTTGAATGTGATGCTAGTGGAATTGGATTGGGTGGTGTTTTGCTGCAAGAGGGAAAACCAGTTGCATATTTTAGTGAAAAATTGGGCGGGCCTATTCTGAATTATTACACTTATGACAGAGAATTGTATGCTCTTGTTCGAACATTGGAAACTTGGCAGCATTATTTGTGGCCCAAAGAGTTTGTTATTCATTCTGATCATGAATCATTGAAACATATCCGTAGTCAATGAAAACTGAACCGTAGGCATGCTAAGTGGGTTGAATTTATTGAATATTTTCCTTATGTTATTAAGCACAAGAAAAGAAAAGAAAATGTTATTGCTGATGCCTTGTCTAGGAGATATACATTGCTGAACCAACTTGATTACAAAATCTTTGGATTAGAAACAATTAAAGACCTATATGCTAATGATGCTCATTTTAAAGAGGTGTTGCTGCATTGTGAAGATGGGAAAGGATGGAACAAATTCATCATTAGTGATGGGTTTGTGTTTAGAGCTAACAAGCTATGCATTCCAGCTAGCTCTGTTCGCTTGTTGTTGTTGCAGGAAGCACATGGAGGTGGCTTGATGGGGAATTTTGGAGCCAAAAAGATGGAAGATATACTTGCTGGTCATTTCTTTTGGCCAAAGATAAGAAGAGGTGTGGAGAGATTCGTTGCTCGTTGCACTACATGTCAAAAGGCTAAGTCAAGGTTAAATCCACACGGTTTGTATTTGCCTTTACCCGTTCCTAGTCCTCCTTGGGAAGATATTTCTATGGATTTTGTGATGGGTTTGCCGAGAATTAGGAATGGTCGTGATAGTGTGTTTAAGGTTGTTGATAGGTTTTCTAAGATGGCACACTTTATACCATGTCATAAGACTGATGATGATTCTCATGTTGCTGATTTGTTCTTTCGGGAAATTGTTCGTTTGCATGGTGTGCCTAAAACTATTGTGTCTGATCGGGATGCTAAATTTCTTAGTTATTTTTGGAAGACATTGTGGGCTAAATTGGGGACTAAGCTTTTGTTTTCTACTACATGTCATCTACAAACTGATGGTCAAACTGAGGTTGTGAATAGAACTTTGTCTACTATGTTAAGGGCTGTTTTGAAGAAAAACATTAAGATGTGGGAAGATTGTTTGCCTCATATTGAGTTTGCATATAATCGTTCGATGCATTCTACCACAAAGATGTGCCCATTTCAGATTGTGTATGGTTTCTTGCCTCGTGCTCCTATTGATTTAATGCCTTTGCCATCATCTGAAAATTGGATTTTGATGCTACTACACGTGTCGAATTGATGTTGAAAATGCATGAAACAACTAAAGCAAACATAGAGCACATGAATGCTAAATACAAGCTTGCTGGTGATAAAGGTAGAAAGGAATTAAAATTTGAACCTGGAGATTTAGTTTGGTTGCATTTGAGGAAGGATCGTTTTCCTGAATTGCGAAAATCTAAGTTGTTGCCTCGAGCGGATGGTCCCTTTAAAGTATTAGAGAAGATTAATGATAATGCATACAAGCTCGAGTTGCCTGCAGATTTTGGGGTTAGTCCCACATTTAACATTGCATATTTGAAGCCATATTTAGGAGAGGAAGCCATATTTAGGAGAGGAAGACAAGCTCGAGGACGACTCAAATGCAAGAATGGGAGGATGATGAGGACATCACTGCCAACGATACAGCCACGCCATCTTCTCCTATCATTGCCGGTCCTATTACCCGTGCTCGTGCTAGACAACTTAATCATTAGGTGAGTTCACTCCTGAGTTCATGTTCATCATATTTGGATTGTGGAGACCCGTGCACTCTTGTTTTGCTTAGGAATCATGGAGAGGATCGAGAACGAAAAGGATTCACGCGGGTTGGATTCGGACTTCAGAAAAACATCAACTTGTGATGGACACCACGGTCGCATACGGACTCGGATTGGGGCGTTCAAGTACTTCACAGAAAGCTTATCAAGTCTACTTTCCAACGGATCTGACCGCACCTCGATATCTATTCGGAGTCGTCCAGAATCGTCTATTTTCTCCGAGATGTTTTCTACCCATGATGCTGCGTCATCTTATTTTGGCCCAATGGGCCGTGTATCATGTAGAGTCCATTATGGACGCATCCTAGGGTTGGAGCACGACCCCAGCACCCCTGTGGTCGTCCTCCCTTGTCTTATACCCCTTAGCCACCGCCAAGAACACTTGGGTTTTGTTTAGATCAAGTTTAACCATTGCTACTTGCTTGTAAGCGCGCGTGCTGGTCCAGCCGCCCGTCTTTGAGTCTTCAGAACCCCACTTCGTTTGTGATTGAGTTTGAGATTGAACACTTCATTCGCATCTAGTAATTTCAGTACTTGTTCGATACTTGTTCTTGCTAGTTCTTCGATTGCTTGCAGGACAGGACCGGGTGACGTGCTTCCACAAGATCACAGCATCCATAGGAGGTGGTGTATCGGTTGCTAAGGCGCAGTCTTTGGAAGGCTGTAGTCGGGCCGTCAACATCGTCTCTTCCAATCGAGTTATCCCCCACGCCTCTCATCGAAAGATCGGGCATAAACCCTAGCGGGTTCCCATCATCTCCAATGCCAATTAAAAGAGATGGTCTTGCCAATTAATTAATTAAAAGAGTGTATATGGAACATATAGTAGGGGTTCATTAACCATCAATTGAACAAACTAAGCATCATCTAACATCAAAATTAATTAAATAACCCAGCTGCAAGGTATGGTAAAAGAGACTAGGAAATCCTTAATAGGACCCAACAACATTAATGCAAGCGATAAAATAAATAGTGTAATTGAAATGCATGTCATATAAGTACAACGTGCATGGTCAAGGAAAACTTGCCTTCTTCCAAACCCTGCTGTTGCTCAAAGTCTTCAACAACTGGATCTTCCAAGACTTCCTCGAACTGCGCGCTTTCTATTCACATCACACATTCACATACAAGAAAATAATACAAAAAAATAAGAAACGGTACACCAAACAATTCCAACAGAACTAAACAGCAGCACAAAACTATTCTATGCGTTACAACGAACGCGTGAGCGCAATAATCGCTAAAAACGGATTTAAATCGAGAGAGATATGGTGTTTATAAGATTCGGGGGCTTAACTGCGAGAAAATAGGGGCTAAAACATAATTTTGAATAAAACCACGAGGGCTTACGAGCAAAAGAGCAAAGCTGGGCCTCAAGGCTCAAATCCTAAACTTGCAGGGGCTAAAACAAAATAAAAAGGACCTGAACAAAAATGGTTTTGAACTACGATGGACGACGGGTAGAATAAAGAAAAATCGAGGGCTCTTTAGAAATTCGCCCACGGTCGACCGGAGTTGACCGATACGCTGACGGTTTGACCTTGGCTCAGAGCATCATGGCCCGTTGGATCACGATCAGAAGGCTAAGGTTGGATCAGGGAGCGGGCTTTGATGCCGACGACAACGGACGACAGCGCCGCTTGCGCGCGCGGCGGCGCTTCGCTGGAGCGGACTCAAAAACGAGCTCGGAGGCACCAAACTCAATGCGGATCGGACGGGGTGCAAGTCGGGGAAACAGTGAACTCACCTCGAAAGTTCTTGGCGAGCGGCGGTCGTCATAGAGGGCGATCGACGGCGGATGGTGGCCCGGCGGTGCTAGAAAACCAATGGCAATCAAATTAGATAGGACCGCGGCCAAATTCAAAGGTAAAGATCGAAGTGTAGCTTCACTACCTCCTTGTGAACCTCCCGAGGTAGATATTGGTGAGGGAGAGGCGTTGGCAAGAGAGATCACCGGCGGAGGCGCGGTGAGTTTGTGCTAGGGTTTCATGGGGCGCTACGCGCGAGCGGAGAGATAGAGGAGTCAAACGGCATTCACGTGCTGGGGATAAGGAGATCAGGGCCAACAGGCTCCTAGGCGTGCGTGTCCGGCTCAGGATAGGACACGGCTTGAGTCGGACTCGAGTTCGAGTTGGCCATGGGGAGGGGAAGGAGATGACAGGTGGAGCCCGCCTCGCAGCGACTGGAGAAAGGGGGAGACAGAAAGTAAACGGGCCAGCGCGACGGGGGTTGGTCCGACGCGCTGGCGTTGGGCCACGTGAACAAAGAAAGGAAAGAAATTGGGTCGCGCGGCTGGAAACGAAGAAAAGACGGCCAAAAACAGATCCAGAGAAAGTACAGGGAGCAAAAACGAACTCTACAAAATTGAACTTTTCTAGAACTCAAACAAAAGCAAATCAAATTCGAATTTAAATTCCAACTTGATCTACCAGCAAACAAAGAATAATGCAACAACATGAATGCAACAAAAACTTATCTTTGACTAAAATCATTTAATATGATATTTAAATTAGTTAAAAGGCTTGGGATTCTAATTAAATCCTAAAAAACTTATTTAGACCTTAATAATTCATAGAAAAATTCATAAAATTGCTAGGTACTTTATGTGATGAAATTTAGGGTGTTACAGATCGCTAGTGAGGTAGGCTAGCTAAAAATAGCTAACGAATGAGGTGGGATGGAGAGCCACTAAGGACCTGTTTGGATCCATAGTGCTAAAGTTTAGCACAACACTTTTTGCTAAACTTTAGCACTAGGTGACCCAAACACCCCTGCTAAAATTTGGTAAAAGGGAGTTGCTAAACTTTAGCACCCAAAACCTTTAGCACATGAAAGGGGTGCTAAACTTTGCTAAAATGTGCTAAAGTTCACTTTTTCCACGGGTACCCCTCCCCCCATCCGCGTTCTCTCTCCACCACAGGGGCAAATCTGACTTTTGGCAAACTTTAGCAATCCATTAGTACAGGTAACCAAACACCTAAACTTTAGCAAGTGCTAAACTTTAGCAATGAGCATTAAAACAGGCCCAAATTTGGAGGGTCATTTACATAGTCTGTTGGAAACATTTTTTCTCTAACAAAAGCTACATTTAACTTTAGAAAACAACTTGAGTCTCTTAGATACTCCCTCCGGTATCGTATTAGAAGTCATTTAGGACAATGACACGGTCACCAAAGCACAACTTTGACTCCACTTTTCTATAAAAATATTTCTTGAAAAGTTATATATGTATATTTTTATGAAATTAATTTTCAAGACCAATCTATTTATATGATTTTCACATTTCTAAATTGAACGACTTAAATATTATTCATGATTTATATTTCCAATGTTTGACTCAAACTTATCTAAAATGACTTCTAATACGATACCAAATGGAGTATGCTCTTACCGTTTGTTTATTACCGGTGTCCTTAATAATGGCTGAAGAAAATCAACCCAACAGCCGACGTAATGGCATATTGGCATGTCTCCCCATTCTGAGACGTTTCGATTTCGTCTGAATTGGGTTCCTTAAGGACCACCCTCCCTTCCTCGCATGAGAGGCATGTCGTACGCAATTCCTCGAACGATCGCGTTTCACGGGGCATTTTGCAAAAAACTCCCTCAGCTTCCACGAAATCAACCCATGGTCCAACTCTGCTCCCACCCGCAGCCTCCTGATGTTCCTCTCCTCTGCCCCGCCTATGCTATCGAATAAAATTGCGAGGCTAACCCTACCGGCCCCAACCCCTTCCCTCTCCTCCTCTGTCACACCCGGTTCTAGAAAACAAACCGAGTGTGCTCTGTATGTGTGCCAGGATCAAGTTTCACAATACAGTAAGCCAGAATGTGAATAACAGATAAAGTATCACGCATAATAAACTATATAAGTGACTTACGAGTCTATCAGAGTATACAGCGTATCCTGGAAACGAAGGCTCCAAACTTCACAGGCAGTCGACTGGGGGTTGCGTACGCCTAGAACTCCTCAAAACCAGCAGTGAAAATCCTCTAAATTCTCCCAAACTGAGCAGCATTCCGGTTGTCGTAGGTGCAATAGAAGAAAGAAAGGAAAGCAACAAGTATGAGCACGTAATGTACTCAGCAAATGTAATATGACATACAAGGCTGAGGCAAAAAGGTTGGCTGACCATACTGCAGTAAGCACTTTTAGTTGGTCAAGTTTTATTAAGCAACTATTTACTAGCAAATGAAAGTATATACCACCCACAAATTAATGAATGTCATATTCCCAACATAACTCAAGTAACCACGATTTAGATCTTGTTCAAGTATGATTATCATGTAAGGGTCCAGGCCGCTCTTGACCGTGAGCACGGCTGTTATAACAGTTTTACACTTTCACCATAAGCCGCGTAAAAGTTCAAAAGAACTTTAAACCCAACCATGCCGAGGGGGCCAATCCTCTTAAATCACACTACCGAGGTGTGACCGCATAGGGACGCTACGAGGCCTTTACAAAGATTCCTTAATAAATAGTAACCCGCTAAGGTTTCCGGTTCCGAAGCAAAGTATAACCCTCCCTAATGAGGTCTGTCTCTTACCAAAGCCCACAGCTCAAGAGGACCGAGCTATACCCTGTCATCTCGCCGCCCCCCATGCCCCTTTCGGGTAAGGTTACCATCCACTAAAGTCTCTAATTAATTAGCCAAGACCAGAGCCATATAGTACTTATGGTTGCACTGTTTTCCTGGGTGGTTCTCCATGTTCCAATTAAAAGATATGATCTTGCCAATTAATTATTAAAAAGAATATATGGAACATAGAGTAGGGGTTCATTTAACCAATCCCAGTTGAGCAAACTAAGCATCATCTACCATCAAAATTAATTAAGTAACCCAGTTCGAGGGACAGGGAAAATATAGTGGCTAGGTAAATCCTTAAATAGGAACCCATCAAATTAAGACACATGCAGGGGTGGTGAAATTAATAATTATTAGGACATTTGCATGACATAATACACTTGCCTTTCTCCAGAGTATAGCTGCTCAGATTCTCTTCGAAGTCTTCTTCATTTGAACAACGTTCCGTCTACTCGCAGCAATCATCGAACACAAGCATGCAAGCATAAAACTATACAAGCAAACAAAACAAGTACAACTAAGAACAATGCACCAATCAAAATAAAAGCTTTAAAAGAGCGTACTAACGGATAGGGCTCATCACTATGGTTACAAGAACCTAAGGATCACGAAGATCAGAGAGAGAAAAAAAGATACGAAGGTTCCAAAGCAGAGCTTTAATTGGCACAAGGAATATCATACGTACAGAGGATTTATGAATACGAGGATCTCAAACAATAATATATTACTTTAATAATTTAATTCTATATTACAATACAATGACATAGTAACTCACACCATATCATTGAAGCAATATAAAGTTAAAAATTAAAATAATATTGATTTGCAGAGAAACCACAACATAAGAAAAGATCTATACTCAAACTTAGTGATATGGCTCAGAAAAGATGGACTAGCGACAGGATTGCAGAAAAGAGTGTTGCAGACATTGGAACACTGGCCGATGAATTTATAGGATGCGATAGATGTTGGAGACAGATTGATTGGCAAAACAGAATAGGGACTAAGTGAGAAACGTAGGGTGCACTAACAGGATTGGGTTTAGAGGCATAGGAAAGGCTGAAAACAGAACCACGACTGAAAACTTAAAACTAGCGGAAGACTTTAGATAAAAGGAAACACCATACGCTTTATAAATTTTAATTTGATAAAATTATATATAAGAGACTATTTCCTGGAAATTGATTGAATTATATTTAAATATGTGAAACCAAAAATGTATTTTATTTATAACTATTTCTTTTGCAGACATTATGAAATTAAACACATAACTTTAGTAATAAAAACAGATGCGAGCATCTAATTGATTAACTTTTATTGACCACGTTGAATTAATCAATATTATTGATAAAACACATTTATGTTGATATTCACACAAATTAATACTCATTTAAGAAAGCATTAAGTTTGACGCTAATCACCTTTTAGTTTGAAATCTAGTTTAACACTCATTAATCAATTTTACATAAGCTTATTAAAATCCGAAATATTACTTAATCACATTTTATAGAGAAAACTTAATAGATAGATAATTAATAAGCAAAACGAGAACACTAGAACAAATTCACATTGAAGGTTTATTAATCAAATTACTTGGAAGTGAAACTTCTAAGTTGGCTTTAATTAAAGGAACATGTTTATCAAATCAAATAACTTTATAACTCTAGTTAAACTGGTCATATTATCATTAAAACATATTTTTATTGATATTAATCAGATTAATATTTATTTTATAAAACCGAAGTTTTAACTTTAATTAGCTTTTAAATTAGAAAACTAGTGGTCATAAACATTAATCAATTTAACATAAGTTTACGAAGAACTTAATTAAATTTTAATTAGAAAGATTATGAATTTATTAATCAAGTTAACTTTCATTTATAAAAACTCGAAGTATAACTCTAATTTGGATTTAAATTTAGAAAAGCTAGTTATCAAAAACATTAATCATATTAATATTATTTATGAAACCAAAATATTTGTAACCTATCAACTTTTATTTATAAAAACTCAGTGAATAACATTAATCAAATTCATAGTTGACAGGAAAACCGGGTTGAAACCCTTAATTATATTTTAATTTAGAAAAACACATTAAACTAGCCTTTAATTAAATTAATGTGAAATAAAATTCAGAAATATTTGTCATGGTAAATAACAGTACCAACGCGTAGTTCAAGTTGATATGAATCTAACGCAACGAAAACGGATTAAAACGGAGATAAAACGCAAAAGATATGATTTTTCTAAGATTCAGGGACTTGTTTGCAACGTTTTAAAAGTTCTAGGGGCTAAAACAGAAGAAAAAGGACTTATTTGTAATTATTTTCAATTTAATTTGGACTGCGGGTTGATTAAAGAAATCTTCAGGGGCTCTTAAGCAAAAACGGAAGCGCTGACCGTTACGCGGTCAAATTGACTTCGGCTCGATCTAATTCGGGCCGTTGGATCTTGATCCGACCGTCCACAACCGAACGGCCGAGGGGCTCGCCGGAGAAGACGGCGGCGCTGCGCCTTCCGCGGCGGACCTTCGCCGGAGGATCGTCGGGAAAACGTTGCGGGCCTCGGTTTGGGACGATTCTTGGTCCTACGGACTCGCGGGACTATAACAAGTTCATCTAGGGTAAAAAGGGCGGCTAGGAAGGCGCGCACACGGCGGTCGATCACGGCGGCGCCATGGCGGCTCGGTGAAGCTCGGCGGAGTATGCAAATTCACACTATGCTCCAGGACAGGCTACGCGATCTACACAGGAAGAACGAGGAGTCGACGGCGAACTCACCAGGGACGAACTTGATGAGGACTGGTGCGCGACGGCGACCGACGACGAGAGAAGGCGGCGGCGGAGTTCGTCTTCACACGAAACATCGACTCCGGCGGCCGAACCTCGACGAGAAGAGGCGGAATCTTAGCGCAATGACGAGTGGAAGCTCCTAGCGGTCTAAATCTCCCACCTTGGGCAGCAAGGGCGGCGAATCGCCGGCAATGGCGGGAGGCGGCACAGGCGGCTCGAATTGCGGCTCTGTGGACTACGATTTGAGGGAAACAGAGGCGGTGGTTGTGATAAATAGGCCAGCAGGGAACTCGGACAGGCGTGGAGGAGAGGGACTCGGCAACGCGAAGGGGAGGAACTCGGTCGCGGCGGCGGAACGGACTCGGTGTCCGGGTCGGCGACGGGAGAGGAAGGAGAAGGACCCGACCGGTGGGACCCACATGTCGGCGGAACCGAGAGAGAGAGCGGTGGAGGATCAGAATGGGCCGGTGCTGGGCCTTAAGTGGGACGGGCCGAGCAGAAAAAGAAAGAATCGGCCCGGGAAGAAAGGAAAAATTAGAGGGAGGAAAAAGGTGCCGGGCTGAGAGTCCAAGGAGCAAAAGCGGACTGGGCCAACAGATAAAGGGCCGAAATTGAACTCTACTAATTTTAACTTTTATAAAACTCAAACAAAAGCAAATCAAATTCGAATTTAAACAGAATTTAAATTCCCACTTGATTTACTAGCAACCAAAAAAAATATATGCAACAGCATGAATGCAACAAAAACTTATTTTGACTAAAATAATTATTTAATGTGATATTTAAATTGATAAAAGGCTAGAAACTCCAATTATTTCCTAGAAAATTTATTTAAGCCTTAATAAATCCTAGAAAATTCCTAGGGTTGCTTAAATTTAATTGTGATGAATTTTAGAGTGTTATAAACATATGTTGTTTTGATATTAGAATACATGTATTTATATTATATACATATTACATTCTCTGTTAATTATTTAAACCTTGGAAAATTTTATAAATTAAACAGATTCATTCCAAATTTTATAAAATTTTATAAACTTTATAAATTTTATATATAAATATTTTATATATGTTGTTTTAATCAATTGTATTTATTTATATTGTTTATTCACATCCCAAATTTAGAAAATTTGGGGTGTGACAAGACTACCCCCCTTAAACAGAATCTCGTCCCGAGATTCGCAGAGACTGGGGATCAAGGAGGAGAACAGTACAGTAGATTTTTGGGAAGAAAGATCTTCTGGAGTTGGTTCACTAGACTTCATCTTCTTTGTTGATGAAATTGCAAAGTCTTCACTCCTAATCTTCTTTAGCTTCCTCCTTTTTCACCATGAGATCAACTTTTCTTTTTCTCCGATGTTCTTTATCGACTTGTGACGAAGAGATAGCAAGAAAACAAGGATGTACAGGAAAAAGAGGGAGAACCCAACTATACAATCAATGCAAAGAAGCAAATCAAACAATGGCATAATAACAGGCATTACAAGCACACTTAACTAAGGTTAATCACACAAGCATATAATGGCACTAAACGCTGTTAGTCAAGGTTTTAGGGAATCCTCCTAAATATGGGCATATGGCACATCTTCAAATGTCTTGAAGCTGACTTCTTGATTGTAACGTTGGTAGGCTTGATGCAGTCTTCCATTGTTCCGATTGGACTTCTTGTAATATACTCATATCTTCATTCTTCAAGGTGATTTGGGCTTGCATTAAATGATACATGCATGCTATATTTTAAAATAAATGAAGAGTAGAGAAGACACTTTGGGATCAAAACCAAGGAAGAAATCCAAAGTGACATAAAAGCACGGAGGGTGAAATGAGGCAACAGGAGTAAATTGACTAATATCAGGATGTGTGTGAGTAAACAAGGATACTCACAGACATAATATCAACTTCAAGGAGAGAGGTTAATGGTCAAGGTAAAGTACTTTAAAAGGAGAAGTGAGATGGTCAAAGATGCTAGATCAGCAATTTATCAAACCAAGGTGGAGGTGAATAATCAGAAGTCTATGCTGAGAAATAAGTGATCAAGGTGAAGGTGGAATATTCAAGGATGTAATGACCAGAAAGATAAATCATCAAGGGGGTAAAATGCTCAAGGATAGCATTTTTTTTTTCAAAAATACCAAGGATAGTGGAAGCAAGGATTATATAGCAAATTGGACCTTAATAAACGACCAGTTCTATCTAGGCTTACGTCCTACAGTCGATACAGCTCTGATACCACCTCTGTCACACCCGGTTCTAGAAAACAAACCGAGTGTGCTCTGTATGTGTGCCAGGATCAAGTTTCACACATACAGTAAGCCAGAATGTGAATAACAGATAAAGTATCACGCATAATAAACTATATAAGTGACTTACGAGTCTATCAGAGTATACAGCGTATCCTGGAAACGAAGGCTCCAAACTTCACAGGCAGTCGACTGGGGGTTGCGTACGCCTAGAACTCCTCAAAACCAGCAGTGAAAATCCTCTAAATTCTCCCAAACTGAGCAGCATTCCGGTTGTCGTAGGTGCAATAGAAGAAAGAAAGGAAAGCAACAAGTATGAGCACGTAACGTACTCAGCAAATGTAATATGACATACAAGGCTGAGGCAAAAAGGTTGGCTGACCATACTGCAGTAAGCACTTTTAGTTGGTCAAGTTTTATTAAGCAACTATTTACTAGCAAATGAAAGTATATACCACCCACAAATTAATGAATGTCATATTCCCAACATAACTCAAGTAACCACGATTTAGATCTTGTTCAAGTATGATTATCATGTAAGGGTCCAGGCCGCTCTTGACCGTGAGCACGGCTGTTATAACAGTTTTACACTTTCACCATAAGCCGCGTAAAAGTTCAAAAGAACTTTAAACCCAACCATGCCGAGGGGGCCAATCCTCTTAAATCACACTACCGAGGTGTGACCGCATAGGGACGCTACGAGGCCTTTACAAAGATTCCTTAATAAATAGTAACCCGCTAAGGTTTCCGGTTCCGAAGCAAAGTATAACCCTCCCTAATGAGGTCTGTCTCTTACCAAAGCCCACAGCTCAAGAGGACCGAGCTATACCCTGTCATCTCGCCGCCCCCCATGCCCCTTTCGGGTAAGGTTACCATCCACTAAAGTCTCTAATTAATTAGCCAAGACCAGAGCCATATAGTACTTATGGTTGCACTGTTTTCCTGGGTGGTTCTCCATGTTCCAATTAAAAGATATGATCTTGCCAATTAATTATTAAAAAGAATATATGGAACATAGAGTAGGGGTTCATTTAACCAATCCCAGTTGAGCAAACTAAGCATCATCTACCATCAAAATTAATTAAGTAACCCAGTTCGAGGGACAGGGAAAATATAGTGGCTAGGTAAATCCTTAAATAGGAACCCATCAAATTAAGACACATGCAGGGGTGGTGAAATTAATAATTATTAGGACATTTGCATGACATAATACACTTGCCTTTCTCCAGAGTATAGCTGCTCAGATTCTCTTCGAAGTCTTCTTCATTTGAACAACGTTCCGTCTACTCGCAGCAATCATCGAACACAAGCATGCAAGCATAAAACTATACAAGCAAACAAAACAAGTACAACTAAGAACAATGCACCAATCAAAATAAAAGCTTTAAAAGAGCGTACTAACGGATAGGGCTCATCACTATGGTTACAAGAACCTAAGGATCACGAAGATCAGAGAGAGAAAAAAAGATACGAAGGTTCCAAAGCAGAGCTTTAATTGGCACAAGGAATATCATACGTACAGAGGATTTATGAATACGAGGATCTCAAACAATAATATATTACTTTAATAATTTAATTCTATATTACAATACAATGACATAGTAACTCACACCATATCATTGAAGCAATATAAAGTTAAAAATTAAAATAATATTGATTTGCAGAGAAACCACAACATAAGAAAAGATCTATACTCAAACTTAGTGATATGGCTCAGAAAAGATGGACTAGCGACAGGATTGCAGAAAAGAGTGTTGCAGACATTGGAACACTGGCCGATGAATTTATAGGATGCGATAGATGTTGGAGACAGATTGATTGGCAAAACAGAATAGGGACTAAGTGAGAAACGTAGGGTGCACTAACAGGATTGGGTTTAGAGGCATAGGAAAGGCTGAAAACAGAACCACGACTGAAAACTTAAAACTAGCGGAAGACTTTAGATAAAAGGAAACACCATACGCTTTATAAATTTTAATTTGATAAAATTATATATAAGAGACTATTTCCTGGAAATTGATTGAATTATATTTAAATATGTGAAACCAAAAATGTATTTTATTTATAACTATTTCTTTTGCAGACATTATGAAATTAAACACATAACTTTAGTAATAAAAACAGATGCGAGCATCTAATTGATTAACTTTTATTGACCACGTTGAATTAATCAATATTATTGATAAAACACATTTATGTTGATATTCACACAAATTAATACTCATTTAAGAAAGCATTAAGTTTGACGCTAATCACCTTTTAGTTTGAAATCTAGTTTAACACTCATTAATCAATTTTACATAAGCTTATTAAAATCCGAAATATTACTTAATCACATTTTATAGAGAAAACTTAATAGATAGATAATTAATAAGCAAAACGAGAACACTAGAACAAATTCACATTGAAGGTTTATTAATCAAATTACTTGGAAGTGAAACTTCTAAGTTGGCTTTAATTAAAGGAACATGTTTATCAAATCAAATAACTTTATAACTCTAGTTAAACTGGTCATATTATCATTAAAACATATTTTTATTGATATTAATCAGATTAATATTTATTTTATAAAACCGAAGTTTTAACTTTAATTAGCTTTTAAATTAGAAAACTAGTGGTCATAAACATTAATCAATTTAACATAAGTTTACGAAGAACTTAATTAAATTTTAATTAGAAAGATTATGAATTTATTAATCAAGTTAACTTTCATTTATAAAAACTCGAAGTATAACTCTAATTTGGATTTAAATTTAGAAAAGCTAGTTATCAAAAACATTAATCATATTAATATTATTTATGAAACCAAAATATTTGTAACCTATCAACTTTTATTTATAAAAACTCAGTGAATAACATTAATCAAATTCATAGTTGACAGGAAAACCGGGTTGAAACCCTTAATTATATTTTAATTTAGAAAAACACATTAAACTAGCCTTTAATTAAATTAATGTGAAATAAAATTCAGAAATATTTGTCATGGTAAATAACATTACCAACGCGTAGTTCAAGTTGATATGAATCTAACGCAACGAAAACGGATTAAAACGGAGATAAAACGCAAAAGATATGATTTTTCTAAGATTCAGGGACTTGTTTGCAACGTTTTAAAAGTTCTAGGGGCTAAAACAGAAGAAAAAGGACTTATTTGTAATTATTTTCAATTTAATTTGGACTGCGGGTTGATTAAAGAAATCTTCAGGGGCTCTTAAGCAAAAACGGAAGCGCTGACCGTTACGCGGTCAAATTGACTTCGGCTCGATCTAATTCGGGCCGTTGGATCTTGATCCGACCGTCCACAACCGAACGGCCGAGGGGCTCGCCGGAGAAGACGGCGGCGCTGCGCCTTCCGCGGCGGACCTTCGCCGGAGGATCGTCGGGAAAACGTTGCGGGCCTCGGTTTGGGACGATTCTTGGTCCTACGGACTCGCGGGACTATAACAAGTTCATCTAGGGTAAAAAGGGCGGCTAGGAAGGCGCGCACACGGCGGTCGATCACGGCGGCGCCATGGCGGCTCGGTGAAGCTCGGCGGAGTATGCAAATTCACACTATGCTCCAGGACAGGCTACGCGATCTACACAGGAAGAACGAGGAGTCGACGGCGAACTCACCAGGGACGAACTTGATGAGGACTGGTGCGCGACGGCGACCGACGACGAGAGAAGGCGGCGGCGGAGTTCGTCTTCACACGAAACATCGACTCCGGCGGCCGAACCTCGACGAGAAGAGGCGGAATCTTAGCGCAATGACGAGTGGAAGCTCCTAGCGGTCTAAATCTCCCACCTTGGGCAGCAAGGGCGGCGAATCGCCGGCAATGGCGGGAGGCGGCACAGGCGGCTCGAATTGCGGCTCTGTGGACTACGATTTGAGGGAAACAGAGGCGGTGGTTGTGATAAATAGGCCAGCAGGGAACTCGGACAGGCGTGGAGGAGAGGGACTCGGCAACGCGAAGGGGAGGAACTCGGTCGCGGCGGCGGAACGGACTCGGTGTCCGGGTCGGCGACGGGAGAGGAAGGAGAAGGACCCGACCGGTGGGACCCACATGTCGGCGGAACCGAGAGAGAGAGCGGTGGAGGATCAGAATGGGCCGGTGCTGGGCCTTAAGTGGGACGGGCCGAGCAGAAAAAGAAAGAATCGGCCCGGGAAGAAAGGAAAAATTAGAGGGAGGAAAAAGGTGCCGGGCTGAGAGTCCAAGGAGCAAAAGCGGACTGGGCCAACAGATAAAGGGCCGAAATTGAACTCTACTAATTTTAACTTTTATAAAACTCAAACAAAAGCAAATCAAATTCGAATTTAAACAGAATTTAAATTCCCACTTGATTTACTAGCAACCAAAAAAAATATATGCAACAGCATGAATGCAACAAAAACTTATTTTGACTAAAATAATTATTTAATGTGATATTTAAATTGATAAAAGGCTAGAAACTCCAATTATTTCCTAGAAAATTTATTTAAGCCTTAATAAATCCTAGAAAATTCCTAGGGTTGCTTAAATTTAATTGTGATGAATTTTAGAGTGTTATAAACATATGTTGTTTTGATATTAGAATACATGTATTTATATTATATACATATTACATTCTCTGTTAATTATTTAAACCTTGGAAAATTTTATAAATTAAACAGATTCATTCCAAATTTTATAAAATTTTATAAACTTTATAAATTTTATATATAAATATTTTATATATGTTGTTTTAATCAATTGTATTTATTTATATTGTTTATTCACATCCCAAATTTAGAAAATTTGGGGTGTGACATCCTCCCGCCGCCGCCTCCCCTTGCGGGCGCGCCTCCCAGCCTGCCACCGCTGCCTCCTTGCCCGCGCCGTCGTTGATGCAGCGGTGAGCCTTCGCGACGCAACGGCCGGGAACCTCACGCACGGGCTTGCTCCTCAGCCTCGCGTCCAGGTTCTCTTTCCCCCAAATCCTCCTAATCCAAACCGATTCCTCCGAGCTGCCGCTGTCCCGATCGCGCCACCGTGGTGGCGTTTCCCAGCGCGCCCGTGGCCCCACTCGTGCTCCGGTGAAACAGGCAAGAGGTAACCGACCTTTCTATTCCCAGCTGAAAGCTTAGATCTTGACGCCGAAAAAATGAATCTTTTCTTTGCTATCCGCATGCGCTTCAAGGCCTTTGGTGCCATTTCGAATCAATTCCTTGTTGGTTTCCAGTGTTGGGAATGAAGATCCTGTCATCGGGCCGGTCCATCGACGGGCTGATGGAGAAGGTGCTATCCGTGAACATCCTCTCTTCAGACTACTTCAAGGAGGTCTACAAGTTCAAGACCTACCACGAGGTCATCGACGAGATCTACCACCACGTCAACCACGTCGAGCCCTGGATGACCGGCAACTGTCGCGGGCCCTCATCCGCCTTCTGCCTTCTCTACAAGTTCTTCACCATGAAGCTCACTATCAAGCAGATGCATGGCTTCCTCAAGCATCCGGACTCCACCTACATCAGAGTTGTAAGCCAATCTCTCTAGCTTGTTTGCTTTTCTATTCAATTAATGCAATATTTTTTTCTGGCTTTAGGAATAGATATTGACTAAAAACAGTTTAGGGGATTTATAAGTGAATCAAAATTTGCTAAAGTATTGAATGTGGCTTAGCCGTGCAGACAGTACACTAAAAATAGTCCTTGCTATATTTTTGTTAGTTAATGTTTCTCCAGTTGACGGTAGTAGAAGATGGAACAAGTGTGGAGTCTTCAAGACATCTATTAGAGTACTGATAGGCTAAGTTGGTTGAATAGACAAGGAAGCAAGTGATTTGCTGTTTGCCCATGCAGCTGGTACTGGAACTTCTTGTATATGAAATAACGTGTGCTGTCCACACACAGCCGGCATGCAGGTGAGCTTGACAAAATAGGGAGCAGTCTCTGCAAATTTAGATAATTAAACATTTCCCCACTACTAATTTAATTAGTAAATGGTCATCGTCTCCTCTTTGATATGTTCTTTGGTGTGCTACAGACGAAGATGATTTTCTGGGTGATCAGTACTCGATGGGCATTGTGTTGTTTGAACGGAGTTGGGATCATTCAAATGAAGCAGCAGGTGACATTCATTCCGAACTTTTGTAGGTTATTGTTCAGTTTGCTTGCATTTAGTAAACTTCATAGTTCACAAACTTCTGTTGATCAGTGACAAAATGCCATACTTGACTTACAGTTGTTCTCTCCATTGTGTTGTTTAGATAACAACCAGAGGAGTAGAGGATGTTAGTATCAGCAATACATTCTTCTAATAAACAACATGAGATGTAGTTAAGCTTTACTCTAATTTCTAGAAAATATAGATGGAAAAGTTGACTATTCGCCAAAGAAATAAAAAAACAATTGGTAGAACAAAGAACAGAAAAATCCTTGTGCGAAATGGTGTTCACAATTGCTAGGATGATAAACCACTGATGTTTAGTAATTAGCCATGAGTCAACTTGCCCTTCCACTTTTTGTATACGAAATAGTTAAGACTGAACTGTTGCACCCAAAAAAGAAGAATCCATCCATTAAGGTAACTGATTTCTACATTTTTCAGTAGCATAGTGGAATTTAAATTTCCTTCCCATACCATTTGCTCTCTGTATAGCTTATGACCCTTGGCATGCTATTTGGTTCTGTTCATAATTTTGTTATGTGCGTTTGGTGTGGAAATCATTAGCTGAAAGCTATTGTCAAGTTTTTAAGCTATGTCAATTGATTTAGCATGAACCATATGATGTCTTTTGATCAAATAATGTTCCTGTCTTTTATCTGATTACCTTTACATTCCCTAGCCTAATCTTGGCTGTCATTGGTGATATTCCAACAGCTCCACCTCTCTATTAGTGATTATTTCTACAAACCGTGTTTTTTTACACTACTTATGATCTCTTCAAACTGAAATATTTTTCAAAGATGGTAGCATTGCTTCAATTTCAAAGAATATTGTGCCACGGGGTGAGTGTGGCGCTTCGATCCCAGGTGAATAGTGCACAATGATGGGCGAACATCTCCACAAGTTGTGATATTTGTTGGGACTCTCGTCTGAAGCTTTATGGTATGTTTTTTTTTTGTGTCGTTACAATTTTTTCTTTTCTAAGAAAGTTATAGCACCTTCGATTTTCTATTTTATAATTGCTTATGGGCTGTGGTTAATAATCTTCGGGTTGCTTCCATTTGCAAGAATTACAGTCTGCTGCTCAAGGCTTCCTGGCATTGCTACGATGCTACCAGATTATGCCTTCACTTCATAATTCATAATATCCTCTATGATTTTAGCTATATGACTTTATGTGATTTCAGAGTGTATCCTCTGTTGCTTACAAAAGTTCTATGTAGATTCATGTGTTTAACTTGATGTGAATTGGATTTTGTATGGTGGTTCTGCGCACATTGGCTTATGAAAGTGTCACACCCGGATTTACACATAAACCCGAATGCGGCCATATGTGTGCCCAGGAAGTCATAGTACACATATAGCAAACTAATATGATAAACAGAGAACATATGCTTGAATAAATACTTGAATAAATAGAGTTTTACATCAGAGTGCAACATAAATAAACTAACCAATACAGCGGAAGACTAATAACTCTCAAACTAAACGGAGCCGCAATCCACAGGGACTCTGACTGGGGGATCACAACTCAATAGTACGGCAAATCTTCTGGAAACTCAGCAGCAGACTCATGCACAGCCCAATCTATTTACTCATCCGGGATTTTGTTGAATAAATGACCAGTGTAAGTAAACATTTACTTAGCAAGTATAGCACGGTATATGAAAGCTCAAAATAAGGCTAGACACGGTTGAACTACATTAGCATTTTTAGTTGGTTCATTTTATCATTAATCAAGTTACTACAAGTGAATGAAACTCAGTTGCAACCCAATTAATAAAGTATAAGTGACATTAAACATAAATAAACATCATCTTCTAATAAAAAAGGATCTAGGCCGCTCGTGACCCTAAGCAAGGCTATCATGATAGATTTACACTCTGCAGAGGTTTCACCCTTTATCCACCGGTTGCGTAAAAGTTTAAAGGAACTTTGCACCCAACCACGCACATTAACACTTCCGAGGTGTGACTGCATAGGGACGCTACGAGGCTTTTCACAAGACACCCTAATGAGACAGTGGCCGCTAAGGTACAACAAGGTGGTGAGACTCTAGGCACCGAGATTGACTGACCCTCAGGGCGCAACGTGAGGGGGTCAATGGCGTCCGAAGCGCGGGCAACACATGCCAACAACAAAAACAAAGAGCGCAACGTGCGGAGTTCCCGTACCACAGGGACTCCCAACACGGGACTGTGCCTAACGAGACATAGCCAACGAGGCTACCGTCCTCGGTGGAATCAAGTAACACCCCGTGCCTTGCTTCCCATAACGCCGTCGGCCACTCCGGTAACCACTGACAAGCTAGAGACGTACATGCTACTTGACCAAGACCAGAGCCATAATAGTTCTAGCGGTGGCGACAAGCTCCTGGGTTGCCGCTTTAAGAACCGGACCTTATGGGGAGACACTAGAGCAAAGCACACAACGCATGCTCTAGTTCCCTAAACCATGTTGCTAAAAAGCAAGTTTTATCATTATGTTAAAATGAACCATTAAGTCAAGATTAACAATTAAACATTAGTGATAGTAGCTGCGCATAGCAAAGATTCTACCCATATGCAAAAACCCAAGGTAAACAATGATAGGATAATCAAAACTAGGTACAACCTTAATGGTACATCAATTTAGACACATGCATGTATGAAATAATTTAATACAAAGTGGGTAGGTAGCAAGGATTGTCCGTGGTATAACTTGCCTTGCTCAAAAGATGGCTGCTGCTACTGTTGTGAGTCCTGTCCCTGGAAGTCCTCCTCGTACTCGAAGTCCAACGCGAAAGGCTCACCGACTGGACACGAATCACCACACAAGCATCCACGCAAGCCAATACATGCAAACAAATAATATTCTATTAGAACAGTACACCAAACAGTAGAAATAGTACAAATAAAAGTTTTAGAAATAATCTACGCTTTACTACGAACACATGAGCGCAAAAATCACTCTAATCGGAGCTAAAACGGAAAAGATATGGCAAAACTAAGTTACAGGGACCTGCTGGCAAGTTTTAAAAGTTTCCAGGGGCTTATTTGAAGAAAGCCGAGCACCTATACGTAATTACACGCTAAAACCCGAGGGCCTACACATAAAACTGACCCATCAAGACGGCGGGTTCTATTTTTCAAAAGCTCAGGGGGCTAAACGAAGAAAATAGGACCTAACTGCAATTATTTTCGCACGGGGGTAGACCGTGGGTTCTATTTTGAAAAGTGGAGGGGCTCTTCTGTAAAAGTGCCTGGGTTGACCGGTATGAGTTTGCTCTGACTCGGTTCGGGGTGGATCTGGGCCACTGGATCTTGATCGGACGGCTGGGGGGTGTTGGCTGCTGGCGGGGGAGAGAGCGACGGCGGCACTGCTCGGCCGGCGATGGGAGTTCACCGGAGTTGCGGCTAAGTCGAGCTACGGAGCATCAATTGGCGAGTGGATTGTTCCTATAGCCTCGGGGAGGGACGACGATCATAGCCAGGGGGTTCAAGTCGAAGCTCGGGGCACCGAGGCGGCGGTCGACACGGACCGGCGGTCGGCGGCTCGGGTGGATGGGGGCTAGCATAGCTTGGGGCATGAATTGGCCAATTAGCGGGGTGGGGGTTCCTTACCTCACTGCGAGTTCACCCGAGGCGTCGAGGGGCACGGAGTGGCACCGGAGCGAGGACTTCGTCGGCAGCGGCGCTCGGCTCGGGGGGGAAACGACGGCGCTGCGAGGAGGGGAAGGCTGGAGGCTCAAGTGGGGGCTGGTGAGGTTCCAGGTGCCGTGGGGCGGCTTTTATAGGGCCCGGGGGGGGGGTCCTTGGCGGGACGGGCCATGGAGATCGACGACGGCCGACGGCGAATCGTACCTTCCATGCGGGGAGCACCTTTCCCAGCGAAGGGCGGCCCCAAGAAGGAAAGGAGTGGGGGTAGGAAGCTTCGGGGGAGCTTCTGAGGGGCCCACGACGACGCGGGGATGGGCCTGTGCGCAGTGAAGCACGGCCGGAGTCAGATCCTGCTCGGGCGCGGCCTGACTGGAGGTAGGGGACGGGCCTGGCCAGCGGGACCCGCGTGGCAGTGAGAGAGAGGAGGTGGCGTGCGAGCGCTGAGCTGCGGAGTTGCAGCTGGGCCGGGGTTGGGCCACTGCTGGGCTTGCGGGGGAGGGGAGGGGAAGGAGCAGGCCAGGCTGAGGGAGAAACGGGAAGGGGCTGGGCTGGGCTGGAGGGAGAAGTGGAGGGGGGTAAAAGCGGACCGATGGAGAAGTTCAGGGGGCAAAAGCGAACTCAGGTTAAAACAACTTTTCTAGGGCTCCAAATGAAGTAAATTCAAATTTGAACTTAACTAGATTTAAATCCTTATTTGAACCACTAGCAATACAAAATTTAATGCTGCAGCATGAATGCAACAAAAATATTTCTACTCCTTATATTTGATTTTAATTTCTAGAAATTATTTATTTAACCTATATTAAATATGGGCAAACATAATAAAATTAAATTAATTGCTAGAAATTTTAAATGGGTAATTTTAGGGTGTTACAGAAAGGTTGAAATCTTTTTGTTGAACCTTTTTCTTTTCATCCACCTCCTGGATTATTTGCTTTCAGTGTGAGCCATAAAGTGCTTCCATGAGTTGTTTCGACTGAAGTTTCTATTTCATTGCTTTATTATATCATTAATTTTCATCTTCATCAATATTTTTATGCAAGCATTTAGTATTCTATCTGAACGAGACTTTCATGCTGTTTTTATATTTGATGACCTCCTGAGACAAGGAGATGTTGGCTGGCCCCATTATTCTAGGGCCTGTTCTAAGCTCTTTTGTTCTTTTAGATAGACAGTGTGCAAGGTAGTAGGCAATTGTACGTATTAGGGGATTGAACAAGTTGCTCGAAATGATAGATTTATATGCATTTTGTACTTGACTTTATTAATTGAAGATATTGGTGGTCTAGAATATTTATGTTGATCTGATTCGATTGATTATATTGTACTGTATATTGTTTTATGTTTCTAGATCTTTTGTACATAACTTAAGATATCAGGTTCTTATACGTTGGTATGTTTGAAAATATCAGTAAATATTTTTTGTAGTATACAACAATTAATGTTGATATGATAAGATAGTGCAGTAATATTTTCTGTATTCACAGTTGATTTTTGCCTTTGGTATGATTTATCCCTCTATTATTGACCATAACCATGAACCACCAACGTCAATTTAGTTATAAATTTAGTTATAACTATAACATTTCGTACGTCTATATCAATCTCTAAATGATAGGGCGTGCAACGCGCGCGTTACGTTCTACTACCCCCGTTTTAAATTACTATTCGTTTTTTACTTTTTCGATTAACGTTTGACCATTCATCTTATTCAAAAAATTTCACATGTATCATTGATTTTGTATGTGACTTGCTTTATCATCGTATATACTTTAAGGTGGTGTTTGGATCCGGGTGCTAAAGTTTAGCGCTTTAAATAAGTGATAATTAGATGTATTAAACATAAACTTATTATAAAACTAATTACATAAGTCATGTCTATTTCGCGAGACGAACCTAACAAGCCTAATTTCGTTATAATTAATACATAATTACCATACGATTACTGTAGCATTACATTGTCTAGTCATGGTGTAATTAGGCTTAATAGATTCATCTCGTAAATTACTCCTCATTTATTTAATGGATTTTTAAATTAATTTATTTTTAATACTTCTAATTAACATATTTATATCCGATGTCACGGCGCTAAAGTTTAGCGGGTGGGAAACAAACGGGGCCTAAGTATAAATTATTGGTTTATATATTTGGATAAAATTTTTGAATAAGATGAATGGTTAAAGACCGAAAAATAAAAGTTAATCACCAATAGTAATTTGAAACGGACACATAACAACTCGACTCGCTCGCTGCCCCGTCTGCCTTCCCCTTCCCTCCTCTTCCGCTGACCTCCACGTCCTCCTCGTCGCCGCCGTCTTCGGCCCACTGCTCCGTCTCGTCAGCCATGGAGGAGTACCTGGAGAACATGAAGTCTCTCCGCTCCTATATGAACGGTGCGCACACTCCCATATCTCAACCCCAATTACCCATTCTCTCCCGCTGATCGTTCCGCCGCCACGACTGGATGGTTGCGTAATGGGCTGCAGATCTGGAGGAGGATGCCGCGAAGCGGTCCGCGGAAGAGCAGCAGCAGCGCACAGCCATCGAAGCCCACGACGCAGACATCGCGCTAGGTACGAAGTACGGGCAAGTGTTGGATTTCTCAGCTCGCAACCCACGCTAACTTTTCCAAAGTGTTGGTTTTGCCGTGGGGGATTTTTGGCAGTGAGGGCGCAGGCAAAGAAGGCGAGAGAGGAGGCCGAGCAGCTGACCGCAGCAAGGGCGCAGGTATGCGTGGAGATGGTCGACAAGCAGGGTAGGATCGCCACGCTGAATCTTGAGTGCGCCACGCTGAAGCAGGTGAGGGTGAGAAATGGTTCGTTTCAGTGTCTGCCAAGTTTGATACCCTGGAATATGCGTGTATGGCCGTAGTGTATTCTGCATCGTTGCTTAGTTCTTATGTAGTAAACTGATCGTTGGTGGTAAACCTATGCAAGGGTATTTACTATTAGGTGAGGGAATACTGAGGATTTGATGGAGGAAAGAAAAGGGAGTAGTCAATTGTTAGGCCAAAAAGTCTGAAAATGAAACACTTGAACCATTAAGTGTTGCTGGAGACTAGTACTACCTCTGTTCCAAAATGTAGATCGTTTGACTGTTTTTACCACAAGTTTAACCACTCGTCTTATTCAAAAAAATTGTGGAAATATAGTCAAATTTAAGTCATTTTTGAAGATTTTTTGTTAATAAAGCAAGCCACCACAAAAAATATGATAATTTGCACAAAATTTTGAATAAGACGAGCGGTCAAACTTAAATTTGTGCAGGTTAATTTTTCTGAGACTAGTTCCGGAAGTTGTATTCTCGTGCTGAATTAGGATATGATTATCATCCTTTTTCGTTTTCTTGAATTTATAATTGTTGCGTTTCTCCTTGAGTTTCATACACTGGTATTGCAATTCCTATTGTTCGGAATTCCAAACCGTGAGTTTGCTAACCAACAGGTAGCAGGCTATTAGGCACTAGCAATGCTCACTTTTTTCTCTACCACTTTAATGCAAGAAATTGACTGGAATTTTGATGGAAGTCCATAGGGAGCAGTTCAGTGGTATATTCATATGGCTCATCTGTGCATTTGTAATGGGTCCTTATAATGTCATAGTTTATTCGGTGCGATATACACAATCGCTATGTGTAAATCATCTGAAATGAGAACCTGTGGTTTTAGCATAGCCAAGTTCATAAGTTAGTATAAACTTTATACCTTATTGACGTGATTGTTTACATGATGTCTAATTCCTATGTGAGGTAAGCTTTTTTAACTTATATAAAATGGCATCCTAATTTGTACATGGCCTATGAAAACATGAATCAGCTTGGAAAGAACAATAAGTTTATAAGAAAAACTTAATTTCCTTAAAACTGAGAACACCTTTTTTGTTGTTAAATGTTAATATATGACAGTAAGGGAGAAATATGAAGGATCAATATTCTCAAGTAGAAAATTCTTACATGTTCATTTTTTTTCTCGAACCACGCAGGAGAACTGCTTGTCATTTCATTAAGGTAGAAGAAAAGTACAACGGTCTAGACAGGCCACACCTGATGCCATAACATGGCACCACCCTCACCACTATCACAACTAAAAACGCGCCACAGATAAGATTGAAACGACCTTAACTAACCAGGTGACCCAAATTAGGCCAACATGGTCAGCGACCTGGGCATTAAATCCCTAAGCTTAGTGGCTCCTGCTGAACACCAGAAATCGCCTTCCAACCTCACAGCCATGACAGCCTGTTGAACGCTTGGCCTCTTGTGCTCAAACACACAGGCGTTACGATGTTTCCATAATTCCCATGCCACCAATATAACCAAAGTGTTGAGCCCCTTGCGAGCCTCCTTTGGAGCCGCTTTGATCATACGCCTTCACCAACCTGAAAAACGTGCAGTCACAGATTGTGGCGCCAGCTGCAAAAGGCTTAGCTGCTGCAATAGAATGGCTTGCATGTACATAGTATCACAATGAAAATAAGTGTCATAGAAATAGCTGTTGTAACATTAGAAGAGAACTTTAGACCTCTGTGTATCTTTATCTATAACAATGTGAGTGCATTTTGAATTCTCAGAGTGATATTTTCTTGTTTTAATAAAAATATGATTTCAAACACGAAAACCAACCTGTGTAGACTACATACATCGTATTAAAATAGTTGGCAGCTGTTTCTGATTGTAATAAATTTGGATCAAGATTTCATACTTTTAATGTAGTTTCTTCTTCTTTTTACAATAGGCATAATACGACCTGACTTGCAAGCGGTAGCATTATTCTGCTTATTGTAACCTAATGTATATTTTCTCTTTTATTTCAGTTCAGTTAACCAAAATGCATATAAAATAAGTGAGATTATTCTGCTTGATTTACCTTTTCTAAACTAATATTTATTTCATAGTATCAGATTTTTGTTTCATTTTCACTAAATAGAAACTCTATGCAGTAATTTTGTTAGGGACATAATGGAGTTGTTGAGAGAGACGTATTAATCAGCACCTTTCTCGCGATTTTTTTATAAGATTGAAGTTTTAATGTTTAGCCTATCTTTTTTTCATTCAATTGTCAATATCTGGCCCCAAAGTTAATTATAGATATGCATTTCAGCCATGACTATTCTGTTATGGCCACCGGCCATGAGAGGATAAACACCACCAGGAGGATAGCCGGATGGAGACGGCTATTAGGGATGAGAGGCTAGATCATAGATGAGAGGGATGAACACTGGATGAGAACTAGATCGATTGTTTCTTGCTTGCTTGATTCCCTTGATTGATACAACTCCTCTCATTATATAGAGAGGTTGACTTGACCCTAAACAATAGAATACCAATCCGGTACTATTATCTCTAACTAACCCTAACTAATCCCGCGGTACTGTTCATGTCGGCCCAAAAGGCCCACCTGGCCCAAAGGCCTAGCCCATAACACTTCACCCCTCCTTTCGAGCAGCTCGTCCTCGAGCTGCAGAAAGACTCGACACGCACACGCAGGTGCAAAAACAACCTAAATTGACTGAAATATGCCTTTTACATCTCGGCAATATTTCTTTATTAATAACTAAAAATAAATTTCTTTCCTATCCATCTATCAGGGGATGTAGGAGGACCCCATCCTAAAGCACAAAGAGATAAAAGGTCCTGGTTCCTGTGATCTCCTGCCGTTACCAGATGATGTCTATGTTGTTCTCCCCAAAAGTGGCAGGACTTGATGTCAGACAGCACCATGCTGTCGAGGACTCCAGTCGGGGCTGACAACCCGGAAGCCTGCGATATGCGCGGATGCACGGCCTCTTCCATGCTCTGTTTGGACAGCAAGGCGACGCCATAGACCAACTGGCCGTCCAGATCATCGATGCTGCAGCCGCTAAGGCGCGGCAGCGGCGCGTCCGCGATCTTCGACGGAATCGGTGCATTGACCGGATCGGCGGCAGGCGTAGCGGCGGACTCTGCGGACAGCAGCTTTGGCGACGGCGGCGGCAGATCAGCAGCTTTGAGTGGAACTGGATCAGCAAGCAACAGACGTGAAGAAAGGATCAGCGGCACTGTCGGCAGGATCGGCAGCGGATTCAGCCGAGGCGTCGGTGACCACACCCTCCTGATGCTCAAGGCATGTCAGGCGATTCATGATGCCTTGCAGGATCGTTGCGAGCTTGTCGTTGCTGGCCGACTGCTTAGCGCGGCCTTCTTTGATATCTTGGCGCAGGAGCTTGAGCGCCTCGCCTTGCTCCTTGATCGCCGCAGCCTGCTCCTCGAGAAGCTTCTTAACTTGATCCAAATCAGAGGGAAAACCCATGGATCCTGATACCAAGTTGTTATGGCCACCGGCCATGAGAGGATAAACACCACCAGGAGGATAGCCGGATGAGAGGCTAGATCATAGATGAGAGGGATGAACACTGGATGAGAACTAGATCGATTGTTTCTTGCTTGCTTGATTCCCTTGATTGATACAACTCCTCTCATTATATAGAGAGGTTGACTTGATCCTAAACAATAGAATACCAATCCGGTACTATTATCTCTAACTAACCTTAACTAATCCCGCGGTACTGTTCATGTGAGCATTCAAAATCACATCGTTGAATCTATTCAAATTTCTTACTTCATTTCCACCCTTCTTGCTTTGGAGACCTTCGAGCTCCTCCATCAGGAGATTGCATGTACACCTGCCAAACTCAATGAGAAAAGGTACATCTACATCCTATCAATAGAACAATACTTTAAGTTGCCCTCAAAAAAAAGAAGAAGATACTGTAACATGCAGTAACCATTTATTTTCGCATGGACAGACTGTTCTACACAAAGACAACAGAAACCTTGACCGTCCAACTACAGGAGCAGCAGGTACTTTTTTGTTTGTATGTATGATAATCTTTTATGCCAATATTGTTTATCTCACAAGAAAGATGGTCCAACTATGATGCCACTACACTAACAATCCTACATTCTTTGTTTCTTGCAGGATTGGCTTGGTTCATTGAAGAATAAGAGTACTACAATGGAGCCATATGTAAGCCTTCACATAAAGAAATCAATTTGCTTCCTTACCATGATTAAGTTTCTCTGTAAAAATCTTGTAAAACTATTATTTGATCAGTCGTGTATTAATTTTATGATGCTTTTGATGCACACAAATATGAATCGGCAAGCACATAGGTATATCATTGTATCATTTCGAAATATTAGGAATGGTCTAGGGTTATCACTTATCAGAGCATAATGAGCATGTTCACTCTATGATTCACATCTGATAATTCTGGTAAGAAAGGAGTTATGATATATATCTACATAAGCTTATTTAGGTTATGATACTGTGGGGCCAGGATCCCTAGGGCCACTCATCCAAGGAATTAAACTACTCGATATGGAGAGTTTTGATCCGACTGCTTCGGACTAGCTGGTTAGGGTAAAGGACGGTGTAGTCGATTAATGAAACTACTTGTATTCGAATATGATACATGATAGATTACCTTATTGTAATAATCCTTGCTGTATACGAGTAGTTTGTGTAACCGACTTGTAACTCTGCTCGCCGGATATATAAAGAGGAGCAGGGACCCCCTCAAAACAACTTAACCACACGTGCAATACAATCAAGCACACAGGACGTAGGGTATTACGCTACTCGCGGCCCGAACCTGTCTAAATCTTTGTGTTGTTCGTGTACTGTCGTTCCTAGAACTCGGCGAGACCCACAAATCTACTCTCTGGGGTACCCCCAGGCAGACGTGCTCGACATAAATCGTCGAGACTTGATACCACAATCTTGTTTGATCCTTATATATGTATGGGTTATTATTTGGATGATAAGATCATGAGAATTGGGCTAAGAGTAATAGAGCAAGGAATATTAATGAAACAAAGATGATAGGACATGATTATATCACAAAGATGATAACATTTGGTGTATGGCCGGGGCAAGAAAGTTGCAGGGCCTAGGTCTAGGAGGTACAACCTATTTTCTAGGTTTAGGTCGTGTCATCATTTCGTAAGTTACAAGGGCAGGTGTTATGTAACCTGACTCTCACATTTGGTCCCCGTGTGAGAGAAGGTTGATGTATGGGGATCTTTTTTTCTCTCTCTCTAATACAATGAAACACAGCTCTCCTGTGTCTTAAAAAAATAATTATATCACAACTGTAAATTGAATTGGCTGGAGAATCAAAACTGTAAATTGACTTCTAGGCTTTTTGTGTGAACTGCAAATTAGATGAACTGTTGATCTGTTTTTATCAAGTTAATACGAACTTGAATATGGAGCATTCCAAATTTGGATTATACTAATAAAATTTGCATTTAGCATTTCTTAAAGTTGCCTGCATTGGTTGTTCTTTTGCAGATCTCATCTTTTGATCCGTTTTTCTTGATTATAGACATATAGAGACACAACATGCAACAGAAGTGTCATACTATGCATGAGACACCATATATTATGTTGTATTTTTGGGTTCTAGATTTCTTTCCAGCCAGTCCTTGATAATGACTGATGCCTGGCATGGACCGATTTCAGCTCAAATTCTAACAATTCTTTACAAAAACCATCTGATCCTTGTGAAATCACAGAAGCGGACCAATTCAAGTTTACATCAAAGAACAGCATAAAATTGTATTTAGTGCCCTTCTGTTTTGTCCAAGAACACAGTTAACTAGCTACTAATTCTCCTTGATAATTGCGACACCCATTAACATTAAAAACACAGTTCCTGGTAATATTCATATTGGCAGCGGGGATTCAATTTTTGGTAGTTGACTAGCTACTAATTCTCCTTGATAACGTATATTTGAAGTATTTTCATAGAGGATCTGTTTATCCATGTTAACCCAACTTTTGCAAGTTGCATGAAACATAAGTTTAATATATACATATGGATATATGTCAAGTCATTTGCATTTTTAAATGTGTTTCCCTCGAATACACAGGAGAGCTGCACATCTTTGAATTAAGGAGAAGAGACTGTAAGAATAGAACAAGCAGATACCCCAACTTTTAAAAAAATATGGCAAATCACACGAATAATTCAATGTTAATGAGTGTTGGAATGTATACATGCAGGTTGCCACATCTCAGAGCAAGCAAACCTTCATCGAAGGTATGGATTCTTCTGAAAACAGAGGGAAATAAATAGTGGTTTTCCATCTGTTATCATTTCTTAAACATATTTTCTTAATGCCTACATACTTTCACATTTTGATGTCTGGTTTTCCATATGTCTTTTCACATGGAAAAGAGATAATATACCCTCCACCACTAGGCAAATTACAAAGAATAGCTTGCCAAATGGTCAAACTGAATGATTTGTAACTTTGCATGAACCTGGGATGTGCTGTGTCACATGTAGGTGAGAGGCATGGAACCTTGAACTCAGAAGGGAGCCTGGATAAGTTGGTTGGTATTCACATTCTTCTCCTTTATCCCCTCCCACAGATCATCATGTACTTATATTTGTCCTAACAAATAGGGAAGTGATGTTGGGAACAAGCACAGGGAACTCTACACCCGACTGAAGTCAGCTCAACTCAAGTTAGAAGACATCAATTCAAAAAGATCAGCACTTATTTCAGAAATCAGCAAAGTATACCAATTAGGATACTCTTATGTACATAAGATTATCTACTATTGGTTGCTCTGAGGGAAACTAACGGATGCAAAATTGCTTTGCAGGTCAAGCAGATTCTAGAGCAAGAGAAAAACATAATTGGTGGCTTTCCTGTTAGTCTAGTGCTGTTTTCCAATTAAACACTGTTCATGTTAAATTCTTCCATATGCAGCACTATATAAATATGGTCCTTGCAGGCTGCACTACAGAAGATGGATTTGAAGTCATTGGAGGAGGAATATAAAGCTCTGCAAGGTGATAAAGCCGGAGAAATTGAGTACTTCCACTATCTCGAAGAAACCATTAGTGGAATGAAGGTATTTTGCATGCTGTTCAGTTTGGTTTTGCATCATGTCCAAATCAATTATCAAATGTTTGGTTTGTTCTCCTCGTGCCCTCAGAAAAGTCACACTTTATGAAACTATTTTTAGCAGTGGCAGTATGCTAACTTCTCATTTCCCTGCGTGCAGGGCGTTTCTGAACCCACTAGATGCCGTTGTGGACTGGAGTACAGGGTAGAACTGGGTGGCGAAGCTGTAATCTAAACTCTTGCGTTGCATATGGTCCTTGTACAAGGTACACGGTAGATCTAATCTAAACCCTTGCGTTGAAAGACCACAGTAACACTTTGTTATCGACTTGTATATGCGTGACCACTTCTGAGCAGAGATTGACAACTTGTTGTAGAGACAGTAAACATGGAGGATCACCACGGAGATAACCAAACTTATAAGGGCACGTTCAACAGTGCAGACGGCTCTTGTCTCTAAGAAAATGCCACATCATTAATAGACACTAAAATAGACAATTCGTATTGTGGCTTGTCTATTATGTTGTCGGTAGGCTATTCAATATTTGCATGGATCTATAAATTATGAGGATCTATAGGTATGATCTTTGTGTACTATTTTGTTCCTTGTACGAGATAAGAATGCAAGCTATAGGATGCTTACGGCCATCTCCAACCCTCCACCTCAGATAATATCCATGGCATTAAATACGGTGCCATGTAAACAAAAAAAACTGATGTGGCAAGAGAATTAACGAGGATAGAGAAAAAGATGTCAGGTGAGGAAGGAAGAGAGAAGATTGGATGTGATTTTATTTTGAAGAAGTCATGTATTTAAAGTATAGTTTATATGATTAGTGTCTATGTGACATTACGGAAACTAGATGATAGTTTCTAAATTGGGACGGGCGTTATCCCCAACTGTTGGTGTTTAACGACTAAGTGCCTACCTGCCTAGGGTACCTCAGAGAGTAGCATTCGTGGGTCTCGTTGAGATCTAAGAAATGATGGTGCACACATGAGACAAAATTTTAAACAGGTTCGCACCGTAATGTATGTAATACCCTACGTCATGTATGATGTATTGCCTTGCGTGGTAACGGCAGAAGTGCGGGAAGAAGAAGCAAGAACCGTCGTTGTGATTTATAGGCTTGCAGTGGAAGGAGAGCCCAAATTTTTAGACACGAAGCAAGAACCGCCGCAGGCACGGGAAAATAGGCACTATTTGGGTCTGAGCACATGGAACGAATGATGATGACTCGAGCGAATTTTGGAACAAAATGTATTTTATTCCAAAACTGGGGTCATGTGCTAACACCGTTTTTTCGCACCGGTGGTCAAAAATTTGGCCAAGATGCTCAGCCGATAAAAGCCGACGCTCGGCGTCAAGGCTAAGGAAATAGTCGATGTGTGTAGAGCCGATGAAGTCAAACAGTCAATGGCTGATGGAGTTAGCTGATTTAGACGGGAGCCGACAGAGTTGTTGCGGTTAATAAGCGGAGATTTGGTTAACACACGTGGCGGTGGGACCACATCAAACTCTACTTAATTTAGGGATTTTTTATTAGGAAAGTATTGTTTTCTTTTATGTCAAGTTTGTAAGTCGTAATCGACAAGGAGTCTGTAGTCTTAGACTATAAATAGCGGCCTGTGGGCTACATAGAAAGTTTGTACACACCAATCAAACAAACAATTTCATATTCACGCATCGTATTTACTTTCAACCCTAGTTTTCAGTATGTTCAATGAGTTCTCTCGAGTTCACGTGGCTGCATCAGATCTCCGGCTTGCTTATAAGTTTCGCTTTTTACCTGGTGCTCTCTAGGCTTTAACTACCGGGTGTATCGTTGTGGTTTCGTCTAGATCACCTAAAAGTTATCGTAATCGTTATTACACCAATTTATTGAACGTTGTTGTGTAGCCGATTGGATTAGCCGATTTAGGTTAATTTGTTCTGCTTTGCCGTTTCGTTCAAATTTATCGATATTTGCTAGATCTTAATAGATTTATTTATATAAATCTTTTAAGCTTTAGTTTTTATCACCAATTTATTCGGTCCATCTTTGAGAATCATATCGGCTCTTAAGCTTTTAAGCATATAGCTGATGTGAGATTGGATTTGGACTTTAAACTGTCATCGACTGGTTTTAGCCGATATGATCTACAGAAGGGTAGTTCGGAATCATAGCCGATCTGTAAATTTTTTGTGATTTTATCCCTTGTCAATTACAGGTGTGTTGACTGGCATGTGTGTTGACTGGCATGCCCTGAACCTCAAGATTACGGGCTCGTCATCGAAGTGAAGCAAATCTTCAAGGCCGATTGTGTGTTGTTACGTGAATTTTCATCACCGATTTTTTTGCGTCAACACATGATTTGGGTAAACATTTATTTAGCAACTAAAAGAGTCAATGAAGGTCTTTCACTTAGAACAAAACCCTAAGTTGTAGTTGTGGCCATATTCACCTAGATAACAATATAAACTTATTTTATCTTTACCAAAGTACGGGGTGCATTGGTGGCGATTCTCTTTTATTTCTTGGTAGATGGTGATTGTGTACATATATAAAATCTTTAACACAATATAATACATAAAGAAAACAGAAAATGTATATATGTAGGTGTGTGTGGATTGCATAGGGTTATATGATTATTTGATTCAATAAGTTGTCCCCTTATCTATTTTAATCATTTAATCAACTAACCTACATTTTCTAGCTCTACTATTTACTGGGTATTGTTGACAATATTACTGATACATCATAAAAAGTTGAGACTATTTTACTGAGTAAATAATTTACTAAAATCTTTTACTACAGCATGGTTAGTAAAAGAATAAATAGGAAACAATAGCTAAAGGTCATATTTTTAGATGCTTTTTCTACGGTGGTCTAGGCATACATTAAGGAACAACATATAAAAAAATTAGCCCTATAGCTTCTCTTTAGCTTAAGTTATCCACAAAAGTATTCAAACCTAGAATGAATTTTCATTTGCAAACTACAAAGAAAAAGTGTATACATTGAAAGGATCAACACCTAGAGGGGGGGTAAATAGGCGCAACTGAAAATTATCAAAAATAACTTCGCGAAACGTCAGATGAACCGTAATTTCCGGTAGCCACCGGAAATTTCCGCTACCAGAAATTTCCGCCTACTACCGGAAATTTCCGGTGAATACTCGTGAACTAAATCACAAGATGAATAAGAGCAACAACAACAAATCTATATGAATCAATATGTTGATATGGAAGTAAATTACTCTCTGGAACCTTTACTAGCAGCTAGAACTTCACCAATGTATAGATCGAGATAAAAGAGTGAAATAGCTAGCAAGAACACGAAGAACTAGATGAACACGAAGAACAATGATCACAACGAAGACACAAGATTTAACCCGAAGTTCACTTCCACAAAGGAAGCTACGTCTCCGTTGAGGGCCTACGAAAGGCGGGCTTATCAACTCCAAGCCACTTTCCTCCACTTAGTCACCACAAAGGAGCTAAGTTCACTTACTAGTCAATCCACGAAGGATGGGTGATACAAACTTCCGAGGCGAATCCACAAGCTTGCTTGGATGCTCTCGGCAACGCCTAACCGTCTAGGGGATGAATCCCCAAGAGTAACAAACAAAGTTACCGAAGAATCACCGACTTGATGCTCAAGAGAATGGAGAACGAAACTTGAATCACTAAGCTCAAGTCCCTCAACCAACACACTACTACACACTTGGAAACCGAGGCAAGGAGTGTTGGGAGAGCTCTTAGAAGCTTGGGAGAGGTTAGGGTTCGTCAAATGAGCCAAGAGAGCAGTATTGAAGAGTGAGAGTGGGTATTTATAGCTCTCTCATAAATGTGACCGTTGGGGCGAGTTATACCGGAAATTTCCGACAAGATCACCGAAAATTTCCGTCGCATATGTCGGACGGCGGAAATTTCCGGTGAGAAGTCAACGGGCGCTCAACAGCTGAAATCTACGGTGGTCACCGGAAATTTCTGGTGAACAGCGAACTACCGGAAATTTCCGGTGCACAACTGCACAATATGAAATTGTATGTTTTGGAGTGCAATGGCTTTGGGGATAGGTTTGCGGATAAGGATTGAGCATCAAAGTCACATGATTTTGCGATTACTTGTCCCTCTTGATAGTACGGTGATCCTATACTCAAATTCAAACCGAAAAGGATATTTAAAATCTTCAATAGCATCTACCATCACGAGATAAGAATTGGGCACCTTCGTTTCTCATTTCTTTTTCTTTCCTTTTTGATTTACACCTGCACATCTTATTGAACGCATTATATCCAAATTTCTATTATCATTAATCACCAAAATTGATTAAATGCCTACATGCACTTTCAATCTCCCTCTTTTTGGTGATTGATGACAATACAAATTTGGTCTCACAAGATATCAATAGTCATCAAGTATTGTATCCAGTAAATTTCAAGAGGCTCCCCCTAAATATGTGCATGTTCAACTTTTAGAAGCCTCAAATGCTTATGCACATATTTTGCAAGAACTTCTCAAGAAAAAAAATTGCATACAATGGCTCAGAAAGAAGCAAATAATATGATGCATATGGCATGATATAGCACAAATAACAAAAAGAAGGTACACAACATCATTACCGGAAATTTCTGATGGAACTAGCGGAAATTTCTGTCGCATTTGCCGGAAATTTCCGCCAGTTACCAGAAATTTCCGGTGAACCTGGAGGCAGAAAAAAAAGAACAAGTCACCACAGCCTATTTTATCAAGTTCTAGCACAACCATAATAGATAAATAGCAGTTTTAAGAGTTCACAAGGTTCACACACGACACACATACACATAGTTCAGTAGCACACAAGCATGGAAATTTAAGATACAAGACGATGTGATGAATTCATTCTCCCCCTTTCGCATCAACCACCAAAAAGGAAAAGAAGAAGAACATGTCGGAGCAGATCAACATCATAAAGGAGTGGCCTCATCATCATCATCAGCACCGCCATCATCATGGTCGGTGTAGACTCCATCTCCCCTATAGGTCTCCTCTTCTTCTTCGGTCTCAACATCGTCAACATAGCGAGTGGAAGCACGACGAGAGCGACGAGATGGAGCAGCAACAGGAGGACTAGAAGGACCCTCTTCATCTCATTCAAAATCTGACCATGGGTCCTCAAACACGGGGAGCTCACGAATGGGCGAGTGAGGAAGACCGGCATGAGCTTGGAGCTCCTTGATTCCCTTTTGATTCTTGTTAATCTCAATGGCATTAAGCTTGCAAAGCTGAAAAAGGGCTCGGAAAGCTCTCATCACCTTGTTCTTCTTGGGGCGAGGAGGCGGTGGAGCATGAGTGGCACGAGAAGCACCGACCGTCCTAGTTGTAGCAGCTCTAGAAGATTCAGCACGAGGAGGATTTTTGGATCTTCTTGTAGTCCTAGGAGGAGGAGGAGGAGGAGGAGCTGTCCCTCTCTTTTTCATGACCCAAAGATGCTTATGAGAGTGATCCTTGGGGAAATTTGTCTTGGTGGTGGTCTCAATGAGATACATCACATAGGGAGCATATGGAAGACAATGCTCGGAGTCCGAAGCGCCCTCGATGATCTCATTCCAAATGAAGTCCGAGATTCTAAAGTCATCACCATCGAGACAAAGACGAGCAAGAAGATTTCTTGTGTGGCCAAGAACGGACGAACCATCTCCTTTCTTGATAGTGAGAGTAGCCCGAAGAATCTTGTTCATGTAGTGAAAGAAAGGTTTTAAGTGAGTGATGTATCCATCGGCTTGGGTTCCTTCTTCATACATGAACTGAATCTCATCATTGTACAAAGTACGAGCATTGAACACGGAGGGCTTCTCCCAATCAGCACGTCCAAAACCAAGAAGGTGAGCAAAATCCTTGAAAGTGGCCTCATACCAAGTTCCTTCCGTCATCCAATAGATTGTCTTCTTGTTTGAGTGATGATAGAGAGTGGCATAAAACTGAAGGACAATCTCCTCATTCCAATCATATTGAAAACCCATCAAGTCATACACTCCCTTTTCTTTGCAAATATCAATCACTAGATCCCAAGTCGGATGATGACTTTCTTCATATATTCCCAATCAATCCATTGCATGTCAACTAGTGGCTCGGAGAGGGAAAGAAGCACGGAGAAGTAGAAGTCCGCATGAAACTGAGTGCGGAATCGATAGTCAAGAGAGGCATCCTTAACAAAAATGAGTGGGCACTCCTCACGTCTCATTTTGCGACATTCAACTACTTGGTTGCGGTAATTGATGGGTAACCTTGGAGTTACACCACCAATTCCGGTCAAAGGAGGACGCTTCTTGGGCATCACACTTACTTGAGTGTATCCATCATTGTTGATTGCAATCCTTGGAGGAGTGTGAGGACAATCAAGCTTCTGTCGATTGGGATCATCAAAGCCTCTCGAGGCAGCTGCACGAACTTGAGCCTCGGTCGGTTCATCATCCTCTTCTATCAAAACATTTGGTTGTGGCCGCGAGGAGCTGCCACCTTGTTTACCCTTCCCTTTTCCATGAATGGGTTGTGCCTTGCTGCGGCGAGGAGGAAGTTCCCCACCACGTGCCACATTTGCATTTTGAGGAGCTTGTGGAGTACGCGCGGCACGAGGAGGTTGAGCCCTACCAGTTGCTTTGCGTGCCCCCGCTTTGACTCGACCTCTTGGGGTGATCATCGTTGGAATAGATTCGACTGGATTTGCAGGAGTGTCATCATCTTCAGATGGTGGAGTTGAGGTGGTGGATGCATTGGAGGCAGTGCAATCAATTCGAGGCTTTTTCCTCCTTTGAAGGACAATATCTGTCACAATCTTCTTCGTAGCATTTAGGTCACTTGGATCCATGACAAAAGCCTGTAGATGAGCAAATGAGAGTGTGTGACGTATATGACAACAAGAAAAGGATGTAGCATTAAATAAGTTATGAGAAGCGAGGATTTAATTTCTGTCTGTCAGAAATTTCCGCTAAATTCACCGAAAATTTCCGGTTCCAGTAAGTTTGTCGGAAATTTCCGACAGGCGGAAATTGAATCTTCGATTCTCATAGCCTAGCAAATACGCAATGATAGCTGGTGTGATTGAAGATCTAGGCAATGTAGGTAGGATAGAACAAGTTTTGCACAGGAAAATCATCTACAAAGACCTAGAAAAGGAGATCGGGCAACCCTAGTTTTTGGTGACATAGTTCATGATAAAACTCACAAAAACTTTCTATCCAAATCACTTCATCCATAGGGAGGCATCAAGAATGACTTGAGGAATATGAGCATGAACATCTATTTGAGGAACTCTAGGGTTTGAGCTTGAGAACCATGATTGAATACCTTTAAAACCTTCAAACTTGAAGAACGAGCAAGGGAGGATGAAGAAGAAGGATTCCCTCGATCCGGATGAGTTCTTGATGAAGCAAAACACCAATGATTGGAGGTTTTTAGTGGAGGGAGAGCTAAATCGCCAATGGAGTGGAGTTGAGAGAGAGAGGCGTCGGCGGCGTGAGAGATGAGATATGAGAGAGATGGGCTCGAGACTAGGTTTAAGAGAGAGTTATGTCCTGTGAGCCACCGGAAATTTCCGCCGAATCACCGGAAATTTCCCCCAAATTACCGGAAATTTCCGCTGAGTCACCGGAAATTTCCGATGGAGATTAAAGTGAACGCGGTCTGTCGTAAATATCCGATGAACACCGGAAATTTCTGTCGCATTTACCGGAAATTTCCACCATTCATCGGAGATTTCCGATAAACCCCAGCAGAAGCGAATTTGAGAGATTTGAGAGATTTATCCACAAGATAGAGATAGATATGTGTGCCACTAAACTAGATATCTCCTTAGAGTGTGACCAGCCACAAACAAGCATGAAGAACAATGGTCACACTTGAGTAGACGGGATCAAAGGATCAAAATCCAAATCTTTTTAAATACCAAAAACACATCCAATTTTGAAAAACTTTTATTTCAAGGACCTATACTACAATCACTCAACCATATGCAACATGTCAAGCCAAGTTACGAGAATCTAAGATATTTAGCTCACTCCTCAAGGAACAAAACCTTTGCTCATCAAGGGGTTTGGTGAAGATATCGGCTAATTGTTTATCGATTCCAACATGGCTTACAGCTATATCTCCTTTGGCTTCATGATCTCTAAGAA
Source organism: Echinochloa phyllopogon (assembly GCA_033239725.1). Classification (NCBI taxonomy): domain Eukaryota; kingdom Viridiplantae; phylum Streptophyta; class Magnoliopsida; order Poales; family Poaceae; genus Echinochloa; species Echinochloa phyllopogon. Next base: position 19,830,019 of record BTCW01000015.1, on the reverse strand, counting down.
AATGATGTCTTATGTCAATGTGCTTGGTTCTAGAGTGTTGGACAGGGTTATTTGCAAGTTTAATGGCACTCTCATTGTCACAAAGAAGTGGAATCTTTTTGTACTCACAACCAAAATCATTCAAGGTTTGTCTCATCCAAAGTAGTTGAGCACAACAAGCACCGGCTGCAACATACTCGGCCTCGACAGTGGATAGCGCAACGGAATTTTGTTTCTTAGAGCTCCAAGACACCAAAGACCGACCAAGAAATTGGCAAGTCCCCATTGTACTCTTTTGATCTACCTTGCAACCGGCATAGTCCGAATCGGAATAGCCAAGTAAATCAAAAGTGGAGCCCTTGGGATACCACAAGCCAAGGTTCGGAGTATGCACTAGATATCTAAATATTCTTTTAACAGCCATTAAATGACATTCCTTTGGATTGGCTTGAAATCTTGCACACATGCACACACTAAGTATTATATCGGGCCTAGATGCACAAAGATAAAGCAAAGAGCCAATCATGGAGCGATATACCTTTTGATCGACCGATTTCCCTTCCTCCTTGAGATCAAGATGACCATTCACGGGCATTGGTGTCTTGATAGGCTTGACATTGGCCATGTCAAACTTCTTGAGCATATCATTTGTGTACTTTGTTTGACATATGAAAGTCCCATGCTTCATTTGCTTGATTTGAAAGCCAAGAAAGAATTTCAATTCCCCCATCATTGACATTTCAAATCTCTTGGTCATGATCCTACTATATTCTTCACAAAACTTTTCATTAGTAGAACCAAAGATAATATCATCAACATAAATTTGACAAACAAACAAATCCTTGTCTATTTTTCTAGTGAAGAGTGTAGAATCCGCTTTGCCCATTACAAAGCCATTCTTGAGAAGAAATTCCTTAAGGCATTCATACCATGCTCTTGGGGCTTGCTTGAGCCCATAGAGTGCCTTATGGAGCTTGTAGACGTAGTCGGGATGCTTGGGGTCTTCAAAGCCCGGTGGTTGCTCCACATATACCAACTCGGAGAGAGGTCCATTCAAGAATGCACTCTTCACATCCATTTGATATAGCTTGAAATTGTGATGTGAGGCATAGGTAGTAGAATACGAATTGATTCAAGCCTTGCCACAGGGGCAAAAGTTTCACCAAAATCAAGACCTTCAATTTGAGTGAATCCTTGAGCAACCAACCTAGCCTTGTTTCTTGTGACAACCTCATTTTCATCTTGTTTGTTCCGAAAAACCCACTTGGTACCAATCACATTTTGCTTGGGTCTTGGGACCAATTCCCAAACTTCATTTCTTGTGAAGTTGTTCAACTCTTCTTGCATTGCAATGACCCAATCCGCATCACCAAGAGCTTCTTCTACCTTAAGAGGTTCCAAAGAGGAAACAAACGAGTAACATCCACAAAAATTTGCTAGATGAGAACGAGTAGTTACCCCTCTTTGGATGCTCCCTAGAATGTTGTCAATGGGATGATCCCGTTGAACACTTTGATGAACTCTTGGGTGTGAGAATGTTGATTGACGTTGAATTGGTCCATCTTCATCCTCTTCATTATGAGATTCATCAACTTGAGTATCATCACCTAGAACTCCCCCTTGATCATTGCCATGATCATGATCGTCACCATGAGCTTGAACTTGATCTTGAAGGGAGCTTGCTGGTTCAACTCTTGTCGATGATGATGGATCACCATTGACATTGATTTTCGGAGCTTGACCTAACTCTTGATCTTCAACTTGAACTTCACGAGGCCTCACTTCCCCTAGTCCCATTCTCATGATGGATTGGCTAGGAGGTTCTTCATCATCTACAAGGACATTTTCAACTTGCTCTACTTGAGAGCCGTTTGTTTCATCAAATTTCACATCTACCGTGACCTCAACACAACCGGTGGTTTTGTTGAAGACACGAGAGGCGTGTTCGTTAGTACCATAACCAAGTAGAAAACCTTCATCAACCTTTGGTGCAAACTTTGAGCTTTTGGTCCTCTTGTTAAGAATGTAACATTTGCAACCAAAGACTCGAAAGTAGTGCACCTTAGGTTTGTTACCGGTGAGGATCTCGTACGGAGTCTTGCCCAAGTACTTTTGAAGATAGAGGCGATTGGTAGCATGACAAGCCGTGTTAATCGCCTCAGCCCAAAAAATATCTGGAGTCTTGTATTCATCAAGCATTGTTCTTGCCATTTCAATTAAGGTCCGGTTCTTTCTCTCAACAATGCCATTTTGTTGAGGTGTGTACGGAGCGGAGAGCTCATGCTTGATGCCTTCTTCATCAAGAAATTCCTCAACATTAAGATTCTTGAACTCCGTCCCGTTGTCACTTCTTATTCTTTTGACCTTCAACTCAAACTCGTTTTGAGCTCTTCTAATGAATTTCTTGATAACCCCTTGAGCTTCACTCTTGTCTTGTAGAAAGAAAACCCATGTAAACCGAGAAAAATCATCCACAATGACAAGTCCATACTTGTTTCCACCAATGCTTATATAAGCAATTGGCCCAAATAAATCCATGTGGAGCAATTTCAAAGGTCTTGAGCTAGTCAATATGTTTGTGGGAGGATGAGGAGCTCCAACTTGCTTTCCGGCTTGACAAGCACTACACAACCTATCTTTCTCAAAGACAACATTTGTTAGTCATAGAATGTGTTCATCCTTTTGAAGTTTGGCCAAGTTCCTCATCCCAACATGAGCTAGCCGGCGATGTCAAAGCCAACCCAAGCTAGATTTTGCCACTAAACAAGTCTTCGGTTCCACTTTATTTGTTGTGAAATCAACTAAATAAAGCTTTCCCTTAAGTTAACCCGTAAAAGCAATAGATGAATCCTCCTTTCTAAGGACGCTCACACCCTCATTAGTAAAGAGACAATTGTAACCTTTTTCACAAAATTGTGATACCGACAACAAATTCTATCCCAAGGAATCAACTAGATAAACATTGGAAAGAGATGAATCTTGTGAGATAGCAACTTCACCTTGACCAATCACATCACCATGATTATTGTCACCGAAGGTGATCTTTTCAATAGGTGAGTCATATTCCTTCAACTTTGCAAACATATTCTTCTCTCCGGTCATATGATTTGAACATCCACTATCAAGCAACCATGAGGGTCCACCGGATGAATATGCCTACAAAACAAGTTTAATCTTTGGACTTAGGTACCCAAAAGAGATTGGGTCCTTAAGTGTTAGCATTAGAAATCTTGGGCACCCAAACACTTCTCATCATTTTCTTTGCATGAGCACCCACATACTTCACCACCATCTTCCCATTGTGATCCCACACAACCGTGTAGTCAATGATATAGTTGGGAGATGGCTTGTGCTCAATGATCTTTTCTTCTTTCTTGATCTTGGTTGAGCTCTCGGCACCTTCGATGGTGTTTACCATCACACCATGAGCAATGTTCATCAAGTCTCCAAGGTTTGCACCTTTGGTGAACCTTGGCACTTCATGACCTCTCAACATCCTAGTGCCATTTTCCTTTCCTCCTCTAGTGAATCCGAGCCCATCCTTGATACTAGGATATCTTCCGGCTTTATATGCCGGATGGGTCTCAAATTCACTCTTACCATTAGCCTTGTCTTTGCCAATTGCCTTGGTCAATTCTAGAATCTTAGCATCTTTAGCTTTGACTCTCTCTTCTAGCTTGGAAAGGTTAGTAGCACAAGCATTTACATCAAATTTATAGCATCTTGAGCATCCTTCACTAGTAGAGACATTGAGATCAAGAGTTGTCTTAGAGTCAACCTTGGTGCTTTCCCAAAGAGTACTAAAGTTAGCTTCTAGGTCTTTATATTTGACCTCTAGGCTTGAATGCCTTTCTTGAAGTTCACTTTGAGCATTCTTTAGGTTGGCTAGAGAGTCATTTGCCAAGGACAAGTCCTTAGACATCTTCTCAAGTGAGTCATTGGCAAGCGACAAGTCACTCGTCAATTTCTCAACCTTGATCTTTTCCTCAACTAGAGTTTCTTCAAGAGCAAGGTTTCTCTCCTTTTCAAGGATGAGCAATTCTTCTTGCCTATCAAGAGACTCTTTCCTTTTCTCCAATTTCTCTACTAATTTTTTAATTTGTTTGTAGCCTTCTTTTCCAAACATCTTTATCATGTTCTTTTCATGTTCGGCTTCCTCTTCATCTAGGTCATTTTCTATATTCCTAGATGTCAAGATGGTGGATGAGAGGGATGGGGTGAAGTTTAGTACCTTTGTCCCTTGGGCCATGAGGCACATGGGAGCTTCATCATCACTATCTTGATAGTTGTTGAAGAGTCTAGGTGTTGGTGTAGGGACTTGAATGGCAACAGTTGCCACTTCTTCATCATCAGAGTTATCACTAGAAGAATCCCATCCTTGACCAACATGTGCACTTCGAAACTTCTTCTTGTACTCTTGACTCTTATCCTTGTACCTCTTCTCCTTATCAAAGTTCTTGTCTTTTGACTTCTTGTCTTCCTAGTCATTCTTCTTGCGAGGAAAATCGGCAATGTAATGCCCTTTCTCCCCACACTCATAGCAACTTCTTTGAGAGAATGACCTCTTGTCACCCTTGGTCTTCATGAACCTCTTGAAATTCTTCACCATCATAGCGTTTTCTTCATCGGTGCTATCATTTTCACTTGAGTCTTCCTTCTTCTTGGATTGAGAAGGCTTTTCATTTGTCTCAATCTTCTGGCTTGGTTCGGCCTTGAGAGCTATGGTCTTGACTTCATTTGACTCCATTGACTTGAATACATCCAAGTTGTTCATCTCATGATATTGCAACTTGTTGAACAACTCCATAGGTAGCATTTTCTTGAACTTGCTCTTGTCTCTAATGATGGTGGCAAGCATTGGGTTCTTCGGAGTATAGGCTCTAAGCATCTTCTTGGTCACTTTGTGCTCATCCCAATCCTCGCTACCAAGCATGCGAATCTCCGTAACAAGAAGCTTCAATCGATCATACATCTCTTGTAGAGTTTCGTCCTTCTTCATGACAAAGGCTACAAGTTCTCCTTGGAGTAGATCAATCTTGCCTTCCTTGACCACTTCCGTCCCTTCATGAGACAATTGAAGAGTGTCCCATTGGTCCTTCGCAACTTCAATTCCTCTAATCTTGTTGTACTCATAGGGACTTAGAGCACTTCTAAGCACCATCACGGCTTGAGCGTTGCGGAAGAAGTCATGTTCTTGTTCACGACTTGGCTTGGCATTCTTGTCAACACCTATATTCACAATGGTCCAAAGAGAAGGGTGAAGACCATACAAATACATTATCATGTCATCGCTCCAACGGGCATAGTCAACCCCATTGAATTTGAGTACTTTTCCCATAGGAACCGATGAGAAATTAAGACTAGTAGGATCAAGAGATTTGTTAGAAGATGTAGTCTCATATGTGTGAGACACGGAGTTGAGTCCTTCGAGAACGTCTTTTTCTTTCAACTTCTTCTTGAGAAGTTTTTGAGCCTTCTTCTTGGCTTTCTCTTGAATCTTCTTCTTAATCTTCTCTCTTCTCTTCTTCTTCTTTTCTTCTTCATTCAAGTTTTCATCGACGTCGCTTATCGCAAGATCATCATCGATTGAGCTTGTGTCAACGATCAACGGAGGATCTTCCTTGAGGGCGGAAGCACCGACACCGGAGTTCTTCCCCGAAGTAGCCATAGTGTTTTTCCCTTAGCGATTAAGCCTTAATCAAGGGATTAGGCTCTGATACCAATTGAAAGGATCAACCTAGGCCTAGAGGGGGGGGGTGAATAGGCGCAACTGAAAATTATCAAAAATAACTTCGCGAAACGTCAGATGAACCGTAATTTCCGGTTGCCACCGGAAATTTCCACTAAATACCAATTGAAAGGATCAACCTAGGCCTAGAGGGGGGGTGAATAGGCGCAACTGAAAATTATCAAAAATAACTTCGTGAAACATCAGATGAACCGTAATTTCCGGTTGCCACCGGAAATTTCCGCTAAATTACCGGAAATTTCCGCCTACTACCGGAAATTTCCGGTGAATACTCGTGAACTAAATCACAAGATAAATAAGAGCAACAACAACAAATCTATATGAATCAATATGTTGATATGGAAGTAAATTACTCTCTGGAACCTTTACTAGCAGCTAGAACTTCGCCAATGTATAGATCGAGATAAAAGAGTGAAATAGCTAGCAAGAACACGAAGAACTAGATGAACATGAAGAACAATGATCACAACGAAGACACAAGATTTAACCCAAAGTTCACTTCCACAAAGGAAGCTACGTCTCCGTTGAGGGCCTACGAAAGGCGGGCTTATCAACTCCAAGCCACTTTCCTCCACTTAGTCACCACAAATGAGCTAAGTTCACTTACTATTCAATCCACGAAGGATGGGTGATACAAACTTCCGAGAAGAATCCACAAGCTTGCTTGGATGCTCTCGGCAATGCCTAACCGTCTAGGGGATGAATCCCCAAGAGTAACAAACAAAGTTACCAAAGAATCACCGACTTGATGCTTAAGAGAATGGAGAATGAAACTTGAATCACTAAGCTCAAGTCCCTCAACCAACACACTACTACACACTTGGAAATAGAGGCAAGAAGTGTTGGGAGAGCTCTTGGAAGCTTGGGAGAGGTTAGGGTTCGTCAAATGAGCCAAGAGAGCAGTAATGAAGAGTGAGAGTGGGTATTTATAGCTCTCTCATAAATGTGACCGTTGGGGCGAGTTATACCGAAAATTTCCGACAAGATCACTGGAAATTTCCGTCGCATATGTCGGAAATTTCCGCCAGACACCGGAAATTTCCGGTGAGAAGTCAACGGGCGCTCAACAGCTTAAATCTACGGTGGTCACCGGAAATTTCCGGTGAACAGCGAACTACCGAAAATTTCCGGTGCATAACCGCACAATATGAAATTGTATGTTTTGGAGTGCAATGGCTTTGGGGATAGGTTTGTGGATAAGGATTGAGCATCAAAGTCACATGATTTTGCGATTACTTGTCCCTCTTGATAGTACGGCGATCCTATACTCAAATTCAAACTGAAAAGGATATTTAAAATCTTCAATAGCATCTACCATCAAGAGATAAGAATTAGGCACCCTCCTTTCTCATTTGTTTTTCTTTCCTTTTTGATTTACACCATCTTATTGAACGCATTATATCCAAATTTCTATTATCATTAATCACCAAAATTGATTAAATGCCTAGATGCACTTTCATACATGCTTTGTGAAAAATGTAGATATGGTCCCACAGAACCCAACAAAATCGATTTTGCATTTGCTTGATTTTCTATGATTTTTAATCGATTTTTAACGTCCACTGTTTTTGCACTAAAAACTTAACTTATGTTTCACATATAGGCCCCTGGCGTTTTATGTTAAGGTCCCTTCTAGTTTTAAATTGCTTGCAATGTGGTTCTTCGCCGGTCAGCGGTTCATGCGCGTACGATTCTGGCGATGTGGGCCCCTATCCATGACTTGAAGTAGCCTATGAGCATCAGGGGCTCACCACCAGTCTTTGGAGGTGCTTGGCGGGGTCGGGGGGGGGGGTGGTTGAAGGTGGGCTGTCGGCGGTGGAGGAGATCGGCGGCTCCGACGAGGTTGCGCCGGCGAACTGGAGGGCCGGTGAGCTCGGGGAGGTGGCTTGTGAGCTTCGTGGGGGTAGCGAGGAAGTTGATGGCAATGTCAATTTGGCCGGAGGTGTTGTGGACGTGGCTGCCCACTTGGAGGCGGTGGCACCGGCTGGAATGGCGGCAATGGCGGACTGGGAGCTAGATCGGGCGAGGGGGAGTGGATTTGTGGTGCTCGGGGGCCCTTTTATAAGCGACATCGAAGGGAGGAGGCTTTGGTGCGAAGCATTGGAGGCCAAGTGGACGGCCCAGTGTTGGTCTGCATGTGGAGTCCTCGCAGGCGGCAAAACCCCAGCGACAGAACGTGGCGGCCGCATGGCGGAGCTGGAGCGGCGGTAAAAGATCTTGCGTGGGCGGAGAGGGTTTAAGCGTGGGGAATTGGACGAGCCAGTGCAGCCTCTGGCACCAGCGCGCCGCTGGGTTGCCGCGTAGGTCGGCCGCGGTCTGGGGCGCCGTCGAGGCACTGCGCCATTGGCAGCCCGCGATGCGCATCAGGGAGGAGGGGATCGCGAGCGTGTGCAAGTGGAGATGGGGAGGCTGTGCGATCGCGTCCGTGCTCACGACTGGCTTCGTGCATTGGGCCGTCAGGCACCGGCCGTGTGGCGCGAAGAAACTTCGGCGGGCGGGCGAGAGTGCGCGCGAGGGAGAGGAATAGGGGAGGAGAGAGAGAAGGGAGGGAGGAGTTGGACCCAAGGTCAAACTATGGTTGACCAAAATTTAAAATGGATTTCTTGTTGAAACTTCAAAATCTTCCAATACAAAAGTTTCTTAAAATTTAATTCCCTACAACTTTCATGTTGGATGATTTTTTGTTTGAGCCCTAGTTTAAGCAAAAAAAAAGAGGGAAATTTAAATCTTATTCAAATGAACTTTGAATTTAAAAATTCAAATAAATTTCAACTGAATTTTGGCTCTAAGTATGGGTTAGATTAACTAATTTGGTGTTACTGCCTATGATTATGATCACTTCTTAGAATAAAACATTTGGAGTTTGGGTTGGTCGACTTGGGTAGTCTTGAAGTCAACATTAAGTTTGACCTTAGTCAATCATATGATTAGATTCTAATTGTGCCTCTAATAGTTTTAATTTGGCCCTAATCTCTTGTGTTTTCATAGCCTACCCCTCTTACAAATAATCTCGTCCTGAGAGTGCGATAATTAAAGCCAGTGGGGTGTTTGTACCTTAGTGTACAAGTAGAAATCCTCAAAAAATTTTGTTAAGAAATTCCTCTGTTTCCCATGTCGCCTCATCTTCGGTATGATGGTTCCATTGCACTTTAAATTGTCTCCTCGTCTTCCTTTCATTTCGATCAAGGATTTTGATAGGAAATTCCACATAAGAAAGATTTGGTTCTATCCATACTTCATTTTGTTCAATTACTTTATCTGGGACTCGAAGGCATTTCTTAAGTTGAGAGATATGAAAGACATCATGGATAGCTGAAAGTTGATCAGGGAGTTTTACTTGATAAGCTACTAGTCCACATTTCTTAATGATCGCATATGGTCTGATGTATCTCGGGGCCAACTTCCCTTTGACTCCAAACCTCTGTACACCCTTAGTCAGTGACACTCTAAGATAGACGTGGTCACCAGCTTCAAACTGTAATGGTGTACGTCTTTTATCGAAATAGCTCTTTTGTCTCGACTGAGCTACCTGTAGGTGCTTTTGGATGACCTTGACCTTTTCTTCTGATTCAATCACCAAATCGGGCCCAAACACTTGTCATTCCCCGACTTGGGACCAACTTAATGGCGTTCATCATCTTAGGCCATACAATGCCTCAAAAGGTGCCATCTTCAAACTCGCTTGATAACTGTTGTTATAAGAGAATTCAGCTAATGGCAAACATTTGCCCCGATTCTTGCCATAATGAATGGCACAAGCGTGAAGCATGTCTTCAAGAATTTGGTTTACTCTTTCGGTTTGACCATCAGTCTTGAATGGTAAGCTGAGCTCGAGATCAAACGAGTACCCAGAGACTCTTGTAATTGCACCCAAAAGCGTGCAACAAACTGAGTCCCTCTATCGGAGATAATGGTTTTGGGTATGCCATGTAGACTCTCAATGCAATCCATATAGATTTCGGCATGTCGCTTGACGTGATAGGTGGTATGGACGGGAAGGAAATGTGCGATTTTAGTGAGTCGATCCACTATGACCCAAATAGAATCATGCCTCTGAGATGTGTTAGGTAACCCAACAATGAAATCCATGCTTATGTCTTGCCATTTCCATGATGGAATAGGTAGTGGTTGAAGAGTACTAGCTACCTTTAAAAGACTTGCTTTAATCCTTTGACACGTGTCACATTCCGACACATATTTAGCAATCTCTCTTTTCATTCTAGTTCACCAAAATTGTGGTCTCAAATCTTGGTACATTTTGTTACTTCCCGGATGGATAGAGAATTTAGAAAGATGTGCCTCATCCAAAATCTGCTTACAGAGTTTGGGATTCTTTGGGATGACTAAGCGACCTTCGAACCATAAGACTCCCTTCCAATCTTGTCCGAAACATTTGTAACGAGAATCTCCATGAGATAATTTCTGTTTGATAATTTTGATACCCTTGTCATTTAGTTGTGTCATGATTACTTGATCATGCAAGTTGGGTTCAAGTGCTATATGATTCACGGTACCTTGAGGAACAATTTCTAGATTCAGCTTCTGCATTTCTAGTCATATGGTTTCCGTGATTGGCTCTACAGAAAAGCAATGGCAGTGAGCCTTGCGACTGAGTGCGACCGCTACCACATTTGGCTTTCTGAGGTGGTAGTGCACCTCCTGATCATAGTCTTTAATTAATTCCAACCATCTCCTTTGTCACAAATTCAGATCAGCTTGGGTGAAAATATATTTAAGACTTTTGTGATCCGTGTAGATGTTACAGTGATTGCACATAAGATAGTGCCTCCAAAATTTTAATGCATGAATGACCGCTGCTAGCTCAAGATCATGTGTGGGATAATTTTGCTCATGTGGCTGAAGAGCTCATGATGCGTAGGCAATGACTTGATGATCTTGCATGAGAACACAACCGAGTCCAGTGCCCAAAGTGTCTCAATAGACATCAAATGGCTTCATGTTGTCCGGCTGAGCTAGAACGGGTGCTAAAGTCAAGAGTTTTGTAAGAGTGTGGAAGGCTTCCATGCATTTTTCATTCCATACAAACTTGACTCCTTTCTTTAACAATTCGATCATGGGTTCAGCAATTTTCAAAAAGTCTGGAATAAACCAACAATAATATCCAGCTATACCCAGAAAACTCCAAATTTGATGTACTGAAGTGGGAGGCTTCCAATCCATCACTTCTTGTACCTTACTGGAATTAACGGCAATACCATCACTGGAGATGGTGTGCCCCAAGAATTTAACACTTTTCAGCCAAAATTCACACATGGAGAATTTAGCGTATAGCTGGTGATCTCTAAGGTGTTGAGTATGTTCTTCTTCATTTTTGGAGTATATGAGGATGTCGTCAATGAAAACCATGATGAATTTATCAAGTTCTGGCGTAAGGAGTGAATTCTTGAGATACATGAAGTAGGCTGGAGCATTTGTGAGCCTGAAAAACATAACCAAGTACTAAAATAGTCCATAGCAAGTGGAGAAGGCGGTCTTAGGAATATCACTTGGTCAGATTTTGATTTGGTGATAGCCACAATGAAGATCAATTTTTTAAAAAACCTTAGCTCGAGTTGTATTTTTTTATGAGGGGTCCCTACTCTGCCTTATATATCTGGGGAGTAGAGTTCCAAGTTGGTTACATGATCCTAGTAGTATACAACATGGAGTAGTACAATATACAATATAGTAATTGGGGAGTCTCACGACTAGTTCTTTGAGCCAAGTACGCCGTTTTGGACCATAGTCGACTGTTTCTTTGGAGTACTCGGGTCAAACTCCTCTATCGAGTATGTGAGTGGCCCTAGGGATCATGGTCCCACAAGCCCCCAAACATCTTGTGCCTTCGCTTCAAATCTTGAATCTGCTACAACATCTCCAAAGCCTCGTCTCTGATGGTTTGAGTAGTTGAGGTGAAGTTCAAGACACTCTTTTCTTCTGGTAGAGTAGTTTTCATTGGAGTGCATCTTTGATGCACCCAATGGGTGTAGCCCTCGAGCCTCCAAATACTTTGTAAAGTAGTCAGAGGTTCAAAGTAGTCTTGTGTCTTCAATTAGAGTAGTTCAATGGTGTTCACCGAGTAGGTGCACCCATTGGGTGTAGCCTTCCGAGCTTCAAGTAGTTTTGTAAAAACTAGTCAAAGGTCTTCACTTGATTTCAGCCGTAAATGTCGGAAAAATAAAATCTCCAAATATGCGCTAGTAGCCCCGATCTTTGAATCAAATATCTTTGGTTTAAAGATCTGAGAAATCTTCAAAATATGCAATATTCCGAAAATCCTGCAACGGGTGGTGAGATAAGGTAAGAAACCCTAAAAATTGGACCATGTTACGAGATACGATGCGCCGCCGTTGAAAATTACTATGCAGCAAAGTAACCCTAACCGCTCATTATAAATAACTCGGTGAAAAGTGAATCCACCATAACTTTCTACCGCACCCACTATCTCATCTTCCTCGAGCTCTAAGCCTAAGCCCCCAAGCTTGCGCGCGTAGCCCCCCCACGAGTGAATGTGAGAAAAATCCAAGGTTATTACGCGCTCAGCCGCCATGAAGTCCAAGCAAGGGGCTGTGAAGAAAACTGGCGATGAAGGTGCCTCCAAGCCGGTGGAGAAGAAGTCCACCAAGAAGAAATCATCCATCGTCACAGATCCGTCCGTGGTGCCCACGTTTACATGCCACCCTTCACCAGGCTTTGCTTGGAGGACCTGCACAACCTCTTCTACAGATCTGAACAATCTTGTCACTCGAGGTCTGCTTCTATCCGAGGAAACTCTGGAGTGGAGATCTTGTTTTAACTCTCAATTTCCATCTAAAGACTTGCATGAGATACCTCTCTTTATTTCTTTTTGCGAATGTGGAGTTGGACTTCCGATTTCTCCTTTATTTTGCTCTGTTCTTGAATTTTGCAGTCTCCACCTCCATCATCTTAATCCCAATGGACTGGTCCCACAATTACACATGTTTCTTTTTTTGTCTACGCCTGTGAGGCATTTCTTAGGATATAACCCAGTCTTGCTCTCTTTCACACGTTGTACAATTTTAAACCCCAATCTAGTTCTACTTGAGTAGAAATAGTCAGTGGGCTGTGTGGGATATACATCCCCAGGTACCCTCAAGATAGAAGACCGAGTCCTAGTAGAACTACTCAGAGAACTCCTACACCAAGTATAATCTTCAACGAGTTCTCCGAGTAGTTCTACTAGGACTCCGTCTTCTATCTTGAGGGTACCCGGGGATGTATATCTCACAAGCCCCCGAGCATCTTGCGCATTTGCTTCAAGTCTTGAATCTGCTTTAACATCTTCAATGCTTCATCTCTTGATGATTCGAGTAGTTGGAGCTAAGCCCAAGACGCTCAAGTCTTCTCTAACGAGTAGTCTTCATTGGAGTGCATCTTTAGATGCACCCGATGGGTGTAGCCCCCGAGCCTCCGACTACTTTTTAAATAGCCGAAGGTTCAAAAGTAGTCTTCAATCTTCAATTAATATGCTCATCAAAGGTGAAGCATATATGCTTAACCCTCGAGCTTCGAGTTGATTGAAATAATCAGGTTGAGAGTCTTGAAAGAATCTTCTAGTCTTTGTCTTAAAAAAATGTGTACCCATTGGGTATAGTCCCTGAGCCTCGAAGCGAACGGTTTACATTCGGTCCGAGGGTCAAGAACATAATCTTCAAGGTAGCTTCCATGTTGATATCCAAGTACCAAATGATGCCAGTACTCGGATAGTCACCGAGTCGTCGTAATATGCAAGCACTGACTAGTTTAAAGTACTCAGCTGGCATTGTAGTGCCACGCCGTTTGAATACCGACTAGTTCCGGTACTCATCTTCACATCTTGGCTTGTTCTGTGTAGCCCCCGAGCTTCAAACGACTAGTTTAAGTACTCACCGAGTGCTCCTGAAAGGTAGACATAAAAATATGTTGTAACTGGTATATGTACTGGTTAAGTAAAATTGCTACTGCTAAGTAGTCGTTTGAATTTGCTACTGGTTTAAGTAGTCTTTTTCCATTGCAACTTGTTAAGTGGTCGTTTAGTTCATTATTCGACTCTTAACCACTTGAGTAACCGCCTGATAGGTTTAAACACCTCGTCCCACTTAACCGGTCCATTTAGGTACGTAGGTATTGCGAAGGAGCCGAAGTTTCACGAATTAAGGTACATGCTACTGAGCGGTGTTCGTCGTTAAATTTTTCTCCTGTAGGAAAGGTCACGCGAGGGATTGTAACCCGTCGGCAAAACATCTTGAATCCATAGATATAGCCTCTGAGATCTGTGGGGCCAGGATAGCCACTCATCTAAGGAATTAAACTACTCGATATGGAGAGTTATGATCCGACTGCTTTGGACTAGCCAGATAAGGTATAGGACGATGTAGTCGAGTAGTAAAACTACTCGTATTTGAATAGTATACATGATAGATTACCTTAATGTAACCTTCTAGGTCAGATACGAGTAGTCTTTGTAATCGATTTGTAACTTTGCTCCCCGAGTATATAAGGAGGAGCAGGGACCCCCTCAAAACAACTCAACTCACGTGCAATACAATCAAGCACACATGACGTAGGGTATTACGCTATTCGTAGCCCGAACCTGTCTAAATCTTTGTGTTGTTCGTGCACTGTCGTTCTTAGAACTCGGCGGTACCCACTAATAGACGTGCTCGATATAAATCATCGACATTTGGCACCCACCGTGGGGCCTCTCGCCGAAAGCTCACCATCAGGGACGATGGGATTCACCACCTTCAAGATCGCCGACGTCGAGGAAGGAGCTACCTTCGTCTTCGGTGCATGGACCTTCATCGCCGAAAGCGATGGTAGGTTCACGAGCTGCCTTGCGAACAACCCCGGCCCCTACTCGACGAATACTCCCAATTCGACCTCGGCTCCAATTTCGAGTTTGATCCTAACTCCAAGTTCGCTCGGGACTCCCCAAGTCGAGTCTGGGTACAACTCGACCCTAAGTATGGAAAGAGCAGGGAACTTTGAGTTGGCCACGCCATCGGACAACCCCCCAGATCGACTCCCGCTCGAACTCTCCAACGTAGCGCATTCATATAAACAGAGGCATACCATAAAAGCAGAGGCAAGGATGACTCAAGAGCCCCACTCGAAGCCAGATCACCCCGACGACCTCGAGCTGGCATCAATGCCATCGAGGGACAATGACGATGACTTCACCATCCTGCTAAGTGATGCTCCTGATAACGTCACGCGCCTACACCATCACGCTCACTTCAACACCAAGTTCATGTTGGAGGAACCACTCGTTCGCCTCCCGTCCGGACTAGTCGTAACCAGAACACCAGGAGGACTCGCTGTTCACTGGCCTGGAGCGATTCCGGCCGACACCTGCCGGGACAACAATTCAAGACTTGCCGCCGTCATACTGGAGGAACTGCCCTTCCAAGACGGCAAGACTGCATCACTCACCACTTCAACTGAAAGCTCAAGCGACAACTTCTCAACCACTCAGATCGTCCTCAGCGAACAAGACCCAAGTCATCAAGTGTTCATGGATGGCAATGAAGACCAAGGCACTCAATACGACCGCGAGCTGATCACCGACATATCAGAAGAGGAACGCACTGCTGACGGAGAAACAGAGGAGCAAAAGACCTCGCGTCAAGCAAGGAATGCCAAGCGCAAGCAGAGGCGTATAAACGCCGTGATACGCGCCAACGCCATACGAAACCTTAGACAGGATTTCGATATGGTCGGAGACCAGTTAGTATCGCAAAATGCGCCATTAAACATCTCCGTCACAGCAGAACTTGTCAGGGCCATGCCCGACACCCCTGCTGTCAGACAAGTATTCTCACTCCTCGACACAGCTCAGAAGGCTACGAACCAAGCGAATCCTAGCCACCACACATCAGATACTAGACGCCCAGACGCTGAGAGGCCTCCCCCACATTAAGCTTCAATCGCTACCATAGGAGGACATCGACGTGACCAAGACGCTGATCGCAATCACCAGCAGGGGAGAGGACGCAGTAACAACCAAGACGATGCAAGGCCACGGGATCGAGACCTTCGCAACATCATCAATGACAACCGCGATGCTCGCTCTGTCATCCAGTCGAGTCGACAGCGGCGCGTGGAATCCGAACTCCGTCGTCGCGCAGACTACGACCGCAACTACGGGCCTCCACCCCATCACAATTACAAAAACCGACCACGCGATTAGGAACGCCATTACGATCGTCACGAAGAACGTCGCAACGATCACCGAGGAGAGCATTGTAATGATCGTCACCGACACCAAGAGTCCTCAAATCATGATGACCGACCTCCCCAAAATCACAATCGTGGACGACAATACGACTCCGACCACAGGACCTCTAGCTTCCGGAGCGATCGTTCACCAAGTGACAAATATGACAGCTTCCCAGCTTTTTCCAGGCGCATAAAAGAAATCCAATGGCCAAGCAAGTCCAAACCTACAGGAATTGAAAAGTTCACGGGCAAGCAAGACCCTGAACAATGGCTCCGAATCTACTCTACAACCATCCAGATGGTCGGGAGATCCAACGACATCAAAGTCAGCTACTTCTACGTTATGCTAGATACCACGCCCCTGACATGGCTCGAGGGCCTCCGCCCCGGGTCCATCGACTCCTGGGACGATCTCACCAGGAAATTCACCACCAACTTCCAGGGAACCTGTGCTCGACCCGGAACCCGCTATGAACTGGCAGCTTGCAAGCAAGGAAAAGGAGAAACCTTGCAAAAATACATCAAGAGATTCTTCGATAAAAGAGCTACAATCGTGGATATCTCTGACCGGGAAGTAATCGACTGCTTTCATGATGGTCTCTACACCCGGGAATTACACCGTGAGTTCGACCGACGTCGACCGGAAAACATCAGCGAGCTACGACGCATTGTCGCTGAATAGGCAGACCAAGATGACCGCGAGCGGGAGCACTTTGACAGACATCACGATAACAACACCAACAATCACAACAAAGACAACGGCGACCGACACAATGATCGCCCAAACAACCGGGACTTCAATCGTGATAATAGGAAGCCCAAACACAGTCGCGGAAGTCCAGCGCCCTAGTCGTAAGACTCGTTCAGCGGCAGACGTCATGAATGGTCCTTGCCCATACCACCCAATGGCAAGCACACAATTGCAAAATGCTTCCACCTAAAGCAGGAGTTCGACAAGCAACCACCAGATGCTCCTAAAACCAACAAGAAAAAGGAAGACAAAGACGACAAAGATCCTGGCAATAACTTTCCAAATGTTGAGAACGTCGTAGCTGTACTATTCAGTGGAGAAACTCTGAACCGGTTGAAGCGCGCCAAGAAGCTCACCCTACAAGAGATCATGGCGATAGAGCCTGCCACCCCAACATACTTAAAGTGGTCAGAAGTGCCTATCACATTCTCCAGAACAGATCAATGGACCAACTTTGCAAATCCCGGGAGATATCCTCTGGTTTTAAACCCAGTCGTGGCGCAAGCCAGACTGACTAAAGTACTCATCGATGGAGGCAGCGGGCTCAATGTCATCTTCGCAAACACGTTTAAGAAGATGGGCCTAGACATTACAAAATACCTCAAGCCTACAGACACTCCATTCTATGGCATTGTTCCAAGAAATGCAGCAATCCCTCTGGGTCAGGTCACACTACTAGTTACCTTCGGGACCGAAGCAAAATTCAGAACCGAGTACATCAAGTTTGAGGTTGCAGACTTTGAGACCTCATACCACGCGATTCTTGGGCGACCAGCCCTCGCCAAATTTATGGCGATCCCGCATTATGTATACTTGGTTCTCAAGATGCCTGCTCCTAAAGGAGTGCATTCCCTAAAGGGAGACTTAAAGGTATCGTATGATTGCGACATCGATGCAGTAGAATTCGCCGCCACTTCGCACGTCCCTACCCAGATGCTGGAAGTACTCACCTTGGCCAAGAAGTTGAAGGAAGACGACCTAGAAGTACCCAGCAAGAAGTCGACAAGTACCAACTTCAAGCCCTTCGAAGAAGTACAGCTCAAAACTGTAGATCTTGGGACGGGCGATCCGTCCAAAACTGCCCTTATAGGGGCAGATTTTGATTGTAAATAGGAAGATGCGCTCGTCAAGTTCCTCCGAGATAATAAAGATATATTCATTATGCCTGGTGTTCCTAGAGAACTTGTCGAGCACAAACTAAACGTTGACAAGAACGCAAAACCCAAAAAACAGCGCCTCCGACGATTTGCACAAGATAGACGTGAGGCAATAAAAGAAGAACTCGCCAAACTACTCGCCGCAGGCTTCATCAAAGAAGTCTTCCATCCCGAGTGGTTGTCCAATCCAGTGTTAGTTTGGAAGAAAAACAACAACGAGTGGTGGATGTGTGTCGACTACACAGATTTGAACAAGAACTGCCCAAAAGATCCCATGGGACTCCCACGCATTGATCAAGTCGTGGACTCCACTACGGGATGCGCACTGCTCTGTTTTCTGGACTGCTATTCAGGATACCATCAGATAGCACTAAAGAAAGAAGATCAGATCAAAACATCTTTCATCACCCCCTTCGGTGCTTACTGCTATACAACTATGTCTTTTGGATTGAAGAACGCCGGCGCCACATATCAGCGAGCCATACAAACGTGCCTATCCAAACAAATTGGGCGCATTGTAGAGGCATATGTTGATGATGTGGTCGTCAAAACAAGGCAGTCAGAACATCTCATCAATGACCTTCAAGAAACATTCGACAACCTTAGAACATTCCGTTGGAAACTTAACCCAACCAAATGTGTCTTCGGTGTTCCATCAGGGAAACTTTTGGGGTTCATGGTCAGTAACAGGGGCATTGAAGCCAACCCAGCAAATATTTCAGCAATCCTTACAATGGAAGCACCGAAGAACGTAAAAGATGTCCAGAAGCTGACCGGATGCATCGCGGCCTTAAACATGTTCATCTCAAGACTAGGGGAAAAGGGCCTCCCTTTCTTCAAATTGCTTAAAAAGCAGGATAAGTTTTCATGGACGAATGAAGCACATATGGCATTCGAAGAACTCAAAACATGTGAAGGGTGATCATCTCTATTTATACATTGCAGCGACAACCCATGTGGTCAGCACTGTAATAGTAGTCGAAAGACAAGAGGACGGCCACGTATTCCCAGTACAGCAGCCAATTTACTACATCAGTGAAGTACTCTCCGAGTCCAAGATTCGATATCCGCAAGTCCAAAAATTTCACCAGGGATGATTTCTTCTTCATCATGCTCTGTTTCTTCAGCTTTCTTCAATTGTTCTTACTGCGCATGCAGCGCGCTCGCAAGTGCGCCAGATGGTACTCTTCACAAAGGATGCAAGATTCAATAACTGAATGATGGCTCAATTGAAATGATATTCGATTTAACAAACTTACTTTATCAGCGAGGTGGTTTTTGGCTTAAAGTTGAACTTCTTCAACTTCAGCACACCCACTTTGGAGCTGGTTGTGCTCCCTATGGTACCACTCACCATGACACTTGTGGTCGATGAGCTTTGAACGGCGGTGATAAATTTGGAGAGCTTGATACGTTGACCTTCCTCTGCTCCAGGCACGTATCGTTCTGATGGGGTATCTGATCGAGATCGAGTAGTTCTCTTCCGCTTTACCCCTGCGGGAACAGTTGGTAATATTTTTGTATCCTCTGTTTTTCGGAAATAGTGCATCAAAATTAAATGGCGGAACGGATAAAGTACTCAAATTTTATTATGAAGACTTCTCTTACCTTGAAGATTAACTTGCTTGTCATCCGAGGCAACTGCCTTCTCTTTGGATATTGCTTCGAGTTCTTCTACAGTGTCAGCAATCGCCTCAACTTTCTCATTGGATGGCTCTGATTTATCCGAAGAACTCTTTCCGAACTTCTCCCAATCTTGTGGAGACAGGCCACCATCTGGCCTATCAGAATCAGTGGCCGACTACACCAGAAGAATCAGCATTAAGATGCATGTTCAGAATAACTAAAATTTAAAGGCTGCGAGTACTTACAGAACTTAGAGATTGTCCTTTACAGAATTCCTTGGCAATGTATGTTTTCTTGTTGTTCACATTGCTAAACATGCGCGACAAACGCATTAGCACGGTTTCATCTGAGAGTTCTTCTGGCACCATCCGGGAAGGATTTGTATTTTCCTCATACTTGTATCCAGGGTTGATACGCTCTTGGAGTGGTTGGATTCTTCTCTTGAGGAAGCTGAATGCTATCCCCACCCCAGTCAAGCCTTTATTCTTCAAGGATTGAACTCGCTTTAGCAAAGCGGGCACATCCTTGGCTTCTTCAGTAGTTGGCTTTGTGTTCCAATTGGATAGATCCCTTGGATACCATCCATCTTTGACAAGACTGCTTTTTCCATGATTCCCTGCTGTATTACAATTACACAGGAACAGGATTAGTGTATAACAAAGTACATTGATCGTAAAAACTATAGAAAGAGTACTCGTTTTTTGACTACTCACCGATTATGAACCACTCAGACTTCTAATCTCCACCAATTCCTTAAGGGGCATGGAGAACCACTGTTCTTTCATCTTTTGGCGGAATTGAATTCCCGCTCCTCCAACCACTTCCATCCTTTGGAAATTTGGATGGGGCTTTACATGATACAAAGTGCGGAATAGAGCAAGATTAGAGTTGATGCCAAGGAATGTTTCACAAGCGTGCACAAAGACAGCAATATTCAGAATTCCATTAGGATTCGGATGATGGAGTTGGAGTTTGTAAAAGTCAAGGAGCTCACGGAACAACGACGAGATTGGAAGGCCAACTCCGCGCTCACAAAAAGACACGAATAAAGGAATTTCATTTGTGTTTTCAGTCGGAAATTGTGCATTGAAGCAAGCTCTCCACTCAAGAGTTTCCTAGGATAAAAGCAAACCTTGCTCCACCAGGTCATGGAGATCTCCTTCCTTCACGGTGCAATACTTCCAAGCATCAGCGGGAGAAGGATGAGTTTTGCAATCTGGCTTTGTGTTTGGATCTACCAAGGAAAGCCTGTTCTTTGATGCCTTTTTCTCCGCAGGCTTAGCAGCAGCGGCTTTCTCTATGTTTTTGGCATCAGCTTTCTTTTCGCTCATGGTTGCAGATCGAGTTAAAACTTTAATTTTCTCTCGCATTCACAAGAGATGAAAGCAGGGAAAGTTCTAAATGCCCAGGGAGCTACGATGAGGAGACAAAAGGAAATAGCGATGCGCTCAAGGTTATGAAATAAATGAAGGTCTCACTTTAGATTTATAACTTTCGGTTAGGGTTACTATTTGGAACAGTATCTACGGCGTATCGCATTCTGTTACAGGGAAATGTTTGTTTTTTCTAAAGTTAGTTTTTCCCGGCAAAAATTCTGGATTCAATTATAACAATATCCTGGTGATTATTTAGATATTCAAATCAAAGATATTTTTTGATTCAAAGCTCGGGGGCTGCTAACGGATAATCTGGGATTTGATTTCCCTCCGAGATTTAAGGCGGAAAGCTGTGGAAAAAGATCTTTGATTGGTTTTAACAAAACCACTCATAGATACGGAATCATAGTTGGTCAATTCTTACATTTGAAGACAACTCAAAAGTTGTTGTGCTTACATGGATGTATTAGCATCCATTGCTTAGAGTAAATAAAGGGAGCAAAACTTGATCCAACGACTACTTAAAAGTACTCATGGATTCAGAGTTGCATTTGAAAGACACAATTTCTTTTAAGCCTATTATGCTTTATTCAAGACTTTTGACTAGTTTTAACAAAACTACTCGAAAGACCGAAGGTCTTACATTATTCAAAGCTTTTGACTAGTTTTAAGAAAACTACTCAAAAGACCGAAGGTCTTACTTTATTCAAAGCTTTTGACTAGTTTTAACAAAAACTACTCCACATTCGATGGTTGCATCTACTTGGAACGCACCATTAGACTACTCAAGTGAAATTCAAGATTAGTTTTCTGAACTTCAATTGCTTAACGAGTACTTGGCGTCTCGGGGGCTACGCCTATTGGGTACATCAAAAGATGCGCTCTAAAGAAACTACTCGTCAGAAGAGATTTGAGCATCTTGGGCTTAGCTCTAACTACTCGAAAATATTAAAAAGATTCAAGAGTTGAAGCAAAGGCGCAAGATGCTCGGGGGCTTGTCGGGCCAGAATACCTAGGGCCACTCATCTAAGGGATTAAACTACTCGATATGGAGAGTTATGATCCGACTGCTTTGGACTAGCCAGATAAGGTATAGGATGATGTAGTCGAGTAGTAAAACTACTCGTATTCGAATAGTATACATGATAGATTACCTTAATGTAACCTTCCAGGTCGGATACGAGTAGTCTTTGTAATCGATTTGTAAGTTTGCTCCCCGAGTATATAAGGAGGAGCAGGGACCCCCTCAAAACAACTCAACTCACATGCAATACAATCAAGCACACAGGACGTAGCGTATTACGCTACTCGCGGCCCGAACATGTCTAAATCTTTGTGTTGTTCGTGCACTGTCGTTCCTAGAACTCGGTGAGACCCACTAATCTACTCTATGGGGTACCCCCAGATAGATGTGCTCGATATAAATCATCGACAAGATCCCTACGAAATTTGATGTACCAAGTTCGCGAGCTAGTGCCCTGCGTAACTCGATTTACCAAATACGTGGGCTAACATGGCATGCTTCTATGGTCAGCGATAGTGTTACCCTCGAGAACTTTTGTTGTCGAGTGAAGAACTCTTTTAGAGTAGTCAGCTCATGACCAAGCATGTTTTTAAACAAATTGATAAAATTATTACAAAGAAAATAATTATTAAATAAGACTTATCTTTATTCGTGGACACTTGTCGGCGAAGCCGTGGCGGTCGATGATAGAGCTGTGACGGTCGTTGTTGAAGTCGAGTAGTCGAAGTTGATTTCGACTAGTTGCTGATGGCGCGGTAGCCGATCTCGACTAGTTTTAACTAGTCGAGACGAGTAGTCGAAGTAGTCATACGACGAGTCGATGCAGCCGATCTCGACTAGTTTTAACTAGTCAAGATGAGTAGTCAAAGTAGTCGTACGCCGAGTCAATGCAGCCAAACGTCGATGTCGTCGTACACCGAGTCGATGCAGCCGAACGTTGATGTAGTCATACTCGCGTACATCTTCTCGCGTGCGGTAAGCGAAGATCTTGAAACTTGTAGCCTTCTGGTAGCTTCCCGTGTGCTTGTGACCTGGGAGACACGAATTGTGATGGTGACAGCCACCGGGTTGGTCTTGTTTTTCGTGGGACTAAGTGTCCCTTTAGTTGATCATAGTAGCAGCACACCATCCGGAACCGAGACGGCCAATGATGTGTTCAATTTCGACGCATGACGCTCTGAACTTTTACTTCAGAATCGGGCACATGTATCGACAATCTTGTCTACTGATATTGGCGCAGTTGGACTCCGCTTCAGACTCGATGATTCGTGCAACTATCTCGTATGTGGTGATAACCCGGAATTGAATCTTGTGTTGAAGTTGATGCAGCGCTTCTTGCTGTGGTTCGAACGCTAAATCCAATTTTGCTGAGTAGATTAATTTCGTTGATGATAGGTCCATCAAGCTCTCCCATTGATCCTGCGATCTGCCCCACGGTGGGCGCCAAAGTGTCAAAGATTTATGTCGACTACGTCTGTCTAGGGGTACCTTAGAAAGTAGATTTGTGGGATCGCCGAACATGGAACTTGATGGTTAACGCGAACACACAACACACAAGGATTTAGACAGGTTCGGGCCGCTAGAGTAGTGTAATACCCTACGTCCTGTATGGATTTGTATATTGTATTCTCCTCGTTGGGTGGTTTTAGGCCTTGTTTCTTATGCCGAACTAGGGACCCCTGACCTCCTTTATATATCCAGGGGGCAAGGTTATATGGTAAGTCTCCTAGTCGGTTACAATGCGGGAGCCCTAGTAGGAGTACACGAGTAGTTCTACTTGGAGTAGGAGTTCTCCGAGTAGTTCTACTAGGACTCGGTCTTCTATCTTGAGGATACCCGGGGATGTATATCCCACAGCAGGTAACCACGGAAAGAGCTGTCCAGCCAAAGACGGGTGGTTCCCGAGGGATTAGAAAAACTGGAACAGCAAGCCAACTGCCGAAGAAGCCAAGGAAGTATGCGTTTTTTTAAAATGAGTACAAGCCCTGAAGAAAAAGGTCTGACTAGAGTCGGTATTGCCTTCAACTTTCTTAAGAGATGGATTCAGCCACTCCAGAAGCGCGTCAACTCGGGGTACGATTACGAGGGTAATTATGATCCCTCACGTTTGGTACCTGAAGAAATATCCGACGAGACGGTGCTTATGCGACTGGCTCGTTTCTTCAATGGAGTTATCAGTAAGCCTGTACTCGTGGAGGAATATTCGAAGGCAAAGCCACTAGGCCCGGTGAGTAGTCCATGCATAAGAAATCGATCATCCTTTATTGCAATGTATAACTTTTATTGCTTGTTAAACGACCTTCTGCTGTGGAAGAAGTCGATGGACTGACAGGAGGTGACAGGGACAAGCTGGCGAGTAGTTCGTCAGAAAAGACTGAAGAAGCCGAAACAGAAGCAGCGGTGGAAGAAGAAGTAGAGGATCCAAAGGGTAAGTCCCTTCTTCCACCATCTGAAATAATATATCACCATCAATCTGTGGAGGAAGAAAACTCTGATGAGTGGATCCCTCCACAGAAAACTCTCTACGGAACTTTTAAACCAGAATCTTCAGAAGATCAATGGCCATTGGAGGGACCAACTTTGCCTGTAGGGTTAAAACGGAAGAGGACCACATACCACAGGCCAAGGGCAGTTACTCCCAATGAGTCCTCAGGCCCCAAAGCTCCTCCACAGCTAGTGGGATGGGGAGTGGAACTACTAGGAGCACCGCAAGCACTCTTGGGCCTGCACTAAAGTTGAAAAAAAATGCAACTTTAAACTGAAGCCAAAACCTGTCTTGAAGTAAGTTGGTCTTGAACTAATGTTCAAATTATCACCATTGTTTCTAAAATGTGCCAATGAATCGTCAATGATATGACAGGTCACCAGTGGCAACCTTTATTAAGGTGATGCAAGAACAAGAGACTGAAGATTAGCCCCCAGCTACTGCAGAGGGCTTAAAAGTTGTATAAGAACCATCCTCTATGGAAAAAGCAGCCGCAAAAACACCAGAATAGGTGCCAATTAATCATAATATGAATAAAACAAGTGAAGAAGTCCCTCTGGTGGCGGACCTGCTGCAAATCACTCATGGATCTCCATCACCACCACAGGATGAAGAAGAAGTACTCGTAGATACCGAAGAAGCTGATGAAGAGGTATGCCCCATAGCTGAGTACATAATAGCTGGATTCCCTTCCCTTTATTCTTGAATGCTATCTACTGCGATTTGGAACTGTCGCAGATGAAAGAGGCGAAGAAGGAGACGGCGTAGGACTCAAATCAATGTTGTAAAATCTGTAAGTTATCCACCCTGAGTCTCTTTATTTACTGCGAAGTATACTAGTTCCCCTATAACGATCTTAATCTAGACTTGGTAGATCAATGTTGAAGAGGGCGAGCTGAGTAGTAAGACAGCTCGACTGAAGAAGCATCTCAATGCAGCCCGGTTAACAACCTTTAGCAAATGTAAATGTAACACATATAAAAATACACTACTCTAATGAGTAGACTATTGCTGTGTAGGCTTTAATTGAAGATCTGGAGATGGATAATGCAACTGGCCTCCCAGCACGAGTGAAAGAACTCAAAGAAGATTTGTAGGCGGCTTTTGAAGCCCACGAAACCACTCGAGTGGAGCATCAGAAGATGATTGACAACCTCCACCAGCAAATTAATGTCATCAGCGATGATAGATCCAAACTGGATACTCGTTACAGGATGATGAAGACAAAAGTCACAGGAAATCGGAAAAGAACTTTATCTTTGTTGAAAAGTGGACTTGGTAGACTTTTTATAATGAATGAAACTTCACGTGTGTCGATCTGACAACGCAGCTGGAGACGGAAAGGAACAATAGTACCTCATGGTACTACGCCTTCCAGGCTCAACGTGAAGAATACGAAAAAGCAGAGCAGCTGGCAACCAAGAATGCCGAAGACTTCACTGAAGAGCAACGACTCCGCTAGGACCTAGAGAAACAACTCTCGTGAGCTTTAATGACTCTCCAAGCGAAGCAAAAAGATGTTGAAGATGTGCGAGCGGAGAAAGAAAATCTTGAGGCCGCCGCGCTCCCAGTTATCGAGATAGTGTCAACTGAAGGTGGAGAAACATCAGGCCAGTCTGTCCTAGACCGTCTGAAGCTGGTACCTCATCAAGTCCAGGACTTCTACAAGGACTCCTTGAAGAGTTGTGCCAACCGTCGGATTGCCATGATGAAGGCCCACAATCCCACTATGTCACACCTAGATTTACACAGAAACCCAAATGCTGCCATATGTGTGTCCAGGATGTCCACAGAAGACATACAACTTACAAATATGGAAATCAGAGTACATATGCTCGAATAAAATAGTTTACATCGGGGTTTAGCACAATAATAAAGAAAAACACAGCGGAAGTCTATTTATTAACTCTCAACTAGTTGATCACAGGGACTCTGACTGGTTGACCACAGCTTAGTAGAAAGACAAATCTTCAGGGAATTCAACAGTAGCAATATCATTTACCCATCCGTTACCCATCCGGGATTTTGTTGAATAGCAAGTGTAAGTAAAACATTTACTTAGCAAGTATAACACAGGGAATGAAGGCTCAAAGTAAGGCTAGACACGGCTGAACTGCATTAGCACTTTTAGTTGATTCATTTTATCATGATCCAAGTTACTACAATTAAATGGATCCAAGTTGTAACCCCATTAAGAAAGTATAAGTAACATTAAGCAATAAATAAACTTTAGCTTCTAATAAAAAAGGATCCAGGCCGCTCGTGACCGTGAGCATGACTATCTTGATAGATTTACACTCTACAGAGGTTTCACCCTTTACCCATCGATCGCGTAAAAGCTCAATGGAGCTTTGCACCCAACCACGCAACATCACACTTCGTTTGGTGTGACTGCATAGGGACGCTGTGAGGCTTTTCACAAGACACCCTAACAAGACAATAACCGCTAGAGTACAACAAGGCGGCGGGGCCCAAGGCACCGAGATTGACTGACGCTCATGGCGCAACATAAGGGGGTCAATGGCGTCCAGAGCACATAGCCGACGGATCGCCCGTCCTCGGTGGAGCGAAACCGCGCCCATCGCATTGCTTCCCATAACGCCACTGGCCCCATCGTTAACCACTGGCAAGCTAGAGGCATACAAGCTACTTGTCCAAGACCAGAGCCATAATAGTTCCAGCAGTGGCGATAAGCTCCTGGGTTGCCGCTTTAAGAACCAGACCTTACGGAGAGACACTAGAGCAAAGCACAAAGCACATGCCCTAGCTCCCCGAACCATGTTGCTATAAAGCAAGTTTTACCATTACGTTTAAGTGAACCATTAAGTCAAAATTAACAGTTAAATAATGTGCCAGTAGCTGCGCCTAGCAAAGTACTACCCATATGCAAGAACCCGGGATAATCAAGGGACAAGGTGAACAAAACTAGGTACCACCTTAGGGTTCACCAATTCTAGACACATGCATATGAAAATGATTAAAGATGTTTAGGTAGCAAGGATTGTCCATGATATACTTGCCTTCCTCAAAGTGCTGATGCTGCTAGTGGTCCTGCTCCTCGTAACCTTGATCGAACTCGAACTCTAACTGCTCACCGACTGGACACACGAATCACCACACAAGCATCTACATAAGCCAGTACATGCAAACAAGTACTCTATTAGAATAGTACACCAAACCGTAGAAACAGAACAAAACGAGGCTATAAAACTATTCTACGCTTCGCTACGAATATATGAGCGCAAGAATCACTCTAATCGGAGCTAAAACGAGAAAGATATGTCTTTTCTAAGGTTCAGGGGCTAATTTGAGAAAAACTAGGGACCTAAATGCAATTTTATATAAATCAGGAGGGCTAAACTATAAAAAGGTCAAGGCTGGGCTTCGGACTACAAAAATTGGAGAGCTCAGGGGTTTATTTGCAAAATAGGGGCATGTATGTAATTATTTTTCAAAGGAACTGGACGGCGGGTTGGTTTCCTGAAAACACAGGGGCTCTTTTGCAAAAGTGTCGGGGCTGACCGGTGCACTGGGTTTGACTCAGGGCTAGGGGGAGCTAGGGGCCGTCAGATCTGGATCGGGTGGCCAGGAACAGATCGAGCGGGGCTGCCGGCCGACGGCAGTGGGGAACGGCGGCGCTGCCACGCCATGCGGCGGAGGCTGGCCGGAGCAGGCTCGGAAATGCGCTAGGAGCCTCGGTTCGCGACGAGGGTTACACCTACGGCTTCAGGGCGACATGACGAATGCATCTACTGGGTTCTTGATGACGGGGAGTCGGTACAGGTGGCGCGCGATGGTGACTGGCGGGCGGTAGACTTCGGCGAGAGCGCGCGAAGGTCTAGGAAGTGGGAGAGAGGACAAGAAACGGCCCGTAGCGGGGCTTACCACCACGCAAAGCTTCCCTGGTAGTTCATGACGAGCTAGAGGCGGCGAGGCAGATCGATGACGCGGGCGCGTGGAGCTAGGGCTAGGGTTTGCGCAGGCGCTTTGGGAAGAGGGGAAGGTGGGAGGCGGTGGCGGCACACTAAATAGGCACGGAGGAGGTGGCCCCAGTCCCACGGTAGATCTCGGCATGCGCGCTGGCTCGGTCGGACTCGAGCTTGAGTCAAATCCGACTCTGGTGCGGGAGGTGGGAGACGGACCTGGCCGGCGGGGCCCGCGTGTCGGTGGTTTGGAGCGGCGGGTCGCTGAGCGGTGGGCCGCGGCTGTTGAAACGCTGGCTGGCGGATCGATGGGCCGCGGCAGCGCGCTAGGCAGGCGCGGAGGTGGGGAGAGTGGCTGGGCTAGTGGAGCTGGGCTGAGTTGGGCGGCTGCTGTGCTGGGCCGGGAAGAGAAGGAAGGGTGGGCCGGCGCGGGAAGAAGAATAGAGGGAGGGAAAACAAGCCAAGGGAGAAAGTCCAAGTGGCAGAAGCGAAGTCTAATTCAAACAATTTCTCTAGAGCTCCAAACAAGGCAATTCAAACACAAATTTAAATTAGATTTAAATTCTTATTTGAACTACGGACAAACAAAACTTGATGCAGCCAGCATGAATGCAACAAAAATATTTCTAAGCCTTATATTTGATTTTAAATTCTCAGAAATAGTTTTATTCACCCTATATTAATTATGAGCACCATTTAATAAAAGTAAATTAATTACTAAATTTTAAATAGGACGTTTTTAGGGTGTTACAAACCTACCCCCCTTAAGATGAATCTTGTCCTCGAGATTTGGATGTGGATGAGAAAAGTTGTGGGTATTCGGCCTTGAGATCATCTTCTCTTTCCCAAGTCACTTCATCCTCTGAATGGCGGCTCCATTGGGCCTTGCACATACGGATCACTTTATTTCTGGTGACTCTTTAAGACTCCTCCAATATCTTGACAGGATACTAGGCATAGGTGAGATCTTCCTACACATTCAACTCATCTATCGAGATTTGCTCCTCAGGTACCCGCAAGCACTTCTTCAGCTGAGACACGTGGAACACATCGTGTACTCCTACCAACTTCTCACGTAGCTCCAATTGGTAAGCTACTTCACGTTTTCGTTCCAATACCTTGAAGGGTCCGATGTAACGAGGCGCTAATTTGCCCTTGACATTGAACCTTTTCACACCTCTCATGGGTGACACCTTAAGATACACAAAGTCACCACCTTCGAAGTTGAGATCTCTCCATCTGACATCTGCATAACTCTTCTGTCAGGATTGTGCCACCTTCAAATTCTGACTGATTATCTGCACTTGGCGCTCTGCCTCTCTTAGTATCTCAAGTCCAAATACCTGACTTTCTCCAGTTTGATTCCAGAATAAGGATGTCCTACACTTTCTGCCATACAGAGCCTCGAATGGTGTCATCTAGAGACTCTTCGGAAAGCTGTTGTTGTACGAAAATTCTGTGTACGATAAACTCTTGTCCCAACTGATCCCATACTGTAGAGCACATGCTCTCAACATGTCTTCCAAAATCTAATTTGTTCGCTCTGTCTGTCCATCCGTCTGTGGGTGATAAGCTGAACTGAAGTGCAGCTTAGTATCCACAGATTCATGTTGTTTCTGCCAGAAATGTGATGTGAATTGAGTACCTCGATCAGACACTATCCGTTTTGGTACCCCGTGCAAACATACAATCCTTTCCATATATAGCTTTGCTAATCTGGCTCCCATGTATGTGGTCTTTACTAGAAGAAAATGTGCCACTTTGGTCAGGCGATCCACGATTACCCATATGGAATCAAATCCTCTCTGAGTGCGAGGCAGACCTGTGATGAAATCCATACCAACTTCTTCCCATTTCCATTCAGGTATCTTTAGGGGTTGGAGCAAACCTGCTGGCCTCTAGTGCTCAGCCTTGACTCTCTTGCACGTGTCACACAGAGCTACATATGTCGCCACATCACGTTTCAATCCGTACCACCAGAATCTCTCTTTGATATCATGATACATCTTGGTACTGCCCGGGTGTATCGTGTATGCCGACTCATGAGCTTCTCTCAAGACTGTATCCTTGATCTGTGCCAAGTCAGGTACACATATCCTCTTTCCATACCACAATGTTCCTTGATCGTCCACTCGGAACTCGGGTGCCTCTCCTAGCGCAACCTGCTCCATGATCCCTTTAATCTTCTCATCTTCAAGCTGGCCTTTCCGGATTTCCTGTTCCAGAGTTGGTTCCACTGCCATTTCTGTGATACTGGCCACAAATCCTAGACTCATCTTCTCAAATTCCAGACTAAGCTCCTCTAGCAGACAATGTCCAGTGATCTTATTCACATAACTCCTCCTACTCAAAGCATCTGCCACCAAGTTGGCCTTCCCTGGATGATAGTGAATCTCCAGATCGTAATCCTTAATTAACTCCAACCATTGGCGTTGCCTCATATTCAGATCCGACTGGGTGAAGACGTACTTGAGACTCTTATGATCGGTGTAAATGTTGCATTTATGACCAATCAGGTAATGTCTCCAAATTTTCAGAGCTTGTACCACAGCTGCCAACTCTAGATTGTGCGTCGGGTAATTCTGCTCATGCTTCCTCAACTGCCTCGATGCATATGCCACAACTCTACCCTCTTGCATGAGTACACATCCCAACCCTTGACGAGATGCATCACAATAGATAGAGAAGCTCTTGGTTATATCAGGCAACACTAGTACAGGTGCCGTAGTTAACCTCTTCTTCAACTCCTCAAAGCTGGCTTGACACTCCTCTGTCCAGACGAACTTGGCATTTTTCTCCATCAAGGCGGTCATGGGTTTAGCAATCTTGGAAAACCCCTCGATAAACCGTCTGTAGTATCCAGCCAATCCAAGGAAACCCCTGATCCCACTCACATCCTGCGGTGGATTCCAGCTTAGTACATCTTGAACCTTCTTTGGATCCACTGCCACTCCACCATTAGACAACTCATGACCCAAGAATGCTACTTCCTTCAACCATAACTCGCACTTGCTCAACTTAGCATACAACTGATGTTCTCGGAGTCTCTGCATCACCAATCGCAAGTGTTCCTCGTGTTCTTCCTCATTCTTAGAGAAGACCAGAATGTCATCAATGAACACCACCACAAACTTGTCAAGGTAATCCATGAACACGCTGTTCATCAGATACATGAAGTATGCTAGTGCATTGGTTAATCCAAAAGACATGACTGTGAACTCATATAACCCATATCGAGTAGTAAAGACCGTTTTGGGTATGTCCGATGGCCGACTCCTCATCTGGTGATAGCGTGATCGAAGGTCTATCTTAGAGAACACGCAAGCTCCCTTAAGCTAGTCAAACAGATCATCAATCCTTGGCAATGGTACTTGTTCTTAATGGTCACCTCATTGAGAGCTCTATAATCCACACACATCCTCTGAGTCCCATCCTTTTTATCTACGAACAGTACCGATGCTCCCCACGGTGAAGAACTAGGATGAATATACCCCTTGGCTAGTAATGCCCCTATTTCCTCCTTAAGTTTTTCCAATTCCTTTACTCCCATCCTATAGGGTCTTTTGGCTATGGGTGTTGTACTAGGTTTAAGTTAAATAACAAATTCAACTTCACGCTCCGGGAGCATACCTGGCAATTCGTATGGAAACACATCCGGGAATTCGCTCACCACTCTGATGTCCTCAAGAGTTGCACCCTCAACTTGATTGTTTTGGCCGTGTTCCACGGGACTGGTTGCCTAATACTCCACCTTTTCCCCGGACTCTGTTGTTAGTTGTACTGTCCTTTTGGCGCATTGGATCACCGCGTTGTATTTGGCTAACCAGTTCATTCCTAGGATTAGGTCAAAACCAATAGAATCCAGGACTATTGGGCTCACCACGAAGTCTACCCCCTTATTGTGATGACAGATTTGGAGCAGCGTAAATTGGCTCGTTGTTCTCCCCTAGGTGAGCTAACTAGCATAATATTCCTCATGGGTCGCAAAATCATTTAGTTCTTTTTCACAAACGCAGCGGATATGAAAACATGTGATGCTCCAGAATCAAACAAAATAGTGGCAAGGGTTGAGTTGACAAGGAACGTACCCACAACCACATCGGTAGCTCTTTCTACGGTCTCTGCGTCCACGTAGTTGAGCTTGCCCCTGACAGGGTTCTGCTGGCCACGGTTTGCTTGTGCCTGCTGCTGATTCCCATTCTGGTTGTTGTTCTAGCCTGCGGCTTTCTGGATCCTGCGGGGATAGACGTTGGCATAGTGTCCCGATTCTCTACATTGGAAACACGCCCTCGGACCCACGGGTGCATTTTCAGCTGGGTTGGGATGCTGAACAGGACCATTCTGCGGCTGGTTGCGCTAAACTGGGCCATTCTGCAGCTGGTGCTGGAAGCGTTGTTGCTGCTGCTGTGGCGCCTGGAGGTACTGAGGGCGCTGCTGGTGCTAATTGCGATTCAATAGACTGGGTTGTCCCTGGAAGTGCTGCGGGTTCACCATCTGCTGGTTCCCCATCTCTGTATAGTAGTTTACATTGGACTGCATCTTTAGATGCACCCAATGGGTGCAGCCCCCAAGCCTTCGAGTAATTTTTGAGTAGTCAGAGGTTCAAAAAGCAGTCTTCTATCTTCATCTTGAGTACTTCAATGGCGTGCACCGAGTAGGTGCACCCATTGGGTATAGCCAACAAGCTTCAAGTAGTTTTGTTAAAACTAGTAGAAGGTCTTCATTTGAATTGAGCCGAAACTTTCAGAAAATAAAATTGGTTTAAAGATCAAGGAAATCTTTGAAAAACCTACAATAATTCAAAATCTCCGAAGATTCTGTCACTCGTGGCTTAATTAGGAAGGTTATCCCTAAAAAACCGGCAAAAATAACAGAATATGAGACGCCATAGTACTGTGTCAAACAGTAACCCTATCAAAGGTTATAAATTTTGAAGCGATAAGCCTTGGTTCATTTCACTTCATTAAGCTTTGCAATCGCCGTCAGCCTTACAGAGCTTGATATTGAGCCCCCGATCTTTCAATCCTTGAGCTTTAGCCCCGGTGCTTTTCGCAACCCTAGCGTATCTTGTTAGCTGTTTGTCGCCCATAGTCATCATGGGTAGGAAACAAGGAGCAGTGAAGAAAGCTGGCGATGTTGGATCCACGCAGCCACCAGAGAAGAAATCCACAAGAAAGAAGGTATCCTTGGTTGATCCGACTGTCCGGGTCGAGTTCAAAGATCCTCCGTGTCCGGCCAATGCTTGGAAACAATGCACAACCTCTACCGATGATATCAATAATCTGGTAGAACAAGGTTTGCTCCTTTCCCAAGCGACTTTGGAATGGAAATCATGTTGGAAACAACCTTTCCCGACTGAAAACAATGAAGGAATTTCTCTCTTTCCTTCTGTGAGCGAGGGGTGGGTTTGCCACTGTCATCATTTATGAGGGAATTTCTTTCTTTCTACAAACTTCAACTCCACCACCTTAATCCAAATGGAGTTCTCTATATCTCTGTTTTTGTCCACGCATGCGAGGCATTCTTAGGTATAAAACCAAGCCTAGCTTTGTTTCGTACCTTGTACCACATCAAACCACAGCCAAATTTTCAACGGACAGAAGTAGTCAGAGGAGCCGGGATCCAATTTCGCCAAAATATGCGGGCTAAGTGGTTTGATATGCCTATCATGGACTCCTGCAGAGATAGGAAGGCCAAATGGTTTAGCATTGGTGAGTTGATAGCATTGTGTATTCCTTGTATCAATAACATTACATATTTGTTTATCTGAGCCTCTTTTGAATCGCTGTAATGCAGCAGCCAATCATAGCAAGAGCTGTCCAGAGAAAGACGAGTGGTATCCACGAGATCTGTCTAACTGGAATTTACATCTAACTCCTGAAGAAGCCAAAGAAGTACCCGCTTTGTTAAAGCGAGTAGAGGCATTGAAGGACAAAGGTCTGATGGGTGTTGGAATCACTTTCAGCTTTTTAAAGCAAAGGATTCAGCCACTTCAAGAATGATGCAACCATGGATATGAGTATGATGGGAACACAGATCCATCGCGGATGGTACCTGAAGAGCTTTATGACGAGACAATACTGATGCGATTAGATCGCTTGTTTACTGGTGTCACGGAAAAACCAGTCATCGTCAGAGAGTACTCGAAGTCAAGTCATCCAGACCCTGTAAGTAATTGTAGTATTTGCTTCGGAAGTTAATATTTGAAATAATATTCATCCGAGTTGTTTGTAACAACCGAGGCCACGATGCTTGCTGATGATTTAACTGAGGAACCTTGGAAGGACATCAGCAATACCTCTTCCGAAAGAACATTGAGCGCCGGGAACATTCCCGACACTGCTGCCAAGGCTGATGAAGAGTGCGTCGCAGATTCTGATGCAGACACAGCGGCGACAGATCCAAGACATGGGGATGTCAAGGGTAAGCTCCCTGTGCCTAGTCCTCTAATTATTTGATGATTTATCATAAAATTAGAGTAATGATTTCTAATAACTCACCACCACCGTGGGGGACTTCAAACCAGAAAGCTCAAGGGTACCCCCAACAATCCCTGTGGGTGCTAAAAGGAAGCGATCAAGCTACTCCTTTGTGAGTCGTCCAAAGCCAATCACTGAGAAAGCTCCTAATGAAGTGGACCTTGCTGAGCAAGACAAGGTACCCAAGCGCATCGCTAAGCCACAATGTTTATCCACAATGAGTGCAATGACGAGTGGAACAACTGGGAGCACTAGAAGTTCAAAAAGGCATCTACCTCTCCTGAAGAAGTTCAGTTTCCAGCCTTTTTCTGCCCCGACACCCCTCGTGGAGAAAGTAGAAAAATAACACTAGTCGTTGTTGAGTAGTTGTATTGCTATCAGGTGGTCGCAATTTGATCTTGCTTCTGTCTTTCAACATATCTCCAACCAAGGCCTTTATAAAGGCAATACAAGCCGATGATGTGGAGAAACAAACTGCTTCAATGGATGAAATTACCAAAGATCCATCGACGGTGACTGAGGTTGAAGAGACCTCCAATGCCAATCTAGTCGGTACTGACGAAAGTGGCGGAAGGTTTGAAGCCGAAGCTAGTAGAAAGGATGCTGAGGAGCCAACTGTTGTAACAGAGGCTCAAAAATCGGTGGCGCTCATGGAAGTTGACAAGAACAATGAAGATCCATCAAGCAAAGCTGAATAAACCATGAGCGTCGCGCCACCTTGAACCACGAAAGTGATCACACCTTCTATTGCAAAGGTACGCTAGATAGCAAAGTTCATCGAATCGAATCCTCCAAATTTGAATTCCATGTAGTGCCTTTCAGCAACAATGACCTGCAATCTGCAAAATTTGTAGTCTGGCGGAACAAGGGAAGTCGAGACAATTAAAAATATCAATGTAAATGTCTCAGTAGCTGGCGAAGGAGTTTCGAAAAATGTAAGTAGTCTCTTGAGAAACATATAATTTGCAAAGGAAAGTAGTTTGATTAATGACTACATAATCCTGTGACACGTTGAAGTTGCCATAGAGGAACCAATGGATGAAGCTGCGCAACTCCGGAACCATCTTCAAATTGCCCTGGTAGAAACTCTTAACTTAAATCATGTTAAGCAATAGAGCATGACATTTGGTAACAAATATGCCATAATTGCAAGCTTTAGTGGATATAGTTGAGAAACTGGGTGATGCAAAACTAGCAGCATGGATTGAAGAACTAGAGGCGGATCTGGCTGGTTTTTTTGAGCAACGAGTAGAAATGCAGCTGGAGCATCAAAAAACGATCGATAACCTCAATGTGCAGCTCCAAGCTCTTGGTGATGAAAGATCCAGGCTAGACGGCCGGTGCAGCAATTTGGTGAAGGAAAACAATAGTAAGTACTCTGTTCTATGACAACCCATGTCATTTGAGTAGCGCCAATTCACTTATTGTGTATAACAACATGTGATATGGAACATGATTGAAGAAAACTGTGAAAGAAGAAAAAGATAATGCTGTTGCATGGTTCAAGCTCTCATAGTCCCAGGCCGATGAGATTTCTCAGCTCAAGCGGGCTATGGAAGAAAGCGAGAAGGAGCTTGCTGAAGAACAAAAGATCCGCCAAGACTGGGAGAGTCAAGCCGTGGAAGCTGTGAAGCTTACACAGTCCAAACAGAAAGAAGTAGACACATTATTGACTGAGAAGAAACTCATGGAAGAAGCTGTTGAATCAATTCTGGGGATGTTAACTCCAGAAGGTTCAGAGGCCAACAACCAAACACTTCTGCAGCGGCTATGTCAAGTGTCAGAGCAAGGGTCAGAGTTTTGTAAATCAACCCTGAAGGAGTGCACCAATAGGCTCTTAGCTTTGGTAAAAAGCACATAACACTGAAGCCAAGCTGGAGATAAGGTATCTGCCTCCTGGCGTGACGAAAGAACAATACGAAGTGCTAGTTGCCGAAATCGAGCCTATGGCCAATGAATTTCTCAGTTCTTTAGAATAGTAATGAAAGATCAATCTTGGCGCTTGTAATCTGTGAATTATGATACTGAAAAAGTAATCAATGATTTTGTCTACTGTTAAGTAGTCATTTTTGATGTCGTTTATTAACGATCATTTGTACTACTTGAAAAAGTAGCTTATGAACTGCCAAGTATGTTTGCAAAAAGGTATCAAACATTTTTGCGTAGAAAACTTGTAGTATAACTGCTTATGGTTGTGATAGTATCCATAAAGTCTCGGTGAGACTGGGTAGACTTGCTGGAACAAGTCTAGAATACTACAGTAGTAGTTTATGATATGGTGCATGCCATGCCAGAGTAGTTGTATACGAAGGATTTAAAACAATATCCATTGGTAGAGATTTTGTCTATATTAGTCCTGTTAAGACATAATCAGTTGCTAGCGCAGAGCCGTGGCATGATTTAAAGTAGTTTTATGCTTAATTGCATAAAAAAGTTGTACTAATGTACGCTATGCATATCAAGACAGAACTCGCATGAATTCTTGTAATGCATAAGTAAGGAGTCTGATGTAGTCAGCAAAGGACACAAAGTAGAACAGAGCCTTAACCTTTCATTGAAGGAAAGGCATCGAGAAAACGAGACTATCGCCTACAACTGTGTATTGGTTGGGGTAGCTCTGCCAGGACTTTTGAAGCTTAGCGCCGCTTTTGCTTTGTAAAAAGAGAAGCAGTCTTGGCTTTCTGTGTATAAAATGACAACTACTCTGAGTCTAGGCTTTTTAAGCGATAGGCTATATGCAGAGGCTCTCTAATGAGAATATAGTTAAAAAGATGAACCGCAATTTTTAATTGATAGGGATACCATGGTTTTATTGATCTTGTGACCATCAGAGAGTACATTAAAGTTTTACATAAACCCTTTTTATGGGTAAAATTTCCTCAAGTGCTCAATGTTCCACACATTTGGTAGATCTTCTCCTTCTTGAGTCTGGAAGCGATATGTTCCAACTCCAATGACGAGAAAAGGCCCTCCCATCATGACCTAAGTTTGTGTAAGCCGTCAGTCTTCTGCATGCGCCTCAAGACTAGATCTCCAATGATGAAAGAACGAGTTTGAAAAGAGCGTTGGTGGTATCGACGTAAACCTTCGGGATAATGAGTGTCACACCCCAAAATTTTCAAATTTTGGGATGTGAATTTTCAACATAATTAATACAATATTTTTCTCAAATTTTCTAAAATTTTCCAAGCTTTATTTAATTTACAGGGAATTTGTAATTGAAAAAAAATATAAAACAAAAATATATTTGCGAAAAATAAATAAAATGTTGTGTGTGTTGCATTCATGCTGCTGCATTTCGTTTTGGTTGCTTGTGAATTAGATTGGAATTTAAATTCTTTTTAAATTCGAATTTGATTCGCATTGTTTGGAGCTTTAGAAAAGTTGTTTTGGCCCGAGTCCACTTTTTCCCCCTGAACTTCTCTCCTTGGCCGAGCCAGCCCCTTCTTCTTTTTCCCCGCAGCGGCCCAGCCCCCTCCTTCGCCGCTTTCGGCCCAACCGCCGGCCTGCTCCCACTCCCGCGAAGGACCAATTTGGCCCGCGCAACATTTCCCCCCCCCTCCCCCGGCGTGGCCCAACAGGCCGGCCTGCAGCCAGCCCGCCGCAGCCCCCTCCGCGCCGACTGCCAGGGGGGACCCGCCTGTCAGGTCATCCCCTTCCTCTCGCCCGACTCCTTCCCGAACACGGCGCCGGAGTTCCGACCGGACCCGGCACGGACGCCGAGGATCTTCGCCCCCGGACTCTTCCCTCTGCCGCACCATAAAAGCCCCGGCCGTGCCGCCCATAACCCCCAAATTTGCGCCGCCAAACCTCCGCCGCCCGAACCGCCGCCGCCCGAGATTTGCGCCGCCGCGGACCCATCGATTCGCCGCCGCTCGGGTCGAATTAGCCGCTCGAGGAGCTTCCCCAGCAGGTACTCGTGCTCCCGAGCCCCTCCTTGCCCTTCTTCCCTCTCTGTTTCGAGCCGCCGTCGCCCATCGCCGTCCGCCGCTCCTGCTCGTCGTCGCCGGCCGCCGCTGCTGTGTCTCCACCGACGAGAGCCCCTCCAATCGACTCACTGTCACCCCACGCGCTTGTAGCACCGCTTCTAGCCCCTCCCCGTGCTCTGTAGCGCCGCCCCCGCTTTGCACCGCCGTTGCCCGAGCGCCGCCGCCGCCATAGGTCGTCGCGCGCCACCGTCGTTGCTCCGCCGCCGACGAGACCTACCCAGCCGAACTCGTCGCGTCGTCCCGGTTCTGAAGCGCCAAACCGCACGGCCTCCCGTGCCCCGTAGCGCGCTCGCGCGGTTTCTCCGGCAACCCTCCGCCGCGCGCGCAGGCGGCGCCGCCTTAGCACCTCACCGGCGGTGACTCCCTTCCCTCGATCTAATCTGAGCCGTCCGTGTTCAAACCGACGTCCCAGATCAGGTCAACCGAGCCAAGTCAAAGTTAACCATAACGGTCAACCCTAGTCAGCCTTGGCTGTTTTGCAAAAGAACCCCTGTCCTTTTTCAAAATTAACCCGCAGTCCAAATCTATTCAAAAATAATTACAATTAAGTCCTGATTTTTACATAAAACCCCCTGTCTTAATTAAAAATAGTACCCGAGGTCCTGCTTTGGTCAAATTGCAAATAAACCCTCCTGTTTTTATATAAAATTATGTTTTAGCCCCTGGGTTTTTGCAAATAAGCCCCTGGAACTTTTAAAACTTTGCCAGCAAGTCCCTGAACCTTAGAAAAGCCATAACTTCTCCGTTTTAGCTCCGATTTGATCCGTTTTCGTTGCGTTAGATTCATATCAACTTAAACTCCTCGTTAGTACTGTTAATTGACATCTAAATTGTTTCTGAATTTTATTCCATATTAACTTGATTAAAGATTATTTAAACGTGTTTTCTAATTAAAATCCAATTAAGGTTTATACCTGGCTTTATATTAAATGCTAAAATTAATTTCTGAATAAAATATAATAAAGTTTCATCTCAGTTCTCGTGGTGTTAATTTGATTAATGTTTACTTAACTAGCTTTTGCTAATTAAAAGCAATTTAGAGTCAACCTCCGGCTTTTCATAAATAAATGTTAACATTGATTAACATTAACATAAATATGATTTCGAATTATAATATTGATTTAAATAACATGGTTCATAAATTATTCAATTAGATGCTCTCACATATTTTATTCCCTGTTAATGTTTAATTTGGAATAACTTATACATAAATAATTATAAATAAAATAAGATTAAGTTTTATCCCGGTTTTACAAATTCAAACATAATTATTTGAGATAATCTCTACTTATGATTTTCTTTATTTAAAATCAATCCAGCTTATAATTGTGTCATTTAATAATTCAAATCTTCCGATAATCGTATCTTTTCAACCGTAACTCCGTTTTCAGCGATTCTTGCGCTCACGTGACCATAGAACCAAGCCCTATCCTCTAGTGCGTTCTTTTAAAGTTTTCCTTTGATTGGTGTACTGTTCTTAGTGTATATTGTTTGCTTGTATGATTGTGCCGATGATTGCCGCGAATAGAGAAACGTCATCGAGCGAAGGAACACAAATCAAGTGCTGTCAAGCTTGAAGATCAAGACCGAAGACTAAGTGAATTCATTGGATTTGAGGCAAGTACAGCACGGACAATCCTTGCTACCTAAACACCCCCTTTACAATAATTACTGCATATGCATGTGTCTAAATTGTTCCTATTAAGGATATTCCTAGCTTTGTTTACCCTATACCTTGATCACCCTGGGTTATTGCATTTGGGTAGATCTTTGCTAAGCGCAGCTACTGTCACCAATGTTTAAACTGTTAATCTTGACTTAATGGTTCACTTCAATGTTAATGGTAAAACTTGCTTTTTAGCAACATGGATCAGGGAGCTAGGGCGTACATGTTTGGCCCTAGTGTCTCTCCGTAAGGACTGGTTCTTAAAGCGGCAACCCAGGAACCTGTCGCCACCACCGGAACTATAATGGCTCTGGTCTTGGACAAGTAACATGTACGGCTCTAACTTAACAGTAGTTACCGATGGGCCGACGGCGTTATGGGAAGCATGGGTGAGAGTATGGTTTGATCCACCGAGGACGGGTTTTCCGTCGGCTATGTCTCGTCAGGCAGAGTCCCGTGCTCCGCACGTTGCGCTATTTATTTTTGTTGTTGGCCTTCGTGCCGCGCTTGGACGCCATTGACCCTCCTATTCGGAGCGCCCTGGGAGTCAGT
Organism: Echinochloa phyllopogon; assembly: GCA_033239725.1. Classification (NCBI taxonomy): domain Eukaryota; kingdom Viridiplantae; phylum Streptophyta; class Magnoliopsida; order Poales; family Poaceae; genus Echinochloa; species Echinochloa phyllopogon. The sequence goes on along the minus strand of BTCW01000015.1, from coordinate 19,789,042 downwards.
CAATCTCGGTGCCTTGGGTCATGCTGCCTAGGTTGTACCATAACGGCTACTGTTTCGTTAGGGTGTCTTGTGAAAAGCCTCGTAGCGTCCCTATGCGGTCACACCTCGGAAGTGTGATTTGTGAGGTCTGATCCACCTCCGCGTGGTTGGGTGCAAAGTTCCTTTGAACTTTTACGCGACTGGTGGGTAAAGGGCGAAACCTCTGCAGAGTGTACAATCTATCATGATAGCCTTGCTCAGGGTCACGAGCGGCCTGGATCCTTTTTGATTAGAAGATGCTATTATTTATTACTGTCTAATGTTTACTTCTACTTTATTAATTGGGGAAATCAACTGGGATTTATATACTTGTAGTAACTTAGGTTTATGTTAAAATGAATCAACTAAAAGTGCTAATGCAGTACAGCCGTGTCAAGCCTTTCTTTTAAGCCTTCATTAACCGTGTTGTATTTGCTAAGTAAGACAATTACTTACACTTGCCAACATTCAACAAAATCCCGGATGGGTACCAGATGATGGAGTGAATGAGACAGCTACTGAGATTCCTGAAGATTTCCATACTTCTGAGCTGAGGTCAACCAGTCGGTGTCCCTGTGGACTTGAGGCTCTACCTGTGAAGATAGTTAATATATAGTCTTCCGCTGTGTTTTAGGTAAACTCTGATGCAAAATCTAGTTTATTCGAGCATATGTACTCTGTTTTACCACATTTGTAAGCTGTATGTGTTTTGTGGACTTCCTGGGCACACATACAGTAGCATTCGGGTTTCTGTGTAAATCCGGGTGTGACAATGAGTGTTCTGGATAAGAGCTGCCACTCGAGCTTCTTCAACACCATAAACATCTTGAAATCTTTCTTGCTGGGCGATTTGTTCGTCGTAATTTTCTAGTCGTGGCACCTCCCAAAGGAGATCAGCAGGTATGACTGCTTCAGACCCATAGACTAAAAAATATGGTGACTGTCCAGTTGCACGGCTGGGCTGTGTACATAAACTCCATAGTACTGCGGGTAACTCCTTGGCCCATTTGCCACCGTATTTTTTCAAAGGATCGTAGAGTCTGGGCTTTAACCCTTGTAGCAATAAGCCATTAGCCTTTTCGACTTGTCCATTGGCGCATGGATGAGCCACTGAAGCATAGTGCGTCTCGATTGAGTACTTTTCACAATAATTTTGAAATTCCGCACTTGTGAAAACTGATCCCAAGTCTATTATGATCTCGTGTGGTACTCCAAACCTTTGAACGATTCCATCAAATAATTTGATCAAGTTTTCTGCCCGCTCGTTTACCAAGGCCTGAGCTTCGATCCATTTGGTAAATTTGTCGATAGCTACAATAAGCCACTCGAAACCACCCGGACTTTAGCTAAGGGCCCCACGAGATCAAGGCCCCAACACGCAAAGGGCCAAGATAACGGAATTGTGTTAAGTTCATGAGCCGGGACATGGGCTTGTCTGGCGAAGAATTGACAGCCTTGACATGTTTTGACGATGTCTTCAGCATCGGCCTTGGTTGATGGCCAGAAAAAATCGGCTCTGTAAGCCTTTCCTACCAAAGTGCGGGAGGCTGCGTGGTTACCGCAAACACCTCCATGAATTTCTTCAAGCAGTGCTTTTCCACGATTAGTTGTGATGCACTTCATCAGAACGTTGACTGAAGCCCCACGTCGATAGACTGTGTTGTCCACCACTACATAGTTCGCAGTTCTACGTCTGATACGCATTTGTTCTTTCTCCTCATCTTGAAGTTTATGATCTCTCAGATATTCAATAAATGGAGTCATCCAATCGGAGTCGATGACCATAACCTGTAGTTCTGGTTGTGGGTGAACTAGAGTGGTTTCCTCAAGTGCTGGCTCTTTAATGGACGGCTGATGTAGTTCATGAACGAAGATTTTGGCTGGAACATCCGCACGTTTTGAACCTAGCTTGGATAAAGCATCGGCAACGACGTTATAGTCTCGAACGACATGATGGAATTCAAGGCCATAGAAGTGGTGCTCGAGTTTACGGACTTCTTTAACGTATGCATCAATTGTCTCTTTAGAGCAGTCCCAATCCTTGTTAACTTGATTGATAGCAACAATGGAATCTCCATATACGCATAAACGTTTGATACCAAGGGATGCGGCCAAACAGAGTCCATGTAACATGGCTTCATATTTTCCTTCATTATTGGTAACTTTGAAGAGAATTTGTAAAACGTACTTTAGTTGGTCACCTTTGGGGGATATTAATAGGAGGCCCGCTCTGCCACCTTCCAGCTTTAGCGATCCATCAAAATACATGATCCAATGTTCTGGGCGAGTGGTTTCTCTGAAGTACTGAAGCTCCATCCACTCGACCGTGAAGTCTGCACGGGTTTGCGACTTGATGGCCGTTTGAGAGGCAAAGTCAAGGTTGTATGCCGCTATTTCTGCCTTCCTTTTACATATCCGTCCAGTAGCATCAGGATTATTAAGAATTTCTCCTAAGGGAAACTTGGTCACCACAGTTATGTGGAAAGCCTGAAAGTAATGCCTTAGCTTCCTTGAAGTAATAAAGATCGCATAGAGTAACTTCTGTACTTGAGGGTAGCGTATTTTGGAATCGAAGAGTACTTCACTAATGTAGTATACTGGCCGTTGTACTGGGAATACATGGCCTTCCTCTTTCCGCTCAACCACGATGACTGTGCTGACCACATGTGTAGTGGTTGCAATATATAGATAGAGGTGGTCATCTTTGGCTGGAGCCACGAGTACCGGAGGTGTAGACAGGTAGGCTTTGAGTTGTTCAAAAGCCGGATGTGCTTCTTCTATCCAACTGAATTGGTCTCGGTTCTCGAGTTGTTTGAAGAAAGGAAGTCCCTTCTCTCCAAGTCTTGAAATGAATCTATTGAGGGATGCTATGCAACTCGTGAGTTTTTGTACGTCCTTGATACTTCTTGGTGCTTCCATGTTAAGGATAGCTATGATTTTGGAAGGGTTAGCCTCGATGCCTCTGTGACTGACAATGAACCCAAGTAGTTTCCCTGAGGGAACACCAAAGTCGCACTTAGTGGGGTTTAGCTTCCAACAAAACATTCTGAGGTTATCAAATGTTTCTTGTAAGTCGGCGATGAGGTTTTGTGGTTCTTTTGTTTTGACAACCACGTCATCAACATATGCCTCTACATTAATGCCAATCTGAGATTACAAGCATTTTTGTATGGCTCGTTGGTATGTGGCGCCGACATTCTTTAACCCAAACGACATTGTCGTGTAGCAATAAGCACTGAAAGGTGTAATGAATGAAGTCTTGATCTGGTCCTCCTTTTTCAGGGCTATCTGATCATATCCTGAGTAGCAATCGAGGAAATAGAGGAGCGCACATCCGGCTGTGGAGTCTACGACTTGATCAATGCGCGGGAGACCCATGGGATCTGGAGGGCAATGTTTGTTGAGGTCTCTATAGTCAACACACATTCGCCATTCGTTGATGTTTTTCTTTTTGACCAGGACTGGATTGGCCAACCACTCTTGATGGAAAACTTCTTTGATAAATCCTGCTGCAAGTAGTTTGGCGAGTTCCGCTTTGATCGCGTCATGTCTGTCCTGAGCAAAACGCCGTAAGCGTTGCCTTTTAGGCTTTACTTTTTCATCAACTTTTAAATTGTGCTCGGCAAGCTCCCTAGGAACACCAGGCATATCATATGGTTTCCATGCAAATATATTTATTATCATGAAGGAACTTGACGAGCGTGTTTTCCTATTTACAATCTAAGTCAGCCCCTATAAGGGCTGTTTTGGACGAATCACCCATCTCAAGGTCTATAGTTTTAAGTTGTACTTCTTCAGAAGGCTTGAAACTTGTGCTTGCGGGCTTCTTGCTTGGAACCTCCAAGTCTTCTTCTTTTGACTTCTTGGTCAGAGCGAGTACTTCCAACATCAAGATAGGAACTTGTGAGGTGGCGGCGAACTCTACTGCTTCCACATAACAGTCGTAAGCAATCTTCAGATCATCTTTTAGGGAGAGAACTCCTTTAGGAGCAGGCATTTTGAGAACAAGATATATGTAATGCGGAATATCTGGCAAGGGCTGGATGCCCAGGAATCGCATGATATGAGGTCTCAAAGTCAGCCACTTCGAACTTGATGTACTCTGTCATGAAGTTGGCTTCTGTGCCGAAGGTTACTAGGAGTGTGAGTTGTCCAAGAGGAATTGCCGCGTTACTAGGCACGATACCGTAGAACAGAGATTCAGTAGGCTTTAGGTGTTTAGTGATATCGAGTCCCATTTTGGTAAAGGTACTAGCAAAGATGACGTTGAGCCCGCTGCCTCTGTCAATGAGAACTTTGGTTAGTCTGGCTTGTGCCACGACTGGATCCAAAACCAACGGATATCTGCCTAGATTGGCGAAGTTGGTCCACTGATCTTTTCTGGAGAAGGTGATGGGAATTTCAGACCACTTGAGGTATGTCGGGGTGGCTGGTTGAATTGCCATGATCTCACGGAGTGATAGTTTCTTTGCCCGCTTTGATTGATTTAAGGATTCGCCGCTGAACAAGACTACTACGACATTCTGGACTTGAGGAAAACCATTGTCATGATTGTTGTCATCCTTGTCATCTTTCTTGTCATCCTCTTTGTCTGTCTTTGTTGGTCCTTGCTTATCAAATTCCTGTTTAAGGTGAAAGCAATCGGCCATCTTGTGTCGTCCGTTCGTATGATATGGACAAGGTCCGTTCATCACTTTGTCGATAGAGACCGTGTTTTCCTTCCACAGGGGGCGTTCAACTGCCGCGATAGTGTAGTCTGGCTTGCGCTTTTTGTTGTTGCGGTTGAAATCACGATTGTTATCATTGCGGCGATCCTTGCCTCCTTTGTGATAGTTATTGTTATTGTTGATGCTGTCGCGACGCCTGTCAAAGAGCTCGCGCTTGCGATCATCTTGATCAGCCCACTCGGCTGCCATACGCCGCAACTCTGGGATAGTTGTTGGGCATCGTCTGCCAAACTCAAGATGTAGTTCTCTGGCGTAGAGTCCGTCATGGAAACAGTCTATGACCTCACGGTCAGATATGTCCACAATTGTTGCTCTTTTTTCAAAGAATCTCTTGATGAATTTGTGTAAGGAACTTTTATCCTATTTACAGGCTGCCAATTCAAATCGGGTTCTAGGCCGAGACCATGTTCCCTGAAAATTGGCGGTGAACTTCTTGGTGAGGTCTTCCCAGGAGTCAATGGACCCAGGGCGGAGGCCCTCGAGCCATGTGAGTGGAGTAGTATCCATCATGATGGGGAAGTAGCTGACTTTTACGTCGTTGGATCCTCCGGCCATCTGGATCGCGGTCGAGTAGACTCTTAGCCATTGTTCAGGGTCTTGTTTGCCCGTGAATTTCTCGATTCCAGTTGTCTTGAACATGCTGGGTAACTTGATTTTCTTGATGCGGCTGGAGAATGCTGGGAAGCCATCGTACTTGTCTGCTGGTGAACAATTACGTCCGTGATGACCATCACTGCGGTCGGAGTCATAGTGGTTTCTACGACTATCCGAGCTGTGGCTTGGTGAATTGTTAGGCCTCGAGCGTCCGTGATTGTTATCATGGTTTTTATCATAGTCTCGTCCGCGTGGATGGCGATCTCCATCGCGATTGTTATTTCGTTGAGGATCGTTATTGCGTTGTTGACGATCTGCCTCACGTAGGTGGTCACGGTCGCGGCCGTGTGGAGGGCGATCATGGTCGTGAGTGTGGTCACAAGGTAGTGGTCCATAGTGATGGTCGAATTCTTCACGCCTGCAAAGCTCCGAGTTGATTTGGTTTGCTCTACTTGACTGTATTACCGAGCGGGCATCTCGGTTGGCGTTGATGTGGGAGTGGAGGTCGCTATCACGGTTAGGCCCGTTACGTGGCCTGTTGCCATCTTGAGGTCTGGCATTGAGGACTTGCGTGTTAGCTTGCCTTCCAACTGCTCTGCCCGATGGTGCTCGAGGAGCGCGACTCGGGTGGGCCAATGTTGAGGGGTCGTGCGAGGGTCTGTCTCCATGACGTCTGCCGCTTGAGGCGTGGTGGCTTAATGCAAGACCGGTGCTGATGTTCTCGCGAGCCGTCTCTAGGAGGGTCAGGACCTGCCTAATTTGTGGTGTTTCCGGTATCGACCTGACGATTTCTGCTGTGACGGAGATGTTCATTGGGGCGTCCTGGAGCACCGGTTGATCACCAACCATCGCGAAATCCCTCATGAGGTTTCGAGTTGCGTTAGCACGTATGGCTGCGTTAAGGCGCCTTTGCTTTCACTTGGCGTTCCTTGCTTGTCTTGAGGTTCTCTGTTGCTCAGATTCTCCATTGGCAGTAGGTTCTTCTTCGGAGATGTCGCCGATCAGCTCACGATCGTATTGGGTGCCTTGATCGCCTGAGCCGGCCACGAAGACTTGTCTGCCAGGATCCGGAGAAGTCTGTAGTAACAGAGTCGGGGCGTTGGAGAAGTTGTCCCCTGTGCTATCGGAGGAGGAGGTGATGGAAGTTGTCCGACCGTCCTGGTAGGGTAGTTCTTCCAGAATCGTTGCGACTAGCCTTGACTCGTTGTCTCGACAGGCTTCGGTAGGTATAGTGCCAGGACAGTGAACAACAAGTTCTCCTGGTGTCCTGGTTACTACGAGTCCTAACGGGAGATACACGAGTGGTTCTTCAATATCGTAGCCGGTCTTGAAGTGGGCACAACAGGTTAAGTGTGCGACGCTGTCAGGGTTGTCGCTTAGTAGAACCATGAAATCGTTGTCTTCATTGTCCTCTGATGGCTCAAATGCCGGCTCAGAGTCCTTGCTGCCTTCCACGGTTGAACTGTCGACCTTCAATACGTGTTCCCTCTACTCTGCGGTGTTGATCTGTTGAAATGTAGCCACGGCCTTAGGGACTCTGAGTAGGAATTGATTCGAGGGGTTGTATGATAGCGTAGCCGTCTCGGAGTTCCCAACCACTTCCATATTTGGAAGTGAGTTGTACCCGATATCATTTGGAGTAATCCTGGTCGGAGTTGGGGTCGAAGTCGAGATCGAAATTGTCTCCGGTGTGGTTGTTGAGGCAGGTGCTTTACGGAGCGGCTCCCTTAGAGACGCCATCGTCGAATACGACCTTAGGTAATCAGCAAGAAAACTTGTGAAGTTACCTTTGCCATCAGCAACAAAGGTCCACACGCCGATGATGAAAGTTGCACCCTCCTCAATGTCGTCGGTGATGAAGCTTGATCCCATCGCGCCTAATGTTGAGCTTCGGCGAGTATGCCCCACGGTGGGCGCCAAGTGTCAATGATTTATTTCGAGCACGTCTGCTAGGGGGTACCCCAGGATGTAGATCTGTGGGTCTCACCGAGTTCTAGGAATGACTGTGCACGAACAACACAAATATTTAGACAGGTTCGGGCCGCGAGTAGCGTAATACCCTACGTCCTCTGTGCTTGATTGTATTGCACGTGAGTTGAGTTGTTTTGAGGGGGTCCCTGCTCCACCTTATATATCCGGGGAGCAGAGTTACAAGTCGGTTACATAATCCTAGTCATATACAACAAGGAGTACTACGACAGGGTACTTTGGGGAGTCTCCTAACAGTACACGACTAGTCTTTCCAATCAACTACGTCATCTTGCACCATAGCCGACTGGTTTAAAGTAGTCGGATTAAACCTTCCCTAACGAGTAGTTTTAATCCTGCGGATGAATGACCCTAGGGATCCTGGTCCCACAGCATCCCTTAGGCCATCACGGAACCTGGTATGCTTCTTCTTGTCGGTCGACACATCTTCTAGAGCATAGCGGGCTAGTTCAATGAACTTGTCATGGTAAGTAGTGACACTCATCCCTTTCTACTTTAGTGCCAGGAACTCCATCTTTTTCAAGGTCATTAGTTCCTCCGGCACATGGTGCGAGCAGAAGTTGTCACGGAACTCCTGCCAAGTGATCTGAGTACGATCAGGGTGAGCATAATGGTATGCATCCCACCAGTCCAATGGTGGTCCTTGAAGCTGTCCTCCTCCGTACAACACCTTCTCTCTGTCGTTGCACTGCGCGATGTCAAGCTGTATCACCACCGCCTTGAGCCAGTCGTCTGCTTGTAGAGGATCACTGGCTTTGGTGAAGGTAGGAGGGTGTCCCTTCATGAATTCACCCCTCTTGTCCCTAGGCGGCAGGTTAGGCTGGTGAGGCGGATTCTGCTGGTTCTGCTGCAACAAAGCCATGGACTGCGCCATCTGCTGCATCAGCTAAGTCTACATTGCCATCAGCTGCTCCATGGTGGGTGGTGACTGGTTCTGGTTCGGGTTGCTTCCACTGCCACCTGTGTTGCTCCTTATCGCAACCATCTACCATCAACAAATAATTTCCATTGGTACTCCATTAGACATAACCAAATAACTCAGATTTTGTGCAGAAGAAACTTAGGAAGATTATAGAACTTGACAGGATAGGAACAAAGATGTAGAGAACTTGATAGATAAAGAGCAAGAGTAATCAACAACCCTTCTATTTAATCATTAATATCCTTAAACTTTAATCCAAAATCTAGATGGTGGTAGACTTGCGTCTACGCCCATCACATTCATTACAAAGATCCAAATCACACATAAGCATAATAATAACCAACTCAAGCACCTAAAGACAAGGTTCACACAAGACTCAACACCACTGGGTTTTGACTCGACTCAAAAACGTGTACTACTCGATCCTTATTACAAACTCATGGGGGTCTCCTAACTCAAGCACGCCCATTAATTTCTCTGAAGAAGAAGAGGGCATGGTCTACAACATCGCGGATCCCTTCATCGAATGTTGACCATGGGGCTATGGCCTTGTAAACTCTCTCCACATGGTACATTCCATTGGCATCCGGAGTCTTCTGGTAGATGGTGACAGCTGACCACCAGTTGTAGGTATGCTCTCCAAGTTGCGAGCGTTCTCCCGTGTAGAGAGGTTCCTTCTGATAGCCTCGTTCACCGAGCAGTGCCCAAAGCTCACGAGCAGAGTCTTCATGTTGACCCAAGGAGTAGAACACGATTGTAGCTGGTTCTGTCCAATCCAGTGTTATTGGTGCACAACGAGCAAGGGGGCGACCCTCCGACCTTCTAGCGGTCCTCTTCGTACGAGCCATCTATTGCAAAAGGGATAAGGAAATAGAAAATCGTTTTAGAGACTTTGCAATAGACATGGGTACAGAAGACACAGGACACCATTTTGTAAAACTCAACACATTTTATAAATAAAAGCAAAAAGAGCAAGGACTGAACAAAAATCTAACCGACCGTTCTAACTAGGCTGCGATCCTACAGTCAGCACGGCTCTGATACCAATCTATCACACCCAGGTTTACACAGAAACCTTAATGCTGGGATGTCCACAGAACACATACAACTTACAAATATGAAAATCAGAGTACATATGCACGAATAAAATGGTTTTACATCAGAGTTTAACACAATAATAAAGAAAAACACAGCGGAAGTCTATTTATTAACTCTCAACTAGCGGAGTCACAATCCACATGGACTCTGACTGGTTGACCACAGCTTAGTAGAAAGGTAGATCTTTAGGGAATTCAACAGCAGCAATATCATTCTCAAATCCATTTGTTACCCATCCGGGATTTTGTTGAATAGCAAGTGTAAGTAAAACATTTAGTTAGCAAGTATAACACGAGTGAATGAAGGCTCAAAGTAAGGCTAGACACGACTGAACTATATTAGCACTTTTAGTTGATTCATTTTATCATGATCCAAGTTAGTACAATTAAATGGATCCCAGTTGTAACCCCATTAAGAAAGTATAAGTAACATTAAGCAATAAATATACTTCAGCTTATAATAAAAAAGGATTCAGGCCACTCGTGACCGTGAGCACGGCTATCATGATAGATTTAGACTCTGTAGAGGTTCCACCGGTCGCGTAAAAGCTTAATGGAGCTTTGCACCCAACCATGTAACATCACACTTCCTTTGGTGTGACTGCATAGGGATGCTACGAGGCTTTTCACAAGGCACCCTAACAAGATAGTGGCCGCTAGAGTACAACAAAGCAGCGGGGCCCAAGGCACCGAGATTGACTAACGCTCATGGCGTAACATAAGCGGGTCAATGGCATCCCGAGCGCGGGGCAATGCATGCCAAGCAGGCGCAATATGTGGAGCTCTCCATCGCAGAGGCTCCCAACACTAGACTGTGTCTAACGAGACATAGCCGACGGATCACCCGTCCTCGGTGGATCGAAACCGCGCCCATCGCATTGCTTCCCATAACGCCGCTGGCCCCATCGGTAACCAATGGCAAGCTAGAAGCGTACAAGCTACTTGTCCAAGACCAGGGCCATAATAGTTCCAGCGGTGACGATAGGCTCCTAGGTTGCCGCTTTAAGAACCAGGCCTTACGGAGAGACACTAGAGCAAAGCACAAAGCACGTGCTCTAGCTCCCTGAACCATGTTGCTAAAATGCAAGTTTTACCATTATGTTTAAGTGAACCATTAAGTCAGAATTAATAGTTACATAATGTGCCAGTAGCTGCGTCTAGCAAAGTACTACCCATATGCAAGAAACCGTGATAATCAAGGGACATGGTGAACAAAACTAGGTACCACCGTAGGGTTCACCAATTTTAGACACATGCATATGAAAATGATTAAAGGTGTTTAGGTAGCAAGGATTGTCCATGCTATACTTGCCTTCCTCAAAGTGTTGATGCTGCTGGTGGTCCTCCTCCTCGTAACCTTGATCAAACTCGAACTCGAATGATTCACCGACTAGACACACGAATCACCACACAAGCATCCACACAAGCCAGTACATGCAAACAAGTTACTCTATTAGAACAGTACACCAAACAGTAGAAACAGAGCAAAAAGAGGCTTTAAAACTTTTCTACGCTTGGCTACAAGCACATGAGCGCAAGAATCACTCTAATCAGAGCTAAAATGAGAAAGATATGGCTTTTCTAAGGTTCAGGGGCTAATTTGAGAAAAACCAGGGACCTAAATGCAATTTTATATAAAATCAAGAGGGCTAGACAATAAAAAGGTCAAGGCTGGGCTTTGGGCTGCAAAAACATGAGTGCTCAGGGGTTTATTTGCAAAATAGGGGCATGGATGTAATTATTTTTCTAACGAAGTGGACGGTGGGTTGGTTTCCTGAAAACACAGGGGCTCTTTTGCAAAAGTGCTGGGCTGACCGGTACGCTGGATTTGACTCATGGCTATGGGGAGCTGGGGGCCGTCGGATCTGGATCGGGTAGCCATGAACAGATCGAGCGGGGCTGCCGGCCGATGGCAGTGGGGAACGGCGGCGCCGCCATGCCATGCGGCGGAGGCTCGCCGTAGCAAGCTCGGAAATGCGCTAGGAGCCTCGGTTCGTGACGCGGGTTACTCCTACGGCTTCGGGGCGACGAGGCGAATGCATCTACTGGGTTCTTGATGACGGGGAGTCACCACAGGTGGCGCGTGACGGCGACCGGCGGGGGGCAGATTCCGGCGAGAGCGCGCGAAGGCCTAGGAAGCGGGAGAGAGGACAAGAAAAGGCCCGGAGTGGAGCTTACCACCACGCGAAGCTTCCTCGGTGGTTCACCATGAGCTAGAGGCAGCGGCGAGGCGGATCGACGATGCGGCGGCGCTCGGAGAAGGCGACGGCGCGCGGAGCTAGGGCTAGGGTTTGCGCGGGCGCTACGGGAAGAGGGGAAGGGGGCGCGGTTGCGGCACGCTTAATAGGTGCGGAGAAGGTGGCCCTGGTGCCACGGTGGACCTCAGCGTGCGCGTTGGCTCGGTCGGACTCGAGCTTGAGTCGAATGCGACTCGGGTGCGGGAGGTGGGAGACAGACCTGGCCGGCGGGGCCCACGTGTCGGCGGCTGGGAGTGGCGGGTCACTGAGCGGTTGGCCACGGCTGGGGAAACGTTGGGTGGCAGATCGATGGGCCGTGGCAGCGCGCTGGGCCGACGCAGAGGCGGGAGAGTGGCTGGGCTGGTGGAACTGGGCTGAGTTGGGTGGCTACTGCGCTGGGCGGGGAAGAGAAGGAAGGTTGGGCCGGCGCGGGAAGAAGAAAAGAGGGAGGGAAAACAGGCCAAGGGAGAAAGTCCAAGGGGCAAAAGCAAACTATAATTCAAACAACTTTTCTAGAGCGCCAAACAAGGCAATTCAAACACGAATTCAAATTAGATTTAAATTCTTATTTGAACTACACACAAACAAAACTTGATGCAGCCAGCATGAATGCAATAAAAATATTTCTAAGCCTTATATTTGATTTTAAATTCTCAAAAATAGTTTTATTCACCCTATATTAATTATGAGCACCATTTAATAAAAGTAAATTAATTACTAAATTTTAAATAGGGCATTTTCAGGGTGTTACACACCACTAAGGTCAACAAAATCACTAGTTACCCGAAGAGGTAACAAAAGAACAATATGAAACCTTGGTCTTTGAGGTGGAGCCTATAGGTGACAAGTTCATGAACTCCCTGGAGGAGTAGTTTGTAATGAAACAATTCTCCAAGTCTTGTAATATAAATACTTTGCATGACAGTTTATATTTTGAGTGAGTTATAGGTACTTTAGCTATTGCATGAGTACTTAAAAGCTTTAATAGCTTGAATTTTGTTTTCATGTATGCCGATGCGTACAAAAATGAAGTAATCGCCTCTTATTGCAGACTAATAGAAGATTCGTGAAGAATCAAAAGTTGGGCTAATAAAGCAAGCCAGAAACTATAATGAGTAGTCAATATTGCCTTTAAGCAAAAGAAGTACTAATGTACATGAACACTTTAGGTTAACCTTCTATTGAGTACCCTTAGCGTTTAAAATTTGAGGAGTCTGATGCACTCTCATACTCGAGAACATACAACATAAATTCATCGGGCTTTTTAATAAAAGCAATACGAAAAAGGAGAGAGACTTGTTCCTAAAACCATGTATAGGTTGGAACAGCTCTGCCAAGACTCCATGGACTAAAGTCACTCTATGAAAGAGTAGTCTTGGACCCTCTCGCATAGTTTTTGTATACCCTGGCTGTTGGTCATGAATAGTGTCAATGGTAAACAAGCTTACTCAGGGTCCCTTTAGTAAGGGTTCTTCTAGTGAAGAAAAGTAGAAATAAACACTGCAACTATTGTTGACATGGACAAATCTTCTTTATTGATTATCTTTCAAAAATTGTACATCAAAGGTGAAAAAAAGAAAAAACCACCCTATGGCTAAAACTTTCGTAGGTGTTCAATATTCCACGAGTTTGGAAAGTCTTCGCCCTCTTTCATTTGTAGATGATAGGATCCAACACCAGTGACTTGTTTCATGATAAATGGTCATTCCCATCTTGAGGCTAGTTTGTGGAGGCCGTCCGTCTTCTGGATGCGTCGGAGTACCAAGTCCCCGATAACAAAGGACCGTAGCTATACAAAATGCTGATGATAACGTTGTAGACCTTGAAGTTATTGAGTATTCTGAATAAGAGCTGCCACTTGAGCCTCTTCAATGCCATCAACATCTTGAAATCTTTCTTGTTGCGCTAGTGTTTCGTCGTAGTTTTCCAGTCGAGGAGCCTCCCAAAGGAGATCAGCAGGTAAGATCCATAGACTAGAAAATATGGCGACTATCCTGTGGTACAACTTGGTTGAGTGCGAAGCCCCCAGAGTACTGCGGGTAGTTCCTTGGCCCACTTGCCACAGTATTTCTTCAATGGTTCATATAACCTGGGCTTGAGTCCCTGAAGTAGCAAGCCATTGGCTTTTTCGACTTGTCCATTGGCACGCGAATGAGCCACATAAGCATAATTGACGGAGATCGTGTATTTATCGCAATAGTCAATGAAAGCGTCACTGGTAAAGACTAATCCTAGATCAGTAATGATGGAATTAGGAACGCCAAAGTGTTGAACAATGCCGTCGAATAACTTGATTATGTTTTCAGCAGTTGCCTTGACCAATGGCTGAGCCTCAATCCACTTGGTAAACTTATTGATGGCTACATTAAGACACTGGAATCCGCCTGGTGCTTTTGCTAGAGGACCCACAAGATCAAGGTCCCAACAAGCGAAGGGCCATGATAGCGGTATGGTGTTAAGGTCATGTGCTGGAACATGAGCTTGTCGAGCGAAGAATTGACAACCTTGACATTTCTTGATGAGTTCTTCTACGTCTTCCTTGGCTGATCGCCAGAAGAAACCAACCATGTAGGCTTTCCCGACTAGTGTACGAGATGTAGCATGATTGCCACATGCGCCTCCATGTATTTTGGCTAAGAATGCACGCCCTTGCTCTGTTGTGATACACTTCATTAAAATGTTGGTCGAAGCCCCACATTGATAAAGAGTGTTTTCCACCACAACATAATTCTTGGCTCTTCGCACAATGCGAGTTCTCTCATTGTTGTCTTCATGTGCTTTATGATGCTTCAAGTACTCGATGAATGGTGACATCAAGTCGGTGTCAATAACCATAACCTATTAGTCTGGTGGTGGTTGATCAGAAGTACTTGGTTCAGGTGCCGGCTCCTTAATTGATGGCTTATGTAGCTCGTGTACGAACACTTCCGCTGGTACATCCGTGCGGTGTGATCCTAGCTTGGACAAGGCGGCATTGTTGTAGTCACGGATGACGTGATGGAACTCCAAACCATGAAAATTGTGCTCCAGTTTATGAACTTCCACACAATAGGCTTCCATAGTCTCTTTGGAACAGTCCCACTCTTTGTTAACTTGATTGGTTGCTACAAGGGAGTCACCGAAGACAACTAGTCATTTGATACTAAGCGATGCAGCCAGGCGGAGCCCATGCAGCATAGCTTCGTACTCTGCTTCATTGTTGGTAGCTTTGAAAATGATCAATAGAACATACTTGAGCTTAGGGATGAAAACGATTACGGAAATTCCTGATCGACCGAGCTTCATTTCCGAAAAATTCCTGTTCCGATGAAACAAAAATGGTATAACTGGGAAACGGTACGGAAACAGAAAATTTCGCTCGGAAACGATAGCAGCAATGATATAGGTTTTATACCACCGAATAGGTCGGTATACCGAATTTGGTCGAATATTTCCGTCGAAATTCCGAGTAAGCCCCGAATAGGTCGGTATACCGAATTCAGTCAAATATTTCTATCGAAATTCTGAGTAAGCCCATGACTTGTATAACCCTAAGGCCCAAAATGGCCCAATCACACTAGAACCCTCCTTCTTGGCTGCCTGGAGGCCAACAGTCCAACACAACAGCCGCCACCGCTCTTCCCGTCTCCCACTCCAATCTCGCCATCACCCAGCAGCAGGTCAGCGCCGGCGGCCAGCAGCCGCCTGACCTCGCGATGTCCCTAACGCCGGCAAGGATGGAGAAGACGTGTGGCCAAGAAGCAGCCCCCGTTCCTTCGGTACTGGTCTACTGTGAGGACCATGTGTGTCTGAGGGACCGAGTGGATGGTCGCTTCCTAGTGATGAGTGATTGACAACGTTGTGTGGACTAACGTTCGCCTTGGCTCAAGTATTGTAGATGTAGAATGTGGCTTGTTTTGCATTGGTACGGGTGAAGAACAAGCGTGAAAGGTCTTTGCCGGAGCGGCCTCCCAGGAGTTGAGAGACAATTAGGCTTGGTTCGAGGGAACCGATGGCTGATGAGATCAAGTGCGGCTCACATGGTGCACGAACAAGCAAGGCAACGTAAATGAAGATGATCTGAGCTGGTACATTGGGCGCGACCGAGTCAAGGAACAAGGCAAGACCGAGTAGACCGTCCGAGTGTCGGAGGTGAAAGGCTTGGCGTGCTCAAAGCTTGGCATGGAGGCTGGACCAAGTACGCGGGGATTGTTGGTTTGCCCACAAAACTAGCCGAGGAGGGTTTCTTGGTTTGGGCCTCAAAACCAAGTTCGAAGACCTGGTGTGGCAGAACCGGTCTCACCTGTTTGGCTTTAGGAATGCAGTCTGACCGATTTGTAGAACCGGTCTGACCAGTTTCAGTCTGCGCGTCGGGAAGCTTCGAAGCGGAGGACACGCGGCGTGATCGTGGAGGTTGCGTGAGAGGGAAGCAACTCCAGATGGATGCATGCCTAGCTGGAGGAGAAATATCTGCAACTTTACTCTTTTACCCTTGAGGGCGTGTATCGTAGAGTTAAGTTGTAGGGGTAGTTTAGTCCTTCGTCGGGGGCATATATACTCACCTTGGTGGGAGATGGCAGCCATATCTAGGAACCCTAGTTCATTTGCTCTTTGTTTTCCTAGGGTAGCGATGAGCTTCATGTTGTGAGGAAGAGAGGAGAGGACTTCTTGTAACACCCTAAAAATGCCCATTTAAAAATTTCTAGCAATTAATTTAATTTTATTATTTATGCTCATGATTAATATAGGGTAAATAAATAATTTCTAGAAATTAAAATCAAATATAAGGTGTAGAAACATTTTTGTTGCATTCATGCTGCTGCATTGAGTTTTGGTTGCTAGTGGTTCAAATAAGAATTTAAATATAGTTTAAATTCAAATTTGAATTACATCAGTTTGAGCCCTAGAATAGTTGTTAAGGAAATAGTTTGCTTTTCCCCCTTAAACTCTCTTGCTTGGCCACTTCTCCTCCCTTCCCTTCTTTTCCCCCCCAGCTCGGCCCAACTCCTCTCCTCTCTCCTTCCCGAGCCAGCCCAACTCTTTCTCCCACGGCCCACGGCTCCACCTCGGCCCATCTCCTCCCCGAGCCGGCCCAGCTCACTGACCGCACCTCCCTGCCTCTGGCCAGTGGGGCCCGGCCGGCAGGGCCGTCCCCTACCTCTCGCCGCGCTGGGCCGAGCCAGGTCACGCATGCCCGCGCCTCGCCCTACCTTGGCCCGGTGCTCGAGCTGCCTCCCCGCGCATGTGGGCCACCCACAAAGCTTCCACGAACCTCCCTCGCCTCATCCTTCCCTTTTTGGCACCGCTCCCCCCTTGGATGGTATCTTCCGCGCATGGAAGATACGGTCATTGTCGCCCGATCCTCAGGCGTGGCACACACGCCAAGGATCCCCCTCCCTCGGGCTATAAAAGCCGCACCCCCGCAGCCCTAGACACCCACCGCACCTCGCCTTGAGCCCTAGGCCTCCCCACCAGCACTTCCGCCGCCTTGCGTCGCCGTCCTTCGGTCTCCACCGTCGAACCCCGCCGCTACCGCTGGAGCTTCAACGAGGAGTCACCGCAGAGCTCCCAGAGGAGGCAGGGAACCTACCCGTGCAAATCCCATCCCTCTTTTCGCCCTATGCTGTGTCTAATTGCTCTCCGTGGCTTCACAGCGCTGCTGGAGAAGCCCGCCGTGTCGACCGCCATCTCCGTAGCCTGACCGACGTCGAGAGCCATCCAGGTGAGCTCGCCACCCCGCCCCGATGCTGTAGAGCCAAACCCCTTGGCCAATGGGGCCCTGTAGTGCTGGGTTGGCTTCGCTCCGGCGAGCCCCCGCCGCGAGTAGTGGCGGCGCCGCCGTCGTTCCCTCCCCCGCCAGCAGCCTTTCCCCCGGTCTGATCAGAGCCGATAGATCTCGATCCGATGGCCGCCAACACCCCAGTCACAAGTGAAACTCGCCGCGTAACGGTCAGCGCCGGTCCACCCTGGCGCTTTTGCTTAAGAGCCCTCCTAGTTTCCAAAATCAACCCGCCGTCCACGCCTTTTGTTGGCACTTCTTACGATCCAATATCAGAATTGAGAATCCTAGTACTGGGGTAAGGAGTGTTTTAGTGGTTTTCCTTATGGCTTAGTAAAATATAGAAATATTCTGCAAGAGCACAGAATCACCGCTGTAGCACTTCACCTGGGAGTATCCTGAGGTATCGTAATTTATATTTCCGCAGGGAAGCTTTGGCAAGATTACTAGTGAACAGATATTCGAGACTATCAGAGAAGGGTACACAACTAAACAAGACAGGGGATAACGGTATTGGATAGGAGTGGATATACCGGACACACAGCTCAAGGGATACTTAGGTAAGGGAGAGAAGAGATAGATAGCTGGGAGGACAACGAGAAGAGATATAGGACTCCTGGATACTTTATCTACCTATGTCACTCTAGCTTAGAGATACAGCGGCTATAGAGCCAGCACTAGGAGATCTGGGGTAACTCTAATGTCTTAGCATCGGGACAAGGGAACCGGTGAACACACAGAAAGGGATGAGAAGGGGTGCTACTATTTCCCAACTGGGGGATCCTACGGACCGGAACTAACGTGATGGGCTACGAAGACCGAAAGGGCTGTCACCACCTCCCGGCTACCACCTCCGTTGCGACGGGAATCAACTAAGGCC
Organism: Echinochloa phyllopogon; assembly: GCA_033239725.1. NCBI lineage: Eukaryota > Viridiplantae > Streptophyta > Magnoliopsida > Poales > Poaceae > Echinochloa > Echinochloa phyllopogon. The sequence goes on along the minus strand of BTCW01000015.1, from coordinate 19,770,820 downwards.
ACCGACTAGTCTAGGAACCACTCCTACACTAGGCAACGACTACTTACTCTACTAGCAAGAGCAAGCAACCTTGTCAATACTCTTGGTGACAATTCACCTCCAGTATCAAGCAAGATCGAAGAACCAGCCAAGACAAAGAATTAAACAAGACTACAAGCACTAGAACTATAACTGACTATAGTCTAAACAAGATATATGTTGCAACTAGGATAAAGTAGAAGCAAGATATAAATGACAAAGGCAAAGTGATAAAGATAACTATATTGATAACTCAAAGTCTTGCAAAAGGAAAAGGTAAAAGATACAAGAGCTTATACCAGAGCTTCTGAAGACAACTCCGGAACCTCCGAGGCAAAGCTCGACTCAACTCTAACTCCCAACTAAACTATCCTAACTCTACTAGAATTAAAGTGGAAATGAGCTCCTTGGAAATGAGCTCCTTGGCTTGGAAGTGACCCTCTATTTATAGGAGTCCAAGGCGGTTGAGGTAGGGTAGCGGCCACGGGAGCCAGGGGGGTACCCCCTGGGATTCCGGGCGAGGGGAGGCGGTTCGGCCGAACAGGTCGGTTCGGCCGAACTCCCCAGTTCGCCCGAACCAGAGGATCCGCCGACCTTGCTTCCCACGGTCAAGATTTGCTCCCTGGTGTCGGTTCCTAGCTAGGGCGGTTCGGCCGAAGGGCCCAGTTCGGCCGAACTGGGCCTGGCCCGTGGCCGGCCTCCCCAGCACCGCCTCTGCTGCTTGGACCCCCCTGGGCTTTCTCCTGATGCATGACTTCGTGTGGATCTGGCCCAGAATGACGTGGCATGGTCCAGGATGAGTTACCGGTCCCCCACGTGTCGTGTGATGTGTTCGTTTGGTCATTGTTGACGTGGACGACTCCCGGTGGTCTGCTCGGCTAAGGGGGGTAACCGGCCGAACAGAGTCGTTCGGCCGATTTGGTCATTTCCGGCCCCAATAGCACATATTTGTCGTAGTTGTACCTGCACAAGTGACACTCACCAAAACTCGTGGAACTTTATTAGAAATAAAACCTAAGTACATGGAATGTTGCATATAACCTCATTTATTCCCGAGTATTGGTGGTCGGATTTGGGCTGTAACGACCGCCAACAAGCTCCCCCAAGCTTAGCTCTTTGCTCGTCCTCGAGCAAAGATATAAACTTAGGCTCGGTGGATCAGGTTTTGCTACAATGTCATTTCTTTTGCAGGTAACTTTATAAACAACTAGTCTTCAAAAATACTTGAATCATAGGCAAAGTTTCAAATCACCTTTTTACCTATGGGGCTTATAGCAATCTCCTTATGTTGGGCGGTTGAAAGGATGAACAGTTTAAACTCAGTTTTATTCCACTCTACTCTTTTCAGGATCTCATCTCGGAGTTTTTCATAAGTTTTGAAAACTACAAATTGTTCCTCATTGGCACACTCAATCACTCAAGTGTATTTGAATCCTCACCAAAGGCTTGTGCCTTCTTTTCATCCTAACATCTAATATGGCTTTTTGTGTGGCTCAGGAACAAAGGATGAAGGCATGCATGCATCTCATATTTTTTCTAAGTCAAAGACCGGATCTCTGAGGAGACAAATCACATCTTAAGATCGAGACGTGCAAGTGTGTGGATATGAGTGGAGTGGAATATGGTGGAATGGAATATGGTGGAACTTCTTGGATGAATTTCCCTCTCCTTGATTTATTTTCGAGAACATGGGCTATCTTTTATTCTTATATTTTTGCCATGCCACTTGGCATGCTTTTCTTTTTCTCTTTCTTTTCGCCATGCTCTTTGGCATGCTTTTCTTTTTTTTCTTATTTTTGCCATGCTTCTTTGGCATGCTTTTCTTTTTGCATAGCCCATGTCTCTATCAAGAATATTTGGAGAGGGAAATCATAGAACATGGAGCATTTATTTTTGTGGATGGATGATGGAAAATGTTTGCTAACTCCCAGTGTAGGAATTGCAAGTGAGAGGTGGTGTGAGTACGTGGGTCTCGATCTTTAAGAGTATGAAAGCTTCACTCAAAGGTCACAACAATTTGACAAAGCTCACTAAGAAAACAACCAGCATATGAGTAGAAATTTTCAACTAAGCTTATCATATGGCTCTGGTAGGTATTTTGACCAATGAGGAACTTGTTTTATTTTGAAAGCGTAAATTTCCGAGATTTTCCCCGTACTAAAAGCAGAATAGAACTTAACCAAATTCTCACTATATCAATCCCCACAACAACTTAGACTTGGAATAAAGCATGTGCTCCCACAAGGTTTTCAGGATCATTTTTACTGACGCCAAATAACTCAAGCACAATCTAGCAACTAGTTGAAGCAAAGTACTTGCAAACTTAATGACAGAGCAACTATTCATCTTTTCCAAGGTGAGAGGCATATGATTCATTCCATGCATAGTTGGGAGTTATTTAATTCAAGGGAAATTTTGTTTAAGGGAAATATTTTTGGTATTTTCATCATTTTTTTAAATGCAAACTATCATGAAGGGAAATGAAAGGGAAATTAAATGATCAAAGTGCTGGATAAATCAGGACATACCTGGTGGGGGTCCTCCCCCAAGCTTGGACTTTCACTGGTAGGGGTTGAGCCTTGAGAGGTACTGGCTCAGCTGTTCCGCTTGTTCGTGGACGTCGTGCTGGATAGACGCCACCATCCCGCTATTCTCTTGATGGTACTGAGAATGGCGGGCTAGTGTGTCCCGGATCTCTCGGGTACGGTCGTCGATGAGCTTGACTCGGTCGGAGATGTAGGACATTTCCCGACCGTGGTCGAAGCGTGCGGACTGTGAGTATCCGGGATAGTATGGCTGGGAGGCACTGTCGTATCCCCCTCCATACCGGCTCCCGGACCACTTAGAGTCCGTGTCCTGGACGTAGTCCCAGCGTCCTGAGGTGAAGTAGTTCGGCTCCTGGTGTTGCCCGGAGCCTGCTGCTCCGGACGTCCCAGCGCCGGTGTACATGTCGTAGGTGGCCTCAAAAGCGGAAGTGTGTCGATGCGGCATTTGTGGTGCATCTTCCGGCTCCTGTGAGGTGGCGAGCCCAGCATCACGCCTGGCTCGTCCCCTCGTGACGGGTCCATCACCTGCAACGCTGTGCCGAGCGGGCTCTCTCCAAGGTGGAGAGTCGTCCGACTCGGTCCTCAACTGCAGAGTTAGTTTCGGCGTGGTATACAACCTTAGTGCTGCACAAGGCAAAGGCACTTCAGTTGTATAGCCACGGTAAATCATTGCCAGCGTTGCGTTAGGCGTCCGCCGTATCATGCTGGCTTGCACGAAGTGCTCGGCATCCACAACGGAACGCGCTGTCTCGATGTACGTGAGCCGAGCGCCTTGGAGGACGCCCAGATGGTTAGCGAGGCGAGTGACTAGAGAATTCATCGCCATGCTACCCGCACGAGAAATATGAGACAGCCAGTGACCAACCATGTCTTTCACAGGTGAATAGGGAATTTGCTTGACCATGGCAAAAAGAACCCGCAACTCAATGGTGTTGACAGGGCGCAAATCTGCCCGAGGGAATACCGTCATAGACACCCAACGATGCATGAAACGCAAAGTGGGGTTATGAATGCTGTTCGTGCGTGGCACATGACAGTTGGTATCCCCTGAAATCTTTTTCCAAAATGCCACCCGGTCAAATCTTTTAAGTGCTTTGTTCGGGTCTTAAGAACAATGACTTGAAAATCCGAGACCCGAACTAAAATCCCTCCAAGAGCAAAAGAACTCTTGGTTGAAGAACCGAAAACGAATCCACCCAGTTTCAGAAACCAAAGTCGAGAGAAATTCAAGGGTGAGCAGGTACGAACCTTCTTCGTTGATGTGCCAGAAATTCTCCCAGCCAATGGCCTGGAAAATTTCCGTGAACTCTACGTCCATCCCTGTGTCCCTGAGCAAGTCTTGCTCAAACACACGGGTGTGCTCGAACTCCTTCAGCCGAAGCTCGTTGAAGGTGTTCCGCTCCCTTTCTGTTCTAAGGTTGATGTCACTCTCGCTCAGGAGCTGCCTTGCTGGGGGCGTGGCATGGCCCCATCCCGAGCCGGCTGCTCCGTACTCGTCCGTGTCCATCCGGCTCGAGCCTCGGGACGGAGATGGGGAACTCCCAGCATCGTCCGATCGTCGGCCTAGCCGGGCGGAACGACGGAGCGAAGTGAAGAACTTTGACATGATTCCTGCAAAAAGTTAGTGCAACAACAACTACCCGAAGGACTGAATATATATGTGGTTAGCACAAGAAAATCAAGTCAGTCGTTCGAGATAGTTAGTCGTTCTTGCGGGGATGAAAACCACCACAAAAGGTTAGTCGTTCTTGTGAGTGTCGGTGACCACCACAAAATCGTCCAAAATTTCAGCACAAAGATCACAACAAAAGCAAAGTATTTTTTTGGGATTTTCTAGTGATGCAAGTGAACCAAAACTTGAGCAAGAAAATGAGAGAGAGAGAGCTCCTAGCAGAAATTTTCAGAATGGGAGAGTGAGTGAATGGTGCAAGGAGAAGCAAGCAGCAAGGCCAGCATTTATAGGCCAAGGGGAGGGCCTTGGCCAGTTCGCCCGAACCAGGCCTGGTGGCCAGGACACTCCCATGTGAGTGCAGCACTCACATGCCTTTGTTTCCACTCCAAGTTTGTGTGGCCATCAATTCCCAAGGACATTTTTAGTGGATTTTAGTGGTAGGTGAGATAGAAATGTGACATGACCAAAGTGGAAATTAGTGGAGTCACCCCCATGCTGCCATGTTTGTGATAATTGGTGAGTATGCAGCCATTTTTAGTGGGGTAGACATGTTTGTTGCTGGTTGGTGGTTATGGTAAATAATTGGAGATGTTCTAGAAGGGATGAAAATGATAAAAGTTACCAATTACATCCACCCTAGTTAAAATTTCAGCATGTGTCCAATTATTTCTAACCAAGCTTGCAAAATTTTCTACTCTCTCTCAAATTAATTATTCAAGTGGTTCATTTATTTTGAAAAGGGAAACATGCAAATGCAATTGGAAATTTAAAAATTGGAAGGGAAATATGGGATACATACCGGTTTTCCTCGCGGCGAGAGCTCGGCTTTTAAGTCCACGAGCGGGACTTCTCCTGTCTTCAGTTGTTCTTGTCATCGTCCGGTCCCGGAGTGGGTGACTTGGACGATGCAACCTTCTTCCGCCACATTTTCTTGTTCTTCTTCTTCGGTGTTGGTGGCGGTGGGATCGGCGTCTCTGGAGAATTCCAGAGGGCTTGTTCTTCCTCGTATTTCTTTACGAGGAAATCCATTTCTTCTGCACTTGTCAGTTTTGTCGGCTCGTTCCATTTGAGCTGCTCACCACCGAGTATTTCCAGCTCTCCATTAATGAGAGCCTTAAGGAAACACTCGGCGCTCCTCTGCTCCGGTGTGAGTGGCTCTGTCTTCTTCTCTTCCCGGGGTTGAAACTTGAAGTAAGTCAGCCTTCCGTCGATATGGAACGAGATTTCTCTCGCATCCATATCGATCCTACCCCGGGTGGTGTTCAAGAATGGTCGGCCCAACACAAGGGGAAACGAATGCTCATTCCCCGTGTCGAGGACAACAAAGTCCACAAGGACATATCGTCCCCAGATCCGGACCGGTACATTCTCGATCACCCCCTCAGGGTAGCGGATGGTTGAGTCCGCAAGCTGTACCTGGGCAGTAGTCGGTGACAAAGTAGGGTAGCGTAATTTCTTAAATAATACCTTAGACATGATGTTGAACCTAGATCGCAGAGTGCATCATCAATGCGACGATTCCAGATCGAGCACTGAATGATGGGCACTCCGGGATCTTCCTTCCTGTCCGGAGAGGTCTTGACGATCGCCCTTTTTGCAGCTCTCGGCAGGTAGGTCCATCTTGGTGTCAGCACTTGGATGTGTGCGACCTTCCCTGCGTGGTTAGTTCGGAAGACACTACGAGACATCTTACCATGCCTGGTAGTGATGGAATTCACTGTCTCGATGGAAGGTTCGGGTTGCCCCGGAATCTTCCCTGATTCAGTGACAGGAACAGTAGCAGCTAACTGAGCGACTTGAGTTTCTATCATTTTATTAAAGCTCAGTTGACTTTTCATAGCAGAAGAAAATGATTCCATCCTAGAGTCTATGCTTTCCAGAGTTTTATCATTAGCAGCAAGCTTTTTATTGACGTTTTCAATTATTTTCATCTGGCCAAACACTAGATCTCTAAGAGACGGCTGATTATTGAAATTGCTGGAATTGAAATTGTTACCTTGTTGATGCCTCTCAAAAGGGAGGTTTGGGCGCGGATTCCAGCCTTGGTTGCCGTAGTTGTTCGGTCGGTACCTGTTGTTGTTGGAGTTGTTGACGTAGTGGGCATCTTCTCACGTTTCGGGGCAGTCATTCCCCGAATGGCCAGTGTTGCCACAGACTTCGCAGGTCATGCGAGCGTCCATGGCTTGCACCGTTTCTTGAGCAGGGGCCTCCAGTTTCTTCATCAGGAGGTCCATCTTGGCAGCGAGCATGTCTAGAGCTTCAACTTGGTGAACTCCTCGGGTCTTTGGTTGAGTCCGATCATCGGACCAACCTTGGTTCTCGACCATCTTCTCTATGAGGGCCTTCGCACGACTCTCCTCAAGAGAGAAGAACGAGCCTCCAGCAGCAACATCCAGGTACTCACGGGCAGAATTTCTCAGCCCATGATAGAAAGTTTGGATTATGAACCAACTCTGCATACCATGGTGAGGACAAGCAGAAATATAGTCCTGGAGGCGATCCCATGCCTTCGGGACTGTTTCATCTTTTAGCTGCTGGAAACTAGCTATTTTGTTCCGGAGGGCGTTGGTTTTCCCAATCGGAAAGAATTTTAGCAAGAAAGCGCTAGTGCATTTATTCCAGGTATCTATTGCTTCGCGGTTAGCATAAAACCATTGTTTTGCCTTGCCTAATAATGAGAATGGAAATAAACGAAGGCGAATGGCATCGATACTTACTCCGCGGATGGTGAAGGTGTTGCAAATCTCCAGGAAATGCTGGAGATGAGCATTGGCATCTTCGTGTGGCTTGCCACAGAACGGGCTAGCCTATACCATGTTGATGAGGGCTGGCTTCAGCTCGAAGCTACCATCTCCGACTGGCGGAGCTGGTCCGACACGTACGTTCTTGCTCGATGGAGCGGAGAACTCACGGATCGTCTTGGTTGCCATCCTCGATGTAGCCTGGTCAACGACGGGAAGGACTGGGTTCGTCAGAAGGAGTTGCTTCTGAGGAGGTACAACACGGGGTCGTACTATCCTCACAAGTGACTCCGGATTTTCTTGGAAGTTTGACGGTAGTTGGAAACCAGTCATGCACTGCTCTGTTCAACAAGGACCAACGAACGGAGCAAGGATAAACCCGCTTAAGTAGCGGTACTCAACTAAGATAGCTCAAGATAAAAGTTCAAAAATAATCTAGCCAAAGACTTCCCCGGCAACGGCGCCAGAAATGCTTGTTGGCACTTCTTATGATCCAATATCAGAATTGAGAATCCTGGTACTGGGGTAAGGAGTGTTTCAGTGGTTTTCCTTATGGCTTAGTAAAATATAGAAATATTCTGCAAGCGCACAGAATCACCGCTGTAGCATTTCACCTGGGAGTATCCCGAGGTATCGTAATTTATATTTCCGCAGGGAAGCTTTGGCAAGATTACTAGTGAACAGATATTCGAGACTATCAGAGAAGGGTACACAACTAAACAAGACAGGGGATAACGGTATTGGATAGGAGTGGATATACCGGACACACAACTCAAGGGATACTGAGGTAAGGGAGAGAAGAGATAGATAGCTGGGAGGACAACGAGAGGAGATAGAGGACTCCTAGATACTTTATCTACCTATGTCACTCTAGCTTAGAGATACAGCGGCTATAAAGCCAGCACTAGGAGATCTGGGGTAACTCTAATGTCTTAGCATCGGGACAAGGGAACCGGTGAACACACAGAAAGGGATGAGAAGGGGTGCCACTATTTCCCAACTGGGGGATCCTACGGACCGGAACTTAATTTTGGGTATGAGCTGGTTAGCCAGATATGATGCGGTGATCCAGTGCGCCAAGAGAGCGGTACAGCTGACAGCAAAGTCTAGAGATAAGGTGGAGTACCAGGCAGCCAATCCCTTAGAGCTTAATCAAGTCAATCAAGCTGAAGGTGCAGCTCTGGAGGACATCAAAGTTGTGAGTGAGTTCCCGGATGTGTTCCTAGATGAATTGCCAGGTATGCCCTCGGAACACGAAGTTGAATTCGTTATTGAACTTAAACCTGGCACTGCACCTATAACTAAAAGACCATATAGGATGGGAGTAAAGGAACTGGAAAAGCTCAAGGAAGAACTGAGCTCCTTGCTAGCCAAGGGGTATATTCGTCCTAGTTCATCACCATGAGGAGCACCAGTGTTGTTCGTGGACAAGAAAGATGGGACACAGAGGTTGTGTGTGGACTATCGAGCCCTCAACAAAGTGACCATCAAGAACAAGTACCCACTACCGAGGATTGATGATCTGTTTGATCAGCTGAAGGGAGCTTGTGTGTTCTCCAAGATAGATCTTCGATCAGGCTATCACCAGATGAGAATCCGGTTGGCGGACATACCCAAGACGACTTTCACCACTCGGTACGGATTGTATGAGTTCACGGCCATGTCCTTTGGACTGACCAACGCTCCTACATACTTCATGTACCTGATGAACAGTTTGTTCATGGACTACCTCAACAAGTTTGTGGTGGTGTTCATTGATGACATTCTGGTCTTCTCCAAGAATGAAGAAGAACACGAGGATCACTTGGGATTGGTGATGCAGAGACTCCGGGAGCATCAGGTATATGCCAAGTTGAGCAAGTGCGAGTTTTGGTTAAAAGAAATGGCATTCTTGGGACACGTGTTGTCTAATGGAGGGGTGGCAGTTGATTCGAAGAAGGTTAGCGATGTGTTAAGATGGAACCCGCCTCAGGATGTGAGCGAAATCAGGAGTTTCCTTGGGATGGCCGGATATTATCGAAGGTTCATCGAAGGGTTCTCCAAGATTGTTAAGCCCCTGACGGCATTATTGGAGAAAAATGCTAAGTTCATCTGGACTGAGGAGTGTCAAACCAGCTTCAAGGAGTTGAAGAAGAGGCTGACGACATCACTTGTGCTGATTTTTCCCGACATAGCCAAGAGCTTCTCCATCTACTGCGATGCGTCCCGTCTAGGATTGGGGTGTGTGCTCATGCAGGAGGGGAGAGTCATGGCTTATGCATCAAGGCAGTTGAGGAAACATGAGCAGAACTACCCGACACATGATCTAGAGTTGGCAGCTGTGGTACACGCGCTGAAGATTTGGAGGCATTACTTGATTGGACACAAGTGCGACATCTACACCGATCACAAGAGCGTCAAGTACATCTTCACTCTATCAGATATGAATATGAGGCAAAGCCGATGGTTGGAGTTGATCAAGGACTATGATCTAGAGATTCACTACAACCCAGGGAAGGCTAACTTGGTTGCAGATGCTCTGAGTAGGCGGAGCTATGTGAACAAGATCACCAGACATTGTCTGCCAAAAGAGCTCAGCCTGGAGTTTGAAAGGATGAGTCTAGGATTTGTGACTAGCGTCACAGAGATGGTAGTGGAACTGACTCTAGAACAGGAAATCCGGAAAGGTCAGCTTGAGGGTGAAAAGATCAAGGAGATTGTGGAACATGTTGCTCTAGGAAAAGCCCCCGATTTCCGAGTAGATGATCAGGGAACTTTGTGGCATGGGAAGAGACTATGTGTACCCGACGTGACGCAGATCAAGGATACAATCCTAAGAGAAGTGCATGATTCGGCGTACTCGATCCACCCGGGAAGTACCAAGATGTACAAAGAAATCAAGGAGAGATTTTGGTGGTACAGATTGAAGCGTGATGTGGCCCTTTGTGACACGTGTCAGAGGGTCAAGGCTGAACATCAGAGGCCAGCCGGATTACTCCAGCCCTTGAAGATACCTGAATGGAAGTGGGAGGAAGTCGGAATGGATTTCATCACCGGTCTACCTCGCACTTAGAGAGGATTTGACTCCACCTGGGTAATCGTGGATTGCTTGACCAAAGTGGCACACTTTCTTCTAGTGAAGACCACTTACACAGGCGCCAGATTAGTAGAGCTATATATGGAAAGAATTGTATGCTTGCATGGAGTGCCGAAGCGGATAGTGTCTCGTTGCGGTACTCAGTTCACATCACACTTCTAGTAGAAGCTACATGAGTCTATGGACACTAAGCTGCACTTTAGCTCAGCTTACCACCCACAGACGGATGGACAGACAGAGCGAACCAATCAGATTTTGGAGGACATGTTGAGGGCATGTGCTCTGCAGTATGGTGTTAGTTGGGACAAGAGTTTGCCCTTTGCGTAATTCTCGTACAATAATAGCTACCAGAAGAGTCTGCAAATGGCACCATTCGAGGCTTTGTATGGTAGAAAGTGCATGACACCACTGTTCTGGAGTCAAACTGGAGAAACCCAAGTTTGTGGGCCTAAGATACTAAGAGAGGTTGAACGTCAAGTGCAAGTGATTAGGCAGAATTTGAAGGTGGCACAGTCCCGACAGAAGAGTTATGCGAATGTCAGACAGAGTGATCTCAGCTTCAAAGTTGGAGACTTTGTGTACCTCAAGGTGTCACCAATGAGAGGCGTGAAGAGGTTTAATGTCAAGGGCAAACTAGCACCTCGTTACATTGGACCTTTCCAGGTACTTGAACGAAAATGCGAGGTGACATATCAGTTGGAGCTGCTCGAGAACTGGCAGGAGTACACGATGTGTTCCATGTATCCCAGTTGAAGAAATGCATGCGGGTGCCCGAGGAGCAGATCCCCATAGATGAGCTGAATGTGCAAGAGGATCTCACCTATGCCGAAAATCCAACTAAAATATTGGAGAAGTCTAAGAGAATCACCAGAAATAAAGTAATCCGGATGTGCAAGGTTCAGTGGAGCCGTCACTCCGAAGACGAAGCGACGTGGGAAAGAGAAGAAGACCTAAAGGTCGAGTACCCAAAGCTCTTCGCATCCACATCCGAATATCGGGGACGAGATTCATATTAAGGGGGGTAGGTTTGTAACACCCTAAAAATGCCCATTTAAAAATTTCTAGCAATTAATTTAATTTTATTATTTATGCTCATGATTAATATAGGGTAAATAAATAATTTCTAGAAATTAAAATCAAATATAAGGTGTAGAAACATTTTTGTTTCATTCATGCGGCTGCATTGAGTTTTGGTTGCTAGTGGTTCAAATAAGAATTTAAATCTAGTTTAAATTCGAATTTGAATTACATCTTCTTGAGCCCTAGAATAGTTGATTAAGAAATAGATTGCTTTTGCCCCTTAAACTCTCTTCCTTGGCCGCTTCTCCTCTCTTCCCTTCTTCCCCCCCCAGCTCGGCCCAACACTCTCCCCTCTCTCCTTCCCGAGCCAGCCCAACTGTTTCTCCCGCGGACCAGCTCACTGACCGCACCTCCCTCCATCTCCCTCTCACTGTGATGAGGACATCACCAGCTTAGATATGACCATATCAATGGCTTGTAAAGAAAAGGTAAATCACTCCTATATCATGATTATTGTTGCTACATTCGATAAATTGATGCTGCGCCATGATGTGTGTTCGTTGTCATTTTCAGAAATACATACGTGGATAAAAAAGAGTGCTAGACACACATGGAAGGCATGGAGGACCAAAGAAGTTGATTGGGGACCAATTTTAAGTATTCCCACGTTCCCCATCAGGCTACCACGTCACATTGGCCCAAAGATGGAAAGAGACCAAATCCAACACGTTTTGGAAAGTCTGGATTCGGACTGCAGGAAAGTGCTGACTTGCAACGGCCGCCACGACTTCATCCGGACACCGTTTTGGGCGACCAAACACATGATGCAAAGATTATCAAGTATAATTTCAAACGGATCTGGAGTCATGTCAATATCTGCTCCGAGGTGGCCGCAATCGTCGATTTACTACAAGACTTTTTCTGCCCACAGTGTTGCGTCACCTTATTTTGGGCCAATGGGCCATGTATCAAGTCGGGTCCATTAGGGATGCATCCTAGGGTTGGAGCACGACCCCCACTAGGTCCTGAGCATGCCCCTCCCCTCTCATATACCCCCATAGCCATCATGAAAAGATTGGGTTTTGTTTTGATGAAAGTTTAGCCATTGCTACTTGCTTGTAAGCGCGCGTGCTGGTCCAGCCGCCCGTCTTCGAGTCTTCAGAACCTCACCTCTGTGTTTTCAGATTGGTTATTAACTCCATATTAGCAATTGAGTTACTTGTTCTACTTGTTCTTGCTTGTTCTTAGATTGCTGATCTGTTCATTGTGAGTATCTATTGTTTTCGGTGGTGCGTTGTGACTTCCCTTGTGTCCGGGCTCGCGTTTTTAGCTCGGACTAGGCTAGGACCAGCATGGTACCACCGTTGAATGATTATTCAGCTTGCTTGATTTTAACTAACGTAGTGCTAGCTATTCCTTGTTTTCAGCACACCTATAGCTCCACATATACGACTACAGCTTGATAGATCTTGTTGCTACGGCACCGATACACTATCTTCGAGGTTATTGTCTTGTTGGTTGCCGTCACCTCCTGTTTTGCTTGGTAAGAACTTGTAAGAGCTGGTTTGAACAAGGATAGTTTGAGAGAATTACAACTGACACATCCCAGTAGTTGACAAGAGGATACATATTATTTTTGTGTTTCTTGTTTTCTACTAATCATGGCAGGTGATACAGATATTTTTGAGCTGATGAAACTACACCCTCATATACAAGATGTCATTCAACTCTTGCCGTTATATGATGGTAAGTTTGATCCTGAAGCTTATATTGATTGGGAGCTAAAAGTTGATAATGAATTTGATGATCATGACTTGTCTGAGAAACAAAAGATTTATATTGCCTCTAATGTTTTGACTGAATATGCTTTGCTAGAATGGAAACATATTTTTAGGCACAATAAAGTCCCAGAATTTTGGGAAGATTTCAAATTTCTTTTTAGAGATGCATGCATTCCTTCATATTATGCTGATTATTTGCTTGCAAAATTAGACAAATTGAAGCAAGGTAGTAGGACTGTGAGGGAATATTTTCATATCTTGAAGACTTGTATCATGTTTGGTGGATTAGATGAATGTGCGAAAGATGTTATGTGTAGGTTCATGAGAGGGCTCAATTCTGAAATTCGAACATTGTTAATTAGCAAGTCATATAGATGTATTGGTGAATTATTTTGGCTTGCTGTTAATGCTGAAAAGGAGACTATATTATTTGTGAATAATTGCAAGAATGATTTAACCCATGATGATGTACAAAACATGTCCACTCTACATGCTAACCAAGAGCAACAAATAGTGGAACGCACTGTAGATTTACCTTTGCCAAAAGATGAATTACTTGTTGTTCCTTGTGATAAAGAGGACTTGTGTGTTGATGATTCTTTTACTCAGATGCCACAAGTAGTGAATAAGTGTGATTCTTTTGGTTTAGAACCATACAAATGTGCTGAAGCAAAGCTTTTCCATCCTATTACTTGTGCCCAAGATGAACTGAAATTGATGTCTTCTTTAAATACTTTGGGTTATATTGAATTTGATATTCTTTGTGATCTAAGATGTTTAGAGGAGAAACTTTTTTCATATTCTGAAATTTCATGCTTGTCTAATCATACATATCACTTTGTGGGCAAGTATAATTTCAAAGGAGAGTATTTGCAGCATAAAGTTTATATTTGCTCTAATATGAAATATCCTTTTGGGCTACAATATCATAATCAAATAGAGGGTTGGGCTAACACTAACGATGTCTCGCAAAGTTTTGCTAGTTTTTCTCTTAAGCAACAGGGTCAGCCCAGAGAAGGGGAGCATTGTTGGTTGTGGTCGTGCAACATAGATGTAGTTACGTGCTCAAACAACAAAGGAATCACCTTAGAATGCCACCAGAGCAAGTCGAGGACGACTTGCAGCCAAGAAGGGGAGAATGATGAGGACATCACTAGTTTAGATATGACCATATTAATGGCTTGTAAACAAAAGGTGAATCACTCCTATATCATGATTATTGTTGCTACATTTGATGAATTGATGCTGCGCCATGATGTGTGTTCGTTGTCATTTTCAGAAATACATACATGGATAAAAAAGAGTGCTAGACACACATAGAAGGCATGGAGTACCAAAGAAGCTGATTGGGGACCAATTATAAGTATTCCCACATTCCCCATTAGGCTACCACATCACATTGGCCCAAAGAAGGAAAGAGACCAAATCCAACACGTTTTGAAAAGTTTGGATTCGGACTGCAAGAAAGTGCTGACTTGCGACGGCCGCCGCGATTTCATCCTGACTCCGTTTTGGGCGATCAAACACTTGATGGAAATCTTATCAAGTATAATTTCATAGGATCCAGAGTCATCTCCATACAGCACCTTATTTTCGGCCAATGGGCCATATATCAAGTCAGGTCCATTAGGGATGCATCCTAGGGTTGGAGCACGACCCCCACCAGGTCCTGGCGTGCCCATCCCCTCTCATATACCCCCATAGCCATTATGAACTGATTGGGTTTTGTTTAGATGAAAGTTTAGCTATTGCTACTTGCTTGTAAGCGTGCGTGCTGGTCCAGCCGCCCATCTTCGAGTCTTCAGAACCCCACATCTATGTTTTCAAATTGGTTATTGACTCCATATTAACAATTGAGTTGCTTCTTCTACTTGTTTTTTGCTTGTTCTTCGATTGCTTGCAGGAATTACCCTAGTGGTTTGGTTGATCGCGCTCCACAAGATCGCGGTGACCGCTGGAGTAGGTGTATCGGTTGCTAAGGCGCAGCATCCTTGGACGGTTGTAGTCGGGCCGTGAACCTCTCTCTAGTCTAAATCGAAGTTATCCCCCTCTCATCAAAAGATCGGGCGCAAACCCTAGCAGGTTCCCATCAGTTGGTATCGGAACGAGGTTTATCGGTGAGAGACTATCAATCCTTTGCTATTTTTTAATTTCATATAGTCCAGAAAAGCCAAAAAAAGTAGATTAGAACAAGTAACCAACTCCAACGGTCACCGTGATCTTGTGGAGCACAATCAACCAAACCACTAGGGTCATTCCTGCAAGCAATCGAAGAACACATAAGAACAAGTATAACAAGCAACTCAATTGCTAATATGGAGTTAATAACCAATCTGAAAACACAGAGGTGGAGTTCTGAAGACTCGAAGACGGGCGGCTGGACCAGCATGCGCGCTTACAAGCAAGTAGCAATGGCTAAACTTTCATCTAAACAAAACCCAATCTATTCATGACGGCTATGGGGGTATATGAGAGGGGAGGGGCACGCCCAGGACCTAGTAGGGATCGTGCTCCAACCCTAGGATGCATCCCTAATGGACCCGACTTGATACATGGCCCATTGGCCCAAAATAAGGTGACGCATTACCGTGGGCAGAAAAGGTCTCTGTAGTCAATTGACGATTGCGGCCGCCTCGGAGAAGATATAGACATGAGTCTAGATCCGTATGAAAGTATACTTGATAAGCTTTGCATCAAGTGTTTGATCGCCCAAAATGGAGTCCGGATGAAGTCGTGGCGGCCGTTGCAAGTCAGCACTTTCCTGCAGTCCGAATCCGGACTTTCCAAAACATGTTGGATTTGGTCTCTTTCCTTCTTTGGGCCAATGTGACGTGCTAGCCTGATGGGGAACGTGGAAATACTTAGAATTGGTCCCCAATCAACTTATTTGGTCCTCCATTCCTTCCATGTATGTCTAGGACTCTTTTTCATCCATGTATGTATTTTTGAAAATGACAACGAACACACATAATGACGCAACATCAATTCACCGAATCTAGCAACAATAGTCATGATATAGCAGTGATTCACATTTTGATTACAAGCCATTAATATGGGCATATCTAAGCTGGTGATGTCCTCATCACACTCGCCAGTGGGGCCAGGCCGGTAGGGCCGTCCCCTACCTCTCGCAGCGCTCGACCGAGCTAGCTCACGCACGCTCTGCCTCGTCGCGGCTCGGCCCGGTGCTCGAGCCGCCTCCCCGCGCCTATGGGCCACCCACAAAGCTACCACGAAGCTCCCTCGCCTCATCCTTCCCTTTTTGGTGCTGCTCCCCCCTTGGAAGGTATCTTCCCCGCATGGAAGGTCCGATCATCGCCGCCCGATCCTCGGGAGTGCCGCTCACGCCAAGGATCCCCCTCCCTCGGGCTATAAAAACCGTACCCCCACAGCCCTAGACCCCCACCGCACCTCGCGTTGAGCCCTAGGCCCCCCCACCAGCACTTCCCTCGCCTTGCGCCGCTGTCCTTCGGTCTCCACCGTCGAATTAGACGGGGTTTATGGTTTGCCGGAGCTTCAACGAGGACTCACCCTAGAGCTCACAAAGGAGGTAGGGAACCTACCCGTGCAAACCCTGTCCCTCTTTTCACCCTGTGCTGTGTCTAATTGCTCACCGTGGCTTCATAGCGCCGCCGGAGAAGCCCACCGTCTCCACAGCTTGACTGACATCGAGAGCCACCCAGGTGAGCTTACCATCCTGCCCCGATGCTGTAGAACCAAACCGCTTGGCCAATGGTGCCCTGTAGCACTGGGTTGGCTTCGCTCCAGTGAGGCCCCGCCGTGCGCAGTGGCGGCGCCGCCGTCGTTCCCTCCCCCGCCGGTAGCCTTTCCCCCGGTCTAATCAGTGTCGATAGATCTTGATCCGACGGCCGCCAACACCCTAGCCGCGAGTCAAACTCGCCGTATAACGGTCAGCGCCGGTCCACCCGGGTGCTTTGCTTTGAGCCCTCCTAGTTTTCCCAAATCAACTCGCCGTCCACGCCTTTTCAAAACTATTTTCGATTACATCCCGATTTTTAGGGAAAACCCCCTAAGCTTTTAAATAATAGAACCCGTCGTCCTGTTTGGTTATTTTTGCACGTAGGCCCGTGTAGTTTTACGCATAATTATGTTTTAGCCCCTAGGTTTTCTCAAATAAGCCCTTAGAGCTTTTAAAAACTTGCCAGTAGTCCCTATAGCATAGAAACCCATATCTTCTTTGTTTTAACTCCGATTAGAGTGATTTTTGCGCTCATGTGTTCGTAGTGAAGCAAAGATTAGTTTTAAAACATTCTTTTTGTACTATTTCTACTGTTTGGTGTACTGTTCTAATATAATAATATTTGTTTTCATGTGTTGGCTTGCGTGGATGCTTGTGTGGTGATTCGTGTCCAGTCGGTGAGCTGTTTGCGTTGGAGTTCAAGTACGGGTAGGACTTTCAGAAGCAGGACCAGCAGTAGTAGCACTTTGAGGAAGGCAAGTTATAGCACGGACAATCCTTGCTACCTACCCACTTTGTAATAATTTATTTCATACATGCATATGTCTAAATTGATGTACATAGTCTTGATTATCATATATTTTGATTACCTCGGGTTTTTGCGTATGGGTAGAGTCATTGCTATGCGCAGCTACTATCACCACTGTTTAATTGTTAAACTGGACTTAATGGTTCACTTTAACATTAATGATAAAACTTGCTTTTTAGCAACTTGCTTTAGGGAGCTAGAGCATGTGCTTTGTGCATTGTTCTAGTGTCTCTCCGTAAGGTCCGGTTCTTAAAGCGGCAACCCAGGAGCCTGTCACCACCGCTAGAACTATTATGGCTCTGGTCTTGGTTAAGTAGCTTGTACGTCTCTAGCTTGTCAGTGGTTACCGATGGGGCCGACGACGTTAAGGGAAGCAAGGCACTGGGTGTTTCTTGATTCCACCGAGGACGGTAGCCCCGTCGGCTAGGTCTCGTTGGACCCAGTCCCGTGTTGGGAGTCCTCGCGTTGGAATTCCACACGTTGCGCATTGGTTGGCTTGCGTAGCCCGCGCTCCGGACGCCATTGACCCCCTCACGTTGGGCCCTGAGGGTCAGTCAATCTCGGTGCCTAGAATCTCACCACCTTGTTGTACCTGAGCGGCCACTGTCTTGTTTGGGTGTCTTGTGAAAAACCTCGTAGCGTCCCTATGCAGTCACACCTCGGAAGTGTTGATGTGCGTGGTTGGGTGTAAAGTTCCTTTGAACTTTTACGCGACTGGTGGGTAAAGGGCGAAACCTCTGCAGAGTGTAAAATCTATCATGATAGCCTTGCTCAGGGTCACGAATGGTCTGAATCCTTTTTTATTAGAAAATGATGTTTATTTATGATTAATGTCACTTATACTTCATTAATTTGGTTGCAACTGGGTTCTATTCACTTGTAGTAACTTGGATAATGTTAAAATGAACCAACTAAAAATGCTAATGCAGTTCAGCTGTGTCTAGCCTTACTTTGAGCCTTCATACACCCGTGCTATACTTGCTAAGTAAATGTTTTACTTACACTTGTCATCTATTCAACAAAATCCTGGGTGGGTAACAGATTGGGCTGTGCATGAGTCTGTTGCTGAGTTTCCAGAAGATCTACCATACTACTGAGTTGCGTTCTCCCAGTCAGAGTCCCTGTGGATTACGGCTTCGCTTAGTTGAGAGTTATTAGTCTTCCGTTGTATTGGTTAATTTGTTTATGTTAAACTCTGATGTAAAACTCTATTTATTCAAGCATAAGTTCTATGTTTATCATATTTGTTTGCTATATGTGTACTATGACTTCCTGGGCACACATATGGCCACATTCGGGTTTTTGTGTAAATCCGAGTGTGACACTTATCCACTTCTATTTTCCTCCACTTTCAATTGGGTTGGATGAAGGCAGGAGGCTAGCCCTTTGTAAATAAGTTGACCTCGTGATGCAAAGAGAATTCCTTGTGATGAATCTTTGTGTTCTTGTCTCTCTCATGTTTTCTCTTTTTGTGGATTTTTGTGTGATTTTTGGGAGATTTTCGTTCATCGGATTTGAGGCCATTTTCTTGCGGGATTTCATTGGGGATTCTCTCATGGGTCTTTATTGATCATTGTCTAGTGATTTGGCCCCCCTCAATCCTTGGGAAGAGCCTTTGATTTACTGGATTTTGGTTGAACCCGATCAAAAGGGTGTTCGTGTCTTTGCTTCTCGATTCCTCTTGATTTGGTGCATTGTGGGAGGTGATTTTGGAGCCATGACTAGTTCATGAGGTATCCTACCTATCCCAAAGTCTCGAATCCATGGAGCGAATCGAGAGATCAGTTGGGGATAAGATCGAGTTCTTCCCGCGGGCAGATTTTTCCCGTGTCTGTCTGGGGAAACCGGTCTGACTGGTTTTGGTATTGAAGGTGCTAAGTGTTGGTTTTTAGTATCCTTTGCTGTAATTTGCTAGGTTTTTCCTGAAAGTTGATTTGAAGTGTTTTGAGCACATTTGTGGCCGTAGCTTTGCACTTGGGTAGTACAAATCAAATCCGGTCTGACCGGTTTGTAAACACGGTCTGACCGGTTTCGGTCTGTGTGCTGAAGATGAGCTTTGAGTTGTTGGTTCCACTGTGCTTCGTGCTTGAGACTTGTTCCTAGGTCCAGAAGGACTTCAGTGGTTTCATGGATTTGGAAAGGAAGTGAGTGGATCACGATTGGAAGTGATTTTGGGCTATAGGCCGGAATTGCTCTTCTGAGAGAAATTTTTATCGGCTCCCATTCACTCCGCCTCTCTCTGTGCGCCGATTCGATCCTTCAATTGGTATCAGAGCCGGTTATGGATCTTCGTGATTCTAACCATTCTTAAGATCCAAATATGGCGTATGGAGAAAGGGTTCGGGTCCTCCTCACTTTGATGGGAAGAATTAACAGATGTGGGCTGTTCGCAAGGGAGCTTTCCTCCGAGGCAAGGGACAATTGCTATGGGATGTCACTATTGACATACCTATAGAGTCCTTCAGGAGGATAAGGACAATCTTGAGGCTAATGCAAAAGCCATGGATTACTTGTTTCGATCGCTTGCCGAGCATGAGTTCATTCGTGTCCTCGGTGAACATCTTGCCTGTCAGATTTGGCAAAAGTTGGAGATTGCCCACGGAGGTGATAGTTCAGTTAAGGCTAGGCTCTTTTCGACTTACCGGATGGAGTACGAGAATTTCACTCATCTTCCCGGTGAATCAATTGATGCCATGTTTTAGAGGTTTACGGTGATTATGAACAATATGCAAGCCAACATTACCAACCTCCCATACACGGATCATGATAGAGCTTTGAAGCTCTTGCATTGATTGGATAGATTTGTGTGGGGTGCTAAGGTTGAGGCGATTATGGAGTCATATGGCTATGAGACACTCATATTTAATTGGTTGTTCTCCAAGCTCAAGTCCTCAGAGGTCGATAGGATGGCTAGAGCCAAGCTTGAGAACCCGACTGGTCCCCATAGTCTGGCTCTTATGAGTGGCTCTGGTTCTAGGTCGCTTACTAACTCTTCACGACAGTTTGCATTGTCTATGCTTGTGTCTTTGCCAGATGAGGAGTTTGAGGTGCTGAGCGAGGACGATCTCGCGTTGCTAACAAGGAGGTTTGGGCGCATGTACGATAACCGCAAGAGTACAAGGCACGTCAGGAGTACGTGCTATAGGTGCGGCAAGATGGGGCACCTCATTGCTGAGTGTTCGGAGCTAGCTGAGCCCAGGAACGAGCACAAGCACCGTGCGAGGGATGACCACAAGAACCGATCCAGGAATGACAACTGCGGCAAGCACAAGAGCAAGGAAAAGCACAAGACGAGTTCAGGCTAGACCTCGTCGAGTTCGAGCAGTGAGGAGAAAGATCAAGGTCGACGCCGAAGGCACAACGACAAGGAAGTCAATGGGCTTGCGTGCATGGCTTCTCGTGGCTTTTGTACCATGGCACATAGCTCCAACAATAAGAAGAGTGGAAGAGAAGATTCAGAGTCAGACTTCGAGGATGAGGTAAATCGTGATTCCGACTTCTTGTTAGAGGAGAATGCTAGGTTGAATGAATTGCTTGATAACCATGATGATGTGCTTAGAAAGACCAACAAGGAGAAGAAGGAGTTTAGGTATTTGCTTGGTGAGTCAAAGAAGAAGGTAGCTGAGCTTGAGTCTTTGCTTCTTGGGTCTAGAGATAGAGTTGCTGAGCTTGAGTTGTTTCTTGTTAGTACTAGAGCTGAGGTAGATGCTTTGAAAGTTGCTATTGTTGTCTCTGATGAGCCTGTTTGCACTGATTGTGATGCTATGATGAATGAATTGCTTGAGTACAAGAAAAAACACATGACTAGAGTTGAGGAATTTGATTTGCTTAAGGCTGAGCTTGATGAGTTCTAGATCTGCTTTGTTAGGAGCTTGTACTTATTGCCCTGTTTTGCATGCTAAACTAGATGATGCTCATGCTAAGATCAAATGCCTTGAAAGTTCTTTGGAATCTCCTGTTAAACATGCTTGTTCTAGTTGTGATGTAATTGCTTTGAAGAATGTTGAACTTGAGCATGTAGTTAACTGTTTGTAGGATGAGAATGACGAGTTGCGTAAGTGATTGGTTTGGTTGTCGGGTCGTGAGCCACAACTTAGTATGATGATAGCTCAGTTTAGTCGTGTTGATAGCCGTGGTCTTGGTTCGGAGAAGGTGTGTGAGAGTGAGGGGTTGAAGTTTGGGGATATACCACCACCACCACAAATTACCCCAGCCAAGAACACCTTTGATCCTGAGCCCAATCACTTGAAGAACAAACTTGACACTATTCCCGATCCTCCAGTGTTTCCACCACAAACCAACAATTTCCAAAAGAGAGTGATCTTTGTGGGAGAGTCGAGTGGTCTCAAACCTAGTAAGAAGCCTTAGCCGAGAGAAGCTCCAAAGCCAAAGCATGTCCGCTACCATTGTGAGTTTTGTGGTAGGGATGGTCACCAAGGGGAGTTCCACTTCAGGAAGAAGAGAGAAGTGAGGTGAGAGAGAGAGATGGGTAACCGGGATGGGTACCACTCATCTCATAGCATGCCTGAGCCTCGTGCACCTTTGCCTAGGGGTGAGGGAGTCGTGCGTTCGATTCCTAGAGAGGGTGTTCGTGGTTTTGCTAGTCCTGCGGGTGCTCCTCAGAGGTGGTGATAGACGCTTTGGGTTTGGACGTGGTGAGTTTGCTAGGCGTCCTCCTTTTTGTGGTCAGTACGAGTTTGGGAGGAATGGCCGTAGCATTGGGTTTTGAAGGGAGTATAGGCCGCGTTTTCCCTCGCGTGGTGTTCCTCCGGTTAGGCGTGCTAGAGTCCCGTTTGCGAGACGTGAGAGGGTTCCACAGTTTGCTAGGTATGGTATAGTGGATTTTGCTAGCCCTTCTTTTGAGCAGATGGCTCAGCACTGGTTTGACTCCTTTTGTTCTAACCCCAATGTTGAGTTGTTTGCACACTCTCGTTATCGTTTTTGAGTTTGCAGGTGGGAGGCTTGAGGAGTTTGTGGTTGATCGATTCCAGTTGATCTCGACACATGACCGGAGATTGAAGGTGGTTCTCAAGCCTCACCCTTGTGATGACTAGGCAGTACATCACTTTTGGGGATAATGGTGATGATGAGATGGGACAGACAATCTTTGAGGACAAGGATGCGGATGGTGAAGATGATGATGGAGATGGTGTTCCTCCTACGACGCTTGTACCTACTACTTCCACTACGACGACTACGGTTGACGATGGTCCATCCCCTACTTCGACGTCAGCACATGTACATGTTGATTGAGTGGAAGCAGTTGCTGAGGGGGAGGCGATTTCAAGGCGAGAGGCACCAAGTCATGTTCAGGCCGTTCATCCACACTCAGGGATCATAGGAGACATCAATGAACGTACTACAAGGTCAAGGTCAAGGAAAAACACTCAATTTGCACATTCTGGTTTTGTTGTCCTATTTGAGTTGGTTCTTGGAGTTTTCTTTGTAGCATATGTATAGCTTCCTTGTATCATATGAATGATATTGGCATCATGTACATTTTGTTGTTGCATTTGTCATATAGCTTGCAGTGTGATATATCTAGGGCCTGTTGATGTACATATCTATTTTGATGCATTTTAGGATGAGCTTCTCCTATATGGATTGATCACTATAACTTGCTACATTTGAGCTAGCGGACATGTTTTTAGTCTCTTGGTGATGGTTAGCTAAGCTCTTGGTTGCTTTGTTGTATATTTGTGATGAGCTTGCTAACTTTTTGAAAGAAATGCTAAATTTGATCTCACCCATGACTAAATGATTTTCCTTGTGTTATTCAAGCCTAAATGCTTTGTCATGCTTAGGTTATGCTTGGATATCTTTTTCTTGCTAATTGGGTTAAAGATCATCTTATCATGGCAAATGTTTAGCCCTTAGCCTATCTTGTGGAGAGGCATAAGCTTTTTTTTGCCGCAAAGGCACTTCATGCACCATGCTTAAAAACTAAAAATGAAGTGCTTATGCTTGAAAAATAGCTTGATCATGTCATTTATGCTTTTATGGACATATTTTGGATGCTAAACCGTTGCATGTTGTCTACCAAGAGAAGTCTCATATTTATCAGTAGACACATGGCTCGGTGGCTTTGACATGACATGAGGTAGATTTTGGGCGTTTGCAATGATCTTTTGATAAGAATTGGTGACCTTGTATGATCTTTGAATGATCTAGTTCATTTTGGCTTGAATAGGTCATGTTTAAGATTTTGCTCATGAGGTGAGGTTTTTCACAAAAAATTTATGAATTAGAACTTCTAATTGGCCACATGCTTATACACTTATGTAATCTTGTTGGCAAGGTTTGTACAAACTTTGGACTATCTTGCTTTCTCATTTGTTTATGTATAGCATTTTATAGTGCTCATTGTATATTTGAGAAGCTCTAGATTGTTTCGTTTTGCTTTTTGCCTTGATTCATGCATTGGCAACAAGGGGGAGATGTAAATGCTTGAGAAATATTGCTTACCTTGTCTGGACCTTGTTGAGAACAAGTGGGAGAAGTTGGTGCATTTTATTTGCATTTTTGGGTTTTGGTTAGTTCTGTCTGGGAAAAACTGGTCAGACCGGTTTGGCGCTGACAAAACTGAAAAATTCAGTTTTGCATGCACTTGCTCAGGGGGAGTATGCACTTGTACAGGGGGAGCCTCTTTGGTTTGTTTGTGCTGTGTTTTGGAGTTTAGCCGGTGGTGTTGAGCCCTTTTGCCTCTTCTTGAGGAGCCGGTTTGGTTGTGACTTGGTTGTGGCTTTGGTTGTCGCTTTGAGTCACTTGATCGAGTTTTGTGTCTTAGTTGTTTCCAGTCTCTCAATTTCAATCGATGTGTGCTATGAGTGTTGTCAATGCACTCATTAAGGGGGAGATTGAGGACCATGTGTGTTCGAGGGACCGAGTGGATGGTCGCTTCCTAGTGATGAATGAGTGACAACATTGTGTGGACTGACGTTCGCCTTGGCTCAAGTATTGCAGATGTAGAATGCGGCTTGGTTTGCATTGGTGCAGGTGAAGAACAAGCGTGAAAGTTCTTTGCCGGAGTGGCCTCCCAGGAATGGAGAGACAAGTAGGCTTGGTTCGAGGGACCCGATGGCCGATGGGATCAAGTGCGGTTCACATGGTGCAAGAACAAGCAAGGCAACGTTGATGAAGATGATCTGAGCCGGTACATTGGTCGCGGCCGAGTCAAGGAACGAGGCAAGACCGGGTAGACCGTTCGGGCGCCGGAGGTGAAAGGCTTGGCGTACTCGAAGCTTGGCGTGGAGGCTGGACTAAGTACACGGGGTTTGTTGGTTTGGCCACAAAACCAGCAGAGGAGGGTTTCTTGATTTGGGCCTCAAAACCAAGTCCGAAGACCTGATGTGGCACCCCTTCTCATCCCTTTCCGCGTGTCATAGGTTCTATTGTCCCAAAGCTAAGACATTAGAGTTAACCCTGATCTCTGAGTGCTGGTTCTTCAGCCACTGTATCTCTAAAACCGTGTGACATAGACACATAAAGTACCTAGGAGTCCTCTACCTCTTCTCGTTGTCCTCCCAGCTATTTACTCCTTCTCTTTCCTATCTGAGCTTACCTTGAGCTGCGTGTCACGCTATATCCATTCGTATCCAATAACGTTATCACCTGTCTTGCTAGTCGTGTACCCTTCTCTGATAGTCTCGAATACTTGTTTGCTAGTACTCTTGCCATAAGTTTCCCTATGGAAATATATATTACGATACCTCGGATTACTCCCTGGTGAAGTGCTACAGCGGTAATTCTGTGCGCTTGCAGAATATTTATATATTTTACTGAGCCATAAGAAAAACCACTGAAATGCTCCTTACCCTAGTAACGGGATTCACAATCCTGATATTGGATCGTAAGAAGTGTCAACATCCGCTTCACAAGACCAACGAAAGAGAGCAAGGATAACACGCTTGAGTAGCGGTATACTCAACTATGATAGCTCGAGATAAGTGTTTAAAAGTAATCTAGTCAATTGCTTTCTCGGCAACGGCGCAAAAAATACTTGTTGACACTTCTTACAATCCAATATCAGGATTATGAATCCCAGTACTGGTGGTGCAAGGAGTGTTTCAGTGGTTTTTCTTAAGGCTCAGTAAAATAAATAAATATGCTACAAGCGCATAGAATTACAGCTGTAGCACTTCACCAGGGAGTAATCCGAGGTATCATAATTTATATTTCCACAGGGAAGCTTTGGCAAGAGTACTTGTAAACAGGTATTCAAGACTATCAGAGAAGGGTACACTACTAACAAGACAGGGGATAACGGTATTGGAAAACAATGGATATACCGTGACACACGGCTCAAGGGGACTCAGATAGATGAGAGAAGGATTAGCTAGCTTGGAGGACAATGAGAAGAGATAGAGGATTCCTAGGTACCTTGTCTATCTGGGTTACTCGGGGTTAGAGATACAGGAGTTGAGAGATCAGCTCTAAGAGGTCAAGGTTAACTCTATTGTTTTAACGTCGGGAAATGGAACCAGCAACATGCAGAAAGGGATGAGAAGGGGTGTTGCTAATAACCGTTGGAGGCTCCTGCAGGCCGGGACTATTGTGATGGACTATGAAGACCGTATAGGGCTATCACCACCTAATGGCTACCACCTTCGTTGCAACGAAGGCAATCCAAGGCTATTGTCTAGTCTAGGAACCACTCCTACACTATCCAACAACTACTTACTCTTGTCAATACTCTAGTGACAGTTCACCAGTAATATTGAACAGAATCGAAGAACCAGTTAAGACAAAGACTTAAATAGGATCTAGAAGAACAAGAACTACAACCAACTATATTCTAAACACGGAATACTTGCAACTAGAATAAAGTAGAGGAAATGTATAAATAATTCAGACAAGATGAATTGCTGTCGAGACGCTCTGGTCGAGGGGTACATTGCTGTCGAGACGCTGCAAGTCTCTACCGAGGAGAGGGGGCCTCGATGTCTGTGCTTCTGCAGGAGATGACTGCCACGCAGGCGCTGCTGGCAAAAGAGCAAGAACAAACCGAAGGTAAATCGCTATCATCGATATTTTTGTCAGTTTTGAGTTCATCAAGACTTATCTTGGTGTTTTTCGTGTTTCAGAGCCGCAGAAGGTCGTGGCGGACACATCGGCAGCGGCGGAGTCCCTCCAAGTCACATACTCGAAGACCCAGGAGGACCTCGAGGACCTGGAGGGTGTTGCTGTCACCACGTGCAAGGAGCTGGAGGGGAGGAGACCCCGTCGGGCAGCTTGGTGGCCAGTTGCCTGAGATCTTTGGGTGACTGCGTCACAAGGCGCCTGAAGGGTGCCCTTCACCTCAGCGTCCAGAAGACCCTCGACGTCATATCGACGCGCTTCATCATCGAGCTCGAGGCGCTGGCTGCGGGCTACATCGTCACCGCAATTGCAGTCGTTGAGTGGGCCGATGCTGCCACCAAGCGTACCGCCGCGACACTTGCCGAGCTGTTCGAGGGCAACCTCTTCCCTGATGCGGAGGAAGGAGAAGATGCTGCCGCTGCAACCTCTCGCGATGGGGAAGATGCGCACTGAAACGCTCGGGAAGTAGATAAGTCATTTCTTAGGGTTCGGTTTACACTTGGTTTGTAATGAACAATTCATTTGCATAAATTATTTGAAGTATCATTTGATACATTTATCACATTTTTACGCGGCTTGTAAAGATTTCGGTGGGGTAGGTTGCGTTCGCAAAATAACTTGGGCGTAGGGTGGTTAGGGGGATGCCGTATCCCGGAGGCGTAGGAAGTCCGACGACTCTGCTGGCCCTAGCCTTAGTCAACTTGCACCCTATTTCTATCTTTTCAAAGTGCGGGAGGTGCAATGTGATAAAGT
Source organism: Echinochloa phyllopogon (assembly GCA_033239725.1). Taxonomy (NCBI): domain Eukaryota; kingdom Viridiplantae; phylum Streptophyta; class Magnoliopsida; order Poales; family Poaceae; genus Echinochloa; species Echinochloa phyllopogon. The sequence continues at coordinate 19,743,627 of BTCW01000015.1, read as the reverse complement.
TTTGAAAGAAAAAGTCCGCGAGAATGGGACAATTTAGGAGGGGGAACCCCCCCCCCCCCAATGTAGCCCCCGAGGGGGACTTGGCTTTATCGAGGGCAAAGCCGAGTCCTCCTGTCCGTGACTTTTCTTTATTATTCGTTGCGAAAATGACATATGTACAAAGAAACTTTGAAATTCATGGGTAAAAGCGACGTAGCTATTGAATGTTCCAAGCGTTGGTGAAGACTTCGCCCTTCTCGTTCGCGAGCTTGTACGTGCCGGGCTTAAGGACTTCCGCGATGATGTACGGCCCTTCCCACGGCGGAGTGAGCTTGTGGCACCCTCGACTGTCTTGTTGAAGCCTCAGCACCAGGTCTCCCTTGTTGAGGTCTCGACATCGGACCCTTTACGCATGATATCGTCGGAGAGACTGCTGGTACCGTGCTGAGTGCAAGAGCGCCACTTCATGAGCTTCATCCACGCAATCCAGCGAGTCCTCGCGGGCTTGCTGGTTTTGTTCTTCTTGGTAAGCCTTGAGCCTCGGGGACACATACTCCAAGTCCGTGGGGAGGATAGCCTCGGCACCATAGACGAGGAAGAATGGGGTGAAGCTCATGGCTCTGCTCGGGGTCATTCTGAGGCTCCAGATGACCGAGGGTAGCTCCGTGACCCACTTTCAGCCAAACTTGTTCAACTTGTTGAAGATTCATGGCTTCAGGCCTTGTAGTATCATGCCATTGGCACGTTCTACTTGGCCATTCATCTGTGGATGCACTACAGCCGCCCAATCCACGTGGATATGGTAGCTGTCACAAAATTCCAAGAACTTCTTGCCCGTGAACTAGGTGCCATTGTCAGTTATTATCGAATTGGGTACCCCAAACCTGTGGATTATATCCGTGAAGAACTGCATGGCTTGCTCGGATCTGATGCTGTTGATGGGTCGAACCTTGATCTATTTTGAGAACTTGTCGATGGCCACCAGCAGGTGGGTGAAGCCCCCAGGCACCACTCGCAGAGGACCAACGAGGTCCAGCCCCCACACAGCGAAAGGCCACGTGATGGGGATGGTCTGCAAGGCGTATGCCGAGAGGTGGGTCTTGCGTGCGTAGAATTGACACCCTTCGCAGGTACCCACGACTTGGCAGCAACCACCGTGGGCCAGTACAAGCCCTGTCGGAACGTCTTGCCGACGAGGGTGCGTGGTGCCGCGTGATGGCCGCACACACCGGCGTGTATATCTCGGATCAGCTCCCTGCCCTCAGGGATAGGGATGCATCGCTGCAAGATTCCCAAGGGGCTGCGCTTGTACAACTCCCCGTCAATCAAGACGAAGGCCTTGGCCCTTCTGGCGATGCGTTGCGCTTCGGTCCGATCCGGGGGCAGCTCCCCTCGGTCAATCCAAGTGAGGTACTGGTCACGCCAGTCTCGAGAGGATGAGACCTCATCGATCTCCATCTCCTCAGCCTCATCCGCCGAGAGTGCCCCATGTAGAGCTGGACAAAAAACTCGTGGCTCGGTAGCTCGCTCGACTCGGCTTGTTAGTGGCTCGGCTCGGCTCGGTTCGTTTTAAATTGTTCACGAGCTGAGCCAAGGTTTTAGCTCGGTGTGTTAACGTGTCAGCTCAAGCCAGCTCGTGAGCGGCTCGCGAGCTATAACAAGCCAGAGCCTATAGCACAACATGTATTTTGTTTGTGTGATGTCCTGATTCTTAAATAGTGAATGGTGGTGACCATAAATATGCCATATAATTATAGTAATTTGTGTTATCATGTTATCATGTTGTCAACTACTATTTCTTCTATCTAATTTTTGAGTTTGAATATATATATATATATAACGATTGTTTTTTATTTCAGTGTGCTATAAATATTTTTTGTACGTGAAATACATGTGTGCTAATGATAAACGAGCTGGCTCGCGAGCTAATCGAGCCAGCTCGAGGTAGCAAACGAGCCAAGCCGAGCCGAGCTGCTTCTCTAGCTCGCTTTGTTAACGAGCCGAGCCGAGCTGGCTCGTTATGTTAATGAGCCAGCTCGAGCTGGACTGAGCCGAGCCGAGCCAGCTCGATATCCAGCCCTAGCCCCGTGATCCGAGGCCTCGGGTTCCCCTTTCGAGGGGTCCCTGTCCGAGGGCCTAACATCCGCAGCTCTCTAGGGGGTAGTCCCCGAGGGTGCGCCGGGGTTCTTGGCGGTCGTCTTGAAGTCGACAGAAGGCTCGGCGAGGTCGCGGGCGAAAATGTTCGGGGGAACAGTGACCCGCCGTGACGCGATCTTGGCCAGCTCGTCCGCTTCCTGATTGTACTTTCGCGTGATGTGGTTGAGCTCGAGGCCATGGAACTTGTCCTCGAGCCGTCGAACAGTGTTGCAGTATGCCTCCATCTTCTCGTCATGGCAGCTTGAGTCCTTCATCACTTGATCAATGACCAAACGAGAATCTCCTCGGACGTCGAGGCGCTTGATGCCAAGCTCGATGGCGATGCAGAGCCCACTGAGGAGGGCCTCGTACTCTGCCATGTTGTTGGACATCGGGAAGCGTAGGCGCACCACGTAGCGTATATGCTCTCCGAGGGGTGAGACGAAAAGGAGTCCTACGCCTGCGCCAGTTTTCATCACCGACCCATCGAAGTATATGGACCAGCATTCGGCCTGGATTTGAGGTGGGGGCAGTTGAGTGTCGGTCCACTCAGTGATGAAATCCTCCAAGATCTATGATTTTATCGCCTTTCGAGGTGCGTAGGTGAGAGTCTCACCCATCAACTCCACAGACCATTTGGCTATTCTACCCGTGGCATCTTGGTTGTGGACTATCTCTCCCAGGGGGAAAGACGAGACCACGGTGACAGGATGAGGCTCGAAGTAGTGCCGCCGCTTGCGCCGCGCCAGCACTACTGTGTAGAGCAGCTTCTAGATATGTGGATCACATCTTTGTCTCGGACAACACCTCGCTGATGTAGTACACTGGCCTCTGGACTGGCAGAGCGTGGCCCTCCTCCGTTCTTTCAATGATGATGACTGCATTGACCACATGAGTCATTGTGGCCACGTAGAGATAGAGGAGCTCACCATCCTTTGGCGGTGTTAAGATTGGTGCATGAGCGAGCGATGCCTTTAGCCTGTTGAGGGCTTCTTGAGCCTCGGGGGTCCAAGCGAAGTGTTCGTGCTTCTTCAGGAGTCGATACAAAGTTAAGCCTTTTCTCACCAAGTCGTAAGATGAAACGGCATAGGGCTGCCAAGCAACCCAATACCTTCTGTACCCCCTTTAGGTCTTGGATCGGCCCATTCATTTGAGGGCCAAGACTTTCTCAGGGTTGGGCTCAATGCCTTGTTGTGAGACGATGAAAACCAAGAGCATGCCTCGAGACACCCTAAAGACGCACTTCTCCGAGTTTAGCTTTACCCCGTTAGTTCGGAGACAATCGAATGCAGTGCATAAATCGTTTACCATGTCGTCCGCCTTCCTGAATTTTACAACGATATCGCCGACATAAGCGTCTACGGTTCACCCGATGTGCTCCCCAAAAATGTGGAGAGTGCATCGTTGGTACGTGGCCCCAGCGTTCCGGAGTCCAAAGCGCATCGTGACGTAGCAAAATATGCCGAAGGGGTGATAAAAGAAGTCTCGAGCTGGTCGGACTCTTTCATCTTTATTTGGTGGTAACCCGAATATGCATCAAGGAAACATAAAAGTTCGCATCCCGCAGTTGAATCTACTATTTGATCGATACGTGGCAAAGGAAAAGGAACTTTGGGACATGCTTTATTTAAGCCAGTATAATCTACACACATCCTCCACTTCCCATTCTTTTTCTTAACTAATACAGGATTAGCTAGCCAGTCGGGATAGAATACCTCCTTGATAAATTCGGCCGCCAGGAGCTTGTGCACCTCCTCGCTGATCGTCCGGCGCTTCTGCTCGTCAAAGCGTCGTAGGCGTTGTGTCACCGGCTTGGAGTGGGGCAGGATGTCAAGGGAGTGCTCGGCGACCCCCCTCGGTATGCCACGTGTGACGAACCGGATTCTCACCAACGAGAACCCGACTCCCTGTACCCTTGAGATAGTCCCAGGAATAGCAGCTATCTCGTACAGAACTCATCTCAGTCGAATATCACATCCATACAACGATACAAGAACATTACATGACTCATATAAAGACAAAGCGACAGGATACAAGCCCTCTGGGCTAAAACGACAATAAGAAACATCTGCGCAGCGGTAGCTAGAACAACTGGGTCCACTCCTCCACAGGCATCCTTGAGCGTAGCGCACACCCTTCAGTCGTACCACCCGCCCTGGTTGAACTCGTGGTCGGGGTCTTCACCTGAGAACCCAAAGTCTGTCCCCAAGGAAATGGGACAGGTCCACGTCACCAACCATAATATGATGCAAGCTTTAAAGGTGGCCTATTCTAAGGATAAAGAATTAATCAAGGTTTAAGCCAGGGTTTTCTTATGCAAGCAGCAGCAATAACCCAATTTCATCTCGACACCAACTCCTGCTCACACACATACACCTCCACTCCCCAAAACCAACCATCAGCCTCACATATTCCCATCGGGCTCGTCCTGCCACGGCAGGTTCCCGCAAAACATTATCCACCAACGCCTTTCACTCACTAGTCGACTCGGTGAGCTCCCTCCCCACCTCGTCTCAACAGCCTCAGCTGGACCAATCTCTCATAACCCGAATCAAGGATGAGGTAAGAAAGCAGTTTCCCATGCTAGCCGGGGCTTCTCAGAAATGGGTCGTCCGTAGCCGTGGACACGGCTATACGTATAGTTTACACTCTGCAGAGGTGGCACTCCAGGAATCCATCCGGGCTGCAAGGCTAGTCCGCAACCAACCTGAGACACAGCCCACAGCAAAGACCCTAAACAGTAACGGCGCCAATCCTGTCTCCCTGGGCTCGGGAAACATCTGATCTAACATCTGCCCCAGGGTCGTGAAACCTTCCCACCGGGGCCAGTCGGGGGCCGTGGTAAATCAGGGAGATTACGCCGCAACGAATCCCCCCTACACATATCAAACTCGATTCTCCTACAGTCTCGGCGCCGCACTAGAGTAGGCTTGCTGGAACCCTCCCCATACTGGGTAGATGGTGAGCACGGTAATTCCCAAGTCCGAAGTGGGGGCACGACTCGGTCCTTAATTGTTCGGTAAAGCGAGTATCTGCATCACAAGCGATCCGCCGCAACGGTCCGCAATCGGCACCCATAACAGGTATTGCCACCCAAACTCCTCAGGTACTCACCGAGTACCAACCCCAAGTAACCAGTAACCATGTACCCGCAACAGGTACCCCATAGGGACTGCCCGAGTGCAGTCCCTCAGCACCTCGATCAACGATCGAGTTGTTATTACTCGCTTACACCGCCTAGCTGCACTACTCCTCCCAAACCACCCACAACTCACGCCAAGAGGATCAATCACAACCATCCCAACACATGCATAGCATAGCATATTTATAAAGTGAGTAGTAGGTAGCAAGGTAACAGGATAATAACAAAGGCAGTGCAGGTTTATCATGCGAGTAAAGTAAAGCGCTAGCATACTAGTTTGCATGTCTAATAGGTATTTCAGAGATGGTCGGGCGTGAACCTGGGCAAAGGTCTTCGTCCTCGTCAAAGCAGTTGTTGTAGTAGTCCGGCTCCTCCTGACTCTCCGGAGCTCCTAGGGTCGCGGAAAAATAAAATAAGACGCGGCTACTAGCAAAGAAACACTAAAACAGCGACAAAAGAAGACTCAAATAACACCAAACTCTACACTAACGCGTAGGTCATGATTTTAGAAAAATATAGAAACTGGTTTCATATTTTTCTGAGCTACGGTTGATTTATTATTAATTTTCGAAGTTTAAATCATTTTCTGAAAATATTAAATAATTTCTGAAAAAGAAAACAGATAGAAATTAGCCTGCTGACGTCAGCATGACGTCATGCTGACGTCAGCAGTGGGGTCCGCCTAGGATGACGTCAGCAGTGGGCCCTGCTGACGTCAGCGTTGACCGGTCAACGGTCAACGGGGTCAACGGTCAACGGTCAGCGGGTCAACTCTGGTCAGTGGGTCCCATGTGTCAGTGACTCGTAGAGTATGACAGGTGGGTCCCATACGTCAGCGCTGTTAGAAGAAAAAGAAAAAGGAAAAGAATAAACGATGGCTGGGCTGGAATTGGGCCGAAAGTGAATGGGCCGGAAGAGTTCAAGGTGGTTAAACGGACTTAAACGCGAGATTCGGCCCACGAAGGGGCGGCTGCTGGATCTGGCCTGGTGGACTGGGTCCACGGTGCACCGTGAGAGTGGTTCACGAGAGCCGGGTGCACGGGATCAATTTGTGGCTGGCAGGGATCTTCTGTGCGCGGCTGAGAGGGACTTGGTGTGGTCCACGGTGTGGCACGGCCACGGCGCGACGCGACGCGCGCGCGGCGCACACTGGAACGCGCCGGCGGCGACGGTCGGCGGTGGACCTCGCCGGAAAAGGCTCGGCTGGGCTCAAGATCGGTCGGAAAAGCTTCACCAGGGTTAGGCGGTCACGGACTGGGTGAAAAGGGGCTCGGTTAGGGTTTGGCTTGGGCTTCCCGACGCGGACGGCGGCGACGCGACCATGGCGCGACGACGGCCGGCGACGCGCGGGCGGAAACGGCTTGGGTTTGATTTGGTTTGGCTGGGTTTCGCACGCGCGACACCAACGCGAGTAGATGCGCGGTGCTACGGGCGTAGCAGGGGTGCGCGTGCGCGGGTCCACGGCTGCCCGTGGCCGCGACACGGCCTCGGCGTTCGCGCGCGGGGCGAGCAAGGCTCGGCCGCGGCGGGCCTCGGCTGCGGGGAACAAGCGTCGGCGGGATGCGCACGGTTAGCGGCTCGGGATCCTGCACAAGATACTGCACAGCACGAAGGCTGGCTCACAGAGGAAGGTTGGCTTGCGCGGCGGCGGAACTCGCCGGAGACAGAGAAGAAAGGGGGCGAAACGCGGTGGCTCACCTAGGGGTCTCGTCGTCGTACGCTGCAGCTCGGGGTAGGCTCGGCGCAGTCTGGCGGTGCTCGTGCGCTTCCTCTCGTCCCTGGTCCGGCTCCCCTTCAGCGGCTCCACGAGCGGCGGCGATGGCTTCGGCGGCGGTGATGCGGGGAAGGCGCTCCGGCTCTCCTCCTCTTGCTCCGACTGCTCCAGGACCTTCCCCACCCCTCACCTACTCCTCCCCTCCCACGAACTGGATCTGGATGGAACCCCGAAGGGCGGCGCGGCTTGGGGAAGAAGAAGGCCGGCGGCGGGTTAAATAGGCGCTAGGGCTAGGGTTTCGCGGCACGGACGGCGAGATTGGGATGGCCAGGCGGCTGCGGACACGCGGCGCGCATCGGACGGGCCGCACAGGGAGCGATGGGGCCGGCCGGGTGGTTGGGTTCACGGGCGGCGCGCTCGGGAGAGAGGGAGCGGCGTCGCGAGGAAGGAGATGACGCGGGGGAGAAGAAAGCTGACAGGTGGGGTCCGGCGGTCAGCGAGAGAGAAGGCGACGCGGCGGGGACGCGGTGAACGGCTGGGCCGAGCTGGGCCGAAAGGCCGAGCGGGCCGATTGGTTCGCTGGCTCGGGTAGAAGAGTTTAGGGTGGAAAGATGGACTTTGGCTTCGGGAAAACGACCCACGAACAGGAATGAGATTTGGAAATTAGTTTAGTCAATTAGAGTTTGAATTCAAATCTAGAATTTGAATTCAAACCAACCAAAAATCCAAATAAATCCAAATAACTCCAAATCACACTATTTCATCCTTAGCACTTCAAATTGATTTTAAATTGAATTTAAATTGCCTAAGAATTTAGGGAGCAAATAGAAGACACTCTTATATGTTTGTTTGCATGCACACAATTCCACCAAAATTTTTAAATTCGAATTTTTGCACTCAACAAAGCCTATAGGAATTTTAGGGTTGTTACAGTCTCCCCCCCTCACAAGAATCTCGTCCTCGAGATTTGTGATTACCTATGGTTTAAACAAGTGGGGGTATTTCTCCTTCAGCACTGACTCCTTTTCCCAAGTGGCTTCCCTTTCTGAGTGATTGCTCCACTGTACTTTGCAAAATGGGATAGCTGTGCTTCTGGTCTCTTTGACTGCTCTGTCTAGTATCCTCTCCGGGTACTCCAGGTACTCCAATGTGTCCTGTAGGTCTAATGCCTCTGTTTTGACCTCATGTTCTGGTACTCTCAGACACTTTCTCAGCTGAGATACATGGAACACTGGGTGTACTCCCGCTAGTTCCTCTGGTAGGTCTAGCTTGTAGGCTAGCTTTCCTACTCTCTCCAGTATCTGGTATGGTCCAACAAAACGGGGTGCTAGTTTTCCTTTCACTTGGAATCTCTTGTGCCCTCTGAGGGGTGACACTTTCAGATAGACGAAGTCTCCTGCTTCGAATTCTAGGTCTCTTCTCCTTTTATCTGCATAGCTCTTTTGTCTGCTCTGAGCTGCCTTCAGGTGCTCTCGGATCTTGGCCACATTTTCCTCTGCCTCTACAATCATGTCAGGTCCAAAGAATGTTCGTTCTCCCACCTCTGACCACATTAGAGGTGTCCTGCATTTTCGGCCATATAATGCCTCAAAGGGTGACATCTGTAGGCTGGCCTGGTAACTGTTGTTATAGGAGAATTCTGCATAAGATAGACTCTTCTCCCAGTCTGTGCTGTAAGCTAGAACACATGCTCTCAACAAATCTTCAAGAACCTGGTTCACTCTTTCAGTCTGCCCATCTGTCTGAGGGTGGTAGGCTGTGCTATACTCCAAGGTTGTCCCGATGGCTTGATGTAGGCTTTGCCAGAATTGAGCTGTGAATTGGGGTCCTCTGTCTGACACAATACTTCTTGGTGCCCCATGCAGCTGAAGAATGTTGTCTATGTATAGCTCTGCTAGTTTGCTTACTGAGTGTGTGCTTTTGACGGGTATAAAGTGGGCTACCTTCGTCAATCGATCAACTATGACCCATATGGCATCATTTCCTTTCTGAGTGCGGGGTAGGCCAACTATGAAGTCCATGCTGATATCTTCCCATTTCCACATTGGAATTTCCAGTGGTTTCAGCAGTCCTGCTGGTCTTTGATGCTCTGCTTTGATTCTTCGACAAGAGTCGCACTTGGCTACATACTCTGCTATGTCCTCCCTCATTTTCTTCCACCAGAATTTATCCTTCAGATCCTGATACATCTTAGTGCATCCTGGGTGGATCGAGTACTTGGACTCGTGAGCTTCTGAGAGAATTGTTCTTCTGATTTCCTCGTCCTGTGGTACACAGATACGGTCTTTCAGCCATACTGTCCCTGCTTCATCAATCCGGTAGTCAGGTGCTACTCCTCGTTGGATATCCTCTCTTACTTCTTGGATTTCTGAACACTTCCCTTGAGCTTCTTTGATTCGGTCTTCTAGGTTATACTTCACTCTCATTTCCTGGGGTTTTCCTTCTTCTACTAGCTCGAGTTTCAACATGTACAATTCCTTTGCTAGTTCTGGTTGACTTTCTTCTATCATCAAGTTGTTGCAATAACTCTTTCGACTTAGGGCATCTGCCACGACATTAGCTTTGCCAGGATGGTAGTGTATCTCCAAATCATAATCTTTGATCAGTTCTAACCATCTTCTTTGTCTCATGTTCAGTTCAGATTGGGTGAAGAAATACTTCAAACTTTTGTGATCTGTGTAGATATCGCACTTGTTGCCAATCAGATAGTGCCTCCAGATCTTCAATGCATGTACCACTGCTGCCAGTTCCAAGTCGTGCGTGGGGTAGTTTTCCTCATGTTTCCTCAGCTGCCTTGATGCATAGGCAACAACCTTGCCCTCTTGCATCAGAACACATCCCAAACCTTGTCTTGAAGCATCACAGTAGACTACGAAATCTTTGCGAATATCTAGTAGGGTCAATACTGGAGTTGTAGTGAGTTTGTGCTTGAGTTCTTGGAAACTCCTTTCACATTTGTCCGTCCACTCGAATGGGACATTGTTCTTGAGTAGTTCGGTCATTGGCTTGGCAATCTTGGAGAAGTTCTCAATGAATCTTCTATAGTATCCTGCCAATCCCAGAAAGCTTCGGATTTCCGTGACACTCTTCGGCTGCTTCCATTCTGCCACTGCCTCAATCTTTTCTGGGTCGACTGCTACGCCCTCAGCTGTCAACACGTGACCCAAAAAGGCTACTTTCTCTATCCAAAATTCACACTTGCTGAACTTTCCGTAGAGTTGATGCTGTCTCAGCCTCTCTAGTACAATCCTCAGATGCTTCTCATGCTCTTCGGCTGTTTCTGAGTAAACTAGTATGTCATCAATGAACACCACTACGAACTTGTCTAGTTCCTCCATGAATACCTTGTTCATCATGTTCATGAAATAAGCAGGTGCGTTGGTCAATCCAAAAGACACAACGGTGAACTCGTACTGCCCGTACCGAGTCACAAAAGCTGTCTTGGGAATGTCACCTTCTCTAATCTTCATCTGGTGGTATCCCGATCTCAGATCAATCTTACTGAAGTATTTGGCTTTCTTCAACTGATCTAGCAAGTCATCAATCCGTGGTAACGGGTACTTGTTCTTGATCGTTACTGCGTTCAGGGATCGATAGTCCACGCACATGCGCATTGACCCGTCTTTCTTCTTCACAAACAACACTGGTGATCCCCAGGGGGATGCACTTGGTCGAATCACACCGCTTTCAAGCATCTCTTTCAGCTGCTTTTTGAGCTCTTCCAGTTCTTCCACTGACATTCTGTACGGCCTCTTAGCAATAGGCCCTGTGCCTGGTTGCAGTTCGATTATGAACTCTACGTCTCGGTCTGGTGGCAATCCTGGTAGTTCCTCGGGAAACACGTCCGGGTACTCACATACTACAGGTACTTCTTCGATCGTCTGTTTCTCAATGGAGTATACCAACTGTCTCAGAATACATGTTCTGGATCTCTTCCCTGTTCTTCTTTGTGGCTCTGCTGTTACTTTGACTCCGCTAGGGTGTGTCAACTCAACTGTTCTGGGTGAGCAACTGATTATTCCTTTGTGCTCTGTAAGCCAATCCATTCCTAGTATCACGTCAATTCCATCCGATTCCAAGACTGTCAAGTTTCCTTCGAACTCCTGGCCTCCTATCATCAGTCTAACTGCGGGGCACTCTAAAGTGCACCTAAGCTCTCCTAAGGGAGAAGTAGTGACTATAGGTCTAGCTTTAGGTATTGTCGGGGGTGACTGCTCTCTCACAAACTTTGTCGAGATATAAGATCCAGTTGCTCCAGAGTCAAACAATATCAAAGCTGGAATGCCATTTACTAAAAACTCACCGAGCACAACGTCGGGAGCGTCCTCGGCTTCTTCCTCTGTCAAGTGGTTGAGGCGTCCTCTCTGCGCTGTTGCTGGCTGCCTGTCCTGTCCTCCAGGTGCCGGTGCCTTGGCTGGGGTTTGTTTGTTCTTCTTCTCTGGACAGTCAAAGGACTTGTGACCGGGCTTCCCACAAGTAAAACAGACCACTATGGTCCCTCCACCAATTCTGGGTGTGTTGTTCGGCTTCCAGTTGGGGTTTCCCTGACTTGAGTAGCTGTTGTTTCTGTTACCAAAGCTGTTGTAGTTGTTACCTCTGCTGCCAAAACTGTTGCTGTTACTACCTCGGTTACCCTAGTAGCTGTTTCTGTTAAACCCTGAGCTTCCTTGGCTGTTGCTCTGCTGAAAGCTTTTCCTGAGCATGTTGCTCTGGCCACTCCTTGGCCTCTGACTTAGCCGGTGGTTGTGCAACTGTTCAGCCTTTCTTTTCTTCTCTCGCCAGGTATCTTCAAGTCCCACTCTTTCCTTCTCAACTGCGATAGCCCTGTCAATCAGCTCTCTGAGTGACCTGTGTGAACTCGCTGCGAGTGCTGTCCTCAGACCTCTGTGTAAACCACGCTGGAACCAAAACTGCTTCTTCTTCTCAGTGTTGACGTCTTCAGTAGCGTATCTTGACATCTTAGCAAAGTGCCGAGCGTACTCAGCTACAGACAAACTTCCTTGGGTCATTGTCCTGAATTCCATTGCTTTATGCACCATGACTTGTTCTGGTATGTGGTACTCCTTGAAAGCTTCACAAAACTCTTGCCAGGTGATCTGAGCTGGGTTTGCGTGAGAGTCACAGTAGCTCTCCCACCACGCTTTCGCTGCTCCTTCAAGTTGGTGTGCCGCAAGGGCCACACATTCCTCTTCAGTGTAGTCTGTCAGGTCCAGCTTCGTCTCGATGGTACGCAACCAGTCGTGTGCATTGAGTGGTTCGTCCGAGTAGTCGAAGGTGGGTGCTTTCAGCCTGATGAACCGTTCAATATTCCTTTGTAGGTCTTCCTCATGGTGTCCCTGACGGTTCTGGTTCTGGTTTCCCTGCATCTGTTGCATAGCTTGCATCATCTGAGTATTGGCCTGTGCCATCTGTTGCATCAGCTGTGTCTGAGTAGTCATCACTTCTGCCAAGTTAGGCGGTGGCGGTGGTTGCTGTACGTTCTGCTGGTTCTGCTGAGGTTCCACTGCTGGTTCTTCCATTTCCACTTCTTGTTCTTCTCCTGGTGCGTTGTCCTCGGGCTGGAGCACGCCTGCTGCGCGTCCATGGCCTCTGCCTCTAACTGCAACTGCTGCTCTTCCACGACCTCGACCTCTGACACGTCCTCTGCCTCTAGCTGCCATTGCTGCCTCTTCTTGCTCAGCTTCCTCAAAACGTGCAAGCAGTCGGTTGGATCTTCGGATCGACATCTTGCTGTATTTTTCATAAAGCAGATTTAGTGGCGGTCGTTAATGGTTAGGTTAGCGCATCTAGAGTAGGAGCTGCACACATGAAATAGACTCAACACTAAAGTACACTCAAGACGAACAACAATAAAACTGCAAGAACAGCCAATAAGATCGAACAATCATTACAGCATTACACCCTAGACATGTGTACTATCCCGAGGCCAGCTCCTGAAACCTTGAGGATTAGTACATCTAAGCGAATGCTACATCGTGGCTGAGCCAAAAGGTGGTCATGATTGACTAAGTCTAAACATCTACCCTTGAAGATAGATACAACTCTCATCAACTGCTGACATCTGCTGATACTGCCTACTGCATCTGTCTGATACTGCTGAATGTGCTTGTGAGGCGCGCTGCCAACCTCACTATGTCCATCTCAGGTTCTGTCAACTGCTTCTCTAAGTGTGCCAGTTCTTGTCTCAGTCTTGTCATCTCGGGAGTAAAGGTTCGAGCCTCAGGTGGCGGTATCGGCTCAACTCGGCTTGGTGAGACTCTGTAGTTCTCTGTTCTGGGTTCAACTCTGCGTTCTTCTGGTAGTCCTTGGTTCACTGTGATCATTTCTGCCACTCTCTTCCTGTCTGATCTTACCCAACTACTAAGGGTCCTTCGAGCTTCATCCTTTGCCATAATCTGTTGAAGACTCAGGTACTTCATCAGCTGGTAGTTTCGTCCACTCTTCTCCTTGTAGCTATCCACCTCTTCCTGGAGTTCTGAGTTGAGACTGTCCAACCAGTATACTTCTTCCTTCAGACCTTCTATCTCTTCTTCCTTGGCTGCTAGTTCCTTGTCTTTTTCTGCGAGCTGATCTTCCAGGCGAACATCTCGAGCATGGTGAGTTGCTCGGATCAGTCCTGCCAACTGCCTGTTGTTTCGAGCTTCGTGGTTCAAGATTCTGACTTCCCTTGTTTTAGCTCTGAGTTGTTCCTCAAGTAAGGCGATCCTGTTGTCCTTCTCCATCAGCTGGAGGTCTTGCTTCCATACCCTCTCTTTCAGCTTGGCAACTTTCTCTTCTAAGCCAATGTTCAAGTATTCTTGCTCTATCATGCACTGAACTGAGGTCCGCAGAGTCACGTTCCGCTCTCGGTCTGCTGCGTGAGCCTGCAAGCTGACTGCGTCTCTGTCCGTCGGATCTTCAAGAGCTCGCGGTAGGTACCGGAAACGAGTGTGGCTGAGCTGACTCTGGTACACAAGTGTGGCAAGTCGGAGTATCCTCATAGCTATAGTCTGCACTGCCCGACTGAAAGTGCTCTCGCTGGTAGCTGCTCGTAGCATCAGTGACCTTGGTCGTCCAGGGATGTTGGGTACTACCATCTGCAACCGGGTGTGTACTCCCTCACCAGGTCCGTAGGTCCATCCCTCGTAGAAAACGCTGTCCACATCTATCCCCACTGTACGCAGCACCTCCCTCAGTAGCACTGCCAAACCTCCACAGTCTGCTCCGGCGGTCCTGATCTCTCGTCGTTCATCTGCTGATCTTCCTTCCATCTGCCAGACAGTTAGTGGGTTGTTAGTAAGTTAGCAAGTTAGTAAGGTAAGGTAAGGGTAAAAGTTTTGCAAATAGATGAGATGTACTTATATAGTTTTCAAATAGTCCAAGGGGTTTCATATAGAATAGAGGACTCAGTTAGAGCTTCTGTCCTAGGTTTCCGTTCTATGGGTTACGCGCTACGGTCAAGTATGGCTCTGATACCAACTGTGACGAACCGGATTCTCACCAACGAGAACCCGACTCCCTGTACCCTTGAGATAGTCCCAGGAATAGCAGCTATCTCGTATAGAACTCATCTCAGTCGAATATCACATCCATACAACGATACAAGAACATTACATGACTCATATAAAGACAAAGCGACAGGATACAAGCCCTCTGGGCTAAAACGACAATAAGAAACATCTGCGCAGCGGTAGCTAGAACAACTGGGTCCACTCCTCCACAGGCATCCTTGAGCGTAGCGCACACCCTTCAGTCGTACCACCCGCCCTGGTTGAACTCGTGGTCGGGGTCTTCACCTGAGAACCCAAAGTCTGTCCCCAAGGAAATGGGACAGGTCCACGTCACCAACCATAATATGATGCAAGCTTTAAAGGTGGCCTATTCTAAGGATAAAGAATTAATCAAGGTTTAAGCCAGGGTTTTCTTATGCAAGCAGCAGCAATAACCCAATTTCATCTCGACACCAACTCCTGCTCACACACATACACCTCCACTCCCCAAAACCAACCATCAGCCTCACATATTCCCATCGGGCTCGTCCTGCCACGGCAGGTTCCCGCAAAACATTATCCACCAACGCCTTTCACTCACTAGTCGACTCGGTGAGCTCCCTCCCCACCTCGTCTCAACAGCCTCAGCTGGACCAATCTCTCATAACCCGAATCAAGGATGAGGTAAGAAAGCAGTTTCCCATGCTAGCCGGGGCTTCTCAGAAATGGGTCGTCCGTAACCGTGGACACGGCTATACGTATAGTTTACACTCTGCAGAGGTGGCACTCCAGGAATCCATCCGGGCTGCAAGGCTAGTCCGCAACCAACCTGAGACACAGCCCACAGCAAAGACCCTAAACAGTAACGGCGCCAATCCTGTCTCCCTGGGCTCGGGAAACATCTGATCTAACATCTGCCCCAGGGTCGTGAAACCTTCCCACCGGGGCCAGTCGGGGGCCGTGGTAAATCAGGGAGATTACGCCGCAACGAATCCCCCCTACACATATCAAACTCGATTCTCCTACAGTCTCGGCGCCGCACTAGAGTAGGCTTGCTGGAACCCTCCCCATACTGGGTAGATGGTGAGCACGGTAATTCCCAAGTCCGAAGTGGGGGCACGACTCGGTCCTTAATTGTTCGGTAAAGCGAGTATCTGCATCACAAGCGATCCGCCGCAACGGTCCGCAATCGGCACCCATAACAGGTATTGCCGCCCAAACTCCTCAGGTACTCACCGAGTACCAACCCCAAGTAACCAGTAACCATGTACCCGCAACAGGTACCCCATAGGGACTGCCCGAGTGCAGTCCCTCAGCACCTCGATCAACGATCGAGTTGTTATTACTCGCTTACACCGCCTAGCTGCACTACTCCTCCCAAACCACCCACAACTCACGCCAAGAGGATCAATCACAACCATCCCAACACATGCATAGCATAGCATATTTATAAAGTGAGTAGTAGGTAGCAAGGTAACAGGATAATAACAAAGGCAGTGCAGGTTTATCATGCGAGTAAAGTAAAGCGCTAGCATACTAGTTTGCATGTCTAATAGGTATTTCAGAGATGGTCGGGCGTGAACCTGGGCAAAGGTCTTCGTCCTCGTCAAAGCAGTTGTTGTAGTAGTCCGGCTCCTCCTGACTCTCCGGAGCTCCTAGGGTCGCGGAAAAATAAAATAAGACGCGGCTACTAGCAAAGAAACACTAAAACAGCGACTAAAGAAGACTCAAATAACACCAAACTATACACTAACGCGTAGGTCATGATTTTAGAAAAATATAGAAACTGGTTTCATATTTTTCTGAGCTACGGTTGATTTATTATTAATTTTCGAAGTTTAAATCATTTTCTGAAAATATTAAATAATTTCCGAAAAAGAAAACAGACAGAAATTAGCCTGCTGACGTCAGCATGACGTCATGCTGACGTCAGCAGTGGGGTCCGCCTAGGATGACGTCAGCAGTGGGCCCTGCTGA
This sequence comes from Echinochloa phyllopogon, assembly GCA_033239725.1. NCBI lineage: Eukaryota > Viridiplantae > Streptophyta > Magnoliopsida > Poales > Poaceae > Echinochloa > Echinochloa phyllopogon. The sequence goes on along the minus strand of BTCW01000015.1, from coordinate 19,727,210 downwards.
CGTCAGCGTTGACCGGTCAACGGTCAACGGGGTCAACGGTCAACGGTCAGCGGGTCAACTCTGGTCAGTGGGTCCCATGTGTCAGTGACTCGTAGAGTATGACAGGTGGGTCCCATACGTCAGCGCTGTTAGAAGAAAAAGAAAAAGGAAAAGAATAAACGATGGCTGGGCTGGAATTGGGCCGAAAGTGAATGGGCCGGAAGAGTTCAAGGTGGTTAAACGGACTTAAACGCGAGATTCGGCCCACGAAGGGGCGGCTGCTGGATCTGGCCTGGTGGACTGGGTCCACGGTGCACCGTGAGAGTGGTTCACGAGAGCCGGGTGCACGGGATCAATTTGTGGCTGGCAGGGATCTTCTGTGCGTGGCTGAGAGGGACTTGGTGTGGTCCACGGTGTGGCACGGCCACGGCGCGACGCGCGCGCGGCGCGCACTGGAACGCGCCGGCGGCGACGGTCGGCGGTGGACGTCGCCGGAAAAGGCTCGGCTGGGCTCAAGATCGGTCGGAAAAGCTTCACCAGGGTTAGGCGGTCACGGACTGGGTGAAAAGGGGCTCGGTTAGGGTTTGGCTTGGGCTTCCCGACGCGGACGGCGGCGACGCGACCATGGCGCGACGACGGCCGGCGATGCGCGGGTGGAAACGGCTTGGGTTTGATTTGGTTTGGCTGGGTTTCGCACGCGCGACACCAACGCGAGTAGATGCGCGGCGCTACGGGCGTAGCAGGGGTGCGCGTGCGCGGGTCCACGGCTGCCCGTGGCCGCGACACGGCCTCGGCGTTCGCGCGCGGGGCGAGCAAGGCTCGGCCGCGGCGGGCCTCGGCTGCGGGGAACAAGCGTCGGCGGGATGCGCACGGTTAGCGGCTCGGGATCCTGCACAAGATACTGCACAGCACGAAGGCTGGCTCACAGAGGAAGGTTGGCTTGCGCGGCGGCGGAACTCGCCGGAGACAGAGAAGAAAGGGGGCGAAACGCGGTGGCTCACCTAGGGGTCTCGTCGTCGTACGCTGCAGCTCGGGGTAGGCTCGGCGCAGTCTGGCGGTGCTCGTGCGCTTCCTCTCGTCCCTGGTCCGGCTCCCCTTCAGCGGCTCCACGAGCGGCGGCGATGGCTTCGGCGGCGGCGATGCGGGGAAGGCGCTCCGGCTCTCCTCCTCTTGCTCCGACTGCTCCAGGACCTTCCCCACCCCTCACCTACTCCTCCCCTCCCACGAACTGGATCTGGATGGAACCCCGAAGGGCGGCGCGGCTTGGGGAAGAAGAAGGCCGGCGGCGGGTTAAATAGGCGCTAGGGCTAGGGTTTCGCGGCACGGACGGCGAGATTGGGATGGCCAGGCGGCTGCGGACACGCGGCGCGCATCGGACGGGCCGCACAGGGAGCGATGGGGCCGGCCGGGTGGTTGGGTTCACGGGCGGCGCGCTCGGGAGAGAGGGAGCGGCGTCGCGAGGAAGGAGATGACGCGGGGGAGAAGAAAGCTGACAGGTGGGGTCCGGCGGTCAGCGAGAGAGAAGGCGACGCGGCGGGGACGCGGTGAACGGCTGGGCCGAGCTGGGCCGAAAGGCCGAGCGGGCCGATTGGTTCGCTGGCTCGGGTAGAAGAGTTTAGGGTGGAAAGATGGACTTTGGCTTCGGGAAAACGGCCCACGAACAGGAATGAGATTTGGAAATTAGTTTAGTCAATTAGAGTTTGAATTCAAACCAACCAAAAATCCAAATAAATCCAAATAACTCCAAATCACACTATTTCATCCTTAGCACTTCAAATTGATTTTAAATTGAATTTAAATTGCCTAAGAATTTAGGGAGCAAATAGAAGACACTCTTATATGTTTGTTTGCATGCACACAATTCCACCAAAATTTTTAAATTCGAATTTTTGCACTCAACAAAGCCTATAGGAATTTTAGGGTTGTTACACCACGCATGTCCGAGGGGCTCCACACGAAGATGTCGACGTTGGCATGAAGAAAGTTGACGAGCACTGCTTCCTATTTGCTGTCGAGGGTGGAGCTGACCCTCAACGTCTTGCCCTCGGGGGCAGTGGGGTCGAGGGGTACCACCTTGGTGTGTTCGGTGGGCTCGAAGCTGCGCACGTCAGGGCCATCCTCTTCCTAGAGCACCAGAGTCAGGCGGGCCCAACTTGAGCTCGCGCCGCCCTAGGTGCACAGGCGCGCACGCCAAGGACCACTGGGGCCACCTCCCGCGCCCCTATTTAGCGCGCAGCCCGGGCACCCGCGTGCCCTAGCCATCGCCGCCACACGCGCCTCGCCTCCTCGCGCTGCACCAAGCAACACCACCGATCGAGCGCCACCAGACATCTTCGCCGTGATTTGCCGCCTCCATCGCCGGTTGGAGCAAATGGCCACCACCATGAGCATCTCCTCATCAAGACTCACTCATTCTGCCGGTCCTCATCGTCGATCCATCGCCGAAATGCCCCGCCCTCGAGAGCACATCGCCGCCGGCCATGGCCTCCACCGCAAGCCAAAATTCGGCCGCCTCAATCACCGCTGGCGAGAACCGCTGCTACCAGGAGGTTTCCCTCACCGAGAGGCACCTCAACAGTTGGCCGCCGCCCTCATTCGGCTACTAGATGAGCTCCTCCGCGTGAGCTCTCGCCGCCGGCCGCCCGCTCCATCGTCGACCAAATTTTGGCCACCAGCGTCCGCCCTCCGCCGTGGCGAGCACATCCCGATGATCCCATCGCCCTTCTCCACGTCCCACACTAGAGCCCCACGGGCCTAGGTCGCCGGAGCGCCAGCATTGCCGCTGGTCAGAGCCGCCAGTCGGCCATGGAGAAGAAGACCCTGGTCTTTTGCACATAACCCCATGAAAGTCCAAGATTCCTTTCAATCCAGTCCAAGCGATGAAATTTTACAGATCTAACCCCCCAGTTTCATCCTTTTGCGAGCTCTACTGACTGAGTCTCAATAATCTTCGGAGCTAACCCCTGTAGTCTATGGTTAATTGCATATAGGTCCCTGGAACCTTGTTTAGCCTATAGATCGCGCATTGTAGATCCGATTTAGTTTGTTCTCGTTGCGTTAGCTTCATATGAACTCAAACTACGTATTAGCACTGGTATTAACCATGTTATTTATTTCTGAATTTTATATAACATTAATTTGATTAAAAGTTATTTTAATGTGTTTCCCAATTAAAATGTAACTAAAGCTTATACCTTGATTTTCATATTAACGTTAACTTGATTAATAAATTATTCAATTTGTTTTCTTAATAAAATATAATTAAGTTATATCTTTATTTTCGCAAACTATTGTTAAATTGATTAATGTTTACGACAATAACTTAAAAGCAAATTTTAGTTAGACTCTGAGCTTTCATAAACTAATTTTAATTTGGCTGATTAATACCAAGATTATATGTTTTTCAATAATAATATGATTAGTGAGACACGGTTCATACATTTAGATGTTCTCACAAACATTATTTGTTTATTTCAAATTAAATATTTAATTTCATATGATTTATATATCAATAATTATAAATAAAACTTGATTAAGTTTTACCCGGTTTTACAAAGTCAAATATAATTGAATTAATTCCAACATAAGATGTTTCTCTGAAATATCTTTTATGTTATTTTATTTAAATAAAATTTATCAAGCATACAGTCTTTTATGGCCTTTTATAATCCAAATCTTCCGATAGCTATATCTTTTCAACCATAGCTCCGTTTTCTGCGATTCTTGTGCTCACGTGTCCTTAGAATCGAGCCATATCCTTTAGTGCGCTCTTTTGAAGCTTTTCTTTTGAACGATGTAATGTTCTTAGTTCTTCTTGTTTGTTTGCTTGTATGTTTGTGCATTTGCTTGCTGCGATGCTGTGAGTAGAGGAACGTCATTAAGATATTTCAAGACGAAGGAACACAGTTCGAGTGATCAGAAGATTAAAAGAGCAAGAGTTGAAGACTCTGAGTAGCAGTATATCTGTTGGATAAAGGCAAGTATAGCACGGACAATCCTTGCTACCTAAACACCACCTGTTCATTACTTACTTTCATATGCATGTGTCTAAATTGATATCCCTTTAAGGTTGTGCCTAGTTTGTTAATCATGTCCATTGATCTCTCATGGTTATGCATATGGGTAGAACTTTGCTAGGTGCAGCTACTATCACCATTTACTCAACTGTTAACTTTGACTTAATGGTTCACTTCAACATGATGGTTAAAACTTGCTTTTTAGCAACATGGTTCAGGGAGCTAGAGCATGTGCTTCGTGATTTGTTCTAGTGTCTCTCCGTAAGGCCTGGTTCTTAAAGCGGCAACCCAGGAGCCTGTCACCACTGCTAGAACTATTATGGCTCTGGTCTTAGACAAGTAACATGTACGGCTCTAGCTTGACAGTAGTTGCCGATGGGCCGACGGCGCAATGGGAAGCACTCATGAGAGTATGGTTTGATCCACCGAGGATGGGAGATCCGTCGGCTATGTCTCGTCAGGCACAGTCCCGTGTTGGGAGTCCCTGTGGTATGGGAACTCCACATGTTGTGCTCTTTATTTTAATTGTTAGCATGCGTTGCCCGCGCTCTGGACGCCATTGACCCTCTTATCGCTGCGCCCTAAGAGTCAGTCACTCTCGGTGCCTTGGATCATGCTACCTGTGTTGTACCATAACGGCTACTGTTTTGTTAGGGTGTCTTGTGAAAAGCATTGTAGCATCCCTATGCGGTCACACCTCGGAAGTGTGATTGGTGAGGTCTGATCCACCTCCGCATGGTTGGGTTCAAAGTTCTTTTGAGCTTTTACGTGACTGGTGGGTAAAGGGCGAAACCTCTGCAGAGTGTAAATCTATCATGATAGCCTTGCTCAGGGTTATGAGCGGCCTGGATCCTTTTTAATCAATGGTTATTTATTTAATAATTTAATATGATGTTTATTTATGCTTAATGTTACTTCTACTTCATTAATTGGGTTGCAATTGGGTTTCATCTACTTGTAGTAATTTGGTTTATGATAAAATGAAACAACTAAAAGTGCTAATGCAGTTCAGCCGTGTCTAGCCTTATTTTGAGCCTTCATACACCGTGTTATACTTGCTAAGTAATTGAGTTACTTACACTTTCCATTTATTCAACAAAATACCAGATGGGTAATAGATGGATCAGTGATTGAGCCAACTACTGAGTTTTCTGAGGATTTCCATACTTCTGAGCTGTAGTCAACTAGTCGGCGTCCCTGTGGACTTCAGGCTCTACCTATCGAGAGAGTTTATACATAGACTTCCGCTGTGTTTTATTTATTTATTATCATTAAACTCTGATATAAAACTATTTTATTCGAGCATATGTACTATGTTTTCCATATTTGTACATTGTATGTGTTCCGTGGACTTCCTGAGCACACATATTAAAGCATTTGGGTTTCTATGTAAACTGGGTGTGACACTACTGCGCGAGGGCGCATGACTAGCCCGCGTGGGCCGCTGCCCCTGGTCCTACGCCCTATGGGTCCCAGTGCTATTCTGACTGTTGTGCTTGCATGTGGGGTTAGGGGGGCCACCAAGTGATGTCAGCGCCCACATACTGTGGAGTTGAATATCCTTTTATTTTGAGCTCTGATCAATGTGAGTGATATGTCCATCAGGATCGTCTCGACGAGCTCTTCACATTAGTGTACTCCAATTCGGCATTTGAGATTGGTTGTGTTCATGATAATTCTGAGTGTATCTCAGGCTCAAATGACGGATGTACCAATTAATGTCATTTTGTGTATAATCCTGCAAAACACTTTGGAAACACCAAGGCTCGTGGAAATAGTCAGTATAAGCCTAATAATGCATGGAACTATATCTATATGCCATTTATTTACCGAGACTTTGGCGGTAAAAACCGGCCAGAATTAGGCCGTAACGACCACCAACAGGGGCGTACGATAATACATACCAGCCATACTACCCTGGGCATTTCCAGTCCGTGCACTTCACCATGTCAAACGAGTACCACATCGGTTGGGAGCTGTCCTACATCTCCGACCAGGTCAATGTCCTCGACGACCGTAGCCGCAACATTGAGAGCACCCTGGCACGCCATTCTCAATACCACCAAGAGTAGCGCTGTGCTAGACTCTATAAGGCATGACACCTAGCAGCAGACGGACCAAATGACTAAATTCTTCTCGAGAGTCAAGCCCTACCAGTGACAGAAAGAACCAAGCTTGGGGGAGGACCCCCATCAGGTATGTCCCACGTTCCCATCAGCACTTTGATTTTGCATTTGCCATTCACCTTTCTATTTCCCTTCCAATTTTGTGTCCACTTAAAAATGAAAATACCAAAAATATTTACTTTGAATAAAGTTAACTCCCAACTATGAATGGAATGAACCATATGCCTCTCACTTTGGAAATGATGAACAATTGCTCTGCCATTAATCTTGCAAGTGCTATGTTTCAACTAGTTACCAATTAGTACTTGAGTTAATTGACATGAGTAAAAATAACCTAAAAACTTTGTGGGAGCACATTCTTTATTCCAAGTCTGAGTTGTTATGAGGAATGATATAGTGAGATTGTGGTTAAGTTCTGCTTTTGCTCTTAGTACGGTGAAAGTCTCGAATGCTTTTGCTTTCAAAAATAAAATAAACAGTTCCTCATTGGTCCGAAATTCCTACCAGAGCCATATGATAAGCTTAGTTGAAAATATTCTACTCATACTACTTGTTATCTTAGTGAGCTTTGTCAAATTGTTGTGACCATTGTGAGGAATATCTCTTGCTTTCAAGATCAAGATTCAAATACACACCACCGCTCACTTGCAATTCCTACACTAGGAGTTAGCAAATATTTCCATCATCCAACCACAAAATAAATGCTCTATGTTCTATGATTCCCTCTCCAAATATCCTTGAAAAGAGACATGGGCTATGCAAAAAGAAAAAAAAAGAAAGAAAAGCATGCTAACTAGCATGTCAAAAAGAGAAGAAGAAAAAATGAAGAAAAGAAGAAAAAGAAAGATAGCCCATGTTCTCAAAATAAATCAAGGAGAGGAAGAATCATCCCAAGGAGTTCCACCATATTCCACTCCACATATTCCACACACTTGCACTTCTCGATCTAAAGGTATGATTTGATCCTCCTAAGGTCTGGTCTTTGACTTAGCAAAATATAAGATGCAAGTATGCCTTCATCCATTGTCCCTCATGATGCGAACCTGCTAGGGTTTACGCCCGATCTTTCGATGAGAGGCGTGGGGGATAACTCGATTGGAGGAGACGATGTTGATGGCCCGACTATAGCCTTACAAAGACTGCGCCTTAGCAACCGATACACCACCTCTTATGGATGTCGTGATCTTGTGGAAGCACGTCACCTGGTCCTGTCCTGCAAGCAATCGAAGAACTAGCAAGAACAAGTATCGAACAAGTACTGAAATTACTTGATGGGAATGAAGTGTTCAATCTCAAACTCAATCACAAACGAAGTGGGGTTCTAAAGACTTGAAGATGGGCGGCTGGACCAGCACGCGCGCTTACAAGCAAGTAGCAATGGCTAAACTTGATCTAAACAAAACCCAAGTGTTCTTGGCGGCGGCTAAGGGGTATAAGACAAGGGAGGATGACCACAGGGGTGCTGGGGTCGTGCTCTAACCCTAGGATGCGTCCATAATGGACTCTACATGATATACGGCCCATTGGGCCAAAATAAGATGACACAACATCATGGGCAGAAAATATCTTGGCGCAAATAGACGATTCTGGCCGACTTCGGATAGATATGGACGTGCGGTCGGATCCGTTGGAAAGTAGACTTGATAATCTTTCCGTGAAGTAATTGAACGTCCCAATCTGAGTCCGTATGGGACCGTGGCGTCCATCACAATTTGAAGTTTTTGTGCAGTCTAAATCCAGCCCGCGCGAATCCTTTTTTTTCTCGATCGTCTCCATGATTCCTAAGCAAAACAAGAGTGCACGGGTCTCCACATTCTAAATATGATGAACATAAACTCAGGAGTGAACTCACCAGATGATTAAGTTGCCTAGCACGAGCATGGGTAATAGGACCGGCAATGATAGGAGAAGATGGCGTGGCTGTATCGTTGGCGGTGATATCCTCATCATCCTCCCCTTCTTGCATTTGAGTCGTCCTCGACTGAAGCTCATCTTCCTCTCCCTAATATGGCTTTAAATCTGCAATGTTAAATGTGGGACTAAGCCCAAAATCTGCAGACAACTCGAGCTTGTATGTATTATCATTAATCTTCTCTAATACTTTAAAGGGACCATCCACTCGAGGCAACAACTTAGATTTTTGCAATTCAGGAAAACGATCGTTCCTCAAATGCAACCATACTAAATCTCTAGGTTCAAATTTTAATTCCTTTCTACCTTTATCACCAGTAAGCTTGTATTTAGCATTAATGCGCTCTATGTTTTCTTTAGTTGTTTCATGCATTTACAACATCAATTCGGCACGTGTAGGAGCATCAAAATCCAATTTTTCAGATGATGGCAAAGGCATTAAATCAATAGGAGCACGAGGCAAGAAACCATACATAATCTGAAATGGGCACATCTTTGTGGTAGAATGCATCGAACGATTATATGCAAACTCAATATGAGGCAAACAATCTTCCCACATCTTAATGTTTTTCTTTAAAACATCCCTTAACATAGTAGACAAAGTTTTATTCACAACCTCAGTTTGATCATCAGTTTGGGGATGTCATGTAGTAGAAAATAAAAGCTTAGTCCCCAATTTAGCCCACAATGTCTTCCAAAAATAACTAAGAAATTTAGCATCATGATCAGACACAATAGTATTAGGCACACCATGCAAACGAACAATTTCCCAGAAGAACAAATCAGCAACATGAGAAGCATCATCAGTCTTATGACATGGTATAAAGTGTGCCATCTTAGAAAATCTATCAACAACCACAGACACACTATCACAACCCTTCCTAGTTCTCGGCAAACCCATCACAAAATCCATAGAAATATCTTCCTAAGGAGCACTAGGAACGGGTAAAGGCAAATACAAACCGTGTAGATTTAACCTTGACTTAGCCTTTTGACATGTAGTGCAATGAGCAACGAATCTCTCCACATCTCTTCTCATCTTTGGCCAAAAGAAATGACTAGCAAGTATATCTTCCATTTTTTTGGCTCCAAAATGCCCCATCAAGCCACCTCCATGCGTTTCTTGCAACAACAACAAGCGAACAGAGCTAGCTGGAATGCATAGCTTGTTAGCTCTAAACACAAACCCATCACTAACGATGAATTTGTTCCATCCTTTCCAATCTTTACAATGCAGCAACACCTCTTTAATATCAACATCATTAGCATATAGGTCTTTAATTGTTTCTAATCCAAAGATTTTGTAATCAAGTTGGTTCAGCAATGTATATCTCCTAGACAAGGCATCAGCAATAACATTTTCTTTCCCATTCTTGTGCTTAATAACATAAGGAAAAGATTCAATAAATTCAACCCACTTAGCATGCCTACAGTTTAGTTTTCCTTGACTACGAATATGTTTCAATTATTCATGATCAGAATGAATAACAAACTCTTTGGGCCACAAATAATGCTGCCAAGTTTCCAATGTTCGAACAAGAGCATACAATTCTTTGTCATAAGTGGAATAATTCAGAACAGGCCCGCTCAATTTTTCACTAAAATATGCAACTGGTTTCCCCTCTTGCAACAAAACACCACCCAATCCAATTCCACTAGCATCACATTCAAGCTCAAAAGTTTTATTAAAATCAGGAAGTTGGAGGAGAGGTGCGTGTGTCAACTTATCTTTCAGCATATTGAAAGCATTCTCTTGCTCTTTGTCCCAACAAAAAGGCACTCCCTTTTTTGTAAGCTCGTTCAATGGTGCAGCAATGGTACTGAAATTCTGCACAAAGCGGCGATAGAAACCAGCAAGTCCTAGAAAACTCCGCACATGTGTAATAGTCTTTGGTATAGGCCATCCCTGTATAGCTTCAACCTTGGCTTGATCAACCTCAATTCCCTGTGGAGTCACAACATAGCCAAGAAAAGACACTCGATCGATGCAAAAGGTGCACTTCTCAAGATTACCAAACAAACGTGCATCTTGTAACGCATTATAAACAGCACACAAGTGATCAAGATGTTCAACAATGGATTTGCTGTAGATCAAAATATCATCAAAGTATACTACAACAAATTTCCTAATGAAAGCATGCAAAACCTCGTTCATTAATCTCATGAAAGTACTAGGTGCATTAGTTAACCCAAAAGGCATGACTAACCACTCATATAGACCGAACTTAGTTTTGAAAGCAGTTTTCCATTCATCTCCCAATTTCTAACGAATATGGTGGTACCCACTACGCAAATCAACTTTAGAAAACACAACAGCACCACTCAACTCATCAAGCATATCATCTAAACGTGGAATAGGGTGTCGATATCGAATGGTGATATTATTAATAGCTCTACAATCAACACACATACGCCATGTTCCATCTTTCTTAGGCACCAAAATAACCGGAACAGCACAAGGACTAAGAGACTCATGCACATAACCTTTGTCGAGTAGCTCTTGCACTTGCCGCTGAATTTCTTTTGTTTCCTCTGGATTTGTTCTGTATGGTGCACGGTTAGGCAAAGATGCACCAGGAATCAGATCAATTTGGTGCTCAATCCCTCGCATTGGTGGTAGCCCCGCTGGTATCTCACTTGGAAACACATCCGAATACTCCTGCAAAATGTTAGCAATAGCAGGGTCAAAGATTGCTGCATATCGTGAAGCGAAATCAAAGCATCCTTGCACACCAAAGCACAGGCAACAGAACTAGAAGCAACCAATTCATTTATATCAGATTTAGTAGCAACAAGCAATGCCCTTTTAATCTTATCTCATCTTTCTTACTTTCAGCAGATTTGGCAATTTTAGTGTTCTCAGTTTTATCTTTTGCAGCTTTAGCAATATCATCACGCACAATAGCCTCAGGAGACATGGGAAGCAAAAAAAGTTTCTTATCATGGTGTATGAGAGAATATTGATTTGATCTACCATGATGTCTACAATCTGTATCAAATTGCCATGGCCTACCTAGCAGAATATGACAAGCTTCCATAGGCACAACATCACATTCAACAACATCATGATATGAACCAATAGCAAAACTAAGTCGAACCAGCTTGGTTACCTTTACCTTACCACTGTTGTTCAGCCATCGAATGTGGTATGGATGTGGATGTGGTTTTGTTGTTAGTGAAAGTTTATCCACCATGTCGCTGCTAGCCAAGTTGTTGCAGCTGCCTCCATCAATGATCAAGCGGCAAGAACGTTCTTTAATTACACACTTGGTTTGGAACAATGTATGCCGCTGATTTTGCTCTGCCTTCTCCATTTGTGCACTAAGCACACGCTGCACAATGAGGCTCTCATAATGCTCCGCATCTTCCACACCAATTTGTTCATCTAGTGGCTCCTCACTACCTGCATCGTCAGCCACAAGAAAAGCAAGTGTTTGTTCATCGAAATCACTAGCAGAGGAATACCCACCATCATTGCTAACCACCAAAACTCGCTTGTTTGGGCAATCACGCTGCACATGCCCATAACCCTTGCACCGGTGACACTGGATATCTCTTGTTCTACCTGTGGAGGCAACTAAGGAAGTACTACCGGCTGGTTTTGGGGCAGATTTTGTTACTGAATTTGTGGGAACAACACATGTCTTGTTAATGGAAGGAGGCGGTGGTGCTGAACGACTCGGCGACGGACTTGGGGGGGGGAGGTGCACGCTCGGTCAAGGAAGTAGTCGTACGCTGCTGCCATGGTGCTGATTTTCCTGCAGAAACATTAGACCTTGCACCTGCATGTCGTCCTTGCACTTCTCTTTCAGCTTTACAAGCAATATGAAAACATTTTGTTATGCTATTATAATCTTTATATTCAATGATGTCCCGAATTTCTCTATTCAGCCCTCCCACAAATCTAGCAATAGCAGGTTCCTCACCATCCTCTATTTGACAACGCAGCATACCCATTTGTAACTCTTGATAATATTCTTCTACACTTTTAGCACCCTGTCTCAATTGCTGCAACTTATGTAACAGATCACGTGCATAATAAGAAGGAACAAATCTAGCCCGCATGACTCGTTTCAAAGCATCCCAAGTTTGTGGCATGTTATTAGGATGTTTCTTGCCATGTTCTATCCACCAAACAGAAGCAAATTTAGTAAACTCACATGTGTGACTTCAGGAAAGTCATGGCATGCAAATTTTTGATCAACAGCAATTTCCCAAGTAATATAAGCATCGGGATCATAATTACCATCAAAATGAGGTATCTTAAATTTAATCTTGCTAAAAGCATCATCATTACCATGTACCTCGCGTCGTCGATGACCACCCATACCTCGACGATTATAATGTTGCAGACGGCGAGCAGGATCTTGGTCTTCGACTTCAGTATTTGCACTATACGCATTGTCCTCAAAACTTTCTTCCTTCTTGTCATCTCCCTTTTTCCAGTGGTGGTTTTAGCATGCATCTCATCAAATCGCCTCAAAAGTGCAGTAACACTCTTGTCCATGCGAACCACTGACGCCTCCATCTTCGTAAGCTTGCTATTGGTTGCAATCTGCGAGGCCTCCAATTGCCCAATCTTGTCATTTGTCACCAGCAAGTCATTGTCAATCCCCTCGTTGTGCTGCTTCACCAACCATTCAAAATGTTGTATGATGCCCTTGGTGCGAGGAGACTGTGGAGTCTTGTGAATTTGAGATACATCACCATCATCTTGAGAGCCTGTCATGGTTAAAAAAACAGAGGCAACAAGAGGTACAGGTGAAGAAATAAAAGCCCTACAGCTAATAGGATGTAGGTACTATAAGGCGCTCACTCTCAACCTGTGATACAAGCTCTTACCAAGTCTTACCTTGCTCGACAGGAGGGCACGGCTACCAACAAGTCTGCAAACCTGGAATAAAGTGTATCGGTGTCGTAGCAACAAGACCTGTAAAGCTGTAGTCGGATATGTGGAGCTATAGGTGGGCTAAAAACAAGGAATAGCTAGCACCACATTTGTTTAAACAAAGCAAGCTGAATAATCGTTCAATGGCGGTACTGTGATGGTCCTAGTCTAGACCGTGCTAGAGACGCGAGCCTAGACACAAAGGAAGTCACAACGCACCACCGAAAAGCAATCACAATGATCAGCCCCTTTCTTTCTTCTTTTTCTTTTGCTTCTTTTTTCTGTTAATTTTTCTTTTTCTTTTTTTTTTCTCTTTTTTTCAGGGGGTCCTCAAAACTGAATATATGAACAAGGAGGATCCCAAACAGCCAATCACCACACAAACTTTTTCAGAAAGTACAGGGGTATTCCGGTAAAAAAAAGATCTATTTATGCACAATCTTGGAGAGGTCGAGTATGAATATAGAGTACTGTCGCCTTCCCAGACACGTCAATATATAAGCACAAAGCAACAGCTGCACGGTAAGGTAACACGAAGCGGCAAACAACTCTGACTTCGAAACCGATTGCAACTCGAATTGCAACACGATGTGGGGGTTCGGTTTGGTCTTCCTTTTCTCGCAGTTAGCCGATTCCTGGTCGAATTGGATCACCAATGAGTACTCAAATTTTCCTAACACAAGAACCAATCGATAGCGTACAACCGTGACCGAAACGTGACAAGAACTCGAAACTCTAAACGACCAGAACTAAGACCAGCAACTCGACGCGACCGATGCAACCAAAAACTCAACAAGCCCTAACAACGCAGTACTAGCAGAGGCTCAAAGGGTTTATAGGATCATGGTAAAACTAATCTACTAATTTTTTTTGGCTTTTGTGTACTGTAGGAATTGAAACAAAAACAGGGGAATGATTGGAATCTCTCACCGAACAACATTGCTCTGATTACCAACTGATGCGAACCAGCTAGGGTTTATGCCCGATCTTTCGATGAGAGGCGCAGGGGATAACTCGATTGGAGGAGACGACGTTGACGGCCTGACTACATCCTTACAAAGACTGCGCCTTAGCAACCGATACACCACCTCCTATGGATAGCGTGATCTTGTGGAAGCACGTCACCGGTCCTGTCCTACAAGCAATCGAAGAACTAGCAAGAATAAGTATTGAACAAGTAATGAAATTTCTAGATGGGAATAAAGTGTTCAATATCAAACTCAATCACAAATGAAGTGGGGTTCTGAAGACTTGAAGACGGGCGGCTGGACCAGCACGCGCGCTTACAAGCAAGTAGCAATGGCTAAACTTGATCTAAACAAAACCCAAGTGTTCTTGGCGGTAGCTAAGGGGTATAGGACAAGGGAAGATGACCACAGGGGTGCTAGGGTCGTGCTCCAACACTAGGACACGTACATAATGGACTCTACATGATCCACGGCCCATTGGGCCAAAATAAGATGACGCAGCATCATGGGCAGGAAACATCTCGGCGAAAATAGACGATTCTGGCCGACTCCTAACAGATATGGATGTGCGGTTGGATCCGTTAGAAAGTAAACTTGATAAGCTTTCCGTGAAGTACTTGAATGTCCCAATCCGAGTCCGTATGGAACCGTGGCATCCATCACAAGTTGAAGTTATTCTGCAGTCCAAATCCAGCCCGCGCGAATCCTTTTTGTTCTCGATCCTCTCCATGATTCCTAAGCAAAACAAGAGTGCACGGGTCTCCACATTCTAAATATGATGAACATGAACTCGGGAGTGAACTCACCGGATGATTATGTTGCCTAGCACGAGCACGGGTAATAGGACCGGCAATGATAGGAGAAGATGGCGTGGCTGTATCATTGGCGGTGATGTCCTCATCACCTGAGCCACACAAAAGTTGTATTAAGTTTTAGAATGAAAGAAGGCACAAGCATTTGGTGAGGATTCAAATACCACTTGAGTGTTTTAGTGTGCCAATTGAGGAACTAAATTCAAATTTTCAAAAAATGTGGAAAACTCCGAGATTTGATCTTGAAAAGAGTAGGAGTGGAATAAAATTGAATCAAACTGTTCAACCTTTCAACCTCCCAAGACAATGAGATTTCTATATGCCCCATAGGTAAAATGGTGAGTTAATACTTTACTAATGATTTGAGTATTTTAAAGTACTGGTTGTTTATAAAGACTACTTGTAGCAACTGCTGATCCACCGAGCCTAAGTTTTTATCTTTGCTCGAGGACGAGCAATGGTCTAAGCTTGGGGGAGCTTGTTGGCGGTCGTTACAGCACGTTTTCAACCACAAATACTAGAAAATAAAAGATATTACATACAAAATTCCATGTATTTAGGTTTATTTCTAAAAAAGTTACATGAGTTTTGGTGTGTATCACTTGTGCAGGTACAATAACGACAAATACTCGCTACGGGGGTCGTAATTCACCGATTCAGTCGAATGACACAATTCGGCTGGTTACCCCCCTTAGTCGTACATGAAGCAAAGCACAACCGGGAGGTCATCCACGTCAGAAGTGATCGAGCAACGACCGTGCAAGCCACGTGGACGACCGCCACATCATCTCTAGGCCAAAACTACATGAAGACCACCATGAACAAGTCACCCAAGAGGTCCAGGAAGGAGAGGCGATGCAGGGGGTAGGCTTGGGTTGAAAGCCTAGTTCGGCCGAACCATGGTGGTTCGGCCGAACCGCCCCCGCCCCAGGAGAGCCCCAAACTAAAATGAACTACCAGGGGAGCCCCCCTGGCTCCCTTGGCGGTTACTCCACCCAAACCGCCATCTCCAGCTATAAATTCAGCGGTTCAAGCCCAGGATGAAGACACACTCATGCCAAGGAGCTCCACTCTCTCATTTTGTTCTAGTAGAGTTTGGATAGTTAGTCTGGGAGATAGAGTTGAGTCGAGCTGTGCCTCAAAGGTTCCGGAGTCGTCTTCAGAAGCTCTGGTATAAGCTCTTGTATCTTTCATTTCCTTTTGTAGACTTTGAGTTATCAATATAATATATCTTTATCATTTTATCTGTGTCATTTATATCTTGCTTCTACTTTATTCTAGTTGCAAGTATATCATGTTTAGACTAAAGTCGGTTGTAGTTCTTGTTCTTCTAGATCTTGTTTAAGTCTTTGTCTTAGTTGGTTCTTCGATCCCGCTCAATACTTCTGGTGAATTGTCATTGGGGGTATTGAGAGGGTTGCTTGCTCTTGCTAGCGGAGTAAGTAGTTGTTGACTAGTGTAGGAGTGGTTCCTAGACTAGACAGTAACCTTGGTTTGCCCCCGTTGCAATGGAGGTGGTAGCCGTTAGGTGGTGACAACCCTATACGGTCTTTGTAGTCCATCACGTTAGTCCCGGCCTGTAGGAAACCCCCTTGGGTTGTTGGCAGTTCCCCCTCTCTTCCCTTTCCGTGAGCTATTGGCTCCCTTCCCGATACAAAGACAACAGAGTTAACCTGAGTGACCCAGATAGTTAAAGTACCTAGGAATCCTCTTTCTCTTCTCGTTGTCCTCCCAGCTAGGTAGTCCTTCTCTTCCTTACCTGAGCTATCCTTGAGTTATGTGTCACGGTAAATCCACTCTTATCCAATACCGTTATCCCCTATCTTGTTAGTAGTATACCCTTCTCTGATAGTCTCGAATACCTATTTACTAGTACTCTTGCCAAAGTTTCCCTATGGAAATATAAATTACAATACCTCGGATTACTCCCTGGTAAAGTGCTACAGCGGTAATTCTGTGCGCTTGTAGAATATTTATTTATTTTACTAAGCCACAAGAAAATCACTGAAACACTCCTTGCACCAGTACCGGGATTTACAATCCTGATATTGGACCGTAAGAAGTGTCAACACTGGAACGGCCTCTCCTGGTGACTTGGCTCGCCTCCCATTCCATCACCCCGCTCCAGACCACACGGCCGGGAACAACTTCCCCTCTATAACCCCTCCTACCACCCTCTCGACGCGGCAACGGCCCGGCCATGGCATTCATGGCGTCGCGCGGCCGTATCGGCCTTTCCCCTTCTTCCCCCACCTTCCTTCTACACACGCACCTTCACCACTCTAGAGAACACACCCTGCACCACTTCTTTGCCTCTGTTTCCTACCTCTTCCCTAAACCCGATGAGGACGGCGTCGCATGGCTCCGGCGAGAACCGATGGCGATGGCGAAGGAGCGGCGGCACATGCCTTGACTTGAGCATGTTAGCACCATAAGCACCCATGGTAGCTACTTGAGTAGGTGGATTGACCGGAGAGGCATTGGAATAGGCTGCCGACGAGAAGCTTATCCGCAGGCCATGGTGACATGGCGGCGAGGAGCTCTGGTGGCATGTGAGGGCATTGCTAAGGAGAGGGTGGTGTTGAGGCACTAAGCAAGGTGGAAGAGGGTGGGGTTGCATGGGATGGCGGTGGCACTCTGGCGGTCAACATGCGAGCGGCCGGCAGTGCGAGAGAGAACGGTGAGGGCGAGTGAGCGAGCGAGCAAGTGAGTGAGTGAGTGAGGGAGTGAGGCCTGGAGGGCCTTGGGTGGCTTAGGCACGGAAGAGCGGGGTGGTGGCGGAGCAAGGGCGCCGGCGAGTGGCTCGGCGGTGAGGGAGAGACAGAGAGCGAACGGAGGGAATGAGTGTGTGTGTGTGTGTGAGAGAGAGAGAGATTAGAGGCACCGGTGGGGGTTAGGCGCCGGGCGTGGGTACGCTGGCGCTTGGGTAGAAGTATTGGACTGACGGGCGGGGCCCAAGTGCTGCTGTGGCGTGGGACCGGCTTACGTGGCAGTGGGGTCAGCAAGGAGAAAAAGGAATTAAACCACGAACAACTCTGTTTGAATTTGAATTTCCGCCAAAATTTTGAACTGCGCTAGAAAAACTTTCGAACTATAGCTTGTAGAGAATTTAGAGCTCCACAACATTGGTCTAGAAAGTTTTTTCCAAAGGTTTACCAAAAAGTAGATTGGGCAAGATTACTTTCAGTCAAAGGTTTGAAATCCAAATTCGCAGAAAACCTTTTCGAGTAGCCATTTTGTGCTCAAACATTTAAATATCTAGATGTCATAATTTTGAGCAACAAGTAGTTAGTTTTGAATATCAGACAATGAAGAATCTTTTGGTGTGACATGCATTTCATGTTTTCAAATATTTTTCAAATGGTGGCTTGGTCAATTTGATAAAAAGTCACATTTTTGTTGAATTTAAATGGGGGTTTGACCAACAGTTGACTGCCAAATCAAAAATCTTAAACTCCAAATCTGTTAACTTGGAATATACCATTGTAAAGATATTAAAGTCTAGTTGTCAAATGTGCAAAAATATTTGGTCACTTTTGAAAAGAATTTGAACAAAAATCAATTGAATTTCAGGCCTACAAGAGGACTTAGCCAAAAGTGGAGTTTTGGACATGAACAAAATGTAAATGAAGCATATAGGTTTGTGATGATGCTTAGCATATGTAAACATGGTTTGATGAATATGAAATGATGCTCCTCACGTTGATTTAAATTTGAATTTTTAGACTCATAAGTTTGCACTACTTTAAATGCAAGTGCAACACAAACATACAAGTGCATATGTAGGAGACGTGCATGTCATATTTATGCAACCTAGGTTTAGTTATTCTCGTTAGCATAATTAAACCTTGGGTTTTCACAGTATGGTCACTTTGGTGGATTTTAGTAGGTAGGATGCTTATTTGACATGACCAAAGTGGACAAATGATGGAGCCACTCCCATGATACCATGTTTTGTGGGAAAGATGAGTGTGTAGTCATATGAAGTGGGGTGGACATGTTTTGTGCTGGTTGGTGATGAAAAGACATAAATGGAGCACTCTGGAAAAGGGTAAATATGATGGGAATTGCAAAATGTACCGAATTCAAATAAAATTTAGCATGCTCTCCATTTATTTTTACCATGCTTATTAATTTCTACTCTCTTTCAAATTAATTTCAAATGCAATGATGGAAATTAAAAATTTGAAAGGGAAACATTAGATACATACCGGTTTTCCTCGCGGCGAGAGCTAGTGTTTATAGTCCGTGAGCAGGAATCATCCTGTCTTTAGTGATTTTTGTCATTGTCCGATCCCAGAGTGGGTGGTTCGGATGATGCAACTTTCTTCCACCACACCTTCTTGGTTTTCTTCAGTGGCGATGAACGTTTCCATTCATTCTCCCAACGTTGCTTCATGGTGGCAACAAGACTGTCCATCCGTGCTTCATGGTGGCAACAAGACTGTCCATCTGTGCTTCATGGTGGCAACAAGAGTGTCCATCTGTGCTTCATGGTGGCAACAAGACTGTCCATCTGTGCTTCGGGTGCGATTGCTTCGACCTGCTTCAGGTTATTTGAATTTTTATTTGAAAATGCACATACCTGAGAGCATTGCTCCACCCTAGGTCTGAATGCGAACTTCTCTTCCTTGCCGTTGATGTTCAAGTTGATTTCTCAGGCTCCTATGTCGATGTTTGCATTGGCGGTACTCAGAAATGGCCTCCCAAGAATGAGTGGTGTCTTTGTGTTGACCTCCATGTCGAGCACCACGAAGTCCATGGGTACGAAGAAGTCCCGGATTCTCGTCGGAATATCTTCGGCAATTCCCGCGGGATAGTGGACCGACTGATCCGCTAGATGCAAACACATAGTGGTACAGGACAAGGAAGTATAATTCAATTTATCAAACACTGCCTTGGGCATGATGCTGACGCTTGCTCCAAATTTGCAGAGGGAATGGTTGAAATGTTGAGCCCCGATGGAACATGCGATGGTAGGACATCCTGGGTCCTTCTTCTTTTCTGGGAGATCATTCAATATAGCTGCACTACACTCTTCCATTAGTTAAATTACCTTGGTGGTTGGCATCGGCCTTTTGTTGTTGAGGATGTCCTTTAGATACTTGGCATATGTGGGAATCTGCATAGCTTCAAGTAATGTAATATTGACATAAAGTTTTCGAATTACCTCAACAAATTTGTTGAATTGTTCATCCACCTTCGGCTTATGGCATCTTCTTGGGAAGGGTAGCAGAGTCGTATCGTAGAATTTGTGAGGGGCCGTCTTCACTTCCTTCTGAGGGCTACTCTTCTGGAGTTCTGCTGCGGCCTCCTCCTTTTCTCTATCACTAGTTGGAGTAGTTGCCTTCTTACCTGCACCGTTAGGATATGGCGGGTCCCGAGTGGTCTTACCCCCTCTTGTAGTAACCGCTTTAACTTTTTCACGAGGTCAATTCTCTGGTTGCCTAGGAATTTTCCCCATTACAGGAGTTCGTAAAGAAGCAGCTAGCTAAGCAACTTGAGTATTGATCATTTTATTAAAGCTCAATTGACTTTTTATAGCAGAAGAGAATGATTCCAATTTCGAATCTATGCTTTCCAGGATTTTCTCATCAGCAGCAAACTTCTTACTAATATTTTCATTGATTTTAACCTAGCCTAGCACAAGATCTTTGATAGACAGCTGATTATTGAAATTGCTGGAATTGAAATTGTTACCTTGGTGTGGTCTCTCAAATGAGAGATTTGAGCGCAAATTCCAGCCTTGATTGTCGTAGTTGTTCGAACAGTAACCGTTGTTGTTGGAGTTATTGATGTAGTGGGCATCTTCTCGCGTTTCTGGGCGGTCATTCCCTGAATGGCCAGCATTGCCACAGACCTTGCATGTCATGCGAGCGTCCATGGCTTGCACCATTTCTTGAGCAGGGGCCTCAGCTTCTTCATCAGGAGGTTCATCTTGGCAGCAAGCATGTCCAGAGCTTTAACTTGGTGGACTCCTCGGGTCCGTGGTTAGGTGCGATCATCGCCCCAACCTTTATTTTCCACCATCTTATCGACCAGAGCCTTCGCTCGGTTCTCCTCGAGCGAGAAGAAGGCACCTCCAGCAGCAGCATCCAAATACTCAAGACCGTGATAAAATGTTTGGATGATGAACCAATTCTGCATACCATGGTGAGGACAAGCAGATATATAGTCTTGGAGGCGTTCCCATGCCTTCGGGACAGTTTCATCTTTTGGCTACTGGAAACTAACAATTTTATTCCGGATGGAGCTGGTTTTCCCAACCAGAAAGAATTTTAGCAAGAATGCACTAGTGCATTTATCCAAAGAGTCTACAGCTTCGCGGTTAGCATAGAACCACTGCTTTGCCTTAACCAATAATGAGAAAAGAAATAAACCAAGGCGAATAGCATCGATACTTACTCTGTGTATGGTGAAGGTGCTGTAGATCTCCAGGAAGTGTTGAAGATGTGCATTCGCATCCTCGTGAGGCTTGCCACAGAACGGGGTAGCCTGAACCATGTCGATGGAGCAGAGAACTCGCGAATCGTCTTGCATGCCATCCTCGATGCTGAAACCGTGTCGATGACGGGAAGGACTGGGCTCATCGGAATGGGTTGCTTCTAAGAAGGTATGACACGGGGTCGAACTTTCCTCACAAGTAACTCAGGATTATCTTGATAATTTGACCGTAGTTGGAAACCATTCATGCACTGCTGTGCTTCACACAAGATCAATGAAGAGAGCAAGGATAAACCCGTTTGAGCAGCGGTATACTCAACTAAGATAGCTCGAGATAAATGTTTAAAAGTAATCTAGCCAATTGCTTCCCTGGCAACGGCGCCAGAAATGCTTGTTGGCACTTCTTACGTTCCAATATCAGGATTGTGAATCCCAGTACTAGGGTAAGTAGCGTTTCAGTGGTTTTTCTTATGGCTTAGTAAAATAATGAATATTCTACAAGCACACAGAATTACCGCTGTAGCACTTCACTAGGGAGTAATCCAAGGTATTGTAATTTATATTTCCATAGGGAAGCTTATGGCAAGAGTACTAGTAAACAGATGTACGAGACTATTAGAGAGGACTATACTACTAACAAGGCAGGGGATAATGGTATTAGATAAGAGTGGATATACCATGTGTTGACGTAAAATCCGCACCTCACGCCAAGCACACAGCAAGCCGAACAAGCTGGCTTCAAACGTGGCCCGGGCTTTTGAATCCGAAAGCGTGCCAGTCAGTTTGCCTGAAAACTAACAAAGGGATAAAAACGTTTAGATCAAAACCTGGAACGTGCCGGGTGAGACCAGACAGTTCCATATTTGCGGCGTTGAAGCCAATTTCGAACGACAAATAGCTACATAGAAGCTATCTGTCGGCTGTTAAAACCTCATTCGGCAATCGGCAAGGCACGCAAGGAACGCACTGCCGAATGCATGACGTAAGCATGACGAAAGATCGGCTTTCAACCGAATGAACTTTGTAACACATACTCATAGCCGATTAACGAGAAACAGAGCATGATGGATAAATAAAAGGGTGAAAACATGATCATAAATTCGCAGTAAACAAAGAATGCATAGGCCGAAAGCAGCACCCGTCAAGCATGATAACAAACAAGTTAATCCACCGCATGATACGACTTGTTTGTGACCACGCCACTAATCAGATTAGACCAATCCACCGCATGATACAATCTAACCATGAAAAGCTAAAAGCACTCAATGTTTAGTTACGAACCCACAACACAGTCACGAATTTACATTGAAAACAAGAATGCATAGGCCGAAAGCAGCACCCGTCAAGCATGGCAGCAAACGAGTTAATCCACCGCATGATACAACTCGTTTGACGCCACACCACCAATCAGATTAGATCAATCCACCGCATGATACAATCTAATCGTGAAAGGCTAAAAGCATTCATTGTCCAATGCAAACCCACGAACACACGTTCACTCGTGAGAGCACTGCCGAATACGGCTACTTAGCCGAATCGGGATCCATGGCGAAGGAACAAGCCTAATCGGTAAAGATAAATCTATCAGATCGAATCGAATTCTAATCCACCGGATGATTAGCTCTAAGACGACCCAAAAACCTGCATCTACCGCATGATACCCGGTTCTGTCAAGATCTACACAATGCCGATAGGTTCGAACCCGCGACACGTAGCAACCTAGATCGGTTTCGGATTCGGCTGTGAGGGGATACGTCGTAGCACCGTAAAGCAAAGCCGATTCTAGCCGATCTAGATTGGGAAAAGGTGTGTTGCATGAATTAAGCACATAGTAAAAACGGAGCAACACGGGGTAACTTAATGAATCTGTTAGATCTTGCCGAAATCTAACAGAGCCGATAACTTGGTCCATACTAGATCTTAGCCCACCGCATGGCTCATGACCTAACAGAGGAACCTTCTTGAGACCACAACTTAAATCCACCGGATGATACTAAGCATGGTAACAAGACTACTTGCATCAAAGCTTAAATCCACCGCATGATACTAAGCATGATACAAGGTTGCCGGTACTTACGGAGGTCGACGGATCGATGACTCCTCTCGAAGAACTCGACGACTCGACTAAAGGACTCGATGTTGGCACGGGCCGGTTTGTTGTATGATTGATTCTCTCCTTTTCCAGATGCCATGGGTTTATATTTATACCCAGGTCTTGATACAACTCCTAGTCGGACACGACTACAATACTTGTTTCTAAAAATAAATGACGAATCTTCGTGCCCATATTGCATTCCTTGTTCGAACCGGCCTTTTCCTTATGTTGATCCACGTCATCATGTCTTCTTGAATGCTACCACTCTTCGCCTGCGGAACAATGCCTCTGCCGAATGATGACGCATTCCCGACCGCAGAGTATCTCTGCCGAACGTTTCAGAGGTAACCTTTTAGCCGAATGGCGACGCGTTCCCAACCGCAGAGCATCTTTGCCGAATGCTTCAGAGAAAACCCTTTTAGCCGAATGGCATCCTTCTACCAAATCCGGCCCACATGTCAGCCTCTTCCTGGTGCCAATTTTTGGTGTCAACACATGCCCCTTCAATTTCGGGATAAGAGGTAACTTTTATCTCGGAATTGACCAGAAGCGCTTAACATTCCCAAGTTAGTTCTGCTCGGCATCCGCTTCTCCTTTTGAATCTTCAGAGTTTTCATCCGGATCCGAACCCTAAGTCATCGTTTTCCAAGATCCAATCTTCAAATGGCGGACCAAGATCTTGCTCTCCAGGTAAACTTCAATCCCCTTAAGCATGTTCGGCACTCTTCTTCCGATTTGCATTTTAAATTTCTTCTTTTCCTCTTTCATTCTTGATAGGCCCTAGCTGCCGAAATCCTCATCCCTGTTGAGGAAAAATCCCCATCCTATTTCCTTGGTCCCGTAGGAGATTCAGATCCGTCCGAAATCATTGCGGCCGAATCTCAGCGGATTCCTTTTAAGATTTCACTGACAAAACCTCATGAGTGGCAAGACGCCTTCAAGAACTGGCCTTTGCCTCCAATCGCCGGATGGAGAAATTGGTACAAAAGGATTTCTGACGATAAAAGTCCCCAGACGCAGAATTGGGACAGTCTTCGCATTTCTCATTGCTTGGAGCTATCCCTAGCTGAAACACCAAAGAATGAGAACCTTCTGATCGCAGCTTGCCATTTCTGGTCCAATGGTGCAAATGCTTTTCTTTTCGGCCATGGTCCAATGTCCCCTACCTTAGCCGATGTCTACATGATGACCGGCCTGAATGTTACAGGAACTGTGCACCCATATGACCATAAAGGTTCTTCCAAGCAGACAGGAGTAAGAACAGGGGTTGGATACAAGAGATATATCCAGAATCATATGTCTGATGGCCCTCTGACTGATGTCGAATACAGAGCTTTCCTGAACATGTGGCTATGCAGATCAGTCTTTTGTGGCAAAGCCAATGAGCCAACCTTGAATCATATTGTGATGGCCGAAGAGCTGGCTGCTGGAAAAGTCATCCCACTTGGGAAATACCTCCTAGGAAGTGTTTACCATATGCTCAACCAAACCACCCACCTGATGCACACTAGCAAGAAGATCCCCTGTGTCAATGGTCCCTGGTGGTTTGTCCAGATGTGGCTGCAACTATATATGCACCAAATCGTTGCTATTGATCTCAATAGCCGAGACTTCCCTTCAATCAATTATAAAGAAGGAGAAACCCGAAGAACCAAAGGTTGTCAAACTTATGGAGAAGCTGCCTCCACTGTACCTATCAACAAAAACATTGGTGAACTGTTTGAGCTCTTCTTCAGAGGTTTTGCCAATCCTCTTTGGTTTCCTTATTTGGACAATGACAATCTTACTCTCCCTTGCGAATTCAGCTTTGAGACTGGATGCACTGATGTACATTCTGTAGCAATCTTTAATGCCTTCATCCAGCCCTGCATCCTGCCAGCCGAATTCTGTGGAGGGAGGCTAGTCCAAAGCACTTATGAATATTATCAGCCAAACATGATGGCTAGACAGTTGGGATGTGGCCAAGTGCCCCCTAGGCTATTCCTCCATGAATTCCTCAGGCCTAGGGAGATAGTCAAGGATTTCACAGAAACAAGAAGGATTTTCAACTATAAATGCTGTGGAACTATTTATGCACCTGATCCTTTTGTGCCAATAATATCTGCCCATCCTTCCTTCACTCTCTGGTGGCAAGAATTCCATGATCATATCTTCAACATGCCAATCCATCCTTTCTGCTTTGAATTAATGCCTGATTATCCATCCTTTATTTGTCTTAACAACATTAGCCCCAATCGATTCTGACTCTATTATTTTGCAGGACATAACACCTGCCCCTCTTGCCAGGGTAATTTTATATAAAACTGCAGGCCCAACCTCTGCTTTGGGGCACCAATCTCCTACCTTGGCTCAGCTGATGGCTAGACAAGCTTCTTCAGATCCAATACTCACTAGACCATCATCTGTCAAGAGGAAAACCCTTCTTATAACTGCTCCCTCAGTTGTAAAGAAGAAAAGAACAAGTAGCAAAACCAAGGTCAGAGTCCTTTTTCTTTGACTATAATGCTTTTGGTGTTTTGCTCAGCTTTATTTCTTTTTGATTTTCAGGCCAAAGAACAACAGCCAGCAATCAGTACAAGTCCTGCCGATGCTTCAATGATTGGTAAAATTTTCTCACATTTTTGTCTTTAAAGTTCCTCTCCATCGGCATTGATTCCTTTTCAGTTTCAGAGCAAATCTCAATAGACCCAATCTCGGAGAGTCCTCCTTCTCATCAAGAACTAGCTTCAGCTTCTCCTGATGTTCCTCAACTAGAAGCCTCTTCTCTACCAACAGATCTTCCAAGCTCTCCTCAGCATGACATACAAGAATCTTTGCCTGAGCTCGAGCTACCCTCTCTTTCCATCCAAGAGACCAGGAATGAGGTAGAGATAATTACTCAGTCTTCCAGTTCTTTATTCAATGAATCATCAATAATTCGGCATAATCTTCTTTCAGGAGAAAACCACTTCTTCACCCAGCTATTCATTTGCTGTGGATGATTTAGTTGCCGAACAAGGAGAAGAAACCTCTTCTGGTCAAACTTTGTCAGAGGAGAACCAAGCAAAATTGAAGGAAATCCTCTCTTTTCTGCATAAGGACACTCGGGAACAAGTTACCAATGCTGATCTTTTAAGAGATTTGCTTGAATCATTTGACCAAGACCTTCCTGCCGATATCAAGACTTCTTTAGACCCAATCTCCAGATTGGATGATCATTTTATCGCAGTGAAGCAAGCTCTGAAGAATCAATCGGCTCAACCAGCTTTGGAGCAAAGGAGAACTTTGGTCAAGCAATCTGTAAAAGACCTGCATACTCAAGTCCAGAATGATAAGGAATTATTGACCAAGCTGGAATCTGAACTTGAAATGAAGGAGATCAGAAAAGCTGCACTTGAAGCCGAATTGAGAAATTTATCGGCCGAAATTGAAGCTGACAAGAAGAAGATAATCGAGCTTCCCAAGTTAACAGAGAGAAGGCGAAAGGAAGCCTTAGCAGCTCTGAACGAAGACAAACAACTCAAGGCGAAGCTGGCTACTCTGACCAGAACCCAAGAAGCTGATAAAAACTTATTAGAGAACATTAGCAATATGATATTAAATGCCAAAAATGTAATCTCAAAGTTCTTGGGTGTGTGAATTATGTTTAATAGCCGAATGTTTTATTAACCCTGTAATCTTGTCATCCTTTTAACTCTGTTTTCCTTCATTGTGGATGACTCATTCGGCAAAGTTGGCCATAATAGTACTTGGACCCGAAAACGCTTCAACTATGACATAGCCGAATCCCATCCAGTCAAAGCCGAATACGACTCGATAAGAATCCCAAACGACATGAGAACCGATCGGCTGGAAAACCCTTTCCACCTTCCGAACTCTTCGGAATACGTGCCACGATCTTTGGCCACGATTTCCTCTGCGGGTTCTATAAATAAACACCCAGGCAGCCCACAGTTTCTTCATCAAGTCCTTCGTCTTCCAAGTTCTTGCCGGCCCAAGCCATTCTTTTCCCCATCCACAGTAATTCCGAGGAACTTCCAATGGCCGACAACAACAGGAGGCGCCCGGCCGCCGATGAGGCCGAAGGAAGTCGTGTCGGCGCTCGCCGCAGGTGAGTAGTTGCTTGCTTCTCTCTGTTCTTCTCGAGATTTCCCCCTTTTTCCTGACGAATCTCTTTGTTCTTTCAGGGTAATCCAATGGATTGCTGGTGCTGGTGCGCCAGTTGCAGCTCCAGCCGCTGCTCCTGCGGCATCTTCGAGTTCGTCCAATCGATCTCTCGAATCGGACGACTACCGCTACACGGACGGCGATGCCCGCCGATTCAAGGCGGAGCGCGACGACTCTCGTCGCGAACTGGAGGCTATCTCCAAGCAAGCCGGGATTGCTGACCTCGAATGGCAGCACGAGCGCAAGCAACTGCTCGAAGTCATTGATGGTGAGTCTTGCAATCTGCTCAATCTCAATCTTGTCCCCCAACTGATATTATTCTGCTGCCCCTTTTGTAAACTTGCAGCGCGTGATGCTGAACTCGATCGACTGAAGGCGCTGGTGAATGAGCTGGCGAACAAGGTGAATGCTCCTGGGGACACACCAGAAGCTCGCCTCGGTGCGGTGGCGGGTCGCATCGATGAGGTGGCCTCGCACGGCATCCGTCTGGGTACTGCCGCAGGCCTAGTCGCCATGTCGACGCACACCAACACCGACTACTCCAGGCTACCGACCGGCTTCGCTAATGGTAACCCGGAGGAGATCGACGACATCGAGGCCTCCATAGATCGCCTTGATGCTCATGGCGCCGCCATTGCCGATTCCATTCATCCTCAGTCCGTTTTGAACAAGCTATTCCATTAGTTTGTACTAGGGATTTATGGAATTTCGGCAATAAAACTTATCTTTTGTGATCTTGCATGAACATCTGATGTAGTATTTTTTGTGCTAAGGGCAACACATTCAGTATTGGCCATTTTCCTTTTCTGTCAACATTTGTTCTGAAGGCGATTTCTTCCCGAATATCGGCTATTCGGCAATTTGATATATCAATCATCGATCGATTTCAATACTTGGATAATACTTCTTCAAATATCTTCCATTTATAGCAGAAGCAAATTCTTCTCCCAATAATGTCTTCAAAATATATGCATTTCCAGGCACGCACCTAACCACTCTGAAAGGACCTTCCCAATTTGGAGACCACTTGCCGAATGCTGCATATTTGGTTCCAATCGGCAATATCGCTTTCCAAACTAGATCACCTTTTGTGAATTGCTTAACCTTCACCTTCTTGTTGTAATACTTAGCAACTCGCATTTTGTTCTTCTCAATATTCTCCAAGGCCCTGAGACGAATCATATGCAAATCTTCTAATCCGTCCATCATTAAATCTTTATAATCTTTAGAACTTAAATCCTTTTGCAACTTTATTCTTCTTGAGTCTAATTGTATCTCCCATGGCAAAACAGCATGATGCCCATACACCAACTCATAAGGAGACGTCTGTGTAGCCCCATGTGGAGCCATTCGGTAAGCCCATAAAGCCTCATTGAGTACCGAATGCCACTTTCTCGGCTTCTGATCAATCTTCTTCTGTATAATTTTAATCATAATCTTGTTAGAAGCCTCTGCCTGACCATTAGCCTGGGCATAATAAGGAGAAGAATTCAATAATTTGATGCCCATACTTTCAGCAAAATCTCTGAATTCTGAAGATGTAAATTGAGTCCCTTGATCAGTGGTGATTGTCTGAGGAATCCCAAATCTGTAAATGATGTGTTCTTTAACAAATTCAACCATATTCTCCGACGTCACCTTCTTTAATGGAATTGCCTCAACCCACTTGGTAAAATAATCGGTTGCCAAAAGCACAAACTTATGCCCCTTGCTAGATGGAGGATTTATTTGGCCAATCAAATCTATTCCCCATCCTCTGAATGGCCATGGCTTGACAATGGGATTCAAAGCCGATGCCGGAACTCTCTGAATGTTTCCAAATTTCTGACAGTCTTGACATCCTTTATAATATTCAAAACAATCTTCCAACATTGTCGGCCAGTAATATCCAGTTCTTCTAATAACCCACTTCATTCGGTAGGCCGATTGATGTGCTCCACACAACCCATCATGCACTTCACTCATCAGCCTTTTTGCTTCTTCATGATTTAAGCAATGTAACAGCACTCCATCCAGGGATTTATAATACAAATTATCATCAAGAAGAACAAATTTTAAAGCTTTATACCTGAGCTTTCTAGAGACTTTTTGGGATGGATTCTCCAGATAATCGGCAATCTCTTTTCTCCAATCATCTTCTGCCAGATTACTCCCGAATGCATATACATCATTAGCAAAAACTTCTTGAAGCTCTTTATAACCTGATGCACTTTGGGCCAATCTATTTGCCTCTCCATTATCCCCTCTAGGAATGTGTTGTAGAATTACTGACCGAAAGCTCTTCAATATTTCTTTGCATTCTTCATAGTAATTCCTCAAGGCATCACTTTTGCACTCATATTCACCATTCAATTGTTTTATAACCAATTCTGAATCTCCAAAAATTTCAACCGCAATGGCCTCTGCTTCTTTCAAATATTGGAGCCCTTTGAGCAATGCCTCATACTCAGCTTGATTGTTAGTAACAGCAGATTGAATAGGAACAGCAAACTCAAATGTTTCTCCCTTGGGTGAAATTAATAAGATACCTGCTCCACCACCTTTGTTGCATGAAGATCCATCGAAGAATAACACCCAAGGAACAATGTTAAGCAAATTTATCGATGTATCATGATGTTCAGTAATGAAATCGGCAATAATCTGCCCCTTAACAGCCTTTGCCGATTTAAATCTTAATTCAAATTCAGACAAAG
Organism: Echinochloa phyllopogon; assembly: GCA_033239725.1. Classification (NCBI taxonomy): domain Eukaryota; kingdom Viridiplantae; phylum Streptophyta; class Magnoliopsida; order Poales; family Poaceae; genus Echinochloa; species Echinochloa phyllopogon. Next base: position 19,697,132 of record BTCW01000015.1, on the reverse strand, counting down.
CTAAAATCCATTTGCCAATCCTTCCGTTCAAAATTGGCATAGACAACATGTGTTTTATCACATCAAACTTAGAATACACAATGCATTCGGCATGTAGTAAATAGTGTCGAAATTTCGTACATGAGTAGTAAACACATAAACAGAGCTTCTCAGTAGCCGAATACCTTGTCTCTGGATCCAGTAACTTTCGGCTAAGGTATGCAACTACTCTTTCCTTCCCTTCAAATTCTTGAATGAGGGCCGATCCAATAGTTTGGGCATCGGCCGCCACGTACAACTTGAAAGGCTTGTTCAATTGTGGAGGTACCAATACTGGTGGCATCTTCATGTATTCCTTTATTTCATCAAAAGCCTTCTGTTGTTCGTCACCCCATACAAACTTTTGATCCTTTTTTATTTTCAACAGTGAGGAAAAGGGCAACACCTTTTGTGACAAGTTTGATATGAACCTTCTCACAAAATTTATCTTGCCAAGCAGCGATTGTAACTCTTTAAGATTGGTTGGAGGAACAATTTCATCAATTGCCTTCATGCTTTTCTTACCAACTCCTATTCCTCCTTCATGTATCAAAAATCCCAGAAACTCTCCAGCCGAAACTCCAAAAGCACACTTGTTCGGGTTCATCTTAAGCCCATGTTTCCTGGTGCATTCTAGAGTTTTCCTTATGTCGGCCAAATGAGACTCATGATCCAATGACTTGATCACCACATCATCAATATATATTTCCACAATCTTGCCGATCAACTCATGAAAAATATAATTCATAGCCCTTTGATAAGTTGCACCGGCATTTTTCAATCCAAAGGTCATGACAACCCATTCAAACAACCCTATGTGTCCAGGACACCTGAAAGCTGTCTTTACTATATCTTCCAATGCCATATAAATCTGATTGTATCCTGCGTTACCGTCCATGAAACTGAGCACTTTGTATCCAGCAGCAGCATCAACCAATGAATCAGCAATAGGCATTGGATATCCATCCATGGGTGTAGCTTTGTTTAGGTCTCTAAAATCTATGCAAACCCTCATCTTTCCATTTTTCTTATAGACAGGAACAATATTAGAGATCCAATCCGCGTATTTACATGGCCGAATGAAATTTGCATCTAGTAATCTTTCAATCTCTTTTTTCACATCGGCCAACACTTCTTCCTTGTAGATTTTTCGGGGTGGTTGCTTGTAAGGCCTATATCCAGGTTTGATTGGCAACCGATGCTCAACAATAGAACGGTCTAGACCGGGCATCTCCGAATAATCCCAAGCAAAGCAGTCCTTGTATTCCTTTAACAATGTCACCAACTTTTCTTTGAAAACCGAATCCAAGTTAGCACTGATAAATGTCGGCCTTGGCTTGTCACCATCTCCAATGTCCACTTCTTCTAATTTATCAGCCGACACAAATCCACGTCCTAATTTTCCATCAGTTCCATCAATCGGATTTTCCATCAAAAATTACTATGAGAGCCGACTGCTTCGATCGGCTGTTGATCACTGCTGGCTGGTGCCACAGGACCTTCTCCCCAGTCTTTACCTGAGAAACAATCTATGCCCTGATATTCCCAGAAAGCTGGTTCCATATTTGCCACGCTTATTGAATCATCTGCTTGGACAATCTCCACCTCATCATCTATCCACTGAATAAGCTGTTGATGCATAGTAGATGGAATACAACAATTTGCATGAATCCAATCCCTTCCAAGCAGCAAGCTATATGCCCCTTTGCCCTCAATGACAAAGAAAGTTGTAAGCAGAGTCTTGGACCCAATCATCAAATCAACATGCACGCATCCCTTAGTGTCCGAAGGATTTCCAGCAAAATCATTTAGAATTATGCTCGTTGGTGTCAAATCTCTGGGACCCATACCAAGCTTCCTGAATGTGGTATATGGCATTACATTGACAGCAGCTCCTCCATCGACAAACATCTTGGTCAATGGTTTGCCATTAACATATCCCTTCAAGTACAGTGGCTTCATGTGCCGATTCTGGGTTGGCTTCTCAAAAACAGCTTGTTTGTTCAACATCAATTGTGCCATTAACCCAAATTGTTCGGCATCATCTATATCGGGCAATATTTCTTCCTGTACAATTTGATTAGCTGGAGCCATGAATTCATTCGGCAAGAAACATACCATGCATGTAGGAGCCGAATGACTATGTTCGTTAGGCCTGTCTTTTGGGAGCCATATCGATTTCATCCTAGGCCTTGCTTGCTTTAATTCTTGATTCCTCAGGCGTTGGACTCTTCTCTTCTGACTCCTTCTTAAACCAGGTGGGCACCATTGTCCTTCTTGCCAAACATAAGCATGATCTTTTTCTTCTTCACGATCAACCCACTCGTAATCAGCATGTCTCTTTCTTGGTTGATCATTAAAACGCCGATCATCACTAGGATGTACCCTGCCAATTCTTTCATGGACAGATCGGCGATTGACAGTTCCCTGCCTATATTCATCATACCTATTATTGCATTCAGGACAATTATTCCATGTGGGAAGCTTCAAACCTTCGTTCCAACAGTGTCTGAAGAATGCACACCCCCAATGCGCACGTTCCTGCTCTCGAGCGTATTCTTCTTGTTCTTCCTCAAACCTTTCTTCTTCGCGCCTTCTTTCCTCCTCCTCGTATTCACGCCTTTGAAAACGCTCTTTTTCTTGCTGACGCTGCCATTTGTTGAGGAGAATACGTGTAGTAACTCTGGGTTTAAAGGATTCGCCCACTTCAAATCGGCTATTCGGGAACCGAAGATTTTTCTGGCGAATCTGTTCCATTGTGATCTGCCGAGTGGGATCAACTGAACCATCCTGCCTTGCCTTCTTTGAGGTTAAAACTTTCAATCTTCCCTTTTCTCCAGATGGAACAGCATTTACCATATTAACCGAGAACCCGATCATATTCTGAGGGAAAGGGTTACTGTCCAGTCTCATCTTGTTGTCGAATTTCAGATGTCCTTCCTGGATAGCTTTCTGAATCTTCATCCTAAAGACTCTGCATTCATTAATGGAATGAGAATTTCTATCATGAAATCCACAGTACCTCCTATCTTTCACTCCATCAGGCCGAAGCATAGAATGCCCCTCTGGCAATTTGATTCGGCCTTCTTTCACCAGGAACTCAAACAATTTGTCTGCCTTAGTCACATCAAAATCATATGTTCCCTTCATCTGTTTGATCCATCTCTGAGTCATTGTAACTGGTTCTTTGCTCCACACTATCTCTGCTGCAGCTATCTCCTCGCTATCTTCATATTCATCTTCTTGATCTGCTCTTTCAAGGAATTGGTTATAGATGTCAGCTACATCATTATTTTTAGCAAATCTGACATCTTTCTTGAAACCATACGCCTGGTTACTCATCAAGGCCAATCTGTGCGACAACTGGCCCAGATCATCAAACTCCATCCCGAACAGCTTCTCCCGAATGGCAGGCAACATGCCAGCTACAGCCATACCAGCCAGTTGATCATCAGGTATGTTCAGAGAAAAGCACATACTCTTAGTTTCCCTAAATCTCCTGAGGAATTCCGTAGGTGTCTCATTATTCCTCTGCCTTAAGCTGGTCAAATCAACCAACTTTTTCTCGGTACTGCCAATGTAATAATGAGCATGGAATTTTTGCTCCAGGTCTTTCCAAGTACAAATCGACTGAGCAGGCAAAGAAGCAAACCATGTAAAAGCTGGACCCGTCAGTGACAAAGGAAAGTATCTGATTCTGAAAGCCTCATCTGCCGAAGCCTCTCCAAGCTGCATCAGATATCGAGCTATATGTTCTACAGTGCTAGTATCATCTTGTCCTGAGAATTTAATAAACTCTGTAGGCACCTTGACTCTATTCGGCAATGATACCCTTTGGTACCACTCAGGGAAAGGAGACGAGTACATGTATCCCTGATTCTTAGGCTTGAGACCGAATTGATTTTGCAATACATCGGTCATTTTTTGCACCATGAGGTCAAAACTGGTATCTTGATTCCCTGGCCTTCCAGCAAGCATACCTGCAGTACCAACATATCCAGGATTCGGGAGAGCGTCGATGGCATTGTAATCCATAAACTCTGAATATCCGTTTCCATATAAATCCCTCTGCAGTCTGTTGTTCAAGGGAGATATCTTGTAAGCAGAAGCAGGCGGATTCCCTGTGGTGCCGAATGCCATATCACCGTATGTGCGAGTTTTCGGCAGTGCAAGCTGAGGATCTTGCCGAATCGGTTGTCCATTTATATCTTTAGCACCAGAACCTCCAGTTTCATCAGCATTTCCTTTACCATGTGGTTTCTGAACTGGTGCTTGAACATTGAAGTATGTCGGACCACCCAATTGCCCATGTATCTGCTCAAAGGGTTTATCCACATGCTGACCAAAAATGCTTATCATTATATGCCGAAAACTGTTTAAGAACGCAGCATTGTGATTGGTCATTGTCTCTCCCAAAGCTTTGTATAACAAGCCCGAGAATTTCTCCCTCTCTTCTTCTTCAGTAAGATCAGATTGCCCAGGAAGGAGAACTCTTGGCAGATCAGACTTGAGAAAAGGTGCACCACTCCTGTTCTTGGCGAAAGACAGTAAACATTTGTTAATGAATTGACTAGCAGCAGCCTTTACCATCTGTTGATGCTCTTCAGACAATTCTTCCAAAGTGACATCCATGATGTCGCTCAACTCAGGCATCTTGAAAACTTGTGTGTGTCCCACTGGGCGTGCCAAAAAGTGTGTTGACGTAAAATCCGCACCTCACGCCAAGCACACAGCAAGCCGAACAAGCTGGCTTCAAACGTGGCCCGGGCTTTTGAATCCGAAAGCGTGCCAGTCAGTTTGCCTGAAAACTAACAAAGGGATAAAAACGTTTAGATCAAAACCTGGAACGTGCCGGGTGAGACCAGACAGTTCCATATTTGCGGCATTGAAGCCAATTTCGAACGACAAATAGCTACATAGAAGCTATCTGTCGGCAGTTAAAACCTCATTCGGCAATCGGCAAGGCACGCAAGGAACGCACTGCCGAATGCATGACGTAAGCATGACGAAAGATCGGCTTTCAACCGAATGAACTTTGTAACACATACTCATAGCCGATTAACGAGAAACAGAGCATGATGGATAAATAAAAGGGTGAAAACATGATCATAAATTCGCAGTAAACAAAGAATGCATAGGCCGAAAGCAGCACCCGTCAAGCATGATAACAAACAAGTTAATCCACCGCATGATACGACTTGTTTGTGACCACGCCACTAATCAGATTAGACCAATCCACCGCATGATACAATCTAACCATGAAAAGCTAAAAGCACTCAATGTTTAGTTACGAACCCACAACACAGTCACGAATTTACATTGAAAACAAGAATGCATAGGCCGAAAGCAGCACCCGTCAAGCATGGCAGCAAACGAGTTAATCCACCGCATGATACAACTCGTTTGACGCCACACCACCAATCAGATTAGATCAATCCACCGCATGATACAATCTAATCGTGAAAGGCTAAAAGCATTCATTGTCCAATGCAAACCCACGAACACACGTTCACTCGTGAGAGCACTGCCGAATACGGCTACTTAGCCGAATCGGGATCCATGGCGAAGGAACAAGCCTAATCGGTAAAGATAAATCTATCAGATCGAATCGAATTCTAATCCACCGGATGATTAGCTCTAAGACGACCCAAAAACCTGCATCTACCGCATGATACCCGGTTCTGTCAAGATCTACACAATGCCGATAGGTTCGAACCCGCGACACGTAGCAACCTAGATCGGTTTCGGATTCGGCTGTGAGGGGATACGTCGTAGCACCGTAAAGCAAAGCCGATTCTAGCCGATCTAGATTGGGCAAAGGTGTGTTGCATGAATTAAGCACATAGTAAAAACGGAGCAACACGGGGTAACTTAATGAATCTGTTAGATCTTGCCGAAATCTAACAGAGCCGATAACTTGGTCCATACTAGATCTTAGCCCACCGCATGGCTCATGACCTAACAGAGGAACCTTCTTGAGACCACAACTTAAATCCACCGGATGATACTAAGCATGGTAACAAGACTACTTGCATCAAAGCTTAAATCCACCGCATGATACTAAGCATGATACAAGGTTGCCGGTACTTACGGAGGTCGACGGATCGATGACTCCTCTCGAAGAACTCGACGACTCGACTAAAGGACTCGATGTTGGCACGGGGCCGGTTTGTTGTATGATTGATTCTCTCCTTTTCCAGATGCCATGGGTTTATATTTATACCCAGGTCTTGATACAACTCCTAGTCGGACACGACTACAATACTTGTTTCTAAAAATAAATGACGAATCTTCGTGCCCATATTGCATTCCTTGTTCGAACCGGCCTTTTCCTTATGTTGATCCACGTCATCATGTCTTCCCGAATGCTACCACTCTTCGCCTGCGGAACAATGCCTCTGCCGAATGATGACGCATTCCCGACCGCAGAGTATCTCTGCCGAACGTTTCAGAGGTAACCTTTTAGCCGAATGGCGACGCGTTCCCAACCGCAGAGCATCTTTGCCGAATGCTTCAGAGAAAACCCTTTTAGCCGAATGGCATCCTTCTACCAAATCCGGCCCACATGTCAGCCTCTTCCTGGTGCCAATTTTTGGTGTCAACACCATGACACACAGCTCAAGGATAACTCAGGTAAGGAAGAGAAGGACTAGCTAGGTGGGAGGACAACGAGAAGAGAAAAGGATTCCTAGGTACATGTCTATCTGAGTTACTCGGGTCAAGAGATATAGTGACTGAGGGGCCAGTACTTAGAGGTCGAGGTAAACTCTATTGTCTTAGCATCGAGATCAGGAGCCGACAGTTCACGGAAAGGGATGAGAAGGGGAACTATGAACAACCTCAAGGGGGGTTTCCTACAGGCCGAGACAAACGTGATGGACTACATAGGCCGTATAGGGTTGTCACCACCTAACGACTACCACCTCCATTGAATCAGGGGCAAACCAAGGTTACTGTCTAGTCTAGGAATCAGTCCTACACTAGTCAACAACTACTTACTCCACTGGCAAGAGCAAGGAACACCGTCAATACCAGTGACAATTCACCACAAGTATTGAGCATGATCGAAGAACCAGCTGAGACAAAGACTTAAGCAAGAACTAGAAGAACCAGAACTACAACCAACTATAGTCTAAACATGAAATACTTAAAACTAGAATAAAGTTGAGGCAAGGTATAAATAACTCAGACAAGATGACAAAGATAAGCTATATCGATAACTAAAAGTCTTACAGAAAGAAAAGGAAAAGATACAAGAGCTAATACCAGAGCTTCTGAAGACGACTCTAGAAGCTCCAAGGCACAGCTCGACTCAACTCCAACTCCCAGACTAAACTATCCTAACTCTACTAGAAAGAAGTGGAAAATGAGCTCCTTAGCTTGAGTGTGTCTTGATCCAGGGCATTGGGCACTACATTTATAGCAGTTGGAGGCGGTTGAGGATGAGTACCGACCAAGGGACCGAGGGGGTGCCCCCGGCCAGTTCGGCCGAACCACAGGATCCACCGCCTTTGGTCTGGACGCTCATGATTTTCACATGGGAGGCGATGCTAGCATGGGGGTGGTTCGGCCGAACCGACATGGTTCGGCCGAACTGGGCTTTCAGCCCAGTAATGCCCTCCTACACCGCCTCTGCCTTCTCTTCATGTACTTCATGTATTTTAGGCCCAGGGATGATGTGGCATTGGTCCACATGTCCTGCACTATCATTGCTTTGTCGCTGCTAACATGGACAAGTACTTGCGGCCTCTGGTTGTGCTTCGCTTCACATACGGCTAAGGGGGGTAACCAGCCGAACGGAGTTGTTTGGCCGAATCGGTCGATTCTGACCCCTATAGCACGTATTTATTGATATTGTACCTTGTACCTGCACAAGGGATACATGCCAAAACTCGGGGAACTTTATTAGAAATAAACCTAAGTGCATGGAATGTCATATATAACCTCTTTTATTCCCAAGAATTGGTGGTCGAAAATGGGATGTAACGAGCGCCAACAATGTTTAAAGATCTTTGAAACATTGGTGATGATTATTGGGCTCCTTCAAGTGGTGACCCACCCCAAGAAAATGGACATCAGGACGAGGAGAATGACAAGGATGCCGATCACGATGAAGATGATGATAGTGATGCAGACGATGGTACACCTAGTAGTGGCAAAGCAACAAAGCGACATCGTTTGATTGAAGAAGAGAAGGGCAAAAAAACAAAGATCGCTAGAGGTCACTGGATGCAAGAACAAATGGTTAAAATTGTTCAATTGAATGATAAGACATCAACATCGTGTGAGTCTATTGTCCTTTCAAGTGAGCCATTAAGTCAAAATTAACTTTTAAGCAATGGTGATATTAGCCACGCCTAGCAATGTTCTACCCATATGCATGAACCAGGGGATATCAACGGAATATGATAATCAAAACTAGGTACAATCTTAGGGTACATCAAATTAGAGACATGCATGTGAAATGAATGATTAAATGGAGGTGTGAAGGTAGCAAGGATTGCCCGTGCTATACTTGCCTTCCTCAAAGTGCTACAGCCGCTGGTCCTGCTCCTCGCAACCTTGCTCGAACCCAAACCCGAACTCGAATGGCTCACCGACTGGACTCACGAATCACCACACAAGCACCCACACAAGCAAGTACATGCAAACAAGTTACTCTATTAGAAAAGTACACCAAATAGTAGAAACAGAGCAAAAAGAGGCTATAAAAATATTCTACGCTTCGCTACGAATACATGAGGGCAAGAATCATTCTAATCCGAGCTAAAACGAGAAAGATATGACTTTTCTAAGGTTTAAGGGCCTGCTGGCGAAGTTTAAAAACTTCCAGGGGCTTATTTGAGAAAAAACAGGGACCTAAATGTAATTTTATAAAGAATAGAGAGCTTACAAGTAAAAAAGGCAAGGACTGGGCTTCGGGAGGCAATTTTATAAAAACTCAGGGGCTAGAATGCCAAGCAGGGGCACATTTGTAAATACTTTTGAACTCTTGTGGACGGCGGGTTGATTTTCAAAAAGTGCAGGGGCTCCTTTGCAAAACTGGAAGTGCTGACCGGTATGCGCCGGGTTTGACCGAAGGCTCTGGCACTGGGCGCCGTTGGATCAGGGATCGGATCTAGAGAAGGGACTGCCGGCGGGGATAGGGAGACGGCGGCGCCGCCAACGCGCATGGCGGCGGGCTCGCCGGCGAGGCTTAGAAACGGGCTACGGGCTCGGTTCTCAACGCGGTTTGGCCCTACGGACTCGCAGCGGAACGGCAAACCTAAATGGCTAGCTCTTGACGATGATTGGGCGGCGACGGTGGCGGACGGCGGCGAACAGCGGAGGCGCAGCTCCGGCGAGGCGACGTGCGCGCTACGGAGTCAATGGGAGAGCAAGAAGCGGCTCGGGGCGGTCCTTACGTCCAGGCGAATCTGTCCAGAGATCAAATCGGGCGGGGCGCGACCACAGATGCGGATCGATGGCGCGGTGGCACTCGGGTGAAGGCGACGGCGCGAAGCTTGGCGTCTAGGGTTTACGACGGTTGCGGAGACGAGGCTGAGGAGCGGCGGCTTATAAAGGCGCGGCGCGTGGCCTCGGGTGGACCTCAGTGTGCGTGCCTGTGGGCACTGGGTCATAGTCGAGCTTGAGCTCGAGCCAGACTCGGTCGGGAGGTCGGGGAAGGACCCGACCGGCGGGTCCCGCGCGGTCAGTGGCTGGGGGCGAGTTGGGCCGGGGCGAGCGCTGGGCTTGCGGAGGCGGGGAAACGGCTGGGCTGAACTGGGCCACGGGAGGAAAGTTGGGCCACGAAGCAAGCCACTCGGGAGAGATAGAAGGGGAGATGAAACAGACCCAGGGAAAACTCAGGGGTGGAAACAAACTCAGGCCAAAACAACTTTCCTAGGGCTCAAAACGAAGCAATTCAAATGCGAATTGAAATTGGATTTAATTCTCATTCAAACCACAAGCAATACAAAACTCAATGCAGCCAACATGAATGTATCAAAGATGTTTCTAACCTTATATTTGATTTTAAATTCTCCAAAATAATTCATTTTCCCTATATTTAATATGGGCACTCTTAATAGAAGGGAATTAATTACTAATTTTAAATAGGGCATTTTTAGGGTGTTACAAAACTACACCGCTTAAGATTTATCTCGTCCTCGAGATTCGGATGCGGGTGAGAAAAGTTGTGGATAGTCGGCCTTGAGATCCTTTTCTCTTTTCCAGGTCGCTTCATCCTCGAAGTGACGGCTCCATTGAACCTTGCACGTCTGAATCACTTTATTTCTGGTAACTCTTTTGAATTCCTCCAGCATACGTGAGATCTTCCTACACATTCAGCTCATATATCGGGATCTGCTCCTTAGGTACCCGCAAACACTTCTTCAGCTAAGACATGTGGAACACATCGTGTACTCCTACCAATTTCTCGGGTAGTTCCAGTTGGTAAGCTACCTCGCCTTTCTGTTCCAATACCTTGAAGGGTCCGATGTAGCAAGGCGCTAGTTTGTCCTTGACATTAAACCTTTTCACGCCTCTCATTGGCGATACCTTGAGATACACAAAGTCACCGATCTCGAAACTGAGATCCCTCTGTCTGATGTCTGCATAACTCTTCTGTCTGGATTGTGCCACCCTTAAATTCTGCCTGATTACCTGCACTTGTCGCTCTACCTCCCTTAGTATCTCAGGTCCAAATACCTAACTTTCTCCGGTCTGATTCCAGAATAGCGGGGTCCTGCACTTTCTACCATATAGAGCCTCAAATGGTGCCATCTGCAGACTCTTCTGATAGCTGTTGTTGTACGAGAATTCTGCGTAGGGCAAACTCTTGTCCCAACTGGCACCATACTGTACAGCACATGCTCTCAATATGTCTTCCAAAATCTTGTTTGTCCACTCTATTTGTCCATCTGTTTGCGGGTGGTAAGCTGAACTGAACTGCAGCTTAGTGTCCATAGACTCATGTAGCTGTTGCCAGAAGTGTGATGTGAACTGAGTACTCTGATCTGACACTATCCTTTTTGGTACCCCGTGAAAACAAACAATCCTTTCCATATATAGCTCTGCTAATCTGGCCCTAGTGTAGGTGGTTTTTACTGGAAGGAAATGCGCCACTTTGGTCAGGCGGTCCACGATTACCCATATAGAGTCAAACCCTCTCTGAGTGCGTGGCAAACCGGTGATGAAATCCATACCAACTTCTTCCCATTTCCATTCGGGTATCTTTAAGGGTTTGAGCAAACCTGCTAGTCTCTGGTGCTCAGCCTTGACTCTCTGACACGTGTCACACAGAGCTACATATGTCGCCATATCACGCTTCAATCCGTACCACCATAATCTCTCTTTGATATCCTGATACATCTTGGTACTTCCTGGGTGTATCGAGTATGCTGACTCATGGGCTTCTCTCAAAAATATATCCTTGATTTGCGCCAAGTCAGGTACGTGTTGATACTTCTTACGGTCCACTATCAGGATTGCCAATCCAGGTAATGGTGCAAGGAGTACTTATAGGTATTCTTATGACACAGATATAAATCCGCAAGTGCACGGATACCAATGTAACATTTCGCCCGGGAGTATTCCAAGGTATCATATTTATTTCCTCAGGGAAGCATTGGATAAAGTGTATTGACTATTAACAAAGATGTAACTACTAATTAAAGTATCGGCTAACAAGACAAGGGTAAAGGATATGACAGGTGTAATATGCAGTTGACACACACAAGAAGAAATCCAGGATAGATAGAAGAGCGGCCTAGCTAGTGGGAGGACAACGAGACAGGAAATAATTTTTATATACTTCCAATAACTTAGAGATGTCTCCGGTAAAGGTTACGGCTAGATGAAGAATGACATCTATGGTTCTTTTCCTAGTTCTGTTGTCTTAGCGTCGGGATAAGGTGCACGCGACTCCTAGAAAGGGATGAGAAGGGGAGTCATTAACAGCCTCTCAGGTTCCTACGGGCTGAGACTGACGTGGTAGATTACGAAGGCCGTATAGGGCGGTCACCACCTAACGACTACCACACGTACGTTTGAATCAGGAGTAAACCAAGGTTACTATCTGTTGGCACTTCTTATGATCCAATATCAGGATTGAGAATCCCGGTACTGGGGTAAGGAGTGTTTCAGTGGTTTTCCTTATGGCTTCATAAAATATATAAATATTCTGCAAGCGCATAGAATCACCGCTGTAGCACTTCACCTTGGAGTATCCCGAGGTATCGTAATTTATATTTCCGTAGGGAAGCTTTGGCAAGAGTACTAGTAAATAGGTATTCAAGACTATCAGAGAAAGGTACACAACTAAACAAGACAGGGGATAATGGTATTGGATAGGAGTGGATATACCATGACACATAGCTAAAGGGAGACTCAGGTAAGAAAGAGAAGGTATAGATAGCTGGGAGGACAATGAGAAGAGATAGAGGATTCCTATGGACTTTATCTGTCTGTGTCACTCGGGCTTAGAGATACAGCGGCTAAAGAGCAAGCACTTAAAGGTCTGGGTTAACTCTAATGTCTTAGCATCGGCACAATGGACACCAGTGACACCAGGGATGAGAAGGGGTGCCACCAGCTCCACACTGGGGGATCCTACAGGCCGAGACTAACGAGGTAGATTACAAAGACTGTATAGGGCTGTCACCACCTAACGGCTACCACACGTTCGTTGAATCGGTGGCAAACCAAGGCCACTGACTAGTCTGGGTACCACACCCACACTAACCAACGACTACTTACTTCACTAGCAAAAGCAAGCAAGCCGACAATACCCCCGGTGACAGTTCATTGGCAAATATTGAGCTAAGTCGAAGAACCAACTAAGACAAAGACTTAAACAAGAACTAGAAGCACTAGAACTAGAACCGACTATAGTCTAAACACGATATAGATGCAACTAGAATAATGTAGAAGCAAGCTATAAATGACAAAGGCAAGATGATAAAGATAATTATATTGATAACTCAAGTCTTACAAAAGGAAAAGATACAAGAGCTTATACCAGAGCTTCAGAAGATGACTCCGGAACCTCCGAGGAAAAGCTCGACTAGACTCTAACTCCCAACTAAACTATCCTAACTCTACTAGAGAGAAGTGGAAATGAGAGCTCCTTGGCTTGGTGTGTGTTGAAATGAGCCGTGGCACCTCCATTTATAGCACCAAAGGGCGGTTGAGTGGAGTAGCCACCACGGGACGTTGTGGCGGTTACCGGCCAGTTCGGTTGAACTCATCCAATTCGGCCGAACGTCGGATTCAACCGCCTTAACCTTCTACGGCCTTGATGCATCCCTGGAGGCGGTTTTGGGTGCTGGGGGCGGTTCGGCCGAAGCCCTACAGTTCGGCCGAACTAGGCTTCTGGCCCAGGGCCGCCCCCGTGCACCGCCTCTGCTTCCTGGGCCTCCTGGCTAGCTTGTCCTGGTGTTCTTCGGTGAATTTGGCCCATGGAATGATGTGGCGGGAGTCCACGTGGCTTGCACGGTCATCGCATTATCATCGCTGACGTGGAAGACACCTCGTGTGCTTGCATGATGGTTAAGGGGGGTGGTTTGGTCGGAATCTGGAAGGTTTCGGCCGAACCGGAGTTTTACCCCCCTTAACGGGATTTTTTTCTGACTCGGTCCCTGCAAATGAGACACTCACCAAAACTCGTGGAACTTTATTAGAAGTAAAACCTAAATGCATGAAATGTTACATAAAACCTCTTTTATTCCCGAGAGTTGGTGGTCGGATTCATACCGTAACGACCGCCAAGAAGCTCCCCCAAGCTTAGACCTTTGCTCGTCCTCGAGCAAAGATAGAAACTTAGGCTTGGTGGATCAGGATTTGCTACAATGTCATTATTTTGCAGGTAATCTTTATAATAACACTTTAGGGTATTTGAATTTTTCAGCAAAGTGACCAATTACCTTCTTACCTATGCGGCTTCTAGCAAACTCCTTGACTTGGGCGGTTGAAAGGTAGAACAGTTTAACTCAGTTTTATTCCATTCCTACTCTTTTCAGGATCCCACCTCAGAGTTTTCAAAAATTTTGAAAATTAAAGCTTAGTTCCTCAAAGGCACACTCAATCACTCAAGTGGTATTTGTATCCTCACCAAAGGCTTTGCCTTCTTTCATCCTAACTCTACTAAAGCTTTTTGTGTGGCTCTTGCAGGACGGATGGATGAAAGCCTACTTGCATTCTAGAATTTTGCTGAGTCAAAGACTGGACCTAAGGAGGATCCAATCATACCTTTAGATTGAGAAGTGCAAGTGTATGGATGTGTGGAGTGGAAAGTGGAAATTGGTGGAAACTCCTTGGGAATGATTCTTCCTCTTTTTGAATTTATTTTTCGAGAACATGGGCTATCTTCTTTTTCTTTCTATTTTTGCCATGCTTTCTTGAGCATGCTTTTATTTTTCTCAAATTTTTGCAATGTCTTTTGACATGCTCATATTTTTCTCATATTTTTGCCATGCTACTAAGCATGCTTTTCCTCTTTTTCTTTTTGCATAGCCCATGCTTCTACTCAAGGATATTCAGAGAGGGAATCTTGGAGCATTTATTTTTTTGTGGATGGTGGATGGAAAATATTTGCTAACTCCCAGTGTAGGAATTGCAAGTGAGAGGTGGTGTGTATGTGAATCTCGATCTTTAAAGCATGAAAGGTTCCTCACTAAGGTCACAACAATTTGACAAAGCTCACTAAAATGACAAGCAACATATGTATGAAGGTTTTTCAACTAACTTATCATATGGCTTTGGATAGACATTTTGAACCAATGAGGAACTTCATTTGAATATTTTTGAAAATAAAGCATCCGAGATTTTCACCTTACTAAGAGCAGAAATAAAACTCAACTAAATCTCACTATATCATTCCTCACAACAACTTAGACTTAGAATAAGCATATGCTCCCACAAGGATTTTTTTTCAGGTTTTATCATCACTCATGCCAATTAAATTCAAGTACCAATAAAGCAATTAAATAAGCACAAGATACTTGCAAAATAAATGACAGAGCAACTATTCATCATTTCCAAAATGAGAGGCATATGTTTCATTCATGCATAGTCTGGGAGTTGATTTTATTCAAGATTCAAAGCAAATATTTTTTTGGTCTTTTCTTTTATTTAAACAGGAATTGAAATGAAGGGAAATGAAAGCAAACGAAATTACTGCTGAGCTGGAACGGGTCGGACATACCTTCGCGAGGTTTCTCCCCCTCAAGCTTGCTTGACGACGTCACTAGTACAGTTAGAAGTTCGAGAAGTAATTGTTCATTCTCTCGAACTGCTCCCTCTGCTCATACCTTTGGGATTCCAGCATAGAGCTGTTCTCCTGAAGGTAGCGAGTGTGCTGGGCCAAAGTCCCTTCAATGTCCCAGGTGCGATCATCGATGAGATCCACTCGATCGGAAATATAGGATAATTCCCGATCAATGTACGCCCCGGTTGGCATGGTGTACCGTTCGGACTGAGAGTATCTTGGGTTATAGGGTGGATAGTAGGTACTATCGAACCCATAACCCTGGGAAAATTCAGAGCCCAAACTCTGAGCATAGTCCCAGCGGCCCGAGGCAAAGTACTCCGGACCCTGGGGATATCCAGAGCCTCCTGCTCCAGATGTCCCAGCGCTGGTGTATTGCTCATAGGCCTCCTCAAAAGCAGAAGTTTGGCAGTGCGGTTCTTGAGGTGAATCCGTCTGTCCCTATGCAGTGGCCAGACCAACGTCTCTTCTGCCCCGTCCTCGGGTAACTGGCCCTATGCCTGTAACACTGTGGTGGGCTGGCTCTCTCCTGGGGGGAGAGTCTTCCGAACCCGCCCTTAGCTGAAGGGTCAGTTTCCGAGCGGCATACAACCTAAGTTTCGGGCAAGGTAACGGAACTTCGGTTGTATGGCCACGATAAGTCATAACGAGGCTCCCATCGAACGCCTTGCGTATCATGTGGCCTTGCACAAAGTGCTCGGCATCCACGACAGGACGTTTTATCTCGATGTATGATAGCTGGGCATTGTCAAGAATGCCTTGCCAGTTAGCGAGGTGAGTAACTAAAGAAGTCATCGCCACACTCCAAACACGAGGGGGCATAGAAATCCAATGGGCAACCAAGTCTTGAACAGGCGAGACTAGAATCTTTTTAGTCATCGCATAAAGAAAACGCAACTCCACTGTGTTAACAGGATGCAAATCCGACCAAGGGAACACCGTCATAGCCAGCCACCGATGCATGAAACACAAGGTGGGGTTATGAATGTCATTTGTACGGGGAGCCGTACATCTAGTGTTCCCGGAAATATTGTGCCAAAAGTCATCTCTACTAAACTTTTTCAAAGATTTAGTGGGCTCTAAAGAATAGAGATGATTAAAACCCAAAGCCACACTAAAATCCCTCCAAGAGCAAGAATACTCTTGGTTAAAAAGTCAAAAGCGAATACCCTCCTTTTCAGAAATGAGTGTGCATAAAAATTCAAGGGAAAGGAGGCGCGAACCTGGTTCCGTGATCTGCCAGAAGTTCTCCCACCCAATGGCGTGGAAAACCTCCGGAAACTCGTCGACCGTCCCCGTCTTTACGAGCAGGTCATGCTCATAAATTCGGGTATGTTCGAATTCCTTCACGCACAGCAAAGCAAATGCTTCTTGCTCACGGGTCGTCCTGAGGATGATGTCTTCCTCGCTCAGGAGCCTTCGAACTGAGCTAGAGGCATAGCCTCCGCCTATGTTCGATGCCCCTGGCTCATCCATCTCCATCAGAGCCGGTGCGTTGGATGGTGTCGGTGAACTACCGGCATCATCACCGCTTGAACGACGGCTCAACCGGCTGGACCTTCGGAATAGCCATGACATGTTCCCTACAAAAGTTTAGTGCACACAACGATACCCGAAGGACTGAAATTATGAGGTTAGCACAATGAAGGCAAGTCAGTTGTTCTAGGGTTAATCGTTCTTGCAGGGATTTGACACCTCCACAAAAAGGTTACTCGTTCTTGTGGGTGTCGGAAACCTCCACAAACATGTTCAAGTTTCAGCAGCAAAATCGGAAGCAGATATTTTTGTGTTATTCTTAATGCAAGTGAATCAAACTTGAGCAAGAACAAAGAGAGAAAGATTGAGAGCAAGCTAGAGCAAGAACATGAGAGGGAGACAGAGCTCCTGGGCAAATGTATGCAGCAAGGAGTGGTGCAAGAAGCAAGCAAGCACTTGAGTGGCTTTTATAGGCCGAGGGGAGCCAGGCCTGGTTCGTCCGAACCCCCCTAGTTCGGCCGAACCAGGGCAGTGCTGCCAGCACTCCATGTGAGTGCTGGTGCTCCCCCTTTGCTTCATGTGCACGCAAATTTTAGTGGCCAGCATTGATGTATGGTCATTTGAGTGGAAGTTAGTGCAAAGATGCTCATTTTGACATGACCAAAGTGGACAAATTATTGGTGTCACTCCGAAGCTGCCATGTTTGTGATAATTAGTGAGTGTGCAGCCATGTGGAGTGGGGTAAACATGTTTTGTGCTGGTTGGTGATGATGGTAAATAAATGGAGATGTTCTAGAAGGGGTAAAAGTAATAAAAAATTACAAATTTTACCCACTTCAAACAAATTTCAGCATATGCTCCATTTATTTTTACCAAAATTTAAACCAAAGATGTTTTGCATGTACCAATTTTATTATTGCTATTCTCTCATTTTATTTCATGAACAAGTGATTCAAAAATTTTGAAATAAAACATGCAAATGCAGTGAATTGAAATTTAAAATTGGAAAGGGAAACATGAGATACATACCGGTTTTTTTCGCGGCGAGAGCTCGAGTTTTGAGTCCACGAGCGGGACTCCTCCGTGTCTTCAGTGATTTTTGTCATCGTCTGATCCCGGAGTGGATGGTTCGGACGATGCACTCTACTTCTTCTGCCACACCTTCTTGATTTTCTTCGGTGTAGGTGTCGGTGGCGGTGGAATCGGATCTTCTGGTGCGTTCCATATAGCATGATCCTCCTCTTGTTTCTGAAAGAGGTGGTCATATTCATCCTCACTCTCAGATTCAGTGGATTGATCCCACTGCTCAGCACCGAGTATTTCCAGCTCTCCACTAAGGAGGGCTTTCAGGAAACACTCAGTGCTCCTTTGCTCCGGAGTGAACTCCCTTGTTCTTCTGAACTCCCGAGGTTGGAACATGAATGATATCGGCATTCCATTGATATGGAATGAGGTTTCTCTCGTATCCACATCAATTCTAGCCCGAGCGGTGTTTAAAAATGGCCGGCCCAACACAAGGGGAAACGAATGATCGTTCCCCGTGTCAAGGACTACAAAATCCGTAGGGACATAATATCCCCAAATTCGGACCGGGACATTTTCAATCACCCCCTCGGGGTAGCTGATCGACGAATCTGCAAGTTGCACCTGAGCATTTGTAGCATAAAGAACAGGGTAGCGCAACTTATTGAATAATATCTTAGACATGACGTTGACGCTAGCTCCAAGAACGCAGAGAGCGTTTTCAATGCATCGATTCCAAATCGAGCACTAAATGACTGGCTCTCCGGGATCTGCCTTCATTTTCGGAGAAGTGTTGATGATGGCCTTCTTGGCAGCTCTTGGTAGGTACAGCCCTCTGGGTGTATCCACTTGGATGTACGAGGCCTTCCCTGCATGATTAGCACGGAACGAACCACGAGACGGCTTACCCTGTCTTATGATTACTGCTTTAACAGACTCAATGGAAGGTTCGGGTTGCCCCGGAATCTTCCCAGATTCAGAAACAGGAACATCAACAACTAATTGAGCAACTTGTGTTTCTCTCATTTTATTGAAGCTCAATTGACTTGCATCTATGCTTTCCAGGATTTTGTCAGTTGCAACAAACTTTTTACTGATATTTTCATTGATTTTACCCTGGCCTAGCACAAGATCTTTAATAGATGGCTGATTATTGAAAGTACTGGAATTGAAATTGTTACCTTGTGAAGATCTCTCAAAAGGGAGATTTGGGCGCGAATTCCAGCATTGATTGCCGTAGTTGTTCGGACGATACCCATTGTTGTTGGAGTTGTTGATGTAGTGGGCATCTTCTCGCATTTCGGGGCAGTCATTCCCAGAATGGCCTGTGTTGCCACAGACCTCGCACGTCATGCGAGTGTCCATGCCTTGCACCGTTTCTTGAACAGGGGCCTCCATCTTCTTTAGAAGGAAGTCCATCTTGGCAGCGAGCATGTCCAAAGCTTCAACTTGGTGGAATCATCGGGTACGTGGTTGGTCACGTTCAGTGCCCCAACCTTGATTTTCCACCATCTTCTCGATGAGGGCCTTAGCTCGGTTCTCCTCAAGAGAGAAAAATGCTCCTCCACCAGCAGCATCCAAATACTCATGGGCTGAGCTCTTTAGCCCGTGGTAAAAGGTTTGGATGATGAACCAATTCTGCATACCATGGTGAGGACAAGCAGAAATATAGTCCTGGAGGCGTTCCCATGCCTCTGGGACTGTTTCATCTTTTGCTTGCTAGAAACTAGCAATTTTATTCCAGAGGGCGTTGGTTTTCCCAATCAGAAAGAATTTTAGCAAAAAGGCACTAGTGCACTTATCCCATGAGTCTATAGCTTCAAGACTAGCATAAAACCATTGCTTTGCCTTACCCAATAAGGAAAACGAGAATAAACGAAGGCGAATAGCATCGGTACTTACACCGCGTATGGTAAAGGTGTTGCAGATCTCCAAGAAGTGTTGGAGATGAGCGTTAACATCTTCGTGAGGCCTGCCGCAGAACGGGCTAGCCTGCACCATGTTGATGAGGGCTGGCTTGAGCTCGAAAGTCTTGTCTCCGACAGGCGGAGTGGGACCGGTACGCACATTCTCGCTCGATGGAGCCGAGAATTCACGTATCGTCTTGCTTGCCATCCTCGATGCTGAAGCCGTGTCGACGGCGGGAAAGACTGGGCTCGTCAAGCTGAGTTGCCTCTGAGGAGGTACAACACGGGGTCGTACTTTCCTCAAAAGTGACTCAGGATTCTCTTGATAGTTTGACGGTAGTTGAAAACCAGTCATGCACTACTCTACTTCACAAAGACCAACGAACAGAGCAAACGTAAACCCGCTTGAGTAGCGGTGCACTCAACTCAGATAACTTGAGATAAATGTTTAAAAGTATTGTAGCCAATTGCTTCCCCGGCAACGGCGCCAGAAATGCTTGTTGGCACTTCTTATGATCCAATATTAGGATTGAGAATCCCAATACTGGGGTAAGGAGTGTTTCAGTGGTTTTCCTTATGGCTTAGTAATATATATATATATATATTCTGCAAGCGCACAGAATCACTGTTGTAGCACTTCACCTGGGAGTATCCCGACGTATCATAATTTATATTTCCGCAGGGAAGCTTTGACAAGAGTACTAGTAAATAGGTATTCAAGACTATCAGAGAAAGGTACACAACTAAACAAGACAGGGGATAACAGTATTGGATAGGAGTGGATATACCGTGACACACATCTCAAGGAAGACTCAGGTAAGAAAGAGAAGGTATAGATAGCTGGGAGGACAACGAGAAGAGATAGAGGATTCCTATGGACTTTATCTGTCTATGTCACTCGGGCTTAGAGATACAGCGGCTAAAGAGCCAACACTTGAAGGTCTGGGTTAACTCTAATGTCTTAGCATCGGGACAATGGACACCAGTGACACGCAGAAAGGGATGAGAAGGGGTGCCACCAGCTCCACACTGGGGTTCCTATAGGCCGAGACTAACGAGGTGGATTACAAAGACCGTATAGGGCTGTCACCACCTAACGGCTACCACACGTTCGTTGAATCGGGGGCAAACCAAGGCCACTGACTAGTCTGGGTACCACACCCACACTAACCAACGACTACTTACTTCACTAGCAAAAGCAAGCAACCCGTCAATACCCCCGGTGATAGTTCACAGGCAAATATTGAGCTAAGTCGAAGAAACAACTAAGACAAGGACTTAAACAAGAACTAGAAGCACTAGAACTAGAACCGACTATAGTCTAAACACGATATAGATGCACCTAGAATAAAGTAGAAGCAAGCTATAAATGACAAAGGCAAGATGATAAAGATAATTATATTGATAACTCAAGTCTTACAAAAGGAAAAGGAAAAGATACAAGAGCTTATACTAGAGCTTCTGAAGACGACTCCGGAACCTCCGACGCAAAGCTCGACTCGACTCTAACTCCCAACTAAACTATCCTAACTCTACTAGAGAGAAGTGGAAATGAGAGCTCCTTGGCTTGGTATGTGTTGAAATGAGCCATGGACACCTCCATTTATAGCACCAAAGGGCGGTTGAGTGGAGTAACCACCATGGGACGTTGTGGCGGTGACTGGCGAGTTCGGCCGAACTAATCCAGTTCGGCCGAACGTCGGATTCAACCGCCTTAACCTTCTACGGCCTTGGGTGCTGGGGGCGGTTCGGCCGAAGCCCTATAGTTCGGCCGAACTGGGCTTCTGGCCCAGGGCCGCCCCCGTGCACCGCCTCTACTTCCTGGGCCTCCTGGCTAGCTTGTCCTGGTGTTCTTCAGTGAATTTGGCCCATGGAATGACGTGACGGGAGTCCACGTGGCTTTCACGGGGTCATCGCATCGTCATTGCTGACGTGGACGACACCTCGTGTGCTTGCATGATGGTTAAGGGGGGGGTGGTTTGGTCGGAAACCGGAAGGTTTCGGCCGAACCGGAGTTTTACCCCCCTTAACGGGATTTTTTCTGACTCGGTCCCTGCAAATGAGACACTTACCAAAACTCGTGGAACTTTATTAGAAGTAAAACCTAAATGCATGAAATGTTACATAAAACCTCTTTTATTCCCGAGAGTTGGTGGTCGGATTCATGTCGTAACGACCGCCAACACTATCTAGACTAGGCACCACACCTATGCTAGACAATAACTACTCACTCTCCTAGAAAGAGCAAGCAATACTGTTAATACCCTGGTGACAATTCACCGCAAGTATTGAGCAAAAACGAGGAACCAGCTAAGACAAAGAACTAGGAGAGAACTTCTAGAGCCAGACTACAACAGCTTATAACCAAGGCTAGACATTCCACAATTATCCCAGAATAAAGGCAAAACCAATAACTCAAGTAAATGCGGAAGATAATATATTGAATGCTCAGAGTCTTGCATAAACAAAAGGAAAAGATACAAGAGCTTTACCAGAACTCCAGAAGACGACTCCGGAACCCCGAGCGAAGCTCAACCCTGACTCTAACTCCCAACAGGACTATCCTAACTCTACATCTTGAAAGAGGAGAATGGAGACTTGCTCCCAACTGGTGTGTGTTGAACCGAGGCCTTGGACCTTCAATTTATAGCTGGAGCAAGGCGGTAGAGCTGGAGTAGCATGCAAGGGAACTCAAGGCGGTGCCCGGCCAGTTCGATCGAATCCCGGGGATTCGGGCGAACTGGGCCGGGTTGGCGGAACTCCCCCAGTTCGGCCGAACCGTGGGATGCACTGCCCTTGCTTCCCACGGCCTGGATTCACTCCTGGGAGGCGGTTTGCAGCTGGGGGCGGTTCGACCAAACTGGGCTTTCAGCCCAATTCACCTCCCATGCACCGCCTCTTGCTCCTGGACTTATTGGATATCTTAGGCTTGGTGGACTTCATGTGATTTTGGTCCAGGGATGATGTGGTGGTGGTCTACGTGGCCTGCACGGTCATCTCTTGGTCATTGCTGACATGCACGGCCTCCCGGTTGTTCATTGCTTCATGTATGGCTAAGGGGGGTAATCCAGCCAAACGGAGTCGTTCGGCCAAATCGGTCAATTCCGACGACTGTAGCACGTATTTGTTGATATTGTACCTGCACAAGTGATACACATTAAAACTCATGGAACTTCATTAGAAATAAACCTAAGTGCATGAAATGTCACATATAACCTCTTTTATTCCCGAGTATTAGTGGTCGAAAACGTGTCGTAACGACCGCCAACAAGCTCACCCAAGATTAGACCTTTGCTCGTCCTCGAGCAAAAATAGAAATTTTAGGCTCGGTGGATCAGGAGTTGCTACAATGTCAATATCTTGCAGGTAATATTTATTTCCAACTAGTATTCTATCATACACGAATCATTGGCAAAGTTATAACTTACCTTCTTACCTATGGGGCGTATAGCAATTTCCTTGTCTTGGGCGGTTGAAAGGTTGAACAGTTTGATCAAGTTTTATTCCACTCCTACTCTTTTAGGATCTCATCTCGGAGTTTTTCCACAATTTTTTTTGAAAATCATACTTAGTTCCTCAATTGGCACACTCGATCACTCAAGTGGTATTTGTATCCTCACCAAAGGCTTGTGCCTTCTTTCATCCTAAATTCTACTAAAGCTTTTGTGTGGCTTAGGTAGGGAAGATGGATGAAGGCATACTTGCATCTTATATTTTGCTAAGTCAAAGACTAGACCTTTGGGGGGTCAAACCATACCTTTAGATCGAGAAGTGCAAGTATGTGGAATATGGTGGAAACTCCTAGGGATGTTTCTTCCTCCCCTTGATTTATTTTCGAGAACATGGGCTATCTTTCTTTTCTTCTTTTTCTCAATATTTTTGCCATGCCTTTGCCATGCTTTTCTTTTTCTTATTTTTTGCGATGCGCTTTGGCATGCTTTCCTTTTTCTTATTTTTGCATATCCCATGTCTCTATCAAAGATATTTGGAGAGGGAATCATAGAACATGAAGCATTTATTTGGTGGATGGATGATGGAACTATTTGCTAACTCCCAGTGTAGAAATTGTAAGTGAGGAAGTGTGTACGTGAATCTCGATCTTGAAAGCATGAATGGTTCCTCACAATGGTCACAACAATTTGACAAAGCTCACTAAGATAACAAGCAGCGTATGAGTAGAAGATTTTCAACTAAGCTTATCATTGTTGGATATATACCCTAGAGCCAATCGGATTGGATCCGCTAATGAATTTTGATGGA
Source organism: Echinochloa phyllopogon (assembly GCA_033239725.1). Classification (NCBI taxonomy): domain Eukaryota; kingdom Viridiplantae; phylum Streptophyta; class Magnoliopsida; order Poales; family Poaceae; genus Echinochloa; species Echinochloa phyllopogon. The sequence goes on along the minus strand of BTCW01000015.1, from coordinate 19,673,201 downwards.
TTTATTCCATTAGGGTACTAGAGTCTTGATGGGCCATAAATGCTGAAGGGCCCATTAGTGACCGCTATAAATACAGAGGTGGAGGAAGGGGAAAACCCTAAGAGGTGCTACAGTGCCGCCGCTACAGTACCCGTGCGTGAACAGTAGCTACCGCTACAGTACCGCGGGTGAACAATAATTCCTGCATCCCCACCTCTATCCATATCCTGTAGATCGCAGTCATTCGTGAGGTGCTAGTACACCTACGTTTGGCGTTCCATGCTCATACGTGTGGATACCTCGGAGCTGCTGCTCTTGGAGCACAAGGATGAACCACACGTGCAGGACCAGACGGACGTGAGCAATTGCACGGCACTGCCACTTCGACGCGTTCGTCTACATCGAGACGGCTTCCGCTGCATCTACGCGTCTAGCGGTAACGATCCGTGATCTATACCTGTTGTTGTTCCTGTGTTGGGGTAAACGAGTTTTTGTATGTGCTAGCGTAGCCTCCTCATTTCCCATCAGTGGCATCAGGGTCATAGCTGTCTCGTTATAGGTTCGGATGTGTGCATATAGAGATATGCTTGGCTGTAGATGAGTCTCTGATCGGTTCGTGATCTTGCTATGATAGCCGTGTAACGAATTGCTCCTACCAGTCGAAATTCCGCCATTGGAGCTAAATGATACATGTAAACCCAGTCATGGTTAGATGGAGATCAATTGGATTGGTCGAATCAAACTTAGGTCAATGGCTAGGCGCATGGTGATGCGCGGCGGTGTATATTGGATCTGCTACCGGCCCGGGTTTTGCGCGAAAAACAGGTTGTTCGTAAAACAACCATAACTTTTGCATACGACCTCAGATTGAGACAATTTTTATATGAAAAATCATCTACAAAAACTTTTACACATGATTTTGATTGACAAGTGCAGTTTCGCTAAATTTAGATTTGTAAAATAAGGCCAAGAAGATGGAGTTTTCGGTGATTTAAGTTTGGACGTCGGAATCGGCTAACTTGTTTTTGCATATTCATGTTATCGGTATGGCCCTATGTGTATGTGATGCATGTATGTAATTAATCATGACCTGCATGTTGTGAGTAGGGCAATACGGCTAGATCCATATGTATTGTCAATTTGATGTAATGGCATGCGTGCCAACTTATGATGATCTAATGCGCGGTTGTGTAATTTATTTTACTAGCATGCGTTAGATAGTTCTTTGAGGACTCATCACTAGAGGATGACATACATGGATCATGGAGATGGGGATCATCATGATGGATAGTACAATGGAAATAGAAATCACCATGTGTTAATGGGCCATACCGTGTCATTACTATGTGAATGTAATTATTATTGTTTTACTTCTACATATGCGATGATAATGGTTATTTTTCTGCATGCGACGGTAGAAGTAGAACGATCCCTCTGCAATGTTTAAGTTTTGAATGTCCTCCCAACTAAACCTTGCACCGTCACATGTCTTGTACAGTTAGTGGTGGGTCTATGAAATTAGAGTGCCAGTAGTTTTCCTTGACTAGATGGGTTTGTATTGGATACTTACTCCCATAAAGGGTTGGTCAACTTAGACGAGGTCATCTTAACGATTAAGGACCTTGGGGCATAAAGGTTGGGCGCCGAGACATAGAGATGTCACCCAACAACAGGAGTCATATGTGATATGATTAGCAAAGGGTTGCTTACTGATCTACCATGTCTTCTAGCAGTGATGCCAAAGCTCACTAGTGGACTTCTTAGTTGTGAGTCCTGAATCACTAAGTCTCAATTGATGGATATTGATTTTAGTGGGAGTAGATTCTGTTAAATGGTTTAATGTATTTTACTATGTCATAGATATGTTATCTTAGTATTTTGTATTATTTTCTGTTGTAGATCAATGGCACCTAGCACCACACCATTTTCTTTGCATTCGGTCCTTGAGAAGGATAAGTTGAATGGAACAAACTTTGAGGATTGGATCCGTAACCTGAGAATTGTTCTCAGGGCTGAGAAAAAGGAAAATGGTCTAGACACCCCATTACCAGTAAATGGTGACATTAAGAAAAGCGCGGGCAGTAGTCATGTGATTGCAATCCAGAACAAGCCTACCTTTAAAAAGGTAATTCTTGGAAGAAGGGCAAGGCTAAAGATGAGATATCTAAGCCAGCACCCAAGGCTAAAGCTGGACCAGCTGCTGATAATGAGTGCTTTCACTATCATGAATTGGGTCACTGGAAAAGAAATTGCAAGTTGTACTTAGCTTCTTTGAAAAGCAAGGGAAGTAAGGGTACTTCCACTTTCAGTACACTTCATGTTTATGTCACAGACATTTTCCTCGTTGATTCTAGTATTAATTCCTGGGTATTTGATACCGGATCGGTTGCTCATATTTGCAATACGATGCAGGGACTAATAAGAAGTAGAAGCTTGGGAAGAGGAGAAGTTGATATCTGCGTGGGCAATAATGCAAGAGTTGCTACGTTGACCGTCGGGACGATGCAACTTCACCTCCCATCAGGATTTATTATGGAGTTGAATAATTGTTATTATGTTCCTAGTTTGAGTCGAAACGTTGTATCTCCTTCATGTTTGATGAAGGATGGTTATTCATTTACGAGTGAAAACAATGGTTGTGTGATCTCTAAGAATGGCATGTTTGTGGCTCTTGCATCCATTGTGAATAGTTTATTTATTTTAAATCTTGATGATTCACCTATCTGTAATATAAGTGCTAAAAGGCCTCAGCTAGATGATTTGAATCATACCTATATGTGGCATTGTCGTTTGGGTCATATAAGTGAGAAGCGCATGAAGAAGTTCCATTCTAATGGACTTTTAACTTCGTTTGATTTTGAATCATACGAGACATGTGAAGCTTGCTTGCTAGGCAAGATGACCAAGGTGCCCTTCATAGGTTTTCCTAAGAGGGTGCAAGACTTGTTGGAACTTGTACATACGGAAGTGTGTGGACCAATGAGCACGACAGCTAGAGGTGGATTTCAGTACTTCATAACTTTCATTGATGATTTTAGTAGATATGGCTATGTCTACTTAATGAAGCATAAGTTGGAAACTTTTGAAAAGTTCAAGGAGTTTTAGCTTGAAGTTGAAAATCAATGTGGCAAGAAAATTAAGGCCTTGTGATCTGATCATGGAGGCGAGTATTTGAGCCACGAGTTTAGCACTCATCTAAAGAGTTGTGGAATTGTTCCATAGCTTACGCCACCTGGAACACCTCAGAGGAACAGTGTGTCCGAGAGATGTAATCGAACCTTGTTGGACATGGTACAATCAATGATGAGCCAGTCAGACCTACCGTTATTGTTTTGGGGTTACGCTCTAGAAACAGCAGCTTTCACACTAAATAGGGTACTGTCTAAGTCCGTGGATAAGACACCATCTGAGATATGGACTGGCAAGACTCCCAGTTTGTCTTTTCTAAAAATTTGGGGCAATGAAGTATATGTCAAGTGACCTCAGTCGGACAAGATTACACCAAAGTCAGACAAGAGCATATTCGTGGGATATCCAAAGGAAACAATTGGGTATTATTTCTACAACCGATCAGAGGGCAAAGTGTTTGTCGCTAGGAACGGTGTTTTCTTCGAGAAAGAGTTTCTCAAAAGCGAGAAAGTGGACAGAAGGTGTATCTTGAAGAAGTTCGAGATGAACCTATGAGGCAAGACTTTACGAGTGATGCTAATGTAGCAGAACAAGTTGAGGCATCTGTGGCAAGAGAAGAACCGCCACAACCACGATGATCGGAAAGGCCACATCGCGCAACTAATAGAATGAATCTCCTAGTTACGGGAGAGCGCGACATATTGTTGATGGACAACAATGAGCCTAGGACCTATGAGGAAGCAATGATGAACCCAGATTTCGAGAAATGGCAAAGTGCCATGAGATCCGAGATAGATTCCATGGGACACAATCAAGTTTGGAACTTGGTTGACCCGCCTAATGGTGTGAGACCCATCGAGTGCAAATGGATCTTTAAGAGAAAAAGAGATGTGGACGAAAATGTTCACGTCCACAAAAGCACGACTTGTTGCAAAAGGTTTTCGACAAGTTCAAAGAGTTGACTACGACGAGACATTCTCGCCAGTAGCGATGCTTAAATCTATTCGGATCATTCTAGCAATAGCTGCATATTTCGATTATGAGATATGGCAGATGGATGTCAAAACGGCTTTCCTAAATGGGAACCTGGATGAGGATGTATATATGATATAACCCGAAGGTTTTGTCGATCCAACTAATGCTGGAAAAATATGCAAGCTTCAAAAATTCATATATGGGTTAAAGCAAGCATCTCGTAGTTGGAACCTTCATTTTGATGAGGTAGTCAAAGGATTTGGCTTCCGTCAAAAAGAGGAAGAGGCTTGTGTTTACAAGAAGGAAAGTGGGAGCTCGGTTGCATTTCTAATCTTGTATGTGGATGACATATTGTTGATTGGGAATGATATTCCTATGCTGCAATCCGTTAAGACTTCAATGGAAAATAGTTTTTCTATGAAGGACTTAGGGGAAGCTGTATACATTCTGGGCATAAGGATCTATAGAGATAGATCAAGGAGGCGTATAGGATTAAGTCAGGATACTTACATTGACAAGGTGTTGAAACGGTTCAACATGGAACAGTCCAAGAAAGGGTTCTTGCCTATGTCACATGGCGTACACCTCAGCAAGACTCAGTGTCCTTCGACAGTTGATGAGCGGGAGCGCATGAGTAAGATCCCCTATGCTTCAACAATTGAGACGATCATGTACTCCATGATAAGTACTCGTCCAGATGTCTCATATGCTCTAAGGGTTACGATCAGACATCAGTCTAATCCAGGTGAAGGTCACTGGACAACGGTGAAAAGCAATCTTAAGTACTTTAGAAGGACTAAAGATGTGTTCCTAGTCTATGGAGGTGAGGAGGAGCTCATTGTAACAGGTTACACTGATGCTAGTTTCCAAACTGATCCAGATGATTCAAAGTCGCAATCAGGATTTGAGTTCACGATAAATGGTGGTGCTATTAGCTGGAAAAGTTCTAAGCAGGATACGGTGGCTGATTCTACGACGAAAGCCGAGTACATTGCAGCTTCTGAAGCGGCGAAGAAAGGTGTTTGGATGAGAAATTTCCTCATTGAGCTTGGCGTGTTTCCTAATGCATCTAGCCCATTGGAACTCTACTGTGACAACAATGGGGCAATTGCGCAGGCTAAGGAGCCTAGGAATCACCAGAAAAACAAACACGTACTGCGGAAGTTACACCTAATTCGAGAGTTCGTTAAATGGGGTGAGATAAAGATATGCAAAATACACACGGATTTGAATGTTGCTGATCCCTTGACAAAGGCTCTTCCACAGCCTAAGCATGAGTCGCACATGAGAGCTATGGGTATTAGATATCATCTAGATTAGCTCTAGTGTGAGTGGATGATTGTATTGTATCTATGACATATCGTTTATTTATTGAATAACCATAAAAGGAAACTTGTATATGATTGGCAATTATGTGAATTGTTTGTGAAATTCTTTACTTGTATGGTTATTCTAATGATTGTCCCTAATATGATTAGCACATGTATTAGATGATGACTATGTTTCACAAGTCATGGACATGGAGATGTCAAACTAATAATGTGGGCACATGTATGACATGGGGCTGGACTGACCCAGCATGAGATTTTGTTATATAGTTCTCTCTTTACACAACGCGTATGCTTTGTCCTAAGACCTGAGATTGCCGCATGTACTCAAGATGTGAATTGACCTACTTAGGGACTACCAAATGCTACTCCGTAACTAGGTAGTCATAAAGGTAGTTTTCGGGTTTGTCATGAAGCATGCTGTGAGGCATGGTCAATCAAGATGGGATTTACCCCTCTCTATACGAGAGAGATATCTCTTGGCCACTCAAGTGATCGGATCAAGAAATGCATGTCCGTGCTAGGTTAAGTGTTAACCTCTTGAAGGATCCGACTCACAGGTTCGAGAAAGAGAGGTCGACTTGGAGTTAGACCAAATATCATGAGGCAAAGGGAATAGCTTGTACGTGATGTTGTGGTGGTTCGTCTGATATGATCTTTACGCGCGTATGGGAGTTGACATGTCTTGCTAGAGGTCGTTGTTAACTATTGGACCGAGTAGGAATACTCGGGACATGTCTATGTGTGCGTGAACCCATAGGGTCACACACTTAAGGGGTTGGAATATTGAAAAGCTTTCCTGGATGATTGTCTCCAGTGCAAGTGGGAGACTGTTGGATATATACCCTAGAGCCAATCGGATTGGATCCGCTAATGAGTTTTGATGGATTTGTTCCATTAGGGTACTAGAGTCTTGATGGGCCACAAATGTTGAAAGGACCATTAGTGACCGCTGTTGACACTTCTTACGGTCCACTATTAGGATTGCCAATCCCAGTAATGGTGCAAGTAGTGTTCATTGGTAGTCTTACGATACAGATATAAATCCGCAAGCGCACGGATACCGATGTAGCATTTCACCCGGGAGTATTCCTAGGTATCGTATTTATATTTCCGCAGGGAAGCATTGGATAAAGAGTATCGACTATTGACAAGGATGTAACTACTAATTAAAGTACCGGCTAACAAGGCGGGGGTAAAGGATAGGATAGGAGTGATATTCAGTTGACACACATAAGGAGAAGTTCAGGATAGAGACAGAAGAGCGGTCTAGCTAGTGGGAGAACAACGAGACAGGAAAGGATTCCTATATACTTCCACTGGCCTTGAGATATCTCTAGCAGAAATTACAGCTAGTATGAAGAATGACTTCTATGGTTCTCTTCCTAGTTCTATTATCTTAGCTTCGGGACAAGGGAACCGGTGAACACACAGAAAAGGATGAGAAGGGGTGCCACTATTTCCCAACTGGGGAATCCTACGGACAGGAACTAACGTGATGGGCTACGAAGACCGAAAGGGCTGTCACCACCTCACGGCTACCACCTCCGTTGCGACGGGAATAAACCAAGGTTACTATCCAGACTAGGTACCACACCTACACTAGACAATAACTACTCACTCTTCTAGAAGGAGCAAGCAATCCTGTCAATACCCCAGTGACAATTCACCGCAAGTATTGAGTAGAAACGAGGAACCAACTAAGACAAAGGACTAAGAGATAACTTATAGAACCAGACTACAACTGCTTATAACCAAGGCTAGACATTCCACAATTACTCGCGAAATAAATGCAGAACAAATAGCTCAAGTAAATGCAGAGGAAATATATTGATTACTCAGAGTCGAACATAAAGAAAAGGAAAAGATACAAGAGCTTTACCAGAACTCCAGAAGACGACTCCGGAACCCCGAGCGAAGCTCGACCCTGACTCTAACTCCCAACTGGACTAGCCTACTCTACATCTTGAAAGTGGAGAATGGAGACTTGCTCCCAAGTGGTGTGTGTTTACAAGTGAAGTGCGACCCTCTATTTATAGCTCCAAAGGTCGGTTGTAGGCAGGGTAGCCTCCAAGGCATCCAGGGAATATCCCCCCTTGATTCGGGCGAGGAGAGGCGGTTCGGCCGAACCCCTGGTTCGGCCGAACGCAGGATCCACTGACCTGGCCACCAAGGACCAGGATTTCGCCCCTGGAGTCGGTTCTGGTGCTGGGGGCGGTTCGGCCGAAGGCCCCAGTTCGGCCGAAGGCCCCAGTTCGGCCGAACTGGGCCTGGCCCGTGGCCGGCCTCCCCAGCACCGCCTCTGCTTGTGGGCCTTCTGGGCTGCCTCCTGGTGATTGGCTTCGTGTGTTTATGGCCCAGAGGTGATGTGGTCGTGGCCCGGGAAGAGATGGCAGCCGTCCTCATGTCATTTGTCGTGTTCATTTGGTGCTCGTTGATGTGGACGACTCCCGGTGGCATGCACGGCTAAGGGGGATAACCGGCCGAACGGAGTCGTTCGGCCGATTCGGTCATTTTCGGCCCCAATAGCGCGTATTTGTCATAGTTGTACCTGCACAAGTGTCACTCACCAAAACTCGTGGAACTTTATTAGAAATAAAACCTAAGTACATGGAATGTTGCATATAACCTCGTTTATTCCCGAGTATTGGTGGTTGGATTTGGGCTGTAACGACCGCCAACAAGCTCCCCCAAGCTTAGCTCTTTGCTCGTCCTTGAGCAAAGATATAAACTTAGGCTCGGTGGATCAGGAGTTGCTACAATGTCATTTCTTTTGCTGGTAACTTATAAACAACTAGTCTTCAAAAATACTTGAATCACAGGCAAAGTTTCAAATCACCTTTTTACCTATGGGGCTTATAGCAATCTCCTTATCTTGGGTGGTTGAAAGGACGAACAGTTTAAACTCAGTTTTATTCCACTCTACTCTTTTCAGGATCCCATCTCGGAGTTTTTCATAAGTTTTGAAAACTACAAATTGTTCCTCATTGGCACACTCAATCACTCAGGTGTATTTGAATCATCACCAAAGGCTTCTGCCTTCTTTCCATCCTAACATCTAATATGGCTTTTTGTGTGGCTCAGGGACAAAGGATGAAAGCATGCATGCATCTTATATTTTGCTAAGTCAAAGACCGGATCTCTGAGGAGACAAATCACATCTTAAGATCGAGACGTGCAAGTGTGTGGATATGAATGGAGTAGAATATGGTGGAATGGTGGAATGGAATATGGTGGAACTCCTTGGATGAATTTCCCTCTCCTTGATTTATTTTCGAGAACATGGGCTATCTTTTATTCTTATATTTTTGCCATGCCACTTGACATGCTTTTCTTTTTCTCTTTCTCTTTGCCATGCTCTTTGGCATGCTTTTCTTTTTCTCTTATTTTTGCCATGCTTCTTTGGCATGCTTTTCTTTTTGCATAGCCCATGTCTCGATCAAGAATATTTGGAGAGGAAAATCATAGAACATGGAGCATTTATTTTTGTGGATGGATGATGGAAAATGTTTGCTAACTCCCAGTGTAGGAATTGCAAGTGAGAGGTGGTGTGTGTACGTGGGTCTCGATCTTTAAGAATATGAAAGCTTCAGTCAAAGGTCACAACAATTTGACAAAGCTCACTAAGATAACAAGCAGCATATGAGTAGAAATTTTCAACTAAGCTTATCACATGGCTCTGGCAGCTATTTTGACCAATGAGGAACTTGTTTCATTTTGAAACCATAAATTTCCGAGATTTTCCCCGTACTAAAAGCATAATAGAATTTAACCAAATTCTCACTATATCAATCCCCACAACAACTTAGACTTGGAATAAAGCATGTGCTCCCACAAGATTTTCAGGATCATTTTTACTCATGCCAAATAACTCAAGCACAATCTAGCAACTAGTTGAAACAAAGTACTTGCAAAATTAATGACAGAGCAACTATTCATCATTTCCAAGGTGAGAGGCATATGATTCATTCCATGCATAGTTGGGAGTTATTTTTATTCAAGGAAAATATTGTTTAAGGGAAATATTTTTGGTATTTTCATTTTTTTAAATGCAAACTATCATGAAGGGAAATGAAAGGGAAATTAAATGATCAAAGTGCTGGATAAATCGGGACATACCTGGTGGGGGTCCTCCCCCAAGCTTGGACTTTCACTGGTAGGGGTTGAGCCTTGAAAGGTACTGGCTCAGCTGTTCCGCTTGTTCGTGGACGTCATGCTGGGTAGACGCCACCATCCCGCTATTCTCTTGATGGTACTGAGAATGGCGGGCTAGCGTGTCTTGAATCTCTTGGGTACGATCGTCGATGAGCTCGACTCGGTCGGAGATGTAGGACAACTCCCGGCCGTAGTCGAAGCGTGCGGACTGTGAGTATCTGGGGTAGTACGGCTGGGAGGCACTGTCGTACCCCCCTCCATACCGGCTCCCGAACCACTCAGAGTCCGTGTCCTGGCCGTGGTCCCAGCGTCCTGAGGCGAAGTAGTTCGGCTCTTGGTGTTTCCCGGAGCCTCCTGCTCCGGGCGTCCCAGCGCCAGTGTACATGTCGTAGGTGGCCTCAAAAGCGGAAGTGTGTCGGTGCGGCATTTGTGGTGCATCTTCCGGCTCCTGTGAGGTGGCGAGCCCAGCATCACGCCTGGCTCGTCCCCTTGTGACGGGTCCGTCACCTACAACGCTGTGCCGAGCGGGCTCTCTCCAAGGTGGAGAGTCGTCCGAATCGGTCCTCAACTGAAGAGTTAGTTTCGGCGTGGTATACAACCTTAGTGCTGCACAAGGCAAGGGCACTTCAGTTGTATAACCATGGTAAATCATAGCCAGCGTTGCGTCAGGCGTCCGCCGTATCATGTGGGCCTGCACGAAGTGCTCGGTATCCACAACGGAACGCGCTGTCTCGATGTACGTGAGCCGGGCGCCTTGAAGGACGCCCAGGTGGTTAGCGAGGCGAGTGACTAGAGAAGTCATCGCCATGCTACCCGCACGAGAAATATGAGACAACCAGTGACCAACCATGTCTTTCACAGGTGAATAGGGAATCTGCTTCACCATGGCAAAAAGAACCCGCAACTCGATGTTGTTGACAGGGCGCAAATCTGCCCGGGGGAATACCGTCATAGACACCCAATGATGCATGAAACGCAAAGTGGGGTTATGTATGCTGTTCGTGCGTGGCGCATGACAGCTGGTATTCCCCGAAATCTTTTTCCAAAATGCCACCCGGTCAAATCTTTTAAGCGCTTTGTTCGGGTCTAATGAACAACGGTTTGAAAATCCGAGACCCGAACTAAAATCCCTCCCAGAGCAGAAGAACTCTTGGTTGAAGAATCGAAAACGAATCCCCCCAGTTTCAGAAACCAAACTCGAGAGGAATTCAAGGGTGAGCAGGTACGAACCTTCTTCGTTGATGTGCCAGAAATTCTCCCAGCCAATGGCTTGGAAGATTTCCATGAACTCTACGTCCATCCCCGTGTCCCTGAGCAAGTCTTGCTCAAACACATGGGTGTGCTCGAACTCCTTCAGCCGAAGCTCGTTGAAGGTGTTCTGCTCCCTTTCTGTTCTAAGGTTGATGTTGCTCTCGCTCAGGAGCTGCCTGGCCGGGGGTGTGGCATGGCCCCATCCCGAACCGGCTGCTCCGTACTCGTCCGTGTCCATCCGGCTCGAGCCTCGAGATGGAGCTAGGGAGCTCCCAGCATCGTCCGATCGGCGGCCTAGCCGGGCGGAATGACGGAGCGACGTGAAGAACTTCGACATGATTCCTGCAAAAGGTTAGTGCAACAACAACTACCCGAAGGACTGAATATATATGGTTAGCACAAGAAAATCAAGTCAGTCGTTCAAGATAGTTAATCGTTCTTTCGGGGATGAAAACCACCACAACAGGTTAGTCGTTCTTGTGGGTGTCGGTGACCACCACAAAATCGTCCAGAAATTCAGCACAAAGATCACAACAAAAGCAAAATATTTTTGGGATTTTCTAGTGATGCAAGTGAACCAAAACTTGAACAAGAACTTTGGGAAGAACTTGAGCAAGCACTTGAGCAAAGAGGTGAGAGAGAGAGACAGCTTCCTAGCAGAATTTTCAGAGTGTATGAGTGTGTGTGGCAAGCAAGGAGTCGAGGGGCTGCATTTATAGGCAGAGGGGGCAGCGCAGGCTGGTTCGGCCGAAGTGCCTGGTTCGGCCGAACCAGTGCATTCGGCCGAACTGGCCCTTGTGCCTCATGCGCAACCTGCCTCCCACCAGCACAAAAATCTTGAATGGGTGCAGCACTAGGTCATGAAAATTTGGTGGTTTGTGTTAGGTGAGATGCAAAATTGACATGACCAAAGTGGACTTTAGTGGAGTCATCCCCATGCTGCCATGTTTGTGATAATTGGTGAGTGTGCAGCCATTTTTAGTGGGGTAGACATGTTTGGTGCTGGTTGGTGGTGATGGTAAATAATTGGAGATGTTCTAGAGGGGATGAAAATGATAAAAGTTACCAATTACATCCACCCTAGGTAAAATTTCAGCATGTGTCCAATTATTTCTAACCAAGCTTGCAAAATTTTCTACTCTCTCTCAAATTAATTACTCAAGTGGTTCATTTATTTTGGAAAGGAAAACATGCAAATGCAATGAAGGAAATAAAATTGGAAGGGAAATATGGGATACATACCGGTTTTCCTCGCGGCGAGAGCTCAGCTTTTAAGTCCGCGAGCGGGACTTCTCCTGTCTTCAATTGTTCTTGTCACCGCCCGATCTGGAGAGAATGTCTCGGACGATGCAACTTCCTGTTCTAGGTTACTTATAATTTACTACAATATATGCATACCTGGAATGATTGTCCACCCTGGGCTTCAACTGTATCCATAGCCTTCATATCCGGTGTGAAGTATATTTTGGGACTCCCCCTTCTCTTTTTTTTTGATTTTCTGTAGGGGTTAGTCCACACATACAACCAATATCCATAGAAGTACTGCTTTAAAGGTTCATTAATCAAACTTGACACCATGTCTAGTTCGATTAAAGCAAGCTAATTAACCTAAGCACCATGCTTAATTTAAAGAGCTTATGAAATGTATTGTAGCTAGCAACACATTCAAATCAGAGCAAACCACAATAGATGAAGGGAGCATGAAAGCATCGAGAGATATTCACATAGAGGTAAGCATATGGAAACTGGTGCACTTTGCTTTGATTAAGGTAAAAAACAAAACCTTTTCACGTACCTGAGTGTGCCCACCGTTGGCATCTGATGATGAAGACTTTTGGAACTGATGCCACGGTGATGGCACTACGCCGACGTGACTCCACGTAGTTGGCTGAATCCTCCTCCATGTTGATGTTGTCGTGTAGGGATACACGGTCGTGGGTGTGGCAAAGGGGATCGGCTCTCAAACATGCCAACTAGTGGGATGCCGCGGAGCTAGCTTGGGTGTAGAAAATATGTTGCAACAATGGGTTCCAAACCAGGCTAGTGGAGCGGCAAAGGAGCGGAGGCGTGGAGTACGTCTCCTCTCTTGCGCGAAACGCAAAGAACAAGCGAAAACTGGCCAGACCAAGTGAAATTTGGCCACTAGCCTTGAATCAAGGCTTGCAGACATACAAACACCTTGGCCTAAAACCAGTGGTCACTGTATATTTTTTTTTAGTTTTTTTTTCTTTTTCAATGCAAAACGATGATGAGGCGAATGAATGCAACTGCAAGAATGGGAAATATGCAGTGGATTGGGGAAAAAATGGGGTGATAATATGCATGAATTCCTAAATTAAGTGATTCAAAGCAAACATGCAGTGGATAATACAAAATTTAAAGGATAAAGCTCAAAATTTAAAGTCTAAGAGCTGGACTATCTCACATACCTTGATTTTTCTCGCCATTACCAACAATTTGAGACGGAATTGCGGTGATGCAACATCATTCGTCCGTTACATTTGATTTTCCTTTCCCTTCATGACGACGAACTTTCCTTCAGGCTGCACATGATTATGATAACATATATATATATTTCAATATAAATACATACCTGTGAGATTTTTTTTTTGAAACTTGTGCGCACATCGCAGTAGACAGGGGCAAAAATTGATGAATCCTGCATGATCGGGCACCCTGGGCTCTCTGCTTTCCTCCTGTTTGAAACAAACTCAAGAAAACAGGGGTGATCCTGCTAATGCTAGCGGTAGATTCAATTAGTAGACACCAATGCCAATTATCAATATCTTTCGCCAATTGCTTCCCCGGCAACGGCGCCAGAAATGCTTGTTGACACTTCTTACGGTCCACTATTAGGAGTGCCAATCCCAGTAGTGGTGCAAGTAGTGTTCATTGGTATTCTTACGATACAGATATAAATCTGCAAGCGCACGGATACCGATGTAGCATTTCACCCGGGAGTATTCCTAGGTATCGTATTTATATTTCTGCAGGGAAGCATTGGATAAAGAGTATCGACTATTGACAAGGATGTAACTACTAATTAAAGTACCGGCTAACAAGGCGGGGGTAAAGGATAGGATAGGAGTGATATTCAGTTGACACACACAAGGAGAAGTTCAGGATAGAGACAGAAGAGCGGTCTAGCTAGTGGGAGAACAACGAGACAGGAAAGCATTCCTATATACTTCCACTGGCCTTGAGATATTTCTAGCAGAAATTACAACTAGTACGAAGAATGACTTCTATGGTTCTCTTCCTAGTTCTATTATCTTAGCTTCGGGACAAGGGAACCGGTGAACACACAGAAAGGGATGAGAAGGGGTGCCACTATTTCCCAACTGGGGAATCCTACGGACCGGAACTAACGTGATGGGCTACGAAGACCGAAAGGGCTGTCACCACCTCACGGCTACCACCTCCGTTGCGACGGGAATAAACCAAGGTTACCATCCAGACTAGGTACCACACCTACACTAGACAATAACTACTCACTCTTCTAGAAAGAGCAAGCAATCCTGTCAATACCCCAGTGACAATTCACCACAAGTATTGAGCAGAAACGAGGAACCAGCTAAGACAAAGGACTAAGAGAGAACTTATAGAACCAGACTACAACTGCTTATAACCAAGGCTAGACATTCCACAATTACTCGCGAAATAAATGCAGAACAAATAGCTCAAGTAAATGCAGAGGAAATATATTGATTACTCAGAGTCGAACATAAAGAAAAGGAAAAGATACAAGAGCTTTACCAGAACTCCAGAAGACGACTCCGGAACCCCGAGCGAAGCTCGACCCTGACTCTAACTCCCAACTGGACTAGCCTACTCTACATCTTGAAAGTGGAGAATGGAGACTTGCCCCCAAGTGGTGTGTGTTTACAAGTGAAGTGCGACCCTCTATTTATAGCTCCAAAGGTCGGTTGTAGGCAGGGTAGCCTCCAAGGCATCCAGGGAATATCCCCCCTTGATTCGGGCGAGGAGAGGCGGTTCGGCTGAACGCAGGATCCACCGACCTGGCCACCAAGGGCCAGGATTTCGCCCCTGGAGTCGGTTCTAGTGCTGGGGGCGGTTCGGCCGAAGGCCCCAGTTCGGCCGAACTGGGCCTGGCCCGTGGCCAGCCTACCCAGCACCGCCTCTGCTTGTGGGCCTTCTGGGTTGCCTCCTGGTGATTGGCTTCGTGTGTTTATGGCCCAGAGGTGATGTGGTCGTGGCCCGGGAAGGGATGGCTGCCGTCCTCATGTCATTTGTCGTGTTTATTTGGTGCTCGTTGATGTGGACGACTCCCGGTGGCATGCACGGCTAAGGGGGATAACCGGCCGAACGGAGTCGTTCGGCCGATTCGGTCATTTTCGGCCCCAATAGCGCGTATTTGTCGTAGTTGTACCTGCACAAGTGTCACTCACCAAAACTCGTGGAACTTTATTAGAAATAAAACCTAAGTACATGGAATGTTGCATATAACCTCGTTTATTCCTGAGTATTGGTGGTCGGATTTGGGCTGTAACGACCACCAACAACCGCTATAAATACAGAGGTGGAGGAAGGGGAAAACCCTAAGAGTTGCTACAATGCCGCCGCTACCGTACCCGCGCGTGAACAGTAGCCGCCGCTACAGTACCGCGGGTGAACAGGAGCCTCGTGCTACAGTAATTCCTACAGCCCCACCTCCATCCATATCCTGCAGATCACAATCATTCGTGAGGTGCTAGTACACCTACATTTGGCGTTTCATCCTCATACGTAGTGGTCACGAAGCATCCGCATGCGGCGCTAATGATAGAAGCTGTCGCCTCCATCCCTAACGTAGTCCTCCACCGTCGACGTAGGTGCTACTGGTGCTGTTGGAGCCTCAGGTGCTGGTTGCTCCTCCTCCTTAAGGTCATCATCCTCATCATCTGATGGATCTCTAGCTTCATCATCACTCCCGTTGTCTTCTTCATCGTCTCCATCATCATCAGGATCACCGGCGGGGTCTCCACCTGCAGCTGGCTGAACTTGCTCATGCTGTTGGCGCTCTTCTAGCTCTTCTCTCTCATGATCAGAGTCGGGGAGCTCCACCTCCTCGGGGTCCTCTTCCTCCTCGAACCCCTCCTGCTGGCGTTCCTCCTCCTGCAGCTGCCTCAGGCGCTCATCCTCATGCCTGTCTTCCCACTCTTGGTAGGCGTCCTGGTAACGGGTGCCCAAAGTTTGCTCTAGGACACGAGGTGGAAGGTAGCCATAGGTTGTCTTGCGAGCGGTCAATTTTGTGCGAGCCATCTACTGTTGAAAGAAGACAAAGCCAAAGAAAGAAGGAGAATAAACAAAGGTTTTTTGAGAACTTGGCAATAGATCAGGGTAGAGGGAACACAGATCACCATTTGATAAAACTCAACACCTTTTATAAATAAAAACAAAAAGAGCAAGGACTGAACAAAATCTAATCGACCGTTCTAACTAGGCTACGATCCTATAGTCAGTATGACTATGATACAAATCCGTCACACCCAGGTTTACACAGAAACACGAATGCTGTCATATGTGTGCCCAGGAAGTCCACAGAACACATACAGCTTACCAATATGGTAAACAGAGTACATATGCTCGAATAAAAAGTGTTTTTACACTAGAATTCAACATAAATAAATGAATATAATAGTGGAAGTCTAATCATTATTCTCAACTAAGCGGAGCCGCAATCCACAGGGACTCTGACTGGTTGACCACAGCTCAAAAGTACGGTAAATCTTCAGGATACTCAGTAGCAGCAGGCTCATATACACCATCTGTTACCCATCTGGGATTTTGTTGAATAAATACCAAGTGTAAGTAAACCATTTACTTAGCAAGTACAACATGGGTGTATGAAGGCTCAAAGTAAGGTTAGACATGGCTGAACTGCATTAGCACTTTTAGTTGGTTCATTTTATCATGGTCCAAATTACTACATTTAAATGAATCCCAGTTGCAACCCAATTAATAAAGTATAAGAAAAATTTATTAAAACATCATCTTCTAATCAAAAAGGATCCAGGTCGCTCGTGACCGAGAGCACGGCTATCATGATAGATTTACACTTTGCAGAGGTTTCACCCTTTACCCACCGGTCGCGTAAAAGCTCATTGGAGCCTTGAACCCAATCATGCCGAGGTGGTCAAACCCCTTAAATCACACTTCCGAGGTGTGACCGCACAGGGACGCTACGAGGCTTTTCGCAAGACACCCTAACAAGACAGTAGCCGCTAGCTTAACAAGGTGGTGAGAACCTAGGCACCGAGATTGACTGACGCTCATGGCACAACAATGAGGGGGTCAATGGCGTTCGGAGCACGGGCAACGCATGCCAACCAATGCGCAACGTGTGGAGTTTCGACGTAGGGACTCCCAACATGAGACTGTGCCTAACGAGACATAGCTAACGGGTCCTCCCGTCCTCGGTGGATCAGAAAACACCCTTTCACCTTGTTTCCACTAACGCCACCAGCCCGTCGGTAACCACTGGCAAACAAGAGACGTACAAGCTATTTGTCTAAGACCGAAGCCATAATAGTTTCAGCAGTGGTGACAGGTTCCTGGGTTGCCGCTTTAAGAACCAGGCTTTACCGAGAGACACTAGAACAAAGCACAAAGCACATGCTATAGCTCCCTGAACCATGTTACTAAAAAGCAAGTTTTACCATTATCATTAAAGTGAGCTATTAAGTCAAAATTAACTTTTAAGCAATGGTGATATTAGTCGCGCCTAGTGTTGGCACTTCTTACGATCCAATATCAGAATTGAGAATCCTAGTACTAGGGTAAGGAGTGTTTCAGTGGTTTTCCTTATGGCTTAATAAAATATATCAATATTCTGCAAGCGCACAGAATCACCGCTGTAGCACTTCACCTGGGAGTATCCCGAGGTATCGTAATTTATATTTCCGCAGGGAAGCTTTGGCAAGATTACTAGTGAACAGATATTCGAGACTATCAGAGAAGGGTACACGACTAGACAAGACAGGGGATAACGGTATTGTATAGGAGTGGATATACCGGACACACAGCTCAAGGGATACTCTGGTAAGGGAGAGAAGAGATAGATAGCTAGGAGGACAACGAGAAGAGATAGAGGACTCCTGGATTCTTTATCTACCTATGTCACTCTAGCTTAGAGATACAGCGGCTACAAAGCCAGCACTAGGAGATCTGGGATAATTCTAATGTCTTAGCTTCGGGACAAGGGAACCGGTGAACACACAGAAAGGGATGAGAAGGGGTGCCACTATTTCCCAACTGGGGAATCCTACGGACCGGAACTAACGTGATGGGCTACGAAGACCGAAAGGGCTGTCACCACCTCCCGGCTACCACCTCCGTTGCGACGGGAATAAACTAAGGCCACCGACTAGTCTAGGAACCACTCCTACACTAGGCAACGACTACTTACTCTGCTAGCAAGAGCAAGACCTTGTCAATACTCTTGGTGACAGTTCACCTCCAGTATCAAGCAAGATCGAAGAACCAGCCAAGACAAAGACTTAGACAAGACTACAAGCACTAGAACTATAACTGACTATAGTCTAAACAAGATATATTTGCAACTAGGATAAAGTAGAAGCAAGATATAAATGACAAAGGCAAAGTGATAAAGATAACTATATTGATACTCAATGTCTTACAAAAGGAAAAGTAAAAGATACAAGAGCTATTACCAGAGCTTCTGAAGACGACTCCGGAACCTCCGAGGCAAAGCTCGACTCAACTCTAACTCCCAACTAAACTATCCTAACTCTACTAGAATGAAAGTGGAAATGAGCTCCTTGGCTTGGTGTGTGTTTACAAGTGAAGTGCGACCCTCTATTTATAGCTCCAAAGGTCAGTTGTAGGCAGGGTAGCCGCCAAGGCAACCAGAGGCGGCAGAGAGGCGGTTCGGCCGAATTCCTCGGTTCGGCCGGACGACCCAGTTCGCCCGAACCGAGGGATGCACCGCCTCGGCCACCAAGGGCCAGGATGCAGCCCCAGGGTCAGTTTGGCAGCTGGGGGCGGTTCAGCCGAACCCCCCAGTTCGCCCGAACTGGGCCGGAGGCCCAGGCCCGCCCCCCTGCACCGCCTCTGCTCTGTGGACTCCCTGGGCCAGCCTCTGGTGGTGTACTTCATGCTGTGTGGGCCCAGGTTGATGTGGTGGTGCTCCGGGATGAGTTGGTGTCGTCCATGTATCGTTTGTCGTGTTCATTTGGTGCTCGTTGATGTGGACGACTCCCGGTGGCATGCACGGCTAAGGGGGATAACCGGCCGAACGGAGTCGTTCGGCTGATTCGGTCATTTCGGCCCCAATAGCGCGTATTTGTCGTAGTTGTACCTGCACAAGTGTCACTCACCAAAACTCGTGGAACTTTATTAGAAATAAAACCTAAGTACATGGAATGTTGCATATAACCTCGTTTATTCCCGAGTATTGGTGGTCAGATTTGGGCTGTAACGACCGCCAACAAGCTCCCCCAAGCTTAGCTCTTTGCTCATCCTCGAGCAAAGGTATAAACTTAGGCTCGGTGGATCAGGAGTTGCTACAATGTCATTTCTTTTGCAGGTAACTTATAAACAACTAGTCTTCAAAAATACTTGAATCATGGGCAAAGTTTCAAATCACCTTTTTACCTATGGGGCTTATAGCAATCTCCTTATCTTGGGCGGTTGAAAGGACGAACAGTTTAAACTCAGTTTTATTCCACTCTACTCTTTTCAGGATCCCATCTCGGAGTTTTTCATAAGTTTTGAAAACTACAAATTGTTCCTCATTGGCACACTCAATCACTCAAGTGTATTTGAATCCTCAGCAAAGGCTTGTGCCTTCTTTTCATCCTAACATCTAATATGGCTTTTTGTGTGGCTCAGGGACAAAGGATGAATGCATGCATGCATCTTATATTTTGCTAAGTCAAAGACCGGATCTCTGAGGAGACAAATCACATCTTAAGATCGAGACGTGCAAGTGTGTGGATATGAATGGAGTGGAATATGGTGGAATGGAATATGGTGGAACTCCTTGGATGAATTTCCCTCTCCTTGATTTATTTTCGAGAACATAGGCTATCTTTTATTCTTATATTTTTGCCATGCCACTTGGCATGCTTTTCTTTTTCTCTTATTTTTGCCATGCTTCTTTGGCATGCTTTTCTTTTTGCATAGCCAATGTCTCTATCAAGAATATTTGGAGAGGGAAATCATAGAACATGGAGCATTTATTTTTGTGGATGGATGATGGAGAATGTTTGCTAACTCCCAGTGTAGGAATTGCAGGTGAGAGGTGGTGTGTGTACGTGGGTCTCGATCTTTAAGAATATGAAAGCTTCACTCAAAGGTCACAACAATTTGACAAAGCTCACTAAGATAACAAGCAACATATGAGTAGAAATTTTCAACTAAGCTTATCATATGGCTCTGGTAGGTATTTTGACCAATGAGGAACTTGTTTCATTTTGAAAGCATAAATTTCCGAGATTTTTCCCGTACTAAAAGCAGAATAGAATTTAACCAATTTCTCACTATATCAATCCCCACAACAACTTAGACTTGGAATAAAGCATGTGCTCCCACAAGGTTTTCAGGATCATTTTTACTCATGCCAAATAACTCAAGCACAATCTAGCAACTAGTTGAAGCAAAGTACTTGCAAAATTAATAACAGAGCAACTATTCATCATTTCCAAGGTGAGAGGCATATGATTCATTCCATGCATAGTTGGGAGTTATTTTATTCAAGGGAAATATTGTTTAAGGGAAATATTTTTGGTATTTTCAATTTTTTAAATGCAAACTATCATGAAGGGAAATGAAAGGGAAATTAAATGATCAAAGTGCTGGATAAATAGGGACATACCTGGTGGGGGTCCTCCCCCAAGCTTGGACTTTCACTGGGGGGTTGAGCCTTGAAAGGTACTGGCTCAGCTGTTCCGCTTGCTCGTGGACGTCATGCTGGATGGATGCTACCATCCCGCTATTCTCTTGATGGTACTGAGAATGGCGGGCTAGCGTGTCTTGAATCTCTCGGGTACGGTCGTCGATGAGCTCGACTCGGTCGGAGATGTAGGACAACTCCCGGCCGTAGTCGAAGCGTGCGGACTGTGAGTATCCGGGGTAGTATGGCTGGGAGGCACTGTCGTATCCCCCTCCATACCGACTCCCGGACCACTCAGAGTTCGTGTCCTGGCCGTAGCCCCAGCGTCCTGAGGTGAAGTAGTTCGGCTCCTGATGTTGCCCGGAGCCTCCTGCTCCAGACGTCCCAGCGCCGGTGTACATGTCATAGGTGGCCTCAAAAGCGGAAGTGTGTCGGTGCGGCATTTGTGGTGCATCTTCCGGCTCCTGTGAGGTGGCGAGCCTAGCATCACGCCTGGCTCGTCCCCTCGTGACGGGTCCGTCACCTACAACGCTGTGCCGAGCGGGCTCTCTCCAAGGTGGAGAGTCATCCGACTCGGTCCTCAACTGAAGAGTTAGTTTCGGCGTGGTATACAACCTTAGTGCTGCACAAGGCAAGGGCACTTCAGTTGTATAACCACGGTAAATCATAGCTAGCGTTGCATCAGGCGTCCGCCGTATCATGTGGGCTTGCACGAAGTGCTCGGCATCCACGACGGAACGCGCTGTCTCGATGTACGTGAGCCGGGCGCCTTGGAGGACGCCCAGATGGTTAGCGAGGCGAGTGACTAGAGAAGTCATCGCCATGCTACCCACACGAGAAATATGAGACAGCCAGTGACCAACCATGTCTTTCACAGGTGAATAGGGAATCTGCTTGACCATGGCAAAAAGAACCCGCAACTCGATGGTGTTGACAGGGCGCAAATCTGCCCGGGGGAATACCGTCATAGACACCCAACGATGCATGAAACGCAAAGTGGGGTTATGTATGTTGTTCGTGCGTGGCGCATGACAGTTGGTATCCCCCGAAATCTTTTTCCAAAATGCCACCCGGTCAAATCTTTTAAGCGCTTTGTTCGGGTCTAAGGAACAACGGCTTGAAAATCTGAGACCCGAACTAAAATCCCTCCAAGAGCAAAAGAACTCTTGGTTGAAGAACCAAAAACGAATCCCCCCAGTTTCAAAAACCAAAGCCGAGAGGAATTCAAGGGTGAGCAGGTACGAACCTTCTTCGTTGATGTGCCAGAAATTCCCCCAGCCAATGGCTTGGAAGATTTCCGCGAACTCTACGTCCATCCTCGTGTCACTGAGCAAGTCTTGCTCAAACACACGGGTGTTCTCGAACTCCTTCAGCCGAAGCTCGTTGAGGGTGTTCTGCTCCCTTTCTATTCTAAGGTTGATGTCACTCTCGCTCAGGAGCTGTCTGGCCGGGGGCGTGGCATGGCCCCATCCCGAGCCGGCTGCTCCGTACTCGTCCGTGTCCATCCGGCTCGAGCCTCGAGACGGAGCTGGGGAGCTCCCAGCATCGTCCGATCGTCGGCCTAGCCGGGCGGAACGACGGAGCGACGTGAAGAACTTCGACATGATTCCTGTAAAAGGTTAGTGCAACAACAACTACCCGAAGGACTGAATATTTATATGGTTATCACAAGAAAATCAAGTCAGTCGTTCAAGATAGTTAATCGTTCTTGCAGGGATGAAAACCACCACAAAAGGTTAGTCGTTCTTGTGGGTGTCGGTGACCACCACAAAATCGTCCAGAAATTCAGCACAAAGATCACAACAAAAGCAAAATACTTTTGGGATTTTCTAGTGATGCAAGCGAACCAAAACTTGAACAAGAACTTTGGGAAGAACTTGAGCAAAGAGGTAAGAGAGAGAGAGAGCTTCCTAGCAGAATTTTTAGAGTGTATGAGTGTGTGAGGCAAGCAAGGAGGTGAGGGGTTGCATTTATAGGTAGAGGGGGCAGCGCAGGCTGGTTCGGCCGAAGTGCCTGGTTCGGCCGAACAAGTGCATTCGGCCGAACTGGCCCATGTGCCTCCTGCGCAACCTGCCTCCCACTAGCACAAAATCTTGAATGGGTGCAGCACTAGGTCATGAAAATTTGGTGGTTTGTGTTAGGTGAGATGCAAAATTGACATGACCAAAGTGGACTTTAGTGGAGTCATCCCCATGCTGCCATGTTTGTGATAATTGGTGAGTGTGTAGCCATTTTTAGTGGGGTAGACATGTTTGGTGTTGGTTGGTGGTGATGGTAAGTAATTGGATTGTTCTAGAAGGGATGAAAATGATAAAAGTTACCAATTACATCCACCCTAGGTAAAATTTCAGCATGTGTCCAATTATTTCTAACCAAGCTTGCAAAATTTTCTACTCTCTCTCAACTTAATTACTCAAGTGGTTCATTTATTTTGAAAAGGGGAAACATGCAAATGCAATTGAGAATTTAAAAATTGGAATGGAAATATGGGATACATACCGGTTTTCCTCGCGGCGAGAGCTCAGCTTTTAAGTCCGCGAGCGGGACTTCTCCTGTCTTCAGTTGCTCTTGTCATCATCCGGTCCCAGAGTGGATGACTCGGACGATGCAACCTTCTTCCGCCACATCTTCTTGTTCGTCTTCTTCGGTGTCGGTGGCGGTGGGATCGGCATCTCTGGAGAATTCCAGAGGGCTTGTTCTTCCTCGTATTCTTTTACGAGGAAATCCATTTCTTCTGCACTTGTCGGTTTTGTCGGCTCGTTCCACTTGAGCTGCTCACCACCGAGTATTTCCAGCTCTCCAATAATGAGAGCCTTAAGGAAACACTCGGCGCTCCTCTGCTCCGGTGTGAGTGGCTCTGCCTTCTTCTCTTCCCGGGGTTGAAACTTGAAGTAAGTCAACCTCCCGTCGATACAGAACGAGATTTCTCTCGCATCCATATCGATCCTAGCCCGGGTGGTGTTCAAGAATGGTTGGCCCAACACAAGGGGAAACGAATACTCGTTCCCCGTGTCGAGGACAACGAAGTCCACAGGGACATATCGTCCCCAGATCCGGACTGGTACATTCTCGATCACCCCCTCGGGGTAGCTGATGGTTGAGTCCGCAAGCTGTACCTGGGCAGTAGTAGGTGACAAAGTAGGGTAGCGTAATTTCTTAAATAATACCTTAGACATGATGTTGACGCTTGCCCCCAGATCACAAAGTACATCATCAATGCGACGATTTCAGATCGTGCACTGAATGATGGGCACTCCGGGATCTTCCTTCCTGTCCGGAGAGGTCTTGATGATCGCCCTTTTTGCAGCTCTCGACAGGTAGGTCCATCTTGGTGTCAGCACTTGGATGCGTGCGACCTTCCCTGCGTGGTTAGTTCGGAAGACACTACGAGGCATCTTACCATGCCTTGTAGTGACGGCTTTCACTGTTTCGATGGAAGGTTCGGGTTGCCCCGGAATCTTCCCTGATTCAGTGACAGGAACAGCAGCAGCTAACTGAGCGACTTGAGTTTCTATCATTTTATTAAAGCTCAGCTGATTTTTCATGGCGGAAGAAAACGATTCCATCCTAGAGTCTATGCTTTCCAAAGTTTTATCATTAGCAGCAAGCTTTTTATTGATGTTTTTAGTTATTTTCATCTGGCCAAACACAAGATCTCTAAGAGACGGCTGATTATTGAAATTGCTGGAATTGAAATTGTTACCTTGTTGAGGCCTCTCAAAAGGGAGGTTTGGGCGCGGATTCCAGCCTTGGTTGCCGTAGTTGTTCGGTCGGTACCCATTGTTGTTGGAGTTGTTGACGTAGTGGGCATCTTCTCGCGTTTCAGGGCAGTCATTCCCCGAATGGCCAGTGTTGCCACAGACTTCGCAGGTCATGCGAGCATCCATGGCTTGCACGGTTTCTTGAGCAGGGGCCTCCAGTTTCTTCATCAGGAGGTCCATCTTGGAAGCGAGCATGTCCAGAGCTTCAACTTGGTGAACTCCTCGGGTCTTTGGTTGAGTCCGGTCGTCGGACCAACATTGGTTGTCGACCATCTTCTCTATGAGGGCCTTCGCACGACTCTCCTCAAGAGAGAAGAACGAGCCTCCAGCAGCAGCATCCAGGTACTCACGGGCATAATTTCTCAGCCCGTGATAGAAAATTTGGATTATGAACCAACTCTACATACCATGGTGAGGACAAGCAGAAATATAGTCCTAGAGGCGATCCCATGCCTCAGGGACTGTTTCATCTTTTAACTGCTGGAAACTAGCTATTTTGTTCCGGAGGGCGTTGGTCTTCCCAACCGGAAAGAACTTTAGCAAGAAAGCACTAGTGCATTTATCCCAAGTGTCTATTGCTTCGCGGTTAGCATAAAACCATTGTTTCGCCTTGCCTAATAATGAGAATGGGAATAAACGAAGGCGAATGGCATCGATACTTACTCCGCGGATGGTGAAGGTGTTGCAAATCTCCAGGAAATGCTGGAGATGAGCATTGGCATCTTCGTGTGGCTTGCCGCAGAATGGGCTAGCCTGTACCATGTTGATGAGAGCTGGCTTCAGCTCGAAGTTACCATCTCCGACTGGCGGAGCTGGTCCGACACGTACGTTCTCGCTTGATGGAGTGGAGAACTCACGGATCGTCTTGGTTGGCATCCTCGATGTAGCCTGGTCAACGACGGGAAGGACTGGGTTCGTCGGAAGGAGTTGCTTCTGAGGAGGTACAACACGGGGTCGTACGTTCCGCACAAGTGACTCCGGATTTTCTTGGAAGTTTGACGGTAGTTGGAAACTAGTCATGCACTGCTCTGTTCCACAAAGACCAACGAACAAAGCAAGGATAAACCCGCTTGAGTAGCGGTACTCAACTAAGATAGCTCAAGATAAAAACTCAAAAGTAATCTAGCAAAAGACTTCCCCGGCAACGGCGCCAGAAATGCTTGTTGGCACTTCTTACGATCCAATATCAGAATTGAGAATCCTGGTACTGGGGTAAGGAGTGTTTCAGTGGTTTTCCTAATGGCTTAGTAAAATATAGAAATATTCTGCAAGCGCACAGAATCACCGCTGTAGCACTTCACCTGGGAGTATCCCGAGGTATCGTAATTTATATTTCCGCAGGGAAGCTTTGGCAAGATTACTAGTGAACAGATATTCGAGACTATCAGAGAAGGGTACACGACTAGACAAGACAGGGAATAACGGTATTGGATAGGAGTGGATATACCGGACACATAGCTCAAGGGATACTCTGGTAAGGGAGAGAAGAGATAGATAGCTGGGAGGACAACGAGAAGAGATAGAGGACTCCTGGATTCTTTATCTACCTATGTCACTCTAGCTTAGAGATACAGCGGCTACAGAGCCAGCACTAGGAGATCTGGGATAACTCTAATGTCTTAGCTTCGGGACAAGGGAACCAGTGAACACACAGAAAGGGATGAGAAGGGGTGCCACTATTTCCCAACTGGGGAATCCTACGGACCGGAACTAACGTGATGGGCTACGAAGACCGAAAGGGCTGTCACCACCTCCCGGCTACCACCTCCGTTGCGACGGGAATAAACTAAGGCCACCGACTAGTCTAGGAACCACTCCTACACTAGGCAACGACTACTTACTCTGCTAGCAAGAGCAAGACCTTGTCAATACTCTTGGTGACAGTTCACCTCCAGTATCAAGCAAGATCGAAGAACCAGCCAAGACAAAGACTTAAACAAGACTACAAGCACTAGAACTATAACTGACTATAGTCTAAACAAGATATATTTGCAACTAGGATAAAGTAGAAGCAAGATATAAATGACAAAGGCAAAGTGATAAAGATAACTATATTGATACTCAATGTCTTACAAAAGGAAAAGTAAAAGATACAAGAGCTATTACCAGGACGACTCCGGAACCTCTGAGGCAAAGCTCGACTCAACTCTAACTCCCAACTAAACTATCCTAACTCTACTAGAATGAAAGTGGAAATGAGCTCCTTGGCTTGGTGTGTGTTTACAAGTGAAGTGCGACCCTCTATTTATAGCTCCAAATGTCGGTTGTAGGCAGGGTAGCCGCCAAGGCAACCAGAGGCGGCAGAGAGGCGGTACGGCCGAATTCCTCGGTTCGGCCGAACTACCCAGTTCGCCCGAACCGAGGGATGCACCGCCTCGGCCACCAAGGGCCAGGATGCAGCCCCAGGGTCGGTTTGGCAGCTTGGGGCGGTTCAGCCGAACCCTCCAG
Source organism: Echinochloa phyllopogon (assembly GCA_033239725.1). Classification (NCBI taxonomy): domain Eukaryota; kingdom Viridiplantae; phylum Streptophyta; class Magnoliopsida; order Poales; family Poaceae; genus Echinochloa; species Echinochloa phyllopogon. The sequence continues at coordinate 19,646,319 of BTCW01000015.1, read as the reverse complement.
TTCACCCGAACTGGGCCGGAGGCCCAGGCCCGCCCCACTGCACCGCCTCTGCTCTGTGGACTCCCTGGGCCGGACTCTGGTGGTGTACTTCGTGCTGTGTGGGCCCAGGTTGATGTGGCGGTGCTCCGGGATGAGTTGGTGTTGTCCATGTATCGTTTGTCGTGTTCATTTGGTGCTCGTTGATGTGGACGACTCCCGGTGGCATGCACGGCTAAGGGGGATAACCGGCCGAACGGAGTCGTTCGGCTGATTCGGTCATTTTCGGCCCCAATAGCGCGTATTTGTCATAGTTGTACATGCACAAGTGTCACTCACCAAAACTCGTGGAACTTTATTAGAAATAAAACCTAAGTACATGGAATGTTGCATATAACCTCGTTTATTCCCGAGTATTGGTGGTTGGATTTGGGCTGTAACGACCGCCAACACCTAGCAAAGTTCTACCCATATGCATAAACCCGGGGATATCAACGGAATAGGATAATCAAAACTAGGTAGGGTAGATCAAATTAGACACATGCATATGAAATGAATGATTAAACGAAGTGCTGCTGGTCCTACTCCTCGCAACCTTGCTCGAACCCGAACTCGAACTCGAACGGCTCACCGACTGGACTCACGAATCACCACACAAGCACCCACACAAGCCAGTACATGCAAACAAGTTACTCTACTAGAACAGTACACCAAATAGTAGAAACTGTCACACCCCAATATTTTGGATTTTGGGATGTGAATTGATAGCTTAATTAATACAATTATTTTCTCATTTTCAAAAATTTTCCAACATTCAAATAATTAATAGGGAATTTAGTATAGGAAAATTTTGTTTTCTGAGCTAAAATTAAAACAAGATATTGAGTGCTTTGCATTCATGCCGGTTGCATCTAGTGGTTTTATGTGTGTAAAGTTTTCAAAAACGCGTTTAGAAGTCTAATGGCAATTTTCCAGAGTTTTCTGGCATTTATTGCTATTTTCCTTAGAGCAAATTCTAATTTTTTGAGTAGGCTAAAATCCTTTTCGTGAGGTTAAAATATATTATTTGGGTTGCTGTTGGCACATCTTACGATCCAATATCAGGATTGAGAATCCCGGTACTGGGGTAAGGAGTGTTTCAGTGGTTTTCCTTATGGCTTAGTACAATATATAAATATTCTGCAAGCGCACAGAATCACCGCTGTAGCACTTCACCTGGGAGTATCCCGAGTTATCGTAATTTATATTTCCGCAGGGAAGCTTTGGCAAGAGTACTAGTAAACAGGTATTCAAGACTATAAGAGAAAGGTACACAACTAAACTAGACAGGGGATAACGGTATTGGATAGGAGTGGATATACCGTGAGACACGGCTCAAGGGAGACTCAGGTAAGAGAGAGAAGGTATAGATAGCTGGGAGGACAACGAGAAGAGATAGAGGATTCCTATGGACTTTAGCTGTCTATGTCACTCGGGCTTAGAGATACAACGGCTAAAGAGCCAGCACTTGAAGGTCTGGGTTAACTATAATGTCTTAGCATCGGGACAATGGACACTAGTGACACGCAGAAAGGGATGAGAAGGGGTGCCACCAGCTCCACACTGGGGGATCCTACAGGCCGAGACTAATGAGGTGGATTACAAAGACCGTATAGGGTTGTAACCACCTAACGGCTACCACACGTTCGTTGAACCGGGGGCAAACCAAGGCCACTGACTAGTCTGGGTACCACACCCACACTAACCAACGACTACTTACTTCACTAGCAAAAGCAAGCAACCCGTCAATACCCCCGGTGACAGTTCACCGGCAAATATTGAGCTAAGTCGAAGAAACAACTAAGACAGAGACTTAAACAAGAACTAGAAGCACTAGAACTAGAACCGACTATAGTCTAAACACGATATAGATGCAACTAGAATAAAGTAGAAGCAAGCTATAAATGACAAACACAAGATGATAAAGATAATTATATTGATAACTCAAGTCTTACAAAAGGAAAAGGAAAAGATAGAAGAGCTTATACCAGAGCTTCTGAAGACGACTCTGGAACTTCCGAGGCAAAGCTCGACTCGACTCTAACTCCCAACTAAACTATCTTAACTCTACTAGAGAGAAGTGGAAATGAGAGCTCCTTGGCTTGGTGTGTGTTGAAATGAGCCGTGGACACCTCCATTTATAGCACCAAAGGGTGGTTGAGTGGAGTAACCACCATGGGACGTTGTGGCGGTGACCGGCGAGTTCGGCCGAACTCATCCAGTTCGGCCGAACGTCGGATTCAACCGCCTTAACCTTCTACGTCCTTGCTGCATCCCTGGAGGCGGTTTTGGGTGCTGGGGGCGGTTCGGCCGAAGCCCTACAGTTCGGTCGAACTGGGCTTTTGGCCCAGGGCCACCCTCGTCCACCGCCTCTGCTTCCTGGGCCTCCTGGCTAGCTTGTCCTGGTGTTCTTCGGTGAATTTGGCCCATGGAATGACGTGGCGGGAGTCCACATGGCTTGCACGGTCATCGCATCGTCATCGCTGACGTGGATGACCCCTCGTGTGCTTGCATGATGGTTAAGGGGGGTGGTTCGGTCGGAAACCGGAAGGTTTCGGCCGAACCAGAGTTTTAACCCCCTTAACGGGCTTTTTCCGACTCGGTCCCTGCAAATGAGACACTCACCAAAACTCGTGGAACTTTATTAGAAGTAAAAACTAAATGCATGAAATGTTACATAAAACCTCTTTTATTCCCGAGAGTTGGTGGTCGGATTCATACCGTAACGACCCCCAACAAGCTTCCCCAAGCTTAGACCTTTGCTCGTCCTCGAGCAAAGATAGAAACTTAGGCTCGGTGGATCAGGAATTGCTACAATGTCATTATTTTGCAGGTAATCTTTATACTCAACTAACACTTTAAGGTATTTGAATTTTTTAGCAAAGTGACCAATTACCTTCTTACCTATAAGGCTTCTAGCAAACTCCTTGCCTTGGGTGGTTGAAAGGTAGAACAGTTTAACTCAGTTTTATTCCATTGCTACTCTTTTCAGATTCCCACCTCGGAGTTTTCAAAAATTTTGAAAATTAAAGCTTAGTTCCTCAAAGGCACACTCAATCACTCAAGTGGTATTTGTATCCTCACCAAAGGCTTTGCCTTCTTTCATCCTAACTCTACTAGAGCTTTTTGTGTGGCTCTTGCAGGACGGATGGATGAAAGCCTACTTGCATTCTAGAATTTTGCTAAGTCAAAGACTGGACCTAAGGAGGATCCAATAATACATTTAGATCGAGAAGTGCAAGTGTATGGATGTGTGGAGTGGAAAGTGGAAATTGGTGGAAACTCCTTGGGAATGATTCTTCCTCTTTTTGAATTTATTTTTCGAGAACATGGGCTATCTTCTTTTTCTTTCTATTTTTCCCATGCTTTCTTGAGCATGCTTTTCTTTTTCTCATATTTTTTCAATGTCTTTTGACATGCTCATATTTTTCTCATATTTTTGCCATGCTACTTAGCATGCTTTTCCTCGTTTTCTTTTTGCATAGCCCATGCCTCTACTCAAGGATATTCAGAGAGGGAATCTTGGAGCATTTATTTTTTTGTGGATGGTGGATGGAAAATATTTGCTAACTCCCAGTGTAGGAATTGCAAGTGAGAGGTGGTGTGTTTGTGAATCTCGATCTTTAAAGCATGAAAGGTTCCTCACTAAGGTCACAACAATTTGACAAAGCTCACTAAAATGACAAGCAGCATATGTATGAAGGTTTTTCAACTAACTTATCATATGGCTTTGGATAGGCATTTTGAACCAATGAGGAACTTCATTTGAATATTTTTGAAAATAAAGCATCTGAGATTTTCACCTTACTAAGAGCAGAAATAAAACTCAACCAAATCTCACTATATCATTCCTCACAACAACTTAGACTTAGAATAAGCATATGCTCCCACAAGGATTTTTTTTCAGGTTTTATCATCACTCATGCCAATTAAATTCATGTACCAATAAAGCAATTAATTAAGCACAAGATACTTGCAAAATAAATGATAGAGCAACTATTCATCATTTCCAAAATGAGAGGCATATGTTTCATTCATGCATAGTCTAGGAGTTGATTTTATTCAAGATTCAAAGCAAATATATTTTTTTGGTCTTTTCTTTTATTTAAACAGGAATTGAAATGAAGGGAAATGAAAGCAAATGAAATTATTGCTGAGCTGGAACGGGTCGGACATACCTTCGCGGGGGGTTCTCCCCCCCAAGCTTGCTTGACGACAAAGATTTAGTGGGCTCTAAAGAACAGCCATGATTAAAACCCAAAGCCACACTGGTTCCGTGATCTGCCAGAAGTTCTCCCACCCAATGGCGTGGAAAACCTCCGGAAACTCGTCGACCATCCCCGTCTTTACGAGCAGGTCATGCTCATAAATTCGGGTATGTTCAAATTCCTTCACGCGCAGCAAAGCAAATGCTTCTTGCTTGTGGGTCATCCTGAGGATGATGTCTTCCTCGCTCGGGAGCCTTCGAACTGAGCTAGAGACATAGCCTCCGCCTATGTTCGATGCCCCTGGCTCATCCATCTCCATCGGAGCCGGTGGGTTGGATGGTGTCGGTGAACTACCGGCATCATCACCGCTTCAATGACGGCTCAACCGGCTGGACCTTCGGAAGAGCCACGACATGTTCCCTGCAAAAGTTTAGTGCACACAACGATACCCGAAGGACTGAAACTATGAGGTTAGCACAATGAAGGCAAGTCAGTCGTTCGAGGGTTAATCGTTCTTGCGGGGATTTGACACCTCCACAAAAAGGTTAGTCGTTCTTGTGGGTGTCGAAAACCTCCACAAACACGTTCAAGTTTCAGCAGCAAAATCGGAAGCAGATATTTGTGTGTTTTTCTTAATGCAAGTGAATCAAACTTGAGCAAGAACAAAGAGAGAAAGCTTGAGAGCAAGCTAGATCAAGAACATGAGAGGGAGAGAGAGCTCCTGGGCAAATTTATGCAGCAAGGAGTGGTGCAAAAAGCAAGCAAGCACTTGGGGCAGCATTTATAGGCCGAGGGGAGGCAGGCCTGGTTCGGCCGAACCCTCCCAGTGCTGCCAGCACTCCATGTGAGTGCTGGTGCTCCCCCTTTGCTTCATGTGCACGCAAATTTTAGTGACCAGCGTTGATGTATGGTCATTTGAGTGGAAGTTAGTGCAAAGATGCTCATTTTGACATGACCAAAGTGGACAAATTATTGGTGTCACTCCCATGCTGCCATGTTTGTGATAATTGGTGAGTGTGCAGCCATGTGGAGTGGGGTAAACATGTTTTGTGCTGGTTGGTGATGATGGTAAATAAATGAAGATGTTCAAGAAGGGGTAAAAGTAATAAAAATTACAAATTTTACCCACTTCAAACAAATTTCAGCATATGGTCCATTTATTTTTACCAAAATTTAAATCAAAGATGTTTTGCATGCACCAATTTTATTCTTGCTATTCTCTCATTTTATTTCATGCACAAGTGATTCAAAAATTTTGAAATAAAACATGCAAATGCAGTGAATTGAAATTTAAAATTGGAAAGGGAAACATGAGATACATACCGGTTTTTCTCGCGGCGAGAGCTCGAGTTTTGAGTCCACGAGCGGGACTCCTCCGTTCTTCAGTGATTTTTGTCATCGTCTGATCCCGGAGTGGATGGTTCGGATGATGAACTCTGCTTCTTCCGCCACACCTTCTTGATTTTCTTCGGTGTAGGTGTCGGTGGCGGTGGATGTTTTGGTGCAACCATCTTGACCTGCTCTAGGTTAGTTAAATTTTGAATTGATGATGCATATACCTTACAACATTTCTCCACCCTGGGTTTGAATGCAAACTTTTCTTCCTTGCATTGATGTTCAGGTGGATCTCTCCGGCTCCTACGTCGATTTTCGTATTGGCACTGCTCAGGAATGGCCTCCCAAGAATGAGAGGGGTCTTCGTGTCAACCTCCATATCAAGCACCACGAAATCCACGGGTACGAAGAATTCCTGGATTCTCACCGGAATATCCTCCGCAATTCCCGCTGGATATCGGACGGATTGATCTGCCAGCTTGGGCATGACGCTGACGCTTGCTCCGAGGTCGCATAGGGCGTTGCTAAAGTGTTGGTCTCCGATGGAGCACGCGATGGTAGGACATCCAGGGTCCTTCTTTTTCTTTGGAAATTCATTCAAAATGGTTGTGATGCATGCTTTGGTTAGTTTAATTACCTCGGTGGTCGGTATTGCCCTTTTGTTGTTGAGGATGTCCTTCAAATACTTGGCATATGTGGGAACCTACATAGCTTCAAGTAATGGAATATTGACATAGAGTTTTCAAATTACCTCAACAAATCTTGTGAATTGCTCATCCACCGTCGGCTTGTGAAGTCTTTTTGGGATTGGCAGCACAGTTGTATCGTAGAACTCATGAGGGGTTGTCTTTGCTTCCTTCTGAGGTTTGCTTTTCAGAGTTTCTTCGACAGCCTCCTCCTCTTTGCTATCACTTTCTGGAGCTACTGCCTTTTTACCTGCATCAATAGGATATGGTGGATCCCGAGTGGTCTTACCCCCTCTCGTGGTAACCGCTTTAACATTTCCGCAAGGGGTCTTTTCTGGTTGCCCAGAATTTTTCCCCAAAGGTAAAGAAGCAGCTAATTGAGCAACTTGTGTTTCTATCATTTTATTAAAGCTCAATTGACTTTTTATAGCAGAAGAGAAAGATTCTAGCTTTGCATCTATGCTTTCCAGGATTTTATCAGTTGCAACAAACTTTTTACTAATATTTTCATTGATTTTACCCTGGCCTAGCACAAGATCTTTGATAGACGGCTGATTATTAAAAGTACTGGAATTGAAATTGTTACCTTGTCAAGATCTCTCAAAAGAGAGATTCGGGCACGAATTCCAGCCTTGATTGTCGTAGTTGTTCGGACGATACCCATTGTTGTTGGAGTTGTTGATGTAGTGGGCATCTTCTCGCGTTTCAGGGCAGTCATTCCCCGAATGGCCTGTGTTGCCACAAACCTCGCACGTCATGCAAGCGTCCATGGCTTGCACCGTTTCTTGAACAGGGGCCTCCATCTTCTTTAGAAGGAGGTCCATCTTGGCAGCGAGCATGTCCAAAGCTTCAACTTGGTGGACTCCTCGGGTACGTGGTTGGTCACGTTCAGTGCCCCAACCTTGATTTTCCACCATCTTCTCGATGAGGGCCTTAGCTCGGTTGTCCTCAAGAGAGATAAATGCTCCTCCCGCAGCAGCAGCATCCAAATACTCACGGGCTGAGCTCTTTAGCCTATGGTAAAAGGTTTGGATGATGAACTAATTCTGCATACCATGGTGAGGACAAGCAGAAATATAGTCCTAGAGGCGTTCCCATGCCTCCGGGACTGTTTCATCTTTTGCTTGCTGGAAACTAGCAATTTTATTCCGAAGGGCGTTGGTTTTCCCAACCGGAAAGAATTTTAGCAAAAAGGCACTAGTCCACTTATCCCATGAGTTTATAGCTTCACGAATAGCATAAAACCATTGCTTTGCCTTACCCAATAAGGAAAACGGGAATAAACGAAGGCGAATAGCATCGGTACTTACACCGCGTATGGTGAAGGTGTCTCGGATCTCCAGGAAGTGTTGGAGATGAGCGTTAGCATCTTCGTGAGGCTTGCCTCAGAACGGAGTAGCCTGCACCATGTTGATGAGGGCTGGCTTGAGCTCGAAAGTCTTGTCTCCGATAGGCGGAGTGGGACCGGTACGCACATTCTCGCTCGATGGAGCCGAGAATTTGTGTATCGTCTTGCTTTCCATCCTCGATGCTGAAGCCGTGTCGACGTCGGGAAAGACTGGGCTCGTCAAGCTGAGTTGCCTCTGAGGAGGTACAACACGGGGTCGTACTTTCCTCAAAAGTGACTCAGGATTCTCTTGATAGTTTGACAGTAGTTGGAAACCAGTCATGCACTGCTCTGCTTCACAAAGACCAACGAACAGAGCAAAGGTAAACCCGCTTGAGTAGCGGTGCACTCAACTCAGATAACTTGAGATAAATGTTTAAAAGTATTCTAGCCAATTGCTTCCCCGGCAACGGCGCCAGAAATGCTTGTTGGCACTTCTTACGATCCAATATCAGGATTGAGAATCCCAATACTGGGGTAAGGAGTGTTTCGGTGGTTTTCCTTATGGCTTAGTATAATATATAAATATTCTGCAAGCGCACAGAATCACCGTTGTAGCACTTCACCTGAGAGTATCCCGAGGTATCGTAATTTATATTTCCGCAGCGAAGCTTTGGCAAGAGTACTAGTAAACAGGTATTCAAGACTATCGGAGAAAGGTACACAACTAAACAAGACAGGGGATAACGGTATTGGATAGGAGTGGATATACCGTGACACACATCTCAAGGGAGACTCAGGTAAGAAAGAGAAGGTATGAATAGCTGGGAGGACAACGAGAAGAGATAGAGGATTCCTATGGACTTTATCTGTCTATGTCACTCGGGCTTAGAGATACAGCGGCTAAAGAGCCAGCACTTGAAGGTCTGGGTTAACTCTAATGTCTTAGCATCGGGACAATGGACACCAGTGACACACAGAAAGGGATGAGAAGGGGTGCCACCAGCTCCACACTGGGGGATCCTATAGGCCGAGACTAACGAGGTGGATTACAAAGACCGTATAGGGCTATCACCACCTAACGGCTACCACACATTCGTTGAATCGGGGGCAAACCAAGGCCACTGACTAGTCTGGGTACCACATCCTAACTAACCAACGACTACTTACGTCACTAGCAAAAGCAAGCAACCCGTCAATGCCACCGGTGACAGTTCACCGGCAAATATTGAGCTAAGTTGAAGAACCAACTAAGACAAAGACTTAAACAAGAACTAGAAGCACTAGAACTAGAACCGACTATAGTCTAAACACGATATAGATGCAACTAGAATAAAGTAGAAGCAAGCTATAAATTATAAAGACAAGATGATAAAGATAATTATATTGATAACTCAAGTCTTACAAAAGGAAAAGGAAAAGATAGAAGAGCTTATACCAGAGCTTCTGAAGACGACTCCGGAACCTCCGAGGCAAAGCTCGACTCGACTCTAACTCCCAACTAAACTATCCTAAATCTACTAGAAAGAAGTGGAAATGAGAGCTCCTTGGCTTGGTGTGTGTTGAAATGAGCCGTGGACACCTCCATTTATAGCACCAAAGGGCGGTTGAGTGGAGTAACCACCACGGGACGTTGTGGCGGTTACCGGCCAGTTCGGCCGAACTAGATGGGTTCGGCCGAACTCATCCAGTTTGGCCGAACGTCGGATTCAACCGCCTTAACCTTCTACGGCCTTGATGCATCCCTGGAGGCGGTTTTGGGTGCTGGGGGAGGTTCGGCCGAAGCCCTACAGTTCGGCCAAACTGGGCTTCTGGCCCAGGGCCGCCCCCGTGCACCGCCTCTGCTTCCTGGGCCTCCTGGCTAGCTTGTCCTGGTGTTCTTCAGTGAATTTGGCCCATGGAATGACGTGGCGGGATTCCACGTGGCTTGCACGGTAATCGCATTGTCATCGCTAACGTGGACGACACCTCGTGTGTTTGCATGATGGTTAAGGGGGTGGTTCGGTCGGAAACTGGAAGGTTTCGGCCGAACCGGAGTTTTACCCCCCTTAACGGGCTTTTTCAGACTCAGTCCCTGATAATGAGACACTCACCAAAACTCGTGGAACTTTATTAGAAGTAAAACCTAAATGCATGAAATGTTACATAAAACCTCTTTTATTCCCGAGAGTTGGTGGTCGGATTCATACCGTAACGACCGCCAACAGTTCCTCATGTCCAACTCTATGTCTGGAATTTTTCCTAGGATTTTTAGAATTTTTAGTATATTTTTCATGGTTTTAATATCAATTCTGGACTTATCTGGAATTATTTTATAACCAGGAAAATAATTATTCCAAAAATTAAAATCACCCTAAATCTTAGTAGACCAGCCTTGGCCCAAAGTTGACCCAATTTTAGGCCAAATCCATCCCATCAATTTATTGGGCCAAAATTCAAAGCCCATTCGCATTGGAATGGGGCAAACCATCTTTAGTCCCATATTTCTAATGAACCTAGAAGTGAGATGTTGTCACTCTATATATACGAACCACCTCTCCTCTGGAAAAGGCATGCCATTGACTCCATTACAGGGAGGCCCCTTTGTTTGGGATTCCCTAAGGTAGTCTTCTTCCATCATATCTTCCACTACTACCCATTCTTCATCTAGTCGTTGCGCCGAGCCTTCCGTCGTTTTTGGCCTCAAGATTTTCAGTAGGACCCTCAACGAATCTTGAAATTTTCTACCATATTCATTTAGTCTGTACTCTTTCATAGAGAAGCCCCTGCCTTTTTGTGCATTAGCCCTCGGGTTCTTATATCAAATTGCGTATAGGTCCTTGGTTTTCACGAATAGGTCCCTAGAAGTTTTTAAACCTTGCCAGCAAGTCCCCGAACATTAGAAACGTCGTAACTTTCTCGTTTTAGCTCCAATTAGTGTGATTCTTACACTCACGTGTTCGTAGCAAAGCGTAGATTAGTTTTAAAATCTTATTTTGTTCTGTTTCTACTGTTTGGTGTACTTTTCTAATAGAATACTTTTGTTTGCATGTATTAGCTAGTGTGGATGCTTGTGTGGTGATTTGTGTCCAGCCGGTGAGTCGTTTGCATTGGAGTTCGAGTACGAGGAGGAATTTTACTAGCAGGACCAGCAGCAGTAGCACTTTGAGGAAGGCAAGTTATAGCACGGACAATCCTTGCTACCTACCCAACTTGTAATAAATTATTTCATACATGTATGTGTCTAAATTGATGCACCTTTAAGGCTATAACTAGTCTTGATTATCATGTCCTTGTTTACCTTGGGTTTATGTATATGGGTAGAATCCTTGCTATGCGCAGCTACTATCACCATTGTTTAATTATAAATTTTGACTTAATGGTTCACTTCAACATGATGATATAACTTGCTCTTTAGCAACTTGGTTTAGGGAGCTAGAGCATGTGCTTCGTGCTTTGTTCTAGTGTCCCTCCATAAGGCCCAGTTCTTAAAGCGGCAACCTAGGAGCCTGTCGCCACCGCTAGAACTATTATGGCTCTGGTCTTGGTTAAGTAGCTTGTACGTCTCTAGCTTGCCAGTGGTTACCGATGGGGCCGACGACGTTATGGGAAGCAAGACGGGGGGTGTTTCTTGATTTCACCGAGGACGGTAGCCCCGTCGGCTAGATCTCGTTAGACCCAGTCCCGTGTTGGGAGTCCCTGCGATGGGGAACTCCACATGTTGCGCATTGTTGGGTGCGATGCCCGCCCTTTGGATGCCATTGGCCCCCTTATGGTGTGACTCTGTAAGCGTAAGTCAATCTCGGTGCCTAGAGTCTCACCACCATGTTGTACCCTAGCGGCCACAGCCTTCTTAGGGTGTCTTGTAAAAAACCTCGTAGCGTCCCTATGCAGTCACACATCGGAAGTGTTGATGTGCATGGTTGGGTGCAAAGTTCTTTTGAACTTTTACGCGGCTGGTGGGTAAAGGGTGAAACCTCTGCAGAGTGTAAATCTATCATGATAGCCTTGCTCAGGGTCACGAGCGGCCTGGATCCTTTTTGATTAGAAGATGATGTTTATTTATGCTTAATGTCACTTACACTTCATTAATTGGGTTGCAACTGGGTTTCATTCACTTGTAGTAACTAGGATAATGCTAAAAACGAACCAACTAAACGTGCTAATGCAGTTAAGCCGTGTCTAGCCTTATTTTGAGCCTTCATACACCCGTGCTATGCTTGCTAAGTAAATGTTTTACTTACACTTGCTATTATTCAACAAAATCCCGGATGGGTAACAGATGGATCAGTGATTGAGACAACTACTGAGTTTTCTGGGATTTCAATACTTCTGAGTTGTGGTCAACCAGTCGGTGTCCCTGTGGACTTGAGGCTCTACCCGTCGAGAGAGCTAGACTTCTGTAACACCCAAAAATAGCCTATTTAAAATTTTTAGTAATTTATTTGCTTCTATTTAAGTTGTTCATAATTAATATAGGTTAATTAAATTATTTATGAATATTAAAATCAAGTATAAGCTGTAGAAACATTTTTGTTGCATTCATGCTGCTGCACTGAGTTTTGTTTGGTAGTAAGTTAAATTGGAATTTAAATTCTGTTTAAATTCAAGTTTAATTTGCATTTGTTTGAATCCTAGAAAAGTTATTCTAGCTGAGTTCGTTTTTGCTCCTTAGACTCTTCCCCCGATCCACTTCTGCTCCCTCTACTCCCCTCCCTGTCTGAACCCAGCACCTTCTCTTCCCCCCCCCCCCGGCCCAGCCGACCCGCTTCGCTCGGCCCAGCTCGCCGCGCGCGCCACGCCCCCACTCCTGGGCCACCCAGTAGAGCTGGCCCAGTCACCCCGCCTGCGCAGCCCGCAACTCCCCGTCCCTCTCCCACTGCGCAACGGGACCCGCTCGTCAGGCCCGCCTTCTTCCTCTCGCCCGCGCCCCCTCTTCCCCCGGCGCGCATATCGCCGCCTCGGCCGGCCGCCCTGGCCCCCTCCCGCGTCCGTGGACCCCCTGGTAGTTTCCCCGAAGCTTCCTCCCCACTCCTTTCCTTCCCTGGCTCCGCTCCCCGCAAGGAAGGAGTCTCCCACCGTGGAAACTCCCCCACCGGTGCCCCACCCTCGGCCGTGACCCGCACGCCTAGGGCGACCCTCCCCCGAGGCTATAAAAGCCATCCTTGGGGCCCCCAGCTCCCACATCAAGCATCCCCACCAAGCTCCAAACCAGCAGAGCTTGCACAGTGCCGCCGCCGCCCGAAAGCTCGCCGCCGTCGTCGATCCTCCGCCCCGGCGCCACTCCGGCCAATTCCACCCCACCATGAGCTTCGCGCAAGGGTAAGGAGTCCACCCGGCCGCTTCCCGCTCTCTCTCTCCCCCTAGGATACCCAACCGCCTTGCCAGAGCTCCGCCACAGCGGTCCGCCATCATTGGCCATCCCCGCCGCATATCTGTCGACTTGAACCCCCTAGGAACACTCGCCGTCCTTCCCCGATGCCGTAGGGCTAAGCCCCGTGGCATTTGGAGCCCCCTAGCCTGAGTTAGGCTCAAGTCCGGCGGCCCAAATCTAAACTGCCCGTGAGTCAACCCCCCCCTGTAACGGTCAGCCATGGTGGTTTTGCTTAAGAGCCCCTGCCCTTTTTGTGAATCAACCCGCCGTCCATCGCAGTTCAAAAATATTTGCAGATAGGTCCTGATTTTTATGGAAAACCCCCTGAGCTATTAAATATTAGAACCCGTGGTTTGAGTCAGTAGCATTTGCGCGTAAGCCCTCGGGTTTTAACACATAATTACGCATAGGTCCCTATTTTTTCGCAAATAAGCCCCTAGAAACATTTAAAACTTGCCAGAAGGTCCCTAGATCTTAGATTTGCCATATCTTTTCCGTTTTAGCTCCAATTAGTGTGATTTTCACGCTCATGTGTTCGTAGTGAAGCGTAGATTATTTCTAAAAGCTTTATTTGTACTATTTATATTGTTTGGTGTACTTTTCTAATAGAATATTATTTGTTTGCATGTATTGGCTTGCGTGGATGTTTGTGTGGTGATTCGTGTCCAGTCGATGAGCCTTTCGCGTTGGACTTTGAGTACGAGGAGGAATTTCAGGGTCAGGACTCACCGCAGCAGCAGCAGCCGCCTTTTGAGGAAGGCAAGTTATAGCACAGACAATCCTTGCTACCTATCCACTTGTATTACATTAATTCATAAATGCATGTGTCTAATGTGATGTACCATTAAGGTTGAACCTAGTTTGATTATCATGTCCTTTGATTACTTTGGGTTTATGCATATGGGTAGATCTTTGCTATGCGCAGCTACTATCATCATTATTTAACTATTAATTTTGACTTAATGGTTCACTTTAACGTTAATGATAAAACTTGCTTTTTAGCAACTTAGTTTAGGGAGCTAGAGCATGTGCTTCGTGCTTTGTTCTAGTGTCCCTCCATAAGGTACGGTTCTTACAGCGTCAACCCAGGAGCCTATCACCACCGCTAGAACTATTATGGCTCTGGTCTTGGTCAAGTAGCTTGTACGTCTCTAGCTTATCAGTTGTTATCGGAGTGGCCGGCGGCGTTATGGGAAACATGGGCCAGAGTATGTCTTGATCCACCGAGGATGGGTGATCCGTCGGCTATGCCCCCGTGAGGCACAGTCCCATGTTGGGAGTCCCTGCGATGGGGAACTCCACATGTTGCGCATCGTTGGGTGTGATGCCCGCGCTCTGGACGCCATTGACCCCCCTATGGTGTGACTCCGTAGGTGTACGCCAATCTCGGTGCCTGGGCCATGTTGCTTGTGTTGTACCATAATCGGCCACTGTCTTCTTAGGGTGTCTTGTGAAAAACCTCGTAGCGTCCCTATGTGGTCACACCTCGGAAGTGTGATTTGTGAGGTCTGATCCACCTCTGCATGGGTGGGTTTAAAGTTCGTTTGAGCTTTTACGCGTGTAACACCCTAAAAATGCCTATTTTAAAAATTTAGTAATTAAATTGCTTTTATTTAATTTAATGCTCATATTTATTTAAGGAAAATAAATTATTTATGAGAAATAAAATTTAATATAAGGTTAGAAACATTTTTGTTGCATTCATGCTGGCTGCATTGTGTTTTGTTTGTGTGTGGTTCAGTTGGAATTTAAATTCTGTTTAAATTCAAATTTGAATCGCTTAGTTTGGAGCTCTAGAAAAGTTTCTGCGGCCCGAGTTCACTTTTTCCCCCTAAACTCTTTCCCCGTCTGATTTTGGCCCTTTTTCTTTTTCTTCTGCAGTGGCCCAGTTCCCTCCTTCGCCGCTTTTGGCCCGCCGCCGGCCTGCTTCGCCCGGCCAGCCGGCCTGCTCGCCCCAGCTCCTGCGCCCCGTTTCCGGCCCAGCCCACCAGCCAGCCGCGGCCCGCTCTGCTCCCTTCCCCGGCCTGCCTCCCGCTCCCGCTCGGCCCACCTAGCGGCCCAGCACGCCAGCCCGCCGCAACGCCTCGCCCCTCTGCCGCTGACCGAGCGGACCCACGGGTCAGACCCGTCTCCCTCCTCGCGACGAGTCCAACCCGGACACGGCGCTGGAGACTGGTCTGGCCACGGCACGGACGCCGAGGACCCCCCCGGACTCTTCCCCTCGGCCGCCTTCAAATACCCGCCGCCCCGTCTCGCGATTCCATTCAACCCTAGCCGCCCTCGCTCGCGTTCCCCGCTCGGCCGCCACTCTAACCGCCGCCGCCGAGATCTGCGCCGCCGCGGATCCGCCGTCTCGCCATCGCTCCGACCAAATTAACCGCCCAAGGCACTTCCCCAGCAGTCGGTGAGCCGTACGCGTTTGAGTTCGAGGGTTACGAGGAGCAGGACCAACAGCAGCAGCAGCAGCAGCAGCAACAGTTGGACGAAGGCAAGTACAGCACGGACAATCCTTGCTACCTAAACACACCTTTACATTATTTACTGCATATGCATGTGTCTAAATTGTTCCTATTAAGGTTATTCCTAGCTTTGTTTTATCCTATGCCTTGATTACCCCGGGTTATTGCATTTGGGTAGACCTTTGCTAAGCGTAGCTACTGTCACCAATGTTTAACTGTTAATCTTGACTTAATGGATCACTTCAATGTTAATGGTAAAACTTGTTTTTTAGCAACATGGATCAGGGAGCTAGGGCGTATGCTTCATGCTTGGCCCTAGTATCTCTCCGTAAGGACTGGTTCTTAAAGTGGCAACCCAGGAACCTGTCGCCACCGCCGGAACTATAATGGCTCTGGTCTTGGACGAGTAACATGAACAGCTCTAGCTCGACAGTAGTTACCGACGGGCCGACGGCGTTATGGGAAGCATGGGTGAGAGTATGGTTTGATCCACCGGGGACGGAATATCCGTTGGCTATGTCCCCGTGAGGCACAGTCCCGTGTTGGGAGCTTCCGTATGGCGGGGGTTCCACACGTTGCGCTATTTATTTTTGTTGTTGATGTTTATTACCGCGCTTGGACGACATTGACCCCCTCGTGTTGCGACATGAGCGTCAGTCAATCTCGGTGCCTTGGGTCATGCTGCCTAGGTTGTACCATAACGGCTACTGTTTTGTTAGGGTGTCTTGTGAAAAGCCTCGTAGCGTCCCTATGCAGTCACACCTCGGAAGTGTTGATGTGCGTGGTTGGGTGTAAAGTTCCTTTGAACTTTTACGCGACTGGTGGGAAAAGGGCGAAACCTCTGCAGAGTGTATAATCTATCATGATAGCCTTGCTCAGGGTCAAGAGCGGCCTGGATCCTTTTTGATTAGAAGTTGATATTTATTAATGTTTAATGTTCACTTCCACTTTATTAATTGGGTTACAACTGGGTTCCATGTTAATGTAGTGATTATGATGATGTTAAAATGAAACAACTAAAATTGCTAATGCAGTTCAGCCGTGTCAAGCCTTTCTTTTAAGCCTTCATTACCGTGTTGTATTTGCTAAGTAAGACATTTACTTACACTTGCCATTCAACAAAATCCCGGATGGGTAACAGATGGATTAGATGGTACTGCTGCTATTGAATTTCCTGAAGATCTACCATTCTACTAGCTGTGCTCAACCAGTCGGTGTCCCTGTGGATTATGGTTATCGGCTTCGTCTTCGTCTCCGTTTAGAGAGAGTTATTAAAGAGTCTTCCGCTGTTTTGTTTAGTTATTTGAGTCAAACTCTGATGTAAAACCATTTTATTCGAGCATATGTACTCTGCTTATCATATTTGTTATCTATATGTGTTCTGTGGACTTCCTGGGCACACATATAGAAGCATTCGGGTTTCTGTGTAAATCCGCGTGTGACAGATTGGTATCAGAGCCGTGCTGACTGTAGGGACGCAGCCTAGTTAGAACGGTTGATAAATCACTAGGAGACCACCATGATTTTGTTTCAGATCATTTAGTTACGTTTTTCAAAACCAGTGCTGTCGAGTCTTGTGTGAATCATGTCTTTGGGTGCTTGATTTTGTTGTTATTATGCTTATGTTTGATTTGGATTTTTGTAATGATTGTGATGGTCACAGACGCAAGTCTATCTCCATCTGGATATAGGACTAAGGTTTAAGGAATATTAGTGAATAAATAGTTTGGGTTATCTATCCCCTTTGTATTTTCTCTGTCTTACTCTCTGTACCTCTGAATCATATCCTTCCAAGTACTGCTATCTTCTTATGCACCATCTGCAAGCATGGGTTATCCATTACCAGTTGGCGGGAATACTGATGGGAGATCTCTTGATATGGTAGATGGTTAACACCAAAGGCAACCCCGGAGGCAGTGGAAGCATCCAGAACCAGAACCCACCACCTCCACCACCGCCACTTACCATGGAGCAGATGATGCAGATGCAACTTCAGCTGACACAGCAGATGGCGCAAACCATAGCACTGATGCAGCAGAATCAGCAGAATCCGCCCCAACAGCACTACGTGCAACCCCGAGATAAAAGGGGCGAGTTTATGAAGGGACGTCCTCCTACCTTCAACAAGTCTAGCGACCCAATGCAAGCAGAGGACTGGCTCAAGGCAGTGGAACGACAGCTGGACATCGCACAGTGCAACGACCGGGAGAAGGTGTTGTATGGAAGTGGACAGCTCCAGGGAGCAGCTTTGGATTGGTGGGATGCGTACCAGTATGCTCACCCCAATTGTGATCAGATCACTTGGCAGGAGTTCCGCGACAGCTTCCGTTCTCACCACGTGCCGGAAGCGCTGATGACCTTGAAGAAGAAGGAGTTCCTGGCATTGAAGCAAGAAGGTATGAGTGTCACCGCTTATCGTGACAAGTTCATTGAGTTGGCCCGTTATGCTCCAGAGGACGTGAATACGGATAGGAAGAAGCAGACCCGATTCCGTGATGGCCTGCATGATACACTCCAGTACCAGCTCCTGTGCTCTAGGTTTGCCACTTTTCAAGAACTGGTGGATAGCGAACTACTGCTGGAGCACAAGCGCCGTGAGATGGAGGAAAAGAAGAGGAAGCTTCAAGGCACACCGTCAGGAAGCAACGTTCGCCCTCGCTTCAATCCTCAGCAAGGAAACCAGCAGATGGTGACTCCACAGCGTTTCCAGGGACAGTCCGGTTTGATGAACCGCAACCAGTATCAGCAACGTCCCCAGTACCAGCCACGTCCCCAGTACCCCTCAGCACTAGCTCAGCAGCGTCCTCAGAACCAGCCACAGAGTGGTCCTGTCCAACGCCCCAATCCGACCAACAATGCACCTACGGCTCCGAGGTGTTTTGGTTGTGGTGAGCTGGGACACTATGCCAGCGCTTGTCCTCGCAAGGCACAGAACGCCGTTGGTCAGAACAACAATCAGAGGATTGGACAACCACAGCACCAGAACGGGAATCAGCAGCAGAACCCAGCGAGAGGCAAGGTCAACCACATGGGTGCGGAAACCACAGAAGGAGCAACGGATGTCGTTGTGGGTACGTTCCCTGTCAACTCGTCTCTCGCAACTGTTTTGTTTGATACTGGAGCTTCGCATGCTTTCATATCTGCTGCTTTCGTGAAAAAGAACATGATGATCTTGCAACCTATGGGGAACCCCATGGTAGTTAGTTCACCTGGGGGAGAACAGCGTGCCACATTACGTTGCCCCTGTATCACCATCACAATAAGGGGGGTAGACTTTGTGGTAAACCCGATAGTCCTAGAAACCCTTGGGTTTGACTTGATTCTGGGTATGAGCTGGTTAGCCAGATATGATAGGGTGATTTAATGCTCCAAAAGAACAGTGCAGCTGACAACAAAGACTGGTGAGAAAGTGGAGTACCAAGCAGCTAGTCCCTTGGGACACAATCAGATCTACCAAGCCGAAGGTGTAGCACTGGAAGACATCAGAGTGCTGTGCGAATTCCCAGACGTGTTTCCAGATGAGTTACCAGGTATGCCCCCAGACCGCGAAGTTGAATTTGTTATTGATCTTAAGCCTGGTACTGCACCTATAGCTAAGAGGCCATATAGAATGGGAGTAAAAGAACTAGAGAAACTTAAGGAGGAATTAAGGGCATTGTTAGCAAAAGGGTATATTCGTCCTAGTTCATCCCCTTGGGGAGCACCGGTTTTGTTTGTGGATAAGAAAGATGGGACCTAGAGATTGTGTGTGGATTATCGAGCTTTGAATGAAGTGACCATCAAAAACAAGTACCCGCTGCCAAGGATTGATGATCTCTTCGACCAGTTGAAAGGAGCATGTGTGTTCTCTAAGATCGATCTCCGATCCGGTTACCATCAGATGAGGATACGAGTGACTGACATCCCCAAAACAGCCTTCACAACCCGATATGGTCTATATGAGTTCACTGTCATGTCTTTTGGTCTGACAAATGCACCGGCATACTTCATGTATCTGATGAACAGTGTGTTCATGGACTATCTTGACAAGTTCGTGGTAGTGTTCATTGACGACATTCTGGTTTTCTCCAAGAATGAGGAAGAGCATGAAGAACATCTGAGGTTGGTGATGCAGAGACTTCGTGAGCATCAGTTGTATGCCAAGCTGAGCAAGTGTGAGTTTTGGTTAAAGGAAGTAGCATTCTTGGGTCACGTACTGTCCGATGGTGGAGTGGCAGTTGATCCGAAGAAGGTTAGTGATGTGTTGAGTTGGAATCCGCCTAAGGATGTGAGTGAAATCAGAAGTTTCCTTGGAATGGCTGGATACTATCGGAGGTTCATAGAAGGATTCTCCAAGATTGCTAAGCCCTTGACGGCGTTATTGGAGAAAAATGCCAAGTTTGTCTGGACTGAAGAATGTCAAGTCAGCTTTGAGGAATTGAAGAAGAGGTTGACAACGGCACCTGTGCTAGTGTTGCCAGATATAACCAAAAGCTTCTCTATCTACTGTGATGCATCTCGTCTAGGATTGGGATGTGTACTCATGCAGGAAGGCAGAGTAGTAGCTTATGCATCGAGACAGTTGAGGAAACATGAGCAGAACTACCCGACACACGATCTGGAGTTAGCAGCTGTAGTACATGCTTTGAAGATTTGGAGGCATTACTTGATTGGACATAAGTGTGATATTTACACTGACCACAAGAGTCTCAAGTATGTGTTCACACAGTCAGATCGGAATATGAGACAACGACGTTGGTTAGAACTGATCAAGGACTACGATCTGGAGATTCATTATCATCCAGGGAAGGCCAATTTGGTGGCAGATGCTCTGAGTAGAAGAAGTTACGTGAATACGATCACGGGACATTGCTTATCGGAGGAACTCAGTTCAGAGTTTGAAAGGATGAGTCTGGGATTTGTGACCAGCGTCACCGAGATGGCAGTAGAACCGACCTTGGAACAAGAGATCCGAAAAGGACAACTCACAGATGAGAAGATCAAGGAGATCATGGAACTGGTGGCATTAGGAAAAGCCCCTGGTTTTCGAGTGGATGACCAAGGAACATTGTGGTACGAGAAGAGGATCTGTGTACCAGATGTAGTGCAGATCAGGGATGCAATTCTCAGGGAAGCCCATGAATCGGCGTATTCAATACACCCAGGTAGTACCAAGATGTACCAAGATATCAAAGAGAGATTTTGGTGGTACGGATTGAAGAGAGATGTGGCCACATACGTAGCTCTATGTGACATGTGCCAGAGAGTCAAGGCTGAACATCAGAGGCCAGCAGGTTTGCTCCAGCCCCTGAAGGTACCTGAATGGAAGTGGGAAGAAGTCGGTATGGATTTCATCACTGGCTTACCTCGCACTCAGAGGGGATTTGACTCAATCTGGGTAATCGTGGATCGTCTGACCAAGGTGGCGCATTTCCTACCAGTAAAGACCACCTACTCGGGAGCCAAACTAGCGGAGTTGTATATGGAGAGGATTGTGTGTTTGCATGGGGTACCAAAAAGAATAGTGTCAGATCGAGGTACCCAGTTCACATCACACTTTTGGCGACAATTGCATGAGTCTATGGACACTAAGCTACAGTTCAGTTCAGCTTACCATCCGCAGACAGATGGGCAGACAGAGCGGACGAATCAGATATTGGAAGATATGTTGAGAGCATGTGCTCTACAATATGGTGCCAGTTGGGATAAGAGTTTATCATACGCAGAATTCTCGTACAACAACAGCTATCAGAAGAGTCTGCAGATGGCACCATTCGAGGCTCTGTATGGCAGAAAGTGTAGGACACCACTATTCTGGAATCAGACGGGAGAAAGTCAGGTATTTGGACCTGAAATACTAAGAGAGGCAGAGCGACAAGTGCAGATAATCAGACAGAATCTGAAAGTGGCACAATCCAGACAGAAGAGCTATGCAGATAACCGACGGAGGGATCTCAGCTTCGAAATTGGAGACTTCGTGTATCTCAAGGTGTCACCCATGAGAGGCGTGAAGAGGTTCAACGTCAAGGGCAAGTTAGCACCTCGATACATTGGGCCGTTCAAGGTACTTGGTCGGAAGGGTGAGGTAGCATATCAGTTAGAGCTACCAGAGAAGTTAGCGGGAGTACATGATGTGTTCCATGTGTCTCAGTTGAAAAAGTGCTTGCGAGTACATGAGGAACAGATTCCGATTGATGAGCTAAAAGTGGAGGAAGATCTTACCTATACTGAGCATCCTGTCAGAATTTTGGAGGAGTCAGAAAGAGTCACCAGAAATAAAGTGATCCGGATGTGCAAGGTTCAGTGGAGCCGCCATTCAGTGGATGAAGCAACTTGGGAAAGAGAAGAAGATCTCAGAGCTGAATATCCACAGTTATTCCCATCCACATCCGAATCTCGAGGACGAGATTCATCTTAAGGGGGGTAGGTTTGTAACACCCTAAAAATGCCTATTTTAAAAATTTAGTAATTAAATTGCTTTTATTTAATTTAATGCTCATATTTATTTAAGGAAAATAAATTATTTATGAGAAATAAAATTTAATATAAGGTTAGAAACATTTTTGTTGCATTCATGCTGGCTGCATTGTGTTTTGTTTGTGTGTGGTTCAGTTGGAATTTAAATTCTGTTTAAATTCAAATTTGAATCGCTTAGTTTGGAGCTCTAGAAAAGTTTCTGCGGCCCGAGTTCACTTTTTCCACCTAAACTCTTTCCCCGTCTGATTTTGGCCCTTTTTCTTTTTCTTCTGCAGCGGCCCAGTTCCCTCCTTCGCCGCTTTTGGCCCGCCGCCGGCCTGCTTCGCCCGGCCAGCCGGCCTGCTCGCCCTAGCTCCTGCGCCCCGTTTCCGGCCCAGCCCACCAGCCAGCCGCGGCCCGCTCTGCTCCCTTCCCCGGCCTGCCTCCCGCTCCCGCTCGGCCCACCTAGCGGCCCAGCATGCCAGCCCGCCGCAACGCCTCGCCCCTCTTCCGCTGACCGAGCGGATCCACGGGTCAGACCCGTCTCCCTCCTCGCGACGAGTCCAACCCGGACACGGCGCCGGAGACCGGTCCGGCCACGGCACGGACGCCGAGGACCCCCCCGGACTCTTCCCCTCGGCCGCCTTCAAATACCCGCCGCCCCGTCTCGCGATTCCCTTCAACCCTAGCCGCCCTCGCTCGTGTTCCCCGCTCGGCCGCCGCTCTAACCGCCGCCGCCGAGATCTGCGCCGCCGCGGATCCGCCGTCTCGCCGTCGCTCCGACCAAATTAACCGCCCAAGGCACTTCCCCAGCAGTCGGTGAGCCGTACGCGTTTGAGTTCGAGGGTTACGAGGAGCAGGACCAACAGCAGCAGCAGCAGCAGCAGCAACAGTTGGACGAAGGCAAGTACAGCACGGACAATCCTTGCTACCTAAACACACCTTTACATTATTTACTGCATATGCATGTGTCTAAATTGTTCCTATTAAGGTTATTCCTAGCTTTGTTTTATCCTATGCCTTGATTACCCCGGGTTATTGCATTTGGGTAGACCTTTGCTAAGCGCAGCTACTGTCACCAATGTTTAACTGTTAATCTTGACTTAATGGATCGCTTCAATGTTAATGGTAAAACTTGCTTTTTAGCAACATGGATCAGGGAGCTAGGGCGTATGCTTCATGCTTGGCCCTAGTATCTCTCCGTAAGGACTGGTTCTTAAAGTGGCAACCCAGGAACCTGTCGCCACCGCCGGAACTATAATGGCTCTGGTCTTGGACGAGTAGCATGAACGGCTCTAGCTCGACAGTAGTTACCGACGGGCCGACGGCGTTATGGGAAGCATGGGTGAGAGTATGGTTTGATCCACCGGGGACGGAATATCCGTTGGCTATGTCCCCGTGAGGCACAGTCCCGTGTTGGGAGCTTCCGTATGGCGGGGGTTCCACACGTTGCGCTATTTATTTTTGTTGTTGATGTTTATTACCGCGCTTGGACGCCATTGACCCCCTCGTGTTGCGACATGAGCGTCAGTCAATCTCGGTGCCTTGGGTCATGCTGCCTAGGTTGTACCATAACGGCTACTGTTTTGTTAGGGTGTCTTGTGAAAAGCCTCGTAGCGTCCCTATGCAGTCACACCTCGGAAGTGTTGATGTGCGTGGTTGGGTGTAAAGTTCCTTTGAACTTTTACGCGACTGGTGGGAAAAGGGCGAAACCTCTGCAGAGTGTATAATCTATCATGATAGCCTTGCTCAGGGTCAAGAGCGGCCTGGATCCTTTTTGATTAGAAGTTGATATTTATTAATGTTTAATGTTCACTTCCACTTTATTAATTGGGTTACAACTGGGTTCCATGTTAATGTAGTGATTATGATGATGTTAAAATGAAACAACTAAAATTGCTAATGCAGTTCAGCCGTGTCAAGCCTTTCTTTTAAGCCTTCATTACCGTGTTGTATTTGCTAAGTAAGACATTTACTTACACTTGCCATTCAACAAAATCCCGGATGGGTAACAGATGGATTAGATGGTACTGCTGCTATTGAATTTCCTGAAGATCTACCATTCTACTAGCTGTGCTCAACCAGTCGGTGTCCCTGTGGATTATGGTTATCGGCTTCGTCTTCGTCTCCGTTTAGAGAGAGTTATTAAAGAGTCTTCCGCTGTTTTGTTTAGTTATTTGAGTCAAACTCTGATGTAAAACCATTTTATTCGAGCATATGTACTCTGCTTATCATATTTGTTATCTATATGTGTTCTGTGGACCTCCTGGGCACACATATAGAAGCATTCGGGTTTCTGTGTAAATCCGGGTGTGACAACGCGACTGGTGGGTAAAGGGTGTAACCTCTGTAGAGTGTAAATCTATCAATAGCCTTGCTCAGGGTCACGAGCGGCCTGGATCCTTTTTTATTAGAAGATGATGTTTATTTATGCTTAATGTCACTTATACTTTATTAATTGGGTTGCAACTGGGTTTTATTCACTTGTAGTAATTTGGATAATGCTAAAATGAACCAACTAAAAGTGCTAATGCAGTTAAGCCGTGTCTAGCCTTATTTTGAGCATTCATACACCCGTGCTATACTTGCTAAGTAAATGTTTTACTTACACTTGCTATTATTCAACAAAATCCCGAATGGGTAAACAGATTGGGTTGTGCATGAGTTTGCTGCTAAGTTTCCAGAAGATCTACCATACTACTGAGTTGCGTTCTCCCAGTCAGAGTCCTTGTGGATTGCGGCTCCGCTTAGTTTGACAGTTATTAGTCTTCCGCTGTATTGGTTAGTTTATTTATGATGCACTCTGATGTAAAAACTCTATTTATTCAAGTATTTATTCAAGCATATGTTCTCTGTTTATCATATTTGTTCGCTATATGTGTACCATGACTTCCTGGGCACACATATGGCCGCATTCGGGTTTTTGTGAAAATCTGGGTGTGACAACTTCTGCTGTGTTTTATTTAGGTAAACTCTCATGTAAACTATTTTATTCGAGCATATGTACTCTGATTTCCATATTTGTAAGCTGTATGTGTTCTATGGACATCCTGGGCACACATATGGCAGCATTCGGGTTTCTGTGTAAATCCGAGTGTGGCAAATTGGTATCAGAGCCATGCTGACTGTAGGGCCGCAGCCTAGATAGTCCTGGACATCCTTTATTGGTCATTTTGCCATACAACCCTTGCTTTCTCTATCCTTGAGATTTTTATTCATAAAAAGTGCTATCCTTGAGCATTTATCATCATTGATGACTTATCTTTTGGTCATTATATCCTTCGTTGTTTTATCCTCTCCTTGATAAATTACTTCTCACCATTGACTTCTGATTATTTACCTACACCTTGATTTGATAAACTGTTGATCTTAAATTATTGTCTATTTCACTCCTCCTTGCTTATTGCTTTACCTTGGTCATTCATCCCCCTCCTTGAGATTTGTGTTACTCTTGTGAGTAGCCTTGTTTACTCAGTCGTTCCTTGACCGTAATTCCATTTCACTCCTCATTGTTCTTCTGTCACTTTGGATTCTTTTCTTGGCCTTTGACCCCAAAGTGTCTTTTGCACTCTTCCTTTATCCTAAAACACTTAGATTGTCTGTATCGTCCCGATGCATTCCCAAGTCACTTGAAGAATGAAGATACTAGTCTACTACAAGAAGTTCAAGCCTGAGCGACTTCAGAGTACAAGACGACGTCGCACTCACTACCGCTACAACCAATAAGTTGGACACCACACTAGACGAGTTTGAAGATGTAGGGTGAAGAAGACTGAAGAGATAACCTTGCATAGGAAGATTCCCTTGACATTATTGACAAAATTTAGAGTCGCTTTTATGCTTGTGTGTTTAACTTTGGTTGAGTGTGCTTATAATGCATGTCTTATGCTTTTGATTGATTTGCTTCTTTGGAATGATTGTGTAGTTGGGCTCTCTCTATTTTCCCCGCACATCCTTATTCTTCTTGCTATCTATTCACGTATATCAAGTGAAGAACATCAAGAAGGAAACCAGAAGCCAATCCCCGCAATGAGGAAATGAAGCTAAAGAAGATTTGAAGTAGAGACTTTGCAGCTGCATCAACAAGGAATACGAAGAAGATGGAACCAGCTACATAGTGACACATTTTGATATCATGTTTTCTCCTTTCTAGAATCTTCTCGTCCCGTTCTCCTTGTCCCTAGTCCTTGCGAATCTCGGGACGACATTTTGTTTAATGGGGGTAGTTTGTCACACCCCAAAATTTATAGATTTTGGGATGTGAATTGATAGCATAATTAATACAATTATTTTCTCAATTTTCAAAATTTTTCCAACCTTCAAATAATTAACAGGGAATTTAGTAAAGGAAAATTTTGTTTTCTGAGTTAAATTAAAACAACATAGGTTTAATATTGAGTGCTTTGCATTCATGCCGGTTGCATCTAGTGGTTTTATGTGTGTAAAGTTTTCAAAAACGCGTTTAGAAGCCTAATGGGAATTTTTCAGTGTTTGCTGGCATTTATTCCTTGCAAATTCCAATTTTTGGAGTAGGCTAAAATCCTTTTCGTGAGGTTCAAATATATTATTTGGGTTCCTCATGTCCAACTCTATCTCTGGAATTATTCCTAGGATTTTTAGAATTTTTAGAATATTTTTCATGGTTTTAATATCAATTCTAGACTTATCTGGAATTATTTTATAACCAGGAAAATAATTATTTCGAAAATTAAAATCACCCTAAATCTTAGTAGACCAGCCTTGGCCCAAAGTTGACCCAATTTTAGGCTAAATTCATCCCATCATTTTATTGGGGCAAATTTCAAAGCCCATTCCCCTTGGAATGGGGCAAACCATCTTTAGTATTATATTGCTGATGAACCTGGAAGTGAGAGATTGTCTCCCTATATATACGAACCACCTCTCCTCTGGAAAAAGGCACACCACTGACTCATTTAAAGGGAGTCCCCTTTGTTTGGGATTTCCTAAGGTAGTCTTGTTCCACCATATCTTCCACTACTGCCCATTCTTCATCTCATCGTCGCACCGAGCCTTCCGTCGTTTTTGGCCTCAAGATTTTCAGTAGGACCCTCAGCGAACCATATAATTTTCTACCATATTCGTTTAGTCTGTACTCTTTCGTAGAGAAGCACCTGCCTTTTTGCGCATTAGCCCTCGGGTTCTTATATGAAATTGCGTATAGGTCCTTGGTTTTTCACGAATTGGTCCCTATAAGTTTTTAAACCTTGCCAGCAAGTCCCCGAACCTTAGAAACGCCGTAACTTTCTCGTTTTAGCTCCGATTAGTGTGATTCTTGCGCTCACGTGTTCGTAGCGAAACATAGATTAGTTTTAAAACCTTCTTTTGTTTTGTTTCTACTGTTTGCTGTACTATGTTGGGGTTATGGATTTCTGAGAACCGCACCTCCGGAATGAACAATTGGAGTTGGCACAAGAGAAGAGGGAAGAGAGGTTCTCTCTGAATGAATCAAAGGTCATCCTCAAACAGAACAATAGAAGACGCACAGGCACAGGACCTTCAACATCCTCAGAGGTGTAGAAGGGCAAGTCAAACGAAGGTCGATGATTGTTGACCCATGTAAGTACGCTATGGTTCCAAGTCGCCTGGAGCGAAGGTCAGCAGGGATTGTTTTGAGTGCCTTTGAGCGGGAGGCCACCTTCGCTCGTCATTACAAGGCTTCGGTAATGGGGTGAATGATCAAGCAAACAAGAAAGGTCGCAAAGCTCAGGGTCCGAAGGTGTTGCGAAGCCAATCACCTTAGTGGTTATCCCTTAGAATAGGAAGTAAAAGGGTATACGACATTGTATAGGAAATTACCCTTTTGCCCCTCCCTGAATATTGTAGAGTACAGATAGAGTAGCCTGAAAGTGGGACACGACAAGAGGGTATTGTTGTAAAGTAACAACCTTGTAAACCCCTATAAAAGCAGGGCCTAGCCCTCCTTTTTAGGGGGAGCTTTTTGAAAGGATCGAGGAATACAATCCACATTTACACTGCTGGTTCATATCGTGATTGAGAGAATACGTACCAACAGTTGGCGCCCATCGTTTGTGCGTGCACAAAAAGCATACTCACATGGCACCTAAAACTAAAAATTTATCCGAGATAAGCAAAGACGGTCCGATAGAAGAGGCTGAGTTGGAGATCCCAGAGTCTTTTCAAATCGGAGATCTAGATACCTCTATGACAGTAGACAAATCAAAGGTTTCCAAGTCTAACGAAGCTGCAAAGAAGAAAAGAACCGAAGCAGAAACTTCAAGAGCCAAAAAGTTGAAAATGGTAGCTTTGACTCAACCATCTCAAACAACAAACCAAGAGCAAACCGAAGAACAAGAATTAGAGGCCACCAAGCAAGAGTTGGCAAGATTGCAAAAGGAGAAGGAAAAAATGTTAGTAGAAACTCAAGCTACACAGCATGCAAGCATACTCAAGCAGGAGTTAATTTCAGTGAAAGCAAGGTTGTCTAAGCTTCAAGCAGAAATGCAAGAAATGGCTCAGAAGCAGAATGAGTTGGACTCTTTGGATCAATATTGGAGCAATCACGAGCAGCCCCTCTTCGGTACTCCAACTGGCATTCGTACTTCTGTTTCTCAGAGAACCATGATTACCCCAAGAGCAATTGACACTTCTCTTGCACCCAGCTTACAGTTAACAGCTTGGCCTTTGACTCACTGCGGAGCTCCGGTTCCAAAGTTCAATGGCACCGGTGATGCTAGATAGTTCTTAATGGCATACGAAGCATCAATAGCTTTAGCAGGTGGGGATGACACTGTTTTAGCTAAATCTTTTGTGATAGCATGTGAAGGAGCAGCTTTGAATTGGTATTCACTCCTAAAACCATTGTCAATTCAGTCTTGGCAAGAGTTAAGGGAAAAATTCATGGAAAAGTTCAAGGGCATCAGTAGAAACTCGCTGACTAGTAGTGACCTATTCAGTTGCATTCAAGGGAAAAAAGAGCCTCTTCAGACATACTTTCATAGATTCGTGCAGCTAAGATCCTAGGCTCCCAAGGTACCCGATGAGGTGGCCATTGAAGCTTGTATCAAAGGATTAAAAATTGGGCCTTGCACCAATCATTTCGCTCTAGACCCACCGAGCTGTATGAGCGAACTTTACATTGCTTTTGAGAAGTGGTGCAGAGCAGACAAAGATTATCGCCGAAGAACTGAGGAGGTCAAGAGACTCCGCCAAGGACACAATAGCAATCCAACACAGCATTGGGAGCATCAGAACTTCAATCATAAAAGAGAACCTGCTCCATTTCAGGAACCATATACCAAGTCGAATCTCTTCAGTCAGAAAACCAAAATTATATTCAGCCAGCGCAACCTTCGTTCGAAGAAAACTCAAATTGGGGATCAAACGAGAGAGAAAATAACACGGGCCGCGGCGGAAGAGGTACAAGGGGCAGAGGCCGAGGCCGCGGACGGCAATCTCAAGATAGGAGATTCTATTGTGTATTTCATGGAGAGAACTCAGAACACTGAACCAAGTACTGCCCAGAAAGTAAAAAGGTCCTAGAAAGAATGGCAGGAGAGAAAGCACAGGCTGAGGCAACACCTTCGCTGGTAAGTCAAAGTGTCAATTGTACTTCTAGCAACAACTGGGCAGCTCAGTTGGCTCATAACCATCAGGGTTATCCACACCAAGCTTCGTTTGTTCAATCAGCTAGTACAAATCCACCAGCATTTGCTTACAACCATCAAGTAACTCCTCCTTTTCGAAGTTACCAAACACCTTCGGCCCCGGCCTTGAGCAACGCTGCTTATGAAGAAGTCCAAGAATTACATCAGCCAAAAGCCGAAGGAAGAGAGCTCCAAACCAATAGTTTACCAACAGTTGGGATGATCATGCCAATTTCAGAAGGCTCATCCATGCAATTCGAGATTAAGAGGCAAAGACAAGATTACTTCAGAAGCGTGAACAACATTTCAGTCGAAGGACCGATCTTAAGATCAAAGTGGTCACATATCCCCATTACCTTCACGGAAAAAGATCTCAAACTAACAAATTATCCTCACAACGATGCCCTGGTAATCGAGGCCAACATCGCAAGATGGATGATAGGAAGAATACTTGTAGACATTGGAAGCTCGGCTGACATCATCTTCGCCAACACCTTCGTAGAAATGAAAATGGACCGAAGCTCCTTGCAACCGGCAGACAATCCTCTTTGTGGCTTCGGCGGCAAGAGACTGCCAGTTTTGGGAAAAATAGAGCTTCCAGTTTCATTCGGTGATTTGAACAATGCCAGAACGGAGTACGTTACCTTTGACGTAGTGGACATCTATTTTCCATATTTTGCCATCTTCGGGAGAGGTTTCCTGAACAAGTTCGAGGCAGTCATACATCAGCCTTATCTATGTTTAAAAATGCCTGCATCAAGAGGGGTAATCACAATCTTCGGTAACCAACAGATGGCAAGGAATATCGAGAAAGGCGAAACTCCAAGGCATCACAATGTCCACACACTCGACAAGACGCCAGATCGAGCCTCGATTCAGCAAGATCCGAATCAAAGGTAGATAAGGAAAAGATTCCGGTCAAGCCAGACCAAGAAACTAGAAGGGTCTTGTTAGACGAAACAGTGCTCGATAGGCAGGTAATCATAGGAGCGGATCTAGAAAAGAACGAAGAGGAGAAGCTGGTCAAGTTTCTTTGCGCTAACAAAGATGTCTTCGCTTGGTCATCTAAAGACCTTCAAGGGATTAGCAGATCTATCATCGAACATAGTCTCAACATCAGCAAAGCAGTAAGGCCCAGAAAGCAAAGGCTTCGGAAAATGTTGGATGACAAGGTACTAGCAGTCAAAGCAGAGGTACAGAGGTTGCTCGAAGCTCACGTCATCAGAGAAGTCAAATACCCGACTTGGCTGGCAAACACTGTGCTAGTAAAAAAGAAGAACGGGAAGTGGAGAATGTGCGTCGATTTTACAGAATTAAACAAGTTTTGCCCAAAAGACGATTTTCCTCTACCAAGAATCAACAGAGTAGTGGATGAAGCTGCCAACAGCGAAATGATGTCTCTCTTAGATTGCTTTTCAGGTTACCACCAAATTTGGATGAAGAAAGAGGATGAGGAATGCACAAGTTTCATAACACCCACGGGAACGTATTGTTTTGTAAGAATGCCGGAAGGGTTGAAGAATGCGGGTCCGACGTTCTCCAGAATGTCGTCGGTGGTATTCAAGGACCAAATCCCAAGAAATCTGCTAGCGTATGTCGATGACATCGTTGTCAAGAGCAAGTTAAGATCAGACCATATTTTGGATCTCACTAAGACCTTCGCTAATTTAAGAGAAGCAGGACTCAAGTTGAACCCGGAGAAGTGCGTTTTTGGTGTAAGAAAAGGCAAGATACTAGGATGCCTGGTATCAGTCAAAGGTATTGAGGCAAACAAAGACAAGGTAAAAGCCATCATAAACATGGAAGAGCCAAGGACCAGGAATGATGTTCAAAAGCTAAGAGGGAGAATAGAAGCCTTAAACAGATTCGTTGCAAAATCTGCCAAGAGGAGCCTTCCATTCTTTAAAGCTCTTCGTTCAAAAAACAAGTTCGCTTGGGGGGCAGAACAAAGGAAAGCTTTCCAGGAACTTAAGGATTACCAGCATCATCTAACTACGATATCTTCTCCGAAACCCAGAGCTACCTTGTTATTGTACATATCTGCAACCCAATCAGCAATAAGCGCAGCATTAGTACAAGAGAAAGAGGTCCAAGGTATCAAGACACAATCCCTGGTATACTTTGTTTCAGAGGCATTAACAGATTCCAAAAAGTCATACTCAGAGTTGGAATGAGGAAGTTAAGGCACTATTTCGGCGTACACCAAATAGTGGTCCTTTCGGGTCAACCGCTCAAAGAAATCTTCAACAACAAAGAAGCTCCCAGCCGCATCAGAAAGTGGACAGCTGAAATGTCAAGCTTGCCCGTAACCTTCAAAAAAAGAAGCGCAATCAAATCTCAGGTCTTGGCAGATTTCATAGCTGATTGGACATCTCCAAATTGCGATCAGATGCCAGCCGCAGAGCCTGAATGGTTCATCACATGCGATGGAGCTTGGGGAAGAGATGGAGCGGGGGCAGCAACAATTGTAACATCCCCAAGTGAGGCTAAGCTCAGATACGCAGTAAGGCTGGATTTTGTAAAAGAACAAGACAAAAGTACAAACAACATAGCAGAATACGAGGCATTACTGCTAGGCCTTCGAAAAGACAGAGCACTGGGAACAAGAATTTGCACAATCAAAACAGATTCACAGGTGATCACCGACCAAGTAGAAAAGATCTGCGAGGCCAGAAACCCGGAGCTAATTAAATACTTGGAAGTGGTAAGGAAAATGGAGAAGCATTTCAAGGGCTACACAATAGAGTTTTGGCCCAGAGGCAAGAACAACGAAGCTGACGCACTAGCCAAGGCGGCAGCCAGAGCAGAGAAATTACCTCCGGACGTGTTTTTCGAAACCTTAAGAACACCTTCGGTCAGAGATACAGCCTGCAAAGTGTCTTGGATAGCTGCAATTCAAAGTGAAGATTGGAGAGCCGCAATCATCGCGTTCCTGAAAGGCACCTGTGAACCTGAGACGGTCACAGAAACAAAAAGAATGGAACAAATATGCCAAAGCTATCAGATCGTAGGAGACAATCTCTACAAATTGGGAGTCACAACCCCATTGCCAAAATGTATAACAACAGAAGAAGGTCTAGAGTTGCTCAAAGAAATCCACAACGGCTGCTGCGGATCACACATTGGACCAAGGGCTTTAGCGGGAAAGGCACTCAAGAAAGGGTTCTACTGGCCAACGATTCTAAGAGACGCCCAACAAATTGTCAAAACTTGCGAAGCTTGCCAGAGATTCGCGAAACAGCAAAGAGGTTCTAGTGCTTGTAGTCTTGTTTAAGTCTTTGTCTTGGCTGGTTCTTCGATCTTGCTTGATACTGGAGGTGAACTGTCACCAAGAGTATTGACAAGGTTGCTTGCTCTTGCTAGCAGAGTAAGTAGTCGTTGCCTAGTGTAGGGGTGCTTCCTAGACTAGTCGGTGGCCTTAGTTTATTCCCGTCGCAACGGAGGTGGTAGCCGGGAGGTGGTGACAGCCCTTTCGGTCTTCGTAGCCCATCACGTTAGTTCCGGTCCGTAGGATTCCCCAGTTGGGAAATAGTGGCACCCCTTCTCATCCCTTTCTGTGTGTTCACCGGTTCCCTTGTCCCGAAGCTAAGACATTAGAGTTTTCCCAGATCTCCTAGTGCTGACTCTGTAGCCGTTGTATCTCTAAGCTAGAGTGACATAGGTAGATAAAGAATCCAGGAGTCCTCTATCTCTTCTCATTGTCCTCCTAGCTATCTATCTATTCTCTCCCTTACTAGAGTATCCCTTGAGCTGTGTGTTCGGTATATCAACTCCTATCCAATACCGTTATCCCCTGTCTTGTCTAGTCGTGTACCCTTCTCTGATAGTCTCGAATATCTGTTCACTAGTAATCTTGCCAAAGCTTCCCTGTGGAAATATAAATTATGATACCTCAGGAAACTCCCAGGTGAAGTGCTACAGCGGTGATTCTGTGCGCTTGCAGAATATTTCTATATTTTACTAAGCCATAAGGAAAACCACTGAAACACTCATTACCCCAGTACTAGGATTCTCAATTCTGATATTGGATCGTAAGAAGTGCCAACAAGCATTTCTGGCGCCGTTGCCGGGGAAGTCTTTGGCTAGATTACTTTTGAATTTTTATCTTGAGCTATCTTAGTTGAGTACCACTACTCAAGCGGGTTTATCCTTGCTCTGTTCATTGGTCTTTGTGGAACAGAGTAGTGCATGAATGGTTTCCAACTACCGTCAAACTTCCAAGAAAATCCGGAGTCACTTGTGAGGAACGTACGACCCCATGTTGTACCTCCTCAGAAGCAACTCCTTCCGACGAACCCAGTCCTTCCCGTCGTTGACCAGGCTACATCGAGGATGGCAACCAAGACGATTCGTGAGTTCTCCGCTCCATCAAGCGAGAATGTACGTGTCGGACCAGCTCCGCCAGTCGAAGATGGTAACTTCGAGCTGAAGCCAGCCCTCATCAACATGGTACAGGCTAGCCCATTCTGCGGCAAGCCACACAAAGATGCCAATGCTCATCTCCAGCATTTCATGGAGATTTGCAACACCTTCACCATCTGCGGAGTAAGTATCGATGCCATTCGCCTTCGTTTATTCCCATTCTCATTATTAGGCAAGGCGAAACAATGGTTTTATGCTAACCGCGAAGCAATAGACACTTGGGATAAATGCACTAGTGCTTTCTTGCTAAAGTTCTTTCCGGTTGGGAAGACCAACGCCCTCCGGAACAAAATAGCTAGTTTCCAGCAGTTAAAAGATGAAACAGTCCCGAAGGAATGGGATCACCTCCAGGACTATATTTCTGCTTGTCCTCACCATGGTATGCAGAGTTGGTTCATAATCCAAATTTTCTATCACGGGCTGAGAAATTCTGCCCGTGAGTACCTGGATGCTGCTGCTGGAGGCTCGTTCTTCTCTCTTGAGGAGAGTCGTGCGAAGGCCCTCATAGAGAAGATGGTCGAGAACCAAGGTTGGTCCAACGACCGGACTCAACCAAAGACCCGAGGAGTTCACAAAGTTGAAGCTTTGGACATGCTCGCTGCCAAGATGGACCTCCTGATGAAGAAACTGGAGGCCCCTGCTCAAGAAACGGTGCAAGCCTTGGACGCTCGCATGACCTGCGAAGTCTGTGGCAACACTGGCCATTCGGGGAATAACTGCCCCGAAACGCGAGAAGATGCCCACTACGTCAACAACTCCAACAACAACGGGTACCGACCGAACAACTACGGCAACCAAGGCTGGAATCCGCGCCCAAACCTCCCTTTTGAGAGGCCTCAACAAGGTAACAATTTCAATTCCAGCAATTTCAATAATCAGCCGTCTCTTAGAGATCTTGTGTTTGGCCAGATGAAAATAACTGAAAACATCAATAAAAAGCTTGTTGCTAATGATAAAACTCTGGAAAGCATAGACTCTAGGATGGAATCGTTTTCTTCCGCCATGAAAAATCAGCTGAGCTTTAATAAAATGATAGAAACTCAAGTCGTTCAGTTAGCTACTGTTGTTCCTGTCACTGAATCAGGGAAGATTCCGGGGCAACCCGAACCTTCCATCGAAACAGTGAAAGCCGTCACTACAAGGCATGGTAAGATGCCTCGTAGTGTCTTCCGAACTAACCACGCAGGGAAGGTCGCACGCATCCAAGTGCTGACACCAAGATGGACCTACCTGCCGAGAGCTGCAAAAAGGGCGATCATCAAGACCTCTCCGGACAGGAAGGAAGATCCCGAAGTGCCCATCATTCAGTGCACGATCTGGAATCGTCGCATTGATGATGCACTTTGTGATCTGGGGGCAAGCGTCAACATCATGTCTAAGGTATTATTTAAGAAATTACGCTACCCTACTTTGTCACCTACTACTGCCCAGGTACAGCTTGCGGACTCAACCATCCGCTACCCCGAGGGGGTGATCGAGAATGTACCGGTCCGGATCTGGGGACGATATGTCCCTGTGGACTTCGTTGTCCTCGACACGGGGAATGAGTATTCATTTCCCCTTGTGTTGGGCCGACCATTCTTGAACACCACCCGGGCTAGGATCGATATGGATGCGAGAGAAATCTCGTTCCGTATCGACGGGAGGTTGACTTACTTCAAGTTTCAACCCCGGGAAGAGAAGAAGGCAGAGCCACTCACACCGGAGCAGATGAGCGCCGAGTGTTTCCTTAAGGCTCTCATTAATGGAGAGCTGGAAATACTCGGTGGTGAGCAGCTCAAGTGGAACGAGCCGACAAAACCGACAAGTGCAGAAGAAATGGATTTCCTCGCAAAAGAATACGAGGAAGAACAAGCCCTCTGGACTTCTCCAGAGATGCCGATCCCACCGCCACCAACACCGAAGAAGAAGAACAAGAAAATGTGGCGGAAGAAGGTTGCGTCGTCCGAGTCATCCACTCTGGGACCGGACGATGACAAGAGCAACTGAAGACAGGAGAAGTCCCGCTCGCGGACTTAAAAGCTGAGCTCTCGCCGCGAGGAAAACCGGTATGTATCCCATATTTCCCTTCCAATTTTTAAATTCTCAATTGCATTTGCATGTTTCCCCTTTTCAAAATAAATGAACCACTTGAGTAATTAATTTGAGAGAGAGTAGAAAATTTTGCAAGCTTGGTTAGAAATAATTGGACACATGCTGAAATTTTACCTAGGGTGGATGTAATTGGTAACTTTTATCATTTTCATCCCTTCTAGAACAATCCAATTACTTACCATCACCACCAACTAGCACCAAACATGTCTACCCCACTAAAAATGGCTGCACACTCACCAATTATCACAAACATGGCAGCATGGGGGTGACTACACTAAAACCAACTTTGGTCATGTCAATTTTGCATCTCACCTACCACTAAAAACCACTCACATGACCTGGGGGATTGTTGGCCACACAAAATTTCGTGGAATCAAAGGAAGGGGAGGTGCTCCACTCAGGGAAGAGTGGACTTGCCACTAGGGCCTGGTTCGCCCGAACCACCCAGTTCGGCCGAACCAGGGACCTGCCTCCCCTCGGCCTATAAATGCTGGTGCGTTGCTTGTTTGCTCTCACGCACTCATACACTCTGAAAAAAATTCTGCTAGGAGCTCTCTCCCTCTCAAGTTCTTTGCTCTAGTGCTTGCTCAAGTTCTCCCCAAGTTCTTGCTCAAGTTTTGGTTCACTTGCATCACTAGAAAATCCCAAAAATATTTTGCTTTTGTTGTGATCTTTGTGCTGAATTTCTGGACGATTTTGTGGTGGTCACCGACACCCACAAGAACGACTCACCTTTTGTGGTGGTTTTCATCCCCGCAAGAACGATTAACTATCTTGAACGACTGACTCGATTTCCTTGTGCTAACCATATATATATTCAGTCCTTCGGGTAGTTGTTGTTGCACTAACCTTTTGCAGGAATTATGTCGAAGTTCTTCACGTCGCTCCGTCATTCCGCCCGGCTAGGCCGACGATCGGACGATGCTAGGAGCTCCCCAGGTCCGTCCCGAGGCTCGAGCCGGATGGACACGGACGAGCACGAAGCAGCCGGCTCGGGATGGGGCCATGCCACGCCCCCGGCCAGGCTGCTCCTGAGCGAGAGTGACATCAACCTTAGAACAGAAAGGGAGCAGAACACCCTCAACGAGCTTCGGCTGAAGGAGTTCGAGCACACCCGTGTGTTTGAGCAAGACTTGCTCAGGGACACGGGGATGGACGTAGAGTTCGCGGAAATCTTCCAAGCCATTGGCTGGGGGAATTTCGGGCACATCAACGAAGAAGGTTCGTACCTGCTCACCCTTGAATTCCTCTCGACTTTGGTTTCTGAAACTGGGGGGATTTGTTTTCGGTTCTTCAACCAAGAGTTCTTCTGCTCTTGGAGGGATTTTAGTTCGGGTCTCGGATTTTCAAGCCGTTGTTCCTTAGACTCGAACAAAGCGCTTAAAAGATTTGACCGGGTGGCATTTTGGAAAAAGATTTCAGGGGATACCAACTGTCATGCGCCACGCACGAACAGCATACATAACCCCACTTTGCGTTTCATGGATCGCTGGGTGTCTATGATGGTATTCCCCCGGGCAGATTTGCGCCCTGTCAACACCATCGAGTTGCGGGTTCTTTTTGCCATGGTCAAGCAGATTCCCTATTCACCTGTGAAAGACATGGTTGGTCACTGGCTGTCTCATATTTCTCATGCGGGTAGCATGGCGATGACTTCTCTAGTCACTCGCCTCGCTAACCATCTGGGCGTCCTCCAAGGCGCCCGGCTCACGTACATCGAGACAGCGCGTTCCGTCGTGGATGCCGAGCACTTCGTGCAAGCCCACATGATACGGTGGACGCCTGACGCAACGCTAGCTATGATTTACCGTGGTTATACAACTGAAGTGCCCTTGCCTTGTGCAGCACTAAGGTTGTATACCACGCCGAAACTAACTCTTCAGTTGAGGACCGAGTCGGACGACTCTCTACCTTGGAGAGAGCCCGCTCGGCACAGCGTTGCAGGTGACGGACCCGTCACGAGGGGACGAGCCAAGCGTGATGCTAGGCTCGCCACCTCACAGGAGCCGGAAGATGCACCACAAATGACGCACCGACACACTTCCGCTTTTGAAGCCACCTATGACATGTACACCGGCGCTGGGACGTCCGGAGCAGGAGGCTCCGGGCAGCATCAGGAGCCAAACTACTTCACCTCAGGACGTTGGGGCTACGGCCAGGACACGGACTCTGAGTGGTCCGGGAGTCGGTATGGAGGGGGATACGACAGTGCCTCCCAGCCATACTACCCCGGATACTCACAGTCCGCACGCTTCGACTACGGCCGGGAGTTGTCCTACATCTCCGACCGAGTCGAGCTCATCGACGACCATACCCGAGAGATTCAAGACACGCTAGCCCGCCATTCTCAGTACCATCAAGAGAATAGCGGGATGGTAGCGTCCATCCAGCATGACGTCCACGAGCAAGCGGAACAGCTGAGCCAGTACCTTTCAACGCTCAACCCCCACCAGTGAAAGTCCAAGCTTGGGGGAGGACCCCCACCAGGTATGTCCCGATTTATCCAGCACTTTGATCATTTAATTTCCCTTTCATTTTCCCTTCATGATAGTTTGCATTTAAAAAATTGAAAATACCAAAAATATTTCCCTTAAACAATATTTCCCTTGAATAAAATAACTCCCAACTATGCATGGAATGAATCTCACCTTGGAAATGATGAATAGTTGCTCTGTCATTAATTTTGCAAGTACTTTGTTTCAACTAGTTGCTAGATTGTGCTTGAGTTATTTGGCATGAGTAAAAATGATCCTGAAAACCTTGTGGGAGCACATGCTTTATTCCAAGTCTAAGTTGTTGTGGGGATTGATATAGTGAGAATTTGGTTAAATTCTATTCTGCTTTTAGTACGGGGAAAATCTCGGAAATTTATGCTTTCAAAATGAAACAAGTTCCTCATTGGTCAAAATACCTACCAGAGCCATATGATAAGCTTAGTTGAAAATTTCTACTCATATGCTGCTTGTTATCTTATTGAGCTTTGTCAAATTGTTGTGACCTTTGAGTGAAGCTTTCATATTCTTAAAGATTGAGACCCACGTACACACACCACCTCTCACATGCAA
The DNA here is from genome assembly GCA_033239725.1 of Echinochloa phyllopogon. Taxonomy (NCBI): domain Eukaryota; kingdom Viridiplantae; phylum Streptophyta; class Magnoliopsida; order Poales; family Poaceae; genus Echinochloa; species Echinochloa phyllopogon. The sequence goes on along the minus strand of BTCW01000015.1, from coordinate 19,607,295 downwards.
TTCCTACACTGGGAGTTAGCAAACATTCTCCATCATCCATCCACAAAAATAAATGCTCCATTTCTATGATTTCCCTCTCCAAATATTCTTGATAGAGACATGGGCTATGCAAAAAGAAAAGCATGCCAAAGAAGCATGGCAAAGAGAAGGAGAAAAAGAAAAGCATGCCAAGTGGCATGGCAAAAATATAAGAATAAAAGATAGCCCATGTTCTCGAAAATAAATCAAGGAGAGGAAATTCATCCAAGGAGTTCCACCATATTCCATTCCACCATTCCACCATATTCCATTCCACCATTCCACCATATTCCATTCCACCATTCCACCATATTCCATTCCACCATTCCACCATATTCCACTCCATTCATATCCACACACTTGCACGTCTCGATCTTAAGATGTGATTTGTCTCCTCAGAGATCTGGTCTTTGACTTAGCAAAATATAAGATGCATGCATGCCTTCATCCTTTGTCCCTGAGCCACACAAAAAGACATATTAGATGTTAGGATGAAAAGAAGGCACAAGCCTTTGGTGAGGATTCAAATACACTTGAGTGATTGAGTGTGCCAATGAGGAATAATTTGTAGTTTTCAAAACTTATGAAAAACTCCGAGATGGGATCCTGAAAAGAGTAGAGTGGAATAAAACTGAGTTTAAACTGTTCGTCCTTTCAACCGCCCAAGATAAGGAGATTGCTATAAGCCCCATAGGTAAAAAAGGTGATTTGGAACTTTGCCTATGATTCAAGTATTTTTGAAGACTAGTTGTTTATAAGTTACCTGCAAAAGAAATGACATTGTAGCAACTCCTGATCCACTGAGCCTAAGTTTATATCTTTGCTCGAGGACGAGCAAAGAGCTAAGCTTGGGGGAGCTTGTTGGCGGTCGTTACAGCCCAAATCCGACCACCAATACTCGGGAATAAACGAGATTATATGCAACATTCCATGTACTTAGGTTTTATTTCTAATAAAGTTCCACGAGTTTTGGTGAGTGACACTTGTGCAGGTACAACTACGACAAATACGCGCTATTGGGGCCGAAAATGACCGAATCAGCCGAACGACTCCGTTCGGCCGGTTATCCCCCTTAGCCGTGCATGCCACCAGGACTCGTCCACATCAACGAGCACGAAATGAACACGACAAACGATACATGGACGACACCAACTCATCCCGGAGCACCGCCACATCAACCTGGGCCCACACAGCATGAAGTACACCACCAGAGGCCGGCCCAGGGAGTCCACAGAGCAGAGGCGGTGCAGGGGGGCGGGCCTGGGCCTCCGGCCCAGTTCGGGTGAACTGGAGGGTTCGGCCGAACCGCCCCCAGCTGCCAAACCGACCCTGGGGCTGCATCCTGGCCCTTGGTGGCCGAGGCGGTGCATCCCTCGGTTCGGGCGAACTGGGTAGTTCGGCCGAACCGAGGAATTCGGCCGAACCGCCTCTCTGTCGCCTCTGGTTGCCTTGGCGGCTACCCTGCCTACAACCGACCTTTGGAGCTATAAATAGAGGGTCGCACTTCACTTGTAAACACACACCAAGCCAAGGAGCTCATTTCCACTTTCATTCTAGTAGAGTTAGGATAGTTTAGTTGGGAGTTAGAGTTGAGTCGAGCTTTGCCTCGGAGGTTCCGGAGTCGTCTTCAGAAGCTCTGGTAATAGCTCTTGTATCCTTTACTTTTCCTTTTGTCAGACATTGAGTATCAATATAGTTATCTTTATCACTTTGCCTTTGTCATTTATATCTTGCTTCTACTTTATCCTAGTTGCAAATATATCTTGTTTAGACTATAGTCAGTTATAGTTCTAGTGCTTGTAGTCTTGTTTAAGTCTTTGTCTTGGCTGGTTCTTCGATCTTGCTTGATACTGGAGGTGAACTGTCACCAAGAGTATTGACAAGGTTGCTTGCTCTTGCTAGCACAGTAAGTAGTCGTTGCCTAGTGTAGGAGTGGTTCCTAGACTAGTCGGTGGCCTTAGTTTATTCCCGTCGCAACGAGGGTGGTAGCCGGGAGGTGGTGACAGCCCTTTCGGTCTTGGTAGCCCATCACGTTAGTTCCGGTCCGTAGGATTCCCCAGTTGGGAAATAGTGGCACCCCTTCTCATCCCTTTCTGTGTGTTCACTGGTTCCCTTGTCCCGAAGCTAAGACATTAGAGTTATCCCAGATCTCCTAGTGTTGGCTCTGTAGCCGCTGTATCTCTAAGCTAGAGTGACATAGGTTGATAAAGAATCCAGGAGTCCTCTATCTCTTCTCGTTGTCCTCCCAGCTATCTATCTCTTCTCTGCCCTACCAGAGTATCCCTTGAGCTGTGTGTCCGGTATATCCACTCCTATCCAATACCGTTATCCCCTGTCTTGTCTAGTCGTGTACCCTCCTCTGATAGTCTCGAATATCTGTTCACTAGTAATCTTGCCAAAGCTTCCCTGCGGAAATATAAATTACGATACCTCGGAATACTCCCAGGTGAAGTGCTACAGCGGTGATTCTGTGCGCTTGCAGAATATTTCTATATTTTACTAAGCCATAAGTAAAACCACTGAAACACTCCTTACCCCAGTACCAGGATTCTCAATTCTGATATTGGATCGTAAGAAGTGCCAACAATAGTGTGCCATTTTGGAGTACCTAGGGAAGTTACGGTAGATAACGGCAGACAATTCGACAGTGAAGTATTCAAGGATTTTTGCCATTCTATTGGTACAAAAGTAAAATTTGCCTCAGTCTATCATCCTCAATCGAACGGAGCAGTCAAAAGAGCCAACGGTATCATATTCGAAGGTGTCAAGAAGCGTTTAGTCGAGCAAAAGAAAAGTAAGTGGGTTGAAGAGTTGCCCAAAGTAATATGGTCGCACAACACCACCAAGTCCAGAGCAACGCAGTTCACCCCTTTCAAACTGCTATTCGGTGAAGAGGCCATGAGCCCGAAGGAGCTAAAGTTCAAAAGTTCCAGAATGAGCCTAAAGCGAGAAGAAAAAAGCGAGGGTATTGACAAAGACTTAAGTGAGGGCAACAAACTAGAGGCAGTGGAAAACTTGACAAAGTACAGCAAGAAACTCAGAAGTGGAGAGACAAAAAAGTTATAAGAAAGGACATTGCAATTGGGGATTTTGTGTTAAAGTTAAAGGCCGGGAAGACCAGAAAGCTCCAGGCCAATTGGGAGGGACCTTACCTGGTCACTAGAAGCAACAGGCCGGGGTCATTCTATTTATCCAACGAAGAAGGAAAGGAGTTGCCGCACTCTTGGAATGTGGATAGGTTGAGAAGGTTTTACGTGTAAAACACAGTAGAAGAATAAGTTAGATTTGTTTCTTAGAGTTTTCTTTCTTTTTCAGTTTCAGGGTCCCGTACTCTTTTCCTCACAGGGGAAACCCCATTCCGGGGGTGAGGTTTTTAACGAGGCGGACCCTCTGTAACTATGTTAAAGTTATAAAGTTCTTTTTCCCCAATCATAACCAAAAAAGCAACCTTCAAAAAGGCAGCAGATTCGGCAACACGCAGAAAGCCCAAGCGAAGAATGCTAGGGCAAAATCACTTGGTTTTCCCCGCACACGGCACCATTAACCAGGCGAAAAACTGAAATTTTAGCTTCGACACACGGACTTTTTCCTCCACCTTGCCAAGAAAGGGGAGGTGACGCTTCTCAAAGCTAAAAAAAAGCCCTGCGAAAAAACGCTAGAGGCTCATTTGAGATAGCTCGAAGCTAAACCGGGACAAGGAACCGGGTGAAAAAACAAAAATTTTAGCTTCGACACACAAATTTTTTCCTTCACCTCGCTAAGAAAGGGGAGGTGACGCTTCTCGAAGCTCAAAAAGAGCTCGCAAAGGAAAAAGCCCTGCGAAAAAATGCTAGAGGCTCATTTGAGATAGCTCGAAGCTAACCGGGACAATTAACCAGGCCAAAAACAAAAACTTTCAACTTCGACGCACGAGTTTTTTCCTTCATCTCGCAAAGAAAGGGGAGGTGATGCTTCTCGAAGCTCAAAAAGAGCTCGCAAAGGAAAAAGCCCTGTGAAAAAACGCTAGAGGCTCATTTGAGATAGCTCGAAGTTATTCCGGACGGCCAACCGGGTGAAAAATAAAAACATTAGCTTCGATGTACAAGTTCTTCCTTCAGCTCGATAGGGGGAGGCGATGTTTCTCAAAACTCAAAAAGAGCTCGCAAAAGAAAAGCTTTCGGAGTACGCATTTGTATTCGCATTCAAACCTCCATCACGTTATGTGAAGCGTCCCCTCGAAAGAGAGAACTTAATGTGATACAAATACCAGTCCCAGGATGCTGGTTCACATTATTACAACAGATAGTTCAGTACAAAAGCAACATTACGGGAGACGGTGGCATTGCAGGGCCACGACAAACAGAACTAACACTAAGCTCCAGATAAAGAGGTTGATAACAAAGAGGTCTTCATCAGAGTGGCAACGCATGCGGCTTCCAGCGGGTGGCCCTAACACACAGGCAAAGGTTGGGTGCAGAACGAACCCCACTAGACGAGATCCTCAGGCACAAAGTCCGGATCCGCTTCTGCAACAGATTAAGCAAGGGTGAGTACATACGTACTCAGCAAGCGCAACCACAACCACGGAGGGTATAACAGAAGTATGCAAGTATGGTAACAAGGAAGGCTTGTGGTTTATTTAGCAGCAAAGCAAATTTTATCACACATGCAAGGGGTTGGTTTTCACGACGGGTTTTCACAAATATTATTTTTGAAAGGAACAGTAAATGTAACATTTTTCTTTGTACAAGATTTTGTTGCTACCAGATTTCCCATCTGTCGTAGCCCAAGTCAAAACATTTCTCAGCTCATTCACATGCCAACATTTTCCTTACACCAAAACAGGGGACTAGTGAAGTGACCAAGCCGTAACTCGCCCAATGCCGTGGACACGGCTATCCGGATAGGTTTTAACTCTGCAGAGGTGTACACAACCACAAGTAGGCTACCACAACAAGAACACCTTAGTGCCAGTGCAGCTCCTATCAAAGCCATTACCCACCATAGCTAAACTGACAAGTTATCACAGACGCGACCAGGGGTTAGCAACCTACCAACGAGGTTCTAACCAGGGGCATACCTCACATAGACCGTATCCCCGGCTCCATGGCCCTCTGTTGCTCACCAGCACACCACATAACCAGCAGCTCAACTAGTGGGGTTTATGCTAGGCCGTTGCCACATACAACGGTCGAGTGGTGGTACAGAAAAATGGGTTAGGCTAGATGACACATCAACATCATCCCAAAACTTGTGACAGGATAGACAACTCCCACCATGCTCAACCACAGAGGTTAGAGCACACCTCGGCACTTCACACAAGAAATACCGTCTGTCTCATCCCACACGGGTACACATTTTATTTATACAAATCATCTCTTTTATTTTAAGGTACGCACACGGTGGTTTTTGTAAACACCAAGTATTTGTCATGGGTATAATGGAAAAAAATGTTCCTAAGCGTTTCTAGCAGTGACTAATATTCAAACAGAACATTGTCATATTTAAACATTAATCTGGGTTGTCAAGGAAGTAGTCATAGCAATCAAGGTATGGCTATCCAACCGGGTTTAGCAGTAAAATCATGCAAGTTTTATAAAACTGGCCATGGGTTGTGTTTATAAAAACTGGGACAAAAGTATGCATCAAAGGGTGGGATTGCACTTGCCGTTCTCCCAACCCTCGGGGGATTCCTGCCCGGGGTCTTGGTCTCCAAGCTCCTGCTCGTAGCACTGCTCCTCTTCGAGTCCTTCCTCGTTCACAGCGGAGTCTACGGCACACACAAGCAAACACCCAATAAATAAAGGAAAAAGGTTTTATTGAGCTCCAAAAGAGAGGACGGGAAAAGGAGAGCGAAGGGTGATGACATGATTATTTCTGAGTATGGACGGGTTGGATTTGGCGGAAATATATTGGTGAATATTATGGTGGAGTTTGGGATCGAACGGGATTAATTTGGCGCATGAAATAACGGGTTTAGTGGGGTTTAGGGCTGTTTATAAAGGACAGGGACCTTTTTGTAAATATGGAAAAGCTTAGGGGCCTCGGGTAAAATAGACAGAGAGAGAGAATAGTGTTGGATGGACTGCGGGTTAATTTGGCAAAAGTGCAGGGGGTCATGTGTAATTGTGTCTGAGAGGGGGTTTCCTGTTCAAGTGGACCGCGGGTTGAATAGGACAATACTCAGGGGGTTATTCACAAAAGTGCCTTCTTCCTCGCGAAACAAAGCACAGGGGGGGGAGAGCGACGGCGGCGGCGCTGACCGACCGATTGCCGGCGATTGGGGCAGCGGTGGTGGACGGGAACAGGGGGAAAAGCGAGAGTGTGACATGGCAAGTCCACTGGTGGTCCTACCTCGGGCGGAAGTGGAGTGAGGTGGCCGGTTCACAAGTGCGGCGGCGGCGGCGGCACTGGAAGCGATGGCGGCGGCGTTGCGGCGGTGGGGGGGCTCAATTGGAGGGCGGGTGAGCTGGTGGTGAGGGAGTGGGTGCTCGGGATCCCTTTTATAGGCGCGGAGGGGTGGTGAGGGAGTGGGCCGACGAGAGGGGTAGGGGTGGAGTTGCTCGGCGGGCGGTAGGAGTGGCCGGCGGGCGGAATTGAAGTCGGTCCGGCCCGGTTGGTGGCACGGGGAGCGAGGTGGAGCTGTGGCGGAGCAGTGCGCGTGCGTACGGCTGCGCTGCCGGGCTTGGCGACGAGACAGCAGCGGGTCCGGGCGGTCGGAGCGGCGGTGGCCGGGGTGGCGTGCTCGCGTGGATGCCGTGGTCTGGCGACGACGGTGGCGGGGTCACGGTGGTGGGCGGCACGGCGGTGTTGTACGGCGGTCGGCGGTCGTGATGGGTAGAGCGGGTGGTGGCGTGTGGGCAATGGCGGCGATTTGGCGGGTGCGCGGCCGAGAGCTCGGCGGTGGTCGGCACGATGTCGACGGGCCCGGGCCGGAGCGGAGGCGGTCGGCCGGGTTGAGCACGTGGGGCGGCGGTGAGAGGCGTGCAGCAAGGTGGGGTTGCGGAGGAGTGGTGGCCCGGCAGAGGGACGGCCAGTGTCGTGGCGTGGTCGGCGATCGGCGTGCGCGCGGCCGAGAGCACGGCGGTGGCGTGCTGGCAGCGCCGGCGGTGATGGCGAGGTGGCGGATACGGTGGCGTGTGGGTGCGGTGCGAGGCAGGGAGTGGAGTGGGGGGGGTGGTCGGCGGCGACGGGATGGGGCAGAGCAGAGCGGCCGCGGCGGCGTCGGGGAGGAGGAGCAGAGGAAGCAGAGGAGGGAGAGGGGAGCAGGAAAAGGAGGAAAAGGGAGAAAGAGAGGAGAGGAAGAAAAGAAGAAAGAGAAAAAGAAAAAGAGAGGGGAAAAAGGGGAGGGGTCGGCGGGATCCGCGGCGGGCGGGAAAACGATTTTGAAAAGATTTTTACCGGGTGCGTTATTTTGGTGATTTCCCAGAGATTAAAACGCGGGCGTTACAAACCTACCCCACTTAAAGAAATCTCGTCCTCGAGATTCGGCTGGCTCCTAAAAAGGTGGGGAAACTCTTTCCTCAAGGCATCTTCTCTTTCCCACGTTGCTTCCTTCACACTGTGTCTGCTCCACTGCACTCTGCATAACCGTACTTCGGAGTTTCTGGTTCTCTTGGTGACGGTGTCCAAAATTTTGACTGGTACCTCCTGGTATCGCAGATCCGTCTGCAGGTCTATCTCTTCCTCCGGTATGTGTTCTTCTTCAGGTACTCTCAGACATTTTCTCAACTGGGATACATGGAATACTGGGTGTATATCCGACATTGCTTCGGGTAGCTCCAATCGGTAGGCTACTTTTCCAACCTTCTTTCGCACCGGGTATGGTCCGATATACCGAGGGGCTAACTTCCCATGGACTTGAAATCTGCGGGTTCCCCGGATGGGTGAAACCTTGAGATAGACAAAATCTCCTGGATTAAATTCCAGTTCTCGTCTCTTTTTATCTGCGTAGCTTTTCTGTCTGGACTGAGCTGCTCTCAATTTCTCCCTAATTTCAGTCACTTTTTCTTCGGCTTCTTTTATGAGTGCAGGTCCTACTAGTGTACGCTCTCCTACTTCTGACCACATTAAAGGAGTTCGGCACTTTCTCCCGTAGAGGGCTTCAAACGGGGACATACCTAAACTTGCCTGATAACCGTTGTTGTAAGAGAACTCTGCATAGGGTAAACTCTGTTCCCAATCTTTACCATAGGTAAGGACACATGCTCTCAGCATATCCTCCATGATCTGATTTACTCTTTCTGTCTGGCCATCGGTCTGTGGGTGGTATGCGGAGCTAAAATCCAACTTAGTGCCCATAGCTTTATGCAAACTTTTCCAAAATCTCGAGGTAAACTGGGTTCCTCGGTCCGAAACAATTCTGCTGGGCACTCCATGCAACTTTACTATGTTCTCCACATAAAGCTTGGCCAGTTTCTCTCCACCGTAATTTGTCCGTACAGGTAAAAAGTGAGCGACTTTAGTGAGTCGGTCAACTATTACCCATATAGAATCATGTCCCTTCTGTGTTCTGGGTAGACCTACCACAAAGTCCATTCCAATCTCATCCCATTTCCAAACTGGGATAGGCAAGGGTTGTAATAATCCTGCCGGCTTCTGGTGTTCTGCTTTAACCCTTTGGCAGGTATCACACTGAGCGACGAACTGGGCTATGTCAGCTTTCATTCCTTTCCACCAATAGTTCTGCTTTAAATCCAAATACATTTTGGTAGATCCCGGGTGAATGGAATATGGTGAGTTGTGAGCCTCGTCCATGATTATCTGTCTAAAATCTCCTTCCTTAGGCACACAAATCCTGTCCTTATACCACAGCGTTCCTTTACTGTCGACTCTAAAGTCTGGTGCCTTATTTTCTCCGGTATGCTTGCAGATCTGTACTAAATCCTTGTCTGTTCCTTGGGCATTTCTGATCCGATCCTCCAGAGTGGGCTGGATTGTCAGTCGGTGGCTATTACTCTGGGGAATAATGTGTATATTTAACCGTGCCATTTCTTCTTGCAGGTGGGCACTCTTGGGTCTGTAAGATTTTCGGCTTAGGGCATCTGCCACTACATTAGCCTTGCCAGGGTGGTAATGAATTTCCACATTATAATCTTTAACCAATTCTAGCCACCTTCTCTGTCTGAGGTTCAGGTCCGGTTGGGTGAAAATATACTTTAAGCTCTTATGATCCGTGTATATTTCACACTTGTTCCCAATTAGGTAGTGTCTCCAAATCTTGAGTGCGTGCACTACCGCTGCAAATTCCAAATCATGCGTTGGGTAATTCTGCTCGTGAGGTCTAAGTTGTCGGGAGGCATATGCTACAACTTTTCCATTCTGCATGAGGACACACCCTAATCCTTGGCGGGACGCGTCACAGTAAACGACGAAATCCCTGTGAATATCTGGTAGGGTTAAAACTGGGGCAGCGGTCAGCTTTTCCTTCAGCTTTTGGAAGCTCTTTTCACAGGACTCGGTCCAAACAAACTTCTTCTCCTTTTTGAGCAGTTCCGTCATGGGTCTAGCTATCTTGGAAAATCCTTCAATAAATCTCTGGTAATACCCAGCTAAACCGAGAAAACTTCTGATCTCGCCCACATTGGTTGGTTGTTGCCAATTTGAGACTGCCTCTACCTTCTCAGGGTCTACCGCTACTCCTTCTGCGGTCAAAATATGGCCAAGGAAGGCTACTTTTTCCAGCCAGAATTCACACTTGTTGAACTTGGCATAGAGCTGGTGCGCTCTCAATTTTTCCAACACTACCCGCAAGTGCTGTTCATGCTCCTCGGCACTCTTGGAGTAGATGAGTATGTCGTCAATAAAGACTACGACAAACTTGTCCAACTCATCCATAAATACTTTGTTCATAAGGTTCATGAAGTAGGCTGGTGCATTGGTGAGTCCAAATGGCATCACTGTGAACTCGTACTGCCCATATCGGGTGACAAATGCAGTCTTTGTGGTGTCACTCCCCTTAATCTTCAGTTGGTGGTACCCAGTCCTTAAGTCAATCTTGGAGAAGTACTTGGCTCCTTTCAACTGATCGAAGAGATCATCAATTCTAGGGAGTGGGTATTTATTCTTGATAGTGACATCATTTAGTGCCCGATAGTCGATGCACAACCTCATACTCCCATCTTTCTTCCTCACAAAGAGCACTGGGGCTCCCCAAGGGGATGTGCTGGGTCTGATAAAGCCCATCCGTTGCAACTCTTCCAGTTGTTTCTTTAATTCTGCTAACTCTGAGGCTGCCATCCTATAGGGTCTCTTGGCTATAGGAGAGGTGCCAGGGACCAGTTCAATAGCAAATTCTATGTCCCTATCCGGCGGCAATCCGGGTAGAACTTCCGGGAAAACATCAGGATACTCTCTGATTACCGGGACTTCTTCTATGGTTGTTGTTTCCATACTAAAGATCATAGGGTCTGGTCCACTTCCCTTGGTGTGACAGGCTACTTGTATTCCATCTGAGTTGGTTAGGTGTACTACCTTGTCGGCACAACCTATGAGACCATTGTGTTTGCCTAACCAATCCATTCCAAGGATCACATCTATTCCTTTCGATTCTAGTACCACTAGGTCTGCTAGAAATTCTACCCCACTTAGAAGAATCCGTACCCGCGAACAACCTAATTGGCACTTAATATCACCTCCAGGTGTTCGGGTTAGTAGGGGTGTCTTTAGTAGTACTGTGGGTATTTTGTGCTTTTCCACAAAACTTGATGATATAAAAGAATGTGATGCCCCAGAATCAAATAATATTGTTGCCAAAGCTGAACTGACTAGGTACTCACCGAGTACTACTCCTTGTGCTCCTTGAGCTTCCTGCGCGTCGATGTGGTTGACGCGGGCTCGTCCGTATGACTGCTGGGTGTTGTTGTTGTTGTTGTTGCCGGTGTTGGTGCTGCGGACGGGCACACGGTTGGCTCCAGACACTGGTGGCTTGGGTCCATTCACCGAGTTGGATTAGACTGATATCGCAGGCTTGCTTCTAGGATACGGGCAATCGGCGATGTAGTGCCCGGTCTCACGGCAGTTGAAGCAGGCTCTCGCGTTGCTGTTGCTGGCTGTGGCCTGACTGACTTTGCTCTGTGGCGGCTTCGAAGCGGTCTGGCTCTTGAACTGGTTGTTGGGAGCCTGGGAGCTTGTGGCCTGAAACTGGGTCCTACACTGCACTGGAGCCAGGGGTCTGGGTGCAGCATAACCGGAGCTCCTGGGTTTCTGCGAGCGGTCCATTTGACGGTTCTTGCTCTCCAAGAACTTGCGCTTGTTCTCCTGCCTTGCCTCCATTCTGGCCCTTTCTGTGACAATGGCCTTGTTCATCAGTGTGTTGAAGTCAGGGAAACTGTGGGTGACTATCAGGGCTCGAAGATCTGGGTGTAGACCTCTGATGAAAGCATCCTGCCTCTTTGCATCCGTCTTCACTTCATCAGGTGCATAACGGGCTAGCTCAGTGAACTCGTGGGTGTACTCTTCCACGGTCTTGTTCCCTTGCTTCAGTGCACGGAACTCATCAGCCTTGCGTCTCATGGTGGCATCGGGAATGTGGTAGCGACGGAACTCTTCTTCAAACTCTTTCCAGGTGATTGCAGACTCGTTCGGGGAAGCTGCACAGTAAGCATCCCACCAAGCCGAGGCAGTTCCAGTGAGCTGGTGGGTGGTCAGGAGAACTTTGTCACGGTCTCCACATCCAAACGGTTCCAGTTTCCTCTTGATAGTTCTCAGCCAGTCATCTGCTTCCAAGGGGTTGCTAGACCCTCCAAAGGTGGGCGGCCTGGTTCTCAGAAAATTGGTCAACTTATCACCCGCACTGGGTCTGCGGGCTGTCTCCTGACGGCGGCTGGCATTCCATACATTTTGCATGAACAGGGTGTGGTGGTACAATGCTTGTGCCAGGTTGAAATCTGGTGGGAGTGGGGGCATAACAAAAGATCCCTCATTCTGACTTCCGGGATGGCCTGCTTCTGGTCCGCCTCTTACAGGCGCTTGCCCTTCAGGCTGGTTCTCTCCCATAGGATCCTGCTGATCCACTTCCTGGTTCTCAGGATTCTCTCTCCTTTCTTCTGGTTGTTCTCCTCTAGCAGGAGGGGCGCGTCTCTGAGAGGCGCTAGCACGAGTGTTCACCATCTGCAGGTTGAGCAAGGCCTTCGTGAGATTGGGTTAAGATGATGTTTAAGTTGATTAGTTCGCATTTTTTTTAAAAGGCAGAGCAGCACACAAGCTAGCAAACAAACACACAAGGTTTCATTCCAACAGCTGGAGGTTACAACACTTGGGAGGGGGTACAACAAGGCTCGCACTGCAGGGCGGGGCACGAGACAAGGATAGGGAAAACTACTGCTAGGGGTACAAGGGTTCTCCGGACCAAGCTGGCTTCAATCCCATCTGAGCGCTTGACACTGGGCCTACTCGCGGGGCGAGCTTCCCTCCGGCGGTGCAAGTCGTGCCTGCTCAGCCTCGGTCAGGGTTCCATTCTCCCGAGGCGGCTCAGACGGTCCATCTTCCACGGGCGGTGATTCTGCCGGAGTTCCCGACAGTGCCAGTGGGTTTCCCACAAGTTCTCCCCATGCCATGATCGGTGTCCCAAGTAGTACATGGGGTTCTCCAATTGCCGGAACAGGCGTTCCACTTCTGGTCCAATCCTGGATACGCAGGTCCCGAGCCTGCCGGAGGCTCTCCTGGGCGACTGCCTCATTGCTGATGGCAGCAGCAGCTCTTGCTTCAGCCTGGGCCACCTGGACTTGGTGCATGCGGACTGAGAATTCTGCCTGTTCAGCCCGGGCTGTCTGTTCCCTCAGGCGTTCGGCCTGCTCATCAAAGAGTTGGTCCAAGGAACTGAGGTAGGTGACCACTTGGTGCAAAAGGGGTTCCTCTTGACGGCGCTGTTCCAAGTTCCTTATGCGGGCCCGCCAGACTGCACTTCTGGCGATTGGCGGAAAGTACCTCATTGGGGTGGGGACCAGGTGCCTTTCAAAGATTCCGCACATAAAGCGGAGGGCTTTCCTGAGGGCCAAGGGGTAGGCGTCCTGGTGTCTAAATCCTGTGGCGGTCGTACGCCATGCTTCGACGGGGTGGAGGTCACTCTTGGCGACCACTATGACCACTCTGCAGCGTTGGGTCCCATGGTGCTCATACTCCCTGCTGTAGTACCTCAGGCGTTCTGGTACACCGAGGCGTTCCAGCGCGGGGATCAACAGGCTAGCGAAGCCCGGTGTGACTGGGCAAACTCCCTGGGTCCATCCTTGTTCTGCCATCTGAAATCAGGGGAAAAACAAAACTTGAACAGATGCAGGATAACAGATGGCCTTTATTGCATAACATGGTAGGGTACAAGGATCAGGGATACATCGAGGCTAAGCTGATATAGCTACTGGAAACAGCAGACACTACTAGACTAGGTGCTAAACTACTCCAGACAGACTCGGCGCTTCTTCAGAGGGAGCTGGTACTCGGGCACTTCCACCTCGGTCTGAGTGCCTGCGTCCATATGGGTCATTTCTGGTTCATCTTCCAACAACCCTCTTTCTCTCCTGTACGCTTCCAGGTTATCCAAATACTCATAGTAGGCCTGGCATCTAGTCTGGTGAGTGGCTAGGGAACTGACAGCCTGTGTGGCCGTCGCTTTCTGTACCTCCAGTTCTTCCTTCGTTTCTCCTAGCTCTCTCTTTGCCTCTTCTAGTTCCTTCTCTGCCTTCTCGGCTCTACGGATCTGGTGCCTCAGCTGTCCCGATGTCTCTCGGTACAGCCTGTCTAAGCCAGTGAGGTGAATGGACAAGTGGGACACAGTGTCCTCCATATCTTCATCTCTTCCAAGGCTCCTCATTTGAGCAATCCACTCGCGTCCTCCACTTTCCAGGGGTGGGGTAAATCCTAGTGCTGTTCCCACGAGGTACTGCCTGTAGAGCTCGCGGAGGCACATCAGGGCTCTTCTTGCGGCTTTGCGGTAGGCATTAGGACGGTCGTAGCCGGTGGCGTGGACAAACCAAGGTGCCACTTCCTTGTACAGTGAGCTCCTCCCCACAAAGATGAACATCCGGCACCGACGGGTACCATTGGTGGTGCACTCCCGGTAAAAGTACTCGGGGGTCTCTGTGACTCCAACGTGCTCCAGGCTGAGCAGCAGTAACTTGGGGAGGCCAGGTTCTGCGGGGCAGACTCCTTCGCCCCAACCCTCGTCAACCGGCTGGGCCATCTGGAACAAGTCAAAAAGCCGTCGGTGAGTACTTGTGTGGGGAAAGGATTAGGCAAGAACAACTGATGAGGAGAGACTAGGTAAGGTCAAGATCCTAGGGGTACGTCCTACGGCCAACCTATCGGCTCTGATACCACCTGAAGCGTCCCCTCGAAAGAGAGAACTTAATGTGATACAAATACCAGTCCCAGGATGCTGGTTCACATTATTACAACAGATAGTTCAGTACAAAAGCAACATTACGGGAGACGGTGGCATTGCAGGGCCACGACAAACAGAACTAACACTAAGCTCCAGATAAAGAGGTTGATAACAAAGAGGTCTTCATCAGAGTGGCAACGCATGCGGCTTCCAGCGGGTGGCCCTAACACACAGGCAAAGGTTGGGTGCAGAACGAACCCCACTAGACGAGATCCTCAGGCACAAAGTCCGGATCCGCTTCTGCAACAGATTAAGCAAGGGTGAGTACATACGTACTCAGCAAGCGCAACCACAACCACGGAGGGTATAACAGAAGTATGCAAGTATGGTAACAAGGAAGGCTTGTGGTTTATTTAGCAGCAAAGCAAATTTTATCACACATGCAAGGGGTTGGTTTTCACGACGGGTTTTCACAAATATTATTTTTGAAAGGAACAGTAAATGTAACATTTTTCTTTGTACAAGATTTTGTTGCTACCAGATTTCCCATCTGTCGTAGCCCAAGTCAAAACATTTCTCAGCTCATTCACATGCCAACATTTTCCTTACACCAAAACAGGGGACTAGTGAAGTGACCAAGCCGTAACTCGCCCAATGCCGTGGACACGGCTATCCGGATAGGTTTTAACTCTGCAGAGGTGTACACAACCACAAGTAGGCTACCACAACAAGAACACCTTAGTGCCAGTGCAGCTCCTATCAAAGCCATTACCCACCATAGCTAAACTGACAAGTTATCACAGACGCGACCAGGGGTTAGCAACCTACCAACGAGGTTCTAACCAGGGGCATACCTCACATAGACCGTATCCCCGGCTCCATGGCCCTCTGTTGCTCACCAGCACACCACATAACCAGCAGCTCAACTAGTGGGGTTTATGCTAGGCCGTTGCCACATACAACGGTCGAGTGGTGGTACAGAAAAATGGGTTAGGCTAGATGACACATCAACATCATCCCAAAACTTGTGACAGGATAGACAACTCCCACCATGCTCAACCACAGAGGTTAGAGCACACCTCGGCACTTCACACAAGAAATACCGTCTGTCTCATCCCACACGGGTACACATTTTATTTATACAAATCATCTCTTTTATTTTAAGGTACGCACACGGTGGTTTTTGTAAACACCAAGTATTTGTCATGGGTATAATGGAAAAAAATGTTCCTAAGCGTTTCTAGCAGTGACTAATATTCAAACAGAACATTGTCATATTTAAACATTAATCTGGGTTGTCAAGGAAGTAGTCATAGCAATCAAGGTATGGCTATCCAACCGGGTTTAGCAGTAAAATCATGCAAGTTTTATAAAACTGGCCATGGGTTGTGTTTATAAAAACTGGGACAAAAGTATGCATCAAAGGGTGGGATTGCACTTGCCGTTCTCCCAACCCTCGGGGGATTCCTGCCCGGGGTCTTGGTCTCCAAGCTCCTGCTCGTAGCACTGCTCCTCTTCGAGTCCTTCCTCGTTCACTGCGGAGTCTACGGCACACACAAGCAAACACCCAATAAATAAAGGAAAAAGGTTTTATTGAGCTCCAAAAGAGAGGACGGGAAAAGGAGAGCGAAGGGTGATGACATGATTATTTCTGAGTATGGACGGGTTGGATTTGGCGGAAATATATTGGTGAATATTATGGTGGAGTTTGGGATCGAACGGGATTAATTTGGCGCATGAAATAACGGGTTTAGTGGGGTTTAGGGCTGTTTATAAAGGACAGGGACCTTTTTGTAAATATGGAAAAGCTTAGGGGCCTCGGGTAAAATAGACAGAGAGAGAGAGAATAGTGTTGGATGGACTGCGGGTTAATTTGGCAAAAGTGCAGGGGGTCATGTGTAATTGTGTCTGAGAGGGGGTTTCCTGTTCAAGTGGACCGCGGGTTGAATAGGACAATACTCAGGGGGTTATTCACAAAAGTGCCTTCTTCCTCGCGAAACAAAGCACAGGGGGGGGGGGAGAGCGACGGCGGCGGCGCTGACCGACCGATTGCCGGCGATTGGGGCGGCGGTGGTGGACGGGAACAGGGGGAAAAGCGAGAGTGTGACATGGCAAGTCCACTGGTGGTCCTACCTCGGGCGGAAGTGGAGTGAGGTGGCCGGTTCACAAGTGCGGCGGCGGCGGCGGCACTGGAAGCGATGGCGGCGGCGTTGCGGCGGTGGGGGGGCTCAATTGGAGGGCGGGTGAGCTGGTGGTGAGGGAGTGGGTGCTCGGGATCCCTTTTATAGGCGCGGAGGGGTGGTGAGGGAGTGGGCCGACGAGAGGGGTAGGGGTGGAGTTGCTCGGCGGGCGGTAGGAGTGGCCGGCGGGCGGAATTGAAGTCGGTCCGGCCCGGTTGGTGGCACGGGGAGCGAGGTGGAGCTGTGGCGGAGCAGTGCGCGTGCGTACGGCTGCGCTGCCGGGCTTGGCGACGAGACAGCAGCGGGTCCGGGCGGTCGGAGCGGCGGTGGCCGGGGTGGCGTGCTCGCGTGGATGCCGTGGTCTGGCGACGACGGTGGCGGGGTCACGGTGGTGGGCGGCACGGCGGTGTTGTACGGCGGTCGGCGGTCGTGATGGGTAGAGCGGGTGGTGGCGTGTGGGCAATGGCGGCGATTTGGCGGGTGCGCGGCCGAGAGCTCGGCGGTGGTCGGCACGATGTCGACGGGCCCGGGCCGGAGCGGAGGCGGTCGGCCGGGTTGAGCACGTGGGGCGGCGGTGAGAGGCGTGCAGCAAGGTGGGGTTGCGGAGGAGTGGTGGCCCGGCAGAGGGACGGCCAGTGTCGTGGCGTGGTCGGCGATCGGCGTGCGCGCGGCCGAGAGCACGGCGGTGGCGTGCTGGCAGCGCCGGCGGTGATGGCGAGGTGGCGGATACGGTGGCGTGTGGGTGCGGTGCGAGGCAGGGAGTGGAGTGGGGGGGGGTGGTCGGCGGCGACGGGATGGGGCAGAGCAGAGCGGCCGCGGCGGCGTCGGGGAGGAGGAGCAGAGGAAGCAGAGGAGGGAGAGGGGAGCAGGAAAAGGAGGAAAAGGGAGAAAGAGAGGAGAGGAAGAAAAGAAGAAAGAGAAAAAGAAAAAGAGAGGGGAAAAAGGGGAGGGGTCGGCGGGATCCGCGGCGGGCGGGAAAACGATTTTGAAAAGATTTTTACCGGGTGCGTTATTTTGGTGATTTCCCAGAGATTAAAACGCGGGCGTTACATTATGCGGTCAAGCAAGCTACGTTACAAAAACGAAGACTCAAAAAGACACTTCAAGTACATAAAGACGTTGAGACGCATAACGGCGAAGATTGTACATGTTGGGAAAATCAGAGAGGTCGTCGCGGCCTTCTCGTTCTTCACAGAGCAGGGAAGGGGCCGGAAGGCGCTCAGACAAAGAAGCAGTTGGGTCATCCAAGAAGCTTTGATCCACAAGAAAGGCATGATCCGCAAAGTACCGGCAACAATAGTCCCAGAATTTGGAAAAAATAGCTCCAGGAAACCGTTCAAGATAGGCAACCCACGCGCAGCCTGATACACACAAATAGCCATTCCACAGAGTACGAGGTACAATTAACCGCGCAGGTCCTTTAGGAACTTGCGCAGCCAAAGTTTCTCACGTCATCAAATCACATAAGTTCAAGCCTATTACAGCAGTCAAAAGTTATTACAAGATGAAATCAAGGCCGACCAACGGTCCCCGGCACCTTTGGAACAGAAGCAGTCCCCGCAGCACCACCTTCGGTAGTCGAGGGCACGGCAGCAGAGCCTTGTTCTTGGCGAGCTTGTAGCATTTTGAACTGGGTAGGGGCAAAAGGGTTAGTAAAGAACGCGATAATGAAAGAGAACAAGCTTCGGGAAAACAGGTACCTTCATCAGGCGGTCGGCAGCATACTGGCGCGCAGCATCACGACCGTATACCTTCCAAAATTCACGCATAAAGATTTGTTGAACAGCTTGTACCATGCACGAGGAGGTTTCAGGAGTGAGAGCCGAGCCAAACTGATACTGCTTGCCGAAGGTTTTAAGATGGGTACAACCTTCCTTCTCGAACATTGCAAGAAGATTGCCACAACTGAATGTCACCCCGTAGTCACCTATGACCTCCATCACATTGGGTAAGGACTTAAATTCAGCAATGAGCCAGTCAAAGAATCGCACTTCATTTCCACCTTCGGGGAAAGGCGAAGGTTTAGCTCCGAAGCGGCGAAGGGTGGCTTGATAGGATCGATAGACTCGAAGCCCACGTTCAGCGACCAAGTCGTGAGAACGATCCATTGCACCTTTCACAATTTTCAGCTCTTCTTGCAATTGGGAGCAGTTCTTATCCTTAGTCTGAACTAAAGCCTGGGATAGCTTGAGTTCATCCTTCAGGGATGTCACGAGTTCATCATCACTGCTAGTTTGATCGCGAAGTAATTGGAGTTCCTTTTCAAGTTCTTGATTATGAACTCGAAGATCTTAAGCTTCTTGAGCCTGAATCGAGGCAATAGTAAGGCGCTTGTGAAGGTCTTGATGCACTTCCTCGAGTTCTTTCTTGTATTCTTTGACCTCTTGCAGCTGCTTCTTTAAGTTCTCTTGCTCATCCTTCGTACGATCATAAGTGTCCACCACATCTTTCATTTGTTTGGCATGGGCAATAAGTTTGTGATCAATAATGCGAGCCCCTGCCATAACCTGGGAGAAGAAGAGGCCAGTTAGTCAAGCTTTATTGGTTAACGACAGAGGCATAAACTAAACTCGGATACCTTGAAAGCATGATGAGCAACAACTTGGCAAGCTTCTTCAGCGCACAATTTCTCCATTTCACCTTCGTATTCTATCAAGCGAGAGTACACATCGGGGTTACTCTCCTCCATAACAGACCACAGGTAAGCAGTAAAATCAGCAAGGTGGTTCAGATTGTCTGAGGAACAACCTGAAGGAGCAGGGCTGTGAGGGTCCGGAGCCGCCCTCGAAGAAGCACCCGCACCGGGTTCCTGGTCACGGGCGGCAACAGCAGCTCCGGTGTCAGCAACCACACCATGAGCAGCTGACGCCTCCGCGTCGGGTCGGCTCACCTTCGCTTTCTCTGAAGGTGGAGGAACTCCGGCATCAGAATTATCACCTATGGAAAGCAGGGCAAATTTAGACCCAAAGCCACTTTCGCCAGGAGACAGGGGCCCGCCACGGTAAGGGCAGGGTCCATTAGAGCTGAAAAGAAGAATCTCCTCGGGTACCAGTAATATCAACTTCATGGGAAGAACCTTCGAATAGTCCCACGTTGGTAAAAAAATAGAGAAGGTAACAGCGGAGGTAATGGCACAGGGTCAGGCAACGGTATAGACTCGCCTGTCGGCGCGACAGCAGAGCGTTCAGCCTCAGAAATCCCAACGAGGGCATGCGTGGCAAGCTCATCAGCTTGTTTGTCAGCATCGGGGCTTCCGGCCAGAGAAGAAAACAAATCTTCCATATTTACATCAACCAGATCCAAGGGGTCCATCATCCACACATCACGAGGAGGACCTTCCGGAGCGACATGCAGATCGAAATTTGGCCAAGTTTGAACATGAAGATCCCCCAAGTCAAGATCACCGAGCACCTCTTCCATGACTATCTTCCCACTGCACACCGGGGGTAGCTCAGCAGTTTGTTTGAGCGCGTCACCAGAGGTTGTCCTCTGCACAGGACAAAGTGGAAGAACCATCGGAGGAACGGAGGCAACAGGATTTTTCATCTTCGAAGTCTGGGCACTCTCGACATTGGGGGGAGCAGCTGCAGCGGGACTGCCGCCGGGATAAGGCGTGGCATCTGGTTTCAACACAACCTTAACGCGTTTCGTGCGGGGGTCAACCGCTGCATCTCGATCACGCTTGTCTCCGGCCCTCACCTTTTTTGTTATCTTCTTTTTTCAAGCACCAGCGGGCTCAGTTACTAGCTGAATAACGGCTTGGCCGCGTCTTGAAGGTTTCACGGGTTTCGCACGAGGAGAATACTTTATTCCGGCAACTTCGAAGACCCGGTTCAGTCGGCCACTATGGTGAAGAATGCGTTCTGAGGCCTCAAATTCGTCAAGGGTGTAGTAACCCAAGATATCATTAACCCATCGTTCAATCTCCACAACATATGTAGCATCTGACTGGTCCGAAGGCTTGGCAACTTCGAAGACCAGGAAGCGGAAATGCCCGAGGGTCCCAACTTCGACGGTCTTAAAACCAAGTGGCTTCCAGCCAGGAGATAAAGCCAAAACACCGGTGGCAAGGCATTCTTCGTACAAATCACACCCGGTGCAGAGTCTCACAATTAACTTGAAAACATCATATTGGCCTCGAAGTTCCGAGTTCGTGTGAAAGGCGGAGAATGAAGGACATTCAACAATTCGGGCTTGCTGTGAAGCCCATAATGACTCTGCACTTCGCTTTTTGTAACCTATTCTGGACCTCCGGGAATGCTGGCATAGAACCAGTACCGATGCCAATCCGCGTCCCACTAGTTTTTCTGGACCGGCACTAGCTCTATCTTTTCAAAGTTCTTATTCGCCCGATGAGTTCGGAAAGTCAAGCAACCGAACTGAGCATTGTAAACTTCTGCATCACCTCCAAAGATAATCTTCTTAGCTTGGTGATGAAGCTCATACAGTCAACAGAAGGCGTCAGCATCAGGCTCTACACCTTGGCTTCGTACAGCATAAAAATATTTGAAAAGTTGGGTGACGCCGTTCGGAGTAAGTTGGTGCAACTTTATCTGATAGCGATCAAGTATGGTGTCGACCAAACTGTCGCACGGGAGGCGGAGCCCAGCTACAAAGAAGTCTCGGAAAACAACGACTTTGTGTGCAAGGGGAGTTGGGTACTCTTCTGTCCTAGGAGCTCGACCTTGGCCTTTTTGAATATAGGACTTGTCTTCATAAAAGCCAATCAGAGTGGCCGAGACAAGGGATTGCCAAAACCGAGTGGTTTTCGAGAGAGGAAGTTTACCTCCCACAAGCTCGCTAGGGTCGGCAACCACCTTCGATAAATCATCACTTGAGTCTTCAGCGCTATCTTCGCCAGATTCTTCGCCGGCGTCACTGCCAGCAAGCCCGGAACCTTCGACAATACTGGTTCCAGCACCTTCGGAAGAAGCAACGGTCGGAGGGAGCCTCGCCGGAGGAACATTTCCTTCGGTGCACGGCACATCGGCAGTAGGAGCTTCGTCTGTGGCAGCCAGAGTGGTGTCGCGAGCAGTTTACTTTATGCGAGCCATCCTAAAGAAACAGCGAAGAAGATACACAAGTTAAAACAAGCAAAAGTTAAACAACGGCAAAAGAAAAGTCAAGACTAGGTCAAACCCTAGAAGACGAAGGGGTAGCACGGAATCCAGAGCGGCGAAGCCTGAGAAACGCGTCGATCACTCGAGTTGAGAGTCGAAGCTGCAGCCCAATCAAAAGCCGGCACAATTTACGAGGCAGCAAGAAATGGATTAACGGGGGGTTGCTGTCACACGGTAGAAAGAAATCTTTCTATCGTGTACGTTCCTTTTATAGGCATGGGGGGATACCTTCGGAGCAACGGTCAAATATGGGTCGTAACAACATTCCGGAGGTGACGACCTTGGGCAGCATAAACAATGGAACGATTGCAACGGCCCAAGACATCGAAGGACCGAACAATCGAGAGGCTTCTGTTGGGGTTATGGATTTCTGAGAACCGCACTTCCGGAATGAACAATTGGAGTTGGCACAAGAGAAGCGGGAAGAGAGGTTCTCTCTGAATGAATCGAAGGTTATCCTCAAACAGAACAACAGAAGACGCACATGCACAGGACCTTCGACATCCTCGGAGGTGTAGAAGGGCAAGTCGAACGAAGGTCGATGATTGTTGACCCATGTAAGTACGATATGGTTCCAAGTCGTCTGGAGCGAAGGTCAGCAGGGAATGTTTTGAGTGCCTTTGAGCGGGAGGCCACCTTCGCTCGTCATTACAAGGCTTCGGTAATGGGGTGAATGATCAAGCAAACAAGAAA
This sequence comes from Echinochloa phyllopogon, assembly GCA_033239725.1. NCBI lineage: Eukaryota > Viridiplantae > Streptophyta > Magnoliopsida > Poales > Poaceae > Echinochloa > Echinochloa phyllopogon. Next base: position 19,584,988 of record BTCW01000015.1, on the reverse strand, counting down.
GGTCGCGAAGCTCAGGGTCCGAAGGTGTTGCGAAGCCAATCACCTTAGTGGTTATCCCTTAGAATAGGAAGTAAAAGGGTATACGACATTGTATAGGAAATTACCCTTTTGCCCGTCCCTGAATATTGTAAAGTACGGATAGAGTAGCCTGAAAGTGGGACACGGCAAGAGGGTATTGTTGTAAAGTAACGACCTTGTAACCCCCTATAAAAGCAGGGCCTAGCCCTCCTTTTTGGGGGAGCTTTTTGAAAGGATCAAGGAATACAATCCACATTTACACTGCTGGTTCGTATCGTGATTGAGAGAATACGTACCAACATACTGTTCTAATAGAATACTTTTGTTTGCATGTATTGGCTTGTGTGGATGCTTGTGTGGTGATTCGTGTCCAGTCGGTAAGCCGTTTGCGTTGGAGTTCGAGTACGAGGAGGACTTTTAGTAGCAGGACCAGCAACAACACTTTGAGGAAGGCAAGTTATAGCATGGACAATACTTGCTACCTACCCACCTTGTAATAAATTATTTCATACATGTATGTGTCTAAATTGATGCACCTTTAAGGTTGTACCTAGTCTTGATTATCCTATCATTGTTTACCTTGGGTTTATGCATATGGGTAGAATCCTTGCTATGCGCAGCTACTATCACCATTGTTTAATTGTAAATTTTGACTTAATGGTTCACTTCAACATGATGATAAAACTTGCTTTTTAGCAACTTGGTTTAGGGAGCTAGAGCATGTGCTTCATGCTTTGTTCTAGTGTCCCTCCATAAGGCCCGGTTCTTAAAGCGGCAACCCAGGAGCCTGTCGCCACCGCTAGAACTATTATGGCTCTCGTCTTGGTTAAGTAGCTTGTACGTCTCTAGCTTGCTAGTGGTTACCGATGGGGCCGACGGCGTTATGGGAAGCAAGGCGCGGGGTGTTTCTTGATTCCATCGAGGACGGTAGCCCCGTCGGCTAGGTCTCGTTAGACCCAGTCCCTGCGATGGGGAACTCCACACGTTGCGCATTGTTGGGTGCGATGCCCGCGCTCTGGATGCCATTGGCCCCTTATGGTGTGACTCCGTAAGTGTAAGTCAATCTCGGTGCCTAGAGTCTCACCACCTTGTTGTACCTTAGCGGCCACTGTCTTGTTAGGGTGTCTTGTGAAAAACCTCGTAGCGTCCCTATGCAGTCACACCTCGGAAGTGTTGATGTGCGTGGTTGGGTGCAAAGTTCTTTTGAGCTTTTACGCGGCTGGTGGGTAAAGGGTGAAACCTCTGCAGAGTGTAAATCTATCATGATAGCCTTTCTCAGGGTCACGAGCGGCCTGGATCCTTTTTGATTAGAAAATGATGTTTATTTATGCTTAATGTCACTTACACTTCATTAATTGGGTTGCAACTGGGTTTCATTCACTTGTAGTACCTAGGATAATGCTAAAACGAACCAACTAAAAGTGCTAATGCAGTTAAGCCATTTCTAGCCTTATTTTGAGCCTTCATGTACCCGTGCTATGCTTGCTAAGTAAATGTTTTACTTACACTTGCTATTATTCAACAAAATCCCGGATGGGTAACGGATGGATCACTGATTGAGACAGCTACTGAGTTTTCTGGGATTTCAATACTTCTGAGCTGTGGTCAACCAGGGACCTAAATGTAATTTTATAAAGAACAGAGGGCTTACTAGTAAAAAGGCAAGGGTTGGGCTTCAGAAGGCAATTTTATAAAAACTTAGGGGCTAAAATGCGAAGCAGGGGCACATTTGTAAATACTTTTGAACTCTTGTGGATGGCGGGTTGATTTTCAGAAAGTGCAGGGGCTCCTTTGCAAAATTGAAAGCTCTGACCGGTACGCGCCGGGTTTGACCGAGGGCTCGGGCGTTGGGCGTCGTTGGATCAGGATCCAACGATCCCGATCGGATCTAGAGAAGGGACTGCCGGCGGGGATAGGGAGACGGCGGCGGGCTCATCAACGAGGCTCGGAAACATGCTAGGGGCTCGGTTCTCAACGTGGTTTGGCCCTACAGACTCGCGGCGGAACGGGAAACCTAAATGGCTGGCTCTTGATGACGATTGGGCGGTAACGGTGACGCGCAGCGGCGAACAGCGGAGGCGCAGCTCCGACGAGGCGACGTGCGCGCTACGGAGCGAAGGGGAGAGCAAGAAGCGGCTCGGGACGGTCCTTACCTCCATGCGAATCTGCTTAGAAGATCAAATCGGGCAGCGCGTGACCACGGACTCAGATCGATGGCGCGGCGGCGCTCGGGTGAAGGCAGCGGCGCGAAGCTTGGCGGCTAGGGTTTGCGGCGGCTGCAGAGACGAGGCTAAGGGTCGGCGGGTCGGCGGCTTATAAAGGCGCGGCGCGTGGCCTCGGGTGGACCTCGGCGTGCGCGCCTGTGGGCCCTGGGTCGGAGTCGAGCTTGAGCTTGAACCGTACTCGTTCGGGAGGTCGGGCACGGACCCGACCGGCAGGTCCCGCGCGGTCAGCGGCTGGGGGCGAGCTGGGCCGGGGCGAGCGTTGGGCTTGCGGAGGTGGGGAAACGGCTGTGCCGAACTGGGCCGCGGGAGGGAAGCTGGGCCGCGAAGCAGGCCGCTCGGGAGAGAAAGAAAGGGAGCAGAAATAGACCTGGGGAAAACTCAGGGGGCGAAAACAAACTCAGGCCAAAACAACTTCCCTAGGGCTCAAAACGAAGCAATTCAAATGCGAATTTAAATTGGATTTAAATTCACATTCAAACCACAAGCAATACAAAACTCAATGCAGCCAGCATGAATGCATCAAAGATGTTTGTAACCTTATATTTGATTTTAAATTCTCCGAAATAATTCATTTTCCCTATATTTAATATGGGCACTCTTAATAGAAGGGAATTAATTACTACTCCCTCCGTTCCAAAATATAGATCGTTTGACTTTTTTAACCTCAAGTTTGACCACTCGTCTTATTCAAATTTTTGTGCAAATTATTATATTTTTGTGGTGGTTTGCTTTATTAATATAAAATGCTCATAAATGTCTTAAATCTGACTATATTTTTACAATTTTTTTGAGTAAGACAAGTGGTCAAACTTGGGGCTAAAAAAGTCAAACGACCTACATTTTGGAAGGGGGGATTTTAAATAGGGCATTTTTAGGGTGTTACATGCATGATCTACCGGTAAGTGACTATGGATTAACTTCATCTATTCATATCAGCTCTATGCAGTCACTTGCTATATTTCTTCTCATATATGGTCATTATTGGTCAAATACAGCTGTCCAAAATAAGTTCAAGTATTCTGGAGAGACAATTAGCTGGAAATTTTATGAGGTGATGAACTTTTGGTTGCAATGTTTACATAAGTCCTACGGATCCAAACTTTCAAAATGTGCACAGTAGTATTAAAAATGATCAAAGGACGTGGCCACACTTCAAAGATTGCATTGGAGACATTGATGGGACTCATATTAGTGCAAGGGCACCTCCAAAAGATTTTCTGAGATAAATAGGGAGATCAGGTAAAGCAACACAGAATGTGATGGTGGTTGTTGATTTTGACATGGGTTTCACTTATGCATCTATTGGTCAGCCAGGCTCTATGCATGATACACTTCAAGCTAATGAAGATGTATTTCCACATCCGCCTCAAGGTAATAATTGTCTCATAGCATGATTTTCTATTTTGTGAAATGTTTACATCTACTCACTTTGCATTACTATATGTTAGGAAAATACTATGTTTTTTATGCAGGGTACCCGAATAGATCAGGATACTTAGCTTCATACAAAGGGCAAAAGTATCATGTTCCAGAATGGAGAAATGGTCCGGTCCTTAATGGTGAGCAGGAGGTAATAACCATTTGCATTCTAGTATTTGAAATGGTGTCGAGCGTATATTTGGTGTATGGAAGATAAAATGGAGAATTCTTCTCAAGATGCCTAACTATCCAGTGATCAAGAAAAAGATGATTGTTATGGCTATATATCTTCATAACTTTAACTGTAAAAATCATGCACTTGACAAGCATTTTCGAAGGTGTGACTGGGACCCCGATTATGTGCCTACCATACCGACAAGATACAAGAAACATGTCCCTTCTCAAAATGCATCAGATGCATCTACCTCCCAACCCAATGATAGAAACATGGATAGATTTCGTGATGACATTACGAGGACAATTACTCTATCTAGAGGATAGTGTCTTCCATGTACGCGAGTATTTTGGCTCTAATATTGGACCAATCAGTTGTACGTAGAAATCATATGATGCTTGTACCATAGTCCCTGGAAATATTGCTACATCTAAATTAATATATGAACTTAGATATTTTATGGTCAATTTAATCACAATTACTTAAGCGCCATGAATATATCACACAAATGTCCCTTCAAACGTTAGTCCAAACAAACAGGGGTACATGGACATTACAGCACAACCTTCCTTCTCAAGAATCACTTCTCAGCCAGTTTGCCAAACGATTTCACAAATAGAGAATCAATTCACCAGAGAATCACTTCAACAAAGAAGTAGGAGCTAGAGCTGGAGAATCAGGACATGGAGCCCTACCAAATGCACCCTTACTATCCAACAAGCACCCAAAACCATGGCACTGTTTAATAGAGCTCCCAGAGCTAATTCTTTCCTTAATCTAGTAGGAGCTCTATTAAATAGTTTTTTGAGATATGATTATCTGCTGATTCCGTAAAGTGATCTGAAATTAACTAATAGGCTAGGAGTTAGAAAAGGTAGCTTCTCCTGATTTTGTGAAGTGATTCTCTGTCCTGATTTTGAGAGTTTACGTTAGAGAATAACTTTCGGCCACATAATTATTTCTCTGGTAGAATCAGCTTCTATATAGAATCAGAAAAAAGATTAAGCTCTACCAAACACACTCTATATGATCATCTACAACTCCCTGCTGCTCACGTGAATTTGATATGTATCTTTATTTGTTGATTATTCGAGTATTTAGAATGAAAACATGATAAAAATATTAGTAATATCAGAAAATCACTCCACAGTAATATAATTGCATTCAATTTTATCAATATATTATATTAAAAGATCAAAGGTTGAAAATGTGGTTTACATAACACATCCGTGTCCTACAACTCAAACTAGTCCTTCCAGAGTAATATCGTAAGTCGTAACCGTACTTTATTGGCGTGATCATGATAACAATAAATTTTGAGAAAATTTCGAAAAAATCAGAAAGCTACTTGGAATCTTGGATGTCTGACAAACGAATCTGAAAATCTAACCAACAGAGCAACCTAAGGGAGCACAAAAGATACTCTGTATTTCTCAGAAGGCAACTCAAAATTCGACTTTGTTATCCTTAAATCAGCGCAAAAGTATCTGCAATAGTAAGAAGGGCGTGGGAAAATAGAGTCACAAAATGATCTCTTATGAATCTGCATATGCAGATAGCATAATTGGATAGTGTAGTCTCAATAACAAGCTAATGATTATGTACAGCTGCGACTGTCTCTCATCTCCTAAATCTAGAATCCATGGATAGAAGCTACTTCACAAGGACATGCAAATCGTGCCCAAGAGAGCTCATTCGACATCAGAAAGAACCCACAATTGTGAACCACACAATTACCCATATGGTCTTCATCCAGAACCCACAGCTTGCTGGAGAAGAGTTGTTTGAATAAGATGATATTGCAAGCGCCCTGCGGTCATCGATACCAACAAGAAAGCGACACTCACCGATGGAAGGATCGAGGTAAGTTATCATCCCAAGTCCATCAAAATCACAGCTCTTAGCATCTTGTTTCTGCGGTTGGTAGTATCTGTTGAAGGCATGAGAGATATTTCCCTTGTCCCCGATAGCGTTGCACAAGCCTCCATAGTAGAGAGTTGTGCAATCAGCCATAGTGCAAGCCAGCTTCAAGTGATTTCTTACATTGTTAAGATTTTGGCTAGGGTTCGCGACACACCACCTTGGTGGAAGATATGGTACATCTCTAGCATTCTTCAGAACTGGGCTGCCTAGTCCAAGATTCAGTGGGTACTTGGCCTGCCCATCAAATGAGAAAATTCCCCGGTGCCGCTCAAAATTACCTGGCAGTATGCTCTTTTGCTCTTCATCAAGTAGGCTGAAAAGGTATACATCAACTGGAGGCACCCCTGGGCATAGTGGAGTTCCTTTGTTGCTCAAAACATGGCTGATCAGGCCTTGGTTAAATGCCCTAGCCATAGCCAGGTTTGCACTTGGTGCTCCTTCAGTTGGCCAACCTATCTCACCGATTACAATTGGCAGTTGCCCATAGCCAATCTTGCTCAAAGCAGAAACCAATGTGTCAAAATTGCCATCAAAAGCATTGTAGTACACATTGGGTCCATCCAGAACTGAGTGACTAGATCCATCAAAAAAGGCATAATCTTGAGGGAAATCTGAGATCTGGTAAACACTGAGGAAGGGGTACATATTGACCATGAATGGAGCTCCAGTTGTACTGTGGAAAGCAGCAAGCTGAGTCATAATCTGAGTCAGGTCAGGCCTGAAAACACCTTGTGATGGAACAGATGCACTTTGATAAGCATCAGCATTGCATGGGACAACAAGCTTAATGTAGCTTGCAAGATTAGTTTTCACCAGTGATTGCTGAATGTTGGTCACCGCTGGAAGAACATATGATTGGAATTGTCCCTGATAACTTGTCAGGAAAGGCTCATTTCCAACAGCAATGTATCTGTTAAATTAGGAGAAATTATCATCATGAAAAAAAGCAACAATAAACTCATAACTATCATCACCTAACATATTAAACAATCTTGTAACTTTCAGATGGAAACATATAAATCCAGCAAAAATAACTTGACACTTTGAAGACATGCCAACTTTCTCAACTGAAAACAACAAAACAAAATATGCGCGTTCAACTCATTGCAAATGTTCTGATGTAATAACTATATAGCCTACAGTTTTTAACACAAACTCAAAAAATGTCATTCTAACTACATTGAGAAAATAAAGCATGCCATTCTAGATTGTGTTTGAATTGTTATTCATGATGTACTAATCCATGACAAATGGATCTTAATAACTCGTGATAGAAGTAGTCAAATGAATAAATCCATCCCAAAAATGGAAATAAATATTTAGTTAAAGGTCCAACTTCAATCAACTAAAAACTCAAAAGTTTTCCAAAACTTGGGTGAATAACATTAGTATGCAAGCCAGCAGAATATAACAAAAATGTAGCCAATACAGAGCAAACACAGAATATGGCAAAAAATGCAACAATCGGGTTGAAGCTTGAATCAGCAACAGCCCCATTCAGACACATTGGCTGCTGGAACAATAAATTAGTTTGTGAGGTTTGAGGTTACAAGGCAAAACTGGTAAGGGGACAGAAGAGCCACAACAAATACATAATGGAAGCTCATATAGCTACCAAGATGAAGCATGGCAGAAGCAAACAAAGCACATTATATGGACTAAACAAGCCATTGGGTCCGTTCCTAGTGTGTTTGCTTTGCAATGCTACTTACACCTACAAAAGTTTCCCAGCACATGAAGCAAATTCATTGTATGTACAGGTGTAAGCTCATGCCAGATTGCTATCATGGCTATGGTCTGCACAGAAAGTTATGTCTTACTCCTTTTTCACCACACTTTTCCTTCTTTTGACATGGAAAGAATGTCTGCTACTGTATCAATAATATATGCTTAACCATTTTCCCTTTGGACTGCAGACCTTTTTGCGTGGGTGGCACGTTCATGCACAACTGTTGGACTCAAAATCCATTTGCGTGCCACTGTTATATCCAAGGAGATGAACTAAAACGGAAAAGACAGCACTAAGCACCACGTTGAGTTCTGCACCAGAAAAGAACTATACCAGGCAGAGATTTAGAAATGTGCATGTACATAAAAAAATGACCAATTTGAAATTTGAAGCACACGCACAAAAAAGTTAAATGGACATCTTAAAGAGGTAATGAATCAAAACCAACTTGGAATATACATGTTTCCACAGATTCGGATATCTAACATGTTGCATCTGTAAAGGAAAAGATGAAGAAGGAAAGATGCCAAGGCATTCTGGAAGCACAGTTCACCATGATTTGCGAAGGAAAAAAAACTCAAACATGGTGGGAGACTCCACTAGACTTTGTTGTAAGAAGGTGTCGTGCTTCGAACCCGGGTCGGAACAGGAGTTTCGATGACTCCCAGAGTTCAACTCTCTAACCGGTCCACCGCAAGAAGCTTGGCATGATTTGCAAAGAACAACCATCATATTCTACAGTTTATAGGAATCATGACATGTTTCATGGAAGGTGTATCGTTAGTGCCTCAGGAAAAATTCAGGTGATTATAAAAAATGTACACTAACTCTAAAGACCGTTGAACCAACATTTGCGTGTCCAATACCAGCCAGAAAACATGTGATCGTGTAATATATACACTGTAGATTTACAATATTCCCGAATCACCTAAAAAAGACAAACACCTACATTCCTCATATTCTGGACAAATACTCTGGTAGAAGTTTCAGATAGCTGAACAGTGCACTCTTAGTTGATTGGTACAAGGCACAGATAAGAAAAAAAAAATCACCAAAAGCTGTTTAGGGGTGTGGAGTCAAGTATTGGTTCAGCTCTAGTTTGGTCCTTTTGTATTGCCAAAAAACTTGACAGAGAATTGCTGAGCGAGACTTCATAGCCTAAATAAGAACAAAAATCAGAGCATGTGCTCATAAATGGTCATTTCCAGAATTTACAGACAATTAGGTCAATAAGATTACCTATTGCACAATTCAAATGCTCAGCCTCCGGCCAACCAGTGAACTAGAAACACTGACAGTGTGACACAACAAAGAAGTACAATACTGCAATGCAATAAGAAGGACCACTTGGTCAACAACACTAAAAAAAGAACAACACAAATTATGTGGTCCAAGTCCATCATGACAAAGGGCAACAGGGACTGATATTGTTTGTCAGTCTCACAGACATTATTCAAGCAGCTAATGCGCAAACATGCCGAGCCAGAAAGGATCATATGAACAGCTTCCATTCCATTCAAGAATTCAAAAGACCAAGCAAGAAGCGGGCAGTAACTAAGCAAAGCAAGCATCCACAGCTTATTTTGTAGCATTAGAGCGGGAGAAGAAAAGAAACCCGTAATGTCAAGAAAAGGCGGCAGACAGCGCGGCGGTGCTCACCGTATGTCGACGCCGCCCCTGGCGGCAACGTAGCGCGACATGGTCTGCGCGACCCAGGCATCGGCGGCGGCGGAAGAGTCCGCGATCCCCGCGAGCGCCTCGTTGCGGATGCCCACCATGACCTGCACCCCGCTGCCCGCGAGCGCGCGCAGGACGGCCGGGTCGGCATCGAAGAGCTTGACCCTGGCGATCCCATTGGCGCGCAGCAGATCCACGACGACGGGCGGCGGCATGCCGTGCGAGGACACGGTGCCCGAATTCACCCCCACCGCGGCCTCCGCGACCCACGGCAGAAGGGCCGGCAAGAGCGCCGCCGCGACGGCGAGCACCGTAACGGCGGCGGCCATTGGCGGACGGTGAATAAAGGAGGGAGCTTTAGGCGGAAGCGGAGGCGGCGGCGGTATTGTGGGGCTCCATGGAGGAAGGAAGGGATAGAAAGGGCTGCGTCCGCGTGGGATCTTTGGGCAGCGGGTGGGAGGAGCACTAGCCGACTAGCGTTGCTGCAGGTGACTGGGAGTGAACCGGTGGGTAAAGAGAGATGGTGCAGCCGTGTAGGAGGAGGAGGAGGAGCCGAGGGAAAGCGGCATGGAGTTGCGACGTGATGGTTGGTGGTGGTGGGACACATGCGCAGGTGCCCCTGTGGAGTCAAAAAGGTAGCCGGGCCCAAGTTCAAAAAAAACAACCCTAAAGTTCACGGTGCAAAAAAAATATTCCCATCATATCAAAATATTGGTTCATACATGGAGTACTGAATGTAAATGAAATAAAAAACTAACTGCACAGTTTTATTTTACTCTACGAGATGAACATTTTGAGCCCAATTAATCAATTTTTGGATAATTTTTTACACATACAAACGAAATATTACAGTGACGCAATGATTACGAAGTGACGCAATGATTACGAAGTGACTCCAAACTCTCGAATCCCCACCCCTCCTCTGCAACTTAATAAAACCAGAAAAAACTTCGTCGGTAATTTTTCCCTCGTCCCCCACTCCCTCCTCCTAGACTCCTTGCGCTGGCAAGTGGGCCTGATGCGCAAAAAAAAAATTGCTCCTCCTCCCACCTCGCTCGCACGACCTCGCCTCCACCTCCCCTCCGCGCAACAACCGACGCCTCCACGTCGCCCACCCGACACCGCCTCCACCTCCCCTCCGCGCATCCACCACCGCCTCCACCTCGTCGGCCCGCGCCCGGAGCCGCCGCCTCGCCCGCCCGTCGCCTCCCGCCCTCGCCTGCTCACGCCCGGAGCCTCCGCCTCGCCTGCCCGCCTTCCCCGCTCTGGCCCCGCCGCCCGCCCACGCCGCCCTCGCCACACGCCCCGGCCTCCCCCCACCCTCGCCGCTCGCCCCGGCCTCCCCCCGCCCTCGCCGCTCGCCCCGGCCTCCTCCCGCACCCGCACGCGGCACCTCCCCGCACCCGCAGGGGGCCCGCGCCTAGAGCCGCCGCCTCTCCCGCCCGCCGCACCTCTGGCGGGCTCCTCCTCCGCCGGTACGATAAATAGAGAAAAAACTTGTAGGTAATCATCTATTGTGTTACAGAAAAAACTTACCTATGCATTGTTGCGTGCACTTTGATTATCACTACTCTCAAAAATTCCGATAGGTCTGACTCCGACAGCTTCATCGTTGCATCAGGCAAGTTCGGCTTGCGCATGACTCCATTGTTTTTGCATCGCAGGCAGCTGCCGAGTTCAGCCGCCGCGTCATTCTGGTGCCTTCTGCAGCAACCACATAGACATATCTATGCCACTCTGGCCGTTTCTTCCTGCCCGATGACAGGAAGGAGCCAGGTCACATTTGGTGATAAATAGTTAGTAGAGCTCTGCTCTTGCCTCTTGAGGACCTCGTGGTGGACACTGGGAAGCTCTACTGCTAGTAGTCTGCTACACATCGTGCTGCTCCATAGAAAGGGTATGTCAGCTAAGAAGCTTGTAGTGGCCTTTGTGAGGTCATTTTAGTTGTGGATGGTAACTCGAATTATGTGTTTTTCTTTTGTTAAAGAACTATTCCTTTTGTTAACACAAATTATATATTTTTTCTTCAATGGAGTTCACTTAACTATAGATACTCGTGGATGGAACTTGTGTTTTGATGTAGCAATAGTATCTGTTTTGATGTAACTTGTAGTGGACAACAAGGTTCAAATTTAGCACGCAAAAATTATTAAGAATTAGTACTACAAAGTTCACTTAAGGACAAAGTATATGTTTCGATGTTTGTCGGGTATTCAAATTTAGCACACAAAAATTAACAGTTCAATTTTATACAGCTATATGCTGCTAATTCTGAATGGAACTTGTAGTGCTATGGCAGCAACAGATATTGTGCCCTTACGACAGGCATTGCTCTCCATGACTTCAACATTTTGTAGAAATTGATATCTACTGATTTGTCCTGTTGTTGAGAATTTTAGACATGCATTTTAGTTTTGTTGTTGGTTATCTTGTGTCCTACCTCCAGGGAAAAGTCCACCAATCCTAACATCTTTTATTTACGACTGGAGGGAGTAAAAAAAGCTATTGATAAATGCTTACTAACTGAAAAGGAGCTCAAAAGAAGGAAAACCAAAATCCAGAAAGATATGTACCCATAAGCTAGCGACCTTCCCTTTTTAAAGAGCTATGTATTTACATTGAAACCTTTCTGGTCGATCCACTCAAAGGTATGCACACATTCAAAATTTATGACCATTCCATTCAAAGGTATAATTTCATCTCTTATGTCTGAGACTAATATCATCATGGGTATCTTTTTATATCCAATTGACGGCTGTGGACGACAATAGTTACAAGTGCTAGCATTTGTTCTATCCTAAACTCAAAGCCACAATTTGGTTTAGCCAATTCTTAGGTGAGGTATTCAAATTTAGCATGCATTGGATCATAACCCGGGGTTCATATCCTTCACCAGCGTGCTCCCAATATAAGCAGAATCCTCTGTGGCTACTAATGAATTTATGTTCTGTTTAGATGAATATCACTTGATGCACTGCTTCGAGCAAAAGATAGATGCTGGCAGGAGGCATACATACAGGTTTGATTTTATCTAGAATTAACAAGAGCACTTATCGTATTCTGTTTTCTTGAAGTGTTTTTTGTTTTATGTGATACTGAATATTACTGTAATACTGTCTACTTAAATGAGCTATTGTCTGAGATACATCACTAGAATAATTTAGACCACTACCAACTATTAATGTTATTCGTTAAGATCTGGTTACTGATCCTTCACATTTGTTTGGTCCAGAATAAAAATATGTAGGATTGGGTGGATGGAATGGATTATGATATGATCACTGGTGAGTAATACTGTATTGCCGGTATAGTGACAGTGCTTAGTATAGAGATTATTCAGAGAGGATGTCATTTCACCAAAGCTCGATTTGGAAGGCTGCTGCCACCAAGTTTGTCCTCTTTGCAGGTGTGGTTTGTCTGTTGCGATCGCCGAGTTGCGCATCTGTATGAGGATTCCATCTGTTATTTCACTCTTTCATGGACAAGCCTGAAAAGAGAGATTTTAATGTCTAATCCAGTAAAGGGTATATGTATGTCTGTTCTTTTCAGATTTGAGAAAAAGGTTGTCAAAACCAGGAAGGTTAGTGAAGCAATATTATGGTCATACATCCTCTGTATTTCCCTTGTAATTTTCTGGATTGACGGTTAGTGACTTATATGGTTGTTCATTATAGTAAAGTAATATCTGTATGTCTGTTCTTTTCGGATGCCTTTGAATTATAGTAATTAAAATTTGACCCTCTAAAAAAATTTGACTATTCCCATTATTGATTGAAGTGATGGAAACTATACAGCTGACAGGAATAACCTTCTATTCATATCATGTATTGGTGAATTAGTTATATGACAATTTGTCTGATTTACTTGCAGCTTCAGCAATTGACTCGTAGACAAGCTTTAAAAGAAGCATAATTCAGGGTACAAACCTAGGTAAGGTGTACCCCAGCAAGCGTGTGCTCGTCTCGATCGTCAGCTACGTTAACTCCGCATGGAACATGTCGACGATTTATGTCGAGCACGTCTATTTGGGGGTATCCCAAGGAGTAGATTAGTGGGTCTTGCCGAGTTCTAGGAACGACAGTGCACGAACAACACAAAGATTTAGACAGGTTCGGGCCGCGAGTAGCGTAATACCCTACGTCCTATGTGCTTGATTGTATTGTATGTGAGTTGAGTTGTTTTGAGGGGGGTCCCTGCTCCTCCTTATATACTCGGGGAGCAGAGCTACAAACTGAATACAAATACTACTCGTATCCGACCTGGAAGGTTACATTGAGGTAGTCTATCTTGAATACGAGTAGTTCTACAACTTGACTACAACGTCCTATACCTTATCCGGATAGTACAAAGCAGTCGGGTCATAACTCTTCATATCGAGTAGTTCAATTCCTTAGATGAGTGGCCCTAGGGATCCTGGCCCCACAATCCCCCGAGCATCTTGTGGCTTTGCTTCAACTCTTGAATCTTCTTAACATCTTATAGTAGTCAGAGCTAAGCCCAAGACGCTCAAATCTCTTTCTGACGAGTAGTTTCATTAAAGCACATCTTCTTGATACATCCAATAAATGTAGCCCCCGAGCTTCCGAGTACTCTTTAAGCAGTCACAGGTTCAGGAGACTAATCTTGAAGTTCACCTGGGTAGTCTAATAGAGCGCATCGAGTGGATGTACCTATTGAACTTTGAGTAGTTTTGTTAAAACTAGTCAAAAGTCGTGGATAACATGAAATCATCGAACTTTTGAGTAGTTTTGATAAAACTATTCAAAGGTCTTGGATAAAGCATAATAGGCTTAAGAGAAATTGTATCCTTCAAATGCAGCCCCCGAGTCCACGAATACTTCTAAGTAGTCGTTGGATCGATTACTGCTTCCCTTATTTACTTCAAGCCATGAATCCCAATACATATTTGACGATTATTTTCATAAGACTCAGTATGCTTTTTTGAGCATATATGCTAGCATAACAACTTTCGAGTTGTCTTCAAATGCAAGAATTGATCAACTGTGATTCCTCATTTACGAGTGGTTTTGTTAAAACCAATCAAAGATCTTTTTCCACTGTTTTCCGCCTTAAATCTCGGAAGGAAATCAAATCCCAGATTATCCGTGAGCAGCCCCCGAGCTTTGAATCAAAAGAATATCTTTTGATTTGAAGATCTGATTAATCGCTAGGATTCTGTTTGTAATGTAATCCGAAATTTACGCCGGGAAAAACTAACCAAACCATCCCCTGTAACAAAATGCGATACGTCGTTGATACTGTTCAAAACAGTAACCCTACCCGAAAGTTATAAATCTAGAGTGAAACCTTCCTTTGCTTCGTTAACCTTTAGCGCAGCGCTATAGCCTTTTGCCTCCTCATCGAAGCTTCCTTGTCATTTCGAACTTTCCGTGCTTGCTTCTCTTGTGAATGCGAGAGAAAAGCAAAGTCTTAACTCGATCGGCCACCATGAGCTCGAAGAAAGCAGAGGCCTCTTCTTCTAAGCCTGCGGAGAAGAAGGCATCAAGGAAGAGGGTTCCCTTGGTAGATCCAAACACGAAGCCAGATTGCAAGACTCATCCTTCTCCTGTTGATGCTTGGAAGTATTGCACCGCGAAGGAAGGAGACCTTCATGACTTGGTGGAGCAAGGTTTGCTCTTATCCCAGGAGACTCTGGAGTGGAGGGCTTGCTTCAACGCACAATTCCCACTGAAAACACAAATGAAATCCCTTTGTTTGTGTCGTTTTGTGAGCGCGGAGTAGGTCTTCCAATCTCCTCCTTTTTCCGCGAGCTCCTTGATTTTTACAAACTCCAACTCCATCATCTGAATCCTAATGGGATTTTGAATATCGCTGTATTTGTGCATGCTTGCGAAGCATTCCTTGGCATCAATCCAAATCTCGCTTTATTCCGTACTTTGTATCATGTAAAGCCCCATCCAAATTTCCAAAGGATGGAAGTGGTTGGAGGGGCGGGAATTCAATTCCGCCAAAGGATGAAGGAGCAATGGTTCTCCATGCCCCTGAAGGAATTGTGTGGAGACTGGAAGTCCGAGTGGTTCATAATCGGTGAGTAGTCAAAAAACGAGTACTCTTCCTATAGTATTTACGGTCAATGCACATTGTTATACACTAATCTTTTTCCTGTGTAATTATAATACAGCAGAGAACCATGGAAAAAGCTGTCATGTCAAAGATGGATGGTATCCCAAGGATCTATCCAACTGGAATACTAAGCCAACCACTGAAGAAGCCAAGGATGTGCCCGCTTTGCTAAAGCGAGTTCAATCGTTGAAGAATAAAGGCTTAACTGGAGTCGGGATAGCCTTCAGTTTTCTCAAGAGAAGAATTCAACCACTCCAAATGGAAAAGAACCACTCGGTCTCGATCAGATGTCCCTGCGGGATCATATGTGCCTGGAGCAGAGGAAGGTCAGCGCATCAAGATCTCCAAATTTATCACTGCTATTCAAAGCTCTTCAACTACAAGTGCCATGGCGAGTGGTACCACAGGGAGGACAACTAGCTCCAAAGTGGGCGTGCTAAAGTTGAAGAAGTTCAACTTTAAGCCAAAAACCACCGCGCAGACAAAGTAAGTTTGTTAAATCAAGATATCTTTTCAATTGAGCCATAATTCAGCTATTGAATCTTGCGTTCTTTGTGAAGGATTTCATCTGGCGCACTTGCGCCACAAGAACAATTGAAAAAAAACTGAAGAGACAAAGCGTAATGAAGAAGAAGTCCTCCCTGGCGCTGTCGAAGAAAGCGGCGGAGTTGCGGGTCTAAACCAGTCTCCAGAGAAAGAGGAATCTGATGTCAATTTGGCTTCAGAATCAAACCCCGTAGAAACTGCAAACCAGGGAGACGCCAAAAGGCCGCCGTCAACTGTGGGGGTAAATCATATAGCCTTTGCTCTGTATATCTCCCAGAATTTAAATGCTTGTAAAACCATGAAGGTTGGTTTGGAGGCTGGAGAAGTCGCCAACATTGTTATCAGACAAAGTACTCCACCGCCACAAGAAAGGGCTATGGACAATGAAGCTATGCAACTGAAGCAACACCTGGCAGCCGCTCTGGTAAGAGGGAAACTTAATAGAAAATAGTTAATATATTGGTTACTAACTATCATCAAATGTAGGCTTTGGTAGATAAGATGGAGAAGAATAGAGATGTCAGCCTGAAATCTCGAATAAAAGAACTCGAAGAAGATCTTGCGGCTGCCTATGAGGCGCGAGAAAAAGCTCGAGTTCATAATCAAGACTTGGTCTCTCGACTACACAAGCAACTCGAGGGAATGGGAGATGAAAAATCTCGAATGGATACTCGTAATCGGGCGTTGATCCGAGACAACAATAGTAAGTAAAGCAAATTATGTACATTTAATTATTAACTTAGTCGTATGAAGTGTAATCATAGACTTGTCACGCCTTTGCAAGATTGAAAAAAGAATTGGTTGAAGAACAGAGCACCAGCACTTCGTGGTATAACTTGGCTCAATCTAAAACCGATGATTGTGCCCGCTTGGAAAAAGAGGTTGAGGACCTGAAAGGAAAATATACCAAGGAGCATCAGATCCGTGTTGACATGGAACAAGCTTGCGCCAGGGCCTTGGCAGGACAACAAGTCAAAGAACAAGAAGTGGAGGATCTCCAAACTGAGAAGAAGGCCATAGAAGAAGCGGTGCTCCCCATCATTGACATGGTAACACCGGAGGGTGTTGCTACTACCAACTAGTCATTATTGGAGCGGATCAGCGCAGTGCCTAGACAGATAACTGATTTCTGTAAGAATATCATGAAGGAGTGCATGAATCAGTTGCTAGTGATGGCGAAGGCGCACAATCCAGACGCTAAACTTGAAGTTGTAGAGCTTCTAGAAGGAATGGAAATTGAAGGATTCGAGGAATTGGTGAAAGAAACAGAGCGAGTCGCAAATACGTTTATCGACTCGTTAGAGTAGATCTATACTGTAACTTGAACTACTCATTTCGAATACTCTGTTTTGAAGCTATCCATGTATATAACATCTGATACTTGTTTAAAGTAATCCATTTGGAAATACTACTATGTAAGTAATATCCAATAGTTTGTACGTATGCGAAGTACTATGGGTAGTATATTTGACGAGTGACTACGGTTTAAGTAATTCAGTGGTCGTATAAGGTTCGCAACTAGGAGGAGTTGAATCGAGCCTTGTTAAGGATTAGCAACTTTGCTAATGCAGGGCGAAAAGTTATGCACATTGGCATATGCTGTACTTTTTAGTACTTTGGAGCACCTTTAGGTGATTTTTATATGAAATGAAGAATGAGTGTAATTGGTACAACACTGATTCTTGAAGCTTTTGTTGAAAAAATCCACAGAGTCAAAAGAAAAGAAATTATCGCCTTCGACCATGTATAGGTTAGGGTAATTCATCCAAGATTTTTAGGTGATTTGACACATCCTTTTAAAAGGAAATCCTGGTTTCTTTTGAGCGGGAGTAGAAAACTACTCGGATACCACACGACGGCTATCGCCGTAATGAACATGGTATAGTTTTATCTAATGAGATAAAGGATGTCATGGCTTTGTAGATGACAGGGAAACATAACTTTATTAATTTGAGAACAAGGGTTGTTTTACAACCTCTCGCGTACAATGTCCCGTGTTACGGGTAAAATTTGCGGAGATGTTCTATGTTCCATACATTTGGTAATTCCTCTCCCTCCGAGGTTTGCAGCCTGTATGTACCAGGTCCAATGACTTGTTTTACAAGAAAAGGACCTTCCCATCGAGACATAAGCTTGTGTAACCCTTCAGTCTTTTGGATTCGACGTAGTACCAAGTCTCCTATAGTAAAGGATCGAGGTTGAACAGAGCGTTTATGAAAGCGACGTAATCCTTGAAGATAACGCGTCTTCTGAATAAGGGCTGCTACTCGAGCTTCTTCGACGCCATCAACATCTTGAGACCTTTCTTGATGAGCGAGTTGTTCATCGTAGTTCTCCAAACGCGGGGCTTCCCATAAAAGATCTGCCGGTAGGACTGCTTCAGAGCCGTAAACCAGAAAATATGGTGATTGGCCAGTGGCCCTGCTGGGTTTGGTGCGTAGCCCCCAGAGCACCGCGGGCAACTCTTTTGCCCATTTCCCACCATATTTCTTTAGAGGCTCATACAATCTGGGTTTTAACCCTTGCAGTAGCAAACCGTTTGCTTTTTCCACCTGTCCGTTGGCACGAGGATGAGCAACTGAAGCATAATGTATCTCAATGGAATATCTGTCACAATAGTCTTGGAATTCTTCGCTGGTGAATACAGAACCGAGGTCTGTGATAATGTTGTGAGGAACTCCAAATCTCTGGACAATACCATCAAAGAATTTGATCAAATTAGCAGCTTTAGCGTTTACTAAGGGCATTGCTTCGATCCATTTAGAGAATTTATCGATGGCTACGACGAGCCACTCGAATCCGCCTGGAGCTTTGGTAAGGGGACCAACGAGATCAAGACCCCAGCAAGCGAAAGGTCATGATAAGGGTATAGTGTTGAGGTCGTGTGCTGGAACGTGAGCTTGTCGTGCGAAGAATTGACATCCTTGACATTTTTTGACGATGTCCACTGCATCGTGCTTGGGACGTCGGCTCGCCGAGATCCTAGCTTTGACAGGGCATCTGCGGCGACGTTGTGGTCGCGAACAACGTGGTGAAATTCCATGCCTAGGAAGTTTCTTTCTAGTTTACGAACCTCGTGAACGTAGGCATCCATTGTCTCTTTAGAAGCATCCCAGTCTTTATTAACTTGATTGATGGCCACCGCCGAATTGCCATAGACAACAAGTCGCTTAATACCGAGTGATGCAGCCAGACGGAGCCCGTGCAGCATAGCCTCGTACTCTGCTTCGTTATTGGTGACCTGAAACAGGATTTGAAGAACGTATTTGAGTTGGTCTCCTTTAGGAGATATAAGAAGTACACCTGCGCCTCCTCCTTCAAGTTTGAGTGATCCATCAAAATACATGACCCAGTGCTCAGGTCGAGTGGTTGCCGTAGAATTTTGAATTTCTGTCCATTCGACTGTGAAGTCAGCAAGAGCCTGGGACTTGATGGCTGTTTGAGATGTGAAGTCAAGGTGGTATGCTCCAATTTCAGCCTTCCATTTGCAGATTCGACCTGTTGCGTCTGGATTATTAAGGATTTCGCCTAGCGGGAAATGAGTTACGACTGTGATGTGGAAAGCTGGGAAGTAATGTCGTAGCTTGCGTGATGTGATGAAGACGGCGTAGAGTAGTTTTTGGACTTGAGGATAGCGAATCTTGGACTCGGAGAGTACTTCGCTGATATAATAGATTGGCCGCTGTACTGGGAATACATGGCCGTCCTCTTGTCTTTCAACTACTATTATAGTGCTGACCACATGGGTTGTCGTTGCAATGTATAGATATAGATGATCATCTTTCAAAGGCGCTGTGAGTACTGGCGGAGTAGATAGATATGTTTTGAGTTCTTCGAATGTCGTATCTGCTTCATTCGTCCAAGAAAACTTATCCTGCTTTTTAAGCAATTTGAAGAAAGGGAGGCATTTTTCTCCTAATCTTGAGATGAACCTGTTTAAGGCTGCGATGCATCCTATCAGCTTCTGGACATCTTTTATGTTCTTCGGTACTCCCATGGCGAGGATTGCTGAAATCTTTGCCGGGTTGGCTTCGATGCCCCTCTTACTGACCATGAACCCCAAAAGTTTTCCTGACGGAACACCAAAGACGCATTTGGTTGGGTTAAGTTTCCAACGGAATGTTCTAAGGTTGTCGAATGTCTCTTGAAGGTCGTTGATGAGATGTTCTGACTGCCTTGTTTTGACGACTACATCATCAACATACGCCTCTACATTGCGCCCAATTTGTTTGGATGAGCATGTTTGTATGGCTCGCTGATATGTGGCGTCGGCGTTCTTCAATCCGAAAGACATAGTTGTATAGCAGTAAGCGCCGAAGGGACTAATGAAAGATGTCTTGATCTGATCTTTTTTCTTCAGAGCTATCTGATGGTATCCTGAATAGCAGTCCAGAAAACAGAGTAATGCGCATCCTGCCGTGGAGTCGACGACTTGATCAATGCGTGGGAGTCCCATGGGGTCTTTTGGACAATGCTTGTTCAAATCTGTGTAGTCGACACACATCCGCCACTCGTTGTTTTTCTTCCGAACCAACACTGGATTAGCCAACCACTCGGGGTGGAAGACTTCTTTGATGAAGCCTGCAGCGAGTAGTTTGGCGAGTTCTTCTTTTATTGCCTCACGTCTATCTTGTGCAAATCGTTGGAGGCGCTGTTTTTTGGGTTTTGCGTTCTTGTCAACGTTTAATTTGTGCTCGACAAGTTCTCTAGGAACACCAGGCATATCAGATGGTTTCCAAGCAAAAATATCTTTATTATCTTGGAGGAACTTGACGAGCGTGTCTTCCTATTTACAGTCTAAATCTGCCCCTATAAGGGCAGTTTTGGACGGATCGCCCGTCCCAAGATTTACAGTTTTGAGCTGTACTTCTTCGGAGGGCTTGAAGTTGGCACTTGTTGACTTCTTGCTGGGTACTTCTAGGTCATCTTCCTTCGACTTCCTGGCCAAAGTGAGTACTTCCAACATCTGGGTAGGGACGTGCGAAGTGGCGGCGAATTCTACTGCCTCGACGTCGCAATCATACGATACCTTTAAGTCTCCTTTTAGGGAAAGTACTCCTTTAGGAGCAGGCATCTTGAGAACCAAGTATACATAATGCGAAATCGTCATAAATTTGGCGAGGGCTGGTCGCCCAAGGATCGCATGGTATGAGGTCTCGAAGTCAGCAACCTCGAACTTATTGTACTCGGTTCTGAAGTTTGCTTCCGTCCCGAAGGTAATTGGTAATGTGACCTGGCCTAGGGGGATTGCTGCATTGCTTGGGACAATGCCATAGAAAGGAGCGTCTGTGGGCTTGAGGTATTTTGTAATGTCTAGGCCACTCTTCTTGAACGTGTTTGCGAAGATGACATTGAGCCCGCTGCCTCCATCAATGAGTACTTTAGTCAGACTGGCTTACCCACGACTGGGTTTAAGACCAGAGGGTATCTGCCAGGATTTGCAAAGTTTGTCCACTGGTCTGTTCTGGAGAATGTGATAGGCACTTCTGACCACTTTAGGTATGTTGGGGTGGCAGGTTCTATTGCCATGATCTCTCGCAGGGTGAGCTTCTTGGTGCGCTTCGACCGGTTCAGGGTTTCCCCACTGAATAGTACAGCTACGACATTCTCGACATTTGGGAAGTTACTGCCAGGGTCTTTGTCGTCTTTGTCTTCCTTTTTCTTGTCGGTTTTGGGAGCATCTGGTGTTTGCTTGTCAAATTCCTGCTTTAGGTGAAAGCACTTCGCCATTGTGTGCTTGCCATTGGGGTGGTAAGGGCAAGGACCGTTCATGACGTCTGCCGCTGAACGAGTCTTACGACTAGGGCGCTGGACTGCCGCGACTGTGTTGTCTGGCTTGCGCTTCCTGTTATCGCGATTGAAGTCCCGATTGTTTGGGCGATCGTTACGTCGGTAGCCGTTATCTTTGTTGTGATTGTTGGTGTTGTTATCGCGATGTCTGTCAAAGCGCTCTCGCTCGTGATCATCTTGGTCTGCCCATTTGGTGACAATGCGTCGTAGCTCGCTGATGTTTTCTGGGCGACGTCGGCCGAACTCACGGTGTAGTTCTCGGGTGTAGAGACCGTCATGAAAGCAGTCGATTACTTCCCGGTCAGAGATATCCACGATTGTAGCTCTTTTATCAAAGAATCTCTTGATGTATTTTCACAAGGTTTCTCCTTTTCCTTGCTTGCAAGCTGCCAGTTCATAACGGGTTCCCGGCCGAGCCCAGGTTCCCTAGAAGTTGGTGGTGAATTTCCTGGTGAGATCGTCCCAGGAGTCAATGGACCCGGGGCGGAGGCCCTCGAGACATGTTAGGGCGTGGTATCTAGCATAATAGGGAAGTAGCTGACTTTGATATCGTTGGATCCTCCAGCCATCTGGATGGCTGTAGAGTAAATTCGGAGCCATTGTTCAGGGTCTTGGTTGCCCGTGAACTTCTCAATTCCTGTAGGTTTGAACTTGCTTGGCCATTGGATATCCTTTATGTGCCTGGAAAAGGCTGGAAAGCCGTCATATTTGTCGCATGGTGATCGATCACTCCGAAAGCTAAAGGTGCTGTGGTCGGAGTGGTATTGTCGTCAATGGTTGTGGTTTTGGGGAGGTCGATCGCTGTAATTTGAGGACTCTTGATGTCGGTGGCGATCGTTACGACGCTCTCCTCGGCGATCATTGCGGCGTTCTTCGTGACGGTCGTAATGGCGTTCTTGATCGCGTGGTCGGTTTCTGTAATTGTGGTGGGGAGGAGGCCCGTAGTTGTTGTCGTAGTCTGCGTGGCGACGGAGTTCCGATTCCATGCGCCGTTGTTGACTCAACTGAATGACAGAGCGAGCATCGCGGTTGTCATTAATGACGTTGCGGAGGTCTCGATCTTGTGGCCTTGCATCGTCTTGGTTGTTACTGCGTCCTCTCCCCTGCTGGTGGTTGCGATCAGCATCTTGGCTACGTCGATATCCTCCTGTGGTGGCAATTGAAGCTTCGTCTGGGGGTGGTCTCTCAACGTCCGGGCGTCTGGTGTTTGGAGTGTGGTGGCTAGGATTCGCCTGGTTCGTAGCCTTCTGAGCCGCATCGAGGAGTGAGAGTACTTGTCTGACCGCCGGAGTGTCGGGCATGGCCCTGACGAGTTCTGCTGCGACGGAGATGTTTAATGGCGCGTTTTGGGATACTAGCTGATCGCCGACCATATCGAAATCCTGTGTAAGGTTTCGCATGGCATTGGCGCGTAGCGCGGCGTTAAGACGCCTCTGCTTGCGCTTGGCATTCCTTGCTTGACGCGCGGTCTTTTGCTCCTCTGTTTCTCCGTCAGCAGTGCGTTCCTCTTCAGAAACGTCGTATTGAGTGCCTTGGTCTTCGTTGCCAGCCATGAACACCTGACGGCTTGGGTCTTGATCGCTGAGGACGATCTGAGTGGTTGAAAAGTTATCGCTCGAGCTTTTAGTTGGAGTGGTGAGCGATGCAGTCTTGTCGTCTTGGAAGGGGAGTTCTTCCAGTATAACGGCAGCAAGTCTGGAGTTGTTGTCCTGTGAGGTGTCGGCCGGAATCGCTCCGGGCCAGTGGACGGCGAGTCCTCCCGGTGTTCTGGTCATGACTAGTCCGAATGGGAGGTGAACGAGTGGTTCCTCCAACACGAACTCGGTGTTGAAGTGAGCGTGATGGTGTAGGCGCGCGACGTTATCAGGAGCATCACTTAGCAGGATGGTAAAGTCATCGTCATTGTCCCTCGATGGCGATGATGCCGACTCGGGGTCGTCGGGGTGACTTGGCTTTGAGTGGGACTCCTGGGTCGTCCATGCCTCTGCTTTTGTGGTACGACTCTGTTTGTGCGAGTTCATTATGTTGGAGAATTCTTTTGGGAGCCGATCTGGGGGTTGTCCGATGGCGTAGCCAGCTCGGAGTTCCCTGCTCTTTCCGTAACTGGGATCGAGTCGTATCAGGACTCAACCTGGTGAATCCTGGGCGAATTTGGGGTTAAGATCAGACTCGGAATTGGAGTCAAGATCGAGTTGGAAGTAGCCGCCGAGTAGGAGCCAGGGTTGTTCGCGAGGTAGCTTGCGAACCTACCATCGCTTTCAGCGACGAAGGTCCATGCGCTGAAAACGAAGGTGGCTCCTTCTTCGACGTCGGAAATCTTGAAGGTAGTGAATCCCATCGTCCCTGATGGTGAGCTTTCGGTGAGAGGCCCCATGGTGGGCGCCAAGTGTTGATGATTTATGTCGAGCACGTCTATCTGGGGGTATCCCAAGGAGTAGATTAGTGGGTCTTGCCGAGTTCTAGGAACGACAGTGCACGAACAACACAAAGATTTTGACAGGTTCGGGCCGCGAGAAGCGTAATACCCTACGTCCTGTGTGCTTGATTGTATTGTATGTGAGTTGAGTTGTTTTGAGGGGTGTCCCTGCTCCTCCTTATATACTCGGGGAGCAGAGTTACAAACTGAATACAAATACTACTCGTATCCGACCTGGAAGGTTACATTGAGGTAGTCTATCTTGAATACGAGTAGTTCTAAAACTTGACTACAACGTCCTATACCTTATCCGGATAGTACAAAGCAGTCGGGTCATAACTCTCCATATCGAGTAGTTCAATTCCTTAGATGAGTGGCCCTAGGGATCCTGGCCCCACAGAACCGGACTCCCTCGACCTCTGCGACCACAATGCCCTCCCCGCCATGGTCATCAGATGACCAATTGAGCACTCTGAGTCTCTAACTCTTTATCACCATACATACATATATCTTTTGCATGCCTGAAGGCGATAGGTTTCGTATGCGGCTATCTGTCCTCATTCTTATGCCCTCTCAGATCTACGGCTATCTGTTACACATAATTCGTTGAACACTTCTATCACCATACATATATCTATTTGCATGGTCATAAGAATGAGGGTATATTTGATCCCTCTCCTTATTGATATGAAGGTGTATGTCCTACCACGTGAGATGTTCGGCGTCGCAGCCTTCTCGGTCGCTGTCTTGCACTACTGTACATGATTCTCGTCCTCGGCAACCGGCCAGGGGAAGCTCGGCATCAGGTGGCAGTCCACTGGTTCAAGAACACTAGAGCAAGACACTGCTGAAGGTTAGACTATTTCTTTGGTTTCTCATAAGTAAACACCCAACTTAACAGTCACTCATGGATACATAATTGTTACCCCGATCACAAGAACTATATCCTTGGAGGGATTCTCTTAATCTCCGTGATGCGCTTGTTGCCTTACGGAAGAAATAAAGAAAACAAAGTTGCAATGTAGAGTTATTCATACAGTAACGGTATTTAATTATGAAAGTTGGCTAAGTTGCTGGCCTTAGCCCTTTTGTCTGCTTTTTTTAATGATGATGGCATAATATATACCATTTACGGTTAGAATGAACAAGAGTTCACAAACAATTGTGAAATTAATACTTCTTTAACATGCTAATCAGATAGCGATAAAATCTCATGATAAAAAATATTTCATGTTTTTACTCCTAAAAAGAACGGCCGATACTTCTTTAACATGCTAATCAGATAGCGATAGAATCTCATGATAAAAAATATTTCGTCTTTTTACTCCTAAAAAGAACGGCCTGGGAACCGCGACCGCACCCTCCGTCGCTCTGTCGATCCCTCCTCTCTGCCTGCGATCCTCGGCCAATCCCTCCCTCCGCCTGCTGTGACGAACCGGATTCTCACCGACGAGAACCCGACTCCCTGTACCCTTGAGATAGTCCCAGGAATAGCAGCTATCTCGTACAGAACTCATCTCAGTCGAATATCACATCCGTACAACGATAAAAGATTCATTACATGACTCATATAAAGACAAAGCGTCTGATACAAGCCCTCTGGGCTAAAACGACAATAGGAAACATCTGCGCAGCGGTAGCTAGAACAACAGGGACCACTCCTCCACAGGCATCCTTGAGCGAAGCGCACACCCTTCAGTCGTACCACCCGTCCTGGTTGAACTCGTGGTCGGGGTCTTCACCTGAGAACCCAAAGTCTGTCCCCAAGGAAGTGGGACAGGTCCACGTCACCAACCATAAAATGATGCAAGCTTTAAAGGTGGCCTATTCTAAGGATATAGAAATAAACAAGGTTTAAGCCAGGGTTTCTTAATGCAAGCAGCAGCAGCAACCCAATTTCATCTCATCACCAACTCCTGCTCACACTCACACATCCACACTCCAAAACCAACCGTCAGCCTCACATATTCCCATCGGGCTCGTCCTGCCACGGCAGGCTCCCGCAAATCATTAACCTCCAACACCTTTCTCTCACTAGTCGACTTGGTGAGCTCCCTCCCCACCTCGTCTCAACAGCCTCAGCTGGACCAATCTCTCATAACCCGTTTCAAGGATGAGGTAAGAAAGCAGATTCCCATGCTAGCCGGGGCTTCTCAGAAATGGGTCGTCCGTAACCGAGGACACGGCTATACGTATAGTTTACACTCTGCAGAGGTGGCACTCCAGGAATCCATCCGGGCTGCAAGGCTAGTCCGCAACCAACCTGAGACGCAGCCCACAGCAAAGACCCTAAACAGTAGCGGCGCCAATCCTGTCTCCCTAGGCTCGGGAAACATCCGATCTAACATCTGCCCCAGGGTCGTGAAACCTTCCCACCGGGGCCAGTCGGGGGCCGTGGTAAATCAGGGAGATTACGCCGCAACGAATCCCCCTTACACATATCATGCTCGATTCTCCTACAGTCTTGGCGCCGCACTAGAGTAGGCTTGCTGGAACCCTCCCCATACTGGGTAGATGGTGAGCACGGTATTTCCCAAGTCCAAAGTGGGGGCACGACTCGGTCCTTAATTGTTCGGTAAAGCGAGTATCTGCATCACAAGTGATCCGCCGCAACGGTCCGCAATCGGCACCCATAACAGGTATTGCCGCCCAAACACCTCGGGTACTCACCGAGTACCAATCCCCAAGTAACCAGTAACCATGTACCCGCAACAGGTACCCCATAGGGACTGCCCGAGTGCAGCCCCTCAGCACCTCGATCAACGATCGAGTTGTTATTACTCGCTTACACCGCCTAGCTGCACTACTCCTCCCAAACCACCCACAACTCACGCCAAGAGGATCAATCACAACCTTCCCAACACATGCATAGCATAGCATAGCCTATTTATAAGTGAGTAGTAGGTAGCAAGGTAACAGGATAATAACAAAGGCAGTGCAGGTTTATCATGCGAGTAAAGTAAAGCGCTAGCATACTAGTTTGCATGTCTAATAGGTATTTCAGAGATGGTCGGGCGTGAACCTAGGCAAAGGTCTTCGTCCTCGTCAAAGCAGTTGTTGAAGTAGTCCGGCTCCTCCTGACTCTCCGGAGCTCCTAGGGGCGCGGAAAATAAAATAAGACGCGACTACTAGCAAAGAAACACTAAGACAGCGATGAAAGAAGACCCAAATAACACCAAACTCTACACTAACGCGTAGTTCAAGATTTTAGAAAAATATAGAAACTGGTTTCATATTTTTCTGAGCTACGGTTGATTTATTATTAATTTTCGAAGTTTAAATCATTTTCTGAAAATATTAAATAATTTCCGAAAAATAAAACAGACAAATAATTAGCCTGCTTACGTCAGCATGACGTCATGCTGACGTCAGCAGTGGGGTCCGCCTAGGATGACGTCAGCAGTGGGCCCTGCTGACGTCAGCGTTGACCGGTCAACGGTCAACGGGGTCAACGGTCAGCGGGGTCAACGGTCAACGGTCAGCGGGTCAACTCTGGTTAGTGGGCCCCATGTGTCAGTGACTCGCAGAGTATGACAGGTGGGTCCCATACGTCAGCGCAGTTAAAGAAAAAGAAAAAGAATAAACGATGGTTGGGCTGGAATTGGGCCGAAAGCGATTGGGCCGGAAAAGTTTAGGGTGGTTAAACAGACTTAACTTGCGAGATTCGGCCCATGATGGGGGTGGCTGCCGGATCTGGCCTGGTGGACTGAGTCCACGGTGCACCGTGAGATAGGTCCACGTGAGCCGGGTGCATGGGATATAGGTGTGGCCGAACTGGGATCTTCTGTGCGTGCGCGTGTGGCGACTTGGTGTGGTCTACGGTGTGGCTTCGCCACGGCGCGACGCGACGCGCGCGCGACGCGCTCTGGAGCACGCCGGCGGCGACGGTCGGCGGCGGTTCTCGCCGGAGAAGGCTCGGCTCGGGGCTAGATCGGCTGGGTTAGCTTCTCTAGGGCTCGGTGGTCATGGACAGGGTGAAAAGGGCTCGGATTAGGGTTTGGCTTGGGCTCCCGACGTGCGACGGCGATGGCACGGCCATGAACGCCGGCGAGCACGACGGCGGCTCGGGGTTTGGTTCAAAGGCGCTCGGAAAGGGGTTAAGCGAGTGCGCGTGCGGCTCCAGCAGCGGCTGGGACGCACCTGGGTGCACACGCGCGGGCACGTGGTCACCCACGGCCGCGCGTGGCCTCGGCGTTCGCGCGCGCGGCGAGCAGAGCTCGGCCGCGGCGGGCCTCGGCTGCGGGGAACAAGCGACGGCGGGTTGCAAAGGGTTTAGCGGCTTAGGATCCTGCAGAAGACACGCACAGCTCAAAGGCTGGCTCACAGAGAAAGGCTAGGCTCAACGAGCTCGCACGGCGGCGGAAATCGGCCGGAGTTGGGGAAGAAGGAGGGGCTCCGCGGTTAGCTCACCCGGGTCTCGTCGAGGTACGCTGCAGCTCGGGGTAGGCTCGGCGCAGTCTGGCGGTCCTCGTGCTCCTCCTCTCGCTCCTTGGTTCGGCCTGGAGATGGCGGTCCACGAGCGGCGGCGGCGACTTCGGCGGCGGCGCTGCGGGGACGGAGCCTCGGCTTCTCTTCCCTCCCTCTTCTCCTCCTCGGACCCTCCTCTGGTTCTCCTCCTCCCTCTCCCCCACTCGAATTGGATCTAGGAAACCCCAATGGGGCGGCGCGGCTTGGAGAAGAAGACGGCCGGCGGCGGGTTAAATAGGCGATAGGCGCTAGGGTTTCCCGGGGTTCGACGGACGGATGGGGAGCTCGAGCGCTCACGGACACGCGGCGCAATCGCGTCGGGCCGCACGGAGCTCGGGCAGTTGGGAGTCACGGGCGCGCGCGGAAGAGAGAGAGAGAGAGCGGCGCGCGGGAGGAAGACGATGACGCGGGGAGGAAGGTAAAGCTGACAGGTGGGGTCCGGCGGTCAGTGAGAGAGAGAGAGCGACGCGGTGTCGACGCGGCAGGGAGAAGTGTTGGGCCGCTGACGGGCCGAATGGCCGGCTGGGCTGCTCGGGTTGCTGGCTCGGGAGAAGAGTTGAAGGGGGTTTGATGGACTTGAGCTCGAGAATTCGGCCCACGAACAGTTAGAAGGATTGGAAATTAGTTTAGTCAATTAGAGTTTGAATTCAAATCTAGAATTTGAATTCAAACCAACCAAAAATCCAAATAAAACCAAATAAATCCAAATCACACTATTTCATCCTTAGCACTTCAAATTGATTTTAATTTGAATTTAAATTGCCTAAGAATTTAGGGAGCAAAATAGAAGACACTCTTATATGTTGGTTGCATGCACACAATTTCACCAAAAATTTTTAAATTCGAATTTTTGCATTCAACAAATCCTATAAGAATTTTGGGTTGTTACACCTGCGATCCTCGTATCCGTCGAAATCCAAATTTCTGAACCGCGATTGCACCCTCCGTCTTGACCTCATGTTCTGGTACTCTCAGACACTTCCTTAGCTGTGACACGTGGAACACTGGGTGTACTCCCGCTAGGTCCTCTGGTAGGTCTAGCTTGTATGCTAGCTTCCCTATCCTCTCCAGTATCTGGTACGGTCCAACAAAACGGGGTGACAGCTTTCCTTTTACTTGGAATCTCCTATGCCCTCTGAGGGGTGACACTTTCAGATAGACGAAGTCTCCTACTTCGAACTCCAGATCTCGTCTCCTTTTATCTGCATAGCTCTTTTGTCGGCTCTGAGCTGCCTTCAGGTGCTCTCGGATCTTGGCCACATTTTCTTCTGCCTCTACAATCATGTCAGGTCCAAAGAATGTTCGTTCTCCCACCTCTGACCACATTAGAGGTGTTCTGCATTTCCTGCCATATAATGCTTCAAAGGGTGACATCTGTAGGCTGGCCTGGTAACTGTTGTTGTAGGAGAATTCTGCATAAGATAGGCTCTTCTCCCAGTCTGTGCTGTATGCTAGAACACAAGCCCTTAACAAATCTTCAAGAACTTGGTTCACTCTTTCAGTCTGCCCATCTGTCTGAGGGTGGTAAGCTGTGCTATACTCCAAGGTTGTCCCGATGGCTTGATGTAGGCTTTGCCAGAATTGAGCTGTGAATTGGGGTCCTCTGTCTGACACAATACTTTTTGGTGCCCCATGCAACTTGAGAATGTTGTCTATATATAGCTCTGCTAGTCTGCTTACTGAGTGTGTGCTTTTGACAGGTATGAAGTGAGCTACTTTTGTCAATCGATCAACTATGACCCAAATGGCATCATTCCCTTTCTGAGTGCGGGGTAGGCCAACTACGAAGTCCATGCTGATATCTTCCCACTTCCACATTGGAATTTCCAGTGGTTTTAGTAATCCTGCTGGCCTTTGATGTTCTGCTTTGATTCTTCGACACGAGTCGCACTTGGCTACATACTCTGCTATGTCCTCTCTCATCTTCTTCCACCAGAACTTATCCTTCAGATCCTGATACATCTTGGTGCATCCTGGGTGTATTGAGTACTTGGACTCATGAGCTTCTGAGAGAATTGTTCTCCTAATTTCCTTGTCCTGCGGTACACAAATACGGTCTTTCAGCCATACTGTCCCTGCTTCATCGATCCGGAAGTCAGGCGCTACTCCTCGTTGAATATCCTCTCTTACTTCTTGGATTTCTGGACACTTCGCTTGAGCTTCTTTGATTCGGTCTCCTAGGTTGTACTCTACTCTCATTTCCTGGGGTTTTCCTTCTTTTACTAGCTCGAGTTTCAGCATGTACAACTCTTTCGCTAGTTCTGGCTGACTTTCTTCTATCATCATGTTGTTGCAATAACTCTTTCGACTTAAGGCATCTGCCACGACATTAGCTTTGCCAGGATGGTAGTGTATCTCCAAATCGTAATCTTTGATCAGTTCTAACCATCTTCTTTGCCTCATGTTCAGTTCAGATTGGGTGAAGAAATACTTCAAACTTTTGTGATCTGTGTAGATATCGCACTTGTTGCCAATCAGGTAATGCCTCCAGATCTTCAATGCATGTACCACTGCTGCCAGTTCCAAGTCGTGCGTGGGGTAGTTTTCCTCATGTTTCCTCAGCTGCCTTGATGCATAGGCAACAACCTTGCCCTCTTGCATCAGAACACATCCCAAACCTTGTCTTGAAGCATCGCAGTAGACTACGAAATCTTTGCGAATATCTGGTAGGGTCAATACTGGTGTTGTAGTGAGTTTGTGCTTGAGTTCTTGGAAACTTCTTTCACATTTGTCCGTCCACTCGAATGGAACATTGTTCTTGAGTAGTTCGGTCATTGGCTTGGCAATCTTGGAGAAGTTCTCAATGAATCTTCTATAGTATCCTGCCAATCCTAGAAAGCTCCGGATCTCCATGACACTCTTCGGCTGCTTCCATTCTGCTACTGCCTCAATCTTTTCTGGGTCGACTGCTACGCCCTCAGCTGTCAACACGTGACCCAAAAAGGCTACTTTCTCTAACCAAAATTCACACTTGCTGAACTTTCCGTAGAGTTGATGCTGCCTCAGCCTCTCTAGTACAATCCTCAGATGCTTCTCATGTTCTTCGGCTGTTTCTGAGTAAACTAGTATGTCGTCAATGAACACCACTACGAACTTGTCTAGTTCCTCCATGAATACCTTGTTCATCATGTTCATGAAGTAAGCAGGTGCGTTGGTCAATCCAAAGGACACAACGGTGAACTCGTACTGCCCGTACTGAGTCACAAAAGCTGTCTTGGGAATGTCACCTTCTCTAATCTTCATTTGGTGGTATCCCGATCTCAGATCAATCTTACTGAAGTACTTGGCTTTCTTTAACTGATCTAGCAAGTCATCAATTCGAGGTAATGGGTACTTGTTCTTGATCGTCACTGCGTTCAGGGATCGATAGTCTACGCACATGCGCATCGACCCATCTTTCTTCTTCACAAACAACACTGGTGATCCCCATGGGGATGCACTTGGTCGAATCACACCACTTTCAAGCATCTCCTTCAGCTGCTTTTTGAGTTCCTCCAGTTCCTCCACTGACATTCTGTACGGTCTCTTGGCAATAGGCCCTGTGCCTGGTTGCAATTCGATTATGAACTCCACGTCTCGGTCAGGTGGTAATCCTGGTAGTTCTTCGGGAAACACATCAGGATATTCACACACAACAGGTACTTCTTCGATCGTCATTTTCTCGATAGAGTATACCAACTGCCTTAGAATACATGTTCTAGGTTCCTTCCTTGTTTTCCTTCTTTGTGGTTCTGCTGTTACTTTGACTCCGCTAGGGTGTGTCAACTCAACTGTTCTGGGTGAGCAACTGATTATTCCTTTGTGCTCTGTAAGCCAATCCATCCCTAGTATCACGTCAATTCCGTCTGACTTCAGGACTGTCAAGTTTCCTTCGAACTCCTGGCCTCCTATCATCAGTCTAACTGCGGGGCACTCTAAAGTGCACCTAAGCTCTCCTAAGGGAGAAGTAGTGACTATAGGTCTAGCTTTAGGTATTGTCGGGGGTGACTGCTCTCTCACAAACTTTGTCGAGATATAAGATCCAGTTGCTCCAGAGTCAAACAATACCAAAGCTGGAATGCCATTTACTAAAAACTCACCGAGCACAACGTCGGGAGCGTCCTCGGCTTCTTCCTCTGTCAAGTGGTTGAGGCGTCCTCTCTGCGCTGTTGCTGGCTGCCTGTCCTGTCCTCCAAGTGCCGGTGCCTTGGCTGGGGTTTGTTTGTTCTTCTTCTCCGGACAGTCAAAGGACTTGTGACCGGGCTTCCCACAAGCAAAGCAGACCACTGTGGTTCCTCCACCAATTCTGGGTGTGTTGTTCGGCTTCCAGTTGGGGTTTCCCTGACTTGAGTAGCTGTTGTTTCTGTTACCAAAGCTGTTGTAGTTGTTACCTCTGCTGCCAAAACTGTCGATGTTACTGCCTCGGTTACCCTGGTAGCTGTTTCTGTTGAACCCTGAGCTTCCTTGGCTGTTGCTCTGCTGAAAGCCTCTCTTGAGCATGTTGCTCTGGCCACTCCTCGGCCTCTGACTTAGTCTGTGGTTGTGCATCTGTTCTGCCTTCCTTTTCTTCTCTCTCCAAGTGTCTTCAAGACCCACTCTTTCCTTCTCAACTGCGATAGCCCTGTCAATCAGCTCTCTTAGTGACCTGTGTGAACTCGCTGCGAGTGCTGTTCTTAGACCTCTGTGCAAACCACGCTGGAACCAAAACTGCTTCTTCTTCTCAGTGTTGACGTCTTCAGGAGCGTACCTTGACATCTTAGCAAAGTGTCGAGCGTACTCAGCTACAGACAAACTTCCTTGGGTCATTGTCCTGAATTCCATTGCTTTATGTACCATGACTTGTTCTGGTATGTGGTACTCCTTGAAAGCTTCACAAAACTCCTGCCAGGTGATCTGAGCTGGGTTCGCGTGTGAGTCACAGTAGCTCTCCCACCACGCTTTCGCTGCTCCTTCAAGCTGGTGCGCCGCAAGGGCCACACATTCCTCTTCAGTGTAGTCTGTCAGGTCCAGCTTCGTCTCGATGGTACGCAACCAGTCGTGTGCGTCGAGTGGTTCGTCCGAGTAGTCGAAGGTGGGTGCTTTCAGCCTGATGAATCTTTCAATCTTTCTTTGTAGGTCTTCCTCACGGTGTCCCTGACGGTTCTGGTTCTGATTTCCCTGCATCTGTTGCATAGCTTGCATCATCTGTGTGTTGGCCTGTGCCATCTGTTGCATCAGCTGTGTCTGAGTAATCATCACTTCTGCCAAGTTTGGCGGTGGCGGTGGTTGCTGTTCGTTCTGTTGGTTCTGCTGAGGTTCCACTGCTGGTTCTTGCATTTCCACTTCCTGTTCTTCTCCTGGTGCGTTGTTCTCGGGCTGGAGCACGCCTGCTGCGCGTCCACGACCCCTGCCTCCAACTGCAACTGCTGCTCTTCCGCGACCACGACCTCTGACACGCCCTCTGCCTCTAACTGTCGTTGCTGCCTCTTCTTGCTCAGCTTCCTCAAAACGTGCAAGCAGCCGGTTGGATCTTCGGATCGACATCTTGCTGTATTTTTCATGAAGCAGATTTAGTGGCGGTCGGTAATGGTTAGGTTAGCGTAACTAGAGTAGGAGCTGCACACATGAAATAGACTCAACACTAAAGTACACTCAAGATGAACATCAATAAAACTGCAAGAACAGCCAATAAGATCGATCATTCATTACAGCATTACACCCTAGACATGAGTACTATCCCGAGGCCAGCTCCTGGAACCTTGAGGATTAGTACATCTAAGCGAATGCTACATCGTGGCTGAGCCAAAAGGTGGTCATGATCTACTAAGTCTAAACATCTACTCATGAAGATAGATACAAGTCTCATCACCACTGCTGACATCTGCTGATACTGCCTACTGCATCTGTCTCTTACTGCTGAAAGTGCTTGTGAGGCGCGCTGCCAACCTCACAGCCTCAGTCTCTGTCTGCTGCTTGATCACTGCCTGTTGTCTTGATGGGTGTCCGTGAGGCGCGCTGCCAACCTCACTATGTCCATCTCAGGTTCTGTCAATTGCTTCTCTAAGTGTGCCAGTTCTTGTCTCAGTCTTGTCATCTCGGGGGTAAGGGTTCGAGCCTCAGGTGGTGGTATCGGCTCAACTCGGCTTGGTGAGACTCTGTAGTTCTCTGTCCTGGGTTCAACTCTGCGTTCTTCTGGTCGTCCTTGGTTCACTGCGATCATTTCTGCTACCCTCTTCCTGTCTGATCTTACCCAACTACTAAGGGTCCTTCGAGCTTCATCCTTTGCCATAATCTGTTGAAGACTCAGGTACTTCATCAGCTGGTAGTTTCGTCCACTCTTCTCTTTGTAGCTATCCACCTCTTCTTGAAGTTCTGAGTTGAGATTGTCCAACCAGTATACTTCCTCCTTCAGACTTTCTATCTCTTCTTCCTTGGCTGCCAGTTCTTTGTCTTTTTCTGTGAGCTGATCTTCCAGGCGGACATCTCGAGCATGGTGAGTTGCTCGGATCAGTCCTGCCAACTGCCTGTTGTTGCGAGCTTCGTATTCCAAGTTCCTGACTTCCCTTGTTTTAGCTCTGAGTTGCTCCTCTAGTAAGGCGATCCTGTTGTCCTTCTCCATCAGCTGGAGGTCTTGCTTCCATACCTTCTCCTTCAGCTTGGCAACTTTCTCTTCCAAGCCAATGTTCAAGTACTCCTGCTCAATCATGCACTGGACTGAGGTCCGCAGAGTCACGTTCCGCTCTCGGTCTGCTGCGTGAGCCTGTAAGCTGACTGCATCTCTGTCCGTCGGATCTTCAAGAGCTCGCGGTAGGTACCGGTAACGAGTGTGGCTGAGCTGACTCTGGTACACAAGTGTGGCAAGTCGGAGTATCCTCATAGCTATAGTCTGCACTGCCCGACTGAAAGTGCTCTCGCTGGTAGCTGCTCGTAGCATCAGTGACCTTGGTCGTCCAGGGATATTGGGTACTACCATCTGCAACCGGGTGTGTACTCCCTCACCAGGTCCGTAAGTCCATCCCTCGTAGAAGACGTTGTCCACATCTATCCCCACTGTACGCAGCACCTCCCTCAGTAGTACTGCCAAACCTCCACAGTCTGCTCCTGTGGTCCTGATCTCTCGTCGTTCATCTGCTGATCTTCCTTCCATCTGCCAAACAGTTAGTGGGTTGTTAGTAAGTTAGCAAGTTAGTAAGGTAAGGTAAGGGTAAAAGTTTTGTAAATAGCTGAGATGTACTTATATAATTTTCAAATAGTCCAAGGGGTTTCATATAGAATAGAGGACTCAGTTAGAGCTTCTGTTCTAAGTTTCCGTTCTAAGGGTTACGCGCTACGGTCAAGTATGGCTTTGATACCAACTGTGACGAACCGGATTCTCACCGACGAGAACTCGACTCCCTGTACCCTTGAGATAGTCCCAGGAATAGCAGCTATCTCGTACAGAACTCATCTCAGTCGAATATCACATCCATACAACGATAAAAGATTCATTACATGACTCATATAAAGACAAAGCGTCTGATACAAGCCCTCTGGGCTAAAACGACAATAGGAAACATCTGCGCAGCGGTAGCTAGAACAACAGGGACCACTCCTCCACAGGCATCCTTGAGCGAAGCGCACACCCTTCAGTCGTACCACCCGTCCTGGTTGAACTCGTGGTCGGGGTCTTCACCTGAGAACCCAAAGTCTGTCCCCAAGGAAGTGGGACAGGTCCACGTCACCAACCATAAAATGATGCAAGCTTTAAAGGTGGCCTATTCTAAGGATATAGAAATAAACAAGGTTTAAGCCAGGGTTTCTTAATGCAAGCAGCAGCAGCAACCCAATTTCATCTCATCACCAACTCCTGCTCACACTCACACATCCACACTCCAAAACCAACCGTCAGCCTCACATATTCCCATCGGGCTCGTCCTGCCACGGCAGGCTCCCGCAAATCATTAACCTCCAACACCTTTCTCTCACTAGTCGACTTGGTGAGCTCCCTCCCCACCTCGTCTCAACAGCCTCAGCTGGACCAATCTCTCATAACCCGTTTCAAGGATGAGGTAAGAAAGCAGATTCCCATGCTAGCCGGGGCTTCTCAGAAATGGGTCGTCCGTAACCGAGGACACGGCTATACATATAGTTTACACTCTGCAGAGGTGGCACTCCAGGAATCCATCCGGGCTGCAAGGCTAGTCCGCAACCAACCTGAGACGCAGCCCACAGCAAAGACCCTAAACAGTAGCGGCGCCAATCCTGTCTCCCTAGGCTCGGGAAACATCCGATCTAACATCTGCCCCAGGGTCGTGAAACCTTCCCACCGGGGCCAGTCGGGGGCCGTGGTAAATCAGGGAGATTACGCCGCAACGAATCCCCCCTACACATATCATGCTCGATTCTCCTACAGTCTTGGCGCCGCACTAGAGTAGGCTTGCTGGAACCCTCCCCATACTGGGTAGATGGTGAGCACGGTATTTCCCAAGTCCAAAGTGGGGGCACGACTCGGTCCTTAATTGTTCGGTAAAGCGAGTATCTGCATCACAAGTGATCCGCCGCAACGGTCCGCAATCGGCACCCATAACAGGTATTGCCGCCCAAACACCTCGGGTACTCACCGAGTACCAATCCCCAAGTAACCAGTAACCATGTACCCGCAACAGGTACCCCATAGGGACTGCCCGAGTGCAGCCCCTCAGCACCTCGATCAACGATCGAGTTGTTATTACTCGCTTACACCGCCTAGCTGCACTACTCCTCCCAAACCACCCACAACTCACGCCAAGACGATCAATCACAACCTTCCCAACACATGCATAGCATAGCATAGCCTATTTATAAGTGAGTAGTAGGTAGCAAGGTAACAGGATAATAACAAAGGCAGTGCAGGTTTATCATGCGAGTAAAGTAAAGCGCTAGCATACTAGTTTGCATGTCTAATAGGTATTTCAGAGATGGTCGGGCGTGAACCTGGGCAAAGGTCTTCGTCCTCGTCAAAGCAGTTGTTGAAGTAGTCCGGCTCCTCCTGACTCTCCGGAGCTCCTAGGGGCGCGGAAAATAAAATAAGACGCGACTACTAGCAAAGAAACACTAAGACAGCGACGAAAGAAGACCCAAATAACACCAAACTCTACACTAACGCGTAGTTCATGATTTTAGAAAAATATAGAAACTGGTTTCATATTTTTCTGAGCTACGGTTGATTTATTATTAATTTTCGAAGTTTAAATCATTTTCTGAAAATATTAAATAATTTCCGAAAAAGAAAACAGACAAATAATTAGCCTGCTGACGTCAGCATGACGTCATGCTGACGTCAACAGTGGGGTCCGCCTAGGATGACGTCAGCAGTGGGCCCTGCTGACGTCAGCGTTGACCGGTCAACGGTCAACGGGGTCAACGGTCAGCGGGGTCAACGGTCAGCGGGTCAACTCTGGTTAGTGGGCCCCATGTGTCAGTGACTCGCAGAGTATGACAGGTGGGTCCCATACGTCAGCGCAGTTAAAGAAAAAGAAAAAGAATAAACGATGGCTGGGCTGGAATTGGGCCGAAAGCGATTGGGCCGGAAAAGTTTAGGGTGGTTAAACAGACTTAACTTGCGAGATTCGGCCCATGATGGGGGTGGCTGCCGGATCTGGCCTGGTGGACTGAGTCCACGGTGCACCGTGAGATAGGTCCACGTGAGCCGGGTGCATGGGATCTAGGTGTGGCCGAACTGGGATCTTCTGTGCGTGCGCGTGTGGCGACTTGGTGTGGTCTACGGTGTGGCTTCGCCACGGCGCGACGCGACGCGCGCGCGACGCGCTCTGGAGCACGCCGGCGGCGACGGTCGGCGGCGGTTCTCGCCGGAGAAGGCTCGGCTCGGGGCTAGATCGGCCGGGTTAGCTTCTCTAGGGCTCGGTGGTCACGGACAGGGTGAAAAGGGCTCGGATTAGGGTTTGGCTTGGGCTCCCGACGTGCGACGGCGATGGCACGGCCATGAACGCCGGCGAGCACAACGGCGGCTCGGGTTTTGGTTCAAAGGCGCTCGGAAAGGGGTTAAGCGAGTGCGCGTGCGGCTCCAGCAGCGGCTGGGACGCACCTGGGTGCACACGCGCGGGCACGTGGTCACCCACGGCCTCGCGTGGCCTCGGCGTTCGCGCGCGCGGCGAGCAGAGCTCGGCCGCGGCGGGCCTCGGCTGCGGGGAACAAGCGACGGCGGGTTGCAAAGGGTTTAGCGGCTTAGGATCCTGCAGAAGACACGCACAGCTCGAAGGCTGGCTCACAGAGAAAGGCTAGGCTCAACGAGCTCGCACGGCGGCGGAAATCGGCCGGAGTTGGGGAAGGAGGGGCTCCGCGGTTAGCTCACCTCGAGTCTCGTCGAGGTACGCTGCAGCTCGGGGTAGGCTCGGCGCAGTCTGGCGGTCCTCGTGCTCCTCCTCTCGCTCCTTGGTTCGGCCTGGAGATGGCGGTCCACGAGCGGCGGCGGCGACTTCGGCGGCGGCGCTGCGGGGACGGAGCCTCGGCTTCTCTTCCCTCCCTCTTCTCCTCCCCGGACCCTCCTCTGGTTCTCCTCCTCCCTCTCCCCCACTCGAATTGGATCTAGGAAACCCCAATGGGGCGGCGCGGCTTGGAGAAGAAGACGGCCGGCGGCGGGTTAAATAGGCGATAGGCGCTAGGGTTTCCCGGGGTTCGACGGACGGATGGGGAGCTCGAGCGCTCGCGGACACGCGGCGCAATCGCGTCGGGCCGCACGGAGCTCGGGCAGTTGGGAGTCACGGGCGCGCGCGGAAGAGAGAGAGAGAGCGGCGCGCGGGAGGAAGACGATGACGCGGGGAGGAAGGTAAAGCTGACAGGTGGGGTCCGGCGGTCAGTGAGAGAGAGAGAGCGACGCGGTGTCGACGCGGCGGGGAGAAGTGTTGGGCCGCTGACGGGCCGAATGGCCGGCTGGGCTGCTCGGGTTGCTGGCTCGGGAGAAGAGTTGAAGGGGGTTTGATGGACTTGAGCTCGAGAATTCGGCCCACGAACAGTTAGAAGGATTGGAAATTAGTTTAGTCAATTAGAGTTTGAATTCAAATCTAGAATTTGAATTCAAACCAACCAAAAATCCAAATAAAACCAAATAAATCCAAATCACACTATTTCATCCTTAGCACTTCAAATTGATTTTAATTTGAATTTAAATTGCCTAAGAATTTAGGGAGCAAAATAGAAGACACTCTTATATGTTGGTTGCATGCACACAATTTCACCAAAAATTTTTAAATTCGAATTTTTGCATTCAACAAATCCTATAAGAATTTTGGGTTGTTACACCTGCGATCCTCGTATCCGTCGAAATCCAAATTTCTGAACCGCGATTGCACCCTCCGTTGCATTTCTGAACTTTTTTTTGCTGCATTGGTAGTTTCATTGCTTTTATTTAGTATATTGCTAGATTTGGGACATATATGAAGATACAAATGCCCATGGCGAAATTTGTTTAGGAAAGAACACCAGTAAAATTGTTACCAGCGCGCGGTGGCGCTCGCCTGCTTCACGGCGTTCCCAACGCCAACTTCCTCGTCTTGCGCTGAGTTTCGGCAAGGCAGCCGAGGGTATTCCCCCTCGTAGTCGTAGAATAGTGAGAGTTAACGTCAAGTCAAGTTCATAGATGCGCTAAGTTTGAAAGAAATGACATGTTGATGGTATATATCTATAATTAGATCTTTTGATGGTATATGATTAATTCCTCTTGTACCATTATAATTTTTGAAAATTAGAATAATGCCACTGTCAGTGACTGTGGTAGCCTCCACC
This sequence comes from Echinochloa phyllopogon, assembly GCA_033239725.1. NCBI lineage: Eukaryota > Viridiplantae > Streptophyta > Magnoliopsida > Poales > Poaceae > Echinochloa > Echinochloa phyllopogon. The sequence goes on along the minus strand of BTCW01000015.1, from coordinate 19,544,801 downwards.
TGTCAGTGACACACCGATGTCATATTTCCAAACTGTAAAAATTATAATGGCATGGATCTAACTAGCCCTATCTATAATTAGATCATTTAATGGTATATATCCAAAGATGAATTTTTTTGATGGTATAGATTCAATTTTCCCTTCTAAGTTTTGCGAACCGCAAACACAATACTATCTTATCCATTTGAAACATAGTTGTAGTTGATTTTGATATAGCATGATATGCTTCAAGTATGTTTGGTAGTTGTGAAGTTTGAGTATGCAATGCTTATGCCCGTCTCGAAGAATATTTTCTTAGATCGGAACTATTTTGTTTATACTCTATGTATTGCACCCGTAGCAACGCACGAGCACTCAACCACGGTTGCCCACCATCCATGTCTTTGTGCAAACAAGAGTACTAACTTTCATAGACTTTGGTGCAACCCTACAACTGTTAAAATTGATTTTTTCGTGTGATCTATTTATTTTTCTCTATACAGTTATTGGCTTATAAATCTCGAATTAGAATTAGGTGTGGTTATGGATTAATTTTTTGGTTATTTAATAATTTTTAGTGTGCTACGCTAAATATAGGATTATCGTTCCATAGATTATTTTTAAATATATAATTGCCATATCTATAAATAAAAAACTATTTTTAAATATATCATTGTCATATTTTTTTCTATAAATAAAATTATTGGGTTTAACGTTTTATGAAAGCTATATGTCAATGAAAGTTATTGTGTTGAGTTTTTGGTTATTGAATATGTCCATATCACATAGCTTATTGTAAGCCACCGTCCATGTCTTTGCGAAAAACAAAATTACTAATTTTTATGAACTTTGGTGCGACCTTATAGCCGTCAAAATTAATTTTTTTCATGTGGTCTATTTATCTTTGCTCCATATATAATATCCGTTGCAACGCACAAATACTTATCTATTTCATATTTATATTTGTTTTTATATTATTATTATCATGTTTATTCACATATGTATCATAATATAAATATTTTATTAGCCATAGTAACGCAGGTGCATGATTCTGGTTCGCATAACGAGCCCGGGTTTCACCGTCCGGCTCTGCGCTTCTCTGCTCTGGTCGCAGTTTGCGCAGAGCAGGGGATGCGATTGACCGATGCGGGTGGCTCATGGCGGTTTTTTTTTTGTTTTTGGTGCGCGGAGAGAGCTCGCTCGCTCTCGCGGGTTAGGGATTTCCGGCCCAAACATACCACGAGCCCATTGTGGAAAAGCCCATCACGAGCGCGTCCTTGGCCTCTCCGCCTCCCGTCACACCGCAAATCCGCAATGGCAGCCTTCCCAATCCCCCAAATCCCAAAATCGATCGAGAGGAGAGCCGTGGCGGCGGCAGGCCAGCTGGCTACGCGGCACCAGAGGAACCCACGGCGGCGGGGCGGCCTCGGAATTCGGCCGTTGGTGTTCAAGCTCGACCGTTGGTCTTCCAGAAGCGAGTGGACGGCGGCGGGGGCCGCCGACTTCCTTCCTCTTCACCACACCAGCTCCACTTGTGCTGGACTGGGGGTCAACCGCAGATCCGTTCGGGCTTGGATCGATTTCAACTTGATTGTAAGGAACCCTACCTTTCTTAGATGGATTGCGCTAGCTCGAGCTAGCTCTATTCCTGCTTCGAATCAAAATCCGAATAGTATTTTTTTCTGGGAATGCATGCTCCAATCCGACCACTTTCGTCGCGCACCCTTTCGCTGCGTGGTGGAGCTGTCATTCTGCTTTGTTTTGCTCAAAACAAGCAACAGAAACTCTATGGGCCTCGTCAAGTCCATCACCTGTTTTCACCATCCAGTTCTGATTTAATTGTTTTGACGTATTGTAGGAGATCTGTTGACAAGTGCAACTGCCGCTTGATTTCGAGCTGTAGAGACAGGAACCAGAAGACGGTGTAGCTGTGAAGTGTGTGGAGATGTACCGTGGTGGTCTTGACCGCTTCAAGAAGGCGCAGACCTTGGAGCCCTTCTCTGTACAGTCTGGTTCCGGCGCTAAGAATGCGCCTGCAGATGTAAGGACCGCAAATGCGCCGCCGGCTCCATTGACATTGCCGCAGAATTCTTCTATGTTCACGACGGGTAAGAACCACCAAAGTCCACAGGGCACCAGATTGAGGGCGTCTGGGCAAGATGGTATTGGTCCTGGGCATGTTGGGACACAGGTTGGTGGAGGGCAGTCGACCTGGCAACCTCCAGACTGGGCAATTGAGCCGTGCCCTGGGGTTTACTATCTTGATGTGTTGAAAAATGGTGAGGTCATTGATAGGATCAATCTGGACAAGAGGAGGCATATATTTGGGAGGCAGGTGCCTGCTTGCGATTTTGTGTTGGACCATCAGTCTGTTTCACGCCAGCATGCTGCTGTCATTCCAAACAGGAATGGAAGGTCAGAATCATCATGTTTGGTCACTTTTGATTCTGTTTCATGCTTTTATGATTTGATAGTGAGGCACATTTCTTTAGAATGTGTTTGTTCCCTGAACCGTAAATGTTTCTGTATCTCACGAATAGCATCTTTTATGCAATGCAATGACAATAGTTCATAGGCCTAGGCATGCTCATGCATCTTGCCCTTTCATGCTCATGCATCTTGCCAAATATGAAGATCGACCATGTTATCATAGTTCATAGGCAAAATCATTTACCACTGAATGCATGTATTGAAAATGTTAAAAACGCATCTTAACAGTCAGGATTTGTGTTCTCTTGCCTTTAGTTTATTTATAGACCTAGGCATGCTTCCTTTAGAACTATTTTGCCTAAGAAATGCATGTCACACTAGGAGATGTTTTTTTTCCTTTTACCATTATGCTTGCCTTAGATGTTAGGATGCAGGTGGCTCAGGAATCGGTCAACCCAAAGTATGACCCATGCTATCCACTAAGCCTGCAAGGTTTTCGGTTGGCATGGCCCAGTAGAGTCCTTGACCCAGGTGGAGTGGTTGAACAAAACCGCCAACATGCCGGAGCTTTTCCTGTCTGTCACCGGCATAGTACTGACCATCTGCCTCTCTGCTAGCCTCTTAGCAACTGGTTGCCTCATGGCATCCAGCTGCCACTCTCTCCATCGCAGCCATACTTGGAAGCAGAAGTTACTGGACTCATTTGTAAGGAGCGCATGGGGTACATGTGACTCCTGTCGTACTTGTTTCGTCATGCTGATGGTCTGATAACTTTACTGCTTTTGGACAAAGGAAATGAGACTTCGGCCATGGTCACTGCTAGGCTTAGCAGACAATGTCTTGTTGTCACATGAGAGAAGCAACACAGACAATGAACTGTCATACTAGTTTATCATAGTCACTTCAACTCACTCCTCCCAAGTCTGTTTTCAATTCCTTTTGCACTCCCATGTTTCTTGCAATGAAAACTAGAAAAGGAGACCCATATTGCATATATTATTGTATATCTGCTAACTACTTGTATTGTTTGTCTGGTGCAAATTTGTGTACAGATCGCAGTTACTTATGTTATGTTGTATGTTTGATATCAGACTAGCAACTTTCATTAGTGATAGATGACAGAGAATGTAATGTAGAGACTGTGCAGCAACTGTTAGTGATAGATGACATAGGGAACAATAACGTTATGTGGAAACTGTAGCAACTTGTGTTGAATATCTTACCTCAACTTATGTGGATATTTTATTTGCATGTTTGTATATAATTTGCTAGTAGCACCGTAAACAAGTTGACGGTATATAAAGTGACTCCAAAACATATAACAATGTGGGTCTTATTTAGTAGATATTGTCATAAGGAACGTTATGGTGAAAACAAAATTAGAAATAGATGCTTCATGGATAAGTTATGTCGATTTAAAATGGTTATACGAGTTAGTACAAGGACACACGCTCATTGCTTGCAAGCCCCATCGATCCATGGAAGACAAAAGGCGCATGCAGATGGCATAAGGACCTTATGTCAAAAAAAGGGGCAGACGGGCAAGCCCAGCTTTGTACAGGGTCTACGTGGGCTGTGGACTGCTTTGTTGAAGGTCGGGCATTCTGCTTTGTACAACCAACATGCAGGACGGAGGGAAATGGAAGAGGAAACGGAGCACGATAAGGATTCTGGCAGCAACCAAGATCAACAAGTGGGTCGGTGTCACACACATGGGTAGGATGTGAAACCCAGTGGGTAACCCTAAGATCTAGCATTGTAGACCCAATTTGGCACCACAAATAAGTTGGTTGGCCCTATGGAGTTTTTACACTGAAATTTTCAAGTTGGATAATGGGTTGATCCTTCATCCCTACTTAGGTGTATAATTGTCCGCTACTCTATACCTCCATTTATGTGAAACGTTTTGTCCAGTCATTATTGGTTTGTATACCGCTTTACCAGCTTTCTTTTACCAATACCCATTCCCAGAAATTTGACAAACACAAAGAATTGTTCTGGACTTGTAACTGTGATCTGCAATGAGCTATGGTGTTCCAATATGCTCATGGCCTTTGCTGTTCTGTATCCAGTGAAGTTTTAAGGCCATTTCTTATCAATGTAGAAATCATTTAATTGGATGCGCACATATAGGTTGAAATTTGATATGAACTCCCAATACTTTAGTTTCTGTGCTCCATTCATTGACTTCTGCCTTGTTTTTGTGCATTTGTGGATCCATAAGGAACACCTTTCTGATTTTTTTTTTGGTGTCAAAAAGGGGCCCTTCAAATTGGAAAGTACTTCTGTTTTGCTGCACCCGTATGTTAGCCTGTGCAGATGTGCTAATAACGCGGTGATAGAGCGCCCAGGTATGGCGCTCCCGTCTGGGTTTGAGCCCTGGGGCTGCATGGGTTTTGCACCAATGTTATACGATCGTCTGATCGAACCTAGTCGCCATGGCACCGATAAGGTCCTTATTGGACGATTAATCGCAATTAATCAGGCGATAAGTCCGACTAATCGGGGTTTTACCTAGTCGCCCTAGTACCGACTAGGACGACGATTAATCGCGATTAGTCGGACGACTAGAAAACACTGTTTTGCACCCACCTCCTTGGTCTGTAAACAGCGCATGGGTCCACTGTCGCCAATGAAGTGAGCCTGTGTGAGGTTCCTGCTTGCTTTCCTGGGTTTGGTGGGCCCCTACCTTGAGACAAAGCCAAAGGGACATCTCTACCCTTGATCGAGTTTTTTTTCCTTATGCTAGCCTGTTAGGTTTATTACTCTTGGCGTGTGTGGGGTGTGTTTGTTTGTAAATGGTTTCTTCCCGCTTCTTTCTTCATAATACAAAGATACACAGCTCTCCTGTTCGATGAAAAGAAAAGTAAAATATTAAGCTCATCCATGCTTTTCTATTTCAGCATCTATGTTATTGACTTAGGATCAGTTCATGGCACATTTGTTGCAAATGAGAGATTAACGAAAGACAACCCTGTTGAACTTGAAGTTGGACAGTCAGTTCGCTTTGCTGCATCAACCAGAATCTATATACTGCGAAAGAACACAGCTGCTCTATTCCCAACTCCTAGCCTCCCATCAGATGTCAGTTTGCCATCTCCTCCAGATCCCAGTGATGAAGATGCTGTTGTGGCATACAATACAATACTTAACCGCTATGGTATTAGTAAATCTGACCTATCGTCCAGTTCCAAAGGTTCATCACGACGTGTCTCTGGTGCAAATGATGATAACCATACAGTTGAAAGGCCCTTGAAGAGAAGTAAAAGGTTGAGGGTATCATTTAGAGATCAGGTTGGAGGAGAACTTATCCAAGTGGTTGGGATTTCAGATGGCACAGATGTTGAAACTGAACCAGGCCCTATAGGTGTAAAGGAAGGTAGTCTTGTTGGGAAGTATGAATCTCTTGTGCAGGTTACTGTCATACCAAAAGGGAAGGAGCAAATTTCACCAAAAGAAAGTACCTCCCCAAGTGGGGTAACGGATAAGCTACAAGAGGTGCTTAAAAAAGTTAAGAGCACAACAAGAGGCGGAATTTACGATGACCTTTATGGGGATTCTGTTCCAGCAAAAGTGGGCTCATCTTGGGCATACAAATCGGATGATCACTCAGATAGAGACAAAGCTGTTGAGGAGAGGACACATAGCTCGAATTTGAACATTAATTCAGCTGATGACAGTGATGACTTGTTTGGTGATTCATGATTCAGCATTTTCAGCAAATGCAACCAAATGGATTCTTCAGAAATTCATGGCAGTGTTGTTTTTTTGTCAGGGGCATTTTGCTCACTTCTGCATGATCGCATCCTGCTGCAAATCAAGGTATGTTCTTTTACCTAATGTTAGGAGTTTAGGACATGCTTTGTTATGGTGATGCTCATGGTGAGTTTGACCTTGTTTCTCTGTTTTTTTCCTTCTTAATCACTTTGTGATATTTGAGCTTCCCTGTTTCTTTTACCCAACCTGCTGTTATAAGACCTTAGTCTTCTTCATGATATTCTTCTTGTAATGTTCTGATGTGCTGCCTTGCGATGATCTCCTTGAGTTATCACGGATTTGAAGTTGGGAATGAAAAGCAGGGGATTTGTATTTGCATGCTGGACATTTTCTGTGTTGTTTCTTCTTAATATATGAAATGCAGCTCTCCTGCATTGTTTGAGCCTTTGAGGAGGGAAAAAATCTGTATTGTTAGACCATATTCTTGTTGATCCTATCAGCTAGATACCAATATTTCACTGCAATCCAACCGTTTCTTTTATTTCATGGGGTTTTATTGCTTTGGGTAATTGTCTGTGGTCAGAAAACATGTAGATAACTTATTCTAGTATCCAATCCTTGTGCAAAGGCCTTCACTGCATGTTGTTGCTTCATTCTGTATGATTTATTTTATTTTATGATAAGGTCCAGGTTGCGAAAATACAAAAATAAAGTCAAACCTTAATTTCCAGTTTACTTGGACCCGAGGAAATTATCTAAGTTGTTGTGAGAGTTTTAAATTTAAATCAGAACAAAATAAGAACAGAAAGCTGTCTTCTGCCTAGACAGCTCACTGAAGAACCTGTAAAGCAATTATTCAGATATTAATATGAGTATGGATATCTGATAAGTGCATTTAACAACCAAGATCAAGAATGCACCACTGGTGAGTGGTGAGCAGTGCTGATCTGAGAACCTGTGGATTAACTGAAGCCTTTGTGGTTTTTAACCACACAATAGAAGAAAAAAGAATGGATGATTTGAGACTATTTACTTGGTTACCTAATTTCTCGACATGATTGGATGCTACCAAAAATATTAAGTTCTAACTAAAGACTTCCAAGTGAAAGGCTAAGCTTTAGTCTTTACTATACCCGTGAACTGAAGGAACAAATATGATAAGAGGACATGTCCATGTTCAAGATGTGTTTTCTTTTCAGTGTAGTGTACTGACAATAAATGCTTCATGATATGTGCTTTATTTGGAATGACTGAACATGGAATGGCACTGCTGGTTACAGTTTGCAGGGTGCATTGCTTACATTTCTGTTTAACTGTATTTTGCATAGGTGTATAATTATATGTAAAACATTAGTAAATACAAGTTGTCATAAAGCTGCTCTAGTCCTGTGTGTTGGTTTAGACAAATATGCCCTGCATACTAAGAAGTTGCTGATTGTAGATTGTTATCAAGTACGGCGGTTTGCTGTAGCAATTTTCATAATGTGACCATTAAAATTTACTTTCACAGGATGTGTCCTTTTTCTTCTGTATGCGGAGTCAGGTTTTACTAACCCATTGTGGTTTTGTGCTTTCAGATTATATATTATATAATATACAAATATCATTTGTTATCTTTTTTTGCGAAAAAATATCATTTGTTATTTAAATGGCACTATTAATCGTAGGGGAAGTATGGAAGAGCATTTCAAACTACTAATGTGTATGGAAGTAGATTTGCAATTTATTGAAGAGCATGGAGACCATTGAGGATGTATTTAAAGTCATGATTCTATTTAAATTTCAAGTCATAGTCATCGTTGTGCATATGCCTCAATGGGCACATTTAGCTCTGTGAAGGAACATGCATCTGTAAATTTAGTAATTTTAAGTTTTAAATATATGCCATTTTATGTGGTGTTATTTTACAATTTACATAGACATTTCTTAGCTCTTTGATGTGACCCAAACAGCTGCTCTATTCTAAACTATGTTCTTAAATCCTTTTCCAGGTATCTGAATTCCTTCCCCTCCTGCAGTCAGAGTCCTTTTTGTTTTGCATCAATGCCTGCCGATCATCTTGTAACAAAATTGAGAACAGGAAATGATGTTCTTATATGGTTGCTGAATTCTGTAATACTCCTTTGAAATGTGCAACAGTATTTTGCAATGTGATGGGTGATGGTTTTACATGTTTTTTGAACCTTGCTTAGGTATCAAGCATGGAGTTTTGTAGGATAAATCTAACCCTTCTATGGTTTCCACAGCTCCAAACTTACTGGAAGTCCATGCATGCTGGTCTGGGAAAATGTAACTTGATAAATATTTTGTAGCTTTGGTCAAGTCCGAATTAAGCACCTGAAAAATATGTGCAGTAGCTACATTTGTTGAATGCAATGTATATCCTGCCATCAAAGGCTGCAGAAGTCTGCATTTACAGTAGAGCATGCACATGTATAGCTGATGACAGTTATGATATGCATTATCAAATGTGAATTCTCCTTGGTTGGCTAATATATAGATGAGTGCATGGATGAGGGGCAATGTGCTGGAGAGTTGTTGATGTATTTGAATTTGAATCCCCGTGTTCCAGATTGGTCTGGGTTTGATCTGATACGATCAACCATCTATTAGTTTAGTCTGGTCGTGTATGGGCGTATGGCTCAACCTCTATCAAGGGTTACTTCTGGTTTTTTTTATGAAGGGTTACTTCTGCTGTTGGGACTAGGAGTTTGTACATGATTCATCTGGGTCCAGTTTAAAGTGCTGCTTTGTGCATATTGACTACTCTCTGATTATTGCTATTGATGAACTCTGAAACATCTTTGGCAGATTGATCCATTGAAAAATGTTAGATTTCTTCTGGCCCCAGTTCCTACGATATTGGTGCCACTATGGGCAGAGGTGCATTGGCCCTTTATCTATAGAAAAAGGATCGAGTTCTTTTGAAAAAAGTTTCTACCAATGAAAGCCTCCCGTATCCCTCACGCTGAAGGCACTTGGACCTATGTTGCAGGAAAAAAAAGAAAATATTGCAGAAGTTTTTTTTTGGTAGAGTGAAAAATCCCGTGTGAGTTCACCCCTAGCCCCTTTTTTTTCTCACAGGTGTTTTTTTACCCACCGTTTTTATTTTAGAAAGAAAAAATCGCCTGTTTTTTTGAGAGACAAAACTCAGCTGTTTTTTATCCCCCTCCTCCGTATTCCTGTTTGAGTGTTTGACAAGGCCAGCATGATTTTAGGCAGCATCGTCAAAACCGGGAGCTTGAAACCCTGAACACCTACGTACGTACAGCAGAAAGCTAAATGAAAATGGACATGGAAGCGAAAGCCTACGTGCACCGCCTTCCTCTTCCTACCATAGAATCCTGTGTGGCTCTCCGCCTTGTGCCGCTCGGGTGCTCGAAACGACGATTCGTTTTTTATTTTGAAAAGAAAAAATCGCCTGTTTTTTGGAAAGAAAAAACTCGGCTGTTTTTTTATCCCCTCCTTCGTATCGTTTTTGTTATTGCCGGCCATGGATGGATTTGACCGAATATACCCACATTTATACACATGTCTATACACAATTATCCCGTATTGCTAATAAACAATAGATTAGAGAGTTTTTCTCCATATAAATAAAGACCAACTATCTCGAAAAATGATGTGACTCTGGATTTGAGAATATCTAAAGCTCTCTATACATGAAAGAGCGAATATAAAGTATTTTTAAAAGCACTTCGCATGACTGGTCTGTTTACCATGACGGCAGCCCGGTGATTAGCAAGTTTGGTGCGGCCCGGTGACGATCCTATTTGTTTCATGGATACTATTTAAAAGTCATTGTTTGTTTTATGACTCATGTTTGTAGTCTTAAAACATTTTCCATAACAATGCTAAACTTGTTAGCAGGTCTAGGTAAACTCACAACTGATTTTTTGAATATAAAATGTGAGTTTTTTTATGTGTATATTTTGTATGTTATGTCTGATTTATTTTATATATATGCGCATGACTTATTTTATACATGTACGTGCGTACATAAACCCCTCACAATGGGCCCACATAGACCCACGATGTAGGAAAAAAAAGGAAATATTACGTAAGTTTTTTTGGTAGAGCGAAAAAACCCATGTGAGTTCATCCCTAGGCTCCGTTTTTTTTCACCGGTGTTTTTTTGTACCCACCTTTTTTGGAAAGGAAATAACCTCCAAACTGCAAAACAATTCTTCTATCATGAAACCTCCTCTAAGCCTTTTTTTAAAGGAATCAACCGATACGCATGGCTCCTACAGCCAAAACAAATTTAATTGTCATTGCTAGATATTAAAAGAAGGAAAGCACACAAGCTGGAGCAAGAAACAAGCACCAAATTTTCTCTTCGAAATTGCTAATCTGAGGAGACCAACACAAGTCGCACGAAGCACCAGAAAAATAATAGAACAATTCTACGCGGAAGTGTCAAGGACATCAAAACTTCGAAGAGAAAAAAAGGGTCCACCTAAATATATCGACATTTGTAACCACGTCTGTACATAATAATCCCGTATTGCTAATAGAAAATAGATTGGAGAGTTTTTTCCATATAAATAAAGATCAACTATCTCAAAAATGACGTGCTTATTTGAGAATATACCTAAAGCTATACATGAGAGAGCGAATATAAATTATTTTTAAAAGCACTTCGCAGGATTGGTCTGTTTACCATGGCCCACTCAAGAGACACGGTTTTAGTACCTACGTGTCATCAATAAATGTACGTACCGCACGTGAGTTCTTGCTAGTTATTAAAAAAGGTGTTTTACCCCCTTTAGCCACCGGTGAAATGGCTTCGTGTCGCGGTTCAGTGCTTGCTGGGCCTTGGCCTAGGATGTTGATGTACCCTCCCCTACATCTCTCTTTCTTCCCAATTTCCCCCATCGTATTTTTTTCAATTTAGGTTTTTTTAGAAAACATTTTCAAATACACTATGAAGCTATTTGAAACGAACCGGATTTTCCTTACCGAAAATCCGACTCCCTGTACCATTGTGATAGTTTCAGAATCAACAGGTATCACATACATAACTCATCTCAGAAGTTATCACATCCATACATCGATAAAACAGTGTAATATTTAGATTATTACATCTTCCATCATAGGAAGTACGGGATTACAAGCCACTTGGGCTAATCGACAGTATGAAAACCAACGTAGCGGTAACTAGGCCTCTTACCATGTGTGTCCGAGGGACTGAGTGGATGGTCGCTTCCTAGTGATGAGTGATTGACAACGTTATGTGGACTGACGTTCGCCTTGGCTCAAGTATTATAGATGTAGAATGCGGCTTGGTTTGCATTGGATGCAGGTGAAGAACAAGCGTGAAAGGTCTTTGCCATGAGCGGCCTCCCAGGAGTGGAGAGACAAGTAGGCTTGGTTCGAGGGACCCCATGACTGATGGGATCAAGTGTGGTTCACATGGTGCAAGAACAAGCAAGGCAACATGGAAGAAGATGATCTGAGCCGGTACATTGGGCGCGACCGAGTCAAGAAACGAAGCAAGACCGAGTAGACCGTCCGGGCGCCGAGGTGAAAGACTTGACGTACTCGAAGCTTGGTGTGGAGACTGGACCAAGTACGCGAGGTTTGTTGGTTTGGCCACAAAACCAGCGGAGGAGAGTTTCTTGGTTTGGGCCTCAAAACCAAGTCCGAAGACCTGGCGGGAAGCCGGTTTGACCGGTCTGACCGCTTTTGGTCTGTGTGCTGCTTCAAGCTTTGAGTGTTGGTTTCCGCTATGTGTTAATAGTTGAGTTGCTTGAGGACTTGTTCCTAGGTCCAGAAGTACTTCAGTGTCTTCGTGGATTTGGCAAGAAAGTGAGTTGGTCGCCGTCGAAAGTGATTTTGGGACATAGGCCGAGTTCACTCTTTCGAGAGAATTTTTATCAGCTCTCATTCACTCCCCCCCCTCTCTGGTCGCCATTTTGATCCTTCAATTGGTATCAGAGCCGGTTACGGATCTTCATGATTCTAACCAGTCTTAAGATCCAAAGATGGCGTATAGTGAAAGGGGTTCGGGTCCTCCTCACTTTGATTGGAAGAATTACGAGATGTGGGCTATTTGCATAGGCGCTTCCCTCCGAGGCAAGGGGCGATTGCTATGGGATGTCACTATTGACACTACCTATACTATCCCTGCAATTAGAGTGCTTTAGGAGGCTAAGGACACTACCTATACCATCCCTGCAATCAGAGTCACTATTGATTACTTGTTTCGATCGCTTGCCGAGCATGAGTTCAATCGTGTTCTCGATGAACATCTTGCCTGTCAGATTTGGCAAAAGTTGGAGGTTGTCCACGGAGGTGATAGTTCGATTAAGGCTAGGCTTTTTTTGACTTACCGTATGGAGTATGAGAATTTCACTCATCTGCCTGGTGAATCAATTGATGCCATGTTTCAGAGGTTTACAGTGATTGTGAACAATATGCAAGCCAATACCACCAACCTTCCATACATAGATCACGATAGAGCTTTGAAGCTCTTGCACTGCTTGGATAGATCTGTGTGGGGTGCCAAGGTTGAGGTGATTATGGAGTCAGATGGCTATGAGACACTCACAGTTAATGGGTTGTTCTCCAGGCTCAAGTCCTCAGAGGTTGATAGGATGGCTAGGGCCAAGCTTGAGAACCCGATTGATCCTCATAGTCTGGCTCTTATGAGTGGCTCTGGTTCTAGGTTGCTTACTGACTCCTCACGACAGTTTGCGTTGTCTATGCTAGTGTCTTTGCCAGATGAGGAGTTTGAGGTGCTGAGTGAGGACGATCTCGCGTTGCTGGGCAGGAGGTTTGGGTGCATGTACGAGAACCGCAAGGGTACAAGGCGCGTCGGGAGTACATGCTACATGTGCGAAAAAATGGAGCACTTCATCACCGAGTGTCCGGAGCCGGTGGAGCCCAAGTACGAGCGCAAGCACCGCTTGAGGGATGACCACAAGAACCGATCCAGGAAGCAGAAGAGCAAGGGCAAGTACAAGAAGAAGCACGGTGACCACAAGCACAAGCACAAGGCACGAGCCATGGTTGTCGGTGCGAGCGACGTCGACACGAGTTCAAGAAACACCTCGTCAAGTTCAAGCAGCGAGGAAGAAGATCAAGGTCGACGTCAGAGGCACAAGGACAAGAACTTCAATGGGCTGGCGTGCATGGCTTCCCGTGGCTTCTGTACCATGACACATAGCTCCGACAGCAAGAAGAGTGCAAGAGAAGATTCGGAGTCAGATTGTGAGGATGAGGTAAATCGTGATCCCGACTTCTTATTAGAGGAGAATGCTAGGTTGAATGATTTGCTTGATAATCGTGATGATGTGCTTAGAAAGACCAACAAGGAGAAGAGGGAGTTTAAGTCTTTGCTTGGTGAGTCAAAGGAGAAGGTTGCTGAGCTTGAGTCTTTGCTTATTGGGTCCAAAGATCGAGTTGCTGAACTAGAGTTGTTGCTGGCTAATACTAGATCTGAGGTTGATGCTTTGAAAGTTGCTCCCGTTGTCTCTGATGAGCTTGTATGCACTGATTGTGATGCTATGATGAATGAATTGGTTGAGTTCAAGAAAAAGCACATGACTAGAGTTGAGGAGTTTGATTTGCTTAAGGCTGAGCTTGATGAGTTGAAATCTAGATCTGCTTTGTTAGGAGCTTGTACTTCTTGCCCTGTTTTGCATGCTAAACTAAATGATGCTCATGCTAAGCCTTAAAAGTTGTTTGGAATCTCCTGTTAAACATGTTTGTTCTATTTGTGATGTAACTGCTTTGAAGAATGTTGAACTTGAGTGATGAGGACATCCTCCACTATTACCCGCTGGCAAAGAAGCAACAAAAATTGGCCAAGTGGCCCAGTTGTAGTCGGGCGGTGACCGTGTGAGCCTCTGAATAATCCCACCTTGCTTAGCTAGGAAGGAGGAAGTCACCTTAAAAGGGAGAGCCACCCTTCCCCTATCAGACTAGTCTTTTGGGGCGATTGGGCCTTTCCCTGAGGGATGCGCCGGAGTGCGGTGCTAAGATTGCCGAGGCACAACAAGAGGCTCTACGAGCGTTGTAGCCGGATTGGTGTGTCGTATTTTTGGCTAGCGGTGCTAAGATTACGGGGGCCAGATCATGCGTATCTGTAGCTGGATCGGTGTGTCGGGCTTTTCATCCAATCCCACTTGGGCTGGACTCATCATTGAGCATGCAGTTAACCGTTTGTAGGATGAGAATGATGAGTTGCGTAAGTGTTTGGGTTGGTTGTCAGGTCATGAGCCACAACTTGGTATGATGATAGCACAGTTTAGCCGAGCTGATAGTCGTGGCCTTGGTTCGGAGAAGGTGTGTGAGAGTGTCAAAGATTTATCTCGAGCGTGTATGACTAGGGGTATCACAGAGAGTAGATTTGTGGGGATCGCCAGACCTGGAACTTGATGGTTAATGCGAAGACACAACACACAAGGATTTAGACAGGTTCAAGCCGCCAGTATAGTGTAATACCCTACGTCCTGTATGAGGGTTTTGTATATTGCGTCTTCTAGACGTTGGTTTTTTATCTCCCGAACTAGGGACCCCTGCCCTACTTTATATATCATAGGGGGCAAGGTTACATGGTTAGTCTCCTAGTCGGTTATAATATAGGAGTCCTAGAGGGAGTACACAAGTAGTTCTTCGAGTAGTTCTACTAGGACTCGGTCTTCTTTCCTGAGGGTACCCAGGGATGTATTTCCCACAAGCCCCCGAGCACTTCATAGCCGAAGAACAACCACATTCAAAGTCTTCTAGTCTTTCGCCGAGTACTTGTGGTTACTGAGAGACTGTGGAGAGCTTCGTAAATGTCTTGAATAAATATGCTCACCGAAGGTGAAGCATATATGCTTAGCCCCCAAGCTTCGAGTTGATTAGAATAATCCGGTCGAGGGTCTTGTAAAAATCTTTGAGTCTTTTGTCTTGAAGTGATCAATAATAGGCACAAAAAATATGTACCCCTTAGTTATAGCCTCCGAGCCTCAAAGCGAATGGTTTACCATTCGGTCCGAGGGTCAAGAACAAAATCTTCAAAGTAGTTTCCATGTAGATATCCAAGTTATGACTGATGCCAGTACTCGGTTAGCCTTCGAATTGCCGTAATGTGCAAGCACCGACTAGTTATAGTACTCGGCAGGCGTTGTAATGCCGCGTCATTTGAGTACCGACTAGTTCTGGCACTTGTCTTTATGTCTTGGCTTGCGCTATGTAGCCCCTGAGCTTTCAAGCGACTAGTTGGAGTACTCGACTGGTGTGAGTACTCAGCTGGCAACTTCGCTTTGTTAAAGCGATTACTCACTTTCGTATTTACTACTTGTGAAGTAGTCTGCCGCATTGACGATTGGTAAGTAGTCGTTTGTGTTGCTACATTTAAGTAGGCTCTCATATTTGCTACTTGTTAAGTAGTCTTTCATATGCTACTGGTTAAGTAGTCTTTTGAATATGCTACTTGTTAAGTAGTCGTTCATACGCTACTAGCTAAGTAGTCTTTTGAATGTGCTACTTGATAAGTAGTCTTTTATATGCTACTGGTTAAGTAGTCTTTTATATGCTACTGGTTAAGTAGTCTTTTGAATGCTACTGGTTAAGTAGTCTTTTAAATGCTACTGGTTAAGTAGTCTTTTAAATGTGCTACATGATAAGTAATCTTTTGAAGGTGCTACTTGTTAAGTAGTCTTTTGAACGCTACTGGTTAAGTAGTCTTTTAAATGTGCTACTGGTTAAGTAGTCTTTTGAAGGTGCTACTTGTTAAGTAGTCTTTTGAACGCTACTGGTTAAGTAGTCTTTTAAATGCTACTGGTTAAGTAGTCTTTTAAATGCTACTGGTTAAGTAGTCTTTTAAATGCTACTGGTTAAGTAGTCTTTTAAATGTGCTACTTGATAAGTAGTCTTTTGAAAGTGTTGCTTGATAAGTAGTCTTTTATATTTCTATTGGTTAAGTAGTCTTTTGAATGCGCTACTTGTTAAGTAGTCTTTTAAATGTGCTACTTGATAAGTAGTCTTTTAAATGTGCTAATTGATAAGTAGTCTTTTAAATGTGCTACTTGTCAAGTAGTCTTCCATATGCTACTTGTTAAGTAGTCTTTTATATGCTACTTGTTAAGTAGTCCTTTGAATGATACTTGTTAATTAGTCATTTAAATGCTACTTGTTAAGTAGTCTTTTGAATGCCACATGTTAAGTAGTCATTTAAATGCTACTAGTTAAGTAGATATGAGTACTTTCTTGTCCACTGAGGCGATCTTGGTTGATTCCGTCTTGTAAAGACGAGACATAGCTGCTATCGCAACCGTGAGGTACTACTTGTAGTAGTTTTTGAAGTATGCGTTTACACAAACACATCTCTAAGTAGTTTTGTTAAAACTAGTCGAAGGTCTTCGATAATCGTCTTTTAAGACAAATTGTGCATTTTACTCAAAGGGGCGGTACTGATGTACTCAAGGCACGTTTAGGATTAAACTCTAATGAGCTCCTAAAGTGCAAAAATCAAGGAATCTGGTTGCGTTGCAGTCGCGGCGGTAGTTGTTGTAGTTGCAGCCGTCGCGATAGTCATTGTAGTCGCTGCCGTCGCGATAGTCGTTGTAGTTGCGGTCGCGGCGATGGCGCAAGGGTTTGTAACCCATTAGCGAGAAGTCAAGCGAGGGTTTGTAACCCATTAACAAGGAATATTGAATCTGTAGAAATAGCCTCCGAGAGCCCTACGTAGGTCGATGCATCAAGTCCGCAGGCTTGCCCTGCGTAACTCGATTTACCAAATACATGGGCTAACGTAGCATGCTCCATAGTCGATGATTGTATGGCCCTCGAGAACTTTTGTTGTCGAGTGAAGTACTCTTTTAGAGTAGTCGGCTCATGGTCAAGCATGTTCTAAAACAAGCTGATAAAATTATTATGAAGAAAATAATTATTAAATAAGACTTAGCTTGATTCGCGGACGAGCATCGACGAAACTGTGGCGGTCGGCAATGGAGCCACAACAGTTGTTGAAGTTGATTAGTCGAAGTCAGATCCGACTAGTTGTTGATGAAGGTGTAGCAACTAGTCGAGATGAGTAGTCGAAGTAGTTGTTCTCGCGTACACGTTTCGCGTGTCATTAACAAGGAGCTTGTAGCCTTCTGGTAATTCCCCCCGTGCATATGTTTTTCTCGATCTCGATGCTCCAGCTTGCAGTTTTCTCTTCTGATGTACGGTAGCAGTATCTTTACACGTACGGAGTATGTGTGCATGCAGCATTGTCACATACATGCATCACGGGAGGGTGCAGCTGCAGCTATCTTCGATCTTTAATGCTTGCACTACGTGTAGCTCTCTTTAATGCAACCTCTTCTGACAATTCACAAAAAAGACAACTACCACTTTTGTAAATGTTTTGGTGTTTGCATCTGACACGGAATCAAATCCACAGCTTGCCAAACCTGACAGAGAACTCGTAACCCGAGTTGGGAGCGGAGTTAGACAGTAACACGTAGATGATGACAGCCTGTGCGATATTGTTCCGTGCTAAAACCGGCGAGTAGCAAGATCCCGTCGAATCTGAAGCTGAAGCCGTTGACGTCGCCGACTAGATTGATCTTGATAATGATTAGTCCATCAAGCTCACCCAATGATGATGATATCGGCCTCACGGTGGGTGCCAAGTGTCGAAGATCTATCTCGAGCGTGTCTGTCTAGGGGTATCCCAGAGAGTAGATTTGTTGGGATCGCCGGACCTGGAACTTGAAGGTTAACGCGAAGACACAACACACAAGGATTTAGACAGGTTCGGGCCGCCAGTGTAGCGTAATACCCTACATCCTGTATGGGGGTTTTATATATTGCGTCTTCTACACGTTGGTTGATTATCTCCCGAACTAGGGACCCCTGCCCTCCTTTATATATCACAGGGGGCAAGGTTACATGGTTAGTCTCCTAGTCGGTTACAATATGGGAGTCCTAGTAGGAGTAAACAAGTAGTTCTCCGAGTAGTTCTACTAGGACTCGGTCTTCTTTCCTGAGGGTACCTAGGGATGTATATCCCACAGAGAGTGAGGGGTTGAAGTTTGGGGATATAATAGCACCACCAGAAATTACCCCAGCCAAGAACACCTTTGATCCTAAGCCCAATCACTTGAAGAACAAACTTGACACTACTCCCGACCCTCCAGTGTTTCTACCACAAACCAACAATTCCAAAAGGGAGTGATCTTTGTGGGAGAGTCGAGAGGTCTCAAACCTAGTGAGAAGCCTCAGCCGAGAGAAGCTCCAAAGCCAAAACCAGTCCGCTACCACTATGAGTTTTATGGTAGGGATGGTCACTAGGAGGAGTTCCGCTATAGGAAGAAGAGAGAAGTGAGGCGTGAAAAGGAAATGGGTAACCGGAACAGGTACCGCTCGTCTCATAGTGTGCCTGAGCCTTGTGCACCTTTGCCTAGGGGTGAGGGAGTTGTGCATTCGATTCCTAGAGAGGGTGCTCATGGTTTTACTAGTCGTGCAGGTGCTCCTCAGAGAGGTGGTGATAGGTGCTTTGGGTTTGGACGCGGTGAGTTTGCTAGGCATCCTCCTCCTCATAGTCAGTACGAGTTTGGGAGGAATGGCCGTAGATTTGGGTTTCGGAGGGAGTATAGGCCGCGTTTTCCCCCGCGTGGTGTTCCTCCGGTTAGGCGTGATAGAGTTCCGCTTGCGAGACGTGAGAGGGTTCCACAGTTTGCTAGGAATGGTAGAGTGGATTTTGCTAATCCTTCTTTTGAGCAGATGGCTCAGCAATGGTTTGACTCCTTTTGTTCTAACCCCAGTGTTGAGTCGTTTGCTCACTCTCGTTCTCATTTTTTATTTTCTCGCTCTCGACACATGACCGGAGATCAGAGGTGGTTCTCAAGCCTCACCCCAGTGATGACGAGGTAGTACATCACTTTTGGGGATAATGGTAGAGGTAGAGTGCTTTAAGAGGGTGATATTCAGGTGAGCGAGAAGTTTGTGTTGAAGCATGTTGCTCTTGTCAAGTCGCTTGACTTTAATTTGCTTTCGATTTCTCAGTTGCTTGATGAGGGTTTTGAAGTTTGCTTTGTGAGTGGTGCTTCTTGGATTCTTGATTCTCGATGTGACCTTGTTTGTATGATCATTCCCGAGGGTCAAGTCTTTCGCACTGATTTCTCGAGGTCTTTTGGTCCCGCTCATTGTCTTGTGGCCGGTTCCTCTTTTGAGCTCTGGAGGTGGCATAGGAGGTTGGGTCATTTGAGCATTAATCTACTCTCTTGTTTGAGCAGTCTTGACGTTATCCGAGGATTGCCCAAGCTTCCGTATGAGTAGGATTCGGTGTGTGCACCTTGTAGGCATGGGAAAATGGTTGCTACTTTCCATCCACCTTTGTCTCAGGTGATGACTGAGCGTCCAAGGGAGCTTTTACATATGGATTTGATTGGTCCAGCTCGCATTCGCTCGGTCGGTGGGAAGTGGTATGTCCTTGTTGTTGTGGACGATTATTCTCACTATACTTGGGTATTTTTCTTGGCGGCTAAGGATGAAGCTTTTGGTTTTGTTCGAGATTTGATCTTGAGGTTGAAAAATGAGCATAATGGAGATGTCATACGAGCTACACGCAGTGACAATGGCACGGAGTTTAAGAACGCTCGTTTTGAGGCTTTTTGTAGTGATCTTGGTCTAGAGCACCAGTTTTCCTCGCCTTATGTTGCTTGTCAGAATGGTGTTGTAGAAAGGAAAAATCAGACCATTTGTGAGATGGCCAGGATGATGCTCGATGAGCATAGGACTCCTAGGAGGTTTTGGGCCGAGGCGGTGAGCACCGCGTGCTATGTGTCTAATCAGATTTTGCTTCGTGCGTTCAAGAAGAAAACTTGCTATGAACTTTTTCATGGGAGACCTCCCAAGGTTAGTCACTTTCGAGTGTTTGGTTGTAAGTGTTTTATTCTCAAGAAGGGTAATCTGGATAAGTTTGAGTCTCGGTCTCTTGATTGTATTTTCCTTGGGTATGCTAATCACTCCAGAGCATATCGTGTGCTCAATCTTGCTACTAACCAAATCATGGAGACTTGTGAAGTAACATTCGACGAGATGATTCTGTGTAGCTCTACCGTCTTTGAGTGTGCAGGTGATGAAGAGATGGGACAGACAATCTTTGATGACGAGGATGCAAATGGTGAAGATGATGATGGAGATGGTGATCCTCCTACGACGCTTGTACCTACTACTTCCACTACGACGACTACGGTTGACGATGGTCCATCCCCCACTTCGACGTCAACAGTTGTACATGGAGATCAAGTGAAAGCAGCTGCTGAGGGGGAGGCGATTTCAAGACGAGAGGCACCAAGACATGTTCATGCTGTTCATCCACCCTCAGGGATCATAGGAGACATCAATGAACGTACTACAAGGTCAAGGTCAAGGAACAACTCTCAATTTCCACATTCTGCTTTTGTTGCTTCTTTTGAGCCCGAAGATATTCGACATGCTTTATCTGATGCGAACTGGGTCAATGCCATGAATGAAGAGCTAGAGAACTTTGTGAGGAATGAGGTGTGGAAACTTGTTGAACCTCCACCAAATTACCACCCTATAGGAGCAAAATGGGTTTGGAAGAACAAACAGGGTGAGGATGGAGAGGTTATGAGAAACAAGGCTAGGTTGGTTGCCCAGGGCTATTCACAGAAAGAGGTGATAGATTATGAGGAGACATTTGCTCATGTAGCCCGTTTGGAGGCAATTCAGATCCTTCTATCATTTGCTGTTGCTAAAGGATTCAAGTTGCACCAAATGGATGTGAAGAGTGCCTTCTTGAATGGGGTGATAGAGGAAGAAGTGTATGAGGCAACCACCTGAGTTTGAGAGTGAGAAGTATCCACACCGAGTCTACAAACTCCACCAAGCATTATATGGTCTAAAGCAAGCACCCAAGGAATGATATGGTAGGTTGAGAGGGTTCTTGCTGAGTAAGGGGTTTGTGATGGACACCGTAGATAAAACCTTGTTCTTACTTCATGATGGCAAAGACATCTTGATCGTACAGATCTACGTGAATGACATTATCTTTGGTGGCTCGTCTCATGATCTTGTTGCAAAGTTTTATGAAGATATGAGCAGGGAGTTCGAGATGTCGATGATGGGAGAGCTGCAGTTCTTTCTTGGGCTGCAGATCAAGCAAGTCAATGACGGGGCATTTGTGCATCAAGCGAAGTACACCAAGGACATGCTGAAGAAGTTTGACAGGAACGACTCCAAGCCGATGTCGACGCCGATGAGTACCACTACGGCTTTGGATGCTGATGAAGACGGCGAACCCGTGGACCAGAAGGAGTACAGGAGCACGATTGGTTCCCTCCTCTACTTGACGGCTATGAGGCCAGACATTCAGTTCAACGTTTGTCTATGCGCTCATTTTCAGTTCAGCTAGAGAACTTCACATCCGCAAGCCGTCAAGAGGATATTCAAGTACTTGAAATACACTCGTGATTTGGGTCTTTGGTATTCTGCCTCCTCGACACTCAGTCTTCACGGATTTTCTGATGCTGATTTTGCTGGGTGTCGTTTGGACCGCAAGTCTACCTCGGGTCAGTGTTAGTTTCTTGGGTCTTCTTTGGTTTCTTGGTCTTCTCGCAAGAAGTCTAGCGTTGCTCAATCCACCACAGAGGCCGAGTATGTTGCAGTAGCTAGTTGTTGTTCCCAGCTCCTATGGATCATGTACACCATGAGTGACTTTGGCTTGGGTTTGTCCTGTGTTACACTTCTATGTGATAGCACTAGTGCCATAAGTGTAGCAAAAAATCTGGTGCTTCATTCCAAAACCAAACATAGAAGTGAGATATCATTTTCTGAGGGATCATGTTGAGAAAGGCCACATAGAGCTATCCCATGTTTCCACCCAAGACCAGCTAGCCGACATTTTCACTAAACCACTTGACCAAGCAACATTTGCCCGCTTGCGAGGAGAGCTTGGAGTGTGTTGTCCTTTTTGAGTTGGTTCTTGGATCTCATTTTGTAGCATATGTATAGTGTTCTTGTATAATCTTTGTATCATATGCCGATTGGTTTTTTTTTGTATGATATTGACATCTTGTACATTTTGCTTTTGCATTTGTGTGATATGTCTTGCATTTGCCACATAGCTTGCATTGTGATATATCTAGGGGCTTGTTGATGTACATATATACTTTGATGTATTTTTAGGATGAGCTTCTCCTATATGGATTGATTACTATAACTTTCTACATTTGAGCTAGTGAACATGCTTGTAGTATCCTGGTGAAGTTTAGCTAAGCTCTTGATTGCTTTGATGTATATTTATGATGAGCTTGCTAACTTTTTGAAAGAAATGCTAAATTTGATCTCACCCATGAGTAAATGATTTTCCATGTGTTATTCAAGCCTAAATGCTTTGTCATGCTTAGGTTATGCTTGGATATCTGTTTCTTGCTAATTGGGTCAAAGATCATTATATCGTTGCAAATGTTTAGCCCATAGCTTATCTTGTGGAGAGGCATAAGCTTCTTTTTGCTGCAAAGGCACTTCATGTACCACGCATAAAATCTAAAAATGAAGTGCTTATGCTTGAACAATATGTTGATCATGTCATTTATGCTTTTATGGACATATTTTGGGTGTTAAACTGTTGCATGTTGTCTACCAAGAGAAGTCTCTTATTTAGAAGTAGACACATGGCTTGGTGGCTTAGACATGACATGAGATAGATTTTGGGCGTTTGCAATGATCTTTTGATAAGAATTGGTGACCTTGTATGATCTTTGAATGATCTAGTTCATTTTGGCTTGAATAGGTCATGGTTAGGATTTTGCTCATGAGGTGATGTTTTTCACAAAAATTGTCAAATTTGGAACTTCTAATTGGCAACATACTTATACACCTATGTAATCTTGTTGGCAATGCTTGTACAAAACTTTGGACTATCTTGCTTGCTCATTTGCTTCTGTGTCGCATTTTATAGTGCTCATTGTATATTTGAGAAGCTCTAGATTGTTTTGTTTTGCATTTTGCCTTGATTCATGCATTGGCAACAAGGGGGAGAAGTAAAGACTTGAGAAATGTTGCTTAATCTGCTTAGATCTTGTTTAGATCAAGTGGGAGAAGTTTGTGCATTTTTCTGTGCATTTTCAGTTTTGGTCAGTTCTGTTTGGGCAAAACTAGTCAGGCCAGGTTGGCATGCACTTGTTCAGGGGATTTGCATTTGTGCAGGAGGAGCATCTCTGGTTTGTTTGTGCTGTGTTTTGGAGGAGCCGGTTTGGTTGTGACTTGGTTGGGTTTTGGTTGTCGCTTTGGGTCACATGATCAAGTTTTGTGCCTTAGTCGTTTCCAGTTTCTTAATTTCAATCGATTTGTGCTATGTGTGATGGGAACTAGGGTTTCCCGATCTTCCGAAAGGTTCTGATAACTCTCGATTTGGTGGAGTCATGACTCAAAATTGATCCGGCTTCTGAACCACACGTTCCGAACCCCGCAATCGTAGCACCACATCTCCTCAGGTTATCAACCGGCGTTGCTCGGTTGACCTCGCCTAGAAGGCTAATCCTTGCCTGCGAATCGAAGAACACAAGCAAGAACGAGAAAGATTGCAACACAATTGCAGATGTATGATTAAACTCACGAAGTTGGGGTCTCTCAAACCGACGAGCGGTGATACTGTTCTTGATAGAATTGATCTAAGCAAAACCCAAAACCTAACTTGGGCGGCGGCTACTGTTTTAAGGAGTCTAGGGTCACGGTCGACCCCCCTGGACGCGCCCCTATTGGGCTCAACACGATACACGGCCCAAAGGCCAAAATACGACGACGCAGCACTGAAACAGATTGTGGATGTCAACTTATTTCGTCGATTCCCGATGACTCCGGATGCATTTTGACATGGGACTGGTGCCATTGCAAAGATTATCTTCTTAGATTTCCAAGCATATAAAGAACATCCAAATCCGAGCTCGTATGCGACCTGGGCGTCCGATTTAGCGCTGACTGCTCTTGGACTCCGAGGTGGACTCGAAGTCGAGTTGATTTGGGCCTCTATCTTGACTTGCACGCCCTTGCTGGTCCTCTCCACCTTGAAGCCATTCTCCAACTATCCTCTGGTCCTCTCCATGGTTCTTAATTACAATATAATCATTAGGTAGCAATCTATTCTCATAATCACATAGAGAAGTACTTAGGAACGAGCTCACCTCTAAATTCAATTGTCGAGCACGAGCTCTAGTGATTGGACCTTGAACGATCAATGGAGGATTGTTGTGAGTATCCATAGGAGTGATGTCCTCATCAATGTGTGTTGTCAATGCACTCATCAAGGGGGAGATTGAGGACCATGTGTGTCCGAGGGACCGAGTGGATGGTCGCTTCCTAGTGATGAGTGATTGACAATGTTGTGTGGACTTACGTTCGCCTTGCCTCAAGTATTGCAGATGTAGAATGCGGCTTGGTTTGCATTGGTGCAGGTGAAGAACAAACATGAAAGGTCTTTGCCGGAGTGGCCTCCCAGGAGTGGAGAGACAAGTAGGCTTGGTTCGAGGGACCCGATGACCGATGGGATCAAGTGCGGTTCACATGGCGCAAGAAGAAGCAAGGCAACGTGGAAGAAGATGATCTGAGTCGGTACATTGGGCGCGGTCGAGTCAAGGAATGAGGCAAGACCAAGTAGACCGTCCGCACGTCGGAGGTGAAAGGCGTGGCGTACTCGAAGCTTGGCGTGGAGGCTGGACCAAGTACGTGGGGTTTGTTGGTTTGGCCACAAAACCAGCAGAGGAGGGTTTCTTGGTTTGGGCCTCAAAACCAAGTCCGAAGACCTGGCGGGAAGATGGTCTGACCGGTTGGGAGAACCGGTCTGACTGGTTTCTGGAATCCAGTCTGACCGGTTTCAGTCTGCGCGTCGGGAAGCTTCGAAGCGAAGGACACGCAGCGTGATTGGAGGGAAGCAACTCCAGATGGATGTGTGCCCAGCTGGAGGAGAAAATATTTACAACTTCCAGTTTTTCCCTTGAGGGCGTGTATCTTCTAATTAAGTTGTAGGGGTAGTTGTGTCTTTAGTTGGCAGCCATATATACTCACCTTGTGGGTGTTGGCAGCCATCTCTTGGAACCCTAGTTCATTTGCTCTTTGTTTTCTTAGGCTAGCCATGAGCTTCATGTTGTGAGGAAGAGAAGAGAGGACTTGTCCACTTCGATTTTCCTCCACTTTCAAGTGGGTTGGATGAAGGGAGGAGGTTAGCCTTTGTAAAGAAGTTGACCTCGTTATGTGAAGAGAATTCTTAGTGGTGAATCCTTGTGTTCTTGCCTCTCTCACTGTTGTTTTTATGTTTTTATTGTTCAAGGCAAAAGAAATATTTTTTTTGTTTTTATGTTTTTATTCATGCAAGTGAATCGACCATTGCATAGAATTGAGAGATAATGGTACTCAAGGAATGGATTTTTTTGGTATCTCTCTTAATTCTAATGCAAGGGTGATTCAAATTTGGAAAGTGAAATATGCAAATGTAGTGATGGAACTAAAATTTTGGAAAGGGAAATATGGGATACATACCGGTTTACCTCACGGCGAGAGCTCGTGTTTTAAGTCCGTGAGCGGGACTTCTCCTTCCTTTGATTGTTCTTGTCATCATCCGATCTGGAGAATATGCTTCGGACGATGCAACTTCTTTCTTCCGCCACACCTTTTTTTATTTTCCTTGGTGTAGGTGGTGGTGCTTTCTTCTGTTCGTTCACCCAGTGTTGCCTTATGGTGATGATGAGGTTGACCATCTTTGGCTTGGGTGGAGCTTCTTCGACCTGTTCCAGATTATTTGTAATTTTTCTGAAAAAGTGTGCATACTTGGGATGATTGCTCCACCCTGGGCTTCAAATGTATCCATGACCTTTGCTCATCTCCTTTGTGAAGTAGATATGGGGACTTTCCATTCGAGTTTTAGATTTTTCTGCAGGGGTTAGTCCACACATACAACCAATATCTATAAAAGTATTGCTCTCACGATTCATTAATCAAATTTGACACCATGTCTAATTTTATTAAAGGAAGCTAATTAACCTAAGCACCATGCTTAATTTAAAGAGCTTATGAATGTATCCGCGGGATCACATTCAAACTAGAGCAAACCACAACAGATAAAGGTAGCATGAAAAATCATCAAGAAGTATTCACATGGAGATAAGCTTATGAAATTGAAAAACTTCGGGTTACCTCCCGATAGGGCTTTAATTCAGGTACAAAAGCTAAACCTTTTTACGTACCTGAGTGTGCTTACCATTGGCATATGATGATGAATACTTTTGGAACTGATGCAACGTTGATGGCACTATGCCGATGTGACTGCACGTAGTTGGCTGAGTCCTCCGTGTTGTTGTTGTCGTGTAAGGATACACTGTCGTGGGTGTGGCAAAAGGGGATTGGCACTCTAATATGCCAACTAGTGGGATGACGCAGAACCAGCTCGTGTGTGATGAAGTGAAACAATGGTTCCCAAAAAAAAAAGCTAGTGGAGCGATAAACGAGCGGAGGCGTAGAGTACGTCTCCTCTCTTGCACAACAGCGCAAGATAAGCAAAACTAGGCAGGTCAAGTGATGTTTGGCCACTAGCCTTGAATCAAGGCTTGCAGATAGGTGTACACATTGGCCTAAAACCAGTTGTCGCTAGAATTTTTTTTGTTCAATGCAAAGTGATGATAGGGCGAATGAATGCAAATGCAGGAATGGGAAAGATGCAGTGGATTTGGGAAAAAATGGGGTGATGGAATGCATGAATTTCTAAATTGAGTGATTCAAAGCAACATGCAGTGGAAAATGCAAAAAAAATAAAATAAAAGGATAATGCTAGGCTACCTCCTAGCAGGTGCTCAAAATTTAAAGTCTAAGAGCTGGACTATCTCACATACCTTGATTTTTCTTCGCCATTACCGACAATTTGAGATGGAAATGCGGTGATGAAGCACCGTGCGTCTGTCACATTTGATTTTCTTTTTCCTCCTTGATGACAATTTTTCTTCCATTCTGCACATGGTTATGATAATATTTATATATATATATATATATATATAAACACATACCTATGAGAATTCTTCTTTCTAGAAATTGCGCGCATCGCAATAGAGAGGGGCAGACATTGATAAGTCCTGCATGATCGGGCACCCTGGGCTCTCTGCTTCTCTCATGTTTGAAACATACTCAAACAAACAGGGGTAATCCCGCTATTGCTAGCGGTAAATTAAATTAGTAGACACCAATGCCAATGATCAATATCTTTCGCCAATTGCTTCCCCAGCAACGGCTCTAGAAATGCTTGTTGACACTTCTTATGGTCCACTATCAGGATTGGTAATCCCGGCAATGGTGCAAGGAGTGCTTATTGGTATTCTTATGGAACATATATGAATCCTCAAGTGCACGGATACCGATGTAGCATTTCACCCGGGAGTATTCCAAGGTATCATATAGGAATGATATGCATTTGACACACACAAGGAGAAGTCCAGGATAAATGATAGAGATGAAGAGCGGTCTAGCTAGTGGGAGGATAACGAGATAGGAGAGGATTCCTATATACTTCTAATAACCAAGATATCTCTAGCAAAGGTTACGGCTAGCATGAAGAATGGCATCTATGGTTCTCTTCCTAGTTCTATTATCTCAGCATCGGGAAACGAAACCTACAACACGCAGAAAGGGTTGAGAATGGTGCTGCCAATACCCGCTGTAAGGATCATACGGTTCCGAGACTAATGTGATGGGCTACGTAGGCCATATAGCGTTGTCACCACCTAACGGCTACCACCTCCGTTGAATCGAATGCAACCCAAGGTTAGTATCTAGTCTAGGCACCACACCTACACTAGACAATAACTACTTACTTTCCTAGAAAGAGCAAGCAACCCCGACAATACCCCAGTGAAAATTCACCGCAAGTATTGAGCGGGATCGAGGAACCAGGTGGGATAGAGGACTAGGATAGAACTTCTAGAGCCAGACTACACTAGAGATAACCAAAGCTAGACATTCCACACTTATCCTTCAATAAATGCAGAACAGATAACTCAAGTAAATGCAATATAATGAATACTCAGAGTCTTGCACAAAGAAAAGGAAAAGATACAAGAGCTTTACCAGAACTCCAGAAGACGACTCCGGAACCCCGAGCGAAGCTCAATCGACTCTAACTCCCAGTTAGACTAGCCTAACTCTACATCTTGAAAGAAGAGAATGGAGACTTGCTGCCAAGTGGTGTGTGTTACAAGTGAGAAGAGGAGGTCCTATTTATAGTGGAGAGGTGTCTTAGGGGTGTGGAGAAGGTTTCATGCATTTGTGCTTTCCCCTTGGACTGATCCGCGTGATGACTCCCGTGGCTAGCTAGCGCTCGCCGCATGTCCTAGTCTTCCACCGCCTCCTGGATGCGAGTATGCGCATTGCCGCCTTCCTGCATGCGCGCGCAGTGCGCTGTGCCTTCATGTGGGCCCTCCTGGCTCTGCGCGCACCGTCTCTCCTGCGCATGCGGCGATCGCCATGGCCCCAGGGGCCAATGTCCTGGCGCCACACGTCCGGTGCCTCGGCCGCATCCCCACGTGAGTTGTGCTGCATGCGGCCTAGCGCCTGCTGCTCCTGATGCACGGGCCAGCCTACCTGCGTGGGCCCTCCTACCACTGTGCTATTCTATCGCGCGCGAGCGCGTGGCTCACGCACCTGCCCCGCGGCGCTGCCAGCTGGGCCTGCCCTGGCTCCGCGCATGTGCACACTACACCGCGCGCAAGCGCTTACCGCTCAGTCGTTGGGCACGACTGCCCCGCGTCGCTCCTGTGCGCTTCTCGGCTACGCTGGTCTACTGCTGATGCGCGGCCATAGGTTGTCCGCGTGCCAGGTGCTGAAGTCAACATATGATCCTTTGGAGTTAAATATCTTTTTACTCCGAGCTAAGATCGATGCAAATAATATATCTGTTAGAATTGTTTCGACGAGCTCTTCTCCAATTCAACATATGTTATTGTTTGTGTTCATGATAATCCAGAGTCCATTTCTGGCCCAAACAACGGATCATCCATTTAATGCCGTTTTTGGGTATAATTCTGCAAAGCACTTTGGAAACACCAATACTCATGAAAATAGTCAATATAATTCTAATAATGCATGCAACTATGTCTATTACCTATTTATTTACCGAGACTTTGGCGGTAACAATTAGGCCGTAACGACTGCCAACACTCATGTTTTTCCTTTTTCTAGATTTTCGGGGAGATTTTCATTCATCGGATTTGAGGCCGTTTCCTTGCGGAATTTTGTTGGGGATTCATTCATGGTTCTTTGTTGATCCTTCTCTAGTGATTTGGCCCCCTCAGTCCTCAGGAAAAGCCTTCGATTTGGTGAATTTTTGTTGAACCCGAGAAAAGAGAGTTCATGCCTTTGATTCTCGACTCCTCTTGATTCGGTGTGTTTTGGGAGTTGATTTCGAAGCCATGACTAGTTCATGAGCTATCCCACCTATCCCCAAAGTCTCACTTGAATCCGTGGAGCGAATCAGGAGATCGGTTGGAGATAAGATTGAGTTTTCCTCGCATGTAGATTTATCCCAAGTCTGCCTTGGGAAACCGGTCTGACCGCTTTTGGGGCTGAAGCTGTCAAGTGTTGATTTTCTTGTTTCTAGCTATGTTTTGGTTAAGTGATGGCCTGGCTGCTATTTTGGAGTGTTTAAATCTCGTCTGTTCAGGCTGCAGCTCTGAGTTTGGGGTTCTGGACAAAACCGGTCTGACCGCTTTTGGTATGTGTGCTGCTTCAAGCTTTGAGTGTTCGTTTCCATTGTGTGTTAATAGTTGAGTTGCTTGAAGACTTGTTCCTAGGTTAGAAGTACTTCAGTGACTTCGTGGATTTGGCAAGAAAGTGAGTTGGTCGCCATCAGATGTGATTTTGGGACATAGGCCGAGTTCACTCTTTCGAGATAATTTTTATCGGCTCTCATTCACTCCCCCCCCACTCCAATCGCCATTTAGATCCTTCACTTCTGGGCATCATCTCCTTCTTGTACACAGGCAGTCACTCGAGCATAGTAGAACACCTCAATCATACCAACCATCAGTATTGTTGTCGAAGTCAGACTCGTACCCTGCAAACTCACGAACTGTTCCCAAGGATTGGAACAGTTTCACGTCACCATCCAATGACGTGTAAGATTTAAAGTGGACTAATCTAGTAAACAAATAATAAAGGGAAAGGCTGGGGTTTCCTATGCAGCAGTAGGAGTTTAAAACAATAGTTTCCAACACCAACTCACTCCTCCACGTGCGATTCTATCAGAACAGACTCCCGTCTCCAACTCTACTCGATGGGAGAGCTCCTGCCCCTGCCATCTCATCGGCCATGTCGGATCCTTAGTTTAAATGGGGGAAGGTAGAAGTCTAGTCACCAAAATCACTAATCAGAATGAGCAATTCATAGGGGTTGTCCATGACCGAGGACGCGGCTATACAAATAGTTTAACTCTACAGAGTGTGTACACCTAGGATCCATGTGATGTGCATCCAACCGGGGATCAACCGAATAGATAACACAACACCAAAAAGAGGTCTAGTAGTTACGGCACCATCCTACTTTTCCGGCTTGGGCACGACCTTCCGCAGGAGGTCGACCGGAACTGTGAAGCCCTCCCCCGAGGCCAGTCAGGGGCGATAGCAAATCAAGGAGCAAAGGACCACACCAGTCCCCTTTACACTGAAACGCTATCCTCCTGCAGGCTTGGCACCGCACTTGCTAGGCTCGTAATGGGCCCACCCTCATAATGGACACAGTGTGTGCACGTTTACAGTCTCATGAAGTAGCTAGTCCGACTTGGTCCTCAAATTGTTGAAGCGAACTCTTCTCTCGAAAGACGTGTCCACCGTAGCGGACTGCCGATCGCACCCATCATGGGTACCGCTAACTCCTCAACAATCACAACATCACCTTGTGCCTGCAACAGGCACTCCGTAGGGAATACCAAGTGTATTTGGATCAAGTTAAGGTACGCTCGCTTCGACAAAAGGTTTTCAAAATCTCCATCTCCTCTGTTTTCACACTCATGTCGAAAATAGTTCAAAATACCCATTTTGCTCACACGCATGCAAGCGAAGCATTCTCATCGATATAAATATATATAGTAGTAGGATAGCAAGGACAATGGTAATTAAGCAGGCTATGCAAGGTTTAGCATCTCAGGCAGTTCATGCGGAT
The DNA here is from genome assembly GCA_033239725.1 of Echinochloa phyllopogon. Lineage (NCBI taxonomy): Eukaryota > Viridiplantae > Streptophyta > Magnoliopsida > Poales > Poaceae > Echinochloa > Echinochloa phyllopogon. Next base: position 19,513,532 of record BTCW01000015.1, on the reverse strand, counting down.
AATTAAAGCATAGCATTTCTAATTGCATGTCTAATAGGAGTTCAAAGTATGGATGAGCGTGAACCTGGTGTCTCATCCTCGTAGTAGTACTCCTCGAACTCCGGCCCTTCAGCCCCGACAGTCTCCAATCCTCCTATATATCAATTTAAATTAATTATCAAGACTATGATAAATAAACTCCAAACGAGAGCCAAAGAAGATCCAAATAACACCAAACTCTATTCTAATGTGTAGATCATGATTTTAGAAAAATAATGAAACTGGTTTCATATTTCCTAAGATATTGTTAATTCATTATTAATTTTTGGAAGTTTAAATCATTTTTTGAAATTATTTAATTAATTCCAAAAAATTGGAAAACACAGTGACACGTGGCAGCTCCTGGTTGTGCCACGTCAACACTGATGACATCAGCATGACGTCATGCTGACGTCATCAGTGGGTCCGGGTATGCTGATGTCAGCATGGCCCTTGCTGATGTTAGCGTTGACCTGGTCAATATTGACCAGTCAATGGTCCAGGTCAGCGGTCAACTGGGCCCACATGTTGGTCTAAGTAGAGCCAATGATAGGTGGGACCCTCTGGTCAGCGGTTAAAGGGAAAAGGAAACGGTTTTAAGGGAGCTGGGCTAGTCATGGGCCGAATTAGCTAGCTCCGCCCAACGAGACCTGGGCCACGGCCCAAGATAGCTGGGCTTCGAGCCCGGCTTGGCTCAACGCGCAGTGGACGCATTCCACCGTGCGCCGTGAGGGTGGTCTACGTGAGCCGTGCCCACGGATCTCTATGTGGCCGCCACGGGATCCTCTACGGTCCACGGTGTGACTTCTTAGTGTAGCTGGCCGTGTGGCGTCCACGACACGATCTCGCATGCGACGTCGCGCTCTATCGTGTTGGCGTCGTGGCCGTGATTCACGACGGTGACGCCACAGTGGGGCTCGCGAAGGGGAAAAAGGGAGCGGCTTGGTTTCGCGCAGGGTGACTAGAGGAAGAAAGGCGGGTCCTTTGGCCGGTGAGGCGGAGCTCCGGTGGGGCTCGGCCATGGGTGGCGCTTTCTCACGCACGGCTCGCGTGGCGACCGTGGCAGCGCTCGGCTCGGTTTGGGGAGCGGCTAGGCGCTCCGGCAGAGAAGGGAAAAGCTCCGGCGGGCTTGCGCTCAGGCTCACGTGCGCGTGTGAGCAACTTATGGGAAAAGCTCCGGCCATGGAGGGCGTGCGCGGTCCGGGTGGCCCCGGTGCGCAGCGGCGCCATGACAACCTTAGGACGGCAGAGCCGCGACGGCGGGTTGTAGGAAAGTCGGCGGCGAAGGGGTCCTACAAGGAGCGGCATGTTGACACTTCTTACGGTCCACTATCAGGATTGATAGTCCTAGTAATGGTGCAAGGAGTGTTTATCGATATTTTTACGACACAGAAGTAAATCCACAAGCGCACGGATATTGATGTAGCATTTCACCCGGGAGTATTCCTAGGTATCGTATTTATTTCCTCAGGGAAGCAATGGATAAAGAGTATTGACTATTAACAAGGATGTAACCACTAATTAAAGTACCGGCTAACGAGGCGGGGGTAACGGATAGGATAGGAGTGATATGCATTTGACACACACAAGGAGAAGTTTAGGATAAATGATATAGATAGACGAGAGGTCTAGCTAGTGGGAGGACAACGAGACAGGAAATGATTCCTATATACTTCCACTGGCCTTGAGATATCTCTAGCAGAGATTACAGCTAGCATGAAGAATGACATCTATGGTTCTTTTCCTAGTTCTATTACCTCAGCTTCGGGACAATAGAACCAATGACACGCAGAAAGGGATGAGAAGGGGTGCCACCAATCCTACACTCTGGGATCCTGCAGGCCGAGATGAACGTGATGGACTACGTAGGCCGTATAGGGCTGTCACCACCTAACGGCTACCACCTCCGTAGACTCGGGGACAAACTAAGGCCACTGGCTAGTCTGGGCACCACGCCTACACTAAACAATAACTACTTATTCTCCTAGAAAGAGCAAGCAACCCTGTCAATACCCCAGTGACAATTCACCGCAAGCATTGAGCAGAATCGAAGAACCAGCTGAGATAAAGAACTAGAGAGAGAACTTCTAGAGCCAGACTACAGCAGCTTATAACCAAGGCTAGACATTCCACAATTATCCCAGGAATAAATGCAAAACAAATAACTCAAGTAAATGCGGAAGATAATATATTGAATACTCAGAGTCTTGCACAAAGAAAAGGAAAAGATACAAGAGCTTTACCAGAACTCCAGAAGACGACTCCGGAATCTCGAGCGAAGCTCGACCCTGACTCTACATCTTGAAAGAGAAGAATGAAGACTTGCTCCCAAGTGGTGTGTGTTACAAGTGAAGTGGACACCTCTATTTATAGTGATCAAGAGGCGGTGGAGCTTGAGTAGCATGCAAGGGACCCTGGGTCGGGTCCGGCCAATTCGGCCGAACTTTCTGGGTTCGGGCGAATCGGGTAGTTCGACCAAACCAGGTCGGTTCGGCCGAACCCCAGGATCCACTGCGTTGGATGCTATATGGCTCAGATGTGCTCCCTTGGTTGGTTCTAGTGCTGGGGACGGTTCGGTCGAAGGATGGAATTTGGCCGAACTGGGCCTGGCCTGTGGCCGGCCTTCCCAGCACCGCCTCTGGTCTTGGACCTCCTTGGGCTGGCTTCTGGTGATGTACTTCGTGTTGTAATGGCCCAAGGATGAGGTGGCGGTTGCCCACGTGTCGTGTTTCATCATCGTTTGGTCATTGTTGACGTCGACAACTCCCGGTTGTTGTGTACGGCTAAGGGGGGTAACCGGCCGAATCGTGTCGTTCGGCCGAATCGGTCAATTCTGACCCCTATAGCCCATATTTCTCATTAGTGTACCTGCACAAGTGGAACACACCAAAACTCGTGGAACTTTATTAGAAATAAACCTAGGTGCATGGAATGTTGCATATATCCTCTTTTATTCCCGAGTATTGGTGGTCGAAAATGAGCAATAACGACTGCCAACAAGCTCCCCCAAGCTTAGACCTTTGCTCGTCCTCGAGCAAAGACAAAAACTTAGGATCGGTGGATCAGGAGTTGCTACAATGTCAATGTCTTGCAGGTAACTTTATAAACAACTAGTACTCGAAAATACTCGAATCATTGGCAAAGTTTTAACTCACCATTTTACCTATTGGGCTTATAGCAATCTCTTTGTCTTGGGTGGTTGAAAGGTTGAACAGTTTAAATTAGTTTTTATTCCACTCCTACTCTTTTCAGGCTCAAATCTCGAAGTTTCCACAATTTTCGAAAATTTAAATTTGTTCCTCAATTGGTACACTCAATCGCTCAAGTGGTGTTTGTTTCCTCACCAAAGGCTTGTGCCTTCTTTCATCCTAAAATCTAACAAAGCTTTTTGTGTGGCTCAGGGACAAAGGATGAAGGCCTACTTGCATCTTATATTTTGCTAAGTCAAAGACCGGATCTTTGGGGAACCAAATCACACCTTTAGATCGAGAAGTGCAAGTGTATGGAATATGTGGAGTGGAATGTAGTGAAACTCCTTGGGATGATTCTTCCTTTCCTTGACTTATTTTCGAGAACATGGGCTATCTCTTTTTTGCTCATATTTTTGCCATGCCACTTGGCATGCTTTTCTTATTTCTTATTTTTGCCATGCTCTTTGGCATGCTTTTCTTTTTCTTTCTTTTTGCCATGCTCTTTGGCATGCTTTTCTTTTTGCATAGCCCATGTCTCTTCAAGGATATTTGGAGAGGAGATCATAGAACATGGAGCATTTATTTTGTGGATGGATGATGACAATATTTGCTAACTCCCAGTGTAGGAATTGCAAGTGAGTGTGGTGTGTACGTGAATCTCGATCTTAGAAGCATGAAAGTTTCACCCAAAGGTCACAAACAATTTGACAAAGCTCATTAAGACAACAAGCAGCATATGTGTAGAAGTTTTTTACTAAGCTTAGCATATGGCTTTGGTAGGTATTTTGACCAATGAGGAACTTTATTTTATTTTTGAAAGCAAAAGATATCCGAGATTTTCACCGTACTAAGAGCAAAAGCAAGAACTCAACCAAATCTCACTATATCATTCCTCACAACAACTTAGACTTGGAATAAAGCATGTGCTCCCACAAGGTTGTCAGGTTCATTTTTACTCATGCCAATTAACTCAAGTACTATAGAGCAACTAGTTGAAAACAAAGCACTTGCAAAATTAATGACAGAACAACTATTCATCATTTCCAATGTGAGAGGCATATGGTTCATTCCATGCATAGTTGGGAGTTATTTATTCGAAAGCAAGTATTTTTTGGTATTTTTATTATTGAAACTAAAATGAAAGCAAAAGCAGATCGAAGATGCAGCTTGCAATGATACGATTGGGACTTACCTCGTGGGGGTTCTCTCCCCCAAGCTTGGCTTGGAACATCAGTGTCAATGATCTCTGACTTGGCCTTCATCGGTGTTGAGACATGTGATAAGGTAGGGGAGTTGTCCCTAGCCTCACCAATGCTCGAATATCGAATGTGCTTGATCGTCCTTAGGAATAGAGACCACGAGATGATGCCTGCAAAATGTTAGAACAACAATACCCAAAGGATCATGGAATCATAAGATGAACATTTAGTTGTTCGGGGTTTGTCGTTCTTGCAGGGATTTAACCTCCACAAACCGTTTTCAAGAAGCAGCATAATGATCAAGACAAAGCAAATATTTTTATTGTTTTTATCTTTTTAATCATGCAAGTGAATCAAACACTGCATAGAATTGAGAGCGAAATGTACTCAAGGGACGTGCAAGTGCAAACCTGAATGGAGTAGGCTTCCTCCATGCATCCAGAGTGTCACCCACAGGCAAGTGAGAGGATGGACTCGGCTGGACACCATGGTTCGACCGAACCAACCATGGGGGTGTTCAGCCTGTTGACCTCCACTTGCCAGCTTTGGAGCTTTGTCCAGCACTAAAGCATGGGAACTTTGGTGGATTTTGTGGACAGGATGACACTCAAAGGATTAAATGGATCACACCACTCCCATGCTGCCATGATTGTGATGGAATGAAATGTGCGGGCATGTGGAGTGGTGGAGACCATGATTTTGTGCTGGCTGGGGAAAATTTCATGGTAGAAGGTGCAAGTCAAGATCAGTCAAGGGTGAAACCCTCAGCTGAACTGACCAAGTGTGGAGTTTGCACGAAATTTGCTCTGGATGGGGGTGCATGTTTTGATTGCTGGGTGAAAGGATGTTGCAAACGGGGCATTTGGCACAGGAAGAAAGGATTTGGAAGTGAATAGTGTACCTGGCCAAAGTTTTGGGCTAGAGAGAGCTGGTAGTTGATGATGACAAATGTTGGTCAAGTTTCGAGAGATTTGACGCGATCGACCGAGGGTCGGACCTCCAGCCGAATTCAACTTTGTCAGAAATCAACTTTGGTCCAGCAAGCTCTATACTCATCTGATCCTTCCTTGGCATAACCCTGCAGGTTAGTGCACATTTGGGCATAGGGGTAGGTTCGGTCGAACTTGAGAGATCGGCTGAACTACCCACTGCCCCAAAAATTTTTCCTTTTTGTTTTCTTTTAATTCTAATGCAAGGGTGATTCACATTTGGAAAGGTAAATATGCAAATGCAATGATGAAATTTAAAATTTTGGAATGGGAAACATGGGATACATACCGGTTTACCTCGCGACGAGAGCTCTTATTTTATGTCCGTGAGCGGGACTTCTCCTTCCTTTGATTGTTCTTGTCACCGTCCGATATGGAGAGGATGCTTCGGACAATGCAACTTCCTGTTCCAGATTATTCATAATTGTACTAAGACGTGTGTATACCTGAGAACGTTATTCCACCCTGGGCTTCAAATGTATCCATGGTCGTGGCTCATCTCCAGTGCGAAGTAGATTTGGGGACTTCCCATTCAAATTTGATGATTTTTCTGCAGGGGTTAGTCCATACATGCAACCAATATCTATACAAGTATTGCTCTAGAGGTTCATCAATCAAACTTGACACCATGCCATATTTGATTAAGGCAAGCAAATTAACCTAAGCACCATGCTTAATTTAAAGATCTTATGAATATATTTACGTAATTACATTCAAACCAGAGTAAACCAGAATAGATAGATAGAGCATGAAAGCATCAAGAAATATTCACATGAGATAAGCATATGGAAACTAGTGGACGTTGCTTTAATTTAGGTAAAAAGCGAAAGCCTTTTCACGTACCTAAGTGTGCATATCATTGGCATCTGATGATGAAGACTTTCAGAACTGATGCAACGGTGATGGCACTACGCTGACGTGACTGCACGTAGTTGGCCGAGTCCTCCTCCATGTTGGTGTTGCTATGCAAGGATGCATGGTCGTGGGTGTGGCAAAATGGTTCGGCACTCAAATATGCCAACTCATGGAATGCCGCGGAACCAGCTTGTGTGCGAGGATTGAAACAGTGGGTCCAAAAGCAAGCAAGTGGAGCGGCAAAGGAGTGGAGGCGTAGAGCACATCTCCTCTCTTGCGCAGAGCGCAAAGAACGAGCGAAAACTGGCCAGGCCAGGTGAAATTTGGCCACCAGCCTTGAATCAAGGCTTGCAGACATACGAACAGCTTGGCCTAAAACCAGTAGTCGCTGGATATTTATTTTGTTTTTATTCATTTTAGTTTTTTTTTGTTTTTTTCAATGCAAAACGATGATGTGGCGGATAAATGCAAATGTAAGAATGGAAAAAATGCAGTGGGTTTGAGAAAAAAGGGATGATGGAGTGCATGAATTTAAATTGAGTGATTCAAAGCAAATATGCAGTGGAATAATGTAAAAATTAAAAGGATAATGCATAGGCTACCTCCTAGTAGGTACTCAAAATTTAAAGTCTATGAGTGGGACTATCTCACATATCTTGATTTTTCTTCGCCATTACCGACAATTTGAGATGGAATTGCGGTGATGCAGCGTCTTTCGTCCATCACATTTGATTTCCTTTTTCATTCTTGACGACGATCTTTCTTCAATTCTACACATGGTTATGATACAATATATATGTATATGTATGAACAAATACCTGTGAGAATTTTCCTTTTTTTTTGAAAATTGAGCGCTAATCGCAGTTGTCACACCCAGATTTTCACAAAAACCCGAATGCGGCCATATGTGTGCCCAGGAAGTCATAGTACACATATAGCGAACAAATATGATAAACAGAAAACATATGTTGGAATAAATTATTCATTAAATAAAGTTTTTACATCAGAGTGCTTCATAAATGATCTAAGCAATAACAGCGGAAGACTAATAAACTCTCAAACTAATGGAGCTGCAATCCACAGGGACTCTGACTGGGAGACCACAGCTCACTAGTACGGTAAAACTTCGGGAAACTCTGCAGCACACTCATGCCCAGCCCAATCTGTTTACCCATCCGGGATTTTGTTGAATAAAATGACAAGTGTAAGTAAACAATTACTTAGCAAGTATAGCACGGGTATGAAGGCCCAAAATAAGGCTAGACACGGCTTAACTGCATTAGCATTTTTAGTTGGTTCATTTTAACATTAACCAAATTACTACAAGTGAATGAAACCCAGTTGTAACCCAATTTAATAAGTATAAGTGGCATTATACATAAATAAACATTATCTTCTAATCAAAAAGGATCCAGGCTGCTCGTGACCCTGAGCAAGGCTATCATGATAGATTTTACACTCTACAGAGGTTTTGCCCTTTACCCACCAGTCACGTAAAAGCTCAAATGAACTTTAAACCCAACCACGCAAAGGTGGATCAGACCTCACAAATCACACTTCTGAGGTGTGACCGCATAGGGATGCTATGAGATTTTCACAAGACACCCTAACAAGAGAGTAGCCGCTGGGGTACTACAAGGCGGTGAGACCATAGGCACCGAGATCGACGTACGCCTACGGAGTCACACCATAGGGGGGGGTCGATGGCGTCCAAAGCGCGGGCATCACACCCATCCATAAGCAACGTGTGGAGTTCCCCATCGCAGGGACTCCTAGCACGGGACTGGGTCTAACGTGACCTAGCCGACGGATCACCCGTCCTCGATGGAATTCGGAAACACCCCGCACCTTGCCTCCCACAACGCCGTCGGCCCATCGGTAACCACTAGCAAGATAGAGACGTACAAGTTACTTGACCAAGACCAGAGCCATAATAGTTCTAGCGGTGGCGACAAGCTCCTGGGTTGCCGCTTTAAGAACCGGACCTTAAGGAGAGACACTAGAGCAAAGCACACAGCACATACTCTAGTTCCCTAAACCATGTTGCTAAAAAGTAAGTTTTATCATTAATGTTGAAGTGAACCATTATGTCAAAATTAACAATTAAATAATAGTGACAGTAGCTGCGCATAGCAAAGATTCTACCCATATGCAATAACCCAAGGGAAACAAGGATAGGATAAACAGGACTAGGTACAACCTTAAGGGTACATCAAATTAGACACATGCATGAATGAAATAATGTATTACAAGTGGATAGGTAGCAAGGATTATCCATGCTATAACTTGCCTTCCTCGAAGGGCTGCTGTTGCTGCTGTTGTGAGTCCTGCTTCGGAAAGTCCTCGTACTCGAAGTCCAAAGCGAACGGCTCACCGACTGGACACGAATCACCATACAAATGAGCACGCAAACTAATACATGCAAACAAATAATAATCTATTAGAACAGTACACCAAACAATAGAAATAGTACAAATAAAGCTTTTAGAAATATTTTACGCTTCACTACGAACACATGAGCGTGAAAATCACACTAATCGGAGCTAAAACGGAAAAGATATGGCAAAACTAAGATCTAGGGACCTGCTGGTAATTTATGGAAAACCAGGGACCTATACGTAATTACGCGTTAAAACCTGATGGCTAACGCGTAAAAGGGGCTCGGCAGGACCGCGGGTTCTATTTTTAAAGAGGGCAGGGGGTTATTCGCGAAGAAAAGGACCCAGATGAAATTATTTTACTACTCGAGCGGACCGCGGGTTGATTTGGAAAAAAACAGGAGGGCTCTTTTAGCAAAAGGCCAAGGCTGACCGTTATATATGCGGGTTTGACTCGAGGGCGCGATTCACATGGGCCGTCCGATATGGATCCAAGGGCCAAGGGAGAAAGGGAAGTGTGGGCTGCCGGCGGCGACCAGGGAGGCGGCGGCGTTGCGGCGGAGCGGCGGCGCTTTGCTGGAGCGAGGCCGGAATCGCGCTATGGGCCACCATTTGGTGAGCGGATTGGCTCTACAACTTCGGGGAGGGACGGCGAGCATAGCCAGGGGGTTCAAGTCGGGGGTTGTGCGTCGGTGGCGGCCACCGACGGTGATCCGCGGCGGAGTTTCGCCGGCGAGGGTGGGGGCGCTATGGTGCACGGTCCTAGGCGTGGAGTGGCTTGCGAGCATCAAGAGGAGATGGCACGCTCACCTGGGCGGTCCAATTTGACAGCGAAGTGTCGATGACGAGGGCCGACGAGGGTGGGCGGCGGTGCTTGAGGGCGGCGGCGCGGAGTGGGGCAAGAAGGGCCTTGCTGGGTTGATGGCTCGGTGGGAGTGCTTGGTGGGGGTTGTGGAGCTGCGGGGGCTGCTTAAATAGGCTCGGGAGGGGTGCTCCTATAGCAAGCAAGCCCGGCGATCGGGCGGCGGCGCGGAGCTTGGGTTTCCATGTGGGGCGCCCCTTGCCTTGCATGCACGCGCCGGGAAAGGAAGGGAGCGGGGGCGGGAAGGTGTGGGGAAGGTTCGTGGAGGGCCCAGGGGCGCGGGGAGTGGCGGGGACGGCCGGCCGGGCGGCGAAATTGGCGCCGGGGATGGTGGGGGTGTCGGGCGGGAGGAGGAAAAGGGAGATGACAGGCGGGCCCCGCGTGGCAGTGGGGAGTGGGAAGGGAGAGTGGGGCACGCGAGCTGGGTCGACGCATGTGGCCCGGCTCGGGGGAAGAGAGGGACTCGGACCGAGCGGGGAAAAAGAAAGGGAGGGGGGAAAAGCGAGCTGGGCCGAGGAGAAAGAAAGTGGAGGGGGTTGGGCCGGGCTCAGGAGAGAGTAGAGGGAGGGAATGCGGACCAGGGAAAAAGATGGAGGGGCAAAAGTGAACTCGGCTCGAATTACCTTTTCTAGGGCTCAAACAAATGCAAATTAAATTCGAATTTAAACAGAATTTAAATTCCAACTTAACTTGCCATCAAACAAAACACAGTGCAGCAGCATGAATGCAACAAAAATGTTTCTACAACTTATATTTGATTTTAATATTCATGAATAATTTATTTAGCCTATATTAATTATGAACAAATTAAATAAAAGCTAATTAATTACTAAAAATTTTAAATATGCTATTTTTGGGTGTTACAGCAGTAGACAAGGGCAGACATTGATAAATCCTGCATGATCGGGCACCCTGGGCTCTCTGCTTTCCTCTTGTTTGAAACAAACTCAAGCAAACAGGGGTGATCCCACTAATCCTAGCGGTAGATTAAATTAGTAGACACCAATGTCAATCATCAATATCTTTCGCCAATTGCTTCCCCGGCAACAACGCCAGAAATGCTTGTTGACACTTCTTACGGTCCACTATCAGGATTGATAGTCCTAGTAATGGTGCAAGGAGTGTTTATCGATATTCTTACAACACAGAAGTAAATCCGCAAGCGCACGGATATCGATGTAGCATTTCACCCGGGAGTATTCCTAGGTATCGTATTTATTTCCTCAGGGAAGCAATGGATAAAGAGTATTGACTATTAACAAGGATGTAACCACTAATTAAACTACCGGCTAACAAGGCGGGGGTAACGGATAGGATAGGAGTGATATGCATTTGACACGCACAAGGAGAAGTTTAGGATAAATGATATAGATAGATGAGCGGTCTAGCTAGTGGGAGGACAACGAGATAGGAAAGGATTCCTATATACTTCCACTGGCCTTGAGATATCTCTAGCAGAGATTACAGCTAGCATGAAGAATGACATCAATGGTTCTTTTCCTAGTTCTATTACCTCAGCTTCGGGATAATAGAACCTATGACACACAGAAAGGGATGAGAAGGGGTGCCACCAATCCTACACTCTAGGATCCTGCAGGCCGAGACAAACGTGATGGACTACGTAGGCCGTATAGGGCTGTCACCACCTAACGGCTACCACCTCCGTAGACTCGGGGATAAACTAAGGCCACTGGCTAGTCTGGGCACCACGCCTACACTAAACAATAACTACTTACTCTCCTAGAAAGAGCAAGCAACCCTTTCAATACCCAGTGACAATTCACCGCAAGCATTGAGCAGAATCGAAGAACCAGCTGAGATAAAGAACTAGAGAGAGAACTTCAGGAGCCAGCCTACAGCAGCTTATAACCAAGGCTAGACATTCCACAATTATCCCGGGAATAAATGTAGAACAAATAACTCAAGTAAATGCGGAAGATAATATATTGAATACTCAGAGTCTTGCATAAGGAAAAGATACAAGAGCTTTACCAGAACTCCAAAAGACGTCTCCGGAATCCCGAGCGAAGCTCGACCCTGACTCTAACTCCCAACTGGACTAGCCTAACTCTACATCTTGAAAGAGAGGAATGGAGACTTGCTCCCAAGTGGTGTGTGTTACAAGTGATTTGGACACCTCTATTTATAGTGATCAAGAGGCGGTGGAGCTTGAGTAGCATGCAACGGACCCTGGGGTCGGTTCCGGCCAATTCGGCTGAACTTCCTGGGTTCGGGCGAATTGGGTAGTTCAGCCGAACCCCAGGATCCACCGCCTTGGATGCTGGATGGCTCAGATGTGCTCCCTTGGTCGGTTCTGGTGCTGGGGGCGGTTCGGCCGAAGGCTGGAATTCGACCGAACTAGGCCTGGCCCGTGGCCGGCCTCCCCAGCACCGCCTCTGGTCTTGGACCTCCTTTGGTTGGCTTCTGGTGATGTACTTCATGTTATAATGGCCCAAGGATGAGGTGGCGGTCGCCCACGTGTCGTGTGTCGTCATCGTTTGGTCATCGTTGACGTGGACGACTCCCGTTTGTCGTGTACGGCTAAGGGGCGTAACCGGCCGAATCGTGTCGTTCGGCTGAATCGGTCAATTCCGACCCCTATTGCCAGTATTTCTCATTAGTGTACCTGCACAAGTGGAACACACCAAAACTCGTGGAACTTTATTAGAAATAAACCTAGGTGCATGGAATGTTGCATATATCATCTTTTATTTTTGAGTATTGGTGGTCGAAAACGAGCCGTAATGACCGCCAACAGGGCACGGCTCGAAGGCCGGCGACACAAAGGGCTTCCGGCAGCGGTGGTGCTCCATAGGCTTGAAGGTCGGTCTAAGCAGAGGAAGGGGATCGAACGACGGCGACTCACCTAGGGGCGGCAGTGGAGTCGTCACAGGCTCGGTGGAGGCTCACAGAATGGTGGGGGTTGCAGGCTCATGGTGCTCAGGGACGGCGCATCCTCCTCCTTGCGCGTGGCGGCAGCAGATAACGCGTCGGCGGTGGCTCCGGGTGGTGCTCGCGGTACTCCTCTTCACCTTCGGCGCCTCCTCCTTGACTCCTTTTAGTCCCTTCTCTCTAGATTCTAGGGTTTGCAGCAGCAGGTGGACTGGGAGAAAACCCCAAAGGTGTGAGGTGGCTAGGGCTTGGTCGGAGCGCGGCGGCCGGTTAAATAGGGCAGCTTGCCCTAGGGCTTGGTGCTGCGGGGCGGGCACAGACGGACAGAGTTTAGGCATCCGTGCTGCTGGCCACGCGGTGGGGGGGTCATGTGGATGAGCGGCGGGCCTTGGCACGGAGCGGCTCCGCGTCACGAGCTGTGTGACAGAGCCGAGGCGAGGAGGAAGAAAAGCCTGACACACGGGCCCGGCTGGTCAGCGAGGGAAATGAGAGGGAGCGAGGGCGCGACACGGGGTGAGCTGGGCCGGCTCAGGCTGGGGTGAGTGGCAAGCGGGGTAGGATTAGGTTAGCGGGCCTGGTTAGTTATTTAGCGGGTTTAGGCCCAAGCTAGGTTAGGTTAGGTGTAGTTTGCATTTGAATTTTAATTTCAATGGCTATTTCAAATTCAAACTCCAAACAATTTAACTCGAACAAAACCAAATTAAACTCCAAATCACATGAAGGCAAAATTACACCTTAGTTTCCAATGTAATATTTATTTAGTCTAGGAATTTAGGAAGGGAGATGAAACCATTCTTATAGTTATTTTAATTAGCAAACAATTCATGAATTTTTTCTGAAATTCTCAAAATTGCACGATAAAATTCTGTAAAAAAATACGGGATGTTACACTATTTTTAAGAATCAATCTTTCTCTTAGCGTACAAGAACTCTATACGCCGAGATATGTGACTTGGTGTTTCCCGTCTAGCTGTTTTCAATGATGCTGGGCCCGAGCCTGGGTGGTTACCCTTCCTCTGGTTTCTCTTGTGGATTTTCAAATCGGTCTTTTTAGAAAACATTTTTTGTAAATAAACTTGGAACGAAAATATTTTTAAGAATAAACTTTTTCTCTGCATATAAAAACTCTATGTCAAGATATGTAGGGATGACAATTGTATTGGTGGACATGTTTACTCGTAGGTTTCATACCTGATGGTAAGGGTATAGGTATAAAATGTTACTTACAGACAAATTTGGTCATATGGATACAAAATTGTGCTACAGACTGTTTCTTACCCTATAGATACGAGTATAGGTATGAAGTATTGCATGCAAACAAGGTACAATTATATATACACAAAATCTCACCTGCGGGTAGGGCACGGTATCAAATCTTACCCGCAGGCACTTATGGGGTACACGAAACACAAGAGGTGATGAGGACATCACCTCCAACAATACATCCATGGTATCCCCTCCTATCATTGCTGGTCCTATTACCTGTGCTTGTGCTAGACAACTTAATCATCAGGTGAGTTCACTCCTGAGTTCATGTTCATCATATTTAGATTTTGGAGACCCATGCACTCTTATTTTGCTTAGGAATCAAGGAGAGGACAGAAAGGGAAAAGGACTCGCGCGAGCTGGATTCAGACTGTAGAAAAGAATCAACTTGTGATGGACGTCACGATCACATACGGACTCGATTGGAGCATTCAAGTACTTTATGGAAAGCTTATCAAGTCTACTTCCCAACGGATTCGACCTCACATCCATATCTGTTTGGAGTCTGTCACAATCGTCTATGATTTGGCCCAATGGGCCGTGTATCAAGTCAAGTCCATTATGGACACATCCTAGGGTTGGAGCATGACCCCATCACCCATGTGGTCATCTTCGCACGTTCTTATACCCTTTAGCCCCCGTCAAGAACACTTAGGTTTTGTTTAGCTCAAGTTTAACCTTTGCTACTTGCTTGTAAGAATGAGAGCTGGTCTAGCTGCCCATCTTCGAGTCTTCGGATCCCCACTTCGTTTTTAAGAGTTTGAGATTGAAACCTCATTCCCACATAGTAAATTCAGTGCTTGTTCCATACTTGTTCTTGCTGGTTCTTTGATTGCTTGCACGATAGGTGCCCTAGTGGCCGGGTGACGCGCTCCACAAGATCACGGCAGCCATAGGAGGTGGTGTGTCAGTTGCTAAGGCGCAGGGTCACTTAGAAGGTTGTAGTCGGGCCGTGAACATTGTTTCCTCCAATCAAGTTATCCCTCATGCCTCTCATCAAAAGATCGGGCACAAACTCTAGCGGATTCCCATCAAGAGGCCTAGTAGATCACTGGATCTCCAACTATACAAATTCAGCCCAAGTACGTACAAACTTATTTCCCTATTTTCATACTTTCCAATGTACATATTGAATCGCTCTTAAAAGTATGTCTTTTTTTGTTAGGATTGATCGTGTCTGAAACCATTGATTCACGACTTGTGGCTTCGTATGGATAGCCAGAGGGCAGGTACATTGCTACACGTCAGTGGTCTGATAGGTCGTCTCATGCAGTGCCACGTAGGATTTTTGCTGATGTGGAGGAGAGAGAGTGAGGTGAAAGAAGGAGGTCATTGTTTCACGAAACAACCCCTCATGAGCTAAATTTTAGGACTATGAGACAACTCTCTCACCATTGTATGAGTTTTGTTACCATGCAACCAATAATATTTCTTTATTTCCCCACAAATTAAGGGATATTGTATTACTACGAGACAACCAAAACAACAACCT
The DNA here is from genome assembly GCA_033239725.1 of Echinochloa phyllopogon. Taxonomy (NCBI): domain Eukaryota; kingdom Viridiplantae; phylum Streptophyta; class Magnoliopsida; order Poales; family Poaceae; genus Echinochloa; species Echinochloa phyllopogon. The sequence goes on along the minus strand of BTCW01000015.1, from coordinate 19,498,390 downwards.
ATTGTATAGGTTTTCTGATAAGTCGTCTGAAGATTACGTGTCACTGCACGAGACTGCCTTTTAGACAACACCAATGTACCTGCCCTGATGATTTGGTTGCTTGGAGTTTGGTCGTTTGGACAACATTTGATCATTGTCTTAAAATGTTTATTTGGTTAATTTATATACGACAATGTGTGATCGTATATGTGCGACTTCTTTTTCTGTGGCCGACGGACTGATTTGTCAACAATAAAGCAAGTGCAAATACTAGCGTGCCTTCGTCAAACTGCTGCTGCTGCTGTTGCTCCTGCTGCGGGTGTTGGTCCTGCTCCTCGTAACCCTCGAACTCAAACGCGTACGGCTCACCGACTGGACTCAAACATCAACACACAAGCATCCAAACAAGCCAGTACATGCAAACAATATTAATCTATTAGAACAATACACCAAACAATAAAAACAGATCAAAAGAAGGCTGAAAAACTAATCTACGCTTCGCTACGAACACGTGAGCGCGAAAATCACTCAAATCGGAGCTAAAACGAAGAAGTTATGGCTTTTCTAAGGTTCGGGGACTTGCTGGCAAAGTTTTAAAAGTTCCAGGGGCTTATTTGCAAAAACTCAGGGGCTAAAACATAATTTGATATAAAAACAGGAGGGTTTATTCGCAAATTAACCAAAACAGGACCTCGGGTGCTATTTTTAAATACGACAGGGGGTTTTCTGTAAAAATCAGGACCTAATTCTAATTATTTTTGAATTGATCTGGACCGCGGGTTGATTTCGAAAAAGGGCAGGGGCTCTTTTGCAAAACGACCCCGGCTGGCTCGGTTGACCGGTATTGACCCGGGGTGTTGACTCGGCTCGGTTGAATCCGGGCCGTTGGATTTGGTTTGGACGGTGGGGATTAGATCCAGGGGAGGGGAAAGTCGGCGGCGGCGCTGACTGGCGGCGGCGCTGAGCGGCGGCGGCGGCGCTTCGCCGGCGAGGCTCGGGAGCGGCCTAGGGGGCTCGGTTTAGAGCGGGGATTGGCGCTACGGCTTCGGAGCGACGTGACGAGTTCACCGGAGGGGATCACGACGACGACGGCGCGGCGGAGGTGGCGCGCGACGAGCGGAGGCGGCGGCGGCGCTCGGGCAATGGTGGCGGGCACGCGGCAGAGGGGGAGAGAGAGCAAGGAGGAGCTCGGGAGTGAGCTTACCTGCTAGGGAAGCTTCCCCGGCGATCAATTTGGCCGGAGCGGCGGCGGGACGGCAGATCGACGGCGACCGGCGGACAGTGGGCGTCGGGGTGTGCCGGCGATGGTGCTCCGAGGCACCAGAGGGGTCGCGAGGGGGCTTGGCGTGCTCCTGGCGGCCTGGCGGTGCTGCTTCGTGAGTCGGCCGGGGCGGAGGGGTGTCGGAGCGGCGAGATTGACAGCGGCGGCGAGTTCGGAAGCGGCGGCGGTGATGCGAGCTCGGGTGGAGGCGGCGGCGTGGGTTTTCGACAGGGGGAATTGGGAGCAGCGGCGGCTATTTGAGGAGCGGCCGAGGGAGAGTTCGGGTGAGCCTCAGCGTCCGTGCCGTGGCCGTGCCGAACTCCGGCGCGTGTCCGGGTCGGACTCGGCTGGAGGTGGAAGATGACCCTGACACGCGGGCCCCGCGTGTTAGCGGCGTGAGGCAGGCCGGCCTAGTGGGCCGCGTCGGGGTAAGGAAAGAAAGAGGGCCAAATTCGGCCGAGGGAAAGAGTTCAGGGGGAAAAAGTGGACTCGGGCTACTGCAACTTTTCCAGGGCTCCAAACAAAATGATTCAAATTCGAATTTAAACAAAATTTAAATTCCAATTGAACCAGACACAAACAAAGCTCAATGCAGACAGCATGAATGCAACAAAAATGTTTCTAACCTTATATTTAATTTTATTTCTCATAAATAATTTATTTTTCCTAGATAAATATGAGCATTAAATTAAATAAAAGCAATTTAATTACTAAATTTTTAAAATAGGCATTTTTAGGGTGTTACAAACCTACCCCCCTTAAGATGAATCTCGTCCTCGAGATTCGGATGTGGATGGGAATAACTGTGGATACTCTGCTCTGAGGTCTTCTTCTCTTTCCCAAGTCGCTTCATCCACTGAATGGCGGCTCCACTGAACCTTGCACATCCAGATCACTTTATTTCTGGTGACTCTTTCTGACTCCTCCAAAATCTTGACAGGGTGCTCAGCGTAGGTAAGATCTTCCTCCACGTTCAGCTCATCAATCGGAATCTGTTCCTCAGGTACCCGCAAGCACTTTTTCAACTGAGACACATGAAACACATCGTGTACTCCTGCTAACTTCTCTGGTAGCTCTAACTGATATGCCACCTCACCTTTCTGACCAAGTACCTTGAACGGTCCAATGTATCGAGGTGCTAACTTGCCCTTGACGTTGAACCTCTTCACGCCTCTCATGGGTGACACCTTGAGATACACGAAATCTCCAACTTCAAAACTGAGATCCCTCCGTCGGTTATCTGCATAGCTCTTCTGTCTGGATTGTGCCACTTTCAAATTCTGTCTGATTATCTGCACTTGTCGCTCTGCCTCTCTTAGTATCTCAGGTCCAAATATGTGACTTTCTCCCGTCTGATTCCAGAATAGTGGTGTCCTACACTTTCTGCCATACAGAGCCTCGAATGGTGCCATCTGCAGACTCTTCTGATAACTGTTGTTGTATGAGAATTCCGCGTACGGTAAACTCCTGTCCCAACTGGCACCGTATTGTAGAGCACATGCTCTCAGCATATCCTCCAATATCTGATTCGTCCGTCCTGTCTGCCCATCTGTCTGCGGATGGTAAGCTGAACTAAACTGTAGCTTAGTGTCCATAGACTCATGCAATTGTCGCCAAAAGTGTGATGTGAACTGGGTGCCTCGATCTGACACTATTCTTTTCAGTACCCCATGCAAACACACAATCCTCTCCATATACAACTCCGCTAATCTGGCTCCCGAGTAGGTGGTCTTTACTGGTAGGAAATGCGCCACCTTGGTCAGACGATCCACGATTACCCAGATTGAGTCAAATCCCCTCTGAGTACGAGGTAAGCCAGTGACGAAATCCATACCGACTTCTTCCCACTTCCATTCAGGTACCTTCAGGGGTTGGAGCAAACCTGCGGGTCTCTGGTGCTCAGCTTTGACTCTCTGGCACATGTCACACAGAGCTACGTATGTGGCCACATCTCTCTTCAATCTGTACCACCAAAATCTCTCTTTGATATCTTGGTACATCTTGGTACTACCCGGGTGTATCGAATACGCTGATTCATGGGCTTCCCTGAGAATTGCATCCCTGATCTGCACTGCATCTGGCACACAGATCCTCTTCTCGTACCACAATGTCCCTTGGTCATCCACTCGAAAACCAGGGGCTTTTCCTAATGCCACTAGTTCTACGATCTCCTTGATCTTCTCATCTGTGAGCTGTCCTTTTCGGATCTCTTGTTCCAAGGTCGGTTCTACTGCCATCTCGGTGACGCTGGTCACAAATCCCAGACTCATCCTTTCGAACTCTGAACTGAGTTCCTCCGATAAGCAATGTCCCGTGATCTTATGCACGTAACTCCTTATACTCAGAGCATCTGCCACAAGATTGGCCTTCCCTGGATGATAATGAATTTCCAGGTCGTAGTCCTTGATCAACTCTAACCAACGACGTTGCCTCATATTCAGATCTGACTGTGTGAATACATACTTGAGACTCTTATGGTCAGTGTAAATATCACACTTATGACCAATCAAGTAATGCCTCCAAATCTTCAAAGCATGCACCACAACTGCTAACTCCAGATCGTGTGTCGGGTAGTTCTGCTCATGCTTCCTCAACTGCCTTGATGCATATGCTACTACTCTGCCTTCCTGCATGAGCACACATCCCAATCCTAGACGAGATGCATCGCAGTAGATAGAGAAGCTCTTGGTTATATCCGGCAACACTAGCACAGGTGCCGTTGTCAACCTCTTCTTCAATTCCTCAAAGCTGACTTGACACTCTTCAGTCCAGACAACTTGGCATTTTTCTCCAATAACGCCGTCAGGGGTTTAGCAATCTTGGAGAATCCTTCAATAAACCTCCGATAGTATCCAGCCATTCCAAGGAAACTTCTGATTTCACTCACATCCTTAGGCGGATTCCAACTCAACACATCACTAACCTTTTTCGGATCAACTGTCACTCCACCATTGGACAATACGTGTCCCAAGAATGCTACTTCCTTCAACCAAAACTCACACTTGCTCAGCTTGGCATACAACTGATGCTCACGGAGTCTCTGCATCACCAGCCTCAGATGTTCTTCATGCTCTTCCTCGTTCTTGGAGAAAACCAGAATATCGTCAATGAACACCACTACGAATTTGTCAAGATAGTCCATGAACACACTGTTCATCAAATACATGAAGTATGTCGGTGCATTTGTCAATCCAAAAGACATGACTGTGAACTCATATAGACCATATCGGGTTGTGAAGGCTGTTTTGGGGATGTCAGTCACTCGTATCCTCATCTGATGGTAACCGGATCGGAGATCGATCTTAGAGAACACACATGCTCCTTTCAACTGGTCGAAGAGATCATCAATCCTCGGCAACGGGTACTTGTTCTTGATGGTCACTTCATTCAAAGCTCGATAATCCACACACAATCTCTGGGTCCCATCTTTCTTATCCACAAACAAAACTGGTGCTCCCCAAGGGGAAGAACTAGGACGAATATACCCTTTTGCTAACAATGCCCTTAATTCCTCCTTAAGTTTCTCTAGTTCTTTTACTCCCATTCTATATGGCCTCTTAGCTATCGGTGCAGTACCAGGCTTAAGATCAATAACAAATTCAACTTCGCGGTCTGGGGGCATACCTGGTAACTCATCTGGAAACACGTCTGGGAATTCGCACACCACTCTGATGTCTTCCAGTGCTACACCCTCGGCTTGGTAGATCTGATTGTGTCCCAAGGGACTAGCTGCTTGATACTCCACTTTCTCACCAGTCTTTGCTGTCAGCTGCACTGTTCTCTTGGAACATTGAATCACCCCATCATATCTGGCTAACCAGCTCATACCCAGAATCAAGTCAAACCCAAGGGTTTCTAGGACTATTGGGTTCACCACAAAGTCTACCCCCCTTATTGTGATGGTGATACAGGGGCAACGTAAAGTGGCACGCTGTTCTCCCCCGGGTGAACTAACTACCATGGGGTTCCCCATAGGTTGCAAGATCATCATGTTCTTTTTCACGAAAGCAGCAGATATGAAAGCATGCGAAGCTCCAGTATCAAACAAAACAGTTGCGAGAGTCGAGTTGACAGGGAACGTACCCACAACGACATCCGTTGCTCCTTCTGCGGTTTCCGCACCCATGTGGTTGACCTTGCCTCTCGCTGGATTCTGCTGCTGATTCCCATTCTGGTTCTGCGGTTGTCCAACCCTCTGATTGTTGTTCTGACCAACGGCGTTCTGAGCCTTGCGAGGACAAGCGCTGGCATAGTGTCCCAGCTCACCACAACCAAAACACCTCGGAGCCGTAGGTGCATTGTTGGTCGGATTGGGGCGTTGGACAGGACCACCCTGTGGCTGGTTTTGGGGACGCTGCTGAGGTGGTGCTGAGGGGTACTGGGGACGCGGCTGGTACTGGGGTCGTTGCTGATACTGATTGCGGTTCATCAAACCGGACTGTCCCTGGAAACGCTGTGGAGTCACCATCTGCTGGTTTCCTTGCTGAGGATTGAAGCGAGGGCGAACATTGCTTCCTCACGGTGTGCCTTGAAGCTTCCTCTTCTTTTCCTCCATCTCACGGCGCTTGTGCTCCAGCAGTAGTGCGCTATCCACCAGTTCTTGAAAAGTGGCGAACCTAGAGCACAGGAGCTGGTACTGGAGTGTATCATGCAGGCCATCACGGAATCGGGTCTGCTTCTTCCTATCAGTATTCACGTCCTCTGGAGCATAACGGGCCAACTCAATGAACTTGTCACGATAAGCGGTGACACTCATACCTTCCTGCTTCAATGCCAGGAACTCCTTCTTCTTCAAGGTCATCAGCGCTTCCGGCACGTGGTGAGAGCGAAAGCTGTCGCGGAACTCCTGCCAAGTGATCTGATCACGATTGGGGTGAGCATATTGGTACGCATCCGACCAATCCAAAGCTGCTCCCTGGAGCTGTCCACTTCCATACAACACCTTCTCCCGGTCGTTGCACTGTGCGATGTCCAGCTGTCGTTCCACTGCCTTGAGCCAGTCCTCTGCTTGCATTGGGTCGCTAGACTTGTTGAAGGTAGGAGGGCGTCCCTTCATAAACTTGCCCCTTTTATATCTGGGCTGCACGTGGTGCTGCTGAAGCGGGTTCTGCTGAATCTGTTGCATCAGTGCTATGGTTTGCGCCATCTGTTGTGTCAGCTGGAGTTGCATCTGCATCATCTGCTCCATGGTGAGTGGCGGTGGTGGAGGTGGTGGGTTTTGGTTCTGGTTGCTTCCACTGCCTCCGGGGTTGCCTCTGGTGTTAACCATCTACCATAGCAAGATATCTCCCATCAATATTCCCGTCAATCGGTAATAGATAACCCAACTATTTATTCACTAATTTTCCTTAAACCTTAGTCCTATATCTAGATGGAGACAGACTCGCGTCTATGACCATCACAATCATTACAAAAATCCAAATCAAACATAAGCATAATAACAACAAAATCAAACACCCAAAGACATGATTCACGCAAGACTCGACAGCAATGGTTTTGAAAAACGCAACTAAATGATCTGAAACAAAAATCATGGTGGTCTCCTAATGATTTATCAACCGTTCTAACTAGGCTGCATTCCTACAGTCAGCACGGCTCTGATACCAATCTGTCACACCCGGATTTACACAGAAACCCGAATGCTACTATATGTGTGCCCAGGAAGTCCACAGAACACATATAGATAACAAATATGATAAACAGAGTACATATGCTCGAATAAAATGGTTTTACATCAGAGTTTGTCTCAAATAATTAAATAACACAGCGGAAGTCTCTTTATTAACTCTCTCTAAACGAAGACGAAGACGAAGCCGATAACGATAAACCACAGGGACACCGACTGGTTGAGCACAGCTAGTAGAATGGCAGATCCTCAGGAAATTCAACAGCAGCAGAACCATCTAATCCATCTGTTACCCATCCGGGATTTTGTTGAATGGCAAGTGTAAGTAAATGTCTTACTTAGCAAATACAACACGGATAATGAAGGCTTCAAAGAAAGGCTTGACACGGCTGTACTGCATTAGCAATTTTAGTTGTTTCGTTTTAACATCATCATAAACACTACATTTACATGAATCCCAGTTGTGACCCAATTATTATAGTAGAAGTGAGCATTAAACAGTAATAAACATCAACTTCTAATCAAAAAGGATCCAGGCCGCTCGTGACCCTGAGCAAGGCTATCATGATAGATTATACACTCTGTAGAGGTTTCACCCTTTACCCACCAGTCGCGTAAAAGTTCAAAGGAACTTTGCACCCAACCACGCACATCAACACTTCCGAGGTGTGACTGCATAGGGACGCTACGAAGCTTTTCACAAGACACCCTAACGAAACAGTAGCCGTTATGGTACAACCTAGGCAGCATGACCCAAGGCACCGAGATTGACTGACGCTCATGTCGCAACACGAGGGGGTCAATGGCGTCCAAGCGCAGTAATGAATATCAACAACAAAAATAAATAGCGCAACGTGTGGAACCCCCGCCATACGGAGGCTCCCAACATGGGACTGTGCCTCACGGGGACATAGCCAACGGATACTCCGTCCTCGGTGGATCAAACCATACTCTCACCCATGCTTCTCATAACGCCGTCGGCCCGTCGGTAACTACTGTCAAGCTAGAGCCGTACATGCTACTCGTCCAAGACCAGAGCCATTATTGTTCCAGCGGTGGCGACAGGTTCCTGGGTTGCCGCTTTAAGAACCAGTCCTTAAGGAGAGATACTAGGGCCAAGCATGAAGCATACGCCCTAGCTCCCTGTTCCATGTTGCTAAAAAGCAAGTTTTACCATTAACATTGAAGTGAACCATTAAGTCAAGATTAATAGTTAAACAATGGTGACAGTAGCTGCGCCTCGCAAAGTTCTACCCAAATGCAATAACCCAAGGTAATCAAGGTATAGGATAAACAAGACTAGGTAATACCTTAATAGGAACAATTTAGACACATGCATATGCAGTAAATAATGTAAAGGTGTGTTTGGGTAGCAAGGATTGTCCGTGCTGTACTTGCCTTCGTCAAACTGATGCTGCTGCTGCTGTTGCTCCTGCTACGGCTGTTGGTCCTGCTCCTCGTAACCCTCGAACTCAAACGCGTACGGCACACCGACTGGACTCAAACATCAACACACAAGCATCCAAACAAGCCAGTACATGCAAACAATATTAATCTATTAGAACAATACACCAAACAATAAAAACAGATCAAAAGAAGGCCGGAAAACTAATCTACGCTTCGCTACGAACACGTGAGCGCGAAAATCACTCAAATCGGAGCTAAAACGAAGAAGTTGATGAGGACACCACCTACGACACGAGTACATCTACACCTTCTCCAGCGCCACCAGATGATCCTCCACCACAGGCGCCACCTTCTGGCCCAATCACGCGGACCCGTGCAAGAGAACTTAACTTCATTATGCTACTGAAGAATGAAGGCCCAGAAGAATAGAAGTTGGCCCAACAGGGGCCTTTGTGTGGGCGCCTAGGGCTGTTGCCCTCTCTCTTTCCCTGGGCGCCACCTTCCTTAGGGGCTGCGCCCCCTTTCCCTCTATTTAGATAGAGGCTTCCTTTCATTTCAGACTTGAGTTTTGTTTTACATCTAGCTTTAGCTACCCCCCCGAAGAACACGCGCAAATCAGCGCTGTCCTCGTGTAATTCAGAACTCCACCTTCGAGTGATATTGAGATTGCTCGCATCTTTTTCTTGTTCGTTCTTCGATTGCGCACAGGAAACGATCTTCGTGATCAGGCTGATGTTGCACCAGCAAGGTCGGTAACCACAGGGAGTTGGTTCAGCGATTGCATTGGCGCTACGGGTTCGCTCGTCGTAGTCGGATCGTGAGGGTCTACTTCCACCAAGTCGAAATTATCTCCACTCACCGAAAGATCGGGCACTTCAGCTCTATCAAGTGGTATCAGATTTCAGGTTGATCGGTGAGTTTTATCGAGTGTTTTTCCATTTCCTACAGTCCACAAAACCAAAACAAATATATATTTTTAGGTTAGATCCTTGTCCCAGCACCCTTTTGAGCCTTGCACTTTCTTTCAATAATTTGCATTGTTGAATTTGTGTGCTTACGAGTTCAACTGTTGCTGGTTACTTTGTGTTCTATCTACCCCCACGCCACCACCATTTCTCTGCTACTCGCCATCTCCCACGCGCCGGCATTCCGCTGATCTCGCGCCTTTCCCTGGATCGCCCCTCCGCTGTCTTCTGTGTTTCGGCAAGTGACAAAAAAAACGGAAAGAAAGCAATCAAAAGAAAAGGAAAGTCAAAAAAAAGAAAGAGAGGGAAGGGAAAGAGTTCCGAGACCGAATCAGGGCTGATCGCCCTCCCCCCCACTGCAGCGCACCGTGATTACCTCGGCCCTGCCGGTTACATTCCCTCCTTCCCCCCCCCACGCCGTGCTAGTTTTCCATATTCGCCTCTCTCTTCTTGGTACCTTTTCCTGCAGTTCGTCTCACTCTAGAGAGAGAGTGTGTGTGTGTGTGTGTGTGGCGAATTGCTCTTTTGTATTCACTCTGCAGTTCGCCCTCTTCTTTTTACCGAAATACCCCTACCCTTCCAGAAAAAGTGTGTGTGGCGAATTGCTCTTTTGTATTCCTTTGTTCCTACAATCCGTTTGTGAGTTTGTCCAAAAAAACAAAAAAAAAACAGAAAAAAAAGAACAAAAACAAAAACAGGACAACGACGGAAGCCGTGTGCGCCCTCCCTGCTTCCTTTTGTTCGCTTCCTTTTTGCCTTGCTCCACTTTTGCACTTTGTCTCCAGCAGCTTTTCACAAGTTTAGCACTATTATTCAACTTTGCATTATTGTTTGATTGTGCTAACCCTTGCATTGAGTGCAGCCTACCCAGAACTCCACATAGTCCTACGACGAGCAGATTTTCTTCCTCCAGGCAATCGCTGCTCCAATCTCTCACCGGTACTACTTGTTGGTTGCAGCTCACCCCTGTGTGCTTGGTAAGAACGGATAAGCATTTGATAACAGCATTTTAGTGTGCGTGTTGAGAGCGATTCCACCTTTGTTGTTGCCTTTGCTTTGTGTTTGCGCTAACCATGGCAGATGACGACGACCCGAAGGATGCACAGCTGCAGGACATGCGGACTCAAGTTGATGGCCTTGCAGCGGACATGCAAACGTTGCATGAACGGCTTGATTCCACGGTCACTACGATGAATGCGCGGTTCGATCAGCTCGACCTCGCGCATACGGCCACTAAGACCACACTCGACTCCATTGTGGCACGTCTCGATGCCATGAACACGGTGATCACAGAGTTACAGAAGGGTTATGGCGGTGACACGGAGCAGGAAGATGGAAACCGCCGCGGCCGCGCTCGCCGTGTGGTACGTCCCCCCGGTAATGATTCATTTGCTAAGATTAAATTTAAGATTCCATCTTTTAATGGCAAATATGATCCTGCTGCATATCTTGATTGGGAGTTAGAGGTTGAACAAAAATTTTCATGCCATGATATTCCTGCTACTTCTCAAGTTAAGGCTGCTATCAGTGAATTTTCTGATTTCGCTTTAATTTGGTGGTGTGAATATAAACAAACCCATCCCACAACCACTCCCACATCGTGGGCTCAATTAAAGGCTGCCATGCGACATAGGTTTGTGCCTTCCTATTATGCCCGTGGTTTGCTTAACAAAATGCAGCGTTTTCAGCAAGGACAACAATCTGTTGAGGAGTATTACCAGCAGCTCCAAAAGGGTATGATGCGTTGTGGTTTACTTGAGGAGGCTGATGCTGCTATGGCACGTTTTCGTGGTGGTTTGAACCGCGACATTCAGGATATACTTGATTATAAGGAGTATGCTGATATGAACACATTATTTGAATATGCTTGCAAAGCTGAACGTGAAGTGCAGGGACGCCGCTCGAAGCCATATACTAACTCTTTTGCAGGGAGAAGTTCGGCCGCTCCAGCCAAGAATGCACCATCCACGTCCACCACTACAACGCGCGAGAAGACGTCCACACGTGCAGCAGCACCACCAACAGGAGCTGCCCCTTCCACAGGACGTACACGAGATATACAGTGTCATCGTTGCAAAGGGTTTGGTCACATACTTCGGGACTGCCCAAACAAGCGTACTTTGCTCATCTGTGACAATGGTGAGTACTCGTCCGAAAGTGATTCTGAGGAAACTCGACATGCTATATTTGCCACTGACCATGCAGCTCATGCGGAGGTACATGTCAACCCGGGGGACGCTGACAGGTATGAAAGTCTTGTTGTGCAGCGTGTTCTTAGTACACAGGTCGCCCCGGCCGAGAAGAACCAACGCCACACTCTGTTCCATACTAAAGGCGTTGTGCAGGAGCGGTCGATTCGCATCATCATCGACAGCGGCAGCTGCAACAACTTGGCAAGTACCGTGCTGGTTGAAAAATTGTCTTTGCCCACACGTAAGCATCCAAATCCATATCACATTCAATGGCTCAATGATGGTGGGAAAATTAGAGTGACACGATCGGTTCGTGTTCCTTTCTCCATGGGTGCTTATTCTGATTTTGTTGATTGTGATGTTATTCCCATGGAAGCATGTTCCTTGTTACTTGGTCGACCTTGGCAATATGATACTGACAGCTTGCATCATGGTCGTTCGAATCATTATTCTTTCATGTTTAAAGGTCAGAAAATAATCATACATCCCATGACACCTGAACAAATTGTTAAAGATGATCTTGCTCGCGTTGCTAAGGCTGCTAAACAACCATCGATTCCTGCTAATTCTGAAATCAAATTGAATGCCCCTGTTCTCCTTGCTACACGTGCTGATTTTGATGATATTCGTGATGCTCATTTGCCCTGCTATGCACTTGTATGCTCTGGTATGTTCGTTTCACTTGATGCCACACCATCTTCGGATACTCCCCCTGCGGTTGCTAACCTTTTGCAGGAGTACGCTGATGTCTTTCCCACCGACTTACCACCGGGTCTTCCACCACTCCGTGGCATTGAGCACCAGATCGATCTCATCCCTGGTGCACAGCTTCCGAACCGCGCACCATACCGTACAAATCCGGATGAAACGAAGGAGATCCAGCGCCAGGTACAGGCGTTGCTTGACAAGGGTTACATTCGTGAGTCTCTCAGCCCTTGCTCTGTTCCTGTGTTACTTGTCCCAAAGAAAGATGGATCTTGACGTATGTGTGTAGATTGTCGTGCTATTAATAACATCACCATTCGTTACCGATACCCTATACCACGCCTTGATGATATGCTAGATGAGCTTAGTGGTGCCATTATTTTCACAAAGATTGATTTGCGTAGTGGTTACCACCAGATTAGAATGAAACTCGGTGATGAATGGAAAACGGCTTTTAAAACGAAATTTGGGTTATATGAATGGTTGGTTATGCCGTTTGGATTGACTAATGCTCCCAGCACCTTTATGCGTTTAATGAATGAAGTTCTTAGGCCCTTCATAGGCTTGTTTGTTGTTGTCTATTTTGATGATATTCTCATTTACAGCAAGACTATGAAAGAGCATTTAGAACATTTGCGTGCTGTTTTTGATACGTTGCGTGCTGCTCATCTGTTTGGTAACATGGAAAAGTGCCTCTTTTGCACACAACGTGTCTCGTTTCTTGGCTATGTTGTTACTCCACAGGGCATTGAGGTGGATAGCAGCAAGATCGATGCCATCCGGGAATGGCCTACACCGACGACGGTCACGCAGATTCGGAGCTTTCTTGGACTTGCAGGTTTCTATCGCAGGTTCGTCCGTGATTTCAGCTCCATTGCAGCACCTCTACATGAGCTTACAAAGAAAGGTGTGACGTTTGCTTGGAGTGAATCTCAGGCGGTAGCGTTCAACACCTTGAAAGACAGGTTAACACATGCTCCTCTCTTGCAATTGCCTGATTTTGGTAAAATCTTTGAGCTTGAATGTGATGCCAGCGGTATTGGGCTAGGTGCTGTTTTGTTACAAGAAGGAAAACCGGTTGCTTATTTTAGTGAAAAATTAAGCGGTGCTAGCTTGTGATACTCTACCTATGATAAGGAACTTTATGCTTTAGTACGCACTTTGCAAACATGGCAGCACTATCTTTGGCATCGTGAGTTTATTATTCACTCTGATCATGAGGCTTTAAAACACATTCGTACCCAAACCAATCTGAACCGTCGTCATGCTAATTGGGTAGAATTCATTGAGTTTTTCCTTACATCATTAAACACAAGAATGGGAAGGAAAATGTTATTGCTGATGCTTTGTCTCGTCGATATACCATGCTGTCCCAGTTGGATTTTAAAATCTTTGGCTTGCAAACTGTGAAAGATCAATATGTCGACGATGCTGATTTTCGGGATATCTTAGTTCACTGCATGAATGGCAAACCATGGGGCAAATTTCACATGCAGGATGGGTTCCTGTTTCGCGCTAACAAGCTGTGTGTTCCAGCTAGCTCGGTTCGTCTTTTGTTGTTACAGGAAGCACATGGCGGCGGTCTTATGGGACATTTTGGTGTCTACAAGACACATGAGGTGCTGGCTGCCCATTTCTTTTGGCCCCGGATGCGCCGTGATGTTGAGCGCCTTGTTGCCCGCTGCACTACTTGTCAGAAAGCTAAGTCACGACTAAACAACCATGGTTTATATATGCCTTTGCCTGTCCCTACTTCCCCCTGGCTTGATATTTCTATGGACTTTGTCTTGGGCTTACCTAGAACTAAGAAGGGGAGGGACAGTATTTTTGTGGTTGTTGATCGCTTCTCCAAAATGGCTCATTTTATACCTTGTCATAAGATTGATGATGCTAGCCGTGTTGCTGAATTGTTCTTTAGAGAGATTATTCGCTTGCATGGTATTCCAAATACAATAGTCTCTGATCGTGATGCTAAGTTTCTCAGCCATTTTTGGAGATCACTGTGGAATAAAATGGGAACTAAATTGCTGTTTAGCACCACTTGTCACCCTCAGACTGATGGACAAACTGAGGTGGTTAATCGAACTTTGTCAACCATGCTTAGGGCTGTTTTGGATAAAAACTTGAAACGTTGGGAAGATTGCTTACCTCATGTTGAGTTTGCTTATAATCATGCAACGCATTCTTCTACAAAGATGTGTCCCTTTCAGGTTGTTTATGGATATATTCCTCGAGCGCCTATTGATCTGTTTGCGCTTGATGCTGCGGATGCTCCCCACATAGATGCTGCTGCACATGTTGACCAAATGATTAGCTTGCATGAACAAACTCAACAAAACATTGCTGCTGCTAATGCTAAATACCAGGTTGCAGGTAGTAAAGGAAGAAAACATGTTACTTTTGAACCGGGTGATATGGTTTGGTTGCATCTAAGAAAGGATCGATTTCCCACTTTACGCCGCTCTAAATTGATGCCTCGTGTTGCTGGTCCTTTTAAGATACTAACCAAGATTAATGATAATGCTTATGTTCTTGACCTGCCTGCGGAGTTTGGTGTTTCCACTAGTTTTAATGTTGCAGATTTGAAACCGTATGCGGGTGAAGATGAGGAGTTGCCGTCGAGGACGACTTCAGTTCAAGAAGGGGAGGATGATGAGGACACCACCTACGACACGAGTACATCTACACCTTCTCCAGCGCCACTAGATGATCCTCCACCACAGGCGCCACCTTCTGGCCCAATCACGCGGACCCGTGCAAGAGAACTTAACTTTGTTATGCTACTGAAGAATGAAGGCCCAGAAGAATAGAAGCTGGCCCAACAGGGGCCTTTGTGTGGGCGCCTAGGGCTGTTGCCCTCTCTCTTTCCCTGGGCGCCACCTTCCTTAGGGGCTGCGCCCCCTTTCCCTCTATTTAGATAGAGGCTTCCTTTCATTTCAGACTTGAGTTTTGTTTTACATCTAGCTTTAGCTACCCCCCCCCCCGAAGAACACGCGCAAATCAGCGCTGTCCTCGTGTAATTCAGAACTCCACCTTCGAGTGATATTGAGATTGCTCGCATCTTTTTCTTGTTCGTTCTTCGATTGCGCACAGGAAACGATCTTCGTGATTAGGCTGATCTTGCACCAGCAAGGTCGGTAACCACAGGGAGTTGGTTCAGCGATTGCATTGGCGCTACGGGTTCGCTCGTCGTAGTCGGATCGTGAGGGTCTACTTCCACCAAGTCGAAATTATCTCCACTCACCGAAAGATCGGGCACTTCAGCTCTATCAGAAGTTATGGCTTTTCTAAGGTTCGGGGACTTGCTGGCAAAGTTTTAAAAGTTCCAGGGGCTTATTTGCAAAAACTCAGGGGCTAAAACATAATTTGATATAAAAACAGGAGGGTTTATTCGCAAATTAACCAAAACAGGACCTCGGGTGCTATTTTTAAATAAGACAGGGGGTTTTCTGTAAAAATCAGGACCTAATTCTAATTATTTTTGAATTGATCTGGACCGCGGGTTGATTTCGAAAAAGGGCAGGGGCTCTTTTGCAAAACGACCCCGGCTGGCTCGGTTGACCGGTATTGACCCGGGGTGTTGACTCGGCTCGGTTGAATCCGGGCCGTTGGATTTGGTTTGGACGGTGGGGATTAGATCCAGGGGAGGGGAAAGTCGGCGGCGGCGCTGAGCGGCGGCGGCGGCGCTTCGCCGGCGAGGCTCGGGAACAGCCTAGGGGGCTCGGTTTAGAGCGGGGATTGGCGCTACGGCTTCGGAGCGACGTGACGAGTTCACCGGAGGGGATCACGACGACGACGGCGCGGCGGAGGTGGCGCGCGACGAGCGGAGGCGGCGGCGGCGCTCGGGCAACGGTGGCGGGCACGCGGCAGAGGGGGAGAGAGGGCAAGGAGGAGCTCGGGAGTGAGCTTACCTGCTAGGGAAGCTTCCCCGGCGATCAATTTGGCCGGAGCGGCGGCGGGACGGCAGATCGACGGGAGGGGTCGCGCGGGGGCTTGGCGTGCTCCTGGCGGCCTGGCGGTGCTGCTTCGTGAGTCGGCCGGGGCGGAGGGGTGTCGGAGCGGCGAGATTGACAGCGGCGGCGAGTTCGGAAGCGGCGGCGGTGATGCGAGCTCGGGTGGAGGCGGCGGCGTGGGTTTTCGACAGGGGGAATTGGGAGCAGCGGCGGCTATTTGAGGAGCGGCCGAGGGAGAGTTCGGGTGAGCCTCGGCGTCCGTGCCGTGGCCGTGCCGAACTCCGGCGCGTGTCCGGGTCGGACTCGGCTGGAGGTGGAAGATGACCCTGACACGCGGGCCCCGCGTGTTAGCGGCGTGAGGCAGGCCGGCCTGGTGGGCCGCGTCGGGGGAAGGAAAGAAAGAGGGCCAAATTCGGCCGAGGGAAAGAGTTTAGGGGGAAAAAGTGGACTCGGGCTGCTGCAACTTTTCTAGGGCTCCAAACAAAATGATTCAAATTCGAATTTAAACAAAATTTAAATTCCAATTGAACCAGACACAAACAAAGCTCAATGCAGACAGCATGAATGCAACAAAAATGTTTCTAACCTTATATTTAATTTTATTTCTCATAAATAATTTATTTTTCCTAGATAAATATGAGCATTAAATTAAATAAAAGCAATTTAATTACTAAATTTTTAAAATAGGCATTTTTAGGGTGTTACATATTAGAGATATTATGTGCTATAATATTTATTTATATTTCACAAATTGGCCGATGTTCTAATTTATAAATTATATTCAGAAATATAGTTTTACGTCTCTAGATGCTTCTAGCTCCAGCTCAAATGGAACATAGTAAACATTTAGCGTTAGCTCATTTATGTAAAATCTACTAAAAAAGCTATAGATAATGAGTTATCTTGGTTAAATGTCTTAATTAGGGAAACCAATGATAATGTTCATCATTGTATGAGTATATAGGGAGCTTCGTTTTATTAGAGACTGAATAGATTAAAGAAATCTAACGAATATTCAATTTGAACAAATGAACCGGTTATATCAATTTGTTAATTGCTAGCTGTCCATTTGGTTGCATTTGCACTTTTCTCTAACGACATTTCTTTTTTGGTAACTTATATTTTGTGGATGGCTTGATGCTACTTTGTGTGATGTCAAATATTTATTTGTAGAATGAAGTAAAACGATGGGAAGACATCACATCTTTGGGTCATGCTTACATCAAACTATCTTTCGGAGCAATGGCCGTGAGTTGCAAAAAATATGTGATAAGTAACCTTTTGTTGGTTGTACTTCCAATAACTATCTCAAGGTTCCTTCGTTCCTAGACGATGAAGAATCATACTGAAGAATATGCCTCATCTACTTCCTGCATTTTTAGTATGTTGTATATTGATCTATATGACCACATGCAGGCAAATTCACATAAAATATACAAATATTGTGCAATAAAATTTATTTTAAATAATACGTACATCCCACATATTTATGTAATAAGTTGTGTCAAATAATTATATTTTCTTTTGACAAAGGTAAACCAAGCATTTAATATATAATGGGTAGTTTTGAATCGTTGTTGTTGTTGTTGTTGTTGTTGTTGTTGTTGTTGTTGTTGTTGTTGTTGTTATCATTATTATTATTATTATTATTATGATTATGATTATGATAGGGCGCGCAGAGGGGGCGTAATGTTCTAGTATTATAAAAGTTGGAGGTACAAAATCTAGAGGTGGGCGCGCAAGACTCACGGTACACTTTGTTTTTCTTGGAGGGATCTTTTCTTAAAAAAATAATTTAAAAGCTGGATCTATATCTATATAACCTATATAGATGCACCCATTAAAAGTCATTAACTCAATTTCTCTCAACATACAAGCTATCTAGGTCATATAGGAACCCATTATGGCATACACCATGTCACCATCCACTAGGACTATCTATTTATATCTTTCACCGATTTTATATGACTAATAACATCCATGCATGTAATTTATTAGCTTTTGTGATTACAATGCTATAAAATTTTTATAGTAGAAATACATAGATGATCAATCATTTAATAGCCATTCTCTCTCACAAAATGAACATGTTTTCATGTAGAATGTTGCCATGCAATTAACTTAATGTTTCTACTTTCAAATTTCACCTTAAAATCATGTATAATATGATTTGCAAAAGAATATTGCCTGCAATCACCTTAGTGCTTCTACTTTCAATTTCACCTTCAAATTTTGATTAAGAAATTCCCGTAGCATCGCACGGGGTATCACCTAGTAACCTATATAGATGCACCGCGTTAAAAGTCATTAACCCTATTTCTCTCAACATGCAAGCTATTCATGTTATATAGGAACTAATTATATGAGACGCCACGTCACCATGCACTAGGACCATCTATTTATATCTTCTACTCATTTTCTATGACTAATAGCATCTATGCATGCAATTTATTAGTCTTTACGAGTACAATGCTACAAAATTCTCACAGTAGAAATACATGGATGATCAATCATTTAAAAACCGTTCACTCTTAACAAAATAAACATGTTTTCATGTAGAATGTTGCCATGCAGTCACCTTAGTTTCTACTTTTAAATTTCACCTTAAAATCATGTATAATATCGTTTGTAAAAAATATTACCATGCAATCATATCGTTGTTTCTACTTTCAATTTGACCTTAACATTTTGTTTAAGAAATTATTGCAGCATCGTACAAAGTATCATCTAGTATTAATTAATAGCATTTTGCATATAATTTATTAGTCTTTGTGAGTACAATGCTACAAAATTTCCACAGTAAAAACACATAGATGGTCAATTATTTAAGAGCCGTTCTCTTTTAATAAAATGAACATGTTTTCATATAAAATATTGCCTTAGTGTTTCTATTTTTAAATTTTACCTTAAAATTATGTATAATGTCGTTTACAAAAAAAATATTACCGTGCAATCATCTTAGTGTTTATACTTTCAATTTGATCTTAAAATTTTATTTAAGAAATTTCTTCAACATTGCGTGGGGTATCACCTAGTTCTACTGTGGTGTCACCTAGTTCTATTTATGTGCAAGGCCTATTCTGTTTAGATTTCATTTTGAAGGATTTTGCAGGAATTTCACATAAGCGAATCATCAACAGCAACATTCAACTCGCTACAAAATTACGGAAACACCCTTCATTCTTATCCCCTCGCCTAAACCTCAAAGCGCACCCGCACTTCCCTTCCCTCCCTCCACGAACTCCTTCCTATCCGGTGACCTTCACGCGGAGCCGCAGAAGCGGCGGAGCCCCGAGTCCGCGGAGGAGGGGAGAAGGCCGACTAATGCGCTCCCATGGCCGCCCGCGCACTGGGCCCGCCGCTTCCACTCGGTAGCATGTGGGTCTCCCCGCGCGCCGGCGCCGGCTCCCCCGCCACGGAGGCCTCCGCTGTGGCTGCTCATGCCGCACGGCGCGGCGGGGCAGCCGTTAGCTCGGCCCTATCCGGCCTTCGGGGAAGGTACCGGGCATTTCCATCTTTGCTCAAGTGCTCTATCATTTGCTTCCGTTTTTGCCCCGAGTACCAAGAATGCAATCCTTGTTTTTAAATTTGAGCTGCGGTGATCAAATCTCTAGAATTCCTGAGCTGTATGTCTACTTACCTTTGCCTCTAAGGAATTCAGGAAGAATTTGTAGATACAAGCTCTTTGCCTCAAGTCACAGCCCCTAAACAATGTCAATTTTGTTTGCTTAGAGAAATGATCCTATCCTTTTTGTACGGTGACAACCTCTCAATCGGGCTATCATCTCTTCGTAGGCATTCTTTGTGTTCGGTGCAATTCATGGATGGTCTTCGAAGCAACATTCAAGCAGAAATGAACTTGGCTCTTTCGCCAAAGGTTTCGATGTCTAACGGGAGAGGTAATTTCTGTCTTTGGTTTGTGCTAAGAAACAAGCAGATATTCTTCAAGATGTTGTCTACCAATTCATGGCTTAGAATGCTGGAGATATTTCTTTTGGTTTTCCCTCACAACAATTGAGGAAATTTTCCTTTTGTTCTTTTTCAATGAGCACGGAAGGTTGCATAAATATATTAAAACACTTAGTGTAAGTTTATGTTTACAAACTAACTGTAAAGTTCTAGTGAATTAAGTTTTGATGATTTGTTGGTTGATGAGCATTGTTGCAAATTTTATGGTGTGATGAGGCAGTACGCTTACCGTGCTTACGCTTTTTTGATCTATACATATATTTAGGCAAACAAAATTGTTCATTTTGTACATATATTTCGTTGTGTCAGTTCAATGATGTAAATATATTGATGGAAAGTTTTGCACATTGGCAGAAAATGGAGTTCCTCAGTTATGGAGCTGCACATGCATTTCTTTTCTTTTAACACAAAATTGTGAATTTTGTTCTTGGAATGTTCATGTTGGCCAACAATAATGTTTCTCATTAGTTCACTGCCCTTTCTATCTCTGTAGAATCTAAAGAGTAAATATAAAGTATCTTGTTTTTGGCTTTGGGCGGAGAAGAAATATATTTTAGAAAATAAAATTCTTATTTAATCATATTTACTTGAATTTGAAAACATTAAAAAAACTGAAGAATTGAGGTTCTGTTGACCATTACATCTTTAGTGTTTCAATGCAAGTTATAACTTGTTGATAAACAGTTTAGTCAGGTTTATATTGTTGATTGTCAAAGTAGACAGCCTTTTGCTCTCAGTGTATGTTATTCTTCATCTCATAAACCAAATCAAGAAAAAATGTTGGAAATTTAATTCAGTTTATCATATCACTTTGATTTATTTAAGGTAAGTGTATACCTACAAGGTTCAATGAAATTTACACTGAAAGGCTAAAATAGTTTACACTAACATTATATAATTAACTCTTGGATGTTTACAGTCTTTCCTGTTAATTTCTTAACAGATGAATCGACCATAACCTGTAAAGGGTTCTGTACAATATCATGGAACCTGAAAGCAGATGTACAAGATGGTTACCTACTATTCATAACAGGAGACCCTGTTACCCTGGGCTGTTGGGAATCCAACATGGCGGTTCAGTTGGCTCCTTCTGTTGAAAGCAATAATATGTGGACAGCTGAAATAAAGGTATTTCTCCTTTTTGACTGTGAAATCATTTTGAGGAAATGCGTCTCAACTTCCTTAAACTAATAGGATAACATCCATTAGTTCAGCATACTATAGTGTGGATAAAAAATCATACATCAAGAAAATATCCCTGGAGATCTTATTCCTTCTTTTATTGTCTTTTGGAGCATTACATTCTTTATTCTTTCAGGTGCCATATGGGGTGCATTTCCAATATAATTATTTTGTTCGAGAAGAAAAAGGTTCCTGTTCTGATATTATATGGAGGCCAGGTCCAGATTACTCATTATCAATACCCTCAGTTGGCCGGAAAAGGCAGGTCATTGTTGTGAAAGATCTATGGATGAAAACCAGTGTGGCAGGTCTTCCTACTCCTTCGTGGGGTTCATGGCTGATGGAAGCTGGTTCTCTTGAAGGTGAGTTTTTTGAGGGTGGAAGTCATCAGAGCATCGTGAAAGCTCACTCTGATAGGGATACATCAGATCAAGATTTGTCTGTAGGTAATGTTGCACTACCACATCTTTTCGCAAATAATAATTAATTGTGGCTTCTTTAGTGGTGCTGAACACTTAAATGTTTCCAGTGGTTTGGCAGGTGAGCATATTGTATTGAAAATCGGGAATGGCACACCATTACATGCAAAGGTGTTGTCGGAGAATCTATCTAGCAGCATGCACAATCACACACCAAATGCCAACAATGTAAGCCAACATGGAAGGTATCAAGTTGTAGAGGAGCCATGGATTCTTGAATCTATCGTGGTTTCAAAGAAATCAGTTGCTAGGATCAAGGATAAGAAAGGCAAAAAGAAGTTTGTCAATAATAAGCATGACTCGAGCTGGGCTAGTGAAAACATGCCTCAAGAGGATCAGCCTGTTGAAGAGCCATGGTTATTTCAATCTATGGATGAAGCGAATGGAACTATAGTTCATGCTGATGGAAAAATAGAAGCGAAGGATGTTATCAGAAAGCTAAGGAAAATAGAAAAATCTCCAGCACCTTTGGATGAGAATAAGGCCGCTAGTGGTGAACCTTCATCAAGAGTTGTACTTATTAACTCCTCTGTCTGCACTATGCAGAGAATTGCTGTATTGGAAGATGGAAAACTAGTTGAACTCTTGCTGGAACCCATCAAGAACAATGTACAGTGTGATAGTATTTATTTAGGTATAGTAACAAAGCTTGTTCCTCATATGGGAGGAGCATTTGTAGATATTGGAATTTCAAGGCCTTCACTTATGAGCATAAAGCAAAACCGAGATCCTTTTGTATATCCTCAAGTTGTCAAGAGCAGTAGAGCAGATCCTGTTGATGATTCTTACTATAGTGAAGAGAACCTTCCAACTTATGATGAAGATGATGATATGAGTGATGATGAGTTTGTAGATGAAGAGACTCATGATGGTCCATCATCATTTCCAGTGGAGAATATTACGGAGAATGAAGAAGGCATGGCATTACTACCTCATGCTAAGATAGACATCGTCGATAGTGCTGAATTTGAAGACATTTCTGGTTATGATGAAGACAAAGATGATGAAAATGATCACACGGATGATGAATATAGCGAGGACATACTACAAGATCAGTCAGAAATTTCCGATGATCTTAAGACTTTATCTTCAATCCAACATGCTTTGAGAGAGTCTAATGACGACACAAATGGAAGCAGGTGGTCTCAAGTTCGCAAGGGCACTAAAATTATGGTTCAGGTTGTCAAGGAAGGATTGGGTACGAAAGGTCCAACACTTAGTCCATTTCCATGCCTGCGAAGCCGATTTTGGGTAAGATCATGGAGCTAGTTGCCTCATGCTCTTCCATGATTAAATTTGCTCCACTTTGCAATCTTTTAGAATATGTCATTGGTAATTTCTGTACGTGGTACAAAAAAATATTTCTGAATGACTAATGAACTTGATTCCGACATTGGATGTGTGGATAAATGCTTTCTGATTGGGACCTTGAAATGACGTCGTGAAATAACCTAGTGAAATGGCGATTATAAATACTACTGTTAATTGATAAGTATTTTATTATAATATTTCTTTTTTGAAGGTAAGTGCAGGAACTCTGCTTGATCAATAACAGAGAGTTTGGAAGAAGTTTTGCAAGATGGCTAAGACTAAAGCAGAATGTCTTCAACCAAACATTCCTTGTTGTGACTATGGCAAGAGCAAAAGAAAACCTACGAAAGCAACTAAGCTAGTACTAAAAAGTTAACTAAACCTCTTTAAGATCTCAAGGTTCAGTAGGTGTCTTCCTAACATTGGACCACCATACCTTGAAAGCTGAGGAATTCTTTCTTTCTTTCCTTTTTCTCGAACACACAGAACGTAAGAGAAAAGGAGTACAGGCGAACCCATTACAGAAGCAACAGCATCATCTCAATAATTAAAGCTTGAGAAGGTTGCATAGAGTGAAATTCTTTCTGGAAGGTTCCTTCCAAATTTTTTTACTATCTTTAACACAATAGATACATGACACTTTGATTTATGGCTTATGTATCAACCAGTTATACATCACTATGCATGATAGGCTAAAATAATCTTATAAAGTATATTATTTTCTTCAGATAGCTATCAAAGTATCGTTTGTTTACATTTCATCGTGTTCCTCAAATGGAAACAAAAATCAACATTACTTGCAGGAAATTTTAAGATTAACTTAAGTGATATACGTTTTGAATTTCCAGATATTGGTTTCACGCGGCAACAAAGTTGGAGTATCCAAAAAGATTACCGGTATAGAGCGCACCAGGTTAAAGGGTATAACAAAATTATTGCGACCTCCTGGATTTACATTGACAGCTCGTACAGTTTCTGCTGGTCATTCTTGGGAGGAATTGCAGAGGGACCTTGATGGCTTGCTATCTACCTGGAAAGGAATAACAGAACATGCTCAATCTGCTGCCTTGGCTGCCGAGGAGGGAGTGGATGGTGCTGTTCCTGTGATGCTGCACAGGGCAAAGGGTCAGGCTCTATCTGTTGTTCAAGACGATTTTAATGAGAAGGTGAACTAATTCGTGATACAATTTACTCAAATTGATTTGATATTTCATCTTAACTAGGATCATTTTCACTCTGTTCTGTGTTTAGGTGAAGAGACTGGTTGTGGATTCTCCTCGAACATATCATGAGGTAAGGAACTTGATGATTGCAATCAGCAAACACTTATCTAAACAGGAACTGACCTAGCTCAGTTGGTGGGAGATGTGGATGTACACCCCACCACCGAGGTTTGAGTGCTCTTAGGCTCAAGCTTGGGTGCCATTTCTTCCTATCTACAATGCCACATAATCTAGATTGGCTGTGTTTTTTCTTCAACTTATCTAAAAATCATGAGGAAATATTTGTTTACTTAGTTTCTCTTGATATGCATGCAAGATTTTTATAAAAGTATAACTCTGGAAACATGTCATTTCTGATGTTAATTTAGTTCTGTGATTTAATCATTAAAACACCAACTGTTTCATCTAAATTGGTTAAGTGTTGTAAAAAGATGATGTTTTCGGCAATCGCCTGTGTTGTCCAAATCTCTTCTCTATATTTCCTTGAGTTGCACTATGTTTAAACATACAGGTTGTTGCTTGCCTTGTCGATGCAAAACATTCAACCTGTTGGTTGCTGTGCACTGCCCATCCTTATACAAAATTATTTTCTTAAATCCGGTGAAGCACACTTTCATGTTTGTGATTAGGTTACAAGCTATCTCCAAGAAGTTGCACCTGAACTCTGCAGTCGAGTTGATCTTCATGAGAAAAGAAAGCCCATATTTGATGAATACAACATCGAGAAGGAGATAGACAATATCCTTTGCAAAAGGTGCTATTTCATTGTTTCTATTTCATAACTGCTGTTCTTCTTTTTTTGCTAGTAAGCATTTTTTATGGTTTCTTAACTCTCTCTTTCTGGGTGTGATATTCTTTTTCCCCATAAGTAATACTTCTATAGAACTAAAATTGGAGTTACTAGAAGTAACTTCTGCATTGAGTAACTTCAGTACATAGCAACTGCTTTAATATGTAGATATTTGATAGAATCAATTGGATAGCATGCCCAGTTGTGCACTAGCATGGTTGTAGAGAATGCTAGTATTGGGAAGCAGGATATGAAGAAGTTGTGGCACATCGCCATTCACCAACATGAAAGAAAGCAGAAGATATCTTGATCTGATGATTACTGGCACAGCTGCTAATGTAGGACGAGCATCAAAAAATATTTCTGGCCTAGAAAAAATAAGTTGGTACGGAGTAGTGTCCAGAATCAGTGGCACATGGTACCTTTAATGGGAGCTTAACTGATGTTGAAAAATACTGACCAAAAGCACCGTCTCTATCAGTGTTTTCTAGTCGTCCGACTAATTGCGATTAATCGCGATTAGTCGTCCTAGTCGGTACTGAGGCGACTAGGTAAAACCTCGATTGGGAAAAGCATTAGTCAAATCGAATCATTAAGTTTGGTTTCTTCACTAAGATATGTGCGTTCTGAAGTATAGTTAGGCGAGGTATAATTTGCTTGGTGCAACCAAAAATAAAGTTAGTTAAACAGGAAGGACAAATGTGGTGTTGATTCATGTTCAAAAATCAGTTTGCGCAAGAAACTCTAAATCAACCGTTGAACCCATAAAGGTGCTCATGACTTCCAAACTCTCCAACAAGGAGCAAATTTCATTGAACCCACAAATAATGCATTGTACGCTGTCTTGCTTGAGTAAATCCCTGAGTTAGAGAGCTTCAAAAAATGTTGATCATGAACTCCTTGCTGAAGGTTCAGTCCATCTACTATATCCCAAAATTGGAGGTATTCTATAATTGCTTGGACATATATCACCCATCTTTGTTCAACAAGTGCCTTGCCCACTATCCTTTGACTAATAGCTATTATTGGGATCAGTTTGATGAGATTGGGGGGCAAATCACTACTCCATCCATCCCCATAATCTAAGGCGTGCACGAAATTCAAGATTCCAACTTTGAAATTTTTGACCTTTTAAGTAATCTTGTATAATGAAAGTTTTGTCTTACAAGAATAATATTATTGGATTCGTGTTTAAAAATACTTTCATATGGTTATATTCTTGTTGCCACAAACATTGTGAGATATTAAGAGTCAAATATTTATTTTAGAAAACGCAGGAGAGCTGTGCTTCATTGAATTAGAGAGAGAAAAAAGTGCCCATACAATACCAGCCTCTCATATGGGGACAGCTATGAGGGGCTGTTACAGACTCGAGACTCTAGGCTTATAAACAGATATAACATGACCTGACCAAGACGAACCTAATCGAATTAGGTTTAAACCCTATGTTCACAAGAGTCAAATATTAGTATTGGAGGCTGTGCCAAGTTTGACTAGACTTCATATTTTGGGATAGAGGGAGAAGTAGAATTGTTGGTGTATATGTGTGTGGCCCATATGGCCCATGTGTTAGGCCCATCCAGAGGTCTATGTACAGTTATTATATATATCCCACCCTTCTAGGGTTTAGAGGAATACAATGGTTACTCTCCTATATGGTATCAGAGCCTAGGGTTTCCTCCTCTCCCTCTACCTGACGCCGTCATCTCCCTAGATCTTTGGGACCATTTCCCTAGATCTTCAGGACATCGTCCGGACTCACGGCGGGACCGCGCACCAGGCCTGCCTGGCACTGGAGGGCCAGTTCCTTGGCAACGCCAAGGCCTGCGCTCTCTAGCTCAATGCATCCTTCCGCACCTTCGAGCAGGGGGACCTCTCTGTGGGTGAGTACTGCAGGAGGATGAAGGGCTTGGCTGATGCCCTTCACGACCTTGGCTGCCCGGTGGGCGATCGGATCCTGGTGCTCAACGCCCTGCGGGGTCTCAACGGCACCTATGACCACCTGCGGACGTGGAGCACTAGGCAGCGGCCCTTCCTGTCCTTCCCGCAAGTCCGGCACGACCTCGTCTTGGAGATCACCAGGGGCCCCATGGCTGGCTCGTCCTCCCCCTCCTCCGACTCTGTGCTCGTGGCTACACCAACGCCCTCGCCTGCCACCTATCTCCTTGGTGCTCCTCCCCCGGGCCGGGGTGGGAGTTACGCGTCGCCGTCAAGGGGGACGTGGTGGTGCTGGTGGGGGCCTTCGTGGCACTTCGGCTCCTACTCCTGGTGGTGCGCTTTGGTCATCCTTCAGCAACCCATGGTCAGGGCGCATCTCGATGTGGCCGTTCTAGACTCGGGGAGGGGGGAGGCGGGGGGGGGGGGGGGGGGGGGGGCGGGGAGAGGTGTCCTCGTCCTCAGCACCAGCCGGCTGCCATGTTCGCGGGTGCTGCTCCACCGTTCCCGCCGTCCTGGACTCCACAAGCCCAGCCAGCCTCCGACCTGGCCTGGGGGATGGGACCAGGTTGGGCTGGCACAGTCTTTCAGCACCATGGGTCTGACACCGCCGGTCAGCACTGACTGGATCGCCGACTCGGGTGCCTCGTTCCACACCACTCTGGATGCTAGTATTTTTTTTCTGTCCGACCTCCACATCCTTCTTGTCCTTCTATCATGGTTGGCGATGGGACTTGTCTTCCTGTCACCTACGTCGGTTCTGCCCTTGGTTCATTTCGTCTTTCCACTGTCCTTGTTGCTCCTACGATGGTTCATAACCTTCTTTCCATTCGTCAATTTACAGCTGACAATTTTGTTCTGTCGAATTTGACTTCTGGACTTACTATGAAGGATTTGGCTTCCCGACGATCTCTCCTCTGATGTGATAGCATAGGGCCCTTCGACTTCCTATTTCCGCTGCTCGAGCTTCGACGTCTCCCTCGTCAGCTGCCTTCGCCGCCACTTCTTCTTCCACTACCTGGCACCGTCGGCTTGGTCATCCCGGTCGTGATGTTTTGGCTCAGCTTAGTCGTAGTGCAAATGTTCCTTGTACTAGGGCTAATGATGAGCACCTTTGTCATGCGGGGCAGTTGGGTCGTCATGTTAGACTTCCTTTTTCTTCTTCGTTTTCTTATGCGATGCATGCCTTTGATCTTGTGCACTGTGATTTGTGGACATCTCTTGTACTCAGCATCTCTGGCTATAAGTACTATTTGGTGATAGTCGATGATTTCTCTCACTACTCTTAGACTTTCCCTTTGCGCGCCAAGTCTGAGACGTTTCCCACCCTTCTCCACTTCTTTGTCTGGGTGTTCACTCAGTTCGGTCTCACCATTAAGGCCGTTCAGTGTGACAACTGTCGTGAGTTCGATAACACCTCCCGTTCTCTCTCTCGGGGTGTCGAGCTGCGCATGTCTTGTCCGTATACCTCTCATCAGAACGGCAAGCCTGAGCGGATGATTCGCACCACGAACGATGTCATGAGCACTATTCTTCTTCAGGCCTCTCTTCCTCCCCGTTTTTGGGCGTAGTCTCCACCCTGTCACCTACCTGCTCAACCGTCTTCCTTCCACTGCTTTCCCTGCTCTCACTCCACACCACGCTCTTTTCGGTACCCCTCCTCGATATGATCACCTTCGTGTCTTCGGATGTGCATGTTACCCCAACATCTCCGCTACTGCTCCTCACAAGTTGGCGCCCTGTTCGACTCACTGTGTGTTTCTTGGTTACTGCCTTGACCACAAGGGGTACCGCTACTTTGACCTCACCTCTCGCCGGGTCCTCATCTCCCGACACGTTGTGTGTGACGAGTCGGATTTCCCTTTCTCCACCTCCACACCTTTCCCTGACCCAGAGCTGGAGTCCATGTTTTCGACTGACCCGGTGGTTCAGCCACCTTTGTCTCTATGTCCTTCTCCAGTAGGTTTTCCTGGTACGCCGGCGCCGCTCTCGTCGCCTTTTGTCGCGCCACCCGTGACCCTGGCGTCTCCTGCCGCGCCACGCGTGGCCCCGGCGCCTCATACCACGCCCGACGCGGCCCCGGCGCCTGCTGCTGCGCCATGCACGGCCCCCGGCTCTCCTGCGCGCTATGCTGAGCCTGTGCAGGTCTACGGGCGTCGTTCCATGCCGTCACCGGTGCTGGACGCGCGGCCTCCGCCATCGGAGGCTCCCGCTTCGAGCGCCGTTCGACGGCGCCATCTCCATTGACTCCACCAGCGCCGTCGCCACCGCCACCTCCACTGGAGCCGTCGGCTCGTGCTCCGACTCGCTTTCGTGTCCAGCCGGACGTGTACCACACGCCTGTCATCCAACGGGGCCCTGACCATATTCATCCCATGGTGACACGGCGGTCGACTGGAGTTCTTCGGCCTGCGACTCTCTCCGCCACTGAGGGAGAGCCGTGGATCTCTCCGGTACCCTCAATCCGTGACGCCCTGGCGGATCCTCACTGGCGTCGCGCGATGGAGGAGTATGGGGCTCTTCTTGCCAACTAACGTGGGACCACGTGCCGCGTCTGTCTGGTTGCAATGTGGTCACTGGTGTTGGGGACGGTCATTAGGGGTCCCCTAACCTAGGGGATAATCGCCCTTGAAAAACGCAAATCGATCACAATCAAACCTCCACAAACCGACGAAGGTCTAAGTGCACAAAGCCCGCGGCCCAACATAGGCCAACGGCCCGTTCGAGACCCCCCGTAACGGTCCCGGTGCGCGCTCCATCTCCGCCTCGATCGAGGGTGCCGACCCCCCTCGAGCGAACAACGAACTCCGCCTCAATCGAGGCCTCCGCGGTCGAAAGCCGCGCGGCCCTCTACTCCACAAAACTCCGCCTCGCTTGAGGCTACCCCTCGACACACCGCACACGCACCCCCGTCTGCTCCACCGACAGGCGCATTCAATGCCCGGCGCTGCCGCGGGACGCCAAAGTCAAAAGATTGATCGCAAGCCATGCCGCACAGGCGATATGACCTGAGCCACGCCCGCCAACTGCGGTCACTGTGCGGCCATCCTCGACGCTGTGCGTGACTCCAGTCATTGTACGACCAACTCCTGTCACTGTGCCGGTTGCAAGGCCCTGTAACCTTGTGCTGCAAACTCCGGCGCTCCTGTATCGCCAACTCCCACACTGACCCCTGACGAAGCCCTCGATAAAGCATGGGAGAACCCTTGAACGGGTGTACGAACGACAACTCGGCCTGAACGCCGGTCAACGTGACCCCTCGAAGATGCTCCGGGACAAACGCAGGTATACGTACTTCCTACAGAAACCACCACGCCGTGAACTGGAGCTGGCAGACGCTCATCGATTTGCACTGGGTAGAAGGATCCGCAAGGACGACTGTCACGCCCAGCGCCATGCTCTCTAGTGCCCGATGACAGTAGATCCAACTGTGCGACATGTGTATCTCTGCCCTTCCTTGAACTATAAAAGGAGGAGGTAAACTCCTTGTCAGGGGCCGGCGATAAGCAAGCCACAAGCTACCAGAACAACACCACCAACCCAAACAACACAACCATCCGAGACGCTTGGGACTTGGAGGCTTCTCCTCCTCTCCCGCCTCGCTTGTAAACCCCTACTACAGGCACCCCGGTGTGAAGTAATACAGTGCGAGCACGCCCCTTGCTGGACTTACGGTCCTGTGGCCGAAACCAGGATAAATCCCGTGCCATTGTGTTAGCCTTTGCACCAACCATCGAGGTAGTGGACGCAGCGCATTCGTTCTAGTTAGTGTCGGGCGACCGATCCGAACACCGACAACTGGTAAGTGGATCTGGACGCATAAGTGTCGGGCTGATGGTACACTGGATCGCTACATGGCTCGCTGGGTTCTTCGGGGTTTCATCCAGCGGCCTAGTGTGGACTATGATGAGACTTTCAGTCCAGTGGTGAAGCCTGCTACAGTGCGTACGGTCCTCTCGCTCACTCTCTCGTTCTTGGCCTGTGCACTTGCTGGATGTGAAGAATACATTTCTCGGTCGTCCGGAGCTGGTTTGTCGGCTCAACAAGTCTCTCTATGGTCTGAAGCAGGCTCCTCGGGATACTCTCGGTTCGCCACGTTCTTGCTGACATTGAGGTTCATTGAGGCCAAGTCAGACACTTTTCTGTTCATATATTGCCATGTGGATGAGACTGCCTACCTACTGCTCTATGTTGATGATATTGTTCTCACCGCCTCCAGTCAGGCCCTGCTTCAACGCATCATCTCATCTCTGCAGCAGGAGTTTCCTATGAAGGATCTGGGCGTGCTCCACCACTTCCTGGGTGATACTGTTAAGCCTCGTCCTTCTGGTCTCTTCCTTCATCAACGGCAGTATACACTTGATATCCTCGAGCGGGCAGAGATTACTTATTGCAAGCCCTGTGCCACTCCCGTCGACACACAGGCGAAGCTGTTTGCTGATATGGGCGACCCTGTTGCTGTTCCTACTGCCTATCAGAGTCTTGCTGGTGCCTTGTAGTATCTCACTTTCACCAGGCCGGACATCACATATGCCGTTCAGCAGGTCTGCCTCCAAATGCATGATCCTCGGAAGTCACATCTCACTGCACTGAAGCGTCTCCTCCGCTACGTCCGTGGCACCGTTGACCACGGTCTGGTTCTTCATCGGTCTTCCTCTGCTGAGCTCGTTGTCTACACCGACGCTGCCCTGGGCTGGTTGTCCTGACACTCGCCGGTCTACTTCCGGCTATGCTGTCTTTCTCGGCGGCAACCTCGTCTCCTAGTCATCCAAGCTGCAACCGATTGTCTCCCGCTCCAGTGCAGAGGCGGAGTACTGGCTGTCGCTAACGACGTGGCGGAGGCGTCCTGGCTACGACAGCTCTTGGCTGAGCTTCATAGCCCGCTTGCCAAGAGCATGCTTGTCTACTGCGACACGTCGGCGCCATGTACCTCTCTACCAACTCGGTTCAGCATCAGCGGATGAAGCATGTGGAGAACGACTTGCATTTCATTCACGACCGGATCGCTATCGGCAATGTTCGTGTCCTCCACGTCCCGACCACCTCCTAGTTGCCGACATCTTCACTAATGGTCTCCCCTCCTCGACATTCTCGAAGATTCGCTCCAGCCTCAACGTAGCAGGTGGCTAGTTGTGGCTGCTGGGGGGGGGGGGGGTTGTCCCTGTGTGTGCTTTCTTTGTTGTCCAGTCTTAACTCTGCTGCACCGGTAGTTCAAACCGCGGCTGGTATTGGTGTATATGTGTGTGGTCCATGTATAGCTACTATATATCCCACCCTTTTAAGGTTTGGAGGAATACACTGATTATTCTCTCCTACAAGACTACAAGAATAACCATGAAGTAATCGAAATTTAGTGTCGATTCTATCTCCCACCGGCATCACAATGGCAATCGCAAACAAACTATGCATATTAAGGTGTGAACCGGAACTTGTAGTCCAGCCCAAGGCAGTGAAGAACTTTTACTACTATAGCTAAGACCTTTTTATCCTCAATATTTGTGATTCTAGTTGGGTTTCATCTCTAGGTTCCCTGACTTGTTTTGGACAAAGGATTTGTTGTTGTTGCTGTTGTTGTTGTATGGTCTTAGATTGCTGATGTTATTGATCTTGATTGCCTGGCAGCGTGCTTAACTGGTCCATTCAAATGTTCCTGTGTACTTACAAATATTTGCTGTGTTCAGAATCTCCATTACACTTTTGTGAACATGGGAAAAGAACAGAAGTTGTGTGCACATTAGTTGCATGTAGGTCCTATAGAACTAGTTTCAATTGAGGTTGTTGCAGATATGATCTGCTTAAGAGTTATTTGATCATCTGTGAACAAGACTATTATATTTCAAGCCCAGCTGGCAAACTGCTAGTTTTGTTTCTTGTAATTCTATTTTCTATCCAGTGGAGTGGGCCACAGTACAGTGTGGATAACTTAGTTGGTGCTTCCTAGCTGCAGTTGCAAACTTGGTCAAAGATTCAAGTTGTTTGTGTTTTTCATAATTATTATATCATCCGGCATAAAATTAGTGCCAGCTAGATTTTGTGATTTCAGAATACAGTTGTATTTTGTAGCTCTAAAACAAAAATATTAGATCACTTTGAGTTTAACTTTATGTAGACTTGATTCTTGACCTTTAAGTTATTGTTAGCCGTAAAGGGACCAGTTTATGTAGTATTTTTTTATTTTCTTTTCTCGATGCAGGGTACCACTACAGAATGGGGGTTCTCTGGTCATAGAACAGACCGAAGCTCTGGTCTCAATTGATGTGAATGGTGGTCACAGTATGTTTGGTCAGGGAACATCACAGGAGAAGGCTATTTTAGAAGTCAATCTTGAAGCTGCAAAGCAGGTATGTGATTTATCTTGCAACTTTCTTAGCTGCACCACAAATTTGTGAAAACAGATTGTTAGTGTGTATGAGAGTGGCCCATATATAAGGCCCATCTAGAGGCTCATGTACAACTACTATATTACCCACCCTTTGGAGGAATACATTGAACTATTCCTTTCTACATGGTATCAGATAGCCTCTCTCTCCCTTCCTCCCTCTAGCCGCTGCCTGGCCATGGCTGGCCGGCCACCTGTGCCGCCGGCGCCCCCTCTTTCCCTCCCATCTCCTCTGTCGCGAGCGCCTCCTCCTCTGCGCCCGGCGGGCCATGCGCCTAGCCTTCGAGCCCCGTCGCCCGGCCACCTGCCTCCGCCGTCGCCGTG
Source organism: Echinochloa phyllopogon (assembly GCA_033239725.1). NCBI lineage: Eukaryota > Viridiplantae > Streptophyta > Magnoliopsida > Poales > Poaceae > Echinochloa > Echinochloa phyllopogon. The sequence continues at coordinate 19,464,710 of BTCW01000015.1, read as the reverse complement.
CTGGCCGCCTTGGCGGGCACACCTCCTCCCCTCGTCGCTCCTCCGCCCGTCGCGCCCCCAGCCCTAGCTGCAGCAGCGGGTGCGGGCGGCCTGGGCGCGTGGGGCTCCTCCGCCGCCCGGCGGCCCTCCAATGCACGCCCCTTCTCTTCTCTTCGGCGGCATGGGGATGCCCCCAGAGGATGCGCCGGCTGCTGCGGTCGCCGCCGCCCATCCTCATCTGCTCGCTGCGACCTCTGCTATCGCCACCGCCATGGGCGTGGGACCCTCTGCTCCTCTCCTCGCGGGCAGTCACTCCCTCATCTGAGCTGCAGGCAAGCAACATCTCGGCATGACTGCCGACGCAGCTCTCGCCGTGGCCCTCCTCGCCGCCAAGTCCGACGCTTCGGCGGCTCAGGAGCGGGTCCGTGCAGCGGCCCTCGCTTGGGAGCACGAGCACTCCGCGGCCGATGCTCTCGTTTGGCGGGTCGTCGAGGCGGAGCACTTCCTCCTCACCTCCGCCGGCCTGCAGCCCATCGTTCCCTTCATCGAGCACGCCTCCTCCTCGTCCTCCCAGGCGTCGGCACCTGGACCTCAGCTCCAGCAGGCCGATCCCGTGATCGCCCAGCTTCATACGGAGGCCACCAGTGTCCTCCACATCAAGCACCTGGTCTCCGTCATCCTCGACCCGACGTCCACCTCCTACGCTCGCTGGCGGGACCAGGTCCTTCTCGCCCTCCGTCGTTACACCCTCGACGACCATGTTCTCCTTGACACACCGGTCGCGGCACGTGACATGGTGTGGCTACGCCTCGACAACGTCGTCATGTCCTGGATTTTTGGGACTATCTCCCTAGATCTGCAGGACGTCGTCAGGACTCACGGCGGCACCGCGCGTCACGCCTGGCTGGCGCCCGAGGGGTAGTTGAGCAGCAACGTTGAGGCTCGTGCCCTCCAGCTCGACGCTTCCTTCCGCACTTTCGAGTAAGGGATCTCTCTGTGGGTGAGTTTTGTCGGCAGATGAAGAGCAAGGTTGATGCTCTTCACGACCTCGGGTACCTGTTGCCGCACCGTTGAAGCATGTCAGCTCAGGCTCCGACTTCTGTCCCCCCTGCTCCTGGAGGTACGCCCTGGCCATCTTTCAGCAACCCATGGTCTGGGCGCATCTCGATGTGGCCCTTTGAGGGTCAGGGGGCCCCTCGTCCTCCGTTCCAGCCAGCTGCCATGTTCACGGGGGCTACCTCCTTCGCGTCGTCCTGGACTCCACCAGCTCAGCCCAGCCAGCTTCCGACCTGGCCTGGGGGGTGGGATCAGGCTGCTCTGGCGCAGTCCTTCATCACCATGGGGCTGACACCGCCGGTCAGCACCGAGTGGATCGCCGACTCGGGTGCCTCCTACCACACCACACCAGATTCCAGTATCCTCTCGTCTGTCCATCCCCCACATCCTTCTCATCCTTCTTCTATCATAGTTGGTGATGGGTCTTGTCTTCCTGTCACCACCGTGGGTTCTGCTTCTGGTCCTTTTTGCCTTAACAATGTCCTCGTTGCTCCTGAGATGGTTCGTAATCTTCTTTCCATTCGCCAATTTACAGCTGACAATTGTTGTTCTGTCGAATTTGACACTTCTGGTCTTACTGTGAAGTATTTGGCTTCGCGGCGTTCCGCTCCTCCGTTGTGACAGCGCGGGGCCCCTTTACACTCTTTGACTCTCGTCTTCCGCTGCTCCATCAGCGGCTTTAGCCACGACTCCTTCCACTACATGGCACCATTGTCTTGGTCATCCCGGCCGGGATGTTCTGGCTCAGCTTAGTCATAGTGCAAATGTCTCTTGTACTAGGACTTCTGCTGAGCACCTCTGTCATGCGTGCCAGCTAGGTCGTCATGTTAGGCTTCGTTTTTCTTCTTCCTCTTCGCATGCGGCACATGCATTTGATTTTGTTCACTGTGAATTGTGGACCACCCCTGTACCAAGCATTTCTGGTTATAAATACTATCATGTGGTAGTTGATGATTTCTCCCATTACTCTTGGACTTTTCCTTTGCGCGCCAAGTCTGAGACGTTTCCCACCCTCCTCCACTTTTTTGCCTGGGTGTCCACTCAGTTCGGCCTCACCATTAAGGCCGTCCAGTGTGACAACGGGCGTGAGTTTGATAACAACACTTCCCGCTCCTGCTTTCTCTCTCGGGGTGTCCAGCTGCGCATGTCTTGTCCGTACACTTCTCCCCAGAACGGTAAGGCTGAGCGGATGATTCGCACGACGAACGACGTCATGCACACCCTTCTGATCCAAGCCTCTCTGCCCCCGCGGTTCTGGGCCGAGTCTCCACACCGCCACCTACTTGCTCAACCGCCTTCCTTCCACTGTTTGTCCTGCTTCCAACCCAGACCACGCTCTTTTCGTTGCCCCTCCTATCTACGATCACCTTCGTGTCTTCGTTTGTGCATGTTACCTTAGCATCACCGCCGCTGCTTCTCATAAGCTGGTGCCCCGCTCGACACATTGTGTTTCTTGGTTACTCCCATGACCACAAGGGGGTACCGCTGCTTCGACCTTCCCTCTCGCCGGGTTCTTATCTCCCGCCACGTCGTGTTCGACGAGTCGGATTCCCCCTACTCCATCTCTCCATACCTTCTCCTAATCCTGAGTTAGAGTCTATGTTTTCTGACCCGGTCGTACAGACACCCATTTTTGTCTGTCCTTTTCCTGCAGGTTTTCGTGGTGCGCCGATGTCGATTCCAGTGCCGCCTGTCGCGCCGTGCGCGGCCCCGGTGCCCGTTGCCGCACCGAGCGCGGCCCCGAGGTCTTCTCCCGCGCCGTGCGCGGCTCCAGCGCCCCCTGCTGCGCCACGCGCGGCCCCAGGCTCTCCTGGGCGCTTCGTCGAGCCGGTGCAGGTGTACCAACGTCGTTCGGTGCCGGCACCGACGCCAGCTTCTCCGGCTCTGGCCTCGGAGGCCCCCGCGCGCTATACGCATCCTGTGCGCGTCTTCGAGCGTCGTCTGATGGCTCCGTCTCCACCGACACCTCAACCGGAGCCGTCACCGCTACCACCGCCGCCTCCACCGCCTCGCCCTCGTGTCGAGCCAGCTGTGTACCACCCACCGATCCTCCATCGAGACCCTGGTCATAACCATCTCATGGTGACTCGACAGGCAGCTGGAGTTCTTCGGCCCGCGGCTCTCTGCTACAGAGGATGATCCGCGGATCTCTCCGGTACCTTCCTCTATCCGCGACGCCCTGGCAGATCCCAACTGACGTTGTGCGATGGAAGAGGAGTACGAGGCTCTTCTTGTCAACCAGATGTGGGACCTCTTGCCGCATCCGTTTGGTTGTAATGTGGTGACCGGCAAGTGGATCTGGACGCATAAACGTCGGGTTGATGGCACTCTAGAGCGCTACAAGTCTCGCTGGGTTCTCCGGGGTTTCACCCAGTAGCCTGGAGTGGACTATGATGAGACTTCCAGTCCAGTGGTGAAGCCTGCTACAGTGCGCACGGTCCTCTCGCACACTCTCTGGCTCATGGCTGGTGCATCAGCTGGATGTGAAGAATGTCTTTCTCCATGGCACTATCAGAGACAGTCTACTGCAGCCAGCCAGCAGGATTTGTCGATTCCAGTCGTCCAGATCTGGTCTGCCGGCTCAACAAGTCTCTCTGTGGTATGAAGTAGGCTCATCGGGCTTGGTACTCTCGGTTTGCCACGTTCTTACTGACACCGGGGTTCACGGAGGCCAAATCCGATACTTCTCTGTTCATTTATCGGCATGGTGATGAGACTGATATCTGCTGCTTTATTTTGATGACATTGTTCTCGCAACCTCCAGTTAGCAGTTGCTTCGGCGCATCATCTCATCTCTGCAGAAGGAGTTTGTTATGAAGGATCTGAGTCAGCTCCACTACTTCTTGGGCGTCACTGTTGAGACCGATCCTTCTGGCATCTTCCTTCACCAGCGGCATTATGTTCTTGATATCCTGGAGCGTGCTGGCATGACAGATTCCAAGCCTTATTCTACTCCTATTGATACTCAGGTGAAGCTATCTGTCGATATGGGTGCTCCTCTGGCTGATCCTACTGCTTTTCAGAGTCTTGCTGGTGCTCTGCAGTACCTCACCTTCACCAGGCCGGATCTTGCATATGTTGTTTAGCAGGTCTATCTTCATACGCATGATCCCCGGGAGTCATATTTTGCTGTGCTGAAGCGCCTCCTCCGCTACGTCCGTGGCACTACTGACTTCGACCTTGTACTCCACCGGTCTCCCACTGCTGAACTTGTCGTCTACACCGATGCTGACTGGGCTGGGTGTCCGGACACTCGCCGCTCCACCTTAGGCTATGCCGTCTTCCTAGGCGGCAACCTTGTCTCCTGGTCGTCGAAGCGGCAGTCGGTTGTCTCCCGCTCTAGTGCCGAGGCGGAGTATCGGGGTGTCGCTAACGGCGTGGCGGAGGCGTCTTGGCTTCGACAGCTCTTGGTGGAGCTTCATAGCCCGCTCTTGCTACTGCGACAACGTTAGCGCCGTCTACCTCTCCATCAACCCGGTTCAACATCAATGAACGAAGCATGTTGAGATCGATTTGCACTTCGTCTGCGACCGGGTTTCCATCGGCGATGTTCGGGTCCTTCATGTCCCGACCACCTCTCAGTTTGCCGACATATGGTCTGGCCTCCTCGACATTCTCGGAGTTTTGTTCCAGCCTCAACGTAGCCGGTGGCTAGTTGTGGCTGCGGGGCCCCCTGTGTGTGTTGCTTTGTTTGTTGACCAGTCTTAAACTTCGTTGCGCCGGTAGTTCAGACTGCGGGGGGTGTTAGTGTGTATGAGAGTGGCCCATATGGTCCATGTATAAGCTCTATCTAGAGGCCCATGTACATCTACTATATTACCCACCCTTCTAGGGTTTGGAGGAATACATTGAACTGTTCTTTCCTACACAGATCAGTATGATTTTTTAAACAAAGGAACATTTCATACTAAAAAAATTACCAACAATCTGCACAGGATGGCATTAGAGTTGAAGCAGGAATATAGTTTTGAAATTTATTTTAAATTGTGAATAACTATGAAAAAATTCATGAATGCAGATTGCCCGTGAGTTGCGCTTGAGGGATATTGGTGGTATTATTGTTGTGGATTTTATTGACATGACAGATGATTGTGAGTATTATTCGAGATAACTGATAATATACGCCCTCCAGTTCTAGTAAATGATAACTGATGCATTGCAACTGAATGTTCAAGCTACTTTTTGAGTCGTTCCATTCTCCATGTTGCATTTGCTGCCAATCTTCTAATATTTAAGTGTCTCTTAAAAAATATACGCCCTCCAGTTCCAAATGTAGGTTGTTTCGGGTCAAATGAGTATTTGACCTTTTTGCCCTTTATTTATACTATATTCCAAAATAAGACACATTTATTTAGGAGAGTAGAACTTATTAAGCTAGATTAAGCAAGAGCAAGAAAGGAGAAAAATATGAAAAAATTCCTAAAAGTTCTAGAGAATAGTTGAGAAGGCTAAAATGACCTACATTTGGAATCGGAGGCAGTAGAGGGTTCTAGTATAAACTACATGATGCTCTTTAATACAATATAGTTTCATACTTCCGTATGGATCTTTTATCTTGACTTGTATAGTAATGTTTCTTTGTATTTTAACTTAATGTTTCTGTATATTTTAACCTTGTTACATTCCTTCATTTATCACATATGAATTAACAGTAAGGCTTCATAAATGAAAGAGCATTTAAAATGTTTATGAAATGGTAAGAAAAATGACCTCATTGACATAACTCTTCTCGTCATTTTCATGAAGGGATAGCACCCTAAGTGCTTGTGTATGCTGTCCATGAGCAGTTTGGAACTAATGAATTACCTTTTGTTCTAAGAAATGCATATGTTAATTCTGTTAGGAAGGTTCATCAAGGAGTTAATACAAAGTAAAGGTGTGTTTAGATATTACTTGCCATGTACATTTAGTTAAGTTTGGACAGAATTTCAAATTTTCATCCAATATGTTTCCCTATGAGAATATGGTATGTTCTACGAATTTTCTTTGCAACAATTAAAGGAAAGTTTTGTTTGAATGTTGTGCATGTCGAACTGGGTTCTTTAGGATTATGTTGCTTTTATATTCATGAGTTTCTGAAGGCAGCATGTCTTAATGAGCGCCACTAACAGAAACCTTAATATTTCTATGGGACTTAGTAGTTTGTTACATTCTTAATAGCCAGTAAGCCTAGCTTCTTGCAGTGGACTGGTTAGAGCTTTGAACTTCAGAAGTCGTTGAAACTTCCATCCTGAACTGGGTTCGAAGCGACACCTTCTTAGAACATAAGCTGGGTGGAGTCTCTTCCCGTGGTCGAGTTTTTTTTAATAGCCAGTAATTTAATATCTATAGTTGTTTAATGCTTTGATCTTGCTATGTTTCATGATATTTTTTTGACGGTGATTCCAAACTTTCATTTGTTTTATGCTTTTCAATTCCTGATAATGATGCCGATTTTCTTTGTTGCTTCTCTTTTCTAATGTGACATTTTCTTCCAGTGAACAAAAGACTAGTCTATGAAGAAATGAAGAAAGCAGTAGAAAATGATCGATCAACGGTTGGCGTTTCAGAATTATCAAAACTAGGTTTGATGGAAATAACTAGAAAAAGGGTATGTGCATCAGCTACATAAGCTGCTGCATAATGCCATGTTCATGGATTCTTTTTTGTATCCTATGCGATGATACGGTGCGATATAGTATGCATTTATTTTCCTCCTCGTAGAAACTGTTGGCCATTACTGGATCACTTTTGTCAACCAGCTCACGATTATCCAGTTATAGATTTTTGAGGCTATGGGTTTGTTCTTCATCCACAAAGCACTTCTGTTCAATAATAGATTTAGATGTATGTGTATTGATGGTACGCGAATTTTATCCTTAGCTCAGGGATAAGAAAGGAATAATTTAATTTGTCCGGAACTGTTATTAGAACAACTAAAAGTTAGTACTCACCTAAAATAATTTTCTGTTTCTTCATTTGAATTTATTATTCACTTGCTTATCACAAGATAGCTGATTTTTCAGTTGTAGTCTTGAAATGGATTTTTGTTATTTTCAGGTTCGACCAAGTGTTACTTTCATGATAAGTGAGCCTTGTACATGCTGCCATGGTACTGGTCGTGTGGAAGCTCTCGACACATCCTTTTCAAAGATAGAACGTGAAATATGCCGACGCCTTGTAAGTCCTATAGGGTTATCACATTTTCTTGTTCTTATCTACATGTTACCAACTCTCTATTTCACATACTACTGCTGTCACTGTTGACTACACTATGTAAGATTTGACTGCTTAATAACTTCTAAAATATTCAGTTATGTAAGATAACTTCTAAAATAACTTCTCATGAACCAGGCTACCTCTCGGCGAAAAACAGACCCTGAGAAACCAAAATCATGGCCAAGATTTGTGCTTAGAGTGGATCATGAGATGTGCACGTATTTGACATCAGGAAAGAAGACAAAACTAGGACTTCTGAGCAGCTCTCTCAAAGTGTGGATTTTGTTGAAGGTAAAGTTTTCTGCTGGTCCATATGTATTCTTATCATGGATCTCTATATGTGGTAATGGTTGATGAGGTAACTAACATCTTTAAATACATTACATTCAGATCGCCAGAGGTTTCTCCCGTGGTGCTTTTGAACTGCTACCATACTCAGAGAAGGAAAATGGTGAGGAGAGAGAAACATCTTCGGAGTCACCACAGAAAGAGGGAAGGCCCAAACTTTCTGTTTTTCCGATCAAGAAGTGGATGAGCCGTGCAAAGCGAGCAAAGTGAACCTCATGCAAAGGCATCAATTTTATTGGCATGTGTTCTTCCTGACGTCAGATTAACAAGCGCAAAATATCCAGATGAACTCCTTACATCTTCTTTTTTCAGTTCCGTGATGCAAAATATCTAGGTTTTAGGAAGATTAGGAATACTATTTTCGACGGAAACTAGACTATCAGCATGCGAGGTAATGTAGGAGGCTCTGAGGTTCATCCGTTCAGGGGATATCCTAGCGGAGTAACTTTTCAATGCTTTAGAACAGTTAAACTTGCTAAACTTCGAGGCGATTCCAACGATTCTTTTATTCATTATTATTATATTATCAAAACCCTTATTCGAACTTTGTTGCAAAATCAACAAACTTTTCAAGTGGCATGCAGTAGTAATGTTCATTCTGACATTGCAAGGCCTGCTGCATGCGGTAGAGCTTCAGTTCGGAGCAGATAACTCGCCAAGCTGTCATTCGGGTTTTAAAATTTTGTCGTCACCTTCATGTGAATGGAAAGTGGATTGAATGCATTTTAAAAGATATTAGCGGTCAGATTTTGAAAAGCTTGACTGAATAAACAAAGCCAAAAAAAACCAAAGGGAGTATTTTCGCGGTTATATTAAGAAAAGAGGGACATGAAACTTTTACTCTGTGCTTTCGAACAGCTCTCTGTCTAAAAATTAACTTCCACAAAAGTGAGATGTTTTGTTACGGGAATGCAAAAGAAAAAGGAGAATTCTCACAAATCTTTAGATGCGAGAAGGGTCGTATCCTTTTAGATACTTAGGAATCTTCATGCATCATCGTAAACTTAGTAATGCGGACCGGAAGAGTCACCTTGACCAAGGATAACCTGGCAAAACGATGTTGGAAGGGGAGTACCAAGTGTAGTTTCTGTGACTGTGAAGAGACTATTCAACATCTTTTTTTGATTGTTATAATGCCAAGTTTATCTGGAGAATGATACAAGTTTCTTTTAATTTACCTCGTCCGGTTAATATTATGCATATGTTTGACGGATGGCTTAATGGGGTGGACAAGAAAACAAAGTATCAATCATTGGCAGGGGCGGCTGGGTTTTGTTGGGCTATCTGGATAAGCCGAAATGATATTATTTTTAACAATGCGAAAGTCTTTTCTCCAATGCAGGTACTGTTTCGGGGAACCCATTGGGTTCGGTTTTGGGCACTTTTGCAAAAAGAGGAAGATCGACCTCGCTTCAGCTCGGCTTGTCGTGTCCTTGAGAGTTTGATGATGAATTTCTTTGCTTCCAATGGCTGGATTAATAATAATAGACTTCCTGTTAGTTGAGTGTTCAGGGTCGGCTCGTCTGCTTAGTCGTCTTTGTTTAGTTGGCTGTTTTTTTGTTTTAAGAAACCTGATCGTTATGTTTTGGTTCGTGACTTTGGACAACTGCATGTATCAATCGACAGAGGCTGAAATATTAATATATATTCCCTTTTCTAAAAAATATTAAGAAAAGAGGGAGAATTTCTTGCGCTAGCCAAGACGACACAGCAGAGAGAAGCACAAGCTCCAAACTCTTCGTCAAGCTTCAGCTGTGGTGACTGGCACGTGTTTGATGCTGGTGCGCACACACCTTATCCACACTACGCAGCAGCATCACAGCAGCGCATATCCCCTCCCATGCCTCTCCATGGATTCCTCAGCTTGCCTCCCCTAAGCCAGCTCCCTAAGCTAGACTGTGAAAAGAGCACACCCGCTGAGCATTAGAGTCGAGATCGAGAGAGAGAGACCACATCGCCGCAATGGCGTTAGCCTGTACAGGCAGGCTAATCCACCCCTGCATGGTGTCCAAGAATCCAAGAACACCACCGCCGCCGCCCTTGCACCTCCACACCCACAGGCCCGTGGCCACCGCGCTGACGTCGTCGCCGTCTCATCCCTTCGCGCTCCACTCCGTCGACGTCTCCAAGGACGACAAGCCGCTCGAGGCGACGACGACGCCGCCAGCAGAGAGCGCTCAACAAGACGCCGCCGCGCCGTTGCTGCCCGAGGAGGAGGACGACGGCCCGAAGCTGGACCCGCGGCGGTTCGAGGAGAAGTTTGCGGTGCTGAACACGGGGGTCCACGAGTGCCGGTCGTGCGGGTACCGGTACGACCAGGCGGCGGGGGACCCGTCGTACCCGGTGCCGCCGGGGCTGCCCTTCGCGCAGCTCCCCGACGACTGGCGGTGCCCCACGTGCGGCGCCGCGCAGTCCTTCTTCGAGAGCAAGAGCGTCGAGATCGCCGGGTTCGCGCAGAACCAGCAGTTCGGGCTCGGCGGCAACTCCCTCACCTCCGGCCAGAAGGGGCTGCTTATCTACGGCAGCCTCCTCCTAGGCTTCCTCTTCTTCATCTCCGGCTACTTCTTGCAATGAGAACCGAGATACAGACTGCTGCTTGGTAGTACAGTAGCTCACAACGATGGCCGATTCTAGGTTTGATGCCTTCTAAGTCGATGTGGAACTGTGAATACAACTATAAGCATGTATCAGAGAGATGGAGATTCCATATTTTCCATTGATTTTGTGGCGATCGGTGGACTCCGTTAGTTAATTTTACTGTGAATGTTGCTACAGATTTTGCAAGAGCAATTTTTTTGAAGGTCAACGGGATTTTTTTGAAGGTCAACGGGAGGGGAGAGGATCTCCCACCTGTTTCATCCATAGCTGGCCCCCAATCGGCCTGAATAATATCGAAAAGTTTTACACGAGCATGAATAAAAATTACGTGGTTTTGGTTTAAATTGCGCTAGAGAAAAAGGAGCATCAGGACTGGGAAACATGCAGCGTGGCGCGTGTCATTCTGCACCCCTATAGCCGCCACTACCAGAATGCTTCACATCCGCCCGCCTCCTCCGCCTCGGCCATTTTTGGACCCGGTGCTGATGAGACTTCAGCACCGGGTCCAACGGCTAGGAGCGGGGGCGGCGTGAAGATGTGTCAGGGCGGATACATTAGCACCGGGTCGTGGCAAGACCCGGTGCTAATGCGCCCCCTTTAGCACCGGGTGCAGCCAGCAACCGGTGCTAATGTGCCGAGGCCATTTCGCACCGGTTGCTGGCTGCACCCGGTGCTAAAGGGTGCACATTAGCACCGGGTCTTGCCACGACCCGGTGCTAATGTGTTTGAATATAGGGGCTTCTCCCCCTCCCCCCGCCCGAGCCAGCTGAACACTTAGGCGCTGTGTTCATGCTGCTCGGCCGTGGGAGGGGAGGTGCTGCCCAAATTTTTTTCAAAATTTGTGAAGATTCTACTCGTCTAAGGAGCACTACAAGGTACACTCTTTCATTCTGTAATGTTTTATTTAGCTTGTAATCCTTCTATGATTTAGAAATAGAGGGATTTGTGAATCAAAGTAAAGCTAGCTAGAGAGAGCTTGTGTTCTTGGAGGAGAGAGAGGAGAGAGCTTGAGTTCATGGTGGAGAGAGTGTTCATGTTGTGTTTTAAATGGAGAGAGAAGGCAAGCTAGTTAGTATTTTGTTTTGTATGACTTGTGAACAGTTATAAGGCTTATGTATTTTATTTATTAGAGAGGTTTATTTATTAAAAGTTGGAATAGTTATTTATTAATTTAATGAAATATATATTATTAGTTATTTATTAAAAGGTAGAATAGTAATTTATTTATTTAACGGAAGGTATATTTATTTATTTAATGAATATAGTAATGTAGTTTTAGAAATTTATTTATATAATGGAATATATATTATAATTTGTATTTATTTATATATTAAATTTTTTTATCTTTAAATTGTATTGTATATTTATTATTGGTTAATAATGCAGATGAATAGACAATGGATGTACGGGGACCCCACGCTCAGGCGTTCCGTGATGGCCTTAGGACGTTTCTCGATGCCGCCGAGGCTAACAGGACGTCGTCCGGTTTCATGTTCTACCCATGCACCCATTGTAAAAATATACAATCGTACAAACAAAGAGGTTGTCTTCAGGTGCATTTGATGAGGCACGGTTTCATGAGGAATTATTCTGTTTGGACGAAGCACGGTGAAAGAGGAATTCTAATGGATGAAGATGAAGAAGACGAGGCCGATGACGACATTCCGTTATTGGCTCAATACTACGGTTCCTTTGCATATGCTGCAATGGGTGATGCCGATGAGGAAGATGTTGCTCGGGAAGGCGATGCTCAGGAAGATGTTGCTCAGGAAAATGAACCTACTGATGGACTCGGGTAAATGTTGCGTGATGCCGAGAAAGATTGCGGCAATGATAAGGAACTGAAAAAGATACAACGCATGTTGCAGGACCACAAGACTGACCTGTACCCAGATTGCAAAGAGGGGCTAAAGAAGTTGGGTAGCACACTTGAACTTCTGCAGTGGAAGGCAGCAAATGGTGTTACTGATAAGAGTTTCGAGGAGCTACTGAAACTCGTAAAGAAGATTCTTCCAGAGGGTAACAAATTGCCATCGACGACGTATCAAGCAAAACGTGTTGTTTGCCCTCTCGGTTTGGAGGTGCAGAAGATACATGCGTGTACTAATGACTGTATCCTCTATCGCGGACAGTACGAACACTTGGATCGTTGTCCGGTTTGCTCCTGCGCACGATACAAGATTAGGTGGGACGACCCTGGTGATGTTGGGGGAGAGCGTTCTAAGAAAAAAATCCCTGCGAAGGTGATGTGGTATTTCCCTCTGATACCCCGTTTGAAGCGTTTGTTCGGGAACAAAGACCATGCCAAACTGATGCGCTGGCACAAAGAAGAACGTAAGCAGGATGGCATGTTGAGACACCCCGCCGATGGATCCCAGTGGAGGAACATCGACAGAGCATTCCCAGAGTTTGATGCTGATGCGAGGAATGTTAGGCTTGGTTTAAGTACCGATGGCATGAACCATTTTGGTGAAATGAGCAGTAGTCATAGCACTTGGCCCGTGACTGTTTGTATCTACAACCTACCCCCTGGCTCTGCATGAAGCGGAAGTTCATTATGATGCCAGTGCTCATCGAAGGCCCAAAGCAACCTGGCAACGACATTGATGTGTACCTAAGACCATTGGTTGACGAACTTTTGCAGTTGTGGAAGAATGAAGGTGTTAGCATGTGGGATGAGGACAAGCAGGAGCAGTTTGACCTTCGAGCACTGCTTTTCATAAGCATCAACGACTGGCCTGCACTAAGTAACCTATCAGGACAATCAAACAAAGGATATAAAGCATGCACTCACTGTTTAGAGGAAACCGAAAGCATGTATTTGAAACATTGTCGTAAAGTTGTGTACATGGGTCACCGTCGATTCCTTCCGGCGAAGCATGAGCTACGAAAGAAATGTGCGCTTTTTGGCGGGAATGCTGACCGCCGTACAAAGCCGAGACACCGGAGTGGAGAAGAGCTATTTGATATGGTGAAGGACCTACACGTGGTGTTTGGAAAGGGAGACGGAAGTCAGGCTGCTCCGACGGGCGAGGATGGTCGTGCCGCGATGTGGAGGAAGAAGTCTATCTTTTGGGAGCTACCTTATTGGTAGCATCATATAGTTCTTCCTGGAAAGAGAAAAATCGTAGGAGTTGAGGACAAGACGGATGAAGATTATGATATGCTCGATGGCCGGCCTCCATTCTCAGTGGCTGATGACCCAAGCATCCTGTTAGCGGCGGAGGAGACACCGTATCTACGGCGTGATCACAATCAAGGAACATTTGTAAAGAGGAAGTTTATTAGTGTCCGAGTAAACGATGATGCCATGTAATTCAATTGCACTATGTTCCACCCAATTTGTAATGACTATATTTGCATTTATGTTCCACCTATGTTCTAACATTTTCTATTGATTTATAAGATTGTTTTTATTAATTCTAGCATTTTATATTGATTTTCTAGTAATTTATAAGATTTTCTAGTAATTTATAAGATTTTCTAGTAATTTATAAGATTTTCTAGTAATTTATAATATTTTCTATTAATTTATAAGATTTTCTAGCATTTTATATTGACTTTCTAGTAATTTATAAGATTTTCTATTAATTTATAAGATTTTCTAGCATTTATAAGATTTTCTAGTAATTTATAAGATTTTCTAGTAATTTATAAGATTTTCTATTAATTTATAAGATTTTCTAGCATTGTATATTGATTTTCTAGTAATTTATAAGATTTTCTTATTTAATATATATTTTTAATAGGTATTAATAACTGAATTAAAACAAGTATTAATAACTATATATTAAAAACTATATTTATAAGATTCCCAAATAGTAGCCCCCGGTGCTAAAGGCCGGTTTGGAAACTGGCGCCAAACGAAAATTTGCGGCCTTTAGCACCGGGTTGATCTAAAATCCGGTGCTAAAGGCCCCCAATTTTTGTTTGGCGCCAGTTACGGCCTTTAGCACCGGATGTAGAAGACCCGGTGCTAAAGGGCCTTTAGCACCGGGTGGTGGGAAGACCCGGTGCTAAAGGGGGGGGCCTTTAGCACCGGGTCTGTACAGCACCCGGTGCTAAAGGCCCTTTAGCACTGGGTCGTGGCTGCACCCGGTGCTAAAGGCCCCCACCAATTTTCGTCTGACGCACAGTTACGGCGTTTAGCACCAAGTGTAGAAGACCCGGTGCTAAAGGTAGCACCGGGTGGTGGGAAGACCCGGTGCTAAAGGGGGGGCCTTTAGCACCGGGTGCTGTACAGACCCGGTGCTAAAGGGCCTTTAGCACCGGGTCGTGGCTGCACCCGGTGCTAAAGACGGGGGACCTATATAGGCCGGGGACTTCTGTCCCCTCCCTCACTTCTCCCTCATCTCACAGATCGAAACCGCCGGCGCCTCGTCTCCTCAGCCGCCGCCGCCCGTCGTCCCCGCCGCCGTCGTCGTCCCCGCGCCCGTCGTCCCCGCCGCCTGGCCGTGGTCACCCGTGGCGCGCCGGCGCCCCTCGTCCCCGCGCCGCCCGTCGTCCCCGCACCGGCGCCGCTCCTCGTCCCCTCACCGCCGCCGCCGCTCGTCCCCGCGCCGCCGTCGCCCGCCGCGCCCGTCACGGTGAGCCTATGTGAAGCCGGCCTTTGTGCCGTGCGTGCATGTTTATGAGCCGGCCTTCGTGCCATGTACGTGTTTGTGTGTGCAGGTACCCGTTGCACCATGCACATTTGCTTAGCGAACGCGTTCGGCCAAGCGCATTTGGTTAGCGAACGCGTTCGCTAACCAAATGCGCTTGGCCGAACGCGTTCGCTAACCACATACATTGAAAATATTAGAAATTACATTGAAATGTATATTGGAAATGTTATATTGGAAATGTATATTGGAAATGTTATATGTTTGAAATGTATATTGGAAAATGCTTCATTTAAATGTATATTAGAAATTCTATGTATATTAGAAATATATGTGCTTCATTTAAATGTATATATTTCTTATCAATTATTTTTAATTCTATGTATATTAGAAATATATGTGCTTCATTTAAATGTATATTGGAAATGTTATATGTTTGTATAATGTATACTATCGAAAATGTTTATTATCGGAAATTCTATCGCGTACCCGAACCCACCGCGCACCCGAACCCCTTAGCGAATCCGTTTTTCGCGCATCGACCCCCTTAGCGAACCCGTTCGCGTCACGTACCCAAACCCTTAGCGAATCAATTCACACCGCGCACCCGAACCCCTTGGCGAATACGTTTTTCACGCACCGACCCCCTTAGCGAAAATGTTATAAATATTGGGAATATGTATGCTTTGTATATATTTCTTATCAATTATTTTTAATTCTATAGATGGCGGACAACAACAACCCCGTCCCACCCATGCAAGAGGACAACAACACCCCTGTCCCACCCATGCAAGAGGACAACGACACGTTCTTTGCGAATCAACTTTTCAATATTGTAACCCAACCAATGTCCATGGATGATGTGTTGGGGATCATTGGAAGGGACGACAATATCCAGGGCGACAATGTTGCAAGGGCCGAAAATGTTGAAGGGACCGCCAATGTCCAGGGCGAACGTGTCCAGGGCAGCACTATTGAAGGGGCCGGTAACGAGCCCTCGTCTAGTCAGGTGTGTATATAGATAACATAAATTCGTACTGTACATGTCAATTATGTATACCATCTCTATATGATCTTGTATATATGTAATTTGTGTAGGCCGCCTCTGCTTCTACAAGTCGAGCTAAGAAATCAAAACGATCGACCACGAAGAAGTTGAAGGATGTCAAGTTACACATCACCCGAGTGGAGGATGACGGGGAGCCAGTTGAGCCCCCAAAAGTGGCCAAGAAATTTGTATCTCAGTGCGGGGTAATTGTACGGGACAATGTGCCCATTAGTATCAGAAAATGGAAGTCCACGGACCCCACTGAGCAGTACGTGCTCCCCGATACAGAGAAGGAGATGCTATGGAGGGATTAAAGGCAATATTCGACTGGCCTAGCACTCATGAAGCAGAACTGAGGGATTGGACAATGAAGAAGATGGCAGTTCTGTTTCAGGATTTCAAGAAGAAGTTGTACTCGCATTTTCTCAAAACCGGAGAGGCCCCGGATCCTGAGAAGTATAAGAAGATCACTGATGACGAGTGGGAAGCATTCCTTGAGTACAAAACCTCCGAAGAGGGTGCAACGGCTAGCGCTAGAAACGCTGGAAACGCCGCAAATAAGAAGTACTCTCATAAGATGGGTTCGGGAGGTTACAAGGCAAGCATCGCTAAATGGGAGAAGATGGAAGAAGATCTATATGCTAGAGGCATCACTCCAGCGACACATGACTGGCCCACAACAACCAAGCATTGGTACTATGGTCATGGAGGCGCCCTAAGCCCAATCGACGGCTCCTTAGTTTTTCCCGAGGACTTGCGAGAACTAGCTCAGCGTCTCCTCGATATCCTCAGGGCATCTGAGAGGAGAGAATTTGTTGCTGATAGAGACAGATATGAGCTAACCTATGCCTTAGGGAACAAGGAGCATCCTGGACGGACGCGCGGCGTAGGCACAAGCATCTCATGGAAGAAAGGTTTCCAAGAGCACGCCGCCACCTATAGGAGCCGTTCGAGGAAGAAGGCCGAATATGAGCAGAGGGTGAGGGACCTAGAGCAAACGGTTGCCACCCAGGGCTCAAAGCTCCAAGAAATGGAGTCAGAGATGGAGCGACGGATGAAGGTAGCATGGCTGCAGATACAACAAGCCACAGGCGGGACCGGTTCCACAGAGCATGCACCTCTCCAACAAGCCGCAGGCGGGACCGGTTCCACAGAGCATGCACCTCTCCAAGATGCGGCCCTTATTAGCCCTCCACAACAATATCAAAGCAGTCACGCTTCCACACAGGCCGCCGAAGTGGTCCGTTACACCGTGGATGAAATAACTCAACGGACCGCGTGCGAGCTTGTCGTCAGGCAGAAGAACTTAGCTGTGGTGGTACGTATGCGACCTTAGTTCGTACTGCATACATTTCACCGTAAATACCATTCATTTACTAACTTTCTTTGTGACTACTAAATTATCAGGTCGCATACGGTATGACCAAACGTGTGGAAGAAGGGCAAAAATGGCACTGCAATGACATTCCACATGGTTACGTACCTGTTGAGGTGGAGCAAGTCGTCACCAACTGGGAAGACTTGGAACTTGACATCCCCGGAGGTGACGGAGAAACAAAACTCGGTCAGTGTTCTCACTGCATCATTCTATGGAGCAAGGCAGACGTCGTCATACCCGGTACACCTGCGGCTACCAACAAGCCTCCGTCACCTCCACCGTCTCCAAGAGATCCACTGGATCATGACGATTCTCCGGGAGCTCCTGATGCAAGCCCGTCTCCTCCGCCGAAGAGGTCTCCGTCTCCTCCGCCGTGGAGGTCTCCGCCCCCTCCGCCGAAGAGGGGACGCCGCACTAAAGCCTCTGCCCCCACTCCACCAGCGAAGAAGGCGCGAAAAACCAGAGAGAAGCCCGCACCAGAGAAAAGAGCGGGTGAGAAGACTCTAGAGGAGCTCGAAGCCTCGGTCAAAGCAGACACAAAGAGGCAAATGGCCGAGTGGAGGAAAAAACCTGAGCCGGAGCCGAAGCTTGATCCCACTGTCGTCAAGTCATTCCTCGGTAATTTGAGCAAGGGTCAACAGAAGGAAGTAATAGTAACAGACTATGACCGCTCATTACTGAAATCTCGCCGGAAGCGGAAGGCTGCAGATAAGGAGGCGGGCCCATCCAAAAAGGTTCCTCAGCTCGGCGAGCAACCTCAGCGGCCCTTGGGTCCATTGCCATCTCTGGACGAGATTAACGTGCAACGAGTAATGGCCGAGACTGGACTAACCAGAGCGCAAGTCCTGGGGGAAGAAGAGGTGCCTGTAAACACAACGTTGAAGTGGCCGTTTAAGCTTGGCGAGCCTATGATCCCTCCTGAAATGGAGAGCAAGCTACAGACGAAGATGCGCCGATTCCATGAGTGGTACTTGGAAGAATCAAGAAGGAATAAACGGCGCATGATCAAAGTAGGCGTGAAGGACCATGATTTCTACAATGGTGACGATGATTGGGTCTGGCTGAGGTTTAAGGATATATATGAGCTGTACCACCGCGACGCCATGGACGTGGATTTGATCACTTGTTGGACACTGTAAGTACTTTGTTGTTGCTTAAAATTCACAGTTTGAAAACAATAATTCCAATCTATGCTGACGCAGGCTTTATTTATTGCTTAACATATGCAGAATGGAGATTCAAAAATGTCAGAGATCCGGGATATATGACGTTGGTTTCGTGGATCCTCGAAGGATAAGTGAAGAAATGATATTGATGAATCCTAAGGAAACATATGGAAACCTATACAAGTATATTAAGAAACAAAATTACTGCGACTCCATACTAATCCCGTACAACATCGAGTGAGTACATACATAGGCTTCTTCTTATACTGTCTGTGTACTATTTCATTTCTGATTATAATGTATACATGTATACAGATTCCACCGGTTCCTAATAATATTGTGTCCTAACCGGGGTGTCGTGAACGTCTTTGATTCATTGCACACTCCAAAAGAAAAACTACAGAACATCATGGACATGATGGCAAAGTGATGTATATTTTCCCCTACTTAATTCACCCCTTACACTCGCAATGACTTAACTCAATTTTTTTGTTCGCAGGGCCTGGAATCAATTTCGTCAAGAACACCCGGGTATTCAACATGAAACACTAAAATGGAACATTGGCTTTCTGGTAAGCAAGTAATTTGTACATGTAGGCCTCGGCTAATATATTATATGAATTTTACTTAATTTCTTTTGGTCGACAGTGTGCCAAACAGGGGAAGGGAAATAATTTATGTGCATACTATGTTTGCGATTACATGTGGAATTGGGGACATAAAAAGCTTACACAACACGATATTATGGTACGTAATAATAAACACATTTCCATTATTATTAAGTGCACAATTATTGTCTCCAACTCGGCGGATTAAATATCTTTCAATTATTTGTAAATTATAGATGTTGAACCTAAAGGAAGAGTCTCTAGAGCTAGAAAGAATTGACGCAATTGCAGAACAGCTCGTCCGATGGATCTGGGACGAGGTCGTCAATCCCCGAGGAGAATTCCACTCGCCAGTACTGGAGGATGTGCCGGACAGTCCAACAAGCTAGTCGTCAATCTTAATTAAGTAGAAAATACAGTTTAAATATATATAACTCGAGTTGACATGCATGAATATCTACTTTTGTAATATATATGTCTTCTATTTTGATGAAATGTCAGCTAATATGAATATAGAGTCGGCCGAATACGCATTAGAATACACGTATTAGAATATATACGTATATACACGTATATAGACGTGCATGCATGGCTACTGAAAAAAGCAAAAAAAAAGAAATCCGGGGCCTTTAGCACCGGTTGCAGACAGCAACCGGTGCTAAAGGCAGGCCCTTTAGCACCGGGTGCAGCCACGACCCGGTGCTAAAGGCCCTGCTAAAGGCGCTGCGGGGCAGGCCCTTTAGCACCGGGTCGTGGCTGCACCCGGTGCTAAAGGGACCCTTTAGCACCGGTTATTCAACCCGGTGCTAAAGGGGGTACCCCTTTAGCCTCGGATTAGTTGCACCGGGATGGAAACCCGGTGCTAAAGGGCTTTCCCACCCGGTGCAGATGTTGATCATTCTGGTAGTGCGCGCCGCCTCCTTGCAACTTACAAGTGGCTGAGGCAGGCTCGTCATTTCATTTTCTTGTATCATGGGAAATGAATGTTTGTGGGTTTGCAAATAATGCCTTTCTATTGCATAGAGGCATGTTTTGCTTGGTTAGCAATGTAATGATTTTGGAACATCTGTATTCAGAGGAGTATACAAGATGATGAAAGGTGAGCTATGTGTGTGTGGGGGTGGGGTGCATAACACCCTAACCAGGCTTGCATAGTGCAAGGTTGTGTTGATTGGTTGACTGCACTAGGCTTTAGCCAGGCTTATGCAATGTACAAGGCATGGTACGGTCTGCATTGCTAGAAATGTAAATCTCCTCCATTTTTAGCTTATGCAGCCTGCACAAGCTTCGGTGGAGAAAAGGCTTCTGTTCCGCTCACCTCTTTGCGCGCCACATCTTCTCACCGCGAGCCACGCGTCCCCTTTGCCAGTTCATCACCATGAGTCCGCCGACGACCTGGTGCCTCATCGAAGCTCGATTTGGCCGTGCTCGAGCTCGATTCGACCGTACTTGAGCTTGATTGATCCTTGTCGGTGGAGCCAAGGCGAAGAATGGTGGTGGTGGCCGGAGACTATCGGGGGAGGGGGCGGCGGCAGTGTCGGGAGGAGCCGTGCAATAGTTCTTCGTGAGCACGGGCGGCGGTGGCATGGACCCGCCCCACTGCCGTGGAAGGAGGTGGCGGCCCGGGATCCGCTCGCGGACCGCATCATCTGCATCTCTGATTCTTCAAGGTCTTGTGTTTCTCGCCGGCGGACATGGATGCAGCACACAGCAGCGGTACGGACACCAACAAAGCAACTCCACTTGCTCTCCAATCGAAGCAACTCCACTCGCAAACTCTATCAAAGAAGAAATGAGCCACTCGCACTCCAATCGAAGAGCAATAAGAAGAGAACATATGACCAGATTTCCATCAAAGAGAAAGCAAAAGAAACTTAGATTTCTTTCATTACCTTCTTGTTCCACGATGCGGTCAGATTGGGAATAGGGAAGGGAGCAAGAGCTAGTTGGAGCTGCGATGGGGAGAGAGACGCGAGCAGGAGAGAAAGAAAGAGAGATGGTGGCGTGTGGTGGAGTTGGGGTGGCGCGCCGGGCGGTGGTGTGCAGCAAAGGTGGGGCGGCGAGCGGCGGACGTAGGGGTGGCGTGCGGCGCGCGGCGAAGCTGGTGGGGCAGAGCGTGGGGCGGTGGCACGGGGCAGAGGTGGGGCGGCGGGCGCCGAAGCTGGGAACCAGGGACACGGCGGCCTCCTCGACGTCGCCGGCGGCCGCACGCCAAAGAGAGAAAGAAGACCGATAGGAACAAAAGAGATAAAATGGTAAATTCACCTTCCATCAGTGCAAGGTAAGTGTATCGCTCCATGCATCCAACCAATCAACATCTTATGTAGTGCTAGCAATCTTAAGCCACCCAACCAATCACATTTACCTTGCATTGAGTTAGCCTGGTTAATGCTGGCCTGGCTACATCCTAGCCTGGCTAGAAACTAGTGCAGCCACCCAATCACCCCCTAAACTCATCTGTACATGTAGCATTGTAGTAGGCTATGTGGCAGGATATCTAGCACTTGCAATATCTGAAACACATGGACAGTGACACTACTTTCCTAGTTTGTTAAGGTTACAAAGCTCAAGGGTTACAGTTCTCCATAAATATTCATATTGGCATGTCTGCATTTTATGGTATAGTACACATACATGAGGTTGTCATGTTCTCTAATAGATACCGTGGTGACGAAGAACACAATAAATGCAACAACCGATGCCATTATCTCTTCTTTAACAGGATGTTCGTTTGTACCTTCTGTAGAGAGCTCAACATTATTATTTGATTCTGAATGGAGCCCAACTTCAGCAAAAGGCAAAGACAGAAGAGGGTCTCCAAGAAAGGATTTCTCATTGAAGGTGGAGAGCTGCCCAGTAGATGAAACATTGCCAGAGAGAAGTGGATTATATGAAACATTGAACTTATTTAGTTTAAAGAGCTGGTTCAGACTTGATGGAAGTCCACCAGTGAAGTTGTTAAAAGACAAGTCAAGGGTCTCAAGGAGTATCTGACCAATCTCAAATGGAATCTCGCCATAAATTAAGTCCCTAGAGACATTGGGTGTGTTTGGTTGGTGGGCTTAGTCTAGCCTGGGTAGCAATCTTAGCCAGGTGTTGGCGGTCGTTATGGCACGTTTTCGACCACCAATACTCGAGAATAAAAGAGGTTGTATGTGACATTCCATGCACTTAGGTTCATTTCTAACAAAATTCCACGAGTTTTGGTGTGCTCCACTTGTGCAGGTACAACAATGAGAAATACGTGCAATAGGGGTCAGAAATGACTGATTCGGCCGAACGACTCCGTTTGGCCGGTTACCCCCCTTAGCCGTACACGATGCGAAGCACGACTGGAGGTCGTCCACTTTAGTGATGACAGAGCGACGACCGTGCAGGAAACTTGGACCATCAACACATCACTTCTAGGCTGAACCAACACGAAGACCACCACATGCAAGCAACCCAGGAGGGCCTAGGACTTGAGGCGGTGCTAGGAGGCGCCCCTGGGCTGGAAGCCTAGTTCGGCCGAACTCCACAGTTCGGCCAAACCGCCCCCACATGCCAAACTGCCTCCAAGACGAGATCTGAACCATAGGAGCGGAAGGCGGTGCATCCAAGGGTTCGGCTGAACCAGTGGATTCGCCCGAATCCCAGGGGGTACCCCCTGGTACCCTTGGCCGTTACTCCTTCGCAACCGCCTTCCCCAACTATAAATACAACTGCTCAAGTCCTGGTTCAACACACACCACTTGGGAGCAAGTCTCCAATCACTCTCTTTCAAGATGTAGAGTTAGCCTAGTCTAGCTGGGAGTTAGAGTTAGGGTCGAGCTTCTCTCGGGGTTTCGGAGCTGTCTTCTGGAGTTCTGGTAAAGCTCTTGTATCTTTTCCTTTTCTTTATGCAAGACTCTAAGTATTTAATATATTATATTCCGCATTTCCTTGAGTTATTTATTCTGCATTTACTTCACGGATAATTGTAGAATGTCTAGCCTTGGTTATAGCTGTTGTAGTCTAGTTCTAGAAGTTCTCTCCTAATTCTTTGTCTTAGCTAGTTCCTCGTTTCTACTTAATACTTGCGGTGAATTGTCACCGGGGTATTGACAGGATTGCTTGCCCTTTCTAGGAGAGTGAGTAGTTATTGTCTAGCATAGGTGTGGTACCTAGTCTAGATAGTAACCTTGGTTTACCCCAGGTTCAAACGTACGTGTGGTAGTCGTTAGGTGGTGACAGCCCTATACGGCCTTCGTAATCCACTATGTCGGTCTCAGCCCATAGGAACCTAAGAGGCTGTTAGTGGCTCCCCTTCTCATCCCTTTCCTGGAGTCGCGTGCACCTTGTCCCGACGCTAAGACAACAGAACTAGGAAAAGAACCATAGTTGCCATTCTTCATCTAGTCGTAACTTTTGCTGGAGATATCTCTAAGTTATTGGAAGTATATAGGAATCCTTTCCTGTCTCGTTGTCCTCCCACTAGCTAGGCCGCTCTTCTATCTATCCTGGATTTCTCCTTATGTGTGTCAACTGCATATCACTCCTATCATATCCTTTACCCCCGCCTTGTTAGCCGGTACTTTAATTAGTAGTTACATCCTTGTTAATAGTCAATACACTTTATCCAATGCTTCCCTGAGGAAATAAATACGATACCTTGGAATACTCCCGGGTGAAATGTTACATCGGTATCCATGCACTTGCAAATTTATATCTATGTCGTAAGAATACCAATAAGCACTCCTTGCACCATTACTAGGATTGGCAATCCTGATAGTGGACTGTAAGAAGTGTCAACAAGCATTTCTGGCGCCGTTACCGGGAAGCAATTGGCGAAAGATATTGATGATTGACATTGGTGTCTACTAATTTAATTTACCGCTAGCATTAGCGGGATTACCCCTGTTTGTTTGAGTATGTTTCAAACAGGAAGAAAGCAGAGAGCCCAGGGTGCCCGACCGTGCAGGACCTTTCAAATGTCTGCCCCTGTCTGCTGTGATGCGTACGCAAGTTTAAGAAGAAAAATTCCCACAGGTATGCATTTATATAAGAAAAAAATATACTATCATAATCATGTGTAGCCTAGAGGAAAGATCGTCGTCATGGAGGAAAAAGAAAATCAAATGTGACGGACGAATGACGCTGCATCACCGCAATTCCATCTCAAATTGTCGGTATTGGCGAAGAAAAATCAAGGTATGTGAGATAGTCCCACTCATAGACTTGAAATTTTGAGTACCTGCTAGGAGGTAGCCTATGCATTATCCTTTTAATTTTTGCATTATCCACTGCATGTTTGCTTTGAATCACTCAATTTAGAAGTTAATGCATTTCATGATCCCATCTTTTTTCAAATCCACTACATGTTTCCCATGCTTGCATTTGCATCCATTCGCCTCATCATCATTTTTGCATTGAAAAAAACAAAACAAATATCCAGCGACAACTGGTTTTAGGCCAAGGTGTCCGTACGTCTTCAAGCCTTGATTCAAGGCTAGTGGCCAAACTTGACCTGGCCTGGCCAGTTTTCGCTCGTTCTTTGCGCTTCGCGCAAGAGAGGAGACATACTCTACGCCTCCGCTCCTTTGCCGCTCCACTAGATTGTTTTTGAGACCCATTGTTTCACCACTCGCACCCAAGCTGGTTCCACGGCACCCCACTAGTTGGTATATTTGAGTGTCGATCCCCTTTTGCCACACCCACGACCGTGTATCCATACACAACAACTTCAACACGGAGGAGGATTCAACCAACTACATAGAGTCACGTCGGCGTAGTCCCATCACCGTTGCATCAGTTTCAAAAGTCTTCATCATCAGATGGCAATGTAAGCACACTCAGGTACGTGAAAAAGGCTTTTGCTTTTACCTGAATTGAAAGCAAAGCTCATGTGCAATATCCATGTGAATACTTCTTGATGCTTTCATGCTTCCCTTATTTTGGTTTGCTCTGGTTCGAATGCATTTCCGGAATACATTCGTAAGCTTTTTAAATTAAGCATGATGCTTAGGTTAATTAGTTTCCTTTAATCAAACTAGCAATGGTGCCAAGTTTGATTAATGAACCTCTAAAGCAATACCTTTATAAATATTGGTTGCATGTGTGGACTAACCACTGCAGAAAAATCATTAAATTTTGGATGGGAAGTCCTAAAATCTACTTCACACCGGAGATGAGGCACGACCATTGATACGGCTGAGGCCCAAGGTGGAGCAATCATCCCAGGCAACACTGGGTGAACGAATGGAAGAAAGAAGTTGCATCATCTGAAGCATTCTCTCCAACTCAGATGATGACAAGAACAATCGAAGGAAGGTGTCGGTGTTCGGATGGGTCACCCAACACTAACTAGAATGAGTGTGTTGTGTCCTTTCTCTCGATGGTTGGTGCAAAGGCTAACACAATGGCACAAGGTTTATCCTGGTTCTGGCCGTGGGGTCGTACGTCTAGCAAGGGGTGCGCGCACATTGTATTATCTTGCACCGGGGTGCTTGTAGTAGGGGTTTACAAGCAAGGCGGGAGAGGAGGAGAAGCCTCCAAGTCCTAGGCGACTAGGTGGATTGAGTCGAGTGCCAATATCAGGGGATGTGGATGCGCGGTGTTGGCGGAAGCGTTCGGATGTTGTCTGTTCTAATGCGTCTCGTCGTTCGGCCTTTGGCCGGGAGTCTACCTCCTCCTTTTATAGCTCAAGGAGGGGCAGAGATACACATGTTACACAATCGAGTCTACTATTATCGGGCACAGGAGAGCATGGCGTTGGGCATGGCTGTCGTCCTTGCGGATTCTTCTGCCCGGCATGAATCGGTGAGCGTCTACCAGCTCCAGTGGGCGGCGTGGCGGCTCTTGTAGAAAGTGCATGTCCCTGTGCTTGTCCCGGAGTGCCTTCGAGGGGTTGCGCTGACTTGTGTCCATGCCTGTTGGCACTCCTTACGACCTACAGATAAATCCGCAAGCGGACAGATACCGATGTAGCTTTCACCCAGGAGTATTCCAGGGTATCGATTTCCATGAGGAACGAGAAGTGAACTAATTCTAAACTAAGTTGTCCTAGGTAGATGGAGTGGAATGAACATAATGGATGGAGTGGATGACAACAACAAAGAGATAGGAAGGGCACTAGGAGGGTAGAGAGGGTACCAGTCTGAAAGCGGTACTCTACTGATTGATCGAGCAGATAAGAGGATACAGATAGATACTTGCTTCGGGACAATGGACACCAGTGACACACAGACAGGGATGAGAAGGGGTGCCACCAGCTCCACACTGGGGGATCCTACAGGCCGAGACTAACGAGATGGATTACAAAGGCCGTATAGGGCTGTCATCACCTAACGGCTACCACACGTTCGTTGAATCGGGGGCAAACTAAGTTAGCCTCAAGTCTAGGCACCGCGCCTACACTAGTCGACTAATACTTATCTCCTATAGAAAGATAAGCACCCAAGCTAAGCAACCAGTATATAGTTATACCGATCAACTAAGCATTGAATGAAGAACCAGCAAGCATATAAAAGTAAGAACTGAATGCTCAATTAATCAGAAAGAGATACAAGAGTTACCAGACACGACCCGAATGTCACTCGAAGCGGAGCCGCATCCGTAGAGGTATAGCGGGAAGAGGGGCCGACACTCCGGCTCCTCTCCGGGACGCTCACCTCTCCTCTCTCCCTATCTTCTATTGATACAAGTGGCAGAGCTTCGCTAATGCCTAATCTCAAGTGTTGTGTGCTTTTGCAGGTGCTGGAGGCCTCCTTTTATAGCAAGGAAGGGCGGTGGAAGAAGGAGTAGTGGCCACGGGACCTCAGGGGCGGTTCCGGGCCATTCGGGCGAAGATGCCGGGTTCGGCCGAAGGGGTTAGTTCGGCCGAACTCCCCAGTTCGGCCGAACCACCCATTTGCACCGCCTCAGCCTCCAACGCTCCAGATTTGGTCCCCAGGTCGGTTGTGGGTCGGTTGGGCTTCGGTCGAATCTTGGAACTTCAGCCGAATGGGTCCGGGTGCCCGTCTGCCCTTGGATCCACCGCCTTTGTGCTGTGGTTGATGCTGATGGTCCACATATGCCCGGGGTCTTGGTAAATCACGTGTGTTTAGGTCCTGGTACGCTTTGGGAATGAGGGTGGTGTTCAGTCGAGTCATGAGACTCGGCCGAACGCAGCATTTTGGGTGGTTTTACCCCGACATTGGCAACCTACCTCCTAGAATCACATAAACACCAAAACTTGTGGAAATGATCAGAAATAATCCCTATATCTATGGTGTGTGATTCCACTGTGTTTGTTTTATACTCGGTTGGAGGTCGGAAATCAGTCCGTAATGACCGCCAACAAGCTCCTCCAAAATTAGATATTTGCTCGTCCCGAGCAAAGAAATTGAAATATGAGCAAGACTAAGGTAAGGGTTCTTTCATGACATGAATAATTGCATATTGAATATTCCAAACTTTTCTCCATATCTGTGAGTTTGTAGTGGCTATTCCCTGGATCTTGGATGGTTGATAGTTGGAAGACTCTTACAACAAGATCCTCTTGCTCATCCTGCATTCGGGGTTTTTCTGATTTTCACAAATGAATAACCCATGTCCCTTCATCCCTGATACTCTCAGCTCTCTGGAGTCACTCTTTTTCACTCACTCTTTTTTGTGTTTTTCTTTGTCTCTCAGGTGGTGGCCTTGTCAAGTCATGTACTTCTGTCGAGTCGAAGATTGCTTTCCGGAGTTTCTCATCGTCGCCCTTGGTCAGATTGCAAGTTAAAGATGAAGAGTTCATGTCGGTCCTCAGCTTTGTGACCCCTTTCTTTTCTCTTCCCTTTTTGGGGATTTTTTTTCTTTTCTTTCTCTCTTTTTTTCATTTGGACTTTCATGAGTCCTTTATTTTCTCTCTTTTTTTCAGGGTATCACTAAAGCATGAGGACTTCTACTACACTCTGATAATAGTATACTTGCAATAAACCTTGGGCAAACATGATTATCTCCTGGGACATCAAAATTCAACAAGACTTTGTACTAGCCATAACAAGTTTCTTAGGAATAAACTCTCAAGCATATGTGTATGTTGGAAGTAGTGGACAGGATGAAGGGATAGGGTATAGTTTTATATTTTCAAAATTTAAATTCTCCCGAATGGTGGAATGAACAAGTGATTTGTTTTATCGAGACATATCACAATCATCAACAACCTAGATCAGGGGGGGGGTCCTATTATGAAATATTTCATAGGAAAAGGATACTAGGTTTGAAATAAGAAATAGGCAAGTTCATGGTATAAAAGAAAAACTGAGAACGTTTCATTTATGTGAGGCATGCATTGATCAAAATTTCAAAACGTGGCAACACAGAAAAAGTGGTTAGGGGGGAAGAGTGCAAACCAGTGTGTAGGTGTGAGAGCGGACGAGCCGGGCTGGTTCGGCCGAACTGGTGGGTTCGGTCGAATTGCCCAATTCGCTGGAACGAGCTGGTTCGGCCGAAGTGGCACGGTGCGTGCTCCGTCGTGTCGGGTTGCTCCTGTGTCGTCCTGTACTCATGTATATTTTTCGTTAAACAAGGCAATCTCCGGTTGGCTCAAATGCACCAACCAAAGCAATAATTTTATTCTTTTTGCAATCAACTCTAATTTTATTTATTCATCAAGCTAAGATTTGAAACAAAATATTTGGGAAGGGAAATAGTTCAGAGCACCATAAACAATATTCTAAAGGAAATAAATGAAATAAACAAACTAGCAAACCAATCTAACGGCGCTCTATCTAAAAACAAAACGACCGCAGGACACTATTCTGCAGGTGGGTCGTAAAGGTCCGAGTGTCCTGTGGCTCTGGCAAGCCTCTTGATCTTGGTGCATAAACCCTTGCGGAGGACTTCCATCTTGTCCTCCGTCTCTAGGCGCGCTAGCTCTGCTTCCGCCACTTTCTCCTCCAGGTGGTTTATCTGATGGCGTGCTTGTACCAGCTCCACCCACAGGCTCTCCAGTGTGGGCGGCTTCTCCTCCTCCTCGTCGTCCTCCTCATCAGAGAACTCCATGTTTCCCGGTGGCCCCTTGATGGTTGGAGGATGCCTGCGGTGCTAAACTCTGGGGTTCCGCCGCGGAGGAGTGGACTGGGAGGAGGCCATGGTGGCTGTGTGTATGGGCAAGGAAGCTTGTAGATGGGATGAGGGAGTCGACACAAACCCCCTGGCTTTTATCGATGTTTCTCCCGATCGAAAAAC
The DNA here is from genome assembly GCA_033239725.1 of Echinochloa phyllopogon. Lineage (NCBI taxonomy): Eukaryota > Viridiplantae > Streptophyta > Magnoliopsida > Poales > Poaceae > Echinochloa > Echinochloa phyllopogon. The sequence goes on along the minus strand of BTCW01000015.1, from coordinate 19,435,557 downwards.
AAGATTCCCGACGTTTCCCTCATGGATTCGGGATAGGCTCAACTATAGATGAGTCCAGAGGCAAATATCCGCACGGAGGACCAGGGGGCCTGATTCGGCCGAACCCTAGCCTTCGGGCGAACTGGCCAATTCGCCCGAATTGGTCCAGTTTGGCCGAACCGGCCCCTGGGGTCTCCAGGTGTGCGGGCCAGGTCGAGTCTCGTGCCTTTGTTCAGGGGTTGTGAGGTTTGACAGGGTATTGGCCTAGAAAGGTTTGGAATTGAAGGATTTGGGCTGGATTTCACGGACGGGTTTCAAAGTTCCATGAACTCGACAACATCTAAATCATCGAGTGGCGGAGGCTCTGGTTCCAGGAAGATCCTCAACCGTTGCCCTTTACCCTTGAAGGTATTCCCATCCTCACTTTGCAATGTGACGACCCCATGGGATGCAGCGTTGATCACTGTGAATGGGCCGTCCCATTTGCTTCTTAGTTTCCCATGACCGAAAAGTCTTGACACGGGAATTGAAGACAAGGACCTTGTCTCCCGGCTTGAACGATTTGACCTTAATCCTTTTGTCATGCCATCTCTTGGTCCGTTCTTTGTATAGCTGGGAGCTGTGGTATGCTCGTTCCCTCATTTCATCTAATTCTGCCTGCTGGATTTTCTGTTTGAGGCCGGCTGCTGGAAGGCTCATACCCCACTTCCTAATGGCCCAGTGAGCTCTAAACTCCATCTCTACTGGTAAGTGACAGGTATTGCCATAGACCAGTTGATATGGGGTCATTCCTATGGGTGTTTTATAGGTCATGCGGTACGCCCAGAGTGCATCTGACAGTTTATCCTTCCAGTGTTTTCCCATCTCATTTACGGTCTTCTGCAGAATGTTCTTAATCTGCTTGTTTGAAGTTTCTGCTTGACCACAAGTTTGGGGGTGATAAGGTGTGGCTATAAAAGTGCGGCTCCCCCAAACTTGAATATTACCGGGGCAGATATGGGTCATCCCATAGGTGAAGTCTGCTCTCGTAAACCAATCTTTTCCTATTTTCACCTGATGGGATGTACCCAGACACCATGAAGTTGACTATGTTGGCGTACCACGGCTCTAGTATTGTGACCTTGAGGAGCGTATCATCCCGTAAGAAATCATCAATGAGGTGATCTAACGGGACTTGTATCCGAGACAGACCCAACGGATGAGTCTCAGTTTCGCATCCTATTTGGCCAAAAGATACTTCAGAGCAGCATGGTCTGAACAGACTATGACCTTTGCCCCAACTTGGTAGGACCAGAATTTGTCTATAACAAACACGACTACTAAGAGTCCTTTTCCGTGGTTGTGTAGTTGAGCTGGGGCCAGTGAGCATTATGCTAGCGTATGAGATAGCATAAAGCTTCTTTTCCTTGGTTTGGCCCACAACAGCTCCTACGGCATAATCGCTCACATCACACATGATTTCTAGTGGGATGCTCCAGGCGGGAGGCTGGATGATGGGAGCAAAATTGAGTGCTTTCTTGAGGGTGTGAAAGGAAGCATATCACTCTTTATCAAAGATGAGAGGGGTTTTCTTGGCTGAGATTAGTTAACAACTGGGCTATTAGAGAGAAATTTTCGATGAAACACCAATAAAGCCGGCGTGGCCAAGGACACTACGAATCCCCTTTATGTTGGTGGGAAGTGTAGGCATAAGGTCATGTTTAGGAGTAGGATAGGGGAAGATGATTGCTTCTGACATTGAATCTAGTCTTTCCTCGTCAAAGACGAATCTTCGTGACACTTTCCTTGTGACCCCAAGATAAGATGAGATAGGGATATGATGTGTATGATGAATACTAGTAATCCCTTCTAAATCTTGGGCAGAGTGATCTTTCTCCAGGACAGTGAGAATATGTTGAGTTTCAACATTAGAGGGCATGTCACTAATGGTCACTTGAGTTTGTTTGTCCCTAAAGAGGAAGGCATCCTTCTGTCCAGAGGGAAGAGGCTTAGGCTCGATTGGAGGATGAATTTCTTCTACCTCCATAAAGAATTGGACATCTTCTTTTAGGATAGGTTGCTCTAAGTCTGCCATAGTTGTTGACATGACTTCGTCTACAGGGTCAGGATCGGGATTCGTCACTATTTGTGGGTTCAAGGAATAGGAATAAGAGACTAGGACAGGTTCTTCTCCGATCCTAAGTTCTACTAGCTAGTTTGTTGGTGAATTTTCTAGGATTTTCATGATTGGCCTACCAATAAAGATGGAATGTGTGGAATCATTGGGCAGGTCAAAGATATGGAAATCCAGGAAAAGTTTTGGGTCATTAATCTTAACGGGTGTGACCCGCAAGATTTCTAAACAATCGAGGATCCTTCCTGATGTGAACCTTAGACTTTTTGAGATGATGGCCATGGTTCATCGGGGAGTTGAGCTCGCACCAAAGAGCTAGAGATTATGTTGATTCCGAGGCTCGAGCCGTACCCGATTTCCTTGTCTATGCCCATAACTTCACAAAAGATTGTTTAGATTCTCTTGGGCATCTTAACGACCTCGATTGAGGCTTCAGTCTCGTCTAGCCATTTCTGACTCATGATGGCAGAGAGACATCCTAAGTACTCTCTCTGATATTCTAGTGCTTCCTTGTCGGCTAGTGGATCCTTTTGCTCTACACATTGTTCCAATGGGAAACTTGTTGCACTCCCTACATTATCGAATAGATCATCGTCAAAATCGTAGGGAGTGGTGTAGAGTGGATGATAGTAGTCCAGGATAGAATATAGTGGTGGTTCGAAATGAACATCGGGTTTTGATGGAACGGAAGAGCTCATAGATTTGGATTGTAAATGTATAGGCTCTTTAGGTTTAGGCTGTTTCTCTTCTTCATCGGGGTGTTCGTCATAGACTCTAGTGTAGGGAGTGTCATCCAGGATACGATCCAGGATTATCCTCGCTTCACTGGGAACCAAATGAGAAAACAACCCTCCTGAAGCTGAGTTCAAGAAAGTGGTGGCTACGGGGCAGAGGCCAAGGCTGAAATGTTGTAGAATGATAGGTTCGATAAGCCTAGGTCGGGTCGAGATGCCAAAATTTCCTTGAAACGAGCCCAGGCAGCTCCTAACGACTCTCCCTCTAATTGCTTAAAGGTAAGGATTTCGATTCGGAGGCTGGCTACCTTGGAAACTGGAAGAAATTTAGGCAAAATTTTTCTCTAAGGATTTCCCAGCTCCCTTCCATATTTCCGACAGATAGAGAGTACCATTTCTTTGCTCCTCCCGTTAATGAAAACGGGAATAGCTTCCATTTGAGCGTCTCTTGTGTCATGCCCGATATGATGAGGCAAGAGCAGAGTTGCTCAAACTCTCATAAATGCGCATAGGGACTCAGCATTCGTTCCTGAGAACGTTTTCTCTCGAACTATGGCTATGAAGCCAGGACGCAGCTCATAGCCGGGTGTGTGGATGGGATGAGATGATGGTGGTGGCTCCAAACAACCGCCCTTTGGAGCCGAATGTTGACGTAAGGTAAGAGTGGAATCCATATGGTGGATGGGATGGTGTGATACACGGACAACTTGGGTTCGGAATTAGAACAGCTACCGTTCCCTGGCAACGGCGCCAGAAAGCTTGTTGGCACTCCTTACGACCTACAGATAAATCCGCAAGCGGATGGATACCGATGTAGCTTTCACCCAGGAGTATTCCAGGGTATCGATTTCCACGAGGAACGAGAAGTGAACTAATTCTAAACTAAGTTGTCCTAGATAGATGGAATGGAATGAACGGAATGATGGAGTGGATGACAACAACAAAGAGATAGGAAGGGCACTAGGAGGGTAGAGAGGGTACCAGTCTGAAAGCGGTACTCTACTGATTGATCGAGCAGATCAGAGGATACAGATAGATACTTGCTTCGGGACCATGGACACCAGTGACACGCAGACAGGGATGAGAAGGGGTGCCACCAGCTCCACACTGGGGGATCCTATAGGCCGAGACTAACGAGATGGATTACAAAGGCCGTATAGGGCTGTCACCACCTAACGGCTACCACACGTTCATTGAATTGGGGGCAAACTAAGTTAACCTCAAGTCTAGGCACCGAGCCTATACTAGTCGACTAATACTTATCTCCTATAGAAAGATAAGCACCCAAGCTAAGCAACCAGTATACAGTTATACCGATCAACTAAGCATTGAACGAAGAACCAGCAAGCATTTAAAATTAAGAACTGAATGCTCAATTAATCAGAAAGAGATACAAGAGTTACCAGACATGACCCGGATGTCACTCGAAGCGGAGCCGCATCCGTAGATGTACAGCGGGAAGAGGGGCCGACACTCCGGCTCCTCTCCAGGACGCTCACCTCTCCTCTCTCCCTATCTTCTATTGATACAAGTGGCAGAGCTTCGCTAATGCCTAATCTCAAGTGTTGTGGGCTTTTGCAGGTGCTGGAGACCTCCTTTTATAGCAAGGAAGGGCGGTGGAAGAAGGAGTAGTGGCCACGGGACCTTAGGGGTGGTTTCGGGCCATTCGGGCGGAGATGTCGGGTTCGACCGAAGGGGGTCAGTTCGACCGAACTCCCCAGTTCGGCTGAACCACCCATTTGCACCGCCTCGGTTTCCAACGCTCCAGATTTCGTCCCCAGGTCGGTTGTGGGTCGGTTGGGCTTCGGTCGAATCCTGGAGTTCGGCCGAATGGGTCCGGGTGCCTGTCTGCCCTTGGATCCACCGCCTTTGTGCTGAGGTTGATCTTGATGGTCCACATATGCCCGGGGTCTTGGTAAATCATGTGTGTTTAGGTCCTGGTACGCTCCGGGAATGAGGGTGGTGTTCGGTCGAGTCATGAGACTCGTCCGAACGCACCATTTTGGGTGGTTTTACCCCGACATTGGCAACCTGCCTCCTGGAATCACATAAACACCAAAACTTGTGGAAATGATCAGAAATAATCCCAATATCTATGGTGTGTGATTCCATTGTGTTTGTTTTATACTCGGTTGGAGGTCGGAAGTCGGTCCGTAACGACCGCCAACAATGCCCAGTCGTCGCTCGTACACCCATTCGAGGGTCTTCCCATGCCTTATCATGGGCTTCGTCATTTGGTTAGTATGGAGTTTGGCAGCACAGGAGCGTCGGAGTTGGCAGCAAAGGAGTGTACAGGGCCTCGCAGGCCGCTACAGTGACAGGAGTTGGCCGCATAGGGCCTCACGATCATACACAGTGTTGGGGATGGTCGCACAGTGACCGGAGTTGCCGGACACGATCCGGGTCATATCGTCTGTGCGGGATGGCTCGTGATCTACCTTTTGACTTTGGTGTCCCGTGGCAGCGCCAGGCATTGGATGCGCCTATCGGCGGGGCAGACAAGCGCGTGAGCGTGGCGGGTCGAGGGTAGCCTCGAGCGAGGCGGAGTTTCTAGGGATCGCACGGGGCTCGACCGCGGAGGCCTCGATCGAGGCGGAGATGAGGTGCGCACATCGGGACCCTTTCGGGGTGTCTCGAATGGGCCGTTGGCCTATGATGGGCCGTTGGCTTTTGTGTGCTTAGACCTTTTTCGGTTCAGGGGGATTTGGTTGTGATTGGTTTGCGTTTTTCAAGGGTCATTATCCCTTAGGTTAGGAGACCCCTTATGGTCGTCCCCAACAATAGCCCCCGAGCCTTGGCTGGACGTGGATCAGTCCAGCAAAGGCTTGCGTCCCTGCAGCGACATCTCGGGTGCTCCGTATGGGGTTATTCCTTCGAACACGTGAGGGTTTCCGTGGGGGCATGCTAGCGCACCCGTGGGTGTAGCCCCCGAGGCCTGGGAAGAATGAGTATACACGTCCAAGGGCTATAAGCATTCAATTTTATGGCCCGTCGAGCGACGTGCGCGCCTAACGTTTGTTTTAGCCGGCCTCAGCGTTTTTTTAGCCGGTATCGGCGATCTACGCTGGTGAGGCAACGTCGCGCCCGTTTAGACCACTCTCCAAAGAGTTTTGCCTAAGCGTTCAAGGGGTTGACCCGAGACGGGATCTCATTTTCATGCGATCTGTTAAAGGGTGTGGCCGTGGTGCGAGGGGCCCCTGAGCCCTGGCCCGAGTAGGGTCGATCAGGGGAAACCCTCGACTTCGAGTTACGATCCTCGTCGCCCTTCTGCAGGGGCGAGGCATTCCATGCTGCCCATGAGCGGGCCGCGAGTCATGGATGCTTCGGTGAGCTGTTAACGGGTAGTTCAAGTGGACGTCCGTGCCCCATTCGATAAGGGTTGGCTTCGTGGTCCGGAGACACGTCTCATGAAAGAAATTGCAAAGGTTTGCTAGGCAGGGCTCGACCCCATTCGATAGGGGTCGAGGGCTCGTTGCTCTCCCTCGTCGGGATCCCTCGATCTAGCTGCCTTGAACACAACATAGGGCGCCCCCGAACTCCGCATTCGAGGATAGGCTCGATTGAGCACGCCCTGGTTGTCCCTGACTCTATCGATCTCAATCGCCTGTCGAACCCTCGGTGGGCCAGGCTTCGAACCCCTTATTTGTAGGGCCTCGCGAGGAGGTGCCTTACCTTGGAAGGTACTCCTAGGGAGATATCCTCGCTGGGTCTACGGCTTGACCAAGTCGTGCTCGCGGACGTGGCTGACATGGCCCGGGGCGGTCACAGCGGGTGCACCTTTTTAGGCGAGAGCGGTGCATGCGTAGACGGTTTGAAGACACGTGCTATAGTCCCACCTTGGATTGCACATGCGTCAGTTTCTACCCCCAGATGGGGCCAAGTCATCCGTGACGATGGCACCTACCGCATTGATTGCACCCGTGTATAAAACAAGGAATCCGGAGAGGTCGTTCTCCTTACCTTAGCCATTTGCCATCGCCCTTGCCTTTCCTTGCTCCCCTAACATCTGTCGCGAGGAAGAAGAGAGAGAGACCGCGCGCGAGCACGCCGTTGATCCTTGTTCCATCCCCTTTCCCACAACCATGGTTGAGATCAGGGACCCTGCGCCGTGGAGTCCGTCCACCGCGGACGCGCACTACCTCGGGGGGCTCACCGTGAGAACAGGATGAGCATCTACATCCCCTGCACCATGACATCCAATAACCAAGATTGGGAGAAGGGGTGGTTCTACCTTCACAACAACGGCGGCCGGCTACTGGTGTACACCGGCAAGGTGCTGCGGGAGAAACCAATTTCTTGGTCTCATGGCGTGTCTTCGCCCGAGCGCCAGGCCAAGCTGGTTGTCTTCACTGACGCGCTATGCTCCCTGGTGAAGGAGGGGCTGGCCGCGGCGGCCGTTATTGTGAACTTCCACAGGCAAAGGGTGGCCCCGCTCAAGGAGAGAAGTCTCTATATCTACGAGCTGAAGCCGGGGGTGCCCTTCGAGGGCTCGCAGATGATGGAGGAGCTGCTCGCCCACGGGCACGCCGGTCAGAGGGCGAAGCGCGTGGTGGAGTGTTCCAAGATGGATTGCTCTGACACCACGCTATGGGCCCTCAAGATGCGTCTCGAGGAGGATTATCTCCAACTCGTGAGTGTTGGATCCCGATCTCATCGATTCGATTCGCTTTATTATCGACCCCTATTTTTTACCCTTGTCATGATTTTAGGGGTTGTCCCGCAAGGGGTATCAGCCGGATCCCCCGCTCCCCGAGACCCGTGGGGCAAATCGCCGCGCAGAAGGACGCCGAGAAGCGGAGGCGCGAGCGGAAGGAGGGCGGAAGGACGCGCTCGAGAAGAAGAACCGGAAGCGGGCGAGGAAGGGTTGCTCCCCACTGACAACTCTAGAGAGCACGCACGAGCCAGACGACAACTCGTCTGAGGACCTCGCGGCGCCCCCACTGCCAGCTGTGATGGAGGAGGAGGAGTCCGCGCCTACGACGGCGCAGATCTAGACCGTGCCCGTGTCGGCGGCAGACAAGGCGACCCTTGACGTGCCAGTGCCTTTGACGACACAGGCGCCTGTCGTGCCTGCCTCCATGGCAGGCGCAACGTCCCTTGGTGGGGCGGCTTCATCGAGGGCCCGATCTGGCTTGAGGGGTGCGCAGCCCCCGAGCAGATCAAGGAAACGCAAACTTGCGGGAGTTACGCGGTAAGACTTGTCCCGATCTCGATCATTGTTTGATTTGTGGTTTCTTTTTTGTCGATCTTTGATTGCATTGTCCCTGTCAGTCGGACTGCGACGCCCTCTTCCCTTGCTCTTGCACCTGCCAAGGCACTCTAGTCGGTAGCGCGCGCCACGCCGCATGCGGCGGCGTAGCCCTCGACTGGAGCACCTCGCGCAGCGGATGCGGTCGTCGCCAGATACCAGGCGGGACTGGCGCAAGGAGCGGAGCGAGCGAGACGAGGGCTCCACGTGGGAGGTGTTGCGGACGTGGAGGTCGCGAGCAGCACGGAGGAGGCGGCTACCGCTGTCGAGGGGGGGAAAGAAGTGCTCGCGCTCGCGGGCGATGCAGTAGGCTGGGCGAGCCCAGACCATGCTGGGGATGCAGCGCATGCAGCAGATGGCAGGGCCGACTGTCGTGAGGCAGAGGCGGCGGTGCCGGATGTCGAGGCCCTGGTCATGGCGGTCCCTGATCGTTCAGAGGATGCGGCCCCATCCGCGGAGGCGGCGGTGCCAGAGCTCGAGGCCACGGCTGTGGCACTCCTGGACCGCCCTGAGGATGCCGCCCCACCCGTCGAGAGTGGGGGTGGCGATCAGATTGCAGCACCGGCACCGGTGGCCATTGTCGGGACGGACGCTGCGGTCGTCCCCATCACCGATCCAGCCGGGGTTGAGGGTGATGAGGGCACCATCGTGGCGGCGCCACCCCGGCCGAGACCTCAGCGCGTGGCGACGCGTGGGATGATCAGGGGCTCTACCTGCCTGGGCTCCCCCTGACGCTATTGGACGACACGGAGGCGGAGAGGGAGCTATGGCAAGAGTACGAGCAGGTCGGCTCCACCTTGCAGAGCACCCTCCTCTCTGCCATCGAGCTCCACAGGTCCAGGAAGCTCACCGTTCACAGGGTAAGTCGGTTTGCCCCTGAGTTATTTGGTTGTTTTTGCGCTCATGCGTGTGTCTTATCTCGTATATTTTCACTGGCAGCAACTAAGAGAGATGGCGGGAAGGAAAATCTCCTACATGACCAAACTGCATGCTAACATGCATCAGGTTGTGCAGGAGAACACTGACCTCCACTCGGAGGTGGAGAGGCTCTACGCCATATTGAGCGAAGCACGGGTCGAGGGTCATCAGCGCTGGGAGCCCTTGACCCGCGTGGAGGAGCGTGATGCCCAGAGGGCCTTGGCGGAGCAGAGGTCCTAGGATGCCTCAAGGTTGGGCGCCGCACTCCAGGAGAAGGCCGAGGCGCTGGCGGCGGTGGAGGCCCAGCTCTAGTAGGAGCGCGCAACGCACATCGAGGTGAGGTCCCTGCTTCAGCACAGGGAAGCAGCGGCGAACGTCCAACTTGAGTCCGGGGATGCAGCAATCAGGCTGCTAACCGAGGCTCTGGTTGAGGGGCATATTGCCCTCGAGATGTTGCAGGTCTCCACTGAAGAGAGGGGGGCCTCGATGTCCGTGCTTCTGCCGGAGACCAGCGCTACGCAGGTGCTGCTAGCAGAGGAGAAAGAGCGGACAGAAGGTAAGTCGCTATCGTTGGTATTTTTTCCTATCTGGTGTTCGTCGAGACTTATCTTGGCATTTTTCGTGTTTCAGAGCTATAGAAGATCGTGGCGGATACGTCGGCGGCGGTGGAGTCCCTCCAAGTCACATACTCGAAGGATTAGGAGGACCTTGACGACCTGGAGGGCGTCGCTGCCGCTACGTTCAAGGAGCTGGAGGGGGAGGAGACCCCGTCGGGCAGCTCGGTGGCCAGTCGCCTAAGGTCTTTGGGAGACTGCGTCACCAAGCGCCTGAAGGGTGCCCTTCGCCTCGGAGTCCAAAAGACCCTCAGCGTGATATCGACGCACTTTGTCGTTGAGCTCGAGGCGTTGGCTGTGGGCCACATTGTCGCCGAAGACCTCGACGACGACACCGCAGTGGCGCTTGCTGAGCTATTCGACGGTGACCTCTTCCCTGGTGCCGCTGCTGAGGGTACCGCCGTGGCGCTTGCTGAGCTATTCGACGGTGACCTCTTCCCTGGTGCGGATGAAGGAGAAGATGCTGCCACTGCAGGTTCTCGCGACGGGGAAGATGCACCCTGAAATGCTCAGGAAGTACAGAGTATGTAGTTTAGGATTCAGCTTGCACAATTTTATTTGAAGTATCGTTTGCTACATTCATCGCATTCTTACGTGGCTTGTAAAGATTTCGGCGGGGAAGGTCGCGTTCATAAAGTGATTTGGGCGTAAGGTGGTGAGGGGGATGCCGTATCTAGGAGGCGTAGGCGGTCCCACGACTCGGCCGACCCTGGCCTTGGTCATTTTACGCCCTGCTTCTATCTTTTCTAAGCGCGCAAGGTGCAATGTAATAAAATTTTTGAAAGAAAAGATCTACGAAAATGGGACAATTTAGGAGGGGGGAGCCCCCAATGCAGCCCCCGAGGGAGACTTGGCTTTATCGAGGGCAAAGCCGAGTCTTCCTGTTCATGACCTTTCTTTATTATTTATTGCGAATATGACATATGTACAAAGAAACATGGAAATTCTTGGGTAAAAGCGACGTAGCTGTTGAATGTTCCAAGCATTGGCGAAGACTTCGCCCTTCTCGTTCGCGAGCTTGTACGTGTCAGGCTTGAAGACTTCGGCGATGATGTATGGCCCTTCCCACGGTGGCGTGAGCTTGTGGCGCCCTCAACTATATTATCGAAGCCTCAGCACCGGATCTCCCTTGTTGAGGTCTCGATGCCGAACCCTCTACGCTTGATATCGCCGGAGAGATTGTTGGTACCGTGTTGAGTGCAGGAGCGCCACGTCACGAGCTTCATCCACGCGATCCAGCGAGTCCTCGCGGGCTTGCTGGTTTTGTTCTTCTTGGTAAACCTTGAGCCTCGGGCACCCGTACTCCAAGTCCGTAGGGAGGATAGCCTCGGCACCATAGACGAGGAAGAACAGGGTGAAGCCCGTGGCTTTGCTCGAGGTCATTCTGAGGCTCCAAATGACCGAGGGTAACTCCGCGACCCACTTTCGGCCAAACTTGTTCAACTTGTTGAAGATTCTTGGCTTCAGGCCTTGTAGTATCATGCCGTTGGCATGCTCCACTTGGCCATTCATCTGTGGGTGCGCTACAGCCGCCCAATCCACGCGGATATGGTAGCTATCACAGAACTCCAAGAACTTCTTGCCCGTGAACTAGGTGCCATTGTCAGTTATTATCGAATTGGGTACCCCGAACCTGTGGATTATGTCCGTGAAGAACTGCACGGCTTGCTCGGATCTGATGCTACTGATGGGTCGAACCTCGATCCATTTTGAGAACTTGTCGATGGCCACCAGCAAGTGGGTGAAGCCCCCGGGCGCCGCTCGCAGAGGACTGACGAGGTCCAACCCCCACACAGTGAAAGGCCATGTGATGGGGATGGTCTGCAAGGCATGCGCTGGGAGGTGGGTCTTGCGTGCGTAGAATTGACACCCTTCGCAGGTGCGCACGACTTCGGTGGCGTTGGCAACCGCCGTGGGCCAGTAGAAGCCCTGCCGGAACGCGTTGCCGACGAGGGTGCGCGGTGCCGCGTGATGACTGCACACACTGGCGTGTATGTCTCGAATCAGCTCCCTACCCTCGGGGATGGGGATGCAACGCTGCAAAATCCCCGAGGGACTGCGCTTGTACAACTCCCCGTTAATCAAGACGAAGGACCTGACCTTTCTGGCGATGCGTCGTGCTTCGGTCCGATCCGGGGGTAGCTCCCCTCGGTCGATCCAAGCGAGGTGATGGTCGCGCCAGTCTTGAGAGGGTGGGACCTCATCGATCTCCATCGCCTGAGCCTCGTCAGCTGAAGATGCCCCGTGATGTAAGGCCTCGGGTTCCCCTTTCGAGGGGTCCTCGTCCAAGGGTTCGACGTCCGCAGCTCTCGAGGGTGTAGGCCCCAAGGGTGCGTCGAGGCTCTTGGTAGTTGTCTTGAAGTCGACAGAAGGCTCGGGGAGGTCGCAGGCAAAAACATTTGGGGGGACGGTGACACGCCCTGATGCGATCTTGGCCAGCTCGTCCGCTTCCTCGTTGTACTTTCGCGTGATTTGGTTGAGCAGGCCATGGAACTTGTCCTCGATCCGATGCACAGCGTTGCAGTACGCCTCCATCTTCTCGTCATGGTAGCTTGAGTCCTTCATCACTTGGTCAATGACCAACCGAGAATCTCCTCGGACATCAAGGCGTTTGACGCCAAGCTCGATGGCGATACAGAGCCCACTGAGGAGGGCCTCGTATTCAGCCATATTGTTGGACGCCGGGAAGTGTAGGCACACCATGTAGCGTATGTGCTCTCCGAGGGGCGAGACGAAAAGGAGGTCTGCGCCTGCGCCAGTTTTCATCACCGACCTGTCGAAGTACTTGGTCCAGTATTCGGCTTGGATCTGAGGTGGAGGCAGCTAGGTGTCGGTCCACTCAACGATGAAGTCCGACAGGATCTGTCATTTTATCGCCTTTCGAGGCGCGTAGGTGAGAGTCTCACCCATCAACTTCACAAACCATTTGGCTATTCTACCCGTGGCGTCCTGGTTGTGGACTTTCTCTCCTAGGGGGGAAGATGAGACCACGGTGACAGGATGGGCATCGAAGTAGTGACGCAGCTTGCGCCACGCCAACACTATTGCGTAGAGCAGCTTCTGGATGTGTGGATATCGCATCTTGGACTCGGATAACACCTCGTTGATGTAATACACCGGCCTCTGGACTGGCAGGGCATGACCCTCCTTGTCTCTTTCTACAACAATGACCGCACTGACCACCTGGGTCATTGCGGCCACGTAGAGATAGAAGGACTTGCCGTCCTTTGGCGGTGTCAAGATTGGTGCATGAGCGAGCGATGCCTTTAGCCTGTTGAGGGCTTCCTGAGCTTTGGGGTCCATGAAAAGTGTTCATGCTTCTTCAGGAGCCGATACAGAGGCAAGCCCTTCTCACCAAGTCGTGAGATGAAACGGCTTAGGCCCGGCAGGCAACCCAATACCTTATGTACCCCCTTTAGGTCTCGGATTGGTCCCATTCGTTCGAGGGCCGAGACTTTCTTAGGGTTGGGCTCAATGCCTCACTAAGAGACGATGAAACCCAAGAGCATGCCACGAGGCACCCCAAAGATGCACTTCTCCGGGTTTAATTTTACCCCGTTAGCCCGGAGGCAATCGAACGCAGCACGCAAATCATTTACCAGGTCATCCGCCTTCCTGGATTTTACAACTATGTCGTCGACATATGCTTCTACGGTTCGCCCGATATGGTCCCCGAAAACGTGGAACATGCACCGCTGGTACATGGCACCAGTGTTCCGGAGTCCAAAGGGCATCATCACGTAGCAAAATATGCCGAATGGGGTGATAAAAGAAGTCGCGAGCTGGTCGGACTCTTTCATCTCTATTTGGTGGTAACCGGAATATGCATCAAGGAAAGATAAAAGTTTGCATCTCGCAGTTAAATCTACTATTTGATCGATGTGTGGCAAAGGAAAAGGAACTTTGGGACATGCTTTATTTAAACCAGTATAATCTACACACATTCTCCACTTCCCATTCTTTTTCTTAACTAATACAGGATTAGCTAGCCAGTTGGGATGAAATACCTCCTTGATGAATCCGACCTCCATGAGCCTGCGCACCTCCTCACCGATCACCCGGCGCTTTTGCTAGTCAAAGCTTCACAGGCATTGCTTCACTGGCTTGGAGCGGGGCAGGATGTCAAGGGAGTGCTCGGCGACCTCCCTCGGTATGCCTGGCATGTCCGAGGGGCTCCACGGTCGAGTGGCACCGCTTCCTATTTGCTATCGAGGGTGGAACTGACCCTCAACGTCTTGCCATCAGGGGCACTACGGTCGAGTGGTACCACCTTGGTGTGTTCGGAGGGCTCGAAGCTGCCGCGTGCTTGTGGATGGAGTCGACGGCTTCATTCGCCATCTTCTCCAGATCCGCAACAAGGGCCTCGTCGTCTGCGAGTGCTTCGGTGCGCTCAACGCACTCTACGTCACATTCGTAGGCGTGCTCGAACGATGGTCCCACTGTGATGATGCCCTTCGGCCCCGACATCTTTATCTTGAGGTAGGTGTAGTTCGGGATGGCCATGAAATTGCTGTAGCATGGGCGCCCAAGGATGGCGTGCTATGCTCCCCAAAACCCCACCACCTCAAATGTGAGGATGTCCTTGCGGAAGTTGTCCGGCGTGCTGAAGCAGACAGGCAAGTCGATCTGCCCGAGCGGATGGACTCGCTTCCCCGGCGCGACACCATGAAATGGTGACTTGCTGGGGCATAGCTTGTCCCGGGCGATCCCCATGAGCTCCAAGGTGGAGGAGTACATGATGTTGAGGCTACTGCCCCCATCCATGAGCACCTTGGAGAACCGCGTGTTGCTGATGATGGGGTCGACGACGAGCGGGTACTGGCCCAGGTTCGGGACGTGGTCAGGATGATCCTCGCGATTGAAAGAGATGGTCTCCTCCGACCAGTTGAGGTAGGTTGGCATGGCCTGAAGATGAAGAACACGTTCTCTACATTGGGGAAGCCATCCTTGCCCCCTTCGCCTGCGTCTTTCTTCGCGTTGTCATCCTTCGAGGCGACGCGCTTGTAGTACTTCTTGAGCATCTCGCACTGCTCGAGGGTATGGGTGACCGCACCCTGGTGGTAAGGGCACGGCTTCTTGAGCATGTCATCGAACATACCACACCCTCGAAGAGGGCCTCATGGGCCCTTGTGAGCGGCATCAACTGTGAGGGCCTCGTCGGAGACCTTGTCTTGTTTTTGATCGCGCGGTGCTTTCTTGCCCTTCTTGTGCTTCTTCGCGGAGCCCTTGGGCTTGCTGCCCTCCGCGGGCACTTCCTCCGCACGCTTCCCCTTCTTGCTGTCGAAGATGGCCCCAACTACCTCCTCTCTTGAGGCAATGCTGGTGGCGACATCGAACAACTCGTTCACGCTGGTGGGAGGGTTTCGTCCCAGCTCGTGCACCAGATCCCGGCAGGTCGTGCCTTCAATGAAGGCATGGATGACCTCGGAGTCACCGACGCTTGGGAGCTAGGTGCAGCGCTTGGAGAAGCGGCGGATGAAGTCTTGTAGGGACTCCTCAGGTGTCTGGTGACACCCTCACAGATCCGAAGAGTTTCTAGGGTGCACGTATGTGCCCTGGAAGTTACCCATGAATGTCTTCACCAGGTCGTTCCAGTCGTGGATCTAGTTCACGGGCAAGTGCTCAAGTCATGTCCGCGCGGAGTCCGCAAGGTGAAGTGGCAGGTTGCGAATGATCATGGCATCATCGGTTACGCCGCCTAGCAGGCAGGACAGATGGTAGTTGTTGTGCCAAACTCTATGGTTCGTCTCCCCTGAGTACTTGGTGATGGTCTCGAGCTGTTGGAAGCGTGGGGGAATCAGAGCTGCAGGGATCTCCCGACTGAACACTCGGTTTTCTGGGGGTTCCGACGTCGGATCTCCTCCTGGCTATCGTAGCGGCCTCCACGTCGAGGGTGGTAGCCATGGACCGTCATTACGTCCTGTTTCTTCTTGTTCAGGATGTTGTGGGCGTCGCCGTCATCGGCGCCGCGTGTGTCCAGAATCCGCTCTTTCACGGGCTTCTTCTGGACACGGTTGTGAACCGAGGGCGCCTTGCCTTTGCTCGTTGATTGAGCCGGTGCCGTTTTGCCCCCAGGTGGGGTTCAGACCGACTCCTCTAGGTCGCGCATGCTCCCACCAGCCTTCGTGCTGGTCGAATGGCGCATGCGGGATGCGGTGCTCTCGGCCTGCTACACGGTAGCCTGCTCGATGAGGAGCTGCACCTCACGGTGCAGGTTGCGGCCCTCAGGCGTCGAAGGTTCGGGCATGGCACGAATCAGAGTTGCCTTGGTGATGAGCTTCTGGCTTGCCCTTGCCAACGGCACTGGATCCTCCCCGTCATCGCCGGCCTCGATGCGGGCCCGAGCGACACGTCCCGCCTCTATGGCACACACACCACAGTCAAGGGGTCCCGTCTCGAGCGTGGCTCACAGCCGCTGCACCTGTTGGCCTCGAGTTTAGCCTCCAGCTCTCTGACCTGGGCCAACTGTGCCTACGCAAGCGCGGTGTTGTTTGGTGGTGTTGCCGCTTGTGAATTTGTCGCATTGTCGGTGCGGCCTGTCGCTCCGCCTACTTTGTCGCCCTCGTCTTTAGGCCCCATCAGACCGACGATGAAGCACTGCCTCGTGGGGTCGTAGTCCCCCTCGCTGGAGTCATCGGAGCTGGTGAGGCAGTAGTCCTCACGGTTGCGGAGCCCGGAGTAGTCCCACTCGGGGGCCTCCTGACCGCGCACGTTCACCTTGCTGCCAGAGTTGGGGTACTGATTGTCGGGCGAGGTCGCGATGAGGTTGCGGATCAAGATCAAGTGATGTCCTGGCAGATCCTCATACGCACCCATGTCCATGCTGACCGATGAGGAGTAGGTCATGGCGGTGGTGTGAAATCGCAAAGGCTTGGCCTTGCTCTCCCCGAGGGGACGTGTTGCCGGGTTAGTCGGTGAAGGTGCAACCTCTCCCGCCACAGCTGCAGGCTGTGACTCGCTAGCTCCGGCCCGCTCGGGGGAGCATACATGAGCCGCTCTGTGCCGCTCCGCGCGCGCTCGTTGCGCGTGCTGTCCCGAATGCCTCTTGCGTCGGGGTGATGGCGGGGATGGCACCGAGGCCTCCACCCTTGCATTCCTTGAAAGGAGCCGTATGAGGTAGTCGTTGCCGGTCGCCTCGAACTCCAAGCTCCTGAACCGGATCTGGTATCCGGCCGAAAACGGGTCTAAGACTCCCATAGGGAATCGATCGTGGCGCCTCGTGTGGATCACCATTGAGAGAGATGGTGGATGAAGTGAACGATCACAGTGCTCCCCCTACTGGCGCGCCACTGTCGGTGTTCGGATCGGTCACCCAACACTAATAAGAACAAGTACGTTGTGCCCTGTCTCTTGATGGTTGGTGGAAAGGCTAACACAATGGCACAAGGGATGTACGTCCAGCAAGGGATGTGCGTGCACTGTATTATCTTGCACTGGGGTGCTTGTAGTAGGGGTTTACAAGCAAGGCGGGAGAGGAGGAAAAGCCTCCAAGTCCCAGGCGACTAGGTGGATTGAGGCGACTGCCAATATCAGGGGATGTGGATGCATGGTGTTGGCGGATGCGTTCGGATGTTGTGTGTTCTAATGCGTCTCGTCGTCCGGCCTTTGGCCGGGAGTCTACCTCCTCCTTTTATAGTTCAAGGAGGGGCAGAGATACACATGTTACACAGTCGAGTCTACTGTTATCGAGCACAGGAGAGCATGGCATTGTATGATGAGTATAGCGGTGTTGGGACGTCTGGAGCAGGAGGCTCTAGACAATCCCAGGACCCGGATTACTTTGCTGATGGCCATTGGGATTATGCTCAGAGCACGGACTCTGAGTATTCCCAGGGATGGTATGGAGGGGGATACGACAGTACCTCCCAACCTTACTTCCCTGGGCACTCTCAGTCTGCACGCTTCAGCACGCCCAATGGCTACGACATTGGTCGGGAGTTGTCCTACATCTCCGACCGAGTCGACCTCCTCATTGAGTGTACACGAAATATTGAAGGAACACTGGCACGCCATTCTCAGTATCATCAAGAGAATAGTGGTGTGCTAGACTCCATAAGGTACGATGCCCAGTGGCAGATGGATTAGATAACAGAATATTTCTCAAGGTTTTAACCCTACCACTGAAAGATCCAAGCTTGGGGGAGGACCCCCACCAGGTATGTCCGACGTTCCCTTCGGCACTTAGATTCTGCATTTGTCTTTCCCTTTCGATTTCCCTTCCAATTTCCATCTAAAAAATGAAAAGACAAAAAATATTTGCTTTGAATAAAATTAACTCCCAACTATGCATGGAATGAACCATATGCCTCTTACCTTGGAAATGATGAATAGTTGCTCTGTCATTAATCTTGCAAGTGCTTTGTTTCAACTAGTTGCTTAATAGTACTTGAGTTAATTAGCATGAGTAAAAATTAACCTAAAAACCTTGTGGGAGCACATGCTTTATTCCAAGTCTAAGTTGTTGTAAGGAATGATATAGTGAGATTGTGGTTAAGTTTTGCTTTTTCTCTTAGTATGGTGAAAATCTTGGACGCTTTGTGCTTTCGAAAATAAAATAAAGTTCCTCATTGGTCAGAAATTCCTACCAAAGCCATATGTTTAGCTTAGTTGAAACCTTCTACTCATATGTTGCTTGTTATCTTAGTAAGGTTTGTCAAAGTGTTCTGGGAGTTAGCAATTATTGTCATCATCCATCCACAAAATAAATGCTCCATGTTCTATGATTCTCTCTCCAAATAACCTTGATAGAGACATGGGCTATGCAAAATAGAAAAGCATGCCAAAGAGCACGGCAAAAAGAAAGAAACAAGAAAAGCATGCAAGGAGCATGGCCAAAAGAAAGACAAAAAGAAAAAAAGCATGCCAAGTAGCATGGCAAAAATATGAGAAAAATAAAAGATAGCCCATGTTTTCAAAAATAAATCAAGGAGAGGAAGTGTCATCCCAAGGAGTTCCATCAAATTTCACTCCATATATTCCACACACTTGCACTTCTCGATCTAAAGGTATGATCTGATCCTCCTAAGGTCCGGTTTTTGAATTAGCAAAATATAAGATGCATGCATGCCTTCATCCATTGTCCCTGAGCCACACAAAAGCTTTATTAGATTTTAGTATGAAAGAAGGCACAAGCCTTTGGTGAGGATTCAAATACCACTTGAGTGATTGAGTGTGCCGATTCAGGAACAAACTTACATTTTTCACAAAAATTGTGGAAACTTCGAGATGAGATCCTGAAAGGAGTAGAGTGGAATAAAACTGAATCAAACTATTCAACCTTTCAACCGCCCAAGACAAGGATATTGCTATAAGCCTCATAGGTAAAATGATGAGTTAATACTTTGCTATTCAAGTATTTTGAGTACTAGTTGTTTATAAAGATTACCTACAAGATACCGACATTGTAGAAATTCTAGATCCACCGAGCCTAAGTTTTATCTTTGCTCGAGGACGAGCAAAGTTCTAAGCTTGGGGGAGCTTGTTGGTGGTCGTTACGGCACATTTTCGACGACCAATACTCGGGAATAAAAGAGGTTATATGTGACATTCCATGCACTTAGGTTCATTTCTAATAAAGTTCCATGAGTTTTGGTATGCTCCACTTGTGCAGGTACATCAACGAGATATACGTGCTATAGGGGTCGGAAATGACCGATTCGACCGAACGACTCCGTTCGGCCGGTTACCCCCCCCCCCCTAGCCGTACACGACGTGAAGCACGAACGGGTGTCGTCCATGTCAGCGATGATCGAGCGACAGCCGTGCAAGACACTTGGACCATCAACACGTCACTTCTGGGCTGAACCAACATGAAGACCACCACATGCAAGCAACCCAGGAGGGCCCAGGACTTGAGGCGGTGCTGGGGGGGCGCCGCTGGGCTGGAAGCCCAGTTCGACCGGACTCCACAGTTCGGCCGAACCAACCCCACATGCCAAACCACCTCCAGGACGAGTTCTGAACCATAGGAGCGGAAGGCAGTGCATCCAAGGGTTTGGCCGAACTGACCTGGTTCGACCGAACCAGAGGATTCACCCGAATCCTAGGGGTACCCCCCTAGTTCTCTTGGCCTATACTACTCCACAACCATCTTCCCCAACTATAAATTTAGTTGCTTAAGTCCTGGTTCAACACACACCACTTGGGAGCAAGTCTCCAATCACTCTCTTTCAAGATGTAGAGTTAGCCTAGTCTAGCTAGGAGTTAGAGTCAGGAGAGCTTCGCTCGGGGTTCTGGAGCCGTCTTCTGGAGTTGTGGTAAAGCTCTTGTATCTTTTCCTTTTCTTTATGCAAGACTCTGAGTATTTAATATATTATCTTCTGCATTTCCTTGAGTTATTTATTCTGCATTTACTTCGCGGATAATTGTGGAATGTCTAGCCTTGGTTATAGCTATTGTAGTCTAGTTCTAGAAGTTCTCTCCTAATTCTTGGTCTTAGCTGGTTCCTTGTTTCTGCTCAATACTTACGGTGAATTGTCACCGGGGTATTGATAGGATTGCTTGCTCTTTCTAGGAGAGTGAGTAGTTATTGTCTAGCATAGGTGTGGTACCTAGTCTAGATAGTAACCTTGGTTTACCCCAGATTCAAATGTACGTGTGGTAGTCGTTAGGTGGTGACAGCCCTATACGGCCTTCATAATCCACCTCGTCGGTCTCAGCCCGTAGGAACCTGAGAGGCTGTTAGTGGCTCCCCTTCTCATCCCTTTCTGGGAGTCGTGTGCACCTTATCCCGATTCTAAGACAACAGAACTAGGAAAAGAACCATAGATGCCATTCTTCATCTAGCCGTAACTTTTGCCGGAGATATCTCTAAGTTATTGGAAGTATATAGGAATCCTTTCCTATCTCGTTGTCCTCCCACTAGCTAGGACACTCTTCTATCTATCCTGGATTTTTCCTTGTGTGTGTCAACTGAATATCACTCATATCATATCCTTTACCCCCGCCTCTTTGTTAATAGTCAATACACTTTATCCAATGCTTCTCTGAGGAAATAAATACGATACCTTGGAATACTCCCGGGTGAAATCCTACATCGGTATTCATGCACTTGCGGATTTATATCTGTGTCATAAGAATACCAATAAGCACTCCTTACACCATTACTAGGATTGGCAATCCTGATAGTGGACCATAAGAAGTGTAAACACCAGGCCAGCCCAAGCATGTGTAAAACAGCCCAACCCGATCGCGTTTGGTTGCCTGTATAAGATGGGCCTGGCTAGGCTAAGATCGCGTTTCGTGGCCTGCATAAGATGTTGGGTCGCACAGCTGAAGCCAAGGGCTGTTGTTTTGTTGGTCCTGGCTACCTCGGTGTGATGACCGGTTGGCTCTGATCGGTGAACATACCGGTTCATACATGAGCTACCCCTCCCCTCGAGCGTCATACCCTAGCGGTACATTCACTTGTTCACCACCCCTCCCCTGCCCCCATCTTCTCATTCCCCGATCTCGCAACAGTGGAGGCAATGGCTAGCGGTGGAGGTGACGGGAGGATGCGCCGTGTGGGTGCACGCGCTAGGGTGAGCCGCAGCGCTCGGAAGCCCCTCAGGATCCGTCGAGGTGACTTCTCCTGCCCCTACCGGTGAGGTAGCTATCGGCGAGGAGGGCCACTTTTGCTCCATGTACATCGAGTACCGGTGGTTGCTGGCATCTTCCTTGGTTCCACCTCGAGCTGCTTCCATTGGCGGGGGAGGTAATGGAGCTATTGGATCTGGCGACTCCAAGGATTCTCCAGTGAGGCAATTGCGCACCGAATCGGGGGAGTCCAAGAAGTCCTCCTCCGCCACAGCTCATACCGCATCGATGGACTCCAAGAAGTCCTCCTCTGCCACATCTCGTACCACATTGATGGATTGCAAGTCTTCCCCGGCCAGGCATCAAAGCAGTGGTTCTTCTTCAAGCCATGGTGAATCTGAAAATTCCTCTTTTCAATCCCGGGTTGGTGTGGTATGTGTTCTGAACTTTTGTACTGTCTATCATGGTTGGATCGAGTCCTGTGAATCTGCTTATGACCGCCTTGTGGTCCAAATTGTAGTCCTCTGATAGTTCAGTCCCTGAAGGCACTGAAGATAGTTCGTGGGGAGGGGTGGACGTGGATTCAGTGTTTCAGTGGTCTCATGGTAAACCCCCAAGTAGGTTGTTCTATTTGCAAGGCAAGAATACTGGTCATCGGTTCCTGGGATGCCATTTGAAGTTAAAATTTAGACAGGTTCTTCTATAATTTAATGCAAATGAAAATGTAAAATCCATGGTTCCTGATTGTACATTGATGCAAATAATTTTATTGGCACAGGACAAGTCCAAGAGGTGTGGGTTTGTGCAATGGCTGGATGGAGAATGGCATCCTAGAGCACAGAAGGTCATGAGCACGCTTTGGGGGATGATTCGCCACTACATCAATGTTGCTGACAAGAATCAAGTGGATTACACGGCAGAGTGTGCAATGAGGAATGTGATTGTCGAAGAAAACCGAGCACTGATGGAAAAGAAGGAAGACTGGGAGAGCGAGAAGCAATCACTGCTTATGGAGAGGGAGCGTCTGCGCAACGATAATGAGGATGTACACATGAGGTGGAGGTTTGCTCAGGGCCTGTGCCAAGCCATGCAGATGAATGTGATGAATGAAGTACAAGAGAAGAAGAGAATCTGGTTGGTTGTTGTTTCTTTGGTGGGTTGTCTTGTTGCCTTCATCTTTGGTGTTGTAATCAAGCTCAAATGAAGAGTTGTGTTGTCATGGTGATCAAGACCAAGTGATGCAGAGCAAGTGTTCCTTAGTTGATGTTGAGTAGGCATATCTTAGTTGTAGTCGAACTTGATATCTGTTAAGTAGTAGTGTGCAACTTGATATAATCTTGGTGTATGACCATGCCAAGCCTGCAGTCAATTTGTTTATGTGTTATGTTTATGTCAGTTGATATGCATGGATGATCCTTGTGTAAGGTTGGCACTTCTAAACTTTGAGATCATTCAGCAGATAACCAATCATCCATGACCACCACAAGTTTACCAAATTTGGAGGTTCTTTGTCGGTGTTACAATAACTACAACTAGAGCTAATACAAGTTTACATCGCGAATCTAAAACTTGAACCAAATCGAAACCAACACTACAACTAGAGTAATTGTAGCACTAGAATGAACTATGTCCATCTGTCACTCCCATTGTGAGTAGCCTGCTTGAAGCCATCTTGTTTGTCGACAGGAAGATCTTGATTGTTGGCATCATCAACATCAGTTTGGGTTCCTTTAGAAGATCCCACCTGCACCGGTACGAAAGATTGGTAGGCATGTACTGCTTCTTCAACGTTCTTGTATTTCTGGTACCTTGCATGGCTAAATCCACTAACTTGAAGTTAGCACATCTGCCAGTCTTGATATACCCCAGGTTTCCTTCCATGAAATACAACATAGAAAGACATGTTCACCCTATCAACCAATAGTTTGTGTCAAATAATTGTTACCAGAAAACAAACATATAATATAAATTGAGCCCATCAGGTAAACAATAGATAGAATGACTACAACTAGTCTCAAATCATCTTGACTGAACGTTGAAGGCATACAAATTGTTCATGTATGCATCATGCATAATTTGCATACAAAGTGTTCATGTTTGCAGGTATGCATGCATCACCTATGTTAATGATTACAACTAGATGCACAGTCTTAATCAACATCATCTAAATAAGTTAATCTACCCCATCATTACATAGTTAGATGGCCAAAATACACAAGGTGGAAGGTTGGTTCATGGTCCCAAAAAGCAGTCAAGGTACTCCTAAAAACTGCAACACCATCACTCATAGTACTTGGTCAAGGCAAGATGGTCCCTCAGCTAAAAATCCATGTCCACCTCATCCATCTCCAGGAAACCCTCTGCAACTCCCTTGTTCTTCATGAGGTAGTTTAGGCAGTGCATCCGTGCATCTTTGCTGAACGAAGTTCTTCCCATCACAGCCTTGTAGATCCCTGGGGTCCCCTCCCGGACAACATTTGCCAATCCATCAACTGACTTGATCAGGCCGCCATAGAAGTTCCCCTCCTCTTCTGATGCCACTCTCTTCCTCTTCCCATTACCCTTGCCTTCAGTGGATGTGTTGTGTTGGGTAGCAGAAGGTGGGTGTTGAAATATGCTTCGAATTCCTAAGGCTTCTACGTACACCAACCATTGGATGTCTAACTTACCTTGTCCAAAATTAGCGAGGTGTTTTGTGGTAGCATGCTTACATGCATATTTAAGGGTTGCATGCATGGGTTTTGTCCAGCCACTCGTTATTTGGGTTGCCTGCATGCTCTAGCCTATATAAACCAGTTGAACACCGTATAATCGAAAGCAACACAATTAGCAGAGTCATTATGTGTTTCTATTCCTCTCGGGTTGAGTTACCACTCATGTAAATCTATTGAGTTTGTAGACCTCCAGTTATCTTGAATAGTGAAGATTACCTTTGTGTATTCCTGTCTTGCTTTCATATAGTTTGCACACAAATCAGTGTCTCTCATGGTTGTGATCGTACTTGTTCCGCCGATTGATTTCTAATTGTGGGCGTGGCGCATCAACATCAATGGTGTCCTCGTCCTGTGACTCACGTTGATCTGCTTGATTGACAGCCAAGCCTTCATTGGAACCCATGGCAAACCTTCTAGTTGCCACCCCACTACCAAAAATGTTTTGCATCTGAACATAGTTGATTAGTGGGGTGTTCAAGAACTCTACATCTTTTGGATGGTCCTGCAAATAAAATACAGCAAAGGTACATGCATTAGCCAAGAATAGAAATTACATCATATGTTAACTAACATAGATCAGTTCCTGCATACAAAAACAGCTCACCTTGACATGTCCATTGTAGTGCTCATCACTCAGGGTGATCATGAAGTTATCTTCATCCCACAGCGCACCGCTAAGCTCCTTCAGTCGGCAGATTTTGACCCATCTGGCAAGCCACTTCCTCAAGTGGTTGTAGACCTATGTACCAGTGATCTCAACTTGGGCAAACTCAGTGAGATCCCTTGCAACTGCATTGAGGTGTTGCTCCTAGAATCCCTTGTCAGTCTTCAACCCATCACCAACCAGATCAGAAAAACGATGGAGAATGAACCCAGACATGACGGGTGTCCATGTCAACCTTCCATGCCCTCCCTGAGCACCAACACCATCAACTCCCACATGAACCTCAGGTTCAGGACCAGCCCCAACCCCCACCTCAACTAGTTCAACCATTCCTAAAAGATTCATTCAATTTATTCTAGTACAAATCAATCACAAATGCAAGAATAACAGAGTTATCACAAATGCAAAAATATCAGAGTTATCACAAATGCAAAAATATCAGAGGTATCACAAATGCAAGAGTATCAGAGTTATCACAAATGTAAGAATATCAGAGTTATCACAAATGCAAGATTATCAGAAGGCATTCATCATTGCAGTAGTTAGATGGTCTCAGTAGGTAGAATCTGTTCATTACAACATAGATGAATAATGCATAAACACAGCACAAAGTGTTCCTGATACAAACATAGTACTTCAATTCCTAATGCCCCCATGTTTGCCCACATCTGTTGAGCCCAACCATCTCTCTTAGCAGACCAGGAACCACTGTCTACAGCAACATCATTTGGGACAGTCTCATCAGAAATATTAGGCACCCAAGTAGCCTAAAGAGGGAAATGATCATCTTGTCCATGCCTAAGTATCCAGTTATGTAGGATACAGCAGGCAAGGACCAGCTTGACCTGGGTAGGGTAGGGATGGAAGGGCTTGTTATACATGATCTTAAACCTATTCTTCAATGCTCCAAAGGCTCTCTCCACAGTAACCCTAAGGGAGGAATGTCTTAGGTTGAACAGTTCTCTCTGGTTCTGAGGGCTCGTAACACCATATTCCCTCAAATGATACCTAGTTCCTCTGTATGGGGGTAAAAATCTAGGTCTGCAAGCATATCCAGCATCTACCAAGTAGAATTTTCCTAAAATGGATGAATAATGGGTCAGAGCAGACCAATTTTTTGTGAGGTAGATTTGTGTGTGTTAAGTGTTACAATTACCTTCTGGGACCTTGAGACCATCAGGTCTCTATAAGGCATCAGATAGAATAAGTGTGTCATGTGCAGAGCCCTCCCAACCAGCCAGTACATAGGTGAACCTTAAATCAAAATCTACTGCTGCTAAGACATTTTGTGTTGTAGTGTGCTTCCTTCCAAGAGAGGCAGCTCTGTGCTTCTCAGGGACCCTTGCTAGTACATGGGTGCCATCAATAGCACCAACACAATCCTACACAATGTATCATTAGTGACATTAAGAACATAAACTAAGTTGGATAGCATATGGACATCAATTACTAGTACATGACTCTAACCTTGAAGTACGGGTTGCATCTGCGACTGTTTTGAATTTTAGTTGGGACTGCACTAGATGGAGCCACTATCATCTCATTCCTGAGTTCTCCAACCGCAAACAACACGTCATGGAAGTACCTACTTATGGTTTCAAGAGACCTTCTAAAGGTAAACTTGATGCAGACAAACCTTTGGTTATGTCCTACCACATGGAGGAACAATGCAACCTGTGTTGGCACTTCTTACGATCCAATATCAGGATTGAGAATCCCGGTACTGGGGTAAGGAGTGTTTCAGTGGTTTTCCTTATGGCTTAGTAAAATATATAAATATTCTGCAAGCGCACAGAATCACCGCTGTAACACTTCACCTGGGAGTATCCCGAGGTATCGTAATTTATATTTCCGCAGGGAAGCTTTGTCAAGAGTACTAGTAAACAGGTATTCAAGACTATCAGAGAAAGGTACACAACTAAACAAGACAGGGGATAATGGTATTGGATAGGAGTGGATATAACGTGACAGACAGCTCAAGGGAGACTCAGGTAAGAGAGAGAAGGTATAGATAGCTGGGAGGACAACGAGAAGAGATAGAGGATTCCTATGGACTTTATCTGTCTATGTCACTCGGGCTTAGAGATACAGCGGCTAAAGCGCCAGCACTGTGTTGGCACTTCTTACGATCCAATATCAAGATTGAGAATCCCGGTACTGGGGTAAGGAGTGTTTCAGTGTTTTTCCTTATGGCTTAGTAAAATATATAAATGTTCTACAAGCGCACAAAATCACCACTATAGCACTTCACCTGGGAGTTTCCCGAGGTATCGTAATTTATATTTCCGCAGGGAAGCTTTGGCAAGAGTACTAGTAAACAGGTATTCAAGACTATCGTAGAAAGGTACACAACTAAACAGACAGGGGATAACGGTATTGGATAGGAGTGGATATACCGTGACACACAGCTCAAGGGAGACTCAGGTACGAGAGAGAAGGTATAGATAGCTGGGAGGACAACGAGAAGGGATAGAGGATTCCTATGGACTTTATCTGTCTATGTCACTCGGGCTTAGAGATACAACGGCTAAAGAGCCAGCACTGGAAGGTCTGGGTTAACTCTAATGTCTTAGCATCGGGACAATGGACACCAGTGACATGCAGAAAGGGATGAGAAGGGGTGCCACCAGCTCCACACTGGGGGATCCTACAGGCCGAGACTAACGAGGTGGATTAAAAGACCATATAGGACTGTCACCACCTAACGGCTACCACACGTTCGTTGAATCGGGGGCAAACCAAGGCCACCGTATAGGGCCGTTGAATCGGGGAATCTTGGAGCATTTATTTTTTTTGTGGATGGTGGATGGAAAATATTTGTTAACTCCCAGTGTAGGAATTGCAAGTGAGAGGTGGTGTGTATGTGAATCTCGATCTTTAAAGAATGAAAGGTTCCTCACTAAGGTCACAACGATTTGACAAAGCTCACTAAAATGACAAGCAACATATGTATGAAGGTTTTTCAACTAAATTATCATATGGCTTTGGATAGGCATTTTGAACCAATGAGGAACTTCATTTGAATATTTCTGAAAATAAAGCATCCGAGATTTTCACCTTACTAAGAGCAGAAATAAAACTTAACCAAATCTCACTATATCATTCCTCACAAAAACTTAGACTTAGAATAAGCATATTCTCCCACAAGGATTTTTTTTCAGGTTTTATCATCTCTCATGCCAATTAAATTCAAGTACCAATAAAGCAATTACTTAAGCACAAGATACTTGCAAAATAAATTATAGAGCAACTATTCATCATTTCCAAAATGAGAGGTATATGTTTCATTCATGCATAGTCTGGGAGTTGATTTTATTCAAGATTCAAAGCAAATATTTTTTGTTGGTCTTTTCTTTTATTTAAACAGGAATTGAAATGAAGGGAAATGAAAGCAAACGAAATTAGTGCTGAGTTGGAACGGGTCGGACATACCTTCGCGGGGGTTCTCCCCCCCAAGCTTGACGACGTCACTGGTACGGTCGAAAGTTCGAGAAGTAATTGTTCATTATCTCGAACTGCTCCCTCTACTCATGCCTTTGGGATTCCAATATAGAGTTGTTCTCTTGAAGGTAGTGAGTGTGCTGGGCCAAAGTCCCTTCAATGTCCCGGGTGCGATCATCGATAAGATCCACTCGATCGGAAATATAGGATAATTCCCGATCAATGTACGCCCCGGTTGGCGTGGTGTACCGTTCGGACTGAGAGAATCCTGGGTTATAGGGTGGATAGTAGGTACTATCGAACCCATAACCCTGGGAAAATTCAAAGCCCGAACTCTGAGCATAGTCCCAGCGGCCCGAGGCAAAGTACTCCGGACCCTGGGGATATCCAGAGCCTCCTGCTCCAGATGTCCCAGCGTCGATGTACTGCTCATAGGCCTCCTCAAAAGCAGAAGTGTGGCGGTGCAGTTCTTGAGGTGAATCCGTCTGTCCCTGTGCAGTGGCCAGACCAGCGTCTCTTCTGGCCCGCCCTCGGGTAACTGGCCCTATGCCTGTAACACTGTGGCGGGCTGGCTCTCTCCTGGGGGAGAGTCTTCCGAACCCGCCCTTAGCTGAAGGGTCAGTTTTTGAGCGGCATACAACCTAAGTTCCAGGCAAGGTAACGGAACTTCGGTTGTATGGCCACGATAAGTCATAACGAGGCTCCCGTCGAACACCTTGCGTATCATGTGGCCTTGCACAAAATGCTCGGCATCCACGACAGGACGTTCTATCCCGATGTATGATAGCTGGGCATTGTCAAGAATGCCTAGCCAGGTAGCGAGGCGAGTAACTAAAGAAGTCATCGCCACGCTCCCAACATGAGGGGGCATAGAAATCCAATGGTCAACCAAGTCTTGAATAGGCGAGACTGGAATCTTTTTAGTCATCGCATAAAGCAAACACAACTCCACTGTGTTAACGGGACACAAATCCGACCGAGGGAACACCATCATAGCCAGCCACCGATGCATGAAACGCAAGGTGGGATTATGAATGTCATTTGTACGGGGAGCCGTACATCTAGTGTTCCCGAAAATTTTGTGCCACAAGTCATCTCTACTAAACTTTTTCAAAGATTTAGTGGGCTCTAAAGAACAGCGACGATTAAAACCCAAAGCCACACTAAAATCCCTCCAAGAGCAAGAATACTCTTGGTTAAAAAGTCTAAAGCGAATACCCTCCTTTTCAGAAACGAGTGTGCATAAAAATTCAAGGGAAAGGAAGCGCGAACCTGGTTCCATGATCTGCCAGAAGTTCTCCCACACAATGGCGTGGAAAACCTCCGAAAACTCGTCGACCATCCCCGTCTTTACGAGCAGGTCATGCTCATAAATTCGGGTATGTTCGAATTCCTTCACGCGCAGCAAAGCAAATGCTTCTTGCTCACGGGACGTCCTAAGGATGATGTCTTCCTGGCTCAGGAGCCTTCGAACTGAGCTAGAGGCATAGCCTCCGCCTATGTTCGATGCCCCTGGCTCATCCATCTCCATCGGAGCCAGTGCGTTGCATGGTGTCGGTGAACTACCGGCATCATCACCGCTTGAACGACGGCTCAACCGGCTGGACCTTCGGAATAGCCACAACATGTTCCCTGCAAAAGTTTAGTGCACACAACGATACCCGAAGGACTGAAATTATGAGGTTAGCACAATGAAGGCAAGTCAGTCGTTCGAGGGTTAATCGTTCTTACGGGGATTTGACACCTCCACAAAAAGGTTAGTCGTTCTTGTGGGTGTCGGAAACCTCCACAAACACGTTCAAGTTTCAGCAGCAAAATCGGAAGCAGATATTTTCGTGTTTTTCTTAATGCAAGTGAATCAAACTTGAGCAAGAACAAAGAGAGAAAGCTTGAGAGCAAGCTAGAGCAAGAACATGAGAGGGAGAGAGAGCTCCTGGGCAAATGTATGCAGCAAGGAGTGGTGCAAGAAGCAAGCAAGCACTTGGGGCAGCATTTATAGGCCGAGGGGAGGCGGGCCTGGTTCGGCCGAACCCCCCTGGTTCGGCCGAACCAGGTGTTGGCACTCCTTACGGCCTACAGATAAATCCACAAGCGAACGGATACCGATGTAGCTTTCACCCGGGAGTATTCCAAGGTATCGATTTCCACGGAGAACGAGAAGTGGACTGATTCTAAACTAAGTTGTCCTAGGTAGATTGAATGGAGTGAATGGTATGGATGAGGTGGATGACAACAACAAAGAGAAGAGGAGTGATAGGAGGGTAGAGAGGGTACGAGTCTGGTAGAGGTATTCTACTGATTGATCGAGCAGATCAGAGGATACAGATAGATACTTGCTTTGGGACAAGGGAACCGGTGGACACACAGAAAGGGATGAGAAGGGGTGCCACTATTTCCCAACTGGGGAATCCTACGGACTGGAACTAACGTGATGGGCTACAAAGACCGGAAGGGCTGTCACCACCTTACGGCTACCACCTCCGTTGCGACGGGAATAAACTAAGTTAGTCTCAAGTATAGGCACCACGCCTACACTAGTCAACTAATACTTATGTCCTATAGAAAGATAAGCACCCAAGCTAAGCAACCAGTATACAGTTATACCAATCAACTAAGCATTGAACGAAGAACCAGCAAGCATATAAAAGTAAGAACTGAATGCTCAATTAATCAGAGAGAGATACAAGAGTTACCAGACAAGACCCGGATGTTACTCGAAGTGAAGTCGCATCTGTAGAGGTACAGCGGGAAGAGGGTCCGACACTTCGGCTCCTCTCCGGGACGCTCACCTCTCCTCTCTCCCTATCTCTACTGATACAAGTGGAGAACTAACAGTGCTTCGCCTACACTCTACTCTTGTGTTGTGTGTCTTGTAGGTGAAACCAGGCCTCTATTTATAGCAAGGAAGGACGGTGGAGGCAGAGTAGCAGCCAAGGCAGCTGGGAGGCGGTGCCGGGTCGTTCGGGCGAAATCCCCGGTTCGGGCGAACTGGGCAGTTCGGCCGAACCGGTGGATCCACCGACCCAAGTCCCTACGGTCCGGATTGCTCCCTGGGAGGCGGTTTCCAGCCGGGGTCGGTTCGGCCGAAGGCCAGAATTCGGCCGAACTGGGCCGAAGGCCCGGGCCTGCCCCTGCTGCACCGCCTTATCCTCTGGACGTCCTGGGCTGGGTTCTGGTGCTTGGCGTTCGTGTCGAATTGGACCAGGGTGACGTGTCGGTCCTTCGGGATGAGTTGGCGGTCGTCCACGTGTCGTATGTTGTCGTTTGGTTGACGTGGACGGCTCCCGGTGGCTTGCTCGGCTAAGGGGGGGTAACCGGCCGAACGGAGTGGTTCGGCCGAAACGGTCATTTCCGACCCTTATTGCACATGTTTCTCCATTTTGTACCTACACAGAGGACAATCACAAAAACTTGTGGAAATAGTCAGTGATAAGCCCTATAGCTATGGTGTGTGTCCCCATTGTGTTTGTTTTATACTCGGTTGGAGGTCGGAAATCGGTCTGTAATGACCGCCAACAAGCTCCCCCAAACTTAGTTCTTTGCTCATCCCGAGTAAAGAAATTAAAACATGAGCAAGACTAAAGTAAGGGTTCTTTTATAATCATGAATACTTGCATATTGAATATTTCAAACCTTTCTCATACCTGTGAATTTGTAGTGGCTACTTCCCGGATCTTGGGCGGTTGATAAATGGAACGACTCTTACAACAGGGTCCTCTTGCTCATCATGCATTCGGGGTTTTCTGGTTTTCACAATTAAATGGCTCGTCTCCCTTCATCCCTGACACTCAGCTCTCTGGAGCTCTCTCCTTTCACTCATTCTCTTTTGTATTTCTCTTTGTCTCTCAGGTGGTGACCTTGTCATGTCGAGTATTTTGGTCAAGCCAAAGATTGGCTCCTGGAGCTTCTCATCACTGCCCTTGGTCATGTTGCAAGTTAGCGATAGAGAGTTCATGTTGTTCCTCAGCCTTTTTGACCCCTTTTTCTTTTCTTTTCCCCTTTTGGGATTTTTTTTTCTTGGACTTTCATCAGTCCTTTATTTCTCTCTCTCTTTTTTTTCAGGGTATCATCGAGGCATGAGGGCTTCTACTACACTCTGATGATAGATTTGTTTGCAACAGACCTAAGACAATGTGATCCATTCCAAGAACACAACTTTCAACAAGACTTCATACAAAATATGACAGGTTTCAGGAATAAACTCTCAAGCATATGTGGTATTTGTGGACAGGATGAAGGGATAGAGCAGGATTTTCATCTTTTCACAAATTAGATTCTCCCGAATGTTGGTGTGAACAAGTGGTTCATTTTATCGAGTCATATCACAAACATCAACAACTTAGATCAGGGGGTCCTATCATGATGAATTTTTTTCACAAGTACTAGATACTGAGTTTGAAATAAACAACAAGCAGCAATCATGATATAAAAGAGAGACCGAGTTCGTTTTGTTTATGTGAGGCATGCATTTTCAATTTTTCGAAATGAGACAACACAGGAAAGTAAACAGGGGGGAAGAAGGTGCAAACCCACGTGCAGGTGCGCGAGAGGGGGCAGCCGGGCTGGTTCGGCCGAACCGGTCAGTTCGCCCGAACTGCCTGGTTTGGCCGAACTGGCCCCCGGGGCTCGGTCCGTCGTGCCATGCGTTCCTGTGTCATTCCTGTACTCATGCAACTCTCTGTTAGACAGGGCATTCTCCGGTTGGCTCAAATGCACCGACCGGAGCGACAATTTTACTTGCAAACAATTCAAACTTTATTTATTCCACGAACTATGATTGGAAACAAATATTTGAGGGGAAATAAATTCAGAGCACCCTAAACATTGATCTAAAGAAAATTAAACGAATCAAGCAACTAGCTTTGCGGCCTTGAAGAGCCTCTTGAGCTTTGCGCATATTTGAGGCCTTAAACG
Organism: Echinochloa phyllopogon; assembly: GCA_033239725.1. Classification (NCBI taxonomy): domain Eukaryota; kingdom Viridiplantae; phylum Streptophyta; class Magnoliopsida; order Poales; family Poaceae; genus Echinochloa; species Echinochloa phyllopogon. The sequence continues at coordinate 19,402,701 of BTCW01000015.1, read as the reverse complement.
AATCCCCTAAATATTTGAGGAGGACACTATTCTGAAGGCGGTCCATAGAGATCTTCGTGTCCCGTGGCCTTGAAGAGCCTCTTGAGCTTTGCGCATAGGGCCTTGCGGAGGAGTTCCATCTTGTCCTCCCATTCCATGCGTGCGAGCTCGCCCTCCGCCACCTTCTCATCCAGGTGGTTGATCCTCTGCTTCGCCAGTGCCAGTTCCTCCTTCAGGCTCTCCACGGTGGCGGCTTCTCTTCCTCTTCTTCATTGTCCTCCTCATCGGAGAACGCCATGTCCCCGGGCAGCCCTTTGATGGATGGGGGCTACCTGTGGAGCCAGACTCTGGGGTGGCGCCGTGGTGGAGAGGATTGGGATGAGTTTGCCAGCCCCAGCTCGTTCCGGTTGAGCGGCGGGACGAGGACTTTTCCGTACCCTCCTCCCGGGATGCGTTCTCCCTTGACGATGAAACGCGGTGGGCTTTCCGGCGTGTAGTCCGGCTCCTCTCCGGCCTTCTCCTTGGGCAGCAACAACGCCAAATCCGACACCCTCGAGGAGGATATTGACCTTGGGCGTAGCTGCCCTTCGTTCGGCCTTAGTGATGGCGAACGAGGCGGTTTCTTGATCCCTTTTAGTGGGGCGAGGAGCTCGTTGAGCGCTGAGCGGTGAGGGGAGTTGCCGCGCCTCACCGGGCTACGTCCCGGCGTCCTCCCCCGGTGCACGTCTCCCGCTGCGTCGACGTCGGAGATGCAGAAGGCGTGCTCCTACCGGGGGGAGTTGCCATTCCGGCAACTGCTGCTCGAGCCCTGAGCCGATGATGCGCCCTTGGAGGAGAAGGAGGCCATGGTGGCTGTGTTGTATGGGATGGAGTTGGCTTAGATGAGACGGGAAACGTCAATAGAGAGTCTCTGTTTTTATCGGGGATTTTAGATCGGAAAAACGGAGTTTCCCGGCGATTCCCTCGCGACTCTCCGGATATCTCTAACTACATAAGTATCTGGACGAGCATATCTGTTTCAGGGGCCTGGGAGGCCAATTCGCCCGAACCAGCTGGTTCGGCCGAACTGGGCTTGTTCGCCCGAACAGGTCCCAGGGCCCCCAGGTGCGTGGCCGTGTCGTGGTTCGAAGTTTTGGTCATGGGATATTCGGGTCAAGGAGGTTTTCAAGGTTCAGGAGGTTTTGGCCCAGAAGGATTTGAAGATGACGGATTCGGGCCGGGGTTCTATGGACGGGGTTCAGAGTTCCATGAACTCGACGACGTCTAATTCGTCGAGTGTCGGAGGTTCTGGTTCTAGGAAAATCTTCAACCGCTGTCCGTTAACCTTGAAGGTGTTTCCGTCCTCGCTTTGCAAAGTGACGGCCCCATGAGATGCAGCATTGATTACTGTGAATGGGCCATCCCACTTTCTCCTCAATTTCCCGTGACCTTAAAGTTTGACACGGGAGTTGAAGACGAAAACCTTGTCTCCCGGCTTGAACGTTTTGACCTTGATTCTCTTATCATGCCATCTCTTGGTCCGTTCTTTGTATAGCCGGGAGTTGTGGTATGCTCTCTCCCTCATCTCATCTAGCTCGGCCAGCTGGATCTTCCGTTTGAGGCTGGCAGCTGGAAGGTCCATACCCCACTTCCTAATGGCCCAGTGAGCTCTAAACTCCATTTCTACAGGTAAATGACAGGTTTTGCCATAGACTAGTTGATACGGGGTCATGCCTATGGGCGTCTTATAGGCCGTGCGGTAAGCCCAGAGTGCATCTAGAAGTTTATCCTTCCATTGCTTGCCCATCTCATTTACGGTCTTTTGCAGAATGTTTTTGATTTGCTTATTGGAAGTTTCTGCTTGACCGCTAGTTTGGGGGGTGATAGGGTGTGGCTACGTTATGCTGCACCCCCAAACTTGAGAGATACTTACGGAAGGCTGAATCTATGAAGTGGGAGCCGCCATCACTAATGACTATTCTAGGAACGCCAAAACGGGGGAATATAACCTTATGAAACATACGTCTCACGCTCTTAGAGTCAGCAGCTAAGCAAGGCAAGGCTTCTACCCACTTAGAGACGTAGTCCACTGCTACTAGGATGAAATGACAACCATCGGAGTTTGGGAAGGGACCCATGAAGTCTACCCCCAGACATCGAAGATTTCTACTTGAAGATTGCTAGTGAGTGGCATTGCGTCTCTAGTATTGATGTTCCCGTGTTTCTGGCAGCGGGGGCACCGCATGACAAATGCTCTCGCATCCTCATACATGCTGGGCCAGTAAAAACCACACTGCCAGACTTTAGCATTGGTCCGGAATGCACCGTAGTGTCCTCCGTACGGGGCTGCGTGGCATCTCTCCAGGATTTTATAGGCCTCATGTGCGGGTACGCACCTTCTAAGGAGTCCATCACTACAAATCCTAAAGAGGTACGGGTCGTCCCAAAGGTGTAGTCGGCTCTCATAGGCTAGCCGTTTCCTATTCCCTCCAGGGGGAACATAACCCGTTACCATGTAGTTTACTATGTTGGTGTACCACGGATCACCAGTGGCGACCTTAAGGAGGGTGTCATCCCGTAAGTAGTCGTCGATTGGGAGATTGGACGGGACTTGCATCCGGGACAAATGGTCAGCCACTGAGTTCTCTACTCCTTTCTTATCTTTTATCTCAATGTCAAATTCTTGGAGTAGAAGAATCCAGCGGATGAGTCTCGGTTTTGCATCCTTTTTTGTCAGAAGGTACTTCAGAGCAGCGTGATCTGAATAGACTATAACCTTGGCCCCGACTAGGAAGGACCAGAATTTGTCTATAGCAAATACGACTGCTAAGAGCTCCTTCTCCGTGGTTGCGTAGTTGAGCTGGGGGCCAGTGAGCATTTTGCTAGCATACGAGATAGCATAATGCTTCTTGTCCTTAGTTTGGCCCAACACAGCTCCTACAGCATAGTCGCTCACATCACACATGATTTTGAATGGGATGCGCCAGTCGGGAGGCTGGATGATGGGAGTGGAGATGAGTGCCTTTTTGAGGGTGTAAAATGCGGCATAGCACTCCTCATCGAAAACGAAGGGGGCATCTTTGGCTAAGAGATTGGTCAAGGGCCGAGATATCTGGGAGAAGTTTTTGATGAAACGCCTATAGAATCCGGCATGCCCAAGGAAGCTGCGGATCCCCTTAACGTTTGTGGGAGGTGGAAGGTTCTCGATCACTTCTATCTTCGCTTTGTCTACCTCGATCCCACGTTCTGACACCCTATGTCCTAGGACAATCCCCTCTCGCACCATAAAATGGCACTTTTCCCAGTTCAAAACAAGGTGTTTCTCTTCACACCTCTGGAGGACCTTGTCCAGATTTTTCAGACATTCGGTAAAGGTCTTTCCGTAAACTGAGAAATCGTCCATGAACACTTCCATAATCTCCTCAATCATATCGGAGAAGATAGACATCATGCAACGTTGAAAAGAGGCAGGTGCATTACATAGCCCGAAAGACATTCGCCGGTAGGCGTACGTCCCATAGGGGCATATGAACGTGATTTTACTCTGGTCTTCTGGGTGGATAGGGATTTGGTGGTACCCAGAGTAACCGTCAAGGAAGCATAAGAAAGAGTGTTTGGCTAACCGTTCAAGCATTTCGTCTATGAACGGAAGGGGGAAATGGTCTTTCTTGGTGGCCTTATTGAGTCGACGATAGTCGATGCACATACGCCAACCAGTAACAGTGCGCTGAGGGATGAGCTCATTTTTGTCATTGCGCACTACCGTCATTCCTCCCTTCTTAGGAACGACTTGAACGGGACTAACCCATTCACTATTGGGGACAGGGTAGATGATCCCCGCATGAAGGAGTTTGAGAACTTCCTTTTTCACGACCTCTCTCATGGCATTGTTTAACCTTCGTTGAGGTTCCCGAGACGGTGTTGCTTCAGAATCGATTGGGATGCGATGAGTGCAAAGATTTGGGCTAATCCCTTTCAGGTCTTGGAGAGAATATCCTAAGACCGATCGATTTTTCTCCAGGATAGTGATGAGTTGCTGGGTCTCTACCTCGGAGAGTTTATCACTAATGATCACTGGAGTTTGCTTATCCCCAAAGAGAAAAGCATACCTAAGTCCAGGCAGAAGAGGTTTGAGCTCGATTGGAGATGGTTTTGGAGTTTCGTTTGTATCAAGCTCAATCGGAGGATGAGCTTCCTCCTCCTCCGTAAAGAATGGAATATCCTCTTCTGGAATAGGTTGTTCGAGGTCTAGCAAAGAAGCTGATCTGACTTCCTCTAACGGGTCAGGATCGGGGTCTTCCTCTATTGGAGTATTCAAAGATTGGGCATAGGAGACAGGGATAAGTTCTTTACCGATCCTAAGCTCTACTAGCTGGTTTATTGGTGCTTTTTCCAGAATCTTCAAGATTGGCCTGCCTATGAAGATGGGATGTGTGGTAGTGCTAGGTAGGTCGAAGATGTGAAAATCCATGAAGAGTTCAGGATCGTTGACCTTAACGGGTGTGACCCGTAAGATCGCCAAACAGTCCAGGATTCTTCCTGAAGTAAACTTAAGTTGTTTTTGAGAAAACGACCATGAGTTATCAGGGAATTCGGTTCGCACCAAAGAGCTAGAGATTATGTTGATTCCGAGGCTCGGGTCGTACCCAATTTCTCGGTCAAGGCCCATGATCTCACAGAATATCCTTTTGGTTTTTCTGGGCATCTTGACCACCTCGGTCCAGGCTTCGGCCTCATCTAGACACTCCCGACTCATGATAGCAGAGAGACGTCCCAGGTACTCCCGCTGGTATTCCAATTCTTCTTTGTCGGGGGCCCGATCCTTTTGCTCTACACATCGTTCCCGTGGGAAACTTGTTGCACTCCCGATGTATTTGAATAGATCATCGTCAAAATCATAAAGAGTGGTGTAGAGTGAATCATAATGGTCTGGGATAGAATATGGTTGTGGTTCGAAATGAGCTTCAGGTTCTGATGGACTGGAAGAGCTAATGGATTTGGATTGGACTGGTATTGGCTCTTTAGGTTCAGGTTCAGGCTGCTTCTCTTCTTCATTGGGGAGTTCATCATAGATTCCAGTGTAGGGGGTGTTGTCTAGGATACGGTCCAGGACTACCCTCGCTTCACTAGGAACCAAATGAAAGAACGACCCTCCAGAAGCAGAGTCCAAGAAAGTGGTGGCTACGGGACAGAGGCCAAGGCTGAAGTGTTGTAAAACAACAGGTTCTGGTAGGCTTAGGTCCGGTCCTGAGGCCAGTATTTGCTTGAAACGAGCCCAGGCAGCTCCTAACGATTCTCCCTTTAATTGCTTAAAGTTAATGATTTCCGCTCGGAGACTGGCTACCTTGGAGACTGGGAAGAAGTTTAGGCAGAATTTTTCCTTCAGAACTTCCCAGCTCCCGTCCATAGTACTCATAGCCAGAGAGTACCATTTCTTTGCTCCTCCCGCTAGTGAAAATGGGAATAGCTTCCATTTGAGTGTCTCTTGTGTCATGCCCGCAATGGTCAGGCATGAGCAGAGTTGCTCAAACTCGCGCAAATGCGCGTATGGACTCTCGGCCTTCGTTCCTGAGAACGATTGCTCACGAACCATGGCTATGAAGCCGGGACATAGCTCATAGCCGGGTGTGGATATGGGATGTGCTGATGGTGGTGGCTCCAAACAAGCACCCTTTGGAGCCATGTGTTGGCGTAAGGTAAGCGTGGGATCCATATGGATGGTGGATGGTGGTGGGATACACGGACAACTTGGGTTCGGAATCAGAACAGCTACCGTTCCCCGGCAACGGCGCCAGAAAGCTTGTTGGCACTCCATACGGCCTACAGATAAATCCGCAAGCGGACGGATACCGATGTAGCTTTCACCCGGGAGTATTCCAAGGTGTCGATTTCCACGGAGAACGAGAAGTGGACTGATTCTAAACTAAGTTGTCCTAGGTAGATGGAATGGAGTGAATGGTATGGATGAGGTGGATGACAACAACAAAGAGAAGAGGAGTGATAGGACGGTAGAGAGGGTACGAGTCTGGTAGAGGTATTCTACTGATTGATCGAGCAGATCAGAGGATACAGATAGATACTTGCTTCGGGACAAGGGAACCGGTGGACACACAGAAAGGGATGAGAAGGGGTGCCACTATTTCCCAACTGGGAAATCCTACGGACCGGAACTAACGTGATGGGCTACAAAGACCGGAAGGGCTGTCACCACCTTACGGCTACCACCTCCGTTGCGACGGGAATAAACTAAGTTAATCTCAAGTATATGCACTACGCCTACACTAGTCAACTAATACTTATCTCCTATAGAAAGATAAGCACCCAAGCTAAGCAACCAGTATACAATTATACCAATACACTAAGCATTGAACGAAGAACCAGCAAGCATATAAAAGTAAGAACCGAATGCTCAATTAATCAGAGAGAGATACAAGAGTTACCAGACAAGACCCGGATGTTACTCAAAGTGAAGTCGCATCCGTAGAGGTACAGCGGGAAGAGGGGCCGACACTTCGGTTCCTCTCCGGGACTCTCACCTCTCCTCTCTCCCTATCTCTACTGATACAAGTGGAGAACTAATAGTGCTTCGCCTGCACTCTACTCTTGTGTTGTGTGTCTTGTAGGTGAAACCGGGCCTCTATTTATAGCAAGGAAGGACGGTGTTGGCAGAGTAGCTGCCAAGGCAGCTGGGAGGCGGTGCCGGGTCGTTCGGGCGAAATCCCCGGTTCGGGCGAACTGGGCAGTTCGGCCGAACCGGTGGATCCACCGACCCAAGCCCCTACGGTCTGGATTGCTCCCTGGGAGGCGGTTTCCAGCCGGGGTCGGTTCGGCCGAAGGCCAGAATTCGGCCGAACTGGGCCGAAGGCCCGGGCCTGCCCCTGCTGCACCGCCTTATCATCTGGACCTCCTCAGCTGGGTTCTGGTGCTTGGCGTTCGTGTCAAATTGGCCCAAGGTGATGTGTCGGTCCTTCGGGATGAGTTGGCGGTCATCCACGTGTCGTATGTTGTCGTTTGGTTGACGTGGACGGCTCCCGGTGGCTTGCTCGGCTAAGGGGGGTAACCGGCCGAACGGAGTCGTTCGGCCGAAACGGTCATTTCCGACCCTTATTGCACGTGTTTCTCCATTTTGTACCTACACAGAGGACAATCACCAAAACTTGTGGAAATAGTCAGTGATAAGCCCTATAGCTATGGTGTGTGTCCCCATTGTGTTTGTTTTATACTCGGTTGGAGGTCGGAAATCAGTCTGTAACGACCGCCAACACCAGGGCAGTGCTGCCAGCACTCCATGTGAGTGCTAGTGCTCCCCTTTTGCTTCATGTGCACGCAAATTTTAGTGGCCAGCATTGATGTATGGTCATTTGAGTGGAAGTTAGTGCAAAGATGCTCATTTTGACATGACCATGGTGGACAAATTATTGGTGTCACTCCCATGCTGCCATGTTTGTGATAATTGGTGAGTGTGCAGCCATGTGGAGTGGGGTAAACATGTTTTGTGCTGGTTGGTGATGATGGTAAATACATGGAGATGTTCTAGAAGGGGTAAAAGTAATATAAATTACAAATTTTACCCACTTCAAACAAATTTCAGAATATGGTCCATTTATTTTTACCAAAATTTAAACCAAAGATATTTTGCATGCACCAATTTTATTCTTGCTATTCTCTCATTTTATTTCATGCACAAGTGATTCAAAAATTTTGAAATAAAACATGCAAATGCAGTGAATTGAAATTTAAAATTGGAAAGGGAAACATGAGATACATACCGGTTTTTCTCGCGGTGAGAGCTCGAGTTTTGAGTCCACGAGCGGGACTCCTCCGTGTCTTCAGTGATTTTTGTCATCGTCCAATCCCGGAGTGGATGGTTCAGATGATGCACTCTACTTCTTCCACCACACCTTCTTGATTTTCTTCGGTGTAGGTGTCGGTGGCGGTAGAATCGGATCTTCTGGTGCGTTCCATATAGCTTGATCCTCCTCTTGTTTCCGGAAGAGGCGGTCCATTTCATCCTCACTCTCAGATTCAGTGGATTGATCCCACTGCTCAGCACCGAGTATTTCCAGCTCTCCACTAAGGAGGGCTTTCAGGAAACACTCAGCGCTCCTTTGCTCCGGAGTGAACTCCCTTGTTCTTCTGAACTCCCGAGGTTGGAACATGAATAATATCGACGTTCCACTGATATAGAACGAGATTTCTCTCGTACCCACATCAATTCTAGCCCGATCGGTGTTTAAAAATGGCCGGCCCAACACAAGGGGAAACGAATGATCGTTCCCCGTGTCAAGGACTACGAAATCCGTATGGACATAATATCCCCAAATTCGGACCGGGACATTTTCAATCACCCCCTCAGGGTAGCTGATCGACGAATCTGCAAGTTGCACCTGGCATTTGTAGCATAAAGAACAGGGTAGCGTAACTCTGTGAATAATACCTTAGACATGATGTTGACGCTAGCTCCAAGATCGCAGAGAGCGTTTTCAATGCATCGATTCCAAATCGAGCACTGAATGACTGGCTCTCCGGGATCTTCCTTCCTTTCCAGAGGAGTGTTGATGATGGCCTTCTTGGCAGCTCTTGGTAGGTACAGCCCTCTGGGTGTATCCACTTAGATGTACGAGGCCTTCCCTGCATGATTAGCACGGAACGAACCACGAGACGGCTTACCCCGTCTTATGGTTACTGCTTTAACAGACTTAATGGAAGGTTCGGGTTGCCCCGGAATCTTCCCAGATTCAGAAATAGGAACAGCAGCAGCTAATTGAGCAACTTGTGTTTCTATCATTTTATTGAAGCTCAATTGACTTCTTATAGCAGAAGAGAAAGATTCCAGTTTTGCATCTATGCTTTCCAGGATTGTGTTAGTTGCAACAAAGTTTTTACTGATATTTTCATTGATTTTACCTTGGCCTAGCACAAGATCTTTAATAGATGGCTGGTTATTGAAAGTACTGGAATTGAAACTGTTACCTTGTGAAGGTCTCTCAAAAGGGAGATTTGGGCGCGAATTCCAGCCTTGATTGCCGTAGTTGTTCGGACGATACCCATTGTCGTTAGAGTTGTTGATGTAGTGGGCATCTTCTCACGTTTCGGGGCAGTCATTCCCCGAATGGCCTGTGTTGCCACAGACCTCGCACGTCATGCGAGCGTCCATGGCTTGCACCGTTTCTTGAACAGGGGCCTCCATCTTCTTCAGAAGGAGGTCCATCTTGGCAGCGAGTATGTCCAAAGCTTCAACTTGGTGGAATCCTCGGGTACGTGGTTGGTCACGTTCAGTGCCCCAACCTTGATTTTCCACCATCATCTCGATGAGGGCCTTAGCTCGGTTCTCCTCAAGAGGGAAAAATGCTCCTCCAGCAGCAGCATCCAAATACTCACGGGCTGAGCTCTTTAGCCCGTGGTAAAAGGTTTGGATGATGAACCAATTCTGCATACCATGGTGAGGACAAGCAGAAATATAGTCCTGGAGGCCTTCCCATGCCTCCGGGACTGTTTCATCTTTTGCTTGGTGGAAACTAGCAATTTTATTCCGGAGGGCGTTGGTTTTCCCAACCGGAAAGAATTTTAGCAAAAAGGCACTAGTGCATTTATCCCATGAGTCTATAGCTTCACGACTAGCATAAAACCATTGCTTTGCCTTACCCAATAAGGAAAACAGGAATAAACGAAGGCGAATAGCATCGGTACTTACACCGCGTATGGTGAAGGTGTTGCAGATCTCCAGGAAATGTTGGAGATGAGCGTTAGCATCTTCGTGAGGCTTGCCACAGAACGGGCTATCCTGCACCATATTGATGAGGGCTGGCTTGAGCTCGAAAGTCCCGCCTCCGACCAGCGGAGTGGGACCGGTGCGCACATTCTCGCTCGATGGAGCCGAGAATTCGCGTATCGTCTTGCTTGCCATCCTCGATGCTGAAGCCGTGTCGACGTCATCATAGAATCCCAGTCTTTCTCAAGAGACACCAGTGACACGCAGAAAGGGATGAAAAGGGGTGCCACCAGCTCCACACTGGGGGATCCTACAGGCCGAGACTAACGAGGTGGATTACAAAGACCGTATAGTGTTGTCACCACCTAACGGCTACCACACGTTCGTTGAATCGGGGGGCAAATCAAGGCCACTGACTAGTCTGGGTACCACACCCACACTAACCAACGACTACTTACTTCACTAGCAAAAGCAAGCAACCCGTCAATACCCCCGGTGACAGTTCACCGGCAAATATTGTGCTAAGTCGAAGAACCAACTAAGACAAAGACTTAAACAAGAACTAGAAGCACTAGAACTAGAACCGACTATAGTCTAAACACGATATAGATGCAACTAGAATAAAGTAGAAGCAAGCTATAAATCACAAAGGCAAGATGATAAAGATAATTATATTGATAACTCAAGTCTTACAAAAGGAAAAGGAAAAGATACAAGAGCTTATACCAGAGCTTCTGAAGACGACTCCGGAACCTCCGAGGCAAAGCTCAACTCGACTCTAACTCCCAACTAAACTATCCTAACTCTACTAGAGATAAGTGGAAATGAGAGCTCATTGGCTTGGTGTGTGTTGAAATGAGCCGTCGACACCTCCATTTATAGCACCAAAGGGCGGTTGAGTGGAGTAACCGCCACTGGACGTTGTGGCGGTTACCGGCCAGTTCGGCCGAACGTCGGATTCAACCGCCTTAAGCTTCTACGGCCTTGATGCATCCATGAAGGCGGTTTTGGGTGCTGGTGGCGGTTCGGCCGAAGCCCTACAGTTCGGCCGAACTGGGCTTCTGGCCCAGGGCCGCCCCCGTGCACCGCCTCTGCTTCCTGGGCCTCCTGGCTAGCTTGTCCTGGTGTTCTTTGGTGAATTTGGCCCATAGAATGATGTGGTGGGAGTCCACGTGGCTTGCACGGTCATCGCATCATCATCGCTGACGTGGACGACACCTCGTGTGCTTGCATGATGGTTAAGGGGGGTGGTTCGGTCAGAAACCGGAAGGTTTCGGCCGAACCGGAGTTTTACCCCCCTTAACGGGCTTTTTCCGACTCGGTCCCTGCAAATGAGACACTCACCAAAACTCGTGGAACTTTATTAGAAGTAAAACCTAAATGCATGAAATGTTACATAAAACCTCTTTTATTCCCGAGAGTTGGTGGTCGGATTCATACCGTAACGACCGCCAACAACTTGCTCCTTGATGTTGCAGTGGATAGTATCCTTAAGCAACCCTCGGCTACGAAACAGATCATACAACTAGAAAAAAAGGAGCCCTTTTCATCCTAAGAAGCTGAACACATTGGGTGTCATTGGAGTTATTGATGAAATTCAGGTTATTCTGTCATTTCTCATCCCTAGCTGACATAGGGGCATAGGTGATTGAAGGTCTAGAGGTTCTTCGGCGTCTTAGTCTAACAAGCAACCAAGTGCACAAAACAACCACAAGTGATGCACCTCGCCGGATAACATGGCGACGCTTAGCAGTATAGGATCCATATCTTGAAGGTACATGACAATGACAAAGTCAATAAAGAAGCTACTTGACATGAACAATTTGTGCTGCTTCATACAAAATTGCATCTTGAGTAAAGTAAATTTGGCTCGACTGCGACATAAAAAATATGTGCCTCCCACATACATACCACATCATAGACCACAACTACAGCTCAGAATACTACCAAGCAAGCACCAACCATATGAGATATATCGAATATCATGCTCCAGATCTACAAACCGAGGTACATGATGACATTCATTACATTCGCACACAAAGAACTAGATCTAGCATGAATCATCGATTGCAAAGCAAGCAATCGCAAAACAAAGTCCAATTGATAAAACGTCGGCAATAGAGAAGGAGCGGAGGGAATAGTAGGAAGATGTGGGAGACAGGATGGAGAGGAGATCACCAAAGGATCTCCCACCACAAACCTCAACGGCAGTGGAACCTCGGCGGCAGCAGCGGCGGAACCCTAGGGGAGAGTGAGAGCGACTTGTGTGGTGGGTGGAGGAAACAGTAGCTCGGAGCGGTAACCCTAGGGTGGCCGAGCTCGTTATATATGACGGGCTCGGGTTGCATATGCGGGGCCAACTCGCCCGCGTACGACCTGCTAGGCCTCGCCTGGCTCCGCGGGAACACGGCCTGTGGGCGTTTTGCTGGGGCCTGGCTACTGGGAGGGTGCCTGCACTCGCGGAGCCTGGCTAGAGGGCCTAAATAGGCAACCAAAAATGGGCCGGTTGGCTCCAAAGGGCCTGGCTAGCCCTTAGCCACCCAACCAAACACACCCATTAAGAGCAACAAGTGGCATTTGACTAATGTTTGATGGTAGGACACCGGAGAGCAAGTTATCATCAAGGAGGAGCAAGTGGAAGTTTCTCATTGCAGAAATCATGGTGGGTATATGTCCTGACAACATATTCACTGAGAACCTAACATAACCAGGATGATACACTGTTGGACAGAAGGTGGTGTAACAATACCATACCCCTTTAAGATTCGGTCCTCTAGGCTCCGACAGTCCTTCAAAGACATATCGAATCCAACATATTTGAACCCTGGATAGCCAAGGGGAATCCACCGCATCACAGAGAGGCACTTCTTGTTTCCAATCTCCAGTTGCATGTCATCCTTTTGGTTCCTAACAAATGTTGGAGTTGGGTTATTCCCAATACCTGCTAGTTTGTTTCCAGCAAGGTTGAGCCATAGCAAGCTGGTATAGTTCCCTATTTCCTTTGGGATCTCTGCAGAAACTTGGTTTCCAACAAGCATCAACAAAAGAAGTGAGGATAGGTTACCAATATCTGCAGGGATACCACCTGAGAGGTTGTTGTATGATAAGTCCAATACTTGGAGCTGGATAAGCTGTCCATACATCGGGGGTTCCCAGAGAAGTTATTCTCAGTAAGCACATATGCTTTTCATCCTTGCAACCTCAATAGGTAGCTCCCCAGTGAACCAATTCAGGCTGAGATCAAGCATGGTCAGCTTTGGCAGCCTAAGAATTCTAGAGGAAACAATGCCATCGGTATACCTGTTTGAGTGAAGCTTGAGATTCGTCAAACTCGTTAACTTCCCAAAGAGTCCTTGCACCTCCCCACCAAAATTGTTGCCACTAATGTCCATATACTTTTAGTGCAGTGCAATTCATTAGCTCAAGTGGCATCTCACGGGAAAAGTTGTTGCTCCCAAGGATCAGTTTCTCAAGATGGGGAATGGCTCCAATTCCTGAGGGTATCTTTTTAGATAAAGGGAAGTTTTCATTAAGTGAATGCAACTGTCCCGGCCGCTGCAATCTAATGCATAATGCCTGAAAATTATTACAAGTTCTTACTATATCAGAGACTCTATCTCCTCATAGCACACATGACACAAGCATGAAAGCTGGCATAAATAAATGAAGACCAAGCAAACAACTGCTCTAAAAGCTTAATCTATTGTTAAACCTCCATCCATGCCTGCTGAAGATTTCCATGGATATGGCATCCAAGTGGCGACATGCCGTTCTTATAGAGATTCTTTCTTCCTCCTTCTGGAGGAGAGCCCATGCTCGTATCCAGTGAGTACCCCTAAAAAGGACCTGCAAAGGAGAATACAAACACGATTTGTCAAAGACTATATCATGTCGGATTAACCGTATGACCCAACACATGGCGCCTGCTGCTACCAGAAATTTTCCTTTTGTCATCTTATCAAAACCATTTAACCACATGCCAAAAGATATGATGTGTATTCTATGGTGGTTTCAAGCCAACAGCTATTTCTACTATTCTCCATATGAATCTAGCTATAAAACAGTCAAAGAAGAGATGTTTTATAGTTTCTTTATAACCACAGAAACAACATTTTTCATCTCCTTTCCAATTCCTTTTAATTAGATTATCCTTAGTAAACGTTATTCTCCCTTCTTAAGGAACCATAGAAAAATTTGTATCTTTAAATGCAACTTTAATTTTCACAAGAGTTTATTTTGAGGCACCGTTGTTCGATTAAGAGTATAATTATACATTGATTGAACCGTAAAAAAGACCATGTTGAACTAAAGACCAGATAAATTCCTAGGGGTATCTGCCCATCAAAACCGTTCCCCCATAGCGACAGGTAGGTCAAACCGGAGCAATTTGCTATGGAATTCGGCAAGTTGCCAAACAAATGGTTGCTAGAGAGATCCAGAAACTGTAGCTTGCATCCTTCTGGAAACATGCTGGAAGAAATGCTTCCAGTTAAGTCATTCTCGGCAGTGTTGAACTGAATAAGGCTGGCGATGCCCTGCGAGACCGGGCCAGTGAAGCGATTCAAGCTGAGATCCACATATTCGAGCCCCGACCAGTTACCAAATAGGTCAGTGATGCTGCCTCCGAGTTTGTTGCTGGAGACATTGAGGATGATGAGCTTTGTCACAGGTTGCATGAAAGTTCATGGTAATTTCCCCCTCCAATCGATTCTGTGAGACATCAAATGTTTTCAGGTTTGTCAGGCTCGAAATGTTAAGGACTCCACCTATGAGGTTGTGCGAGAGGTTGAGGTGCTTCAGTCACAGGCATCTATTCAGATCGTCTGGGAGTTCACCGATGATGCTGTTTGTTGAGAGATCTAGATGAGTGAGACCAATGAGTCGCGAGAAATTACCGAAGATCGGCCCAGATATTCTGGAGCTAGAGAGGTCGAGGGAACTCACAAGGCCGTCGGCATCACATCCAACTCCTTGCCAGTTGCACGGAGAGGGCTCTGACTCCAACCATCCGCGCCTCGGTTTATTTGGTTGTGTGCTTGCAGGAAGTTCTTGAGTTCCATGAGCACCTCCATGTCATCGTTGTTCCCACGTATCAGCTCAGCTGTAGAAGTAACTAAATTGAAGAAAACTTAAATTCCGCATGATTTAAGAAGAGCAGACATGCAAGGGCAACAAGAATTGACTCGTACCGAAGATTAGTACTGAACACATCAACATGAGGAGATGCTGAAGCCTGGACATGGATGCAGGACTATGGATTGCTTTTGCAGTCCCTCATGAATTCTCTCTATATCTCCGTGTTTGTATTGCAAGTTGCAACTCGTATAGCAATCTTCTAGTGGAACAATATATATGTGGCTAGTTGTACATATATATTGTAAACGAGGACAATTTTTCTCTCTGCATCGTGTAAAATGCATACCAAAACGAGGCATATTAAATTGCAAAGAGATCCCTTGGGATTGGTCTCTTTGTGCTGGAGGGGAATTGGTCAAAAGTGCATGTCTTCAGACAGAAAATAATCTGGTCACGCTTCGGATGAAATAACAGGAAATGTTAAGAGCTGCAAACGAGATGTTAATATGTTGACCCAGATAACATAATAGTGGTCCCTGTTTCCAGATTGGGTTTAGATTATAAACTGCTCATGAGGTGTTCTTTTTCTTTGAGAGTAATGGTAGCTGTGGACGTCAGCTAGGCAGGCTAGTTGGTGATGTGCAGCATACAGATGCACTCAACTCTAGGAACGCATATCTGCCTCTGTGAGCATATCCGAGACACCGGATCTACATATCTTAAGATTGATGGACATGCTAGTGGTAGGCTTGAATTTACATGACTAAACATTTTTATTCTCCAAAGCTGATGGAACTTGACAATCTATTGAAGAACACTGAATTTCGTTCCTTCCAGAGATGCTAGTGTCAATACTCAACGGTGAACAACCCCAACCGGTGAACAGCCCGCCCTCATTTCGTTGAATACTACTTCATGAGTCTTCCTTAGGATCTTGGAGTTTTGTGGTGGAAGCTACTAGGTAGCCAGCATGTTGTAGTTGCTATCTTTATTGTGACTAGATAGGTGTCCGTGCGTTGCTATGGGCATGATACATAACACATAGATAAATAGACTAGATAAAAAATTTAATTTTGACGGCTATAAGGTCACACTGAAGTCCATAAAAGTTAGTACTTTTATTTTTTGTGAAGGTATATGCTATTCCTCTATTAATTTATATACCGTGCAAGCTACTATCTGAACGGTGGTGGGCCACTAAATATCAAATTATGTTTTCCATAAATTCAATGTAAATAGACCTGATTATAATTTCGTGGCACATCTAATACATGTATTGATGATACTGTTATTAAAATTATAAATCAATAAAGTCCTAAGATCTATCTAGGATTTGATGGAAAAGTTAGGCGAAACCACATGGATATGCGCATAGATATATCATAGACCAAAGGTTGTATTTCATTTTATGGATATTCATAAATCTAATAGTATTAGGTTGCCCCTTGCTACGGGAGGTTAAATAATTATAGAGCAATACAATGAGTATAGGCAACATGGTGTTGATCTTAGTAACATACTATTTTGAGACTAATTGAGATAAGCATCAACATTTCTAAAGCGAGTTATATCACGATATCCAGGCCCACCACAACTCTCTTTCAAATCGCATGTACCAGAGGTATTTTTCGACATCGATCACAGAGTTCCACTGCAGTTTATGTATATACATAAATATTTCATGTCTACTGAGCTGCTACATTCTTGGTCAAGATGTTCTATAGTGCTTCATGCATGAATTTTAGGTGCACTGTACAATCCAAGGTGTCAGGAACCTAGGAGCTTTACCGCAATCAGTTTTATCAGTTAATGAGATAGAGTTGGTAGGTTCAAGCTCACTGCCATTCGTTTTCAGGATCCGATGACCATGCTGCAGATACCTTTGAATGTATAGTTTCCACAAGAATGAAATTTAGCTCCATTATCCATGTATAGCTTCCATCTTAGTATTTGCTGCTGCATCTATAGCAGGTTTGGATTCCATATATTCTTTCTGAAAATGATGAAAACAAGGATTGCATTAGAAATCCTTCATCGTTTTAATTTAGCCATAACAATAACTTATCGGAAGGGCAAACACCGCACCTGTCTCTAAACACATGGCGGGTTCAAACACTGGATTGAGCCTCATTTCCATTGTTGGAAATAAACTTTAAGGGCTCCTTTGGAAGCCCAAGATCGTGCTGGATCCCGGTCTTTTCCCCGGGCCGGCCCCCGCGTGGAAATTGGCCACGGGCCAGATTTCCTCCGCATTTGGCAGCCCATGACACGGGGTTGGACGACCCCGTTCCTCCTGATTTCCACGGGGCGTCCCGTCCCGACCTCGAGGGCCCGGGCGGCGCCTCCCCATGTCCCTTCGCGGCCGACGCAACGCATCGCCGCGCTGCCTGCTGCTCCACCTCCCTAGCACGGCACTGCTGCAGTGCTGCCCCGACTAGCCGCCTCCTCGCCCAACGCCGCCGCCCCGTCTCGCTTGCGAGGGAGGCAGCGCTGCCGTCGCTTGTATCTGCCTCCACGGCTGTCGCTTGCCTCTACCTCCGGTCGTCTTCTCGAAACTAGCCGACACCGAGCCTCCACCTCCGCAACTGAATCCCCCTTGCCGGCAACCACGACCGTGACCACCTCGACGACCTCTACTTCGGCGGCGGCGGGTCCACTTCGGCGGACTCCTCCGCATCCACCATCGGATCCTTCTCCTCGGTTTTCTCCTTGTGCAGATCTTGGTAAGTTCTGTGCACCTCCTCCCCCCTCGTAGTTTGTAGATCTTGGTGAGAAGCATCAACAAGTAGGAATGTAAAAGACTATGGTTCTCCTCGGTTCTTGGCCATGCTGCTGGGCAGGCCCTGTAAATTTTTGGTTGATCCCTCACCGTCCATCAATCTACCATTTCTTAAGTACCAGTACCACAAATGTTTTCCTATCGGTTGCTGTATTTAGTCCATCCAGAATGTAATGTGATGAGCCGTGTTTTATTTGGTTTGCTGATCCAGAATGTAATGTGACTGAAAGTTAATTTTCTAGTTCAACATACATAGACCTCATTGGATCCTTATCACTGCTTTGTTCTCCGTTGAGAAAACTAAAGCATCGATGCAGGTTCCCAGTTCAAAGAGAGAACTAAAGCTATATACTCCCTCTGTCTCAATTTACATGTCGTTCTGGCACTTCATTTCCATGTCTAGATTCATTCAATGATCCATGTACTTGGTCTCAATTTATATACTAGTTCAGCCAATAAACATTGCACCTAATCATAACGTAAAACGACAAGTATTATGGTACAGAGGGAGTATTTGATTTCTTTGGTAGCATCTGGCAGTAGTGATATATATATAGTACTAGGTGAGAATGAAACAGCAACACATACACACTTGACTGGAGTATGCCTTTTACTGGTTCTGGCAAATTCGTTTGTTTATGGATTAAGTTTTATTTACAAGCTACTGTCCTCTTCTGTTGCTAACTCTGCAATTTGTTAAAACTTGAACCAGGATTTTTTTTCTCTGCGTTATTCCATCTGCTCACTGTTTTTTTCCATGGTCAGTGAGTATTGATATATAATATTCTTGCACTTACTTAATTTAGGTCATTTCTGAATCGTTTCGACGCTGTGTGATATGGCATTGCATTCTTTTTGCAAGCATGCCTGCTGAATTAACTATAAAAAAATGCCCCTTATATCTATTTTTGTTCTTCTTCTTTACATGATTTATTTGATTTTGCTTGTCGCTCATGTCTTTTAGCTGAAACCTATGTTCTTTGCCCCAGAGCTCTTTTACGGTACCTTGTACCACTAATTTAAAGGATGAGTATATAAACATCCGACGGTTGAGAATAATTGTATACTAGTTTAACGTTGATTAGTGGTATAGGTAGTATATAGTGAGTAATATAGTAGTATAAGAGCATTACTGGAAAAAAATCTAAATGGCATCACTGTAATTTAGATATATTTTAATATTTTTCATTCGATCATATATCTCGGGCCGACAGTCGAGGCACGCCAGTGGGATGGGTCTCGGGTCGGTGATGCACGCCACCGTTAAGAACGAGAAGAAGTATGCTTAGTTAATATATTTATGTCTAAATTACTATATTATCCATTCTCTGTACCATATATAGGGGTGGATGTCGAGCCAGCTCGGCTCGTTTTGGCTCGGCTCGTTCGAGCTCGTTAGCCAAACGAGCCAGCTCGGCTCGGCTCGTTAAGGAAACGAGCAAAAATCTTGGTCAACTCGGCTCATTAAGCTCGCGAGCTGGCTCGACGTCGCGAAGCTCATGGCGTCCTCGGTTTCGCCTGAGGGGGCTCATGGCGAATCGTGGCGGCGCCGGCTTCGAGCTTCGGGCGGCGGCGACAACGCTTGGCGCAGCGCAAGGACAGGGCGAGGCGGCGTGGAGCGAGGACAGCATGGCACGGGTCTCAAGGAGCCCACGTTTTATAGGCAGAGGGACGCAGCCATTGCGTGGCACGCACGCCAAGGTGGCCATGGCGCGCACGCCGAGGCTTGGCCTGGCGGCGGCGGCGCTGCCGAGTCCTATTGTAGGACAGGCACAGTAGTTGGGCCAGGTTGGGCCCCGCTCAACCCGAGGGGAAAACGGGCCCAACAGTGAAGGGAGAGGAGTGGGGGCAGGCCGGGGTTTGGTTTGGGTTAGACTGAGCTTGGCCCATTAGGAATTGGGGCTCTATTCTTTTCCCTTTTTATTTTCGGAATATAATTTCCCGTGCAAAGATAATTCCAAAAAATTCTAGATAAATCATTTAAGCTACGAAAAATACTCCGAAAATTCCAACAATCTCATGAAAAATCCTAGAGATAGAGTTGGACACGAGGAACCCAAATATTATATATGGAGCTCACAAAAAGGATTTTAGCATGTTCCAAATATTGGAATTTGCTCTAGGAAAAAATAGGAAATCCGGAAAATTCGCATTTTTAAAAACTTTACACAGATAAAGGCACTAAATGAAAGCAAGTTACACAACATTAAACCTATGTTGTTTTAATCTAATTCAGAAAATAAAATTATCCTATACTAAATTCCCTGCAAATATAATAAATCTTGCACAATTTTTTTTAAAAAATTAGATAAAACCATTGTATTAATTAAGCTACTATTCATATCCTAAAATTCGGAAATTTTAGGATGTGACATAAACTAAAACATGAAATGGATGTGCTCTACAATGAAACTATTTATACTATATAATTTGACTGACATGGATATTTGAGATATTTTTTCATGTGTTCGCTGACTATTGATAGTGCTGCATGTGTATATGTTGATGCCATCCAGACGTGTCTACTCCTGCAACTTGTGGGCGAGATCCTCTAAGTTGCTGCCATGTATAAACATCATTCATGTTCCCCAGGTCATCCGCAATGTGGCACAACCCTCCACCTTATTCAAGGGGCGGGGAAGAATTGGATGACTGGAAATATGAAAAAAATTCAATGTCAACTTTTATTCCAAACCAACTAATCTCTGAGAAGTCAAGTTAAATGGCATAGAAGAAAGGAATTCTGAAAAAATAAAGACCAACCAATGTAATAATGCTAAGCAACTCAAGCCAATTGCACAAGACTCTAGGCTAACTGAAATGAATTTGCATATTATCGTTTGACAGCATAAGGAAACTAACAGAACCGACACAATGAGCAGCTAAGCATCAACATGGATAATGTGGTGCAGGTATTTTTCTACAGTCATTCACGAAAAAGGGTCCGAAAAATAGTTAAGATGCAAAAAAAAGAAGAATTTTCATAATGCACATCGCTTGCAGTTTCAACAAAATTTAGAGGAATTTCAGAATGCCAAAGACATAGAGCTAATTCAATCCTACAAAATTGAAGGTCAAAATTCTCAAATAAGAAACGAATCTTTACAGAATGACAGCATTGTCACTTGGACAAGCAAAAATAGATCGAGATCAGTGTGAAACCCATAGATCCATAGCTGTTTTGGTAGTGCGTTTTTTTTTCTGATTTTTCTAAATTAACAGTGCCAAATGTAGCACTGGTTTGAGTATGGTTTGCGTCACATTACATTTCAACCTCTAAGTTGAATGAAGGCCAAACATGGTGGAAGATTTCTATGTTGGTTCTGCCCGTACCAAAATTTGTCATCTTTGTTCAGTTAGCAGCTATCCAATCCCAAACCACTGCTTGTTAGATTGAACTACTGGACCACTCCCATTATATGTTGTTCATTGCAGCAGGCATGATCAGCACAGAATTCAGATCTCAACCCGTCTGCAAAGGAACAGCCGCTACAGGCAACCTGAAGTTCAGATTCAGAACTGAATGTCTTGTGAGATGCTATACTACAAGGGACATCAAGGAAGAATTGGAGCATGCAACTTGGCATGGAGATCTTACACAATAGAGAGCTTCGCCAACTAATGGATCAGATCGAGAAAAATTGAGGTGCTACACCTTCTGCGGGAGCCTGCTGGAGCGTAGAGGAGTGTTCCATCGGTGGCAGCTATGCGACGGACTGCGAGCGCACGCACTGCTCCTCGCGCCCGCCGCCGTCTCCCGGTCGCCGCACCTCCTAGCTTCGTGGCTCCTGCTCTTCCTCTGCTGCTTGTCGATCGCCCTCCGTGGACACCGCGAATCTACCAGCCTCCTCGAGCCCTCCATCAAAATGGCGGCGCAGGATGTGAGGGGAGCGGATGGGAGAGAAATTTTGATATTTAAGCCTCAATTCTCATGCCTCACTTCTTTTAACCATCGATTAATTAGCATACCTTTCAAAATATAATCCTCGCGCTGCAGATTGTTTTGATTCAAGAGATTTTATCCTATTTTCTCTATTTCACTTATTTGTTTTTTCTTTTATCTTAGGGTGTACAGCGGCGGGAGTTCTTCCGTGCGAGCGAGGAGTCTTCCCTCAATTGTACTATGATGTGAAAAGATAAGGGTAGGGGTAGAGATATCCATTCAATTGCTGTGAAAATAGAAAAGAAGAAATAAATAAGTGAAATAGAGAATCCCTTCAATCGAAACAGTCCGCAGCGCGAAGGTTATATTTTGAAAGGCATGTGAATTAAGGGTTAAAGAAGTGAGGCGTGCGAACTAAGGGTTAAATATCGAAATTTATCGCAGATGGATAGGGCTGCAGGGGCGGAATTGGGTCCTGGGGTCTACTTCCCAACCTCCTGGACAGCATTTTTATTTTGGATCCTATAGCAAGATAAATTAAAATAACATATTAAGAGCAATCAACACAATAAAAGAATGAATGGATTAGGTCCAGCATGAGGTAGTAATCTCACCTGCCTGCTCCAAGAATTCTGCACCATGAAGCTTAAGCATTACCACTTTGCAAGCTTCTGTCGCCTTTCTGGCAGCCTGTCTAGATGATATCCTAGAGCTCTAATCTTGTAGCTTTCACGTGCATAGAGCAATAGTGTGGTGCCTTGTATTGACATGACAGTTAGAAGTAGTCTCATCAAAGGTACGTCTTGTTACGAGCGAGGTTGATTTTGTGCTGGTCAGTGCTACAAGCCACAAGTACCTAAATCCGAGACGAGACAGAAAGTGATTGAACTCCATGTTTCAAAGGCGGTAAGGCATCCCAAAAATTTTGAGAATGCCTTATCGCCTAGGCGACAAGGCGCCACTATTTCCCAAGGTAAGCTGAGTGCGCCTGGACGCCTAGGCGTCGACGCCTTTAAAACTATGGATCGAAGCACACACACTTCAAATGGTACTAAATCAGAGACAATTAGACAAAGACTTTATGGCACAACTCAACAGAAGGCAATGCATACATGTTCAGGGAAAGAGATGGTGATGCTCGTTCTTAGTCTCGAGAAATGTTGTATTTGTAATTTTGGCAGCTGAGGTCAATTTTATAGGTGTCGATCAAACAATCCACGAGAACTTCAAAGAGTATCAAAGATATGATTCCAAGGATTAATTAATATCTCTCATCATGTTTTTTCTTTACATGTCATGTGTCCTGCTGCTAATGAACTCACTCAATTTAGTAAAAATGTTCCGTCTAGTTAACTCTTAAAGTTTTGAGGAAATTCAGTTGAAAGAAAGCAACATTAAAGTTCTGATGAAATTCAAACTTACATGGAAAAGAGACTGAACATTAAGTTAGCAATGCATAATAGGAACATATTTTCAGTTAGGATGAAGTACAAGGTGGCAGCAAGAGGAAGCTCCATGAGAATGGCTCCCGTCCCCTCCTCTCCTCTTCCCCTGCTCCCCCTCCCGGCGCCTCCCTTCCCACCAGCCTCACGCCGGTGTCCACCCCGGGCCCGGCGACCACCCTCAAGGCCGCGTCCCCCTGTCAGACGTTCGCCCCTCTCCCCTGGCGTCGAGACTTTCTCCTCTCACGCCGGTTCCCTCCGCGCCTATCTTCACCACCGTGGGGCGCTCGAAGGCCCAACGTTGGAGCTGCGACTCCCCCCCCCCCTCCGGGAAGTCGGGTGGCGGCACTCCGACCTTCATGGAAGTCCTCCTCTTGGACGCGCACCCACCGGCGCCTCCGCCTGGTTCCTCCTCGACGGCGGCGTCGCAGGCCTACCGGGGTGCTCCTCTGGTGGCCTCAGTGGCGACGGCGGAGCCTCTTCACGGGCGGCACCTCGCATCGTCCTGAGTGACGAGGGGCGCGCTCGCAGGGTGGCGGCACGGGCTCCAGATCCTGTTGCGTTGTCACGGGTGGACAGGCATTGCCAGTTTCATTCGCGCCGGCAGCCGGAGCTCCGCCCCTGCCCGGTTCCGGTGGACCTACGTGGAAGATGCTTCAACTGCTTCTCGTATAATCACTGCGCGCGAGCTGCAAGTCAAGGATGAGGTGCTTCCACTGCCGGGCGCTGGGACATAGATTCTCCGACTGCAGGCAGCAGCTCGGTGGCCTCCAGGAGGCACCCCAATCCCAGCGTCAGGTATGGCGCCCGAAACCTGCCGCCACCGGAAGGGACGTTCTTCCTGCTCCCGTGGTTCCACAAGGCATCATGCTGGTGAGCTCTCGTGGCCGCAAGAGGAGGTGTAGGGTGAGGAGGGGGCGCCAAGATGGTTCGGGGAAGTCTGAAGATCTTTCTGAGAATGATGATGCAGGCTCTATCCCTGCCATGACCAGTGGCGATGAACGACCGGCCATTGTCCTTCCTCGGCCTCAGAAGATCCTTGATCGTTCTGCCGCCATCTCGCAATGGGAAGATGGTCTGTCTAGGGCCTTGGTCATCATGGTGCTGGGTGGCAGCGCCGACTCCATCTTGGCTAGCATTGCAAGTAGGTTTGAGGTTTCCTTCCTTTTCCTCCAACGTTTTGGGGAAGCGAGGTACCTCTTGATCTTGCCAAACGACGAGCTGGCGGTAAGAGTGTTTGATGGCGGTCGGCCCTACACCTCCACGTCCCTGCCCCTTCGGCTCCATGTCCGGCGATGGATGCACCTCCTGTACTCCAAGGGGGCATCCCTGGCGTTTCCAGTCGACATCTGGGGCATCCCGACTCATGCCTAGGAACAGACGACAGTGGAGCTACTCCTCAATGACCACTTTTGGATTGGCGGTGTTCACCCTAACGTGGCGGAGAGCGCTATGATGTGTTCAGGGTGATGGCCGGGGGGTCCTGCCCGTCCCAAATTCCGTCGAAGCTCGACCTTGAGATCATCGAGCCACCAATGGAGGAAGCAGGACAGTGCCCGGCGAAGCACACTCTCGTCTACCCTATCAAGCTTTCGGTCACCCCGGCTGGCCCGACGCTGGGGCCAGCGAATCCCCCGCCCCCGCCTCCGACTGATGGCGGGCGGCGGCGGCATGCACGGTAGCGCTCTCTCTCACCTCTGACGGATCCGGCGGCGCGGGGAACTCCTCGGGTCTCGGTGCACGAACGGTTGGGCCCACGGCCTGGACACGTGGTGCTGCGCGACTCGGGCGCACCCCCACGCGACGTTCTGCTTGCTCCTTCCGCCATAACTCCACCAGTGGCGTCTTCAACTTCTGATGCTCAGTTGCGCAAGGTGCAGTCTTCGGGGATTGCATCCTCCCTGCATGCGGAGGGTACGTTGATGGACAGTACGTCTCCCCAAGTGGCCATGTCGGGCCGCTCGCAATTCGCTACGCCCGAGGGCAGTTGTTTCTCTAAGGCGGCGGCGATGATTACTGCACCTTCCTGTTTGTCTCTGGGGCACTGTAATCTGTTGTTCAGGTGTCTCTGACCATTGCCCACTCATATTGGGCCTCAAAGTGAGAGCTATGGGTAAAAGAAGATTTCATTTTGAAAGTTTCTAGACCAAGATGCCAGGATTCTTTGAGGCAGTAAAACAGAATTGGGAAGCTCCTGGGTGGATCCACGGGGTGGTCAGGGTGGTCCATCGACCACCCTGTGGCCCGTCCGTGATGGGTTGTGGTTCATCAGTCATGAGGAGTCAGCATTGGTAGCAGCTGCTGAGGGAGATGTGAAAGAAATCATCCTGCTTCATTGTCGGTTAGGACATGTATCTTTTGAAAGCTTAAGTAGGTTGTACCCTACTATGTTCAAGGGAGTGGACAAGAGTAAGCTTGTGTGTGATGCATGTGAGTTTGGCAAGCATACTAGATCCATCTATCCTAGTATTGGCCTTCACAGTTGTGAACAGTTTATTCTAATACACTCAGATGTTTGGGGTCCTTGTTCAGTCACTTCTGTGAGTGGTGCTAAGTGGTTTGTTACTTTTATTGACTATCATACTCGTATGATGTGGGTCTATATGCTTAAGCATAAAAATGAGGTGTTTCATTGTTTCCAAGACTTCCATAAGTTGGTTGCAAATCAGTTCAATACAAGTGTCAGAATCATTCAGACTGACAATGGAACATAGTACATGAATAATGAATTCAGGTCATATATTTCAGATCAAGGAATTATTCATCAAACAACTTGTCCTGGGACTCCACCTCAGAATGGTGTGGCTGAGAGGAAAAATCGCCATTTGTTGGAGGTAGCAAGATCTCTCATGTTTTAGATGAATGTACCTAAGTATTTGTGGAGTGAGGCAGTGATGACAGCCACATATCTCATCAACCGAATGCCATCAAGAATACTTGGTATGAAATCCCCTGCTGAGCTCTTGCTGGGGAGGTGTGACTTTAAAGTTCCACCCAAGGTTTTTGGTTGGGTTTGCTTTGTGAAGGATCATCGGCCTATAGTGGGCAAGTTGGATCCACAAGCAGTTAGATGCATATTTGTGGGATATGCCTCCACTCAGAAAGGGTACAAGTGTTGGGATCCTATTGGCAGGAGGCTGTTTGTGAGTATGGATGTGACGTTTCGTGAGGAAGAACCATACTACACAAACAAAAATGATCCTGATTCATTCTTGGAGGAGTTCTCTTCGGTCATCGAGAGTGACAGTAGAGAGGGGGAGAATGAGAATGGCGAAGTGCAGAATGATGGTGTTGAAGTGACTCGTGAAGAGGTGATTGTTGGCACAGTCCCATGTCCTATGAATGAGTCTATTGTTCAGGCAAGTGATGCTCAGGATAATCCAAGTGGTGATGTTCATGAGGAAATAGAGGACGCTGAAGCTACAATCCGTGTTCAGGAGGAAGTGGAGGATGGTGAAGCTGTAGTTGTTGGGACAATCCCGTGTCGCACTGGAGTAAGGGTGGATGAGAAGCAAGGGGAGCGACCCATAGTGTATTATCGAAGGCGAGTAAAGAAGCAGGAGGAGCAATCACAACCTGAACAAGCTGAAGCTCCAGTCCCATATCTCTCCTCGGACTCCTCTCCATCAAGCTTGCCAACTCCAGCTGGTAATGGTCCTTCCACCTCTCAACCTGTAGAGTTACCACTTGCACAAAGTAGAGATCCTAGAGTTAATGCTGGGAAACCCCCTTCTCGTTATGGTTATGAACATGATATTGCTAAGTATGTTTCATACTCTAGTGTCTCTCCTACATATCGAGCCTTCATTGCATCACTACAGGCAGTGCCTATTCCGAAGGATTGGAGGTGTGCTAAACAGGATCCTAAGTGGAAGGATGCAATGAAAGAAGAGCTACTGGCACTTCAAAAGAACAAGACATGGGAACTTGTTCACCTTCCAGCAGGAAAGAAGGCGGTGGGTTGTAAATGGGTCTTCACGGTAAAGCAGACTCCTGGGGGAAAGGTGGATAGGTACAAAGCAAGATTGGTTGCGAAGGGATATAGTCAGACATATGGAATTGACTATGATGAAACCTTTGCACCCGTGGCGAAGATGGGCACTATGAGGACCTTGATCTCATGTGCAGCCAACTTTGGTTGGCCACTACATCAGCTGGATGTAAAAAATGCTTTTCTTCATGGTGATCTGCAAGAGGAGGTCTATATGGAAATTCCACCTGGGTTTGCGAATGAGCAGACTTTTGGGAAGGTGTGCAGACTTAAGAAGTCACTCTATGGCCTGAAGCAGTCACCACGTGCATGGATTGACAGATTCAGGCAAGCAGTGTGTGATATGGGGTACTCTCAATGCAACGGAGATCACACAGTTTCTACAAACATCAGTCCTCTCGTATCACTATCCTAGCAGTTTATGTTGATGATATAGTGATTACTGAAGATGATGTAAAAGAGATCAAGAAACTGAAAGAAAGGTTAGGAAAAGCCTTTGAGGTAAAAGATCTTGGACCACTTCGATACTTTCTTGGGATCGATATTGCTAGATCACCAAAGGGAATTGTTCTCTCCCAAAGAAAGTATGTCCTTGATCTGTTAGCAGAGACTGGAATGCTTGGGTGTTGCCCGTGTGGCTCACCCATTGATAGAAATCACCAAACTTGTGCTGAGTTAGGTGACTCTGTGGATCGAGAAAGATATCAGAGGCTAGTGGGTCGGTTGATATATCTTTGTCATACACGGCCCGACATTGCTTATGCAGTAAGTGTGGTGAGCACATATATGCATGATCCCAGAACTGGGCATCTGGAGGTGGTTTATCAAATCCTGAGATATCTGAAGGGAACCCCTGGTAAGGGGTTGTGGTTTAGAGCTAACCATCACTTGAATCTAGAAGGATATTGTGATGCTGATTGGGCAAGCAGTAGGGATGATCGGAGATCCACATCCGGATATTGTGTGTTTGTGGGTGGTAATCTTGTTTCATGGAGAAGCAAGAAGCAAGCTGTGGTGTCTTGATCTACTGCAGAGGCTGAATATAGAGCAATGGCCTTGGCTTTGTGAAAGGACCGTGATGTCACCTAGAGGGGGGGGGGTGAATAGGTGATTCTGCAAATTTCCAACACTTAAAACAAACTGTCAGTTCAACTCTGGATACTCCGAGGGTACGTCGGATACTCCGGGGTTAAGACCGGAGACTCCGCAACACCTCCGGATACTCCGGATACAACTTTAGCTGGAAATATGACTAAGTCAGAACCAAAACCGGTCAGACCGGTTTGGAAAACCGGTCAGACCGGTTTCTGACTGAGAAACACAAGAATGTAAATTAACCCCCTTTTCGACCTCTAGCACAAAAGCAACTTGATGTAGTGCTTGTGTAGATGATTTCTAGCAGGTCCAACTAGTCCCTGCACACAAGATAAGCACAACCAAGTAGATCGAAGCGGAAGCAAATATATGTGCTAGAAAGGAAATTGTGAGGCAAACCAAATTGGAGACGCAGCGAATTGTTTCCCGAAGTTCGGATTCGCTGTTTGCCCAAAGGCTGCCCAAAAGCACAGCGAACCCTACGTCTCCATTGAGGAAGCCCCTAGTGACCCAAAGGTCGAGCTATCTCCTCGGTTCCACTAACTTGATCTTTTCCCCGAAGGAGGCAAGACCACACCTGCACAAACAATCCGTGGCACACCACAACCTTGGTGGCTCACCGGCGACGCCTAGCTGTCTAGGAGGCTTCACCTCCAAGAGTAACAAATGCTTCAATGAGTTGCTAGACCTCAACCACGAGTGCTCAAGCTATGGATTCACTCTTTACTGAGTTAGCTAGCTCTCTAGCTCTTTATTGCTCACACACAAACCCTCTCTCAACCCAATCCAAAGATATGAACAAATTCAACCAACTCTCACAAAGAGAGGCTTGGGGAGAGCTTGCTGGTGCTTGAATTGCTTCTGGTCACCCAAGATACCCAAATGAACCAGCAACCCTCAAAGGTGAGGGCTAAGGGGTATAAATACCCCACACACAGAAACTAGCCGTTATGCCCGTGGAAAACCGGTCAGACCGGTTTCCCAAACCGGTCAGACCGGTTTTCAAATGAAACTAGCCATTACACTCCTGAGCTCCCAAACCGGTCACACCGGTTTCCAAAACCGGTCAGACCGGTTTTGGACCAGCCAGCACACTAAGTCCAAAAACGCTCCTCTCAAAGGCTATCTCACATGGGTTGACCTATGAGCACTTTTTGGTGTGTAGTCAAACAACTAATGTTGCATCCCTCTTGATAGTACGGCATTCCTATACTCAAGATTGCGAATAATAAATAAACTCTCCTCTTGAGCTTCTATGTCTTCATTGATGCCATAATTATCTAATATCAACTTGAGGGCTTCAACGTCCTTTACTCGCTGAGTAAATCCAACTTGAGCTAGTGACTTTGAATTTCCAAGTGTATGATCACTAATCCATACCAATTCATAAGCCACTTCTTCATATGTTTAAACAATGATCAGACGCATTGCATTGCTTCACTAGTTATGGCTTGATTAATGCCTAGGGATCAATCCACAAGACTAGTTCCTTCACCCTAGCAAAGTTCCTCGGCCACAAGACGACTCTTGTCCTTCTCTTCGCTTAGTACCTCGTCACTAGCCATCTAGTTTGATCCCTTCCATCCTATCTTGCCGCTTTGAGCTAGGCTTTGCTTTGCATCCACATGAAAACCACATTGAAATCCATGTCTTCAACTATCCGAGATATATCCAAAATATCTTCAATTGAGTTGTCCCAATATTATTTGACAAGCTTCTTCTAAATGAGACCTATCCATAAGCATCACTTCTTGTCTCATTTGTCATTTCTATTTGCTTGTCATTGTCTAAATTAATCACATGGGATCACATCCACTTGTTTGCTTTCACACTATTAAACCAATAGAGCACATATTCTTATTAACAATTACATGACATGAA
This sequence comes from Echinochloa phyllopogon, assembly GCA_033239725.1. Taxonomy (NCBI): domain Eukaryota; kingdom Viridiplantae; phylum Streptophyta; class Magnoliopsida; order Poales; family Poaceae; genus Echinochloa; species Echinochloa phyllopogon. The sequence goes on along the minus strand of BTCW01000015.1, from coordinate 19,372,884 downwards.
TATCCATAAGAATAATCCCCTGCTCACATACTTAAGCAAACAAGTTAGATTACAAATCATGTTGTCATACAAATCACCAAAACACTTAAGTGCCTAGATGCACTTTCACTTTGTGTGAAATGATGTGGCTGAAGGGTCTTCTGAAGGAGCTTCGGATGTTGAAAAATGATACTATGTCACTCCATTGTGATAATTTAGCAACGATCAATATAGCAAACAATCCGGTTCAGTTCGATCGAATGAAGCATGTGGAGGTTGATAGGTTTTTTATCAAAGAGAAGATGGATAGTGGAGTCTTAAAGCTAGAGTATGTCAAGTCTCGTAATCAACTAGCTGATTGTCTCACAAAAGGTTTAGGTCCTAAGGATAATGAGTTAGCGTGTGACAAGATGGGCATGTTGAATATATTTAGCCCATCTTGAGGGGGAGTGTTGGTGTTTTGTTGTAATTATCAAAAATGTAGGGACTATTGTGTAAAAGAGTAGAGATAAATGAAGGGCTGTGGAAATTGACCCAGCCAGTAATTTCCCCCAAATTCAACACTGAGCTAGGAGTTATGACTGAAACCTTAAAAGGATGTCTGTCTGAAAATGTTCAGAGGGTGCTGGTTTAAATTGCCTTGTTCAAAATGGTACTGACTTCTAATTTGTCGACCATCTAAATCTCATTTCTGGTAAAACTGATCAACATGAACATGGTTTGGATTTAAGTTATCTTCTTGCTGTCAAAAATTGATACCAATTGGGCAACTTAGCTAAGAGATAGGCCTAAAATACTAAAAGTATGTCTGACTGAAAGAACATTCAGAAAGCACTGATTTGGAGAAGGCATGGAATTAGATACCCTAAGGATATTTCTAGCTCTAGCTTTGAATAACAATGTTATTCCTAAATACATCAATAGTGTTGTGGCAAAATTTGGGAACTTCTGAACCACAGCTCCTTCAGCTATGATTATTTTTCTATGCTGTCCAGAAAATTGAACATCTTTTATTCATTGCTTATTTTGCCCTTATCTCACATCTTTGGCCTTGTTACTTTCAGATGGCCAATCCGGTGCTTATTGAGATCGACTTCGAGGGACGCGTCATTCAAATTTCCTACATTGGGAGGGTTTTCCCTCTATTCTGTGGGATACGTTAAGTTCGGTGGGGTACAATAATCAATAATAGGATTCTGAATCTAGCTGATAAACTTGTCAGTCGGTCTCAAAGTGCTTTCATTCTAGGGAGAGACATAATGGAAGGGGTAGTTATCTTACACGAGACAATTCATGAAATGCATAGAAGAAAAGAGACGGGGTTATATTAAAACTTGACTGCGAAAAGGCTTATGATAACCTCAAGCGGCCCTTTGTGCAACAAGTCCCCAGAATGAAAGGATTCTCATCCACATGGTGTGAATGGATTCAAGAGATCATGTCTAGAGGAAGTGTTGCTATAAAGGTCAATGATGATATCGGTCATTTTTTCCAAACCATGAAAGGAGTAAGACAAGGAGACCCTCTATCACCAATCATTTTCAACATAGCTGTTGATATGTTGACGGTGTTAATTAACAGAGCCAAAAGGGAGGGTCAAGTGAATGGAGTCATTCCCCACTTGGTAGATGGGGGCCTATCCTCTTATAGTATGCTGATGATACTATTATCATTTTGGACAACGATCTTGAGGGAGCTCAAAATATGAAGTTGTTACTTTCAGCTTTTGAGCAGCTATCAGGACTTAAGATCAATTTCTATAAGAGTGAAATGTTTTGCTATGGTGCAGCAAAGGAATTACAAGTTGAATACTCACATATCTTTGGATGCGGTATAGGTAATCTACCTTTTCGGTATTTGGGAATACCCATGCATCGTCAGAAATTACGTAATAGTGATTGGAGACATGTGGAAGAAAGGATCCAGAAATGGTTGACTTGTTGGCGCAGCAAACTCTTATCGGTAGGGGGTCGTTTAATTTTGATTAACTCAGTACTAAGTAGTCTTCCTATGTTTATGCTATCCTTCTTTGAGGTACCCAAGGGTGTGCTGAAGAGACTGGACTTTTATAGATCTAGTTTTTTTGGCAGTGTGATGAGCATAAAAAGAAATATAGGTTGGCTCAAGGGGGCCTGGGGATTCTAATTTTAAAGACGCACAACCGATGTCTACTTAGTAAATGGTTGTATAAGTTAGCTAATGGGGATGGAGTATGGTAGGTGATTTTAAGGAAAAATATTTGAAGGATAGAACGGTCACACAGGTCCAACAAATGCCGGGGGATTCACAGTTCTGGACTGGCCTCATGAAGGTCAGAGATGAATTTCTCAGGTTGGGTAGGTTTTCTATAGGTGACGGTTCTCAAACTAGATTTTGGGAGGATAATTGGATTACAGCTCGACCTTTGAGAGTTTTATTCCCTCCTGTATACAATATTGTGCGAAAAAGAGTGCTACAGTACAGACCGTTTTATCCTCAATACCTTTGAATGTGGCTTTTAGACGGTCTCTCACCGGAGGTAACTTGCATGCCTGGCATCAGATAGTGGCCATGGTAATGAATGTACAGCTATCTGATTAGAGAGATCGGTTTATTTGGGGGTTACATCAAAATGGGGTGTTCACAGTTAAATCTATGTACAGGGCATTAGCGGTAACACAAGCAGTTCTCCCTGACACACTATGTAAGCTTAAAATTCCCCTAAAAATTAAAGTTTGCATGTGGTACCTAGTTAAAGGGGTAGTTCTAACTAAAGACAATTTGGCTCGTAAATAATGGCATGGTAATGAATCTTGTTCGTTTTGCTCCCATAATGAGTCTATTCAACACTTATTTTTTGACTGTCATCTTGCATCATTTGTCTGGAGAGTTGTTCAAGTTTCTACTAATTTACCTCCCCCAACCAGTATAGAACACATATTTGATGGCTGGTTGGCGGGTATAAATAGAAAACTTAGACTTCATATATTGGCAGGAGCCAGTCTTGGGCAATCTGGTTATCCAGGAACGAAGTGGTATTTTACAAGGGCTTAGTGCCTTCTTATTTGCAGGTACTATTCAAAGGAACACATTGCACCCGATTATGGTCTTTACTACAGAAGGAGAATGACAGACCTGCATTGATTATGGGGTGTAGAATGCTTGAGACGGTGGCCATGGAGATCTTTGCCGCACATGGCTGGAATTTTTGAAATAGAATTGCGTTTTGATGTGTTTCATTACGATGTCAAAGTCAAAACATTTTATTTATAGCTTGTTCCTTCAGAATTTTGTTTTCCTCATTCCTTGGCTTGTTGAAGTCATAAATGTGTAATAATAATTAAACAACTATATGCATTGATTGATGCGGCGGCTGGGATATTAATGAATATTCCCCTTTCTAAAAAAACAATATCCCTCCATACTACATTGGGCGCGAATATGAAGAGCTGGGGGTGCCTCGCTGCCACGTGCAGCTGACCCTAATGCCTCACCCCACTCATCCCGAGTGGTCATCATTGGATCTAGAGGTCTTCGGCCACCGCTTGGACGACACGTGGGATGCAGCGGCACTTAAGGCACTCACTGCCTTTTGCAGCCATCACCCAATTGAGTTGGCCGTTGCTCCAATGGGTTTATTCCCCCCTTGAGCAGGAAGATGATCCTATGTGGCTGGATCTCATTGGCCATGTGGAGATGCTAGGGTAGATCTGCCCCTAGGAAACCATCTCACTACCAGAATGATCGACATCTGCACCGGGTGGGAAAGCCCTTTAGCACCGGGTTTCCCACCCGGTGCAACTAATCCGAGGCTAAAGGGGTACCCCTTTAGCACCGGGTTGAATAACCGGTGCTAAAGGGGCCCTTTAGCACCGGGTGCAGCCACGACCCGGTGCTAAAGGGCCTGCCCCGCAGCGCCGGTAGCAGGGCCTTTAGCACCGGGTCGTGGCTGCACCCGGTGCTAAAGGGCCTGCCTTTAGCACCGGTTGCTGCCTGAAACCGGTGCTAAAGGCCCCGGATTTCTTTTTTTTTTTTTGCTTTTTTCAGTAGCCATGCGTGCACGTCTATATACGTATATATTCTAATACGTGTATTCTAATGCGTATTCGGCCGACTCTATATTCATACTAGCTGACATTTCATCAAAATAGAAGACATATATATTACAAAAGTAGATATTCATGCATGTCAACTCGAGTTATATATATTTAAACTGTATTTTCTACATAATTAAGATTGACGACTAGCTAGCTCTCGTTGGACTGTCCGGCACGTCCTCCAGTATTGGCGAGTGGAATTCTCCTCGGGGATTGACGACCTCATCCCAGATCCATCCGACGAGCTGTTCTGCAATTGCGTCAATTCTTTCTATCTCTAGGGACTCTTCCTTCAGGTTGAACATCTATAATTTAAAAATATTTGAAAGACATTTAATCCGTCGAGTTGGAGACAATAATTGTGCACTTAATAATAATGGAAATGTCTTTATTATTACGTACCATAATATCGCGTTGTGTGAGCTTTTTATGTCCCCAATTCCACATGTAGTCGCACACATAGTATGCACATAAATTATTTCCCGGTCCCTGTTTGGCACACTGTCGACCAAAAGAAATCTAGTAAAATTCATATAATATATTAGTCGATGCCTACATGTACAAATTACTTGCTTACCGGAAAGCCAATGTTCCATTTTAGTGTTTCATGTTGTATACCCGTGTGTTCTGTACGAAATTGAATCCAGACCCTGCGAACAAAAAAATTGAGTTAAGTCATTGCGAGTGGAAGGGGTGGATTAAGTAGGGGAAAATATACATCACCTTGCCATCATGTCCATGATGTTCTGTAGTTTTTCTTTTGGGGTGTGCAATGAATCAAAGACGTTCACGACACCCCGATCAGGACACAATATAATTAGGAACCAGTGGAATCTGTGCACATGTATACATTATAATCAGAAATGAATTGTTACACAGACAGTATAAGAAGAAGGCTGTGAATGTACTCACTCGATGTTGTACGGGATTAGTATGGAGTCACAGTAATTTTGTTTCTTGATATATTTGTATAGGTTTAAATATGTTTCCTCAGGATTGTGCATTATCATTTCTTCACTTATCCTTCGAGGGTCAACGAAACCAACGTCATATATATTGTCTCTGCGACATTTTTGAATCTCCATTCTGCATATGTTAAGCAATAAATAAAGCCCGCGTCAACATAGATTGGAATTATTGTTTTTAAACTGTGAATTATAAGCAACAACAAAGTACTTACAATGTCCAACATGTGATCAAATCCACGTCCATGGCGTCGCGGTGGTACAGCTCATATATATCATTAAACCTGAGCCAGACAAAATCCGCGTCACCATTGTAGAAGTCTTGGTCCTTCACGCCTACTTTTATCATGCGCCGTTTATTCCTTCTTGATTCTTCCAAATACCAGTCATGGAATCGGCGCATCTTCGTTTGTAGCTTCCTCTCCATTTCAGGAGGGACCATAGGCTCGCCAAGCTTAAACGGCCACTTCAGCGTTGTGTTTACTGGCACATCTTCTTCCCCCAGGACTTGCGCTCTGGTCAGTCCAGTCTCGGCCATTACTCGTTGAATGTTAAGCTCGTCCAGAGATGGCAATGGACCCAAGGGACGCTGAGGTTGCTGGCCGAGTTGAGGAACCTTTTTGGATGGGCCCGCCTCCTTATCCGCAGCCTTCCGTTTCCGGCGAGATTTCAGTAATGAGCGGTCATAGTCTGTTACTATTACTTCCTTCTGTTGACCCTTGCTCAAATTACCGAGGAATGACTTCACGATGGTGGGATCAAGCTTCGGCTCCGCCTCAGGTTTTCTCCTCCACTCGGCCATTTGCCTCTTTGTGTCTGCTTTTACCGAGGCTTCGAGCTCCTCTAGAGTCTTCTCGCCCGCTCTTTTCTCTGGTGCGGGCTTCTCTCTAGTTTTTCGCGCCTTCTTCGCTGGTGGAGTGGGGGCAGAGGCTTTAGTGCGGCGTCCCCTCTTCGGCGGAGGAGACGGAGACCTCTTCGGCGGAGGAGACGGAGACCTCTTTGGCGGAGGAGACGGGCTTGCATCAGGAGCTCCCGGAGAATCGTCATGATCCTGTGGATCTCTTGGAGGTGACGGGGGCTTGTTGGTAGCCGCAGGTGTATCGGGTATAACGATGTCTGCCTTGCTCCATAGAATGATGCAGTGAGAACACTGACCGAGTTTTGTTTCTCCGTCACCTCCGGGGATGTCAAGTTCCAAGTCTTCCCAGCTGGTGACGACTTGCTCCACCTCAACAGGTACGTAACCATGTGGAATGTCATTGCAGTGCCATTTTTGCCCTTCTTCCACACGTTTGGTCATACCGTATGCGACCTGATAAGTTAGTAGTCACAAAGAAAGTTAGTAAATGAATGGTATTTACGGTGAAATGTATGCAGTATGAACTAAGGTCGCATACGTACCACCACAGCTAAGTTCTTCTGCCTGACGACAAGCTCGCACGCGGTCCGTTGAGTTATTTCATCCACGGTGTAACGGACCGCTTCGGCGGCCTGTGTGGAAGCGTGACTGCTTTGATATTGCTGTGGAGGGCTAATAAGGGCCGCATCTTGGAGAGGTGCATGCTCTGTGGAACCGGTCCCGCCTGTGGCTTGTTGGAGAGGTGCAGGCTCTGTGGAACCGGTCCCGCCTGTGGCTTGTTGTATCTGCAGCCATGCTACCTTCATCCGTCGCTCCATCTCTGACTCCATTTCTTGGAGCTTTGAGCCCTGGGCGGCAACCGTTTGCTCTAGGTCCCTTACCCTCTGCTCATATTCGGCCTTCTTCCTCGAACGGCTCCTATAGGTGGCGGCGTGCTCTTGGAAACCTTTCTTCCATGAGACGCTTGTGCCTACGCCGCGCGTCCGTCCAGGATGCTCCTTGTTCCCTAAGGCATAGGTTAGCTCATCTCTGTCTCTATCGGCAACAAATTCTCCCCTATCAGATGCCCTGAGGATATCGAGGAGACGCTGAGCTAGTTCTCGCAAGTCCTCGGGAAAAACTAAGGAGCCGTCGATTGGGCTCAGGGTGCCTCCATGACCATAGTACCAATGCTTGGTCCTTGTGGGCCAGTCATGTGTCGCTGGAGTGATGCCTCTAGCATATAGATCTTCTTCCATCTTCTCCCATTTAGCGATGCTTGCCTTGTAACCTCCCGAACCCATCTTATGCGAGTACTTCTTATTTGCGGCGTTTCCAGCGTTTCTAGCGCTAGCCGTTGCACCCTCTTCGGAGGTTTTGTACTCAATGAATGCTTCCCACTCGTCATTGGTGATCTTCTTATACTTCTCAGGATCCGGGGCCTCTCCGGTTTTGAGAAATTGCGAGTACAACTTCTTCTTGAAATCCTGAAACAGAACTGCCATCTTCTTCATTGTCCAATCCCTCAGTTCTGCTTCATGAGTGCTAGGCCAGTCGAATATTGCCTTTAATTCCCTCCATAGCATCTCCTTCTCTGTATCGGGGAGCACGTACTCCTCAGTGGGGTCCGTGGACTTCCATTTTCTGATACTAATGGGCACATTGTCCCGTACAATTACCCCGCACTGAGATACAAATTTCTTCGCCACTTTTGGGGGCTCAACTGGCTCCCCGTCATCCTCCACTCGGGTGATGTGTAACTTGACATCCTTCAGCTTCTTCGTGGTCGATCGTTTTGATTTCTTAGCAGAGGCGGCCTACACAAATTACATATATACGAGATGATATAGAGATGGTATACATAATTGACATGTACAGTACAAATTTATGTTATCTATATACACACCTGACTAGACGAGGGCGCGCTACCGGCTCCTTCAATAGTTTCGGCCCTTGCAACATTGTCGCCATGGACATTGTCGTCCCTTCCAATGATGCCCAACACATCATCCATCGACATTGGTTGGGTTACAATATTGAAAAGTTGATTCGCAAAGAATGTGTCGTTGTCCTCTTGCATGGGTAGGACAGGGGTGTTGGTGTCCTCTTGCATGGGTGGGACAGGGGTGTTGTTGTCCTCTTGCATGGGTGGGACAGGGGTGTTGTTGTCCTCTTGCATGGGTGGGACGTTGTTGTTGTTGTCCGCCATCTATAGAATTAAAAATAATTGGTAAGAATTGATTCGGGTGGGACGTTGTTGTTGTTGTTGTTCGGGTGCGCGGTGTGAATTGATTCGCTAAGGGTTCGCTAAGGGGGTCGGTGCGCGAAAAACGGATTCGCTAAGGGGTTCGGGTGCGCGATGGGTTCGGGTACGCCATAGAATTTCCGATAATAAACATTTTCGATAGTATACATTATACAAACATATAACATTTCCAATATACATTTAAATGAAGCACATATATTTCTAATATACATAGAATTTCCAATATACATTTCAATGAAGCATTTTCCAGTATACATTTCAAACATATAACATTTCCAATATACATTTCAATGTAAATATCTCCAATACATTTAAATGAAGCATTTTCCAATATACATTTCAAACATATAACATTTCCAATATACATTTCAATGTAAATATCTCCAATACACATTTCAAACATATAACATTTCCAATATACATTTCAATGTAAATATCTCCAATACATTTAAATGAAGCATTTTCCAATATACATTTCAAACATATAACATTTCCAATATACATTTCAATGTAAATATCTCCAATACATTTAAATGAAGCATTTTCCAATATAAATTTCATACTAGTATTAGGTATAAAACCCAAAGCAATCCCAATCCTACAGCCACTGTTTCCCTGTTCATTGCAAAACAACCATTTCCAACCCATGCACTCACTTAAATTATCCCAAAGTTCATCAGTTGCAAGCCCTGAAACCTGGAATTTCACTTCCATTTAGCACTGTTTAGATCACAAATTTCACCCTCAAAGTTTACAATGCAAAAAGAAGATTGTCATCACATCAAAATATCATAGCATGTATGGACTACTAAATGTAGATAAAATCAAAAACTAATTGCATGGATTGGTTGTACTCTACGAGACGAACATTTTGAGCGGCGCGGGACGAGGGGCACCGGCGCGGGGACGACGGGCGCGGGGACGACGACGGCGGCGGGGACGACGGGCGGCGGCGGCGTGGGTGTCGGAGCGCGGGGACGACGGGCGCGGGGACGACGACGGCGGCGGGGACGACGGGCGGCGGCGGCGTCGGCGCGAGGACCACGGGCGGCGGCGGCGTGGGCGCGAGGACGACGACGGCGGCGGGGACGACGACGGCGGCGGGGACGACGGGCGGCAGCGGCTGAGGAGACGAGGCGGCGGTTTCTGTGAGGATTGAGGGCGAAGTGAGGGAGGGGAGAGAAGTCCCCGGCCTATATAGGACCGGGGCATTTAGCACCGGGTGCAGCCACGACCCGGTGCTAAAGGCCCTTTCGCACCGGGTGGTGGGAAGACCCGGTGCTAAAGGCCCCCCCTTTAGCACCGGGTCTTCCCACCACCCGGTGCGAAAGGCCCTTTAGCACCGGGTCTTCTACACCCGGTGCGAAAGGCCGTAACTGTGCGCCAGACTGAGGCCTTTCGCACCGGGTGCAGCCACGACCCGGTGCTAAAGGCCCCCCTTTCGCACCGGGTCTTCTACACCCGGTGCTAAAGGCCCCGTAACTGGCGCCAAACGAAAATTGGGGGCCTTTAGCACCGGATTTTAGATCAACCCGGTGCTAAAGGCCCCAACTTTTCGTTTGGCGCCCAGTTTCCAAACGGGCCTTTAGCACCGGGGGCTACTATTTGGGAATCTTATAAATATAGTTTTTAATGTATAGTTATTAATACTTGTTTTAATTCAGTTATTAATACCTATTAAAAATATATATTAAAAAAGAAAATCTTATACATTACTAGAAAATCAATATAAAATGCTAGAAAATCTTATAAATTACTAGAAAATCTTATAAATTAATAGAAAATCTTTTAAATTACTAGAAAATCCTGTAAATTAATAGAAAATCTTATAAATTAATAGAAAATCTTATAAATTACTAGAAAATCTTATAACTTACTAGAAAATCTTATAAATTACTAGAAAATCTTATAAATTACTAGAAAATCTTATAAATTACAAAAATTGATAACTAAATGAAAGATTTTGGAACATTAAACGGTCTCAGATGAAAAAGTCATGAATACCAAAATTTCATATCTCATCAAGATCTACAATCTTTATTTAAGTCATTTTTGCATTTGAGAAAGTGGTAGTGTACATTGTTCATTAATCCTAGATTCACTCGCATAGTTTCCAAAACTTTGTTAGAGACTTGTCAAATTTCTACTACATGTTATTACCCATTTTGAAAATGACAAAATGACCTAAATAAAGATTGTAGATAATGATGAAATATGAAACTTTGGTATTCATCACTTTTTCATTTGACATCACCTAGTGTGAAAAAAACCTTGGTTGTAGGTGTCATTTTTAATTCAAAATTTGGATTGTTCAAACACGAGAAGATTTTTCAAAATAATAACATTAATATGTTTCATAACCTGATAGAGTATGATTTTAGGAATTTTTAGGAAGAAAAATGATCTTTTTTGAAGTTTGTACGAGGGAGAACGACTAGTTACAACTTTTATACAGAGATTAAAAAGAAAAATTGTTCTTGTTCATCCAGTGACGTGGCCCGGTGACGTGGCCGGCCGCCGCACGGCCCCCGCGGCCCGGTCGTGGCCTTTAGCACCGGGTGCAGCCACGACCCGGTGCTAAAGGCCACGACCGGGCCAGTGACGTGGCTCGTGTGCGCCCGGTGACGTGGCCAGCCGCGGTCGTTGCCTTTAGCACCGGGTGCAGCCACGACCCGGTGCTAAAGGCCTAAATCTTATAAATTAATAGAAAATCAGTATAAAATGCTAGAAAATCAATATAAAATGCTAGAAAATCTTATAAATTACTAGAAAATCTTATAAATTACTAGAAAATCAATATAAAATGCTAGAAAATCTTATAAATTAATATAAACTCTTATAAATTAATAGAAAATCAATATAAAATGCTAGAAAATCAATATAAAATGCTAGAAAATCTTATAAATTACTAGAAAATCTTATAAATTACTAGAAAATCAATATAAAATGCTAGAAAATCTTATAAATTAATAGAAACTCTTATAAATTAATAGAAAATCAATATAAAATGCTAGAAAATCAATATAAAATGCTAGAAAATCTTATAAATTACTAGAAAATCTTATAAATTACTAGAAAATCAATATAAAATGTTAGAAAATCCTATAAATCAATAGAAAATATTATAAATTACTAGAAAATCTTATAAATTACTAGAAAATCAATATAAAATGATAGAAAATCTTATAAATTAATAGAAAATCTTATAAATTACTATAAAATCAATATAAAATGCTAGAAAATCTTATAAATTACTAGAAAATCTTATAAATTACTAGAAAATCTTATAAATTACTAGAAAATCAATATAAAATGCTAGAATTAATAAAAACAATCTTATAAATCAATAGAAAATCTTAGAACATAGGTGGAACATAAATGCAAATATAGTTATTACAAATTGGGTGGAACATAGTGCAATTAAATTACATGGCATCATCGTTTACTCGGACACTAATAAACTTCCTCTTTACAAATGTTCCTTGATTGTGATCACGCCGTAGATACGGTGTCTCCTCCGCCGCTAACAGGATGCTTGGGTCATCAGCCACTGAGAATGGAGGCCGGCCATCGAGCATATCATAATCTTCATCCGTCTTGTCCTCAACTCCTACGATTTTTCTCTTTCCAGGAAGAACTATATGACGCTTTGGCTCGTCTTGTGATGGGTCCAATTGCTTACCCCCACCTTTCTTATCCGCCCCTTTCTTCGGTCTGCTAGCCATGTCCTTCACATAAAAAACTTGTGTGACAGCTTTGGCCAGGACGAACGGTTCGTCTAGAAAGCCAATCTTGTTTAGGTCCACTAACGTCATTCCATAGTCCGCTTCAACTTTAACACCTCCTCCAGTCAGCTTCACCCATTGGCACTTGAACAGTGGGATCTTCAAAGGTCCGTACTCTAGTTCCCATATCTCCTCTATGACTCCATAGTATGAGTTTGTATTGCCATTGGTGTCTGTCGCGTCGATCCGGACACCACTGTTTTGGTTGGTGCTTTTCTTGTCCTGGGCTCTTGTGTAAAATGTATACCCATTGATGTCGTATCCTTGGAATGTCAAGATCGTGCTCGATGGACCTCTAGCTACAAAAGCTAGCTGCGCATCAATGCCCTCGACACCCATAAGACGTCTTCGCAACCAATCGGCGAAAGTACTATTGTGCAGACGCTGAATGAAGGCCGCAGACTTTGTTGAGTTTTCGTCCCTGAGAATCTGCATGTGCTCCTCGATGTACGGAGCAACTATGGTTGATTGTTGCAAAACTGTGAGGTGCGCTTTACGAAATGTCTCAACGTCCTTGATCACCATCGATCTTCTCCCTAGTGTGCCCTTTCCACCAAGTCTCCCCTCGTGATGGGATTCGGGCACACCAATCGGCATAAGATCGTCGACAAAGTCAACACAGAATTCAATGACCTCCTCCGTTTCGTATCCCTTAGCAATGCATCCTTCTGGACGAGAACGATTACGGACATACTTCTTTAGGACAGCGAAGAACCTCTCAAATGGGAACATGTTGTGTAGAAATACTGGGCCCAATATACGAATCTCTTTGACGAGGTGAACCAATAGATGTGTCATGATATTGAAGAAGGATGGTGGAAATATCATCTCAAAGCTGACAAGACATTGCACCACGTCGTTCTGTAGCTGATCTAAGTGGTCTGGATTGATCACCTTCTGAGAAATTGCATTGAGGAATGCACATAGCTTCACAATGGCTTTCCGCACGTTTACTGGTAGCACACCCCTGAGTATGACGGGAAGCAGCTGTGTCATCAACACATGGCAGTCGTGAGACTTCAGGTTTGTGAACTTCTTCTCTTTCATATTTATTATTCCCTTAATATTGGAGGAGTAGCCAGACGGAACCTTGATACTGTTCAAGCATTCAAACATGCTTGCCTTCTCTTCTTTGCTGAGAGTGAAGCTGGCAGGACGCAAGTACTGGCGTCCTTTGTCTCTCTTTTCTGGATGTAGATCAGTCCGTTGCTTCAATCGTTTCAGATCCTGACGTGCTTCCAGTGTATCTTTTGGCTTCCCATAAGTACCCAGGAAGCTTATCAAGTTCACGCAAAGATTCTTCGTCAGATGCATCACATCAATCGCGTTACGGACCTCTAAACGTTGCCAATAAGGTAGCTCCCAAAAGATAGACTTCTTCTTCCACATCGCGGCACGACCATCCTCGCCCGTCGGAGCAGCCTGGCTTCCGTCTCCCTTGCCAAACACCACGTGTAGGTCCTTCACCATATCAAATAGCTCTTCTCCACTCCGGTGTCTCGGCTTTGTACGGCGGTCAGCATTCCCGCCAAAATGCGCACATTTCTTTCGTAGCTCATGCTTCGCCGGAAGGAATCGACGGTGACCCATGTACACAACTTTACGACAATGTTTCAAATACATGCTTTCGGTTTCCTCTAAACAGTGAGTGCATGCTTTATATCCTTTGTTTGATTGTCCTGATAGGTTACTTAGTGCAGGCCAGTCGTTGATGCTTATGAAAAGCAGTGCTCGAAGGTCAAACTGCTCCTGCTTGTCCTCATCCCACACGCTAACACCTTCATTCTTCCACAGCTGCAAAAGTTCGTCAACCAATGGTCTTAGGTACACATCAATGTCGTTGCCAGGTTGCTTTGGGCCTTCGATGAGCACTGGCATCATAATGAACTTCCGCTTCATGCAGAGCCAGGGGGGTAGGTTGTAGATACAAACAGTCACGGGCCAAGTGCTATGACTACTGCTCATTTCACCAAAAGGGTTCATGCCATCGGTACTTAAACCAAGCCTAACATTCCTCGCATCAGCATCAAACTCTGGGAATGCTCTGTCGATGTTCCTCCACTGGGATCCATCGGCGGGGTGTCTCAACATGCCATCCTGCTTACGTTCTTCTTTGTGCCAGCACATCAGTTTGGCATGGTCTTTGTTCCTGAACAAACGCTTCAGACGGGGTATCAGAGGGAAATACCACATCACCTTCGCAGGGATTTTTTTCTTAGAACGCTCTCCCCCAACATCACCAGGGTCGTCCCGCCTGATTTTGTATCGCGCGCAGGTGCAAACCGGACAACGATCCAAGTGTTCGTACTGTCCGCGATAGAGGATACAGTCATTAGGACACGCATGTATCTTCTGCACCTCCAAACCGAGAGGGCAAACAACACGTTTTGCTTGATACGTTGTCGATGGCAATGTGTTACCCTCTGGAAGAATCTTCTTTACGAGTTTCAGTAGCTCCTCGAAACCCTTATCAGTAACACCATTTGCTGCTTTCCACTGCAGAAGTTCAAGTGTGCTACCCAACTTCTTTAGCCCCTCTTTGCAATCTGGGTACAGGTCAGTCTTGTGGTCCTGCAACATGCGCTGTATCTTTTTTATATCCTTATCATTGCCGCAGTCTTTCTCGGCATCACGCAACATTTGCCCGAGCCCATCAGTAGGTTCATTTTCCTGAGCAACATCTTCCTGAGCATCGCCTTCCCGAGCAACATCTTCCTCATCGGCATCACCCATTGCAGCATATGCAAAGGAACCGTAGTATTGAGCCAATAACGGAATGTCGTCATCGGCCTCGTCTTTTTCATCTTCATCCATTAGAATTCCTCTTTCACCGTGCTTCGTCCAAACAGAATAATTCCTCATGAAACCGTGCCTCATCAAATGCACTTGAAGACAACCTCTTTGTTTGTACGATTGTATATTTTTACAATGGGTGCATGGGCAGAACATGAAACCGGACGGCGTCCTGTTAGCCTCGGCGGCATCGAGAAACGTCCTAAGGCCATCACGGAAGGCCTGAGCGTGGGGGTCCCCGTACATCCATTGTCTATTCATCTGCATTATTAACCAATAACAAATATACAATACAATTTAAAGATAAAAAAAATTAATATATAAATAAATACAAATTATAATATATATTCCATTATATAAATAAATTTCTAAAACTACATTACTATATTCATTAAATATAACATTACTATAAGCCTTATAAGATTTATAAGATTTTCTATTAATTTATAAGATTTTATAGCATTTTATATTGATTTTCTAGTAATTTATAAGATTTTCTATTAATTTATAAGATTTTCTATTAATTTATAAGATTTTATAGCATTTTATATTGATTTTCTAGTAATTTATAAGATTTTCTATTAATTTATAAGATTTTCTAGCATTTTATATTGATTTTCTAGTAATTTATAAGATTTTCTAGTAATTTATAAGATTTTCTAGTAATTTATAAGATTTTCTAGCATTTTATATTGATTTTCTAGTAATTTCTAAAACCACATTACTATAAGCCTTACAACTATTCACAAGTCATACAAAACAAAATACTAACTAGCTTGCCTTCTCTCTCCATTTAAAACACAACATGCATGAACACTCTCTCCACCATGAACTCAAGCTCTCTCCTCTCTCTCCTCCAAGAACACAATCTCTCTCTAGCTAGCTTTACTTTGATTCACAAATCCCTCTATTTCTAAATCATAGAAGGATTACAAGCTAAATAAAACATTAGAGAATGAAAGAGTGTACCTTGTAGTGCTCCTTAGATGAGTAGATTCTTCACAAATTTTGAAAAAAATTTGGGCAGCACCTCCCCTCCCACGGCCGAGCAGCATGAACACAGCGCCTAAGTGTTCAGCTGGCTCGGGCGGGGGAGGGGAAGCCCCTATATTCAAACACATTAGCACCGGGTCGTGGCAAGACCCGGTGCTAATGTTCACCCTTTAGCACCGGGTGCAGCCACGACCCGGTGCTAATGTGCCCGAGGCCTTTAGCACCGGGTCGTGGCTGCACCCGGTGCTAAAGGGTGAACATTAGCACCGGGTCGTGCCACGACCCGGTGCTAATGTGTCCGCCCGGACACACCTCCGCGCCGCCCCCGCTCCTAGCCGTTGGACCCGGTGCTGAAGCCCCATCAGCACCGGGTCCAAAAATGGCCGAGGCGGAGGAGGCGGGCGGATGTGAAGGATTCTGGTAGTGTCTTTACCTCCACCAGGAGCATGATTGCGCTATATCGCTTGCAGGCTCACCAAAGCGCAGCCATTGCTAACCTGTCCGATTTAACCCAAGCAAATCAAATGATCAGAGATAATCGAGATGCACAAATTGAGGAGTTAACTGCCAGAGTGGGGGAGTTGGAGATGGAAGTGGAGGGGCTGAGAGATGATCTTGAGGACAGGATTGACATGGTGGATATGCTCGAGGATCAGATACATGATTTGCAGATAGACTTGGGTGATGCTAATGAAGAAATCTTGCAGTTCCAGATGGGGCAGGTACAAGACGCCTCTCCTGATGTCATGGAATTGGATGGAGGCGAGCCCAAGCTGCTGGAGGGCGTCTCTGACATCGACTGAAGCGCCACAGCTCGGGGGGATCCATTCCCCTAAAGATAGCCAATCATCCGTCGGCAACTTGGACGATTTTTAGATGTTGTTAGTAATTAGTGCACATACTCCTCTATAGGGTAGCCTAGCTTTTGGTCCGTGGTGTGGTAGGAGAACTTTAAGTTGAGTACCTCCTTTGCATCAGTGCACTTGGCTGTAACCATTCGATGACGGGGTCTGTCCCGGAAAAACTTCTAGTTGTAACCCGTATTGTGGTTGTCCTTGTTACAGCTGAAACAAGTTATTATTTTTAATCATGTTTCCTTTCAAATATGGGCCTGATAATGAATACAAAAGTTGTTAGTCATGTTATAATATATTTGTTCACAAAAAATCAACATCATTGGAACAGTCTGTGAGGAGTTATGTCCAAATTACTAAGGTTCAGTTTACTGAAAAACAGCAGTACAACAGAGCAAAAAATTAATTTTCTGTGATCTTAATCTTTGAATCTCATTAGGAAATGAATACCAATGTTGTTTCAAATCTGATAAACTAAGAACACACAAAATTTCAGTACCATCTGACCCTCCTACGAAACATTCTGCACAAACACCAAAATTCTGTCTGCTGAAAATTCAGCCAAGCAGCAAGGCAGAGAATTTCAGTTTTCACCATCTTAATCAGGGAATTGGCATCTGAGATGAATAACAAACTTGTAGATACTGAAATTTCCTAGCTACATCTAAAAGATGAGGATTTTGGGATTAGTAGGACAGAAGCCATAAATTTATTTGTAAAGCGCCGTATTCTGTCCAGAATGACTGTGTGACATTTGCAATTCTCAAAATCTCTCTCATTTACCTTAATAAGCATTAGAAGTGATATGGACCATGTTGGCTAATGAGAAAGCTCTTAATTTCAGATGGTGGGTCCAACCCAGCAAACTCTGCAAGGATTTGAAGGTGCAGGGGGTAGTGGACAAAACCCGTCCTCCATGGAGGCTATCCTGGCCGCTCAAACGGAGTTGCTGCGCCAACTGGTTCAAGCACAACAGCAGAGGGGTGGCCACAATGGCAATCCTCCTCAGGTGGCGACTTACCAGGATTTCCTAAGCACCCAGCCACCAATATTCAACAAAACTAAAGAGCGACGTGGACGCTTGGATTCACACTATCGAATCCAAGCTTTCTCTATTGATGGCTCCTTGTTTAGATGGGAACAAGGCTCGCTTTGCCGCACAGCAGCTCCGCGGCACAACTCATTTGTGGTGGGAGAATTACTTTGCTATGCTTCCTACCAATCATGTGGTGACTTGGGTTGAATTCAAGGATGCCTTCAGAGCTCATCATATTCCAGAAGGATTGTTGGAAAGGAAGCTAAATGAATTTCTTGCACTCACTCAGGGGACCCGCACCGTTCTGCAATATTCTCAGGCTTTCAACAATTAATGTCAGTACGCATGTTATCATGCTGATACCGACGCTAATAAGCATGATCGCTTCCGTCGAGGCTTCAACACCAAGCTCAAGGATCGTCTAAATCCTATCAAGGCTGATACTTACAATGAGCTGGTTAACTTGGCTATCACTCAGGAAGATTGCATCATGGCTCATCGTGTTGAGAAGAGGAAGACACCATCCGGACCCTCTATTGCTCCACCACAGAGGTATCAGTTGGTGCGCAATGCTCCTCCGAAAGTTGCTCAGAAGCCCCCTCAGCAGGGACGTTTGGTTTTTAGGCCACATCAGCAGCAAGGGGCCCCTCGACCGCCATTTCTTCAGCCTGATGGCCCAAGGCCAATTGTGCAGCAGCCGGTTCGCCTCGGGAATGTTAATCATTGTTTTACTTGTGGGAGTTCAAACAACTTTGCTCGAGAATGCCCCCAGGCCCGGCAGCAGAATCAAGCCCAATGGCCAAGGCAGAACAACCACAACAAAGGCAAAAGGCCGACCGTGCAAGTGCGCCAGGGGCGACATAACTTCACTACCTTCACGGACCTTCCAAAGGGTGCCCCATCATGACGAGTACATTCTCTAACCCAAACTGGCTTGCAGTTATTTTGTTTCATTCAGGAGCATCACATAGTTTCATCAGTACAAAATTTTGTGGAAAATGTGGTCCAGGCTTTACTCATACGAAAAGTGCTTACATGATCACAACACCTGGTAGGAAAATTACCTCAAATCAAATAACACGCCTCGTGCCACTCAAATTGGGTAGTAAAATTTTTCCCACAGATCTTATTATTATGGGCATTAAAGACATAAATATTATTTTGGGAGTAAATTGGATGACACAACATGAGGCTACATTATATATCGCATCATGGGTTGTAGAAATCAATTCCCCCACACATGGAGCCACTACTCTTTATTTGCCACCTCGTGAATGCATTAGTACTTGTGCCTATGCAATGATGGAAAGAAAAATAGAGAATATCCCGGTGGTGTACCAATATGTCGATGTCTTTCCGTACGACTTGCTAGGGATGCCACCGGATAGGGAAGTTGAATTTGTCATTGAGTTGCAGCCTAGCACTACACCTATCTCTAAGAGGCCCTATCGAATGCCACCTAAGGAGCTAGCTGAATTAAAAATACAAATCCAAGAACTTTTGGATAAGGGATTCATTCGCCCTAGTACATCACCTTGGGGTTGTCCAGCTCTCTTTGTTAAGAAGAAGGATAATAGTTTGAGGCTCTGTGTAGACTATTGGCCACTCAATGCGGTAACCATAAAAAATAAGTATCCACTACCCCGCATTGACCTTCTCTTTGATCAACTTGTGGGAGCTAAGGTCTTTTCAAAAATCGATCTCTGTCCAGGCTACCATCAAATCAAAACCCGACCAAGTGATATTCCTAATACCGCCTTCTCCACTCGCTATGGACTATACAAGTACTTGGTTATGTCTTTCGGGCTCACAAATGCTCCGGCCTACTTCATGTATCTCATGAATTCAGTCTTTATGCCAGAACTTGATGAATTCGTCATGGTTTTCATTGACAACATCCTCATATACTCCAAAAATGAAGAAGAACATACTCAACACCTTCACATTGTCCTTCAACGCCTTAGAGATCACCAGCTCTACGCTAAATTCTCTAAGTATGAATTTTGGCTGAAAAGTGTTAAATTCTTGGGGCACACTATCTCCGATGATGGTGTTGCCATTGATCCCAGTAAGGTACAAGAAGTGATGGATTGGAAGCCTCCTACTTCAGTTCATCAAATTTGGAGTTTTCTGGGTCTAGCAGGATATTATCATCGGTTTATTCCAGGCTTCTCAAAAATTGTTAAACCCATGATAGAATTGTTAAAGAAAGGTCAAGTTTGTATGGAGTGAAAAATGCACCGAAGCCTTCCGCACTCTAAGAAAACTCTTGACTTCAGCACCTGTTCTAGCTCAACCAGACAACATGAAGCCATTTGATGTCTATTGTGACGCTTCGGACAGACTATCTTATGGGCAATCCTGTAACATCTACACAGATCACAAAAGTCTTAAATATATTTTCACCCAAGCTGATCTGAATTTGTGACAAAGGAGATGGTTAGAATTGATTAAAGACTATGATATGGAGGTTCACTACCATCCAAGAAAGACAAATGTGGTAGCGGACACACTCAGTCGCAAGGCTCACTGCCATTGCTTTTCTATAGGGTGGATCACGGAAACCATATGCCTAGAAATGCAAAAGCTTAACCTAGAAATTGTTTCTCAAGGTACCGTGAATCATATAGCACTTGAACCCACCTTGCAAGATCAAGTAATCATGGCACAACTAAATGACAACGGTATCAAAATTATCAAACAGAAATTATCTCAAAGAGATTCTCGTTACAAATGTTTCCAACAAGATTGGAAGGGAGTCGTATGGTTCGAAGGTCGCTTAGTCGTCCCAAAGAATCCCAAACTCCATAAACAAATCTTGGATGAGGCACATCTTTCTAAGTTCTCTATTCATCTGGGAAGTAAAAAAATGTGGACTAGACTAAAAAGGGAGATTGCTAAATATGTGTCAGAATGCGACACGTGTCAAAGGATTAAAGAAAGTCATTTAAAGGTAGTTGGTACTCTTCAACCAATACCTATTCCATCATGGAAATGGGAAGACATAAGAATGGATTTCATTGTTGGGTTACCTAACACATCTCAGAGGCAGGATTCTATTTGGGTCATAGTGGATCAACTCACTAAAACCACACATTTCCTTCCCGTCCATACCACCTATCCCGTTAAGCAATATGCCAAAATCTATATGGATCGCACTATCAGACTACATGGCATACCCAAAACCATTATTTCAGATAGAGGGACTCAGTTTGTCGCATGCTTTTGGGAGCAATTACAAGAGTCTCTGGGTACTCGTTTGATACGGAACTCAGCTTATATGGTCAAACCAAAAGAGTAAATCAAATCTTGAGGACATGCTTTGCGCTTGTGTCATTCATTATGGCAACAATTGGGACAAATGTTTGTCATTAGCCGAATTCTCTTATAACAACAGTTATCAAGCGAGTTTGAAGATGGCCCCTTTTGAGGCATTGTATGGCTGAAGATGTCGAACACCATTAAGTTGGTCCTATGTCGGGGAACAACAATTGTTTGGGCCCGATTTATTGATGGAAGCAGAAGAAAAGGTCAAGGTCATCCAAAAGCACCTACAGGCAGCTCACTCGAGGCAAAAGAGCTATTTTGATAAAAGACGTACACCATTACAGTTTGAAGCCGGTGACTACGTATATCTTAGAGTGTCACCGACTAAGGGTGTACAGAGATTTGGAGTAAAAGGGAAGTTGGCCCTGAGATATATCGAACCATATGAGATCATTAAGAAATGTGGACCCGTAGCTTATCGAGTGAAACTTCCCGATCAACTTACAACTATCCATGATGTCTTTCATGTCTCTCAACTCAAGAAGTGCCTTTGGGTCCCCGACAAAGTAATGGAACAAAATGAAGTATGGATAGAGCCAGGTCTTTCATATATGGAGTTTCCTATCAAGATCCTTGATCAAAAGGAAATATGGACGAGGAGACAATTGGTAAAAATGTTTAAAGTGCAATGGAACCATCATACCGAAGATGAGATGACATGGGAAACAGAGGAATTTCTTAACAAATTTTTTTGAGGATTTCAACTTGTACACCAAGGTACAAAACACCATACTAGCTTTCCTTATCGCAACCTTGGGACGAGATTCTTTTTAAGGGGGGTAGGTTGTGAAAAGCCAAGAAATTAGGGTCCAAATTAAAACAATGAGAAGCACAATTTGACTTTAATCATATGGTTGACCGAGGTCAAACTTAATGTTGACTTCAATACTACCCAAGTTGACCAAACCAAACTCCAAATATTTTATTCTAAGAAGTGAGCATAATCATAGGCAGTAACACCCAAATTAGTTAATCTAACCCATAACTAGAGCAAAAGTTCAGTTGAAATTTATTTTAAATTTTTAAATTCAAAGTTCATTTGAGTGAGATTTAAAGGTTCCTCTTTTTCTGCTTAAACTAGGGCTCAAACCAAAAATCACCCAACATGAAAGTAAATCAACGTAAATATGCGGATTGGATTTCAAACATAGTCCTTGTTTATCAGAAAAATGGGAAACTTCGTGTTTGCATTGATTTTAGGGATTTGAACAGGGCAACACCAATGGATGGATACCCAATGCATGTAGCCGATGTGTTGATAGATGCTGCTTTAGGGCATAAGGTAATAAGTTTTATGGATGGTAATGCTGGTTATAACAAAATTTTTATGGCTGAAGAAGATATCCATAATACCACGTTTAGGTGTCCTGGACATATCGATTTATTTGAATGGGTTGTAATGACTTTTGGATTGAAAAATGCTCGAGCCACATATCAAAGGGCTATGAACAATATTTTTCATGAGCTCATTGGTAAGATTGTGGAAATCTATATAGATGACGTAGTGGTGAAGTCCAAAGGCTACAAAGAACATTTAGCTGATCTGCGCAGGGCATTGGAATGTACTAGAAAGAATGGTTTAAAGATGAACCCGAACAAGTGTGCTTTTGGCGTATCAGCTAGACAATTCTTGGGTTTCATGGTCCATGAGTGAGGAATTGAGATTGGGCAGAAAAGTATTTCTGCAATTAACAAGGTTGTTGCTCCCAAAGATAAGAGGGAGTTACAATCACTGATCGGCAAGATTAATTTCATGAGGAGATTTATATCGAATCTTGCTGGTAAAATTTAGTCGTTCGGCCCATTGTTAAAGTTGAAGGCTTACATGGAGTTTGTATGGGGTGAGGATCAACAGAAAGCTTTAGAAGATGTAAAAAGATATATTGCACCTCCACTAGTACTGATACCTCCTCAAAAGAACAAGCCATTTAAGTTGTACTTATCGGCTGATGACCAAGCAATAGGATCAGCCCTTATACAAAAATTTGGAGGAAAGGAATGTGCAATTTACTATGTGAGTAGAAGGCTTTTGGATGCAGAGACCAGGTATTCTCTAGTAGAAAAACTTTGGTTGTGCTTGTACTTTTCTTGTACTGAGCTTAGACATTATTTATTATCGATTGAATGCATCGTCGTTAGCAGGGATGATGTAGTTAAATACATGTTGTCATTGACAATCTTAAATGGGAGAATTGGGAAGTGGATTCTGGCTCTGTCTGAAGTTGATATGCGTTATGAAATGGCTAAAGTTGTTAAAGGTCAAGTCATGGCTGATTTTGTTGCTCAGCATTGTGATCCAGTGATTAATTCTTTGGAACTTGCTCCATGGACTTTGTTCTTTGATGGATCAACATGTGGAGAGGAATGTGGCATTGACATAATATTGATATTGCTGATAGTCGATGCTGCTACAAACAACCAGGTAGAATATGAAGCTATTCTCAAGGGGATCAAACTGCTGAGGGAAATCAAAGCTGACGTAGTAGAAATCTTTGGAGACTCAATGCTGGTGATCAAGCAATTAAATGGGGAATATGAGTGTAACAATAATATATTGAGATCGTATCTTGAAGAATATCTTCAGCTCCTAAAGGAATTCAGAATGGTTTACATTGAACATATTCCCAGGGTGCAGAATGAAGAAGCTAACAAGTTGGCACAAAACACTTCTAGTTATCGGCTAATTCCTGAAATATTGGAGCTAACATATGATGATTGGAGAAAAGAAATTGTAGATTACTTGAAAGATCCCTCACAAAAAGTTTCTAGGCAACTCAAGTTTAAAGCCACTAAGTATGTGTTACTAGAGGAGTATTGTATTATCGGACGATTGATGGTGTCCTACTCAAATGCATTGGCAATGAGGAGACTAGAGTGTTAATGGATGAAATCCATGCTGGTGTATGTGGAGCACATCAATCGGCTTATAAAATGAAGTGGATGATCAGGAGGAATGCATATTTCTGGCCAACTATACTTGAAGATTGCTTTGAGTATTACAAATGATGTCAAGATTCTTAGAGATTTGGTAATGTCCAGCGAGCGCCGGCATCGGCTATGAATCCTACTATTAAACCATGGTCATTCAGAGGTTGGAGAATTGATTTGATTGGCCAGATTTATCCCCCATCAAGCAACAACCATAAGTTCATTCTGGTAGCTACAGATTATTTCACCAAGTGGGTTGAAGTGATCCCTTTGAAGACAGTGACATCGGCAAACATGATCGACTTTGTCAAAGAACTTATTATATATCGATTTGGCATTCCAAAGACGATCACCAATGATCAAGGGACGATGTTCACTTCAGGAGAATTTGATGAATTTGCTACTAGTATGGGCGTCAAGTTGTTAAATTCTTCCCCTTACTATGCTCAAGCCAATGGTCAAGCAGAGGCTTCCAATAAAGGAGTCATCAAGTTGATCAAGAGAAAGATCGAAGAAAATCCTAGGAGATTGCATACAATTCTAAATGAAGCTTTGTGGGCTTATCGAATGGCTTGTCATGGTGCAACTAAAGTCTCTCCTTACCTGCTTGTATATGGGCATGATGTCGTGCTACCTTGGGAAATTAAATCTGGGTCAAGGCGAGTACCATTTCAGGATCAATTATCAGCCGAGGATAGATTATTCATGCTTAATGAAAGATAATCTTGAAGGCTTGATGGGTCATCGGCTAAGGGCTTTGATCAGTATTCAGGAAAATAAAGCTCAAGTCACCAGGTGGTATGATAAGAAAGTTAAAGTTAAAGGGTTTGCTCAACGGGATTTAGTATGGAAGCTGATCTTGCCTATCAGATCTAGAGATCAGAAGTATGGAAAATGGTCACCTAATTGGGAAGAGCCGTTTCGAGTAAATCAGTGTGCGTCTGGCAATGCATATAGCTTGGAAACATTGGAAGGAGAAAGATTTTCTCGAGCTTTGAATGGAAAATATCTAAAGAAATACTACCCTAGCATTTGGGTAGATGCATAAAGTTGATTGTTCACATCGGATGTAGCCGGTATGAGAAATATTGCCTCAAGAACAAAAATGCTAAGGAAAAGTGATGACGTACGAAGCAAATACGTTGAAAGCCGATAACGATCGGATCCGGCCGATACAATATGTGCCGCCCTTAGTGCAAAAAATCAAAGCGTATTCAAACATCAGCAAAAGTAAAAGGGTCGAATGGCTTCGACAGTATATGTATATATATATATATGTATATATATATATGTATAGGAAAGGTATACTCTGTGGCCGGCCATAGAATAGTTATTCTGTAGCCACCTCTTTTTACTGTAGTTTTATGTAGTAATTTACTATAATTTCAATACATATTTATGGTAATTGGGTTACTATAACACACATGGAGATATTTACCATTATATTATAGTAAATCACTTAGTAAGAAGTTACTAAAATCTCGTGAATTACTATAGTGACTATAGAATAGTTATTCTATGGCCGGCCATAGACTATAGGTTCTATATATGTATATATATATATATATGATTGTTCAGGCAAAAGATGGGATTTTTCTTAAGGCCATCCCCAAAAGCAGACAACACAAACAATCTAATCTAAAGAGACCTGATTCACCACATCGCCGGCACGAATCGCCGCTTGTATGACCGCCATGGGTCCCTCGAAGTTGCCGATCAGCTCCTCAAAGGCTTCGTCTTCGCCGCCGGGAGGAGCAAGGTGCATGTGGAGGAGCTCAAGACTCGTACAAGTCTGCACTATAGCGAAGGCCATTGCTGCCCTCTGATGAACTCCATGGCCGGCGACCTCTCTGGTGCGTGTGGGGATGTCCTGGAGGCGTTCGACGAGTGTTGCACCTCGGGCGTTGACGTCGAGAGTGGCGGTGTCTGCTGCTTGGCGGAGGGCCTGCAGCTCCGATTTTAGGGCTGGTAAATAAAGAAATTAGGAGAATGCCACAACAGGAATCACAATGATCATGGGTATATGCCAGAAGAAGAGATGTACCAGCTACCCTAGTATCGGCTTCCACCGGTTGAGCACGGATGACAGCGGTCTCCTCTTCGGAGGTGGAGAGAGCGGCCTAAGTTGCTTCCAGGCATGTCTCGAGATGCAACACCTCACGGGAGGCCTCGGAGTAGCAGTCGTGGGCTTCGCACCCATCCTGGATCAGCCCTCTGATGAGCTTGTTTGTCTCCGCGTCGACAGACAGGCCAGAGGAAGACAAACTCGAAGCGAAGGGATTTAGGGGCGGCACCGCACGACGGGCACTGGTGGCCTCGTCATCCCTGGTAAAGGTGCAAAATCAAGAAATCCATCACGGCCAAAGGAGTGGGAGGAGATCTCTTACCCTCGTTGGCGGCAAAGCGGAGGTGGCCTTGATGGGCCATCATCGGCGTTGCGCTTGTTCGCCGTTGTTACTGTTGAAAGGTGGAGATAGATCGGAAAAAGGTGAAGGATAGTGGTTGGATGGGAGATGAAATTGGGATCCTTTATTTAAATAAGGGAGGAGAAGAGGTAGGAACCGTCGTCCAGTCGTGGGAAGACGAGTTGAAGTCGTGGTGGAGGATGAGGCCCGATTTTCAAGACAATACTGACAATGCTTAGTAAAATCAATCGTCACAAGCACAGGAAAACATGCGTTATTTGAGTCTGAACATGGAGAAAGACAATGATGGCTAGAGAAGATTTTTGGAACAGAAATAATATTTTATTCTAAAACTGGGGGGCATGTGTTGACACCAATTTTTTGTACCTTGCACATGGGTGCAGTTTGAAAAAGGGCTGGCCGATGGAAGCTAACGGTTGGAGTTGAAGACTAAGAAGCTAGCCGATTTATTCGAGAGCCGATGGAGTCAACATGGTCAACAATTAATGGGAGCCGATGTGGTCTTGCTAATGTAGCTTAAGCCGATTGAAGTTGATGCGGTTGATAAGCGAGGATTTGGTCGGCACATGTGGCAGTGGGGCAACACTAAGCTCGGTTTTAAGAGGTTTTGTATTAGGAAAGTACTGTTTTCTTTTCTGTCAAGTTTGTAAGTCATAATCGACATGGAGTCTGTATCTTAGCTTATAAATAGGGCTCTTGGGGCTACGAATAAAGTCTGTACATACCAATCAAGCAAACTTTTACTCTACTCACATCGTATCTAGTTATAAACCCTAGCTTTAGTAGTTCATGAGTTCTTCCATGTCTTCGTAGGGCTGCATCATCTTGATCTCCAGCTTGCTTGTAAGTTTCGCTTTTACCTGGTGCTCTCTAGGCTTTAACTACCGGGCGTATCACTGTAGTTTCGTCTAGATCTCCTAAAAGCTATTGAACAAGTTAGATTTCTTAATCTAGTTTGTTCACCAAGTTATCATAATCCTTAGATTATAGGTTCAAGTGCTCCACTTTTATCTAGAATCTAATTGTTACACCCTTATATCGAACGTTGTTGTGTAGCCGATCAGATTAGCCGATTCAGGTTATTTTGCTCTGCTTCGCTATTTCGTTCAAAGTTATCGATATTTACTAGTTCGTGATAGATCCGCGCTGTTAAGTTTTAGTTTATATCATCAATTTATCCAGTCTGCCTACAAGATTTAAACCGCCTGTAATGTTTTTAAGCAAATAGCTGATTTAAGCTTGAACGTGGACTTTAAACGATTCATCGGCTATTTAACTGATCGAATCTAGAGAAACACAGTTCAGAATCATAGCCGATCTGTTAATTTTACATGATTTTATCCCTTGTCAATTACAGGTCAAATTGACTTGCATGCCCTGAACCTCAAGATTAACCGGCTCGTCATTGGAGTGAAGCAAATCTTCGAGGCCAATCGTGTGTTCACGCAGACTGTCATCACCGACTTTTTTGCGTCAATACATTTTTGGCACGCCCGATGGGACAACGAAGGCAACTTAGCTGATATACGTATTGACTTTATAATAGCAAAAAATTATGGAGGTGAACCAGATACCACATCATGCGTTACAAGCATCTGCCTACTGGTCGATAGATCCGACCATCGAACCAAAGCCAAGGAGAATTCCAGACATCGCGTAATCCTCGAGTATCGTTGCCGATGTCTCCATTCATTCAGTCACCCTATCAGCCACAACAATTGGGAGGTCAAGGATCGCAAAATGGCTCTCAACCATTTCAGCCAGTAATTCCCTGCTCGCAACCACCAGCTCAGATGCAACACATGGGGAATTATCAGATACAATAAACTCCACATGCCTCTTGGCCGATGAGTTCCCATGTGTATCACCTATATCAGGAACAGTACATGGAGAATTATCAGCATTATGTTCCTTATACGCTGAACAACTAGAAGATTGTCCCTTGTCAATTACAGGTCAAATTGGCTGACACGCCCTGAACCTCAAGATTAACTGGCTCATCATCGGAGTGAAGCAAATCTTCGAGGCCGATCGTGTGTTCACGCAGATTGTCATCACCGATTTTTTTGCGTCGACAATTGCCCATCAAAACCCTATCCAATTTTTCAATGTTCGGTTTAGAAAATTATTTGCCTAGGTGAATTGACACCCTGCTAAGGCCAGTTCTCTCAAGTTGAACGCATCAATGGCAGCGTTAAATAAGAATGGCCACATGTAATTGTAATTACTATTATTTTTTCTTGAGGACTTCTAATTATGTTGAAATCGCCACCTATTAAAATATGTAAGGCCTCTTTGGTACACATTTGTACCAACTCGGTAAGAAAGGCTTCCTTGAATTCCTCCTAGGCCGGCCATAGCTCCAACAAATAAATTGGTTTGTGACGCACAATAGACGCTCCCAAGAACTTCCTAATGTTTTGATGATCATGTGTAACATCAAACCTAAAGTCACCAAATTGCACAAAAGATTTCTCTACTATTACTTAAGGTTGAAAAATGTGAAACCTTGCACTTCTTTCTAGCACCAAATTGCACGGTATTACTAACGGTTGAAATATGTGAAACCTTTCTCTTCTTTCTAGAATTAGCCAAAGAAGTAATTTGAGGAGCCATAGGCTCATCATCCTCTCCCTCTTTAAGCAAAGTCGTCCTCAACTTTGAAGTACTTTTGGCATCATGATTCATTAGTTGATTATCCTTTTTAACTTCGGCCGGACATGGAGCAGCATAAACATCTCCAAAAGTTGAATAATTGAAAGAATTCTGAGAGGCATAAATTAGAGACTTGATAGGTATATCATCATCCCCCTTACAAGGCAAAACATTCTCTACCTCTCAAGAACTTTCCTTATGACATCAATAGGCTCCATCTTTGTGAGTCCAAGATTATTGAGTTACTCTACAACAACATTCAAGCGTGAATACATTTGATTAGCATTACCATAGGGAAAGATCTTGAAAGCACTGATTTTATCCATAACAAGTTTATAGTGCTCCTCATGCTCACTCTTGGATCCCGCATGCATAGAGACCAACATATCCCAAAGATCATGAGCATTCTTGTGGCTACGAACACTATTGAACACTTCCAACAATGTTACAAGCTTTGGCATTCCACTTTTCATAGTTGATCTCATCCAGTGTGGGATTTGTAGCGTCTTTGATTGGGGTAAACCATCGACAATGGCCTTAAGCACCCAATGATTGATGACATATAGATAAGCCTCCATACGAATTCTCCAATCAGAAAAATCATCACCATCGAACAAGGAAGGGGGTTCACCCTCACTAGACATCTTACTCTATGCGGTGAAGCCTATCCAACTGAGCACGAGGCTCTAATACCAATGAAAGGATCAAGATGCCTAAGAGGAGGGTGAATTAGGCTTCTACACACTTTTCTCGTGAAAACAAAACCTATTGACCAAGCCTAATACTATGTGCCTAAACCTTAGATTGTGTGACTATATAGTCGTAAAATGGTTTGCACCCGAGGTTCCAACCCTATACTAGCATGGCAGTTCTAGTAATTGAAATTGTGGAAAGTAAATTGAGAAAATTAAAGAGAGGCTTAGAACGTCGACTTTTTCCGGAGGTATCGAAGAGTCGACACTTTTCCCTAGTCCTCGTTGGAGCACTCACGCAAGGGTTAAGCGCCCCCTTGATCCGCACAAGGATCAAGTGCTCATTGTGGTAATCCCTTCTTCAACTCTAGATCAGCGGATTATAAAACTGAGCACAACCTTCTTGGGGCTTCTCACAAGACATCTTCTTGAGAGCTCACCAAGAACACAAACACAAACCCGTCTAGGTGATGATGCCGATCACCAAGAGTAACAGGCAAAGAACCTCACTTGATCTGCACAAGATAAAGAGATGGGTGGATTCACACTTGCTACTCACTAAACACTAAAGATGTCCTTAATCTTGAATTAAGAAACTTGCAAATCACTTTAAGTGCTTCTCTTGCTCTTGACCTCCAATAATCACAATGAACTTCCTAGATCGCAAGAGAGCTCAATTGTAGGTAAAGATCATGTTTATATAAGCCACTCCAAATGAGTTAGTCGTTGGTCAATTAGTTGGGCCGACGCAGTGAACACCAATTGATTCGGTGCTCACTAAATGCCAACACCCAATCAATCGGTGTCCACTTTTTACTTGAATTACAACGTCTAGTAGTACGGGGTATTCAATCGATACTACTATCCACGGATGGGACTGAATAAATCTGTCATTCTAGAGATGAATTTTAGCTTCATTCATCTACAACGACTCATTCTGTGTAGTTATGGATCAACACCAAAACACTTGGTGCTCCTCTGTATAAGAGCGGCAACACCATTTGATTACGTCCAGAGTTGGCACCAAATCAATTCAACTATTGACTGCCTTAAACTCATTCAATTCAACTACTTTGAGTCTCAATCTTTTTCTTAACTATACAAAGGCTTTATCTGAGCTACCTATTGCTAGAATTTCATAAGTGTGCACCATACCTATACTCTAAGGGTGTGTTTGGTTCGTGGGACGGTGTGGGACAGGATGGGTGGATCCCTTTTTTTGTAGTGTTTGGTTCAAGGGCGAGTGGGACGGATCCATCCCCAAAGGAGAATATTCCCTAAATATTTGGGATGGATCCATCCACTCATTTTGAGAGGACGGGGGCATCCCACTTCGCCCCCGTCGTGCTCCGTCTCGCTCCATCCAACTACCAAGGCAGTGGCGGTCGGCGCGCACGACGGGGAGGCCACGGGCGGCGCGACCAGGGGCGGCCGGTGGGCGCGGTGCGGCGGGGAGGCCACGCGCGGCGGTGAGGCCGCGAGCAGCGGTGGCTGGAGGGCGCGTCGGGAGACCACGAGAGGCATGGCGGGGAGGTGCGGCGGGGAGGCCGTGGGCTGCGCGTGGCGGCGAATCGGCCAGGGGCCCGGCAGGGGAGGAGGCCACGCTAAGAGTTTTTGGAAATAAACGAGTTGTATAGGTAGGTAAGTCATACAGGCATGTTTGAACAAAAGTTTTGTCATCGAGAGACCACGTAGACCCTTCGTGTCTCTTGGCCTTCGTGAGCCTTTAAACTTTCTCCGGTTTCTCTTCTGCAGCAATTATAAAATCTTGAGTACGAAGGTACTCAGCAAGACTTACCTGTCTAACCAATAAAATAAATGAAGACACATATATACAAGGCTATTTATTGGACTGGTATACTTCAGGTTTTGTGAAATGCTTACTAATCATTGGCTCTTATGTTTTTAATATTTTATTCATGTTATAGTTAATTCTATAGACGTAAGGTGACATGAAATAACATTTCTCAAGCAAGCTTTCTATGATAACTAGTATCATACTATCCATTAACCACCATTACTTTACTAAGTTGTTCATCAGCGATCAAGAGGTATTCATATCGAGAAGTGTGACGATCATGATCAATTGTACATCTTGCAGGGTAAAACCTAATCACACGACACGCACGCGAATCATTAAACCGCACGTGGCAACCTTTCGCTCACATCACTTCCAGCGATCGAAACTATTCTTGCCAGGGTCCAGGAGTGCATCCCCATAAGTGGCCCCACGTCTGGTCTGACCCACATATGAGTTTCAGACTACACTCCTGCCTACTGCATCTCTCCGACTGGGCAAGCCATAGTTCCAATCCTGGTGTGACTGAGTTACATCGGTTTACTGGTCCCATTCTCCTAGTATGTGATTAGTACGTTCAAAACTTGATCTCAAGTTAACAACTAATGAATCCTTGTTCAATTCCAAAAGTTAGACGAGGCTATCCAATAAACTCACTCACAATCAAACCTTTCACGTCCTCATCCAACTTATCAAGCAAATCTCCATATTTGCAAGTCTCCATATTTTATGTGTTGTTATCATAGAGATGAGTATCACAAGTATCTGGTAGGTAACTACTAAGCTTACTAAGTAGGGTTTCATGATATCTGTGAAGAGGTGTCAAAGATGTCCATAGTCAACGATGTCATGCATTCAAAAGGTTCCATAACAATTCCTAAACTTAATGCATATACTGAAATAGTTTGGACGCATGAAATAATAAGTAAAATAATAGGTGTAGATGCTCCGGGGCTTTCTTGGATCAGTAACAAGGTTAATGTTGTTAGTAGCAACTTCAAACTTCGGATTCTCCGCAATTACTTCCTCGTATTCCTGGGATTCCTTCGGCTGAACTTTATGCATTCCCGACTCCACGGATGCGGTATCTATATGCCATGAATGCAATATGCAAGTTTAGAAAACCTAGCTCTACAACTTCCTATCACGATAAAGTTGCAAGCCAATAATAAAAACTCTCATTTAAACCTTATTAGTATTTTTCCTACATTTAAAACTATTCAAAAACATTTTTAAAACTCATAAAAGAATTATTTAAATTATTTTCATACTAGAATTAATATTATTCTAATTATAATAAAGCATTTTTAATTTATAATAGACTTTTATCACATTTTTATTTATTTAGGAACTCTATTATTTATTTCAAAGCTTTAAAGAAAAGCATGTTAAATAACTTAAATTTTATTTTAACTTTTGTAAATTTATCATTTTTAATGTATAGAGAAAAATCTAACAAAGCTAACAAAATTAGTTTCACTAAGTTTGGACACTTCTACTAATTATGATGATTAAAACAAGATTTCAGCATTTAAAACATAAATAAAACAACTTAAACAAAATCGCTTTGCAAAAGAACTCCTGAAAGAATTAAACCTTCGCAAACAGGTCCTCCCGCGCTCTCATAATTCATTTTGCTGATAACCCCCTCAAACTTTATGTTTCTTTGCAATTGGGTCCTCCCAGCCGAATCTCAAACCGGCGGCAGTCGACCGGCGGTGTGATCTCTCTACCGGCGAGGTTTCCGGTGACGTGAGGCATACTAGCAGCACCAGCTCGTCATGATGAGCACTCCCATGGGCCGAAGCATTGCCAAAGGTGATCGGACGGTGATGCGCGTCGACGGCGGCGGCGGCGATCCGCTCGAGCTGGTCGGCCGGCTAAACAACGGCGGGTCCGGTGACTTGAAGTGGCGCAAAAGCTTCACTACGACCTCCTGTCCGTGATCCACTAGCAACAAGTCGAATTCCATGGCCGGAGCATAGCTCCCCTCGACGGCCTGCCATGGCACGGTGGTGCCCCACGGCGGCGCTCGCGTTCCGGCTCAACGGCGCTTGCGCTTGGGTCATGAACACTTAGGTGAGCACCACTAGGACCTAAAGAACCTAACTACAAGTCTATCCCGGCCCCTACAACTCTCTAACCTAGCTCCCCTCGATGGCTCACCTTGAAGCGGTCGGCGATGGCTGGAGCTTGAAGACGACGGCGAAGCAGCAACGGGGAGGCTCGAGGCTGTGCTTGAAGTGGTTAGGGGCCTGGCTGGGAAGGTGGTGAAGTCGTGGGCGAGAGGAATCGGGCGATGGTGCAAGGACGGCGATGAATCGACGGCGAAACAGAGGTGACGGCGATGGTGAGCGCGAGAATGGTGACCGGGAGAAGATGACGACCGAGGTTCGCTATATACTCGAGATTTTTCCATCGTGATCAAATTGGTCACTTCCTTCTTGCTTAGATGTGCTGGTCCTCACACTAGCTGGCGTGTGGCATCATGAAAATCTCCTACCGGGCATGAGCGGCAAGCAAGCAAGCAGCTTGCTGCAGCTCTGCTCTGTTCCTCCCTTTCCTTTCTTCTTTTCTTTCTTGTTTTCTTGTTCTGAATATTGGGTTTTAATTCATGATTTCATGTATACGATTCCCTATCCTTCTTAAGTAAAGTTGTAGCTAGTACTTGGGGCTTTAAATTTGTGTTAGTCATTTGAACTAAAAGTTCCTTGTTTGCTTGATATAGAGCTCTGAAGATTGGCTAAAATACTGAACACAAGTTCAGTGTCGTCAGTTAACTCATTTGACCAAAATAGTGCACAATTCGATTTTTGATCCTCTAAATTAAATAGTAGCAATCTTTTTCTTTGATCAAGAAGTAGCCCATGATGTAGTCCAAAGTTCCTAGTTTCTATTTTGCTAGCACTTGGTCAAACTTTACATACAAATTCTCTCAATTTCTTGTCTTTAAGATGGCATCTTGACATTGTTTATATTTAGTAGCTTTACTGTTTTTCTTTGAATTTTCATCCAAATTTCAAAATTTAAGATGGCATCTTGACATTGTTTATATTTAGTAGCTTTACTGTTCCATAATGTTTCTATAAGTAACTTATTCCAAAAATTTGGCACATTTTCACTTAATTATCCATATTTGACAAAATTCATCAAAATTTGAATTCAAATTTAATTTATTTTAACTATTGAGCTTATTAACCAATAATGACTATTTTTTAGAGTTAATTTATCCTTAATTGTGCTTAAGGGGTTTTTAACATTGGTGATGTTACAAGGCCAGGGGCGGAGGAGGCTCGGCGGGGTTGATAGGGGCGGATGCGCAAGCTCCTCTGATGGGCGGCCACGCGAGCTCCTCCTGCTAGCAGCCGCGGTAGCTCGTCTCCAACGGGCGACAACACAAGCTGCTCGGGCAGGGTCTTTTTTCGGTAGGCCGTCGCGGCCGGTGGGCAGAGGACTGGAGGAGGCCGGCATCCGGCGGGGGAAGAAGATAAAAGAAAGAAAAAGAAAAAGAAAAGAAATGGATGAGGATGACATGTGGGACCTTAAATGACTTATGGAGCCCACAAAATCCTGTAGCTAACGGTGTCAAATACATCATCCATACCCTCATCTCAACCTCTTCAACCAAACACTAGACGGAACCGTCTCATCCTACAAAACTGAGACGTGACCATCCCATCCCACCTTGTCTCCAAACCAAACACACCCTAAGCTCACATAGGTCAATCTACTAATCCTTACCTCCTTTATAGTACTGGCCAAAGGAAAGTAATGACCTAAACTACTCTTTGTGTCTTTCAACTCTATACGACACAAGGAACTAGCTTATCCTTAGCCTTCAAACGTTTCTTTCGTTCCAATACGATGAAAAACAACAATTGGGGCTAAGAATATCATAAAAGCCTCATTGTAATCTAACTTTTGATTGCCTGTGCAAAACACGTTAGTCACAATAATTATATCACCATTAGCCACTGAAACCAAATTAGGAGCATAAATGCTCATTCACTGTGGAATGGAATCATGCATTAAGACTAGCCTTACGTGATTTCTCCTCAAACCCGCTGCAGACCTCACTATTATTGGTTATGAAAGTTGTTCGCAAATCTCAATAATTATAATACAGAAAACTGCAAATTGTCTTGCTATACTGTGTAGATCCTTGACAATAAGATTTTATGAACCAGGCCATGAATGCTTGTGGTCCCTATAACACGATGACGTTCTTCATGAGATTATGCTTGTAGCAGAGATTGCATATACGTATGAGTCTATGCTGCAATTTTAGGTCTGAAATCTATTTCTTGCAGTTGACAAGTGGCAAACCACAGAATCTGACCTTGTTTGATGACTCTGATCAGCTGGAAACAGTGGTAAACACCAAGACAACTTCTATTCTGCTTTTTTTTTGTTTAAAAATGCAGTCTAACAGGCTCAATTCCTATAAACACGATGCAACTAGCAACTGACCCTTAGCAGCAGCCAACATAGAACCACATTCCTATGCCAGAAACATCATTGCATTGTAAAAACCATCCATAAATGTTATCCCACATTCCCGATTTATCGTTTCAGAAATATTGGACTAACTACTAAGGACCGGTTCTACCAAAAAAAAAACTACTAAGGACCGGTTCGTCCAATGTAAAATTGGCAAACCGCGTCATCCGGATTGGGGTCACTAACCAAATAAGCTGTACATTTTCTACCAAATCCACCAGATTTTGCGAGAAGCCGAGAACATATATAGGCCCTGTTTGGGGGAGCTTAAGCTTCTTCAAAAGCTCCACTTGGAAAGGCTCCATTTGATTCCTTAGAAAGCTGCTTTTCAGAGAACTTAACCATATCTGTTTGTGGGAGCTTTTCCCAAGCGCTTTTCATCCACCATCATGGAGCACGGGCGGCCCGGCCGCCGCGGAGGGCAGGGGCTGCCGCGGGCGGTGAGGCGGGGAGTGCGGGTGGCGCCACCGCCGCGGAGGGGTGGGACTGCCGCAGGTGGTGCAGCGGGGAGCGCGAGGGGTGCGGCCGACACGGGCAGTGCGGCGGGGAGCAGCTGCCACGGGCGGCGCGGCGGGAAGCGGCCGCCGTGGAGGGGAGGGGCTACCACAGGCGGTGCGGCTGCCACGGAGGGGAGGCGGGCGGTGCAGTGGGGAGCGTGCGGCCGCCGCGGAGGGGAGAAGAGGCGGCAGTCGGCGTGAAGGGGAGGGGTGACGGTGGGCGGAGAGGAGAAGAGACAGGCGGAGGAGAGAGTTGAAGAGCAAAAGCTCGGGAAGCTTCCCTCTGCTTGCTTCTTCGTTTATAGTGTAACAGTTCGCTTCTACAGCTTTTGCACGCTTATAGAAGCGACCCCGTTTGGGGGAGCTTTTCGCTTTTGGAGCTTTCTGGAGAAGCAAAAGTTGGGAAAAGCTCCCCCAAACAGGGCCATAGTTTTGACTAATTTGTTTTCAGCAATGCTATACTTAGGACGTCCAACGCCCAGACCAAAATCTGTCGGCTCATTTGCCGTCGCTGCACCCCGCGTCGATAAAAAAAATGCGGCATCCTTATTCGGACGCCGCCACCTTCCATATTTTTCTCTTCACGCGCCGCTGGCAGCGCGCACCCGGTCCGTGTGCCCCATGCCTTCCGGGCGCCCGCTCCTCCGCTTGCCTGCCGCGCCCGCTCCTTCACGCACCGGTGCGTCGCCGACGCCACCCCTCGTCTCTGCTCCTCCACACTACTGCAGCTCCCCCATCCCCACTCCTCCGCGCCGTAGCCTCGAGGCGGCCTCCCTCATCTCTGCTCCTCCATCTCCTCCGCGCCGGCGCTCCCTGCTCGTCATCCTCCTTCATACAACTGTATAGTTTTCCTTTCTTTTGTTATGTTTTGCTGCATGTTACAAGTGTATGTTTCACGTGTTTAAAGACGTTTCAGAAGAATGTCGTAATTATTTTATATAAATGTTTGAAAAGTAGATCTGGATGTTGCGATGTTGCATATGTTTCACACACATGTTGTAAGTGTTTTATCTGGATGATGCATTTTCATTGAGAGATTTTGACTGCGCGGGCGTGCATGGTTGAGAGTTAGGAGCGCGCCGTTTTTAGTGTTGCAAACGATGACTATTCATGTTGCGGATACTATTGTTTGATGTTACATATGCTACTTTTAAATGTTGCAAAAATTTTACTACAGCATCGTACCCATGTTGTGGCCGAAATTTCGACTCCTACAATACCGTCCGATTCTTTTTCACCCGAACGTCCGGACACTAGCAGAATCGTTCTACTACGTCCGTTCTAAATTGTAGGTCGTTTTGCCTTTTCTAATTCATAGATTTTATCTAAATATATGTTATGTCTAGATACATAATAAAAATCTATGTATCTGAAAAAGAAAAAATGACCTACAATTAAAACTGAGGTAGTACTTTCTAAAGCAATTAGCCTCGGTTTACAAGTTCTGAAGGCGCGGACCTCATCGACTCATAGGTAACATATAACACCTTGACGCATATGAAACATATAACTTTGTCGGTCAATCACCATCATTAACTACATTGCATCATGACCTCATCGACTCATGTGTAACATATAACTTTGACGGTGAATCACCGTCAGTAACCGAGTCTAATGAGTATCAAAGTAAGAAAACTTCTATTTCAATCCTATAAAACCCCCTCCTCTACTCAACCCTACCACGTCAATATATTTAGTGGGTGTTTGAATCAACATAAATAATGTTCAGTCCCGTCACATCGAATATAAAAATACTAATTAAAATTATTAAATATAGGTTAATTAAAAAACCTAGCACATAAATAACGACAAGGTCGTGAGATAAATCTATTAAGTCTAATTAGTTCATAATTTAGCAATATAATGCTACAGTAAACATATTCTAATGATTGATTAATTAGACTTTCATGAATTAGTAATTTATTTTATAATTAATCTATATTAAACATGTAAAATTTAATGCTAGTGAAACTTCTTAGGCCTTAGCGTCTGACATACAAAACGACGAGGATATCAACAGTCTTTGATATAATATTCAGACTACGAATATCCATCAAATGATGTATTATCTTACACAAAAAAAAATTGTTATATATTGTAAAAGAATCTTCCGATGAATCTAGGAAAATCAATCTTGTGATTTCAGTCTAAATAAAATATTATAATTAATAATCAACTAGATTAATTTGATTTACAACAAAGCTAAGGAACTTACATTTATCATCGTAATAGTCACATTACCACTTGCCATGTAATATCAATTAAACATACCGTATCAATAAGTCATGCTGTTCACCCAACAAACAAGGGACATCCCGCAACATTTCGGCAGACAATCACATCCCACAATCAAGTGGCGTCATGAGTGTCGAAAGGTAACATAAGAGCAAATACAACAATGCTTAATAGCCAAGTTAATTAATATTTTTACCGAATTGGAGAGAGAGGAGAGCTTGGTTCTCATGCAAACAATAAACTGATGCCGAGCTCTTAGGTAGATGTGGGGTCAGATAAAAGAGGATGTAAGTAAATAAAAAAAGATAATAAATGGTAAAAAATAGTAATGTGCTGACAAAAAAGTAAACGGAGACCAGGTTGTACCTTTGACCCAAAAACCAGGTTCTACCTTTGACCCAAACCAGATTGTACCGGAACAAAAGTAAAAATGGCTAACCAATACTCCTTCAGTCCTACAATATGGGCATTTAAAACATTCAAATACAAAAAATAACAGAACTGTTAAAAAACCTCTATATCCCTCATTTTACACCACTCACCAACCCCATTTAGTTTTATCCTATCCCTAGAAATGCTTACATTTTGATACAAAATTTAAACAAATATTTATATACTGGAACGAACTCCGCCTATGTTGTCTCAACATAGCAGGTCCCAAGCCCTGGTAAAGGAGGAGGGTTGTGATCGGCTCGGCGAGCCAATGTAAAACCTAGCCACTCATATGGAGATGAAACCCAAGAGAATCCCGTTGGGGCGTAACCCTCTTAGCGACGCGCCATATCGGAACCCGGGTATGGTGTTAAATGAGCAAGGGCCGGGCCGTCTCCCCCGAGACGCGCCGTGTCGTGGTCTGGGCACGGTGTCAAGTGAGCAAGGACCGGGTCGTCATTTCCTTAGTGGCGCGCTACATCGGCGCCCGGGTGTAGTGAAAAATGAGCAAGGGTCTTTGCACTTCCCTCGACGGGTGCGAAGGGCAAGGAAGCTAGCCGAGCCAACTAGGTTTCGGGTGGGTAGTTGGAATGTAGGGTCTCTAACGGGTAAGTTACGAGAGATAGCCGAGGTAGCAATTAGGAGGCGTATAAATATTCTATGCGTTCAGGAGACTAAATGGAAGGGCCAGAAGGCGATGGAAGTAGAGGGTACTGGCTTCAAGCTTTGGTATTCGGGGGCAACTTCAGGAAGCAATGGTGTAGGCATCTTGATCGATAAGAGCCTTAAGAATGGAGTTGTTGATGTTAGGAGGCAAGGCGACCGAATTATCCTAGTTCGGTTGGTAGTTGGAGATTTGGCTCTGAATGTGATCAGTGCCTATGCCCCTCAGGTAGGTCTTAGTGAGAGCACCAAGATGCAGTTTTGGGAGGATTTGGATAGCATGGTTAGTACCATGCCTATCAGCGAGAAACTCTTCATAGGAGGAGATCTCAACGGCCATGTAGGTGCGTCTAATGCAGGTTTCGAGCGAGTGCACGGGGGGTTCGGGTATGGAAATAGGGATCAAGAGGGGGAGGATGTTTTGAGCTTCGCGTTGGCCTATGACTTGTTGTTAGCAAATACCCTCTTTAGGAAGAGGGAATCTCATCTGGTGACCTTTCAGAGTGGACAACACTCGAGCCAGATTGACTTTATCCTTGCAAGGCGGGAGGATAGACGTGCGTGCTTAGATTGTAAGGTGATACCTGGGGAGTGTGTTGTCCCTCAACACAAGTTGATGGTGGCGGACTTCAGATTTCGGGTACGTGTCCAGCGGGACAAACGTGCCAAGATAGCGAGAACGAAGTGGTGGAAGCTTAGAGGGGAAGCAGCGCAAACTTTTAAGGACATGATGTTAAGCGAGGGGCCTTGGGAGGACGGAGAAGATGCAGACGACATGTGGCTAAAGATGGCAACATGTGTTCGGAAGGTGGCTTCAGAAGTGTTTGGCGTGAGTAGGGGAGGAAAACAAGAAGCGAAAGACACTTGGTGGTGGAATGACGAGGTGCAAAGGGCTATTAAGGAGAAAAAGGAATGTTTCAAGCGCCTTCACCTTGATCGGAGTGTAGCCAATATCGAGGGCTATAAATTAGCAAAGAGGGCTGCAAAGAGAGCTGTGAGTGTAGCAAAGGGTCGTGCATATGATAACCTTTATCAGCGGCTAAGCACGAAGGAAGGGGAGAAGGATATTTATAGGATGGCGAGGATCCGCGAGAGGAAGACAAGGGACATCAACCAAATCAAATGCATCAAGGATGGGACGG
Organism: Echinochloa phyllopogon; assembly: GCA_033239725.1. Taxonomy (NCBI): domain Eukaryota; kingdom Viridiplantae; phylum Streptophyta; class Magnoliopsida; order Poales; family Poaceae; genus Echinochloa; species Echinochloa phyllopogon. The sequence continues at coordinate 19,332,004 of BTCW01000015.1, read as the reverse complement.
ATCGACTTCTGGTGAAGGATGAGGAGATCAAGAACAGATGGCGAGAGTACTTCGATAAGTTATTTAATGAGGAGAATGGTTCGACGTTTGAGTTGGATGACTCATTTGACGACGCCAACAGACGTTTTGTAAGGAGAATTCAAGAGGCAGAGATTGCGGAGGCTTTGAAGAGGATGAAGGGAGGTAAAGCGATGGGTCCTGATGGTATCCCCATTGAGGTGTGGAGATGCCTGGGTGACAGAGCAATAGTATGGCTGACCAAGCTTTTTAACCTCATTTTTAGGTCAAACAAGATGCCTGAAGAATGGAGAAGAAGTATATTAGTACCGATCTTCAAGAACAAGGGAGATGTTCAAAGTTGTACTAACTACCGTGGGATTAAGCTGATGAGTCATACGATGAAGCTTTGGGAGAGGGTTATCGAGCATCGCCTTAGGAGAGTGACAAGTGTGACCCAAAACCAGTTTGGGTTCATGCCTAGAAGGTCGACCATGGAGGCGATTTTTATAATACGACAACTCATGGAGAGACATAGGGAGCAAAAGAAGGACTTGCACATGGTCTTTATTGACCTCGAGAAGACATATGATAAAGTACCAAGAAATGTCATGTGGTGGGCTTTGGAGAAGCACAAAGTCCCAACTAAGTACATTACCCTTATCAAGGATATGTACAAGGATGCGATGACGGTTGTCCGCACTTATGGTGGAGACAGTAGTGATTTTCCAAATAAAATAGGTCTGCATCAGGGGTCAGCATTGAGCCCTTATTTATTCGCTCTGGTGATGGATGAGGTCACAAGGGATATACAAAGTGATATCCCTTGGTGTATGCTCTTTGCTGATGATGTGGTGCTAGTTGATGAGAGTAGGGCAGGTGTTAATAGGAAGTTAGAGTTGTGGAGGCATACGTTAGAGTCCAAAGGTTTCAGACTTAGCAGGACCAAGACCGAGTACATGATGTGCGATTTCAGTGGGACTAAATATGAAGATGGAGATGTCAGGCTTGATGGGCAAGTGGTGGCCGAGAAAGATACCTTTAGGTATTTAGGATCGATGCTGCAAAAGGATGGTGACATTGATGAAGATGTTAGGCATAGAATTTCAGCCGGTTGGTTGAAATGGCGTCAAGCTTCTGGTGTCCTCTGTGACAAGAGGGTACCACAAAAGCTAAAAGGTAAGTTCTATAGGACGGCGATTCGCCCGGCGATGCTATACGGTGCTGAATGTTGGCCTACAAAAAGGCGACATATACAGCAACTGAGTGTAGCAGAGATGCGTATGTTGCGTTGGTTTTGTGGTCACACAAGAAGGGATAGGATACGGAATGAAGATATTCGAGATAGAGTCGGAGTGGCACCAATTGAGGAGAAATTGACGCAACATCGGTTGAGATGGTTCGGACATGTCCAACGGAGGCCTCCTGAGGCGCCGGTGCGTAGTGGGGTTCTACAGCGGGCCAATAATGTTAAGAGAGGTAGAGGTCGACCCAAACTAACTTGGGACGAGTCAGTTATTAGAGACCTTAAAGAGTGGAATATCTCTAAGGATTTAACTATAGATAGGAGCGCTTGGAGACTAGCAATTAATGTGCCTGAGCCGTGATCTTTGCTTTCTTTTCTGCTTTCCTCTAACTCTTTTTCTGTTTTTTTTTTGACTTTTTGGGTTTCACCTCTAGCCTACCCCAACTAGCTTGGGACAAAATGCTATGTTGTTGTTGTATTTATATACTGGAACGGAGGGAGTATAATGAACTTTTCACTTAGCAGTGGACTACAGGAACACAACAAACGTGCTCAATAAGTCAATAAGAACACTTACTACCGTTAGCTGCAAGTCCGCAACTGCGTGTTTGCACGCTTGTTTTACACCAAATACAACAGCTGTTACACATTCTCGCAGTACCAAAATTTAATTTACATGTAAGAGCAGCGGAAAGAACGAAAATCCACTGGCTCGATTTCACAGCTTCAAAGTAATCTATAACCTCATTCAGATAAGAGAACAAAAATTATGCTCCTTGCAGCAGTTTGGAATGGATCAGCACAAGAAGCTAAAAATCTATCAGAGGCCATATTAGGGAACCTGAGCAGACAAACTCAACCAAACTTCATGGCCAGTATCTGCTACAAACAGAACCACAACCACAACAATCTGTAAGCTTCTAGCCACAAACTCCCCCAACGGACAGGTCAGCCATGCTGAGAACATATGTACACTCTGATCAAGTCTGTCTATGTTGAAACTTCGACCTCCCAGCCAAATGCATCGTTATGGACAATCAAAGAAACAATGTGCCAGAACCTATCAGTAACTTCCCCAATTCATCTGAGCTTGTGGATGCGGGTAAACACTCCCAGGTGCCCCGACTATTTCAACAGCTCCAGCCATGGTGTGAGATGGCTGGAGCAGCGGATGAACAGCAGCTCCTGCCACAGTGTGTGCTGGGTGGTAGATCCCTCCAAAAGGACCAGCTTGAGGCGCAAAAGTTACCTGCTGTCCCTGTGGGGGGATACCATAGAAGGAATTGGCCTGGAGAGCAGAAATATCACGTCCAGGCGTAGGAACCCAAAGAGCCGAGCCTTCAGTCTGTTTAACAATTAAATTACCAGGCGTTACCAAATTTGGGTAAACAAAAGAGACATGTAACATGTTCAAACAAACTGTAAACAAGCTATATCATCATGACAAGTTTATTGGTACTGCAGTTTTGTACGAACAATTGGCATACAAAGACTAGGTCTTGGGAAATCAAGTCGCAGGCTAGGTGGGCACAGGCACAAGCACAAATTTCACTTCAAACAAACTGGAACAATGATATGTACCGCCATGTCCCAATTATATCTGCAAACCAAGTATTGGATCTTCAAAGGATGAAGCGGAACTAGTTGAGGCATGAAGATAAAAATGATTAGGCCTACATTGGACTTTGTACTTTGATTATTATTTTTTTCATGTCAACCTCTTAGTCAGAATGAGAACCACAGAAGCAGGAAAGATACCACTACAAACACTTCCAGGAAGCCCTAAATACTGAGGCACTAAGATTATTTCATGAGCTTCCTATTTCTTAAGTATGTCGTTTTACTACTTCCACTGTAGCACAACCATTGTTGTGGCAGGATGTGCACCATGGCACTGTGCACACAACAATTTCAGATTGGTCGAGAGTACCAGTTTTGTCACTAAATTGACTCGGTCTGATTTTGACCCACCACCTAATGCACTTGGCAGCGATGCTAGATTTAAAATTCGACGACTTATGTTTCCAGAAAGCATCAAGATAGAACTGAATCATAAACAGCATTAACAACTATCCTTATCAGTGATTCACCTTATTTCCAAATTCTGTAATTAAAATCCATATATGATATTCAAGAACACTGGAGAAGAAAAGAAAATTGTATTGAACTTCTATAAAATTTATCTTACATACATTAAACAATGATGTGTCAACTATCAAGGCATCATACTTGGATGTGTCAACAATTGTCAACAATGATATATATATATATATAATCATACCTGGACTCCGGCAATATAGATGCTATTCTCCTTGAACTGAGATGAAGTAATGTCATCATTCTCTGCTGGATTTCCAGCTGATACAGTTGTGTTATTAGTGTAAACAGATGGAGTAGAACCATATGTTCCATAGCCACCAGGAATCCCAATAGATGCCTGGCTCCCACTGTTAGCACCAGGCTTGAATGAAGGAAGCGAGTATTTGACAGGTGGGAGAATTCCTGCACTTCCAGGAGCTGGGTATATGGCCCCAGTTGAAGGTGGCTGAGGAAATGTAGCACTACCCATAAAAGGGTGAAGAGTAGGGGGTGGAATAAAAAATGGTGAAATGTACTGATTGTATGGGACATAATTTGTCGGAAAATGCGGTATATGAACACCCAAAGGCTGGCGAAATACAGGAACAGACTGTTGAGGGATAGCAACTGAAGTTGGTAGAACTCCAGAAGCAGGGGTAGCAACCGAAGCAGAAACAGATGAAGCAATCACAGACGAGTTATTCCCCTGTAGTAATTAACAGATATAAATAAATATGAAAGGATAATATTTCCATGATGGACGGTATAAACTTAGACCTAGCCAATGTGACAATTAATAGTATAGGCAAAACAAGGTCAGATATTTTCTCAACGCTCAATACTGACACTGAAACATCCAGCATTATCAAAGTATAATATTTGAATGAAGAAAGATCAAGTGATTGCACTCCTTCAGACAAATGCTATGTGTGTGTGACTGTGACAATTATACTGAACTTGCAGCCACATTAACTTATCTTTTGATGTCATGCTGAAAACTGTATTTTAGATGTTAACAACAGGCAAGTTTCTAACACCACCAAACAAAGATAAAATAATAGCTTGGATGTGATACAAAGTTGAGTGGTTGATACAAACCTCATGATCCTGGCCAGTTTGTGCAGGATGGACTGGAATATTCCCATACTTGTGAGCAGCTTCAGCAGCAAGATAAGTGGACAGCCGTTCATCAGCATCAGTTGCAGGTTGATACGATTGCATAGAATTTGTAGACAAATCAATTGGTGGTTGCACCTGTCCATAATTTTAAAGAGTAGAAATCAGGAATGTAGCAGGAATATTCTATGGACAAAACTATAACGGTGCTGTTATAAGCACCAATAAACAAAGATCTCTTTGGTCAACACCCTAAAAAGTTGTTTAGGTGTAATGTGCCACAAGAGGGGTTGTGGATCACACTGTTGGTGAACATATGCAGAAATTCAATCCAGTGCCTCAGATTCAATCTGAATGGCATAAACAAACTCATCTTTTTTGCACCATTTAATTGGACCAATTCAATTGGGAAAGTCAGTCCAACAAGGATGAGGAACCTCTCACAACCACTTGGGCCACTTGGATCAGACCCAAGGGTTGATGAGTCTGTCCATATTTTTACCAGTAGATTCGCACCATATCTTTACTATTCTATTGTGCAAGTATGACAGTATTCGTTTTTCATAATTCCAACAGCTAAGTTCATTTTACCAAAACAAGACATTTACGTACAAATCAGGATTTAGTAGCTTTTACTTTGATTCAGAAAATATTAGGCCAACAAACAATGATGCAAAATTCACTTAGTTTGTACATTGTTTAGAGTAAAACAAAAGAATGGTTATGCAAAGGTGCAATGGGTATGGTGCTATCAAAATATTTTTCTCATTAAATGAAAGCCAAAATGTGAAAGCAATAGAATCAGCATCCAGTGTAAGAGTAGCACCACATGCCTGAGATTCAGACTTATCTATCACCGCAATCTGATTCCCATGTGATTGTGGTGCCAATCCATATGTCATGTAAGATGGTGCTGTACAAATTGCTGTAGATTGGGGAACCCCTGAAGTGGCTGAATCATTCCTACATTCATCTGATTCTGAAGGGGCAATAGAGGGAATCTCCATTGCTGAGGGTGCACAGTTTTCTAGCTTTGCAGAAGGTAGTTGCTGAAGAACAGGGTCAACTTCCTCTTGCGCAGGAGAGGATGAATTATGATCTCTGCATCTCAATAAGAAATAAAAAGTAAGAACATACTAAGAACAAATACAGTTGAAAAATATCACAAACACTAACTGTCAAATTAATCTGGACTAAATTTAATTCGAACATCAGAACATATTTTGGATTGTACGCATCAGAACATCAGAACATATATGGTAGACTTCAAATATATTCTGTTCTTCAGTAAATCACCAGAAAACATGAGAATTCAACAAAACATGTGAATGCCAACACAGATATAAGGCTTGTTTGCCTGCAGTCTTGGCAAAGCTGCCTGGCGCAGGCAGCACTCCCAGGCGCACGATTTCGTCGGCCTGCGGTGGAGATGGCTGCCTGGCCGTGGAGGCATGGAGCTGCCTGCCAGGCTGCATCCAAACAGCCCCATATTCACAAAGCAAATTAACATGGATTTTCTTGATATAAGCAAGATCTAAATCAATTAAAGCCATGGTGGCACAAAAGGAAGCAAATTGCGAGCAAGGTATTCTACCATGTGATACAGAGGCACATTAGTAGTAACTCTAACAGTGTGCTGTAGTACTTCATGAATAAATCAACAAAACTAGCAGAAATGAAAAGAAAAAAAGTATGGATTTGATGCTGCCAAAAATTACTCAATAACAGCTTACAAAGGTGTCACAATGGTCAAGTCTTTAAAAAAACAAGAGAAAAGGAGTTAAAACTGACCTTTGCATTGGTTGAGGCTCATCATCACTGCCATTTAATTCATGAGATGAATTGTATTTAGGTAAAGAGATCTTCACACACTCAGGATCAGAAGAGCCCATAGTCTGCTGAAAACTGGCATTGAAGCTTCCGAAGCTAAGGCCATATTTTTCTGACTCAGAAACTTGAAGGTGGTCTGGAATTATCACATGTTGCTTAACTGATAACTGCAGATCATCGAAGCTCTTGTCTGCCTTCAACAGATCCTCTGTACCAACTGAATTTGATATTGCAGCTGATTGGGGAACAGTGTTAGCAGCCAAAGGTGCATCTTTAGGTATCGCACCATTCTCAGCTGCTTGGGAAGCAGCCGAGCTAGTGGGTTTTGGTTTCCATTCTTTACTTGGAATAACTAAATGACACATGTTTAAAAAAACATCAATAAAAAAGAAGATAAGATACTCAGATAACATAGGGGAGCAAAAAAACTGATAGATTAATTCAAAACAGTGCAGCATTTGAAACCATTAGTTTCTCGGAAACAAACTTATATAGCAAATGATAAGCTCACTCATCAAGCACTACCACAGATAGCACTGCAGATATCAAAAGAGGTATTTATCTACTTTAGAATACCAAGCAAGATTTTGAAGACTGATCAACCCCGCTAAGGTTAAACGAACAAATATTAATTAGGTATAAACTATAAGTTACTTGAAACATCTGTTATTTAGCGCATTCAGCCCAAAGTTGAGTGTAAAATTGCCCAATAAGACTGGGAGCATGATAATTGGTAAATACCTTTCTGGGATCCACATGACTGTTGTGAACGACTGCTGTAGCTAGAAGATGGTCTACTACCAGATGACCGTCCCAATGATGATGAGACTGATTGTTGGGACGAGCCTAACAGTGCACGAGGGAAAAGTTTGTAACAAGTATCTTAAAGTCCATTTAAACTAAAGCAAACAATTCTAGCATACCTTTATTATCTATTGGTACATCACGGCCCACCTTATGTTCTACTGATGCCTTCTTGCTTCCAATAGCTTGTCTGGAAGCACCAACATCACCAAGGCCATGAGAATCAAGAGAAGGCAGAACCACATAATCTGATGGCGATGTTGGTCTAAGAGGTTGTGGTGCATTTGGACCTACAGCAGCGACTACATCCTCAGATGGAAGACCGCCTTTCAGATCGGCCAAGATTGTTGAACCAGACTTAACCATATCACCAACAGCACTAGAACTTGTCACCACCACAGCAGCAGGAGCAGCTGGTTCAGATGCACCGTTGGGAAGTCCCCTTGACGGACTGTTATTTAAACAATATAGTTTCATGTCATAAACATAGGGCAGGTTGGATTCATCGGTGCATCGAAAAGAGGAATCGCCAAAGCAATATGCTGTATTGTGGCAGTGTCACATAAAAGTGAATGCTACTGTGTAATAATCAGATCTATGCAGAAACGGTCCTATCCAGCCAAAAAAAATGCCTTTCCAGTAAAAAATAAAGAATGAATTGATATTGATAATGACTCAGTAGTTCCCTCTTATTGAACATATGTAAGCGAAGAATAACCAATTTTGCTAATCAGTAAACTTTATAACATATGGAATCCAGAACAACATAACAAGCAGGTAAAAGGTGCAGATTGAAATCAATCATAAAGTCTATCATCTCCTTTAAGAATGCTAAAACATTCAATTTGAAGAGAACATGCCTTTGCAGATTTATCAAAGGAACACCACCATGAGCCAACAATCAAGCACACCACAAGTTATATAAATGCCAACACAAACAGGAGACTCATATTACAAAACACGCACGCACTTTAGTCGTTGGCTTGTTTCAAGTCAACCATTGCCTAATTCATTTTGCGAAAAAAAAACTCTCAGATCATCTCAGCTACATTATAATTAGTAACTCACTAATAAGATAAGAATCAACTAGAACCTAATCCAAACATTCAGCACCAGCATATGCACACCTAGTCCCCTACATATGACATAAGCACCAACTCCAATGTGAAATAGATGTCACTATGACAATTTTGGCAACCAAAGTATTACAAGTTTACCAGTAGAATATTTAACTTACACGTATATTTAGCCAAGTTACACAGAAAGTATATTGGCACTTCAATTAAAGATGCATCAAAGGGCGTCTATTGCATACATCCGACACATGTAAAGGGTATGCATACATTACATCAGAAGTTAAGAAACATTAAATCAAAAGTCAAGACACATTCATTGAGAAAAACCATTCTAGATTGTTCGAAAGCATTAGATATGCCTAAATAGCTCAAATCTAAAAAAAAGCAAGAGCACATTCTTGGAAACACTTTTGGATGGTCGCAAGAACAAATATCAAAGGCTTCAGTTCATTAGTACAGCAAGGGAACTTCCCATGCAGAGCTGCATGATATCAAGTCTTATAAATAAATCGATTTAACTTAAGACAAGCTTTCTGAGATTAATCAAATGCTACTGTAGTTGTGAGCACCAGTAAACATTTGACACTTCCACTCTTATAAAAATGGGAAATGCATGAGCAGTTGTATGCATCTTTTTGCTACAAAATACTGGACGGAAATAAAGGTCACACACAGAAGAAGAAATAGACTCAGTAACATTTGACAATGGATTTAGAGGCAAAAGAACGGAAGATGTATTTGATAAAGACCTTCATAACAAATCAGCATCGGAGAAGTATGTATACCTTGGCATGGAAGTAGAAGCTTTGACATCCATATTCGTGTTGATTGTCGGAGTAGAACTACTACCTTTTTCCGTGATCTGATTTATTCCATTCTCCTTTCCAGAAATAGCACTTCGTCCAGCAGAATCTTCAACAAGATAAAATTAATGCATTGGTTTTGTGTAACTATTTGACAAGGCAAAAGTGTGTATTGAACTTATTTGTTTGTCAAAATAACACATAGATTGTCTAGTTCCACAACTTTTGGAAGGTTATTTGTTAAAAAGTTTGTGCCAAAAGCAGCTCTAACTTGTAATTGAATTCACAACATCAAAATATGTATGCATCATCCATGAAAACTTATTGGAAGTCTTCGTAGTGTAGCAAGGTAACATGTGGTCTATGTAAAACAAAACTCCAAATGTCTTCTAAATAGCATCAAGTGCTTTTCTCAGAATCTTATGTTGGCAGAATGCTGTAAAAATACCATTAGAACAGGACAAACTGCGTGAAGAATAGTTCCCTCGACCACTCTTTCCACCTCGTCCCTGCAGGGAAGGTCTCCACCGAGAATCCGATGGCTCTTTACTACCCTGTGGATAAAAGAAAATTGATGCTGGAATCGATATAACAAATAACAGTACCTTGAAAGAAGAAGATAGTCAATGATTGTTGGCTGATGCATGAAAGTGTTGTAACAACAAGAATTGAAACATTACATCAGCCATGCTTATGTATTGATGTAAACAGGAAGAAACTAATATGCACCTTGACAGCTGTTCAGAAGGGTATTGATATGATAGTCATGCCGAAGCATACACTAACCCAGTACTGCCAAAGCCCTCTTCCATTGTTTCTATATCTAACTTATTATTTCAGATTGACTACAAACTTTTTACATGAGCTTAATATGATGTGCTGACGCGCAAGCTTTGCATGCTTCCTACTATATTTTCCACTAAAGTTGAAACATAAGGTCAAACATTATTCATTAAGCACTACTACTTAAAGCTTAAATGTTGTCTTCAGTAATATTTTAGCATATTCACCTTTCAGACAAACTATACCTTGAATACAGCACCTGCAAAGGACTGAAATAATTCACGCACCATTCAAACAGGTACATTTCTAGCAGTGATGCTTTTGAGCATGAGCACACGAACACGGGGTCTTTGGCCCGACGTAATAATCAAGATCCATAATACGTAGGCAATGCCAAAGAAAGCCCACATCATCACAAAATAAATTGATTCAATCACAAGAAAAAAAATGACACAGATTTTGGGGACCATAAGAAAGAGAATGATAGACCCAGTTGTCACTATTAAACCTAGCTTCAAACAATAAGGCCATTCATTCTGAGTATTTCTCCTACTAGCTTCAACAAATTGCACAGAACTCATGACTAGTAATGTTTCACACTTCGAAAAGAAAAAAGAACTGGGATAGGTGGAGAGATCATCCGACCTCCTTTTTCTTGTCACGCTTCCTTTTCACCTCATGAAAGGTATCTGAAATTCAAATATGACAAACCACGTCTAAGTTGAGTCACAGAGATTATAATACTTAAATAATTACATAAACAAGTGCGGAGATAAAATAAAGTATAACAACAAAGCATAAGGATACTAAAGTGGACCTAGACCAGTACTCTATCAAATAGCAATTGATCCACTTGCATCAATCTACCTGTCAAATGTCCACTGGGACCAGTTGTAGACCTAACAGCCTTACAGGAATCAACGAAAACTCTGAACTCAAGTATTAATTATGTGCATTGTACATGCATGGAGAAAAGGAAAAGAAAAGGAGATATCAACTAAGGGTCAACTTTTCTGTTGCCTAAATAACATTACAAAATTTAATATGACATCGTAGTTATAATTCTTAAAAGAGTTTAACCCTTGGTTTGCCCACCCAAAAAGCAGGAGACAAGAAGTGTTCTTAAGAAAATAAACAAAACAAAACTTTAAACATCTCTTAGGAACTGAGTGGTTCAAGGACATAAAAGGAAAAACAAAACCTCAAGTTTTCTCAATTCCACAAAAAACTAGTTTATCAGATCACCTGAGGAAAAGAAATTACATTTCTAACTCATACATTTCTGTAGCACATTAGCAGGACCATCTCCTTGCATGGTATATTTGACAACTTTTACAAAATAAAGCTATGTTTAGGTGCACTTCATGATGAAAGCTATTGACATAAAGTTGGTTAGTGAGAAAAGGCAGTAAGATAATATAAAGCCCATAACAAACATGATGATATAGGCTCTAGCTGAGTTGGTTAGATGGTCTCAGTCCTCAGGTCCTGGGTTCGACTCCCCGTGGGAGCGAATTTCAGGCTGGGGTTAAAAAAATCCCCTCGTTTGTAACCACACCAAAGGCCCGGCCCAGGTCGTAGCTGTGGTTGTTTTGGGCCCTCCTACTGGGGTAGTTGCAGTGGTCGCCAGCACGGTGGGTCGTCTCACAAGGGTTACAGGTCCCTGTGTAAGGGTGGGGCAGAGGTTTGGGGGTTTTCTCGACCTGTGTGAGGTCTTCTCCCTTAGCAAAATGCCTGGAGGGCTGTCTTTACACCCCCCCCTCCCCCCGCAGGTCAAGTTTTTAAACAGCAGTATATTACCATCATTCAAGTTCACATGAACATTCACTTCTGCAAACATTAATCTACATGCATATTTAATGGTTGAAGCAAGCATGGACATGCACATATAGCTGTCTAGAGTTATGTAACCAATCGAAGTGAGGACACTAAAAAGTCAAAACACTAGTTGAATGCCACCTTGCTAAAAAGGTAATATCCCACTATATAGAACCAGTGCTTAATCAGCTTCTGTTACGAAGAGTTCTGAGCCTCAGCCTTTTTTATTAGCTTGCATCACATCCCCAGCTCTATGGTTAGCTACTTAGCTCAACCGAGCTCCACTGCAGCACATATTATGCCTTTGGTGCTGCATTCAACAAGTATCAGATTGCTAGCTGCTTTACTAAGAAACTAGCGTTAACCCTGCTAAGCTTCTTCCTCGAGAGCCTGCAAGTTTCATCTTCAAAAAGTACCACTGCAGATGCAGTCTAGTTTGGCATATAAACGAAAGGAGGAGGAAGAATACCTCCCACTCGATTGAGACCAACAGAACAATGGCGCAGAGACGCTTCGCTCAAGCAGCCTGCTGGATTCCAAAAACCCTAAAATGCAACCCCAACAGTGACGCAACCCTCTACGTACCCTTCCGAGAACCGAATCAAAGGAAGCCTATAACGAATGGAATAGCACGCCGCGGATGCAACCTTGCACGCCCCACGCCCAACTCGAGGCAGCCGCACGGACCAGGAAACCAGATCAAGCGACGAAATCTAGATGGAACGGGGGAGGGGGGGAGGGGATGGGCAGGGGAGGGAGCGGACCTTGGAGGAGGAGCCTCTGGGCAGTCTCGTTGGGATCCATGTTGCACTCACGGAGCATGGCATAGACCTCCTCGTCGGTGTGACCGCCAGTGATCTCCTTGATGTCCGCGACCGTGCGCCGCAACCCCGCCGGGATCGAAACCCTACCGCCCGCCGCCATCTCCCTCACCGCTGCCGCCGCCGCCGCCGCCGCCTCGCGCCTCCGCCTCGGCGAATCCTCGCCCTAGCTTCCGCGTCCCCCTCACGCGCGCGGGCGGGCGTGTCGCGAGCGAGGGCGAGGGAGATTTGCGAGGAAGCGGGCGAGGGGAAGGGAAACGAGGGGTGGGCGGGTGGCTGGGCCGCTGGGTGGGGGAGGAGAGAGAGAAAGAGAAAGAGGAGGAGCAATAGGAGAGATTTGTGGGGGGTTTTTGATTCGAGCGAGGGGAGGAGGGCCGGAGGGGTGAGGTGGAGCCGTGGAGGCGGAAAAGGGTAGGCAGGCAGGGGAGAAGGAATGGGTCGGGGCGTCGGGCCATCGGGAACTCGGCGCGGCACGCGACATGGCCGCGCGCACCCAGCCACGCCGAGCGCACGGCAATTTCTTGTTCTATCTTCTCTCCGTCCCCGCTCGCTGGTGCTACGTCACTCCCTCCCTTCCGAATTAATTGCGTCTCCGCCCGGTCGTCCAGGCCAAATATCATATTGATCTATCTATACTATAAATCTATATTATAAAGATTCTAAACAATTAAAAATACTTCTCACCTTAAAAAATATACTACCCACCCCTGACGGTGTCCCCACCTGGCAGAAATTATTTAGTATACCGGGTGGTAGACTCGCGAAAACACGACGTTCCCGAATATTTCCGCCAAAAACGAAAGTTTTTCTCACCGCGCTAATTCCTTACCCGCCTGTGTACCCAGGTCCGATCCGCCTCCGTCAATCGCGCATCATTGCTCTCTCCCTTTCCTTTCCTTCTCCGCAGCACCCATCCCTATCATGTCGATCTGCCCACGCCCCTCCTTATCCGCTCGCCAGCCGCCCTCCCATCTCCTTGTGGCGGTCAGCGTCGCTCACGCCTCCTCCGCGTGCCGCTCCATCTGCGCGCGGGCCGAGACACCATTGCGGCGCTGTCGCGCTGCCCCCTCGCCTCCGCCTCGCCGTCCCGCCGCGGCCCGCCCCGATCCACCGCGAGTGGGCGCTCCACATCTCCGGGCCTACGTGCCTCCTCCGCCGTCGAGGAGGACAAGAGAAGCTCCTCAGCGAGGGAGGGCGCTGCGAGTGGTTTGTTCGACCCCCGGGCGGTGGCGGCGTTCGGGCTGTTGGAGATCCGCACGGCCATCCCGAAGCACTGCTGGGTCAAGGACCCCTGGTGCTCAATGTCTCCGCGCCCACGCGCCTCCTCCGCCTTCGAGGAGGACAGGAGGAGCTCCCCGACAAGGGAGGGCGCCGCGGGCAGGGAGTTCGACCCGACCCTCGGGCGGCGGCGTCGTTCGGCCTACTGGGGATGCTCACGCCCCATCCATCGCGAGCACTGCTGCTCCGCACCTCACCTCGAGGCTGCTGCTCCACCTAGGCGTTGTTGCTCTATGTCGCGCTCGTGCTGCTCCACCTTCCCGTCCAGGCGGCCCTTATCCGCCCCCATCCTGCTGTCGATTCTCCCCGTCGAGGCACCGGCCGTCCTCGCCCACATCTCAAAACTGCAGCAAGGAGCGATGACGGCGTGCGCGTAGCGCGGGTCGTGCACCCCGTCGGCGTGTGGGAGCAGGTAGTGCGTGACGATGTCGGCTGGGTCAAACTTGTACGCCGACAGCAGGGAAGGGTCAAAGTTGAACCATCACGCCTCCATTTGTAGCTGCACGAGCTCACTCGCCGTCGACGGGAAGAGGGCATGCACGTGCAATTCTACTAGGTACGTCTTCACTCCCTATCTCTTGCTTTCTGATCTGTTTACTTGCTGCAGCTGGACACCAAGAATGAGAAGTGTACTAGATCTGCAACAAGGAAGAGATCAGGGAGTGGGTGATGCTTCGATTTCTTCGAGAAACCTTCTGGTGAGGTGCAAAATCATCTATTTCCCTGCAGTTGAGTGTTCGTTCATCAGCCAATCCTTTTGGTTTTCCTGAAATTCTCTCTCCAAATGACAGAGATGGTCTGGGATGGACCAGACAACCTTATTTGATGCAAGTATTCACAGCTTGAAGACAGATTCAATTCTAAGTGGCTTGTCCATCAGGTTGATTGATCGGCACCATCAATTGGAGAAGGAAGTGTCAGATTGCTCCACAACATTTTCTTTATTATATTTGAGAGTTTTGCCTATACCAGTTTCATGCAGATATTTGTTTTGGTTTTTGTTTAAAGGTGCCATAAGAACTGGCAACAAAAAGAACCATGTTAGGACCACGTATTATGTTTTATTTCAGTTTTCTAGAGCTCAGAAATGCTTTATTCTGTTTCTTCATATAGAATACCTACGCATACGTTTAATCTCTTACTTTTTTCTAAGCCCTTTCATCTCTATATACCAACATCCTATAATTAGCTAATCATATGGACCTATTCGATTTTTCCATCGGATCTTGATATTTAATTTGTTGCACACAACCTACTTTGGCTACATCAACTACATGTAAGCCATCCTTTTGATGGCGCACACCACACTCGCGGTTGACTCAATGGTGCGTCTTTGCCTTATGTCTTATTTATAGTTCTACTTGACTCGGTGTGAATTCTAATTGTCTTGTCAAACTTGAGGAACAGCTTGATCTCTAGATCCAGGAATTGTACGTTACGATGTGCAGATCAGGTTTTGTTTTCAGTGTGTATGGTCCTGTGCATTTTCTTTCGAGTGGTTGTGTGTGTGCATATGCCTGATAGCCATTACGTCTATGCTACATGCATATTTCCAGGCTACCAAGCAGCCCCCCCTCTTGCTCAGATCACCACCATTCCACAAACAAGACTTTCTGTATCTATCTATTTGCTTCAGAATTTGAATTGGGACTTTCAGAGAGCAAAGAAAAAAGGTTGGGAGGGCAGAATAAATGGATTTAACCAGCACCAACCTTCCAGCATAGGATAGCAGATTGTTGATCCCCGTTAGCCTTCTCTCCAATCTAGTTAGGATGGGCATGAACTCAGAAATTGCTGGCCTGGTGGTACCAAGAGGTAACCCCAAATAAGTGAAGGGCATCTGACTGACTTGGCATTCTAGGACTGAAGCTAACTGAAGTGCTGTTGCATTATCAATGTTGATTGGCACCAGGAAGGATTTGGCAAAATTCACTCTAAGTCCAGTGCAAGAGGCAAATGTATTTAAAATTTCTTTCAACACCTGGAGCTGATCACTTGCTGCTGGTAGCACCACTAGAGTATCATCTGGATAATAGGGAAATAGGGAAATCACCACCAAAGGTAGACCCAAGAGGATGTGAGAGTTCACCAGAAGCACCAGCAGTATTAAGTATAGTTTGCAACAAGTCAGCCCCTAAGACAAACAGAAGAGGTGACAGTGGATCACCTTGTCTGACCCCCCTCCTACATTTGAAAATTCTTCCAGGTGTGCCATTTAACAGAACTGAAGAGGATCCTGGTCCAATTCACCCATTTTTCTGAGAAGCCCTTATGCCTGAGTACTGATAAAATGAGTTCATGTTCGATCTTATCAAATGCTTTCTCAAAATCCAGCTTAAGCAATACAATCTCCTTTTTCGATTTGTGACAAATGTGGAGAAACTGAAAAGCCCAAGCTAAGCAATCTTGAATGGTCCTGCCTTTAATAAAACCATATTGATTAGTATGGATTACTCGAAGAATAACTTGCTGCAATCTATTTGCCAGAAGCTTGGTCAACAATTTGAGGCAGTTGTTTAGGAGTGATATGGGCCTATAATCATTAACTCCTTTAGGATTGGATTTCTTGGGGATCAGAGTGATCAAAGAATTATTAATGCTTGTCAGGTCCAACTGCCCATTTGCAAAGTCCCTACATAATCTGAAAATATCCTCCTTGATTATATGCCAACATCTTTTGAAGAAAAGCCCATTAAAACCATCTGGCCCTGGTGCATGATCATTGGGCATTTCTTTCATTGCTGCTGTGATTTCAATCTCTGAGAAGGGGTGGTCCAATTCAGGAAGCTGTACCACAGGTAACAATTCATCAAGGTTGTAGATGATGCTTGTAAATTCAGTGACCCCCAGCCTCTCTTTGAAAGAATTCCATAGAGCTGCTTCCTTTTCAGCATGAGTTGTTGCTGTTGAGCCATCAGGCAAGGCAAGGGAGACAATAAAATTTCGACGGTAGGAATATGTGGCCATGGTCTGAAAAAGTTTGGTGTTTTCATCCCCAAACTTCACCCACCTAACTGTATTCCTTTGCTTCCAATAGACCCTTTTGGCCTCTAGTAACTGTTGAAGGTGTTGTTTTATTAGCACTCTAAAACTTCTTTCAAGACCACTGAGACATCTCTACTCTTCTAGACTGTCCAGCAAGGCCAAGACAAAGGTACAGTTATAAATCAGCTTGCTAAGATTGGAGAAACCCCTGCTCCAATGCTTTAGTCCTCTTCTTGTCTGTTTGAACTTAGCTGAGAGTGATTTGGCAGCATTAGCAAAATGTGGTGTTGTACTCCAATGTAGTTCCACAGCTGGAAGAAAGCCAGGAAAATCCACCCAGTAATTCTCAAATCGAAAAATATTTGCCTTGGGAATAGAAGTGCCTATCTTTACCACATAAAGGACATGATCAGAAACTGGTCTATTAAGCACTCTAACTAAGGTGTCAGGAAAGCTGTGTGCCCAAGAAGAGGAGGTGAAGACCCAGTCGCTTTTCAAGAAGAGGGTCAGGTTGCATATTACTCAAGGAGTAGCTTCTTCCATGAAAGGGTATTTCAGCCAGATCAAGATGTTGAATTAAATCATTGAAAGCCATCATGTCCTGTGAATTGCCCCCGGTTTTGTTTCTGTCATCCTGTGATCTGATTAAGTTGAAGTCTCCTAGCAGAATCCAATCGTCTAACTCTGAAGTGTCCAAGTTGTAGAGCCAAAGCAGAAAACCAGTTTTGTCTATACGGGCAGAAGGGCCATAAATATTTGTGACATGAAAAACTTTACCACTCAAACAATAGACCAATTTGACTGTGATGGAATAGGAGTTCACATGAACCAGAGTACCAGTATAACGATTAGCATTCCATAAAGTGATCAAGCCACCAGAGGCACCCAGAGAGGGAGAAAATTCAAAAGAACTCAGATGTCTGGGGCTAAAATTCCTTAGATAGGACTGGTCAAACTGATTTCTTTTTGTTTCTTGGAGACAAACAATTGAAGCAGCACTTTCAGAAATTTTACATCTCAAAGCATCCCATTTGTCCTGCGAGTTCAGACCTCTAATGTTCCAGACCAAAATATTGTGACTACGTGATTGATTCATGATAAAACCAGAGGGAAGAGGAAGGAATAGAATGGTGAAACCAATCTATCACGATGGCAACAGAGATTAGAGAGTAGGAGACATGAATAGATGGGGGATAAAGAGAACTAGCAGAGTGCATTGACTTCAAAACAAAAGATCCCAGCCTAGGGCAGTTCATCATGCCTTTATCCAAAAGCAAGCAACCATCAAAGTTTGCAAACTCAAAATAAGGTGGGACAGGCCCCAAAAGATGCACAACATCCACACTATTAGCCCTAACAACCTTAGTTGTTACTATCATCATCATCTAACTCCAGCAGATTGGCAGCCGAAACAGCCGCAGGCTGAATCTGAAGGAAGCCAGTAGCTATCCCTTGGATGTCTTGCAGCGCCATGAATGGGGCCATCTCCTTGCTAGCACTAGGGGCATCAGCATCTCCATCAGCATTATCATAAGGGTTAGGAAAATCTGCAGCTTCATGGGCTGCAGCAGCATCATGGAAACCTCCAAGGTCCTTGTTCAGCCGCTTGCTCCTTCTCAGAAACGCTGGGTCCAATGGTTCTTTCATCTTGCGGCTCCTTCTCTTCCTCGGAGTGCCACATATTGGGCCCTTGATTTCCTTGACATCTTCCTCATCCTCTTCATCATCTGAGTAGGGCACGAGGGGCAGAGCTGGTGGTGCCGGACCAATCACATTCTGTTCCAACGACGAGTCTCGATCAAGAGTGATTACATCCAAGTGCAAAAGAACAGATTCATCACGAATGTAGGATGGGATCAGGGTGTCTAAGTTCATGTCTAACAAAGATAAATGGAACAAGTTCTGAAAAAGAATAGGAGCAGGAATAGATTGGAGCAAGTTGATCATGATCACCTCTGCATCAGAAGGGGGAATCACTTCGAGTGCCAGAGGCACAATCTCCTCATGAACCTGATTATCACCCTCGGACATAGCATCAACAACATCCTCTTGATTCCCAGCACCGGCTGCATCACTGACCAGAGAACCCACCCCAGTGTCCTGCTGAGCATCAGGATTGATCCCCATCCATCTAGGAGCTTGAGGGGGGAGAGGGTGCAGGTATCCATTCGCAGGGGAGAACTGATCCTCATCAGGCAAAAGCAAAGCATCTTTGCGCTTCAGAGCATAAACTGGACAGGTCCAAGAACGTGAGCGAGGGGGCAAACTGAAAGAAACCACCACATCATGGGGGATTTGAGCATCATCATGGAGGTGAACTTTGGCCACAATCCTCGCCTGATTGGCCGTGTCATGCCAGTACCGGAGAAGCCCAAAGCCCGCCACCACCTTGGAAATCGCCGTGTTGTTGCGGGCGTCATTGGGGAACATCATCAGCATGACCCAGGCCTCTCTGTCCAAGTCATGGTGCCTGACATTGTCCACTTCATCATTCTTGACGAAGCGCAACTGGTACTGACCCATCTCCAAGTTCCTGTCCAAGAAACGCTCACGCTCTACTGGATGATGGAACCGGACAAAAGCATCACCAATGGGGGAGGACTGTACCTCGGCCAGATGAACACCAAACTCAGTGGCGAAGAAGTTCTCGAGGGATTCCGCCATCGGCTCAAAGTCTTGCTTGGCCACCTCTGGAAGAAGGAACGCAACAGCCAAGTCTTCGTTGTAGGTCTCCATGCAACCACTGATGTAGGCGAACAAGCGACGGGGAGGATCAGCAGGATCATGGGGGATGACCTCAAACCCCCGAGGACAGTGAGGGCGCGGATCCATGGCGATGATCGCCATTGGGGGAGGCGGAGGGAGCGATGAGGATTGGGGGCTGGATTTGGACTTTGCCTCGGGAAACGCGGACGGTTGCGAGAACAGTGCATCGTCTGGTAGGTATGCTTTAATAGATGAACATCAGGAAGAATCTCGGAGGATCCGGAGGCAGTTCCACTGTTTGCGCCATCGGTTGGGCAGGGTTTCCGAATGGGCCGGTAGAATTGCTTCCTCGGTTTCCTAATGGGCCGATATGTTGCCATATTAGAGTGGCGACAATCACGGGCTAAATGGCCATAACGAAAACAGGATCTGCAGCAAAATTCCTGCGAGCAGGCCGCGCGCATGTGGCCCAGGGATAGGCAACGGAAGCAGCGAGGAGGAGAGTCCAAATGGGTGGGC
This sequence comes from Echinochloa phyllopogon, assembly GCA_033239725.1. Lineage (NCBI taxonomy): Eukaryota > Viridiplantae > Streptophyta > Magnoliopsida > Poales > Poaceae > Echinochloa > Echinochloa phyllopogon. The sequence goes on along the minus strand of BTCW01000015.1, from coordinate 19,312,143 downwards.
CGAGAAAATCTCGGAGCCTTATCTTTTTCCAAAATTTGAACGTGAGATTTGAAATTCCTTGATTCCCGCCGACCCCCAAGAACAGGATTAGGCTGAATTCGATCGATAACGGAGGGGCGATGAACAGGGGCAGAATTCTGAGGAGAATCAGCAAAATTATCCTTATAATAATTTGTGGGAAAACGTAATCTCTTGAAGACCGGGGGTCTGATTGATTTAGCAACTTCCAAAAAGGAACGCTTCCCTTGGCCCACTGTATGCCATTGAGCATCTTGTTCCAAATCCCACAATCGCTTCTCACGAATATGATCAGGGCCCCCATTGCGCCAAAGTGTGAAGAAGATGGCAAAGTTATTGCCAATGAATTTAGAAAAACGGTGCACAAGGAGACCCACTTGCTTAGAAGCCACGGAGAAACGAAACATCCAATCAGCTTGATGAGAGACACGAAAATCTACTGCTCTACCACCCAACACCGAGTGGAGAACGGCAGCAACCGAAGCATCATCGAGACGAAAAGAAGCACGCGAAAAGGAGGCCAGGAGGAAGAAGTCCTTGCCAGGGAGGGGAGAAGTGATGGGAGACAACTGACCAAAACGATCGGCGACCAACGCCGCGAAATCCCGCCCTGGCTGGGGATCTAGGGGAGGAAGGAACGCCATGATAATCAGACGGAAGATCCATGGAGGGAGGCATCATGGATCACCCGACGCGCCGAGGGCGCCTCCGTCGCCCAGAGAGGAGAGGAGAGCGCCATGTCCTTTCGACAGCCCATCAAATGTTGAAGGCTTCTGGTAGCCTGATGTGTACATCAGGCCAAACTCCAAGAACAATTATTCTCCTGATGTATATGAACGTAGAGGCTCCTCTTGGTAGCTTCCTGTGTGCATAGCATAATTTGATTGTAGGTCTTCACCGAGTTGATCTCTACATGCATGCAACAATTAAAAAGCTCTTGGCCTTTGTGCACAACTGATATCCATAGCCCCGTGGACTCGAACTCCAACAACCAGGGCAACATCATTACTTTCCTGATAGATGTGAACATCACAACTCCCAAAACCAAAATTGCTGGGATCCTCGAATTCAGTCTGCACAGGTGCAAACTATCGGTGCGGTAGACTTGAGTATTTCCCGAGGTTGGCGATTTTTTCAAACCTATCTGATTAGTGCAACTTGCTGCATGCGACCCCTAGGATACACGGAACCCTGTTCCGTCTTGAACTTCACAAGATATTGCAGGGACACAGTGATTTGGCGATTATTTGATGTAAATCCACGAGCATGCCACGCCTTGCATTCACCACAGTTTGGAGATTGGGTGGGTTCTTAGATGATCAAAAGGGTTACAAGATGGTTATATTGCTGGAACTTGGCCAAGCTTCAGGAAGCAAGGATGAGCAAAAGGGTTATAAGATGGCATATGACTGATTCCCGTGGGATGTCCCTCACGGGGTTGCCCTAGGCCGCCTTATATAGGGTGACGGACTAGGGTTTACAAGTCAGTTTGAATCTAAATCTATTGGATTACGACAAGGGTTCTTATCCGAGTCGGTTACAACAAGATATCCCGAGATATCCGGCCGTGCCGCCGGCCTTGTCTTTTTCAAGCTTGTTCATCAAGTCGGGGATTCCTTCTGGGCCGCCTAGAGGTCGGCCCACAACCTTGTCAGGCGTGGACCCAGGTCGGCGCTAGTCTCCTCTGACTATGTGCCCAGTAGTACCCATATCCCACACATGTGACTAGGTGGAGAAGATCAAGACAAGACTTGGTTTGATGGACCGGTTGCAAGTGTGAAGGGCAAGTCAGAAGCTAAGTGCTGGACAGCGTGGCGCGATGCTTGAGTAATGACTTGGCGCCGATGAACCGATGCAACGGTGAAGAGCAAGTGAAGTCAAGATCGATGAACCAATAAGTCGCATGATGATATGAAGTGGATCATATCATTTGTGATGATGCTGGTGCATGTGTTGCATCAACATTGGAGAAGATGAAATGGAATGCGCAAGCCAAAGGTATAACCAATAGGCATTTCATTTAACCGGTCATAGGTGAGTAGAGAAGTTTATGACCGGGTTTAGGATATATGACCGTGCTATCAAGAAGGGCAAACTTATTTTCATATCGGTCATCTAGTGCCACTTGAGCGATCTAACATTGTGATTTGCTAGGATCAAGTGGCGTGGTGAAGTGAGTGAAAGGCGTCATTGAAAATCTTTTGAAAACAAAGTTCTGACAGGGGGTCGGACCGTCCGTGGAGGTCTCTACAGTCCGTGCCTCATGGGATAACTTGAGCGCTGACTCATGAACTTTGAGCCAAGTGTCGTACAGTCTGTGGGGTTGCTTCGAACAGTCCATGGCTAGGTTAATTAAAATAATTGGGAAAATCAGTTCGAACCTTGTCCGATCGGATGTCGAACAGTCCGTGGACTGGAGATGAACAGTCTGTCATGCCCCAATGGCTAAAAACCCTTTGAGAAATGTTTGTGAAAATGCTAACTCGCTCACACATAAGGTGGTACACTTATGGGGTTGGCACATTTGCAAAGGGGTTGAAGAATTGGTTGATGCTTATGGTTGGTGGTGATCTTGGTTTGCAATACTGCTTTGATCCAAAGTGTTTTGGGTCAAGAATTTAGTTAGGATGGATAGTTCTCTGAATGAGCTTTCCATAGAGTCCAAGATCGTCTAATTTGGATATCGGAGCTAAAAGTTATGGCCGTTTTACCAAGCTTTGACCGTGCTGAAAATGGATGGACGGATAGTCTGTGGTGAATCACGGACAGTTCGTGTCCAGTTCGGACCAGGTCTGAACTTGGGTCGGACCAGGTCTGAACTTGGGTCGTACAGTCCGTGGGAATGGGTCGGACAATCCGTATAAATTCGCTCGGTTTTACACAAAGACGTTTCCCACTGTTCTAGAGGGCCAGACAATCCGTGGTGACCTGACGGACAGTCCAACCAAGGCCAACGGTTGGGTTTGACAATGTTTGACTTTGGAATAGAGTCGTTGGTTACCAAATCTTGGTAGTCCATGACATGGAGTCAGACAGTCCTTGAGAGACGTGTTTTTGAATGATTTGAACATAACGACTAGTTTTGTGAATGACGTACCGTTCATGACATGTGGTCGGACAGCCCGAAAGAGCCGTTAGAGCTCGGGAAAAGAGTGTAACGACTAGTTCTTTCCCTCTCTCTATAAATAGAAGGGTGGTCGGGGCTTGGAAGCTAAGGAGGACCATGGGAATGTGTTTCCTATGGTAGTGCTTGCCTTGGGAGTCCACTAACTCACTTATGCTTGCTAGGTTGCGAATCTATTGTGAGTGAGTGCGAGTCTAGTGCATTGTTTTGAGAGATTGCATCGAGTGGTACTAGGTGTTTGTGTTGCAAGCCGGTTTGCTTATTACTCTTGGAGGTTGCCACCTCTTAGACGACTTGGTGGATTGTGGCTCTGTTGAAGCACGCAAGGAGATTGTGCGTGGCTTCGGAGATGGATTTGTGAGGGCGATTGTGCTCACCCCATGGGGATCACGAAGAGCAACTCTAGTGGAGCGTGTCATTGAGTTACCGCACTTGCGAGTGGTGTCTTGGTGTGCCTGGAGTGGCCAGCGGCTTGAGAGCCTTGCCCAAGAACCATCGAGGTGTTGGTCGACACAACAAGAATTAGCTTGGTGGCAAAAAAGTGAACCTCGGGATAAAAATAACCGCGTCGACATTACCTACTCTTCTCGGTGGTTTGCACTTCTCAATCACAAGCATTGTATTTACATCCTTACATATCTTGTGCTTGTGAGATTGCTCTTATAATTAGTTGGCTTGTGTAGCTTGCTAGTTGTCTTCTTGCTTGTGTAGCTAGAAGTAGTGATCTTGTGACTAATAGCTTGTGTAGCTTAATTAGTCTATTTGCTTAGTTTGTGTAGCTAAGTAAATTGAGCCTTTGGATTAGACTTGTGTAGTCTTGTCCATTGAGCATTGCTAGTCAGATTAGGAGCTTTGTGCTTTTGCTTACTACTTGTGTAGGAGCTCCCCGGTGTGTGAAGTACTAGTGGCATAGGTTTGTGTGACCTTGCTCCTAGAATTATTTAGGCGAGCTCGTGCTAGCCCGGCACCTTATTTGCTTGTTTAGGATCTTTTTTAAGGTGCTAGTGAACATAGATAGAGGGTGAAGTCTTGACAAGACCGATAGTTTTAATTCCGCATTTGTTTCGATTAGTCGGTGCGTTAAGTTTTAGAAAGGACTATTCACCCTGTCTAGTCTGCCATCTCGACCCTACAGTTGGCTATTATAAGTGAGCCAAGGCTCAAAATGTGATCGGACAATCTGTTGCCCAAGGGTTGGTGAAAGCATGCTTCCACCACAAGGAGCCAAAACAAAAAAGGAATTCAGACAACAAGTTGTCGGGAAAAGCATGTGAAAGCGTGCCTCTGCCTCGGGAAAGGCCAAAACATTCAGCGCCCGTGAATCAACATGTGCTTGACGGCAATGCGGAAAAGCCGCTTACCAGGCAAGCACAGTCAAAAGTGCAATCAATGACTACACAGAAAAACACAACGCGCATGCTCATATATACCCCATCGCGCCTATAAATAGACGCCTCTGCCTGGTTTACCAGAACAGCACACATGAAGTCACTAGCATGTGGTGTCCCAAAATTCATCTTCCTGACGTGTTCTTGAGTGGGAACGAAGCAGCCACAGCAATGCGCAGAAACGCGCGCCACTGATGCCAGAAGAAAGCTAGCGAGCGGCGAAGCAGATGCTAGGCGAGAGCAGCGGAGGATGAAGCTCAATGTCACTGAGACGGGGGTCAACTTCGCTAGAAAGCTAGCAAATAACACCGCCCAGGGTCAATTTTTTGCACCGAGGGTAACTTAAATGCCGCCCTCTTCCAGCAATGTAGCTGCATAAGGTTCTTCAGTTGGTGTGATGCCACAAGAAAGCCAGGGAGAGGTCCGTGCAAACTAGACTGGTTTCGCTTGGGCTAAAAACCTTACTGTAGTGACCTCTATACTGCCAAGTAGGCAGTTTATGTCTTTATATTTGTAAATGGCCCATGGCCGACTATAGTTTATCTTGTAAAGCCATCGAGTTTGAATATGAACATGTCCATTTGCAAGGGGAAACTAGGCGACCGACCCTTCTCAGGAGAAAAGAGTCAGCGTGGTCTTAAGAACACGCCCCGTCCCGTCCCAGCGCCCAGCCCCCGAGCACGCGGAGGGTCTGGCATGGCGTTGAAGGCGCGTCGAGTCCGTGCCCAGCCCCCGAGCACGCAAGGTGTCTGGCCTAGTCCCTTTGGACGTGTTGGGTCCGTGTCGAGCGCCCTGCCCACGGGCATGTGAGTTGTCTGGCCTGGTCCCTTGTGACGCACCGAGTCCGTATCGAGCGCCCAGCCCCCGAGCATGCGAGGTGTCTGGCCTGGTCCTTTCGGACGCGCTGAATCTATGTCAAGCGCCCAGCCCCCGAGCATGCGAGGTGTCTGGCCTGGTCCCTTTGGACGCGCCGAGTCCATGTCGAGCGCCTAGCCCCCGAGCATGCGAGGTGTCTGGCCTGGCCCCTTTGGACGCGTCGAGTCTATGTCGAGCGCCCAGCCCCCGAGCATGTGAGTTGTCTGGCCTGGTCCTTTTGGACGTGCTGAATCTATGACAAGCGCCCAACCCTCGAGCATGCAAGGTGTCTAGCCTGGTCCCTTTGGATGCGTCGAGTCCATGTCGAGCGCCCAGCCCCCGAGCATGTGAGGTGTTTGGCCTGGTCCCTTTAGACGCGCTAAATCCTTTGAAAAAGGAAGCTTATCACGTCCGCCAATTTGGATCCAACGGATTGCAGATCACCAATCCCGCGGATTCCGTCCATCAGTTTCGGAGCCGTTAGGGTAGACATCCGTCGCCTTATAAGTACGTCGCACTAGGCTCCGTCATCATCATCCTCCTCATCGCGCCGCACCCTTCGCATTCTGTACAATAGCTGTTGCTTTTTGCCCGCCATTGCACCGAAGCGAGCTTTATGCCGTCCCGTTGGGGAGATAGATCGCGCCTCGTGGGTTCGGCTGTGCACCCCTACCTACATTCATCTGTCCATTCGCCAACGCCAAGCTCGATCCATGGCCACCGAATCTGCTGCCGTCGTCGCACCGCTAGTGCCGGAGCAAGAGTCCAGCTGGCGGAAGTTGCGCATGACCGAGGTGAGGCTCGGGGCCATGGTGAGGCGTGGTCTGCGTCCAGGACCATGCCATTGGTGCGCTCAACCTTCCCGTTGCAGCGGGGGTGAGCGGGCGAGGAGTAGTAGACATCGATGTTGCTATCCTGGCAGAAGTCCCAGAACTCGTTGCCCGTGAACTGGGGGCCAAGGTCTATAACGATGCGGTTTGGCACACCAAAGCGATGCGTGACTTCCTTGATGAAGGCGGCCGCTGTTGCTGACTTGGTGTCGGTAACCACCTTGTACTCAATCCACTTGGTGAACTTGTCCACCACGATCAAGATGGCTTGAAGCCGCCCAGGGCCGGCTTGAGGGGTCCCACGTTGTCAAGGCCCCATACCGCAAAGGGCCAAGACGGCGGGATGATACGGAGCGCTTGAGCTGGCAGGTGTTTTTGCTTTTGGAAGAATTGGCACCCGACGCAACGCTAGATGAGCTCTTTTGCGTCAGTGACCGCCGTAGGCCAAAAGAAGCCAGATTTGTAGGCCTTGCCGACCAACGTCTTAGCTGTCGCGTGGTTGCTGCAGCTGCTCGAGTGAATCTCATGCAGCAGTGCCAAGCCTTCACTTCATAGGATGCATTTCATGACTACATCTGTGGACGGTGCTTTTCTGTACAGCTCGCAGCCGATGACCACATAGTTGGCGGTTCGTTGACTAAGATGCTCGAGGGCGACCTTGTCCTCCTTGAGTTTGTTTGTTACGATCATCTTGTCGTTCCACGACTAAGACCGTGTTGACGACGTAGGTGGTTGCTGCTATATATAGCAGGAGCGGCTCTTCCTTGTTTGGTCCGGTGAGCACCGGTGGAGTTACCAGGAAGGCCCTGAGGTCAACCAATGCTTGGTCGGCTTCTGGCGTCCACTCGAAGTTGTCAGCCTTCTTCAAGAGCTTGAAGAAGGGGGCGCCTCGTTCACCTAGCTTGCTGATGAACCGGCTTAAGGCTGCCATCATTCATTTGAGTTTCATCACGTCTTTCTTGCTCTTGGGTTGCGGCAGATTCTGAATAGCGGCGATCTTAGTTGGGTTTGCCTCGATGCCATGCTGGCTTACCAGGAAGCCTAGGAGCTTGCCAGATGGTACCCCAAAAACACACTTGGTCAGGCTGAGTTTCCATCTGACGCGCCGCATGATGTTGAACGTCTCCTGGAGGTCGATGATCAGGGTTTCTAGGTTGTAGGTCTTGACCACGACGTCGTCCACATATGCCTCGGCGTTTCGCCCAATCTGGCTGGACAAGCAACTCTAGATTGCATTCTGATAGGTGGCCCCGGCGTTCTTGAGGTCGAAGGTCAAGGTGTTGTAGCAGTATATGCCATGCGGCGTGATGAACGCCGTCTTGTCTTGGTCGGCCGGGTTCAGGGCTATCTGGTGATAGCCAGAGTAGCAGTCGAGGAAGGAGACGAGTAAACATCTGGTCGTAGAATCGACAACCTAGTCGATGCGCGGAAGAGGGAAGGGATCCTTAGGCAGTATCTATTGAGATCTGTATAATCGATGCACATTCTCTATTCACCGGTTTTCTTTCTTACAAGTACAGGATTTGCAAGCCATTCGGGGTGCTTGCACTCTCGAATGAAACCAGTGGCTAAGAGTTTATTCAATTCTACCCTAATGGCCTCCTTGCGATCTTGGGCAAACCGTCGAAGCTTCTGCTTGACCGGCTTGGCGGTCTTCACCAAATCCAAGGAGTGCTCAGCCTTCTCCCTTGGAACACCGGGCATACCCGAGGGTTTCCACGCGAATATGTCCCAGTTGTCCCTCAGGAAGGAGGTGAGCGCGCTTTCCTATTTAGGAGTGAGGCCTGGGCCTATCAGCGCCATCTTGGAGGGGTCGTCGCTTGAGAGGCTGATGGTCTTGGTCGCCGAGTTCAGCTCGAGCGTGGTCATGGTCGCCTCCTGCTCCAGCACGCTTGCGTTAGCCGGGGGAGTTGGTCCTGGCCTCGCTTGCGAGGAGTACGCTATTCCCGAGCTGGCGGGAGAGCTTGGCGAGGCGCACGGCTTCGCGTCGCACTCATACAACGTCTTGACGTCGCCCCTGACGCTGATGACCCCCTTGGGAGCCGGCATCTTCATCACCAAGGAGGCCTTCCCTGGGATGATGCTGTAGAATAGGCGCTCGGCTTGGCTAAGTCGTCCGTAGTCGAAGCCATGCTGTTTAGGGTGCTGGTGAAGATGATGCTGAGGGCGCTGCCCCCATCGACCAACACGTTGGTCAGCAAGACCCTGTCAACAACTAGGTTGACTATTAGGGGGTACGAGCCCGGCTCGGGCAGGTAGACCCAATGGTCGTCCCTGGAGAAAGTGATCGGCATCTCGCGGCTGTGGAGTTTCTTCTTCCTCCGGTCGAGGAAGGTGTTCGGGCCTCCCACGATAACGTTGACTTCTCGGTCGGCACGCTGGAAGTCACCATGGGGCTCGTTGGACGGCCCTTCAGCCGGATCCGGCTGATTGTTGTTGTTGGCGGCGTGTGTCCGGTTACCGCCACCATCTTTGCGGTTGTCGCGGCGGTTGTTGTGGTGATCCATGTCTCTCCTATCGCCACGATTGTCGTTGTAGCGCGACTTCTTTGGAGCTAGGGGTACTCCGAGTTCTTTCTTCAGGGTCCACCTGTCCCCGAAACGAGTGCTTCACGTCCTTGTGGAAAGGACACGGCTCGTCCAGGCATGTCAGCTCGGTGGGCAAGAATCTTGACTCTACCTTGCCATCACTTTCGGTGACAGCAACGATGTCGGCCCTGCTGTGCCTGTTGCGCGATGGCTCCCCCTTTTTGTGCTCGGTGCTTGGCTAGTCGTGGTGGTCGGTCCTTCTGTCCCTGGGTTGGAACTGAGCCATCTCCGCGGCGTCGGTATTGGCTTCCACTTCTACCGCCTTCATCATCTCCCGAACCGTCTTGGGGGCACTCTTGAACATTGTACAGAAGGCATCCTTGTCGTAGAGGCCACGACGAAAGGCGTCAATGACGTCCCTCTCCTTGACATCCGTGAGCTTGTTACGGTATAGTCTCGGAGACTTTCACCTCTGGATTGCCAGACCAGATCCAAGTCGAATCTGGTACCCGGCTGAGTGTAGGTGGCCTGGTAGTTCTACGTGAAGACCTTGCAGAGGTCAGCCCATGTATCGATGGAGTTCTTTGGGAGGCCTGAGAGCCAAAGGAGTGCCACCTTCGCGAGCATGACCGGGAAGTAAGTGGTCGCCTGGTCGATCGAGCCACACACTGCTTTGACCGTCAAGATGTAAGTCTAGATCCAAAGCTTGGGGTCAGAGCGTCCGTTGAACTTGTCGACCATGGCCGGTTTAAAGGTGTCCGGCCATCGGACAGCTCAAAGTCGTGGTGAGAAAGCTTGGAAGCCTTCGAGCTGGAAATCGTCATCGTTGAAGTCATCATTTCTGTCCCCATTTTCGCGGCGGCACCCATGGCCGTGAGGCGATCCGTAGCGGCGATTGTAGCGATCGTGTTCATCGAGTTCACGGCATGCGCAGCGATCGTCTTCGTCATTGGAGTAGTCGGATCGGTCGTCATGCTTGTCGGGTCGGCCGTAGTTGCGGTCGTACCGCTCGCGACGCACCAGCTCGGCTGCGTCACGCTCCCTGTGACGGTTGTCGAGGTCCCTCCGCATATCGTGGTCCGGCGGCTTGCGGAGGCAGTTGCAGAGGTCACCATCTGGTCGGAGATCTTCCCGTCGCCTGTCGCGGTTGCCCTTTCTACGGTTGCGAGGGTGCCTGCCTTCAGATTCATCTGGACTGTGGTCGTCCATATACTCCTGGTTGACTTCTTCGTTGATGACCCCTAGGGGTGGAGGGCGTGGTCGGTCCTAGTGCCGATCAAATCTACTGTACCCGGACCTACGGGAGTGGGATCTGCTCTAGTACGACCTTCCAAATCTTGATCTAGCCTGTTGATTTTCCTCTTCCAGCTCTTGGGCCACTACGAGGTGAACTCTGATGCGCGCCGCTTTGGGGGTGGCCTCCATGTGCTCTAGCTCGGCAAGGGCTTCTGGCCTTAAAGCGGATGGGGTACAGAATGCTGCCTTCACCCTGTCGAACTCACGCTGTAGGTTGCGCGGGCCCAGGGGGTCATCGTTGTCTTTGTCCCTATCAGCCATGGGGTCGTCCCTGGCTTCTGCGTCACGTCGCTGAGCTCGGTCTTCATTTGCCTCAATGCGGGGCTGCCGCTGGGACTGGGTCTCCCTATTCTGAGAAGGTTGGTCCTCATATACGAACACCTCGCTTTCATGCGGCGTGGTGTAACTCACGTCGGCCGAGTTCTCAGCGGATAGAAGGATGGTTGTAGTGACTTGAAATTCACTGCAGTCCAGAAACTAGGTGGGTTTGGGTGGGTTTTTAGATCGGATCTGAGTTGCACGTCGTGGATCCGAACTAGGGTAATCGGCGGCCGCGTTCTTGAGCCCGAAGGGGAACTTGTTCCCTGAGTGGTCCAGCGCCAGCTCGGACATGGCAATGCATTCAACGAGCGTGTCGTTGATGCGATCCAACCCAGCGATGATCTCGTCAGGTGGTGGGACTCGGCGTCGGGGAAGCAGATCTGGGATCCGATCCCGGAGGTTGAGCTGCTCGACCTGCTGTAGGTGCGGGCCGGCGATGTCGGGGGTCCCCAAATTTGGTGAAGTAGAGCCCGCCGGTGACGCGTCGACGCTGGCGGAACTGGAGCTGCTTGAGTCAGCGAAGAAGTTGACGCCCAGGAGGTGCTTGGGGCTATCCTTCACACTCGCTAGGAAAGTGACGCCAGATTGATCTGCCATCAAGCTAATTGGATTGAAAAACTCAACAATCACCCCTACTTGGCGCGCCAACTTTCGGACCTTAGGACCGGCAATCCACCTAGGGGTACCCGAGTGGTTGATTTGTAGGTGAAGGATCGTCGAGCGAGTAGCTTGATGGTGCACAGGAGGCACTGATTTAGATAGGTTCGGGCTGTCCGAAGGTATAATACCCTACATCATGTGTTGGTGTTTGTGTTTGTATTGCTGGACCTCGGCCAAGCTTCAAGAAGCAAGGACGAGCGAAGGGTCACAGGATGGCGTACCCTCATGGGGTTGCCCTAGGCCGCCTTATATAGGGTGACGATCTAGGGTTTACAAGTCGGTTTCAATCTAGACTTTCTAGATTACAACCAGGATTCTTATCTGAGTCGGTTACAACAAGATATACCAAGATATCCGGCCGCGCCGTCGGCTGCGTCTTCACCAAGCTTGTCCGCCAAGTCAGGGATCCCTCATGGGCCGCCTAGGGGTTGGCCCACAACCTCGTCAGGCGTGGGCCCAGGTCGGCGTAGTCTCCTCTGACTATGGGCCCAATAGTACCCATATCCCACAAGATGAATACAAGACTTTGGATCAATTTTGGGCCGAAGCCGTCAACGTCGCTTGTCACGCCATCAACCGTCTCTACCTTCACAAACTCTTGAGAAAGATGGCATATGAGATCCTCATTGGTAAGAAACCAAATGTGTCTAATTTTAGGGTTTTTGGAAGTAAGTGCTTCATTCTCAATAAGAAGCCCAAAAACTCTAAATTTGCACCTAAATCTGACGAAGGTTTATTGCTTGGTTATGCTTCAAACTCTCATGGATATCGTGTTTTCAACGAGACTTCCGGTTATGTTGAAATCGCGTGTGATGTGAGTTTTGATGAAACTAATGCCTCTCAAGTGGAGCAAATAGACTTGACTGATGTAGATGAAGAAGCTCCACATCAGGCTATTGAGAAGCTAGCAATTGGGGAGATGAGACCACAAGAAATGGAGACTCAAAATCAAGAAGAAGGTGCAGGTGCAACTAACTTGTCTACTCCATCCGTTGCTGAAATGTCTGGAGACTCTGGACAAATGGCCGGAAACTCCGGACTCTGGAGACTCTGAACTAATGTCCGGAAACTTTGAACCCTCTGATGAAGAAGCACCTGATTCAAATCAAGAACAAGTGGAAGATGATGATAGTGATTCAATTCAACACCAAGCCCAAACACCATATCCCAGAGTCCATCAAAGCGTTCAAAGAGACCATTCCGTTGACAATATACTTGGGAGTATCCAAAGTGGGGTAACTACTCACTCTCGATTATCAAATTTTTGTGAACATTACTCGTTTGTCTCATCTTTGGAATCTCTCAGGGTTGAAGAAGCACTAGATGACCAAGATTGGGGTAATGGCAATGCAGTAAGAGCTCAACAACTTCAATAGAAATGAAGTTTGGTCTTTGGTGGAGAGACCTAAGCAAAATGTGATAGGAACCAATTGGGTCTTCCGCAACAAACAAGATGAACATGGTGTACATGGTGTAGTTACAAGAAACAAAGCAAGGTTGGTCGCTCAAGGATTTACTCAAATCAAAGGTTTGGATTTTGGTGAGACCTATGCCCCCGTAGCTAGACTTGAATCAATTCGTATATTACTTGCATATGCTACTGACCATGATTTCAAGCTCTATCAAATGGACGTGAAAAGTGCATTTCTTAATGGACCAATCTCCGAATTAGTGTACGTTGAGCAACCACCGGGCTTTGAAGATCCACATTATCCTCACCATGTGTATAAGCTCCAAAAGGCGCTCTACGGGCTCAAGCAAGCCCCAAGAGCATGGTATGAATGCCTTAAGGATTTTTGCTTAAGGAAAGGTTTTGAAATAGGCGTCGGGCTTGTGGGGGGAGTCGATGGCCTCGTTTGCCATCTTGTCTAGATCCGCCACCAGGGCCTCGTCGTCCGTGAGCGCTTCAGTGCGCTCAATGCACTCTACGTCGCATTCGTAGGCGTGCTCGAACGATGGCCCCACCGTGATGACGCCCTTCGGCCCCGGCATATTCATCTTGAGGTAGGTGCAGTTCGGGATCGCCATGAACTTGGCGTAGCACGGGCGCCCAAGGATGGCGTGATATGCTCCCCGAAACCCCACCACCTTGATGGTGAGGATTTCCTTGCGAAAGTTGTCCAACATGCCGAATCAAACAGGCAGGTCGATCTGCCCAAGCGGGTGGACTCGTTTCCCCGACGCTATGCCATGGAATGGTGACTTGCGGTGGCGTAGCTTGTCGCGGCTGATCTCCATGAGCTCCAAGGTGGAGTACATGATGTTGATGCTGTTGACCCCGTGCATGAGGACCTTGGAGAAGCGCGTGTTGCCAATGATGGGGTCGACGATGAGTGGGTACTGTCTCGAGTTCGAGACATGATCAGGGTGATCCTCGCGGTTGAAGGAGATGGTCTCCTCCGACTAGTCGAGGTACGTAGGCGCGGACTTGTGAATAGAGAATACTTCTCGACGCTCACGCTTGCGCTGTCAGGGCGTCATGTTCATCGTTGGCTCCCCGAAGATGAAACACGTTCTCCTTCGAGGTGATGCACTTGTAGTATTTCTCGAGCATCTCGCACTGCTCGAGGGTGTGGGTGACAACACCTTGGTTATAAGGGCATGGTTTCTTGAGCATGTCGTCGAACACGTCTCCCCTTCGAGGAGGGCCTCGAGGGCCCTTGCGAGCTGTGTCGACTGCGAGGGTCTCGTCGGGGTCTTTGTCGCGCCCTTGACCGCGCGGTGCTTTCTTGCCCTTCTTGTGCTTCTTCGCGGAACTCTTGGGTTGGCTGCCCTCCGCGCGCGCTTCCTCCGCACGCTTTCCTTTCTTGCCGTCGAAGATGGCCCCAACTGCCTCCTCCCCAGAGGCGAAGCCGGTGGCGATGTCGAACAGCTTGTTCACGTTGGTGGGAGGGCTTCGTCCCAGCTCGCGCACCAGATCCCGGTAGGTTGTGCCCTCGAGAAAGGCGTGGATGACCTCAGAGTCACCGACGCTCGGGAGCTCGGTGCAGCACTTGGAGAAGCGGCAGATGAAGTCTCGCAGGGACTCGTCGGATGTCTGGCGACACCCTCGAAGATCCCATGAGTGTCCAGGGCACACTTATGTGCCCTGGAAGTTGCCCACAAACGTCTTCACCGGGTCGTTCCTGTCGTGGATCTGGTTCGCGGGTAGGTGCTCGAGCCTTGTTCGCGCGGAGTCCGCGAGGTGAAGTGGCAGGTTGCGGATGATCATGGCGTTGTCGGTCGCGCCACCCAGCAGACAGGCCAGGCGGTAGTCGTTGAGCCAAACCTCGGGGTTCGTCTCACCCGAGTATTTGGTGATGGTGGTGGGCTATCGAAAGCGCGGGGGAATCGGCGCCGCACGGATCTCCCGACTGAATACGCGGGTCCCTGGGGGTTCCGACGTCGGGCTCTTGTCCTCTCGGCTGTCGTAACGGCCTCCATGTCGTGGGTTGTAGCCGTGAGTTGATGACGCACCTTGCCTTCTCTTGTTCAAGACGTTGCGGGCGTCATCATCACCGGCGTCGTGCGTGTCCAGGATCCATTCCTTTACCGACTTCCTCTGGACACAGTCTTGAATAGAGGGGGCCTTACCCTTGCTCGTCGGCTGAGCTGGCACTGCCCTGCCCCTGGGTTTGGTTCGGACTGACTCCTCCGGGTCATGCATGCTCCCGCCAGCCTTCGTACTGGTCGTGTGGCGCTTGCGAGATGTGGAGCTCTCGGCCTGCTGCACGGCTGCCTGCTCGATGAGGAGCTGCGCCTCACGGCGCAGGTTGCGGCCCTCAGGGGTCGAAGGTTCGAGCATGGCCCGAATCAAAGTTGTCGTGGTGATGAGCTTCTGGCTCGCCCTTGCCATCAGCAGGGGATCATTCACGTCATCACCGGCCTCGATGCATGCGCGAGCGACACGTCCTGCTTCTCTAGCGCGCGTTCCACGCTCAAGGGGCGCCACCTTGGCTGTGGATGGTGCACCACGCTAATGGGGTGCCGTCTCGAGCGTGGCTCGCAGACGCCGTATCTGCTGGCGCTGTTCCTTGAGCTTAGCCTCCAGTTCCTGGACCTGATCCAACTGTGCCTATGTTGGCGGTCATTACGGCTCATTTCCGACCACCAATACTCGGGAATAAAAGAGGATATATGCAACATTCCATGCACTTAGGTTTATTCCTCATATAGTTCCACGAGTTTTGGTGTGTTCCACTTGTGCAGGTACACTAATGAGAAATACGAGCTATAGGGGTTGGAATTGGCCGATTCGGCCGAACGACACGATTCGGTCGGTTACCCCCCTTAGCCGTACACAACATCGGGAGTCATCCACGTCAACAAGGACCAAGGAGATGACGATGCATGACACGTGGGGGACCGCCACCTCATCCTTGGCCAAATCAACACGAAGACTATCACCAGAAGCCAGCCCAGGTGAGTCCAAGACCAAAGGCGGTGTTGTGGAGGCCGGCCACTGGCTAGGCCCAATTCGGCAGAATTCCCACATTCGGCTGAACCGCCCCCAGCACCAGGAACCAACCCCAGGGCAGAATCCAGGCTGTGGGAGCACAAGGAGGTGCATCCCATGGTTCGGCCGAACCTAGGAGTTCGGTCGAACCCCTGGATTCGCCCGAATCAGCCGGGGGGCCTCCCTGACTCCCTTGGCGGTTACTCCATCCAAACCGCCATCAAGCCACTATAAATGGAGGTGCCCCATGCCTGGTTGAAGACAGACTCAAGCCAAGGAGCTCTCATTCCACTTCTTTCTAGTAGAGTTAGGATAGTTTAGTTGGGAGTTAGAGTTGAGTTGAGCTGTGCCTCGGAGGTTTCGGAGTCATCTTCAGAAGCTCTGGTATAAGCTCTTGTATCTTTTCCTTTTCCTTTTGTTAGACTTTGAGTTATCAATATAGTTATCTTTATCACTTTGCCCTTGTCATTTATAGCTTGCTCCTAATTTATTCTAGTTGCATCTATATCATGTTTAGACTATAGTTAGTTGTAGCTCTAGTGCTTCTAGATCTTGATTAAGTCTTTGTCTTAGCTGGTTCTTCGATCTTGCTCAATACTTGTGGTGAATTGTCACTGGGGTATTGACAAGGTTGGTTGCTCTTGCTAGCGAAGTAAGTAGTTGTTGACTAGTGTGTGAGTGGTTCCCAGACTAGCCAGTGGCCTTAGTTTGTCCCCACGTCTACGGAGGTGGTAGCCGTTAGGTGGTGATAGCCCTATACGGCCTACGTAGTCCATCATGTTCGTCGTGGTCTGCAGGATCCCAGAGTGTAGGATTGGTGGCACCCCTTCTCATCCCTTTCTGCATGTCATAGGTTCTATTGTCCCGAAGCTAAGGCATTAGAGTTAACCCTGATCTCTGGGTACTGGATCTTCAACCACTGTATCTCTAAGCCCGAGTGACATAGGTAAATAAAGTACCCAGGATTCCTCTATCTCTTCTCGTTGTCCTCCCAACTATCTATTCCTTCTCTTTCCTATCCGAGCCACCCTTGAGTTGTGTGTCATGGTATAACCACTCCTATCCAATATCGTTAATCCCCTGTATGACTAGTAGTGTACCCTTCTCTGATAGTCTCGAATATTTGTTTGCTAGTAATCTTGCCAAAGCTTCCCTGCGGAAATATAAATTACGATACCTCGGATTACTCCCTGGTGAAGTGCTACAACAGTAATTCTGTGCGCTTGGAGAATATTTATATATTTTATTGAGCCATAAGAAAAACCGCTGAAACACTCCTTACCCCAGTACCTGGATTCACAATCCTGATATTGGATCGTAAGAAGTGCCAACAAGCATTTCTGGCGCCGTTGCCGGGGAAGCAATTGGCTAGATACTTTCAAACTTTTATCTCGAGCTATCTTAGTTGAGTATACCGCTACTCAAGCGGGATTATCCTTGCTCTATTTCATTGGTCTTGTGAAGTAGAGCAGTGCATGACTGGTTTCCAACTACCATGAAACTACAAAGAAAATCCTGAGTCTCTTGTGAGGAAAGTGCGACCCCGTGTTGTACCTCCTCAGAAGCAGCTCATTCCGATGAGCCTAGTCTTTCCCGTCGTTGACCTGGCTTCATCGAGGATGGCAAGCAAGACAATCCGCGAGTTCTCTGCTCCATCGAGCGAGAACGTGTGTGTCGGACCAGCTCCACCAGTCGGAGAGGGCAACTTCGAGCTCAAGCCAGCCATCATCAACATGGTGCAGGCTAGCCCGTTCTGTGGCAAGCCGCACGAGGATGCCAACGCTCATCTTCAGCATTTTCTGGAGATTTGCAATACCTTCACCATACGTGGGGTAAGCATTCATACCATTCACCTTCGTTTATTCCCTTTCTAATTATTAGGCAAGGCGAAACAATGGTTTTATGCTAAGCGCGAAGCCATAGAAACTTGGGATAAGTGCACTAGCGCATTTTTGCTAAAATTCTTTTCGGTTGAGAAAACCAACGCCCCCCGGAACAAAATTGCTAGTTTCCAGCAGCTAAAAGATGAAAAGGTCCCAGAGGCATGGGATCGCCTCCAGGACTATATATCTGCTTGTCCTCACCATGGTATGCAGAGTTGGTTTATCATTCAAACCTTTTACCACGGGCTTAGAAGCTCTGCCCGTGAGTATCTGGATAACGCTGCTGGAGGTTCTTTCTTCTCTCTTGAGGAGAGCCGTGCAAAGGCCCTCATTGAGAAGATGGTCGAGAACCAAGGTTGGTCCGACGATCGAGCCCAACCTCGGACCCGAGGAGTTCACCAAGTTGAAGCTCGAGACATGCTCGCTGCCACGATGGACCTCCTGATGAATAAACTGGAGGCCCCTGCTCAAGAAACGGTGCAAGCCATGGATGCTCACATGACTTGCGAGGTCTGTGGCAACACTGGCCATTCGGGGAGCGACTGCCCCGAAACGCGAGAAGATGCCCACTACGTCAACAACTCCAACAACAACGGGTATCGACCGAACAACTACGGCAATCAAGGCTGGAATTCACGCCCAAACCTCCCATTCGAAAGGCCTCAACAAGGTAACAATTTCAATTCCAGCAATTTCAATAATCAGCCATCACTTAGAGATCTAGTGTTTGGCCTGGGTAAAATTACTAAAAATATCAATAAAAAGCTTGCTGCTAACGATAAAATCCTGGAAAGCATAGAATCTAGGCTGAATTCCTTTGCTTCTGCTATGAAAAGCCAATTGAGTTTCAATAAAATGATAGAAACCCAAATTGCTCAGTTAGCTGCAGTCGTTCCTGTCACTGAATCGGGGAAGATTCCGGGGCAACCTGAACCTTCCATGGAAAAAGTAAATACTGTTACGACGAGACAAGGTAAGGTGTCGCGTAGTACGTTCCGTACTAATCATGCAGGTAAGATCGTGCACATCCAAGTACAAATACCAAGAGGGACCTACCTGCTACGAGCTGCTAGGAGAGCAATCACGAAGACCTCTCTGGAAAGGAAGGAAGACCCCGGAGTACCCATCATTCAGTGCACGATCTGGAATCGTCACATTGATGATTCTCTCTATGATCTGGGGGCCAGCATAAACATCATGTCCAAGGTATTATTTAAGCAATTACGCTTCCCTAATTTGTCATCTACAAATGCCCAGGTACAACTTGCGGACTCAATGATCCACTATCCTGAGGGGGTGATTGAGAATGTACCGGTCCGCATTTGGGGACGTTATGTCCCTACGGACTTTGTCGTCCTTGACACGGGGAACGATTATTCGTTTCCCCTTGTGTTGGGCCGGCCATTCTTGAACACCGCCCGAGCTAGAATCGATATGGATGCTAGAGAAATCTCGTTCCGTATCGACGAAAGATTGATACACTTCAAGTTTCAAACACGGGAAGAGAAGACAAAGCCTCTCACACCGGAGCAGAAGAGCGCCGAGTGTTTCCTAAAGGCACTCATCAATGGAGAGCTGGAAATACTCGATGTCGAGCAGTTCAAATGGAATGAGCCGACTGTTGGCACTCCTTACGGCCTACAGATAAATCCGCAAGCGGACAGATACCGATGTAGCTTTCACCCGGGAGTATTCCAAGGTATCGATTTCCACGGAGAACGAGAAGTGGACTGATTCTAAACTAAGTTGTCCTAGGTAGATGGAATGGAGTGAATGGTATGGATGAGGTGGATGACAACAACAAAGAGAAGAGGAGTGATAGGGGGTAGAGAGGGTACGAGTCTGGTAGAGGTATTCTACTGATTGATCGAGCAGATCAGAGGATACAGATAGATACTTGCTTCGGGACAAGGGAACCGGTGGACACACAGAAAGGGATGAGAAGGGGTGCCACTATTTCCCAACTGGGGAATCCTACGGACCGGAACTAACATGATGGGCTAAAAAGACCGGAAGGGCTGTCACCACCTTACGGCTACCACCTCCGTTGCGACGGGAATAAACTAAGTTAGTCTCAAGTATAGGCACCACGCCTACACTAGTCAACTAATACTTATCTCCTATAGAAAGATAAGCACCCAAGCTAAGCAACCAGTATACAGTTATACCAATCAACTAAGCATTGAACGAAGAACCAGCAAGCATATAAAATTAAGAACTGAATGCTCAATTAATCAGAGAGAGATACAAGAGTTACCAGACACGACCCGGATGTTACTCGAAGTGAAGCCGCATCCGTAGAGGTACAGCGGGAAGAGGGGCCGACACTTCGGCTCCTCTCCGGGACGCTCACCTCTCCTCTCTCCCTATCTCTACTGATACAAGTGGAGAACTAACAGTGCTTCGCCTGCACTCTACTCTTGTGTTGTGTGTTTACAAGTGAAGTGTGACCCTCTATTTATAGCTCCAAAGGTCGGTTGTAGGCAGGGTAACCGCCAAGGCAGCTGGAGGCGGCAGGGAGGCGGTTGAGCTCGAAAGTCCTGTCTCCGACAGGCAGAGTGCGACTGGTACGCACATTCTCGCTCGATGGAGCTGAGAATTTGCGTATCATCTTGCTTGCCATCCTCGATGTTGAAGCCGTGTTGACGTCGAGAAAGACTGGGCTCGTTAAGCTGAGTTGCCTCTGAGGGGGTACAACACGGGGTCGTACTTTCCTCAAAAGTGACTCAAGATTCTCTTGATAGTCTGATGGTAGTTGGAAACTAGTCATGCACTGCTCTGCTTCACAAAGACCAATGAACAGAGCAAAGGTAAACCCGCTTCAGTAGTGGTGCACTCAACTCAGATAAGATAAATGTTTAAAAGTATTCTAGCCAATTGCTTCCCCGGCAACTGCGCCAGAAATGCTTGTTGTCACTTCTTACGATCCAATATCAGGATTGAGAATCCCGGTACTGGGGTAAGGAGTGTTTCAGTGGTTTTCCTTATGCCTTAGTAAAATATATAAATATTCTGCAAGCGCACAGAATCACCGCTGTAGCACTTCACCTGGGAGTATCCCGAGGTATCGTAATTTATATTTCCGCAGGGAAGCTTTGGCAAGAGTACTAGTAAACAAGTATTCAAGACTATCAGAGAAAGGTACACAACTAAATAAGACAGGGGATAACGGTATTGGATAGGAGTGGATATACCGTAACACACAGCTCAAGGGAGACTCAGGTAAGAGAGAGAAGGTATAGATAGCTGGGATGACAACGAGAAGAGATAGATGATTCCTATGGACTTTATCTGTCTATGTCACTCGGGCTTAGAGATACAACGGCTAAAGAGCCAGCACTGGAAGGTCTGGGTTAACTATAATGTCTTAGCATCGGGACAATGGACACTAGTGACACACAGAAAGGGATGAGAAGGGGTGCCACCAGCTCCACACTGGGGGATCCTACATGCCGAGACTAACGAGGTGGATTGCAAAGACCGTATAGGGCTGTCACCACCTAACGGCTACCACACGTTCGTTTAATCGGGGGCAACGCAAGGCCACTGACTAGTCTGGGTACCACACCCACACTAACCAATGACTACTTACTTCACTAGCAAAAGTAAGCAACCCGTCAATACCCCGGTGACAGTTCACCGGCAAGTATTGAGCTAAGTCGAAGAACCAACTAAGACAAAGACTTAAACAAGAACTAGAAGCATTAGAACTAGAACCGACTATAGTCTAAACACGATATAGATGCAACTAGAATAAAGTAGAAGCAAGCTATAAATGACAAAGGCAAGATGATAAACATAATTATATTGATAACTCAAGTCTTACAAAAGGAAAAGGAAAAGATACAAGAGCTTATACCAGAGCTTCTGAAGACGACTTCGGAACCTCCGAGGCAAAGCTCGACTCGACTCTAACTCCCAACTAAACTATCCTAACTCTACTAGAGAGAAGTGGAAATGAGAGCTCCTTGGCTTGGTGTGTGTTGAAATGAGCCGTGGACACCTCCATTTATAGCACCAAAGGGCGGTTGAGTGGAGAAACCGCCACGGGACGTTGTTGCAGTTACCGGCCAGTTCGGCCGAACTGGATGGGTTCGGCCGAACTCATCGAGTTCGACCGAACGTCGGATTCAACCGCCTTAACCTTCTACGGCCTTGATGCGTCCCTAGAGGCGGTTTTGGGTGCTGGGGGCGGTTCGGCCGAAGCCCTACAGTTCGGCCGAACTGGGCTTTTGGCCCAGGGCCGCCCCCGTGCACCGCCTATGCTTCCTAGGCCTCCTGGCTAGCTTGTCCTGGTGTTCTTCGATGAATTTGGCCCATGGAATGACATGGCGGGAGTCCACGTGGCTTGCATAGTCATCGCATCGTCATCACTGACGTGGACGACACCTCGTGTGCTTGCATGATGGTTAAGGGGGGTGGTTCGGTCGGAAACCGGAAGGTTTCGGCCGAACCGGAGTTTTACCCCCCTTAACGGGCTTTTTCCGACTCGGTCCCTGCAAATGAGACACTCACCAAAACTCGTGGAACTTTATTAGAAGTAAAACCTAAATGCATTAAATGTTACATAAAACCTCTTTTATCCCTGAGAGTTGGTGGTCAGATTCATACCATAACGACCGCCAACACACAGCGCTGTGGATGGCAGAACAGTGACCGGAGTTAGCGGATAGGACCTTGCCCACGTTGTCTGTGCGGCAGCGCTGACCGACGCTAACACCCAGTCTTCGTTCATACACCCATTTGAGGGTATTCCCATGCCTGTTCAAGGGCTCCGTCGTGGGGGATGGACGGGGGTAGGCAGAGCAGTGCATCAGAGTGACGCTTGCCTGTCCGCACAGGGCGCTGCAGAGCTTGCGCAGTGACCGGCGTCAGCTACAATGTGACCGGGGTTGGCCGCATAGTGCCTTAGGGCGTGTCAGTCACACAGCGTGGGCGGCGATTCATCTTTTGACATGGGCGCCCCGCGACAGAGTCGGGCATTGAATGCCTTTGTCAGGCGGAGTGGATGGCCGTGTGCGCTATTGATTTGAAGGGTGGCCTCGAGCGAGGCGGAGTTTGATGTTCGCTCGAGGGGGGTCGGTACCCTCGGGCGAAGCGGAGTTTGTATAGTGTTTTGGTCGAGGGAGCCGAGACCCTCGAGCGAGGCAGAGATAGAGTCTGTGCATCGGGACCTTCAGTGGAGGGGCCCGAGCGACTGCTGGGCCGTAGTAGACCGTGGGCCTCGTGCGTGCTTTGGTCTTCTTGGTCCGCGTGGACCTGGTCGTGGGCTATTTTGCATTTGTGAGGGTGATTACCCCCTTGATTAGGGGACCCCTTATGGCCGTCCGCGACACGCGGATAATTGTGGAATGTCTAGGCTTGGTTATAGCTATTGTAGTCTGGTTCTAGAAGTTCTCTCCTAATTCTTTGTCTTAGCTGGTTCCTCGTTTTTGCTCAATACTTGCAGTGAATTGTCACAGGGATATTGAAAGGATTACTTGCTCTTTCTAGGAGAGTGAGTAGTTATTGTCTAGCATAGGTGTGGTGCCTAATCGAGATAGTAACCTTGGTTTACCCCTGATTTAAACGTACCTGTGGTAGTCGTTAGGTGGTGACAGCCCTATATGGCCTTCGTAATCCACCACATCGGTCTTAGCCCATAGGAACCTGAGAGGCTGTTAGTGGCTCCCCTTCTCATCCCTTTCTGGAAGTCACGTGCACCTTATCCTGACACTAAGACAACAAAACTAGGAAAAGAACCATAGATGTCATTCTTCATCTAGCCATAACCTTTGCCGGAGATATCTCCAAGTTATTGCAAGTAAATAGGAATCCCTTCCTGTCTCATTGTCCTCCCACTAGCTAGGCCGCTCTTCTATCTATCCTGGATTTCTCCTTGTATGTGTCAACTGTATATCACTCCTATCATATCCTTTACCCCCGCCTTATTAGCCGGTACTTTAATTAGTAGTTAGATCCTTGTTAATAGTCAATACATTTTATCCAATGCTTCCCTAAGGAAATAAATATGATACCTTGGAATACTCCCGGGTGAAATGCTACATTGGTATCCTTGCGCTTGCAGATTTATATTTGTGTCGTAAGAATATCAATAAGCACTCATTGCACCATTACTAGGATTGGCAATCCTGATAGTGGTCGTAAGAAGTGTCAACAAGGACCATTACCAGGGTGGAATAATGTTCCCAAGAATGCATGCTTCCTAGTACAATGAAAAATAACCTGGAATAGGAAGTGCATCGTCCGAAGTACCCTCTCCGGATCAGACGGTGACAAGAACATTTGAGGGAAGGAGAAGTCCCGCTTACGGACTTAAAACATGAGCTCTCGCCGTGAGGTAAACCGGTATGTATCCAATATTTCCCTTTCCAAAACTTTAATTCCATCACAACATTGCATGGTTCCCTTTCCAAATGTAAATCACCATTGCATTAGAATTAAGAGATAGCAAAAGAGAAAAATTCTTGAGCTGTGGGTGGTTCAGCCGATCTTCCTAGTTCGGCCGAACCTACCCCTACGCCCACATGTGCACTAACCTGTAGGGTTATGTCAAGGAAAGCCCAGAGGAGTACAGTCAGCCAGGTACACCATTCACTTCCAAATCCTTTAATCCTGTGCCAAATACTCCATTTGCAACATCCTTTCCTCCAGCACTCAAAGCATGCACGACCATCTATCCAGACCAATATTTCGTGCAAAACCCATACTTGGTCAGTTCGGCCGGGTGTCTCACCCTTGACCGAACTGACCTGCACCTTCTCCCATGAAATTTGCCCAACCAACACAAAAGCATGGTCTTCACCATTCCACATGGCTGCACACTTCATTCTATCACAATCATGGCAGCATGAGAGTGTTGTGATCACTTGATCCTATGTGATGTTTGTTGAGTTTCTGGGTAGAAACTCTGGTATCTCCGCAGAATTGTGCAGAAACTCGGCACTTGTGCGAAATCTCTGCACAATTCTGCGAAAACCCCGAACATTCTGGCCAAACTTTCTCTTGTTCTTACTTGTTTGTGCTTATCATGTCAGATGGATTCCCTAGTTATATTGTTTGTTCAGATATATGTATGTTTGTTGACACAATGCTCGTGAAGCTACAAAACTCAAAGGTGCTATCCTCAAAGGTAACAATGGTGAGTTGTCCATTTATGATATTATCGATTATACTCTGTTGTAAGTTCTAAATGTGTTGTCATAAATCACCAAAAAGGGGGAGATTGAAA
Source organism: Echinochloa phyllopogon (assembly GCA_033239725.1). NCBI lineage: Eukaryota > Viridiplantae > Streptophyta > Magnoliopsida > Poales > Poaceae > Echinochloa > Echinochloa phyllopogon. Next base: position 19,287,574 of record BTCW01000015.1, on the reverse strand, counting down.
GTACATTTGACCTCCTTGGTTTTGGTTGATTGATGATGAATCACTTGGAAGACTAATCCTTTTTGTTAAGTGATGGGCAGATGGTAATACAATTGCGATGAGTAAATTCACACCAAAAGAGGAAATGAAATGCAACTAGAGGACACAAGTGTTTTTATTCATTTTGATGTTTTTATCCTTGAGTAATTAGGAAAGCCGTACTATTAAGGGTGATTCGAAGTCTATTGGCCTTGTTGAAGAAGAAGTGCTCATACCCATGTGTTTACTCATGAGAGAAACCCACAAACAAACACTTTGGACCCTCAAACCACCTTTTCTCCGGAGTGTCCGGAATTTGTGCGGAGTTACCGGAGATGTCCGGAAACTCCGCACAATTGTCCAGAAACTCCGCACTTTGACAGCATAATGGCTAATTGTGGGTGAAGGGGTATTTATACCCCATCACCCCGTCTCATTCACCTCCCTCGACCTAACTCGAACCTGAGCAGCTCTCTTGCATTCAAAGCATCTCACACTCCACTCTTAAATTCCTTCTGAGATTTGGTGATGGGATTGAAGTGAGATTTGAGTGAGAGCAAAGTTGAGTGCTTCGTTCTTCGTCAAACCTTGGATTTCGAGTTCATTACTCTTGGAGCTTTGCTCCTAGACAGCTAGGCGTCGCCCGGGAGCTCCAACTCGGTTGTCGCAACCTCGGGTGTCGGACCTTAGGATAGGCAATCCACCTGGGGGTACCTAAGTGGTTGATTTGTAGGTGAGGGATCATCGAGTGACTAGCTTGATGGTACACATGAGGCACATATACGACGCACTCAACCCACGCGCAGGTCGCTGGGCAAAAGAAGTACCACCTGTGGTATGGGGCCTACGCACCCAGAAGAGTTGAGCTACGGGGTACACCCCTTTCTTTCTGGTCTACGGATTGGAAGCTGTCCTACCGGCCGACCTGGCCCACAGTGCTCCGCGCATCCAGTTCTACGAGGAAGGGGAGGCCGAATCAACTCGGCAGGAGGACATCGACGCTCTAGAGGAGCACAGGCTCTGTGCCTTGACGCGACATGCACGCCATGAGCAGCAGATCCGCCGGTATCACGACCGGAATGTCAGGGAACACTAGCTAAACATGGGCGACCTTGCATTGCATCGAGTCATGACTGCAAAGGACCAACACAAGCTGTCGGCTCCTTGGCAATGCCACTTCATCGTTAAAGAGGTCATTTCACCAGGAATCTATCGCCAGGAGTGGGCCAACGGTGATCCAGTTCCAAACGTCTAGAACATCCAGCACATTACTATGTTCTATCCTTAGTCCTAAACACCAACTATGTACCTCTACTCTCTTGTCAATATTCAATAAAAGTATATTGCTCCTTCAAATTACTTTTGATGCATCATTTTACAAATTAAAACACCTAAATCCTGGCAACCATGTGTTCGCCCCTACGAAAATGCTCATGTAAGCAATAACCAGGAAGTCCGACTCACTAAAACCAAAGTCTAAACACGTGCAAAACTACTCGGCCCGGTCTCCTACCTACGACTAAGCCTCCATGAGAGCATCATAGCATGTCAGCGTGCTACCTGCATGCGAGCTCCAGCCACCTTCCGGGTCGAGCGATATGCAGTTGACTATTAACAAGGATGTAACTACTAATTAAAGTACCGGCTAACAAGGCGGGGGTAAAGGATATGATAGGAGTGATATGCAGTTGACACACACAAGGAGAAATCCAGGATAGATTGAAGAGCGGCCTAGCTAGTGGGAGGACAACGAGATAGGAAAGGAATCCTATATACTTCGAATAACTTAGAGATATCTCCTACAAATGTTACGACTAGATGAAAAATGACATCTATGGTTCTTTTCCTAGTTCTGTTGTCTTAACATCGGGATAAGGTGCACACGACTCCCAGAAAGGGATGAGAAGGGGAGCCACTAACAGCCTCTCAGGTTCCTACAGGCTGAGACCGACATGGTGGATTACGAAGGACGTATAGGGCTGTCACCACCTAACGACTACCACACGTACGTTTGAATCAGGGGTAAACCAGGGTTACGATCTAGACTAGGCACCACACCTATGCTAGACACTAACTACTCACTCTCCTAGAAAGAGCAAGCAATCCTGTCAATACCCCGGCGACAATTCACCGCAAGTATTGAGCAGAAACGAGGAACCAGCTAAGACAAAGAATTAGGAGAGAACTTCTAGAACCAGACTACAACAGCTATAACCAAGGTTAGACATTCCACAATTATCCGTGAAGTAGATGCAGAATAAATAACTCAAGGAAATGTGGAAGATAATATATTAAATACTCAGAGTCTTCCATAAAGAAAAGGAAAAGATACAAGAGCTTTACTAGAACTCCAGAAGACGGCTCCGGAACCCCGAGCGAAGCTCGACGCTGACTCTAACTCCCAGCTAGACTAGGCTAACTCTACATCTTGAAAGAGAGTGATTGGAGACTTGCTCCCAAGTGGTGTGTGTTGAACCAGGACTTGAGCAGCTATATTTATAGTTGAGGAAGGCGGTTGTGGAGGAGTAACGACCAAGGGAACCAGGGGGTACCCCTGGTATTCAGGCGAATCCTCTAGTTCAGCCGAACCAGGTCGGTTCGGCCAAACCCTTGGATGCACTGCCTTCCACTCCTATGGTTCAGATCTCGTCCTAGAGATGGTTTGGCATGTGGGGGCGTTTCGGCCGAACTGGGCTTCCAGCCCAGGGGCGCCTACCAGCACATCCTTAAGTCCTGGGCCCTCCTGGGTTGCTTGCATGTGGTGGTCTTCGTGTTGGTTCAGCCCAGAAGTGACGTGTTGATGGTCCAAGTGTCCTGCACGGTCGTCATTCGGTCATCGCTGACGTGGACGGCCTCCGGTCATGCTTCACGTCGTGTACGGCTAAGGTGGGTAACTGGCCGAACAGAGTCGTTCGGCCGATTGGGTCATTTCTGACCCCTATAGCACGTATTTCTCGTTGTTGTACCTGCATAAGTGGAACACACCAAAACTGGTGGAACTTTATTAGAAATGAACCTAAGTGCATGGAATGTCAAATATAACCTCTTTTGTTCCCTAGTATTAGTGGTCGAAAACGTGCTGTAACGACCGCCAACACCCAACGCAATCCAACTGGAGGTCGGGGCAGTGGGTCTTCAAGATCAGCAGCAAATCCCTCGCCACTGTTGTGGCTCCAATCTTCATCGCGGCTCAGGCTTGGCTAGGAGCCGCCCGAAACCTCTCCTCCAGCAACCGGGCAAGTGCGTCGGGTTCCACCAGGTCGATGACATCGCAGGTGAACCGCTCTGCTTCCTCCAGGGCCTTGTACTTCTTGGCGAACCCTGCATGATCAGAACAGCTCTGCACTAAGCACCCATCTCTTAACAGCCACATGTGGCAGAACCAAGCCTCCAGAAAGCAAACCTACCCTTCAAAGCGGCCTCGTGGGAGCCCTTCGCCCGGCTGTATGCCCGATCGATGTCCTCTTTCTCCTTCAGCGTGAGCTCCAGCTTCTCTTTCCATACTTTCATTTTGCTGGCATGACAAGTGCACGATATCCACCCATAACCAAGTGTTATGGTGTCATGATCTATACAAACGGGGTAGCAGAGACATCACCTCATGGGCTGAGGCTCACATTGCAAAGCGCGCTGGTGGTCGGCAACAGCCTGCTTGTGCTCGGCGGTCAGTTTCTTCACCACAGTCTCCAGGGCTACCACCCAGTCCTCCAGGGACTTCTTCTCCTTTTCAGCATCTACATGCAAATCAAAGCAGGGTCTATTGAGGCTTCAAGAATTTGACAGGTACTCAAAGCAGAGTGTAGCTCACCTTACTAGTGGTCGGTTCCGCCAGCTGAGCGACAAGGTCCCGTTGAGCTCGGCGGTCTTCTCCATATTCGCCTCCTTCTTGGAAGTGAACTGCTTGGCCTCAGTGGCCACCGTGCAGACACGCGCCTGTAGCTCCATGAGTTCCTTGTGTTGATCCTCCACCACCTTCACCATTCTAGTGCGCTCACGAGCATTCGCCAGCAGAACCTGCAACAACAAGCAGCACTCGGCATCAAGGTTCAGTTAACACAGAAGTTACAACGAGATCACCACACACACCTCGAGAATTTTATGCACAACTTCCATTGCATCATGCATCTTATTGATGGCATCACGGTTCTCGTACGAGTACTCAAATTGCTCGACAGGACTCTGACTTCCCCTCCCCTTAGCAGCCGACTCAACATGTTGCCCGGAGTTAGGGAGGGCACCATCCACCAGATCCGACATGTTGCCCGGAGTCAGGGAGTTCCTCCGCGACATCACCGGTCGAGTCCCTCTGGAGCGCCTCGTCAACCCCCATGTCGGCACCAGCAGGAGGAACGCGGGTACTCAGCACCTCTTGGGCAGTCGGTGCAGGGGCGGCAGCAGGTGGGGTTACCGACCATGGCATAGGGACAACAGTAATGGGTTGATCCTCTGGCAACACCACAACATGTTGTAGCGACACGTCAGCAGCTTCGGCGCTTAGCTTCATTGTTGGATATATGCCCTAGAGCCAAATTGGATTGGATCCACTAATGGATTTTGATGTATTTACTAGAGTCTTGATGGGCCACAAATATTGAATGCCCATTAGTGACCTCTATATATACAGGGTGGAGGGAGGGGAAAACCTAATCGGTACAGTACCCGCGCGTGAACAGTAGCCGTCGCTACAGTACCGCGGGTGAACAGTAGCCACGCGCTATAGTAATTCCTGCAGCCCCACCTCCATCCATATCCTACAGATCGCGGTCATTCATGAGGTGCTAGTCCACCTACGTTTGGCATTCCATCCTCGTATGTGTGGATACCTTGGAGGTGCTGTGCTTGGAGCACAATGACGAACCACATGTGCAGGACCAGACGGACGTGAGCAACTGCACGACACTGCCACTTTGACGCGTTCGTCTACATCGAGACGGCTTCCACTGCATCTGCGCGTCTAGTGGTATCGATCTGTGATCTATAACTTCTGTTGTTCCTATTTTGAGGTAAACGAGTTTTTGTATGTGCTAGCATAGTCTCCTTGTTTCCCTTCATTCATTACCTCCCCAAGCGCCGAGTTATCATCCGAGCGAGACCTCGCCGACTCCAACTGCTGCAGCCTGGGACTCTTGCTCAATGGCCTGCGAAAGCTAGCAATGAAGGATTCCAAGGCATAGAGCAGTTGGATACAAAAACAAGAGATGTTCAAATGCACCTGCTGCTTCCAGCTAGCCTCCGGGCACTCAGGCCCAACGGATTTTGCGGCCGGGCCTGAATAGGCATAATTGCCTTTGGGGTGGCAGACGAAGGCGTCGCCTCCCACGAGCCTTGTTGGGGAAGGTTCCCCTCCAAGGAGCCAGCAGAAGAACCAACCTCCTAGCTGGCCACCAATGGTGTCCCTGCACGTTGCCTCTTCGCAGTCGCATCAACCAGACTCTATGTCCGGGGCTCGGCCGACCTCTTCCGCGTGTTGGGCTCTGCCCGGGATTCAGACAACTTGCGCGCGGCGGCTCGGGTCCTCCCCGTGGGTCCAGTGGTTCGACCCGGCGCCCCCGTAGCTCCTTGGCCACCGTGACGAACCGGACTTGTCCGACACCCATTGTTCAGACTCAAACCGTAAAGGGTCGGCCTGTGGCTCCTCCAAGGTCATCACCTTCTCCCGCCAAACGGAATCGGCAGGCAAAAGAGCTGGGCTAAAGAAGTGATTGGTTTCCTTATACACACACAAAAGTTCAAATAACAATGTGCAAAAACTCAACATCTATGAAAAACAGATCACAAGCACTAGGCAGCTCATTACGCACCGGGTCTGAAGATACATAAGATGGAAAGGGTGTGGAGCGCCCCTGTTGGAAATATCGCCCTTCATGATGCTGCTGACTCGCTCGTGGATCTCGTCCTAATCCACAATCCTGTTATGCCCCCGAGTCGGGTCATTCTGAACTCGTACACCGGGTGCACACGCTCCTTGATGGGTTGAATTGCTCGGGTGATGAATGAAATTATCACGACTGGGATTGTGAGTCCGGCCAACTTCAACACATCAATATTGGCCAACAGCTCCTCCACCTTCTCCAAGTCCTTGCTCCTCGGCGCCTCCCTCTAGGAATCAAGCTCCACTGGAGGAAAATCTGGCCTCCCCGGCAGCATTGGCGGATGGTCTCTCATGTAGAACCATTCCTCGCGCCACCTCTTGTTGCAATCGTTCAGCTCCAGATCGAATTACCACTTCGCCATTTCAACCTGAAGCATGATCCCAGCCCCGCCAGTGATCCGGGTTGGACCGTCACAACGCTTGCCCGAGCTAATCACTTGACTCGGTACAAGTACCTCCACAGATTGAAATGGGGAGCAACACCCAAAATAGGCCTCACGCAGATAAATGAAGAAACCAATATCTAGGATTCCATTTGGATTAAGATGTGAGAGTTGCAGACCGTAGTAGTAAAGAAGCCCGCGGAAGAACTCTCTGGTTGGCACCCCGAACCCACGCTCAACGAAGTGGGCGAAGCAGGTGACCTCATCGGTGTTCTCGAACGGCTGCCAGGTTCAGGCTACCTGGAGGTATAATAACCTACGTCCTATGTCGGTGTTTGTGTTTGTATTGCTGGAACTCGGCCAAGCTTCAGGAAGCAAGGAGGAGCGAAGGGTTATAATAACCCCGAGAGTTGGGTTGGTTAGTATAAGCGGACCAAGGCTCAAAAAAAAGAAGTCGGACAACATGTTGTCCTAAAAAGTAGGTGAAGGCGTGCTATCACCAAGAAAGTTGGGACTAAAAAGTCAAACAATGTATTGTCATAAAAAAAAGGTGGGTGAAGGCATGCTGCCACCAAAATCCAGCGCCCAGCCCCCGAGCATGCGAGGTCGGCCGCGCAACGCGAGGTAACACCGAGGGGCTGCCCGCGCCAGCCCTCGAGCATGCGAGGTCAGCCGAGCGACGTGTGGTAACGCTGAGTTACCACCCGCGCCAGCCCCCGAGCATGCGAGGTCGACCACACGACGGGACGAACGCCGAGTCACCGCCCGCGCCAGCCCCCAAGCGTGAGAGGTCAGCCAAGCGACGCGAGGTAACGCCGAGTCGCCGCCCGTTCCAGCCCCCGAGCGTGCGAGGTCAGCTAAGCGACGCGAGGTAACGTCGAGTGGCCGCACGCGTGGTGACACTTCTTATGGTCCACTATCAGGATTGCCAATCCAAGTAATGGTGCAAGGAGTGCTTATTGGTGTTCTTACGACACACATATAAATCTGCAAGCGCACGGATACTGATGTAGCATTTCACCCTGGAGTATTCCAGGGTATCGTATTTATTTCCTTAGGGAAGCATTGGATATAGTGTATTTACTATTAACAAGGATGTAACTACCAATTAAAGTACTGGCTAACAAGGCAGGGGTAAAGGATATGATAGGAGTGATATGCAGTAGACACACACAAGGAGAAATCCAGGATAGATAGAAGAGCGGCCTAGCTAGTGGGACGACAACGAGACAGGAAAGGATTCCTTTATACTTCCAATAACTTAGAGATATCTCCGGCAAAGGTTACGGCTAGATGAAGAATGGCATGTATGGTTCTTTTCCTAGTTCTGTTGTCTTAGCATCGGGATAAGGTGCACGCGACTCTTAGAAAGGGATGAGAAGAGGAGCAACTAACAGCCTCTCAGGTTCCTACGTGCTGAGACTGACATGGTGGATTACGAAGGCCATATAGGGCTGTCACCACCTAACGACTACCACACGTACGTTTGAATCAGGGGTAAACCAAGGTTACTATCTAGACTAGGCACCACGCCTATGCTAGACAATAACTACTCACTCTCCTAGAAAGAGCAAGCAATCCTGTCAATACCCCTGTGTTAATTCACCGCAAGTATTGAGCAGAAACGAGGAACCAGCTAAGACAAAGAATTAGGAGAGACCTTCTAGAACCAGACTACAACAGCTATAACCAAGGCTAGACATTCAACAATTATCCGTGAAGTAAATGCAGAATAAATAACTCAAGGAAATGCAGAAGATAATATATTAAATACTTAGAGTCTTGCATAAAGAAAAGGAAAAGATACAAAAGCTTTACCAGAACTCCAGAAGACGGCTCCAGAACCCTAAGAAAAGCTCGACCCTAACTCTAACTCCCAGCTAGACTGGGTAAGTCTACATCTTGAAAGAGAGTGATTAGAGACTTGCTCCCAAGCGGTGAAGCTGGAGTAGCATGTAAGGGACCCTGGGGTCGGTTCCGGCCAGTTCGGCCAAACTCCCCGGGTTGGGGCAAACTGGATGAGTTCGACCGAACCCCATCATTCCACCGCCTTGCTCTTGGACGCCTGAGATTCATCCCTAGAGGTGGTTTGTGTACTGGGGGCGCTTCGGCCGAACTAGGCTTCCAGCCCAGTACGCCCCCGTGCGCCGCCTCTAGTCCTGGGCTATTCTAGGTGGCTTGTTCGTGGTGTCCTTCGTGTTGATTTGGCCAGAGATGAGGTGGCAGTCGTCCATGTGTCCTGCATCGTCATTGCGTGGTCATTGCTGATGTGGATGCCTCTCGGTTGTGCTTTGTGTCGTGTGCGGTTAAGGGGTGTATCCGGCCAAATCGTATCGTTCGGCCGAATCGGTCAATTCCAACCCCTGTAGCATGTAGTTCTTGATATTGTACCTGCACAAGTGATACACACCAAAACTCGTGGAACTTTATTAGAAATAAACCTAAGTGCATGAAATGTCCCGAGTATTGGTGGTCGAAAACGTGCCTTAACGACTGCCAACAAGCTCCCCCAAGCTTAGACCTTTGCTCATCCTCAAGCAAAAATAGAAACTTTAGGCTCAGTGGATCAGGAGTTACTACAATGTCAATATCTTGCAGGTAATATTTATTTACAACTAGTAATTCTATAATACCCGAATCATTGGCAAAGTTATAACTTACCTTCTTACCTATGGGGCGTATAGCAATTTCCTTGTCTTGGGCGGTTGAAAGGTTGAAGAGTTTGATCAAGTTTTATTCCACTACTGCACTTTTCAGGATCTCATCTCGGAGTTTTTCCACAATTTTTTTTGAAAATCAGACTTAGTTCCTCAATTGGCACACTCGATCGCTCAAGTGGTATTTGTATCCTCACCAAAGGCTTGTGCCTTCTTTCAACCTAAATTCTACTAAAGCTTTTGTGTGGCTCAGGTAGGGAAGATGGATGAAGGCATACTTGCATCTTATATTTTGCTAAGTCAAAGACTGGACCTTCGGAGATTCAAATCATACCTTTAGATCGAGAAGTGCAAGTGTGTGGAATATGGTGGAAACTCCTTGGGATGATTCTTCCTCCCCTTGATTTATTTTCGAGAAAATGGGCTATCTTCCTTTTTCTTCTTCTTCTCAATATTTTTGCCATGCCTTTGGCATGCTTTTCTTTTTCTCATTATTTGCGATGCACTTTGGCATGCTTTTCTTTTTCTTATTTTTGCATAGCCCATGTCTCTATCAAGGATATTTGGAGAGGGAATCATAGAACATGGAGCATTTATTTGGTGGCTGGATGATGGAAATATTTGCTAACTCCTAGTGTAGGAATTGCAAGTGAGGAAGTGTGTACGTGAATCTCGATCTTGAAAGCATGAAGGGTTCATCACAATGGTCACAACAATTTGACAAAGCTCACTAAGATAACAAGCAGCATATGAGTAGAAGGTTTTCAACTAAGCTTATCATATGGCTTTGGTTGGTATTTTTGACCAATGAGGAACTTCATTTTATTTTTCAAAACATAAAACATCCGAGATTTTCACCGTATTAAGAGCAAAAGCAAGAATTCAACCAAATCTCACTATATCATACCTCACAACAACTTAGATTTGGAATAAAGCATGTGCTCCCACAAGATTTTTAAGTTCATTTTTACTCATGCCAATTAACTCAAGTACTACAGAGCAACTAGTTGAAACAAAGTACTTGCAAGATTAACATGAGAGCAACTATTCATTATTTCCATGGTCAGAGGCATATGGTTCATTCCATGCATAGTTGGGATTTATTTATTCGAAAGAAAATATTTTTGGTATTTTTTTATTATTCCAACTGAAATAGAAGCAAAAACAGATAAAAGATGTAGCTTGCAATGATACGGTTGGGACTTACCTCGTGGGGGTTCTGTCCCCCAAGCTTGGCTTGGAACATCGGTGTCAGTGATCTCTGACATGGCCTTCATCAGTGTCGAGACATGTGATGATGTAGGGGTGTGTCCCTAGCCTCACCACTGCTCGTGTACCGAATGTGCTTGATCATCCTTAGGAATAGGGACCATGAGTGATGCCTGCGAGATGTTAGAATGACAATACCTGAAGGACTATGGGATCAAAGTTAAGTGTTTAGTTGTTTAGGGTTTTTCATTCTTTCAGGGATTTATTCTCCACAAAAATGTTAGCCCTTGTGGGATATTTTCGGACCTCCACAATCGTTTTCAAGAAGCAGCATAATGATCAAGACAAAACAACTATTTTTTTTGTTTTTATGTTTTTTTATTCATGCAAGTGAATCTAACATAGCATAGAATTGAGAGAGAAATGTATTCAAGGAATGTACAAGTCCAAACCTGCATGGAGCAAGCTTCCTCCATGCATCCAGAGTGTCACCCATAGGCAAGTGAGAGGAGAAGGAACTCGGCTGAACACCATGGCTCGAACGAACCACCCCTGTGGTGTTCAGCCTATTGGCCTCCTCTTACGAGCTTTGTCCAGCACTAAGGCATGGGAACTTTGATGGATTTTGTGGATAGGATGACACGACCAAAGGATCAGAGGGATCACACCACTCCCATGCTGCCATGATTGTGCTGGAATGAAGTGTGCAGCTATGTGGAGTGGTGGAGACCATACTTTTGTGCTGGTTGGGTAAACTTCATGGAAGAAGGTGCAGGTCAGGTTCGGTCCAGGGTGAGACCATCGGCCGAATTGACCAAGTATGGGATTTGCACGAAAATGTGCTCTGGATGGATGGGTCTGCATGCTTGGAGTGCTGGGTGGAAGGATATTACAAATGGAGTATTTGGCACAGGATGAAAGGATTTGGAGGTGAATGATGTATCTGGCTAACTATAACCCTGCAGGTTAGTGCACAATTGGGCACAGGGGTAGGTTCGGCTGAACTAGAGAGATCAGCTGAACCACGCTGCACCATAAAATTTTCTTTTTTTGTTGTTTTCCCTTAATTCTAATGCAAGGGTGATTCACATTTTGTAAGGGAAATATGCAAATGCAATGCAGGAATTAAAAATTTGAAAAGGGAAATATGGGATACATACCGGTTTACCTCACGGCGAGAGTGCGTGTTTTAAGGCTATGAGCGGGACTTCTCCTTCATTCGATTGTTCTTGTCACCGTCCGATCTGGAGAGGATGCTTCGGACTATGCAACTTCCTATTCCAGGTTATTTGTAATTGTACTAGGAAGTGTGCGTACTTGAGAACATTATTCCACCCTAGGCTTCAAATGTATCCATGGTCGTGGCTCATCTCCGGTGTGAAGTAAATTTGGGGACTTCCCATTCAAATTTGATGATTTTTCTATAGGGGTTAGTTCACACATACAATCAATATCTATAAAAGTATTGCTCTAAAGGTTCATTTATCAAATTTTGACACCATGTCTAATTTGATTAAAGCAAGCTAATTAACCTAAGAACCATACTTAATTTAAATAGCTTATGAACGAATTCTATGGGATACATTCAAACTAGAGCAAACCAAAACAAATAAGGGAAGCATGAGAGCATCACGAAATATTCACATGGAGATAAGCATATGAAAACAGGTGGACCTTGCTTTAATTTTGGTACAAAAGCAAAAACGTTTTCACGTACCTGGGTGTGCTTACCGTTGGCATCTGATGATGAAGACTTTCAGAATTGATGCAACGGTAATGGCACTACGCCGAGTGACTGCACGTAGTTGGCTGAGTCCTCCATGTTGGTGTTGTCATCCAAGGAAGCACGGTCGTGAGTGTGGCAAAGGGGTTCGGCACTCAAATATACCAACTCGTGGAATGCCGCGGGTCCAGCTTGTGTGCGAATGTTGAAACAATGGTACGAAAACAAGCAACTGGAGCGGCAAAGGAGCAGAGGTGTAGAGCACGTCTCCAACCTTGCGCAGAGCGCAAAGATGAGCAAAACTGGCTAGGCCAGGTGAAGTGTGACCACTAGCCTCCAATGAAGGCTTGCAGGCATACACACCTCGGCCTAAATCCTAAATCCTGTTGTCCCTTGATTTTTTTCTTCTTTCTTCTTTTTTCAATGCAAGGCAATGATTGACGGAATGAATGCAAATGGAAGAATGGTAAACATGCAGTGGGTTTGAAAAAAATGCGGTGATAAAATGCATGAACTTCTAAACCTGGCTTTTCTCATGGCGCAAACTGATCATCCATTGCTAAAGGCGTGGTTGGAGACAGTCCCATTTAACCCTATAGTCAGTGAACCAACCACGCTTAGAGATCACTAACACAAAATAGGGGTTTCCATGAGTTGGGCTAAGAACATCGAATAAATAGGCAGCAAAAAGGCCTCACTACCTATCTAGGCTAGGCACAGTTGCCCAAATACAGTTCAAAGTCGAGGAGCCACCCATTCAGAAAGAAGTCATAGAAATTGAATGATTCAAAGCAAACATGCAGTGGATAATGCAAATATTAAAAGGACAATGCATAGGCTACCTCCTAGCAGGTACTCAAAATTTAAAGTCTATGAGTGGGACTATCTCACATACCTTGATTTTTCTTCGCCATTACCAGCAATTTGAGATGGAATTGCGGTGATGCAACGTCATTCGTCCGTCACATTTGATCTTCTTTTTCCTCCATGATGACGATCTTTCCTCCAGGCTGCACATGATGATGATATATATATATATATATGAATATATATATATTCATATATAAGCACATACCTGTGAGAAATTTTTCTTCTGAAACTTGCGTATGCGTCGCAGTAGATAGGGGCAAACATTGATAAATCCCGCATGATTGGGCACCCTGGGCTCTCTACTCACCTCCTGTTTGAAACACACTCAAACAAACAGGGGTAATCTCACTAATGATAGCGGTAAATTAAATCAGTAGGCACCAATGTCAATTAACAATATCTTTCACCAATTCTTCCCCGGCAACAGCGCTAGAAATGCTTATTGACACTTCTTACGGTCCACTATCAGGATTGCCAATCCTAGTAATGGTGCAAGGAGTGCTTATTGGTATTCTTACGACACAGATATAAATCCGCAAGCGAACGGATACCGATGTAGCATTTCACCCGGGACTATTCCAATGTATCGTATTTTTTTCCTCAGGGAAGCATTGGATAAAGTGTATTGACTATTAACAAGGATGTAACTACTAATTAAAGTACCGGCTAACAAGGCGGGGGTAAAGAATATGATAGGAGTGATATGCAGTAGACACATACAAGGAGAAATCTAGGATAGATAGAAGATCGACCTAGCTAGTGGGAGGACAACGAGACAGGAAAGGATTCCTATATACTTCCAATAACTTAGAGATATCTGCGGCAAAGGTTACGGCTAGATGAAGAATGGCATCTATGGTTCTTTTCCAAGTTCTGTTATCAAAGCGTCGGGATAAGGTGCAGGCGACTCTTAGAAAGGGATGAGAAGGGGAGCCACTAACAACCTCTATGGTTCCTACGTGCTGAGACCGACGTGGTGGATTACGAAGGCCGTATAGTGCTGTCTCCACATAACGACTACCACACGTACGTTTGAATCTGGGGTAAACCAAGGTTACTATCTAGACTAGGCACCACGCATATGCTAGACAATAACTACTCACTCTCCTAGAAAGAGCAAGCAATCCTGTCAATACCCCGGTGACAATTCACCGCAAGTATTGAGCAGAAACGAGGAACCAGCTAAGACAAAGAATTAGGAGGGAACTTGTAGAACCAGACTACAATAGCTATAACCAAGGCTAGACATTCCACAATTATCCGTGAAGTAGATGCAGAATAAATAACTCAAGGAAATATGGAAAATAATATATTAAATACTCAGAGTCTTGCATAAAAAAAGGAAAAGATACAAGAGCTTTACCAGAACTCCAGAAGACAGCTCCGGAACCCCGAGCGAAGCTCAACCCTGACTCTAACTCCCAGCTAGACTGGGCTATCTCTCCATCTTGAAAGAGAGTGATTGGAGACTTGCTCCCTAGTGGTGTGTGAAACCAGATGAAGGACCTCATCATTTATAGTGGCCAAGAGGCGGTGGAGCTGGAGTAGCTGTAACACCCAAAAATAGCCTAATTAAAATTTTAGTAATTTATTTACTTTATTTAAGTTGTTCATAATTAATATAGGTTAAATGAATTATTTATGAATATTAAAATCAAATATAAGTTGTAGAAATATTTTTGTTGCATTCATGCTGTTGCACTGTATTTGGTTTGATAGTAAGTTAAATTGGAATTTAAATTCTGTTTAAATTCAAATTTAATTTGCACTTCTTTGATTCTTAGAAAAGTTATTTCTAACCGAATTCGTTTTTGCTCCTTAGGTTCCTCGGTCCAACTCTGCCCCCTTTTCATTTACTCCGAACCAGCCCAGCAGCCCCTCCTCCCTTGCGGCCGAGCTGCCAGCCCGACCCCACAACTACTCCTCCCCACCCGAGGCCGGCCCAGCTCCCAAGCTGGCCTAGCTCGCCAACCACCCTCCCTCTCCCTCACCCACTAGCGGGCCCCGCCCGATAGCTCCTCCCCCTTCCTCGCGCCACTCCCCCCTCCCCCCCCCCCGAGCCCAACGTCGGCCGAGCGCCGCCCGCCATCTCCGCGCCCGTGGGCCTCACAGTGCTTTCGCCGAAGCTTCCTAGCGCCTCCACCTTCCTTCTCTCACCCCCACCTTCCAACCCCGCCACGCCCACAACAAGGAAGGTCTTCCCCTCGCATGGAAGGAGATCACCGCCGCCGCCGCCGGGAATTGTGGCACGAACACCAATGCCACTGCCCCGGGGCTAAAAATCCAGACCTCGCGCCCTGGAACCTCACCAAACCCGCTCGAGCCTCCAGTTTTCCCCCTCCGCGCAGCACTGCCGCCTCTCTACCGAGCCGAGCGCCGCCGTCGACGAAGTCCTTGCTCCGGCGCCGCTCCGGCCAAATTGGCCCCTCCAGGAGCTTTGTTGGGTGGTGAGCAATGCCCCAAGCAAACTCCCTCCCCCTCTCTAGCACCATAGCGCTCCCTCCCCCTCTCTCGCACCGTAGCGCCCATTTCACCTTCACCGGAGCTCCACCTCCATCGGCCACCGTCTTGCGCCACCCCCACCGCCTCTCCCTCGACTTGGACCACCCAGGTGGACTCGCCATGCTTCCCCGGTGCTGTAGGGCCAAGGCGCGTGGTAAAATGATGGTCCCTAGCTTGAAATCGAGCTCACTCCGGCGAGGAACCGCCGCGGGAACCGGCGGCGCCGTCGCGTTTAATCCCCGTCGGCGACCCAACTCCCCCCGACTCACCCCAGCCACTGGATCCCGATCCGACGGCCTGGATCGGATCAGACTCCCACCCATAACGGTCAACCCCGAGTCAGCCGGGCATTTTTTCTAAAGAGACCCTCAGCTTTCTCAAAATCAACCCGCAATCCACGCCTATTCAAAAGTATTTACGATTAGGTCCTTATTTTTAATAATAGAACCCGCAGTCCTTTTAGTTGTTTTTACACGTAGGCCCTCGGGTTTTTCTACAAAATTATGTTTTAGTCCCTGGTTTTTCACAAATAAGCCCCTGGAAACTTTAAAAACTTGACAGCTGGTCCCTAGATCTTAGATGTGCCATATCTTTTCCGTTTTAGCTCCGATTAGTGTGATTTTCGTGCTCATGTGTTCATAGTAAAGCGTAGATTATTTCTAGAACCTTTATTTGTACTATTTCTACTATTTGGTGTACTGTTCTAATAGAATATTATTTGTTTGCATGTATTGGCTTGCGTGGATGTTTGTGTGGTGATTCGTGTCCAGTCGATGAGCCTTTCGCATTGGACTTCGAGTACGAGGAGGACTTCCAGGGACAGGACTCACAGCAGCAGTAGCAGCCGCCTTTTGAGGAAGGCAAGTTATAGCACGGACAATCCTTGCTACCAACTCACCTTGTATTAATTTTTTTTTCATAAATGCATGTCTAATTTGATGTACCATTAAGGTTGTACCTAGTTTTGAATATCCTATCCTTGTTTACCTTGGGTTTATGCATATGGGTAGATTTTTGCTATGCGCAGCTACTATCACCATTATTTAACTGTTAATATTGACTTAATGGTCCACTTCAACATTAATGATAAAACTTGCTTTTTAGCAACTTGGTTTAGGGAACTAGAGCATGTGCTTCGTGGTTTGCTCTAGTGTCTCTCCCTAAGGTCTAGTTCTTAAAGAGGCAACCCAGGAGCCTGTCGCCACCGCTAGAACTATTATGGCTCTGGTCTTGGTCAAGTAGCTTGTATGTCTCTAGCTTGCCAGGGGTTACCGGAGTGGCCGACGGTGTAATGGGAAGCAAGGCGCGGGGTGTTACTTGATTCCACCGAGGACGGTAGCCCCGTCGGCTATGTCTCGTTAGGCACAGTACCGTGTTGGGCGTCCCTGTGGTACGGGAACTCCGCATGTTGCGCTCTTTATTTTTGTTGTTGGAATGTGTTTCCCGCGCTTCAGACGCCATTGACCCCCTCATGCTGTGCCGTAAGGGTCAGTCAATCTCGGTGCCTAGAGTCTCACCACCTTGTTGTACCTTAGCGGCTACTGACTTGTTACGATGTCTTGTGAAAAGCCTCGTAGCGTCCCTATGGAGTCACACCTCTGAAGTGTTGATGTGCGTGGTTGGATGCAAAGTTCTTTTGAACTTTTACGCGACTGGTGGGGAAAGGGCGAAACCTCTGTAGAGTGTAAATCTATCATGATAGCCTTGCTCAGGGTCACAAGCGGCCTAGATCCTTTTTTATTAGAAGATGATGTTTATTTATGTTTAATGTCACTTATACTTTATTAATTGGTTTGCAACTGGGTTTCAT
Organism: Echinochloa phyllopogon; assembly: GCA_033239725.1. Classification (NCBI taxonomy): domain Eukaryota; kingdom Viridiplantae; phylum Streptophyta; class Magnoliopsida; order Poales; family Poaceae; genus Echinochloa; species Echinochloa phyllopogon. The sequence goes on along the minus strand of BTCW01000015.1, from coordinate 19,270,530 downwards.
CCACTTGTAGGAACTTGGTTAACGATAAAATGAACCAACTAAAAATGCTAATGCAGTTCAGCCGTGTCTAGCCTTATTTTGAGCCTTCATATACCCGTGCTATACTTGCTAAGTAAATGTTTACTTACCCTTGTCATTTATTCAACAAAATCCAGATGGGTGAACAGATTGGGCTGTGCATGAGTCTGCTGCTGAGTTTCCAGAAGATTTGCCATACTACTGAGTTGTGATCTCCCAGTCAGAGTCCCTGTGGATTGCGGCTCCATTTAGTTGAGAGTTATAGTCTTCCGCTGTATTTGGTTAGTTTATTTATGAAGCACTCTGATGTAAAACTTTATTTATTCAAAAATATGTTCTCTGTTTATCATATTTGTTCGCTATATGTGTACTATGACTTCCTGGGCCCACATATGGCCGCATTCGGGTTTTTGTGAAAATCCGGGTGTGACAATAGCATGCAAGGGACCCTGGGTTCAGTTCCGGCCAGTTTGGCCGAACCAGGTCAGTTCGGCTGAACCCTAGGATTCCACCGCCTTGCTCTTGGACGCCTGAGATTCATCCCTGGAGGTGGTTTGTGTTCTGGGGCGGTTGGCTGAACTGGGGAGTTCGGCCCAACTAGGCTTTCAGCATAGTATGCCCCCTGTGCACCGCCTCTGGTCCTGGGCTATCCTGGGTGGCTTGTTCGTGGTGTCCTTCGTGTTGATTTGGCCCAGAGTTGAGGTGGTGATCGTCCACAAGTCATGCATCGTCATTGCATGGTCATTGCTGACATGGCCGCCTCCCGGTTATGCTTTTGTGTTGTGTGCAGCTAAGGGGGTAACCAGCCGAATCGTATCGTTCGGCCGAATCTGTCAATTCTGACCCCTGTAGCACGTATTTGTTGATATTGTACCTGCACAAGTGATACACACCAAAACTCGTGGAACTTTATTAGAAATAAACCTAAGTGCATGAAATGTCACATATAACCACTTTTATTCCCGAGTATTGGTGGTAAAAAACGTGCCGTAACGACCGCCAACAGCGCGCCAGCCCCCGAGCATGCGAGGTCGCCCGCACGGCGGGAGGAACATCGAGTCGCTGCCTGCGCCAGCCCCTGAGCATGCGTGCCTGCCCGAGCGACATGAGATAATGTGAGTCACCGCCCGAGCCAGCCCCCGACAGTGCGAGGTGGGCTGAGCGATGCGAGGTAACGTCGAGTGGCCGCGCGCGCCAGCCCCCGACCATGCGAGGTCGGCCACGCGGCGGGAAGAATGTCGAGTCACCGCCCGCGCCAGCCCCCGAGCATGCGAGGTTGACCTCGCGGCTGGAGGAACGTCGAGTCGCCGCCCGCGGCAGCCCCTGAGCATGCGAGGTCGGCCGAGCGACGCGAGGTAACATCGAGTCGCCCGCGCCAGCGCCCGAGCGTGCGAGGTCGGCCGAGGGATGCGAGGTAACGTCGAGTGGCCATGCGCGCCAGCCCCCGAGAACGCAAGGTCGGCCACGCGGTGGGAGGAGCGTCGAATCGCCGCCCACGCCAGCCCCGAGCATGCGAGGTCGGCCGAGCGACGTGAGGTAACGCCGAGTCACCGCCCGCGCCAATCTTCAAGCGTGCGAGGTCGGCCGAGCGATGCGAGGTAACGTCGAGTGGCCGTGCGCGCCAGCCTCTGAGCTTGCGAGGTTGGCCGCGCAGCGTGAGGCAACGCCAGGTGGCCCCGCGCGGCAACGCCAAGTTGTTTCTATGTTGTGAAAGGTCAATACAAAAATTATGTATCTTGATATAAAATAACTCAAAATTTTGATCGGCGTCAAAATAAGCTCTTGCGCGTTCTGTTCTTGGCAGGCCACATAATTTTCCCGAGTAGTTAACCTATTACGTATAAGCACCTTGTCTCGTTGACCACTGCTCACGGAGAGGACGGCTTACCACGACTACATTGCTCTCATGGAGGCTTAGTTGTAGGCGGCATGCAAGATTGATGTTTCACGGATTAAGGCGTGTGCTACCCGAGTAATTTTAATAACCGTCGAGATGAGACGTACATGACATGAGGAAAACAGCACAAAAGCCGGAACTGTGAAAAAAGCACTAGCGTGTACTGAGCATGTCGGCAATTGTCACATGGACATAGAGAAAAAGCTACGCATATGACGATCCGTAAAAGCCATAATATTAAAACAAAATAAAATAAAATAAAAATACTTAGCTTCGTTAGAGGTCGAGAAAATATCGACGAGCCATCGTCGTCATGATGTTAGGGCTAATAAGCCCCCAAGCGTCGAGCATGCGGTTGCGGATGAATCTGACTAGTCGAAACTCTTGGCTGCCGACTTGTTCGACGTCACAGATTGTCGAGACATAATCCGTGGTTGTCATTGGCATAGAAGTCTGTTGGGGCAGCTAGCCTTTGCTGCAGTTGTTGCGTCATGCGGCACTGCGGCCGAGTCCTCACATAATGAGGACAATCATCTGCCGACGCCTGCTCCCTTTTTGCACGGGACACATCTCCGTAGTAGTGTGGAAGGTTGTGCATGCATCAAGGAAACAAAAAATAATAACGAGTATGAGTTGTATCAGATATTGGATCAAATAATATGAAAAAAAGATTGAGAAAATCTTTCCTATTTGCATGCAGAAGCACATGCTAATCCAATGCATGCAGTATGTGGGGCTGATCTGCTCGCGTGCATGCCTCTGCAAGTCAGCGATTAAACTGTGACGACGTCTGCTTTGAGCGTGTGCCGTTACCTCGGATTGAAGGACAGACTGAATCCAATCTGTGTTAGTAAATAACGGAAGGCAAGTAAAATATTAATCACAATCTTCCCCTGCCAAAATCATGTAGCACCATAGGCTAATTGGCACACGATACGCTAATCTGCCTCGCCAGCATGATGCCGCCATCGACGATCGTCTGCTTTCCACGTGTACCATGCGTCGCACTTTCGCAGTCTGAAAATTGGGTGGGTTCGGGTGGGTTCTCATATCGGATTTGAGATTTGCATAGAGCTGGCCTTCACGCCCACGGGAAAGATACCGCGAGATTGATCTACCATCAAGCTATCTGGGTTTTCGAATTGAAAAACTCAACAATCACCCCTACCTGGCGCGCCAACAGTCGGACCTTAGGACCGGCAATCCACCTGGGGGTACCCGAGTGGTTGATTTGTAGGCGAGGGATCGTCGAGCGAGTAGCTTGATGGTACACAGGAGGCACTGATTTAGACAGGTTCAGGCTACTCGAAGGTATAATACCCTACGTCTTGTGTCGGTGTTTGTGTTTGTATTGCTGGAACTCGGCCAAGCTTCAGGAAGCAAGGACGAGCGAAGGGTTACAGGATGGCGTCGATTCGATCTTGGGGTGTCCGTCATGGGGTTGCCCTAGGCCGCCTTATATAGGGTGACAAACTAGGGTTTACAATTCCGTTTGAATCTAAACCTACTGGATTACGACTAAGGAATATATCCGAGTCAGTTTCTTCAAGATCTTCCGAGACATCCGGGCGCACCACCTGCCGCATCTTCATCAAGCTTGTTCATCAAGTCGGGGATTCCTTGTGGGCCACCTTGTCATGCATGGGCCCAGGTTGGCGCTAGTCTCCTCTGACTATGGGCCTAGTAGTACCCATATCCCACACTGAGAAGTTTGTATTACCCCGTGAAGTAAGTATAAGCTCTAGGGTCCTTGGATCCTAGGGAGAGGAAGTGGTTTAGTGGACAAACCCGCCCTTTGTGGGCACCTTAATAGAGACGTAGACTTTCTTTGTGAGAGTTGAACTCCAGGAACTTAATCCTGATGTCCTTGTCCTTGATTTACTTGTTATTGCACTTAGATTGTGTTTGTTCATCATTTCCTAGGGTTTGTGATCGATCTACTTCCTACGAGGTTTCTAGTCCAGTTTATTTAGTGGAAACTGTAGATCAGCTTCTAGAGACCCTAGTATTTCAAAGGTTTCAAGTTAGGGTCAGGTTTGATTCATCAAAGTTCATATTTAGCAAAAAGTCTGGAATCTCCGCACAAGTGTGGAGTTTCCGGACAAATCAAGGAGCGGGTGCATCCGGCCTTCGAGTTCTCTGGTCGGAACGATCTGACCCGAGAGCATAATAAGCCGGTGGACGACAATGAGGTGTACGAGCAGGTGGGTAGCGTAATCCGGGGTGCTGTGAGCAACCAAGGTGCTCCCAAAGCGTTCTCCCTAACCAACCCTCCAGACCCGGTACACTTTATGCCTGCGTATCTCCAGTGTAGATCTTTTTGAGTTTGCCTTTTGTAGTGAAATATTCATATTCAACCTTGTTGATGTAGGAGGTGACCAACCGGTACTTTAGTCCGGTTCCTCTACCGGAAGACCCCAACCGGAGCCAGAAGCTAATGATGGTGGAAGAAGCGCGGGCCGACTAGATCGTGATCGAAGATGATCTATGTGAGTTGGACAAGTTCGGATCTTCTCCGAGTGGCGAAGGTGCTGCGGAGGTGCTGGGGTAGGCTATCGAGCCCTCGGGGATGACCCGGATCACCGTGCGCAAGATGTCGGAGTCCCGGGCGGAGCCCAACGCCCGGAAGAGGTCAGTCGGGCCCCGGACACAGAGACCGGGCGACAAGGTCATAAAGAGGCAGCATGCAGGACCATCGCCGGTGGCCAACGAGGATGCCGACTCCTCTGCTGGTGCTTTGGAGGGGAACCTGCCCCAGCAAGGCTCGCGGGAGGCGACATCTGCGTCTACCACGCCAAAGGCAATTATGCCTATTCTGACCCGACCACCCAATCCGCTGGGCCTGAGCTTCCGCAGGCCGGCCAAGAGTAGCAGGTAATGCTTGTTTGTGTGTCTTCATTTTGTTTGTTGAGCTGTACATTTCCCTGAGGCTTTTTGTTGTATGTTGTCGTAGGCCGTCAGGCAAGAGCCCCGGCTACAGTAGTCGGACTCATCGAAGTCTCATTCTAGCGAGGACTCGGCGCCAAAGGAGGTGGCAAAGCCGAGTGCCACGGCCGTGGGTACGTCGCCACAACATGTTGTGGTGTTGCCAGAGGACCTGCCCATCACTGTCGGCACAGGGCCAAGTTCTGCGCGTAGTCTGCCGCTGTCCCTGCCACGAGTGCTCCAGGTGTGCCGGACGCCGTCGTTCCACCTGCTGGTGTTGCCAGCATGGGGACTGACGTAACACTCCAGAGGACCCAGCCCTAGGTGATGACGACGAAGAAATGCCGGGCCTAGAGGACAGTGCCCTTCCTAATGCTGGGTGGCAGGTCGGGCAAGCCACCAGAGGAAGCGGAGGTCAGAGCCGTGTGGAGCAATTCAAGTACTCGTACAAGGAGTACAGTTATGCCATCAACGGGATGCACGATGCCACCAATGTCGTACACAAAGTCTTTAGGTATGTGCAGTGAGATTCCTTTATCCCCTTTGGTGAATGTGCTGTCATCAAGCACTGCTCATTGTTGTAGATTCTATTGTTGAACGCCCATGAGTGCACCAAGATGGTGAAAATGGCAGAGGAGCAACACAAGGAGCTTCTGGAGCTGCTGGCGCGGGTGTGCACGGTTGCCACGGAATCCAAGCAGTTCGCATCCCACAAGGAGGCGGATACAGAGAAGACCACCGAGCTCAACCGGGACCTCGTGACCCAGATGGAGGAACTTGCTACCAGTAAGTTGACTCACACGTTATCTTGAAAGCATGCCGCGTTCGTGCATCGACAAAATCATGTTTTTTTTTGCGCGCAGATGCTGAGAAAGAGAAGAAGGCTTTGGAAGACCGGGTGGCAGTGATGGAGGCGGAAGCCAGGAACCAAGCCATTGTGCGGAAGTAGGAGGTCACCAACCACCAGCGCGCCCTGAAATTTGAGCCTTGGCCCGTGCGTCGCCGTCTCTGCTACCCGGTTTGTATCGATCATGATACCACCACCATAACTCTTGGTTGTGGGTGGTCGTCATGCGTAGGTCATGCCAACGAAAAGAAGGTGCTGGAGGAGAAGGTAGCGCTCGCGCTGAAGGAGAAGGAGGATGTCGGCAAGGCATATACCCGGGTGGTGGGTTCCCACGAAGCCGCCATACAAGGTGAGTTCCCTTTCTTGTTGTTTGTTCCTGCCACATGTGGTTGTTGGGAGATAAATGCTTAGGGGAGAGCTATTCTGGGTGTGCTGAATTCGCCAGCAAGTTCGAGGCCTTGGAGGAGGCGATGCGGTACGCCTGTGAAGGTCTTGACCCGGTGGAACCCGACGTGCCTGCAAGGACATTGGAGGTAAGGCTCCTGGCTGAGCCCGAGCTGCAATGAAGACCGGAGCCACCATTGTGGCGAAGGACTTGCTAGCGATCGTGAAGACCCACTACCTTGACATCCAGTTGGACTGCAATGGTGTGGGTTTCGCCGCCGACTACAGCGAAGAGCAATTCAAGGCGCTATCCGCATCCTTTGCTGGCCTGGCTGGAGAGATTATCGAATCGATCTTTCCAGGCCATTAGAAAGAATCAGTAGTGTTAGAAAAACAATATCTAAATTTTATTGTAATAAGTAGGTAAACTTTTTGTTTCCTGGTTTATTTCAGTTGATTTATCAACCCTCAGAACTTTGCCGTAGTCATGACAATGCTTAGGTACTCGTCCGAGAGTGTGGCTGGAGCTTGCGGAGAGGCAACGCGCCTACATGCTATGATGCTCTCATGGAGGCTTAGTGATAGGTAGGGTACCAGGTCGAGTGTTTAGACATTGGTTTTGGTGAGTCGGACTAGTCATTTTTGTTACATGAACATTATGAAGGCGAACACATGGTTGGCATACATTAAGTGGGGTAATAATATTGCGGGGAGTAGACAAGTAGCGATTGAGGCAAGACACTTTTATTAAATATTGACGAGAGAGGAGAGGTACATAGCCAGTATCTGCACTATGCATAGAACATGGCGAGGTGTTGGATGTTCCAGACGTTTGGAACTGGGTTGCCGTTGGCCCATTCCGAGCGGTATGTTTCGGGGGAGATAACTTCTTTCACGATGAAGGGTCCTTCCCAGGGCGCCGAAAACTTGTGTTGGTCTTTTGTAGACATGACCCACTGCAGGGCGAGGACGCCTACATTGAGGAAGCGCTCTCTGACATTCCTGTCGTGATACCGGCAAATTTGCTGCTCATGGTGTGTATGCTGGATTAAGGCACAGAGCCTGTGTTCCTCTAGAGCATCGATATCTGTCTACCAACTTGACTCGGTCTCTCCCTCTTCGTAGAACTGGATGCGCGGGGCAGCATGGGCCAGGTCGGCCGATAGGACAGCTTCCGATCCGTAGACCAGGAAGAATGGGGTGTACCCTATAGCTTGGCTATTCTGGGTCTGCAGACCCCATACCACGTGTGGTACTCCTTTTGCACGCCGACCTGCGCGTGGGTTGAGTGCGTCGTATAAGTCTTTCTTTAGAGCATATAGGACCATGCCGTTGGCTCATTCAACCTACCCATTGCAGCGAGGGTGGGCATACAAGGAGTAGTAGACGTCGATGTTGCAGTCTTGCCAGAAGTCCTAGAACTCATGGCCTGTGAACTGTGGTCCAAGGTCGGTGACGATGGGGTTTGGTACGCCGAAGCGGTGCGTGAGCTCCTTGATGAAGGTGGCCGTTGTTGCCGACTTAGTGTCAGTAACCACCTTGTACTCGATCCATTTGGTGAACTTGTCCACCACGACTAAGATGTGCTTGAAGGCGCCCGGGGCCGGTTTGAAGGGTCCCATATTGTCTAGGCCCAAAACCACAAAGGGCCAAGATGGCGGGATGGTTCGGAATGCTTGGCTAGCAGGTGTTTATGTTTCTGGTAGAATTGGCAACCTACCTAACGCTGGACGAGGTCTTTGGTGTCGTTGACCGTCATGGGCCAAAAGAACCCGGATCTGTGTGCCTTGCCGACCAGCGTCTTGGCTGCCGCGTGATTACTGCAACTACCCGAGTGAATCTCATAAAGCAGTGCCAGGCCTTCTCTTCGCAGCATGCACTTCACGAGTACACCTGAAGATGCTGCTTTTTTGTATAGCTCGGATCCGATGACAACGTAATTGATGGTTCATTGGCTTAATTTCTCAAGGGCCACTTGGACATCCTTGAGTTTGTTTGTTATGGCCATCTTATCTTCTTTGATGAATTTGTTGAGGGGTTCGCGCCAGTCGTCCTCCGAGGGTCCTTCAATGGCTGCGATGACTTGGTCAGCCAGCACTTCAGAATTCTCGTTGTCTAGTAGCTTGATGGACGGCTTGCGAATGTCTTAGACGAATATCCCGGCTGGTACCTGGGATCACTTGGATCTGAGCTTGGAGAGGACGTCGGCCACCATGTTTTCGTCTCGCACAATGTGGTGGAATTCGAGCCCATAGAACTGGGCTTCTAGCTTGCGGATCTCAGCACAGTAGGCGTCCATCATTGTTGGCACTTCTTACGATCCAATATCAGGATTGTGAATCCAGGTACAGGGGTAAGTAGTGTTTCAGTGGTTTTTCTTATGGCTCAGTAAAATATATAAATATTCTACAAGCGCACAGAATTACCGCTATAGCACTTCACCAGGGAGTAATCTGAGGTATCTTAATTTATATTTCCGCAGGGAAGCTTTGGCAAGATTACTAGCAAACAGATATTCGAGACTATCAGAGAAGGGTACACTACTAGCAAGATAGGGGATAAACGGTATTGGATAGGAGTGGTTATATCGTGACACACAGCTCAAGGGTGGCTCGGATATGAAAGAGAAGGAATAGATAGTTGGGAGGACAACGAGAAGAGATAGAGGAATCCTAGGTACTTTATCTACCTATGTCACTCGAGCTTAGAGATATAGTGGCTGAAGAGCCAGTCATCAGAGATCAGGGTTAACTCCAATGCCTTAGCGTCGGGACAATAGAACCTATGACACGCAGAAAGGGATGAGAAGGGGTGCCACTAATCCTACACTCTGGGATCCTGTAGGCCACGACGAACGTGATGGACTACGTAGGCCGTATAGGGCTGTCACCACCTAACGGCTACCACCTCTGTAGATGTGGGGGCAAACTAAGGTCACTGGCTAGTCTGGGAACCACTCCCACACTAGTCAACGACTACTTACTCCGCTAGCAAGAGCAAGCAACCTAGTCAATACCCCAGTGACAATTCACCACAAGTATTGAGCAAGATCTAAGAACCAGCTAAGACAAAGACTTAATCAAGATCTAGAAGCACTAGAGCTACAACTAACTATAGTCTAAACATGATATAGATGCAACTAGAATAAAGTAGAAGCAAGCTATAAATGATAAGGGCAAAGTGATAAAGATAACTATATTGATAACTCAAAGTCTTACAAAAGGAAATGGAAAAGATACAAGAGCTTATACCAGAGCTTTTTAAGACGACTCAACTCTAACTCCCAACTAAACTATCCTAACTCTACTAGAATGAAGTGGAATGAGAGCTCCTTGGCTTGAGTGTGTTTTCAACCGGGCATTGGGCACCTCCATTTATAGTGGCTTGATGGCGGTTTGGATGGAGTAACCGCCAAGGGAACCAGGGAGGCCCCCCAACTGATTCAGGCGAATCCAAGGGTTCGGCCGAACTCCTAGGTTCGGCCGAACTCCTAGGTTCGGCCGAACCGTGGGATGCACCGCCTTGTGCTCCCACAGCCTGGATTCTGCCCTGGGGTCGGTTCCTGGTGCTGGTGGGCGGTTCGACCGAATGTGGGAATTCGGCCGAATTGGGCCTGGCCCGTGGCCGGCCTCCCCAGCACCACCTTTGGTCTTGGAGCCCCCTAGGTTGGCTTCTGGTGATGGTCTTCGTGTTGATTTGGCCCAGGATGAGGTGGCGGTCGCCCACGTGTCATGCATTGTCATCTGCTTGGTCATTGTTGACATGGACGACTCCCGATGTTGTGTACGGCTAAGGGGGGTAACCTGCCGAATCGTGTCATTCGGCCGAATCGGTCAATTCCGACCCCTATAGCTCGTATTTCTCATTAGTGTACCTGCACAAGTGGAACACACCAAAACTCGTGGAACTTTATTAGAAATAAACCTAAGTGCATGGAATGTTGCATATATTCTCTTTTATTCCTGAGTATTGGTGGTCGGAAACGAGCCGTAACGACCGCCAACAAGCTCCCCCAAGCTTAGCCCTTTGCTCGTCCTCGAGCAAAGATAAAAACTTAGGCTCGGTGGATCAGGAGTTGCTACTATGTCAAAGTCTTGCAGGTAACTTTATAAACAACTAGTACTCGAAAATACTCAAATTATCGGCAAAGTTTAACTCACCATTTTACCTATGGGGCTTATAGCACTCTCCTTGTCTTGGGCAGCTGAAAGGTTGAACAGTTTAACTCAGTTTTTATTCCACTCCTACTCTTTTCAGGATCCCATCTCGGAGTTTCCACAATTTTTGAAAATTTAAATTTTGTTCCTCAATTGGTACACTCGATCGCTCAAGTGGTGTTTGTATCCTCACCAAAGGCTTGTGCCTTCTTTCATCCTAAAATCTAACAAAGCTTTTGTGTGGCTCAGGGACAAGGGATGAAGGCCTACTTGCATCTTATATTTTGCTAAGTCAAAGACCGGATCTTTGGGGAACCAAATCACACCTTTAGATCGAGAAGTGCAAGTGTGTGGAATATGTGGAGTGGAATGTGGACTGTGGTGGAACTCCTTGCAATGATTCTTCCTCTCCTTGACTTATTTTTGAGAACATGCTCATATTTTTGCCATGCCACTTGGCATGCTTTTCTTATTTCTTATTTTTGCCATGCTCTTTGGCATGCTTTTCTTTTTCTCTTTCTTTTTGCCATGCTCTTTGGCATGCTTTTCTTTTTGCATATCCCATGTCTCTATTCAAGAATATTTGGAGAGGAGATCATAGAACATGGAGTATTTATTTTGTGGATGGATGATGGCAATATTTGCTAACTCCCAGTGTAGGAATTGCAAGTGAGAGTGGTGTGTACGTGAATCTCGATCTTAAAAGCATGAAGGTTTCACCCAAATGTCACAACAATTTGACAAAGCTCACTAAGACAACAAGCAGCATATGAGTAGAAATTTTTGACTAAGCTTAGCATATGGCTTTGGTAGGTACTTTGACCAATGAGGAACTTTATTTTATTTTTGAAAGCAAAAGACATCCGAGATATTCACTGTACTAAGAGCAAAAGCAAGAACTCAACTTAATCTCACTATATCATTCCTCACAACAACTTAGACTTGGAATAAAGGATGTGCTCTCACAAGGTTTTCAGGTTCATTTTACTCAAGCCAAATAACTCAAGTATTATAAAGCAACTAGTTGGAAACAAAGCACTTGCAAAATTAATGACAGAGCAACTATTCATCATTTCCAAGGTGATAGGCATATGGTTCATTCCATGCATAGTTGGGAGTTATTTTATTCAAGGAAAATATTTTTGGTGTTTTCATTTTAAGGTGGAAATAAAATGGAAAGGGAAATGGCAAATGCAAGATCAAAGTGCTGAAGGGACATCGACATACCTTATGGGGGTCCTCCCCCAAGCTTGGATTCTTCACTGGTAGGGTCGAAACTTCGAAAAGTATTCTAACATTTGATCCGTCTGCTGTTGGAAGTCGTACCGTAGAGAGTCCAGCACGCCGCTATTCTCTTGGTGATACTGAGAATGGCGTGCCAGGGTGTCTTCAATGCTCCGTGTACGGTCTTCGAGGAGGTCGACTCGGTCGGAGATGTAAGACAACTCTCGACCGATGTCGTAGCCACTAGGTACAGCGAATCGTGCGGTTTGAGAGTGCCCAGGGAAGTATGGTCGGGAGGCACTGTCGTATCCTCCTCCGTACCATCCCTGGGAGTACTCTGAGTCCATAGTCAGAGCATAGTCCCAGTAGCCCAAGGCGATGTAGTCGGGGTCGTGGGGTTGTCTAGAGCGTCCTACTCCGGACGTCCCAGAACCACAGTATGCATCGTAAGCTGCCTCCAATGCAGACGTGTGTCGATGTGGCTGCATCAGTGAAGTTTCTGGTTCTTGAGCGGTGAAAAGCCTGGAGTCACGCCTGGCTTGCCCCCGGGTAAATGGCCCCTCTCCTGCAACACTGTGCCGAGCTGGCTCTCTCCGAGGAGGAGAGTCATCCGTCTCGGTACTCAACCAGAGTGTTAATTTCTTAGCGGTATACAACCTCAGTCCTGCACAAGGCAAGGGCACTTCGGTTGTATAACCGCGATAGATCATAACCAGCGTTGCATCGGGCACCTGTCGTATCATGTGGCCTTGCACAAAGTGCTCAGCATCCACGATGGGTCGCGTTGTCTCTAAGTACGCAAGTTGGGCGCCCTCCAGAACGCCCAACTGGTTAGCAAGGCGAGTGACTAGAGAAGTCACCGCCACGCTACCCATGTGAGAGTGATGAGACAACTAACGGGCAACCAAATCTTTTACCGGAGAAACAGCAACTCGTTTAACCATGGCGTATAAGAACCGCAACTTGACTACATTAATGGGACGCAAATCAGAACGTGGAAACACCGTCATAGCCATCTACCGATGCATGAAACGCAAGGTGGGGTTATGTATATTGTTAGTGCGTGGTGCAGAACAATTTGTGCTTCTCGAAATCTTTTTCCAGAACCCGTCCCGACTAAAACTTTTCAAAGTTTTGGCAGGCTCCAAAGGATAATGACTAGCAAAACCCAGAGCCATACTCAAAAACCTCCAAGAGTAGGAATACTCTTGGTTGAAAAATCGAAAGCGAACACCCTCACACCAGATGTGAGAGTCGAAAGAAATTCGAGTGTGAGGAGATACGAACCTTGTTCGTCGACACGCCAGAAGTTGTCCCAGCCAACGGCTTCGAAGACTTCTGTGAACTCTTTGTCCATACCTGTTCTTATGAGCAGGTCCTGCTCGTAGACACGGGTATGCTCAAACTCCTTCAGGCATAGCATGTTGAAGACGTTCTGCTCCTGGTCCGTCCAGAGAATGATGTCACTCTCGTTCAGGAGCTGCCGGGTTGGGTGCGAGGCAAAGCCTCTCCCCAAGTCGGCTGCCCCTGACTTGTCCACCTCTATCCGGCTTGAACCGCGGGATGGGGCTGGGGAGCTCCCAGCATCGTCCGAGCGTTTGCTCAGTCGAGCGGAGCGACGGAACACGGAGAAGAGCTTCGACATGCTTCCTGCAAAAGGTTAGCGCAACGAATATCCGAAGGACTGAATATATGGGGTTAGCATAAGTAAATAAAGTTAGTCGTTCGAGAGAGTTAGTCATTCTTGCGGGGATGAAAACCTCCACAAAAGATTAGTCGTTCTTGTGGGTGTCAGAAACCACCAAAAACACGTTCAAGTTTCAGCACAAAGATCGAACAAATGCAAAATATTTTTTTGGGATTTTTCAGCAATGCAAGTGAACCAACTTGAGCAAGAACTATAGAAGAACTTGAGCAAGAACTTGAGCAAGGAACTTGAGAAAGAGAGAGAGGTTCTGGTGGAAATTTTTCAGTGTGTGAAGGTGGAATGAAGCAAGCAAGCAAGGGGTGGTATTTATAGGCAAGGAGGAGAGCGGGGGCTCATTCGGTCGAATGGCCTGGTTCGCCCGAACCAGGCCAATTCACCCGAATGCCCCATGTGGGTGCTCTCTTTCTTGCCTCCCACCAGCACTAAAAATTTGCCTAGGTCCAACACTAGGGCATGGGCACTTTGGTGGTTTTTGGTAGGTGAGATGCAAAATTGACATGACCAATTCACCCGAGTGCCCCATGTTTTGTGTTGGTTGGTGATGATGGTAAATAAATGGAGATGTTCTAGAAGGGGTAAAAGTGATGAGAATTACGTTTTACACCCCCTGTAAATAAATTTTAGCACGTTGTCCATTTATTTTTACCATGCTTGCATTTTTTTCTACTCTCTTTCAAATTAATTACACAAGTGGTTCATTTATTTTGGAAAAGGAAACATGCAAATACAATTATGAAAATAAAATTTTGGAAGGGAAACATGAGATACATACCGGTTTTCCTCGCGGTGAGAGCTCAAGTCCGTGAGCGGGACTCCTCCTGTCTTCAGTTGATTTTGTCATCGTCCGATCCCCGAGTGAGTGGTTCGGGTGATGCAACCTTCTTCCACCACATCTTCTTAGTCTTCTTCTGTGTCCGTGGCAGTGGGATCGGTTCCTCTGGAGAATTCCAGAGGGCTTGGTCTTCTTCGTATTTCTTTACGAGAAGATCCATCTCTTCTGCTTGCATTGGTCCTATCGGCTCATTTCGTTTGAACTGCTCGCCACCGAGTATTTCCAGCTCTCCATTGATGAGTGCCTTCAGGAAACACTCGGCGCTCTTCTGCTTCGGTGTGAGAGGCTTTGTCTTCTTCTCTTCCCGTGGTTGAAACTTGAAGTATATCAATCTTTCGTCGATACGGAACGAGATTTCTCTCGCATCCATATTGATTCTAGCCCGGGCGGTGTTCAAGAATGGCCGGCCCAACACAAGGGGAAACAAATAATCAACCCAAACGTGGATGACAAAGTCCGTAGGGACATAACGGCCCCAAACATGGACCGGTACATTCTCAATCACCCCCTCATGGTAGCGGATCGTTGAGTCCGCAAGTTGTACCTGGGCATTTGTAGATGACAAAGTAGGGTAGCGTAATTTCTTAAATAATACCTTGGACATGATGTTTATCCTGGCCCCCAGATCACAGAGAGCATCATCAATGCGACGATTCCAGATCGTGCACTGAATGATGGGTACTCTGGGATCTTCCTTCCTCTCCAGAGAGGTCTTCGTGATTGCTCTCTTAGCAGCTCTTGGTAGGTAGGTCCATCTTGGTATTTGTACTTGGATGTGCGCGATCTTACCTGCATGATTAGTATGGAACATACTACGAGACACCTTACCTTTTCTCATAGTAACAACATTTACTTTTTCGATGGAAGGTACGGGTTGACCCGGAATCTTCCCTGATTCAGTGACAGGAATGGCTGCAGCTAACTGAGAAATTTGGGTTTCTATCATTTTATTGAAACTCAGTTGGCTTTTCATAGCAGAAGCAAAGGAATCCAGCCTAGAGTCTATGCTTTCCAGGATTTTATCATTAGCAGCAAGCTTTTTATTGATATTTTTAGTGATTTTACCCTGGCCAAACACTAGATCTCTAAGTGATGGCTGATTATTGAAATTGCTGGAATTGAAATTGTTACCTTGTTGAGGCCTCTTGAATGGGAGGTTTGGGCGCGAATTCCAGCCTTGATTGCCGTAGTTGTTCGGTCGATACCCGTTGTTGTTGGAGTTGTTGACGTAGTGGGCATCTTCTCGCGTTTCGGGGCAGTCACTCTTCGAATGGCCAGTGTTGCCACAGACCTCGCAAGTCATGCGAGCATCCATGGCTTGCACCGTTTCGTGAGCAGGGACCTTCAGTTTCTTCATTAGGAGGTCCATCTTGGCAACGAGCATGTACAGAGCTTCAACTTGGTGAACTCCTCGGGTCCGAGGTTGGGCTCGATCATCGGACCAACCTCGGTTCTCGACCATCTTCTCTATGTGGGCCTTTGCACGGCTCTCCTCAAGAGAGAAGAAAGAACCTCCAGCAGCAGCATCCAGATATTCACGGGTAGAGCTTCTAAGCCCATGGTAAAAGGTTTGAATGATAAACCAACTCTGCATACCATAGTGAGGACAAGCAGATATATAGTCCTGGAGGCGATCCCATGCCTCCGGGACTGTTTCATCTTTTAGCTGCTGGAAACTAGCAATTTTATTCTGGAGGGCGTTGGTTTTCCCGACCGGAAAGAATTTTAGCAAAAGTGCGCTAGTGCACTTATCCCAAGTTTCTATGGCTTCACGGTTAGCATAAAACCATTGTTTCACCTTGCCTAATAATGAGAAAGGGAATAAACGAAGGCGAATGACATCAATGCTTACGCCGCGTATGGTGAAGGTGTTGCAAATCTCCAGAAAATGCTAAAGATGAGCATTGGCATCCTCGTGCGGCTTGACACAGAACGGGCTAGCCAGCACCATGTTGATGAGGGCTGGCTTGAGCTCGAAGTTCCCCTCTCCAACTATCAGAGCTGGTCCGACATGCACGTTCTCACTCGATGGAGCAGAGAACTCGCGGATCGTTTTGCTTGCCATCCTCGATGAAGCCAGGTCAACGACGGGAGAAATTGGGCTCGTCGAAATGAGCTGCTTCTGAGGAGGTACAACATGGGGTCGCACTTTCCTCACAAGAGACTTAGAATTTTCTTGGTAGTTTGACGATAGTTGGAAACCAGACATGCACTGCTCTGCTTCACAAGACCAACGAAACAGAGCACGGATAAATCCGCTTGAGTAGCGGTATACTCAACTCAGATAGCTCGAGATAAAAGTTTGAAAGTATCTAGCCAATTGCTTCCCCGGCAACGACGCCAGAAATGCTTGTTGGCACTTCTTATGATCCAATATTAGGATTGTGAATCCAGGTACTGGGGTAAGGAGTGTTTCAGTGGTTCTTCTTATGGCTCAGTAAAATATATAAATATTCTGCAAGCGCACAGAATTACCGTTGTAGCACTTCAACAGGGAGTAATCTGAGGTATCGTAATTTATATTTCCACAGGGAAACTTTGGCAAGATTACTAGCAAACAGATATTCGAGACTATCAGAGAAGGGTACACTACTAGCAAGATAGGGGATAAACAGTATTGGATAGGAGTGGTTATACCGTGACACACAGCTCAAGGGTGGCTCGGATAGGAAAGAGAAGGAATAGATAGTTGGGAGGACAACGAGAAGAGATAGAGGAATCCTGGGTACTTTATCTACCTATGTCACTCGGGCTTAGAGATACAGTGGCTGAAGAGCCAGTACTCAGAGATCAGGGTTAACTCTAATGCCTTAGCGTCGGGACAATAGAACCTATGACACGCAGAAAGGGATGAGAAGGGGTGCCACCAGTCCTACACTCTGGGATCCTGCAGGCCACGATGATCGTGATGGACTACATAGGCCATATAGGGCTGTCACCACCTAACGGCTACCACCTCCGTAGACGTGGGGACAAACTATGGTCACTGGATAGTCTAGGAAACACTCCCATACTAGTCAGCAACTACTTAGTCCGCTAGCAAGAGCAAGCAACCTTGTCAATACCCCAGTGACAATTCACCACAAGTATTGAGCAAGATCGAAGAACCAGCTAAGACATAGACTTAATCAAGATCTAGAAGCACTAGAGCTACAACTAACTATAGTCGAAACATGATATAGATGCAACTAGAATAAAGTATAAGCAAACTATAAATGACAAGGGCAAAGTGATAAAGATAACTATATTGATAACTCAAAGTCTTACAAAAGGAAAAGATACAAGAGCTTATACCAGAGCTTCTGAAGACAACTCCGAAACCTCCGAGGCACAGCTCGACTCAACTCGAACTCCCAACTAAACTATCCTAACTCTACTAAAAAGAAGTGGAATGAGAGCTCCTTGGCTTGAGTGTGTCTTCAACCGGGCATGGGGAACCTCCATTTATAGTGGCTTGATGGCGGTTTGGATGGAGTAACCGCCAAGGGAGCCAGGGAGGCCCCTCGGCTGATTCAGGCGAATCCGGCCGAACCGTGGGATGCACCACCTTGTGCTCCCACGGCCTGTATTCTGCCCTGGGGTCGGTTCCTGGTGTTGGGGGCAGTTTGGCCGAATGTGGGAATTCGGCCGAACTAGGCCTGGCCCGTGGCCGGCCTCCCCAGCACCGCCTTTGGTCTTGGACCCCCCTGGGCTGGCTTCTGGTGATGGTCTTCCGCCTTTGGATGAGTTCGGCCGAACCACAAGATGCAACGTCCTTGCTTCCAAATGGCTGAGATTCGCTCCTGAGGTCGGTTTGGCAGTTAGGGGCGGTTCGGCCGAAGGCCGGGCTTCGGCCGAATTGGGCTTGAGGCCCGGGCCTGCCCCTACTGCACCGCCTTTGCTTCTTGACCTCCTGGGCTGACTTCTGGTGATGTCCTTCATGTTGATTCAGCCCAGAAGTGGTGACGATCGTCCACGTGTCATGCACGGTCATATCTTGGTCATCGTTGACGTGGACGACTCTCAGTGTCGTATACGGCTAAGGGGGTAGTCGGCCGAATCGTGTCGTTCGGCCGAATCGGTCATTTTCGACCCCTATAGCACGTATTTCTCGTTGTTGTACCTGCACAAGTGAAACTCACCAAAACTCATGGAACTTTATTAGAAATAAACCTAAGTACATGGAATGTCACATATATCCTCTTTTATTCCCGAGTATTGGTGGTCAAAAACGTACCGTAACGACCGCCGACAATCGTGTCTTTGGTGTAGTCCCAATTCTTGTTAACCTGCTCGATGACGACCTTCAAATCTCCGAAGCAGACTAGTGTTTGATTCTGAGTGTCGCAGATATCCTGAGGCTATGAATCAGCGCCTCGTACTCGGCGCCGTTGTTAGTTGCCTTGTAGTGGATCTGTATGACATATTTCATATACTTGCCCTATGGAGAGATGAATTGGACTCCTGCGCTGGCCTTTTCTAAGTTTAGGGCACCATCGAAGTACAGGGTCCAATGCTCAAGTGGCTCGGTGGGGGTTGGCGCCTGGACCTCATTCCATTCCACCATGAAGTCGGCCAATACTTGTGA
The DNA here is from genome assembly GCA_033239725.1 of Echinochloa phyllopogon. NCBI lineage: Eukaryota > Viridiplantae > Streptophyta > Magnoliopsida > Poales > Poaceae > Echinochloa > Echinochloa phyllopogon. The sequence goes on along the minus strand of BTCW01000015.1, from coordinate 19,251,971 downwards.
CTTAATTGATTGCCTTGACTTGAAGGTAATCTCGAAATCCCCGAGCTCTACGGCCCACTTGACAACTCGGCCATTGATGTCGCAGATATGGAGAATTTCACCAAGAGGGAAGTTAGACACCACGTGAATCGGGTGTGCTTGGAAGAAGTCGTGCAACTTCCTTGAGCAGATTAAGAGCGCGTATAGCAGCTTCTGTAGGTGTTGGTATCTTATCTTCGAATTGGCGAGCACTTCACTGACGTAGTAGACTGGGCACTGAAGGGGGTACGTGTGGTCTTCTTCTTTTCGTTCTACGACTAGGACCGCGCTAATGATGTAGGTGGTCACTGCTATATATAGCAGGACTGGTTCCTCCTTTTCGGGTCCGATGAGCACCGGGGTGACACCAGGAATGCCCTGAGGTTGGCCAACGCTTGGTCGGCCTCTGGCGTCCACTCGAAGGTGTCGGCCTTCTTCAAGAGCTTGAAGAAGAGAGCGTGATGCGAAACCGCTAGGGTTTATGCCCGATCTTTCGATGAGAGGCGTGGGGGATAACTCGATTGGAGGAGACGACGTTGATAGCCCAACTACAGCATTCCAAAGACTGCGCCTTAGCAACTGATACACCACCTCCTATGGATGCCGTGATCTTGTGGAAGCACATCACCCGGTCCTATCCTGCAAGAAATTGAAGAACTAGCAAGAACAAGTATCGAACAAGTACTAAAATTACTAGATGGGAATGAAGTGTTCAATCTCAAACTCAATCACAAATGAAGTGGGGTTCTGAACACTCGAAGACGGGTGGCTGGACCAGCACGCGCGCTTACAAGCAAGTAGCAATGGCTAAACTTGATCTAAACAAAACCCAAGTGTTCTTGGCAGCAGCTAAGGGGTATAAGACAAGGGCGGATGACCACAGGGGTGCTGGGGTCGTGCTCCAACCCTAGGACGTGTCCATAATGGACTCTACATGATACACGGCCCATTGGGCCTAAATAAGATGACGCAGCATCATGGGCAGAAAATATCTCTGCGTAAATAGACGATTCTGGCCGACTCCGAATAGGTATGGACATGCGGTTGGATCTGTTGGAAAGTAGACTTGATAAGCTTTCCGTGAAGTACTTGAACGCCCCAATCTGGTTCCGTATGCGACCGTGGCGTCCATCACAAGTTGAAGTTTTTCTGCAGTCCGAATCCAGCCCGCGCGAATCCTTTTCGTTCTCGCTCCTCTCCATGATTCCTAAGCAAAACAAGAGTGCATGAGTCTCCACAGTCTAAATATGATGAACATGAACTCAGGACTGAACTCACCAGATGATTAAGTTGTCTAGCACGAGCACGGGTAATAGGACTGGCAATGATAGGAGAAGATGGCGTGGCTGTATCTTTGGCGGTGATGTCCTCATCATCCTCCCCTTCTTGCATTTGAGTCGTCCTCGACTCAAGCTAATCTTCCTCTCCCAAATATGGCTTCAAATTTGCAATGTTAAATGTGGGACTAACCTCAAAATCTGTAGGCAACTTGAGCTTGTATGCATTATCATTAATCTTCTCTAATACTTTAAAGGGACCATCCGCTCGAGGCAACAACTTAGATTTTCGCAATTCAGGAAAACGATCCTTCCTCAAATGCAACCACACTAAATCTCCAGGTTCAAATTTTAATTCCTTTCTACCTTTATCACCAGCAAGCTTGGATTTAGCATTCATGCACTCTATGTTTTCTTTAGTTGTTTCATGCATTTTCAACATCAATTCGGCACGTGTAGTAGCATCAAAATCCAATTTTTCAGATGATGGCAAAGGCATTAAATCAATAGGAGCATGAGGCAAGAAACCATACACAATCTGAAATGGGCACATCTTTGTGGTAGAATGCATCGAACGATTATATGCAAACTCAATATGAGGCAAACAATCTTCCCACATCTTAATGTTTTTCTTTAAAACAACCCTTAACATAGTAGACAAAGTTCTATTCATAACCTCAGTTTGACCATCAGTTTGGGGATGTCATGTAGTAGAAAATAAAAGCTTAGTCCCCAATTTAGCCCACAATGTCTTCCAAAAATAACTAAGAAATTTAGCATAACGATCAGACACAATAGTATTAGGCACACCATGCAAACGAACAATTTTCCGAAAGAATAAATCAGCAACATGAGAAGCATCATCGATCTTATGACATTGTATAAAGTGTGCCATCTTAGAAAATCTATCAACAACCACAAACACACTATCACGACCCTTCCTAGTCGGCAAACCCATCACAAAATCCATAGAAATATCTTCCCAAGGAGCACTAGGAACGAGTAAAGGCAAATACAAACCGTGTGAATTTAACCTTGACTTAGCCTTTTGACATGTAGTGCAACGAGCAACGAATCTCTCCACATCTCTTCTCATCTTTGGCCAAAAGAAATGACCAGCAAGTATATCTTCCGTCTTTTTGGCTCCAAAATGCCCCATCAAGCCACCTTCATGCGCTTCCTGCAACAACAACAAGCGAACAGAGCTAGCTGGAATGCATAGCTTGTTAGCTCTAAACACAAACCCATCACTAACGATGAATTTGTTCCATCCTTTCCCATCTTTACATTGCAGCAACACCTCTTTAAAATCAGCATCATTAGCACATAGGTCTTTAATTGTTTCTAATCCAAAGATTTTGTAATCAAGTTGGTTCAACAATGTATATCTCCTAGACAAGGCATCAGCAATAACATTTTCTTTCCCTTTCTTGTGCTTAATTACATAAGGAAAAGATTCAATAAATTCAACCCACTTAGCAAGCCTACGGTTCAGTTTTCCTTGACTATGAATATGTTTCAATGATTCATGATCAGAATGAATAACAAACTCTTTGGGCCACAAATAATGCTGCCAAGTTTCTAATGTTCGAACAAGAGCATACAATTCTCTGTCATAAGTGGAATAATTCAGAACAGGCCCGCTCAATTTTTCACTAAAATATGCAACTAGTTTTCCCTCTTGCAACAAAACACCACCCAATCCAATTCCACTAGCGTCACATTCAAGCTCAAAAGTTTTATTAAACTCAGGAAGTTGGAGGAGAGGTGCATGTGTCAACTTATCTTTCAGCATATTGAAAGCATTCTCTTGCTCTTTGTCCCAACGAAAAGGCACTCCCTTCTTCGTAAGCTCGTTCAATGGTGCAGCAATGGTGCTGAAATTCTGCACAAAGCGGCGATAGAAACCAGCGAGTCCTAGAAAACTCCGCACCTGTGTAATAGTCTTTGGTATAGTCTTGGGGATCTGTGTAATAGTCTTTGGCTTGATCAACCACAATTCCCTGTGTAGTCACAACATAGCCAAGAAAAGACACTCGATATGTGCAAAAGGTGCACTTCTCAAGATTACCAAACAAACGTGCATCTTGTAACGCATTAAAAACAACACGCAAGTGATCAAGATGTTCAACCATGGATTTGCTGTAGATCAAAATATCATCAAAGTATAATACAACAAATTTCCCAATGAAAGAATGCAAAACCTTGTTCATTAATCTCATGAAAGTACTAGGTGCATTAGTTAACCCAAAAGGCATGACTAACCACTCATATAGACCGAACTTAGTTTTGAAAGCATTTTTCCATTCATCTCCCAATTTCATACGAATCTGGTGGTACCCACTACGCAAATCAACTTTAGAAAAGACAACAGCACCACTCAACTTATCAAGCATATCATCTAAACGTGGAATAGGGTGTCGATATAGAATGGTGATATCAACACCAACACACATACGCCATGTTCCATTTTTCTTAGGCACCAAAATAACCGGAACAACACAAGGACTAAGAGACTCATGCGCATAACCTTTGTCAAGTAGCTCTTGCACTTGCTGCTGAATTTCTTTTGTTTCCTCCGGATTTGTTCTGTATGGTGCACGGTTAGACAAAGATGCACCAGGAATCAGATTAATTTGGTGCTCAATCCCTCGCATTGGTGGCAGCCCCACTGGTATCTCACTTGGAAACACATCCGAATACTCCTGCAAAATGTTAGCAATAGCAGGGGGCAAAGATTGTTGCATATCGTGAAGTGAAATCAAAGCATAGGCACCAGAAGTAGAAGCAAGATCCGAACCAGGGGCTCGTCCCCTACCCGAGGCTGCCATCGCCGCCGCCGACTGCCTTGGGGACCTCCATGAATTCCGGCGAGCTCCTCCGCCGGATCCCACGCACGGACGCCGCCCGGGCTGCGGAGGGCAGGAATCAGATCAATTTGGTGCTCAATCCCTCGCATTTGTGGCAGCCCCACTGGTATCTCACTTGGAAACACATCCGAATACTCCTGCAAAATGTTAGCAACAGCAGGGGGCAAAGGTTGTTGCATATCATGAAGTGAAATCAAAGCATCCTTGCACACCAAAGCATAGGCACCAGAAGTAGAAGCAACCAATTCATTTAGTAGCAAGGAAGCAATGCCCTTTTAATCTTATATCATCTTTCTTACTTTCAGCAGATTTGGCAATTTTAGTGTTCTCAGTTTTATCTTTTGCAGCTTTAGCGATGTCATCACTGAAAGTGCATCTAGCCATTTAATCAATTTTGGTGATTAATGACAATAGAAACTTGGATATAATGCTTTGAATGAGATATGCAGGTGTAAATCAAAAAGAAAAGAAAAGGATATGTGAAAGTATGGTGACCAACTCCCATATAAGCTTTGATGGAAGATCTTGAAGGATTTAAAATCTATTTTATGGTTTGAATTTGTGTATAGGACCACCGTACTATCAAGAGGGACAAGTGATCGTGCTATCATGTGACTTTGATGCTCAAACACATCCTCAAATACACACCAAAGCCAAATCAGCCAGACACTTCAAAATGAGAGAAATCCAGTATCTACCGTAAATTTACGGTACCCACCGTAAATTTACGGTGATCACCGGAAATTTCCGGTGAACTACCGTAAATCCGGGCTGAGTTGACTTATCTAGATCTATGCCGTAAATCTACAGTGCACTGTGCAAAACTACGCCTAATGCGACGTACATTTACGGTATGTTTACCGTAAATTTACGGTATACCTCGTCCCCAACGGTCACATTTATGAGAGAGCTATATATACCCACCCACTTCACTCATACCGGTTCTCTTGGCCACATTGACGAACCCTGACACTTTCCAAGCCTCCAAGAGCTCTCCCAACACCCCTTGCTTCGATTTCCAAGTTGTGGTGGTGTGTTGGTTGAGGGACTTGAGCTAAGTAATCCAAACCTCATTCATTCCCTCTCTTGAGTATCAAGTTCGTGGTTCTCGGATTCTTGTTTGTTACTCTTGGGAATTCATTCCCTAGACGGTTAGGCATCACCAAGAGCATCCGAGTAAGTTTGTGGATTTGCCTTGGAAGTTTGTATTGCCCAATCCTTCGTGGATTTCATAGTAAGTGCTCTTAGCTCCTTCGTGGTGACTAAGACGAGGAAAGTGGCTTGGTGTTGATAAGCCCGCCTTTCGTAGGCCCTCAACGGAGATGTAGCTCCTTTGTGGAGTGAACTTCGGGATAAATCTTGTGTCTCTCGTTGTTGTTCTTCTTGTTCATAGTGCTCATATTGTTCTAGCTCTCCCTTGCTTATATTGTCTCGATCTATCCACTTGTGAGGTTGCTAGTGGTGCTTGAACTTTTAGATATTTCAGTTCATCATATACAACCATTTGTTTCATATAAATTGTTGTTGCATTACGAGAATCTAGCTTGATTTGTGTTGGGTGAGGTTTACCGTAAATCTACGGTAGTAGGCGGAAATTTACGGTGCCTACCGTAAATTTCCGGTGGCTACCGTAAATTTACGGTTGTCTGACATTTCGTGGAGTTATTTGTGATAATTTTTAGGAACGCCTATTCACCCCCCCCCCCTCTAGGCCAAGTGTTGATCCTTTCAATTGGTATCAGAGCCTAATCCCTTGTTTAGGCTTAACCGCTAAGGGAAAAACGTTATGGCCGGTGCGGGAGATGGATCAGAGATGGCTTCCGCTCACAAAGATAAACATCCGACGCCCGTTGAGTCAAGCTCAAGCGATGATGAATTCAACATTAGCGAAGTTGATGAGAGCTTGGATGAACAAGAAAAGAAGAAACAAAGAAGGGAGAAGATAAGGAAGAAGATTAAGGAGAAGGCCGAAAGAAAGGCGCAAAAGCTTCTCAAGAAGAAGATACGAGAGAGAGACGCCCTCGACGGACTTCACTCGGTGTCTTATCGATATGAGACATCCTCTTCTAACAAATCTTTCGACCCTTCTAGTCTTAATTTCTCATCCGTTCCAATGGGCAAAGTCCCCAAATTCAATGGGATTGACTATGCCCGGTGGAGCGATGATATGAAAGTTTACTTGCATGGTCTTCATCCATCTCTTTGGACTATTGTGAAAATAGGTGTCGATAAGAGTGCAACGCCAAGTCGAGAACAAGAGTACGACATCTTCCGCGACTCTCAAGCCGTGACCGTGCTTAGAAGTGCTCTAAGCTCTTATGAGTACAACAAGATTAGAGGAATCGATAGTGCCAAGGAGCTATGGGACACTCTTCAAATGGCGCATGAAGGATCGGATGAGGTCAAGGAAGGGAAGTTAGATCTCTTACAAGGAGAACTAGAAGCTTTTGTCATGAAGAAGGATGAAACTTTGCAAGAGATGTATGATCGATTGAAGCTTCTTGTCACCGAAATTAGAATGCTTGGAAGCAATGATTGGGGCGAGAGCAAGGTCACAAAGAAATTGCTTAGAGCATACGCACCCAAGAACCCAATGCTTGCCACAATGATTAGAGAAAGTGACAAGTTCAAGACAATGGTGCCCATGGAGCTATTCAACAAGTTGCAATATCATGAGATGAATAGCTTGGATGTGACAAGGTCAATACAACAAACCGAAGTCAAGACCATAGCTCTCAAGGCCGAACCAAGCAAGAAAGTTGAGTCAAATGAGAAGACCTCAACTTCCAAGAAGAATGAAGATTCAAACGACCATGAGAGCACCGATGAAGAAACCGCTATGATGGTTAGGAACTTCAAGAGATTCATGAAGACAAAAGGTGAAAAGAAGAGCTTCTCTCAACGAAGATGCTATGAGTGTGGGGAGAAAGGTCACTGCATTGCCGATTGTCCCCGCAAGAAGAATGACAAGGATGACAAGAAGTCCAAGGACAAGACCGGTGACAAAGACAAGAAATACAAGGAGAAGAGTCGAGAGTACAAGAAAAGATTTGGAAGCGCCCACGTCGGTGAAGGTTGGGATTCATCAAGTGATGACTCCGGTGATGAAGGAATGGCCACTTGTGCCATCCAAGCTTCCACGCCAACTCCACGACTCTTCAACGACATCAATGAGAGTGATGAAGAAGCTCCCATGTGCCTCATGGCTCAAGGGACTAAGGTACTTGACACCACATCACCTCTCTCATCCACTCTCTTGTCATCCAGGAACATTGAAAATGATCTAGATAATGAAGAAGCCGAACATGAGAAAAACATGATAAAGAAGTTCGGCAAAGATGGGTACAAATTTATTAAAAAACTAATAGAGAAAGTTGTGAAAAGAGAGGAGTCTCTTGATAGGCAAGAAGAATTGCTCATCCTTGAGAAGGAGAGAAACCTTGTCCTAGAAGAGGCTCTAGTTGAGGAGAAACTCAAGGTTGAGAAATTGGCTTGTGAGTTATCTCATGCCAATAACTCACGGGAGAAGATGTCAAAGGAATTGTCTTTGACAAATGACTCTCTAACTAACCTAAAGAATGCTAAAAGTGAGCTTCAAGAAAGGCATTCAAGCCTAGAGATTAAATATAAAGATCTAGAAGCCAATTTTAGCTCACTTTGGGAAAGTACCAAGAACAACTCTAAAACAACTCTTGACTCAAGTGTCTCTACTAGTGAAGGTTGCTCAAGATGTTATAAAGTTGATTTAGATACTTGTGCAACTAACATTTCTAAGCTAGAGGAGGAAGTCAAGGCTAAAGATGCTCAAATCCAAAAGTTGACCAATGCCATTGGCCAAGACCAAGGTAAGGGCAAGAGTGTATTCGAGACTCACCCGGCATATAAAGCCGGTAGATATGGTACTATCAAGGATGGGCTTGGATACACTCGAGGTGGAAAGGCCAATGGGACAAAGAAGATAAGAGGTCGTGATGTGACATTGTTCACCAAGGGGACCAATCTAGGTGAACTAATGGATGTGGCTCATGGGGTGGTAAGGTCCATGGAGCCCTTACCAATGGCAAAAGCATCTAGTCAAGATGTCAAGACCAAGACCAAGAAGGAAGAGAAGGTCATTGAGCACAAGCCATCGCCAAACTACTCCATCGACTATATGGTCACTTGGGACCAAAATGGGAAGATGGTGGTAAAGTATATAGGTGCTCATACTAGGAAGATGATGAGAAGTGTGTGGGTGCCTAAAATGTCAAAAGCTAACACTCAAGGACCCAATCACTTTTGGGTACCTAAGTCCAAGGCTTAAACTTGTTTTGTAGGCATATTCCTCCGGTGGATCTTCGTGGTTGTTGGATAGTGGATGTTCAAATCATATGACCAGAGAAAAGAATATGTTTGCAAAGCTACAAGAGTATGACTCACCCGTTGAGAAGATCACATTTGGTGACAACAATCATGGTGATGTCATAGGTCAAGGTGAAATAGCTATCTCTCAAGACTCATCTCTCTCCAATGTTTATCTTGTTGATTCTTTGGGATACAACTTGTTGTCGGTCTCACAACTATGTGAGAAGGGCTACAATTGTCTCTTTACTAATGAGGGTGTGAGCATCCTAAGAAGGGAGGACTCCTCTATTGCTTTTATGGGTCGACTCAAGGGAAAGCTTTACTTAGTTGATTTCACAACTAGTAAAGTGGAACCGAAGACTTGTTTAGTGGCAAAATCTAGCTTGGGTTGGCTTTGGCATCGCCGGCTAGCTCATGTTGGGATGAGGAACTTAGCCAAACTTCAAAAGGATGAACACGTTCTAGGACTAACAAATGTCGTGTTTGAGAAAGATAGATTGTGTAGTGCTTGTCAAGCTGGGAAGCAAGTTGGTGCTCCACATCCACCCAAGAATATTTTGACTAGCTCAAGACCACTCAAGTTGCTTCACATGGATTTATTTGGACCGGTTGCATATGTTAGCATTGGCGGGAACAAGTATGGACTTGTCATTATAGATGACTTTTCTCGCTTCACATGGGTTTTCTTTTTGCAAGACAAGAGTGAAGCTCAAACAATCATCAAGAGATTCATTAAGAGAGCTCAAAATGAGTTTGAGTTGAAAATCAAGCATATAAGAAGTGACAATGGGACGGAGTTCAAGAACACCAATGTTGAAGAGTTTCTTGATGAAGAAGGAATCAAGCATGAGCTCTCCGCACCATACACACCTCAACAAAATGGCATTGTTGAGAGGAAGAACCGGACTTTGATTGAAATGGCACGGACCATGCTTGATGAGTACAAGACCCCGGATAACTTTTGGGCCGAGGCAGTTAGCACGGCTTGCCATGCCACTAACCGTCTCTATCTTCAAAAGTATTTGAACAAGACTCCATACGAGATACTAACCGGTAACAAACCAAAGGTGCACTACTTTCGAGTCTTTGGTTGCAAATGTTACATTCTTAACAAGAAAGCCAAAAGCTCAAAGTTTGCACCTAAGGTTGATGAAGGCTTTCTACTTGGTTATGGTACTAACGAACACGCCTACCGTGTTTTCAACAAAACCACCGGTTGTGTTGAGATCACGGTAGACGTAAAATTTGATGAATCAAACGGCTCTCAAGTAGAGCAAGTTGTAAATGACCTCGTAGATGAAGTGCCGCCAAGTCAAGCTATCAAGAACTTGAGTTTAGGGGAAGTAAAGCCTCAAGAGCTTCCAAATGAAGATGAAGAACAAGACCAAGATCCGGAAATCATGTTCAACATCGATCCATCACCATCAACAAGAGTTGAACCACCAAGCTCATCACAAGATCAAGTCCAAGATCATGGTGACGATCATGACCATGGCAATGATCAAGGGGGAGCTCAAGGTGAAGATGCTCAAGATGTTGAGTCACATCATGAAGAAGATGATGATGGACCCATCCAACGTCAATCAACATTCTCACATCCAAGAGTTCACCAAAGTATTCAACGGGATCATCCCGTTGACAATATCCTTGGGAGCATCCAAAGAGGGGTAACCACTCGTTCACGTTTAGCAAATTTTTGTGGATGTTACTCGTTTGTTTCTTCTTTGGAACCTCTCAAGGTGGAAGAAGCTCTTGGTGATGCCGATTGGGTAATTGCAATGCAAGAAGAGTTGAACAACTTCACAAGAAACGAAGTATGGGAGTTGGTTCCAAGGCCCAAGCAAAATGTGATTGGCACCAAATGGGTTTTCCGGAACAAGCAAGACGAAAATGGTATTGTTACAAGAAACAAAGCTAGATTGGTAGCTCAAGGTTTCACACAAATCGAAGGACTTGACTTTGGTGAAACATACGCTCCAGTGCCTAGGCTTGAATCTATCCGTATTCTTCTAGCTTATGCCTCCTATCACAACTTCAAGTTATATCAAATGGATGTGAAGAGTGCATTCTTGAATGGGCCTCTTGGTGAGCTAGTGTATGTGGAGCAACCGCCGGGATTTGAAGACCCCAAGCACCCCGACCATGTCTACAAACTCCATAAGGCGCTCTATGGGCTTAAGCAAGCACCTAGAGCATGGTATGAATGCCTTAAGGATTTTCTTCTCAAGAATGGCTTTGTAATGGGGAAAGCCAATTCTACTCTCTTCACTAGGAAAATAGACAAAGATTTGTTTGTTTGTCAAATTTATGTTGATGATATAATCTTTGGTTCTACTAATGAAAAATTTTGTGAAGAGTATAGTAGGATAATGACCAAAAGATTTGAAATGTCAATGATGGGGGAATTGAAGTTCTTTCTCGGATTTCAAATCAAGCAATTGAAGCATGGCACGTTCATATGTCAAACCAAATATACAAGTGATATGCTCAAGAAGTTTGACATGGCCAATGCTAAGCCCATCAAGACTCCTATGCCTGTGAATGGTCATCTTGATCTCAATGAGGAAGGTAAACCCGTCGATCAAAAGGTATATCGCTCCATGATTGGCTCCTTGCTTTATCTTTGTGCATCTAGGCCTGATATAATGCTTAGCGTGTGCATGTGTGCAAGATTTCAAGCCAATCCCAAGGAATGTCATTTGATGGCTGTTAAGAGAATCTTTAGATATCTAGTGCATACTCCGAACCTTGGCTTGTGGTATCCCAAAGGCTCCACTTTTGATTTACTTGGCTACTCCTATTCGGATTATGCCGGTTGCAAAGTAGATCGGAAGAGTACAACGGGGACTTGCCAATTTCTTGGTAGGTCTTTGGTGTCATGGAGCTCTAAGAAACAAAATTCCGTTGCGCTATCCACCACCGAGGCCGAGTATGTTGCAGCCGGTGCTTGTTGTGCTCAACTACTTTGGATGAGGCAAACCTTGAGTGACTTTGGTTGTGAGTTCAAAAATATCCCTCTCTTGTGTGACAATGAGAGTGCCATTAAACTAGCCAACAACCCTGTCCAACACTCAAGAACCAAGCACATTGACATAAGGCATCACTTTCTTAGAGATCATGAAACCAAAGGAGATATCGCTCTATGTCATGTCGGAACCGAAAAACAATTAGCCGATATCTTCACAAAGCCTCTTGGTGAGCAAAGGTTTTGTTCCTTGAGGAGTGAGCTAAATATCTTAGATTCTCGTAACTTGGCTTGACTTATTGCACATGTTTGAGTGATGATAGCATAGTTTTTTGAAAGTAAAAGATTTTTGAACCTATATGTGTTTTGTTTTGTTTTGAAAAGATTTGGTTTTTGATCCTTTGATCCCGTCAACTCATATGTGACTATTGTTCTCATTGATTATTTGTGTCTAGTCACACATTGGGGAGATATCTAGTTGGTTGGCACACAACTTTTCTTTATCTAGGTGGCTCAATCCTTCTCAGGGCTTATTGCAGGAATTCACCGTAAATTTACGATGAATGGCGTAAATTTCCGGCTAATGCGACGGAAATTTCCGGTATTCACCGGAAATTTACGATGGTTATGTGTCTCTCGACACACACCGTAAATTTACGGTAGACACCGTAAATTTCCGGCTATTGCGATGGAAATTTACGGTGGGTACGGCGTAAATTTACGGTGAGCTGTGGTTTTAACCCCTTCTTTACCCTAGCCCGTGCTTTTCTATCTCATTCTCTTCCTCCTCAAGTTGCTGCCGCCTCTCTCTCTCCCACATTCTCTCCCATGGCGATTTTGCCATCCCACCACTAAAAGGCTCCGAGTTTGGAAGTGGTGGTGCTCCTAGGGTTGATCAAGGGCTAAGGACTTGTTGTTCCTTGTTCATCCGCGAATCCAAGCTTCAACTCAAGGTATCTCGTCCTGGATCTCAATGTTACATCTTGTAGTTCTTATCTAAAGGCTTCCACGTTGTTTCCCTAGCAATATCCTTTGTTTTCCATGGATTTCATGAGGCACATTGCAAATTTACGATGAGGATTGGTTATGAACTTGGATATGAGCTCTAGGGATGCCCGATCTCTTTTTCTAGACTTGTTTAGGCTTAATCCCTTTGCAAGAGTCGTTCCATCACCTATCTACAGCCTAGCTCCCAAATGCCATAGGTTTTCATTGAGTATTTGATTGAATATGCAAATCGAGGAGGTGATGGTTGTCTGTCGGAAATTTCCGTCGAGTTTACCGTAAATTTACGGTTCCTACCGTAAATTTCCGGTAACCCACCGGAAATTTACGACAGACAGGCATCGGTTCCTCGATTCTCATGTTTGATTAAGTATGCTCTCTTTTTCTTCTGGTTTTTGGGTTTCAATGTCATTGTTTACTTCTCTTCAGGCTGTGTTCATGGCTTCCTTGGATCCAAATGACCCCAATGCTACCAAGAAGATCGTGGCCGACATTGTGATGCAACGAAGGAAGAAAGCCCGTACGGACTCGAGTGCTGGTCCAGCCACTGATACATCCACTGGATCCTCTCCACCGTCAGATGCTGATGCTCTTCCTAACCCTCTCGAGCCAGTCAGGACCTTAACCACGCCTAGTGGTCGTGTCAAGTCCGGTGCAAGGAAGCAAATAGGGAGGGTTCAACCACCACGCGTCGCTCGTAGTCCTACTCCACAAACAGCAAATGTGGCACGTGGTGAGCGTCTCCCGCCTCGTCGCACCAAGTCTCAACCTATTCGAGGCAAGGGCAAGGCAACCATGGGCACTAGCTCCTCTCGTGGCCCTACATACACTGAAGAAGAGGAAGAAGAGGCACAGACACGCGCAAATGCAGTTGCTTGTGGTGGATATGACAATCCGGAAAGGCTCAAGTTAGTGTATCCCAACACTCCTCCTAGAATCACAGTGGTTCAAGCGGGGTACACTCAAGTGAATGACATGCCTAAGAAGCGGCCTCCTATCACTGGTATTGATGGTGTTACTCCTCGACTCCCAATTAATTATCGAAAGCATGCCGTGGAGTGTAGGAACATGAGGAGGGACTATAGTCCGCTTCTTGAGGGCAAGGACATGTCTATCGACTACCGCTTCTATGTTCAGTTTCAAGCAGATTTCTATCTCTCTGTGCTTCTATCCCGCCCCGAGCCTATAGTTGACATGCAGTGGATTGACTGGGAATACATGGAGAAGGCAAAGAATCTAGATTGGGATCTTTGTATTCAGATTTGCAAAGCACACAACCTATATGATCTCATGGGATTTCAATATGACTGGAATGAGGAGATAGTGTTGCAATTCTTCGCCACCTTGTACTTCACCAACAATGGCAACAAAATATTTTGGATGACCGAAGGTGTGTGGTATGAGGCCTCTTTCCGTCACTTTGCTCACTTACTTGGATTTGGTAAGGATGATTGGGAAAAGCCCTCCATCTTCAATGCTCGCACTCTTTGCAACGATGAGATTCAATTCATGTACACTCCGGGCAAAGTAGCAAATGGATACATCAAGCACTTATTGCCTTACTTCCACTATATGAACAAGATCCTCAGATCCACCCTTACTGTCAAGAAAGGGGATGGTGCCTCCATACTCGCTCACACAAAAAATGTCCTTGCTCGCCTTCATCCGGATGGAGAGCTGTTTAGTGCCTCGGATTTTATTTGGAATGATATCATTGAGGCATCTTGTGATTCTGAGCATTGTCTCCCCTATGCTCCATATGTGATGTTTTTAATTGAGACAACGACCAAAACCATTTATCCCAAGGATCACCAACACCGGAGGCTTCGGGTTATGCAAAAGAGAAGAGAGTCCCCTCCTCCTCGTACCATTAGAGTGTCCAAGAGTGGACGAAGGGCTCAAGCTGAAGCGTCTCGAGCTGCCGCTGCTGCTGCTGCAAGCACTATGGGCGGTGCTCCCACTTATGGTCCCTCCTCCTCTCGTCCTAAGAAAGGCAAAGTCATGAGGGCATTCAAAGCTATCTTTCAGCTATGCAAGAGTAATGTAATTGAGATCAACAAGGCACAAAAGGGCATTAAAGAGCTTCAAGCACACGCCGGGCTCCCACACTCTCCCATCCGTGAGCCTCCAACTTTTGAAGATCCTTGGTCAGATTTTGAGAGTGAGGAGCATGTTCCCTCTCCATCTCCTACTGCTGATGTTGGCACTTCCTCTCGTCGTCCTCGTCGCTCCACTCGTCGCACCCAAGAGATTGAATCCGATGAAGAAGAAGAAGTGTACAAGGGCGATGACGTCTACACCGACGACGATGATGATGGGGTTGATAGTGAAGATGATGAGGCCACTCCATGATGACGTTGCCCTGCTTCTTGCTGCCATCTTCTTTTCTTTTTGGTGTTTGTTGCCAAAGGGGGAGAAGAACTTTATGTCTCTCATCATTGTATCTTAATTTCCTCGCACGTGTGCTACTAAACTAAGTTTGATTGTGTGATGGTGTGTGGACTTTAACTTAGGCTTGTTAAAACTGCTATGGTTGTGATAGACTTGATATATGTTGATTGGTGACTTGTTTTCTTTTTGTCAGACGATCACCGTAAATTTCCGGCTAATGCGACGTAAATTTACGGTGGGATCACCGTAAATTTACAATGAACCTACTGCGCATACTTCTCTACTCTTTATGATATGCCATGCCATATGCATTCAGTTGTTATTACCTTTTTGGGCCATTATTTGTGACTTTTCTGAGGTACTTTTGCTAATTATGTGCACAAGCATGTTAAGGCTTCTAAAAGTTGATATGCACATATTTAGGGGTAGTCCTTCGGGAATTTCTTAAGATTCAATGCTCGTTGCTTATTATTATCATTGTGAGATAAAGTTTATATTGTCAACAATCACCAAAAAGGGGGAGATTGAAAGTGCATCTAGGCATTTAATCAATTTTGGTGATTAATGACAATAGAAACTTGGATATAATGCTTTGAATGAGATATGCAGGTGTAAATCAAAAAGAAAAGAAAAGGATATGTGAAAGTATGGTGACCAACTCCCATATAAGCTTTGATGGAAGATCTTGAAGGATTTAAAATCTATTTTATGGTTTGAATTTGTGTATAGGACCACCGTACTATCAAGAGGGACAAGTGATCGTGCTATCATGTGACTTTGATGCTCAAACACATCCTCAAATACACACCAAAGCCAAATCAGCCAGACACTTCAAAATGAGAGAAATCCAGTATCTACCGTAAATTTACGGTACCCACCGTAAATTTACGGTGATCACCGGAAATTTCTGGTGAACTACCGTAAATCCGGGCTGAGTTGACTTATCTAGATCTACGCCGTAAATCTACGGTGCACTGTGCAAAACTACGCCTAATGCGACGTACATTTACGGTATGTTTACCGTAAATTTACGGTATACCTCGTCCCCAACGGTCACATTTATGAGAGAGCTATATATACCCACCCACTTCACTCATACCGGTTCTCTTGGCCACATTGATGAACCTTGACAGTTTCCAAGCCTCCAAGAGCTCTCCCAACACCCCTTGCTTCGATTTCCAAGTTGTGGTGGTGTGTTGGTTGAGGGACTTGAGCTAAGTAATCCAAGCCTCATTCATTCCCTCTCTTGAGTATCAAGTTCGTGGTTCTCGGATTCTTGTTTGTTACTCTTGGGAATTCATTCCCTAGACGGTTAGGCGTCACCAAGAGCATCCGAGTAAGTTTGTGGATTTGCCTTGGAAGTTTGTATTGCCCAATCCTTCGTGGATTTCATAGTAAGTGCTCTTAGCTCCTTCGTGGTGACTAAGACGAGGAAAGTGGCTTGGTGTTGATAAGCCCGCCTTTCGTAGGCCCTCAACGGAGACGTAGCTCCTTTGTGGAGTGAACTTCGGGATAAATCTTGTGTCTCTCGTTGTTGTTCTTCTTGTTCATAGTGCTCATATTGTTCTAGCTCTCCCTTGCTTATATTGTCTCGATCTATCCACTTGTGAGGTTGCTAGTGGTGCTTGAACTTTTAGATATTTCAGTTCATCATATACAACCATTTGTTTCATATAAATTGTTGTTGCATTACGAGAATCTAGCTTGATTTGTGTTGGGCGAGGTTTACCGTAAATCTACGGTAGTAGGCGGAAATTTACGGTGCCTACCGTAAATTTCCGGTGGCTACCGTAAATTTACGGTTGTCTGACATTTCGTGGAGTTATTTGTGATAATTTTCAGGAACGCCTATTCACCCCCCCCTCTAGGCCAAGTGTTGATCCTTTCAATCACGCACAGTAGCCTCAGGAGACATGTGAAGCAAAACAAGTTTCTTATCATGGTGTATGAGAGAATATTGATTTGATCTACCATGATGTCTACAATCTGTATCAAATTGCCATGGCCTACCTAGCAGAATATTACAAGCTTCCATAGGCACAACATCATATTCAACAACATCATGATATGAACCAATAGCAAAACTAATTCAAACAAGCTTGGTTACCTTTACCTTACCGTTTTTGATCAGCCATCGAATGTAGTATGGATGTGGATGTGGTTTTGTTGTTAGTGAAAGTCTCTCCACCATGTCGCTGCTAGCCAAGTTGTTGCAGCTGCCTCCATCAATGATCAAGCGGCAAGAACGCTCTTTAATTACACACTTAGTTTCGAATAATGTATGCCGCTGATTTTGCTCCACCTTCTCCATTTGTGCACTAAGCACACACTGCACAAGGAGGCTCTCATAATGCTCCGCATCTTCCGCACCAATTTGTTCATCTAGTGGCTCCTCACTACCTGCATCATCAACCGCAAGCAAAGCAAGTGTTTATTCATCGAAATCACGAGCAGAGGAATACCCACCATCATTGTTTACCACCAAAACTCGCTTGTTTGGGCAATCACGTTGCACATGACCATAGCCCTTACACTGTTGACACTGGACATCTCTTGTTCTTCCTGTGGAGGCAATTGAGGAAGTACTACCGGATCATTTTAGAGCAGATTTTGTTGCTGAATTTGTGGGAACAACACGTGTCTTGTCGCTGGAGGAAGGTGGCGCCACCACAAAAAACTCGGCAATGGAGTAGGAGGAGGTGCACGCCCGGTCAAGGAAGTAGTCATACGCTGCTGCCATGGTGCTGATTTTCCTGCAGAAACATTAGACCTTGCACTTGCACGTCATCCCTGCACTTCTCTCTCAGCTTTACAAGCAATATGAAAACACTTTGTTAGGCTGTTATAATCTTTATATTCAACGATGTCCCGAATTTCTCTATTCAGCCCTCCCACAAATCTAGCAATAGCAGGTTCCTCACCCTCCTCTATTTGACAACGCAACATACCCATTTGTAATTCTTGATAATATTCTTCTATACTTTTAGCACCCTATCTCAATTGCTGCAACTTATGTAATAGATCACGTGCATAATAAGAATGAACAAATCTAGCCCGCATGACCCGTTTTAAAGCATCCCAAGTTTGTGGCATGTTATTAGGATGTTTCTTGCCATGTTCTATCCACCAAACAGAAGAAAAGTTTGTAAACTCACTAGTAGCAGCCCTAACACGTGTAGCTTCAGGAAATTCATGGCATGCAAATTTTGGATCAACAACAATTTCCCAAGTAATATAAGCATCAGGATCATATTTACCATCAAAAGGAGGTATCTTAAATTTAATCTTGCTAAAAGCATCATCATTACCATGTACCTCACGTCATCGATGACCACCCATACCTCGATGATTATAACATTGCCGACGACAAGTAGGATCTTGGTCTTCGACTTCAATATCTGCACTATAAGCATTTTCCTCAAAACTTTCTTCCTTCTTGTCATCTCCATCTTTTTCAATGGTGGTTTTAGCATGCATCTCATCAAATCGCCTCAAAAGTGCAGCAAGACTCTTGTCCATACGAGCCACTGATGCCTCCATCTTTGTAAGCTTGCTATTGGTTGCAATCTGTGAGGCCTCCAATTGCCCAATCTTGTCATTTGTCACCAGCAAGTCATTATCAATCCCCTCGTTGTGCTACTTCACCAACCTTTCAAAATGTTGTATGATGCCCTTGGTGCGAGGAGACCGTGGAGTATTGTCACTTTGAGATCCATCACCATCATCTTGAGAGCCTCTCATGGTTAAACAAACAGAGGCAACAAGAGGACAGATGAAGAAATAAAAGCCCTACAGCTAATAGGATGTAGGTACTATAAGGCGCTCACTCTCAACCTGTGATACAAGCTCTTACCAATTCTTACCTTGCTTGATAGGAGGGCACGGCTACCA
Source organism: Echinochloa phyllopogon (assembly GCA_033239725.1). Taxonomy (NCBI): domain Eukaryota; kingdom Viridiplantae; phylum Streptophyta; class Magnoliopsida; order Poales; family Poaceae; genus Echinochloa; species Echinochloa phyllopogon. The sequence continues at coordinate 19,233,210 of BTCW01000015.1, read as the reverse complement.
ACAAGTCTTCAAACCAAGAATGAAGTGTATCGGTGCCGCAGCAACAAGACCTGTAAAGCTGTAGTCGGATATGTGGAGCTATAGGTGGGCTGAAAACAAGGAATAACTAGCACCACGTTAGTTAAAACAAATCAAGCTGAATAATCGTTCAACGGCGGTACTGGCCTAGACCGTGCTAGAGACGCGAGCCTGGACACAAAGGAAGTCACAACGCACCACCGAAAAACAATCACAATGATCAGCCCCTTTCTTCTTTTTCTTTTGCTTCTGTTTTTTTCTGTTTTCTTCTTTTTCTTTTTTTTTCTTTTTTTTAGGGGTCCTCAAAACTGAATATATGAACAAAAAGGATCCCAAACAGTTGTTGGCGGTCGTTACAACCCAAATTCGACCACCAATACGCGGGAATAAATGAGGGACTATGCAACATTCCATGTACTTAGGTTTTATTTCTAATGGACTTCCACGAATTTTGGTGAGTGTCGCTTATGCAGGTACAACATTGCGAAATACGTGCTATAGGGGTCGGAAATGACCAATTCGGCCGAACGACACGTTCGGCCAGTTACCCCCCTTAGCCGTACAGGCCAGCGGGAGCCGTCCACGTCAACCAAATGACAACACACGACACGTGGACGACCGCCAACACATCCCGGAGCACCGACATGTCATCCTGGGCCGAATCAACTCAAACCCAAGCACCAGAGGCCAGCCCAAGGGGTCCAGGAGCAAGAGGCGGTGCATGGGGGTGTTCTGGGCTGAAAGCCTAGTTCGGCCGAACCCACCAGTTCGGCCGAACCGCCCCCAATGCACCAACCACCTCCAGGAGTGCATCCATGCCATCCAGAGCCAAGGCGGTGGATCCAGGGGTTCGGCCGAACCGACCTGTTCGGCCGAACCCGGTCTCTTTGCCCGAATCAATAGGGAATATCCCCTGGATCCCTTGGCGGTTACTCCACTCCAAACCGCCTTAGGACACCTATATAAGCAGTGGCATACACCTTGTATAACAGACAACACAAGAGAAGAAGAAGAGTAGGCGTCGCTAGGTTCTGCCACTCAGTAGAAATAGGGAGAGAGGAGAGGTGAGCGTCCCGTAGAGGAGCCGGAGTGTCGGCCCCTCTTCCCGTTGTACCTCTACGGATGTGGCTCTGCTTCGAGTGACATCCGGGTCATGTCTGGTAACTCTTGTATCTCTCTCTGATTAATTGAGCATTTAGTTCTTACATTTATATACTTGTCTCGTTCTTCGTTCAATGCTTAGTTGATTGATATAACTGTATACTGGTTGCTTAGCTTGGGTGCTTATCTTGCTATAGGAGATAAGTAGTTATTGACTAGTGTAGGAGTGGTTCCTAGACTTGCCAGTAACCTTAGTTTCTGCCCGTCGCAACGGAGGTGGTAGCCGTAAGGTGGTGACAGCCCTTTCGGTCTTCGTAGTCCATCACGTTAGTTCCGGTGTCCTAGGACCCAAGGTTCAGGGTAACCGGCACCCCTTCTCATCCCTTTCTGTGTGTTGGAGGCTCTGTAGTCCCGAAGCAAGTATCTATCTATATCTTCTGCTCTGCTCAGTCAATCGGTAGAATACCCTTACCAGACCTGTACCCTCTCTACCCTCCTACCTCTTCTCTTCTCTCCTTGTTGTCGTCATCCACCTCATCCATTTCATTCATCCACTCCATCTACCTAGGACAACTTAGTTTAGGATTAGTACACTTCTCGTTCCCCGTGAAAATCGATACCTTGGAATACTCCCGGGTGAAAGCTACATCGGTATCCGTCCGCTTGCGGATTTATCTGTAGGCCGTAAGGAGTGCCAACAAGCTTTCTGGCGCCGTTGCCGGGGAACGGTAGCTGTTCTGATTCCGAACCCAAGTTGTCCGTCTATCCCACCACCATCCACCATCCATATGGATCCCACTCTTACCTTACGCCAACACTCAGCTCCAAAGGGCGCTTGTTTGGAGCCACCACCATCATCACATCCCATATCCACACCCGGCTATGAGCTACGTCCCGGCTTCATAGCCATGGTTCGTGAGCAATCGTTCTTAGGAACGAAGGCCGAGAGTCCATACGCGCATTTGCGCGAGTTTGAGCAACTCTGCTCGTGCCTGACCATTGCGGGCATGACACAAGAGACACTCAAATGGAAGCTATTCCCGTTCTCATTAACGGGAGGAGCGAAGAAATGGTACTCTCTGGCTGTCGGTACTATGGAAGGGAGTTGGGAAACTCTCAGAGAAAAATTCTGCCTAAATTTCTTCCCAATTTCCAAGGTAGCCAGCCTCCGAATCGAAGTTCTTACCTTTAAGAAATTAGAGGGAGAGTCGTTAGGGCCTGGGCTCGTTTCAAGCAAATCTTGGCATCCGGACCAGACCTAGGCCTATCTGAACCTATCATTCTCCAACATTTCAGCCTTGGCCTCTGTCCCGTAGCCACCACTTTCTTGGACTCTGCTTCAAAAGGGTCATTTTTTCATTTGACTCCCAGTGAAGCGAGGAAAGTCCTGGAGCGTATCCTGGACGACACTCCCTACACTGGAGTCTATGACGAACTCCCCGATGAAGAAGAGAAGCAGCCTAAACCTAAAGAGCCAGTACAGTCCCAATCCAAACCAATTAGCTCTTCCATTCCATCAGAACCCGATGCTCAATTCAAACCACAACCTTACTCTAGCCTGGACTACTATCCTCCACTCTACACCACTCCCTACGATTTTGACGATGGTCTATTCGATGACATCGACTGTGCCATACATTTCCCACGGGAACAATGTGTAGAGCAAAAGGATCCACCACCCGACAAGGAAGCATTAGAATATCAAAGTGAGTACTTAGGCCGTCTCTCTGCCATCAAGAGTCGGGAATGGCTAGACGAGGCGGAAGCCTCAATCGAGGTAGTTAAAATGCCCAAGAGAATCCGAACAATCTTTTGTGAAGTTATGGGCATGGACAAAGAAATCGGGTATGACCCGAGCCTCGGAATCAACATAATCTCTAGCTCCTTGGTGCGAGCTCAACTTCCCGATGAACCATGGTCATCATCTCAGAAACATCTAAGGTTCATATCGGGAAGGGTCCTCGACTGTTTAGGGATCTTGCGGGTCATACCCGTTAAGATTAACGACCCTAAACTTTTCCTAGATTTCCATATCTTTGACCTACCCAATGATTCCACACATTCCATCTTTATTGGTAGGCCAATCATGAAAATCCTAGAGAAATCACCAACAATCCAGCTAGAGCTTAGGATCGGAGAAGAACTCGTCCCAGTCTCTTATTCCTATTCCTTGAATATCCCAATAGAGACAAATCCCGATCCTGATCCTAAAGAGGAGGTCATGTCAACATCCTTGATAGACTTAGAGCAACCTTTCCTAGAAGAAGATGCCCAATTCCTTATGGAGGAAGAAGAGATTCATCCTCCAGTCGAACCTAAGCCTCTTCCCTCTGGATTGAAGTGTGCTTCCCTCTTTAAGGACGAACAAACTCCAGTGACCATCAGTGACAAACCCCCTGGAACCCAACCGACTTTCACTGTCCTGGAGGAGGATCGATCAGTCTTAGGACACTCGATCCAAGATTTCAAAGGGATTACTCCTAACCTTCATACACATCATATCCCTATCTCATCTTATCTTGGGGTCGCTAGGCAATTGTCACGGAGATTCGTCTTTGACCGGGGAAAGACTAGATTTAAAGCCAGAGGCGATCATCTTCCCTTTTCATACTCCCTAATACGATCCTCTGCCTACACCTCCCACGATTAAAGGGGATTCGTAGTTTCCTTGGCCGCACCGGGCTTTATAGGTGTTTCATCGAAAATTTCTCTCAAATAGCCCGGTCGTTGACCAATCTCTTAGCCAAGGAAACCCCTCTTTTCTCTGATCAAGAGTTCTCTTTTACACCCTCAAGAAAGCACTCAGTTTCGCTCCCATCATCCAGTCCCACGACTAGAGTATTCCACTAGAAATCATGTGGGATGCGAGCGATTTTGCCATAGGAGCTGTTGTGGGCCAAATCAAGGACAAGAAGCATTATGCTCACTGGCCCCAGCTCAGCTATGCAACCATGGAAAAAGAAACTCTTAGCAGCTGTGTTTGTTGTAGACAAATTCCGGTCCTACCAAGTTGGGGCTAAGGTCATAGTCTATTCAGACCATGCTGCTCTGAAGTATTTCTTGGCCAAAAAGGATGCGAACCCAAGACTCATTCGTTGGGTCTGTCTCGGGTATAAGTCCCGTTTGATCTTTCCATCAGCGATTTTCTTACGGGGTGATACGCTCCTCAAGGCGACAACACTAGAGCCGTGGTACGCCACCATAGTTGACTTCATGGTGTTAGGGTACGTCCCATCAGGTGAAAATAGGAAAAGATTGGTTTATGAGAGCAGACTTCACCTATGGGACGATCCGTATCTCTTCTGGATACAAAATGGACTCAGACAATGCATACCTGCACCTGAGGCACATAAAACCTGGGAGAGATATCATGGAGCACCTTTTGAAGGACATTATGGAGTGTTCAGAATAAAGGTCTGGCAATATGGAGAAGCTAAGAAACTTAGCAAGTGATGCCCACACTGCCAGAAACACGGGAAAAAGACGCGAAGCCACTCACCAGTAATATTCAGTAGAAATCTTTGATGTAAGGGGAATAGACCCCATGGGTCCTTTCCCTAACTCAGAGAACTACGAGTTTATTCTGGTAGCCGTAGATAGCGTCTCTAACTAGGTAGAAGCCAAGCCCTATCGATCCGCAGCCACTAGGCACGCTGAGCAAATGACCCATGAAAACATCTTTCCTCGCTTTGGCGTCCCTGGCCTAGTCATAGGGGCTCCCATCTCATTGACTCTCAAAAATATCTAAGCTTTGGTGAGCCGCATTTTATAGCCACACCTTCTCACCCCCAAACTAATGGTCAAGCAGAACATCAGCACTCACATCAAGAACATTCTGCAAAATCGTCAATGAGATGGGTGTGCAGTAGAGAGATAGGCTCACTGATGCACTCTGGGCATACTAGACCACTTTAGTTGGGCAAACTAGGACAATTCGGCCGAACCATGCTGGTTCGACCGAAGGACCCTTGTTTTGCCCCTTGAGCATCCATCTGGACCCTAGATCCTATCTCTATCCCATCTTGTCTCAGAGTCACTAGGAAAATGTTGGGAAAGTTGCTTGTCAATCTCGAGTCAGAAACCATCCTCCATCACTTTCCCGAACACGACCAAGTGTTCACATTTCCCAGCCACCATCCTTGTCCAAAGACCTTTCCTCACCCAAGGGCTCCCTCTCCATAAGTATGACAAGTCCACTAACGAAGAAAGCCATGGAGGAGGGAGAAGAGAAACCCATGGTTGAAGAGCCTGAAAAAGAACTGGCACAAACCAGCCAGAAGTTGAGCAACCGGGATGAGAAGGTCACTGAAGGTGAGCCTTGGCAGATGGACAAGAACAATGTCCTCTTCCAAGCATTCACAACCAAATTCAAGAGGCTCGCCAAAGCCACATGACATCTAGACCTTTACAATCCATCTATAGAGTAGAAGTCGTGTGGTTGTATCTTTTAGAGCACCATTAGTTTCAATTTATTTCCCAATTCAATTTCCCTTTGCTCAAATCATTGTTTAGGAGGTGCTCTAATTATTTCCCTTCCAACACATTTTGTTTCCAACATTAGCTTGATGAATAAATAAAATTAGAGTTGAATGCAAAAAGAATAAAATTGTCGCTCCGGTTGGTGCATTTGAGCCAACCGGAGATTGCCCTGTTTAACAGAAAGATACATGAGTACAGGCATGACACAGTGGAGGAGCAGGATAAGGACGAGCAGGCCGACCAGCTAACTCAGTACCTTTCAAGGTTGAATCCCTACCAGTGAAGAGTCCAAGCTTGGGGGAGGACCCCCATCAGGTACGATCCGAATTACTCAGCACTTTGGTCATTCAATTGAAAATACTTCCTTTGAATAAACTCCCAACCATGCATGGAATGAAACATATGCCTCTCACTTTGGAAATGATGAATAGTTGCTCTGTCATTAATTTTGCTAGTACTTTGTTGCAACTAGTTGCTTGACTGCTTGAGTTATTTGGCATAAGTAGAAATGAACCTAAAAACCTTGTGGGAGCATATGCCTTATTCCAAGTCTAGGTTGTTGTGGGAATTGATATAGTGAGACTTTGGTTGAATTCTATTTTTGCTTTTAGTATGGTGAAAATCTCGGTTGTTTATGCTTTCAAAATTAAAACAAAGTTCCTCATTGTTCATAATACCTACCAGAGCCATATGATAGGATTAGTTCTAAACTTTCTACCATATGTTGCTTGTCATCTTAGTGAGCTTTGTCAAATTGTTGTGACCTTAGTGAGGAATCTTTCATGCTTCTAAGATCGAGATGCACATACACTCCACCTCTCACTTGCAATTCCTACTTGGGAGTTAGCAAAACCATACCATCATCCATTCCATAAATAAAATTTCATGTTCTTTGATTCCCTCTCCAAATATCTTTAAAGTAGAGGCATGGGCTATGCAAAAAGAAAAGAAAAGCATGCACTCCACATATTCCACTCCACATATTCCACACACTTGCACTTCTCGATCTAGAGTGTGATTTGATTCTCCTAAGATCCGGTCTTTGACTTACAATATATAAGATGCTTGTATGGCTTCATCCTTTGTCCCCGAGCCACACAAAAGCCAAATTAGATGTTAGGATGAAAAGAAGGCAAAGCCTTTGGTGAGGATTCAAATACACTTGAGCGATTGAGTGAGCCAATGAGGAACAATTTATCTTTTCACAAAAGGGTGAAAACTCTGAGATAGGATCCTGAAAAGAGTAGGGTGGAATAAAACTAAGTTAAACTGTTCATTCTTTCAACCGCCCAAGATAAGGAGATTGCTATAAGCCCCATAGGTAAAATGGTGAATTAATACCTTGCTAGTGATTCAAGTATTTGTTTGAGTACTAGTTGTTTATGAAGTTACCTACAAGAAAAATGACATTGTAGCAACTCCTGATCCACCGAGCCTAAGTTTTATCTTTGCTCGAGGACGAGCAAAGAGCCAAGATTGGGGGAGCTTGTTGGCGGTCGTTACAACCCAAATTCGACCACCAATACGCGGGAATAAATGAGAGACTATGCAACATTCCATGTACTTAGGTTTTATTTCTAATGGAGTTCCACGAGTTTTGGTGAGTGTCGCTTGTGCAGGTACAACATTGCGAAATACGTGCTATAGGGGTCGGAAATGACCAATTCGGCCGAACGACACGTTCGGCCGGTTACCCCCCTTAGCCGTGCACGTCACCGGGAGTCGTCCAACGAATATCAAGCGAACACGACAAATGACATGAGGACGGCAGCCATCTCTTACCGGGCCACGACCACGTCACCTCTAGGCCATAAACACATGAAGCCACTCACCAGGAGGCAGCCCAGAAGGCCCACAGAGCAAAGGCGGCGCAGAGGAGGGCCGGCCACGGGCCAGGCCCGTTCGGCCGAACAGGTCGGTTCGGCCGAACCGACTCCCCTGCCCAAACCGCCTCCAGGGGCGAAATCCTGGCCCTTGGTGGCCAGGTCGGTGCATCCCTCGGTTCGGCATCCCTCCCTGCCGCCTCCAGCTGCCTTGGCGGTTACCCTGCCTACAACCGACCTTTGGAGCTATAAATAGAGGGTCACACTTCACTTGTAAACACACAACACAACAGTAGAGTGCAGGCGAAGCACTATTAGTTCTCCACTTGTATTAGTAGAGATAGGGAGAGAGGAGAGGTGAGCGTCCCGGAGAGGAGCCGAAGTGTCGGCCCCTCTTCCCGCTGTACCTCTACGGATGCGGCTTCACTTCGAGTAACATCCGGGTCGTGTCTGGTAACTCTTGTATCTCTATCTGATTAATTGAGCATTCAGTTCTTACTTTTATATGCTTGCTGGTTCTTCGTTCAATGCTTAGTTGATTGGTATAACTGTATACTGGTTGCTTAGCTTGGGTGCTTATCTTTCTATAGGAGATAAGTATTAGTTGACTAGTGTAGGCGTGGTGCCTATACTAGAGACTAACTTAGTTTATTCCCGTCGCAACGGAGGTGGTAGCCGTAAGGTGGTGACAGCCCTTCCGGTCTTTGTAGCCCATCACGTTAGTTCCGGTCCGTAGGATTCCCCAGTTGGGAAATAGTGGCACCCCTTCTCATCCCTTTCTGTGTGTCCACCGGTTCCCTTGTCCCGAAGCAAGTATCTATCTGTATCCTCTGATCTGCTCGATCAATCAGTAGAATACCTCTACCAGACTCGTACCCTCTCTACCCTCCTATCACTCCTCTTCTCTTTGTTGTTGTCATCCACCTCATCCATACCATTCACTCCATTCCATCTACCTAGGACAACTTAGTTTAGAATCAGTCCACTTCTCGTTCTCCGTGGAAATCGATACCTTGGAATACTCCCGGGTGAAAGCTACATCGGTATCCGTCCGCTTGTGGATTTATCTGTAGGCCGTAAGGAGTGCCAACAGTCGGCTCATTCCATTTGAACTGCTCGACATCGAGTATTTCCAGCTCTCCATTGATGAGTGCCTTCAGGAAACACTCGGCGCTCTTCTGCTCCGGTGTGAGAGGCTTTGTCTTCTTCTCTTCCCGTGTTTGAAACTTTAAGTGTATCAATCTTTCGTCGATACGGAACGAGATTTCTCTCGCATCCATATCGATTCTAGCCTGGGCGGTGTTCAAGAATGGCCGGCCCAACACAAGGGGAAACGAATAATCGTTCCCCGTGTCAAGGACGACAAAGTCCGTAGGGACATAACGTCCCCAAACGCGGACCGGTACATTCTCAATCACCCCCTCAGGATAGTGGATCATTGAGTCCGCAAGTTGTACCTGGGCATTTGTAGATGACAAATTAGGGAAGCGTAATTTCTTAAATAATACCTTGGACATGATGTTTATGCTAGCCCCCAGATCACAGAGAGCATCATCAATGTGACGATTCCAGATCATGCACTGAATGATGGGTACTCTGGGGTCTTCCTTCCTTTCCAGAGAGGTCTTCGTGATTGCTCTCCTAGCAGCTCGTGGCAGGTAGGTCCCTCTTGGTATTTGTACTTGGATGTGCACGATCTTACCTGCATGATTAGTACGGAACGTACTACGAGACACCTTACCTTGTCTCGTAGTAACAGTATTTACTTTTTCCATGGAAGGTTCAGGTTGCCCCGGAATCTTCCCCGATTCAGTGACAGGAACAACTGCAGCTAACTGAGCAATTTGGGTTTCTATCATTTTATTGAAACTCAATTGGCTTTTCATAGCAGAAGCAAAGGAATTCAGCCTAGATTCTATGCTTTCCAGGATTTTATCGTTAGCAGCAAGCTTTTTATTGATATTTTCAGTGATTTTACCCAGGCCATACACTAGATCTCTAAGTGATGGCTGATTATTGAAATTGCTAGAATTGAAATTGTTACCTTGTTGAGGCCTTTCGAATGGGAGGTTTGGGCGTGAATTCCAGCCTTGATTGCCGTAGTTGTTCGGTTGATACCCGTTGTTGTTGGAGTTGTTGACGTAGTGGGCATCTTCTCGCGTTTCGGGGCAGTCGCTCCCCGAATGGCCAGTGTTGCCACAGACCTCGCAAGTCATGTGAGCATCCATGGCTTGCACCGTTTCTTGAGCAGGGGCCTCCAGTTTATTCATCAGGAGGTCCATCGTGGCAGCGAGCATGTCTAGAGCTTCAACTTGGTGAACTCCTCGGGTCCAAGGTTGGGCACGATCGTCGGACCAACCTTGGTTCTCGACCATCTTCTCAATGAGGGCCTTTGCACGGCTCTCCTCAAGAGAGAAGAAAGAACCTCCAGCAGCGTTATCCAGATAGTCACAGGCAGAGCTTCTAAGCCCGTGGTAAAAGGTTTGAATGATAAACCAACTCTGCATACCATGGTGAGGACAAGCAGATAAACCAACTCTGCCTGGTCGGTCGTGCTGTGCGCGGCCTTGACCATTGTGTTGTACGTCTGGATCCAGAGCTTGGGATCAGAGCGTCCATCGAACGTGTAGACCATCACTAGCTTAAATGTGTCAGGCCACTGGACAGCACGGAGCCACAGCGTGAAAGCTTCAAAACCCTCAAATTTGAGGTCTTCTCCGGTGAAGTCATTGGCCCTAGGCCTATAGTCGCGACGACTTCCTTGGTCGCAAGGCGAAACATAGCGGCGATCATAGCGGTCGTGCTCATCGAGCTCGCGGCGTGCGCGGCGGTCGTCCTCGTCGTTGTTGTACTGGTGTCGATCACCGCGCTTATCAGGATGGCCTTAGTCACGGTCATATCGCTCTTGGCACTCCATCTCGGTTGTGTCATGCTCCCTGTGGTGGTTGTCGAGTTCCCTCCGCACGTCGCAGTCCGGCCTCCGGAGGCAGTCGCGGAGGTCTCCTTCTAGTCAGCGGTCGTCTCGTCGCCTGTCGTGGTCGCCTCTTCTGCGGTTGCGAGGGTACCGGCCCTCTTATTCCTCTGGGCGGCGGTCGCATGTGTAGTCCTGATCGACCTCCTTGTTGGTAACCCCGAGAGGCAGTGGACATGGCCTACGCTGATCGCGATCAGATCTGCTATACTCGGACCTGCGTGAGTAAGATTTGCTCAAGTTTGACCTTCCAGATCTTGATCTGGCATGTCGGTTGCGCTCTTCCAGCTCTTGAGCCACCGTTAGGCGAGCCATGATGCATGCTACCTCAGGGGTAGCCTCATAGCCTCCATGCGATCCAGCTCGGCAAGTGATGCCGTGACGTTGGCTTGGGGCGTACGGAACGCCACCCGATCCCTGTCGAACTCACGCTCGAGATTGCGCGGGTCCAAGGGGCCAATTGGATCTCCTTCTTGGTTGGCCAGGAGGTCTTCTTCTCTGGCTTCTGCGTCGTGGCTACGCTCAATGTTTGTACAAGAACTGAAAAGTGCATCATAATAATAGGTGTCAATTCCAAGAATGTGATGTTTTTGGGGAAATATCTAATTTTATTACTACATTACTATGTAGGAGAAAACAATTGATAAATAATGTGATATTGTGCTCTAGATTTTTGCTCCTCATTGCTTTATCATCAACAAATGAGGAAACTGCTCTCAGAACAGTGGTTATTGATGCTTTCACTTTTACTGGAGATATCGATATAGGTGCATCATCTTCTGCTTTTGACAATAATTAAATGTGATCCTGTACCATATATTTCTGCTCATCATTAGTGCTTGCACCCTTGTTTTTAAAGCGGTAAGGCGAGGCGACACGCCACCGCTCAGCCGCCTAGGTGCAAGGCGAGGCGACACCTTATATACTCTCTAGCCTAGACATTAGTAGAAATTTGCAGGTATATACATACCTTTTTGCTACCATTTGTTGTGCCCATACTCCAGCCAGTGTCTGGGCGGAAGGCAAAACATGTTCTTTGGAGATTTTAATATTGTTCCGTGGTAATAATGAATCAACATCTCATCTCAAAACTTAGGAATTGCGTGGTTAATTTGATATAATCTCTAAGGACTGGATGTGCAATTGAGCTAGAACCTGGCAGAAGTTTAGTCTATCGATATGGTTTGGGCATGTTGGCCCCACACAAATATTCGAGGTGTATAGCAGTACTATAATTTGAATTCACCTTTTCTCTGGATTTTAAGATGTTAAAGAAACAATTATGCAATATGAACTGGAAAATAATTGGACAGCTTGTCCTTTCAGTTGTGTTTATAACTTCATTGTCGTGTCATGATGCCTTTTAACAGGAAAGAAGCAGAAGACTACTCTGACTGAACTAGAGAACATTTTCAGATAAGATGGCAAATGGAGAAGAATCTCTGAAGAATTGGGGATGAAGAATGCATGTGGAAACACCAATCTGATAGCCAGCAGCTTCTGATCGAAAAAATGGCAATGTAAGCTTTGAAAACTTCTAATATTTAGCTACAGTAACTCTTCATGAACTTATACCTAAGCTTTTCCAGGTGCAGCATGTTAGTTGCTGATAAGAACCTAAAATTAGTTCAGATAATAATCAAGTGATTTTACTTTAGAATTCTCGTTTAAAAATGTAACAAGTATGATGGCACTGGCAACGTGACGATTCTACTAAACTACTATACATACTTTGCAGTTCCAAATTTTAGTCATGAGATTTACATTTTAAGACCTCACCAAGACCGAGGATAGTTTTTTAGTTGCTCTTTCTTTTTGCTTGAGCGTCCTTTTGTTGATAAGTTTAAGTACCTATATGATAGCCGTTATTAACTCAAATGGGAGAGCATGAGAGAGCCAATGAGTGGGTGAGTGGTTTATGGAAGGAGAGGGTCAAGTGCTATAGTTAGAGTTATATCTCCTTGTTCAAGCAATTCAGTAATAAAAAAGGAATAATATATAATTATGAAGATTTATTCATGTGAATAACTCTATACATGTTGATCTTTAACTGATTTTTTATAGCATATATACACGTATACCTAGGCACATGAAAACCTTCTGTTCTTTCTTTTGGTGATCATTGTTTCTTCTGGCAGGTGTTGACCACGAGGAATTGAAGTACTGGCTGAAGTAAAATTGTTGTAAATATTTATTATAATGTATATGTTTTGTGTTTCGGCTACTAATCCAAGGATTGTTTGGTTCCAATGTTGCTTCATTTTATGTTAGTCAGATATTGCCATGAAATATATGAACACATGTATATTATGTTGCTTTAAATATTTGCAAAAGTAAAAAAAAAACTTGTTTCTCAAGCTTCATCAATGATGTAAACCGGTGTGTATTCAGCCTAATTACAAAACAACATAAACTATGTTTGTCAAACTTTAGTGACCTAAAATGATGTGTATTTAGCTTTAGCCTGGGCATAATTAACCAATAACCGAAGACCGAATCGAATTACCCGATAACCGAACCGAATTAACCAAAACCAAAAAAATTGGTCACTAGTTCGGTCCCAGGTTCTTACTAACCGAAATTACTCTGGTTAATTCAGTCATTAAGGTCGGTTAACCAAAAAAACCGAGGAACGATAGATGCACCAAAGAGGCCCATAAAAACATTCAGCCCAAGTCCATAAACAACCATGTGTATATAATTCCTTTCACACTCCCACCTAACCCTAAATGGCAGCAGCCCACGCAAGGCATATCCTATCCCTCCGGTCCCTCTGTTCTGGCGGCGCCCACGCGGCCACGCCCGTCTTCTCCCCTTCCCTCCAATCCTCCACAGCCAGCGCCCAGGTGCCCCACCCGGCCACCCCTGACGCGCAGGCGCTGAGGCCCCAAGACAAGGCAGCGCCCACGCATGGCACCAAGGTCTGTGCGGGGGCGCAACGACCCTCGGGCTCATGCGGCGAGGCTCAAAGATCCGCCGGCGGCGGCGGCGGCATTTGTCTCTTCTATTTGGTGGCATGTGGCAAGCCGCAAGAATCAAAGATCTATTTTTATTTGATTCGATATGGGGCTCTGGGATCAGTTTCTTTGTATTCATCACTTTGGTCTTCTTTCTTTGCTTCGCTTGAGATCCATTGAGACTAGGATGCAAGAGAAGAGGATATCGTTGGAATTTTCCTGTTTTATTTTAGTTAGAGCATCAACGTGACTTTAGCCGTTAGTCATTACTTGTTTGATTGAGAAGCTTTTTCTCTTTTATTCATCTGTATATGTTCTTAATTTTACAACTTCCGTGATATTTGATTCATTGTTCGGTCAGTTCAGTTGTGACCGAACTGAACTGACCAAAACCGAAGTCCTCGGTCTTCATTTTTTCGAGCTGATTTTAGATAACCGAAATTTGCAATAGACCAAAGAACCGATCATCGGTTCCTGATTTTAGATAACCGAAATTTGCAATAGACCAAAGAAACGATCAGTTTAGTTCGGTCTAACCGAACGCCCAGTCAGAATTCAGCCTAATTACAAAATAAGTTACACTATGTTTGTTGAGTTTCGGTGATGTACTATGGTGTGTATATTATGGATGACATGAGCCGATCTATAAATTTAAAAACCTTGTTTACTACATCTTTTTTAAATACAACCTTGCCGTATGTAATTCTTTGCAATAAATATTAAGTTATTGTTTACTAGATTTTCTATAAATATAAGTTTTAGTAGTTTTTCATCTATTAATATAAATTTTGTGTCGTCAACATTTTCTACATCCGAATCTCGAGGACGAGATTCATCTTAAGGGAGGTAGGTTTGTAACACCCAAAATTAGCCTATTTAAAAATTTTAGTAATTTGTTAGCTTTTATTTTAATTGTTCATAATTAATATTGGATAATTGAATTATTTATGAATATTAAAATCAAATATAAGTTGTAAAATATTTTTGTTGCATTCATGTGCTGCATTTATTTTTGTATTTCTTGTGATTCAAACGAGAGTTTAAATTTATTTAAATTCAAATTTAAATCACCTTGTCTGGAGTCCTAGAAAAGTTATTCAAACCGAGTTCACTTAACCCTGAACTTTTCCACAGTCTGCTACTGCTCCCCCTTCTTTTTCTCCGAGCGCAGCCCAACACCTCCCTTCCCCTCTTCTCCCCGCGTCGGCCCAGCAAGACGGCCCAGCTCACGCACGCCAGCCCATGTACTATGAAGAATTTATTCAAGCATATGTAGGCGTGGGCCATGTACTATGAAGAATTTATTCAAGCATATGTTCTCTGTTTATCATATTTCTTTGGGATGACCGGATATTATCGACGGTTCATCGAAGGATTCTCCACGATTGCTAAACCCATGACGTCGTTATTGGAGAAAAATGCCAAGTTCATCTGGACAGAGGAATGCCATACCAGCTTCGAAGAATTGAAGAAGAGGCTGACAATAGCACCGGTGCTAATTTTGCCCGACATAGCCAAGAGCTTTTCCATCTACTACGATGCATCCCGTCTAGGACTGGGATGTGTGCTTATGCAGGAGGGAAGAGTTGTGGCTTATGCATCAAGGCAGTTGCGGAAGCATGAGCAGAACTATCCGACACATGATCTGGAGTTGGTAGCTGTGGTGCATGCTCTAAAGATTTGGAGGCATTACTTGATTGGGCACAAGTGTGACATTTACACCGATCATAAGAGCTTGAAGTACGTCTTTACTCAGTCAGAGCTGAATATTAGGCAACGCCGATGGTTGGAGTTGATCAAGGACTATGATATGGAGATCCGATACCACCCAGGGAAGGCTAACTTGGTGGCAGATGCTCTGAGTAGGAGAAGCTATGTGAACAAGATCACCGACCATTGTCTGCCTGAAGAACTCAGCCGGGAATTTGAGAAGATGAGTCTGGGGTTCGTGACTAGCATCACAGAGATGACGGTAGAACCGACTCTTGAACAGGAGATCCGGAAGGGTCAGCTTGAGGATGAAAAGATCAAGGAGATTGTGGAGAATGTTGCCCTAGGAAAGGCCCCTGGTTTCCAAGTGGATGAACAAGGAACCTTGTGGCACGGGAATAGGATATGTGTGCCCTATACAGCGTAGATCAAGGACACGATCATAAGAGAAGCACATGATTCGGCATACTCGATCCACCCAGGAAGCACCAAGATGTACCAAGACATCAAGGAAAGATTCTGGTGGTACGGATTGAAGCGTGATGTGGCGACACATGTGGCACTATGTGACACTTGTCAGAGAGACAAGGCTGAACATCAGAGGCCAGCCGGATTACTCCAGCCCTTAAAGATACCAGAGTGGAAATGGGAAGAAGTTAGTATGGACTTCATAACGGGTCTACCCCGCACACAGCGAGGGTTTGACTCCATTTGGGTGATTGTGGACCACTTGACCAAAGTGGCACACTTTCTTCCAGTGAAGACCACCTACACCGTAGCCAGACTGGCAGAGCTATACATGGAGAGGATTGTGTGCTTGCATGGAGTGCCCGAGTGGATAGTGTCTGATCGTGGTACTCTGTTCACTTCACACTTCTGGCAGAAGCTGCATGAGTCTATGGACACTAAGTTGCAGTTTAGTTTAGCTTGCCACCCCCAGACAGATGGACAGACAGAGCGGACTAATCAGATTCTGGAGGACATGTTGAGGGCATGTGCACTGCAGTATGGTGTTAGCTAGGACAAGAGTTTACCCTATGCGGAATTCTCGTACAGCAACAGCTACCAGAAGAGTCTGCAGATGGCACCGTTCGAGGCTTTGTATGGCAGGAAGTGCAGAACATTCCTGTTCTGGAATCAGACTGGAGAGAGTCGAGTCATTGGGCCTGAGATACTCAGAAAGGCAGAATGCCAAGTGCAAGTGATTAGGCAAAACTTGAAGGTGGCACAGTCCAGGTAGAAGAGTTATGCTGATGTCAGACAGAGGGATCTCAGTTTTGAGGTTGGAGATTTTGTGTACCTCAAGGTGTCTCCGATGAGGGGCGTGAAGAGGTTCAATGTCAAGGGCAAGCTAGCACCTCGATACATCGGACCTTTCCAGATACTTGAAAGAAAAGGTGAAGTGGCATATCAGTTGGGACTACCCGAGAGATTGGCTGGAGTGCACAATGTGTTCCATGTGTCTCAGCTGAAGAAATGTTTGCGAGTGCCCGAAGAGAAGATCACGATAGATGAGCTAAATGTGCAAGAGGATCTCACTTACGATGAGTATCCAGTCAGGATTCTGGAGGTGTCTAAGAGGGTGACAAGGAACAAGGTCAGCCGAATGTGCAAGGTACAGTGGAGCCGACACTCGGAGGATGAAGCCACTTGGGAACGGGAAGAAGATCTCAAGACCGAGTACCTGCAACTCTTAGCATCTACATTCGAATCTCGAGGACGAGATTCATCTTAAGGGGGCAGGTTTGTAACACCCAAAATTACCCTATTTAAAATTTTTAGTAATTTGTTGGATTTTATTTTAATTGTTCATCATTAATATAGGCTAATTGAATTATTTATGAATATTAAAATCAAATATAAGTTGTAAAATATTTTTGTTGCATTCATGTGCTGCATTTATTTTTGTATTTCTTGTGATTCAAACGAGAGTTTAAATTTATTTAAATTCAAATTTGAATCACCTTGTCTGGAGTCCTAGAAAAGTTATTCAAACCGAGTTCACTTTCCCCCCTGAACTTTTCCAAAGTCCGCTTCTGCTCCCCCTTCTTTTTGTCCGAGCGCAGCCCAACACCTCCCTCCCCCACTTCTCCCCGCGTCGGCCCAGCAAGACGGCCCAGCTCGCGCGCGCCAGCCCACTCCCTGCTCCTGGGCCACTCCCCCAGCCAGCCCATCTACCCCCTCCCTCACCCCAGAGGCCAACAGACGGGGCCCGCCTGTCGGGCTCGTTTCCCTCCTCTCGCCCGCGCCCGCACCAAGCTCGGCGCGAATTTCGCTGGTCCGCTCGGCCGACTTGCCCCTGCCCCGCGCCCTGTGGGCCCCCTCCGTGCTCCCCCTGCCCCCCTACCGCGATTGCCTACCATCCTTGCTCCCCCCCCCGCGCGCGCACGCACATGGCAAGCCGCCCCCACTTGGAAACTCCAAGATCCTCGGCCGTCGCCCGATTGGCGTGGCATGGACGCCGATAGCGCCCCCTCGGGCCTATATATGCCGCCCCTCGCGCCCTGGCATCTCACTAGCCCCCGCCCGAGCTCATAACGCCCCCACTGCCTTCCCCGCGCGAGACCGTTGCCAGAGCTCCGCCGAGCGCCGCCGCCGTCGCAACTCCCCCTCCGGTGCTACTCCGCGCCCGTCGACACCTCGGGTGAACTCATGGCGAGGTAAGGAACCTCCCCACCCCGCTCCTTGGCAAATTAGCCCCCCAACCGCGCTGCTCCCCTTCCAACCAAGCCGCCGGCCGCCGTTCGCCGTCGAGCGCCATCCCCACCGCCTCTCCCTCGACTTGAGCTACCCTGGTAGACTCGCCACCCTCTCCCAAAGCCATAGGACCGAACCGCGCCTCATTTCGTGGCCCCTAGCTCGAGTTAGGTTCAACTCCGGCGAACATCCGCCGCCGACTGAGCGTCGCCGCCGCAACTTCCTTCCCCGTCGGCGAACAACCCCCCCCCCCCCCCCCCCCCCGACCATCCGATCGAAATCCAGTGGCCCAGATTCACTCCGAGCCGAGTCAAAGTTGACTCATAACGGTCAACCTAGCAACATTTGCTAAAGAGCCCCTGCCTTTCTTCGAAATTAACCCACGGTCCAGCTTAGTTCAAAAATATTTATGACTAGGTCCTGTTTTATTCGTTTAGCCCCCTGAGCTTTTAAATATTAGTGGCCGCCATCCTGTCCTATCCTATTTGCGCGTAGGCCCCTGAGGTTTTAAGTTTAATTATGTTTTAGCCCCTGATTTTTCACAAATAAGCCCCTGGAAACTTTTAAAACTTGCTAGTAGGTCCCTAGAACTTAAAAAACCCATATCTTTTCCGTTTGAGCTCCGATTAGTGTGATTTTTGTGCTCATGTGTTCGTAGTGAAGCGTAGATTATTTCTAAAAGCTTTATTTGTATTGTTTCTACTGTTTGGTGTACTGTTCTAATAGAATATTATTTGTTTGCATGTATTGGTTTGCGTGTTTGTTTGCGTGGTGATTCGTGTCCAGTCGGTGAGCCTTTCGCTTTGGACTTCGAGTACGTGGAGGACTTTCCGGAGCAGGACTCGCAGCAGCAGCAGCCGCCTTTTGAGGAAGACAAGTTATAGCACGGACAATCCTTGCTACCTACCCACTTGTAATAAATTATTTCATACATGCATGTGTCTAATTTGATGTACCGTTACGGTTGTACCTAGTCTTGTTTATCCTATCCTTGTTTACCTTGGGTTTTTGCATATGGGTAGAATCTTTGCTATGCGTAGCTACTATCACCATTATTTAACTGTTAATTTTGGCTTAATGGTTCACTACAACATTAATGATAAAACTTGCTTTTTAGCAACATGGTTTACGAAACTGGGGCATGTGCTGTGTGCTTTGCTCCACTGTCTCTCCCTAAGGTCGGGTTCTTAAAGCGGCAACCCAGGAGCCTGTCGCCACCGCTAGAACTATTATGGCTCTGGTCTTGGTCAAGTAACTTGTACGTCTCTAGCTTGCCAGTGGTTACCGGAGTGGCCGACGGCGTTATGGGAAACATGGGTGAGAGTATGTCTTGATCCACCGAGGACGAGTGATCCGTCGGCTATGCCCCCGTGAGGCACAGTCCCGTGCTGGAAGTCCCTGCGATGGGGAACTCCACACATTGCGTATTTGTTGGGTGTGATGCCCATGCTCTGGACGCCATTGACCCCCCTATGGTGTGACTCCGTGGGCGTTGGTCAATCTCGGTGCCTGGGCCATGCTGCCTATGCTGTACCATAATCGGCCACTGTCTTGTTAGGGTGTCTTGTGAAAAACCTCGTAGCGTCCCTATGCGGTCACACCTTGGTAGTGTGATTTGTGAGGTCTGATCCACCTCCGCATGGTTGGGTCTAATGTTCGTTTGAGCTTTTACGCGACTAGTGGGTAAAGGGCGAAACCTCTGCAGTGTAAAATCTATAATGACAGCATTGCTCAGGGTCACGAGCGGCCTGGATCCTTTTTTATTAGAAGATGATGTTTATTTATGATTAATGTCACTTATACCTTATTAATTGGGTTGCAACTTGGTTTCATTCACTGTAGTAACTTGGTTAATGTTAAAATGATCCAACTAAAAATGCTAATGCAGTTAAGCCGAGTCTAACCTTATTTTGAGCCTTCATATACCCGTGCTATACTTGCTAAGTAATTGTTTACTTACACTTGCCATTTTATTCAACAAAATCCCGGATGGGTAAACAGATTGGGTTGGGCATGAGTCGGCTGCTGAGTTTCCTGAAGATTTACCGTACTACTAAGCTATGGTCTCCCAATCAGAGTCCATATGGATTGCGGCTCCATTAGTTTGGGAGTTTATTAGTCTTCCGCTGTTATTGGTTAGTTTATTTATGAAGCACTCTGATGTGAAACTTTATTTAATGAAGAATTTATTCAAGCATATGTTCTCTATTTATCATATTTGTTTGCTATATGTGTACTATGACTTTCTGGGCAAACATATGGCCGCATTCGGGATTTTGTGAAAATCCGGGTGTGACATCGTCGTCGCCTCGGCCTGTTGCACCGGGGGCCCAGCCGCCGTAGTTGCCACCTAGTCACGGCCCCCAAGCCTGCCGCTAGTTGCCATCGCCGCTCGGCCTGCTGCCGTCGCGCTAGACAGTCATCCTATCAAGCCACGGCAAGGGGCCACCACCTGCACGTGCCTTCCGGCACTTCGTCCGTCAAGAATGGGAGACTGCGTGTCCTTAGCAGCACAGGGGAGGGTGATGGAAACTAGGGTTTCCCGATCTTCCAAAAGGTTCTGATAACTTTCGATTTGGTGGAGTCGCGACTCAAATCGATCCGGCTTCCGAACAACACGTTTCAAACCCCGCAATCGCAGCACCACGTCTCCTCAGGTTATCAACCGGCATTGCACGGTTGACCTCACCTAGAAGGCTAATCCTTGCCTGTGAATCAAAGAACATAAGGAAGAACGAGAAAGATTGCAACACAATTGCAGATGTATGATTAAACTCACGAAGTTGGGGTCTCACAAACCGACGAGCGGCGACACTGTTCTTGACAGAATTGATATAAGCAAAACTCAAACCCTAACTTGGGCAATGGCTACTATTTTAAGGAGTCTAGGGTCGTGGTCGACCCCCCTAGATGCGTACCTATCGGGCTCAACACGATACATGGCCCGAAGGCCAAAATACGGTGACGCAGCACCAAAATAGATTCTAGATGTCAAGTTGTTTCGATGATTCCTGATGGCTCTGGATGAATTTTGACATGTGACCAGTGCCATTTCAAAGACTATCTTCTTAGCTTTCCAAGCATATAAAGAACGTCCAAATCCGAGCCCGTATGCGATCTGGGCGTCCAATTTAGCGCTGACTACTCCTGGACTCCGAGGTGGGCTCAAAGTTGAATTGTTTTGGGCCTCTATCTTGACTTGCGCGCCCTTGTTGGTCCTCTCCACCTTGAATCCCTTCTCCAACTATCCTCTGGTTCTCTCCATGGTTCCTGATTACAATATAATCATTAGGTAGCAATCTATTCACATAATCACATAGAGAAGTACTTAGGAACGAGCTCACCTCTAAATTCAATTGTCGCGCGTGAGCTCTAGTGATTGGACCTTGAATGATCAACGGAGGATTGTTGTGAGTATCCATAGGAGTGATGTCCTCATCATCCTCCCCCACTTGAATTGAAGTCGTCCTCCACTCAAGCTCATCCTCTTCTCCCAAGTATGGCCTCAAATCTGAAACGTTAAAGGTGGGACTAACCCCAAACTCGGGAGAAACTCAAGTTTATATGCATTATCATTAATCTTTTCAAGTATTTTAAATGTACCATCAGCTCTTGGCATCAACTTAGACTTTCTCAAATCTAGAAATCTTTCTTTTCTCAAGTGCAACCATACTAAATCACTAGGTTCAAACTTTACTTCTTTCCTACCTTTACTACCGACAATTCTATACTTTTCGTTCATGTTTTCAATGTTGTGCTTAGTTGTTTCATACATTTGCAAAATAAATTCAGCACATTCCTTGGCATCATTTTGAATCCTTTCACTAGTAGGAAAAGGCAAAATATCAATAAGAGCACGAGGGTTGAAACCATACACTACCTGAAAAAGACTTACCTTGGTGGTAGAATGTGTTGCTCGATTATATGCAAACACGACATGAGGCAAACATTCTTTCCACATCCTCAAATTTTTCTTCAAAATAGCTCTGAACATAGTACCCAAAATACGGTTCACGACCTCCATTTGTCCATCAGTTTGTGGAGGACAAGTAATAGAAAACAACTATTTTTACCCAACTTGTTCCACAGAGTCAGCCAAAAATGACTCAAGAATTTAGCATCGCGATCTGAAACAATAGTAGATGGCATACCATGCAAACAAATAATCTCTTTAAAAAAGAGGTCAGCAATATGTATAGCATCATCATTCTTATGACATGTTATAAAGTGTGCCATCTTAGAAAAATGATCCACCACAACAAATGTGCTATCACTCCCCCTCTTAGTCCTAGGCAATCCCAAAATAAAGTATATAGAAATATCTGCCCAAGGAGATGAAGAAACTGGAAGAGGCATGTATAACCCATGTGGATTCAAGCGAGACTTAGCTTTTTGACATGTGGAGCAGCGAGAAACATGGACAAGTCCATAGAAATTTATGCCCACTGACTAGGGCAATCCTTCTGCACGTGGCCAAGCCCATGGCAACGGTGGCACTGATTGTTGGAAGTGCGTGGTGTCGAGGTGGTACTCTTGCTGCCCTCCTGCAAAGAATTTTTTACCTAAATCCGAAGAACGTGCAGAAGATGGTGGTGGGGTGATGGTGCAGCAGCTATCGAAGGTGTGGATCGCTTGCTCGCTGGTGGGGGTGCTCAAAAAGAAGTTGGCTTGGGCAGCCCCGAAAAGGGCGTTGTACATGGCGTGTAGGAGGTGCTTCCCACCTTGTTCTTGCCCTGCTGTTCATGCCCCTGAATCTCCTTTTCTGCAAGCATATCATATCGAAATAACTGGTCGATAGTGCTAAAGTCTTTATAATCAACTATGTCCTGAATATCATGCCTCGAACCTGAATAAAAATGACAGATAGAATCCTCATGCCCTTCTACAATACCACAACGCATTATGCCTTTTTGCAAAGCACCACAGTAATCCTGCACAGAAGTTTCTCCTTGTTCTAAACGCTGCGATTTCTTACGCAAATCTCTATGACATGAAGGAGGAACAAAACAATCATGCATAGCCACCTTAAGCTCATTCCAAGACATAGGTGCTCTACCATCGCCAACTAGACCAGTCCACCAAATAATAGAAAGTCCTTAAACTCACTAGTGGCTTGTCTAACTTGATGTTCTTCTGGTACAAGTGGGCAGGAAATTTTTGTTCTACTGGTACCCGAAAAAGATGGAATGGTAAACTTAATCTTAGCATAAGGGTCATCACAATTGTTTTTACCTTGGTGAGCGCCGCCCATACCTACCTTGTTCTGGCGAAGACGATGTTGTAGTCTTGCGTTTCTGGTAGCTGCTTCGTCATAATTATCATTGTCATCAAACACCGCGTCATCTAGAAAACGTGGAGGTGGTGGCTGTTGTGGTTGTGGTTGTGGCTGTGGCTGTGGATGCGCCTCCACTACAGCAACTCTGTCGGCAAGTTCGGACACCCATCGGTCCACCCTCTCTAACATGGTGCCAAGCTTCATAGCGATGAGCGCGTCAGTGACAGCCTTGTTGATTGTTTGTTCCATCTTGTCACGAGCAGCTTCTAGCTCTTCTCGACTAACACATTCACTGAAATCTGCGGGAGCCTTTGGTGCATCATCTCCTGCCATCGAAAAGCATCAAAAAAAGAACACACAGTGAAGGTTATCCCTAATAATCTGACTACGTGCTCTCAACACAGCAAAGGAAGCATCTTACCAAGCTCTTGCAAGGTACTTACCAACAAGCAAGGCAAAGGATACCTATAAGGCGTGTAGTCCACGATTGCAAGGGTCAAAAACTAGTGTCGTCTATAAGGTGTATGTGGAGCTTTGGGAAGGCACAATATGTAGCAAGGAGTAGCAAGTAACCAATGCAGAACAGCAAAGTTCAATAAGTATCCAAAGTGCAAGTCACAATTGCTAGCTCAGACATGTCCTAGGCTAGCACAACAAGTCTGAACAAGAAACAATGGATAAAGCTCACAGAACAAGCAAAACAACACTCTATGCAATTGTTTTTAATATTTTCAGCAATTTCCTCTAGGACTAATAGGAATCACAAATTTTTTATTTTTCTACTATTTTTTTATATTTTTGTATGAATAGGGATATCAAAAGCTCCAACCACACAAATTTGCAACTTTTTTGGAGCTAGGATGCGGTCTACAAAAAATCAGGAACGTTTCCTGAAAAACTGAAAACAACTTGATCAATTTTTTTCTTTATCTTCCCAATTTTTTTTTAAATTTTTTGACTCAATCAAACAAGCCATAGGCTAGTTTGGGTCACCTCTTAATGGAGTCAAGAATCTTCTATAAACAATTTAGCTCAAACGGAGCACCGAGCGAAAAGTTACGCCTATTTTATGGAATGTACCTCAAGTTATGGTTTCCGAGAGGCACAGTTCGGCAGAAAGCGCAGCAGCGGCTAGGATATGAAAGATGAACCAAGAAGGGCCGCGATGTAAGGTGATGAACACATGGTGGCTCGCAACCTATCTAGGGCTTGCACGGTAGGAGTTCACGCAAGACGACTAGTGAGGGCAAGTCGAGTTATAGGGTGGCACGACTTGTAATCTGGTAATGGTGGATGGGATAGTGGTGAAAACAAATAATTCACAGCAATGGGCGATTGAACTACGACGATGAACACGACCTAATACCAGCAACAAGACTCGACCATGGACACAAACTCAATAAAGCGAATCTGAAACGAAATTGCAAAGGCAAAAAGGGTACTAGGACAGCGGAATTTTTTAAGGCTATTTTCTGGACTATAGGACGAAAGCGAAAGGATGAACCTGACGGTAAACTTGTCTCAGAATACCACTTGATGAAAACTAGGGTTTCCCGATCTTCCGAAAGGTTCTGATAACTCTCGATTTGGTGGAGTCGCAACTCAAATCGATCTGGCTTCCAAACATCACGTTCTGAACCCCGCAATCGCAGCACCACGTCTCCTCAGGTTATCAATCGGCGTTGCACGGTTGACCTCACCCAGAAGGCTAATCCTTGCCTACGAATCGAATAACACAAGCAAGAATGAGAAAGATTGCAACACAATTGCATATGTAGATTAAACTCACAGAGTTGGGGTCTCACAAACCGACGAGCGGCGACACTATTCTTGACAGAATTGATCTAAGAAAAACCCAAACCCTAACTTGGGCAGCGGCTACTATTTTAAGGAGTCTAGGGTCATGGTCAACCCCCTTGGACGCGCCCCTATCGGGCTCAACACGATACACAGCCCAAAGGCCAAAATACGGTGATGCAGCACCGAAACAGATTCTGGACGTCAACTTGTTTTGTCAATTTCCGATGACTCCGGACGAATTTTGACATGAAACCAGTGTCATTTCAAATATTATCTTCTTAGCTTTCCAAGCATGTAAAGAACGTCCAAATCGAGGCCGTATGAGACATGGGCGTCCAATTTAGCACTAACTGCTCGTGGACTCCGTGGTGGGCTCGAAGTCGAATTGTTTTGGGCCTCAATCTTGACTTGCGCGCCCTTGCTGGTCCTCTCCACCTTGAAGCCCTTCTCCAACTATCCTATGGTTCTCTCCATGTTCCTAATTACAATATAATCATTAGGTAGCAATTTATTCTCATAATCACATAGAGAAGTACTTAGGAACGAGCTCACCTCTAAATTCAATTGTCGCGCATGAGCTCTAGTGATTGGACCTTGAACGATCAATGGATGATTGTTGTGAGTATCCATAGGAGCGATGTCCTCATCACAGGAGGTGTACATAGAACCGTGCAAAATCCAATAGTATGCAGATCAAAGGGCCCTCACCGGCCTCAGCGGCAGGTATGGTCGGCGGTAGAGGAGGAAGCGCCTGTCACCGTCCTTGTCTTCTGTGAAGTAGCCTAGCCTTCCCTGAAGTAGCCTAAGGTGAGAGGCCCTTCCCTAAAGAAGCCCAAGGTGAGAGGCTTCCCTCCACTTCAGATCAAAGGATCACCCATAGTCTCCTCTTGACTTGACCCACGAACTAACTACCTTTGTTGCCACATCATCAAGGAGATGGGGAAGATGGCTGCGACCTAGATCGAATGGCTGGTCAAGCACCGTCATCCATTTCCCACATCCATCGGAGGCAAGCCAACAAAAGTAGCATTCAGATGCATATGCAGGCAGCACGTGACCAGCCCGGCAAGGTAATTGAACTTTAATCCCTGAGTATAGGGACGACACAGGAACGAAACGAGACGACAACACATAGAGCAGCCAGTTCAGTCGAACCAGTTGTTTCGGGCAAACTGCCCTGTTCGACCGAACAGGCAAGTTTGGCCGAACCCACCTGACTTGCCCCCTTCATGCACTTGCACGTTGTTTTGCACTCCTTACTCCTATTTATTTTTCTATGTTGTCACGATTCGATATTTACACCTTGCACGAATCATCTAAATAAAACATTTTCAGTTTTCTTTCATGACTTGAATTGTGCCTATTGTTTGTTTCAAACTAAGTATCCACATGCCTGTAAAATCTTCCATACTAGGACCCCCTGGTCTAAGTTGTTGATGAATGTGATATGACTTGATAAAACAAACCTCTTCTTCATTCTATCATTCGGGAGAATTTGTTTTGAAAATGTAAAACCATACCATATCCTTTCATCCATCCATATACTTTGATCATCCACCTGACACATATGCTTGAGAGATCATTCCTGAATTACTTGTCATGACTAGTATAATGCCTCGTCGAATTGTGAGTCCCTAGAGACAATCATGTTGCCTCTGATCAATTGCAAGAATATTTGTCATCAGAGCCGCATTAGAAGTCCTCATGCCTTGTTGATACCCTAAAAAATGATGAAGAGAAAAATAAAGGACTCATGAAAGTATAAGTATGAAAAAAGAAAGACAAAAAGAATAATGAGAAAATTCCTAAAATAGGAAAGAAAAAGAAAGGGGTCATGAGGCTAAGGACAAACAATGGGCTCTGCATCTCAAATTGCAATTTCATCAAGGGTGACCGACATAATCTCTAGGAACCGGTCTTCGACTTGATAGAAATATGTGTTTTGACAAGACCACCACCTGAGAGACAAACAAGACATATCAAAGAGAGTGAGTGAAAAGAAAGAGTGACTCCAAAGAGCATGAGTATCAAGGATGAAGGGACAATGGTCATTTATTTATGAAAATTAGAAATCCCCGAATGCAGGGTGACCAAGGTGGTTTTGTTGTAAGAGCCATTCCATTCATCAGTCACCCAAGATCCAAGGAGTAGCTACTTAAAATCAACATGTATGGAGAAATGTTTGGAATAATCACTATGCATTCATTCATTTCATGAAAGAACCCTTACTCTAGTCTTTCTCAAATTTTAATTCTTTACTCAAGACGGGCAAAGATCTAAGTTTGGGGGAGCTTGTTGGCAGTCGTTATTGCCTGATTTCCGACCTCCAATCGAGTATAAAAAGAACATAGTGGATCAATGCACCATAGCTATAGGACTTATTTCTAACCACTTCCACAAGTTTTGGTGTTTATTCGATTCAATGAGGCAAATGACCAAAGTTATGGTGAAAACCACATGGAATGGTGGGTTCGGCCGAATCTTGAGATTTGACTGAACTCCACCCTTGAACTCGGAGTGTGCCATGACATGAAGACCCCTGAACGCCGGGCTTGGTCAGACCATCAAAGCTGCCACAATACAAAGCTAGTGGACGAAAAGATGGGAGAGGCCCAAGTCCTATTTGGCTGAAGCCCACCAGTTCGCCCAAACCAGGGAACCGACCTACAAACCACCTCGGGGAGCGATCCAGTACGTAGGAACCAAGAGGCGGTGCAGAAGGCGGTTCGGCCGAACACGTGGCGTTCGGCCGAACCCCTCACTTCGCCCAAACCCCCTGGTTCGGCCGAACTGGGGGTGCACCGCCCTAAGGTGCCTTGGCTACCACTATGCCTCCCACCGTCCTTGCTTGCTATAAATTGAAGCCTCCAACACCTGCACAAGACACAACACAAGAGAAGAGAAGCATTAGCGAAGTGCTGCCACTTTTATACTTAAAAGATAGGGAGAGAAGAGAGGTGAGCATGCCAGAGAGGAGCTGGAGTGTTGGTGAAGCGTCCCCTCATCAGAGGTGACTTAATGTGATACAACGATAAGTCCCAGGAGGCTGATAACACATTTATTACAATAGATGGTTCGTAACCGTACAAACCATCGCGGTAGCGGGCACTGAAGCACCACTATCACGAGGGCTAGAGATAAAACTAAAAAACAAACGAGGGTGCCAACTGGAACGAGGATAACATTAGAGTCTTGCGCCATGGGAAGCTTCCTACGGGAGGCCCTAAACAATAAGCAAGGTTGGGTGCGGAGCGACCACCTACTCAACGTCCTTGGCAACAAAATCCGGATCTTCCTCTATAGAAACTAAGCAAGAGTGAGTACAAACATACTCAACAAGTCCAACCACACCCACGGAGGGGGATATAACAAGATTATGCAATGGATATATCAAGGATAGGGCTTAGGTTCATTTGCAGTAAAGCAAGATTTTACACATGCAAATGTTTGTTTTATAAAAAGTTTCTTTAAAAAGATCTCTCTTTAGTAACAGAACAATAAGTAGGGGTTGATCCTGTACAAAGGATCCTAGTTATAGTGCTACCGGACTCCTCATCCGCCGTAGCTCACAGCACAACTGTCGGACACTTCCAAAACCAACTCACGCCACAAAACCATCCATACCCAAATGACTAATGAAGTGACCAAGCCATAATTCGTTCAATACCATAGACATGGCTATTAGAATAGGTTTTAACTCTGCAGAGGTGTACACAACCACAGGTAGGGTACCGCAACACGAACACCTTAGTGCCGGTGCAGATCCATCAAAGCCATTACCCACCTTAGCTAAAGTGACTAGCCAACACGGAAGCAAGCAAGGGGTTAATAACCTACCAACGAGGTCCTAACTGGGGCATAACTCACATAGATTGTATCCCCGTCTCCATGATCTCCCGTTGCTCACCAGCACTCCTGATGACTAATAGTTTAACTAGTGTGATTCATGCTAAGCCATTGCCACATACAACGGCCGAGTGGTTGCACGATAAATTGGGTTAGGCAAGATGACACATTAGCTCATCCTTACATTGACAAGATGGATATCTTCCAACCATGCTCAACCACTAAGGTACGAGCTCACCTTGGCATTTCACACAAGAAACACCATCCATCTCATCTAACAATATCTTTCTTTTAATTATCCAAGCCCATTTCCTTTTTAAAACACTCACACCTTTATTTTGACAAAACACAATGTGGTCATGATTAAATTGTAATAAAGATAGTAACAAGGTCCTAAGCATTTCTAGCAGTGATTAACATCCAAGCAGAACAAATTGTATTTAGAAATTAATCTAGGTCACCAAGGAATAATCATAGCAATCAAGGGGTGGCTATCCAACCATGTCTCAGCAATAAAATCATGCAATATTATAAAATAGGCCAATAGGCTATGTTTATAAAACTGGGATAAATATGCATCAAAGGGTGAGATTGGACTTGCCGTCCACCAAGTCTTCCAAGAGGTCGGGCTTGGGGTACGGGTCTTCGGGCTCGAGCTCACGATACTCGGCGTTGAACTCGCGGTACTCCTCCTCGTTCACTCCTTCAGCTACGGCGACAACGGCACAACACACAAGCAAACAAAAGCACACAATAAAATGAGCTCAAATGTAGATGAAGATATATGGAATGCATGGCTTATGATTTTAGAAGAATTTAGGAAAAAAATTGAGTGAATCATAGTTGGAATGAGTGAGATATTGTATTTACAAGATTGACCAATTAATTAATTCAAAAAACATAGCAACTAAAATGTTAATGGCAATGAAAAGGAGGTACATTTGCACATATTCAATAAAAAAACTTAACCCTTACCATCCCTCTTTTAGAAAATGTTGACGACAAAAAAATTATATGAATAGATGAAAAACTACTAAAAGTTATATTTATAGAAAATCTTGTAAACAATAACTTAATATTTATTACAAAGAATTACATACGGCAATGTTGTATTTAAAAAAGATGCAGTAAACAAGGTTTTTAAATTTATAGATTGTCTCATGTCATCCATAATATACACACCATATTACATCACTGAAACTCAACAAACATAGTGTAACTTATTTTGTAATTAGGCTGAATTCAGACTGGGAGTTCGGTTAGACCGAACCGATCATTTCTTTGGTCTATTGCAAATTTTGGTTATCTGAAATCAGAAACCGGTCTGTTCTTCGGTCTATTGCAAATTTCGGTTATCTAAAATCAGCTCGAAAAAAAGAAGACCGAGGACTTTGGTTTCGGTCAGTTCAGTTCGGTCACAACTGAACTGACCGAACAATGAATCAAATATCACAAATGTTGTAAAATTAAGAACATATACAGATGAATAAAAAAGAAAAAGCTTCTCGATCGAACAAGTAATGACTAAAGGCTAAAGTCATGTTGATTCTCTAACTAAAATAAAATAGGAAAAGTCCAACGATATCCTCTTCTTATTCATCCTGGTCTCAACCGGATCTAAAGCAAAGCAAAGAAAGAAGACCAAAGAGATTAAAGAATACAAAGAAACTGATCCCAGAGCCCCATATCGAATCAAATAAAAATAGATCTTTGATTCTTGCGGCTTGCCACATGACACCAAATAGAAGAGACAAACGCCGCCACCGCCGGATCTTTGAGCCTCGCCGCACGAGCCCGAGAGTTGTTGCGCCCCCGCATAGACCTTGGTGCCGTGCGTGGGCGCCGCCTTGTCTTGGGGCCTCAACGCCTGCGCGTCAGGGTTGGCCGGGTGGGGCACCTGGGCGCCGGCTCTGGAGGATTGGAGGGAAGGGGAGAAGATGGGCGTGGCCGCGTGGGCGCCGCCGGAACAGAGGGACCGGAGGGATAGGATATGCCTTGCGTGGGCTGCTGCCATTTAGGGTTAGGTGGGAGTGTGAAAGGAATTATATACACATGGTGTTTTATGGACTTGGGCTGAATATTTTTATGGGCCTCTTTGGTGCGTCTATCGTTCCTCGGTTTTTTCGGTTAACCGGCCTTATTGACTGAATTAACCAGAGTAATCTCGGTTAGTAAGAACCTGGGACCGAACTAGTGACCAACTTTTTCGGTTTCGGTTAATTCGGTTCGGTTATCGGGTAATTTGGTTCGGTCTTCGGTTATCGGTTAATTATGCCCAGGCTGAGGTGTCACACCCAGATTTACACAGAAACCCGAATGCTGCTATATGTGTGCCCACGAAGTCCACAGAACACATACAGGTAACAAATATGATAAACAGAGTACATATGCTCAAATAAAAAATAGTTAAATCATAGTTTACGGAAATAAAACACAGCGGAAGTCTAACTCTCTCGGTGGGTAGAGCCTCAAGTCCACAGGGACACCGACTGGTTGACCACAGCTCAGAAGTATCACTGATCCATCTATTACCCATCCGGGATTTTGTTGAATAATAGCAAGCGTAAGTAAATGTCTTACTTAGCAAGTATAGCACAGGTGTATGAAGGCTCAAAATAAGGCTAGACATGGCTTAACTGCATTAGCACTTTTAGTTGGTTCATTTTATCATTATCCAAGTTACTACATTGAATGAGTCCGAGTTGCAACCCAATTAATAAAGTGCAAGTCACATTAAGCATTAAATAAACATCATATTCTAATAAAAAATGATCCAGGCCGCTCGTGGCCCTGAGCAAGGCTGTCATGATAGATTTACACTCTGCAGAGGTTTCGCCCTTTACCCACCACTCGCGTAAAAGTTCAAAAGAACTTTGCACCCAACCACGCACATCAACACTTCCAAGGTGTGATTGCATAGGGATGCTACGAGGCTTTTCACAAGACACCCTAACAAGACAGTAGCCGCTAAGGTACAATAAGGTGGTGAGACTCTAGGCACCGAGATTGACTTACGCTTACGGAGTCACACCATAAGGGGGTCAATGGCATCCAGAGCACGGGCATCGCACCCAACAATGCGCAATGTGCGGAGTTCCCCATCGCAGGGACTCCCAACATGGGACTGGGTCTAACAAGACCTAGCCGATGGGGCTACCGTCCTCGGTGGAATCAAGAAACACCTCGCGCCTTACTTCCCCTAATGCCGTTGGCCCCACCGGTAACCACTGGTAAGCTAGATACGTACGAGTTACTTGACCAAGACCAGATCCTTAATAGTTCTAAGAACCGGACCATACGGAGAGACACTGGAGCAAAGCACACAGCACATGCCCCAGTTCCCTAAGCCATGTTGCTAAAAAGCAAGTTTTATCATTAATGTTGAAGTGAACCATTAAGTCAAAATTAACAGTTAAATAATGGTGACAGTAGCTGCGCATAGCAAAATCTACCCATATGCATAAACCCAAGGTAATCAAAGGATAGGAGTAAACAAACTAGGTACAACCTTAATAGGACATCAAATTAGACACATGCATATGAAAGTAAATGTATGTATAAAGTGTGTTTAGGTAGCAAGGATTGTCCGTGCTATAACTTGCCTCAATCCATTATAATTACTCGTAGTCTTCAAACTCTTCTTCTTGAAATCTCTTGATGGCACTCCTCTACTCGCAACAATCAATGACACGAGCACAACATGTAGCTAAACAAGCGAACAAACAATATACAACTAAGAACAGTACACCAATAAAAATAAAAGCTTTAAAAGAGCATGCTAAGCGGAAGGGCTCGATTCTATGGTCACGTGAGCGCAAGAATCACTCTAATCGGAGCTAGAACGAGAAAGTTATGGCTTGATCAATTCTCGTCACCATCTGACATAGTCTGCTTGTTTATTTTATATCTCGAGTTCTAGATATCCGATCAACGTGATTCCAATAGGGTTAGCTTCATAATTTGATAATCTATCTTCTGGATAAAGATCACGATTTTAGGAGCTACTGTCTAGAAAAGACACATGATTTAGTGCACCGTTCAGAATCTGTTTTTGAGGGTGAAAATCTCCGCTGCGACTTATTGCTATCCGAAGGATTTTGGTTATAAAACAATATGAATATATGCTTGATTGATTTTAGTTAAACAAAATCGTATGTAATGGTTATTTCAAATAATTCTATTTGAATTTGTAAAACCGAGGTAAAACTTGAGTTCAAACAAATAAGAATCTGTTTTTGAGGGTGAAAATCTCCGTGCGACTTATTGCTATCCGAAGGACTTGAGTGCACCGTTCAGAATCTGTTTTTGAGGGTGAAAATCTCCGCTGCGACTTATTGCTATCCGAAGGATTTTGGTTATAAAACAATACGAATATATGCTTGATTGATTTTAGTTAAACAAAATCATATGTAATGGTTACTTCAAATAATTCTATTTGAATTTGTAAAAATGAGGTAAAACTTGAGTTCAAACAAATAAGAAAATTTTTGAAGCACTAGTGTGCAGGAATATGTTTAAATATTTTCTTCTTAAATGAAAGTTGTAGGAAATTTTCTATAGATATCCAAAATGTATTTATTTGCTAGATTTGGTTAAGCGGATCAAAAGTTATGGTCAAAACAGTGAGCAGCTAAGGAATCTAGTCGAATTTTCAAAAAACTTTGGAATCGGCTATTCAAGATTTAGGCGTTAGATTTCTTTGAATATGTACCCTTGTGACCAACATGAACTAGTTGCTAAGTGTAGTTTAAATTGACATGAATCTAACACAACGAAAAAGGATTAAAACGAATCTAAAATGTGGAAACTATGGACTAAACAAGATTTTTAGTGCTTAAAACTAGCAGGGGCTTTTCTACGAAAGAGTATAGACTAAACGAATATGGTAGAAAATTACAAGATTCGCTGAGGGACTTACTGAAAATATTGAGGCCAAAAACGACGGAAGGCTCGACGCGACGACGAGACGAAGAATGGGCAGTAGTGGAAGATATGGTGGAAGAAGACTACCTTAGGGAATCCCAAACAAAGGGGCCTCCCTGTAAAGGAGTCGATGGTGTGTCTTTTTCTAGAGGAGAGGTGGTTCGTATATACAGGGAGAAAACCTCTCACTTCCAGGTTTATTAGCAACATGGGACTAAAGGTGGGTTGATCCATTCCAATGCGAATGGGCTTTGAAATTTGGTCCAATAAAGTGGTGGGATGGATTTGGCCTAAAAGAGGGTCAACTTTGGGCCAAGGCTGGTCTACTAAGATTTAGGATGATTTTAATTTTCAGAATAATTATTTTCCTGGTTATAAAATAATTCCAGATAAGTCCAGAATTGATATTAAAACCATGAAAAATATTCTAAAAATTCTAAAAATCCTAGAAACAATTCCAGAGATAGAGTTGGACATGAGGAACCCAAATAATTTATTTGAACCTCACGAAATGGATTTTAGCCTACTTCATAAGGAAAATAGGAATAAATGCTAGAAAACTCTGGAAAATTCCCATTAGCCTTCTAAACGCATTTTTGAAAACTTTACACACATAAAACCACTAAATGCAACCGGCATGAATGCAAAGCACTCAATGTTAAACCTTTATTGTTTTATTTTAATTTAGGAAAATTTGTTTTTCCTGTACTAAATTCCCTGTAAATTATATAAAGCTTGAAAATTTTTAAAAAATTGAGAAAATCGTTGTATTAATTATGCTAACAAATCACATCCCAAAATCCAAAAATTTTGGGGTGTGACATGAGTCTAAATACACATCATTTTGCGTCACTAAAGTTTGACAAACATAGTTTATGTTGTTTTATAATTAGGCTGAATACACACCCGTTTACATCATTGATGAAGCTTGAGAAACAAGTTTTTTTTTACTTCTGCAAAATATAAAGCAACATAATATACATGTGTTCATATATTTCATGGCAATATCTGACTAACATAAAATGAACCAACATTGGAACCAAACAATCCTTGGATTAGTAGCCGAAACACAAAACATATACATTATAATACATATTTACAACACTTATACTTCAACCAGTACTTCAATTCCTCATGGTCAACACCTGCCAGAAGAAACAATGATCACCAAAAGAAAGAACAGAAGGTTTTCTTGTGCCTAGTATACGTGTATATTTGCTATAAAAAAATCAGTTAAAGATCAACATGTATAGAGTTATTCACATTAATAAATCTTCATAATTATATATTATTCCTTTTAATACTGAATTGTTTGGACAAGGAGATATAACTCTAACTATAGCACTTGAACCTCTCCTTCCATAAACCACTCACTCACTCATTGGCTCTCTCATGCTCTCCCACTTGAGTTAATAACGGCTATCATATAGGTACTTAAACTTATCAACAAAAGGACCCTCAAGCAAAAAGAGAGAGCAACTAAAAAACTATCATCGGTCTTGGTGAGGTCTTAAAATGTAAATCTCATGACTAAAATTTGGAACTGCAAAGTATGTATAGTAGTTTAGTAGAATCGTCACGTTGCCAATGCCGTCACACTTGTTACATTTTTAAATGAGAATTCTAAACTAAAATCACTTGATTATTATCTGAACTAATTTTAGGTTCTTATCAGCAACTAACATGCTGCACCTGGAAAAGCTTAGGTATAAGTTCATGAAGAGTTACTGTAACTAAATATTAGAAGCTTTCAAAGCTTACAGTGCCATTTTTTCGATCAGAAGCTGCTGGCTATCAGATTGGTGTTTCCACATGCATTCTTCATCCCCAATTATTCAGAGATTCTTCTCCATTTGCCATCTTATCTGAAAATGTTCTCTAGTTCAGTCAGAGTAGTCTTCTGCTTCTTTCCTATTAAAAGGCATCATGACACGACAATGAAGTTATAAACACAACTGAAAGGACAAGCTGTCCAATTATTTTGCAGTTCATATTGCATAATTGTTTCTTTAACATCTTCAAATCCTGAGAAAAGGTGAATTCAAATTATAGTACTACTATACACCTCGAATATTTGTGTGGGGCCAACATGCCCAAACCATATCGATAGACTAAACATCTTCCAGGTTCTAGCTCTATTGCACATCCAGTCCTTAGAGATTATATCAAATTAACCACGCAATTCCTACGTTTTGAGACGGAATGTTGATTCATTATTACCACAGAACAATATTAAAATCTCCGAAGAACATGTTTTGCCTTCCGCCCTAACACTGGATGGATATGGGCACAACAAATGGCAGCAAAAAGGTGGCGTGTCGTCTCGCCTCAAATTTATACTAATGTCTAGGCGTCACCTCGCCTCGCACCTAGGCGGTGGCGTGTCATCTCGCCTCGCCTTACCGCTTTAAAAACATGGGTGCAAGCACTAATGATGAGCAGAAATATATGGTACAGGATCACATTTAATTATTGTCAATAGCAGAAGATGATGCACCTATATTGATATCTCCAGTAAAAGTGAAACATCAATAACCGCTGTTCTGAGAGCAATTTCCTCATTTGTTGACGATAAAGCAATGAGGAGCAAAAATCTAGAGCACAATATCACATTCTAGATCAATTGTTTTCTCCTACATAGTAACGTAGTAATAAAATTAGATATTTTGCCCAAAAACATCACATTGTTGGAATTGACACCTATTATTATGATGCACTTTTCAGTTCTTGTACAAACAAGTTGTGTTCTTATGGTCATTTTATATCTTCAGCACAGAATAATAGACACTACCAGATACTGAAAAAACTGAGGACCCATATGTCGTACTCCTCCTACACTGAAGCAAACTCTTTATGACAGTAACCATGGTAGTATAGGACATGACAAAAATGAAACAAGCCATGGCAGTAGAAATGAAATAATGCAAAATAAATGCAGCTACACCTGGTATGAACTGTCTAACAAGTGTCATTTTCTCATTCAAATTCAAACAAAATTTTTGGGATTCATAAACAAAATAAGCTCAACAGTGTAGTTTCTAAACTATTGCAACCATCCTAATTTCTACCTAATATTCACAATTCTGACAATATGATATCATTGATTGAAAAAATATAATTTAACAAAAAAGGAACAATTCCAATATGGCTGCTGATAGTCACCTGAAAGTCCTTCAATAACTTTGTCTATGTGTTGAGGACTGAGGGTTATCTTGCATTGCACCTCAGAATGCGCCTCCAACTTCGCCGATGACACATTCATTCAAGAAATCTAATTATGGTGGTTTTTAAACATCAAGTAGCAAGAATAAAAGGGTTAGTAGTATTTAGTACCTCAATTGCAGCCTCGCACGCCTGCAGGGTGAAGGGAAACGAGGAGGCTACGCTAGCACATACAAAAACTCGTTTACCCCAAAACATGAACAACAGCAGTTATAGATCACGGATCATTACCACTAGACACGCAGATGCAGCGGAAGCCGTCTTACGAATGATTGCGATCTGCAGGATATGGATGGAGGTGGGGCTGCAGGAATTGTTGTAGCGCGCAACTACGGTTCACCCGCGGTGCTGTAGCGGCGGCTACTGTTCACGCACGGGTACTGTAGCACCTCTTCGGGTTTTCCCCTTCCTCCACCTCTGTATTTATAGCGGTCACTAATGGGCCTTTCAACATTTATGTCCCATCAAGACTCTAGTACCCTAATGGAACAAATCCACCAAAACCCATTAGCGGATCCAATCCGATTGGCTCTAGGGTATATATCCAACAGTCTCCCACTTGCACTAGAGACAATCATCCAGGAAAGCTTTTCAATATTCCAACCCCTTAAGTGTGTGACCCTATGGGTTCATGCACACATAGACATGTCCTGAGTACTCCTACTCGGTCCAATAGTTAACAGCGGCCTCTAGCAAGACATGTCAACTCCCATGTGCACGTAAAGATCATATCAGACAAACCACCACAACATCACGTACAAGCTATTCCCTTTGCCTCACGATATTTGGTCTAACTCCAAGTCGACCTCTCTTTCTGGAACTTGTGAGTCGGATCCTTCAAGAGGTTAACACTTAACCTAGCATGGCCATGCATTTCTTGATCCAATCACTCGATGGGCTTAGAGATATCTCTCTCGAATAGAGAGGGGCAAATCTCATATTGATTGACCATGCCTCACAGCATGCTTCATGACAAACCCAAAAACAATATTTATGACTACCCAGTTACGGAGTAGCGTTTGGTAGTCCCTAAGTAGGTCAATTCACATGTTGAGTACATGCGACAATCTCAGGTCTTAGGACAAAGCATATGTGTTGTGTAAAGAGAGAACTATGTAATAAAATCTCATGTTGGGTCAGTGCAGCCCCATGTCATACATGTGCCCACATTATTAGTTTGACATCTCCATGTCCATGACTTGTGAAACATAGTCATCATCTAATACATGTGCTAATCAGATTAGGGACAATCATTAGAATAACCATACAAGTAAAGAGTTTCACAAACAATTGACATAATTGCCAATCATATACAAGTTGCCTTTTATGGATATTCAATAAATAAATGATATGTCATAGATACAATACAATCATCCACTCACACTAGAGCTAATCTAGATGATATCTAATACCCATAGCTCTCATGTGCGACTAATGCTTAGGCTATGGAAGAGCCTTTGTCAAGGGATCAGTAACATTCAAATCCGTATGTATTTTACATATCTTTATCTCCTCCCGTTTAACGAACTCTCGAATGAGGTGAAACTTACGCAGTATGTGTTTGTTTTTCCGGTGATTCCTAGGCTCCTTAGCCTGCACAATTGCCCCATTGTTATCACAGTAGAGTTTCAATGGGCTAGATGCATTAGGAAATGCACCAAGCTCAATGAGGAACTTTCTCATCCAAACACCTTCCTTCGCCGCTTCAGAAGCTGTGATGTACTCAGCTTCCGTCGTAGAATCAGCCACCATATCCTGCTTAGAACTTTTCCAGCTAACAGCACCACTGTTTATCCTGAACACAAATCCTGATTGCGACTTTGAATCATCTGGATCAATTTGGAAACTAGCATCAGTGTAACCTATTACAATGAGCTCCTTCTAAAGTACTTAAGAATGCTTTTCACCATTGTCCAGTGACCTTCACCTGGATCAGACTGATGTCTGCTTGTAACACTTAGAGCATATGAGACATCTGGACGAGTACTTATCATGGCGTACATGATAGACCCAATTGCCAAATCATATGGGATTTTACTCATGCGCTCCCGCTCATCAGACGTCGAAGGACACCGAGTGTTGCTGAGGTGTACGCCATGTGACATAGGCAAGAACCCTTTCTTGGATTGTTCCATGTTGAACCGTTTCAACACCTTATCAATGTAAGTATCCTGACTTAAACCTATAAGCCTCCTTGATCTATCTCTATAGATCCTTGTGCCCAGAATGTATGCAGCTTCCCCTAAGTCCTTCATAGAAAAACTATTTTTTAGTGAAGTCTTAACGGATTCCAGCATAGGAATATCATTCCCAATCAATAATATGTCATCCACATACAAGATTAGAAATGCAACAGAGCTCCCACTTTCCTTCTTGTAAACACAAGCCTCTTTCTCATTCTGACGGAAGCCAAATCCTTTGACTACCTCATCGAAACGAAGG
The DNA here is from genome assembly GCA_033239725.1 of Echinochloa phyllopogon. NCBI lineage: Eukaryota > Viridiplantae > Streptophyta > Magnoliopsida > Poales > Poaceae > Echinochloa > Echinochloa phyllopogon. The sequence goes on along the minus strand of BTCW01000015.1, from coordinate 19,193,946 downwards.
TTTCAACTCCGAGATGCTTGCTTTAACCCATATATGGATTTCTGAAGCTTGCATATTTTTCCAACATTAGTTGGATCGACAAAACCTTCGGGCTGTATCATATATACATCCTCATTCAGGTTCCCATTTAGGAAAGCTGTTTTGACATCCATCTGCCATATCTCATAATCAAAATATGCAGCTATTGCTAGAATGATCTGAATAGATTTAAGCATCGTAACTGGTGAGAATGTCTCTTCGTAGTCAACTCCTTGAACTTGTCGAAAACCTTTTGCAACAAGTCATGCTTTGTGGACGTGAACATTTCCGTCCACATCTCTCTTTCTCTTAAAGATCCATTTGCACTCGATGGGTCTCACACCATCAAGCAGGTCAAGCAAGTTCCAAACTTGATTGTGTCTAATGGAATCTATCTGCGATCTCATGGAACTTTGCCATTTCTCAGAATCTGGGTCCATCATTGCTTGCACATAGGTCCTAGGCTCATCATTGTGCATCAACAATATGTTGCGCTCTCCCGTAACTAGGAGATTCATTCTATTAGTTGTGCGACGTGGCCTTTCTGACCTTCGTGGTTGTGGCGGTTCTTCTCTTGCCACAGGTACCTCAACTTGTTCTATACATTAGCATCACTCGTAAAGTCTTGCCCCATAGGCTCATCTCAAACTTTTTCAAGATACACCTTCTATCCACTTTTCTCGCTTTTGAGAAACTCTTTGTCCAAGAAAACACTGTTCCTAGCGACAAACACTTTGCCCTCTGATCGGTTGTAGAAATAAAACCCAATTATTTCCTTTGGATATCCCACAAATATGCACTTGTCCGACTTGGGTGTAAGCTTGTCCGACTGAAGTCGCTTGACATATACTTCACAGCCCCAAATTTTCAGAAAAGACAAACTGGGAGTGTTGCCAGTCCATATCTCATATGGTGTCTTATCCACGGACTTAGACGGTACCCTATTTAGTGTGAAATCTGATGTTTCTAGAGCGTAACCCCAAAATGATAATGGTAGGTCTGACTAGCTCATCATTGATCGTACCATGTCCAACAAGGTTCGATTACGTCGCTCGGACACACCATTCCTATGAGGTGCTCCAGGTGGCGTAAGCTGTGGAACAATTCCGCAACTCTTTAGACGAGTGCTAAACTCGTGGCTCAAATACTCGCCTCCACGATCAGATCGCAAGGCCTTAATTTTCTTGCCACGTTGATTTTCAACTTCATGCTGAAACTCCTTGAACTTTTCAAAAGTTTCTGACTTATGATTTATTAAGTAGACATAGCCATATCTACTAAAATCATCAGTGACAATTATGAAGTACTGAAATCCACCTCTAGCTGTTGTGCTCATTGGTGTCACACCCGGATTTCCACAGAAACCCGAATGCTACTGTATGTGTGCCCAGGAAGTCCACAAAACACATACAGCTTACAAATGTGGTAAAACAGAGTACATATGCTCGAATAAACTAGTTTTGCATCAGAGTTTACCTAAAACACAGCGGAAGACTATTTATTAACTATCTTCACAGGTAGAGCCTCAAGTCCACAGGGACACCGACTGGTTGACCATAGCTTAGAATACAGACGATCCTCAGGAATCTCGGTAGTTGTCTCTTTCACTCCATCTGTTACCCATCCGGGATTTTGTTGAATATTGGCAAGTGTAAGTAATTGTCTTACTTAGCAAGTACAACACGGGTATATGAAGGCTTAAAAGAAAGGCTTGACACGGCTGTACTGCATTAGCACTTTTAGTTGATTCATTTTAGCATAAACCAAAGTTACTACAAGTATATGAATCCCAGTTGAATTCCCCAATTAGTAATGTAGTAGACATTAAACAATAATAAATAAATAGCATCTTCTAATCAAAAAGGATCCAGGCCGCTCGTGACCCTGAGCAAGGCTATCATGATAGATTGTACACTCTGCAGAGGTTTCGCCCTTTACCCACCGGTAGCGTAAAAGTTCATAGAACTTTAAACCCAGTCATGCCGAGGTGGACCAGACCTCTCAAACCACACTTCCGAGGTGTGATCGCATAGGGACGCTACGAGGCTTTTCACAAGACACCCTAAAATAACAGTAGCCGTTATGATACAACCTAGGCAGCATGACCCAAGGCACCGAGATTGACTGACTCCCAGGGCGCTCCGAATTGGAGGGTCAATGGCGTCCGGAGCGCGATACGAAGGCCAGCAACAAAATTAAATAGCGCAACGTGCGGAGCACGGGACTTTGCCTGACGAGGCATAGCCGACGGAAAACCCGTCCTCGGTGGATCAAACCATACTCTCACCCATGCTTCCCATAACGCCGTCGGCCTGTCGGTAACTACTGTTAAGATAGAGCCGTACATGTTACTTGTCCAAGACCAGAGCCATTATAGTTCCAGTGGTGGCGACAGGCTCCTAGGTGGCCGCTTTAAGAACCGGTCCTTACGGAGAGACACTAGGGCCAGGCATGAAGCTTACGCCCTAGTTCCCTGATCCATGTTGCTAAAAAGCAAGTTTTACCATTGTCATTGAAGTGAACCATTAAGTCAAGATTAACGGTTAAACATTGGTGACAGTAGCTGCGCCTGGCAAAGTTCTACCCAAATGCAATAACCCAAGGTAATCAAGGTATAGGATAAACAAACTAGGTACAACCTTAAAAGAGTAACAATTTAGACACATGCACATGCAGTAAATAATGTAAGAGGTGTGTTTAGGTAGCAAGGATTGTCCGTGCTGTTCTTGCCTCAAATCCGGTGTATTCACTTAGCCTTCGGGTCTTGATCTTCAAACTTAACAGCACTTGAAGTGTGTTCCTTCACTTGATGACGTTCCTCTACTCACGGCAATCATCGGCACAATCATACAAGCAAACAATATACACTAAGAACAGTACACCAATCAAAGGAAAAGCTTTAAAAGAGCGCGCTAAAGGATAGGGCTTGGTTCAATGGTCACGTGAGCGCAAGAATCGCTGAAAACGGAGTTACGATTGAAAAGATACAGCTATCGGAAGATTTGAATTATTAAATGGCACAACCATATGCTTGATTGATTTTAACTCAAGAAATTCATAAGGAGAGATCATTTCAAATAATTCTATTTAAATTTGTAAAACCAAGATAGGTCTTAATCACATTTTATTTATAATTATTTATGTATAGATTATACCAAATTAAATATTAACATGAAATAAAATATGTGAGAGCATCTAATTGAATAATTTATGAACCGTATTGCTTAAATTATTATTATAATTCAAAAATCGTATTTATGTTAATGTTAATCATTTATTTATGAAAAGCCGGAGTTTAACTCTAAATTTTTTTAATTAGAAAAAACTAGTTAGGTAAACGTTAATCAAATTAATATTTATTTATGAAAAATCGAAGTGAAACTTAATTATATGTAATTCAGAAAATTAATTGTATAGATATTAATAAGGTAAACATTAATTTGAAAAACCGGAGTATAAACCTTAATTAGATTTTAATTAAGAAAAGACATTTAGATAATATTTAATCAACTAAATTTTAAATAAAAATTCAGAAACAAGTTGCATGTTAAAAATCAGTACTTAACATGTAGTTTAAGTTTATATGAATTTAACGCAACGAAAACGGTTTAAATCGGAGCTAAAACGGAGAAGTTATGGCTTTTCTAAGGTTCGGGGACTTGCTGGCAAAGTTTTAAAAGTTTCGGGGGCTTATTTGCAAAAACTCAGGGGCTAAAACATAATTTTATATTAAAATAGGAGGGTTTAATTGCAAATTAACCAAGACAGGACCTCGGGTGCTATTTTTAAATAAGGCAGGGGGTTTTCTGTAAAAATCAGGACCTAATTCTAATTATTTTTGAATTGATCTGGACCGCGGGTTAATTTTGAAAAAGATCAGGGGCTCTTTTGCAAAAGTGGCTCGGTTGACTGGGTTGACCGGTACGAGTATAGTTGACTCAGGTTGGCTTTTGATCCGGGCCGCAGAATTAGGATCGGGCGGCTGAGATTGGATCAAGGGGAGGGGGTCGTCGGCAGCGGGTCGATGCGGCGGCGCCGCCCGTGAGTTGCGGCGGAGGGTCGCCGGCGAATCGCGCAAAAGCGCTACGGGGCACCGTTCGGGGCGCGGAGGGCAGCTACGGCTTCAGAAGGAAGAGGCGAACCTAGCTAGGGGGTTGTGGAGGATGGAAACGCGGCGGTGCGGGCTCGCGACGCGCAATGGCGGCGGCGGCGCTCCGGTGAGCACGACGAGCGCGGTACAGAGAGGGAGAGAGGGCGAGAGGGGCCTCGGCGGGTTCGATACCTTGGCGCGATGCTCCTGGCGAGGTCGGCTGAGGCGGAGCAGCGATGCTTCGGCAGATCGACGGCGACGGCTCTGAGCTCGGGAGGCGGCGCAAGATCCAAAGGCGGCGGCGGCTGTAAGAGCTCGTGCTTGGTTTTGGTAGGGAGTTGGGAGTAGCGGCGGCTGCTATTTGAGGGTCAGCCGGGAACGGCTCGGGTGGGCCTCGGCGTTCGTGCCGTGGTCGAGCCGGACTCCGCGGCCGGGGCCGGGACAGACTCGGCTGGAGGTCGGGGACGGGGCTGACCTGTGGGTCCCGCTCGGCAGTGACAGGGGGGTGGCGTGAGGCGGCGGGGCTCCGGTGGGCTGGTGACTGGGCCGTGAGATGGGCCAGGCGGAGGCGGAAGGGGAGCAGGCCGACGCGGGGCGAAGCAGGCCACCGGGCTGGGCCAAAAGCGGGGACGCGCAAGCTGGGCCGCTGCGGTTGAGGCGGAGCGGGCCGGGCGGGAAAAGGAGTGGGCCGCGAGGTGGGCTGGCGCATGAGCGGGAGGCAGGCCGGCGGGGAAAGCGGAACGGGCCGTGGCTGGGCCGAAAGCGGGAGCGCGGGGAGCTGGGCTGAGCTGGAGAAAAAGAAGGGGGAGCAAAATTGGCCGAGGGGGGGAAAGTTCAGGGAGCAAAATTGAACTATGGCCAAAACAACTTTTCTAAAGCTCCAAACAATGCGAATTAAATTCAAATTTAAAGAGGATTTAAATTCCAATCTAATTCACAAGCAACCAAAACACAATGCAGCAGCATGAATGCAACACACACAACATTTTATTTATATTTCGCAAATATTTTTATATATATATATTTTTTCAATTACAAATTCCCTGTAAATTAAATAAAGCTTGAAAAATTTTAGAAAATTATTGTATTAATTATGTTAAAAATTCACATCCCAAAATTCAAAAATTTTGGGGTGTGACAATTGGTCTACACACATCCGTATGTACGAGTTCCAACAAGTCTTGCGCCCTCTCAGGAAAACCTGTGAAGGGCGCCTTGGTCATCTTTCCTAGAAAGCAAGCTTCGCATGTCTCGTATGATTCAAAATCAAATGAAGTTAAAAGTCCATCAGAATGGAGCTTCTTCATGCGCTTCTCACTTATATGACCCAAATGACAATGCCACATATAGGTATGATTCAAATCATCTTGCCGAGGCCTTTTAGCACTTATATTACAAATAGGTGAATCATCAAGATTTAAAATAAATAACCCATTCACAATGGATGCAAGAGCCACAAACATGCCATTCTTAGAGATCACACAACCATTGCTTTCACTCGTAAATGAATAACCATCCTTCATCAAACATGAAGGAGATACAATGTTTTGACTCAAACTAGGAACAAAATAACAATTATTCAACTCCATAATAAATCCTGACGGGAGGTGAAGTTGCATCATCTCGACGGTCAACGCAGCAACTCTTGCATTATTGCCCACGCGGAAATCAACTTCTCCACTTCCCACGCTTCTGCTTCTTATTAGTCCCTGCATCGTATTGCAAATATGAGCAACCGATCCGGTATCAAATACCCAGGAATTAATTCTAGAATCAGTGAGGAAAATGTATGTAACAAAAACATGAAGTGTACTTGAAGTGGAAGTACCCTTACTTCCCTTTCTTTTCAAAGAAGCTAAGTACAACTTGCAATTTCTTTTCCTGTGACCCAGCTCATGACACTGAAAGCACTCATTATCAGTAGCTGGTCCAGCTTTAGCCTTGGGTGTTGGCGTATATACCGCATCTTTAGCCTTGCCCTTCTTCCAAGAATCACCTTTCTTAAAGGTAGGCTTGTTCTGGATTGCCATCACATGGCTACTGCCCGTGCTTTTCTTAATGTCACCCTTTGCGGGTAATGTGGTGTCTAGAACGTTTTCATTTTTCTCAGCCCTGAGAACAATTCTCAGGTTGCGGATCCAATCCGCATAGTTTGTTCCATTCAACTTATCCTTCTCAAGGACCGAATGCAAACAAAACGATATGGTGCTAGGTGCCATTGATCTACAATAGAAAATAATACAAAATACTAAGACAACATATCTATGACAGAGTAAAATACATTACATAATTTAACAGAATCTACTCCCACTAAAATCAATATCCCTCCATTGATACTTAGTGATTCAAGACCCACAACTAACAAGTCCACTAGTGAGATTTAGCATCACTGCTAAAAGACATGGTAGAACGGTAAGCAACCCTTTGCTAATTATATCACATATGACTCCTGTTGTTAGGTGACATCTCTATGTCTCGGCGCCCAACCTTTATGCCCCAAGGTCCTTAACCGTTAAGATGACCTCGTCTAAGTTGACCAACCCTTTATGCGAGTAACTATCCAATACAAACCCATCTAGTCAAGGAAAACTAGTGGCACTTTAATTTCATAGACCTACCACTAACTGTACAGGACATGTGACGGTGCAAGGTTTAGTTGGGAGGACATTCAAAACTTAAACATTGTAGAGGGATTGTTCTACTTCTACTGTCGCATGCAGAAAAATAACCATTATCGTCGCATATGTAGAAGTAAAACAATAAGAACGACATTCACATAGTAATTACACGGTATGGCCCATTAACACATGGTGATCTCTATCTCCATTGTATTGTCCATCATGATGATCCCCATCTCCATGATCCATATATGTCATCCTCCAGTGATAAGTCCCCCAAGAACTATCTAACGCATGCTAGTAAAATAAATTACACAACCGTGCATTAGATCATCACAAGTTGGCACACATGCCATTACATCAAATTGACAATACATATGGCTCCAGCCGTATTGCCCTACTCACAACACGCAGGTCATGATTAATTACATACATGCATCACATACACATAGGGCCATACCGATCACATGAATCTGCAAAAACAAGTTAGCCAATTCCGATGTCCAAACTTAAATCACCAAAAACTCCATCTTCCTGGCCTTATTGTGCAAATCTAAATTTAGCGAAACTGCCTTTGGGAGTCAAAATCATGTATAAAATTTTCTTTAGATGAATTTTCATATAAAAATCGTCTCAATCTGAGGTCGTATGCAAAAGTTATGGCTGTTTTACGAACAACCTATTTTTCGCGCAAAACCCGGCCCGGTAGCAGATCCAATCTACACCGCCGCACATCACCATGCGCCTGGCCATTGAACTAAGTTTGATTCGACCAATCCAATTGATCTCCATCTCACCATGACTGGGTTTACACGTATCACTTAGCTCCGATGGTGGAATACCAATCGGTAGGAGCAATTCGTTACACGACCATCATAGCAAGATCACAAATCGATCAGAGACTCATCTGCAGCCAAGCATATCTCCATATGCACACATCCGAACCTATAACGAGACAGCTATGGCCCTGATACCACTGAAGGGAAATGAGGAGGCTACGCTAGCACATACAAAAACTCATTTACCACAAAACAGGAACAACGGCAATTATAGATCACGGGTCATTACCACTAGACGCGTAGATGCAGCAGAAGCCATCTCGATGTAGACGAACGCGTCGAAGTGGCAGCGCCGTGCAGTTGCTCACGTCCGTCTGCTCCTGCATGTGCGGTTCGTCCTTGCGCTCCAAGCGCAGCACCTCCGAGGTATCCACGCGTACGAGGATGGAACACCAAACGTAGGTGTACTAGCACCTCACGAATGACTGCGATCTACAGGATATGGGTGGAGGTGGGGCTACAGGAATTACTGCAGCGCGCGGCTACTGTTCACCCGAGGTACTGTAGTGGCGGCTGCTATTCACGCGCGGGTACTGTAGCGACGGCACTATAGCATCTCTTCGGGTTTTCCCCTTCCTCCACCTCTGTATTTATAGCGGTCACTAATGGGCCTTTCAACATTTGTGGCCCATCAAGACTCTAGTACCCTAATGGAACAAATCGATCAAAACCCATTAGTGGATCCAATCTGATTGGCTCTAGGGTATATATCCAACACAGGGTAGGCTGTAGCCACAGAGCACAAGGGAATTTTACCAACTATACTACAAGACAAAATCAGAAAGCAATGATCACAAGGTAAGGTTGAATGAGTATGGGGATTTTCCTTGCTGCTCACTCCTGGGAGCCTATGCTTGCTGCGAATAGTGGTGTCCAGTTAGTCGTTACCTCGAATTAGAAGTTGTTGTATTAATACTCCACCAACAACGGTGCACCAAATTCTTCCATCCTGCCACACCCATCACCTTGAAAATATTTCAAAAAGAAAACCAAAGTAAAATCAAGGGAGGCAGTTCCTTGACCTTTTTGAATTTTGTTTTGTAGCATGCAAATAAAATCAAGGTAAACCAAAGTTAAATCTATATGCCTGGGACAAGAGATTTAGGCAATTAAATTGAACTTGACTACTTGTAGCATAGACGTAATGGCTATCAGGCATATGCACACACAACCACTCGAAAGAAAATGCACAGGACCATACACACTAAAAACAAAACCTGATCTGCACATCATAACGTACAATTCCTGGATCTAGAGATCAAGCTGTTTCTCAAGTTTGACAAGACAAATTAGAATTCACGCTGAGTCAAGTAGAACTATAGATAAGACATAAGGCAAAGATGCACCATTGAGTGAACCGCGAGTGTGGTCTGCGCCATCAAAAGGATGGCCTATAGGTAGTTGATGCAGCCAAAGTAGGTTGTATGCGTAGGTATTGTCACACCCCAAAATTTTTGGATTTTGGGGTGTGAATAGGTAGTACAGTTATAACGATGATTTTCTCAATTTTCTAAATTTTTTCCAAGGATTATATAATTAATAGGTAATTTAGTATAGGAAATTTTTGTTTTCTAAATTAAAATTTAAAATGACATAAGTTTATTATTGAGTGCCTTGCATTCATGCTGGCTGCATTAAGTTTGGTTGTTTGTAGTTCAAATGGAATTTAAATCTAATTTGAATTCAAATTTGAAATTCATCTGTTTGAGCCGTAGAAAAGTTGTTTTGGCCAAAGTTCACTTTTGCCCCTCCAACTTTCTCCTTGGCCTGGATCATCCCCTCCTTCCTTCTTTCTCTCGGGCGGCCCAACCCTTTCCTTTCTTCCCGGCCCAGCGCAGCAGCCGCCCAGCTCGGCCCACCGCTCCGCCAGCCCAGCCGCTCTTCCCACCTCCGCGCCGGCCCAGCGCGCCAGCCAACTGCTCCGCCTCGGCCCACTCGTCCCCGCGCAGCCTACGATGTCGCGCTGGCCTCCCTGCACCACTAGGCGTTGTGTGCCGCCGCCGCCATCTCTCTCGGCGTGCGTGCCACAACGCCTGGCATCCGTGGCCCCATAAAACACACGTGACCCGAGGCCACGCATGCTCTTGCCCTAGCCGCCGCCTCTCTCGCGCAGCGCCCCCTCGCCAAGAGACCAACGCCGCTGTCGTGCAAGCTCGCTGCGGAGCGGAGCGTCGCTGGCCTTTCCTCGCGCCTGATTTGCCTCCTATGTTGCAGGTCGGAGCAAGCCAACCCCTCCCGGAGCTTCCCCTCACCGAGTCGAACCTCCGCCCCTGGTTCTCATCGCGGTCTCACCACCGGAGCACCTTCCCCGCGTGAGGCCGAGCGGCACCGGCCGTCGTCATCCCGCTTCACCGCCATCACCACGAACCGGATCAAGTCACTGCCACCATGAGCTTCACCAGGCCGGCACGCATCTCCTTCACCTCGTGGCTCTGCGAATCGGCGCCAGGGAGCTTCTCTCCGCGTGAAGCCGCCGTCGCTGGATTGTGACCGGGAAATCCGGCCACCTCGGTTGTTGCTGGAGAGCAAGGTCACCCTTGACGAGCCTCACGCACGCCGCCGTCCCCCGACCTAGCGCCTCTGCCGAAGTGCCGACAATATCGCCGCACAGCAGCTCGACTGCCTGTTTAGAGGAAGAAGATGCAAGGTTTGCGTTTGGGCCCCTGAAGGATCCTATAACCCTTAGCTCTTCCCTATGTCTTGCGAAAACCCCTTGCTAACCCCTATAAGCTATAAATAATTGCATCCAGGTCCCTGCAACCTTGTCTATCCCATATAATCCACGTTTTAAATTCGTCTAACCTCGTTTTGGTTCCATTAGATTCATATCAACATAAACAACGTGTTAGCTCTATTATTTAACATATACTTTGTTTATGAAATTTATTTATAATTAATTTGATTAAAGGTTATCTAAATATGTTTCCTTAATTAAAAATTAATTAAGGTTTATACCTGCTTTTCATATTAAATGTTAAATTGATTAATGAATTATTCAATTAGTTTTCTAAATAAAATATAATTAAGTTATATATCTTTTGCTAAACTAATATTAATTTGCTTAATAATCAATTAAATCAATTTCCTAATTAAAAGAAAATTTGAATTAAACTTCGGCTTTTCTTAAATAAATGTTAATGTGGTTAATATCAACATAAATGTGCTTCTATCATAATACTGATTAGTTCAATACGGACATAAAGTATTCGATTAGTCGCTCTCACATGTTTTATTTCAAGTCAATGTTTAATTTGGTATAATTTCTACATAAACAATTATAAATAAAACTTGATTAGCTTTTACCTAGATTTTACAAATTCAAATGTAATTATTTGAATAACCTTTACATATGATTTTGTTTAGTTAAAATCAATCTACCATATAGTTGTTTAATAATTTAAATCTTCCGATAGCTGTATCTTTTCAATAGTAGCTTCGTTTTCAGCGTTTCTTGCCCTCACGTGACAGTCACACCAAGCCCTATCCTTTAGCGCGTTCTTTTAAAGCTTTTTTTTGAATGGTACACTGTTATTGTTTGTTTACTTGTATGTTTGTGCCGTTGCTTGCTTCGAGTAGAAGGAATGATGTTTGAAAGCTAGGAGATTAAGAGCACGAGGAAGAGTTCAAGATTCGGAGCAACTATTATATGGAGGAAGGTAAGTATAGCACGGACAATCCTTACTACCTATACACCTCTTTTAAATTATTTACTGCATACACATGTGTCTAATTTGTTGTACCCATTAATGTTGTACCTAGTCTTGAATACCCTGTCCCTTGATTTCCCCTGGGTTTATGCGTATGCGTAGAACTTTGCTAGGCACAGCTACTGCCATGCTATTTAAACTGTTAATTTTGTCTTAGTGGTTCACTTCAACCTTGATGTTAAAACTTGCTTTTTAGTAACATGGTTCAGGGAGCTAGAACATGTTCTTCGTGCTTTGTTCTAGTGTCTCTCCATAAGGCCTGGTTCTTAAAGCGGCAACCCAGGAGCATGTCGCCACCGCTGGAACTATTATAGCTCTAGTCTTGGACGAGTAGCTTGTACGTCTCTTGCTTGCTAGTGGTTACTGATGGGCCGACGGCGTTATGGGAAGCCAGGCGCTGGGCACAGTTTCGATCCACCGAGGACGAGTGATCCGTCGGCTATGTCTCGTTAGGCACAGTCCCGTGCAGGGAGTCCCTGCGATGGGGAACTCCACACGTTGCGCATTGTTGGGTGTGATACCCTTGCTCCAGATGCCATTGACCCCCTTATAGTGTGACTTTGTAAGCGTCAGTCAATCTCGGTTCCTTGGGCCCCGCCACCTTATTGTACCTTAACGATCACTATCTTGTTAGGGTGTCTTGTGAAAAGCCTCGTAGCATCCCTATGCAGTCACACCAAAGGAAGTGTGATATGTGCCTGCGCAGCACAGCATGGTTGGGTTCAAAGTTCTTTTGAACTTTTACCCAACCGGTGGGTAAAGGGTGAAACCTCTGCAGAGTGTAAATCTATCATGATAGCTTTGCTCAGGGTCACAAGCGGCCTAGATCCTTGTTGATTAGTGGTTCCATGATTAATATGATGTTTATTATGCTTAATGTACTTCTACTTTATTAATCGGGTTGCAAATGGGATTCATTTATTGTAGCAACTTGGATAATGTTAAAATGAATCAACTAAAAATGCTCATGCAGTACAGCCGTGTCAAGCATTATTTGAGCCTTCATACACTCGTGTTATACTTGCTAAGTAATTGAGTTACTTACACTTGCCAATTATTCAACAAAATCCCGGATGGGTAACAGATGGATCAGTGATTGAGCCAACAACTGAGTGTTCATAGGATTTCCATACTTCTGAGCTGTGGTCAACAAGTCGGCGTCCCTACGGACTTGAGGCTCTACCTATCGAGAGAGTTAATAAATAGACTTTCATTGTGTTTTATTTAGTTATTGTGTTGAACTCTGATGTAAAACTATTTTATTCGAGCATATGTACAATGATTTTCCATATTTGTAAGCCGTACGTGTTATGTGGACATCCTGGGCACACATATGGCAGCACTCAGGTTTCAGTGCAAACCTGGGTGTGACTGGTATTCTATATGAAAAAACAGAATAAAACATTTCTGAGCTATAGAAAACTGAAATAAAATAATATGTGGTCCTAACATGGTTCTTTTTGTTGCCAGTTCTGATGACAGCTTTAAACAAAAACCAAAACAAATATCTACATGAAACTGGTATAGGAAAAACTCTCAAATATAATAAAGAAAATGTTGTGCAACAATCTGACACTTCCTTCTCCAATTGGTGGTGCCGATCAATCAACCAGGTGGACAAGCCACTTAGAATTGAATATGTCTTCAAGCTGTGAATACTTGCATCAAATAAGGTTGCCTGGCCCATCCCAGACCATCCCTGTCATTTGGATAGAGAATTTCAGGAAAACCAAAAGGTGATTGGCTGATGAACGAACACTCAACTGCAGGGAAAAATTTGATTCTACACCTCACCAAAGGTTTCTCGAAGAAATTGAAGCATCACCCACTCACTGATCTCTTCCTTGTTGCAGATCTAGTACACTTCTCATTCTTGGTGTCCAGCTGCAGCAAGTAAACAGATAAGAAAGCAAAAGATAGGGAGTGAAGATGCACCTAGTAGAATTGCACGTGTACGCCCTCTTCCCGTCGACGGCGAGTGAGCTCGTGCAGCTACAAACGGAGGCGTGGCGGTTCAGCTTCGACCCTTGTTGACACCAAAAATTAGCACCAGGAAGAGGTTGACATGTGAGCCGGATTTGGTGGAAGGATGCCATTCGGCTAAAGGGTTTTCTCTGAAGCATTCGGCAAAGATGCTCTGCGGTCGGGAACGCGTCGTCATTCGGCTAAGGGGTGTTCTTTGAAGCATTCGGCAGAGATACTCTGCAGTCGGGAATACGTCGTCATTCGGCAGAGGCATGGTTCCGCAGGTAAAAGTAGTAGCATTCGGAAAAGCGCGATGACGTGGAAAACATAAGGAAAAGGCTGGTTCGAACAAGGAATGCAATATGGGCACGAAGATCCGTCATTTATTTTTAGAAACAAGTATTGTAGTCGTGTCCGGCTAGGAGTTGTATCAAGACCTGGGTATAAATATAAACCCATGGCATCTGTAGAAAAGAATCGAATCAATCATACAACAAACCGGCCCCGTGCCAACATCGAGTCCTTTAGTCGAGTCGTCGAGTTCTTCGAGAGGAGTCATCGATCCGTCGACCTCCGTAAGTACCGGCAACCTTGTATCATGCTTAGTATCATGCGGTGGATTTAAGCTTTGATGCAAGTAGTCTTGTTACCATGCTTAGTATCATCCGGTGGATTTAAGTTGTGGTCTCAAGAAGGTTCCTCTGTTAGATCATGAGCCATGCGGTGGGCTAAGATCTAGTATGGACCGAGTTATCGGCTCTGTTAGATTTCGGCAAGATCTAGCAGATTCATTAAGTTACCCCGTGTTGCTTTGTTTTTACTATGTGCTTAATTCATGCAACACACCTTTGCCCAATCTAGATCGGCTAGAATCGGCTCTGCTTTACGGTGCGACGACTTATCCCCTCATAGCCGAATCCGAAACCGATCTAGGTTGCTACGTGTCGCGGGTTCAAGCTTGTCGGCATTGTGTAGATCTTGACAGAACCGGGTATCATGCGGTAGATGCAGGTTTTTGGGTCGTCTTAGAGCTAATCATCCGGTGGATTAGAATTCGATTCGATCTGATAGATTTATCTTTACCGATTAGGCTTGTTCCTTCGCCATGGACCCCGATTCGGCTAAATAGCCGTATTCGGCAGAGCTCTCACGAGTGAACGTGTGTTCGTGGGTTTGCATTGGACAATGAATGCTTTTAGCCTTTCACGATTAGATTGTATCATGCGGTGGATTGATCTAATTTGATTGGTGGTGTGGCCTCAAACGAGTTGTATCATGCGGTGGATTAACTCGTTCGTTGTCATGCTTGACGGGTGCTGCTTTCGGCCTATGCATTCTTGTTTTCAATGTAAATTCGTGACTGTGTTGTGGGTTCGTAACTAAACATTGAGTGCTTTTAGCTTTTCATGATTAGATTGTATCATGCGGTGGATTAATCTAATCTGATTAGTGGCGTGGTTACAAACAAGTCGTATCATGCGGTGGATTAACTTGTTTTGTTATCATGCTTGACGGGTGCTGCTTTCGGCCTATGCATTCTTTGTTTACTGCGAATTTATGATCATGTTTCACCCTTTTATTTATCTATCATGCTCTGTTTCTCGTTAATCGGCTATGAGTACGTGTTCATTCGGTTGAAAGCCGATCTTTCGTCATGCTTACGTCACGCATTCGGCAGTGCGCTCCTTGCGTGCCTTGCCGATTGCCGAATGAGGTTTTAACTGCCGACAGATAGCTTCCCTGTAGCTATATGTCTCTCAAGATTGGCTTCAACGCCGCAAACATGGAACTGTCTGGTCTCACCCGGCACGTTCCAGGTTTTAATCTAAACGTTTTTATCCCTTTGTTAGTTTTCAGGCAAACTGACTGGCACGCTTCCGGATTCGAAAGCCCGGGCCACGTTTGAAGCCAGCTTTGTTCGGCTTGCTGTGTGCTTGGCGTGAGGTGCGGATTTTACGTCAACACACTTTTTGGCACGCCCGGTGGGACACACACAAGTTTTCAAGATGCCTGAGTTGAGCGACATCATGGATGTCACTTTGGAAGAGTTGTCTGAAGAACATCAACAGATGGTAAAGGTTGCTGCTAACCAATTCATTAATAAATGTTTACTGTCTTTCGCCAAGAACAGGAGTGGTGCACCTTTTCTCAAGTCTGATCTGCCAAGAGTTCTCCTTCCTGGGCAATCTGATCTTACTGAAGAAGAAGAGAGGGAGAGATTCTCGGGCTTGTTATACAAAGCTTTGGGAGAGACAATGACCAATCACAATGCTGCATTCTTAAACAGTTTTCGGCATATAATGATAAGCATTTTTGGTCAGCATGTGGATAAACCCTTTGAGCAAATACATGGGCAATTGGGTGGCCCGACATACTTCAATGTTCAAGCACCAGTTCAGAAACCACATGGTAAAGGAAATGCTGATGAAACTGGAGGTTCTGGTGCTAAAGATATAAATGGACAACCGATTCGGCAAGATCCTCAGCTTGCACTGCCGAAAACTCGCACATACGGTGATATGGCATTCGGCACCACAGGGAATCCGCCTGCTTCCGCTTACAAAATATCTCCCTTGAACAACAGATTGCAGAGGGATTTATATGGGAACGGATATTCAGAGTTTATGGATTACAATGCTATCGACGCTCTCCCGAATCCTGGATATGTTGGTACTGCAGGCATGCTTGCTGGGAGACCAGGGAATCAAGATACCAGTATTGACCTCATGGTGCAAAAAATGACCGATGTATTGCAAAATCAATTCGGTCTGAAGCCTAAAAATCAGGGATATATGTACTCATCTCCTTTCCCTGAATGGTACCAAAGGGTATCATTACCGAATAGAGTCAAGGTGCCAACAGAGTTTACTAAATTCTCAGGACAAGATGATACTAGCACTGTGGAACATATAGCTCGATATCTGATGCAGCTTGGAGAAGCTTCGGCAGATGAAGCTTTCAGAATCAGATACTTTCCTTTGTCACTGACGGGTCCAGCTTTTACATGGTTTGCTTCTTTGCCTGCTCAGTCGATTTGTACTTGGAAAGACCTGGAACAGAAATTCCATGCTCATTATTACATTGGCAGTACCGAGAAAAAGTTGGTTGATTTGACCAGCTTAAGGCAGAGGAATAATGAAACACCTACAGAGTTCCTCAGGAGATTTAGGGAAACAAAGAGTATGTGCTTTTCTCTGAACATACCTGATGATCAATTGGCTGGTATGGCTGTAGCTGGAATGCTGCCTGCCATTCGGGAGAAGCTGTTCGGGATGGAGTTTGATGATCTGGGCCAGTTGTCGCACAGATTGGCCTTAATGAGTAACCAGGCATATGGTTTCAAGAAAGATGTCAGATTTGCTAAAAATAACGATGTAGCTGACATCTATAACCAATTCCTTGAAAGAGCAGATCAAGAAGATGAGTATGAAGATAGCGAGGAAATAGCTGCAGCAGAGATAGTGTGGAGCAAAGAACCAGTTACAATGACTCAAAGATGGATCAAACAGATGAAGGGAACATATGATTTTGATGTGACTAAGGCAGACAAATTATTTGAGTTCCTGGTGAAAGAAGGCCGAATCAAATTGCCAGAGGGGCATTCTATGCTTCGGCCTGATGGAGTGAAAGATAAGAGGTACTGTGGGTTTCATGATAGAAATTCTCATTCCATTAATGAATGCAGAGTCTTTAGGATGAAGATTCAGAAAGCTATCCAGGAAGGACATCTGAAATTCGACAACAAGATGAAACTGGACAGTAACCCTTTCCCTCAGAACATGATCGGGTTCTCGGTTAATATGGTGAATGCTATTCCATCTGCAGAAAAGGGAAGATTGAAAGTTTTAACCTCAAAGAAGGCAAGACAGGATGGTTCAGTTGATCCCACTCGGCAGATCACAATTGAGCAGGTTCGCCAGAAAAATCTTCGGTTCCCGAATAGCCGATTTGAAGTGGGAGAATCCTTTAAACCTAGAGTTACTACGCGTATTCTCCTCAACAAATGGCAGCGTCAGCAAGAAAAGGAGCGTTTTCAAAGGCGTGAATACGAGGAAGAGAAAAGAAGGCGCGAAGAAGAAAGGTTTGAGGAAGAACAAGAAGAGTATGCTCGAGAGCAGGAACGAGCGCATTGGGGGTGTGCATTCTTCAGACACTGTTGGAACGAAGGTTTAAAGCTGCCTACAAGGAATAACTGTCCTGAGTGCAATAATGGGTATGTCGAACATAGGCAAAATGTTGCCAATCACCGATCTGTCCATGAAAGAATTGGTAGGGTGCATCCTAGTGATGATCGGCGTTTTGATGATCAACCAAGAAAGAGACATGCTGATTGCAAATGGGTTGATCGCGAAGAAGAAGAGGATCATGTTTATGTTTGGCAAAAAGGACAATGGTGCCCACCTGGTTTAAGAAGAAGTCAGAAGAGAAGAATCCAACGCCTGAGGAATCAAGAATTAAAGCAAGCAAGGCCTAGGGTGAAATCAATATGGCTCCCAAAAGACAGGCCTGACGAACATGGTCATTCGGCTCCTACATGTATGGTATGTTTTCTGCCGAATGAATTCATGGCTCCAGCTAACCAAATTGTACAGGAAGAGGTATTGCCCGATATAGATGACGCCGAACAATTTGGGTTAATGGCACAATTGATGTTGAACAAACAAGCTGTTTTTGAGAAGCCAACCCAGAATCGGCACATGAAGCCACTGTACTTGAAGGGATATGTTAATGGCAAACCATTGACCAAGATGTTTGTCGATGGAGGAGCTGCTGTCAATGTAATGCCATATACCACATTCAGGAAGCTTGGTATGGGCCCTAGAGATTTGACACCAACGAGCATAGTTCTAAATGATTTCGCTGGAAATCCTTCGGACACCAAGGGATGCGTACATGTTGATCTGATGATTGGGTCCAAGACTCTGCTTACGACTTTCTTTGTCATTGAGGGCAAAGGGGCATATAGCTTGCTGCTTGGAAGAGATTGGATTCATGCAAATTGTTGTATTCCATCTACTATGCATCAACAGCTTATTCAGTGGATAGATGATGAGGTGGAGATTGTCCAAGCAGATGACTCAATAAGCGTAGCAAATATGGAACCAGCTTTCTGGGAATATCAAGGCATAGATTGTTTCTCAGGCAAAGACTGGGGAGAAGGTCCTATGGCACCAGCCAGCAGTGATCAACAGCCGATCGAAGCAGTCGGCTCTCATAGTAATTTTTGATGGAAAATCCAATTGATGGAACTGATGGAAAATTAGGACGTGGATTTGTGTCGGCCGATAAATTAGAAGAAGTGGACATTGGAGATGGTGACAAGCCAAGGCCGACATTTATCAGTGCTAATTTGGATTCGGTTTTCAAAGAAAAGTTGGTGACATTGTTAAAGGAATACAAGGACTGCTTTGCTTGGGATTATTCGGAGATGCCCGGTCTAGACCGTTCTATTGTTGAGCATCGGTTGCCAATCAAACCTGGATATAAGCCTTACAAGCAACCACCCCGAAAAATCTACAAGGAAGAAGTGTTGGCCGATGTGAAAAAGGAGATTGAAAGATTACTAGATGCAAATTTCATTCGGCCATGTAAATACGCGGATTGGATCTCTAATATCGTTCCTGTTTATAAGAAAAATGGAAAGATGAGGGTTTGTATAGATTTTAGAAACCTAAACAAGGCTACACCCATGGATGGATATCCAATGCCTATTGCTGATTCATTGGTTGATGCTGCTGCTGGATACAAAGTGCTCAGTTTCATGGATGGTAACGCAGGATACAATCAGATTTATATGGCATTGGAAGATATAGTAAAGACAGCTTTCAGGTGTCCTGGACACATAGGGTTGTTTGAATGGGTTGTCATGACCTTTGGATTGAAAAATGCCGGTGCAACTTATCAAAGGGCTATGAATTATATTTTTCATGAGTTGATCGGCAAGATTGTGGAAATATATATTGATGATGTGGTGATCAAGTCATTAGATCATGAATCTCATTTGGCCGACATAAGGAAAACTCTAGAATGCACCAGGAAACATGGGCTTAAGATGAACCCGAACAAGTGTGCTTTTGGAGTTTCGGCTGGAGAGTTTCTGGGATTTTTGATACATGAAGGAGGAGTAGGAGTTGGTAAGAAAAGCATGAAGGCAATTGATGAAATTGTTCCTCCAACTAATCTTAAAGAGCTACAATCACTGCTTGGCAAGATAAATTTTGTGAGAAGGTTCATATCAAACTTGTCACAAAAGGTGTTGCCCTTTTCCTCACTGTTAAAAATAAAGAAGGATCAAAAGTTTGTATGGGGTGACGAACAACAGAAGGCTTTTGATGAAATAAAGGAGTACATGAAGAAGCCACCAGTATTGGTGCCTCCACAATTAAACAAGCCTTTTAAGTTGTACGTGGCGGCCGATGCCCAAACTATTGGATCGGCCCTCATTCAAGAATTTGAAGGGAAAGAAAGAGTAGTTGCATACCTTAGCCGAAAGTTATTAGATCCAGAGACAAGGTATTCGGCTATAGAGAAGCTTTGCTTATGTGTTTACTACTCCTGTACAAAATTTCGGCACTATTTACTCCATGCCGAATGCGTTGTGTATTCAAAGTTTGATGTGATAAAACACATGTTGTCTATGCCAATTTTGAACGGAAGGATTGGCAAATGGATTTTAGCTTTGTCTGAATTTGAATTAAGATTTGAATCGGCAAAGGCTGTTAAGGGACAGATTATTGCCGATTTCATTACTGAACATCATGATACATCGATAGATTTGCTTAACGTTGTTCCTTGGGTGTTATTCTTCGATGGATCTTCATGCAACAAAGGTGGTGGAGCAGGTATCTTATTAATTTCACCCAAAGGAGAAACATTTGAGTTTGCTGTTCCTATTCAATCTGCTGTTACTAACAATCAAGCTGAGTATGAGGCATTGCTCAAAGGGCTCCAATATTTGAAAGAAGCAAAGGCCATTGCGGTTGAAATTTTTGGAGATTCAGAGTTGGTCATAAAGCAATTGAATGGTGAATATGAGTGCAAAAGTGATACCTTGAGGAATTACTATGAAGAATGCAAAGAAATATTGAAGAGCTTTCGGTCAGTAATTCTACAACACATTCCTAGAGGGGATAATGGAGAGGCAAATAGATTGGCCCAAAGTGCATCAGGTTATAAAGAGCTTCGAGAAGTTTTTGCTAATGATGTATATGCATTCGGGAGTAATCTGGCAGAAGATGATTGGAGAAAAGAGATTGCCGATTATCTGGAGAATCCGTCCCGAAAGGTTTCTAGAAAGCTCAGGTATAAAGCTTTAAAGTTTGTTCTTCTTGATGATAATTTGTATTATAAATCCCTGGATGGAGTGTTGTTACATTGCTTAAATCATGAAGAAGCAAAAAAGCTGATGAGTGAAGTACATGATGGGTTGTGTGGAGCACATCAATCGGCCTACCGAATGAAGTGGGTTATTAGAAGAACTGGATATTACTGGCCGACAATGTTGGAAGATTGTTTTGAATATTATAAAGGATGTCAAGACTGTCAGAAATTTGGAAACATTCAGAGAGTTCCGGCATCGGCTTTGAATCCCATTGTCAAGCCATGGCCATTCAGAGGATGGGGAATAGATTTGATTGGCCAAATAAATCCTCCATCTAGCAAGGGGCATAAGTTTGTGCTTTTGGCAACCGATTATTTTACCAAGTGGGTTGAGGCAATTCCATTAAAGAAGGTGACGTCGGAGAATATGGTTGAATTTGTTAAAGAACACATCATTTACAGATTTGGGATTCCTCAGACAATCACCACTGATCAAGGGACTCAATTTACATCTTCAGAATTCAGAGATTTTGCTGAAAGTATGGGCATCAGATTGTTAAATTCTTCTCCTTATTATGCCCAAGCTAATGGTCAGGCAGAGGCTTCTAACAAGATTATGATTAAAATTATACAGAAGAAGATTGATCAGAAGCCGAGAAAGTGGCATTCGGTACTCAGTGAGGCTTTATGGGCTTACCGAATGGCTCCACATGGGGCTACACAGACGTCTCCCTATGAGTTGGTGTATGGGCATCATGCTATCTTGCCATGGGAAATACAATTAGACTCAAGGAGAATAAAGTTGCAAAAGGATTTAAGTTCTAAAGATTATAATGATTTAATGATGGACGAATTAGAAGATTTGCATATGATTCGTCTCAGGGCCTTGGAGAATATTGAGAAGAACAAAATGCGAGTTGCTAAGTATTACAATAAGAAGGTGAAAGTTAAGCAATTTACAGAAGGTGATTTAGTCTGGAAAGCGATATTGCCGATTGGAACCAAATATGCAGCATTCGGCAAGTGGTCTCCAAATTGGGAAGGTCCTTTCAGAGTGGTTAGATGCGTGCCTGGAAATGCATATATTTTGAAGACATTATTGGGAGAAGAATTTGCTTCTGCTATAAATGGAAGATATTTGAAAAGGTATTATCCCAGTGTTGAAATCGATCGATGATTGATATATTAATTTGCCGAACAGCCGATTTTCGGGAAGAAATCGCCTTCAGAACAAATGTTGACAGAAAAGGAAAATGGCCAGTACTGAATGTATTGCCCTTAGCACAAAAATATACTACATCAGATGTTCATGCAAGATCACAAAAGATAAGTTTTATTGCCGAAATTCCATAAATCCCTAGTACAAACTAATGGAATAGCTTGTTCAAAACGGACTGAGGATGAATGGAATCGGAAATGGCGGCGCCATGAGCATCAAGGCGATCTATGGAAGCCTCGATGTCATCGATCTCCTCCGGGTTACCATTAGCGAAGCCGGTCGGTAGCCTGGAGTAGTCGATATTGGTGTGCGTCGACATGGCGACTAGGCCTGCGGCAGTGCCCAGACGGATGCCGTGCGAGGCCACCTCATCGATGCGGCCCGCCACCGCGCCGAGGCGAGCTTCTGGTGTGTCCCCAGGAGCATTCACCTTGTTCGCCAGCTCATTCGCCAGCGCCTTTAGCCGATCGAGTTCGGCATCACGCGCTGCAAGTTTACAAAAGGGGCAGCAGAATAATATCAGTTAGGGGACAAGGTTGAGATTGAGCAGATTGCAGGACTCACCATCAATGACTTCGAGCAGTTGCTTGCGCTCGTGCTGCCATTCGAGGTCAGCAATCCCGGCTTGCTTGGAGATAGCCTCCAGTTCACGACGAGAGTCGTCGCGCTCCGCCTTGAATCGGCGAGCATCGCCGTCCGTGTAGCGGTAGTCGTCCGATTCGAGAGATCGATTGGACGAACTCGAGGATGCCGCAGGAGCGGCGGCTGGAGCTGCGACTGGCGCACCGGCGCCGGCAATCCATTGGATTACC
The DNA here is from genome assembly GCA_033239725.1 of Echinochloa phyllopogon. Classification (NCBI taxonomy): domain Eukaryota; kingdom Viridiplantae; phylum Streptophyta; class Magnoliopsida; order Poales; family Poaceae; genus Echinochloa; species Echinochloa phyllopogon. The sequence continues at coordinate 19,171,358 of BTCW01000015.1, read as the reverse complement.
CTGAAAGAACAAAGAGGTTCGTCAAGAAAGGGGGAGGAAATCTCGAGAAGAACAGAGAGAAGTAAACAGTCAATCACCTGCGGCGAGCGCCGGCGCGACTTCCTTCGGCCTCATCGGCGGCCGGGCGCCTCCTGTTGTTGTCGGCCATTGGGAGTTCCTCGGAATTACTGTGGATGGGGAAAAGAATGACTTGAGTCGGCAAGAACTTGGAAGACGAAGAACTTGGTGAAAAAACTATGGGCTGCCTGGGTGTTTATTTATAGAACCCGCAGAGGAAATCGTGGCCAAAGATCGTGGCGCATATTCCGAAGAGTTCGGAAGGTGGAAAGGATTCTCCAGCCGATCGGTTCTCATGTCGTTTGGGATTCTTATCGAGTCGTATTCGGCTTTGACTGGATGAGATTCGGCTATGTCATAGTTGAAGCGTTTTCGGGTCTGATGCTATTAAAATCAGCTTTGCCGAATGAGTTACCCTCAATGGAGAGAAAGCAAAGATTGATGAAACTACAAAGTTGGTAAGACATTCGGCTAATTAAATATTCGATACAATTACACACCCAAGTGCTTGGAGATTACATCTTTAGCATCAGATATCATTCTACTAATGGTCTCCAAAAGATTTTTGCCTGCTTCTTGGGATTTTGTCAGAGCAGAGAGTTTTGTTTTGAGCTGTTTATCTTCAATTAGAATTGCCGATGCTTCCTTTCGTATCCTTTCTGTCAGATCAGGGAGTTCGGCTAATTTCTTCTCGTCAGCTTCGATTTCGGCTGACAGGACCCTCAGTTCGGCTTCTAGTTTGGCTTTTCTGGTCTTCTTCAGATCAAGTGTTGACTGCAGTCTAGCTGACAATTCTTTGTTACTCTGAGCTTGAGTATGCAGATCTTTCAAGGATTGCTTAGCTATGGCTCTTCTTTGCTCTAAAGCTGGTTGTAAAGATTGACCTTTCAGAGCCTGTTTGACTGCAGCAAATTGTTGATCTAATTTAGAGATTGGTTCCAAAGAAGCTTGAATGTCAACAGGGAGGTTGTGTTCAATGGGCTCGAGCATATCTCTCAGAAGATCAGCATCCTTGACTTGATCCTGGATGTCTTTATGCAGAAAGGAGAAGATTTCCTTTAATTTTGCCTGGATTTCTTCTGATAAAGCTTGATTAGAAGAAATTTCCTCTACTTGTTCGGCAATAAGATCATCCAGAGGAAATGAGTAGCTGGGTGATGAAGTTGTTTTCTCCTGGAAAAAGATATTGCCGAATTAGTGATTATCCATTGAATAAAGAACTGGGGAGACTGGGAAATTATCTTTACCTCATTTCTGATCTCTTGGATGGAGAGAGAGGGTGGCTCAAGCTCAGGTAAAGGTTCTTGTGTATCATGCTGAGGAGAGCTTGGAAGGTTCTTTGATAGAGATGAGGCTTCTAGCTGAGATACGTCAGGTAAAGCTGAAGCTGGTTCTTGATGAAAAGAGGAGCTCTCCGAGATTGGATACATTGAAGTTTGCTCTGTGACTGAAAGAAAGTTAGTGCCGATGGAAAACAATTTTAAAAGACAAGATGGTGAAAATTTTACTAATCGCTGAAGCATCGGCAGGTCCTGTGCTAATGGCCAATTGCTGTGATTTGGCCTGAAATCATAAAGGAGTAGAAAATGAGCAGAATGAAATTAGCATTTTTTACTCGAGGAAGGAGAAATTTGACCTGTGCAATTGTTTTGCTGCTTGTTCTTTTCTTCTTTATAGATGAAGGGGCAGTTAGAGAAGAAATTTTTCTCTTGGCGGCAGGTGGTACAGCAAGAGTTGGATCCAGGTTGGCAGGCCTAGACATTATTTGAGCCAAAGAAGGAGAGTGATGCCCCAGAATAGATATTGGGCCTGCAGTGTTATATGCAATTGCTCTGGCCAGAGGGGCAGGGACTATGTCCTGCAAGATAACAGAGTTAAAAGTCGATGAAAGAGGATGTCAGTGGAAAAACAAATGGAATATAAGCGTGTTTACCTCTGAATTCGGCTGATAGTCAGGCATCAAATCGAGGCAGAGAGGGTGGACTGGTACATTAAAAATGTGATCATGGACTTCTTGCCACCAAAGAATAAAAGAAGGATGAGCAAGTGCTGTTGGCACAAAAGGTTCGATCTGATAGATGGCTGCACAACACTTATAATCAAAGATTGTTCTTGTTTCTGTGGAGTCTTTGATGATTTGCCTAGGCTTGAGGAATTCATGAAAGAATAATCTTGGGGGCACTTGGCCACATCCTAATTGCCTGGCTACTATGTTCGGCTGGTAATATTCATATGAACTTTGAACCAGCCTTCCTCCACAAAATTCGGCTGGTAAGATGCAAGGCCGAATAAAAGTATTAAAAATTGCTGTGGATTCTACATCTATGCATCCAGTTTCGAAGCTGAATTCACAAGGAAAAATGAGGCTGTCATTGTCCATGTATGGGAACCAGAGGGGATTGGCAAAGCCTTTGAAGAAAAGTTCAAACAGTTCCCCAATGTTCTTGTTGATAGCAATAGTGGAGGCTGCTTCCCCATAGGTTTGACAGCCTTTGGTGCTCTGGGCTTCTGCTTCCTGGTAATTAACCGAGGGGAAGTGTCGGCTGTTGAGGTCAATGGAGACAATTTGGTGCATGTACAATTGCAGCCACATCTGGACGAACCACCAGGGACCATTGACGCAGGAAATTTTCTTGTTGGTGTGCATCTGATAAATGGTTTGATGGAGCATGTGATAGACACTTCCCAAGAGATATTTCCCGAGAGGGATAAGTGTGCCTGCAGCCAAGTCTTCAGCCATTACTATGTGATTCAGAGTTGGCTCATTGGCTTTACCACAGAAGACAAATCTGCACAGCCACATATTCAGGAAGGCCCTGTATTCAACATCAGACAGAGGACCATCGTGCATGTAAGTCTGGATGTATTTCTTATATCCAACTCCAGTTTTCACCCCTGTCTGTTTGGAAGAACCCTTGTATCTGTATGGGTGTGTTATCCCTGTGATGTTCAGGCCGGTTATCATGTAGACATCGGCCAGGGTTGGGGTCATTGGTCCGTGACCAAAGAGAAAAGCATTCATGCCATTGGACCAGAAGTGACAAGCTGCAATCAGGAGATTTTCATTCTTGGGTGTTTCGGCTAGAGATAGCTCCAAGCAATGAGAGATACGAAGACTGTCCCAATTCTGCGTCTGGGGGCTTTTATTTTCAAGAATCCTTTTGTACCAGTTTCTCCAACCGGCGATTGGGGGCAGAGGCCAGTTCTTGAATGAATCTTGCCATTCGTGAGGTCCCGTCAATGAAGTTTTGAAAGGGATCCTTTGAGACTCGGCCGCAATAATTTCGGAGGGATCTGGATTCCCTGAAGGGCCGAGGAAGAAAGATGCGGATTGCTCCTCCGTAGGGGTCAGGATTTCAGTGGTCAGAGCCTATTGAGGACGGAAGAAGAGCGATTCGGGGATTCAAAATGCAGCTTGAAGAGAGTAATGCCGAATATGATTGAAGAAAACAGAACTTACTTGAAGAATTTGATCCTGGTTCGCCATTTGAAGATCGGAGCTTGAAAGATTCGACGAACTAGGGTTTGAGTTTGAGAACGCACTCTGAGGATTTGGGAGCAGAAAATGGATGTCGAACGGGCTCAGCCTGGAAATGTTGGGGATTCCTGGTCAATTCCGAGATAAAAGTATCCTTTATCCCGAAATTGAAGGGGCATGTGTTGACACCAAAAATTAGCACCAGGAAGAGGTTGACATGTGAGCCGGATTTGGTGGAAGGATGCCATTCGGCTAAAGGGTTTTCTCTGAAGCATTCGGCAAAGATGCTCTGCGGTCGGGAACGCGTCGTCATTCGGCTAAGGGGTGTTCTTTGAAGCATTCGGCAGAGATACTCTGCAGTCGGGAATACGTCGTCATTCGGCAGAGGCATGGTTCCGCAGGTAAAAGTAGTAGCATTCGGAAAAGCGCGATGACGTGGAAAACATAAGGAAAAGGCTGGTTCGAACAAGGAATGCAATATGGGCACGAAGATCCGTCATTTATTTTTAGAAACAAGTATTGTAGTCGTGTCCGGCTAGGAGTTGTATCAAGACCTGGGTATAAATATAAACCCATGGCATCTGTAGAAAAGAATCGAATCAATCATACAACAAACCGGCCCCGTGCCAACATCGAGTCCTTTAGTCGAGTCGTCGAGTTCTTCGAGAGGAGTCATCGATCCGTCGACCTCCGTAAGTACCGGCAACCTTGTATCATGCTTAGTATCATGCGGTGGATTTAAGCTTTGATGCAAGTAGTCTTGTTACCATGCTTAGTATCATCCGGTGGATTTAAGTTGTGGTCTCAAGAAGGTTCCTCTGTTAGATCATGAGCCATGCGGTGGGCTAAGATCTAGTATGGACCGAGTTATCGGCTCTGTTAGATTTCGGCAAGATCTAGCAGATTCATTAAGTTACCCCGTGTTGCTTTGTTTTTACTATGTGCTTAATTCATGCAACACACCTTTGCCCAATCTAGATCGGCTAGAATCGGCTCTGCTTTACGGTGCGACGACTTATCCCCTCATAGCCGAATCCGAAACCGATCTAGGTTGCTACGTGTCGCGGGTTCAAGCTTGTCGGCATTGTGTAGATCTTGACAGAACCGGGTATCATGCGGTAGATGCAGGTTTTTGGGTCGTCTTAGAGCTAATCATCCGGTGGATTAGAATTCGATTCGATCTGATAGATTTATCTTTACCGATTAGGCTTGTTCCTTCGCCATGGACCCCGATTCGGCTAAATAGCCGTATTCGGCAGAGCTCTCACGAGTGAACGTGTGTTCGTGGGTTTGCATTGGACAATGAATGCTTTTAGCCTTTCACGATTAGATTGTATCATGCGGTGGATTGATCTAATTTGATTGGTGGTGTGGCCTCAAACGAGTTGTATCATGCGGTGGATTAACTCGTTCGTTGTCATGCTTGACGGGTGCTGCTTTCGGCCTATGCATTCTTGTTTTCAATGTAAATTCGTGACTGTGTTGTGGGTTCGTAACTAAACATTGAGTGCTTTTAGCTTTTCATGATTAGATTGTATCATGCGGTGGATTAATCTAATCTGATTAGTGGCGTGGTTACAAACAAGTCGTATCATGCGGTGGATTAACTTGTTTTGTTATCATGCTTGACGGGTGCTGCTTTCGGCCTATGCATTCTTTGTTTACTGCGAATTTATGATCATGTTTCACCCTTTTATTTATCTATCATGCTCTGTTTCTCGTTAATCGGCTATGAGTACGTGTTCATTCGGTTGAAAGCCGATCTTTCGTCATGCTTACGTCACGCATTCGGCAGTGCGCTCCTTGCGTGCCTTGCCGATTGCCGAATGAGGTTTTAACTGCCGACAGATAGCTTCCCTGTAGCTATATGTCTCTCAAGATTGGCTTCAACGCCGCAAACATGGAACTGTCTGGTCTCACCCGGCACGTTCCAGGTTTTAATCTAAACGTTTTTATCCCTTTGTTAGTTTTCAGGCAAACTGACTGGCACGCTTCCGGATTCGAAAGCCCGGGCCACGTTTGAAGCCAGCTTTGTTCGGCTTGCTGTGTGCTTGGCGTGAGGTGCGGATTTTACGTCAACAACCCTTCGCTGTCGTCGGCGTACAAGTTCGACCCAGCCGATGCCAACATCGTCGCGCATTACCTGCTCCCACGCGCCGCCAGGGTGCGCGACCCGCGCTACGCGCACGCCGTCATCGCTCCTAGTTGCAGTTTCGAGATGGGGACGAGGACGGCCGGTGCCTCGACAGGGAAAAGCGACAACAGGACGGGGGAGGATCAGAGCCGCCTGGACGGGAAGGTGGAGCAGCAGCGTCGAGGTGAAATGCGGAGCAGCAGTGCTCGCGATGGACCCGGCGTAGGGATCCCCAGTAGGCCAAATGGCGCCACCGCCCGAGGGTCGAACTCCCTTCCCGCGGCACCCTCCCACGTCGGTGAGCTCCTCCTATCCTCCTCGGTAGTGGAGGAGGCCCGTGGGCACAGAGACATTGAGCACCAGGGGTCCTTGACCCAGCAGTGCTTGGGGATGGCCGTGCGGATCTCCAACTGCCCGAATGCTACCACCGCCTTGGGGTCAAACTAACCGCTTGCGGCACCCTCCCTAGTCGGGCAGCTCCTCCTATCCTCCGTGATGGTAGAGGAGGTGCATGGGCCTGGAGATGTGGAGCGCCCACTTGCAGTGGATCGGGGCGGGCCGCGGTGGGGTGGTGAGGTGGAGGGGAGTGGGGCAGCGTGATGGCGCCGCAATGGTGTCTCGACCCACACGTAGATGGAGCGGCACGCAGAGGAGGCGCAAGCGATGCGGACCGCCACATGGAGATAGGAGGGGCGACGGGCGAGTAGATAGGGAAGGGCGTGGGCGGATCAACATGATAGGTGTTGGCGGTCGTTACAGCCCAAATCCGACCACCAATACTCGGGAATAAATGAGGTTATATGCAACATTCCATGTACTTAGGTTTTATTTCTAATAAAGTTCCACGAGTTTTGGTGAGTGACACTTGTGCAGGTACAACTACGACAAATACGCGCTATTGGGGCTGAAAATGACCGAATCAGCCGAACGACTCCGTTCGGCCGGTTATCCCCCTTAGCCGTGCATGCCACCGGGAGTCGTCCACATCAACGAGCACCAAATGAACACGACAAATGATACATGGACGACACCAACTCATCCCGGAGCACCGCCACATCAACCTGGGCCCACACAACACGAAGTACACCACCAGAGGCCGGCCAAGAGAGTCCACAGAGCAGAAGCGGTGCAGGGGGGCGGGCCTGGGCCTCCGGCCCAGTTCGGGCGAACTGGAGGGTTCGGCCGAACCGCCCCCAGCTGCCAAACCGACCCTGGGGCTGCATCCTGGCCCTTGGTGGCCGAGGCGGTGCATCCCTCGGTTCGGGCGAACTAGGTAGTTCGGCCGAACCGAGGAATTCGGCCGAACCGCCTCTCTGCCGCCTCTGGTCGCCTTGGCGGCTACCCTGCCTACAACCGACCTTTGGAGCTATAAATAGAGGGTCGCACTTCACTTGTATAGACACACCAAGCCAAGGAGCTCATTTCCACTTTCATTCTAGTAGAGTTAGGATAGTTTAGTTGGGAGTTAGAGTTGAGTCGAGCTTTGCCTCGGAGGTTCCGGAGTCGTCTTCAGAAGCTCTGGTAATAGCTCTTGTATCTTTTACTTTTCCTTTTGTAAGACATTGAGTATCAATATAGTTATCTTTATCACTTTGCCTTTGTCATTTATATCTTGCTTCTACTTTATCCTAGTTGCAAATATATCTTGTTTAGACTATAGTCAGTTATAGTTCTAGTGCTTGTAGTCTTGTTTAAGTCTTTGTCTTGGCTGGTTCTTCGATCTTGCTTGATACTGGAGGTGAACTGTCACCAAGAGTATTGACAAGGTTGCTTGCTCTTTCTAGCAGAGTAAGTAGTCGTTGCCTAGTGTAGGAGTGGTTCCTAGACTAGTCGGTGGCCTTAGTTTATTCCCATCGCAACGGAGGTGGTAGCCGGGAGGTGGTGACAGCCCTTTCGGTCTTCGTAGCCCATCACGTTAGTTCCGGTCCGTAGGATTCCCCAGTTGGGAAATAGTGGCACCCCTTCTCATCCCTTTCTGTGTGTTCACCGGTTCCCTTGTCCCGAAGCTAAGACATTAGAGTTATCCCAGATCTCCTAGTGCTGGCTCTATAGCCGCTGTATCTCTAAGCTAGAGTGACATAGGTAGATAAAGAATCCAGGAGTCCTCTATCTCTTCTCGTTGTCCTCCCAGCTATCTATCTCTTCTCTCCCTTACCAGAGTATCCCTTGAGCTGTGTGTCCGGTATATCCACTCCTATCCAATACCGTTATCCCCTGTCTTGTCTAGTCGTGTACCCTCCTCTGATAGTCTCGAATATCTGTTCACTAGTAATCTTGCCAAAGCTTCCCTGCGGAAATATAAATTACGATACCTCGGAATACTCCCAGGTGAAGTGCTACATCGGTGATTCTGTGCGCTTGCAGAATATTTCTATATTTTACTAAGCCATAAGGAAAACCACTGAAACACTCCTTACCCCAGTACCAGGATTCTCAATTCTGATATTGGATCGTAAGAAGTGCCAATAAGCATTTCTGGCGCCGTTGCTGGGGAAGTCTTTGGCTAGATTACTTTTGAATTTTTATCTTGAGCTATCTTAGTTGAGTACCGCTACTCAAGCGGGTTTATCCTTGCTCTGTTCGTTGGTCTTTGTGGAACAGAGCAGTGCATTACTGGTTTCCAACTACCGTCAAACTTCCAAGAAAATCCGGAGTCACTTGTGAGGAACGTACGACCCCGTGTACCTCCTCAGAAGCAACTCCTTCCGACGAACCCAGTCCTTCCCGTCGTTGACCAGGCTACATCGAGGATGGCAACCAAGACGATCCGTGAGTTCTCCGCTCCATCAAGCGAGAACGTACGTGTCGGACCAGCTCCGCCAGTCGGAGATGGTAACTTCGAGCTGAAGCCAGCCCTCATCAACATGGTACAGGCTAGCCCATTCTGCGGCAAGCCACACGAAGATGCCAATGCTCATCTCCAGCATTTCCTAGAGATTTGCAACACCTTCACCATCCGCGGAGTAAGTATCGATGCCATTCGCCTTCGTTTATTCCCATTCTCATTATTAGGCAAGGCGAAACAATGGTTTTATGCACTAGTGCTTTGTTGCTAAAGTTCTTTCCGGTTGGGAACACCAATGCCCTCCGGAACAAAATAGCTAGTTTCCAGCAGTTAAAAGATGAAACAGTCCTAGAGGCATGGGATCGCCTCCAGGACTATATTTCTGCTTGTCCTCACCATGGTATGCAGAATTGGTTCATAATCCAAACTTTCTATCACGGGCTGAGAAATTCCGCCCGTGAGTACCTGGATGCTGCTGCTGGAGGCTCGTTCTTCTCTCTTGAGGAGAGTCGTGCGAAGGCCCTCATAGAGAAGATGGTCGAGAACCAAGGTTGGTCCGACGACCGGACTCAACCAAAGACCCGAGGAGTTCACCAAGTTGAAGCTCTGGACATGCTCGCTGCCAAGATGGACCTCCTGATGAAGAAACTGGAGGCCCCTGCTCAAGAAACGGTGCAAGCCATGGACGCTCGCATGACCTGCGAAGTCTGTGGCAACACTAGCCATTCGGGGAATGACTGCCCCGAAACGCGAGAAGATGCCCACTACGTCAACAACTCCAATAACAACGGGTACCGACCGAACAACTACGGCAACCAAGGCTGGAATCCGCGCCCAAACCTCCCTTTTGAGAGGCCTCAACAAGGTAACAATTTCAATTCCAGCAATTTCAATAATCAGCCGTCTCTTAGAGATCTTGTGTTTAGCCAGATGAAAATAACTGAAAACATCAATAAGAGGCTTGCTGCTAATGATAAAACGCTGGAAAGCATAGACTCTAGGATGGAATCATTTTCTTCTGCTACGAAAAGTCAACTGAGCTTTAATAAAATGATAGAAACTCAAGTCGCTCAGTTAGCTGCTGCTGTTCCTGTCACTGAATCGGGGAAGATTCCGGGGCAACCCGAACCTTCCATCGAAACAGTGAAAGCCGTCACTACAAGGCATGGTAAGATGCCTCGTAGTGTCTTCCGAACTAACCATGCAGGGAAGGTCGCACGCATCCAAGTGCTGACACCAAGATGGACCTACCTGCCGAGAGCTGCAAAAAGGGCGATCATCAAGACCTCTCCGGACAGGAAGGAAGATCCCAGAGTGCCCATCATTCAGTGCACGATCTGGAATCGTCGCATTGATGATGCACTTTGTGATCTGGGGGCAAGCGTCAACATCATGTCTAAGGTATTATTTAAGAAATTACGCTACCCTACTTTGTGACCTACTACTGCCCAGGTACAGCTTGCAGAATCAACCATCCGCTACCCCGAGGGGGTGATCGAGAATGTACCGGTCCGGATCTGGGGACGATATGTCCCTGTGGACTTCGTTGTCCTCGACACGGGGAACGAGTATTCGTTTCCCCTTGTGTTGGGCCGACCATTCTTGAACACCACCTGGGCTAGGATCGATATGGATGCGAGAGAAATCTCGTTCCGTATCGACGGGAGGTTGACTTACTTCAAGTTTCAACCCCGGGAAGAGAAGAAGGCAGAGCCACTCACACCGGAGTAGAGGAGCGCCGAGTGTTTCCTTGAGGCTCTCATTAATGAAGAGCTGGAAATACTCGGTGGTGAGCAGCTCAAGTGGAACGAGCCGACAAAACCGACAAGTGCAGAAGAAATGGATTTCCTCGTAAAAGAATACGAGGAAGAACAAGCCCTCTGGAATTCTCCAGAGATGCCGATCCCACCGCCACCGACACCGAAGAAGAAGAACAAGAAAATGTGGCGGAAGAAGCTTGCGTCGTCCGAGTCATCCACTCTGGGACCGGACGATGACAAGAGCAACTGAAGACAGGAGAAGTCCCGCTCGCGGACTTAAAAGCTGAGCTCTCGCCACGAGGAAAACCGGTATGTATCCCATATGTTCCTTCCAATTTTTAAATTCTCAATTGCATTTGCATGTTTCCCTTTTCAAAATAAATGAACCACTTGAGAAATTAATTTGAGAGAGAGTAGAAAATTTTGCAAGCTTGGTTAGAAATAATTGGACACATGCTGAAATTTTTCCTAGGGTGGATGTAATTGGTAACTTTTATCATTTTCATCCCTTCTAGAACATCTCCAATTATTTACCATCACCACCAACTAGCACCAAACATGTCTACCCCACTAAAAATGGCTGCACACTCACCAATTATCACAAACATGGCAGCATGGGGGTGACTACACTAAAACCAACTTTGGTCATGTCAAGTTTGCATCTCACCTACCACTAAAAACCACTCACATGACCTGGGGGATTGTTGGCCACACAAAAATTCATTGAATCAAAGCAAGGGGAGGTGCTCCACTCAGGGAAGAGTGGACTGGCCACCAGGGCCTGGTTCGCCCGAACCACCCAGTTCGGCCGAACCAGGGACCTGCCTCCCCTCGGCCTATAAATACTGGTGCGTTGCTTGCTTGCTCTCACACACTCATACACTCTGAAAAAAATTCTGCTAGGAGCTCTCTCACTCTCTCTCAAGTTCTTTGCTCTAGTGCTTGCTCAAGTTCTCCCCAAGTTCTTGCTCAAGTTTTGGTTCACTTGCATCACTAGAAAATCCCAAAAATATTTTGCTTTTGCTGTGATCTTTGTGCTGAATTTCTGGACGATTTTGTTGTGGTCACCGACACCCACAGGAACGACTCACCTTTTGTGGTGGTTTTCATCCCCGCAAGAACGATTAACTATCTTGAACGACTGACTTGATTTCCTTGTGCTAACTATATATATATTCAGTCCTTCGGGTAGTTGTTGTTGCACTAACCTTTTGCAGGAATCATGTCGAAGTTCTTCACGTCGCTCCGTCATTCCGCCCGGCTAGGCCGACGATCGGATGATGCTGGGAGCTCCCCAGCTCCGTCCCGAGGCTCGAGCCGGATGGACACGGACGAGCACGAAGCAGCTGGCTCGGGATGGGGCCATGCCACGCCCCTGGCCAGGCTGCTCCTGAGCGAGAGTGACATCAACCTTAGAATAGAAAGGGAGCAGAACACCCTCAACGAGCTTTGGCTGAAGCAGTTCGAGCCCACCCGTGTGTTTGAGCAAGATTTGCTCAGGGACACGGGGATGGACGCAGAGTTTACAGAAATCTTCCAGGCCATTGGCTGGGAGAATTTCTGGCACATCAACGAAGAAGGTTCGTACCTTCTCACCCTTGAATTCCTCCCGACTTTGGTTTCTGAAACTGGGGGGATTCGTTTTCGGTTCTTCAACCAAGAGTTCTTCTGCTCTTGGAGGGATTTTAGTTCGGGTCTCGGATTTTCAAGCCGTTGTTCCTTAGACCTGAACAAAGCGTTTAAAAGATTTGACCGGGTGGCATTTTGGAAAAAGATTTCGGGGGATACCAACTGTCATGCGCCACGCACGAACAGCATACATAACCCCACTTTGCGTTTCATGCATCGTTGGGTGTCTATGACGGTATTCCCCCGGGCAGATTTGCGCCCTGTCAACACCATTGAGTTGCGGGTTCTTTTTGCCATGGTCAAGAAGATTCCCTATTCACCTGTGAAAGACATGATTGGTCACTGGGTGTCTCATATTTCTCGTGCGGGTAGCATGGCGATGACTTCTCTAGTTACTCGCCTCGCTAACCATCTGGGCGTCCTCCAAGGCGCCCGGCTCATGTACATCGAGACAGCGCGTTCCGTCGTGGATGCCGAGCACTTCGTGCAAGCCCACATGATACGGCGGACGCCTGACGCAACGCTAGCTATGATTTACCGTGGTTATACAACTGAAGTGCCCTTGCCTTGTGCAGCACTAAGGTTGTATACCACACCGAAACTAACTCTTCAGTTGAGGACCGAGTCGGACGACTCTCCACCTTGGAGAGAGCCCGCTCGGCACAGTGTTGCAGGTGACGGACCCGTCACGAGGGGACGAGCAAGGCGTGATGCTGGGCTCGCTGCCTCACAGGAGCCAGAAGATGCACCACAAATGCCGCACCGACACACTTCCGCTTTTGAGGCCACCTACGGCATGTACACCGGCGCTGGGACGTCCGGAGCAGGAGGCTCCGGGCAGCATCAGGAGCCGAACTACTTCACCTCAGGACGCTGGGACTACGGCTAGGACACGGACTCTGAGTGGTTCGGGAGTCGGTATGGAGGGGGATACGACAGTGCCTCCCAGCCATACTACCCCGGATACTCACAGTCCGCACGCTTCGACTACGACCGGGAGCTGTCCTACATCTCCGACCGAGTCGAGCTCATCGACGACCGTACCCGAGAGATTCAAGACACGCTAGCCCGCCATTCTCAGTACCATCAAGAGAATAGCGGGATGGTAGCATCCATCCAGCATGACGTCCACGAGCAAGCGGAACAGCTGAGCCAGTACCTCTCAAGGCTCAACCCCTACCAGTGAAAGTCCAAGCTTGGGGGAGGACCCCCACCAGGTATGTCCCGATTTATCCAGCACTTTGATCATTTAATTTCCCTTTCATTTCCCTTCATGATAGTTTGCATTTAAAAAAATTTAAAATACCAAAAATATTTCACTTAAACAATATTTCCCTTGAATAAAATAACTCCCAACTATGCATGGAATGAATCATATGCCTCTCACCTTGGAAATGATGAATAGTTGCTCTGTCATTAATTTCCCAAGTACTTTGCTTCAACTAGTTGCTAGATTGTGCTTGAGTTATTTGGCATGAGTAAAAATTATCCTGAAAACCTTGTGGGCGCACATGCTTTATTCCAAGTCTAAGTTGTTGTGGGGAATGATATAGTGAGAATTTGGTTAAATTCTATTCTGCTTTTAGTACGGGGAAAATCTCGGAAATTTATGCTTTCAAAATGAAACAAGTTCCTCATTGGTCAAAATACCTACCAGAGCCATATGATAAGCTTAGTTGAAAATTTCTTCTCATATGCTGCTTGTTATCTTAGTGAGCTTTGTCAAATTGTTGTGACCTTTGAGTGAAGCTTTCATATTCTTAAAGATCGAGACCCACGTACACACACCACCTCTCACTTGCAATTCCTACACTAGGAGTTAGCAAACATTTTCCATCATCCATCCACAAAAATAAATGCTCCATGTTCCATGATTTCCCTCTCTAAATATTCCTGATAGAGACATGGGCTATGCAAAAAGAAAAGCATGCCAAAGAAGCATGGCAAAAATAAGAGAAAAAGAAAAGCATGCCAAAGAGCATGGCAAAGAGAAAGAGAAAAAGAAAAGCATGCCAAGTGGCATGACAAAAATATAAGAATAAAAGATAGCCCATGTTCTCGAAAATAAATCAAGGAGAGGGAAATTCATCCAAGGAGTTCCACCATATTCCATTCCACCATTCCACCATATTCCATTCCACCACTCCACCATATTCCACTCCATTCATATCCACACACACTTGCATGTCTCGATCTTAAGATATGATTTGTCTCCTCAGAGATCCGGTCTTTGACTTAGCAAAATATAAGATGCATGCATGCCTTCATCCTTTGTCCCTGAGCCACACAAAAAGCCATATTAGATGTTAGGATGAAAAGAAGGCACAAGCCTTTGGTGAGGATTCAAATACACTTGAGTGATTGAGTGTGCCAATGAGGAACAATTTGTAGTTTTCAAAACTTATGAAAAACTCCGAGATGGGATCCTGAAAAGAGTAGAGTAGAATAAAACTGAGTTTAAACTGTTCGTCCTTTCAACCGCCCAAGATAAGGAGATTGCTATAAGCCCCATAGGTAAAAAGGTGATTTGGAACTTTGCCTATGATTCAAGTATTTTTGAAGACTAGTTGTTTATAAGTTACCTGCAAAAAAATGACATTGTAGCAACTCCTGATCCATCGAGCCTAAGTTTATATCTTTGCTCGAGGACGAGCAAAGAGCTAAGCTTGGGGGAGCTTGTTGGCGGTCGTTACAGCCCAAATTCGACTACCAATACTCGGGAATAAACGAGGTTATATGCAACATTCCATGTACTTAGGTTTTATTTCTAATAAAGTTCCACGAGTTTTGGTGAGTGACACTTGTGCAGGTACAACTACGACAAATACGCGCTATTGGGGCCGAAAATGACCGAATCAGCCGAACAACTCCGTTCGGCCGGTTATCCCCCTTAGTCGTGCATGCCACCGGGAGTCGTCCACATCAACAAACACCAAATGAACACGAAAAATGATACATGGACGACACCAACTCATCCCAGAGCACCGCCACATCAACCTGGGCCCGCACAACATGAAGTACACCACCAGAGGCCGGCCCAGGGAGTCCACAGAGCAGAGGCGGTGCAGGGGGGCGGGCCTGGGCCTCCGGCCCAGTTCGGGCGAACTGGAGGGTTCGGCCGAACCGTCCCCAGCTGCCAAACCGACCCTGGGGCTGCATCCTGGCCCTTGGTGGCCGAGGCGGTGCATCCCTCGGTTCGGGCGAACTGGGTAGTTCGGCCGAACCGAGGAATTCGGCCGAACCGCCTCTCTGCCGCCTCTGGTCGCCTTGGCGGCTACCCTGCCTACAACCGACCTTTGGAGCTATAAATAGAGGGTCGCACTTCACTTGTAAAGACACACCAAGCCAAGGAGCTCATTTCCACTTTCATTCTAGTAGAGTTAGGATAGTTTAGTTGGGAGTTAGAGTTGAGTCGAGCTTTGCCTCGGAGGTTCCAGAGTCGTCTCCAGAAGCTCTGGTAATAGCTCTTGTATCTTTTACTTTTACTTTTGTAAGACATTGAGTATCAATATAGTTATCTTTATCACTTTGCCTTTGTCATTTATATCTTGCTTCTACTTTATCCTAGTTGCAAATATATCTTGTTTAGACTATAGTCAGTTATAGTTCTAGTGCTTGTAGTCTTGTTTAAGTCTTTGTCTTGGCTGGTTCTTCGATCTTGCTTGATACTGGAGGTGAACTGTCACCAAGAGTATTGACAAGGTTGCTTGCTCTTTCTAGCAAAGTAAGTAGTCGTTGCCTAGTGTAGGAGTGGTTCCTAGACTAGTCGGTGGCCTTAGTTTATTCCCATCGCAACGGAGGTGGTAGCCGGGAGGTGGTGACAGCCCTTTCGGTCTTCGTAGCCCATCACGTTAGTTCCGGTCCGTAGGATTCCCCAGTTGCGAAATAGTGGCACCCCTTCTCATCCCTTTCTGTGTGTTCACCGGTTCCCTTGTCCCGAAGCTAAGACATTAGAGTTATCCCAGATCTCCTAGTGCTGGCTCTGTAGCCGCTGTATCTCTAAGCTAGAGTGACATAGGTAGATAAAGAATCCAGGAGTCCTCTATCTCTTCTCGTTGTCCTCCCAGCTATCTATCTCTTCTCTCCCTTACCAGAGTATCCCTTGAGTTGTGTGTCCGGTATATCCACTCCTATCCAATACCGTTATCCCCTGTCTTGTCTAGTCGTGTACCCTCCTCTGATAGTCTCGAATATCTGTTCACTAGTAATCTTGCCAAATTTTCCCTGCGGAAATATAAATTACGATACCTCGGAATACTCCCAGGTGAAGTGCTACAGCGGTGATTCTGTGCGCTTGCAGAATATTTCTATATTTTACTAAGCCATAAGGAAAACCACTGAAACACTCCTTACCCCAGTACCAGGATTCTCAATTCTGATATTCGATCGGAAGAAGTGCCAACAATAGGGATGGGCGCTGCGGAGAATGAAAGGAAAGGGAGAGAGGAAGGATGTGCAATCGATAGAGGCGGGTCGGATGTGGGTACACAGGCGGGTAAGGAATTACTGCGGTGAGGAAAAACTTTTCGTTTTTGGCGGAAACATTCGGGAATGTAGGGTTTTCGCAAGTCTATCGTCCAGTATACTCAAAAATTTCCCCCAGGTGAGGACACCATGAGGGGTGGGTAGGATATTTTTTTAGGTGAGAAGTGTTTTCAATTGTTTAGGATCTTTATAGTATAGATTTGATGATGGATCTCACGGGCCTTTGTTACGTGTGAGGGACTTGCTGGGCTGGGCTTATGCGGTCAGCACTTGGGCTATAGTTTAACTAGTGGTCCTGGATAAAATAATAGAGAGGGGGAGTACAACAGAACAGAGAGAGAGAGAGAGAACAACGACGCGTCCCTGGCAGCGCGTGCGCAGCGGCAAAGCTCACTGGAGCTTCGCCGGGATGGTGATTCCGGCCGTCATTTTCAAATCCAAGGGCATGGTGAGGGAGAGTAGGGTGAGGGAAGTCTATCTTGGTGGTTCTCGCCAGGGATTAGAACACAAAAAAAGGAGGGGGCTATGGGCGGCCATTGCTGTGGCTTTGGAGCTCATGGGGGGCTCAGTACAGGCTAGGAGAGGGAAGGCAAAGGCTTGGGAGAGATGGATGGTGGTGTGGAGACGCTCAGCATCTGCTTACCTCGGCAGGAAGTGTCTCCATGGAGGAGATCGACGAGCGGCCGAGGCTCTGCTAATCAAACAGAGGAACTGGGGAACGGGATGGATGCTGGAGGTGGCGGAGCGGGGCTGCTCGGTACAGGCTAGAGGGAAGGAAGTTGCAAGCCGGATGCAGCCGAGCTTGACATTATGCCTGACGGCGTGTGCGGCAAGGCTGGGCAAAGGCCAGTGAGGGCGCCGGGAGTTGACGACACTGCAACTGCCCATGCGGAGGACTGCTTGTGTGTAATGGCGTGGTAGTGATGTAGGATCTAGGATACCGACTAGAGGGGTTGAATAGGCGGTTTGAAACTAACAAACACAACACTAGAGAAATTTAATTAGAAACACATGGAGGATTAAATTTTTAGCTATTCTAAGCCTACTCATGAAGAAAGAATACCCATGTGAATTTTGAATAATCATCCACAATCACAAGACAATAACTATTACCACCAATACTTCTATATGTAGTCGGACCAAATAAATCCATATGCTATAATTCCAAAGGTCTTGTGGTGGACATGACACTCTTTGTTGGATGAGTGTTAGCAACTTGCTTACCGGCTTGACATGCACTACATAATTTATCTTTCTCAAATTTAACATCTTTCAAGCCAAGAACTAGATCATGCTTCACTAATCTGTTGAGTTGTTTCATACCCACATGACCAAGCCTTCTATGCCATAACCAACCCATAGAGGCTTTAGAGAATAAGCAAGAAGTAAGATTAGCCTCTTTAGAAGAGAAATCCACAAGATATACACTATCATGACGAAACCCCTTGAAAATAGATTCTTTTACATCAAGATAGGTTACTTCAAAATCATTGCTAGTAAAAGTACATCTATAGCTATTATCACAAAGTTGAGCAATAGATAGTAAATTGAAATTCAAGGAATCAACTAGCAAGACATTTGGGAGGTTATAGTCATTTGAGATAGGTACATCACCAATGCCTTTTACTCATCCCTTGCTATCATCTCCAAAGGTGATGTTGTCAAAGTTGGATATCTCTTCATCAAGACATGAGAAAAATTTTCTTTCACCGGTCATATGATTTGTGCAACCGCTATCAATTACACAATGCCTTCCTCCAGCTTTGTAATTCACCTACAAGGAGAAATTACTTTCTTTTAGGTACCCAACTTTTCTTGGGACCTTCAATGTTAATGACCAAAACTTTAGGCACCCAAATAGATTTCAACTTAGAGCTACCCATAGAGCGACCAACAAATTTAGCACAAACAACACCCTTAGAATCTTTCTTAAGAATGTAAGGTGGATCCAAGGATACGGTCTTCTTGCTTTTGCATTTGTGATTCACATCAACTTTTGTCTTGCATCCGTGACACATCTTGAATTTAGCTTCTTCTTCAAGTGTCACATTAGATTTGACAAAAGTAGTCTTCTTGGGAATGAAAGTCGTCTTCCCTTGCTTTGGCAAATAAGCAATACCATTATTGTTCAAGGTAAATTTTTGGCTTGTCCAACAATGATTGAACCGAGTATGGCTTCCAAACCACTTAGAGAGATCCTTGGACAAACAATCAACTTCCTTTTTCAAAGATTCATTTTCCAATAATAGGAGAGATGCATCATTAGAAGTCATTTCACTAATACAAGAGCTAGTACTTGTGCTACAAGAGAGGTTAGATGAACAAGACATACAAGGAGGAGCGGCCGATGCGGATGCGGTCGAGCTTGACTTTATGCCTGACGGCATGTGAAGCAAGGCTGGGCAAAGGCCGGTGAGGGCAGTGGGAGTTGATGATGCCGCTGTCATACCCTGAAATTTTTGGATTTCAGGATGTGATTTTAAAGAATAATTAAATAAAGAATTTCTCAAAATTTTAAAACTTTTCTCAACTTTATTTAATTTGCAGGGAATTTAGCACATGAAAACAAATTTCTAAATTAAATTAAAACAATATAGGTTTGATGTTGTGTGCTTCGCATTCATGCTGGCTTGCATTTAGTGGTTTTATGTGTGCCAAATTTTCTAAAATGCGTCTAGAAGCCTAATGGGAATTTTCCTAATTTCCTAGAGCGTATTCCAATTTTTGGAATGTGCTAAATTCCTTATCATAAGCTCCAAATATTTTATTTGGGTCCCTCAGGTACAACTCTAACTCTGGGATTTTTTCCTGGGAGTTTTGGAATTTTCGAAGTATTTTTCATGGCTTAATTGATTTATCTAGATATATCTAGGTTAATCTTTGCTCCCAAAATAATATTCTGAAAATAAAAATAAGAAAAATCCTAAAACCTCTCTGGGCCGAATCTAAGCCAATCCCAAACCCAACCCACCAAGGCCTGCCCCCTCCACTCTCTCTCTCTCTGTCCGTGGGCCTCCCTTCCCTGCGAGGCCCGATTCGGGCCCGTCCTAGCCAGCTCACCCCAGCTCCGCCAGCCCAGCCCTTCCTCTCCGCTCCGCCCAGTCTGGGCCGCCCCGCAGCTCCCGGCCCGCCTCCCTCTTTCGCTCCGAGCCGCCTCCGCTTGGGCCGATCGCCAGCTCTCCCGACCCAATCAGCCATCACGCTGGCCCAGCTCACAAGCAGCCGCGCCGGCCCACGCGCCCCGTTCCTTGCCGCTAACCGCTGGGGCCCGCACGTCATCCCCAACCCCCACACACGTCAGATTTGAACCCGACTCAAGCCAGGCTCCACCGCGCCGCCGCCTCGGGCGCGCACGCCGACGTCCACCCGAGGCCACACGCCGCGCCTTTATAAGTCGTCGCCTTGCCGCCTCTCGGTCTCATCTTCGCGTGCAGTAAAACCCTAGCGCATCTTCGAGCTCCACGCCACCGTCGTCCGAGCTCCGTCGCCGCCGTCGATCTCCGCCGCTCGAGTGCCCCTGCCTCGCGTGACTACCCTCCGAGCACCGCCGTGTGGTAAGGAAGCCTCCCAGCCGCTTCTTGCTCGCTCTCGCACTTCGTAGTGCGCGCTCCGCCTCGCCATTGCCGGCCGGCCGCCTGTCCACAATGTCCGCCGCCTCGGTGCCCCGTTTGCCGATGCGAAGCCCCGAGATGGAATCCACGCAATCCCCGCTCCCTCCCCATCTAGATCTCGTCGCGTTTGGTGGCATCTATCCCGATTTCGGGTGAGCTCCGACGAGCCTCCACCGCGAGAGCCGGCGGCGCCGCCGCCCCTGACCCCGCCGACGAATCCCCCCTCCCCGATCGGTTCCTAGCCCTTAGATCCGGATCCAACGGCCATCGTGCGTCCCCTGCCCGAGTCAAACCGAGGCGGTACTGGTCAACTCTGGTCAGCGCCGGCCTCTTTCCAAATGAGCTCTTGGCTTTCTACGAAATCAACCCGCCGTCCAGCGCTTCTGCAAAATAATTATGAATAGGTCCCAGCTTTTATGAAAAACCCCCTGCTCTCTTGAAAATTAGTGCTCGAGTTCCTGTGTCGATACTTTTACTCGTTAGCCCTCCTATATTTTTTCATAAAATCATGTTTAGGTCCCTGGCTCCAATAAGCCCCTTTAAGTTTTTAAACCTCGCCAGCAAGTCCCTAAATCCTAGAAAACCCATATCTATCTCGTTTTAGCTCCGATTAGTGTGATTCTTGCGCTCATGTGTTGGTAGCGAAGCGTATAATAGTTTTATATTCTTCTTTTGCTCTTTTGCTACCGTTTGGTGTACTTTTCTAATAGAGTAACTTGTTTGCATGTACTGGCTGGTGTGGATGCTTGTGTGGTGATTCGTGTGTCTAGTCGGTGAGCCATTCGAGTTCGAGCTCGAGCAAGGTTATGAGGAGTAGGATCAGCAGCAGCAGCACTTTGAGGAAGGCAAGTATAGCACGGACAATCCTTGCTACCTAAACACTCATTTTATCATTCATTTTTATGTGCATGTGTCTAAATTGATGTACCTTTAAGGTTGTACCTAGATTTGTATACCCTATCCTTCGATATCCCAGGGTCATGCATATGGGTAGTTCTTTGCTAGGCGCAGCTACTGTCACCATTATTTAATTGTTAATCTTGAATTAATGGTTCACTTCAATTTGATGGAAAAACTTGATTTTTAGCAACATGGTTCAGGGAGCTAGAGCATGTGCTTTGTGCTTTGCTCTGGTGTCTCTCCGTAAGGACTGGTTGGTAAAGCGGCAACCGAGGAGCCTATCACCACTGCTGGAACTATTATGGCTCTGGTCTTGGACAAGTAGCTTGTACGTCTCTAGCTTGCTAGTGGTTACCGATGGACCGACAGCGTTAGTGGAAACAAGGTGAAAGGGTGTTTTCTGATCCACCGAGGACGGGAGATCCGTTGGCTAAGTCTCGTTAGGCTCAGTCCCGTGTTGGGAGCATCTGCGATAGAGAGCTCCACACATTGCGCATGGATGGGTGTGATGCCCGCGCTTTGGACTCCATTGACCCCCTTATGGTGCGACTCCGTAAACGTCAGTCAATCTCGTGCCAAGGGTCTCACCGCCTTGTTAAGCTAGCGGCTACTGTCTTGTTAGGGTGTCTTGCGAAAAGCCTCGTAGCGTCCCTATGCGATCACACCTCAGAAGTGTGGTTTAAGAGGTTTGGCCACCTCGTCATGGTTGGGTTCAAAGCTCCATTGAGCTTTTACGCGACCGGTGGGTAAAGGGTGAAACCTCTGCAGAGTGTACATCTATCATGATAGCCATGCTCATGGTCAAGAGCGGTCTGGATCCTTTTTTATTAGAAGATGATGTTAATTTATTGCTTAATGTTACTTGTACTTTCTTAATTGGGTTGAAACTGGGATTCATTTAATTGTAGTAACTTGGATCATGATAAATGAATCAACTAAAAGTGACAAAGCAGTTCAGCCGTATCAAGCCTTACTTTGAGCCTTCATTCACCCGTGTTATACTTGCTAAGTAAATGTTTTACTTACACTTGCCAATATTCAACAAAATCCCGGATGGGTAACAGATGGATCAGTGATTGAGACAGCTATTGAGTTTCATGAGGATTTCCATACTTCTGAGCTGTGGTCAACCAGTCGGTGTCCCTATGGACTCGAGGCTCTACCTACTGAGAGAGTGAATAACTAGACTTCCGTTGTATTTATTTATTTTATTGTGTTAAACTCTGATGTAAAATGTTTTATTCGAGCATATGTACTATGTTTACCATATTTGTAAGCTGTATGTGTTCTGTGGACTTCCTGGGCACACATATGGCAGCATTCGGGATTATGTGTAAACCTGGGTGTGACAGCTGCAGCTGCCCGTGCGGAGGACAGCTGGCGTGTAGTGGCGTGGTAGTGGTGTAGGATCTAGGATACCGACTAGAGGGGGGTGAATAGGCGGTTTTAAACTAACAAACACAACACTAGAGAAATTTAATTAGAAACACTTGGAGGATAAAATTTCTAGCTATTCTAAGCCTATGTTGAGGGTCAACAACGTAGGGTGACAAGATATGATTCAATCTCTAGACATTAAATTGCTCAAATGAAATTTCTTGAAAAAATATGAGCAAATAAAGACCAAGTTCAAGAGACGAAATTTATCCCGTGGTATCGATGACTTGCCGGTCACCCCTAATCCTCGTTGAGATGGATTCAATGTTCAATCGCTTCTCTATCAAGACTCCGCTTGATGTATACTCCAGTTAGAACCAAATAACCACTCCAAATCTCGATTCCACTGGAGTTGCTCTTCACCACTCCGGTGAGGTGAGCACAGAGACCTCTCACACCAATCTTCCAAGTCAACTTCACAATCTTCTTGAAGTGCTCAATGGAATCGCGAGCTCCAAACCGTCTAGGAGGCGGCAACCTCCAAGAGTAACAAATTAACTTGATTGCTTGACGAATCCTAGTGCCACAATGATCAAATCCTTGAAGTAATGCACTAGATGCTCTCAATCTCACAAGAATGCAACCTCAAAGCAAAGTGAGTGAGACAGAGGAGAGAAAGAGCTCAAATATTTTAACAAACCTTTCAAGAGTGCCAAGAGAGCTCACCCCACCGCGCGGTTGAAGTATATATAGACCCTCTCCTGGAAACTAGCTGTTATGTTCAAAACGCGTGAAAAACAACACATCACGGATTGTCCGACCCAACATCACGGACAGTCCGAGCTTGAATCCAACGGCTATTTTAGCGAAGTCAAACGTGTGTCAGAGTTAGCCGTTGGGGCCAGACGGACTGTCCGACTGGCCATCACAGACTGCCCGTGAAGCATCACGAACGGTCCGATCATCCCGGACAGATGGTCTGACCCCCTGGAATGCCAGGAAATGTCTATGTTAGAATCGAGCTCTTTTATATGGATTGTCCGATCCCAATCACGGACAGTCCGACAGTTAGCGCACAGCTCGCCAAGTCAGCACACATGGGCCCACCTGTGAACACATGTCACGGACTGTCCGACCCCAAATAATGGACAGTCCAACGAACGTTCGGACACGGTCCGAACAGAATTTTCAACATATTTTAATTATCTTTCAACACGTAAGTCACGGACTGTCCGTCACCAAGACCTCGGACAGTCCAATGCCCAGTCAGGACTATATTTTCATAAGATTTTCAACATGTCCTTTAACTATGTTAATCGCCACTCATCTAAATGAAATCCATGAAAGTCAAAGGTCAAGGTGGCACTATAGACACGTCAAGCCAATGACGTTGATCCCTCTTGATAGTACAGCTATCTAGCCTATTAACCCGGTCATTTTTCATCCTCTAATCACCTCATGACCGGTCAAATGAAAAGCCCTATCATATACCTTTGCATTGAGCTTTCCCATGACACGAAGCATCCATGCCATCGCCACATCATCGCATGAAGCTCAATTCAACCCCGAGACTAACCCATTCTCATGTTCTCAATGAAATTGTTAGTCCACAAAGGTTGTCATTAATTACCAAAACACAAATTAGGGGCCTAGATGCCTTCAGTCTTCCCCTTTTGGTAATTGATGACAACCATTTCAAGGAGTGAAAATATTGAGAGTGAAACATGAAGTCACTTACTCATGTCAATGAATCATATTATAGAGATAGTTTGATGGCTAATAATTTCAAAGATAGAGAATAACTCCCCCTACATGTGTGCATAAACTTTTGCTCTTCATTTTCTCACACATGCATAGGTGTGTCAATTTTGGCGGAGTTTCCCCTACAACATGGAGATCAAGGCAACAACAACAACACACACACACACACACACACACACATATATATATATATATATATATATCCAATAGAAATAGTAAAACCAATATGGATAGGCCTCAACTCCACATAGAAACTAGAACAAGCCACAACATAATAATTTAGCTAACATAGGCCATCACACAAGCTTAACAGAGAAAAGCAAGTTCTAGTTTATTACAAGCCAAACCACCCATAAATTAAAATACAAAAGCAAGAGTTCAAAGTTCAATTCATGCATGCAAGAGAGCTCCCCCTAAAGATAACATCATCACTCCCTCCAAATTCTCTCCCTCTTTGGCATCAAATACCAAAAGGTCTAGTCATCCTGCTGTGGTGGCAGAGGAGGATAAGATGGCTACCTAGATAGATATTGTAGAAGTGCCCACTGAAATCCGTGAAAGCGGTGTAGATCGTTGTTGGTAGTCGTTACGGCACGTTTTCGACCACCAATACTCGGGAATAAAAGAGGTTATATGTGACATTTCATGCACTTCGGTTTATTTCTAATAAAGTTCCACGAGTTTTGGCGTATATCACTTGTGCAGGTACAATATCAACAAATATGTGCTACAAGGGTCGGAATTGACCTATTCGGCCGAATGACTCTGTTCGGCCGGATTACCCCCCCCCCCTTAGCCATACATGAAGCAAAGCTTAACCGGGAGGCCGTCCATGTCAGCAATGACCAAGCGATGACTGTGCAGGCCACGTAGACCACTGCCACATCATCCCTGGACCAAAATCACATGAAGTCCACCAAGTCCAAGATATCCAAGAAGTCCACGAGCAAGAGGCGGTGCACGGGAGCTGTATTGGGCTGAAAGCCCGGTTTGGCCGAACCGACCCCAGCTGCAAACCGCCTCCCAGGAGCGAATCCAGGCCGTGGGAAACAAGGGCGGTGCATCCCACGGTTCGGCAGAACTGGGGGAGTTCGACCGAACTGACCCAGTTCGCCCGAATCCCCAAGATTCAACCGAACTGGCTGGGCACCGCCTTGAGCTCTCTTGCATGCTACTCCAGCTCCACCGCCTTGCTCCAGCTATAAATTGAAGGTCCAAGGCCCCGGTTCAACACACACCACTTGGGAGCAAGTCTCCAATCACTCTCTTTCAAGATGTAGAGTTAGCCTAGTCTAGCTGGGAGTTAGAGTCAGGGTCGAGCTTCGCTCGGGGTTCCGGAGCCGTCTTCTGGAGTTCTGGTAAAGCTCTCGTATCTTTTCCTTTTCTTTATGCAAGACTCTGGTATTTAATATATTATCTTTTGCATTTCTTTGAGTTATGTATTCTGCATTTATTTCACGGAAAATTGTGGCATGTCTAGCCTTGGTTATAGCAGTTGTAGTCTGGTTCTAGAAGTTCTCTCCTAATTCTTTGTCTTAGCTGGTTCCTCGTTTCTTCTCAATACTTGCGGTGAGTTGTCACCGGGGTATTGACAGGATTGCTTGCTCTTTCTATGAGAGTGAGTAGTTATTGTCTAGCATAGGTGTGGTGCCTAGTCTAGATAGTAACCTTGGTTTACCATTGATTCAAACGTACATGTGGTAGTTGTTAGGTGGTGACAGCCCATAGGAACCTGAGAGGCTGTTAGTGGCTCCCCTTCTCATCCCTTTATGGGAGTCGCGTGTACCTTATCCCGACGATAAGACAACATAACTAGGAAAAGAACCATAGATGCCATTCTTCATCTAGTCGTAACCTTTGCCGGAGATATCTCTAAGTTATTGGAAGTATATAGGAATCCTTTACTGTCTCGTTGTCCTCCCACTATCTAGGCCACTCTTCTATCTATCCTGGATTTCTCCTTGTGTGTGTCAACTGCATATCACTCCTATCATATCCTTTACCCCCTCCTTGTTAGCCGGTACTTTAATTAGTAGTTACATCCTTGTTAATAGTCAATACACTTTATCCAATGCTTCCCTTAGGAAATAAATATGATACCTTGGAATACACCCAGGTGAAATGCTACATCGGTATCTGTGCGCTTGCGGATTTATATCTGTGTCGTAAGAATACTAATAAGCACTCCTTGCGCCATTACTAGGATTGGCAATCCTGATAGTGGACCGTAAGAAGTGTCAACAAACGTGTTGAATGAACTCTCAAGCTGGGACTGACGCTCAACAATCTGCTGGTGCTGCTCAGTAGTGGACAAACCATCAAATCTAGCACTCAATGATTCTATATCAGTGTGAAAGCCCTGCTGCATCCCCTAAAGCTGAGTCATGATGGGATGGAAATACTGGGAGTTCATCTACTGCTCATATGTATGAAAACGGTCATCAAGCTACTGCTGAAAACCCTGCTGCATAGTTTGGAAACCCGTGGTCATCTGTGCCCTAAAAGTTTGAGCTAGGTTATCACTTATGGTCTGAAAGTATGGAGTGAAGTAACCATCAGGAGGAGTCCAGTAATTCTATGGCTGCATAGGAGGAGGAGGAGGAGGAGGAGGATGAGGCATTTCATGAGCACCCATATCAAAATCCACATTGACATTCTCATTCACATTTGGTGCTCCCTCAGCTGCAGCAGACCCTACATCTCCATATGGTGTCAGTGGCCTAGCAAGAAAGCTCTTGGCATTGAAGAATGGTTGATACAATTCATGGTGAACTTCACATGAACCATTCTGTCCGGTCTTAACCTTGATTAGGGACATGATATAGGGAGCAAAATACATATTGCTCTTGAGAACCATCCTTTTCTCTAACATCTACTCAAAGATCATCTTGATCACATTGAATCTAGTTCCATTCTTGATGTAGCTTATGATATTCCAATAATGATCACGAATGGCATCCCTATTTCCACCCTTAGGCATGAAAGTGCACCTGATAATGTTATTGATGGCAACTGGATGATGCCTAAGCCCAGTAGGTGTGCCAAACTTAACAGGAGCAATATGAGCAGGTTCATAAAAAATCTGAGAGTATTCAAATATATCCTGCTGATAAACATCAAGACTAACTCCCCCATTAGTGAAATAATCATAGTCAAGTTGATTAGCTTCAGCAAAATTCTTGGAAAGTAGCTGAGTACCTACTCTTGCCAGTCATCCATTCTATCTTACACTCTTCAATATCAAGCTCACGTTTAGCATAGAATAGTGTAATGATAATATCATTCCAATCACACCTATGCTCTAGAAAAGGTCTAAGTCTGAGGTTCTCAAACATGACAATCACTCCCACTAGAACTTCGTTGGTTCCAAGATATGGAAAATCAATTCTATTGTGAGAATAAACTATGCAATTAACTAAGTGACCAAACAAAGAATCTTCTTGCACCATAGTATGGAAATATCTGTTGTGAGTGTTGCAAAGTTGAGCATAGGCATAGTCATTTCTCACCCGTGCATACTCCTTTTGACTCCAAACCTTCCTTGGTGTAGAGTGAGAGTGTACATCAATGATATCATCATGACCACAACCTCCCCCTTGATGCATAGCCTCATCTTCTTCAACGACAAAATCATGTTGTCCCATTGAGGACTCCACTTCTATTTCTGCCACATAGTCACTGTCATAGGAATCATCCTCTTCAGAGCTTGTGTCTTTGCGATGCCTCTTGGAGGACCCTTCGTCTCCCCTTTTCTTGGTCATTCTGTTCTTGATCCATTCGGCTAGTGAAGTAATCACTTTGCGGCCTCTGTCAATAATTGAGTGAATATTAACAATAATAATCAATAGTATAAATTGAATGACCCAATCCATGATACCCTGCCAAAATTCGCCACAACTAGTGCCTGACGGACAGTCCGTCGAGATACCACAGATAGTCCATCAGTCAAACGAATAGTCCGTCGCGGACTCTCGGACAGTCCGTACGCACTGTAGCGGCGACAAACATGAATAGGGGTCCAAGAAGTTTTGATCTCCATAACTCAATCAATAAGCAATTCTTTCCCACCAAACATTAGCCACCGCACCACTAGAACATAGCAAACATATTCCCCGATCACTTTTCCAAAACCATGGTCAAATTTCATATCAGAGACTCAAACCCTAGCCACCTTCTTGCCTCAAATCTGAGAAAAATAGAATGAGATTCGTAAAATACCCGGATGACATGGTGGAGAATCACGCGGAGAGTCCGTGGATGTGCTCAGACCGTCCGGAAAGAGCTCCAATCAAAAGATTCAAGGAGGGTCCCTTTTCTCCACCAAGAACAAGAGAGAGGATAGAGATGGGTTTGGTGCATTTTGTTAGGAAGAAGAAGACTTCACCTTTTAGATCCCTTAACTGGCAGCCCCACTTGCGCGTGGGCCTCTTGGACAGTCTGAGGTCCTCGGTCGGACTATCCGACCCTCTCCATTTTCAGTCCCAAAACCTTCTGTGTGATTTTTCACATTTTACAGACAGTCTGTGGTCCATGACGGATAGTCCGTGAGGTGTCCTCGAACGGTCCGCGGTCCATGGATGGACTGTTCGGTCCTCAGTTCCTTTTCATCCCAAGAAAAACCATTTTGCTAGACACATTGATGTATCATTTGGGGTCATTGCTCAAAATGTGAAGCAAAATTTTCATGATATGATAAAGATCAATATGTCATGCATCATGCGATAAAAAGAGATTGTTTTGTGAAGAAAAAATGCAAGGAAACACATATGCTAACTTTCGAGCCACATTTGAGTAATCAATGACATTAACTCATTTCTCAATTTGCAAAACCGAGATTCATCCAAAGGCTTGGTAAAGATATCCGCCAATTGATCATCCGTGGTCACTCCATCAATCTTGATATCACCTTTGCTCACATGATCTCTAAGAAAATGATGTTGAATATTAATATGCTTGGTTCTAGAATGTTGAACCAGATTATTCGCAATCTTAAGAACACTTTCATTATCACGTAAGAGGGGAATTCCATCGAATTTCAAACCATAATCAAGAAGTGTTTGCTTCATCCATAATAATTGAGCACAACAACTCCCCGCCGAGATATATTCTGCTTCGGCGGTAGAGAGATCCACCGAATTTTGCTTCTTTGAAGACCAAGACACGAGTGAGCACCCAAGAAGTTGAAAACCACCAGAAGTGTTTTTCCTATCAACTTTACAACCGACATAATCTAAATCCGAATAACCAACTAATTCAAATTGAGCACCCTTTGGATACCAAAGACTGATATTTGGAGTGAATTTCAAATATCTCATGATTCTTTTTACGGCGGTCAAATGACACTCTTTAGGAACAGCTTGAAATCTAGCACACACTAAACATGATATCGGGCCTAGATGCGGCAAGATAAAGCAAACTACCTATCATGGATCTATAGAGTTTAACATCAACCGGTTTACCTCCCTTATCAAGATCAAGATGTCCATTTGTAGCCATAGGTGTCTTAATCAGCTTTGGGTCTTCCATACCAAATTTCTTCAAAATATCTTTCACATATTTAGATTGGCAAACAAATGTGCCTTCCTTGATTTGCTTGATTTGAAGTCCAAGAAAGAAACTCAATTCACCGATCATAGACATTTCAAATTCCCTAGACATCATTTCTCTGAATTCTTCACAAAAAGATTCATTAGTTGAACCAAAGATTATGTCATCAACATAGATTTGGCAAATAAAAATATCATTTCCAATTTTCTTAGTGAAAAATGTAGTGTCAAACTTTCCAATTTTAAATCCCTTAGAAATAAGAAAATTCCTAAGCCTCTCATACCAAGCACAGGGAGCTTGCTTTAGACCATAGAGAGCTTTGGAGAGCTTATACACATGATTTGGTTTCTTAGGATCCTCAAAACCGGGAGGTTGTTCAACATATACTAGTTCACTAATTTTACCATTCAAGAAAGCACTTTTAACATCCATTTAATATAATTTTATATTATGAGAGCATGCATAAGCAAGTAAAATTCTAATAGCTTCAAGTCTAGCTACGGGAGCAAAGGTTTCATCAAAATCCAAACCTTCTACTTGAGTGTAGCCTCGAGCAACCAATCTTACCTTGTTTCTTACTACAATACCATCCTCATTCTTCTTATTCCAAAAGACCCATTTAGTTCCAATGACATTATAATTCTTGGGCCATTCAACCAATTCCCAAACTTGGTTGCGGGTGAAATTATTCAACTCTTCTTGCATAGTCATCACCCAATCCGGATCGTCTAGTGCTTCATCTACACGTTTAGGCTCAAGTGAAGATACACAAGAATAATGTTGACAAAAAGAAGCAACACGAGATCGAGTTTGGACACCCTTACTAATGTCACCCACAATTTGATCCATGGGGTGATCTTTGGCAATTTCACCATGAACTCTCGATTGAGCAACCAGATCTTGAGTTGATGTAGACAATGGAGTAGTAGAGACCAATTGCTCATTTTGTTGGGAGGAGTCATTGTTGCTTGATTCACCAATTTCTTGATTAGTTGATATAGAAGTAGATGGATTCACTTGGATAGAAATTGATGGACCTTCATCTTTATCTTCCTCTTCTCTTGGTCGAATATCTCCAATAGACATGTTCTTCATGGCCTCTCTCAACCCCTCTCCTCTTACATCACCCAAGTTTTCCTTCTCATCTTCTGACCCATTTGTTTCATCAAATTGAACATCATATGCTTATTCAACAAAACCCTTAGATTTGTTATGCACTCTATAGGCCTTGCTACAAGATGAATACCCAAGAAAAAAAACTCCATCACACTTGATTTGAAACTTGGATAACCGAGAGCCTCTCCTGAAGATATAGCATTTACACCCAAAAACCTGAAAATATGAAATATCGGGCTTTCTTCCAATGAGAAGTTCATATGGAGTCTTGTTAAAAAATCGATGACAATGTAGCCTATTTGATGCATGACAATCGGTGTTAATAGCCTCAGCCTAAATAGAGTGCGAGACATTATACTCGACTAGCATTGATCTTGCCATCTCAATCAATGTTCTATTCTTTCTCTCAACTAAACCATTTTGCTCCGGTGTATATGTAGTTGAGAATTCATGTTTGATTCCCATCTCATTACAAAATTCTTCAACTTTAGTGTTCTTGAATTCACTTCCATTATCACTTCTCACTTTCTTTAACTTTTGATCAAATTCATTTTTAGCTCATGACAAAAATCTTAAAGATATCACGTGTGTCGGATTTGTCATGAAGAAAGAGTACCCATGTGAATCTTGAATAATCATCCACAATCACAAAACAATAACTATTACCACCAATACTTCTATATGTAGTAGGACCAAATAAATCCATATGCAATAATTCCAAAGGTCTTGTGGTGGACATGACACTCTTGGTTGGATGAGTGTTAGCAACTTGCTTACCGGCTTGACATGCACTACATAATTTATCTTTCTCAAATTTAACATCTTTTAAGACAAGAACTAGATCATGCTTTACTAATTTATTGAGTTGTTTCATACCCACATGACCAAGCCTTGTATGTCATAACCAACCCATAGAGGCTTTAGAGAATAAGAAAATAGTAAGATTAGCCTCTTTAGAAGAGAAATTCACAAGATATAAACTATCATGACGAAACTCCTTGAAAATAGATTTTTTCCATCAAGAGAGGTTACTTCAAAATCATTGCTAATAAAAGTACATCTATAGCTATTATCACAAATTTGAGCAATAGATAGTAAATTGGAATTCAATGAATCAACTAGCAAGACATTTGACATGTTATAGTCATTTGAGATAGGTACATCACCAATGCCTTTTACTCCTCCCTTGCTATCATCTCCAAAGGTGATGTTGTCAAAGTTGGATATCTCTTCATCAAGACCTGAGAAAATTTTTCTTTCACCGGTCATATGATTTGTGCAACCGCTATCAATTACCCAATGCCTCCCTCCGGCTTTGTAATTCACCTACAAGGAGAAATTATTTTCTTTTAGGTACCCAACTTTTCTTGGGTCCTTCAATGTTAGTAACCAAAACTTTAGGCACCCAAATAGATTTTAACTTAGAGCTACCCATAGAGTGACCAACAAATTTAGCACAAACAACACCCTTAGAATCTTTCTTGAGAATGTAAGATGGATCCAAGGATACAGTCTTCTTGCTCTTGCATTTGTGATTCATATCAACTTTTGTCTTTCATACGTGACACATATTTAACTTCTTCTTCAAGTGTCGCAATAGATTTGATAAAAGTAGTCTTCTTGAGAATGAAAGTCGTCTTCCCTTGTTTTGGCAAATAAGCAATACCATTCTTGTTCAAGGTAAATTTTTGGCTTGTCCAATGATTCAACTGAGTATGGCTTCCAAACCACTTAGAGAGATCCTTGGAGAAGCAATCAACTTCCTTTTTCAAAGATTCATTTTCCAATAATAGGAGAGATGCATCATTAGAAGTCTTTTCACTAATGCAAGAGCTAGTACTTGTTCTACATGAAAGGTTAGTTGAACAAGACATACAAGTCTCACATTTATCATTCTTGACATATTTTCCTTTGGCCTCTTGCACAACAAGAGTGTTGTGAGCTTCCTTAAGCTCTTCATTCTTCTATTTGAGTATCCTCCATGACGTGTTGAGAGTGTCATGAGAATCCTCAAGATTAGCATGAGAAGTATTTAGCTCCTCATAGGAATTTTGGAGTGAAACATTTTCAACTCCATATCCTTCAACTTAGCCTTTTCCATGCACAATTTGCCATCGAATTTGATAAGCATATTAACAAGATCTTCATAAGAAAGAAGATTATCATCACAAGCATCATCATCGTCATTATCCTTAATTGTTACCTTTGGTTCACCTTTTGCCATGAGACAATATGGCTTGGAGAAGAGTGAAGGAGCTTCCTTGATCAACTGCGGCAAGACTCTTTGATGGCTTGTCATCAGCATCATCGTCATCGTCGCTTGCATCGGAATCCCGTTCAACAAAGTAGGTTTGCACATTCTTCTCCCTATTGTAGTACTTCTCCTTCTTGTACTCACTTTTCTTGTCTTTCTTCTTGTCATTCTTGCCCTCTTTGTTGTTTGGATAGTTGATTGATATATGTCTGGTTTCCCCACAAGTAAAGCAATCTTTCCCTTCAAATGGATTCTTCTTTGAGAATTGATTTTTCTTCCGAACTTTCTTCTTGTCAAGAATTTTTTGAGCCCTCTAACAATAAGAGTCATTTCCTCATCCGAGTCATCTTCTTTGTCTTCATGATCATTATCATCTTGAGCAGCTTTGGCCTTGAGAGCAATGTTCTTCTTTTCTTCATTTGTTGAATGACCATGAGCCTCTTTTTGTGATTGCTTGAAAATATCATGTGTAAGCACTTCATCAAGCAATTTTGTGGGGGGTCACAAGCAATGTCACTATTGTTTCATATTTCTCCGGAAGACATCTAAGAAATTTGTGAGAGAAATCTTGATCCGGCACATCAAAATCAAGGCACTTGAGCTCATTCACAATATCATTCAACCGATTAAACATGGTTGAAATATCTTCATCCTTCTTCATAGAAAATTCATTGAATTTACCCTTGAACACATAGAGTTTTGCTTCCTTTATCGAGGATGTAACTTCATACATTTCAGCAAGCTTGTTCCAAACATCTCGTGCAATAGTGGGCACCTTGACACGGTTGAACTGCCCAATTGAAAGTCCCTCATATAAGATGCACAAAGCTTGCTCATTGAGATCTTCATTCTCTAGATCGGTTGGAGTTTTGTTATCCTTATCTAAGATGACAAACCCATTTTCAACAATATTCCAAGCCTTTCTCCCTGTTATCCTTGAATAGGTTGTCATCTAGTTTTCCAATAGTCATAATTATCCCCATCAAAGAATGGTGTCTTGTAACACCCTAAAAATGCCTATTTTGAAAATCTAGTAATTAAATTGTTTTTATTTAATTTTATGCTCATATTAATCTAAGGAAAATAAATTATTTATGATAAATAAAATTTAATATAAGGTTAGAAACATTTTTGTTGCATTCATGCCGACTGCATTGTGTTTTGTTTGTGTGTGGTTCAATTGGAATTTGAATTCTGTTTAAATTCGAATTTGAATCGCTGAGTTTGGAGCTCTAGAAAAGTTTCTGCGGCCCGAGTCCGATTTTCCTCCCTAAACTTTTTTTCCCCGGCCGATTTTAGCCCTTCTACTCTTTTTCCCGCAGCGGCCCAGCCTCCCTTCGCTCCACTTGCGGCCCAACTCGGCAACCAGCGCGCTCTGTTTCCGGCCCGGCCCAGCGGCCTGCTCGCCCCAGCCGCCCTCCCCTTTCCTCGGCCCAGTCCGGCCCAACGGCACGGCCTGCAGCCTGCCAGCGCAGCGCCCCGCGGCCCGCAGCGCCCCCTCCCCTCTCTGCTGACTGACGAGCGGGCCCCCCGTGTCAGCCTCGTCCCTAACCTCCCACCCGAGTCCTTCTCGGTCCCGGCCATGGAGTCCCGGCCGACCACGGCACGGACGCCGAGGGGCCCCAGACTCTCCTTGGCCGCCCTTCAAATAGCGCCGCCGCTCCTCCCAATCCCCATCTCAATTCGCGTTGCCCATCCCCGTCGCTCGAGCTCGGACTCGCCGCCGCCGTTTCCAAACCCGCCGCCGTCGATCTCGTCGTCCGTCGCCGTTCCACCCCGGCGAACAGCCCCAAGACCGTCGCGTGAAGGTCAGGAACTCCTTGAGCTTCCTCTTGCCCCTCCCCGTGCTCTGTAGCACCGTCCCCGCATTGGACCGCCACCGCCCGAGCGCCGCCGCCGCCATAGGTCGTCGTGCGCCGTCGCTGTTGCTCCGCCGCCGACGAGACCCATCCAGCCGAACTCGTCGTGTTGCCCCGGTCACGTAGCGCCAAACCCCGTCCCAAAGCAAGGCCCCTAGCTCGATTTCGAGCAACGCCGGCGACGCGCCGCCGCTCGCCGCTGCAGCTCCGCCGCCGCCGGTGACCCCTTTTCCCTGGATCCAATCTCGGTCGTCCAAACTAGATCCGACGGCCCAGATCGAAAGCCAACCGGAGTCAACTCGGGTCAATAGCGGTCAACTGTGACGTTTTGCAAAAGAGCCCCTGCCCTTTTTCAAAATTAACCTGCAGTCCAAATCTATTCAAAAATAATTACAATTAAGTCCTGATTTTTACAGAAAACCCCCTGCCTTATTTAAAAATAGTACCCGAGGTCCTGTTTTAGTTAATTTGCAAATAAACCCTCCTATTTTTATATAAAATTATGTTTTAGCCCCTGAGTTTTTGCAAATAAGCCCCTGGAACTTTTAAAACTTTGCCAGCAAGTCCCTGAACCTTAGAAAAGCCATAACTTCTTCGTTTTAGCTCCGATTTGAGTGATTTTCGCGCTCACGAGTTCGTAGCGAAGCGTAGATTAGTTTCTAAGCCTTCTTTTGTTCTGTTTCTATTGTTTGGTGTACTGTTCTAATAGATTAATATTGTTTGCATGTACTGGCTTGTGTGGATGCTTGTGTGTTGATGTTTGAGTCCAGTCGGTGAGCCGTACGCGTTTGAGTTCGAGGGTTACGAGGAGCAGGACCAACAGCAGCAGCAAGAGCAACAGCAGCAGTTGGACGAAGGCAAGTACAGCACGGACAATCCTTGCTACCTAAACACACCTTTACATTAATTACTGCATATGCATGTGTCTAAATTGTTCCTATTAAGGTTGTTCCTAGCTTTGTTTATCATATACCTTGATTACCCTGGGTTATTGCATTTGGGTAGACCTTTGCTAAGCGCAGCTACTGTCACCAATGTTTAACTGTTAATCTTGACTTAATGGTGTTAACACCAAAAATTGGCACCAGGAAGAGGCTGACATGTGGGCCGGAGTCGTCGAGGAGGTATCATTCGGCAAAGGAGTTTTTCCCCAGAGGCATTCGGCAAAGACGTTCTGCGGTCGGGAATGCGTCGTCATTCGGCAGAGGCATGGTTCCGCAGGTAAAAGCAGTAGCATTCGGGAAAGCGCGATGACGTGGAAAAACATAAGGAAAAGGCCGGTTCGAACAAGGAATGCAATATGGGCACGAAGATCCGTCATTTATTTTTAGAAACAAGTATTGTAGTCGTGTCCGATTAGGAGTTGTATCAAGACCTGGGTATAAATATAAACCTATGGCATCTGTAGAAAGAGAATCAATCAATCATACAACAAACCGGCCCCGTGCCAACATCGAGTCCTTTAGTCGAGTCGTCGAGTTCTTCGAGAGGAGTCATCGATCCGTCGACCTCCGTAAGTACCGGCAACCTTGTATCATGCTTAGTATCATGCGGTGGATTTAAGCTTTGATGCAAGTAGTCTTGTTACCATGCTTAGTATCATCCGGTGGATTTAAGTTGTGGTCTCAAGAAGGTTCCTCTGTTAGGTCATGAGCCATGCGGTGGGCTAAGATCTAGTATGGACCAAGTTATCGGCTCTGTTAGATTTCGGCAAGATCTAACGGATTCATTAAGTTACCCTGTGTTGCTTCGTTTTTACTATTTGTTTAATTCATGCAACACACCTTTGCCCAATCTAGATCGGCTAGAATCGGCTTTGCTTCACGATGTAACGAATTATCCCCTCACAGCCGAATCCGAAACCGATCTAGGTTGCTACGTGTCGCGGGTTCGAGCTTGTCGGCATCGTGTCGGTCTTGACATAACCGGGTATCATGCGGTAGATGCAGGTTTTTGGGTCGTCTTAGAGCTAATCATCCGGTGGATTAGAATTCGATTCGATCTGATAGATTTTTCTTTACCGATTAGGCTTGTTCCTTCGCCATGGATCCCGATTCGGCTAAGTAGCCGTATTCGGCAGTACTCTCACGAGTGAACGTGTGTTCGTGGGTTTGCATTGGACAATGAATGCTTTTAGCCTTTCACGATTAGATTGTATCATGCGGTGGATTGATTTAATCTGATTGGTGGTGTGGCCTCAAACGAGTTGTATCATGCGGTGGATTAACTCGCTCGTTGCCATGCTTGACGGGTGCTGCTTTCGGCCTATGCATTCTTGTTTCAATGTAAATTCGTGACTGTGTTGTGGGTTCGTAATTAAACATTGAGTGCTTTTAGCTTTTCATGGTTAGATTGTATCATGCGGTGGATTAGTCTAATCTGATTAGTGGTATGATCACAAACAAGTCGTATCATGCGGTGGATTAACTTGTTTGTCATCATGCTTGACGGGTGCTGCATTCGGCCTATGCATTCTTTGTTTATTACGAATTTATGATCATGCTTCACCCTTTTATTTATCTATCATGCTCTGCTTCTCGTTAATCGGCTATGAGTATTTGTTACAATGTTTATTTGGTTGAAAGCCGATCTTTCGTCATGCTTACGTCACGCATTCGGCAGTGCGCTCCTTGCGTGCCTTGCCGATTGCCGAATGAGGCTTTAACTGCCGACGGATAGCTTCTCTATAGCTATTTGTCTCTCGAGATTGGCTTCAACGCCGCAAATATGGAACT
Source organism: Echinochloa phyllopogon (assembly GCA_033239725.1). Classification (NCBI taxonomy): domain Eukaryota; kingdom Viridiplantae; phylum Streptophyta; class Magnoliopsida; order Poales; family Poaceae; genus Echinochloa; species Echinochloa phyllopogon. The sequence continues at coordinate 19,133,870 of BTCW01000015.1, read as the reverse complement.
GTCTGGTCTCATCCGGCACGTTCCAGGTTTTGATCTAAAACGTTTTTATCTCTTTGTTAGTTTTCAGGTAAACTGACTGGCACGCTTCCGGATTCAAAAGCCCGGGCCACGTGTGAAGCCAGCTAATTCGTCTTGCTGTGTGCTTGGCGTGAGGTGCGGATTTTACGTCAACACACTTTTTGGCACGCCCGGTGGGACACACACAAGTTGTCAAGATGCCTGAGTTGAGCGACATCATGGATGTCACTTTGGAAGAATTGTCTGAAGAGCATCAACAGATGGTAAAGGTTGCTGCCAACCAATTCATTAACAAATGTTTACTGTCTTTCGCCAAGAACAGGAGTGGTGCACCTTTTCTCAAATCCGACTTGCCAAGAGTTCTCCTTCCTGGGCAATCTGATTTTACTGAAGAAGAAGAAAGGGAGAGATTCTCGGGCTTGTTATACAAAGCTTTGGGGGAAGCAATGACCAATCACAATGCTGCGTTCTTGAATAGCTTTCGGCATATAATGATAAGCATTTTTGGTCAGCATGTGGATAAACCCTTCGAGCAGATACATGGGCAATTGGGTGGTCCGACATACTTCAATGTTCAAGCACCAGTTCAGAAACCACATGGTAAAGGAAATGCTGAAGAAACTGGAGGTTCTAGTGCTAAAGATACAAATGGACAACCGATTCGGCAAGATCCTCAGCCTACACTGCTGAAAACTCGCACATACGGTGATATGGCATTCGGCACCACAGGGAATCCGCCTGCTTCTGCTTACAAGATATCTCCTTTGAACAACAGACTACAGAGAGATTTATATGGAAACGGATATTCAGAGTTTATGGATTACAATGCTATCGACGCTCTCCCGAATCCTGGATATGTTGGTACTGCAGGCATGCTTGCTGGGAGACCAGGGAATCAAGATACCAGTATTGACCTCATGGTGCAAAAAATGACCGATGTATTGCAAAATCAATTCGGTCTGAAGCCTAAAAATCAGGGGTACATGTACTCGTCTCCTTTCCCAGAATGGTACCAAAGGGTATCATTGCCGAATAGAGTCAAGGTGCCTACAGAGTTTACTAAATTCTCAGGACAAGATGATACTAGCACTGTGGAACACATAGCTAGATATCTGATGCAGCTTGGAGAGGCTTCGGCAGATGAAGCTTTCAGAATCAGATACTTTCCTTTATCACTGACGGGTCCAGCTTTCACATGGTTTGCTTCTTTGCCTGCTCAGTCGATTTGTACTTGGAAAGACCTGGAACAGAAATTCCATGCTCATTACTACATTGGCAGTACCGAGAAAAAGTTGGTTGATTTGACCAGCTTGAGACAGAGGAATAATGAAACACCTACGGAGTTCCTCAGGAGATTTAGGGAAACAAAGAGTATGTGCTTTTCTCTAAACATACCTGATGATCAACTGGCTGGTATGGCTGTAGCTGGCATGTTGCCTGCCATTCGGGAGAAGCTATTCGGGATGGAGTTTGATGATCTGGGCCAGTTGTCGCACAGATTGGCCTTGATGAGTAACCAAGCATATGGTTTCAAGAAAGATGCCAGATTTGCTAAAAATAATGATGTAGCTGACATCTATAACCAATTCCTTGAAAGAGCAGATCAAGAAGATGAGTATGAAGATAGCGAGGAGATAGCCGCAGCAGAGATAGTGTGGAGCAAAGAACCAGTTACAATGACTCAAAGATGGATCAAACAGATGAAGGGAACATATGATTTTGATGTGACTAAGGCAGACAAATTGTTTGAGTTCCTGGTGAAAGAAGGCCGAATCAAATTGCCAGAGGGGCATTCTATGCTTCGGCCCGATGGAGTGAAAGATAAGAGGTACTGTGGGTTTCATGATAGAAATTCTCATTCCATTAATGAATGCAGAGTCTTTAGGATGAAGATTCAGAAAGCTATCCAGGAAGGACATCTGAAATTCGACAACAAGATGAAACTGGACAGTAACCCTTTCCCTCAGAATATGATCGGTGTCTCGGTTAATATGGTGAGTGCTGTTCCATCTGGAGAAAAGGAAAGATTGAAAGTTTTAACCTCAAAGAAGGCAAGACAGGATGGTTCAGTTGATCCCACTCGGCAGATCACAATTGAGCAGATTCCCCAGAAAAATCTTCGGTTCCCGAATAGCCGATTTGAAGTGGGAGAATCCTTTAAACCTAGAGTTACTACACGTATTCTCCTCAACAAATGGCAGCGACAGCAAGAAAAGGAGCGTTTTCAAAGGCGTGAATATGAAGAGGAGAAAAGAAGGCGTGAAGAAGAAAAGTTTGAAAAAGAACAAGAAGAATATGCTCGAGAGCAGGAACGTGCGCATTGGGGATGTGCATTCTTCACACACTGTTGGAACGAAGGTTTGAAGCTTCCCACATGGAATAGTTGTCCTGAATGCAATAATAGGTATGATGAATATAGGCAGGGAAATGTCAATCGCCGATCTGTCCATGAAAGAATTGGCAGGGTGCATCCTAGTGATAATCGGCGTTTTGATGATCGACCAAGAAAGAGACATGCTGATTACAAATGGGTTGATCATGAAGAAGAGGAAGATCATGCTTATGTTTGGCAAGAAGGACAATGGTGCCCACCTGGTTTGAGGAAGAGCCAGAAGAGAAGAGTACAACGCCTGAGGAATCGGGAATTGAAGCAAGCAAAGGTCAAGGTGAAATCAATATGGCTCCCAAAAGACAGGCCTGACGAACATAGTCATTCGGCTCCTACATGTATGGTATGTTTTCTGCCGAATGAATTCATGGCTCCAGCTAACCAAATTGTACAGGAAGAGATATTGCCCGATATAGATGATGCCGAACAATTTGGGTTAATGGCACAATTGATGTTGAACAAACAAGCTGTTTTTGAGAAGCCAACCCAGAATCGGCACATGAAGCCACTGTACTTGAAGGGATATGTTAATGGCAAACCATTGACCAAGATGTTTGTCGATGGAGGAGCTGCTGTCAATGTAATGCCATATACCACATTCAGGAAGCTTGGTATGGGCCCTAGAGATTTGACACCAACGAGCATAATTTTGAATGATTTTGCTGGAAATCCTTCGGACATCAAGGGATGCGTGCACGTTGATCTGATGATTGGGTCCAAGACTCTGCTTACGACTTTCTTTGTCATTGAGGGCAAAGGGGCATATAGCTTGCTGCTTGGAAGAGATTGGATTCATGCAAATTGTTGTATTCCATCTACTATGCATCAACAACTTATTCAGTGGATAGATGATGAAGTGGAGATTGTCCAAGCAGATGATTCAATAAGCGTGGCAAATATGGAACCAGCTTTCTGGGAATATCAAGGCATAGATTGTTTCTCAGGCAAAGACTGGGGAGAAGGTCCTGTGGCACCAGCCAGCAGTGATCAGCAGCCGATTGAAGCAGTCGGCTCTCATAGTAATTTTTAATGGAAAATCCAATTGATGGAACTGATGGAAAATTAGGACGTGGATTTGTGTCGGCCGATAAATTAGAAGAAGTGGACATTGGAGATGGTGACAAGCCAAGGCCGACATTTATCAGTGCTAACTTGGATTCGGTTTTCAAAGAAAAGTTGGTGACATTGTTAAAAGAATACAAGGACTGCTTCGCTTGGGATTATTCGGAGATGCCCGGTCTAGACCGTTCTATTGTTGAGCATCGGTTGCCAATCAAACCTGGATACAGGCCTTACAAGCAACCACCCCGAAAAATCTACAAGGAAGAAGTGTTGGCCGATGTGAAAAAGGAGATTGAAAGATTACTAGATGCAAATTTCATTCGGCCATGTAAATATGCGGATTGGATCTCTAATATTGTTCCTGTCTATAAGAAAAATGGAAAGATGAGGGTTTGCATAGATTTTAGAGACCTAAACAAAGCTACACCCATGGATGGATATCCAATGCCTATTGCTGATTCATTGGTTGATGCTGCTGCTGGATACAAAGTGCTCAGTTTCATGGATGGTAACGCAGGATACAATCAGATTTATATGGCATTGGAAGATATAGTAAAAACAGCTTTCAGGTGTCCTGGACACATAGGGTTGTTTGAGTGGGTTGTCATGACCTTTGGATTGAAAAATGCCGGTGCAACTTATCAAAGGGCTATGAATTATATTTTTCATGAGTTGATCGGCAAGATTGTGGAAATATATATTGATGATGTGGTGATCAAGTCATTGGATCATGAATCTCATTTGGCCGACATAAGGAAAACTCTGGAATGCACCAGGAAACATGGGCTTAAGATGAACCCGAACAAGTGTGCTTTTGGAGTTTCGGCTGGAGAGTTTCTGGGATTTTTGATACATGAAGGAGGAATAGGAGTTGGTAAGAAAAGCATGAAGGCAATTGATGAAATTGTTCCCCCAACTAATCTTAAAGAGCTACAATCACTGCTTGGCAAGATAAATTTCGTGAGAAGGTTCATATCAAACTTGTCACAAAAGGTGTTGCCCTTTTCCTTACTGTTGAAAATAAAAAAGGATCAAAAGTTTGTATGGGGTGACGAACAACAGAAGGCTTTTGATGAAATAAAGGAGTACATGAAGAAGCCACCAATATTGGTACCTCCACAATTGAACAAGCCTTTCAAGTTGTACGTGGCGGCCGATGCCCAAACTATTGGATCGGCCCTCATTCAAGAATTTGAAGAGAAAGAAAGAGTAGTTGCATACCTTAGCCGAAAGTTACTAGATCCAGAGACAAGGTATTCGGCTATAGAGAAGCTTTGCTTATGTGTTTACTACTCCTGTACAAAATTTTGGCACTACTTACTACATGCCGAATGCATTGTGTATTCAAAGTTTGATGTGATAAAACACATGTTGTCTATGCCAATTTTGAACGGAAGGATTGGCAAATGGATTTTAGCTTTGTCTGAATTTGAGTTAAGGTTTGAATCGGCAAAGGCTGTTAAGGGACAGATTATTGCCGACTTCATTACTGAACATCATGATACATCGATAAATTTGCTTAACATTGTTCCTTGGGTGTTATTCTTCGATGGATCTTCATGCAACAAAGGTGGTGGAGCAGGTATCTTATTAATTTCACCCAAAGGAGAAACATTTGAGTTTGCTGTTCCCATTCAATCTGCTGTTACTAACAATCAAGCTGAGTATGAGGCATTGCTCAAAGGGCTCCAATATTTGAAAGAAGCAAAGGCCATTACGGTTGAAATTTTTGGAGATTCAGAATTGGTCATAAAACAATTGAATGGTGAATATGAGTGCAAAAGTGATACCTTGAGGAATTATTATGAAGAATGCAAAGAAATATTGAAGAGCTTTCGGTCAGTAATTCTACAACACATTCCTAGGGGGGATAATGGAGAGGCAAATAGATTGGCCCAAAGTGCATCAGGTTATAAAGAGCTTCGAGAAGTTTTTGCTAATGATGTATATGCATTCGGGAATAATCTGGCAGAGGATGATTGGAGAAAAGAGATTGCCGATTATCTGGAGAATCCATCCCGAAAGGTTTCTAGAAAGCTCAGGTATAAAGCTCTAAAGTTTGTTCTTCTTGATAATAGTTTATATTATAAATCCTTGGATGGGGTGCTGTTACATTGCTTAAATCATGAAGAAGCAAAAAGGCTGATGAGTGAAGTACATGATGGGTTGTGTGGAGCACATCAATCGGCCTATCGAATGAAGTGGATTATCAGAAGAACTGGATATTACTGGCCGACAATGTTGGAAGATTGTTTTGAATATTATAAGGGATGTCAAGACTGTCAGAGATTTGGAAACATTCAGAGAGTTCCGGCATCGGCTTTGAATCCCATTATCAAGCCATGGCCATTCAGAGGATGGGGAATAGATTTGATTGGCCAAATAAATCCTCCATCTAGCAAGGGGCATAAGTTTGTGCTTTTGGCAACCGATTATTTTACCAAGTGGGTTGAGGCAATTCCATTAAAGAAAGTGACGTCAGAGAATATGGTTGAATTTGTTAAAGAACATATCATTTACAGATTTGGGATTCCTCAAACAATAACCACAGATCAAGGGGCTCAGTTTACATCTTCAGAATTCAAAGATTTTGCTGAAAGTATGGGCATCAAATTGTTAAATTCTTCTCCTTATTATGCCCAAGCTAATGGTCAGGCAGAGGCTTCTAACAAGATTATGATTAAAATTATACAGAAAAAGATTGATCAAAAGCCGAGAAAGTGGCATTCGGTACTCAATGAGGCTTTATGGGCTTACCGAATGGCTCCACATGGGGCTACACAGACGTCTCCTTATGAGTTGGTGTATGGGCATCATGCTATTTTGCCATGGGAGCTACAATTAGACTCAAGGAGAATAAAGTTGCAAAAGGATTTAAGTTCTAAAGATTATAAAGATTTAATGATGGACGAATTAGAAGACTTGCATATGATTCGTCTCAGGGCCTTGGAGAATATTGAGAAGAACAAAATGCGAGTTGCTAAGTATTACAACAAGAAGGTGAAGGTTAAGCAATTTACAGAAGGTGATCTAGTTTGGAAAGCGATATTGCCGATTGGAACCAAATATGCAGCATTCGGCAAATGGTCTCCAAATTGGGAAGGTCCTTTCAGAGTAGTTAGATGCGTGCCTGGAAATGCATATATTTTGAAGACATTATTGGGAGAAGAATTTGCTTCTGCTATAAATGGAAGATATTTGAAGAGGTATTATCCCAGTATTGAGATCGATCGGTAATTGATATATTAAATTGCCGAACAGCCGATATTTGGGAAGAAATCGTCTTTAGAAGGAAATTGACAGAGACATTGGAGAAAAAAGAAAAATGGCCAGTACTGAATGTATTGCCCTTAGCAGAAAAATATATTACATCAAGAGTTCATGCAAGATCACAAAAGATAAGTTTTATTGCCGAAATTCCATAAATCCCTAATACAAACTACTGGAAGAGTCTGTTCAAAACAGACTGGGGATGAATGGAATCGGCAATGGCAGCACCATGGCCATCAAGACGATCAATGGAGACGTCAATATCATCGATGTCTTCTGGGCTGCCGTTGGCAAAACCAACCGGCATCCTGGAATAGTCAGTGCCGGTGTGCGTCGACATAGCGACGAGACCCGCAGCGACGCCCAGGCGAACGCCATGGGAGGCCACTTCGTCGACACGACCTGCCACCGCGCCAAGGCGTGCCTCGGGTGTGTCCCCTTGGGCGTTCACCTTGTCCGCCAGCTCCTCCACCAGCGCCTTCAGTCGATCAAGTTCAGCATCACGCGCTGCAAAGTCACAAGGGGATAACAGATTAATATCATTTGGAGGACGAGAATTGAGATTGAGCAGATTGCAGGACTCACCATCGATGACTTCAAGCAGCTGCTTGCGCTCGGCCTGCCATTCGAGGTCCGCAATCCCAGCTTGCTTGGAGATGATCTCCAGTTCGCGACGAGAGTCGTCGCGCTCCGCCTTGAATCGGCGAGCATCGCCATCTGAGTAGCGGGGGTCGTCCGATGAACGAGTCCGATTGGACGAACTCGAGGAGTTGGGCGCCGCAGGAGCAGCGGCTGGAGCCGCAACTGGCGCACCAGCGCCGGCAATCCATTGGATTACCCTGAAAGAACAAAGAAGATTCATCAAGAAAGAGAAAGGAAATCTCGAGAAGAACAGAGAGAAGCAAGCAACCAATCACCTGCGGCGAGCGCCGGCGCGACTTCCTTCGGCCTCATCGACGGCCGGGCGCCTCCTGTTGTTGTCGGCCATTGGAAGTTCCTCGGAGTTACTGTGGATGGGGAAAAGAATGACTTGAGCCGGCAAGAACTTGGAAGGCGAAGAACTTGGTGAAAACTGTGGGCTGCCTGGATGTTTATTTATAGAACTCGCAGAGGAAATCGTGGCCAAAGATCGTGGCGCATATTCCGAAGAGTTAGGAAGGTGGAAAGGATTTTCCAGCCGATCGGTTCTCATGTCGTTTGAGATTCTTATCGAGTCGTATTCGGCTTTGACTGGATGAGATTCGGCTATGTCATAGTTGAAGCGTTTTCGGGTCTGATGCTATTATGGCCAACTTTGCCGAATGAGTCATCCACAATGGAGAAAAGCAGAATTAAGAGATGACAAGATTACAGGGTTGACAAAACATTCGGCTATCAAACTATTTGACATAATTCACACACCCAAGAACTTTGAGATTACATTTTTGGCATTTGATATCATGTTGCTAATGTTCTCTAATAAGTTTTTATCAGCTTCTTGGGTTCTGGTCAGGGCAGCAAGCTTCGCCTTGAGTTGTTTGTCTTCATTTAGAGCTGCTAAGGCTTCCTTTCGCCTCATCTCTGTTAGCTTGGGAAGCTCGACTATTTTCTTCTTGTCAGCTTCGATTTCGGCCGATAGATCTCTCAATTCGGCTTCAAGTGCAGCTTTTCTGATCTCCTTCATTTCAAGTTCAGATTCCAGTTTGGTCAATAATTCCTTGTCATTCTGGACTTGAGTATGCAGGTCTTTTACAGATTGCTTGACCAAAGTTCTCCTTTGCTCCAAGGCTGGTTGAGCCGATTGATTCTTCAGAGCTTGCTTCACTGCGATAAAATGATCATCCAATCTGGAAATTGGATCTAAAGAAGTCTTGATATCGGCAGGAAGGTCTTGGTCAAATGATTCAAGCAAGTCTCTTAAAAGATCAGCATTGGTGACTTGTTCCCGAGTGTCCTTATGCAGAAAAGAGAGGATTTCCTTCAGTTTTGCCTGGTTCTCCTCTGATAAAGTTTGACCAGAAGTGGTTTCTTCTCTTTGTTCGGCAACTAGATCATCCACAGCAAATGAATAGCTGGGTGAAGAAGTGGTTTTCTCCTGAAAGAAGATTATGCCGAATTATTGATGATCCATTGAATGAAGAACTAGAAGACTGGGTAATTATCTTTACCTCATTCCTGATCTCTTGGATGGAAAGAGAGGGCAGCTCGAGCTCAGGCAAAGATTCTTGTATGTCATGCTGAGGAGAGCTTGGAAGATCTTTTGGTGGAGAAGAGGCTTCTGGTTGAGGAACATCAGGTGAAGCTGAAGCTAGTTCTTGATGAGAAAGAGGACTCTCCAAGATTGGGTCTATTGAGATTTGCTCTGAAACTGAAAAGGAATCAATGCCGATGGAGAGGAACTTTAAAGACAAAATAGTGAGAAATTTTACCAATCATTGAAGCATCGGCAGGACCTGTACTGATTGCTGGCTGCTGTTCTCTGGCCTGAAATCAAAAAGAAATAAGACTGAGCAAAACACCAAAAGCATTATAGTCAAAGAAAAAGGACTCTGACCTTGATTTTGCCACTTGTTCTTTTCTTCTTTACAACTGAGGGAGCAGCTATAAGGAGGGTTTTCCTCTTGACAGATGATGGTCTAGTAAGTATTGGATCTGAAGAAGCTTGTCTAGCCATCAGCTGGGCCAAGGTAGGAGATTGGTGCCCCAAAGCAGAGATTGGGCCTGCAGTTTTGTATAAAATTGCCCTGGCAAGAGGGGCAGGTGTTATGTCCTGCAAAATAATAGAGTCAGAATCGATTGGGGTTAATGTTGTTAAGACAGATAAAGGAATAAGCATATTACCTCTGCAGTTGGCTGATAATCAGGCATTAATTCAAGGCAGAAGGGATGGATTGGCATGTTGAAGATATGATCATGGAATTCTTGCCACCAGAGAGTGAAGGAAGGATGGGCAGATATTATTGGCACAAAAGGATCAGGTGCATAAATAGTTCCACAGCATTTATAGGTGAAAATCCTTCTTGTTTCTGTGAAATCCTTGACTATCTCCCTAGGCCTGAGGAATTCATGAAGGAATAGCCTAGGGGGCACTTGGCCACATCCCAACTGTCTAGCCATCATGTTTGGCTGATAATATTCATAAGTGCTTTGGACTAGCCTCCCTCCACAGAATTCGGCTGGCAGGATGCAGGGCTGGATGAAGGCATTAAAAATTGCTACAGATTGTACATCAGTGCATCCAGTCTCAAAGCTGAATTCGCAAGGGAGAGTAAGATTGTCATTGTCCAAATAAGGAAACCAAAGAGGATTGGCAAAACCTCTGAAAAAGAGCTCAAACAGTTCACCAATGTTTTTGTTGATAGGTACAGTGGAGGCAGCTTCTCCATAAGTTTGACAACCTTTGGTTCTCCGGGTTTCTCCTTCTTTATAATTGATTGAAGGGAAGTCTCGGCTGTTGAGATCAATAGCAACGATTTGGTGCATGTATAATTGCAGCCACATTTGGACAAACCACCAAGGACCATTGACACAGGGGATCTTCTTGCTAGTGTGCATCAGGTGGGTGGTTTGGTTGAGCATATGGTAAACGCTTCCCAGGAGGTATTTCCCAAGTGGGATGACTTTTCCAGCAGCCAGCTCTTCGGCCATCACGATATGATTCAAGGTTGGCTCATTGGCTTTGCCACAAAAGACTGATCTGCATAGCCACATGTTCAGGAAAGCTCTGTATTCGACATCAGTCAGAGGACCATCAGACATATGATTCTGGATATATCTCTTGTATCCAACCCCTGTTCTTACTCCTGTCTGCTTGGAGGAACCTTTATGGTCATATGGGTGCACAGTTCCTGTAACATTCAGGCCGGTCATCATGTAGACATCGGCTAAGGTAGGGGACATTGGGCCATGGCCGAAAAGAAAAGCATTTGCACCATTGGACCAGAAATGGCAAGCTGCGATCAGAAGGTTCTCATTCTTTGGTGTTTCAGCTAGAGATAGCTCCAAACAATGAGAAATGCGAAGACTGTCCCAATTCTGCGTCTGGGGACTTTTATCGTCAGAAATCTTTTTGTACCAATTTCTCCATCCGGCGATTGGGGGCAAAGGCCAGTTCTTGAAGGCGTCTTGCCACTCATGAGGTTTTGTCAGTGAAATCTTAAAAGGAATCCGCTGAGATTCGGCCGCAATGATTTCAGAAGGATCTGAATCTCCTACGGGACCGAGGAAATAGGATGGAGATTTTTCCTCAACAGGGATGAGGATTTCGGTAGCTAGGGCCTATCAAGAATGAAAGGGGATAAGAAGAAATTTAAAATGCAAATCGAAAGAAGAGTGCCGAACATGCTTGAGGGGATTGAAGTTTACCTGGAGAGCAAGATCTTGGTCCGCCATTTGAAGGTTGGATCTTGGAAGTCGATGACTTAGGGTTCGGATCCGGATGAGAGCTCTGAAGATTCAAAAGGAGAAGCGGGTGCCGAGCAGAACTAACTTGAAAATGTTAAGTGCTTCTGGTCAATTCCGAGATAAAAGTTGCCTCTTATCCCGAAATTGAAGGGGCATGTGTTAACACCAAAAATTGGCACCAGGAAGAGGCTGACATGTGGGCCGGAGTCGTCGAGGAGGTATCATTCGGCAAAGGAGTTTTTCCCCAGAGGCATTCGGCAAAGACGTTCTGCGGTCGGGAATGCGTCGTCATTCGGCAGAGGCATGGTTCCGCAGGTAAAAGCAGTAGCATTCGGGAAAGCGCGATGACGTGGAAAAACATAAGGAAAAGGCCGGTTCGAACAAGGAATGCAATATGGGCACGAAGATCCGTCATTTATTTTTAGAAACAAGTATTGTAGTCGTGTCCGATTAGGAGTTGTATCAAGACCTGGGTATAAATATAAACCTATGGCATCTGTAGAAAGAGAATCAATCAATCATACAACAAACCGGCCCCATGCCAACATCGAGTCCTTTAGTCGAGTCGTCGAGTTCTTCGAGAGGAGTCATCGATCCGTCGACCTCCGTAAGTACCGGCAACCTTGTATCATGCTTAGTATCATGCGGTGGATTTAAGCTTTGATGCAAGTAGTCTTGTTACCATGCTTAGTATCATCCGGTGGATTTAAGTTGTGGTCTCAAGAAGGTTCCTCTGTTAGGTCATGAGCCATGCGGTGGGCTAAGATCTAGTATGGACCAAGTTATCGGCTCTGTTAGATTTCGGCAAGATCTAACGGATTCATTAAGTTACCCTGTGTTGCTTCGTTTTTACTATTTGTTTAATTCATGCAACACACCTTTGCCCAATCTAGATCGGCTAGAATCGGCTTTGCTTCACGATGTAACGAATTATCCCCTCACAGCCGAATCCGAAACCGATCTAGGTTGCTACGTGTCGCGGGTTCGAGCTTGTCGGCATCGTGTCGGTCTTGACAGAACCGGGTATCATGCGGTAGATGCAGGTTTTTGGGTCGTCTTAGAGCTAATCATCCGGTGGATTAGAATTCGATTCGATCTGATAGATTTATCTTTACCGATTAGGCTTGTTCCTTCGCCATGGATCCCGATTCGGCTAAGTAGCCGTATTCGGCAGTACTCTCACGAGTGAACGTGTGTTCGTGGGTTTGCATTGGACAATGAATGCTTTTAGCCTTTCACGATTAGATTGTATCATGCGGTGGATTGATTTAATCTGATTGGTGGTGTGGCCTCAAACGAGTTGTATCATGCGGTGGATTAACTCGCTCGTTGCCATGCTTGACGGGTGCTGCTTTCGGCCTATGCATTCTTGTTTCAATGTAAATTCGTGACTGTGTTGTGGGTTCGTAATTAAACATTGAGTGCTTTTAGCTTTTCATGGTTAGATTGTATCATGCGGTGGATTAGTCTAATCTGATTAGTGGTATGATCACAAACAAGTCGTATCATGCGGTGGATTAACTTGTTTGTCATCATGCTTGACGGGTGCTGCTTTCGGCCTATGCATTCTTTGTTTATTACGAATTTATGATCATGCTTCACCCTTTTATTTATCTATCATGCTCTGCTTCTCGTTAATCGGCTATGAGTATTTGTTACAATGTTTATTTGGTTGAAAGCCGATCTTTCGTCATGCTTACGTCACGCATTCGGCAGTGCGCTCCTTGCGTGCCTTGCCGATTGCCGAATGAGGCTTTAACTGCCGACAGATAGCTTCTCTATAGCTATTTGTCTCTCGAGATTGGCTTCAACGCCGCAAATATGGAACTGTCTGGTCTCATCCGGCACGTTCCAGGTTTTGATCTAAAACGTTTTTATCTCTTTGTTAGTTTTCAGGTAAACTGACTGGCACGCTTCCGGATTCAAAAGCCCGGGCCACGTGTGAAGCCAGCTAATTCGGCTTGCTGTGTGCTTGGCGTGAGGTGCGGATTTTACGTCAACAAATGGTCCACTTCAATGTTAATGGTAAAACTTGCTTTTTAGCAACATGGAACAGGGAGCTAGGGCGTATGCTTCATGCTTGGCCCTAGTGTCTCTTCGTAAGGACCGGCTCTTAAAGCGGCAACCCAGGAACCTGTCGCCACCGCCGGAACTATAATGGCTCTGGTCTTGGACGAGTAGCATGTACGGCTCTAGCTTGACAGTAGTTACCGACGGGCCGACGGCGTTATGGGAAGCATGGGTGAGAGTATGGTTTGATCCACCGAGGACGGAGTATCTGTTGGCTATGTCCCCGTGAGGCACAGTCCCGTGTTGGGAGCTTCCGTATGGCGGGGGTTCCACACGTTGCGCTATTTATTTTGTTGTTGATGTTTATTACCGCGCTTGGACGCCATTGACCCCCTCGTGTTGCGACATGGGCGTCAGTCAATCTCGGTGCCTTGGGTCATGCTGCCTAGGTTGTACCATAACGTCTACTGTTTTCTTAGGGTGTCTTGTGAAAAGCCTCGTAGCGTCCCTATGCAGTCACACCTCGGAAGTGTTGATGTGCGTGGTTGGGTGCAAAGTTCCTTTGAACTTTTACGCGACTGGTGGGTAAAGGGCGAAACCTCTGCAGAGTGTATAATCTATCATGATAGCCTTGCTCAGGGTCAAGAGCGGCCTGGATCCTTTTTGATTAGAAGTTGATGTTTATTATTGATTAATGTTCACCTCTACTTCATTAATTGGGAATTGAAACTGGGATTCACTTAATTGTAGTAATCTTGGTTTATGATAAAATGAAACAACTAAAATTGCGAATGCAGTACAGCCGTGTCAAGCCTTTCTTTTAAGCCTTCATTACCCGTGTTGTATTTGCTAAGTAAGACAATTACTTACACTTGCCATTCAACAAAATCCCGGATGGGTAACAGATGGATTAGATGGTACTGCTGCTATTGAATTTCCTGAAGATCTACCATTCTACTAGTTGTGCTCAACCAGTCAGAGTCCCTGTGGATTATGGAGTTCGGCTTCGTCTTCGTCATCGTTTAGAGAGAGTTTAATAAATAGTCTTCCGCTGTGTTATTTAGTTATTTTAGTCAAACTCTGATGTAAAACCATTTTTATTCGAGCATATGTACTCTGTTTATCATATTTGTTATCTATATGTGTTCTGTGGACTTCCTGGGCACACATATAGAAGCATTCGGGTTTCTGTGTAAATCCGGGTGTGACAGATTGGTATCAGAGCTGTGCTGACTGTAGGAACGCAGCCTAGTTAGAACGGTTGAAAAATCACTAGGAGACCACCATGATTTTGATTCAGATCATCTAGTTACGATTTTCAAAACCCGTGTTGTCGAGTCTTCTGTGAATCGTGTCTTTGAGTGCTTGATTTTACTGTTATTATGCTTATGTTTGATTTGGATCTTTGTAATGATTGTGATGGTCATAGACGTAAGTCTATTTCCATCTAGTTATAGGACTAAGGTTTAAGGAATATTAGTGAATAAATAGTTGGGTTAGCTATCTCCTTTGCACTTCCTCTGTCATACTCTCTATACCTCTGAATCACATCTTTCCAAGTACTGCTATCTTCTTATGCACCATCTGCAAGCATGGGTTATCTAATACCAGTTGGCGGGAATACTGATGGAAGATTTCTTGATATGGTAGATGGTTAACACCAGAGGCAACCCCGGAGGCAGTGGAAGCATCCAGAACCAGAACCCACCACCTCCACCACCGCCACTCACCATGGAGCAGATGATGCAGATGCAACTTCAGCTGACACAGCAGATGGCGCAAACCATAGCACTGATGCAGTAGAATCAGCAGAACCCGCCCCAACAGCACTACGTGCAACCCCGAGACAAAAGGGGCGAGTTTATGAAGGGACGCCCTCCTACCTTCAACAAGTCTAGCGACCCAATGCAAGCAGAGGACTGGCTCAAGGCAGTGGAACGACAGCTGGACATCGCACAGTGCAACGACCGGGAGAAGGTGTTGTATGGAAGTGGACAGCTCCAGGGAGCAGCTTTGGATTGGTGGGATGCGTACCAATATGCTCACCCCAATCGTGATCAGATCACTTGGCAGGAATTCCGCGACAGCTTCCGTTCTCACCACGTGCCGGAAGCGCTGATGACCTTGAAGAAGAAGGAGTTCCTGGCATTGAAGCAAGAAGGTATGAGTGTCACCGTTTATCGTGACAAGTTCATTGAGTTGGCCCGTTATGCTCCAGAAGACGTGAATACGGATAGGAAGAAGCAGACCCGATTCCGTGATGGCCTGCATGATACACTCCAGTACCAACTCCTGTGCTCTAGGTTCGCCACTTTTCAAGAACTGGTGGATAGCGCCCTACTGCTGGAGCACAAGCGCCGTGAGATGGAAGAAAAGAAGAGAAAGCTTCAAGGCGCACCGTCAGGAAGCAATGTTCGCCCTCGCTTCAATCCTCAGCAAGGAAACCAGCAGATGGTGACTCCACAGCGTTTCCAGGGACAGTCCGGTTTATGAACCGCAACCAGTATCAGCAACGTCCCCAGTACCAGCCACGTCCCCAATACCCCTCAGCACTACCTCAGCAGCGTCCTCAGAACCAGCCACAGAGTGGTCCTGTCCAAAGCCCCAATCCAACCAACAATGCACCTGTTGACGTAAAATCCGCACCTCACGCCAAGCACACAGCAAGTCGAATTAGCTGGCTTCACACGTGGCCCGGGCTTTTGAATCCGGAAGCGTGCCAGTCAGTTTGCCTGAAAACTAACAAAGGGACAAAAAACGTTTAGATCAAAACCTGGAACGTGTCGGGTGAAACCAGACAGTTCCATATTTGCGGCTACGGAGCCAGTTTCGAACGACAAATAGCTACAGAGAAGCTATCTGTCGGCAGTTAAAGCCTCATTCGGCAATCGGCAAGGCACGCAAGGAGCGCACTGCCGAATGCGTGACGTAAGCATGACGAAAGATCGGCTTTCAACCAAATGAACATTGTAGCAGATACTCATAGCCGATTAACGAGAAGCAGAGCATGATAGATAAATAAAAGGGTGAAACATGATCATAAATTCGCAGTAAACAAAGAATGCATAGGCCGAAAGCAGCACCCGTCAAGCATGATAACAAACAAGTTAATCCACCGCATGATACGACTTGTTTGTGATCACGCCACTAATCAGATTAGACCAATCCACCGCATGATACAATCTAACCATGAAAAGCTAAAAGCATTCAATGTTTAATTACGAACCCACAACACAGTCACGAATTTACATTGAAACAAGAATGCATAGGCCGAAAGCAGCACCCGTCAAGCATGGCAACGAACGAGTTAATCCACCGCATGATACAACTCGTTTGAGGCCACACCACCAATCAGATTAAATCAATCCACCGCATGATACAATCTAATCGTGAAAGGCTAAAAGCATTCATTGTCCAATGCAAACCCACGAACACACGTTCACTCGTGAGAGCACTGCCGAATACGGCTATTTAGCCGAATCGGGGTCCGTGGCGAAGGAACAAGCCTAATCGGTAAAGAAAAATCTATCAGATCGAATCGAATTCTAATCCACCGGATGATTAGCTCTAAGACGACCCAAAAACCTGCATCTACCGCATGATACCCGGTTCTGTCAAGATCTACACGATGCCGACAAACTCGAACCCGCGACACGTGGCAACCTAGATCGGTTTCGGACTCGGCTGTGAGGGGATAATTCGTCACATCGTGAAGTAGAGCCGATTCTAGCCGATCTAGATTGGGCAAAGGTGTGTTGCATAAATCAAACACAAAGTAAAAACGAAGCAACACAGGGTAACTTAATGAATCTATTAGATCTTGCCGAAATCTAACAGAGCCGATAACTTGGTCCATACTAGATCTTAGCCCACCGCATGGCTCATGACCTAACAGAGGAACCTTCTTGAGACCACAACTTAAATCCACCGGATGATACTAAGCATGGTAACAAGACTACTTGCATCAAAGCTTAAATCCACCGCATGATACTAAGCATGATACAAGGTTGCCGGTACTTACGGAGGTCGACGGATCGATGACTCCTCTCGAAGAACTCGACGACTCGACTAAAGGACTCGATGTTGGCACGGGGCCGGTTTGTTGTGTGATTGATTGATTGTCCTTTTACAGATGCCATGGGTTTATATTTATACCCAGGTCTTGATACAACTCCTAGTCGAACACGACTACAATACTCGTTTCTAAAAATAAGTGACGAATCTTCGTGCCCATATTGCGTTCCTTGTTCGAACCGGCCTTTTCCTTATATTGATCCACGTCATCATGTCTTCCCGAATGCTACCACTCTTCGCCTGCGGAACAATGCCTCTGCCGAATGATGACACATTCCCGACCGCAGAGTATCTCTGCCGAACGTTTCAGAGAACATCCCTTAGCCGAATGACGACGCGTTCCCGACCGCAGAGCATCTTTGCCGAATGCCTCAGAGAAAGCCCTTTAGCCGAATGGCATCCTTCCACTAAATCCGGCTCACATGTCAGCCTCTTCCTGGTGCTAATTCTTGGTGTCAACACATGCCCCTTCAATTTCGGGATAAAGGATACTTTTATCTCGGAATTGACCAGGAATCCCCAACATTTCCAGGCTGAGCCCGTTCGACATCCGTTTTCTGCTCCCAAATCCTCAGAGTGCGTTCTCAAACTCAAACCCTAGTTCGTCGAATCTTTCAAGCTCCGATCTTCAAATGGCGAACCAGGATCAAATTCTTCAAGTAAGTTCCGTTTTCTTCAATCATATTCGGCATTACTCTTTTCAAGCTGCATTTTGAATCCCCGAATCGCTCTTCTTCCGTCCTCAATAGGCTCTGACCACTGAAATCCTGACCCCTACGGAGGAGCAATCCGCATCTTTCTTCCTCGGCCCTTCAGGGAATCCAGATCCCTCCGAAATTATTGCGGCCGAGTCTCAAAGGATCCCTTTCAAAACTTCACTGTCAGGACCTCACGAATGGCAGGATTCATTCAAAAACTGGCCTCTGCCCCCAATCGCTGGTTGGAGAAACTGGTACAAAAGGATTCTTGAAGATAAAAGCCCTTAGACGCAGAATTGGGACAGTCTTCGTATTTCTCATTGCTTGGAGCTATCTCTAGCCGAAACACCCAAGAATGAAAATCTCCTGATTGCAGCTTGTCACTTCTGGTCCAACGGCATGAACGCCTTTCTTTTTGGTCATGGACCAATGACTCCAACCCTGGCCGATGTTTACATGATAACCGGCCTGAACATTACAGGGACAACACACCCATACAGATACAAAGGTTCTTCCAAACAGACAGGGGTGAAGACTGGAGTCGGCTATAAGAAATACATCCAGACTTACATGCATGATGGTCCTCTGACTGATGTTGAATACAGGGCTTTTCTGAATATGTGGTTGTGCAGATTTGTTTTCTGCGGCAAAGCCAATGAGCCAACTCTGAATCACATAGTAATGGCCGAAGACCTGGCTGCAGGCACACTTATCCCTCTCGGGAAATATCTTTTGGGAAGTGTCTATCACATGCTCCATCAAACCATCTATCAGATGCACACCAACAAGAAAATTTCTTGCGTCAATGGTCCCTGGTGGTTCGTCCAGATGTGGCTGCAATTGTACATGCACCAAATTGTCTCCATTGACCTCAACAGCCGACACTTCCCCTCGGTCAATTACCAGGAAGCAGAAACCCAGAGCACCAAAGGCTGTCAAACCTATGGGGAAGCAGCCTCCACTATTGCTATCAACAAGAGCATTGGAGAACTGTTTGAACTTTTCTTCAAAGGCTTTGCCAACCCCCTCTGGTTCCTATACTTGGACAATGATAGTCTCACTTTTCCTTGTGAATTCAGCTTCGAGACTGGATGCATAGATGCAGAGTCCACAGCAATTTTTAACACTTTTATTCGGCCTTGCATCTTACCAGCTGAATTTTGTGGAGGAAGGCTGGTTCAAAGTTCATATGAATATTACCAGCCGAATATAGTAGCCAGGCAATTAGGATGTGGCCAAGTGCCCCCAAGATTATTCTTTCATGAATTCCTCAAGCCTAGGCAGATCATCAAAGACTCCACAGAAACAAGAAGAATCTTTGATTATAAGTGTTGTGCAGCCATCTATCAGATCGAACCTTTTGTGCCAACAGCACTTGCTCATCCTTCTTTTATTCTTTGGTGGCAAGAAGTCCATGATCACATCTTTAATGTGCCAGTCCACCCTCTCTGCCTCGATTTGATGCCTGACTATCAGCCGAATTCAGAGGTAAACACGCTTATAATCCATTTGTTTTTCCACTGACATCCTCTTTCATCGACTTTTAACTCTGTTATCTTGCAGGACATAGTCCCTGCCCCTCTGGCCAGAGCAATTGCATATAACACTGCAGGCCCAATATCTATTCTGGGGCATCACTCTCCTTCTTTGGCTCAAATAATGTCTAGGCCTGCCAACCTGGATCCAACTCTTGCTGCACCACCTGCTGCCAAGAGAAAAATTTCTTCTCTAACTGCCCCTTTATCTATAAAGAAGAAAAGAACAAGCAGCAAAACAATTGCACAGGTCAAATTTCTCCTTCTTCGAGTAAAAAATGCTAATTTCATTCTGCTCATTTTCTACTCCTTTATGATTTCAGGCCAAATCACAGCAATTGGCCACTAGCACAGAACCTGCCGATGCTTCAGTGATTAGTAAAATTTCTCACCATCTTGTCCTTTTTAAAAACTCTTTTCATCGGCACTAACTTTCTTTCAGTCACAGAGCAAGCTTCAATGGATCCAATTTCGGAGAGCTCCCCTTTTCATCAAGAACCAGCTTCAGCTCTACCTAATGTACTTCAGCTAGAAGCCTCATCTCCACCAAAGAACCTTCCAAGCTCTCTTCAGCATGACATACAAGAATCTTTGCCTGAGCCTGAGCTGCCCTCTCTTTCCATCCAAGAGATCAGGAATGAGGTAGGAATAATTACCCAGTCTTCCCAGTTCTTTATTCAATGGATCATCAATAATTCGGCAATATCTCTTTCCAGGAAAAAATAACTTCATCACCCAGCTACTCATTTCCTCTGGATGATCTTGTTGCCGAACAAGTAGAGGAAATTTCTTCTAATCAAGCTTTATCAGAAGAAATCCAGGCAAAATTAAAGGAAATCTTCTCCTTTCTGCACAAAGACATCCAGGATCAAGTCAAGGATGCTGATCTTCTGAGAGATATGCTCGAGCCCATTGAACACAACCTTCCCGTTGACATTCAAGCTTCTTTGGAACCAATCTCTAAATTAGATCAACAATTTGCTGCAGTCAGATAGGCTCTGAAAGGTCAATCTTTACAACCAGCTTTAGAGCAAAGAAGAGCCATAGCTAAGCAATCCTTGAAAGATCTGCATACTCAAGCTCAGAGTAACAAAGAATTGTCAGCTAGACTGCAGTCAACACTTGATCTGAAGAAGACCAGAAAAGCTGAACTAGAAGCCGAACTGAGGGTCCTGTCAGCCGAAATCGAAGCTGACGAGAAGAAGTTAGCCGAACTCCCTGATCTGACAGAAAGGATACGAAAGGAAGCATCGGCAATTCTAACTGAAGACAAACAGCTCAAAACGAAGCTCTCTGCTCTGACAAAATCCCAAGAAGCAGGCAAAAATCTTTTGGAGACCATTAATAGAATGATATCTGATGCTAAAGATGTAATCTCCAAGTACTTGGGTGTGTAGTTGTATTGAATATTTAATTAGCCGAATGTCTTACCAACTTTGTAGTTTCACCAATCTTTGCTTTCTCTCCATTGTGGGTAACTCATTCGGCAAAGCTGATTTTAATAGCATCAGACCCGAAAACGCTTCAACTATGACATAGCCGAATCTCATCCAGTCAAAGCCGAATACGACTCGATAAGAATCCCAAACGACATGAGAACCGATCGGCTGGAAAATCCTTTCCACCTTCCTAACTCTTCGGAATATGCGCCACGATCTTTGGCCACGATTTCCTCTGCGAGTTCTATAAATAAACATCCAGGCAGCCCACAGTTTTCACCAAGTTCTTCATCTTCCAAGTTTTTGCCGACTCAAGTCATTCTTTTCCCCATCCACAGTAACTCCGAGGAACTTCCAATGGCCGATAACAACAGGAGGCGCCCGGCCGTCGATGAGGCCGAAGGAAGTCGCGCCGGCGCTCGCCGCAGGTGATTGGCTGCTTGCTTCTCTCCTGTTCTTCTCGAGATTTTCTTTCTCTTTCTTGACGAATCTTCTTCGTTCTTTCAGGGTAATCCAATGGATTGCCGGCGCTGGTGCGCCAGTTGCGGCTCCAGCCGCTGCTCCTGCGGCGCCCAACTCCTCGAGTTCGTCCAATCGGACTCGTTCATCGGACGACTTCCGCTACTCAGACGGCGATGCTCGCCGATTCAAGGCGGAGCGCGACGACTCTCGTCGCGAACTGGAGATCATCTCCAAGCAAGCCGGGATTGCGGACCTCGAATGGCAGGCCGAGCGCAAGCAGCTGCTTGAAGTCATTGATGGTGAGTCCTGCAATCTGCTCAATCTCAATTCTCGTCCTCCAAATGATACTAATCTGTCATCCCCTTGTGACTTTGCAGCGCGTGATGCTGAACTCGATCGACTGAAGGCGCTGGTGGAGGAGTTGGCGGACAAGGTGAACGCCCACGGGGACACACCCGAGGCACGCCTTGGTGCGGTGGCAGGTCGTGTCGATGAAGTGGCTTCCCACGGCATTCGTCTGGGCGTCGCTACGGGTCTCGTCGCTATGTCGACGCACACCGGCACTGACTATTCCAGGATGCCGGTTGGTTTTGCCAACGGCAGCCCAGAAGACATCGATGATATTGACGTCTCCATTGATCGTCTTGATGGCCATGGTGCTGCCATTGCCGATTCCATTCATCCCCAGTCTGTTTTGAACAGGCTTTTTCAGTAGTTTGTACTAGGGATTTATGGAATTTCGGCAATAAAACTTATCTTTTGCGTGAACTCTTGATGTAACATATTTTGTGCTAAGGGCAATACATTCAGTATTGGCCATTTTCCTTTTCTGTCAACATTTGTTCTGAAGGCGATTTCTTCCCGAATATCGGCTGTTCGGCAATTTGATATATCAATCATCGATCGATTTCAATACTGGGATAATATCTCTTCAAATATCTTCCATTTATAGCAGAAGCAAATTCTTCTCCCAATAATGTCTTCAAAATATATGCATTTCCAGGCACGCATCTAACCACTCTGAAAGGACCTTCCCAATTTGGAGACCATTTGCCGAATGCTGCATATTTGGTTCCAATCGGCAATATTGCTTTCCAGACTAGATCACCTTCTGTAAATTGCTTAACCTTCACCTTCTTGTTGTAATACTTAGCAACTCGCATTTTGTTCTTCTCAATATTTTCCAAGGCCCTGAGACGAATCGTATGCAAATCTTCTAATTCGTCCATCATTAAATCTTTATAATCTTTAGAACTTAAATCCTTTTGCAACTTTATTCTCCTTGAGTCTAATTGTAGCTCCCATGGCAAAATAGCATGATGCCCATACACCAACTCATAAGGAGATGTCTGTGTAGCCCCATGTGGAGCCATTCGGTAAGCCCATAAAGCCTCATTGAGTACCGAATGCCACTTTCTCGGCTTCTGATCAATCTTTTTCTGTATAATTTTAATCATAATCTTGTTAGAAGCCTCTGCCTGACCATTAGCTTGGGCATAATAAGGAGAAGAATTTAACAATTTGATGCCCATACTTTCAGCAAAATCTTTGAACTCTGAAGATGTAAATTGAGCCCCTTGATCTGTGGTGATTGTTTGAGGAATCCCAAATCTGTAAATGATATGTTCTTTAACAAATTCAACCATATTCTCCGACGTCACCTTCTTTAATGGAATTGCCTCAACCCACTTGGTAAAATAATCGGTTGCCAAAAGCACAAACTTATGCCCCTTGCTAGATGGAGGATTTATTTGGCCAATCAAATCTATTCCCCATCCTCTGAATGGCCATGGCTTGATAATGGGATTCAAAGCCGATGCCGGAGCTCTCTGAATGTTTCCAAATCTCTGACAGTCTTGACATCCCTTATAATATTCAAAACAATCTTCCAACATTGTCGGCCAGTAATATCCAGTTCTTCTAATAATCCACTTCATTCGATAGGCCGATTGATGTGCTCCACACAACCCATCATGTACTTCACTCATCAGCCTTTTTGCTTCTTCATGATTTAAGCAATGTAACAGCACCCCATCCAAGGATTTATAATACAAATTATCATCAAGAAGAACAAACTTTAAAGCTTTATACCTGAGCTTTCTAGAAACCTTTCGGGATGGGTTCTCCAGATAATCGGCAATCTCTTTTCTCCAATCATCCTCTGCCAGATTATTCCCGAATGCATATACATCATTAGCAAAAACTTCTCGAAGTTCTTTATAACCTGATGCACTTTGGGCCAATCTATTTGCCTCTCCATTATCCCCCCTAGGAATGTGTTGTAGAATTACTGACCGAAAGCTCTTCAATATTTCTTTGCATTCTTCATAGTAATTCCTCAAGGTATCACTTTTGCACTCATATTCACCATTCAATTGTTTTATGACCAATTCTGAATCTCCAAAAATTTCAACCGCAATGGCCTTTGCTTCTTTCAAATATTGGAGCCCTTTGAGCAATGCCTCATACTCAGCTTGATTGTTAGTAACAGCAGATTGAATGGGAACAGCAAACTCAAATGTTTCCCCTTTGGGTGAAATTAATAAGATACCTGCTCCACCACCTTTGTTGCATGAAGATCCATCGAAGAATAAACACCCAAGGAACAATGTTAAGCAAATTTATCGATGTATCATGATGTTCAGTAATGAAGTCGGCAATAATCTGTCCCTTAACAGCCTTTGCCGATTCAAACCTTAACTCAAATTCAGACAAAGCTAAAATCCATTTGCCAATCCTTCCGTTCAAAATTGGCATAGACAACATGTGTTTTATCACATCAAACTTTGAATACACAATGCATTCGGCATGTAGTAAGTAGTGCCGAAATTTTGTACAGG
This sequence comes from Echinochloa phyllopogon, assembly GCA_033239725.1. Lineage (NCBI taxonomy): Eukaryota > Viridiplantae > Streptophyta > Magnoliopsida > Poales > Poaceae > Echinochloa > Echinochloa phyllopogon. Next base: position 19,109,690 of record BTCW01000015.1, on the reverse strand, counting down.
AGTAGTAAACACATAAGCAAAGCTTCTCTATAGCCGAATACCTTGTCTCTGGATCTAGTAACTTTCGGCTAAGGTATGCAACTACTCTTTCTTTCCCTTCAAATTCTTGAATGAGGGCCGATCCAATAGTTTGGGCATCGGCCGCCACGTACAACTTGAAAGGCTTGTTCAATTGTGGAGGTACCAATACTGGTGGCTTCTTCATGTACTCCTTTATTTCATCAAAAGCCTTCTGTTGTTCGTCACCCCATACAAACTTTTGATCCTTTTTTATTTTCAACAGTGAGGAAAAGGGTAACACCTTTTGTGACAAGTTTGATATGAACCTTCTCACAAAATTTATCTTGCCAAGCAGTGATTGTAGCTCTTTAAGATTAGTTGGAGGAACAATTTCATCAATTGCCTTCATGCTTTTCTTACCAACTCCTATTCCTCCTTCATGTATCAAAAATCCCAGAAACTCTCCAGCCGAAACTCCAAAAGCACACTTGTTCGGGTTCATCTTAAGCCCATGTTTCCTGGTGCATTCTAGAGTTTTCCTTATGTCGGCCAAATGAGACTCATGATCCAATGACTTGATCACCACATCATCAATATATATTTCCACAATCTTGCCGATCAACTCATGAAAAATATAATTCATAGCCCTTTGATAAGTTGCACCGGCATTTTTCAATCCAAAGGTCATGACAACCCACTCAAACAACCCTATGTGTCCAGGACACCTGAAAGCTGTCTTTACTATATCTTCCAATGCCATATAAATCTGATTGTATCCTGCGTTACCATCCATGAAACTGAGCACTTTGTATCCAGCAGCAGCATCAACCAATGAATCAGCAATAGGCATTGGATATCCATCCATGGGTGTAGCCTTGTTTAGGTCTCTAAAATCTATGCAAACCCTCATCTTTCCATTTTTCTTATAGACAGGAACAATATTAGAGATCCAATCCGCGTATTTACATGGCCGAATGAAATTTGCATCTAGTAATCTTTCAATCTCCTTTTTCACATCGGCCAACACTTCTTCCTTGTAAATTTTTCGGGGTGGTTGCTTGTAAGGCCTGTATCCAGGTTTGATTGGCAACCGATGCTCAACAATAGAACGGTCTAGACCGGGCATCTCCGAATAATCCCAAGCAAAGCAGTCCTTGTATTCTTTTAACAATGTCACCAACTTTTCTTTGAAAACCGAATCCAAGTTAGCACTGATAAATGTCGGCCTTGGCTTGTCACCATCTCCAATGTCCACTTCTTCTAATTTATCGGCTGACACAAATCCACGTCCTAATTTTCCATCAGTTCCATCAATTGGATTTTCCATTAAAAATTACTATGAGAGCCGACTGCTTCGATCGGCTGCTGATCACTGCTGGCTGGTGCCACAGGACCTTCTCCCCAGTCTTTGCCTGAGAAACAATCTATGCCTTGATATTCCCAGAAAGCTGGTTCCATATTTGCCACGCTTATTGAATCATCTGCTTGGACAATCTCCACTTCATCATCTATCCACTGAATAAGCTGTTGATGCATAGTAGATGGAATACAACAATTTGCATGAATCCAATCTCTTCCAAGCAGCAAGCTATATGCCCCTTTGCCCTCAATGACAAAGAAAGTCGTAAGCAGAGTCTTGGACCCAATCATAAGATCAACGTGCACGCATCCCTTGGTGTCCGAAGGATTTCCAGCAAAATCATTCAGAATTATGCTCGTTGGTGTCAAATCTCTAAGGCCCATACCAAGCTTCCTGAATGTGGTATATGGCATTACATTGACAGCAGCTCCTCCATCGACAAACATCTTGGTCAATGGTTTGCCATTAACATATCCCTTCAAGTACAGTGGCTTCATGTGCCGATTCTGGGTTGGCTTCTCAAAAACAGCTTGTTTGTTCAACATCAATTGTGCCATTAACCCAAATTGTTCGGCATCATCTATATCGGGCAATATCTCTTTCTGTACAATTTGGTTAGCTGGAGCCATGAATTCATTCGGCAGAAAACATACCATACATGTAGGAGCCGAATGACTATGTTCGTCAGGCCTGTCTTTTGGGAGCCATATTGATTTCACCTTGACCTTTGCTTGCTTCAATTCCCAATTCCTCAGGCGCTGTACTCTTCTCTTCTGGCTCTTCCTCAAACCAGGTGGGCACCATTGTCCTTCTTGCCAAACATAAGCATGATCTTCTTCACAATCAACCCACTTGTAATCAGCATGTCTCTTTCTTGGTTGATCATTAAAACGCCGATCATCACTAGGATGCATCCTGCCAATTCTTTCATGGACAGATCGGCGATTGATAGTTCCCTGCCTATATTCATCATACCTATTATTGCATTCAGGACAACTATTCCATGTGGGAAGCTTCAAACCTTCGTTCCAACAGTGTCTGAAGAATGCACACCCCCAATGCGCACGTTCCTGCTCTCGAGCATACTCTTCTTGTTCTTCCTCAAACCTTTCTTCTTCGCGCCTTCTTTTCTCCTCCTCGTATTCACGCCTTTGAAAACGCTCTTTTTCTTGCTGACGCTGCCATTTGTTGAGGAGAATACGTGTAGTAACTCTAGGTTTAAAGGATTCTCCCACTTCAAATCGGCTATTCGGGAACCGAAGATCTTTCTGGCGAATCTGTTCAATTGTGATCTGTCGAGTGGGATCAACTGAACCATCCTGTCTTGCCTTCTTTGAGGTTAAAACTTTCAATCTTCCCTTTTCTCCAGATGGAACAGCATTCACCATATTAACCGAGAACCCGATCATATTCTGAGGGAAAGGGTTACTGTCCAGTTTCATCTTGTTGTCGAATTTCAGATGTCCTTCCTGGATAGCTTTCTGAATCTTCATCCTAAAGACTCTGCATTCATTAATGGAATGAGAATTTCTATCATGAAACCCACAGTACCTCTTATCTTTCACTCCATCGGGCCGAAGCATAGAATGCCCCTCTGGCAATTTGATTCGGCCTTCTTTCACCAGAAACTCAAACAATTTGTCTGCCTTAGTCACATCGAAATCATATGTTCCCTTCATCTGTTTGATCCATCTTTGAGTCATTGTAACTGGTTCTTTGCTCCACACTATCTCTGCTGCGGCTATCTCCTCGCTATCTTCATATCCATCTTCTTGATCTGCTCTTTCAAGGAATTGGTTATAGATGTCAGCTACATCATTATTTTTAGCAAATCTGGCATCTTTCTTGAAACCATACGCCTGGTTACTCATCAAGGCCAATCTGTGCGACAACTGGCCCAGATCATCAAACTCCATCCCGAATAGCTTCTCCCGAATGGCAGGCAACATGCCAGCTACAGCCATACCAGCCAGTTGATCATCAGGTATGTTCAGAGAAAAGCACATACTCTTTGTTTCCCTAAATCTCCTGAGGAACTCCGTAGGTGTTTCATTATTCCTCTGCCTTAAGCTGGTCAAATCAACCAACTTTTTCTCGGTACTGCCAATGTAGTAATGAGCATGGAATTTCTGCTCCAGGTCTTTCCAAGTACAAATCGACTGAGCAGGCAAAGAAGCAAACCATGTAAAAGCTGGACCCGTCAGTGACAAAGGAAAGTATCTGATTCTGAAAGCCTCATCTGCCGAAGCCTCTCCAAGCTGCATCAGATATCGAGCTATATGTTCCACAGTGCTAGTATCATCTTGTCCTGAGAATTTAGTAAACTCTGTAGGCACCTTGACTCTATTCGGCAATGATACCCTTTGGTACCATTCCGGGAAAGGAGACGAGTACATGTACCCCTGATTTTTGGGCTTCAGACCGAATTGATTTTGCAATACATCGGTCATTTTTTGCACCATGAAGTCAATACTGGTATCTTGATTCCCTGGTCTCCCAGCAAGCATGCCTGCAGTACCAACGTATCTAGGATTCGGGAGAGCGTCGATAGCATTATAATCCATAAACTCTGAATATCCGTTTCCATATAAATCCCTCTGCAGTCTGTTGTTCAAGGGAGATATCTTGTAAGCAGAAGCAGGCGGATTCCCTGTGGTGCCGAATGCCATATCACCGTATGTGCGAGTTTTCGGCAGTGCAGGCTGAGGATCTTGCCGAATCGGTTGTCCATTTGTATCTTTAGCACCAGAACCTCCAGTTTCATCAGCATTTCCTTTACCATGTGGTTTCTGAACTGGTGCTTGAACATTGAAGTATGTCGGACCACCCAATTGCCCATGTATCTGCTCGAAGGGTTTATCCACATGCTGACCAAAAATGCTTACCATTATATGCCGAAAACTGTTCAAGAACGCAGCATTGTGATTGGTCATTGCTTCCCCCAAAGCCTTGTACAACAAGCCCGAGAATCTCTCCCTTTCTTCTTCTTCAGTAAAATCAGACTGCCCAGGAAGGAGAACTCTTGGCAAGTCGGACTTGAGAAACGGTGCACCACTCCTGTTCTTGGCGAAAGACAGTAAACATTTGTTAATGAATTGGCCAGCAGCAGCCTTTACCATCTGTTGATGCTCTTCAGACAACTCTTCCAAAGTGACATCCATGATGTCGCTCAACTCAGGCATCTTGAAAACTTGTGTGTGTCCCACCGGGCGTGCCAAAAAGTGTGTTGACGTAAAATCCGCACCTCACGCCAAGCACACAGCAAGCCGAATTAGCTGGCTTCACACGTGGCCCGGGCTTTTGAATCCGGAAGCGTGCCAGTCAGTTTGCCTGAAAACTAACAAAGGGACAAAAAACGTTTAGATCAAAACCTGGAACGTGTCGGGTGAAACCAGACAGTTCCATATTTGCGGCTACGGAGCCAGTTTCGAACGACAAATAGCTACAGAGAAGCTATCTGTCGGCAGTTAAAGCCTCATTCGGCAATCGGCAAGGCACGCAAGGAGCGCACTGCCGAATGCGTGACGTAAGCATGACGAAAGATCGGCTTTCAACCAAATGAACATTGTAGCAGATACTCATAGCCGATTAACGAGAAGCAGAGCATGATAGATAAATAAAAGGGTGAAACATGATCATAAATTCGCAGTAAACAAAGAATGCATAGGCCGAAAGCAGCACCCGTCAAGCATGATAACAAACAAGTTAATCCACCGCATGATACGACTTGTTTGTGATCACGCCACTAATCAGATTAGACCAATCCACCGCATGATACAATCTAACCATGAAAAGCTAAAAGCATTCAATGTTTAATTACGAACCCACAACACAGTCACGAATTTACATTGAAACAAGAATGCATAGGCCGAAAGCAGCACCCGTCAAGCATGGCAACGAACGAGTTAATCCACCGCATGATACAACTCGTTTGAGGCCACACCACCAATCAGATTAAATCAATCCACCGCATGATACAATCTAATCGTGAAAGGCTAAAAGCATTCATTGTCCAATGCAAACCCACGAACACACGTTCACTCGTGAGAGCACTGCCGAATACGGCTATTTAGCCGAATCGGGGTCCATGGCGAAGGAACAAGCCTAATCGGTAAAGATAAATCTATCAGATCGAATTGAATTCTAATCCACCGGATGATTAGCTCTAAGACGACCCAAAAACCTGCATCTACCGCATGATACCCGGTTCTGTCAAGATCTACACGATGCCGACAAACTCGAACCCGCGACACGTGGCAACCTAGATCGGTTTCGGACTCGGCTGTGAGGGGATAATTCGTCACATCGTGAAGTAGAGCCGATTCTAGCCGATCTAGATTGGGCAAAGGTGTGTTGCATAAATCAAACACAAAGTAAAAACGAAGCAACACAGGGTAACTTAATGAATCTATTAGATCTTGCCGAAATCTAACAGAGCCGATAACTTGGTCCATACTAGATCTTAGCCCACCGCATGGCTCATGACCTAACAGAGGAACCTTCTTGAGACCACAACTTAAATCCACCGGATGATACTAAGCATGGTAACAAGACTACTTGCATCAAAGCTTAAATCCACCGCATGATACTAAGCATGATACAAGGTTGCCGGTACTTACGGAGGTCGACGGATCGATGACTCCTCTCGAAGAACTCGACGACTCGACTAAAGGACTCGATGTTGGCACGGGGCCGGTTTGTTGTGTGATTGATTGATTGTCCTTTTACAGATGCCATGGGTTTATATTTATACCCAGGTCTTGATACAACTCCTAGTCGGACACGACTACAATACTCGTTTCTAAAAATAAGTGACGAATCTTCGTGCCCATATTGCGTTCCTTGTTCGAACCGGCCTTTTCCTTATATTGATCCACGTCATCATGTCTTCCCGAATGCTACCACTCTTCGCCTGCGGAACAATGCCTCTGCCGAATGATGACACATTCCCGACCGCAGAGTATCTCTGCCGAACGTTTCAGAGAACATCCCTTAGCCGAATGACGAGGCGTTCCCGACCGCAGAGCATCTTTGCCGAATGCCTCAGAGAAAGCCCTTTAGCCGAATGGCATCCTTCCACTAAATCCGGCTCACATGTCAGCCTCTTCCTGGTGCTAATTCTTGGTGTCAACAGCACCTACGGCTCCGAGGTGTTTTGGTTGTGGTGAGCTGGGACACTATGCCAGCGCTTGCCCTCGCAAGGCTCAGAACGCCGTCGGTCAGAACAACAACCAGAGGATTGGACAACCGCAGCACCAGAACGGGAATCAGCAGCAGAACCCAGCGAGAGGAAAGGTCAACCACATGGGTGCGGAAACCACAGAAGGAGCCACGGATGTCGTTGTGGGTACGTTCCCTGTCAACTCGTCTCTCGCAACTGTTTTGTTTGATACTGGAGCTTCGCATGCTTTCATATCTGCTGCTTTCGTGAAAAAGAACATGATGATCTTGCAACCTATGGGAAACCCCATGGTAGTTAGTTCACCTGGGGGAGAACAGCGTGCCACTTTACGTTGCCCCTGTATCACCATCACAATAAGGGGGGTAGACTTTGTGGTGAACCCGATAGTCCTAGAAACTCTTGGGTTTGACTTGATTCTGGGTATGAGCTGGTTAGCCAGATACGATGGGGTGATTCAATGCTCCAAAAGAACAGTGCAGCTGACAGCAAAGACTGGTGAGAAAGTGGAGTACCAAGCAGCTAGTCCCGTGGGACACAATCAGATCTACCAAGCCGAAGGTGTAGCACTGGAAGACATCAGAGTGGTGTGCGAATTCCCAGACGTGTTTCCAGATGAGTTACCAGGTATGCCCCCAGACCGCGAAGTTGAATTTGTTATTGATCTTAAGCCTGGTACTGCACCTATAGCTAAGAGGCCATATAGAATGGGAGTAAAAGAACTAGAGAAACTTAAGGAGGAATTAAGGGCATTGTTAGCAAAAGGGTATATTCGTCCTAGTTCATCCCCTTGGGGAGCACCAGTTTTGTTTGTGGATAAGAAAGATGGGACCCAGAGATTGTGTGTGGATTATCGAGCTTTAAATGAAGTGACCATCAAGAACAAGTACCCGTTGCCAAGGATTGATGATCTCTTCGACCAGTTGAAAGGAGCATGTGTGTTCTCTAAGATCGATCTCCGATCCGGGTACCATCAGATGAGGATACGAGTGACTGACATCCCCAAAACAGCCTTCACAACCCGATATGGTCTATATGAGTTCACAGTCATGTCTTTTGGATTGACAAATGCACCGGCATACTTCATGTATCTGATGAACAGTGTGTTCATGGACTATCTTGACAAGTTCGTGGTAGTGTTCATTGACGACATTCTGGTTTTCTCCAAGAATGAGGAAGAGCATGAAGAACATCTGAGGTTGGTGATGCAGAGACTTCGTGAGCATCAGTTGTATGCCAAGCTGAGCAAGTGTGAGTTTTGGTTGAAGGAAGTAGCATTTTTGGGACACGTATTGTCCAATGGTGGAGTGGCAGTTGATCCGAAGAAGGTTAGTGATGTGTTGAGTTGGAATCCGCCGAAGGATGTGAGTGAAATCAGAAGTTTCCTTGGAATGGCTGGATACTATCGGAGGTTTATTGAAGGATTCTCCAAGATTGCTAAACCCCTGACGGCACTATTGGAGAAAAATGCCAAGTTTGTCTGGACTGAAGAATGTCAAGTCAGCTTTGAGGAATTGAAGAAGAGATTGACAATGGCACCTGTGCTAATGTTGCCGGATATAACCAAGAGCTTCTCTATCTACTGCGATGCATCTCGTCTAGGATTGGGATGTGTGCTCATGCAGGAAGGCAGAGTAGTAGCTTATGCATCGAGACAGTTGAGGAAGCATGAGCAGAACTACCCGACACACGATCTGGAGTTAGCAGCTGTGGTGCATGCTTTGAAAATTTGGAGGCATTACTTGATTGGTCATAAGTGTGATATTTACACTGACCACAAGAGTCTCAAGTATGTGTTCACACAGTCAGATCTGAATATGAGACAACGTCGTTGGTTAGAACTGATCAAGGACTACGACTTGGAGATACATTATCATCCAGGGAAGGCCAACTTGGTGGCAGATGCTCTGAGTAGAAGGAGTTACGTGAATAAGATCACGGGACATTGCTTATCGGAGGAACTCAGTGCAGAGTTTGAAAGGATGAGTCTGGGATTTGTGACCAGCGTCACCGAGATGGCAGTAGAACCGACCTTGGAACAAGAGATCCGAAAAGGACAGCTCACAGATGAGAAGATCAAGGAGATCGTAGAACTGGTGGCATTAGGAAAGGCCCCTGGTTTTCGAGTGGATGAGCAAGGAACATTGTGGTATGAGAAGCGGATCTGTGTGCCAGATGTAGTGCATATCAGGGATGCAATTCTCAGGGAAGCCCATGAATCGGCGTATTCGATACACCCAGGTAGTACCAAGATGTACCAAGATATCAAAGAGAGATTTTGGTGGTACGGATTGAAGAGAGATGTGGCCACATACGTAGCTCTATGTGACACGTGTCAGAGAGTCAAGGATGAACATCAGAGGCCAGCAGGTTTGCTCCAGCCCCTGAAGGTACCTGAATGGAAGTGGGAAGAAGTCGGTATGGATTTCATCACTGGCTTACCTCGCACTCAGAGGGGATTTGACTCAATCTGGGTAATCGTGGATCGTCTGACCAAGGTGGCGCATTTCCTACCAGTAAAGACCACCTACTCAGGAGCCAGACTAGCAGAATTGTATATGGAGAGGATTGTGTGTTTGCATGGGGTACCGAAAAGAATAGTGTCTGATCGAGGTACCCAGTTCACGTCACACTTTTGGCGACAATTGCATGAGTCTATGGACACTAAGCTACAGTTCAGTTCAGCTTACCATCCGCAGACAGATGGGCAGACAGAACGGACGAACCAGATATTGGAGGATATGCTGAGAGCATGTGCCTTACAATATGGTGCCAGTTGGGATAAGAGTTTACCATATGCGGAATTCTCGTACAACAACAGCTATCAGAAAAGTTTGCAGATGGCACCGTTCGAGGCTCTGTATGGCAGAAAGTGTAGGACACCACTATTCTGGAATCAGACGGGAGAAAGTCAGGTATTTGGACCTGAGATACTAACAGAAGCAGAGCGACAAGTGCAGATAATCAGACAGAATCTGAAAGTGGCACAATCCAGACAGAAGAGCTATGCAGATAACCGACGGAGGGATCTCAGCTTTGAAGTTGGAGACTTCGTGTATCTCAAGGTGTCACCCATGAGAGGTGTGAAGAGGTTCAACGTTAAGGGCAAGCTAGCACCTCGATACATTGGACCGTTCAAGGTACTTGGTCGGAAAGGTGAGGTGGCATATCAATTAGAGCTACCAGAGAAGTTAGCGGGAGTACATGATGTGTTCCATGTGTCTCAGTTGAAAAAGTGCTTGCGAGTACCTGAGGAACAGATTCCGATTGATGAGCTGAATGTGGAGGAAGATCTTACCTATACTGAGCATCCTGTCAGAATATTGGAGGAGTCAGAAAGACTCACCAGAAATAAAGTGATCCGGATGTGCAAGGTTCAGTGGAGCCGTCATTCAGTGGATGAAGCGACTTGGGAAAGAGAAGAAGAACTCAGAGCTGAATATCCACAGTTATTCTCATCCTCGTCCGAATCTCGAGGGCGAGATTCATTTTAAGGGGGGTAGGTTTGTAACACCCTAAAAATGCCTATTTTGAAAATCTAGTAATTAAATTGTTTTTATTTAATTTTATGCTCATATTAATCTAAGGAAAATAAATTATTTATGATAAATAAAATTTAATATAAGGTTAGAAACATTTTTGTTGCATTCATGCCGACTGCATTGTGTTTTGTTTGTGTGTGGTTCAATTGGAATTTGAATTCTGTTTAAATTCGAATTTGAATCGCTGAGTTTGGAGCTCTAGAAAAGTTTCTGCGGCCCGAGTCCGATTTTCCTCCCTAAACTTTTTTTCCCCGGCCGATTTTAGCCCTTCTACTCTTTTTCCCGCAGCGGCCCAGCCTCCCTTCGCTCCACTTGCGGCCCAACTCGGCAACCAGCGCGCTCTGTTTCCGGCCCGGCCCAGCGGCCTGCTCGCCCCAGCCGCCCTCCCCTTTCCTCGGCCCAGTCCGGCCCAACGGCACGGCCTGCAGCCTGCCAGCGCAGCGCCCCGCGGCCCGCAGCGCCCCCTCCCCTCTCTGCTGACTGACGAGCGGGCCCCCCGTGTCAGCCTCGTCCCTAACCTCCCACCCGAGTCCTTCTCGGTCCCGGCCATGGAGTCCCGGCCGACCACGGCACGGACGCCGAGGGGCCCCAGACTCTCCTTGGCCGCCCTTCAAATAGCGCCGCCGCTCCTCCCAATCCCCATCTCAATTCGCGTTGCCCATCCCCGTCACTCGAGCTCGGACTCGCCGCCGCCGTTTCCAAACCCGCCGCCGTCGATCTCGTCGTCCGTCGCTGTTCCACCCCGGCGAACAGCCCCAAGACCGTCGCGTGAAGGTTAGGAACTCCTTGAGCTTCCTCTTGCCCCCCCCCGTGCTCTGTAGCACCGTCCCCGCATTGGACCGCCACCGCCCGAGCGCCGCCGCCGCCATAGGTCGTCGTGCGACGTCGCTGTTGCTCCGCCGCCGACGAGACCCATCCAGCCGAACTCGTCGTGTTGCCCCGGTCACGTAGCGCCAAACCCCGTCCCAAACCAAGGCCCCTAGCTCGATTTCGAGCAACGCCGGCGACGCGCCGCCGCTCGCCGCCGCAGCTCCGCCGCCGCCGGTGACCCCTTTTCCCTGGATCCAATCTCGGTCGTCCAAACTAGATCCGACGGCCCAGATCGAAAGCCAACCGGAGTCAACTCGGGTCAATAGCGGTCAACTGTGACGTTTTGCAAAAGAGCCCCTGCCCTTTTTCAAAATTAACCTGCAGTCCAAATCTATTCAAAAATAATTACAATTAAGTCCTGATTTTTACAGAAAACCCCCTGCCTTATTTAAAAATAGTACCCGAGGTCCTGTTTTAGTTAATTTGCAAATAAACCCTCCTGTTTTTATATAAAATTATGTTTTAGCCCCTGAGTTTTTGCAAATAAGCCCCTGGAACTTTTAAAACTTTGCCAGCAAGTCCCTGAACCTTAGAAAAGCCATAACTTCTTCGTTTTAGCTCCGATTTGAGTGATTTTCGCGCTCACGAGTTCGTAGCGAAGCGTAGATTAGTTTCTAAGCCTTCTTTTGTTCTGTTTCTATTGTTTGGTGTACTGTTCTAATAGATTAATATTGTTTGCATGTACTGGCTTGTGTGGATGCTTGTGTGTTGATGTTTGAGTCCAGTCGGTGAGCCGTACGCGTTTGAGTTCGAGGGTTACGAGGAGCAGGACCAACAGCAGCAGCAAGAGCAACAGCAGCAGTTGGACGAAGGCAAGTACAGCACGGACAATCCTTGCTACCTAAACACACCTTTACATTAATTACTGCATATGCATGTGTCTAAATTGTTCCTATTAAGGTTGTTCCTAGCTTTGTTTATCATATACCTTGATTACCCTGGGTTATTGCATTTGGGTAGACCTTTGCTAAGCGCAGCTACTGTCACCAATGTTTAACTGTTAATCTTGACTTAATGGTCCACTTCAATGTTAATGGTAAAACTTGCTTTTTAGCAACATGGAACAGGGAGCTAGGGCGTATGCTTCATGCTTGGCCCTAGTGTCTCTTCGTAAGGACCGACTCTTAAAGCGGCAACCCAGGAACCTGTCGCCACCGCCGGAACTATAATGGCTCTGGTCTTGGACGAGTAGCATGTACGGCTCTAGCTTGACAGTAGTTACCGACGGGCCGACGGCGTTATGGGAAGCATGGGTGAGAGTATGGTTTGATCCACCGAGGACGGAGTATCCGTTGGCTATGTCCCCGTGAGGCACAGTCCCGTGTTGGGAGCTTCCGTATGGCGGGGGTTCCACACGTTGCGCTATTTATTTTGTTGTTGATGTTTATTACCGCGCTTGGACGCCATTGACCCCCTCGTGTTGCGACATGGGCGTCAGTCAATCTCGGTGCCTTGGGTCATGCTGCCTAGGTTGTACCATAACGTCTACTGTTTTGTTAGGGTGTCTTGTGAAAAGCCTCGTAGCGTCCCTATGCAGTCACACCTCGGAAGTGTTGATGTGCGTGGTTGGGTGCAAAGTTCCTTTGAACTTTTACGCGACTGGTGGGTAAAGGGCGAAACCTCTGCAGAGTGTATAATCTATCATGATAGCCTTGCTCAGGGTCAAGAGCGGCCTGGATCCTTTTTGATTAGAAGTTGATGTTTATTATTGATTAATGTTCACCTCTACTTCATTAATTGGGAATTGAAACTGGGATTCACTTAATTGTAGTAATCTTGGTTTATGATAAAATGAAACAACTAAAATTGCGAATGCAGTACAGCCGTGTCAAGCCTTTCTTTTAAGCCTTCATTACCCGTGTTGTATTTGCTAAGTAAGACAATTACTTACACTTGCCATTCAACAAAATCCCGGATGGGTAACAGATGGATTAGATGGTACTGCTGCTATTGAATTTCCTGAAGATCTACCATTCTACTAGTTGTGCTCAACCAGTCAGAGTCCCTGTGGATTATGGAGTTCGGCTTCGTCTTCGTCATCGTTTAGAGAGAGTTTAATAAATAGTCTTCCGCTGTGTTATTTAGTTATTTTAGTCAAACTCTGATGTAAAACCATTTTTATTCGAGCATATGTACTCTGTTTATCATATTTGTTATCTATATGTGTTCTGTGGACTTCCTGGGCACACATATAGAAGCATTCGGGTTTCTGTGTAAATCCGGGTGTGACATGTCTTTCTATGACTCAACTTGTTCTCATTAGCCATTTTATCCTACTCCGGGATGATTAAATCCTTCGATTACGGAGTACTTAGCTCTGATACCACTTGTAGGATCTAGGATACCTACTAGAGGAGGGTGAATAGGCGATTTTAAACTAAGAAACACAACACTTGAGAAATTTAATTACAAACACTTGGAGGATTAAATTTCTAGCTATTCTAAGCCTATATTGAGGGTCAATAACCTAGAGTGACAAGATATGATTCAATATCTAGAATGTAAATTGCTCAAATGAAATTGCTTGAAAGGAAATAAGCAAATAAAAACCAAGTTCAAGACACAAAATTTATCCCATGGTATCGATGACTTGCCAGTCACCCCTAATCCACGTTGAGACGGAGTTGCTCTTCACCACTACGGTGAGGTGAGAACAAAGACCTCTCACACCAATCTTCCAAGGCAACTTCACAATCTTCTTGACATGCTCAATGGAATCACGAGCTCCAAACCGTCTAGAAGGTGGCAACCTCCAAGAGTAACAAATCAACTCGCTCGCTTGATGAATCCTAGTGCCACAATGATCAAATCCTTGAAGCAATGCACTAGATGCTCTCAATCTCACAAGAATGCAACCTCAAAGCAAAGTGAGTGAGAAAGAGGAGAGAAAGAGCTCAAATATGTCAAGAAAGCTTTCAAGAGTGCCAAGAGAGCACACCCCACCGTGGGGGTGAAGTATATATAGCCCATCTCCTCGAAACTAGCCGTTACGTTCAAAATACGTGAAAAACAGCACATCACGGACTGTCCGACCCAACATCATGAACAGTCCGAGCTTGAATCCAACAGCTATTTTAGCGAAGTCAAACATGTGTCAGAGTTAGCCGTTGGGGCCAGACGGACTATCCGACCGGCCATCACAGACTTTCCGTTGTCACACCCGGATTCACACAGAAACCCGAAATGCGGTCATATGTGTTCCCAGGAAGTCAATACACATATAGAGAACAAATATGATAACAGAATACAATGCTCGAATAAAATAAATGGTTTTACATCAGAGTTTGACTCGAATAAATGAATAAAACAGCGGAAGTCTCATTATTAATTCTCTCTAAACGAAGACGAAGCAGATAACGATAACCCACGGGGACACCGACTGGTTGAGCACAGCTAGTAGAATGGCAGATCCTCAGGAAATTCAACAGCAGCAGTACCATCTAATCCATCTGTTACCCATCCAGGATTTTGTTGAATAGCAAGTGTAAGTAAATGTCTTACTTAGCAAGTACAACACGGATAATGAAGGCTTAAAAGAAAGGCTTGACACGGCTGTACTGCATTAGCAATTTTAGTTGTTTCATTTTAACATCATCATAATCACTACATTCACATGAATCCCAGTTGTAACCCAATTAATATAGTAGAGGTGAACATTAAACAATAATAAACATCAACTTCTAATCAAAAAGGATCCAGGCCGCTCGTGACCCTGAGCAAGGCTATCATGATAGATTTACACTCTGCAGAGGTTTCGCCCTTTACCCACCAGTCACGTAAGAGTTCAAAGGAACTTTGCACCCAACCACACACATCAACACTTCCGAGGTGTGACTGCATAGGGACGCTACGAGGCTTTTCACAAGACTCCCTAACGAAACAGTAGCCGTTATGGTACAACCTAGGCAGCATGACCCAAGGCACCGAGATTGACTGACGCTCATGTAGCAACACGAGGGGGTCAATGGCGTCCAAGCATGGTAATGAATATCAACAACAAAATAAATAGCGCAACGTGTGGAGCCCCCGCCATACGGTGGCTCCCAACACGGGACTGTGCCTCACGGGGACATAGCCGACGGATACCCCGTCCTCGGTGGATCAAACCATACTCTCACCCATGCTTCCCATAATGCCGTCGGCCCGTCGGTAACTACTGTCAAGCTAGAGCCGTACAAGTTACTTATCCAAGACCAGAGCCATTATAGTTCTAGCGGTGGCGACAGGTTCCTGGGTTACCGCTTTAAGAACCAGTCCTTACGGAGAGACACTAGGGCCAAGCACGAAGCGTACGCCCTAGCTCCCTGATCCATGTTGCTAAAAAGCAAGTTTTACCATTTACATTGAAGTAAACCATTAAGTCAAGATTAACAGTTAAGCAAAGGTGACAGTAGCTGCGCCTAGCAAAGTTCTACCCAAATGCAATAACCCAAGGTGATCAAGGTAAAGGATAAACAAAGCTAGGTACAACCTTAAAAGGGTAACAATTTAGACACATGCATATGCAGTAAGTAGTGTAAAGGTGTGTTTAGGTAGCAAGGATTGTCCGTGCTATACTTGCCTTCCTCAAACTGCTGCTACTGCTGCTGCTGCTGGTCCTGCTCCTCGTAACCCTCGAACTCAAGCGCGTACGGCTCACTGACTGGACTCACGAAACAACACACAAGCATCCACACAAGCCAGTACATGCAAACAATATTATTCTATTAGAACAGTACACCAAACAGTAAAAACAGAACAAAAGAAGGCTTAGAAACTATTCTACGCTTCGCTACGAACACGTGAGCGCGAAAATCACTCAAATCGGAGCTAAAACGCGAAAGATATGGCTTTTCTAAGGTTTAGGGACTTGCTGGCAAAGTTTTAAAAGTTCCAGGGGCTTATTTGCAAAAACTCAGGGGCTAAAACATAATTTTATATAAAAACAGCAGGGTTAAAGCGTAAACTAACTTAAACAGGACCTCGGGAGCTATTTTTAAATAAGACAGGGGGTTTTCCATAAAATTCAGGATCTAACTGTAAATACTTTTGAATAGATCTGGATCGCGGGTTGACCGGGGTTGACCGGTATGGACTCGGTTGACTCGGGTGTTGACTTGATCTAGGCCGCTTGTTTTGGATTGGAGGGCTCTGATTAGATCTGGGGAGGGGGCGTCGGCGGCGGCGGCGCTGGGGTGGCGGCGCTGGCTGGCGGCGGCGGAGCATCGCCGGCGAAACGCGCAAAAGCGCTAGGAGGCACGGCTCGGGTCGGGGTTGGGTGGTATGGACGCAGTGCAACGCGTGGAACATGGCAGTGGTGCTCTCGACGGCTGCGACGCAGTAGAGGTGACGAACGACGACGAGCAGCGGGCGGCGGCTCCGGCGAACGCGGCGAGCACGCAACAGAGAGGGAGAGAGAGCAAGGAGCGGCCGGGAAGGTTCGTTACCTTCTCGCGAAGCTCCTGGAAGGGTCGGCGGCGGCGGAGCGGCGACGACGCGATGGATCGACGACGGCGCTGAGCTCGGCGGTGGCGGCTATGGCGGCGGCTGCGCGGAGAGCTCGAGCGGAGGCGGCTAGGGTTCGATGGGGGGTCATGGCGCAGGGCGGCGGCTTAAATAGGGCAGTTGAGGGGAGTCCAGGTGGACCTCGGCGTGCGTGCCGGGCCTCGGCCGGACTCGATCTCGTGGCCGAGCTGAACTCCGGCTGGAGGTCGGGGACGAGTGTGACGGGCGGGTCCCGCCTGGCAGCGACTGTGGGGCGGAGCTGGGCTGCAGGCCGCGCTGCTGGGCTGCGCGACAGGCTGGCCGCTGGGCCGGGCTGGGCCGCGGTGTGAGGGGAGGCGGGCTGGCGCGGGAGCGGAAGAGGGGCAGGCCGGCGGGGAAACGAAGCAGGCCGCGGGCTGGGCCGCAAGCGGGAAAGCGGGGCCGAGCTGAGGAAAAAGAAGAAGGGGCGGGCTCAACTCGGGGAGAAAGTTCAAGGGGGAAAAGTGGACTCGGGCCAAAACAACTTTTCTAGAGCTCCAATCAATGCGAATCAAATTCAAATTTAAAGAGGATTTAAATTCCAATCTAATTCACAAGCAACCAAAACACAATGCAGCAGCATGGATGCAACAAAAATGTTTCTAACCTTATATTTGATTTTATTTTGCCAAAAATTATTTATTTACCCTATGTTGAGCATGGGAACTTTAATAAAAAGCACATTTTCTACTAAAATTTTAAATAGTCCTAATTTAGGGTGTTACAAACCTACCCCCCTTAAGATGAATCTTGTCCTCGAGATTCGGATGTGGATGGGAACAACTGTGGATATTCAGCTCTGAGGTCTTCTTCTCTTTCCCAAGTCGCTTCATCCACTGAATGGCGGCTCCACTGAACCTTGCACATCCGGATCACTTTATTTCTGGTGACTCTTTCTGACTCTTCCAAAATTCTGACAGGGTGCTCAGCGTAGGTGAGATCTTCCTCCACATTCAGCTCATCAATCGGAATATGTTCCTCAGGTACTCGCAGGCACTTTTTCAACTGAGACACATGAAACACATCGTGTACTCCTGCCAACTTCTCAGGTAGCTCTAATTGATATGCTACCTCACCTTTCCGCTCAAGTACCTTGAACGGTCCAATGTATCGAGGTGCTAGCTTGCCCTTGACGTTGAACCTCTTCACGCCTCTCATTGGTGACACCTTGAGATACACGAAGTCTCCAACTTCAAAGCTGAGATCCCTCCGTCTGATATCTGCATAGCTCTTCTGTCTGGATTGTGCCACTTTCAAATTCTGTCTGATTATCTGCACTTGTCGCTCTGCCTCTCTTAGTATCTCAGGTCCAAATACCTGACTTTCTCCCGTCTGATTCCAGAATAGTGGGGTCCTGCACTTTCTACCATACAATGCCTCGAATGGTGCCATCTGCAAACTCTTCTGATAACTGTTGTTGTACGAGAATTCCGCGTACGGTAAACTCCTGTCCCAACTGGCACCATATTGTAGAGCACATGCTCTCAACATATCCTCCAATATCTGATTTGTCCGTTCTGTCTGCCCATCTGTCTGCGGATGGTAAGCTGAACTGAACTGTAGCTTAGTGTCCATAGACTCATGCAGCCGTCGCCAAAAGTGTGATGTGAACTGGGTACCTCAATCTGACACTATTCTTTTTGGTACCCCATGCAAACACACAATCCTCTGCATATACAACTCCGCTAGTCTGGCTCCTGTGTAGGTGGTCTTTACTGGAAGGAAATGTGCCACCTTGGTCAAGCGATCCACAATCACCCAAATGGAGTCAAATCCTCTCTGAGTGTGAGGCAAACCAGTGATGAAATCCATACCGACTTCTTCCCACTTCCATTCAGGGACCTTCGGGGATTGGAGCAAACCTGCAGGTCTCTGGTGTTCAGCTTTGACTCTCTGGCACGTGTCACACAGGGCTACGTATGTGGCCACATCTCTCTTCAATCCGTACCACCAAAATCTCTCTTTGATATCTTGGTACATCTTGGTACTACCCGGGTGTATCGAATACGCCGATTCATGGGCTTCCCTGAGAATTGCATCCCTGATCTGCACTACATCTGGTACACAGATCCTCTTCTCATACCACAATGTCCCTTGGTCATCCACTCGAAAACCAGGGGCTTTTCCTAATGCCACCAGTTCCATGATCTCCTTGATCTTCTCATCTGCGAGCTGTCCTTTTCGGATCTCCTGTTCCAAGGTCGGTTCTACGGCCATCTCGGTGACGCTGGTCACAAATCCCAGACTCATCCTTTCAAACTCTGAATTGAGTTCCTCCGGTAAGCAATGTCCCGTGATCTTATTCACGTAGCTCCTTCTACTCAGAGCATCTGCCACCAGGTTGGCCTTCCCTGGATGATAATGAATCTCCAGGTCGTAGTCCTTGATCAACTCTAACCAACGACATTGCCTCATATTCAGATCTGACTGTGTGAACACATACTTGAGACTCTTGTGGTCAGTGTAAATTTCACACTTATGACCAATCAAGTAATACCTCCAAATCTTCAAAGCATGCACCACAGCTGCTAACTCCAGATCGTGTGTCGGGTAGTTCTACTCATGTTTCCTCAACTGCCTTGATGCATAAGCTACTACTCTGCCTTCCTGCATGAGTACACATCCCAAGCCTTGACGAGATGCATCACAGTAGATAGAGAAACTCTTGGCTATGTCAGGCAGAACCAGCACTGGGGCTGTTGTTAGTCTCTTCTTCAACTCCTCAAAGCTAGTCTGACACTCACCTGTCCAGACAAACTTAGCATTTTTCTCCAATAACGTCGTCAGGGGTCTAGCAATCTTGGAGAATCCTTCAATGAACCGTCGATAATATCCAGCCATTCAAAGGAAGCTTCTGATTTCACTCACATCCTTAGGCGGATTCCAACTCAACACGTCACTAACCTTCTTCGGATCAACTGCCACTCCACCATTGGACAACACGTGACCCAAGAATGCTACTTCCTTCAACCAAAACTCACACTTGCTCAGCTTGGCATACAACTGATGCTCACGAAGTCTCTGCATCACCAACCTCAGATGTTCTTCATGCTCTTCCTCATCCTTGGAGAAAACCATAATATCGTCAATGAACACCACCACGAATTTGTCAAGATAGTCCATGAACACACTGTTCATCAAATACATGAAGTATGCCGGTGCATTTGTCAAACCAAAAGACATGACAGTGAACTCATATAGACCATATCGGGTTGTGAAGGCTGTTTTGGGGATGTCAGTCACTCGTATCCTCATCTGATGGTAACCGGATCGGAGATCGATCTTAGAGAACACACATGCTCCTTTCAACTGGTCGAAGAGATCATCAATCCTTGGCAGCGGATACTTGTTCTTGATGGTCACTGCATTCAAAGCTCAATAATCCACACACATTCTCTGGGTCCCATCTTTCTTATCCACAAACAAAACTGGTGCTCCCCAAGGGGAAGAACTAGGACGAATATACCCTTTTGCTAACAACGCCCTTAATTCCTCCTTAAGTTTCTCTAGTTCTTTTACTCCCATTCTATATGGCCTTTTAGCTATAGGTGCAGTACCAGGCTTAAGATCAATAAAAAATTCAACTTCGCGGTCTGGGGGCATACCTGGTAACTCATCTGGAAACACATCTGGGAAATCGCATACCACTCTGATGTCTTCCAGTGCCACACCCTCGGCTTGGTAGATCTGGTTGTGCCCCAAGGGACTAGCTGCTTGATACTCCACTTTCTCACCAGTCTTTGCTGTCAGCTGCACTGCTCTTTTGGAACATTGAATCACCCCATCATATCTGGCTAACCAGCTCATACACAGAATCAAGTCAAACCCAAGGGTTTCTAGGACTATTGGGTTCACCACAAAGTCTACCCCCCTTATTGTGATGGTGATACAGGGGCAACGTAAAGTGGCACGCTGTTCTCCCCCGGGTGAACTAACTACCATGGGGTTCCCCATAGGTTGCAAGATCATCATGTTCTTTTTCACGAAAGCAGCAGATATGAAAGCATGTGAAGCTCCAGTATCAAACAAAATAGTTGCGAGAGTCGAGTTGACAGGGAACGTACCCACGACGACAATCGTTGCTCCTTCTGCGGTTTCTGCACCCATGTGGTTGACCTTGCCTCTCGCTGGGTTCTGCTGCTGATTTCCATTCTGGTTTTGCGGTTGCCCAACCCTCTGATTGTTGTTCTGACCAACGGCGTTCTGAGCCTTGCGAGGACAAGCGCTGGCATAGTGTCCCAGCTCACCACATCCAAAACACCTCGGAGCCGTATGTGCATTGTTGGTCGGGTTGGGGCGTTGGACAGGACCATTCTGTGGCTGGTTCTGAAGGCGCTGCTGAGGTGGTGCTGGGAGGTACTGGGGACGCTGCTGATACTGGGGACGTTGCTGATACTGGTTGCGGTTCATCGAACCGGACTGTCCCTGGAAGCGCTGTGGAGTCACCATCTGCTGGTTTCCCTGCTGAGGATTGAAGCGGGGGCGAACATTGCTTCCTGACGGTGGGCCCTGAAGCTTCCTCTTCTTTTCCTCCATCTCGCGGCGCTTGTGCTCCAGCAGTAGTGCGCTATCCACCAGTTCTTGAAAGGTGGCGAACTTGGAGCACAAGAGCTGGTACTGGAGTGCATCATGCATGCCATCTTGGAATCGGGTCTGCTTCTTCCTATCAGTATTCACATCCTCTGGAGCATAACGGGCCAACTCAATGAACTTGTCACGATAAGCGGTGACACTCATACCTTCCTGCTTCAATGCCAGGAACTCCTTCTTCAAGGTCATCAGCGCTTCCGGCACGTGGTGAGAACGGAAGCTGTCGCGGAACTCTTGCCAAGTGATCTGATCACGATTGGGGTGAGCATATTGGTACGCATCCCACCAATCCAAAGCTGCTCCTTGGAGCTGTCCACTACCATATAACACCTTCTCCATGTCATTGCCCTGTGCGATGTCCAGCTGCCTTTCCACTGCCATGAGTCAGTCCTCTGCTTGCATTGGGTCACTAGACTTGTTGAAGGTAGGGGGCGTCCCTTCATAAACTCGCCCCTTTTATCTCTGGGCTGCACGTGGTGCTGTTGAGGCGGGTTCTGCTGATTTTACTGCATCAGTGCTATGGTTTGCGCCATTTGCTGTGTCAGCTGGAGTTGCATCTGCATCATCTGCTCCATGGTGAGTGGCGGTGGTGGAGGTGGTGGGTTCTGATTCTGGTTGCTTCCACTGCCACCGGGGTTGCCTCTGGTGTTAACCATCTACCATAGCAAGATATCTCCCATCAGTATTCCTGTCAATCGGTAATAAATATCACATGCTTGCAGATGGTGCATAAGAAGATAGCAGTACTTGGAAGGATATGATTCAGAGACATAGAGAGTAAGACAGAGGAAGTGCACAGGAGATAGATAACCCAACTATTTATTCACTAATATTCCTTAAACCTTAGTCCTATACCTTAGTCCGTTCTAACTAGGCTGCGATCCTACAGTCAGCATGGCTCTGATACCAATCTGTCACACCCGGATTCAGACAGAAACCTGAAATGCGGCCATATGTGTTCCCACGAAGTCATTACACATATAGCGAACAAATATGATAACAGAATACAATGCTCGAATAAAATAAATGGTTTTACATCAGAGTTTGACTCGAATAAATGAATAAAACAGTGGAAGTCTCATTATTAATTCTCTCTAAACGAAGACGAAGCCGATAACGATAACCCACGGGGACACCAACTGGTTGAGCACAGCTAGTAGAATGGCAGATCCTCAGGAAATTCAACAGTAGCAGTACCATCTAATCAATCTGTTACCCATCCGGGATTTTGTTGAATAGCAAGTGTAAGTAAATGTCTTACTGTCGGGGACAGACCCAGGGGGTCCCCTAATCATCGGGGTAATCACCCTCAAAAAACATTAACCACGAAAGGCCGAATCGCCGGCACCCCGGAAGGGCCATCAGGGCAACTTGGCCCAATACAACTCACGGCCCAAAACGACCACCCGAACTCGCCTGACAAAGGGACCCAGGTGGCGACCTCCGTCTCCGCCTCGCTCGAGGGTCGCGTGCCCCCTCAAGCAGGCAAACCGACTCCGCCTCGCTCGAGGGCTGCACACTCCCTCGAGCGGGCAAGACAACTCCGCCTCGCTCGAGGGCTCCCCTCTACTCAACGCGGCACGCGCCAGCACCCCGCCTGACAACGGCATTTAATGCCCGCCCCATCAGGCGGGCGCCAAAGTCAAAGGGCAATCTTTCCCCCACGCCGCGCCGCTGACACCGCAGAGCTCTCTGTTTCACCTGCTCCGGTCACTGTACGTCCTTGCCGCCGCTGTGCAGAAGTACGCGGCACTGCGCGAGGCCCTGTGCAGACTTGGAGGCGTCATTCCGCCACAATATTCCACCCGCTCCCGTCCTTTTTCCCCAGGGCGCCCCTCAAACGGGCATGAGGAGCCCTCGAACGAATATTTGAACAGCAACCGAGTATAGACTCCGATCAGGTGCGGCCTGGTGATGACGAATGCCAGGTCAAATCCACCAACTCTCGGCCATCCCCTGATGAGCCGGGCACGCCACGCACTGTGGTCGACAGCAACAACCATGCCAACCACTGTGCTGCCAACTCCCGTCCTTCTTCACCTGCCCCGCCCTCGAATCAACCGGCAACGGGCAGCCGGGCACGGATCGCGGCAACGACTCCCCTCGAAACCATTCCGGGACAAGCACAGGGACGGCCACGACACCCGCCGAAGCCGGGAGTCGCCATAAATCTCCTGCCAGGGTCAAGGACGATCGCACGCCCTGACGCCATGCTCTCCAGCGCGTATCCCTATAGCACACATCACGCTTGTACTTGTAAACTCCTTCCCCTCCTTCCTCTCTTTGACCTATAAAAGGAGGAAGGGAGCGACGCGGGGAAGGGGGGAGGAGGACAACAGACGGACACCAAATCACACACACCGCCTCACACGATACCGACATTCGCCCCAATCACACCCGTTTTTCAAGGGACTTGGAGATTCCTCCTCTCCCACCTTGCTTGTAGCCCCCCATTGCAAGCACTCCGGTGCAAGATAGTGCAGCGCCCCGAGCGCACCCTGCTGGACGTACGACCTCACGGTCGGAACTAGGATAAATCCTTGTCTCATTGTGCTAGCTCTTGCATCAACCGTCAGGGGACGGGACACAGCGCATTCTGTGTGGCGCTGGGGATTGGCCGACCGATCCCAGCACCGACAGTGGCGCGCCAGGTAGGGGGCTGCGCTGTGATCAACCACACCCGATCAGTTCCCTTGACGGCAGGCCACGCCAAGGCCATGTCGCCACGATCCGCCCCGGGGTCCCCCGGCCCGCTTCCGCGCGGGTACCGGGTCATGTTTGGGAGCCTGGAGTTCGAAGCGACCGGTGAGGGCCTCCTCATGCGGCTCGCGTCCAGGGCACCCGGCATGATGGCTACTACCCCGGCACCGGCAACGCCACCCAACCTCAGGAGACGACAAAGACTGCGCGAACTGCAGATTCGCGCGGAACAGCGCGTTGCCCCGCACACCGTCCTCCCTGATTGGGACGCGCACCTGTGGCTCCAGCCCGCCGCCGCATTACAGGGGGGCGCACCCCCGCTGGCGGCTCCCGCGGAGGGAGCACGCCGGGAAAATGTGGCCAGGTTGGCACCACTCCCGCTCGGAATGAGCAACGCGGCCGCAAGTTACTCCGCGGCAATCAGCGCCAGCCTGAGCGTGCACGAGGATTCACCGGGTCACCAGCTGGGTTCGATCCTCGACCTCAACATTTCCTCGCCCGGCGGGTCCCAGCCTGAGTCGGATGACGGGGAAAGTGTGCGCGGCCAGGAGCACCTGGATCTGGACTACTCCGGGTTGCGCGACCGCGAAGGCCTTTCCTCCTTCCAGGCCGTCGCGGACTTCTGCCTCACCTGCTCCGACGATTCCAGCGAAGGGGAATACGACCCCACGCGGGAATGCTTCGTCCTCGACGGCGAAGTAGAGTCCGTGGGAGAGGACGAAGAAACGCGCGACGGGGCCGGACACGACGAACCGCCACCAGCGCCCGCCGAGCCAGCGGGCGAAGCCGCACTCGCGCAGGCACAGCTCGCGCAGGTGCAAGAGCTGGAAGCCAGGCTCCAACAGGAGCGCCAGCAGGTACAGGATAAGCGCGCAGCTCTGGAAGCCCGGCAGCCCAAGCGCGGCGAACGCGCGCGAGCTGCCGGGCGTATCGCTCAAGCGCGCATCATGGGTGACGGCGACGACGCCAGCCCTGCCATGCCGCCACGAGCAAGCCAGAAGCTCGTCGCTGCAGCAACCCTGATTCGGGCCATGCCCAAACCATCGACACCAGAAGCACGCAGCATGCGGCGCCAGGTGCAGGCCCTTGTCGAGGAAGCGGCCGTTCAACAAGCGGAAAGTTCCGCCTCCCGCATGCGCCACCAGGCCAGTTCGAGAGCTGGAGGAAGCAAGTGGGATAAGGAACAATCCATCCATACCCCACCCAGGGGCGCATGGACGCCTCACCGTCCAACGAACGACGGAAGGGCGCTCGTGACTGGCGACCGCGAAACGAGGAGGTCCGCGAAGGACCGGCTCGTGGACACGCGAGGCACCATCGACGACGGCGACGCGCGCAATGTCCTGAACAAGAAGAGGCAGGACGCGGCACCTCCTCGCAGTAGGCACCCCCAACGAGGGGGTCGCTATGACAGCGAGGAGGACAAAAGCCCGACGCCGGAACCCCTGAGAACCCCTGTGTTCTGCCGGAAGATCCGCTCGGCCGCCATCCCGCCGCGCTTTCGTCAGCCGACTACCATCGCCAAGTACTCGGGCGAGACGAAACCCGAGACGTGGCTCAACGACTACCGCCTAGCTTGCCAGTTGGGCGGGGCCACCGACGACGCCATGATCATTCGCAACCTTCCGCTTCATCTCGCGGACTCGGCGCGGACATGGCTCGAGCACCTACCCGTGAACCAGATCCACGACTGGGACGACCTGGTCAGGATGTTCGTGGGTAACTTTCAGGGCACGTACGTGCGCCCCAGAAACTCTTGGGACCTGCGCGGGTGCCGGCAAGCGGCCGACGAACCACTGAGAGACTTCATCCGCCGCTTCTCCAAGCGCTGCACCGAGCTACCGAGTGTGGGTGACTCCGAAATCATCCACGCCTTCCTCGAAGGCACGACTTGTCGAGAGCTGGTGCGCGAGCTGGGGCGAAACCATCCCACCAGCGTCAACGCTCTGTTCGACATCGCCACAAACTTCGCCTCTGGAGAGGAGGCTGTCGGGGCAATCTTCGACGGCAAGACCAAGGGAAGCGCGCGGAGGACCTGCCCGCGGAGGACAGCAAACCCAAGGCAAAGGCAAAAAAGCAGAAATGAGGCGGTAAGGGCAAGAAGCCTCGGCAAGCCGCGCAGCAGCAGCAGGGCGAGGACTCTGACGACGCCCTCATGGTCGAGCGAGGCCGCAAAGGCCCTCGAGGCCCCCCTCAGGGGGGAGGCCTGTTCGACGAGATGCTGAAGAAGCCATGCCCGTACCATAAGGGCCCTGTCACCCACACCCTCGAACAGTGTGGGATGATCAAGGGTTACTTCAGGCGCACCTCTGCGAAGGAGGATGGCCCGAAAAAGGATACGGGTGATGGCGGCAACGACGAGTTCCCCCATGTGGAGAATGTCTTCTTCATCGTGGGGGGGCCCATGGCGAACGCGACGTCCCGAGAGCAAAGGCGTGAACGTCGAGAGGTCTTCTCCGTTCACCCCGCGACGCCGACCTACCTCGCCTGGTCGGACAAGACCATCTCCTTCGGCCGCGAAGACCACCCGGACTATGTCCCGAATCCGGGGCGATATCCGCTTGTCGTCGACCCCATCATCGGCAACACACGATTCTCCAAGGTGCTGATGGACGGGGGCAGCAGCCTCAACATCCTATATGTCCACACCTTAGAGCTCATGGGCATCGGCACGAACCAGCTGAGGCCAAGCAGGGCGCCGTTCCACGGCATCGCACCGGGAAAACGCGTCCAATCCCTCGGGCAGATCGACCTGCCCGTTTGCTTCGGCACTCCCGACAACTTTCGAAGGGAGACCCTCACCTTCGAGGTGGTGGGGTTCCCAGGAGCGTACCACGCCATCCTCGGGCGTCCGTGCTACGCCAAGTTCATGGCGGTCCCCAACTACGCCTACCTCAAGATGAAGATGCCGGGGCCAAAGGGCGTCATCACCGTGGGATCGTCGTACGAGCATGCTTACGCGTGTGACGTCGAGTGCGTCGAGGGCGCGAAAGCGCTCGCCTACAGCGAGACCCTGGTGGCGGACCTGGAGAAGATGGCGAACGAGGCCGTCGACTCCGCCAAAAGGCACGCAGGCACCTTCGAGGCTGCCGAGCACACCAAGGCGGTGCCCCTCGACCCCAGTGCCCCCGAAGGCAAGGCGTTGAGGGTCAGCACCACCCTCGACCCCAAATAGGAAGCAGTGCTCGTCGACTTCCTCCGTGCCAACGCCGACATCTTCGCGTGGAGACCCTCGGACATGCCGGGGATTCCGAGGGAGGTCGCCGAGCACACCCTCGACATCCAGCCTCACTCCAAGCCGGTGGTGCAGCGATTGCGGCGGTTCGACGAGGAAAAGCGCCGCGCCATTGGGGAAGAGGTGCACAAGCTCCTGCAAGCCGGATTCATCAAAGAGGTATTTCACCCGACCTAGATTGCTAATCCTGTTCTAGTTAAAAAGAAAAACGGAAAATGGCGCATGTGCGTAGATTATACCGGTTTAAACAAAGCATGCCCTAAGGTTCCGTTTCCCTTGCCTAGAATAGATCAAATAATAGACTCCACAGCTGGGTGTGAATTGCTATGCTTTCTCGATGCTTATTCCGGTTATCATCAGATCAAGATGAAAGAGTCCGACCAGCTCGCGACTTCTTTTATCACCTCGTTTGGCATGTTTTGCTACGTCACTATGTCTTTCGGCCTCCGAAACGCTGGAGCTACATACCAGCGATGTATGCAACACATTTTCGGAAGCCACATCGGGCGGACCGTTGAGGCATATGTTGACGACATCGTTGTGAAAACCAGAAAGGCGGACGATCTGGTCAACGATTTGCAAATCGCATTCGGTTGCCTCCGGGCGAACGGGGTAAAATTGAATCCGGAAAAATGCGTATTCGGGGTGCCGCGAGGCCAGCTATTGGGTTTCATCGTCTCCCAACGAGGCATCGAACCCAACCCCGAAAAAGTCTCGGCCCTGGAATGAATGGGTCCAATTCGGGACCTCAAGGGGGTGCAGAGGGTACTGGGCTGCCTCACAGCTCTCAGCCGTTTCATCTCTCGACTTGGTGAAAAGGGCTTACCTTTGTACCGGCTCCTAAAAAAGCACGAACGCTTTTCATGGACCCCCGAAGCCCAAAAAGCCCTCGACGGGCTAAAAGCGTCACTCGCACGCGCATCGATCCTCACGCCGCCGCAGAACGGCGAGCCCCTCTACCTATACGTGGCCGCGACAACGCAAGTTGTCAGTGCCGCCATCGTAGTGGAAAGAACAGAGGAGGGCCACGCTCTGCCGGTCCAGAGGCTGGTGTACTACGCCAGCGAGGTGCTGACCGAAACCAAGACGCGGTATCCACAGATCCAGAAGCTAATCTACGCTGTAGTGCTCGCGCGACGAAAGCTGCGACACTACTTCGAGGCCCATCCGTTCACCGTGGTCTCATCTTTCCCTTTGTGGGAGATAGTCCGCAACCCGGACGTCTCGGGTAGAATAGCGAAGTGGTCAATGGAGCTCGTAGGGGAAATTCTCTCCTACGTGCCGCGAAAGGCAATAAAGTCGTAAACCTTAGCGGATTTCGTCACTGAGTGGACCGACGTCCAACTTCCACCGCCACAGATCCAAGGCGAATGCTGGACCATGTACTTCGACGGGTCGGTGATGAAAACTGGGGCAGGCGCGGGCCTCCTCTTCGTCTCACCCCTCGGAGAACATATCCGGTACGTGGTTCGATTGCACTTCCCGGCGTCGAACAACATGGCGGAATACGAAGCCCTCCTCGCCGGGCTCCGCATCGCCATCGACCTCGGCGTCAAACGCCTCGATGTCAGGGGAGATTCTCGGTTGGTCATCGACCAAGTGATGAAGAACGCAAGCTGCCGCAACGAAAAGATGGAGGCGTATTGCAACGAGGTTCGCCGCCTCGAGGACAAATTCTATGGCCTCGAGCTGAACCATATCGTGCGCAAATACAACGAGGAAGCGGATCAGCTGGCCAAGATCGCGTCAGAGCGAATCACCGTTCCCCCGAACGTCTTCGCCCGCGACCTCGACCAACCCTCCGTCAACTTTGAACCGAAGGTCGGAGCCCTCAGGACACCCTCGGGGGCTGCGGGGGCCGAGCCCATGGAAGAGGACCCCTCGAAAGAGGGGCTCAAAGCCCTCGACGCTGAAATTTCTTCAGCGGAGGCCATGGAAATCGACGTGGACGCGCGACCACAAGACAGGCGCGGTCTGTACCTCGCGTGGACCTTTGTCTCGGTCGGCGGCGAGCTGTACAAGCGCAGCGCCTCGGGGATCCTGCAGCGATGCATCCTCATCCCCGAGGGAAGGCAGTTGATCGACGACATCCACGCCGGGGCATGCGGACACCACGCAGCGCCGCGTACCCTCGTGGGTAACGCATTCCGGCAAGGCTTTTACTGGCCTACCGCCGTATCCGACGCGAACGAAGTCGTGCGCACCTGCGAAGGGCGCCAATTCTACGCGCGAAAGACGCACCTCCCGGCGCACGCCCTGCAGACCATCCCCGTAACATGGCCTTTCGCGGTCTGGGGGTTAGATCTCGTGGGGCCTTTCCGCCCAGCGCCCGGGGGCTTCACCCACTTGTTGGTGGCCATCGACAAGTTCTCAAAGTGGATCGAGGTCCGGGCCATCACCAGCATCAGATCTGAGCAGGCCATATTGTTTTTCACCGACATCATCCACCGATTCGGGGTACCCAACTCGATCATCACCGACAACGGCACCTAGTTTACCGGCAAGAAGTTCTTGGAGTTCTGCGACGACCATCACATTCTCGTCGATTGGTCGGCCGTGGCACATCCGCAAACGAACGGCCAAGTAGAGCGTGCCAACGGCATGATACTACAAGGCCTGAAGCCAAGAATCTTCAACAAGCTGAACAAGTTTGGCCGGAAGTGGGTTGCCGAGCTGCCGTCAGTGATCTGGAGTCTCAGGACAACCCCAAGCAGGGCCACGGGCTTCAGCCTGTTCTTCCTCGTCTACGGCGCCGAAGCCGTCCTCCCAACAGACCTGGAGTACGGGTCTCCGAGGCTCAAGGCCTACCAAGAAGACCAAAACCAGTGGAACCGCGAGAATTCGCTGGACCAGGTGGATGAGGCTCGCGATGTAGCGTTGCTTCACTCGGCGCGCTACCAACAATCGCTACGGCGATACCAAGCTCAGAAGGTGCGGCGTCGAGACCTCCACGAGGGAGACCTGGTGCTGTGGTTGCGCCAGGACAGTCGAGGGCGCCACAAGCTCACTCCGCCATGGGAAGGACCATTCATCATCGCCAAAGTCCTCAAGCCTGGCACTTACAAGCTGGCGAACGAGAAGGGCGAGGTCTTCACCAACGCCTGGAACATCCAACAGCTACGTCGCTTCTATCCTTAAAACTCTCAGTATTTCTTGTAAATACTTCATGTTCTTAGTCAACAACGATGAAAAGTTTGCGAAAAACATGGAAACATTGCGACTAACAACGCGAACAAGGGGGACTTGGTTCTATTCTCAATAAAGCCAAGCCCCCCTCGGGGGCTGCAGGGGGGTTTACCCCCCTAATCGTCCCAATTTTCAAAAATAATTGTGCTAAAACTCGAGGCGCCTAGAAAGATGCGGGACGCGAGCTAACTAAAGCTGGAGCCGGCTGAGTCGTGAGACCGTCTACGCCCTCGAAGGGATACGGCATCTCCCTCTCCACTCCACGCCTTAATTACTCGCGAGTTCGAAATACCCGGCCAAAATCTCTCCAAGCCAAGAGTAGCACAATAGAACAATCGAACAAGTTCGAAACGCACAATCGACATTCGATCTTAGTCTATGTACAGAGCTAGTCTCCTAAAAACTAAGATGCATCTAGATACTAAGCCTGAACCTTTCAGGCTCCACCTTCCGGCGGGGGCGCGGTGGCCTCGGCGACGACGGTCGAAGGAACCGACGCGAGGGCCCCAGGACCATCGTCATCACGGCGCACCGAGGCAATGGCCTCCTCAAGGGATGCCACGACGTCGGCTTCAGGATCAACCTCGGCTTCGGTGGCAGCCGCGACCTCAGGCTCGATATCCGCGCACGCATCTTCATCCTCTCCAAGGAAAAGCTCGCGCCCGAACTTGGCGGCAAGCGCCGTGGCGGCGTCCTCGGCGCCGTCATCGGCCTCGTCGAGAGCAGCAAGGGCGGCGTCGTCATCCAGGTCTGCTTCGATGAAGTAGCCGCGCGCCACCGCCGCGAGGTCAATGTCATAATGCGTCGACACCACGCCGAGTGCCTTCTTCACACCAAGGTGAAGAGCGTTCTCGAGGCGCTCCGTCACGTAGCCTCTCAAAGACCGCAGGCGGCTGAGCAACGACGACCCCGACTACGACCCCGACGGGACGTCGACGCACTGGATGTCCCGACATGCAGCGTCGGCGGCAGCCCTCAGCATCTCGAGCTCCCCCTGAGCCTCGGAGTGGGCGGCTTGAACAGCCACCACATCGTCCGCCTTCTCGGCCCCGGCCCTCCGCAGCCCTGACAAGGCTCGAGCACGTCAAGACGAACTCCAACACAGAAACAGCCAAGAAAGCCAGGAAAGCGTAAAGCCATACCGTCTACCAAGGCCCTGGCCTCGGTAAGCGTCGTGCGCTCTTGCTGGAGCAGGCCCTCCGCGGTAGCCAGCGCACCCTCCTTCTCTCGAAGCGCGCGGCCCAGCTGTTCGGCCTCCTGGGCCTTTTGCTCTGCCCGGGCCGCCGCCTCCGCGAGCTGGGACTGCGCGGCCTCGCGCTCCTGCTCAAGCCGCGTCCGCTCCGCCGCCAGCGCCTCGCGCTCCTGCTGGAGTTGGCCCTGTGCCTCCAGCAGCCTGGCCCCGACCTCCTCACGTGCCTTGCGCTCGAGCTCGAGCCACTCCAACGCCGCGGCCGAGGCTCGGGCCTCCCGCTCCGCCGTGCCTCTCTCGGCGTCGCGCTCCCGCTCCGCGCGAGCCTTGGCCTCTTTGTGTGCGCGGGCGGCCGTCTCCGCCTCCCTCACCCGGACGGTGAGCTGGGTCACCTCCGTGCCCAGGTCCGTGTTCGCCTGACGGAACCGGCGAAGGTCGGCGTACAAGTCCGCGATGCACGCGGTCTTGTCTGCCGCCTCCTGCCGCAGAAGCTGCACGAAGAGACATCAAGGATAAGACACAAAATAAAAACAATCTCGAAGTGCTAAGATGAACACGGGGATACCTCGAAGAGTTCCAGCGCCTGCCTAGAATGGAGATCGGCGGCGGCAGAGATGGCCCGCTCCAGGTCCGTCCCGACCCGTTCGGCCCGAGCCCACAACTCGTTCTCCTCCGCCATGCCCTGCCAGACCCGGGCAGAGACGCCAAGCTCCTCCGGCCAAGCGCTCGGGCCGCGTCGACCCTGAAGCAGCGCCACCTCGGCCGCATCCCACTCCGCCGCTCCCCTGGACACAGACATCTGCGGCGGCCCCTGGGCCAAGAAGCGCGCCGCCGACACCTCGGCCACAGCCACCCCTGCGGGGGGAACGCGCCCGCCATCACCACCTTGGGCCACGCCTTGTGCGCGACCCAAAGCCGGCAGGATGACCGTGCCGCCGACCGGCACGACCGCCTCCTGCCTCCCTCCAGTGGGGGCCACGGCGGTGGCGCGGCCCCCCTGCTCGCCCGCTTCCGTCACCAGGGCGTCGTGCCCCAGCTCCACCTCCACCACCGGGGCGTCCTGCCCCGGCTCCGCCACCAGGGGCGTCCCCTCCTGCTCCGCCTCCGCCGGCCGGGAACCTCGCGCCCCCGGCGCCGGCTCCACCGGCGTCACTGCGGACATCGCTGCGGGATGCGGAGTCCCGCGCGAACGCGATCCCCGGCGTGAGGGGAATCCGACGCCCCAACCTTCAACGCCTTCTTAGGCGGGAGGCTGGGGTTGGCCTTGGCGGCACCATGAGCGCTGAATCAGAAACGAAAAAGCGGAAATTACGAAACGAAAAACCAAACAAGGATGGAAAGCTGCGAAAAAGTACGAGGTAGAACTTACCGGATGCAATCCTGCAGCGCCTGCAGCTTTCGCTTCGAGCCGCCCGTTGAGGGAGCCCTCCTCGAACTCGAGAACCCCCTCAACCCGCCCGGGGGCTGTGAACCCCCCGAGCCCTCGGCAACCAATCCGCTGCGGCGCGGCGCGCCCGCAGCAGAGGAGGAAGTCGCTCGCGCCCGCGGCGCCACGAGTCGGGCAGGCGCGACCGCCGTCCGCGCCGCCACCGGCGCAATATCGCCAGGGCTCGCCGCGCCCGCCCCGGACGGCAGCGCGGCCATCTCCTCCTCCTCACCGGCGGGCGGAAACCCGCCGGCATCGATCTCCTCCTCCTCATCCTCCTCCTCGCTGGGAGGGTCCGGGGAGTCCTCGGGGGACAACGGCGGTGCCCCACCGTCCCTCCTCCACCGGCGAAGCGCCGCCTGGTGCGCATCCCACCGGGCCTGCCTCCTCCGGCTGCTAGCTCTTTTCGCCTCCTTCGCGTCCCTCTCGCGGTCACGGCGGGCGCGGTTCGAAGCGCGCACCTCCGGAGTCGGCGCGAGGGAGCGGTAGAAGCCGCAGTTCACCTCCTGAAATCACGATGAATTGAGGAAGGGAATCCTAAGTTAATCAATCCGACAGTTCAGAAAGGGAGAATGGCGACTCACCGACAAAACGTGGCCCTCGTCGGGACACAGCCGGAACGACCAAAGGTTGCTCGGCATAGTGTCGGGATGCACCGTCGTTCGCACCCTCGTGATGACGTACTCTTCAAGGAGCGGCTCCGGCAACATGCGCGAAGCCGCCAGTGCCGCCGGGTCGGCGCCCTCTGTCATCCGGAACAGAGGAAGCTGCCTCTCCATGAGGGGAACCACCCGGCGGCGATGACAGTGCGCGAGCACGTGCGCCACGGTCAGGCCCGACCCCTCCAGGGTACAAAGGGCGTCAACGACAGGGCGGAGCCTCTTCCGCTGACCTTCGCCGGAAACGCCGTAGCTCCAGAAGTCGGCCTTCTCCGTCAAGACCTTGCCGGTGTACTCCGGCAACCCCAGGCCGTCGTTGCGCAGGTAAAACCACCCCTTGGCCCAGCCGCTGTTGTTGGTAGTCATCCTGCAGGCCGGATACAGGTGCTTCCGGGACTCGAGCGGCGTGAGCGTAAGACCGCCGGCGCACGAAGAACGGCGCACCCCCCTCCCCGCGCCGGACGTACTGAGCTCAGCGCGGAAGAGGTGGACCCACAGGTCCCAGTGCGCCTCGATCCCCAGCACGCCCTCACAGACGCCGACGAAGGCCGCCGCCTGAGAGACGGCATTGGGGGAGAAGTTGTGGAGCTCCACGCCATAGTAGTGGCAGAGGCCCCGCATGAACTGGCTGGCGGGTGCGTTGAAGCCCCGCTCGTGGAAGCGGATGAAGCTCACCACGTACCCCGCCGGCGGGTTCGGCACCCTGGCCGCCGGCGCCGGGACAATCCACGCCGGCCGCGCCGAATCGCCCCAGGGCGAGAGCTGCCCGCCGTTCACCAGGCCCTCCAGGAGGTGCTCGGTAGCGGTGGACGGAGTCCACTCGGTGACGCCTTCGATGATCACCATGGCGGACAGCGGAGCAAGGAGCGAAAGCGACGAAGACAGAAAGCGGCTAGCGGGCTCGGAAGCAAGAGAAAGGCAGAGGCGAGAGCTGGTGCAAGGAATGGCGAAGGTAAGAAATCCCCTCCCCCCCCCCCCCGCTTTCCTTTTATAAAGGAGCGGACTCGTCCCTACCGCGACACGCCAACCCATTGGCAACGGGCCGGACGCGCGCGTAGCACATCGCTGACGGAACGGCACGCGTGAGCGGCGGCATTTACTACGGCACAGTACAACGAAACGAAGCGGCAGCGGCGCCTGACCGCCCGTTGCCTCGCCTCTCCCCGGCGCACGTCAACTCCGCCTAAAAAGGCGCGCCCACTACGCCCATCTCGCCCACTCCGCGCCACGACGGCCACGACCACGCCCGCCAGCGGTCGCGCGCGGGCCCGCAAACTGAAATGACCCAACCGTTGGATTCCTTCCAGGGTAAGACAACGACGCCCCTCCGCCCCGAGGCACGGGGTGATACTAATCAGGGGCCCAAAGCCCAATCCTCGAAAGGATTCGATGGACGCCCCAGATTAAGCGATGCGAAGGCTGCCGGTCACCCTCGACCAACCCTTGAACCTGCCACTCGAGGGTGACCCGCACCTTTCGCGAGGCCCCACTGATCAGGAGTACGAAGCCTGGCCCGCGAAAGGGTTCGACAGGCGCTCCGGATCGACAGAGTCAGGGACATTTCGGGCGTGTTCAACGGACTTTACCCCGAACGCGAAGTTTGGGGATGCCCCTGTTGTGTTCAAGGCCGGACAAAGGCAGCTAGTAGGGGGGATCCCAACGAGGGAGAGCTTTCACGCCCTCGGACCCTGTCAAAAGGGATCGAGCCCCACCTAGCAAACCTTTTCAAGTGCTACATGGACGCGTCTCCGGACCACGAGCCGACCCCTAGCGAACGGGGCACGGGCGTCCATTTGAACTACCCGCTAACAGCTCACCGAGGCATCCGTGTACGCTGCCCGATTCGAGGGCTGCACGAATGTCCTCACCCCTCTCCCCCGCGAAGGGGAAGCGAGGGTCGCAACTCAAAGACAAGAAGCCTATCCGACCGACCCCACTCGGGCCAGGGGCTCGGGGGCTCCTTGCAGCATACCTCCCTCCTCTTATGCGCGAAACGCGTCGAAGCCGTGCAGGGTCCACCTCCCGAATTCCGAATAAACTCGACGTCATCCCCGCAATGTGCCACGACAAGTGGGGAGCGACTGACACAACCGTCGGGAATCAAAGCCTTGCACAAGTAAACTCACTCCTCCAAGGGCTCGGGGGCTACACCCGCGGGTAAGCAATGTCCCGTGATCTTATTCATGTAGCTCCTTCTACTCAGAGCATCTGCCACCAGGTTGGCCTTCCCTGGATGATAATGAATCTCCAGGTCGTAGTCCTTGATCAACTCTAACCAATGACATTGCCTCATATTCAGATCTGACTGTGTGAACACATACTTGAGACTCTTGTGGTCAGTGTAAATTTCACACTTATGACCAATCAAGTAATGCCTCCAAATCTTCAAAGCATGCACCATAGCTGCTAACTCCAGATCGTGTGTCAGGTAGTTCTACTCATGTTTCCTCAACTGCCTCGATGCATAAGCTACTACTCTGCCTTCCTGCATGAGTACACATCCCAAGCCTTGACGAGATGCATCACAGTAGATAGAGAAACTCTTGGCTATGTCAGGCAGAACCAGCACTGGGGCTGTTGTTAGTCTCTTCTTCAACTCCTCAAAGCTATCCTGACACTCACCTGTCCAGACAAACTTAGCATTTTTCTCCAATAACGTCGTCAGGGGTCTAGCAATCTTGGAGAATCCTTCAATGAACCGTCGATAATATCCAGCCATTCAAAGGAAGCTTCTGATTTCACTCACATCCTTAGGCAGATTCCAACTCAACACGTCACTAACCTTCTTCGGATCAACTGCCACTCCACCATTGGACAACACGTGACCCAAGAATGCTACTTCCTTCAACCAAAACTCACACTTTCTCAGCTTGGCATACAACTGATGCTCACGAAGTCTCTGCATCACCAACCTCAGATGTTCTTCATGCTCTTCCTCATCCTTGGAGAAAACCAGAATATCGTCAATGAACACCACCACGAATTTGTCAAGATAGTCCATGAACACACTGTTCATCAAATACATGAAGTATGCCGGTGCATTTGTCAAACCAAAAGACATGACAGTGAACTCATATAGACCATATCGGGTTGTGAAGGCTGTTTTGGGGATGTCAGTCACTCGTATCCTCATCTGATGGTAACCGGATCGGAGATCGATCTTAGAGAACACACATGCTCCTTTCAACTGGTCGAAGAGATCATCAATCCTTGGCAGCGGATACTTGTTCTTGATGGTCACTTCATTGAAAGCTCGATAATCCACACACATTCTCTGGGTCCCATCTTTCTTATCCACAAACAAAACTGGTGCTCCCCAAGGGGAAGAACTAGGACGAATATACCCTTTTGCTAACAACGCCCTTAATTCCTCCTTAAGTTTCTCTAGTTCTTTTACTCCCATTCTATATGGCCTTTTAGCTATAGGTGCAGTACCAGGCTTAAGATCAATAACAAATTCAACTTCGCGGTCTGGGGCATACCTGGTAACTCATCTGGAAACACATCTGGGAAATCGCACACCACTCTGATGTCTTCCAGTGCCACACCCTCGGCTTGGTAGATCTGGTTGTGCCCCAAGGGACTAGCTGCTTGATACTCCACTTTCTCACCAGTCTTTGCTGTCAGCTGCACTGCTCTTTTGGAACATTGAATCACCCCATCATATCTGGCTAACCAGCTCATACACAGAATCAAGTCAAACCCAAGGGTTTCTAGGACTATTGGGTTCACCACAAAGTCTACCCCCCTTATTGTGATGGTGATACAGGGGCAACGTAAAGTGGCACGCTGTTCTCCCCCGGGTGAACTAACAACCATGGGGTTCCCTATAGGTTGCAAGATCATCATGTTCTTTTTCATGAAAGCAGCGGATATGAAAGCATGTGAAGCTCTAGTATCAAACAAAACAGTTGCGAGAGTCGAGTTGACAGGGAACGTACCCACAACGACATCTGTTGCTCCTTCTGCGGTTTCCGCACCCATGTGGTTGACCTTGCCTCTCGCTGGGTTCTGCTGCTGATTTCCATTGTGGTTTTGCGGTTGCCCAACCCTCTGATTGTTGTTCTGACCAACGGCGTTCTGAGCCTTGCGAGGACAAGCGCTGGCATAGTGTCCCGGCTCACCACATCCAAAACACCTCGGAGCCGTAGGTGCATTGTTGGTCGGGTTGGGGCGTTGGACAGGACCATTCTGTGGCTGGTTCTGAAGGCGCTGCTGAGGTGGTGCTGGGAGGTACTGGGGGATGCTGCTGATACTAGGGACGTTGCTGATACTGGTTGCGGTTCATCGAACCGGACTGTCCCTGGAAGCGCTGTGGAGTCACCATCTGCTGGTTTCCCTGCTGAGGATTGAAGCGGGGGCGAACATTGCTTCCTGACAGTGGGCCTTGTAGCTTCCTCTTCTTTTCCTCCATCTCGCGGTGCTTGTGCTCCAGCAGTAGTGCGCTATCCACCAGTTCTTGAAAGGTGGCGAACTTGGAGCACAGGAGCTGGTACTGGAGTGCATCATGCATGCCATCTCGGAATCGGGTCTGCTTCTTCCTATCAGTATTCACGTCCTCTGGAGCATAACGGGTCAACTCAATGAACTTGTCACGATAAGCGGTGACACTCATACCTTCCTGCTTCAATGCCAGGAACTCCTTCTTCTTCAAGGTCATCAGCGCTTCCGGCACGTGGTGAGAACGGAAGCTGTCGCGGAACTCCTGCCAAGTGATCTGATCACGATTGGGGTGAGCATATTGGTACGCATCCCACCAATCCAAAGCTGCTCCTTGGAGTTGTCCACTACCATATAACACCTTCTCCCTGTCATTGCACTGTGCGATGTCCAGCTGCCTTGAGCCAGTCCTCTGCTTGCATTGGGTCACTAGACTTGTTGAAGGTAGGGGGGCGTCCCTTCATAAACTCGCGCCTTTTATCTCTGGGCTGCACGTGGTGCTGTTGAGGCGGGTTCTGCTGATTTTGCTGCATCAGTGCTATGGTTTGCGCCATCTGCTGTGTCAGCTGGAGTTGCATCTGCATCATCTGCTCCATGGTGAGTGGCGGTGGTGGAGGTGGTGGGTTCTGATTCTGGTTGCTTCCACTGGCACCGGGGTTGCCTCTAGTGTTAACCATCTACCATAGCAAGATATCTCCCATCAGTATTCCTGTCAATCGGTAATAGATATCCCATGCTTGCATATGGTGCATAAGAAGATAGCAGTACTTGGAAGGATATGATTCAGAGACATAGAGAGTAAGACAGAGGAAGTGCACAGGAGATAGATAACCCAACTATTTATTCACTAATATTCCTTAAACCTTAGTCCTATATCTAGATGGAGATAGACTTGCGTCTATGACCATCACAATCATTACAAAAATCCAAATCAAACATAAGCATAATAACAACAAAATCAAGCACCCAGAGACATGATTCACACAAGACTCGACAGCACTGGTTTTGAAAAACGTAACTAAATGATCTGAAACAAAATCATGGTGGTCTCCTAATGATTTATCATCCGTTCTAACTAGGCTGCGATCCTACAGTCAGCACGGTTCTGATACCAATCTGTCACACCTGGATTCACACAGAAACCCGAAATGCGGCCATATGTGTTCCCATGAAGTCATTACACATATAGCGAACAAATATGATAACAGAATACAATGCTCGAATAAAATAAATGGTTTTACATCAGAGTTTGACTCGAATAAATGAATAAAACAGCGGAAGTCTCATTATTAATTCTCTCTAAACGAAGACGAAGCCGATAACGATAACCCACGGGGACACCGACTGGTTGAGCACAGCTAGTAGAATGGCAGATCCTCAAGAAATTCAACAGCAGCAGTACCATCTAATCCATCTGTTACCCATCCAGGATTTTGTTGAATAGCAAGTGTAAGTAAATGTCTTACTGTCGGGGACAGACCCAGGGGGTCCCCTAATCATCGGGGTAATCACCCTCAAAAAACATTAACCACGAAAGGCCGAATCGCCGGCAGCCCGAAAGGGCCATCAGGGCAACGCGGCCCAATACAACTCACGGCCCAAAACGACCACCCGAACTCGCCTGACAAAGGGACCCAGGTGGCGACCTCCGTCTCCGCCTCGCTCGAGGGTCGCGTGCCCCCTCAAGCAGGCAAACCGACTCCGCCTCGCTCGAGGGCTGCACACTCCCTCGAGCAGGCAAGACAACCCCGCCTCGCTCGAGGGCTCCCCTCTACTCAACGCGGCGCGCGCCAGCACCCCGCCCGACAACGGCATTTAATGCCCGCCCCATCAGGCGGGCGCCAAAGTCAAAGGGCAATCTTTCCCCCACGTCGCGCCGCTGACACCGTAGAGCTCTCTGTTTCACCTGCTCCGGTCACTGTACGTCCTTGCCGCCGCTGTGCAGACGTACGTGGCACTGCGCGAGGCCCTGTGCGGACTTGAAGGCGTCATTCCGCCGCACTATTCCACCCGCTCCCGTCCTTTTTCCCCAGGGCGCCCCTCGAACGGGCGTGAGGAGCCCTCGAACGAATATTTGAACAGCAACCGAGTATAGACTCCGATCAGGCGCGGCCTGGTGATGACGAACGCCGGGTGAAATCCACCAACTCTCGGCCATCCCCTGATGAGCCGGGCACGCCACGCACTGTGGTCAACAGCAACCACCATGCCAACCCCTGTGCTGCCAACTCCCGTCCTTCTTCACCTACCCCGCCCTCGAATCAACCGGCAACGGGCAGCCGGGCATGGATCGCGGCAACGACTCCCCTCGAAACCATTCCGGGACAAGCACAGGGACGGCCACGACACCCGCCGAAGTCGGGACTCGCCATAAATCTCCTGCCAGGGTCAAGGACGATCGCACGGCCGACGCCATGCTCTCCAGCGCGTATCCCTGTAGCACACATCACGCTTGTACTTGTAAACTCCTTCCCCTCCTTCCTCTCCTTGACCTATAAAAGGAGGAAGGGAGCGACGCGGGGAAGGGGGGAGGAGGACAACAGACGGACACCAAATCACACACACCGCCTCACACGATACCGACATTCGCCCCAATCACACCCGTTTTTCAAGGGACTTGGAGACTCCTTCTCCTCTCCCACCTTGCTTGTAGCCCCCCATTGCAAGCACTCCGGTGCAAGATAGTGCAGCGCCCCGAGCGCACCCTGCTGGACGTACGACCTCACGGTCGGAACCAGGATAAATCCTTGTCTCATTGTGCTAGCTCTTGCATCAACCGTCAGGGGACGGGACACAGCGCATTCTGTGTGGCGCTGGGGATTGGCCGACCGATCCCAGCACCGACACTTACTTAGCAAGTACAACACGGATAATGAAGGCTTAAAAGAAAGGCTTGACATGGCTGTACTGCATTAGCAATTTTAGTTGTTTCATTTTAACATCATCATAATCACTACATTCACATGAATCCCAGTTGTAACCCAATTAATATAGTAGAGGTGAACATTAAACAATAATAAACATCAACTTCTAATCAAAAAGGATCCAGGCCGCTCGTGACCCTGAGCAAGGCTATCATGATAGATTTACACTCTGCAGAGGTTTCGCCCTTTACCCACCAGTCGCGTAAAAGTTCAAAGGAACTTTGCACCCAACCATGCACATCAACACTTCCGAGGTGTGACTGCATAGGGACGCTACGAGGCTTTTCACAAGACTCCCTAACGAAACAGTAGTCGTTATGGTACAACCTAGGCAGCATGACCCAAGGCACCGAGATTGACTGACGCTCATGTAGCAACACGAGGGGGTCAATGGCGTCCAAGCACGGTAATGAATATCAACAACAAAATAAATAGTGCAACGTGTGGAGCCCCCGCCAAACGGTGGCTCCCAACACGGGACTGTGCCTCACGGGGACATAGCCGACGGATACCCCGTCCTCGGTGGATCAAATCATACTCTCACCCATGCTTCCCATAACGTCGTCAGCCCTTCGGTAAATACTGTCAAGCTAGAGCCGTACAAGTTACTTGTCCAAGACCAGAGCCATTATAGTTCCAGCGGTGGCGACAGGTTCCTGGGTTGCCGCTTTAAGAACCAGTCCTTACGGAGAGACACTAGGGCCAAGCACGAAGCGTACGCCCTAGCTCCCTGATCCATGTTGCTAAAAAGCAAGTTTTACCATTTACATTGAAGTGAACCATTAAGTCAAGATTAACAGTTAAGCAAAGGTGACAATAGCTGCGCCTAGCAAAGTTCTACCCAAATGCAATAACCCAAGGTGATCAAGGTAAAGGATAAACAAAGCTAGGTACAACCTTAAAAGGGTAACAATTTAGACACATGCATATGCAGTAAGTAGTGTAAAGGTGTGTTTAGGTAGCAAGGATTGTCCGTGCTATACTTGCCTTCCTCAAACTGCTGCTGCTGCTGCTGCTGGTCCTGCTCCTCGTAACCCTCGAACTCAAGCGCGTACGGCTCACTGACTGGACTCACGAAACAACACACAAGCATCCACACAAGCCAGTACATGCAAACAATATTATTCTATTAGAACAGTACACCAAACAGTAAAAACAGAACAAAAGAAGGCTTAGAAACTATTCTACGCTTCGCTACGAACACGTGAGCGCGAAAATCACTCAAATCGGAGCTAAAACGCAAAAGATTTGGCTTTTCTAGGTTTAGGGACTTGCTGGCAAAGTTTTAAAAGTTCCAGGGGCTTATTTGCAAAAACTCAGGGGCTAAAACATAATTTTATATAAAAACAGCAGGGCTAAAGCGTAACATAACTTAAACAGGACCTCGGGAGCTATTTTTAAATAAGATAGGGGGTTTTCCATAAAATTCAGGACCTAATTGTAAATACTTTTGAATAGATCTGGATCGCGGGTTGATTTCGAAAAACGCCAGGGATTCTTTTGCAAAAGGGGCTCGGCTGACCGGGGTTGACCGGTATGGACTCGGTTGACTCGGGTGTCGACTTGATCTAGGCCGCTTGTTTTGGATTGGAGGGCTCTGATTAGATCTGGGGAGGGGGCATCGGCGGCGGCGGCGCTAGGGTGGCGGCGGAGCATCGCCGGCGAAACGCGCAAAAGCGCTAGGAGGCACGGCTCGGGTCGGGGTTGGGTGGTATGGACACAGTGCAACGCGTGGAACACGGCAGTGGTGCTCTCGACGGCGGCGACGCAGTAGAGGTGACGGACGACGGCGAGCAGCGGGCGGCGGCTCCGGCGAACGCGTCGAGCACGCAACAGAGAGGGAGAGAGAGCAAGGAGCGGCCGGGAAGGTTCGTTACCTTCTCGCGAAGCTCCTGGAAGGGTCGGCGGCGGCGGAGCGGCGACGACGCGGCGGATCGACGACGGCGCAGAGCTCGGCGGTGGCGGCTATGGCGGCGGCTGCGCGGAGAGCTCGAGCGGAGGCGGCTAGGGTTCGATGAGGGGTCGTGGCGCAGGGCGGCGGCTTAAATAGGGCGGTTGAGGGGAGTCCAGGTGGACCTCGGTGTGCGTGCCGGGCCTCGGCCGGACTCGATCTCGTGGCCGAGCCGAACTCCGGCTGGAGGTCGGGGACGAGTCTGACGGGTGGGTCCCGCCTGGCAGCAACTGCGGGGCGGAGCTGGGCTGCAGGCCGCGCTGCTAGGCTGCGCGACAGGCTGGCCGCTGGGCCGGGCTGGGCCGCGGAGTGAGGGGAGGCGGGCTGGCGCGGGAGCGGAAGAGGGGCAGGCCGGCGGGGAAACGAAGCAGGCCGCGGGCTGGGCCGCAAGCGGGAAAGCGGGGAGCGGGGCCGAGCTAAGGAAAAAAGAAGAAGGGGCGGGCTCGGCTCGGGGAGAAAGTTCAGGGGGGAAAGTGGACTCGGGCCAAAACAACTTTTCTAGAGCTCCAATCAATGCGAATCAAATTCAAATTTAAAGAGGATTTAAATTCCAATCTAATTCACAAGCAACCAAAACACAATGCAGCAGCATGGATGCAACAAAAATATTTCTAACCTTATATTTGATTTTATTTTGCCAAAAATTATTTATTTACCCTATGTTGAGCATGGAAACTTTAATAAAAAGCACATTTTCTACTAAAATTTTAAATAGTCCTAATTTAGGGTGTTACATCCGTGAAGCATCACGGACGGTCCAATCGACCCGGGCGGACGGTCCGATCGACCTGGACGGACGGTCTCACCCCCTAGAATGCCAAAAAAAATGTCTCTGTTAGAATCGAGCTCTTTTATACGGACTGCCCGAGCCTAATCATGGACAGTCCGATAGTTAGCGCACAGCTCGCCAAGTTAGCGCACATGGGCCCACCTGTCAACATAGGTCATGGACTGTCCGACCCCAAATCACGGACAGTCCGTGTCCGAACAGAATTTTCAACATATTTTAATTATCTTTCAAAACGTATGTCATGGACTGTCTATCACCAAGACCTCGAACAGTCCGACCCCCTGTCAGGACTATATTTTTATAAGATTTTCAACACGCCCTTTCATGATGTTAATCGCCACTCATCTAAATCCAATCCATGCAATTCAAAGATCAAGGTGGCCCTATAGACACGTCAAGCCAATGACGTTGATCCCTCTTGATAGTTTGGCTATCTAGCCTATTAACCCAGTCATTTTCCATCCCCTAATCACCTCATGACCGATCAAATGAAAAGCCCTATCATATACCTTTGCCTTGAGCTTTCCAATGACACGAAGCATCCATGCCACCGCCACATCATCACATAAAGCTCAATTCAACCCTGGGACTAACCTATTCTCATGTTCTCAACAAAATTATTAGTCCACAAAGGTTGTCATTAATTACCAAAACACAAATTAGGGGCCTACATGCCTTCAAGTGGCCAGAAGCGTGATGCACGGCCTTCTGCGGCAATGCGATGAGTGCAGCAGGCCATTGTGGGTGCACTGTGGCGCGGGTGGGTTGCGAACGACGAGCATGCTCGGCCAAGGGAGAAAGGCAGCAGTTGACCCTGTGCTGTGCGTGCGAGTGCACGAGTGTAGCGGTGTGGGCTTGCTGCTGCAGTGGTGGAGCCGTGCCAACGCTCAGCAAGTCACCATTAATGGTGGTGCTTGTGGCCGAGCGGGTGGCCTGCTGCGGCAATGGCGCTGAGACGACGACAGCGGCGTTGGCGACGTGGGGTCGCAGCAAGGGGTGGCACGACATGGTGCCGATTAGCGAGCAGTCGCGTTACGGGTCCGGGCCATCACGCATGCGTGAGCGCAGTGTGGAATATGGCTTTTGCTTTGGCAACGGCAGTGGTGTGTGGAGGTGTAGAGCATCCGAGGCCTTTGCGAGGTGAGCAGGTGCGAAGCGGCAGCAGCTTGCATGTCGCTTGTGCTGCTGTTGCATGATAGCTTGTTCATGAGAGCACAAATAAAGGAAGGGATTAGCATGCTGGCTTAGCGGGAAAGGAAAGGGAAGATTAGGGAGATGATACTGATTTGGTTAAAAAAGATGATAGAGATTATTCTTGAGATGATTTTTGAAGAACAAGGAGTTGAGCTCAAAAGAATAGT
The DNA here is from genome assembly GCA_033239725.1 of Echinochloa phyllopogon. Lineage (NCBI taxonomy): Eukaryota > Viridiplantae > Streptophyta > Magnoliopsida > Poales > Poaceae > Echinochloa > Echinochloa phyllopogon. The sequence goes on along the minus strand of BTCW01000015.1, from coordinate 19,064,786 downwards.
TTTGCAATATCTTTATATGGATTTTTAATGGGTGATTTAACTTGGTAAATTTTACAAATGTTATAGTCGGCCCCTCTTCCACCTGTACCTCTACGGATGCGACTTTGTTTCGAGTAACATCCGGGTAGTGTCTGGTAACTCTTGTATCTCTCTCTGATTAATCATTAAGCATCAGTTCTTACTTTTATATGCTTACTGGTTCCTCATTCAAAGCTTAGTTGATTGATATAATTGTATACTGGTTGCTTTGCTTGGGTGTTTATCTTTCTATAGGAGATAAGTACTAACTGACTAGTGTAGGCATGGTGCCTAGGCTTGAGGTTAGCTTGGTTTGCATCTGAGTCCATGGTTGTGTGGTAGCCGTTGGGTGGTGACAGCCCTGTATGGCCTACGTAGTCCACCACGTCCGGCTCGGCCCGTAGGAGTCTTCTGCGGTTGTTCGCCAGCACCCCTTTCCCATCCCTTTCTAAGTGTTGGGTGCTCTGTTTCCCGACGTAAGCATTTAGCTGTATTGCCTGGCCTGCTCATTAACCAGAGAGACATTACTACCAGACTCGTGCCCTCTCTACCCTTCTATCCCTGTTCCTTGCTTTTCTCGTTGTCATCAACTTCATCACACCATCCTTAGACAATTTAGTTTAGAATTAGTTCATTTCTCGTTCCTCGTGGAAATCGATACTCTGGAATACTCCCGAGGTGAAAGCTACATCGATATCCTCTGCTTGCGGATTTGTCTTCAGGCAGTAAGGAGTGCCAATAAGGAGAGAGTGGCAACAAAGAACCAAATTCAATGAAGAGTTCAACAAGTTTGAAGAGGCAGCGTTCTGGAGACTCTTTCACTTCTATGGTGGCTGAAAAGTTCGACATGATCGCTGGAGCTCTTAAGGATGAAACACTTAAGGTCCCAACATCAAAAGAGATTCTTGACACACTGAAAGAAGTAGAAGGTTTGGATGAGGATACTTTGCTAGACTTATTTGACGTCTTGACTGGTGATGCACGCAAATATGAGTCGCTATTGGCACTTCCAATGATGATAAGGAAGAAGTGGTCGTTGAAGCAGCTTAATACATAAAAAAACTCCATATAACTCTAGTTTCCTATTTATAGATCATGTCAAGTCAAGAATTATGATATTTTTGTAATAGTTTCCTATCTATAGATTATGTCAAGTCAAGAATTGTAATAATCAGAGCTGATAACTATATGAATGCTTAGACATTTGCACTATCTTGTCATTTTGGGAAACTATATGAATATTTAGACATTTACACTATGTTGTTATTTTGAGTGTATCTATGATGTCATTTTGAGTGTATGTGTGATGCTTCCGTTTTCTATGTGGTAATAGAGAGAGAAGGGGTAGAGAGAGAGGAAGGGGTAGAGAGAGAGAGAGAGGAAGTGGGTAGAAAGAGGGGGAGGAGAGAGATAGGAGGGGCAGGGAGTATTTTTTGAGCGGCTGATATGAATTCCATATTATCTTCATTCAAATAGTATTTAGAATTTAGTTTTAAGAAATACTTTTCATGTCCATCTAAACAAAGAAATTGAATTAAATTAAATTCTAGGTAATCCATTTTCTAATAATCTGATTGCTAGAATGGTGTTACTAGCGTCCGGACGTCCGATGGGAAATTTCTCATCAGACGGTCCGCAACATAGAGAATTAGAAGCTGCAACATCAAAAATTATTTTTTGCAACATAAGACGTATGTATCAAAATAGCAGCATTGGATCTCATGGGATTCAAAGAAAAAGTAAATTTCCACCACAACAGATGGTGATGTTTCATACAACAATCGACCCGAATCCTTTTCTCCTTCACAAAAAACTAGGACTTTGCAATTCAGTTATCAAAACATTCAAAAACACCTCATAGAACATCATGAAACCACAAATGCAACATCGCGAAAACCATAATTGCAACATCACAAGCTGCAAAACATATGTAACATCTGTAATGCAACAATAGAAAAACTAAATTGCAACATCATAGAATAATTGTGGCAACAACTAAAAATTCACAAAAGCACTATGAGCCTCTCCTACCTCATCAACCATCAGTCACCGTCCTCGCTGGCTCGGGCGAGCCACCGTCAGGGAGGGGAGCAGGGAGGGCTGGGCAGCAACAATGTGTGGACGAGCGGGAAGGGAGAGGCAGCAGCTGTAGCGTGTAAAGGAAGGGAGGGGTGTGCGGAGGCGGCGGCTTGGGGGTGAGGGGGAGGAGCGTGCTGTGGCGGCGGCGGCACCGTGCAGAGGAGGGTGCGTGCCGAGGTTGCGGTGGCCTGGAGACGAGGATGAGTGGGGCGTGCGGCGGCGGCAGCGGTGGCGTGCGAACCACGGAGGGAGATGTCGTAGATGACGGCAACTTACGGAGAAATAATTAGATTCGAGATACGGGTGTTGCAGCTGGGTGAGCAGTGTCCGATATTTTAATCCCATCGGATGTCTTACACCGAGCATTACCATTGCTAGAATCAGATTAGTAGATTTAGTTTTCATGAAACAAATGGGCCCTTATATAAGGAAAAAAATCAGCGCGCTCGGCGTCCTTCTCCGATTCCAACGGAAACGACCCCACACCTTAACCCATGGTCGAGGCTTCTAGATGGGTGCGTCTAGCCATCACCTACATGATGTGCGCGCACCTGTCGCCTGAAGATTTGCGGTGCGGTCCACGGTTCACGTGATGCCAACGGTATATGGTCAAGAAAGTCCGAGTGTCAGAGGAGAGGACATCACTTGCATGCAATGAACGTTCGAGAAAAAAATGTCATTACTCTTAAACCAAATGTCTAAATTTTATTTCGATTGCACCATAATATTTGTTACCATAAAATCTTCAAAACAAGATCTCACTTGACTGTGTTTAGACGATATTGTTTTGTGAACATTTTTTATCAAGCCCGAACATTGTTTACTATTGTGAACATATACTTAAACAACATGAGCAAGAACATGAGCAAGCAGTTGTTTTCTGTGAACAAAAAACTAAATAAGATGAACAAATTATAGTATGGTGCGAACATAAAGGTTGAACATTTGATTATATGACTCAAAACATAAAATTGAACGTCACGAACAAATGAGTACACGTTGCCGAACAATTTAATATATAAAGAGAACAAATAATCTAACACAGGGAACAAGTTACTCTATAAATTGAACAAAATAGCTTCGCAATGCGGAGAGCTAATGCATTCACATAGCGAACAAATTATTCATATAGAAGAATACGTTATTATAAAACTAAATAAATAATTTAACATCATGAACAAAATCAGTTCTGTAAGTGAACATAAATGAACAAAATAAAGAAATAATAATAATAAGTGTAAAAATGTATACATATGGCGAACAAATATATAGACATAGCGAACATATATATACACATGACAAACAAATATATACACATTCTGAACAAATAACTACAAAAAATTATAAATAATAAAAAGGAAAATAGAATGAATAAGAAAAAATGAATAAAAAAGTAAGTATAAAAAAGAAAGAGAAAAGATATATAAATTAATAAATATAGAAAAAATTGAATAAAAACGAAACAAAAATAACAAGAAAAAACTAGCATACGGGTGTCTATTGGGCTGGTTGTGCTCCTACAACGCAACCCAAATCCTCTAATGGGCCAAGAAAGCCCCACCTAACTGCGCACAAATCCTGTAATGAGCCAAAGAATCCCACTAACTGCACGCGCGATAGATTGTTATCTGTTGCGCGAGTGATAGATAGCCGCCCCGCTTCCAGATCCCACCCAGGCGGGCGTGTTTGGCCATCATGCTGGCGATGCGGACGCACCTGTCACCCGAAGGATTCCACACGCTCTTATTTTTCATGTTGGGTTAATATTGGGCTGAATTGATTCGACCAACTAGGACTGACTGCACGTGTAGGCGCCGCGTGCCTAGGTTGTTCCCACCTGGTGACGTGCGTAGTCTTACTTTTTGTATGCGATGAAGTTTAGAAAAAAAGTCATTGATCTTAAACCAAACATCTAAATTAAATTCCGACGCACCATAATACTTATTGCGATAAAATCTTTAAAACAAAATCTCACTTGACTATATTTAGATGATATTTTTAATGAATATTTTTTATCAAACTAGAACAAATGAGTCCACGTTGCGAACAAGACATGGAGAACAAATCAGTCCACATTGTGAATAAATTATTGCATATGGAGAACAAGTAAGTCCACGTTGTGAACAAATTACTGCACATGGAGAACAAATGAGTCCATATTGCGAACAAATTGCTGCACATGGAGAACAGAAGAATCCACGTTGCGAACAAATTACTGCACATGAAAAATAAATTAGTCTGAATAAATTACTGCACATGGAGAACACGTAAGTCCACATTGTGAATAAATTACTGCACATGGAGAATAAATGAGTCCACGTTACGAACAAATTGCTGCACATGGAGAACAGAAGAATCCATGTTGCAAACAAGTTATTGCACATGAAGAACAAATTAGTCGATATTGTGAACAAATTACTGCACATGGAGAACAAATGAGTCCACGTTATGAATAAATTGATGTACATGGAGAACATAAAAATCCATGTTACGAACAAATTAATACGTATAAAAAAACAAATATATCCACATTACAAACAATATATATATACATGACGAAAAAGTTAGTATAAAAAATAAAAGTACAGAAAATAAATAAATAGAACAGAAAAGAAAAAATATAAATTAATAGATATAAAAAATTAAGTAAAAATAAAAATAACAAAAATAACAGAAAAACTAATATATAGACCTCTGTTGGGTTTATTGTAGTTCTCCGTACAACCTACAATCTTAATGACCGAAGAAACCACCGGTTGAACTCACCCCTCCGCGCGCTAGATTGCGTGCAACAGATGGTTAAGTGTTGCGCGCGATATATAGGTGGTGTTTGGATACACGTGCTAAAGTTTAGCGCTTTAAATAAAATGTTATTAGATGTATTAAATATAAACTAATTATAAAACTAATTACATAATTCACGTCTATTTCGTAAGACGAAGCTAACAAACCTAATTTTGCTATAATTAATACATAATTATCATATGTTTACTGTAACATTACATTGTCTAATCATGATGTAATTAAACTTAATAAATTCGTCTCGTAAATTACTCATCGTTTATGTAATAGGTTTTTAAAATAATTTATATTTAATACTTCTAATTAACATATTTATATCCCATGTGACGACGCTAAAGTTTAGCGTCCGAGAAACAAACAGAGTCGCTCAGCACCCAGCACCTAGGCAGATAAAAATTGCTAGATCCCCAATCCCCAATATCGCACGCACGCGTCTTCCCTCTCTTCCGAAGTCGACGGCACCCGTCTCCTCCCGCACGCAAAACCCCAACCCTAATCCGGCCCCGATCTCGACCGCCAATGGCCGGCAAGACGAAGGAGTTCGACGGCGCCAGCCCCGCGTGAGTCCTTTCTCCTCCATTCGTACGCTCATTGGTTGCTTTTTTGCGCCACGGGAACGGTTTTCGCTGAATTTTGTGCTTCTTTTTTGGTTTCATGCAGCAAGATCTTCATCGGTGGGCTCTCCAAGGACACCACTATGGGTACGTGCAGGATCCGCTCCTGCTTTGCCTTTTCATGTATTCCGTTGTTCATTCTGCCTTCTTTTCCTTGAATTAGCTAGGGTTTGCTCGTGTTGGCTCAGATCTGGTCGCTAGTCTCCTCTATTGGCGTTTATCATGATATGTGCGCGGTAGTTTAGCTGATCCAGTGGATATTAGTTTATTGGATTAGACACTAGTCGCCTCTATTGGCGTTTATCATAATATGTGCGCGGTAGTTTAGCTGATCCAGTGGATACTAGTTGATTGGATTAGAGAAATTTTTGTTTCGTGTGGGTATGTGGCTGCCCCTACAATAAGGAAGCATGCTTAGCATGTCTAATTTAATTCCAGGAGCACTGAATTACGTTTTTGTTGTTTTGTTTAGTTGTGGCAAATGAGTTACACCTTGAATTGATTTTCTTGTCTGTCTCAAATTTGGCAACGAGGTAGTTATTTGTCGAACCCCTGGGAATGAACTAATCCTTTTGTTAAGTCTGTGCATGTGACTTTATGGCGACATGTGGTTTTATCCCTGTTGCTACTAGGATTTTCTGTTAACTTGGCATCTCTTAAAATTATGGTAAAACGCAGCTTGTTTAAGATACCTGTGCCTATATCGCAAGTTGAGAAATTTGCAAACATGGGACTGCAATCATGTGGGCTTCGCAATTTTGCCATTCGGCCCACAATTCAGAGACACAGTTGGACCCATTTTGTCATTCACTGAGTGGCAAAACTGCGAAACCCACACGATTGCAGTCCCATGTTTGCAATTTTCTCAATCGAGTTTTTGAAGCAAAGTACTAAATGCATCAGTTTCAAAACATGTACACATATATTTTCTTCTGACATATTATGATACATGCCTTTTTAGGACCTGCATTTTGTATGTATGTTGAGCTGATCAATTAAGCCTTTGACATGCATGTTTAATAAAATAGCTTGCTAAGCGATTTGGGGCTATACTGTATTTTTACAACTGTATGCCTGTGACTTGAAGTTTACAAACATACTAATCATCATGGAAGATATTAAGGGCCCTTAGTTGCAGTTTTTATTTTTGAGCCTTTAATCTGCAACTAACTGCTTTACTAATTAACTTGCAGGTACATTCAAAGAGCATTTTGGAAAGTACGGGGATATAACTGATGCCGTCATAATGAAGGACCGCTACACTCAAAAGCCTAGAGGCTTTGGATTTATTACCTTTGCAGATCCTACTGTTGTTGACAGGGTGATTCAAGATGACCATGTTATCAATGGAAAGCAGGTAACCGTTTTGGTTGTTTCTTTGGTTTATATATGTATCTTGATATCTGTTCACTGTACACTATGTTACATGAAAGTGTAACATGCACTTTCATGTATAGTTTGAATTCTCATTCACTGTAATTCAGGTTGAAATCAAAAGAACCATCCCTAAGGGCGCTGCCCCCTTGAAAGATTTCAAGACGAAGAAGATTTTTGTTGGTGGATTACCCTCTGCTCTAAAAGAAGGTATAATGTTTGTGCTATTGGTTGCATAGTAGCTAACTAGCTCTAATATTTTGGATAGTAAGCTGATATTTTCAACATGAATTGGTTTGACAGATGAATTCAAGGAGTTCTTTTCAAAGTTTGGAAAGGTGATGGAGCATGAAATCATCCGTGACCATTCAACCAACCGGTCACGGGGATTTGGTTTTATAGTCTTTGATGCAGAAAAAACTGTAGATGAGTTATTAGCTAAGAAAGGCAATATGATTGATCTAAATGGTTCTCAGGTGAGATTCCACGTAGTGCTTTCTGAACTTTGTAAATCTAGTTTCGTACAGTTGGGCCTGCACACAGTACTAAATTATGGTTCTCTTGTTAATTCTAAGAAAGCACATCCTGCTGCGTCTTTTTTGTTTCAGCTGCTTTAGTTGCACTCTTATATATGACTGGCAGGTTATTAGCACTCCATTCCTGGAAGTAAACAGATTTGAAAGGAAATATAGGTTGACTTTCTTGCTTTGCTGTAGGTGGAGATCAAGAAGGCAGAACCAAAGAAACCCTCTAACCCACCACCTCGTTCACTTGATAGCGAACCTAGGGGCCGTCCATATGCTGACAGTTATGATGGATTTGGCAGCTCTTATAATTATGGTGGTAGTTTTGGTCCCTATAGATCACCTGGAAGTTTTGGTGCTAGGCCTGGTGGCTACAGTAGTGCTTATGGTCCTGGTGACTATGGTAGTGGATATGGTGCTTATGGTGGAGCATTAGGAGGATACCGGGGAGAATCCTCGCTCTATTCTAGTCGCTTTGGTAGCACTTATGGAGGAAGCTTTGGTGGTGGGTATGGTGGTGGCAGTTATGCTGGTGGATTAGCTGGTGTCTATGGGCGTGATGCTGGGGGTTATGGTGGTTCTAGCTATGTTCCTAGTTATGATTCTTCAGGTGCTAGTTCTGGTGCTGGGTATGGCGCGGGTGGACTCTACGGTGCTAGGACAGGCTATGGTAGCACTGGTGGCAGTGGTGCTGCTGGTCGTTACCATCCATATGGAAGATAGAAAAGCATCAGGTGCTGCTGTGTGCTAGAGAAGCTTGCAGAAGATCAATTCTAGATGTGTGCTCAACAGATACTGTCTGCATCTAGAAAGGCTTATTGAAGTTCAATATGCTCAGTTTGCTGTACTACTTTTAGATCAACTTGTAGAACTTAAAACCACTATTCTAGTCTTCGGAATTTAAGCATACTTAAGACTGCATATGCGCTTTGATAGATAGACAATTCAGTGACTTGAAGCTATAGACACTAGTCTAGTTTATGTTCTTTAGCTGGTTGTCTTTTTAGGTCTTTATCATTAAGCATGATGATTGTATGTGTTGGTTTTTGTAGAGGATTTATTTTCTGTTTATGAAGATTGTGGTAGCTTGTCTGACCTAGGCCCATGTTGAGTTGGTTACTGACATAACATATGTTTGTCTGTGTTGATGATTTTCTCTCTGGTAGTTGCATAGGGTATTTTGTTTAATTTGGAGCTGGTTATAGATTATTTTGCACAGTATCTTGTTTAGTTGTATCCAGACCTGGATTGGTCTGGAGATGCTCTCGAGGAAATTATTGACTTCGACTGTTCGTGTGCTTCCATATGCAACCTTTTGCTCACAGATAATTGATAGTGTGAAGTTTCACAGTTCTGTGATGAGCCTAAGATTATTTTGTTGCACGTCTTTGTTATCTGGAAAAGTAATCCAGATGCAGCTGCTGTTTCTGATGCAGTTAATATTTGGTGAATTGCCCCTTTTATCGTCAATGTAATCATTGTTTATTGTTGCAAATGTCAGTATTGCGGCATTATTGCATTAGTGTTTGTTCAGATCTGTCTGTTCTCACTGGATGTAGTTTAAATTTTTTCTGTTCGTTATGCTGACCTCAAAATTTATGCAAAATTAACTTATCCGCATTGAGTTGAAAGGCAAAAAAAAGAGCGAAAATGAATCAAGAGTGGCCAAAACTACTGAGTACATTCATTGGATGCATAATGATTACAATCGTTGCCTACCACGGGACTCAGCCAGACCCGGGAATGCTACCTGGGGACCCAGCCAGACCCGGGAATGATTCGGTGGTTATTACAATAGTCGGCTATCAGGGACAGGGACACAAGTCCACGGAATGGTTATTGCGTTTAGCTGCGGTGGTCTTTGGATCACATGAGATTATAGAATTTGGATGATAAAATGGAAAAAGTTTAATTTAGTGCCTAAGGTATAGTCTAGTTCTAAATCATCTTTAAAGTATTAGGTGGTCTATTTAACTTCTTGTTTTTGTAAATTCAGATCAAAACACATCTTTTAACACGTTTTTAAAACCGGTAGCTGGTTTTGCTGACTGGATTGTCATGTTGGGCCTCTGTGGTAAAGTACCTGTAGGTACACAACAAATAACCTCATTATTTACCTTTGTCGCTTTCTTCCAATTGCCAGGATTATTAGTTTTACATGAAGCAGGGCCGTGCCCTCCTCTCCACTGTGTCATCGCCCTCCCTCTACTATGTGTGCCAATCCCTCTAGCCGCATAAGCGCTGATGCATTGCGCCTCCTCCAAGACCATGTCGACTTCTTTAGGGACCCTCAACGCGTCCCTCTCCGGCGACTAGTTCCCCCCAACTCTAGCGAATTTGTTGGGCCGATCGTCATCCACCCATTCACCACGGTTGTTGTTAACTCCCGTGTCCCTATCACCCTCATGATGGTGAACTCGAACTACATCAAGTAGTCGACATCCTTCCGCACAATGGTTGGCAAGTTCGCGCTCCTGACACACATTGACGTCTCCGCTCCTCCACGTGCCACTGACCCACCATGGGAGCCAGTCGACTGCTGTGTTCGTAGTTGGCTGATTGGATTTGTTGCCGACGCCGTGTTCGAGAATGCCTTGGAGCCCACCAGATTGCTTGCGAACTATGGCTCAAGATTGAGGGATTATTCCCGGCAAACAAGCAGCCTTGTACTATCTTCCTGGGCCATGAACTCTACTCCATCGTTCAGGGCGATTTGACTGTTTTACTGTCAGCGCATGAAGACCACCACTGACACCTTGAGCGACGTTGGTCATGCAGTCCCAGAGCCGACCCTCATACTCAACCTCATGTGCGGCATCAACGAGCAGTACTCCAACATCGCTGATCACATCGCCAGCACGCGATCAACTTGAGCTGAAGGAACTGCGGTTGGCCAACGAGGAAAAGGTCGCCACTTCCACGGTGCTCCTCGCCTCAGTTCGTCCACATAGTCATGCGACTCTTCTTGTTCCTCCTCCGACAGCGTTGGCGGTGGCGGCGGGCACCGCAATAGCTGTGGCGGCGGTGGCAGCCAACACAAGAAGAACGGTAACAACGTCGGCCCCCAATAGCAACGCGGTCTGTTTCCACCGGTCGGCCCATGGATCTGCTTCAATCCTTGGGTTCCACATGGGAACACGTTGTGGGCTCTGGCCTCGACCGGTGGCCAGAAGTGGTGCCATCCAGGCCAAGGACTATTGGGGCTCCTCCACAGGCCCATACGGCGTTCGCTCCTCTCCACGTTCCACAGCCACACTGATGGGATCAAGCCAGCCTGATTGCGGCTCTTCAGCAGATATCAACCCAGGGGCCCAACCCCAGGGGCCCAACCCCTGGGTCATGGGTTCCGGCGCCACGTTCCACATATCTTTCTCCGATGGTATTTTAGTCTCCCGCCTCCGTCCCATTCATTCGTCCATCACAGTAGGTATGTTGAGGTCATTCCACCCCTTGCCACACCCACGTCAAACTTTGCCCTTAACAAAGTTATTGTCGTCCCGTCTATCGTTTCTAACTAGAAACGCAAGCGCGGCAACGCCTGGCTAAAGGGGACCAACTTTTTTTTTGTCTATGGACCTGTATGGTTGTGTCTATGTCTGCACATCAATATTATACTGTTTATTATTATAATTTGTAAGTTTGAATGTTGATGGTAAGAGACAACATCAGAATTCGTCTCAGCTGAAGCTTGGATTGCATACTAACATACCGCAACTAAATAATTCATCTTTTTGGCTGTTGAATGTCGCAGCCTCTAAACTTTCACCTCCTACTCCATTACAAAAGGTCTTTTTATCTTAAAAATGTATAAAGATAGAAACTTGCAATCTTCGAATCTTCTTTTGCTTGAATCTTCACTGTCATCTCGATTTCTGAAATTATAGTAAAAATTATCAAAGCTATAATTAGTTGGAATACATGTGTTTACTGCATATAATAATTATGACTTAGATATCACTAGATGCTTCAGGTGAATTCACTATTTCGGCGATTTCGGGTATGAGACGATTCAGTAATTAAACTATGTTGCTTCTCTGTATGCATGCAAGTCGCAACCAAAGCTGTTGCGTGCGAAGCTCATTTTTCGCTTTTGTTTCTTTCTCCACTGAACCAAAAGAACAAAGCTCAAAGAACAGGTGCTATTGGTGCTCTTCTCCAATTCAGATATCTGACAATATCTCCTGGCGTAGGAATCTTATTGGGAATAAACCGGTGATGTGGAATAATCTACTTCTACGTATCACTAGTATTGTCTTAAGCCATGATGAAGATGAATTTCGTTGGAACCAAAATCAAAATGACGAGTTTTTAGTGAAGTCTCATTATTTGGAGTTGATCCATAAAGATATCCCCAATATCAACAAACGGCTCTGAAAATTAAAAGCCCCTTTGAAAGATAAAATCTTCATGTGGGTACCTTCGTAAAGGGGTTATTTTAACGAAGGACAATCTAGCTAGGCGCAATTGGCATGATAGCAAACAATGTTGTTTTTGTCGCAAGGAAGAGACAATTTAATGTCTGTTAGCTCGTATGGTTTGGAAAGTATTACACGCGGCTTGTGGTCTTTCTCGACCCCGTAGTGTGAGAAATCTATTTGGCACGTGGTTAACGGGGATTAGTTTGGGTCTAAAACCTCTAGTGTTACTTGGAGCAACAGCTACATTATGGTCATTGTGGTTATGCAGAAATGCATTAATATTTGAAAGCAAACGAACTTCATTTTTACATGTTATCTTCTCTACTACACATTGGCTTCGTACATGGGCTATTCTCCAGAAGCCTGCTACACAGGACTTGGTTGTAGCGGCATCGCGGTGCTTGGCGCAAACGACCAAGGATATTTTTACCTGGGCACATGGGTGGCGGTAAGTCTTCGGATTGATAGTCATTAGCGTGTCTGCTCAATCTTTTTTCTTTCTTGTTTTATTTTAGCCGTGTGCCACCAGGCAGAGGCCAGGAGATCTTCAAATGCGATTGTATCGTCTTGATGTAATGCTACTTGAAATTAATAAAGCTTCCCATTTCGAAAAAAAGATATCTGAAGAAGAATGATCCGGGATAGGGAAATTGAGGAGTAGAGGGAGTGAGGAGGCAATCGTGCATTTTTAGATGATCAGATCTCCATTTTTCAGACCACTATTTGTTAATCCGATTCTTGCTAAAATTTTAAGAAAACAAAGCTAAGATGCACTCACATCTTTTTTTGTCATATTCAGAAGCAAACCATGGCCCGATAAAATCAGAGCTTTATGGAACAGACTTGTTCCATAAATTTTGCAGTGTATAGGCTGCATTATATATATATATATATATATATATATATATATATATATATATTGTACTGAAAAGAAGGAAGCATCTGAACAAGAGGAAGAAAATAGGCCCACTTTTTTATTTTTTAGCACTTTTCACGAAAAAAGTTCACAAATACACTTCTCATGAAATAATTTTAAAAAATAAACCCTAAACTCGATGTCATGCATCATAACGCGGAGGTTACAAGTCTCGACGCTATGACATATGAGGCCAAGTACACCGTCATGTTAGATGCCACAGCGGCTGGCTGCAGGCTGGCTCGGCGCTACATGTACCGGCTGCATGCGCGCCGCCTTGTTCTTGGCGCCTGCATGTTCTGCCGCTCGCGCGTGAGTCGCTCACCTGGCCCTTCCCAAATTTGGGAGCCACACTTTGATCTTTTGAGGTGCGTGCGTCACCGTAGCATTTCGTTTGTATGTGTGAAAAATTATCCAAAAATTGATTAATTAGGCTTAAAATATTCGTCTCGCGGAGTACAATAAAACTGTGTTATTAGTTTTTTATTTCATCTACATTTAAGACTCCATGCACGTGCCGATATTTTGATGTGATGAGAATTTTTTTTTACATATTGAACTTTAGAGGTGAAATTTGAAATCTAATAAAAGGCCCGCTTGCTTTCCGCTGTGGGGGCGCACGCCTAGCCCGCGTGGGGGCCGCCCGCCCCAGCTGGGCGCGTGGCCGGCTGGCCAGCTCGCGTGTGCGCACGGAGCAGCACGCCGCACAAGGGCCGTGTTTTTTCCCTCAATTTTTTTTTCAAAAAATCTTGGTAAAGTCTATTTATAATTTTTTTAAGGATACGTGTAACTACGCGACGAATCTAATCAGCTTAATTAATTTATGATTTATTACACTAATACTATAGCAACCATCGTCTAATCATACGGTTAAAGACCTCGTTAAATAGATCTTACGAATTCACTCGAGTTCTGTACATAGTTTTATAAACTGATTATATTTAATATCCTTAATTAATGGTTAAACTTGCGCGAAAAATTTTTTCATCAACACGGCCGCAGAGCAGTTTGGGCTAAAAAACGGCAGGTCGCTCTCCCGTCGGCGTCTGTGGGCGGTGACCATGGGCTGACATGTGACGTCGTGCATGAACTAATCGAAGCTATGCACAGGTGAGACGACGGGCGCACAGTGCGCGGATCACGTGGTTCCATGAATCAATGCACGGCTCCCCACACGGACAGAAAATAGCTCGCGTAAGAAACACATGGCCGCAGCGATGGAACGGGCAGTTAACCCGGCTGAAGCGAAACGAGGAGGCTACGCAAGCACCTATAAAAACTCGTTTACCGTAAAACAGAAACAACAACAGTTATAGATTACGGATCGTTACCACTAGACGCGCAGATGCAGCGGAAGCCGTCTCGATGTAGACGAACGCGTCGAAGTGGCCGTGCCATGCAGTTGCTCACGTCCGTATGGTCCTGCACATGCGGTTCGTTCTTGTGCTCTAAGCGCAACACCTCCGAGGTATCCACACGTACTAGGATGTAACGCCGAACGTAGGTGTGCTAGCACCTCACGCGTGGCTGCAGGGAAGACTGTTCACCGTGGGGATACTGTTCACGTGGCCACTGTAGCGCGGTGGCGGCAGTGTACCCCTAGCCCCTCCCATATATATATATATATATATATATATATATATATATATATATATATGGGCTGCCATCTGATGGACCCTATCAGTTAACATAATTCCTCGTGGATCTAGCCTGTAAACAAGCCCAATCCGATTGGCTATTGGACATATATCCAACAGTCTCCCACTTGCATTAGAGACAATCACATAGGCAAATTTTCAGTGTTCAAAACCTCTTAAGTGTGTGACCCTATGGTTTACGTACACATAGACATGTCCCGAGTACTCTTACTCGGTCCAATAGTTGATAGCGGTCTCTAGCAAGACGTGTCAACTCCCATATTCACGTAAAGATCATATCAGACGAACACAACAACATCACGTACAAGCTATTCCCTTTGCCTCACGTTATTTGGTCTAACTCCAAGTTGACCTCTCTGTCTCGAACCTGTGAGTCGGATCCTTCAAGAGGTTAACACTTAACCTAGCACGGCCATGCATTTCTTGATCCGATCACTCGAGGGGCCCAGAGATATCTCTCGTATAGAGAGGGGCAAATCCCATCTTGATTGACCACGCCTCACAACATGCTTCCTGACAAATCCGAAAACCACCTTTATGACTACCCAGTTACGGAGTAGCGTTTGGTAGTCCCTAAGTAGGTCAATTCACATCTTGAGTACATGTGACAATCTCAGGTCTTAGGACAAAGCATACGCGTTGTGAAAAGAGATAAACATACAACAAGATCTCAAGTTGGGTCAGTCCAGCCCCATGTCATACATGTGCCCACATTATTAGTTTGACATCTCCATGTCCATGACTTGTGAAACATAGTCATCAACCAATACATGTGCTAATCATATTAGGGACAATTTTAGAATAACCATATAGGTAAAGAATTTCACAAACAATTCACATAATTGCCAATCATATACAAGCATTCTTTCATGGATATTCAATACTTAAACGATATGTCATAGATACAATACAATCATCCACTCACACTAGAGCTAATCTAGATGATATCTAATACCCATAGCTCCCATGTGTGACTCATGCTTAGGCTGTGGAAGAGCCTTTGTCAAAGGATCAGCAACATTCAAATCTGTATGTATTTTGCATATCTTTATCTCACCCCGTCTAACGAACTCTCGAATGAGGTGAAACTTTTGCAGTACATGTTTGTTCTTCTGGTGATTCCTAGGCTCCTCAGCCTGCGCAATAGCCCCATTGTTGTCACAGTAGAGTTCCAATGGGCTAGATGCATTGGAAAACACACCAAGCTCAATGAGAAACTTCCTCATCAAAACACCTTCCTTCGCCGCTTTAGAAACTGCGATGTACTCGGCTTCCGTTGTAGAATCAGCCACAATATCTTGCTTATAACTTTTCGAGCTTATAGCACCACCGTTTATCGTGAATACGAATCCTGATGGTGACTTTGAATTGTCTGGATCAGTTTGAAAACTAGTATCAGTGTAACCCGTTACAATGAGCTCCTCCTCACCTCCATAGACTAGGAACACATCTTTAGACCTTCTAAAGTACATAAGAATGCTTTTTACCATTGTCCAGTGACTTTCACCTGGATTAGACTGGTGTATGCTCGTAACACTTAGAGCATATGAGACATCTGGACGAGTACTTATCATGGCGTACATGATAGACCCAATTACCGAAGCATAAGGGATCTTACTCGATCTTACTCATGCGCTCCCGCTCATTAGCCGTTGAAGGACACTGAGTCTTGCTGAGGTGTATGCCATGTGACATAGGCAAAAACCCTTTCTTGGACTATTCCATGTTGAATCGTTTCAACACCTTGTCAATGTAAGTATCCTGACTTAATCCTATAAGCCTACTTGATCTATCTCTATAGATCCTTATGCCTAGAATGTATGCAGCTTCCCCTAATTCTTTCATAGAAAAACTATTTTTCAGTGAAGTCTTAACGGATTCCAGCACAGGAATATCATTCCCAATCAACAATATGACATCCACATACAAGATTAGAAATGCAACAGAGCTCTCACTTTCCTTCTTATAAACACAAGCCTCTTCCTCATTCTGACGGAAGCCAAATCCTTTGACTACCTCATCAAAATGAAGGTTCCAACTCTGAGATGCTTGCTTTAACCCATATATGGATTTCTGAAGCTTGCATATTTTTCCAGCACTAATTGGATCGACAAAACCTTCGGGCTGTATCATATAAACATCCTCATCTAGGTTCCCATTTAGGAAAGCTGTTTTGACATTCATCTGCCATATCTCATAATCGAAATGTGGAGCTATTGCTAGAATGATCCGAATAGATTTAAGCATCGCTACTGGCGAGAATGTCTCGTCGTAGTCAACTCCTTGAACTTGTCGAAAACCTTTTGCAACAAGTCGTGCTTTCTGGACGTGAACATTTTCATCCACATCTCTCTTTCCCTTAAAGATCCATTTGCACTCGATGGGTCTCACACCATCAGGCGGGTCAACCAAGTTCCAAACATGATTCTGTCCCATGGAATCTATCTCGGATCTCATGGCACTTTGCCATTTCTCGGAATCTGGGTCAATCATTGATTCCGCATAGGTTCTAGGCTCATCGTTGTCCATCAACAATATGTCACGCTTTCCCGTAACTAGGAGATTCATTCTATTAGTTGCGCGACATGGCCTTTCTGACCTTCGTGGTTCTGGCGGTTCTTCTCTTGCCACATGTGCCTCAACTTGTTCTGCTACATTAGCATCACTCGTAAAGTCTTGCCTCATAGGCTCATCTCAAACTTTTTCAAGATACACATTCTGTCCACTTTTCTCACTTTTGAGAAACTCTTTCTCTAAGAAAACACCGTTCCTAGCGACAAAAACTTTTCCCTCTGATCGGTTGTAGAAATAATACCGAATTGTTTCTTTTGGATATCCCACGAATATGCACTTGTCCGACTGAAGTCGCTTGACATATACTTCACAACCCTAAATTTTTAGAAAAGACAAACTGGGACTCTTGCCAGTCTATATCTCATATGGTGTCTTATCCACGGACTTAGACGGTACCCTATTTAGTGTGAAAGCTGCTGTTTCTAAAGCGTAACCCCAAAACAATAACGGTAGGTCTGGCTGGCTCTTCATTGATCATACCATGTCCAACAAGGTTCGATTACGTCGCTCGGACACACCGTTCCTCTGAGGTGTTCCAGGTGGCGTAAGCTGTGGAACAATTCTGGAACTCTTTAGATGAGTGCTAAATTCGTGGCTCAATTACTCGCCTCCACGATCAGATCGAAATGCCTTAATTTTCTTGCCACGTTGATTTTTAACTTCATGCTAAAACTCCTTGAACTTTTCAAAAGCTTCTGACTTATGCTTCATTAAGTAGACATAGCCATATCTACTAAAATCATCAGTGAAAATTATGAAGTACTGAAATCCACCTCTAGCTGTCATTGGTCCACACACATCCGTATGTACGAGTTCCAACAAGTCTTGCGCCCTCTCAGGAAAACCTGTGAATTGCGCCTTGGTCATCTTGCCTAGCAAGCAAGCTTCGCATGTTTCGTATGATTCAAAATAAAACGAAGTTAAAAGTCCATCAGAATGGAGCTTCTTCATGTGCTTCTCACTTATATGACCCAAACGACAATGCCACATATAGGTATGATTCAAATCATCGCCTTTTAGCACTTATATTACAGATGGGTGAATCATCAAGATTTAAAATAAATAACCCATTCACAATTGATGCAAGAGCCACAAACATGCCATTCTTAGAGATCACACAACCATTGTTTTCACTTGTAAATGAATAACCATCATTCATGAAACATGAAGGAGATACAATGTTCGACTCAAACTAGGAACAAAATAACAATTATTCAACTCCATAATAAATCCTGATGGGAGGTGAAGTTGCATCGTCTCGACGATCAACGCAGCAACTCTTGCATTATTGCCCACACGAAAATCAACTTCTCCTCTTCCCACGATTCTACTTCTTATTAGTCCCTACATCGTATTCAAATATGAGCAACCAATCCGGTATCAAATACCCAAGAAGTAATACTAGAATCAGCGAGGAAAATGTCTGTAACATAAACATGAAGTGTATTTGAAGTGGAAGTACCCTTACTTCCCTTGCTTTTCAAAGAAGCTAAGTACAACTTGCATTTTCTTTTCCAGTGACCCAGTTCATGACAGTGAAAGCACTCATTATCAACAGTTGGTCCAGCATTAGCCTTGGGTGCTGGCTTAGATATCCCATCTTTAGCCTTGCCCTTCTTCCAAGATTTACCTTTCTTAAATGTAGGCTTGTTCTGGATTGCCATCACATGGCTACTGCCCGCGCCTTTCTTAATGTCACCCTTTACTGGTAATGGGATGTCTAGAACGTTTTCCTTTTTCTCAGCCTGGAGAACAATTCTTAGGTTACGGATCCAATCTCTAGAGTTTGTTCCATTCAACTTATCCTTCTCAAGGACCGAACACAAAGAAAACAGTGTGGTGCTAGGTGCCATTGATCTACAACAGAAAATAATACAAAATACTAAGACAACATATCTATGATAGTAAAATATATTAAACAATTTAACAGAATCTACTCCCACTAGTGACTCCCTCCATTGATACTTAGTGATTTAGGACCCACAACTAACAAGTCCACTAGTGAGCTTTAGCATCACCGCTAGAAGACATGGTAGATCGGTAAGCAACCCTTTGCTAATCATATCACATATGACTCCTGTTGTTGGGTGACGTCTCTATGTCTTGGCGGCCAACCTTTATGCTCCAAGGTCCTTAACCGTTAAGATGACATCGTTTAAGCTGACCAACCCTTTATACGAGTAAGTATCCAATACGACCCATCTAGTCAAGAAAACTAGTGCCACTCTAATTTTATAGACCCACCACTAACTGTACAAGACATGTGACGGTGTAAGGTTTAGTTGGGAGGACACTCAAAACTTAAACATTGCAGAGGGATCGTTCTACTTCTACCGTTGCATGCAGAAAAATAACCATTACTGTCACACCCGGATTTACACAGAAACCCGAATGCTACTGTATGTGTGCCCAGGAAGTCCACAAAACACATACAGCTTACAAATGTGGTAAAACAGAGTACATATGCTCAAATAAACTAGTTTTGCATCAGAGTTTACCTAAAACACAGCGGAAGACTATTTTAACTATCTCCATAGGTAGAGCCTCAAGTCCACAGGGACACCGACTGGTTGACCATAGCTTAGAATACAGACGATCCTCAGGAATCTCGGTAGTTGTCTCTTTCACCCCATCTGTTACCCATCCGGGATTTTGTTGAATATTGGCAAGTGTAAGTAATTGTCTTACTTAGCAAGTACAACACGGGTATATGAAGGCTTGAAAGAAAAGCTTGACACGGCTGTACTGCATTAGCACTTTTAGTTGATTCATTTTATCATTCACCAAGTTACTACAATTAAATGAATCCCAGATGATAGTCCCAATTAAGTAAGTATAAGTGAACATTAAACACAAATAACTTCATCTTCTAATCAAAAAGGATCCAGGCCGCTCGTGACCCTGAGCAAGGCTATCATGATAGATTATACACTCTGCAGAGGTTTCGCCCTTTACCCACCAGTCGCGTAAAAGTTCAAAAGAACTTTGCACCCAACCACGCGGAGGTGGATCAGACCTCACAAATCACACTTCCGAGGTGTGACCGCATAGGGACGCTACGAGGCTTTTCACAAGACACCCTAACAAAACAGTAGCCGTTATGGTACAACCTAGGCAGCATGACCCAAGGCACCGAGATTGACTGACTCCCAGGGCGCTCCGAATAGGAGGGTCAATGGCGTCCAAGCGCGGCACGAAGGCCAACAACAAAAATAAATAGCGCAACGTGCGAAGCACGGGACTTTGCCTGACGAGACATAGCCGACGGAAAACCCGTCCTCGGTGGATCAAACCATACTCTCACCCATGCTTCCCATAACGCCGTCGGCCCATCGGTAACTACTGTTAAATTAGAGCCGTACATGTTACTTGTCCAAGACCAGAGCCATTATAGTTCCAGTGGTGGCGACAGGTTCCTGGGTTGCCGCTTTAAGAACCAGTCCTTACGGAGAGACACTAGGGCCAAGCACGAAGCATACGCCCTAGCTCCCTGATCCATGTTGCTAAAAAGCAAGTTTTACCATTAACGTTGAAGTAAACCATTAAGTCAAGATTAACAGTTAAGCAAAGGTGACAGTAGCTGCGCCTGGCAAAGGTCTACCCAAATGCAATAACCCAAGGTAATCAAGGTACAGGATTAACGAAGCTAGGTACAACCTTAATAGGAACAATTTAGACACATGCATATGCAGCAAATAGTGTAAAGGTGTGTTTAGGTAGCAAGGATTGTCCGTGCTGTACTTGCCTCAAATCCAATGTATTCACTTAATCTTCGTGTCTTGATCTTCAAACTTGGCAGCACTTGAATTGTGTTCCTTCGCTCGATGACGTTTCTCTACTCGCGGCAATCATCGGCACAATCATACAAGCAAACAATATACACTAAGAACAGTACACCAATCAAAGGAAAAGCTTTAAAAGAGCGCGCTAAAGGATAGGGCTTGGTTCGATGGTCACGTGAGCGCAAGAATCGCTGAAAACGGAGTTACGGTTGAAAAGATACGACTATCGAAAGATTTGAATTATTAAATGACATAATTATATGCTTGATTGATTTTAAGTAAAGTAAATCATAAGTAGAGATTATCTCAAATAATTATGTTTGAATTTGTAAAACCGGGATAAAACTTAATCTTATTTTATTTATAATTATTTATGTATAAGTTATTCCAAATTAAACATTAACAGGGAATAAAATATGTGAGAGCATCTAATTGAATAATTTATGAACCATGTTATTTAAATCAATATTATAATTCGAAATCATATTTATGTTAATGTTAATCAATGTTAACATTTATTTATGAAAAGCCGGAGGTTGACTCTAAATTGCTTTTAATTAGCAAAAGCTAGTTAAGTAAACATTAATCAAATTAACACCACGAGAACTGAGATGAAACTTTATTATATTTTATTCAGAAATTAATTTTAGCATTTAATATAAAGCTAGGTATAAACCTTAATTGGATTTTAATTAGAAAACACGTTTAAATAATCTTTAATCAAGTTAATATGGAATAAAATTCAGAAACAATTTAGATGTCAATTAACAGTACTAACGAGGAGTTTAAGTTGATATGAATCTAACGCAACGAAAACGGATCAAATCGGAGCTAAAACGGAGAAGTTATGGCTTTTCTAAGGTTCAGGGACTTGCTGGCAAAGTTTTAAAAGTTCCAGGGGCTTATTTGCAAAAACCCAGGGGCTAAAACATAATTTTATATGAAAACAGAAGGGTTTATTTGCAAATTAACCAAAACAGGACCTCGGGTACTATTTTTAAATAAGGCAGGGGGTTTTCTGTAAAAATCAGGACTTAATTGTAATTATTTTTGAATAAAACAGGACTGCGGGTTAATTTTGAAAAAGGGCAGGGGCTCTTTTGAAAAACGCCATGGCTGACTAGGGTTGACCGTTATTGACCAGGGTGTTGACTCAGCTCAATTCGATCTGAGCCGTCAGATTTGGATCCGATGACTTAAATTGGATCCAGAGAGGAGTGGTCGCCGGCGGAGAGGTACTGCGGCGGCGCCGCCCGCGCGCGCGGCGGAGGGTCGCCGGAGAAACCGCGCGAGCGCGCTACGGGGCACGGTTGACGCGGGTTTTGGGCTCTACAGGACCGGGGCGACGCGACTAACTCAACTGGGTGGCTCTCGTCGGCGGCGAAGCAACGACGGTGGCGCGCGACGTCCCATGGCGGCGGCGGCGCTCGGGCGGTGGCGGTTCAACGCGGGAACGGCGGTACAGAGCACGGGGTGGGGCGAGAAGGAGCTCGAGGGGTTCCTGACCTTCACGCGGCGGTTTTGGGGCAGTTCGCCGGGGTGGAGCGACGACAGACGACGAGATCGAAGGCGGCGGGTTTGGAAACGGCGGCGGCGAGCACGAACTCGAACAGCGGAGGTTTGGCGGCGCAAAATTAGGGTGGGGGTTAGGAGTAGCGGCGGCGCTATTTGTAGGACGGCCCAGGAGAGTCCGGGGCCCCTCGGCGTCCGTGCCGGGGTCGGCCGGGACTCCATGGCCGGGACCGAGAAGGACTCGGGTGGGAGGTTAGGGACGGGGCTGACACGGGGGGGCCCGCTCGTCAGTCGGCAGAGGGGGGGGGGCTGCGGGCCGCGAGCGTTGGCGGGTGCTGGGCCGGACTGGCTGCTAGGCCGAGTCGGGCTGGTGCGGGGGCGGGGCGCGAGCAGGCCGCTGGGCCGCGCAGTGGAAGATGGGCCGAGCGGATGGAGAGAGCGGGAGGCAGGCCGCTGGGCCGGGACGAGCAGGCCGGCAGGCCGGGCGAAGCAGGCCGCTGGCCAGGCCGCAGCGGAAGCGCTGGAGCTGGGCTGCTACTGAAGAAAAAGGTAGAAGGGCCAAAATCGGTCGAGGAGAATAGTCAAGGGAGGAAAAGTGGACTCGGGCCGCAGAAACTTTTCTAGAGCTCCAAATTAAATGATTCAAATTCGAATTTAAACAGAATTTAAATTCCAATTGAATCACACACAAACAAAACACAATGCAGCAGCATGGATGCAACACACACAACATTTTATTTATTTTTCACAAATATATTTTTATTTATATATATATATTTTTTTTTCAATTACAAATTCCCTGTAAATTAAATAAAGCTTGAAAAATTTTAGAAAATTGAGAAAATTATTGTATAAATTTTTTTGAAAATTCACATCCCAAAATTTGAAAATTTTGGGGTGTGACAAACTACCCCCCTTAACAGGAATCTCGTCCCGAGATTCAGAGGAAAGGCTAGCAAGAATAAAAGGTTTTAGGTGGGTGACTTCCGACATCTTGTAGACTTTATTCAGATCAGTGGTCTTTACATGGACCCGAGAATCACACTCCTTCAGGCTACAGAAATACCATGAATCACTTTGTGGTCACTTCCCTTAATTCTACTTCTACTACTCTGATTGGATTACTAGGGTACACCCAGATAGATTCCTGGATTGCTTTTCCGTGACGTGAGTGTCCCCGTCTATGGCGACTTCCTTTCCACTTAGCACAGTCTTATCTTGTGGTTGTTGTCATGTCAGGTTCTCCTACTCCTGCAACGCCTTGTATGCATCGACACCTTTCTGCCCCCCTGTGGTCACTAGGGCTGATGATCTGGTTCTCCAACGACACGCGTGCGCATGATGGCCTTCTTCGCCACAACGGTAGCATCTTCCTGTTGCAGCAAATTCTAGAGGTATCGGCCATTGACGAGCTGGTGGTCCTTTTCTTTCGTAGTTTGGGGAATATGGTTGGAATTCGTCTCTACCCCTCTTCTTGGCTGGTCTCTTACTATTCTGGTTACCTGTCTTGTTACGGATGTAACACTGGCTTGTAGTATCCTCTCTTACCAAAAAGGTAGCGTAAACTTCGTCTCGGCCTACTTTCGGTATGGTGTTCCCTGCTGGTGAAGTATTTTGTGCATCTGGATTCATCTCGAGGTAGTGGTGATGTGGAGGGTGGACGTCTTCCAGGTGCTTGGTGTGTTGATCTTGGAATCCGTGAGTGGATCTGGGACAATTATCACCACTTGCCCCTGGTACAAGTATCTCTTTTCCTCGGCTCCTTTCGTTTATTTGCTGCCTGGGTCCACTACTTTTCTTGGGTTGAAATTCTCTGATGGTGATGCTCCAATCCTCAAGGCCCATAATTGGAGCACTGCCTTTAGCTTGGGTAGCTCCTTGTGGTGCTGACCTTCTAGCGTATGCTCCATGTTCTTTGTTGATATTCGAACGGAAACTATGATACGCCTCAGTTGTCATTAGGCTAGCTTCAACCTGAGGGCATGGAAGGCCATGGTGTTCACAACATATGCAACCTCCTGGAGTCTTAGTGTCCTCATGTTGTAGCCTCCCTTCTAGCTCTGAGTCTCCATGAGTCCTTTTATTCTGTTGACAATCCCATGCTCCTACCACTTGTCTTTTTACTGGTCCTGGGTGAACTCCCACATTGGTCATTTCCGCAACTAAGGGAGATGATAACTCACAAGCCTCTGCTTGCATGGCTAAGGGCTTCTCACAGTTGAGTGATGACGGGGACGCTGTTAGTGAGACCCTACGGTTTCCTTCATTGGTTCTGTTGTAATCGTTGAGAAGCATGGCTTGCTCCATCATGGCTTGTTGGATTTCTCCCATAGCTTGAGCCATCGTGTGCATTGCCCGTGTTTGTACTTCCATAAGCTCTGCCATCTTGAGATGGATTGAAGTAGCTGGTATTTCCTTTCCAGAGGCACTATCGGCTTTGCTTTCAAGGGGATTCTCCATCTGGGGAGGGATTGCGGAAAAGGAGAAGGAGGTGAGGAAGGAGGAGTAAGCCTTTGAAGGTAAGAACCCAGCTAAGAAGCTGATGTCATTGCAGGTAGAAGACCAACAATACACCAACAATCATCACAAAGAACCAAATCAATCAAAGGCATAAGGACTGTCATTACAAACACACTCAACCAAGGTTAACCATGCCAAAATTTTAAACGAAGCTAGACGTTGTTAGTAAGGGGGAATCCTCCTAGGTATGGATATATCTTCATCTTGGTATAGGCATCCTTCAACTTGACCTTCTAATTTCTTGATGTAATGGTAGTCTTGTAATTTGAAGTCGTTCAGGCTTGAACTTCTTGTGGCAGACGAACGATATCTTTGTTCTTCAAGTGACTTGCAAACGCACCGGGATGATACAGACAATCTAAGTGTTTTAGGATGAAGGAAAAGTAGCAAAGGCACTTTGGAAATCAGAAGCCAAGGTAAGAATCCAAAGTGACAATATTTGAAGGACAAGGAGGTGTGAAATGGAAATAGAAATTTTTAAGGAGAATGAATGGCCAAGGTAAAGCAATTAACAAGGAGTTGAATAGACAAAATTTAAGGATCAGCAGTTTATCAAACCAAGGTAGAGGTAAATAATCTGAAGTCAAGGGTGAGAAGTAAATTATCAAGGTGGGGATAAAACATTCAAGGATATAATGACCAAACAGGGAAATTGTCAAGGAGGGGAAATGCTCAAGGATAGCATCTTTTTAAGAATCAAAATATCAAGGATTGAGAAAGCATGGGTTGTATGGCGAAATAAGCCTTAATGGAAGACCAGTACTATCTAGGCTGCGGTCCTACAGTCAGCATAGCTCTGATACCAATCTGTCACACCCGGATTTACACAGAAACCCGAATGCTACTGTATGTGTGCCCAGGAAGTCCACAAAACACATACAGCTTACAAATGTGGTAAAACAGAGTACATATGCTCAAATAAACTAGTTTTGCATCAGAGTTTACCTAAAACACAGCGGAAGACTATTTTAACTATCTCCATAGGTAGAGCCTCAAGTCCACAGGGACACCGACTGGTTGACCATAGCTTAGAATACAGACGATCCTCAGGAATCTCGGTAGTTGTCTCTTTCACCCCATCTGTTACCCATCCGGGATTTTGTTGAATATTGGCAAGTGTAAGTAATTGTCTTACTTAGCAAGTACAACACGGGTATATGAAGGCTTGAAAGAAAAGCTTGACACGGCTGTACTGCATTAGCACTTTTAGTTGATTCATTTTATCATTCACCAAGTTACTACAATTAAATGAATCCCAGATGATAGTCCCAATTAAGTAAGTATAAGTGAACATTAAACACAAATAACTTCATCTTCTAATCAAAAAGGATCCAGGCCGCTCGTGACCCTGAGCAAGGCTATCATGATAGATTATACACTCTGCAGAGGTTTCGCCCTTTACCCACCAGTCGCGTAAAAGTTCAAAAGAACTTTGCACCCAACCACGCGGAGGTGGATCAGACCTCACAAATCACTCTTCCGAGGTGTGACCGCATAGGGACGCTACGAGGCTTTTCACAAGACACCCTAACAAAACAGTAGCCGTTATGGTACAACCTAGGCAGCATGACCCAAGGCACCGAGATTGACTGACTCCCAGGGCGCTCCGAATAGGAGGGTCAATGGCGTCCAAGCGCGGCACGAAGGCTAACAACAAAAATAAATAGCGCAACGTGCGGAGCACGGGACTTTGCCTGACGAGACATAGCCGACGGAAAACCCGTCCTCGGTGGATCAAACCATACTCTCACCCATGCTTCCCATAACGCCGTCGGCCCATCGGTAACTACTGTTAAATTAGAGCCGTACATGTTACTTGTCCAAGACCAGAGCCATTATAGTTCCAGTGGTGGCGACAGGTTCCTGGGTTGCCGCTTTAAGAACCAGTCCTTACGGAGAGACACTAGGGCCAAGCACGAAGCATACGCCCTAGCTCCCTGATCCATGTTGCTAAAAAGCAAGTTTTACCATTAACGTTGAAGTGAACCATTAAGTCAAGATTAACAGTTAAGCAAAGGTGACAGTAGCTGCGCCTGGCAAAGGTCTACCCAAATGCAATAACCCAAGGTAATCAAGGTACAGGATTAACGAAGCTAGGTACAACCTTAATAGGAACAATTTAGACACATGCATATGCAGCAAATAGTGTAAAGGTGTGTTTAGGTAGCAAGGATTGTCCGTGCTGTACTTGCCTCAAATCCAATGTATTCACTTAATCTTCGTGTCTTGATCTTCAAACTTGGCAGCACTTGAATTGTGTTCCTTCGCTCGATGACGTTTCTCTACTCGCGGCAATCATCGGCACAATCATACAAGCAAACAATATACACTAAGAACAGTACACCAATCAAAGGAAAAGCTTTAAAAGAGCGCGCTAAAGGATAGGGCTTGGTTCGATGGTCACGTGAGCGCAAGAATCGCTGAAAACGGAGTTACGGTTGAAAAGATACGACTATCGAAAGATTTGAATTATTAAATGACATAATTATATGCTTGATTGATTTTAAGTAAAGTAAATCATAAGTAGAGATTATCTCAAATAATTATGTTTGAATTTGTAAAACCGGGATAAAACTTAATCTTATTTTATTTATAATTATTTATGTATAAGTTATTCCAAATTAAACATTAACAGGGAATAAAATATGTGAGAGCATCTAATTGAATAATTTATGAACCATGTTATTTAAATCAATATTATAATTCGAAATCATATTTATGTTAATGTTAATCAATGTTAACATTTATTTATGAAAAGCCGGAGGTTGACTCTAAATTGCTTTTAATTAGCAAAAGCTAGTTAAGTAAACATTAATCAAATTAACACCACGAGAACTGAGATGAAACTTTATTATATTTTATTCAGAAATTAATTTTAGCATTTAATATAAAGCCAGGTATAAACCTTAATTGGATTTTAATTAGAAAACACGTTTAAATAATCTTTAATCAAGTTAATATGGAATAAAATTCAGAAACAATTTAGATGTCAATTAACAGTACTAACGAGGAGTTTAAGTTGATATGAATCTAACGCAACGAAAACGGATCAAATCGGAGCTAAAACGGAGAAGTTATGGCTTTTCTAAGGTTCAGGGACTTGCTGGCAAAGTTTTAAAAGTTCCAGGGGCTTATTTGCAAAAACCCAGGGGCTAAAACATAATTTTATATGAAAACAGAAGGGTTTATTTGCAAATTAACCAAAACAGGACCTCGGGTACTATTTTTAAATAAGGCAGGGGGTTTTCTGTAAAAATCAGGACTTAATTGTAATTATTTTTGAATAAAACAGGACTGCGGGTTAATTTTGAAAAAGGGCAGGGGCTCTTTTGAAAAACGCCATGGCTGACTAGGGTTGACCGTTATTGACCAGGGTGTTGACTCAGCTCAATTCGATCTGAGCCGTCAGATTTGGATCCGACGACTTAAATTGGATCCAGAGAGGAGTGGTCGCCGGCGGAGAGGTACTGCGGCGGCGCCGCCCGCGCGCGCGGCGGAGGGTCGCCGGAGAAACCGCGCGAGCGCGCTACGGGGCACGGTTGACGCGGGTTTTGGGCTCTACAGGACCGGGGCGACGCGACTAACTCAACTGGGTGGCTCTCGTCGGCGGCGAAGCAACGACGGTGGCGCGCGACGTCCCATGGCGGCGGCGGCGCTCGGGCGGTGGCGGTTCAACGCGGGAACGGCGGTACAGAGCACGGGGTGGGGCGAGAAGGAGCTCGAGGGGTTCCTGACCTTCACGCGGCGGTTTTGGGGCAGTTCGCCGGGGTGGAGCGACGACAGACGACGAGATCGACGGCGGCGGGTTTGGAAACGGCGGCGGCGAGCACGAACTCGAACAGCGGAGGTTTGGCGGCGCAAAATTAGGGTGGGGGTTAGGAGTAGCGGCGGCGCTATTTGTAGGACGGCCCAGGAGAGTCCGGGGCCCCTCGGCGTCCGTGCCGGGGTCGGCCGGGACTCCATGGCCGGGACCGAGAAGGACTCGGGTGGGAGGTTAGGGACGGGGCTGACACGGGGGGGCCCGCTCGTCAGTCGGCAGAGGGGGGGGGGGGGGGCTGCGGGCCGCGAGCGTTGGCGGGTGCTGGGCCGGACTGGCTGCTAGGCCGAGTCGGGCTGGTGCGGGGGCGGGGCGCGAGCAGGCCGCTGGGCCGCGCAGTGGAAGATGGGCCGAGCGGATGGAGAGAGCGGGAGGCAGGCCGCTGGGCCGGGACGAGCAGGCCGGCAGGCCGGGCGAAGCAGGCCGCTGGCCAGGCCGCAGCGGAAGCGCTGGAGCTGGGCTGCTACTGAAGAAAAAGGTAGAAGGGCCAAAATCGGTCGAGGAGAATAGTCAAGGGAGGAAAAGTGGACTCGGGCCGCAGAAACTTTTCTAGAGCTCCAAATTAAATGATTCAAATTCGAATTTAAACAGAATTTAAATTCCAATTGAATCACACACAAACAAAACACAATGCAGCAGCATGGATGCAACACACACAACATTTTATTTTTTTTTCACAAATATATTTTTATTTATATATATATATTTTTTTTTCAATTACAAATTCCCTGTAAATTAAATAAAGCTTGAAAAATTTTAGAAAATTGAGAAAATTATTGTATAAATTTTTTTTAAAATTCACATCCCAAAATTTGAAAATTTTGGGGTGTGACAATTACCGTCGCATATGTAGAAGTAAAACAATAAGAACGACATTCACATAGTAATGACACGGTATGGCCTATTAACACATGGTGATCTCTATCTCGATGATCCCCATCTTCATGATCCATGTATGCCATCCTCCAGTGATGAGTCCTCCAAGAACTATCTAACGCATGCTAGTAAAATAAATTACACAACTGCGCATTAAATCATCACAAGTTGGCACGCAGGCTATTACATCAAATTGACAATACATATGGCTCTAGCCATATTGCCCTACTCATAACACGCAGGTCATGATTAATTACATACATGCATCACATACACATAGGACCATACCGATCACATGAATCTACAAAAACAAGTTAGCCGATTCCGACGTCCAAACTTAAATCACCGAAAACTCCATCTTCCCGGCATTATTTCACAAATCTAAATTTAGCAAAACGGCAGTTGAAATCGTAAGTAAAATTTTCTATAGATGAATTTTCATATAAAGATCGTCTCAATCTGAGGTCGTATGTAAAAGTTATGATTGTTTTACGAACAACCTGTTTTCGCGTAAAACCTGGCCCGGTAGCAGATCTAATCTACACCGCTGCGCATCACCATACGCCTAGGCATTGACCTAAGTTCGATTTGATCAATCCAATTGATCTCCATCTCACCATTACTAGGTTTACATGTATCACTTAGCTCCGATGGCGGAATTCCGACCAGTAGGAGCAATTCGTTACACGACCGTCATAGCAAGATCAAGAACCGATCAGAGACTCATCTACAGCCAAGCATATCTTCATATGCACACATCCAAATGTCACACCCGGATTTACACAGAAACCCGAAATGCGGCCATATGTATTCCCAGGAAGTCATTACACATATAGCGAACAAATATGATAACAGAATACAGTGCTCGAATAAAATAATGGTTTTACATCAGAGTTTGACTCAAATAAAAAAAACAGCGGAGGTCTCATTATTAATTCTCTCTAAACGAAAACGAAGCCGATAACCCACGCGGACACCGACTGGTTGAGCACAGCTAGTAGAACGGCAGATCCTCAGGAAATTCAACAGCAGCAGTACCATCTAATCCATCTGTTACCCATCCAGGATTTTGCTGAATAGCAAGTGTAAGTAAATGTCTTACTTAGCAAGTACAACACGGATAATTAAGGCTTAAAAGAAAGGCTTGACACGGCTGTACTGCATTAGCAATTTTAGTTCCTTCATTTTAACATCATCATAATCACTACATTTACATGAATCCCAATTGTAACCCAATTAATATAGTAGAAGTGAACATTAAACGATAACAAAAAAAAACAGCATCTTCTAATCATAAAGGATCCAGGCTGCTCGTGACCCTGAGCAAGGCTATCATGATAGATTATACACTCTGCAGAGGTTTCGCCCTTTACCCACCAGTCGCGTAAAAGTTCAAAGGAACTTTGCACCCAACCACGTGGAGGTGGATCAGACCTCACAAATCACACTTCCGAGGTGTGACCGCATAGGGACGGTACGAGGCTTCTCACAAGACACCCTAACGAAACAGTAGTCGTTATGGTACAACCTAGGCAGCATGACCCAAGGCACCGAGATTGACTGACGCTCATGTAGCGACACGAGGGGGTCAATGGCGTCTAAGCGCGGCAAAGAATATCAACAACAAAATAAATAGCGCAACGTGTGGAGCCCCCGCCATACGGTGGCTCCCAACACGGGACTGTGCCTCACGGGGACATAGCCGACGGATACTCCGTCCTCGGTGGATCAAACCATACTCTCACCCATGCTTCCCATAACGCCGTCGGCCCGTCGGTAACTACTGTCAAGCTAGAGCCGTACATGCTACTTATCCAAGACCAGTGCCATTACAGTTCCGGCGGTGGCGACAGGTTCCTGGGTTGCCGCTTTAAGAACCAGTCCTTACGGAGAGACACTAGGGCCAAGCACGAAGCGTACGCCCTAGCTCCCTGATCCATGTTGCTAAAAATCAAGTTTTACCATTAACATTGAAGTGAACCATTAAGTCAAAATTAACAGTTAAGCAAAGGTGACAGTAGCTGCGCCTAGCAAAGTTCTACCCAAATGCAATAACCTAAGGTAATCAAGGTATAGGATAAACAAAGCTAGGTACAACCTTAAAAGGGTAACAATTTAGACACATGCGTATGCAGTAAATAGTGTAAAGGTGTGTTTAGGTAGCAAGAATTGTCCGTGCTATACTTGCCTTCCTCAAACTGCTGCTGCTGCTGGTCCTGCTCCTCGTAACCCGCGAACTCAAGCGCGTACGGCTCACCGACTGGACTCATACATCAACACACAAGCATCCACACAAGCCAGTACATGCAAACAATATTAATCTATTAGAACAGTACACCAAACAGTAGCAACAGAAGAAAAGAAGGCTGAAAAACTAATCTACGCTTCGCTACGAACACGTGAGCGCGAAAATCACTCAAATCGGAGCTAAAACGAGAAAGATATGGCTTTTCTAAGGTTCGGGGGCTTGCTAGCAAAGTTTTAAAAGTCCCAGGGGCTTATTTGCAAAAACTCAGGGGCTAAAACAAAATTTTATAAAAAACAGCAGGGCTAAAGCGTAAAATAACTTAAACAAGACTTCGGGTGCTATTTTTAAATAAGACAGGGGGTTTTCCATAAAATTCAGGACCTAAATCTAATTATTTTTGAATAGATCTGGACCGCGGGTTGATTTCCAAAAAGGTCAGGGGCTCTTTTGCAATACGCGGGGCGCTGACTTGGGTTGACCGTTACGGTCAACTTTGACCCGGGGGCTGACTCGATCTGAGCCGTTGGATCTAACGCGGGCGGCTCAGATTGGATCTGGGGAGGTTAAGTCACCGGCGGGGAGGGGCTGCGGCGGCGCTCGGCTGCGAGCGCGGCGGAGGTTAGCCGGCGACGCTCGAAAACGAGCTAGGGTGCTCGGTTTGGGCTGCAGTTTGCTCCTACGGCTTCGGGAGAAGGAAGCGAACACATCTAGAGGGCCGTGGGGGAGCGACGAGTGACGGAGCGTGCCGGCGACGAGCAATGGCGGCGGCGGCGCTCCGGTGAGTCGGTGTGACGACGGCATGGCGCCACGGGCCACGGTTTTGAGTGAGAGCTAGACCTACAGCTGCGGAACGAAGCGACGAATCGAGCAGAGGGGGGTATAGACAGTGGCAGCGCGGCGGAGACGGCCGACGACGGCAAGCCGCGGCGGCGGCGCTCGGGCGAGGCTCGACGACGGGGCTACGGTGCGCGAAAAAGGACGAGGAAGGGTCCGGGAGATTGCTCACATCGTGGCGAAGCTTCCCCGACGGTCGGCATGGACGGAGCGGCGGCGGCGCGGCGAATTGACGGTGGCGCAGAGAGCTCGGCGGCGCGGCGGTGAGATGGGAAACGGCGGCGCGCTGCGAGACATCGGCTAGGTTTTTTTGGTAGGGGGTTGAGAGGCAGCGGCGGCTGCTATTCATAGGGGCAGCTCGGGTGGCCCCGGTGGACCTCAGCGTGCGCGCCTGTGGGCCCCGGGTCGGACTCGAGTTGTGCTCGAGCCAGACTCCGGCTGGAGGTCGGGGGCGGATCCGACGGGCGGGTCCCGCCTGGCAGTCGGAGTGGAGGGGCGGGGGGCGCTGCGGGCCGCCCTGATGGGCCGCACTGGGCCGGCTGGGCTGTGCACTGGCAGGGAGAGTGGGGAGGGGCGGAGCGGGCCAGCTGGGCCAAAAGCGGGGAAAGGAAAGGTGGGCCGCTGCGCTTCGCAAGGCTGGGCCGAGCTGAAGGAAAAGAAAAAGGGGCGGGCTCGGCTCGGGGAGAAAGTTCAGGGAGGGAAACTGAACTCCGTCCAAAACAACTTTTCTAGGGCTCCAAACAAAGCGATTCAAATTCGAATTTAAAGAGGATTTAAATTCCAATCTAACTGACCAGCAACCACAACACAATGCAGTAGCATGGATGCAACAAAAATGTTTCTAACCTTATATTTGATTTTATTTTGCCAAAAATTATTCATTTACCCTATGTTGAGCATGGGAACTTTAATAAAAAGCACATTAATTACTAAAATTTTAAATAGGCCTAATTTAGGGTGTTACAAACCTACCCCCCTTAAGATGAATCTTGCCCTCGAGATTCGGATGTGGATGGGAATAACTGTGGATACTCTGCTCTGAGATCCTCTTCTCTTTCGCAAGTCGCTTCTTGCACTGAATGGCGGCTCCACTGAACCTTGCACATCCGGATCACTTTATTTCTGGTGACTCTTTCTGACTCCTCCAAAATCTTGACAGGATGCTCAGTATAGGTAAGATCTTCCTCCACATTCAGCTCATCAATCGGAATTTGTTCCTCAGGTACTCGCAAGCACTTTTTCAACTGAGACACATGGAACACATCATGCACTCCTGCCAACTGCTCAGGTAACTCTGGCTGATAAGCTACCTCACCCTTCCGTTCCAGTACCTTGAACGGTCCAATGTATCGAGGTGCTAGCTTGCCCTTGACGTTGAACCTCTTCACGCCTCTCATTGGTGACACCTTGAGATACACGAAGTCTCCAACTTCAAAGCTGAGATCCCTCCGTCTGATATCTGCATAGCTCTTCTGTCTGGATTGTGCCACTTTCAAATTCTGTCTGATTATCTGCACTTGTCGCTCTGCCTCTCTTAGTATTTCAGGTCCAAATACTTGACTTTCCCCAGTCTGATTCCAGAACAGTGGGGTCCTGCACTTTCTGCCATACAATGCCTCGAATGGTGCCATCTGCAAACTCTTCTGATAACTGTTGTTGTACGAGAACTCCGCGTATGGTAAGCTCTTGTCCCAACTAGCACCATATTGTAGAGCACATGCTCTCAACATATCCTCCAATATCTGATTTGTCCGTTCTGTCTGCCCATCTGTCTGCGGATGGTAAGCTGAACTGAACTGTAACTTAGTGTCCATAGACTCATGCAGTTGTCGCCAAAAGTGTGATGTGAACTGGGTACCTCGATCTGACACTATTCTTTTCGGTACCCCATGCAAACACACAATCCTCTCCATATACAACTCCGCTAGTCTGGCTCCCGTGTAGGTGGTCTTTACTGGAAGGAAATGCGCCACCTTGGTCAGACGATCCACAATTACCCAGATTGAGTCAAATCCCCTCTGAGTGCGAGGTAAGCCAGTGATGAAATCCATACCGACTTCTTCCCACTTCCATTCAGGTACCTTCAGGGGTTGGAGCAAACCTGCAGGTCTCTGGTGCTCAGCTTTGACTCTCTGGCACGTGTCACACAAGGCGGCCACATCTCTCTTCAATCCGTACCACCAAAATCTCTCTTTGATATCTTGGTACATCTTGGTACTACCCAGGTGTATCGAATACGCCGATTCATGGGCTTCCCTGAGAATTGCATCCCTGATCTGCACTATATCCGGTACACAGATCCTCTTCTCATACCACAATGTCCCTTGGTCATCCACTCGAAAACCAGGTTCTTTTCCTAATGCCACCAGTTCCATGATCTCCTTGATCTTCTCATCTACGAGCTGTCCTTTTCGGATCTCTTGTTCCAAGGTCGGTTCTACTGCCATCTCAGTGACGCTGGTCACAAATCCCAGACTCATCCTCTCAAACTCTGAACTGAGTTCCTCCGGTAAGCAATGTCCCGTGATCTTATTCACGTAGCTCCTTCTACTCAGAGCATCTGCCACCAGGTTGGCCTTCCCTGGATGATAATGAATCTCCAGGTCGTAGTCCTTGATCAACTCTAACCAACGACGTTGCCTCATATTCAGATCTGACTGTGTGAACACATACTTCAGACTCTTGTGCTCAGTGTAAATATCACACTTATGACCAATCAAGTAATGCCTCCAAATCTTCAAAGCATGCACCACAGCTGCTAACTCTAGATCGTGTGTCGGGTAGTTCTGCTCATGTTTCCTCAACTGCCTCGATGCATAAGCTACTACTCTGCCCTCCTGCATAAGCACACATCCCAAGCCTTGACGAGATGCATCACAGTAGATAGAGAAACTCTTGGTTATATCTGGCAACACTAGCACGGGTGCCGTTGTCAACCTCTTCTTCAATTCCTCAAAGCTAGCCTGACACTCACCTGTCCAGACAAACTTAGCATTTTTCTCCAATAGTGGCGTCATGGGTTTCGCAATCTTTGAAAATCCTTCAATGAACCTCCGATAATATCCAGCCATTCCAAGGAAGCTTCTGATTTCACTCACATCCTTAGGCGGATTCCAACTCAACACATCACTAACCTTCTTCGGATCAACTGCCACTCCACCATTGGACAACACGTGACCCAAAAATGCTACTTCCTTCATCCAGAACTCACACTTGCTCAGCTTGGCATACAACTGATGCTCACGAAGTCTCTGCATCACCAACCTCAGATGTTCTTCATGCTCTTCCTCATTCTTGGAGAAAACCAGAATATCGTCAATGAACACCACCACAAATTTGTCGATGAACACACTGTTCATCAAATACATGAAGTATGCCGGTGCATTTGTCAAACCAAAAGACATGACAGTGAACTCATATAGACCATATCGGGTTGTGAAGGCTGTTTTGGGGATGTCAGTCACTCGTATCCTCATCTGATGGTAACCGGATCGGAGATCAATCTTAGAGAACACACATGCTCCTTTCAACTGGTCGAAGAGATCATCAATCCTCGGCAGCGGATACTTGTTCTTGATTGTCACTTCATTCAAAGCTCGATAATCCACACACATTCTCTAGGTCCCATCTTTCTTATCCACAAACAAAACCGGTGCTCCCCAAGGGGAAGAACTAGGATGAATATACCCTTTTGCTAACAACGCCCTTAATTCCTCCTTAAGTTTCTCTAGTTCTTTTACTCCCATTCTATATGGCCTCTTAGCTATAGGTGCAGTACCAGGCTTAAGATCAATAACAAATTCAACTTCGCGGTCTGGGGGCATACCTGGTAACTCATCTGGAAACACATCTGAGAAATCGCACACCACTCTGATGTCTTCCAGTGCTACACCCTCGACTTGGTAGATCTGGTTGTGCTCCAAGGGACTAGCTGCTTGATACTCCACTTTCTCACCAATCTTTGCTGTCAGCTGCACTGCTCTTTTGGAACATTGAATCACCCCATCATATCTGGCTAACCAGCTCATACCCAGAATCAAGTCAAACCCAAGGGTTTCTAGGACTATTGGGTTCACCACAAAGTCTACCCCCCTTATTGTGATGGTGATACAGGGGCAACGTAAAGTGGCACGCTGTTCTCCCCCGGGTGAACTAACTACCATGGGGCTCCCCATAGGTTGCAAGATCATCATGTTCTTTTTCACAAAAGCAGCATATATGAAAGCATGCGAAGCTCCAGTATCAAACAAAACAGTTGCGAGAGTCGAGTTGACAGGGAACGTACCCACAACGACATCCGTTGCTCCTTCTGCGGTTTCCACACCCATGTGGTTGACCTTGCCTCTTGCTGGGTTCTGCTGCTGATTCCCATTCTGGTTCTGCGGTTGCCCAACCCTCTGATTGTTGTTCTGACCAACGGCGTTCTGAGCCTTGCGAGGACAAGCGCTGGCATAGTGTCCCAGCTCACCACAACCAAAACACCTCGGAGCCGTAGGTGCATTGTTGGCCGGGTTGGGGCGTTGGACAGGACCATTCTGTGGCTGGTTCTGAAGACGCTGCTGAGGTGGTGCTGGGAGGTACTGGGGACGCTGCTGATACTGGTTGCGGTTCATCGAACCAGATTGTCCCTAGAAGCGCTGTGGAGTCACCATCTACTGGTTTCCTTGCTGAGGGTTGAAGCGGGGGCGAACATTGCTTCCTGACGGTGGGCCTTGAAGCTTCCTCTTCTTTTCCTCCATCTCACGACGCTTGTGCTTCAGCAGTAGTGCGCTATCCACCAGTTCTTGAAAGGTGACGAACTTGGAGCCACAGGAGCTGGTACTGGAGTGCATCATGCAGGCCATCTCGGAATCGGGTCTGCTTCTTCCTATCAGTATTCACGTCCTCTGGAGCATAACGGGCCAACTCAATGAACTTGTCACGATAAGCGGTGACACTCATACCTTCCTGCTTCAATGCCAGGAACTCCTTCTTCTTCAAGGTCATCAGCGCTTCCGGCACGTGGTGAGAGCGGAAGCTGTCGCGGAACTCCTGCCAAGTGATCTGATCACGATTGGGGTGAGCATACTGGTACGCATCCCACCAATCCAAAGCTGCTCCCTGGAGCTGTCCACTTCCATATAACACCTTCTCCCTGTCATTGCACTGTGCAATGTCTAGCTGCCTTTCCTCTGCCTTGAGCCAGTCCTCTGCCTGCATTGGGTCACTAGACTTGTTGAAGGTAGGAGGGCGTCCCTTCATAAACTCGCCCCTTTTATCTCTGGGCTGCACGTGGTGCTGTTGAGGCGGGTTCTGCTGATTCTGCTGCATCAGTGCTATGGTTTGTGCCATCTGCTGTGTCAGCTGGAGTTGCATCTGCATTATCTGCTCCATGGTGAGAGGTGGCGGGTTCTGGTTCGGGGGCGGGTTGCTTCCACTGCCACCGGGGTTGCCTCTGGTGTTAACCATCTATCATAGCAAGATATCTCCCATCAGTATTCCGGTCAATCGGTAATAGATAACCCATGCTTGCAGATGGTGCATAAGAAGATAGCCGTACTTGGAAGGATAAGATTCAGAGACATAGAGAGTAAGACAGAGGAAGTGCAAAGGAGATAGATAACCCAACTATTTATTCATTAATATTCCTTAAACCTTATTCCAATCTCTAGATGGTGGTAGATTTGCGTCTACGCCCATCACACTCATTACAAAAATCCAAATCAAACATAAGCATAATAACAACAAAATCAAGCATCCAGAGACATGATTCACACACGACTCGGCAGCACTGTTTTTGAAAAACGTAACTAAACGATCTGAAACAAAATCATTGTGGTCTCCTAATGATTTATCAACCGTTCTAACTGGGCTGTGATCCTACAGTCAGCACGGCTCTGATACCAATCTGTCACACCCGGATTTACACAGAAACCCGAAATGCGGCCATATGTGTTCCCAGGAAGTCATTACACATATAGCGAACAAATATGATAACAGAATATAGTGCTCGAATAAAATAATGGTTTTACATCAGAGTTTGACTCAAATGAAAAAAACAGCGGAGGTCTCATTATTAATTCTCTCTAAACGAAAACGAAGCCGATAACCCACGGGGACACCGACTGGTTGAGCACAGCTAGTAGAACGGGAGATCCTCAAGAAATTCAACAACAGCAGTACCATGTAATCCACCTGTTACCCATCCAGGATTTTGCTGAATAGCAAGTGTAAGTAAATGTCTTACTTAGCAAGTACAACACGGATAATGAAGGCTTAAAAGAAAGGCTTAACACGGCTGTACTGCATTAGCAATTTTAGTTCTTTCATTTTAACATCATCATAATCACTACATTTACATGAATCCCAATTGTAACCCAATTAATATAGTAGAAGTGAACATTAAACGATAACAAAAAAAACAGCATCTTCTAATCATAAAGGATCCAGGCCGCTCGTGACCCTGAGCAAGGCTATCATGATAGATTATACACTCTGCAGAGGTTTCGCCCTTTACCCACCAGTCGCGTAAAAGTTCAAAGGAACTTTGCACCCAACCACGTGGAGGTGGATCAGACCTCACAAATCACACTTCCGAGGTGTGACCGCATAGGGACGCTACGAGGCTTCTCACAAGACACCCTAACGAAACAGTAGCCGTTATGGTACAACCTAGGCAGCATGACCCAAGGCACCGAGATTGACTGACGCTCATGTAGCGACACGAGGGGGTCAATGGCGTCCAAGCGCGGCAAAGAATATCAACAACAAAATAAATAGCGCAACGTGTGGAGCCCCCGCCATACGTTGGCTCCTAACACGGGACTGTGCCTCACAGGGACATAGCCGACGGATACCCCGTCCTCGGTGGATCAAACCATACTCTCACCCATGCTTCCCATAACGCCGTCGGCCCGTCGGTAACTACTGTCAAGCTAGAGCCGTACATGCTACTTATCCAAGACCAGAGCCATTATAGTTCTGGCGGTGGCGACAGGTTCCTGGGTTGCCGCTTTAAGAACCAGTCCTTACGGAGAGACACTAGGGCCAAGCACGAAGCGTACGCTCTAGCTCCCTGATCCATGTTGCTAAAAAGCAAGTTTTACCATTAACATTGAAGTGAACCATTAAGTCAAAATTAACAGTTAAGCAAAGGTGACAGTAGCTGCGCCTAGCAAAGTTCTACCCAAATGCAATAACCCAAGGTAATCAAGGTATAGGATAAACAAAGCTAGGTACAACGTTAAAACTGTAACAATTTAGACACATGCGTATGCAGTAAATAGTGTAAAGGTGTGTTTAGGTAGCAAGGATTGTCCGTGCTATACTTGCCTTCCTCAAACTGCTGCTGCTGCTGGTCCTGCTCCTCGTAACCCTCGAACTCAAGCGCGTACGGCTCACCGACTGGACTCATACATCAACACACAAGCATCCACACAAGACAGTACATGCAAACAATATTAATCTATTAGAACAGTACACCAAACAGTAGCAACAGAAGAAAAGAAGGCTGAAAAACTAATCTACGGTTCGCTACGAACACGTGAGCGCGAAAATCACTCAAATCAGAGCTAAAACGAGAAAGATATGGCTTTTCTAAGGTTCGGGGGCTTGCTGGCAAAGTTTTAAAAGTTCCAGGGGCTTATTTGCAAAAACTCAGGGGCTACAACAAAATTTTATAAAAAACAGCAGGGCTAAAGCGTAAAATAACTTAAACAGGAACTCGGGTGCTATTTTTAAATAAGATAGGGGGTTTTCCATAAAATTCAGGACCTAAATCTAATTATTTTTGAATAGATTTGGACCGCGGGTTGATTTCCAAAAAGGTCAGGGGCTCTTTTGCAAAACGCGGGGCGCTGACTCGGGTTGACCGTTACGGTCAACTTTGACCTGGGGGCTGACTCGATCTGAACCGTTGGATCTAACGCGGGCGGCTCAGATTGGATCTGGGGAGGGGAAGTCGCCGGCGGGGAGCGGCTGCGGCGGCGCTCGGCTGCGAGCGTGGCGGAGGTTCGCCGGCGACGCTCGAAAATGAGCTAGGGTGCTCGGTTTGGGCTGCGGTTTTCTCCTACGGCTTCGGGAGAAGGAAGCGAACACATCTAGGGGGCCTGGGGGAGCGACGAGCGGCGGAGCGTGCCGGCGACGAGCAATGGCGGCGGCGGCGCTCCGGTGAGGCGGTGCGACGACGGCATGGCGCCACGGGCCACGGTTTCGAGCGAGAGCTAGACCTGCAGCTGCGGAACGAAGCGACGAATCGAGCAGAGGGGGGTCTAGACAGCGGCAGCGCGGCGGAGACGGCCGACGACGGCAAGCCGCGGCGGCGGCGCTCGGGCGAGGCTCGGCGACGGGGCTACGGTGCGCGAAAAAGGACGAGGAAGGGTCCGGGAGATTGCTCACATCGTGGCGAAGCTTACCCGACGGTCGGCTTGGACGGAGCGGCGGCGGCGCGGTGAATTGACGGCGGCGCAGAGAGCTCGGCTAGGTTTTTTTGGTAGGGGGTTGAGAGGCGGCGGCGGCTGCTATTCATAGGGGCAGCTCGGGTGGCCCCGGTGGACCTCGGCGTGCGCGCCTGTGGGCCCCGGGTCGGACTCGAGTTGAGCTCGAGCCGGACTCCGGCTGGAGGTCGGGGGCGGATCCGACGGGCGGGTCCCGCCTGGCAGTCGGAGTGGAGGGGGGGGCGCTGCGGGCCGCCCTGATTCGCCGCACTGGGCCGGCTGGGCTGTGCACTGGCAGGGAGAGTGGGGAGGGGCGGAGCGGGCCAGCTGGGCCAAAAACGGGGAAAGGAAAGGTGGGCCGCTGCGCTTCGCAAGACTGGGCCGAGCTGAAGGAAAAGAAAAAGGGGCGGGCTCGGCTCGGGGAGAAAGTTCAGGGAGGGAAACTGAACTCCGTCCAAAACAACTTTTCTAGGGCTCCAAACAAAGCGATTCAAATTCGAATTTAAAGAGGATTTAAATTCCAATCTAACTCACCAGCAACCAAAACACAATGCAGCAGCATGGATGCAACAAAAATTTTTCTAACCTTATATTTGATTTTATTTTGCCAAAAATTATTCATTTACCCTATGTTGAGCATGGGAACTTTAATAAAAAGCACATTAATTACTAAAATTTTAAATAGGTCTAATTTAGGGTGTTACACCAAACCTATAACAAGACAGCTATGGCCCTGATACCACTGAAGGGAAAAGAG
Organism: Echinochloa phyllopogon; assembly: GCA_033239725.1. NCBI lineage: Eukaryota > Viridiplantae > Streptophyta > Magnoliopsida > Poales > Poaceae > Echinochloa > Echinochloa phyllopogon. The sequence continues at coordinate 19,023,049 of BTCW01000015.1, read as the reverse complement.
GAGGCTACGCTAGCACATACAAAACTTGTTTAACCCAAAACAGAAACAACAGCCGTTATAGATTATGGATCATTACCACTAGACACGTAGATGCAGCGGAAGCCATCTCGATGCAGACGAACGCGTCGAAGTGGCCGTGCTGTGCAGTTGCTCACGTCCGTCTGGTCCTGCACGTGCGGTTCGTCCTTGTGCTCCAAGTGCAGCACCTCCGAGATATCCACAGATACGAGGATGGAACACTAAATGTAGGTGTACTAGCACCTCATGCGTGGCTGCAGGGAACACTGTTCACCGCGAGGGTACTGTGATACTGTTCACGTAGGTACTGTATCGTGCGGCGGCACTGTAGCATCTCTTAGGGTTTGGGCATCGATGACTGGTCCTTGTACCCCTAGCCCCTCCCACATATATATAGGCCATACTAATGGACTACCATCTTAGGGGGTGAATGTTAGAATAAACCACGCCACAGTGGGAGCCTGGCGTGCATCGCGTGTGTGCGCGTGTGTCTGTTAGCTTGTTAGTTGAACGTGTGTGCGTGCGTGCATTCAGGGTGTAGTTAGCTTGTTAGAGTTTGATCGAGTCTGTAGGGTGTTCGTTGGTGCACGAGTGCATGCTCGTATCCGGGTCCAGCGAGGAGTCGCCGTTGGGATGCTGGTGTGGCAGTGTCCTAGGGCGTGGCGAGCACATCGTGCGGCGCGTGCTGTCTCGCCCATTTGGAAGCAAGGAGGACCGAGTCGAGGAGGGGCGCAGAGGCAGCGTGATGGTCGCTACTGGCCAGCGGATGAGGACGCAGACCGGTTCTTGCGTGGAGTTTGTTGCTCACGTACGAGAAGAAGCCGGGGTCTCCAGGGACGTACGTGCGTAGGCGCCGGGCTTGCCGGACTACTGTGCCGTGAGTGCTGTGCTGTCTAGGCCCATGAATAGTCTTGTAATCCTTGTGTTCTAGGTTGAGTCGAGTCTATTTGTTCAATAAAAACGCCAACATACAGGCCGTACGGCGGCCGTGGCGTTCGTCGCCATTGTTGCGTTTTACTGTTCATTTTCTTCTTCCTCCATCCGGCGTAAGTTTGAGGAGTGGTAGGGCTCGATTTCTAACAATTGGTATCAGAGCTTTGTGTCTATGGTGAGCAACAGTGAGAAGACTCCACTAGGCTCTCCGAAGAAGCCGTTCGGCGGCAAGGGCGGCTAGGACGCCGAGAGCAGCGGGAAGGGGAAGATCGTGCGCGTCATTCGCGAGTTCGGCGGAGCACCGAATTGGAAATGCTCACCAAGATCAACTACAAGCAGTGGTCCTTGGTGATGAAGATCAAGATGCAGGCTTGTGACCTGTGGGAGGCGATCGAGCCCGGCGGCGTGTCGCTGAGGGTGGATTGCATGGCGCTCGACGCCATCACAAGCACCGTGCCGCCAGAGATGGTGGCGTCACTAGCAGCGAAGGATTCCGCGCTGGAGGCATGGAACGCGGTGAAGGAGCAGCGGATCAGGAGCGACCAGGTGCAGAGGACGGAGGCACAACGACTTCTTCGGGAGTTCGAGAACATGCGCTCCAACTCCGGCGAGGGCGTCGACGACTACACGCTTCGGCTCCAGAACATCGTCGCCGCGCTCGAGATCGTGGGGGGAGGCGATCCCGCCGTGGAGGGTCGTGGAGAAGTTGTTGCGTACCGTCCCCAAGTCACTCCGGTAGGTGGCCGTGGCGATCCAGGTGTCGGCAAACCTCACCACGCTGACCTTGGAAGACACGAGCGGACGACTGCGTGTGGCGCAGGCCACCGAAGCTGAGGATGATGGTGTCACTCCCGGATTTACACAGAAACCCGAATGTGGCCATATGTGTGCCCAGGAAGTCACAGTACACATATAGCAAACAGATATGGTAAACAAAGAACATATGCTGAACATATTACTCGAATAAAAAGAGTTTTACATCATAGTGCATCATAAATAAACTGACCAATACAGCGGAAGACTAAAAACTCTCTCTAAATGAAGCCGCACTCCACATGGACTCTGACTGGGGGAACACAACTCAGTAGTACGGTAGATCTTCTGGAAACTCAGCAGCAGACTCATGCACATCCCAATCTGTTACCCGTCCAAGATTTTGTTGAATAAATAGCAAGTGTAAGTAAAACAATTACTTAGCAAGTATAGCACGGGTTATGAAGGCTCAAAAAGGCTAGACACGGCTTAACTGCATTAGCACTTTTAGTTGGTTCATTTTAACATTATCCAAGTTACTACAAGTGTATGAATCCCGGTTGTAACCCAATTAATAAGGTGTAAGTGACATCAAGCATAAATAAACATCATCTTCTAATAAAAAAGGATCCAGGCCGCTCGTGACCCTGAGCAACGCTATCATGATAGATTTACACTCTGCAGAGGTTTCACCCTTTACCCACCAGTCGCGTAAAAGTTCAAAGAACTTTAAACCCAACCATGCCGAGGTGGCCAAACCTCTTAAACCACACTTCCGAGGTGTGATCGCATAGGGACGCTACGAGGCTTTTCACAAGACACCCTAACAAGACAGTAGCCGCTGGGGTACTACAAGGTGGTGAGTCCTTAGGCACCGAGATCGACGTACGCCCACAGAGTCACACCATGAGGGGGTCGATGGCGTCCAGAGTGCGGGTATCGCACCCATCCATGCGCAACGTGCGGAGTTCTCAATCGTTGAGACTCCCAACACGGGACTGGGTCTAACGGGACCTAGCCGACGGGGCTACCGTCCTCGGTGGAATCGGGAAAACACCCCGTGCCTTGCCTCCCACAACGCCGTCGGCCCGTCGGTAACCACTGCCAAGCTAGAGCCGTACAAGCTACTTGTCCAAGACCAGAGCCATTATAGTTCTGGCGGTGGCGACAGGCTCCTGGGTTGCCGCTTTAAGAACCGGTCCTTAGAGGGAGACACTAGAACAAAGCACACATCACATGCTCTAGCTCCCTAATCCATGTTGCTAAAAAGCAAGTTTTAACATTAAAGTTGAAGTGGACCATTAATACAAGTTTAACAGTTAAATGAAGGTGACAGTAGCTGCGCCTAGCAAAGTTCTACCCATATGCAATAAACCCGAGGTAAGCAAGGACAGGGTAAACAAGACTAGGTACAACCTTAATAGGTACATCAAATTAGACACATGCATGTATGAAATAATTTAATACCGGTGAGTAGGTAGCAAGGATTGTCCGTGCTATAACTTGCCTTCCTCAAAGTGCTGCTGCTGCTGCTGCGAGTCCGGCTCCTGAAAGTCCTCGTACTCAAAGTCCAACGCGAACGGCTCACCGACTGGACATGAATCACTGCACGAGCATCCACACAAGACAATACATGCAACCAAAAGTATTCTATTAGAAACAGTACACCAAACAGTAGAAACAGTACAAAATAAGGTTCTAGAAATATTCTACGCTTCGCTACGAACACGTGAGCGCAAGAATCACTATAATCGGAGCTAAAACGAGAAAGATATGGCTTTTCTAAGATTCAGGGACTTGTTGGCAAGGTTTAAAAGTTTTCAGGGGCTTCTTTGCAAAAACTCAGGGGCTAAAACATAATTACGCATTAAAACCCGAGGGTTAACGCGCAAAATGTTCAGGGCTGGGCTTCGGGGCGTAAAAACAGGGAAACTCGGGGGCTAAAGTGTGAACCAGGGGCCTATTTGCGATTACTTTTCAAATAAGATGGACGGCGGGTTGAATGTAGAAAAAGGGAGGGGCTCTTTCACAAAGTTTACTGGCGCTGACCGGTATGGCTTGAATTGACTCAGGGCTGGGACGTGCGGTGGCCGTCGGATCTCGATCGGGCGGCCCAGGATAGATCGGGCGAAGGGGGGTCACTGGCGGCGGCGGGAATGGCGGCGCCGCCGGTCTTGTGGTGGTTCCTCGCCGGAGTGAGAGCGATCTAGAGCTAGGGACTACCATTCGACGCTTGGTTTGGTCCTACAGATTTAGGAGGAGTTGGCGAGCTCACCTAGGGGGTTCAAGTCGACGTCGGAGCGACAGAGACGGCGGTCGACGAGTCGAGGCGGCCGCGGCGGCGCCGTGCAAGGTCGGCGAGCCATTAGGCTTGGAAACAAGGCGAAACGGGGTTGGGAAAGCATCAGTTAGCTCCGTTACCTCCTTGCGACGCGTCTGGGTGGGTTCTCGTCGAGCGGAAGGTGGCGCCGACGTGGATCGACGGCGGCGGCTAATGGTGGCGGCGGAAGCCGTGGGGAGTGCTGGGGAAGGATTGGGAGCTCGGGGCAAGGATTGGTGGAGGCGTTGGGGCTCGGCGGCTCTGTTTATATAGCCCCGGGGGGAGGGTCTTGGCGTGCAGGCCACGAATCGGGGGACGGCGGCAGCGGGGCTCCGCCTTCCTTTCGCGGGAATCGGATTCCTTGGAGAGGGGCGCCTATCTATGGTAAGGGCAGCGGCCGAACCTTCCTGGAAGGTGCGAGGGGAGGGGACATAGGTGCGGGAGGCGGGCTTAGGGGCCAGGCCGTGGTGGCACGAGCGAGCTCGACTCGAGCTTGGTTCGGGTGCGGCCTGCCGGAGGTTGGGGACGACACTGTTGGGCGGGGCCCGCGTGTTGGTGGCAGGGAGCGGCGGGGCAGTATTGGGCCGAGTTGGGCCGGAAGTTGGCGAGGGGAGTTGCTGTGCTGGGCCGAGGGAAGGAAATGGGGGCGGGGGACGCGGGCCGGCGCGGCTGCGTGGGCCGGTGCGGGAGGGCAGGCCGCGGAGTGGGCTGGCAGAGCGAGCAGGCTGCGCAGCGGTGATGGGCCACAGCGGAGCTGTGGGCCGCGGGGGAGAGCGGGGGAAAAGAGAGGAAGGAGAGCTGGGCCGTGGGAAGGAAGGGAGAAGGTGGGCCGCGGTTTGGCTGGGGAGGAAAGAAGGGAGAGCAGAAACAGACCAGCGAAAAGTTAAGGGAGCAGAAATGGACTTAGGCTAAAGAACTTTTCTAACGCTCAAACAAATGCAAATTAAATTCGAATTTAAACAGAATTTAAATTCCAATTTAATTCACAAGCAAGCAAAACTCAATGCAGCGGCATGAATGCAACAAAAATGTTTCTACACCTTATATTAAATTTTAATTTCCAGAAAATGTTTATTTACTCTATATTACTTATGGGCATGACATTAAATAATCAATTAATTACTAAAAATTTTAAATAGGGCTATTTTAGGGTGTTACAGATGGCGCCCCATCTCCAGGCGTCGACGGCAAGCTCCTCCTCACCATGGAGCAGTGGGATGCGCGACGACGGGAACGCCGTGAGAAGGAGCGTGCTCGCGGCGGCAGCGGGCGTGACAAGAAGGGAGGCCATAGCGGCCGCCATGACGATAACAATAGCGACGATGACGACGGGGCGAGCAGCGTCCGTTCAAGTGCAAGCGGGCGTCGTCGTAGCTCCGGCAAGGGGCGGTGCTTCAACTGTGGCATTCGCGGCCACTTCTCCAGGGAGTGCCCTAAGCCAAGGAAGGAGGAGGCACTGTTCGCCGGTGCTGACGATGAGCCGATGCTCCTGTAGGGCAGGACGTGTGGCGGTGTCTTGGTTTACGGGGTGAATGTTAGAATAAACCACGCCACGGTGGGAGCCTGGCATGCGTCGCGTGTGTGTGCGTGTGTCTGTTAGCTTGTTAGTTGAACGTGCGTGCGTGCGTGCGTTCAGGGTGTAGTTACCTTGTTTGAGTTTGATCGAGTCTGTAGGGTGTTTGTTAGTGCACGAGTGCATGCTCCGGTCCGGGTCCAGCGACAAGTCGTCGTTGGGATGCTGGTGTGGCCGTGTCCTAGGGCATGGCGAGCACATCGTGCGGCGCGTGCTGTCTCGCCCGTTCGGAAGCAAGGAGGACTGAGTCGAGGAGGGGCGCAGAGGCAGCGTGATGGGCGCCACTGGCCAGCAGGTGAGGACGCAGACCGGTTCTTGCGTGGAGTTTGTTGCTCACGTACGAGAAGAAGCCGGGGTCTCCAGGGACGTACGTGTGTAGGCGCCGAGCTTGCCGGACTACTGTGCCGTGAGCGCTGTGCTGTCTAGGCCCATAAATAGTCTTGTAATCCTTGTGTTCTAGGTTGAGTCGATTCTATTTGTTCAATAAAAATGCCAACATGCAGACCGTATGGCGGCCGGGGCGTTCATCGTCATTGTTGCGTTTTACTGTTCATTTTCTTCTTCCTCCGTCCGGCGTGAGTTTGAGGAGTGGTAGGGCTCGATTTCTAACATATCCAACACAGGCCTCTGCTGCTCTCTCCCGTGGATCCACGCGACGTGCCAGCACTGTGCAGAGATGCCCCGTCCGCACCCTGCACAGTGCTCGCCGACTCGCCGTGCCCGTACCCTTGAAGGGAAATAGGTAGGCTACGCTAGCATCACTACCGCATACACCCAAGATACTTGCGAGTAGAAGATCATAGATCGTTACCACTAGACGCGTAGCGCATCGGAAGAAGTCACGCGTCGATGTAGAGGAAGTAGTCGATCACGTCCCACGAACTGAGCTCCTCGTCCTTGATCCCAGCAGCCGATCAGCGCAGCAGTCGCAGCAGCGCCTCCACGGAGTCCACACGTACGGGGATGCAACGCCGGGCGTTGGTGTGCTAGCACCGCACGCACGGCAAGGGCGGCGGCCGAGAGAGAGGAGGCCGCAGCTAGGGTGGGCGCGACTATTAGGTCATCTTGCCCCTAGCCCCTTCGTCGTATATATAGGGCGTACTAATGGGCTTCTATCTCATAGGCCCATTAGTAACCCTAATCCCTCTTGGATCAATATCCTCTTGGGCCTTTAAACCGTATTGTGATGATGGGCTCTTGGGCATATCACCAACAATCTCCAACTTGCACTAGAGACAATCATACAGGCAAGCTTTCCAACATTCCGAGCCCCTTAAGTGTGTAACCCGTTAGGTTCATGTGTAGATGGTCGTGAACGGAAACCATTTCCGAATCACAAGTCAATAGCGGCACCTAGCAGGGCATAGTGACTCACATATACACATAAAGATTATATCGGCCGAACCTTAGATATACTCATACACCGAATCCCTTTGCCACACAATACCTGTCAAGCTCAAGGCGAGATGCGTGCCACCTTTGTGATAGCTCGACCATTGTCTCGATCTAATAGTGTATTCTATTCATAACTAACCTTTAGTCATCATGATTAACTCTTTAATCATTTTGGCATGGTCATGCACTTTTCAATCCAACTATCTCGAGGGGCCCAGAGATATCTCTCCCGTTATCTAGGAGGGGCAAATTCCATCTTGATCCGCTCACATCCCATTCCATGTTTCATGACACACCTGTAAGCTACTTTTGTAACTACCCAGTTACGGAGTAGCATTTAGCAGCCCCAAGATGCACCACTACACACAGTGAGAAACAATGGCGATCTCAGGTCTGAGGATCCAGTAGGTACAACACTCAAGAACAACTGATGGCACATACAAGATAACAATCCCAACATTGTCTTGGAGTGGGTCAATCCAACACCATGTTCACCAACATGTGTCCACATCATTAATCTGATATCTCCATATCCATGATCCATGAAACATGATCATCAATTAATGCATGTGCTAGTCTCAACGTCGTTGTTGTCCCACATAACGACATAAACTAGGGATAATTTAGAATCATATCCTTGTCAACAAAAAATTTCACGAACAAGTCACATACTTGATAATTAATGTAAAAGATAATCATCCATGGAACAAATAACAATTATTCATTATTACATAAACATACTTATGACACAAAATCTCCCATGCACACTGAAATCACTGATGTAAGTATCTAATACCCATAGATCTCATGTGCGCCTCATGCTTTGGTTGTGGGAGAGGCTTCGTCAACGGATCAGCAACGTTTGAAGCCGTGTGCACCTTGCAAACCTTCACATCACCTCTCTCAACAAAGTTACGGATGAGTTGATACTTCCGCAGTATATGTCTGGACTTATTAGTTGTTCTAGGCTCCTTTGCTAGTGCAACGACACCACTATTATCACAATAGAGGTCCACTGGACTGGATGCACTAGGAACAACACCCAAATCAGAAACAAACTTTCTGATCCAAACAGCTTCTTTTGCAGCTTCGGAAGCTGCAATATACTCGGCCTTTGTCGTCAAATCAGCCACCGTATCTTGCTTGGAACTCTTCCAGCTCACTGCCCCACCATTGAGGCAGAAAACAAAACCGGATTGCGATTTGGAGTCATCTTTGTCTGTTTGAAAACTAGCATCAGTGTAACCCTTTACAACGAGCTCATCTTCGCCTCCAAATATTAGGAACATATTCTTAGTTCTTCTAAAGTACTTAAGAATACTCCTTACAATTGTCCAGTGAGCTTCACCGAAGTTTGACTGATACCTACTCATGACACTTAGAGCAAAAGAAACATCCGGACGCGTGTAAAGCATGGCATACATGATCGACCCTATGACTGAAGCATAAGGAATCATACTCATCCTCTTTTGCTCATCAGGTGTCGTAGCACACTGACTCTTGCTTGGAGCAATGCCATGTTACATTGGCAAGAAACCTTTCTTGGAATCTTGCATATTGAACCAATTCAATATCTTGTCAATGTATGTGTCTTGGCTTAATCCAATTAGCCTTTTTGATCTATCTCTATAGATCCTAATACCCAGAATGTAAGCCGTCTCTCCTAAATCCTTCATCGAAAAACTCTTTTTCAATGATGTTTTAACAGCTTCAAGCATTGGAATATCATTTCCGATCAGTAATATGTCATCCACATATAGGACCAGAAACACAAGTGCGCTCCCACTAGTCTTTTTGTAAACACAAGGCTCATCTTCATTCTTGATGAAGCCAAACCCTTTGACTACTTCATCAAAACGAATATTCCAACTCCGAGATGCTTGCTTCAATCCATAGATGGACCTCTGAAGCTTACATATTTTCCCATCATTTTTAGTATCGACAAAACCTTCAGGCTGTGTCATATACACATCCTCACTTAGATGTCCATTAAGGAAAGCAGTTTTGACATCCATTTGCCATATCTCATAGTCATAATATGTGGCAATTGCTAGGAGAATCCAAACAGACTTTAGCATTACGACGGGCGAAAAGGTTTCTTCATAGTCAACACATTGAATTTGTCGGAAACCTTTCGCCACCAATCGTGCCTTATAGATGTGAACATTTCCATCTATGTCTAATTTTTTCTTAAAAATCCACTTACAGTCGACAGGTCTAACACCGTCAATTGGATCGACCAAGTTCCAAACTTGATTATCATGCATGGATTTTAACTCGGATTCCATGGCTTCAAGCCATTTATCGGAGTCGGGTCCCATCATTGCTTCCGTGTAGGTCAAAGGCTCATCATTTTCCATCAATAATACGTGGCGCTCCTCCGTAATGAGGAGGTTGAGCTTGTCAGTAGCGCGACGTGCCCTTATAGACCTTCGTGGGGCTGGTGCCTCAACTACGGGTTGTGCAACATCTTGCGCATCCCGTGGATCTTCAGTGGGTGCTGAAATAGTTTCGGGCGTTTCCTGAATTTCTTCAAGTTGCACCTTGCTCCCACTGAATCCTTTTGAGAGAAACTCCTTTTCTAAGAAAACACCATTGCGAGCGACAAACACTTTGCCTTCCGCCTTATTGTAAAAATAATATCCTTTGGTTTCCCTAGGATATCCCATAAAGAAACATTTGTCTGACTTTGGAGTGATCTTATCTGACATCAAACGTTTGACATAAGCCTCACATCCCCAAACTTTGAGAAAAGATAATCCGGAATGCTTCCCAGTCCATATCTCATATGGTGTCTTCTCAATAGACCTACTTGGAACCTTATTCAGTGTGAATGCAGCAGTTTCAAGAGCATAACCCCAAAATGACAATGGAAGATCAGCTTGGCTCATCATGGACCTAACCATGTCCAACAAGGTTTGGTTCCTTCGTTCGGATATCCCATTCCATTGAGGCGTTCCGGGTGGAGTTAGTTGCGGAACAATTCCACATTGCTTCAAATGATCACCAAATTCAAGGCTCAAATATTCTCCTCCACGATCAGATCGTAGAAATTTAATTGTTTTGCCTAATTGATTTTGTACTTCATTCTGAAATTCTTTGAACTTTTCAAACGATTCAGACTTGTGCCTCATTAAGTAGATATAGCCATATCTACTAAAGTCATCAGTGAAAGTAATGAAGTACTGAAAACCACCTCTGGCTATTGAGCTCATTGGTCCACATACATCAGTATGTACAAGTCCCAACAAGTCACTCGCTCTCTCACTATGACCAGTGAAAGGTGCTTTGGTCATCTTTCCAAGCAAAAAAGACTCACATGTGTCGAATGATTCAAAATCAAACGAGCTTAACAATCCATCTTTATGGAGTTGTTCAATGTGCTTCTCATTTATATGACCTAAGCGACAATGCCAAATAAAAGTGGGATTCAAATCATTTGGTCTAAGCCTCTTAGTATTAATGTTACAGACAGATTTATCCTCAAGATCAAGAACATATAATCCATTCACTAATGGACAATGAGCATAGAAAATACCATTGCAAAAAATAGAACAACGTTTGTTCTCCATTACAATCTCAAAATCATCAACTTCTTCCAAACATGAAGAAGAAATAATGTTCTTGCTCAAAGCAGGAATGCAATAACAATTATTTAATTCCAAAACTAATCCAGAGGGTAGAGACAAGTGGTAGGTACCGACCGCCAACACCGCAACCTTTGCGCCATTGTCGACACGAACGTCCAACTCGCCTCTTGCAAATCTTCTAGTCTCACTTAGGCCCTGCAACGATTTGCAAGTGTGAATCATCGATCCAGTATCAAATACCCATGATTCACTAGAAGATAATGCAATATTTATTTCTATAACATTTATACCTAAAGTGGAAGTCTCACTTCCCTTCTTCTTCTTCTTCTTTTCTTCCAAGTACTTCTTGTAGTTCCTAGACCAATGTCCTTTACATGACAGTGGACGCATTCATCCTCAGAAGTAGGGCCAGATTTGGCCTTAGGTGCTGGCTTTAGCTTAGAGCCCGAGGACTCACCACTGGAACTCTTTTCCTTGCCTTTACCTTTAGGTGGCGTCCAACGCTTCCTCTTTTTGTTCCCCTTCTGAATCATCATCACATGATTGGGATTTTTCTTAATGCTCTCCTCTGCTATCTTTAGCATCACATGCAACTCACTTAGTGTTTTATCCAAGCCATTCATCTGAAAGTTCAAGATAAAAGGCTCGTAGCTCGGCGGGAGCGACTGGAGAATAACATCAGTAGCCAAGTCATGGTGAAGTTCAGAACCAAGTCTGTCCAAAGTCTCAATGTAACCAATCATTTTGATCACATGAGGACTGACCGGGCTACCTTCTGGCAGCTTGCACGCAAACAAGGACTTAGACATATTGAACCTCTCAGTCCTGGCTTGGTTCTGAAACATCCCACGCAGCCCCTCGATCATGGTGTGAGCATTAGTATGCTCATACTGCTTCTGTAGATCTGGGGACATGGTGGCGAGAATCAGACAGCTGGCATCAAGTGAGTCATTGCAGTGCTTCTCATAAGCTCTGCGATCAGCAGCATTTGCATTGTCAGGGAGATCATCAGGATATGGCTGCTCAAGAACATACTCCTTTTTCTCTTGCCTGAGAACAATTCTCAGGTTGCGGTACCAATCAATAAAGTTTGTTCCATTTAACTTTTCTTTCTCAAGAACAGAACGCAAGTTGAAAACAGAATTGTTACTGGCAGACATGATCTACAACATTAAAGTAAGGCAAGATTTGAGCACTAAGTTTATGTAAAGACTTTCATTAACTGATTTAACAAAAGACAACCGACTATATCTAAGTCATCTTCCCTTTAATGACATATAGTGGTTCAAGATCCATAATCACTAAAATCCTAGTGAGCTTTAGCATCACGGCTAGAAAAGTAGTGATACAGGTAAGGAACAAATTGCTAATCATATCTCTATACGACTCTTGTTTGTTGGGTGGCATCCAATGCCCCGGCCCCAACCCTATGCCTTAAAGCCCAAAACTGTTTTGATAGCTTTGTTGAGTAAACCAATACTATGCTTGTGAATGTCCGACATCCACCCTATACAAAAGAGATAGCTGAGGGTACTCTACTTTGGTAAACATACCACACAACGATCAAAGTTTATAGGTTCAGCTATTGGTAAAAGGCAAAAAAAAAACTCAACTTTTTTGAGGGAAGCTATTCTATCATGATTAAAACGTCCACCATATGTAAAAGCATGAAAGAATAATATGATAGGAAAATAAACATCACAGACATATAATCATATTATATTGTTAATAGTATGGCCTCTTGCATCACAATGGGCTCCATCGCCATGGCTCCAATGTGACCTCCGTTGCCATCCGTCCTGTCTTGTGGTGATCATCATCGCCATCATGATTGAAGCCTCCATGAAAAGATACTAAGCTACTACATCTAATAGCTAGTGAAATAATTACAAGAGGATTCAAGCAACACAAGTCGACACGCAGGTCGTTATAGAATAATGGTGCAACCTCAACCCGGTTGTGTTAACTTGCGACACACAGGCCGCACAAATCATCACATAAATCATCACATGACATTGAGGCCATACCATTCACATCATACCCTGCAAAAACGAGTTAGGCGTACGACATGTTCTACCAAAGTAGCGCTTAGGAAGCCGCTATAGCGAGAAAGCAACGACGGTCCCTTATGAAAATCTCATCGGAGTGATCGCATCACCACAGATCCGAGCCATTCATAATGCCTCAATTTTCACTAGGTCAATCACATTGACTGTGCAACCTTTGCACTTGAGAAGACTGCATCTACACATGACCTCGATCTGTTGGTTCAATCAGCTGACTATGCACACAATCAGTCCCTGATGGTGATTCCAGCCGGTAGGGACATGTCGTATGCACAACAGAGAAAGAACACGAACTAATCTTTTTGGTCACATGCCACACAATCAACTCGCTCTAGTTTTAACCCCTTATGACCAATTGATCTAATCAAACCGTGCAAAAGTAATAGATCCAATCGACTACAACAACATATCACCTATATGCTAATGATCCACACCAAAAACTACGCAAGATGACTCTGATACCACTGAAGGGAAATAGGTAGGCTACGCTAGCATCACTACCGCATACACCCAAGATACTTGCGAGTAGAAGATCATAGATCGTTACCACTAGACGCGCAGTGCGGTGGAAGAAGTCGCACGTCGATGTAGAGGAAGTAATCGATCACATCCCACGAACCGAGCTCCTCGTCCTTGATCCCAGCAGCCAATCAGCGCAGCAGTCGCAGCAGCGCCTCCACGGAGTCCACACGTACGGGGATGGAACGCCGGATGTCGGTGTGCTAGCACCGCACGCACGACAAGGGTGGCGGCCGAGAGAGATGAGGCGGCGGCTAGGGTGGGCGCGACTATTAGGTCATCTTGCCCCCTAGCCCCTCCCTCGTATATATAGGGCGTACTAATGGGCTTCTATCTCATAGACTCATTAGTAACCCTAATCCCTCTTGGATCAATATCCTCTTGGGCCTTTAAACCGTACTGTGATGATAGGCTCTTGGCGTATCACCAACAACCCTGCCGCGCGTGGCTCGCTGCGATGGCGAGCCCCAGCCGCGCTGCGCGCGCAACGCAAGTGCATGGCGCCCACGGGTTGCCGTACAGCGAAATCGCTGAAATCTGCCTTGGCTGACGGGGGTACGGTGGTAGAGCGTGCTGCCGTGCTGAAATCCGTAGCGTTTTCAGATGATCAGATATTCAGACGGTATCGATGGTCATCCATGCACACACTGCACACGTGGAGAAAACGCACGGAGGGCAGCGCTGCATACTGCACATCGATCTACGGGCACATGGACGAACAGCCGCAGCGCTCCTACTCCTATCACCGCGAGGCTTCTGGCTACTCCTGTCACCGGGAGGCTTCTAGCTGGGGCAGGCGGTCCCCACGCGGGTCAGGCATGCGCCCCCGCAGCGCAAAGCAAGCAGGCCAGCAGCCCACATGCGCGAGCGGCGGAGCATGCAGCGGTAAGACCATGGCGGCGCGCATGCGAGCAGCGGTGCGCAGCGGAGCTGCTCGACACTGAGCTCGGTGTAAGATATGTGGCGCCGAACCCCTATCACGTCGGATGCCACTGCCGCGATACCACATGTCATGACACCGAGACGTATAATGTTGACGTTATGATACGTAGCGTCGAGTCTATGATTTATTTTTTGAAATCTTTCCGTTAAAGATGTATTTATAAATTTTTTTCACGAAAATGACTAAAAAAAAGTCGGGCAAGCAGGCGAGGTCTTCCTAAAGCCGGTGTCATTGTCTGGAGTTTCTGGTCACTGCAGTGGAAAACGAAACAAGTCAATATAATACCCATGCAAATTCTCATGTCGGATAGGTATACAAACTTATATCTATATATGATGCCTCAATTAATCACTGCTAAACCTTACAGCTAGTAGCTTTAGGCTTCCTTGTGAGGTATTAACTGAGCATAGATGATGAAATAGTGAGTCCTGTAGAATTTGAATAATTAGATGCCCATTATGGTAAATTGATTCAGCCTTTATGTGGGAGATATATCATGTAAAGGAGATTAGCTGAATTTATTTGCTTGTCAATTGTTTTGCAACATCTTCTTTCACAGATGGAAGAGTCCAGGCTGCATAAAAGACTCACACAGTCACACTATAATAGGACAGGTGATGACACTGCATTGTGCTAATAGGCAGTTGGAGTACACGTTATAACTCATAGTTGAGTACAAGAAGGTAATCAATTATTGATGCCAAATTAAAAAGCAGATATCCAAGTGCTGGTTCTTTGCAGGTGAAGTTATGACCTTTTGTCAGTGTGTGGAAAAGTTAATAATAAAAGGTTGGTCAATTTAGTAAAGGATGCTCCAGAGTCCATAGTCCATATAAATCTTGATATTTATACAAGGATTCTTACAACTCAATATCAGTTTTATTGCTCCAGAAATGAAGAACTGGAAAGAAGGAAAAAGATAAACAACAACTCGGGTGCATGTTCTTTTGACCTAAATGATTGGAGCAAGGCAAAAGAAAGGACTGTTTAATTAGTGACCGGAAAAATAACTCAGGACATGGTAAAAGTCAAATGAATGGAACGTGATGTTATTATTATATGAGTAGGAAGCAAGAGCACACTGAATATTAATACATGTTGATTAAAATTATATTAGTTATATCAGCATATGAGGCAATATGTAGGTTGATTAAACTATTTTCAGTGTAAGTTCCAAAGATAGGCTATAAATCTAATTGCAGTTATCGTTTTACTCTGTGTATGAGTAGCTGAGTGAGAGTGCTTGAGTTACCTCTTTCTGGATGCAAATGGTCACATTTCTCTTGAATATTTGTTTGTTGATTTCACCTGCACCAAGTCAAATGAACAGATTAGGTCCATTATGTTAGATTAATTGGATCTTAGCCCATTTATGTCTCAATTAATCAAAAAATTAAAGGCCCAATAATAAATGTTAGGGAATTTAATCCCGGATGGAGAGTCAATAGGAATCCTAACCAACTTAAATGGTGGACCAACTGTGGACCACTTGTGAAGTTGGTAAAAGCAGAAGGGCGTGCCATGCACGCGCGCTCGCTCGCCTCGCCGAGCCGAGCCACTCTGCGTGTGCTGTGTGATGAACCTTTTGCGACAAATGACATTGATTCAGTCTTAACCGTTACCAGTAACTGCCGATTTGATGGCTGATAGTAACTACCGATTTGATGGCTGAGAGTAACTGATAACTTAATGGCATTATGGCTGGTTAAGAGTGTCCAGGTTCATCCTCCCTCTCCTACCATGTGCGCCTATAAAATGAGGTGTCTCTCCCAGGCAAACACACACAAGCAGACTCTCCCTTTCAGGAGACCTCTCTCTTCTCCCTGTTTTTTGCTGCTCTCTTGCATTCCCAACGCAAGCTTTGCGCGCACTCTGCTTGCATAAGCAATTGCCTCCGAACCTCCCTGCCTAGTGATCCTGCTCGGGATAGGCGGACGGTAAGGTTTTTGGGGAGCGTACGAGTACGTGCCTGCTCGCCGCTGTGAACGACTACTTCCCGGTGGCTAACTTCATCACCCGTACGACTACTTCCTGGTGGCCGGCTTCGTCAACCTATACTACTACTTCCTGGTGGATAACTTCATCAACCCGAACGACTACTTCTTGGTGGCCATCTCCCTCATGTGAACGACTACGTCCCGGTGGCCGTTTGAGGGACTCCACTGCATCGACTCGCCACTGCAGCGAATCAGATCGACTACTTCGAGCAAGGCCAGTCGAGGATGGTTAACACTATTCCTCCAGCTAGTAACGGCGCATCCGGTGCCTCCGGTACCGGCCCCGCCTCTGGGTACATCCTGAACATCGTTTTGTTATGGTTTCGGTTTCTCATGTTGTTCATATTATTTAGGAGATTTAACTTGAACACTCGCACATGCTATGTTATCACTGGATCACTCACTGTTGTCATGAATTTTTTGCTAATTTATGGAATTAAAATATACCGAATGATGCCTAAATTTCTAACAATCCAAAAACCTTATGTTAATAATAGGCTTTGGATGGTTTTGCCGCATCAATCAAACCAAATGTTTTGGATGGGTCTAATTACAAATGTTGGCGCGAGAGGGTTACGCTGTGGTTGACAGCGATGAACATCATGCATGTCATACATGGGAAGCCCGTATAGTTCACTCTAGAGGAGGAGCGGGCTTTTGTGGCGGCCAATAACCTGTGTAGAGGTGCCATCATGAGTGTTCTCGCTGAAAGCCTTGTGGACACATACCTTTTGCTGCCGAGTGACAAAGATGTTTGGGATGCGCATGAGGCTATGTTTGGGGTCTCTGATGCTGGTGGCGAGCTGTATGTCATGGAACAGCTCTATGACTACAAGATGGTTGAAGACCGTCCTGTGGTAGAGCAGGCCCATGAGATCCATGCTCTGGCTAGAGATCTAAAGAACTATAGCAAGGATGCTCCATGTCGGTTGCCTGACAAGTTTGTGGCTTGAGGTATTATCTCCAAGTTGCCACCTTCTCGGAAGGATTTTGTGACCTCTCTGAAACACAAGAGACAAGAGTTTACTATTGTCGATCTCTTCGGCACTCTTGATGTGGAAGAGAAGGCGAGGGCAAAAGACCAACGTGGTAAAGGGATTGCTGGATCTTCTAGTGCCAACTTGGTGCAAAAGAAGAACTTCAATGCATCCAACAAAAAGAAGAACAAGCCGCAACAGAACCAGACAAAGGCTAATCAAACGACTCAGTTCAAGAAGAAGAAGAAACCGCCGACGTGGCATTGTTATTGTTGTGGTAGCCCTGACTACTTTGCTGCAAAGTGCCCGCACCGCAAGGACAACAACAATGGCGGCAATGGCGGCAGTGCCAACATGGTTGTTAGTGAGGCTGGTGGAACGTCGGGGTACAGTAATCTATTCCCTACAGTTCTTTCAGTATGTCATTCACCAGATTAGTGGATTGACACTGGTGCTAATATTCATGTTTGTGCTGACATTTCCTTGTTTTCTTCTTACCAGGAAGGCGGGTCTTCCTCCATGTTGATGGGGAACGGATCACATGCGCGTGTTCTTGGTGCTGGTTCGGTCAATCTGAAGCTTACTTCAGGAAAGACCGTTCGACTAAAGAACATGCAGCATGTCCCCACCATCAAAAAGAACTTAGTTAGCGAGTCTCTTCTGTGTAGAGACGGCTTTAAATTAGTCTTTGAATCCAATAAATGTGTAATTTCTAAATTTGGAAGTTTTATTGGAAAAGGTTATGATAGCGGAGGCTTGTTCCGCTTTTCTTTGTCAGACAATTGTAATAAAGTTGTGAACCACGCTGGAAATGTTAATAATGAATCTAATGTTTGGCATTCGCGACTCTGTCATGTTAATTTTGGTTGTATGATCCGTCTTGCAAACCTGAGTTTAATTCCAAAATTCACCTTAGTCAAAAATTCTAAGTGCCATGTGTGTGTTGAATCAAAACAACCTCGCAAGCCTCATTTCGCGGCTGAGGCGAGGAACTTGGCACCTCTAGACTTAATTTATTCCGATCTATGTGAGATGAATGGCGTGTTGACAAAAGGTGGTAAAAAGCACTTCATGACTTTAATAGATGATTCTACTAGATTTTTCTACATTTATTTGTTGAAATCTAAAGATGAAGCGTTACAGTACTTTAAAATCTATAAAGCTAAGTGTTGGCGGTCGTTACAACCCAAATCCGACCACCAATACTCGGGAATAAATGAGGTTTTATGCAACATTCCATGTACTTAGGTTTTATTTCTAATAAAGTTCCACGAGTTTTGGTGAGTGACACTTGTGCAGGTACAACTACAACAAATACGCGCTATTGGGGCCGAAAATGACCGAATCGGCCGAACGACTCCGTTCGGTCGGTTAACCCCCTTAGCCGTACGGGCCGCCGGGAGTCGTCCATGTCAACGACAACCAAGTGATGACATCACACGACACGTGGGCGACCGCCAACACATTCCAGAGCACTGACACGTCATCCTGGGCTGAATCAATTCAAGACCAAGCAGTAGAGGCCGGCCCATGGACGCCCAAGACCAGAGGCGGTGCTGGGGGTGGATGCTACGGGCCAGGGCTGGTTCGGCCGAACCAGGCCCTTCGGCCGAACCGCCCCCAGCACGTAACCGCCTCCAGGGAGCTGCCCACAGCCGTTGGATGCAAGGATGGTGGGATGGTCGGTTCGGCCGAACCGACCTGTTCGGCTGAACCGCCTCCCGTCGCCCGAAATCCCAGGGGGTACCCCCCTGGCTTCCTTGGCCGCTACCCTGCCTCAACCGCCTTGGACTCCTATAAATACAGTGCCAAGCTGCTCATTCAACACACACCAAGCCAAGGAGCTCATTTCCACTTTCATTCTAGTAGAGTTAGGATAGTTTAGTTGGGAGTTAGAGTTGAGTCGAGCTTTGCCTCGGAGGTTCCGGAGTCGTCTTCAGAAGCTCTGGTAATAGCTCTTGTATCTTTTACTTTTCCTTCTGTAAGACATTGAGTATCAATATAGTTATCTTTATCACTTTGCCTTTGTCATTTATATCTTGCTTCAACTTTATCCTAGTTGCAAATAGTGCTTGTAGTCTTGTTTAAGTCTTTGTCTTGGCTGGTTCTTCGATCTTGCTTGATACTGGAGGTGAACTGTCACCAAGAGTATTGACAAGGTTGCTTGCTCTTGCTAGCAGAGTAAGTAGTTGTTGCCTAGTGTAGGAGTGGTTCCTAGACTAGTCGGTGGCCTTAGTTTATTCCCGTCGCAACGGAGGTGGTAGCCGGGAGGTGGTGACAACCCTTTCGGTCTTCATAGCCCATCACGTTAGTTCCGGTCCGTAGGATTCCCCAGTTGGGAAATAGTGGCACCCCTTCTCATCCCTTTCTGTGTGTTCACCGGTTCCCTTGTCCCGAAGCTAAGACATTAGAGTTATCCCAGATCTCCTAGTGCTGGCTCTGTAGCCGTTGTATCTCTAAGCTAGATTGACATAGGTAGATAAAGAATCCAGGAATCCTCTATCTCTTCTCGTCGTCCTCCCAGCTATCTATCTCTTCTCTCCCTTACCAGAGTATCCCTTGAGCTGTGTGTCCGGTATATCCACTCCTATCCAGTACCGTTATCCCCTGTCTTGTCTAGTCGTGTACCCTCCTCTGATAGTCTCGAATATCTGTTCACTAGTAATCTTGCCAAAGCTTCCCTGCGGAAATATAAATTACGATACCTCGGGATACTCCCAGGTGAAGTGCTACCGCGGTGATTCTGTGCGCTTGCAGAATATTTCTATATTTTACTAAGCCATAAGGAAAACCACTGAAACACTCCTTACCCCAGTACCAGGATTCTCAATTCTGATATTGGATCGTAAGAAGTGCCAACACTAAGGTAGAAAATCAACTTGAGAGAAAGATCAAAAGAGTTAGGTCTGATCGCGGTGGAAAGTATTTTTCTAATGTATTCACTGCGTTCTGTGAGGAACATGGAATAATTCATGAGAGGACGCCTCCCTACTCACCTCAGTCAAATGGGGTAGCCGAAAGAAAGAACCGCACTCTGACTGACTTGGTTAATGCCATGTTGGATACAACGGGACTTTCCAAGGAATAGTGGGGTGAGGCTATATTGACTGCATGTCATGTCCTGAATCGTGTTCCTATGAAGAACAAATAGATAACACCATTCGAGGAATGGGAAAAGAAAAAGCTAACCCTTTCATACTTACGGACTTGGGGATGTTTGACCAAAGTGAATGTGCCCATAACCAAGAAACGTAAATTGGGACCTAAGACTATTGATTGTGTCTTTCTTGGTTATGCTTTCCACAGTGTAGGTTATAGATTTTTAATAGTAAAATATGGAGTACCTGACATGCATGTTGGTACAACTATGGAGTCCAGAGACGCTACATTCTTTGAGGACATTTTTCCTATGAAAGAGGAAGCTAGCACGTCTAGTCATGAACTGTCTATTAATAAAGAACCTAGAGAACCTGTTGTTTCGATAGAACACAATGAACACACACATGTGGAAAATCCTGAGGAGGATGACAGTGAAGCTCTCAGAAGGAGCAAGAGACAGAGGGCTGCAAAGTCCTTTGGTGACAATTTCATTGTATACCTCGTGGATGACACCCCTAGAACCATTGAAAAGGCATATTACTCTCCAGATGCTGACTATTGGAAGGAAGCAGTTTGGAGTGAGATGGACTATATTATGTCTAATGGTACTTGGGAGGTCGTGGAACGTCCGTATGGGTGCAAACCTTTAGGATGCAAGTGAGTGTTCAAGAAAAATCTTAGGCCTAATGGTACTATTAAGAAGTACAAGGCAATGCTAGTGGCTAAGGGCTATACTCAGAAAGAAGGAGAGGACTTCTTTGACACTTACTCGCCGGTTGCCCGATTGACCACCATACGAGTACTACTCTCTCTAGCAGCTTCCCATGGTCTTCTCGTTCATCAGATGGACGTTAAGACAGCTTTCCTAAATGGAGAGTTGGAGGAAGAGATCTACATGGATCAGCCAGAAGGTTTTGTAGTGGAAGGTCAAGAAGGAATGGTGTGTAAGTTGATAAAGTCTTTGTATGGCCTTAAGCAAGCTCCTAAGCAGTGGCATGAGAAGTTTGACAGAACTTTAACGTCAGTTGGCTTTGTTGTGAATGAAGTCGACAAGTGTGTGTACTATCGCTATGGTGGGGGCGAAGGAGTGATCTTGTGTCGTTATGTAGATGACATACTGATATTTGGGACAAGCCTTAATGTGATTAAGGAAGTCAAAGAGTTTTTGTCTCAGAGTTTTGAGATGAAAGATCTGGGAGAGGCTGATGTGATCCTAAATATTAAGCTAGTGAGAGAAGGTGATGGTGGGGTTGTTGTCACACAATCCCACTATGTGGAGAAGGTCTTGAGTCGTTTCGGCTATAATGACTGCAAGCCAGCTCCAACACCTTATGATGCTATCAAAATATTATGGAAGAACAAAAGAATAATGAGAGATCAGCTGAGATACTCCAAGATCATTGGTTCACTGATGTACCTAGCCAGCGCTACGAGACCCGATATCGCGTTCGCTGTGAGCAAACTGAGCCGGTTCGTGTCAAATCCGGGAGATGCCCATTGGGAAGCTCTTGAACGGGTAATGCATTTTCTGAAAAGTATTGTGGACTATGGAATTCACTATACCGGGTACCCTAGAGTACTGGAGGGTTACAGTGATTCAAACTGGATATCCGATGCAGATGAGATTAAAGCCACAAGTGGATATGTGTTCACAGTTAGAGGTGGCGCTCTCTCCTGGAAGTCTTACAAGCAGACCATCTTAACGAGGTCAACTATGGAGGCAGAACTCATTGCATTGGACACCGCCACTGTTGAGGCCAAATGGCTTCATGATCTCCTTATGGATTTGTCGGTAGTTTAGAAACCGATACCGGCTATCCTCATGAACTGTGATAATCAAACTGTGATTATCAAGGTGAACAGTTCAAAGGATAACATGAAGTCCTCTAGGCATGTAAAGAGGCGGCTGAAATCTATTAGGAAAATGAGAAACTCCGGAGTGATAGCCTTGGACTACATCCAAATGGCTAAGAACCTGGCAGATCAATTCACAAAGGGTCTTTTACGTAACGTGATAGACAATGCATCTAGGGAATTGGGCTTCAGACCCATGTGTGTTACTCAGTAGTGGTAACTGTCGACGATTTATGTCGAGCACGTCTGCCTGGGGTAGCCCAGGGAGTAGATTTGTGGGTCTCGCCGAGTTCTAGGAATGATAGTACACGAACAACACAAAGATTTAGACAGGTTCGGGCCGCGAGTAGCATAATACCCTACGTCCTGTGTGCTTGATTGTATTGCACGTGGGTTGAGTTGTTTTGAGGGGCTCCCTGCTCCTCCTTATATATCCGGGGAGCAGAGTTACAAGTCGGTTACACAAACTACTCGTATACAGCAAGGATTATTACAATAAGGTAATCTATTATGTATCCTATTCGAATACGAGTAGTTTCATTAATCAACTACACCGTCCTATACCCTAACCGGCTAGTCCGAAGTAATCGGATCAAAACTCTCCATATCGAGTAGTTTAATCCCTTGGATGAGTGCCCCTAGGGATCCTGGCCCCACAAGCCCCCGAGCATCTTGCGCCTTTGCTTCAAATCTTGAATCTTTTTTAACATCTTCAGTAGTTGGAGCTAAGCCCAAGACGCTCAAATCTCCTCTGACGAGTAGTTTCATTGGAGTGCATCTAAAGATGCACCCAATGGGTATAGCCCCCGAGCCTCCGAGTACTCTTTAAGCAGTCGGAGGTTCAAAAAACCAATCTTGAATTTTACTTGAGTAGTTTAATGGTGTCGGGGACAAACCCAGGGGGTCCCCTAATCGTCGGGTTAATCGCCCTCAAAAAACGATATGCCACGAAAGACCAACTCACCAACAGCCTGGAGGAGCCACCAAGGCAGCTCGGCCCATCACAGCCCATCGCGGCCCAGGAACGGCCGTCCGAGCTCGCCTGTCGGGGGGACCCAAGTCGCTACCCCCATCTCCGCCTCGCTCGAGGGCCGCGCACCCTCGAGCAGGCACGACATAAACCCCGCCCCGCTCGAGGGTTGCGCACTCCCTCGAGCGGGCGAGTCGACTCCGCCTCGCTCGAGGCCAACTCTCTACTCAACGCGGCGCACCTCGGCACCCTGCCCGACAACGGCATTTAGTGCCCGCCCCATCAGGCGGGCACCGAAGTCAAAAGGCAATCTTTTCCCCACGCCGCACCACTGGCGCCGCAGAGCTCGCTGTTCCACCTGCTCCAGTCACTGTGCGTCCTCACTGGCGCTGTGCGGACGCACGCGGCACTGCGCACGACCCTGTGCGGACTGGCAGGCGTCACTCTGCACCCCTGTTCCACCTGCTACCATCTTTTACCCCCCGGGGCGCCCCCCGAACGAGCATGGGGAACCCTCGAAAGAATATCTAAACAGCAACCGAATGCAGACTCTGGTCAGGCGTGGCCTGGTGATGACGAACGCCGGGTCAAATCCGCCAACTCTCGACCATCCCCTGGTGAACCGAGTACGCCGCGCACTGTGGTTGACGGCGGCCACCATACTGACCCCTGTACCGCCAACTTCGGTCCTTCCTCACCTGCCCCGCCCCCAAAGTCAACCAGCGAACGGGCAGCTGAACGCGGACTGCGGCAGCAACACCCCTCGAAGCCGCTCCAGGACAAGCACAAGGACGGCCGCGACACTCGCAGAAGCCGGGGCTCGCCATAAATCTCCTGCCAATGCATGCCCGGCGCCATGCTCTCCAGTACATAACGCTGTAGCACGTCACTTGTACTTGTAAATCCTTCCCCCGCCTTACTCTCCTTGATCTATAAAAGGAGGTAGGGGGAGGACAACGGAAGACGGCCAGACACGATATTGGCACTCGCCTCAATCACACTCAGGGACTTGGAGACTCCTCCTCCTCTCCCGCCTTGCTTGTAGCCCCCCTCTGCAAGCACTCCGGTGCAAGATAGTACAGCGCCCCGAGCGCACCCTGCTGGACGTACGACCTCACGGTCGGAACCAGGATAATCGCTCGCCTCATCGTGCTAGCTCTAGCATCAACCGTCAAGGGACGGGACACAGCGCATTCTGTTAGGCGCTGGGGATTGATCGACCGATCCCAGCACCGACAGTGGCGCGCCAGGTAGGGGGCTGCGCTGTGATCAACCTCGCCCGATCAGTTCCCTTGACGGCAGGCCACGCCAAGGCCATGTCGCCACGATCCGCCACGGGGTCCCCCGGCCCGCTTCCGCGCGGGTACCGGATCACGTTTGGGAGCCTGGAGTTCGAAGCAACCGGTGAGGGCCTCCTCATGCGACTCGCCTCCAGGCCGCCCAACATGATGCCCGCTACCCCGACGCCACCAACGCCGGCCCAGCTCAGGAGACGACGAGGACTGCGCGAGCTGCAGATCCGCGCGGAGCGGCGCGTTGCTCCGCGTATCGTCCTCCCCGACTGGGACGCACACCTGCTACTCCAGCCCGCCGCCACATTTCAGGGGGGCGGACCCCCGCCGGCGGCTCCCGCGGAGGGAGCACGCTGGGAAAATGTGGCTGGGCCGGCGCAGCTCCCTCACGGGATGAACAACGCAGCCGCAAGCTACTCCGCGGCAATCAGCGCCGACCCAAACGCGCACGAGGATTCGCCGGGTCACCAGCTGGGTTCGATCCGCGGCCTCAACATTTCCTCACCCGGCGGACCCCAGTTCGAGTCGGAGGACGAAGAGAGCGCGCACGGGCAGGAGCACCCGAACTTGGACTACTCAGAGTTGCGCGACCGCGAAGGCCTTATCTCTTTCCAGGCCATCGCGGACTTCTGCCTCACCTACTCCGACGACTCCAGCGAGGGGGAATATGACCCCACGCGGGAATGCTTCGTCCTCGACGGCAAAGTAGAGTCCGTGGGAGAGGATGAAGAGACGCGCGACGGGGCCGGACACGGCGAACCACCACCGGCGCCCGCCGAGCCAGCAAGCGAAGCCGCACTCGCGCAGGCACAGCTTGCGCAGGTGCAAGAGCTGGAAGCCAAGCTCCAACAGGAGCGCCAACAGGTACAGGAGCTGCGCGCAGCCCTGGAAGCCCGGCAGCCCAAACGCGGCGAACGCGCACGAGCTGCCGGGCGTATTGCTCAAGCGCGCATCATGGGTGACGGCGACGACGCCGGTACTGCCATGCCGCCACGAGCAAGCCAGAAGCTCATCGCCGCAGCAACCCTGATTCGGGCCATGCCCGAACCATCGACACCAGAAGCACGCAGCATGCGGCGCCAGGTGCAGGCCCTTGTCAAAGAAGCGGCCGTTCAACAAGCAGAAAGTTCCGCCTCCCGCATGCGCCACCAGGACAGTTCGAGAGCCGGAGGCGGCAAGTGGGATAAGGAGCAATCCATCCACACCCCACCCAGGGGCGCGTGGACGCCTCGCCGTCCAACGAACGACGGAAGGGCGCTTGTGACCGGCGATGGCGAAACGAGGAGGTCCGTGAAGGACCGACTTGTGGATACGCGGGGCGCCGTCGACGATGGCGACGCGCGCAACGTCCTGGACAGGAAGAGGCAGGACGCGGCGCCTCCCCGCAGCAGGCACCCCCGACAGAAGCCCGACGCCGGAACCCCCGGGAACCCCGGTGTTCAGCCGGAAGATCCGTTCGGCCGCCATCCCGCCGCGTTTTCGCCAGCCAACCACCATCACCAAGTATTCGGGTGAGACGAAACCCGAGACGTGGCTCAACGACTATCGCCTAGCCTGCCAGTTGGGCGGGGCCACCGACGATGCCATGATCATCCGCAACCTTCCGCTTCATCTCGCGGACTCGGCGCGGACGTGGCTCGAACACCTACCCGCGAACCAAATCCACGACTGGGACGACCTGGTCAAGATGTTCGTGGGTAACTTCCAGGGCACATACGTGCGCCCCGGAAACTCCTGGGACCTGCGCGGGTGCCGGCAGGCGGCCGGCGAGCTGCTGAGGGACTTCATCCGCCGTTTCTCCAAGCGCTGCACCGAGCTCCTGGGCGTGGGTGACTCCGAAATCATCCACGCCTTTCTCGAAGGCACGACCTGTCGAGAGCTGGTGCGCGAGCTGGGACGAAACCATCCCACCAGTGTCAACGCTCTGTTCGACATCGCCACCAACTTTGCCTCTGGTGAGGAGGCTGTCGGGGCGATCTTCGACAGCAAGACCAAGGGGAAGCGCGCGGAGGAGCTGCCCGCGGAGGGCAGCAAACCCAAGGCCAAGACGAAGAAGCAGAAATGGGGCAGTAAAGGCAAGGGGCCCCGGCAAGCCGCGCAGCAGCAGCGGCAGGGCGAAGACTCTGACGACGCCCTCGTGGTCGAGCAAGGCCGCAAAGGCCCTCGGGGCCCTCCTCAGGGGGGAGGCCTGTTCGACGAGATGCTGAAGAAGCCATGCCCGTACCATAAGGGCCCTGTCACCCACACCCTCGAACAGTGTGGGATGATCAAGGGCTACTTCAGGCGCACCTCCGCGAAGGAGGATGGCCCGAAGAAGGATACGGGCGATGGCGGCAACGACGAATTCCCTCATGTGGAGAATGTATTCTTCATTGTGGGGGGGCCCACCGTGAACGCGACGTCCCGGGAACAGAGACGTGAACGCCGAGAGGTCTTCTCCGTTCACCCCGCGACGCCAACTTACCTCGCCTGGTCGGACGAGACCATCTCCTTCGGCCGCGAGGACCATCCGGACTATGTCCCGAACCCAGGGCGCTATCCGCTTGTCGTCGATCCCGTCATCGGCAACACGTGATTCTCCAAGGTGCTAATGGACGGGGGCAGCAGCCTCAACATCCTCTACGTCCACACCCTAGAGCTCATGGGCATCGGCACGAACCAGCTGAGGCCAAGCAAGGCGCCGTTCCACGGCATCGCGCCGGGAAAACGGGTCCAACCCCTCGGGCAGATCGACCTGCCCGTTTGCTTCGGTACTCCCGAGAACTTCCGGAGGGAGACCCTCACCTTCGAGGTGGTGGGATTCCCAGGAGCGTACCACGCTATTTTCGGGCGACCGTGCTATGCCAAGTTCATGGCGGTCCCCAACTACGCCTACCTCAAGATGAAGATGCCAGGGCCAAAGGGCGTCATCACCGTGGGATCGTCGTACGAGCACGCCTATTCGTGCGACGTCGAGTGCGTCGAGGGCGTGGAAGCGCTCGCCTACAGCGAGACCCTGGTGGCGGATTTGGAGAAGATGGCGAACGAGGCCATCGACTCCACCAAAAGGCACACGGGCACCTTCGAGGCTGCGGAACACACCAAAGCGGTGCCCCTCGACCCCGCTGCCCCCGATGGCAAGGCGTTGAGGGTCAGCACCACCCTCGACCCCAAATAGGAAGCAGTGCTCGTCGACTTTCTCCGCGCCAACGCCGACATTTTCGCGTGGAGACCCTCGGACATGCCGGGGATCCCGAGGGAGGTCGCCGAGCACAGCCTCGACATCAAGCCGGTGGTACAGCGACTACGGCGGTTCGACGAGGAAAGGCGCCGCGCCATCGGGGAGGAGGTGCACAAACTCCTGCAAGCCGGATTCATCAAAGAGGTATTTCACCCAACCTGGCTTGCTAATCCTGTTCTAGTTAAGAAGAAAAACGGAAAATGGCACATGTGTGTAGATTACACCGGTTTAAACAAAGCATGCCCTAAGGTTCCATTTCCTCTGCCTAGAATAGATCAGATAATAGACTCCACCGCTGGATGTGAATTGCTATGCTTTCTTGATGCTTATTCCGGTTATCATCAAATCAAGATGAAAGAGTCCGACCAGCTCGCGACTTCTTTCATCACCCCGTTTGGCATGTTTTGCTACGTCACTATGCCGTTCGGCCTCCGAAACGCTGGAGCTACATACCAGCGATGCATGCAACACGATTTCGGAAGCCACATCGGGCAGACCGTTGAGGCATATGTCGACGATATCGTTGTGAAAACCAGAAAGGCGAACGATCTGGTCAACGATTTGCAAATCACGTTCGGTTGCTTCCGGGCGAACGGGGTAAAGTTGAATCCGGAAAAATGCGTATTCGGGGTGCCGCGAGGCATGCTGTTGGGTTTCATCGTCTCCCAGCGAGGCATCGAACCCAACCCCGAAAAAGTCTCGGCCCTGGAACGAATGGGGCCAATTCGGGACCTTAAGGGGGTGCAAAGGGTACTGGGCTGCCTTGCAGCTCTCAGCCGCTTCATCTCTCGACTTGGTGAAAAGGGCCTACCTTTGTACCGGCTCCTAAAAAAGCACGAACGCTTTTCATGGACCCCCGAAGCCCAAAAAGCCCTCGACGGGCTAAAAGCGTCGCTCGCACGCGCACCCATCCTCACGCCGCCGCGGAACGGTGAGCCTCTCTACCTATATGTGGCTGCGACAACGCAAGTTGTCAGCGCCGTTGTCATTGTGGAAAGGATAGAGGAGGGCCACGCTCTGCCGGTCCAGAGGCCGGTGTACTATGTCAGCGAGGTGCTGACCGAAACCAAGATGCGGTATCCACAGATCCAGAAGCTAATCTACGCTGTAGTGCTCACGCGTCGAAAGCTGCGACACTACTTCGAGGCCCACCCGGTCACCGTAGTCTCATCTTTCCCTTTGGGGGAGATAATCCGCAACCCGGACGTCTCGGGTAGAATAGCGAAGTGGTCTATGGAGCTCGTAGGGGAGACTCTCTCCTACGCACCGCGAAAGGCGATAAAATCGCAAACCTTAGCGGATTTCATCGCTGAGTGGACCGACGTCCAACTTCCACCGCCGCAGATCCAAGCCGAATGCTGGACCATGTATTTCGACGGGTCGGTGATGAAAACCGAGGCAGGCGCGGGCCTCCTCTTCGTCTCACCCCTCGGAGAACATATCCGGTACGCGGTTCGCTTGCACTTCCCAGCGTCGAACAACATGGCGGAGTACGAAACCCTCCTCGCTGGGCTCCGCATCGCCATCGACCTCGGCGTCAAACGCCTCGATGTCCGGGGAGATTCTCAGTTGGTCATCGACCAAGTGATGAAGAACGCAAGCTGCCGCGACGAAAAGATGGAGGCGTATTGCAACGAGGTTCGTCGTCTCGAGGACAAATTCTGTGGCCTCGAGCTGAACCATATCGTGCGCAAATACAACGAGGAAGCGGATCAGCTGGCCAAGATCGCATCAGAGCGAATCGCCGTTCCTCCGAACGTCTTCGCCCGCGACCTCGACCGCCCCTCCGTCAGCTTCGAATCAAAGGCCAGAGCCCACGGGATACCCTCGGGGGCTGCGGGAGTCGAGCCCATGGAGGAGGACCCCTCGAAAGAGGGGCTCGAAGCCCTCGACGCTGAAATTTCTTTGGCCGAGGCCATGGAAATCGACGCAGACACGCGACCGCAAGACTGGCGTGACCCGTACCTCGCATGGATCGACCGCGGAGAGCTGCCCTCGGACCGAACCGAGGGGCGCCGCATCGCCAGAAGGGCCAAGACCTTCGTCTCGGTCGGCGGCGAGCTGTACAAGCGCAGCGCCTCGGGGATCTTGCAGCGATGCATCCCCATCCCCGAGGGAAGGCAGTTGATCCACGACATCCACGCCGGGGCATGCGGACACCACGCAGCGCCGCGCACCCTCGTGGGTAACGCATTCCGGCAAGGCTTTTACTGGCCCACCGCCGTGTCCGACGCAAACGAGGTCGTGCGCACCTGCGAAGGGTGCCAATTCTACGCACGAAAGACGCATCTCCCGGCGCACGCCCTGCGGACCATCCCTGTAACATGGCCTTTCGCGGTCTGGGGGTTGGATCTTGTGGGGCCCTTCCGCCCAGCGCCCGGGGGATTCACCCACTTGTTGGTAGCCATCGACAAGTTCTCGAAGTGGATCGAGGTCCGGGCCATCACCAGCATCAGATCCGAGCAGGCCATGATGTTCTTCACCGACATCATCCACCGATTCGGGGTACCCAACTCGATCGTCACTGACAACGGCACCCAATTCACCGGCAAGAAGTTCTTGGAGTTCTGCGACGACCATCACATTCGTGTTGATTGGTCGGCCGTGGCACATCCGCAAACGAACGGCCAAGTAGAACGTGCCAATGGCATGATACTACAAGGCCTGAAGCCAAGAATCTTCAACAAGCTGAACAAGTTTGGCCGGAAGTGGGTTGCTGAGCTGCCATCGGTGATCTGGAGTCTCAGGACAACCCCAAGCAGGGCCACAGGCTTCAGCCCGTTCTTCCTCGTCTATGGCGCCGAAGCCGTCCTCCCAACAGACTTGGAGTACGGGTCTCCGAGGCTTAAGGCCTACCAGGAAGACCGAAACCAACGGGACCGCGAGAATTCGCTGGACCAGGTGGACGAGGCTCGCGACGTAGCGCTGCTTCACTCAGCGCGCTACCAGCAATCGCTTCGGCGATACCAAGCTCAGAAGGTACGGCGTCGGGACCTCCACGAAGGGGACCTGGTGCTAAGATTACGCCAGGACAATCGAGAGCGCCACAAGCTCACTCCGCCATGGGAAGGGCCGTTCATCATCGCCAAGGTCCTCAAACCCGGCACTTACAAGCTGGCGAACGAGAAGGGCGAGGTCTTCACCAACGCCTGGAACATCCAACAGCTACGTCGCTTCCATCCCTAAAACTCTCAGTATTTCTTGTAAATACTTCGTGTTCTTAGTTAACAATAATAAAGAGTTTGCGAAAAACATAAAAACATTGTTGCTAACAACACAAACAAGGGGGACTTGGTTCTATTTTCAAATAAAGCCAAGCCCCCCTCGGGGGCTGCAGGGGGGTTTTACCCTCCCTAAATCATCCCAATTTTCGAAAATTGTGTTAAAACTCGAGGCGCTTAGAGAGGATGTGGGGCGCGAGCTAGCTAAAGCTGGAGCTGGTTGAGCCGTGAGACCGCCTATGCCCGCGAAGGAATACGGCATCTCCCTCTCCACTTCATGCTTTAATCGCTTGCGGATTCGAAATACCCGGCTAAAATCTCTCCAAGCTAAGAGTAGCACAATAGAACAATCAAACAAGTTTGAAACGCACGATCGACTTTCAATCTTAGTTTATTTACAGAGCTAGTCTCCTAAAAACTAAGATACATCTAGATACTAAGCCTAAACCCTTCAGGCTCCACCTTCCTGCGGGGGCGCGGTGGCCTCGGCGGCAACGGTCGAGGGAACCGACGCAAGCGCCCCAGGACCATCGTCATCGCGGCACACCGAGGCGATGTCCTCCTCAAGGGACGCCACGGCGTCGGCCTCAGGATCAACCTCGGCTTCGGTGGCGGTCGCGGCCTCAGGCCCAATGTCGGCGCACGCATCTTCGTCCTCCTCGGGGAAAAGATCGCGCACGAACTTGGCGGCAAGCGCCGTGGCAGCATCCTCGGCGCCGTCATCAGCCTCGTCGAGGGCAGCCAGGGCGGCGTCGTCGTCCAGGTCCGCGTCGATGAAGTAACCGCGTGCCACCGCCGCGAGGTCAATGACGTAATGCATCGACACCACGCCGAGCGCCTTCTTCACCCCAAGGTGAAGCGCGTGCTCGAGGCGCTCCGCCACGCAGCTCTTCAGAGACCTCAGGCGGCTGGGCAACGAAGACCCCGACTGCACATCGACGCACTGGACGTCCCGGCATGCCGCATCGGCGGCAACCTTCAGCGCCTCGAGCTCCCCCTGGGCCTCGGAGTAGGCGGCCTGAACAGCCATCACCTCATCCGCCTTCTCCGCCTCGGCCCTCCGCAGCCCTGACATAGCTCAAGCACGTCAAGACGAACTCCAAACACAGAAATCCAGGAAAGCGTAAGGACATACCGTCCACCAAGGCCCTGGCCTCGGTAAGCGCTGTGCGCTCTTGCTGGAGCAGGCCCTCTGCGGTCGCCAGCGCACCCTCCTTCTCTCGAAGCGCATGGCCGAGCTGCTCGGCCTCCCGGGCCTTTTGCCCCACCCGGGCCACCGCCTCCGCGAGCTGGGACTGCGCGGCCTCGCGCGCCTTGTGCTCAAGCTCGAGCCGCTCCAACGCTGCGGCCAGGGCTCGGGCCTCCCGCTCCGCCGCACCTCTCTCAGCGTCGCGCTCCCGCTCCGCGCGAGCCCTGGCGTCTTCATGTGCGCGGGCGGCCGTCTCCGCTTCCCTCACCCGGACGGTGAGCTGGGTCACTTCCGTGCCCAGGTCCGCGTTCGCCTGGCGGAACCGGCGAAGATCGGCGTACAAGCCCGCGATGCACGCGGTCTTGTCTACCGCCTCTTGCCGCAGAAGCTGCACGAAGAAGCCATCAGGAATAAGACACAGACTAAAAACAATCTCGAAGTGCTGGGACGAGCGCGGGGATACCTCGAAGAGCTCCAGCGCCTGCCTGGAATGGAGATCGGCGGCGGCTGAAATGGCACGCTCCAGGTCCGTCCCGACCCGTTCGGCCTGAGCCCACAGCTCATTCTCCTCCGCCATGCTCTGCCAGACCCGGGCGGAGACGCCGGGCTCCTCCGGCCACGCGCTCGGGCCGCGACGCCCCTGGAGCAGCGCCACCTCAGCCGCATCCCACACTGCCGCTCCCCCGGCCACGGGCATCTGCGGCGGCCCCTGAGACAAGAAGCGCGCCGCCGACGCCTCGGCCGCAGACACCCCAGCGGGGGGAACGTCCCCGCCATCGCCACCCTGGGCCGCGCCTTGTGCGCGACCCAAAGCCGGCAGGATGACCGTGCCGCCGGCCGGCACGACCGCCTCCTGCCTCCTTCCAGTAGGGGCCGCAGCAGTGGCATGGCCCTCCTGCTCGCCTACCTCCGTCACCGGGGCGCCGTGCCCCGGCTCCACCTCAACCACCAGGGCGTCCTGCCTCGGCTCCGCCACCAGGGGCGTCCTCCCCCGCTCCTCCTCCGCCGACCCGGAGTCTCGCACCCACGGCGCCGGATCCACCGGCATCGCTGCGGACGTCGCTGCGGGACGCGGAGTCCCGCGCGAACGCGATCCTCCGGGGTGAGGGGAATCCGACCCCCCAACCTTCAACGCCTTCTTGGGCGCGAGGATAGGGGCGACCCTGGCGCCACCCGTGCTAAATCAAAAAGAAAAAACGTAAATCACGAAACAAAAAACCGAACGAGGATGAAAGCTACGAAAAAAGTTCGAGGCAGGACTTACCGGGTGCAATCCTGCAGCGCCCGCAGCTTCCTCTTCGAGCCGCCCGTCGAGGGAGCCCTCCTCGAACTCGAGGACCCCCTCAAATCGCTCGGGGGCTGCGAACCCCCCGAGCCCTCGACACTCGCACCGCTGCGGCGCGACGCGCCCGCAGCAGAGGAGAAAATTGTTCGCGCCCGCGGCGTCGCGGGTCGAGCAGGTGCGACCACCGACCGCGCCGCCACCGGCGCAACATCACCCGGGGCCACCACGCCCGCCTCGGGCAGCGGCGCGGCCATCTCCTCCTCCTGACCGGCGGGCGAAACCCCACCGGCATCGATCTCTTCCTCATCCTCCCCCTCGCTGGGAGGGTCCGGGGAGTCCTCGGGGGACGACGGCTGCACCCCGCCGTCCCTCCTCCACCGGCGAAGCGCCGCCTGGTGCGCGTCCCGCCGGGCTTGCCTCCTCCCGCTGCTGGCTCTCTTCGCCTCCTTCGCGTCCCTCTCGCGGTCACGGCGAGCGCAATTCGAAGCGCGCACCTCTGGAGTCGGCGCGAGGGAGCGGTAGAGGCCGCATTTTACGTCCTGAAATCGCAATGGATTGAGGAAGGGAATTCTAAATTAATCAATCCAACAGCCCGGAAAGGGGAATGACGACTCAGCGATAGAACATGGCCCTCGTCGGGGCGCAGCCGGAACGACCGGAGGTCGCTCGGCATGGTGTCCGGGTGCACCGCCGTTCGCACCCTCGTGACAACGTACTCTTCAAGTAGCGGCTCCGACAACATGCGCGAAGCCACCAGTGCCGCCGGGTCGGCACCCTCCTTCATCCGGAACAGGGGGAGCTGACTCTCCATAAGAGGAACCACCCGGCGGCGATGACAGTGCGCGAGCACGTGCGCCACGGTCAGGCCCGACCCCTCCAAGGCGCGAAGGGCGTCGACGACGGGACGGAGCCTCTTCCGCTGAGCTTCGCCGGAAATGCCGTAGCTCCAGGAGTCGGCCTTCTCCGTCAAGACCTTGCCGGTGTACTCCGGCAACCCCAGGCCGTCGTTGCGCAGGTAAAACCACCCCTTGGCCCAGCCGCTGTTGTTGGTGGTCATCCTGCAGGCCGGGTACAAGTGCTTCCTGGACTCGACTGGCGCGAGCATGAGACCGCCGGCGCACGAAGAACGGCGCACCCCCCTCCCCGCGCCGGACGTGCTGAGCTCGGCGCGGAAGAGGTGGACCCACAGGTCCCAGTGCGCCTCGATCCCCAGCACAGCCTCGCAGACACCGACGAAGGCCGCCGCCTGCGAGACGGCGTTGGGGGAGAAGTTGTGGAGCTCCACGCCGTAGTAGTGGCAGAGGCCCCGCATAAACTGGCTGGCGGGCGCGTTGAAGCCCCGCTCGTGAAAGCGGATGAAGCTCACCACGTACCCCGCCGGTGGGTTCGGCGCCCTGGCCGCCAGCGTCGGGACGATCCACGCCGGCCGCGCCGAGTCGCCTCTGGGCGAAAGATGTCCGCCGTTCACCAAGCCCTCCAGGAGGTGCTCGGTAGCGGTGGACGGAGTCCACTCCGTGACACCTTCGATGATCACCATGGTGGACAGCGGAGCAGGGAGCGCAGAGCAAAGGCGACGAAAGCGTGGAGGACGAACAGAGAAGCGGGCTCGCAAGCAAGAAAAAGGCAGAGGCGAGAGCTGGTGCGAGGAATGGCAAAGGTAAGAAATCCCCTTCCTCCCCTGCTTTCCTTTTATAAGGGAGCGGGCTCGTCCCTGCCGCGACACGCCAACCCACTGGCAACGGGCCAAACCCACGCATGGCACGACGCTGACAACCGGGGACCCCCCTCCCCTTTTTTTCCGCGGAGCGGCACGCGTGGGCGGCGGCATTTACTGCGGCGCGGCAAAACGAAACGGTGCAACAGTGGCGCCTGACCGCCCGTCGCCTCGCCTCCCCCCGGCGCGCGCCAACTCCGCCTAAAAAGGCGCGCCCACTACGCCCATCTCGCCCACTCCACGCCACGTCAGCCACGACCACGCCCGCCAGCAGCCGTGCGCGGGCCCGAACGACTTAACCGTTGGATTCCTTCCCAGGAAAGACAACGACCCCCCTCCGCCTCGAGGCGCAGGACGCTACTAATCAGGGACTCAAAACCCGGGCCTCAAAAAGGTTCGACGGGCGCCCCAGATTAAGCGATGCGAAGACAGCCGGTCACGCTCGACCAACCCTCGAGCCCGACGCTCGAGGGCGACCTGCACCTTCCGCAAGGCCCTACTGATCAGGAGTACGAAGCTTGGCCCTCGAAAGGGTTCGACAGGCGCTCCAGATCAACGGAGTCAGGGACGATTTGGGCGTGTCCAACGGACTTTACCCCAAACGCGAAGTTTGGGGACGCCCCTGTTGTGTTCAAGGCCGGACAGAGGCAGCTAGCGGGGGGATCCCAACGAGGGAGAGCTTTCGCGCCCTCGGTTCCTGCGAAAGGGACCGAGCCCCACCTAGCAAACCTTTGCAAGCGCTACATGGACGTGTCTCCGGACCACGAGCCGACCCCTAGCGAACGGGGCATGGACATCCACTTGAACTACCCGCTAACAGCTCACCGAGGCATCCGTGTACGCTGCCCGATTCGAAGGTTGCACGAATGACCTCACCCCTCTCCCCCGCGAAGGGGAAGCGAGGGTCGCAACTCAAAGACAAGAAGCCCCTCCGATCGCCTCCGCGCGGGCCAGGAGCTCGGGGGCTCCTTGCAGCATCTCCTCCTCCTCTTATGCGCGAAAAACATCAAAACCGTGCAGGGTCCATCCCCCGAATTCAGTATAACTCGGTCTCGCCCCCGCCACATCGAAAGGGGGGCAACTGACACGACCCTCGAAAGTCAAAGCCCTTGCACGAGTGACCTCACTCCTCCAAGGGCTCGGGGGCTACACCCGCGGGTGCGCTCGCGCGCCCCCATGGAAGAACGTGCATAATCAAGAAGGAGTAATCCCCGCAAAATGCCCGAGAATGATCCCGCTAACCATCAGCCTCTGCCCGACTAAATCCTTAGTCCGGCAGAGCCTCGGGGGCTACTGTCGGGGACAAACCCAGGGGGTCCCCTAATCGTCGGGGTAATCGCCCTCAAAAAACGATATGCCACGAAAGACCAACTCACCAACAGCCTGGAGGAGCCACCAAGGCAGCTCGGCCCATCACAGCCCATCGCGGCCCAGGAACGGCCGTCCGAGCTCGCCTGTCGGGGGGACCCAAGTCGCTACCCCCGTCTCCGCCTCGCTCGAGGGCCGCGCACCCTTGAGCAGGCACGACGTAAACCCCGCCCCGCTCGAGGGTTGCGCACTCCCTCGAGCGGGCGAACCGACTCCGCCTCGCTCGAGGCCAACTCTCAACTCAACGCGGCGCACCTCGGCACCCTGCCCGACAACGGCATTTAGTGCCCGCCCCATCAGGCGGGCACCGAAGTCAAAAGGCAATCTTTTCCCCACGCCGCGCCACTGGCGCCGCAGAGCTCGCTGTTCCACCTGCTCCAGTCACTGTGCGTCCTCACTGGCGCTGTGCGGACGCACGCGGCACTGCGCACGACCCTGTGCGGACAGGCAGGCGTCACTCTGCACCCCTGTTCCACCTGCTACCATCTTTTCCCCCCCGGGGCGCCCCCCGAACGAGCATGGGGAACCCTCGAAAGAATATCTAAACAGCAACCGAATGCAGACTCTGGTCAGGCGTGGCCTGGTGATGACGAACGCCGGGTCAAATCCGCCAACTCTCGACCATCCCCTGGTGAACCGAGTACGCCGCGCACTGTGGTTGACGGCGGCCACCATACCGACCCCTGTACCGCTAACTTCGGTCCTTCCTCACCTGCCCCGCCCCCGAAGTCAACCAGCGAACGGGCAGCTGAACGAGGACTGCGGCAGCAACACCCGTCGAAACCGCTCCAGGACAAGCACAAGGACGGTCGCGACACTCGCAGAAGCCGGGGCTCGCCATAAATCTCCTGCCAATGCATGCCCGGCGCCATGCTCTCCAGTACATAACGCTGTAGCACGTCACTTGTACTTGTAAATCCTTCCCCCGCCTTACTCTCCTTGATCTATAAAAGGAGGTAGGGGGAGGACAACGGAAGACGGCCAGACACGATATTGGCACTCGCCTCAATCACACTCAGGGACTTGGAGACTCCTCCTCCTCTCCCGCCTTGCTTGTAGCCCCCCTCTGCAAGCACTCCAGTGCAAGATAGTACAGCGCCCCGAGCGCACCCTGCTGGACGTACGACCTCACGGTCGGAACCAGGATAATCGCTCGCCTCATCGTGCTAGCTCTAGCATCAACCGTCAAGGGACGGGACACAGCGCATTCTGTTAGGCGCTGGGGATTGATCGACCGATCCCAGCACCGACAAATGGTGTGCACCGAGTAGGTGCACCCATTGGGTATAGCCCCCGAGCTTCGAGTAGTTTTGTTAAAACTAGTCAAAGGTCTTGAATTAAACATAATAGGCACAAAAGAAAGTGTATCCTTCAAATGCATCCCCCGGGCTTACGAGTACTTTTAAGTAGTCATTGGGTCGAACGCTGCTCTCTTTATTTATTCTGAGCAGTGAACGCTAATATATACTTGTTAACACCAAAATTTAGCACCAGGAAGAGGCTGACGTGTGGGCCGGATTTGGTGGAAGGATACCATTCGGCTAAGGGGCTTTCTCTGAAGCATTCGGCAAAGATGCTCTGTGGTCGGGAACGCGTCGCCATTCGGCTAAGGGGTTTTCTCTGAAGCGTTCGGCAGAGATACTCTGCGGTCGGGAATGCGTCATCATTCGGCAGAGGCATTGTTCCGCAGGCGAAGAGCGGTAGCATTCGGGAA
Organism: Echinochloa phyllopogon; assembly: GCA_033239725.1. Lineage (NCBI taxonomy): Eukaryota > Viridiplantae > Streptophyta > Magnoliopsida > Poales > Poaceae > Echinochloa > Echinochloa phyllopogon. Next base: position 18,985,039 of record BTCW01000015.1, on the reverse strand, counting down.
GGCATGATGACGTGGATCAATATAAGGGAAAGGCCGGTTCGAACAAGGAACGCAATATGGGCACGAAGATTCGTCGTTTATTTTTAGAAACAAGTATTGTAGTCGTGTCCGACTAGGAGTTGTATTGAGACCTGGGTATAAATATAAACCCATGGCAGCTGTAGAAAAGGAGACAATCGAATCAATCATACAACAAACCGGCCCCGTGCCAACATCGAGTCCTTTAGTCGAGTCGTCGAGTTCTTCGAGAGGAGTCATCGATCCGTCGACCTCCGTAAGTACCGGCAACCTTGTATCATGCTTAGTATCATGCGGTGGATTTAAGCGTTGATGCAAGTAGTCTTGTTACCATGCTTAGTATCATCCGGTGGATTTAAGTTGTGGTCTCAAGAAGGTTCCTCTGTTAGGTCATGAGCCATGCGGTGGGCTAAGATCTAGTATGGACCAAATTATCGGCTCTGCTAGATTTCGGCAAGATCTAACAGATTCATTAAGTTACCTCGTGTTGCTTCGTTTTAAATATGTGCTTAGTTCATGCAACACACCTTTGCCCAATCTAGATCGGCTAGAATCGGCTTTGCTTCACGATGCGACGACTTTTTCCCTCATAGCCGAGTCCGAAACCGATCCAGGTTGCCACGTGTCGCGGGTTCGAACTTGTTGGTATCGTGTAGATCTTGACAGAACCGGGTATCATGCGGTAGATGCAGGTTTTTGGGTCGTCTTAGAGCTAATCATCCGGTGGATTAGAATTCGATTCGATCTGATAGATTTATCTTTATCGATTAAGCTTGTTCCTTCGCCACGGACCCCGATTCGGCTAAGCAGCCGCATTCGGCAGTGCTCTCACGAGTGAACGTGTGTTCGTGGGTTTGCATTGGACAATGAATGCTTTTAGCCTTTCACGATTAGATTGTATCATGCGGTGGATTGATCTAATCTGATTGGTGGTGTGGCCTCAAACGAGTTGTATCATGCGGTGGATTAACTTGTTTGTTGCCATGCTTGACGGGTGCTGCTTTCGGCCTATGCATTCTTGTTTTCAATGTAAATTCGTGACTGTGTTGTGGGTTCGTAATTAAACATTGAATGCTTTTAGCTTTTCATGGTTAGATTGTATCATGCGGTGGATTGGTCTAATCTGATTAGTGGTGTGGTCTCGAACAAGTCGTATCATGCGGTGGATTAACTTGTTTGTTATCATGCTTGACGGGTGCTGCTTTCGGCCTATGCATTCCTTGTTTACTGCGAATTTATGATCATGTTTCGCCCTTTATTTATTCTCATAACACGTCTGTCCTCGTTAATCGGTCATGGATATACTTTGTTCTCTTTGTTTATTTAAAGACCGATCTTACGTCATGCTGATGTTGTGCGTTCGGCAGTTCTTACATGCTTCTACCGACTGCCGAATGATATTCTGAGTAACGACAGATAGCTTGTCCGTAGCTATATGTCTCTCGAGATTGGCTTCAATGCCGCAAATATGGAACTGTCTGGTCTCACCCGGCACGTTCCAGGTTTTGATCTAAACGTTTTTGTCCCTTTGTTAGTTTTCAGGCAAACTGACTGGCACGCTTCCGGATTCAAAACCCCTGGCCACGTGTGAAGCTAGCTAATTCGGCTTGCTGTGTGCTTGGCGTGAGGTGCGGATTTTACGTCAACACACTTTTTGGCACGCCCAGTGGGACCCACACAAGTTTTCAAGATGCCTGAGTTGAGCGACATCATGGACGTTACTTTGGAAGAATTGTCTGAAGAGCATCAACAGATGGTAAAGGCTGCTGCTGACCAATTCATTAACAAATGTTTACTGTCTTTCGCCAAGAACAGGAGTGGTGCACCGTTTCTCAAGTCCGATTTGCCAAGAGTTCTCCTTCCTGGGCAGTCTGATTTTACTGAAGAAGAAGAGAGGGAGAGATTCTCGGGCTTGTTATACAAAGCTTTGGGGGAAGCAATGACCAATCACAATGCTGCGTTCTTGAACAGCTTTCGGCATATAATGGTAAGCATTTTTGGTCAGCATGTGGATAAACCCTTCGAGCAGATACATGGGCAATTGAGCGGCCCGACATACTTCAATGTTCAAGCACAAGCTCAGAGGCCACATGGTAAAGGAAAGGCTGATGAAACTGAAGCTTCTGGAATCAAAGACGCGAATGGACAGCCGATTCAGCAAGAGCCTCAGCATGCATTGCCGAAACCTCGTACATATGGTGATATGGCATTCGGCACCACGGGAAATCCACCTGCTTCTGCTTATAAGATATCCCCTCTGAACAACAGGCTGCAAAGGGACATGTATGGAAACGGATATTCAGAGTTTATGGATTACAATGCTATCGACGCTCTCCCGAATCCTGGGTATGTTGGTACTGCAGGCATGCTTGCTGGAAGACCAGGGAATCAAGATACCAGTATTGACCTCATGGTGCAAAAAATGACCGATGTATTGCAAAATCAATTCGGTCTGAAGCCTAAAAATCAGGGGTACATGTACTCGTCTCCTTTCCCAGAATGGTACCAAAGGGTATCATTGCCGAATAGAGTCAAGGTGCCTACAGAGTTTACTAAATTCTCAGGACAAGATGATACTAGCACTGTGGAGCATATAGCTCGATATCTGATGCAGCTTGGAGAAGCTTCGGCAGATGAGGCTTTCAGAATCAGATACTTTCCTTTGTCACTGACGGGTCCAGCTTTTACATGGTTTGCTTCTTTGCCTGCTCAGTCGATTTGTACTTGGAAAGATCTGGAGCAGAAATTCCATGCTCATTACTACATTGGCAGTACCGAGAAAAAGTTGGTTGATTTGACCAGCTTAAGGCAGAGGAATAATGAAACACCTACGGAGTTCCTCAGGAGATTTAGGGAAACAAAGAGCATGTGCTTTTCTCTGAACATACCTGATGACCAGCTGGCTGGTATGGCTGTAGCTGGCATGCTGCCTGCCATTCGGGAGAAGCTATTCGGGATGGAGTTTGATGATCTGGGCCAGTTGTCACACAGATTGGCCTTGATGAGTAACCAGGCATATGGTTTCAAGAAAGATGCCAGATTTGCTAAAAATAATGATGTAGCTGACATCTATAACCAATTCCTTGAAAGAGCAGATCAAGAAGATGAGTATGAAGATAGCGAGGAGATAGCTGCAGCAGAGATAGTGTGGAGTAAAGAACCAGTCATGGTGAATCAGAGGTGGATTAAACAGAATAAGGGTACCTATGATTTTGATGTAACTAAGGTAGATAAATTATTTGATTATCTTGTAAAGGAAGGCCGAATCAAGCTACCAGAGGGGCATTCTATGCTTCGGCCTGATGGAGTAAAAGATAAGAGGTACTGTGGATTCCATGATAGAAATTCTCATTCCATCAATGAATGCAGGGTTTTTAGAGTGAGGATTCAGAAAGCTATCCAAGAAGAGCATTTGAAATTCGACAATAAGATGAAGTTGGACAGTAACCCGTTTCCTCAGAACATGGTTGGGTTCTCAATCAATATGGTGAGTACTGCCGAATCTGGAGAAAAGGAAAAAATGAGAGTCCTGACGTCAAAGAAAGCGAAGCAGAGTGGCTCAGTAGATCCTAATCGGCACATCACGATCGAACAGATTCGCGAGCAGAGACCTCGCTTCCCGAATAAACAATTTGAAATTGGGAATTCTTCTAAACCCAGAGTCACGTCGCGTATTCTCCTCAATAAGTGGCAGCGTCAGCAAGAAAAAGAGCACTACCAGAGACGTGAATACGAGGAGGAGAAAAGAAGGCGCGAAGAAGAAAGGTTTGAGGAAGAACAAGAAGAGTATGTCCGAGAACAAGAACGTGCACATTGGGATTGTGTTTTCTTCAGACACTGTTGGAACGAGGGTTTAAAGCTGCCTACGTGGAATAACTGTCCTGAGTGCAATAATGGGTATGTCGAACATAGGCAAAATGTTGCCATTCGCCGATCCGTCCATGAAAGAATTGGAAGGGTACATCCTAGTGATGATCGGCGTCTAAAAATATATAAGAATGATGATCGACCAATGAAAAGACATGCTGATTATAGATGGGTTGATCATGAGGAAGAAGATCGTGAGTATGTTTGGCAGAAAGGACAGTGGTGCCCACCTGGTTTAAGAAGGAGCCAGAAGAGAAGAGTCCAACGCCTGAGGAATCAAGAATTGAAGCAAGCAGGAACCAGGATGAAATCAATATGGCGTCCAAAAGACAGGCCTGACGAATCGGGTCATTCGGCTCCTACATGCATGGTATGTTTCTTGCCGAATGAATTCATGGCTCCAGCTAATCAAATTGTACAGGAAGAGATATTGTCAGAAGTGGATGAAGCCGAACGATATGGGTTAATGGCACAATTGGTATTGAATAAACAAGCTATTTTCGAGAAGCCAGTCCAGAATCGGCACATGAAGCCACTGTACTTAAAAGGCTATGTCAACGGGAAGCCACTAACGAAGATGTTTGTTGATGGTGGAGCTGCTGTTAATGTGATGCCATACAATACATTCAGGAAACTTGGCATGAGCCCTGGAGATTTAACGCCAACAAGTATAGTGTTGAATGATTTTGCTGGAAATCCTTCGGACACCAAAGGATGTGTACATGTAGATCTGATGATTGGGTCCAAGATTCTGCTTACAACCTTCTTTGTTATTGAAGGCAAAGGGGCATACAGCTTGCTACTTGGAAGGGATTGGATTCATGCGAATTGCTGTATTCCATCTACTATGCATCAACAGCTTATTCAGTGGATAGATGATGAAGTGGAAATTGTCCCAGCAGATGATTCAATTAGCGTGGCTAATGTGGAACCGGCCTTCTAGGAATATCAAGGCATAGATTGCTTCTCAGGTAAGGACTGGGGAGAAGGTCCTGTTGAGCCAGTCAGCAGTGATCAACAGCCGATCAAAGCAGTCGGCTCGTTTAGCAATTTTTAATGGATAATCCAATCGATGGAACTGACGGGAAGCTAGGATATGGATTTGTGTCGGCTGATAAATTAGAAGAAGTAGACATTGGAGACGGTGACAAACCAAGGCCGATATTCATCAGTGCTAGCTTGAATTCGGTTTTCAGGGAGAAGTTGATTGAGTTGTTAAAAGAATACAAAGATTGCTTTGCTTGGGATTATTCGGAGATGCCTGGTTTAGATCGTTCCATTGTTGAGCATCGATTGCCGATCAAGCCTGGTTATAAACCTTACAAGCAACCACCCCGGAAAATCTACAAAGATGAAGTGTTGGCCGATGTGAAGAAGGAAGTGGAAAGATTAATAGCAGCAAATTTTATTCGGCCATGCAGATATGCAGAATGGATCTCTAATATTGTTCCTGTGTACAAGAAAAATGGGAAGATGAGAGTTTGCATAGATTTTAGAGATCTGAACAGAGCTACACCCATGGATGGGTATCCAATGCCTGTTGCTGACTCGTTGGTTGATGCTGCTGCTGGATATAAAGTGATTAGTTTCATGGATGGTAACGCAGGGTACAATCAAATTTTTATGGCATTGAAAGATATAGCGAAAACGGCTTTCAGGTGTCCAGGACATATAGGGTTGTTTGAATGGGTTGTCATGACGTTTGGTTTGAAGAATGCTGGTGCAACTTATCAGAGAGCTATGAATTATATTTTTCATGAGTTGATCGGCAAGATTGTGGAGATATATATCGATGATATCGTGATTAAGTCATTGGATCATGAAGCACATTTGGCCGACATAAGGAAAACTCTAGAATGCACTAGGAAACATGGGCTCAAAATGAACCCAAATAAATGTGCTTTTGGAGTTTCGGCAGGAGAATTTCTGGGATTTCTGGTGCATGAAGGAGGGATAGGAGTTGGCAGGAAAAGTATGAAAGCCATTGATGAAGTTGTTCCTCCAACTAATCTTAAGGAATTACAGTCACTGCTTGGTAAGATCAATTTCGTAAGAAGATTCATATCAAACTTATCACAAAAGGTGTTGCCTTTCTCTTCACTGTTAAAGGTCAAGAAAGATCAGAAGTTTGTATGGGGCGACGAACAACAGAAGGCTTTCGATGAGATCAAGGAATACATGAAAGAACCACCAGTATTGGTACCTCCACAGCTAAACCAGCCTTTTAAGTTGTACGTGGCGGCCGATGCCCAAACTATTGGATCGACCCTCATACAAGAATTCGAAGGAAAGAAAAGGGTAGTTGCATACCTTAGCCGAAAGTTGCTTGATCCCGAAACGAGGTATTCGGCTACTGAGAAGCTTTGTTTATGTGTTTACTACTCCTGTACAAAATTTCGGCACTACTTACTACATGCCGAATGCGTTGTGTATTCAAAGTTTGATGTGATAAAACACATGTTGTCTATGCCGATTTTGAACGGAAGGATTGGCAAATGGATTTTAGCTTTGTCTGAATTTGAGTTAAGGTTTGAATCGGCAAAGGCTGTTAAAGGACAGATTATTGCTGATTTCATTACTGAGCATCACGATTTATCAGTTAATTCGCTTGAAATTGCTCCTTGGGTATTATTCTTCGATGGCTCTTCATGTGACAAAGGTGGTGGAGTAGGTATTTTATTAATTTCACCAAGAGGAGAGGTATTTGAGTTTGCTATTCCTATTCAACCTACTGTCACTAATAATCAAGCTGAGTATGAAGCGTTGCTCAGAGGACTTCAATACTTGAGAGAAGCAAAGGCCATTGTAGTTGAAATTTTTGGAGATTCAGAATTAGTCATAAGGCAACTGAATGGCGAATATGAGTGCAGAAACGATGTCTTAAGGAATTACTATGAAGAATGCAAGCAAATCTTAAAGGAGTTTCAATCGGTAATTCTGCAGCATATTCCTAGGAGAGACAATGAAGAGGCAAACAGATTGGCTCAAAGTGCTTCAGGCTATAAAGAGCTTCGAGAAGTTTTTGCTAATGATGTACATGCTTTCGGGAGTAATCTGGCAGAAGATGATTGGAGAAAAGAGATTGCCGATTATCTGGAGAATCCATCCCGAAAGGTTTCTAGAAAGCTCAGGTATAAAGCTTTAAAGTTTGTTCTTCTTGATGATAATTTATATTATAAATCCTTGGATGGGGTGCTGTTACATTGCTTAAATCATGAAGAAGCAAAAAGGCTGATGAGTGAAGTACATGATGGGTTGTGTGGAGCACATCAGTCGGCCTACCGAATGAAGTGGGTTATTAGAAGAACTGGATATTACTGGCCGACAATGTTGGAAGATTGCTTTGAATATTATAAGGGATGTCAAGACTGTCAGAGATTTGGAAATATTCAGAGAGTTCCAGCATCGGCTTTGAATCCTATTATCAAGCCATGGCCATTCAGAGGATGGGGAATGGATTTGATTGGCCAAATAAATCCTCCATCTAGCAAGGGGCATAAGTTTGTGCTTTTGGCAACCGAATATTTTACCAAATGGGTTGAGGCAATTCCATTAAAGAAGGTGATATCGGAGAATATGGTTGAATTTGTTAAAGAACATATCATTTACAAGTTTGGAATTCCTCAAACAATCATCACAGATCAAGGGACTCAATTTACATCTTCACAGTTCAGAGATTTTGCTGAAAGTATGGGCATCAAATTGTTGAATTCTTCTCCTTATTATGCCCAAGCTAATGGTCAGGCAGAGGCTTCTAACAAGATTATGATTAAAATTATACAGAAGAAGATTGATCAGAAGCCGAGAAAGTGGCATTCGGTACTCAATGAGGCTTTATGGGCTTACCGAATGGCTCCTCATGGGGCTACACAGACGTCTCCTTATGAGTTGGTGTATGGGCATCATGCTATCTTGCCATGGGAGATACAATTAGACTCAAGGAGAATAAAGTTGCAAAAGGATTTAAGTTCTAAAGATTATAAAGATTTAATGATGGGCGAATTAGAAGATTTGCATATGATTCGTCTCAGGGCCTTGGAAAATGTTGAAAAAAATAAAATGCGAGTTGCTAAATATTACAACAAGAAGGTGAAAGTCAAGCAATTTACAGAAGGTGATCTAGTTTGGAAAGCGATATTGCCGATTGGAACCAAATATGCAGCATTCGGCAAATGGTCTCCAAATTGGGAAGGTCCTTTTAGAGTGGTTAGATGCGTGCCTGGAAATGCATATATTTTGAAGACATTATTGGGAGAAGAATTTGCTTCTGCTATAAATGGAAGATATTTGAAGAGGTATTATCCCAGTATTGAAATCGATCGGTGATTGATATATTAAATTGCCGAACAGCCGATATTCGGGAAGAAATCGTCTTTAGAAGGAAATTGACAGAGACGTTGGAGAAAAAGAAAAATGGCCAGTACTGAATGTATTGCCCTTAGCACAAAATATATTACATCAAAAGTTCATGCAAGATCACAAAAGATAAGTTTTATTGCCGAAATTCCATAAATCCCTAGTACAAACTACTGGAAGAGCCTGTTCAAAACAGACTGGGGATGAATGGAATCGGCAATGGCAGCACCATGGCCATCAAGACGATCAATGGAGGCGTCAATATCATCGATGTCTTCTGGGTTGCTGTTGGCAAAACCAACCGGCATCCTGGAATAGTCAGTGCCGGTGTGCGTCGACATAGCGACGAGACCCGTAGCGACGCCCAGGCGAACGCCATGGGAGGCCACTTCGTCGACACGGCCTGCCACCGCACCAAGGCGTGCCTCGGGTGTGTCCCCTTGGGCGTTCACCTTGTCCGCCAGCTCCTCCACCAGCGCCTTCAGTCGATCAAGTTCAGCATCACGCGCTGCAAGGTTACAAGGGGATAACAGATTAATATCATTTGGAGGACGAGATTGAGATTGAGCAGATTGCAGGACTCACCATCAATGACTTCGAGCAGCTGCTTGCGCTCGTGCTGCCATTCAAGGTCAGCAATCCCGGCTTGCTTGGAAACGACCTCCAGTTCGCGACGAGAATCGTCGCGCTCCGCCTTGAATCGGCGAGCATCGCCGTCTGAGTAGCGGGAGTCGTCCGATGAGAGAGTCCGATTGGACGAACTCGAAGAGCTGGACGCCGCAGGAGCAGCGGCTGGAACCGCAACTGGCGCACCAGCGCCGGCAATCCATTGGATTACCCTGAAAGAACAAAGAGATTCGTCAAGAAAGAGAAAGGAAATCTCGAGAAGAACAGAAAGAAGTAAGCAGCCAATCACCTGCGGCGAGCGCCGGCGCGGCTTCCTTCGGCCTCATCGACGGCCGGGCGCCTCCTGTTGTTGTCGGCCATCGGAAGTTCCTCGGAGTTACTGTGGATGGGGAAAAGAATGACTTGGGCCGGCAAGAACTTGGAAGACGAAGAACTTGGTGAAAACTGTGGGCTACCTGGGTGTTTATTTATAGAACCCGCAGAGGAAATCATGGCCAAAGATCGTGGCGCGTATTCCGAAGAGTTCGGAAGGTGGAAAGGATTTTCCAGCCGATCGGTTCCCATGTCGTTTGGGATTCTTATCGAGTCGTATTCGGCTTTGACTGGATGAAGATTCGGCTATGCCATAGTTGAAGCGTTTTCGGGTCTAACGCTATTATGGCCAGCTTTGCCGAATGAGTTATCCACAATGAAGAAAAAGCAGAATTAAGAGATGACAAGATTACAGGGTTAATAAAACATTCGGCTATTAAACTATTTGACACAATTTACATACCCAAGTACTTTGAAATTACATTTTTGGCATTCAAGATCATATTGCTGATATTCTCTAATAGCTGCCTGTCAGCTTCTTGAGTTTTGGCCAGAGTAGAAAGTTTGGCTTTGAGTTGCTTCTCTTCATTCAGAGCTGTGGAAGCCTCCTTGCGCAACTTTTCTGTCAGACCAGGAAGCTCAACTATCTTCTTCTCATCAGATTCAATTTCGGCCGATAAATCTCTCAATTCGGCTTCAAGCGCAGCTTTTCTGACCTTCTTCATTTCAAGTTCAGATTCCAATTTGGTCAGTAATTCCTTGCTGTTCTGAGCTTGAGTATGCAGGTCTTTTACAGATTGCTTGGCCAAAGTTCTCCTTTGCTCCAAGGCTGGTTGAGCAGATTGATTCTTCAGAGCTTGTTTCACTGCGACAAAATGATCATCCAATCTGGAAATTGGATCTAAAGAAATCTTGATATCGGCAGGAAGATCTTGATCAAATGATTCAAGCAAGTCTCTTAAAAGATCAGCATTGGTAACTTGATCTCGAGTATCCTTATGCAGAAAAGAGAGGATTTCCTTCAGTTTTACTTGGTTCTCCTCTGATAAAGCTTGACCAGAAGAAGTTTCTTCTCCTTGTTCGGCAACTAGATCATCCACAGCAAATGAATAGCTGGATGAAGAAGTGGTTTTCTCCTGAAAAAAGATTCTGCCGAATTATTGATGATCCATTGAATAAAGAACTGGGAAGACTGGGTAATTATCTCTACCTCATTCCTGACCTCTTGGATGGAGAGAGAGGGCAGCTCAAGCTCAGGCAAAGATTCTTGTATGTCATGCTAGGGAGAGCTTGGAAGGTTCTTTGGTGGAGATGAGGCTTCTGGCTGAGGTACATCAGGTAGAGCTGAAGCTGGTTCTTGTTGAAAAGAGGAGCTCTCCGAAATTGGACCCATTGAAGCTTGCTCTGTGACTGAAAGAAAGTTAGTGCCGATGAAAAGAGTTTTAAAGGACAAGATGGTGAGAAATTTTACTAATCGCTGAAGCATCGGCAGGTCCTGTGCTAATGGCCAATTGCTGTGATTTGGCCTGAAATCATAAAGGAACAGAAATGAGCAGAATGAAATTAGCATTTTTACTCGAGGAAGGAGAGATTTGACCTGTGCAATTATTTTGCTGCTTGTTCTTTTCTTCTTTATAGCCGAAGGGGCAGTTAGAGAAGATGTTTTCCTCTTGGCAGCAGGTGGTGCAGCAAGAATTGAATCCAGACTGGCAGGCCTGGACATTATTTGAGCCAAAGAAGGGGAGTGATGCCCCAGAATAGATATTGGGCCTGCAATGTTATATGCAATTGCTCTGGCCAGAGGGGCAGGGACTATGTCCTGCAGGATAACAGAGTTAAAAGTCGATGAAAGGGGATGTTATTGGAAAAACAGATGGATTATAAGCATATTTACCTCTGAATTCGGCTGATAGTCGGGCATCAAATCAAGGCAGAGAGGGTGAACTGGCACATTGAAGATATGATCATGGAGTTCTTGCCACCAAGGAATAAAAGAAGGATGAGCAAGTGCTGTTGGCACAAAAGGTTCGATCTGGTAGGTGGCTGCACAACACTTGTAATCAAAAATTCTTCTTGTTTCTGTGGAGTCTTTGATGATCTGCCTAGGCTTGAGGAATTCATGGAGAAATAATCTTGGGGGCACTTGGCCACATCCTAATTGCCTGGCTACTGTATTCGGCTGGTAATATTCATATGAACTTTGAACCAGCCTTCCTCCACAAAATTCGGCTGGTAAGATGCAAGGCCGAATGAAAGTGTTAAAAATTGCTGTGGACTCTGCATCTATGCATCCAGTCTCGAAGCTGAATTCATAGGGGAAAGTGAGATTGTCATTGTCCATGTATGGGAACCATAGGGGATTGGCAAAGCCTTTGAAGAAAAGTTCAAACAGTTCTCCAATGCTCTTATTGATAGCAATAGTGGAGGCTGCTTCCCCATAGGTTTGACAGCCTTTGGTGCTCTGGGCTTCTGCTTCCTGGTAATTGACCGAGGGGAAATGTCGGCTGTTGAGGTCAATGGAGACAATTTGGTGCATGTACAATTGCAGCCACATCTGGACGAACCACCAGGGACCATTGACGCAGGAAATTTTCTTGTTGGTGTGCATCTGATAAATGGTTTGATGGAGCATGTGATAGACACTTCCCAAGAGATATTTCCTGAGAGGAATAAGTGTGCCTGCAGCCAGGTCTTCGGCCATTACTATGTGATTCAGAGTTGGCTCATTGGCTTTACCACAGAAAACAAATCTGCACAACCACATATTCAGAAAGGCCCTGTATTCAACGTCAGTCAGAGGACCATCATGCATGTAAGTCTGAATGTATTTCTTATAGCCGACTCCAGTCTTCACCCCTGTCTGTTTGGAAGAACCTTTGTACCTGTATGGGTGTGTTATCCCTGTAATGTTCAGGCCGGTTATCATGTAGACATCGGCCAGGGTTGGAGTCATTGGTCCGTGACCAAAGAGAAAAGCATTCATGCCATTGGACCAGAAGTGACAAGCTGCAATCAGGAGATTTTCATTCTTGGGTGTTTCGGCTAGAGATAGCTCCAAGCAATGAGAAATACGAAGACTGTCCCAATTCTGCGTCTGGGGGCTTTTATCTTCAAGAATCCTTTTGTACCAGTTTCTCCAGCCGGCGATTGGGGGCAGAGGCCAGTTCTTGAATGAATCTTGCCATTCGTGAGGTCTCGTCAGTGAAGTTTTGAAAGGGATCCTCTGAGACTCGGCCGCAATAATTTCGGAGGGATCTGGATTCCCTGAAGGGCCGAGGAAGAAAGATGCGGATTGTTCTTCAGTGGGGGTCAAGATTTCGGTGGCCAGAGCCTATCGAGGGCAGAGGAAGAGCAAATCGGAGATTCAAAATGCGGCTCGAAAAGAGTAATGCCGAATGTGATTGAAGAAAACGAGACTTACTTGAAGAATTTGATCCTGGTTCGCCATTTGAAGATTGGAGCTTGAAGGATTCGACGAACTAGGGTTTGAGTTTGGGAACGCACTCTGAGGATTTGGAAGTGGAAAACGGATATCGAGCGGGCTCAGCCTGGAAATGTTGGGGATTCCTGGTCAATTCCGAGATAAAAGTATCCTTTATCCCGAAATTGAAGGGGCATGTGTTAACACCAAAATTTAGCACCAGGAAGAGGCTGACGTGTGGGCCGGATTTGGTGGAAGGATACCATTCGGCTAAGGGGCTTTCTCTGAAGCATTCGGCAAAGATGCTCTGTGGTCGGGAACGCGTCGCCATTCGGCTAAGGGGTTTTCTCTGAAGCGTTCGGCAGAGATACTCTGCGGTCGGGAATGCGTCATCATTCGGCAGAGGCATTGTTCCGCAGGCGAAGAGCGGTAGCATTCGGGAAGGCATGATGACGTGGATCAATATAAGGGAAAGGCCGGTTCAAACAAGGAACGCAATATGGGCACGAAGATTCGTCGTTTATTTTTAGAAACAAGTATTGTAGTCGTGTCCGACTAGGAGTTGTATTGAGACCTGGGTATAAATATAAACCCATGGCAGCTGTAGAAAAGGAGACAATCGAATCAATCATACAACAAACCGGCCCCGTGCCAACATCGAGTCCTTTAGTCGAGTCGTCGAGTTCTTCGAGAGGAGTCATCGATCCGTCGACCTCCGTAAGTACCGGCAACCTTGTATCATGCTTAGTATCATGCGGTGGATTTAAGCGTTGATGCAAGTAGTCTTGTTACCATGCTTAGTATCATCCGGTGGATTTAAGTTGTGGTCTCAAGAAGGTTCCTCTGTTAGGTCATGAGCCATGCGGTGGGCTAAGATCTAGTATGGACCAAATTATCGGCTCTGCTAGATTTCGGCAAGATCTAACAGATTCATTAAGTTACCTCGTGTTGCTTCGTTTTAAATATGTGCTTAGTTCATGCAACACACCTTTGCCCAATCTAGATCGGCTAGAATCGGCTTTGCTTCACGATGCGACGACTTTTTCCCTCATAGCCGAGTCCGAAACCGATCCAGGTTGCCACGTGTCGCGGGTTCGAACTTGTTGGTATCGTGTAGATCTTGACAGAACCGGGTATCATGCGGTAGATGCAGGTTTTTGGGTCGTCTTAGAGCTAATCATCCGGTGGATTAGAATTCGATTCGATCTGATAGATTTATCTTTATCGATTAAGCTTGTTCCTTCGCCACGGACCCCGATTCGACTAAGCAGCCGCATTCGGCAGTGCTCTCACGAGTGAACGTGTGTTCGTGGGTTTGCATTGGACAATGAATGCTTTTAGCCTTTCACGATTAGATTGTATCATGCGGTGGATTGATCTAATCTGATTGGTGGTGTGGCCTCAAACGAGTTGTATCATGCGGTGGATTAACTTGTTTGTTGCCATGCTTGACGGGTGCTGCTTTCGGCCTATGCATTCTTGTTTTCAATGTAAATTCGTGACTGTGTTGTGGGTTCGTAATTAAACATTGAATGCTTTTAGCTTTTCATGGTTAGATTGTATCATGCGGTGGATTGGTCTAATCTGATTAGTGGTGTGGTCTCGAACAAGTCGTATCATGCGGTGGATTAACTTGTTTGTTATCATGCTTGACGGGTGCTGCTTTCGGCCTATGCATTCCTTGTTTACTGCGAATTTATGATCATGTTTCGCCCTTTATTTATTCTCATAACACGTCTGTCCTCGTTAATCGGTCATGGATATACTTTGTTCTCTTTGTTTATTTAAAGACCGATCTTACGTCATGCTGATGTTGTGCGTTCGGCAGTTCTTACATGCTTCTACCGACTGCCGAATGATATTCTGAGTAACGACAGATAGCTTGTCCGTAGCTATATGTCTCTCGAGATTGGCTTCAATGCCGCAAATATGGAACTGTCTGGTCTCACCCGGCACGTTCCAGGTTTTGATCTAAACGTTTTTGTCCCTTTGTTAGTTTTCAGGCAAACTGACTGGCACGCTTCCGGATTCAAAAGCCCAGGCCACGTGTGAAGCTAGCTAATTCGGCTTGCTGTGTGCTTGGCGTGAGGTGCGGATTTTACGTCAACAATACTCGATGATTGTAGCCCCCAGAGTGTGTATACTTTTTTAAGCAATCACACAAGCATAACAATCTTCGAGTTGTTTCCAAACGTATAAATTGATCAGCTATAGTTTTGTGTCTGCGAGTGGTTTTGTTAAAACCAGTCAAAGATATTTTTTCACAGCTTGTCTCCTCAAATCCCGGAAGAAATCAAATCCCAGATTATCCACTAACAGCCCCCGAGCTTTAAATCAAAAAATATCTTTGATTTAAAGATCTAAATAATCTCCAGGAATTCGTTTGTCATTGAATCCTAGATTTTCGCCGGCAAAAACTAACTTAGGAATGTTCTCGCGAACAAACCATTCCTTGTAACAGAATGCGATGCGCCAGAGATACTGTTCCAAACAGTAACCCTAACCGGAGGTTATAAATCTGGAGTGCGACCTTCATTCGTTTCATAGCTTTGAGCGCAGCATTATCGCCTTTCTTCTTCACATCGTAACTTCCTGAGCGTTTAGGGTTCCCATCTCTTGTGAATGCGAGAAAAAAAGTAAAGTCTTAACCCGCTCTGCAACCATGGGTCAAAAGAAAGCTACTGCAAAAAACACTGAGAAGGCCACCTCTGCCAATCCTGCGGAGAAGAAAACACCAAGGAAAAGGGTTTCCTTGGTGGATCCAAATACAAAGCCAAATTGCAAGACCCATCCTTCTCCAGTCGATGCTTGGAAATATTGTACCGCAAAAGAGGGAGATCTCCACAACCTGGTGGCACAAGGTTTACTTTTATCCCAAGAAACTCTTGAGTGGAAAGCTTGCTTTGATTTGCAATTTCCTACTGAAAATACAAATGAGATTCCTTTCTTTGTGTCTTTCTGTGAACGTGGAGTTGGTCTTCCAATTTCCTCCTTTTTCGTGAGCTCCTTGACTTTTATAAGCTCCAACCGCATCATCTGAATCCCAATGGAATTTTGAACATCATTGTTTTTGTTCATGCTTGCGAAACATTCCCTGGCATCAAAGCCAATCTTGCTCTATTTCGCATCCTCTACCATATAAAGGCACACCCAAATTTCCAAAGGATGGAGGTGGTCGGTGGAGCGGGAATTCAATTCCGCTAGAGGATGAAAGAGCAGTGGTTTTCCATGCCGCTCAAGGAATCATGTGGAGATTGGAAGTCCGAGTGGTTCATAATCAGTGAGTAGTCGAAAACAAGTACTTCTTCTTTGATATTTATAATCAATGTACTTTGTTATACACTAATCCTGTTTCTGTGTAATTGTAATACAGCAGGGAATCATGGAAAAAGCTGCCCTGTGAAGGATGGATGGTATCCCAGGGATCTATCGAAGTGGAATACGAAGCCAACTACTGAAGAAGCTAAGGATGTACGTGCTTTGTTAAAGCAAGTACAATCCTTGAAGAATAAAGGCTTGACCGGAATAGGGATAGCATTCAGCTTCCTCAAGCGGAGAATCCAACCACTCCAAGAGCACGTCAACCTCGGGTACAAGTACGAGGGGAATGCAGATCCCTCTCGGATGGTGGCTGAAGAGTTGTCAGATGACACAATTCTGATGCGCCTGTCGCGCATGTTCTCTGGTGTGAACAACAGGAAGCCATTCATCGCCAAGGGGTTTTGCAAAGGTCAATCTCCTAGTTCTGTAAGTACTCGCAGCCTTTGTAATTTAAATTTGAGATGTTATAAACATGCATCTTGATGTTTACTCTTCTGATATAGTCGTCTACTGATTCTGATGGGCCGATTGGTGGCCTTTCCCACAAGATTAGGAAGATTTCGGAAAGAGCTCTTCAGAAAAGTTAGAGTTATCCAATGAAGACATCGAAGCAGTCGCTGACAGTAAAGAAGAACTCATAGCAGAATCAGAGGAAAACATAGCTGCCCCAGATGACAGTCAAGTGAATCCTCAAGGTAAGAGATTTCTTTTAGTGATCTTCATAATAGGATCCGAGTACTTTTTCCCTTCCGCCAATTGATTTTCTTGTACTATTTCTGGAAAACAGAGAGTACGGAAATAGTACCAGCTGTTCCTGTGGGGGTAAAGCAGAAGAGAACAGCTCGATCTCGATTAGAAACCCCATTAGGAGCGTACGTGCCTGGAGCAGAGGAGGGCCAGCGAATCAAACTCTCCAAATTCATTACCGCCGTGCAAAGCTCATCGACCACAAGTGCTATGGTGACTGGTACCACAGGGAGCACAACCAGCTCCAAGTTGGGTGTTCTGAAGCCGAAAACCACCGCGCTTATAAACTAAGTATATTGAATCAAATATTATTCCATTTGCGTTGTCATTAATATACTTAGATTGCTTCCTTTGTGAAGAGCACCATCCACCGCACTTGTGGGCGAATTGCAAGCGCACCAAGAGCAACAATTGAAGAGAGCGGAAGAAACAGAGCACGTCGAAGAGGATGTAAACCCTGTTGTCGTTGATGAAGATGCCGGAGTTCCAGAGTTGAACCAATCGCTAGAAAAGAACTCGACTGACACGAATCTGGCTCCAGAAGCAGGCCTAGCGGAAACCACAAATCAAGGAGGCACTGACAGGCCGCCGTCAATTGTGGAGGTAGGTCATATTGCACTTGCTTTGAATTTGTTGTCCTTGAATTGTATATGAATAACACTTGTGCAAATCTTGAAGGTTGATATGGCGACTGAAGAAGTCGCCACCATTATTATTGAAGAAAATACTCCGCAACCACAGGGAGAAGCTTCCGCACCATTAAGTAGTACTTGAAAAGAACTTTGTCCTTTTGAGTAGTATCCATGCCATATGAATCTGTTAATGATTATAGTACTAAATGCAGGGTCAACTATCAGCAGAAGAACCTGATAATGAAGCAATGCTATTGAAACAACACTTGGAAGCTGCTTTGGTAAGAGAAAAGCTTAGTAGCGAGTAGTTAATAGAGTAATCATTAACTGAAGTCAAGTGCAGGTGCTGGTAGATAAGTTGGAAAAGAACAAAGATGCAAGCCTAGAGTCCCCGATAAAGGAACTCGAAGAAGACCTTCCAGCTGCTTTTGAGGCGCGGGAGAAAGCCCGAGTTGATGGTCAGAACCTGATTTCTCACTTACACAAACAACTCGAAGGAATAGGAGATGAGAAATCTCGGTTAGATACTCGTAACCGAGCATTGATTCGAGACAATAACATTAAGTTCAGCCAATGTTGTACACTTGGACCATTAAATTAGTCGCATGAAGTATAATCATAGACTTGTCTTGCTTCTGTAGGGTTGAAGAAGGAATTGGTGGAAGAGCAGAGCAACAGTACATTGTGGTACAACCTGGCGCAATCAAAGACCGAAGACTGTCCCCGCTCGGAGAAAGAACTCAAAAAGCTTAGCGAGAAATTTACCAAGGAGTATCAAATCCATGTCGATATGGAGCGGTCCTGTGCCAAGGCTTTGGATGGCCAACAAGTGAAACTGCAAGAAGTGGAGGATCTCCAGGCCGAGAAAAAAGCCATAGAAGATGCAGTCCTTCCCATCATTGAGATGGTAACGCTCAAAGGTTCTTTCACTGCGAACCAGTCAATCCTGGAGCGGATCAGCGTGGTACCTGGGCAGATCACGTTGCAAGAGTACCATGAAGGAGTGCATCAATCAACTGCTGGCAATGGTGAAGGTGCACAATCCAAACGCCAAGCTCGAAGTCGTGGAGCTACCAGAAGGAGTAGACATCGAGGAATTCGAGGCTCTGGTGAAGGAAACGGAGCATACATTTAGCAATCTATTTAACTGATACTTTTATCGATTCATTAGAGTAGTTCTGAGTTATAATTTTAAGTACTCGTTTGAACACTCTGCTTTGTAAGCCATAATGAATGCTTGTCCTATATATAACCTTTGTTACTTGTTTAAAGTAGTCGTTATGAAATACTACTTAGTTAAGTAGTATCTTTCGAGTGGTTTATGCAAACTTAAGGTACTACGGGTAGTAGTCTATCTGATAAATTGCTACTGTTTAAGTAGTCCAGTGGTCGTGTAAGGTTCACAACTAGGCTATGTAGAATAGAAATAGTTGTATCAAGCCTTGTTAGGGCCTATCAATTTTGCTAATGCAAGGAGAGAGAGTTATGCGTATACGCATGAGTATTCTGTACGTGTTAGTACTTTGAGCACCTTTAGGTGATACTTTAGGGAAATGAGTGCAGTTGATACAACACTAATCCTGCAAAGCTTTCATTGAGAAAGCCAAACAATCAAAAGAAACGAGACTATCGCCTTCGACCGTGTATAGGTGAGGGTAGCTCATCCAAGATTCTTAGGTTTTTTATACCTCATTTTAAAAGGGAGTCTTGGTTTCTTTTGAGCGAGGGTAGAAGACTACCCGAGTACCATGCTATGACTAGTGTCAATATGCATACGGTAGAGTTTTCTCTAATGAGATATGGTTTGATAAAAAATGCCACAACTTGTAGATGGCGGAGAAAGATAACTTTATTGATTTGTAATCAAAGTTCTTTTACATCGAAGAAGATACAATTTCCTATGTTACGGGTAGAATTTGCGGAGATGCTCTACGTTCCATACATTTGGCAATTCTTCGCCTTCTAGAGTTTGCAATTGATATGTCCCGGGTCCAATGACTTGTTTTACAAGAAAGGGACCTTCCCACCGTGACATAAGCTTATGCAACCCATCAGGCTTTTGGATTCGACGTAGTACCAAGTCTCCTATGGTAAAGGATCGATGTTGGACAGAGCGCTGATGAAAGCGGCACAATCCTTGGAGATAATGCGTTTTCTGGATAAGAGCTGCTACTCGAGCTTCTTCGACGCCATCAACATCCTGAGACCTTTCTTGATGAGCGAGGTCATAGTTCTCCAGACGCGGAGCTTCCCATAGGTGACCAGCAGGTAAAACTGCTTCGGAGCCGTACACCAGGAAATACGGTGAGTGTTCGGTAGCCCTGCTGGGCTGGGTGCGTAGCCCCCAAAGCATTGCGGGCAACTCTTTGGCCCATTTACCGCCGTATTTCTTCAAAGGCTCGTACAATCTGGGTTTTAACCCTTGCAGTAACAAGCCATTGGCCTTTTCAACCTACCCATTGGCATGAGGATGAGCAACTGAAGCATAATGTATCTCAATCGAGTACCTGTCGCAATAGTCTTGGAATTCTTCACTGGTGAATACAGAGCCTAGGTTTGTGATGATGTTGTGAGGAACTTCAAATCTCTGGACGATACCATCGAAGAATTTGATCAAATTACCAACTTTGGCGTTCACTAAGGGTACTGCTTCAATCCACTTGGTGAATTTATCGATGGCTACGATAAGCCACTTGAATCCACCTGGAGCTTTGGTAAGCGGACCGACGAGGTCAAGACCCCAACAGGCGAAAGGCCATGACAGTGGGATAGTGTTGAGGTCGTGTGCTGGGACATGAGCTTTTCGAGCAAAGAATTGACAACCTTGACACTTCTTGACAATATCCTCTGCATCAGCTTTGGCTGTAGGCCAATAGAAACCTGCTCTGTAAGCTTTACCGACCAAGGTTCGTGAAGCGGCATGATTACCACATACACCGCTATGAATTTCTTGTAGTAGGGCTTTTCCTTGATCAGTTGTGATGCATTTCATCAAGACATTGACCGAAGCCCCACGCCTATAGAGTATTGTCCACTACCACGTAGTTAGCAGCTCGTCGTCGAATACGTATTTGCTCTTGCTGTTCCTGTGGCAATTTATGATCTTTGAAGTACTCGATGAAGAGAGTCATCTAGTCGGTGTCGTTTACCATGATCTGTGTATCCGGCTGGGACTGGAGTTGGGTGGTTTCGTCTCGTGCCAGCTCCTTAATGGATGGCTGGAGTAGTTCTTGGACAAATATTTCTGCTAGGACTTCGGCTCGACGTGACCCTAGTTTTGACAGAGCATCTGCGGCGACGTTGTAATCGCGAACGACGTGGTGAAACTCCATGCCAAGGAAGTTTCGTTCCAATTTATGAACCTCTTTGACATAGGCATCCATCGTCTCTTTGGAAGCATCCCAATCTTTGTTAACTTGGTTAATGGCGACAGCCAAATCGCCATAGACGACAAGTCGCTTGATACCAAGTGATGCTCCCAGGTGGAGCCCGTGCAACATAGCCTCATATTCTGCTTCATTGTTGGTGACCTGGAACAAAATTTGTAGAACGTACTTGAGTTGATCACCTTTAGGACATATGAGAAGTACACATGCACCTCCTCCTTCAAGTTTGAGTGACCCATCAAAGTACATGATCCAGTGCTCAGGGCGAGTAGTTGTCATAGAATTTTGAATTTCTGTCCATTCGACCGTGAAATCAGCAAGGGCCTGGGACTTGATGGCTGTCTGAGATGTGAAGTAAAGGTGGTACGCTCCAATTTTGGCCTTCCACTTGCAGATGCGACCTGTTGCATCTTGATTATTGAGGATTTTGCCTAGTGGAAATTTGGTTATGACTGTGATGTTGAGAGCTTGGAAATAATGTCGTAACTTCCGCGATGTGATGAAGATAGCGTAGAGTAGTTTTTGGACTTGCGGGTAACGAATCTTGGACTCAGAGAGTACTTCGCTGATGTAGTAAATTGGCCTCTGTACTGGGAATACATGGCCGTCCTCTTGTCTTTCGACTACCATTACAGTGCTGACCACATGGGTTCCGGCTGCAATGTATAGGTAGATATGATCACCCTCCATAGGTGCTGTTAGTACTGGTGGAGTAGATAAATATGTTTTGAGTTCTTCGAATGTCGTGTGTGCTTCTTTCGTCCAAGAGAACTTATCCTGCTTTTTAAGCAGTTTGAAGAAAAGGAGACCCTTTTCCCCAAGTCTTGATATGAACCTGTTTAAGGCCGCGATGCATCTTGTCAGCTTCTGGACATCTTTTATACTCTTTGGTGCTTCCATTGTAAGGAATACCGAGATCTTTGCTGGGTTGGCTTCGATGCCCCTGTTGCTGACCATGAACCCCAGAAGCTTCCCTGATGGAACACCGAAAACACATTTGGTTGGGTTTAGTTTCCAACGGAATGTTCTAAGGTTGTCAAAGGTCTCTTGTAGATCATTGATGAGATGTTCTAACTGCCTTGTTTTGACGACCACATCATCAACATATGCCTCTACAATGTGTCCAATTTGTTTGGATAGACACTTTTGTATGGCTCGTTGATATGTGGCGCATGCGTTCTTCAGTCCGAAAGACATAGTCGTATAGCAGTAAGCACCGAAGGGGTGATGAAGGATGTCTTGATCTGATCTTATTTCTTTAATGCTATCTGATGGTATCCTGAGTAGCAGTCGAGAAAACAGAGCAGTGCGCATCCCGCGGTGGAATCCATGACTTGATCAATGCGTGGAAGTCCCATGGGGTCTGTTGGACAGTGCTTGTTCAGGTCTGTGTAGTTGACACACATCCGCCATTCGTTGTTGTTCTTCTTCCGAACTAACACTGGATTGGCTAACCACTCTGGATGGAAGACTTCCTTGATGAAGCGTGCGGCGAGTAGTTTGTCGATTTCACGTCTGTCTTGTGTGAATCGTCGGAGGCGCTGTTTTTTGGGCTTTGCATTCTTATCAACGTTTAATTTGTGCTCGACAAGTTCCCTAGGAACACCAGGCATATCAGATGGCTTCCAAGAAAATATATCTTTTTATCATGGAGGAACTTGACTAGCGCGTCTTCCTATTTACAGTCTAAATCTGCCCCTATAAGGGCACTTTTGGATGGGTCGCCCGTCCCAAGATCTACAGTTTTGAGCTATACTTCTTTGGAGGGCTTGAAAATGGTACTTGCCTATTTCTTGCTGGGTACATCTAAGTCGTCTTCCTTCGACTTCTTGGCCAAGGCGAGTACTTCCAGCATCTGAGTAGGAACTTGCGAGGTGGCGGCAAATTCTACTGCTTCTACGTCGCAATCGTGCGAGATCTTTAGGTCTCCCTTTAGTCAGAGTACTCCTTTAGGAGCAGGCATCTTGAGGACCAAGTATACGTAATGCGGAATCGCCATGAATTTGGCGAGGGCTGCTCGCCCAAGGATCGCGTGATATGAAGTCTCGAAGTCTGCCACCTCAAACTTGATGTACTCGGTCCTGAAGTTTGCTTCCGTCCCGAAGGTGACCGGGAGTGTGACTTGGCCCAGAGGGATTGCTGCGTTGCCTGGAACGATGTCGTAGAATGGGGACTCTATAGGCTTGAGGTATTTCATAATGTCCAGACCCATCATCTTGAACGTGTTTGCGAACATGAGGTTGAGCCCACTTCCACCGTCGATGAGTACTTTGGTCAATCTGGCTTGCGCCACGACTGGATCCAAGACTAGTGGATATCTCCCGGGATTTGCGAAGTTGGTCCATTGATCCGTCCTAGAAAACGTGATGGGAACTTCCGACCACTTCAAGTATGTTGGAGTAGCGGGCTCTATTGCCATGATCTCTCGCAGGGTTAGCTTCTTGGCACGCTTCGACTGGTTCAATGCTTCTCCACTGAATAGCACGGCTACGACATTCTCGACATTTGGGAAGCCATTGTCGGGTTCTTTATCGTCTTTATCTTCCTTTTTCTTGTCAATTTTGGGCGCTTCTGGTGTTTTCTTATCAAACTCCTGCTTCAGGTGGAAACATTTTGCCATTGTGTGCTTGCCATTGGGATGATATGGGCAAGGACCGTTCATGACATCTGCCGCTGAATGAGTCTTGTGACTAGGGTGCTGGACTGCCGCGACTGTATTGTCTGGCTTGCGCTTCCTATTGTCGCGGTTGAAATCCCGGTTGTTTGAGCGATCATTACGTCGGTCACCGTTGTCTTTGTTGTGGTTGTTGGTGTTGTTGTCGCGATGCCTGTCAAAGCGTTCCCATTCGCGGTCGTCTTGGTCTACCCACTCAGTGACGATGCATCATAGCTCGCAGATGTCCTCGGGGCGGCGTCGGCCGAACTCGTGGTGTAATTCCCGAGTGTATAGGCCGTCGTGAAAGCAGTCGATTACTTCCTGGTCAGAGATATCCACGATTGTAGCTCTTTTATCGAAGAATCTCTGAATGTACTTGCGCAGAGTCTCCCCTTTTTCTTGCTTGTAAGCTGCCAGTTCATAGCGGGTTCCGGGCCGAGCCCAGGTTCCCTGGAAGTTGGCAATGAATTTCCTGGTGAGGTCATCCCAGGAGTCGATGGACCCGGGGCGGAGGCCCTCGAGCCATGTCAGGGGCATGGTATCTAACATTACGGGGAAGTAACTGACTTTTATGTCGTTGGATCCCCCAGCCATCTGAATGGCGGTAGAGTAGATTCTAAGCCATTGTTCGGGGTCTTGCTTGCCCGTGAAATTTTCAATTCCAGTTGGTTTGAACTTGCTTGGCCACATGATTTCCTTTATGTGCCTGGAGAAGGCTGGAAAGCTGTCGTACTTATTTCTTGGTGAACGATCGCTCCGGTGGCTGGAGATGCTGTGATCGGAGTCGTATTGTCGTCCACAGTTGTGGTTCTGGCGTGGTCGATCATCATGATTTGGTGACTCTTGGTGATGGTGACGGTGACGATTGTTGCCGCGCTCTTGATGAAGGTCACGATGGCGTTCTTGATCGCGTGGTGGTTTTTGTGGCTTTGACGGGGTGGAGGCCCATAGTTGCGGTCGTATTCTGCGCGACGACGGAGCTCAGATTCCACGTGAAGCTGTCGACTCAACTGGATTACAGAGCGAGCATCGCGGTTGTCATTAATGGTGTTGCGAAGGTCTCGATCTCGTGGCCTTGCACCATCTTGGTTGTGACCGCGCCCTCTCCCCTGCTGGTGGCCGCGATCAACAGCCCGGTCACGTTTGTGTCCTCCCGTAGTAGTGGTTGATGCTTCATGTGGAGGAGGCCTCCCAACACCCGAGCGCATGGTATCCGATGTGTGGTGGCTAGGATTTGCTTGGTTTGTAGCCTTGTGAGCCGTGTCGAGGAGCGTGAGTACTTGTCTAATGGTAGGAGGTTGGGCATGGCCCTAACAAGTTCTGCCACGATGGAGATGTTGAGTGGTGCGTCCCGAGATACTAGCTGGTCCCCGACCATGTCGAAATCCTGTGTAAGGTTTCGGATGGCGTTGGCACGTATGGCGGCGTTGATGCGCCTCTTCTTGCGCTTGGTGTTCCTTGCTTGGCGCGAAGTCTTTTGCTCCTCTGTTTCTCCGTCGGTGGTGCGTTCCTCTTCTGATATGTCAGTAATCAGCTCGCGATCATATTGGGTGCCTTGGTCCTCATTGGCAGCCATGAACACTTGATGACCAGGGTCTTACTCGCTGAGGGAGAGGATGATCTGGGTGGCTGAGAAGTTGTCGCTCGAGCTTTCTGTTGAAGTGGTGAGCAACGCAGTCTTGCCGTCTTGGTAGGGCAGTTCTTCTAGGATGACTACGGCAAGTCTTGACTCGTTGTCCCGGCAGGTGTCAGCTGGGATCGCTCCAGGCCAGTGAACGGTGAGTCCCCCTGGTGTTCTGGTTACGACTAGTCCGGACAGGAGGTGAACGAGTGGTTCTTCCAACACGAAATTGGTTTTGAAGTGGGCGTGGTGGCGTAGGCATGCGATGTTATCAGGAGCGTCACTTAGTAGGACTGTGAAATCATCGTCATTGTCCCTCGATGGCGTTGATGCCAACTCGAGGTTTTTGAAACGATCTACCTTCGAGTGAAGCTCCTGACTCGTCCCTCCTCTTGCTTTCGTGGTCTGCATCTGTTGATATGGAGCCACCACATTGGAGAGTTCGAACGGGAATCGATCTGGGGGGTTGTTCGATGGCATGGCCAACTCGGAGTTCCCTGCTCTTTCCATATTTGGAGTCGAGTTGTACCCGGACTCAACTTGAGGAATCCCAGACGAACTTGGAATTAGGATCGAACTCGGAGTTGGGACTGAAATCGAATTTGGAGTAGTCGTCGAGATTTGCCTCTTTACGAGGCCTCGTAAAGATCCTGGTGGAGTCGTCGTCGTCGAGTAGGGGCCGGGGTTGTTCGCAAGGTAGCTCGCGAACCTGCCATCGCTTTAGGCGACAAAGGTCCATGCACCGAAGACGAAGGTGGCTCCTCCCTCGATGTCGGCGATCTTGAAGGCGAATGATCCCATCGTCCCTGATGGTGAGCTTTCGGCGAGTAGCCCTTGGGCGCCAAGTGTCGACAATTTATGTCGAGCACGTCTGCCTGGGGGTACCCCAGGGAGTAGATTTGTGGGTCTCGCCAAGTTCTAGGAACGATAGTACACGAACAACACAAAGATTTAGACAGGTTCAGGCCGTGAGTAGCGTAATACCCTACGTCCTGTGTGCTTGATTGTATTGCACATGGGTTGAGTTGTTTTGACGGGGTCCCTGCTCCTCCTTATATATCCGGGGAGCAGAGTTACAAGTCGGTTACACAAACTACTCGTATAAAGCAAGGATTATTACAATAAGGTAATCTATTATGTATCCTGTTCGAATACGAGTAGTTTCATTAATCAACTACACCGTCCTGTACCCTAACCGGCTAGTCCGAAGTAATCGGATCAAAACTCTCCATATCGAGTAGTTTAATCCCTTGGATGAGTGGCCCTAGGGATCCTAGCCCCACAGTAACCTGTCCTATGTGATCGGAGATCCCGTGAATTAGAATGGTGAAACAAGCTACTGTTTAACTGCCAATGGAGGTGCATTTTTCTTCTAAGTCTGTATTACAGGTTGGTGAAAACCTTGATCCGAGTGACTCAATGAGGGCAAAGATGTTGACCTACAGAACATCTCAAAGGATTGCACCTATATGGGTTCGATTGCTAGTCACAATCTACAAGATAGGGTGATCTCTAGATACCCATGAAAGGCACGGAGTATGACTTATACGCTCCAACCCGAGGGGATGCTTACAGCAGCCTAGTACTGGCAAAGGGGCTCTAGTCAAGCTTGTTTGCACAAAACTGCCAATTCAAGGTATAGTCCATTGGTCAGTTGTGAACAAGTGTAGCTCTTGCCCCTGGTGGATGTTCAACTTAACAGTCTCCGCCATGAGGCCAGTATATCAAAACAACAGTTGAGTTGAGAGTATTTTTTGTGTACCTTGAAATTCTTGGTGGGGATTGTTAGATTAATTGGGCCTTGGCCTATTTAAGTCTCAATTAATCAAAGAATTAAAGGTCCACTAATAAATGCTAGGGAATTAAATCCCGGATGGAGAGTCAACGAGAATCCTAACCAACTTAAATGGTGGACCAACTGTGGACCACTTGTGAAGTTGGTAAAAGGAGAAGGGCGTGCCACACGCCCGTGCTCGCTTGCCTCGCCGAGCCGGGCCGTGGCCGTGGCCGTGGACGTGGACGTGACGTGACATGTCGAAACGAGACGAGACGAGACGAGACGTGCCGAGCCGAGCCGAGCCGCTCTGCATGTGCTGTGTGATGAACCTTTTGCCACAAATGACATTGATTGAGTCTTAACCGTTATCGGTAACTGCCGATTTGATGGCTGAGAGTAACTGACAACTTAATGGCATTATGACTGGTTAAGAGGGTCCAGGTTCATCCTCCCTCTCCTACCCTGTGTGCCTATAAAAGGAGGTGTCTCTCCCAGGCAAACACACACAAGCAGACTCTCCCTGTCTGGTACTCCTTTTAGGAGACCTCTCTCTTCTCCCTGTTTTTTGCTGCTCTCTTGCATTCTCAATGCAAGCTTTATGCGCACTTTGCTTGCGTGAGCAGTTGCCTCCGAACCCCCCTACCTAGTGATCCTGCTCGGGATGGGCGGGTGATAAGGTTTTTTGGGAGCGTACGAGTACGCACCTGCTCGCCGCTGCGAACGACTACTTCCCGGTGCCTAACTTCGTCACCCGTACGACTAGTTCCTGGTGGCCAGCTTCGTCAACCTGTACTACTACTTCCTGGTGGCCAACTTCATCAACCCAAATGACTACTTCCTAGTGGCCGTCTCCCTCACGTGAACGACTATGTCCCGGTTGCCGTTTGAGGGACTCCACTGCATCGACTCGCCACTGCACCGAATCAGATCGACTACTTCGAGCAAGGCCAGTCGAGGATGGTTAATATTATTCCTCCAGCTGCTAACGGCGCATCTGGTGCCTCCGGTACCGGCCCCGCCTCTGGGTACATCCTGAACATCATTTTGTTTTGGTTTTGGTTTCTCAAGTTGTTCATGTTATTTAGGAGATTTAACTTGATTACTCGCACATGCTATGTTATCACTGAATCACTCACTGTTGTCATGAATTTGTTGCTAATTTTTGGAATTAAAATATACCGAATGATGCCTAAATTTTTAACACATTAGACCTTATAGGACAAGATTTGAGGAAACAAAGATTCTAATTTCTATGCAGTACACATTTGGAAAACAATAGAGAGGAGCAGACTGCACAGCTATCGTCTTGTGCCATCGGCATGCCATGGCCACATTCCCAAAACTCGAGCTGTACCCAAGGGATGGGTTAGGTATTGCCTAAATTGGCATTGCTATGTACTGTAATTCTGTTTGTTCAATTAGTTTGGAGTGCAAGCTGGGCCGACGACAGGTCGGGGAGGAGAAGCCACCAGCGGAATCTCTCCTTGCAAACATACTGACTATGGGTCTCCATCTGATTCTCTGTGGGAGCTGATTCTCTGAGAAAAGTGATTCTGTAGCTAAAAGTGATTCTCTTTGATTCCCTAGCATAAACTATCAAAATTAGGATAGAGAAACACTTCACAATTTCAGAAGAAGCTACTTTTTTTAGCTCTTAGCCCCTTAGTTCATTTCAAAGAATCACTTCTCAGAATCAGCAGAGAATCACTTCTCGCTGGAAAACTGTTTGGCAGGGCTACCCCTAGATTCACCAGAAAATCAGCTCTGGGAGCTCTGCCAAACAGGGCCTATCTAGTGAGCATAATACCTAACAGGCATTTCCTCGAGCAGCTGCTGGACGTCGTCCATGCCAAAGACCACTTCGGCCGCTAGGCCGCTGCGTAGCTCCCCAATGCCGCTTGCTTCTTTGTCGCGTGCATTGCACGAGACCACAGCAGTCACCACGGTTGCTCCAATGCTCCGTGAGCAGCAGCAGCGGTTGTTGGTGATGTTGCACCGCTCGCACAGGGGAGAGATGCAGCGATGTCAGCACTGCCAGTGCCTGCTGCATCTCCAACCGCAATGCACCGCCGCCGCCTTGTGCGCTCTGCTGGGCCTCCGCTTATAGCTGCGTCCGTAGCTCCGCCCTTGCGCCGCCGTCGCCATGGGCCTGCAGCTGGGCTGCCGCACGTCTGCTCTCGTAGCCTTTCCGCCGTTTGCCCGATGCGTTATGGAAGATATCGGGGCAAAGCGGATGAGGTGGGTGATGGAGGGAGTTCCAGGTGAGGTACCAGGGGAAGAGTGTCACGGCACAAGCACCTGAACCTGGATAGGAAGCAGAAGCTGAAGCATTGGGCCATGGGAAATGCATCAGGAGGCCCACGAAGAAACTTGATATGTGAACAAATAGCACATGGGCTTGACCCACTTCGTGTAAGAATACTTAAGGTTGACAGAACGAGAGGGAGAGCATGATGTTGTATGAGGAAAACCTCAAACCCTAATCCCCAACCTTCCTCTGCTTCCCTCTGTTCCCCTTCCTGCTACTATGAACTATCGATGAATCCTATACCACCATATCATGTGTTTCAGTTGCTGTGATTGTGACATTTGGTATCAGATTAGGTCGATTCCTGTTGGATTTGGGTCGATTCGAGTCACTGGAGGCATTGGGAGTGGTGAATCCAGCGTCAATCTGGCGAAGAAGAAGCAGTCCTCCACTCTGACGGAGAGGATGGGCATCGTGGAAGCTGATCTCAAGTCCTTGGACAAGAAGCTCGACACCATCGTCGATCTTCTGGATGGCTTCACCAAGTGGCGTCCAACGGTCGATTCCGCGGTGGATAATCTCACCCGCATGGTCGGTGAGCTCAAGTCGCGCGTTGAGGTGTTGGAGCAACCCCAGGCTCACACCTCCATGGTCCCGCCGCGCGAGGAAGAGGGACGGGCCAGTGGCCACCGCGTCGAGACAAGTTACCAAGGGTGTCTGGATAGGGCCATCATCCCTACCAAACCCCTGGTCAGGGGTGAGCATTCGCAATTCCAAACTAAAGTAGCACTAGGATATGGAGATGCTATTGGTAAATCTTATGCTAGTAGCCAGTATAATCAGTTGGATGGGGAGAAGTTTAGGATGCCTAAGATAGATTTTCCAAAGTTTGATGGTGATAATCCTAAGTGGTGGAAGGATAGATGTGAGCAGTACTTTGAGTACTATCATATTCCTTATCACATTTGGCCTGGTTTTGCTGCCATGAGTTTCACTGGGAATTCAAAACTTTGGTTCCAAACTTATGAGGCTATGCATAAGATGGAATCGTGGCCTAACTAGTGTTGGCTATTTTTGAGAAATTTGGAAGGGATCAGTACCAGCGACATATGGATGAGTTGCTCAATATTAAACAGCTCACCTCTGTTGATGCTTTTTCTCTAAAATTTGATGAGTTGAAGCATAGGGTGTTAGTTCATAATGGCAATTTAGATGAAACCTTTTTTGTGAGTAGATTTTTACAAGGCTTAAAAGAAGAAATCAGTGATGTTATTCGATTACATAAACCAAAGAGTGTTGATGCTGCTCTAGCACTTGCTTTAACGTAGGAGGATGTATTGAACTCAAGGGATTCCTAGAGGAAAAAGCCTTACTTCAGAAGTGATATGAAAGAGCCATACAAGAAAGAATTTAAAGTGCCTAGTACTGCAAAAGGCATTTTGGGGACTTTTCCTGATGAAACTACTCCTACTGAAAGCAAGAAAGGCGACATCTAGAAAGCTGATGGCAAATTTGATTTGCTGAGAGCTATGTTGAGAGCTAAGGGCTTGTGCTACAAATGCAGGGAGAAGTTTGGGCCCAACCATAAGTGCCCACAGAATGTCTCTTTACATATTGTTGAAGAGTTATGGGAGGTCTTGCAATTGGATCAAGAGGGGACAGTGGAAGTAAATTCTGATACATCTTCTGAATCAGAAGAAATACTGTTGAGTTTATCTGTGTCTGCTCTAGAGGGAACCACACACAGGAAGACCATGAAGCTGTTGGGTACTATTGGCAATAAGAAAGTACTGATACTAATTGACTCTGGGAGTTCTGGCACTTTCATCAGTGAGAAAATGGTTCAAACATTGGGGTGTTCGATGAATGTTGCTCCTAAAATTCAAGTGGCTATTGCTGATGGGAAAACTATGATATCAGATAAGATGGTGTCCAAGTTGGAATGGTATACACAGGGTCACACCTTTACCACTGACATGAGGGTATTGCCAATACATGGCTATGATATTATCTTGGGTATTGATTGGCTGGAAGATTTCAGTCCCATGTGGATTCATTGGAAAAATAAAATTATGAAATTCACATACAAAAAGAAGAGGATCACATTGAAAGGCATCAAAGATAAGCCCAAGAGTTGCAAAATGATCACGGCTCGGAAATTGCAGCATCTAATGAAGAAGGAACTAGCTCAGCTAGTGCAGTTATGTGCAGTGACAGAACATCAAGTCCCAACTGTCCTTGCAGAAGATATTCAAAATTTATTGAAGAAGAACAACCATATTTTCCATGAGCCTCAGTCACTACCACCTGAGCGGCCATGTGACCACACAATTCCACTGTTGCCTAGTGCACCACCAGTACAGCTCAAACCATATCGGTTTTCACCGCATCTGGAAGATGAAATGGAAAGGCAAATAAAAGATATGCTGCAAAAAGGGATGATCCAACACAGTACAAGTCCCTTTTCCTCTCCTGTGTTACTAGTCAAAAAGAAAGATGGGAGCTGGCGATTCTGTGTTGATTACAGGAGACTCAATGCCATCACAGTTAAAAACAAATATCCAATGGCCTATTGTTGATGAACTTTGGGATGAACTCAGTGGAGCAAAGTGGTTTACCAAGTTGGATTTCCGCTCTGGTTACCACCAAATTAGGTTGGCTCGGGCCGATGTACATAAAACAGCCTTTAAAACACATGGTGGTCACTATGAATTTCGAGTCATGCCACTTGGGTTGACAAATGCACCTGCAACATTTCAAGATGTGATGAACAAGATATTTGCTGAGTTCAATAGGAAGTTTATCTTGGTATTTGTGGATGATATTCTGATTTATAGCAAATCTTATGAGGAGCATATCCAACATCTTCAAGCAGTATTTGATGTTATCACAGAGAACCAGTTCGTTTTGAAAACCAACAAATGTTCCTTTGCACAGGAAAATCTAGAGTATTTGAGACACATTATTACTGCTAAAGGTGTCTCCACTGATCCTACAAAGATTCAAGCAGTCAAGGACTGACCGATACCAACAAATGCTAAACAACTCAGAGGATTCCTTGGACTTGCTGGGTACTATAGGAAATTCATAAAGAATTATGGACTTATCAGCAGATCCTTGACTGACCTACTTAAGAAGCATGTCATTTACCAGTGGTCAGCTACTGCTCAAGAAGCATTTGAGGCTATAAAAAAACCCTTACTACTGCTCCAGTTCTGAAACTTCCTGACTTTTCACAGGAGTTTGCCATAGAAACAGATGCTTCTTATCAAGGGATTGGTGCAGTCTTAATGCAGAATGGGCACCCATTAGCATTCCTGAGCAAGGCACTAGGAATTAAAAACAAGGGTTTGTCCACCTATGAGAAAGAATGCTTAGCAGTGCTCATGGCTGTGGACAAGTGGAGACAGTACCTACAACATGCAGAATTTACCATCAAAACAGATCAAAAGGCCCTCATACACTTGGATGATCAACAGATGAACACTCCCATGCAGCAAAAGGCATTCATCGAGTTGTTGGGCCTTCGATTCAAGATGCAATATAAACAAGGCACCACCAATCGAGCGGCCGATGCGTTATCCAGACTACCATCTCAAGGTGGCATGTTCGCAATTTCTGTGTGCAAACCAACTTGGATTGCAGAAGTAATGGAGGGATATCTGCAGGACAAACAGGCCCAAGAACTCCTTACTGAACTAGCCATTGATCCAAACAAAGGTACACAATACTCACTCCATGATGGTATTATTCGATTCAAAGGAAGGATCTGGATTGGTAATAATGCTAAGATTCAACAATCCATACTGTATGCACTGCATAGTAGTGGTTTGGGAGGACATTCTGGCATTACAACTACCTATAATAGAATCAAATCTTTATTTGCGTGGCCAAATATGAAAAAACACATTGATACCTATAACGTGCCAACAGGCAAAGGTTGAACATGTCAAGTTGCCAGGCCTGTTACAGCCCCTACCAATACCAGAACAAGCATGGTCCACAATTAGCATTGATTTCATTGAAGGGCTACCCAAGTCCAAACAGTATGACACAATTTTGGTGGTCATCGACAAATTTTCGAAATATGGTCACTTTATTCCACTATCCCATCCTTTCACGGCTCATCACATTGTTCAATTGTTCATTACACATGTGTATAAGTTACATGGCATACCAGCTGTCATAATATCTGATAGGGACCAGATTTTTACCAATACCTTTTGGCAAGAGCTTTTCAAGGCCACTGAAACCACACTTGCTATGAGTTCTTCCTATCATCCACAAACGGATGGTCAGACTGAAAGACTGAACCAATGTCTAGAAACATACCTTAGGTGCTCTATTCATTCCTGCCCAAACAAGTGGCATCAATGGCTTCCTCTGGCTGAATTTTGGTACAACACATCGTACCATTCAGCTTTAGGAAGAACACCATTCAATGTGTTATACGGTCAGGAACCGAGGCAATTGGGTATCAGATCTGTCACTTATACACCAGCAAATGATGTCGAAGAATGCCTAGCTCAGCGAAACTTGATGACACAGTTGATCCAACAACAGTTACATCGTGCTCAACAAAGAATGAAACACCAAGCTGATAAATGAGGATCTAAAAGGAATTTTGCTGTTGGAGATTGGGTGTTCTTGAAACTGCAACCTTATGTGCAGATGTCAGTGGTTCAACGCACTAATCAAAAGCTGTCCTTCAAATACTTTGGACCTTATCTCATATGTGATAAAATCGGCAGTGTCGCTTATAAGTTGCAACTTCCTACTGGTAGCAAAATACACCCAGTGGTGAATGTCTCTATGTTGAAGAAAGCTGTTCCACAAGATGCTCAGGTAAGCATTGATATACCTGATGTTATCTCTACTGATGGTGCTATTGCAGTACAGCCAGAACAGTTTCTAGATCGTAAATTGGTACGCTTGGGTGACAAAGTCACACTGAAGGTGCTGGTCAAGTGGCATGGTATGGCAAAATCTCTAGCAACTTGGGAAGACCTATCTCTTATGCATCAGAAGTTTCCTGTTACTATGACTTGGGGCCAAGTCATTGCTCATGAGGGGGGGGGGGGGGATGTCACGGCACAAGCACCTGAACCTGGACAGGAAGCTGAAGCTGAAGCATTGGGCCATAGGAAACGCATCAGGAGGCCCATGAAGAAACTTGATATGTGAACAAATAGCACATGGGCTTGACCCACTTTGTGTAAGAATACTTAAGGCTGAGAGAACGAGAGGGAGAGCTTGATGTTGTATGAGGAAAACCTCGAATCCTAATCCCCAACCTTCCTCTGCTTCCCTCTGTTCCCCTTCCTGCTACTCTGAACTATCGATGAATCCTATCCAAATATCACCTGAACCACTATATCTTGTGTTTCGGTTGCTGTGATTGTGACAAAGAGCTGAGGGCGGCATGCAGCAGGACGGCGCGAGGGAATATGAGACGACTGATGGCCCTCTCTAGTGCTCTCATGCAGGGCCGCCGCGACAGACGGAATGGAGCGGGGACGACGCGGCGGCGCGAGGAGGGCGCTGTCGGTGTGTGTACCGGGGTTGAGCGGAGTGGGGACGTCGCGGCCAGCCAGAGCGGTGGAGGCTAGCGGCAGCAGCCAATGGGAGAAGAGAAATGCGCAGCACCGGCGGACGCCGGCGGAGAGGCAGCGACGATGCGCGGGTTCGAGACCTAGAGAGAAAAGTCACACAGGAAATCGAACGAGTCGGACTACTGGTTCACTAGTTTACAGGTCCAACCAGTGGTTTAATGGTCGAATCAGTGGTTTATTATTTATTAATATAATACTTATTGTTCATTATTTATGTGAGTAATATGTATGTTTTATTACTAAAAACATAGATTACGTATAAATAACATAATAGTATATTGTCTAAGGTTTCAAAACTAATACGTAAATACCAAATCATTCACTAATTCATAAAAAACCGGTTCATTGGTTCGTTGAAAAATTGGTCGGTTTGACCGGTTCGCATCGGTTCACACCGGTCCAATTGCATGGCTGATCTTTTAATGGAACCGAACCGGCCAGGTCACCGGTTCACGGTTTTTTTTCAATCTGACCAGTGAACCGATTCGATTTTTTGTTCTAGGGTTTGAGAGCATTCGCGAGTGCCCGGTTTGATGGCTTAACGGGTGTGAGACCCGCAATAATCTGCATCGAACGGTCGACGTAGCGAACTAGACGGATGCGATGGTTCATGGGTCAGCGGGCGTCATGGACCCGCTAACCGCTCGGGAAATAACCCAGCTCTCATAAGTTAGAGATTTACTTTCTGTTAGAGAATTTACTTGTGACAATCGTTATTCCATCAAATTTGACACCTTGGGTTTCTCTGTCAAGGACATCCAAATGGGATGCCCTCTTCTTCACTGCCATAGTGACGGAGAACTCTACACCATCCGTTCAGCTGTCTCCGCTCATGCACACCTCGCCATATCATCCTTTTTGTGGCACCGACGTCTCGGTCATTCCGGCCTTGCCATCCTTGACAGTCTTCACCAACAAAAACTCATTTGATGTAATAAAGTAGCATGGTCCATTTGCCACTCCTATCAACTTGGCAAGCATGTACGGCTACCGTTTAGTAGTTCCACCTTCCAAACTATTGTTCACTTTGAACTAGTTCATTGTGATGTTTGGACGTCTCATGTTTTAAGTATTTTGGGGTTTTCTTACAGTTTGGTTATCGTCGATGACTTCACACACTTTGACTTTTCGGCTTAAACGGAAGTCTAATGTGCATCAACACATTGTTAATTTTGTGTCCTACGCTCACACTCAATTTGCTCTACCCGTTAAGCGCTTTCAGGCGAACAATGGAACCGAATTTGATAACAATGTCCCCACCTCTTTTCTGAATGGTTGTGGCATGCACTTGTGTCTCTCTTGTCCATATACATCTCGTCAAAATGGGAAGGCCGAGCATATTCTTTGGACACTTAATAATTTTGTTCGCACCCACTTACTACATGCACACATGTCACCATCCTATTGGGCTAAGGCCCTTGCCATGGCTACATATCTACTCAACAGGCGTATGTCCTCTTCTGTGCACAACGAAGTCCCATATACCCTCCTCCAGAAAACAACTCCCGAGTACAATCACCTTCTCGTTTTTGGATGTCATTACTATCCTAACCTACAGGTGAAGTCTCCACACAAGCTAGCAGCTCGTTCTGTTGCTTGTGCTTTCATGGGTTATCCACCATCGCACAAAGGTTATAAATGCCTCGACACCTCTACTCGCCGTGTGATCATCTCTTGCCATGTGGTGTTTGATGAGTCCAGTTTTCTGTTGGCGGTCGTTACGACTCGTTTTCGACCACCAATACTCGGGAATAAAAGAGGATATACGCAACATTCCATGAACTTAGGTTTATTTCTAATAAAGTTCGACGAGTTTTGGTGTGTTCCACTTGTGCAGGTACAATAATAAGAAATATGAGCTATAGGGGTCGGAATTGACCGATTCGACCGAACGACACGATTCGGCCGGTTACCCCCCTTAGCCGAACACGACAACCGGAAGTCGTCCACGTCAACGATGACCAAGCAACAACCGTGCATCACACGTGCACGACTGCCACATCACTTTTGGGCCGA
The DNA here is from genome assembly GCA_033239725.1 of Echinochloa phyllopogon. NCBI lineage: Eukaryota > Viridiplantae > Streptophyta > Magnoliopsida > Poales > Poaceae > Echinochloa > Echinochloa phyllopogon. The sequence continues at coordinate 18,948,422 of BTCW01000015.1, read as the reverse complement.
ACCAACACGAAGACCACCTGGATCAAGTCATCCACAAAGCCCAGGATGCAAAGGTAGTGCAGGCGGGCAGGCCTGGGCCTCCGGCCCGATTCGGTTGAATGCCCAATTCGCCCGAACTGCCCCCACACTAGGAACCGCCTCCAGGGAGCAAATCCAGGCCATAGGGAGCAAGGACGGTGCATCCAAGGGTTCAGCCGAATCCTTGGATTCGCCCGAACCCTGGAATTCGCCCGAATTAGGGGGAACCGACCCCTGGCTCCCTTGGCCGGTACTGCTCCTCAACCGTCATTAGCCAATATAAATAGAGGTGTCCATTCACTTGTAACACACACACTCAAGCCAAGGAGCTCTCATTCCACTTCTTTCTAGTAGAGTTAGGATAGTTTAGTTGAGAGTTAGAGTTGAGTCGAGCTGTGCCTCGGAGGTTCCAGAGTCATCTTCAGGAGCTCTGGTATAAGCTCTTGTATCTTTTCCTTTTCCTTTTGTAAGACTTTGATTTATCAATATAGTTATCTTTATGACTTTGCCCTTGTCATTTATAGCTTGCTTCTACTTTATTCTAGTTGCAACTATATCGTGTTTAGACTATAGTTAGTTGTAGCTCTAGTGCTTCTAGATCTTGATTAAGTCTTTGTCTTAGCTGGTTCTTCGATCTTGCTCAATACTTGTGGTGAATTGTCACTGGGGTATTGACAAGGTTGCTTGCTCTTACTAGCGGAGTAAGTAGTTGTTGACTATTGTGGGAGTGGTTCCCAGTCTAGCCAGTGGCCTTAGTTTCTCCCCACGTCTACGGAGGTGGTAGCCGTTAGGTGGTGATAGCCCTATACGACCTACATAGTCCATCACGTTCGTCGTGGCCTGCAGGATCCCAATGTGTAGGATTGGTGGCACCCCTTCTCATCCCTTTCTGCGTGTCGTAGGTTCTATTGTCCCGACGCTAAGACATTAGAGTTAATCCTGATCTCTGAGTGCTGGCTCTTCAACCACTATATCTCTAAGCCCGACTGACATAGGTAGATAGAGTACCCAGGATTCCTCAATCTCTTCTTGTTGTCCTCCCAACTATTTGTTCCTTCTGTTTCCTATCTGAGCCACCCTTGAGCTGTGTGTCATGGTATAACCACTCCTATCCAACACCATTTATCCCATGTCTTGCTAGTAGTGTACCCTTCTGTGATAGTCTCAAATATCTGTTTGCTAGTAATCTTGCTAAAGCTTCCCTGCGGAAATATAAATTACGATACCTCAGATTACTCCCTGGTGAAGTGCTACAATGGTAATTCTGTGCACTTGAAGAATATTTATATATTTTACTGAGCCATAAGAAAAACCACTGAAACACTACTTACCCCAGTACCTGGATTCACAATCCTGATATTGGATCGTAAGAAGTGCCAACAAGCATTTCTGGCGCCATTGCCGGGGAAGCAATTGGCTAGATACTTTCAAACTTTTATCTTGAGCTATCTTAGTTGAGTATACCGCTACTCAAGCGGGTTTATCCTTGCTCTGTTTCGTTGGTCTTGTGAAGCAAAGCAGTGCATGACTGGTTTCCAACTACCGTCAAACTACCAAAAAAATCCTGAGTCTCTTGTGAGGAAAGTGCGACCCCGTATTGTAAATCCTCAGAAGCATCTCATTCCGACGAGCCCGGTCTTTCCCGTCGTTGACCTGGCTTCATCGAGGATGACAAGCAAGACGATCCGTGAGTTCTCTGCTCCATCGAGCGAGAACGTGCGTGTCGGACCAGCTCCGCAAGTCGGAGAGGGGACCTTCGAGCTCAAGCCAGCCCTCATCAACATGGTGCAGGCTAGCCCGTTCTGTGGCAAGCCGCACGAGGATGCCAACGCTCATCTTCAGCATTTTCTGGAGATTTGCAACACCTTCACCATACGCGGGGTAAGCATTGATGCCATTTGCCTTCGTTTATTCCCTTTCTCATTATTAGGCAAGGCGAAACAATGGTTTTATGCTAACCGCGAAGCCATAGAAACTTGGGATAAGTGCACTAGCGCATTTCTGCTAAAATTCTTTCCGGTTGGGAAAACCAATGCCCTCCAGAACAAAATTGCTAGTTTCCAGCAGCTAAAAGAAGAAACACTCCCGGAGGCATGGGATCGCCTCCAGGACTATATATCTTCTTGTCCTCACCATGGTATGCATAGTTGGTTTATCGTTCAAACCTTTTACCACGGGCTTAGAAGCTCTACCCGTGAGTATCTGGATGCTGCTGCTGGAGGTTCTTTCTTCTCTCTTGAGGAGAGTCGTGCAAAGGCCCTCATAGAGAATATGGTCGAGAACCAAGGTTGGTCCGACGATCGAGCCCAACCTCGGACCCGAGGAGTTCACCAAGTGGAAGCTCTGGACATTGTCGCTGCCAAGATGGACCTCCTGATGAAGAAACTGGAGGCCCCTGCTCAAGAAATGGTGCAAGCCATGGATTCTCGCATGACTTGCGAGGTCTGTGGCAACACTGGCCATTCGGGGAGCAACTGCCCCGAAACGCGAGAAGATGCCCACTACGTCAACAACTCCAACAAGAACGGGTATCGACCGAACAACTACGGCAGTCAAGGCTGGAATTCACGCCCAAACCTCCCATTCGAAAGGCCTCAATAAGGTAACAATTTCAATTCCAGCAATTTCAATAATCAGCCATCACTTAGAGATCTAGTGTTTGGCCAGGGTAAAATCACTGAAAATATTAATAAAAAGCTTCCTGCTAATGATAAAATCCTAGAAAGCATAGGTTGGATTCCTTTTGCTTCTGCTATGAAAAGCCAACTGAGTTTCAATAAAATGATAGAAACCCAAATTGCTCAGTTAGCTGCAGCCGTTCCTGTCACTGAATCGGGGAAGATTCCGGGGCAACCAGAGTAGAGAAGAGAAGAAGACAAAGCCTCTCACACCAGAGTAGCAGAGCACCGAGTGTTTGTTGAAGACACTCATCAATGGAGAGCTGGAAATACTCGGTGGCGAGCAGTTCAAACGAAATGAGCCAACAGGACAAATGCAAGCAGAAGAGATGGATCTTCTCATAAAGAAATACGAAGAAGACCAAGCCCTCCGGAATTCTCCAGAGGAACCGATCCCACCGCCACCAACACAGAAAAAGACTAAGAAGATGTGGCGGAAGAAGGTTGCATCACCCGAACCACTCACTCCGGGATCGGACGATGACAAAATCAACTAAAGACAAGAGGAGTCCCGCTCATGGACTTTAAACACGAGCTCTCGCTGTGAGGAAAACTGGTATGTATCTCATGTTTCCCTTCCAAATTTTTAATTTCCATCAGTGCATTTGCATGTTTCCCTTCCAAAATAAATGAACCACTTGTGTAATTAATTTGAAAGAGAGTAGAAAAATTGCTAGCATGGAAAAAATAAATGGACAACGTGCTGAAATTTATTTATAGTGGGTGTAAAATGTAATTCTCATCATTTTTACCCCTTCTAGAACATCTCCATTTATCTACCATCATCACCAACCAGCACAAAACATGTCTACCCCACTCAACATGGCTGCACACTCACCAATTATCACAAAACATAGCAGCATGGGGGTGACTCCACTAACTTCCACTTTGGTCATGTCAATTTTGCATCTTACCTACCACTAAACTCCACTCACATGACCATGTCAAGTGTTGACCACACAAATTTGCGTGTAACCAAAGCAAAGGGGAGTGCTCCACTCACATGGAGTGGCCAGGCCACACATGCCTGGTTCGGCCGAACCAGGCCATTCGGCCGAACCAGGGTAGGCCCTCCTGTAACACCCTAAAAATGCCTATTTTTAAAAATTTAGTAATTAAATTGCCTTTATTTAACTTAATGCTCATATTTATCTAAGGAAAATAAATTATTTATGAGAAATAAAATTAAATATAAGGTTAGAAACATTTTTGTTGCATTCATGCTGTCTGCATTGAGTTTTGTTTGTGTGTGGTTCAATTGGAATTTAAATTCTGTTTAAATTCGAATTTGAATCATTTTGTTTGAAGCTCTAGAAAAGTTGTAGCGGCCCGAGTCCACTTTTCCCCCCTGAACTCTTTTCCTCGGCCGAATTTGGCCCTTTTTCTTTCCTTCCCCCGCAGCGGCCCAGCTTCCCCCTCGCCACTTTCGGCCCAGCCCGGCCAGCTCCGCGCCAGCCCACCTCACGGCCCAGCACTCTCCCTCTCTCTTCCCCCGTTTTCCTTTTCCCCCGACGCAGGCCCAATTAGGCCCAGCAGCACCCCCGTTTTCCTTTTCCCCCGACGCGGCCCACCAGGCCGGCCTGCCTCACGCCGCTGACACGTGGGGCCCGCGTGTCAGGGTCATCTTCCACCTCCCGTCGGTGTCCGACCCGGACACGCGCCGGAGTCCGGCCCGGCCACGGCACGGACGCCGAAGGCCACCCGAGCCGCCCACGTCCGTCCTATTTAAGCCGCCGCCCTGCGCCACGACCCCCATCGAGCCCCAGCCGCCTCCGCTCGAGCTCTCCTCGCAGCCGCCGCCATGGCCGCCGCCGAGTTCTGCGCCGCCGCGGATCCGCCGTCTCGCCGTCGCTTCGGTCCAATTAGCTGTCGAAGAAGCTTCGCGAGGAGGTAAGGATCCTCCCGAGCCTCTCTTTGCTCCTTTTCCCCCTCTGTTGCAGGCTCGCCGCCGATGCCCGAGCGCTGCCGCCGCCTCCGCTCGTCGCACGCCACCACCGCTGCTCCGCCGCCGACGAGATCCACCCAGACGAACTCGCCGCGTCGCCCCGCGTCTGTAGCACCCGGCCACGCTCCAAACCGAGCCCCTTAGCTCGTTTTCGAGCCACGCCGGTGAAGCGCCGCCGCTCGCCGCCGTTCAGCGCCGCCGCCAGTCAGCGCCGCCGCGGACTTCCTCTCCCCGGATCTGATCCCTGCCATCCAAACTAGATCCGACGGCTCAGATCGAACCAAGGCCGAGTCAACCCCTGGTCAATACCGGTCAACCGAGTCAGCCACGGCCGTTTTTCAAAAGAGCCCCTGCCCTTTTTCAAAATTAACCCGCAGTCCAGATCAATTCAAAAATAATTAGAATCAGGTCCTGATTTTTACAGAAAACCCCCTGCCTTATTTAAAATTTGTACCTGAGGTCCTGTTTTGATTAATTTGCGAATAAACCCTCCTGTTTTTATATAAAATTATGTTTTAGCCCCTGAGTTTTTGCAAATAAGCCCCTGGGACTTTTAAAACTTTGCCAGCAGGTCCCTGAACCTTAGAAAAGCCATATCTTTCTCGTTTTAGCTCCGATTTGAGTGATTTTCGCGCTCACGTGTTCTTAGCGAAGCGTAGATTAGTTTCTAAACCTTCTTTTGTTCTGTTTTTATTGTTTGGTGTACTGTTCTAATATATTAATATTGTTTGCATGTACTGGCTTGTATGGATGCTTGTGTGTTGATGTATGAGTCCAGTCGGTGAGCCGTACGTGTTTCAGTTCGAGGGTTACGAGGAGTAGGACCAACAGCAGCAGCAGGAGCAGCAGCAACAGTTGGACGAAGGCAAGTACAGCACGGACAATCCTTGCTACCTAAACACACTTTTACATTATTTACTGCATACGCATGTGTCTAAATTTTTGCCCTATTAAGGTTATACCTAGCTTTGTTTATCCTATACCTTGATTCCCTTGGGTTATTGCATTTGGGTAAGAACTTTGCTAGGCGCAGCTACTGTCACCAATGTTTAACTGTTAATCTTGACTTAATGGTTCACTTCAATGTTAATGTTAAAATTTGCTTTTTAGCAACATGGATCAGGGAGCTAGGGCGTATGCTTCATGCTTGGCCCTAGTGTCTCTCCGTAAGGACTGGTTCTTAAAGCGGCAACCCAGGAACCTGTCGCCACCACTGGAACTATAATGGCTCTGGTCTTGGACAAGTAACATGTATGGCTCTATCTTAACAGTAGTTACCGACTGGCCGACGACGTTATGGGAAGCATGGGTGAGAGTATGGTTTGATCCACCGAGGACGGAGTATCCGTTGGCTATGTCCCCGTGAGGCACAGTCCCGTGTTGGGAGCTTCCGTATGGCGGGGGTTCCACACGTTGCGCTATTTATATTGTTGTTGTTATTCTTTTCCGCGCTTGGACGCCATTGACCCCCTCGTGTTGCGACATGGGCGTCAGTCAATATCGGTGCCTTGGGTCATGCTGCCTAGGTTGTACCATAACGGCTACTGTTTTGTTAGGGTGTCTTGTGAAAAGCCTCGTAGCGTCCCTATGCAGTCACACCTCGGAAGTGTTGATGTGCGTGGTTGGGTGCAAAGTTCCTTTGAACTTTTACGCGACTGGTGGGAAAAGGGCGAAACCTCTGCAGAGTGTATAATCTATCATGATAGCCTTGCTCAGGGTCAAGAGCGGCCTGGATCCTTTTTGATTAGAAGTTGATATTTATTATTGTTTAATGTTCACTTCTACACTAATAACTGGGATACAACTGGGATTCATATAAATATAGTGATTATGATGATGGTTAAAATGAAACAACTAAAATTGCTAATGCAGTACAGCCGTGTCAAGCCTTTCCTTTAAGCCTTCATTATCCGTGTTGTATTTGCTAAGTAAGACATTTACTTACACTTGCCATTCAACAAAATCCCGGATGGGTAACAGATGGATTAGATGGTACTGCTGCTGTTGAATTTCTTGAAGATCTACCATTCTACTAGCTGTGCTCAACCAGTCGGTGTCCCTGTGGTTTATGGTTATCGGCTTCGTCTACGTCTTCCTTTAGAGAGAGTTAATAAAGAGACTTCCGCTGTGTTAGTTAGTTATTTGAGGCAAACTCTGATGTAAAACCATTTTATTCGAGCATATGTACTCTGTTTATCATATTTGTTATCTATATGTGTTCTGTGGACTTCCTGGGCACACATATAGTAGCATTCGGGTTTCTGTGTAAATTTGGGTGTGACAGATTGGTATCAGAGCCGTGCTGACTGTAGGAACGCAGCCTAGTTAGAACGGTTGAAAAATCATTAGGAGACCACCATGATATTGTTTCAGATCATTTAGTTACGTTTTTCAAAACCAATGCTATCGAGTCTCGTGTGAATCATGTCTTTGGGTGCTTGATTTTGCTGTTATTATGCTTATGTTTGATTTGGATCTTTGTAATGATTGTGATGGTCATAGACGCAAGTCTATCTCCATCTAGATATAGGACTAAGGTTTAAGGAATATTAGTGAATAAATAGTTTGGGTTATCTATTCCCTTTGCACTTCCTCTGTCTTACTCTCTATACCTCTGAATCATATCCTTCCAAGTACTGCTATCTTCTTATGCACCATCTGCAAGCATGGGTTATCTAATACCAGTTGGCGGGAATACTGATGGGAGATCTCTTGCTATGGTAGATGGTTAACACCAGAGGCAACCCCGGAGGCAGTGGAAGCAACCAGAACCAGAACCCACCACCTCCACCACCGCCACTCACCATGGAGCAGATGATGCAGATGCAACTTCAGCTGACACAGCAGATGGCGCAAACCATAGCACTGATGCAGCAGAATCAGCAGAACCTGCTTCAACAGCACCACGTGCAGCCCAGAGATAAAAGGGGCGAGTTTATGAAGGGACGCCCTCCTACCTTCAACAAGTCTAGCGACCCAATGCAAGCAGAGGACTGGCTCAAGGCAGTGGAACGACAGCTGGACATTGCACAGTGCAACGACCGGGAGAAGGTGTTGTATGGAAGTGGACAGCTCCAGGGAGCAGCTTTGGATTGGTGGGATGCGTACCAGTATGCTCACCCCAATCGTGATCAGATCACTTGGCAGGAGTTCCGCGACAGCTTCCGTTCTCACCACGTGCCGGAAGCGCTGATGACCTTGAAGAAGAAGGAGTTCCTGGCTTTGAAGCAGGAAGGTATGAGTGTCACCGCTTATCGTGACAAGTTCATTGAGTTGGCCCGTTATGCTCTAGAGGACGTGAATACGGATAGGAAGAAGCAGACCCGATTCCGAGATGGCCTGCATGATATACTCCAGTACCAGCTCCTGTGCTCTAGGTTCGCCACTTTTCAAGAACTGGTGGATAGCGCACTACTGCTGGAGCACAAGCGCCATGAGATGGAGGAAAAGAAGAGGAAGCTTCAAGGCACACAGTCAGGAAGCAATGTTCGCCCTCGCTTCAATCCTCAGCAAGGAAACAAGCAGGTGGTGACTCCCCAGCGTTTCCAGGGACAGTCCGGTCCGATGAACCACAACCAGTATCAGCAACGTCCCAGTACCAGCCACGTCCCCAGTACCCCTCAGCACTACCTCAGCAACGTCCTCAGAACCAGCCACAGAATGGTCCTGTCCAACGCCCCAATCCGACCAACAATGCACCTACGGCTCCGAGGTGTTTTGGTTGTGGTGAGCTAGGACACTATGCCAGCGCTTGTCCTCGCAAGGCTCAACACGCCGTTGGTCAGAACAACAATCAGAGGATTGGGCAACCGCAGAACCAGAACGGGAGTCAGCAGCAGAACCCAGCGAGAGGCAAGGTCAACCACATGGGTGCAGAAACCGCAGAAGGAGCAACGGATGTCGTTGTGGGTACGTTCCCTGTCAACTCGACTCTCGCAATTGTTTTGTTTGATACTAGAGCTTCGCATGCTTTCATATCTGCTGCTTTCGTGAAAAAGAATATGATGATCTTGCAACCTATGGGGAACCCCATGGTAGTTAGTTCACCCGGGGGAGAACAGCGTGCCACATTACGTTGCCCCTGTATCACCATCACAATAAGGGGGGTAGACTTTGTGGTGAACCCGATAGTCCTAGAAACCCTTGGGTTTGACTTGATCCTGGGTATGAGCTGGTTAGCCAGATATGATGGGGTGATTCATTGCTCCAAAAGAACAGTGCAGCTGACAGCAAAGACTGGTGAGAAAGTGGAGTACCAAGCAGCTAGCCCCTTGGGACACAATCAGATCTACCAAGCCGAAGGTGTAGCACTGGAAGACATCAGAGTGGTGTGCGAATTCCCAGACGTGTTTCCAGATGAGTTACCAGGTATGCCCCCAGACCGCGAAGTTGAATTTGTTATTGATCTTAAGCCTGGTACTGCACCTATAGCTAAGAGGCCATATAGAATGGGAGTAAAAGAACTAGAGAAACTTAAGGAGGAATTAAGGGCGTTGTTAGCAAAAGGGTATATTCGTCCTAGTTCATCCCCTTGGGGAGCACTAGTTTTGTTTGTGGATAAGAAAGATGGGACCCAGAGATTGTGTGTGGATTATCGAGCTTTGAATGAAGTGACCATCAAAAACAAGTACCCGCTGCCAAGGATTGATGATCTCTTCGACCAGTTGAAAGGAGCATGTGTGTTCTCTAAGATCGATCTCCGATCCGGTTACCATCAGATGAGGATACGAATGACTGACATCCCCAAAACAGCCTTCACAACCCGATATGGTCTATATGAGTTCACTGTCATGTCTTTTGGTCTGACAAATGCACCGGCATACTTCATGTATTTGATGAACAGTGTTTTCATGGACTATCTTGACAAATTCGTAGTGGTGTTCATTGACGATATTCTGGTTTTCTCCAAGAATGAGGAGGAGCATGAAGAACATCTGAGGTTGGTGATGCAGAGACTTCGTGAGCATCAGTTGTATGCCAAGCTGAGTAAGTGTGAGTTTTGGTTGAAGGAAGTAGAATTCTTGGGTCACGTCTTGTCCAATAGTGGAGTGGCCGTTGATCCGAAGATGGTTAGTGATGTGCTGAGTTGGAATCCGCCTAAGGATGTGAGTGAAATCAGAAGTTTCCTTGGAATGGCTGGATACTATCAGAGGTTTATTGAAGGATTCTCCAAGATTGCTAAACCCTTGACGGCGTTATTGGAGAAAAATGCCAAGTTTGTCTGGACTGGAGAGTGTCAAGTCAGCTTTGAGGAATTGAAGAAGAGGTTAACAACGGCACCTGTGCTAGTGTTGCCGGATATAACCAAAAGCTTCTCTATCTACTGCGATGCATCCCGTCTAGGACTGGGGTGTGTACTCATGCAGGAAGGCAGAGTAGTAGCTTATGCATCGAGGCAGTTGAGGAAACATGAGCAGAATTACCCGACACACGATCTGGAATTAGCAGCTGTAGTTCATGCTTTGAAGATTTGGAGGCATTACCTGATTGGACATAAGTGTGATATTTACACTGACCACAAGAGTCTCAAGTATGTGTTCACTCAGTCAGATCTGAATATGAGGCAACGTCGTTGGTTAGAGTTGATCAAGGACTACGATCTGGAGATTCATTATCATCCAGGGAAGGCCAATCTGGTGGCAGACGCTCTGAGTAGAAGGGGTTACGTGAATAAGATCACGGGACATTGCCTACCGGAGGAACTCAGTTCAGAGTTTGAAAGGATGAGTCTGGGATATGTGACCAGCGTCACCGAGATGGCAGTAGAACCGACCTTGGAACAAGAGATTCGAAAAGGACAGCTCACAGATGAGAAGATCAAGGAGATCGTGGAACTGGTGGCATTAGGAAAAGCCCCTGGTTTTCGAGTGGATGACCAAGGAACATTGTGGTATGAGAAGAGGATCTGTGTACCAGATATAGTACAGATCAGGGATGCAATTCTCAGGGAAGCCCTTGAATCGGCGTATTCAATACACCCAGGTAGTACCAAGATGTACCAAGATATCAAAGAGAGATTTTGGTGGTACGGATTGAAGAGAGATGTGGCCACATACGTAGCTCTATGTGACACATGTCAGAGAGTCAAGGATGAACATCAGAGGCCAACAGGTTTGCTCCAACCCCTGAAGGTACCTGAATGGAAGTGGGAAGAGGTCGGTATGGATTTCATCACCGGCTTACCTCGCACTCAGAGGGGATTTGACTCAATCTGGGTGATCGTGGATCGTTTGACCAAGGTGGCGCATTTCCTTCCAGTAAAGACCACCTACACCGGAGCCAAACTAGCGGAGTTGTATATGGAGAGGATGGTGTGTTTGCATGGGGTACCGAAAAGAATAGTGTCAGATCGAGGTACCCAGTTCACATCACACTTTTGGCGACAATTGCATGAGTCTATGGACACTAAACTACAATTTAGTTCAGCATACCATCCGCAGACAGATGGGCAGACAGAATGGACAAATCAGATATTGGAAGATATGTTGAGAGCATGTGCTCTACAATATGGTGCCAGTTGGGACAAGAGTTTACCGTACGCGGAATTCTCGTACAACAACAGCTATCAGAAGAGTTTGCAGATGGCACCATTCGAGGCTCTGTGTGGCAGAAAGTGTAGGACACCACTATTCTGGAATCAGATGGGAGAAAGTCAGATATTCGGACCTGAAATACTAAGAGAGGTAGAGCGACAAGTGCAGATAATCAGACAGAATCTGAAAGTGGCACAATCCAGACAGAAGAGCTATGCAGATAACCGACGGAGGGATCTCAGCTTTGAAGTTGGAGACTTCGTGTATCTCAAGGTGTCACCCATGAGAGGCGTGAAGAGGTTCAACATCAAGGGCAAGTTAGCACCTCGATACATTGGACCGTTCAAGGTACTTGGTCGGAAAGGTGAGGTGGCATATCAGTTAGAGCTACCAGAGAAGTTAGCGGGAGTACATGATGTGTTCCATGTGTCTCAGTTGAAAAAGTGTTTGCGAGTACCTGAGGAACAGATTCCGATTGATGAGCTGAATGTGGAGGAAGATCTTACCTACGCTGAGCACCCTGTCAAGATTTTGGAGGAGTCAGAAAGAGTCACCAGAAATAAAGTGATCCGGATGTGCAAGGTCCAGTGGAGCCGTCATTCAGTGGATGAAGCGACTTGGGAAAGAGAAGAAGACCTCAGAGCTGAATATCCACAATTATTCCCATCCACATCCGAATCTCGAGGGCGAGATTCATCTTAAGGGGGGTAGGTTTGTAACACCCTAAAAATGCCTATTTTTAAAAATTTAGTAATTAAATTGCCTTTATTTAACTTAATGCTCATATTTATCTAAGGAAAATAAATTATTTATGAGAAATAAAATTAAATATAAGGTTAGAAACATTTTTGTTGCATTCATGCTGTCTGCATTGAGTTTTGTTTGTGTGTGGTTCAACTGGAATTTAAATTCTGTTTAAATTCGAATTTGAATCATTTTGTTTGAAGCTCTAGAAAAGTTGTAGCGGCCCGAGTCCACTTTTCCCCCTGAACTCTTTCCCTCGGCCGAATTTGGCCCTTTTTCTTTCCTTCCCCCGCAGCGGCCCAGCTTCCCCCTCGCCACTTTCGGCCCAGCCCGGCCAGCTCCGCGCCAGCCCACCTCGCGGCCCAGCACTCTCCCTCTCTCTTCCCAATTAGGCCCAGCAGCACCCCCGTTTTCCTTTTCCCCCAACGCGGCCCAGCAGGCCGGCCTGCCTCACGCCGCTGACACGCGGGGCCCGCGTGTCAGGGTCATCTTCCACCTCCCGTCGGTGTCCGACCCGGCCACGGCACGGACGCCGAAGGCCACCCGAGCCGCCCACGTCCGTCCTATTTAAGCCGCCACCCTGCGCCACGACCCCCATCGAGCCCCAGCCGCCTCCGCTCGAGCTCTCCTCGCAGCCGCCGCCATAGCCGCCGCCGAGTTCTGCGCCGCCGCGGATCCACCGTCTCGCCGTCGCTCCGGTCCAATTAGCTGTCGAAGAAGCTTCGCGAGGAGGTAAGGATCCTCCCGAGCCTCTCTTTGCTCCTTTTCCCCCTCTGTTGTAGGCTCGCCGCCGATGCCCGAGCGCTGCCGCCGCCTCCACTCGTCGCACGCCACCACCGCTGCTCCGCCGCCGACGAGATCCACCCAGACGAACTCGCCGCGTCGCCCCGCGTCTGTAGCACCCGGCCACGCTCCAAACCGAGCCCCCTAGCTCGTTTTCGAGCCACGCCGGTGAAGCGCCGCCGCTCGCCGCCGTTCAGCGCCGCCGCCAGTCAGCGCCGCCGCGGACTTCCTCTTCCCGGATCTGATCCCTGCCATCCAAACTAGATCCGACGGCTCAGATCGAACCAAGGCCGAGTGAACCCCGGGTCAATACCGGTCAACCGAGTCAGCCGCGTTTTTCGAAAGAGCCCCTGCCCTTTTTCAAAATTAACCCGCAGTCCAGATCAATTCAAAAATAATTAGAATCAGGTCCTGATTTTTACAGAAAACCCCCTGCCTTATTTAAAATTTGTACCCGAGGTCCTGTTTTGATTAATTTGCGAATAAACCCTCCTGTTTTTATATAAAATTATGTTTTAGCCCCTGAGTTTTTGCAAATAAGCCCCTGGGACTTTTAAAACTTTGCCAGCAGGTCCCTGAACCTTAGAAAAGCCATATCTTTCTCGTTTTAGCTCCGATTTGAGTGATTTTCGCGCTCACGTGTTCGTAGCGAAGCGTAGATTAGTTTCTAAACCTTCTTTTGTTCTGTTTTTATTGTTTGGTGTACTGTTCTAATAGATTAATATTGTTTGCATGTACTGGCTTGTATGGATGCTTGTGTGTTGATGTATGAGTCCAGTCGGTGAGCCGTACGCGTTTGAGTTCGAGGGTTACGAGAACAGGACCAACAGCAGCAGCAGGAGCAGTAGCAACAGTTGGACGAAGGCAAGTACAGCACGGACAATCCTTGCTACCTAAACACACTTTTACATTATTTACTGCATACGCATGTGTCTAAATTGTTACCCTATTGAGGTTATACCTAGCTTTGTTTATCCTATACCTTGATTCCCTTGGGTTATTGCATTTGGGTAAGAACTTTGCTAGGCGCAGCTACTGTCACCAATGTTTAACTGTTAATCTTGACTTAATGGTTCACTTCAATGTTAATGTTAAAATTTGCTTTTTAGCAACATGGATCAGGGAGCTAGGGCGTATGCTTCATGCTTGGCCCTAGTGTCTCTCCGTAAGGACTGGTTCTTAAAGCGGCAACCCAGGAACCTGTCGCCACCGCTGGAACTATAATGGCTCTGGTCTTGGACAAGTAACATGTATGGCTCTATCTTAACAGTAGTTACCGACGGGCCGACGGCGTTATGGGAAGCATGGGTGAGAGTATGGTTTGATCCACCGAGGACGGAGTATCCGTTGGCTATGTCCCCGTGAGGCACAGTCCCGTGTTGGGAGCTTCCGTATGGCGGGGGTTCCACACGTTGCGCTATTTATATTGTTGTTGTTATTCTTTTCCGCGCTTGGACGCCATTGACCCCCTCGTGTTGCGACATGGGCGTCAGTCAATCTCGGTGCCTTGGGTCATGCTGCCTAGGTTGTACCATAACGGCTACTGTTTTGTTAGGGTGTCTTGTGAAAAGCCTCGTAGCGTCCCTATGCAGTCACACCTCGGAAGTGTTGATGTGCGTGGTTGGGTGCAAAGTTCCTTTGAACTTTTACGTGACTGGTGGGAAAAGGGCGAAACCTCTGCAGAGTGTATAATCTATCATGATAGCCTTGCTCAGGGTCAAGAGCGGCCTGGATCCTTTTTGATTAGAAGTTGATATTTATTATTGTTTAATGTTCACTTCTACACTAATAACTGGGATACAACTGGGATTCATATAAATATAGTGATTATGATGATGGATAAAATGAAACAACTAAAATTGCTAATGCAGTACAGCCGTGTCAAGCCTTTCCTTTAAGCCTTCATTATCCGTGTTGTATTTGCTAAGTAAGACATTTACTTACACTTGCCATTCAACAAAATCCCGGATGGGTAACAGATGGATTAGATGGTACTGCTGCTGTTGAATTTCTTGAAGATCTACCATTCTACTAGCTGTGCTCAACCAGTCGGTGTCCCTGTGGTTTATGGTTATCGGCTTCGTCTACGTCTTCCTTTAGAGAGAGTTAATAAGGAGACTTCCGCTGTGTTAGTTAGTTATTTGAGGCAAACTCTGATGTAAAACCATTTTATTCGAGCATATGTACTCTGTTTATCATATTTGTTATCTATATGTGTTCTGTGGACTTCCTGGGCACACATATAGTAGCATTCGGGTTTCTGTGTAAATTCGGGTGTGACACCTCCCCCTTGGCATATAAATGATGGGAAATGCTAGCTAGTTTCTTCACACCATCCAACTCTGAAAAAAAATTCCACCAGAAGCTCTCCCTCTCTCTCAAGTTCCTTGCTCAAGTTCTTCTTTAGTTCTTGCTCAAGTTGGTTCACTTGCATTGCTAGAAAAATCCCAAAAAAAATATTTTGCCTTTGTTCGATTTTTGTGCTGAAATTTGAACATGTTTGTGGTGGTTTCCGACACCCACAAGAACGACTAATCTTTTGTGGAGGTTTCATCCCCGCAAGAACGACTATCTCTCTCCAACGACTAACTTGATTTACTTGTGCTAACCCCATATATTCAGTCCTTCGGGTAGTCGTTGCGCTAACCTTTTGCAGGAAGCATGTTGAAGCTCTTCTCCGCGTTTCGTCGCTCCGCCCAGCTGAGAAAACGCTCGAACGATGCTGGGAGCTCCCTAGCCCCGTCCCGCGGTTCAAGTCGGATGGAGGTGGACGAGTCAGGGGTAGCCGACTTGGGAAGAGGCTTCGCCTCGCACCCAACCCGGCAGCTCCTGAACGAGAGTGACATCATTCTCCGGACGGACCAGGAGCGGAACGTCTTCAACATGCTACGCCTGAAGGAGTTTCAGCATACCCGTGTCTACGAGAAGGACCTACTTGTAAGAACGGGTATGGACGAAGAGTTCCCAGAAGTCTTCGAAGCCGTTGGCTGGGCCAACTTCTGGCGTGTCGACGAACAAGGTTCGTATATCCTCACCCTCGAATTTCTTTTGACTCTCACATCTGGACGGGAGGGTGTTCGCTTTCGATTTTTCAACCAAGAGTATTCCTACTCTTGGAGGGATTTGAGTACGGCTCTGGGTTTTGCTGGTCATTGTTCTTTGGAGCCTACCAAAACTTTGAAAAGTTTCAATCGGGACGGGTTCTAGAAAAGATTTCGGGAAGCACCAATTGTTCTGCACCACGCACTAACAATATTCATGACCCCACCTTGCATTTCATGCATCGGTGGATGGCTATGACGGTGTTAACACGTTCCGATTTGCGTCCCGTTAATGTAGTCGAGTTGTGGTTCTTATACGCCATGGTTAAACGAGTTGCTGTTTCTCCGGTAAAAGATTTGGTTGCCCATTGGATGTCTCATCACTCTCGAGTGGGTAGCGTGGCGGTGACTTCTCTAGTCACTCGCCTTGCTAACCAGTTGGGCGTTCTGGAGGGCGCCCAACTTGCGTACTTAGAGACATCGCAACCCATCGTGGATGCTGAGCACTTTGTGCAAGGCCACATGATACGACAGACGCCCAATGCAACGCTGGTTATGATCTATCGCGGTTATACAACTGAAGTGCCATTACCTTGTGCAGGACTGAGGTTGTATACCGCTAAGAAATTAACACTCCGGTTGAGTACCGAGAGGGATGACTCTCCTCCTCGGAGAGAGCTGGCTCAGCACAGTGTTGCAGGAGAGGGGCCATTTACCCGAGGGCAATCCAAGCGTGATGCCGGGCTTTTCACCGCTCAAGAACCAGAGACTTCACCGATGCAGCCACATCGACACACGTCTAAATTCGAGGCAGCTTACGATGCATACGGTGGTTCAGGAACGTCCGGAGCAGGAGGCTCTAGACAACCCGAGGACCCAGACTGCTTCGCCTCGGGCTACTGGGACTATGCTCCGAGTACGGACTCAGAGTACTCCCAGGGATGGTACGGAGGAGGGTACGATAGTGCCTCCCGACCATACTTCCCTGGGCACTCTCAGTCCGCACGATTCGCTGCACCCAGTGGCTACGACATCGGTCGAGAGTTGTCTTACATCTCCGACCGAGTCGACCTCCTGGACGACCGTACATGGAGCATTGAAGACACCCTGTCATGCCATTCTCAGTATCACCAAGCGAATAGCGGCGTGCTGGACTCTCTATGATATGACATCCAGCAGCAGACGGATCAAATGTCAGAATACTTTTCGAAGTTTCGACCCTACCAGTGAAGAATCCAAGCTTGGGGGAGGACCCCCATCAAGTATGTTCGATGTCCCTTCAGCACTTTGATCTTGCATTTGCCATCTCCCTTTCCATTTTATGTCCACCTTAATTTGAAAACACCAAAAATATTTCTCTTGAATAAAATAACTCCCAACTATGCATGGAATGAATCGTATGCCTCTCACCTCGAAAATGATGAATAGTTGCTCTGTCATTAATTTTGCAAGTGTCTTGTTTTCAACCAGTTGCTTTATAGTACTTGAGTTATTTGGCATGAGTAAAATGAACCTGAAAACCTCATGGGAGCACATGCTTTATTCCAAGTCGAAGTTGTTGTGAGGAATGATATAGTGAGATTTGGTTGAGTTCTTGCTTTTTCTCTTAGTACGGTGAATATCTCGGATGTCTTTTGCTTTCAAAAATAAAATAAAGTTCCTCATTGGTCAAAAATACCTACCAAAGCCATATGCTAAGCTTAGTCAAAAATTTCTACTCATATGCTGCTTGTTGTCTTAGTGAGCTTTGTCAAATTGTTGTGACCTTTGGGTGAAACCTTCATGCTTCTAAGATCGAGATTCACGTACAGACCACACTCACTTGCAATTCCTACACTGGGAGTTAGCAAATATTGCCATCATCCATCCACAAAATAAATACTCCATGTTCTATGATCTCCTCTCCAAATATCCTTGAATAGAGACATGGGCTATGCAAAAAGAAAAGCATGCCAAAGAAGCATGGCAAAAATAAGAGAAAAAGAAAAGCATGCCAAAGAGCATGGCAAAAAGAAAGAGAAAAAGAAAAGCATGCCAAGTGGCATGGCAAAAATATGAGAATAAAAGATAGCCCATGTTCTCAAAAATAAATCAAGGAGAGAGAATTTCATCCAAGGAGTT
Organism: Echinochloa phyllopogon; assembly: GCA_033239725.1. Lineage (NCBI taxonomy): Eukaryota > Viridiplantae > Streptophyta > Magnoliopsida > Poales > Poaceae > Echinochloa > Echinochloa phyllopogon. The sequence goes on along the minus strand of BTCW01000015.1, from coordinate 18,930,559 downwards.
CCACCATATTCCGTTCCACCATTCCACCATATTCCATTCCACCATTCCACCATATTCCACTCCATTCATATCCACACACTTGCACATCTCGATCTTAAGATGTGATTTGTCTCCTCAGAGATTCGGTCTTTGACTTAGCAAAATATAAGATGCATGCATGCCTTCATCCTTTGTCCCTGAGCCACACAAAAAAGCCATATTAGATGTTAGGATGAAAATGAAGGCACAAGCCTTTGGTGAGGATTCAAATACACTTGAGTGATTGAGTGTGCCAATGAGGAACAATTTGTAGTTTTCAAAACTTATGAAAAACTCCGAGATGGGATCCTGAAAAGAGTAGAGTGGAATAAAACTGAATTTAAACTGTTCGTCCTTTCAACCGCCCAAGATAAGGAGATTGCTATAAGACTCATAGGTAAAAAGGTGATTTGAAACTTTGCCTATGATTCAAGTATATTTGAAGACTAGTTGTTTATAAAGTTACCTGCAAAAGAAATGACATTGTAGCAACTCCTGATCCACCGAGCCTAAGTTTATATCTTTGCAGCCCAAATCCGACCACCAATACTCGGGAATAAATAAGGTTTTATGCAACATTCCATGTACTTAGGTTTTATTTCTAATAAAGTTCCACGAGTTCTGGTGAGTGTCACTTGTGCAGGTACAACTACGACAAATATGTGCTATTGGGGCAGGAAATGACCAAATCGGCCGAACGACTCCGTTCAGCCGGTTACCCCCCTTAGCCAAGCAGACCACCGGGAGTCGTCCACGTCAACAATGACCAAGCGAACACATCACATGACACGTGGGCGACCGCCAACTCACCCCGAAGGATCAACACGTCACCCTGGGCCAGAACAATGCGAAGCCAACCACCAGGAGGCAGCCCAGTAAAAGAAAAGCATGCCAAAGAGCAAGCCAAAAATAAGAAATAAGAAAAGCATGCCAAGTGGCATGGCAAAAATATGAGCAAAAAAATAGATAGCCCATGTTCTCAAAAATAAGTCAAGGGGAGGAAGAATCATCCCAAGGAGTTCCACTACATTCCACATTCAACGTTCCACTCCACATATTCCACACACTTGCACTTCTCGATCTAAAGGTATGATTTGGTTCCCCAAAGATCCGGTCTTCGACTTAGCAAAATATAAGATGCAAGTAGGCCTTCATCCTTTGTCCCTGAGCCACACAAAAAGCTTTGTTAGAATTTAGGATGAAAGAAGGCACAAACCTTTGGTGATGATACAAACACCACTTGAGCGATCGAGTGTACCAATTGAGGAACAAATTTAAATTTTCGAAAATTGTGGAAACTCCGATATGGGACCCTGAAAAGAGTAGGAGTGGAATAAAAAATTGAGTTAAGCTGTTCAACCTTTCAACCACCGAAGACAAGGAGATTGCTATAAGCCCAATAGGTAAAGTAATGAGTAAAACTTTGCCAATGATTCAAGTATTTTTGAGTACTAGTTGTTTATAAAGTTACCTGCAAGACATTGACATTGTAGCAACTCCTGATCCACCGAGCCCAAGTTTTTATCTTTGCTCGAGGACGAGCAAAGGGCTAAGCTTGGGGGAGCTTGTTGGCGGTCGTTACGGCTCATTTTCGTCCACCAATTCTCGAGAATAAAAGAGGATATATGCAACATTCCATGCACTTAGGTTTATTTCTAATAAAGTTCCACGAGTTTTGGTGTGTTCCACTTGTGCAGGTACAATAATAAGAAATACGAGCTATAGGGGTCGGAATTGACCGATTCGGCCGAACGACACGATTCGGCCGGTTACCCCCTTAGCCGAACACGACAACCGGAAGTCGTCCACGTCAACGATGACCAAGCGACAACCGTGCATGACACGTGGACGACCGCCACCTTACTTCTGGGCCGAACCAACATGAAGACCACATGGATCAAGTCATCCACGAAGCCCAGGAAGCAAAGGCGGTGCAGGGGGGCAGGGCTAGGCCTCCGGCCCGGTTCGGCCGAATGCCCAATTCGCCCGAACCACCCCCACACCAGGAACCGCCTCCAGGGAGCAAATCCAGGCCACAGGGAGCAAGGACGGTGCATCCAAGGGTTTGCCCGAACCCTGGAATTCGCCCGAATTAGGGGGAACCGACCCCTGGCTCCCTTGGCCGGTACTGCTCCTCAACCGTCATTAGCCAATATAAATAGAGGTGTTCATTCACTTGTAACACACACACTCAAGCCAATGAGCTCTAATTCCACTTCTTTCTAGTAGAGTTAGGATAGTTTAGTTGGGAGTTAGAGTTGAGTCGAGCTGTGCCTCGGAGGTTCCGGAGTCCTCTTCAGAAGCTCTGGTATAAGCTCTTGTATCTTTTCCTTTTCCTTTTGTAAGACTTTGAGTTATCAATATAGTTATCTTTATCACTTTGCCCTTGTCATTTATAGCTTGCTTCTACTTTATTCTAGTTGCATCTATATCATGTTTAGACTATAGTTAGTTGTAGCTCTAGTGCTTCTAGATCTTGATTAAGTCTTTGTCTTAGCTGGTTCTTCGATCTTGCTCAATACTTGTGGTGAATTGTCACTGGGTATTGAAAAGGTTGCTTGCTCTTGCTAGCGGAGTAAGTAGTTGTTGACTAGTGTGGGAGTGGTTCCAAGACTAGCCAGTGGCCTTAGTTTGTCCCCACGTCTACGGAGGTGGTAGTCGTTAGGTGGTGACAGCCCTATACGACCTACATAGTCCATCACGTTCGTCGTGGCCTGCAGGATCCCAATGTGTAGGATTGGTGGCACCCCTTCTCATGCCTTTCTGCATGTCGTAGGTTCTATTGTCCCGATGCTAGGACATTAGAGTTAACCCTGATCTCTGAGTGCTGGCTCTTCAGCTACTATATCTCTAAGCCCGACTGACATAGGTAGATAGAGTACCCAGGATTCCTCTATCTCTTCTCGTTGCCCTCCCAACTATCTGTTCCTTCTCTTTCCTATCTGAGCCACCCTTGAGCTGTGTGTCACGGTATAACCACTCCTATCCAATACCGTTTATCCCCTATCTTGCTAGTAGTGTATCTTTCTCTGATAGTCTCTAATATCTGTTTGCTAGTAATCTTGCCAAAGCTTCCCTGCGGAAATATAAATTACGATACCAAGGATTACTCCCTGGTGAAGTGCTACAGCGGTAATTCCGTGCGCTTGCAGAATATTTATACATTTTACTGAGCCATAAGAAAAACCACTGAAACACTCCTTACCCCAGTACCTGGATCCACAATCCTGATATTGGATCGTAAGAAGTGCCAACACTTTCCTTTCGCTAGAGTTGCTCTACAACCCTAGCGGTCCTTATTTGTTTTTCTCCTCGATGACTTTGGAAATGTCCCCGTCCCTACACCTATTGTTCGATAACAGGCACCCTTCGCAGCATTGAGAAACCACGTCTCTTGCAGGTTCCCCCTATGGGCAGGTGTGGCCTAAAGACGTTGAGCAGCCGCCCCCAATGTCCAGTACGAGCGGATGTGGTTTCATGCCCCCTCCAGTACCCTTCTTTGCGGTCGCTTCGACCACTTTCTGGCATCAAGCATATGCTCTTGGCCTCCCGTACGGGCATACCATCGCCTATGTCTCGACCTGTTGTGGTCCAGCATCCGGCTGCTTGTCCTGACCGGTTTTCTGGTCAGGTTTATTCTAGGCTTCCACCAGTTTTGCATCCACCGATCAATCCGGTGCACGAGCGCACAAGTGTTGGCGGTCGTTACGGCATGTTTTCGACGACCAATACTCGGGAATAAAAGAGGATTTATGTGACATTCCATGTACTTAGGTTTATTTCTAACAGAGTTCCACGAGTTTTGGTGAGTTACACTTGTGCAGGTACAACAACGAGAAACACGCGCTATAGGGGTCGGAATTGACCGATTCGGCCGAACGACTCCGTTCGGCCGGTTACCCCCCCCCCCCTTAGTTGTACAGGACACTGGGACACGTCCACATCATCAATGACCAAGCAACCAGAATATTTGTAACACCCAAAAATTGCCTATTTAAAATTTTTAGTAATTAATTGGCTTTTATTTAATTTGTTCATAATTAATATAGGCTAAATACAATATTTATGAATATTAAAATGAAATATAAGTTGTAGAAATATTTTTGTTGCATTCATGCTGCTGCATTTAATTTTTGTATTGCTTGTGTTTCAAATGGGAGTTTAAATTTATTTAAATTCAAATTTGAATCAACTTATTTTGAGCTGTAGAAAAGTTGTTAAGCCCATAGTTCGCTTTTGCCCCCTAGACTTTTTCCTGGGTTCACTCTAGCTCCCTGTTCTTTCTCCCCAGCCCACTCCTGCTCCCTGCCCGAGTCGGCCCAACTTTCCGCCCCGCCCCCGAGCCGTCCCACCGCTCCGTTTTTCCTCGCCCCGGCCCACCAGCCCACTCCCCCGCACCGCAGCCCAGCGCGCCTTTCCTTTCCCGCACCGGCCCACTCCTGCTTCCCCTCTCCCACCCACTACTGGACGGGCCCCGCCTGGCAGGGCCGTCCCCTACCTCCCGTCTGCCTGGTCGATCTTAGGCCGAGCTCGCCGCCCAGCCGCCTCGGCCCCACATCCACCCCACGCGCCTGCCGAAGCTTCTCCGAACTTTCCTCGCCCTGCCTTTCCTTTCCCACTCCGACCCTTAAAATGGAAATCTCGGCCTCGACTTGCGGTACCCTGCCACCCTAGCCCCTCCTAAGCCCCCTGAGCAATATATAAGCAGGGCCAACGAGCCCCAAGACCCCCACCAACCCATGCCCGAGCTACCAAGCCCTCCCCAGCTTTTCCCCCGCCCTCCGCCGCCGCCGAGCCTCGGTTGCCGACGAAGCACCTCGTCGGAGCTGCATCGGCCAAATCCAACTCCCGAAGCGACTTCACGGGTTGGTCAGCACTCTCCCGAGCCATTTCCCGTCCGTTCTCACCCCTCCTAGCACACCCATCCGCCTCGCCGGAGTACTCGGCCGCAGGCCTTCGTCGTTGGCCGCCTTGGTGCCCTTCCTGCCGCCCTTAGCTCCCTAGCCACGTTTGCCATGTTCCCATGATGTCGTAGAGCGTGGCCACGCTGCAAACCGAGCCCTGGAGCTCGAGTTTGAGCTCGCGCCGGCGAGCCCCCGCCGCGCCAAGGAGCGGCGCCGCCCTCCTGACCGCCGGCGGCGGCCACCCATCCCCCCCCCCCGACGCACCTAGATCGTCCAGATACGATCCAACGGCCCCGCGATGCCCGAGCGCTCGGTCAACCAGATGCATACCGGTCAGCAGGGGCGAATTTTCAAAAGAGCGCTGTGTTTCCTTGAAAACAACCCGCGGTCCACCCCTGTGTATATATATTTACCAGTAGGTCCTAGTTTTTATGAATAACACCCTAGAATTTCAAATATTAGTGCCCGCCGTCCTGGTTGGCCTTTTTATCGGTCAGGCCCCTAAAGTTATAGGTTTAATTATGTTTAGGTCCTCAGTTTTCTTCAAATAAGCCCCTGTAACCTTTTAAAAATTACCAGCAGGTCCCTAGAACTTAGAAAACCCATATCTTTTCCGTTTTAGCTCCGATTAGTGCGATTTTCGCGCTCATGTGTTCGTAGTAAAGCTTAGAATATTTCTAGAACCTTTTTATGTACTGTTTCTACTGTTTGGTGTACTGTTCTAATAGATTATTATTTGTTTGCATGTATTGGTTTGTGTGCTCGCTTGTATGGTGATTCGTGTCCAGTCAGTGAGCCATACGCTTTGGAGTTCGAGTAAGTGGAGGACTTTCCGGAGCAGGACCCACAGCAGCAGCAGCAGCAGCCGCCCTTTGAGGAAGGCAAGTTATAGCGCGGACAATCCTTGCTACCTAAACACACCTGTTTACATACATTTACTTTCATAGGCATGTGTCTAAATTTGATGTCCTATTAAGGTTGTACCTAGTTTGTTTACCCCTATCCTTTGATTACCTTGGGTTGATGCATATGGGTAGATTTTGCTATGCGCAACTACTGTCACCTTTACTTAACTATTAATTTTGACTTAATGGTTCACTTCAACATTAATGATAAAACTTGCTTTTTAGTAACATGGTTTAGGGAGCTGGGGCATGTGATGTGTGCTTTGCTCCAGTGTCTCTCCGTAAGGTCCGGTTCTTAAAGCGGCAACCCAGGAGCCTGTCGCCACCGCTAGAACTATTATGGCTCTGGTCTTGGTCAAGTAACTTGTACGTCTCTAGCTTGCCAGTAGTTACCGGTGGGGCCGATGGCGTTATGGGAAGTAAGGCACGGGGTGTTTCTTGATTCCACCGAGGACGGTAGCCCCGTCGGCTAGGTCTCGTTAGACCTAGTCCCGTGTTGGGAGTCCCTGCGATAGGGAACTCCGCACGTTGCGCATTGTTGGGTACGATGCCTGCGCTCTGGACGCCATTGACCCCCTTATGGTGTGACTCTGTAAGCGTAAGTCAATCTCGGTGCCTAGAGTCTCACCACCTTATTGTACCTTAGCGGCCACTGTCTTGTTAGGGTGTCTTGTGAAAAACCTCGTAGCGTCCCTATGCAATCACACCTCGGAAGTGTTGATGTGCGTGGTTGGGTGCAAAGTTCTTTTGAACTTTTACGCGACTGGTGGGTAAAGGGCGAAACCTCTGTAGAGTGTAAATCTACCATGATAGCCTTGCTCAGGGTCACGAGCGGTCTGGATCCTTTTTTATTAGAAGATGATGTTTATTTATGTTTAATGTCACTTATACTTTATTAATTGGGTTGCAACTGGGTTTCATTCACTTGTAGTAATTTGGTTAAAGTTAAAATGAACCAACTTAAAATGCTAATGCAGTTAAGCCATGTCTAGCCTATTTTGAGCCTTCATACTCGTGCTATACTTGCTAAGTAATTGTTTACTTACACTTGCTATTTTATTCAACAAAATCCCGGATGGGTAAACAGATTGGGCTGGGCATGAGTCTGCTGCTGAGTTTCCAGAAGATTTACCGTACTACTGAGTTGTGATCTCCCTGTCAGAGTTCCTATGGATTGCGGCTCCATTAGTTGAGAGTTTTATTAGTCTTCCGCTGTTATTGTTTAGATCATTTATGAAGCGCTCTGATGTAAACATTTTATTTAATGAATAATTTATTCCAGCATATGTTCTTTGTTTATCATATTTGTTCGCTATATGTGTACTATGACTTCCTGGGCACACATATGGCCGCATTCGGGTTTTTGTGAAAATCCGGTTGTGACAATATTTATATATTTTACTGAGCCATAAGAAAAACCACTGAAACACTCCTTACCCCAGTACCTGGATACACAATCCTTATATTGGATCATAAGAAGTGCCAACAAGCATTTCTGGCGCCGTTGCCGGGGAAGCAATTGGCTAGATACTTTCAAACTTTTATCTCGAGTTATCATAGTTGAGTATACCGCTACTCAAGCAGGTTTATCCTTGCTCTGTTTCATTGGTCTTGTGAAGCAGAGCAGTGCATGACCCCGTGTTGTACCTCCTCAGAAGCAGCTCATTCCGACGAGCCCAGTCTTTCCCGTCGTTGACCTGGCTTCATCGTGGATGGCAAGTGTTGGCACTCCTTACGGCCTACAGATAAATCTGCAAGCGGACGGATACCGATGTAGCTTTCAGACGGGAGTATTCCAAGGTATCGATTTCCACGGAGAACGAGAAGTGGACTGATTCTAAACTAAGTTGTCCTAGGTAGATTGAATGGAGTGAATGGTATGGATGAGGTGGATGACAACAACAAAGAGAGAAGAGGAGTGATAGGAGGGTAGAGAGGGTACGAGTCTGGTAGAGGTATTCTACTGATTGATCAAGCAGATCAGAGGATACAAATAGATACTTGCTACGGGACAACGGAACCGGTGGACACACAAAAAGGGATGAGAAGGGGTGCCACTATTTCCCAACTGGGGAATCCTACGGACCGGAACTAACGTGATGGGCTACAAAGACCGGAAGGGCTGTCACCACCTTACGGCTACCACCTCCGTGCGACGGGAATAAACTAAGTTAGTCTCAAGTATAGGCACCATGCCTACACTAGTCAACTAATACTTATCTCCTATAGAAAGATAAGCACCCAAGCTAAGCAACCAGTATACAGTTATACCAATCAACTAAGCATTGAACGAAGAACCAGCAAGCATATAAAAGTAAGAACTGAATGCTCAATTAATCAGAGAGAGATACAAGAGTTACCAGCAAGATCCTGATGTTACTCGAAGTGAAGTTGCATCCGTAGAGGTACAGCGGGAAGAGGGGCCGACACTTCGGCTCCTCTCCGGGACGCTCACCTCTCCTCTCTCCCTATCTCTACTGATACAAGTGGAGAACTAACAGTGCTTCGTCTGCACTATACTCTTGTGTTGTGTGTCTTGTAGGTGAAACCGGGCCTCTATTTATAGCAAGGAAGGACAGTGGAGGCAGAGTAGCAGCCAAGGCAGCTGGGAGGCGGTGCCGGGTCGTTCGGGCGAAATCCCCGGTTCGGGCGAACTGGGCAGTTCGGCCGAACCGGTGGATCCACCGACCCAAGCCCCTACGGTCTGGATTGCTCCCTGGGAAGCGGTTTCCATCTGGGGCCGGTTCGGCCGAAGGCCAGAATTCGGCCGAACTGGGCCAAAGGCCCGGGCCTGCCCCTGCTGCACCGCCTTATCCTCTGGACCTCCTGGGCTGGGTTCTGGTGCTTGGCGTTCGTGTCGAATTGGCCCAGGGTGATGTGTCGGTCCTTCGGGATGAGTTAGCGGTCGTCCACGTGTCGTATGTTGTCGTTTGGTTGACGTGGACGGCTCCCGGTGGCTTGCTCGACTAAGGGGGGTAACCGGCCGAACGGAGTCGTTCGGCCGAAACGGTCATTTCCGACCCTTATTGCATGTGTTTCTCCATTTTGTACCTACACAGAGGACAATCACCAAAACTTGTGGAAATAGTCAATGATAAACCCTATAGCTATGGTGTGTGTCCCCATTGTGTTTTTTTATACTCGGTTGGAGGTCGGAAATCGGTCTGTAACGACCGCCAACAAGCTCCCCCAAACTTAGATCTTTGCTCGTCCCGAGTAAAGAAATTAAAACATGAGCAAGACTAAAGTAAGGGTTTTTTTATAATCATGAATACTTGCATATTGAATATTTCAAACCTTTCTCATACTTGTGAATTTGTAGTGGCTACTTCCCGGATCTTTGGCGGTTGATAAATGGAACGACTCTTACAACAGGGTCCTCTTGCTCATCATGCATTCGGGGTTTTCTGGTTTTCACAATTAAATGGCTCGTCTCCCTTCATCCCTGACACTCAGCTCTCTGGAGCTCTCTCCTTTCACTCATTCTCTTTTGTATTTCTCTTTGTCTCTCAGGTGGTGACCTTGTCATGTCGAGTATTTTGGTCAAGTCAAAGATTGGCTCCTGGAGCTTCTCATCACTGCCCTTGGTCATGTTGCAAGTTAGCGATAGAGAGTTCATGTTGTTCCTCAGCCTTTTTGACCCCTTTTTCTTTTCTTTTCCCCTTTTGGGATTTTTTTTTCTTGGACTTTCATGAGTCCTTTATTTCTCTCTCTCTTTTTTTTTCAGGGTATCATCGAGGCATGAGGGCTTCTACTACACTCTGATGATAGATTTGTTTGCAACAGACCTCAGACAATGTGATCCATTCCACGAACACAACTATCAACAAGACTTCATACAAAATATGACAGGTTTCAGGAATAAACTCTCAAGCATATGTGGCATTTTTGGACAGGATGAAGGGATAGAGCAGGATTTTCATCTTTTCACAAATTAGATTCTCCCGAATGTTGGTGTGAACAAGTGGTTCATTTTATCGAGTCATATCACAAACATCAACAACTTAGATCTGGGGGTCCTATCATGATGAATTTTTTTCACAAGTACTAGATACTGAGTTTGAGATAAACAACAGGCAACAATCATGATACAAAAGAGAGACCGAGTTCGTTTCGTTTATGTGAGGCATGCATTTTCAATTTTTCGAAACGAGACAACACAGGAAAGTAAACAGGGGGAAGAAGGTGCAAACCCACGTACAGGTGCGTGAGAGGGGGCAGCCGGGCTGGTTCGGCCGAACCGGCCAGTTCGGGCGAACTGGCCAGTTCGCCCGAACTGCCTGGTTCGGCCGAACTGGCCCCCGGGGCTCGGTCCGTCGTGCCATGCGTTCCTGTGTCGTTCCTGTACTCGTGCAACTCTCTGTTAGACAGGGCATTCTCCGGTTGGCTCAAATGCACCGACCGGAGCGACAATTTTACTTGCAAACAATTCAAACTTTATTTATTCAATGAACTATGATTGGAAACAAATATTTGAGGGGAAATAAATTCAGAGCACCCTAAACATTGATCTGAAGAAAATTAAACGAATCAAGCAACTAGCAAACCAAACTAAACTGACGGTGCTCTATCTAAAAACGGAACGATCGCGGGACACTATTCTGAAGGCGGTCCATAGAGATCTTCGTGTCCCGTGGCCTTGAAGAGCCTCTTGAGCTTTGCGCATAGGGCCTTGCGGAGGAGTTCCATCTTGTCCTCCCATTCCATGCTTCGAGCTCGCCCTCCGCCACCTTCTCATCCAGGTGGTTGATCCTCTGCTTCGCCAGTGCCAGTTCCTCCTTCAGGCTCTCCACGGTGGGCGGCTTCTCTTCCTCGTTTTCATTGTCCTCCTCATCGGAGAACGCCATGTCCCCGGGCAGCCCTTTGATGGATGGGGGCTGCCTGTGGCGCCGGACTCTGGGGTGGCGCCGTGGTAGAGAGGATTGGGATGAGTTTGCCAGCCCCAGCTCATTCCGGTTGAGCGGCGGGACGAGGACTTTTCCGTACCCTCCTCCCGGGATGCATTCTCCCTTGACGACGAAACGCGGTGGGCTTTCCGGCATGTAGTCCGGCTCCTCTCCGGCCTTCTCCTTGGGCAGCAACAATGCCAAATCCGACACCCTCGAGGAGGATATTGACCTTGGGCGTAGCTGCCCTTCGTTCGGCCTTGGCGATAGCGAACGAGGCGGTTTCTTGATCCCTTTTAGTGGGGCGAGGAGCTCGTTGAGCGCTGAGCGGTGAGGGGAGTTGCCGCGCCTCACCGGGCTACGTCCCGGCGTCCTCCCCCGGTGCACGTCTCCCGCTGCGTCGACGTCGGAGATGCGGAAGGCGTGCTCCTGCCGGGGGGAGTTGCCGTTCCGGCTACTGCTGCTCAAGCCCTGAGCCGATGATGCGCCCTTGGAGGAGAAGGAGGCCATGGTGGCTGTGTTCTATGGGATGGAGTTGGCTTAGATGAGATGGGAAACGTCGACAGAAAGACTCTGTTTTTATCGGGGATTTTAGATCGGAAAAACGGAGTTTCCCGGCGATTCCCTCGCGACTCTCGGGATATCTTTAACTGCAGAAGTATCTGGACAAGCATATCTGTTCCGGGGGCCTGGGAGGACAATTCGCCCAAACCAGCTGGTTCGGCCGAACTGGGCCTGTTCGCCCGAACAGGTCCCAGGGCCCCCTAGTGCGTGGCCCGTGTCGTGGTTCGAAGTTTTGGTCATGGGAGATTCGGGTCAACGAGGTTTTCAAGGTTCAGGAGGTTTTGGCCCAGAAGGATTTGAAGATGATGGATTCGGGCCGGGGTTCTATGGACGGGGTTCAGAGTTCCATGAACTCGACGACGTCTAATTCGTCGAGTGTCGGAGGTTCTGGTTCTAGGAAAATCTTCAACCGCTGTCTGTTAACCTTGAAGGTGTTTCCGTCCTCGCTTTGCACAGTGACGGCCCCATGAGATGCAGCATTGATTACTGTGAATGGGCCGTCCCACTTGCTCCTCAATTTCCCGTGACCGAAAAGTTTGACCCGGGAGTTGAAGACGAGAACCTTGTCTCCCGGCTTGAACGTTTTGACCTTGATTCTCTTATCATGCCATCTCTTGGTCCATTCTTTGTATAGCCGGGAGCTGTGGTATGCTCTCTCCCTCATCTCATCTAGCTCGGCCAGCTGGATCTTCCCTTTGAGGCCGGCAGCTGGAAAGTCCATACCCCACTTCCTAATGGCCCAGTGAGCTCTAAACTCCATTTCTACATGTAAATGACATGTTTTGTCATAGACTAGTTGATATGGGGTCATGCCTATGGGCGTCTTATAGGCCGTGCGGTAAGCCCAGAGTGCATCTGGAAGTTTATCCTTCCATTGCTTGCCCATCTCATTTACGGTCTTTTGTAGAATGTTTTTGATTTGCTTATTGGAAGTTTCTGCTTGACTGCTAGTTTGGGGGTGATAGGGTGTGGCTACGTTATGCTGCACCCCCAAACTTGAGAGATACTTACGGAAGGCTGAATCTATGAAGTGGGAGCCGCCATCACTAATGACTATTCTAGGAACGCCAAAACGGGGGAATATAACCTCATGAAACATTTGTCTCGCGTTCTTAGAGTCAGCAGCTAAGCAAGGCAAGGCTTCTACCCACTTAGAGACGTAGTCCACTGCTACTAGGATGAATTGACAACCCTCGGAGTTTGGGAAGGGACCCATGAAGTCTACCCCCCAGACATCGAAGATTTCTACATGAAGATTGCTAGTGAGTGGCATTGCGTCTCTAGTATTGATGTTCCCATGTTTCTGGCAGCGGGGGCACCGCATGACAAATGCTCTCGCATCCTCATACATGCTGGGCCAGAAAAAACCACACTGCCAAACTTTAGCATTGGTCCGGAATGCACCATAGTGTCCTCCGTACGGGGCTGCGTGGCACCTCTCCAGGATTTTATAAGCCTCATGTGCGGTACGCACCTTCTGAGGAGTCCGTCGCTACAAATCGTAAAGAGGTACGGGTCGTCCCAAAGGTGTAGTCGGCTCTCATAGGCTAGCCGTTTCCTATTCTCTCCAGGGGGGACATAACCCGTTACCATGTAGTTTAATATGTTGGCATACCACGGATCACCAGTGGTGACCTTAAGGAGGGTGTCATCCCGTAAGTAGTCGTCGATTGGGAGATCGGACGGGACTTGCATCCGGGACAAATGGTCAGCCACTGAGTTCTCTACTCCTTTCTTATCTTTTATCTCAATGTCAAATTCTTGGAGTAGAAGAATCCAGCGGATGAGTCTCGGTTTTGCATCCTTTTTGGTCAGAAGGTACTTCAGAGCAGCGTGATCTGAATAGACTATAACCTTGGCCCCGACTAGGTAGGACCAGAATTTGTCTATAGCGAATACGACTGCTAAGAGCTCCTTCTCCATGGTTGCGTAGTTGAGCTGGGGGCCAGTGAGCGTTTTGCTAGCATACGAGATAGCATAATGTTTCTTGTCCTTAGTTTGGCCCAACACAGCTCCTACAACATAGTCGCTCGCATCACACATGATTTCGAATGGGATGCTCCAGTCGGGAGGCTGGATGATGGGAGCAGACATGAGTGCCTTTTTGAGGGTGTGAAATGCGGCATAGCACTCCTCATCGAAAACGAAGGGGGCATCTTTGGCTAAGAGATTGGTCAAGGGCCGAGATATCTGGCCAAGGAAGCCGCGGATCCCGTTAACGTTTGTGGGAGGTGGAAGTTTCTCGATCACTTCTATCTTCGCTTTGTCTACCTCGATCCCACGTTCTGACACCCTATGTCCTAGGACAATCCCCTCTCGCACCATAAAATGGCACTTTTCCCAGTTCAAAACAAGGTGTTTCTCTTCACACCTCTGGAGGACCTTGTCCAGATTTTTCAGACATTCGGTAAAGGTCTTCCCGTAAACTGAGAAATCGTCCATGAACACTTCCATAATCTCCTCAATCATATCGGAGAAGATAGACATCATGCAACGTTGAAAAGAGGCAGGTGCGTTACATAGCCCGAAAGACATTTGCCGGTAGGCGTACGTCCCATAGGGGCATGTGAACGTGGTTTTACTCTAGTCTTCTGGGTGGATAGGAATTTGGTGGTACCCAGAGTAACCATCAAGGAAGCAGAAGAAAGAGTGTTTGGCTAACCGTTCAAGCATTTCATCTATGAACGGAAGGGGAAATGGTCTTTCTTGGTGGCCTTATTGAGTCGACGATAGTCGATGCACATACACCAACCAGTAATAGTGCGCTGAGGGATGAGCTCATTTTTGTCATTGCGCACTACCGTCATTCCTCGCTTCTTAGGAACGACTTGAACGGGACTAACCCATTCACTATTGGGGACAGGGTAGATGATCCCCGCGTGAAGGAGTTTGAGAACTTCCTTTTTCACGACCTCTCTCATGGCATTGTTTAACCGTCGTTGAGGTTCCTGAGACGGTGTTGCTTCAGAATCGATTGGGATGCGATGAGTGCAAAGATTTGGGCTAATCCCTTTCAGGCCTTGGAGAGAATATCCTAAGACCGATCGATTTTTCTCCAGGATAGTGATGAGTTGCTGGGTCTCTACCTCGGAGAGTTTATCACTAATGATCACTGGAGTTTGCTTATCCCCAAAGAGAAAAGCATACCTAAGTCCAAGCGGAAGAGGTTTGAGCTCGATTGGAGATGGTTTTGGACTTTCGTTTGTATCAAGCTCAATCGGAGGATGAGTTTCCTCCTCCTCCGTAAAGAATGGAATATCCTCTTCTGGAATAGGTTGTTCGAGGTCTAGCAAAGAAGCTGACCTGACTTCCTCTAACGGGTCAGGATCGGGGTCTGCCTCTATTGGAGTATTCAAAGATTGGGCATAGGAGACAGGGATAAGTTCTTTACCGATCCTAAGCTCTACTAGCTGGTTTATTGGTGCTTTTTCCAGAATCTTCAAGATTGGCCTGCCTATGAAGATGGGATGTGTGGTAGTGCTAGGTAGGTCGAAGATGTGAAAATCCATGAAGAGTTCAGGATCGTTGACCTTAACAGGTGTGACCCATAAGATCCCCAAACAGTCCAGGATTCTTCCTGAAGTAAACTTAAGTCGTTTTTGAGAAAACGACCATGAGTTATCAGGGAATTCGGTTCGCACCAAAGAGCTAGAGATTATGTTGATTCCGAGGCTCGAGTCGTACCCAATTTCTTGGTCAAGGTCCATGATCTCACAGAATATCCTTTTGGTTTTTCTGGGCATCTTGACCACCTCGGTCGAGGCTTCGGCCTCATCTAGCCACTCCCGACTCATGATAGCAGAGAGACATCCCAGGTACTCCCGCTGGTATTCCAATTCTTCTTTGTCGGGGGCCCGATCCTTTTGCTCTACACATTGTTCCCGTGGGAAACTTGTTGCACTCCCAATGTGTTCGAATAGATCATCGTCAAAATCATAAAGAGTGGTGTAGAGTGAATCATAATGGTCTGGGCTAGAATATGGTTGTGGTTCGAAATGAGCTTCAGGTTCTGATGGACTGGAAGAGCTAATGGATTTGGATTGGACTGGTATTGGCTCTTTAGGTTCAGGTTCAGGCTGCTTCTCTTCTTCATCGGGGAGTTCATCATAGATTCCAGTGTAGGGGGTGTTGTCTAGGATACGGTCTAGGACTACCCTCGCTTCACTAGGAACCAAATGAAAGAACGACCCTCCACAAGCAGAGTCCAAGAAAGTGGTGGCTACGGGACAGAGGCCAAGGCTGAAGTGTTGTAAAACAACAGGTTCTGGTAGGCTTAGGTCCGGTCCTGAGGCCAGTATTTGCTTGAAACGAGCCCAGGCAGCTCCTAACAATTCTCCCTTTAATTCCTTAAAGTTAATGATTTCTGCTCAGAGACTGGCTACCTTGGAGACTGGGAAGAAGTTTAGGCAGAATTTTTCCTTGAGAACTTCCCAGCTCCCTGTTGGCACTTCTTACGATCCAATATCAGAATTGAGAATCCTGGTACTGGGTAAGGAGTGTTTCAGTGGTTTTCCTTATGCCTTAGTAAAATATAGAAATATTCTGCAAGCGCACAGAATCACCGCTGTAGCGCTTCACCTGGGAGTATCCCGAGGTATCGTAATTTATATTTCCGCAGGTAAGCTTTGGCAAGATTACTAGTGAACAGATATTCGAGACTATCAGAGTAGGGTACACGACTAGACAAGACAGGGGATAACGGTATTGGATAGGAGTGGAGATACCAGACACACAGCTCAAGGGATACTCTGGTAAGGGAGAGAAGAGATAGATAGCTGGGAGGACAACGAGAAGAGATAGAGGACTCCTGGATACTTTATCTACCTATGTCACTCTAGCTTAGAGATACAGCGGCTACAGAGCCAGCACTAGGAGATCTGGGATAACTCTAATGTCTTAGCATCGGGACAAGGGAACCGGTGAACACACAGAAAGGGATGAGAAGGGGTGCCACTATTTCCCAACTGGGGAATCCTACGGACCGGAACTAACGTGATGGGCTACGAAGACCGAAAGGGCTGTCACCACCTCCCGGCTACCACCTCCGTTGCGACGGGAATAAACTAAGGCCACTGACTAGTCTAGGAACCACTCCTACACTAGGCAACGACTACTTACTCTGCTAGCAAGAGCAAGCAACCTTGTCAATACTCTTGGTGACAATTCACCTCCAGTATCAAGCAAGATCGAAGAACCAGCCAAGACAAAGAATTAAACAAGACTACAAGCACTAGAACTATAACTGACTATAGTCTAAACAAGATATATTTGCAACTAGGATAAAGTAGAAGCAAGAAATAAATGACAAAGGCAAAGTGATAAAGATAACTATATTGATACTCAATGTCTTACAAAAGGAAAAGGTAAAAGATACAAGAGCTATTACCAGAGCTTCTGAAGACAACTCCGGAACCTCCGAGGCAAAGCTCGACTCAACTCTAACTCCCAACTAAACTATCCTAACTCTACTAGAATGAAAGTGGAAATGAGCACCTTGGCTTGGTGTGTTTATGGCCCAGAGGTGATGTGGTTGTGGCCCAGGAAGAGATGGCTGCCGTCCTCATGGAACTTTATTAGAAATAAAACCTAAGTACATGGAATGTTGCATAAAACCTCATTTATTCCCGAGTATTGGTGGTCGGATTTGGGCTGTAACGACCGCCAACAAGCTCCCCCAAGCTTAGCTCTTTGCTCGTCCTCGAGCAAAGATATAAACTTAGGCTCGGTGGATCAGGAGTTGCTACAATGTCATTTCTTTATAAACTACTAGTTTTCAAAAATACTTGAATCATAGGCAAAGTTTCAAATCACCTTAATACCTATGGGGCTTATAGCAATCTCCTTATATTGGGCGGTTGAAAGGACGAATAGTTTAAACTCAATTTTATTCCACTCTACTCTTTTCAGGATTCCATCTCGGAGTTTTTCATAAGTTTTGAAAACTACAAATTGTTCCTCATTGGCACACTCAATCACTCAAGTGTATTTGGATCCTCACCAAAGGCTTGTGCCTTCTTTTCATCCTAACATCTAATATGGCTTTTTGTGTGGCTCAGGGACAAAGGATGAAGGCATGCATGCACCTTATATTTTGCTAAGTGAAAGACCGGATCTTTGAGGAGACAAATCACATCTTAAGATCGAGACGTGCAAGTGTGTGGATATGAATGGAGTGGAATATGGTGGAGTGGTGGAATGGAATGTGGTGGAACTCCTTGGATGAAACTCCCTCTCCTTGATATATTTTCGAGAACATGGGCTATCTTTTATTCTCATATTTTCGCCATGCCACTTGGCATGCTTTTCTTTTTTTCTTTTTGCCATGCTCTTTGACATGCTTTTCTTTTTCTCTTATTTTTGCCATGCTTCTTTGGCATGCTTTTCTTTTTGTATAGCCCATGTCTCTATCAAGAATATTTGGAGAGGGAACTCATAGAACATGGAGCATTTATTTTTGTGGATGGATGATGGAAAATGTTTGCTAACTCCCAGTGTAGGAATTGCAAGTGAGAGGTGGTGTGTATACATGGGTCTCAATCTTTAAGAATATGAAAGCTTCACTCAAAGGTCACAACAATTTGACAAAGCTCACTAAGATAACAAGCAGCATATGAGTAGAAATTTTCAACTAGGCTTATCATATGGCTCTGATAGGTATTTTAACCAATGAGGAACTTGTTTCATTTTGAAAGCATAAATCTCCGAGATTTTCCCCGTACTAAAAGCAGAATAGAACTTAACCAAATTCTCACTATCCAATCCCCACAACAACTTAGATTTGCAATAAAGCATGTGCTCCCACAAGGTTTTCAGGATCATTTTTACTCATGCCAAATAACTCAAGCACAATCTACCAACTAGTTGAAACAAAGTACTTGCAAAATTAATGACAGAGCAACTATTCATCATTTCCAAGGTGAGAGGCATATGATTCATTCCATGCATAGTTGGAGTTATTTTATTCAAGGGAAATATTGTTTAAGGGAAATATTTTTGGTATTTTCATTTTTTTTAAATGCAAATTATCATGAAGGGAAATGAAAGGGAAATTAAAAGATCAGTAGTGCTGGATAAATCGGGACATACCTGGTGGGGGTCCTCACCCAAGCTTGGACTCTTCACTGGTAGGGGATGAGCCTTGAGAGGTACTGGCTCAGCTGTTCCGCTTGTTCATGGACGTCGTGCTGGATAGATGCCACCATCCCGCTATTCTCTTGATGGTACTGAGAATGGCGGGCTAGTGTGTCCTGGATCTCTCGGGTACGGTCGTCGATGAGCTCGACTCGGTCGGAGATGTAGGACAACTCCCGGCCGTAGTCGAAGCGTGCGGACTGTGAGTATCCGGGGTAGTATGGCTGGGAGGCACTGTCGTATCCCCCTCCATACCGACTCCCGGACCACTCAGAGTCCATGTCCTGGCCGTAGTCCCAGCGTCCTGAGGTGAAGTAGTTCGGCTCCTGATGCTGCCCGGAGCCTCCTGCTCCTGACGTCCCAGCGCCGGTGTACATGTCGTAGGTGGCCTCAAAAGCGGAAGTGTTTCAGTGTGGCATTTGTGGTGCATCTTCCGGCTCCTGTGAGGTGGCGAGCCCAGCATCACGCCTAGCTCGTCCCCTCATGACGGGTCCGTCACCTGCAACGCTGTGCCGAGCGGGCTCTCTCCAAGGCGGAGAGTCATCCGACTCGGTCCTCAACTGAAGAGTTAGTTTTGGCGTGGCATACAACCTTAGTGCTGCACAGGGCAAAGGCACTTCAGTTGTATATCCACGGTAAATCATTGCCAGCGTTGCGTCAGGCGTTCGCCGTATCATGTGGGCTTGCACGAAGTGCTCGGCATCCACGACGGAACGCGCTGTCTCGATGTATGTGAGCCGGGCGCCTTGAAGGATGCCCAGATGGTTAGCGAGGCGAGTGACTAGAGAAGTCATCGCCATACTACCCGCATGGGAAATATGAGACAGCCAGTGACCGACCATGTCTTTCACAGGCGAATAGGGAATCTGCTTGACCATGGCAAAAAGAACCCGTAACTCGATGGTGTTGACAGGGCGCAAATCTGCCCGGGGGAATACCGTCATAGACACCCAACGATGCATGAAAGTTCGTGCGTGGCGCATGACAGTTGGTATCCCCCGAAATATTTTTCCAAAATGCCACCCGGTCAAATCTTTTAAGCGCTTTGTTCGGGTCTAATGAACAACGGCTTGAAAATCCGAGACCCGAACTAAAATCCCTCCAAGAGCAGAAGAACTCTTGGTTGAAGAACCGAAAACGAATCCCCCCAGTTTCAGAAACCAAAGTCGAGAGGACTTCAAGGGTGAGCAGGCACGAACCTTCTTCGTTGATGTGCCAGAAATTCTCCCAGCCAATGGCCTGGAAGATTTCTGTAAACTCTACGTCCATCCCCGTGTCCCTGAGCAAATCTTGCTCAAACACACGGGTATGCTCGAACTCCTTCAGCTGAAGCTCGTTGAAGGTGTTCCGCTCCCTTTCTGTTCTAAGGTTGATGTCACTCTCGCTCAGGAGCTGCCTGGCTGGGGGCGTGGCATGGCCCCATCCCGAGCCGGCTGCTCTGTGCTCGTCCATGTCCATCCGGCTAGAGCCTCGAGACGGAGCTGGGGAACTCCCAGCATCGTCCGATCGTCGGCCTAGCCGGCCGGAACGACGGAGCGAAGTGAAGAACTTTGACATGATTCCTGCAAAAAGTTAGTGCAACAACAACTACCCGAAGGACTGAATATATACATATAGTTAGCACAAGAAAATCAAGTCAGTCGTTCGAGATAGTTAGTCGTTCTTGCGGGGATGAAAACCACCACAAAAGGTTAGTCGTTCTTGTGGGTGTCGGTGACCACCACAAAATCGTCCAAAATTTCAGCGCAAAGATCACAACAAGAGCAAAATATTTTTGGGATTTTCTCGTGATGCAAGTGAACCAAAACTTGAACAAGATCTTGGGAAGAACTTGAGCAAGCACTAGAGCAAAGGACTTGAGAAAGAGAGAGAGCTCCTAGCATAAATTTTCAGAATGGGAGAGTGAGTGAATGGTGCAAGGAGAAGCAAGCAGCAAGGGTAGCATTTATAGGCCGAGGGGAGGGCCTTGGCCAGTTCGCCCGAAGGCTCTGGTTCGCCCGAACCAGGCCTGGTGGCCAGGGCACTCCCATGTGAGTGCAGCACTCACATGTGAGTGCAGCACTCACATGCCTTTATTTCCACTCCAAGTTTGTGTGGCCATCAATTCCCAAGGACATTTTTAGTGGATTTTAGTGGTAGGTAAGATGGAAATGTGACATGACCAAAGTGTAAATTAGTGGAGTCACCCCCATGCTGCCATGTTTGTGATAATTGGTGAGTGTGCAGCCATTTTTAGTGGGGTAGACATGTTTGTTGCTGGTTGGTGGTCATGGTAAATAATTGGAGATGTTCTAGAAGGGATGAAAATGATAAAAGTTACCAATTACATCCACCCTAGATAAAATTTCAGCATGTGTCCAATTATTTCTAACCAAACTTGCAAAATTTTCTACTTTCTCTCAAATTAATTACTCAAGTGGTTCATTTATTTTGAAAAGGAAAACATGCAAATGCAATTGGAAATTTAAAAATTGGAAGGGAAATATGGGATACATACCGGTTTTCCTCGCGGCGAGAGCTCAGCTTTTAAGTCCGCGAGCGGGACTTCTCCTATCTTCAGTTGTTCTTGTCATCGTCCGGTCCTGGAGTGGATGACTCAGACGATGCAACCTTCTTCCGCCACATTTTCTTGTTCTTCTTCTTCAGTGTCGGTGGCGGTGGGATCGGTGTCTCTAGAGAATTCCAGTGGGCTTGTTCTTCCTCGTATTTCTTTACGAGGAAATCCATTTCTTCTGCACCCGTCAGCTTTGTTGGCTCGTTCCATTTGAGCTGCTCACCACCGAGTATGTCTAGCTCTCCATTGATGAGAGCCTTAAGGAAGCACTCGGCGCTCCTCTGCTCCAGTGTGAGTGGCTCTGTCTTCTTCTCTTCCCGGGGTTGAAACTTGAAGTAAGTCAACCATCCGTCGATACGGAACGAGATTTCTCTCGCATCCATATCGATCCTAGCCCGGGTGGTGTTCAAGAATGGTCGGCCCAACACAAGGGGAAACGAATGCTCGTTCCCCGTGTCGAGGACAACAAAGTCCACAGGGACATATCGTCCCCAGATCCGGACCGGTACATTCTCGATCACCCCCTCGGGGTAGCGGATGGTTGAGTCCGCATGCTGTACCTGGGCAGTAGTAGGCGACAAAATAGGGTAGCGTAATTTCTTAAATAATACCTTAGACATGATGTTGACGCTTGCCCCTAGATCACAGAGTGCATCATCAATGCGACGATTCCAGATCGCGCACTGAATGATGGGCACTCCGGGATCTTCCTTCCTGTCCGAAGAGGTCTTGATGATCACCCTTTTTGCAGCTCTCGGCAGGTAGGTCCATCTTGGTGTCAGCACTTGGATGCGTGCGACCTTCCCTGCGTGGTTAGTTCGGAAGACACTACGAGGCATCTTACCATGCCTGTAGTGATGGAATTCACTGTCTCGATGGAAGGTTCGGGTTGCCCCGGAATCTTCCCCGATTCAGTGATAGGAACAGCAGCAGCTAACTGAGCGACTTGAGTTTCTATCATTTTATTAAAGCTCAGTTGACTTTTCATAGCAGAAGAAAATGATTCCATCATAGAGTCTATGCTTTCCAGAGTTTTATCATTAGCAGCAAGCTTTTTATTGATGTTTTCAGTTATTTTCATCTGGCCAAACACAAGATCTCTAAGGGACGGCTGATTATTGAAGTTGCTGGAATTGAAATTGTTACCTTGTTGAGGCCTCTCAAAAGGGAGGTTTGGGCGCGGATTCCAGCCTTGGTTGCCGTAGTTGTTCGGTCGGTACCCGTTGTTGTTGGAGTTGTTGACATAGTGGGCATCTTCTCGCGTTTCGGGGCAGTCATTCCCCGAATGGCCAGTGTTGCCACAGACTTCGCAAGTCATGCGAGCGTCCATGGCTTGCACCGTTTCTTGAGCAGGGGCCTCCAGTTTCTTCATCAGGAGGTCCATCTTGGCAGCGAGCATGTCCAGAGCTTCAACTTGGTGAACTCCTCGGGTGTTTGGTTGAGTCCGGTCGTCGGACCAACCTTGGTTCTCGACCATCTTCTCTATAAGGGCCTTCGCACGACTCTCTGTTGGCGGTCGTTACGGCCTAATTTTGGCCGATTTTCACCGCCGAAGTCTTGGTAAATAAAAGGCATATAGATATAGTTCCATACATTATTAGGCTTATACTAACCATTTCCACGAGTCTTGGTGTTTCTAAGTACTTTGCAGGATTATATCTAAAAACGGCATTAAACGGGCAATCCGCCGTTCGGGCTAGAAATGGACTATAAATTATCACGAGCATCAACAATATCAAAAGCCCAATTGAAGTACACCATTGTGAAGATCTCGTCCAGACGATTCCGTTGGATATATTATTTGCAGTATTCGAAGCTCGGGATAGAAAGATATTAAATGTCAATGGATTACCTGCACCTGGTGGGACCCACGGCTGCCATCAATGCACCAACGCAAGTCAACAGCACAGCACTTGGCGCAGGCCCACAGGCCCCACACATGCATGGCAGCAGCACATGCAGCATCAACATAGCAAACAGCAAGCACACAACATGCACACACGGAGCAGAGCTGGCCCACAGTTGCATGCGAGCAGAGGCTCAGCGCAAAGGCGGTTCAGCAGCAAGCCAGCGGGTCCATGCGGCAGCAGCAGCGCAGCAGCACTTGAGCGTGGGAGCTCCCAACGCGAGGGACGCGTGGCAGTTGGCCACTGGCCACCAGCAGCTCCCACGGATCGGGGTAGAGGTGGCGCAACACTGGGGGCACGTGGCGCCAGGCCGTTGGCCTTGACCACGCCCAACCGACTACGCATGCATGCGGGAGCAGAGGCTCCCAAGCTCTCACGCGGATTCAGCTCAAGGAAATAAGCACATTTGCATGCAACCTTCTCCACATCCCCAAGGCAACTTTCACCTATAAATAGAGACCCCTCTCCTCACTTGTAACACACACCACTTGGGAGCAAGTCTCCAATTCTCCACTTTCAAGATGTAGAGTTAGGCTAGTCCAGTTGGGAGTTAGAGTCAGGGTCGAGCTTCGCTCGGGGTTCTGGAGTCGTCTTCTGGAGTTCTGGTAAAGCTCTTGTATCTTTTCCTTTTCTTTATGTTCGACTCTGAGTAATCAATATATTTCCTCTGCATTTACTTGAGCTATTTGTTCTGCATTTATTTCGCGAGTAATTGTGGAATGTCTAGCCTTGGTTATAAGCTGTTGTAGTCTGGTTCTATAAGTTCTCTCTTAGTCCTTTGTCTTAGCTGGTTCCTCGTTTCTGCTCAATACTTGCGGTGAATTGTCACTGGGGTATTGACAGGATAGCTTGCTCTTTCTAGAAGAGTGAGTAGTTATTGTCTAGTGTAGGTGTGGTACCTAGTCTGGATGGTAACCTTGGTTTATTCCCATCGCAACGGAGGTGGTAGCCGTGAGGTGGTGACAGCCCTTTCGGTCTTCGTAGCCCATCACGTTAGTTCCGGTCCGTTGGATTCCCCAGTTGGGAAATAGTGGCACCCCTTCTCATCCCTTTCTGTGTGTTCACCGGTTCCCTTGTCCCGAAGCTAAGACAATAGAACTAGGAAAAGAACCATAGAAGTCATTCTTCATGCTAGCCGTAATCTTTGCTAGAGATATCTCAAGGCCAGTGGAAGTATATAGGAATCATTTCCTGTCTCATTGTTCTCCCACTAGCTAGACCGCTCTTCTATCTTTATCCTGAACTTCTCCTTGTGTGTGTCAATTGAATATCACTCCTATCCTATCCTTTACCCCCGCCTTGTTAGCCGGTACTTTAATTAGTAGTTACATCCTTGTCAATAGTCGATACTCTTTATCCAATGCTTCCCTGCGGAAATATGAATACGATACCTAGGAATACTCCCAGGTGAAATGCTACATCGGTATCCGTGCACTTGCAGATTTATATCTGTATCGTAAGAATACCAATGAACACTACTTGCACCATTACTGGGATTGGCAATCCTAATAGTGGACTATAAGAAGTGTCAACAAGCATTTCTGGCGCCATTGCCGGGGAAGCAATTGGCGAAAGATATTGATCATTGACATTGGTGTCTACTAATTTAATTTACCGCTAGCATTAGCGGGATCACCCCTATTTGTTTGAGTTTGTTTCAAACAGGAGGATGCAGAGAGCCCAGGATGCCCGATCATGCAGGATTTACCAATGTTTGCCCCTGACTACTGCGATTCGGCCAAAAATCTTCAGAAAAAAAATTCCCACAGGTATGTATTTATATTAAAAAATATATACATAGATATTATCATAATCATGCGCAGCCTCGAGGGAAGATCGTCGTCCAAGAGAAAAACAAAATCAAATGTGACCAACGAACGATGCTGCATCACCGCAATTCTATCTCAATTTGTCGGTAATGGCGGAAAAAAATCAAGGTATGTGAGACAGTCCAGCTCTTAGACTTTAAATTTTGAGCTTTATCCTTTAAATTTTTGCATTATCCACTGCATGTTTGCTTTGAATCATTTAATTTAGGAATTCATGCATATTATCACCCCATTTTTTTCCAATCCACTGCATACTTCTCGTTCTTGCATTTGCATTCATTCGCCCCATCACCATTTTGCATTGAAAAAATTAAAAAAATAAGAAAAAAAAAACAAAATAAATATACAGCGACCACCGGTTTTAGGCCAAGGTGTTTGTATGTCTGCAAGCCTTGATTCAAGGCTAGTGGCCAAACTTCACCTAGCCTGGCCAGTTTTCGCTCGTTCTTTGCGCTTTGCGCAAGAGAGGAGACGTACTCTATGCCTCCGCTCCCTTACCGCTCCACTTGCCTGGTTTGGAACCCATTGTTGGAACATATTGTCTACACCCAAGCTAGCTCCGCGACATCCCACCAGTTGGCATGTTTGAGAGCCGATCCCTGTTGCCACACCCACGACCGTGTATTCGTACACGGCAACATCAACACGGAGGATGATTCAACCAACTACGGGGAGTCACGTCGGCGTAGCGCCATCACCGTTGCATCAGTTCCGAAAGTCTTCATCACCAGATGCCAACGGTAAGCACACTCAGGTACGTGAAAAAGGTTTTTGCTTTTTACCTGAATCAAAGCAAAGTTCACTAGTTGCCATCTCCGTGCAAATACTTCTTGATGCTTTCGTGCTTTCTCTATCTGTCTTTGTTTGCTCTGGTTTGAATGTACCGTACAATACATTCATAATCTCTTTAAATTAAGCATGGTGCTTAGGTTAATTAGTTTGCTTTAATCAAATTAGACATGGTGTCAAGTTTGATTAATGAACCTTCAGAGCAATACTTTTATGGATATTGGTTGCATGTGTGGATTAACCCCTGCAGAAAAATCATCAAAAAAAAAACAAAAAAACAAAAAAAATGATGAATGGGTGGCCCCACAATCTACTTCACATCAGAAATAAGCCACAACCATGGGTACATTTGAAGCCCCGGGGTGGAATCGTGTTCCCAGGAAGCTGCATCGTCCGAGGCATCCTCTCCAGATCGGACGGTGACAAGAACAATCAAAGGAAGGAGAACTCCTGCTTACGGACTTAAAACACGAGCTCTCGCCGCGAGGTAAACCGGTATGTATCCCATGTTTCCCTTTCCAAAATTTTATTTTCATCACTGCATTTGCATGTTTCCCTTTCCAAATGTGAATCACCCTTGCATTAGAATTAAGAGAAAACAAAAAGGAAATTTATCAGAGAAGTGGGTAGTTCAGCCGATCTGTCTAGTTCGGTCGAACCTACCCCTATGCCCAAATGTGCACTAACCTGCAGGGTTCGGTCAAAGGTGTGACGTTGGCCAGGTACACCATTCACACCCAAATCCTTTCTTCCTGTGCCAAATGCTCCACCTGCAATATCCTTTCACCCAGCACTCAACACATCCATCCATCCATCCAGAGCCAAATTTCACGCAAACCTCATACTTGGTCAGGTCGGCCGAGGATCTCGTCCTAGACCAATCCTAACCTCACCGTCTACCATAAAATTTGCCCCACCAGCACAAAATCATGGTCTCCACCACTCCACACTGTTGCACACTTCATTTCATCACAATCATGGCAGCATGAGAGTGGTGTGATCCCTTTGATCCTTTGGTCGTGTTATCCTATCCATAAAAATCCACCAAAATTCCCATGCCTTTGTGCTGGACGACGCTCGTAAGAGGAGACCAGCAGGATGAATATCATAGTGGTTCGGTCAAGCCATGGTGATTCAACCGAGTTCCTCCTCTCACTCGCCGGTGGGTGCCACTCTGGATGCATGGAGGAAGTTTGCTCCATTCAGGTATGCACTTGTACACTCTCCGAGTACATTTCTCTCTCAATCCTATGCAATGTTTGATTTACTTGCATGAAAAAAAAAACAGAAAAACAACAAAAATATTTCCCTTCTCCTGATCATTATGCTGCTTCTTGAAAACGGTTTGTGGAGGTTAAATCCCTGTAAGAATGACAAATACAGTGTAACTAAATGCTGAACCTTGATCATATAGTCCCTCGGGTATTGTCGTTCTAACACCTTGAAGGCATCATTTCGTGGTCTCTATTCTTAAAGACAATCAAGCACATTCGGTACACGAGCATTGGTGATGCTAGGGACACTCCCCTACTTCATCAGATGTCTCGGCACCGATGAAGGCCAACTCAGAGATCACTGACACTGATGTTCCAAGCTAAGCTTGGGAGAGGACCCTCACGAGGTAAGTCCCAACCGTATCATTACAAGTTGTATCTTTGATCTGGTTTTGCTTTCACTTTAGTTTGAATAATAAAAAAAATACCAAAAATATTTGCTTTCAAATAAATAACTCCCAACTGTGCATGGAATGAATCATATGCCTCTCACCTTGGAAATGATGAATAGTTGCTCTATCATATATCTTGCAAGTACCTTGTTCACAACTTGTTACTCTATTGGTGCTTGAGTTATTTGGCATGAGTGAAAAATGAACCTAAAAACCTTGTGGGAGCACATTCTTTATTCCAAGTCTAAGTTGTTGTGAGAACGATATAGTGACACTTTGGTTGAGTTCTTGCTTTTGCTTTTAGTATGGTGAAAATCTCGGAGAATTATGCTTTCAAAATAAAACAAGTTCCTCATTGGTCAAACTACCTACCAGAGCCATATGATAAACTTAGTTGAAAATTTCTACTCATATGCTGCTTGTTATCTTAGTGAGCTTTGTCAAATTGTTGTGACCTTTGAGTGAAGCTTTCATACTCTTAGAGATCGAGATCCACGTACACACACCACTTCTCACTTGCAATTCCTACACTGGGAGTTAGCAAACATTTTCCATCATCCATCCACAAAAATAAAATGCTCCATGTTCTATGATTTTCCTCTCCAAATATTCTTGATAGAGACATGGGCTATGCAAAAAGAAAAGCATGCCAAAGAAGCATGGCAAAAATAAGAGAAAAAGAAAAGCATGCCAAGGAGCATAGCAAAAAAAAGAAAGAAAGCATGCCAAGTGGCATGGCAAAAATATGAGAATAAAAGATAGCCCATGTTCTCGAAAATAAATCAAGGAGAGGGAAATCCATCCAAGGAGTTCCACCATATTCCACCATATTCCATTCCACCATACTCCACTCCATCATATCCCACTCCATATATTCCACACACATGCACTTCTCGATCTTAAGGTATGATTTGTTTCCTCAGAGATCCAGTCTTTGACTTAGCAAAATATAAGATGCATGCATGCCTTCATCCTTTGTCCCTGAGCCACACAAAAAGCCAGATTACATGTTAGGATGAAAAAGAAGGCACAAGCCTTTGGCGAGGATTCAAATACCACTTGAGTGATCGAGTGCGCCAATTGAGGAACAAATTTAATTTTTCAAAACTTATGGAAAACTCCGAGATGGGATCCTGAAAAGAGTAGGAGTGGAATAAGACTAAGTTAAACTGTTCAACCTTTCAACCGCCCAAGACAAGAAGATTGCTATACGCCCCATGGGTCAAAAGGTTAGTTATCGCTTTGCTAAAAATTCAAATACTATAGAGTACTAGTTGTGCATATAGACTACTTGCAAAGATACTGATATTGTAGCAACTCCTGATCCACCGAGCCTAAGTTTTTATCCTCGAGGACGAGCAAAGGTCTAAGCTTGGGGGAGTTTGTTGGCGGTCGTTACGGCCTAATTTTGGCCGATTTTCACCGCTGAAGTCTCGGTAAATAAAAGGCATATAGATATAGTTCCATACATTATTAGGCTTATACTAACCATTTCCACGAGTCTTGGTGTTTCTAAGTGCTTTGCAGGATTATATCTAAAAACGGCATTAAACGGGCAATCCGCCGTTCGGGCTAGAAATGGACTATAAATTATCACGAGCATCAACAATATCAAAAGCCCAATTGAAGTACACCATTGTGAAGATTTCGTCGAGACGATTCCATTGGATATATTATTTGCAGTATTCAAAGCTCGGGATAGAAAGATATTAAATGTCAATGGATTACCTGCACCTGGTGGGACCCACGGCTGCCATCAATGCACCAACGCAAGTCAACAACACAGCACTTGGCGCAGGCCCACAGGCCCCACACATGCATGGCAGCAGCACATGCAGCATCAACACAGCAAACAGCAAGCACCCAGCATGCACACACGGAGCAGAGCTGGCCCACAGCTGCATGCGAGCAGAGGCTCAGCGCAAAGGCGGTTCAGCAGCAGGCCAGCGGGCCCATGCGGCAGCTGCAGCGCAGCAGCACTTGAGCGCGGGAGCTCCCAATGCGCGGGACGCGTGGCAGTTGGCCACTTGCCACCAGCAGCTCCCACGGATCGGGGTAGAGGCGGCGCAGCGCTGGGGGCACGTGGCGCCAGGCCATTGGCCTTGACCACGCCCAACCGACTACGCATGCATGCGGGAGCAGAGGCGGTGCTGACCGGGATAGGTGTCCAGCGCCTGTTGGCTCCCAAGCTCTCACGCGGATTCAGCTCAAGGAAATAAGCACATTTGCATGCAACCTTCTCCACATCCCCAAGGAAACTTCCACCTATAAATAGAGACCCCTCTCCTCACTTGTAACACACACCACTTGGGAGCAAGTCTCCAATTCTCCACTTTCAAGATGTAGAGTTAGGCTAGTCCAGTTGGGAGTTAGAGTCAGGGTCGAGCTTCGCTCGGGGTTCTGGAGTCGTCTTCTGGAGTTCTGGTAAAGCTCTTGTATCTTTTCCTTTTCTTTATGTTCGACTCTGAGTAATCAATATATTTCCTCTGCATTTACTTGAGCTATTTGTTCTGCATTTATTTCACGAGTAATTGTGGAATGTCTAGCCTTGGTTATAAGCTGTTGTAGTCTGGTTCTATTAGTTCTCTCTTAGTCCTTTGTCTTAGCTGGTTCCTCGTTTCTGCTCAATACTTGCGGTGAATTGTCACTGGGGTATTGACAGGATTGCTTGCTCTTTCTAGAAGAGTGAGTAGTTATTGTCTAGTGTAGGTGTGGTACCTAGTCTGGATGGTAACCTTGGTTTATTCCCGTCGCAACGGAGGTGGTAGCCGTGAGGTGGTGACAGCCCTTTCGGTCTTCGTAGCCCATCACGTTAGTTCCGGTCCGTAGGATTCCCCAGTTGGGAAATAGTGGCACCCCTTCTCATCCCTTTCTGTGTGTTCACCGGTTCCCTTGTCCCGAAGCTAAGACAATAGAACTAGGAAAAGAACCATAGAAGTCATTCTTCATGCTAGCCATAATCTTTGCTAGAGATATCTCAAGGCCAGTGGAAGTATATAGGAATCCTTTCCTGTCTCGTTGTTCTCCCACTAGCTAGACCGCTCTTCTATGTTTATCCTGAACTTCTCCTTGTGTGTGTCAACTGAATATCACTCCTATCCTATCCTTTACCCCCGCCTTGTTAGCCGGTACTTTAATTAGTAGTTACATCCTTGTCAATAGTCGATACTCTTTATCCAATGCTTCCCTGCGGAAATATAAATACGATACCTAGGAATACTCCTAGGTGAAATGCTACATCGGTATCCGTGCGCTTGCGGATTTAACTTGGGTAACTTGGGTTCGGAATCAGAACAGCTACCGTTCCCCGGCAACGGCGCCAGAAAGCTTGTTGGCACTCCTTACGGCCTACAGATAAATCCGCAAGCGGACGGATACCGATGTAGCTTTCACCCGGGAGTATTCCAAGGTATCGATTTCCACGGAGAACGAGAAGTGGACTGATTCTAAACTAAGTTGTCCTAGGTAGATGGAATGGAGTGAATGGTATGGATGAGGTGGATGAAAACAACAAAGAGAGAAGAGGAGTGATAGGAGGGTAGAGAGGGTACGAGTCTGGTAGAGGTATTCTACTGATTGATCGAGCAGATCAGAGGATACAAATAGATACTTGCTTCGGGACAAGGGAGCCGGTGGACACACAGAAAGGGATGAGAAGGGGTGCCACTATTTCCCAACTGGGGAATCCTACGGACCGGAACTAACGTGATGGGCTACAAAGACCGGAAGGGCTGTCACCACCTTACGGCTACCACCTCCATTGCGACGGGAATAAACTAAGTTAGTCTCAAATATAGGCACCACGCCTACACTAGTCAACTAATCTTTATCTCCTATAGAAAGATAAGCACCCAAGCTAAGCAACCAGTATACAGTTATACCAATCAACTAAGCATTGAACGAAGAATCAGCAAGCATATAAAAGTAAGAACTGAATGCTCAATTAATCAGAGAGAGATACAAGAGTTACCGGACAAGACCCGGATGTTACTCAAAGTGAAGTCACATCCATAGAGGTACAGTGGGAAGCGGGGCCGACACTTCGGCTCCCCTCCGGGACGCTCACCTCTCCTCTCTCCCTATCTCTACTGATACAAGTGGAGAACTAACAGTGCTTCGCCTGCACTCTACTCTTGTGTTGTGTCTCTTGTAGGTGAAACCGGGCCTCTATTTATAGCAAGGAAGGACGGTGGAGGCAGAGTAGCAGCCAAGGCAGCTGGGAGGTGGTGCCGGCTCGTTCGGGCGAAATCCCCGGTTCGGGCGAACTGGGCAGTTCGGCCGAACCGGTGGATCCACCGACCCAAGCCCCTACGGTCTGGATTGCTCCCTGGGAGGCGGTTTCCAGCCGGGGTTGGTTCGGCTGAAGGCCAGAATTCGGCCGAACTAGGCCGAAGGCCCGGGCCTGCCCCTGCTGCACCGCCTTATCCTCTGGACCTCCTAGGCTGGGTTCTGGTGCTTGGCGTTCGTGTCGAATTGGCCCAGGGTGACGTGTCGGTCCTTCGGGATGAGTTGGCGGTCGTCCACGTGTCGTATGTTGTCGTTTGGTTGACGTGGACGGCTCCCGGTGGCTTGCTCAGCTAAGGGGGGTAACCGGCTGAACGGAGTCGTTCGGCCGAAACGGTCATTTCCGACACTTATTGCACGTGTTTCTCCATTTTGTACCTACACAGAGGACAATCACCAAAACTTGTGGAAATAGTCAGTGATAAGCCCTATAGCTATGGTGTGTGTCCCCATTTGTTTGTTTTATACTCGGTTGGAGGTCGGAAATCGGTCTGTAACGACCGCCAACAGCAAGCAAGACGATCCGCAAGTTCTCTGCTCCATCGAGAGAGAACGTGCGTGTCGGACCAGCTCCGCCGGTCGGAGAGGGGAACTACGAGCTCAAGCCAGCCCTCATCAACATGGTGCAGGCTAGCCCGTTCTGTGGCAAGCCGCATGAGGATGCCAACACTCATCTTCAGCACTTTCTGGAGCTTTGCAACACCTTCACCATACGCGAGGTAAGCATTGATGTCATTCGCCTTCGTTTATTCCCCTTTTTCATTATTAGGCAAGGCGAAACAATGGTTTTATGCTAACCGCAAAGCCATAGAAACTTGGGATAAGTGCACTAGCTCATTTCTGCTAAAATTCTTTCTGGTTGGGAAAACCAACGCCCTCCAGAACAAAATTGCTAGTTTCTAGCAGCTAAAAGATGAAACAGACCCGGAGGCATGGGATCGCCTCCAGCACTATATATCCGCTTGTCCTCACCATGGTATGCAGAGTTGGTTTATCGTTCAAACCTTTTACCATGGGCTTAGAAGCTCTGCCCGTGAGTATCTGGATGCTGCTGCTGGAGATTCTTTCTTCTCTCTTGAGGAGAGCCGTGCAAAGGCCCTCATAGAGAAGAAGGTCGAGAACCAAGGTTGGTCCGATGATCGCTGCCAAGATGGACCTCCTGATGAAGAAACTGGAGGCCCCTGCTCAAGAAACGTTGCAAGCCATGGATGCTCGCATGACTTGCGAGGTCTGTGGCAACACTGGCCATTCAGGGAGCGACTGCCCCGAAACACGAGAAGATGCCCACTACGTCAACAACTCCAACAACAACGGGTATCGACCGAACAACTACGGCAATCAAGGGTGGAATTCACGCCCAAACCTCCCATTCGAAAGCCTCAACAAGGTAACAATTTCAATTCCAGCAATTTCAATAAGCAGCCATCACTTAGAGATCTAGTGTTTGGCCAGGGTAAAATCACAGAAAATATCAATAAAAAGCTTGCTGCTAACGATAAAATCCTGGAAAGCATAGGTTGGATTCCTTTGCTTCTGCTATGAAAAGCCAACTGAGTTTCAATAAAATGATAGAAACCCAAATTGCTCAGTTAGCTGCAGCCGTTCCTGTCACTGAATCGGGGAAGATTCCGGGGCAACCCGAACCTTCCATCGAAAAAGTAAATGTTGTTACTACGAGACAAGGTAAGGTGTCTCGTAGTACGTTCCGTAGTAATCATGCAGGTAAGATCGCGCACATCCAAGTACAAATACCAAGATGGACCTACCTACCAAGAGCTGCTAAGAGAGCAATCACGAAGACCTCTCCGGAGAGGAAGGAAGATCCCGGAGTGCCCATCATTCAGTGCACGATCTGGAATCGTCACATTGATGATGCTCTCTGTGATTTGGGGGCCAGCATAAATATAATGTCCAAGGTATTATTTAAGAAATTACGCTACCCTACTTTGTCATCTACAAATGCCTAGGTACAACTTGCGGACTCAATGATCCGCTACCCTGAGGGGGTGATCGAGAATGTATTGGTCTGCGTTTGGTGACTTTATGTCCCTACGGACTTTGTCATTTTTTGACACGGGGAACAATTATTCATTTCCCCTTGTGTTCAGCCGGCCATTCTTGAACACCGCCCGGGCTAGAATCGATATGGATGCGAGAGAAATCTCGTTCCGTATCGACGAAAGATTGATATACTTCAAGTTTCAACCACGGGAAGAGAAGAAGACAAAGCCTCTCACACCGGAGCAGAAGAGCGGCGAGTGTTTCCTGAAGGCACTCATCAATGGAGAGCTGTAAATACTCGGTGGTGAGCAGTTCAAATGGAATGAGCCGATAGGACCAATGCAAGCAGAAGAGATGGATCTTCTCATAAAGAAATACGAAGAAGACCAGGCCCTCTGGAATTCTCCAGAGGAACCGAGCCCACCACCACCGACACAGCAGAAGACTAAGAAGATGTGGCGGAAGAAGGTTGCATCGCCCGAACCACTCACTCCGGGATCGGACGATTACAAAATTAACTGAAGATAGGAGGAGTCCCGCTCATAGACTTTAAACACGAGCTCTCGCCGCGAGGAAAACCAGTATGTATCTCATGTTTCCCTTCCAAAATTTTATTTTCCATCATTGCATTTGCATGTTTCCCTTCCAAAATAAATGAACCACTTGTGTAATTAATTTGAAAGAGAATAGAAAAATGGCAAGCATGGTAAAAATAAATGGACAACATGCTGAAATTTATTTATAGTGGGTGTAAAATGTAATTCCCATCATTTTTACCGCTTCTAGAACATCTCCATTTATTTACCACCATCACCAACCAGCAAAAAACATGTCTACCCCACTCAACATGGCTGCACACTCACCAATTATCACAAACATAGCAGCATGGGGGTGACTCCACTAACTTCCACTTTGGTCATGTCAAATTTGCATCTTACCTACCACTAAAATCCACTCACATGACCAAGGCAAGTGCTGGCCACATAATTTTGCGTGCAACCAAGGCAAAGGTGAGTGCTGCACTCACATGGGAGATCTCAGGCCACTCAGTCCAATTCGGCCGAATTGGGCCATTCGGCCGAATGGCCTGGATGCCTCCCCTCTGCCTATAAATGCTGGGCATTGCTTGCTAGCTTCTCAAACACTCACACTCTGAAAAATCCCACCAGAAGCTCTCCCTCTCTCTCTCAAGTTCCTTGCTCAAGTTCTTGCTCAATTTCTTCTTTAGTTCTTGCTCAAGTTGGTTCACTTGCATTGCTGAAAAATCCCAAAAAAATATTTTGCCTTTGTTCGATCTTTGTGCTGAAAATTGAACATGTTCGTGGTGGTTTCCGACACTCACAATGAATAATCTTTTGTGGAGGCTTTCATCCCCGCAAGAATGACTAACTCTCTCGAATGACTTGATTTACTTGTGCTAACCCCATATATTCAGTCCTTCGGGTAGTTGTTGCGCTAACTTTTTGCAGGAAGCATGTCGAAGCTCTTTTCCGCGTTCCGTTGCTCCGCCCGGCCTAGCAAACGCTCGGACGATGCTGGGAGCTCCCCAGCCCTGTCCCGCGGTTCAAGCCGGATGGATGTGGACAAGTCAGGGGCAGCCGACTTGGGGAGAGGCTTCGCCTCGCAACCAACCCGGCAGCTCCTAAACGAGAGTGACATCATTCTCCGGACGGACCGGGAGCGGAACATCTTCAACATGCTACGCCTGAAGGAGTCTGAGCATACCCGTGTCTACGAGCAGGACCTGGTCGTAAGAATGGGTATGGACGAAGAGTTCCTAGAAGTCTTCGAAGCCGTTGGCTGGGGCAACTTCTGGCGTGTCGACAAACAAGGTTCGTATCTCCTCACCCTCGAATTTCTTTTGACTCTCACATCTGGACGGGAGGGTGTTCGCTTTCGATTTTCCAACCAAGAGTATTCCTACTCTTGGAGGGATTTGAGTATGGCTCTGGGTTTTGCTAGTCATTGTTCTTTGGAGCCTGCGAAAGCTTTGAAAAGTTTCAGTCGGGACGGGTTCTGGAAAAAGATTTCAGGAAGCACCAATTGTTCTGCACCACGCACGAACAATATTAATAACCCCACCTTGCGTTCCATGCATTGGTGGATGGATATGGCGGTGTTTCCACGTTCTGAGTTGTGTCCCGTTAATGTAGTCGAGTTGTGGTTCTTATACGCCATGGTTAAACGAGTTGCTGTTTCTCCGGTAAAAGATTTGGTTGCACATTGGATGTCTCATCACTCTCGCATGGGTAGCATGGCGGTGACTTCTCTAGTCACTCACCTTGCTAACCAGTTGGGCATTCTGGAGGGCGCCCAACTTGCGTACCTAGAGACAGTGCGACCTGTCGTGGATGCTGAGCACTTTGTGCAAGGTCACATGATACGACGGGCGCCAGATGCAACGCTGGTTATGATCTATCGCGGTTATACAACCGAGGTGCCATTGCCTTGTGCAGGACTGAGGTTGTATTCTGCTAAGAAATTAACACTCTAGTTGAGTATCGAGTCGGATGACTCTCCTCCTTGGAGAGAGCCAGCTCAGCACAGTGTTGCAGGAGATAAGCCCCATAGTGAAAATGGTGAGTTAAACGTTGCCGATAATTCGAGTATTTTCGAGTACTAGTTGTTTATAAAGTTACCTGCAAGAAAATAGACATTGTAGCAACTCCTGATCCACTGAGCCTAAGTCTTTATCTTTGCTCGAGGACGAGTAGAGGTCTAAGCTTGGGGGAGCTTGTTGGCGGTCGTTACGGCACGTTTTCGACCACCAATACTTGGGAATAAAAGAGGATTTATGTGACATTCCATGTACTTAGGTTTATTTCTAACAGAGTTCCACGAGTTTTGGTGAGTTACACTTGTGCAGGTACAACAACAAGAAACACGCGCTATAGGGGTCAGAATTGACTGATTCGGCCGAACGACTCTGTTCGGCCGGTTACCCCCCCTTAGCCGTACAGGACACCTGGACACGTCCACATCATCAATGACCAAGCAACAACCATGAGTGACACGTGGATGACCGCCACCTCACTTCCGGGCCAAATCAACATGAAGGACATCAACCCAAGCCAGCTCAAGAGGTCCACAAGCAAGAGGCGGTGTTGGGGAGGCTGGCCTCGGGCCAGGCCCAGTTCGGCCGAACCCAGGCCTTCGGCCGAACCGCCCCAGCTGCCAAACCGACCAAGGGAGAGCATCCAAGGCGGTGGATCTGATGGTTCGGCTGAACTGCCCAGTTCGGCCGAACTGCCCAGTTCGGCCGAACCAATCCATTCACCCGAATCCCCTGGATTCGGCCGAATTGGCCGGGCCACCGCCTCTCACTCCCTTGGCTGCCACTCCACTTCCACCGATGTGCTCAAGCTATAAATAGAGGATTACTTCACTTGTTTCATACACACTCAAGCCAAGGAGCTCTCATTCCACTTCTTTCAAGTAGAGTTAGGACAGTTTAGTTCGGAGTTAGAGTTGAGTCGAGTTGTGCCTCGGAGGTTCCATAGTTGTCTTCAGAAGCTCTGGTCTAAGCTCTTGTATCTTTTCCTTTTCCTTTTGTAAGACTTTGAGTTATCAATATAGTTATCCTTATCAGTTTGCCCTTGTCATTTATAGCTTGCTTCTACTTTATCCTAGTTGCATCTATATCGTGTTTAGACTATAGTTAGTTGTAGCTCTAGTGCTTCTAGATCTTGAGTAAGTCTTTGTCTTAGCTGGTTCTTCAATCTTGCTCAATACTTGTGGTGAATTGTCAATGGGGTATTGACAAGGTTGCTTGCTCTTGCTAGCGGAGTAAGTAGTTGTTGACTAGTGTGGGAGTGGTTCCCAGACTAGCCAGTGGCCTTAGTTTGTCCCCACGTCTATGGAGGTGGTAGCCATTAGGTGGTGACAGCCCTATACGGCCTACGTAGTCCATCACGCTCGTCGTGGCCTGCAGGATCCCAGAGTGTAGGATTGGTGGCACTCCTTCTCATCCCTTTCTGCGTGTCATAGGTTCTATTGTCCCGACGCTAAAACATTAGAGTTAACCCTGATCTTTGAGTACTGGCTCTTCAGCCACTGTATCTCTAAGCCCGAGTGACATAGGTAGATAAAGTACCCAGGATTCCGCTATCTCTTCTCGTTGTCCTCCCAACTATCTGTTCCTTCTCTTTCCTATCTGAGTCACCCTTGAGCTATGTGTCACGGTATAACCACTCCTATACAATATTGTCTATGCCCTGTCTTGCTAGTAGTGTACCCTTCTCTGATAGTCTCGAATATCTATTTCCTAGTAATCTTGCCAAAGCTTCCCTGCGGAAATATAAATTACGATACCTCGGATTACTCCCTGGTGAAGTGCTACAGCGGTAATTCTGTGCGCTTGAAGAATATTTATATATTTTACTAATCCATAAGAAAAACCACTAAAACAATCCTTACCCCAGTACCTGGATTCACAATCTTGATATTGGATCGTAAGAAGTGCCAACAACAAGTTCTCCAGGTGCTAGCATGGCTGTTCCGCCTCCTGAGCCACCACAACAACCAATGACTGGTGCTCCACCAACACCAATTATGCGTCGGATGATTACTCGTTTACAGTCTGGTTCTATTCCTCAAGTCAATTACAAGAACCTTACAGTCACCCATGCTACTGCATCACCGGTACTAGCTAATTATCGCAGTGCACTTGCTGATCCTAATTGGCGGGATGCCATGGCTGATATCATGTCACACCCGATTTTAGAAAACAAACCGAGTGTACACTGTATGTGTGCCAGGATCACGTTTCACACATACAGTA
Source organism: Echinochloa phyllopogon (assembly GCA_033239725.1). Taxonomy (NCBI): domain Eukaryota; kingdom Viridiplantae; phylum Streptophyta; class Magnoliopsida; order Poales; family Poaceae; genus Echinochloa; species Echinochloa phyllopogon. The sequence goes on along the minus strand of BTCW01000015.1, from coordinate 18,892,341 downwards.
AACCAGAAAGTGAATGACAGATACAATATCACGTAAAATAAATATAAATGACTTACGAGTCTATGAGAGTACAGCAAATCCTGGAAACGAAGGCTCCAAACTTCACAGGCAATCGACTGGGGGTTGCGTACGCCTAGAACTCAGCACCATCTTCATTAGCTTCACACACTTTCTTCTGAGCAGCAATTAGCAAGGTTGAGTACACTTATGGTTAGTACTCAGCAAGGCCACAAGAAATAACCAGAGACAATTTAATATCAACTTTAAGTAAATTAATCATGCGAGGATCCAAACCACTCTTAACCGTGAGTACGGCTGTTATATCAGTTTTACACTCTGTAGAGGTTGTACACTTTCACCATAAGCCGCGTAAAAGTTCAAAAGAACTTTAAACCCAACCATGCTGTGCGGATCAGGCATGCATCACACTACTGAGGTGTGACTGCATAGGGACGCTACGAGGCCTTTACAAAGATTCCCTAATAAGTGTTGTCCGCTAAGGTTTCAAAATCCAAGCAAAGCATAACCCTCCCTAATGAGGTCTGTCTCTTAGCTAAGCCCACAGCTCAAGAGGACCGGGTTATACCTCATCGAAGTCTCCCCCTCTTGCCCTTTCGGTAAGACATGCACAAACTAGAGTCTCTAATTATTCAGGCTAGGCCAGAGCCCATTAGCACTCATGGTTGTATTGTTTTCCTGGGTGGTCACTCCATGTTCCAATTAAATCATCATGATAGTGTAATTAAAGCATAGGTAGAAAGATGGTTAGGGACACTTGCCTTCATGCAACAAAAATACCACTGCTCAAAGTCTTCAACTCTTGCTATTGCTCTTTTAATCTTCTCATAGCAATCATCGAGTAATCACACAAGCATACAGCTATACAAGCAAACAAGCAAATACAACAACTAAGAACAATACACCAATCAAAAGAAAATCTTTAAAATATCGCACTAAAGGATAGGGCTCGATGCTACGGTCACGCAAGCGCAAGAAATGCTGAAAACGAAGCTTCGGTTGAAAAGATCTATCGGAAGATTTAGATTATAAAAGGCACAAAATACTATATGCTTGATTGATTTTAATTAAATAAAATCATAGATATGAGTTATTCTCTATGTTTAAATTAATTCAATTATGTTTGAATTTATAAAACACCAAAGTAGAACTTAATCATATTTTATTTATAAATGTTTATGTATAAATTATATCAAATTAAACATTAACTTGAAATAAAACATGTGAGAGCATTTAATTGAATCATAAGTATGTCGAGTTGAGCTATCAAAAAATTAATTTAGAAAGCACATTTATGTTAGTGTTAATCACATTAATATTTATTATGAAAGCTCGAAGTTTTAACTCTAAGTTGTTTTTTTAATTAGAAAAGTTAGCTTTAATTAAACATTAATAAAATTAACATACTTTATGAAAACCGAGATAAAACTTAATCAGATTTTAATTACAAATATACAAGTACATATTATTCCAGTTAAAGCATTGAGTTAAAATATGTGAGCATCTAGTGAAATAAAACTAATGATTCGAGTTTCATTAATTATTTCATCAATTAAAAACACATTTGCTTCGGGATTAGCCATATTAACATTAATTATAAAATATCGAGGTGCAACTCTAATTACATTTTAATTACAAAATCTATTTATCATCAATATTTTCAAGATTAATATTTGTTTATGAAAATCTGACATATAACCTAGTCAAATTTTAATTAGAAGACCAATTAAATAAATATTAATCAATTTGACATTAGTATGAAAATCTAAAGTATAAACCTTAACTAGCTTTTAATTAGAGAAACATATTTGGATATTATTTAATTAATTTAACACAAATAAAATTTAGAAATAATTTTTATGTTAAATAACAGTTCTACAATGTACTTCATGTCAATATAAACCTATCGCAACGAGAACGGATCAAAACGGATCTAAATGCGCAATCTATGATTAAAACATTGTTGTAGGGACCTATACGCAAAAAACCATAGATTTTAGGGTGTAGCAGTGAAGATTCGCAAGACTCACTGAATAGTGGCCGCAAAACAGGGTAACTTCAGGGTTAGATCTACAAAAGTGCTTGACTAGGGCTTATGTGTAGGCATCTATAAGGTTCAGAGGGTTTTCTGCCAGATTGCCAAGACACAAGATATGTTTTAAAGGTTACAGGATTCTCCAGGGGGTTATCTGCAAAACCTCCATCTCCCTCGTTTACACAGGCAGGGGAGTTGAGCGTGGAGCTCGCCGGCGCTTGGGCGGCTCGGCTCGCCAGCGCTAAGCTGGACAGCGGCCCTAGGCGAGAGGCGGAACAGGGAGATGAGAAGGAGGGAATCTAGTGGAGGGGCTTACCACGGCGGAAAGTGGAGGGCGATGGCCGGAATTTGGCCTGCGGCGGACGAGGCAGCCGGCGGCTCGGGTCCTCGCGGCGGGTGAGCTTTTCTAGCGGCAAAACGACGACGAGAAGTGGCGGGATCGATGCGTCTTGGCGAGTGGATCGTCATGGTGGTTGCGGCTCGCTCCGAGGGGGCTCGACGGCGGTGAATCGGCAGCAATGGCGCCGACGGTGGTGGTCCTTGCTCCGACGAGCTCCTGGCGGCGGCGGCAATGATTTGCGCAGGGCAGGGCGAAGGCGGCAGCTAGGGTGGAGGGACGCCGAATGCGGTGCCTCGGTCCATGTGCCTTTTATAAGGACGTGCGGCTTGCGCCTAGCGTGGCGCGCACGCCGAGGAGGTGGCGGCGGCGTCCTGCGCGGTTCGGAGGCAGTGCTGGCGTCGGGAGGCTCGGCCGAATGGCTGGCTGGTGGGCCGTGACGCTGGCGCGCGACGAGCTGGGCCGGACGGGGCGCTGCGCTGGGCTGGGCTGGCGCGCGGGGAAAAGAAGAGGAGGGGAAAGGCTGGGCCGAGCGGGAGAGGGAGAAGGAGAGATGGGCTTGGTTTAGGATTTGGCCCGGTATTAGATTTAGTGTTTCTTTTTTTATTTCTAGAATATTATTTTCCCGTGCAAAGATTAATCTAGAATATTCCAGACAAATCATTTGAGCTGCGAAAAATAGTCAGAAAATTCCAAAAATCTAGGGAAAAGTCCCAGATATAGAGTTGGACATGAGGAACCCAAATAATGTATTTAGAGCTCATGAAAAAGGTTGTTAGCACCTTCCAAAAATTGGAATTTGCACTAGGAAAATAGGAATAGTCTCTAGAAAAATCTAGAAAATTCCCATGGGGCTTCCAAACGAAATTTTTGAAAACTTGCACACATTATCATCACCTATATTTATTTAAATTTAATTTAGAAAACAAAATTTTTCTATACTAAATTCCCTGTAAATTATATAATGCTTGGAAAATTTTAGAAGTTTGAGAAAATTATTATATTAATTTATCTTTTTTTCACATCCTAAAATTTGGAAATTTTAGCGTGTGACATATCATCAGGCTCTTATTCAAACTGTCACTTGGCGTCTCGTTGCTCGACCTCATGGTGCAAATGTGATGATAGGAAAGTGGATCTATAAGCATAAGTACCACTCTAACGGGACTCTCACTCGGCACAAAGGCTCGTTGGGTGGTTTGTTGTTTTTCTCAGCAGCATGGCATTAATTATGATGAGACCTCCAGTCCGATTGTTAAACCTGCCACCATATGGGTTGTTCTCGGAATTGCTTCTTCCCGTGCGTGGCCTATTCATCAGCTTGATGTCAAGAATGCATTCCTTCATGGTCATCTCGATGAGACTGTTTACTATCAACAGCCTCCAGGTTTTGTGGATCCTTCTGCTCCAGATCATGTCTGTTTGTTACAGAAGTCCCTTTATGGTCTCAAACAGGCTCCTCATGCATGGTACTAGCGGTTTGCCTTGTATATTTGACATCTTGGCTTCGTGGCATCCAACTCTGACACGTCTTTATTCATCTATTGGTCCAGATGTTGCTTACTTGCTGCTGTACGTTGATGACATCGTCCTTACCACCTCATTTGATGCTTTATTGCATTGTTGAGCGTCTTCATTCCGAGTTTTCCATGACCGATATTGGTGTCCATCATCATTTTCTCGACATATCTATGACACGCTCTTCGGATGGCCTATTTTTTCACATCTCCAATATGCGATGGATCTTCTGCAATGAGCTGGTATGGCCAAATGTCATTAATCGACAACACCAGTTGACACCCGTGCAAAGCTTTCTGTGACTGATGGAGCTCTTGTCGCTGATCCCTCATCGTATAAAAGTTTTGCTGGTGTTCTACAGTATATTACTCTCACTCATCCATATCTAGCTTATGCAGTACAACAGGTGTGTTTATTCATGCATGATCCCTGAGAGCCTCATCTCGCGTTGATGAAGCGTATCTTACGCTACGTGAAGGGAAATCTGACTGTTGGACTTCATATTGGCACAACTCATGTTACTTCGTTGACCGCTTACTCCGATGCTGACTGGGCTGGCTGTGTGGACTCTAGAAGATCCACGTTAGGTTACTGCATTTTTCTTGATGATAATCTTTGTTATAGGCATTGAAGCGGCAGACTATGGTTTCTCGTTCCAGTGCTGAGGTAGATTACTGTGCTATTGCTCATGCTGTTGCTGGGTGCTGTTGGTTACGACAACTTCTTCAGGAGCTTCGTGTTCCTGTCACCTCAACGACCTTTGTCTATTGTGGCAATGTGAGTGCAGCCTACATGACCACCAAGCATGTTCACCATCGTTGAATGAAGCACATCGAGATCGATATAGACATCGTCCATGAGAAGGTGGCTTTGGGGCAGGTCCACGTACTACACGTTCCCTCCTCACATCAGTTTGCGGGTATCATGACCAAGGGCCTTCCTGTTTAGCTTTTCACTGATTTTAGGTCCAGTCTTTGCGTCTGCATACCTCCATCTGCGATCACGGATGGATATTAGAGATATATGTATAACCGCTTTGTACATGACTTGCATACGTCTTGTATTGCTTGTACTCTAGGACTTTCTTGGCTATATATATAAAACTCACCCCCTGGGTGTGTGATATTTCCCCAATTGCTTCTCTACAACATCCAAAGGCTATAGCATTAGTTTACTTAGTGGTTGAAGTTTACAACCTGAAAATAGGCTTTTTGTTTCTCTCTACAACACTTATTCTATTTTAGGATACCTTAGTCACTTTTTTGGGTGAACTGTTGGGCCCACCATTACCATTGCTTTAGTTACGTTGATTCATACAAATGCATCAAAGGTAACATGTTCATTTGCTAGCACTTTGTTATATTTAAATTGCGACAACTTGAATTATTTCTATGTAACATTAGGTGTTTGTCATTTATCAATGAAATCAGTGCTTGGTTTTTAATTATGTATGTCCTTTGGTCTGATTTAAAGAGATTTGAGTTGATGAATGAAACATATCTTCACAGTGCACAATTTTATTGCACGATTTCATAGGTTGGCGATAACATTCAATTGCAAGGAACGTGATTGGTATACCGAGAAACTATTTAGTCCCAATTCTAGTTTCAATAGGTATCAGTCTTGGAAACAATGTATATTGGGTTTCATCCTGATGAAACTCTTTCCTTCTCTTTCTTCATTAGGCTATTCCCAGTGGGTGTTTCACAGGAGTTTCATGCACATTAAATGAGGTGACACATCAGCAATCAGGATGACATGGCATGTTAATTATGAAAAGAGAGAGGGAAAGAGTTTCATCCTGATGAAACTCTGTTGGCATGGTTACCAAGTGAGGATGAGTCATGGAATTAAATGGTACGGAGTGTCTATGAAACAACAACATGAAACTATTGCATTGGAAGGGTGATTTCAAACATAATTTCGTTTTCTTCTTCCTGATGTGGTCATCTTGGAAACATCAATATGAAATTCCCACTGGGATTAGCCTTAATACCTTGCCATATCATCACAGATGCTGATGTGTCACTCTATTTAATGTGTATGAAACCCATATGAAATCTGCACTAGGAATAGCCTAAGTTGAATTAGAAGGCAATTATTATAAGTTTATGGGAAAATAGCGTTGCTCTTGAGTGAACCATTGGTCATACCACTGGATTTTTGTCTATGGCAACAGGAAAAAAACATGGCAATATGGTCAAAGTTGTGGCAATAGGTACCAATTATAACAACGGCACTTTCGTTGGCAGTCGTTGCAATTACCTTCGTGGTAATAGGTGCATTGCAACAGAATTTATTTGTTTCGTGGCAGTAGCAATGGGAGTTGCCACATAATAAAGCGTTGCATTAGATAGAAGTTGCTGTGCAACAGCCGATGTTGTGAGTATAGTATATATTAAATACTAAAACTCTAATTGTCACACAACAAGTACTTTGGTTGGTATCGAGCCTAGGACCTATTAGCACACAACACTTTACCACTACACCACAAGTACTTTTGTTGTTTATTTTGCTAATATTTTCTCTTTTCCTCTCTAATTACAAACAGAGTGCACAAAAAAAATGTGGCAATAGATAGAAAAGCGAAAGCGTGACAATAGTATTCATGTATCGCAATAGTAATTTCATCGTGGCAATAATGATAATTTTATTGCAACCACCTTTTGGGAGTATTACCACACTACAAAATGTTTATCATGGCAATAACACCTATCTTTTGCAACGAAACTAGATGCTTTCACAATGAAAGAAATTCGTGGCAATATGGTCCATGTATCCCCACCATTTCTTAAGTGGTGGTGATAACACCTACCTATTGCAGTAAAATTCCTATTGTTGCAGAGTGTTCTGTGGCAACAAATTTCTAGTAGTACGTACTTATAATTTACATGTTCACTCTTCGCCTGCATATCGTAATATGTTATGTGTAACAGTACTGTCTTGTTTTAAAATCTGAAAACATGGTATATTGTTTTCACTAGACGCTATTCTCACAAGCCTTGGAGAAATAATATTTATAACATTCTTTTGGTAAACCCCTGTGTGAGAAACTAAAGTATCATGGTTCAGTAAATGATGAGAAACTAAAGTATTGTGATTTATTTCCTTTACCTTTTTTTGAGAAGCTAATGGTACAACTGATATTGTTGTGGCTAGTTTTTTTTCTCACTTGTGTTGTTAATTTTAAGACTTCAACTGGTACCGTTGTAATTTTATCCAACTGAATTGTAAAATCTTTGATATTTTTGTGCTCACTTTGTTCAGAACGCACGTGAGACAGCTTTTGCCATTAAGAAGTGTTGGCGGTCATTACAGCCCAAATCCGACCACCAATACTCGGGAATAAACGAGGTTATATGCAACATTCCATGTACTTAGGTTTTATTTCTAATAAAGTTCCACGAGTTTTGGTGAGTGTCACTTGTGCAGGTACAACTACGACAAATATGTGCTATTGGGGCCGGAAATGACCAAATCGGCCGAACGACTCCGTTCGGCCGGTTACCCCCCTTAGCCGAGCAGACCACCGGGAGTCGTCCACGTCAACAATGACCAAGCAAACACATCACATGACACGTGGGCGACCGCCAACACATCCCGGAGCACTGACACGTCATCCTGGGACGAATCAATTCAAGACCAAGCAACAGAGGCCGGCCCATGGACGTCCAGGCACCAGAGGCGGTGCTGGGGAGGCCGGCCACGGGCCAGGCCCAGTTCGGCCGAACTGGGGCCTTCGGCCGAACCGCCCCCATCACGTAAGCGCCTCCAGGGAGCTGCCCACAGCCGTTGGATGCAAGGACGGTGGGATGGTCGGTTCGGCCGAACCGACCTGTTCGGCCGAACCGCCTCCCCTCGCCCGAAATCCCAGGGGGTACCCCCCTGGCTTCCTTGGCCGCTACCCTGCCTCAACCGACCTTTGGAGCTATAAATAGAGGGTCACACTTCACTTGTAAACACACACCAAGCCAAGGAGCTGATTTCCACTTTCATTCTAGTAGAGTTAGGATAGTTTAGTTGGGAGTTAGAGTTGAGTCGAGCTTTGGTAATAGCTCTTGTATCTTTTATTTTTCCTTTTGTAAGACATTGAGTATCAATATAGTTATCTTTATCACTTTGCCTTTGTCATTTATATCTTGCTTCTACTTTATCCTAGTTGCAAATATATCTTGTTTAGACTATAGTCAGTTATAGTTCTAGTGCTTGTAGTCTTGTTTAAGTCTTTGTCTTGGCTGGTTCTTCGATCTTGCTTGATACTGGAGGTGAACTGTCACCAAGAGTATTGACAAGGTTGCTTGCTCTTGCTAGCAGAGTAAGTAGTCGTTGCCTAGTGTAGGAGTGGTTCCTAGACTAGTCGGTGGCCTTAGTTTATTCCCGTCGCAACGGAGGTGGTAGCCGGGAGGTGGTGACAGCCCTTTCGGTCTTCGTAGCCCATCACGTTAGTTCCGGTCCATAGGATTCCCCAGTTGGGAAATAGTGGCACCCCTTCTCATCCCTTTCTGTGTGTTCACCGGTTCCCTTGTCCCGAAGCTAAGACATTAGAGTTATCCCAGATCTCCTAGTGCTGGCTCCCCAGGTGAAGTGCTACAGCGGTGATTCTGTGCGCTTGCAGAATATTTCTATATTTTACTAAGCCATAAGGAAAACCACTGAAACACTCCTTACCCCAGTACCAGGATTCTCAATTCAGATATTGGATCGTAAGAAGTGCCAACAAGCATTTCTGGCGCTGTTGCCGGGGAAGTCTTTGGCTAGATTACTTTTGAACTTTTATCTTGAGCTATCTTAGTTGAGTACCGCTACTCAAGCGGGTTTATCCTTGCTCTGTTTGTTGGTCTTTGTGGAACAGAGCAGTGCATGACTGGTTTCCAACTACCGTCAAACTTCCAAGAAAATCCGGAGTCACTTGTGGGGAACGTACGACCCCGTGTTGTACCTCCTCAGAAGCAACTCCTTCCGACGAACCCAGTCCTTCCCGTCGTTGACCAGGCTACATCGAGGATGGCAACCAAGACGATCCGTGAGTTCTCCGCTCCATCAAGCGAGAACGTACGTGTCGGACCAGCTCCGCCAGTCGGAGATGGTAACTTCGAGCAGAAGCCAGCCCTCATCAACATGGTACAGGCTAGCCCATTCTGCGGCAAGCCACACGAAGATGCCAATGCTCATCTCCAGCATTTCCTGGAGATTTGCAACACCTTCACCATCCGCGGAGTAAGTATCAATGCCATTCGCCTTCGTTTATTCCCATTCTCATTATTAGGCAAGGCGAAACAATGGTTTTATGCTAACCGCGAAGCTATAGACACTTGGGATAAATGCACTAGCGCTTTCTTGCTAAAATTCTTTCCGGTTGGGAAAACCAACGCCCTCCGGAACAAAATAGCTAGTTTCCAGCAGTTAAAAGATGAAACAGTCCCGGAGGCATGGGATCACCTCCAGGACTATATTTCTGCTTGTCCTCACCATTGTATGCAGAGTTGGTTCATAATCCAAACTTTCTATCACGGGCTGAGAAATTCCGCCCGTGAGTACCTGGATGCTGCTGCTGGAGGCTCGTTCTTCTCTCTTGAGGAGAGTCGTGCGAAGGCCCTCATAGAGAAGATGGTCGAGAACCAAGGTTGGTCCGACGACCGGACTCAACCAAAGACCCGAGGAGTTCACCAAGTTGAAGCTCTGGACATGCTCGCTGCCAAGATGGACCTCCTGATGAAGAAACTGGAGGCCCCTGCTCAAGAAACGGTGCAAGCCATGGACGCTCGCATGACCTGCGAAGTCTGTGGCAACACTGGCCATTCGGGGAATGACTGCCCCGAAACGCGAGAAGATGCCCACTACGTCAACAACTCCAACAACAATGGGTACCGACCGAACAACTACGGCAACCAAGGCTGGAATCCGCGCCCAAACCTCCCTTTTGAGAGGCCTCAACAAGGTAACAATTTCAATTCCAGCAATTTCAATAATCAGCCGTCTCTTAGAGATCTTGTGTTTGGCCACATGAAAATAACTGAAAACATCAATAAAAAGCTTGCTGCTAATGATAAAACACTGGAAAGCATAGACTCTAGGATGGAATCATTTTCTTCTGCTATGAAAAGTCAACTAAGCTTTAATAAAATGATAGAAACTCAAATTGCTCAGTTAGTTGTTTCTTTGCCCTCACCCGTAGCGGGGAAATTCTCTGGGCAACCAGACAATTGCCCCCGTGAAAAGGTTAAAGCGGTCACCACGAGAGGGGGTAAGACCACTCGGGACCCGCCATATCCTGACAGTGCCGGTAAAAAGGCAGCCACTACAGAAAGTGATAGCAAAGAAGAGGAGGCCGCAGCAGACCCACAGAAGACAAGTCCACAGAAGGAAGCAAAGGCGGCCCCTCACGAGTTTTATGAACCAAATGTGCTACCATTCCCCAGAAGATGCCATAAGCCGACGGTGGACGAACAATTCAGCAAATGTTGAGGTAATTCGAAAGTTATATGTCAATATCCCATTGCTTGAAGCTATGCAGGTTCCCACATATGCCAAGTATCTGAAGGACATCCTCAACAACAAAAGGGCACTGCCAACCACCGAGGTAATTAAACTAACCAAAGCATGTAGTGCGGCTATCCTGAACAATCTTCCAGAAACGAAGAAGGATCCAGGATGCCCTACCATCGCATGTTCGATCGGGGAGAAGCACTTCAACCATGCCCTGTGCGATCTTGGAGCAAGCGTCAGTGTCATGCCCAAGGTAGTGTTTGACAAACTAAACTATTCTTCTTTGTCCCCTACAACCATGTATTTGCAGCTAGCGGATCAATCGATTCGCTATCCCGCGGGAATAGACGAAGATATTCCGGTGAAAATCCGGGAATTCTTCGTACCCGTGGACTTCGTGGTGCTCGATATGGAGGTCGACACGAAGACACCTCTCATCCTCGGGAGGCCATTTCTGAGCACCGCCAATGCAAACATCGACGTAGGAGCCAGAGAAATCAGCCTGAACATCAACGGCAAGGAAGAAAAGTTTGCGTTCAAGCCCAGGGTGGCGAAATGCTCTCAGGTATGCACTGATTTAATTCAAAATTCCAATAACCTGGAGCAGGTCAAAGCGGTTGCATCCGAACCACAATCTTCAGAAACACCGATCCCACCGCCACCAACACCGAAGAAGAAGAACATGAAAATGTGGCGGAAGAAGGTTGCGTCGTCCGAGTCATCCACTCTAGGACCGGACGATGACAAGAGCAACTGAAGACAGGAGAAGTCCCGCTCGCGGACTTAAAAGCTGAGCTCTCGCCGCGAGGAAAACCGGTATGTATCCCATACTTCCCTTCCAATTTTTAAATTCTTAATTGCATTTGCATGTTTCCCTTTTCAAAATAAATGAACCACTTGAGAAATTAATTTGAGAGAAAGTAGAAAATTTTGCAAGCTTGGTTAGAAATAATTGGACACATGCTGAAATTTTACCTAGGGTGGATGTAATTGGTAACTTTTATCATTTTCATCCCTTCTAGAACATCTCCAATTACTTACCATCACCACCAACTAGCACCAAACATGTCTACCCCACTAAAAATGGCTGCACACTCACCAATTATCTCAAACATGGCAGCATGGGGGTGACTACACTAAAACCAACTTTGGTCATGTCAAGTTTGCATCTCACCTACCACTAAAAACCACTCACATGACTTGGGGGATTGTTGGCCACACAAAATTTCATGGAATCAAAGCAAGGGGAGGTGCTCCACTCAGGGAGGAGTGGACTGGCCACCAGGGCCTGGTTCGCCCGAACCACCCAGTTCGGCTGAACCAGGGACCTGCCTCCCCTCGGCCTATAAATGCTGGTGCGTTGCTTGTTTGCTCTCACGCACTCATACACTCTGAAAAAAAATTTTGCTAGGAGCTCTCTCCCTCTCAAGTTCTTTGCTCTAGTGCTTGCTCAAGTTTTCCCCAAGTTCTTGCTCAAGTTTTAGTTCACTTGCATCACTAGAAAATCCCAAAAATATTTTGCTTTTGCTGTGATCTTTGTGCTGAATTTCTGGACGATTTTGTGGTGGTCACCGGCACCCACAAGAACGACTCACCTTTTATGGTGGTTTTCATCCCCGCAAGAACGATTAACTATCTTGAATGACTGACTTGATTTCCTTGTGCTAACCATATATATATTCAGTCCTTCAGGTAGTTGTTGTTGCACTAACCTTTTGCAGGAATCATGTCGAAGTTCTTCACGTCGCTCCGTCGTTCCGCCCGGCTAGGCCGACGATCGGACGATGCTGGGAGCTCCCCAGCTCCGTCCCGAGGCTCGAGCCGGATGGACACGGACGAGCACGAAGCAGCCGGCTCGGGATGGGGCCATGCCATGCCCCCGGCCAGGCTGCTCCTGAGCGAGAGTGACATCAACCTTAGAACAGAAAGGGAGCAGAACACCCTCAACGAGCTTCGGCTGAAGGAGTTCGAGCACACCCGTGTGTTTGAGCAAGACTTGATCAGGGACACGGGGATGGACGTAGAGTTCGCGGAAATCTTCCAAGCCATTGGCTGGGAGAATTTCTGGCACATCAACGAAGAAGGTTCGTACCTGCTCACCCTTGAATTCCTCTCGACTTTGGTTTCTGAAACTGGGGGGACTTGTTTTCGGTTCTTCAACCAAGAGTTCTTCTGCTCTTGGAGGGATTTTAGTTCGGGTCTTGGATTTTCAAACCATTGTTCATTAGACCCGAACAAAGCGCTTAAAAGATTTGACCGGGTGGCATTTTGGAAAAAGATTTCGGGGAATACCAACTGTCATGCGCCGCGCACGAACAGCATACATAACCCCACTTTGCGTTTCATGCATCGTTGGGTGTCTATGACGGTATTCCCCCGGGCAGATTTGCGCCCTGTCAACACCATCGAGTTGCGGGTTCTTTTTGCCATGGTCAAGCAGATTCCCTATTCACCTGTGAAAGACATGGTTGGTCACTGGCTGTCTCATATTTCTCGTGCGGGTTGCATGGCGATGACTTCTCTAGTCACTCACCTCGCTAACCATCTGGGCGTCCTCCAAGGCGCCCGGCTCACGTACATCGAGACAGCGCGTTCCGTCGTGGATGCCGAGCACTTCGTGCAAGCCCACATGATACGACGGAGGCCTGACGCAACGCTAGCTATGATTTACCGTGGTTATACAACTGAAGTGCCCTTGCCTTGTGCAGCACTAAGGTTGTATACCACGCCCAAACTAACTCTTCAGTTGAGGACCGAGTCGGATGACTCTCCACCTTGGAGAGAGCCCGCTCGGCACAGCGTTGCAGGTGACGGACCCGTCATGAGGGGACGAGCCAGGCGTGATGCTAGGCTCGCCACCTCACAGGAGCCGGAAGATGCACCACAAATGCCGCACCGACACACTTCCGCTTTTGAGGCCACCTATGACATGTACACCGGCGCTGGGACGTCCAGAGCAGGAGGCTCCGGGCAGCATCAGGAGCCGAACTACTTCACCTCAGGACGCTGGGACTACGGCCAGGACACGGACTCTGAGTGGTCCGGGAGTCGGTATGGAGGGGGATACGACAGTGCCTCCCAGCCATACTACCCCGGATACTCACAGTCCGCACGCTTTGACTACGGCCGGGAGTTGTCCTACATCTCCGACCGAGTCGAGCTCATCGACGACCGTTCTCGAGAGATTCAAGACACGCTAGCCCGCCATTCTCAGTACCATCAAGAGAACAGCGGGATGGTAGCGTCTATCCAGCACGATGTCCACAAACAAGCGGAACAGCTGAGCCAGTACCTTTCAAGGCTCAACCCCTACCAGTGAAAGTCCAAGCTTGGGGGAGGATCCCCACCAGGTATGTCCCGATTTATCCAGCACTTTGATCATTTAATTTCCCTTTCATTTCCGTTCATGATAGTTTGCATTTAAAAAAATGAAAATACAAAATATATTTCCCTTAAAACAATATTTCCCTTGTATAAAATAACTCCCAACTATGCATGGAATGAATCATATGCCTCTCACCTTGGAAATGATGAATAGTTGCTCTGTCATTAATTTTGCAAGTACTTTGCTTCAACTAGTTGCTAGATTGTGCTTGGGTTATTTGGCATGAGTAAAAATGATCCTGAAAACCTTGTGGGAGCACATGCTTTATTCCAAGTCTAAGTTGTTGTGGGGAATGATATAGTGAGAATTTGGTTAAATTCTATTCTGCTTTTAGTATGGGGAAAATCACAGAAATTTATGCTTTCAAAATGAAACAAGTTCCTCATTGGTCAAAATACCTACTAGAGCCATATGATAAGCTTAGTTGAAAATTTCTACTCATATGTTGCTTGTTATCTTAGTGAGCTTTGTCAAATTGTTGTGACCTTTGAGTGAAGCTTTCATATTCTTAAAGATCGAGACCCACGTACACACACCACGTCTCACTTGCAATTCCTACACTGGAGTTAGCAAACATTTTCCATCATCCATCCACAAAAATAAATGCTCCATGTTCTATGATTTCCCTCTCCAAATATTCTTGATAGAGACATGGGCTCTGCAAAAAGAAAAGCATGCCAAAGAAGCATGGCAAAAATAAGAGAAAAAGAAAAGCATGCCAAAGAGCATGGCAAAGAGAAAGAGAAAATGAAAAGCATGCCAAGTGGCATGGCAAAAATATAAGAATAAAAGATAGCCCATGTTCTCGAAAATAAATCAAGGAGAGGGAAATTCATCCAAGGAGTTCCACCATTCCACCATATTCCACTCCATTCATATCCACACACACTTGCACGTCTCGATCTTAAGATGTGATTTGTCTCCTCAGAGATCCGGTCTTTGACTTAGCAAAATATAAGATGCATGCATGCCTTCATCCTTTGTCCCTGAGCCACACAAAAAGCCATATTAGATGTTAGAATGAAAAGAAGGCACAACCCTTTGGTGAGGATTCAAATACACTTGAGTGATTGAGTGTGCCAATGAGGAACAATTTGTAGTTTTCAAAACTTATGAAAAACTCCGAGACGGGATCTTGAAAAGAGTAGAGTAGAATAAAACTGAGTTTAAACTGTTCATCCTTTCAACCGCCCAATATAAGGAGATTGCTATAAGCCCCATAGGTAAAAAGGTGATTTGGAACTTTTCCTATGATTCAAGTATTTTTGAAGATTAGTTGTTTATAAGTTACCTGCAAAAGAAATGACATTGTAGCAACTCCTGATCCACCGAGCCTAAGTTTATATCTTTGCTCGAGGACGAGCAAAGAGCTAAGCTTGGGGGAGCTTGTTGGCGGTCGTTACAGCCCAAATCCGACCACCAATACTCGGGAATAAACGAGGTTATATGCAACATTCCATGTACTTAGGTTTTATTTCTAATAAAGTTCCACGAGTTTTGGTGAGTGTCACTTGTGCAGGTACAACTACGACAAATATGTGTTATTGGGGCCGGAAATGACCAAATCGGCCGAACGACTCCATTCGGCCGGTTACCCCCTTAGCCGAGCAGACCACTGGGAGTCGTCCATGTCAACAATGACCAAGCAAACACATCACATGACACGTGGGCGACCGCCAACACATCCCGGAGCACTGACACGTCATCCTGGGCTGAATCAATTCAAGACCAAGCAGCAGAGGCCGGCCCATGGACGTCCAGGCACCAGAGGTGGTACTGGGGAGGCCGGCCATGGGCCAGGCCCAGTTCGGCCAAACTGGGGCCTTCGGCCGAACCGCCCCCAGCACGTAACTGCTTCCAGGGAGCTGCCCACAACCATTGGATGCATGGACGGTGGGATGGTCGGTTCGGCCGAACTGCCTCCCCTCGTCCGAAATCCCAGGGGGTACCCCCCCTGGCTTCCTTGGCCGCTACCCTGCCCCAACCGACCTTTGGAGCTATAAATAGAGGGTCACACTTCACTTGTAAACACACACCAAGCCAAGGAGCTCATTTCCACTTTCATTCTATTAGAGTTAGGAGAGTTTAGTTGGGAGTTAGAGTTGAGTCGAGCTTTGCCTCGGAGGTTCCGGAGTCGTCTTCAGAAGCTCTGGTAATAGCTCTTGTATCTTTTACTTTTCTTTTTGTAAGACATTGAGTATCAATATAGTTATCTTTATCACTTTGCCTTTGTCATTTATATCTTGCTTCTACTTTATCCTAGTTGCAAATATATCTTGTTTAGACTATAGTCAGTTATAGTTCTAGTGCTTATAGTCTTGTTTAAGGCCTTGTCTTGGCTGGTTGTTCGATCTTGCTTGATACTGGAGGTGAACTGTCACCAAGAGTATTGACAAGGTTGCTTGCTCTTGCTAGCAGAGTAAGTAGTCGTTGCCTAGTGTCGGAGTGGTTCCTAGACTAGTCAGTGGTCTTAGTTTATTCCCGTCACAACGGAGGTGGTAGCCGGGAGGTGGTGACAGCCCTTTCGGTCTTCGTAGCTCATCACATTAGTTCCGGTCCGTAGGATTCCCCAGTTGGGAAATAGTGGCACCCCTTCTCATCCCTTTCTATGTGTTCACCGGTTCCCTTGTCCCGAAGCTAAGACATTAGAGTTATCCCAGATCTCCTAGTGCTGGCTCCTAGTGCTAGAGTGACATAGGTAGATAAAGAATCCAGGAGTCCTCTATCTCTTCTCGTTGTCCTCCCAGCTATCTATCTCTTCTCTCCCTTACCAGAGTATCCCTTGAGCTGTGTGTCCGGTATATCCACTCCTATCCAATACCGTTATCCCCTGTCTTGTCTAGTCGTGTACCCTTCTCTGATAGTCTCGAATATCTATTCACTAGTAATCTTGCCAAAGCTTCCCTGCGGAAATATAAATTATGATACCTCGGGATAATCCCAGGTGAAGTGCTATAGCGGTGATTCTGTGCGCTTGCAGAATATTTCTATATTTTACTAAGCCATAAGGAAAACCACTGAAACACTCCTTACCCCAGTACCAGGATTCTCAATTCTGATATTGGATCGTAAGAAGTGCCAACAGGAAGCTGCAGCTCACCAAGGCTAAAAAGTATCTTGAAGATGTGATTGCTCACAAGCAAGCATTCCATTCCGTAGGTACCGTGGTAGTGTTGGACGAACGGCACAAGAAAAGTCTCGCCACTCAAATGGCCAGGGATGGTGTGCTTGGTTCATTTTAGATCTTTGTTGGCGGTCGTTACAACCCAAATTCGACCACCAATACGCGGGAATAAATGAGAGACTATGCAACATTCCATGTACTTAGGTTTTATTACTAATGGAATTCCACGAGTTTTGGTGAGTGTCGCTTGTGCAGGTACAACAACGAGAAATGTGTGCTATAGGGGTCGGAAATGACCGATTCGGCCGAACGACACATTCGGCCGGTTACCCCCCTTAGCCGTACAAGTCACCGGGAGCCGTCCACGTCACCGATGACAAGCGGACACGATGTACGACACATGGACGACCGCCAACACATCCCTAAGCACCGACACGTCATCCTGGGCCCACATAGCATGAAGTACATCACCAGAGGCCGGCCCAGGGAGTCCACAGAGCGAAGGCGGTGCAGAGGGCGGTTCGGCCGAACTTCCCGGGTTCGGCCGAACCCCCCAGTTCACCCGAATCAAGCCCACCGCCTCACAACCGACCCTGGGAAGTGATCTTGACCGTAGAGGGTAGAGGCGGTGCAAAATGGGTGGATCGGCCAAACTGGGCAGTTCGGCCGAACGCGGGATCTTCGCCCGAAGATGCTGGAACCGCCCCTGAGCTTTCTTGGCCACTGCTCCACTTCAAACCGACCCTCCATGCTATAAATAGGACTCTCCAGCCCCTGCAACAACACACAACACAAGATAAGAAGAAGAGTAGGCGTCGCTAGAATCTGCCACTCAGTAGAAATAGGGAGAGAGGAGAGGAGAGCATCCCGGAGAGGAGCCGAAGTGTCGGCCCCTCTTCCCGATGTACCTCTACGGATGCGGCTCTGCTTCGAGTGACATCCGGGTCATGTCTGGTAACTCTTGTATCTCTCTCTGATTAATTGAGCATTCAGTTCTTACATTTATATACTTGTCTCGTTCTTCGTTCAATGCTTAGTTGATTGGTATAACTGTATACTGGTTGCTTAGCTTGGGTGCTTATCTTGCTATAGGAGATAAGTAGTTATTGACTAGTGTAGGAGTGGTTCCTAGAGTTGCCAGTAACCTTAGTTTCTGCCCGTCGCAACGGAGGTGGTAGCCGTAAGGTGGTGACAGCCCTTTCGGTCTTCGTAGTCCATCACGTCAGTTCCGGTGTCCTAGGACCCAAGGTTCAGGGTAACTGGCACCCCTTCTCATCCCTTTCTGTGTGTCGGAGGCTCTGTAGTCCCGAAGCAAGTATCTATCTGTATCTTCTGCTCTGCTCAGTCAATCGGTAGAATACCCTTACTAGACGTGTACCCTCTCTACCCTCCTACCTCTTCTCTTCTCTCCTTGTTGTCGTCATCCACCTCATCCATTTCATTCATCCACTCCATCTACCTAGGACAACTTAGTTTAGGATTAGTACACTTCTCGTTCCTCGTGGAAATCGATACCTTGGAATACTCCCGGGTGAAAGCTACATCGGTATCCGTCCGCTTGCGGATTTATCTGTAGGCCGTAAGGAGTGCCAACAAGCTTTCTGGCGCCGTTGCCGGGGAACGGTAGCTGTTCTGATTCCGAACCCAAGCTGTCTGTGTATCCCACCACCATCCACCATCCATATGGATCCCACTCTTACCTTACGCCAACACTCGGCTCCAAAGGGCGCTTGTTTGGAGCCACCACCATCATCACATCCCATATCCCCACCCGGCTATGAGCTACGTCCCGACTTCATAGCCATGGTTCGTGAGCAATCGTTCTCAGGAACGAAGGCCGAGAGTCCATACGCGCATTTGCGCGAGTTTGAGCAACTCTGCTCGTGCCTGACCATTGCGGGCATGACACAAGAGACACTCAAATGGAAGCTATTCTTGTTCTCATTAACGGGAGGAGCGAAGAAATGGTACTCTCTGGCTATCGGTACTATGGAAGGGAGTTGGGAAACTCTCAGAGAGAAATTCTGCCTAAATTTCTTCCCAATTTCCAAGGTAGCCAGCCTCCGAATCGAAGTTCTTACCTTTAAGCATTTAGAGGGAGAGTCGTTAGGAGCTGCTTGGGCTCGTTTCAAGCAAATCTTGGCATCCGGACCAGACCTAAGCCTACCAGAACATATTGTTTTACAACACTTCAGCCTTGGCCTCTGTCCCGTAGCCGCAACTTTCTTGGACTCTGCTTCAAAAGGGTCGTTTTTTCATTTGACTCCTAGTGAAGCGAGGATAGTCCTGGAGCGCATCCTGGACGACACTCCCTACACTGGAGTCTATGACAAACTCCCTGATGAAGAAGAGAAGCAGCCTAAACCTGAAGAGCCTGTACAACAACAATCCAAATCTATCAGCCCTTCCATTCCATCAGAACCCGATGCTCAATTCGAACCACAATCTTACTCTAGCCTGGACTACTATCCTCCACTCTACACCACTCCCTATGATTTTGACGATGGTCTATTCGATGACATCGACTGTGCCATACGTTTCCCACGGGGACAATGTGTAGAGCAAAAGGATCCACCACCCGACAAGGAAGCACTAGAATATCAAAGAGAGTACTTAGGCCGTCTCTCTGCCATCAAGAGTCGGGAATGGCTAGACAAGGCCGAAGCCTCGACTGAGGTTGTCAAAATGCCCAAAAGGATCAGAAGCATATTCTATGAAGTTATGGGCAATGACAGAGAAATCGGGTACGACCCAAGCCTCAGAATCAACATAATCTCTAGCTCTTTGGTGCGACCGCAACTCCCCGATGAACCATGGTCATTATCTCAGAAACGTTTAAGGTTCACATCGGGAAGGATCCTCGACTGTTTAGGGATCTTGCGGGTCACACCCATTAAGATTAACGACCCTGAACTTTTCTTGGATTTCCATATCTTTGACCTACCTGAAAATTCCACTTACTCCATCTTTATTGGTAGGCCAATCATGAAAATCCTAGAAAATTCACCAATAATCCAGCTAGAGCTTAGGATCGGAGAAGAACTCGTCCCAGTCTCTTATTCTTATTCCTTGAATACCCCAATAGAGTCAGATCCCGATCCTGAGCCAATAGAGGAGGTCATGTCAACATCCTTGATAGACTTAGAGCAACCTTTCCTAGAAGAAGATGCCCAATTCCTTATGGAGGAAGAAGAAATTCATCCTCCAATCGAGCCTAAGCCTCTTTCCTCTAGACTGAAGTGCGCTTCTCTCTTTAAGGACGAATACACTCTAGTGACCATCAGTGGCAGACCCCCTGGAACCCAACCGACTTCCACGGTCCTGGAGGAGGATCGATCAGTCTCAGGACACTCGATCCAAGATTTCAAAGGGATTACTCCTAACCTTCATACACATCATATCCCTGTCTCATCTTATCTTGGGGTCGCTAGGAAATTGTCACGGAGATTCGTCTTTGACCGGGGAAAGACTAGATTTAAAGCCAGAGGCGATCATCTTCCCTTGTCATACTCCCTAATACGATCCTCTGCCTACACCTCCCACGATTAAAGGGGATTCGTAGTTTCCTTGGCCGCACCGGGCTTTATAGGTGTTTCATCGAAAATTTCTCTCAAATAGCCCGGTCGTTGACCAATCTCTTAGCCAGGGAAACCCCTCTCTTCTCTGATCAAGAGTTCTCTTTACACCCTCAAGAAAGCACTCAGTTTCGCTCACATCATCCAGTCCCACGACTAGAGCATTCCACTAGAAATCATGTAGGATGCGAGCGATTTTGCCATAGGAGCTATTGTGGGCCAAATCAAGGACAAGATGCATTATGCTCACTGGCCCCAGCTCAGCTATGCAACCACGGAAAAAGAAACTCTTAGCAGCTGTGTTTGTTGTAGACAAATTCCGGTCCTACCAAGTTGGGGCTAAGGTCATAGTCTATTCAGACCATGCTGCTCTGAAGTATTTCTTGGCCAAAAAGGATGCGAACCCAAGACTCATTCGTTGGGTCTATCTTGGGTATAAGTCCCGTTTGATCTTTCCATCAGCAATTTTCTTACGGGGTGATACGCTCCTCAAGACCACAACACTAGAGCCGTGGTACACCACCATAGTTGACTTCATGGTGTTAAGGTACGTCCCATCAGGTGAAAATAGGAAAAGATTAGTTTATGAGAGCAGACATCACCTATGGGACAACCTGTATCTCTTCTGGATACAAAATGGACTCAGACGATGCATGCCTGCACCTGAGGCACATAAAACCTGGGAGAGATATCATGGAGCACCTTCTGAAGGACATTGTGGAGTGTTCAGAATAAAGGTCTGGCAATATGGAGAAGCTAAGAAACTTAGCAAGTGATGCCCACACTGCCAGAAACATGGGAAAGAGACGCGAAGCCACTCACCAGTAATATTCAGTAGAAATCTTTGATGTAAGGGGAATAGACCCCATGGGTCCTTTCCCTAACTCAGAGAACTACGAGTTTATTCTGGTATCCGTAGATAGCGTCTCTAACTGGGTAGAAGCCAAGCCCTATCGATCCGCAGCCACTAGGCACGCTGAGCAAATGACCCATGAAAACATCTTTCCTCGCTTTGGCGTCCCTGTGCTAGTCATTGGGGCTCCCATCTCATTGACTCCCAGAAATATCTAAGCTTGGGGGAGCCGCATTTTATAGCCACACCTTAACACCCCCAAGCTAGTGGTCAAGCTGAAGATCAAGAACACTCTGTAAAGACCGTCAATGAGATGGGTAGGCACTAAAGAGATAGACTCACTGAAGCACTTTGGGCAAACTAGACCACTCTAGTTTGGGCAAATTAGGACAATTCGGCCAAACCATGTTGGTTCGACCGAAGGATCCCTCTTTTGCCCCTTGAGCGTCCTTTTGGACCCTTGATCCTATCTCTATCCCATCTTGTCTCGAAGTCGCTAGGAAAATGTTGGGAAAGCTGCTTGTCGATCTCAAGTCAGAAACCATCCTCCATCACTTTCCCGAACACGACCAAGTGTTCACATTTCCCAGCCGCCATGACCACCCAATCCTTGTCCAAAGGCCTTTCCTCACCCAAGGGTTCCCTCTCCATGAGTATGACAAGTCCACCAATGAAGAAAGCCATGGAGGAGGGAGAAGAGAAACCCATGGTTGAAGAGCCTGAAAAAGAACTGGCACAAACATGCCAGAAGTTGAGCAACCAGGATGAGAGGGTCACTGAAGGCGAGCCTTGGCAGATGGACAAGAACAATGTCCTCTTCCAAGCATTCACAACCAAATTCAAGAGGCTCTCCAAAGCCACGTAACATCTAGACCTTTATGATCCATCTATAGAGCAGATGTCATGTGGTTGTATCCTGTAGAGCACCATTAGTTTCAATTTATTTCCCAATTCAATTTCCCTTTGCTCAAATCATTGTTTAGGAGGTGCTCTAATTATTTCCCTTCCAAACATTTTGTTTACAACCTTAGCTTGATGAATAAATAAAATTAGAGTTGAATGCAAAAAGAATAAAATTGTCGCTCAGGTTGGTGCATTTGAACCAACCGGAGATTGCCCTATTTAACAGAAAGATACATGAGTACAGGCATGACATAGTGGAGGAGCAGGATGAGGACGAGAAGGCCGACCAGCTAACTCAGTACCTTTCAAGGTTGAATCCCTACCAGTGAAGAGTCCAAGCTTGGGGGAGGACCCCCATCAGGTACGATCCGAATTACTCAGCACTTTGGTCATTCAAATGAAAATACTTCCTTTGAATAAACTCCCAACCATGCATGGAATGAAATATATGCCTCTCACTTTAGAAATGATGAATAGTTGCTCTGTCATTAATTTTGCTAGTACTTTGTTGCAACTAGTTGCTTGACTATGCTTGAGTTATTTGGCATAAGTAGAAATGAACCTAAAAACCTTGTGGGAGCATATGCCTTATTCCAAGTCTAGGTTTTTGTGGGAATTGATATAGTGAGACTTTGGTTGAATTCTATTTCTGCTCTTAGTATGGTGAAAATCTCGGTTGTTTATGCTTTCAAAATTAAAACAAAGTTCCTCATTGGTCATAATACCTACCAGAGCCATATGATAGGATTAGTTCTAAACTTTCTACCATATGCTGCTTGTCATCTTAGTGAGCTTTGTCAAATTGTTGTGACCTTAGTGAGGAATCTTTCATGCTTCTAAGATCGAGATGCACATACACTCCACCTCTCACTTGCAATTCCTACTTGGGAGTTAGCAAAACCATACCATCATCCATTCCATAAATAAAATTTCATGTTCTTTGATTCCCTCTCCAAATATCTTTAAAGTAGAGGCATGGGCTATGCATAAAGAAAAAGAAAAGCATGCCAATTGGCATGGCAAAAAAAAATGAGAAAAAGAAAAGCATGCCAAAAGGCATGGCAAAAATATGAATAAAAGATAGCCCATGCTCTCGAAAAATAAATCAAGGAGAGGAAAAATCATTCCATGAAATTCCGCCAAATTCCACTCCACATATTCCACACACTTGCACTTCTCAATCTAGAGTGTGATTTGATTCTCCTAAGATCCGGTCTTTGACTTAGCAATATATAAGATGCGTGTATGCCTTCATCCTTTGTTCCCGAGCCACACAAAAGCCAAATTAGATGTTAGGATGAAAAGAAGGCAAAGCCTTTGGTGAGGATTCAAATACACTTGAGCGATTGAGTGAGCCAATGAGGAACAATTTATCTTTTCACAAAAGGGTGAAAACTCCAAGATAGGATCCTGAAAATAGTAGGGTGGAATAAAACTAAGTTAAACTATTCATTCTTTCAACCGCCCAAGATAAGGAGATTGCTATAAGCCCCATAGGTAAAATGGTGAATTAATACCTTGCTAGTGATTCAAGTATTTGTTTGAGTACTAGTTGTTTATGAAGTTACCTGCAAGAAAAATGACATTGTAGCAACTCCTGATCCATCGAGCCTAAGTTTTATCTTTGCTCGAGGACGAGCAAAGAGCCAAGCTTGGGGGAGCTTGTTGGCAGTCGTTACAACCCAAATTCGACCACCAATACGCGGGAATAAATGAGAGACTATGCAACATTCCATGTACTTAGGTTTTATTTCTAATGGAGTTCCACGAGTTTTGGTGAGTGTCGCTTGTGTAGGTACAACAATGACAAATGTGTGCTATAGGGGTCGGAAATGATCGATTCGGCCGAACGACACGTTCGGCCGGTTACCCCCCTTAGCTGTACAAGTCACCGGGAGCCGTCCACGTCACCGATGACAAGCGGACACGATGTACGACACATGGACGACCGCCAACACATCCCGAAGCACCGACATGTCATCCTGGGCCCACATAGCACGAAGTACATCACCAGAGGCCGGCCCAGGGAGTCCACAGAGCGAAGGCGGTGCAAAGGGCGGTTCGGCCGAACTTCCCGGGTTCGGCCGAACCCCCCAGTTCACCCGAATCAAGCCCACCGCCTCACAACCGACCCTGGGAAGTGATCTTGACTGTAGAGGGCAGACGCGGTGCAAAATGGGTGGTTCGGCCAAACTGGGCAGTTCGGCCGAACCGACCCCCTTCGGCCGAACGCGGGATCTTCGCCCGAAGATGCTGGAACCGCCCCTGAGCTTTCTTGGCCACTGCTCCACTTCAAACCGACCCTCCATGCTATAAATAGGACTCTCCAGCCCCTGCAACAACACACAACACAAGAGAAGATGAAGAGTGTAACACCCTAAAAATGCCTATTTTAAAATTTAGTAATTAAATTGCTTTTATTTAATTTAATGCTCATATTTATCTAAGGAAAATAAATTATTTTTGAGAAATAAAATTAAATATAAGGTTAGAAACATTTTTGTTGCATTCATGCCGACTGCATTGTGTTTTGTTTGTGTGCGGTTCAATTGGAATTTAAATTCTGTTTAAATTCGAATTTGAATCGTTGTGTTTGGAGATCTAGAAAAGTTGCAGCGGCCCGAGTTTGATTTCCCTCCCTGAACTTTTTCCCCGGCCGAAATAGCCCCTCCTACTTTCTTTCCGCAGCAGCCCACCTCCCCGCGCTCCCGCTTTTGGCCCGCTGCCGGCCTGCCTCCCGCCCCCGCGCCATCCCACCTCGCGGCCCAGCTCTCGTTTCCGCGGCCCAGCTCCGCCAGCCAGTGCGGCCCAGCCACCAACCCACCGCAGCCCCGCCCTGCGGTCGCTGCCACGCGGGCCCCACGCGTCAGCCCCGTCTCCTACCTCCGACCGAGTCCGCCACGGCCACGCGCCGGAGTCCAGCCCGGCCACGGCACGGACGCCGAGGGCCACCCGAGCCGCCCTCGTCCGCCCTTCAAATAGCCGCCGCGCCTCCCAATTTCCCCTGTCGAAAACTCAAGCCGTCGCCTCTACCCGAGCTCGCATCGCCGCCGCTGCATCCGAGCTCGCCGCCGCTGTCAATCTCGCCGCTCCGACACCCCTCCGCCCCGGCCGACTCTCGAAGCAGCACCGCCAGGCCGCCAGGAGCACGCCAAGCGCCCGCACGACCCCTCCCTCGCCCCGGAACAGCACCGCCGGCACACCCCGACGCCCACTGTCCGCCGGTCGCCGTCGATCCGCCGTCTCGCCGTCGCTCCGGTCCAATTAGCCGTTGGAGAAGCTTCGCGTGGTGGTAAGGATCCTCCCGAGCCTCTCTTTGCTCTCTCTCCCCCTCTGCTGCGAGCACGCCGTCACCGCCCGAGCGCCGCCGCCGCCTCCGCTCGTCGCACGCCACCACCGTTGTTCCGCCGCCGACGAGAACCACCCCACCCGACTCGCCGCGTCGCCCCGAGTCTGTAGCACCCGGCCACGCCCCAAACCGAGCCTCCTAGCTCGTTTTCGAGCCACGCCGGCGAAGCGCCGCCGCTCATCGCGCCGCCGCTGCCGACCCCCTCCCCTTGATCCAATCTCAGCCGCCCGATTCTAATCCGACGGCCCCGATCGAAACCAGCCCCGGGTCAAAGTTGACCGTACCGGTCAACCAAGTCAGCCGAGCCACTTTTTCAAAAGAGCCCTTGATCTTTTTCGAAATCAACCCGCGGTCCAGATCTATTCAAAAATAATTAGAATTAGGTCCTGATTTTTACAGAAAACCCCCTGCCTTATTTAAAAATAGCACCCGAGGTCCTGATTTGATTAATTTGCGAATAAACCCTCCAGTTTTTATATAAAATTATGTTTTAGCCCCTAAGTTTTTGTAAATAAGCCCCTGGAACTTTTAAAACTTTGCCAGCAAGTCCCCGAACCTTAGAAAAGCCATAACTTCGTTTTAGCTCCGATTTGAGTGATTTTCGCGCTCACATGTTCGTAGCGAAGCGTAGACTAGTTTTTCAACCTTCTTTTGTTCTGTTGCTACTGTTTGGTGTACTGTTCTAATAGATTACTATTGTTTGCATGTACTGGCTTGTGTGGATGCTTGTGTGTTGATGTATGAGTCCAGTCGGTGAGCCATACGCGTTTGAGTTCGAGGGTTACGAGGAGCAGGACCAATAGCAGCAGCAGGAGCAGCAGCAGCAGTTTGGCGAAGGCAAGTACAGCACGGACAATCCTTGCTACATAAACACACCTTTACATCATTTACTGCATATGCATGTGTCTAAATTGTTCCTATTAAGGTTGTACCTAGCTTTGTTTATCTTATACCTTGATTACCTTGGGTTATTGCATTTGGGTAGAACTTTGCTAGGCGCAGCTACTGTCACCAATGTTTAACTGTTAATCTTGACCTAATGGTTCACTTCAATGTTAATGGTAAAACTTGCTTTTTAGCAACATGGATCAGGGAGCTAGGGCGTATGCTTCATGCTTGGTCCTAGTGTCTCTCCGTAAGGACTGGTTCTTAAAGCGGCAACCCAGGAACCTGTCGCCACCGCTGGAACTATAATGGCTCTGGTCTTGGACAAGTAACATGTACGGCTCTAGCTTGACAGTAGTTACCGACGGGCCGACGGCGTTATGGGAAGCATGGGTGAGAGTATGGTTTGATCCACCGAGGACGGAGTATCCGTTGGCTATGTCCCCGTGAGGCACAGTCCCGTGTTGGGAGCTTCCGTATGGCGGGGGTTCCACACGTTGCGCTATTTATTTTGTTGTTGTTATTCTTTTCCGCGCTTGGACGCCATTGACCCCCTCGTGTTGCGACATGGGCGTCAGTCAATCTCGGTGCCTTGGGTCATGCTGCCTAGGTTGTACCATAATGGCTACTGTTTTGTTTGGGTGTCTTGTGAAAAGCCTCGTAGCGTCCCTATGCAGTCACACCTCGGAAGTGTTGATGTGCGTGGTTGGGTGCAAAGTTCCTTTGAACTTTTACGCGACCGGTGGGTAAAGGGCGAAACCTCTGCAGAGTGTATAATCTATCATGATAGTCTTGCTCAGGGTCACGAGTGGCCTGGATCCTTTTTGATTAGAAGATGATGCTTATTATTGTTTAATATTCACTTCTACTATATTAATTGGGTTGCGACTGGGATTCACTTAATTGTAGTAATCTTGGTTTATGTTAAAATGAATCAACTAAAATTGTTAATGCAGTACAGCCGTGTCAAGCCTTTCTTTTAAGCCTTCATTATCCGTGTTGTATTTGCTAAGTAAGACATTTACTTACACTTGCCATTCAACAAAATCCCGGATGGGTAACAGATGGATTAGATGGTACTGCTGCTGTTGAATTTCCTGAAGATCTACCATTCTACTAGCTGTGCTCAACCAGTCGGTGTCCCCGTGGGTTATCAGTTTGGTTATCGGCTTCGTCTTCGTCTTCGTTTAGAGAGAGTTAATTAAGAGACTTTCGCTGTTTTATTTAGTTATTTTAGTCAAACTCTGATGTAAAACCATTTTATTCGAGCATATGTACTCTGTTTATCATATTTGTTATCTATATGTGTTCTGTGGACTTCCTGGCCACACATATAGTAGCATTCGGGTTTCTGTGTAAATCCGGGTGTGACAAAGAGTAGGCGTCGCTAGGTTCTGCCACTCAGTAGAAATAGGGAGAGAGGAGAGGTGAGCGTCCCGGAGAGGAGCTGAAGTGTCGGCCCCTCTTCCCGCTGTACCTATATGGATGCGGCTCTGCTTCGAGTGACATCCGGGTCATGTCTGGTAACTCTTGTATCTCTCTCTGATTAATTGAGCATTCAGTTCTTACATTTATATGCTTGTCTCGTTCTTCGTTCAATGCTTAGTTGATTGGTATAACTGTATACTGGTTGCTTAGCTTGGGTGCTTATCTTGCTATAGGAGATAAGTAGTTATTGACTAGTGTAGGAGTGGTTCCTAGACTTGCCAGTAACCTTAGTTTCTGCCTGTCGCAACGGAGGTGGTAGCCGTAAGGTGGTGACAGCCCTTTCGGTCTTCGTAGTCCATCACGTTAGTTCCGGTATCCGTAGTCCATCACGTTAATACCCTTACTAGACCTGTACCCTCTCTACCCTCCTACCTCTTCTCTTCTCTCCTTGTTGTCGTCATCCACCTCATCCATTTCATTCATCCACTCCATCTACCTAGGACAACTTAGTTTAGGATTAGTACACTTCTCGTTCCCCGTGGAAATCGATACCTTGGAATACTCTCGGGTGAAAGCTACATCGGTATCCGTCCGCTTGCGGATTTATCTGTAGACCGTAAGGAGTGCCAACAATCTTCTCAATAATGCAAAGGGCAATGCTGAAGTATGCTATCTCGCTATATCCTCCATGAGAAATCCATGTCGCATACTACTACTTTCGTTCTAAATTGTAAATTGTAGATCGTTTTAGTTTTTCTAGATTCATAGTTTTTTATATGTATTTAGATTCATAGCAAAAATTATAAACCTTAAAATATCAAAACGACCTGCAATTTGAAATGGAGAAAGTACATGATTACTGAATGTATTCTTTTTCTGCTGGTAGGTTAAGGGTTTGGATGTTGATACACTTTATGTGTCTCATATTCAGATGAACCAAGCTCAGAAGCAGCGGTGCCGCACTTACCGTGCTCATGGGCGCATCAACCGTGAGTTCAAATATTATAGAAATGTTTATCGCACCTGCTTATGGCGTTCTGAATGTTCTTAGGCTGTTCGTATTGATCATCCTCTACTCTACCCTCTAAAGGAGAATATTCTATCCTGGTCATTGAGATTCTCCACTCTACCACTTTCTTCCTCACTCGTTCGTACTCTATCTCAACTCTCTATACCAACCACCAGCTTGTGGGACCCACTTTTTCAGTTTTTTATTCATTCTTTCCTCTCCCTCTCTTTATCTCTACAGTCTCCCCACTCTCGCCCCCTCCTCCCCAGCCGCCGCGCACTGCCCCCTCCTCTCCCTCTCTCCCTTGGCGCTGCCCCTCCCCTCCCCCTCCCCCGCCGTGCCATGGCCTCCCACCACCGCTGCTCCGTGCCCCCGCCTCCTCCCCGGCCGCCACGACCCTCCTCCTCTCTGGCCACCGTGACCCGCCTCCTCCCCGGCCACCGCGCGCTACCCCCTCCTCCCTCTCTCCCTCCTGTGCCGCCCCTCCCCTCCCCTCCTCCGCCGCGCCATGGCCTCCCACCGCCGCCGCCCCGCGCTCCCGCCTCCTCCCCGGCCGCCGGGCTCTGCACGTCGCTAGAGCTGCTCACGGGGAAGTGCCCATGGTAGGAGTTTGGCGGCACCTATGAGGTCGGCGAGCTACTGCTCCTCGACGGTGAGCGGCGAGCGACCACGGGTGATGCGGCAAGCGTCGGGGCGAGCGGCAACAATCGGGGGTGGGCCCACGCTGATGTGGCATTTACCGCTTGCTTCTCCATCCCTCTTGATTTATAGGTCGGAGGAGGGGGATACCGTTTATGGGTGCGCATCCAGTTCATGCTGCAGGGGAAAACGGGACATCCTTCTGATGCGGCAATTCCCCATTTCCTTTTACCGAGCCCGGTGCGGGCAGCCTTAGGATCTTGATGACCTCTTGCAGCTTACATGTCCTCACCATGCGCTCATCCTATCCGAGAAGGAATGAATAGCCAGTCAAGAAATAGGTACATGCTCTTCAATCTTCATAAAGCTATATTTGTCTTAGCATAATATTGTCCTATTTGAACTTTGAACATGGTGATTGAGTATTGATGCCATGTTTATGCACTTCAGGCGGAGACCCAAATTGCAACCCAAGGAAGGCGTAGGCTTTTCATGGTTTCGTAAGTATTGGTTAGGAAGTGAACTGATCACCTGTACCTTTTTTCGGTGCTGGTGCTATAGAGAAACGAGGAGGCTATGCTAGCACATACAAAAACTCGTTTACCCCAAAACAGGAACAACGACAGTTATAGATCACGGATCATTACCACTAGAAGCGCAGATGCAGCAAAAGCCGTCTCGATATAGACGAACGCGTCAAAGTGGCAGTGCCATGCAGTTGCTCCCGTCCGTCTGGTCCTGCACGGTTCATCCTTGTGCTCCAAGCACAGCACCTCCAAGGTATCCACACGTACGAGGATGGAACGCCAAACATAGGTATACTAGCACCTGACGAATGACCGCGATCTGCAGGATATGGATGGAGGTGGGGCTACAGAAATTACTGTATCGCGTGACTACTGTTCACGCGTGGGTACTGTAGCAAAATAGGTTTTTCCCTCCCTCCACCTTGTATATATAGAGGTCACTAATGGGCTTTCAACATTTGTGGCCCATCAAGACTCTAGTACCTTAATGGATTAAATACATTAAAACCCATTAGTGGATCCAATCCAATTTGGTTCTAGGGCATATATCCAACAGTCTCCCACTTGCACTAGAGACAATCACATAGGCAAGCTTTTTAATATTCTAAACCCCTTAAGTGTGTGACCATATGGGTTCATGCACACATAGACATGTCCCGAGTATTCCTACTTAGTCCAATAGTTAACAACGGCCTCTAGCAAGACATGTCAACTTCCCGTGCGAACGTAAAGATCATATCAGACGAACCACCACAACATCACGTACAAGCTATTCCCTTTACCTCATGATATTTGGTCCAACTCGAAGTCGACCTCTCTTT
The DNA here is from genome assembly GCA_033239725.1 of Echinochloa phyllopogon. Taxonomy (NCBI): domain Eukaryota; kingdom Viridiplantae; phylum Streptophyta; class Magnoliopsida; order Poales; family Poaceae; genus Echinochloa; species Echinochloa phyllopogon. The sequence continues at coordinate 18,861,449 of BTCW01000015.1, read as the reverse complement.
CTTTAAACTGTGAGCCAGATCGTTCAAGAGGTTAACACTTAACCTAGCACAGCCATGCATTTCTTGATCCGATCACTCGAGGGGCCCAGAGATATCTCTCTCGTATAGAGAGGGACAAATCCCATCTTGATTTACCATGCCTCACAACATGCTTCATGACAAACCCGGACACTACCTTTATGACTACCCAGTTACGGAGTAGTGTTTGGTAGTCCCTAAGTAGGTCAATTCATATCTTGAGTACAGGCGACAATCTCAGGTCTTAGGGCAAACATACACATCTTGTAAAGAGAGAACTACATAACAAAATCTCATGTTGGGTCAGTCCAGCCTCAGTCATACATGTGCCCACATTATTAGTTTGACATCTCCATGTCCATGACTTGTGAAACATAGTCATTATCTAATACATGTGCTAATTAGATTCGGGACAATCATTAGAATAACCATACAAGCAAAGAGTTTCACAAACAATTCACATAATTGACAATCATATACAAGTTGCCTTTTATGGATATTCAATAAATAAACGATATGTCATAGATACAATACAATCATCCACTCATACTAGAGTTAATCTAGATGATATCTAATATCCATAGCTCTCTTGTGCGACTCATGCTTAGGCTGTGGAAGAGTCTTTGTTAAGGGATGATCAACATTCAAATCCGTGTGTATTTTGCATATCTTTATCTCAACCCGTTTAACGAACTCTCGAATGAGGTGAAACTTCCGCAGTACGTTTTTGTTTTCCTGGTGATTCCTAGGCTCCTTAGCTTGTGTAATTGCCCCATTGTTGTCACAGTAGAGTTCCAATGGGCTAGTTGCATTAGGAAACACACCAAACTCGATGAGGAACTTTCTCATCCAAACACCTTCCTTCGCCGCTTCAGAAGCTGTGATGTACTCGGCTTCCATCGTAGAATCAACCACCGTATCCTGCTTAGAACTTTTCCAGCAAATAGCACCACCGTTTATTGCGAACACAAATCCTGATTGTGACTTTGAATCGTCTGGATCAGTTTGGAAACTAGCAACAGTGTAACCTGTTACAATGAGCTCCTCCTCACCTCCATAGACTAGGAACACATCTGTAGTCCTTCTAAGGTACTTAAGAATGCTTTTCACCATTGTCCAGTGACCTTCACCTGGATCAGACTGGTGTCTGCTCGTAACACTTAGAGCACATGAGACACTGGACGAGTACTTATCATGGCGTACATGATAAACCCAATTGCCGAAGCATAGTTGATTTTACTCATGCGCTCCCGCTCATCAGCCGTCGAAGGACACTAAGTCTGGCTGAGGTGTACGCCATGTGACATAGGCAAGAACCCTTTCTTGGAATGTTCCATGTTGAACCGTTTCAACACCTTGTCAATGTAAGTATCCTGACTTAATCCTACAAGACTCCTTGACCTATCTCTATAGATCCTTCATAGAAAAACTATTTTTCAGTGAAATCTTAACGGATTCCAGCATAGGAATATCATTCTCAATCAACAATATGTCATCCACATACAAGATTAGAAATGCCATAGAGCTCCCACTTTCCTTCTTGCAAACACAAGCCTCTTCCTCATTCTCACGGAAGCGAAATCCTTTGACTACCTCTTCAAAACGAAGGTTTCAACTCCGAGATGCTTACTTTAACCCATATATAGATTTCTGAAGCTTGCATATTTTTCTAGCATTAGTTGGATTGATAAAACCTTCAGGCTGTATCATATATACATCCTCATACAGGTTCCCATTTAGGAAAGCTGTTTTGACATCCATCTGTCATATCTCATAATCAAAATATGCACCTATTTCTATCCGAATAGATTTAAGGATCGCTACTGGCGAGAATGTCTCGTCGTAGTCAACTCGTTGAACTTGTCAAAAACCTTTTGCAACAAGTCGTGCTTTGTGGACGTGAACATTTCCGTCCACATCTCTCTTTCTCTTAAAGATCCATTTGCACTCGATGGGTCTCACACCATCAGACGGCTCAACCAAGTTCCAAACTTGATTGTGTCCCATGGAATCTATCTCGGATCTCATGGCACTTTGCCATTTCTCGGAATCTAGATCCATCATTGGTTCCGCATAGGTCCTAGGCTCATCGTTGTCCATCAACAATATGTCACGCTCTCCAGTAACTAGGAGATTTATTCTATTAGTTGCGTGACATGGCCTTTCTGACCTTTGTGGTTGTGGCGGTTCTTCTCTTGCCACAGGTGCCTCAACTTGTTCTGCTACATTAGCATCACTCGTAAAGTCTTGCCTCATAGGCTCATCTCGAACTTCTTCAAGATACACCTTTTGTTCACTTTTCTCACTTTTGAGAAACTCATTCTACAAGAAAACACCGTTCATAGTGACAAACACTTTGCCCTCTGATCAGTTGTAGAAATAATACCCAATTGTTTCCTTTGGATATCCCATGAATATGCACTTGTCTGACTTGGGTGTAAGCTTGTCCGACTGAAGTCGCTTGACATATACTTCACAGCCCCAAATTTTCAGAAAATACAAACTGGGAGTCTTGCTAGTCCATATCTCATATGATGTCTTATCCACGGACTTAAACGGTACCCTATTTAGTGTGAAAACTGCTGTTTCTAGAGCGTAACCCCAAAACAATAACAGTAGGTCTGATTGGCTCATCATTGATCGTACCATGTCCAACAAGGTTCGATTACATCGCTCGGACACACCGTTCCTCTGAGATGTTCTAGGTGGCGTAAGCTACGGAACAATTCCGCAACTCTTTAGATGAGTGCTAAACTAATGGCTCAAATACTCGCCTCCTCGATCAGATCACAAGGCCTTAATTTTCTTGCCACGTTGATTTTCAACTTCATGTTGAAACTCCTTGAACTTTTCAAAAGTTTCTGACTTATGCTTCATTAAGTAGACATAGCCATATCTGCTAAAATCATCAGTGAAAGTTATGAAGTACTGAAATTGACCTCTAGCTGTCGTGCTCATTGGTCCACACACATCCGTATGTATGGGTTCCAACAAGTCTTGCACCCTCTCAGGAAAACCTGTGAAGGACGCCTTGGTCATCTTGCCTACCAAGCAAGCTTTGCATGTCTCGTATGATTCAAAATCAAACGAAGTTAAAAGTCCATCAGAATGGAGCTTCTTCATGCGCTTCTCACTTATATGACCCAAACGACAATGCCACGTATAGGTATGATTCAAATCATCTAGCCGAGGCCTTTTAGCACTTATATTACAGATAGGTGAATCATCAAGATTTAAAATAAATAACCCATTCACAATGGATGCAAGAGCCACAAACATGTCATTCTTAGAGATCACACAACCATTATTTTCACTCGTAAATGAATAACCATCATTCATCAAACATGAATGAGATATCATGTTTCGACTCAAACTAGGAACAAAATAACAATTATTCAACTGCATAATAAATCTTGACGGGAGGTGAAGTTGCATTGTCCCGACGGTCAACGCAGCAACTCTTGCATTATTGCCCACACGGAAATCAACTTCTCCTCTTCCCACGCTTCTACTTCTTATTAGTTCATGCATCGTATTGTAAATATGAGCAACCGATCTGGTATCAAATACTAAGGAATTAATACTAGAATCAGCGAGGAAAATGTCTTTAACATAAACATGAAGTGTACTTGAAGTGGAAGTACCCTTACTTCCCTTGGTTTTCAAAGAAGCCAAGTACAACTTGCAATTTCTTTTCCAGTGACCCAGTTCATGACAGTGAAGCACTCATTATCAGTAGCTGGTCCAGCTTTAGCCTTGGGTGCTGGCTTAGATATCCCATCTTTAGCCTTGCCCTTCTTCCAAGAATTACCTTTCTTAAAGGTAGGCTTGTTCTGGATTGCCATCACATGGCTACTGCCCGCGCTTTTCTTAATGTCACCCTTTGCTGGTAATGGGGGTGTCTAGAACGTTTTCCTTTTTCTCAGTCCTGAGAACAATTCTTAGCTTATGGATCCAATCCGCAACGTTTGTTTCATTCAACTTGTCCTTCTCAAAGACCGAACGCAAAGTAAACGATGTAGTGTTACTAGGTGCCATTGATCTACAACAAAATAATGCAAAATACTAAGACAACACATCCATGATGGAGTAAATTACACTAAGCATTTAATAGAATCTACTCCCACTAAAATCAATATCCCTCCATTGATACTTAGTGATTTAGGACCCACAACTAACAAGTCCACTAGTGAGCTTTAGCATCACCGCTAGAAGACATGGTAGATCAGTAAGCAACCCTTTGCTAATCATATCTCATATGACTCCTGTTGTTGGGTGACATCTCTTCGTTAAGATGACCTTGTCTAAGTTGACCAACCCTTTATGCGAGTAAGTATCCAATACGAACTCATCCAGTCAAGGAAAACCAGTGGCACTCTAATTTCATAGACCCACCACTAACTGTACAAGATATGTGATGGTGCAAGGTTTAGTTGGGAGGACATTAAAAACTTAAACATTGCAGAGGGCTCGTTATACTTCAATCGTTGTATGCAGAAAAAAAACCATTATCATCGCATATGTAGAAGTAAAACAATAAGAACGACATTCACATAGTAATGACACGGTATGGCCCATTAACACATGGTGATCTCTATCTCCATTGTACTGTCCATCATGATGATCCCCATCTCCATGATCCATGTATGTCATCCTCCAGTGATGAGCCCTCCAAGAACTATCTAACGCATGCTAGTAAAATAAATTACACAACCGCGCATTAGATCATCACAAGTTGGCACGCTGTCCATTACATCAAATTGACAATACATATGGCTCCAGCCATATTTCCCTACTCACAACACGCAGGTCATGATATTACATACATGCATCACATACACATAGGGCCATACCGATCACATGAATCTGCAAAAACAAGTTAGCCGATTCTGACGTCCAAACTTAAATCATCGAAAACTCCATCTTCCTGGCCTTTATTCGCAAATCTAAATTTAGCAAAACCGCCATTGATAGTACAAATCATGTGTAAAATTTTCTGTAGATGAATTTTCATATAAAAATTGTCTCAATCCGAGGTCGGATGCAAAAGTTATGGTTGTTTTAGGAACAACCTGTTTTTCGCGCAGAACCCGGCCCGGTAGCAGATCCAATCTACACCGCCGTGCATCACCATGCGCCTGGCTATTGACCTAAGTTCGATTTGACCAATCCAATTAATCTCCATCTCACCATGACTGGGTTTACATGTATCACTTAGCTCCGATGGCGGAATTCCGACCGGTAGGAGAAATTTGTTACATGACCACCATACCAAGATCACAAACCGATCAGAGACTCATCTACAACCAAGCGTATCTCCATATGCACACATCCGAACCTATAACGAGACAGCTATGACCCTGATACCACAGAAGGGAAATGAGGAGGCTACGCCAGCACATACAAAAACTCGTTTACCCCAAAATAGGAACAACAACAGTTATAGATCACGGATCATTACCACTAGATACGTAGATGCAGCGGAAGCCGTCTCGATGTTGACGAACATGTCGAAGTGGCAGTGTCGTGCAGTTGCTCATGTTTGTCTGGTCCTGCACGTGCGGTTTGTCCTCGTGCTCCAAGTGCAGCACCTCCGAGGTATCCACACGTACGAGGATGGAACGCCAAACGTAGGTGTACTAGCACCTGACGAATGACCATGATCTGTAGGATATGGATGGAGGTGGGGTTGCAGAAATTACTGTAGTGCGCGGCTACTGTTCACCCACGGTACTGTAGCGGCGGCTACTGTTCACGTGCGGGTACTGTAGAGAATTAGGTTTTCCCCTCCCTCCACCCTGTATATATAGAGGTTACTAATGTGCTTTCAACATTTGTGGCCCATCAAGACTCTAGTACCTTAATGGATCAAATCCATCAAAACTCATTAGTGGATACAATCCAATTTGGTTCTAGGGCATATATCCAACAGGTGCATACCTTATCGAATCCATTTGGAAGTTGAAGTGTCTCAATGGGTTCTACTGAGCAAAACTATGTCAAGCTTCTATCTGTCATAACCGCTAGAATTCTGAATGATGCATTCCCATGGGCGGACCCAGCGGGTGGGCCAGGTAGGCCACGGCATACCCAAAAAATTTGCACAACCCATGTTGTTGGATCTGAGACCCAACAATCCATTAGGGGATACCCGAGTAGTGGATTTGTAGGAGGGGGGATCATCGAGTTGAGTAGCTTGAAGGTGACACAGGGGACAAGATTTAGACGGGTTCGGGTTACCTGGAGGTATAATACCCTACGTCTTGTGTCGGTAGTGGTTTGTATTGCTTGTGCTCGTCAAAGCTTCAGAAAGCAATGGCGAGCTTTGTGGTTACAATGGATGGATTCTGTTGGTTCCTCTATCTAGGGACCCCTGCCCTCTTTTATATATCCCAGGAGGTAGGGTTACATGGAAGTCTGCTAGTCGGCTACAATATGAGAGTCCTAATAGGAGTCTACTAGGACTCGATCTTCTTCCTTGTTTAAGTAAGCGGACCGACCGCTTCCCCTCTCGGTGATGGGCTTAGGGGTACCCATTGCTGACACTTCTTACGGTCCACTATCAGAACTGCCAATCCTAGTAATGGTGCAAGGAGTGCGCTTATTGGTATTCTTATGACACAGATATAAATCCGCAAGCGCACGGATCCGCATTTCACCTGGGAGTATTCCAAGGTATCATATTTATTTCCTCATGGAAGCATTGGACAAAGTGTATTGACTATTAACAAGGATGTAACTACTAATTAAAGTACCGGCTAAGATGGCGTGGGTAAAGGATATGATAGGAGTGATATGCAGTTGACACACACAAGGAGAAATCCAGGATAGATAGAAGAGCGGCCTAGCTAGTGGGAGGACAACGAGACAGGAAAGGATTCCTATATACTTCCAATAACTTAGAGATATCTCCGACAAAGGTTACGGCCAGATGAAGAATGGCATCTATGGTTCTTTTCCTACTTCTGTTGTCTTAGCGTCGGGATAAGGTGCACGCGACTCTTAGAAAGGGATGAGAAGGGGAGCCACTAACAGCCTCTCAGGTTCCTACGGGCTGAGACTGACGTGGTGGATTACGAAGGCCGTATAGGGCTGTCACCACCTAACGACTACCACACGTACATTTGAATCAGGGGTAAACCAAGGTTACTATCTAGACTAGGCACTACACTTATGCTAGACAATAACTACTTACTCCCCTAGAAAGAGCAAGCAATCCCGTCAATACCCCGGTGACAATTCACCGTAAGTATTGAGCAGAAACGAGGAACCAGCTAAGACAAAGAATTAGGAGAGAACTTCTAGAACCATACTACAATAGCTATAACCAAGGCTAGACATTCCACAATTATCCGTGAAGTAAATGCAGAATAAATAACTCAAGGAAATGCAGAAGATAATATATTAAATACTCAGAGCCTTGCATAAAGAAAAGGAAAAGATACAAGAGCTTTACCATAACTCCAGAAAACGGCTCCGGAACCCCGAGCGAAGCTCGACCCTGACTCTAACTCCCAGCTAGACGAGACTAACTCTACATCTAGAAAGAGAGTGATTGGAGAGTTGCTCCCAAGTGGTGTGTGAAACCAGGTGAAGGACCTCATCATTTATAGTGGCGAAGAGGCGGTGGAGCTGGAGTAGCATGCAAGGGACCCTGGGGTCGGTTCCGGCCAGTTCGGCCGAACTCTCCAGGTTCGGGCGAACTGGATGAGTTCGGCCGAACCAGGTTGGGTTGGGCCGAACCACAAGATTCCACCGCCTTGCTCTTGGACGTCTGAGATTCATCCCTAGAGGCGGTTTGTGTACTGGGGGCGGTTCGGGCTTCCAGCCCAGTATGCCCCCCGTGCACAGCCTCTGGTCCTGGGCTGTCCTGGTGGCTTGCTCGTGGTGTCCTTCGTGTTGATTTGGCCTAGAGATGATGTGGTGGTCGTCCACGTGTCATGCATCGCCATTGCGTGGTTATTGCTGACGTGGATGCCTCCCGGTTGTGCTTTGTGTCGTGTACGGCTAAGAGGGGTAACCGACCGAATCGTATCTTTAGGCCGTATTGGTCAATTCCGACCCCTATAGCACGTAATTCTCGTTGTTGTACCTGCACAAGTGAAACACACCAAAACTCGTGGAACTTTATTAGAAATAAACCTAAGTGCATGGAATGTCACATATAACCTCATTTATTCCCGAGTATTGGTGGTCGAAAACGTGCCCCGAGTATTGGTGGTCGAAAACGTGCCATAACGACCGCCAACACCCATATCCCACACATGCAGAGTAGGATTCAGTTCGGCAATTATGTGTCCTCGATGGACTCGTTTCCACTGTCCATGTTCTTTCGGAGTTTAAGATGACCCGTGACTCTTAGCATCCTCTGTCCTCTCCTATATCCACACTCCAATCTCCTATGTTAATCTGTTAATCTGTGCTCTCTCCCAAACAAAAGAGTTGATCTAGATGTCTAGTCAGATTAGCATGTGAAATTGAATTATTTGGTGGCCATTGATGTGAGCGTACTGTTTAAATCTAATGTTGTTTCATATGAGGTTGAAAATGGCAGATCAATGGTCGTGATTTTTTTTTTCTTCCTTGCTTATTGTGAAGCCTAGAAAATATTGTTGACATCTCTGCTAAGCTATTCGAAACAAAATGACATAGAGTTTACTTGCCACTCATATTGGGGTCATTGATCATATTATAGTCGATGGCTTAAACTATTTGTATGGTAATTTATGTAAGTTTTGAAAATAGTTATTGAATTTAATCTATTATAAGATTTATAGGCATGCTATTATTTCTTCTATACTTGTTTACCGAACTGCTTGTTAAATTTTTTAGTTACTTAACGAAGGGTAAACGGCCGAAAAAATTAGTGTGCCATACTCTAAGCTGAAATCCTAGGTCTGCCACTGTGCATTTCACATCGTAGATTGTTTTGGTTGTCGTCGTTGCCAGCTCATGTCCATCGTGGTGGTGTCTGCATCCGATAACTTCGTAGAATATATACGTTGCAATTTTTATTCTACTTATTTTCTGTACAATATACTTTTGATACACGACGTCATGTGTCACGTATGAATCAATGATTGTTGCATGAGCTAATATTGGGACATGTGAAAGAGTGAAAGATTTGACCAAGGTGGACCATGCGGCATTGAGACCTGTGAAAGGTGCATCCATATGGAGCCAGACGACGTGAGTTCACGTAATAAAGCAACCAATAAAAATAAAGCAATAAGCACCACGGTGGTTTGTGTTCTTTTCTGGGTTCCAGTGGGACGGAATTCCTCCTAGACTACCGGGCATCCCTTGGCCACGACCGCTGGCGCCGTGGGGCACATCGCCAGGTCGCAGCGGTCGTCCGCCACACCACCCCACCACTGCGGGCCGTAGACATCGAAGTAGCCCAGCGCCAGAAACGTGAGCACGCCCATGAAGGCGACGCCGGCGTCGAGCCCGGCGGCTAGCACGTAGTTGTACCGCATCCACCAGGCCTTGTACCGTTGGTACACGACGTGGTTGAAGAGGAAGCCGACGAGCCCCCACATGACGAAATTGACCGACCGCGCCGGGAGCAGCCCGCTGGCGCCGGCAAAGATGAGCGGCAGGTTGACGGCACGGAGCACGCGGCTGCGCGGGTACGCACGCTGGAGCAGCCAGGCGGGCACCGGCGCCACCACGCCGGCGAGGAAGAAGTAGTTCATCTGCCAGTAGTTCCCGAGGCGCCCGAACATCCGCAGCGGGCCGACGACGCCCCAGATGATGGAGGCGTTGTAGAAGACGTCGTCGCCGGGGCACGTCCAGGGGCTCCACGCCGGGAGGCGCTCCACGTCGCAGATGTTCTTCACCGTCGTGAGCAGCCACCACGCCGTCGCGAAGTGCACCGTCGACGCCGTCACCGTGCCCACCAGCTGGGCGAAGAACATGGACCGCGGAGGTATCTTCATGTAGTGGCCCAGCTTGAAGTCCGATACGAACCCCAGCGCCTGGCCCATGCTTATGAAGCCGTAAGTCTTGAACACCACGTTGGCCAGTGGCTTCCCGGGGTACAGGTATCCGATGATGAGCTCCGTTATGACATTCAACCCCGGTTGCCGATCGAAACAGCAGGCGAATTGAAGCAAGGTAAATTGCGATTGCAAACCAGCGGATCAATTTTTAGAGGATCGATCCGATCCGTACGTTCTCACCATGTTGGTTGTCGCGGAGATGATGCCAATGGGCAGGGTGAAGGCGAAGGCGATGACGCAGGCGAGGAGGAGTCCCCAGTAGGGAAGCTGCAGCTGCCGGCCGAACCCCTCGCAGGTGAAGATGGACATCGCCAGGACGATGGCCAGCATGAGGTGGAACCACCACTGCGGCACGGGCTTGTAGTTCCTCCTCATGATCCTCGTGTGCACATCTGGCTCATCCTTGCCGTCGTCCACCTTCCCCGCCGCCGCCTTCCGCCACAGATCCCAGATCTCCCTGAACCCACCAGTCGACAGTCACAGGCTCACAGAGCCCAAGCATCACATCATATCAATCCAGGACAAGCTCGAGAAGTAGCAGGAGAGCTCGGGACTGACTCACCAGCCGTGGTAGAGCGCGACGTGCGAGAGCGTGGACATGAGACTGGCGAAGCCAATGCCGTAGTTGATGGCGAAGAGCACGCTGACATTGATGCGGCTGTAGGCGTTGTACTCCTTGAGGTTGAGGGCGAAGGTCTTGGGGTCGAGGACGCGGTTGGTATCGTAGGCCTCGCCAGCGTCGTCGTAGAGACGTGCGGCGAGACGAGCGGGAAGCGCTTGGCGTTGTAGGTGTTGGTCCAGTAGAGCAGCGGCACGGCGACGTAGGTGCTGAGCGCGAACCCGGCCATGACGTTGACGATGGTGAACGCCGGCGACGCCAGCGGGTTGCCGAGGAACCCGGCCACCGTGTTCCAGTCAAGGCCGAAGGAGCCGACGCCGAGGCCCTTGAGACCGGACCCGATCTGCTGCGCCGTGACAGAGTCCCTGTACACTAGGCAGAGCACCGAGACGGTGCTGATCGTCGGGAACAGGTAGCTGGGGATGAGGTAGTAGGCGAAGCTGCAGATCATGACGATGATGAAGAATTGCAGCCGCGTCAGCCCTCCCCTGGGCCGCTTCTCCTCCTCGTGCATTGCTCTGTCGAGAGGAGAGATAAAATTGATTTTGATCGATCAAGCGCATAATGAAAACACAACATTTGGCAACGGAAATGCAAAGTCACGGAGGCTAGGACCTGAAGAGGGTGACCTGGACAAGGTTGATAGGCCACCACATGTAAGCCGAATCAACCAAGAACTTCCTGAACAGGCCAGCCCATCCGTATCCAAGCAGCTGCAAGCCGTATACATTTTTTTGAGAGCCTATTTCAGAGAGCATGCATTTTATTGGAATGCCACCGAAATCCGCAGGAAATCTCCGCTGAGCCAAGAAATCCATGGTGCATCGACGCCATTTATATAGCACGCCACAACCTCCATTATTACCTGGGTGGTCTGCGCCAGCAGCATGGCAGCGTAGGGGTTGATCTGTCGCTTGTAGAAGACCTTGACGATGGCGATGATGTTGAGGGCGTAGACGCCGCTGCACCCGGCGCCGGCGAAGATGGTGATGAGGCAGTGCTCCTTGAGGCTAAAGGGGCCCGGGTTGAGATATAAGGACCATCTGCCGCCAGTGAGCGGCACGCGGACCGGCCGCTCCGGCAGCGTGGACGCCATAAGCCGGCCGATGGGCAGCGACGCGATCTGCACCACCACCGTGCCGATGCTCAGCTGGGAGGAGCGGTAGTTGAAGAACTCGTTGACGAAGGCGAGTATCACGCAGGAGGACATCCCCAGGACCCATGTCCGGAACGTCAGGCACGGCTCCGATGGGTCGTCGATGATCGGCACCGTGTTCCGGACCTCCTCGATCGGGTGGTCGTTCACCTCTTCCTCGTCGTCCTCGCCTGCGAATCAGTGTTTATTTGTCCGCGGTCCGGTCAGAATGCTAACAGAACATTTGATTCTGGAACATAATGCACGTGAAATCCATTGAATTCCATTTTCAACTGGATCGACTTGCTGGTTATGTTTTTCTTTACCGCCAGTTTTCAGCATCGGAATACGCTCGTCGGCTGAGCTCGCCGCTGTGCGTTGGGTGCGTCGCCTGTTTGGATCGCCTCTTCTCACCAAAATAGCATCCTATATTTGAGTGAGAATCTAGAGTTGCCCCAGGTACTGTAGGGACCGTACATCTTGTTAACTGCTACGATATTCTGAGTTTTGTGGGAAGACACAAATGGAGGAACAGCGGGAATAGTTGACAGCTGGCATACATTGCTTGAGTACCCGGAGTACATTGTGGTGGCATAATCTGCAGCCAGGTGAGGCACTATACGTCTTTTTTTAAAAGAAAAGGCACTATATATACGTCTGTCCGGAGTACATTGCTTGGGTTCGATGAACCTTGTGGTTGCCTGATCTGGGTGTAGGAAAATATGTTTAGCTATTCATGAACGGTTGTAATTGACTTACCTTACCGGTTCTCTCGGACCACTAGCGAGAAATTGACGAGGACATCACCACGTGACACATACACGAGCCGTTACAGGTCGTCGCCATGTCGGACATCATCTTCGGTTCGGTTTCAGCCGATATGTCTACGCTTCAACTGTAATTTCTCCTTCATACGACGTCCAAAAAAGACATTCTTGGATGCGTTGGAATCGTGACGATGAGACGCTTCTTTTGGTTCTGGTCCTAGCTCCAGAAGATTCATGGATCATACTGTGTGACCACGAAAAGTGCTGCGTCACCTGTTTTGGGCCTTTTCAGGCTTTGTATCGTGTCGGGCCTCTCGGCCCATGTTATGGACGCCCCCCTGGAGCACCCTCAACCCTAGCTCAATCCTAGACTATTAAATTCAGTAGCCGCCATCGTTTAGACTCGGGTTTTGCTTAGATTAATCTGTCGAGAACAGTTTCGCCGTTATCAGTTTGCAGAACCCCAACTTTAGATCTTAATCATACATCTGCGGTGTCACTTCATATTGAGAGCTGCTTCTTTCGAGTTCTTGCTTGTATTCTTCGTTTCACAGGTAGGGATTAGCCTTCTTGGCGAGGTGAATCGGGTTGTGACACAGTTGATAACCAGAGGAGTCGTGGTGCTAAGATTGCAGGGTTCCAGTTGCTAACTTGAAGCGGGATCGGTGTGTTGCGTTCTGCCCCAAATGAGTTATCCATCGCCTGACGGAAGATCGGGAACCCTAGTCCCCATCAAGTGGTATCCAGAGACAGGTTTACCGTTAGGTATATCCATCCTTTCGCCTTCGTCCTATAGTCCAGAAAATTGCCCTAAAAAATTGGGTTGTTCATCGTATTCCGTTGTTCTAGTACCTTTTTAGCCTTTACAATTTCTTTTCAGATTCGCTTGGTTGAGTTTGTGTCCGTGGTCGAGTCTTGTTGCTGGTTTTAGTCGTGTTGGTGTCGTAGTTCAATCGTCCGTTGCGTGATTTGTTTTGTTTCCGCGGCTATCCCTTCCACCGTGACCAGATTACAAGTCATGCCACCCCATAACCCGACTTCCCCTCGCTAGTCGCCTTGCGTGAACTCCTGCTGTGCAAGCCCTAGATAGGTTGTGAGCCACCGTGTGTTGATCGCCTTGCATCGCAGCCCTTTGTTGGCACTTCTTACGATCCAATATCAGGATTGTGAATCCCGGTACTGGGGTAAGGAGTGTTTTAGTGGTTTTTCTTATGGCTCAGTAAAATATATAATTATTCTGCAAGCGCACAGAATTACCACTGTAGCACTTCACCAGGGAGTATTCTGAGGTATCATAATTTATATTTTCATAGGGAAGCTTATGTCAAGAGTACTAGCAAACAGATATTTGAGACTATCAGAAAGGGTAAACGACTAGCAAGACGGGGGATAACGATATTGGATAGGAGTAGATATACCGTGACACATAGCTCAAGGGAGGCTCAGATAGGAAAGAGAAGGAATAGATAGCTGGGAAGACAACGAGAAGAGATACAGGATTCCTAGGTACTTCATCTGTCTATGTCACTCAGGGTTCGACATACAAAGGCTGTAGAGCCAGCACTCAGAGGTTAAGGTCAAACCTATGTCTTAACTTTGGGACAGCAGAGCCTACGCCACACAGAAAGGGATGAGAAAGGTTGGCATCTATCCTACGCTGGGGGATCCTACAAGCCGAGACGAACGTGATGGGCTACAAAGGCCATATAGGGCTGTCACCACCTAACGACTACCACCTCCGCAGACTCAGGGGCAAACTAAGGTTACTGGCTAGCCTAGGAACCGCTCCTACACTAGTTAACAACTACTTACTCCACTAGCAAGAGCAAGCAACCTTGTCAATACTCTTAGTGACAATTCACCTCAAGTATCAAGCAAGATCGAAGAACCGGCTAAGACAAAGACTTAAACAAGATCTAGAAGCACTAGAACTAGAACCAACTATGGTCTAAACACGATATAGATGCAACTAGAATAATGTAGAAGCAAGCTATAAATGACAGAGGCAAAGTGATAAAGATAACTTTATATTGATAACTCAAAGTCTACAAAAGGAAAGGAAAGATACAAGATATTATACCAGAGATCCCGAAGACGACTCCGGAACCTCCGAGGCACAACTCGACTCAACTCTAACTCCCAACTAAACTATCCTAACTCTACTAGAGAGAAGTGGAAATGAGAGCTCCTTGGCTTTGTGTGTGTGATAGAAGTGATTGACTGTTGGCGTTCGTTACGGTATGAATCCGACCACCAACTCTCGGGAATAAAAGAGGTTTTATGTAACATTTCATGCATTTAGGTTTTACTTCTAATAAAGTTCCACGAGTTTTGGCGAGTGTCTCATTTTCTGGGACCGAGTCGAAAAAAGCCCGTTAAGGGGGGTAAAACTCTGGTTCAGCCGAAACCTTCCGGTTTCCGACCGAACCACCCCCCTTAACCATCATGCAAGCACACGAGGTGTCATCCACATCAGTGATGATGATGCGATGACCGTGCAAGCCACGTGGACTCCCACCACGTCATTCCATGGGGCAAATTCACTGAAGAACACCAGGACAAGCTAGCCAGGAGGCCCAGGAAGCAGAGGCGGTGCACGGGGGCGGCCCTGGGCCAGAAGCCCAGTTCGGATGAACTGTAGGGCTTCGGCCGAGCCGCCTCCAGCACCAAAAACAGCCTCCAGGGATGCATCAAGGCCGTAGAAGGTTAAGGCGGTTGAATCCGACGTTCGGCCGAACTGGATGAGTTCGGCTGAACCCATCCAGTTCGGCCGAACTGGCCGGTAACCGCCACAACGTCCCGTGGTGGTTGCTGCACTCAACCGCCCTTTGGTGCTATAAATGGAGGTGTCTACGGCTCATTTCAACACACACCAAGCCAAGGAGCTCTCATTTCCACTTCTCTCTAGTAGAGTTAGGATAGTTTAGTTGGGAGTTAGAGTCGAGTCGAGCTTTGCCTCGGAGGTTCCGGAGTCGTCTTCAGAAGCTCTAGTATAAGCTCTTGTATCTTTTCCTTTTCCTTTTGTAAGAATTGAGTTATCAATATAATTATCTTTATCATCTTGTCTTTGTCATTTATAGCTTGCTTCTACTTTATTCTAGTTACATCTATATCGTGTTTAGACTATAGTCGGTTCTAGTTCTAGTGCTTCTAGTTCTTGTTTAAGTCTTTGTCTTAGTTGGTTCTTCGACTTAGCTCAATATTTGCCGGTGAACTGTCACCGGGGGTATTGACGGGTTGCTTGCTTTTGCTAGTGAAGTAAGTAGTCATTGGTTAGTGTGGGTGTGGTACCCAGACTAGTCAGTGGCCTTGGTTTGCCCCCGATTCAACGAAAGTGTGGTAGCCGTTAGGTGGTGACAGCCCTATACGGTCTTTGTAATCCACCTCGTTAGTCTCGGCCTGTAGGATCCCCCAATGTGGAGCTGGTGGCACCCCTTCTCATCCCTTTCTACGTGTCACTTGTGTCCATTGTCCCGGTGCTAAGACATTAGAGTTAACCTAAACCTTCCAGTGCTGGCTCTTTAGCCGCTGTATCTCTAAGCCCGAGTGACGTAGACGGATAAAGTCCATAGGAATCCTCTATCTCTTCTCGTTGTCCTCCCAACTATCTATACCTTCTCTCTATTACCTGAGTCTCCCTTGAGTTGTGTGTCACGGTATATCCACTCCTATCCAATACCATTATTCCCTGTCTTGTTTAGTTGTGTACCTTTCTCTGATAGTCTTGAATACATGTTTACTAGTACTCTTGCCAAGGCTTCCCTGCAGAAATATAAATTATGATACCTCGGGATACTCCCAGGTGAAGTGCTACAGCAGTGATTCTGTGCGCTTGCAGAATATTTATATATTTTACTAAGCCATAAGGAAAACCACTGAAACACTCCTTACCCCAGTACCGGGATTCTCAATCATGATATTGGATCGTAAGAAGTGCCAACAAGCATTTCTGGCGCCGTTGCCGGGGAAGCAATTGGCTAGAATACTTTTAAACACTTATCTCAAGTTATCTTAGTTGAGTGCACCGCTACTCAAGCGGGTTTACCTTTGCTTTGTTCGTTGGTCTTTGTGAAGCAGAGCAGTGCATGACTGGTTTCCAACTACCGTCAAACTATCAAGAGAATCGTGAGTCACTTTTGAGGAAAGTATGACCCCGTGTTGTACCTCCTCAGAGGCAACTCAGCTTGACGAGCCCAGTCTTTCCCAGCGTCGACATGGCTTCAGCATCAAGGATGGCAAGCAAGACGATATGCGAATTCTCGGCTCCATCGAGCGAGAATGTGTGTACCGGTCCCACTCCGCCTGTCGGAGACGGGACTTTCGAGCTCAAGCCAGCCCTCATCAACATGGTGCAGGCTAGTCCGTTCTGCGGCAAGCCTCATGAAGATGCTAACGCTCATCTCCAACACTTCCTAGATATCTGCAACACCTTCACCATATGCGGTGTAAGTACCAATGCTATTCGCCTTCGTTTATTCCCGTTCTCCTTATTGGGTAAGGCAAAGCAATAGTTTTATGCTAGTCGTGAAGCTATAGATTCATGGGATAAGTGCACTAGTGCCTTTTTGCTAAAATTCTTTCCAGTTGGGAAAACCAACGCCCTCCGGAATAAAATTGCTAGTTTACAGCAAGCAAAAGATGAAACAGTCCCGGAGGCATGGGAACGCCTCCATGACTATATTTCTGCTTGTCCTCACCATGGTATGCAGAATTGGTTCATCATCCAAACCTTTTACCACGGGCTAAAGAGCTCAACCCGTGAGTATTTGGATGTTGCTGCTGGAGGAGCATTTTTATCTCTTGAGGAGAACCGAGCTAAGGCCCTCATCGATAATATGGTGGAAAATCAAGGTTGGGGCACTGAACGTGACCAAGTTGAAGCTTTGGACATGCTCGCTGCCAAGATGGACCTCCTTCTGAAGAAGATGGAGGCCTCTGTTCAAGAAACGGTGCAAGCCATGGACGCTCGCATGATGTGCGAGGTCTGTGGCAACACATGCCATTTGGGGAATGACTGCCCTGAAACACGAGAAGATGCCCACTACATCAACAACTCCAACAACAATTGGTATCGTCTGAACAACTACGACAATCAAGGCTGGAATTCGCGCCCGAATCTCTCTTTTGAGAGATCTTCACAAGGTAACAATTTCAATTACAGTACTTTCAACAATCAGCTGTCTATCAAAGATCTTGTGCTAGGCCAGGGTAAAATCAATGAAAATATTAGTAAAAAGTTTGTTGCAACTGATAAAATCCTGGAAAGCATAGATGCAAAGCTGGAATCTTTCTCTTCTGCTATAAAAATTCAATTGAGCTTTAATAAAATGATAGAAACACAAGTTGCTCAATTAGCTGCTTCTTTACCTTTGGGGAAAAATTCTGGGCAACCAGAAAAGATCCCTTGCAAAAATGTTAAAGCAGTTACCACGAGAGGGGGTAAGACCACTCGGGATCCGCCATATCCTAATGATGCAGGTAAAAAGGCAGTAGCTCCAGAAAGTGATAGTGAAGAGGAGGCTATCGAAGAAACTCTGAAATGCAAACCTCAGAAGGAAGCAAAGACAGCCCCTCATGAGTTCTACGATACGACTGTGCTGCCATTCCCAAAAAGACTTCACAAACCGACGGTGGATGAGCAATTCACAAGATTTGTTGAGGTAATTCGAAAACTCTATGTCAATATTCCATTACTTGAAGCTATGCAAGTTCCCACATATGCCAAGTATTTGAAGGACATCCTCAACAACAAAAGGGCAATACCGACCACCGAGGTAATTAAACTAACCGAAGCATGCAGCGCAACCATTTTGAATGAATTTCTAGAGAAAAAGAAGGACCCTGGGTCCTACCATCGCGTGCTCCATCGGAGACCAACACTCTAGCAACGCCCTGTGCAACCTCGGAGCAAGCGTCAGCGTCATGCCCAAGGTAGTGTTTGATAAATTGAATCATACTTCCTTGTCCCCTACAACCATGTATTTGCAGCTAGCAGATCAATCCATCCGTTATCCCGTGGGAATTGCGGAGGATATTCCGGTGAGAATCCGGGAATTCTCCATACCCGTGGATTTCGTGGTGCTTGATATGGAGGTTGACACGAAGACCCCTCTCATTCTTGGGAGGCCATTCCTGAGCACCGCCAATGCAAATATCGACGTAGGAGCCGGAGAGATCCACCTAAACATCAATGGCAAGGAAGAAAAATTTTATTCAAACCTAGGGTGGAGAAATGCTCTAAGGTATATGCATCATCAATTCAAAATTTAACTAACCTAGAGCAGGTCAAGATGGTTGCACCAAAATGTCCACCGCCACCGACACCTACACCAAAATTTTTTTGAATCACTTGTGCATGAAATAAAATGAGAGAATAGCAAGAATAACATTGGTGCATGCAAAACATCTTTGGTTTAAATTTTGGTAAAAATAAATGGACCATATGCTGAAATTTGTTTGAAGTGGGTAAAATTTATAATTTTTATTACTTTTACTCTTCTAGAACATCTCTATTTATTTACCATCATCACCAACCAGCACAAAACATGTTTACCCCACTCCACATGGCTGCACACTCACCAATGATCACAAACATGGCAGCATGGGAGTGACACCAATAATTTGTCCACTTTGGTCATGTCAAAATGAGCATCTTTGCACTAACTTCCACTCAAATGACCATACATCAATGCTGGCCACTAAAATTTGCGTGCACATAAAGCAAAGGGGGAGCACCACCACTCACATGGAGTGCTGGCAGCACTGCCCTTGTTCGGCCGAACCAGGCCTGCCTCCCCTCGGCCTATAAATGCTGCCCCAAGTGCTTGCTTGCTTCTTGCACCACTCCTTGCTGCATACATTTGCCCAGGAGCTCTCTCTTCCTCTCATGTTATTGCTCTAGCTTGCTCTGAAGCTTTCTCTCTTTGTTCTTGCTCAAGTTTGATTCACTTGCATTAACGAAAACACAAAAATATCTGCTTCCGATTTTGCTGCTGAAACTTGAACGTGTTTGTGGAGGTTTTCGACACCCACAAGAACGACTAACCTTTTTGTGGAGGTGTCAAATCCCCGCAAGAACGATTAACCCTCGAACGACTTGACTTGCCTTCATTGTGCTAACCTCATAGTTTCAGTCCTTCGGGTATCGTTGTGTGCACTAAACTTTTGCAGGGAACATGTCGTGGCTATTCCGAAGGTCCAGCCGGTTGAGCCATCGTCCAAGCGGTGATGATGCCGGTAGTTCACTGACACCATCCAACGCACCGGCATCGAACATAGGCGGAGGCTATGCCTCTAGCTCAGTTCGAAGGCTCTTGAGCGAGGAAGACGTCATCCTCAGGACGACCCGCGAGCAAGAAGCATTTGCTTTTATGCGCGTGAAGGAATTCGAACATACCTGAATTTATGAGCATGACCTTGCTCGTAAAGACGGGGATGGTCGACGAGTTTTCGGAGGTTTTCCACGCCATTGGGTGGGAGAACTTCTGGCAGATCACGGAACCAGGTTCGCGCCTCCTTTCCCTTGAATTTTATGCACACTCGCTACCTTTAGGAGAACATCTCTATGCTGGAATCCCAAAGGTATGAGCAAAGGTATGAACAATTACTTCTCAAACTTCCGACCGTACCAGTGACGTCGTCAAGCAAGCTTGGGGGGCAGAACCCCCGCGAAGGTATGTCCGACCCATTCCAGCTCAGCAGTAATTTCATTTGCTTTCATTTCCCTTCATTTACTTTGAATAAAAGAAAAGACCAAAAAAAATATTTGCTTTGAATCTTGAATAAAATCAACTCCCAGACTATGCATGAATGAAACATATACCTCTCATTTTGGAAATGATGAATAGTTGCTCTGTCATTTATTTTGCAAGTATCTTGTGCTTAATTAATTGCTTTATTGGTACTTGAATTTAATTGGCATGAGTGATGATAATACGTGAAAAAAAATCCTCGTGGGAGCATATGCTTATTCTAAGTCTAAGTTGTTGTGAGGAATGCTATAGTGAGATTTGGTTGAGTTTTATTTCTGCTCTTAGTAAGGTGAAAATCTCGGATGCTTTATTTTAAAAAAATATTCAAATGAAGTTCCTCATTGGTTCAAAATGCCTATCCAAAGCCATATGATAAGTTAGTTGAAAAACCTTCATACATATGTTGCTTGTCATTTTAGTGAGCTTTGTCAAATTGTTGTGACCTTAGTGAGGAACCTTTCATGCTTTAAAGATCGAGATTCACATACACCACCTCTCACTTGCAATTCCTGCACTGGGAGTTAGCAAATATTTTCCATCCACCATCCACAAAAAAAATGAATGCTCCAAGATTCCCTCTCTGAATATCCTTGAGTAGAGGCATGAGCTATGCAAAAAGAAAAAGAGGAAAAGCATGCTAAGTAGCATGGCAAAAATATGAGAAAAATATGAGCATGTCAAAAGACATGGCAAAAATATGAGAAAAAGAAAAGCATGCTCAAGAAAGCATGGCAAAAATAGAAAGAAAAAAGAAGATAGCCCATGTTCTCGAAAAATAAATTCAAAAAGAGGAAGAATCATTCCCAAGGAGTTTCCACCAATTTCCACTTTCCACTCCACACATCCATACACTTGCACTTCTCGATCTAAAGGTATGATTGGATCCTCCTTAGGTCTAGTATTTGACTTAGCAAAATTCTAGAATGCAAGTAGGCTTTCATCCATCCGTCCTGCAAGAGCCACACAAAAAGCTTTAGTAGAGTTAGGATGAAAGAAGGCAAAACCTTTGGTGAGGATACAAATACCACTTGAGTGATTGAGCGTGCCTTTGAGGAACTAAGCTTTAATTTTCAAAAATTTTGAAAACTCCGAGGTGGGATCCTGAAAAGAGTAGGAATGGAATAAAACTGAGTTAAACTGTTCTACCTTTCAACCGCCCAAGGCAAGGAGTTTGCTAGAAGCCCCATAGGTAAGAAGGTAATTGGTCACTTTGCTGAAAAATTCAAATACCCTAAAGTGTTAGTATAAAGATTACCTACAAAATAATGACATTGTAGCAACTCCTGATCCACCAAGCCTAAGTTTCTATCTTTGCTCGAGGACGAGCAAAGGTCTAAGCTTGGGGGAGCTTGTTGGCGGTCGTTACGGTATGAATCTGACCACCAACTCTCGGGAATAAAAGAGGTTTTATGTAACATTTCATGCATTTAGGTTTTACTTCTAATAAAGTCCCATGAGTTTTGGTGAATGTCTCATTTGCAGGGACCGAGTCAGAAAAAGCCCGTTAAGGGGGGTAAAACTCCGGTTCGGCCGAAACCTTTCGGTTTCCGACCGAACCGCCCCCCTTAACCATCATGCAAGCGCACGAGGTGTCGTCCACGTCAGCGATGACGATGCAATGACCGTGCAAGCCACGTGGACTCCCGCCACATCATTCCATGGGCCAAATTCACCGAAGAACACCAGGACAAGATACCCAGGAGGCCCGGGAAGCAGAGGCGGTGCACAGGGGCGGCCCTGGGCCAGAAGCCCAGTTCGGCCGAACTGTAGGGATTCGGCCGAACCGCCGCCAGCACCCAAAACCGCCTCCATGGATGCATCAAGGCCGTAGAAGGTTAAGGCGGTTGAATCCGACGTTCGGCCGAACTGGATGAGTTCGGCCGAACCCATCCAGTTCGGCCGAACTGGGCGGTAACCGCCACAACTTCCCGTGGCGGTTACTCCACTCAACCGCCCTTTGGTGTTATAAATGGAGGTGTCCACGGCTCATTTCAACACACACCAAGCCAAGGAGCTCTCATTTCCAGTTCTCTCTAGTAGAGTTAGGATAGTTTA
Organism: Echinochloa phyllopogon; assembly: GCA_033239725.1. Lineage (NCBI taxonomy): Eukaryota > Viridiplantae > Streptophyta > Magnoliopsida > Poales > Poaceae > Echinochloa > Echinochloa phyllopogon. Next base: position 18,839,100 of record BTCW01000015.1, on the reverse strand, counting down.
GTTGGGAGTTAGAGTCGAGTCGAGCTTTGCCTCGGAGGTTCCGGAGTCGTCTTCAGAAGCTCTAGTATAAGCTCTTGTATATTTTCCTTTTCCTTTTGTAAGACTTGAGTAATCAATATAATTATCTTTATCATCTTGCCTTTGTCATTTATAGCTTGCTTCTACTTTATTCTAGTTGCATCTATATCGTGTTTAGACTATACTCGGTTCTAGTTCTAGTGCTTCTAGTTCTTGTTTAAGTCTTTGTCTTAGTTGGTTCTTTGACTTAGCTCAATATTTGCCGGTGAACTGTCACCGGGGTATTGACGGGTTGCTTGCTTTTGCTAGTGAAGTAAGTAGTCGTTGGTTAGTGTGGGTGTGGTTCCCAAACTATTCAGTGGCCTTGGTTTGCCCCCGATTCAATGAACGTGTGGTAGCTGTTAGGTGGTGACAGTCCTATACGGTCTTTGTAATCCACCTCGTTAGTCTCGGCCTGTAGGATCCCCCAGTGTGGAACTGGTGGCACCCCTTCTCATCCACCTTGTTAGTGGAGCTTGTGGCACCCCTTCTCATCCACATCGTTAGTCTCAGCCTGTAGGATCCCCCAGTGTGGCGCCTGGTGTCCATTTTCCCGATGCTAAGTGTTGGCACTCCTTACGACCTACAGATAAATCCGCAAGCAGACGGATACTAATGTAGCTTTCACCCAGGAGTATTCCAGGGTATCGATTTTAACGAGGAACGAGAAGTGAACTAATTCTAAACTAAGTTGTCCTAGGTAGATGGAGTGGAATGAACAGAATGGATGGAGTGGATGATAACAACAAAGAGATAGGAAGGGCACTAGGAGGGTAGAGAGGGTACGAGTCTGAAAGCGGTACTCTACTGATTGATCGAGCAGATCAGAGGATACAGATAGATACTTGCTTCGGGACAATGGACACCAGTGACACGCGGACAGGGATGAGAAGGGGTGCCACCAGCTCCACACTGGGGGATCCTACAGGCCGAGACTAACGAGATGGATTACAAAGGCCGTATAGGTCTGTCACCACCTAACGGCTACCACACGTTCATTGAATCGGGGGCAAACTAAGTTAACCTCAAGTCTAGGCACCGCACCTACACTAGCCGACTAATACTTATCTCCTATAGAAAGATAAGCAACCAAGCTAAGCAACCAGTATACAGTTATACCAATCAACTAAGCATTGAATGAAGAACAAGCAAGCATATAAAAGTAAGAACTGAATGCTCAATTAATCAGAAAGAGATACAAGAGTTACCAGACACGACCCGGATGTCACTCAAAGCGGAGCCGCATCCGTAGAGGTATAGCAGGAAGAGGGGCCGACACTCCGGCTCCTCTCCGGGACGCTGACCTCTCCTCTCTCCATATCTTCTATTGATACAAGTGGCAAAGCTTCGCTAATGCCTAATCTCAAGTGTTGTGTGTTGATGCAGGGACCCGGGACATGCATTTATAGCTGGCTGAAGGCGGTGGAGAGGAGTGGCATGCAAGGAAACTCACGACGGTGCAGGGCTGGTTCGGTCGAAGCCTGTGGGTTCGACCGAACTGCCTGGGTTCAGCCAAACCACAGGATCTGCCACCTTTGCTCCCTACGGCCAAGATCTCTCCCTGGTGTTAGTTTCGTGCGTTGGGGGCGGAAGGCCCACAGTTCGGCTGAACTGGGCCTGGCCTCCGGGCCGCCCTCGTGCACCGCCTTCTGTCTTGGGACGCTCTAGATGCTTTGAACTTGAGGTCCTTCATGTGTCTTGGCCCATGAAGTGACATGGCGGTGGCCCACATGTCATGTACGGTCGTCGCCTTGTCACCGCTGATGTGGACGAGGCCTTGTACGCTCATGTGTCGGCTAAGGGGGGTGGTTCGTTCCGAAACCGGGAGGTTTGGCCGAACCGGGGTTTTTACCCCCCCTTAACGAGCTTTTCGCGATTGAGTTCCTGCAAAACATAAACTCACCAAAGCTTGTGGAATTGATTATAAATAAGTCCTATAGCTATGGTGCATGATTCCATTATGTTTATTTTATACTCGGTTGGAGGTCAGAAATCAGGGCGTAACGACTGCCAACAAGCTCCCCCCAACTTAGATCTTTGCTTGTCCTCGAGTATCGAATTAAAGCTAGAGCAAGAACTAAAGTAAGGGTTCTTTCATGAAATGAATAAATGGATATTGCTTATTCCGAACCTTTCTCCATACCTGAGAATTTGAAGTGGCTATTCCTGAGTCTTGGGCGGTTGATGAGGTGAATGTCTCTTACAACAAAATCAATCTTAACTCATCCTGCAGTCGGGGTTTTCTGATTTTTTTCAAAAATAAATGACCCATATCCTTTCATCCTTGTACTCTTATGCTCTCTAGAGCTACTCTTCTTTTCACTTACTCTCTTGGATATTTTGCTTTTATCTCTCAAGTGGTGATCTTATCATGGCATATACTTCTATCGAGTCGAAGATTGGTTCAAGGAAACTATGTCAGTCACCCTCGATTAAATTGCAAGTTTAAAATGAAAAGCTCATTTGTGGTCCTCAGCCTCATGACCCCTTTTCTTTTTCTTTCCCTTTTTGGGAATTTTTCTCTTTTCTCTTTTTCTTTTTTTCTTTCTTTGGACTTTCTTGAGTCCTTTATTTTTTTTTCTCATCATATATTTTCTTTTTCAGGGTGTCATCAATGCATGAGGACTTTGAATGAAGCTTTGATAAAGAATATTCTTGCAATCCACCTAAGGTGACATGATTATTTCCATGGACTCATAATTCGACGAGACATTGTATTGATCATGACAAGTATTTTGTATGTGGTCACTCAAGCGAATTTGTAAAGTGGAAGTGTATAGACAGGATGAAAGGACGGGGTTGATTTTATGCTTTCACAATAAATTCTCCCGAATGATTGAATGATCAATTGGTTTGTTTTATCGAGTCATGTCACAAACATCAACAACTTAGATCAGGGGGGTCCTATCATGATATATTTCACAGGCATGTGGGTACTTAGTTTGGCATAAGCAATAGAAAAATTTCATGGCATGAAAGAAAACCGAGAACGTTTCATATTCATCATATGTGCAATTTTCAATCATTGAAACGTAAAACATCAGGAAATAAATGGGAGGAAGGAGTGCAAACCTAAGCACATAAGTGCACGACCGCTAGTGGGTCCAGGCTGGTTCGGCCGAACCAGGGTGGTTCGGCCGAACTGACCCAGCTCGCCTGAACTACTAGGGTTCGGCCGAACTGCCCGCCGGCGCGTTTCCTCCTCTGTTTTGCTCCTATGTCGTCTTTGTACTCGTGCATTCATTTGTTAAAAGCGACATTCTCTGATCAGCTTAAAAGCACCAGTCAGAGTATTATTTCATGCAAATAAATCTAAAGCACCTTTATTCATCAAGCTAAGCAAAACACAAATTTTTCAAAAGCACAAACAAATCTAAGAACGGAAGTAAAACAAATCTAACTAAGCTAACGGTGCTCTAGAAATCTACGGCCAATGGACACTCATTCTGCTGGTGGATCATAGAGGTCCGAGTGTCCTGTGGCCCTAAAAAGCCTCTTGAGCTTTGCACACAAGCCCTTGCGGAGGAGTTCTATCTTGTCCTCCGTCTCTAGGCCTCGGCTTCCGCCACCTTCTCATCCAGGTGGTTGATCTCCCGCCGTGCTTCCAGCAGCTCCGCCTACAGGCTCTCCAACATAGGCGGCTTCTCTTCCTCATCCTCTTCATCATCCTCCTCGCCGGAGAACTCCATGCCTCCCGGCGGCCCCTTAATGGTGGGAGGCTGCCTGTGGCGTATAACCCTCGGGTTCCGACGCAGAGGAGTGGACTGGGAGGACTCTGTAGTCCCCAGTTCTTCCCGCTTCAGCTTCAGGACTAACACCTTGCTGTACCTAGTGGCGGTACATCCCCCCTAATTGTGTACGAAGGGCTTTCATGCGTGTAGTATGGGATATCTTCTTCTTCCTCCTTGGGCGCCATCAACGCCAAGTTCGGCACCCTTGAGGAGGATGGTGATCTCAGACACAGCTGCACCGTCGTGTAGCGTCCCGGTGATGGTGATTGGGGAGGCTTCTTGATCCCCTTCAGCGGAGCGAGGAGATCCACGATCGCGGAACGGCGCGGGGAATCGGGACGCTGAGCCGGGTTGCGGTAAGGTGTCCTCCCCCGCTGCCCGTCCCCCGTCGAGTTAACGTCGGCGATGCGGAACGCATGCTCGCGCCCGGAAGCATCGCCGATCCGGCTAGCAATGCTGGATCCCTTGGCCGAGGATGTATCTTTGGAGGAAAAGGATGCCATGGGTGTTGTTTGCAAGGGCGAGAAAGGTTGTAGATGGGATGAGGGAGTTGATGGAAACTCCCTGGCTTTTATGACCAAAAAGATGAGATTTCCTGACGTTTCCTCGCTCGTATCGGGATAAATTTTGTTGTAGATGCATCTGGGCGAGGAAATCCGCGCGAGGGGCAACAAACCCTAGTTCGGCCGAACCCCCCTGGTTCGGCCGAACTGGCCTCTGACCTTCCTCGCGTGCTGGACTTGCTGAATGTTGAGGATTTGGTCGAGGTTTAGGTGGTCGAGGTGGTTTAGGCCCAAAATGATGGTTTTTGTGAGATTTCATGGGCCGAGAAAACACAAGGTGGGTTCAACCATCTATGAACTCGATAACATCGAGCTCTTTGAGTGGTGGAGGTTCTGGCTCTAAGAAAATCTTTAGACGTTGCCCGTTAACCTTAAAGATATTACCATCCTCACTTTGCAACGTGACGGCCCCATGAGATGCAACGTTGATCACTATGAATGGGCCGTCCCACTTGCTTCTTAACTTCCCGTGACCAAAAAGTTTGACACGGGAATTGAAGACGAGGACCTTGTCTCCCGGCTTGAACGTTTTGACCTTAATCCTTTTGTCGTGCCATCTCTTGGTTTGTTCTTTATATAGCCGGGAGCTGTGGTATGCTCGTTCCCTCATTTCATCTAATTTGGCCAGCTAGATTTTCCGTTTGAGGCCAGCTGCTGGAAGGTTCATACCCCACTTCCTAATGGCCCAGTGAGCTCTAAACTCCATCTCTACTGGTAAGTGGCAGGTTTTGCCATAGACTAGTTGATATGGAGTCATTCCTATGGGTGTTTTATAGGCCGTGCGGTATGCCTAGAGTGCATCTGGGAGTTTATCCTTCCATTGCTTTCCCATCTCATTTACAGTCTTTTGCAGAATGTTTTTGATTTGTTTATTTGAAGTTTCTGCTTGACCGCTAGTTTGGGGATGATAGGGTGTAGCTACGTTATGCTGCACCCCCAAACTTGAGAGATACCTACGGAAGGCCGAATCGATAAAGTGAGAGCCGCCGTCGCTGATGACTATCGTAGGAACACCGAAACGAGGGAAGATAACTTCATGGAACTTTCGTTTCACGCTCCTAGAGTCGGCAACCACACAAGGCAAAGATTCCACCCACTTAGAGACATAATCTACCGCCACTAGAATGAACTGGCAACCTTCTGAGTTCGGGAAAGGACCCATGAAGTCCACTCCCCAAACATCAAAGATTTCTACTTGGAGATTGCTAGTGAGCGGCATTGCGTCTCTAGTGTTGATGTTCCCATGTTTCTGGCATCGAGGGCATCTCCTGACAAATGCCTTAGCATCGTCGTACATGTCAGGCCAATAGAAACCACATTGCCAAACTTTGGCATTGGTTCGGAATGCACCATAGTGACCTCCATATGGTGCTGAGTGGCATCTCTCCAGGATTTTGTATGCCTCAGGTGCGGGTACGCATCTTCTGAGGAGTCCATCACTACAAATCCGGAAGAGATACGGGTCGTCTCAGAGATGGAGTCTGCTCTCATAAGCTAATCGTTTCTTGTTTTCTCCAGGTGGGACATACCCCGACACCATATAGTTCACTATATTGGCGTACCACGGATCTAAAGCCGTGACCTTAAGGAGCGTATCATCCCGTAGATAATCATCTATAGGGAGATCGGAGGGTACTTAGATCCGAGACAAATGGTCTGCTATTGAATTTTCTACTCCTTTCTTATCTCGTATTTCAATGTCAAATTCCTCAAGTAGAAGAACCCAGCAGATGAGTCTTGGTTTCGCATCCTTTTTGGTCAAAAGATACTTTAAAGCAGCGTGATCTGAATAGACTATGACCTTGGCACCAACTAGGTAGGACCGAAATTTGTCTATAGTGAATACAACTGCTAAAAGTTCTTTTTTCGTGGTTGCGTAGTTGAGCTGGGGGCCAGTGAGCGTTTTGCTAGCATAAGAGATAGCATAGTGCCCAAAACAGCCCCTACAGCATAATCGCTCGCATCACACATGATTTCAAAAGGGATGTTCTAGTCGGGAGGCTGGATGATGGGAGCGGAAATGAGTGCTTTCTTCAGAGTGTAAAAGGCAGCATAGCACTCTTCATCAAAGACGAAAGGGGCATACTTGGCTAAAAGATTGGTTAAAGGCCGGGAAATCTGGGAAAAGTTTTGATGAAGCACCTATAGAATCTGGCATGACCAAGGAAGCTACGAATCCCCTTAACATTTGTTGGAGGCGGAAGTTGCTCAAACACTTCTATCTTTGCTCTGTCTACCTCAATCCCTCGTCCTGACACCCGGTGTCCTAGAACGATTCCTTCCCGTACCATAAAATGGCACTTTTCCCAGTTTAGCACGAGGTGTTTCCTCACACCTTTGGAGGACCTTGTCTAGATTTTTCAGGCATTCAGTGAAGGTCTTCCCATAAACTGACAAATCGTCCATGAACACTTCCATAATCTCTTCAATCATATCCGAGAAGATGGACATCATGCAACCCTTGGAAAGATGCGGGTGCGCTACATAACCCAAAGGACATCCGCCGATAGGCATACGTCCCGTAGGGGTATGTAAACGTGGTTTTACTCTGGTCGTCTGGATGGATAGTAATTTGATGATATCCAGAGTAACCATCAAGGAAGCAGAAAAATGAGTGTTTGGCTAGCCGTTCAAGCATTTCGTCAATGAACGGAAGGGGGCAATGGTCCTTTTGGTGGCTTTATTGAGTTTTTGATAATCAATGCACATACGCCACCCAGTGACAGTGCGCCGAGGGATAAGCTCATTTTTATCATCGTGCATAACCGTCATTCCTCCCTTCTTAGGAACAACTTGAACGGGACTAACCCATTCACTATTGGGAATAGGATAAATGATCCCAGCGTGAAGGAGTTTGAGAACTTCCTTTTTAATGACCTCTCGCATGGCATTATTCAACCGTCTCTGAGGTTCTCGAGACGGTGTTGCCTCAGAATCGATCGGGATTCGATGAGTGCAAAGATTTGGACTAATCCCTTTTAGGTCTTGGAGAGAATATCCTAAGACCGATCTATTCTTCTCCAGGATAGTGAGAAGCTGCTGGGTTTCTACATCCGATAGCTTATCACTAATGATAACTGGAGTTTGTTTGTTTCCAAAAAGGAAAGCATACTTTAATCCAGAAGGGAGTGGTTTAAGCTCGATTGGAGATGGTTTTGGAGTTTTGGATGTATCGAGCTCAATCAGAGGATGAGGTTCCTCCTCTTCAGCAAAGAACTGAATATCCTCTTCTGGAATAGGTTGCTCTAAGTCTGTCAACGAGGTGGGCATGACTTCCTCTATAGGATCAGGATCGGGTTCTGCCTCTATTGGAGTATTCAAGGAATGAGAATAAGAGACAGGGACAAGTTCTTTCCTGACCCTGAGTTCTACTAGCTTATTGTTCGACACCCTTTCCAGAATGTTCATGATTGGCCTATCGATAAAGATAGAATGGGTGGAATCATCGGGTAGGTCAAAGATATGGAAATCCAAAAAAAGTCTAGGGTCGTTAACCTTAACGGGTGTGACCCGTAATATCCCAAAACAATCAAGGATTCTTCCTGAGGTGAACCTTAGTTGTCTTTGAGATGTTGACCATGGTTCATCAGGAAGTTGGGCTCGAACTAGAGATCTAGAGATGATGTTGATCCCGAGGCTTGGGTGATACCCAATTTCTCTGTCACTACCCAGGATTTCACAGAATATTCTTCGAATTTTCCTGGGCAATTTGACAACCTCAGTTGAAGCTTCAGCTTCTTCTAGCCATTCCAGACTCATGACTGCAGAGAGACGTTCTAGGTTCTCCCTTTGGTATTCGAGTTCTTCCTTGTCGGGTGGTTGATCCTTATGCTCTACTCGTCGTCCCAATGGGAGACTTTTTGCATTCCCGATGTCTTCGAAGAGATCATCATCGAAATCATAGGGAGTGAGTGAGTCATAATAATCTTGGCTAGAATATGGCTGTGGTTCGAATTGAGCTTCGGGTTCCGATGGAGTGGGAGAGCTAATGAATTTGGATTGTGAGATTGTAGGCTCTTCAGGTTCAGGCTGTTTCTCTTCTTCATCGGGGAGTTCATCATAGATTCCAGTGTAGGGAGTATCGTCCAAGATACGATCCAGGATTACCCTCGCTTCATTGGGAATCAAGTGAGAGAACGGCCCTCCTGAAGCGGAGTTCAAGAAGTCAGAGGCTATAGGACATAGACCAAGGCTGAAATGTTGCAAAACAACAGGTTCAGGCAAGCTTAGGTCTGGTCCGGATGCCAAGATTTGCTTGAAACGAGCCCAGGCAGCTCCTAACGTTTCTCCCTCTAATTGCTTAAAGGTGATAATTTCGATTCGGAGGCTGGCTATCTTGGAAGCTGGGAAGAAATTTAAACAGAATTTCTCTCTAAGAAGTTCCCAACTCCCCTCCATGTTACCGACAGATAGAGAGTACCATTTCTTCGCTCCTCCCGTTAAGGAAAACGGAAATAGCTTCCATTTGAGCGTCTCTTGTGACATGCCTGCAATGAAGAGACATGAACAGAGCTGCTCAAATTATCGCAAATGCGAGTATGGACTCTCATCTTTCGTTCCTGAGAACGTTTTCTCTCGAACCATGGCTATGAAGCCGGGACGCAGCTCATAGCCGGGTGTGTGGATAGGATGTGATGATGGTGGTGGCTCCAAACAGTTGCCCTTTGGAGCCGAAGAATGACGTAAGGTAAGAGTGGAATCCATATGGTGGATGTTGGCACTCCTTACGGCCTACAGATAAATCCGCAAGCGGACGGATACCGATGTAGCTTTCACCCGGGAGTATTCCAAGGTATCGATTTCCACGGGGAACGAGAAGTGTACTAATCCTAAACTAAGTTGTCCTGGGTAGATGGAGTGGATGAATGAAATGGATGAGGTGGATGACGACAACAAGGAGAGAAGAGAAGAGGTAGGAGGGTAGAGAGGGTACAGGTCTGGTACAGGTCCGATTGACTGAGCAGAGCAGAAGATACAGATAGATACTTGCTTCGGGACTACAGAGCCTCCGACACACAGAAAGGGATGAGAAGGGGTGCTGGTTACCCTGAACCTTGGGTACTAGGACACCGGAACTAACGTGATGGACTACGAAGACCGAAAGGGCTATCACCACCTTACAGCTACCACCTCCGTTGCGACGGGCAGAAACTAAGGTTACTGGCAAGTCTAGGAACCACTCCTACACTAGTCAATAACTACTTATCTCCTATAGCAAGATAAGCACCCAAGCTAAGCAACCAGTATACAGATATACCAATCAACTAAGCATTGAACGAAGAACGAGACAAGTATATAAATGTAAGAACTGAATGCTCAATTAATCAGAGAGAGATACAAGAGTTACCAGACATGACCCGGATGTCACTCGAAGTAGAGCCACATCCGTAGAGGTACAGCGGGAAGAGGGGCCGACACTTCGGTTCCTCTCCGGGACGCTCACCTCTCCTCTCTCCCTATCTCTACTGATACATGTGGAGAACTAACAGTGCTTCGCCTTCACTCTACTCTTGTGTTGTGTGTGATACAAGGTGTATGCCACTGCTTATATAGGTTTCCTAAGGCGGTTTGGAGTGGAGTAACCGCCAAGGGATCTAGGGGATATTCCCTGTTGATTCGGGCGAAGAGACCGGGTTCGGCCGAACCCTTGGATCCACCGCCTTGGCTCTGGACGGCAAGGATGCACTCCTGGAGGTGGTTGGTGCATTGGGGGCGGTTCGGCCGAACTGGTGGGTTCGGCCGAACTGGGCTTTCAGCCCAGAACGCCCCCCGTGCACCGCCTCTTGCTCCTGGACCCCTTGGGCTGGCCTCTGGTGCTTGGGTTTGAGTTGATTCGGCCAGGATGACGTGTCGGTGTTCCGGAATGTGTTGGCGGTCGTCCACGTGTCAGGTGTTGTCGTTTGGTTGACGTGGACGGCTCCCGCTGGCCTGTACGGCTTAGGGGGGTAACCGGCCGAACGTGTCGTTCGGCCGAATTGGTCATTTCCGACCCCTATAGCACGTATTTCGCAATGTTGTACCTACACAAGCGACACTCACCAAAGCATGTATTTGGGTTGTAACGACCGCCAACAAGCTCCCCCAAGCTTGGCTCTTTGCTCGTCCTCGAGCAAAGATAAAACTTAGGCTCGGTGGATCAGGAGTTGCTACAATGTCATTTTTCTTGCAGGTAACTTCATAAACAACTAGTACTCAAACAAATACTTGAATCACTACCAAGGTATTAATTCACCATTTTACCTATGGGGATTATAGCAATCTCCTTATCTTGGGCGGTTGAAAGAATGAACAGTTTAACTTAGTTTTATTCCACCCTACTCTTTTCAGTATCCTATCTCAGAGTTTTCACCCTTTTGTGAAAATATAAATTGTTCCTCATTGGCTCACTCAATCGCTCAAGTGTATTTGAATCCTCACCAAAGGCTTTGCCTTCTTTTCATCCTAACATCTAATTTGGCTTTTGTGTGGCTCGGGGACAAAGGATGAAGGCATACAAGCATCTTATATATTGCTAAGTCAAAGACCGGATCTTAGGAGAATCAAATCACACTCTAGATCGAGAAGTGCAAGTGTGTGGAATATGTGGAGTGGAATTTGGCGGAATTTCATGGAATGATTCTTCTTCTCCTTGATTTATTTTTCGAGAGCATGGGCTATCTTTTATTCATATTTTTGCCATGCCTTTTGGCATGCTTTTCTTTTTCTCATTTTTTTGCCATGCCAATTGGCATGCTTTTCTTTTTCTTTTTGCATAGCCCATGCCTCTACTTTAAAGATATTTGGAGAGGGAATCAAAGAACATGATATTTTATTTATGGAATGGATGATGGTATGGTTTTGCTAACTCCCATGTAGGAATTGCAAGTGAGAGGTGGAGTGTATGTGCATCTCGATCTTAGAAGCATGAAAGATTCCTCACTAAGGTCACAACAATTTGACAAAGCTCACTAAGATGACAAGCAGCATATGGTAGAAAGTTTAGAACTAATCCTATCATATGGCTCTGGTAGGTATTATGACCAATGAGGAACTTTGTTTTAATTTTGAAAGCATAAACAACCGAGATTTTCACCATACTAAGAGCAGAAATAGAATTCAACCAAAGTCTCACTATATCAATTCCCACAACAACCTAGACTTGGAATAAGGCATATGCTCCCACAAGGTTTTTAGGTTCATTTCTACTTGTGCCAAATAACTCAAGCATAGTCAAGCAACTAGTTGCAACAAAGTACTAGCAAAATTAATGACATAGCAACTATTCATCATTTCCAAAGTGAGAGGCATATGTTTCATTCCATGCATGGTTGGGAGTTTATTCAAAGGAAGTATTTTCAATTGAATGGCCAAAGTGCTGAGTAATTCGGATCGTACCTGATGGGGGTCCTCCCCCAAGCTTGGACTCTTCACTGGTAGGGATTCAACCTTGAAAGGTACTGAGTTAGCTGGTCGGCCTGCTCGTCCTCATCCTGCTCCTCCACTTGTCATGCCTGTACTCATGTATCTCTCTGTTAAACAGGGCAATCTCCGGTTGGTTCAAATGCACCAACCGGAGCGACAATTTTATTCTTTTTGCATTCAACTCTAATTTTATTTATTCATCAAGCTAAGGTTGTAAAAAAAATATTTGGAAAGGAAATAATTAGAGCACCTCCTAAACAATGATTTGAGCAAAGGGAAATTGAGTTGGAAAATAAATTGAAACTAATGGTGCTCTACAGGATACAACCACATGACATCTGCTCTATAGATGGATCATTAAGGTCTAGATGTTACGTGGCTTTGGCGAGCCTCTTGAATTTGGTTGTGAATGCTTGGAAGAGGACATTGTTCTTGTCCATCTGCCAAGGCTCGCCTTCAGTGACCTTCTCATCCTGGTTGCTCAACTTCTGGCATGTTTGTGCCAGTTCTTTTTTCAGGCTCTTCAACCATGGGTTTCTCTTCTCCCTCCTCCATGGCTTTCTTCGTTGGTGGACTTGTCATACTCATGGAGAGGGAACCCTTGGGTGAGGAAAGGTCTTTGGACAAGGATTGGGTGGTCATGGCGGCTGGGAAATGTGAACACTTGGTCGTGTTCGGGAAAGTGATGGAGGATGGTTTCTGACTTGAGATCGACAAGCAGCTTTCCCAACATTTTCCTAGCGACTTCGAGACAAGATGGGATAGAGATAGGATCAAGGGTCCAAAAGGACGCTCAAGGGGCAAAAGAGGGATCCTTCGGTCGAACCAACATGGTTTGGCCGAATTGTCCTAATTTGCCCAAACTAGAGTGGTCTAGTTTGCTCAAAGTGCTTCAGTGAGCCTATCTCTCTACTGCACACCCATCTCATTGACGGTCTTTACAGAGTGTTCTTGATCTTCAGCTTGACCACTAGCTTGGGGGTGTTAAGGTGTGGCTATAAAATGCGGCTCCCCCAAGCTTAGATATTTCCGGGAGATGGAGTCAATGAGATGGGAGCCTCTACGACTAGCCCAGGACGCCAAAGCAAGGAAAGATGTTTTCATGGGATATTTGCTTAGTGTGCCTGGTGGCTGCGGCTCGATAGGGCTTGGATTCTACCCAGTTAGAGACGGGATCTATGGCTACCAGAGTAAACTCGTAGTTCTCTGAGTTAGGGAAATGACCCATGGGGTCTATTCCCCATACATCAAAGGTTTCTACTTGAAGACTACTGGTAAGCGGCTATGTGTCTCTTATATTCCTGTGTTTCTGGCAGTGTGGGCATCACTTGCTAAGTTTCTTAGCTTCTCCATATTGCCAGACCTTTATTCTGAACACTCCATAATGTCCTTCAGAAGGTGCTCCATGATATCTCTCCCAGGTTTTATGTGCCTCATGTGCAGGCATGCATTGTCTGAGTCCATTTTGTATCCAGAAGAGATACGGGTTGTCCCATAGGTGATGTGTGCTCTCATAAACTAATCTTTTCCTATTTTCACCTGATGGGACGTACCTTAACACCATGAAGTCAACTATGGTGGTGTACCACGGCTCTAGTGTTGTGGTCTTGAGGAGCGTATCACCCCGTAAGAAAATCGCTGATGGAAAGATCAAACGGGACTTATACCCGAGACAGACCCAACGAATGAGTCTTGGGTTCGCATCCTTTTTGGCCAAGAAATACTTCAGAGCAGCATGGTCTGAATAGACTATGACCTTAGCCCCAACTTGGTAGGACCGGAATTTGTCTATAACAAACACAGCTGCTAAGAGTTTCTTTTTCCGTGGTTGCATAGCTGAGCTGGGGCCAGTGAGCACAATGCTTCTTGTCCTTGATTTGGCCCACAATAGCTCCTATGGAAAAATCGCTCGCATCCTACATGATTTCTAGTGGAATGCTCTAGTCGTGGGACTGGATGATGGGAGCGAAACTGAGTGCTTTCTTGTGGGTGTAAAGAGAACTCTTGATCAGAGAAGAGAGGGGTTTCCCTGGCTAAGAGATTGGTCAACGACCGGGCTATTTGAGAGAAATTTTCGATGAAACACCTATAAAGCCCGGTGCGGCCAAGGAAACTACGAATCCCCTTTAATCGTGGGATGTGTAGGCAGAGGATCGTATTAGGGAGTATGACAAGGGAAGATGATCGCCTCTGGCTTTAAATCTAGTCTTTCCCCGGTCAAAACGAATCTCCGTGACAATTGCCTAGCGACCCCAAGATAAGATGAGACACGGATATGATGTGTATGAAGGTTAGGAGTAATCCCTTTGAAATCTTGGATCGAGTGTCCTGAGACTGATCGATCCTCCTCCAGGACCGTGGAAGTCAGTTGGGTTCCAGGGGGTCTGCCACTGATGGTCACTAGAGTGTATTCGTCCTTAAAGAGAGAAGCGCACTTCAGTCTAGAGGAAAGAGGCTTAGGCTCGATTGGAGGATGAATTTCTTCTTCCACCATAAGGAATTAGGCATCTTCTTCTAGGAAAGGTTGCTCTAAGTCTATCAAGGATGTTGACATGACCTCCTCTATTGGCTCAGGATCGGGATCTGTCTCTATTGGGGTATTCAAGGAATAGGAATAAGAGACTGGGACGAGTTCTTCTCCGATCCTAAGCTCTAGCTGGATTATTGGTGAATTTTCTAGGATTTTCATGATTGGCCTACCAATAAACATGGAGTAAGTGGAATTTTCATGTAGGTCAAAGATATGGAAATCCAAGAAAAGTTCAGGGTCGTTAATCTTAACGGGTGTGACCCGCAAGATCCCTAAACAGTCGAGGATCCTTCCCGATGTGAACCTTAAACATTTCTGAGATAATGACCATGGTTCATCGGGGAGTTGCGCTCGCACCAAAGAGCTAGAGATTATGTTGATTCCGAGGCTTGGGTCGTACCCGATTTCTCTGTCATTGCCCATAACCTCATAGAATATGCTTCTGATCCTTTTGGGCATTTTGACAACCTCGGTCGAGGCTTCGGCCTCGTCTAACCATTCCCGACTCTTGATGGCAGAGAGACGGCCTAAGTACTCTCTTCGATATTCTAGTGCTTCCTTGTTGGGTGGTGGATCCTTTTGCTCTACACATTGTCCCCGTGGGAAACGTATGGCACAGTCGATGTCATCGAATAGACCATCGTCAAAATCATAGGGAGTGGTGTAGAGTGGAGGATAGTAGTCCAGGCTAGAGTAAGGTTGTGGTTCGAATTGAGCATCGGGTTCTGATGGAATGGAAGGGTTGATAGATTTGGATTGTTGGTGTACAGGCTCTTCAGGTTTAGGCTGCTTCTCTTCTTCATCAGGGAGTTCGTCATAGACTCCAGTGTAGGGAGTGTCGTCCAGGATGCGCTCCAGGACTATCCTCGCTTTACTAGGAGTCAAATGAAAAAACGACCCTTTTGAAGCAGAGTCCAAGAAAGTTGCGGCTACGGGACAGAGCCCAAGGCTGAAGTGTTGTAAAACAACAGGTTCTGGTAGGCTTAGGTCTGGTCCGGATGCCAAGATTTGCTTGAAACGAGCCCAAGCAGCTCCTAACAATTCTCCCTCTAATTGCTTAAAGGTAAGAACCTCGATTCGGAGGCTGGCTACCTTGGAAATTGGGAAGAAATTTAGGCAGAATTTCTCTTTGAGAGTTTCCCAACTCCCTTCCATAGTACCGACAGCCAGAGAGTACCATTTCTTCGCTCCTCCCGTTAATGAGAACGGGAATAGCTTCCATTTGAGTGTCTCTTGTGTCATGCCCGCAATGGTCAGGCACGAGCAGAGTTTCTCAAACTCGCGCAAATGCGCGTATGGACTCTCGGCCTTTGTTCCTGCGAACGATTGCTCATGAACCATGGCTATGAAGCCGGGACATAGCTCATAGCCGGGTGTGGATATGGGATGTGATGATGGTGGTGGCTCCAAACAAGCGCCCTTTGGAGCCGAGTGTTGGCGTAAGGTAAGAGTGGGATCCATATGGATGGTGGATGGTGGTGGGATACACGGACAACTTGGGTTCGGAATCAGAACAGCTACCGTTCCCCAGCAACGGCGCCAGAAAGCTTGTTGGCACTCCTTACGGCCTACAGATAAATCCGCAAGCGGACGGATACCGATGTAGCTTTCACCCGGGAGTATTCCAAGGTATCGATTTCCACAGGGAACGAGAAGTGTACTAATCCTAAACTAAGTTGTCCTAGGTAGATGGAGTGGATGAATGAAATGGATGAGGTGGATGACGACAACAAGGAGAGAAGAGAAGAGGTAGGAGGGTACAGAGGGTACAGGTCTGGTAAGGGTATTCTACCGATTGACTGAGCAGAGCAGAAGATACAGATAGATACTTGCTTCGGGACTACAGAGCCTCCGACACACAGAAAGGGATGAGAAGGGGTGCCGGTTACCCTGGACCTTGGGTCCTAGGACACCGGAACTAACGTGATGGACTACGAAGACCGAAAGGGCTGCCACCACCTTACGGCTACCACCTCCATTGCGACGGGCAGAAACTAAGGTTACTGGCAAGTCTAGGAACCACTCCTACACTAGTCAATAACTACTTATCTCCTATAGCAAGATAAGCACCCAAGCTAAGCAACCAGTATACAGTTATACCAATCAACTAAGCATTGAACGAAGAACGAGACAAGTATATAAATGTAAGAACTGAATGCTCAATTAATCAGAGAGAGATACAAGAGTTACCAGACATGACCCGGATGACACTCGAAGTAGAGCCGCATCCGTAGAGGTACAGCGGGAAGAGGGGCCGACACTTCGGCTCCTCTCTGGGACGCTCACCTCTCCTCTCTCCCTATCTCTACTGATATAAGTGGAGAACTAACAGTGCTTCGCCTGCACTCTACTCTTGTGTTGTGTGTGATACAAGGTGTATGCCACTGCTTATATAGGTGTCCTAAGGCGGTTTGGAGTGGAGTAACCGCCAAGGGATCCAGGAGATATTCCCTGTTGATTCGGGCGAAGAGACCGGGTTCGGCCGAACAGGTCGGTTCGACCGAACCCCTGGATCCACCTCCTTGGCTCTAGACGGCAAGGATGCACTCCTAGAGGCGGTTGGTGCATTGGGGGCGGTTCGGCCGAACTGGGCTTTCAGCCCAGAATGCCCCCCGTGCACCGCCTCTTGCTCCTGGACCCCTTGGGCTGGCCTCTGGTGCTTGGGTTTGAGTTGATTTGGCCCAGGATGACGTGTCGGTGCTCCGGGATGTGTTGGCGGTCGTCCACGTGTCGTGTGTTGTCGTTTGGTTGACGTGGACGGCTCCCGCTGGCCTGTACGACTAAGGGGGGTAACCGGCCGAACGTGTCGTTCGGCCGAATTGGTCATTTCCGACCCCTATAGCACGTATTTCGCAATGTTGTACCTGCACAAGCGACACTCACCAAAACTCGTGGAACTCCATTAGAAATAAAACCTAAGTACATGGAATGTTGCATAGTCTCTCATTTATTCCCGCGTATTGGTGGTCGAATTTGGGTTGTAACGACCGCCAACAGTGGATGGGTGGTGTGATAGACGGACAACTTGGGTTCGGAATTAGAACAACTACTGATCCCCGGCAACGGCGCTAGAAAGCTTGTTGGCACTCCTTACGACCTACAGATAAATCCGCAGGCGGACGAATACCGATGTAGCTTTCACCCAGGAGTATTCCAGGGTATCGATTTCCACGAGGAACGAGAAGTGAACTAATTCTAAACTAAGTTGTCCTAGGTAGATGAAGTGGAATGAACAGAATGGATGGAGTGGATGACAACAACAAAGAGATAGGAAGGGCACTAGGAGGATAGGGAGGGTACGAGTCTAGAAGCGGTACTCTACTGATTGATCGAGCAGATCAGAGGATACAGATAGATACTTGCTTCGGGACAATGGACACTAGTGACACGCAGACAGGGATGAGAAGGGGTGCCACCAGCTTCACACTGGGGATCCTACAGGCCGAGACTAACGAGATGGATTACAAAGGCTGTAGAGGGCTGTCACCACCTAACGGCTACCACACGTTCGTTGAATCGGGGGCAAACTAAGTTAACCTCAAGTCTAGGCACCGCGCCTACACTAGTCGACTAATACTTATCTCCTATAGAAAGATAAGCACCCTAGCTAAGCAACCAGTATACAGTTATACCAATCAACTAAGCATTGAACGAATAACTAGCAAGCATATACAAGTAAGAACTGAATGCTCAATTAATCAGAAAGAGATACAAGAGTTACCAGACACGACCCGGATGTCACTTGAAGCGGAGCCTCATCCGTAGAGGTACAACGGGAAGAGGGGCCGACACTCCGGCTCCTCTCCGGGATGCTCACCTCTCCTCTCTCCCTATCTTCTATTGATACAAGTGGCAATGCTTCGCTAATGCCTAATCTCATGTATTGTGTGTTGATGCAGGGACCCGGGACCTCCATTTATAGCTGGCTGAAGGCGGTGGAGAGGAGTGGCATGGAAGGAAGCTCACGGCGGTGCAGGGCCGGTTCGGCCAAACCACAGGATCTGCCACCTTTGCTCCCTACGGCCAAGATCTCTCCCTACGGCCAAGATCTCTCCGGGCCGCCCCCGTGCACCGCCTTCTGTCTTGGGCCGCTCTGGATGCTTTGAACTTGAGGTCCTTCACGTGTCTTGGCCCATGAAGTGACGTGGCGGTGGCCCACGTGTCATGTTCGGTCGTCGCCTTGTCACCGCTGATGTGGACGATGCCTTGTACGCTCATGTGTCGGCTAAGGAGTGTGGTTCCGTCTGAAACCGGGTGGTTTGGCCGAACCAGGGTTTTTACACCCCTTAGTGAGCTTTTCGCGATTGAGTTCCTGCAAAACATAAACTCACCAAAGCTTGTGGAATTGATTAGAAATAAGCTCTATAGCTGTGGTGCATGATTCCATTATGTTTATTTTATACTCATTTGGAGGTCAAAAATCAGGCTGTAACGACCTCCAACACTAAGACATTAGAGTTAACCCAGACCTTCCAGTGCTGGCTCTTTAGCCGCTGTATCTCTAAGCCCGAGTGACCTAGATAGATGAAGTCCATAGGAATCCTCTATCTCTTCTCGTTCGGCCGAACCACTAGATGCACCGCGCTTGCTCCCCAAGGGCTGGGATTTGCTCCTTTGATCGGTTTGGCAGCTGGGGGCGGTTCGGTCAAAGGCCTGGGTTCGGCCGAACTGGGTCTGGCCCGTGGCCGGCCCCCCTGCACCGCCTTTGCTTCCTGGGCTTCGTGGATAACTTGATCCAGGTGGTCTTCATGTTGGTTCAGCCCAGAAGTGGTGGCGGTCATCCACGTGTCATGCACGGTCATTGCTTGGTCATCGTTGACGTGGACGACTCTCGGTGTCATATACGGCTAAGGGGGATAGTCGGCCGAATTGTGTCGTTCGACCGAATCGGTCAGTTCCAACCCCTATAGCACGTATTTCTCGTTGTTGTACCTGCACAAGTGAAACTCACCAAAACTCGTGGAACTTTTTTAGAAGTAAACCTAAGTATATGGAATGTCACAAATATCCTCTTTTATATTCCCGGGTATTGGTGGTCGAAAACTTGCCGTAACGACTGCCAACACCCTTCTTGGTTCATCTTGCATGCCCTAACCGCCGCCGCGCATCCTGCCGAATTGAGCCTCCAGAGAACGATATCGTGTGCCTGCTGAAAACCATAACTTGAGCTACCCTCAGTAAAAAGGGCATAACTTTTCGCTCGGTGCTCCATTTTGGCTCAATTTTTTACGCCCTATTTTCCCTAGTCAAAAAATTCAAAAAAAAATGGGAAGATAAAAAAAATTGATCAAGGGTTTTAGGCTTTTCAAAGCTTGTTCCTGAATTTCCCTAGGCCGCATCTCACCTCAAAAAAGGGTGTAAATTTGTGTGCTTGGAGCTTTTGGTATCCCTGTTAAGAGAAAAGTATATAAAAATAGTTGAAAAAAATAAAAAACTCGTGATTCCTACTAGTCCTGAGGTGTTGGGGGGAAATTGCTGAAAAGATTAAAAACAATTGAATATAGTGTTGTTTTGCTTGTTCTGTGAGATTTTTCTATCGTTTCTTGTTCCAACTTGTTGTGCTACGTCTAGGACACGTCTAAGCCAGAAATTGTGACTTGTACTTTGGATACTTATTGAACTTTGCTATTTTGCATTCGTTATTTGCTACTCCTTGCTACATATTGTGCCTTCCCAAACTCAACATACACTACTTCAGGTCAGTACAGCGAAGAGCCTTTGCAATCTTGGTACTACCTCCTCACAGGTATCACGAACCAGCCACCGGTTGTACCATCCACTGCCTGCATTGGTAAGAACTTGGTAAGACATGTGTGAGGGTGTGGTTCCACCAAGCAACCCGCATAGTTCCTAGGGCATTTGTTGATCACTAACCATGCCAGACGATGTTCTTGTTTTGTCTAGTCAGTTGGTGCAGGTAACGAACGAGCTGAAGGACCTCTTCATGAAGGATTTGAGCAAGCTAACGACGGAGGTCAAGGCTGCCTGTCACACAATTGAGGGTGTGGACAAGTGAGTCTCCACGCTGACAATAAGGGTTCAACAACTCGCGTCCAACCCCCCCTCCAAGCCCAAAGAAGAGGAACCCTATGATGAGGATGACGATGACGATGTTAACTATGGGTTTGATGGCGATCCTGATCCCATCAAGACCCAAGCGGAGAAGCTACATCATCACCGTCTTCGCAAAAATACAACAGGTATGGGAGGTAACAAGAACCGACACCATCAAGGTAATGATGATCCTTACGCCAAAGTTAAATATACTATACCATCTTTTTATGGGCGTTATGATGTGGACGGATATTTAGATTGGGAGATGACAGTAGAACAGAAATTTGCTTCCCATCTTGTTCCTGATAAGCATAAGGTTCGGCAAGCCACTAGTGAATTTAAGGATTTTGCAAATATCTGGTGGCAGGAATGTGCTTCTTTAAACATACAACCTACTTCTTGGAATGCACTTAAACTTGCCATGCGTGATCGATTTGTTCCTACCTCTTATAAGCGTGATTTGCGTAATAAATTGCAACATTTAGAGTAGGGTAATTTGTCTGTTGAGGAGTATTATGCCGAGTTAGAAAAGGGCTTGGTTCGTTGTGGGGTAGTAGAGGATCCTAAGGATAAAGTGTGTCATTTTTATGGTGGCTTGAGACGTGAAATTCAGGATATTGTTGACTATAAAGAATTTACTACCACCAACCAGTTGTTCCAGCTTGCTATGCTTGCAGAAAAAGAATTGCAGGGATGACCCAAGACTGTCACGCCAACAAGTACCTGAGCGACGCCACCATCGAGTACACGTTCGACGCCATCAGCACCGGCACCAAGTTCTGAGGTATGGAATATGTCTAATGTGCAGGCCCAACAAGACAAGAAACCGACTACTACTGACAAGAGCTCCTCGAGTAAGTCTGCCAGCATCGTGTGCCACCGCTGCAAGGGCATGAGACATGTCATGAAGGATTGCCAAGTGTTTGTGCTTTCATCGCTACACTCGATGGTACTGGATATGTAAGTGCTAATGATGTTGAAGATGATTTAGTTCTTGCGACTAATGCTGCTGCAGATTCAGAGGACGATGAGGGTGAGGCAATTGACTCGGTTGCCGCATTAGCGGGATTCCATAGCTTGGTTCTTGTGCACCATACATTGAGTTCCCAGGTGGAACATGAGGATGCGGAGAAGATCAAATACAAGAATTTATTCCACATGTTCCTCGTCATCAACGATTGTCGTGTGCTCACCATAATTGATAGTGGGAGTTGCAACAACTTGGTGAGTTCAGATTTGGTAGAGAAGCTTAACTTGCCAACATGTCTCATTTCAAATCCCTACCACTTAGAATGGCTGAACAGTAGTGGTCAAGCTAAGGTAACAAGATCAACACGTATACAATTTTTTGTTGGTTCTTATCATGATTATGCTGATTTTGATGTTACTCCAATGCAAGCTTAATCTCTTTTGTTGGGTAGACCATGGGAATTTGATAATGATGTTGCACACCATGGTAGAACTAATACATACACTTTCATGCATAAGAACAAGAAAATTACTATGCTTCCTTTATCGCCTGCTGATATTAGATAATATTTTAGAGAGCTTGCTGAAAAAAATAGAGCTAAATCTGCTAGTGTTGCATCTTCTGATGATAAACCAAAATGGATTAAATTAAAATGAGGTGCTTTTATTGCTACTACACCTACCGCTGCTGCTTTATGTGATAACCCTGATGCTCCATGTTATACAATGCTTGGTCGAGATCGAAATCTGTGTCTTGCTACAAATTATTTTATGTCTCGTACTTTACAGTCCCCTGCCGCTAACCTTTTGCAGGAGTTTGATGATGCGATGGGTCGAGGATGACTCCAGTTCAAGAATGGGAGGATGATGAGGACATCACCACGTTGCACATACACGAGCCGGACTCGTCTCCAAGTTACAAGTCGTAGCCATGTCGGACATCATCTTCGGTTCGGTTTCAGCCGACATGTCTGCGCTTCAACTGTAATTTCTCCTTCATACGACATCCAAACAAGGCGATCTTGGATGTGTTGGAGTTGTGACAATGAGACGCTTCTTTTGGTTCTATCCTAGATCCAGAAGATTCATGGATCGTACTTTGTGACCATGAAAACTTGTTGCGTCACCTATTTTGGGCCTTTTCAGGCTTTGTATCGTGTCGGGCCTCTCGGCCCATGTTGTGGATGCCCTCCTGGCACACCCTTAATCCTAGCTCGACCCTAGACTATTAAATTCAGTAGCCTCCTGTTGGCACTACTTACGACCTACAGATAAATCCGCAAGCGGATGGATACCGATGTAGCTTTCACCTGGTAGTATTCCAAGGTATCGATTTCCACGGGGAACAAGAAGTGAACTAATTCTAAACTAAGTTGTCCAAGGGTTATGGAATGGGATGGATGAAGTGGATGACAACAACAAAGAGGGAAGAGAAGCGATGCGAGGGTAGAGAGGGTATGAGTCTGATAGAGGCACTCTACTGATTAACTGAGCGGATCAGAGGGTACAAATAGATACTTGCTTCGGGACAATAGAACCTATGACACACAGAAAGGGATGAGAACGGGTGTCACCAATCCTATACTCTGGGATCCTGCAGGTCGAGACAAACGTGATGGACTACGTAGGTCGTATAGGGCTGTCACCACCTAACGGCTACCACCTCCGTGGACTCGGGGACAAACTAAGTTAACCTCAAGTATAGGCATCACATCTACACTAGTCGGTTAATACTTGTCTCCTATAGAAAGACAAGCACCCAAGCCAAGCAAGCAGTATACACTTATACCAATCAACTAAGCATTGAACGAAGAACCAGCAAGTAAATAAAAGTAGAACTGACTGCTCAATTAATCAGGAAGAGATACAAGAGTTACCAGACATGACCCGGATGTCACTCGAAGCAGAGCCGCATCCGTAGAGGTACGGCTGGAAGAGGGGCCGACACTCCGGCTCCTCTCCGGATGCTGACCTCTCCTCTCTCCCTATTTTCTAAGTATGAAAGTGGCAGAGCTTCGCTAAGGAACATCTCTCTTGTGTTGTGTGTCTTTCAGGTGAAGGAGGGCATCTATTTATAGCAAGGAAGGGCGGTGGAGGATGGAGCAGCGGCCAAGCAACCATAGGGCGGTGCCCGGCTAATTCGGCCGAACAAGCCAGTTCGGCCGAACCGAGCAATTTGGCTGAATTGCCATGTGGCACCGCCTTGGTGCTAAGGCGGCGCAGAGTCAGTGCATCACCTGAGGGCGGTTCGGCCAAATTGGGGTATTCAGCCGAATTGGGGGATTCGGCCAAACTGGGCTTTTGGCCCAGTAGCGCTCCCCTGCATCGCCTCTCCCTCCTGGACCTTCTGGGCTGCTTGTATGTGGTGGTCTTTGTGTTGGTTCAGCCCAGAAGTGAAGTGTCGATGGTCTAAGTGTCTTGCACGGTCGTCGCTTGGTCATTGCTGACGTGGACGGAATTGCGGTTGTGCTTCACGTCGTCTACAGCGAAGGGGAGTAACTGTCCGAATCGGTTAGTTCCTACCCCAATAGCACGTATTTGTCGTTAATGTACCTGCACAAGTGAAACACACCAAAACTCGTGGAACTTTATTAGAAGTAACCTAAGTGCATGGAATGTTGCATAAAGCCTCTTTTATTCCCTAGTATTGGTGGTCAAAAATGAGTCATAACGACCGCCAACAAGCTCCCCCAAGCTTAGACATTTGCTCATCCTCGAGCGAAGATAGAAACTTAGGCTCGGTGGATCCGGAGTTGCTGCAATGTCATTGTCTTGCAGGTCACTTTATGAACAACTAGTACTCAACAATACTCGAATCATTAGCAAAGTATTAACTCACCATTTTACCTATGGGGCTTATAACAATCTCCTTGTCTTGGGCGGTTGAAAGGTTGAACAGTTTGATTTAGTTTTATTCCACTCTACTATTTTCAGGATCCCATCTCGGAGTTTCCATAATTTTGTGAAAATGTAAGTTTGTTCCTCAATTGGCACACTCAATCACTCAAGCGGTATTTGAATCCTCCCCAAAGGCTTGTGCCTTCTTTTCATCCTAAAATCTAATAAGGCTTTTTGTGTGGCTCAGAGACAAAGGGTGAAGGCCTACTTGCATCTTATATTTTGCCAAGTCAAAGACCGGATCTTTGGGGAACCAAATCACACCTTTAGATCGAGAAGTGCAATTGTGTGGAATATGTGGAGTGGAATGTGGTGGAACTCCTTGGGATGATTCTTCCTCTCATTGAATTATTTTCAAGAACATGGGCTATCTCTTTTTGCTCATATTTTTGCCATGCCACTTGGCATGCTTTTCTTATTTCTTATTTTTGCCATGCTCTTTGGCATGCTCTTTTTTTCTCTCTTTCTTTTTGCCATGCTCTTTGGCATGCTTTTCTTTTTCGCATAGCCCATGTCTCTATTCAAGGATATTTGGAGAGGAGATCATAGAACATGCAGCATTTATTTTGTGTATGGATGATGACAATATTTGCTAACTCCCAGTGTAGGAACTGCAGGTGAGTGTGGTGTGTATGTGAATCTCGATCTTGAAAGCATGAAAGATTCCTCACAATGGTCACAACAATTTGACAAAGCTCACTAAGATAACAAGCAGCACATGCGTAGAAGGTTTTCAACTAAGCTTAACATATGGCTTTGGTAGGAATTCCGAACCAATGAGGAACTTTATTTTATTATTGAAAGCATAAAACATCCGAGATTTTCACCATACTAAGAGCAGAAGTAGAACTTAACCACAATCTCACTATATCATTCCTCACAACAACTTAGACTTGGAATAAAGCATGTGCTCCCACAAGGTTCAGGTTCATTTTTACTCATGCCAATTAACTCAAGTACTACCGGGCAACTAGTTGAAAACAAAGCACTTGCAAGATTAATGACAGAGCAACTATTCATCATTTCCAAGGTGAGAGGCATATGGTTCATTCCATGCATAGTTGGGGGTTATTTTATTCAAGGGAAATATTTTTGGTATTTTTATTTTAAGATGGAAATAAAATAGGAAGGGAAATGGCAAATGCGAAATCAAAGTGCTCAAAGGAACACAAAACATACCTGGTGGGGGTCCTTCCCCAAGCTTGGATCTTTCATTGGAAAGGTCAAAACATTGAGAAGTACTCCGTCATTTGGTTCGTCTGCTGCTGGACATCGTACCTTATAGAGTCCAGCACGCCGCTATTCTCTTGATGATATTGAGAATGGTGTGCTCGTGTTCCTTCAATATTCCTGGTATGGTCGTTGAGGCGGTTGACTCGGAAAGAGATATAGGACGACTCCCGACCGATGTCATAGCTACTGGGTGTAGAGAAGCGTGCTGACTGAGAGTGCCAAGGGAAGTAAGGTTTGGAGGCACTGTCGTTCCCCCTCCATACCATCCCTGGGAATACTCAGAGTCCGTACTCAGCGTGCGTGTGCGCGAAGTGGTTGAGTCGGGCTGGTTCGGCTGAACCAACTAGCTCACCCAAACAAGCCAGTTCGCTAGAACCAAATGGTTTAGCTGAACGGATCGTCCTGCGCGTTCTCGTCCTGTTCTTCCACTGTGTCATCCCTGTACTCATGCAACATCTGTTAAATTGGGCATTCTCTGACTGGCTCAACAGCACCAGTCAGAGCATTATTTTGGACTGTTCAAACTAAGATTTTTATTTTATTTTATTTTATTCATCAAGCTAAATTTGGGAAAACAAAAATTGGAAGGGAAATAAAGAGAGCACCTCCTAAACAATGATCTGAGCAAAAGGGAAATTGAAATGAGAAATAAATTTAAACAAATGGTGCTCTACAAGATGCAACCACATGACATCTACTCTATCGGTGGATCGTAAAGGTCTAGATGACATGTGGCTTTGGCGAGCTTCTTCAATTTGGTTGTGAATTCTTGGCAGAGGACATTGATCTTATCATTCCTTGTCTATCTGCCAAGGCTCGCCTTCAGCGACCTTCTCATCTAGGTTGTTCAATTTTTAGCGTGTTTGTGCTAGCTTTTCTTTCAGGTTCTACAACCGTGGGCTCGTCTTCTTCCTCCTCCTCGGAATGTTCCATCACATGGCTCTCCGTTGGTGGGTTTAGAGAATTTTGCTTGTGATACTCTTAGAGAGAGAACCCTTGAGTGAGGAAAGGTCTTTGGGTGGCCATGGTGGCTAGGTATGCCGGCTCTATGTTTGGGAAGGTGACAGAGGAGGACGACGGTCTCCAGAATAAATCGAGAAGACTCGATTGAAAGACAACTTTCCCGATGTTTTCCTCACGACTCCGGGATAAGATGGGATAGAGATAGGATCTATGATTCGAATGGATGCGCATGGGCCAAGGGTTGCCTTTGGCCGAACAATGGTTTGGCCGAAGTGGCCCAGCTTACCCAAACCAAAGTGGGTTGGCATGCCCAGAGTGCACAAAAGAGCCTAGTTCTCTAGTGCCTACCCATCTCATTGACGATCTTTTGTAGAATGTTCTTGATCTGCGTGTTGGATGTTCTGCTTGACCACAAGTTTGGGGGTGATAAGGTGTGGCTATAAAAATGCGGCTCCCCCAAACATGAATATTACCGGAGCAGATATGGGTCGTCCCATAGGTGAAGTCTGCTCTCGTAAACCAATCTTTTCCTATATTCACCTGATGGGACGTAGCCAGACACCATGAAGTTGACTATGTTGGCATACCACGGCTCTAGTATTGTGACCTTGAGGACCGTATCATTCCGTAAGAAATCATCAATGAGGTGATCTAATGGGACTTGTATCCGAGACAGACCCAACAGATGAGTCTCGGTTTCACATCCTATTTGGTCAAAAGATACTTCAGAGCAGTGTGGTTTGAATAGACTATGACCTTGGCCCCGACTAGGTAGGACCGGAATTTGTCTATAGCAAACACGACCGCTAAGAGCTCCTTCTCTGTGGTTGCATAGTTGAGCTAGGGGCCTGTAAGCGTTTTGCTAGCATATGAGATAGCATAGTGCTTATTGTCCTTGGTTTGGCCCAACACAGCTCCTACAGTATAGTCACTCACATCACATATGATTTCAAATGGTAGATTCTAGTCGGGAGGCTGGATGATGGGAGTGGAAATGAGAGCTTTCTTGAGGGTGTGAAAGGCTGCGTAACACTCCTCATTAAAAATGAAGGGAGCTTCCTTGGCTAGAAGATTGGTTAAGGGCCGAGATATCTGGGAAAAGTTTTTGATGAATCGTCTATAGAATCCGGCATGACCAAGGAAACTACGAATCCCCTTAACATTTGTGGGAGGTGGAAGTTGCTCAATCACTTCTATCTTCGCTCGGTCAACCTCAATTCCACGTTCTGACACCCTATGTCCTAGAACAATCCCTTCTCGTACCATAAAATGGCACTTTTCCCAGTTTAGGACAAGGTGTTTCTCTTGACAACTCTGGAGGACCTTGTCCAGATTTTTCAGGCATTCGGTAAAGGTCTTCCCGTAAACTGAGAAATCGTCCATGAACACTTCCATAATCTCCTCAATCATATCAGAGAAGATGGACATCATGCAACGTTGAAAAGAGGCAGGTGCATTACACAACCCAAAGGACATCCGCCGATAGGCATACGTCCCATAGGGGCATGTGAACGTGGTTTTACTTTGGTCGATTGGAATTTGGTGATATCCAGAGTAACCGTCAAGGAAGCAGAAGAAATAGTGTTTGGCTAACCGTTCAAGCATCTCGTCTATGAACGAAAGGGGGAAATGATCTTTCTTGGTGGCTTTATTGAGTTTACGATAATCGATACACATACGCCAGCCAGTGACGGTGCACTGAGGGATGAGTGCATTCTTGTCATTGCGCACAACTGTCATTCCTCCCTTCTTAGGAACAACTTGAACGGGGCTAACCCATTCACTATTGGGAACCGGGTAGATAATCCCAGCGTGAAGGAGTTTGAGGACATCCTTTTTTCACAACTTCCCTCATGGCATTATTCAACCGTCATCGAGGTTCTCGAGACAGTGTTGTCTCAGAATCGATTGGGATACGGTGGGTACAGAGGTTTGGGCTGATCCCCTTCAGGTCTTGGAGAAAGTATCCTAAGACCGATCGATTCTTCTCCAGGATAGTGATGAGTTGTTGGGTTTCTACTCCGGATAACTTATCACTAATGATCACTAGAGTTTGTTTGTCCTCGAAGAGGAGGGCGTACCTTAGTCCAGGGGGAAGAGGTTTGAGCTCGATAGGAGATGGTTTTGGAGTTTCGTTCGTGTCGAGCTTGATCGGTGGATGGGTTTCCTATTCCCCTGAGAAGAATGGGATATCTTCTTCTGGAATGGGTGGTTCTAGGTTGGTCAATGAGGTGGACATGGCCTCCTCTACGGGATCAGGATCGGGGTCTGCCTCTATTGGAGTGTTCAGGGAATGAGAATAAGAGACAAGGACAAGTACCTTTCTGACCCTAAGTTCTATTCTCTGGTTCGTTGGTGTTTTCTCCGGAATCTTCATGATTGGCCTACCTATGAAGATGGAATGAGTGGTGCTACTGGGTAGGTCGAAGATGTGGAAATCCATGAACAACTCAGGGTTGTTAATCTAGACGGGTATGACCCGCAAGATCCCTAAAGAGTCAAGGATTCTTCCTGAAGTGAACCTAAGTCGTTTTTGAGACAATGACCAGGGTTCATCAGGGAGTTCGGTTTGTACAAATGAGCTAGAGATAATTTTAATTCCGAGGCTCGGGTTGTACCCGATTTCTTGGTCGTAACCCAAAATTTCATAGAAAATTCTGCTGATCTTCTTAGGCATTCTTACCACATTAGATGAGGCTTCGGCCTCTTCTAGCCATTCCTGACTCATCACAGCAGAGAGACGTCCCAAGTACTCCCTCTGATGTTCCAGTTCTTCCTTGTCGGGAGGTTGATCCTTATACTCTACACGTTGTTCCAATAGGAAAATTGTTTGCACCCCCGATGTCCTCGAATAGATCATCGTCAAAATCATAGGGAGTGGTGTAGAGCGGCTCATAGTAGTCCAGGCTAGAATATGGTTGTGGTTCAAAATGAGCGTCATGTTCTGATGGGATGGAAGAGCTAATAGATTTGGATTGAGAACATGTAGGCTTTTCAGGTTCGGGCTACTTCTCTTCTTCATCGGGGAATTTGTCACAAACTCCAGTGTAGGGACTGTCATCTAGGATATGATCTAAGATTATCCTCGCTTCACTAGGAGTCAAATGAGAGAACGACCATCCTGAAGCGGAGTACAAGAAAGTGGTGGTTACGGGACAGAGGCCAAGGCTGAAGTGTTGTAGAATTATAGGTTCTGATAAGCCTAGGTCTGGACCAGATGCCAAAGTTTGCTTGAAACGAGCCCAGGCAGCTCCAAACGACTGTCCCTCTAATTGTGTAAAGGTAAGGATTTCGATTCGGAGGCTGGCTACCTTGGGAACTGGGAAGAAGTTTAGGCAGAATTTTTCTCTAAGGGTTTCCCAGCTCCTTTCCATATTTTCGACAGACAGAGAGTACCATTTCTTTGCTCCTCCCGTTAATGAAAACGGGAATACATTTCAGCGTCTCTTGTGTCATGCCTGATATGGTGAGGCAAGAGCAGAGTTGCTCAGACTCTTGTAAATGCGCATAGGGACTCTTAGCATTCATTCATGAGAACGTTTGCTCTCGAACTATGGCTATGAAGCTGGGACGCGGGTCATAGCCGGGTGTGTGGATGGGATGAGATGATGGTGGTGGCTCCAAACAATCGCCCTTTGGAGCTGAATATTGACGTAAGTTAAGAGTGGAATCCATGTGGTGGACGGTGGGGTAGACGGACAACTTGGGTTCGGAATTAGAACAGCTACCGTTCCCCGGCAACGGCGCCAGAAAGCTTGTTGGCACTCCTTATGGCCTACAGATAAATCCGCAAGCGGACGAATACCGATGTAGCTTTCACCCGGGAGTATTCCAAGGTATCGATTTCCATGGGGAACGAGAAGTGAACTAATTCTAAACTAAGTTGTCCAAGGGTTATGGAATGGGATGGATGAAGTGGATGACAACAACAGAGAGGGAAGAGAAGCGATAAGAGGGTAGAGAGGGTACGAGTCTGATAGAGGCACTCTACTAATCAACTGAGCGGATCAGAGGGTACAGATAGATACTTGCTTCAGGACAATAGAACCTATGACACGCAGAAAGGGATGAGAAGGGGTGTCACCAATCCTACACTCTGGGATCCTGCAGGGTGAGATGAACATGCTGGACTACGTAGGCCGTATAGGGCTGTCACCACCTAACGGCTATCACCTCCGTAAACTCGGGGACAAACTAAGTTAACCCCAAGTATAGGCTCCCCTGCACCGCCTCTCCCTCCTGGACCTTCTGGGCTGCTTGTATGTGGTGGTCTTTGTGTTGGTTTGGCCTAGAAGTGATGTGTCGATGGTCCAAGTGTCTTGCACGGTCGTCGCTCGGTCATTGCTGACGTGGACGGCCTTCCGGTTGTGCTTCGTGTCGTCTACGGCTAAGGGGGGGTAACTGGCCGAATCGTGTCGTTTGGCCGAATCGGTTAGTTCCGACCACAATAGCACGTATTTGTCGTTAATGTACCTACACAACTGAAACACACCAAAACTCGTGGAACTTTATTAGAAGTAAACCTAAGTGCATGGAATGTTGCATAAAGCCTCTTTTATTCCCGAGTATTGGTGGTCGAAAACGAGCCGTAACGACCGCCAACACCGCCATCGTTTAGACTCGGGTTTTGCTTAGATTAATCTATCGAGAACAGTTTCACCGTTATCAGTTTGTAGAACCCCAACTTTAGATCTTAATCATACATCTGCAGTGTTCTTGCTTGTGTTCTTGCTTCTTTCGAGAGCTTCTTCATATTGAGAGCTGCTTCTTTCGAGTTCTTGCTTGTGTTCTTTGTTTTGCAGGCAGGGATTAGCCTTCTTGGCGAGGTCAATTGAGTTGTGACACGGTTGATAACTAGAGGAGTCGTGGTGCTAAGATTGCAGGGTTTGAGTTGCTGACTTGAAGCCTGATGAAAGATCGGGAACCCTAGTCCCCATCAGAAACCTTGTGATCTATGACTTTTTTATGAAGTATTTAGAGAACGTAATAGATTGTACATAATCTATGACGAATGCCTAATTTTTGTCATGAATTTGTAGTATTGGATATAGAGCACAAACTATAGTGACGTTCTGTAAAATTCGTCATAATCCAACCCAAAATTTAGTGACGTTTTACCAAATTCGTCATAATTAACCAAACTGTAGTGACATTCTATAAATTTGTCATGATCCGGCCCAAAAGGCACTGCTTTGAGGTCCTGTGCAATATGGGTGGATGTACCCAATTGAAAGGCGGTTGTATACTTTGAAGCACTATGTGAGGAATTGGGCACGACCAGAGGGTTCAATTGCTGAGGCATGTATTGCTGATGAATGCTTGACATTTTGCTCCAAATACTTGGATGATGTTGAAACCAGATTTAATCAGCAACCAAGAAACATAGGTTTTTCTGATGAAGAAGCATATGGTGTTGATGTTTTTGGGCATGTAGTTAATTTTACATCTGCACCTGCACTTGTACATGGTGACAATTGCATTGATCAAATGACGTGGTTTGTGCTCAACAACTGTAGTCAAGTTGAAAATTATGTCGAGTATGTTGTAATTAATATCTTATATAGTGTTATATGCTACATTTGTATTGCACATATGCTAATTTTTATTTTTGTGCAGAATCTGCAAAGACGAATTAGAGGGACAACGGGTGCCCAACATTGAAAAGACCCTTCGACTAGAATTTCAGACTTGGTTCATGAACCACATTAGTGTTCATAGGCCTGTATTTTAAGGATTTTCTGGATTCCATATATTTTTTTATAGATTCCGATATGTCTGTGTTCATGTGGGAGATGTTGAGGTCGCCGAACACTGATGCAGAACAGGTAGACGATGACCTCTTTTCCTTGGCATGTGGTCCTGATTTTAGAGTCAAGAAATACTCCTCATGCATAGTCAATGGGGTAAGACTCAAAACTATGGAGTAATGTTACAAAGTACACATAATAGAAAGGTCACTGATTTTTTGGAAACTTCAAAGAGATAATTCAATTAGATTATAACAATGAGGAGAGGTCTGTAGTTTTGTTTAAATGTGATTGGTTTCAACTCAATGGGAAGAGGACTAAACTTAAAGATGATGGCTTTTTTAAAAGCATCAATGTTGGAAATCTATGGTACAAAAATGATTGTTATATTTTCGCAACTCAGGCTAGGAAGGTATTCTATTTGCCAGACCAAGACTAGGTAAAAATTAGCAAGTTGTACAGACATTTGACCACAGACATGTTTACAATGTAAGACAAACTGAGTCTGTACCATACAATGCTACGGCATATCAAGAGGATGAGTATTGTGAAGAGGAGGCCATGCGAAAAATAGTTTCTGACATTACATTTGACAAGCCTTTAAATAGATATGACGAAGAAGGCCCTATTTTTGAATCTGCTGAGATTACCCGGTTGATGAAAGAGGCAGACAAAGAAGTGCATGACAATGAAGATGAAGAAGAAGATGACACACTTTTGGAGTATGAAAGTGAAGAAGAATATGTCACAATTGAGGTCGACAATGATGATGAATAGCTATCTCCTAATCTGAATGCTATGTTGTAAGGGTCACCCAGTATGAGACACATTTATTTGTATTTGAGACCATGTTCTATTGTGGGAGTGAGACTTGTTTCAGTGACACATTTATTTGCTAACTTGTTGTTGTTTCCTTTTGGTGTGTGTGCAATTTTTCTTTAGAACCTGTGTGATGTGTACAAATTTTCTTTAGAACCTGTGTGATGGTTGATTAGGTCCCGACGCATAATTGTCTTGTGTTGTTATGAATAACCATTGTTGTTTCTTTATTTTGATGATAGCATGATGTTCAGGTAGCATATTTTACAAGACACATGACACATATTTCATAGATAGCATGATTTTCAGGACATATAGCATGATTGATAGAGCTGGAGTGCCCGATCTTTTGGTTAGTGGAGATAAATTCGACTTGGTGGAAGTAGACCCTCATGATCAGACTACGACGCGCGAACCCGAAGCACCAATGCAATCGCAGAACCAACTCCCTGTGGTTACCGACCTTGTTGTCGCAAGTTCAGCCTGATCACGAAGATCGTTTCCTCTGCACAATCGAAGAACAAACAAGAAAAAGATGCGAGCAATCTTAGTATCACTCGAAGGTGGAGTTCTGAATCACACAAGAATAGCGCTGATTTGCGCGTGTTCGAGGGTAGCTAAAGCTAGATGTAAAACAAAACTCAAGTCTAAAATGAAAGGAAGCCTCTATCTAAATAGAGGGAGGGGGCGCAGCCCCTAAGGAAGGTGCGGCCAGGAGGTGGGGGCGCCGTCCCTAGCGTCTAGGGGAAGGAAGAGGGCGTAGCCCTAGGCGCCCACACAAGGGCCTCTGTTGGGCCAGCTTCTATTCTTCTGGTCCTTCATTCCTCAGTAGCATGACGAAGTTAAGTTCTCTTGCACTGGCCCACGTGATTGGCCCAGAAGATGGCGCCTAAGGTGGAGGATCATCTGGTGGCACTAGAGAAGGTGTTGCTGGTGTAGATGTAGTCGTATTGTAGTTGATGTCCTCACCATCCTCCCCTTCTTGAAGTGAAGTCGTCCTCGACGGCAACTCCTCATCCTCTCCTGTATACAGTTTCCAAACTGCAACATTAAAACTAGTGGAAACACCAAATAACTTAGGCAAGTCAAGGATATAAGCGTTATCATTAATCTTGGTTAGCACCTTAAAAGGACCAGCAGCACGAGGCATCAATTTAGAACGGCGCAAAGTAGGAAAACGATCCTTTCTCAAATGCAACCAAACCATATCACCAGGTTCAAAAGTTACAAGTTTTCTTCCTTTACTACCAGCAACCTGATATTTAGCATTAGCAGCAGCAATGTTCTGTTGAGTCTGTTCATGCAAGTTAATCATTGGTTCAACATGTGCAACAACATCTATGTGTGGGGTGTCCTCAGCGTCAAGCGCAAACAAATCAATAAGCGCCCGCGGAATATAATCATCAACAATCTGAAAAGGACACATCTTTGTAGAGGAATGTGTTGCATGATTATAAGCAAACTCAACATGAGGCAAACAATCCTCCCAACGTTTCAAATTTGTGTCTAAAACAGCCTTAAGAATGGTTGACAAAGTTCTATTAACCACCTCAGTTTGTCCATCAGTCTGAGGATGACAAGTTGTGCTAAACAGCAGTTTAGTTCCCATTTTATTCCAAAGTGATCTCCAAAAATGACTGAGAAACTTAGCATCACGATCAGAGAATATTGTATTCGGAATACCATGCAAACGAATAATCTCTCGGAAGAACAATTCAGCAACACCGCTAGCATCATCAGTCTTATGACATGGTATAAAATGAGCCATTTTGGAGAATCGATCAACAACCACAAAAATGCTATCCCTCCCCTTCTTAGTTCTAGGCAACCCCAAAACAAAGTCCATGGAAATATCAAGCCAAGGGGAAGTAGGAACAGGCAAAGGCATGTACAAACCATGGTTGTTCGGTCGTGACTTAGCTTTCTGACAAGTAGTGCAGCAGGCAACAAGGCGCTCAACATCACGGCGCATCCGGGGCCAAAAGAAATGGGCAGCCAGCACCTCATGTGTCTTGTAGATGCCAAAATATCCCATAAGACCGCTGCCATGTGCTTCCTGTAACAACAAAAGACGAACCAAGGTTGCTGGAACACACAGCTTGTTAGCGCGAAACAGGAACCCATCCTGCATGTGAAATTTGCCCCATGTTTTGCCATTCATACAATGAGCTAAGATATCTTGAAAATCCGCATCATCAACATATTGATCTTTCACAGTTTGCAAGCCAAAGATTTTAAAATCCAACTAGGACAGCATGGTATATCGACAAGACAAAGCATTAGCAATAACATTTTCCTTCCCATTCTTGTGTTTAATAATGTAAGGAAAAGACTCAATGAATTCTACCCAATTTGGATGACGATGGTTTAGATTGGTTTGGGTAACAATATGTTTTAAAGCCTCATGATCAGAGTGAATAATAAACTCACGATGCCAAAGATAGTGGTGCCATGTTTGCAAAGTGCGTACTAAAGCATAAAGTTCCTTATCATAGGTAGAGTATCGCAAGCTAGCACCGCTTAATTTTTCACTAAAATAAGCAACCGGTTTTCCTTCTTGTAACAAAACAGCACCTAGCCCAATACCGCTGGCATCACATTCAAGCTTAAATATTTTACCAAAATCAGGCAATTGCAAGAGCGGAGCATGTGTTAACTTATCTTTCAAAGTGTTGAACGCTACCTCCTGCGAATCACTCCAAGTAAATGGCACACCTTTCTTTGTAAGCTCATGTAGAGGCACTGCAACAGAGCTAAAATCACGGACGAACCCGTGATAGAAACCTACAAGTCCAAGAAAGCTCCGAATTTGTGTGACCGTCGTTGGTGTAGGCCATTCTCGAATGGCATCGATCTTGCTGCTATCCACCTCAATGCCCTGTGGAGTAACAACATAGCCAAGAAACGAGACACGTTGTGTGCAAAAGATGCATTTTTCCATGTTACCAAACAAGGTAGCAGCACGCAACGTATCAAAAACAGCATGCAAATGTTCTAAATGCTCTTCCATAGACTTGTTGTAAATAAGGATATCATCAAAATAGACAACAACAAACAATCCTATGAAGGGCCTCAGAACTTCATTCGTTAAACGGATAAAGGTGCTGGGAGCATTAGTCAATCCAAACGGCATAACCAACCATTCATATAACCCAAATTTCGTTTTAAAAGCCGTTTTCCATTCATCACCTAGTTTCATTCCAATCTGGTGGTAACCACTACGCAAATCAATCTTCGTGAAAAGAATGGCACCACTAAGCTCATCTAGCATATCATCAAGGCGTGGTATAGGATACCGGTAACGAATGGTGATGTTATTAATAGCACGACAATCTACACACATACGCCATGATCCATCTTTCTTTGGAACAAGTAACACAGGAACTGAGCAAGGGCTAGGAGACTCACGAATGTAACCCTTGTCAAGCAATGCCTGTACCTGACGCTGGATCTCCTTTGTCTCATCCAGATTTGTACGGTATGGTGCGTGGTTCGGAAGCTGTGCGCCGGGGATGAGATCGATCTGGTGCTCAATGCCACGGAGTGATGGAAGACCCGGTGGTAAGTCTTTGGGAAAGACATCAGCGTATGTTGGCACTCCTTACGGCCTACAGATAAATCCGCAAGCGGACGGATACCGATGTAGCTTTCACCCGGGAGTATTCCAAGGTATCGATTTCCACGGAGAACGAGAAGTGGACTGATTCTAAACTAAGTTGTCCTAGGTAGATGGAATGGAGTGAATGGTATGGATGAGGTGGATGACAACAACAAAGAGAAGAGGAGTGATAGGAGGGTAGAGAGGGTACGAGTCTGGTAGAGGTATTCTACTGATTGATCGAGCAGATCAGAGGATACAGATAGATACTTGCTTCGGGACAAGGGAACCGGTGGACACACAGAAAGGGATGAGAAGGGGTGCCACTATTTCCCAACTGGGGAATCCTACGGACCGGAACTAACGTGATGGGCTACAAAGACAGGAAGGGCTGTCACCACCTAACGGCTACCACCTCCGTTGCGACGGGAATAAACTAAGTTAGTCTCAAGTATAGGCACCACGCCTACACTAGTCAACTAATACTTATCTCCTATAGAAAGATAAGCACCCAAGCTAAGCAACCAGTATACAGTTATACCAATCAACTAAGCATTGAACGAAGAACCAGCAAGCATATAAAAGTAAGAACTGAATGCTCAATTAATCAGAGAGAGATACAAGAGTTACCAGACAAGACCCGGATGTTACTTGAAGTGAAGTCGCATCCGTAGACGTACAGCGGGAAGAGGGGCCGACACTTCGGCTCCTCTCCGGGACGCTCACCTCTCCTATCTCCCTATTTCTACTGATACAAGTGGAGAACTAACAGTGCTTCGCCTTCACTCTACTCTTGTGTTGTGTGTCTTGTAGGTGAAACTGGGCTTCTATTTATAGCAAGGAAGGACGGTGGAGGCAGAGTAGCAGCCAAGGCAGTTGGGAGGCGGTGCCGGGTCGTTCGGGCGAAATCCCCAGTTCGGGCGAACTGGGCAGTTCGGCCGAACTGGTGGATCCACCGACCCAAGCCCCTACGGTCTGGATTGCTCCCTGGGAGGCGGTTTCCAGCCGGGGTCGGTTCGGCCGAAGGCCAGAATTCGGCCGAACTGGGCCGAAGGCCCGGGCCTGCCCCTGCTGCACCGCCTTATCCTCTAGACCTCCTGGACTGGGTTCTGGTGCTTGGCGTTCGTGTCGAATTGGCCCAGGGTGACGTGTCGGTCCTTCGGGATGAGTTGGCGGTCGTCCACGTGTCGTATGTTGTCGTTTGGTTGACGTGGACGGCTCCCGGTGGCTTGCTCGGCTAAGGGTGGTAACCGGCCGAACGGAGTCGTTCGGCCGAAACGGTCATTTCCGACCCTTATTGCACGTGTTTCTCCATTTTGTACCTACACAGAGGACAATCACCAAAACTTGTGGAAATAGTCAGTGATAAGCCCTATAGCTATGGTGTGTGTCCCCATTGTGTTTGTTTTATACTCGGTTGGAGGTCGGAAATCGGTCTGTAACGACCGCCAACAAGCTCCCCCAAACTTAGATCTTTGCTCATCCTGAGTAAAGAAATTAAAACATGAGCAAGACTAAAGTAAGGGTTCTTTTATAATCATGAATACTTGCATATTGAATATTTCAAACCTTTCTCATACCTGTGAATTTGTAGTGGCTACTTCCCGG
The DNA here is from genome assembly GCA_033239725.1 of Echinochloa phyllopogon. Taxonomy (NCBI): domain Eukaryota; kingdom Viridiplantae; phylum Streptophyta; class Magnoliopsida; order Poales; family Poaceae; genus Echinochloa; species Echinochloa phyllopogon. Next base: position 18,800,929 of record BTCW01000015.1, on the reverse strand, counting down.
ATCTTGGGCGGTTGATAAATTGAACGACTCTTACAACAGGGTCCTCTTGTTCATCATGCATTCGGGGTTTTCTGGTTTTCACAATTAAATGGCTCGTCTCCCTTCATCCCTGACACTCAGCTCTCTAGAGCTCTCTCCTTTCACTCATTCTCTTTTGTATTTCTCTTTGTCTCTTAGGTGGTGACCTTGTCATGTCGAGTATTTTGGTCAAGCCAAAGATTGGCTCCTGGAGCTTCTCATCACTGCCCTTGGTCATGTTGCAAGTTAGCGATAGAGAGTTCATGTTGTTCCTCAGCCTTTTTGACCCCTTTTCCTTTCTTTTCACCTTTTGGGATTTTGTTTTCTTGGACTTTCATGAGTCCTTTATTTCTCTCTCTCTCTCTTTTTCAGGGTATCATCGAGGCATGAGGGCTTCTACTACACTCTGATGATAGATTTGTTTGCAAAAGACCTCAGACAATGTGATCCATTCCAAGAACACAACTTTCAACAAGACTTCATACAAAATATGACAGGTTTCAGGAATAAACTCTCAAGCATATGTGGTATTTGTGGACAGGATGAAGGGATAGAGCAGGATTTTCATCTTTTCACAAATAAGATTCTCCCGAATGTTGGTGTGAACAAGTAGTTCATTTTATCGAGTCATATCACAAACATCAACAACTTAGATCAGGGGGGTCCTATCATGATGAATTTTTTTCACAAGTACTAGATACTGAGTTTGAAATAAACAACAGGCAGCAATCATGATATAAAAGAGAGACCGAGTTCGTTTCGTTTATGTGAGGCATGCATTTTCAATTTTTCGAAACGAGACAACACAGGAAAGTAAACAGGGGGGGAAGAAGGTGCAAACCCACGTGCAGGTGCACGAGAGGGGGCAGCCGGGCTGGTTTGGCCGAACCGGTCAGTTCGCCCGAACTACCTGGTTTGGCCGAACTGGCCCCCGGGGCTCGGTCCATCGTGCCATGCGTTCCTGTGTCGTTCCTGTACTCGTGCAACTCTCTGTTAGACAGGGCATTCTCTGGTTGGCTCAAATGCACCGACCGGAGCGACAATTTTACTTGCAAACAATTCAAACTTTATTTATTCCACGAACTATGATTGGAAACAAATATTTGAGGGGAAATAAATTCAGAGCACCCTAAACAATGATCTAAAGAAAATTAAATGAATCAATCAACTAGCAAACCAAACTAAACTGATGGTGCTCTATCTAAAAACGGAACGATCGCGGGACACTATTCTGAAGGCGGTCCATCGAGATCTTCGTGTCCCGTGGCCTTGAAGAGCCTCTTGAGCTTTGCACATAGGGCCTTGCGGAGGAGTTCCATCTTGTCCTCCCATTCCATGCATGCGAGCTCGCCCTCCGCCACCTTCTCATCCAGGTGGTTGATCCTCTGCTTCGCCAGTGCCAGTTCCTCCTTCAGGCTCTCCACGGTGGGCGGCTTCTCTTCCTCTTTTTCATTGTCCTCCTCATCGGAGAACGCCATGTCCCCGGGCAGCCCTTTGATGGATGGGGGCTTCCTATGGCGCCGGACTCTGGGGTGGCGCCATGGTGGAGAGGATTGGGATGAGTTGGCCAGCCCCAGCTCGTTCCGGTTGAGCGGCGGGACGAGGACTTTTCCGTACCCTCCTCCTGGGATGCGTTCTCCCTTGACGACGAAACGCGGTGGGCTTTCCGGCGTGTAGTCCGGCTCCTCTCCGGCAGCAACAACGCCAAATCCGACACCCTCAAGGAGGATATTGACCTTGGGCGTAGCTGCCCTTCGTTCGGCCTTGGCGATGGCGAACGAGGCAGTTTCTTGATCCCTTTTAGTGGGGCGAGGAGCTCGTTGAGCGCTGAGCGGTGAGGGGAGTTGCCGCGCCTCACCGGGCTACATCCCGGCGTCCTCCCCCGGTGCACGTCTCCCGCTGCGTCGACGTCGGAGATGCGGAAGGCGTGCTCCTGCCGGGGGAAGTTGCCGTTCCGGCTACTGCTGCTCGAGCCCTGAGGCGATGATGCGCCCTTGGAGGAGAAGGAGGCCATGATGGCTGTGTTCTATGGGATGGAGTTGGCTTAGATGAGATGGGAAACGTCGATAGAAAGTCTCTGTTTTTATCGGGGATTTTAGATCGGAAAAACGGAGTTTCCCGGCGATTCCCTGGCGACTCTCGAGATATCTTTAACTGCAGAAGTATCTGAACGAGCATATCTGTTCCGGGGGCCTGGGAGGCCAATTTGCCCGAACCAGCTGGTTCGGCCGATCTGGGCCTGTTCGCCCGAATAGGTCCCAGGGCCCCCAAGTGCGTGGCCCGTGTCGCGGTTCGAAGTTTTGGTCATGGGAGATTCGGGTCAAGGAGGTTTTTAAGGTTCAGGAGGTTTTGGTCCAGAAGGATTTGAAGATGATGGATTCGGGCCGGGGTTCTATGGACGGGGTTCAGAGTTCCATGAACTCGACGACGTCTAATTCGTCGAGTGTCGGTGGTTCTAGTTCTAGGAAAATCTTCAACCGCTGTCCGCTAACCTTGAAGGTGTTTCCGTCCTCGCTTTGCACAGTGACGGCCCCATGAGATGCAGCATTGATTACTATGTATGGGCCGTCCCACTTGCTCCTCAATTTCCCGTGACCGAAAAGTTTGACCCGGGAGTTGAAGACGAGAACCTTGTCTCCCGGCTTGAACGTTTTGACCTTGATTCTCTTATCATGCCATCTCTTGGTCCGTTCTTTGTATAGCCGGGAGCTGTGGTATGCTCTCTCCCTCATCTCATCTAGCTCGGCCAGCTGGATCTTCCGTTTGAGGCCGGCAGCTGGAAGGTCCATACCCCACTTCCTAATGGCCCAGTGAGCTCTAAACTCCATTTCTACAGGTAAATGACAGGTTTTGCCATAGACTAGTTGATATGGGGTCATGCCTATGGGCGTCTTATAGGCCGTGCGGTAAGCCCAGAGTGCATATGGAAGTTTATCCTTCCATTGCTTGCCCATCTCATTTACGGTCTTTTGCAGAATGTTTTTGATTTGCTTATTGGAAGTTTCCACTTGACCGCTAGTTTGGGGGTGATAGGGTGTGGCTACGTTATGCTGCACCCCCAAACTTTAGAGATACTTACGGAAGGCTGAATCTATGAAGTGGGAGCCGCCATCACTAATGACTATTCTAGGAACGCCAAAACAGGGGAATATAACCTCATGAAACATTCGTCTCGCGTTCTTAGAGTCAGCAGCTAAGCAAGGCAAGGCTTCTACCCACTTAGAGACGTAGTCCACTGCTACTAGGATGAATTGACAACCCTCGGAGTTTGGGAAGGGACCCATGAAGTCTACCCCCTAGACATCGAAGATTTCTACTTGAAGATTGCTAGTGAGTGGCATTGCGTCTCTAGTATTGATGTTCCCGTGTTTCTGGCAGCGGGGGCACCGCATGACAAATGCTCTCGCATCCTCATACATGCTGGGCCAGTAAAAACCACACTGCCAGACTTTAGCATTGGTCCGGAATGCAACGTAGTGTCCTCCGTACGGGGCTACGTGGCATCTCTCCAGGATTTTATAGGCCTCATGTGCGGGTACGCACCTTCTGAGGAGTCCATCACTACAAATCCTAAAGAGGTATGGGTCGTCCCAAAGGTGTAGTCGGCTCTCATAGGCTAGCCGTTTCCTATTCTCTCCAGGGGGAACATAACCCGTTACCATGTAGTTTACTATGTTGGCGTACCACGGATCACTAGTGGTGACCTTAAGGAGGGTGTCATCCTGTAAGTAGTCGTCGATTGGGAGATCGGACGGGACTTGCATCCGGGACAAATGGCCAGCCACTGAGTTCTCTACTCCTTTCTTATTTTTTATCTCAATGTCAAATTCTTGGAGTAGAAGAATCCAGCAGATGAGTCTCGATTTTGCATCCTTTTTAGTCAGAAGGTACTTCAGAGCAGCGTGATCTGAATAGACTATAACCTTGGCCCCGACTAGGTAGGACCGGAATTTGTCTATAGCAAATACGACTGCTAAGAGCTCCTTCTCCGTGGTTGCGTAGTTGAGCTGGGGGCCAGTGAGCGTTTTGCTAGCATACGAGATAGCATAATGCTTCTTGTCCTTAGTTTGGCCCAACACAGCTCCTACAGCATAGTCGCTCGCATCACATATGATTTCGAATGGGATGCTCCAGTCGGGAGGCTGGATGATGGGAGCGGAGATGAGTGCCTTTTTGAGGGTGTGAAATGCGGCATAGCACTCCTCATCGAAAACGAAGGGGGCATCTTTGGCTAAGAGATTGGTCAAGGGCCGAGATATCTGGGAGAAGTTTTTGATGAAACGCCTATAGAATCCAGCATGGCCAAGGAAGCTGCGGATCCCCTTAACGTTTGTGGGAGGTGGAAGTTTCTCGATCACTTCTATCTTCGCTTTGTCTACCTCGATCCCACGTTCTGACACCCTATGTCCTAGGACAATCCCCTCTCGCACCATAAAATGGCACTTTTCCCAGTTCAAAACAAGGTGTTTCTCTTCACACCTTTGGAGGACCTTGTCCAGATTTTTCAGACATTCGGTAAAGGTCTTCCCGTAAACTGAGAAATCGTCCATGAACACTTCCATAATCTCCTCAATCCTATCGGAGAAGATAGACATCATGCAACGTTGAAAAGAGGCAGGTGCGTTACATAGCCCGAAAGACATTCGCCGGTAGGCGTACGTCCCATAGGGGCATGTGAACGTGGTTTTACTCTGGTCTTCTAGGTGGATAGGAATTTGGTGGTACCCAGAGTAACCGTCAAGGAAGCAGAAGAAAGAGTGTTTGGCTAACCGTTCAAGCATTTCGTCTATGAACGGAAATGGTCTTTCTTGGTGGCCTTATTGAGTCGACGATAGTCGATGCACATACGCCAACCAGTAACAGTGCGCTGAGGGATGAGCTCATTTTTGTCATTGCGCACTACCGTCATTCCTCCCTACTTAGGAACGAATTGAACGGGACTAACCCATTCACTATTGGGGACAGGGTAGATGATCCCCGCGTGAAGGAGTTTGAGAACTTCCTTTTTCACGATCTCTCTCATGGCATTGTTTAACCTTCGTTGAGGTTCCCGAGACAGTGTTGCTTCAGAATCGATTGGGATGCGATGAGTGCAAAGATTTGGGCTAATCCCTTTCAGGTCTTGGAGAGAATAACCTAAGACCGATCGATTTTTCTCCAGGATAGTGATGAGTTGCTGGGTCTCTACCTCGGAGAGTTTATCACTAATGATCACTGGAGTTTGCTTATCCCCAAAGAGGAAAGCATACCTAAGTCCAGGCGGAAGAGGTTTGAGCTCGATTGGAGATGGTTTTGGAGTTTCGTTTGTATCAAGCTCAATCGGAGGATGAGTTTCCTCCTCCTCCATAAAGAATGGAATATCCTCTTCTGGAATAGGTTGTTCGAGGTCTAGCAAAGAAGCTGACCTGACTTCCTCTAAGGGTCAGGATCGGGGTCTGCCTCTATTGGAGTATTCAAAGATTGGGCATAGGAGACAGGGATAAGTTCTTTACCGATCCTAAGCTCTACTAGCTGGTTTATTGGTGCTTTTTCTAGAATCTTCAAGATTGGCCTGCCTATGAAGATGGGATGTGTGGTAGTGCTAGGTAGGTCGAAGATGTGAAAATCCATGAAGAGTTCAGGATCGTTGACCTTAACGGGTGTGACCCGTAAGATCCCCAAACAGTCCAGGATTCTTCCTCAAGTAATCTTAAGTCGTTTTTGAGAAAACGACCATGAGTTATCAGGGAATTCGGTTCGCACCAAAGAGCTAGAGATGATGTTGATTCTGAGGCTCGGGTCATACCTAATTTCTCGGTCAAGGCCCATGATCTCACAGAATATCCTTTTGGTTTTTCTGGGCATCTTGACCACCTCGGTCGAGGCTTCGGCCTCATCTAGCCACTCCCGACTCATGATAGCAGAGAGACGTCCCAGGTACTCCCGCTGGTATTCCAATTATTCTTTGTCGGGGGCCCGATCCTTTTGCTCTACACATCGTTCCCGTGGGAAACTTGTTGCACTCCCGATGTCTTTGAATAGATCATCGTCAAAATCATAAAGAGTGGTGTAGAGTGAATCATAATGGTCTGGGCTAGAATATGGTTGTGGTTCGAAATGAGCTTCAGGTTCTGATGGACTGGAAGAGCTAATGGATTTGGATTGGACTGGTATTGGCTCTTTAGGTTCAGGTTCAGGCTGCTTCTCTTCTTCATCGGGGAGTTCATCATAGATTCCAGTGTAGGGAGTGTTGTCTAGGATACGGTCCAGGACTACCCTCGCTTCACTAGGAACCAAATGAAAGAACGACCCTCCAGAAGCAGAGTCCAAGAAAGTGGTGGCTACGGGACAGAGGCCAAGGCTAAAGTGTTGTAAAACAACAGGTTCTGGTAGGCTTAGGTCCGGTCCTGAGGCCAGTATTTGCTTGAAACGAGCCCAGGCAGCTCCTAACGATTCTCCCTTTAATTTCTTAAAGTTAATGATTTCCGCTCGGAGACTGGCTACCTTGGAGACTGGGAAGAAGTTTAGGCAAAAATTTTCCTTGAGAACTTCCCAGCTCCCGTCCATAGTACTGACAGCCAGAGAGTACCATTTCTTTGCTCCTCCCACTAGTGAAAACGGGAATAGCTTCCATTTGAGTGTCTCTTGTGTCATACAATGGTCAGGCATGAGCAGAGTTGCTCAAACTCGTGCAAATGCGCGTATTGACTCTCGGCCTTCGTTCCTGAGAACGATTGCTCACGAACCATGGCTATGAAGCCGGGACGTAGCTCATAGCCGGGAGTGGATATGGGATGTGATGATGGTGGTGGCTCCAAACAAGCGCCCTTTGGAGCCGAGTGTTGGCATAAGGTAAGCGTGGGATCCATATGGATGGTGGATGGTGGTGGGATACACGGACAACTTGGGTTCGGAATCAGAACAGCTACCGTTCCCCGGCAACGGCGCCAGAAAGCTTGTTGGCACTCCTTACGGCCTACCGATAAATCCGCAAGCGGATGGATACCGATGTAGCTTTCACCCGGGAGTATTCCAAGGTATCGATTTCCACGGAGAACGAGAAGTGGACTGATTCTAAACTAAGTTGTCCTAGGTAGATGGAATGGAGTGAATGGTATGGTTGAGGTGGATGACAACAACAAAGGGAAGAGGAGTGATAGGAGGGTAGAGAGGGTACGAGTCTGGTAGAGGTATTCTACTGATTGATCGAGCAGATCAGAGGATACAGATAGATACTTGCTTCGGGACAAGGGAACCGGTGGACACACAAAAAGGGATGAGAAGGGGTGCCACTATTTCCCAACTGGGGAATCCTACGGACCGGAACTAACGTGATGGGCTACAAAGACTGGAAGGGCTGTCACCACCTTACGGCTACCACCTCCGTTGCGACGGGAATAAACTAAGTTAGTCTCAAGTATAGGCACCACGCCTACACTAGTCAACTAATACTTATCTCCTATAGAAAGATAAGCACCCAAGCTAAGCAACCAGTATACAGTTATACCAATCAACTAAGCATTGAACGAAGAACCAGCAAGCATATAAAAGTAAGAAATGAATGCTCAATTAATCAAAGAGAGATACACGAGTAACCAGACAAGACCCGGATGTTACTCGAAGTGAAGTCGCATCCGTAGAGGTACAGCGGGAAGAGGGGCCGACACTTCGGCTCCTCTCCGGGACGGTCACCTCTCCTCTCTCACTATCTCTACTGATACAAGTGGAGAACTAACAGTGCTTCGCCTGCACTCTACTCTTTTGTTGTGTGTCTTGTAGGTGAAACCGGGCCTCTATTTATAGCAAGGAAGGACGGTGGAGGCAGAGTAGCAGCCAAGGCAGCTGGGAGGCGGTGCCGGGTCGTTCGGGCGAAATCCCCGGTTCGGGCGAACTGGGCAGTTCGGCTGAACCGGTGGATCCACCGACCCAAGCCCCTACGGTCTGGATTGCTCCCTGGGAGGCGGTTTCCAGCCGGGGTCGGTTCGGCCGAAGGCCAGAATTCGGCCGAACTGGGCCGAAGGCCCGGGCCTGCCCCTGCTGCACCGCCTTATCCTTTGGACCTCCTGGGCTGGGTTCTGGTGCTTGGCGTATGTGTCTAATTGGCCCAGGGTGACGTGTCGGTCCTTCGGGATGAGTTGGCGGTCGTCCACGTGTCGTATGTTGTCGTTTGGTTGACGTGGACGGCTCCCGGTGGCTTGCTCGGCTAAGGGGGGTAACCGGCCGAACGGAGTCGTTCGGCCGAAACGGTCATTTCCGACCCTTATTGCACGGGTTTCTCCATTTTGTACCTACACAGAGGACAATCACCAAAACTTGTGGAAATAGTCAGTGATAAGCCCTATAGCTATGGTGTGTGTCCCCATTGTGTTTGTTTTATACTTGGTTGGAGGTCGGAAATCGGTCTGTAACGACCGCCAACAGCGTACTCCTGCAAAAGGTTACCAACCGCAGGGGGAATATCCAAAGACGGTGTATCATCAAGTGAAATGATCATATTGGAGCATACAAGTGCATAGCAGGGCAAATGAGCAGCGCAAATATCATCAAAATCAGCACGTGTAGCAAGTAAAACAGGAGCATTCAACTTGATTTCAGAATTAACAGATGTCGATGGTGATGGCTCTAGTTGTTTAGCAGTCTTAGCAGCTCGAGCAATATCATCTTTAACAATTTGTTCAGGTGTCATGGGATGTATTATTATTTTCTGTCCCTTAAACATGAAAGAATAATGATTCGAGCGACCATGATGCAAGCTATCAGTATCATATTGCCAAGGTCAACCAAGTAACAAGGAACATGCTTCCATGGGAATAACATCAAAATCAACAAAATCAGAATAAGCACCCATGGAGAAAGGAACACGAACCGACCGTCTTACTCTAATTTTCCCACCATCATTAAGCCGTTGAATGTGATATGGATTCGGATTCTTACGTGTGGGTAAAGACAATTTTTCAACTAGCACGGTACTCGCCAAATTGTTGTAGCTGCCGCTGTCGATGATGATGTGAATCGACCTCTCCCGCACCACGCCCTTAGTATGGAACAGAGTGTGGCGCTGGTTCTTTTCGCGCGGGGTGACCTGTGTACTAAGAACACGCTGCGCAACAAGACTTTCATACTTATCGGCGTCACCCGGGTTGACATGTACCGCCGCCTTAGCTGTATGGTCAGTGGCAAGCATAGCATGTCAAATTTCCTCGGAATCACTTTCAAATGAGTACTCACCATCGTCACGGATGAGCAAAATACGCTTGTTTGGGCAGTCCCTGATCATGTGCCCAAATCATTTCAACGATGACACTGTATATCCCGCGTACATCCTGCGGGTGGTGGCGCGGCGGGTGTGGACGGCGTCTCGCGCGTTGTAGTGGTCGGTGTGGATGGTGCAGGCTTGGCCGGTGCTGCTGAACTTCTCCCTGCAAAAGAGTTAGTATATGTCTTCGAGCGGCGTCCCTGTACTTCACGTTCATCTTTGCAAGCATATTCAAATAATGTGGTCATATCAGCATACTCCTTATAATCAAGTATATCCTGAATTTCGCGGTTCAAACCACCACGAAAACGTGCCATAGCAGCATCAGCCTCCTCAAATAAACCACAACGGATCATACCCTTTTGTAGCTCCTGGTAACATTCCTCAATAGATTGTTGACCTTGCTGAAAATGCTACATTTTATTAAGCAAATCACGGGCATAATAGGAAGGCACAAATCTATGTCGCATAGCAGCTTTTAATTTAGCCCAGGTGGTGGGAGTGGTTGTGGGATGTGTTTGTTTGTATTCACACCACTAAATTAAATCGAAATCAGTAAATTAACTAATAGTAGCCTTAACTTGAGAATTAGCAGGAATATCATGGCATGAAAATTTCTGTTCGACCTCTAATTCCCAATCAAGATATGCAGCAGGATCATATTTGCCATTAAAAGATGGAATTTTAAATTTAATCTTAGCAAATGAATCATTAACGGGTGGATGTACCACACGGCGGGCGCGGCCTCGGCGGTTCCCATTGTCCTGCTCCGTGTCACCGCCATAATCCTTCTGGAACTCTGTGATCAGTGTGTTCAATGCATCGAGACGGGCCGTAACGGTGTCGAGTGTGGTCTTAGTGGCTGTCTGAGTGAGGTCGAGCTGATCGAACCGCTCGTTCGCCGAAGTGACCGTGGAATCAAGCCGTTCATGTATCGTTTGCATGTCCGCGGCAAGTCCATCAACTTGTGTCTGCATGTCCTGCAGCTGTGCATCCTTTGTGTCCTCGTCGTCTACCATGGTTAGCGCAATCACAAAACAAAATTGATGACAACAAAGGTGTAACGGTGCACAAGGTGCTCACTACAGTGCTGTTATCAAATTCTTATCCGTGCTTACCAAGCACATAGGGGTGAGCTGCAGCCAACAAGTAGTACCGGCGAGAGATTGGAGGAGCGATTGCCTGGAGAAACAAAGTCCGCTCGTCGTAGAACTATGTGGAGTTCTGGGTAGGCTGCACTCAAGGCAAGGGTTAGCAGAATCAAACAATAATGCAAGATTGAATAATAGTGCCAAACACATACAAACGCTGCTGGAAACAAGTGAAACCGAGAGGGCAGATGCAACGAAGGTGGCAAAGGTGGAGAAGGCGCAACAAATTGTTGTTGTTTAGAATTTTTTTTCAGGAGTCCTCGAAACCGATAATATGAACACAGAGGATCTCAACAGCAAGTTACAACAAACACACACACACACTCTCTCTCTCTCTCCCTAGAGTAAGGCAACCCGCAGGATATGGTACCAAGAAAGAGAGATACGTATATGAAAAACTGGCACGAAATCGGGGGAAAGAAAAAAGACGTGACCTGGCAGGTGGCCGAGTCAGTCACGGCGTGCTGTGGAGGGGTGGTGGCGATCGAACCTGAATCGGTCTCGACGTGCGTAGGGGGTTTTCGTTTTGGCCGTCCTGTACCCAGACTCCTTTCCCTTTCCTCTCTTTTTTTTGACTTTCCTTTTTTTTGACTCCTTTCCTCTCGTTTTGGCCGTCCTGTGCGAGGGGGAGGAGAACAGGGCCGGCGGTGCGATGGCACGCGTGACCAAGGCGCGATCAGGGGAATGGGTGCACCATGATGGGAGGGTGGCGCACTAGGGTTTGAAGAAAAACAGGAACAAGATGATGAGAAAACAAAACACAAGTAACCAGCAACAATTGAAGTGTAAAGCACACAAATTCAACAACGCAAAGTATTGAAAGAATGTGCGAGGCTAAAAAGGTTGCTGGGACAAGATCTAACCTAAAAATAATTTTTTTTGTTTTGGTTTTTGTGGACCGCGGGAAGGAAAAAAACACTCGATAAACTCAACGATCATCCTGGAAACCTGATACCACTTGATAGAGCTGGAGTGCTTGATCTTTCGGTGAGTGGAGATAAATTTGACTTGGTGGAAGTAGACCCTCACGATCCGACTACGACGAGCGAACCCGAAGCGCCAATGCAATCGCTGAACCAACTCCCTGTGGTTACCGACCTTGTTGTCGCAAGTTCAGCATGATCACGAAGATCGTTTCCTGTGCGCAATCTTAATATCATAAGAAACAGATGCGAGCAATCTTAATATCACTCGAAGGTGGAGTTCTGAATCACATGAGGACATCGCTGATTTGCGCGTGTTCGAGGGTAGCTAAAGCTAGATGTAAAACAAAACTCAAGTCTAAAATGGAAGGAAGCCTCTATCTAAATAGAGGGAGGGGGTGCAGCCCCTAAGGAAGGTGCGGCCAGGAGGTGGGGGCGCCGCCCTGGCGTCCAGGGGAAGGAAGAGGGCGCAGCCCTAGGCGCCCACACAAGGGCCTCTGTTGGGCCAGCTTCTATTCTTCTGGGCCTTCATTCTTTAGTAGCATGATGAAGTTAATTTCTCTTGCACGGGCCCGCGCGATTGGCCTAGAAGATGGCGCTTGAGGTGGAGGATCATCTGGTGGCGCTGGAGAAGGTGCTGCTGGTGTAGATGTACTCGTATTGTAGTTGATGTCCTCATCAATGATGTTCATGTCATCACAAATAGTAGACATCATCACAGATAGTAGCAGACAACATCACATGACACATTTCACAAGGCATAGGACATATATTTCACAGATAGCATGATGTTCATGTCATCACAGATAATAGACATCATCACAGATAGTAGCAGACAGTATCACATGACACATATTTCACAAGACACATATTACACAAGACACATCTACTTGAACAACATCTGCTTCAATTTCTTGCATGATGTTCATGTCTTGGTGCTGATAGGGCAGTTAGCCTTCCACCTGCCATTTCTTGGTTGCCTTCCTCTGTTATTTTTTCTCAAATACATAGGAGAACTGCACATCATTGTATTAATAGAAGAAGAGAGTCATACAGAGACCCAACACACACACACACACACACACACACACCCTTCCTCTGTTCTTTCGCCAGCACACGTTGTTTTGCAGTTAGATCCTTCTTCTTTGCTTCTTCTTTTGCAAGCTGATCATGAAGTTCACGGATCTTTGCTTCTGTTTTTTCTATCTTGTTGTCCATGTACTGGATCTTCTTAATACGACCATGGTAGGTTGCTTGCATTTCAAATTCAGAATGTAGATATGTTAGTTGTGCAATATAGAAAATACACATGCAGTTGAATTTTTTTTTGCTCCACATGAGAAGTATCACATATATATCATGACATGACATGAAAATTAACCACAAGAATTTCCTATCTTGCAGTGCGCAAGGATGTTTGTTTTGGGTTCCAGGTCCAAGCCTCAATTCCCTATGTATTGCAAACAGGATCGCACATGTAATTTGCCTACTGGAGAACAACAAAGACAGGGAGCTAAATTGATTACACCATTTCACCAACCAACTTTTTTGTGCAATGAGGACATAGTGTGCGACTTTACTGTAACGAACTCAAATCAAACTTGTCAAAAAGGGAGAACAGCTATAAGTTCTTAACTCCACAAAAGAGCTGCATGGGAACCTGAGGGAAACTTGGAAATTCAGGTTAGTTACAGCATGACACGATATGACATGAAAATTAACGCAAAGTAACTACAGATTAGTTAAAGCAGTCCTGATCGGGGCCTAAAGAATTAGCGACAGTGCATTATATTGGTATGGATGCAGCTAAAGTTCAGAAATTGTAATCACCTCCAACAACAGATGTACACACATGACACATCCTTACAAAACTGCCGCCATCATAGGTAGCTACTGTAGATCATAGTTTGGTTCAATGAAACTAAGTTCATTAAATAATTTCTTTCTAACTTCTTCAAACAACAGATGGGGCACTTTCCGGATGAAATAAAAGATGATAAAAGAACTTTTGGGGTAGTAGCGCTAACACAATTAAAGGTTTGACTCAATTCTACGATGGCAGATCAACAATACAAGCATGAGCTCAACCTTAAAACGACGTATAATGGTTATATAACCCAAGAACATCAAAGTTAATTGGACCCATACTCCACAACGACGTAGTCCTTTCCAGAAATAAACATTTATGCCTCTTATGAACAAGACCCTATTTTGCAAACAGGTATCAGCATTTAAGCTACTGCATGTTGTTAGCGGTCGTTACGACACGTTTTCGACTACCAATACTCGGGAATAAAAAAGGATATATGTGACATTCCATGTACTTAGGTTTATTTCTAATAGAGTTCCATGAGTTTTGGTGAGTTACACTTGTGCAGGTACAACAATGAGAAATACGTGCTATAGGGGTCGGAATTGATCGATTCGACCGAACGACTCCATTCCGCCGGTTACCCCCCTTAGCCGTGCACAACATTGGGAGTCGTCCACGTCAACAATGACCAAGCAGATGATGATGCATGACACATGGGCGACCGCCACCTCATCCTGGGCCAGATCAACACGAAGACCATCACTAGAAGCCAGCCCAGGGGGTCCAAGACCAAAGGTGGTGCTGGGGAGGCCGGCCACGGGCTAGGCCCGGTTCGGCCGAATCTCACAATTCGCCTGAACCGACTACGGCACCAGAACCGACTAAGGGGGGCAAATCTAGGCCGTCAGAGCAAATGGCGGTGCATCCAAGGGTTCGGCCAAATCCTAGGATTCGCCCGAACCCGGGCAATTCTCCTGAATCACCAAGGGGTGCCCCCCCCCCCCCGGTTCTATTGGCCGCCACTCCTCTCCACCATCCTAGTTCACCTATAAATGCAGTGGCATTTCACTTGTAACACACACACTCAAGCCAAGGAGCTCTCATTCCACTTCTTTCTAGTAGAGTTAGGATAGTTTAATTGGGAGTTAGAGTTGAGTCGAGCTGTGCCTTGGAGGTTCCGAAGTCGTCTTCAGAAGCTCTGGTATAAGCTCTTGTATCTTCTCCTTTTCCTTTTGTAACACTTCTTACGATCCAATATCAGGATTTTGAATCCAGGTACTAGGGTAAGGAGTGTTTCAGTGGTTTTTCTTATGGCTCAGTAAAATATATAAATATTCTACAAGCGCACAGAATTACCGCTATAGCACTTCACAAGGGAGTAATCCGAGGTATTGTAATTTATATTTCTGCAAGGAAGCGTTGGCAAGATTACTAGCAAACAGATATTCGAGACTATCAGAGAAGGGTACACTACTAGCAAGACAGGGGATAAACGATATTGGATAGGAGTGGTTATACTGTGACACACAGCTCAAGGGTGGCTCAGATAGGAAAGAGAAAGAATAGATAGTTGGGAGGACAACGAGAAGAGATAGAGGAATCCTGGGTACTTTTTCTACCTATGTCACTCGGGCTTAGAGATACAGTGGCTGAAGAGCCAGTACTCAGAGATCAGGGTTAACTCTAATGTCTTAGCGTCGGGACAATAGAACCTATGACACGCAGAAAGGGATGAGAAGGGGTGCCACCAATCCTACACTCTGGGATCCTGCAGGCCACGATGAATGTGATGGACTACGTAGGCCGTATAGGGCTGTCACCACCTAACGGCTACCACCTCCGTAGACGTGGGGACAAACTAAGGCCACTAGCTAGTCTGGGAACCATTTCCACACTAGTCAACAACTACTTACTCCACTAGCAAGAGCAAGCAACCTTGTCAATACCCCAGTGACAATACACCACAAGTATTGAGCAAGATCGAAGAACCAGCTAAGACAAAGACTTAATCAAGATCTAGAAGCACTAGAGCTACAGCTAACTATAGTCTAAACACGATATAGATGCAACTAGGATAAAGTAGAAGCAAGCTATAAATGACAAGGGCAAAGTGATAAAGATAACTATATTGATAACTCAAAGTCTTACAAAAGGAAAAGATACAAGAGCTTATACAAGAGCTTCTAAAGACGACTCCAGAACCTCCGAGGCATAGCTCGACTCAACTCTAACTCCCAACTAAATTATCCTAACTCTACTAGAAAGAAGTGGAATGAGAGCTCCTTGGCTTGAGTGTGTGTGAAACAAGTGAAGTACTCCTCTATTTATAGCTTGAGCACGTCGGTGGTAGTAGAGTGGCAGCCAAGGGAGTGAGAGGCGGTGGCCCGGCCAATTCGGCCGAATCCAGGGGATTCGGGCGAATGTATTGGTTCGGCCGAACTGCCCAGTTTGGCCGAACCATCAGATCCACCGCCTTGGATGCTGGATGGCTTGGATGCTCTCCCTTGGTCGGTTTGGCAGCTGGGGCGGTTCGGCCGAAGGCCTGGGTTCGGCCAAAGTGGGCCTGGCCCGTGGCCGGCCTCCCCAGCACCGCCTCTTGCTTGTGGACCTCCTGGGCTGGCTTGGGTTGATGTCCTTCATGTTGATTTGGCCCGGAAGTGATGCGGCAGTCGTCCACGTGTCACTCACGGTTGTTGCTTGGTCATCGATGACGTGGACGTGTCCCGTGTCCTGTACGGCTAAGGGGGGTAACCGGCCGAACGGAGTCGTTCGGCCGAATCGGTCAATTCCGACCCCTATAGCACGTATTTCTCGTTGTTGTACCTGCACAAGTGTAACTCACCAAAACTCATGGAACTCTGTTAGAAATAAACCTAAGTACATGGAATGTCACATATATCCTCTTTTATTCCCGAGTATTGGTGGTCGAAAACGTGTTGTAACGACCGCCAACAATAACATGGTGAATGCTTCTTACGTGCTGCCTTTCTTTCAGATGATGATCTTGCCTTACATGATGACAACATTCACATGGCCATTGGAGTTGATGCCATTCCCCAGCCTAATGGGCAGAACCATATGGCCGACAAAGGTGATGTTTCCTTGCTATCATTCTATTAGCTATGGTTGCATGTTGAATGCATTCTTACTGGCTTCCATTTTTTAGATGGATTTGAGAAGCATGATGACAATACCCTAATGGTTGATGGAGCAGACGACAGTGCCCATCCTGCTGACAACCAGATGACCAATGAAGGTGCCCATCGTACTAATAGCATTTTTAATGTAGATTTGCAGCTTTCTTAGAATTTTTTTCCAGCAAGTCTCATAGCTTTGCATAGTATATATCTGCATATGTAATGTCTGCAATGATATTACTTGATTATACTTATCACTGTTACTCTTGGAATTTCTATCATTTAATGTATTTGAGCCTCATGCGTTGCTTATTCTATATACTTTTGCTTTAATTCTGTGCAGTGCTTTGTTGTGTTTTGTCTTCTTCCACTGTATGATTATGCTTTGTTGCCGTAACAAATGTATTTTTCTAATTGCTGAACATTAGTTATGTTGTGTGAATAATAGCTTGAAATTTCCAAGAGTAAGTGATGTCTGATTTCCTGGTTCCTGGAAATTGTTTGAGAATGGCATGCAGCATATATTATATGGTTTTTTCCTTACTGAAACAATTGTTTGAGGTCTGATTTCCTGGTTCCTAAAAATTTATTGACTGTTGAGTGACTAAAACTAAATTTGATTCATTCAACTAAACTTTTTCCTGATTAACAAAGTAGACCTGTCTTTATTAGTATTCAGTTTTCCATAGACATATTTCTGTAGTTTTAGCTTTCTTAGATAAGCTTAGATCATCGTTTGCTTCATCGTACTAATAGCATTTTTAATGTAGATTTACGACCAGGGAAAGAGCGACAGGAATGGGGAGTCAATATAGGACGTGATCTCTAAAGATTGACCCGAGCTAGGCGTGGCAAACTGCCCCTTGTCATAACTGAAGGGAGGACAAGGCCCGTGGTACCTCTTATTGCGGCAACGTTTGAAATTGAATGCAACATTGTAGTCACGAACCATCTCCCTATATTCAAGCATTGGAAGGAATACAAGAAACAACCTATGTTGTTCGGTCTGTTTATGGGAAGAATTCGTGTAAGTACATTCTTTCTCGCTGCATTTCTAGATGCAATATCCATATCCATGTTTAGGTATTTTCCATCGATTGGATGCTG
Organism: Echinochloa phyllopogon; assembly: GCA_033239725.1. Taxonomy (NCBI): domain Eukaryota; kingdom Viridiplantae; phylum Streptophyta; class Magnoliopsida; order Poales; family Poaceae; genus Echinochloa; species Echinochloa phyllopogon. The sequence continues at coordinate 18,783,545 of BTCW01000015.1, read as the reverse complement.
CAATATGTTTGATCGATCCATGGAATATTCATATGCCTGCTTGCTGTAGAACCATAGACATGTTCTTCAAATACTAGTACTGTAGTTTTGATGGATGAGTATGTTTTGTTTGAAACATGCATGTGCCCGTACTTTTGGTTGAGTACTGTAGTTTCATTTGATTCGTGTCTTGCAAGCTGTTTGTTTTCTTAGATGTTAAATTTTCTTATACATGTCCTTCCATCTGAATAGGCAAAGTTTGATATCGACATAAATTATGCGGCAACTAAGAAGGGTTGCCTTGAGATGATGAAGAAAGCAGTCCGCCAACAACGTCACAAGCTGAAGAAGGCATATTTTGATCCTTTTGCACTACATTTGGTTACGAAAACCTCTCCTATCAAATGCATGACTAAGGAACAGTGGGATGACCTTGTGCAATCATGGAAGAGTCCCAAAAGGATGGTATGTTTCTTAGTTTCTTGTTTTCTCCTAGAATGTGTCATGTACAGTTCCAACTCATGTTTAATACTGATGCAGGAGACATGTCAAGTGAACAAAGACAATCGAGCCAATGTTAAGTACCATTAAACTACTAGCTCCCAGAGCTACATGGTCTTCGTTGAAAATTTTGTAAGTTGCCTGCCTTCTTCTATTCTGTATAGCATGCTGATTTGGACGTGGATGTCATCTGGACATCATAAACATGCTGTTTTTGGACGTGGATGTTCCATTTTCATGTATGTTGATGTGCGGCATATTTTTGGATGAAGATGTGCAGTATATTTTCATGTATCTTGTTGCAGTATGTGTTTTAGTAATCCTGTTGTCATACCTCACTTAAATGTTCTCGTACTAGTTACAACAATTAGGACAGTTTGGCCGAGTGGTCAGTCACGGTGTTTGTTTCACTATTGGATTTTCAGGGTAATTGACTTATTGTTGTCTGATGGTCCTTGTTTGTGGTGTCTTTCTCTTGCTGTTTCCTCAGTAGATGCTCAGTTCACTATTGCAGTTCAGCCACAGCTTAGATTTGTCAGAGGTTTGACACCAGTGTCTGTAATCATTGCCGTTTGCTAGTTTGAGTCTTGGTGCTGCTTGGTCTAGTTGTTTCCTCAGTAGATGCTCAGTTCACTATTGCAGTTCGGCCACACCTTAGCTTTGCTAGTTGGGTCGTGCACGCCGGCCTTGAATGCCAGTAGCGCATTCTAGTCAATGCCTGCTTCTGCTGCCGCCACTGCCAGTGCACCCAACAGCAAGAGCAGCAGTAGCAGCACCATGGATTCTACTGCTCCAGCTCGCATAGCAGCTTATGTCTGCTCTGTGTGCTGGTACTGGGTGTTAAGAAAGTAAGCTAGGTTGTTTATGTTATTGACACGACCATCTACACAATCATTATTTGACGAGAATCATGCTATTTTATAGGAGGATGTACATGCAATTGGCCCACTTGCTGCTCCGCGTCGTGCTGTGTAACAACACTTTAGCAAATTATTGTCATTTACATGCATGCAGCCAGCCACTTCTGCACATACAGTACAACCTATATTCTACATTTCACTAGCTGTTGCAGCATCCACATTATTTATTGCTTTGCATGTGAACTGTCAAAATGTAAATGCTGGGCACATTCCACTGTCAGGGGAATTACCCTGCTGCTACCACTGTGTGGACATCTGAATTTTTTTGTCAAATTCTGTAGAACATTGGTTTCTTCCTGTGTTTCTTTAAATTTTTGCTAGTATCAAGTGTTGTAGAAAAGTAATAAACTGCTGCATGTAAATATTGTTTTTAGGGAGACATACAAAGATAAAGAACCTAATGCATTGGATTTGTTCAAAGAGTGCCACTACAGCAAGAAAAAGAAAGGCTTCACGCCCACTGTGCAGATAGCTATTGTAAGACATCTTTTGTATTATCCTCTTTTGAAGATTGTTTTAATCTGAATCACATGATCATTTACCATTTTTTTGCTTGCTTGCCTAGACTCAAATGGAAAACAAGTTTTCTACACCAACTGAAAGTGAAGAACCTAAGACTACTTGTCAGGTTGTAGCTGATGTCTTGGTGAGAACACTAAAAATAATTTGTTCCTTCAGAATGTGGGGATCCAGAATAGGCAGTCTAGATCCAATGTGCAAAACATTCAAGAAGAACTGGAAGTTGAGAAGAGGGCAAATGCTGAGCTCCGATCGATTGTGGACACTGTCACAACAAATGAAGGAAACACAGAAGGCAAGGATTACGGACTGAGAGGAGATGAAAAAACAGCAACCTGAGATGAATGCAAAGCTTGAGGTTATGCTAAGGGGTCGACCAGGTTGAGCTGCTCGAACTGTCTTGTGCTGAACCTCATGTTGTTACCTTTGCTGCTGTTATTGTTACCTTTGCTGTTGTAATTATATTGTTATGTTGTTACCTTTGCTGCTGCAATGTTTCTACTACTGCAATGTTTCTGCTGATGCAATGTTTTTTGCTTCTGCAATGTTGTTTCTGTTAATGTTATGTGATGCTGAGATGTTGATTTGATGCTGGATGTAACCTATGCTGAGATGTTGATTTGATGCTGGATGTAACCTATGTTGAGATGGTTATGGATTTGATAAGATGTTGAGTTTTTGCTGCTGGATGTAATGAATTCTGTTAATGCTGTTTATATAGGTTTTGGATTCTATTTATATGTTGTTTGTATGTTTGAACATGGGCTGTGCAATTGTTACGATTGAATGGGCTGCATTTTCATGGGATATATAAAGTTGACTGGATTTGGTAGGCTATTTTTCATACTGGGCCAAAAATAAATAAATTAAGTGGGCCATTAATAAATGGGCTGTGATGGTGACATTAGCTCCATGTCAGCAGCCACTCCAGCGCCATATCAGCAGTCACGTCAGCGTCATGTCACCGGCCACAACAGCGCCAGGTCAGTGGCCACGTCAGCGGCCACATTAGCGCCAGATCAGCAGCCACGTCAGCACCAGGTCAGCGTCCACATCACTAACAATGATGACATGGTTATTCAAGCTATGACGAATATAGTGACGTTTATTTTCGTCACTAAAAATGGGCTTGGGCTGGGCTACATGGGCCTATGGCTATTTTACGATGATTAGGAAATGTCATGGATTGCTCTAATCTATGACAATTTTCTAGATTCGTCACGCAAGTTAATCTGTGACGCTCAATACATGACGTAATCTGAAAATGTCAAAAACAACGCTTTGTGACTTTTTTGAGTAATATGTGACAAAAATATTGCATCATGTATTACGATGTTTTTTGTAGTTTGATGCACAACTGGTCCATCGGCCACGTTAGTTCTCGTGCTACCTATATGTACAATACGAATGACATGAATACAAGCTGAGCATTCTGTCAATTCTTCTCTTACATGGTATCAGCCATCTTCGATATTTTCTTCTTCTCTTCCGCTGCATCCGGCCAGCCATGGCTGACAACTCCTCCTCTGGCTCAAGTGGCCTCAGTGCGCCTAGCGTCAACCCCTTTGGTCCCCTTCCTCCTGGTGCTCCTCCTTTAGCCTCCACCATTGCCCTCCTCAACATTCATGGCCACGTTAATGTTAGTCTTGACATAGACGAGGTGAACGTCCGGTAGTGGTGCACCTTCTTCGAGGTCACCTTCAACAAGTTCGCTCTCTCCAGCCACATAGATGGCTCCCTTGATGCGGCACTGATGCGCACGACCCGGAGTGGCTGCAGATCAAAGCATGCATCGTCTGCTGGCTGTACGCGACAGTGTCGAAGGAGATCATAGAGGCGGTGTACAAGCCGCGCATCTGCGCATATGGAGCCTGCTTGGTTGGATGCTAATTTATGCCAAGACAAAACCATGGCAAGCCAAAATTATGGCCAGCCAAAACTAGGATAGGCCAAAATTAGGGCATGAAATTTAGGTATTCACTTGGTTTACACTACAAGAAATTTGTTAATCTATGACGGTTAGTTTTTGAGGACCATGTGTGTCCGAGGGAGCGAGAGGATGGTCTCTTCCTAGTGATGAGTGATTGACAACGTTGTGTGTACTGATGTTTGCCTTAGCTCAAATAGTTGCGCAAGAGAGGGGACGTACTCTACGCCTCCGCTCCTTTGCCGCTCCACTAGTTTTTTTTGGAACCCATTGTTTCATCACATCAATTACACTTGAGCCGGTTCCATGGCATTCCACGAGTTGGCATATTTGAGTGCCGAATCCCTTTGCCACATCCACGACTGTGTACCCGTACACTGCGACATCAACACGGAGGAGGTCTCAGCCAACTATGTGCAATCACGTCGGCGTAGTGCCATCACCATTGCATCAGTTCCGAAAGTCTTCATCATCATATGCCAACAGTGGGCACACTTAGGTGCGTGAAAAAGGTTTGCGTTTTTTACCTAAACTAAAGCAAGGTCCACCAGTTTCCATATGCTTATCTCATGTGGATATTTTTGATGCTTCATACTTCCCTTATCTGCTCTGGTTTGCTTGGGTTTGAATGTGATCTCGCGAGTACATTCATGACCTCTTTGAATTAAGCATGATGCTTAGATTAATTAGCTGCCTTTAATCAAATTAGATATCCTGAATCTTAGTTGAGTATACCGCTAGACAAGCGGGTTTATCCTTGCTCTGTTTTGTTGGTCTTGTGAAGTAGAGCAGTGCATGACTGGTTTCCAACTACCGTCAAACTTCCAAGAAAATCCTTAGTCTCTTGTGAGGAAAGTGTGACCCCGTGTTGTACCTCCTCAGAAGCAACTCATTCCGACTAGCCCAGTCTTTCCCGTCGCCGACACGGCTTCATCGAGGATGGCAAGCAAGACGATCCGCGAGTTCTCCGCTCCATTGAGCGAGAACGTGCGTGTCGGACCAGCTCCGCCAGTCGGAGAAGGCAACTTCAAACTCAAGCCAGCCCTCATCAACATGGTGCAAGCTATCCCATTCTGTGGCAAGCCACACGAGGATGCCAACGCTCATTTCAGCATTTTCTAGAGATTTGCAACACTTTCACCATACGCGGGGTAAGCATCAATGTCGTTCGCCTTCGTTTATTCCCATTCTCATTATTAGGCAAGGCAAAACAATGGTTTTATACTAAATGCGAAGCCATAGAAACTTGTGATAAGTGCACTAGCACATTTTTGTTGAAATTCTTTCCAGTTGGGAAAACCAACGCCCTCCAGAATAAAATTACTAGTTTTCAGCAGTTAAAAGATGAAACAGTCCCGGAGGCATGAGATCGCCTCCAGGACTATATATCTGCTTGTCCTCACCATGGTATGCAGAGTTGGTTCATCATCCAAACCTTTTACCACGGGCTTAGAAGCTCTGCCCGTAAGTATTTGGATGCTGCTGTTGGAGGTTCTTTCTTCTCTCTCGAGAAGAGTCGTGCAAAGGCCCTCATCAGGAAGATGGTTGAGAACCTCGGACCTAAGGAGTACATCAAGTTGAAGCTCTGGACATGCTCGCTACCAAGATGGACCTTCTGATGAAGAAGCTGGAGGCCCCTGCTCTAGAATCGGTGCAAGCCATGGACGGTCGCATGACTTGCAATGTCTGTGGCAACGCTAGCCATTTGGGGAATGACTGCCCCAAAACGTGAAAAGATGCCCACTACGTCAACAACTCCAACAACAAGGGGTATCGACCGAACAACTACGGCAATCAAGGCTGGAATTCGCGCCCAAACCTCCCATTTGAGAGGCCTCAACAAGGTAACAATTTCAATTCCAGCAATTTCAATAACGCGTCCGGGCGGCGTCGGGGCATCACGGCATTGCCCAGCTTCGATTCGCGGCAGAGGCACGCGATCGTTGCCGTGGGCGAGCGGGGAACTAGGCCGGCTTGGTCAGAGCGAAGCTCATCATTGGCTTGGTGTGGAGCAGTGCTCAGACATCGTCGGCCACGTGGAGACGACGGGCCGCCTCGGTCGGCTCGGTGCACGGCGTGGCGTGATCGAAGGTGGGAAGCTAGGGTGCGCGCGCGCGGGCGTGAGGCCGGCAGGTGGGACCGAGCTCGTGCAGAACACGTCAGGCGCTTGGGCTGGTGCGAAAAGAGCGCGGGCGCTGGCCGGGCGGCGGTCGCCCGGCGCGGCGGCGCGTTCACGGCCGGGCGGCGCACGGGAGAGAGAGAAGCAGGGGAAAGAGAGGGGGTTTGACCGGGGATCAACAGTGTTTGACCTAGATTAGCACAAAAAATTTCCATTAAAACTAAAAAATCCGAAAACATGAAAGTTGTAGAGAATTTCAAGCTGCCCAATTGTACTGCTGGAGAATTTTTGAAAAGGTCCTTGGTTTTGACAGAATAAAAGGGAGATTCAAAATTCACTCAAATTGACTTTGAATTTTAAAAAAATAAGGGGGTTATTTAAATTCTTAACTAGTAACTTCAAATTATCTTACCTAATTTGGGGGGAAAAACTCATGGCTAGTTCATTTCATCAAATTAATATTCTCAATTAGTTTTGATCAACTTTCGGTTTATATTTGAATTCAATATAAGGTTTGACTTTGGTCAAAAATAGGGGTTTAAAATCAAATCTAGCTTATAATTGTTTGACATTTTGTGAATAATTATTAGAGTTTTTACAGCCTACCCTCCTTAAAAGAAATCTCGTCCCGAGATTTGAGATAAAGGTAGCTAGTAAGACGTTAATACCTTCATGTGCGAGAAGAAATCCTCAAAAATTTTGGTTAAGAAAATCTTCTGTTTCCCATGTGGCCTCATCTTCGGCGTGATGGTTCCATTGTACTTTAAACATCTTTACCACTTGATTCCTTGTTTGTCTTTCCTTTTGGTCAAGAATTTTGATGGGAAATTCTACATAAGATAAATCCGGTTCTATCCACACCTCTTATTGCTCAATTACTTCATGTGGAACTTGAAACACTTTTTGAGTTGGGAGATATGAAAGACATCATGAACAGCGGAAAGTTGATCAGGAAGTTTCACTTGATAAGCCACTGGTCCACATTTCCTAATTATCTCATATGGTCCAATGTATCTCGGGGCCAATTTTCCTTTGACTCCAAATCTCTATACCCCCTTCGTCGGTGATACTTTAAGATAAACATGATCACCCACTTCAAATTGTAAGGGTGTACGTCTTTTGTCGAAATAGCTCTTTTGTCTTGACTGAGCTGCCTGGAGGTGTTTTTGAACGACCTTGACCTTTTCTTCTGCTTTAATCACTAGGTCAGGCCCAAACACTTGTCGTTCTCCGGCTTGGGACCAACTTAATGTCGTTCAACACCTCCGGCCATACAATGCCTCAAAAGGTGTCATTTTCAAACTGGTTTGATAGCTGTTGTTATAAGAGAATTCAGCTAATGGCAAACATTTGTCCCAATTCTTGCCATAATGAATGACACAAGCACGAAGCATGTCTTCCAGAATTTGATTTACCCTTTCGGTTTGTCCATCAGTTTGTGGATGATAGGATGAGCTCCTAATTAGTCGAGTGCCTAGAGACTCTTGCAATTGTTCATAAAAGCGAGCAATAAATTGAGCCCCTCTATCAGAAATAATGGTTTTGGGTATGCCATGTAGACTGACAATGTGATCAAAATAGATCTCATCATAGCGTTTGACAGAATAGGTGGTATGCACGGGAAGAAAATGTGCAGTTTTAGTGAGTCGATCCACTATAACCCAAATGGAATCATGCCTTTTCGAGGTGTAGGTTACCCAATAATGAAGTCCATACTTATGTCTTCCCATTTCCATGATGGAATAAGTAGTGGTTGGAGAGTACCTGCTACCTTTAAGTGACTCGCTTTAATCCTCTAACACGTGTCACATTCCGACACGTATTCATTCTGGTCCACCAAAATTGTAGTCTCAAATATTGGTACATTTTGTTACTTCCTGGATGAATAGAGAATTTTGAAAGATGTGCCTCATCCAGGATTTGTTTACGCAGCTCAGAATTCTTTGGAACGACTAAGCGATCTTCAAACCATACTACTCCCTTATAGTCTTGTCAGAAACATTTGTAAGAAGAGTCTCCTTGAGATATTTGTTTGATAATTTGGATACCTTTGTCATTTAGTTGTGCCATGATTACTTGATCTTGCAAGGTAGGTTCAAGTGCTATATGATTTACTGTACCATGAGAAACAATTTCTAAGTTAAGCTTCTGCATTCTCGGCATATGGTTTCTGAGATCTGCTCTACAGAAAAACAATCGCAATGAGCTTTACGACTGAGTGCATCCGCTACCACATTTGCCTTTCCGGGATGGTAATGCACCTCCAGATCATAGTCTTTAATTAGTTCTAACCATCTCCTTTGTCATAAGTTAAGATCAGCTTGGGTGAAGATATATTTAAGACTTTTGTGATCCATATAGACGTGACAACGATTTCCCATTTGATAGTGCCTCCAAAATTTTAAGGCATGAATGACTGCTGCTAGTTCAAGATCATGTGTGGGATAATTTTGCTCATGTGGGCGAAGGGCTCGTGATGCATAGGTAATAACCCGATGTTCTTGCATGAGAACACACCCGAGTCTGGTGCCTGAGGCGTCACAATAGACATCGAATGGCTTGGTGTTGTCTGGCTGAGCTAGAACGGGTGCTGAAGTCAATAGTTTTCTTAGAGTGTGGAAAGCTTCCATGCATTTTTCACTCCACACATACTTGACTCCTTTCTTCAGCAATTCAGTCATGGGTTTAGAAATTTTTGAAAAGTCTGGTATAAACCGGTGATAATATCCTGCTAGACCCAGAAAACTCCGAATTTGATGTACGGAACTGGGTGGCTTCCAATCCATCACTTCTTGTACCTTGCTGGGATCAACAGAAATACCATTACTGGAAATAGTGTGCCCCAAGAATTTAACACTTTTCAGCCAAAATTCACACTTGGAGAATTTAGCATAAAGCTGATGACCTCGGAGACGCTGAAGAACAATGTGAAGGTGGTGAACATGTTCTTCTTCATTTTTGGAATAAATGAGGATATCGTCAATGAAAACCACGACGAATTTATCAAGTTCTGGCATAAAGACTGAATTCATGAGATACATGAAATAGGCTGGAGCATTCGTGAGCCCAAAAGACATAACCAAGTACTCATATGGTCCATAGCGAGTGGAGAAGGCAGTTTTAGGAATATCACTTGGTTGGATCTTTATTTGATGAAAGCCGGAACGGAGATCAATTTTCGAAAAGACCTTAGCTCCCACTAGTTGATCAAAGAGAAGGTCGATGCGAGGTAATGGATACTTGTTTTTGATAGTCACCGCATTGAGTGGCCGATAGTCTACACAGAGCCTTAGACTATTGTCTTTCTTCTTAACAAAGAGAGTTGGACAACACCAAGGTGATGTACTAGGGCGAATGTATCCCTTATCCAAGAGTTCTTGGAGTTGTGTTTTTAATTCTGCTGGTTCCTTAGGTGGCATTCGATATGGCCGCTTAGAGATAGGTGCAGTGCCGGGCTGCAATTCAATGACAAATTCAATTTCCCCATCTGGTGGCATCCCTGACAAGTCTTCTAGGAATACATAAGCATACTCGCATACCACCGGTATATCTTCTATTTTGATTTCCATCATTGCATAGGCACAAGTATTGATGCATTTATGAGGTGGTAGATAAAGAGTAGTGGACCCATGTGTGGGGGAATTGATATCTATAACCCGTGATGCTATGTCTAAGGTAACTCCATGTTGTGTCATCTAGTTTAGTCCCAGAATAACATCCATGTCCTCAATGCCCAAAATAATAAGATCGGTGGGAAATACTTGACTACCCAACTTGAGTGGCACTCGACGTGTTATTTGATTCGATGCAATTTTCCTACCCGATCTTGTGATCATGTAAGCACCTTTTGTATGAGTGAACCCTAGCCCACATTTTCCACAAAACTTTGTACTGATGAAACTATGTGATGCTCCCGAATCAAACAAAATAATAGCAGGCTGGTTTTGAATAGAAAAAATACCCGTCATAATTGGAGCACCCTTAGGAAGGTCAGTGAAAGTCGTGAAGTTAAGTCGCCCTTGGCGTACATGCACCATGGGTTTCTTGCCTTTGTTGTTGCCATTGTTGTTGCCATTGTTGGGCTTTGACCCCTGAGTTTGATTCTGCTGCCGGCCCTGGGGGCATTCTTGGGCAAAATGATTTGTACTCCCACAAGTGAAACAACGGTTAACAGTTGGGCGAACTGACTGCTGCACATTCAGTCTTGGACCATTAGGCCGAGGATTTGGTGGCTGAAAATTCCCTGGCTGTTGTGGTGGCCTAAAAACCCAGCGTCCTTGTTGAGGAGGCCTCTAAACAATCTTCGAAGGAACACCACGCACAAACGGATACCTCCGTGGTGGAGCACTCGAGGATCCGGATGGTGCCTTTCTCTTCTTCTCAGCACGGTGTGCCATAATACAATCTTCCTGGGTAATGGCCAGATTAACCAGCTCATTGTAAGTGTTAGCCTTGACAGGATTTAGGCGTTCCTTGAGCTTGGTATTAAGTCAACGATGGAAATGATCACGCTTCTTAGCATCAGTGTCAACATTATAACCTGCGTACTGACAAATATTGTTGAAGGCCTGGGAATACTACAATACGGTGCGAGTTCCTTGTGTGAGAGTGAGGAATTCATTTAGCTTCCTTTCCATCAATCCTTCTGGTATATAGTGATCGCGAAAAGCATTTTTGAACTCTGCCCAGGTTACTACGTAGTCGGCAGGGAACGTAGTTAAATTACTCTCCCACCACAAACGAGCTGTACCGCGGAGTTGTTGTGCGGCATAGAGGACCTTGTTTTCATCTGAACAAGGATCTATCAATAAAGAAAACTTGGATTCAATAGTGCGAATCCAAGCATCTGCATCAAGAGGCTCTTCAGCTTTGCTGAAAATGGGCGGTTTAGTGTCCAGAAAATCCTTATAAGTCGCCGCCCTGGAGGATTGCCATTGTGGCCACCCCTCTGCTGCTGCTGCCCTTGGACTATTTGTCGCAGCAAGTCAACTTGGGCAGCCATGAAAGCCTCAATGGAGGGTGGGTTTTGTCCGCTCCCTCTAGTGCCATTGAACCCTATGGTGTTTGCCGTGTGGGACCCACCATCTGAAATTCAAAACCTAATCGTCAGCCAAAGAGCTCGATAAAATCCAGTTCTTCAGCAGGTAAATAAGGGACATTAATGGACTATACTAAGTCCATAGTAAAGATTTTGGACAGAATATTGACGTTGTAAATAAATTCATGGCTTCTGTTTTACATGTCCAAAAATTCCCGTCTTTCTGCTGTGGTTAGAAAACTTTAGTATCTTAAAGTTTGGTATGAATTTGAGGGCCTAAACTCATAATTAAGATGTACCAAACTGTAGTCTTATACTTGGGTGCTGCACTGAAAATTTTGGTGAACATAACTTTAGTATTTGGTGTCCAGATTCCTGTAGAACGGTCAAACGATGCTAAATTTTTGTGAGCAGACAGCCTGCATGTTTTTCTACAACTTTGGTATTCAGGCCCTGATGAGATTCAAAGGCTAAAATGACAAAAAAAAATATTTATTGTACTGCTGTACCGCTGGTGGTTCAGACAACTATACTTCAAAATTTTTGACATAACTCATTCTAGATTACTCCAATGATGTTGAAATTTTGGCAACAAACAGATCACATTATAAACTACAACTTTGGTATTCACAACCAAACCCATATTTGCAAGGAATTATCATTAGCGACATCAACTTGGTTTTGGCTGTAACGAGAACAACTCTATTCGGGTTACATTTAGAAGTTTCTCCGGGACAAATCCCGTTATCAAATAGTTATATCCATGTGCACTAATTACAAAAGGAGTCACTCTACTCTAAGTTAGCCTATACCACCACTGTCCAAAAGTTAGGCCGCTTAAGAGGAGTCTGTGCACTATTAGCTAAACATATTTAGAAATCATCTAAATTGCCCACCGAGGAGTGGCTGGGCAGCGGGTTGTAATTTTCCAATTGATGTGGCGCTTCATCCTCGAAATCAACATCGGAGATGCCTTCTAGCATTTTAGGTTCACCCCCATCCAATTCCATAGCTTCAGGAGGGGCTTGTTGTGCCTGATGCATCTGTAGCTAAATATTTTCTCCCTGTGCATCGGCCAACTCTACCAGTAAGTCATGAACCTGATCCTCTAACACATCCACCATTTTGATTCTCTCATCCAAATCATGCCTAAGGTCATCTACTTCCATTTCTAATTCCACAATTCTTGCAGCCATTTCCTGGACTTGAGCCTCCTGGTTGTTGCCTATCATCAGATTAGCTTGTGCCAAATCAGAAAGATGGGTGATGGCAGCGTTTTGGCGGGCTTGCTGTCGGTACGATGCATTCATGCACCTAGTAGATGTGAGGATCGTATCTTGGGGGCACACATACCCCTGCAACTCCATGTGGCTGATTCGGTCCAGCCACATTGGCTCATTTTCATCCGCAGTAGGAAACAACCCCATGGGGGCAACTGCTACCACCAATGGGTGATAGCTGCAAAAGTTGGTTAGCGCGGTAAGTGCTGCTGTTTCCCACCCATCCTCCTATTGATACCCAATGACTTCTAAATTCAGCAAGGGCCACTCAGGATGAATAGGGTGTGGTGGCACAGTTAGCTGTACGTGACAGCGTGGCACCCCCATTTCTTCATAACGACGTCCAACGTAGTGTGGCGGAACATTGTATCCTACTGAACTGAGCGTATCCCACAAAATGGCGGGGAATCCTTCCAGGTGTAGGCAATTCGAATGGACACGCCCCTCAAGATCAACCTCAAAGATTACCGGATTTTCCATCTGAAATTATCAAGACCAACATGTGAGATATGGATATATCAAGCGTGTTTGGAAGAAATGCTCAAGAGGTGGTTGTCCAATAGTTCCCAACTTTTGTGAAAATACTTTGAATACACTTCTGGACTTCTTTGTTATTCAAAGTTTAAGGGAAACAGGTTCTCATAGTACCGGATTCTATGCATTTTTATTTCAGCCTTTTCCTGAAACTGTAGACAGACAAGTCACTATTGTTTTATTCATTTCTCTCGGCTCAACCATCCAGTTAGTCTCAATTTTTGACAACAGGTAGAGCACTCATATACCCACAACTTTCATGTTGATCACTTTTATCAGAAACAAGGTTTAGATAGTCGAAAATGTGAAACTCAGACTTTTTAAGCCCAACAATACAATTCAGCACATCTCTGAGTATTTTCAGATGGACATCCACTTAATGTGTCAGACATAACTCCTAGTTTAGTGGTCCAATTGATGTGAAATTGTAACGGAAGATACACAACTCCATTATGAAAAAATCTCTTATTGTCAACGTTTCCCAAAAATAAGTTTTTGAGGGCCTAAAATTAAAAACACAGAACCTTTGCTAACCTGACCAACTCCTGAGAGTTTTACTAATACTGGTACTCAGATTATATACTGCTCAAAACATGTTTAGTATGACCCCATCTTTGTTTCTATTTATAACTTTTCTTCTACAAGAGAGTTGCAAAAAAAACACATCCTTAAGCATGGTTTATCTTTATTAAGCATCTTTAGTCACTCCTACCTTTATGTGCAGACAACTTGGGGTGTTGGTGGTGCTGAATAAATTTCAGCTTGTACTACTGTATTGACACCACTGTGCGATACATAGGGACTAATTCCCGTGAGCAAGCTATAATAAAGCAGTGGCAACATGCCAAACTTAGCGAACCCAAAGGAGATATACCAACTACTTTACATGGACAATTTACTTATTTAGCCATTTAAAGAATAAAGATAAGATCTGAACCATGTTGTCAGTTTTCCAATTAAAGAGACACCTATTTACTAGCCATGCTTAACCTTAGTCGATACAAGCACAGTCACATAGAAGATCTGAAGGTTAAGTGCAAACAAATAATGAGCAGGTCCATCAAAAGAACTTTTGGTCAGAATGATTACTTATTTGAAAAGACAATCACAACCACAATGTGTGTATTATATTAATTTTTTAAGCAGATCCCTATCTTACTTTCTAGCCATTTTAACACACTAGTATGGAATATAGTTTTTGGCAAGTTATAACAAGAAACATACAGGATTACTGAGGGCCTAAGGTGGGGTTTTAGTGATTTTTAGCTGATCGATTTCATTTTATTGGTTTACCCCTGAGTACTATTGTGAAACCGTTTACATTTTGATGAGTTTATAGCATGATGCATAAAGGGCCTATTCGTCCTCTCATAATCACACTTATCCAAATAAATTTGGATTTAGGCGTGTATTTTGGTGGCATTTGTACGTCACTCCCTATAGTAACTAGCCGAAACACTACTCGCGCTAAAACTAACGTAGTTAGTGTACCTGCATCGAAAACAAGATATAACCGCTTGAACCTTTCGTGCCAGCACTCACGAAAGCATTCCCATTCATTACCATTCACTATAGGATTGGCACCCATGCGTTCAATGTTGCATGGACAACATTCATATGCTCCTGACCCAGGCAGCATATTAACAACCCATGGATGCACCGCATACCAAAATGGGTCCGGTTTTGATCATCGGGGGATCATTGCAGCCTTATCACCTGCAGCCGGTGGCGACAAGCTATTTTGAATTAAGCTTGAGTCGCATCCTTTTGCGCACCGTGCGGTAGGATAGGCGCCCATATGAAACACGTGCGCGAACCTAAACGACTACAAGTACCAGAATGCTTACCTACTTACCAAGGCGTAGGTGTGTCGTTACATGAAAGTAAATTGCTTGAAAGTAAATGTGCTAGAAGTCAGCTCATATAAGTTAGTAGCCACCTGAAAATCCCCCAATCCCCTAGGGCTTCACGTTCTATCTTTTTCCTTAATGATCCAACGCTTTTGGAAAAACTCAATTTTTGTGGGCAAATTTTATCGAAATAAGTGTTTTGAGGCTTGATGCTTTCTCTAGTGTACGCTTTTCGGCTCTGATACCAGCTGTGGCAGAACCGCTAATCTCAGCCCAATAACAGTGTACTTGCATCGCTTAAATGCGACCCAACACTTAAATTGGATCAAGATAGCCGTCTGTCGGGTTTCCCCGATATAACCACGTAAATAGAGATCGAAACAAACCATACAGACACCCGTTCAAAGACGAGCCCAGAGATTACATCAATCCAAATTATTACATCAAGTAGGTTCACTTGCCTTTGTTACAAACTGAGTTCAAAAGTAAAGGTTCAGAGCTCAACATGAAGCAGCGGAAAACAAGCGGGTGCTAAACGACGATACACTTGACATCATGAGGAAGCCTTCCATGATATCAATCACCACGATCCTCGCCAACCAAGGACTGGTCCCACTCAACAGTCCAACCCAGAGGGAGCTAGCATGGCCAAGTCAGACTAGCAACCATTTCGTCTAGAGTACCTAAAAATTTTAGCCACCAGCAAGCCTGAGTATACTAATACTCAGCATGTCTCACCCGACAGGTTAAAGACTAAATCACCGACTCCTAGATATGCCAGGCTTTTTGGCTGAGGGGTTTGTTTTGCCAAAAGCGATTAAAGAGTGGGTCCTTATATTCAATTTTTATTTTCCATATTCTAGTACTATTACCATTCTAAGTGAGCATATATTTTCAGCATGCATGTTGTACAAGGAACTTAAACAACAACATAAATCCAATATCAAGCTCGTGTTCAACTATTTACTCGATGCAGCATAGTGGTCAAGCAGTCTCAGTAGCTAGCCGAAACACTACTCGTGCTAAAACTAACGTAGTTAGTGTACCTGCATCGAAAACAAGATATAACCGCTTGAACCTTTCGTGCCAGCACTCACGAAAGCATTCCCACTCATTACCATTCACTATAGGATTCGCACCCATGCGTTCAATGTTGCATGGACAACATTCATATGCAGCCTTATCACCTGCAGCCGGTGGCGACATGCTATTTTGAATTAAGCTTGAGTATCATCCTTTTGCGCACCGTGCGGTAGGATATGCGCCCATATGAAACACGTGCGCGAACCTAAATGACTACAAGT
The DNA here is from genome assembly GCA_033239725.1 of Echinochloa phyllopogon. Classification (NCBI taxonomy): domain Eukaryota; kingdom Viridiplantae; phylum Streptophyta; class Magnoliopsida; order Poales; family Poaceae; genus Echinochloa; species Echinochloa phyllopogon. The sequence continues at coordinate 18,767,574 of BTCW01000015.1, read as the reverse complement.
ACCAGAATGCTTACCTACTTACCAAGGCGTAGGTGTGTCGTTACATGAAAGTAAATTGCTTGAAAGTAAATGTGCTAGAAGTCAGCTCATATAAGTTAGTAGCCACCTGAAAATCCCCCAATCCCCTAAGGCTTCACGTTCTATCTTTTTCCTTAATGATCCAACGATTTTGGAAAAACTCAATTTTTGTGGGCAAATTTTTTCGAAATAAGTGTTTTGAGGCTTGATGCTTTCTCTAGTGTACGCTTTTCGGCTCTGATACCAGCTGTGGCAGAACCGCTAATCTCAGCCCAATAAAAGTGTACTTGCATCGCCTTAAATGCGACCCAACACTTAAATTGGATCAAGATAGCCGTCTGTCGGGTTTCCCCTATACAACCACGTAAATAAAGATCGAAACAAAGCATACAGACACCCGTTCAAAGACAAGCCCAGAGATTACATCAATCCAAATTATTACATCAAGTAGGTTCACTTGCCTTTGTTACAAACTGAGTTCAAAAGTGAAGGTTCAGAGCTCAACATGAAGCAGCGGAAAACAAGCGGGTGCTAAACGATGATACACTTGACATCATGAGGAAGCCTTCCATGATATCAATCACCACAATCCTCGCCAACCGAGGACTGGTCCCAGTCAACAGTCCAACCCAGAGGGAGCTAGCACGGCCAAGTCAGACTAGCAACCATTTCGTCTAGAGTACCTGAAAATTTTAGCCACCAGCAAGGCTGAGTATACTAATACTCAGCATGTCTCACCCGACAGGTTAAAGACTAAATCACCGACTCCTAGATATGCCAGGCTTTTTGGCTGAGGGGTTTGTTTTGCCAAAAGCGATTAAAGAGTGGGTCCTTATATTCAATATTTATTTTCCATATTCTAGTACTATTACCATTCTAAGTGAGCACATATTTTCAGCATGCATGTTGTACAAGGAATTTAAACAACAACATAAATCCAATATCAAGCTCGTGTTCAACTATTTACTCGATGCAGCATAGTGGTCAAGCAGTCTCAGTAGCTAGCCGAAACACTACTCGCGCTAAAACTAATGTAGTTAGTGTACCTGCATCGAAAACAAGATATAACCGCTTGAACCTTTCGTGCCAGCACTCACGAAAGCATTCCCATTCATTACCATTCACTATAGGATTCGCACCCATGCGTTCAATGTTGCATGGACAACATTCATATGCTCCTGACCCAGGCAGCATATTAACAACCCATGGATGCACCGCATACCAAAATGGGTCTAATTTTGATCATCGGGGGATCATTGCAGCCTTATCACCTGCAGCCGGTGGCGACATGCTATTTTGAAATAAGATTGAGTCGCATCCTTTTGCGCACCGTGCGGTAGGATATGCGCCCATATGAAACACGTGCACGAACCTAAATGACTAGAAGTACCAGAATGCTTACCTACTTACCAAGGCGTAGGTGTGTCGTTACATGAAAGTAAATTGCTTGAAAGTAAATGTGCTAGAAGTCAGCTCATATAAGTTAGTAGCCACTGAAAATCCCCCAATCCCCTAGGGCTTCACGTTCTATCTTTTTCCTTAATGATCCAACGATTTTGGAAAAACTCAATTTTTGTGGGCAAATTTTTTCGAAATAAGTGTTTTGAGGCTTGATGCTTTCTCTAGTGTACGCTTTTCGGCTCTGATACCAGCTGTGGCAGAACCGCTAATCTCAGCCCAATAAAAGTGTACTTGCATCGCCTTAAATGCGACCCAACACTTAAATTGGATCAAGATAGCCGTCTGTCGGGTTTCCCCGATACAACCACGTAAATAGAGATCGAAACAAAGCATACAAACACCCGTTCAAAGACAAGCCCAGAGATTACATCAATCCAAATTATTACATCAAGTAGGTTCACTTGCCTTTATTACAAACTGAGTTCAAAAGTAAAGGTTCAGAGCTCAACATGAAGCAGCGGAAAACAAGCGGGTGCTAAACGACGATACACTTGACATCATGAGGAAGCCTTCCATGATATCAATCACCACAATCCTCGCCAACCGAGGACTGGTCCCAGTCAACAGTCCAACCCAGAGGGAGCTAGCACGGCCAAGTCAGACTAGCAACCATTTCGTCTAGAGTACCTGAAAATTTTAGCCACCAGCAAGGCTGAGTATACTAATACTCAGCATGTCTCACCCGACAGGTTAAAGACTAAATCACCGACTCCTAGATATGCCAGGCTTTTTGGCTGAGGGGTTTGTTTTGCCAAAAGCGATTAAAGAGTGGGTCCTTATATTCAATTTTTATTTTCCATATTCTAGTACTATTACCATTCTAAGTGAGCACATATTTTCAGCATGCATGTTGTACAAGGAACTTAAACAACAACATAAATCCAATATCAAGCTCGTGTTCAACTATTTACTCGATGCAGCATAGTGGTCAAGCAGTCTCAGTAGCTAGCCGAAACACTACTCGTGCTAAAACTAACGTAGTTAGTGTACCTGCATCGAAAACAAGATATAACCGCTTGAACCTTTCGTGCCAGCACTCACGAAAGCATTCCCATTCATTACCATTCACTATAGGATTCGCACCCATGCGTTCAATGTTGCATGGACAACATTCATATGCAGCCTTATCACCTGCAGCCGGTGGCGACATGCTATTTTGAATTAAGCTTGAGTAGCATCCTTTTGCGCACCGTGCGGTAGGATATGCGCCCATATGAAACACGTGCGCGAACCTAAATGACTACAAGTACCAGAATGCTTACCTACTTACCAAGGCGTAGGTGTGTCGTTACATGAAAGTAAATTGCTTGAAAGTAAATGTGCTAGAAGTCAGCTCATATAAGTTAGTAGCCACCTGAAAATCCCGCAATCCCCTAAGGCTTCATGTTCTATCTTTTTCCTTAATGATCCAACGATTTTGGAAGAACTCAATTTTTGTGGGCAAATTTTTTCGAAATAAGTGTTTTGAGGCTTGATGCTTTCTCTAGTGTACGCTTTTCGGCTCTGATACAAGCTGTGGCAGAACCGCTAATCTCAGCCCAATAAAAGTGTACTTGCATCGCCTTAAATGCGACCCAACACTTAAATTGGATCAAGATAGCCGTCTGTCGGGTTTCCCCTATACAACCACGTAAATAAAGATCGAAACAAAGCATACAGACACCCGTTCAAAGACAAGCCCAGAGATTACATCAATCCAAATTATTACATCAAGTAGGTTCACTTGCCTTTATTACAAACTGAGTTCAAAAGTAAAGGTTCAGAGCTCAACATGAAGCAGCGGAAAACAAGCGGGTGCTAAACGACGATACACTTGACGTCATGAGGAAGCCTTCCATGATATCAATCACCACAATCCTCGCCAACCGAGGACTGGTCCCAGTCAACAGTCCAACCCAGAGGGAGCTAGCACGGCCAAGTCAGACTAGCAACCATTTCGTCTAGAGTACCTGAAAATTTTAGCCACCAGCAAGGCTGAGTATACTAATACTCAGCATGTCTCACCCGACAGGTTAAAGACTAAATCACCGACTCCTAGATATGCCAGGCTTTTTGGCTGAGGGGTTTGTTTTGCCAAAAGCGATTAAAGAGTGGGTCCGTATATTCAATTTTTATTTTCCATATTCTATACTATTACCATTCTAAGTGAGCACATATTTTCAGCATGCATGTTGTACAAGGAATTTAAACAACAACATAAATCCAATATCAAGCTCGTGTTCAACTATTTACTCGATGCAGCATAGTGGTCAAGCAGTCTCAGTAGCTAGCCGAAACACTACTCGCGCTAAAACTAATGTAGTTAGTGTACCTGCATCGAAAACAAGATATAACCGCTTGAACCTTTCGTGCCAGCACTCACGAAAGCATTCCCATTCATTACCATTCACTATAGGATTCGCACCCATGCGTTCAATGTTGCATGGACAACATTCATATGCTCCTGACCCAGGCAGCATATTAACAACCCATGGATGCACCGCATACCAAAATGGGTCTAATTTTGATCATCGGGGGATCATTGCAGCCTTATCACCTGCAGCCGGTGGCGACATGCTATTTTGAAATAAGATTGAGTCGCATCCTTTTGTGCACCGTACGGTAGGATATGCGCCCATATGAAACACGTGCACGAACCTAAATGACTAGAAGTACCAGAATGCTTACCTACTTACCAAGGCGTAGGTGTGTCGTTACGTGAAAGTAAATTGCTTGAAAGTAAATGTGCTAGAAGTCAGCTCATATAAGTTAGTCGCCACTTGAAAATCCCCCAATCCCCTAAGGCTTCACGTTCTATCTTTTTCCTTAATGATCCAACGATTTTGGAAAAACTCAATTTTTGTGGGCAAATTTTTTCGAAATAAGTGTTTTGAGGCTTGATGCTTTCTCTAGTGTACGCTTTTCGGCTCTGATACCAGCTGTGGCAGAACCGCTAATCTCAGCCCAATAAAAGTGTACTTGCATCGCCTTAAATGCGACCCAACACTTAAATTGGATCAAGATAGCCGTCTGTCGGGTTTCCCCTATACAACCACGTAAATAAAGATCGAAACAAAGCATACAGACACCCGTTCAAAGACAAGCCCAGAGATTACATCAATCCAAATTATTACATCAAGTAGGTTCACTTGCCTTTATTACAAACTGAGTTCAAAAGTAAAGGTTCAGAGCTCAACATGAAGCAGCGGAAAACAAGCGGGTGCTAAACGACGATACACTTGACATCATGAGGAAGCCTTCCATGATATCAATCACCACAATCCTCGCCAACCGAGGACTGGTCCCAGTCAACAGTCCAACCCAGAGGGAGCTAGCACGGCCAAGTCAGACTAGCAACCATTTCGTCTAGAGTACCTGAAAATTTTAGCCACCAGCAAGGCTGAGTATACTAATACTCAGCATGTCTCACCCGACAGGTTAAAGACTAAATCACCGACTCCTAGATATGCCAGGCTTTTTGGCTGAGGGGTTTGTTTTGCCAAAAGCGATTAAAGAGTGGGTCCTTATATTCAATTTTTATTTTCCATATTCTAGTACTATTACCATTCTAAGTGAGCACATATTTTCAGCATGCATGTTGTACAAGGAATTTAAACAACAACATAAATCCAATATCAAGCTCGTGTTCAACTATTTACTCGATGCAGCATAGTGGTCAAGCAGTCTCAGTAGCTAGCCGAAACACTACTCGCGCTAAAACTACCGTAGTTAGTGTACCTGCATCGAAAACAAGATATAACTGCTTGAACCTTTCGTGCCAGCACTCACGAAAGCATTCCCATTCATTACCATTCACTATAGGATTGGCACCCATGCGTTCAATGTTGCATGGACAACATTCATATGCTCCTGACCCAGGCAGCATATTAACAACCCATGGATGCATCGCATACCAAAATGGGTCCAATTTTGATCATCGGGGGATCATTGCAGCCTTATCACCTGCAGCCGGTGGCGACATGCTATTTTGAATTAAGCTTGAGTCACATACTTTTGCGCACCGTGCGGTAGGATATGCGCCCATATGAAACACGTGCGCGAACCTAAATGACTACAAGTACCAGAATGCTTACCTACTTACCAAGGCGTAGGTGTGTCGTTACATGAAAGTAAATTGCTTGAAAGTAAATGTGCTAGAAGTCAGCTCATATAAGTTAGTAGCCACCTGAAAATCCCCCAATCCCCTAGGGCTTCACGTTCTATCTTTTTCCTTAATGATCCAACGCTTTTGGAAAAACTCAATTTTTGTGGGCAAATTTTATCGAAATAAGTGTTTTGAGGATTGATGCTTTCTCTAGTGTACGCTTTTCGGCTCTGATACCAGCTGTGGCAGAACCGCTAATCTCAGCCCAATAAAAGTGTACTTGCATCACCTTAAATGCGACCCAACACTTAAATTGGATCAAGATAGCCGTTTGTCGGGTTTCCCCGATAAAACGACGTAAATAGAGATCGAAACAAAGCATACAGACACCCGTTCAAAGACAAGCCCAGAGATTACATCAATCCAAATTATTACATCAAGTAGGTTCACTTGCCTTTATTACAAACTGAGTTCAAAAGTAAAGGTTTAGAGCTCAACATGAAGCAGCGGAAAACAAGCGGGTGCTAAACGACGATACACTTGACATCATGAGGAAGCCTTCCATGATATCAATCACCACGATCCTCGCCAACCGAGAACTGGTCCCAGTCAACAGTCCAACCCAGAGGGATCTAGCACGGCAAAGTCAGACTAGCAACCATTTCGTCTAGAGTACCTGAAAATTTTAGCCACCAGCAAGGCTGAGTATACTAATACTCAGCATGTCTCACCCGACAGGTTAAAGACTAAATCACCGACTCCTAGATATGCAAGGCTTTTTGGCTGAGGGGTTTGTTTTGCCAAAAGCGATTAAAGAGTGGGTCCTTATATTCAATTTTTATTTTCCATATTCTAGTACTATTACCATTCTAAGTGAGCACATATTTTCAGCATGCATGTTGTACAAGGAATTTAAACAACAACATAAATCCAATATCAAGCTCATGTTCAACATTTTACTCGATGCAGCACAGTGGTCAAGCAGTCTCAGTAGCTTGCCGAAACACTACTCGCGCTAAAACTAACGTAGTTAGTGTACCTGCATCGAAAACAAGATATAACCACTTGAACCTTTCATGCCAGCACTCACGAAAGCATTCCCATTCATTACCATTCACTATAGGACTGGCACCCATGCGTTCAATGTTGCATGGACAACATTCATATGCTCCTGACCCAGGCAGCATATTAACAACCCATGGATGCACCGCATACCAAAATGGGTCCGATTTTGATCATCGGGGTATCATTGCAGCCTTATCACCTGCAGCCGGTGGCGACAAGCTATTTTGAATTAAGCTTGAGTCGCATCCTTTTGCGCACCGTGTGGTAGGATATGCGCCCATATGAAATACGTGCGCGAACCTAAATGACTACAAGTACCAGAATGCTTACCTACTTACCAAGGCGTAGGTGTGTCGTTACATGAAAGTAAATTGCTTGAAAGTAAATGTGCTAGAAGTCAGCTCATATAAGTTAGTAGCCACCTGAAAATCCCCCAATCCCCTAGGGCATCACGTTCTATCTTTTTCCTTAATGATACAACGCTTTTGGAAAAACTCAATTTTTGTGGGCAAATTTTATCGAAATAAGTGTTTTGAGGACTGATGCTTTCTCTAGTGTACGCTTTTCGGCTCTGATACCAGCTGTGGCAGAACCGCTAATCTCAGCCCAATAAAAGTGTACTTGCATCACCTTAAATGCGACCCAACACTTAAATTGGATCAAGATAGCCGTTTGTCGGGTTTCCCCGATAAAACGACGTAAATAGAGATCGAAACAAAGCATACAGACACCCGTTCAAAGACAAGCCCAGAGATTACATCAATCCAAATTATTACATCAAGTAGGTTCACTTGCCTTTATTACAAACTGAGTTCAAAAGTAAAGGTTTAGAGCTCAACATGAAGCAGCGGAAAACAAGCGGGTGCTAAACGACGATACACTTGACATCATGAGGAAGCCTTCCATGATATCAATCACCACGATCCTCGCCAACCGAGAACTGGTCCCAGTCAACAGTCCAACCCAGAGGGAGCTAGCACGGCCAAGTCAGACTAGCAACCATTTCGTCTAGAGTACCTAAAAATTTTAGCCACCAGCAAGCCTGAGTATAATAATACTCAGCATGTCTCACCCGACAGGTCAAAGACTAAATCACCGACTCCTAGATATGCCAGGCTTTTTGGCTGAGGGGTTTGTTTTGCCAAAAGCGATTAAAGAGTGGGTCCTTATATTCAATTTTTGATTTCCATATTCTAGTACTATTACCATTCTAAGTGAGCACATATTTTCAACATGCATGTTGTACAAGGAATTTAAACAACAACATAAATCCAATATCAAGCTCATGTTCAACTTTTTACTCGATGCAGCATAGTGGTCAAGCAGTCTCAGTAGCTAGCCGAAACACTACTCGCGCTAAAACTAACGTAGTTAGTGTACCTGCATCGAAAACAAGATATAACCGCTTGAACCTTTCGTGCCAGCACTCACGAAAGCATTCCCATTCATTACCATTCACTATAGGATTGGAACCCATGCGTTCAATGTTGCATGGACAACATTCGTATGCTCCTGACCCAGGCAGCATATTAACAACCCATGGATGCACCACATACCAAAATGGGTCCGATTTTGATCATCGGGGGATCATTGCAGCCTTATCACCTGCAGCCGGTGGCGACAAGCTATTTTGAATTAAGCTTGAGTCGCATCCTTTTGCGCACCGTGCGGTAGGATATGCGCCCATATGAAATACGTGCGCGAACCTAAACGACTACAAGTACCAGAATGCTTACCTACTTACCAAGGCGTAGGTGTGTCGTTACATGAAAGTAAATTGCTTGAAAGTAAATGTGCTAGAAGTCAGCTCATATAAGTTAGTAGCCACCTGAAAATCCCCCAATCCCCTAGGGCTTCACGTTCTATCTTTTTCCTTAATGATCCAACGCTTTTGGAAAAACTCAATTTTTGTGGGCAAATTTTATCAAAATAAGTGTTTTGAGGATTGATGCTTTCTCTAGTGTACGCTTTTCGGCTCTGATACCAGCTGTGGCAGAACCGCTAATCTCAGCCCAATAAAAGTGTACTTGCATCGCCTTAAATGCGACCCAACACTTAAATTGGATCAAGATAGCCGTCTATCGGGTTTCCCCGATACAACCACGTAAATAGAGATCGAAACAAAGCATACAGACACCCGTTCAAAGACAAGCCCAGAGATTACATCAATCCAAATTATTACATCAAGTAGGTTCACTTGCCTTTATTACAAACTGAGTTCAAAAGTAAAGGTTCAGAGCTCAACATGAAGCAGCGGAAAACAAGCGGGTGCTATACGACGATACACTTGACGTCATGAGGAAGCCTTCCATGATATCAATCACCACGATCCTCGCCAACCGAAGACTGGTCCCAGTCAACAGTCCAACCCAGAGGGAGCTAGCACGGCCAAGTCAGACTAGCAACCATTTCGTCTAGAGTACCTGAAAATTTTAGCCACCAGCAAGGCTGAGTATACTAATACTCAGCATGTCTCACCCGACAGGTTAAAGACATAATCACTGACTCCTAGATATGCCAGGCTTTTTGGCTGAGGGGTTTGTTTTGCCAAAAGCGATTAAAGAGTGGGTCCATTCAATTTTTATTTTCCATATTCTAGTACGATTACCATTCTAAGTGAGCACATATTTTCAGCATGCATGTTGTACAAGGAACTTAAACAACAACATAAATCCAATATCAAGCTTATCTTCAACTTTTTACTCGATGCAGCATAGTGGTCAAGCAGTCTCAGTAGCTATGAGATACACATGATTCGAATCGATTTGTTAACCTTGCAAGGTCGGACCTAAACACACGACATGCATGAACACGACGGGTCCACACATTATCAACCGTTCCCATCAATTCCCAATTTGTGTACAGAGCCCACAGCCCTTAGATACAAGGCCCCAACGGTCCCCGGAACGACGCCATGCCGTGGCCGCACTTGTACCCACATGCTGCAGCAAAGGAATCCCATTCCAGGGTTAGCGGGGTAAAGCCACGCTCCGGTTCAATCAGGTACAAGGATTACTGATTACCATTAAATCTCTCAGCATGTGTTTAGTACGTTCAAATACTTGACCACGAACACCGACACCCTTCGACCTTAGCAAAATTCTTACTAGACAGTCGGGGCACCAATAATCCTCCAAAAACAACTTGCCCATCCCTGCCCCTCATCCTTATGATTCCTTCATAAGTAAAGAAAGAAACTCCCATAACTCGCAAGTGGCAGGAAATCACTCGACTTCTACCGGATATTAGTTTAGCATAGCCACTAGCGATCCATACACTAGTAATCAACACATGGGAACTATGGATATGCAACTTCCAATATGGGACTAAAAGTGGTTCACCTCATTCTGATGCTAATGGGCTTTGAAATTTGGCCCAATAAAGTAATGGGATGGATTTAGGCTAAATTCGGGTCAACTTTGGGCCAAGGCTGGTCTACTAATATTTATGGTGGTTTTTATTCTCGGAATAATTATTTTCCTGGTTACAAAATAATTCTAGATAAGTTCAGAATTCATATTTAAACCATGAAAAATACTCAAAAAAATTCCAAAAATCCTAGGAAAAATCCTAGAGATAGATTTGGACATGAGGAACCCAAATAATGTATTTGGACCTCAGAAAAGGATTTTAGCGTACTCCACAAATTGAAATTTGCTCTAAGGAAAATAGGAATAAATGCCAGAAAACTCTGGTAAATCCCCATTAGGTTTCTAAATGTGTTTTTAAAAAGCTTTGCACACACAAAGGCACTGATTGTAAGAAGCACACATTGTTACCACCTATCTTATTTTAATTTAGAAAACATTTTTTTCCTATAGTAAATTCCCTATTAATTGTATAAAGCTGGAGAAAATTTTAGAAATTTGAGAAAACTATTGTATTAATTAGGCTAACTGTTCACATCCTAAAATTTGAAATTTTAGGGTGTGACAATTCTGTGGGCCTTAGGTACTTGGTGATATCAAGTCCCATTTTGGTAAAGGTCTTCGTGAAGATGACGTTGAGCCCACTGCTTCCGTCGATGAGTACTTTGGTCAGTCTGGCTTATGCCACGACTGGGTCCAAGACTAGAGGATATCTGCCTGGGTTGGCGAAGTTAGTCCACTGATCTTTCCTGGAGAAGGTAATGGGGACCTCAGACCAATGGAGGTACCTCAGGGTGGCTGGTTGTATTGCCATGATTTCACGGAGCGATAGTTTCTTTGCCCGCTTTGACTGGTTTAAGGACTCACCGCTGAACAGGACTGCCACAACGTTCTCGACGTGGGGTAGCCATTGTCGTGGTCTTTATCGTCCTTGCTTGTAAAATTCTTGTTTAAGGTGAAAGCAGTCGGCCCTCTTGTGCAGGCCGTTCGGGTGATATGGGCAGGGTCCATTCATCACTTTGTCAATGGAAACCGCATTCTTCTTCCGCTCTGGGCGCTCGACTTCCGCGACAATGTTGTCCGGCTTGTGTTTTTTATTGTCGTGGTTGAAGTCTAAGTTGTTGTTGTTGCGGCGCTCTTTGCCGTCTTTGTTGTAGTTATTGTCGTTGTTGCTGTTATAGCGGCGCCTGTCAAAGCACTCGTGCTCGCGGTCGTCTTAATCTGCCCACTCGACTGCCATACGCCTTAGCTCGGGGATGGTTGTTGGGCGTCTTCTGCCGAACTCGCGATGTAGCTCTCTGGCGTAGAGTCTGTCGTGGAAGCAATCAATGACCTCACAGTCAGATATATCCACAATTGTGGCTCTTTTTTCAAATAACCTCTTGATGAACTTGCGCAAGGTTTCACTTTTATCCTATTTACAGGCTGCCAATTCAAACTGGGTTCCAGGCCGAGACCAGGTTCCCTGGAAGTTGGCGGTAAACTTCTTGGTGAGATCTTCCCAGGAGTCGATGGACCCGGGGTGGAGGCCCTCGAGCCATGTAAGCGGGGTAGTATCCATCATGATGGTCATTGGATCCCCCCGCCATCTGGATTGCAGTTGAGTAGACTCTCAGCCATTGTTCAAGGTCTTGTTTGCCCGTGAACTTCTCGATGCTAGTTGTCTTAAACTTGCTTGGCAGCTTGATCTTCTTGATGCGGCTGGAGAAGGCTGGAAAACCGTCATACTTGTCTGCTGGCGAACGGTTACGTCCGCGGTGGCCATCGCTGCGGTCAGAGTATAATGCTGGCCACGATTACCTGAGTTGTAGCTTGGTGAGTTGTGAGGTCCTAGCCGTCCGCGGTTGTGGTCGTGGTCTTTGTCGCGGTCGCGTCCGCGTGGAGGATGATCTCCGTCGTGGTTGTTGTTGCATGGTTGATGATCTTCATCGTGTTGGTGGTCGCGATCGTGTCCGCATGGAGGGCGGTCACGGTTGCGGTTGTTGTCGCGGGGAGGATCGTTGTCCCGTGGTTGATGATCTTGGTCACGGGGTAGTGGTCCGTAGCGACGGTCGAAATCTTCACGCCAGCAAAGCTCCAAGTTGATGTGGTTCGCTCTACTCGACTGGATTACAGAACAAGCATCTCGGTTCATGTTGATGTGGGCATGAAGATCACCATCACGGTTAGCCATGTCACGTGGTCTGTTGCCATCGTGTTGTTTGGCGTTGGGGACTTGCTCGTTGTCTTGCCTTCCAGCTGCTCCACCCGATGCCTCTCGAGAAGCACGATTTGGGTGGGCAGATGCTGCTGGTTCAGTGTGCGAGCGCCTGCCTCCAGGGCATCTGCCACTCGAAGCGTGGTGGCTCGATGCAAGGTCGGTGCTGATGTTCTCACGAGCTGTCGCTAGGAGAGTCTGGACCTGCCTGATTTGTGGTGTTTCAGGCATAGACCTGACGATCTCCGCTGCAACAGAGGTGTTCATTGGAGCGTCCTGGAGTACCGGCTGGTCACCAAACATCGCGAAGTCCCGTGTAAGGTTTTGGGTCATGTTTGCGCGTATGGCTGCGTTGATGCGCCTTTTCTTGTGCTTGGCGTTCCTTGCTTGTCTTGAGGTTCTCTAATCCTCGGTTTCTCCATTGGTGGTGCGTTCCTCCTCGTAGATGTTGCCGACCAGCTCACGATGGTACTGGGTGCCTTGGCCACCAGAGCTGGCCATGAAGACTCATCTGCCGGGGTCAGAGGTGGTTGGTAGGGTAGTATGGTCGGAGCGTTGGATAAGTTGTCTGCTATGCTGTCAGAAGAGATGGTGATGGAAGCCATCTTGCCATCCTAGTAGGGTAGTTCTTCCAGGATGATTGCAGCTAGTCTTGACTCGTTGTCCCAACAGGTGTCAGTAGGTATCGCGTCAGGCCAGTGAACAAACAAGTCCTCCTGGTGTGCTGGTCACGACTAGTCCTGACGGGAGATAGACAAGTGGTCCTTTGAGATCGAAGTCGGTCTTGAAGTGGGCACGACAGGTTAAGCGTGCAATGTTGTCGGGGCTATCGCTCAGTAGAACCGTGAAATTGTCGTCTTCGTTGTCCTCTGATGGCTTAGAAGCCAGCTCAGAGTCCTTGCAGCGTTCCACTGTTGGACTGTCAACTTTAGGTGTGAGTTTGTTGTCCTCCGCGGTGTAGATCTATTGATATGTAGCCATGGCTTTGGTATATCCGAGCGGGAATCGATTCAAGGGGTTGTCCGATGGCATAGCCAGCTCGGCGTTCCCGACTCCTTCCATAATTGGAAGCAAGTTGTACCCGGTCTTGTCTTGAGGAGTCCTGATTGGACTCGGAGTCGGGGTCATGTCACACCCGGATTTACAGAGAAACCCGAATACGGCCATATGTGTGCCCAGGAAGTCATAGTACATATATAGCAAACAAATATAATAAACAGAGAACGTATGCTCGAATAAATAGAGTTTTACATCAGAGTTTACCTAAATAAAACACAGCGGAAGTCTAACTCTCTCGATGGGTAGAGCCTCAAGTCCACAGGGACACCGACTGGTTGACCGCAGCTCAGAAGTATAGAAATCCTAGAAAACTCAGTAGCTATCTCAATCACCGATCCATCTGTTACCCATCCGGTATTTTGTTGAATAATGGCAAGTGTAAGTATAACATCTACTTAGCAAGTATAGCATGGGTGTATGAAGGCTCAAAGTAAGGCTAGACATGGCTGAACTACATTAGCATTTTTAGTTGGTTCATTTTAACATTTACCAAGTTATTACAAGTGAATAGAACCCAGTTGCAACCCAATTAATAAAGTACAGGTGACATTAAGCGTAAATAAACACCATCTTCTAATAAAAAAGGATCCAGACCGCTCGTGACCCTGAGCAAGGCTATCATGATAGATTTACACTCTGTAGAGGTTTCGCCCTTTACCCATCAGTCGCGTAAAAGTTCAAAGGAACTTTGCACTCAACCACGCACATCAACACTTCTGAGGTGTGACTGCATAGGGACGCTATGAGGCTTTTCACAAGACACCCTAACAAAGCAGTAGCCGCTAGCTTAACAAGGCGGTGTGACTCTAGGCACCGAGATTGACTTACGCTCAGGGTGCAACGTGAGGGGGTCAATGGCGTCTAGAGCGCGACTACGCAAGCCAACCAATGTGCAACATGTGGAGTTCCAACGCGAGGACTCCCAACACGGGACTGTGCCTAACAAGACATAGTTAACGGATATACCGTCCTCGGTGGATCAAGAAACACCCTTTCACCTTGTTTCCACTAACGTCGTTAGCCCCTCGGTAACTACTGTGAAGCTAGAGACGTACAAGCTACTTGACGAAGACTAGAGCCATAATAGTTCTAGCAGTGGCGACAGGCTCCTGGGTTGCCGCTTTAAGAACTGGACCCTACGGAGAGACACTAGAACAAAGCACGAAGCACATGCTCTAGCTCCCTAAACCAAGTTGCTAAAAAGCAAGTTTTATCATTAATGTTGAAGTGAACCATTATGTCAAAATTAAAATTTAAACAATGGTGATAGTAGCTGCGCATAGCAAAGATTCTATCCATATGCATGAACCCGAGGTAATCAAGGGACAGGGTAATCAAGAGTAGGTACAACATTAAAGGTACATCAATTTAGACACATGCATCTATGAAATAAATGATTACAAGGTGGATAGGTAGCAAGGATTATCCGTCCTATAACTTGCCTTCCTCAAAATGCTACTGGTTGCTCCTAAAAGTCCTCCCCGTACTCGAACTCCAACGCAAACGGCTCACTGACTGGACACGAATAATCACACAAGCATCCACACAAGCCAGTACATGCAAAAAAAATTATTCTATTAGAACAGTACACCAAACACTAGAAATAGAACAAAAGAAGTTTAAAAACTAATCTATGCTTGGATACGAACACGTGAGCGCAACAATCACACTAGTCGGAGCTAAAACGAGAAAGTTACGGCGTTTCTAATGTTCGGGGACTTGCTGGCAAGGTTTAGAAACTTCCGAGACCTATTCGTGAAAAACCGAGGACCTATACGCAACTTCATATAAGAACCCGAGGGCTAATGCGCAAAAAGGCAGGGGCTTTTCTATGAAAGAGTATAGACTAAACGAATATGGTAGACAATTACAAGATTCACTGAGGGTCTTACTGAAAATCTTGAGGCCAAAAACGACGGAAGGCTCGGCGTGACGTCGAGATGAAGAATGGGCAGTAGTGGAAGATGTGGTGGAAGAAGACTATCTTAGGGAATCCCAAACAAAGGGGCCTCCCTGTAAAGGAGTTGATGGTGTGCCTTTTCTAGAGGAGAGGTGGTTCGTATATATAGGGAGAAAACCTCTCACATCCAGGTTCATTAGCAATATGGGACTAAAGGTGGTTTGCCCCATTCCAATGCGAATTGGCTTTGAAATTTGGCCCAACAAGGTGATGGGATGGATTTGGCCTAAAATTGGGTCAACTTTGGGCCAAGGCTGGTCTACTAAGATTTAGGGTGATTTTAATTTTTGGAATAATTATTTTTCTGGTTATAAAATAATTCTAGATAAGTCCGGAATTGATATTAAAACCATGAAAAATATTCTAAAAATTATAAAATCCTAGGAAAAATTCCAGAGATAGAATTGGACATGAGGAACCCAAATAAAATATTTGGAGCTCATGAAAAAGATTTTAGCACCTTCCATAAATTGGAATTAGCTATAGAAAAATAGAAATAAATCCCAGAAAGTTTTAGAAAATTCTCATTGGGCTTCTAAACGCATTTTAGAAAAATTTACACACATAAAGCCAGTAAATGTGACCGGCATGAATGCAAAGCACTCAACATTAAACCTATGTTGTTTTAATTTAATTTGGGAAAAAAATTCCTATACTAAATTCCCTGATAATTATATAAACCTTGGACAAATTTTAGAAATTTCAAAAAAATCCTTGTTTTAATTATACTAACAAATCACATCCCATAATCCAAAAATTCTGGGGTGTGATAGGTCGAAGTCGAGCTCGAAGTCATGCAACGTGTTAGAGTCGAGATCAAAATTGTTGCTGAGACTTGTGTCTCGACGTGATCGCGGAGCGGCTCCAGTGGAGACGCCTTCATCCGGTACAGGCTTGGACGATCCCTAAGGAAACTTGCGAAACCACCCTTACCATCGGTGATGAAGGTCCATGCGCCGATGACGAAGTTGCACCCTCCTCTGTCACACCCGGATTTACACAGAAACCCGAATGCTTCTATATGTGTGCCCAGGAAGTCCACAGAACACATATAGATAACAAATATGATAAACAGAGTACATATGCTTGAATAAAATGGTTTTACATCAGAGTTTGCCTCAGATAACTAAATAAAACAGCGGAAGACTCTTTATTAACTCTCTCTAAACGATGACGAAGACGAAGCCGATAACCATAATCCACAGGGACACCGACTGGCTGAGCACAGCTAGTAGAATGGTAGATCTTCAGGAAATTCAATAGCAGCAGTACCATCTAATCCATCTGTTACCCATCCGGGATTTTGTTGAATGGCAAGTGTAAGTAAATGTCTTACTTAGCAAATACAACACGGTAATGAAGGCTTAAAAGAAAGGCTTGACACGGCTGAACTGCATTAGCAATTTTAGTTGTTTCATTTTAACATAAACCAAGAATACTACAATTAAGTGAATCCCAATTGCAATTCCCAATTAATGAAGTAACGGTGAACATTAAGCAATAATAAATATCATCTTCTAATCAAAAAGGATCCAGGCCGCTCTTGACCCTGAGCAAGGCTATCATGATAGATTATACACTCTGCAGAGGTTTCGCCCTTTTCCCACCAGTCGCGTAAAAGTTCAAAGGAACTTTGCACCCAACCACGCACATCAACACTTCCGAGGTGTGACTGCATAGGGACGCTACGAGGCTTTTCACAAGACACCCTAACAAAACAGTAGCCGTTATGGTACAACCTAGGCAGCATGACCCAAGGCACCGAGATTGACTGACGCCCATGTCGCAACACGAGGGGGTCAATGGCGTCCAAGCGCGGTAATAAACATCAACATCAAAATAAATGGCGCAACGTGTGGAACCTCCACCATACGGAAGCTCCCAACACGGGACTGTGCCTCACGGGGACATAGCCAACGGATACTCCGTCCTCGGTGGACCAAACCATACTCTCACCCATGCTTCCCATAACGCCGTCGGCCCGTCGGTAACTACTGTCAAGCTAGAGCCGTACATGTTACTTGTCCAAGACCAGAGCCATTATAGTTCCGGCGGTGGCGACAGGTTCCTGGGTTGCCGCTTTAAGAACCAGTCCTTACGGAGAGACACTAGGGCCAAGCATGAAGCATACGCCCTAGCTCCCTGTTCCATGTTGCTAAAAAGCAAGTTTTACCATTAACATTGAAGTGAACCATTAAGTCAAGATTAACAGTTAAACATTGGTGACAGTAGCTGCGCTTAGCAAAGGTCTACCCAAATGCAATAACCCGGGGTAATCAAGGCATAGGATAAAACAAAGCTAGGAATAACCTTAACAGGAACAATTTAGACACATGCATATGCAGTAAATAGTGTAAAGGTGTGTTTAGGTAGCAAGGATTGTCCGTGCTGTACTTGCCTTCGTCCAACTGTTGCTGCTGCTCCTGCTGCTGCTTTTGGTCCTGCTCCTCGTAACCCTCAAACTCAAACGCGTACGGCTCACCGACTGGACTCGTACATCAACACACAAGCATCCATACAAGCCAGTACATGCAAACAATATTAATCTATTAGAACAGTACACCAAACAATAAAAACAGATCAAAAGAAGGCTTAGAAACTAATCTACGCTTCACTACGAACACGTGAGCGCGAAAATCACTCAAATCAGAGCTAAAACGAAGAAGTTATGGCTTTTCTAAGGTTCAGGGACTTGCTGGCAAAGTTTTAAAAGTTCCAGGGGCTTATTTGCAAAAACTCAGGGGCTAAAACATAATTTTATATAAAAACAGGAGGGTTTATTTGCAAATTATCCAAAACAGGACCTCGGGTGCTATTTTTAAATAAGTCAGGGGGTTTTCTGTAAAAATTAGGACTTAATTGTAATTATTTTTGAATAGATTTGGACTGCGGTTTAATTTTGAAAAAGGGCAGGGGCTTTTTTTGCAAAACGCCAAGGTTGACCGGTATAAGCGGATCGACGGCGGGGCGGCGACTTCGGGCGGCGGCGGCGCGGGTGAGCTTGGAGCGGCGGCTTGGGCGCGGGTTTGTTGGGGGAAAAGGCGGCGGGCCTTCGGCCTTTATGGAGCGCGGACGAGGGGAGTCCTGGTGGGCCTCGGCGTTCGCGCCGTGGCCGGGCCGGACACCGGGGTCGTGGCGTGGCGGAGTCGGACTCCGACGGGAGGAAGGAGACGGCTCTGACCGGTGGGACCGCTCGGTCAGCGGCTGCGGTGCAAGGCGGGCCGGCCTGGCTGCTGGGCCGCGGGGCGCTGCGCTGGCTGGCTGCAGACCGCGCCGCTGGGCCGGACTGGGCCGAGGAAGGGGACGGCGGCTGCCGCGGGAGCGGGAAGGCGAACAGGCCGGTGCGGGCGGAGCAGGCCGCTGGGCCGGGCCGAAAGCGGGGCGTGGGAGGCTTGGCCGTTGCGGAGGAAAAAGAAAGAGGGCCAAAATCGGACGGGGAAAGAGTTAAGGGAGGAAAAACGGACTCGGGCCGCAGAAACTTTTCTAGAGCTCCAAACTAAGCGATTCAAATTCGAATTTAAACAGAATTTAAATTCCAATTGAACCACACACAAACAAAACTCAAAGCAGCCGGCATGAATGCAACAAAAATGTTTCTAACCTTATATTTAATTTTATTTCTCATAAATAATTTATTTTTCCTAGATAAATATGAGCATAAAATTAAATAAAGGCAATTTAATTACTAAATTTTAAAAATAGGCATTTTTAGGGTGTTACAAACCTACCCCCCTTAAGATGAATCTCGTCCTCGAGATTCGGACGCGGACGGGAACAACTGTGGATATTCAGCTCTGAGATCTTCTTCTCTTTCCCAAGTTGCTTCATCCACTGAATGGCGGCTCCACTGAACCTTGCACATCCGGATCACTTTATTTCTGGTGACTCTTTCTGACTCCTCCAAAATTCTGACAGGATGCTCAGTATAGGTAAGATCTTCCTCCACATTCAGCTCATCAATCGGAATCTGTTCCTCAGTTACTCGCAAACACTTTTTCAACTGAGACACATGGAACACATCATGTACTCCTGCTAACTTCTCTGGTAACTCTAACTGATATGCCACTTCACCTTTCCGGCCAAGTACCTTGAACGGTCCAATGTATCGAGGTGCTAACTTGCCCTTGACGTTGAACCTCTTCACGCCTCTCATGGGTGACACCCTGAGATACACGAAGTCTCCAATTTCGAAGCTGAGATCTCTCCGTCGGTTATCTGCATAGCTCTTCTGTCTGGATTGTGCCACTTTCAAATTCTGTCTGATTATCTGCACTTGTCGCTCTGCCTCTCTTAGTATTTCAGGTCCAAATACCTGACTTTCTCCCGTCTGATTCCAGAATAGTGGTGTCCTACACTTTCTGCCATACAGAGCCTCGAATGGTGCCATCTGCAGACTCTTCTGATAACTGTTGTTATACGAGAATTCCGCGTATGGTAAACTCTTATCCCAACTGGCACCATATTGTAAGGCACATGCTCTCAGCATATCTTCCAATATCTGATTCGTCCGCTCTGTCTGCCTATCTGTCTGCGGATGGTAAGCTGAACTGAATTGTAGCTTAGTGTCCATAGACTCATGCAATTGTCGCCAAAAGTGTGATGTGAACTGGGTACCTCGATCTGACACTATTCTTTTTGGTACCCCATGCAAACACACAATCCTCTCCATATACAACTCTGCTAGTCTGGCTCCCGAGTAGGTGGTCTTTACTGGTAGGAAATGCGCCACCTTGGTCAGACGATCCACGATTACCCAAATTGAGTCAAATCCCCTCTGAGTGCGAGGTAAGCCGGTGATGAAATCCATACCGACCTCTTCCCACTTCCATTCAGGTACCTTCAGGGGCTGGAGCAAACCTGCTGACCTCTGATGTTCAGCCTTGACTCTCTGACACGTGTCACATAAAGCTACGTATGTGGCCACATCTCTCTTCAATCCATACCACCAAAATCTCTCTTTGATATCTTGGTACATCTTGGTACTACCTGGGTGTATCGAATATGCCGATTCATGGGCTTCCCTGAGAATTGCATCCCTGATCTGCACTATATCTGGTACACAGATCCTCTTCTCATACCACAATGTTCCTTGGTCATCCACTCGAAAACCAGGGGCTTTTCCTAATGCCACCAGTTCCACGATCTCCTTGATCTTCTCATCTGTGAGCTGTCCGTTTCGGATCTCTTGTTCCAAGGTCGGTTCTACTGCCATCTCGGTGACGCTGGTCACATATCCCAGACTCATCCTTTCGAACTCTGCACTGAGTTCTTCCGGTAAGTAATGTCCTGTGATTTTATTCACGTAACTCCTTCTACTCAGAGCATCTGCCACCAAGTTGGCCTTCCCTGGATGATAATGTATCTCCAAGTCGTAGTCCTTGATCAGTTCTAACCAACGACGTTGTCTCATATTCAGATCTGACTGTGTGAACACATACTTGAGACTCTTGTGGTCAGTGTAAATATCACACTTATGTCCAATCAAGTAATGCCTCCAAATCTTCAAAGCATGTACTACAGCTGCTAACTCCAGATCGTGTGTCGGGTAGTTCTGCTCATGTTTCCTCAACTGTCTCGATGCATAAGCTACTACTCTGCCTTCCTGCATGAGTACACATCCCAATCCTAGACGAGATGCATCACAGTAGATAGAGAAGCTTTTGGTTATATCTGGCAACACTAGCACAGGTGCCGTTGTCAACCTCTTCTTCAATTCCTCAAAGCTGACTTGACATTCTTCAGTCCAGACAAACTTGGCATTTTTCTCCAATAACGCCGTCAAGGGCTTAGCAATCTTGGAGAATCCTTCTATGAACCTCCGATAGTATCCAGCCATTCCAAGGAAACTTCTGATTTCACTCACATCCTTAGGCGGATTCCAACTCAACACATCACTAACCTTCTTCGGATCAACTGCCACTCCACCATCAGACAGTACGTGACCAAAGAATGCTACTTCCTTTAACCAAAACTCACACTTGCTCAGCTTGGCATACAGCTGATGCTCACGAAGTCTCTGCATCACCAACCTTAGATGTTCTTCATGCTCTTCCTCATTCTTGGAGAAAACCAGAATATCGTCAATAAACACCACTACAAATTTGTCAAGATAGTCCATGAACACACTGTTCATCAAATACATGAAGTATGCCGGTGCATTTGTCAGACCAAAAGACATGACTGTGAACTCATATAGACCATATCGGGTTGTGAAGGCTGTTTTGGGGATGTCAGTCACTCGTATCCTCATCTGATGGTAACCGGATCGGAGATCGATCTTAGAGAACACACATGCTCCTTTCAACTGGTCGAAGAGATCATCAATCCTTGGCAGCGGGTACTTGTTTTTGATGGTCACTTCATTCAAAGCTCGATAATCCACACACAATCTCTGGGTCCCATCTTTCTTATCCACAAACAAAACCGGTGCTCCCCAAGGGGATGAACTAGGACGAATATACCCTTTTCCTAACAACACCCTTAATTCCTCCTTAAGTTTCTCTAGTTCTTTTACTCCCATTCTATATGGCCTCTTAGCTATAGGTGCAGTACCAGGCTTAAGATCAATAACAAATTCAACTTCGCGGTCTGGGGGCATACCTGGTAACTCATCTGGAAACACGTCTGGGAATTCGCACACCACTCTGATGTCTTCCAGTGCTACACCTTCGGCTTGGTAGATCTGATTGTGTCCCAAGGGACTAGCTGCTTGGTACTCCACTTTCTCACCAGTCTTTGCTGTCAGCTGCACTGTTCTCTTGGAACATTGAATCACCCCATCATATCTGGCTAACCAGCTCATACCCAGAATCAAGTCGAACCCAAGAGTTTCTAGGACTATTGGATTCACCACAAAGTCTACCCCCCTTATTGTGATGGTGATACAAGGGCAACGTAAAGTGGCACGCTGCTCTCCCCCGGGTGAACTAACTACCATGGGGTTCCCCATAGGTTGCAAGATCATCATGTTCTTTTTCACGAAAGCAGCAGATATGAAAGCATGCGAAGCTCCAGTATCAAACAAAACAGTTGCGAGAGACGAGTTGACAGGGAACGTACCCACAACGACATCCGTTGCTCCTTCTGTGGTTTCCGCACCCATGTGGTTGACCTTTCCTCTCGCCGGGTTCTGCTGCTGATTCCCGTTCTGGTGCTGCGGTTGTCCAACCCTCTGATTGTTGTTCTGACCAACGGCGTTCTGTGCCTTGCGAGGACAAGCGCTGGCATAGTGTCCCAACTCACCACAACCAAAACACCTCGGAGCCGTAGGTGCATTGTTGGTCGGATTGGGGCGTTGGACAGGACCATTCTGTGGCTGGTTTTGGGGGCGCTGCTGAGGTAGTGCTGAGGGGTACTGGGGACGCGGCTGGTACTGGGGTCGTTGCTGATACTGGTTGCGGTTCATCATACCGGACTGTCCCTGGAAATGCTGTGGAGTCACCATCTGCTGGTTTCCTTGCTGAGGATTGAAGCGAGGGCGAACGTTGCTTCCTGACGGTGTGCCTTGAAGCTTCCTCTTCTTTTCCTCCATCTCACGGCGCTTGTGCTCCAGCAGTAGTGCACTATCCACCAGTTCTTGAAAAGTGGCGAACCTAGAGCACAGGAGCTGGTACTGGAGTGTATCATGCAGGCCATCTCGGAATCGGGTCTGTTTCTTCCTATCCGTATTTACGTCCTCTGGAGCATAACGGGCCAACTCAATGAACTTGTCACGATAAGCGGTGACACTCATGCCTTCCTGCTTCAACGCCAGGAACTCCTTCTTCTTCAAGGTCATCAACGCTTCCGGCACGTGGTGAGAACGGAAGCTGTCGCGGAACTCCTGCCAAGTGATCTGATCACGACTGGGGTGAGCATACTGGTACGCATCCCACCAATCCAAAGCTGCTCCCTGGAGCTGTCCACTTCCATACAACACCTTCTCCCGGTTGTTGCACTGTGCGATGTCCAGCTGTCGTTCCACTGCCTTGAGCCAGTCCTCTGCTTGCATTGGGTCGCTAGACTTGTTGAAGGTAGGAGGGCGTCCCTTCATAAACTCGCCCCTTTTATCTCTGGGTTGCACGTAGTGCTGTTGGGGCGGGTTCTGCTGATTCTGCTGCATCAGTGCTATGGTTTGCGTCATCTGCTGTGTCAGCTGAAGTTGCATCTGCATCATCTGCTCCATGGTGAGTGGCGGTGGTGGAGGTGGTGGGTTCTGGTTTTGGTTGCTTCCACTGCCTCCGGGGTTGCCTCTGGTGTTAACCATCTACCATAGCAAGATATCTCCCATCAGTATTCCCGTCAACTGGTATTAGATAACCCATGCTTGCAGATGGTGTATGAGGAGATAGCAGCATTTGTAAAGATATGATTCAGAGGTATAGAGAGTAAGACAAGGGAAAGTGCAAAGGGAATAGATAACCCAACTATTTATTCACTAATTTTCCTTAAACCTTAGTCCTATATCTAGATGGAGATAGATTTGAGTCTATGACCATCACAATCATTACAAAGATCCAAATCAAACATAAGCATAATAACAGCAAAAGCAAGCACCCAAAGACATGATTCACACAAGACTCGAGAGCACTGGTTTTGAAAAACGTAACTAAATGATCTGAAACAAAATCATGGTGGTCTCCTAGTGATTTATCAACCGTTCTAGCTAGGCTGCGATCCTACAGTCAACACTGCTCTGATACCAATCTGTCACACCCGGATTTACACAGAAACCCGAATGCTTCTATATGTGTGCCCAGGAAGTCCACAGAACACATATAGATAACAAATATGATAAACAGAGTACATATGCTTGAATAAAATGGTTTTACATCAGAGTTTGCCTCAGATAACTAAATAAAACAGCGGAAGACTCTTTATTAACTCTCTCTAAACGATGACGAAGACGAAGCCGATAACCATAATCCACAGGGACACCGACTGGCTGAGCACAGCTAGTAGAATGGTAGATCTTCAGGAAATTCAATAGCAGCAGTACCATCTAATCCATCTGTTACCCATCCGGGATTTTGTTGAATGGCAAGTGTAAGTAAATGTCTTACTTAGCAAATACAACACGGTAATGAAGGCTTAAAAGAAAGGCTTGACACGGCTGAACTGCATTAGCAATTTTAGTTGTTTCATTTTAACATAAACCAAGAATACTACAATTAAGTGAATCCCAATTGCAATTCCCAATTAATGAAGTAACGGTGAACATTAAGCAATAATAAATATCATCTTCTAATCAAAAAGGATCCAGGCCGCTCTTGACCCTGAGCAAGGCTATCATGATAGATTATACACTCTGCAGAGGTTTCGCCCTTTTCCCACCAGTCGCGTAAAAGTTCAAAGGAACTTTGCACCCAACCACGCACATCAACACTTCCGAGGTGTGACTGCATAGGGACGCTACGAGGCTTTTCACAAGACACCCTAACAAAACAGTAGCCGTTATGGTACAACCTAGGCAGCATGACCCAAGGCACCGAGATTGACTGACGCCCATGTCGCAACACGAGGGGGTCAATGGCGTCCAAGCGCGGTAATAAACATCAACGACAAAATAAATGGCGCAACGTGTGGAACCTCTGCCATACGGAAGCTCCCAACACGGGACTGTGCCTCACGGGGACATAGCCAACGGATACTCCGTCCTCGGTGGATCAAACCATACTCTCACCCATGCTTCCCATAACGCCGTCGGCCCGTCGGTAACTACTGTCAAGCTAGAGCCGTACATGTTACTTGTCCAAGACCAGAGCCATTATAGTTCCGGCGGTGGCGACAGGTTCCTGGGTTGCCGCTTTAAGAACCAGTCCTTACGGAGAGACACTAGGGCCAAGCATGAAGCATACGCCCTAACTCCCTGTTCCATGTTGCTAAAAAGCAAGTTTTACCATTAACATTGAAGTGAACCATTAAGTCAAGATTAACAGTTAAACATTGGTGACAGTAGCTGCACTTAGCAAAGGTCTACCCAAATGCAATAACCTGGGGTAATCAAGGCATAGGATAAAACAAAGCTAGGAATAACCTTAACAGGAACAATTTAGACACATGCATATGCAGTAAATAGTGTAAAGGTGTGTTTAGGTAGCAAGGATTGTCCGTGCTGTACTTGCCTTCGTCCAACTGTTGCTGCTGCTCCTGCTGCTGCTGTTGGTCCTGCTCCTCGTAACCCTCGAACTCAAACGCGTACGGCTCACCGACTGGACTCGTACATCAACACACAAGCATCCATACAAGCCAGTACATGCAAACAATATTAATCTATTAGAACAGTACACCAAACAATAAAAACAGATCAAAAGAAGGCTTAGAAACTAATCTACGCTTCACTACGAACACGTGAGCGCGAAAATCACTCAAATCGGAGCTAAAACGAAGAAGTTATGGCTTTTCTAAGGTTCAGGGACTTGCTGGCAAAGTTTTATAAGTTCCAGGGGCTTATTTGCAAAAACTCAGGGGCTAAAACATAATTTTATATAAAAACAGGAGGGTTTATTTGCAAATTATCCAAAACAGGACCCCGGGTGCTATTTTTAAATAAGTCAGGGGGTTTTCTGTAAAAATCAGGACTTAATTGTAATTATTTTTGAATAGATTTGGACTGCGGTTTAATTTTGAAAAAGGGCAGGGGCTTTTTTTGCAAAATGCCAAGGTTGACCGGTATAAGCTGGTTTGACTCGGCTCGTTGACTCGATCTGAGCCGCAGGTTTCGGATCGAGCGGCTAGAAATAGATCCAGGGGAGGGGTTCACCGGCGGCGAGCGGAGCTGCGGCGGCGAGCGGCGGCGCTTCGCCGGCGTTGCGTAAAAACAAGCTAGAGTGCTCGGTTTTGAATGCGGTTGGGTGCTACGGGTGCGGGGTAACGAGGCGAGTGCGGCAGCGGGGTTGTGGACGAGCGGAGAGCGACGGAGCGAGCTCGCGACGAGCTATGGCGGCGGCGGCGCTCGGGAAACGGCGGCGGGGATGGCACAGCGCGCGAATCGGGGCTAGACCGGGTTTGGGGGCGAGCTTACCTGCTGGGGAAGTTCCTTGGGCGGTTAATTCGACCGGAACGGCAGCAGGACGGCGGATCGACGGCGGGGCGGCGGCGGCGCGGGTGAGCTTGGAGCGGCGGCTTGGGCGCGGGTTTGTTGGGGGAAAAGGCGGCGGGGCTTCGGCCTTTATGGAGCGCGGACGAGGGGAGTCCTGGTGGGCCTCGGCGTTCGCGCCGTGGCCGGGCCGGACACCGGGGTCGGGGCGTGGCGGAGTCGGACTCCGACGGGAGGAAGGAGACGGCTCTGACCGGTGGGACCGCTCGGTCAGCGGCTGCGGTGCAAGGCGGGCCGGCCTGGCTGCTGGGCCGCGGGGCGCTGCGCTGGCTGGCTGCAGGCCGCGCCGCTGGGCCGGACTGGGCCGAGGAAGGGGAGGGCGGCTGCCGCGGGAGCGGGAAGGCGAACAGGCCGGTGCGGGGCGGAGCAGGCCGCTGGGCCGGGCCGAAAGCGGGGCGTGGGAGGCTTGGCCGTTGCGGAGGAAAAAGAAAGAGGGCCAAAATCGGACGGGGAAAGAGTTAAGGGAGGAAAAACGGACTCGAGCCGCAGAAACTTTTCTAGAGCTCCAAACTAAGCGATTCAAATTCGAATTTAAACAGAATTTAAATTCCAATTGAACCACACACAAACAAAACTCAAAGCAGCCGGCATGAATGCAACAAAAATGTTTCTAACCTTATATTTAATTTTATTTCTCATAAATAATTTATTTTTCCTAGATAAATATGAGCATAAAATTAAATAAAGGCAATTTAATTACTAAATTTTAAAAATAGGCATTTTTAGGGTGTTACATCCTCGATGTCGTGGGCTTTGAAGGGTGATCCCATCGCGCCTAATGATGAGCTTCAGCGAGCTGGCCCCATGGTGGGCGCCAAGTGTCGACAATTTATGTCAAGCACGTCTACCTGGGGGTACCCTAGAGAGTAGATTTGTGGGTCTCGCCAAGTTCTTGGAACGACAGTGCACGAACAACACAAAGATTTAGACAAGTTCGGGCCGCAAATTGAGTAATACCCTACGTCCTGTGTGCTTGATTATATTGCACGTGAGTTGAGTTGTTTTGAGGGGATCCCTGGTCCGCCTTATATATCCGGGGAGCAGAGTTACAAGTCGGTTACATGATCCTAGTCGTATACAACAGGGAGTACTACAACAGGGTATTTTGGGGAGTCTCCTAACAGTACACGACTAGTCTTTCCAATCAACTATGCCGTCTTGCACCATAGCCGACTGGTTTAAAGTAATCACGTTAAACCTTCCCCATCGAGTAGTTTAATCCCGTAGATGAGTGGCCCTAGGGATCCTGGTCCCACAAGCCCCCGAGCATCTTGTGCCTTTGCTTCAAATCTTGAATCTACTTCGACATCTTCAAAGCATCATTTGCAATTGTGTTCTTGCATCTGCTTCTTGATGAAGTTTTGCTTAGATCAACTCAGTCTTTCTTGTTCTTGCTTGTGTTCTTCGATTCACAGGCAAGTATTAGCCTTCTTGGTGAGGTTAGCCATGCAGTGTCGGTTGATAACCTAAGGAGACTTGGTGCTACGATTGTGGGGTTTGGAACGTGTTGTTCGGAATCCGGATCGAGTTGTGCCGCAACTCCACCAAATCGATAGTTATCAGAACCTTTCGGAAGATTGGGAACCCTAGTTCACATCACGGCTTCGCCTTCTCCGATGTTGAGTAAGAATATACAAGTGGAAAATTATCAGTCACGGCATATGCCAGCATTGGAACAAGATCAATGGGAAAGTTTTTGGCAGGAGTTTAAACAAAGATTTGTTCAAAACATCTCTTGCATTAGTCCCTACGGGCTGAATCAAGAATCACAATATATTCCTGAAGAAACCCAGCCAATGGCTTTACCTCAGCAGCCATCAACTCAAGATCAAGGGGATTGTGAACCTCAAACTAAATATATACAACTGAAGTCAGCTCCTCAGAAACTATAGTCGATGACTTCACTTCAACAACTAGTGGTTCAGCCGCAGCTGCCAATGGCTTTATCGAAGCAGAAACCTTTGGCTTCAGATCAGCAACAAGAAAGTTTCCAGACTCAATATTTGGAGGTTCAATTAATGACACAGCCAGAGTTATAGTCTGCCAAAATTCAGTCATTAGTGCAGCCAAAGTTGCAGCCCAAATATTAGCAATTCACCCAGCCATCAGCTCAATTACGATAATCATAAAGTTATTTGCCAGCATCGGCTTTACAGCAGGTAAGGAAAGTCACAAACACTGATTCTATAGCTGATTGCTCACCAGCCGCATCAGCCAATGACTCCTTAATTGACGGTATGTCCTCCGTGCAATCATCACAATGTTTATTGCTCACTGCCTATAAATATTACCCAAGAATGTTGGGTGTTTGGAGTGTATTTTCCATGGGAGCCTGGTGGAGAAGTTGATGTCAAAAATGCTTTGGAAATTCACCTGTTCCTATTGTTGTTATCTGGATCTGACTTTGCTTGGTTTCCTTCGTTGCCAAGAAGTTCAGTGGTGCGATGGGCTGATCTGATAAAACAATTCTACGAGTACTTGTGTGCTGAGACACAAGGCAGAAGGCTTACATTTTATATTCAAATGAGCAAGCTTCTCCGATGGATATTCCAGGTGCATTAACCGAAGAAATATTTCTTAGGTTTGTTGGAATTCAAGTCAATATAATAACTCCAACAAGGATAGCTGATGTTCAGTTTCATCGGCTTCTTAATAATCAAAGCACAAGTTGAAGGAGTTGCAATAAAGTATCATATATGTAAGGGCATTAGTGTGCTAGTTATTTCATCGGCTATTATTTCTTGTGTTCTACAACTGATAGAAGTGATTAAGGGAAGATGTGGTCAACATATGAATATCTTATTGGCTACTTATTCT
Source organism: Echinochloa phyllopogon (assembly GCA_033239725.1). Taxonomy (NCBI): domain Eukaryota; kingdom Viridiplantae; phylum Streptophyta; class Magnoliopsida; order Poales; family Poaceae; genus Echinochloa; species Echinochloa phyllopogon. The sequence goes on along the minus strand of BTCW01000015.1, from coordinate 18,738,468 downwards.
TTTGAGAGATAGTCCATACGGAAAATGAAGCAGAGTTATTTACTAGTTATAATCAGTGGGCAGTGGCATATTATTCATTGGCCTAAGATATAATGGATAGCTGATATGAATATTGAGAAGCCGAGCTGCATGTTGACACTTCTTACGGTCCACTAGCAGGATTATGAATCCCGACAATGGTGCAAGGAGTGTTTCAGTGGTTTTTCTTATGACTTAGTAAAATAAATGAATATTCTGCAAGTGCACAGAATTACCGTTGTAGCACTTCACCAGGGAGTAATATGAGGTATCATAATTTATATTTCCGTAGGGAAGCCTATGGCAAGAGTACTAGCAAACAGATATTCAAGACTATCAGAGAAGGGTACACTACTGTCAAGACAGGGGATAGCGGTATTGGATAAGAGTGAATTTACCATGACACACAGCTCAAGGATACTCTGATATGAAAGAGAAGGATTAACTAGCTGGGAGGACAACGAGAAGAGAAAAGGATTCCTATGCCCTTGTCTATCTGGTTACTCGGGTAAAGAGATATAGAAGCTGAGAGACAGCTCTTACAGGTCAAGGTTAACTCTAATGCCTTAGATCGGGACAACAGAACCACTGGCACATAGATAGCGATGAGAATGGGTGCCACCAATCTTGCAATTGGGAGACCTACGAGCCGAGCCAGGCGTGATGGACTATGTAGGCCGTATAGGGATGTCACCACGCCTAACGGCTACCACCTTCGTGCTAGCTTGGAAGCACTCCAAGGCCACTACATAGTCTAGGTACCTCACCTACACTAAAAAATGACTAGTTACCCCACTAGCAAGAGCAAGCAATCCTGTCAATACCAATAGTGACAATTCACCGCAAGTATTGAGAAGAAACAAAGAACTCACTAAGGCGAAAGACTTAAATAAGAACTGGAAGGACTATAACCACAACAACTATAATCTAAACACGAAATACTTGCAACTAGAATAAAGTAGAAGCAGGGTATAAATAACTTAGACAAGATGACAAGGATATACTATATTGATGACTCAATGTCTTACAAAATGAAAAGGAAAAGATACAAGAGCTAATACCAGAGCTTCTGAAGACGACTCCGGAACCTCCGAGGCACAGCTCGACTCGACTCTAACTTCTAGACTAACTATCTTAACTATACTAGAACAAATGAGAGAGTGGAGCTCCTTGGATTGAGTGTGTGTGAAACCAGTGAAGGGCCTCAACATTTATAGTGGCTGATGGTGGTTGAGCTTGAGTAACCGCCAAGGAGCCTTAGGGCGGTTGCCGGCCAGTTCGGCCAAACTGGATAGGTTCGCCCGAACTAGTCCAGTTCAGCCGAACCCTTGGATGAACCACCTCTTGCTTGGACGTGGTGGATTTGCTCCTGGGTCAGTTTCATGCACTGGGGGTGGTTCGGCCGAATTGGGCTTTCAGCCCAGTATGCCCCCCGTGCACCGCCTTTGGTCTTGGGCTGTGTTGGATGACTTGTACATGGTGGACTTCTATTGTTTTTGGCTAGAGATGATGTGACATTGATCCACGTGTCCTGCATCATCATTGCTTGTTCACAGCTAACGTGGTTTTCGTGCATGCAACCTTTCGGTTGTGATTCGCTTCATGTATGGCTAAGGGGGGTAATCCCGCCGGATGGAGTCGTTCGGCCGAATCGGTCAATTTCAACCCCCGTAGCACGTATTTGTCAATATTGTACCTACACAAGGGATACACATAAAAACTCTTTTATTCCCGAGGATTGGTGGTCAAAAACATGCCGTAACGACCGCCAACAAGCTCCCCCAAGCTTAGACCTTTGATCGTCCTTGAGCAAAGATAAAAACTTTATGTACTCTAAAATATTTGAATCATTGGCAATGTATGTATTAACTCACCTTCTTACCAATGGGGTGTATAGCAATCTTCTTGTCTTGGGCGGTTGAATGGCTGAACAGTTTGATTAAGTCTTATTCTACTCCTATTCTTTTCAGGATCCCATCTCGGAGTTTTCCACAATTTTTGATAATTTAAATTTAGTTCCTCAATTCACACACTCAATCACTCAAATGGTATTTGAATCCTCACCAAAGGCTTGTGCCTTCTTTCATCCTAAAATCTACTAAGGCTTTTGTGTGGCTTAGGGACGATGGATGAAGGCATGCTTGCATCTTATATTTTACTAAGTCAAAGACCGGATCTTTGGGGGACCAAATCACACCTTTAGACTGAGAAGTGCAAGTGTGTGGGATATGTGGAGTGGAATATGATGGAACTCCTTGAGATGATTCTTCCACTCCTTGAATCGTTACGACACGTTTTCAACCACCAATACTCGGGAATAAAAGAGGTTATATCTGACATTTCATGTACTTAGGTTTATTTCTAATAAAGTTTTGGTGTGTATCACTTGTGCAGGTATAATATCAACAAATACGTGCTACAGGGGTTGAAATTGACCGATTCGGCCGAACGACTCTGTTTGGACGGATTACCCATCTTAGCCATACATGAAGCAAAGCACAACCGGGAGGCCATCCATGTCAGCAATGACCAAGCGATGACTATGCGGGCCACGTAGACCACTGCCACATCATCCCTAGACAAAAATCACATGAAGTCCACCAAGTCCAAGATATCCAAGAAGTCCAGGAGCAAGAGGCGGTGCACGGGAGGCGAATTGGGCTGAAAGCCCTGTTCGGCCGAACTGCCCAGTTTGGCCAAACCGCCCACAGCTGCAAACCGCCTCCCAGGAGTGAATCCATGCCGTGGGAAGCAAGGGCGGTGCATCCCATGGTTCGGCCAAACTGGAAGACTTCGGCCGAACCGACCTAGTTTGCCCGAATCCCCTGGATCCGGCCAAACTGGCCGGGCACCGCCTTGAGCTCCCTTGCATGCTACTCCAGCTCCACCGCCTTGCTCCAGCTATAAACTGAAGGTGCAAAGCCACGGTTCAACACACACCACTTGGGAGCAAGTCTCCAATCACTCTCTTTCAAGATGTAGAGTTAGCCTTGTCTAGTTGGGAGTTAGAGTCACGGTCGAGCTTCGCTCGGGGTTTCGGAGCCGTCTTCTGGAGTTCCGGTAAAGCTCTTGTATCTTTTCCTTTTCTTTATGCAAGACTCTGAGTATTTAATATATTATCTTCCGCATTTCCTTGAGTTATTTATTCTGCATTTACTTCATGGGTAATTGTGGAATGTCTAGCCTTGGTTATAGCTGTTGTAGTCTGGTTCTAGAAGTTCTCTCCTAATTCTTTGTCTTAGTTGGTTCCTCGTTTCTGCTCAATACTTGCGGTGAATTGTCACCGGGGTATTGACAGGATTGCTTGCTCTTTCTAGGAGAGTGAGTAGTTATTGTCTAGCATAGGTTTGGTGCCTATTCTAGATAGTAACCTTGGTTTACTCCATATTCAAACGTACATGTGGTAGTCGTTAGGTGGTGACAGCCCTATGCGTCCTTCGTAATCCACCACGTCGGTCTCAGCCCGTAGGAACCTGAGAGGCTGTTAGTGGCTCCAACAGAACTAGGAAAAGAACCATAGATGCCATTCTTCATCTAGTCATAACCTTTGCCAGAGATATCTCTAAGTTATTGGAAGTATATAGGAATTCTTTCCTGTCTCGTTGTCCTCCCACTAGCTAGGCCGCTCTTCTATCTATCCTGGATTTCTCCTTGTGTGTGTCAACTACATATCACTCCTATCATATCCTTTACCCCCGCTTTGTTAGCCTATACTTTAATTAGTAGTTACATCCTTGTTAATAATCAATACACTTTATCCAAGGCTTCCCTAAGGAAATAAAATACGATACCTTCAAATACTCCCGGGTGAAATGCTACATCGGTATCCGTGTGCTTGCGGATTTATATCTGTGTTGTAAGAATACCAATAAGCATTCCTTGCACCATTACTAGGATTGACAATCCTGATAGTGGACCGTAAGAAGTGTCAACAGGACGCGAGCGCCCATCTGCAACAGTTTCATGAGTTGTGCAACACCTTCACCATAAGAGGAGTCAGTGAAGACGCTATCTGTCTTTGCCTGTTTCCATTCTCTCTACTTGGGAGAGTGAAACAATGGTTCTATGCGAACCGGGAGAAGATTGGTACGTGGGAAATCTGTGCCACTGTGTTCCTCACGAAGTTCTTTACGTTGGGCAAAACCAATGCCCTACGAGGGAGAATTTCGAGTTTCTAGGAAGCAGCATCGGAATCTATGCCCGAGGCATGGGAAAGGCTCTAGGAGTACGTCCTGGCCTGTCCTTGGCATGGGATGGGTAACTGGCTTATTCTTCAGAATTTCTATAACGGGTTGACTCTGACATCCCGAGGCCATGTTGATGCCCTGCTGGAGGTGCCTTCTTCTCATTGACCCCTGAAGCTGCCACGACTCTAATTGAGAAGATGGTGACCAACCAAGGGTGGAGCGATGAACGACTCCAACCCCATCAAAGAAGTACGCATACTGTCAAAGAAGCGGATGTGCTTACTGAGAAGCTAGACCTCCTCATGAAGAAGGTGGATGACATTACTCAAGAAAAGCAGCCATGTCCAAAGTGGTTTTCCACATGGAATGTCACATGACTTGTGAGATCTATGGCAATACTGGGCACTTAGGGAATCACTACCCTGCGACCCAGGAGGACATGATGTACATGAATGGCAACAACAAGTTTCGTCCACAAGGAGGCCATGGGTGGAATTCACGGTGCCCTTATCAAGGAGGCGGTTATAGTAACTCTTTCACTCCAAACCAGCCATCCTTTAAGGATTTCGTTCTTGGTTAGGCAAAGATTAATGAAGGATTCAACAAGAAGCTGGTTGCCAACGAGAAATCCTTAGAAGTTCTTCAATTGAACCTTGATGGTCTTTCTTCTGCTCTGAAAAGCCAGTTGAGTTTCAACAAGATGCTGGAGACTCAATTATCACAACTAGTTGCTTCCATTCTGTCAGCTGAGAGTGGGAGGATTCCGGGGCAACCCTAAGCCTCTCGTAATGTCTGTGTTATAACTGCAAGGTGGGACTATGCATTTCCTCCCACCAATGTGGGAAGGCCCGTACAATAGCTATGGGATGAACTAGTGATTAGGCACGGTGGAGACCCAGGCTATCTGGTAATCAAGTGCTCAATTTATGATTGTCACTTCAACCAGGCCCTATGTGATCTTGGGGCAAGTGTGAACATCATGCCAAAGGCTATATTTGAGAAGTTGAACTATCTTGCTCTCTCTCCGACCATGGTGAGGCTTTAGCTAGCCGATTCAACTATCCGATATCCAGAAGGTATAGTGCAGAATCTCCTAATGAAAATCAGAAATCACTACATCTTTGCGGACTTCGTAGTGTTGGATATGGAGGGCGATAGGGAGATGCCAGTCATCCTTGGGTGACCCTTCCTATATGATGCCATGGCAAGGATCGATGTGGCAGCCGGAGTAATCCGTTTCCGCATCGGGAGAAAGAACATGACATTCAAGTTCCAGCCTCAAGTAGAACAATGTTATTTGATTAACCCGGATGACGAATGGAAAGGGGAGTGGGTGAAACCACAACCCCCGTCTATGAGACGAGCAACCACACCAAGAAAGAAAAAGAAGAACAAGAAGGTGTGGAATAAGATAGAGCGAACAACCCCATCCACTTCTCCAGAGTGTGGTGCTGAATGGAGCTAAGTGCCAAAGAACTAACGGTTCGGCCGAACCAGCCCAACGACAGTTGGATCCCACCTACCTGCAACGGCTAGTAGCTGTTGAGGGTTGTCTCCCCCAACAGTGCACCTGCCATTTGCTCTATAAATAGAGCCCGAGAGGGGGTGATCTTCATCCATTCACACAATTTGCTCACTCACTCCCTCTCAACTCTTTGCTCTTGGGTTTTCATTGGAGTTTTGAAGTTCAAGTGGAAGAAACCTCTCTCTCTGTCTCTTTGCTGCAAGAAAGTGCCAAGTTTGGTGGAGCAACACGGGTACATATTCCATTCCATTTCACTAACCCTCACAAGTTGCATGTTGTTGTCTTTGATTGTTGGCAAGCATGAACTCATTCTTGGAAGGATTTGGCATAGATGCTTGGTTTTAATGCTCGTTGTTCCATAGACATAGAAAAGGCTTGCCGCGAGCTTTTTAGTCAAGAGGAGGCTCACGGGCATAGTGTTTCTGGCAGGTCTACTAGGAGCAGAACAGCCTCACAATAGTCGGCATCAACACCTCATCCACAGCTGACACCACACATTTCATTCACCGGGACCTCTACGGGTTATGAGGGTTTCTTCACGCCCGGTTATTGCAACACCCTAAAAACTCCTATTTTGAAATTTAGTAATTAATTTACTTTTATTAATTGTGCTCATATCCAATATAGGGAAAATAAACTATTTCCAAGAATATAAAATCAAATATAAGGCTTAGAAACATTTTTGTTGCATTCATGCTGGCTGCATTGAGTTTTAGTTGTTTGTGGTTCAATTTGAATTTGACTCAAATTTAAATTCGAATTTGAATTGCTTTGTTCGGAGCCCTAGAAAAGTTGTTTAGCTTGGAGTTCAGTTTCGCCCCTCCAACTCTTTTCCCCGGCCTATGTTCCCTTCTCCTTTTCTTTTTCTCGCGCGCGGCCCAGCCATTTCGCTCGGCCCAGTCCCGCTTCCCCCTCCCTTCCGCCTTCGCTCAGGCCCAGTGCACCAGCTCCACGGCCCAGCCCCCCTCTAGGTCAGTCCAGCTCGCCCCCAGCCGCTGACCGCGTGAGACACCGGTTGGGTCCGTCCCCGACCTCCCGACCGAGTCCAACTCAAGCTCAAGCTCGACTCTGACTCGGGGCCCACAAGCGTGCACGCCGAGGTCCACCCGAGGCCACACGCCGCACCTATAAAACCCGCCGCCCCGTGGCCTCTCGGTCTCATCTTCGCGCGCCGCAAAACCCTAGTGCATCTTCGAGCTCCGCGCCGCCGCCGTCAATCTCTGCCGCTCGAGTGCCCCTACCTCGTGTAACTACCATCCGAGCACCGTCGTGTGGTAAGGAAGCCTCCCAGCCGCTTCTTGCTCACTCTCGTGCTCTGTAGTGCGCGCTCCGCCTCACCGTTATCGGTCGGGCGCATATCCACGACGTCCACCGCCTCGGTGCCCCGTTTGCCGATGTGAAGCCCCGAGATGGAATCCACGCGATCCCCGCTCCCTCCCCATCCAAATCTCGTCGTGTTTGGTGGCCGATATCCAGTTTTCGGGTGAGCTCCGGTGAGCCTCCACCGCGAGAGCCGGCGGCGCCGCCGCCCCTGACCCCGCTAGTGAATCTACCCTCCCCGATCGGCTCCTAGCCCTTAGATCTGGATCCGACGGCCATCGCATGTCCCCTGCCCGAGTCAAACCGAGGCGGTACCGGTCAACTCCGGTCAGTGCTGGCCTTTTTCCTAAAGAGCCCCCGGCTTTCTGCGAAATCAACCCACCGTCCAGCGCTTCTCAAAAATAATTATGAATAGGTCCCTGCTTTTATGAAAAACCCCTGCTCTCTTGAAAAATATGGCCCGAGGTCTCGTTTCAATCCCCTTACACGTTAGCCCTCCTCTATTTTATATAAAATCATGTTTAGGTCCATAGTTTTTCTTCAATGAGCCCCTGTAAGTTTTTAAACCTCGCCAGCAAGTCCCTAAAACTTAAAAAACTATATCTTTCTCATTTTAGCTCCGATTAGTGTGATTCTTGCGCTCATGTGTTCGTAGAGAAGCGTAGAATAGTTTTATAGGCTTTTTTTGCTCTTTTGCTACAGTTTGGTGTACTGTTATAATAGAGTAACTTGTTTGCATGTACTAGCTTGTGTGGATGCTTGTGTGGTGATTCGTGTGTCTAGTCGGTGAGCCGTTCGAGTTCGAGCAAGGTTGCAAGGAGCAGGACCAGCAGCAACAACAGTACTTTGACGAAGGCAAGTATAGCACGGACAATCCTTGCTACCAAAACACCCATTTTATCATTCATTTTCATATGCATGTGTCCAAATTGATGTACCTTTAAGGTTGTACCTAGATTTGTATATCCTGTCCTTTGATATCCCAGGGTCATGCATATGGGTAGTTCTTTGCTAGGCACATCTACTGCCACCATTATTAATGGTTCACTTCAACTTGATGGTAAACCTTGCTTTTTAGCAACATGGTTCAGGGAGCTAGAGCATGTGCTTCGTGCTTTGCTCTAGTGTCTCTCCGTAAGGCCTGGTTCTTCAAGCGCCAACCCAGGAGCCTGTCGCCACTGCTGGAACTATTATGTCTCTGGTCTTGGACAAGTAGATTGTGCGTCTCTAGCTTGCCAGTGGTTACCGATGGGCCGACGGCGTTATGGGAAGCAAGGCGCTGGACGCGGTTTCGGTCCACCGAGGACGGGTGATCCGTCGGCTATGTCTCATTAGGCACAGTCCCGTGCTGGGAGTCCCTGCGATGGGGAACTCCACACGTTGCACATTGTTGGGTGCGATGCCCGCGCTCCAGACGCCATTGACCCCCTTATGGTGTGACTCCATAGGCGTCAGTCAATCTCGGTGCCTTGCGCCCCGCCACCTTGTTGTACCTTAGAGGCCATTGTCTTGTTAGGGTGTCTCGCGAAAAGCCTCACAGCGTCCCTATGTGATCACACCTTGGAAGTGTGGTTTAAGAGGATTGGCCACCTCGGCATGGTTGGGTTCAAAGATCCATTGAGCTTTTACGCGGCCGGTGGGTAAAGGGTGAAACCTCTACAGAGTGTAAATCTATCAAGATAGCCCTGCTCTCGGTCATGAGCAGCCTGGATCCTTTTTGATTAGTGGTTCCCTATTTAATATGATGTTTATTATGCTTAATGTACTTCTACTTTATTATTTGGGTTGTAACTGGGTTTCATTTACTTGGTAGTAATTTGGTTAATGATAAAATGGATCAACTAAAAATGCTAATGCATTCAGCAATGTCAAGCCTTATTTTGGAGACTTCATACACTGCGTTATACCAGCTAAGTAAATGGTTTACTTACACTTGTCGTTTATTCAACAAAATCCCAGATGGGTAACAGATGGTGTATATGAGTCTGCTGTTACTAAGTTTCCTTAACATTTCCCATACTTTTGAGCTATGGTCAACCAATTAGAGTCCCTGTGGACTATGGCTCCACTTAATTGAGAATAATGAGTAGATTTTCACTATTATATTCATTTATTTATGTTGAACTCTGATGTAAAAACACTTTTTATTCGAGCATATGTACTCTGTTTACCATATGTGTAAGTTGTATGTGTTCTGTGGACTTCCTAGGCACACATATAGTAGCATTCAGGTTTCTGTGAAAACATGGGTGTGACAGATTGGTATCAGGGCCGTGCTGACTGTAGGATCGTAGCCTAGTTAGAACAGTTGATTAGATTTTGTTCAGTCCTTGTTCTTTTTGGTTTTATTTATAAAAATGTGTTGAGTTTTATCAAATGGTGATCTGTGTTCCCTCTACCCTGATCTATTGCAGAGTTCTCTAAAAACCTTTGTTTATTCTCCTTTATTTGGCTTTGTCTTCTTTCAGCAGTAGATGGCTCACACGAAACTGTCCCCTCGCAAGACAACCTGTGGCTACCTTCCACCTTGTGTCCTAGAGCAAACATTGGGCACCCATTACCAGGACGCCTACCAGGAGTGGGAAGACAGGCGTGAGGATGAGCACCTGAGGCAGCTATAGGAGGAGGAATGCCCGCAGGAGGAGTCTGAGGAGGAAGAGGACCCTGAGGATGAGCTCCTCTAGCTCATGCTCTATGACTCCGAGCATGAGCTAGAGGAGCGCCAGCAGCATGAGCCAGTTTAGCCAGCTGAGGGTGGAGACCCCGCCGGTGATCCTGATGATGATGGAGACGATGAGGGAGACGATGGGAGTGATGATGAAGCTAGAGATCCATTAGATGATGAGGATGATGACCTTGAGGAGGAGGAACCTACAGCACCCGACGAGCAGCCAGCACCTGAGGCTCCAGCAGCACTTGTAACACCTAGGTGGACGGTGGAGTACTATGTTGTTGGCGGTCGTTACAGACCAATTTCCGACCGCCAACCAAGTATAAAATGAACACAATGGAATCACACACCATAGCTATAGGGCTTATTGCTAACCATTTCCACGAGTTTTGGTGTTTATTCGATTCCAGGAGGCACATGACCAAAGTTGAGGCAAAAAGCATATGAAAAGATGGATGCGGCTGAATCGCGAGATTCGACCGAACTCTGTCTATTAACCCAGTGGACCAGAAGTCTGGAGAGGCTCAAGTCCATCTCGAACGAAGCCCGCCAGTCCACCAGAAGGCCTCCAACTTAGCCCAGACCAAGGAACCGACTTGCCAACCGACCCAGGGGGTGATCCAGCACGTGGAAGGGACGAAGGAGGTGCAGAGGGCGGTTCGGCCGAACTCCACGGGTTCGGCCGAACCCACCAGTTCGCCCGAAGGCACCAACCGCCTCAAAACCGCCTCTAGGATGACATCCAGGCCATAGGAGAGGAAGGGCAGTGGATCCTTGCATGCTACTCTGCCTCCCACCGACCCAGTTCGCCCGAATCCCCCAGATTCGGCCGAACTAGGGGGGAACCGACCTGAGCTTCCTTGCATGCTACTCTGCCTCCCACCGACCCTGGCCAGCTATAAATAGAGCTCTCCTTCACCTACATCAACACACAACACAAGAGTAGAGTGCAGGCGAAGCACTGTTAGTTCTCCACTTGTATCAGTAGAGATAGGGAGAGAGGAGAGGTGAGCGTCCCGGAGAGGAGCCGAAGTGTCGGCCCCTCTTCCCGCTGTACCTCTACGGATGCGACTTCACTTCGAGTAACATCCGAGTCTTGTCTGGTAACTCTTGTATCTCTCTCTGATTAATTGAGCATTCAGTTCTTACTTTTATATGCTTGCTGGTTCTTCGTTCAATGCTTAGTTGTGTAGTATAATTGTATACTAGCTGCTTAGCTTGAGTGCTTATCTGTCTGTAGTAGATAAGTATTAGTCAACTAGTGTAGACGTGGTGCCTATACTTGAGGGTAACTTAGTTTCTACCCGTCGCAACGGAGGTGGTAGCCGTAAGGTGGTGACAGCCCTTTCGGTCTTCGTAGCCCATCACGTTAGTTCCGGTGTCTTAGGACCCAAGGTTCAGGGTAACTGGCACCCCTTCTCACCCCTTTCTGTGTGTCGGAGGCTCTGTAGTCCCGAAGCAAGTATCTATCTGTATCATCTGATCTGCTCAATCAATCGGTAGAATACCTTTATCAGACCCGTACCCTCTCTACCCTCTTACCTCTTCTCTTCTCTCCTTGTTGTCGTCATCCATCTCATCCATTCCATTTCATCCACACCATCTACTTAGGACAACTTAGTTTAGGATTAGTACACTTCTCGTTCTCCGTGGAAATCGATACCTTGGAATACTCCCGGGTGAAAGCTGCATCGGTATCCGTCCGCTTGCGGATTTATCTGTAGGCCGTAAGGAGTGCCAACATATGTCAGGATGGAGGCAACAACTTCTATCATTGGCGCCTCATGCGGATGCTTCGTGACCACTACGGCCCTGGCAACATGGCCACTGAGTACCACAGCGAGAGGTGGACACACCCTCGTTTTCCTAGCTTCTGGAGGACAACACTACATATCCGTATGCCTGATCATAGGGCGAGGGCTCCAGGACGAGGTTGATCCACTATGCTACTAGTGAAAGAGACTGCTAGGAGGCAGGGATAACAGATGTAGCTCATCAGGCCTACTTCTGTTGCAGAGACAGGTTCTGGGCAGAGGTGCAGAATGGTCCAGAGAGCTGGTACCCCTACCGTAGGAGCGGAGAGTTAGCTTGCACCATAGCCCCCCATAGGAGGCATCGCCGACCCCCAGTTCGTTTCTACTGTGGCGCTTGTGGCCACCCTCAACACAGACTTGGGTGCAGCTTCAGATGATATTGCCACGTTGAGGGAGCAGCTGAGGGGGACACAAATGTGGGTGGAGCAGCTTGAGCATATATTGGGAACACCAACACCATGCAGCCCAGACTATCGTGCGGAGTCACTGCAGTGCAAGAGGCCCCGTTACGGATCTGCCGCCGCCAGCACCACCGTCCAGCGTGATCCTTAGGAGTCTACCATGAGTCTGTAATAGGGATCGAGTAGTTCACGCCCTTCTGTTTCTTTGAGGCTGGTCAAACCTAGTGGTGTCGAGTCTTGTGTGAGCTTTGTTCTTAGGTGTTTGGGTTGCTTGTCATTATGCTTATGAGTGGTTTGGATTTTAGTAATGAGTGTGATGGGCGTAGACGCAAGTCTACCACCATCTAGTATTGGATTAAGGTTTAAGGAAATTAATGAATAAATAGTTGGGTTATTTATCTCCCTTGCACTTCAACTATCGAGTTCTCAATGTCTCTGGTTCATATCATATCCGTTCAGTAATCCTCTCAAGTTTCTGCAACGCAAGTCTGAGTTATTCGTTACTGACTAATGGAGTACTTATGGGGATTATTTGTGGTTGACAGATGGTCGGAACAAGAAGCACTGCAGGTGGTGGTGGAACCAACCAGAACCAGCCACCACCCACCATGGAGCAGCTGGTGGCAATGTAGACCCAGCTGATGTAGCAGATGGCCCAGACCATGGCAACGATGCAGCAGAACCAGCAGAATCAGCCCCACCACCCTAACCTGCCGCCCCAGGACAAGAGGGGCGAATTTTTGAAGGGACACCCTGCCACCTTCAACAAAGCAAGCGACCCTCTGCAAGCAGATGATTGGCTCAAGGCAGTAGAGAGACAGCTTGACATCACACAGTGCAACGATAGGGAAAAGGTGCTGTACGAAGGAGGACAACTTCAAGGATGTCACACCCCAAAATTTTTGGATCTTAGGATGTGAATAGATAGCATAATTAATACAATGATTTTCTCAATTTTCTAAAATTTTCCAACCTTTAAAAAATTAACAGAGAATTTAGTATAGGAAAATTTTATTTTCTAAGTTAAATTAAAACAACATAGGTTTAATATTGAGTGCTTTACATTCATGCCGGTTGCATTTAGTGGTTTTATGTGTGTAAAGTTTTTAAAAACGCGTTTAGAAGCCTAATGGGAATTTTCCAGAGTTTTCTGGCATTTATTCCTATTTTCCTTAGAGCAAATTCCAACTTTTGGAAGGTGCTAAAATCTTTTTCATGAGCTCCAAATATTTTATTTTGGTTCCTCGTGTCCAACTCTATCTTTGGATTTTTTTCCTAGGATTTTTTGAATTTTTTGAATATTTTTCATGGTTTTAATACCAATTCTTGACTTATCTGGAATTATTTTATAACCACGAAAATAATTATTCCGAAAATTAAAATCACCCTAAATCTTAGTAGAGCAGCCTGGGCCAAACTTGACCCAATTTTAGGCCAAACCCATCCTATCACTTTATTGGGCCAAATTTCAAAGCCCATTCGCATTGGAATGGGGGCAAACCACCTTTAGTCCCATATTGCTAATGAACATGGAAGTGAGAGGTTTTCTCCCTATATATGAACCACCTCTCATCTGGGAAAGGCACACCAATGACTCCTTTACAGGGAGGCCCCTTGTTTGGGATTCCCTAAGGTAGTCTTTTTCCACCATATCTTCCATTGCTGCCCATTCTTCGTCTCGTCGTCGCGCTGAGCCTTCCGTGGTTTTTTCAGTAAGACCCTCAGCGAATCTTGTAATTTTCTACCATATTCATTTAGTCTATACTCTTTCGTAGAAAAGCCCCTACTTTTTTACGCGTTAGCCCTCAGGTTCTTATATGAAATTGCGTATAGGTCCTCGGTTTTTCACGAATAGGTCCCTGGAAGTTTTTAAACCTTGCCAGCAAGTCCCCGAACCTTAGAAATGTCGTAACTTTCTCGTTTTAGCTCCGATTAGTGTGATTCTTGCGCTCACATGTTCATAACGAAGCGTAGATTAGTTTTAAAACCTTCTTTTGTTCTGTTTCTACTGTTTGGTGTCCTGTTCTAATAGAATACTTTTGTTTGCTTGTGTTGGTTTTGTGTGAATGCTTGTGTGGTGATTCATGTCCAGTCGGTGAGCCGTTTGCATTGGAGTTCATGTATGAGGAGGACTTTCAGGAGCAGGACTCGCAGCAGCAGCAAAACTTGGAGGAAGGCAAGTCATAGCACGGACAATCCTTGCTACCTACACACTTTGTCATAAATTATTTCATACATGCATGTGTCTAAATTGATGTACCTTTCAGGTTGTACCTAGTTTTGATTATCCTATTCTTTGATTACCTTGGGTTTATGCATATGAGTGGATCTTTGCTATGCGCAGCTACTATCACCATTATTTAACTGTTAACTTTGACTTAATGGTTCACTTCAACATTAATGATAAAACTTGCTTTCTAGCAACTTGGTTTAGGGAGCTAGAGCATGTGCTTCGTGCTTTGCTCTAGTGCCTCTCCATAAGGTCCGGTTCTTAAAGCGGCAACCTAGGAGCCTGTCACCACCGCTAGAACTATTATGGCTCTGGTCTTGGTCAAGTAGCATGTATGTCTCTAGCTTGGCAGTGGTTACCGGAATGGCCGACGACGCTATGAGAACAACTCGTGAGTGGATGGTTTGATCCACCGAGGACGGGCGATCCGTCGGCTATGTCCCCGTGAGGCACAGACCTGAGTTGGGAGTCCCTGCGATGGGGGACTCCACACATTGCGCATTGTTGGGTGTGATGCCCACGCTTTGGACGCCATCGACCCCCTTATGGTGTGACTCTGTAGGCGTAAGTCGATCTCAGTGCCTTGGGCCATACTACCTATGTTGTACCATAGCGGCCACTGTCTTGTTAGTGTGTCTTGTGAAAAGCCTCGTAGCGTCCTTATGCGGTCACACCTCGGGAAGTGTGATTTGTGAGGTCTGATCCACCTCCGCGGGGTTGGGTTTATAGTTCTTTTGAGCTTTTATGCGACTGGTGGGTAAAGGGAGAAACCTCTACAGAGTGTAAATCTATCATGATAGCCTTGCTCAGGGTCACGAGCGGCCTGGATCCTTTTTTATTAGAAGATGGTGTTTATTTATGCTTAATGACACTTATACTTTATTAATTGGGTTGCAACTGTGTTCCTTTCACTTGTAGTAACTTGGACAATGTTAAAACGAACCAACTAAAAATGGTAACGCAATTTAGCCGTGTCTAGCCTTACTTTGAGCCTTCATACACCCATGCTATACTTGCTAAGTAAATGAGTAACAGATGGAGTAAATGAGTCTGCTGCTACTGAGTTTCTTGAGGATCTTCTATACTTCTGAACTGTGGTAAACCGGTCGGTGTCCCTGTGGACTTGTGGCTCTACCCGTCGAGAGAGTTAGACTTCCGCTATGTTTTATTTAGGTAAACTCCGATATAAACTATTTTATTCAAGCATATGTACTCTGATTTCCATATTTGTAAGTTGTATGTGTTATGTGGACATCCTGGGCACACATATGGCAGCATTCGGGTTTTTGTGTAAATCTGGGTGTGACAAAGGAGCAGCCTTGGATTGGTGGGATGCGTACCAGTATGCTCACCCTGACCGCACACAAATTACCTGGCAGGAATTCCGTGACAACTTCTTCCGTTACCATGTGTCGGGAGGCACTAATGACCTTGAAGAAGAGGGAGTTCCTGGTACTGAAGCAGGAGGGGATGAGTGTCACTGCTTATCGTGACAAGTGCATCGAGCTCGCCCGCTATGCTCTAGAAGATGTGTCGACTGACAAAAACAAGCAGACTAGGTTCCGTGATGGCTTGCAGGATGCACTACAATACCAGTTGATGTGTGTCACCTTCCCTACCTTCCATGAGTTGCTGGATGGCGCCCTGATGCTGGAACACAAGCATCGTGAGATTGAGGACAAGAAGAGGAAATTCCAGGGACAACAGTCAGGAAGGAACGGCCGCCCCCGCTTCAACCCCCAACAAGGGAATCAATAGATGGTGATCTCGCAGCGCTTTTAGGGTCTGCCTAGCCTGCAGAACCGCAACTAGTACCAGCATTGCCCCTAGTACCCTCAGGTGCCACAGCGGCAGCAACAACACTTCCAAAAACAACTATAGAATGGCCCAGTTCAGCGCAACCAGTCGCAGAATGGACCTGTTCAGCGCCCCAACCCAGCTAGCAAGTGCGGCAGCGAACAGCGGAGGCGGAGCTCCGACGAGGCGGTGCACATGCTACGGGGCGAAGGAGTGAGCAAGAAGCGGCTCGGGGCGGAGCTTACCACCACGCGAAGCTTCCCCAATGGTTCACAAAAAGCTAGAGGCGACGGTGAGGTGGATCGACGACGTGACGGTGCTCGGAGAAGGCGGTGAGATGCGAAGGGGAGCTTTGAGGCGTCGAGGGCTCTTGGTGAGAGTTGGATGAGGGCTTAGGGGCGCGGGGGTCCTGCTTTTATAGCCCCCAGTGCTTGCCTTGGTGTGCGGGATGCGTAGAGCAGATCGGGCGCCGGCGATCTTACTTTCCATGCGGGGGAGGGGGTTTCCAAGTGGGGAGGGAGCTCCAAAAGGTAAGAGCGGCGCGGGGGAAGCTCTGGTTGCCGGCACGAGGCGGCGGCGTTGTGCCGAGTTCGACTCGGGCGCGGGCAGGAGGTAAGGGCGAGTTCGACAGGCGGGCCCCCTTCATCAGCGACAGGAGAGGGAGGAGTGGACGCGGGCCGGCGTTAGAGGAAGCTGGGCCGGCTCGGCTGGTGAGGCCCAAGAGCGGGGGAGGCAGAGGGCGCTGAGCTGGACCGGGAGAGGAACGGGCCACAGGGAGAGGTGGCTGGCACCTGGGCCGAGCTGGGTTGGCGCGAGTTGCAGGCCGACTCGGGGAAAGAAGGGAAGGGAGGAAAAGCAGGCCAAGGGAGAGAGTTTAGGGGGCAAAAGCAAACTATTTCCTAAACAACTATTCTAGGGCTCAAACAGATGCAATTCAAATTCAAATTTAAACTATATTTAAATTCTCATTTGAACTACTAGCAAACAAAACTCGATGCAGCAGCATGAATGCAATAAAAATATTTCTAAACCTTATATTTTATTTTAATTTCTAGAAATTATTTATTTACCCTATATTAATTATGACCATTTCATTAAATAGAAAATTAATTACTAAAATTTTTAAATAGGGTTATTTTAGTGTGTTACAAACCTACCCCCTTAAGATGAATCTCGTCCTCGAGATTCTGATGTGGATGCGAAGAGCTATGGGTACTCAGCCTTGAGGTCTTCTTCTCTTTCCCAAGTCGCCTCATCGTTTGAGTATCGGTTCCATTGTACCTTACACATCCGGATGACCTTGTTTCTTGTCACCCTCTCAGACTCCTCCAAAATCTTGACCAGATACTCCTCGTAGGTGAGATCTTCCTGCATATTTAGCTCGTCTATCGGGATCTTCTCCTCAGGTACCCGCAAACATTTCTTTAGCTGAGACACGTGGAACACATTGTGCATTGCAGCCAGTTTCTCTGGTAGCTCTAGCCGATATGCCACTTCGCCCATCCGTTCCAATATCTTGAAGGGTCCGATGTAGTGAGGCGCTAGTTTGCCTTTGACATTAAACCTTTTTACGCCCCTCATTGGTGACACCTTGAGATACACAAAGTCATCGACTTCGAAGCTGAGATCCCTCCGTCTGACATCAGCATAACTCTTCTATCGGGACTGTGCCACCTTCAAAATCTGCCTGATCACTTGCACTTGATGCTCTGCCTCTCTTAGTATCTCAGGCCCAAAAACTTGACTTTCTTCAGTCTGATTCTAGAACAGGGGCGTCCTACACTTTCTGCCATACAGAGCCTCTAATGGTGCCATTTGCAGACTCTTCTGGTTGTTGTTGTATGAGAATTCCGTATAGGGTAAACTCTTGTCTCAACTGACACCATACTACAGAGCATATGCCCTCAACATGTCTTCCAAAATCTGATTGGTTCGCTCTGTCTGTCCATCCGTCTATGGGTGGAAAGCTGAACTAAAATGTAGCTTAATGTCCATAGACTCATGTAGCTTCTGCCAGAAATGTGATGTGAACTGAGTACCTCGGTCCGACACTATCCATTTTGGTACCCCATGTAAACACACAATCCTTTCCATATAAAGCTCTGCTAGTCTGGCTCTGGTGTAAGTGGTCTTTACGGCAGAAAATGTGTCACCTTGGTGAAGCGATCCACGATTGCCCAAATGGAGTCAAATCCCCTCTGAGTGTGAGGTAGACCGGTTATGAAGTCCATACCAACATCCTCCCATTTCCATTCGGGTATCTTCAAGGGCTGGAGTAATCCTGCTAGCCTCTGATGTTCAGCCATGACTCTCTGACACGTGCCACAATGGGCCACATATGTTGCCACATCACGCTTCAATCCGTACCACCAGAATCTCTCCTTGATGTCTTGGTACATCTTGGTACTTCCCAGGTGGATCGAGTATGCCGAATCATGCGCTTCTCTTAGGATTGTATCCTTGATCTACGTCATATCGGGTACACATAGTCTCTTCCCGTGCCAAAAGGTTCCCTGATCATCTACTCGAAAACCGGGGGCCTTCCCTAGAGCAACAAGTTCCACAATCTCCTTGATTTTATCATCCTCAAGCTGACCTTTCCGGATCTCCTATTCTAGAGTTGGTTCCACTGCCATATCTGTGATGCTAGCCACGAATCCCAGACTCATCCTCTCAAACTCCAGGCTGAGCTCTTCTGGCAGACAATGCCCGGTGATCATGTTCACGTAGCTCCGCCTACTCAGAGCATCTGCCACCAAGTTAGCCTTCCCAGGGTGATAGTGAATCTCTAGATCATAATCCTTGATCAACTCTAACCATCGGCGCTGTCGCATATACAGATCCAACTGGGTGAAGATATACTTGAGGCTCTTATGATTAGTGTAGATATCGCATTTGTGCCTAATCAGGTAATGCCTCCAAATCTTCAGACCATGTACCACAGCTGCCAACTCTAGATCATGCGTCGGGTAGTTCTACTCATGTTTCCTCAACTGCCTCGATGCATGAGCCACAACTCTTCCCTCCTGCATGAGTACACATCCCAATCCTACACGGGATGCATCGCAGTAGATATAGAAGCTATTGGCTATGTCAGGCAATATCAGCACAGGTGCTGTTGTCAACCTCTTTTTCAACTCATCGAAGCTGGCTTGACACTCCTTTGTCTAGATAAACTGAGCATTTTTCTGCAATAATGTCGTTAGGGGCTTAGCAATCTTGGAGAATCCTTCGATGAACCTTCGATAATATCCGGCCATCCCAAGGTAACTCCGGATTTCGCTCACATCCTGAGGCGGGTTCTAGCTTAACACATCACTAACCTTCTTCGGGTCGACTGCCACTCCACCATTGGACAACACGTGACCCAAGAATGCCACTTCCTTCAACCAGAACTCGCACTTGCTCAACTTAGCGTACAACTGATGCTCCCGGAGTCTCTGCATCACCAATCTCAAGTGATCCTCGTGTTCTTCTTCATTCTTGGAGAAGACCAGAATGTCATCAATGAACACCACCACAAACTTGTCGAGGTAATCAATGAACACATTGTTCAACAGGTACATGAAGTATGCAGGAGCGTTGGTCAGTCCAAAGGACATGACTGTGAACTTATACAATCCGTACCGAGTAGTAAAGGTTGTCTTGGGTATGTCCGACAGCCGGATCCTCATTTGGTGATAGCCCGATCGAAGATCTATTTTAGAGATCACACAAGCTCCCTTCAGCTGATCAAATAGGTAATCAATCCTTAGCAATGGATACTTGTTTTTGATGGTCACTTCATTGAGGGCTCGATAGTCCACACACATCCTCTGTGTCACATCTTTCTTATCCACGAACAACACTGGTGCTCCCCATGGTGAAGAACTAGGACGAATATACCCTTTGGCTAGCAAGGAGAACAATTCTTCCTTGAGCTTTTCTAGTTCCTTTACTCCCATCCTACATGGTCTCTTAGCTATAGGTGCAGTGCCAGGTTTAAGTTCAATAACGAATTCAACTTCGCGTTCCGGGGGCATACCTGACAATTCATCTGGGAACACATCCGAGAACTCGCTCACCACTCTGATATCTTCGAGAGCTCCACCTTTGGCTTGGTTGGTCTGATTATGCTCCAAGGAACTGGCTGCTTGGTACTCCACCTTATCTCTGGACCTTGTTGTCAGCTGTACCGTCCTTTTGGCGCATTGGATCACTGCGTCATATCTGGCTAACCAGCTCATTCCCAGAATTAAGTCGAACCCAATAGATTCCAGGACTATCGGGCGTGCCTCGAAGTCTACACCCCTTGTTGTGATGGTAATATGGGGGCAGCATAAAGTGGCTCGCTGTTCCCCCCTGGTGAGCTAACTAGCATAGCACTCTTCATGGGCAGTAATGCCACTAAGTTCTTTTCCACAAAAGCAGCCGATATGAAAGCATGCGAAGCTCCAGAATCGAACAAAACAGTCGTAGGGGTTGAGTTGACAGGGAACGTACCCACGACCACGTCGGTAGCTCCCTCTATAGCCTCTGCACCCATGTGGTTGAGCTTGCCTCTAGCGGGGTTCTTCTGCCCATGGTATGCCTGCGCCTGCTGCCGGTTCCCGTTCGGCGCTGGCTGCTGACCAATCCTCACGTTGTTGTTCTGTCCTGCGGCATTCTGAAGCTGACCTTTCCGAATCTCCTATTCCAGAGTTGGTTCCATTGCCATCTCTGTGATGCTAGCCACGAATCCTAGACTCATCCTCTCAAACTCCAGGCTGAGCTCTTCTAGCAAACAATGCCCGGTGATCTTGTTCATGTAGCTCCGCCTAATCAGAGCATCTGCCACCAAGTTAGATTTCCTTGGCTGATAGTGAATCTCTAGATCATAATCCTTGATCAACTCCAACCATCAGCGCTGTCGCATATTCAGATCCGGTTGGGTGAAGATATACTTGAGGCTCTTATGATCAGTGTAGATATCGCACTTGTGCCCAATCAGGTAATGCCTCTAAATCTTCAGAGCATGTATCACACCTGTCAACTCCAGATCATGCGTCGGGTAGTTCTGCTCATGTTTCCTTGGCTGCCTCTATGCATAAGTCACAACTCTTCCCTCCTGCATGAGCACGCATCCCAATCCTAGATGGGATGCATCGCAGTAGATATAGAAGCTATTGGCTATGTCAGGCAATATCAGCACAGGTGCTGTTGTCAACCTCTTTTTCAACTCATCGAAGCTGGCTTGACACTCCTTTGTCTAGATAAACTGAGCATTTTTCTGCAATAATGTCGTTAGGGGCTTAGCAATCTTGGAGAATCCTTCGATGAACCTTCGATAATATCCGGCCATCCGAAGGTAACTCCGGATTTCGCTCACATCCTGAGGCGGGTTCCAGCTTAACACATCACTAACCTTCTTCGGGTTGACCACCACTCCACCATTGGACAACACGTGACCCATGAATACCACTTCCTTCAACCAGAACTCACACTTGATCAACTTAGCGTACAGCTGATGCACCAGGAGTCTCTGCATCACCAATCCCAAGTAATCCTCGTGTTCTTCTTCATTCTAGGAGAAGACCAGAATGTCATCAATGAACACCACCACAAACTTGTCGAGGTAATCCATGAACACACTATTCAACTAGTACATGAAGTATGCAGCAGCGTTGGTTAGTCCAAAGGACATGACTGTGAACTCATACAATCTGTACCGAGTAGTAAAGGCCATCTTGGGTATGTCCGATAGCCAGATCCTCATTTGGTGATAGCCTGATCGAAGATCAATTTTAGAGAACACACAAGCTCCCTTCAGCTAATCAAACAGGTCATCAATCCTTGGCAATGGGTACTTGTTCTTGATGGCCACTTCATTAAGGGCTCGATAGTCCACACACATCCTCTGTGTCCCATCTTTCTTGTCCACGAACAACACTGGTGCTCCCCATGGTGAAGAACTAGGACGAATATACCCTTTGGCTAGCAAGGAGCTCAATTCTTCCTTAAGATTTTCTAGTTCCTTTACTCTCATCCTATATGGTCTCTTAGGTATAGGTGGAGTGCCAGGTTTAAGTTTAATAACGAATTCAACTTCGTGTTCTGGGGGCATACATGGCAATTCATCTGGAAACACATCCGGGAACTGCACCTTCGGCTTGGTTGGCCTGATTATTCTCCAAGGAACTGGCGACTTGGTACTCCACCTTATCTCCGGACCCTATTGTCAGTTGTACCATCCTTTTGGCACACTGGATCACTGTGTCATATCTAGCTAACCAGCTCATTCCCAGAATTAAGTCGAACCCAATAGATTCCAGGACTATCGGGCGTGCCTCAAAGTCTACCCCCTTATTGTGATGGTAATATGGGGGCAGCGTAAAGTGGCTCGTTGTTCCCCCCTGGTGAGCTAACTAGCATAGCACTCTTCATGGGCAGTAAGGCCACTAATTTCTTTTTCACAAAAGCAGTAGATATGAAAGCATGCGAAGCTCCAGAATCAAACAAAACAATCGCAGGGGTTGAGTTGACAGGGAACGTAACCACGACCATGTCAGTAGCTCTCTCTACAGTCTCTGGACCCGTGTGGTTGAGCTTGCCTCTAGCGGGGTTCTACTGCCCACGGTTTTCCTGTGCCTGCTGCTGTTTCCCGTTCGGCGCCGGCTGCTGACCAATCCTCGGGTTGTTGTTCTGTCCTACGGCATTCTGAGCTTTTCGGGGGCAAACGTTAGCGAAGTGCCCTTGTTCCCCACAGTGGTAGCACAACCTCTGACCCACTGGTGCATTGTTGACAGGGTTGGTGCGCTAAATAGGACCATTCTATGGCTGGTTCTGGAGACGCTGCTGCGGTGGCGCTTGGAGGTACAGGGGCGCTGCTGGTTCTGGCCGTGGTTCAGCAAACTGGGCTGACCCTGAAAGCGCTGCTGATTCCCCATCTGTGGGTTTCCCCTATGCAGGAGCGAAGCGGGGGCGATTGCTGCTCCCGGTCTGCTGGCCTTGGAACTTCCTCTTCTTCTCTTCCATCTCATGGCGCTTATGTTCCAACATCAAACCACCATCCACCAGTTCCTGAAATTTGGGGAACTTGGTACACATCAGCTGGTACTACAGTGCATCCTACAAGCCATCACGGAACCTGGTCTGCTTCTTCTTGTCAGTGGCCACATCCTCTGGGGCATAGCGAGCGAGCTTGATGAACTTGTCACGATAAGCGGTGACATTCATCCCTTCCTGCTTCAGCGCCAGGAATTCCTTCTTCTTCAGGGTCATCAGAGCCTCCGGCACATGGTGAGAGCGGAAGCTGTCACGAAACTCCCGCCAAGTGATCTGGGTACGATCGGGTTGAGGGTACTAGTATGAATCCTACTAGTCCAATGCTGGTCCTTGAAGCTATCCTCCTGCATATAGCACCTTCTCCTGGTCGTTGCACTGCGCGATGTCGAGCTGTCTTTCCATCGCCTTGAGCCAATCATCTACCTATAGGGGGTCGCTGGCTTTGTTGAAGGTGGGAGGGCGTCCCTTCAGAAATTCACCTCTCTTGTCCCGGGGCGGCATGTTAGACTGGTGAGGTGGATTCTACTGGTGCTGCTGCATCAATGCCATGGTCTGGGCCATCTGCTGCATCAGCTGGGTCTGCGTAAGCATCATTTGCTCAATGGTGGGGGTGGTGGTGGTGGTGGTGGTGGCTGGTTTTGGTTGCCTCCACTGCCACCTGCGTTGCTCCTTGTGTTCACCATCTATCATCAGCAAGTAATTCTCATCATATCTCGTTCGGACATAACTGGGTAACTCAAATCTTGCACAGAAGAAACTTTAAGAATATTACTAAACTAGTCAGGATATGATTTAATGATGGAGGATTTGATGGATCAAGAGAAATAAATAACCCCCTCTATGTAAACATTAATAACCTTAAACCTTAATCCAAAATCTAGATGGTGGCAGATTCGCGTCTACGCCCGTCACAATCATTACAAAAATCCAAATCACGCATAAGCATAATGACAATCATATTAGGCACCTAAAGACATGATTCACACAAGACTTGACAGCACTAGGTTTTGAAAAAGTGTAACTAGTCGTTCTATATCACATATTCATGGTGGTCTCCTAAGGTTTAACCAATCGTTCTAAGTAGGCTGTGATCCTACAGTCAACACGGCTTTGATACCAATTTGTCACACCCGAATTTACACAGAAACCCGAATGCGGTCATATGTGTGCCCATGAAGTCATAGTACACATATAGCAAACAAATATGATAAACAGAGAACATATGCTTCAATAAATAGAGTTTTACATCAGAGTTTAACATAAATAAACTAACCATTACAGCGGAAGACTGATAACTCTGAACTAAGCGAAGCCGCAATCCACAGGGACTTTAACATTATCCAAGTTACTACAAGTGAATAGAACCCAGTTGCAACCCAATTAATAAAGTATAAGTGTCATTAAGCATAAATAAATATCATCTTCTAATCAAAAAGGATCCAGGCCGCTCATGACCCTTAGCAAGGCTATCATGATAGATTTACACTCTGTAGAGGTTTCACCCTTTACCCACAAGTTGCGTAAAAACTCAAAAGAACTTTAAACCCAATTATGCGGAGGTGGATCAGACCCCACAAATCACACTTTCGAGGTGTGACCGCATAGGGACGCTACCAGGCTTTTCATAAGACACCCTAACAAGACAGTAGCCGCTAAGGTACAACAAGGTGGTGAGACCCTAGGCACTGAGATTGACTCATGCTTACTGAGTCACACAATAAGGGGGTCAATGGCATCCAGAGCGCTGGCATCACACCCCAACATTGCGCAACGTGTGGAGTTCCCCATCGCAGGGACTCCCAGCACGGGACATTACCTAACGAGACATAGCCAACGGATCACCCGTCCTCAGTGGACTTAGGAAACACCCCATGCCTTGCTTCCCATAACACCGTCGGCCCGTCGGTAACTAGTGGAAAGCTAGATACGTACAAGCTTTTTAACCAAGACCAGAGCCATAGTAGTTCTAGCGGTGGCGACAGGCTCCTGGGTTGCTGCTTTAAGAACCGGACCTTACGGACAGACACTAGAACAAAGCACGAAGCACATGCTCTAGTTCCCTAAACCAAGTTGCTAAAAAGCAAATTTTATCATCATGGTGAAGTGAACCATTAAGTCAAAATTAACAATTAAACAATGGTGATAGTAGTTGCGCATAGCAAAGATTCTACCCATATGCATAAACCCGAGGTAATCAAAAGACAGGATAATCAATACTAGGTACAACCTTAAAGGTACATCAATTTAGACATATGCATGTATGAAATAAATGATTACAAGGTGGATAGGTAGCAAGGATTGTCCGTGCTATAACCTGCCTTCCTCAAAGTGTTGCTGCTGCTGGTCCTGCTCCTGAAAGTCCCCCTCGTACTTGAACTCCAATGCAAACGGCTCACCGACTGGACACGAATCACCACACAAGCATCCATACAAGACAATACATGCAAACAAAATTATTCTATTAGAACAGTATATGAAACAGTAGAAACACAACAAAAGAAGGCTTTAAAACTAATCTATGCTTCGCTACGAACACATGAGCGCAAGAATCATGCTAATCGGAGCTAAAATGAGAAAAATATGGTGTTTCTAAGGTCCAGGGACTTGCTGACAAAGTTTAAAAACTTCCAGGGGCTTATTTGTGAAAAATTGAGGACCTATACATAATTATGAGTAAAACTACGAGGACTAACACATAAAAGTAATAGTACAGGACGGCCTGTTCTAATATTTGAAAACTTGGGGGCCTAAATACGAAGAAACGACCTGGTTGTAAAAACTTTTAACACTACGGTGGACTGCGGGTTGATTCGCAGATAGTGGAGGGGCTCTTTTGCAAAATGGGCAGAGCTGACCGGTGTTGGCGGTCGTTACGGCACATTTTCGACCACCAATACTCGGGAATAAAAGAGGATATATGTGACATTCCATGTACTTAGGTTGACTTCTAATAAAGTTCCACGAGTTTTGGTGAGTTTCACTTGTGCAGCTACAACAACGAGAAATACATGCTATAGGGGTCGAAAATGACCGATTCGGTCGAACGACACGATTCGGCCGACTACCCCCCTTAGTCGTATACGACACCGAGAGTCATCCACGTCAACGATGACCAAGCAATGACCGTGCACGACACATGGACGACCGCCACCACTTTTGGGCTGAACCAACACAAAGACCACCTGGATCAAGTCATACACGAAGCCTAGGAAGCAAAGGCGGTGCAGAGGGGGCTGGCCACAGGCCAGGCCCAGTTCGGCTGAACCCAGGCCTTCAGCTAAACCGCCCCCAGCTGCCAAACCGACCAAAGGAGCAAATCCCAGCCCTTGGGGAGCAAGGGCAGTGCATCCAGTGGTTTGGCCGAACTGGAGAGTTCGGCCGAATCCACTCATTCGCCCGAATCAAAGGATTCAGCCGAATTGGTCGGAGCACCGCCTCTCACTCCCTTGGTTGCCACTCCATCTCCACCGACCTTCTCAAGCTATAAATAAAGGGGGGTCACTCACTTGTATCTCTGAGTTAAGACAGACCTTGACCTCTGAGTGCTGTCTCTACAGCCTCTGTATCTCTAACCTCAAGTGACATAGACAGATAAAGTACCTAGGAATTCTCTATCTCTTCTCGTTGTCCTCCCAGCTATCTATTCCTTCTCTTTCCTATCTGAGCCTCCCTTGAGCTATGTGTCACGGTATATTCACTCCTATCCAATACCGTTATCCCCCGTCTTGTTAGTCGTGTACCCTTCTCTGATAGTCTCGAATATCTGTTTGCTAGTACTCTTTCCATAAGCTTCCCTATGGAAATATAAATTACGATACCTCGGAATACACCCTTGTGAAGTGCTACAGCGGTAATTCTATGCGCTTGCAGAATATTTATATATTTTACTGAGTCATAAGAAAAAACACTGAAACACTCCTGACCCCAGTACCGGGATTCACAATCCTGATATTGGATCGTAAGAAGTGCCAACAAGCATTTCTGGCGCCGTTTCCGGGGAAACAATTGGCTAGATACTTTGAAACTTCTATCTCGAGCTATCTTAGTTGAGTATACCGCTACTCAAGGGGGTTTATCCTTGCTCTGTTTCGTTGGTCTTGTGAAGCAGAGCAGTGCATGACTGGTTTCCAACTACCGTCAAACTTCCATGAAAATCCTAAGTCTCTTGTGAGGAATGTGCGACCCCATGTTGTACCTCCTCAGAAGCAACTCATTCCGACGAGCCCAGTCTTTCCTATCGTCGACATGGCTTCATCAAGGATGGCAAGCAAGACGATCCACGAGTTCTCTGCTCCATCGAGCGAGAACGTGCGTGTCGGACCAGCTCCGCCAGTCGGAGATGGCAGCTTCGAGCTCAAGCCAGCCCTTGTCACACCCCAAAATTTTTGGATTTTGGGATGTGATTTGTTAGCTTAATTAATACAATGATTTTCTCAATGTTCTAAAATTTTTCAAGCTTTATATAATTAACAGGGAATTTAGTATAGGAAAATTTTGTTTTTAAATTAAATTAAAAAAATATAGGTTTAACGTTGTGTCATTTGCATTCATGCCGGCTTGCATTTAATGGCTTTATGTGTGTTAAGTTTTCTAAAATGCGTTTAGGAGACTAATAGGAATTTTCCAGATTTTTCTGGGATTTATTCCTAATTTCCTATAGCTAAATCCAATTTTTGGGATGTGCTAAAATCTTTTTCATGAGCTCCAAATAATTTATTTGGGTTCCTCATGTCCAACTATATCTTCGGGATTTTTCCTCGAATTTTTGGAATTTTTAGAGCATTTTTTGGGGCTTAAATGATTTATCTAGAATTTTCTAGATTTATCTTTGCACGAAAAACAATTTCTTAAAATAAAAAGGAATCCAAAATCCCTAAACGGGCCAAGCCCAACCAAACCAAGCACAACTCCCTTTCAAGCCCAACCTGGCCTGCCCCTTCATCTCTCTGTGTTGTTGGGTCCCCTAGAGACGACCTAGCTTACCCGCCGCCACTGTAGCCCATCCCCTCACCCTCGGCCAGGCCCCAAACCCCGCCTCTCTCCCTCTCCCGCTGCTAGGCCACGTCTCCCCCAGCCCAACCCTCGCGCCAGCCCCAGCGCGCTGCCTCCCCCTCTCTGTGGCCCGGCCCCACCCGTCTGTCCTTCGGGCCACTAGCTCGTGGGCCCCTCCCGTCGGATGCGCCGCCTCCCTTCCAAACCGTGCGCGCCCTCGCCGCAATCCCGGCCGCTCGCGCTCTATTTAGCGCTCGAGCCGGCTGCCTGTGTGCCCTCGCCCGCGCCCTTTTGCAACGCCGCCACGGCTCGCGCTGCGCATCCCGCCGCCACCGGAGCCGAGCACCGCCTTAGCCGCGGACACCACCAATTCACTGCCCCGATCGATGCCGGATGAAGTTGCCCCCCCACGCCTTAGCATCTAATTAGACTTATACCTCAGATTTATAAAATAATATTAATTTGATCAATGCTTACTTTAACTAGCTTTTCTAATTAAAAGCAATTTAGGCTCGTACCCGGTGCTTACAAATAAAATTAATATGACCAACATTATTATGATTTATTTCCAATAATAACATGGCTAGTTGAACGTGAATAATAAATTTATTCGATTAAATGCTCTCACATGTTTCATTCCAAATTAATGATTAATTTGGTATAATTTGTACATAAACAATTATAAATAAATATGACTAGTTTTATCTTGGCCTTTACAAATTCAAATATAATTAAATTAATTCCAACGTAATATGTTTCTCTGAAATATCTTTTATGTCATTTTATTTAATTAAAATTAATCAAGCTTATAGTCTTTTCTTTTCTTTTATAATCCAAATCTTTCGATAGTTGTATCTTTCCAACCGTAACTCCGTTTTCAGCAATTCTTGCACTCACGTGACCATAGCCCCAAGCCCTACCCTTTAGTGTGCTCTTTTTAAAGCTTTTCATTTGATTGGTGTATTGTTCTTATTTGTGCTTGTTTGTGGTTGATCGCTACGACTAGAAGGAACAAGCTTCGATTCCTATCAAGGAGAAGAGTGTGAAGATCAAGAGTTGAAGACCGTGAGTAATTATAATGGATTTAAGGTAAGTTATAGCACGGACAATCCTTGCTACCTAAACACACCCTTTACATTTATTTACTTTCATACGCATGTGTCTAAATTAATGTCGCATTAAGGTTGTACCTAGTTTTGTATACCCTGTACCTTGATTACCCCGGGTTTATGCATATGGTTAGATTTTTGCTATGCACAGCTACTATCATCATTGTTCAATTGTTAATCTTGACTTAATGGTTCATTTTAACATAATGATAAAACTTTCTTTTGAGCAACATGGTTTAGGGAACTAGAGCATGTGCTGTGTGCTTTGCTCTAGTGTCTCTCCATAAGGTTGGGTTCTTAAATCGGCAACCCAGGAGCCTGTCGCCACCGCTAGAACTATTATTGCTCTGGTCTTGGTCAAGTAGCTTGTACGTCTCTAGCTTGCCAGTGGTTACCGACGGGCCGACGGCGTTGTGGGAGGCAAGGTACGGGGTGTTTCTTTATTCCACCGAGGACGGGTGATCCGTTGGCTATGTCTCATTAGACACGGTCCCATAATGGGAGTCCCTGTGATGGGGAACTCCGCACATTGCGCATTGTTGGGTGAGATGCCCATGCTCTGGACGCCATCGACCCCCTTATGGTGTGACTCCATAAGCGTAAGTCGATCTCGGTGCCTAAGGTCTCACCGCCTTGTAGTACCACAGCGGCTACTGTCTTGTTAGGGTGTCTTGTGAAAAGCCTCGTAGCGTCCCTATGCAGTCACACCTCGGAAGTGTTGATGTGCGTGGTTGGGTGCAAAGTTCCTTTGAACTTTTACGCGACTGGTGGGTAAAGGGCGAAACCTCTGCAGAGTGTAAAATCTATCATAATAGCCTTGTTCAATGTCACGAGCGGCCTGGATCCTTTTTTATTAGAAGATGATGTTTATTTAGGCTTAATGTCACTTATACATTATTAATTGGGTTGCAACTAGGTTTCATTCACTTGTAGTAACTTGGATAATGTTAAAACGAACCAACTAAAAGTGCTAATGCAGTTCAGCCATGTCTAGCCTCACTTTGAGCCTTCATACACACGTGCTATACTTGCTAAGTAAATGTTTTGTTTACACTTGTCATTATTCAACAAAATCCCGGATGGGTAACATATGGAGTAAATGAGTCTAGTGCTACTGAGTTTCTTGAGGATTTTCTATACTTCTGAGCTGTGGTCAACCAGTCGGTGTCCATGTGGACTTGAGGCTCTACCTGTCGAGAGAGCTAATACATAGACTTCCGCTGTGTTTTATTTAGGTAAACTCTGACGTAAAATGTTTTATTCGAGCATATGTACTCTCATTTTCCATATTTGTAAGCTGTATGTGTTCTGTGGACTTCCTGTGCACACATATGGCAGCATTCAGGTTTCTGTGGAAATCCGGGTGTGACAGCCCTCATCAACATGGTGGAGGCTAGCCCGTTCTGCGGCAAGCCACGCGAGGATGTCAACGCTCATCTTCAGCATTTTCTGGAGATTTGCAACACTTTCATCAAACGCGGGGTAAGCATCGATGCCATTCACCTTTGTTTATTCCATTCTCATTATTAGGCAAGAAAAAACAATGATTTTATGCTAACCGCGAAGCCATAGACACTTGGGATAAGTGCACTAGCGCATTTTTGCTTAATATATTTCCGGCTGGGAAAACCAACGCCCTCCGGAATAAAATTGCTAGTTTCCAGCAGTTAAAAGATGAAACAGTCCCGGAGGCATGGGATCGCCTCCAGGACTATATATCTGCTTATCCTCACCATGGTATGCAGAGTTGGTTCATCATCCAAACCTTTTACCACGGGCTTAGATGCTCTCCCCGTGAGTATTTGGATGTTGTTGCTGGAGGTTCTTTCTTCTCTCTTGAGGAGAGTCGTGCAAAGGCCCTCATCGAGAAGATGGTTGAGAACCAAGGTTGGTCCAATGATCGAGCCCAACCTCGGACCCGAGGAATACATCAAGTTGAAGCTCTGGACATGCTTGCTGCCAAGATGGACCTTCTAATGAAGAAGAGGCCCCTGCTCAAGAAACGGTGCAAGGCATGGACGCTTGCATGACTTGCGAGGTCTGTGGCAACGCTGGCCATTCGGGGAATGACTGCCCCGAAACGCGAGAAGGTGCCCACTACGTCAACAACTCTTACAACAACGGGTATCGACCGAACAACTACGGCAATCAAGGCTGGAATTCACGCTCAAACCTCCCATTTGAGAGGCCTCAACAAGGTAACAATTTCAGTTCCAGCAATTTCAATAATATGCCATCTCTTAGAGATCTAATGTTTGGCCAGGGTAAAATCACTGAAAATATTAATAAAAAGCTTACTACTAATGATAAAATCCTAGAAAGCATAGACTCTACATTGGAATCACTCTTCTGCCATGAAAAGTCAATTGAGCTTTAATAAAATGATCGAAACCTAAATTGCTCAGTTAGTTGTAGTCGTTCTTGTTACCAAGTCAGGGAAGATTCCGAGGCAACCCGAACCTTCCATTGAAACAATAAATGCGGTTACTATGACACGAGGTAAGGCATCTCGTAGAACATATTGTGCTTGTCACGCAAGTGTAGTCTCATGAGTCCAAGTAGAAATACCACAGGGGGCACACATGCCAAGAGCTGCTGCTAAAGCCATCACGAGGACACCTCCGAAAAAGAAGGAAGATCTCGGAGTGCCAAGCATTCAATGCGCGATCTGGAATCATCGTGTTGATGACGCACTCTGATCTGGGAGCCAGCGTCAACATCATGTCCAAGGTGTTATTTAAAAAGTTACGATTCTACTTTGTCTCCTACAAATGCCCAGGTACAACTGGCAGATTCATTGATCCGCTACCCAAAGGGAGTGCTCGAGAATGTACCGATCCAAGTCTGGGGACATTACGTCTCTACGGACTTCGTTGTCCTTGACA
The DNA here is from genome assembly GCA_033239725.1 of Echinochloa phyllopogon. NCBI lineage: Eukaryota > Viridiplantae > Streptophyta > Magnoliopsida > Poales > Poaceae > Echinochloa > Echinochloa phyllopogon. The sequence goes on along the minus strand of BTCW01000015.1, from coordinate 18,706,496 downwards.
CGGGGAGCGATTATTCGTTTCCCCTTGTGTTGGGTCGGCCATTTTTGAACACTGCCCCGGCCAGGATTGAGATGGATACAAGAGAAATCCTGTTCCATATAAACCGGACACCGATCTCCTTCACATTCCGATCTTGGGAAGAGAAGAAGACAAAGTGTCGTACACCGGAGCAGAGAAGCGCCGAATGTTTCCTAAAAGCACTCCTCAGTGGAGAGCTAGAAATACTCGGTGGAGAGCAGTTCGAATGGGATGAGCAGACATGACCAATGAGCGCAGAAGAAATGGACCTCCTTGTGAAGAGATACGAGGAAGATCAGGCCCTCTGGAATTCTCCAGATGAGCCGATCCCACCGCCACCAACACAGAAGAAGAACAAGAAGGCATGGCGGAAGAAGGTTGCATAGACCTAGTTGCCAGATAAATGTTGTGAGTTGATATACACGAGCTCAGCATTCAAGCAGCAATGACGATTCACCTTGGGCTGCAACCAGCAATTATTACCCAATAGCACAATCGCAAGAAGCTTTACACTCACCACTCGCCTTGGACCTTCATGCTAAACCTCCTTCCACATCAATAACTACTCTGCAAACGGGAATATCTGAATTAGACCATGGCATTGTAGAAACAATGACTGAGAAGGTAGGCATTCAATCATGATACATATGCATTGTGGTCAACAAAATGCAGTATGGCAAAAGAAAAGAAAAACAAGGCTATGCAGAAAGAGATAGAATGAATGGATGGGTTAGGCTTCCGAAATAGCTATTGGACACAACTTCTTTAAATACTAAAATAGAGCCACTGAATAATCTTTACCTGTTTTCTGGACAGATCCAGTAGGGGAGTCACTTGTTGTTCAGTTAAAAAAAACAATAGTTTTGCAATCGCATCATGTATTCCATTTCATAGAAATAAAGAGCATGAACCTCGTATTATGTTTGGTTGCCCTATAACACCTCAGCACTCATACCAATAATGACTTCTACTTGCAAGATAAAAGGTACGTGTTGGAAGAAGATAGTACATGGTAAAATTCTAAATCTATGGTCACAAACCAAACCAAGTAAGCTAGAGGTTGAAATAACCAAACAAAACTTACCTTTGTACAATATATGGAGCAGTTCGGCCAGCAGTTGCATATGCTGGATTGCTGGTGCTAGATTTCCGAGCTTTGCTTCAAGTCCAGGAGCAATTTCCTAGAGGAGAAAGGACATGATTTTGATATTTTAGTCCACGAGATATCTTAGATGAAAGCCTGCAGTTTTTAAAATTTAGACTTCATTCATTGAACAATTGTATTACTAAATGAGCTGGCGAGTGAGAAACCTATAAAACAGACTTTGACCAGGTCCTATGGTTTATAACTTTATATCCATCAAGTTTATCCCAGCACCAGCAGTTTTCAATATATGAGAACGTAAGGAGGTCAAATCTCCTTGATCTTGAATATCTCTCCGACATCTGATTCATCCTAATAAAAGGAACTTTGGAGAAACATTATGTCCATCCCTTGTACCGGGTGATCAACAAGCGATGCGATAACAATGCTAAAAAAACTTATCCTATCTCATCTGTTTGTTAATTATTACCCCCATCTAAGATTATTCCACAAAATCCATAATAATATAAAAATGCATATGCCGACCATCTCATAATGCTTAGGAGTTTATTTATTCAGTGCAAAGCTAAAAGATATTCATGTCCTTTTAATAATCAAGAAAAAATTGAACCAACATGACTACTGCTAGCTAAAGGAAAAAACTTCGCCAAACATCACAATTGTATTAATGTTAATAAGACAACCAGGTGAACAAAAACAAAAATTAGCATGTTGCCATAGCCAATACGCAATGTGTCCGGCTAACATTGCTTCTTGCTTTCTTATAGGCATTCCATCAAACGGCTCGCAGGCAGAGATGCATGTGGCCTCAATAACACAGGCAAGCAACAGGCAGTAGGAGTACTACCCAGAGTAGCTCGCAATCAGTCCCTGCCTCTTGCGCCACAAGCTGCTAAGACGTTACATAATGCTTTATTCACCCAGCACGTGTCCGTCTGTTCACCTGTTGGGTTGATGCGTTAGGAAAAGCGAGGGAAGCCATAGGGACCTAACTTAGCTGACCTGAGAGGAATGTGATCGAGGAGCTGCAGGACCAGAGGCAGAAGGCAATGGCGAGGAGCACGAGCATGTCCCAGGCGACTGCCGACACGAGGACCAGCCGCACAACACCCCTACGCCACACCAGCTGCGTCGCGGTCGAGTCCTCCTCCAGCGCCACCTCCACGCCGTCGTCGTGGCCGCCGCCGCCGCTGCCGTGACAGAATACTCAGATTCGAACATGTGACGCTAATAAAGCTGCGAGTGAGTGGCGCTGACGGCCATCATCCGCCTAGGCATCCCCTCCGCGGTGTGGGACGGCGGCGCCAACGCCCCGCACTCCACCGCCGAGCTCCTCTCGGAGCCGGAGGGCCATCCGGATCCCTCCGTCCTGGAGCGTGTCCACCGCCTGCTCGCCTCCCGCAGCGTCTTCTCGGTGGAGGAGCATCACCAGGGACACGAGCAGCGATTGCATATTAGTAGCAACAGCTGCACAAAGGGCAAGAACTGCAGATTATCGAACAAGATTTGTGCAGTAAAGAAAAAGGGAAACATGCCGACGACAGGTCCGATTCGCCGCCGAAACCGGTGGCTGCAACTGCTCCCGCCGGTCGCCGCCTGCCCGCACCCGGTTCTGGTCCCGTCCGCAGACCGCCCCCACTGCCGGCGACCGCTCGGTCTTGGTCCGGATCCGGCGGACAGGGAGGGAGGAAGGGGTCAGCGTGGAGGCAGAGCGATGGAAGGGCCCCTGGGGGCGGCAAGGGAAGGAGTGGCGAGGAGCGGCGACATGGCGTGGAGTAGCGGTAGGCACGGGGGCGGAGGCGCGGAGGAGGGGACCGTCGGGTGGAGGCAGGGTGACGCAGGATTGATGGCGGCGTCGGCAGATGCGCGACTTAGGGTTTAGGAGGGGCGGGCGTTTGCGGAGCGTGGCGCGGCGATGCGCGCGGGCGGACGAGCGAGGGGATGCGTGGGCGGACGGGCAGAAGATGGGCCGAGGGCGATGCGGACGGTGCGGACGGGCCACGAGGGGTGGCCGCGAATAATAGGAAAGTAGAGAAGACAAGCAGTACATTCGTTTCAAATTACTATTCGTTGTTGATTTTATTCATGATCTTTGATCATTTGTCTTATTTAAAAATTTTATTCAAATATATAAACCAATAAGTTATACTTGAAGTATATACGATGATAAAGCAAGTCACATATAAAATAAATAATACTTGTAAATTTTTTTAATAAGATGAATGGTCAAACGTTAAACGAAAAAGTCAATACGAATAGTAATTTAGAACGGAGTCGGTACTCCGTAGAGATCCGTTTTTCCTTTTTTTTATCAAATTTGTCCGTTTTTCTTGTTCGTCTGTTTTCTTCTAAACAAAGATGCCCAGCCGGCTTTCTCCTGGGTGCCGTAGCTCCACATAGTCGATGGTGTTGCCGAACTTCCCTGTCTAGACCGGAGTTTGCGCGTCAGCGAGAAGCTCCTCGCCGTTCGCGGTGGTATCTGTGAGATTCTCACCGTGAGAATCATTTCATCGCCGCCGGTGTCTTCGACGAGAATCATGCCGGTGAGAATCATAAGGGTAAGGGCCTACCGCGTTGCTGTCCGGCTAGTAGTCCACCGTTTCTTTAGAGAAAACTTTTTATCATTGAAAAATCACTACCAGAATGATCGACATCTGCACCGGGTGGGAAAGCCCTTTAGCACCGGGTTTCCCACCCGGTGCAACTAATCCGAGGCTAAAGGGGTACCCCTTTAGCACCGGGTTGAATAACCGGTGCTAAAGGGGCCCTTTAGCACCGGGTGCAGCCACGACCCGGTGCTAAAGGGCCTGCCCCGCAGCGCCGGTAGCAGGGCCTTTAGCACCGGGTCGTGGCTGCACCCGGTGCTAAAGGGCTTAGATTTTTTTTATTTTTTCCCAGACGCCATGAATGTACTTTTGTTTTTGTTCTTGTTCTTCAAGAACAGAAAAGGAAAGAAGATGATGACCGATAAATAAGAGGAGAAAGAAAGAGATGAGTAGATAGCTCAAATTATATTACAATATCCAAGATCTAATAGGGATTGGATTACAACATTAGAGATCCAACAGAGAAATTTAATTACAAGACTCAAGATTCAACACTCAGCATTTCAATTTCAACCACGAGCACCTTCATTACAAGACTCAAGATTCAACACTCAGCATTTCAATTTCAACCACGAGCACCTTCATTACAAGACTCAAGATTCAACACTCAGCATTTCAATTTCAACCACGAGCACAAGACCCACCAGCACGAGCGCGGCTTCTTGCGCCGCCCAGCAGCCAGCGCGCCAACCAGCCTGCCTTCTTGCGTGCCTGCAGGGAACCAAGAAACGAAGTGAGAAGAGGAAGGGAGAAGAAAAGAAGAGAAGGGGGCGAGGCGAGGAGGAGGGCCGGCGGTTTTGGGGAAGACGAAGTGCTGCGGGAGCGGGGGCCGGCGCGAGGCTATATAGAGCCGGGGCATTTAGCACCGGGTGCAGCCACGACCCGGTGCTAAAGGCCCCCCTTTAGCACCGGGCCTTCCCACCACCCGGTGCTAAAGGCCCTTTAGCACCGGGCCTTCCCACCACCCGGTGCTAAAAGGCCGTAACTGGCGCCAAATGAAAATTGGGAGCCTTTAGCACCGGATTTTAGATCAACCCGGTGCTAAAGGCCCCAAATTTTCGTTTGGCGCCAGTTTCCAAACCGGCCTTTAGCACCGGTGGCTACTATTTGGGAATCTTATAAATATAGTTTTTAATATATAGTTATTAATACTTGTTTTAATTTAGTTATTAATACCTATTAAAAATATATATTAAATAAGAAAATCTTATAAATTACTAGAAAATCTTATAACTTACTAGAAAATCTTATAACTTACTAGAAAATCTTATAAATTAATAGAAAATCTTATAAATTACTAGAAAATCTTATAAATTAATAGAAAATCTTATAACTTACTAGAAATCTTATAACTTACTAGAAAATCTTATAACTTATTAGAAAATCTTATAAATTACTAGAAAATCTTATAAATTACAAAAATTGATAACTAAATCAAAGATTTTGGAACATTAAATGGTCTCAGATGAAAAAGTCATGAATAGTAAAATTTCATATCTCATCAAGATCTACAATCTTTATTTAAGTCATTTTTGCATTTGAGAAAGTGGTAGTATACATTGTTCATTAATCCTAGATTCACTCACATAGTTTCTAAAACTTTGTTAGAGACTTGTCAAATTTGTACTACATGTTATGACCCATTTTGAAAATGACAAAATGACCTAAATAAAGATTGTAGATCATGATGAAATATGAAACTTTGGTATTCATCACTTTTTCATTTGACATCACCTAGTGTGAAAAAAACCTTGGTTGTAGTTCTCATTTTTAATTCAAAATTTGGATTGTTCAAACACGAGAAGATTTTTCAAAATAATAACATTAATAAGTTTCATAACTTGATAGAGTATGATTTTAGGAATTTTTAGGAAGAAAAATGATCTTTTTTGAAGTTTGTACGAGGGAGAACGACTAGTTACAACTTTTATACAGAGATTAAAAAGAAAAATTGTTCTTGTTCATCCAGTGACGTGGCTCGTGTGCGCCCGGTGACGGCCGAGCAGCATGAACACAGCGCCTAAGTGTTCAGCTGGCTCGGCCGGGGGAGACATTAGCACCGGGTCGTGGCAAGACCCGGTGCTAATGTGCCCCCTTTAGCACCGGGTGCAGCCAGCAACCGGTGCGAAATGGCCTCGGCACATTAGCACCGGTTGCTGGCTGCACCCGGTGCTAAAGGGGGCGCATTAGCACCGGGTCTTGCCACGACCCGGTGCTAATGTGTCCGCCATGACACCCCGCAGCGCCGCCCCCGCTCCTAGCCGTTAGACCCGGTGCTGAAGCCCCATCAGCACCGGGTCCAAAAATGGCCGAGGCGGAGGAGGCGGGCGGATGTGAAGGATTCTGGTAGTGAATATAGCTCTCTTATATATCATCAAAAATTATACTATTTTCTTAATGCCATCAATTACAATTTCTTATCCTCTACGTGCCATTACGGACAGATTGCTGTTAAGTGGCATGTGTAAAGACAAAATTACTCTCTAATAAGATGAAGTAAAACACGTATTTATTGGTTCATGAATGCACGAACTACGTATTACCCCTGCAAAAGTACTGTATGCGCTAGTCATTGCAACCATACATACGCACAGAACAAGCACCGATTGCTATCTATACAGAGCAGCCAAACTCGCTTGCTTGAATGCTCTTGGTCTCCTCGAGCCCTCTGCAAGACTGCATCAACTCCTCTTGCTAGGGATCGACTTGGGCTCATATTGGTCAGGCACGGATAAGCTCTGGGATAGAGGGCGGGAAACGGACGGGCTAGTTCTTGCAAATTCAAGCACGAGGGACGGGCAGGATTGGATTGGCGCCGGCATCAGGCGGCGGTACTTGGCGTTGGTGTCGAGCGCAGCGCGAGCCACCTGATGTCGTGACTTGCTCGCCAAGGGGGCACCGGTGGGAGCCACCCGCGGCCACAAGTCCACGACTCACTCACCCGATGGGGCACCGCCTACCCAAGGGCCCGCGACGCAAGGCGGGGTTGCCCATGGAGGGACCTTAGATGCCGATGTCCCTCGTCTATGGATCTAGAAGGGGCCCGCTAGGATTTAAGAGAGGTGAGATCGAGTTGATTTGGGGAAGATGTGAGAATGCTGCAGACCGTGGATAGGGGTGGGAAGGGGTAAAATCATCGTAACCGCAGAGATGTACATTCACCGGTAAAAAAATAACGACAGTGGCACATAGGAGATGAAAAATTATAATTGATGGCACTGAAGGAATGATACAATTTTTTATGACAAGATGGTTATAATTTTCAGTGGCAGACAATTTCTCGTCTCTTTACCGGTGGAGAGGGAGAGCACCGCCATCTGAAGCCCAATCTTCGCCTGTACTGTGCCCGTGCAGCGGAAGAGAGAGATGAAAGGATGGGACGCGCGCGAGTGGGCTCCACGAACACCTTCTCTTTCTGCGTTCTCTTTCCTCGGTGCCATCCCTGAACCTGTGGTTGCGGCTAGCTCCCAAACGTTTTGCTGTCTGCCGGGCTAATCAGGTGGCCGCCGCGTTCTGCCAACTAAACTAACCACCAAAGTGGTACAAAATCGGATTATCGACGCACAATCAGTGCTCAGTGATGCCTACGGGCAACCTACCCCCTCCAATCAAACCGATCAATCATCGCCGGCCGCTCCAATTCAGTCTCGCTGTCTCCTGCCACATAAGATCCGACGCAAGAGACCAGCGCGGAATGCGCCAGCAGCTAAAAGGACGACGTCTCACCAGCCGCGACCGGCGGGGCCCGCGCGGTCCCACGGGAGGATCCATCACGAGCGTTCGTCTCGATCGCACGGCGGCGGTGCGCCTGAAGCATTCGGGGCAGCGAGCGAGACGGGTGTCGGTGGAAGTGGAACTTTGCATGGATGTGTACGAAAGCGAGGCGTGCCGCGTGCAAGGTGAGCGGAGGGCGCGGAGTCCGGCTGGTGCCTCACCGGGCCTCGTTTAGATTCTAAATTTGGGAGGTAAATTTGGAACTACAGTCTCACTTCGTAATCATTATATCACTGTAGCATTTCGTCTGTATGTGTGAAAAATTATCTAAAAATTGATTAATTAGGCTCAAAATGTTTATATCGTAGAGTACAACAAAACTATGCAATTAGTTTTTGATTTCATCAATATTTAGTACTCCATGCATGTTATGACATTTTGATGTGATGAGAATCTTCTTTTTGCATAGTGAACTTTGAGGGTGAAATTTGGGATCTAAACAAGGCCTGGAGCGCAAAAGCCGGGGCGTGGGCCCGCGCACCACGCAGGCTGCTGCTACGGGCTTCTTTAATCTCAAATTTTACCTCTAAATTTTACTATGCAAAAAATAAAATTCTCGTCACATCAAAATATCGATATATATATTACTAAATATAGATAAAATTAAAAATTAATTACACAATTTTATTGTACTTTACGAGACGAATATTTTGAACATAATTAATCAATATTTAGATAATTGTTCATAAATACAAACGAAATACTACAATACCACATTTATAATAAATTTTTAACTTTACACTCGAAAGTTGGAAGCTAATCGAGGCCACGGACGGACGTCACGCTTCTGCAATCGTAGAGTATCTGATCCCTTTCTTTTCCCACAAGGCCGAGCCGCCGGCTGTGCGACGGGCCGCCGTTGCCGTGGCGAACGCCGCCACTGACGACGCCGGCAGTCAGTCGGTGTGTTTTGGTCCTATTTAGTTCCAAAAAATTATTTCTTCAAACTTCACTATTCACCTATCACATTAAATCATATCAAATCTCTTTTCTTATGCATGAAGCATTAAATGTAGATAAATAAAAAAAACTAATTACATAGTTTTGATGCATACGACGACACGAATCTTTTAAACCTAGTTATGATAGAATAATGTTTATCACAGACAAACGAAAACCGATACAGTGTGATATAACGTCTGATGTAACTTTTCTATCAACTTTTTCACCCCATCTAAACACCCTCTTTGATCTGATGGGTCTTTACCCGGTGTTCGCCCACATGTGGAGGAACCCAAACGAACCATCCATAGTGAATACTAGCCCAGACACGGTTGAGTCGATCAGACATTCAGCCCACGTTCCGCCGGGTCCATAGCTGTCTGCCTGGATTTAGGCCTTGTTCAGATTCCAAATTTTGCCCTCAAAGTTGGCTATGAAAAAAAGGATTCATATTACATCAAAATGTCGGCACATGCATGGAGTACTAAATGTAGATGAAATTAAAAACTAATTGCACAGTTTTGTTATACTCTGCGAGACGAATATTTTGAGCCTAATTAATCAATTTTTAGACAATTTTTCACACATACAAACGAAATGCTACAGTGCGCACGCACTCTAAAACGTTAAAGTTTGGCTTCCAAATTTAGGAACTAAACAAGGGCTCCCAAAATTGGGAGTCAAATTTTGGTCTTTTGAAGTGCGTGCGCTACTGTATCATTTCGTTTATATGTATGAAAATTTGTCTAAAAATTGATTAATTAGGCTCAAAATGTTCATCTCGTAGAGTACAACAAAACTGTGCAATTAGTTTTTGATTTTATCTATATTTAGTACTCCATACATGCTAGGATATTTTGATGTGATGAGAATGTTTTTTTACATAGTAAACGTTGGCGTGGAATTTGGGATCTAAACGAGGGCTTAGAGTCGCCGTTTCTGCTTCTCGTGATCTGCCTACAAAATTAAAGATGGACTGACGACTGACAAAAGCTTAGTTTTTCATACCCAAAATTGACCATCATCAATTCTATAGCTTGTAACCAATGCATCCAAGACGTGCGCTACCATAACACTCCGCGTTGCATTGATGCAATTGCAACTACACTCCTGCACGTTTGCGTAGACGTTACTTGTTATTAGTTCATGATCATCAGCGGATTATACTAAGAAAAAAATATATGGGCCGAGGTGCCTAGCTCCCATCCTGCATTTTTTTTTCAGATCCAGTATCCCAAAACGGTCGATAAAGACAAGCTACGACAGAGATTAAATCGGGACGTTCACACGCAAAGAATCGATGTTACCATCAGTATTATTGTATGGACGCAAACGGTAAGCGATGCCTTCCTACACGAATCACACCGACACTACCTGAGCCTCCCTCCAGCTTACCCGCGGCTCTCTCCTCTCTTCTCCTCTCCAAAGGCTGCAAGCGTAAGGCACGACACCCCAAAAGTCCGGCCGACCCGCTGACGATGCGGCCTTTTTTTCCGGGCCTTATTAATCTCAAATTCTACCCCTAAAATTCATATATAAAAAAAAGATTTACATCACATTAAAATATCATAGTATGTATGTAGTACTAAATATAGATAAAATTAAAAATTAATTACACAATTTTATTGTACTATACGAGACAAACATTTTGAGCCTAATTAATTAATTTTTGGATAATTTTTTACACATACACTACAATAACGTAATGATTACAAAACCTAAAGTTTGGTATCAAAGTTTGGATGGCCCTACCCGGATTTGTCCCTTCCTTCGCCCCAACACTCCTCTAGATTCGCGATGGAAGCGAAACCCGTCAGCGCCCATAACAAAACCAACACGGTGGCATTCCGGCGATTATCCACGGGCTCCGAGGGCATTTTGAGCACACCCAGATCTCGCTGGCTGCACACGGCCAGGCATTATTACATTACCCCACCTTCCACCTGCTCGAGCATCATCCCCCCATTAGTGCTCTGCTCTGCTCTCCTCTCACTCCCCCTCCTGTTGCTAAACCCCAGTCCCAGGTCAGAAGCGGCCAGAGCTCGCCGCCGACGGCGGCAGCAGCGCAGCAGCTACTGGCTAGCTAGCCAGAGCCCGGAGTGATGGACCTGCTGCGGCGGCTGGCCGTGGCTGCGGCGGTGCTGGCCGTGTGCGCCGCCGTGACGGAAGGGTTCGACATCCTCCAGATCCTGGGGAAGCACGATGAGTTCTCGAAGTTCTGCAAGCTCCTCAACGAAACGCACCTGGCCGGCGACATCAACCGGGACCGCACCATCACCGTACTCGCCGTGGCCAACGGCGACATGGGCCACCTCACCAGCGGCCACTACTCGCTCGGGACCATCCGCCACATCCTCGAGCTGCACGTCGTTGCCGACTACTACGACGAGAAGAAGCTCAAGCAGCTCTCGCACGCCGCCACCGCCGCATCCACCTTGTTCCAGGTAAGCAACAGCAGCTAGCTCCACCTTTACCCCGCTCCGCTGGGAGTGTTTTCTCCGCACTCGCTTTCAGCTTGTTGCTAGATCTGCAGCGTCATTAGACTAGCTTTCTGTTTGTTTTGCATCAGCCATTCTTTTCTTTACTACCGACAGCAATTTTTCTCTACCGGAGGCATTTTTTAATCATTGCCATCTCATTTGGGTACCTTGAGAAGCCATACTCTATTGTTTTTGGCTCTAAAACTTTAACCCTTTTTTCCCTCTCTGCCGAAAGTGGCTCGCCATGCCTGTTTTCAAGTTGCTTTACCATAAGCTGCTGTCCTGGAGAATAATTCTGCCGCCAAATTTAGTGGGTTCGACTACAACATTTGGGCATTAAATTTGGATTGCAATAATGCTATTTTCTCCCATGACTACAAATATCTATAGTTTTATATAGATTGAGAACATAATATTAACGTTAATAGAATCTTTTTATTTAAGATAATATATTTTTATAGATATCCTTTAGTCGAAGAGTTATCTTATTTAGACCATATGTCAATTTTTTTTATGACACGCGTGTCAAATTTTTAATGGAGCTACGAGGAAGTAATTATTTGGAAGAAAATAATCCATTTTTCCTCAACAAAAAACTTAAATTTCATAGATGTGTCCTTGTGGAACCTAGCTAATGCTCTAATTCCATTTACCAACTTTCAATTCTGTATTTAGAAGCCCCTTTTTTGAAAGGGGTACCAACGCACATGCATATGTTGGCCTATACTTTCACAAGGTTTCGGAAGCAAATTCTGCCCCAAAAGATCGGTTCCTGAAACACTAAGTTAGAGCTTTTGAATAAAAGACAATAAGTTAATGGCTTCTCCAGCCGCATTATTTTTCACCCTGGAATCCCTGGATTGCCAGGCCAGCAGAAATTCCCAAGGCAAGATCTCAACAGATTCGTGTAGGATTATTTATACAACTTCTGTTAGAACCTGCATACAATGGAGAGTCAAAAGCCTAGTCAACGAACCATGCATGATGTGTTTTATATAACTTTATATGCATCTAAATTGGGGGAAATATACTTTGCGATTTCAATTAGCTGGCAAGCATGTTGTTTGCATTGAATCATATTCCATGAATATATATATGGCCTAAAGTAGGTGAGCTGAATTGGACCGTGCACTATTCGATGTTCTCCAATCTCCATCCATACAAGTTTGCAATGAAGTGAAATACTACTACTAGTACCAAGTCCTAACGATGCTCATCATTAATGTGCAGCGATCCGGATTTGCCCCCGGCATGGCCGGATATGTCAACATCACGCAGCACCGCGGCGGCAAGGTGACATTCATCGTCGATGACGCTGCCGACTCCGTGAAGCCGGTCACCTTCGTCAAGCAGATCGAGAGCCACCGGTACGATTACTCGGTGCTCCAGGTCAGCAGCGTGTTGTCGTCTCCGGAGGCCGAAGCTCCCGTGGCCCCGCCGGCTCCCGTCAACCTCACCGAGCTCCTCTCCAAGAAGTACTGCAAGAGTTTCGCGGGGCTCCTTGCTGCCGATGCCAAGGCCTTCGACACCATCAACGGAACCAAGGATACCGCGCTCACGCTCTTCTGCCCTGTCGACGCCGCCGTGGCCGCCTTCATGCCCAAGTTCAAGAACCTGACGGCCAAGGCCAAGACGGCCATCCTGCTCTACCACGCCGTGCCGGACTACTACTCCATGCAGTTCCTCAAGTCCAACAAAGGTAAGGTGACCACGCTTGCCAGCACCAGCGTCGCCAAGAAGGACTATACCTACGAAGCGCAGACCGAGGCGGACACCGTCACGCTCGATACCACGATCACCACCTCCACCATCAAGGCCACCGTTAGGGATGACGACCCTCTCGCCATCTACGCCATCTCCAAGTTCCTGCAGCCGAAGGAACTGTTCAAGGCCAAAACCGAGGACCTCGCGCCGGCACCCGCGCCGGAGGGGCCCAAGAAGAAAAGGTCCAAGAAGAAGCCTAGCAGCACCTCGGCGGCTGCCGCGCCCTCGGACGACGAAGCCGCTGACGGCCCGGCTGCCGATGACTCAGCTGACGATGCTGCAGACAAGGCCGGCGCCGCACCATCCCTGCTCGCCCGGTGGGCCACCGCGGCTGCGACGGTGGCAGCCGCGCTGGCGTTGGCGGCCTAAGGTGTGCGCTGTTGTGTTATGTTTTTTTCTTTTAACTTATTGGGACCGTCTTCTTTTCTTTGTCCAATTCGTGTCCCTTGTTGGTGCAGAAAATAAGAAGGGCCATTTTACTTTATTTTATATTTATTGCTGCGTTCTCAGAGAAAAAGGAAAAAAAGGGAGGAAAGCTTAGAGGTGTGTCATTTAGCGTTTTGGATTGTTTATTGGGTTGTGGTGATCATTTTGTAACGACAGTGGTCAATGAAATTGGATAGTGCATGTTTATCTATATAACCTATATAATTGGTACCTACTATCAAGTTAAGGTTGGATTTCTCTCAACATACAACCATTCCACGTCATCATCCACTATGCGCCATCATCCACTAGACCATCTATTTATTTTTCAATCGATTTTCTGTGGCCATATTTTTGTGAGTAGCAATTATAAATTACAGGAGTAAAAATTACATGTACGATCAGTCATACTTCCATGTATAATGTTTACTAAAGAACGTTGCAATACAATCGCTTTGGTGTTTATACTTTCACATTTCACTTTAAAATTTTATTTAACAAATTCCCACAGCAACGCGTGGGGTATCGCCTAGTATATATATATATATATATCTAATATCTTATCCCCTAAGAATTCCAGGCGCATCCAGCCCATTTGCCCCTTCACCAGCGACGCGTGACCTTCGGTGCCCGCGGCCGTCCTATCCAACCGCTCTTTTTTTTTCTGGCATGCAAACAGAGGCACGACGTGTGCCGTGGGCGTCGTCCGTGTCCCTGTAAGTATTGCTGGCCACACGACCACCGTGTCCCCGTCGCCGTCCCGGGCCGCGGCCGTCCCTCCGCTCCGCGTCGCTGCCACCGCTCCGAGCCGCGCCGCCGCCATCGCCGCGGCTCCGAGATCCCCCCGCAGATGGGAGGGAGGGAGGAGGGGAGGGGAGCCGCCGCCGCTGGGGGCTGGCTGGCCGCCGCGCTCTGTCCCCGTCGCCGCGGCCGTCGCTCCGGGCCGCGTCGCTGCCACCGCTCCGCGGCTCTAGGATGCCCCCGCGGACGGGAGGGAGGGGGAGGGGACCCGCGACCGCTGAGGGGCTGGCCGCCCGCCCGCCCGGCTGGCCTCCTGCGCCGCCGCCGTTGCGAGGGCCGCCCGCCGCGCCGCCCGGCTCTCCTCCCGCCCTCCTGCTGCTGCGACGGGGGAGGGAGGGGGCGGGACGGCCACAGGCTCGCCTCCTCCTGCGCCGCGGCCGCTGTGGGGGCCGCCCACCCGCCCGCTCGGCTCGCCTCCTCTGCGTGTGGCCGACGCCGCCGCTGCGAGGGCCGCCCAGCCGACCTGCGAGCGCCGCCGCCGCCGGGAAGGTCGGGATCTGCTACATGCAGCCGACGAGCGCCGCCACCACCAGAAGGTGCGAGCAGCCGAGGGGCTCCAGCACCGTTCCGATGGGCGGGCACTGTCGCACGCGATTAGCGAGCGCCACCGCCGCTGGGGACGGGCGCGGCCGAAGAGCTCCAGCGCTGCCTGCTCCGGCGTGAAGACCCCAACCCTACTCGATCCGGCGTGAAGAAATCGATGGCCGGAGCATGTAAGCTGCGAGGGAGAGCGAGAGGTCAGCGAGGGAGAGTGACAGGTCCACTGGGATTCCGGGGGAAGAGGATAAGAAATAAGAAAGTTTTACAAAAAGAACCTTGAGAGATTGCGTAATTTTCACAACATTTCATGTGGATTGTGTATTTTATAAATAATCTCCCAATGAAATTACATATCTGTAATTTATTTTAGGTACCTACCTTTTGAGTATGCTGTCGGAGTAGGATATACAGATTTACTAAATTTTTTTCTCTCTTCTATATCTAAAACAAATTTTAGGTCTCCAATTTTACATATATGTTGGAGATGCTCTTACAACTTAGATAATTAGGAGACCAGATTATTGATTTGGCATAATTTAAAATAAACATACCTTGGGTAGTGTATGTGACCATAATAATATGAAGGTATAGATTATATAATCTAAATTATAATATGTAGTGTTTGTTGTCAATGTGAGATTATATAAGTTAGTTTATGAAATCCTAGACGAATTATAATTGGTAAGGCTTCTTGTGGTGAAATCTATTCATCCGGATTCGAGTCCTCGACTCAATATGTATGTTGTATTTTTCTGAATTTATTCGATAAATTAGTCAACACTATTCGTTCGGTGATACGTGATAAATATGTACTATGATATTTTTGTTTAATCTTTTGTTGGCTATGCTTGCTTGGTTACGCAAATATTGATCGATCATTTTGCATTGTGTTACAAAACACGAATGATTCCTTCTTTTCTCCGTGCATCTTATCTTGACGTATGGTAGTGCAGAGCTAGAACGGGCGCAGCGAAGCGCGCCAACCCTTCCTAGGCCTTGTTTAGATGAACAGAGGGTGGGGATTTGAGGGTTTGGAGTCACTTCGTAATCATTACGCCACTGTAGCATTTCGTTTGTATGTGTGAATAATTGTCCAAAAATTGATTAATTAGGCTCAAAATGTTCGTCTCGCAGAGTAGAACAAAACTGTGTAGTTAGTTTTTGATTTTATCTACATTTAGTACTCCATGAATGAACCGATATTTTGATGTGATGAGAATCTTCTTTTTGCATAGTGAATTTGGGGTGCTAATTTGGCATCTAAACATAAACAAGGCCCTTGTGTTGTACTACGATGCATCATTTTAGAGTTGTACCTGTACTCCCATCGTTTTTGCTTTCAGTCAGTCGTCCAAGTTTGACCTTTCACTTGCATAATCTTTGAACCCATATTGAAAAGTTGCAAGGGTGCAAAGGGGCAAAGGGGATATTTAATTAATTACCACAGTTACAAAGGCGCTTCTTCAAAAACTATCTTTAAAATTTTCTCTACGTATTTGTCACTCTTTTACGTACGAAGCAACATATTTACCATTTTTGTTGACGTAACACATCAAATTTTCGTGCCACCGTGGAACCTGCTCGCGAAATGACTGTCCTGCCCCTCCATCTATCACATTACTCACTTTTCCGGCCATAGTTTTGGATTTCTTCTGGGATAGTATCGCTAGGCCCGCGTTCACCTACCATGGCAGCTGCCGTCGGGAAATCTGTGTTCGGCTTCGCGGTAGCGCCGAGGACCCACACTGAGGAGCGGCTCGCCGCCGCGGAGCACGCCCTACTCCAGTGGACCCGCTCTCCCGCGCCGACGCCGGCATCTGGGATGCCGACGCGAGCCACACCAACAAGGCCCTCCTCGCCATGGTCGACGACGTGCTACTCCCGGCGGCGGAGGACCCCTTCCCTCCCCCGCCGACAGGGCATTTGGGAAAGAATTTTTTTTTGACCCTAAAGCAAAGCAAGCAATCCACGCTGCTCGAGCTGTGTTTGATGCAGCGGATGATCTCACCGGGGCACGCCACGACGCGGTGGAACACCGCGCGCACCTGCTGCTCCAGCGGCGCCGGCCCGTCCTCCTGCGCCTGGCACGCCGACGCTACCTCCTCGGCGCGCTCCGTCACCTCCCACACGCCCCCTCGCCGACGATCCTCTAACCCTCCTCCTTGGCGATCTCCTCGAGCAGACTGTTGAGGTCGTGATCAGCGCGCTCCACGACCTGCGTCTCGGCGAGGAGCCCTGCCGTGGGCGCCCGGCCGGAGGAAGACCCCTTCTTCTCCCTCCACCTCCACTCCTAGGCGATCCGCTCCTGGAGCTCTGATATAGGCGCCGTCCACTGAGCCTGCTTGGGCGGCGCGACGGGGGATTGCTGCCGGCGGCGGACGCCCGTTCCGGGCACGGCACCGCGGCGATGAGCTCCCACATGGCGAACACAAGGATAAGGTGGGGTAGCTCGGTCATTTCGCGAGCTTGTTCCACGCTGGCACGAAGACTCGGCGTGCCATGTCAGCAAAAATAGTAAATACGTTGCTTCGTGCGTAAAGGAGTGGCAAATACGTGGGCGAAATTCCTAAATGATTTTTGAAGGAGTGACTTTGGTAACAATGACAATTAATTAAATATTCCGCGGGCCTTGCCATGTGATGGCTTTGCTTCTTCAGATTGTAAAGTGGTTTTACCTATGAGTCGCTTTTGGCTGCTAGCCAGCTAGTTGTACAGGTATTTAGTGGTGTTGCCTGGATTTTGACTCCGTACTCGCTATAAGAGTTCTTGCACCGTCGTCCCTCAGCTGCATCCGAGCAAAGAGTCTTTACAATCCAAGAATTGAAAACAGTCTTAGTTTCCTTCGAATCAAACTCATTTTTTTATCTAGCTCATAATTAAATGTTTTTCACCTAAGTGGCTGGTGTGGCAATTTCGAAGTCAGCATCATATGACTTTGAAGCGCACCCTCAAAAAGCAAATACCGTACAGAAGGATTCAGGAACCATTTTAGCCCTTGTTTAGTTCTCAAATTTGAGAGCCAAACTTTGGCTTTTTGGGGTACGTGCGCCACTGTAGCATTTCGTTTGTATGTGTGAAAAATTATCTAAAAATTGATTAATTAGGCTCAAAATTTTCGTCTCGCAGAGTACAATAAAACTGTGCAATTAGTTTTTGATTTCATCTAGATTTAATACTCCATGCATGTGCCGACATTTTGATGTGATGTGAATCTTCTTTTTGTATAGTGAACTTTGGTGGTGAAATTTGGGGCTACGCATGAGCACTGTTTTCCCTAAGATCGAGAGGAGTTTAAACGATGTTCATTACCTTAGGACACCTCTTCTGCCCAAAATCTTATGAGAATTACTACCACAAGCTCTCTTCTGCCCAAGCAACAACAGATGCAGCTCCAGATCAATTGCTCTTCATTACTTGTTCCACTTGCAGGCCCTCTGTACTTATCAAGCCATTACTTGTCTAATCTGTTCACGTGCAAAGGAAAGCAAACAAGACACCATTTAAGTTTTAACACAACCTGACTTGTAGACGGCTTATTACAAATTTCATAAACAACTAACTAACATTGTTCTATATCTGAAAAAATAAATATAACCAACACAAACCGCACAACCATATTCAGCAAACTGCTCCATTAAATGTGGCTGCGTAGCCAATTCACAGTATAGCAATTGACGTAAGACAAGACATACACAGCTCAATCATACAAATGTCCAGTAATGATGGAGTCAGCCAAATCCTAATGATGAAGAAATAGGATCAGAGTAATAGAGTTTGGAGTTTCCAACCTACTCCAGTAGAGAACTGACTTTCCATCCATAATTTTTAGTCCCGGACGTAATTGGGACCGGGACTAATGCTCATATTAGTCCCGGTCCCAAGCGGCCGTGGGGCAGGGGGATTTTAGTCCCGGTCAGAGCCACTGACCGGGACTAAAAAACACTCTTTAGTCCCGGGCGAAGCCCCTGGCCGGGACTAAAAGCCCCCTGCCGACACTACAGATGACAGGGGGGCTTTAGTCCCGGCCGAGGGTACCACCCGGGACTAAAGACTACACCTTTAGTCCCGGTCGGAGCCCCCGATCGCGACTAAAAGCCCCCAGGCCCACTAGCTGTTGGGAGGGGGTATTTAGTCATGGCCGGGGGCTACGATCGGGACTAAAGGGGTCCATTTAGTCCCGGTCGTAGGCCCCAATAATAAAAGGCGCTTCACCCTCCCCCGGCTCGGCCGAGAGCCACACGTGCATGAACACCGAGCTGATGTGTTCATGGTGAGGCCGGGCCTAGGGGAGGGAGGTTATGCCGGTTTTCCGTGATTTTGCGAAGATTTAACTCACCGATATGCCTTTAAAGATATGTAACTTCATCCTCCTATGATTTCTACCTAGTATTATCTTTTTTCCGCTCTAGAAATACAGAAATCAAAATTATAGAAGTAGTTTTTTGAGAAAAGGAGAATAAGCACGAATTTTTTATTTAGACATTAGTTAGAGATAACTAGACTTGAAAAATTTAATTAAATACAACTCTTATTTGATTGCTTGCATGTGGCAGAATATTAGAGTGATTTTTCAATTAATTATTAGAGATACATTATTGGACTTTAATTATAGGTATTACTATAAAATTTTTAGAAAATTCTAGAAAAATAGTAAAAGTCCGTAAAACACAGTAGAGATTAATAGAAAACCCTTGATTATTTATGTAGGACTGTAAGTTGGAGAGCCAGGTGTATATGATGGTGAGGTGGCTGAACATGCCTGTGTCATGCCGAAGTCCGGACCGATGTCATGCCAAAGTCCGGGACACCCTATTATGAAGAAATTATGTCACCAAGTTACCTGCTGAGTCCAAACATCTCCGCTTCACCAAGGATATCGATACTACAAGGGCAATAAGTAACCATCTGATGAACCTCAGTCGCTTCGATCAGATGATTACTTGTTGTCCTTGCAGCATCGAAATCCTCATGACACATGACGGCAAAGAGATTCACACCTTCTGTATCAAGCATCTACTCATAATAGCTAGTTGCTTATTTTCCTTGCTTAAATGCTTTAATTTGTATATACTTATCATAACATTTTTTCTTTTTCAGATGGAGAATCGACAATGGATGTACAATATCGACCGATGCTCTCAAGAATTTATTGATAAGCTGCATTTTTTTGTAGATGTGGCCGAAGCAAACAAGAATGAGAAGGACGGCCATGTGGATAAAATAGTCCTTATTTTGGGAGCTGCCATATTGGAAAGTCTTGGAGGTCCGCAACGCAATTGACATGATGCACCTAACGAAGAATCTTTGTGTGAACTTGCTTGGATTTCTAGGCACGTACGGGCAAACGAAAGACACGCTAGAAGCAAGGCTGGAACTGAAACGAATGGCAGAATGATCTGGCCTACATCCGGAGAAGAGGGAAAACAGACGTCAATACTTAAATCCCGCATTCTATACTCTTACCAAAGAAGAGAAGGACAGCCTGTTTGAATGCATGAACAGTATCAAGGTCCCATCTGGGTATTCCTCGAATGTAAAAAGAATAGTAAATATGGCGGAGAAAAAATTCATGAACCTAAAGTCTCACGATTGCCACGTGTTGATGACACAATTTCTCCCCATTGCATTGAGGGGGGTCCTACCCGAGAATGTCCAACTAGCCATCGTAAAGCTCTGTGCATTCCTCAATGCAATTTCTCAAAAGGTGATGGATCCAGAGCATCTCACACCACTACAAAATGATGTGGTCCATGCCTTGTTAGCTTTGAATTGATATTTCCTCCATCATTGTTCAATACCATGACACATCTCCTAGTTCACCTTGTCAAGGAGATTTCTATTCTCGGTCGAATATTCTTACACAATATGTTCCCATTTGATAGATTCATGGGTGTACTAAGGAAATACGTTCGTAATCGTGCTCGGCCAGAAGGAAGCATCTCCAAGGGCTATGGGACAGAGGAGGTCATTGAGTTTTGTGTTGACTTTATTGACGACCTTAAACCGATTGGTGTTCCTGAATCTCGTTACGAGGGTAGACTAAGTGGAAAGGGCACAATAGGAAAGAAAGCAATCCTACCTTCGGATGATGATTCATTCAAAAAGGCACACTACACGGTTCTTCAGCAATCCTCCTTTGTGCATCCGTACATTAAGAAACACAAGCATGTGTTGTCCTCTGAATTCCCAGAGAAGTCTGAGGCATGGATTACACGTCATCACATGGATACTTTCGGCGGTTGCTTGCGGAAACATCTACTCCGTGAGGAGGACATAGATCCACAGCTAGCCTGGTTGGCTAGGGGTCCATCTCAGACAATCTTAACATACCAAGGGTACGGGATTAAAGGAAATACATTTTACACGATAGCCCAAGATATGAAGAGTAGCAACCAAAATAGTGGTGTATGTATAGATGCCATAGACAGTAGTAAGGAGAAGGAGATATATTATGGTTTCATAGAAGAGATATGAGAACTGAACTATGGACCTCTTCTGAGGGTGCTCTGTTGCATTGCCAATGGGTGAAGCTAACCAGGGTAACAAAAGACAAGTATGGAATGACAATAGTGGACCTCAACAATCTTGGGTACAACGACGAACCATTCGTCCTAGCAGCGGATGTGGCTCAGGGTTTCTATGTCAAGGACATGTCTAGCAGGCCAAAAAAGATAAATAAGGAAACAGACAAATCACAGAATGAGCCAAAGCGGCATATAGTTCTATTAGGGAAAAGAAATATCATTGGAATCGAGGGGAAGTCGGACATGTCAGAGGATTATGATAAGTTTGTCGAGATTCCGCCATTCACAGTGACTGTGGACCCATGCAATCTGTTAAACAATGAAGATGCCCCGTACTTGTGCCTCGATCATAAAGAATGGACATTCGTAAAGAAGCACTTCATTTCAGTAGTTGAGGATGCTGATTGATGTAGTCATTATGTAAGACACGAGGCATGTATTATTTAATTATGTAAGACCGTCATGTACTATGTTAATGTAAGATTTATTGTTTATATTCTTAGCGATCATGGTAGTTTCTACATATTTATTGGATGTACGGGTTATTTTTAGATATTTATTTAATTTATTATTTTATTTTTAGAGTTACTATTTAATTTATAGATATTTGTTAGATTTATCAGATATTTTTAGGAAATAAATTATTAATTGCTTAATTTGTAGCTATTTATTATTTACTACTTGTTTTTTAGCAAGTCAGAGTAATTTAATATAAAAAATAGAAAACAATTGTTGCATAATAATTGAATTGTGAAAAAAAGAAAAAAAAGAAAAAAAAAGAAAAGAACCGAACTCCTGTTTGCGCGGGAAACGAAAACCGGAACTCTGTTTTTGTTTCCCGCCAAAGTGCTGGGCCTTTAGTCCCGGGCTGATATAAGGGCCGGGAGTAAAGCTGTTTTAGGTCTAACCTTTAGTCTCGGCCGTAGTCTAGCCTGGGACTACTAGTCCCGGGCGAAGCCTGGGCGCAGTTCGATGTCCGCCGCCCGTCTTTCCTCCTCACGCTCGCCGCCCTAGCCGTCTCTACTGCGCGTGCCTCCGCCGCCGCTCCTCCCCGCCGCCGCTTCTCCATCACGCGCGTCCCGGGCGGCCGTCCCCGCGCGCCCCCTACGCTGGCCCGTCACCCCGCTGCGCACCCCCGACGCCGCGCGCATCTCCGTCCACGCCGCACCGCCCCTCTCACCCGGCCCCAGACGGCCGTCCCGCGCGCCCCCCGACGTCGGCCCGTCACCCCCCCGCGCCCCGACGTCGGCCCGTCGCCCCGACCATTGTCGCGGCCGTCTCCGCCCCGTCGCGCCTTCTTGCCTCGTTGCCCGCCGCGCGCGCGGTTCTCCCCGGCCGCCCGACGCCGCCGCCGCTCTCCCTGGCCTGATGGCCCATCCCCGTATGTGTGCGTGCGTGTGTTGTGCGTATGTGTTGTGCGTATGTGTTGTGCTGCGTAATGTGTTGCGCCTGTGTGTTGTGTGTGTTTTGCATGGATGTGTACATGTGTTGTGTGTGTGTGTACGTTGTGTGTTGTGTTGTGTGTTGTGCGCATGTGTATTGTGCGCATGTGTGTTGTGTGTTGTGTGCATGTGTGTGTTGTGTGCGTGTGTATGTTTATATATGTGTAAATTAAATATGTATGTGCATATATATATATTCTAATTAAATACCTAATTTTGATATATTATTAGGAGGACGTCGATCGACGCAATTCTAGCGGCCGTTCTTCGGATCATTTGTCTGCCTCAACAACTTCGTGCTCATCCGTCGATTCACGTCCCGCCTCGACAATGTAAATTTATGTTTTGCATTTGATATTTGTATATTCAAATGCTAATAATATTGTATAAACTTGTATATTCAAATTTGTGTCGTATAAACTTGTATTCATGCTAGAACTTGATTTCGTTTATTAAGTTTTTTATTTCCAAGTTAACATATATCTAGTTGGCTTTGCTAATTATCATAGCTAACCCTATAGTCTATAGTTAATTACGTCTAAGTCCTTAGTAGTTTTAGAATATGTTTAAAAATTCTAGAAATTAGCAAATAAAGTGCAAATTTCATACACATACACACATATACACTTAGTTGATTTCATTTATTAAGATTTTTATTTCTAAGTTAACATATATCTAGTTGGCTTTGCTAATTATCGTAGCTAACCCTATAGTCTATAGTTAATTACGTTTAAGTCCTTGGTAGTTTTAGAATACTTTTAAAAATGCTAGAAATTAGCAAATAAAGTGCAAATTTCATACACACGCACACATATACACTTAGTTGATTTCGTTTATTAAGTTTTTTTATTTCTAAGTTAACATATATCTAGTTGGCTTTGCTAATTATCATAGCTAACCCTATAGTCTATAGTTAATTACGTTTAAGTCCTTGATAGTTTTAGAATACGTTTAAAAATGCTAGACATTAACAAATAAAGTGCAAATTTCACACACACACACACATATACTCTTAGTTGATTTTGTTTATTAAGTTTTTTATTTCTAAGTTAACATATATCTAGTTGGCTTTGCTAATTATCATAGCTAACCCTATAGTCTATAGTTAATTACGTTTAAGTCCTTGGTAGTTTTAGAATACTTTTAAAAATGCTAGAAATTAGCAAATAAACTGCAAATTTCATACACACGCACACATATACACTTAGTTGATTTCGTTTATTGAGTTAGTTGATTTTGTTTATTAAGTTAGTTGATTTTATTTCATACACATGCACACATATACCCGTACTTAGTTGATTTTGTTTATTAAGTTTTTTATTTCTAATTCTATATTTCATGCATTATTTAAATGGACCCAAACGAGCGCACGACCGAAGAATTCTTATTCAACATAATTGCCTCCGGTGGTCATGAGGCGCCCGAAGGAGATTCCCAACCCGATGCAGCAGTAGTCACGGACGTGTTTCTTAATGAATCCAGTGATGGAATCGAGCTGCCTGACAATGAAGACCGCGAAGTCACTAATGAAGAAGAGGTATAGAAATTAGGGTTTTATTTCATGTATATATAGAAATTAATCTCTATAGTCCATGTCTATAGACATTAAGGAAATAATTAATGCATATTTTCAACATAGGCCTCTGCAACGGACAGTACAGAAAACAAGCGAGCGACAAAAAAGATGGACCTGGATGCCCATTACGTTATCACTGAGGTCAACAATCAGGGCGAACCAGTAGCTCCAGTTGACTCGGTCAGGAAGATGATCAATCAGTGCGGCTGTCTTGGTAGAGACCACATCCCAATCAGCATCAAAAAATGGAAAGCAACCTGTCGTGGTGATGAAAGTGTAGTCCCTCAAAGAGAAAAGGATATGCTTTGGGAAGACCTACTAAAGCATTTTACTATTCTGAGAGAACATGAAGCTAAGATCAAGGAGTGGGCTTTGAAGAAGATGGCCACACAATTTCAGACCTTCAAGAAAAATCTATGCAACGAATATATCAAAAAGGGCAATACACCGGTTTTTACGGGCACGCTGTCCAACTTGAGAGATCATTGGGACGCATTTGTGGAGTACAAGATGTCAGAACCTGGTATGCAACGGGTTCAACAAAACGTCGATAACGCATCACACAAGAATTATCATCATCGTCTTGGTCAAGGAGGATATAAGTCTACAATCCCGAAATGGGAAAGAATGGAACAAGAGCTGATCGAGAGAGGTATCACGCCCGCCACAATCAATTGGCCGGAGCGTTCAAGGATCTGGTTCTACGCTCATGGCGGTCGGTTGGATCCACAAACCGGTTAGACCATTTTTGGGGAACGTATACAAGAGGCAGCTCACCGACTAGAAGAGGCGATACAAGCAGCTGCCCAAGGAGATTTCCAGCCTGACAGAGAAAAAGGTGAGCTCACTTATGCTCTACAAAATCCTGAGCATACTGGTCGAACGTGAGGCAAAGGCAGTCTTCCCTAGAAGTACGGGTTCGCCGATGATGCCGACACTTACAGAAGGAGAGAGAGGAGGAAGCTAATGTCCAGAATATGCGAGAACGACTATTCTCGGTAGAATCACAGCTGGCAGAGATAGCTGAACGTCAAGTGGCCCTAGCACTTAGCCAACAGCAGCTGCTGCAGTGACCAGAAGGATCGGCGGAACAAAATCTCAATATCGGTGCCTCTGTACATGTAGGAAGCAGCTGTGCATCCACCGAGGTCCCTGTAGATGAAGGTGAACAAATCCCTGCCGCCATTCAGGAAGCCCCTATCACGGACGTTGAGATTGAGCGCCACCCGGTGGATCTGCTCAAAACACGGACACCTTGTGAGTTGCATATTCTATCGAAGAACATAACGACATTGGTGGCGTACGGTGTTGCTGTGCCAAACAAAGAAGGCGGTCTAATCCATGGACATGAGATTCCGCCTGGCTATGCTAAAGTGGGGGTTGAGAAGATTGTCGGCAACTACGGGATGCTAGAGCTCGACATTCCTGGCGGTGACGATGAGAGGACACTACAAGAGGCCCTCCATGGCTATATCTTGTGGTAGAAGCGCATGATTATAATTCCAGGGCAGCAAGCTAACCCTCTCGAGGATTTGCCAAGCAAGGAGCCATCCCCAGGCCCTCCCAAGGATTTGCCAAGCAAGGAGCCATCCCCAGGACCTCCCAAGGAATTGCCAAGCAAGGAGCCATCCCCTCAGGGTCACCAGCAATCTGACCTCTTGCTTGCATTATTGCTACACATAAATCGCTGATTTTTGTGTGCATTTTCAGGAGAAAATATGTCAAGCACAAGAAGGAATAAGGATGGCCCGGTCAATCAGTATGAGCAGGACCAGCTTGCAAACATTGCAAGAAACAAAAGGATGCTAGAAAGTCTTAATGTTCCTATTATGGACAAGCAGCCTTGTCAACCTGAGAAAAGAACAAAGGTAAGTATTGTCAGCCTAATCATCCTAATCTTTCCTACAAGGAACTAATTTACACTATCATTTCATTTGGGTCTGTAGAAAACTTACAACACAAGTGCTACAACAAGTGAAGTTCATAATTTGCGATCAAGGACATAAAGAAACACTGCTGAAATTGTAAATGAGCAGATTGCTGGTGACCCTGAGGGAGAACCAATTGGGGATTTCTTATGTGACAATGAAGGTATCAACATGTAGTGTAGCTAATTGTTGCATAAAAAAATACTATATTTAGATTTCTTATATTCAAAGTTAATTTGTCCAGATTGTCATAGCGGCACACAAAATAAAAGGAAAGGAAGGGGTATCACCCAAATGAAAGATATATTTGCAAGGACTCCTGATATGCCTAAAATTAAAGTATTAATCAATGAATTTGGACAACCTGTTGGAGAAACTGCTAGGAGTCTTGCTAGTGTCATTGGCTATCAGGTGAGAAGAAAACTACCACTTGGCTATCTTGATTGGAGGCTTGTTGATGCTGAAAAGAAGTATGAAGTTTGGGATGACATGAAGGTATTGCATTGTATGCTTAGATTGGAAAGACGCTGTAGTTTTCATATCTAAGACTTAAAATACAGATGACTGTTATTTATGAACTATTGCGAATAATTAACTATGTTGTTATTTATGAACTCTTGTTAGCTGTACAGAGATCTCTTGCTGTTTAGATGGTGTAATCTTGCTGTTTAGATGGTGTAACCTTGCTTTTTACTGTGCTAATTTGCTCATTTTCATTTATACATAAGGCTTTCTATGATCTGGATGCTGCTGCCATGAACTGGTTTATGACTACGGCTGGAAGAAAATGGAAGGAGTACAAGTCAGATTTAAAAGCACATTATTTTGATGAACTGGTTAAAATATTGATGAAACTAATGGTGCTAGAGTGAATCTTGATGATTGGAAATTTCTTATTAACTTTTGAAGGTCTCCTGATTGTGAGGTAAGGGACAAATAACTTGCTGAATATTTTTTTCTTTGTTTAATTACTTGCCTATGGGACTCGTATTGTTCAGACAGTGTGCAGATTCTAATAATTTCTACCATAGGCTCGGTCGGCAAGAGGAAAAAATAATCGTTCAAAGTTGGTGGAGCCTCATACATCAGGCAGTCTGAGCCATGCTTGTTGTAGGCACAAGATGGTACATAAATCTATCACTCACTTTCATTCATCAATGTATCATCTGGGGCATTTTCATTGATGCATAGTTAAAACCTTACAGGCTCAGAACCTTGGTCACCCACCTTGAAGGGATGAAGTCTATATTAAAATACATACAAGAAAAAATGGAGTACCTTTGAGGCAAGCATCAGCAACAATTGTAAGCTTTCTCCACATACAGAATTTACTCCTTAAGGTTGTCTTTAGAAAAAAGAACGGTCCTCTAATGCTGGCAGCAACAACACTTATTTGGTTTCTATAGACTAAACTTAAAGCAGCTGTTGAAGCTCATCTAGAGTTGAAGGACAGAACAATTAAGGAAGGTGATGTATTTGCAACTGTTTATGGATTAAAGGAGCCAAGAGGACGTGTCCGTGTTTTGGGTCTAGGGCCAACTCCCCAAGAAATTGGAACCCCAGGGTTGAAGTCATATGTACCAACAAGGTTTCAAATGGAATCTCTAGCTCGTTGGAGAGCTGAAAGTGAGAAAGCAGCTCTACAACTGCACATCATGGAAATGGAGAAATTGTTGGAGCAACGGACGATAAGAGAAATGGCAAATGTTGAAACCTTATCACAACATGGTTCTAATTCACGACACCAAGTGGTAAATACTTTAACTTCAATCTGCAGTTTGAATTGACCTTGTCTTAGCAATTGATATTACCCATTTGTTCTAACATGCTCTCCCATGTTCTTTCAATACTTGATGTAGAGCCCAAGGTCCGAAGAACTCACTGAAGAGGCACATCATAATGCTCGAGGTGAAGATCACTATGGAGGCTATGGTCACTTTGATGAGGAGTCTGATGAGGAGGAGAATTTGCTTGACCAAATGCAAGGTGCAGCCCCCTCATTGCCTGCTAGGACAATTTCAACAACACCAATGAATGATGCTGCCCCTTGCTATGCACATGATACACTTGTAATATTCTTATCCTCTTGCAAAATTTTTATTCAGGATTTAAAGTTGATCAATCCATCATTTACTCAACTCTCACAAATTTACTAATTATTTAAGGTTGGAAGTGATGTGATATTATTTGCCATGTTGAGACAGGATCAACCTGTAGCCAAGGGAACAATCGTTTCAACTAATCCAAAGACCATTGTAGGAGGTCAGTCTCTTGGAAAGCAATTTTGTGAAGTTATT
Source organism: Echinochloa phyllopogon (assembly GCA_033239725.1). Lineage (NCBI taxonomy): Eukaryota > Viridiplantae > Streptophyta > Magnoliopsida > Poales > Poaceae > Echinochloa > Echinochloa phyllopogon. The sequence goes on along the minus strand of BTCW01000015.1, from coordinate 18,678,273 downwards.
GTCAATGTTGTGATTAAAAGGGATGCCATGCTACCTCGACCTTATGACAATATGGAGTCTATGGCTGGTGCTTATATGATGTCGATTGCATGGCCATATAAAAGAGTAATAAACTTTACTTGACATTATTCCTTTTGAATTTTTCATCTGTGCTGATGAGTGACCTATGTTTCTAATTAATGTTGTTTGTGTGATAGCTGAAGGTGGTTTCCAGCAAGGCAACAACATCTTCCTAGGGTAATGCAGATATTTCTGTTCATCAAATATTTGCTAGCATACCTTGTTAGGATAGTACAATATCTTTGATCATGCCATAGAAGTTTGAAGTGCCAATTGTTGAATACCTTGTTATGCCAACGATGCTAATTGTTGAAATGCCATACAAGTGCTTTCCTTAATGTATAAGAAATGTGTGCTTTAGAAAGATTACCATGTAATGTGATTTTGGCCTTGATTATGTTGCAATATTATTGAACTCAAAGAAAATAAACTTGGGTTTGTTTGCTTCTACTGGTTTTGGCTTTATTCTGGCTGCCTTTTTTGGGTTGGCTGTAAGCACAGCTTATTAAGCTGCTGCAGGAGGATGCTACACAAGTAAGAATGCAGTAGAGCAGTAGTCAACAACAGCCAACCAACATGCCTTGTTTACTAATGACATGGTTATTTTATTTTCAGGAAGGGCTGGACGCCACTAGCTACATACCAGTTGAAGTGGTCACTCCAGAATTGCTATTAGAACCAAACCTTTTGCCTTTTTTTGAGTTTCTGGAGGAAGTGATTGTGTACACAGACTCATGGGTGTGCAAGACAATTTGGGAGCAATCTGGGAATACAAACACCATGCTTTTGGGATCCATGAACTGCTGTTGGGATCCATAGTAGTACATGCTGATGTTAGATACATCTATTTCTTTTGTTTTTTTGACTTGCTAGAACTAGTGATTTTGGATAGACCTAAAGGTGCAAAACACACTTTTCATGAACTCATGAGATGTACCCGGTCATTGATTTCTGTTGAATGTGACATGATGGGTACCATTCATGTGGTTGAATGTTACATGTTGAATTGTGGTTGAATGTTACATGTTGAATTGTGGATGTTTAGTTGCTGAATGTGACATGATGGATACTTGATTGGTGCTGAATTCAGCTTTTACTGTGTAATAATTATCGTATGGTTAAGTTTTTATTTTTTTTGCTATCACATTCTCCTATTGAACAATCAGTTGGTATAATGTATGTATACCTTATGATTATCTGTTGGTGATCCTAGGAACAGATTGTTTGTCGATGTAAATTGATCTGTCGCTAAACAGTACGGTGTTTCAGACACTATCGGTATAAGGGGTGTCTGTCGGTATAAGTATTTACCGACAACACTTACACCGACTTAAACATTGTGTCGGTATAACATTATACCGACAGATCTACTATCGCTAAAGGCGGTTATACCGACAGTCGATCCATCACAAGGGGAGACAAATTGGATCCCACAAAAGCAAGGCAAGAGCTTGCCAGCACAAGCCCCAAGACAACCTTGCCTCACATCCAAACACCCATCTAGCTTACTATCCTAGCTAAAGACCGCATAGTAATGATGAAGACTTTCAAACGTGCCCTAGTATGTTAGCTATTTAAGACTCACCTATTGTTTGAGGATGCGATGATAACAGAGAGCAAAGGAGAGGATCCCTTTCACCATTGCGTAAGAGATGATCTGCCTGAGTTCCGTTCAATCGAACCCATAAGCTAATTTAGTAAGTTAGCAATCACACTTGTAGATATACTATGTCAGCCAAGACTAAAACAAGAAATTTATCATATCAGCAAATGTATTGGTGTTGACAGTCAAAATTGGCACCTGGTGTGGTAAACCCGGTCAGACTGGTTTAGGGTCTGTAATTCGAGTAGGTCCGACCGGTTTGCTCAGGCTGATCGTGGTTGTTGATCGTATTGACGATTGTGTCACGCATTCTAGCATATTCGAGTGTGTTGGCGCTACTTTGTGTCAACAATTGGTGTTTTTAGTAATAAGACCAGCCTGACAAATTATAAGATGTGTTGCCCACTGAGGGCCGAATTCCTCCACCAAGCTTTAAATAATTGTTGGCGGCAGCAGCATTCCTAATTGAGAGAATTTGAATCCAAATGTCGAGGACTTTTTAATCATTACCACATTACATGAGATTGATCAAGCATCCTAATTATAAGCAAAAGGCAATCATCCAAAATTAGATATATAATTTGTCAGCGATTGAAATGTTAGATGATGGATAGAAACTAGGTTCTTTTTTTGCATTGGGAACATGAAGAATATATGCAAATTTTGAGAGTACGAATAATGGCATGGCCTATATGATCAATATTTATACCTACTCCATTGGTTGCATGGATCTGATCACCACCCTTGTATTTGTCATGCATGGTGAGTTTATCTAGATTACTCGTGATGTGGTCAGTAGCCCCAGTATTAGTGTACCGATTTGTATCTATGCCATATGAATGTGTAGCACTAGATGCATTTTTCCCATCAGTAAGAAAATCTTCATCAAAATGGTACAAATAATTTACTGCAGTGTGACTGGTTCTGCCATAGATTTGACACCGAGCACGTGAGGATTGACCACTGCCAGAGTTGTTCCTAGAGTTGTTGGAGTAGCACTGCTGATTGTTGCAGCGTTTGGTAGAGATGCACATGCCCTCGACCACGGCCATGACCAGAGAAGCCATGGTCACGACCACGTCCACCCCTTGAGGCAGAGTTCGCTGAAGATTGTTGAGGACGTTGTTGTAGATGGAGCCTTTGTTTTGAAGCTGAGAATCTGCCTGTACAGCTCCACCATGGTGATGGGCTCCACGCGTGTGACGAGGGCATATATGAGAGAGTTGTACTCCTCGTCTAGCTCATTGATGACATAGGTGGCGAGCTCATCATCATCCATTGGCTTCCCAGTCGACGTCATCTCATCGCCAAGCGATTTCATCTTGTTGTAGTACTCAACGACGCTCATCGACCCCTTCTTGGTGGTTGCGAGAGCCAGGCGCATGTTCACTGACCGTGCCTTGGTCATGGACTAGAATCTTGTTTCAATGGCCTTCCAAACTTCAAATGGAGTCTGGAGCATTACTACCTCCATGAGTATATCACGCGATAGTGATGATAGTAGGTAACTGAGTAGATGATTTTCTTGTGCAACCCAATGTTCATAGGCAGGGTTGGATTCCTTCCTCTTCTGCTTGTTATGATTTGTCACCTTGATCTCCTTTGCTAGTGGAATAGTGGTGGCATCCTAGAGATCACCAAGATGAGCACCAGGGATGGCTAGAAGGATCTGTGCCCTCCAAAGGAGGTAATTACTTTTGGTTAGCTTCTCGATGACAACATTAAAGGAAGTGGAGATAGAGATCGAGGAGGAGCTTGGGGAGGCCATGGCTAGATGTATCTAGAGGAGTTGGCTCTAATACCATGAAATTTGTTTAGGAAGCATTTACACCTTTTGGGGGGAACATCTTTGTTAATATAGTGGCAAGAAAGCCACCTGGCGTGGCATACAAGATGGCGATGTCTTGATCAGCTAGGCCAAGAAAATCTCTAATGTTACAATAGAATCTTGCTTATCTACAACTACAACTACATGACCATACCAATCTAGGATGAAGCTTAGCAAAACACAAGATTACAAGATATCTGCTGTCAGACCTAAGGACTAGCAATCCACCAGGGGATACCCGAGTGGTAGATTTGTAGGAGGAGGATGGTTGAGTCAAGAAGGTTGTTGGTAACACAGGACACAAGGTTTAGATAGGTTCAGGCTACCCAGAGGTATAAAACCCTATGCTCTATATTCGGTGGTGTTTGTATTGCTTGTGCTCGACAAAGCTTCAGGAAGCTAGGGCAAGCTTTGTCGTTACAATGGATGGATTCCCCTCGAAGGGTTGACATAGGCCACCTTATATAGGCCGACGGCCCTAGGTTTACAAGTCGGTTTCAATCTATACCTACTAGATTATAATATGGAGTTGTATCGAACTAGGTTTTTCTTTACATTTCGAGATAACTGGACTAGATGCGTAAGCAAGCCGCGTTTCTTACTTGCCACACCTTCTCCAATCTTGTTCAGCAAGTCGGGGATTCCTTGTGGGCCACCTCTAGGTCGGCCCACAATTTGTTAGATGTGGGCTCAAGTCAGCTGTCATCCCTACTGATAGTGGGCCCACTAGTACCCATATACCATAAGCCTCCGAGCAACATACAGGCATGTGGTGAACTGTTGGTGAAGAAAAGAAGCCAAAGAAGTCGTGTGAAGAAGCTTCAGCACTTTATTCACGGCAAGGGTGGGCGGTACTCCAAAAAAGAAATACCATGATATCATGCCGAGTACTAGAACGATAGTCATAACTATGCATCATGGTCATATGGAGGGCGGCGCAGGACACACTCCATATAGAGTAGCCCCCGAGCCTTGGGTTGATTAGAATAACGAGGCCAAGGGTAAAAAAGAATGCCTTCAATGATCTGCTGAGTGCCATAGAGGTATAGATTAACCATCCAGCATGGCTGTATGGAGGGCGACACAAGGTGCACTCCATATGGAGTAGCCCCCGAGCGTTGGGTTGATTAGAATAACCAAGCCAAACCTTTAAAATAATTTCTAGTCAGCAGGCTGCCTGAAAACAAGAGAAGTTTTCTTGGAAATAATCCGGAACAGTTCACCCATGAAAGTGGCATGCACTCATAGCCAAAAAACATAAAAAGTCAGAACTGAAGCGTGTTGACACTTCTTACGATCCACTATCAGGATTGGTAATCCCGGCAATGGTGCAAGAAGTGTTTTGTTGGTTTTTCTTATGGCTTAGTAAGATAAATAAATATTCTATAAGGGCACAAAATCACCGATGTTGCATTTCACCAGGGAGTAATCCGAGGTATCATAATTTATATTTTCCACAGGGAAGCTTATGGCAAGAGTACTAGTAAACGAGTATTCAAGGATATCAAATAGGAATACACTACTGTCAAGATGGGGGATAACGACAATGATAAGAGTGAAAGACCATGACACACAGTTCAAGGATAACTCAGATAGGAAAGAGAAGGATTAGCTAGCTGGGAGGATAACGAGGCAAGAAAAGGATTCCTATGTACTTTATCTATTCGGGTCACTCAGGTAAAGAGATACAACAGCTAAGGGAACAATGCTTAAAGATCAAGCTTAACTCTATTGTCTTAACGTCAGGAAACGGAACAAACAACACGCAGAAAGGGATGACAAGGGGTGTTGCCAATAACCACAGAAGGCTCCTACTAGCCGAGACTAACGTGGTAGATTACATAGGCCGTATAGGGCTGTCACCACCTAACGGCTACCACACGTCAGTTGAATTGGATGCAAACCAAGGTTACTATCTAGTCTAGGCACCACGCCTACACTTGTTGGACCTTAGGACCGGCAATCCACCTAGGGCTACCCGAGTGGTTGATTTGTAGGTGAGGGATCGTCGAACGTGTAGCTTGATGGTATAGAGGAGGCACTGATTTAGACAGGTTTGGGCTACCCGGAGGTATAATACCCTACGTCCTGTGTCGGTGGTTGTGGTTTGTATTGCTGAAACTCGGCCAAGCTTCTGGAAGCAAGGACGAGCAAAGTGTTACATGATGAGATGTGTGATGTCCCTCATGGGGTTGCCCTAGGCCGCCTTATATAGGGTGACAGACTAGGGTTTACAAGTCGGTTTCAATCTAAACCTACTGGATTGCAACTAAGGAATATATCCAAGTCAGTTACAATAGGATATCCCAAGATATCTGGCCGCGCTGCTGGCCGTATCTTCATCAAGCTTGTTCATCAAGTCAGGGATTCCTTGTGGGCCGCCTAGGGGTCGGCCCACAACCTTGTCAAGTGTGGGCCCATGTCGGCGTAGTCTCCTCTGACAGTTGGCCTAGTGGTACCCATATCCCACAAGCCCCCGAGCAACGTGCAGGCGCGTGTCGAACTGTTGATGAAGAAACGAGGCCAATGTAATTGGCTGATGATGCTTCAACACATGGTCGACACAAGGGTGAGTGGTGCTCCAAAAAAGAAGAGTACCCCAACACGACGCCGAGTTCCTTCGAGGTGGTCGACCAGTTCTCATGAGGACTGGTTACAGGGCGATGACCAGGAGCACTGTATACAGTAGCCCCCGAGTAGTGGGTTGGTTCAAAAAGTAATCAAACAACCTGTTGCCCAAAGGTTGGTGGAAGCGTGCTGCCACCATGAGGATCCAAAAATAAAAAGGAAGTTAGACAACATGTTGTCGAAAAAAGTAGGTGAAAGCTAGCCTTCACCTTTATGAAAGACTAGGACATTCAGCGCCCGTTAAATCAACTGGTGCTTCACGACGATGCGTGAAAGCCGCTTACTAGGCATGCCTGGTCAAAAGCGCAATCAATGACTACACAGAAAGCATAGTACGCATGCACATCTGTATCCCGGCTGCTAGCGGGTCACGAGTGAACAGTAGCTGGCCCATCGTGCCTATAAATAGATGGCCCTACCCGGTTTACCAGTGCAGCATGCTTGAGGCCACCAGCATGTGGAGTCTTGAAATCCATCCTCCTGGCTTGTTCTTGAGTGGGGGCGAAGTAGCTGTTTGCAGTCGTTACGACGCGTTTTCGACAACCAATACTCGGGAATAAATGAGGCTATATGTGACATTCCATGCACTTAGGTTTATTTCTAATAAAGTTCCATGAGTTTTGGTGTGTTTCACTTGTGCAAGTACAATAACGAGAAATACGTGCTATTGGGGTCAGAATTGACCGATTCGGCTGAATGACTGCATTCGGCCGGTTACCCCCCTTAGCCGTACACGACACAAAGAACAACTGGAAGGCGTCCACGTCAGCGATGACCAAGCAATAATGATGCACGACATGTGGACGACTGCCACCTCATCTCTGGGCCAATTCAACATGAAGGACATCACTAGAAGCCAGCCCAAGATGTCCAGGACCAGAGGCGGTGCTGGGGAGGCCAGCCACGGGCCAAGCCCAGTTCGACCGAACCCACAGCCTCCGGCTGAACCGCCCCTAGCTGCCAAACTGACCAAGGGAGAGCATCCAAGCCATCCAGCATCCAAGGTGGTGGATATGATGGTTCGGCCGAACTAGGGGGTTTGGCCGAACTGATCCATTCACCTGAATCCCCTGGATTCGGGCGAACTTCCAGGAACTTCCTCCCAGCTCCCTTGGCTGGTACTCCTCCTCAACTCCCACTCCAAGCTATAAATAGAGGTGTCCACTTCACTTGTAACACACACCCAAGCCAATGAGCTCATTTTTCACTTCTTTCTAGTAGAGTTAGGATAGTTAGTCTGGGAGTGAGAGTTGAGTCGAGCTATGCCTCGGAGGTTCCGGAGTCGTCTTTAGAAGCTCTGGTATAAGCTCTTGTATCTTTTTCTTTCCTTTTGTAGACTTTGAGTTATCAATATAAAGTTATCTTTATGATCTTGTCTTGTCATTTATAGTTGCTTCTACTTTATTCAAGTTGCTCTATTTCGTGTTTAGACTATAGTCGGTTGTAGCTCTAGTGCTTCTAGATCTTGTTTTAAGTCTTTGTCTTAGCTGGTTCTTCGATCTTGCATAGTGCTTGTGGTGAATTGTCACTAGGGTCTTGACAAGGTTGCTTGCTCTTGCTAGCGGAGTAGGTAGTTGTTGACTAGTATGGGAGTGGTTCCTAGACTAGACAGTAACCTTAGTTTGCCCCTGAGTCTACGGAGGTGGTAGCCGTGTCACACCCTGAAATTGTTGGATTTTAGGATGTGATTTTGAAGAATAATTAAATAAAGAATTTCTCATAATTTTAAAATTTTTCTCAACTTTATTTAATTTGTAGGGAATTTAGTACATGAAAACAATTTTCTAAATTAAATTAAAAAAATATAGGTTTAATGTTGTGTCCTTTGCATTCATGTTGATTGCGTTAGGTGTGTTTGTGCGTGAAACATTTTCTAAAATGCGTTTAGGATCCTAATGGGAATTTTCCAGATCTTTCTGGGATTTATTCCTATTTTTCTACAGCTAATTCCAATTTTTGGAAGGTGCTAAAAGCCTTTTCATGAGCTCCACATACATTGTAACACCCAAAAAATTGCGTATTTAAAATTTTTAGTAATTAATTGGCTTTTATTTAATTTGTTTATATTTAATATAGGATAAATGAATTATTTATGAATATTAAAATGAAATATAAGTTGTAGAAATATTTTTGTTGCATTCATGCTGCTGCATTTAATTTTTGTATTGCTTGTGATTCAAATGAGAATTTAAATTTATTTAAATTCAAATTTGAATTACCTTGTTTGGAGCCCTAGAATAGTTGTTTCAGCCAAGTTCGCCTTTGCTCCCTAAGCTATTTTCCTGGTCCACTTCTGCACCTCCTACTTCTCCCCCGAGCTCAGCCCAACTCCCTCCACTTCCTTCTCCCGCTCGGCCCAGCCGCTTCAGCATCCGCGACTCAGCTCGGCCCAGCAGCTCACGCAGGCCCAGCTGCTTCGCTTCGCGTGGGCCCAGCAGGCTGCTTGGCTGTAACGAACCGGATTCCCAACGACGAGAATCCGACTCCCTGTACCCTCGAGATAGTCCCAGGAATAGCAGCTATCTCGTACAGAACTCATCTCAGTCGAATATCACATCCATACAACGATAAAAGATCCATTACATGACATATATAAAACATAGCGTCTAGTACAAGCCCTCTGGGCTAAATCGACAATAAGAAACAACTGCGCAGCGGTAGCTAGATCATCAAGGTTCACTCCTCCACAGGCATCCTTGAGCATAGCGCGCACCCTTCAATCGTACCACCCGTCCTGGTTGAACTCGTGGTCGGGGTCTTCACCTGAGAACCCAAAGTCTATCCCCAAGGAAATGGGACAGGTCCACGTCACCAACCATAATATGATGCAAGCTTTAAAGTGGCCTATTCTAAGGTATAGAAATAATCAAGGTTTGTGCCAGGGTTTTCTTATGCAAGCAGCAGCAATAACCCAAATTCATCTCATCACCAACTCCTTCTCTCACACGCACATCCACTCCCCAAATCCACCCGTCAGCCTCACATTCCCATCGGGCTCGTCCTGCCACAGCAGGTTCCCGCAAACATTATTCACCAACGCCTTTCACTCTCTAGTCGACTCGGTGAGCTCCCTCCCCACCTTGTCTCATCAGCAACGCTGGACCAATCTCTCATAACCCATATCAAAGGATGAGGTAAGAAAGTAGATTCCCATGCTAGTCGGAACTTATCAGAAATGGGTCGTCCATAACCGTGGACACGGCTATACGTATAGTTTACACTCTGCAGAGGTGACACTCCAGGAATCCATCCGGGCTGCAAGGCTAGTCCGCAACCAACCTGAGACACAGCCCACAACAAAGACCCTAAACAGTAACGACGCCAATCCTGTCTCCCTGGGCTCGGGAAACATCTGATCTAACATCTGCCCCAGGGATGTGAAACCTTCCCACCGGGGCCAGCGGGGGCCGTGGAAAATCAGGGAGATTACGCCGCAACGAGTCCCCCTTACACATATCAAGCTCGATCCTCCTACAGTCTCGGTGCCGCACTAGAGTAGGCTTGCTGGAACCCTCCCCATACTGGGTAGATGGTGAGCACGGTATTCCCACGTCCAAAGTTGGAACTCGACTCGGTCCTTAATTGTCGGTAAAGCGAGTATCAGCGTCATAAGCGATCCGCCGCAACGGTCCGCAATCGGCACCCATAACAGGTATTGCCGCCCAAACTCCTCAAATAACCCAGTATCCAAATAACCATGTACCCGCAACAGGTACCCCATAGGGACTGCCCGAGTGCAGCCCCCCAGCACCTCGATCAAACGATCGAGTTGTTATTACTCGCTTACACCACCTAGCTGCACTACTCCTCCCATACCACCCACAACTCACACCAAGAGGATCAAATCACAACCATCCCAACACATGCATAGCATAGCATATTCCATAAAGTGAGTAGTAGGTAGCAAGGTAACAGGATATTAACAAAGGCAGTGCAGGTTTATCATGCGAGTAAAGTAAAGCGCTAGCATACTAGTTGCATGTCTAATAGGTATTTCAGAGATTGGTCAGGCGTGAACCTGGGCAAAAGTCTTCATCTTCGTCAAAGCAGTTGTCGTAGTGGTCCGGCTCCTCCTGACTATCCGGAACTCCTAGGGTTGCGGAGAATAAAATAAGACGCGACTACTAGCAAAGAAACACTAAGACAGCAATGAAAGAAGTCCCAAAGAACACCAAACTTACACTAACGCGTAGGTCATAATTTTAGAAAAATATAGAAACTGGTTTCATATTTTTCTGAGCTACGGTTGATTTATTATTAATTTTACAAGTTTAAATCATTTTCTGAAAATATTAAATAATTTCCGAAAAAGAAAACAGACAGAAATTAGCCTGCTGATGTCAGCATGACGTCAGCAGTGGGGTCCGCCTAGGATGACGTCAGCAGTGGGCCCTGCTGACGTCAGCGTTGACTGGTCAATGGTCAACGGGTCAACGGTCAACGGTCAGCGGTCAACGGTCAGCTCTGGTCAGTGGGCCCAGGTGGTCAGTGACTCGCAGAGTATGACAAGTGGGCCCCATACATCAGCGCAGTTAAAAGAAAAAGAAAAAGAAAAAGAGAAAGGAAGCTGGGCTGGAAGTGGGCCGAAAGAAAAGTCCAGGGGGTAAACTGGACTTAAGTGCAAGATTCGGCCCACGAAGGGGGCGCTGCTGGATATGCTCTGGTGGACTCGGTCCACCGTGAGCCGTGAGTGCGGTGCACGTGAACCAGGTGCACGGGATCCATTTGTGGCCGACTCGGGATCTTCTGCGGGTGCTCGTGTGGCGTGCTGGTGTGGTCCAGCGTGTGGCTTGGCCACGACGCGACGCGACGCGCGCGCGGCGCGCACTGGAGCACGGCCGGCGGCGACGGTCGACGGCGAAACTCGCCGGGAATGGCTCGGCTCGGCCCTAGAAGCGGTGCTATGGCTTGGCTTGGTGCTCGCGAGCACAAACGGCGAGAAAAAGGCCACGGCTTGGCTGGGGCTTGGGCTCCCCGACGCGAGCGGCGGCGGCGCGGCCATGGCGCCACGGCGGCCGGCGTCGCGCGGGCGGGAACGGCTCGGAAGCGGCTCGGCTGCGATGGCTCGCGCACGCGCGACACCAGCGCGTGCTGGAGCGCGACGTCGCGGCCTCTGCGGGGGTGCGCGTGCGCGGGTTCACGGCTGCCCGTAGCCGCGACACGGCCTCGACGTGCGCGCGCGGCGAGCGGAGCTCGGCCGCGGCGGCCTTGGCTGCGGTACGAGCCGTCGGCGGGTTGCGGGTGCGACAGCGGCACGACGGGGTCCTGCACAAGATGGCCACAGCTCGAAGGCTGGGTCCCAGAGATGGCTAGCAAGCGGCGCGGCGGCGCTCGGCCGGAGACAGGGGAGAAAGGGGAAGGTCACGGCGGCGGTTCACCTAGGGGCAAGTAGAGGTTCACTGCAGCTCGGGGTAGTGCTTGCGGTGCTCCTCCGGTGCTCGTGCTCCTCTTCTCGTCCCGGGTCCGGCTCCTCTTCGGTGCTTCCACGGGCGGCGGCGACGGCTTCGGCGGTGGTGTCGTGGGGAAGAAGCTTCGGCTCCTCTCCTCTTCCTCGTCTCCTCCTCTGGTCCTCCTCTTCCCTCTCCTCTCACAAATCGGGGACTGGAAACCCCAATGGGGCGGCGGTGGCTTGAACAGGGAAGGCGGCCGACGGCTCTGATTTATAGGGCGGCGGTTGCTAGGGTTTGGGCACGGACGGCGAGATGGAGCGGCCAGGAGCCTGCGGACACGCGGCGCGCATCGGACGGGCCGCAAGGAGGGCGATGGGGCCGGCTGGGTTCACGGACGCGGCGGCAGAGAGGAGTCGGCCGCGCGCGGGGAAGAAAGGGAGGAAGGAGAGAAAGCGGACAGGCGGGACCCGCCTGTCAGTGAGAGAGATGGAGGGGACGCGGTGGCGACGCGGGGGAAGATTGGGCCGCAGCTGGGCCGCAAGGCTGGCTGGGCCGCTTGGTTGGTTGGCTCGGGAAAAAGAGTTCGAGGGTGGTTTCTGGACTTGGGTTAGGGGTTTCGGCCCACTAAGGTTAGGTTAGGTTTTAATTAGTTTAGTTAGTATTTGTTTGAATTCAAATCTAGAATTTGAATCCAAACACAACCAAAAATCCAATAAAACCAAATTAACTCCAAATCACATCTATTTGGTCCTTAGCACTTCAAATTATTTTTAATTTGAATTTAAATTACCTAGGAATTTAGGAAGCAATTAGAAGACACTCTTATATGTTTGTTGACTTGCACAAAATTCACTAAAAATTTCTAAATTCACATTTTTGCACTCAACAAATCCTAAGGGGATTTTTAGGGTTGTTACATTGGCCCACTCCGTGCCCCGCCCCTCTCTCGTTTGGGCCACCGACAGGCGGGACCCACCGGTCGGATCCTTCTCCCCCGCCTTCCTTTCTTCTTTCTCGCCTCGCGCGATTGACGCTTGAGCCACCCGAGGGCAAGTCCGGCCAGGCTGCTTCTCCCACGCTGCAAGGACCCCGCTGAGCTTCGTGGAAGCTTCCCCCGCGCCTCCCCTTCCATCTTTGCGTAGCGCCCTGCAAGGAAACCCCCCTCCCACATCGAAGGGGAGCGCCGCCACATCGCCGCTGAAATCTCAGCCTCGGCTTGCGGAACCCCGCCGCCCTAGCCCCTCATATGCCCCCTGAGCACTATATAAGCAGGGCCAACGAGCCCCAAGACCTCCACCAACCCGTACCCGAGCTACCGAGCCCTCCCCAGCTTTCTCCCACGCCCTCCGCCGCCGCCGGGCCTCAGTTGCCGACGAAGCACCTTGCCGGAGCCGCCTCGGCCAAATCCAACTCCCGAAGCGACTTCACGGTTTGGTGAGCACTCTCCCGAGCCTCCTCTCGCACTCTATCTCGCCCCGACGTGCGCGGTATACCTCACCGGAGCTTGCGCCCCGCTGTTCCGTGTCGGCCGCCGCACTGGAGCTTCGTCCGGTGACTTGGACCCCCGGGTCGCACTCCCCAGGCGCCCAGCTTTCCCCCAGGCCAGATCCCGTCGCCAATGGAGCCCCGACGCGCTAGATCGGCTTCGCTCTGGCGAGTCTCCGCTGCCCCCGAGCTGCGCCGCCGCTTCCCTGTTCGCCGCCGGTGACTCTTTTCCCCAACCAACCACAGCCGTCTGGACTGATCTCAGCCGCCCAGATTAGAACCCAGATACCCCGTCGCGCTTTAAATCTGAGCCGTCCAGATCAGATCCAAGGGCCGCGTACCGGTCAGCCCGGGTCAGCCTGACCATTTTATTAAAGAGCCCCTGCAAGATTAGAAATTAACCCGCGGTCCAGCTTAGCTCAAAACTATTTACGTATAGGTCATATTTTTAACAAATAACCCCCTGAGCTTTTAGAGATTAGAACCCGCAGTCCTGTTTAGGTATTTTTCACGCGTTAGCCCTCGGGTTTTAACGCGTATTTACATTTATGTCCTCGGTTTACTTCAAATAAGCCCCTGGAACCTTTTAAAAATTGCCAGCAGGTTCCTAGATCTTAGAAAACCCATATCTTTTCCGTTTTAGCTCCGATTAGTGTGATTTTTGCGATCATGTGTTCGTAGTGAAGCGTAGAATATTTGTAGAACCTTTATTTGTACTGTTTCTACTGTTTGGTGTACTATTCTTTTAGTATATTATTTGTTTGCATGTATTGGTTTGCATGCTCGCTTGTATGGTGATTTGTGTCCAGTCGGTGAGCCGTACGCTTTGGAGTTCTAGTACGTTGAGGACTTTCCGGAGCAGGACCCATAGCAGCAGCAGCAGCTGCCCTTCGAGGAAGGGAAGTTATAGCACGAACAATCCTTGCTACCTAAACCCACTATATACATACGTTTACTTTCATATGCATGTGTCTAATTTGATGTCCTATTAAGGTTGTACCTAGTTTGTTTACTCCTATCCTTTGATTACCTTGGGTTTATGCATATGGGTAGATTTTGCTATGCACAACTACTGTCACCATTATTTAACTGTTAATTTTGACTTAATGGTTCACTTCAACATTAATGATAAAACTTGCTTTTTAGCAAAATGGTTTAGGGAACTGGGCATGTGCTGTGTGCTTTGCTCCAGTGTCTCTCCGTAAGGTCCGGTTCTTAAAGCGGCAACCCAGGAGCCTGTCGCCACCGCTAGAACTATTATGGCTATGGTCTTGGTCAAGTAACTTGTACGTCTCTAGCTTGCCAGTGGTTACCGGTGGGGCCGACGGCGTTAGGGGAAGTAAGGCGCGAGGTGTTTCTTGATTCCACCGAGGACGGTAGCCCCGTTGGCTAGGTCTCGTTAGACCCAGTCCCGTGTTGGGAGTCCCTGCGACGGGGAACTCCGCACGTTGTGCATTGTTGGGTGCGATGCCCGCGCTCTGGACGCCATTGACCCCCTTATGGTGTGACTCCGTAAGCGTAAGTCAATCTCGCTGCCTAGAGTCTCACCACCTTATTGTACCTTAGTGGCCACTGTCTTGTTAGGGTGTCTTGTGGAAAACCTCGTAGCTTCCCTATGCAATCAAACATTGGAAGTGTTGATGTGTGTGGTTGGGTGCAAAGTTCTTTTGAAACTTTTACATGACTGGTGGATAAAGGGCGAAACCTCTGCAGAGTGTAAATCTATCATGATAGCCTTGCTCAGGGTCACGAGCGGCCTGGATCCTTTTTGATTAGAAGATGATGTTTATTTATGTTTAATGTCACTTATACTTTATTAATTGGGTTACAACCAGGTTTCATTCACTTGTAGTAATTTGGTTAATGTTAAAATAAACCAACTAAAAATGCTAATGCAGTTAAGCCGTGTCTAGCCTATTTTGAGCCTTCATACCCACGCTATACTTGCTAAGTAATTGTTTACTTACACTTGTCATTTTATTCAATAAAATCCCGGATGGGTAAACAGATTGGGCTGGGCATGAGTCTGCTGCTGAGTTTCTCAAAGATTTACCGTACTACTGAGCTGTGGTCTCCCAGTCAGAGTCCCTGTGGATTGCGGCTCAATTAGTTTGAGAGTTTACTAGTCTTCCGCTGTTATTGCTTAGATCATTTATGAAGCACTCTGATGTAAACACTTTATTTAATGAAGAATTTATTCCAGCATATGTTCTCTGTTTATCATATTTGTTCGCTATATGTGTACTATGATTTCCTGGGCACACATATGGCCGCATTTGGGTTTTTGTGAAAATCTGGGTGTGACAGATTGGTATCAGAGCCGTGCTGACTGTAGGATCGCATCCTAGTTATAACGGTAGACAAATCTTAGGAGACCACCTTGATTATGTCTTATATGTCGTCTAAATTCACCTTTTTCAAAACTTAAATCCGGTCGAGTCTTGTGTGAATCATGTCTTTAGGTGCTTGAAATGATTGTCATTATGCTTATGCTTGATTTGGATTTTTGTAATGATTGTGATGGGCGTAGACGCAAGTCTACTACCATCTAGATGCAGGACTAAGGTTTAAGGACTTTAGTGATTAAATAGAGGGGGGTATTCATTTCTCTTGCTCTTTTTCTATTTAAGCCCTCCATCATAACAAATTGGTAAACCTCTGGAGCCATAACCATCAGAGTTTTAATGAGAATTATTTATTGATGATAGATGGTGAACATAAGGAGCAACCCCGGTGCCAGCGGACTGCCGCCACCACCACCCACCATTGAGCACATGATGCTCACGCAGACCCAGCTGATGCAGCAGATGGCTCAGACGATGACGATGATGCAGCAGAATCAGCAGAATCCGCCGCAGCACAACATGCCGCCCCATGACAAGAGGGGTGAATTCCTGAAGGGACGTCCTCCTACCTTCAGCAAGGCCACCGACCCCCTTCAGGCTGATGATTGGCTCAAGGCGGTGGAGAGACAGCTCGACATCGCCTAGTGCAAATATCGGGAGAAGGTGCTGTACACCGGAGGACAGCTCTAGGGACCGGCATTGGACTGGTAGGACTCGTATCAGTACGCTCACATCGACCGTACTCAGATCACCTGGCAGGAGTTCCGCAGCAGCTTCCGCTCCCACCACGTGCCAGAAGCCCTGATGACCCTGAAGAAGGAGGAGTTCCTGGCACTAAAACAGGAAGGGATGAGTGTACCTAGGAATCCTCTATCTCCTCTCGTTGTCCTCCCAGCTATCTACTCCTTCTCTTCCCTATTTGAGCCTACCTTGAGTTGTGTGTCATGGTATATCCATTCCTATCCAATACCGTTATCCCTTGTCTTGCTAGTCGTGTACCCTTCTCTGATAGTCTCGAATACTTGTTTGCTAGTACTATTGCCATAAGCTTCCCAGTGGAAATATAAATTATGATACCTCGGATTACTCCCTGGTAAAGTGCTACAATGGTAATTCTCTACGCTTGCAGAATATTTATATATTTTACTGAGCCATAAGAAAAACCACTGAAACACTCCTTACCCCAGTACCGTGATTCACAATCCTGATATTGGATCATAAGAAGTGTTAATAAGCATTTCTAGCGCCGTTGCCGGGGAAGCAATTGGCTAGATACTTTCAAACTTTTATCTTGAGCTATCTTAGTTGAGTATACCGCTACTCAAGCGGGTTTATCCTTGTTCTATTTCGTTGGTCCTGTGAAGCATAGCAGTGCATGATTGGTTTGCAACTACCATCAAACTTCCAAGAAAATCCTGAGTCTCTTGTGACGAAATGTGACCCCGTGTTGTACCTCCTCAGAAGCAACTCATTCCGATGAGCCCAGTATTTCCCGTCGTTGGTCTGCCTTCATCGAGGATGGCAAGCGAGAACGTGCGTGTTGGACCAGCTCCGCCAGTTAGAGATGGCAACTTTGAGGTCAAGCCAGCCCTCATCAACATGGTGCAGGCTAGCCCGTTCTGTGGCAAGCCACATGAGGATGCTAATGCTCATCTTCAGCATTTTTTGGAGATCTGCAACACCTTCACCATACGCGGGGTAAGCATTGATGCTATTCGCCTTCATTTATTCCCTTTCTCATTACTAGGCAATGCAAAACAATGGTTTTATGCTAACCGCGAAGCCATAGACACTTGGGATAAGTGCACTAGCGCATTTTTGCTGAAATTCTTTCCGGTTGGGAAAACCAACGCCCTCCGAAATAAAATTGCTAGTTTCTTGTAGCTGAAAGATGAAATAGTCCCGGAGGCATGGGATCACCTCCAGGACTATATATCTGCTTGTACTCACGATGGTATGCAGAGTTGGTTCTTCATCCAAACCTTTTACCACGTGCTTAGAAGCTCTGCCCGTGAGTATTTGGATGCTGCTGCTGAAGGTTCTTTCTTCTCTCTTGAGGAAAGTCATGCAAAGGCCCTCATCGAGAAGATGGTCGAGAACCAAGGTTGGTGCAACGATCGAGCCCAACCTCGGACCCGAGGGGTTCACCAGGTGGAAGCTCTGGATATGCTCGCTGCCAAGATGGACCTCCTGATGAAGAAATTGGAGGCCCCTGTTCAAGAAACGGCGCAAGCCATGGACACTCGCATGACTTGGGAGGTCTGTGGCAATACTGGCCATTCGGGGAACGACTGCCCCGAAGTGCGAGAAGATGCCCACTACGTCAACAACTCCAATAACAATGGGTATCGACCGAACAACTACGACAATCAAGGCAGGAATTCGCGCCCAAACCTCCCATTTGAGAGGCCTCAACAAGGTAACAACTTTAATTCCAGCAATTTCAATAATCAGCCATCTCTTAGAGATCCAGTGTTTGGCTAGGGTAAAATCACCAAAAATATTGTTGACGCAAAATCTGCAGTTCGCGCCAAGCACACAGCAAGCCGAATTAGCTAGCTTCACACGTGGCCCGGGCTTTTGAATCCGGAAGCGTGCTAGTCAATTTTCCTGAAACTGACAAAGGGATGAAAGATATTTAGATAACACCTGGAACGTGCCGGGTGAGACCAGACAGTTCCATATTTGCGGCATTGAAGCCAATCTCGAGAGACATATAGCTACAGACAAGCTATCTGTCGTTACTCAGAATATCATTCGGCAGTCGGTAGAAGCATGTAAGAATCATACTGCCGAACGCACAACATCAGCATGACGTAAGATCAGTAGAAGCATGTAAGCTATCTGTCGGCAGTTAAAGCCTCATTCGGCAATCGGCAAGGCACGCAGGGAGCGCACTGCCGAATGCGTGACGTAAGCATGACGAAAAATCGGCTTTCAACCGAATGAACATTGTAACGCATACTCATAGCCGATTAATGAGAAACAAAGCACAATAGATAAATAAAAGGGCGAAAGCATGACCATAAATCCGCAGTAAACAAGAATGCATAGGCCGAAAGCAGCACCCGTCAAGCATGGCAACAAACAAGTTAATCCACCGCATGATACAACTCGTTTGAGGCCACACCACCAATCAGATTAGATCAATCCACCGCATGATACAATCTAATCGTGAAAGGCTAAAAGCATTCATTGTTCACTGCAAACCCACGAACACGTTCACTTGTGAGAGCACTGCCGAATGCGGCTGCTTAGCCGAATCGGGGTCCGCGGCGAAGGAACAAACTTAATCGATAAAGATAAATCTATCAGATCGAATCGAATTCTAATCCACCGGATGATTAGCTCTAAGACAACCCAAAAACCTGCATCTACCGCATGATACCCGGTTCTGTCAAGATCTACACGATACCAACAAGTTCGAACCCGCGACGCGTGGCAACCTAGATCGGTTTCGGACTCGGCTATGAGGGGATAAGTCATCGCATCGTGAAGTAGAGCCGACTCTAACCGACCTAGATTGGGCAAAGGAGTGTTGCATGAATTAAGCACAGAGTAAAGACGAAGCAACACGGGGTAACTTAATGAATCTGTTAGATCTTGCCGAAATCTAACAGAGCCGATAACTTGGTCCATACTAGATCTTAGCCCACCGCATGGCTCATGACCTAACAGAGGAACCTTCTTGAGACCACAACTTAAATCCACCGGATGATACTAAGCATGGTAACAAGACTACTTGCATCAAAGCTTAAATCCACCGCATGATACTAAGCATGATACAAGGTTGCCGGTACTTACGGAGGTCGACGGATCGATGACTCCTCTCGAAGAACTCGACGACTCGACTAAAGGACTCGATGTTGGCACGGGGCCGGTTTGTTGTATGATTGATTCGATTCTCCATTACAGCCGCCATGGGTTTATATTTATACCCAGGTCTTGATACAACTCCTAGTCGGACACGACTACAATACTTGTTTCTAAAAATAAATGACGAATCTTCGTGCCCATATTGCGTTCCTTGTTCGAACCGGCCTTTTCCTTATGTTTTTCCACGTCATCACGCCTTCCCAAATGCTACCGCTTTTGCCTGCGGAACTATGCCTCTGCCGAATGACGACGCGTTCCCGACCGCAGAGCGTTATTGCCGAATACTTCAGAGAAAGCCCCTTAGCCGAATGGTATCCTTCCATCAAATCCGGCCCACACGTCAGCCTCTTCCTGGTGCTAAATTTTGGTGTTAACACATGCCCCTTCAATTTCGGGATAAAAGATGCTTTCATCTCGGAATTGACCAGGAATCCCCAACATCTCCAGGCTGAATCCGCTTTGATATCCGTTTTCCGCTTCCAAATCCTCAGAGTGCGTTTCCAAACTCAAAACCCTAGTTCGTCGAATCTCTCAAGCTCCAATCTTCAAATGGCGAACCAGGATCAAATTCTTCAAGTAAGTTTTGTTTCCCTCAATCACATTCGGCATTACTCTTTTCGAGCTGCATTTTGAATCTCCGATTTGCTCTTCCTCTGCCCTTGATAGGTTCTGGCCACCGAAATCTTGACCCCCAGTGAAGAACAATCCGCATCTTTCTTCCTCGGCCCCTCAGGGAATCCAGATCCCTCCGAAATTATTGCGGCCGAGTCTCAGAGGATTCCTTTCAAAACTTCTCTGATGAGACCTCACGAATGGCAAGATGCATTCAAGAACTGGCCTCTGCCCCCAATCGCTGGCTGGAGAAACTGGTACAAAAGGATTCTTGAAGATAAAAGTCCTCAGACACAGAATTGGGACAGTCTTCGTATTTCTCACTGCCTGGAGCTATCTCTAGCCGAAACACCCAAGAATGAAAATCTCCTGATTGCAGCTTGTCACTTCTGGTCCAATGGCATGAATGCTTTTCTCTTTGGTCACGGACCAATGACTCCAACCCTGGCCGATGTCTACATGATAACCGGCCTGAACATCACAGGGATTACACACCCATACAGGTACAAAGGTTCTTCCAAACAGACAGGGGTGAAGACTGGAGTCGGCTATAAGAGATACATCCAGACTTACATGCATGATGGTCCTCTGACTGACGTTGAATACAGGGCCTTTCTGAATATGTGGCTGTGCAGATTTGTTTTCTGTGGTAAAGCCAATGAGCCAACTCTGAATCACATAGTAATGGCCGAAGACCTGGCTGCAGGCACACTTATCCCTCTCGGGAAATATCTCCTGGGAAGTGTCTATCACATGCTCCATCAGACCATTTATCAGATGCACACCAACAAGAAAATTTCCTGCGTTAATGGTCCCTGGTGGTTCGTCCAGATGTGGCTACAATTGTATATGCACCAAATTGTCTCCATTGACCTCAACAGCCGACATTTCCCCTCGGTCAATTACCAGGAAGTAGAAGCCCAGAGCACCAAAGGCTGTCAAACCTATGGGGAAGCAGCCTCCACTATTGCTATCAACAAGAGCATTGGAGAATTGTTTGAACTTTTCTTCAAAGGCTTTGCCAATCCCCTCTGGTTCCCATACATAGACAATGACAATCTCACTTTCCCTTGTGAATTCAGCTTCGAGACTGGATGCATAGATGCAGAGTCCACAGCAATTTTTAACGTTTTCATTCGGCCTTGCATCTTACCAACCGAATTTTGCGGAGGAAGGCTAGTTCAAAGTTCATATGACTATTATCAGCCGAACATAGTTGCCAGGCAACTAGGGTGTGGCCAAGTGCCCCCAAGATTATTTCTCCATGAATTCCTCAAGCCGAGGCAGATCATCAAAGACTCCACAGAAACCAAAAGGGTCTTTGATTACAAGTGCTGTGCAGCCATCTATCAACTCGATCCCTTTGTGCCAACAGCACTCATTCATCCTTCTTTCACCCTTTGGTGGCAAGAATTCCATGATCATATCTTCAATACACCAGTTCACCCTCTTTGCCTTGAGTTAATGCCTGGTTATCAGCCGAATTCAGAGGTAAACATGCTTATAATCCATCTGGTTTTCCAATAACACCCTCTTTCATCGACTTTTGATTCTGTTATTCTGCAGGACACAGTCCCTGCCCCTCTGGCTAGAGCAATTGTATATAACATCGCTGGCCCAATATCTATTCTGGGGCATCTCTCTCCTTCTTTGGCTCAAATAATGTCTAGGCCTGCCAGTCTGGATCCAACTCTTGCTGCACCACCTTCTACCAAGAGAAAGATTTCTTCTCTAACTGCCCCTTCAGCTATAAAGAAGAAAAGAACAAGCAGCAAAAGAACTGCACAGGTCAAATTTCTCCTTCCTCGAGTAAAAATGCTAATTTCATTCTGCTCATTTCTGTTCCTTTATGATTTCAGGCCAAATCACAGCAATTAGCCATTAGCACAGAACCTGCCGACGCTTCAGTGATTAGTAAAATTTCTCACCATCTTGTCCTTTAAAACTCTTTTTCATCGGCACTAACTTTCTTTCAGTCACAGAGGAAGCTTCAATGGATCCAATTTCGGAGAGCTCCTCTTTTCATCAAGAACCAGCTTCAGCTCTACCTGATGTACCTCAGCCAGAAGCCTCATCTCCACCAAAGAACCTTCCAAGCTCTCCTCAGCATGAACAAGAATCTTTGCCTGAGCTTGAGCTGCCCTCTCTCTCCATCCAAGAGGTCAGGAATGAGGTAGAGATGATTACCCAGTTCTCCCAGCTTTTATCCAATAGACCATCATTAATTCGGCAACAATTCTTTTCCAGGATAAAACAATTTCATCACCCAGCTACTCATTTGCTTTGGATGATCTTGTTGCCGAACAAGGAGAAGAAACTTCCTCTGGTCAAGCCTTATCAGAGGAGAACCAAGCAAAACTGAAGGAAATCCTCTCCTTTCTGCATAAGGACACTCGAGATCAAGTCAACAATGTTGATCTCTTAAGAGACTTGCTTGAATCATTTGATCAAGATCTTCCTGCCGATATCAAGATTTCTTTAGATCCAATTTCTAGATTGGACGATCATTTTATCGCAGTGAAGCAAGCTCTGAAGAATCAATCTGCTCAACCAGCCTTGGAGCAAAGAAGAACATTGGCCAAGCAATCTGTAAAAGATTTGCACTCTAGAACTCAGAGCAATAAGGAACTGTTAGCTGGCCTACAGGCTGCACTTAAGTCAAAAGAGACCAGAAAAGCCGAATTAGAGGCTGAATTGAAAAACTTATCGGCTGAAATTGAAGCTGATAAAAAGAAGATAGCCGAAATTCCTGGTCTGACAGAAAAGTTGCGCAAGGAGGCTTCAGCAGCTCTGAATGAAGAGAAGCAACTTAAAGCCAAACTTTCTGCCCTGGCCAAAACTCAAGAAGCTAACAAGCAGCTATTAGCGAATATCAGCAACATGATCTTGAATGCCAAAAATGTAATTTCAAAGTACTTGGGTGTGTAAATTGTGTCAAATAGTTTGATAGCCGAATGTTTTATCAACCCTGTAATCTTGTCATCTCTTAACTCTGCTTTTTCTCCATTGTGGATAACTCATTCGGCAAAGCTGGTTATAATAGCGTCAGACCCGAAAACGCTTCAACTACGACATAGCCGAATCTCATCCAGTCAAAGTCGAATACGACTTGATAAGAATCCCAAACGACATGGGAACCGATTGGCTGGAAAATCCTTTCCACCTTCCGAACTCTTCGGAATACGCGCCACGATCTTTGGCCACGATTTCCTCTGCGGGTTCTATAAATAAACATACCGAGTGCCGCTATCTCCTCACCAAGTCTTTTGCCTTCCTCGAACTCTTCTTTTTCCCAAGCACAGTAAACTCAAGAAAAACCCAAATGACGAATGGAAGGCGACCGGCTGCCGACGAGCCCGAAGGAAGTCGCGCCGGCGCTCGCCGCAGGTGATTGGCTGCTTGCTTCTTTCTGTTCTTCTCGAGATTTGCCCTCTCCTTGACGAATCTCTTTGTTTTTTCAGGGTAATCCAATGGATTGCCGCCGCTGGTGCGCCAGTTGCGGCTCCAGCCGCTGCTCCTGCGGCGTCCAGCTCTTCGAGTTCGTCCAATCGGACTCTCTCATCGGACGACTCCCGCTACTCAGACGGCGATGCTCGCCGATTCAAGGCGGAGCGCGACGACTCTCGTCGCGAACTGGAGGTCATTTCCAAGCAAGCCGGGATTGCGGACCTCGAATGGCAGGCCGAGCGCAAGCAACTGCTCGAAGTCATCGATGGTAATTTCCATAACTTGTTCAATCCTAATCCCATCTTTAGTCATTACTGATCTACCTCCATTTTGTAATCTTGCAGAACGCGATGACGAGCGCAATCGGCTGAAGGCGCTGGTGGATGAGCTGGCGAACAAAGTGAACGCCCAAGGAGACATACCCGAGGCTCGCCTTGGCGCGGTGGCAGGCCGCGTCGACGAGGTGGCTCTCCATGGCGTTCGCCTAGGCGTCGCTGTGGGTCTCGTTGCTATGTCGACACACACCGGCACTGACTATTCCAGGATGCCGGTTGGTTTCGCCAACAGCAACCCAGAAGACATCGATGACATTGACGCCTCCATTGATCGTCTCGACGGCCATGGTGCTGCCATTGCCGATTCCATTCATCCTCAGTCTGTTTTGAACAGGCTCTTCCAGTAGTTTGTACTAGGGATTCGGCAATAAAACTTATCTTTTATGATCTTGTATGAACTCCTGATGCAATATATTTTGTGCTAAGGGCAATACATTCAGTACTGGCCATTTTCCTTTTCTGTCAACATTTGTTCTGAAGACGGCTCCTTCCCGAATGCCGGCTGTCTCAATTGTTCTGACATTGAATACTTCAATCAACGATCAATCTCAACACTAGGACAATATTTCTTCAGGTATCTCCCATTGATGGCAGCAGTAAACTCCTCTCCTAGCAAAGTTTTCAGGATATATGCATTTCCAGGCACGCATTTGATCACTCTGAAAGGGCCTTCCCAGTTTGGAGACCACTTACCGAATGCACTGTATTTAGTCCCAATCGGCAATATTGCTTTCCAAACCAAATCTCCTTCTGCAAATTGCTTGACTTTCACCTTCTTGTTGTAATATTTAGCAACTCGCATTTTATTTTTTTCAACATTTTCCAAGGCCCTGAGACGAATCATATGCAAATCTTCTAATTCGTCCATCATTAAATTTTTATAATCTTTAGAACTTAAATCCTTTTGCAACTTTATTCTCCTTGAGTCTAATTGTATCTCCCATGGCAAGATAGCATGATGCCCATACACCAACTCATAAGGAGACGTCTGTGTAGCCCCATGTGGAGCCATTCGGTAAGCCCATAAAGCCTCATTGAGTACCGAATGCCACTTTCTCGGCTTCTGATCAATCTTCTTCTGTATAATTTTAATCATAATCTTGTTAGAAGCCTCTGCCTGACCATTAGCTTGGGCATAATAAGGAGAAGAATTCAACAATTTGATGCCCATACTTTCAGCAAAATCTCTGAACTCTGAAGATGTAAATTGAGTCCCTTGATCTGTGGTGATTGTTTGAGGGATCCCAAATCTGTAAATGATATGTTCTTTAACAAATTCAACCATATTCTCCGATGTCACCTTCTTTAATGGAATTGCCTCAACTCACTTGGTAAAATAATCGGTTGCCAAAAGCACAAACTTATGCCCCTTGCTAGATGGAGGATTTATTTGGCCAATCAAATCTATTCCCCATCCTCTGAATGGCCATGGCTTGATAATAGGATTCAGAACTGATGCTGGAACTCTCTAAATGTTTCCAAATCTCTGGCAATCTTGGCATCCCTTATAATATTCAAAGCAGTCTTCTAGCATTGTAGGCCAATAGTACCCAGATCTCCTAATAACCCATTTCATTCGGTAGGCCGATTGATGTGCTCCACACAACCCATCATGTACTTCACTCATCAGCCTTTTTGCTTCTTCACGATTTAAGCAATGTAACAGCACCCCATCCAAGGATTTATAATATAAATTATCATCAAGAAGAACAAACTTTAAAGCCTTATACCTGAGCTTTCTAGAAACCTTTCGGGATGGATTCTCCAGATAATCGGCAATCTCTTTTCTCCAATCATCTTCTGCCAGATTACTCCCGAAAGCATGTACATCATTAGCAAAAACTTCTCGAAGCTCTTTATAACCTGAAGCACCTTGAGCTAATCTGTTTGCCTCTTCATTGTCTCTCCTAGGAATATGCTGCAGAATTACTGACTGAAATTCCTTTAAGATTTGCTTGCATTCTTCATAGTAATTCCTTAAGACATCGTTTCTGCACTCATACTCGCCATTTAGTTGCCTTATGACTAATTCTGAATCTCCAAAAATTTCAACTGCAATGGCCTTTGCTTCTCTCAAGTGTTGAAGTCCTCTGAGCAACGCTTCATACTCAGCTTGATTATTAGTGACAGTAGGTTGAATAGGAATAGCAAACTTAAATACCTCTCCTCTTGGTGAAATTAACAAAATACCTACTCCACCACCTTTGTCACATGAAGAGCCATCGAAGAATAATACCCAAGGAGCAATTTCAAGCGAATTAACTGATAAATCGCGATGCTCAGTAATGAAATCAGCAATAATCTGTCCTTTAACAGCCTTTGCCGATTCAAACCTTAACTCAAATTCAGACAAAGCTAAAATCCATTTGCCAATCCTTCCGTTCAAAATCGGCATAGACAACATGTGTTTTATCACATCAAACTTTGAATACACAATGCATTCGGCATGTAGTAAGTAGTGCCGAAATTTTGTACAGGAATAGTAAACACATAAACAAAGCTTCTCAGTAGCCGAATACCTCGTTTCGGGATCAAGCAACTTTCGGCTAAGGTATGCAACTACCCTTTCCTTTCCCTCGAATTCTTGTATGAGGGCCGATCCAATAGTTTGGGCATCGGCCGCCACATACAACTTAAAAGGCTTGTTTAGCTGTGGAGGTACCAATACTGGTGGTTCTTTCATGTATTCCTTGATCTCATCGAAAGCCTTCTGTTGTTCGTCGCCCCATACAAATTTCTGATCCTTCTTGACCTTTAATAGTGAAGAGAAAGGCAACATCTTTTGTGATAAGTTTGATATGAATCTTCTTACGAAATTGATCTTACCAAGCAGTGACTGCAATTCCTTAAGATTAGTTGGAGGAACAACTTCATCGATGGCTTTCATACTTTTCCTGCCAACTCCTATTCCTCCTTCATGCACTAGAAATCCCAGAAATTCTCCTGCCGAAACTCCAAAAGCACATTTATTTGGGTTCATTTTGAGCCCATGTTTCCTAGTGCATTCTAGAGTTTTCCTTATGTCGGCCAAATGTGCTTCATGATCCAATGACTTAATCACGACATCATCGATATATATCTCCACAATCTTGCCGATCAACTCATGAAAAATATAATTCATAGCTCTCTGATAAGTTGCACCAGCATTCTTCAAACCAAACGTCATGACAACCCATTCAAACAACCCTATATGTCCTGGACATCTGAAAGCCGTTTTCGCTATATCTTCTAATGCCATAAAAATTTGATTGTACCCTGCATTACCATCCATGAAACTAATCACTTTATATCCAGCAGCAGCATCAACCAACGAATCAGCAATAGGCATCGGATATCCATCCATGGGCGTAGCTCTGTTCAGATCTCTAAAGTCTATGCAAACTCTCATCTTCCCATTTTTCTTGTACACAGGAACAATATTAGAGATCCATTCTGCATATCTGCACGGCCGAATAAAGTTTGCTGCTATTAATCTTTCCACTTCTTTCTTCACATCGGCCAACACTTCATCTTTGTAGATTTTCCGGGGTGGTTGCTTGTAGGGTTTATAACCAGGCTTGATCGGCAATCGATGCTCAACAATGGAACGATCTAAACCAGGCATCTCCGAATAATCCCAAGCAAAGCAATCTTTGTATTCTTTTAACAACTCAATCAACTTCTCCCTGAAAACCGAATTCAAGCTAGCACTGATGAATATCGGCCTTGGTTTGTCACCGTCTCCAATGTCTACTTCTTCTAATTTATCAGCCGACACAAATCCATATCCTAGCTTCCCGTCAGTTCCATCGATTGGATTATCCATTAAAAATTGCTAAAAGAGCCGACTGCTTTGATCGGCTGTTGATCACTGCTGACTGGCTCAACAGGACCTTCTCCCCAGTCCTTACCTGAGAAGCAATCTATGCCTTGATATTCCCAGAAGGCCGTTTCCACATTAGCCACGCTAATTGAATCATCTGCTGGGACAATTTCCACTTCATCATCTATCCACTGAATAAGCTGTTGATGCATAGTAGATGGAATACAGCAATTCGCATGAATCCAATCCCTTCCAAGTAGCAAGCTGTATGCCCCTTTGCCTTCAATAACAAAGAAGGTTGTAAGCAGAATCTTGGACCCAATCATCAGATCTACATGTACACATCCTTTGGTGTCCGAAGGATTTCCAGCAAAATCATTCAACACTATGCTTGTTGGCGTTAAATCTCCAGGGCTCATGCCAAGTTTCCTGAATGTATTGTATGGCATCACATTAACAGCAGCTCCACCATCAACAAACATCTTCGTTAGTGGCTTCCCGTTGACATATCCTCTTAAGTACAGTGGCTTCATGTGCCGATTCTGGACTGGCTTCTCGAAAATAGCTTGTTTATTCAATACCAATTGTGCTATTAACCCATATTGTTCGGCTTCATCCACTTCTGACAATATCTCTTCCTATACAATTTGATTAGCTGGAGCCATGAATTCATTCGGCAAGAAACATACCATGCATGTAGGAGCCGAATGACCCGATTCGTCAGGCCTGTCTTTTGGACGCCATATCGATTTCATCCTGGTTCCTGCTTGCTTCAATTCTTGATTCCTCAGGCGTTGGACTCTTCTCTTCTGGCTCCTTCTTAAACCAGGTGGACACCACTGTCCTTTCTGCCAAACATACTCACGATCTTCTTCCTCATGATCAACCCATCTATAATCAGCATGTCTTTTCATTGGTTGATCATCATTCTTATATATTTTTAGACACCGATCATCACTAGGATGTACCCTTCCAATTCTTTCGTGGACGGATCGGCGAATGGCAACATTTTGCCTATGTTCGACATACCCATTATTGCACTCAGGACAGTTATTCCACGTAGGCAGCTTTAAACCCTCGTTCCAACAGTGTCTGAAGAAAACACAATCCCAATGTGCACGTTCTTGTTCTCGGACATATTCTTCTTGTTCTTCCTCAAACCTTTCTTCTTCGCGCCTTCTTTTCTCCTCCTCGTATTCACGTCTCTGGTAGTGCTCTTTTTCTTGCTGACGCTGCCACTTATTGAGGAGAATACGCGATGTGACTCTGGGTTTAGAAGAATTCCCAATTTCAAATTGGCTATTCGGGAAGCGAGGTCTCTCCTCGCGAATCTGTTCGATCGTGATTTGCCGATTAGGATCTACTGAGCCACTCTGCTTCGCTTTCTTTGACGTCAGGACTCTCATTTTTTCCTTTTCTCCAGATTCGGCAGTACTCACCATATTGATTGAGAACCCAACCATGTTCTGAGGAAACGGGTTACTGTCCAACTTCATCTTATTGTCGAATTTCAAATGCCCTTCTTGGATAGCTTTCTGAATCCTCACTCTAAAAACCCTGCATTCATTGATGGAATGATAATTTCTATCATGGAATCCACAGTACCTCTTATCTTTCACTCCATCAGGCCGAAGCATAGAATGCCCCTCTGGTAGCTTGATTCGGCCTTCCTTTACAAGATAATCAAATAATTTATCTGCCTTAGTTACATCAAAATCATAGGTGCCCTTATTCTGTTTAATCCACTCTGATTCACCATGACTGGTTCTTTACTCCACACTATCTCTGCTGCGGCTATCTCCTCGCTATCTTCATACTCATCTTCTTGATCTGCTCTTTCAAGGAATTGGTTATAGATGTCAGCTACATCATTATTTTTAGCAAATCTGGCATCTTTCTTGAAACCATATGCCTGGTTACTCATCAAGGCCAATCTGTGTGACAACTGGCCCAGATCATCAAACTCCATCCCGAATAGCTTCTCCCGAATGGCAGGCAGCATGCCAGCTACAGCCATACCAGCCAGCTGGTCATCAGGTATGTTCAGAGAAAAGCACATGCTCTTTGTTTCCCTAAATCTCCTGAGGAACTCCGTAGGTGTTTCATTATTCCTCTGCCTTAAGCTGGTCAAATCAACCAACTTTTTCTCGGTACTGCCAATGTAGTAATGAGCATGGAATTTCTGCTCCAGGTCTTTCCAAGTACAAATCGACTGAGCAGGCAAAGAAGCAAACCATGTAAAAGCTGGACCCGTCAGTGACAAAGGAAAGTATCTGATTCTGAAAGCCTCATCTGCCGAAGCTTCTCCAAGCTGCATCAGATATCGAGCTATATGCTCCACAGTGCTAGTATCATCTTGTCCTGAGAATTTAGTAAACTCTATAGGCACCTTGACTCTATTCGGCAATGATACCCTTTGGTACCATTCCGGGAAAGGAGACGAGTACATGTACCCCTGATTTTTAGGCTTCAGACCGAATTGATTTTGCAATACATCGGTCATTTTTTGCACCATGAGGTCAATACTGGTATCTTGATTCCCTGGTCTCCCAGCAAGCATGCCTGCAGTACCAACATACCCAGGATTCGGGAGAGCGTCGATAGCATTGTAATCCATAAACTCCGAATATCCGTTTCCATACATGTCCCTTTGCAGCCTGTTGTTCAGAGGGGATATCTTATAAGTAGAAGCAGGTGGATTTCCCGTGGTGCCGAATGCCATATCACCATATGTACGAGGTTTCGGCAATGCATGCTGAAGCTCTTGCTGAATCGGCTGTCCATTCGCGTCTTTGGTTCCAGAAGCTTCAGTTTCTTCAGTACCTTTACCATGACGTTTCGGAACCGATGCTTGAACATTGAAATATGTTGGTCCACCAAGTTGCCCATGCACTTGCTCAAAAGGCTTGTCCACGTGCTGACCAAAGATGTTGACCAGTATGAGCCGAAAACTGTTCAGGAATGCAGCATTATGATTGGTCATTGTTTCTCCCAAAGCCTTGTACAACAAGCTAGAAAGCTTCTCCCTTTCTTCATCTTCAGTAAGATCAAATTGTCCTGGCAAAAGAACTCTTGGCAGATCTGACTTGAGAAACGGCGCACCACTCCTGTTCTTAGCAAAAGACAGCAAGCACTTCTTGATGAACTGATCTGCAGCAATCTTCACCATCTGTTGATGTTCATCAGATAATTCTTCGAAAGTGACATCCAGAATGTCTTTTAATTCAGGCATCTTCGAAACTTGTCGTGTCCCACCGAGCGTGCCAAAAAGTGTGTTGACGCAAAATCTGCAGTTCGCGCCAAGCACACAGCAAGCCGAATTAGCTAGCTTCACACGTGGCTCGGGCTTTTGAATCCGGAAGCGTGCCAGTCAATTTTCCTGAAACTGACAAAGGGATGAAAGATATTTAGATAACACCTGGAACGTGCCGGGTGAGACCAGACAGTTCCATATTTGCGGCATTGAAGCCAATCTCGAGAGACATATAGCTACGGACAAGCTATCTGTCGTTACTCAGAATATCATTCGGCAGTCGGTAGAAGCATGTAAGAATCATACTGCCGAACGCACAACATCAGCATGACGTAAGATCAGTAGAAGCATGTAAGCTATCTGTCGGCAGTTAAAGCCTCATTCGGCAATCGGCAAGGCACGCAGGGAGCGCACTGCCGAATGCGTGACGTAAGCATGACGAAAAATCGGCTTTCAACCGAATGAACATTGTAACGCATACTCATAGCCGATTAATGAGAAACAAAGCACAATAGATAAATAAAAGGGCGAAAGCATGACCATAAATCCGCAGTAAACAAGAATGCATAGGCCGAAAGCAGCACCCGTCAAGCATGGCAACAAACAAGTTAATCCATCGCATGATACAACTCGTTTGAGGCCACACCACCAATCAGATTAGATC
This sequence comes from Echinochloa phyllopogon, assembly GCA_033239725.1. NCBI lineage: Eukaryota > Viridiplantae > Streptophyta > Magnoliopsida > Poales > Poaceae > Echinochloa > Echinochloa phyllopogon. The sequence goes on along the minus strand of BTCW01000015.1, from coordinate 18,646,945 downwards.
AATCCACCGCATGATACAATCTAATCGTGAAAGGCTAAAAGCATTCATTGTTCACTACAAACCCACGAACACGTTCACTCGTGAGAGCACTGCCGAATGCGGCTGCTTAGCCGAATCGGGGTCCGCGGCGAAGGAACAAACTTAATCGATAAAGATAAATCTATCAGATCGAATCGAATTCTAATCCACCGGATGATTAGCTCTAAGACAACCCAAAAACCTGCATCTACCGCATGATACCCGGTTCTGTCAAGATCTACACGATACCAACAAGTTCGAACCCGCGACGCGTGGCAACCTAGATCGGTTTCGGACTCGGCTATGAGGGGATAAGTCATCGCATCGTGAAGTAGAGCCGACTCTAACCGACCTAGATTGGGCAAAGGAGTGTTGCATGAATTAAGCACAGAGTAAAGACGAAGCAACACGGGGTAACTTAATGAATCTGTTAGATCTTGCCGAAATCTAACAGAGCCGATAACTTGGTCCATACTAGATCTTAGCCCACCGCATGGCTCATGACCTAACAGTGGAACCTTCTTGAGACCACAACTTAAATCCACCGGATGATCCTAAGCATGGTAACAAGACTACTTGCATCAAAGCTTAAATCCACCGCATGATACTAAGCATGATACAAGGTTGCCGGTACTTACGGAGGTCGACGGATCGATGACTCCTCTCGAAGAACTCGACGACTCGACTAAAGGACTCGATGTTGGCACGGGGCCGGTTTGTTGTATGATTGATTCGATTCTCCATTACAGCCGCCATGGGTTTATATTTATACCCAGGTCTTGATACAACTCCTAGTCGGACACGACTACAATACTTGTTTCTAAAAATAAATGACGAATCTTCGTGCCCATATTGCGTTCCTTGTTCGAACCGGCCTTTTCCTTATGTTTTTCCACGTCATCACGCCTTCCCAAATGCTACCGCTTTTGCCTGCGGAACTATGCCTCTGCCGAATGACGACGCGTTCCCGACCGCAGAGCGTTATTGCCGAATACTTCAGAGAAAGCCCCTTAGCCGAATGGTATCCTTCCATCAAATCCGGCCCACACGTCAGCCTCTTCCTGGTGCTAAATTTTGGTGTTAACAAATATCAATAAAAAGCTGTTGCTAATGATAAAATCCTGGAAAGCATAGACTCTAGGTTGGATTCATTCTCTTCTTCTATGAAAAGTCAACTGAGCTTTAATAAAATGATCAAAACCCAAATTGCTCAGTTAGCTGTAGCCATTCCTCTTACCGAATCACAGAATATTCCCAGGCAACATGAACCTTCCATAGAAACGGTAAATGTTGTAACTATGTGACGAGATAAGGCATCTCGTAGAACATATTGTGCTTGTCATGGAGGTGTAGTCTCACGAGTCCAAGTAGAAATACCACAAGGGGCACACCTGCCAAGAGCTGCTGTCAAAGCCATCACGAGGACACCTCCGGAAAAGAAATAAGATCCCAGAGTACCCATCATTCAGTGCGCGATCTGGAATCGCCGCATTAATGATGCACTCTGCGACTTGGGAGCCAGCGTAAACATAATCTCCAAGGTACTATTTAAGAAATTACGCTATTCCACTTTCTCTCCTACAAATTCCTAGGTACAATTGGCGAACTCGACGATCCGCTATCCTGAGGGGGTGATCGAAAATGTGCCGGTCCGAGTATGGGGACATTACGTCTCTACGAACGTCGTTGTCCTTGACACAGGGAGCGAGTATTCGTTTCCCCTTGTGTTGGGCCGGCCATTCCTGAACACTACCTGGGCTAGGATTGACGTGGATACAAGAGAAATCTTGTTCATATCAACCGGACCCCAATATCCTTTCCATTCAGATCTCGATAGAAGGAGACAAAGCCTCTCACACCGGAGGAGAAAAGTGCCGAGTGTTTTGTAAAAGCACTCCTCAGTGGGGAGCTAGAAATACTCGGTGGAGAGCATTTCGAGTGGGACGAGCTGACAGGACCAATGAGCGCAGAAGAAATAGACCTCCTCGTAAAGAGACACGAGGAAGATCAAGCCCTCTGGAATTCTCCAGAGGAGCCGATCCCACCGCCACTGACAAAGAAGAAGACCAAGAAGGTGTGGCGGAAGAAGGTTGCTTCGTCTGAAACACCCACTCCGGGATCGGACGATGACAAAATCAACTGAAGACAGGAGGAGTCCCGTTCACGGCTCGCGGACTTTAAACACGAGCTCTCGCCGCAAGGAAAACCGGTATGTATCTCACGTTTCCCTTCCAAATTTTATTTTCCATCATTGCATTTGCATGTTTCCTTTCCAAAATAAATGATACACTTGCGCAATTAATTTGAAAGAGAGTAGAAAATTACAAGCATGGTAAAAAATAAATGGAGAGCATGCTGAATTTTATTGCAATTGTGTACATTTTGTAACTCCCATCATTTTTACCCTTCTCCAAAGTGCTCCATTTATGTCTTGTCATCACCAACCAGCACAAAACATGTCCACCACACTCCACATGGCTGCACACTCATAAATTATCACAAAACATGGCAGCATGGAAGTGACTCCACTAACTTCCACTTTGGTGATGTCAATTTTGCATCCTACCTACCAAAAACCACCAAAGTGCCCGTGCCCTAGTGCTGGACCTAGGCCAATTTTTTGTGCTGGTGGGAGGCAATGTGGGCAGCACCCACATGCCTGGTTCGGGCGAACCAGCCTGGTTCGGGCCAGTTCGGTCGAACTAGGTGGTGCCCTCCCCTTTGCTTATAAATACTGCCATTGCTTGCTTGCTTCTTGCACCATCTCATTCTGAAAAAAATTCCACCAAAAGCTCTCTCTCTCTCTCAAGTTATTGCTCAAGTTCTTCTTCCGTTCTTGTTCAAGTTTGGTTCACTTGCATTGTTAAAAAATCACAAAAATATTTTGCTTTGCTTGATCTTTGTGCTGAAACTTGAACATATTTGTGGTGGTTTCCGATACCCACAAGAACGACTAACTTTTCATGGTGGTTCTTCGTCCCTGCAAGAACGACTAACCCTCTCAAATGTCTGACTTGTTTTGCTTGTGCTAACCCCATATATTCAGTCCTTCAGGTAGTCGTTGCGCTAACGTTTCACAGGTAACATTCAGTCCTTCAGGTAGTCCTTCATGCATTGGTGGATGGCTATGATGGTGTTCCCACGTTCCGATTTGCATCCAGTTAATGTGGTAAAGTTGCGACTTTTGTACGCCATGGTTAAACGAGTTGCTGTTTCTCCTGTTTGGGACATGGTTACCCATTGGTCAACTTATCCCTCTCATGTAGGTAGCGTGGCGGTAACTTCTCTAGTCACTCGCCTCGTTACCCAGTTAGGCGCTCTTGAGGGCACCCATCTGATTTACATAGAGACACCATGCCTCGTTGTGGATTCCGAGCACTTTGTGCAAGGCCATATGATACGACGGGCATTAGATGGGAACTTGATCATGATATATAGCGGCTATACAACCAAAGTGCCCCCGCCTTGTGCAGAGCTGAGGTTGTATACTGCCCAAAAACTGACCCTTCGATTGAGCATCGAGTCGGATAACTGTCCTCCTCGGAGAGAGCCGGCTCGGCATAGTGTTGCAGGCACAGGGCCAGTCACCCGAGGACGAACCAGGCGAGATGCCGGACTCGCCCCCTCACAGGAGCCGGCAAGTCCACTACAACAGTCACACCGACGCACATCCACATTCGAGGCAGCTTATGACGAGTACACAGGTGTTGGGATGTCTGGAGCGGGAGGCTCTAGAGAACCCTAGGACCCAGATTACTTCGCCCCGAGCCACTGGGACTACGCTCAGAGTATGGACTCTGAGTATTCCCAGGGATGGTGTTGGCACTTCTTACGATCCAATATCATGATTGTGAATCCAGATACCGGGGTAAGGAGTGTTTTAGTGGGTTTTCTTATGGATTAGTAAAATATATAAATATTCTACAAGCGCACAGAATTACCGCTGTAGCACTTCACCAGGGAGTAATCCGAGGTATCGTAATTTATATTTCTGTAGGGAAGCTTTGGCAAGATTACTAGCAAACATATATTAGAGACTATCAAAGAAGGGTACACTACTAGCCAGACAGGGGATAAACGGTATTGGATAGGAGTGGTTATACCGTGACACATAGCTCAAGGGTGGCTCGGATAGGAAAGAGAAGGAATAGATAGTTGGAAGGACAATGAGAAGAGATAGAGGAATCCTGGGTACTGTATCTACCTATGTCACTCGGGCATAGAGATACAGTGGCTGAAGATCCAGTACTCAAAGATCAGGGTTAACTCTAATGTCTTAGCGTCGGGATAATAGAACCTATGACACGCAGAAAGCGATGAGAAGGGGTGCCACCAATCCTACACTCTGGGATCCTGCAGGCCACGACGAACGTGATGGACTACGTAGGCCGTATAGGGCTGTCACCATGTCACACCTGGATTTTTCACAAAACCCGAATGCGGCCATATGTGTGCCCAGGAAGTCCACAGAACACATACAACGAACAAATATGATAAACAGAGTACAAATGCTCTAAATAAAATAGTTTACATCAGAGTATATCATAAATTATTATTACAGCGGAAGTCTATAACTCTCAACTAGAGCGGAGCCGTAGTCCACAGGGACTCTGACTGGGAGAGCGCAACATAGAAGTACGGTAGGTCCTCAGGGAACTCAGCAGCAGACTCATGCACAGCCCAACCTGTTACCCATCTGGGAATTTGTTTAATAATAGCAAGTATAAGTAAAACAATTACTTAGCAATTATAGCACGGGTACAATGTCACACCCGGATTTTCACAAAAACCTGAATGTGGCCATATGTGTGCCCATGAAGTCAAAGTACACATATAGCGAACAAATACGATAAACAGAGAACATATGCTTGAATAAGTTCTTCATTAAATAAAGTTTTACATCAGAGTGCTTCATAAATGAACTAACCAATAACAGCGGAAGACTAATAAACTCTGAAACTAATGGAGCCGCAATCCACAGGGACTCTGACTGGGAGACCACAACTCAGTAGTACGGTAAATCTTCTGGAAACTGAGCAGCAGACTCATGCTCAACACAATTTGTTTACCCGTCGAAGATTTTGTTGAATAAATGACAAGTGTAAGTAAACAATTACTTAGCAAGTATAGCAAGGGTATCAAGGCTCAAAATAAGGCTAGACACGGCTTAACTGCAAGATTTTTAGTTGGTTTATTTTAACATTAACCAAATTACTACAAGTGGATAAAACCCAGTTGCAACCCAATTAATAAAGTATAAGTGACATTAAGCATAAATAAACATCATCTTCTAATCAAAAAGGATCTAGGCCGCTCGTGACCCTGAGCAAGGCTATCATAATAGATTTTACACTCTGCAGAGGTTTCGCCCTTTACCTACCAGTCGCGTAAAAGCTCAAACAAACTTTAAACCCAACCACGCGGAGGTGGATCAGACCTCACAACTCACACTACCGAGGTGTGACCGCATGGGGACGCTACGAGGTTTTTCTCAAGACACCCTAACAAGACAGTGGCCGATTATGGTACAACATAGGCAGCATGGCCCAGGCATCGAGATTGACGTACGCCTACGGAATCACACCATATGGGGGGGGTCAATGGCGTCCAGAGCGCGGGCATCACACCCAACAAATGCGCAACGTGTGGAGTTCCCCATCGCAGGGACTCCCAGCACAGGACTGTGCCTCATGGGGGCATAGCCGACGGATCACCCGTCCTCGGTGGATCAAGACATACTCTCACCGATGTTTCCCATAACGCTGTCGGCCACTCCGGTAACCACTGGCAAGCTAGAGACGTACAAGTTATTTGACCAAGACCAGAGCCATAATAGTTCTAGCGGTGGCGACAGGCTCCCGGGTTGCCGCTTTAAGAACCGGACCTTAGGGAGAGACACTGGAGCAAAGCACACAACACATGCCCCAGTTCCCTAAACCATGTTGCTAAAAAGCAAGTTTTATCATTAATGTGGAAGTGGACCATTAAGTCAATATTAACAGTTAAATAATGGTGACAGTAGCTGCGCATAGCAAGATTCTACCCATATGCATGAACCTAAGGTAATCAAAGACAGGATTAAACAAAGCTAGGTACAACCTTAATGGGACAACAATTTAGACACATACATATGAAATTAAATAAGTGTAAAGAGTGAGTGAGGTAGCAAGGATTGTCCGTGCTATAACTTGCCTTTATCCAACAAAGATACCACTACTCAGAGTCTTCAATCTTGTTCTTGCAATCTCTTGATGACGTTCCTCTGCCCGCAACAATCAACGACAGGAGAAAAATATGAAGCTAAACAAGCAAGCAAACAATATACAACTAAGAACAGTACGCCAATCAAAATAAAAGATTTAAAAGAGCGTGCTAAGTGGAACGGTCGGGACTAAGTTCTAGAGGAACGTAGGTCCTATTGGTCAAGGATGTTGTTGGCACTTCTTACGATCCAATATCAGAATTGAGAATCCTGGTACTGGGGTAAGGAGTGTTTCAGTGGTTTTCCTTATGGCTTAGTAAAATATAGAAATATTCTGCAAGCGCACAGAATCACCGCTGTAGCACTTCACCTGGGAGTATTCCGAGGTATCGTAATTTATATTTCCGCAGGGAAGCTTTGGCAAGATTACTAGTGAACAGATATTCGAGACTATCAGAGAAGGGTACACGACTAGACAAGACAGGGGATAACGGTATTGGATAGGAGTGGATATGCCGGACACACAGCTCAAGGGATACTCAGGTAAGGGAGAGAAGAGATAGATAGTTGGGAGGACAACGAGAAGAGATAGAGGACTCCTGGATACTTTATCTACCTATGTCACTCTAGTAAAGAGATACAGCGGCTACAGAGCCAGCACTAGGAGATCTGGGATAACTCTAATGTCTTAGCATCGGGACAAGGGAACCGGTGAACACACAGAAAGGGATGAGAAGGGGTGCCACTATTTCCCAACTGGGGGATCCTACGGACCGGAATTAACGTGATGGGCTACGAAGACCGAAAGGGCTGTCACCACCTCCCGGCTACCACCTCCGTTGCGACGGGAATAAACTAAGGCCACCGACTAGTCTAGGAACCACTCCTACACTAGGCAACGACTACTTACTCTGCTAGCAAGAGCAAGCAACCTTGTCAATACTCTTGGTGACAATTCACCTCCAGTATCAAGCAAGATCGAAGAACCAGCCAAGACAAAGACTTAAACAAGACTACAAGCACTAGAACTATAACTGACTATAGTCTAAACAAGATATATTTGCAACTAGGATAAAGCAGAAGCAAGATATAAATGACAAAGGCAAAGTGATAAAGATAACTATATTGATACTCAAAGTCTTACAAAAGGAAAAGTAAAAGATACAAGAGCTATTACCAGAGCTTCTGAAGACGACTCCGGAACCTCCGAGGCAAAGCTCGACTCAACTCTAACTCCCAACTAAACTATCCTAACTCAACTAGAATGAAAGTGGAAATGAGCTCCTTGGCTTGTTGTGTGTTACAAGAGAAGTGCGACCCTCTATTTATAGCTCCAAAGGTCGGTTGAGTCAGGGTAGCGGCCAAGGCAACCAGAGAGGCGGTGCCGGGCCTTCGGCCGAATTTCCCGGTTCGGCCGAACTGGCCAGTTCGGCCGAACCGTGGGATCTGCCGCCTCTGGCTCCCACGGCCAGGATCCACCCCTGGAAGGCGGTTGTGCACTGGGGGCGGTTCGGGCGAACCCCCAGTTCGGCCGAACTGGGCTGGGAGCCCAGGCCCGTCCCCCTGCACCGCCTTTGCTCTGTGGGCCTTCTGGGCTGCCTCCTGGTGATTGGCTTCGTGTGTTTATGGCCCAGAGGTGATGTGGTTGTGGCCCGGGAAGAGATGGCTGCCATCCTCATGTCGTGTTCGCTTGATATTCGTTGGACGACTCCCGGTGACGTGCACGGCTAAGGGGGGTTAACCGGCCGAACGGAGTCGTTCGGCCGATTCGGTCATTTTCGGCCCCAATAGCGTGTATTTGTCGTAGATGTACCTGCACAGGTGACACTCACCAAAACTCGTGGAACTTTATTAGAAATAAAACCTAAGTACATGGAATGTTGCATATAACCTCGTTTATCCCCGAGTATTGGTGGTCAGATTTGGCTGTAACGACCGCCAACAAGCTCCCCCAAGCTTAGCTCTTTGCTCGTCCTCGAGCAAAGATATAAACTTAGGCTCGGTGGATCAGGAATTGCTACAATGTCATTTCTTTTGCAGGTAACTTATAAACAACTAGTCTTCAAAAATACTTCAATCATAGGCAAAGTTTCAGATCACCTTTTTACCTATGGGGCTTATAGCAATCTCCTTATCTTGGGCGGTTGAAAAGACGAACAGTTTAAACTCAGTGTTATTCCACTCTACTCTTTTCAGGATCCCATCTCGGAGTTTTTCATAAGTTTTGAAAACTAAAAATTGTTCCTCATTGGCACACTCAATCACTCAAGTGTATTTGAATCCTCACCAAAGGCTTGTGCCTTCTTTTCATCCTAACATCTAATATAGCTTTTTGTGTGGCTCAGGGACAAAGGATGAAGGCATGCATGCATCTTATATTTTGCTAAGTCAAAGACCGGATCTCTGAGGAGACAAATCACATCTTAAGATCGAGACGTGCAAGTGTGTGGATATGAATGGAGTGGAATATGGTGGAATGGAATATGGTGGAACTCCTTGGATGAGTTTCCCTCTTCTTGACTTATTTTCGAGAACATGGGCTATCTTTTATTCTTATATTTTTGCCATGCCACTTGGCATGCTTTTCTTTTTCTCTTTCTCTTTGCCATGCTCTTTGGCATGTTTTTTTCTTTTTCTCTTATTTTTGCCATGCTTCTTTGGCATGCTTTTGTTTTTGCATAGCCCATGTCTCTATCAAGAATATTTGGAGAGGGAAATCATAGAACATAGAGCATTTATTTTTGTGGATGGATGATGGAAAATGTTTGCTAACTCCCAGTGTAGGAATTGCAAGTGAGAGGTGGTGTGTGTACGCGGGTCTCGATCTTTAAGAATATGAAAGCTTCACTCAAAGGTCACAACAATTTGATAAAGCTCACTAAGATAACAAGCAGCATATGAGTAGAAATTTTCAACTAAGCTTATGATATGGCTCTGGTAGGTATTTTGACCAATGAGGAACTTGTTTCATTTTGAAAGCATAAATTTCCGAGATTTTCCCCGTACTAAAAGCAGAATGGAACTTAACCAAATTCTCACTATATCAATCCCCACAACAACTTAGACTTGGAATAAAGCATGTGCTCCCACAAGGTTTTCAGGATCATTTTTACTCATGCCAAATAACTCGAGCACAATCTAGCAACTAGTTGAAGCAAAGTACTTGCAAAATTAACGACAGAGCAACTATTCATCATTTCCAAGGTGAGAGGCATATGATTCATTCCATGCATAGTTGGGAGTTATTTTATTCAAGGGAAATATTGTTTAAGGGAAATATTTTTGGTATTTTCATTTTTTTTAAATGCAAACTATCATGAAGGGAAATGAAAGGGAAATTAAATGATCAAAGTGCTGGATAAATCGGGACATACCTGTGGGGGTCCTCCCCCAAGCTTGGACTCTTCACTGGTAGGGGTTGAGCCTTGAAAGGTACTGGCTCAGCTGTTCCGCTTGTTCGTGGACGTCGTGCTGGATAGACGCCACCATCCCACTATTCTCTTGATGGTACTAAGAATGGCGGGCTAGCGTGTCTTGAATCTCTCGGGTACGGTCGTCGATGAGCTCGACTTGGTCGGAGATGTAGGACAAATCCGGGCCGTAGTCGAAGCGTGCGGACTGTGAGTATCCGGGGTAGTATGGCTGGGAGGCACTGTCGTATCCTCCTCCATACCGACTCCCGGACCACTCAGAGTCCGTGTCCTGGCCGTAGTCCCAGCGTCCTGAGGTGAAGTAGTTCGGCTCCTGATGCTGCCCGGAGCCTCCTGCTCCGGACGTCCCAGCGCCGGTGTACATGTCGTAGGTGGCCTCAAAAGCGGAAGTGTGTCGGTGCGGCATTTGTGGTGCATCTTCCGGCTCCTGTGAGGTGACGAGCCCAGCATCACGCCTGGCTCGTCCCCTCGTGATGGGTCCGTCACCTGCAACGCTGTGCCGAGCGGGCTCTCTCCAAGGTGGAGAATCGTCCGACTCGGTCCTCAACTGAAGAGTTAGTTTCGGCGTGGTATACAACCTTAGTGCTGCACAAGGCAAGGGCACTTCAGTTGTATAGCCACGGTAAATCATTGCCAGCGTTGCGTCAGGCGTCCGCCGTATCATGTGGGCTTGCATGAAGTGCTCGGCATCCACGACGGAACGCGCTGTCTCGATGTACGTGAGCCGGGCGCCCTGGAGGACGCCCAGGTGGTTAGCGAGGCGAGTGCTAGAGAAGTCATCGCCATGCTACCCGCACGAGAAATATGAGACAGCCAGTGACCAACCATGTCTTTCACAGGTGAATAGGGAATCTGCTTGACCATGGTAAAAAGAACCCGCAACTCGATGGTGTTGACAGGGCGCAAATCTGCCCGGGGGAATACCGTCATAGACACCCAACGATGCATGAAACGCAAAGTGGGGTTATGTATGCTATTCGTGCGTGGCGCATGGCAGTTGGTAACCCCCGAAATCTTTTTCCAAAATGCCACCCGGTCAAATCTTTTAAGTGCTTTGTTCGGGTCTAATGAACAACGGCTTGAAAATCCGAGACCCAAACTAAAATCCCTCCAAGAGCAGAAGAACTCTTGGTTGAAGAACCAAAAACGAATACCCCCAGTTTCAGAAACCAAAGTCGAGAGGAATTCAAGGGTGAGCAGGTACGAACCTTCTTCGTTGATGTGCCAGAAATTCTCCCAGCCAATGGCCTGGAAAATTTCCGTGAACTCTACGTCCATCCCCGTGTCCCTGAGCAAATCTTGCTCAAACACACGGGTGTGCTCGAACTCCTTCAGCCGAAGCTCGTTGAAGGTGTTCCGCTCCCTTTCTGTTCTAAGGTTGATGTCACTCTCGCTCAGGAGCTGCCTGGCTGGGGGCGTGGCATGGCCCCATCCCGAGCCGGCTACTCCGTGCTCGTCTGTGTCCATCCGGCTCGAGCCTCGAGACGGAGCTGGGGAACTCCCAGCATCGTCCGATCGTCGGCCTAGACGGGCGAAACGACGGAGCGACGTGAAGAACTTCGACATGATTCCTGCAAAAAGTTAGTGCAACAACAACTACCCGAAGGACTGAATATATATATATAGTTAACACAAGAAAATCAAGTCAGTCATTCGAGATAGTTAGTCGTTCTTGCGGGGATGAAAACCACCACAAAAGGTTAGTCGTTCTTGTGGGTGTCGGTGACCACCACAAAATCGTCCAAAATTTCAGCACAAAGATCACAACAAGAGCAAAATATTTTTGAGATTTTCTAGTGATGCAAGTGAACCAAAACTTGAGCAAGATCTTGGGAAGAACTTGAGCAAGAACTAGAGCAAAGAACTTGAGAGGGAGAGAGAGAGCTCTACTAGAAGATTTTCAGAATGGAAGTGTGCGTGAGAGAGCAAGCAAGTACCCCAGCTTTTATAGGCCGAGAGGGGGCACCCTTGGCCATTCGGCCGAAGGGCCTGGTTCGCCCGAACCAGGTCTGGTGGCTAGCCCACCCCCATGTGGGTGCAGCACCCTCCTTTGCTTTGATTCCACGCCAAAATGTGTGGCCACAATTCCCAAGGACATTTTTAGTGGATTTTAGTGGTAGGTAAGATGGAAATGTGACATGACCAAAGTGGAAATTAGTGGAGTCACCCCCATGCTGCCATGTTGGTGATAAATGGTGAGTGTGCAGCCATTTTTAGTGGGGTAGACATGTTTGTTGCTGGTTGGTGGTGATGGTAAATAATTGGAGATATTCAAGAAGGGATGAAAATGATAAAAGTTACCAATTACATCCACCCTAGATAAAATTTCAGCATGTGTCCAATTAGTTCTAACCAAGCTTGCAAAATTTTCTACTCTCTCTCAAATTAATTACTCAAGTGGTTCATTTAATTTGGAAAGGGAAACATGCAAATGCAATTGAGATTAAAAATTGGAAGGGAAATATGGGATACATACAGGTTTTCCTCGCGGCGAGAGCTCAGCTTTTAAGTCCGCGAGCGGGACTTCTCCTGTCTTCAGTTGCTTGTGTCATCGTCCGGTCCCGGAGTGGATGACTCGGACGATGCAACCTTCTTCCGCCACATTTTCTTGTTCTTCTTCTTCGGTGTCGGTGGCGGTGGGATCGGTGTCTCTGGAGAATTCCAGAGGGCTTGTTCTTCCTCGTATTTCTTTACGAGGAAATCCATTTCTTCTGCACTTGTCGGTTTTGTCGGCTCGTTCCACTTGAGCTGCTCACCACCGAGTATTTCCAGCTCTCCATTAATGAGAGCCTTAAGGAAACACTCGGCGCTCCTTTGCTCCGGTGTGAGTGGCTCTGTCTTCTTCTCTTCCCGGGGTTGAAACTTGAAGTAAGTCAACCTTTCGTCGATACGGAACGAGATTTCTCTCGCATCCATATCGATCCTAGCCCAGGTGGTGTTCAAGAATGGTCGGCCCAACACAAGGGGAAACGAATGCTCGTTCCCCGTGTCGAGGACCACAAAGTCCACAGGGACATATCGTCCCTAGATCCGGACCGGTACATTCTCGATCACCCCCTCGGGGTAGCGGATGGTTGAGTCCGCAAGCTGCACCTGGGCAGTAGTAGGTGACAAAGTAGGGTAGCGTAATTTCTTAAATAATACCTTAGACATGATGTTGACGCTTGCCCCTAGATCGCAGAGTGCATCATCAATGCGATGATTCCAGATCGAGCACTGAATGATGGGCACTCCGGGATCTTCCTTCCTATCCGGAAAGGTCTTGATGATCGCCCTTTTTGCAGCTCTCGGCAGGTAGGTCCATCTTGGTGTCAGCACTTGGATGCGTGCGACCTTCCCTGCGTGGTTAGTTCGGAAGACACTGCGAGGCATCTTACCATGCCTGGTAGCGATGGAATTCACTGTCTCGATGGAAGGCTCGGGTTGCCCCGGAATCTTCCCCGATTCAGTGACAGGAACAGCAGCAGCTAACTGAGCGACTTGAGTTTCTATCATTTTATTAAAGCTCAGTTGACTTTTCATAGCAGAAGAAAATGATTCCATCCTAGAGTCTATGCTTTCCAGAGTTTTATCATTAGCAACAAGCTTTTTATTGATGTTTTCAGTTATTTTCATCTGGCCAAACACAAGATCTCTAAGAGACGGCTGATTATTGAAATTGCTGGAATTTCAAATTGTTACCTTGTTGAGGCCTCTGAAAAGGGAGGTTTGGGCGCGGATTCCAGCCTTGGTTGCCGTAGTTGTTCGGTCGGTACCCGATGTTGTTGGAGTTGTTGACGTAGTGGGCATCTTCTCGCGTTTCGGGGCAGTCATTCCCTGAATGGCCAGTGTTGCCACAGACTTCGCAGGTCATGTGAGCATCCATGGCTTGCACCGTTTCTTGAGCAGGGGCCTCCAGTTTCTTCATCAGGAGGTCCATCTTGGCAGCGAGCATGTCCAGAGCTTCAACTTGGTGAACTCCTCGGGTCTTTGGTTGAGTCCGGTCGTTGGACCAACCTTGGTTCTCGACCATCTTCTCTATGAGGGCCTTCGCACGACTCTCCTCAAGAGAGAAGAACGAGCCTCCAGCAGCAGCATCCAGGTACTCACGGGCAGAATTTCTCAGCCCGTGATAGAAAGTTTGGATTATGAACCAACTCTGCATACCATGGTGAGGACAAGCAGAAATATAGTCCTGGAGGCGATCCCATGCCTCCGGGACTGTTTCATCTTTTAGCTGCTGGAAACTAGCTATTTTGTTCCGGAGGGCGTTGGTTTTCCCAACCGGAAAGAATTTTAGCAAGAAAGTGCTAGTGCATTTATCCCAAGTATCTATTGCTTCGCGGTTAGCATAAAACCATTGTTTCGCCTTGCCTAATAATGAGAATGGAAATAAACGAAGGCGAATGGCATCGATACTTACTCCGTGGATGGTGAAGGTGTTGCAAATCTCCAGGAAATGCTGGAGATGAGCATTGGCATCTTCGTGTGGCTTGCCGCAGAATGGGCTAGCCTGTACCATGTTGATGAGGGCTGGCTTCAGCTCGAAGCTACCATCTCCGACTGGCGGAGCTGGTCCGACACGTACGTTCTCGCTTGATGGAGCGGAGAACTCACGGATCGTCTTGGTTGCCATCCTCGATGTAGCCTAGTCAACAACGGGAAGGACTGGGTTCGTCGGAAGGAGCTACTTCTGAGGAGGTACAACACGGGGTCGTATAGTCCTCACAAGTGACTCTGGATTTTCTTGGAAGTTTGACGGTAATTGGAAACCAGTCATGCACTGCCCTGTTCCACAAAGACCAACGAACAGAGCAAGGATAAACCCGCTTGAGTAGCGGTACTCAACTAAGATAGCTCAAGATAAAAGTTCAAAAGTGATCTAGCCAAAGACTTCCCCGGCAACGGCGCCAGAAATGCTTGTTGGCACTTCTTACGATCCAATATCAGAATTGAGAATCCTGGTACTGGGGTAAGGAGTGTTTCAGTGGTTTTCCTTATGGCTTAGTAAAATATAGAAATATTCTGCAAGCGCACAGAATCACCGCTGTAGCACTTCACCTGGGAGTATTCCGAGGTATCGTAATTTATATTTCCGCAGGGAAGCTTTGGCAAGATTACTAGTGAACAGGTATTCGAGACTATCAGAGAAGGGTACACGACTAGACAAGACAGGGGATAACAGTATTGGATAGGAGTGGATATACCGGACACACAGCTCAAGGGATACTCAGGTAAGGGAGAGAAGAGATAGATAGCTGGGAGGACAACAAGAAGAGATAGAGGACTCCTAGATACTTTATCTACCTATGTCACTCTAGCTTAGAGATACAGCGGCTATAGAGCCAGCACTAGGAGATCTGGGATAACTCTAATGTCTTAGCATCGGGACAAGGGAACCGGTGAACACACAGAAAGGGATGAGAAGGGGTGCCACTATTTCCCAACTGGGGATCCTACGGACCGGAACTAACGTGATGGGCTACGAAGACCGAAAGGGCTGTCACCACCTCCCGGCTACCACCTCCGTTGCGACGGGAATAAACTAAGGCCACCGACTAGTCTAGGAACCACTCCTACACTAGGCAACGACTACTTACTCTGCTAGCAAGAGCAAGCAACCTTGTCAATACTCTTGGTGACAATTCACCTCCAGTATCAAGCAAGATCGAAGAACCAGCCAAGACAAAGACTTAAACAAGACTACAAGCACTAGAACTATAACTGACTATAGTCTAAACAAGATATATTTGCAACTAGGATAAAGCAGAAGCAAGATATAAATGACAAAGGCAAAGTGATAAAGATAACTATATTGATACTCAAAGTCTTACAAAAGGAAAAGTAAAAGATACGAGAGCTATTACCAGAGCTTCTGAAGACGACTCCGGAACCTCCGAGGCAAAGCTCGACTCAACTCTAACTCCCAACTAAACTATCCTAACTCAACTAGAATGAAAGTGGAAATGAGCTCCTTGGCTTTGTGTGTGTTACAAGAGAAGTGCGACCCTCTATTTATAGCTCCAAAGGTCGGTTGAGTCAGGGTAGCGGCCAAGGCAACCAGAGAGGCGGTGCCGGGCCTTCGGCCGAATTTCCCGGTTCGGCCGAACTGGCCAGTTCGGCCGAACCGTGGGATCTGCCGCCTCTGGCTCCCACGGCCAGGATCCACCCCTGGAAGGCGGTTGTGCACTGGGGGAGGTTCGGGCGAACCCCCCAGTTCGGCCGAACTGGGCTGGGAGCCCAGGCCCGTCCCCCTGCACCGCCTTTGCTCCGTGGGCCTTCTGGGCTGCCTCCTGGTGATTGGCTTCGTGTGTTTATGGCCCAGAGGTGATGTGGTTGTGGCCCGGGAAGAGATGGCTGCTGTCCTCATGTCGTGTTCGCTTGATATTCGTTGGACGACTCCCGGTGACGTGCACGGCTAAGGGGGGTTAACCGGCCGAACGGAGTCGTTCGGCCGATTCGGTCATTTTCGGCCCCAATAGCGTGTATTTGTCGTAGATGTACCTGCACAGGTGACACTCACCAAAACTCGTGGAACTTTATTAAAAATAAAACCTAAGTACATGGAATGTTGCATATAACCTCGTTTATCCCCGAGTATTGGTGGTCGGATTTGGGCTGTAACGACCGCAAACAGATGTCTCGTTGGATGTTCGGGCTAGAGAACGGTGCACGTGAAGATTGTCTATGTGAGGGTTTGAGACTCGTGGTCGATGGATGTGTTGGTCTAATTCGTCCAAAATATTGCTAAGACATCAAGAACTAGGTCTGAAAAGTTTGGTTGCTTAATTCCATATGTACTTTGTTTAATCACAAAATTAGGGCTTGATCAATTCTCGTCACCATCTGACATAGTATGCTTGTTTATTTTATATCTCGAGTTATAGACATCCGATTAACATGATTACAATTGGGTTAGCTTCATAATTTGATAATCTATCTTCTGGAAAAAAATCACTATTTTAGGAGCTACTGTCTAGAAACGACACAAGATTTAGTGCACCTTTCAGAATATGTTTTTGAGGGTGAAAATCTCCGCTGTGACTTATTGCTATCATTCATCTCCCTCTGATAACTTATATAGGAGGGCTTCAATCCTAAAACAAGTTAAATAATACTTCTTATCGTAATTCATGTCGATATGAGTCTATCGGAATGAAAACGGATTAAAACGAATCTAAAACGTGGAAACTATGGACTAAACAAGATTTCCGACGCTTAAAACTAGCACGGGCTTTTCTACGAAAGAGTATAGACTAAATGAATATGGTAGAAATTATAAGATTGGTTGAGGATCTTACTGAAAATTTTGAGGCCAAAAACAACGGAAGGCTCGGCGCAACGACGAGACGAAGAATGGGCAGTAGTGGAAGATATGGTGGAAGAAGACTACCTTAGGGAATCCCAAACAATGGGGCCTTCCTGTAAAGGAGTCGATGGTGTGCCTTTTCCAGAGGAGAGGTGGTTCGTATATATAGGGAGAAAACCTCTCACTTCCAGGTTCATTAGCAATATGGGAGTAAAGATGGTTTGCCCCATTCCAATGTGAATGGGCTTTGAAATTTGGCCCAATAAAGTGATGGGATGGATTTGGCCTAAAATTGGGTCAATTTTGGGTGAAGGCTGGTCTATTAAGATTTAGGGTGATTTTAATTTTCGGAATAATTATTTTCCTGGTTATAAAATAATTCAAGATAAGTCTAGAATTGATATTAAAACCAAGAAGAATACTCTGAAAATTCTAAAAATCCTAGGAAAAATTCTAGAGATAGAGTTGGACATGAGGAACCCAAATAAAATATTTGGATATCATGAAAACGATTTTAGCACCTTCCATAAATTGGAATTAGCTATAGAAAAATAGGAATAAATCCTAGAAAGTTCTAGAAAATTCCCATTAGGCTTCTAAACGTGTTTTTGAAAACTTTACACACATTAAGCCATTAAATGCAACCGGCATGAATGCATGGCACTCAGCATTAAACCTATGTTTAATTTAGAAAACAAAATTTTCCTATACTAAATTCCCTGATAATTATATAAACATTGGACAAATTTTAGAAATTTCAGAAAATCCTTGTTTTAATTATGCTAACAAACCACATCCCAAAATCCAAAAATTTTGGGGTGTGACAAACTACCCCCCTTAAACAGAATCTCGTCCCGAGATTCGCAAGGACTAGGGACAAGAAGGAGAACAGGACAATAAGATTCCAGAAGGGAGAAAACATGTCACTTGATGTAGCTGGTTCCATCTTCTTCACATTCTTTGTTGATGCAGTTGCAAAGTCTCTACTTCAAATCTTCTTTAGTTTCGTTTCCTCATTGCGGGGATTGGCTTCTGGTTTCCTTCTTGATGTTCTTCACTTGATTTACTTGAATAGATAGCAAGAAGAACAAGGATGTGTGGGGAAAACAGAGAGAGCCCAACTACACAATCATTTCAAAGAAACAAATCAATCAAAAGCATAAGAACATGCATTACAAGCACACTCAACCAAAGTTAAACACACAAGCATAAAAACGACTCTAAACGTTGTCAATAATGTAAAGGGAATCCTCCTATGCAAGGTTATCTCTTCAGTCTTCTTCACCCAAACATCTTCAAACTCGTCTAGTGTGGTGTCCAACTTCTTGTCTGTAGCGGCAGTGAGTGTGACGTCGTCTTGTACTCTGAAGTCGCTCAAGCTTGAATTTCTTGTAGTAGAGTAGTATCTTCGTTCTTCTAGTGACTTGTGAATGCATTGGGACAATACAGATAATCTAGGTGTTTTAGAATAAAGAAAGAGTAGGAATGACACTTTGAGATCAAAAGCCATGGAAAGAATCCAAAGTGACAATACTTGAAGAACAAGGAGGAGTGAAATGGAAATAGTGTCAAGGAACAGCTGAGTAAACAAGGATACTCACAACAGATTTAGCAAATTCAAAGTGAGAAATAAAATATTAAAGGTTAAGCAAGCACCAAGGAGTTAGAATAGGAAAGGATTGAAGATCAATAATATATCAAAACAAGGTAGAGGCAAATTATCAAATGTCAACAGTGAGAAGTAAATTATCAAGGTGAGGATAAAATATTCAAAGATGTAATGAGCAAAAGATAAATCATCAAGGAGGGGAAAATGCTCAAGGATAGCACTTTTTATGAATAAAAATCTCAAGGATAGAGAAAGCAAGGGTTGTATGGCAAAATAACCAATAAATGATGACCAGTACTATCTAGGCTGTAGCCCTACAGTCAGCACGGCTCTGATACCAATCCGTCACACCCGGATTTTCACAAAAACCCGAATGTGGCCATATGTGTGCCTAGGAAGTCAAAGTACACATATAGCGAACAAATATGACAAACAGAGAACATATGCTTGAATAAATTCTTCATTAAATAAAGTTTTACATCAGAGTGCTTTATAAACCATGTTGCTAAAAAGCAAGTTTTATCATTATCATTAAAGTGAACCATTAGATCAAGATTAACAATTAAACATTGGTGACAGTAGCTGCGCATAGCAAAGATTCTACCCAATGCATAAACCCAAGGTTATCAAAGGAACAAGATATACAAAACTAGGTACAATCTTAATGGGATAGTAAATTAGACACATGCATATGAAATTAAATAACTGTAATCTTTTCCCAGAACAATTGGTGCTTCCCGAAATTTTCCAGAACCCGTCCCGACTGAAACTTTTCAAAGTTTTGGCAGGCTCCAAAGAACAATGACTAGCAAAACCCAGAGCCATACTCAAATCCCTCCAAGAGTAGGAATACTCTTGGTTGAAAAATCGAAAGCAAACACCCGTCCAGATGTGAGAGTCGAAAGAAATTCGAGGGTGAGGAGATACAAACCTTGTTCGTCGACACGCCAGAAGTTGCCCCAGCCAACGGCTTCGAAGACTTCTGGGAACTCTTCGTCCGTACCCGTTCTTACGAGTAGGTCCTGCTCGTAGACATGGGTATGCTCAAACTCCTTCAGGAGTAGCATGTTGAAGACGTTCCACTCTCGGTCCATCCGGAGAATGATGTCACTCTCGTTCAGGAGCTGTCAGGTTGGGTGCGAGGTGAAGCCTCTCCCCAAGTCGGCTGCCCCTGACTCATCCACATCCATCCGGCTTGAACCGCGGGACGGGGCTGGGGAGCTCCCAGCATCGTTCGAGCGTTTGCTCAACCGGGCGGAGCGACGGAACGTGGAGAAGAGCTTCGACATGCTTCCTGCAAAAGGTTAGTGCAACGACTACCCAAAGGACTGAATATATGGGGTTAGCACAAGTAAATCAAGTCAGTCATTCGAGAGAGTGTCACACCCGGATTTACACAGAAACCCGAATGCTTCTATATGTGTGCCCAGGAAGTCCACAGAACACATATAGATAACAAATACGATAAACAGAGTACATATGCTCGAATAAAATGGTTTTACATCAGAGTTTGACTAAAATAACTAAATAACACAGCGGAAGACTAATTATTAACTCTCTCTAAGCGAAGACGAAGACGAAGCCGAAATCCATAATCCACAGGGACACCGACTGGTTGAGCACAGCTAGTAGAATGGTAGATCTTCAGGAAATTCAATAGCAGCAGTACCATCTAATCCATCTGTTACCCATCCGGGATTTTGTTGAATGGCAAGTGTAAGTAATTGTCTTACTTAGCAAATACAACACGGTTAATGAAGGCTTAAAAGAAAGGCTTGACACGGCTGTACTGCAATAGCAATTTTAGTTGATTCATTTTAACATAAACCAAAATTACTACAATTAAGTGAAACCCAGTTGCAAACCCAATTAATAAAGTAGAGGTGAACATTAAGCAATAATAAATATCAACTTCTAATCAAAAAGGATCCAGGCCGCTCTTGACCCTGAGCAAGGCTATCATGATAGATTATACACTCTGCAGAGGTTTCGCCCTTTACCCACCAGTCGCGTAAAAGTTCAAAGGAACTTTGCACCCAACCACGCACATCAACACTTCCGAGGTGTGACTGCATAGGGACGCTACGAGGCTTTTCACAAGACACCCTAACAAAACAGTAGCCGTTATGGTACAACCTAGGCAGCATGACCCAAGGCACCGAGATTGACTGACGCCCATGTCGCAACACGAGGGGGTCAATGGCGTCCAAGCGCGAAAAAGAATAACAACAACAAAATAAATAGCGCAACGTGTGGAACCCCCGCCATACGGAAGCTCCCAACACGGGACTGTGCCTCACGGGGACATAGCCAACGGATATTCCGTCCTCGGTGGATCAAGCCATACTCTCACCCATGCTTCCCATAACGCCGTCGGCCCGTCGGTAACTACTGTCAAGCTAGAGCCGTACATGCTACTCGTCCAAGACCAGAGCCATTATAGTTCCGGCGGTGGCGACAGGTTCCTGGGTTGCCGCTTTAAGAACCAGTCCTTACGGAGAGACACTAGGGTCAAGCATAAAGCATATGCCCTAACTCCCTGTTCCATGTTGCTAAAAGCAAGTTTTACCATTAGCATTGAAGTGAACCATTAAATCAAGATTAACAGTTAAACATTGGTGACAGTAGCTGCGCTTAGCAAAGGTCTACCCAAATGCAATAACCCAGGGTAATCAAGGTATAGGATAAACAAGCTAGGTACAACCTTAATAGGAACAGTTTAGACACATGCATATGCAGTAATTATTGTAAAGGTGTGTTTAGGTAGCAAGGATTGTCCGTGCTGTACTTGCCTTCGTCCAACTGCTGCTGTTGCTCTTGCTGCTGCTGTTGGTCCTGCTCCTCGTAACCCTCGAACTCAAACGCGTACGGCTCACCGACTGGACTCATACATCAACACACAAGCATCCATACAAGCCAGTACATGCAAACAATATTAATCTATTAGAACAGTACACCAAACAATAAAAACAGAACAAAAGAAGGCTTAGAAACTAATCTACGCTTCGCTACGAACACATGAGCGCGAAAATCACTCAAATCGGAGCTAAAATGAAGAAGTTATGGCTTTTCTAAGGTTCAGGGGCTTGCTGGCAAAGTTTTAAAAGTTCCAGGGGCTTATTTGCAAAAACTCAGGGGCTAAAACATAATTTTATATAAAAACAGGAGGGTTTATTTGCAATTTGACTAAAACAGGACCTCGGGTACTATTTTTAAATAAGACAGGGGGTTTTCTGTAAAAATCAGGACTTAATTGTAATTATTTTTGAATAGATTTGGACTGCGGGTTTGACCGGCTTGACCGGTATTGACCCGAGTTGACTCAGGTTGGCTTCCGATCTGGGCCGTCGGATTCGGATTGGACGTTGGAGATTAAATCCAGGGGGAAGGGGTCACCGGCGGCGAGCGGAGCCGCGGCGGCGCTTCGCCGGCGAAGTTCGGAATCGAGCTAGAGGGCTCGGTTTGGGGCGGGCTTAGGCGCTACGTGACCGGGGCAACGCGACGAGTTCGGCTGGATGGGTCTCGTCGGCGGCGGAGCAGCAGCGGCGGCGCACGACGAACCATGGCGGCGGCGGCGCTCGGGTAACGACGGCGACGAGGCTACGGCGCACGAAACGGAGCTAGACTGGGCTCGGGAGCGAGCTTACCTGCTGGGGAAGCTCCTGGAGCAGTCAATTCGACCCGAGCGGCGGCGAGTCGGCGGATCCGCGGCGGCGCAAATCTCGGGCGGCGGCGGTTCGGGCGGCGGCCGTGCGGGGAACGAGAGCGAGGGCGGCTAGGGCTAGTGGGAAACGCGAGACGGGGGCGGCGAGTATTTGAAGGCGCTCGAGGAGAGTCCGGGCTCCTCGGCGTCCGTGCCGTGGCCGGACCAAACTGCTCCTGGCCGTGGCCGGGACGGACTCTGCTGCGAGGAGGAAGATGACCTGTGGGTCCCTCTCGTCAGCGGCTGCGGGCGTGAGACGGCGGCTGCTGCGGTGGGCTGGCTTGCTGGGCCGCTAGGTGGGCCACGCGCGAGGGGAGGCGGGTTGGCGCGGCAGTGAAAGAGGGGCAGGCCGGCGGGGCGAAGCGGGCCGGCGAATTGGGCCGAAAGCGGGGCGCGGGAGCTGGAGCGAGCAGGCCGGCAGCGGGCCAAATGTGGAGCGGGAGGGAAGCTGGGCCGCTGCGAAAGAGAAAAGAAGTAGGGCCAAAATCGGACGAGGAAAATAGTTAAGGGAGGAAAAGTGGACTCGGGCCGCAGAAACTTTTCTAGAGCTCCAAACTAAGCGATTCAAATTTGAATTTAAACAGAATTTAAATTCCAACTGAACCACACACAAACAAAACTCAATGCAGTCGGCATGAATGCAACAAAAATGTTTCTAACCTTATATTTAATTTTATTTCTCATAAATAATTTATTTTCCTTAGATAAATATGAGCATAAAATTAAATGAATACAATTTAATTACTAATTTTTTTTTTAAAATAGGCATTTTTAGGGTGTTACAGAGAGTTAGTCATTCTTGTGGGGATGAGAACCTCCACAATAGATTAGTCATTCTTGTGGGTGTCGGAAACCACCAAAAACATGTTCAAGTTTCAGCACAAAGATCGAACAAAGGCAAAATATTTTTTGGGATTTTTCAGCAATGCAAGTGAACCAACTTGAGCAAGAACTAAAGAAGAACTTGAGCAAGAACTTGAGCAACGAACTTGAGAGAAAGAGAGAGACAGAGCTTCTGGTGGAAATTTTTCAGTGTGTGAAGGTGGAATGAAGCAAGCAAGCAAGGGGTGGTATTTATAGGCAAGGAGTAGAGCTGGGGCTCATTCGGCCAAATGGCCTGATTCGCCCGAACCAGGCCAATTCGCCCGAATGCCCCATGTGGGTGCTCTCTTTCTTGCCTCCCCCCAGCACTAAAAATTTTCCTAGGTCCAACACTAGGGCATGGGCACTTTGGTGGTTTTTGGTAGGTGAGATGCAAAATTGACATGACCAAAGTGGAAGTTAGTGGAGTCACCCCCCATGCTGCCATGTTTTGTGATAATTGGTGAGTGTGCAGCCATGTTGAGTGGGGTAGACATGTTTTGTGCTGGTTGGTGATGATGGTAAATAAATGGAGATGTTCTAGAAGGGGTAAAAGTGATGAGAATTACGTTTTACACATCATGTAAATAAATTTCAGCTTGTTGTCCATTTATTTTTACCATTCTTGCATTTTTTCTACTCTCTTTCAAATTAATTACAAAAGTGGTTCATTTATTTTGGAAAAGGAAACATGCAAATGCAATGACGGAAAATAAAATTTTGGAAGGGAAACATGAGATACATACCGGTTTTCCTCGCGGTGAGAGCTCGTGTTTAAAGTCCGTGAGTGGGACTCCTCCTGTCTTCAGTTGATTTTGTCATCGTCCGATCCCAGAGTGAGTGGTTTGGGCGATGCAACCTTCTTCTGCCACATCTTCTTAGTCTTCCTCTGAAGAATTTCAGAGGGCTTGGTCTTCTTCGTATTTCTTTCCGAGAAGATCCATCTCTTCTGCTTGCATTGGTCCTGTCGGCTCATTCCGTTTGATCTGCTCGCCACGGAGTATTTCCAGCTCTCCATTGATGAGTGCCTTCAGGAAACACTCGGCGCTCTTCTGCTCCGGTGTGAGAGGCTTTGTCTTCTTCTCTTCCCGTGGTTGAAACTTGAAGTATATCAATCTTCCGTCGATACGGAACGAGATTTCTCTCGCATCCATATCGATTCTATCCTAGGCGGTGTTCAAGAATGGCCAGCCCAACACCAGGGGAAACGAATAATCATTCCCCGTGTCAAGGATGACAAAGTCCGTAGGGATGTAACGTCCCCAAACGCGGACCGGTACAATCTCAATCACCCCCTCAGAATAGCGGATCGTCGAGTCCGCAAGTTGTACCTGGGCATTTGTAGATGATAAAGTAGGGTAGCGTCATTTCTTAAATAATACCTTGGACATGATGTTTATGCTGGCCCCCAGATCACAAAGAGCATCAACAATGCGACGATTCCAGATCTCTAAGTGATGGCTGATTATTGAAAATGCTGGAATTGAAATTGTTACCTTATTGAGGCCTCTCGAATGGGAGGTTTGGGTGTGAATTCCAGCCTTGATTGTCGTAGTTGTTCGGTCGATACCCATTGTTGTTGGAGTTGTTGACGTAGTGGGCATCTTCTTGCGTTTCGCGGCAGTCGCTCCCCGAATGCCCAGTGTTGCCACAGACCTCGCAAGTCATGCGAGCATCCATGGCTTGCACCGTTTCTTGAGCAGGGGCCTCCAGTTTCTTCATCAGGAGGTCTATCTTGGCAGCGAGCATGTCTAGAGCTTCAACTTGGTGAACTCCTCGGGTCCGAGGTTGGGCTCGATCATCGGACCAACCTTGGTTCTCGACCATCTTCTCTATGAGGGTCATTGCACGACTCTCCTCAAGAGAGAAGAAAGAACCTCCAGCAACAACATCTAGATACTCACGAGCAGAGCTTCTAAGCCCGTGGTAAAAGGTTTGAATGATAAACCAACTCTGCATACCATGGTGAGGACAAGCAGATATGTAGTCCCCGGAGACGATCCCATACCTCTGGGACTATTTCATCTTTTAGCTGCTGGAAACTAGCAATTTTATTCCGAAGGACGTTGGTTTTCCCAGCCGGAAAGAATTTTAGCAAAAATGCGCTAGTGCACTTATCCCAAGTTTCTATGGCTTCGGGGTTAGCATAAAACCATTGTTTCGCCTTGCCTAATAATGAGAAAGGGAATAAACGAAGGCGAATGGTATCAATGCTTACCCAGCGTATGGTGAAGGTGTTGCAAATCTCCAGAAAATGCTAAAGATGAGCGTTGGCATCCTCGTGCGGCTTACCACAGAATGGGCTAGCCTGCACCATGTTGATGAGGGCTGGCTTGAGCTTGAAGTTCCCCTCTCTGATTGCCGGAGCTGGTCCGACACGCACGTTCTCGCTCAATGGAGCAGAGAACTCGCGGATCGTCTTGCTTGCCATCCTCGATGAAGCCATGTCAACGACGGGAAAGACTGAGCTCGTCGGAATGAGCTGCTTCTGACGAGGTACAACATGGGATCGCTCCTCACAAGAGACTCAGGATTTTCTTGGTATTTGACGGTAGTTGGAAACCAGTCATGCACTGCTCTGCTTCACAAGACCAACGAAACAGAGCAAAGATAAACACGCTTGAGTAGCGGTATACTCAACTAAGATAGCTCGAGATAAAGGTTTGAAAGTATCTAGCCAATTGCTTCCCCGGCAACGGCGCCAGAAATGCTTGTTGGCACTTCTTACAATCCAATATTAGGATTGTGAATCCAGGTACTGGGGTAAGGAGTGTTTCAGTGGTTTTTCTTATGGCTCAGTAAAATATATAAATATTCTGCAAGCGCACAGAATTACCACTGTAGCACTTCACCAGGGAGTAATCCGAGGTATCGTAAGTTATATTTCCGCAGGGAAGCTTTAGCAAGATTACTAGCAAACAGATATTCAAGACTATCAGAGAAGAGTACACTACTAGCCAGACAGGGGATAAACGATATTGGATAGGAGTGGTTATACCGTGACACACAACTCAAGGGTGGCTTAGATAGGAAAGAGAAGGAATAGATAGTTGGGAGGACAACGAGAAGAGATAGGGGGATCCTGGGTACTTTATCTACCTATGTCACTCAGGCTTAGAGATACAGTGGCTGAAGAGCCAGTACTCAGAGATCAGGGTTAACTCTAATGTCTTAGCGTCGGGACAATAGAACCTATGACACGTAGAAAGCGATGAGAAGGGGTGCCACCAATCCTACACTCTGGGATCCTGCAGGCCACGACGAACGTGATGGACTACGTAGGCCCTATAGGGCTGTCACCACCTAATGGCTACCACCTCCATAGATGTGGGGACAAACTAAGGTCACTGGCTAGTCTGGGAACCAGTCCCACACTAGTCAACAACTACTTACTCCGGCAGCAAGAGCAAGCAACCTTGTCAATACCCCAGTGACAATTCACCACAAGTATTGAGCAAGATCGAAGAACCAGCTAAGACAAAGACTTAATCAAGATCTAGAAGCACTAGAGCTACAACTAACTATAGTCTAAACACGATATAGAAGCAAGCTATAAATGACAAGGGCAAAGTGATAAAGATAACTATATTGATAACTCAAAGTCTTACAAAAGGAAAAGGAAAAGATACAATAGCTTATACCAGAGCTTCTGAAGACGACTCCGGAACCTCCGAGGCACAGCTCAACTCAACTCTAACTCCCAACTAAACTATCCTAACTCTACTAGAAAGAAGTGGGATGAGAGCTCCTTGGATTACAAGTGAAATGCCACTTCATTTATAGGTGAACTAGGATAGTGGAGAGGAGTGGCGGCCAAGGGAACCAGGGGGGTACCCCCTGGTGATTCGGGCGAATTGCTCGGGTTTGGGCGAATCCTAGGATTTGGCCGAACCCTTGGATGCACCGCCATTTGCTCCCACGGCCTGGATTTGCCCCCTTGGTCGGTTCTAGTGCTGGGGTCGGTTCAGGCGATTTGGGAGATTCGGCCGAACCGGGCCTGGCCCGTGGCCGGCCTTCCCAGCACCGCCTTTGGTCTTGGACCCCCTGGGCTGGCTTCTGGTGATGGTCTTCATGTTGATCTGGCCCAGTATGAGGTGGCGGTCGCCCATGTGTAATGCATCGTCATCTGCTTGGTCATTGTTGACGTGGACTACTCCCGATATTGTGCACGACTAAGGAGGGTAACCAGCCGAACGGAGTCGTTCGGCCGAATCGGTCAATTCCGACCCCTATAGCACGTATTTCTCGTTGTTGCTTGAACAAGTGTAACTCACCAAAACTCATGGAACTCTGTTAGAAATAAACCTAAGTACATGGAATGTCACATATATCCTCTTTTATTCCCGAGTATTGGTGGTCAAAAACATGCAATAACGATCGCTAACAGATGGTATGGAGGGGGTGTGACAGTGCCTCCCAACCTTACTTCCCTGGGCTCTCACAGTTCGCATGCTTCTCTACACCCAGTGGCTACGACATCAGTCGGGAACTGTCCTTCATCTCCGAGCGAGTCAACCTCCTCGATGACCGTACTAGGAACATCGAAGGAACACTGGCACACCATTCTCAATATCATCAAGAGAATAGCAGCGTGCTGGACTCTATAAGGTACGATGTCCAGCGGCAGACGGATCAAATGGCAGAATACTTCTCAAGGTTTCAACCCTACCAATGAAAGGTCCAAGCTTGGGGGAGGACCCCCACAAGGTATGTCCGATGTTCCCTTCAGCACTTAGATTTTGCATTTGCCTTTCCCATTCTATTCCCCCTTCCTATTTTAAAATTCCATCGAAAAATGAAAAGACCAAAAATATTTGCTTTGAATAAAATTAACTCTCAACTATGCATGGAATGAACCATATGCCTCTTAATTTGGAAATGATGAATAGTTGCTCTATCATTCATTTTGCAAGTGCTTTGTTTCAACTAGTTGCTTAATAGTGCTTGAGTTAATTGGCATGAGTAAAAATGAACCTGAAAACCTTGTGGGAGCACATGCTTTATTCCAAGTCTAAGTTGTTGTGAGGAATGATATAGTGAGATTGTGGTTAAGTTCTACTTCTGCTCTTAGTATGGTGAAAATCTCGGATGCTTTATGCTTTCAAAAATAAAATAAAGTTCCTCATTGGCTCAGAATTCCTACCAAATCCATATGATAAGCCTAGTTGAAAACCTTCTACACATATGCTGCTTGTTATCTTAGTGAGCTTTGTCAAACTGTTGTGACCATTGTGAGGAACCTTTCATGCTTTCAAGATCGAGATTCACATACACACCACCTTTCACTTGCAAATTTCTACACTGGGAGTTTGCAAATTTTTCCATCATCCATCCACAAAATAAATGCTCCATGTTTTATGATTCCCTCTCCAAATACCCTTGAATAGAGACATGGGCTATGCAAAAAGAAAAAGAAAGAAAAGCATGCTAAGTAGCATGGCAAAAAGAGAAGAAAGATGACTAATAGAAAAGCATGCCAAAAGGCATGGCAAAAATATGAGAGAAAAGAAAATAAAAGATAGCCCATGTTCTCGGAAAATAAATCAAGGAGAGGAAGAATCATCCTATGGAGTTCCACCATATTCCACTCCACATATTCCACACACTTGCACTTCTTGATCTAAAGGTATGATTTGATCCTCCTAAGGTCCGGTCTTTGACTTAGCAAATATAAGATGCATGCATGCCTTAATCCATTGTGCCTAAACCACACAAAAAGCCTTATTAGATTTTAGGATGAAAGAAGGCACAAGCCTTTGGTGAGGATTCAAATACCACTTGAGTGATTGAGTGTTTTAATTGAGGAACAAATTTAAATTTTCAAAAAAATTGTGGAAACTCCGAGATGGGATCCTGAAAAGAGTAGAGTGGAATAAAACTGAATCAAAACTGTTCAACCTTTCGACCGCCCAAGACAAGGAGATTGCTATAAGCCCCATAGGTAAAATGGTAAGTTGATACTTTGCCGATGATTCGAGTACTTTTAAGTACTAGTTATTTATAAAATTACCTGCAAGACATTGACATTGTAGCCACTCTTGATCCACCGAGCCTAAGTCTCTAGCTTTGCTCGAGGATGAGCAAAGGTCTAAGCTTGGGGGAGCTTGTTGGCGGTCGTTACGACACATTTTAGACCACCAATACTCGGGAATAAATGAGGCTATATGTGACATTCCATGCACTTAGGTTTATTTCTAATAAAGTTCCATGAGTTTTGGTGTGTTTCACTTGTGCAGGTACAATAATGAGAAATACATGCTATTGGGGTCGGAATTGACCGATTCGGCCGAACGAATCCGTTCGGCCGGTTACCCCCCTTAGCCGTACATGACACAAAGCACAACCGAGAGGCGTCCACGTCAGCGATGACCAAGCAATAACGATGGACGACATGTGGACGACTGCCACCTCATCTCTGGGCCAATTCAACACGAAGGACGTCACCAGAAGCTAGACCAAGAGGTCCAGGACTACAGGTGGTGCTGGGGAGGCCGGCCACGGGCCAGGCCCGGTTCGGTTGAACCCACAGCCTTCGGCCGAATCGCCCCCAGCTGCCAAACCGACCAAGGGAGAGCATCCAAGCCATCCAGCATCCAAGGCGGTTGTTGCACCCTGAAATTTTTGAATTTCAGGATGTGTTTTTGAAGAATAATTAAATTAATAATTTCTTATAAGTTTAAATTTTTTCTCAACTTTATTTAATTTGCAGGGAATTTAGTACCAGAAAACATTTTTTCTAAATTAAAACAATATATGTTTAATGTTGTGTCCTTTGCATTCATGCTGGTTGAATTTAGTGGCTTTGTGTGTGCTAAATTTTCAAAAATACGTTTGGAAGCCTAGTGGGAATTTTTCCAGAGTTTTCTAGGAATTAATCCTATTTTCCTCTAGCCATTTCAAATTTTTGTAAGGTTCTATAATCTTTTTCATAGCTCTAAATACATTATTTAGGTTCCTCGTGTCGAACTTAATCTCAGGAATTTTCCTGGGATTTTTAGAATTTTTGGAGTATTTTTTCGGGCTCAAGTGATTTATCTAAAATTTTCTAGATAATTCTTTGCACTAGAAAATATATTCTGAAAATAAAACGATTATCTAAAACCGTAATTCCTTTCTGAGCCGGATCTAGCCCAATCTCAAACTGACCCAACCCAGCCTGCTCTCCCCTCTCCCTCTCGGGGCGAGCCAGGCTCGGCCTGATTCAGGCCCATCTCGACCCATCGCAACCTAGCAGGCCCAACCCGCCAATCCCCTTTGCTTCCCTACGCGCAGCTCAGCTTCGTGCGGCCCAATGATCCGCACCAGTTCCCTGCACCAGCCCAGCAGGCCCAGATCGCCCACCCCTGGCCCACCGGGCCCAGCTGCCGCGCGTGGCCTCCTTGCGACGCGCAGCGCCGCCGCCGTCCGGCCGAGCCTTGGCGTGCACGACGGCCATCCTCGATGCCCGTGCCCCTATAAAGGCCGCCGCCCTAAGCCCGTGCCCTAGCCGCCACCCTCGTCGCGCCTTGCCTCCTCGCATTAGCGCCCTCGTTGCCGCCGCGTGAGCTCCCTGTCACACCCAAATTTTCACAAAAACCCGAATGCGGCCATGTGTGTGCCCAGGAAGTCATAGTACACATATAGCAAACAAATATGATAAATAGAGAACATGTGCTTGAATAAATTCTTCATTAAATAAAGTTTTACATCAGAGTGCTTCATAAATAAACTAACCAATAACAGTAGAAGACTAATAAACTCTCAAACTAATGGAGCCGTAATCCACAGGCACTCTGGCAGGGAGATCACAACTCAGTAGTACGGCAAATCTTCCGGAAACTCAGCAGCAGACTCATGCACAACCAATCTGTTTACCTATCCGGGATTTTGTTGAATAAATGACAAGTGTAAGTAAACAATTACTTAGCAAGTATAGCATGGTATGAAGGCTCAAAATAAGGCTAGACACGGCTTTACTGCATTAGCATTTTAGTTGATTCATTTTAACATTAACCAAATTACTACAAGTGGATAAAACCCAGTTGCAACCCAATTAATAAAGTATAAGTGACATTAATCATAAATAAACATTATATTCTAATAAAAAAGGATCCAAGCCGCTCGTGACCCTAAGCAAGGCTATCATGATAGATTTACACTCTGCAGAGGTTTCGCCCTTTACCCACCAGTCGCGTAAAAGCTCAAACGAACTTTAAACCCAACCACGCTGAGGTGGATCAGACCTCACAAATCACACTACTGAGGTGTGACCGCATAGGGACGCTACGAGGTTTTTCACAAGACAGTGGCCGCTATGGTACAACACAGGTAGTATGGCCCAAAGCACTAAGATCGACTTACGCCTACGGAGTCACACCATAAGGGGGTCGATGGCGTCCAAAGAGCGGGTATCAGACCCAACAATGCACAACGTGTGGAGTTCCCCATCGCAGGGACTCCCAGCACTAGACTGTGCCTCACGGGGGCATAGCCGACGGATCACCCGTCCTCGGTGGATCAAACCATACACTCATGAGTGGTTCTCATAGCGCCGTCGGCCACTCCGGTAACCACTGACAAGCTAGAGACGTACAAGCTACTTGACCAAGACAAGAGCCATAATAATTCTAGCGGTGGCGACAGGCTCCTAGGTTGCCTCTTTAAGAACCGGACCTTATGGAGAGACACTAGAACAAAGCACGAAGCACATGCTCTAGTTCCCTAAACCAAGGTGCTAAAAAGCAAGTTTTATCGTTAATGTTAAAGTGAACCATTAGGTCAAAATTAACAGTTAAATAATGGTGATAGTAGTTGAGCATAGCAAAATCTACCCATGTGCATAAACCCAAGGTAAACAAGGATAGGATATTCAAAACTAGGTACAACCTTAACGGTACATAAAATTTAGACACATGCATGTATGGAATAATTTAATACAAGGATTGTCCGTGCTATAACTTACCTTCCTCAAAAGGCTGCTACTGCTGCAAAGTCATGTCCCTAGAAGTCCTCCTCGTATTCGAAGTCCAAAGCGAAAGGCTCACCGTCTAGACACGAATCACCACGAAAACAACCAGGCAAACCAATACATGCAAACATGTACAATTCTATTAGAACAGTACATCAAACAGTAGAAACAGTTCATAAAAAGATTTTAAAACTATTCTACGCTTCACTACGAACACATGAGCGTGAAAATCACTTAACTCAGAGCTAGAACGGAAAATATATGAGTTTTCTAAGTTCTAGGGACCTATTGGCAAGTTTTAAAAGTTTTCAGGGCTTATTTGAAGAAAACTGAGGACCTATACGTAATTACGCGTTAAAACCCGAGGGCCTACGCGTGAAAAAGTCTAAACAGGACGGCAGGTTCTATTTTTAAAAAGGGCAGGTTGTTTTCCATAAAATTAAGGACCTATTTGTAATTATTTTTGAATAGGAGTAGACTGTGGGTTCTATTTTAAATCTCGAAGGGGCTCTTTTGCAAAAATACCAGAGCTGACCGGTACGCGCTGGGTTTGACCCGGGGCTCGGGCTCACGGGAGCCGTTGGATCGGGATCCAACGGTCCAGATCTGACCGAGGCGGGGAAAGAAGTCGGCGGCGCTCGGGCACGGCGGCGCAGCTCGTCGGGTGGCAGAGCTTCGCCAGAGAGGAGCACTCGTCACGCTACAGGGCACCAATTGACGCACGGATGGGCTTTACGGCACCAGGGGAGGACAACAAGTTCACCTGGGGTGCTCAAGGCGGCGGTGGGTCGACGGACTTGGCTGACGACACGGCGGGGCATCTCCGGTGCTCCTGTTCAACGACGACGAGCGATTAGGGGCAGTTCCAGGGGAGGAAAGGGGGCTGGGGCTGCTCAGTGAGCTCCCGCACCTTCGGGAGAAACTTCGGGATGGATTATCGACGGGCGAGGGGTGGCAGAGGTAGTTCTCGGCGGTGGCTGCCGAGGAGCAGCGATGCTAGGCGAGGAGCGAGGTAGCGAGGGCACTAGCAAGGCTTGGAGGCTCGGCTGGAGGCTTGGGAGGGTCGGGTGAGGGTCAGGGCTGTTTAAGTAGCCCCAGGTGGAGCCTAGGCGTGCGAGCCACGCCGGGATTCGGGCGCCGGCGGCGCCGGGAGTTGCCAAGCGGGGCGCCTCCTTGCCAAGCACGCTCGCGCAAAAGTGGAAGGGAATCACGGGGAAAACAATGGGGAAAGTCTCGCGAGGGCCCACAGACGCGGAGCGGGGCCAAGGCGGCCGGCAGGCGTGGCGGTGATTGCGCCGGGGGGAGGAGCATCGGTCGGGAGGAGGGAGATGCTTCTGATGGGCGGGGCCCGTCTGTCAGTGGGAGAAAGAGGGTAAAGGGGGCGCGAGCTGGCTGGGCCGGCTTGCTGTTGGGCCGAGTGGGGAGGCGGGGTGGTCGCGGGCTAGCGCGGGGGAGAAGGTTCAGGTGGGGGGTGAGTGTGAGTTGGGCCGGGTTGGGGGGGGGAGGAGAGGGGGCTGGGCTGGACTGGGGAGGAAGTAGAGGGAGTGCAAGCAAGCCAAAGAGAAAGTTTGAGGGGCAAAAGTGGACTAGGGCTAAAATAACTTTTCTAGCATTCAAAAAATGCAAATTAAATTTGAATTTAAATAGAATTTAAATTCCAATTTAACTTACTATCAAACAAAACTCAGTGCAACATCATGAATGCAACAAAAATGTTTCTACAACTTATATTTGATTATAATATTCCTAAATAATTCAAATAACCTATATTAATTATGAACAATTAAAATAAAAGCCAATAAATTACTAAAAATTTTAAATAGGACATTTTTGGGTGTTACAAACCTACCCCCCTTAAGATGAATCTCGTCCTTGAGATTCGGATGTGGATGCGAAGAACTGCGGGTACTCGGTCTTGAGATCTTCCATTTCCCAAGTTGCTTCATCCTCCTAGTGACG
Source organism: Echinochloa phyllopogon (assembly GCA_033239725.1). NCBI lineage: Eukaryota > Viridiplantae > Streptophyta > Magnoliopsida > Poales > Poaceae > Echinochloa > Echinochloa phyllopogon. Next base: position 18,612,927 of record BTCW01000015.1, on the reverse strand, counting down.
GCTCCACTGTACCTTGCACATCCGGATGACCTTGTTTCTTGTCACCCTCTCAGACACCTCCAGGATCCTGACTGGGTACTCCTCGTAAGTGAGATCCTCTTGCACGTTCAGCTCATCTATCGGGATCTGCTCTTCGGGCACCCGCAAACATTTCTTCAGTTGAGACACATGGAACACATCGTGCACTCCGGCCAATTTCTCGGGCAGTCCCAACTGATATGCCACTTCACCTTTCCTTTCAAGTATCTGGAAAGGTCCAATGTAATGAGGTTCTAGTTTACCCTTGACATTAAATCTCTTTACACCGCTCATCAGTGACACCTTGAGGTACACAAAATCTCCAACCTCAAAACTAAGATCCCTCCGTCTGACATCAGCATAACTCTTCTACCTGGACTGTGCCACCTTCAAGTTCTGCCTGATCACTTGCACTTGGCGATCTGCCTCTCTGAGTATCTTAGGCCCAAAGACATGACTCTCTCCAGTATGATTCCAGAATAGTGGTGTCCTGCACTTCCTGCCATACAGAGCCTCGAATGGTGCCATGTGCAGACTCTTCTGGTAGCTATTGTTGTACGGGAATTCCACATAGGGTAAACTCTTGTCCCAGCTGACACCATATTGTAGTGCACATGCCCTCAACATGTCCTCCAGAATCTAATTTGTCCGCTCTGTCTGTCCATTTGTCTGGGGTGGTAAGCTGAACTAAACTGCAACTTAGTGTCCATGGACTCATGCAGCTTCTGCCAGAAGTGTAAAGTGAACTGAGTACCATGGTCAGACACTATCCGCTTTGGCACTCCATGCAAACAAACAATTCTCTCCATTTATAGCTCTGCTAGTCTGGCTCCGGTGTAAGTGGTCTTCACAGGGAGAAAGTGTGCCACTTTGGTCAAGCGATCCACAATCACCCAAATGGAGCCAAATCCTCGCTGTGTGCAGGGTAGACCTGTTATGAAGTCCATACCAACTTCTTCCCATTTCCATTCTGGTATCTTCAAGGGCTAGAGTAATCCGGCTGGCCTCTGATGTTCAGCCTTGACTCTCTGACATGTGTCACATAGAGCCACATATGTTGCCACGTCACGCTTCAATCCATACAACCAGAATCTCTCTTTGATGTCTTGGTACATCTTCGTACTTCTCCGGTGGATCGAGTATGTCGAATCATGCGCTTCTCTTAGGATCGTGTCCTTGATCTGCGCTATGTCGAGTACACATATCCTCTTCCCGTGCCACATGGTTCCCTGTTCATCCACTAAAAAACCAGGGGCCTTTCCTAGGGCAACATTCTCCACAATCTCCTTGATCTTTTCCTCCTCGAGCTGCCCTTTCCTGATCTCCTATTCCAGGGTCGGTTCCTCTACCATATCTGTGATGCTGGCCATGAATCCCATACTCATCCTCTCAAATTCCAGACTGAGCTCTTCCAGCAGACAATGTCCGGTGACCTTGTTCATATAGCTCCTCCTGCTCAGAGCATCTGCCACCAAGTTAGCCTTCCCTGGGTGGTAGTGGATTTCCAGATCATAGTCCTTGATCAACTTCAACCATCGGCACTGCCTCATATTCAGATCCAACTGAGTGAAGACAAACTTGAGGCTCTTATGTTCAGTGTAGATGTCACACTTGTGTCCAATCAAGCAGTGCCTCCAAATCTTTAGAGCATGTACTACAGCTGACAACTCCAGGTCATGCGTCGGGTAGTTCTGCTCATGCTTCCTCAGCTGTCTTGATGCATATGCCACGACTCTCCCATCCTGCATGAGTACACACCCCATTCCTAGACGGGATGCATCACAGTAGATGGAGAAGCTCTTGGCTATGTCAGGCAAAATTAGCACGGGTGCTGTTGTCAGCCTCTTCTTCAATTATTCGAAGCTGGTCTGGCACTCCTCGGTCCAGATAAACTTGGCATTTTTCTCCAATAACGCCGTCAGGGGCTTAGCAATCTTGGAGAATCCTTCAATGAACCGTCGATAATATCCGGCCATTCCAAGGAAACTCCTGATCTCGCTGACATCCCGAGGTGGGTTCCAGCTCAACACATCATTAACATTCTTCGGGTCGACTACCACTCCTCCATTGGACAGCACGTGTCCCAAGAATGCCACTTCCTTCAGCCAGAACTCACACTTGCTCAACTTGGCGTATAGCTGATGTTCCCGGAGTCTCTGCATTACCAATCTCAAATGACCTTCACTCTTGGAGAAGACCAAAATTTCATCAATGAACACCACCACGAACTTGTCGAGGTAGTCCATGAACACGCCATTCATCAGGTACATGAAGTATGCAGGAGTATTGGTCAGCCCAAAGGACATAACCGTGAACTCGTACAACTCGTACCGAGTATTGAAAGCCGTCTTGGGTATGTTCGACGACCGGATCCTCATCTGATGATAACCCGATCGAAGGTCTATCTTGGAGAACACACAAGCTCCCTTCAACTGATCAAACAAATCATCAATCCTTGGCAGCGGGTACTTGTTCTTGATGGCCACTTTGTTGAGGGCTCGATAGTACACACACGTCCTCTGTGTCCCATCCTTCTTGTCCACGAACAGCACTAGCGCTCCCTATGGTGATGAGTTAGGACGAATATACCCCTTGGCTAGCAAGGAGCTTAGTTCTTCCTTGAGCTTCTCTAGTTCCTTTACTCCCATTCTATATGGCGTTTTAGCTATAGGTGCAGTGCCAGGTTTAAGTTCAATACTAAATTCAACTTCACGATCCGGGGGCATACCCGGAAATTCCTCTTGAAACACATCCGGGAACTCATTCACCACTCGGATGTCTGCGGGAGCTGCACCCTTAGCTTTGTTGACTTGGCACTGCTCTGAGGAACTTGCCTCTTGGTACTCCACCTTATCACCGGACTTCGCTGTCAGCTGTACGACCGTCTTGGTGCATTGGATCACTGCTTCATATTTGGCTAACCAGCTCATTCACAGAATTAAGTTGAACCCAATATAATTCAGGACTATGGGATATACCTCAAAGTCTACCCCCCTTATTGCAATGATAGCCCTGGAGCAGCGTAAGCTGGCTCACTGTTCCCCTCCTGGGGAGCTAACTAACATGGGGTTCCCCATTGGCCGCAGAGTCATCATATTCTTTTGGACAAATGCAGCAGAGATGAAAGCATGCGAAGCTCCTAAATCGAATAAAATAGTTGCGGGGGTTGAGTTGACAAGGAACGTACCCACAACCACGTCAGTAGCTCCCTCTGCGGTTTCTGCACCCATGTGGTTGACCTTGCCTCTAGAGGGGTTCTGGGGTCCCCGGTTGGCCTGCACCTGCTGTTGTCCGGCCTGCTGGTTGGCGTTCTGGGTCTTCTTGGGGCAGACATTGGCAAAGTGCCCCTGCTCTCCATAGTGATAACACACTCTGGGACCCACTGGCATATTGTTGATGGGGTTGGGGCGCTGAGCGGGGCCCTGCTGCACCGGGTTCTGCTGAGCTGGAGCATTCTGCAAGAGTCGCTGCTGCTATGGCACCTGAGGGTACTGAGGGCACTGCTTGTACTGACCACGGTTGAGCGGACCGGGCTGACTCTGGAACCGTTGCTGGCTCCCCATCTGCTAACTTCCCTGAGGAGGAATGAAACGGCGGCGACTGCTGCTCCCGATCTGCTGGCCCTATAACTTCCTCTTCTTCTCATCCATCTCATGGCGCTTGTGTTCCAGCATCAAAGCGTCGTCCACCAGTTCCTGGAAGTTGGGGAACCTGGTGCACATCATCTGGTACTGCAGTGCATCCTGCAAGCCGTCACAAAACCTGGTCTGCTTCTTCTTGTCGGTGTCCACGTCCTCCGGAGCATAATGGGCCACCTCGATGAACTTGTCAAGATAAGCGGTGACACTCATCCCTTCTTGCCTCAGTGCTAGGAACTCCTTCTTCTTCAGGGTCATCAGGGCTTCTGGCACATGGTGGGAGCGGAAGCTGCTACGGAACTCCTACTAGGTGATCTGAGTATGGTCAACGTGAGCGTACTGATATGAGTCCCACCAGTCCAATGCTGGTCCTTTGAGCTCTCCTCCGGCGTACAACACCTTCTCCTGGTCGTTGCACTCTGCGATGTCGAGCTGTCTCTCCACCGCCTTGAGCCAGTCATCGGCCTGCAGGGGGTCGCTGGCCTTGCTGAAGGTGGAAGGACGTCCCTTCAGGAATTCACCCCTCTTGTCCCGGGGCGGCATGTTGTGCTGCGGTGGCGGATTCTGCTGGTTCTACTGCATCATCGCCATCGTCTGAGCCGTCTGCTGCATCAGCTGGGTCTGCGTGAGCATCATCTGCTCAATGGTGGGAGGTGGTGGCGGCAGTCCGCTGGCACCGGCGTTGCTCCTTGTGTTCACCATCTATCATCAATAAGTAAGTTGCATAAAAACTCCGATGGTTATGGCTCCAGAGGTTTACCAATTTGTTATAATGGATGGCTTAAATAGAAAAAGAGCAAGAGAAATGAATACCCCGCTCCATTTAATCACTGAAGTCCTTAAACCTGAGTCCTGCATCTAGATGGTAGTAGACTTATGTCTACACCCATCACAATCATTACAAACATCCAAATCAAGCATAAGCATAATGACAATCATTTCAAGCACCTAAAGACATGATTCACACAAGACTCGACTGGATTTGAGTTTTCAAAAAGTGAAACTAGATGACAGATAACACATAATCATGGTGGTCTCCTAAGGTTTAATCAACCGTTCTAACTAGGCTGCGATCCTACAGTCAGCACGGCTCTGATACCAATCTGTCACACCCGGATTTTCACAAAAACCCGAATGCAGCCATATATGTGCCCAGGAAGTCATAGTACGCATATAGCAAACAAATATGATAAACAGAGAATATATGCTTGAATAAATTCTTCATTAAATAAAGTTTTACATCAGAGTGCTTCATAAATAAACTAACCAATAACAGTGGAAGACTAATAAACTCTCAAACTAATGGAGCCATAATCCACAGGGACTCTGACTGGAAGATCACAACTTAGTAGTACGACAAATCTTCTGAAAACTCAGCAGCAGACTCATGCACAGCCCAAACTGTTTACCCGTCTGGGATTTTGTTGAATAAATGACAAGTGTAAGTAAACAATTACTTAGCAAGTATAGCATGGTATGAAGGCTCAAAATAATGCTAGACACGGCTTAACGACATTAGCACTTTTAGTTGATTCATTTTAACATTAACCAAATTACTACAAGTGGATAAAACCAAGTTGCAACCCAATTAATAAAGTATAAGTGACATTAATCATAAATAAACATCATATTCTAATAAAAAAGGATCTAGGCCATTCGTGACCCTGAGCAACGCTATCATGATAGATTTACACTGCAGAGGTTTCGCCCTTTACCCACCAGTCGCGTAAAAGCTCAAACGAACTTTAAACCCAACCACGCAGAGGTGGATCAGACCTCACAAATCACACTACCGAGGTGTGACCGCATAGGGATGCTACGAGGTTTTTCACAAGACACCCTAACAAGATAGTGGCCGCTATGGTTCAACACAGGTAGTATGGCCCAAGGCACCGAGATCGACTTGCGCCTACGGAGTCACACCATAAGGGGGTCGATGGCTTCCAAAGCGCGGGCATCAACCCAACAATGCGCAATGTGTGGAGTTCCCAATCGCAGGGACTCCCAGCACGGGACTGTGCCTCACGGGGGCATAGCCGACGGATCACCCGTCCTCGGTGGATCAAACCATACACTCACGAGTGGTTCTTGTTGGCGGTCGTTACGGCCTAATTTCCGACATCCAACCGAGTATAAAATAAACATAATGGAATCATGCACCATAGCTATAGGGCTTATTTCTAATCAATTCCACAAGCTTTGGTGAGTTTATGTTTTGCAGGAACTCAGTTGCGAAAAGCTCGCTAAGGGGGGTAAAAACATCGATTCGGCCAAACCTCCCGGTTTCGAACCGAACCACCCCCCTTAGCCAACACATGAGCATACAAGGCCTCGTCCACATCAGCGGTGATAAGGCGACGACCGTACATGACACGTGGGCCATTGCCACGTCACTTCATGGGCCAAGACACGTGAAGGACCTCAAGTTCAAAGGATCTAGAGCGGCCCAAGACAGAAGGCGGTGCACGGGGGAGGCCCAGAGGCCAGGCTCAGTTCGGCCGAACTGTGGGCCTTCGGCCGAACCACCCCCAATGCACGAAACTGACACCAGGGAGAGATCTTGGCTGTAGGGAGCAAAGGTGGTAGATCCTGTGGTTCGGCCGAACCCATGCTGTTCGGCCGAACCCACAGGCTTCGGCCAAACCGGCCCTGCACCGCCGTGAGCTTCCTTGCATGCCACTCCTCTCCACCACCTTCAGCCAGCTATAAATGGAGGTCCCGGGTCCCTGCATCAACACACAACACTTGAGATTAGGCATTAGCGAAGCTCTGCCACTTGTATCAATAGAAGATAGGGAGAGAGGAGAGGTAAGCGTCCCGGAGAGGAGCCGGACTGTCGGCCCCTCTTCCCGCTGTACCTCTACGGATGCGGCTCCGCTTCGAGTGACATTCGGGTCATGTCTGGTAACTCTTATATCTCGTTCTGATTAATTGAGCATTTAGTTCTTACTTTTATATGCTTGTTGGTTCTTCGTTCAATGATTAGTTCATTGTTATAACTGTATACTGGTTGCTTAGCTTGGGTGCTTATCTTTCTATAGGAGATAAGTATTAGTCGACTAGTGTAGGCGCGGTGCCTAGACTTGAGGTTAACTTAGTTTGCCCCCGATTCAACAAACATGTGGTAGCCATTAGGTGGTGACAGCCCTATACGGCCTTTGTAATCCATCTCGTTAGTCTCAGCCTGTAGGATCCCCCAGTGTGGAGCTGGTGGCACCCCTTCTATCCCTGTCTACGTGTCACTGGTGTCCATTGTCTCGAAGCAATTATCTATCTGTATCCTCTGATCTGCTCGATCAATTAGTAGAGTACCGCTTTCAGACTCGTACCCTCTCTACCCTCCTAGTGCCCTTCCTATCTCTTTGTTGTTGTCATCCACTCCATCCATTCCGTTCATTCCACTCCATCTACCTAGGACAACTTAGTTTAGAATTAGTTCACTTCTCGTTCCTCATGGAAATTGATACCCTGGAATACTCCTGGGTGAAAGCTACATCGGTATCTGTCCGCTTGCGGATTTATCTGTAGGTCGTAAGGAGTGCCAACAAGCTTTCTGGCGCCATTGCCGGGGAACGGTAGCTGTTCTAATTCCGAACCCAAGTTGTCCGTGTATCACACCATCCCATCCACCATATGGATTCTACTCTAACCTTACGCCATTATTTGGGTCCAAAGGGCAATTGTTTGGAGCCACCACCATCATCACATCCTATCCACACACCCGGCTATGAGCTGCGTCCCGGCTTCATAGCCATGGTTCGAGAGCAAACGTTCTCAGAAACGAAAGATGAGAGTCCATACTCGCATTTGCGAGAATTTGAGCAGCTCTGTTCATGTCTCGTCATTGCGGGCATGTCACAAGAGACGCTAAAATGGAAGCTATTTCCGTTTTCCGTAACGGGAGGAGCGAAGAAATGGTACTCTCTATCTATCGGTAACATGGAGGGGAGTTGGGAACTTCTTAGAGAGAAATTATGTTTAAATTTCTTCCCAGCTTCCAAGATAGCCAGCCTCCGAATAGAAATTCTCACCTTTAAGCAATTAGAGGGAGAATCGTTAGGAGTTTCCTGGGCTCGTTTCAAGCAAGTCTTGGCATCCGGACCAGAACTAAGCTTGCCTGAACCTGTTGTTTTGCAACATTTCAGCCTTGGTCTATGTCGTGTAGCCTCCGATTTCTTGAACTCCGCTTCAGGAGGGTCGTTCTCTCACTTGATTCCCAGTGAAACGAGGGTAATCCTGGATCGTATCCTGGACGATACTCCCTACACTGGAATCTATGATGAACTCCCCGATGAAGAAGAGAAACAGCCCGAACCTGAAGAGCCTACAATCTCACAATCCAAATTCAGTAGCTCTCTCATTCCATCGGAACCCGAACCCCTTCTCATCCCTTTATGCGTGTCACTGGTGTCCATTGTCCCGATGCTAAGACATTAGAGTTAACCTAGACCTTCCAGTGCTGGCTCTTTAGCCGCAGTATCTCTAAGCCCGAGTGACATAGACAGATAAAGTCCATAGGAATCCTCTATCTCTTCTCGTTGTCCTCCCAGCTATCTATACCTTCTGTCTCTTACCTGAGTCTCCCTTGAGTTGTGTGTCACGGTATATCCACTCCTATCCAATACTGTTATCCCCTGTCTTGTTTAGTTGTGTACCTTTCTCTGATAGTCTTGAATACCTATTTACTAGTACTCTTGCCAAAGCTTCCCTTCGGAAATATAAATCACGATACCTCGGGATACTCCCAGGTGAAGTGCTACAGTGATGATTCTGTGCGCTTGCATTATATTTATATATTTTACTAAGCCATAAGGAAAACCACTGAAACACTCCTTACCCCAGTACCGGGATTCTCAATCCTGATATTGGATCATAAGAAGTGCCAACAACAGCCCTATACGGCCTACGTAATCCATCACGTTCGTCTCGTCCTGTAGGATTCCAGAATGTAGGATTGGCGAAACCCCTTCTCATCCCTTTCTGCGTGTCATAGGTTCTATTGTGGCGAAGCTAAGACATTAGAGTTAACCCTGATGTCTGAGTGCTGGCTCTTCAACCACTGTATCTCTAAATCCGAGTGACATAGACAGATAAAGTACCTAGGAAACCTCTATGTCTTCTCGTTGTCCTCCAAGCTATCTACTCCTCTTCCCTATGTGATCCTACCTTGAGCAGTGTGTCACGGTATATCCATTCCTATCCAATACCGTTATCCCCCATCTTGCTAGTTGTGTACCCTTCTCTGATAGTCTCAAATACTTGTTTGCTAGTACTCTTGCCATAAGCTTCGCTGCGGAAATATAAATTATGATACTTCGGATTACTCCCCGGTGAAGTGCTACACCGGTAATTCTGTGCGCTTGCAGAATATTTATATATTTTACTGAGCCATAAGAAAAACCACTGAAACGCTCCTTACCCAAGTATCGGGATTCATAATCCTAATATTGGATCGTAAGAAGTGTCAATAGTAGCCACGGCGATGCGCGGGGGCGCACGCCACTGATGCCAGAAGAAGGCTAGCGAGCATTGAAGCAAACGCTGGGCAAGAGTGGCGGAGGATGAAGCCCAACGTCACTGAGATGCGGGTCAACTTCGGTAGGAAGTTAGCGAATGGCACCACCAAGGGTCAAGTCTCTGCATCGAGGGTAACTCAAATGCCGCCCTTTTCCAGCAATGTAGCCGCACAAGGGTCTTCAGTTGGTGTGATGCCACAAGAAAGCCAGCGATAGGTCTGTGGAGACTAGACCGGTTTCGCTTGGGCAAAAAATCTTACTATAGTGACCCGTGTACTGCCAAGTAGGCAGTTTATGTATTTGTATTTGCAAACGGCCCATGGCCGACTATAGTTTATCTTGTAAACCCACCGAGTTGGAATATGAACATGTCCATTCTTAAGGGGAAACTCTGCGTCCAACCCTTCTCAGGAGAAAAGGGTCAGAGTGGTCTCGAGAACACGCGCATCCTGACCCAGCACCCAGCCCCCGAGCATGCGAGGTGTCTGGCCTGGTCCCTTTGGACACGCCGAGTCCAAGTAGAGCACCCAGCGCCCAAGCATGCGCGGTGTCTGGCCTGGTCCCCAAGTTCTCTAGGCAAAATGATCAGACTCGAGAGCACAACAGGAATGTTGACTGGGACGAGATCCACGAGTGGGTAAGCAGTGTCATGAAGGGCAACATTGCCAACAACGGCGCTCCTCACCCTTTCTACCTTGGTTACTGTTGACGCCTTTTTCTGGTCAACACACTAGAGCGCAAGGTTGCGCAGCAAACAAAATGTGAACTCGCCGCAGCCTCAGTCCAAACCGGTCTGACCGGTTGGGAGATCTGGTCTGACCGGATACGTCGGGGACTTCGGGAAAAACCTTAAAACACCACCTCGGGAGGGACCCCATCGGAGATGGCATGCCTAGGGTTGCTTTGAGATCGGTCAGGCCACTCAGAACCTCCTTGAACGCCGTCGAGACAAACAAGGAAAGCAAAAGGGTTGGAAAAGCTAGGGTTTGGAGATAAAAGTAGAAAAAGTATTGGGAAAATTTGCTACATGACATCCAAAGTGACATCGTTTTGCTGGAGCACACCGTTGACCACATTATATGCTGGTGGACACTCTCGTTTTGTGCAAATTTGCTGGAACACACCGTCTTGATTAAAATAACATTTTTTGGCTGAGAAGGAGAGATAGAGACGAGGAAATGTCATTTTTGCCCTTGGTCCCACTTGTCAGTTCTTTCTTCTTCCTTTCTCCCCCTTCTCTTGTCCCCGGGCAATTCAGCCGCACCCGCTAGACTTCCTACCATGGATCGAGCTTCCTAATCCTAATTTCTAAGCCCAGATGGAGACGATGGGGACCCATGAAAGGCTTCCGTACATCTCGTAACGTATCTCACTCTCACAGGATAGGCCGCCCGACGGGCAAACAAGGACGGCAGCGGACAGCCGGACACTGTTACAGTTACAGTGGAGACCAACGAACACAACAATCAGCAAGTGATGTGCCCCCGTCGGCCGTCAGCTCATCCAACAACCGTGGGGCGCCGCGCGAATCAGCACGAGAACGTCCATGGCGCGGCCGTCGGCCGGTTACGGCGGTGTCGGCGCCAACGCAACCGCCGCCTCCTCCTCCTGCTCCCGCTCCCGCTCCTCGGCCTTGCCCATGGCCGCCGCCCGGCGCATCCGCCGCGTGCGCGCAGGAACGCGCCCAACGCCACCTGCATCGCGGTGGCCACGCAGGTGAGCGCGATCCCGAACCGCTCGCCGAAGTTGAGCCGGTGCTACGCGGACCACGCCGCGCGAGGCCAGAGCGGTTGGGCGCGGCGTCGCGGCCCCAATGGCAGTGGCGGCGTGGCGCAGGGCTTGCTGCCGCCGCCGCCTCCCAATGATGTGGCCTCCTGCGGCCTCGGCGGGGGCGAGTGGCCAAGCGGCGCCGGTGCCGGTGCGGCAGTGCCGGTGTGGGAGCCGGGGATGGCGAGCCGGCGACGGCGGCCAGGGGAATAAGCGATGAGAGGAGCAGCGGGACGAGGAGAGCGGCAGCGGCCGCGTCGACGGTCACGGCCCGGGCCTGGGCGCGCGCAGACTCGCTACCTCGTGGTGCCATGGGGGAGGAGGCATCGGCTGCGCTGGAGCTGGAGCTGGAGGTGGAGGATGGAGGCCGCCTGGACTTGGAGCAGCAGGACGGGGGTAGTTATGAGCGCGACGCGGTTCTTCTGGTCTCCATGGTAGGAGAAAGAGGAGAAGGGGGAGAAAGAAAGAAGAAAGAACTGACAAGTGGGACCAAGGGCAAAAATGACATTTCCTCGTCTCTATCTCTCCTTCCCCGTCAAAAAATGTTATTTTAATCGAGGCGGTGTCTTTCAGCAAATTTGCACAAAACAAGAGTGTCCACCAGCATATAACGTGATCAATGGTGTGCTCCAGCAAAACGATGTCACTTTGGATGTCCTGTAGCAAATTTTCCCAAAAGTATTTGATCGATTGGATGATAGGTCTCAATCAGCCACGACCCTTTATATTTATAGGGTGGGGAGGTCTTGCCACGCAAAGAATCCTTTTACAACTTGAAAATGACTAGGATTCCTAATTCTACTCCAGCTTGGGGTAAATCGGTCAGACCGGTTAGGCAAACCGGTCAGACCGGTTGTGGTCGCTGCCAGATCGGCTACAGACAAACCGGTCTGACCAACCACCAAAACTGGTCTGACCGGTTTCACCAAGCCTGACAGGCTACTACCAATTTCAGGTGCGAACATATGCCCCCTGTTTTTAGTAAATTTAATGCACTAAAAAATATTCTAACGTCGATGCCATAAATTTCACCGGCCATTTTTACTCTAAAGGTGACTTTTTACATAAATCGGCCATATGCTATCAAGCACTTTGTCAAACACTTGGATAAAATTTCTTCAAGTACCTCCCGTTGAGAGCTCTAGGCAACTGCAGTCCGTGCAAGGTCTCTACCATATAAGAATTTCCTGAACAAACCTTCACAATCTTGAAAGGAGCCTCCCAACTTGGAGACCACTTGCCAAACTTATTGCTTTTCGACACAATAGGCAAAATTGTTTTCCAAACCAAATCACCTACCTGAAAATATTTGGCCTTTACTCTCTTGTTGTATGTTGTAGCCACTTGTCTTTTGTCTTTCTCAATCTCTTCTAAATCTTCCAAGCGCTTGTCCGTCACCTCATCAATATTGTCCATCATCAAAGCATAATATGTATTGACATCAAGATTATTTTGCTTTGTAAATCTATAAGCGCCAAGATTTACCTCAACGGGCAAAACGGCCTCTTGACCATATACAAGCTCAAAAGGATTAACTTTAGTAGCACCATGCCTAGAAATACGATGAGCCCATAAAGCTTCAGATAATACCTCATGCCACCTTTTAGGATGATCTTCTATCTTCTTCTTGATGAGCTTTATCAAAATCTTGTTGTTAGACTCGGCTTGACCATTGGCTTGAGCATAATACGGAGATGAATTGAGAAGCTTAATACCATAAGAATTGACAAATTCACGCACCTCTTTAGATACAAACGAAGTTCCTTGATCAATAGTCAAAGTTTGTGGAATGCCAAACCTATGTATAATATGTTCTCTAATGAACTAAATCACCTCTCTATTTGTCATATTGTTCAAAGGAATCGCCTCAGTCCACTTGGTAAAGTAATCCGTAGCCACAATCACAAAACAATGACCTTTTGAAGAAGAAGGATGAATTTTACCAACAAAATCTAAACCCCACCCTCGAAAAGGCCAAGGCTTGATGATTGGACGCATCAATGCAGCAGGTACCAACTGAACATCCCCAAATTTCTGACACTCTTCACAACCCTTGTAATACTTAAAACAATCAGCTACCATTGTAGGCCAATAGAAACAAGCTCGCTTAAGGAGCTAGTTCATCTTAGGAGCCGATTGATGAGTACCACAAATACCTTCATGAACCTCTGCCGTAGCCAACCTAGCTTGATCAGGACCTAAACACTTAAGAAGAAAATCATCCATAGTCCAACGATATAATTCACCACCATCTAAAACAAACTTGAGAGCCCATCGTCGGAGTTTTCTGTGAACCATACTGCTAGGGTATTTTTAAATAATCAACCAGAGGCTTCCTCCAATCATCCACTTCATCTTGATCGCAAATAACAGCCGAAGCAGATTTTCTACCAGACAATCGGTCAGACCGGCTTGAGGAATCGGTGTGATCGGTTCCTCCAGAGCAGCACACTCAGCTTTCAAAAACATCGGTTTTCATTCTTGAAAATTTCTTTTCTGAACATTATAACCAGATGCTTGCTGAGCTAGATCATTTGCCCTTGTGTTCTTTTCTCGTGGTACATGACGAATTACAAATTCATCTAAATAAATATGATATCGAGGCATTCGTCAAGATAAGTATTTCAAAATCCATCTAAGCATTGACATACCTTAGAAACTTGCTGTACCACCAGTAGAGAATCACCATAAGCTTCTATATGTTTTACTCCCTTGTCATGCAAAATTTCCAATCCGAATAAAAGAGCCTAATACTCGATATGGTTATTAGTACATTTATGATCTAATCGGTTAAGAGCTTCAAAAATAGCTCCATGTGGAGAAATAATAACAATCCCAACACCACAACCACTTTTGAAAACCGATCCATCAAAATGCAACTTCCATGGAGTAAAAGTAATATAACTGACATTTAAATCAAGTTGCTTATATACTCTATGTTCAACAATAAAATCAACAACTATTTGCCCTTTCATCAAGGTTAATGGCTCACAATGTAAATCATATTCAACTAAAGCATAAGCCCATTTACCAACTCTACCACTCAAAATTGGTTTATGCAACATATATTTAATTATGTTGGTTTGACATGCTACTACACAAGTACTTGGTAAAAGATAATGCCTCAACTTGGTACAAATATGATATAGTGATAGACACTATTTTTCAATAAAAGTGTACCTTGTATCGGCGTCCAATAATCTCCTGCTCTCATATGCTACAATATATTCCCTTCCTTCGGTTTCTTGAGTCAACACTCCCCCAATGACATATTTTTCAGCCGCTATATATATAGCTTGAATGGAATTCATGTGTTGGGTGATTGAAGGACGGGTGGCAAAGATAAATAATTCTTGATCTCATCAAATGCCTCTTGTTGCGTTGCGCCCCAAGTAAAATCAGCATCACTCTTCAACCGAAGTAAAGGAGTAAAGGCATTCACCTTCCCGGACAAATTACAAATAAATCTTCTCAAGTAATTCACTTTGCCTAAGAACTTCTGTAAGTCTTTCTTGCACGTAGGAGCCCTTACATTCTTAATAGCTTTGATATTTTTAGGATCTATCTCTATGCCTTTCTCATGCACAATAAAGCCTAAAAACTTCCCAGCCGATACTCCAAAAGCACATTTGAGTGGATTCATTTTTAATTTATATCGACGCATTCTTTCAAATGCAAGTCTTAAATAAGCTAAATGAGAATCTACTCCAGCCGATTTGACAACAATATCGTCGATATAGACCTCTAGTATAATGCCAAGTAAATCATGAAAAATTAAATTCATAGCTCTTTGATAAGTGGCACCAGCATTTTTCAATCCAAAGGTCATGACTATCCACTCAAACAAACCAACAAAACCCGGACATACAAAGGCCGTTTTGGATATATCCTCTTCAGCCATGAATATTTGATTGTAACCAGCATTATCATCAAGAAAACTAAGAATTCTATGTCCAGATGCAGCTTTAACAAAAAAATTAACTATAGGCATAGGATATTCATCTTTAGGAGTAGCTTTATTTAGATCTCTAAAGTTAATGCAAACATGAAGCTTTTTTGTTCCTTTTTTCTCAACAAGCACAATATTAGAGATCCAATCAGCATATCGACAAGGCCTAATAAATTTAGCATCTAGCAACAGATTGATTCCCTCTTTCACTTGGTCATAGATATCAGGATTAAAGTTCCTATGAGATTGTTTAAAAGGCCTAAAACCAAGTTTAATAGGTAGACGATGTTCAACCAAATCACGACTTAGACCAGGCATCTAATTGTAACTCAATGCAAAACAATCGATATGCTCCTTTCATAACTTTATTAATTCAAATTTAAACAAAGGATCAAGATTCTTGTTTACAAATGTCGGCCTAGGCATAGTACCATCACCAATATCTACCTCCTCTAAAGGATCAGCCGACGTAAACCCTTGTCCTAGCTTGCTCAAATCATCAAAATCTTCAATGGCCTCACACATATCATTCTTATGTGTCCGATAGTGCTCACGCCTCTGCTATAACCACTCTAGATTTGGATCTAGCAAATTACAATAGACGGTATAGCCAGATCTCCAATCGGCTTCATAACAGCAGTAGCAAAACCATCTTTAGTGCAACCGATGATCTCACAATCAGATAAATCCAAACCAGATAAGCACTTAAGATTTTCATGATCATTTATGGTGGGACTATCAGCTACTGCAACACAAGCCGACGTATCTCCATGAACAATCTCTACCTCATCATCTATCCGTTGAATTAAAAATTGATGCAAGGTAGAAGGTACGCACTGATTTGCATGAATCCAATCACGACCAAGGATTAAACTGAAGTTACCTTATGTCTCAGTGACGAAGAACGCAGTAGCCAATGTCTTGCTCCCAATAGTAAGCTCCATGGAAGCAACTCACTTGGCGCTCATAGGTTCACCTCCTCCAACACCGCTGATAGTCATGTTGGTCTTGATCAGCTCCTTATCTGAACCTCCCAGCTTCTTGAATAGAGAATACGACATCAATTTGACTATCACCCCTCCTTCCACTAGCATGCGAGAGATAGGCTTCCCATTGATGTGTCCCTTCATATACAACGCCTTCAGATGATTATCAGTAGCTTTAGGCTTCTGGAAAATAGCTTCTTTTGGCCCAAAGTCAAGATGAGCAATATCTTCTTCCGATAGCATGTAACCATCCATAGACATATGAATTACATTAATATCGAGATTCATGTGCTCAGGGGAAGAACCATAATCAACAAGCTCTTCATCGTCCTCTGAAGCGGGTACCGATGATAGCTTACCATCACAAACCATATGGACTGAATAAGAGAAACTGGGCAGCGCATCAGGCAAAGCGGTCTAACCGCTTTCAACTGGTCTGACCGGCGAAACCGGTCTGACCGACGAAACCGGTCTGACCGACACCCCAACCGGTCTAACCGGTTCTGACTAGGAGTTGGTCTTGACTCTCCACTCTTTTCCCTGTGGAACCATAGGCCTGTACTGGTTGAATGCCTCATCTATTTGTTTCTCCAGCTCTTTCTCTTTTTTCTCCTGGAATCTCAAGCGCTGAAGTTTCCTCCTTTGTGTACGAGTTAAACCGGGAGGACACCACCTTGGCAAGAAATATTTGGAGTCAGAGCCACTTCCACTGGCCACATGGTCATTAACAGTAATAGATTCCTTTTGGATGGGTATCTCAACCTTATTGCCTATGATAATCGGTCCTTTGCCACCCTTCTCAACGGAAACATCCATTGACATAATCTGAATTATATCTTGATTTGTAGTCCTCTCTGGATCAATTTTCTTTTTCTTCACCTCCTCCTTCTATTTTGGCCTATACACTTGCCTCACAGGAGGTGTTGTTGTCTGCCTCAGGAAACCGATCTAACCGGTTTTAGGAACCGGTCTGACCGGTTGGGTTTGATGACCCTGACCAGATTGGTGAGGTGCCAAACAGTCCTGTCTAAGCCTTGAGATCTTGTCCAAAGCTGGCTTCGTGTTCCTCCCCATCCTGGTTCAAAAGTTGGCTGATATGGCACCCACATTACTCCATTATCATCATATATCGGACGAGGTGGACATGAACCGGATTGTGTCCAAGATGGAGCAAAGCTTTGTTTTTGCTGGGATGATTCACCTTTGAACTTCATAGCAGCCCCTGATTTCAAAGATGGCTCTTCTTGGTATGAAGGTGACCTCATCCTTTTTTTTAACGGCCGATCACTTGTAACGGCCTTTTGCTTGGAATACTTGTCAAATAGCATGTCAAAAGTGACCTTTGGCTTAGGACCACTTCCCTGATTTTTTGCTACATTAAGTTTCCAACTTCCAATCTCTAGACGGCTTGGTTTAATCATTGTTGGGCGACCCTAGGGGCGAATCGGTCTGACCGGTTTGGCCTGGACAGGCTGTGTCGGTCTTTGATCGGTAGGTGTGGACGGTCCTTGCCCCCCAAGTCCAGAGGCTCTCACAGTCACCTTGAATGTCTCGCTGTCATCTGGAGTTTTCTCATAAGCAACTTCTCGTGTCAACTCTTTTCCTCTCAAATCGCGCTTGTCTTCACCAATCACAACATTCTTCCCTTTGGTTGCTTCGACTTGATGTGGCCGAACCAGGACCTTGGGCTGCTGTAAATCCATGGTATTGACAGGAAAAGGTACTTTGTCCACTTGCATCTCATGAAATGTCAAACGAACTTCGTTTATGGCCGATTGAACCTGTCGACGAAACACATTGCAATCATTAGTAGGATGAGAAAAACAATTATGGAACTTGCAAAATGCACGTCGTTTCAACTCATCAAGTGGAGGCAAATTATGAGATAATTTAATGTTTCCAGATTTAAGTAATTCGTCAAAAATACGATCACACTTGGAAACATCAAAAGTAAATTAATTTCTTCTTTCTGACCCTTACTAGCTGGCTTAAGTGATGAACAAGAATAGGTTTTTTCTTTAGAGGGCCAAACAAATTCACCAGCATAAACTTCTTTATCACTCTCACTCGAGCTATCGGATTCATAATCAATAATATGAACATTAGAACGACGTTATCTAGAAGTATCTCTATCTTTTTCTTTATTCATTCGATTTTCAACAACTAAAGCTCTAATTTGAACTTGTGCAACCGAAAGAAAATCAGAACCCTCTATTTTATCTCTAATGGATGATCTTAAACCTTTTAAGCAAATATCAGCAAGGTCCATATCAGTGATTGACAAATTGAAACAACGGTTTTTAGTTTCTTTAAACCTTTTAATGTAAGCAGAAACAGTTTCATCTCAACTTTGTCTAACCGATGTCAAATCTGTCAATTTCAATTGCAAGCTCCCACCACTACTAGATTTTTGGCCTAACGCAAGGGTGAAAAAACGTGGCAATAGGGCCCAAATCGTGGCAATAGGTACCATTCGCATCAATGTCTATTTGGTTGCCAGCTGTTGCAAATAACTTTGTAGCAATAGGTGCATTGCAACAGTTTTTTTGTTCAGTTGCAATATTATGGAAGTTGCCACACACTACATCATTGCATTAGAGAATATTGCAACTTTCGATGTCGTGGAAGTATAATGTATTGCCACACAAGTAGGCATTGCTATATTATTTACTTGCAATGGATTGACACTGTGGCAATATGGTATTTGGCCACGACAAACATGGTGGCAATATGATATATTACAACACATATTTTACGTTGTGATAGAGCTTATGGCCACACAACTGTTTTCGTGGCAATAATTTATATTGCCATGGATACATGTTTGGTGGCAATAATTTATTTTGCAACCAACATTATTTAGAAGCAAGAAAAGATATTGCCATGGATACATGTTTTGTGGCAATAATTCATTTCGCAATGGAAAATATTTAGAAGCAAAAAAATATGTCGCAACAAAATATCCTTCAAGGTTATTAAGTATTATAACATCATTTTTTTCTTTTGTGGCAATAAGTTGTTTTGCAATGGAACATATCTAAGGCAAGAAAAGATAGTGCAACCAAATATAGGTTGTGGCAAAAATTGTTTGCAACGATATGCAATTGTGGCAATAACTTATAGCAACCAACTAGTATTGTTGCATTTATTTATTTTTCCAACAAGAAGATGTATCTCGCAACACATACTGCATTTTGTATATTTGGATATTGAATCATTTGTGTAACAAATAAATTTCACCAAAATATGAATTGTATCATCATCAAGATAAAATGAAGCCGTCCTGACAATCATCGAGCTAAAGTGCCAAATACATTCTCCAAATCGGAAATAGTTCATAACTAGTGTTGGGGCACCAACAGTACTAAATCTATCGTATGGAGGCTACAACAAGCATTCTCTAACTTTGATTTTCTGTGTGTGGACCATGGCATGACTCCGAGTCCATGTGCTCCATTCAAGATGAATGTTCCTGCTGAACAAAAGAATGCAGTGCATCAGCAAAATTCATGAGTAAGTCACAACCACATATGCTGTCACAACAGCAGCAAAGCTAGATAGAACACTGATTTCAATAATGATGATTTAAATAATGAACACCCAAGCCTTTTTGTCCAAAGCAAATTGTGTATGATAGAACACTGATTTCAATCAGGCATCAAATGAAAAATATATTAATGTATAGAAATGTGGCATTGACTTCAACCAGATTGATACATCTCCCCGACATCATTAATGAACCCCTCACATTGGTGCCTCATTTTTCTATGCAATGCAATTGTGACTCCCAGATTCGCCTCTGCCGGCCAGCCATACACCCAGCAGCTATGCATGGCCTAAAGTCTATACTACAGGCTAAAACCCCTGGTGAGGAATAATACATCAGCACTTTGATTTAAGGTAAAAGAAGTGTTGACATCATTAAAAACTTACATGATAAACAATATAGTGAATCAAGAATTGATCGTCAGTTTTGACACTAAATTATTTCTATGCAACATATAGATGCAGCCCCCTCGCGGTCGATTTCTGGAACCACCACTGGTTCATTTCATTTAGAGTTTGCAGCATAGATTAGAAATCACTTTTGCTTTTTCATACCTGTTGGCTTCTTGTGCGTACACGTTTTGTAGCAGCATTCAACAGTTGATGTGAAGTAATAAAACCTCCTGGCACATTGCTTTTGCTGTTTCGAGAAAGACCTCGAGAGAAAGTACTACCTGTAGTTTTGTTAGCAATTTTGTCAACAGTTGGCACAGCTGAACTCGGCATGATGCTTTGAGGGTCAGTCTGCATAGGAAAAATAAGGGGAAGGCATTTAGCTAAAAAAACATTCAAATATGCTCATGTGTCACAAATATCCATATTGCTTTTACCTGAAGTAATGGGGTGTTTCTCTGTTCTGCAATCTTGGATAGCATCTGTGACATAATTTCTTCCCTAAGTGCTTCCCTTTTCTTATTCTCTTCTTGTTGAATCTGTATTAATTTTTCTTCCAATATCCTCTCCCTTTCAGCCTTTTCAATCGCAAGTTCTTCTTCTAACTTGTCCACCTTCTCTTGGAGTACATTATTTCTCTGGTTGGCTGCATCTGTAGCATGAGCTTGCTCTTGGATCTGAGCATTCAGCAATTCACTCCGTGTTGGATTTTTAGACAAGTACCCATGACCATGTTTTTTGTTGGTTTTGCAGCCTGTGCTTGCCTTGTAAGATGTCTGGAAAACATTGTTTTCCTCTGCAGTCGAGATGGAATATGTATCATCATTGCGTTCTCTCTCTGAAAGTATTCCACATGCATTATCCTAATTGAAACAGCAGCATTGGTGTTAGCATTGGACATAAAAAATAATATGAATCATGTTGTTACCATGAACTCTATAAATTACTTACATAGACAGCCTTAGATGCTTCATCTGACCACTGCCCATTCTTCAAATGAGTACTCATCCAAAGACTTAGATCACTTGGTTCTTCTCCTGTAGATTGATTGAGGAACTAAAGTAGAAGGAGCTTGTGGTAGTTTACTTACAGTGGTTATTACCTCAACTTGATTGTCGTTTAGATTGATCGCCGGCAGCTCGAATTCTTTCAATCTTGCCACCTTGCCATGACGATCCTTCTTGACGCTTGCTAGGAATTGTAGTCTCATGTACTCTTGCAGTGCCTCAAACTTCTTCTACTCCTCTGGAGTAAGATCTTCCAGCGAAGCAGTGATGATGTTGTTCATATCAAGATCACACCGAGATCCCATCTTGGCCGGGGTTAGATTGAACGGTTTTTACAACCAGATCTTCTAATTTTTCCCCAGCGGAGTTACCAAAAGTATGTTGACGCTTTTTCCGGTCAACACCTAGAGCGCAAGGTTGCACAGCAAACGAAACATGAACACGCCGCAGCCTCAGCCCAAACCGGTCTGACCGGTTTGGAGATCCGGTCTGACCGGATTCATTGAGGGCTTCGGGAAAAACCTAAAAACACCACCTCGGGAGGGACCCCGTCGGAGATGGCACGCCTAGGGTTGCTCTGAGATCGGTCAGGCCACTTAGAACCTCCTTGAACACCGTCAAGAGAAACAAGGAAAGCAAAAGTGTTGGAAAAGCTAGGGTTTGGAGATGAAAGTATAAAAAGTATTTGATCGATTGGATGATAGGTCTCAATCGGCCACGGCCCTTTATATTTATAGGGTGGAGAAGTTTTGCCCCGCAAAGAATCCTTTTACAACTTGAAAATGACCAGGACTCCTAATTCTACTCCAGCTCGGGGTAAACCGTTCAGACCGGATAGGCAAACCAGTCAGACCGGTTGTGGTCGCTGCCAGATCGGCTACAGACAAACCAGTCTGACTGACCACCAAAACCGGTCTGACCGGTTTCGCCTAGTGTAACAACCCTAAAATTCCTATAGGCTTTGTTGGGTGCAAAAATTCGAATTTAAAAATTTTGGTGGAATTGTGTGCATGCAAACAAACATATAAGAGTGTCTTCTATTTGCTCCCTAAATTCCTAGGCAATTTAAATTCAATTTAAAATCAATTTGAAGTGCTAAGGATGAAATAGTGTGATTTGGAGTTATTTGGATTTATTTGGATTTTTGGTTGGTTTGAATTCAAATTCTAGATTTGAATTCAAACTCTAATTGACTAAACTAATTTCCAAATCCTATTCCTGTTCGTGGGCCGAATTCCCGCAGCCAAGTCCATTTAACCCCCTTCAACTCTTCTACCCGAGCCAGCGAACCAATCGGCCCGCTCGGCCTTTCGGCCCAGCACGGCCCAACCTCCTCTCCGCGTCCGCTCCGCGTCCGCCTTCACCCGCTGACTGCTGGACCCCACCTGTCAGCCATCTTCTTCCCCCGCGTCATCTTCCTCCGCGCGCCGCGCCTCTCTCTCTCCCGCGGAGCGCCGCCCGTGACCCAACCACCCGAGCGCTGTGCGGCCCGTCGCGATTGCGCCGCGTGTCCGCAGCTGCTCGAGCTCTCCATCTCGCCGTCCGTGCCCGCCGAACCCTAGCCTAGCGCCTATTTAATCCCGCCGCCGGCCTTCTTCTTCCTCAAGCCGCGCCGCCCTTCGGGGTTCCATCCAGATCCAGTTCGTGGGAGGGGAGGAGTAGGTGAGGGGTGGGGAAGGTCCTGGAGCAGTCGGAGCAAGAGGAGGAGAGCCGGAGCGCCTTCCCCGCGAAGCCGCCGAGCACCGGAGCGCCGCCGTCCGTGGACTCGCCGACGAGGAGCCGGACCAGGGACGAGAGGAAGCGCACGAGCACCGCCCGACTGCGCCGAGTCTTCCCCGAGCTGCAGCGTACGACGACGAGACCCTGGGTGAGCTGCCCGCGTTCGCCCCCCTTCTTCTCTGTTTCCGGCGGAGCGCCGCCGCTCGTGCTCGCCGTGCCAAGCCAAGCCCCTGTGAGCCAGCCTTCGTGCTGTGCATCTTCTTGTGCAGGTTCCCGTCGCCGCTAAACCCTTTGCAACCCGCCGTCGCTTGTTCCCCGCAGCCGAGGCCGCCGCGGCCGAGCTCTGCTCGCCCCGCGCGCGAACGCCGAGGCCACGCGCGGCCGTGGGCGACCACGAGCCCGCGCGTGCGCACCTAGCCGTGCCCCAGCAGTCGCTGGAGGCCACGAGCGTGCTAGCCGAACCCGAATCGAGCGCAGTTGAGCCAAATCCCGTGTCGCCGTCGTGCTCGCCGGCGTTCATGGCCGTGCCATCGCCGTCGCACGTCGGGAGCCCAATCCGAACCCAATCCGAGCCTTTCTCACCTCAAGCGTGTTCGCCTAACCCAAGCCAAGCTGTTCCGACCGTTCTTGAGCCCAGCCGAGCCTTCTCCGGCCAGTTCCGCCGCCGACCGTCGCCGCCGGTCGCGCTCCGGAGCGCGCCGCGCGTGCGCTGCGTCGCGCCGTGGCGAAGCCGCCCCTTCGTGGGCCGATTTCTCGCGGTTAAGTCTGTTTAACACCCTTGAACTCTTCCGGCCCATTCGCTTTCGGCCCAATTCCAGCCCAGCCATCGTTTATTCTTTTTCTTTTTCCTTTAACAGCGCTGACGTATGGGACCCACCTGTCATACTCTGTGAGTCGCTGACACATGGGGCCCACTGACCAGAGTTGACCCGCTGACCGTTGACCGTTGACCCCGTTGACCGTTGACCGGTCAACGCTGACGTCAGCAGGGCCCACTGCTGACGTCATCCTAGGCGGACCCCACTGCTGACGTCAGCATGACATCATGCTGACGTCAGCAGGCTAATTTCTGTCTGTTTTCTTTTTCGGAAATTATTTAATATTTTCAGAAAATGATTTAAACTTCGAAAATTAATAATAAATTAACCGTAGCTCAGAAAAATATGAAACCAGTTTCTATATTTTTCTAAAATCATGATCTACGCGTTAGTGTAGAGTTTGGTGTTATTTGAGTCTTCTTTCGTCGCTGTTTTAGTGTTTCTTTGCTAGTAGCCGCGTCTTATTTTCTTTCCGCGCCCCTAGGAGCTCCGGAGAGTCAGGAGGAGCCGGACTACTACAACAACTGCTTTGACGAGGACGAAGACCTTTGCCCAGGTTCACGCCCGACCATCTCTGAAATACCTATTAGACATGCAAACTAGTATGCTAGCGCTTTACTTTACTCGCATGATAAACCTGCACTGCCTTTGTTATTATCCTGTTACCTTGCTACCTACTACTCACTTTATAAATATGCTATGCTATGCATGTGTTGGGATGGTTGTGATTGATCCTCTTGGCGTGAGTTGTGGGTGGTTTGGGAGGAGTAGTGCAGCTAGGCGGTGTAAGCGAGTAAATAACAACTCGATCGTTGATCGAGGTGCTGAGGGACTGCACTCGGGCAGTCCCTATGGGGTACCTGTTGCGGGTACATGGTTACTGGTTACTTGGGGTTGGTACTCGGTGAGTACCTGAGGAGTTTGGGCGGCAATACCTGTTAAGGGTGCCGATTGCGGACCGTTGCGGCGGATCGCTTGTGATGCAGATACTCGCTTTACCGAACAATTAAGGACCGAGTCGTGCCCCCACTTCGGACTTGGGAATTACCGTGCTCACCATCTACCCAGTATGGGGAGGGTTCCAGCAAGCCTACTCTAGTGCGGCGCCGAGACTGTAGGAGAATCGAGTTTGATATGTGTAGGGGGGATTCGTTGCGGCGTAATCTCCCTGATTTACCACGGCCCCCGACTGGCCCCGGTGGGAAGGTTTCACGACCCTGGGGCAGATGTTAGATCGGATGTTTCCCGAGCCCAGGGAGACAGGATTGGCGCCGCTACTGTTTAGGGTCTTTGCTGTGGGCTGCGTCTCAGGTTGGTTGCGGACTAGCCTTGCAGCCCGGATGGATTCCTGGAGTGCCACCTCTGCAGAGTGTAAACTATACGTATAGCCGTGTCCACGGTTACGGACGACCCATTTCTGAGAAGCCCCGGCTAGCATGGGAAACTACTTTCTTACCTCATCCTTGATTCGGGTTATGAGAGATTGGTCCAGCTGAGGCTGTTGAGACGAGGTGGGGAGGGAGCTCACCGAGTCGACTAGTGAGTGAAAGGCGTTGGTGGATAATGTTTTGCGGGAACCTGCCGTGGCAGGACGAGCCCGATGGGATTATGTGAGGCTGATGGTTGGTTTTGGGGAGTGGAGGTGTATGTGTGTGAGCAGGAGTTGGTGTCGAGATGAAATTGGGTTATTGCTGCTGCTTGCATAAGAAAACCCTGGCTTAAACCTTGATTATTTCTATATCCTTAGAATAGGCCACCTTTAAAGCTTGCATCATATTATGGTTGGTGACGTGGACCTGTCCCATTTCCTTGGGGACAGACTTTGGGTTCTCAGGTGAAGACCCCGACCGCGAGTTCAACCAGGACGGGTGGTACGACTGAAGGGTGTGCGCTACGCTCAAGGATGCCTGTGGGGGAGTGGACCCAGTTGTTCTAGCTACCGCTGCGCAGATGTTTCTTATTGTTGTTTTAGCCCAGAGGGCTTGTACCAGGCGCTTTGTCTTTATATGAGTCATGTATGAATCTTGTATCGTTGTATGGATGTGATATTCGACTGAGATGAGTTCTGTACGAGATAGCTGCTATTCCTGGGACTATCTCAAGGGTACAGGGAGTCGGGTTCTCGTTGGTGAGAATCCGGTTCGTCACAGTTGGTATCAGAGCCATACTTGACCGTAGCGCGTAACCCATAGAACGGAAACCTAGGACAGAAGCTCTAACTGAGTCCTCTATTCTATATGAAACCCCTTGGACTATTTGAAAACTATATAAGTACATCTCATCTATTTGCAAAACTTTTACCCTTACCTTACCTTACTAACAACCCACTAACTGTCTGGCAGATGGAAGGAAGATCAGCAGATGAACGACGAGAGATCAGGACCACAGGAGCAGACTGTGGAGGTTTGGCAGTATTACTGAGGGAGGTGCTGCGTACAGTGGGAATAGATGTGGATAACGTCTTCTACGAGGGATGGACCTACGGACCTGGAGAGGGAGTACACACCCGGTTGCAGATGGTTGTACCCAACATCCCTGGACGACCAAGGTCACTGATGCTACGAGCAGCTACCAGCGAGAGCACTTTCAGTCGGGCAGTGCAGACTATAGCTATGAGGATACTCCGACTTGCCACACTTGTGTACCAGAGTCAGCTCAGCCACACTCGTTTCCGGTACCTACCGCGAGCTCTTGAAGATCCGACAGACAGAGACGCAGTCAGCTTGCAGGCTCACGCAGCAGACCGAGAGCGGAACGTGACTCTGCGGACCTCAGTTCAGTGCATGATAGAGCAAGAATACTTGAACATTGGCCTAGAAGAGAAAGTTGCCAAGCTGAAAGAGAGGGTATGGAAGCAAGACCTCCAGCTGATGGAGAAGGACAACAGGATCGCCTTACTTGAGGAGCAACTCAGAGCTAAAACAAGGGAAGTCAGGAACTTGGAGTACGAAGCTCGCAACAACAGGCAGTTGGCAGGACTGATTCGAGCAACTCACCATGCTCGAGATGTCCGCCTAGAAGATCAGCTCGCAGAAAAAGACAAGGAACTAGCAGCCAAGGAAGAAGAGATAGAAGGTCTGAAGGAAGAAGTATACTGGTTGGACAGTCTCAACTCAGAACTCCAGGAAGAGGTGGATAGCTACAAGGAGAAGAGTGGACGAAACTACCAGCTGATGAAGTACCTGAGTCTTCAACAGATTATGGCAAAGGATGAAGCTCGAAGGACCCTTAGTAGTTGGGTAAGATCAGACAGGAAGAGAGTGGCAGAAATGATCACAGTGAACCAAGGACTACCAGAAGAACGCAGAGTTGAACCCAGCACAGAGAACTACAGAGTCTCACCAAGCCGAGTTGAGCCGATACCGCCACCTGAGGCTCGAACCTTTACTCCCGAGATGACAAGACTGAGACAAGAACTGGCACACTTAGAGAAGCAGTTGACAGAACCTGAGATGGACATAGTGAGGTTGGCAGCGCGCCTCACGGACACCCACCAGGACAACAGGCAGTGATCAAGCAGCAGACAGAGACTGAGGCTGTGAGGTTGGCAGCGCGCCTCACAAGCACATTCAGCAGTATGAGACAGATGCAGTAGGCAGTATCAGCAGATGTCAGCAGTTGATGAGAGTTGTATCTATCTTCAAGGGTAGATGTTTAGACTTAGTCAATCATGACCACCTTTTGGCTCAGCCACGATGTAGCATTCGCTTAGATGTACTAATCCTCAAGGTTCCAGGAGCTGACCTCGGGATAGTACACATGTCTAGGGTGTAATGCTGTAATGATTGATCGATCTTATTGGCTGTTCTTGCAGTTTTATTGTTGTTCGTCTTGAGTGTACTTTAGTGTTGAGTCTATTTCATGTGTGCAGCTCCTACTCTAGATGCGCTAACCTAACCATTACCGACCGCCACTAAATCTGCTTTATGAAAAATACAGCAAGATGTCAATCCGAAGATCCAACCGACTGCTTGCACGTTTTGAGGAAGCTGAGCAAGAAGAGGCAGCAATGGCAGCTAGAGGCAGAGGACGTGTCAGAGGTCGTGGTCGTGGAAGAGCAGCAGTTGCAGTTAGAGGCAGAGGTCGTGGACGCGCAGCAGGCGTGCTCCAGCCCGAGAACAACGCACCAGGAGAAGAACAAGAAGTGGAAATGGAAGAACCAGCAGTGGAACCTCAGCAGAACCAGCAGAACGTACAGCAACCACCGCCACCGCCTAACTTGGCAGAAGTGATGACTACACAGACACAGCTGATGCAACAGATGGCACAGGCCAACCCACAGATGATGCAAGCTATGCAACAGATGCAGGGAAACCAGAACCAGAACCGTCAGGGACACCGTGAGGAAGACCTACAAAGGAAGATTGAACGGTTCATCAGGCTAAAAGCACCCACCTTCGACTACTCGGACGAACCACTCAATGCACACGACTGGTTGCGTACCATCGAGACGAAGCTGGACCTGACAGACTACACTGAAGAGGAATGTGTGGCCCTTGCGGCACACCAACTCGAAGGCGCAGCGAAAGCGTGGTGGGAGAGCTACTGTGACTCTCACGCAAACCTAGCTCAGATCACCTGGCAAGAGTTTTGTGAAGCTTTCAAGGAGTACCACATACCAGAACAAGTCATGGTGCATAAAGCAATGGAATTCAGAACAATGAACCAAGGAAGTTTGTCAGTAGCTGAGTACGCTCGGCACTTTGCTAAGATGTCAAGGTACGCTCCTGAAGACGTCAACACTGAGAAGAAGAAGCGGTTTTGGTTCCAGCGTGGTTTACACAGAGGTCTGAGGACAGCACTCGCAGCGAGTTCACACAGGTCACTCAGAGAGTTGATTGACAGGGCTATCGCAGTTGAGAAAGAAAGAGTGGGACTTGAAGATACCTGGCGAGAGAAGAAAAGAAAGGCTGAACAGTTGCACAACCACAGGCTAAGTCAGAGGCCGAGAAGTGGCCAGAGCAACATGCTCAGGAGAAGCTTTCAGCAGAGCAACGGCCAAGGAAGCTCAGGGTTTAACAGAAACAGCTACCAGGTGTTGACGTAAAATCCGCACCTCACGCCAAGCACACAGCAAGCCGAACAAAGCTGGCTTCAAACGTGGCCCGGGCTTTCGAATCCGGAAGCGTGCCAGTCAGTTTGCCTGAAAACTAACAAAGGGATAAAAACGTTTAGATTAAAACCTGGAACGTGCCGGGTGAGACCAGACAGTTCCATGTTTGCGGCGTTGAAGCCAATCTTGAGAGACATATAGCTACAGGGAAGCTATCTGTCGGCAGTTAAAACCTCATTCGGCAATCGGCAAGGGACGCAAGGAGCGCACTGCCGAATGCGTGACGTAAGCATGACGAAAGATCGGCTTTCAACCGAATGAACACGTACTCATAGCCGATTAACGAGAAACAGAGCATGATAAATAAATAAAAGGGTGAAACATGATCATAAATTCGCAGTAAACAAAGAATGCATAGGCCGAAAGCAGCACCCGTCAAGCATGATAACAAAACAAGTTAATCCACCGCATGATACGACTTGTTTGTAACCACGCCACTAATCAGATTAGATTAATCCACCGCATGATACAATCTAATCATGAAAAGCTAAAAGCACTCAATGTTTAGTTACGAACCCACAACACAGTCACGAATTTACATTGAAAACAAGAATGCATAGGCCGAAAGCAGCACCCGTCAAGCATGACAACGAACGAGTTAATCCACCGCATGATACAACTCGTCTGAAGCCACACCACCAATCAGATTAGATCAATCCACCGCATGATACAATCTAATCGTGAAAGGCTAAAAGCATTCATTGTCCAATGCAAACCCACGAACACAAGTTCACTCATGAGAGCACTGCCGAATACGGCTATTTAGCCGAATCGGGATCCATGGCGAAGGAACAAGCCTAATCGGTAAAGATAAATCTATCAGATCGAATCGAATTCTAATCCACCGGATGATTAGCTCTAAGACGACCCAAAAACCTGCATCTACCGCATGATACCCGGTTCTGTCAAGATCTACACGATGCCGACAAGCTTGAACCCGCGACACGTAGCAACCTAGATCGGTTTCGGATTCGGCTATGAAGGGATAAGTCGTTGCACCGTAAAGCAGAGCCGATTCTAGCCGATCTAGATTGGGCAAAGGTGTGTTGCATGAATTAAGCACATAGTAAAAACGAAGCAACACGGGATAACTTAATGAATCTGTTAGATCTTGCCGAAATCTAACAGAGCCGATAACTTGGTCCATACTAGATCTTAGCCCACCGCATGGCTCATGACCTAACAGAGGAACCTTCTTGAAACCACAACTTAAATCCACCGGATGATACTAAGCATGATAACAAGACTACTTGCATCAAAGCTTAAATCCACCGCATGATACTAAGCATGATACAAGGTTGCCGGTACTTACGGAGGTCGACGGATCGATGACTCCTCTCGAAGAACTCGACGACTCGACTAAAGGACTCGATGTTGGCACGGGGCCGGTTTGTTGTATGATTGATTCGATTCTCTTTTACAGCTGCCATGGGTTTATATTTATACCCAGGTCTTGATACAACTCCTAGTCGGACACGACTACAACACTTGTTTCTAAAAATAAATGACGAATCTTCGTGCCCACATTTTCTTTCCTTGTTCGAACCGGCCTTTTCCTTATGTTGATCCGCGTCATCATGTCTTCCCGAATGCTACCACTCTTCGCCTGCGGAACAATGCCTCTGCCGAATGATGACGCATTCCCGACCGCAGAGTATCTCTGCCGAACATTTCAGCCGAATGGCGACGCGTTCCCGACCGCAGAGCATCTTTGCCGAATGCTTCAGAAAAAACCCTTTTAGCCGAATGGCATCCTTCTACCAAATCCGGCCCACATGTCAGCCTCTTCCTGGTGCCAATTTTTGGTGTCAACACATGCCCCTTCAATTTCGGGATAAGAGGTAACTTTTATCTCGGAATTGACCAAAAGCACTTAACATTTCCAAGTTGGTTCTGCTCGGCACCCGCTTCTCCTTCCGAATCTTCAGAGCTCTCATCCGGATCCGAACCCTAAGTCATCGTCTTCCAAGATCCAACCTTCAAATGGCGGACCAAGATCTTGCTCTCCAGGTAAACTTCAATCCCCTCAAGCATGTTCGGCAGTCTTCTTTCGATTTGCATTTTAAATTTCTTCTTATCCCCTTTCATTCTTGATAGGCCCTAGCTGCCGAAATCCTCATCCCTGTTGAGGAAAAATCTCCATCCTACTTCCTCGGTCCCGTAGGAGATTCAGATCCTTCTGAAATCATTGCGGCTGAATCTCAGCGGATTCCCTTTAAGATTTCACTGACAAAACCTCAGGAGTGGCAAGATGCCTTCAAGAACTGGCCTTTGCCCCCAATCGCCGGATGGAGAAATTGGTATAAAAGGATGTCTGATGATAAAAGCCCTCAAACACAGAATTGGGATCATTTGCGTATTTCTCATTGCCTGGAGCTGTCATTAGCTGAAACACCAAAGAATGAGAACCTCCTGATTGCAGCTTGCCACTTTTGGTCCAATGGTACAAATACCTTTCTTTTTGGTCATGGCCCAATGTCTCCTACTTTGGCCGATGTCTACATGATGACCGGCCTGAATGTTACAGGAACTGTACACCCATATGATCACAAAGGTTCCTCCAAGCAGACAGGAGTGAAAACAGGGGTTGGATATAAGAGATACATTCAGAATCATATGTCTGATGGCCCTCTGACCGATGTTGAATACAGGGCCTTCCTGAATATGTGGCTATGCAGATCAGTCTTTTGTGGCAAAGCCAATGAGCCAACCTTGAATCACATTGTAATGGCTGAAGAGTTGGCTGCTGGAAAAGTCATCCCACTTGGGAAATACCTCCTGGGAAGCGTCTATCATATGCTCAATCAAACCACCCACCTGATGCACACTAGAAAAAAGATCCCCTGTGTCAATGGTCCCTGGTGGTTTGTTCAAATGTGGCTGCAATTGTACATGCACCAAATCGTTGCTATTGATCTCAACAGCCGAGACTTTCCCTCAATCAATTATAAAGAAGGAGAAACCCGGAAAACCAAAGGTTGTTAAACTTATGGAGAAGCCGCCTCCACCGTATCCATCAACAAGACCATCGGTGAACTATTTGAGCTCTTCTTCAGGGGTTTTGCCAATCCTCTTTGGTTCCCTTATTTGGACAATAACAACCTTACTCTCCCTTGCGAATTCAGCTTTGAGACTGGATGCACTGATGTACAATCTGTAGCAATTTTTAATGCTTTCACCCAGCCCTGCATTTTGCCAGCCGAATTCTGCGGAGGGAGGCTAGTCCAAAGTACTTATGAATATTATCAGCCAAACATGATGGCTAGACAGTTGGGATGTGGCCAAGTGCCCCCTAGGCTATTTCTCCATGAATTCCTCAGGCCCAGGGAGATAGTCAAGGATCTCACAGAAACAAGAAGGATTTTCAACTATAAATGCTGTGGAACTATTTATGCACCTGATCCTTTTGTGCCAATAATATCTGCTCATCCTTCCTTCACTCTCTGGTGGCAAGAATTCCATGATCATATCTTCAACATGCCAATCCATCCTTTCTGCCTTGAATTAATGTCTGATTATCAGCCAACTGCAGAGGTAACACGCTTATTCCTTTGTCTCTCTTAACAATATTAGCCCCAATCAATTCTGACTTTATTATTTTGCAGGACATAACACCTGCCCCTCTTGCCAGGGTAATTTTATACAAAACTGCAGGCCCAATCTCTGCTTTGGGGCACCAATCCCCTACCTTGGCTCAGCTGATGGCTAGACAAGCTTCTTCAGATCCAATACTCACTAGACCATCATCTGTCAAGAGGAAAACCCTCCTTATAGCTGCTCCCTCGGTTGTAAAGAAGAAAAGAACAAGTAACAAAATCAAGGTCAGAGTCCTTCTTCTTTGACTATAATGCTTTTGGTGTTTTTGCTCAGCTTTGTTTCTTTTTGATTTCAGTCCAAAGAACAACAGCCAGCAATCAGTACAGGTCCTGCCGATGCTCCAATGATTGGTAAAATTTTCTCACATTTTTGTCTTTAAAGTTCCTCTCCATCGGCATTTATTCCTTTTCAGTTTCAGAGCAAATCTCAATAGACCCAATTTCGGAGAATCCTCCTTCTCATCAAGAACTAGCTTCAGCTTCTCCTGATGTTCCTCAACTAGAAGCCTCTTTTCCACCAACAGATCTTCCAAGCTCTCCTCAGCATGATATACAAGAATCTTTGCCTGAGCTCGAGCTGCCCTCTCTTTCCATCCAAGAGACTAGGAATGAGGTAGAGATAATTACTCAGTCTTCCAGCTCTTTATTCAATGAATCATCAATAATTCGGCATAATCTTCTTTCAGGAGAAAACCACTTCTTCACCCAGCTATTCATTTGCTGTGGATGATTTAGTTGCCGAACAAGGAGAAGAAACCTCTTCTGATCAAACTTTGTCAGAGGAGAACCAAGCAAAATTGAAAGAAATCCTCTCTTTTCTGCATAAGGACACTCGGGAACAAGTTACCAATGCTGATCTTTTAAGAGATTTGCTTGAATCAGTTGACCAAGATCTTCCTGCCGATATCAAGACTTCTTTAGATCCAATTTCCAGATTGGATGATCATTTTATCGCAGTGAAACAAGCTCTGAAGAATCAATCGGCTCAACCAGCCTTGGAGCAAAGGAGAACTTTGGTCAAGCAATCTGTAAAAGACCTGCATACTCAAGTCCAGAATGATAAGGATTTATTGACCAAGCTGGAATCTGAACTTGAAATGAAGGAAATCAGAAAAGCTGCACTTGAAGCCGAATTGAGAAATTTATCGGCCGAAATTGAAGCTGACAAGAAGAAGATAATCGAGCTTCCCAAGTTAACAGAGAGAAGACGAAAGGAAGCCTTAGCAGCTCTGAACGAAGACAAACAACTCAAGGCGAAGCTGGCTGCTCTGACCAGAACCCAAGAAGCTGATAAAAACTTATTAGAGAACATTAGCAATATGATATCGAATGCCAAAAATGTAATCTCAAAGTTCTTGGGTATGTGAATTATGTTTGATAGCCGAATGTTTTATTAACCCTGTAATCTTGTTATCCCTTTAACTCTGTTTTCCTTCATTGTGGATGACTCATTCGGCAAAGTTGGCCATAATAGTACTTAAACCCGAAAACGCTTCAACTATGACATAGCCGAATCCCATCCAGTCAAAGCCGAATACGACTCGATAAGAATCTCAAACGACATGAGAACCGATCGGCTGGAAAATCCTTTCCACCTTCCGAACTCTTCGGAATACGTGCCACGATCTTTGGTCATGATTTCCTCTGCGGGTTCTATAAATAAACACCCAGGCAGCCCACAGTTTCTTCACCAAGTTCTTCGCCTTCCAAGTTCTTGCCAGCCCAAGTCATTCTTTTCCCCATCCACAGTATTCCCGAGGAACTTCCAATGGCCGACAACAACAGGAGGCGCCCGGCCGCCGATGAGGCCGAAGGAAGTCGTGCCGGTGCTCGCCGCAGGTGAGTAGCTACTCGCTTCTCTCTGTTCTTCTCGAGATTTCCTCCCTCTTTCTTGACGAATCTTTTCGTTCTTCCAGGGTAATCCAATGGATTGCCGGCGCTGGTGCGCCAGTTGCAGCTCCAGCCGCTGCTCCTGCGGCATCTTCGAGTTCGTCTAATCGATCTCTCGAATCGGACGACTACCGCTACACGGACGGCGATGCCCGCCGATTCAAGGCGGAGCGCGACGACTCTCGTCGCGAACTGGAGGCTATCTCCAAACAAGCCGGGATTGCTGACCTCGAATGGTAGCACGAGCGCAAGCAACTGCTCGAAGTCATCGATGGTGAGTCCTGCAATCTGCTCAATCTCAATCTCATCCCCCGACTGATATTAATCTGTTGCCCCTTTTGTAAACTTGCAGCGCGTGATGCCGAACTCGATCGGCTGAAGGTGCTGGTGAATGAGCTGGAGAATAAGGTGAATGCTCCTGGGGACACACCAGAAGCTCGCCTCGGCGCGGTGGCGGGCCGCATCGATGAGGTGGCCTCGCACGGCATCCGTCTGGGCACTGCCGCAGGCCTAGTCGCCATGTCGACGCACACCAATATCGACTACTCCAGGCTACCGACCGGCTTCGCTAATGGTAACCCGGAGGAGATCGATGACATCGAGGCTTCCATAGATCGCCTTGATGCTCATGGCGCCGCTATTGCCGATTCCATTCATCCTCAGTCCGTTTTGAACAAGCTATTCCATTAGTTTGTACTAGGGATTTATGGAATTTCGGAAATAAAACTTATCTTTTGTGATCTTGCATGAACATCTGATGTAGTATATTTTTGTGCTAAGGGCAATACATTCAGTACTGGCCATTTTCCTTTTCTGTCAACATTTGTTCTGAAGGCGATTTCTTCCCGAAAATCGGCTGTTCGGCAAATTAATATATCAATCACCGATCGATTTCAACACTGGGATAATACCTTTTCAAATATCTTCCATTTATAGCAGAAGCAAATTCTTCTCCCAATAATGTCTTCAAAATATATGCATTTCCAGGCACGCATCTAACCACTCTGAAAGGACCTTCCCAATTTGGAGACCACTTGCCGAATGCTGCATATTTGGTTCCAATCGGCAATATCGCTTTCCAGACTAAATCACCTTCTGTAAATTGCTTAACTTTCACCTTCTTATTGTAATACTTAGCAACTCGCATTTTGTTCTTCTCAATATTCTCCAAGGCCCTGAGACGAATCATATGCAAATCTTCTAATTCGTCCATCATTAAATCATTATAATCTTTAGAACTTAAATCCTTTTGCAACTTTATTCTCCTTGAGTCTAATTGTATTTCCCATGGCAAGATAGCATGATGCCCATACACCAACTCATAGGGAGACGTTTGTGTAGCCCCATGTGGAGCCATTCGGTAAGCCCATAAAGCCTCACTGAGTACCGAATGCCACTTTCTCGGCTTCTGATCAATCTTCTTCTGTATAATTTTAATCATAATCTTGTTAGAAGCCTCTGCCTGACCATTAGCTTGGGCATAATAAGGAGAAGAATTTAACAATCTGATGCCCATACTTTCAGCAAAATCTCTGAATTCTAAAGATGTAAATTGAGTCCCTTGATCAGTGGTGATTGTCTGAGGAATCCCAAATCTGTAAATGATGTGTTCTTTAACAAATTCAACCATATTCTCCGACGTCACCTTCTTTAATGGAATTGCCTCAACCCACTTGGTAAAATAATCGGTTGCCAAAAGCACAAACTTATGCCCCTTGCTAGATGGAGGATTTATTTGGCCAATCAAATCTAATCCCCATCCTCTGAATGGCCATGGCTTGACAATGGGATTCAAAGCTGATGCCGGAACTCTCTGAATGTTTCCAAATTTCTGACAGTCTTGACATCCTTTATAATATTCAAAACAATCTTCCAACATTGTCGGCCAGTAATATCCAGTTCTTCTAATAACCCACTTCATTCGGTAGGCCGATTGATGTGCTCCACACAACCCATCATGTACTTCACTCATCAGCCTTTTTGCTTCTTCATGATTTAAGCAATGTAACAGCACTCCATCCAGGGATTTATAATACA
The DNA here is from genome assembly GCA_033239725.1 of Echinochloa phyllopogon. Lineage (NCBI taxonomy): Eukaryota > Viridiplantae > Streptophyta > Magnoliopsida > Poales > Poaceae > Echinochloa > Echinochloa phyllopogon. The sequence continues at coordinate 18,576,934 of BTCW01000015.1, read as the reverse complement.
AATTATCATCAAGAAGAACAAACTTTAAAGCTTTATACCTGAGCTTTCTAGAAACCTTTCGGGACGGATTCTCCAGATAATCGGCAATCTCTTTTCTCCAATCATCTTCTGCCAGATTACTCCCGAATGCATATACATCATTAGCAAAAACTTCTCGAAGCTCTTTATAACCTGATGCACTTTGGGCCAATCTATTTGCCTCTCCATTATCCCCTCTAGGAATGTGTTGTAGAATTACTGACCGAAAGCTCTTCAATATTTCTTTGCATTCTTCATAGTAATTCTTCAAGGTATCACTTTTGCACTCATATTCACCATTCAATTGCTTTATGACCAATTCTGAATCTCCAAAAATTTCAACCGCAATGGCTTTCGCTTCTTTCAAATATTGGAGCCCTTTGAGCAATGCCTCATACTCAGCTTGATTGTTAGTAACAGCAGATTGAATAGGAACAGCAAACTCAAATGTTTCTCCTTTGGGTGAAATTAATAAGATACCTGCTCCACCACCTTTGTTGCATGAAGATCCATCGAAGAATAACACCCAAGGAACAATGTTAAGCAAATTTAACGATGTATTATGATGTTCAGTAATGAAATCGGCAATAATCTGTCCCTTAACAGCCTTTGCCGATTCAAATCTTAATTCAAATTCAGACAAAGCTAAAATCCATTTGCCAATCCTTCCGTTCAAGATTGGCATAGACAACATGTGTTTAATCACATCAAACCTTGAATACACAATGCATTCGGCATGTAGTAAATAGTGCCGAAATTTTGTACAGGAATAGTAAACACATAAGCAGAGCTTCTCAGTAGCCGAATACCTTGTCTCTGGATCCAGTAATTTTCGGCTAAGGTATGCAACTACTCTTTCTTTCCCTTCAAATTCTTGAATGAGGGCCGATCCAATAGTTTGGGCATCGGCCGCCACGTACAACTTAAAAGGCTTGTTTAATTGTGGAGGCACCAATACTGGTGGCTTCTTCATGTACTCCTTTATTTCATCAAAAGCCTTCTGTTGTTCGTCACCCCATACAAACTTTTGATCCTTCTTTATTTTTAACAGTGAGGAAAAGGGCAACACCTTTTGTGACAAGTTTGATATGAACCTTCTCACAAAATTTATCTTGCCAAGCAGTGATTGTAGCTCTTTAAGATTAGTTGGAGGAACAATTTCATCAATTGCCTTCATGCTTTTCTTACCAACTCCTATTCCTCCTTCATATATCAAAAATCCCAGAAACTCTCCAGCCGAAACTCCAAAAGCACACTTGTTCGGGTTCATCTTAAGCCCATGTTTCCTGGTGCATTCTAGAGTTTTCCTTATGTCGGCCAAATGAGACTCATGATCTAATGACTTGATCACCACATCATCAATATATATTTCCACAATCTTGCCGATCAACTCATGAAAAATATAATTCATAGCCCTTTGATAAGTTGCACCGGCATTTTTCAATCCAAAGGTCATGACAACCCACTCAAACAACCCTATGTGTCCAGGACACCTGAAAGCTGTCTTTACTATATCTTCCAATGCCATATAAATCTGATTGTATCCTGCGTTACCATCCATGAAACTAAGCACTTTGTATCCAGCAGCAGCATCAACCAATGAATCAGCAATAGGCATTGGATATCCATCCATGGGTGTAGCCTTGTTTAGGTCTCTAAAATCTATGCAAACCCTCATCTTTCCATTTTTCTTATAGACAGGAACAATATTAGAGATCCAATCCGCGTATTTACATGGCCGAATGAAATTTGCATCTAGTAATCTTTCAATCTCCTTTTTCACATCGGCCAACACTTCTTCCTTGTAGATTTTTCGGGGTGGTTGCTTGTAAGGCCTATATCCAGGTTTAATTGGCAACCGATGCTCAACAATAGAACGGTCTAGACCGGGCATCTCCGAATAATCCCAAGCAAAGCAGTCCTTGTATTCCTTTAACAATGTCACCAACTTTTCTTTGAAAACCGAATCCAAATTAGCACTGATAAATGTCGGCCTTGGCTTGTCACCATCTCCAATGTCCACTTCTTCTAATTTATCGGCCGACACAAATCCACGTCCTAATTTTCCATCAGTTCCATCAATTGGATTTTCCATCAAAAATTACTATGAGAGCCGACTGCTTCGATCGGCTGTTGATCACTGCTGGCTGGTGCCACAGGACCTTCTCCCCAGTCTTTGCCTGAGAAACAATCTATGCCTTGATATTCCCAGAAAGCTGGTTCCATATTTGCTACGCTTATTGAGTCATCTGCTTGGACAATCTCCACCTCATCATCTATCCACTGAATAAGCTGTTGATGCATAGTAGATGGAATACAACAATTTGCATGAATCCAATCTCTTCCAAGCAGCAAGCTATATGCCCCTTTGCCCTCAATGACAAAGAAAGTCGTAAGCAGAGTCTTGGACCCAATCATCAGATCAACATGCACGCATCCCTTGGTGTCCGAAGGATTTCCAGCGAAATCATTTAGAATTATGCTCGTTGGTGTCAAATCTCTAGGGCCCATACCAAGCTTCCTGAATGTGGTATATGGCATTACATTGACAGCAGCTCCTCCATCGACAAACATTTTGGTCAATGGTTTGCCATTAACATATCCCTTCAAGTACAGTGGCTTCATGTGCCGATTCTGGGTTGGCTTCTCAAAAACAGCTTGTTTGTTCAACATCAATTGTGCCATTAACCCAAATTGTTCGGCGTCATCTATATCAGGCAATACCTCTTCCTGTACAATTTGGTTAGCTGGAGCCATGAATTCATTCGGCAGAAAACATACCATACATGTAGGAGCCGAATGACCATGTTCGTCAGGCCTGTCTTTTGGGAGCCATATTGATTTCACCCTAGGCCTTGCTTGCTTTAATTCTTGATTCCTCAGGCGTTGAACTCTTCTCTTCTGACTCCTTCTTAAACCAGGTGGACACCACTGTCCTTTCTGCCAAACATACTCACGATCTTCTTCCTCTTCGCGATCAACCCATTTGTGATCAGCATGTCTCTTTCTTGGTTGATCATTAAAACGCCGATCATCACTAGGATGCACCCTACCAATTCTTTCATGGACAGATCGGCGATTGACAGTTCCTTGCCTATATTCATCATATCTATTATTGCATTCAGGACAATTATTCCATGTGGGAAGTTTCAAACCTTCGTTCCAACAGTGTCTGAAGAATGCACACCCCCAATGCGCACGTTCCTGCTCTCGAGCATACTCTTCTTGTTCTTCCTCAAACCTTCCTTCTTCGCGCCTTCTTTTCTCCTCCTCGTATTCACGTCTTCGAAAACGCTCTTTTTCTTGCTGACGTTGCCATTTGTTGAGGAGAATACGTGTAGTAACTCTAGGTTTAAAGGATTCGCCCACTTCAAATCGGCTATTCGGGAACCGAAGATTTTTCCGGCGAATTTGTTCCATTGTGATCTGCCGAGTAGGATCAACTGAACCATCCTGCCTTGCCTTCTTTGAGGTTAAAACTTTCAATCTTCCCTTTTCTCCAGATGGAACAGCATTTACCATATTAACCGAGAACCCGATCATATTCTGAGGGAAAGGGTTACTGTCCAGTTTCATCTTGTTGTCGAATTTCAGATGTCCTTCCTGGATAGCTTTCTGAATCTTCATCCTAAAGACTCTGCATTCATTAATGGAATGAGAATTTCTATCATGAAACCCACAGTACCTCTTATCTTTCACTCCATCGGGCCGAAGCATAGAATGCCCCTCTGGCAATTTGATTCGGCCTTCTTTCACCAGGAACTCAAACAATTTGTCTGCCTTAGTCACATCAAAATCATATGTTCCTTTCATCTGTTTGATCCATCTTTGAGTCATTGTAACTGGTTCTTTGCTCCACACTATCTCTGCTGCAGCTATCTCCTCGCCATCTTCATACTCATCTTCTTGATCTGCTCTTTCAAGGAATTGGTTATAGATGTCAGCTACATCGTTATTTTTAGCAAATCTGACATCTTTCTTGAAACCATATGCCTGGTTACTCATTAAGGCCAATCTGTGCGACAACTGGCCCAGATCATCAAACTCCATCCCGAAAAGCTTCTCCCGAATGGCAGGCAACATTCCAGCTACAGCCATACCAGCCAGTTGATCATCAGGTATGTTCAGAGAAAAGCACATACTCTTAGTTTCCCTAAACCTCCTGAGGAACTCTGTAGGTGTTTCATTATTCCTCTGCCTTAAGCTGGTCAAATCAACCAACTTTTTCTCGGTACTGCCAATGTAGTAATGAGCATGGAATTTCTGTTCCAGGTCTTTCCAAGTACAAATCGACTGAGCAGGCAAAGAAGCAAACCATGTAAAAGCTGGACCCGTCAGTGACAAAGGAAAGTATCTGATTCTGAAAGCTTCATCTGCCGAAGCCTCTCCAAGCTGCATCAGATATCGAGCTATATGTTCCACAGTGCTAGTATCATCTTGTCCTGAGAATTTAGTAAACTCTGTTGGCACCTTGACTCTATTCGGCAATGATACCCTTTGGTACCATTCAGGGAAAGGAGATGAGTACATATATCCCTGATTTTTAGGCTTCAGACCGAATTGATTTTGCAATATATCGGTCATTTTTTGCACCATGAGGTCAATACTGGTATCTTGATTCCCTGGTCTCCCAGCAAGCATGCCTGCAGTACCAACATACCCAGGATTCGGGAGAGCGTCGATAGCATTGTAATCCATAAACTCTGAATATCCGTTCCCATATAAATCCCTCTGCAATCTGTTGTTCAAGGGAGATATTTTGTAAGCGGAAGCAGGCGGATTCCCTGTGGTGCCGAATGCCATATCACCGTATGTGCGAATTTTCGGCAGTGCAAGCTGAGGATCTTGCCGAATCGGTTGTCCATTTATATCTTTAGCACCAGAACCTCCAGTTTCATCAGCATTTCCTTTACCATGTGGTTTCTGAACTGGTGCTTGAACATTGAAGTATGTTGGGCCACCCAATTGCCCATGTATCTGCTCAAAGGGTTTATCTACATGCTGACCAAAAATGCTTATCATTATATGCCGAAAACTGTTTAAGAACGCAGCATTGTGATTGGTCATTGTCTCTCCTAAAGCTTTGTATAACAAGCCCGAGAATCTCTCCCTCTCTTCTTCTTCAGTAAGATCAGATTGCCCAGGAAGGAGAACTCTTGGCAGATCAGACTTGAGAAAAGGTGCACCACTCCTGTTCTTGGCGAAAGACAGTAAACATTTATTAATGAATTGGTTGGCAGCAACCTTTACCATCTGTTGATGTTCTTCAGACAACTCTTCCAAAGTGACATCCATGATGTCGCTCAACTCAGGCATCTTTGAAAACTTGTGTGTGTCCCACCAGGCGTGCCAAAAAGTGTGTTGACGTAAAATCCGCACCTCACGCCAAGCACACAGCAAGCCGAACAAAGCTGGCTTCAAACGTGGCCCGGGCTTTCGAATCCGGAAGCGTGCCAGTCAGTTTGCCTGAAAACTAACAAAGGGATAAAAACGTTTAGATTAAAACCTGGAACGTGCCGGGTGAGACCAGACAGTTCCATGTTTGCGGCGTTGAAGCCAATCTTGAGAGACATATAGCTACAGGGAAGCTATCTGTCGGCAGTTAAAACCTCATTCGGCAATCGGCAAGGGACGCAAGGAGCGCACTGCCGAATGCGTGACGTAAGCATGACGAAAGATCGGCTTTCAACCGAATGAACACGTACTCATAGCCGATTAACGAGAAACAGAGCATGATAAATAAATAAAAGGGTGAAACATGATCATAAATTCGCAGTAAACAAAGAATGCATAGGCCGAAAGCAGCACCCGTCAAGCATGATAACAAAACAAGTTAATCCACCGCATGATACGACTTGTTTGTAACCACGCCACTAATCAGATTAGATTAATCCACCGCATGATACAATCTAATCATGAAAAGCTAAAAGCACTCAATGTTTAGTTACGAACCCACAACACAGTCACGAATTTACATTGAAAACAAGAATGCATAGGCCGAAAGCAGCACCCGTCAAGCATGACAACGAACGAGTTAATCCACCGCATGATACAACTCGTCTGAAGCCACACCACCAATCAGATTAGATCAATCCACCGCATGATACAATCTAATCGTGAAAGGCTAAAAGCATTCATTGTCCAATGCAAACCCACGAACACAAGTTCACTCATGAGAGCACTGCCGAATACGGCTATTTAGCCGAATCGGGATCCATGGCGAAGGAACAAGCCTAATCGGTAAAGATAAATCTATCAGATCGAATCGAATTCTAATCCACCGGATGATTAGCTCTAAGACGACCCAAAAACCTGCATCTACCGCATGATACCCGGTTCTGTCAAGATCTACACGATGCCGACAAGCTTGAACCCGCGACACGTAGCAACCTAGATCGGTTTCGGATTCGGCTATGAAGGGATAAGTCGTTGCACCGTAAAGCAGAGCCGATTCTAGCCGATCTAGATTGGGCAAAGGTGTGTTGCATGAATTAAGCACATAGTAAAAACGAAGCAACACGGGATAACTTAATGAATCTGTTAGATCTTGCCGAAATCTAACAGAGCCGATAACTTGGTCCATACTAGATCTTAGCCCACCGCATGGCTCATGACCTAACAGAGGAACCTTCTTGAAACCACAACTTAAATCCACCGGATGATACTAAGCATGATAACAAGACTACTTGCATCAAAGCTTAAATCCACCGCATGATACTAAGCATGATACAAGGTTGCCGGTACTTACGGAGGTCGACGGATCGATGACTCCTCTCGAAGAACTCGACGACTCGACTAAAGGACTCGATGTTGGCACGGGGCCGGTTTGTTGTATGATTGATTCGATTCTCTTTTACAGCTGCCATGGGTTTATATTTATACCCAGGTCTTGATACAACTCCTAGTCGGACACGACTACAACACTTGTTTCTAAAAATAAATGACGAATCTTCGTGCCCACATTTTCTTTCCTTGTTCGAACCGGCCTTTTCCTTATGTTGATCCGCGTCATCATGTCTTCCCGAATGCTACCACTCTTCGCCTGCGGAACAATGCCTCTGCCGAATGATGACGCATTCCCGACCGCAGAGTATCTCTGCCGAACATTTCAGCCGAATGGCGACGCGTTCCCGACCGCAGAGCATCTTTGCCGAATGCTTCAGAAAAAACCCTTTTAGCCGAATGGCATCCTTCTACCAAATCCGGCCCACATGTCAGCCTCTTCCTGGTGCCAATTTTTGGTGTCAACACCAGGGTAACCGAGGCAGTAACAGCAACGGTAATGGCAGCAGAGGGAACAACTACAACAGCTTTGGTAACAAAAGCAACAACTACCCAAGTCAGGGAAACCCCAACTGGAAGCCGAACAACACACCCAGAATTGGTGGAGGAACCACAGTGGTCTGTTTTGCTTGTGGAAAGCCCGGTCACAAGTCCTTTGACTGTCCAGAGAAGAAGAACAAACAAACCCCAGCCAAGGCACCGGCACCTGGAGGACAAGACAGGCAGCCAACTTCAGTGCAGAGAGGACGCCTCAACCACTTGACAGAGGAAGAAGCCGAGGACGCTCCCGACGTCGTGCTCGGTGAGTTTTTAGTAAATGGTATTCCAGCTTTGATATTGTTTGACTCTGGAGCAACTGGATCCTATATCTCGACAAAGTTTGTGAGAGAGCAGTCACCCCCGACAATACCTAAAGCTAGACCTATAGTAACTACTTCTCCCTTAGGATAGCTTAGGTGCACTTTAGAGTGCCCCGCAGTTAGACTGATGATAGGAGGCCAGGAGTTCGAAGGAAACTTGACAGTCCTGGAATCGGATGGAATTGACGTGATACTAGGAATGGATTGGCTTACAGAGCACAAAGGAATAATCAGTTGCTCACCCAGAACAGTTGAGTTGACACACCCTAGCGGAGTCAAAGTAACAGCAGAGCCACAAAGAAGAACAGGGAAGAGATCCAGAACATGTATTCTGAGACAGTTGGTATACTCCATTGAGAAACAGACGATCGAAGAAGTACCTGTAGTATGTGAGTACCCGGACGTGTTTCCCGAGGAACTACCAGGATTGCCACCAGACCGAGACGTAGAGTTCATAATCGAACTGCAACCAGGCACAGGGCCTATTGCTAAGAGGCCGTACAGAATGTCAGTGGAAGAACTGGAAGAGCTCAAAAAGCAGCTGAAAGAGATGCTTGAAAGCGGTGTGATTCGACCAAGTGCATCCCCCTGGGGATCACCAGTGTTGTTTGTGAAGAAGAAAGACGGGTCAATGCGCATGTGCGTGGACTATCGATCCCTGAACGCAGTAACGATCAAGAACAAGTACCCGTTACCACGGATTGATGACTTGCTAGATCAGTTGAAGAAAGCCAAATACTTCAGTAAGATTGATCTGAGATCGGGATACCACCAGATGAAGATTAGAGAAGGTGACATTCCCAAGACAGCTTTTGTGACTCGGTACGGACAGTACGAGTTCACCGTTGTCTTTTGGATTGACCAACGCACCTGCTTACTTCATGAACATGATGAACAAGGTATTCATGGAGGAACTAGACAAGTTCGTAGTGGTGTTCATTGACGACATACTAGTTTACTCAGAAACAGCCGAAGAACATGAGAAGCATCTGAGGATTGTACTAGAGAGGCTGAGACAGCATCAACTCTACAGAAAGTTCAGCAAGTGTGAATTTTGGTTAGAGAAAGTAGCCTTTTTGGGTCACGTGTTGACAGCTGAGGGCGTAGCAGTCGACCCAGAAAAGATTGAGGCAGTGGCAGAATGGAAGCAGCCGAAGAGTGTCACGGAAATCCGAAGCTTTCTGGGATTGGCAGGATACTATAGAAGATTCATTGAGAACTTCTCCAAGATTGCCAAGCCAATGACCGAACTACTCAAGAACAATGCCCCATTCGAGTGGACGGACACATGTGAAAGAAGCTTCCAAGAACTCAAGCACAAACTCACTACAACTCCAGTATTGACCCTGCCAGATATACGCAAAGATTTCGTGGTCTACTGCGATGCTTCAAGACAAGGTTTGGGATGTGTCCTGATGCAAGAGGGCAAGGTTGTTGCCTATGCATCGAGGCAGCTGAGGAAACATGAGGAAAACTACCCCACACATGATTTAGAACTGGCAGCAGTGGTACATGCCTTGAAGATCTGGAGGCACTATCTGATTGGCAACAAGTGCGATATCTACACAGATCACAAAAGTTTGAAGTATTTCTTCACCCAATCTGAACTGAACATGAGACAAAGAAGATGGTTAGAACTGATCAAAGATTATGATTTGGAGATACACTACCATCCTGGCAAAGCTAATGTCGTGGCAGATGCCCTAAGTCGAAAGAGTTATTGCAACAACTTGATGATAGAAGAAAGTCAACCAGAACTAGCAAAGGAATTGTACATGTTGAAACTCGAGCTAGTAGAAGAAGGAAAACCCCAGGAAATGAGAGTGAAGTATAACCTAGAAGACCGAATCAAAGAAGCTCAAGGGAAGTGTTCAGAAATCCAAGAAGTAAGAGAGGATATCCAACGAGGAGTAGCACCTGACTACCGGATTGATGAAGCAGGGACAGTATGGCTGAAAGACCGTATCTGTGTACCACAGGACGAGGAAATCAGGAGAACAATTCTCTCAGAAGCTCACGAGTCCAAGTACTCAATCCACCCAGGATGCACTAAGATGTATCAGGATCTGAAGGATAAATTCTGGTGGAAGAAAATGAGGGAGGACATAGCAGAGTATGTAGCCAAGTGCGACTCTTGTCGAAGAATCAAAGCAGAGCATCAAAGACCAGCAGGACTGCTGAAACCACTGGAAATTCCAATGTGGAAATGGGAAGATATCAGCATGGACTTCATAGTTGGCCTACCCCGCACTCAGAAAGGAAATGATGCCATATGGGTCATAGTTGATCGATTGACGAAGGTAGCCCACTTTATACCCGTCAAAAGCACACACTCAGTAAGCAAACTAGCAGAGCTATACATAGACAACATTCTTAAGCTGCATGGGGCACCAAGAAGTATTGTGTCAGACAGAGGACCCCAATTCACAGCTCAATTCTGGCAAAGCCTACATCAAGCCATCGGGACAACCTTGGAGTATAGCACAGCTTACCACCCCCAGACAGATGGGCAGACTGAAAGAGTGAACCAAGTTCTTGAAGATTTGTTGAGGGCATGTGTTCTAGCTTACAGCACAGACTGGGAGAAAAGTCTATCTTACGCAGAATTCTCCTATAACAACAGTTACCAGGCCAGCCTACAGATGTCACCCTTTGAGGCATTATATGGCAGAAAATGCAGAACACCTCTAATGTGGTCAGAGGTGGGAGAACGAACATTCTTTGGGCCTGACATGATTGTAGAGGCAGAAGAAAATGTGGCCAAGATTCGAGAGCACCTGAAGGCAGCTCAGAGCCGACAAAAGAGCTATGCAGATAAAAGGAGACGAGATCTAGAGTTCGAAGTAGGAGACTTCGTCTACCTGAAAGTGTCACCCCTCAGAGGGCACAGGAGATTCCAAGTGAAAGGAAAGCTAGCACCCCGTTTTGTTGGACCATACCAGATACTGGAGAGAGTAGGAAAGCTAGCCTACAAGCTAGACCTACCAGAGGAACTAGCGGGAGTACACCCAGTGTTCCATGTATCCCAGCTGAGGAAGTGTTTGAGAGTACCAGAACATGAGATCAAAACAGAGGCATTAGACCTACAAGACACCTTGGAGTACCTGGAGTACCCAGAGAGGATACTAGACAGAGCAGTCAAAGAGACCAGAAGCACAGCTATTCCATTTTGCAAAGTGCAGTGGAGCAATCACTCAGAAAGGGAAGCCACTTGGGAAAAGGAGTCAGTGCTGAAGGAGAAATACCCCCACTTGTTTAAACCATAGGTAATCACAAATCTCGAGGACGAGATTCTTGTGAGGGGGGGAGACTGTAACAACCCTAAAATTCCTATAGGCTTTGTTGGGTGCAAAAATTCGAATTTAAAAATTTTGGTGGAATTGTGTGCATGCAAACAAACATATAAGAGTGTCTTCTATTTGCTCCCTAAATTCCTAGGCAATTTAAATTCAATTTAAAATCAATTTGAAGTGCTAAGGATGAAATAGTGTGATTTGGAGTTATTTGGATTTATTTGGATTTTTGGTTGGTTTGAATTCAAATTCTAGATTTGAATTCAAACTCTAATTGACTAAACTAATTTCCAAATCCTATTCCTGTTCGTGGGCCGAATTCCCGCAGCCAAGTCCATTTAACCCCCTTCAACTCTTCTACCCGAGCCAGCGAACCAATCGGCCCGCTCGGCCTTTCGGCCCAGCACGGCCCAACCTCCTCTCCGCGTCCGCTCCGCGTCCGCCTTCACCCGCTGACTGCTGGACCCCACCTGTCAGCCATCTTCTTCCCCCGCGTCATCTTCCTCCGCGCGCCGCGCCTCTCTCTCTCCCGCGGAGCGCCGCCCGTGACCCAACCACCCGAGCGCTGTGCGGCCCGTCGCGATTGCGCCGCGTGTCCGCAGCTGCTCGAGCTCTCCATCTCGCCGTCCGTGCCCGCCGAACCCTAGCCTAGCGCCTATTTAATCCCGCCGCCGGCCTTCTTCTTCCTCAAGCCGCGCCGCCCTTCGGGGTTCCATCCAGATCCAGTTCGTGGGAGGGGAGGAGTAGGTGAGGGGTGGGGAAGGTCCTGGAGCAGTCGGAGCAAGAGGAGGAGAGCCGGAGCGCCTTCCCCGCGAAGCCGCCGAGCACCGGAGCGCCGCCGTCCGTGGACTCGCCGACGAGGAGCCGGACCAGGGACGAGAGGAAGCGCACGAGCACCGCCCGACTGCGCCGAGTCTTCCCCGAGCTGCAGCGTACGACGACGAGACCCTGGGTGAGCTGCCCGCGTTCGCCCCCCTTCTTCTCTGTTTCCGGCGGAGCGCCGCCGCTCGTGCTCGCCGTGCCAAGCCAAGCCCCTGTGAGCCAGCCTTCGTGCTGTGCATCTTCTTGTGCAGGTTCCCGTCGCCGCTAAACCCTTTGCAACCCGCCGTCGCTTGTTCCCCGCAGCCGAGGCCGCCGCGGCCGAGCTCTGCTCGCCCCGCGCGCGAACGCCGAGGCCACGCGCGGCCGTGGGCGACCACGAGCCCGCGCGTGCGCACCTAGCCGTGCCCCAGCAGTCGCTGGAGGCCACGAGCGTGCTAGCCGAACCCGAATCGAGCGCAGTTGAGCCAAATCCCGTGCCGCCGTCGTGCTCGCCGGCGTTCATGGCCGTGCCATCGCCGTCGCACGTCGGGAGCCCAATCCGAACCCAATCCGAGCCTTTCTCACCTCAAGCGTGTTCGCCTAACCCAAGCCAAGCTGTTCCGACCGTTCTTGAGCCCAGCCGAGCCTTCTCCGGCCAGTTCCGCCGCCGACCGTCGCCGCCGGTCGCGCTCCGGAGCGCGCCGCGCGTGCGCTGCGTCGCGCCGTGGCGAAGCCGCCCCTTCGTGGGCCGATTTCTCGCGGTTAAGTCTGTTTAACACCCTTGAACTCTTCCGGCCCATTCGCTTTCGGCCCAATTCCAGCCCAGCCATCGTTTATTCTTTTTCTTTTTCCTTTAACAGCGCTGACGTATGGGACCCACCTGTCATACTCTGTGAGTCGCTGACACATGGGGCCCACTGACCAGAGTTGACCCGCTGACCGTTGACCGTTGACCCCGTTGACCGTTGACCGGTCAACGCTGACGTCAGCAGGGCCCACTGCTAACGTCATCCTAGGCGGACCCCACTGCTGACGTCAGCAGCAGGCTAATTTCTGTCTGTTTTCTTTTTCGGAAATTATTTAATATTTTCAGAAAATGATTTAAACTTCGAAAATTAATAATAAATCAACCGTAGCTCAGAAAAATATGAAACCAGTTTCTATATTTTTCTAAAATCATGATCTACGCGTTAGTGTAGAGTTTGGTGTTATTTGAGTCTTCTTTCGTCGCTGTTTTAGTGTTTCTTTGCTAGTAGCCGCGTCTTATTTTCTTTCCGCGCCCCTAGGAGCTCCGGAGAGTCAGGAGGAGCCGGACTACTACAACAACTGCTTTGACGAGGACGAAGACCTTTGCCCAGGTTCACGCCCGACCATCTCTGAAATACCTATTAGACATGCAAACTAGTATGCTAGCGCTTTACTTTACTCGCATGATAAACCTGCACTGCCTTTGTTATTATCCTGTTACCTTGCTACCTACTACTCACTTTATAAATATGCTATGCTATGCATGTGTTGGGATGGTTGTGATTGATCCTCTTGGCGTGAGTTGTGGGTGGTTTGGGAGGAGTAGTGCAGCTAGGCGGTGTAAGCGAGTAAATAACAACTCGATCGTTGATCGAGGTGCTGAGGGACTGCACTCGGGCAGTCCCTATGGGGTACCTGTTGCGGGTACATGGTTACTGGTTACTTGGGGTTGGTACTCGGTGAGTACCTGAGGAGTTTGGGCGGCAATACCTGTTAAGGGTGCCGATTGCGGACCGTTGCGGCGGATCGCTTGTGATGCAGATACTCGCTTTACCGAACAATTAAGGACCGAGTCGTGCCCCCACTTCGGACTTGGGAATTACCGTGCTCACCATCTACCCAGTATGGGGAGGGTTCCAGCAAGCCTACTCTAGTGCGGCGCCGAGACTGTAGGAGAATCGAGTTTGATATGTGTAGGGGGGATTCGTTGCGGCGTAATCTCCCTGATTTACCACGGCCCCCGACTGGCCCCGGTGGGAAGGTTTCACGACCCTGGGGCAGATGTTAGATCGGATGTTTCCCGAGCCCAGGGAGACAGGATTGGCGCCGCTACTGTTTAGGGTCTTTGCTGTGGGCTGCGTCTCAGGTTGGTTGCGGACTAGCCTTGCAGCCCGGATGGATTCCTGGAGTGCCACCTCTGCAGAGTGTAAACTATACGTATAGCCGTGTCCACGGTTACGGACGACCCATTTCTGAGAAGCCCCGGCTAGCATGGGAAACTGCTTTCTTACCTCATCCTTGATTCGGGTTATGAGAGATTGGTCCAGCTGAGGCTGTTGAGACGAGGTGGGGAGGGAGCTCACCGAGTCGACTAGTGAGTGAAAGGCGTTGGTGGATAATGTTTTGCGGGAACCTGCCGTGGCAGGACGAGCCCGATGGGATTATGTGAGGCTGATGGTTGGTTTTGGGGAGTGGAGGTGTATGTGTGTGAGCAGGAGTTGGTGTCGAGATGAAATTGGGTTATTGCTGCTGCTTGCATAAGAAAACCCTGGCTTAAACCTTGATTATTTCTATATCCTTAGAATAGGTGTTGACACCCAAAGTTGGCACCAGGAAGAGGCTGACATGTGGGCCGGATTTGGTAGAAGGATGCCATTCGGCTAAAAGGGTTTTTTCTGAAGCATTCGGCAAAGATGCTCTGCGGTCGGGAACGCGTCGCCATTCGGCTGAAACGTTCGGTAGAGATACTCTGCGGTCGGAATACGTCATCATTCGGCAGAAGCATTGTTCCACAGGCGAAGAGTGGTAGCATTCGGGAAGACATGATGACGTGGATCAACATAAGGAGAAGGCCGGTTCGAACAAGGAAAGCAATATGGGTACGAAGATTCGTCATTTATTTTTAGAAACAAGTGTTGTAGTCGTGTCCGACTAGGAGTTGTATCAGGACCTGGGTATAAATATAAACCCATGGCAGCTGTAAAAGGGAATCGAATCAATCATACAACAAACCGGCCCCGTGCCAACATCGAGTCCTTTAGTCGAGTCGTCGAGTTCTTCGAGAGGAGTTATCGATCCGTCGACCTCCGTAAGTACCGGCAACCTTGTATCATGCTTAGTATCATGCGGTGGATTTAAGCTTTGATGCAAGTAGTCTTGTTACCATGCTTAGTATCATCCGGTGGATTTAAGTTGTGGTCTCAAGAAGGTTCCTCTGTTAGGTCATGAGCCATGCGGTGGGCTAAGATCTAGTATGGACCAAGTTATCGGCTCTGTTAGATTTCGGCAAGATCTAACAGATTCATTAAGTTACCCTGTGTTGCTCTGTTTTTACTATGTGCTTAATTCATGCAACACACCTTTGCCCAATCTAGATCGGCTAGAATCGGCTATACTTCATAACATGACGAATTATCCCCTCACAGCCGAATCCGAAACCGATCTAGGTTGCCACGTGTCGCGGGTTCAAGCTTATTGGCATCATGTAGATCTTGACAGAACCGGGTATCATGCGGTAGATGCAGGTTTTTGGGTCGTCTTAGAACTAATCATCCGGTGGATTAGAATTCGATTCGATCTGATAGATTTATCTTTACCGATTAGGTTTGTTCCTTCGCCATGGATCCCGATTCGGCTAAGTAGCCGTATTCGGCAGTGCTCTCACGAGTGAACGTGTGTTCGTGGGTTTGCATTGGACAATGAGTGCTTTTAGCCTTTCACGATTAGATTGTATCATGCGGTGGATTGATCTAATCTGATTGGTGGTGTGGCCTCAAACGAGTTGTATCATGCGGTGGATTAACTCGTTCGTTGCCATGCTTGACGGGTGCTGCTTTCGGCCTATGCATTCCTTGTTTACTGCGAATTTATGATCATGTTTCACCCTTTTATTTATCTATCATGCTCTGTTTCTCGTTAATCGGCTATGAGTATGTGTTGTAATGTTCATTCTGTTGAAAGCCGATCTTTCGTCATGCTTACGTCACGCATTCGGCAGTGCGTTCCTTGCGTACCTTGTCGATTGCCGAATGTGGGTTTAACTGCCGACAGATAGCTTCTCTGTAGCTATATGTCTCTCAAGATTGGCTTCGACGCCGCAAATATGGAACTGTCTGGTCTCACCCGGCACGTTCCAGGTTTTGATCTAAACGTTTTTGTCCCTTTGTTAGTTTTCAGGCAAACTGACTGGCACGCTTCCGGATTCGAAAGTCAGGGCCACGTGTGAAGCCAGCTTGTTCGGCTTGCTGTGTGCTTGGCGTGAGGTGCGGATTTTACGTCAACACACTTTTTGGCACGCCTGGTGGGACACACGCAAGTTTTCAAGATGCCTGAGTTGAGCAACATCATGGATGTCACTTTGGAAGAGTTGTCTGAGGAGCATCAACAGATGGTAAAGGCTGCTGCTAGTCAATTCATTAACAAATGTTTACTGTCTTTCGCCAAGAACAGGAGTGGTGCACCTTTTCTCAAGTCCGATCTGCCAAGAGTTCTCTTTCCTGGGCAATCTGATCTTACTGAAGAAGAAGAGAGGGAGAGATTCTCGGGCTTGTTATACAAAGCTTTGGGAGAGACAATGACCAATCACAATGCTGCGTTCTTAAACAGTTTTCGGCATATAATGATAAGCATTTTTGGTCAGCATGTGGATAAACCCTTTGAGCAGATACATGGGCAATTGGGTGGCCCGACATACTTCAATGTTCAAGCACCAGTTCAGAAACCACATGGTAAAGGGAATGATGATGAAACTGGAGGTTCTGGTGCTAAAGATATAAATGGACAACCGATTCGGCAAGATCCTCAGCTTGCACTGCCGAAAACTCGCACATATGGTGATATGGCATTCGGCACCACAGGGAATCCGCCTGCTTCTGCTTACAAGATATCTCCCTTGAACAACAGACTGCAGAGGGATTTGTATGGAAACGGATATTCAGAGTTTATGGATTACAATGCTATCGACGCTCTTCCGAATCCTGGATATGTTAGTACTGCAGGTATGCTTGCTGGAAGACCAGGGAATCAAGATACCAATATTGACCTCATGGTGCAAAAAATGACCGATGTATTGCAAAATCAATTCGGTCTGAAGCCTAAAAGTCAAGGGTACATGTATTCGTCTCCTTTCCCGGAATGGTACCAAAGGGTATCATTGCCGAATAGAGTCAAGGTGCCTACAGAATTTACTAAATTCTCAGGACAAGATGATACAAGTACTGTGGAACATATAGCTCGATATCTGATGCAGCTTGGAGAGGCTTCGGCAGATGAGGCTTTCAGAATCAGATACTTTCCTTTGTCACTAACGGGTCCAGCTTTTACATGGTTTGCTTCTTTGCCTGCCCAGTCGATTTGCACCTGGAAAGACCTGGAACAGAAATTCCATGCTCATTACTACATTGGCAGTACCGAGAAAAAGTTGGTTGATTTGACCAGCTTAAGGCAGAGGAATAATGAAACACCTACAGAGTTCCTCAGGAGATTTAGGGAAACTAAAAGTATGTGCTTTTCTCTGAACATACCTGATGATCAACTAGCTGGTATGGCTGTAGCTGGAATGCTGCCTGCTATTCGGGAGAAGCTATTCGGGATGGAGTTTGATGATCTGGGCCAGTTGTCGCACAGATTGGCCTTGATGAGTAACCAGGCGTATGGTTTCAAGAAAGATGTCAGATTTGCTAAAAATAATGATGTGGCTGACATCTATAACCAATTCCTTGAAAGAGCAGATCAAGAAGATGAATATGAAGATAGCGAGGAGATAGCTGCAGCAGAGATAGTGTGGAGCAAAGAACCAGTTACAATGACTCAGAAATGGATCAAACAGATGAAGGGAACATATGATTTTGATGTGACTAAGGCAGACAAGTTGTTTGAGTTCCTGGTGAAAGAAGGCCGAATCAAATTGCCAGAGGGGCATTCTATGCTTCGGCCTGATGGAGTGAAAGATAAGAGGTACTGTGGGTTTCATGATAGGAATTCTCATTCCATTAATGAATGCAGAGTCTTTAGGATGAAGATTCAGAAAGCTATCCAGGAAGGATATCTGAAATTCGACAACAAGATGAAACTGGACAGTAACCCTTTCCCTCAGAATATGATCGGGTTCTCGGTTAATATGGTGAATGCTGTTCCATCTGGAGAAAAGGGAAGATTGAAAGTTTTAACCTCAAAGAAGGCAAGACAGGATGGTTCAGTTGATCCCACTCGACAGATCACAATGGAACAGATTCGCCAGAAAAATCTTCGGTTCCCGAATAGCCGATTTGAAGTGGGCGAATCCTTTAAACCTAGAGTTACTACACGTATTCTCCTCAACAAATGGCAGCGTCAGCAAGAAAAAGAGCGTTTTCAAAGGCGTGAATACGAGGAGGAGGAAAGAAGGCGCGAAGAAGAAAGATTTGAGGAAGGACAAGAAGAATATGCTCGAGAGCAGGAACGTGTGCATTGGGGGTGTGCATTCTTCAGACACTGTTGGAACGAAGGTTTGAAGCTTCCCACATGGAATAATTGTCCTGAATGCAATAATAGGTATGATGAATATAGGCAGGGAACTGTCAATCGCCGATCTGTCCATGAAAGGATTGGCAGGGTACATCCTAGTGATGACCGGCGTTTTGATGATCAACCAAGAAAGAGACATGCTGATTACAGATGGGTTGATCATGAGGAAGAAGATCGTGAGTATGTTTGGCAGAAAGGGCAGTGGTGCCCACCTGGTTTAAGAAGGAGTCAGAAGAGAAGAGTCCAACGCCTGAGGAATCAAGAATTAAAGCAAGCAAGGCCTAGGATGAAATCGATATGGCTCCCAAAAGACAGGCCTGACGAACATAGTCATTCGGCTCCTACATGCATGGTATGTTTCTTGCCGAATGAATTTATGGCTCCAGCTAATCAAATTGTACAGGAAGAAATATTGCCCGATATGGATGATGCCGAACAATTTGGGTTAATGGCACAATTGATGTTGAACAAACAAGCTGTTTTTGAAAAGCCAACCCAGAATCGGCACATGAAGCCACTGTACTTGAAGGGATATGTTAATGGCAAACCATTGACCAAGATGTTTGTCGATGGAGGAGCTGCTGTCAATGTAATGCCATATACCACATTCAGGAAGCTTGGTATGAGCCCTAGAGATTTGACACCAACGAGCATAATTTTAAATGATTTTGCTGGAAATCCTTCGGACACCAAGGGATGCGTGCATGTTGATTTGATGATTGGGTCCAAGACTCTGCTTACGACTTTCTTTGTCATTGAGGGCAAAGGGGCATATAGCTTGCTGCTTGGAAGAGATTGGATTCATGCAAATTGTTGTATTCCATCTACTATGCATCAACAGCTTATTCAGTGGATAGATGATGAGGTGGAGATTGTCCAAGCAGATGATTCAATAAGCGTGGCAAACATGGAACCAGCTTTCTGGGAGTATCAAGGCATAGATTGTTTCTCAGGTAAAGACTGGGGAGAAGGTCCTGTGGCACCAGCCAACAGTGATCAACAGCCGATCGAAGCAGTCGGCTCTCATAGTAATTTTTGATGGAAAATCCAATTGATGGAACTGATGGAAAATTAGGACGTGGATTTGTGTCGGCCGATAAATTAGAAGAAGTGGACATTGGAGATGGTGACAAGCCAAGGCCGACATTTATCAGTGCTAACTTGGATTCGGTTTTCAAAGAAAAGTTGGTGACATTGTTAAAAGAATACAAGGACTGCTTTGCTTGGGATTATTCGGAGATGCCTGGTCTAGACCGTTCTATTGTTGAGCATCGGTTGCCAATCAAACCTGGATACAGGCCTTACAAGCAACCACCCCGAAAAATCTACAAGGAAGAAGTGTTGGCCGATGTAAAAAAGGAGATTGAAAGATTACTAGATGCAAATTTCATTCGGCCATGTAAATACGCGGATTGGATCTCTAATATCGTTCCTGTCTATAAGAAGAATGGAAAGATGAGGGTTTGCATAGACTTTAGAGACTTAAACAAGGCTACACCCATGGATGGATATCCAATGCCTGTTGCTGATTCATTGGTTGATGCTGCTGCTGGATACAAAGTGCTCAGTTTCATGGATGGTAACGCAGGATACAATCAGATTTATATGGCATTAGAAGACATAGTAAAGACAGCTTTCAGGTGTCCTAGACACATAGGGTTGTTTGAATGGGTTGTCATGACCTTTGGATTGAAAAATGCCGGTGCAACTTATCAAAGGGCTATGAATTATATTTTTCATGAGTTGATCGGCAAGATTGTGGAAATATATATTGATGATGTGGTGATCAAGTCATTGGATCATGAGTCTCATTTGGCCGACATAAGAAAAACTCTAGAATGCACCAGGAAACATGGGCTTAAGATGAACCCGAACAAGTGTGCTTTTGGAGTTTCGGCTGGAGAGTTTCTGGGATTTTTGATACATGAAGGAGGAATAGGAGTTGGTAAGAAAAGCATGAAGGCAATTGATGAAATTGTTCCTCCAATTAATCTTAAAGAGCTACAATCACTGCTTGGCAAGATAAATTTTGTGAGAAGATTCATATCGAACTTGTCACAAAAGGTGTTGCCCTTTTCCTCACTATTGAAAATAAAGAAGGATCAAAAGTTTGTATGGGGTGACGAACAACAAAAGGCTTTTAATGAAATAAAGGAGTACATGAAGAAGCCACCAGTATTGGTGCCTCCACAATTGAACAAGCCTTTCAAGTTGTACGTGGCGGCCGATGCCCAAACTATTGGATCGGCCCTTATTCAAGAATTTGAAGGGAAGGAAAGAGTAGTTGCATACCTTAGCCGAAAGTTACTAGATCCAGAGACAAGGTATTCGGCTATAGAGAAGCTCTGCTTATGTGTTTACTACTCCTGTACAAAATTTCGGCACTACTTACTACATGCCGAATGCATTGTGTATTCAAAGTTTGATGTGATAAAACACATGTTGTCTATGCCGATTTTGAACGGAAGGATTGGCAAATGGATTTTGGCTTTGTCTGAATTTGAGTTAAGGTTTGAATCGGCAAAGGCTGTTAAGGGACAGATTATTGCCGACTTCATTACTGAACATCATGATACATCAATAACTTTGCTTAACATTGTTCCTTGGGTGTTATTCTTCGATGGATCTTCGTGCAACAAAGGTGGTGGAGCAGGTATCTTATTAATTTCACCCAAAGGAGAAACATTTGAGTTTGCTGTTCCCATTCAATCTGCTGTTACTAACAATCAAGCTGAGTATGAGGCATTACTCAAAGGGCTCCAATATTTGAAAGAAGCAGATGCCATTGCGGTTGAAATTTTTGGAGATTCAGAATTGGTCATAAAGTAATTGAATGGTGAATATGAGTGTAAAAGTGATACCTTGAGGAATTACTATGAAGAATGCAAAGAAATATTGAAGAGCTTTCGGTCAGTAATTCTACAACACATTCCTAGAGGGGATAATGGAGAGGCAAATAGATTGGCCCAAAGTGCATCAGGTTATAAAGAGCTTCGAGAAGTTTTTGCTAATGATGTATATGCATTCGGGAGTAATCTGGCAGAAGGTGATTGGAGAAAAGAGATTGCCGATTATCTGGAGAATCCATCCCGAAAAGTTTCTAGAAAGCTCAGGTATAAAGCTTTAAAGTTTGTTCTTCTTGATGATAACTTGTATTATAAATCCCTGGATGGAGTGCTGTTACATTGCTTAAATCATGAAGAAGCAAAAAGGCTGATGAGTGAAGTACATGATGGGTTGTGTGGAGCACATCAATCGGCCTACCGAATGAAGTGGGTTATTAGAAGAACTGGATATTACTGGCCGACAATGTTGGAAGATTGTTTTGAATATTATAAAGGATGTCAAGACTGTCAGAAATTTGGAAACATTCAGAGAGTTCCGGCATCAGCTTTGAATCCCATTGTCAAGCCATGGCCATTCAGAGGATGGGGAATGGATTTGATTGGCCAAATAAATCCTCCATCTAGCAAGGGGCATAAGTTTGTGCTTTTGGCAACCGATTATTTTACCAAATGGGTTGAGGCAATTCCATTAAAGAAAGTGACGTCGGAGAATATGGTTGAATTTGTTAAAGAACACATCATTTACAGATTCGGGATTCCTCAGACAATCACCACTGATCAAGGGACTCAATTTACATCTTCAGAATTCAGAGATTTTGCTGAAAGTATGGGCATCAAATTATTGAATTCTTCTCCTTATTATGCCCAAGCTAATGGTCAGGCAGAGGCTTCTAACAAGATTATGATTAAAATTATACAGAAGAAGATTGATCAGAAGCCGAGAAAGTGGCATTCGGTGCTCAGTGAGGCTTTATGGGCTTACCGAATGGCTCCACATGGGGCTACACAGACGTCTCCTTATGAGTTGGTGTATGGGCATCATGCTGTCTTGCCATGGGAGATACAATTAGATTCAAGAAGAATAAAGTTGCAAAAGGATTTAAGTTCTAAAGATTATAAAGATTTAATGATGGACGAATTAGAGGATTTGCATATGATTCGTCTTAGGGCCTTGGAGAATATTGAGAAGAATAAAATGCGAGTTGCTAAGTATTACAATAAGAAGGTGAAAGTTAAGCAATTTACAGAAGGTGATTTAGTCTGGAAAGCGATATTGCCGATTGGAACCAAATATGCAGTATTCGGTAAGTGGTCTCCAAATTGGGAAGGTCCTTTCAGAGTGGTTAGATGCGTGCCTGGAAATGCATATATTTTGAGGACATTATTGGGAGAAGAATTTGCTTCTGCTATAAATGGAAGATATTTGAAGAGGTATTATCCCAGTGTTGAAATCGATCGGTGATTGATATATTAATTTGCCGAACAGCCGATATTCGGGAAGAAATCGCCTTCAGAACAAATGTTAACAGAAAAGGAAGATGGCCAATACTGAATGTATTGCCCTTAGCACAAAATATATTACATCAGATGATTCATGCGAGATCACAAAAGATAAGTTTTATTGCCGAAATTCCATGAATCCCTAGTACAAACTAATGGAATAGCTTGTTCAAAACGGACTGAGGATGAATGGAATCGGCAATGGCGGCGCCATGAGCGTCAAGACGATCTATGGAAGCTTCAATGTCGTCGATCTCCTCCGGGTTACCATTAGCGAAGCCGGTTGGTAGCCTGGAGTAGTCGGTATTGGTGTGCGTCGACATGGCGATTAGGCCTGCGGCAGTGCCCAGACGGATGCCATGCGAGGCCACCTCGTCGATGCGGCCCGCTACCGCACCGAGACGAGCCTCTGGTGTGTCCCCAGGAGCATTCACCTTGTTCGCCAGCTCCTCCACCAGCGCCTTCAGTCGATCGAGTTCAGCATCACGCGCTGCAAGTTTACAAAAGGGGCAACAGATTAATATCATTCGGGAAATGAGATTGAGATTGAGCAGATTGCAGGACTCACCATCGATGACTTCGAGCAGTTGTTTGCGCTCGTGCTGCCATTCGAGGTCAGCAATCCCGGCTTGCTTGGAGATAGCCTCCAGTTCGCGACGAGAGTCGTCGCGCTCTGCCTTGAATCGGCGAGCATCGCCGTCCGTGTAGCGGTAGTCGTCCGATTCGAGAGATCGATTAGACGAACTCGAAGATGCCGCAGGAGCAGCGGCTGGAGCTGCGACTGGCGCACCAGCGCCGGCAATCCATTGGATTACCCTGAAAGAACAAAGAGATTCGTCAAAAAGGAGGGAGGAAATCTCGAGAAGAACAAAGAGAAGCAAGGAGTTACTCACCTGCGGCGAGCGCCGGCACGACTTCCTTCGGCCTCATCGGCGGCCGGGCGCCTCCTGTTGTTGTCGGCCATTGGAAGTTCCTCGGAATGACTGTGGATTGGGAAAGGAATGGCTTAGGCCGGCAAGAACTTGGAAGGTGAAGAACTTGGTGAAGAAACTGTGGGCTGCCTAGATGTTTATTTATAGAACCCGCAGAGGAAATCGTGGCCAAAAATCGTGGCACGTATTCCGAAGAGTTCGGAAGGTGGAAGGGATTTTCCAGCCGATCAGTTCTCATGTCGTTTGAGATTCTTATCGAGTCGTATTCGGCTTTGACTGGATGGGATTCGGCTATGTTATAGTTGAAGCGTTTTCGGGTCTAAGTACTATTATGGCCAACTTTGCCGAATGAGTCATCCACAATGAAGGAAAACAGAGTTAAAGGGATGACAAGATTACAGGATTAATAAAATATTCGGCTGTCAAACTATTTTACATAATTCACACACCCAAGAACTTTGAGATTACATTTTTGGCATTTGATATCATATTGCTAATGTTCTCTAATAAGTTTTTATCAGCTTCTTGGGTTCTGGTCAGAGCAGCAAGCTTCGCCTTGAGTTGTTTGTCTTCGTTTAGAGCTGCTAAGGCTTCCTTTCGCCTTCTCTCTGTTAACTTGGGAAGCTCGATTATCTTCTTGTCAGCTTCAATTTCGGCCGATAAATTTCTCAATTCGGCTTCGAGCGCAGCTTTTCTGATTTCCTTCATTTCAAGTTCAGATTCTAGTTTGATCAATGATTCCTTGTCATTCTGAACTTGAGTATGCAGGTCTTTTACAGATTGCTTGACCAAAGCTCTCCTTTGCTCCAAGGCTGGTTGAGCCGATTGATTCTTCAGAGCTTGCTTCACTGCGATAAACTGATCATCCAATCTGGAAATTGGATCTAAAGAAGTCTTGATATCGGCAGGAAGATCTTGGTCAAATGATTCAAGCAAATCTCTTAAAAGATCAGCATTGGTAACTTGTTCCCGGGTGTCTTTTTGCAGAAAAGAGAGGATTTCCTTCAGTTTTGCTTGATTCTCCTCTGATAAAGTTTGACCAGAAAAAGTTTCTTCTCCTTGTTCGGCAACTAGATCATCCACAGCAAATGAATAGCTGGGTGAAGAAGTTGTTTTCTCCTGAAGGAAGATTATGCCGAATTATTGATGATCCATTAAATAAAGAACCGGAAGACTGGGTGATTATCTTTACCTCATTCCTGGTCTCTTGGATGGGAAAAGAGGGCAGCTCGAGCTCAGGCAAAGATTCTTGTATGTTATGCTGAGAAGAGCTTGGAAGATCTGTTGGTGGAGAAGAAACTTCTAGTTGAGGAACATCAGGAGAAGCTGAAGCTAGTTCTTGATGAGAAGGAGGACTCTCCAAGATTGGATCTGTTGAAATTTGCTCTGAAACTGAAAAGGAATCAATGCCGATGGAAAGGAACTTTAAAGATGAGATAGTGAGAAATTTTACCAGTCATTGAAGCGTCGGCAGGACCTGCACTGATTGCTAGCTGTTGTTCTCTGCCCTGAAATCAAGAGGAAATAAAGCTGAGCAAAAACACCAAAAGCATTATAGTCAAAAAAGGAGGACTCTGACCTTGATTTTGCTACTTGTTCTTTTCTTCTTTACAACTGAGGGGGTAGCTATAAGGAGGGTTTTCCTCTTGACAGATGATGGTCTAGTGAGTATTGGATCTGAAGAAGCTTGTCTAGCCATCAGCTGAACCAAAGTAGGGGATTGGTGCCCCAAAGCAGAGATTGGGCCTGCAGTTTTGTATAAAATTGCCCTGGCAAGAGGGGCAGGTGTTATGTCCTGCAAAATAATAAAGTCAGAATCAATTGGGGCTAGTGTTGTTAAGACAGATAAAGGAATGAGCATATTACCTCTGCAGTTGGCTGATAATCAGGCATTAATTCGAGACAGAAGGGATGAATTGGCATGTTGAAGATATGATCATGGAATTCTTGCCACCAGAGAGTGAAGGAAGGATGAGCAGATGTTATTAGCACAAAAGGATCAGGTGCATAAATGGTTCCACAGCATTTATAGTTGAAAATCCTTCTTGTTTCTGTGAAATCCTTGACTATCTCCCTAGGCCTGAGGAATTCATGGAGGAATAGCCTAGGGGGCACTTGGCCACATCCCAACTGTCTAGCCATCATGTTTGGCTGATAATATTCATATGTGCTTTGGACTAGTCTCCCTCCACAGAATTCGGCTGGCAAGGTGCAGGGCTGGATGAAGGCATTGAAAATTGCTACAGATTGTACATCAGTGCATCCAGTCTCAAAGCTGAATTCGCAAGGGAGAGTAAGATTGTCATTGTCCAAATAAGGGAACCAAAGAGGATTGGCGAAACCTCTGAAGAAGAGCTCAAACAGTTCACCAATGTTTTTGTTGATAAGTACAGTGGAGGCAGCTTCTCCATAAGTTTGACAACCTTTGGTTCTCCGGGTTTCTCCTTCTTTATAATTGATTGAAGGGAAGTCTCGGCTGTTGAGATCAATAGCAACAATTTGATGCATGTATAATTGCAGCCACATTTGGACAAACCACCAAGGACCATTGACACAGGGGATCTTCTTGTTAGTGTGCATCAGGTGGGTGGTTTGGTTGAGCATATGGTAAACACTTCCCAGGAGATATTTCCCAAGTGGGATGACTTTTCCAGCAGCCAGCTCTTCAGCCATCACAATGTGATTCAAGGTTGGCTCATTGGCTTTGCCACAAAAGACTGATCTGCATAGCCACATATTCAGGAAGGCCCTGTATTCAACATCGGTCAGAGGGCCATCAGACATATGATTCTGAATGTATCTCTTATATCCAACCCCTGTTTTCACTCCTGTCTGCTTGGAGGAACCTTTGTGATCATATGGGTGTACAGTTCCTGTGATGTTCAGGCCAGTCATCATGTAGACATCGGCCAAGGTTGGAGACATTGGGCCATGACCAAAAAGAAAGGTATTTGTACCATTGGACCAAAAGTGGCAAGCTGCAATCAGGAGGTTCTCATTTTTTGGTGTTTCAGCTAATGACAGCTCCAGGCAATGAGAAATACGCAAATGATCCCAATTCTGTGTTTGAGGGCTTTTATCATCGGACATCCTTTTATACCAGTTTCTCCATCCGGCGATTAGGGGCAAAGGCCAGTTCTTGAAAGCGTCTTGCCACTCATGAGGTTTTGTCAGTGAAATCTTAAAAGGAATCCGCTGAGATTCGGCCGCAATGATTTCAGAGGGATCTGAATCTCCTACGGGACCGAGGAAATAAGATGGAGATTTTTCCTCAACAGGGATGAGGATTTCGGCAGCTAGGGCCTATCAAGAATGAAAGGGGATAAGAAGAAATTTAAAATGCAAATCGAAAGAAGACTGCCGAACATGCTTGAGGGGATTGAAGTTTACCTGGAGAGCAAGATCTTGGTCCGCCATTCGAAGGATGGATCTTGGAAGGCGATGACTTAGGGTTCGGATCCGGATGAGAACTCTAAGGATTCAGAAGGAGAAGCGGGTGCCGAGCAGAACTAACTTGGAAATGTTAAGTGCTTTTGGTCAATTCCGAGATAAAAGTTACCTCTTATCCCGAAATTGAAGGGGCATGTGTTGACACCCAAAGTTGGCACCAGGAAGAGGCTGACATGTGGGCCGGATTTGGTAGAAGGATGCCATTCGGCTAAAAGGGTTTTTTCTGAAGCATTCGGCAAAGATGCTCTGCGGTCGGGAACGCGTCGCCATTCGGCTGAAACGTTCGGTAGAGATACTCTGCGGTCGGAATACGTCATCATTCGGCAGAAGCATTGTTCCACAGGCGAAGAGTGGTAGCATTCGGGAAGACATGATGACGTGGATCAACATAAGGAGAAGGCCGGTTCGAACAAGGAAAGCAATATGGGTACGAAGATTCGTCATTTATTTTTAGAAACAAGTGTTGTAGTCGTGTCCGACTAGGAGTTGTATCAGGACCTGGGTATAAATATAAACCCATGGCAGCTGTAAAAGGGAATCGAATCAATCATACAACAAACCGGCCCCGTGCCAACATCGAGTCCTTTAGTCGAGTCGTCGAGTTCTTCGAGAGGAGTTATCGATCCGTCGACCTCCGTAAGTACCGGCAACCTTGTATCATGCTTAGTATCATGCGGTGGATTTAAGCTTTGATGCAAGTAGTCTTGTTACCATGCTTAGTATCATCCGGTGGATTTAAGTTGTGGTCTCAAGAAGGTTCCTCTGTTAGGTCATGAGCCATGCGGTGGGCTAAGATCTAGTATGGACCAAGTTATCGGCTCTGTTAGATTTCGGCAAGATCTAACAGATTCATTAAGTTACCCTGTGTTGCTCTGTTTTTACTATGTGCTTAATTCATGCAACACACCTTTGCCCAATCTAGATCGGCTAGAATCGGCTATACTTCATAACATGACGAATTATCCCCTCACAGCCGAATCCGAAACCGATCTAGGTTGCCACGTGTCGCGGGTTCAAGCTTATTGGCATCATGTAGATCTTGACAGAACCGGGTATCATGCGGTAGATGCAGGTTTTTGGGTCGTCTTAGAACTAATCATCCGGTGGATTAGAATTCGATTCGATCTGATAGATTTATCTTTACCGATTAGGTTTGTTCCTTCGCCATGGATCCCGATTCGGCTAAGTAGCCGTATTCGGCAGTGCTCTCACGAGTGAACGTGTGTTCGTGGGTTTGCATTGGACAATGAGTGCTTTTAGCCTTTCACGATTAGATTGTATCATGCGGTGGATTGATCTAATCTGATTGGTGGTGTGGCCTCAAACGAGTTGTATCATGCGGTGGATTAACTCGTTCGTTGCCATGCTTGACGGGTGCTGCTTTCGGCCTATGCATTCCTTGTTTACTGCGAATTTATGATCATGTTTCACCCTTTTATTTATCTATCATGCTCTGTTTCTCGTTAATCGGCTATGAGTATGTGTTGTAATGTTCATTCTGTTGAAAGCCGATCTTTCGTCATGCTTACGTCACGCATTCGGCAGTGCGTTCCTTGCGTACCTTGTCGATTGCCGAATGTGGGTTTAACTGCCGACAGATAGCTTCTCTGTAGCTATATGTCTCTCAAGATTGGCTTCGACGCCGCAAATATGGAACTGTCTGGTCTCACCCGGCACGTTCCAGGTTTTGATCTAAACGTTTTTATCCCTTTGTTAGTTTTCAGGCAAACTGACTGGCACGCTTCCGGATTCGAAAGTCAGGGCCACGTGTGAAGCCAGCTTGTTCGGCTTGCTGTGTGCTTGGCGTGAGGTGCGGATTTTACGTCAACAATAGGCCACCTTTAAAGCTTGCATCATATTATGGTTGGTGACGTGGACCTGTCCCATTTCCTTGGGGACAGACTTTGGGTTCTCAGGTGAAGACCCCGACTGCGAGTTCAACCAGGACGGGTGGTACGACTGAAGGGTGTGCGCTACGCTCAAGGATGCCTGTGGGGGAGTGGACCCAGTTGTTCTAGCTACCGCTGCGCAGATGTTTCTTATTGTCGTTTTAGCCCAGAGGGCTTGTACCAGGCGCTTTGTCTTTATATGAGTCATGTATGAATCTTGTATCGTTGTATGGATGTGATATTCGACTGAGATGAGTTCTGTACGAGATAGCTGCTATTCCTGGGACTATCTCAAGGGTACAGGGAGTCGGGTTCTCGTTGGTGAGAATCCGGTTCGTCACACCTAGCCTGACAGGCTACTACCAATTTTGGGTGCAAACATTTACCTTCCCAATCTGGTGAGTATGATGCTTGCCGAATACCTGCTCCGACCATGCTATCTTGATTCTTGAATCTTGATGTAAATTTGGATGCTGACTGGTGTTTGTAGGAGGAAACCAACCGCTACTTCAACCCGGCTCCCTTGCCTGCCATCCCCGTCTGGTAGGAGAAGGTGATGACGTTGGAAGAGGCGCAGAATGACCCTCTGTGGTACGAGGCCAAGTCGTGGGTGTCGGACGAGTTCGGCTCATCCCCGGGTGCCGGAGACGTTGCCAGTACCACGGACCAGGCGGTCGTTCCCCTTGGGAGGACATAGGCAGCTTCGCGCAAGGTGCTCACGGTCTGGGCGGCTCAAGCTGGGGTGAAGAAGAGGTCAGTGGTGGCTCAGGAGTAGAGCCCAAGCGACGCGACGGTGAAGAGGCAGCGCTCAGGAGCGTCGTCGATAGATAGCGAGGAAGCCGACTCCTCTGCTGGCGCTGTGGAGGGGAACCTGCCCCGGAGTGACTCGAGGGAGGGGACACCCGTGTCGGTGATGCCAAGGGCCATCATGCCGATCCAAGCCCGGCAGCCCAACCCGCTTGGTTTGGGTTTCAGACGGCCGGTTAAGAGTAACAGGTAAGGACTGCTGTGTTATATGTTTGTTCTTATTCCGAGTGACACTTCTCTTCTGTTTTATACTGGTTGTATACTATTGTAGGTCGGTTGTCAAGAGTCCCAGCAACTTCGAGTTCAGGCATGTCCGGCCCTCTGCAACAGCAGGTTGTGGTGCTGCCGGAGGAGCCGGCCATTGCTATCACCGTGGAGCCGAGATTGTCGCCGACTCCCGACGCTGATCCTACGCCGAATGCTGCTCCAGGGGTGGAGGAGGCCATTGTGCCATCTTCTAGTGCTTCTGGAGCGATGGTGGAGGAGACGCGTAGGAAGGACACGGCCCCAGGAACTGATGTGAAAATGCTAGGGCTAGAGGACAACGCTTAGCCTAACCAGCAGGCTGGCCAGATAGTGGGAGGCGGCGAGGGTCCGAGCCGCACGGAGCGGTTTGGGCACTCCTACGAGGAGGATCACGCCGCAAATGAGAAGTTCCATGGCACTTCCGATGTCATTCTTGAGAGCTTGAAGGTATACTGAGTAGACGCTATGGTGAGTTGCTTCTGCCTTGGGTCCTTTGTTTTCGGACTCAAGCTTGTTGGAGCAGACTATTTTGGCGGATGCTGGCGAGCGTACTCAGATGATGATGGTTGCCGAGGAAGAATACAAGGAGCTACAGGAGCTAAGGGCCCGTGTCCGTATAGTGGCTACTGAGGCCAAGCAGTTTGCTTCCCAGAAGGAGGCGGACATGGAGAAGACCGCCGAGCTGAACCAGGACCTTGTCGCTCAGCTGACGGAGCTGACCACCAGTGAGTTGATCTCCACTCTGTCTTAAGTATACGTCGAGTTCTCGAAACCTTCAAAATCACATTTTGGTCGTATGTAGGTACTGAAAAGAAGAAGGCCTTGGAGAACCGGGTGGTGGCCCTGGATGCTGATGTGAAGAAGCAGGCCGCCGAGCACAACTAGGCTGTTGCCGACCACCAGCGCGCTGTGCAATGTGAGCAAAAAGCCATGCGGCGTCACCTCTGCTTCCCAGTTTGTGTGGGCCATGACAACATAACTCTGGGCTATGGGTGGATCTTGTGCACAGGTCATGCCAGCGAGAAGAAGGTCTGGGAGGAGAAGGTCAACGCGCTGCGGAAGGAGCTGGAAGACGTCGGCCGAGCACATACTCCGGTGAAGGGTGTCCACAAGGTCACCATGAAAGGTAAATTCCTTCAGCTGAGTTCTTGTCCTCACCGCATGTGGTTGACGGTGTGCTTGCGTTGAGGTGAAAGCTTTGTAATTTATGTAGAGTTTGCGGATCGCTATGGTGCCCTGCAGGAGGCAGCGTAGTGTGCTTCTAATGCCATTGTTCCGGTGGAGGACGGCATACCGATCCCTTCTCTTCAAGAACGCCTTCGAGCCGCCCCTGGGGGAGCTAGAGCCATGGCCAAGACCAGCGGAGAGTTCGCCGTGAAGAGCGTGCTGGCGATCATCACGACGTACTACCCCGACCTCGAGCTGGACTGCATTGGGGAGGGTTTCGCCCATGACTACCCCGAAGAGGACTTCGAGGCTCTTATTGACTCCTTCGCTCTGGCCATAGAAGTAGTCCGCAGCATCTGCGAGTCTTAAACTGTTGTACCTGGGAAAGAAACAATAGTTTTTCAGAGAGATGAAACTTGAATAAACTCATTGTAATAATTAATTGGTTTTGCTTTAGCACATTTTGGTTTGATTTGATTTATAAACCCTTGTCACTTCACCGCCGTCATGACAGTACTAGGTACTCGGCGGAGAAGATGGCTGGAGTTCTCATGGAGGCAGCGCGCCTACATGCTACGATGCCGTTATGGAGGCTTAGTCATAGGTAGGGTTCCGGACCGACTACTTTCACACATGTTCAGACTTTGGATATAGTGAGTTGGACTTGCCATTTCGTTTAGGTGCTTGCATGGGTAGTTTAATAAGGGTGAACTCATGGTTACCATGGAGTAGATAATTTAACTTTACAAAGTAAAGTGGTCACAAGTTATTGGCGAGGCGAAACACTTTTGTTAAATATTGACAAGAGAGGGGAGATACATAACTGGTGTTTAGGACTAAGGATAAAACTTAGTGAGGTGCTGGATGTTCCAAACGTTTGGAACTGAGTCGCCGTTAGCCCATTCTAGGCGGTAGGTTACTGGAGAGATGACTTCCTTGACGATGAAAGGGCCTTCCCAGGGGGCCGATAGCTTGTGTTGGTCCTTGTTCGTCATGACTTAGCACAGGACGAGGTCGCCTATGTTGAGGGAGCATTCCCTAATGTTCCGGTCATGGCGTGCATGCCGGGTCAAGGTGCAGAACCTATGCTCTTCTAGAGCTTCGATGTCCTCCTGCTGACTTGATTCGGCCTCGCCTTCCACGTAGAACTGAATAAGCGGGGCACCGTGGGCCAGGTCAGCCGGTAGGAAAGATTCTGATCCGTAGACCAGAAAGAAAGGGGTGTACCCCGTAGCTCAGCTCTTCTGGGTGCGTAGGCCCCATACCACATGTGGTACTTCTTTTGCCCAGCGGCCTGCACGTGGGTTGAGTGTGTCGTATAAGTCCTTCTTGAGGGCATCCAGGACCATGCCATTGGCACGCTCAACCTGCCCATTGCAGCGGGGGTGGGCGGATGAGGAGTAGTAGACATCAATGTTGCTATCCTGGCAAAAGTCCCAAAATTCGTGGCCCGTGAAGTGGGGGCCAAGGTCTGTAATGATGCGGTTTGGCACACCGAAGCGATGCGTTAGTTCCTTGATGAAGGCGGCCGCTGTCACCGACTTGGTGTCGGTGACCACCTTGTACTCCATCCACTTGGTGAACTTGTCCACTGTGACCAAGATGTGCTTGAAGCCACCCGGGGCCGGCTTGCATGGCCCCACGTTGTCCAGGCCCCATACCGCGAAGGGCTAGGACCGCGGGATAGTACGGAGCGCCTGGGTTGGAGTCACACCCGGATTTACACATAAACCCGAATGCTGCCATATGTGTGCCCACAAAGTTATAGTACATATATAGCAAACAAATATGATAAATAGACAACATATGCTTGAAATAAATAGAGTTTTACATAAGAGTTTAACATAAATAAACTAACCAATACAGCGGAAGACTAATAACTCTCAACTAAGCAGAGCCACAATCCACAGGGACTCTGACTGGGAGAACGCAACTCAGTAGTACGGTAGATCTTCTGGAAACTCAGCAGCAGACTCATGCACAACCCAATTTGTTAACCATCCGGGATTTTGTTGAATAAATGACAAGTGTAAGTAAAACATTTACTTAGCAAGTATAGCACGGTATGAAGGCTCAAAGTAAGGCTAGACACGACTGAACTGCATTAGCATTTTTAGTTGGTTCATTTTAACATTATCCAAGTTACTACAAGTGAATGAAACCCAGTAGCAACCCAATTAATGAAGTATAAGTGACATTAAGCATAAATAAACATCAACTTCTAATCAAAAAGGATCCAGGGCGCTCGTGACCCTGAGCAAGGCTATCATGATAGATTTACACTCTGCAGGGGTTTCGCCCTTTACCCACCAGTCGCGTAAAAGTTCAAAGAACTTTGCACCCAACCACGCACATCAACACTTCTGAGGTGTGACTGCATATGGATGCTACGAGGTTTTTGTCACACTCGAATTTTCACAAAACACGAATGTGGCCATATGTGTGCCCAGGAAGTCCACAAAACACATACAGCGAACAAATATGATAAATAGAGTACAAATGCTCAAAATAAAATAGTTTACATCAGAGTATATCATAAATGATTATTACAGCGGAAGTCTATAACTCTCAACTAGAGCGGAGCCGTAGTCCATAGGGACTCTGACTGGGAGAGCGCAACTCAGAAGTACGACAGGTCCTCAGGGAACTCAGCAACAGTCTCATGCACAGCCTAATCTGTTACCCATCCGGGATTTTGTTGAATAATGGCAAGTGTAAGTAAAATAATTACTTAGCAATTATAGCACGGGTACATGAAGGCTCAAAATAAGGCTAGACATGGCTTAACTGCATTAGCACTTTTAGTTGATTCATTTTAGCATGGTCCAAGTTACTACCAGTATGTGAAACCCAGTCGCAACCCAATTAAATAAAGTAGAAGTGACATTAAGTATAAATAGACATCATGTTCTAATGAAAAAGGATCCAGGCCGCTCATGACCCTGAGCAAGGCTATCACGATAGATTGTACATTCTGCAGAGGTTTCACCTTTTACCCACCGATCGCGTAAAAGTTCAACAGAACTTTGCACCCAACCACACACATCAACACTTCCGAGGTGTGACGGCATAGGGACGCTACGAGTTTTTTCACAAGACACCCTAACAAGACAGTAGCCGCTAGTTTAACAAAATGAGTAGGTAGCAAGAATTGTCCGTGCTATAACTTGCCTTTATCCAACATATAGCTGCATTGAGTCTTCAAAATCTTCTTTCTTCAAATCTCTTGCTGACGTTCCTCTACTCGCAGCAATCAACGACACGAGCACAACGTGCAGCTAAACAAGCAAGCAAACAATATACAACTAAGAATAGTACACGAATTAAAATAAAAGCTTTAAAAGAGCGTGCTAAGCGGAAGGGATCGATTCTATGGACACGTGAGCGCAAGAATCGTTGAAAACAGAGTTACGGTTGAAAAGGTAGAACTATCGGAAGTTTTGTATTATTAAACAACACAACTATATGCTTGTTTGATTTTAATTAAACAAAATCATATGTAAAGGTTAATTCAAATAATTACATTTGAATTTGTAAAACTGAGGTAAACTTAATCACATTTTATTTATAATTGTTTATGTATAAATTATACCAAATTGATTTGAAATAAAACACGCGAGAGCATCTAATCGAATAACTTTATGAACCGTGTTGAGCTAATCACCTTATAATTGAAATGCATTTATGTTGATATTAACCAATTTAACATGTATTTTAACTCTAATCATCTTTTAATTAGAAAACTAGTTTAATTATCATTTAGCTAGTTAACATTAGGTTATTAAAATTGAGATATCACCTAGTAAGCTTTTATTTTTAAAACTAAATGAACTAGTATTAATCAAATTAATATTAACATGAAAATCGAGTATAAACCTTATTAGATTTGGAAAAGACCTTTAAATAATCTTTAGTCAATTTAATATTAAATAAAATTAAAAAATAAATAACATGATAAATGTCAGTGCTAACATGTAGTTTGACTTTATACAAAGCTAATGCAATGTGAACGAGTTAAATCAGATCTTAAACGCGGATTCTATGGTCAAAGGAAGGCTGGAGGGACCTAAGCGTAAATAACCCTAGACTTCAGGGGCTAGCAGAGAAAATCTGCAAGACTCAGCATACAGTGCCGTAAAAATGACAAAGGCTGGGGTTAGATCTGCAAAAACTGTTCGGGCTGGGTTTTCGGCTAGATGGCCAAGACACAATAATAGATCTATGGGTTACAGGAATCTCCAGGGGCCTAATCGCAAAACCACCATATTCTACCTTGAGTCAGGGCAGGAGGGCTCACCGGCTCTCCTGGCGGCTTGGCTCGCCGACGCTGTGGTGGTCCAAGGTGGCGGAGAAGTAGCTCAAAAAAGAGAGGAGAGAGAGGGGATCACGTGGAGGTGCTCACCGGCGCGGGACATCGACGGGGGTGGCCGGAATTTGGGCCACGGCAGGGGTAGTGGTCGCCGGCGGCGCC
This sequence comes from Echinochloa phyllopogon, assembly GCA_033239725.1. Classification (NCBI taxonomy): domain Eukaryota; kingdom Viridiplantae; phylum Streptophyta; class Magnoliopsida; order Poales; family Poaceae; genus Echinochloa; species Echinochloa phyllopogon. The sequence continues at coordinate 18,541,400 of BTCW01000015.1, read as the reverse complement.
TTCCCGAGGACGGGGAGCTTCGGCGGTGGAACGGCGACGAGAAGCGGTGGAGGAGATGTGGCTCATCTTGGGGATGCTCGGGGGTGATGGCCGCTTGTGCAAAAGGTTGGCGGAGGCTGCGAATCGACCAAGTCCAGCGGTGGCGGACCAAGCCTTCTCGTCGGTGATGGTGCTCCGGTGGGAATTCGTCGATGGGGAATGGAGGAGCAGACGCGACGTGGAGGTGCGAAGCTCAGGGTGGTGTCCACTTCGTCCAGCGGTGACCGAGGTGGTGAAATCGGGGCGGCACTGGGGCCGGCGGCGGCGCATGGCGTAGGGGGCAGGGCGAGGGTGGCAGCTAGGGGAGAGGGATGCGGGGAACGTTGCCTCGTGTCGCGTGGCTTATATAGGGGCACGGGGTGCACCCTAGGGCCAAGGTGGCACGCACGCCAAGGATGGCCTGGCGGCGGCGCGGCGGCGCTGACTATGTGCGGGAGGCGCTGGGGTGGTCCGCGCGCTTGGGCCGCGTAGGAGCGCGCTGGGCCGTAGGGAAGCGGAGAGGGGAGTGGGCCGGTGCGGCTGGGCCTGGAGATTTGAGTCGAGGCACTTGCGAGCTGGGCCGAGAAGCGCTGGGCTGGGGGAACTGCAGGTGAGCCGGAGCTGGGACGCGAGGAGGGGTGGGCTATGTGAGGGAGTTGGGCTAGGGAGAGGGAAACAGGCCTGCGGGGTTTGGACCGAGGGGAGGCACTTATGGTCGGGCTGGGCATGGCCCATTAGGGATTTAGGATTTTGTTTTCCTTTTTATTTTTAGAGAATATTTTCCAGGGCAAGAATAATTCCAGAAAATTCTAGATAATTCGTTTAAGCCATGAAAAATACTCAAAAAATTCCAAAAATCCCAGGAAAAATCCCATAGATAGATTTGGACATAAAAAACCCAAATAAAATATTTGGAGCTCATGAAAAAAGATTTTAGTATGTTCCAAAAATTGGAACTTGCTCTAGGAAAATATGAATAATTCCCAGAAAGCTCTGGAAAATTCTCGTTAGGCTTCTGAACGTATTTTAGAAAAATTTTGCACACAAAAGGCCACTAAATTCAACTAGCGTGAATGCAAAGCACTCAAAATTATAGCCTATGTTGTATTAATTTAATTTAGAAAACAAAATTTTCCTATACTAAATTCCCTGAAAATTATATAAAGCTTGGAAAATTTTAGAAAATTGAGAAAATCATTGTATCAGTTATGCCATCAATTCACATCCCAAAATCCAAAAATTTTGGGGTTGACAGCTGGCTGGTGTTTTTGCTTTTGGAAGAATTGGCACCCTGCACAGCGCTAGACGAGCTCTTTTGTGTCAGTGACCGCCATAGGCCAGAAGAAACGAGATCGGTAGGCCTCGCCGACTAACGTTTTAGCTGCCACGTGGTTGCTGCAGCTGCCCGTGTATCTCGTGCAGCAGTGCCAGGCCTTCGCTTCGTAGGATGCATTTCATGAGCACACCTGTGGACGCTGCTTTCCTGTACAGCTCAGAGCCGATGACCACATAGTTGGCGGTTCGCCGACTACGCTGCTCAAGGGTGATTTTGTCATCCTAGAGTTTGTTTGTTATGGCCATCTTGTCTTCTTTTATGAATGCGATTATAGGTTCGCGCCAGTCTGCTTCTGGGGGTCCATCAATGGCTGCAACAACTTGGCCAGTGGCTGGCTCATCGTATGCTTCTTCCAGCAGTTTGATGGATGGCTTGCGGATGTCCTGGACGAACACCCCGGCTAGAACTTGGAACCGCTTGGATCCGAGCTTGGAGAGGATGTCGGCCGCCATGTTTTCTTTCCTCACGACGTGGTGGAATTCGAGCCCGTAGAAGTGGGCTTCGAGCTTGCGGACCTCGGCACAGTAGTCGTCCATCGTTTCTTTGGTGCAGTCCCAATTCTTGCTGACTTGTTGAATAATGAACTTTGAATCTCCGTAGCAGACCAGACGTTTGATTCTGAGCGTTGTTGCTATCATGAGGCCGCGGATCAATGCTTCAAACTTGGCGCCATACTTGGTTGCCCGGTAATGGATTTGTAGGACATACTTTAGGTGCTTGCCTTTTGGTCGGATGAAAAGTACGCTAGCCCCTGCTCCTTTGAGGTTGAGGGCGCCGTTGAAGTATAGGGTCCAGTGCTCGGGCGGCTCTATCGGGGTCGGCGCCTGGATTTCCGTCCATTCTGCTATGAAGTCGACCAACACTTGTGACTTGATCTATTGTCTTGACTTGAAGGTAATGTTGAACTCGTCAAGCTCTATGGCCCATTTCACCACCCGGCTGTTGATGTCACGATCATGGAGGATTTCTCCGAGTGGGAAATTGGACACCACCTGAATTGGGTGTGTCTAGATGTAATGGCGCAACTTCCTTGAGTAGATCAAGAGCGCATATAGCAACTTCTGCAGGTGCTAGTAGAGGATCTTTGAGTCAGCCGGCACTTCGCTGACGTAGTAGACCGGTCGCTGGATGGGGTATGCGTGACCTTCTTCTTGTCGTTCCATGACTCAGACCGCGCTGACGACGTAGGTGGTTGGTGCTATATATAACAGGAGTGGCTCTTCCTTGTTTGGTCCGGTGAGCACCGGAGGAGTAACCAGGAAGGCCCTAAGGTCGGCCAATGCTTGGTCCGCTTCTGGCGTCCACTCGAAGTTGTCGGCCTTCTTCAAGAGTTTGAAGAAGGGGGCGCCTCATTCACCTAGCTTGCTGATGAATCGGCTTAAGGCTGCCATCATTCCCGTGAGTTTCATCACGTCTTTCTTGCTCTTGGGTTGCGGCGTATTCTAAATGGCGACAATCTTGGTTGGGTTTGCCTCGATGCCATGCTGGCTTACCAGGAAGCCTAGGAGCTTGCCTGATGGTACCCCGAAAACACACATGGTTGGGTTGAGTTTCCATCTAAAGTGTCGCGGGTTGTTGAACGTCTCCTGGAGGTCGGCGATCAGTGTTTCTGGGTCGTAGGTTTCGACCATGACGTCGTCCACATATGCCTCTGCATTTCGCCCGATCTGGCTGGACAAGCAACTCTGGATTGCTTTTTGGTAGGTGGCCCCGACGTTCTTGAGGCAGAAGGTCATGGTGTTGTAGTAGTATATGCCATGCGAGGTGATGTACGCTGGCTTGTCTTGGTTGGCCGGGTTCAGGGCTATGTGGTGGTCGCAAGAGTAGCAGTCGAGGAAGGAGAGCAGTAAACATCCGACCGTAGAATCGACAACCTGGTCGACACGCGGAAGAGGGAAGCAGTCCTTAGGGCAATATCTATTGAGATCTATATAATCAATGCACATTCTCCATTCATCGGTTTTCTTCCTTACAAGTACATGATTTGCAAGCAACTCAGGGTGCTTTCACTACCAAATTAAACCAGCGGCTAAGAGTTTATTCAATTCTACCCTAATGGCCTCCTTGCGGTGTTGGGCGAACCATCGAAGCTTCTACCAACTTGGCGGTCTTCACCAAATCCAAGCAGTGCTCAGCCTTCTCCCTTGGAACACCGGGCATATCTGAGGCTTTCCACGCTAATACGTCCCAGTTGTCCCTCGGGAAGGAGGTGAGCACGCTTTCCTATTTAGGAGTAAGGCCTGGGCCTATCAGCGTCATCTTGGAGGGGTCGTCGCTGGAGAGGCTGATGGTCTTGGTTGCCAAGTTCGTCTCGAGCGCGGTCATGGTTGCCACCTGCTCCGGTACACTTGTGTTAACCGGGGGGTTGGTCTTGGCCTCGCTTGCTGTTCCCGAGCTGGAGGGAGAGCTCGACGAGGCGCACGGCTTCGTCCTCACACTCGTTCAATGTCTTGATGCCGCCCCTGACGCTGATGACCCCCTTGGGAGCCAGCATCTTCATCACCAAGTAGTTGTGGTTGGGGGTTGCCATGAAGCGCGCCAGCATGGGCCACCCGAAGATGGCATGGTAGGAGCTGTTGAAGTCGGCCACCTCGAAGTGTAGGTACTCAGTATGGTAGTTTTCAAGCGTGCGAAAGGTAACCGGCAGGGTGACCCTCCCACTGGGTAGGAAGCCTTCCCTGGGATGATGCCATAGAATGGGTGTTTGGCCGAGAGATGTCGTCCGTAGTTGAAGCCCATGCTATTGAGGGTGCTGGTGAAGATGATGTTGAGGGTGCTACCCCCGTCAACCAGCACCTTGGTCAGCAGCACCCTGCCAACAACAGGGTTGACTATTAGGGGGTACGAGCCCGGCTCGGGCAGGTAGACCTAGTGGTCACCCCTAGAGAAAGTGATCGGCATTTCCGACCAATGCAAGTACTCCACCTCCTTGGTGCCAATCAGGTGGATCTCACGGCTGTGGAGCTTCTTCTTCCTTCGATCTGGGAATGCGTCCAGGCCTCCCATGATAACGTTGACCTCTCGGTTGGCATGCTAGAAATCACCATGGGGTTCGTTGGACAGCCCTGCAGCCGGATCCGGCTGGTTGTTGACGCTGGCGGCACGTGGCCGGTCGTTGTGGTGATAGCTGCCGTCTCTACAATTGATGTGGCAGTTGTTGCGGCGATCGCCATCTCTCCTGTCGCCTCGATTGTTGTTGTAGCGTGGCTTCTTCAGAGCAGGGGGACTCTGAGTTCTTTCTTTAGGGTCCAGCAGTCCCGGAACGTGTGCTTCGCGTCCTTGTGGAAGGGACACGGCTCGTTCAGGCGTGTCAGCTCAGTGGGTGTTGACACTTCTTATGATCCAATATCAGGATTCTGAATCTCGTAACTGGGGTAAGGAGCATTTCAGTGGTTTTTCTTATGGCTCAGTAAAATATATAAATATTCTACAAGCGCACAGAATTACCATTGTAGCACTTCACCAGGGAGTAATCTGAGGCATCGTAATTTATATTTCCACAGGGAAGCTTATGGTAAGAGTACTAGCAAACAAGTATTCGAGACTATCAGAGAGCGGTACACGACTAGCTAGATGGGGGATAACGGTATTGGATAGGAATGGATATACCATGACACACAGTTCAAGGTAGGCTCAGATAGGAAAGAGAAGGAGTAGATAGCTGGGAGGACAACCAGAAGAGATAGAGATCAGGGTTAACTCTAATGACTTAGCTTCGGGACAATAGAACCTATGACACGCAGAAAGGGATGAGAAGGGGTGCCATCAATCCTACACTCTGGAATCCTACAGGCCGAGACGAACGTGATGGATTACGTAGGCCATATAGGGCTTTCACCACCTAACGGCTACCACCTCCGTAGACTTAGGAACCAGTCCCACACTAGTCAACAACTACATACTCCGCTAGCAAGAGCAAGCAACCTTGTAAATACCCAGTGACAATTCACCACAAGTATTGAGCAAGATCGAAGAACCACCTAAGATAAAGACTTAAACAAGATCTAAAAGCACTAGAGCTTCAACTAACTATAGTCTAAACACGAAATAGAGCAACTAGAATAATGTAGAAGCAACTATAAATGACAAGACAAGATGATAAAGATAACTTTATATTGATAACTCAAAGTCTACAAAAGGAAAGGAAAAGATACAAGAGCTTATACCAGAGCTTCTGAAGACGACTCCGGAACCTCCGAGGCACAGCTCGACTCAACTCTAACTCCAAGACTAACTATCCTAACTCTACTAGAAAGAAGTGGAAAATGAGCTCCTTGGCTTGAGCGTGTGTTACAAGTGAAGTGGACACCTCTATTTATAGCTTGGAGTGGCGGTTGAGGAGGAGTACCGGCCAAGGGAGATGGGAGGTAGTTCCCGTGTTGTGGGCGGTTCGGCCGAATGCTAGGGGTTCGGCCGAACTGGGCTTTCAGCCCAGGCCTGCCCCCTTGCACCGCCTCTTGCTTCTGGACCCCCTGAGCTGCCTTGTGTTGATGTACTTCATGTTGTTTTGGCCCAGAGGTGACATGGCTATGGTCCAAGTGTCCTGCACGGTCGTCGCTCGGTCATTGCTTATGTGGACGGCTTCCTGTTGTGCGTTGCGTCATTTACGGCTAAGGAGGTAACCGGTCAAATCGTGTCGTTCGGCCGAATCGGTTAATTCTGACCCCAATAGCACATATTTCTTATTATTGTACTCGCACAAGTGAAACACACCAAAACTCATGGAACTTTATTAGAAATAAACCTAAGTTCATGGAATGTCACATATAGCCTCATTGTGGAAAAACTATTTAGCTTAAACTGGTTCAGATGCACTGGTCACTGTCCCGTGATAGCCACAGACTCAATGCATATGAAACAGTGTAAACCCGATATCTGTCAGATGCCCGCAGGCACCGAAACACCACTTACTGAGCACAACTCCATGCATACAGAATCACTTGCAAAGGAAGCTTTCAACAGACATTACAAACTTTACAAAAATATATAAAAGGAGTACTGGTTATTACAAACCAAGGTGTACTACTTAAGACTAAAGACGGTACTCTGAGTTTTGAAGTAAAAAGACTTAACAAATACTATAGTGGTAAAGGCCTAAGTTTTCAACAAAGCATTTTTGTCAAGAGGACACGTAGACCCTTCGTGTCTGTTGGCCTTCAGGAAAACTCTATGCTTGATCGGGCTTCTCGTCTGTAGCAATTATAGTATCTTGAGTACGAGGGTACTCAGTAAGGCTTACCCACCAATTTAGTATAAGTAAAAACAAGACTCTAGTATGCAAGGCTATATGGTGGACTGGCATTGATACTTTTTCATAAAGAGCTTACTAGAATTAGTCCTTATGTTTTCAAGATTTTAATCATGTTATAGTTGAGGATTTCAATTCTAAGTTAGAAAAATAACATTTGTCAACCAAGATCCTATATGATAATCATTAAAATATCACCACATTGCTTCTCATGACCTTACTATATTGTTCATTAGTGATCAAGCAGTATTCATATCGAGAAGTGCGATGGTCATGACCAATTTTATATCCTGCAGGGTAAAGACCTAATGACACGACACGTGCGTGAACTGTTGAACCACACGCGGCGACCTTGCTAGGGTCCGGAAGTGCATACCCTTAAGCGGCCCCACGTCTGGCCTGACCCACTTATAAGTTTCAGACTACACTCCCGCCTACTGCCTCTCTCCGACTAGGCAAACCATCGTTCCAATCCTGGTGTGACTGAGTTACATCAGTTTACTGGCCCCATTCTTCCAGTATGTGATTAGTACGTTCAAAACTTGACCTCTGGTCAACAACTACTGAGTCCTTGACCAAAATTTTATGGTCGGGCGAGGCTAGCCTATAAGCTCAATCATAAACAAAATCTTCACAAACCCTTGCCCAACCCAGCAAGTAAAACTTCAAACTTTTATGTGATTATCATAGAGATTGGTTCTAGGTTTACATTGAAGAAGCCACTGAGCTTGACTAAGCAAGTTTAAAAGATCTTTTTGAAGAGGTGGCAAAGATGTCCTTAATCAAGGTTGTCATGCACTTAAAGAGGTTCCATCACAATTCCTGAACGTAAATGTATGTACTGAAATAGTTTGGACACATGAAATAATAGGTAAAATAGTAGGTATAGATGCTCTGGTGCTTGCCTGGATCAGTAACAAGGTTAGTGTCGTCAGTAGTGGCTTCAGGCTCTTGCTCCACTACGATCACCTCCTCGTATTCTTGAGTTTCTTCTGGTTGGAGTTCAATGAACTCAGGCTCCACGTATTCGGTATCTACATACCATGAATGCAAGGTGCAAAGGTTTAGAAAAGCTAGCTATACAACTTTCCTTCACGATAAAGTTGCAAGCCAACAAATAAAAACACCCAAATAAACCTTATAAGGATTTTTCCTATATTTAAAACCATTAAAAGTATTTTTGAAACCTTTAAAAGAATTTCTTGAATTATTTTCATACTAGAAATAATATTATCTTGAATATTGTAATTTATTTTTAATATGAAATAAAAGTCCTTATCATATTTTTATTTATGTAGAAACTTTATAGATTTATTTAAATGCTTTAAAGAATCACATTTAAATAACTTCAATTTTTATTTCTACTTTTGTAAAAGTTATCATTTTTACATGTATAGAGAAAAATCTAACAAAGCTAACAAAATTAGTTTCATAATTTTTGGATACCTAAATAAATTATAGTGAATTAAACAAGATTACAGCTTTTTAAACAAAGAAAAACAACTAAACAAATAAGTTTTACGCAAAACCACCATAAAAAGATTAAATCTTCGCAAACAAGTCCTCACGTGCCTAAGCTTTGCACTTCTGCTAAAAACCCCCTAGAAAGAGTTAAATTCTATCAAATAGGTCCTCCTGACTCTAATCCAACCCCGATGGCGACCAACCGACAGGATCTCGCCATCGGTAAGGTCTCCTATGACGAGAGGTAGCCCAAAGGCTTATCCTCATCACAACGAGTCCAACCATGGGTCTAACCCCTAGCATAGATGGTCAAGGAGGGATGCATGACAGTGGCAGCGGCGGCCCTCCGCTCGATTTCGCCGGCCGGCTCGTCGGCGACGAAACTTGGGACTTGGGCTGCTGCTAGAGCTTCACTGAGGCTTCCTCTACACGATGCACCAACATCAAGCTGCTCTACAAGGCCGGAGCAAGGCTCCCTTCATCGGCGGCGAGCTTTGGCTCTACTTTAATGGCTAGCGGCGGCACCGGCGTTCTTGTGCGACGGTGAGCTTTGGCTCTACTTTAGCTGGCCCAACAACATCGCCCAAGCTTCCTAAAGAAGGTGCGCTAGTAGCAAGTCGTGCTCGGCAGCCGGAGCTTAGCTCCCCACGGCCGTGGCCATGGTGCGGCAGCGCTCTGCGGCGGCGCACGCGTTCCGGCCAGCCGGGTCACTATCTCGGGCTTGGTGCTGTCCCTAGAGCTTCGTGAGCACACAAGGAGTCTAGCTACAGCCTTAGAACGGATCAAAAGATGCGCGAAGATACTTCCCCTTGAGGGCCTACCTTGGAGCTGTCGGCGTCGGCTGCAGGAGGAAGATGACGGTGCATGGCGGCGTGGGGCTTCGGGGTTGAACTTGAGGTGGTCGGGGAGGGATATGGGGAGGTGGTGCTGCTGTATGAGAGAGGAATCGATGGATGAGGCAGTGACGGCGATGAATTTTTTTGGTGACGCAGAGACGGTGGAGATAGCGAGCGTGAATTGTGGTGGCGGGAGCGAAGAAGAAGACGACAAGGTACTTATTTGAAAACTCACCGTGGCTATCTCGTTTCACCATGTGCAAGCTGTCTTGCTTGGTTGCTGGCGCGTGGCAGGGTCGAAGCTGGCCGACAATCGAGGGCGACGCGAACCCACGGCGGCGCTGCCGTTACCGCCCGACGTTCTTCTGTTTCTTCTTCTTTCTCTCATCTTTTCTTGCTCTGAAACTCGAGCTTCAGTTCATGATCCCATATATAAAGTGCTTCTCTTCCCTTAAGCAAAGTTATAGCCGGGATATCAAGCTTTGAATCTTGTTTAGACATTCAGTGCTCAAACTCAATCGTTGAAGAGAAAGATTGCTATGAAGATTAGCGGTTTAGATTGAACTTCTGGGTTCAGTTCATCAGTAACCGAATGACCCAACAAAAGTGCAAGATTCAAACTTTGGTGCTCCAATTGAAATACTGAACACTGTTTTCTTTGATCTTGAAGCAACTCATGCTATAGGGCCAAGTTCATAGTTTGTATTTTCCTGATTTTTTTACCAAAGTCTAGTTGAAAATTTGTTTGAACTCTTGACTTCAAGTTGGCCTCTCAACACTAATTGGTGTTGTTCAAAAGATTTTTCCTTTTTTTACTGAATTTCATCCAAGATTCAAAATTAACCATGCACTTTGGGTATAAGTATCTTCAAACTCTCCATCAAAAGCATTTCCCTAGATTGGCACAATCAACTCCTCATTTTTCCATATTTGCCAAATTTTCTCCAAATTTGCCTTTTAAATTTGAATTTCTTCAAATTTGCTTCCCTTGGAAAATTTAAACTTGTGACCTTCAACTTTTCTTTAGGGCTTATTCTTTGGTGTTACCATGCTTAACATCATGGTTGTCACACCCATTTATTCCCGAGTATTGGTGGTCGAAAACGTGCCGTAACGACCACCAACAAGCTCCCCCAAGCTTAGACCTTTGCTCATCCTCGAGCAAAGATAGAGACTTAGGTTCGGTGGATCAGGAGTTGCTACAATGTCGATGTCTTGCATGTACTCTTTATAAACAACTAGTACTCAAAAAATACTTGAATCATCGGCAAAGTATTAACTCACCATTTTACCTATGGGGCTTATAGCAATCTCTTTGTCTTGGGCGGTTGAAAGGTTGAATAGTTTTGATTCAATTTTATTCCACTCTACTCTTTTTAGGATCCTATCTCGGAGTTTCCACAGTTTTGAATGTTATTTGAATGTTCCTCAATTGGCACACTCGATCACTCAAGTGTTATTTGAATGCTCACCAAAGGCTTGTGCCTTCTTTCATCCTAAAGTCTAATAAGGCTTTTTGTGTGGTTTAGGGACAACGGATGAAGGCATGCATGCATCTTATATTTTGCTAAGTCAAAGATCGGACCTTAGGAGGATCAAATCATACCTTTAGATCGAGAAGTGCAAGTGTGTGGAATATGTGGAGCGGAATATGGTGGATCTCCTTGGGATGATTCTTCCTCTCCTTGATTTATTTTCGAGAACATGGGCTATCTTCTTTTTCTTTCTCCCATATTTTTGCAATGCCTTTTTGCATGCTTTTCTTTTTCTCATTTTTCTTCTCCTTTTGCCATTGTACTTAGCATGCTTTTCTTTCTTTTTCTTTTTGCATAGCCCATATCTCTATTCAAGGATATTTGGAGAGGGAATCATAAAACATGGAGCATTTATTTTGTGGATGGATGATGACAAAGTTTGCTAACTCCTAGTGTAGGAATTTTCTAACTCTCAGCTCCCACAAGGTTTTCAGGTTCATTTTTACTCATGCCAATTAACTCAAGTACTGTCAATCAACTAGTTGAAACAAAGCACTTGCAAAATTAATGACAACGCAACTATTCATTATTTCCAAAGTGAGAGGCATATGGTTCAGTCCATGCATAGTTGAGAGTTAATTTTATTCAAAGCAAATATTTTTGGTCTTTTCATTTTTAGATGGAATTAAAAATTGGAAGGGAAATAGAAAAAGGAAAGGCAAATGCAAAATCTAAGTGCTGAGGGGAATGTCGAACATACCTGGTGGGGGTCCTGCCCCAAGCTTGGATGTGTCATTGGTAGGGTTGAAACCTTGAAAAGTATTCCGCCATTTGATCCATCTACCGCTGGACATCGTACCTTATAGAGTCCAGCACGCTGCTATTCTCTTGATGATATTGAGAATGGCATGCCAGTGTTCCTTAGATGTTCCTGGTATGGTCGTTGTTGGCACTTCTTACGATCCAATATCAGGATTGAGAATCCCGGTACTGGGGTAAGGAGTGTTTCAGTGGTTTTCCTTATGGCTTAGTAAAATATATAAATATTCTGCAAGCGCACAGAATCACCGCTGTAGCACTTCACCTGGGAGTATCCCGAGGTATCGTAATTTATATTTCCGCAGGGAAGCTTTGGCAAGAGTACTAGTAAACAAGTATTCAAGACTATCAGATAAAGGTACACAACTAAACAAGAGAGGGGATAACGGTATTGGATAGGAGTGGATATACCGTGACACACAGCTCAAGGGAGACTCAGGTAAAAGAGAGAAGGTATAGATAGCTGGGAGGACAACGAGAAGAGATAGAGGATTCCTATGGACTTTATCTGCCTATGTCACTCGGGCTTAGAGATACAGCGGCTAAAGAGCCAGCACTGGAAGGTCTGGGTTAACTCTAATGTCTTAGCATAGGGACAATGGACACCAGTGACACGCAGAAAGGGATGAGAAGGGGTGCCACCAGCTCCACAACGGGGGATCCTACAGGCCAAGACTAACGAGGTGGATTACAAAGACCGTATTGGGCTGTCACCACCTAACGGCTACCACACGTTCGTTGAATCGGGGGCAAACCAAGGCCACTGACTAGTCTGGGTACCACACCCACACTAACATATGACTACTTACTTCACTAGCAAAAGCAAGCAACCCGTCAATACCCCCGGTGACAGTTCACCGGCAAATATTGAGCTAAGTCAAAGAACCAACTAAGACAAAGACTTAAACAAGAACTAGAAGCACTAGAACTAGAACCGACTATAGTCTAAACACGATATAGATGCAACTAGAATAAAGTAGAAGCAAGCTATAAATGACAAAGGAAAGATGATAAAGATAATTATATTGATAACTCAAGTCTTACAAAAGGAAAAGGAAAAGATACAAGAGCTTATACCAGAGCTTCTGAAGACGACTCCGGAACCTCTGAGACAAAGCTTGACTCGACTCTAACTCCCAACTGAACTATCCTAACTCTATTAGAGAGAAGTGGAAATGAGAGCTCCTTGGCTTGGGGTGTGTTGAAATGAGCCGTGGACACCTCCATTTATAGCACCAAAGGGCGGTTGAGTGGAGTAACCATCACGGGACGTTGTGGCGGTTACCGGCCAGTTCGGCCGAACTGGATGGGTTCGGCCGAACTCTTCCAGTTCGGCCGAACGTCGGATTCAACCGCCTTAACCTTCTACGGCCTTGATGCATTCCTGGAGGTGGTTTTGGGTGCTGGGGGCGGTTCGGCCGAAGCCCTACAGTTCGGCCGAACTAGGCTTCTGGCCCAGGGCTGCCCCCGTGCACGGCCTCTGCTTCCTAGGCCTCCTGGCTAGCTTGTCCTGGTGCTCTTCGGTGAATTTGGCCCATGGAATGACGTGGGAGTCCACGTGGCTTGCACGGTCATCGCATCATCATCGCTGACGTGGATGACACCTCGTGTGCTTGCATGATGGTTAACAGGGGTGGTTCGGTCGGAAACCGGAAGGTTTCGACCGAACTGGAGTTTTACCCCCCTTAACGGGCTTTTTCCGACTCGGTCCTACAAATGAGACACTCACCAAAACTCGTGGAACTTTATTAGAAGTAAAACCTAAATGCATGAAATGTTATATAAAACCTCTTTTATTCCCGAGAGTTGGTGGTCAGATTCATACCGTAACGACCGCCAACAGTCGTCGAGAAGGTCGACTCGGTCGGAGATGTAGAACAACTCCCGACCGATGTCATAGCCACTAGGTGTAGAGAAGTGCGTGGACTAAGAGTGCCCATGGAAGTAAGGTTGGGAGGCACTATCGTTCCACCCTCCATACCATCCCTGGGAATACTCAGAGTCCGTACTCTGAGCACAATCCCAGTGGCTGAGGGCGAAGTAATCCGGGACCTGTTATTGTCTAGAGTCTCCTGCTCCGAACGTCCCAGCACCGGTGTACTTGTCATAAGCCACCTCGAATGCAGACGTGCATTGGTGTGACTGTTGTAGTGGACTTGCCGGCTCTTGTGAGGTGGCGAGTCCGGCATCTTGCCTGGTTCACTCCTCGGGTGACTGACCCTGTGCCTGCAACACTATGTCGAGCCAGCTCTATCCAAGGAGGAGAGTCATCCAACTCGGTGCTCAACCAAAGGGTTAGTTTTTGGGCGGTATACAACTTCAGCTCTGCACAAGGTAGGGGCACTTCGGTTCTATAGCCGCAATATATCATGATCAAGTTCCCATCGAACGCCTGTCGTATCATATGGCCATGCTCAAAGTGCTCGGAATCCACAACAAGGCGTGGTGTCTCTATGTAAATCAGCTGGGCGCCCTCAAGAGCGCCTAACTGGGTAGCGAGGCGAGTGACTAGAGAAGTCACCGCCATGCTACCTACACGAGAGGGATAAGTTGACCAATGAGTAACCATGTCCCGAACAGGAGAAACAACAACTCGTTTAACCATGGCGTACAAAAGTCACAACTCAACCACATTAACTGGACGCAAATTGGAATGTGGGAACAGCGTCATAGCTATCCACTGATGCATGAAGCGCAAGGTGGGGTTATGAATGTTGTTGGTGCGAGGCACCGAACAACTAGTGCTCCCATAAATCTTTTTCCAAAATCCGTCCCGACTAAACTTCTTCAAAGCTTTTGCGGGATCTAAAGAACAATGACGATCAAAACCAAGAGCCACGCTCAGATCCCTCCAAGAGCAGATGTACTCTTGGTTAAAAGCAAAAAATGAACACCCTGCCGTTCAGATGCAAGAATTGAAAGAAACTTGAGGGTGAGGAGGTACGAACCTGGTTCATTGATGTGCTAGAAGTTGCTCCAGCCAACAGCCTCGAACACCTCTAGAAATTCTTCATTCATACCCGTTCTTATGAAAAAGTATTGCTCGAAGATGCGGGTAAGCTCGAACTCTTCCAGGTGCAGCAGGTTGAAGACCTCCCGCTCCCGGTCCATTCGGAGCACGATGTCACTCTCATCCAGGAGCTCCCAAACTGGGTGTGAGGCAGAGCCTTTGCCCAAGCTGGCCGCTCCTGGCTCATCCACCTCCATCCGGCTCAAACCACGGGACAGTGCCGGGGAGCTCCCAACATCGTCCTCGCCCGAGCGCTGGTTCAGCCGGGCAGAGCGACGAAACGCGGAGAAGAGCTTCGACATGTCACCTCCAAAACGTTAGCGCAACTACTACTCGAAGGACTGAATATATGGGGTTAGCACAAGCAAAACAAGTCAGTCGTTTGAGAGGGTTAGTCATTCTTAAGGGGATGAAGAACCACCACAATAAGTTAGTCATTCTTGTGGGTGTCGGAAACCACCACAAATACATTTAAGTTTCAGCACAAAGATCAAACAAAGCAAAATAAGAGCCTGAAGTTGGCAGAACATGAGCAGAACTACCCGACGCATGATCTAGAGTTGGCAGCTGTGGTACATGCTCTGAAGATTTGGAGGCATTACATGATTGGACACAAGTGCGACATCTACACCGATCATAAGATCCTCAAGTACGTATTCACTCAGTCAGATCTGAATATGAGGCAACGCCGATGGTTAGAGTTGATCGAGGACTATGATCTAGAGATTCACTACCACCCAAGGAAGGCTAACTTGGTGGCAGATGCTCTGAGTAGGAGAAGCTATGTGAACAAGACCACCGGGGTTTGTCTGCTAGAAGAGCTCAGCCTGGAGTTTGAGAGGATGAGTCTGGGATTCGTGGTTAGCATCACAGAGATTGTAGTGGAACCAACTCTGGAATAGGATATCCGGAAAGGTCGGCTTGAGGATGAGAAGATCAAGGAGATTGCGGAGCAGGTTGCTCAAGGAAAGGCCCCCAGTTTTTGAGTAGATGATCAGGGTACCTTGTGGCACAGGAAGAGACTATGTGTACCCGACATGGCGTAGATCAAGGATACGATCCTAAGAGAAGCGCATGATTCGGCATACTCGATCCACCCGAGAAGTACCAAGATGTACCAAGACATCAAGGCGAGATTCTGGTGGTACGGATTGAAACGTGATGTGGCAACATATGTGGCCCTATGTGACATGTGTCAGATGGTCAAGGCTGAACATCATAGGCCAGCAGAATTGCTCCAGCCCTTGAAGATACCTGAATGGAAATGGAAGGAAGTCGGTATGGACTTCATAACCGGTCTACCTCGCACTCAAAGGGGATTCGATTCCATTTGGGTAATCGTGGATCGCTTGACCAAAGTGGCACATTTTCTGCCAGTAAAGACCACTTACACCAGAGCTAGACTAGCAGAGCTATATATGGAAAGGATTGTATGTTTACATGGGGTACCAAAACGGATAGTGTCTCACCGAGGTACTCAGTTCACATCACACTTCTGGCAGAAGTTACATGAGTTTATGGACACTAAGCTGCAATTTAGTTCAGCTTACCACGCACAGACGGATGGAAAATAGAGCTAACCAATTAGATTTTGGAAGACATGTTGAGGGCATGTGCTCTGCAGTATGCTGTCAGTTGGGACAAGAGTATGCCCTATGCAGAATTCTCATACAACAACTACTAGAACAGTCTGCAGATGGCAACATTCTAGGCTCCGTATGGTAGAAAGTGTAGGACACCACTGTTCTAGAATCAAATGGGAGAGAGCCAAGTTTTTGGGCCTGAGATACTAAGAGAGGCAGAGCGACAAGTGCAAGTGATCAGGTAGAAGTTGAAGGTGGCACAATCCCACAGAAGAGTTATGCTGATGTTAGACGAAAGGATCTCACCTTTGAAGTCGATGACTTTGTGTGACTCAAGGTGTCGCCGATGAGGGTTGTAAAAAGATTTAATGTCAAGGGCAAACTAGCGCCTCGTTACATCGGACCCTTCAAGATATTGGAACGGAGGGGCGAAGAGGCATATCGGCTAGATCTACCTGAGAAACTGGCCGGAGTGCACAATGTGTTCCACGTGTCTCAGCTGAAGAAATGTTTGCGGATACCTGAGGAACAGATCCCGATGGACGAGATGAATGTGCAGGAAGATCTCACCTACGATGAGTACTCAATTAAGATTTTGGAGAAGAAACAAGGTCATCCGAATGTGCAAGGTACAATGGAACCGACACCGAGAGGATGAGGCGACTTGGGATAGGGAAGAAGACCTCAAGGCCGAGTACCCACAACTCTTCGCATCCACATCCGAATCTCGAGGACGAGATTCATCTTAAGGGGGTAGGTTTGTAACACCATAAAAATGCCCATTTAAAATTTCTAGCAATTAATTTAATTTTATTATTTATGCTCATATTTCATATAGGGAAAATCAACTATTTTAGGGAATAAAAAACAAATATAAGGGGTAGAAACATTTTTGTTGCATTCATGCTGCTGCATCAAGTTTTGTTTGCTAGTAGTTCAAATAAGAATTTAAATCTAGTTTAAATTTGAGTTTGAATCACTTTGTTTTGAGCCCTAGAAAAGTTATTTGCCCTAGAGTTCACTTTTTCTCCCTAATCTCTTTCCTCGGTCCGCTTCTACTCCCTCTACTTTTCCCCGACACAGCCCAGCTCCTCCCCGCCGCCACCCAGCTCGGCCCAGCAACTCCCCCGCCCCCGCGACTGGCCCAGCTCCGCACCCCCATTCCCCAGCAACTGACCAGCGGGCCCCGCCTGTCGGACCCATCTTCCTCCCCCCGCCCACACCCGAGTCAGACTCGGCGCAGCGCCACCGCCTCGGCCCGGCCACGAGAGCCCATGCCCGCGCCTGTGGACCCACGCAAAGCTTCCAAGAACCTTCGCCCCACGTCGCTCCTTCCTTTTAGAGCTGCTGAAGGCATCTTGGCCCCTAATTGAGTTTTGGTAATTAATGACAACCCCTGTGGACTAACAATTTCATTTGAGATAATGAGAATAGCTTACTACTGAGAGTTGGAATGAGCTTCAAGAGGTGATGTGTCAATGGCATGTGTGTGCTTTGTATCATGGAAAGCTCAAGGCAAAGGTATATGATATGGCTTTTAAATTTGACCGGTCATGAGGTGATTAGAGGATGAAATATGACCGGGTTGATAGGCTAGATAGCCGTACTATTAAGATGGATCAACTTCATTGGTTTGATGGATTCTTAGTGCCACATTGGTCTTTGAATTGCATGTAGTGCATTTAGATTTTGTGGTGACTAACTTGGGTTTGGACACCTTGGGAAAACATGCCATGTCGTGGCATGCGGACTGTCCGTGAAATAACAATATATTTCATTTTATAAAATCTGTGGAAAATCCGTTCCGAGCTGTCCGAACTGACCACAGACAGTCTACGGGCTGTGGCCGGACTGTCTGTGGTGGATGTTGACTTGTGGGCCCACGTGCGTTGACTTGAGCTGGTGCCAAGTGTTCACGCAGACAGTCCGCGGGTGTTGCCTGGACCGTCCGTAAATTAGCCTAAGTTTGCACAGAGAGCGTTTTCACGCTTCCAGGGGGTCAGACCGTCCGACCGAGGCTTGGCAGACCGTCCGAGGGGAGCTCAGACAGTCCGCGGGTGTCAGGCAGACAGTCTGACCGTCCCAACGGTCATCTCTGACACATGTTTGACTGCGCGTTATAGCCGTTGAGATTTGAACGTGGACGGTCCGCGACTGTTGGGCGGACAATCCAAGATGCACGTTTCTGAACTGAGTTTGCACATAATGGCTAGTTTTGAGGAGAGGGCTATAAATACTCACACCCCGCGTGCTTGTGAGGTCTCTTGGCACTTTCGAAAGCTTGATACACATTCTAGAGCCCTTGTTCCCCTCTCTCTCACTCACTTGCTTTGAGATTGCATTTCTTGGTGAGATTGAGAGCTTCTAGTGCATTGCATCAAGGATTTGATCATTGTGGCACTAGGATTTCATTGAGCTCGTGGTTGATTTGTTACTCTTGGAGGTTGCCATCTCCTAGACGGCTTGGAGCTCATGATTCCACCGAGCACTTCAAGAAGATTGTGAAGTTGCCATGGAAATTGGTTGTCAGAGGTCTTTGTGCTCACCTCGTCGGAGTGGTGAAGAGCAACTCTAGTGAAATCGAGATTTGGAACGGTTCTTTTGTTCTAACTGGCTTAGAGATCAAGCGGAGTCTTGATAGAGAAGCGGTTGAACATTGAATCCATCTCAACATGGACTAGGGTTGACCGGCAAGTCATCGATACCACGGGATAAATTTGTTTCTCATCCTTGTGGTTTGATCTTGTTCTTGTCTTGAGCAATTTACATTGAGAAAGTTATTTACATAGAACTTGAATTGTATCTTGTCATCCTAGGTTGCAAACCCCTCAACATAGGCTTAGAATAGCTAGAGAATTATTTAACCTTGTGGTTCTAATGAAATTTCCCTAGTGTTGTGTTTGAAGTTTGAAACCTCCTATTCACCCCCCATCTAGTCGGTAATCCTATATCCTACAAGTGGTATCAGAGCTAAGTACTCCTTAATTGAGGGATTTAACCATCTTGGAGTAGGATTAAATGGCTAGAGAGAACAAAATGAAGCAAAGAAAGACACCTTACTTTGATGGGGAAAACTATGATTATTGGAAAACTAGAATGACAACCTATTTAAAAACAACCAGGAGAAAGATTTGGAATATTGTGGAACATGGTTTTGTCATTCTAGACAAGAATATCAAAACACCAACCGATCTAGAAAATGAAGATCTCAACGAGGAAGCTTTGTGCATCTTATATGAGGGCTTATCATTTGATCAATTCAACCGTGTCAAGGGTCTCACCATTGCCAAGGATGTGTGGTACAATCTTGCGAAAATATGTGAAGGAACATCCTCGGTCAAGGAAGCAAAGCTCTATGTGTTCAAGGGCAAATTCAACGAGTTCACAATGAAGAAGGATGAACACATTTCAACCATGTTCAACCGATTGAATGATATTGTGAATGAGCTCAAGTGTCTTGATTTTGATGTGCCGGATCAAGACTTCTCTCACAAATTTCTTAGATGTCTCCCGGAGAAATATGAGACAATAGTCACATTGCTTGTGAGAGAAGACTTGAAGACCTTGACTCCCACAGAGGTGACTGGTGAAGTGCTCACACATGACATATTCAAGAAATCTCAAAAAGAAGCTCATAATCAATAAACAAGTGAAGAAAAGAAGAATATTGCTCTTAAGGAAAAAGCCACTCAAGAAGAGGACAATCGTGAAGAAATTGATGAAGACTCGGATGAGGAGATGGCTCTCATTGTTAGAGGGCTCAAGAAGGTCCTTGAGAAAAAGAAATTTGGGAAGAAATATCAATTTTCAAAGAAGAATCCATTTGAAGGAAAAGAATGCTTCACTTGTGGAGAAATTGGACATATATCAATAAATTGTCCAAACAAGAAAGAAGGCAAATTTAGCAAGAACAAGAACAATAAAAAGAAGTACTATAAGAGGGAGAAGAATGGGCAAGCCTACTTTGTTGAATGGGATTCTGATGCAAGTTCCGATGAGGATGAAGATGAAGTCAAGCCCTCAAAGAGTCTTGCCAGAGTTGCAATCAAGGAAGCTCCATCGCTCTTCTCCAAGCCATATTGCCTCATGGCCAAGGGTACTTCAAAGGTAATAATTGATGAAAACAAAAGTGATGATGATGATGATAATGCACTTTCTTATATGGATCTTGCAAACTTGCTTATAAAATCCGATGACATTTTATGCAAGGAAAAGGCAAAGTTGAAGGATTTTGAGTTGAAAAACATTTCAATCCAAAAATCCTATGAGGAGCTAAAGTCTTCTCATGCCAACCTAAAGGAATCACATGACACTCTCAACACGTCGTGGGGGATCCTCAAAGGAAAGCATGAGGAGCTTAAGGAAGCTCACAACTTACTCCTTGCGCAAGAGGCCAAAGGAAAAGCTATTATTGAGAATATTAAATGCAAAACTTGTATGTCATGTTCAACTAACCTCTCTTGTAGCACAAGTACAAGCTCTTGCATTAGTGAAGAAAATTCTAGTGATGTGTCCTTATTATTGGAAAATGAATCTTTGAAGAAAGAAGTGGATTGCTTGTCCAAGGATCTTGCCAAGTGGTTGGAAGTCATGTCAAGTTCAATAATTGTTGGACAAGTCAAAAATTCACATTTAACAAGAATGGCATTGATTATGTGCCCAAGCAAGGGAAAACGGCCTTCATTCCTAAGAAGACCACATTTGTTAAATCGAATGTGACGTTGGAAGAAGAAGCCAAAGTCAAGATGTGTCAGTCTTCACTGGAAGAAAGTGTGCTACTTTGGTCAAGCGGTCCACAATCACCCAAATGGAGTCAAATCCTCGCTGAGTGCGGGGCAGACCCGTTATGAAGTCCATACCAACTTCTTCCCATTTCCATTCCGGTATCGTCAAGGGCTGGAGTAATCCGGCTGGCCTCTGATGTTCATCTTTGACTCTCTAACATGTGTCACATAGAGCCACATAAGTTGCCACATCACGCTTCAATCCGTACCACTAGAATCTCTCTTTGATGTCTTGGTACATCTTCGTACTTCTCGGGTGGATCGAGTATACCGAATCATGCGCTTCTCTTAGGATCGTGTCCTTAATCTACACTATGTTGGGTACACATATCCTCTTCCCGTGCCACAAGGTTCCTTGTTCATCCACTCGGATACCAGGGGCCTTCCCTAGGGCAACATTCTCCACAATCTCCTTGATCTTTTCATCCTCGAGTTGTCCCTTCCGGATTTCCTGTTCCAGGCTCGGTTCTACTACCATCTCTGTGATGCTAGTCACGAATCATAGACTCATCCTCTGAAACTCCAGACTGAGCTCTTCCGGCAGACACTTTTTCCGTGACCTTGTTCACATAGCTCCTCCTACTCAGAGGATCTGCCACCAAGTTAGCCTTGATCAACTCCAACCAACCATCGGCGCTGCCTCATATTCAGATCCGACTGAGTGAAGACGTACTTGAGGCTCTTGTGATCGGTGTATATGTCACACTTGTGTCCAATCAAGTAGTGCCTCCAAATTTTTAGAGCATGTACTACAGCTGCCAACTCTAGGTCGTGCGTCGGGTAGTTCTGCTCATGCTTCCTCAACTGTCTTGATGCATATGCCAGGACTCTCCCATCCTGCATGAGTACACACCCCAGTCCTAGACGGGATGCATCGCAATAGATGGAGAAGCTCTTGGCTATGTCGGGCAAAATTAGCACAGGTGCTATTGTCAACCTCTTCTTCAACTCTTCGAAGCTAGTTTGGCACTCCTCTGTCCAGACAAACTTGGCATTTTTCTCCAATAACGCCGTCAGGGGTTTAGCAATCTTGGAGAATCCTTCGATGAACCATCGATAATATCCGGCCATCCCAAGGAAACTCCTGATCTCGCTGTGTAACACCCCGCCCTCCAAAGCCGCCCCGCACAGCCCTTCCGAGGGGCGTGCACGCGCACACATAGCACCCTGCTTACACTTTCATCCTCACTTCGTGTAAAAGGGTTAACCCGAAGGTGCTATGGCTAGAAGACAAGGGCTTATAAGTTGCCTCCACCCTTGCTAAACTAGCAATGTGGCACTAAACACGTGCATCCTGCACTCACAGACCACTACTGGGCCATACAAACTGGGCCGGGTGTGACATACACCCCCCCTAAAAGAACCCGACGTCCTCGTTGGCACAACTCACCCACACGAGCAAATGTCCAGGAACGTTCCCCCTTAGCGCACGACCGTACGTCCAGTGCCAGCGCCATAGTCCATGCCGTATGCCCTACCCAGGCCACACGCGCCATGCGCCGTATGCCCGCACACTGACCCGTACGCGCAACCGCGAGGGTCGGCTCTGATACCATTTGTAACACCCCGTCCTCCAAAGCCGCCCCGCACAGCCCTTCTGAGGGGCGTGCACGCGTACACATAGCACCCTGCTTACACTTTCATCCTCGCTTCGTGTAAAAGGGTTAACCCGAAGGTGCTATGGCTGGAAGACAAGGGCTTATAAGTTGCCTCCACCCTTGCTAAACTAGCAATGTGGCACTAAACATGTGCATCCTGCACTCACGGACCACTACTGGGCCATACAAACTGGGCCGGGTGTGACACGCTGACATCCCGAGGCGGGTTCCAGCTCAACACATCATTAACCTTCTTCGGATCGACTGCCACTCCTCCATTGGACAGTACGTGTCCCAAGAATGCCACTTCCTTCAACCAGAACTCACACTTGCTCAACTTGGCGTAGAGCTGATGTTCCCGGAGTCTCTGCATCACCAATCTCAAATGATCTTCACGGTCCTCTTCATTCTTGGAGAAGACCAGAATGTCATCACTGAACACCACCACAAACTTTTTTTTGAAAGAAAACACCACCACAAACTTGTCAAGATAGTCCATGAACACACTATTCATTAGGTACATGAAGTATGCAGGAGCATTGGTCAGCCCAAAGGACATAACTGTGAACTCGTACAACCCGTACTGAGTAGTGAAAGTCGTCTTGGGTATGTCTGACGACCGGATTCTCATCTGATGATAACCCGATCGAAGATCTATCTTGGAGAACACACAAGCTCCCTTCAGCTGATCAAACAGATCATCAATCCTTGGCAGCGGATACTTGTTCTTGACGGTCACTTCGTTGAGGGCTCGATAGTCCACACACATCCTCTGTGTCCCATCCGTCTTGTCCACGAACAACGCTGGCGCTCCCCATGGTGATGAGCTAGGACAAATATACCCCTTGGCTAGCAAGGAGCTTAATTCCTCATTAAGTTTTTTCAGCTCCTTCACTCCCATTCTATATGGCCTTTTTGCTATAGGTGCAGTGCTAGGTTTTAGTTCAATAACGAATTCAACTTCACGTTCCGGGGGCATATCTGGCAATTCCTCAGGGAACACATCTGAGAACTCGCTCACCACCCTGATGTCCTCAGGAGCTGCACCATTAGCTTGATTGACTTGATTATGCTCCAATGGACTGGCTGCTTGGTACTCCACCTTATCTCCGGTCTCTGCCGTCAGTTGTACAGTCCTCTTGGCGCACTGGATCACTGCATCGTATCTGGCTAGCCAGCTCATACCCAGAATCAGGTCGAAACCAATAGACTCCAAGACTATCGGGCGTGCCTAGAAGTCTATCCCCCTTAGGGTGACGGTAACACAGGGACAGCGTAAAGTGGCGTGCTATTCCCCTCCTGGTGAGCTAACTAGCATAGCATTTGTTGGGGGCGATCATTAGGGGTACCCAAACCTATGGGATAATCACCCTTGTTAAACATTAAACTCATGCGCATAACCAAAAAAAGAGAAACGGAATTTAAGGTCCACGGCCCAGCAACAAACGAAGGCCAGTCAAGGCACCCCGCGGAGCGCCTCGACGCGCACCACAATCTCCACTTCACTCGAGGGAACCGACCCCTCGAGCGAATTGGAGAACTCCGCCTCGGTCGAGGCCTGAGGATCGAGCCTCGAGCAACCCACGAAACGAGGAGAGCTCCGCCTCGGTCGAGACCCCCGCTCCAACAAATGATTAATGGCGCTCACCACCGCCGTGCATCCAATGTCAAAAGGCAAATTTCTCGCCATACCGCCCTGACAGCCATGACCCCCCATCGCATCTGCCAACTCCTGTAAATATGCTGCCAACCGAGGCTCTGTGCAGGCTGGACGACGCTGTGCGAACAGAGCCCGTCACTCCAACTCCCTGTGCTGCCAACTCCGACGACCTGAAGCCCTTCGCCGGGCGGGAGAGACCCTCGAGCACACAGCAGGAGAAGAAGAGAGGACGGCGGAGGCATGGTGGGCCATCCCAAGCACTATACAACCATACTTGGCGATGTACGCACATGTCGCCATTGTACGAACAGGACCGGGTCACTCCAACTCCCTGTGCTGCCAACTCCGACAGTGATTTCCCATAGAATGGGCTGTACACAGGCATGGGAGACCCTCGAAATTGTGTACGGGCGAGTCATTACCACATGAAGGACAGCTCGGATCCTCAAAACCACTCCCTGGCGTCATCACCAGTACAAGAATCGATCACAGGGACCGCAATATCACGTAACAGTGGCCAAGGACAAAGAAGGACGCCCGGCGCCACTCCTACTACTGTGCGGCAACTATGCCTGCACAGCGACACACACCTGTAACCCCTTCTCCTTGGCCTATAAAAGGAGGGGGAAATTGATCAAGAAGAAAGAGAGAGAACATTCGCACACACTCCGGAAAAGCACGATATTGGCACTCCGCCTCAATCATCTGGGACTTGGAGGTCTAGCCTCTTCTCCCAACCTGCTTGTATCCCCTACTACTTGCAGTCCGGTGCAGAATAACACATCGCATGTACCACCTCGCTGGAAGTACGGTCTTGCAACCAGAACAAGGATAAATCCGTGTCTTGCATTATCTTCTGCATCAACCATCAGGGGAGGGAACACAACGCATTTTTGGTTGGTGTCGGGACCACGATTTCTAAACACCGACATCATTCTTCATGGGCAGTAATGCCACTAAGTTCTTTTTCACAAAAGCAGCAGATATGAAAGCATGCGAAGCTCCAGAATCGAACAAAATAGTCGCAGGAGTGGAGTTGACAGGGAACGTACCCACGACCACAGTAGTAGCTCCCTCAACGGTCTCCGCCCTAGTGTGGTTGAGCTTGCCTTCGGCGGGGTTTGGCAGAGCACGATTTGCCTGGCCCTGTTGCTGATTCTGTGGTAGCCCAGCCCTCTGATTGTTGTTTTGGCCTGCGGCATTCTGGGTCTTCTTGGGGCAAACATTGGCGAAGTGCCCCTGCTCTCCACAGTGGTAACACACCATAGGCCCCACTGGTGTGTTGTTGACGGGGTTGGGGCACTGAACGGGACCTTGCTGCACCTGTTGCGCTGAGCTGGAGCATTCTGCAAGAGTCACTGCTGCTATGGCGCCTGGGGATACTGTGGGCGCTGCTAGTACTGGCCACGGTTGAGCGAACCGGGCTGACTCTGGAAACGCGGCTGGCTCCCCATCTGCTGACTTCCCTGAGAAGGAACGAAATGGGGGTGACTGCTGCTCCCGATCTGCTGGCCCTGGAACTTCCTCTTCTTCTCTTCCATCTCATGGCGCTTGTGTTCCAGCATCAAAGCGCCGTCCACCAGTTCCTGGAAGTTGGGGAACCTGGTGCACATCAGCTGGTACTATAGGGCATCCAGCAAGCCGTTGCAGAACCTGGTCTGCTTCTTCTTGTTGGTGTCCACGTCCTCCGGAGCGTAGCAGGTGAGCTCAATGAACTTGTCACGATAAGCGGTGACACTCATCCCTTCTTGCCTCAGTGCCAGGAACTCCTTCTTCTTTAGGGTCATCAGGGCTTCTGGCACATGGTGGGAGCGGAAGCTGCTACGGAACTTCTGCCAAGTGATCTGAGTATGGTCAACGTGAGCATACTGGTATGAGTCCCACCAGTCCAATGCTGGTCCTTTGAGCTATCCTCTAGTGTGCAACAGCTTCTCCCGGTCGCTGATGCTGAGCTGTCTCTCCACCACCTTGAGCCAGTCATTTGCCTGCAGGGGGTCGCTGGCTTTTCTGAAGGTGGGAGGACGTCCCTTCAGGAATTCACCCCTCCTATCCCGGGGCGGCATGTTGTGCTGCGGTGGCGGATTCTGCTGGTTCTACTACATCATCACCATCATCTGAGCCATCTGCTGCATTAGCTGGGTCTGCGTGTGCATCATCTGCTCAATGGTGTGAGGTGGTGGCAGTAGTGGCACTCCGCTGGCACCGACGTTGCTCCTTGTGTTCACCATCTATCATCAATAAGTAAGTCTCATAAAAACTCTAATGATTATGACTTCAGAGATTTACTAACTTGTTAGGATGGAGGGTTTGATGGAAAAAGAGTAAGAGAAATGAATACCCCCTTCTATGTAATCACTAATGTCCTTAAACTTTAGTCCTGCATCTAGATGGTGGTAGACTTGCGTCTACGCCCATTGTTGGCGGTCGTTACAGCCCAAATCCGACCACCAATACTCGGGAATAAACGGGGTTTTATGCAACATTCCATGTACTTAGGTTTTATTTCTAATAAAGTTCCACGAGTTTTGGTGAGTGTCACTTGTGCAGGTACAACTACGACAAATATGTGCTATTGGGGCCGAAAATGACCAAATCGGCCAAATGACTCCGTTCGGCCGGTTAACCCCCTTAGCCGTACGGGCCGCCGGGAGTCGTCCATGTCAACGACAACCAAGTGATGACATCACACGACACGTGGGCGACCGCCAACACATCCCGGAGCACTGACAAGTCATCCTGGGCTGAATCAATTCAAGACCAAGCAGCAGAGGCCAGCCCATGGACGCCCAAGACCAGAGGCGGTGCTGGGGGAGGCTACCACGGGCCAGGCCCAGTTCGGCCGAACTGGGGCCTTCGGCCGAACCGCCCCCAGCACGTAACCGCCTCCAGGGAGCTGCCCACAGCTGTTGGATGCAAGGACGGTGGGATGGTCGGTTCGGCCGAACCGACCTGTTCGGCCGAACCGCCTCCCTTCGCCCGAAATCCCAGGCGGTACCCCCCTGGCTTCCTTGGCCGCTGCCCTGCCTCAACCGCCTTGGACTCCTATAAATACAGTGCCAAGCTGCTCATTCAACACACACCAAGCCAAGGAGCTCATTTCCACTTTCATTCTAGTAGAGTTAGGATAGTTTAGTTGGGAGTTGGAGTTGAGTCGAGCTTTGCCTCGGAGGTTCCGGAATCGTCTTCAGAAGCTCTGGTAATAGCTCTTGTATCTTTTACTTTTCCTTTTGTAAGACATTGAGTATCAATATAGCTATCTTTATCACTTTGCCTTTGTCATTTATATCTTGCTTCTACTTTATCCTAGTTGCAAATATATCTTGTTTAGACTATAGTCAGTTATAGTTCTAGTGCTTGTAGTCTTGTTTAAGTCTTTGTCTTTGCTGGTTCTTCGATCTGGCTTGATACTGGAGGTGAACTGTCACCAAGAGCAATGCATGACTGGAGGTGAACTGTCACCAATGGCATCCAGAGCGTGGGCATCACACCCAACAATGCGCAACGTGCAGAGTTCCCCATCGCAGGGACTCCCGACACGGGACTGGGTCTAATGAGACCTAGCCGACGGGGCTACCGTCCTCGGTGGAATCAAGAAACACCCCGTGCCTTGCTTCCCATAACGCCGTCGGCCCCACCGGTAACCACTGGCAACCCAGAGACGTACAAGCTACATAACCAAGACCAGAGCCATAATAGTTCTAGCGGTGGTGACAGGCTCCTGGGTTGCCACTTTAAGAACCAGACCTTATGGAGAGACTCTAGAGCAAAGCACGAAGCAAATTAGACACATGCATTTATGAAATAATTTAATACAAGGTGAGTAGGTAGTAGGGATTGTCCGTGCTATAACTTTCCTTCCTCAAAGGGAGGCTGCTACTGCTGTGAGTCCTGTCCCTGGAAGTCTTCCTCGTACTAGAAGTCCAACCGCGAAAGGCTCACCGACTCGACACGAATCAGCACGCAAACATCCACGCAAGCCGATACATGCAAACAAATAATATTCTATTAGAACAGTACACCAAACAGTAGAAACATCACAAATCAAGGTTCTAGAAATTATCTATGCTTTTCTATGAACACATGACCACGGAAATCATACTAATCGGAGCTAAAACGGAAAAGATATGGCAAAACTAAGATCTAGGGACCTGCTGGCAAGTTTTAAAAGTTTACAGGGGCTTATTTGTGAAAAGCCAGGGACCTAAACATAATTATGCTTAAAAACTGAAGGTCTAATGTGCAAAATACTTTGCTAATGATTTGAGTATTTTGAGCACTAGTTGTTTATAAAGATTACTTGCAAGACACTAACATTGTAGCAACTCTGGATCCACCGAGCCTAAGGTACTATCTTTGCTCGAGGACGAGCAAAGGTCTAAGCTTGGGGGAGCTTGTTGGCTATCGTTACGACACGTTTTTGACCACAAATACTCAGGAATAAAAGAGGTTATATGTGACATTCCTTGCATCTAGGTTTATTTCTAATAAAGTTCCATGAGTTTTGGTGTGTTTCACTTGTGCAGGTACAATAACGAGAAATACGTGCTACAGGGGTCGGAAATGACCGATTCGGCCGAACGACTCCGTTTGGCCGGTTACCGCCCCTTAGCCGTACATGGCGCGAAGCACAACCAGAGGCCATCCATGTCAGCGACGACCGAGCGACGACCGTGCAGGACACTTGGACCATCAATACGTCACTTCTGGGCTGAACCAACATGAAGACCACCACATGCAAGCAACCCAGGAGGGCCCAGAACTTGGGGCGGTGCTGGGAGGAGCCCCTGGGCTGGAAGCCCAGTTCGGCCGAACTCCACAATTCGGCCGAACCGCCCCCACATGTCAACCCGCCTTTAGGACGAGATCTGAACCATAGGAACGGAAGGCGGTGCTTCCAAGGGTTCGGCCGAACTGACCTAGTTTGGTCGAACCAGAGGTTTCGCCCGAATCCCAGGGGGTACCCCCTGGTTCCCTTGGTCGTTACTCCTCCACAACCGCCTTCCCCAACTATAAATGCAGCTGTTGAAGTCCTGGTTCGACACACACCACATGGGAGCATGTCTCCAATCACTCTCTTTCAAGATGTAGAGTTAGCCTAGTCTAGCTAGGAGTTAGAGTCAGGGTCGAGCTTCGCTCGGTGTTCCGGAGCTGTCTTCTGGAGTTCTGGTAAAGCTCATGTATCTTTTCCTTTTCATTATGCAAGACTCTTAGTATTTAATATATTATCTTCTGCATTTCCTTGAGTTATTTATTCTGCATTTCCTTGAGTTATTTATTCTGCATTTATATCACGAATAATGTTGAATGTCTAGCCTTGGTTATAGCTGTTGTAGTCTAGTTCTAGAAGTTCTCTCCTAATTCTTTGTCTTAGCTGGTTCCTCGTTTCTGCTCAATACTTATGTTGAATTGTCACCGGGGTATTGACAGGATTGCTTGCTCTTTCTAGGGGAGTAAGTAGTTATTGTCTAGCATAGGTGTGGTGCCTAGTCTAGATAGTAACCTTGGTTTATCCCTGATTCAAACATATGTGTGGTAGTCGTTAGGTGGTGACAGCCCTATACGGCCTTCGTAATCCACCACGTCGGTCTCAGCCCGTAGGAACCTGAGAGGCTGTTAGTGGCTCCCCTTCTCATCTCTTTCTGAGAGTTGCGTGCACCTTATCCCAACGCTAAGACAACAAAACTAGGAAAAGAACCATAAATGTCATTCTTCATCTAGCCGTTACCTTTGCTGGAGATATCTCTAAGTTATTGGAAGTATATAGCAATCATTTCCTGTCTCGTTCTCCTCCTGTTGGCAGTCGTTACGGTATGAATCCGACCACCAACTCTCGGGAATAAAAGAGGTTTTATGTAACATTTCATGCATTTAGGTTTTACTTCTAATAAAATTCCATGAGTTTTGGTGAGTGTCTCATTTGCAGGGATCGAGTCGGAAAAAGCCCGTTAAGGGGGGTAAAACTCCGGTTCAGCCGAAACCTTCCGGTTTCCGACCGAACCACCCCCCTTAACCATCATGCAAGCACACGAGGTGTCGTCCACGACAGCGATGATGATGCGATGACCGTGCAAGCCACGTGGACTCCGCCACGTCATTCCATGGGTCAAATTCACCGAAGAACACCAGGACAAGCTAGCGAGGAGGCCCAAAAAGCAGAGGCGGTGCATGGGTGCAGCCCTGGGCCAGAAGCCCAATTCGGCCAAACAGTAGGGCTTCGGCCGAACCGACCCCAGCACCCAAAACCGCCTCCAGGGATGCATCAAGGTAGTAGAAGGTTAAGGCGGTTGAATCCGATGTTCGGCCGAACAGGATGAGTTCGGCCGAACTGGCCGGTAACCGCCACAACGTCCCGTGGCGGTTACTCCACTCAACCGCCCTTTGGTGCTATAAATGGAGGCGTCCACGGCTCATTTCAACACACACCAAGCCAAGGAGCTCTCATTTCCACTTCTCTCTAGTAGAGTTTGGATAGTTTAGTTGGGAGTTAGAGTCGAGTCGAGCTTTGCCTCGGAGGTTCCGGAGTCGTCCTCAGAAGCTCTGGTATAAGCTCTTGTATCTTTTCCTTTTCCTTTTGTAAGACTTGAGTTATCAATATAATTATCTTTATCATCTTGCCTTTGTCATTTATAGCTTGCTTCTACTTTATTCTAGTTGCATCTATATCGTGTTTAGACTATAGTCAGTTCTAGTTCTAGTGCTTCTAGTTCTTGTTTAAGTCTTTGTCTTAGTTGGTTCTTCGACTTAGCTCAATATTTGCCGGTGAACTATCACCGGGGGTATTGCTAGTGAAGTAAGTAGTCGTTGGTTAGTGTGGGTGTGGTATCCAGACTAGTCAGTGGCCTTGGTTTGCCCCCGATTCAACGAACGTGTGGTAGCCGTTAGGTGGTGACAGCCCTATACGGTCTTTGTAATCCACCTCGTTAGTTTCGGCCTGTAGGATCCCCCAGTGTGGAGCTGGTGGCACCCCTTCTAATCCCTTTCTGCGTGTCACTGGTGTCCATTGTCCTGATGCTAAGACATTAGAGTTAACCCAGACCTTCCAGTGCTTGCTCCTTAGTCGCTGTATCTCTAAGCCCGAGAGACATAGACAGATAAAGTCCATAGGAATCCTCTGATAGTCACTGGTGTCTTGTTTAGTTGTGTACCTTTCTTTGATAGTCTTGAATACCTGTTTACTAGTACTCTTGCCAAAGCTTCCCTGCGGAAATATAAATTACGATACCTCGGGATACTCCCAGGTGAAGTGCTACAGCAGTGATTCTGTGCGCTTGCAGAATATTTATATATTTTACTAAGCCATAAGGAAAACCACTGAAACATTCCTTACCCTAGTACCGGGATTCTCAATCTTGATATTGGATCATAAGAAGTGCCAACAAGCATTTATGGCGCCGTTGCCGTGGAAGCCATTGTCTAGAATACTTTTAAACACTTATCTCAAGTTATCTTAGTTGAGTGCACCGCTACTCAAGCGGGTTTACCTTTGCTCTGTTAGTTGGTCTTTGTGAAGCAGAGTAGTGCATGACTGGTTTCCAACTACCGACAAACTATCAAGAGAATCCTGAGTCAGTTTTGAGGAAAGTACGACCCCGTGCTGTACCTCCTCAGAGGCAACTCAGCTTGACGAGTCCAGTCTTTCCCGACATCGACACGGCTTCAGCATCAAGGATGGCAAGCAAGACGATACGTGAATTCTCGGCTCCATCGAGCGAGAATGTGCGTACCGGTCCCACTCCGCATGTCGGAGATGGGACTTTCGAGCTCAAGGCAGCCCTCATCAACATCGTGGAAGCTAGTCCGTTCTGCGGCAAGCCTCACGAAGATGCTAACGCTCATCTCCAACACTTCCTGGAGATCTGCAACACCTTCACCATACGCGGTATAAGTACTGATGCTATTCGCCTTCGTTTATTCCCGTTCTCCTTATTGGGTAAGGCAAAGCAATGGTTTTATGCTAGTCATGAAGCTATAGATTCATGGGATAAGTGCACTGGTGCCTTTTTGCTAAAATTCTTTCCGATTGGGAAAACCAACGCCCTCTGGAATAAAATTGCTAGTTTCCAGCAAGCAACATATGAAACAGTCCCGAAGGCATGGGAACGCCTCCAGGACTATATTTCTGCTTGTCCTCACCATGGTATGCAGAATTGGTTCATCATCCAAACCTTTTACCACGGGCTAAAGAGCTCAGCCCGTGAGTATTTTGATGTTGCTGCTGGAGGAGCATTTTTTTCTCTTGAGGAGAACCGAGCTAAGGCCCTCATCGAGAAGATGGTGGAAAATCAGGGTTGGGGCACTGAATGTGACCAACCACGTACCCGAGGAGTCCACCAAGTTGAAGCTTTGGACATGCTCGCCGCCAAGATGGACCACCTTCTGAAGAAGATGGAGGCCCCTGTTCAAGAAACGGTGCAAGCCATGGACGCTTGCAACACAGGCCATTCGGGGAATGACTGCCCCAAAACGCGAGAAGATGCCCACTACATCAACAACTCCAACAACAATGGGTATCGTCCGAACAACTACGGCAATCAAGGCTGGAATTCGCGCCCGAATCTCTCTTTTGAGAGATCTTCACAAGGTAACAATTTCAATTCAAGTACTTTCAATAATCAGCCGTCTATCAAAGATCTTGTGTTAGGCCAGGGTAAAATCAATGAAAATATTAGTAAAAAGTTTGTTGCAACTGATAAAATCCTAGAAAGCATAGATGCAAAGCTGAAATCTTTCTCTTCTGCTATAAAAAGTCAATTGAGCTTCAATAAAATGATAGAAACACAAGTTGCTCAATTAGCTGCTGCTATTCCTATTTTTGAATCTGGGAAGATTCCGGGGCAACCCGAACCGTTCCATTGAGTCTGTTAAAGCAGTAACCATAAGACGGGGTAAGCCGTCTCGTGGTTCGTTCCGTGCTAATCATGCAGGGAAGGCCTTGTAGGTCCAAGTGGATACACCCAGAGGGTTGTACCTACCAAGAGCTGCCAAGAAGGCCATCATCAACACTCCTCCGGAAAGGAAGGAAGATCCCGGAGAGCCAGTCATTCAGTGCTCGATTTGGAATCGATGCATTGAAAACGCTCTCTGCGATCTTGGAGCTAGCGTCAACATCATGTCTAAGGTATTATTCGAAAAGTTACGCCACCCTATTCTTTATGCTACAAATGCCTAGGTGCAACTTACAGATTCGTCGATCAGCTACCCCGAGGGGGTGATTGAAAATGTCCCGGTCCGAATTTGGGGATATTATGTCCCTACGGATTTTGTAGTCCTTGACACGGGGAACGATCATTCGTTTCCCCTTGTGTTTGGCCGGCCATTTTTAAACACTGCTTGGGCTAGAATTGATGTGGATACGAGAGAAATCTCATTCCATATCAGTGGAACGCCGATATCATTCATGTTCCAACCTCGGGAGTTCAGAAGAACAAGGGAGTTCACTCTAGAGCAAAGGAAATACTCGGTGCTGAGCAGTTGGATCAATCCACTAAATTTGAGAGTGAGGATGAAATGGACCGCCTCTTCCGAAAACAAGAGGAGGATCAAGCTATATGGAACGCACCAGAAGATCCGATTCCACCGCCACCGACACCTACACCGAAGAAAATCAAGAAGGTGTGGCGGTAGAAGTAGAGTGCATTATTCGAACCATCCACTCCAGGATTGGACGAAGACACGGAGGTGTCCCGCTCGTGGATTCAAAACTCGAGCTCTCGCCGCGAGAAAAACCAGTATGTATCTCATGTTTCCCTTTCCAATTTTAAATTTCAATTCACTGCATTTGCATGTTTTATTTCAAAATTTTTGAATCACTTGTGCATGAAATAAAATGAGAGAATAGCAAGAATAAAATTGGTGCATGCAAAACATCTTTGGTTTAAATTTTGGTAAAAATAAATGGACCATATGCTGAAATTTGTTTCAAGTGGGTAAAATTTGTAATTTTTATTACTTTTACCCCTTCTAGAACATCTCCATTTATTTACCATCATCACCAACCAGCACAAAACATGTTTACCCCACTCCACATGGCTGCACACTCACCAATTATCACAAACATGGCAGCATGGGAGTGACACCAATAATTTGTCCACTTTGGTCATGTCAAAATGAGCATCATTGCACTAACTTCCACTCAAATGACCATACATCAATGTTGGCCACTAAAATTTGCGTGCACATGAAGCAAAGGGGGAGCACCAGCACTCACATGGAGTGCTGGTGGCACTGCCCTGGTTCGGCCGAACCAGGGGGGTTCGGCCGAACCAGGCCTGCCTCCCCTCGGCCTATAAATGCTGCCCCAAGTGCTTGCTTTCTTCTTGCACCACTCCTTGCTGCATACATTTGCCCAGGAGCTCTCTCTCCCTCTCATGTTCTTGCTCTAGCTTGCTCTCAAGATTTCTCTCTTTGTTCTTGCTCAAGTTTGATTCACTTGCATTAAGAAAAACAAAAAAATATTTGCTTCCGATTTTGCTGCTGAAACATGAACGTGTTTGTGGAGGTTTCCGACACCCACGAGAATGGCTATCCTTTTTGTGGAGGTGTCAAATCCCCGCAAGAACGATTAACCCTCGAACCACTGACTTGCCTTCATTGTGCTAACCTCATAGTTTTAGTCCTTCGGGTATCGTTGTGTGCACTAAACTTTTGCAGGGAACATGTCGTGGCTACTCCGAAGGTCTAGCCGGTTGAGCCGTCGTTCAAGCGGTGATGATGCGGTAGTTCACCGACACCATCCAACACACCAGCTCCGATGGAGATGGATGAGCCAGGGGCATCGAACATAGGCGGAGGATATGCCTCTAGCTCAGTTCGAAGGCTCCTGAGCGAGGAAGACATCATCCTCAGGACGACCCGCGAGCAAGAAGCATTTGCTTTGCTGCGCGTGAAGGAATTCGAACATACCCGAATTTATGAGCATGACCTGCTCGTAAAGACGGGGAGAACTTCTGGCAGATCACGGAACTAGTGTGGCTTTGGGTTTTAATCGTCGCTGTTCTTTAGAGCCCACTAAATCTTTGCCGTCAAGCAAGCTTGGGGGGAGAACCCCCGCGAAGGTATGTCCGACCCGTTCCAGCTCAGCAGTAATTTTGTTTGCTTTCATTTCCCTTCATTTCAATTCCTGTTTAAATAAAAGAAAAGACCAAAAAATATATTTGCTTTGAATCTTGAATAAAATCAACTCCCAGACTATGCATGAATGAAACATATGCCTCTCATTTTGGAAATGATGAATAGTTGCTCTATCATTTATTTTGCAAGTATCTTGTTCTTAATTAATTGCTATATTGGTACTTGAATTTAATTGGCATGAGTGATGATAAAACCTGAAAAAAAAATCCTTGTGGGAGCATATGCTTATTCTAAGTCTAAGTTGTTGTGAGGAATGATATAGTGAGATTTGGTTGAGTTTTATTTCTGCTCTCTTTAAGGTGAAAATCTCGGATGCTTTATTTTCAAAAATATTCAAATGAAATTCCTCATTGGTTCAAAATGCCTATCCAAAGCCATATGATAAGTTAGTTGAAAAACCTTCATACATATGCTGCTTGTCATTTTAGTGAGCTTTGTCAAATTGTTGTGACCTTAGTGAGGAACCTTTCATGCTTTAAATATCGAGATTCACATACACACCACCTCTCACTTGCAATTCCTACACTGGGAGTTAGCAAATATTTTCCATCCACCATCCACAAAAAAATAAATGCTCCAAGATTCCCTCTCTGAATATCCTTGAGTAGAGGCATGGGCTATGCAAAAAGAAAAAGAGGAAAAGCATGCTAAGCAGCATGGCAAAAATATGAGAAAAATATGAGCATGTCAAAAGACATGGCAAAAATATGAGAAAAAGAAAAGCATGCTGAAGAAAGCATGACAAAAATAGAAAGAAAAAGAAGATAGCCCATCTTCTCGAAAAATAAATTCAAAAAGAGGAAGAATCATTCCCAAGGAGTTTCCACCAATTTCCACTTTCCACTCCACACATCCATACACTTGCACTTCTCGATCTAAAGGTATGATTGGATCCTCCTTAGGTCTAGTCTTTGACTTAGAAAACTTCTAGAATGCACGTAGGCTTTCATCCATCCATCCTGCAAGAGCCACACAAAAAGCTTTAGTGGAGTTAGGATGAAAGAAGGCAAAGCCTTTGGTAAGGATACAAATACCACTTGAGTGATTGAGTGTGCCTTTGAGGAACTAAGCTTTAATTTTTAAAAATTTTGAAAACTCCGAGGTGGGATCCTGAAAAGAGTAGGAATGGAATAAAACTGAGTTAAACTATTCTACCTTTCAACCGCCCAAGGCACGGAGTTTGCTAGAAGCCCCATAGGTAAGAAGGTAATTGGTCACTTTGCTGAAAAATTCAAATACCTTAAAGTTTTAGTTGAGTATAAAGATTACCTGCAAAATAATGACATTGTAGCAACTCCTGATCCACCGAGCCTAAGTTTCTATCTTTGCTCGAGGACGAGCAAAGGTCTAAGCTTGGGGGAGCTTGTTGGCGGTCGTTACGGTATGAATCCGACCACCAACTCTCGGGAATAAAAGAGGTTTTATGTAACATTTCATGCATTTAGGTTTTACTTCTAATAAAGTTCCATGAGTTTTGGTGAGTGTCTCATTTGCAGGGACCAAGTCAGAAAAAGCCCGTTAAGGGGGGTAAAACTCCGGTTCGGCCGAAACCTTCCGGTTTCCGACCGAACCACCCCCCTTAACCATCATGCAAGCACACGAGGTGTCGTCCACATCAGCGATGATGATGCGATGACTGTGCAAGCCACATGGACTCCCGCCACATCATTCCATGGGCCAAATTCACCGAAGAACACCAGGACAAGCTAGCCAGGAGGCACAGGAAGCAGAGGAGGTGCACGGGGGTGGCCCTGGGCCAGAAGCCCAGTTTGGCCGAACTGTAGGGCTTCGGCCGAACTGTAGGGGTTCGCTCGAACCACCCCCAGCACTCAAAACTGCCTCTAGGGATGCATCAAGGCCTTAGAAGGTTAAGGCGGTTGAATCCGACGTTCGGCCGAACTGGATGTGTTCGGCCGAACCCATCCAGTTCGGCCGAACTAGCCAGTAACCGCCACAATGTCCCGTGGAGTTACTCCACTCAACCGAGCTTTGGTGCTATAAATGGAGGTGTCCACGGCTCATTTCAAGACACACCAAGCCAAGGAGCTCTCATTTCCACTTCTCTCTGGTAGAGTTAGGATAGTTCAGTTGGGAGTTAAAGTCGAGCCGAGCTTTGCCTCGGAGGTTCCGGAGTCATCTTCAGAAGCTCTGGTATAAGCTCTTCTATCTTTTCCTTTTCCTTTTGTAAGACTTGAGTTATCAATATAATTATCTTTATCATCTTGTCTTTGTCATTTATAGCTTGCTTCTACTTTATTCTAGTTGCATCTATATCGTGTTTAGACTATAGTCGGTTCTAGTTCTAGTGCTTCTAGTTCTTGTTTAAGTCTTTGTCTTAGTTGGTTCTTCGACTTAGCTAAATATTTGCCGGTGAACTGTCACCGGGGGTATTGCTAGTGAAGTAAGTAGTCGTTGGTTAGTGTGGGTGTGGTATCCAGACTAGTCAGTGGCCTTGGTTTGCCCCCGATTCAACGAACGTGTGGTAGCCGTTAGGTGGTGACAGCCCTATACGGTCTTTGTAATCCACCTCGTTAGTTTTGGCCTGTAGGATCCCCCAGTGTGGAGCTGGTGGCACCCCTTCTCATCCCTTTCTGCGTGTCACTGGTGTCCATTGTCCCGATGCTAAGACATTGGAGTTAACCCAGACCTTCCAGTGCTGGCTCTTTAGCCGCTGTATCTCTAAGCCCGAGTGACATAGACAGATAAAGTCCATAGGACTCCTCTATCTCTTCTCATTGTCCTCCCAGCTATCTATACCTTCTCTCTCTTACCTGAGTCTCCCTTGAGCTGTGTGTCATGGTATATCCACTCCTATCCAATACTGTTATCCCCTATCTTGTTTAGTTGTGTACCTTTCTCTGATAGTCTTGAATACCTGTTTACTAGTACTCTTGCCAAAGCTTCCCTGTGGAAATACAAATTACGATACCTCGGGATACTCCCAGGTGAAGTGCTACAGCGGTGATTCTGTGCGCTTGTAGAATATTTATATATTTTACTAAGCCATAAGCAAAACCACTGAAACACTCCTTACCCTAGTGCCGGGATTCTCAATCCTGATATTGGATCGTAAGAAGTGCCAACACCTCCCATTAGCTAGGCCGCTCTTCTATCTATCTTGGATTTCTCCTTGTGTGTGTCAACTGCATATCACTCCTATCATATCCTTTACCCCCGCCTTGTTAGCCGGTACATTAATTAGTAGTTACATCCTTGTTAATAGTCAATACACTTTATCCAATGCTTCCCTGAGGAAATAAATACGATACCTTGGAATACTCCCAGGTGAAATGCTACATTGGTATCCGTGCGCTTGCAGATTTATATCTGTGTCGTAAGAATACCAATAAGCACTCCTTGCACCATTACTAGGATTGACAATCCTGATAGTGGACCGTAAGAAGTGTCACCAATGTGGTGCTCTAGAGGGACTGGCTGCCGAGGGGAGTGGAGGTCGGAGTCGTGCCGAGCAGTTTGAGTACTCGTACGATGACGATCGTGAAGCCATCAACAGGATGCATGATGCCACGAATATTATTGACAAAAGCCTCGAGGTACGTGTGGTTATCTCATCATAACTTCTGTGTTAACTAAACCTTGATGCCAAGTGCTGCTTGTTGTTGTTGCAGATTCTGCTGGCGAATGCTCGTGAGCGCACCACAATGGTGAAGGTGGCGGAGGAGCAACACAAGGAACTCCTGGGGCTATGGGTGCGTGTCCACGTGGTGGCCACTAAGGCCAAGCAGTTTGATTCCCAGAAGGAGGCGGATATGGAGAAGATCGCCGAGCTCAACTGGGGCCTTGTCGCTCAGGTGGCGGAACTGACCACCAGTAAGTTGATCCCCACTCTGTCTTGAGTATGTGCCAAGTTCTTGAATCCTTCAAAATCATGTTTTGGTCGTGTGTAGATGCTGAAAAGGAGAAGAAGGCCTTGGAGGACCAGGCGGTGGCCCTGGAAGCTGAAGTGAAGAAGCAGGCCACTGAGCGCAAGCAGGCTGTTGCCGACCACCATCACGCTTTGCAATATGAGCCTAAGCCTATGAGGTGCCATCTCTTCTACCCCATTTGTGTAGATCATGACACCATAACACTTGGTTATGGGTTGCCATCGTGCGCAGGTCATGCCAGCAAAAAGAAAGTATGGGAAGAGAAGCTGGAGTTCGGGCTGAAAGAGAAAGAGGACATTAGCCGGGCATACAACCTGGCGAATGGCTCCCACGAGGCTGCTTTGCAGGGTAGGTTTACTTTCTTGAGCCTTTGGTTCCGCCACATGTGGCTAGCAAGAGATACGTGCTTAGTGTCGAGCTGTTTTGATCATGTAGAGTTCACCCAAAAATACAAGCCCTTGGAGGAAGCAGCGCAGTCCGCCTGCGATATCATTGACCCGGTGGAACCTGGCGCGGCTGCCCGGTTGCTGGAGGAGAGGCTTCAGGCGCACCTGGCCAAGCCCAAGCGACGATGAAGACTGGAGCCACGATGGTGGCGAGGGACTTGTTGGCGATCTTGAAGACCCAGTATCCCAACCTCCATCTAGATTGTGTTGGGGAAGGCTTCAACTGCGCGTATAGCGACGAAGAGTTCGAGGTGATCGCCGCGTCTTTTGCGAGCCTGGCCGAGTAGCTCACCAATAGTATTTACCCGGAAGAAGAGAATAGTCAGTAGTCCTGTGGAAGAAAGAATGCTTTAAGTACTTATCGTAATAAGTGGATCAATTTTGCATGTCTTTAATTGGTTTTAGTTGATATATCAACCCTTAACACCTTGTCGTTGTCATGATAGTGCTTGAGCACTCGACCGGGAAGGTGGCTGGAGCTCGCATGGAGGCAGCACACCTACATGCTATGATGCTCTCATGGAGGCTTAGTCGTAGGTAGGAGACCGGGCCGAGTACTTTCGCACGTGTTTAGACTTTGGTTTTAGTGAGTCGGACTTGCCGGCTATTTCTTACATGAGCATTTTCGTGGGGTGCGAACACATGGTTGCTAGGATTTAAGTAATTTCAATTTGCAAAATAAAGCATGACAAGTAATTTGGAAGAGCAATAGACTTTTATTGAATATTGACAAGAGAATAGAGGTACATAGCTGGTGTTTAGGACTAAGGATAGAATTAGTAAGGTGCTGGATGTTCCAGACGTTTGGAACTGGATTGCCGTTGGCCCACTCCAGGTGGTATGTTCGTGGTGAATTGACCTCTTTAACAATGAAGGGGCCTTCCCAAGGAGTCGGCAACTTGTGTTGGTCCTTTGCAGTCATGACTCGGCGTAATGCGAGGTTGCCCACGTTTAGTGAGCGTTCCCTGATGTTTCGGTCGTGATACTGGCGGATCTGCTGCTCATGGCGTGCATGTTCGGTCAAGGTGTAGAGTCTGTGCTCTTCTAGAGCGTCGATGTCCTCCTGCCGACTTGATTCGGCCTCTCCTTCCTCATAGAACTGGATGCGCGGAGCACCATGGACCAGGTCACCCGGTAGGACAGCTTTCGATCCGTAGACCAGAAACAAAGGGGTGTACCCCATAGCTCGGCTCTTCTAGGTGTGTATGCCCCATACCACATGTGTTACTTCTTTTGCCAAGTGGCCTGCGTGTGGGTTGAGTGCATCGTATATGTCCTTCTTGGGGGCGTCCAGGACCATGTCATTGGCGCGCTCAACCTGCCCATTACAGTGGGGATGAGCGGACGAACAGTAGTAGACGTCAATGTTGCTATCCTGGCAGAAGTCCCAGAACTCATGGCCCGTGACCTGGGCAAAAGTGGCCTGCGTGTGGGTTGAGTGCATCGTATATGTCCTTCTTGGGGGCGTCCAGGACCATGTCATTGGCGCGCTCAACCTGCCCATTACAGTGGGGATGAGCGGACGAACAGTAGTAGACGTCAATGTTGCTATCCTGGCAGAAGTCCCAGAACTCATGGCCCGTGACCTGGGGGCCAAGGTCTGTAATGATGTGGTTTGGCACACCAAAGGGATGCGTAAGTTCCTTGATGAAGGCGTCCGCTGTCGCCGACTTGGTGTCTGTTGGCACTCCTTACGGCCTACAGATAAATCCGCAAGCGGACGGATACTGATGTAGCTTTCACCCGGGAGTATTCCAAGGTATCGATTTCCACGGGGAACGAGAAGTGTACTAATCCTAAACTAAGTTGTCCTAGGTAGATGGAGTGGATGAATGAAATGGATCAGGTGGATGACGACAATAAGGAAAGAAGAGAAGAGGTAGGAGGGTAGAGAGGGTATAGGTCTGGTAAGGGTAGTCTACCGATTGACTGAGTAGAGCAGAAGATACAGATAGATACTTGCTTCGGGACTACAGAGCCTCCGGCACACAGAAAGGGATGAGAAGGGGTGCCGGTTACCCTGAACCTTGGGTCCTAGGACACCGGAACTAACGTGATGGACTACGAAGACCGAAAGGGCTGTCACCACCTTACGACTACCACCTCCATTGCGACGGGCAGAAACAAAGGTTACTGGCAAGTCTAGGAACCACTCCTAGACTAGTCAATAACTACTTATCTCCTATAGCAAGATAAGCACCCAAGCTAAGCAACCAGTATACAGTTATACCAATCAACTAAGCATTGAACGAAGAACGAGACAAGTATATAAATGTAAGAACTAAATGCTCAATTAATCAGAGAGAGATACAAGAGTTACCAGACATGACCCGGATGTCACTCGAAGCAGAGCCGCATCCGTAGAGGTACAGCGGGAAGAGGGGCCGACACTCCGGCTCCTCTCCGGGACGCTCACCTCTCCTCTCTCCCTATTTCTACTAAGTGGCAGAACCTATCGACGCCTACTCTTCTTCTTCTCTTGTGTTGTGTGTGATACAAGGTGTATGCCACTCCTTATATAGGTGTCCTAAGGTGGTTTGGAGTGGAGTAACCGCCAAGGGATCCAGGGGATATTCCCTGTTGATTCGGGCGAAGAGACCGGGTTCGGCCGAATAGGTCGGTTTGGCCGAACCCCTAGATCCACCGCCTTGGCTCTGGATGGCAAGGATGCACTCCTGGAGGCGGTTGCTGCATTGGGGGCGGTTCGGCCGAACTGGGCTTTCAGCCCAGAACGCCCCCCGTGCACCGCCTCTTGCTCCTGGACCCCTTGGGCTGGCCTCTGGTGCTTGGGTTTGAGTTGATTCGGCCCAGGATGACGTGTCGGTGCTCCGGGATGTGTTGGCGGTCATCCACGTGTCGTGTGTTGTCATTTGGTTGACGTGGACGGCTCCCACTGGCCTGTATGGTTAAGGGGGTAACCGGCCGAACGTGTCGTTCGGCCGAATTGGTCATTTCCGACCCCTATAGCACGTATTTCGCAATGTTGTACCTGCACAAGCGACACTCACCAAAACTCGTGGAACTCCATTAGAAATAAAACCTAAGTACATGGAATGTTGCATAGTCTCTCATTTATTCCCGCGTATTGGTGGTCGTATTTGGGTTGTAAC
The DNA here is from genome assembly GCA_033239725.1 of Echinochloa phyllopogon. Taxonomy (NCBI): domain Eukaryota; kingdom Viridiplantae; phylum Streptophyta; class Magnoliopsida; order Poales; family Poaceae; genus Echinochloa; species Echinochloa phyllopogon. The sequence continues at coordinate 18,498,996 of BTCW01000015.1, read as the reverse complement.
GACCGCCAACAAGCTCCCCCAAGCTTGGCTCTTTGCTCGTCCTCGAGCAAAGATAAAACTTAGGCTCGGTGGATCAGGAGTTGCTACAATGTCATTTTTCTTGCAGGTAACTTCATAAACAACTAGTACTCAAACAAATACTTGAATCACTAACAAGGTATTAATTCACCATTTTACCTATGGGGCTTATAGCAATCTCCTTATCTTGGGCGGTTGAAAGAATGAACAGTTTAAATTAGTTTTATTCCACCCTACTCTTTTCAGGATCCTATCTCGGAGTTTTCACCCTTTTGTGAAAAGATAAATTGTTCCTCATTGGCTCACTCAATCGCTCAAGTGTATTTGAATCCTTACCAAAGGCTTTGCCTTCTTTTCATCCTAACATCTAATTTGGCTTTTTGTGTGGCTCAGGGACAAAGAATGAAGGCATACAAGCATCTTATATTTTGCTAAGTCAAAGACCGGATCTCTGAGGAAACGAATCATACCTTAAGATCGAGAAGTGCAAGTGTGTGAGATATATGGAGTGGAATATGGTGGGATGGAATATGGTGGAATGGAATATTGTGGAGCTCCTTGGGATGAATCTCCCTCTCCTTGATTTATTTTCGAGAACATGGGCTATCTTTTATTCTCATATTTTTGCCATGCCACTTGACATGCTTTTCTCTTTTTTTTCTCTTTCTTTTTGCTATGCTTTTCTTTTTCTTTTTATTTTTTCCATGCTTCTTTGGCATGCTTTTCTTTTTGCATAGCCCATGTCTCTATCAAGAATATTTGGAGAGGGAAATCATAGAACATGAAGCATTTTATTTTTGTGGATGGATGATGGAAAATATTTGCTAACTCCCAGTGTAGGAATTGCAAGTGAGAGGTGGTGTGTACGTGGATCTCGATCTCTAAGAATATGAAAGCTTCACTCAAAGGTCACAACAATTTGACAAAGCTCACTAAGATAACAAGCAGCATATGAGTAGAAAGTTTGAAACTAATCCTATCATATGGCTCTGGTAGGAATGTTTGACCAATGAGGAACTTTTTTTTGAAAACATAAACATCCGAGATTTGCACCATACTAAGAATAGAAATAGAGTTCAACTAAAGTCTCACTATATCAATCCCCACAACAACCTAGACTTGGAATAAAGCATGTGCTCCCACAAGGTTTTCAGGTTCATTTTTACTCATGACAAATAACTCAACATAGTCAAGCAACTAGTTGCAACAAAGTACTGGCAAAATTAATGACAGAGCAACCATTCATCATTTCCAAAGTGAGAGGCATATGTTTCATTCCATGCATGGTTGGGAGTTTATTCAAAGGAAGTATTTTCAATTGAATGACCAAAGTGCTGAGTAATTCGGATCGTACCTGATGGGGGTCCTCCCCCAAGCTTGGACTCTTCACTGGTAGGGATTCAACCTTGAAAGGTACTGAGTTAGCTGGTCGGCCTGCTTGTCCTCATCCTGCTCCTCCACTGTGTCATGCCTGTACTCATGTATCTTTCTGTTAAACAGGGCAATCTCCGGTTGGCTCAAATGCACCAACCGGAGCGACAATTTTATTCTTTTTGCATTCAACTCTAATTTTATTTATTCATCAAGCTAATGTTGGAAACAAAATGTGTTGGAAGGGAAATAATTAGAGCACCTCCTAAACAATGATTTGAGCAAAGGGAAATTGAATTGGGAAATAAATTGAAACTAATGGTGCTCTAAAAGATACATCCACACGACTTCTAATCTATAGATGGATTGTAAAGGTCTAGGTGTCATGTGGCTTTGGCGAGCCTCTTGAATTTGGTTGTGAATGCTTGGAAGAGGACATTGTTCTTGTCCATCTGCCAAGGCTCGCCTTCAGTGACCTTCTCATCCCGGTTGCTCAACTTCTGGCTGGTTTGTGCCAGTTCTTTTTCAGGCTCTTCAACCATGGGTTTCTCTTCTCCCTCCTCCATGGCTTTCTTCGTTAGTGGACTTGTCATACTTATGGAGAGGGAGCCCTTGGGTGAGGAAAGGTCTTTGGACAAGGATGGTGGCTGGGAAATGTGAACACTTGATCGTGTTCGGGAAAGTGATGGAGGATGGTTTCTGACTTGAGATCGACAAACAGCCTTCCCAACATTTCCTAGCGACTTCGAGACAAGATGGGATAGAGATAGGATCAAGGGTCAAAAAGGACGCTCAAGGGGCAACCGAGGGGTCCTTCGGTCGAACCAACATGGTTTGGCCGAATTGTCCTAATTTGCCCAAACTAGAGTGGTCTAGTTTGCCCAAAGTGCTTCAGTGAGTCTATCTCTCTAGTGCCTACCCATCTCATTGACGGTCTTTACAGAGTGTTCTTGATCTTCATGCTGGATGTTCAGCTTGACCACTAGCTTGAGGGTGAGAAGGTGTGGCTATAAAATGCGGCTCCCCCAAGCTTAGATATTTCCGGGAGATGGAGTCAATGAGATGGGAGCCTCTACGACTAGCCCAGGACGCCAAAGCAAGGAAAGATGTTTTCATGGGATATTTGCTTAGCGTGCCTGGTGGCTGCGGCTCAGTAGGGCTTGGCTTCTACCTAGTTAGAGACGGGATCTATGGCTACCAGAGTAAACTCGTAGTTCTCTGAGTCAGGGAAATGACCCATGGGGTCTATTCCCCATACACCAAAGGTTTCTACTTGAAGACTACTGGTAAGTGGCTTTGCGTCTCTTATATTCCCGTGTTTCTGGAAGTGTGGGCATCTCTTGCTAAATTTCTTAGCATCTCCATATTGCCAGACCTTTGTTCTAAACGCTCCATAATGTCGTTCACAAGGTGCTGCATGATATCTCTCCCAGGTTTTATGTGCCTCAGGTGCAGGTATGCATCGCTTGAGTCCATCTTGTGTCCAGAAGAGATATGGGTTATCCCATAAGTGATGTCTGCTCTCATAAACCAATCTTTTCCTATTTTCACCTGATGGGACGTACCCTTGCACCATGAAGTCAACTATGGTGGCGTACCACGGCTCTAGTGTTGTGATCTCAAGGAGCATGTGTCTTGGTTTCGCATCCTTGTTGGTCAAAAGATACTTCAGAGCAGTATGGTCGGAATAGACTATGACCTTTGCCCTAACTTGGTAGGACCGGAATTTGTCTATAACAAACATAGTTGCTAAGAGTTCCTTTTCTGTGGTTGCGTAGTTGAGCTGGGGCCAGTGAGCATAATGCTTCTTGTCCTTGGTTTGGCCCACAACATCTCCTACGGTAAAATCGCTCGCATCACACAGGATTTCTAGCGGGATGCTCCAGTCAGGAGGCTGGATGATGGGAGCAAAGCTGAGTGCTTTCTTAAGGGTTTGAAAGGATGCATAGCACTCTTGATTAGAGACGAGAGGGGTTTCCTTGGCTAGGAGATTGGTCAATGACCGGGCTATTAGAGAGAAATTTTCGATGAAACACCTATAAAGCCCAGTGTGGCCAAAGGAACTACGAATCCCCTTTACTCGTGGGAGGTGTAGGCATAGGGTCATATTAGAGGGTATGACAAGGGAAGATGATGGCTCCAGGCTTTGATTCTAGTCTTTCCCCGATCAAAGACGAATCTCCGTGACACTTTCCTAGCGACCCCAAGGTAAGATGAGATAGGGATATGATGAGTATGGAGGTTAGGAGTAATCCCTTTGAAGTCTTGGATTGAGTGTCCAAAGACTGACCGATCTTCCTCTAGGACCGTGAATGTCTGTTGGGTTTCAATGTCAGAGAGTTGGTCACTGGAGTGTGTTCATCCTTAAAGAGGGAAGCATACTTCAGTCCAGAGGGAAGAGGCTTAGGCTCGATTGGAGGATGAATGTCTTCTTCCTCCATAAGGAATTGGGCATCTTCTTCTAGGAAAGGTTGCTCTAAGTCTGCCAGAGTTGTTGACATGACTTCCTCTATTGGATTAGGATCGGGGTCTGCCTCTATAGGTGTGTTCAAGGAGTAGAAACAAGAGACTGGGACGAGTTCTTCTCCGATCCTAAGCTCTAGCTGGATTATTGGTGAATTTTCTAGGATTTTCATGATTGGCCTACCAATAAAGATGGAATAAGTGGAATTTTCAGGTAGGTCAAAGATATGGAAATCCAGGAAAAGTTCAGGGTCATTAATCTTAACGGGTATGACCCGCAAGATCCCTAAACAGTTGAGGACCCTTCCTGATATGAACCTTAGATGTTTCTGAGATGATGACCATGGTTCATTGGGAAGTTGGGCTCACACCAAGGAGCTAGAGATTATGTTGATTCCGAGGCTCGGGTCATACCCGATTTCTTTGTCCATGCCCATAACTTCACAAAAGATTGTTCGGATTCTCTTGGGCATTTTAACTACCTCGGTCGAGGCTTCCGCCTCGTCTAGCCATTCTCGACTCTTGATGGCAGAGAGACAGCCTAAGTACTCTATTTGATATTCTAATGCTTCCTTGTCGGGGGGTGGATCTTTTTGCTCTACACATAGTTCCCGTGGGAAACGTATGGCACAGTCGATGTCATCGAATAGACCATCGTCAAAATTGTAGGGAGTGGTGTAGAGTGGAGGATAGTAGTCCAGGCTAGAGTAAGGTTGTAGTTCGAATTGAGCATCGGGTTCTGATGGAATGGAAGGGCTGATAGATTTGGATTGTTAGTGTACAGGCTCTTCAGGTTTAGGCTGCTTCTCTTCTTCATCAGAGAGTTCGTCATAGACTCCAGTGTAGGGAGTGTCGTACAGGATGCGCTCCAGGACTATCCTCGCTTCACTAGGAGTCAAATGAAAAAATGACCCTTTTGAAGCAGAGTCCAAGAAAGTTGCGGCTACGGGACAGAGGCCAAGGCTGAAGTGTTGTAAAACAACAGGTTCTGGTAGGCTTAGGTCTGGTCCGGATGCCAAGATTTGCTTGAAACGAGCCCAAGCAGCTCCTAACGACTCTCCCTCTAATTGCTTAAAGGTAAGAACTTCGATTCGGAGGCTGGCTACCTTGGAAATTGGGAAGAAATTTAGGCAGAATTTCTCTCTGAGAGTTTCCCAACTCCCTTCCATAGTACCGACAGCCAGAGAGTACCATTTCTTCGCTCCTCCCGTTAATGAGAACGGGAATAGCTTCCATTTGAGTGTCTCTTGTGTCATGCCCGCAATGGTCAGGCACGAGCAGAGTTGCTCAAACTCGCACAAATGCGCGTATGGACTCTCAGCCTTCGTTCCTGAGAACGATTGCTCACGAACCATGGCTATGAAGCCGGGACGTAGCTCATATCCGGGTGTGGATATGGGATGTGATGATGGTGGTGGCTCCAAACAAGCGCCCTTTGGAGCCGAGTGTTGGCGTAAGGTAAGAGTGGGATCCATATGGATGGTGGATGGTGGTGGGATACACGGACAACTTGGGTTCGGAATAAGAACAGCTACCAGTCCCCGGCAACGGCGCTAGAAAGCTTGTTGGCACTCCTTACGGCCTACAGATAAATCCGCAAGCGGACGGATGCCGATGTAGCTTTCACCCGGGAGTATTCCAAGGTATCGATTTCCACGGGGAATGAGAAGTGTACTAATCCTAAACTAAGTTGTCCTAGGTAGATGGAGTGGATGAATGAAATGGATGAGGTGGATGACGACAACAAGGAGAGCAGAGAAGAGGTAGGAGGGTAGAGAGGGTACAGGTCTGGTAAGGGTATTCAACCGATTGACTGAGCAGAGCAGAAGATACAGATAGATACTTGCTTCGGGACTACAGAACCTCCGACACATAGAAAGGGATGAGAAGGGGTGCCGGTTACCCTGAACCTTGGGTCCTAGGACACCGGAACTAACGTGATGGACTACGAAGACTGAAAGGGCTGTCACCACCTTACGGCTACCACCTTCGTTGCGACGGGCAGAAACTAAGGTTACTGGCAAGTCTAGGAACCACTCCTACACTAGTCAATAACTACTTATCTCTTATAGAAAGATAAGCACCCAAGGTAAGCAACCAGTATACAGTTATACCAATCAACTAAGCATTGAACGAAGAACGAGACAAGTATATAGATGTAAGAACTGAATGCTCAATTAATCAGAAAGAGATACAAGAGTTACCAGACATGACCCGGATGTCACTCGAAGCAGAGCCGCATCCGTAGAGGTACAGCGGGAAGAGGGGCCGACACTCCGGCTCCTCTCCGGGACGCTCACCTCTCCTCTCTCCCTATTCTACTGATATAAGTGGCGGAACTTGGCAACGCTCACTCTACTCTTGTGTTGTGTGTTTACAAGTGAAGTGTGACCCTCTATTTATAGCTCCAAAGGTTGGTTGTTGGCAGGGTAAGCGCCAAGGCAGCTGGAGGCAGCAGGGAGGCGGTTCGGCCGAAGATCTCGGTTCGGCCGAACTCCCCGGTTCGGCCGAACCGAGGGATGCACCGACCTGGCCACCAAGGGCCAGGATTTCGCCCCTGGAGGCGGTTTGGGCAGGGGAGTCGGTTCAGCCGAACCGACCTGTTCGGCCGAACGGGCCTGGCCCGTGGCCGGCCCTCCCCTACGCCGCCTTTACTCTGTGGGCCTTCTGGGCTGCCTCCTGGTGATTGGCTTCGTGTGTTTATGGCCCAGAGGTGATGTGGTCGTGGCTCGGGAAGAGATGGCTGTCGTCCTCATGTCATTTGTCGTGTTCGCTTGATATTCGTTGGACGACTCCCGATGACGTGCACGGCTTAGGGGGGTAACCGGCCGAACGGAGTCGTTCGGCCGATTCGGTCATTTTCGGCCCCAATAGCGCGTATTTGTCGTAGTTGTACCTGCACAGGTGTCACTCACCAAAACTTGTGGAACTTTATTAGAAATAAAACCTAAGTACATGGAATGTTGCATATAACCTCGTTTATTCCCGAGTATTGGTGGTCGAATTTGGGTTGTAACGACCGCCAACAGTGTCGGTGACCACGTTGTATTCGATCCACTTGGTGAACTTGTCCACTGCGACCAATATGTGCTTTAAGCCACCTGGGGCCGCCTTGAAGGGTGCCACATTGTCCAGGCCCCATACCGCAAAGGTCCAGGACAGTGGGATAGTACGAAGCGCCTGGGCTAGCAGGTGTTTTTGCTTTTGGAAGAATTGGCACCCAGCGCAGCGCTGGACGAGCTCTTTTGCGTCAGTGACCACCGTAGGCCAAAAGAAGCCGGATCCGTAGGCCTTGCCAACCAACATATAAGCTGCCACGTGGTTGCTGTAGCTGCCCGAGTGGATCTCATGCAGCACTGCCAATCCTTCACTTCATAGGATGCACTTCATGAGTACACCTGTGGACACTGATTTCCTGTACAGCTTGGAGCCGATGACCACATAGTTGGCGGTTCACTGACTAAACTGCTCGAGGGTGACCTTGTTTTCCATGAGATTGTTCGTTACGGTCATCTTGTCTTTTTTTATGAACGCAATTAGGGGTTTGCACCAGTCCGCCTCTGGGGGTCCATCAATAGCTGCAACAACTTGGTTGGCGGTTGTCTCATCGTGTGCTTCATCCAAAAATTTGATGGATGGCTTGCGGATGTCTTGGACAAACACCCCGGCTGGAACTTGGGATCGCTTGGATCTGAGCTTGGAGAGGACATTGGCTGCCACATTTTCTTCCCTCACGACGTGGTGGAACTTGAGCCCATAGAAGTGTGCTCCGAGCTTGCGGACCTCGACGCAGTAGGCGTCCATCGTGTTTGTTGCAGTCCCAATTCTTGTTGACCTGCTGGATAACAACCTTCGAATCTCCATAGCAGACCAGGTGTTTGATTCCGAGCGTTGTTGCTATCCTGAGGCCGTGGATCAGTGCCTCGTACTCAGCGCCATTGTCGGTTGCCTTGTAGTGGATTTGCAGGACGTACTTTAGGTGCTTGCCCTTTGAGGAGATAAAAAGCACGCCAGCCCTACCTCCTTCGAGGTTGAGGGCACTGTCGAAGTATAGGGTCCAGTGCTCGGGCAGCTCTGTCAGGGTTAGCGCCTGGATCTCTGTCCATTCTGCTACAAAAGTCAGCCAACACTTGTGACTTGATCGATTGCCTTGACTTGAAGGTAATGTCGAACTGGCCATTGAAAGCATCTTGGCCCCTAATTTGTGTTTTGGTAATTAATGACAATCAAAATGGACTAACAATTTCATTGATATATGAGAATAGGTTAGTCCTTAGGATTGGATGAGCTCTTGTATTATGTCATGATCGTGATGGGTGTGATAAGAACCGAAAGGAGCTAAAGGCAAAGGTATAAGATAGGGTGTTCTATTTTACCGGTCAAGCGGTGTTTAGTGGATGAACATTGACCGGATTATAGGCTAGATAGCCGTACTATCAAGAGGGGTCAATCTCCTTGCCTTGATGAGTCCATGGTGCCATTTTGCTCAAACAATTGCATTGCATGCATGAGGACTAACAACGTTTGAGAAAGTGGGAAAAACAAGAAGCGAAAACTAACCTGTGGAGGGCTCACTGCATCCTGGCGGACTGTCTGGGGGGTCCGGACAGTCCGCGGCCAGGTGTGACGGACGGTCCGCAGGCTTTTTCCGTGTGATAATTTTGTCTAAGTATGAAATGTGCTCTGCTGGAAAAATGAGAGGCGGACTGTCCGGCCATGAATGGCGGACTGTCCGCAGTTCAAAAGACGTGTGGCGGACCGTTTTGGTGGACCATCAACACAGAAGCGTTTCCGAGCGTTCTAGAAGACTTTTGTGAGGCGGACGGTCCGCAGGCAAACTTGTGTGAGTTTCTCCTGGCCTGGCGGACGGTCCACGCCGGTATGGCGGATGGTTCGCGGGTCCGTAACGGCTAGTTCTGACACCATGTGACACACGTTGTAGCCGTTAGTTTTGAAGGGCAGACGGTCCGCCAGGTGTGATGCGGACAGTCCGCCAGTGCCCTATTTTGAACGTAACGGCTAGATTTTGATGGGGTGTGTATATATACTCCACCCCCGGGGTTGGGAAGGCTGTCTTGGCTCATTTGAAAGCTTGCTTGACACATTTGAGCATTCCCCATCCTCTCTCTCACTCACTTGATTTAGTGGTTGCATCTTTGTGAGATTGAGAGGATCCTAGTGCATTGCATCAAGAGTTTGAGCTTTGTGGCACTAGGGAGACTTCAAGCAAGTTCATTGATTTGTTACTCTTGGAGGTTGCCGCCTCCTAGACGGCTTGGAGCTGGTGATTCCATCAAGTATTTCAAGAAGATTGTGAAGTTGCCGTGGAAGTTGGTTGTGAGAGGTCATTATGCTCACCTCGCCGGAGCGGTGAAGAGCAACTCTAGTGGAATCGAGATTTGGAGCGGTTCTTTGGTTCTAACCGGCTCATACATCAAGTGGAGACTTGATAGAGGAGCGATTGAACATTGAATCCATCTCAACGTGGATTAGGGGTGACCGGCAAGTCATCGATACCATGGGATAAGTTATTGTGTCACTTGTTCTTATTGCTTGCTTATTGTCTTGATTATTTACTCAAAGCAAGTTAATTTCTCTTGTCACCCTAGGTTGTAAAACCATCAACATAGGCTTAGAGTAGCTTGAGATTTAATTCCCCTTTTGGTTCTAATTAAATTTCTCTAGTGTTGTGATTAAAGTTTTTAAAACCGCCTATTCACCCCCCTCTAGTCGATAATCCTAGATCCTACAAGTGGTATCAGAGCTAAGTACTCCCTAATCAAGGATTTAATCACCCCGGAGTAGGATTAAAATGGCTAGAGAGAACAAAATGAAGCAAAGGAAGATTCCTTACTTTGATGGGGAAAATTATGATTATTGGAAGACTAGGATGACAACCTATCTAAGGACGGCCGAAAGAAAAGTTCGGGGGATTGTTGAGGAAGGGTTTGTCATCCTAGACAAAAATGTCAAGACCGAAAGAGATTTAGAGAATGAAGACCTTAATGAGGAAGCATTGTGCATATTGTATGAAGGTCTATCTATTGATCAATTCAACCGTGTCAAGGGCATTACAAGTGCAAAAGATGTTTGGAACAAGCTAGCAGAAATCTATGAGGGAACATCCTCAGTTAAAGAAGCCAAGCTCTATGTGCTCCAAGGAAAATTCAATGAGTTTACAATGAAGAAGGATGAAGACATTTCAATCATGTTCAATCGGTTGAATGAAATTATGAATGAGTTAAAATTCCTTGATTATGAGGTGCCGGATCGAGACTTCTCTCGCAAATTTCTTAGGAGTCTCCCGGAGAAATATGAGACTATTGTCACAATGTTAGTGAGAGAAGACTTGAAGAAATACACTCCTACGGAGGTGCTCGGTGAAGTGCTCGCACATGACATCTTCAAGCAATCTCAAAAGGAAGCTCATGGTCAAACAACAAATGAAGAGAAGAAGAATATTGCTGTCAAGGCCAAAGCTATTCAAGAAGAAGAAACACATTATGAAAATGATGAAGATTAGGATGAAGAAATGGCTCTCATTGTTAGGGGGCTCCAAAAGGTTCTTGAGAATAAGAGATTTGACAAGAGAAATATGTTCTCAAAGAAGAATCCATTTGAAGGCAAAGAGTGCTTCTCTTGTCGGGAGATTGGGCATATATCAATAAATTGCCCAAACAAGAAAGAGGGCAAAACAAGCAAGAGCAAGTACAAGAAGAGTGAGAACAAGAAGAAGAAGTACTACACTAAGGAGAAGAATGGGCAAGCCTACTTTGTTGAGTGGGACTCCGAGGCAAGCTCCGATGAGGAAGAAGAGGAAGTCAAGCCTTTGAAGAGTCTTGCCGGGGTTGCAATTAAGGAAGCCCCATCACTCTTCTCCAAGCCATATTGCCTTATGTCCAAAGGTACATCAAAGGTAATAATTAATGATGAGGAGAGTGATAGTGATGATGATAATGATGATGATGAAAATGCTATATCCTATGAATATCTTGCTAATTTGGTTATAAAATCCGATGAAAATTTGCGCAAGGAAAAGGCTAAGTTGAGGGATTTAGAATTGAAGAATATTTCAATTCAAAAATCCTATGAGGAGCTAAATATTTCTCATGCCAACCTAAAGGAATCTCATGACACTCTCAACACATCATGGAGAATTCTCAAAGTAAAGCATGAGGAGCTTAAGGAAGCTCACAACTCTCTCCTTATGCAAGAGGCCAAAGGAAAACTTGTTGCTAACATCGATACTTGTAAAACATGTATATCTTGCTCAACTAACACCTCTTGTAGCACAAGCACAAGCTCTTGCACTAGTGGAAAAGATTCAAGTGAAGCACCATTTCTTATTATTGGAGAATGAATCCTTGAAGATAGAAGTGGAGTGTTTGTCCAAGGATCTTATCAAATGGTTTGGAAGTCAAGTCAAATTCAATCATTGTTGGACAAGTCAAAAATTCACATTGAACAAGAATGGCATTGGTTATTTGCCCAAGCAAGGGAAGTCGGCTTTCATTCCCAAGAAGACCACTTATGTGCCATCAACTGTGACATTGCAAGAAGAAGCTAAATTCAAGAAATGTCACATTTGCAAGACAAAGGTAGATGTGAATCACAAGTGCAAGAGCAAGAAGACAGTATCCTTTGATCCATCTTACATTCTTAAGAAAGATTCAAAGGGTGTTGTATGTGCTAAATTTGTTGGTCGCTCTATGGATAATACTAGATTGAAATCCATTTGGGTGCCTAAAGTTATGATCTCTAACATGGAAGGACCCAAGAAAAGTAGGGTACCTAAAAGGAAGTGATTCTCTTATGTAGGTAAATTACAAAGCCGGAGGAAGACATTGGGTAATTGATAGTGGTTGTACAAACCACATGACCGGTGAAAAGAAAATATTCTCATATCTTGTTGAAGATATCTCCGACTTTGATAATATTACCTTTGGTGATGATAGCAAGGGAGGTGTTAAAGGCATTTGTGACATTTCTATCTCTCAAGATTATAAATTATCAAATGTCATGTTAGTTGATTCTATAAATTTCAACTTGCCATCCATTGCTCAACTTTGTGATAATGGCTATAGATGTTCATTTACTAGTGATGAATTTGTTGTGATAACTCTTGATGAAAAGGAAACTATTTTCAAGGGCTTTCATCATGATAGTTTATATCTTGTGGACTTTTCATCTAAAGAGGCAAATCTCTCAACTTGTTTATTCTCTAAAGCCTCAATGGGTTGGTTATGGCATAGAATACTAGGTCATGTTGGCATGAGACAACTAAATAAATTGGTTAAGCATGATTTAGTCCTTGGCTTGAAAGATGTCAAATTTGAAAAGGACAAATTATGTAGCTCTTGTCAAGCCGGCAAGCAAGTTGCAAACTCTCATCCAACCAAGAGTGTTATGTCCACCACAAGAATCTTTGAATTATTGGATATGAATTTATTTGGGCCTACAACATATAGAAGCATTGGTGGCAATAGTTATTGTCTTGTGATAGTGGATGACTTCTCAAGATTCACATGGGTATTTTTTCTTCATGACAAAGCCGATGCTTGTGATATATTCAATAACTTTGTCACTAGAGCCAAAAATGAGTTTGAGCTCAAGTTGAAGAAAGTTAGGAGTGATAATGGTAGTGAATTCAAAAACACTCGTGTGGAGGAGTTTTGTAATGAGAAGGGGATCAAACATAAATTCTCAACCACATATACACCGGAACAAAATGGGTTGGTCGAGAGAAAGAATAGCACAATGATTGAAATGACAAGATCAATGTTAGCCGAGTATAATGTTTCAGATTCTTTTTGGGCCGAGGCTATCAACAACGCTTGTCATTCTTCAAATAGGCTATATTGTCATGAGTTTTTCAACAAGACCCCCTATGAATTGCTTGTTGGAAGGAAGCCAAATATATCTTATTTTAGGGTCTTTGGATGCAAATGCTATATTTTGAGGAAAGGTTCTCGATTATCCAAGTTCCAAAACAAATGTGATGAGGGATTCTTTCTCGGATATTCATCTAGTAGCAAAGCCTATAGAGTTTACAATAAATCCAAGGGTTTTGTTGAAGAAGCTTATGATGTTCAATTTGATGAAACTAATGGGTCACAAGATGAGAAAGACAACTTGGATGATGTGAGAGGTGATAGTTTAAAAGAAGCCATGAAGAATATGGATGTTGGGGACATTCTACCGAGAGAAGAAGAAGAAGATGATGATGATGATGAAGAGTATATTATCTCCACTCAAGAAAATGCTTCATCATCTCAAGATGAAGGGATTGTCAACACAAATGAAAATGACTCACCTCAAGACAATGAGCAACCGGCCTCATCTACATCATCCTCTACATCCCCCTCAAGACCAAGTTGTTCAACCAAGAACTCATGGTCAAGTCACCAAAGATCACCCCATTGATCAAATTGTGGGTGACATTAGTAAGGGTGTTCAAACTCGATCTAGAATTGCTTCATTTTGTCAACATTATTCTTTTGTATCTTTTCTTGAACCTAAACGTGTAGATGAAGCTCTTGATGATCCGGATTGGGTGATGGCCATGCAAGAAGAATTAAATAACTTCACCCGGAACAAGGTTTGAAATTTGGTGGAAAGGCCCAAGAATTGCAATGTCATTGGCACTAAATGGGTTTTTTGCAATAAAGAAAATGAAGATGGTATTGTTGTAAGAAACAAGGCAAGATTGGTTGCTCAAGGCTACACTCAAGTCGAAGGTTTGGACTTTGATGAAACCTTTGCTCCCATAGCTAGACTTGAAGCAATTAGAATTTTACTAGCTTATGCGTGTTCTCACAACATAAAACTTTATCAAATGGATATCAAAAGTGCTTTCTTAAATGGTGAAATTAGTGAACTAGTTTATGTTGAACAACCACTTGGTTTTGAAGATCCCAAAATGCCTAACCATGTTTTTAAGCTCTCTAAAGCTATTTATGGATTGAAGCAAGCACCTCGTGCTTGGTATGAGAGGCTTAGGAATTTTCTCATCTCAAAGGGATTCAAAATTGGAAAGGTTGACACTACCTTGTTCACTAAGAAAATTGGAAATGACATCTTCATTTGTCAAATATATGTTGATGATATCATTTTTGGGTCCACAAATGAAGCTTATTGTGAAGAATTTGGTAGAATGATGTCAAAGGAATTTGAAATGTCTATGATTGGTGAATTAATCTATTTCCTTGGTCTTCAAATTAAACAATTGAAGGAAGGCAAATTCGTTTGCCAATCTAAATATGTGAAGGACATCTTGAAGAAATTTGGTATGGAGGATGCAAAACCCATCAAGACTCCAATGGCTACAAATGGACATCTAGATCTTGATGAGGGAGGTAAACCGGTTGACACTAAGCTTTATAGGTCTATGATTGATAGTTTGCTTTATCTTAATTCGAATTGGTTGGCTATTCGGATTCGGATTATGCCGGTTGTAAAGTTGATAGGAAGAGCACTTCCAGTGGTTGTCAACTTCTTGGATGTTCTCTTGTATCATGGTCTTCAAAGAAGCAAAATTCTGAGGCTCTTTCTACCGCCGAAGCGAAATATATATCGGTGGGAAGTTGTTGTGCTCAATTACTATGGATGAAGCAAACACTTCTTGATTATGGTGTGAAATTCAATGGAATTCCTCTCTTATGTGATAATGAAAGTGCTATAACGATTGCAAACAATCTGGTTCAACATTCTAGAACCAAGCACATTGATATTCGGCATCATTTTCTTAGGGATCATGTAAGCATGTGAGATATCAAGATTGATGGAGTAAGCACAAATGATCAATTGGCGGATATATTCACAAAGCCTTTGGATGAATCAAGGTTTTGCAAATTGAGGAACGAGCTTAATGTCATTGACATATCAAACATATGATTTGTTTACTTGCTTTCTAACCCTTTAATTTTCTTAGTCATGTCTCTATTTTGGTTGCATCATATTCTTCATATATCCATCCATGGTTCATGGTTCTATCTCTGAGAAATTGATGGTCACAATCTTCACATGGCATCAAGGGATTTTTGGAAATGAATATGGGCAGCAAAGTCAAAAGAAAGTGCAAAGAAAATGGTCTCAGGGGGAAGTTTTCTGGTCAGGCGGACCGTCTGCTCAGAGCAGTGGCGGACCGTCCGGGGGTCCCGGACAGTCCGCGTGGGGCTGATTGCAATTGACAGAACCAAAAATCTACAGAACTGGTGGCGGACAGTCCGCGTATAAACTGGCGGACAGTCCGCGAGGCTCGGGTAAAGTGTGGACCCACTCTCCCGCGGCTGTATATATCAAAGGAAGACTCCCTTCAACCCCAAACAGATCAGGACGCCTCCACCTCTCCTCTTTCTCCCATCTACATCAAGGATAAAGCCATTGTTGAGGGGGAGCCCTTGGAACTTTGACAGACTCTCCGTGACTTCCTCCGCCATGTCCCCTCGGTATTTCATTGATTCAACTCTTGGTTTTCTCGGATTTCACTCCTAAGGCATGGTTAGGGTTTGACATTGGATTTTGTTTTGGTCCATGGATTCATGCAAACAACTAGGGAAATATGTTGATAGAGTCATGGAGAGTATATGTTGATGATTTGGTCAAGTTTCATGGGTTAAATACATAGATCGATCCAAGTTTGTGTATGGTCGCTGGGCTGTTCGTACTGAACAGAGCCTGGCGGACCGTCCGCCAGCTGATGGCGGACAGTCCGCCAATGCACTGTTAGCAGCGACCGCACCAGCAGCCTATCAAGCTTTGGATTGGTTTCTCATATATGATCTGTTGATGGTTATTGTTGAATTATTTTGGCAGTGCTAGTGGATTAGGCAGCAGGGGCAGAAAGACAACTATCAAGAGGCCAAGGCAGCACGTTTCTGATGACAGTGATGATGATTATGAAATCAATGAAGAGGAGGAATCACATGTTGCTAGTGAGATGGAGGCAGAAAAAAGTGAGGATGACTTGGTTGATGTGAATGCAAACAGGGGGAGTAGGCATTGGACTCCTACCAACTATAGAGCTGATCGTGCTGGAAATCAGTATGAGTTTGCTAGGGACACAAATGACTTATTCTTTTACACTCAGCTCCAGCAGGATGTTTTCTATGGCCACATGTTGAAGAAAGTTGTATTCAAGCACCAAATGATCAACCTCTACTATATGGGTGAGAAGGTGGTTATTAGTGGTCTAGTGCCACAACTTGAGGCCCTAGGGCTTACTGATTTTCTAGAGCAAAAGTGCGATTGGGACAACACAGTCATCAGGCAGTTCTATGCTACAGTAGAGGTGGATATGATTGAGAAGAGACTTGTGTGGATGATCGGGAAAAGGAGATACGAGGCCACATTTGCTGAGTTTGCAGAGGTAAATAAATTAGACTACACTTTTCTCACCACTGATCCCACATATGACATTCTTGATGAGAATCCATTGGAGGTGGATGAGATTGTGAGGTTCTATGAGCCAAACAGGACGGGCATCAATAGGGTGTATGAGAGGATCACTGGTCTCAGGCACCATCTAGCAGTCCTGCTAAAGATTGCCAAGACCACAGTGCTCCCCAAGAGTGGCTACAAAGAGGCTTTTGTTGGATGGCATAGAAACTTTGTTAAGCATGTCATGGCCAGTGACAAAATTGATGTAGTCAACTTGATCATGGGTCAAATTCTGTACAAGAAGACTAACTTTGAGATAAATCTTTACTTTGCTCCATACATCATGTCTCTTATTCTGGCAAAAACCAAGTTCAGGGGCCCTTGCAATGAAAAACATACACTCTACAGACCTTTCAAGAATGACAGAGGGTTTCTTGAGAGGGATTTGACTGCCTACCTGCCTGGTGATGAAGATGAAGCATGGGGGGATGCAGGATATGAAGAAGAAGAGGAAGCAGGGGGAGCAGGAGCAGCACATGCGCCCATGCCACCAACACCACCACCTGCAGCTCAGCCACAGGCAGCACCACAGTGGGCACCACCTCAGGGCTATTTTGACCCCTACTTTGCCTCCATGCAGCAGCACATGACCTCTTAGTTCCAGCAGATGCAGACTGACTTTGAGGCTCACTTTGAGGCCTATGGGCAGCAGATCAACAACTCTTTTCAGACTATGCAGTATGGCATGCAGCAGCAGTTTGATGCTATGAATGCTCGATTTGATTAGGTGGCCCTTTCTGAGCAGGACATCATGGCAAGACAGCAGCAGCTCGAGCAGGACTTAAATGATTTCAGTGGTCACTTCTACTCTATCTACCCTCGGCCTCCTCCACCGCCTCAGCAGAACTAGAGCTCCCTTTTTGAGTCATTTGATGACAAAGGGGGAGAAATTGAAGAAGTGATTAAGTGTGGCTCATTGAAGATCATGATCAAGGATGGAGCATGAAAACATTTGCATTTGCATATTTACTCATTGAAGATCATGATCATGGATGGAGCATGAAAACATTTGCATTTGCATATTTACTTTTGGCATTGCATGAACCTTGGTGTGTAATAATTGTTACTCTTTGTGTGGTTTGCTTGTGAACTATGGTTTATGATGCTTAATCTTATGGTGTAAACTATGATGTGTTGGCAAAATCTATGCTTGAAAAGTGTGAGGCTAATGCTATCTTGTTTTTGATAAGATTTGTTATATATATATATATATATATATATATATATATTCTTGTGCCTCAATACTCATGCACATATGTAGGGGGAGTTCTCCTATTCTTCGGGTTTTCAAAGTCATTCACTCTATCTATTCCTATGATCTCAAATGAAAGGAGTAAGTGATTTCAAAACCCAAAACTTATCTCATATCACTTCTTAAAATGGTTGTCATCAATTACCAAAAAGGGGGAGATTGAAAGCATCTAGGCCCCTAATTTATGTTTTGGTAATTAATGACAATCAAAATGGACTAACAATTTCATTGAGATATGAGAATAGGTTAGTCCTTGGGATTGGATGAGTTCTCGTGTTATGTCATGATCGTGATGGGTGTGATAAGGACCGAAAGGAGCTAAAGGCAAAGGTATAAGATAGGGTGTTCTATTTTACCGGTCAAGCGGTGTTTAGTGGATGAACATTGACCGGATTATAGGTTAGATAGCCATACTATCAAGAGGGGTCAATCTCCTTGGCTTGACGAGTCCATGGTGCCATTTTGCTCAAACAATTGCATTGCATGCATGAGGACTAACAACGTTTGAGAAAGTGGGAAAAAAGAAGCGAAAACTAACCTATGGAGGGCTCACTGCGTCCTGGCGGACTGTCCGCTTGGCCTGTGGCGGACTGTCTGGGGGGTCCGGACAGTCCGCGACCAGGTGTGGCGGACGGTCCGCAGGCTTTTTCCATGTGATAATTTTGTTTAAGTATGAAATGTGCTCAGCTGGAAAAATGAGTGGTGGACTGTCCGGCCATGAATGGCGGACTGTCCGCATTTCAAAAGACGTGTGGCGGACCATTTTGGCGGACCATCAACAGAGAAACGTTTCTGAGCGTTCTAGAAGACTTTTGTGAGGCGGACGGTCCGCAGGCAAACTTGTGCGAGTTTCTCTTGTCCTGGAGGACGGTCCGCTCCTATATGGCGGATAGTCCGCGGGTCCGTAACGGCTAGTTCTGACACCGTCTGACACACGTTGTAGCCGTCGGTTTTGAAAGGCAGATGGTCTGCCAGGTGTGAGGCGGACAGTCCGCCAGTGCCCTATTTTGAACGTAACAGCTAGATTTCGAGGGGGTGAGTATATATACTCCACCCCCGGGGTTGGGAAGGCTCTCTTGGCTCATTTGAAAGCTTCCTTGACACATTTGAGCATTCCCCATCCTCTCACTCACTCGGTTTAGAGGTTGCATCTTTGTGAGATTGAGAGGATCATAGTGCATTGCATCAAGAGTTTGAGCTTTGTGGCACTAGGGAGACTTCAAGAAGGGTCATTGATTTGTTACTCTTGGAGGTTGCCGCCTCCTAGACAGCTTGGAGTTGGTGATTCCATCGAGCATTTCAAGAAGATTGTGAAGTTGCCGTGGAAGTTGGTTGTGAGAGGTCATTGAGCTCACCTCGCCGGAGCGGTGAAGAGCAACTCTAGTGGAATCGAGATTTGGAGCGGTTTTTTGGTTCTAGCTAGCACATACATCAAGTGGAGACTTGATAGAGGAGCGGTTGAACATTGAATCTATCTCAACGTGGATTAGGGGTGACCGGCAAGTCATCGATACCACGGGATAAGTTATTGTGTCACTTGTTCTTATTGCTTGCTTATTGTCTTGATTATTTACTCGAAGCAAGTTAATTTCATAGAGATTGATTCTTATCTTGTCACCCTAGGTTGCAAAACCATCAACATAGGCTTAGAGTAGCTAGAGATTTAATTCCCCTTTTGGTTCTAATTAAATTTCTCTAGTGTTGTGATTGAAGTTTTTAAAACCGCCTATTCACCCCCCCTCTAGTCGTTAATCCTAGATCCTACACCAAGCTCCACGACCCATTTCACCACTCGGCCATTGATGTCACGGTTACAGAGGATTTCTCCGAGTGGGAAGTTGGACACCACCTGGATTGGGTGCGCCTAGAAGTAGTGGCGCAACTTCCTTGAGCAGATCGGGAGTGCGTATAGCAACTTCTGTGGGTGCTAGTAGCAGATCTTGGAGCCGGCCAGCACTTCGCTGATGTAGTAGCCCAGTCGCTGGACACGGTATGCGTGGCCTTCTTCTTGTCGTTCCACGACTCAGACCACACTGATGACGTAGGTGGTTGCTGTTATATATAGCAGGCGCGGCTCTTCCTTGGTTGGTCCGGTGAGCACCGGTGGAGTCACCAAGAAGGCCCTGAGGTCGGCCAACGCTTGGTTGGCTTCAGACGTCCACTCAAAGTTGTCGGCCTTCTTCAAGAGCTTGAAGAAGGGGGCGCCTCGTTCACCTAGCTTGCTGATGAACCGGCTTAAGGCTGCCATCATTCCCGTGAGTTTCATCATAACTTTCTTGTTCTTGGGTAGCAACAGATTCTAAATAGCGGCGATCTTAGTTGGGTTTGCCTTAATGCCACGCTGGCTTACCAGGAAGCGCAGGACCTTGCCTAATGGTACCCCAAAAACACACTTGGTCAGGTTGGGTTTCCATCTGAAGCGTCGTAGGTCGTTGAACGTTTCCTGGAGGTCGGCGATCAGGGTTTCTGGGTCATAGGTCTTGACCACGATGTCGTCCACATATGCCTCGGTGTTTCGCCCTATCTGGAACTCTGGATTGCTTTCTGATAGGTGGCCCCGGCATTCTTGAGGCCGAAGGTCATGGTGTTGTAGCAGTATATGCCATGCAGCGTGATGAACGTCGTCTTGTCTTGGTCGGTTGGATTCAGGGCTATCTGGTGATAGCCGGAGTAGTAGTCGAGGAAGGAGAGGAGTAAACATCCGGCTGTAGAATCGGCAACCTAGTCGATGCGCGGAAGAGGGAAGGGGTCCTTAGGACAATATCTATTGAGATCTGTATAATCGGTGCACATTCTCCATTCACCGGTTTTCTTTCTTACAAGTACAGGATTTGCAAGCCATTCGGGGTGCTTGCACTCCCGAATGAAACCAACGGCTAAGAGTTTATTCAATTCTACCCTAATGGCCTCGTTGTGATCTTGGGCGAACTGTCGAAGCTTTTGCTTGACCGACTTGGCGGTCTTCACCAAATCCAAGGAGTGCTCAGCTTTCTCCCTTGGAACATTGGGCATATCCGAGGGTTTCCACGCAAATATGTCCTAGTTGTCCCTCAGGAAGGAGGTGAGCGCGCTTTTCTATTTAGAAGTGAGGCTTGGCCCTATCGGTGTTGTCTTGGAGGGGTCGTCGCTGGAGAGGCTGATGGTCTTGGTGGCCGAGTCTGGCTCGAGCGTGGTCATGGTCGCCTCCTGCTTCGGCACACTTGCGTTAGCTGGGGGGGGGGGGGTTGGTCCTGGCCACGCTTGCGAGGAGTACACTGTTCCCGAGCTTGCGGGGGAGCTCGGCAAGGCGCACGGCTTCATCGTCGCACTCGTACGACGTCTTGACGTCACCCCTGACGTTGATAACCCCCTTGGGAGCCGGCATCTTCATCACCTAGTAGGTGTGGTTGGGGATCGCCATGAAGCTCGCCAGCATGGGCCACCCGAAGATGGTGTGGTAGGAGCTGTTAAAGTCGGCCACCTCAAAGTTGAGGTACTCAGTCCGCTAGTTTTTCGGGCATGCCGTAGGTAACCGGTAGGGTGACCGTCCCTACTGGGTAGGAGGCCTTCCCTAGGATGATGCCGCAGAACGGGTGTTCAGCTTGGCGGAGTCATCCGTAGTCGAAGCCCATGCTATTTAGGGTGCTGGTGAAGATGATGTTGAGGGCGTTGCCCCCATCAACCAGCACTTGTATAATGTTTCGTCGAATTTTGAGTCTATGGGGATAGTCATGTTACCTTGGATCACTTGCAAGCTGTCACACCCGGTTTTAAAGGCAAAACCAGGTGCATCTCATATGTGCGCCAGGATCAGTTTACACACATATGGTAGACGTCACAAGTGAATATCCATAACCATGCATAACGAAAAAGTATTATAGTGCATTTATTACAATCTCAGAGTTGACTCAAATGTCATAGCGGAAGACTTAAATAAACGTTCATCTAACGAAGCAAAATGTCACACCCGGATTTAAAGGCAAAACCAGATGCATCTCATATGTGCGCCAGGATCAGTTTACACACATATGGTAGACGTCACAAGTGAATATCCATAACCATGCATAACGAAAGAGTATTATAGTGCATTTATTACAATCTTAGAGTTGACTCAAATGTCATAGCGGAAGACTTAAATAAACGTTCATCTAACGAAGCAAAAGTGACTCCAACTCCACAGGCATTGACTGGGGGAGACTCGCCTAGAACTCCTCAAAATCAGTAGTGAAATCCTCGAAATTCTCCCAATCTGAGCAGCATTCCGGGTGTAGTTGATGCAATAAAAGAAAGAAAGAAAACAAGCATGAGCACATAATGTACTCAGCAAATGTAATATGACATACAAGGCTGAGGTAAAAAGGTTGGCTGACCATACTGCAGTAAGCACTTTTAGTTGGTCAAGTTTTATTAAGCAAATATTTACTAGCAAATAAAAGTATATACCACCCACAAATTAATGAATGTCATATTCCCAACATAATTCAAGTAACCACAATTTAATCCATGTTCAAGTATGATTATCATGTAAGGGTCCAGGCCGCTCTTGACCGTGAGCACGGCTGTTATAACAGTTTTACACTCTGCAGAGGTTGTACACTTTCACCATAAGCCATGATTCCCATTGCCGAAGCATGCACCCGTCCCACACCACGTGGACCGAATACTGAGTTTCACTATGAGACCTTTACAAAAGCACTTTAATAAATGATAGCCCGCTAAGGTTTCCGGTTCAGAAGCAAAGCATAACCCTCCCTAATGAGGTCTGTCTCTTACCAAAGCCCACAGCTCAAGAGGACTGAGCTATACTCCGTCAACCGCCGCCCCCCATGCCCCTTTCGAGTAAAGCTACCATAAACTAGAGCACCTAATTAGTCAGACAAAGCCAGAGCCACATGGCACTCATGGTTGTACTGTTTTCCTGGGTGGTTCTCCATGTTCCAATTAAAAGATATGATCTTGCCAATTAATTATTTAAAAGAGTATATGGAACATAGAGTAGGGGTTCATTTAACCAATCCCAGTTGAGCAAGCTAAGCATCATCTACCATCAAAGTTAATTAAATAACCCAGTTTCAGGGACAGGAAAATATAGTGGCTATGCAAATCCTTAAATAGGAACCCATCAAATTAAGACACATGCATGGGTGGTGAAATTAATAGTTATTTGGACATTTGCATGACATAATACACTTGCCTTCTTCCCAACTCTGTTGCTGCTCAAATCCTTCTCCAACAGTTGGTTCTTCAGAGAAATCCTCGAACTGGTCGTTTCCTAATCGCATCACACATTCACATGCAAAGAAACAATACAATAAATAAGAAACAGTACACCAAACAATTCCAACAGATCAAAACAGAAACACAAAACTAATCTACGCGTGACAACGAACGCGTGAGCGCGAGAATCACTAAAATCGGAGTTAAAACGCAAAAGATATGGCTTTTCTAAGGTTCAGGGACTTGCTGGCAAAGTTTTAAAAGTTCCAGGGGCTTAACTGCAAAAATCCGAGGGCTAAAACATAATTTTGTATAAAAACTCGAGGGTTTTCATGTAAAAGGACAAAACTTGGACCTCGGGCACAATTTTAAAACTTGCAGGGGCTAAAACAGAAGAAAAAGGACCTAAACGTAATTATTTTTGAACTAACTAGGACCGCGGGTTGAATTCCAGAAAACTCAGGGGCTCTTTAGCAAAATTGCTAGCGCTGACCGGTACTCTCAGGACAACTTAGTCTGTTTAAATTCGAATTTGATTTGCTTTTGTGTGAGTTTTAGAAAAGTTAAATAGGCAGAGTTCGTTTTTGCCCCTCCAACTCTTGGCCCGGTCCAAGTTTGCCCCCTCTACTTCTTTTTCTCCCCGGCCGATTCTTTTTCCCCGGCCCATTTCTTCACTTTCGGCCCAGCGCCGACCCACTCCACTCCTCTCCCCATCTCTCTCTCCCTCTCTCGCCGACAGGTGGGACCCACCTGTCGGGTCCATCTTCTGCGAGCAGGACTCTTCCCCGAGTCCGTTCCCGCCGCGCCGCCGTGTCCGGCCGGGACATGCACGCCAAGGCGTGGCCTGAGCCCCGCTCCACACCTATAAAACTGTCGCCGCCTCCGCTTCTTTCCCCAACCGAAACCAACCGCGCTCGCGCAACCCTAGCCGCCTGCGCCATCACCGCCGCCATTGAAGTTCCGCCGCCGCCGTCGATCTTCGCCGCCGTAGCTTCGCTCTCGCCGTGAAGCACGTCGGGAGGTTCGTCTTGATGCCCCAGAGCTCCCCATCTTGTTCATGCCCCGATTTTGGCCGCGCTCCGCGCTAACATTGCTCGCCGTCGTTCTCCAGTGCCGCCGTCCGACGCCGTTGTAGTCCCAAGCTCGTCGAGATCTAGCCCGGCGAGCTCGCTGTCCTCTCCTCTTTCTCCTCGGCCAAGTTTCGTCGCAAATAGTGCACCGTAGCTGTAGATCAAGCGCACTCCGGCGATCCCCCGCCGTGGAAACGGGCGGCGCCGCCGTCCCGGTCGTCGCCGTCGTCGACCGAGCGCCCGATCCGTCCGTGGCCGTCAGATCAAGATCTAACGGCCCAGATTAGACCGAGTCCTGAGTCAAACCCGAGAGTACCGGTCAGCGCTGGCAATTTTGCTAAAGAGCCCCTGAGTTTTCTGGAATTCAACCCGCGGTCCTAGTTAGTTCAAAAATAATTACGTTTAGGTCCTTTTTCTTCTGTTTTAGCCCCTGCAAGTTTTAAAATTGTGCCCGAGGTCCAAGTTTTGTCTTTTTACATGAAAACCCTTGAGTTTTTATACAAAATTATGTTTTAGCCCTCAGATTTTTGCAGTTAAGCCCCTGGAACTTTTAAAACTTTGCCAGCAAGTCCCTGAACCTTAGAAAAGCCATATCTTTTGCGTTTTAACTCCGATTTTATTGATTCTCGTGCTCACGCGTTCGTTGTCACGCGTAGATTAGTTTTGTGTTGCTGTTTTGATCTGTTGGAATTGTTTGGTGTACTGTTTCTTATTTATTGTATTGTTTCTTTGCATGTGAATGTGTGATGCGATTAGGAAACGACCAGTTCGAGGATTTCTCTGAAGAACCAACTGTTGGAGAAGGATTTGAGCAGCAACAGAGTTGGGAAGAAGGCAAGTGTATTATGTCATGCAAATGTCCAAATAACTATTAATTTCACCACCCGTGCATGTGTCTTAATTTGATGGGTTCCTATTTAAGGATTTGCATAGCCACTATATTTTCCTGTCCCTGAAACTGGGTTATTTAATTAACTTTGATGGTAGATGATGCTTAGCTTGCTCAACTGGGATTGGTTAAATGAACCCCTACTCTATGTTCCATATACTCTTTTAAATAATTAATTGGCAAGATCATATCTTTTAATTGGAACATGGAGAACCACCTAGGAAAACAGTACAACCATGAGTGCCATGTGGCTCTGGCTTTGTCTGACTAATTAGGTGCTCTAGTTTATGGTAGCTTTACTCGAAAGGGGCATGGGGGGCGGCGGTTGACGGAGTATAGCTCGGTCCTCTTGAGCTGTGGGCTTTGGTAAGAGACAGACCTCATTAGGGAGGGTTATGCTTTGCTTCTGAACCGGAAACCTTAGCGGGCTATCATTTATTAAAGTGCTTTTGTAAAGGTCTCATAGTGAAACTCAGTATTCGGTCCACGTGGTGTGGGACGGGTGCATGCTTCGGCAATGGGAATCACGGCTTATGGTGAAAGTGTACAACCTCTGCAGAGTATAAAACTGTTATAACAGCCGTGCTAACGGTCAAGAGCGGCCTGGACCCTTACATGATAATCATACTTGAACATGGATTAAATTGTGGTTACTTGAATTATGTTGGGAATATGACATTCATTAATTTGTGGGTGGTGTTAACACCAAAAATTGGTACCAGGAAGAGGCTGACATGTGGGCCGGAGTCGTCGAGGAGATATCATTCGGCAAAGGAGTTTTTCCCCAGAGGCATTCGGCAAAGACGTTCTGCGGTCGGGAATGCGTCGTCATTCGGCAGAGGCATGGTTCCGCAGGTAAAAGCAGTAGCATTCGGGAAAGCGCGATGACGTGGAAAAACATAAGGAAAAAGGCCGGTTCGAACAAGGAATGCAATATGGGCACGAAGATCCGTCATTTATTTTTAGAAACAAGTATTGTAGTCGTGTCCGACTAGGAGTTGTATCAAGACCTGGGTATAAATATAAACCCATGGCATCTGTAGGGAAGACAATCAATCATACAACAAACCGGCCCCGTGCCAACATCGAGTCCTTTAGTCGAGTCGTCGAGTTCTTCGAGAGGAGTCATCGATCCGTCGACCTCCGTAAGTACCGGCAACCTTGTATCATGCTTAGTATCATGCGGTGGATTTAAGCTTTGATGCAAGTAGTCTTGTTACCATGCTTAGTATCATCCGGTGGATTTAAGTTGTGGTCTCAAGAAGGTTCCTCTGTTAGGTCATGAGCCATGCGGTGGGCTAAGATCTAGTATGGACCAAGTTACTGGCTCTGTTAGATTTCGGCAAGATCTAACAGATTCATTAAGTTACCCCGTGTTGCTTCGTTTTTACTATGTGCTTAATTTATGCAACACACCTTTGCCCAATCTAGATCGGCTAGAATCGGCTCTACTTCACGATGTGACGAATTATCCCCTCACAGCCGAGTCCGAAACCGATCTAGGTTGCCACGTGTCGCGGGTTCGAGCTTGTCGGCATCGTATAGATCTTGACAGAACCGGGTATCATGCGGTAGATGCAGGTTTTTGGGTCGTCTTAGAGCTAATCATCCGGTGGATTAGAATTCGATTCGATCTGATAGATTTATCTTTACCGATTAGGCTTGTTCCTTCGCCATGGACCCCGATTCGGCTAAATAGCCGCATTCGGTAATGCTCTCACGAGTGAACGTGTGTTCGTGGGTTTGCATTGGACAATGAATGCTTTTAGCCTTTCACGATTAGATTGTATCATGCGGTGGATTGATTTAATCTGATTGGTGGTGTGGCCTCAAACGAGTTGTATCATGCGGTGGATTAACTCGTTCGTTGCCATGCTTGACGGGTGCTGCTTTCGGCCTATGCATTCTTGTTTTCAAAGTAAATTCGTGACTGTGTTGTGGGTTCGTAATTAAACATTGAATGCTTTTAGCTTTTCATGATTAGACTGTATCATGCGGTGGATTGGTCTAATCTGATTAGTAGTGTGGTCTCAAACAAGTCGTATCATGCGGTGGATTAACTTGTTTTGTTATCATGCTTGACGGGTGCTGCTTTCGGCCTATGCATTCCTTGTTTACTGCGAATTTATGATCATGTTTCACCCTTTTATTTATCTATCATGTTCTGTTTCTCGTTAATCGGCTATGAGTATGTGTTACAATGTTCATTCGGTTGAAAGCCGATCTTTCGTCATGCTTACGTCACGCATTCGGCAGTGCGCTCCTTGTGTGCCTTGCCGATTGCCGAATGTGGCTTTAACTGCCGACAGATAGCTTGTCCGTAGCTATATGTCTCTCGAGATTGGCTTCAACGCCGCAAATATGGAACTGTCTGGTCTCACCCGGCACGTTCCAGGTTTTGATCTAAACTTTTTTGTCCCTTTGTTAGTTTTCAGGCAAACTGACTGGCACGCTTCCGGATTCAAAAGCCCGGGCCACGTGTGAAGCCAGCTAATTCGGCTTGCTGTGTGCTTGGCGTGAGGTGCAGATTTTACGTCAACACACTTTTTGGCACGCCCAGTGGGACCCACACAAGTTTTCAAGATGCCTGAGTTGAGCGACATCATGGATGTCACTTTGGAAGAGTTGTCTGAAGAGCATCAACAGATGGTAAAGGCTGCTGCTGGCCAATTCATTAACAAATGTTTACTGTCTTTCGCCAAGAACAGGAGTGGTGCACCGTTTCTCAAGTCCGACTTGCCAAGAGTTCTCCTTCCTGGGCAGTCTGATTTTACTGAAGAAGAAGAAAGGGAGAGATTCTCGGGCTTGTTATACAAAGCTTTGGGGGAAGCAATGACCAATCACAATGCTGCGTTCTTGAACAGTTTTCGGCATATAATGGTAAGCATTTTTGGTCAGCATGTGGATAAACCCTTCGAGCAGATACATGGGCAATTGGGTGGTCCGACATACTTCAATGTTCAAGCACCAGTTCAGAAACCACATGGTAAAGGAAATGCTGATGAAACTGGAGGTTCTGGTGCTAAAGATACAGATGGACAACCGATTCGGCAAGATCCTCAGCCTGCACTGCCGAAAGCTCGCACATACGGTGATATGGCATTCGGCACCACAGGGAATCCGCCTGCTTCTGCTTACAAGATATCTCCCTTGAACAACAGACTGCAGAGGGATTTATATGGAAACGGATATTCAGAGTTTATGGATTACAATGCTATCGACGCTCTCCCGAATCCTGGATATGTTGGTACTGCAGGCATGCTTGCTGGGAGACCAGGGAATCAAGATACCAGTATTGACCTCATGGTGCGAAAAATGACCGATGTATTGCAAAATCAATTCGGTCTGAAGCCTAAAAATCAGGGGTACATGTACTTGTCTCCTTTCCCGGAATGGTACCAAAGGGTATCATTGCCGAATAGAGTCAAGGTGCCTACAGAGTTTACTAAATTCTCAGGACAAGATGATACTAGCACTGTGGAACATATAGCTCGATATCTGATGCAGCTTGGAGAGGCTTCGGCAGATGAAGCTTTCAGAATCAGATACTTTCCTTTGTCACTGACGGGTCCAGCTTTTACATGGTTTGCTTCGTTGCCTGCTCAGTCGATTTGTACTTGGAAAGACCTGGAACAGAAATTCCATGCTCATTACTACATTGGCAGTACCGAGAAAAAGTTGGTTGATTTGACCAGCTTAAGGCAGAGGAATAATGAAACACCTACGGAGTTCCTCAGGAGATTTAGGGAAACAAAGAGTATGTGCTTTTCTCTGAACATACCTGATGATCAACTGGCTGGTATGGCTATAGCTGGAATGCTGCCTGTCATTCGGGAGAAGCTATTCGGGATGGAGTTTGATGATCTGGGCCAGTTGTCGCACAGATTGGCCTTGATGAGTAACCAGGCATATGGTTTCAAGAAAGATGCCAGATTTGCTAAAAATAATGATGTAGCTGACATCTATAACCAATTCCTTGAAAGAGCAGATCAAGAAGATGGGTATGAAGATAGCGAGGAGATAGCCGCAGCAGAGATAGTGTGGAGCAAAGAACCAGTTACAATGACTCAAAGATGGATCAAACAGGTGAAGGGAACGTATGATTTTGATGTGACTAAGGCGGACAAATTGTTTGAGTTCCTGGTGAAAGAAGGCCGAATCAAATTGCCGGAGGGGCATTCTATGCTTCGGCCTGATGGAGTGAAAGATAAGAGGTACTGTGGGTTTCATGATAGAAATTCTCATTCCATTAATGAATGCAGAGTCTTTAGGATGAAGATTCAGAAAGCTATCCAGGAAGGACATCTAAAATTCGACAACAAGATGAAACTGGACAGTAACCCTTTCCCTCAGAATATGATCGGATTCTCGGTTAATATGGTGAATGCTGTTCCATCTGGAGAAAAGGGAAGATTGAAAGTTTTAACCTCAAAGAAGGCAAGACAGGATGGTTCAGTTGATCCCACTCGGCAGATCACAATTGAACAGATTCGCCAGAAAAATCTTCGGTTCCCGAATAGCCGATTTGAAGTGGGAGAATCCTTTAAACCTAGAGTTACTACACGTATTCTCCTCAACAAATGGCAGCGTCAGCAAGAAAAAGAGCGTTTTCAAAGGCGTGAATACGAGGAGGAGAAAAGAAGGCGCGAAGAAGAAAGGTTTGAGGAAGAACAAGAAGAGTATGCTCGAGAGCAGGAACGTGCGCACTGGGGGTGTGCATTCTTCAGACACTGTTGGAACGAAGGTTTGAAGCTTCCCACATGGAATAGTTGTCCTGAATGCAATAATAGGTATGATGAATGTAGGCAGGGAACTGTCAATCGCCGATCTGTCCATGAAAGAATTGACAGGGTGCATCCTAGTGATGATCGGCGTTTTGATGATCAACCAAGAAAGAGACATACTGATTACAGGTGGGTTGATCGTGAAAAAGAAGAAGATCATGCTTATGTGTGGCAAGAAGGACAATGGTGCCCACCTGGTTTGAGGAAGAGCCAGAAGAGAAGAGTACAGCGCCTGAGGAATCGGGAATTGAAGCAAGCAAAGGTCAAGGTGAAATCAATATGGCTCCCAAAAGACAGGCCTGACGAACATGGTCATTCGGCTCCTACATGTATGGTATGTTTTCTGCCGAATGAATTCATGGCTCCAGCTAACCAAATTGTACAGGAAGAGATATTGCCCGATATAGATGATGCCGAACAATTTGGGTTAATGGCACAATTGATGTTGAACAAACAAGCTGTTTTTGAGAAGCCAACCCAGAATCGGCACATGAAGCCACTGTACTTGAAGGGATATGTTAATGGCAAACCATTGACCAAGATGTTTGTCGATGGAGGAGCTGCTGTCAATGTAATGCCATATACCACATTCAGGAAGCTTGGTATGGGCCCTAGAGATTTGACACCAACGAGCATAATTCTGAATGATTTTGCTGGAAATCCTTCGGACACCAAGGGATGCGTGCACGTTGATCTGATGATTGGGTCCAAGACTCTGCTTACGACTTTCTTTGTCATTGAGGGCAAAGGGGCATATAGCTTGCTGCTTGGAAGAGACTGGATTCATGCAAATTGTTGTATTCCATCTACTATGCATCAACAGCTTATTCAGTGGATAGATGATGAGGTGGAGGTTGTCCAAGCAGATGATTCAATAAGCGTGGCAAATATGGAACCAGCTTTCTGGGAATATCAAGGCATAGATTGTTTCTCAGGCAAAGACTGGGGAGAAGGTCCTGTGGCACCAGCCAGCAGTGATCAGCAGCCGATCGAAGCAGTCGGCTCTCATAGTAATTTTTGATGGAAAATCCAATTGATGGAACTGATGGAAAATTAGGACGTGGATTTGTGTCGGCCGATAAATTAGAAGAAGTGGACATTGGAGATGGTGACAAGCCAAGGCCGACATTTATCAGTGCTAACTTGGATTCGGTTTTCAAAGAAAAGTTGGTGACATTGTTAAAAGAATACAAGGACTGCTTTGCTTGGGATTATTCGGAGATGCCCGGTCTAGACCGTTCTATTGTTGAGCATCGGTTGCCAATCAAACCTAGATACAGGCCTTACAAGCAACCACCCCGAAAAATCTACAAGGAAGAAGTGTTGGCCGATGTGAAAAAGGAGATTGAAAGATTACTAGATGCAAATTTCATTCGGCCATGTAAATACGCGGATTGGATCTCTAATATTGTTCCTGTCTATAAGAAAAATGGAAAGATGAGGGTTTGCATAGATTTTAGAGACCTAAACAAGGCTACACCCATGGATGGATATCCAATGCCTATTGCTGATTCATTGGTTGATGCTGCTGCTGGATACAAAGTGCTCAGTTTCATGGATGGTAACGCAGGATACAATCAGATTTATATGGCATTGGAAGATATAGTAAAGACAGCTTTCAGGTGTCCTGGACACATAGGGTTGTTTGAGTGGGTTGTCATGACCTTTGGATTGAAAAATGCCGGTGCAACTTATCAAAGGGCTATGAATTATATTTTTCATGAGTTGATCGGCAAGATTGTGGAAATATATATTGATGATGTGGTGATCAAGTCATTGGATCATGAGTCTCATTTGGCCGACATAAGGAAAACTCTGGAATGCACCAGGAAACATGGGCTTAAGATGAACCCGAACAAGTGTGCTTTTGGAGTTTCGGCTGGATAGTTTCTGGGATTTTTGATACATGAAGGAGGAATAGGAGTTGGTAAGAAAAGCATGAAGGCAATTGATGAAATTGTTCCTCCAACTAATCTTAAAGAGCTACAATCACTGCTCGGCAAGATAAATTTTGTGAGAAGGTTCATATCAAACTTGTCACAAAAGGTGTTGCCCTTTTCCTCACTGTTGAAAATAAAAAAAGATCAAAAGTTTGTATGGGGTGACGAACAACAGAAGGCTTTTAATGAAATAAAGGAGTACATGAAGAAGCCACCAGTATTGGTACCTCCACAATTGAACAAGCCTTTCAAGTTGTACGTGGCGGCCGATGCCCAAACTATTGGATCGGCCCTCATTCAAGAATTTGAAGGGAAAGAAAGAGTAGTTGCATACCTTAGCCGAAAGTTACTAGATCCAGAGACAAGATATTCGGCTATAGAGAAGCTTTGCTTATGTGTTTACTACTCCTGTACAAAATTTCGGCACTACTTACTACATGCCGAATGCATTGTGTATTCAAAGTTTGATGTGATAAAACACATGTTGTCTATGCCAATTTTGAACGGAAGGATTGGCAAATGGATTTTAGCTTTGTCTGAATTTGAGTTAAGGTTTGAATCGGCAAAGGCTGTTAAGGGACAGATTATTGCCGACTTCATTACTGAACATCATGATACATCGATAAATTTGCTTAACATTGTTCCTTGGGTGTTATTCTTCGATGGATCTTCATGCAACAAAGGTGGTGGAGCAGGGCTCCAATATTTGAAAGAA
The DNA here is from genome assembly GCA_033239725.1 of Echinochloa phyllopogon. Taxonomy (NCBI): domain Eukaryota; kingdom Viridiplantae; phylum Streptophyta; class Magnoliopsida; order Poales; family Poaceae; genus Echinochloa; species Echinochloa phyllopogon. Next base: position 18,466,860 of record BTCW01000015.1, on the reverse strand, counting down.
GCAAAGGCCATTGCGGTTGAAATTTTTGGAGATTCAGAATTGGTCATAAAACAATTGAATGGTGAATATGAGTGCAAAAGTGATACCTTGAGGAATTACTATGAAGAATGCAAAGAAATATTGAAGAGCTTTCGGTCAGTAATTCTACAACACATTCCTAGGGGGGATAATGGAGAGGCAAATAGATTGGCCCAAAGTGCATCAGGTTATAAAGAGCTTCGAGAAGTTTTTGCTAATGATGTATATGCATTCGGGAATAATCTGGCAGAGGATGATTGGAGAAAAGAGATTGCCGATTATCTGGAGAATCCATCCCGAAAGGTTTCTAGAAAGCTCAGGTATAAAGCTTTAAAGTTTGTTCTTCTTGATGATAGTTTATATTATAAATCCTTGGATGGGGTGCTGTTACATTGCTTAAATCATGAAGAAGCAAAAAGGCTGATGAGTGAAGTACATGATGGGTTATGTGGAGCACATCAATCGGCCTACCGAATGAAGTGGGTTATTAGAAGAACGGGATATTACTGGCCGACAATGTTGGAAGATTGCTTTGAATATTATAAGGGATGTCAAGATTGTCAGAGATTTGGAAACATTCAGAGAGTTCCAGCATCGGCTTTGAATCCCATTATCAAGCCATGGCCATTCAGAGGATGGGGAATAGATTTGATTGGCCAAATAAATCCTCCATCTAGCAAGGGGCATAAGTTTGTGCTTTTGGCAACCGATTATTTTACCAAGTGGGTTGAGGCAATTCCATTAAAGAAGGTGACGTCGGAGAATATGGTTGAATTTGTTAAAGAACATATCATTTACAGATTTGGGATTCCTCAAACAATCACCACAGATCAAGGGGCTCAATTTACATCTTCAGAGTTCAGAGATTTTACTGAGAGTATGGGCATCAAATTGTTAAATTCTTCTCCTTATTATGCCCAAGCTAATGGTCAGGCAGAGGCTTCTAACAAGATTATGATTAAAATTATACAGAAGAAGATTGATCAGAAGCCGAGAAAGTGGCATTCGGTACTCAATGAGGCTTTATGGGCTTACCGAATGGCTCCACATGGAGCTACACAGACGTCTCCTTATGAGTTGGTGTATGGGCATCATGCTATTTTGCCATGGGAGATACAATTAGACTCAAGAAGAATAAAGTTGCAAAAGGATTTAAGTTCTAAAGATTATAAAGATTTAATGATGGACGAATTAGAAGATTTGCATATGATTCGTCTCAGGGCCTTGGAGAATATTGAGAAGAACAAAATGCGAGTTGCTAAGTATTACAACAAGAAGGTGAAGGTTAAGCAATTTACAGAAGGTGATCTAGTTTGGAAAGCGATATTGCCGATTGGAACCAAATATGCAGCATTCGGCAAATGGTCTCCAAATTGGGAAGGTCCTTTCAGAGTGGTTAGATGCGTGCCTGGAAATGCATATATTTTGAAGACATTATTGGGAGAAGAATTTGCTTCTGCTATAAATGGAAGATATTTGAAGAGGTATTATCCCAGTATTGAGATCGATCGGTGATTGATATATTAAATTGCCGAACAGCCGATATTTGGGAAGAAATCGTCTTTAGAAGGAAATTGACAGAGACATTGGAGAAAAAGAAAATGGCCAGTACTGAATGTATTGCCCTTAGCATAAAATATGTTACATCAAGAGTTCATGCAAAAGATAAGTTTTATTGCCGAAATTCCATAAATCCCTAGTACAAACTACTGAAAGAGCCTGTTCAAAACAGACTGGGGATGAATGGAATCGGCAATGGCAGCACCATGGCCATCGAGACGATCAATGGAGACGTCAATATCATCGATGTCTTCTGGGCTGCTGTTGGCAAAACCAACCGGCATCCTGGAATAGTCAGTGCCGGTGTGCGTCGACATAGCGACGAGACCCGTAGCGACGCCCAGACGAATGCCGTGGGAAGCCACTTCGTCGACACGACCTGCCACCGCACCAAGGCGTGCCTCGGGTGTGTCCCCGTGGGCGTTCACCTTATCCGCCAACTCCTCCACCAGCGCCTTCAGTCGATCAAGTTCAGCATCACGCGCTGCAAAGTCACAAGGGGATAACAGATTAATATCATTTGGAGGACGAGAATTGAGATTGAGCAGATTGCAGAACTCACCATCAACGACTTCAAGCAGCTGCTTGCGCTCGGCCTGCCATTCGAGGTCCGCAATCCCGGCTTGCTTGGAGATGATCTCCAGTTCGCGACGAGAGTCGTCGCGCTCCGCCTTGAATCGGCGAGCATCGCCGTCTAAGTAGCGGAAGTCGTCCGATGAACGAGTCCGATTGGACGAACTCGAGGAGTTGGACGCCGCAGGAGCAGCGGCTGGAGCCGCAACTGGCGCACCAGTGCCGGCAATCCATTGGATTACCCTGAAAGAACAAAGAAGATTCGTCAAGAAAGAGAAAGGAAATCTCGAGAAGAACAGAGAGAAGCAAGCAGCCAATCACCTGCGGCGAGCGCCGGCGCGACTTCCTTCGGCCTCATCGACGGCCGGGCGCCTCCTGTTGTTGTCGGCCATTGGAAGTTCCTCGGAGTTACTGTGGATGGGGAAAAGAATGACTTGAGTCGGCAAGAACTTGGAAGACGAAGAACTTGGTGAAAAAACTGTGGGCTGCCTGGGTGTTTATTTATAGAACCCGCAGAGGAAATCGTGGCCAAAGATCGTGGCGCGTATTCCGAAGAGTTCGGAAGGTGGAAAGGATTTTCCAGCCGATCGGTTCTCATGTCGTTTGGGATTCTTATCGAGTCGTATTCGGCTTTGACTGGATGAGATTCGGCTATGTCATAGTTGAAGCGTTTTCGGGTCTGACGCTATTAAAACCAGCTTTGCCGAATGAGTTATCCACGATGGAGAGAAAGCAAAGATTGGTGAAAATACAAAATTGGTAAGACATTCGGCTAATTAAATATTCAATACAACTACACACCCAAGTACTTGGAGATTACATCTTTAGCATCAGATATCATTCTGTTAATGGTCTCCAAAAGATTTTTGCCTGCTTCTTGGGTTTTTATCAGAGCAGAGAGCTTCGTTTTGAGCTGTTTATCTTCAGATAGAATTGCCGATGCTTCCTTTCGTATCCTCTCTGTCAGATCAGGAAGTTCGGCTAACTTCTTCTCGTCAGCTTCGATTTCAGTTGACAGAGTCCTCAATTCGGCTTCTAGTTCAGCTTTTCTAATTTTCTTCAGATCAAGTGCTGGCTGCAGTTTAGCTGACAATTCTTTATTGCTCTGAGCTTGGATATACAGATCTTTCAAGGATTGCTTAGCTATGGCTCTTCTTTGTTCTAAAGCTGGTTGTAAAGATTGACTTTTCAGAACCTGTCTGACTGCAGCAAATTTTTGATCCAATTGAGAGATTGGTTCCAAAGAAGCTTGAATATCAACAGGAAGGTTTTGTTCAATGGGCTCAAGCATATCTCTCAGAAGATCAGCATCCTTGACTTGATCCTGGATGTCTTTGTGCAGAAAGGAGAGGATTTCCTTTAGTTTTGCTTGGGTTTCTTCTGATAAAGTCTGACTAGAAGAAATTTCCTCTGCTTGTTCGGCAACAAGATCATCCAAGGGAAATGAGTAACTGGGTGATGAAGTTATTTTCTCCTGGAAAAAGATATTGCCGAATTAGTGATTATCTATTGAATAAAGAACTGGGGAGACTGGGAAATTATCTCTACCTCATTTCTGATCTCTTGGATGGAGAGAGAGGGCGGCTCAAGCTCAGGCAAAGGTTCTTGTGTGTCATGCTGAGGAGAGCTTGGAAGGTTCTTTGGTGGAGATGAGGCTTCTAGCTGAGGTTCATCAGGTAGAGATGAAGCTGGTTCTTGGTGAAAAGAGGAGCTCTCCGAAATTGGATCCATTGAAGTTTGCTCTGTGACTGAAAGAAAGTTAGTGCCGACGAAAAGAGTTTTTAAAAGACAAGATGGTGAGAAATTTTACTAATCACTGAAGCATCGGCAGGTTCTGTGCTAATGGCCAATTGCTGTGATTTGGCCTGAAACCATAAAGGAGTAGAAAATGAGCAGAATGAAATTAGCATTTTTTACTCGAGGAAAGAGAAATTTGACCTATGCAATTATTTTGCTGCTTGTTCTTTTCTTCTTTACAACTGAAGGGGCAGTTAAAGAAAGAGTTTTCCTCTTGACAGATGATGGTCTAGTAAGTATTGGATCTGAAGAAGCTTGTCTAGCCATCAGCTGAGCCAAGGTAGGAGATTGGTGCCCCAAAGCAGAGATTGGGCCTGCAGTTTTGTATAAAATTACCCTGGCAAGAGAGGCAGGTGTTATGTCCTGCAAAATAATAGAGTCAGAATCGATTGGGGTTAATGTTGTTAAGACAGATAAAGGAATAAGCATATTACCTCTGCAGTTGGCTGATAATCAGGCATTAATTCAAGGCAGAAGGGATGGATTGGCATGTTGAAGATATGATCATGGAATTCTTGCCACCAGAGAGTGAAGGAAGGATGGGCAGATATTATTGGCACAAAAGGATCAGGTGCATAAATAGTTCCACAGCATTTATAAGTGAAAATTCTTCTTGTCTCTATGGGATCCTTGACAATCTCCCTAGGCCTGAGGAATTCATGGAAGAATAGCCTGGGGGGCACTTGGCCACATCCCAACTGTCTAGCCATCATGTTTGGCTGATAATATTCATAAGTGCTTTGGACTAGCCTCCCTCCACAGAATTCGGCTGGCAGGATGCAGGGCTGGATGAAGGCATTAAAAATTGCTACAGATTGTACATCAGTGCATCCAGTCTCAAAGCTGAATTCGCAAGGGAGAGTAAGATTGTCATTGTCCAAATAAGGGAACCAAAGAGGATTGGCAAAACCTCTGAAGAAGAGCTCAAACAGTTCACCAATGTTCTTGTTGATAGGTACAGTGGAGGCAGCTTCTCCATAGGTTTGACAACCTTTGGTTCTCCGGGTTTCTCCTTCTTTATAATTGATTGAAGGGAAGTCTCGGCTGTTGAGATCAATAGCAACGATTTGGTGCATGTATAATTGCAGCCACATTTGGACAAACCACCAGGGACCATTGACACAGGGGATCTTCTTGCTAGTGTGCATCAGGTGGGTGGTTTGGTTGAGCATATGGTAAACACTTCCCAGGAGGTATTTCCCAAGTGGGATGACTTTTCCAGCAGCCAGCTCTTCGGCCATCACGATATGATTCAAGGTTGGCTCATTGGCTTTGCCACAAAAGACTGATCTGCATAGCCACATGTTCAGGAAAGCTCTATATTCGACATCAGTCAGAGGACCATCAGACATATGATTCTGGATATATCTCTTGTATCCAACCCCTGTTCTTACTCCTGTCTGCTTGGAGGAACCTTTATGGTCATATGGGTACACAGTTCCTGTAACATTCAGGCCGGTCATCATGTAGACATCGGCTAAGGTAGGGGACATTGGGCCATGGCCGAAAAGAAAAGCATTTGCACCATTGGACCAGAAGTGGCAAGCTGCGATCAAAAGGTTCTCATTCTTTGGTGTTTCGGCTAGAGATAGCTCCAAGCAATGAGAAATACGAAGACTGTCCCAATTCTGCGTCTGGGGACTTTTATCGTCAGAAATCCTTTTGTACCAATTTCTCCATCCGGCAATTGGGGGCAAAGGCCAGTTCTTGAAGGCGTCTTGCCACTCATGAGGTTTTGTCAGTGAAATCTTAAAAGGAATCCGCTGAGATTCGGCCGCGATGATTTCAGAAGGATCTGAATCTCCTACGGGACCGAGGAAGTAGGATGGAGATTTTTTCTCAACAGGGATGAGGATTTCGGTAGCTAGGGCCTATCAAGAATGAAAGGGGATAAGAAGAAATTTAAAATGCAAATCGAAAGAAGAGTGCCGAACATGCTTGAGGGGATTGAAGTTTACCTGGAGAGCAAGATCTTGGTCCGCCATTTGAAGGTTGGATCTTGGAAGTCGATGACTTAGGGTTCGGATCCGGATGAGAGCTCTGAAGATTCAAAAGGAGAAGTGGGTGCCGAGCAGAACTAACTTGGAAATGTTAAGTGCTTCTGGTCAATTCCGAGATAAAAGTTACCTCTTATCCCGAAATTGAAGGGGCATGTGTTAACACCAAAAATTGGTACCAGGAAGAGGCTGACATGTGGGCCGGAGTCGTCGAGGAGATATCATTCGGCAAAGGAGTTTTTCCCCAGAGGCATTCGGCAAAGACGTTCTGCGGTCGGGAATGCGTCGTCATTCGGCAGAGGCATGGTTCCGCAGGTAAAAGCAGTAGCATTCGGGAAAGCGCGATGACGTGGAAAAACATAAGGAAAAAGGCCGGTTCGAACAAGGAATGCAATATGGGCACGAAGATCCGTCATTTATTTTTAGAAACAAGTATTGTAGTCGTGTCCGACTAGGAGTTGTATCAAGACCTGGGTATAAATATAAACCCATGGCATCTGTAGGGAAGACAATCAATCATACAACAAACCGGCCCCGTGCCAACATCGAGTCCTTTAGTCGAGTCGTCGAGTTCTTCGAGAGGAGTCATCGATCCGTCGACCTCCGTAAGTACCGGCAACCTTGTATCATGCTTAGTATCATGCGGTGGATTTAAGCTTTGATGCAAGTAGTCTTGTTACCATGCTTAGTATCATCCGGTGGATTTAAGTTGTGGTCTCAAGAAGGTTCCTCTGTTAGGTCATGAGCCATGCGGTGGGCTAAGATCTAGTATGGACCAAGTTACTGGCTCTGTTAGATTTCGGCAAGATCTAACAGATTCATTAAGTTACCCCGTGTTGCTTCGTTTTTACTATGTGCTTAATTTATGCAACACACCTTTGCCCAATCTAGATCGGCTAGAATCAGCTCTACTTCACGATGTGACGAATTATCCCCTCACAGCCGAGTCCGAAACCGATCTAGGTTGCCACGTGTCGCGGGTTCGAGCTTGTCGGCATCGTATAGATCTTGACAGAACCGGGTATCATGCGGTAGATGCAGGTTTTTGGGTCGTCTTAGAGCTAATCATCCGGTGGATTAGAATTCGATTCGATCTGATAGATTTATCTTTACCGATTAGGCTTGTTCCTTCGCCATGGACCCCGATTCGGCTAAATAGCCGCATTCGGTAATGCTCTCACGAGTGAACGTGTGTTCGTGGGTTTGCATTGGACAATGAATGCTTTTAGCCTTTCACGATTAGATTGTATCATGCGGTGGATTGATTTAATCTGATTGGTGGTGTGGCCTCAAACGAGTTGTATCATGCGGTGGATTAACTCGTTCGTTGCCATGCTTGACCGGTGCTGCTTTCGGCCTATGCATTCTTGTTTTCAAAGTAAATTCGTGACTGTGTTGTGGGTTCGTAATTAAACATTGAATGCTTTTAGCTTTTCATGATTAGACTGTATCATGCGGTGGATTGGTCTAATCTGATTAGTAGTGTGGTCTCAAACAAGTCGTATCATGCGGTGGATTAACTTGTTTTGTTATCATGCTTGACGGGTGCTGCTTTCGGCCTATGCATTCCTTGTTTACTGCGAATTTATGATCATGTTTCACCCTTTTATTTATCTATCATGTTCTGTTTCTCGTTAATCGGCTATGAGTATGTGTTACAATGTTCATTCGGTTGAAAGCCGATCTTTCGTCATGCTTACGTCACGCATTCGGCAGTGCGCTCCTTGTGTGCCTTGCCGATTGCCGAATGTGGCTTTAACTGCCGACAGATAGCTTGTCCGTAGCTATATGTCTCTCGAGATTGGCTTCAACGCCGCAAATATGGAACTATCTGGTCTCACCCGGCACGTTCCAGGTTTTGATCTAAACTTTTTTGTCCCTTTGTTAGTTTTCAGGCAAACTGACTGGCACGCTTCCGGATTCAAAAGCCCGGGCCACGTGTGAAGCCAGCTAATTCGGCTTGCTGTGTGCTTGGCGTGAGGTGCAGATTTTACGTCAACAGGTGGTATATACTTTTATTTGCTAGTAAATAGTTGCTTAATAAAACTTGACCAACTAAAAGTGCTTACTGCAGTATGGTCAGCCAACCTTTTTACCTCAGCCTTGTATGTCATATTACATTTGCTGAGTATGTTATGTGCTCATGCTTGTTTTCTTTCTTTCTTTTATTGCATCAACTACACCCGGAATGCTGCTCAGATTGGGAGAATTTCGAGGATTTCACTACTGATTTTGAGGAGTTCTAGGCGAGTCTCCCCCAGTCAATGCCTGTGGAGTTGGAGTCACTTTTGCTTCGTTAGATGAACGTTTATTTAAGTCTTCCGCTATGACATTTGAGTCAACTCTGAGATTGTAATAAATGCACTATAATACTCTTTCGTTATGCATGGTTATGGATATTCACTTGTGACGTCTACCATATGTGTGTAAACTGATCCTGGCGCACATATGAGATGCATCTGGTTTTGCCTTTAAAACCGGGTGTGACAGAGGGAGGTGGTATCAGAGCTGTGTTGACTGTAGGACGCAAGCCTAGATAATAATGGTCATTCTCTAAGGATTATTTTAACTACTCTTTCTCTATCTATTCTTGGTTTATTTTGCTATTATTCCTGGTCATTGATAATTGTCTCCTCCTTGATTTTTGTTTTCTGTTCTATCTTTTTCACCATCTCACCTGGTTTCGATGTCTTTAGAACTGTTCTCACCCCCTCCTTGCTTAAACCATAGATGGTGTTGACTAGGCAAGGTGCTCGTAGATTGTCTAGCACTCTTTCCCCTTCTTCGTCGCATTCGGTGCAAGAAGAGGAACCGGAACCTGAAGAGATGGAAGTGATGGACGAAGAAGTTAACTCAGGAGGGAATGCTCCAGCTGGATCTGAAGGAAGTGAAGGACCCTCTCCGCCGCCTGACATGTGGGTAGTGACTTTTCACCACCACGACGGAGGCAACAGTGGGTTCCCGATGATGCTTCGAATGCTCTTCGAGCGTCTGAACTACCCAGTGGAGATAGAATATCGTGGTCGAAGGAGGACACATCCAAATTACCCAGAGGACTGGGATGTCGCTGTATACATCTGGGAGCCTGATTATGAGTATGGAGGAACCAAAGAGGCTGCAGTGCACCATGCCATCACCATGAGATCAACCTTCGAAGCTGGAATCCAGGATGCAGCCAGGCGGGCACTTTCTGTGCTTTGTCATGAGGAGGCTGCTAAAGCACGTCACGCTGCTTGGGCATATCTTCCCCGAAGGCAGCAAGGCACTCCAACTGGGGTTGTGCCACAACCGCCCGGCGTGCTAAACTCTATACTCAACGTCCAGGTGGCGTTTACCAAGATGCTCAACGTGCACGCCGATGACACCACAAGGGAGCTACAAGAAGTGCGTGAAGAACTCGCTGCTGAACGGAGGAAGAACAAGAGGCTGATAGCTGAACTCAAGGGAGAAGCACTTCCGCCCTTGGATGAAGATGTAGAAGGGATGATGGGTCATTCACCGCCCCGCTAGAGAGTGCGCGGTGGATCGTCTAGTTGCTTCACCCATACCTACTAAGATAGGATACCCACTCTTTTGTTAGTTCAGCACGTTTATGTCACACCCGGCCCAGTTTGTATGGCCCGGTAGTAGCCCATTAGTGCGGGATGCACATGTTTAGTGCCACATTGCTAGTTGAGCAAGGGTGGAGGCAACTTATAAGCCTTTGTCTTCCAGCCATAGCACCTTCGGGTTAACCCTTTTACACGAAGCGATGACGAAAGTGTAAGCAGGGTGCTATGTGTACGCGTGCGCGCCCCTCGGAAGGGCTGTGCGGGGCGGCTCGTGGAGGGTAGGGTGTTACAAATGGTATCAGAGCCGACCCCGTCGCGGTTGCGCGTACGGGTCAGTGTGCGGGCATAGGGCACATGGCGCGTATGGCCCGGGTAGGGCATACGGCATGGACTATGGCGCCGGCATTGGACGTACGGTCGTGCGCTAAGGGGGAACGTTCCAGTACATTTGCCCGGGTGGGTGAGTTGCGCCGACGAGGACGTCGGGTTCTTTGAGGGGGGGTGTATGTCACACCCGGCCCAGTTTGTATGGCCCGGTAGTGGCCCATTAATGCGGGATGCACATGTTTAGTGCCACATTGCTAGTTGAGCAAGGGTGGAGGCAACTTATAAGCCTTTGTCTTCCAGCCATAGCACCTTCGGGTTAACCCTTTTACATGAAGCGAGGATGAAAGTGTAAGCAGGGTGCTATGTGTACGCGTGCACGCCCCTCGGAAGGGCTGTGCGGGGCGGCTCGTGGAGGGCAGGGTGTTACACAAAAGTGACTCCAACTCCACGGGCATTGACTGGGGGAGACTCGCCTAGAACTCCTCAAAATCAGTAGTGAAATCCTCAAAATTCTCCCAATCTGAGCAGCATTCTGGGTGTAGTTGATGCAATAAAAGAAAGAAAGAAAACAAGCATGAGCACATGACGTACTCAGCAAATGTAATATGACATACAAGGCTGAGGCAAAAAGGTTGGCTGACCATACTGCAGTAAGCACTTTTAGTTGGTCAAGTTTTCTTAAGCAACTATTTACTAGCAAATAAAAGTATATACCACCCACAAATTAATGAATGTCATATTCCCAACATATTCATATAACCACGATTTAGATCATGTTCAAGTATGATTATCATGTAAGGGTCCAGGCCGCTCTTGACCGTGAGCACGGCTGTTATAACAGTTTTACACTCTGCAGAGGTTGTACACTTTCACCATAAGCCGCGTAAAAGTTCAAAAGAACTTTAAACCCAATCCTAATGAGATCCTCTTAAATCACACTACCGAGGTGTTACCGCATAGGGATGCTACGAGGCCTTTACAAAGATTTCTTAGTAAATAGTAACCCGCTAAGGTTTCCGGTTCAGAAGCAAAGCATAACCCTCCCTAATGAGATCTGTCTCTTACCAAAGCCCACAGCTCAAGAGGACCGAGCTATACCCCGTCAACCGCCGCGCCTCTTGCCCCTTTCGGGTAAGGTTACCATCCACTAAAGTCCCTAATTAGTTAGCCAAGGCCAGAGCCATATGGTACTTATGGTCGCACTGTTTTCCTGGGTGGTTCTCCATGTTCCAATTAAAAAGACATGATCTTGCCAATTAATTATTTAAAAGAGTATATGGAACATAGAGTAGGGGTTCATTTAACCAATCCTAGTTGAGCAAACTAAGCATCATCTACCATCAAAATTAATTAAGTAACCCGATATTAGGGACAGGGAAATATAGTGGCTAGGCAAATCCTTAAATAGGAACCCATCAAATTAAGACACATGCACGGGTGGTGAAATTAATAATTATTAGGACATTTGCATGACATAATACACTTGCCTTCTTCCCAACTCTGTTGCTGCTCAAATCCTTCTCCAATAGTTGGTTCTTCAGAGAAATCCTCGAACGGGTCGTTTCCTAATCGCATCACACATTCACATGCAAGGAAACAATACAACAAATAAGAAACAGTACACCAAACAATTCCAACAGAAGAAAACAACCGCACAAAACTAATCTACGCGTCACAACGAACGCGTGAGCATGAGAATCACTAAAATCAGAGTTAAAACACAAAAGATATGGCTTTTCTAAGGTTCAGGGACTTGCTGGCAATGTTTTAAAAGTTCTAGGGGCTTAACTGCGAAAAACCAGGGGCTAAAACATAATTTTATATTAAACTATGAGGGCTAAACCATAAAATAACAGGGGCTGGACTGCGGGTGCTATTTTAAAACTTGTAGGGGCTAAAACAAAAGAAAACAGGACCTAAACATAATTATTTTTGAACTAAACTGGACCGCAGGTTGATTTCCAAAAACTTCAAGGGCTCTTTTGCAAAGTTGCCAGCGCTGACCGGTACGCTCGGGTTTGACTCGAAGCTCGGGCGGCTGTGGTGCATTGGATCTAGATCGGACGGCTCAAAACAGATCGAGGGGAAACTCGCCGACGGTGACGAAGACGACGGCGGCGCTGCGACGGCCGCGGCGGAGCATTGCCGGAGTAAGATCGATCTACGGCTACGGAGCACGGATTGCGACGGGAGTTGGCCGAGGAGCGAGAGGGGAGGACGACGAGCTCACCAAGCTAGATCTCGACGAGGGAGACGCAGCGACGGCGTCGGACGGCGATGAACGGCGGCTAGCGGCGCTCGAGAACGACGACGAGCGATGTTAGCGCGGAGCGCGCCCAAAATCCGAGCAAGAACACGAAGAAGAGCCTCGAGACTCCAAGGTGAACCTCCTGGAGCAGTTCTGGTCGAAGGAGAGGCGGCGACGGCGTGAATCGACGACGGCGGCGCGAAGCTTCAACGGCGGCGGCGCGGGCGCTAGGGTTGGCGGCTCAGTTGGATTGGAGGGGAACAGTAAGGGCGGCGGCGGTTTTATAGGCCCGGGGACCGGCCTCGGCGTGCGTGCCACAGAGGGACTCGGAGCGGCGGCGGAACGGACTCGGGACGGCGTGCGGCGTTGGGACTCGGCGTCGGGGCGGAGTCCGGCGCGGAGACGAAGGAGATGACAGGTGGGACCCACCTGTCAGCGACGCGGGGGAGGGAGGAAAAAGAACGGGCCGGAGCTGGGCTGAAAGTGGAGAAGCAGGCCGGGAAAAGGAATCGGGCCAGGGAAAAGAAAAGAAATAGAGGGGCAAAATCGAGCTGGGCCAAAAGTTGGAGGGGCAAAAACGAACTCTGCCTATTTAACTTTTCTAAAACTCAAACAAAAGCAAATCAAATACGAATTTAAAGAGAATTTAAATTCCAACTTGATTTACTAGAAACCAAAAATATATGCAATAGCATGAATGCAACAAAAACTTATTTTGACTAAAATATTTATTTAATGTGATATTTAAATTGATAAAAAGCTAGAAATTCCAATTAAATTCTAGAAAATTTATTTAAGCCTTAATAAATCTTAGAAAATTTCAGAGGGTTGCTACAATTTAATTGTGATGAATTTTAGGGTGTTACACAAGCCTACCTATCATCAGATCCACATTAGAAGTCCTCATGCCTTGGTGATACCCTAAAAAGAAAAAAATGGTTATGAGAAAAAAATAAAGGACTCATGAAAGTCCAAGTATGAGAAAGAAAAGAAAGAGAAAAGGAGAAAGAAGAATGAGAAAAATTCCCAAAAAGGGAAATAAAAGAAAAGGGGTCACGAGGCTAAGGACCAACACTGAGCTCTTCAGCCCAAAATTGCAAAGTTGATCAAATGTGAGATGTGGCACCCACCCCCCGAATTAATTCGGTTCAACCAGCATGAGACCTCGCCCCATTAGCGGCATAAAGGGTCATTGGCATTTTGAAATGAATTAACCCCATAAGTTGTCAGGTATAATGTCCTGATTAACCACTCTTCTTTCAATGGATCGAAACAAATGAATTGGGATACAACCAAGCACACATTTTTAACCACACAGTTCACATAGATGTAATAATACAAACCGAGTCCAAATATTAAGTTATTACAACATAAGGTTCAGAGTTCATATGCAGCGGAAATTAAACATAAAGCGGAAGCTAATCGACAATACATAGAACAACATGACATCCGACACATGATGTCCATCCACAACCCTATCTCTAAGAGGACGGATCCCACTTCACCGACCAACCATCCGGTAGAGTGGACGGCCAAGTCAAAGCGTCAACCTGCTCCTAGATGCTAGCGGACAATGAAAAACAAGCCACAAGCAAGGCTGAGTATGCTAATACTCAGCAAGACTTAACCGACAATCAATTAAAACAAATACACACTCCTAGGTATGCAAAGGCTTTTGGCTCGGGGTTTGTTTTGCCCAAAAGCAACTAGAAGTTCATCTACTTTCAACTTTTAGCTCATGTTTAGTAAAATTTCAGCAAGCTATCAACTAGGTTTTGCACTAACTAGAGCGCACATGTTGTAGTAAATAAATTTCAACAAGCATCACATTTCTTTCCGTCTCATTCTCATGCTGACATTCAAGTTGTTACTACGTGCTAACAAAGTGGACAAGCAGCTTCATATACTGCGAAGGACGAACAATTTGAATTGATTTCAAAACCTTGCAAGTGAAACCTAACCACATGACATATGCACACACAAAAGTCACATATGGCAACCTTTCCCTACTCTTAAACCAACTACTCCACCGTGACCGCATACCTTTTCGGACACTAGTCCCCACACTGGTACTTCCTCGAGCCTGTCGTGCAAGTTAACAACTAGAGCCGCTCTCACCCGTGAGGTCATGAGAGTGTTACACAACAAAAAGGGGTAAGGTTCAAAATGCGAGCAAAGGAATAAGAAAGGTACGTCAGTTTACCGTCCCTTTACTCCGGCATGTTGCTAGTACGTTCAAAAACTTGACTATCATTGCTAGCTACGTTCGGGCCTCAACAATTTAAACATACGTGAATGGGGCGATCCACCAACACATGAATATCGCACAAGACCCCATCCACCGATCTTATGATTCCAACATAAAGAGCACAATCAACTCCTATAACTCGCGAGTGACATGCAATCACTCGTCTTTTATTGGCCCTATTAGCATAGCGACTATCGGAAAGAACGTACTAGTCAACATAACATAGGTTCCTAGGATCATGCATACTAAGGTTTCAAACAACTCCTTGAAACGTAAATGCACACTCATATAACATCGAAAGTAAAGCCATTGCATAGTTTCAAACATAGGTTAGATGCTCCAGTGCTTGCCTTCTTCACCAGCCTTGGGCCCATCCGAGCTTTGGCTCGGGTCTTGCTCGATCGCCTCGGTCACGTGCACTTGAGCTTCACGCAGCTCACTCTCGGACTCCAACACCAACTCGTAGTCCCCGTTGGCTAGTGAATGATCTAAAATGACATGAGATGCATATGTGTGAGTTTCGAGAATGGTTATGGCACAAATGTATATATGGGGCTCATGAGTGCAGCAACTCAATCATAGAGAGTTATTAATCTTGAATGATTCATGAAGAACACTTTAACAACAAGCATGAGAGCAAGGCCCTAGGCTAGATGGTGATTAACTAGTTTCTTTCTTCTTTTACCGAGTAGGTGCATATCTCCTCTTTGGTAGATAAGCTAAGTTCATTAGTGAGCTCATTTTTTCTTTTTACTCTAGTTTGAAGTATTTCCTTCATTAATTCGTGAAGATATGTTTCATAAAGTTCACTAATGCACATGTTGTAGGCTAACAACACTATATGGCATATATAGGAATAAATCATGAAATGGTACTAGTAAGCTTCCAAAAATTATCAAACAGCAAGGTAACATGTATCTGAACATAACAAACTTATTTGGACAGAAATAGTAGCATGAATATAAATTTAAGTTATTCAAATTAATTCATGACCTAGAAATGCTAGTTTCCTGTCACACCCCAAAATTTTCAAATTTTGGGATGTGAATTTTCAACATAATTAATACAATAATTTTCTCAATTTTCTAAAAATTTTCAAGCTTCATTTAATTTACAGGGAATTTGTAGCTGAAAATTATATTTATTTATATAAATAAAAATATTTGCGAAAGATAAATAAAATATTGTGTGTGATGCATTCATGCTGCTGCATTGTGTTTTGGTTACTTGTGAATTAGATTGGAATTTAAATTCTTTTTAAATTCGAATTTGATTCGCATTGTTTGGAGCTTTAGAAAAGTTGTTTTGGCCATGGTTCGTTTTCCCTCCTTGAACTTTTCTCCCCGGCCGAACTTTCCCCCTCCATCTTTTCTCTTCAGCCCGGCCCGCTCCGTTTCAAACCGTCGCGGCCCAGCTCCTTTCCCACCTTCTCTTTTTTCCCCGCAGCCCAGTCCGGCCTGCTCCTTTCCGCCTCGCAGCCCAGCCCCGCTCCGCCTCACCCGCTGCAGCGCCAGCCCGGCCAGCCGAGCCCACTACCCCGGCCCGCTAGCTTCGGCCCAGCGCCGCGAGGACCAGCCGCCCTGGTCCATTCTCTCCCCGGCCCAACAAAGCCGCTCGGCCCAGCGCTCACCCCGGCCAGCCTCGCGCGCCTTCCGCCGGTGACACGAGGGGCCCGCGTGTCAGGGCCGTCCCCTACCCCCGACTGAGCCGGACTCAAGCCAGAGTCCGACCCAGGGTCCAATGGCGCGGACGCCGAGGTCCGCCAGGACTCTTCCCCGGTCGCCTCTTTATAAGCAGCCGACCCTGCCGCCTCCCAACCACCGCAACCGCCGCCGCCCTTTGCTCCCTGCACAACACCACCGCCCTCTCTTCTGTGCCGAGTACCGCCGCCGCCCTTATCGGCAATTCGCCGCGCTCGCCGCACGTCGGGGGAAGCCATCACCCCCATAAGCTTCCCCTCGACGAGGCGGAGTTTCGCCGCCGCTTCGAGACGACATCCCGTCGCCGGAGCATCTTTCCCCTCGTGCAGCCGAGCACCACCGTCGGACCTCGCCGGACGATCCCTCTCTCTGCCGCCGATTTCGTCGATTCGACCTCGCCCGAAGTTCCGCGCAGAGGTAAGCGTCATGCCGAGCCCTTTTTCCCCTCTTTTCTTCGCCCCTAGCACGCTCGACAACCTCGCCGGAGTATCACGACCTCGGTTCGCCGCCGTCTACCGCCTCCGTCCCGTTTCCGCCGTCGTGAAGCCCCTAGGTGCACTCGTCGTGACCAGAGCTCTCTCCCCGGCCAACCATTGTCGCGAACGGAGCACCCTAGCTCAAGTTCCACTCCTCTCCGGCGAACCTCCGCCGCCGCCGCTCAGCGCCGCCGCCAGTCAGCGCCGCCGCCGACTTCCCCTCCTCTAGATCCAATCTGGATCGTCAGATCCAAATCCGACGGCCCGCATCAGCCGAAGCCCGAGTCAAAACCGGGTCAATACCGGTCAACCATGGCATTTTGCAAAAGAGCCCCTCCACTATTTCAAAATTTACCCGCGGTCCAGATCTATTCAAAAATAATTAGGATTAGGTCCTGATTTTTACAGAAAACCCCCTGTCTTATTTAAAAATAGCATCTGAGGTCCTGTCTTGGTTAATTTGCAATTAAACCCTCCTGTTTTTGTATAAAATTATGTTTTAGCCCCTGGGTTTTTGCAAATAGGCCCCTAGAACTTTTAAAACTTTGCCAGCAAGTCCCTGAACCTTAGAAAAGCCATAACTTTTCCGTTTTAACTCCGATTTAATCCGTTTTCGTTGCGTTAGATTCATATCCACTTAAACTACTCGTTAGTATTGTTAATTGACATCTAATTTGTTTTTGAATTTTATTCAATATTAATTTTATTAAAGATTATTTAAATGTGTTTTCTAATTAAAATCAAATTAAGGTTTATACTCGGCTTTACATTAAATGTTAAAATTAATTAATAAATTATTCAAATTATTTCTGAATAAAATATAATTAAGTTTCATCTCAGTTCTCGTGATGTTAATTTGATTAATGTTTACTTAACTAGCTTTTGCTAATTGAAAGCAATTTAGAGTCAACCTCCGGCTTTTCATAAATAAATGTTAACATTGATTAGTATTAAAATAAGTATGGTTTTGAATTACAATATTGATTTAAGCAACACGATTCATAAATTATCCAATTAGATGCTCTCACATATTTCATTTCATGTTAAGATTTACTTTGGTATAACTTATACATAAATAATTATAAATAAAATGAGATTAAGTTTTACCCCGGTTTTACAAATTCAAACATAATTATTTGAGATAATCTCTTACGATTTTCTTTACTTAAAATCTATCAAGCATATATTTGTGCCATTTAATAATTCAAATCTTCCGATAGTCGTATCTTTTCAACCGTAACTCCGTTTTCAGCGATTCTTGCGCTCACGTGACCATCGAATCGAGCCCTATCCTCTAGTGCGTTCTTTTAAAGCTTTTCCTTTGATTGGTGTGCTGTTCTTAGTGTATATTGTTTGCTTGTATGATTGTGCCGATGATTGCCGCGAGTAGAGAAACGTCATCGAGCGAAGGAACACAATTCAAGTGCTACCAAGTTTGAAGATCAAGACCCGAAGATTAAGTGAATACATTGGATTTGAGGCAAGTACAGCACGGACAATCCTTGCTACCTAAACACACCTTTACATTACTTACTGCATATGCATGTGACTAAATTGTTCCTATTAAGGTTATTCCTAGCTTTGTTTATCCTATACCTTGATTACCTTGGGTTATTGCATTTGGGTAGAACTTTGCTAGGCGCAGCTACTGTCACCAATGTTTAACTGTTAAACTTGACTTAATGGTTCACTTCAATGTTAATGGTAAAATTTGCTTTTTAGCAACATGGATCAGGGAGCTAGGGCGTACATGTTTGGCCCTAGTGTCTCTCCGTAAGGACTGGTTCTTAAAGCGGCAACCCAGGAATCTGTCGCCACCGCCGGAACTATAATGGCTCTGGTCTTGGACAAGTAACATGTACGGCTCTAACTTGACAGTAGTTACCGACGGGCCGACGGCGTTATGGGAAGCATGGGTGAGAGTATGGTTTGATCCACCGAGGACGGGTTTTCCGTCGGCTATGTCTCGTCAGGCAAAGTCCCGTGCTCCGCACGTTGCGCTATTTATTTTTGTTGTTGGCTTTCGTGCCGCGCTTGGACGCCATTGACCCTCCTATTCGGAGCGCCCTGGGAGTCAGTCAATCTCGGTGCCTTGGGTCATGCTGCCTAGGTTGTACCATAACGGCTACTGTTTCGTTAGGGTGTCTTGTGAAAAGCCTCGTAGCGTCCCTATGCGGTCACAACTCGGAAGTGTGGTTTGTGAGGTCTGATCCACCTCCGCGTGGTTGGGTGCAAAGTTCTTTGAACTTTTACGCGACTGGTGGGTAAAGGGCGAAACCTCTGCAGAGTGTATAATCTATCATGATAGCCTTGCTCAGGGTCACGAGTGGCCTGGATCCTTTTTGATTAGAAGATGTTATTATTTATTACTGTTTAAAGTCTGCTACATTACTAATTGGGGAATTCAACTGGGATTCATATGCCTGTAGAGATTTTGGTTTATGCTAAAATGAATCAACTAAAAGTGCTAATGCAGTACAGCCGTGTCAAGCCTTTCTTTCAAGCCTTCATATACCCGTGTTGTTCTTGCTAAGTAAGACAATTACTTACACTTGCCAATATTCAACAAAATCCCGGATGGGTAACAGATGGAATGAATGAGACAACTACTGAGATTCCTGAGGATCGTCTGTATTCTGAGCTGTGGTCAACCAGTCGGTGTCCCTGTGGACTTGAGGCTCTATCTGTGAAGATAGTTAATAAATAGTCTTCCGCTGTGTTTTAGGTACACTCTGATGCAAAACTAGTTTATTCGAGCATATGTACTCTGTTTTACCACAATTGTAAGCTGTATGTGTTTTGTGGACTTCCTGGGCACACATACAGTAGCATTCGGGTTTCTGTGTAAATCCGGGTGTGACAGATTGGTATCAGAGCTATGCTGACTGTAGGATCGCAGCCTAGATAGTACTGGTCTTCCATTAAGGCTTATTTCGCCATACAACCCATGCTTTCTCAATCCTTGACATTTTGATTCTTAAAAAGATGCTATCCTTGAGCATTTCCCCTCCTTGACAATTTCCCTGTTTGGTCATTATATCCTTGAATGTTTTATCCCCACCTTGATAATTTACTTCTCACCCTTGACTTTTGATTAGTTACCTCTACCTTGGTTTGACAAACTGCTGATCCTTAAATTTTGTCTATTCAACTCCTCCTTGTTAATTGCTTTACCTTGGCCATTCATTCTCCTTAAAAATTTCTATTTCCATTTCACACCTCCTTGTCCTTCAAATATTGTCACTTTGGATTCTTACCTTGGCTTCTGATTTCCAAGGTGCCTTTGCTACTTTTCCTTCATCCTAAAACACTTAGATTGTCTGTATCATCCCGGTGCGTTTGCAAGTCACTTGAAGAATGAAGATATCGTCCGTCTACCACAAGAAGTTCAAGCCTGAACGACTTCAAATTACAAGACTACCACTACATCAAGAAGTTAGAAGGTCAAGTTGAAGGATGCCTATACAAAGATGAAGATATATCCATACCTAGGAGGATTCCCCCTTACTAACAACGTCTAGCTTTGTTTAAATTTTGGTGTGGTTAACCTTGGTTGAGTGTGTTTGTAATGCCTGTCCTTATGCCTTTGATTGATTTGGTTCTTTGTAAGGATTGTTGGTGTATTGTTGGTCTTCTACCTGCAATGACATCAGTTTTTTTTAGTCGGGTTCTTACCTTCAGAGGCTTATTTCTCCTTCCTCACCTCCTTCTCCTTTTCCGCAATCCCTCCCCAGATGGAGAATCCCCTTGAAAGCAAAGCCGATAGTGCCTCTGGAAAGGAAATACCAGCTACTTCAATCCATCTCAAGATGGCAGAGCTTATGGAAGTACAAACACAGGCATTGCACACGATGGCTCAAGCTATGGGAGAAATCCAACAAGCTATGATGGAGCAAGCCATGTTTCTCAACGATTACCACAAAAGCAAGGAAGGAAACCGTAAGGTCTCACTAACAGCGTTCCCGCCATCATTCAACCATGAGAAGCCCTTAGCCATGCAAGCAGAGGCCTGTGAGTTATTATCTCCCTTATCTACGGAGATGACCAACGTGGGAGTTCACCCAGGACCAGTAAAAAGGCAAGTGGTAGGAGCATGGGATTGTCAACAGAATAAAAGGACTCATGGAGTTCCAGAGCGAGAAGGGAGGCTACAACATGAGGACACTAAGACTCCAGGAGGTTGTATATGTTGTGAACACCATGGCCTTCCATGCCCTCAGGTTGAAGCTAGCCTAATGACAACTGAGGCGTATCAATGTTTCCGTTCGAATATCAACAAAGAACAGGGGGCGTACGCTAGAAGGTCAGCTCCACAAAGAGTTACCCAAGCTAAAGGTAGTGCTCCAATTATGGGCCTTGAGGATTGGAGTATCACCATCAGAGAATTTCGACCCAAGAAAAGCAGTGGACCCAAGCAACAAATAAACGAAAGGAGCCAAGGAAAGGAGATACTTATACCAGGGGCGAGTGGTGATAATTGTTCCAGATCCACTCAAACTTACGGATTCCAAGATCAACACACCAAGCACCTGGAAGACGTCCACCCTCCACATCACCACTACCTCGAGATGAATCCAGATGTACAAAATACTCCACCGGCAGGGAACACGGTACAGGAAGTCGGCCGAGACGAAGTTTACGCTACCTTGTCGGTAAGGGAGGATACTACAAGCCAGTGTTACATCCTTAACAAGACAGGTAACCAGACCAGTAAGAGACCAGCCAAGAAGAGGGGTAGAGACGAATTCCAAACATATTCCCCAAACTACGAAAGAAAAGGACCACCAGCTGGTCAATGGCCGATACCTCTAGAGTTTGCTGCAACAGGCAGATGCTACCGTTGTGGCGAAGAAGGCCATCATGCGCACGCGTGTCGTTGGAGAAACAGATCATCAGCTTTAGTGACAACAGGGGGGCAGAAAGGTGTCGATGCATACAAGGCGTTGCAGGAGTAGAAGAACCTGACATGACAACACCCACAAGATAAGACTGTGCTAAGTGGAAAGGAAGTCGCCATAGACGGGGACACTCACGTCAAGGAAAAGCAATCCAGG
This sequence comes from Echinochloa phyllopogon, assembly GCA_033239725.1. NCBI lineage: Eukaryota > Viridiplantae > Streptophyta > Magnoliopsida > Poales > Poaceae > Echinochloa > Echinochloa phyllopogon. The sequence continues at coordinate 18,445,311 of BTCW01000015.1, read as the reverse complement.
AATCTATCTAGATGTACCCCAATAATCCAATCAGAGTAGTAGAAGTAGAATTAAGGGAAGTGACCACAAAAGTGATTCACGGTATTTCTGAAGCCTGAAGGAGTGTGATTCTCAAGTCCATGTAAAGACCACTGATCTGAATAAAGTCTACAAGATGTCGGAAGTCACCCACCTAAAACCTTCTATTCTTGCTAGCCTTTCCTCTGAATCTCGGGACGAGATTCCTGTTAAGGGGGGTAGTTTGTCACACCCCAAAATTTTCAAATTTTGGGATGTGAATTTTCAACATAATTAATACAATAATTTTCTCAATTTTCTAAAATTTTTCAAGCTTCATTTAATTTACAGGGAATTTGTAGTTGAAAATTATATTTATTTATATAAATAAAAATATTTGCGAAAGATAAATAAAATATTGTGTGTGATGCATTCATGCTGCTGCATTGTGTTTTGGTTGCTTGTGAATTAGATTGGAATTTAAATTCTTTTTAAATTCGAATTTGATTCGCATTGTTTGGAGCTTTAGAAAAGTTGTTTTGGCCATGGTTCGTTTTCCCTCCTTGAACTTTTCTCCCCGGCCGAACTTTCCCCCTCCATCTTTTCTCTTCAGCCCGGCCCGCTCCGTTTCAAACCGCCGCGGCCCAGCTCCTTTCCCACCTTCTCTTTTTTCCCCGCAGCCCAGTCCGGCCTGCTCCTTTCCGCCTCGCAGCCCAGCCCCGCTCCGCCTCACCTGCTGCAGCGCCAGCCCGGCCAGCCGAGCCCACTACCCCGGCCCGCTAGCTTCGGCCCAGCGCCGCGAGGACCAGCCGCCCTGGTCCATTCTCTCCCCGGCCCAACAAAGCCGCTCGGCCCAGCGCTCACCCCGGCCAGCCTCGCGCGCCTTCCGCCGCTGACACGCGGGGCCCGCGTGTCAGGGCCGTCCCCTACCCCCGACTGAGCCGGACTCAAGCCAGAGTCCGACCCAGGGTCCAATGGCGCGGACGCCGAGGTCCGCCAGGACTCTTCCCCGGTCGCCTCTTTATAAGCAGCCGACCCTGCCGCCTCCCAACCACCGCAACCGCCGCCGCCCTTTGCTCCCTGCACAACACCACCGCCCTCTCTTCTGTGCCGAGTACCGCCGCCGCCCTTATCGGCAATTCGCCGCGCTCGCCGCACGTCGGGGGAAGCCATCACCCCCATAAGCTTCCCCTCGACGAGGCGGAGTTTCGCCGCCGCTTCGAGACGACATCCCGTCGCCGGAGCATCTTTCCCCTCGTGCAGCCGAGCACCACCGTCGGACCTCGCCGGACGATCCCTCTCTCTGCCGCCGATTTCGTCGATTCGACCTCGCCCGAAGTTCCGCGCAGAGGTAAGCGTCATGCCGAGCCCTTTTTCCCCTCTTTTCTTCGCCCCTAGCACGCTCGACAACCTCGCCGGAGTATCACGACCTCGGTTCGCCGCCGTCTACCGCCTCCGTCCCGTTTCCGCCGTCGTGAAGCCCCTAGGTGCACTCGTCGTGACCAGAGCTCTCTCCCCGGCCAACCATTGTCGCGAACGGAGCACCCTAGCTCAAGTTCCACTCCTCTCCGGCGAACCTCCGCCGCCGCCGCTCAGCGCCGCCGCCAGTCAGCGCCGCCGCCGACTTCCCCTCCTCTAGATCCAATCTGGATCGTCAGATCCAAATCCGACGGCCCGCATCAGCCGGAGCCCGAGTCAAAACCGGGTCAATACCGGTCAACCATGGCATTTTGCAAAAGAGCCCCTCCACTATTTCAAAATTTACCCGCGGTCCAGATCTATTCAAAAATAATTAGTATTAGGTCCTGATTTTTACAGAAAACCCCCTGTCTTATTTAAAAATAGCATCTGAGGTCCTGTCTTGGTTAATTTGCAATTAAACCCTCCTGTTTTTATATAAAATTATGTTTTAGCCCCTGGGTTTTTGCAAATAGGCCCCTAGAACTTTTAAAACTTTGCCAGCAAGTCCCTGAACCTTAGAAAAGCCATAACTTTTCCGTTTTAACTCCGATTTAATCCGTTTTCGTTGCGTTAGATTCATATCCACTTAAACTACTCGTTAGTACTGTTAATTGACATCTAATTTGTTTTTGAATTTTATTCAATATTAATTTTATTAAAGATTATTTAAATGTGTTTTCTAATTAAAATCAAATTAAGGTTTATACTCGGCTTTACATTAAATGTTAAAATTAATTAATAAATTATTCAAATTATTTCTGAATAAAATATAATTAAGTTTCATCTCAGTTCTCGTGATGTTAATTTGATTAATGTTTACTTAACTAGCTTTTGCTAATTGAAAGCAATTTAGAGTCAACCTCCGGCTTTTCATAAATAAATGTTAACATTGATTAGTATTAAAATAAGTATGGTTTTGAATTACAATATTGATTTAAGCAACACGATTCATAAATTATCCAATTAGATGCTCTCACATATTTCATTTCATGTTAAGATTTACTTTGGTATAACTTATACATAAATAATTATAAATAAAATGAGATTAAGTTTTACCCCGGTTTTACAAATTCAAACATAATTATTTGAGATAATCTCTTACGATTTTCTTTACTTAAAATCTATCAAGCATATATTTGTGCCATTTAATAATTCAAATCTTCCGATAGTCGTATCTTTTCAACCGTAACTCCGTTTTCAGCGATTCTTGCGCTCACGTGACCATCGAATCGAGCCCTATCCTCTAGTGCGTTCTTTTAAAGCTTTTCCTTTGATTGGTGTGCTGTTCTTAGTGTATATTGTTTGCTTGTATGATTGTGCCGATGATTGCCGCGAGTAGAGAAACGTCATCGAGCGAAGGAACACAATTCAAGTGCTACCAAGTTTGAAGATCAAGACCCGAAGATTAAGTGAATACATTGGATTTGAGGCAAGTACAGCACGGACAATCCTTGCTACCTAAACACACCTTTACATTACTTACTGCATATGCATGTGACTAAATTGTTCCTATTAAGGTTATTCCTAGCTTTGTTTATCCTATACCTTGATTACCTTGGGTTATTGCATTTGGGTAGAACTTTGCTAGGCGCAGCTACTGTCACCAATGTTTAACTGTTAAACTTGACTTAATGGTTCACTTCAATGTTAATGGTAAAATTTGCTTTTTAGCAACATGGATCAGGGAGCTAGGGCGTACATGTTTGGCCCTAGTGTCTCTCCGTAAGGACTGGTTCTTAAAGCGGCAACCCAGGAATCTGTCGCCACCGCCGGAACTATAATGGCTCTGGTCTTGGACAAGTAACATGTACGGCTCTAACTTGACAGTAGTTACCGACGGGCCGACGGCGTTATGGGAAGCATGGGTGAGAGTATGGTTTGATCCACCGAGGACGGGTTTTCCGTCGGCTATGTCTCGTCAGGCAAAGTCCCGTGCTCCGCACGTTGCGCTATTTATTTTTGTTGTTGGCCTTCGTGCCGCGCTTGGACGCCATTGACCCTCCTATTCGGAGCGCCCTGGGAGTCAGTCAATCTCGGTGCCTTGGGTCATGCTGCCTAGGTTGTACCATAACGGCTACTGTTTCGTTAGGGTGTCTTGTGAAAAGCCTCGTAGCGTCCCTATGCGGTCACAACTCGGAAGTGTGGTTTGTGAGGTCTGATCCACCTCCGCGTGGTTGGGTGCAAAGTTCTTTGAACTTTTACGCGACTGGTGGGTAAAGGGCGAAACCTCTGCAGAGTGTATAATCTATCATGATAGCCTTGCTCAGGGTCACGAGTGGCCTGGATCCTTTTTGATTAGAAGATGTTATTATTTATTACTGTTTAAAGTCTGCTACATTACTAATTGGGGAATTCAACTGGGATTCATATGCCTGTAGAGATTTTGGTTTATGCTAAAATGAATCAACTAAAAGTGCTAATGCAGTACAGCCGTGTCAAGCCTTTCTTTCAAGCCTTCATATACCCGTGTTGTTCTTGCTAAGTAAGACAATTACTTACACTTGCCAATATTCAACAAAATCCCGGATGGGTAACAGATGGAATGAATGAGACAACTACTGAGATTCCTGAGGATCGTCTGTATTCTGAGCTGTGGTCAACCAGTCGGTGTCCCTGTGGACTTGAGGCTCTATCTGTGAAGATAGTTAATAAATAGTCTTCCGCTGTGTTTTAGGTACACTCTGATGCAAAACTAGTTTATTCGAGCATATGTACTCTGTTTTACCACAATTGTAAGCTGTATGTGTTTTGTGGACTTCCTGGGCACACATACAGTAGCATTCGGGTTTCTGTGTAAATCCGGGTGTGACAGATTGGTATCAGAGCTATGCTGACTGTAGGATCGCAGCCTAGATAGTACTGGTCTTCCATTAAGGCTTATTTCGCCATACAACCCATGCTTTCTCAATCCTTGACATTTTGATTCTTAAAAAGATGCTATCCTTGAGCATTTCCCCTCCTTGACAATTTCCCTGTTTGGTCATTATATCCTTGAATGTTTTATCCCCACCTTGATAATTTACTTCTCACCCTTGACTTTTGATTAGTTACCTCTACCTTGGTTTGACAAACTGCTGATCCTTAAATTTTGTCTATTCAACTCCTCCTTGTTAATTGCTTTACCTTGGCCATTCATTCTCCTTAAAAATTTCTATTTCCATTTCACACCTCCTTGTCCTTCAAATATTGTCACTTTGGATTCTTACCTTGGCTTCTGATTTCCAAGGTGCCTTTGCTACTTTTCCTTCATCCTAAAACACTTAGATTGTCTGTATCATCCCGGTGCGTTTGCAAGTCACTTGAAGAATGAAGATATCGTCCGTCTACCACAAGAAGTTCAAGCCTGAACGACTTCAAATTACAAGACTACCACTACATCAAGAAGTTAGAAGGTCAAGTTGAAGGATGCCTATACAAAGATGAAGATATATCCATACCTAGGAGGATTCCCCCTTACTAACAACGTCTAGCTTTGTTTAAATTTTGGTGTGGTTAACCTTGGTTGAGTGTGTTTGTAATGCCTGTCCTTATGCCTTTGATTGATTTGGTTCTTTGTAAGGATTGTTGGTGTATTGTTGGTCTTCTACCTGCAATGACATCAGTTTTTTTTAGTCGGGTTCTTACCTTCAGAGGCTTATTTCTCCTTCCTCACCTCCTTCTCCTTTTCCGCAATCCCTCCCCAGATGGAGAATCCCCTTGAAAGCAAAGCCGATAGTGCCTCTGGAAAGGAAATACCAGCTACTTCAATCCATCTCAAGATGGCAGAGCTTATGGAAGTACAAACACAGGCATTGCACACGATGGCTCAAGCTATGGGAGAAATCCAACAAGCTATGATGGAGCAAGCCATGTTTCTCAACGATTACCACAAAAGCAAGGAAGGAAACCGTAAGGTCTCACTAACAGCGTTCCCGCCATCATTCAACCATGAGAAGCCCTTAGCCATGCAAGCAGAGGCCTGTGAGTTATTATCTCCCTTATCTACGGAGATGACCAACGTGGGAGTTCACCCAGGACCAGTAAAAAGGCAAGTGGTAGGAGCATGGGATTGTCAACAGAATAAAAGGACTCATGGAGTTCCAGAGCGAGAAGGGAGGCTACAACATGAGGACACTAAGACTCCAGGAGGTTGTATATGTTGTGAACACCATGGCCTTCCATGCCCTCAGGTTGAAGCTAGCCTAATGACAACTGAGGCGTATCAATGTTTCCGTTCGAATATCAACAAAGAACAGGGGGCGTACGCTAGAAGGTCAGCTCCACAAAGAGTTACCCAAGCTAAAGGTAGTGCTCCAATTATGGGCCTTGAGGATTGGAGTATCACCATCAGAGAATTTCGACCCAAGAAAAGCAGTGGACCCAAGCAACAAATAAACGAAAGGAGCCAAGGAAAGGAGATACTTATACCAGGGGCGAGTGGTGATAATTGTTCCAGATCCACTCAAACTTACGGATTCCAAGATCAACACACCAAGCACCTGGAAGACGTCCACCCTCCACATCACCACTACCTCGAGATGAATCCAGATGTACAAAATACTCCACCGGCAGGGAACACGGTACAGGAAGTCGGCCGAGACGAAGTTTACGCTACCTTGTCGGTAAGGGAGGATACTACAAGCCAGTGTTACATCCTTAACAAGACAGGTAACCAGACCAGTAAGAGACCAGCCAAGAAGAGGGGTAGAGACGAATTCCAAACATATTCCCCAAACTACGAAAGAAAAGGACCACCAGCTGGTCAATGGCCGATACCTCTAGAGTTTGCTGCAACAGGCAGATGCTACCGTTGTGGCGAAGAAGGCCATCATGCGCACGCGTGTCGTTGGAGAAACAGATCATCAGCTTTAGTGACAACAGGGGGGCAGAAAGGTGTCGATGCATACAAGGCGTTGCAGGAGTAGAAGAACCTGACATGACAACACCCACAAGATAAGACTGTGCTAAGTGGAAAGGAAGTCGCCATAGACGGGGACACTCACGTCAAGGAAAAGCAATCCAGGAATCTATCTAGATGTACCCCAATAATCCAATCAGAGTAGTAGAAGTAGAATTAAGGGAAGTGACCACAAAAGTGATTCACGGTATTTCTGAAGCCTGAAGGAGTGTGATTCTCAAGTCCATGTAAAGACCACTGATCTGAATAAAGTCTACAAGATGTCGGAAGTCACCCACCTAAAACCTTCTATTCTTGCTAGCCTTTCCTCTGAATCTCGGGACGAGATTCCTGTTAAGGGGGTGTTGACACGAAAACGCGTCAACGGAGTCGCCGATGCCCTTGGAGCGAAACCGGTCAGACCGCTTGGTGAAACCGGTCAGACCGCTTTCCTTGAGATGAACCGGTCAGACCGCTTTTGAGACCGGTCAGACCGCTTTTGGTGTGGCGACGATAAAACCTAGAACCTCGAGCTCGGGAGGGACCCCGTCGGAGCTTGAGAGTCTAGGGTTGTTCTAGGATCGGCAGGCCACCTAGAACGCCCTCAAACGTCGTCGAGACGAGAGAAGAACAGAAGATATGGAGATTGGAAGAGCTAGAAGTTGGAGATAAAAGTAATGCAGAACATAAAAGTAAAGAAAGCGGTAAATAAGATAAAAAGATAAATAAGATAAATTCGATTGGATGTTGGATGGATTGATTCTCAATCGGCCATAACCCTTTATATTTATAGGGTGGGATGGTCTTCCCCGTTGAGTTGGTTTACAATACGGGATAAAACTCTTTGAAAGTCCTAAACCTACTCCACTACGGACGAAACCGGTCAGACCGCTTTCTGAAACCGGTCAGACCGGTTTGGCGTTGCCAAATCTGCTACAGTAAAACCGGTCTGACCGCTTCCTAGAACCGGTCTGACCGGTTTCCCTCAGTCTGTCAGGAAACGACCAATTTTGGTTGTCAACATATGCCCCCCTGTTTTTTGGCAAAGCTTGCGTGCCAAAAAATAATCTTCAATGATCAGGTCATCTAATAATTGAAATCTTGATATGGCCATGACAACCAACCGTAGTTCCTTGGTACATCAGAAGCATAATATTGATAATTGTAAAAAGAAGACCAAGGACTATACCAAAACCATGAATTATAATTAGGTATACTTGGATACGTATTCCATGGCACATGCATCGACGGAATAAATGTTGAAGAATAATGAGATGACCGTTGATGCTTCTTTGCTTTTGGTGATGAAAAATTCCAACTTTGATCTTCTAACCGATTACTTTGCTTTTGCTCGGCTATCTTCTGATATTTATGTAACAATTCAGCAAAGCTTGGCTTCTTCTTCATCACCTTGCTCTTTGAAGTGACACTTGCAGATTTATCAATTTTTTTGTCAAACCGGTCAGACCGGTTTTTAGAACCGGTTCGACCGGTTCCTTCAGAACCAGTCACACTGAGATCATATTGCCCCCCAGCCGAACATGATTGTTGCTCAGCTATAATATTTGTGATATGCTTATTATTGGGGACAATTTGATTAACAGAACTAGCCGATGAATTTTCAATTATCGGCTTTTCTATGTCTAGTGTCAAATCTGGATTTTTATTTAATCTTCCATCTTTTTTGACACGATAGACTTGTTTAATCACCTTACGCTTATTTTTCTGTGTGGACCGATTCTTTTGATCAAAACGGTCATTATGCATAGGTGATGGCTCATTAATTACCGGCTCCCTATAGGTAATATAATCTGAACACAAATATCTAGGAGGAGACGGCATATATGAATTATAATACCAAGGAGAATAATAATAAGGCATATTAAAACAAGACTCCCATGGCATCGGTGTAGGTGATCCATACGGTGGAAACGGCATTGATTTGTGAGCATTATTCCATTGCCGATTCCGATTATGGAACTTCTCTCTAGGAGAAGATTTTGATTGTTTGGAATTTTTAGACCGACTAGCATCATTGACAATCTCTTGTCTTTGAGACTTAGCCGGAAGTTTCTTGTTGTACTTCGGCTTTTCTCTTTGAGGCTTATGACGGCCTTTGGATTCAATGGTTTTCCAAACACCAATCTCGGGCTTCTTTGGCTTAACCATCTTTGGTTTTGATTTATTTTTTGAAGCCCTAGGTGAAACGGTCAGACCGGTTTGAGAACCGGTCAGACCGGTCTGGGCACCGGCCAGACTGGTTGTGTTGCAACCATCACCTTTGCCTTTGTTCTGTTGCCCCCCGAGCGTCGAGATGCTAGATGTAGCCTCTATACTCTGGCTAAGGGATTTTGGTTCAATAATTTCGGCTAGAGACGGCCGATTTGTTTCTTGACCAACAACATCACAATTTGGCGAATCTTTGCAAGGATTAGGTATAACAGTAGCCGGCTTTTCAAAAACCGACTCTTGATTGATAGGAATCAGATCTACCCTATTCTTTCTAATAAGTAAATCATCCACGAATTTAAGTAAACTACTTACAAAATTAGCAAAGGACTTACTGTGCTTTGGTAGATCATACATCCTCAACTCGTTGATGACAGTAATATTCATCATGATGACACCTTGTTCTGTTATTTTATAACAGTGCTTATGTAGGTTTCCAATGATACCCTTGCGTAGATCTCCAGGCAATCTTTCGAGTGCCATCAAATTGCCGGAGTTTGATAGATCGGCCATGATAGCTAGATTCTCGTCCCCAGCGGAGTCGCCAAAAATATGTTGACACGAAAACGCGTCAACGGAGTCGCCGATGCCCTTGGAGCGAAACCGGTCAGACCGCTTGGTGAAACCGGTCAGACCGCTTTCCTTGAGATGAACCGGTCAGACCGCTTTTGAGACCGGTCAGACCGCTTTTGGTGTGGCGACGATAAAACCTAGAACCTCGAGCTCGGGAGGGACCCCGTCGGAGCTTGAGAGTCTAGGGTTGTTCTAGGATCGGCAGGCCACCTAGAACGCCCTCAAACGTCGTCGAGACGAGAGAAGAACAGAAGATATGGAGATTGGAAGAGCTAGAAGTTGGAGATAAAAGTAATGCAGAACATAAAAGTAAAGAAAGCGGTAAATAAGATAAAAAGATAAATAAGATAAATTCGATTGGATGTTGGATGGATTGATTCTCAATCGGCCATAACCCTTTATATTTATAGGGTGGGATGGTCTTCCCCGTTGAGTTGGTTTACAATACGGGATAAAACTCTTTGAAAGTCCTAAACCTACTCCACTACGGACGAAACCGGTCAGACCGCTTTCTGAAACCGGTCAGACCGGTTTGGCGTTGCCAAATCTGCTACAGTAAAACCGGTCTGACCGCTTCCTAGAACCGGTCTGACCGGTTTCCCTCAGTCTGTCAGGAAACGGCCAATTTTGGTTGTCAACAGGGGGGTAGTTTGTCACACCCCAAAATTTTCAAATTTTGGGATGTGAATTTTCAACATAATTAATACAATAATTTTCTCAATTTTCTAAAATTTTTCAAGCTTCATTTAATTTACAGGGAATTTGTAGTTGAAAATTATATTTATTTATATAAATAAAAATATTTGCGAAAGATAAATAAAATATTGTGTGTGATGCATTCATGCTGCTGCATTGTGTTTTGGTTGCTTGTGAATTAGATTGGAATTTAAATTCTTTTTAAATTCGAATTTGATTCGCATTGTTTGGAGCTTTAGAAAAGTTGTTTTGGCCATGGTTCGTTTTCCCTCCTTGAACTTTTCTCCCCGGCCGAACTTTCCCCCTCCATCTTTTCTCTTCAGCCCGGCCCGCTCCGTTTCAAACCGCCGCGGCCCAGCTCCTTTCCCACCTTCTCTTTTTTCCCCGCAGCCCAGTCCGGCCTGCTCCTTTCCGCCTCGCAGCCCAGCCCCGCTCCGCCTCACCTGCTGCAGCGCCAGCCCGGCCAGCCGAGCCCACTACCCCGGCCCGCTAGCTTCGGCCCAGCGCCGCGAGGACCAGCCGCCCTGGTCCATTCTCTCCCCGGCCCAACAAAGCCGCTCGGCCCAACGCTCACCCCGGCCAGCCTCGCGCGCCTTCCGCCGCTGACACGCGGGGCCCGCGTGTCAGGGCCGTCCCCTACCCCCGACTGAGCCGGACTCAAGCCAGAGTCCGACCCAGGGTCCAATGGCGCGGACGCCGAGGTCCGCCAGGACTCTTCCCCGGTCGCCTCTTTATAAGCAGCCGACCCTGCCGCCTCCCAACCACCGCAACCGCCGCCGCCCTTTGCTCCCTGCACAACACCACCGCCCTCTCTTCTGTGCCGAGTACCGCCGCCGCCCTTATCGGCAATTCGCCGCGCTCGCCGCACGTCGGGGGAAGCCATCACCCCCATAAGCTTCCCCTCGACGAGGCGGAGTTTCGCCGCCGCTTCGAGACGACATCCCGTCGCCGGAGCATCTTTCCCCTCGTGCAGCCGAGCACCACCGTCGGACCTCGCCGGACGATCCCTCTCTCTGCCGCCGATTTCGTCGATTCGACCTCGCCCGAAGTTCCGCGCAGAGGTAAGCGTCATGCCGAGCCCTTTTTCCCCTCTTTTCTTCGCCCCTAGCACGCTCGACAACCTCGCCGGAGTATCACGACCTCGGTTCGCCGCCGTCTACCGCCTCCGTCCCGTTTCCGCCGTCGTGAAGCCCCTAGGTGCACTCGTCGTGACCAGAGCTCTCTCCCCGGCCAACCATTGTCGCGAACGGAGCACCCTAGCTCAAGTTCCACTCCTCTCCGGCGAACCTCCGCCGCCGCCGCTCAGCGCCGCCGCCAGTCAGCGCCGCCGCCGACTTCCCCTCCTCTAGATCCAATCTGGATCGTCAGATCCAAATCCGACGGCCCGCATCAGCCGGAGCCCGAGTCAAAACCGGGTCAATACCGGTCAACCATGGCATTTTGCAAAAGAGCCCCTCCACTATTTCAAAATTTACCCGCGGTCCAGATCTATTCAAAAATAATTAGTATTAGGTCCTGATTTTTACAGAAAACCCCCTGTCTTATTTAAAAATAGCATCTGAGGTCCTGTCTTGGTTAATTTGCAATTAAACCCTCCTGTTTTTATATAAAATTATGTTTTAGCCCCTGGGTTTTTGCAAATAGGCCCCTAGAACTTTTAAAACTTTGCCAGCAAGTCCCTGAACCTTAGAAAAGCCATAACTTTTCCGTTTTAACTCCGATTTAATCCGTTTTCGTTGCGTTAGATTCATATCCACTTAAACTACTCGTTAGTACTGTTAATTGACATCTAATTTGTTTTTGAATTTTATTCAATATTAATTTTATTAAAGATTATTTAAATGTGTTTTCTAATTAAAATCAAATTAAGGTTTATACTCGGCTTTACATTAAATGTTAAAATTAATTAATAAATTATTCAAATTATTTCTGAATAAAATATAATTAAGTTTCATCTCAGTTCTTGTGATGTTAATTTGATTAATGTTTACTTAACTAGCTTTTGCTAATTGAAAGCAATTTAGAGTCAACCTCCGGCTTTTCATAAATAAATGTTAACATTGATTAGTATTAAAATAAGTATGGTTTTGAATTACAATATTGATTTAAGCAACACGATTCATAAATTATCCAATTAGATGCTCTCACATATTTCATTTCATGTTAAGATTTACTTTGGTATAACTTATACATAAATAATTATAAATAAAATGAGATTAAGTTTTACCCCGGTTTTACAAATTCAAACATAATTATTTGAGATAATCTCTTACGATTTTCTTTACTTAAAATCTATCAAGCATATATTTGTGCCATTTAATAATTCAAATCTTCCGATAGTCGTATCTTTTCAACCGTAACTCCGTTTTCAGCGATTCTTGCGCTCACGTGACCATCGAATCGAGCCCTATCCTCTAGTGCGTTCTTTTAAAGCTTTTCCTTTGATTGGTGTGCTGTTCTTAGTGTATATTGTTTGCTTGTATGATTGTGCCGATGATTGCCGCGAGTAGAGAAACGTCATCGAGCGAAGGAACACAATTCAAGTGCTACCAAGTTTGAAGATCAAGACCCGAAGATTAAGTGAATACATTGGATTTGAGGCAAGTACAGCACGGACAATCCTTGCTACCTAAACACACCTTTACATTACTTACTGCATATGCATGTGACTAAATTGTTCCTATTAAGGTTATTCCTAGCTTTGTTTATCCTATACCTTGATTACCTTGGGTTATTGCATTTGGGTAGAACTTTGCTAGGCGCAGCTACTGTCACCAATGTTTAACTGTTAAACTTGACTTAATGGTTCACTTCAATGTTAATGGTAAAATTTGCTTTTTAGCAACATGGATCAGGGAGCTAGGGCGTACATGTTTGGCCCTAGTGTCTCTCCGTAAGGACTGGTTCTTAAAGCGGCAACCCAGGAACCTGTCGCCACCGCCGGAACTATAATGGCTCTGGTCTTGGACAAGTAACATGTACGGCTCTAACTTGACAGTAGTTACCGACGGGCCGACGGCGTTATGGGAAGCATGGGTGAGAGTATGGTTTGATCGACCGAGGACGGGTTTTCCGTCGGCTATGTCTCGTCAGGCAAAGTCCCGTGCTCCGCATGTTGCGCTATTTATTTTTGTTGTTGGCCTTCGTGCCGCGCTTGGACGCCATTGACCCTCCTATTCGGAGCGCCCTGGGAGTCAGTCAATCTCGGTGCCTTGGGTCATGCTGCCTAGGTTGTACCATAACGGCTACTGTTTCGTTAGGGTGTCTTGTGAAAAGCCTCGTAGCGTCCCTATGCGGTCACACCTCGGAAGTGTGGTTTGTGAGGTCTGATCCACCTCCGCGTGGTTGGGTGCAAAGTTCTTTGAACTTTTACGCGACTGGTGGGTAAAGGGCGAAACCTCTGCAGAGTGTATAATCTATCATGATAGCCTTGCTCAGGGTCACGAGCGGCCTGGATCCTTTTTGATTAGAAGATGTTATTATTTATTACTGTTTAAAGTCTGCTACATTACTAATTGGGGAATTCAACTGGGATTCATATGCCTGTAGAGATTTTGGTTTATGCTAAAATGAATCAACTAAAAGTGCTAATGCAGTACAGCCGTGTCAAGCCTTTCTTTCAAGCCTTCATATACCCGTGTTGTTCTTGCTAAGTAAGACAATTACTTACACTTGCCAATATTCAACAAAATCCCGGATGGGTAACAGATGGAATGAATGAGACAACTACTGAGATTCCTGAGGATCGTCTGTATTCTGAGCTGTGGTCAACCAGTCGGTGTCCCTGTGGACTTGAGGCTCTATCTGTGAAGATAGTTAATAAATAGTCTTCCGCTGTGTTTTAGGTACACTCTGATGCAAAACTAGTTTATTCGAGCATATGTACTCTGTTTTACCACAATTGTAAGCTGTATGTGTTTTGTGGACTTCCTGGGCACACATACAGTAGCATTCGGGTTTCTGTGTAAATCCGGGTGTGACATTTCCCCATTCAAAGCCTAGTAATTTCTATCTGAAGTTAGGAACATGATATGACAATGAGAGTTTGATAATTAAAGCAACCATATGAGCATTTCAAGCTTACTGTAACATTTGCAGCATTTTATCAACAACACAGAATGACATGCAAGAACTCAACTTTGCTCAGAGGCTCAAATATGACAAGATGCAGCTGTAAAATATATTTGACTCATTTTCAAGCTTGTTTACTATTTATTCACATTTTCCATGATTAACCATAGCTATAATGATAGATAATATATAAGCAACATTTACATGGAAATAAAATGCATAACTCAGTGCTACTACCATTATAGGACATGGAAAAATTTATTTCACGAATTTATCATGCACAGAAAATTAACTAAGAATATATCAATTTCTCAAGCATGAAAACATGAATAACATCACATCTGCTAGAGAAGTGCACTTTCTGCTTATGCACATTACTCTACTGAGTAGATCTAGTTATCAGGAATGTAATGCAACAAGATTTGCTATTTTAGCATTTTTCTACAATTTATTATGCAATAAACATGGTAAAGGAACATATGTCAAAACAAATAAATCTCGTACAGAGAAATACATTTTCCACCTATGCATGTTAGTCTACTGGAAAGAGCTTTTCACAATGAGTCCAAAACAACTGGGTTTGTCATTTTTAGATTTTTATACAAATTTTGGAGAATTTACAAAGATCAGCTCAAAAACAACAAAGAAACCCTGTAAACTTCTAATCTGGCCCCTGGGATCTATAGTTAATTGCAAACTAGTCCCTAGAACTTCAGATCTAGCCCTCGGATTTCAAAAATAATTCGCAAACCAGCCCAAAGCTTCACTAGGTCAAAACCAGGCCGACCCAATCCACTTTCTCCCCTCCAACTCTTCTCTCGGCTCAACTTCCCCCCTTCTTCTTCCTCGCGCAGGACGCGCGCACGGCCGACGTGTTCAAGGCGTGGCGCGCCTGTGCCGGCCATCTCCAGCCTCCTCTTGAGCTCGGCGTTACTCCACGAGCTTCGCCTTGCTCTAGAACACATGTCGTGCTCGCTCTATAGCCCTCTCCCCAAAGCTTCTCTTTCTTTCCCAAGCGCGCGCCAACCAACACCGTTCATGGCGTCGTCGGCCATTGCCGGCCATCTCCTCTCCTTCCCTCAACTTCTTGCTAGCCTAACTCCTTCCCCACACCCCGAAACATGTTCCCGACCTCTTCCTCCTTCTCTTTGTTGGATTAATTGGGTCTTGCCCCATTTTAGTCTCAATTAATCAAAGAATTAAAGGTACAGTAATAAATGCTACAGAGTTATATCCCAGATGGAGAGTCAACGGGAATCCTAACCAACTGTAACACCCTAAAAATGCCCAATTAAAATTTTTTAGTAATTAATTTAATTTTGCTATTTATGCCCATATTTAATATAGGAAAGATGAACTATTTTAGAGAATTAAAATCAAATATAAGACCGAGAAATATTTTTGTTGCATTCATGCCGCTGCATTGAGTTTTGTTTGCTAGTAGTTCGAATAAGAATTTAAATCTAGTTTAAATTCGAATTTGAATTGTTTTGTTTTCAGCCCTAGAAAAGTTGTTTGAGCCTGAGTTTGGTTTTGCCCCCTGGACTGTTACCCTGGCCTGATCTCTCTCCCTCAACTCTATCTCCTAAGCAGCCCAGCCCCGCAACTTCTCCTCCCCGCTCGGCCCAGCAGCTCCTCCGCCTGTGCTCCCGGCCCAGCAGTCTCCGCCCGCGCCCGGCCTGCCTCGCCAGCCCAGCGAACCGCTACGCCCAAACACCCCAGCCGGCCCGCTCCCTCGCCTTAACCACTGCCACGTGGGGCCCGCCTGGCAGGATCGTCCCCTACCTCCCGCCCGCGCCAGAGTCGAGCTCGACTCGTGACCGCCACCTCGGCCTGGCACTAGAGCCCACCTCCGCGCCGCCTGTGGACCCGTGAAACTTCCAGGAAGCTTCCCCCACGCCGCCATTTCCTCTTTGGCGTCCTTTCTCTGCAAGGAAGGGACCTCCCCCGCATGGAAAGAAAGCCGCCGCTGCCGCCCCGAATCGGCGTGGCTCACACGCCAAGGCCAGCCCCAGGCCTTATAAAAGCAAGGCCACAGCAGCTCCAAGGCCTTCACCAAGCCCCCTCCCTCGAGCCACAAGCCACCCGCGCTTCTCCTCGCCTCGCGCCGCCGCCTTTCGACTGCCACCGTCGAACTTCACAGCCGGCGTCAATCCTTCGATGAGAACCCACCCCAGAGCTCCCAGAGGAGGTAAGGAACCTACCTGAGCGAGCCACAAACTTATTTTCGCTTTGAGCAATGCCTAATTGCTCGCCGTCTTTGTACAGCGCCACCGCAGCCGCCTCACTACAACGTCCACATTCCACACCGCCCGTCTGAAGTCTCGATCACCCTAGGTGAGCTCGGCATCCTACCCTAATGCCGTAGGACCAAACCGGGTGACGAATGGTAGCCCCCAGCTCGAGATAGGCTCGATTCCCGCGACGCTCCATCGTCGGCCGAGCGGCGCCGCCGCGTCCCTGCGCCACCAGCGACCCCCCTCGCCCCGATCCCATCTGGATCATTAGATCCAGATCCAACGACTACCAGCGTGCCCCACCCGCGGTCAAACGTGACGCGTACCGGTCAGCTCTGGCCGTTTTGCAAAAGAACCCCTGAGCTTTTCGCTAATCAACCCGCCATCCAGCTTAGTTTAGAAGTATTTTCAATTGGGTCCTATTTTATTCATTTAGCCCCCTGGGTTTTCAAATAATAGAACCCGCCATAGTTTTACTCATAATTACGAATAGGTCCTCAGTTTTTCACAAATAAGCCCCTAGAAGTTTTAAATCCCACCAACAAGCCCTTGAACCTTAGAATAGCCATATCTTTTCCGTTTTAGCTCCGATTAGAATGATTTTTGCGCTCACGTGTTCTTGGCAAAGCGTAGATTAGTTTTATAATATTCTTTTATTCAGTTTATATTGTTTGGTGTATTGTTCTAATAGAATAATTTTGTTTGCATGTATTGTCTTGTGTGGATGCTTGTGTGGTGATTCGTGTCCAGTCGGCGAGCCGTTTGCGTTGGAGTTTGAGTACGAGGAGGGCTTTTAGGAGCAGGACCCACAGCAGTAGTAGCAACACTTTAAGGAAGGCAAGATATAGTACGGACAATCGTTGCTACCTATCCACATTGTAATGATTTATTTCATACATGCATGTGTCTAAATTGATTTACCTTTAAGGTTGTACCTAGTCTTGATAATCCTGTCTTTTGATTACCTCGGGTTTATGCATATGGGTAGAATCCTTGCTATGTGCAGCTACTGTCACCATTGTCTAATTGTTAATGTTGACTTATTGGTTCACTTCAACATAATGATAAAACCTGCTTTTTAGTAGCATGGTGTAGGGGAGTTTCAGCATGTGCTTCGTGCTTTGTTCTAGTGCCTCTTCGTAAGGTCCGGTTCTTAAAGTGGCAACCCAGGAGCCTATCGCCACCGCTAGAACTATTATGGCATTGGTCTTGGTCAAATAGCATGTAAGTCTCTAGCTTGCCAGTGGTTACCGATGGGGCCGATGGCGTTATGGGAAACATGGGTGAGAGAATCTCTTGATCCACCGAGGGTGGGAGATTCGTCAGCTATGCCCTCGTGAGGCACAGTCTCGTGCTGGGAGTCCCTGCGATGGGGAACTCCACACGTTGCGCATTGTTGGGTGCGATGCCCACGATCTGGACGCCATTGACCCCCCTATGGTTTGACTCCGTAGGCGTACGTCAATCTCGGTGCCTGGGCCATGCTGCCTACGATGTACCATAATCGGCCACTGTCTTGTTAGGGTGTCTTGTGAAAAGCCTCGTAGCATCCCTATGCAGTCATACCTCGGAAGTGTGATGCTTGCGTGGTTGGATGCAAAGTTTCTTTGAACTTTTACATGACTGGTGGGTAGAGGGCGAAACCTCTACAGAGTGTAAATCTGTCATGATAGCCTTGTTCAAGGTCACGAGCGACCGGGATCCTTTTTTATTAGAAGATGATGTTTATTTATGCTTAATATCACTTATACTTTATTAATTGGGTTGCAACTGGGTCCTATTCACTTGTAGTAACTTGGACAATGTTAAAATGAACTAACTAAAATTGCTAATGCAGTTCAGTCGTGTCTAGCCTTAATTTGAGCTTTCATACACCCGTGCTATACTTGCTAAGTAAATGTTTTACTTACACTTGTCATTTATTCAACAAAATCCCGGATGGGTAACAGATTGGGCTGTGCATGAGTCTGTTGTTGAGTTTCTAGAAGATCTACCGTACTACTGAGTTGTGTTCTCCCAACCAGAGTCCCTATGGATTTCGGCTTCGCTTAGATGAGAGTTATTAGTCTTCCGTTGTATTGGTTAGTTTATTTATGTTAAACTCTTATGTAAAACTCTATTTATTCAAGCATAGTTCTCTGTTTATCATATTTGTTTTCTATATGTGTACTATGACTTCCTGGGCACACATATGGTCGCATTCGGGTTTCTGTGCAAATCCGGGTGTGACAGATTGGTATCAGAGCCGTGCTGACTGTAGGATCGCAGCCTAGTTAGAATGGTCGATCAAAAATTTAGGAGACCACCATGATTTTGTAATATGGATCATCTAGTTACGCTTTTTCAAAAACCCAGTGATGTCGGTCTTGTGTGAATCTTGTCTCTAGGTGCTTGGTTTGGTTGTCATTATGCTTATGTGTGATTTGGATTTTTGTAATGATTGTGATGGGCGTAGACGCAAGTCTACCACTATCTAGATTTTGGATTAAGCTTTAAGGTTATTAATGTGTAAATAGAGGCGGGGGGTATTTATTTCTCTTGGTCTTTATCTATCGAATCCTCTAGCCTGACAATTTTAGTAATCTTTTTAAAGTTTCTTCTGCACAAAATCCGAGTTACTTGGTTATGTCCAGTGGAGTTTTTTATGAGAATTACTTGCTGATGATAGGTGGTTAACACAAGGAGCAACGCTTGTGGCAGTGGAAGCAACCAGAACCAGCCACCACCACCACCCACTATTGAGCAAATGATGCTTACGCAGACCCAGCTGATGCAGCAGATGGCCTAGACCATGGCATTGATGCAGCAGAACTAGCAGAATCCACCTCAAAAGCCTAACATGCCGCAACGGGACAAGAGGGCTGAATTTCTGAAGGGACGCCCTCCCACCTTCAACAAAGCCAGCGACCCCTGCAGGCACATGATTTGCTCAAGGCAGTGGACAAACAACTTAACATCTCATAGTGCAACGACCGGGAAAAGGTGTTGTACGCAGGAGGACAGCTTCAAGGACTAGCATTGAACTGGTGGGATTCATACCAGTATGCTCACCTCGATCATACCCAAAACACCTGGCGAGAGTTCTATGACAGCTTCCGTTCTCACCATGTGTCGGAGGCTCTGATGACCCTAAAGAAGAAGGAATTCCTGGCGTTGAAGCAAGAAGGGATGAGTGTCACCACTTACCGTGACAAGTTCATCGAGCTCGCTCGCTATGCCCAGAGGATGTGGCCACTAACAAGAAGAAGCAGACCCGGTTCCGTGATGGCTTGCAGGATGCACTACAGTACCAGCTTATGTGTACCAAGTTCCCAAACTTTCAGGACCTGGTGGATGGAGCCTTGATGCTGGAACATAAGCACTGTGAGATAGAGGAGAAGAAGAGGAAGTTCCAGGGCCAGCAGACTGGAAGCAGCAGTCGCCCCCGTTTCGCTCCTCCACAGGGGAATCAGCAGATGGCAAACCAGCAGCGTTTCCAGGGTCAGTCTAGGTTGATGAGCCGTGGCCAGTACCAGCAGCGCCCCCAATACCCCCAGGCACCACAGTAGTAGTGTTTCTAGGGTCAACTACAGAATGGCTCGGTTCAGCGCAACCAGGTGCAGCCGAGTCCTGTTCAGCTCCCCAACCCAGCCAACAATAAACCAGTGGGTCCGAAGGTGTGTTACCACTGTGGAGAGCAGGGACACTTTGCTAATGCTTGCCCCCGGAAGGCCCAGAACGCCGCAGGTCTGAACAACAACCAGCAGGCTGGACAGCAGCAAGCGCAGGCAGGACGAGGGCCGCAAAACCCCACTAGAGGCATGGTTAACCACATGGGCGCAGAGACCGCAGAGGGAGCTACTGACGTGGTTGTGGGTACGTTCCATGTCAACTCGACCCCTGCAACTATTTTATTCGATTCTAGAGCTTCGCATGCTTTCATCTTTGCTGCATTTGTACAAAAGAATATGTTGACCCTACAACCGATGGGAAACCCCATGTTAGTTAGGTCACCTGGGGAGAACAACGAGCCAGTCTACACTACTCCAAAGTCATCATTACAATAAGGGCGGTAGACTGAGGTATACCCCATAGTCCTCAATTCTGTTGGGTTCAATCTAATCCTGGGAATGAGCTGGCTAGCCAAATATAGTGCTGTGATCCAGTGCGCCAAGAGGGCAGTACAGCTGATAGCAACGGGCGGAGAAAAGGTGGAGTACTAGGAAGCCAAGTCCTCAGAACAGTGTCAACTCAATCAAGTTGAGAGTGTAGCTCTCAAATACATCGGAGTGGTGAGCGAATTCCCGAATGTGTTCCCAGATGAATTGCCAGGTATGCCCCCAGAATGTGAAGTTGAATTCGTTATTGAACTTAAACCTGGCAATGCACCTATAGCTAAGAGACCATATAGGACTGGAGTAAAGGAACTAGAGAAACTTAAGGAAGAATTATGCTTTTGCTAGCCAAAGGGTATATTCGTCCTAGTTCTTCACCATGGAGAGCTCTGGTGTTGTTAGTGGACAAGAAAGATGGGACGCAGAGGATGTGTGTGAACTATCGAGCCCTCAATGAAGTGACCATCAAGAACAAGTACCCATTAACATGGATTGATGACCTGTTTGATCAGCTAAAGGGAGCTTGTGTGTTCTCTAAAATAGATCTTTGATCGGGCTATCACCAAATGAGGATTCGGTTGTCGGACATACCCAAGACGGTCTTTACTACTCGGTATGGGTTGTATGAGTTCACAATCATGTCCTTTGGATTGACCAACGCTCCTGCATACTTCATGTACCTGATGAACAGTGTGTTCATGGATTACCTCGACAAGTTTGTGGTGGTGTTCATTGATGACAATCTGGTCTTCTCCAAGAATGAAGAAGAACACGAGGATCACTTGAGATTGGTGATGCAGAGACTCCGGGAGCATCAGCTATATGCTAAGTTGAGCAAGTGCGAGTTTTGGTTGAAGGAAGTGGCATTCTTGGGTCACGTGTTGTCCAATGGTGGAGTGATAGTCGACCCGAAGAAGGTTAGTGATGTGTTAAGCTGGAACCCGCCTCAGGATGTGAGCGAAATCAAGAGTTTCCTTGGGATGGCTGGATATTATCGAACGTTCATCGAATGATTCTCCAAGATTGCTAAGCCCCTGACGGCACTATTGGAGAAAAATGCTAAGTTATATCTGGATAGAGGAGTGCCAAGCCAGCTTCGAGGAGTTGAAGAAGAAGTTGACAACAGCACTTGTGCTAATTTTGTCTGACATAGCCAAGAGCTTCTCTATCTACTGCGATGCATCCCGTCTAGGATTGGGATGTGTGCTCATGCAGGAGGGAAGAGTTGTGGCTTATGCATCGAGGCAGTTGAGGAAACATGAGCAGAACTACCCGACGCACGACCTGCAGTTGGCAGCTGTGGTACATCCTTTGAAGATTTGGAGGCATTACCTGATTGGGCACAAGTGCGATATCTACACTAATCATAAGAGCCTGAAGTATATCTTCACCGAATCGGATCTGAATATGAGACAATGCCGATGGTTGGAGTTGATCAAGGACTATGATCTAGAGATTCACTATCACCCAGGGAATGCTAACTTGGTGGCAAATGCTCTGAGTAGAAGGAGCTATGTGAACAAGATCAACGGGCATTGTTTGCCAGAAGAGCTCAGCCTAGAGTTTGAGAAGATGAGTCTAGGATTTGTGGCTAGCATCACAGAGATGATAGTGGAACCAACTCTGGAGCAGGAGATCCGAAAAGGTTAGCTTGAGGATGAGAGAATCAAGGAGATTGTGGAGCAGGTTGATCTAGGGAAGGCCTCCGGTTTTCGAGTGGATGATCAGGGAACCTTGTGGCATAGGAAGAGAATATGTGTACCTGATGTGGCACAGATCAAGGATACCATCTTGAGAGAAGCGCATGATTCGGCTTACTCGATCCACCCAGGAAGTACCAAGATGTACCAAGACATCAAGGAGAGATTCTGGTGGTACGGATTGAAGCGTGATGTGGCAACATATGTGGCCCTATGTCACACGTGTCAGAGAGTCAAGGCTGAGCATCAGAGGCCAACAGGATTACTCCAGCCCTTGAAGATACTCGAATGGAAATGGGAGGAAGTCGGTATGGACTTCACAACCGATCTACCTCGCACTCAGAGGGGATTTGACTCTATTTTGGTAATCGTGGATCGTTTGACCAAAGTGGCACACTTCCTTCTAATGAAGACCACATACATCAGAGCCAGATTAGCAAAGCTATATATGGAAAGGATTATGTGTTTGCATGGGGTACCAAATGGATGGTGTCTGATCGAGGTACTCAGTTCACATCACACTTCTGGCAGAAGGTACATGAGTCGATGGACACTAAGCTGCATTTCAGCTCGGCGTATCACCCACAGACGCATGGACAGGCAGAGCGAACCAATTAGATTTTGGAAGACATGCTGAGGGCATGTTCTCTGTAGTATGGTGTAAGTTGGGACAAGAGTTTGCCCTATGCGGAATTCTCGTACAACAACAGCTACCAAAAGAGTCTACAGATGGCACCATTCGAGGCTCTGTACGGCAGAAAATGCAGGACACAACTGTTCTGGAATCAGACTGGAGAGAGTCAGGTTTTTGGGCCTGAGATACTAAGAGAGGCGGAGCGACAAGTGCATGTGATCAGGCATAACTTGAAGGTGGCACAATCCTGGCAGAAGATTTATGCTGATGTCAGATGGAGGGATCTCAGCTTTGAAATTGGTGACTTTGTATACCTCAAAGTGTCACCAATGAGAGGCATAAAGAGGTTTAATGTCAAGGGAAAACTATTGCCTCGTTACATCGGACCCTTCAAAATATTGAATGGATTGGCGAAGTGGCATATCGGCTAGAGCTACCTGAGAAACTGGCCGGAGTGCACAATGTGTTCGACGTGTCTCAGCTGAAGAAATATTTGCAGGTACCTAAGGAGCAAATCCCGATGGACGAGCTGAATGTGTAGGAATATCTCACCTACGATGAGTACCCACTCAAGATTTTGGAGGAGTCTGAGAGGGTGACAAGAAACAAGGTCATCTGGATGTGCAAGGTACAATGGAACCGACACTCAGAGGATGAGGCGACTTGGGAAAGAGAAGAAGACCTCAAGGCCGAGTACCCACAACTCTTCGCATCCACATCCGAATCTCGAGGACGAGATTCATCTTAAGGGGGGTAGGTTTGTAACACCCTAAAAATGCCCAATTAAATTTTTTTAGTAATTAATTTAATTTTACTATTTATGCCCATATTTAATATAGGGAAGATGAACTATTTTAGAGAATTAGAATCAAATATAAGGCCTAGAAACATTTTTGTTGTATTCATGCTACTGCATTGAGTTTTGTTTGCTAGTAGTTCAAATAAGAATTTAAATCTAGTTTAAATTCGAATTTGAATTCCTTTGTTTTGAGCCCTAGAAAAGTTGTTTGAGCCTGAGTTCGGTTTTGCCCCCTGGACTCTTACCCCGGCCTAATCTCTCTCCCTCAACTCTTTTTCCTGAGCAGCCTAGCCCCGCAGCTTCTCCTCCCCGCTTGGCCTAGCTCTGCCCAACAGCTCCCCCGCCTCCGCTCCCGGCCCAGTCGTCTCCGCCCACGCCTAGCCTGCCTCGCCGGCCCAGCGAACCGCTTGCCCCAAACACCCCAGCCGGCCCGCTCCCTCGCCTTAACCACTGCCACGCGGGGCCCGCCTAGCAGGATCATCCCCTACCTCCCGTCCGCGCTCGAATCCAGCTCGACTCGCGACTGCCGCCTCGACCCAGCACCAGAGCCCACCTCCGCGCCGCCTGTGGATCCGCGAAGCTTCCAGGAAGCTTCCCCCGCACCGCCATTTCCTTTTTGGCGTCGTTTCTCTGCAAGAAACGGACCTACCCCGCATGGAAACAAAGCTGCCGCCGTCGCCCCGAATCGGCGTGGCTCGCACGCCAAGGCCAACCCCAGGCCCTATAAAAGCAAGGCTGTTGCAGCTCCAAGGCCTTCACCAAGCCTGCTCCCTCAAGCCCCAAGCTACCGACGGTTCTCCTCACCTAGCGCCACCGCCTTTCAACCACCACCATCAAACTTCGTCGCCGGCGTCAATCCTTCGACGAGAACCCGCCCCAAAGCTCCCTGCCGAGGTAAGGAACCTACCTAAGCGAGCCACAAACTCCTTTTCGCTTTGAGCAACACCTAATTGCTCGTCGTCTTTGCATAGCGCCGCCGTAGCCGCCTCGCTTTGACGTCCGTGCTCCACACCGTCCGTCTGACGTCTCGATCACCCTAGGTGAGCTCGCCATCCTCCCCTGATGCCGTAGGACCAAACCGCGTGATGAATGGTAGCCCCAGGCTCGAGATAGGCTCGATTCCGGCGATGCTCCGCGTCCCTGCGCCTCCTGCGACCCCCCTCATCCCGATCCGATCTGGATCGTTGGATCCAGATCCAACAACCGCCAGCGCGCCCCACCCCAGGTCAAACCTGGCGCATACCGGTCAGCTCTGGCCGTTTTGCAAATAAACCCTTGAGCTTTTCGCTAATCAACCCGCCATTCAGCTTAGTTCAGAAGTATTTTCAATTGGGTCATGTTTTATTCGTTTAGCCCCCTGGGTTTTCAAATAATAGAAGCCACTGTCCTGTCTTGTTATATTTGCACATTAGCCCTCATAGTTTTACTCATAATTATGAATAGGTCCTCGTTTTTTCACAAATAAGCTCCTGGAAGTTTTAAATCCCGCCAACAAGCCCTTGAACTTTAGAATAGCCATATCTTTTTCGTTTTAGCTCCGATTAGAGTGATTTTTGCACTCACGTGTTCGTAGCGAAGCATAGATTAGTTTTATGATCTTCTTTTCTTCAGTTTCTACTGTTTGGTGTACTGTTCTAATAGAATAATTTTGTTTACGTGTACAGGCTTGTGTGGATGCTTGTGTGGTGATTCGTGTCCAGTCGGCGAGCTGTTTCCGTTGGAGTTCGAGTATGAGGAGGGCTTTCACGAGCATGACCCACAGCAGCAGTTGCAGCACTTTGAGGAAGGTAAGTTATAGCACGAACAATCCTTGCTACCTATCCACATTGTAATCATTTATTTCATATATTCATGTGTCTAAATTGATGTACCTTTAAGGTTGTACCTAGACTTGATAATCTTGTCCTTTGATTACCTCGGGTTTATGCATATGGATAGAATCCTTGCTACGCGCAGCTACTGTCACCATTGTCTAATTGTTAATGTTGACTTAATGGTTCACTTCAACATAATGATTAAACCTGCTTTTTAGCAACATGGTGTAGGGGAGCTAGACCATGTGCTTCGTGATTTTTTCTAGTGCCTCTCCGTAAGGTCTGGTTCTTAAAGCGGAAACTCAGGAGCCTGTCGCCACCGCTAGAACTATTATGGCTCTAGTCTTGGTCAAATAGCATGTACGTCTCTAGCTTGCCAGTGGTTACCGATGGGTCAATGACGTTATGGGAAACATGGGTGAGAGTATGTCTTGATCCACCGAGGGCGGGAGATCCGTCGGCTATGCCCCCGTGAGGCACAGTCCCGTGCTGGGAGTCCCTGCGATGAGGAACTCCACACGTTGCGCATTGTTGGGTGCGATGCCCGCGCTCTGGACGCCATTGAACCCCCTATGGTGTGACTCCATAGGCGTACATCAATCTCGATGCTTGGGCCATGCTGCCTACAATGTACCATAATCAGCCACTGTCTTGTTAGGGTGTCTTGTGAAAAGACTCGTAGTGTCCCTATGCAGTCATACCTCGGAAGTGTGATGTTTACATGGTTGGGTGCAAAGTTCCTTTGAACTTTTACGTGACTAGTGGGTACAGGGTGGAACCACTGCATAGTATAAATCTATCATGATAGCCTTGCTCAAGGTCACGAGCGGCCGGGATCCTTTTTTATTTGAAGATTATGTTTATTTATGCTTAATGTCACTTATACTTTATTAATTGGGTCGCAACTGGGTTCTATTCACTTGTAGTAACTTGGACAATGTTAAAATGAACCAACTAAAATTGCTAATGTAGTTCAGCCATGTCTAGCCTTAATTCGAGCTTTCATACACCCGTGCTATACTTACTAAGTAAATGTTTTACTTACACTTGTTATTTATTCAACAAAATCCCGGATGTGTAACAGATTGGGCTGTGCATGAGTCTGCTGCTGAGTTTTCAGAAGATCTACCGTACTACTGAGTTGTGTTCTCCCAGCCAAAGTCCATGTGGATTGTGGCTTCGCTTAGATAAGAGTTATTACTCTTCTGCAGTATTGGTTAGATTATTTATGTCAAACTCTGATGTAAAACTCTATTTATTCAAGCGTACATTCTCTGCTTATTATATTTGTTCGCTATATGTGTACTATAACTTCCTGGGAACACATATGGCCGCATTCGGGTTTCTGTGCAAATCTGGGTTTGACACTAACTTAAATGGTGGACCAGCTTTGGACCACTTGTAAAGCTAGTAAAAGGAGAAGGGCGTGCCACACGCACGCGCGCTCGCTCGCTCGCCTCGCCGAGCCCGGCCTTAGCCGTGGTCGTGGACGTGACGAGACGAGCCGTGTCGTGCCGTTCTGCGTGTGCGGTGTGGTGAATGCTTTGCCACTGATGACAGTCACTAAGTCAATAGTCATTACTGCCATTATTCAGAGGATTAGTAACCGACGTTTAATGGCATTATTGGGCTGACTAGGCATTATGGCCATTGCTACCTCAGTAGTGTCCAGGTTCGTCCCCCCTTCTCCTCTGGTCGCCTATATAAGAGGGGCTCTCTCCCTCAGGCAGAATACATGAACTCCCAAGCCTTCTCTGGTACTTCTTTCAGGAGACCTCTCTCTTTCTTCCTCAATTGTTTTCCTCCTCTCTTGCATTCCCAATGCAAGCTTTGCGCACACTCTGCTTGCGTGGGCAGAAGCCTCCGAACCTCCCTGCCTAGCGATCCCGTTCGGGATAGCCGGGCGATAAGGTTTTTGGGGAGCGTACTCGTACGCGACTGCTCGCCCAAACGACTACTTCCCGATGTCGCCTTCGTCAACGTGAACGACTAATTCCTGGCGTCCGTCTTCCTCGTGCGAATGACTACTTTCAGAAGGCCGTTCGAGGGACTCCACTTCATCTACTCGCCACTGCACCGAATTAGATCGACTACTTCAAACAGGCTAGTCGAGGATGGTTAACACTATTCCTACTGCTGGTAACTGCGCATTCGGTGCCTTCGGTACCGGCCCTGCCTCTGGGTACACCCTAAACCTTGTCTGTTTTTTCTTGTGGTTCTCCTTAATTTTGAGATTTAACTTGAACACACGCACATGCCTTGTTCTCACTAGATCACTCACCATAATCATGAATTTACTAGTAATTATGGAATTAAAACGTACCAAAAATTGATTAGATTTGTAACAATCCAAAAACCTTTGATGGCTCGAATTAAACCAAAAGCTTTCGGTAGCTAGTTTTGCCACATCGATTAAACCAAATGTATTTGATGGCTCGAATTACAAGCATTGGCGCAAGAGGGTTACACTCTAGTTGACAGTGATGAACATTATGCATGTCGTACAAGGGAAGCCCAAACAGTTATCTCCAGAGGAGGAGCGAGCTTTCGTGGCGGCCGATAACCTGTTTCGAAGCGCCATCATAAGTATTCTCACTGAAAGCCTTGTGGACACGTACCTCACGTGACTGAGTGGCAAAGATGTTTGGGATGCGCTTGAGGCTAAGTTCGGGGTCGCTGATGCTGGTAGTGAGCTGTATGTCATGGAATGGTTCTATGACTACAGGATGGTTGAAGACCGTTCTATGGTAGAACAGGCCCATGAGATTCTGGCGCTGGCTAGAGACCTCGAGAATTATAGCAAGGATGCACCATGTCAGTTGCCTGACAAGTTTGAGCTAGAGGTATTATTTCCAAGTTGCCAGCTTCTTGGAAGGATTTTGCGACCTCTCTGAAACACAAAAGACAAGAGTTTACAATCGCCGGTCTCATTGGCACTCTTGATGTGGAAGAGAAGGTGATGGCAAAATATCAACATGGTAAAGGGATTGTTGGGTCTTCCAGTGCCAACTTGGTGCAAAAGAAGAACTTCAATGCATCCAACAAGAAGAAGAACAAACCGCATCAGAACCAAACAAAGGCTAATCAAACGACTCGGTTCAATTAGAAGAAGTCACCGACTGGGAAGTGTTACTATTGTGGTAGCACGGAACACTTTGCTGGAAAGTGTCCGGATCACAAGGATAAGAAAGATGGCAATAGTGCCAACATGGTTGTTAGTGAGACTGGTGGAACGTCGGGGTACGGTAATCTATTACCTATAGTTCTTTCAATATGTCATTCACCTGATTGGTGGATTGACACGGGTGCTAATATTCATGTTTGTGCTGACATTTCCTTGTTTTCTTCTTACCAGGCAGGCAGTACTTCCTCCTTGTTGATGGGGAACGAATTACATGCGGGTGTTCTTGGTGCTGGTTCGGCCGATCTGAAGCTTACTTCGGGAAAGACCGTTCGACTGAGGAACGTGCAGCATGTCCCCACCATCAAGAAGAACTTAGTCAGCGGCTCTCTTCTGTGTAGAGATGGCTTTAAAGTAGTCTTTGAATCCAATAAATGTGTAATTTCTAAGTTTGGAAATTTTGTTGGAAAAGGTTATGATAGCGGAGGCCTGTTCCGCTTTTCTTTGTCAGATGAATGTAATAAAGTTATGAATCATGTTGCAAATGTTCATGATGAGTCTAATGTTTGGCATTCATGACTTTGTCATGTTAATTTTGGTTGTATGATGCATTATGCAAACTTGAGTTTAATTCCAAAATTTATCTGAGTAAAAAATTCTAAGTGTCATGTGTGTGTTGAATCAAAACAACCTCACGAGCCTCATTTGTCTACTGAGGCGAGGAACTTGGCACCTCTAGATTTAATTCATCCTGGTTTGTGTGAGATGAATGGCGTGTTGACAAAAGGTGGTAAAAAGTATTTCATGGCCTTAATAGATGATTGCAATAGATTTTGCTATGTTTATTTGTTAAAGTCTAAAGATGAAGCGTTGCAATATTTTAAAGTCTATAAAGCTGAGGTAGAAAACCAACTTGAGAGAAAGATCAAAAGAGTTAGGTCTGATCATGGTGGAGAGTATTTTTTAATGTTTTCACTACGTTCTGTGAGGAACATGGAATAATACATGAGAGGACGCCTTCCTATTCACCTCAGTCAAATGGGGTAGCCAAAAGAAAGAACCGCACTCTAACTAATTTGGTTAATGCCATGTTAGATACGGCGGGACTTTCCAAGGAATGGTGGGGTGAGGCTATATTGGCTACATGTCATGTCCTGAATCGTGTTCATACGAAGAACAAAGAGATAACACCATTCGAGGAATGGGAAAAGAAAATGCTAACCATTTCATATTTACGAACTTGGGGATGTTTGGCCAAAGTTAATGTGCCTATAACCAAGAAACGTAAACTAGGACCTAAGACTATAGATTGTGTCTTTCTTGGTTATGCTTTCCACAGTGTGGGTTATAGATTTTTAATAGTGAAGTCTAGAGTACTTGACATGCATGTTGGTACCATTATGGAGTCCAAAGATGCTACATTTTTTGAGGACATTTTCCCTATGAAAGAGGTAGTTAGCTCATCTAGTCATGAATTGCCTATTAATAATGAACCTAAAGAACCTACTGTTTTGATAGAACACAATAAACAACCACATGTGGAAAATCCTAAGGAGGATGGCAATGAAGCTCTCAGAAAGAGCAAGAGATAGAGGACTGCAAAATCCTTTGGTGATGATTTCATTGTGTACCTCGTCGATGACACTCTTAGAACCATTGAAGAGACATATTCCTCTCCGGATGCTGACTATTGGAAGGAAGCAGTTTGGAGTGAGATGGATTCTATTATGTCTAATGGTACATGGGAGGTTGTGGAGCGTCCTTATGGGTGCAAACATGTAGGATGTAAGTGGGTGTTCAAGAAAAAGCTTAGGCCTGATGGTACGATTGAAAAGTACAAGGCAAGGCTAGTGGCTAAAAGCTATACTCAGAAAGAAGGAGAAGACTTTTTTATACTTACTCACCGGTTGCCAGATTGACCACTATTCGAGTACCACTTTCCTTGGCAGCTTCCCATGGTCTTATCGTTCACCAAATGGACGTTAAGACAGCTTTCTTAAACGGAGAGTTGGAGGAAGAGATCTATATGGATCAGCTAGACGGGTTTGTAGTTGAAGGTCAAGAAGGAATGGTGTGTAAGTTAATCAAGTCTTTGTATGGTCTTAAGCAAGCTCCTAAGCAATGGCATGAGAAGTTCGACAGAACTTTAACGTCAGTTGGGTTTGTTGTGAACAAAGCCGACAAGTGTGTGTACTATCGCTATGGTGGGGGAGAATGAGTGATCTTGTGTCTGTATGTAGATGACATACTAATATTTGGGACGAACTAAGCCTTATGATGCTAGTAAAATATTGTGGAAAAACAAAAGAATAATGCGAGATCAGCTGAGATACTCCAAGATCATTGGTTCACTCATGTACCTAGCTAGCGCTACGAGACCCGACATCACATATGCTATGAGCAAACCAGTTTGTGTCTAATCTGGGAGATGCTCATTGGGAAGGTCTTGAATGGGTAATGCGCTTTTTTAAAGGTACTGTGGACTATGGGATTCACTATACCGGGTACCCTAGGGCACTAGAGGATTACAGTGATTCAAATTGGATCTCTGATGTAGATGAGATTAAAGCCACAAGTGGAAATGTGTTTACACTTGGAGGTGGCACTGTCTCCTAGAAGTCTTGCAAGCAGACCATCTTAACGAGGTTAACTATGGAGGCAGAACTCACTGCATTAGACACCGCCACTGTTGAGGCTGAATGGCTTCGTGATCTCCATATGGATTTGCTGGTAGTTGAAAAACTAATATCGGCTATCCTTATTAACTGTGATTGTCAAGGTCAATAGTTCAAAGGATAAAATTAAATCATCTAGACATGTGAAGAGGCGGCTGAAATCTATCAGGAAAATGAGAAACTCCAGAGTGATAGCCTTGGACTACATCCAAACGGCTAAGAACCTAGTAAATCAATTCACAAAGGGTCTTTCACGTAACGTGATAGACAATGCATCTAGGGAATTGGGCTTGAGACCCATGAGTGTTACTCAGTAGTGGTAACCTGTCCTATGTGATAGGAGATCCCGTGAATTAGTATGGTGAAACAAGCTAACGTTTAACTGAGAGAAGAGAACCATTGTAATAGGCTCATTCCAATGGAGATGCATTTCTCTTCTAAATCGGTATGGCAGGTTGGTGAAAACCTTAATGTGATACGAGTGGCTCAATGAGGGCAAAGATGTTGGCCTACAGAACATCTCAAAGGATTACACCTATATGGGTTCGATTGCTAGTCACAATCTATGAGATAGGGTGATCTCTAGATACCCATGAAAGACACGAAGTATGACTTATACGCTCCGACCCGACGGGATGCTTACAGCAGCCTAGTACCAGCAAAGGGGCTCTAGTCAAGCTTGTTTTCATGAAACCGCCAATTCAAGGCATAGTCCATTGGTCAGTTGTGAACAAGTGTAGCTTTTACCCTAGGTGGATGTTCAACTTAACAGTCTCCGCCATGCGGCCAGTATATCAAAACAACAGTTGAGTCGAGAGCATTTTCTTGTGTACCTTGAATTCATGGTGGGGATTGTTAGATTAATTGGGCCTTGGCCCATTTTAGTCTCAATTAATCAAAGGATTAAAATTCCACTAATAAATGCTAGGGAGTTAAATCCCAGATGGAGAGTCAACGAGAATCCTAACCAACTTAAATGGTGGATCAGCTGTGGACCACTTGTGAAGCTGGTAAAAGGAGAAGGGCGTGCCACATGCGCGCGCTCGCCGAGCCGGGCCGGGTTGGGCCGTGGCCGTGACGAGATAAGACGAGACGAGACAAGACGAGCCATGTCGTGCGGTGTTGTGCCGTGTCGCTCGGCGTGTGTGGTGGGGTGAATGTTTTGCCACTCATGACAGTTACAAAGTCAATAGACATTACTGCCATTATTCAGAGGATCAGTAACTGACGTTTAATGATATTATTGGGCTGACCAGTAACTGAAGGCATCATGGCCATTTCTACCTCAGCAGTGTCCAGATTCATCACCCCTCCTCCTCTGGTCGCCTATATAAGAGGGGCTCCCTCCCTCAGGCAGAATACACAAATTCCCAAGCCTTCTCTAGTAATCCTTTCAGGAGACCTCTCCCTTTCTCCCTCAATTATTTTGCTGCTCTCTTGCATTCCCAACGCAATTTTTGCGCGCACTCTACTTGCGTGAGCAGAAGCCTCCGAACCTCCCTACCTAGCGATCCTGCTCAGGATAGGCGGGTGATAAGGTTTTTGGGGAGCGTACTCGTACGCGACTGCTCGCCTGAACGACTACTTCCCGACATCGCCTTTGTCAACGCAAACGACTACTTCCCGACGTCCGTCTTCCTCACGCGAACGACTACTTCCCGGAGGACCTAAACGACTACTTCTAGAAGGCCGTTCGAGGGATTCCACAGCATCGACTCACCACTGCACCAAATTAGATCGATTACTTCAAGCAGGCCAGTCGAGGACGGTTAACACTATTCCTCCAGCTGGTAATTGCGCATCCGGTGCCTTCGATACCGGCCCTGCCTCTGGGTACACCATAAACCTTGTCTGGTTTTTCTTGTGGTTCTCATTAATTTCGAGATTTAACTTGAACATGCGCACATGCCTTGATCTCACTAGATCACTCACCGTAATCATGAATTTACTGTTAATTTCTGAAATTAAAACGTACTAAAAATTGCCTAGATTTCTAACACTCTTCGCCACCTTATGTAACACCCAAAAAAATAGCCTACTTAAAATTTTTAGTAATTTATTTGCTTTTATTTAAGTTGTTCATAATTAATATAGGTTAATTAAATTATTTATGAATATTAAAATCAAATATAAGTTGTAGAAACATTTTTGTTGCATTCATGCTGTTGCATTTGGTTTTGTTTGGTAGTGAGCTAAGTTAGAATTTAAATTCTATTTAATTTCAAATTTAGTTTGCATTTGTTTGAATCCTAGAAAAATTATTCTAGTTGAGTTCGTTTTTGCTCCTTAGACTCTTCCTCCGGTCCACTTCTGCTCCCCCTACTCCCTTCCCTGGCTCACCCAGTCCCTTCTTTTCCCCCCCCCCCTCGGCCCAGCCAACCCGCTTCGCTTGGCCCAGCTCGCCGCGCGCGCCACGCCCCCGCTCCTGGGCCGCCAAGCAGAGCCGGCCCAGTCACCACCGCCCGTGCAGCCCGCAACTCCCCCCTCCCTCTCCCAGTGCCAGCGGGCCCCGCCCGTCAGATCCCTCTCCCTCCTCTCGCCCGAGCCCCCCTTCCGCGGCGCGCGTCACGCCGCCCCGGCCAGCCGCCCAGCGCCCCTCCCCGCGCCCGTGGGCCTTCCACGAAGCCTCCTCGAAGCTTCCTCGCCGCCTCCACCCCTTTTCCCCGCCCCACCTTCACTTTCGCGCCATGCTCCCCACATGGCAACCTGCTCCCCGTAAGGAAGGGGATCACCGACCGCCGACCGCCTCAATTAGCGGTCGCATGCCAGGGCAACCCTCCCCGGACCCTATAAAAGCCGGGCACTGCACCATAGAACCCCACCAGGCCCCCTCGAGCTGTCCAGCGCACCCACGCCCCGCTTCGACGCCGCCCGCGAAGCTTCGCCGGCCACCATCGTCGACCACGGCCGCCATCGCTCCACCGCCATCGTGGACCCCCCAGGTGCGCTCGCCTTAGCGCCGTGATGCTCTCGAGCCGAGCCACGCCCAAAACCATGCGCCATAGCACCCATCCCCCCTCGCCGGCGAGCCTCGCTGCTGTCCGTCGTTGCCCGGCCGCTGCGCCACCCCACTGCCGACGTGAAGCCCCCAGGTGGATTCGCCATGGCCCCAGCTCTCTCCCCATCTAGATGCCACCACCAATGGCGCCCTGGAGCGCCGGAATGGCATCGCTGCGGCGAAGCGCCGCCATCTCCCTGTGTCACCGCCGGTAGCTCACCCCCCCCCCAACTCCCCCAGCCGTCCGATCCCGATCCGGCGGCCCAGATCTAAACCGCCTGTGAGTCAAGCCCCCCCCCCCCCCGTAATGGTCAGCAATGGTGGTTTTGCATAAGAGCCCCTGCCTTTTCGTGAATCGACCCGCCGTCCACCGCAGTTCAAAAATATTTGCAGATAGGTCCTAATTTTTATGGAAAACCCTCTGAGCTTTTAAATATTAGAACCCGTAGTCCGAGTTAGTAGCATTTGCGCGTAAGCCCTCGGGTTTGAATGCTTAATTATGCATAGGTCCCTGGTTTTTCACAAATAAGCCCCTAGAAACTTTTAAAACTGGACAGCAGGTCCCTAGATCTTAGATTTGCCATATCTTTTCTGTTTTAGCTCCGATTAGTGTGATTTTCGCGCTCATGTCTTCGTAGTGAAGCGTAGATTATTTCTAAAAGCTTTATTTGTACTGTTTCTATTATTTGCTGTACTTTTCTAATATAATATTATTTGTTTGCATGTATTGGCTTGCGTGGATGTTTGTGTGGTGATTCGTGTCCAGTCGGTGAGCATGTCGCGTTGGACTTCGAGTACGATGAGGACTTTCAGGGTTACGACTCATAGGAGCAGCAGCAGCCACCTTTTGAGGAAGGCAAGTTATAGCATGAACAGTCCTTGCTACCTACCCACTTGTATTACATTAATTCATAAATGTATGTGTCTAATTTGATGTACCATTAAGGTTGTACCTAGTTTGATTATCCTGTCCTTTGATTACCTTGGGTTTATGCATATGGGTAGATCTTTGCTATGCGCAGCTACTATCATCATTATTTAATTATTAATTTTGACTTAATGGTTCACTTTAATGTTAATGATAAAACTTGCTTTTTAGCAACTTGGTTTAGGGAGCTAGAGCATGTGCTTCGTGCTTTGTTCTAGTGTCCCTCCATAAGGTCCGGTTCTTAAAGCGGCAACCCAGGAGCCTGTCGCCACCACTAGAATTATTATGGCTCTGGTCTTGGTCAAGTAGCTTGTACGTCTCTAGCTCGTTAGTGGTTACTGTAGTGGCTGACGGCGTTATGGGAAACATGGGCGAGAGTATGTCTTGATCCACCGAGGACGGGTGATCCGTCGGCAATGCCCTCGTGAGGCACAGTCCCATGGTGGGAGTCCATGCGATGGGGAACTCCACACGTTGCGCATTGTTGGGTGTGATGCCCGCGCTCTGGATGCCATTGACCCCCCCCTATGGTGTGACTCCGTAGGCGTACGTCAATCTCGGTGCATGGGTCATGCTGCCTGTGCTGTACCATAATCGGCCACTGTCTTGTTAGGGTGTCTTGTGAAAAACCTCGTAGCATCCCTATGCGGTCATACCTCGAAAGTGTCATTTGTGAGGTTTGATCCACCTCCGCGTGGTTGGGTTTATAGTTCGTTTGAGCTTTTACGCGACTGGTGGGTAAAGGGCGAAACCTTTGTAGAGTGTAAATCTATCATGATAGCCTTGCTCAGGGTCACGAGCGGCCTGGATCCTTTCTGATTAGAATATGATGTTTATTTATGTTTAATGACACTTATACTTTATTAATTGGGTTACAACTGGGATTCATTCACTGTAGTAACTTGGATAATGTTAAAATGAACCAACTAAAAATGCTAATGCAGTTAAGCCGTGTCTAGCCTTGTTTTGAGCCCTCATACACCCGTGCTATACTTGCTAAGTAAATGTTTACTTGCACTTGTTATTTATTCAACAAAATCCCGGATGGGTAAACAAATTGGGCTGGGCATGAGACTGCTGCTAAGTTTCCAGAAGATTTGTCGTACTACTGAGTTGTGATCTCCCAGTGAGAGTCCCTGTGGATTGCGGCTCCATTTAGTTTGAGAGTTATAGTCTTCCGCTGTATTTGGTTAGTTTATATATGATGCACTCTGATGTAAAACTTTATTTAATCAAGAATTTATTCAAGCATATGTTCTTTGTTTATCATATTTGTTCGCTATATGTGTACTTTGACTTCCTGGGCACACCTATGGCCACATTCGGGTTTTTGTGAAAATCTGGGTGTGACACCTTACCCCTTTCACCCGACACGGTGGCTCGGCCAACGCCGGCAAGCGACGTTCTCCTACCTTGGGTGGCAAAACCTTGGCGATGTGGGCTCTCCGAGCTTCTCCGTATCGAGGTGAAGCTAGCTGGGGTGGTGGCTTGGATGGGGAGGCTGTGGATGCGTGGGCCATCTGAGAGCTTCAACCTCCGGCCATGGCGGCTTGACAGAGCGACATTGGTGGCCTTGGTGGCACGTGCATGGCCTGGGGAGGTATCGAGGATGATGTTGAGACCTTGGGCGAGGTGGGAGCGTGAATGGTGGAGCGGGTTGGCGAGGCGGCGGCGAGCTCTCGGCGGCAAGGTGCAAGGGGGAGAGAGAGAGAGAGCGCGCATGAGAGAGTGGGAGAGCTGTGAGAGAGAGAGAGAGCAGGGCGCTCGATGGGGTTTGGCAGGTGGAGCAGGGGCACGTGGTGTGGGCGACACGCGAGTGGCGCCAAGTGGTGACGTGCCTGTGGGCCCGGCTCAGGGAAACACGTTTAAACCATGAAGAGCTCTATTTAAAAGTGAAATTGCGCCAAAATTTTGAACTAAACTCAAAAATATTTTGAACTACAGCTTGTAGAGAATTTTGAAAGCTACAACATTCATGTTTAACGTTTAGGCCAGAAATGCACCAAAAAGTAGATCGGCTAAAGTTTTTCTCGGTCAAAGTTTTAAATTTCAAAATTTTTGGAATTCCTTTCAAGCACCTAGAGGTCAAATTTTTGAACAAGTAGCTAGTTTTGAAGATCAGACATTGAAAAATCTTTTGGCATGACATGCATTTCATGTTTTCAAATATTTTTCAAACGGTGGCTTGGTCAATTTGACCAAAAGTCTCAATTTGTTGATTTCAAAATCAGGGTTTGACCAAGCAATTGACTGCAAAGTCGAAAATCTTAAACTCTAAATCTGTTAACTTGCAATATACCATTGGAAAGATTTTATAGTCTAGTTTTCAAATATGCAAAAACATTTGCTCACATTTGAATCAGAATTTAAACAAAAATCAATTGAATTTCAGGCTTACAAGAGGACTTAGCCAAAAATGAGAATTTTGACCATGAACACATGCATACATATGATGTATATGAAGCACACGTGGTTATGATGATGCTTAGCATATGTAAACATGATATTATGATCATAAAATGCTGCTTTTCTTGTAGTCTTGAGTTTTAAATTTTTAATGCTCATGCTTTGCACCAAGTTTAATTTAAATGCAACATAAACAGACAAGTGCATATGTATAAAATATGCATGACATATTTATGAAACTTAGATTTAATTATTATTGTTAGCACAGTTAAACCTTGGGTTTTTACAATAGACATAATCTCCAGGAACCAGTCTTCAACTTGACAGAAATACATGTCTTGACAACATTACCACCCGAGAGACAAAGAATACATACAAAAGTGATTGAGTGAAAAGAGAGAGTGGTTCCAGAAAAAAACCCTGAATGCAGGATGACCATAATGGATCTTGTTGTAAGAGCCGTTTCATTCATCAACCACCCAAGATCAAGGGAGTAGCCACTTCAAATCCACAGGTATGGAGAAAGGTTTGGAATAATCAATATGCATTCATTCATTTCATGAAAGAATCTTTACCTTAGTTCTTGCTCTAATTTCAATTTTTTACTCGGGACGAGCATAGATCTAAGTTTGGGGGAGCTTGTTGGCTATCGTTACGGCCTAGTTTCTGACCTCCAACCGAGTATAAAATGAATACAATGGAATGATGCACCATATCTGTAGGGCTTATTTCTAACCATTTCCATGAGTTTTGGTGTTTATTTGATTTCAAGAGGCGAACGACTAAAGTTAAGGGAAAACCACGAGAAATGATGGGTTCGGCCGAATCCCGAGATTCGACGGAACTCCGTGCTTGAACGTGGGCCATGCCGTGACACGAAGACATAGAATCCACCAGAACCCCGGGGTTGGATAGACCCTCATGATCATCTCCAACACAAAGTCAACGGACCGAAAGGTGGGAGAGTACCAAGCCCAATTCGGCGAAAGCCCACAAGTTCGCCCAAACCCACAAACCGACCTACAAACCGCATCAGAAGTGATCTATCACATGGGGAAGCAAAGGCGGTGTAGAAGGCAGTTCGGCTGAACCCCCCAGTTCGCAGAACCCCGCTGGTTCGGCCGAACTGGGGGTGCACCGCCTTGAGAAGCCTTGGCAGCCACTCTACCTCCACCGTCCTTGGCTAGCTATAAATTGAAGTCATCGGCTCCTGAAACAACATACAAGAGAAGAGAAGAGTAGCCCTCCTAGCAAATCGTTGCCACTGTTACATTTAGAAGATAGGGAGGGAGGAGAGGTGAGTGTGTCGGAGAGGAGCCGGAGTGTTGGCCCATCTTCCACTTGTACCTCTATGGATGCGTCTCTACTTCCAGTGACATCCGGATCATATTTGGTAACTCTTGATAAGTATTAGCTGACTAGCGTAGGCGCGGTGCCTAGACTTGAGGTTAACTTAGTTTACCCCTAATTCAACTGTATATGTG
This sequence comes from Echinochloa phyllopogon, assembly GCA_033239725.1. Taxonomy (NCBI): domain Eukaryota; kingdom Viridiplantae; phylum Streptophyta; class Magnoliopsida; order Poales; family Poaceae; genus Echinochloa; species Echinochloa phyllopogon. Next base: position 18,406,518 of record BTCW01000015.1, on the reverse strand, counting down.
GTAGCCATTAGGTGATGACAGCCCTATACGGCATACGTAATCCACCACGTCTGTCTCAGCTGGTAGGAGCCTATGAGGGTGTTAGTGGCCCCACTTCACATCCTATTTTGTGAGTCGCTTAGTCCTTTTCCTGACGTAAGTCTATAGTAGTAGTATCTGCTTCACTCAATTAGTCAGTAGGATATAGTTATCAGACTCGTGCCCTCTCTACCGTTCGGGAGTTTTTCTTCCCCCCTCTCCGTTGTTGTCCACTCCATCCTGCCATTCTTAGAGAACTTAGTTTAGAATTAGTTCACTTCTCGTTCCTTGTGGAAATCGATACTCTGGAATACTCCCGGGTGAAAGCTCCATTTTTATCTGTTTCCTTGTGGATTTATTTGTAGGCTCTATTGAGTGCTAATACACGCGCCCGCCCTGTGCCAACCACTGCAACATCGTGAGTGTTGGCGGTCGTTACGACACGTTTTTGACCACCAATACTCGGGAATAAAAGAGGATATATGTGACATTCCATGTACTTAGGTTTATTTCTAACAGAGTTCCACGAGTTTTGGTGAGTTACACTTGTGCAGGTACAACAACGAGAAATACGTGCTATAGGGGTCGGAATTGACCGATTCGGCCGAACGACTCCGTTCGACTGGTTACCCCCTTAGCCGTACAAGACACCGGGACACGTCCACATCATCGATGACCAAGCAACAACCGTGAGTGACACATGGACGACCGCCATCTCACTTCCGGGCCAAATCAACACGAAGGACATCAACCCAAGCCAGCCTAGGAGGTCCACAAGAAAGAGGCGGTGTTGGGGAGGCCGGTCACGGGCCAGGCCCAGTTCGGCAGAACCCAGGCCTTCGGCCGAACCGCCCCCAGCTGCCAAACCGACCAAGGGAGAGCATCCAAGCCATCCAGCATCCAAGGCCATGGTTCTGATGGTTCGGCCGAACTGGGCAGTTCGGCCGAACCAATCCATTCGCCCGAATCCCCTGGATTCGGCCGAATTGGCCGGGCCACCGCCTCTCACTCCCTTGGCTGCCACTCCACTCCCACCGACGTGCTCAAGCTATAAATAGAGGAGTACTTCACTTATTTCACACACACTCAAGCCAAGGAGCTCTCATTCCACTTCTTTCTAGTAGAGTTATTATAGTTTAGTTGGGATTAGAGTTGAGTCGAGTTGTGCCTCGGAGGTTTCGGAGTCATCTTCAGAAGCTCTGGTATAAGCTCTTGTATGTTTTCCTTTTCCTTTTGTCAGACTTTGAGTTATCAATGTAGTTATCTTTATCACCTTGCCCTTGTCATTTATAGCTTGCTTCTACTTCATTCTAGTTTCATCTATATCGTGTTTAGACTATAGTTAGTTGTAGCTCTAGTGCTTCTAGATCTTGATTAAGTCTTTGTCTTAGCAGGTTCTTCGATCTTGCTCAATACTTGTGGGGAATTGTCACTGGGGTATTGACAAGGTTGCTTGCTCTTGCTAGCGGAGTAAGTAGTTGTTGACTAGTGTGGGAGTGGTTCCCAGACTAGCCAGTGGCCTTAGTTTGTCCCCATGTCTACGGAGGTGGTAGCCGTTAGATGGTGACAGCCCTATACGGCCTACGTAGTCCATCACGTTCGTCGTAGCCTGCAGGATCCCAGAGTGTAGGATTGGTAGCACCCCTTCTCATCCCTTTCTGCGTGTCATAGGTTGTATTGTCCCGATGCTAAGACATTAGAGTTAACCCTAATCTCAGAGTACTGGCTCTTCAGCGACTGTATCTCTAAGCCCGAGTGACATAGGTAGATAAAGTACCTAGGATTCCTCTATCTCTTCTCGTTGTCCTCCCAACTTTCTATTCCTTCTCTTTCCTATCTGAGCCACCCTTGAGTTGTGTGTCACGATATAACCACTCCTATCCAATACCGTTTATCCCCTGTCTTGCTAGTAGTGTACCCTTCTCTGATAGTCTCAAATATCTGTTTGCTAGTAATCTTGCCAAAGCTTCCCTGCGGAAATATAAATTACGATACCTCGGATTACTCCCTGGTGAAGTGCTACAGTGGTAATTCTGTGTGCTTGCAGAATATTTATATATTTTACTAAGCCATAAGAAAAACCACTGAAACAATCCTTACCCCAGTACCTGGTTTCACAATCCTGATATTGAATCGTAAGAAGTGCCAACAAGCATTTATGGCGCCGTTGCCGAGGAAGCAATTGGCTAGATACTTTCAAACTTTTATCTCGAGCTATCTTAGTTGAGTATACCGCTACTCAAGCGGGTTTATCCCTGCTCTGTTTCGTTGGTCTTGTGAAGCAGAGCAGTGCATGACTGGTTTCAACCTACCGTCAAACTACCAAGAAAATACGGAGTCTCTTCTGAGGAAAGTGCGACCCCGTGTTGTACCTCCTCAGAAGCAGCTCATTCCGACGAGCCCAGTCTTTCCCGTCATTGACCTGGCTTCATCGAGGATGGCAAGCAAGATGATCCGCGAGTTCTCTGCTCCATTGAGCGAGAACGTTCGTGTTGGACCAGCTCCGCCGATCGGAGAGGGGAACTTCGAGCTCAAGCCAGCCCTCATCAACATGGTGCAGGCTAGCCTGTTCTGTGGCAAGCCACACGAGGATGCCAACGCTCATCTTCAGCATTTTCTGGAGATTTGCAACACCTTCACCATACGCGGGGTAAGCATTGATGCCATTTGCCTTCGTTTATTCCCTTTTTCATTATTAGGCAAGGCAAAACAATGGTTTTATGCTAACCGTGAAGCCATAGAAACTTGGGATAAGTGCACTAGCGCATTTTTTGCTAAAATTCTTTCCGGTTGGGAAAACCAACGCCCTCCGGAATAAAATTGCTAGTTTCCAGCAACTGAAAGATGAAACGGTCTCGGAGGCATGGGATCGCCTCCAGGACTATATATCTGCTTGCCCTCACCATTGTATGCAGAGTTGGTTTATCGTTCAAACCTTTTACCACGGGCTTAGAAGCTCTGCCCGTGAGTATCTGGATGCTGCTGCTGGAGGTTCTTTCTTCTCTCTTGAGGAGAGCCGTGCAAAGGCCCTCATAGAGAAGATGGTCGAGAACCAAGGTTGGTCCGACGATCGAGCCCAACCTCAGACCCGAGGAGTTCACCAAGTTGAAGCTCTGGACATGCTCGCCGCCAAGATGAACCTCCTGATGAAGAAACTGGAGGCCCCTGCTCAAGAAATGGTGCAAGTCATGGATGCTCGCATGACTTACGAGGTATGTGGCAACACTGGCCATTCGGGGAGCGAAGGCCCCGAAATGCGAGAAGAGGCCCACTACGTCAACAACTCCAACAACAACGGGTATCGACCGAACAACTACGACAATCAAGGCTGGAATTCGCCCCCAAACCTCCCATTCGAGAGGCCTCAACAAGGAAACAACTTCAATTCCAGCAATTTCAATAATCAGCCATAACTTAGAGATCTAGTGTTTGGCTAGGGTAAAATCACTGAAAATATCAATAAAAGGCTTGCTGCTAATGATAAAATCCTGGAAAGCATAGACTCTAGGCTGGATTCCTTTGCTTCTGCTATGAAAAGCCAACTGAGTCTCAATAAAATGATAGAAACCCAAATTGCTCAGTTAGATGCCTCTTTACCATCATCTATAGAGGGGAAAATTGCTGGGCAACCAGACAAATTGTCCCCGTGAAAAGGTTAAAGCGGTCACCACGAGAGGGGGTAAGACCACTGGGGACCCGCCATATCCTAACGGTGCAGGCAAACAGACAACAACTCCAGCAAGTGATAGCGAAGAGGAGGAGGCCGTAGTCGAACCCCAGAAAACAAGTCCTCAAAAGGAGACAAAAATGGCCCCTCACGAGTTCTACGACACGACTGTGCTGCCATTCCCCAGAAGAAATCACAGGCCAACGGTGGATGAATAGTTTAGCAAATTTGTTGAGGTAATCCGAAAACTATATGTCAATATTCCGTTACTTGAAGCTATGCAGGTTCCCACATATGCCAGTTATCTGAAGGACATCCTCAACAACAAAAGGGTAATGCCAACCACCGAGGTAATTAAACTAACCGAAGCCTGCAGCGCAGCCATTCTAAATGATCTCCCAGAAAAGAAGAAGCACCTTGGATGTCCCACCATCACATGTTCCATCATGGAGCAACATTTCAACCACACCCTATGCGACCTTGGAGCAAGTGTCAGCATCATGCCCAAGGTAGTGTTTGATAAATTGAACCATACTTCCTTGTCCCCTACAACTATGTATTTGCATCTAGCGGACCAATCGATTCGCTATCCCGCGGGAATAGCCGAAGATATTCCGGTGAGAATCCGGGATTTCTTCGTGCCCGTGGACTTCGTGGTGCTCGACATGGAGGTCGACACGAAGACACCTCTCATCCTCGGGAGGCCATTCCTGAGAACTGCCAATGCAAACATTGACGTAGGAGCCGGAGAAAACAGTTTGAACATCAACGGCAAGGAAGAAAAATTTGCGTTCAAGCTCAGGGTGGAGAAATGCTCTCAGGTATGTGCAATTCCAATTCAACATTCAACTAACCTGGAGCAGGACAAGGTAGTTGCGTCCAAGCCAAAAATGGACAGTGTTGTTGCCACCATCAAGCAACACTGGGAGAATGAAGAGGAACCGATCCCACCGCCACCGACACAGAAGAAGACTAAGAAGATGTGGCGGAAGAAGGTTGCATCGCCCGAACCACTCACTCCGGGATCGAACGATGACAAAATTAACTGAAGACAGGAGGAGTCCCGCTCATGGACTTTAAACACGAGTTCGCGTCGCGAGGAAAACCGGTATGTATCTCATGTTTCCCTTCCAAAATTTTATTTTCCATCATTGCATTTGCATGTTTTCCTTCCAAAATAAATGAACCACTTGTGTAATTAATTTGAAAGAGAGTAGAAAAATTTCAAGCATGGTAAAAATAAATGGACAACGTGCTGAAATTTATTTACAGTGGGTGTAAAATGTAATTCTCATCATTTTTACCCCTTCTAGAACATCTCCATTTATTTACCACCATCACCAACCAACACAAAACATGTCTACCCCACTCAACATGGCTGCACACTCACCAATTATCACAAACATGGCAGCATGGGGGTGACTCCACTAACTTCCACTTTGGTCATGTCAAATTTGCATCTTACCTACCACTAAAATCCACTCACATGACCAAGGCAAGTGCTGGCCACATAATTTTGCGCGCAACCAAGGCAAAGGTGAGTGCTGCACTCACATGGGAGTGCCCAGGCCACTGAGTCCAATTCGGCCGAATTGGGCCATTCGGCCGAACGGCCTGGCTGCCTCCCCTCTGCCTATAAATGCTGGGCATTGCTTGCTAGCTTCTCACACACTCACACTCTGAAAAATCTGACAAGAAGCTCTCTCTCTCTCTCTCGAGTTCCTTGCTCAAGTTCTTCTTTAGTTCTTGCTCAAGTTGGTTCACTTGCATTGCTGAAAATCCAAAAAAAAATATTTTGCCTTTGTTCGATCTTTGTGCTGAAACTTGAACGTGTGTGTGGTGGTTTCCGACACCCACAAGAATGATTAATCTTTTGTGGAGGTTTTCATCCCCGCAAGAACGACTAACTCTCTCGAACGACTTGATTTACTTTTGCTAACCCCATATATTCAGTCCTTCAAGTAGTCGTTGTGCTAACCTTTTGCAGGAAGCATGTCGAAGCTCTTCTCCGCGTTCCGTTGCTTCGCCCGGCTGAACAAACGCTCGGACGATGCTGGGAGCTCCCCAGCCCCGTCCCGCGGTTCAAGCCGGATGGATGTGGATGAGTCAGGGGCAGCCGACTTGGGGAGAGGCTTCGCCTCGCAACCAACCCTGCAGCTCCTGAACTAGAGTGACATCATTCTCCGGACGGACCGGGAGCGGAACGTCTTCAACATGCTATGCCTAAAGGAGTTTGAGCATACCCGTGTCTACGAGCAGGCCCTGCTCGTAAGAACGGGTATGGACAAAGAGTTCCCAGAAGTCTTCGAAGCCGTTGGCTGGGGCAACTTCTGGCGTGTTGACGAACAAGGTTCGCATCTCCTCACCCTCGAATTTCTTTCGACTCTCACTTCTGGATGGGAGGGTGTTTGCTTTCGATTTTTCAACAAAGAGTATTCCTACTGGGACGTCCGGAGCAGGAGGCTCTAGACAACCCCAGGACCCAGACTACTTCGCCTCGGGCTACTGGGACTATGCTCCGAGTACGGACTCAGAGTACTCCCAAGGATGGTACGAAGGAGGGTACGACAGTGCTTCCCGACCATACTTCCCTGGGCACTCTCAGTCCACATGATTCGCTGCACCAAGTGGCTACGACATCGGTCGAGAGTTATTTTACATCTCCGACCAAGTCGACCTCCTCGATGACCGTACACAGAGCATTGAAGACACCCTGGCACACCATTCTCAGTATCACCAAGAGAATAGCGGCGTGCTGGACTCTCTACGGTACGACATCCAACAGCATACGGATCAAATGTTAGAGTACTTTTTGAAGTTTCAACCCTACCAGTGAAGAATCCAAGCTTGGGGGAGGACCCCCATCAGGTATGTTTGATGTCCCTTTAGCACTTTGATCTTTCACTTGCCATTTCCCTTTCCATTTTTCCACCTTAAAATGAAAACACCAAAAATATTTCCCTTGAATAAAATAACTCTCAACTATGCATAGAATGAATCATATGCCTCTCACCTTGGAAATGATGAATAGTTGCTCTGTCATTAATTTTGCAACCTCATGGGAAAATGTTTTCAACTAGTTTCTTTATAGTACTTGAGTTATTTGGCATGAGTAAAATGAACCTGAAAACCTCATGGGAGCACATGCTTTATCCCAAGTCTGAGTTGTTGTGAGGAATGATATAGTGAGATTTGGTTGAGTTCTTGCTTTTTCTCTTAGCACGGTGAATGTCTCGGATATCTTTTGCTTTCAAAAATAAAATAAAGTTCCTCATTGGTCAAAAATACCTACCAAAGCCGTATGCTAAGCTTAGTCAAAAATTTCTACTCATATGATGCTTGTTGTCTTAGTGAGCTTTATCAAATTGTTGTGACCTTTGGGTGAAACCTTCATGCTTCTAAGATCGAGATTCACATACACACCACACTCACTTGCAATTCCTACACTAGGAGTTAGCAAATATTTCCATCATCCATCCACCAAATAAATACTCCATGTTCTATGATCTCCTCTCCAAATATCCTTGAATAGAGACATGGCCTATGCAAAAAGAAAAGCATGCCAAAGAGCATGGCAAAAATAAAGAGAAAAAGAAAAGCATGCCAAAGAGCATGACAAAAATAAGAAATAAGAAAAGCATGCCAAGTGGCATGGCAAAAATATGAAGGCACAAGGCAAAAATATGAAGCCACACAAAAGCTTTGTTAGACTTTAGGATTAAAGAAGGCACAAGCCTTTGGTGAGGATACAAACACCACTTGAGCGATCGAGTGTATCAATTGAGGAACAAAATTTAATTTTCGAAAATTGTGGAAACTCCGAGATGGGATCCTTAAAAGAGTAGGAGTGGAATAAAAACTGAGTTAAGCTGTCCAACCTTTCAACCGCCCAAGACAAGGAGATTGCTGTAAGCCCCATAGGTAAAACGGTGAGTTAAAACTTTGCCAATGATTCGAGTATTTTCGAGTACTAGTTGTTTATAAAGTTACCTACAAGAAAATTTACATTATAGCAACTCCTGATCCACTGAGCCTAAGTCTTTATCTTTGCTCGAGGACGAGCAAAGTTTTAAGCTTGGGGGAGCTTGTTGGCGGTCGTTACGGCACGTTTTCGACCACCAATACTCAGGAATAAAAGAGGATATATGTGACATTCCATGTACTTAGGATTATTTCTAACAGAGTCCCACAAGTTTTGGTGAGTTACACTTGTGCAGGTACAACAACGAGAAATGCGTGCTATAGGGGTCGGAATTGAGCGATTCGGCCCAACGACTCCGTTCGGCCGGTTACCCCCCTTAGCTGTACAAGACATCGTGACACGTCCACGTCATCGATGACCAAGCAACAACCATGAGTGACACGTGGACGACCACCATCTCCCTTCCGGGCCAAATCAACACGAAGGACATCAACCCAAGCCAGCCCAGGAGGTCCACAAGCAAGAGGCGGTGCTGGGGAGGCCAGTCATGGGCTAGGCCCAGTTCGGCCGAACCCAGGCCTTCGGCCAAACCGCCCCCAGCTGCCAAACTGACCAAGGGAGAGCATCCAAGCCATCTAGCATCCAAGGCAGTGGATCTGATGGTTCGGCCAAACTGGGTAGTTCGGCCGAACCAATCCATTCACCCGAATCCCTGGATTCGGCCGAATTGGCCGGGCCACCGCCTCTCACTCCCTTGGCTGCCACTCCACTCCCACCGACGTGCTCAAGCTATAAATAGAGGACTAATTTACTTGTTTCACACACACTCAAGCCAAGGAGCTCTCATTCCACTTCTTTCTAGTAGAATTAGGATAGTTTAGTTTGGAGTTAGAGTTGAGTCGAGCTGTGCCTCGGAGGTTCCGGAGTCGTCTTCAGAAGCTCTGGTATAAGCTCTTGTATCCTTTCCTTTTTCCTTTTGTAAGACATTGAGTTATCAATATAGTTATCTTTATCACTTTGCCCTTGTCATTTACAGCTTGTTTCTACTTCATTCTAGTTGCATCTATATCGTGTTTAGACTATAGTTAGTTGTAGCTCTAGTGTTTCTAGATCTTGATTAAGTCTTTGTCTTAGCTGGTTCTTCGATCTTGCTCTATACTTGTGGTGAATTGTCACAAGGGTATTGACAAGGTTGCTTGCTCTTGCTAGCGGAGTAAGTAGTTGTTGACTAGTGTGGGAGTGGTTCCCAGAGTAGCCAGTGGCCTTAGTTTGTCCCCACGTCTACGGAGGTGGTAGCCGTTAGGTGGTGATAGCCCTATACGGCCTACGTAGTCCATCACGTTAGTCGTGGCTTGCTGGATCCCAGAGTGTAGGATTGGTGGAACCCCTTCTCATCCCTTTCTACGTATCATAGTTTCTATTGTCCCGACGCTAAGACATTAGAGTTAACCCTGATCTCTGAGTATTGGCTCTTTAGCCACTATATCTCTAAGCCCGAGTGACATAGGTAGATAAAGTACCCACGATTCCTCTATCTCTTCTCGTTGTCCTCCCAACTATCTATTCCTTCTCTTTCCTATCTGAGCCACCCTTGAGCTGTGTGTCACGGTATAACCACTCCTATCCAATACCGTTTATCCCATGTCTTGCTAGTAGTGTACCCTTCTCTGATAGTCTCGAATATCTGTTTGCTAGTAATCTTGCCAAAGCTTCCCTGCGGAAATATATATTACGATACCTCGGATTACTCCCTGGTGAAGTGCTACAGCGGTAATTCTCTGTGCTTGTAGAATATTTATATATTTTACTGAACCATAAGAAAAATCACTGAAACACTCATTACCCCAGTACCTGGATTCACAATCCTGATATTGGATCGTAAGAAGTGCCAACAGCGAGCAGCATCGGGACATGTACAACAGCGGGACAGGTGCCTCCGGCCTGCTAAAACAAGGTCAGAGGACGCGCACATGAGCAGAACAAGCCTCGAGGTTGTTGTCACTTCTTACGCTCCAATATCAGGATTGACAATCCTGGTACTGGAGTAAGGAGTGTTTCAGTGCTTTTTCTTATGGCTCAGTAAAATAAATGAATATTCTGCAAGCGCACAGAATTACCGCTGTAGCACTTCACTAGGGAGTAATCCGAGGTATCGTAATTTATAATTTCCACAGAGAAGATTATGGCAAGAGTACTAGCAAACAGATATTCGAGACTATAATAGAGGAATATACTACTAACAAGACAAGGAGATATCGGTAATGATATGAGTGATATACCATGACACACAACTCAAGGATACTCGGATAGAAAAGATAAGAATTCGCTCGTTGGGAGGACAACGAGAAGAGAAAAGGATTCCTAGCACTAGTAGAGAATTGGGCTTTAGTCCCTGTAACAACCCAAAATTTCCTATAGGCTCTGTTGAGTGCAAAAATTCGAATTTAAAAAATTTTTGGTGAAATTGTGTGCATGCAAACAAACATATAAGAGTGTCTTCTATTTGCTCCCTAAATTCTTAGGCAATTTAAATTCAATTTAAAATCAATTTGAAGTGCTAAGGATGAAATAGTGTGATTTGGATTTATTTGGATTTATTTGGATTTTTGGTTGGTTTGAATTCAAATTCTAGATTTGAATTCAAACTCTAATTGACTAAACTAATTTCCAAATCCTTCTAACTGTTCGTGGGCCGAATTCCCGAAGCTTAAGTCCAACTTTCGCCCTTCAACTTCTTTTCCGAGCCAGCAACCCAATCGGCCCAGCCGGCCTTTCGGCAACCTGAGGAGTTTGGGCGGCAATACCTGTTATGGGTGCCGATTGCGGACCGTTGCGGCGGATCGCTTGTGATGCAGATACTCGCTTTACCGAACAATTAAGGACCGAGTCGTGCCCCCACTTTGGACTTGGGAATTACCGTGCTCACCATCTACCCAGTATGGGGAGGGTTCCAGCAAGCCTACTCTAGTGCGGCGCCGAGACTGTAGGAGAATCGAGTTTGATATGTGTAGGGGGGATTCGTTGCGGCGTAATCTCCCTGATTTACCACGGCCCCCGACTGGCCCCGGTGGGAAGGTTTCACGACCCTGGGGCAGATGTTAGATCGGATGTTTCCCGAGCCCAGGGAGACAGGATTGGCACCGCTACTGTTTAGGGTCTTTGCTGTGGGCTGTGTCTCAGGTTGGTTGCGGACTAGCCTTGCAGCCCGGATGGATTCCTGGAGTGCCACCTCTGCAGAGTGTAAACTATACGTATAGCCGTGTCCACGGTTACGGACGACCCATTTCTGAGAAGCCCCGGCTAGCATGGGAAACTGCTTTCTTACCTCATCCTTGATTTGGGTTATGAGAGATTGGTCCAGCTGAGGCTGTTGAGACGAGGTGGGGAGGGAGCTCACCGAGTCGACTAGTGAGTGAAAGGTGATTGGTGGATGATGATTTGCGGGAACCTGCCGTGGCAGGACGAGCCCGATGGGAAAATGTGAGGCTGATGGTTGGTTTTGGGGAGTGTATGATGTATGTGTGTGAGCAGGAGTTGGTGATGAGATGAATTTGGGTTATTGCTGCTGCTTGCATAAGAAACCCTGGCTGAAACCTTGTTTATTTCTACATCCTTAGAATAGGCCACCTTTAAAGCTTGCATCATATTATGGTTGGTGACGTGGACCTGTCCCATTTCCTTGGGGACAGACCTTGGGTTCTCAGGTGAAGACCCCGACCTCGAGTTCAACCAGGACGGGTGGTACGATTGAAGGGTGCGCGCTACGCTCAAGGATGCCTGTGGAGGAGTGGACCCAGTTGTTCTAGCTACCGCCGCGTAGATGTTTCTTATTGTCGTTTTAGCCCAGAGGGCTTGTACCAGACGCTTTGTCTTTATATGAGTCATGTAATGAAACTTTTATCGTTGTATGGATGTGATATTCGACTGAGATGAGTTCTGTACGAGATAGCTGCTATTCCTGGGACTATCTCAAGGGTACAGGGAGTCGGGTTCTCGTTGGTGAGAATCCGGTTCGTCACAGTTGGTATCAGAGCCATACTTGACCGTAGCGCGTAACCCATAGAACGGAAACTTAGGACAGAAGCTCTAACTGAGTCCTCTATTTTATATGAAACCCCTTGGACTATTTGAAAACTATATAAGTACATCTCATCTATTTGCAAAAACTTTTACCCTTACCTTACCTTACTAACTTGCTAACTTACTAACAACCCACTAACTGTCTGGCAGATGGAAAGAAGATCAGCAGATGAACGATGAGAGATCAGGACCACAGGAGCAGACTGTGGAGGTTTGGCAGTGCTACTGAGGGAGGTGCTGCGTACAGTGGGGATAGATGTGGACAACGTCTTCTACGAGGGATGGACCTACGGACCTGGAGAGGGAGTACACACCCGGTTGCAGATGGTTGTACCCAACATCCCTGGACGACCAAGGTCATTGATGCTACGAGCAGCTACCAGCGAGAGCACTTTCAGTCGGGCAGTGCAGACTATAGCTATGAGGATACTCCGACTTGCCACACTTGTGTACCAGAGTCAGCTCAGCCACACTCGTTTCCAGTACCTACCACGAGCTCTTGAAGATCCGACAGACAGAGACGCAGTCAGCTTGCAGGCTCACGCAGCAGACCGAGAGCGGAACGTGACTCTGCGGACCTCAGTTCAGTGCATGATAGAGCAGGAGTATTTGAACATTGGCTTAGAAGAGAAGGTTGCCAAGCTGAAAGAGAGGGTATGGAAGCAAGACCTCCAGCTGATGGAGAAGGACAATAGGATCGCCCTACTTGAGGAGCAACTCAGAACTAAAACGAGGGAAGTCAGAATCTTGAACCACGAAGCTCGCAACAACAGGCAGTTGGCAGGACTGATCCGAGCAACTCACCATGCTCGAGATGTTCGCCTGGAAGATCAACTCACAGAAAAAGACAAGGAACTGGCAGCCAAGGAAGAAGAGATAGAAGGTCTGAAGGAATAAGTATACTGGTTGGACAGTCTCAACTCAGAACTCCAGGAAGAAGTGGATAGCTACAAGGAGAAGAATGGACGAAACTACCAGCTGATGAAGTACCTGAGTCTTCAACAGATTATGGCAAAGGATGAAGCTCGAAGGACCCTTAGTAGTTGGGTAAGATCAGACAGGAAGAGAGTGGCAGAAATGATCGCAGTGAACCAAGGACTACCAGAAGAACGCAGAGTTGAACCCAGAACAGAGAACTACAGAGTTTCACCGAGCCGAGTTGAGCCGATACCACCACCTGAGGCTCGAACCCTTACTTCCGAGATGACAAGACTGAGACAAGAACTGGCACACTTAGAGAAGCAGTTGACAGAACCTGAGATGGACATAGTGAGGTTGGCAGCGCGCCTCACGGACACCCACCAAGACAACAGGCAGTGATCAAGCAGCAGACAGAGACTGAGGCTGTGAGGTCGGCAGCGCGCCTCACAGGCACTTTCAGCAGTATGAGACAGATGCAGTAGACAGTATCAGCAGATGATGAGAGTTGTATCTATCTTCATGAGTATATGTTTAGACTTAGTAGATCATGACCACCTTTTGGCTCAGCCACGATGTAGCATTCGCTTAGATGTACTAATCCTCAAGGTTTCAGGAGCTGACCTCGGGATAGTACACATGTCTAGGGTGTAATGCTGTAATGATTGATCGATCTTTTGGGCTGTTCTTGCAGTTTTATTGTTGTTCGTCTTGAGTGTACTTTAGTGTTGAGTCTATTTCATGTGTGCAGCTCCTACTCTAGTTACGCTAACCTAACCCGTACCGACCGCCACTAAATCTGCTTTATGAAAAATACAGCAAGATGTCGATCCGAAGATCCAACCGTCTGCTTGCACGTTTTGAGGAAGCTGAGCAAGAAGAGGCAGCAATGGCAGTTAGAGGCAGAGGACGTGTCAGAGGTCGTGGTCGTGGAAGAGCAGCAGTTGCAGTTAGAGGCAGAGGTCGTGGACGCGCAGCAGGCGTGCTCCAGCCCGAGAACAACGCACCAGGAGGAGAACAAGAAGTGGAAATGGAAGAACCAGCAGTGGAACCTCAGCAGAACCAGCAGAATAACCAGCAACCACCGCCACCGCCTAACTTGGCAGAAGTGATGACTACTCAGACACAGCTGATGCAACAGATGGCACAGGCCAACACACAGATGATGCAAGCTATGCAACAGATGCAAGGAAACCAGAACCAGAACCGTCAGGGACACCGTGAGGGAGACCTACAAAGGAAGATTGAACGGTTCATCAGGCTGAAAGCACCCACCTTCGACTACTCGGACGAACCACTCGATGCACACGACTGGTTACGTACCATCGAGACGAAGCTGGACCTGACAGACTACACTGAAGAGGAATGTGTGGCCCTTGCGGCGCACCAACTTGAAGGAGCAGCAAAAGCGTGGTGGGAGAGCTACTGTGACTCTCACGCAAACCCAGCTCAGATCACCTGGCTAGAGTTTTGTGAAGCTTTCAAGGAGTACCACATACCAGAACAAGTCATGGTGCATAAAGCAATGGAATTCAGGACAATGACCCAAGGAAGTTTGTCTGTAGCTGAGTACGCTCGACACTTTGCTAAGATGTCATGGTACGCTCCTGAAGACGTCAACACTGAGAAGAAGAAGCAGTTTTGGTTCCAACGTGGTTTACACAGAGGTCTGAGGACAGCACTCGCAGCGAGTTCACACAGGTCACTCAGAGAGGTGATTGACAGGGCTATCGCAGTTGAGAAGGAAAGAGTGGGACTTGAAGATACCTGGCGAGAGAAGAAAAGAAAGGCTGAACAGTTGCACAACCACAGACTAAGTCAGAGGCCGAGGAGTGGCCAGAGCAACATGCTCAGGAGAAGCTTTCAACAGAGCAACATCCAAGGAAGTTCAGGATTCAACAGAAACAGCTACCAGAGTAACCGAGGCAGTAACAGCAACAGTTTTGGCAGCAGAGGTAACAACTACAACAGCTTTGGTAACAGAAACAACAGCTACTCAAGTCAGGGAAACCCCAACTGGAAGCCGAACAACACACCCAGAGTTGGTGGAGGGACCACAGTGGTCTGTTTTGCTTGTGGGAAGCCCGGTCACAAGTCCTTCGACTGTCCGGAGAAGAAGAACAAACAAACCCCAGCCAAGGCACCGGCATCTGGAGGACAGGACAGGCAGCCAGCAACAGCGCAGAGAGGACGCCTCAACCACTTGACAGAGGAGGAAGCCGAGGACGCTCCCGACGTTGTGCTCGGTGAGTTTTTAGTAAATGGCATTCCAGCTTTGATATTGTTTGACTCTGGAGCAACTGGATCTTATATCTCGACAAAGTTTGTGAGAGAGCGGTCACCCCCGACAATACCTAAAGCTAGACCTATAGTCACTACTTCTCCCTTAGGAGAGCTTAGGTGCACTTTAGAGTGCCCCGCAGTTAGACTGATGATAGGAGGCCAGGAGTTCGAAGGAAATTTGACAGTCCTGGAATCGGATGGAATTGACGTGATACTAGGAATGGATTGGCTTACAGAGCACAAAGGAATAATCAGTTGCTCACCCAGAACAGTTGAGTTGACACACCCTAGTGGAGTCAAAGTAACAACAGAACCACAAAGAAGAAGAACAGGGAAGAGATCCAGAACATGTATTCTGAGACAGTTGGTATACTCTATCGAGAAAATGACGATCGAAGAAGTACCTGTAGTATGTGAGTACCCGGACGTGTTTCCCGAGGAACTACCAGGACTACCACCTGACCGAGACGTGGAGTTCATAATCGAATTGCAACCAGGCACAGGGCCTATTGCTAAGAGACCGTACAGAATGTCAGTGGAAGAGTTGGAAGAACTCAAAAAGCAGCTGAAAGAGATGCTTGAAAGCGGTGTGATTCGACCAAGTGCATCCCCATGGGGATCGCCAGTGTTGTTTGTGAAGAAGAAAGATGGATCAATGCGCATGTGCGTAGACTATCGATCCCTGAACGCAGTGACGATCAAGAACAAGTACCCATTACCTCGAATTGATGATTTGCTAGATCAGTTGAAGAAAGCCAAATACTTCAGTAAGATTGATCTGAGATCGGGATACCACCAGATGAAGATTAGAGAAGGTGACATCCCCAAGACAGCTTTTGTAACTCGGTACGGACAGTACGAGTTCACCGTTGTGTCCTTTGGATTGACCAACGCACCTGCATACTTCATGAACATGATGAACAAGGTATTCATGGAGGAACTAGACAAGTTCGTAGTGGTGTTCATTGACGACATACTAGTTTACTCAGAAACAGCCGAAGAACATGAGAAGCATCTGAGGATTGTGCTAGAGAGGCTGAGGCAACATCAACTCTACGAAAAGTTCAGCAAGTGTGAATTTTGGTTAGAGAAAGTAGCCTTTTTGGGTCACGTGTTGACAGCCGAGGGCGTAGCAGTCGACCCAGAAAAGATTGAGGCAG
Source organism: Echinochloa phyllopogon (assembly GCA_033239725.1). Lineage (NCBI taxonomy): Eukaryota > Viridiplantae > Streptophyta > Magnoliopsida > Poales > Poaceae > Echinochloa > Echinochloa phyllopogon. The sequence continues at coordinate 18,390,470 of BTCW01000015.1, read as the reverse complement.
TAGCAGAATGGAAACAGCCGAAGAGTGTTACAGAAATCCGAAGCTTTCTGGGATTGGCAGGATACTATAGAAGATTCATTGAGAACTTCTCCAAGATTGCCAAGCCAATGACCGAACTACTCAAGAACAATGTCCCATTCGAGTGGACGGACAAATGTGAAAGAAGTTTCCAAGAACTCAAGCACAAACTCACTACAACTCCAGTATTGACCCTGCCAGATATTCGCAAAGATTTCGTAGTCTACTGCGATGCTTCAAGACAAGGTTTGGGATGTGTTCTAATGCAAGAGGGCAAGGTTGTTGCCTATGCATCGAGGCAGCTGAGGAAACATGAGGAAAACTACCCCACACATGATTTAGAACTGGCAGCAGTGGTACATGCCTTGAAGATCTGGAAGCACTATCTGATTGGCAACAAGTGCGATATCTACACAGATCGCAAAAGTTTGAAGTATTTCTTCACCCAATCTGAACTGAACATGAGGCAAAGAAGATGGTTAGAACTGATCAAAGATTATGATTTGGAGATACACTACCATCCTGGCAAAGCTAATGTCGTGGCAGATGTCTTGAGCCGAAAGAGTTATTGCAACAACTTGATGATAGAAGAAAGTCAGCCAGAACTAGCAAAAGAGTTGTACATGCTGAAACTCGAGCTAGTAGAAGAAGGAAAACCCCAGGAAATGAGAGTGAAGTATAACCTAGAAGACCGAATCAAAGAAGCTCAAGGGAAGTGTTCAGAAATCCAAGAAGTAAGAGAGGATATCCAACGAGGAGTAGCACCTGACTACCGGATTGATGAAGCAGGGACAGTATGGCTGAAGGATCGTATTTGTGTACCGCAGGACGAGGAAATCAGGAGAACAATTCTCTCAGAAGCTCACGAGTCCAAGTACTCGATACACCCAGGATGCACCAAAATGTATCAGGATCTGAAGGATAAGTTCTGGTGGAAGAAAATGAGAGAGGACATAGCAGAGTATGTAGCCAAGTGCGACTCTTGTCGAAGAATCAAAGCAGAACATCAAAGGCCAGCAGGACTGCTGAAACCACTGGAAATTCCAATGTGGAAGTGGGAAGATATCAGCATGGACTTCGTAGTTGGCCTACCCCGCACTCAGAAAGGGAATGATGCTATTTGGGTCATAGTTGATCGACTGACAAAAGTAGCTCACTTTATACCAGTCAAAAGCACACACTCAGTAGGCAAACTAGCAGAGCTATACATAGACAACATTCTTAAGCTGCATGGGGCACCGAAAAGTATTGTGTCAGACAGAGGACCCCAATTCACGGCTCAATTCTGGCAAAGCCTACATCAAGCCATCGGAACAACCTTGGAGTATAGCACAGCTTATCACCCTCAGACAGATGGGCAGACTGAAAGAGTGAACCAAGTTCTCGAAGATTTGTTGAGGGCAAGTGTTCTAGCTTACAGCACAGACTGGGAGAAGAGCCTATCTTACGCCGAATTTTCCTATAACAACAGTTACCAGGCCAGCCTACAGATGTCACCCTTTGAGGCACTTTATGGCAGAAAATGCAGAACACCTCTAATGTGGTCAGAGGTGGGAGAACGAACATTCTTTGGGCCTGACATGATTGTAGAGGCAGAAGAAAATGTGGCCAAGATCCGAGAGCACCTGAAGGCAGCTCAGAGCCGACAAAAGAGCTATGCAGATAAAAGGAGACGAGATCTGGAGTTCGAAGTAGGAGACTTCGTCTACCTGAAAGTGTCACCCCTCAGAGGGCATAAGAGATTCCAGGTGAAAGGAAAGCTAGCACCCCGTTTTGTTGGACCATACCAGATACTGGAGAGAGTAGGAAAGCTAGTCTACAAGCTAGACCTACCAGAGGAACTAGCGGGAGTACACCCAGTGTTCCATGTATCTCAGCTGAGGAAGTGCCTGAGAGTACCAGAACATGAGATCAAGACAGAGGCATTAGACCTACAAGACACCTTGGAGTACCTGGAGTACCCAGAGAGGATACTAGACAGAGCAGTCAAAGAGACCAGAAGCACAGCTATCCCGTTTTGCAAAGTATAGTGGAGCAATCACTCAGAAAGGGAAGCTACTTGGGAAAAGGAGTCAGTGCTGAGAGAGAAATACCCCCACTTGTTTAAACCATAGGTATTCACAAATCTCGAGGACGAGATTCTTGTGAGGGGGGGAGACTGTAACAACCCAAAATTTCCTATAGGCTCTGTTGAGTGCAAAAATTCGAATTTAAAAAAATTTTGGTGAAATTGTGTGCATGCAAACAAACATATAAGAGTGTCTTCTATTTGCTCCCTAAATTCTTAGGCAATTTAAATTCAATTTAAAATCAATTTGAAGTGCTAAGGATGAAATAGTGTGATTTGGATTTATTTGGATTTATTTGGATTTTTGGTTGGTTTGAATTCAAATTCTAGATTTGAATTCAAACTCTAATTGACTAAACTAATTTCCAAATCCTTCTAACTGTTCGTGGGCCGAATTCCCGAAGCTTAAGTCCAACTTTCGCCCTTCAACTTCTTTTCCGAGCCAGCAACCCAATCGGCCCAGCCGGCCTTTCGGCCCAGCTCGGCCCAGCCGTCCGCCGCGTCGACTCCGCGTCGCCATCTCTCCCACTGACAGGCGGGCCCCGCCTGTCAGCTCCATCCTCCCCGCGTCATCTTCCACCTCCCGCAGCTCTCTCTCACCCGCGACGCGCCGCCCGTGATCCTCTCAACCACCCGAGCTCCGTGCGGCCCGACGCGATTGCGCCGCGTGTCCGCAGCCGCCTGGCCATCCCAATCTCGCCGTCCGTGACCGCCTAACCCTAGTGAAGCTGTCCCGACCGTTCTTGAGCCCAGCCGAGCCATCCCCGGCCGGATCCGCCGCCGACCGTCGCCGCCGGCGCGTTCCAGTGCGCGCCGCGCGCGCGTCGCGTCGCGCCGTAGCCGTGCCACACCGTAGACCACACCAGCATCACACAGCCATGCACAGAAGATCCTGAGTCGGCCACAAATCGATCCCGTACACCCGGCTCATGTGAACCGCACTCACGGTGCACCATGGACCCAGTCCACCAGACCCGATCCAGCAGCCGCCCCTTCGTGGGCCGAATTCTCGCGTTTAAGTCTGTTTAACACCCTTGAACTCTTCCGGCCCATTCGCTTTCGGCCCAATTCCAGCCCAGCCATCGTTTATTCTTTTTCTTTTTCTTTTAACAGCGCTGACGCATGGGACCCACCTGTCATACTCTGTGAGTCACTGACACATGGGACCCACTGACCAGAGTTGACCGCTGACCGTTGACCGTTGACCCCGTTGACCGTTGACCGGTCAACGCTGACGTCAGCAGGGCCCACTGCTGACGTCATCCTAGGCGGACCCCACTGCTGACGTCAGCATGGCGTCATGCTGACGTCAGCAGGCTAATTTCTGTCTGTTTTCTTTTTCGGAAATTATTTAATATTTTCAGAAAATGATTTAAACTTCGAAAATTATTAATAAATCAACCGTAGCTCAGAAAAATATGAAACCAGTTTCTATATTTTTCTAAAATCATGACCTACGCGTTAGTATAGAGTTTGGTGTTATTTGAGTCTTCTTTCGTCGCTGTTTTAGTGTTTCTTTGCTAGTAGTCGCGTCTTATTTTATTTTCCGCACCCCTAGGAGCTCCGGAGAGCCAGGAGGAGCCGGACTACTGCAACAACTGCTTTGACGAGGACGAAGACCTTTGCCCAGGTTCACGCCCGACCATCTCTGAAATACCTATTAGACATGCAAACTAGTATGCTAGCGCTTTACTTTACTCGCATGATAAACCTGCACTGCCTTTGATATTATCCTGTTACCTTGCTACCTACTACTCACTTTATGAATTATGCTATGCTATGCATGTGTTGGGATGGTTGTGATTGATCCTCTTGGCGTGAGTTGTGGGTGGTTTGGGTGGAGTAGTGCAGCTAGGCGGTGTAAGCGAGTAAATAACAACTCGATCGTTGATCGAGGTGCTGAGGGGCTGCACTCGGGCAGTCCCTATGGGGTACCTGTTGCGGGTACATGGTTACTGGTTACTTGGGGTTGGTACTCGGTGAGTACCTGAGGAGTTTGGGCGGCAATACCTGTTATGGGTGCCGATTGCGGACCGTTGCGGCGGATCGCTTGTGATGCAGATACTCGCTTTACCGAACAATTAAGGACCGAGTCGTGCCCCCACTTTGGACTTGGGAATTACCGTGCTCACCATCTACCCAGTATGGGGAGGGTTCCAGCAAGCCTACTCTAGTGCGGCGCCGAGACTGTAGGAGAATCGAGTTTGATATGTGTAGGGGGGATTCGTTGCGGCGTAATCTCCCTGATTTACCACGGCCCCCGACTGGCCCCGGTGGGAAGGTTTCACGACCCTGGGGCAGATGTTAGATCGGATGTTTCCCGAGCCCAGGGAGACGGGATTGGCGCCGTTACTGTTTAGGGTCTTTGCTGTGGGCTGTGTCTCAGGTTGGTTGCGGACTAGCCTTGCAGCCCGGATGGATTCCTGGAGTGCCACCTCTGCAGAGTGTAAACTATACGTATAGCCGTGTCCACGGTTACGGACGACCCATTTCTGAGAAGCCCCGGCTAGCATGGGAAACTGCTTTCTTACCTCATCCTTGATTTGGGTTATGAGAGATTGGTCCAGCTGAGGCTGTTGAGACGAGGTGGGGAGGGAGCTCACCGAGTCGACTAGTGAGTGAAAGGTGATTGGTGGATGATGATTTGCGGGAACCTGCCGTGGCAGGACGAGCCCGATGGGAAAATGTGAGGCTGATGGTTGGTTTTGGGGAGTGTATGATGTATGTGTGTGAGCAGGAGTTGGTGATGAGATGAATTTGGGTTATTGCTGCTGCTTGCATAAGAAACCCTGGCTGAAACCTTGTTTATTTCTACATCCTTAGAATAGGCCACCTTTAAAGCTTGCATCATATTATGGTTGGTGACGTGGACCTGTCCCATTTCCTTGGGGACAGACCTTGGGTTCTCAGGTGAAGACCCCGACCTCGAGTTCAACCAGGACGGGTGGTACGATTGAAGGGTGTGCGCTACGCTCAAGGATGCCTGTGGAGGAGTGGACCCAGTTGTTCTAGCTACCGCCGCGTAGATGTTTCTTATTGTCGTTTTAGCCCAGAGGGCTTGTACCAGACGCTTTGTCTTTATATGAGTCATGTAATGAAACTTTTATCGTTGTATGGATGTGATATTCGACTGAGATGAGTTCTGTACGAGATAGCTGCTATTCCTGGGACTATCTCAAGGGTACAGGGAGTCGGGTTCTCGTTGGTGAGAATCCGGTTCGTCACAGTCCCGGGCCTCAACCACCTTTAGTCCAGGTTGTGGCGCCCGGGACTAGGAGTCTAGACTAAAGGGTCCAGACCTTTAGTCCCGGTCCTCACTCCCGGGACTAAAAATCCCTGACGCCAAAAAATGTTTGCACCCAATGGGATTTGAACCCACAACCTCTTGCATGGTGTCACACACAGTCACCTACCCACTCCACCTACGCAGTACATGTGATGGAAGGTGAGATGCTTTCTCTTTATTGTAACCCATGAAACACCTTCACCCGGGACTAAAGACCCTTTTGTCCCGGTTGGAGCCACCAACCGGGACAAAAAGTCACCCTTTTAGTCCCGGGTGAAACCACCGCCCGGGACTAAAGGTCCTTCTTGGACCAAGAAAAATACGAACCGGGACTAAAGGACTATTGTCTCGGTTAAAAACCTAATCGGGACTAAAGATAGGGGATGAAAGGTCCTTTTCTACTAGTGTAGGTACTTTATCTATCTAGGTCATTCGGGTCAAGAGAGACAGGGGTTGAGAGAGCAGCACTAAAGGGTCAAGCTTAAGTCTATAGCCTTAACGTTGGGAAAATGTGCACACAACTCATAGAAAGGGATGAGAAGGGGAGCCACTAACAGTCTCGGAGGCTCCTTGTTGGCGGTCGTTACGGCACATTTTTTACAACCAATTCTCAGGAATAAAAGAGGTTATATGTGACATTGCATGCACTTAGGTTTATTTCTAATAAAGTTCCACGAGTTTTGGTGTATATCCATTATGCAGGTACAATATCGACAAATACGTGCTACATGGTTCAAAATTGACCTATTCGGCCGAATGACTCCGTTCGGCGGGATTACCCCCCCCCCCCTAGCCATGCACGTTACATGAAGTGAAGCACAACCATGAGGCTGCATGCAAGAAATCCACATCAACAGTGACCAAGCGGTGATGATGCATGCCACGTGGGCTGATGACGTCACCAATCTGGGGCAACAAACACACCCCGACCAGGTGGAGCCAATCCATGCCGTCCAGAAGCAAGGTGGTGCATCAGAGGGCCAACTGGGCAGTGGGCCCAATTTTGGTCGAACTCCTTGGTTCAGCCGAAGCATGCCACCATGCAGAATTGCCTCAGCAACCAACCTAGGGGAGAGATCCAGGCCGTAGGCACCAAGGCAGTGCCACGTGCTAGTTCGGCCGAACCAGCCTGGCACCGCGTGTCGGTGCCTTGGCCGATAGTCTTCCTCCACCGCCTCTCAGCCACTACAAATGCAGAGGTCCTTCACCTGGATTCAGACACACTCAAGCCAAGAAGCTCCACTCTCTCATTTGTTCTAGTAGAGTTAGGATAGTTAGTCTAGGAGTTAGAGTCGAGTCGAGATGTGCCTCGGAGGTTCCGGAATCATCTTCAGAAATTCTGGTATTAGCTCTTGTATCTTTTACATTTCTTTTGTAGACTCTGAGTTATCAATATAGTTTATCTTTGTCATCTTGTTTGAGTTATTTATACCCTGCTTCTACTTTATTCTAGTTGCAAGTATTTTGTGTTTAGATTATAGTCATTGTGGTTCTAGTCCTTCTAGTTCTTGTTTAAGTCTTTTGCCTTAGTGAGTTCTTCGTTTCTGCTCAATACTTATGGTGAGTTGTCCCTGGGATATTGACAGGATTTCTTGCTCTTGCTAGTGGGGTAAGTAGTCATTGTCTAGTGTAGGTGAGGTACCGAGACTAGGTAGTGACCTTGGAGTGCTTCCGAGCTAGCATAGAGGTGGTAGCCGTTAGGTGGTGATAGCCCTATACGGCCTACGTATTCCATCACGCTTGGCTCGCCCCGTAGGTCTCCGAAGTGCAGGATTGGTGGCAACCCTTCTCATCCCTTTCTATGTGCCAGCGGTTCAATGTCCTGAGCTAGGGCATTAGAGTTAACCTTGAACTGTAAGAGCTGTCTCCCAACTTCTGTATGTCTTTACCCGAGTAACCCAGATAGACAAGTGCCTAGGAATCCTTTTCTCTTCTCGTTGTCCTCCTAGCTAGCTAATCCTTCTCTTTCCTATCCGAGTATCGTTGAGTTGTGTGTCACGGTATATCCACTCTTATCCAATATTGTTATTCCCTATCTTGACTATAGTATACCCTTCTTTGATAGTCTTGAACACTTGTTTACTAGTACTCTTGTCATAAGCTTCCCTATGGAAATATAAATTACGATGCCTCGGATTACTATCTGATGAAGTGCTACAGCGGTAATTCTGTACGCTTGCAAGCCATAAGAAAAACCATCGAAACACACCTTGCACCATTTTCGGGATTCACAATCCTGATAGTGGATCGTAAGAAGAGTCATCAAGCATTTCTGTCGTCATTACCGGGGAAGCAATTGGCTAGATTACTTGTAAACATTTATATCAAGCAATCATAGATGAGTATACTGCTACTCAAGCGGGTTTACCCTTGCTCTCATCGTTGGTCTTGTGAAGCAGAGCAGTGCATGACTAGTTTTCAACTACTGTTAAATGATCAAGATAACCCTGAATCACTTGTGAGGAAAGTTCGACCCCGTGTCATACCTCCTTAGAAACAACTCATTTCGATGAGCCCAGTCCACATGGCTTCAACATCGAGGATGGCGAGCAAGACAATTCGCGAGGTCTCCGCTCCATCGAGCGAGAATGCGCGTTTCAAGCCAACTCTGCCAGTCAGAGATGGCAACTTCGAGCTCAAGCCAACCCTCATCAACATGGTTTAGGCTAGCCCATTCTGTGGCATGCCTCACGAGGATGCAAACACATCTTCAGCACTTCCTGGAGATCTGTAACACCTTCACCATAAGCGGGGTATGTATCGATGCTATTCGCCTTCGGTTATTTCCATTCTCATTATTGGGTAAGGTGAAACAGTGGTTTTATGCTAACCGTGAAGTTGTAGACTCTTGGGATAAATGCACCAGCGTGTTTTTGCTAAAATTCTTTCCGGTTGGGAAAACCATCGCCCACCGGAATAAAATTGCTAGGTTCCAGCAGTTAAAAGATGAAACCATCCTGGAGGCATAGGAATGCCTCCGGGATTATATATATGCTTGGCCTCACCATGGTATGTACAGTTGGTTAATAATCCAAACTTTCTATCACGGGCTTAAGAGCTCTACCAGTGAATATTTGGATGTTGCTGCTGAAGGTGCCTTCTTCTCTCTTGAGGAGAACCAAGTGAAGGCTCTCATCAAGAATATGGTGGAAAATCAAGGTTGGGGTGACGACCGCAATCAACCACGGACCCTAAGAGTCCACCAAGTTGAAGCTTTGGACATCCTCACTGCCAAGATGGACCTCCTGATGAAGAAGCTAGAGGCCCCTGCTTAAGAAACGGTACAAGCCATGGACGCTCGCATGACATGCGAGGTCTGTGGCAATGCTGATCATTCGGGGAATGACTGCCTCAAAACGTGAGAAGATGCCCACTACACTAACAACTCCAACAACAACAGGTACCGTTCGAACAACTACGACAATTAAGGCTAGAATTCGCGCCCAAATCTCTCATTCGAGAGACCACAACAAGGAAACAATTTCAATTCCAGCGGATTTCAATAATCATCCGTAAATATTAGTAAAAAGTTTGTCACAAATGATAAAATCCTAGAAAGTATAGATGCTAACTTGGAATCATTCTCTTCTGCTATGAAAAGTCAATTGAGCTTCAATAAAATGATCGAAACTCAAGTTGCTCAATTAACTATCATTGTTCCTCTTGCTGAATCACGAAAGATTCCAGGGCAACCTAAACCTTCCATCGAAACAGTCAAGGCTTTCACTACGAGATGAGGTAAGATATCTCGTTGTATGTTCCGCGTAAACCATGCATGTCAAATCTCATACGTCGAAGTACAAGTACCAAGAGGGACTTACCTGCCAAAAGCTGCCAAGAAAGCAATCAAAAAAGACTCCTCCGGAAAGGAAGGAAGATCCCGAAGTGCCCATCATTCAGTGCGTGATTTGGAATCGCCGCATTGATGATGCACTCTGCAATCTAGGAGCCAGCGTCAATATCATGTCTAAGGTATTATTAAAGAAGTTACGCGTTCCACTTTTGTCTCCTACAAATGCCAGGTACAACTTGCGGATTCGACAATCCGCTACCCCGAGGGGGTGGTTAAGAATGTGCTAGTCCGAATATGGGGATATTAAGTCCCTACGGACTTCGTTTTCCTTGACACGGGGGGCGGTTACTCGTTTCCCCTTGTGTTGGGCCGGCCATTCTTAAACACCGCCCGGGCTAAGATCGATATGATACAAGAGAAGTCTCATTCCGTATCGATGGAAAGTTTATCTTCTTCACATTTTGACCACGGGAGCAGCAGAGGACAAAGCCGCTCACTCCAGAGTAGAGAAGCGCTGAATGTTTCTTAAAAGCACTTCTCAGTGGAGAGTTGGAAATACTCGGTGGGGAGCAGTTCGAATGGGACGAGTTAACAAGACCAATGAGCAAGGAAGAGATGGACCTCCTTGTTAAGAAATACGAGGAGGATTAGGCCATTTGGAATACACCAGACGAGCCAATGCCACCACCACCAACACTAGAGAAAACCAAGAAGATATGGTGGAAGAAAGTTGCATCATCCGAACCACCCACTCCGGGACCGGACGATGACAAAAATCACTGAAGACAGGAGGAGTCCCGCTCGCGAACTTTAAACATGAGCTCTCACCGCGAGGAAAACCGTGCTAAGTTACTAAACTAGGTTCGCGCCTCCTCACCCTTCAATTACTTTCTACACTTTCTTTAGGGAAAGAGGGGATCCAGTTTTGATTTTTCAACCAAGAGCATTCTTACTCTTGGAGGGACTTGAGCGTGGCTCTGGGTTTTGATCGTCATTGTTCTTTAGAGCCTACCAAGGTTTTGAGAAAATTTAATCAAGACGACTTTTGGTACAAAATTTTAGGAACACTAGATGTACGGCTCCCTGTACAAATGACATTCATAACCCCACCTTGTGTTTCATGCATTGGTAGCTGGCCATGATAGTGTTCCCACGGTAGGATTGGATTGCCATGCCCCCTCGTTTTGCTAGCATGGCGATGACTTCATTAGTCACTTGCCTTGCTACCTGGCCAGGTGTTCTTGAGAACGCCCAGCTGGAAAACATCGAGACAGAACGTCCCAGCGTTGATGCCGAGCACTTTGTGCAAGGTCATATGATGTGAGGGACGTTTGATGAAAATCTTATCATGATTTATCGCGGCTATACAACCAAAGTCCCACTGCCTTGTGCGGAGCTTGGGTTGTATACCACCTAGAAACTGACCCTTCGTTTGAGTGCCGGTTTGGATGATTCACCCCCTCGGAGAGAACCAGCCCGACATAGTGTTACAGGTACAGGGCTAGTAACCCGAGGGCGAGCTAGAAGAGACGCTGGTCTCGCCACCTCGCTGTCACACTTTGAATTTTTTGGATTTCAGGATGTGATTTTGAAGAATAATTAAATAAAGAATTTCTCATAATTTTAAAAATTTTCTCAACTTTATTTAATTTGTAGGAAATTTAGTACAGGAAAATAATTTTCTAAATTAAATTAAAACAACATAGACCTAATTTTTTGTGCCTTGCATTCATGCTAGTTGCATTAGGTGTGTTTGAGTGTGCAAAGTTTTCTAAAATGTGCTTAGAAAACCTAATGGAAATTTTCCAGATTTTTCTAGGATTTATTCCTATTATCCTAGAGCATTTCTCAATTTTTGGAACATGCTAAAATCCTTTTCATGAGCTCCAAATATTTATTCGGGTTCCTCATGTCCAATTCTACCTCTGGGATTTTTCCCGGGATTGTTGGAATTTTCAGAGTATTTTTCATGGCTTAAACGAAATATCTAGAATTTTCTGGATTTATTCTTGCCCATGAAAATTTATTATGAAAATAAAAAGGAAAAGTAATCTAAAACCTAACCAGGTCGAATCCTCTCTCAAAGCCCAACCCGGCTGGCCCCCTCATCTCTCTTCGGGGCCAATCTAGTCGGCCCAAAGCCGGCCCAGCTCAACCCGCCTCTGCTTGGGCTGCCCAGCCAGCGCCCTCCGCTCGACCCAGCTCCCCCAGGCCCACCGCCTCCTCCCGCCACCAGGCGCAGAGCACCAACGCCACCAGGCCAAGCCTTGGCGTGTGTGCCTCGGTCATCCTCGGTGCCCGCTGTTGGCGGTCGTTACAGCCCAAATCCGACCACCAATACTCGAGAATAAATGAGGTTATATACAACATTCCATATACTTAGGTTTTATTTCTAATAAAGTTCCACGAGTTTTGGTGAGTGACACTTGTGCAGCTACAACTACGACAAATACGCGCTATTGGGGCCGAAAATGACCGAATCGGCCGAACGACTCCGTTCGGCCGGTTATCCCCCTTAGCCGTGCATGCCACCGGGAGTCGTCCACATCAACGAGGACCAAATGAACACGACAAACGATACATGGACGACACCAACTCATCCCGGAGCACCGCCACATCAACCTGGGCCCACACAGCATGAAGTACACCACCAGAGGCCGGCCCAGGGAGTCCATAGAGCAGAGGCGGTGCAGGGACGCGGGTCTGGGCCTCCGGCCCAGTTCGGGCGAACTGGGGGGTTCAGCCGAACTGCCCCCAGCTGCCAAACCGACCCTAGGGCTGCATCCTGGCCCTTGGTGGCCGAGGCGGTGCATCCCTCGGTTCGGGCGAACTGGGCAGTTCGGACGAACCGAGGAATTCGGCCGAACCGCCACTCTGCCGCCTCTGGTTGCCTTGGCCGCAACCCTACCTCAACCGTCCTTTGGAGCTATAAATAGAGGGTTGCACTTCACTTGTAAACACACACCAAGCCAAGGAGCTCATTTCCACTTTCATTCTAGTAGAGTTAGGATAGTTTAGTTGGGAGTTAGAGTTGAGTCGAGTTTTGCCTCGGAGGTTCCGGAGTCGTCTTCAGAAGCTCTGGTATAAGCTCTTGTATCTTTTACCTTTTCCTTTTGCAAGAATTTGAGTATCAATATAGTTATCTTTATCACTTTGCCTTTGTCATTTATATCTTGCTTCTACTTTATCCTAGTTGCAGCATATATCTTGTTTAGACTATAGTCAGTTATAGTTCTAGTGCTTGTAGTCTTGCTTAATTCTTTGTCTTGGCTGGTTCTTCGATCTTGCTTGATACTGGAGGTGAATTGTCACCAAGAGTATTGACAAGGTTGCTTGCTCTTGCTAGCAGAGTAAGTAGTCGTTGCCTAGTGTAGGAGTGGTTCCTAGACTAGTCGGTGGCCTTAGTTTATTCCCGTCGCAACGGAGGTGGTAGCCGGGAGGTGGTGACAGCCCTTTCGGTCTTCGGAGCCCATCACGTTAGTTCCGGTCCGTAGGATTCCCCAGTTGGGAAATAGTGGCACCCCTTCTCATCCCTTTCTGTGTGTTCACCGGTTCCCTTGTCCCGATGCTAAGACATTAGAGTTATCCCAGATCTCCTAGTGCTGGCTCTGTAGCCGCTGTATCTCTAAGCTAGAGTGACATAATTAGATAAAGTACCCAGGAGTCCTCTATCTCTTCTCGTTGTCCTCCCAGCTATCTATCTCTTCTCTCCCTTACCTGAGTATCCCTTGAGCTGTGTGTCTGGTATATCCACTCCTATCCAATACCGTTATCCCCTGTCTTGTCTAGTAGTGTACCCTTCTCTGATAGTCTCGAATATCTGTTCACTAGTAATCTTGCCAAAGCTTCCCTGCGGAAATATAAATTACGATACCTCGGAATACTACTAGGTGAAGTGCTACAGCGGTGATTCTGTGCGCTTGCAGAATATTTCTATATTTTACTAAGCCATAAGGGAAACCACTGAAACACTCCTTACCCCAGTACCAGGATTCTCAATTCTGATATTGGATCGTAAGAAGTGCCAAGAAGCATTTCTGGCGCCGTTGCCGGGGAAGTCTTTGGCTAGATTATTTTTGAACTTTTATCTTGAGCTATCTTAGTTGAGTATCGCTACTCAAGCAGGTTTATCCTTGCTCTGTTCATTGGTCTTTGTGGAACAGAGCAGTGCATGACTGGTTTCCAACTACCGTCAAACTTCCAAGAAAATCCGGAGTCATTTGTGAGGAAAGTACGACCCCGTGTTGTGCCTCCTCAGAAGCAACTCCTTCCGACGAACCCAGTCCTTCCCGTCGTTGACCAGGCTACATCAAGGATGGCAATCAAGACGATCCGTGAGTTCTCCGCTCCATCAAGCGAGAACGTACGTGTCGGACCAGCTCCGCCAGTCGGAGATGGTAGCTTCGAGCTGAAGCCAGCCCTCATCAACATGGTACAGGCTAGCCCATTCTGCGGCAAGCCACACGAAGATGCCAATGCTCATCTCCAGCATTTCCTGGAGATTTGCAACACCTTCACCATCCGCGGAGTAAGTATCGATGCCATTCGCCTTCGTTTATTCCCATTCTCATTATTAGGCAAGGCGAAACAATGGTTTTATGCTAACCGCGAAGCAATAAATACCTGGGATAAATGCACTAGCGCTTTCTTGCTAAAATTCTTTCCGGTTGGGAAAACCAACGCCCTCCGGAACAAAATAGCTAGTTTCCAGCAGTTAAAAGATGAAACAGTCCCGGAGGCATGGGATCGCCTCCAGGACTATATTTTTGCTTGTCCTTACCATGGTATGCAGAGTTGGTTCATAATCCAAACTTTCTATCACAGGCTGAGAAATTCTGCCCGTGAGTACCTAGATGCTGCTGCTGGAGGCTCGTTCTTCTCTCTTGAGGAGAGTCGTGCGAAGGCCCTCATAGAGAAGATGGTCGAGAACCAAGGTTGGTCCGACGACCGGACTCAACCAAAGACCCGAGGAGTTCACCAAGTTGAAGCTCTGGACATGCTCGCTGCCAAGATGGACCTCCTGATGAAGAAACTGGATGCCCCTGCTCAAGAAACGGTGCAAGCCATGGACACTCGCATGACCTGCGAAGTCTGTGGCAACACTGGCCATTCGGGGAATGACTGCCCCGAAACGCGAGAAGATGCCCACTACGTCAACAACTCCAACAACAATGGGTACCAAGGCTAGAATCCACGCCCAAACCTCCCTTTTAGGAGGCCTCAACAAGGTAACAATTTCAATTCCAGCAAACTTCAATAATCAGCCGTCTCTTAGAGATCTTGTGTTTGGCCAGATGAAAATAACTGAAAACATCAATAAAAGGCTTGCTGCTAATGATAAAACTCTGGAAAGCATAGACTCTAGGATGGAATCATTTTCTTTTGCTATGAAAAGTCAACTGAGCTTTAATAAAATGATAGAAACTCAAGTCGCTCAGTTAGCTGCTGCTGTTCCTGTCACTGAATCGGGGAAGATTCCGGGACAACCCAAACCTTCCATCGAGACAGTGAATTCCATCACCACCAGGCATGGTAAGATGCCTCGCAGTGTCTTCCGAACTAACCACGCAGGGAAGGTCGCACGCATCCAAGTGCTGACACCAAGAGGGACCTACCTGCCAAGAGCTGCAAAAAGGGCGATCGTCAAGACCTCTCCGGACAGGAAGGAAGATCCCGGAGTGCCCATCATTCAGTGCGCGATCTGGAATCGTCGCATTGATGATGCACTCTATGATCTGGGGGCAAGCATCAACATCATGTCTAAGGTATTATTTAAGAAATTACGCTACCCTACTTTATCGCCTACTACTGCCCAAGTACAGCTTGCGGACTCAACCATCCGCTACCCCGAGCGGGTGATCGAGAATGTACCGGTCCGGATCTGGGGACGATATGTCCCTGTGGACTTTGTTGACCTCGACACGGGGAATGAGCATTCGTTTCCCCTTGTGTTGGGCCGACCATTCTTGAACACCACCCGGGCTAGGATCGATATGGGTGCGAGAGAAATCTTGTTCCGTATCGACGGAAGGTTGACTTACTTCAAGTTTCAACCCCGGGAAGAGAAGAAGACAGAGCCACTCACACCAGAGCAGAGGAGCGCCGAGTGTTTCCTTAAGGCTCTCATTAATGGAGAGCTGGAAATACTCGGTGGTGAGCAGCTCAAATGGAACAAGCCAACAAAGCTGACGGGTGCAGAAGAAATGGATTTCCTCGTAAAGAACTACGAGGAAGAACAAGCCCTCTGGAATTCTCCAGAGACACCGATCCCACCGCCACCGACACCGAAGAAGAAGAACAAGAAAATGTGGTGGAAGAAGGTTGCATCGTCCGAGTCATCCACTCCGGGACCGGACGATGACAAGAACAACTGAAGACAGGAGAAGTCCCGCTCGCGGACTTAAAAGCTGAGCTCTCGCCGCGAGGAAAACCGGTATGTATCCCATATTTCCCTTCCAATTTTTAAATTTCCAATTGCATTTGCATGTTTCCTTTTCCAAAATAAATGAACCACTTGAGTAATTAATTTGAGAGAGAGTAGAAAATTTTGCAAGCTTGGTTTAAATAAATGGTCACATGCTGAAATTTTATCTAGGGTGGATGTAATTGGTAACTTTTATCATTTTCATCCCTTCTAGAACATCTCCAATTATTTACCATCACCACCAACCAGCAACAAACATGTCTACCCCACTAAAAATGGCTGCACACTCACCAATTATCACAAACATGGCAGCATGGGGGTGACTCCACTAAGTTCCACTTTGGTCATGTCACATTTCCATCTTACCTACCACTAAAATCCACTAAAAATGTCCTTGGGAATTGTGGCCACACATTTTGGCGTGGAATCAAAGCAAAGGAGGGTGCTGCACCCACATGGGGGTGGGCTGGCCAACAGACCTGGTTCGGGCGAACCAAGCCCTTCGGGCGAACGGCCAAGGGTGCCCCCTCTCGGCCTATAAAAGCTGGTGCAAGCTTGCTTGCTTCTCCCACACCTGCTCACTCTGAAATTTCTGCTAGGAGCTCTCTCTCTCTTTCATTTCTTTGCTCAAGTGCTTGCTCAAGTTCTTCCCAAGTTCTTGTTCAAGTTTTGGTTCACTTGCATCACGAGAAAATCCCAAAAATATTTTGCTCTTGTTGTGATCTCTGTGCTGAATTTTTGGACGATTTTGTGGTGGTCACCGACACCCACAAGAACGACTAACCTTTTATGGTGGTTTTCATCCCCGCAAGAACGACTAACTATCTCGAACGACTGACTTGATTTTCTTGTGCTAACCATATATATTCAGTCCTTCGGGTAGTTGTTGTTGCACTAACCTTTTGCAGGAATCATGTCGAAGTTCTTCACGTCGCTCCGTCGTTCCGCCCGGCTAGGCCGACGATCGGACGATGCTGGGAGTTCCCCAGCTCCGTCTCGAGGCTCGAGCCGGATGGACACAGACGAGTATGGAGCAGCCGGCTCGGGATGGGGCCATGCCACGCCCCCAGCCAGGCAGCTCCTGAACGAGAGTGACATCAACCTTAGAACAGAAAGGAAGCGGAACACCTTCAACGAGCTTTGGCTGAAGGAGTTCGAGCACACCCGTGTGTTTGAGCAAGATTTGCTCAGGGACACGGGGATGGACATAGAGTTCATAGAAATCTTCCAGGCCATTGGCTGGGAGAATTTCTGGCACATCAACGAAGAAGGTTCGTAACTGCTCACCCTTGAATTCCTCTCGACTTTGGTTTCTGAAACTGGGGGGATTTGTTTTCGGTTCTTCAACCAAGAGTTCTTCTGCTCTTGGAGGGATTTTAGTTTGGGTCTCAGATTTTCAAGTCGTTGTTCATTAGACCCGAACAAAGCGCTTAAAAGATTTGACCGGGTGGCATTTTGGAAAAAGATTTCGGGGGATACCAACTGTCATGCGCCACGCACGAACAGCATTCATAACCCCACTTTGCGTTTCATGCATCGTTGGGTGTCTATGACGGTATTCCCCCGGGCAGATTTGCGCCTTGTCAACACCATCGAGTTGCAGGTTCTTTTTGCCATGGTCAAGCAGATTCCCTATTCACCTGTGAAAGACATGGTTGGTCACTGGCTGTCTCATATTTCTCGTGCGGGTAGCATGGCGATGACTTCTCTAGTCACTCACCTCGCTAACCACCTGGGCGTCCTTCAAGGCGCCCGGCTCACGTACATCAAGACAGCGCGTTCCGTCGTGGATGCCGAGCACTTCGTGCAAGCCCACGTGATACGGCGGACGCCTAACGCAACGTTGGCAATGATTTACCGTGGCTATACAACTGAAGTGCCTTTGCCTTGTGCAGCACTAAGGTTGTATACCACGCCGAAACTAACTCTCCAGTTGAGGACCGAGTCGGACGACTCTCCACCTTGGAGAGAGCCCGCTCGGCACAGCGTTGCAGGTGACGGACCCGTCACGAGGGGACGAGCCAGGTGTGATGCTGGGCTCGCCACCTCACAGGAGTCGGAAGATGCACCACAAATGCCGCACCGACACACTTCCGCTTTTGAGGCCACCTACGACATGTACACCGGCGTTGGGACGTCCGGAGCAGGAGGCTCCGGGCAACACCAGGAGTCGAACTACTTCACCTCAGGATGCTGGGACTATGGCCAGGATACGGACTCTGAGTGGTCCGGGAGCCGGTATGGAGGGGGGTACGACAGTGCTTCCCAGCCATACTACCCCGGATACTCACAGTCCGCACGCTTCGACTACGGCCGGGAGTTGTCCTACATCTCCGACCGAGTCGAGCTCATCGACGACCGTACCCGAGAGATCCAGGATACACTAGCCCGCCATTCTCAGTACCAGCAAGAGAATAGCGGGATGGTGGCGTCTATCCAGCACGACGTCCATGAACAAGCGAAACAGCTGAGCCAGTACCTTTCAAGGCTCAACCCCTACCAGTGAAAGTCCAAGCTTGGGGGAGGACCCCCACCTGGTATGTCCCGATTTATCCAGCACTTTGATCATTTAATTTCCCTTTCATTTCCCTTCATGATAGTTTGCATTTAAAAAAATGAAAATACCAAAAATATTTCCCTTAAACAATATTTCCCTTGAATAAAATAACTCCCAACTATGCATGGAATGAATCATATGCCTCTCACCTTGGAAATGATGAATGGTTGCTCTGTCGTTAATTTTGCAAGTACTTTGCTTCAACTAGTTGCTAGATTGTGCTTGAGTTATTTGGCATGAGTAAAAATGATCCTGAAAACCTTGTGGGAGCACATGCTTTATTCCAAATCTAAGTTGTTGTGGGGATTGGATAGTCAGAATTTGGTTAAGTTCTATTCTGCTTTTAGTACGGGGAAAATCTCGGAGATTTATGCTTTCAAAATGAAACAAGTTCCTCATTGGTCAAAATACATACCAGAGCCATATGATAAGCTTAGTTGAAAATTTCTACTCATATGCTGCTTGTTATCTTAGTGAGCTTTGTCAAATTGTTGTGACCTTTGAGTGAAGCTTTCATATTCTTAATGATCGAGATCCACGTACACACACCACCTCTCACTTGCAATTCCTACACTGGGAGTTAGCAAACATTTTCCATCATCCATCCACAAAAAAATAAATGCTCCATGTTCTATGATTTCCCTCTACAAATATTCTTGATAGAGACATGGACTATGCAAAAAGAAAAGCATGCCAAAGAAGCATGGCAAAAATAAGAGAAAAAGAAAAGCATGCCAAAGAGCATGGCAAAGAGAAGGACAAAAAGAAAAGCATGCCAAGTGGCATGGCAAAAATATAAGAATAAAAGATAGTCCATGTTCTCGAAAATAAATCAAGGAGAGGGAAATTCATCCAAGGAGTTCCACCATATTCCATTCCACCATTCCACCATATTCCACTCCATTCATATCCACACACTTGCACGTCTCGATCTTAAGATGTGATTTGTCTCCTCTAAGATCCGGTCTTTGACTTAGCAAAATATAAGATGCATGCATGCCTTCATCCTTTGTCCCTGAGCCACACGAAAAGCCATATTAGATGAAAAGAAGGCACAAGCCTTTGGTGAGGATTCAAATACACTTGAGTGATTGAGTGTGCCAATGAGGAACAATTTGTAGTTTTCAAAACTTGTGAAAAAATTCCGAGATGGGATCCTGAAAAGAGTAGAGTGGAATAAAACTGAATTTAAACTGTTCATCCTTTCAACCACCCAAGATAAGGAGATTGCTATAAGCCCCATAGGTCAAAAGGTGATTTGAAACTTCGCCTATGATTCAAGTATTTTTTAAGACTAGTTGTTTATAAGTTACCTGCAAAAGAAACGACATTGTAGCAACTCCTGATCCACCGAGCCTAAGTTTATATCTTTGCTCGAGGACGAGCAAAGAGCTAAGCTTGGGGAGCTTGTTGGCGGTCGTTACAGCCCAAATCCGACCACCAATACTCGGGAATAAATGAGGTTATATGCAACATTCCATGTACTTAGGTTTTATTTCTAATAAAGTTCCACGAGTTTTGGTGAGTGACACTTGTGCAGGTACAACTACGACAAATACGCGCTATTGGGCCGAAAATGACCGAATCGGCCGAACGACTCCGTTCGGCCGGTTATCCCCCTTAGCCGTGCATGCCACCGGGAGTTGTCCACATCAACGAGCACCAAATGAACACGACAAACGATACATGGACGACACCAACTCATCCCGGAGCACCGCCACATCAACATGGGCCCACACAGCACGAAGTACACCACCAGAGGCAGGCCCAGGGAGTCCACAGAGCAGAGGCGGTGCAGGGGCGCGGGCCTGGGCCTCCGGCCCAGTTCGGGCGAACTGGGGGGTTCGGCCGAACCGCCCCCAGCTACCAAACCGACCCTGGGGCTGCATCCTAGACCTTGGTGGCCGAGGCGGTGCATCCCTCGGTTTGGGCGAACTGGGCAGTTCGGCCTAACCGAGGAATTTGGCCGAACCGCCTCTCTGCCGCCTCTGGTTGCCTAGGCCGCAACCCTACCTCAACCGACCTTTGGAGCTATAAATAGAGGGTCGCACTTCACTTGTAAACACACACCAAGCCAAGGAGCTCATTTCCACTTTCATTCTAGTAGAGTTAGGATAGTTTAGTTGGGAGTTAGAGTTGAGTCGAGCTTTGCCTCGGAGGTTCCGGAGTCGTCTTCAGAAGCCTTAGTCGGTAGCCTTAGTTTATTCCCGTCGCAACGGAGGTGGTAGCCAGGAGGTGGTGACAGCCCTTTCGGTCTTCGTAGCCCATCACGTTAGTTCGGGTCCGTAGGATTCCCCAGTTGGGAAATAGTGGCACCCCTTCTCATCCCTTTCTGTGTGTTCACCGGTTCCGTTGTCCCGATGCTAAGACATTAGAGTTATCCCAGATCTCCTAGTGTTGGCTCTGTAGCCGCTGTATCTCTAAGCTAGAGTGACATAGGTAGATAAAGTACCCAGGAGTCCTCTATCTCTTCTCGTTGTCCTCCCAGCTATCTATCTCTTCTCTCCCTTACCTAAGTATCCCTTGAGCTGTGTGTCTGGTATATCCACTCCTATCCAATACCGTTATCCCCTGTCTTGTCTAGTCGTGTACCCTTCTCTAATAGTCTCGAATATCTGTTCACTAGTAATCTTGCCAAAGCTTCCCTGCGGAAATATAAATTACAATACCTCGGAATACTCCCAGGTGAAGTGCTACAGTGGTGATTCTGTGCGCTTGCAGAATATTTCTATATTTTACTAAGCCATAAGGAAAACCACTGAAACACTCCTTACCCCAGTACCAGGATTCTCAATTCTGATATTGGATCATAAGAAGTGCCAACACCCGCGCCTCTATAAAGGCCACCGCCCTAGGCCCATGCTGTAGACACCACCCAAGCCATTGCCCCATCTGCGCCACCGCTGACGTGCAGCACCTCCCCCACCGACCGAGCGCCGCTGCCCCTTCGGTCCCGCTCAATTCGCCGCCGTCAAGCTCCCTCGGGCGAAGCCGTGGCCACCACGAGCACCTCCTCGTCGGGACGGAGCTCCCCCGCCGGTCCTCGTCACCAGACATCCACCAGAGCACCTTCCCCGCACAAAGGAGCTGCCGCCGGCCGCCCGATCCGTCTTCAGCCAAATGCTGGCCACCCCGTCGCCTCGCCGTGCCGATGAGAACTGCCACGAGCTCTAGGTTGACGAGACGAGCACGCGCCGCCAAGCCCCATCACCACCCCATCACCGGACAAGCTCCCCCGCGTGAGCACCTCACCGTCGGCCCACTGCGACCGCCTCGGGGGAGATTTCGGCCGCCTACCTGCGTCGACGCCGTTGGTGAGCATCTCCACGCGCTCGTAGCCCCCTCCTCTCTCTGTTGCGCGACCTACCAGACCTTCCCCCTCCACCCTAGCGCCAGCGAGCCAAGCCACCCAGGACGCCGGCGAGCTCCTGCGTGTTCAGAGGAAGGAGATGTTAACTTTACAAGTTAGCACCCGAAGCCCCACACATCTAATCAGAGGTCCCTTGTGTCTTGGTAATTTCATAGAAAACCCCCTACGAGGATTCCCTTCCCACACATAAATCCAACCCAAGCACTTTTATATATCTAACCCTAGCCTTTAACCTTTTCGCTAGATTGGTTCTTTGAGCCTCTACAATCTTGCGTGCTAACCCTCATGGGCTATGGTTAATTCCGTATAGATCCCTCAAACCTTGCGTAGTGCATAAAATCCACGTTTTAGATCCGTTTGAGTCCATTCCTGTTGCGTTAATTTCATATAATCATAAACTACGTGTTAACACTAACAATTACCATTTCATTTATTCATGAATTTTATCTAAATATTAATTTGAATTAAGGTTATTTAAATGTGTTTTGTATACTAAAATCTAATTAGGTTTTATAAGCGGCTTTCAAAGTTAATATTAATTTGATTAAATTTTGCTCAGCTAGTTTTATAAATACAAGTTAACTAGATTATATATTGGTTTTCATAAACTAATATTAACATGATTAATGTTTATGATAACTAGCTTTTCTAATTTAAACGTAAATTAGAGCTACACTTCGAGTTTTTATAAATAGATGTTAACATTGATTAATATCAAGATAAATGTGTTTTAATTATAATATTGATTAGGTTAAACATGACATACGATATGTTTCGAATAGATGCTCTCACATGTTTTATTCCAAATTAATGTTTAATTTGGTATAATTTGTACATAAACAATTATAAATAAAATATGATTAAGTTTTATCCTAGTTTTAGAAATTCAAATAGAATTGAATTAATTCCAACATAAGAGAAATATCTTTTATATTATTTGTAATCCTTTGTTTGGTAGTTGCGTTCCAATATTCCGCCGATTGTGTACTAATCTAACATGAAGAATACTACATAAATGTTTCTGTTGATAGTACTACATTAAGTTAATTGTGGTATATGAAGAAATGATGTACCCAAACAATGATTTCATGCTGGTATCATGCATGTATACAAAAAAAATCATCAGAATGTTTCATATACTGACCTTCTATATCTGGAATATTTATGATTACAAATGTGAATCCAGCCAAAATAATGAATCTAACAAATGTGAACATCAATCTAATCTTTTGGCACTCGTAATAATAAGACTAGAATTAAAACAATATAATAGATCACAGCCGACCCCAGCCTCACTTCAGACTAGCACCAAAAGACCAAACATCCAATATAGTAAAGGAAAATCAAAATCACTCCTCCCCTGACCCCACATGTAGCGGCAATAATCCTCGAGTACATTTAGATACCAATCTATGACTATGGAAACGCTGGAAGGGTCTGGGCCACCTGGTTTTTGATGCATGATGGTGTGGCTGTGGTGGCGGTGACGGTTGGGGGGAGCTTGCTCCCACTGAATCCCCTTTCTTTGTGGCCGCCGCGGTGATAGCTTCACATCCCGTGGTGGATTTTGTGTCGCGGCTTCTCGAGAAGCGACCTCGTGCATCGCGCAGCTACCTCCAAGAAATGTGGTTGTTGCGTCTCGCCATCTTCGCATTGCTGGTGGAGGAGAAGCTGAAGGATGCAGCCGATGATGTGATGAAGGGTAGGCACGTTTTGGGGGAGGCAAAAAGAAAAGAAGAGGCAGTTCAACTTCTTCTGGCAAGCTACAGACACCGTAGTTTGTTTCCATCCTAAAGGCATTGACATGCGAGGCCAGGAAAGCAAGGACCCACAACCAAGGGCCCACGCTGCTTCTGGTCACGTACGGTTGACTAGTAGACCCCAATTGTCGGTGCACTGACCCTGGTCAATGTTCTTTGGTTCTTGACGGACCTTCTAATTCTGTATTTCGATTCAAGTTTCAATTCAACTTTGATCAGAAGTGCATTTTGTGGACGAAAATAGGTGAGGCATGTTTATGGATAAGAAGTGCATTTTCCTAAACTCTAGTGCTCCTGACCAGAGCATACCATGCTAACAGGATAATTCTTACATGTTCAGAGACATTACATGCATCATAGTTACTAAGTACTAGGCAATAATGCTTTTGTTCTTTAGGTAGCACATAACTAAACAATACTGCATTTGTGTTTACATAACAAATCGCTAACCATGCTTGACCTCAAGTTGATTGGCAATCTCAAACGAGAGAAATGCATCCCTGGTGGCGTATTCCAGTTGCTTGGTTGGCAAATAGCTCAATCCCAAGAGAGTGTGGTCGAAGCTCTAATGCTTCTGGAGAGGTAGGTCTAATACCACAGCTCCCAACTTCTCCAGATTTGGCTGACCAAATTGGGCAAGATGTCTATAATTGTCATCAACATACGGAACCATATCTTAAAGGTCCTTCTGATTAGAAATGGTGATGCCGCAGTCCTGCTGGAGGCGGTTAACATGATTGGAGATATGTGCTCCGACGAAGATGTGGTCTTCCTTTGTGAGAAACTTGATCAGGACATCAGGGAGTTTGTAGCGAACATATAGCACCTGGAACATAAGGCAACGTGGACCTACGCATAGTTGCAACAATGTCGTCTTGTGCCCGCCCTTGGGAAGATTGATCCCTACGAGCAACCGTTTTGCAGGAGGGTTACCTCGGATTTCTTCGATGAACTGCTCCACTGTTGGCGGTCGTTACAGCCCAAATCCGACCACCAATACTCGGGAATAAACGAGGTTATATGCAACATTCCATGTACTTAGGTTTTATTTCTAATAAAGTTCCACGAGTTTTGGTGAGTGTCACTTGTGCAGGTACAATTACGACAAATATGCGCTATTGGGGCCGAAAATGACCGAATCGGCCGAACGACTCCGTTCGGCCGGTTAACCCCCCTTAGCTGTGCACGTCACCGGGAGTCGTCCAACGAATATCAAGCGAACACGACATGAGGACGGCAGCCATCTCTTCCCGGGCCACAACCACATCACCTCTGGGCCATAAACACACGAAGCCAATCACCAGGAGGCAGCCCAGAAGGCCCACAGAGCAAAGGCGGTGCAGGGCGACGGGCCTGGGCTCCCAGCCCAGTTCGGCCGAACTGGGGGGTTCGCCCGAACCGCCCCCAGTGCACAACCGCCTTCCAGGGGTGGATCCTAGCCGTGGGAGCCAGAGGCGGCAGATCCCACGGTTCGGCCGAACTGGCCAGTTCGGCCGAACCGGGAAATTCGGCCGAAGGCCCGGCACCGCCTCTCTGGTTGCCTTGGCCGCTACCCTGACTCAACCGACCTTTGGAGCTATAAATAGAGGGTCGCACTTCTCTTGTAACACACACCAAGCCAAGGAGCTCATTTCCACTTTCATTCTAGTAGAGTTAGGATAGTTTAGTTGGGAGTTAGAGTTGAGTCGAGCTTTGCCTCGGAGGTTCTGGAGTCGTCTTTAGAAGCTCTGGTAATAGCTCTTGTATCTTTTACTTTTCCTTTTGTAATACTTTGAGTATCAATATAGTTATCTTTATCACTTTGCCTTTATCATTTATATCTTGCTTCTACTTTATCCTAGTTGCAAATATATCTTGTTTAGACTATAGTCAGTTATAGTTCTAGTGCTTGTAGTCTTGTTTAAGTCTTTGTCTTGGCTGGTTCTTCGATCTTGCTTCATACTGGAGGTGAATTGTCACCAAGAGTATTGACAAGGTTGCTTGCTCTTGCTAGCAGAGTAAGTAGTCGTTGCCTAGTGTAGGAGTGGTTCCTAGACTAGTCGGTGGCCTTAGTTTATTCCCGTCGCAACGGAGGTGGTAGCCGGGAGGTGGTGACAGCCCTTTCGGTCTTCGTAGCCCATCACGTTAGTTCCGGTCCGTAGGATCCCCCAGTTGGGAAATAGTGGCACCCCTTCTCATCCCTTTCTATGTGTTCACCGGTTCCCTTGTCCCGATGGTAAGACATTAGAGTTATCCCAGATCTCCTAGTGCTGGCTCTGTAGCCGCTGTATCTCTAAGCTAGAGTGACATAGGTAGATAAAGTATCCAGGAGTCCTCTATCTCTTCTCGTTGTCCTCCCAGCTATCTATCTCTTCTCTCCCTTACCTGAGTATCCCTTGAGCTGTGTGCCCGGTATATCCACTCCTATCCAATACCGTTATCCCCTGTCTTGTCTAGTCGTGTACCCTCCTCTGATAGTCTCGAATACCTGTTCACTAGTAATCTTGCCAAAGCTTCCTTGCAGAAATATAAATTACGATACCTCGGAATACTCCCAGGTGAAGTGCTACAGCGGTGATTCTGTGCGCTTGCAGAATATTTCTATATTTTACTAAGCCATAAGGAAAACCACTGAAACACTCCTTACACCAGTACCAGGATTCTCAATTCTGATATTGGATCGTAAGAAGTGCCAACATCCACCACAACCGTGTCACATGTGATCATCGTACGGATCTTTCAGTAATGGTCCTTGAAAGAAGACAATGTCATGGTTCATAGTTATCGGTACTGGAAGCAACGTTGAAACAGAAGGTTGTGCATGGACGGCGACGGCCATGGCTCCCAGCCACGGTGGCTTCCCCCAACGTTGTCTTCATCGACATTGCAATCCCAGCCGTTGCTGCCTACTCCAACTTCGGACGCATCATCATCGGCATCCACTCCACGCCGCGGTGATTAACCTTCAGTATCAATTGAAGAAACAGAGTGCAATCTTTAGTAGTAGGCCTATCCAAAAGATAAGCCAAAACTCGTGTGGAACTTTATTAGAAAATAAAACCGCTAGATACTTGAACTTTGTAATTTTGTTGCTTTTAAATAATGAAATTCAGGTTAGCCCCTAGTGCAAAAAAACAAATTAAACAAGCAGTGCGATCGGGCCACAAAACCATGACTATAGATACATATGGAGTTGCTGACCGGGGTTGGCTCACCCAGAAATTTACACGACTTGCTGACGCCGTGACGCGTTCTCCCACTACATCTCCTTCGTTCATGTGGGGGGGGCGGCAGATGAGTCACCGTGGCTCGACGATGGCCTTGAGGTCGCAGAATGTTGCGAGAAGCGACCTCTTGCGTGACGAAACCGGCGAGGAATCATAGCACTCAGGTGGGGAGAAGGAAGAAGTCTGGCACTCCGGCAATCGGCAATGGTAAGTGAAGAAGGCAGCTCGCCGGTGACAGGGGAAAGAAAGAAAACCCCAGTAAAATGGGATGGTTTGGGGAAGACCGAAGATGTACGATATTTATTTAGGTCATTTTGTCGTTTTCAAAGGTGGTATTATACATTGGTCGATAATCCTTGAATCACTCACATAGTTCAAGAAACTATGTTAGAGACTTGTCAAATGTGTACTAAATGTTATTACCACTTTTGAAAATGAAAAAATGACCTAAATAAATATTGTGGATCTTAGTGAGTTATGAAACTTTGCTATTCAGCACTTTTCCATTTGACATCATTTAGTGTATGAAAATATTGCTTGTAGTTGTCATTTTTCAAATTTAAACTTTTTGGATTGTTCAAACAGACAGACACGAGAAGATTTTCCAAAATAATATAATTAATAAGTTTTAGAACATGATAGAGCGTGATTTTAGGAATTGTTTGGGAAAAATGATCTGTTTTGAAGGTTGTATGAGGGAGAAATATTAGTACAAGTTTTATGCAAAAATTAAAAAGAAAAAATGTGCTTGTTCTTTAGTCTGGCGCACGTGGCGCAACGGGATCTCAAGAACATGTGCCGATAGGTGGACCCTCATGTGTGCCGCACGTAATAGGCGTCAACGCGAGGACTACACTTGTGTCGTGCACGTGGCTGCTAGGCCTCAAGATGTGTTTTCTGCTGGCACCTTCGATGGGTCCCCCAGTAGGAGACACAAAGGATTATGCTTTCAAAGAGAGATGACGCAAATAGCAATTGTTATTAATTTTCAATAATTGTGTATCTGATTTCGCCTTTTGTATAACTAATGATTCATGTTCACATTGTTACTTTTCAAATCCAAACAAGAAATGCAATCCGTCACAATTGTAGAATGGAAGTTTGTGAGAATGTGGGTGGGATGATGACTAGCCTCATCTTATATTTGTACACATGATCATTGAAATGAAATCCAATGAAGAGATAAATGTACACACGTGTTGGTACCTTGTAAAGTTACAGCGTACATATTAGAAGCATGGAGGTGTAAGGTGTGCTTAGACACAAAAGCACATTGCCAAAACACAAGTTAGTCATTGGGGGGCAAAGATTTGTACTCCCATAAGGCCATAACACGATGCACTGGACTACATGAGATAGATTATTGTTTTCTAAGAAATTAGAAAAAATAAATCCCACCTGATTTGGACATCATACGTGAAATCTACACAAGTTTGAACTTTTTATAATGAATCAAAGAAACAAGTTAAGGAGGTCCATCAAGAACTCAAGAACACCTCTGATGAATCGAGGGGCCGATAGATGTGACCCACCGATACGTTGTGGCGTGTGTGGCCGACCGGGCCACAGACGACGTGATGTGGCAATTTTGCCCATAACTAAGGCTCAAAAATATATTGTATAAGAAATTATGGAGGAGTTAAAACAACAAATAATTATTAGATTAATGGTAGTTGTGTTTGTCCCCAACCTATGTTGTCCAGGTTCGAATCTTAGAAGCGACATCCTATTTTTTTGGCAATATTTTCCCACGCAACAATATGTTGTACACATAAATTCGACAAGTTATAAACTTCAATTTCAATAATGTAATTACAACTTTTGGTCCTCCTCTTTTTTTTATGTTGTTGTTGATCACCTAACCATATGTATGTGTTCCCTGTAGCTAGTCAAGTGTGCATAATATGTTCAATGTGTCTAAGATAAGACAATGCCTTGAGTTCAGAAGTAACCAATTCCACATGCTATGGATTTTATGTGTTCATTAAGTAGTTTGAGGTATCTTACTTTTTTTGATGTATTTTTATTGCAATGTTTTTATGAGTTTTTCCAACAATATAGAAGAAAAAATCACCTGATTTGGAGTACAGTTGCAGAATATAAACATGTTTTAAGTTTTGATTATGAATCAAAATACAAAATTAAGTACATCACATGCCGACAGGTGGGTCCTGCAAGTCAAACGCAAAGATGAAAAAGCGCACGCTAGGAAGTCGCCTCCTCGATCGTCAGCGCGCTCGTGGGTCGCGACCCTTCCGTGTGGGGTTTCTGTGTGGGCCATTCGTGGTGGGCCCCATGTGTCAACCGCTTGGGGATGGGAACAACTGATGTCTCGCGGCCCACCTTTCCCTTTCTCCCCCCAAACTGTCCCATCAACCGCCGCGGGTTTTCGTCCTCCCTCACCGAACGCAGCGCCGCCGCCTAGTTTTCTCGCCGCCCATCGTCGGTCGCATCCTCATTGCCTAACTCCACTGCCCCGATGCGGCGCAGCAAGACCAACCCCCGGAAGCTGGCGCGGCTATTCGCCCTACGTCGGGGACTCGCCCTAGCCTCACCGCCGCGCAAGAACAAGGTGAGCAAGCCCCCTATGAAGCATTTCCATAAGCTTAGATTTTTAGACGGGAGATAAATGGTAGGATTTTGGTGATTTCACCAGGTTTGTGGATTCCAGGGAGGATCGTGTTGGGTTTTTTTTGGATTGGATTAATAAGGGATGTACCGGTTAAATGCAACTAGATAAAGCTTCATATTTGAAATAGATCCACTTTAGGATTGGATTTCATAAAATTCTAAATATTGCTTTGTTCTAGAAAAAGACCCACCACATCTACACAGAGGCCCTTCATAATTATGAAGGGGCACGGTTTGTAGACTGGCCAGACTGTCCCGCAACCTTGGATGAGGTAACTCAATACTGTTAGTACCTCCATATTTCTTTGGCAATCCCTGATTTTGGTTTGGCACATTTTGGCACCAAACCAATCAGTACCTTAACCCATTGGTTCTGACCCTGTTTTGCTTGTAATGAAGTCCAAAGGCAGGAAGTTTGAAATAATCTTATCATCAAAGATTAAATGCAAGATAATGATAGACTTGTATAGCGACGACGACGACTATGAGGGACCAACCAAGTCTGGCGACGAGGTGATGTTCCTACCCTATTAAGTTTAGCATTAGTTTGATATTTATAAATGCAAGATCATGAGGATTTGGATTTTCATGTATCTGACTCCCTTTTAAAATGTCGGCTTCTAGCCATGGCTACAGCACTTCGCACAGAAGTGAAGCGGAAGATGCGGAGACGCAAGTACTACACACTGGATTCTGACGAGGAATAAAGTGGAAGCTGACCCTCTAGTTTGTCTGATTCTCTTGTGTAGTTTGTCTGACGAAACAAGAAAAGGCTTGTATAGCCGGGGCTTTTGCTACCTTTGTATTTCAGTTTCAAGTAAATGGAAATGGGGCGCGCTTTGGTGCGAAAAAAATATATGCAACCTTCAATTAATCGCTATTGTATCTTTGTTGGTTGGTTTATGTTGTGATCGATTTGCTACCTGTTTGATCCAGCAATGAATTCATCACTTATCTGGGCCATTTTGTGTTTGGAAAAATCAGAATAAAATCAAGATAAGTGTAGAGGGAAAGGATTGAACCTGACAGTTTAGCAACAGATTGTATCACACAAACAATTGAGTTACTTGTTGGTATACTATTTGATTTGCAATTGGGTAATAGACTGAGTTAATTGGTCAGTGGGCTCGACATGGAAACAAAAAATAATGCAGTTTAGCAAGCCCAAGCAGACAATGGCCGTGACATGGAAACAAAAAGTTGCGGCCTCCCCTGCTGCGGCCCCGCCCTGTTCTTCTCCCCCAAAACGTCGAAGCATCACACGCAAAACCGCCACCGCCTCCTTCAACCCCTCCGTTGCCGCAGCTTGCCTAAAGATCGGAGCAACGATGATGTCTAGGCGCAAGCGGAGCGACCACATCTCCGGGAGGCAAGCACACGATGTGCAGGGGCGCTTCTCGCTGTCCCCGGGGACCTTGGTGCCTCCGTCCACATGCTCACCAGCGGCATCGCGTTCTTCTCCAATCTGCCGCCCCTCGTCCACAGCGGGGCCATTGGCAGGCCACGGCACTACAACCAGCTCGATGCGGCACCGTAACCCGCCCCCTGTCTACCATATTGGGTGCATCGCCAGGCCGCCTCGGGCAAGGCCAGTTCTCGTACAGCCACTCGCTGCCCCCCATGGTGGTCGATGAGGAAGTGATGCCCGAGGATCCCCCTACGCCACCAAGCAATGAAGGATGCACCACAGGCCCAAGCTGGAGGAAAGTAGATGTGGTAAGTTTGCTACACGAAATTGGGGTTTTTGTTAGTGTACTAGTTCTAGTGGGGTTTTTGCAATTGGGTCAATTCTCTTCTTATAATACAATGATCCAAGCACTATTTTAGTTCACAATCTTTAAGAACTTTGATCTACGATGATTAAGTGAATTTTTGTTCATGTCCAGATACTAAGCAAACACCTAATTGATTTGAACACATCAGTGCTTTGTTCGGTGATAGTCTCAATTGCATTCTTCCGATGAATGCTTCGCTGACAGGATAGTCTATAGTGACATTGTGACATTAAGACTCAATGCATTCTAGATAAAGATTCACTTTTGTTAGATTCACTTTTGCTAGGTTCACTGATGGTAGACCAAGAATCACTTTTGCTAGATTCACTGATGGTAGACCAAGAATCACTTTTGCTAGATTTACTTTTGCTAGATTCACTGATGGTAGATCAAGAATCAATTTTTCTAGGTTCTCTTATGGCCCGAAGGACGCACACCTCTTGCAGTCAGCTGCGCGATGCCAGTGGTTGTTTATTGCGAAGTCCGTCATCCACACCGGTGCCTCCGTCGATCCGATGCCGCCCCCATCCACCCCCACAACCACGAAGGAGGGGTTAGCATGCCGTGGAGGCACGGGTCGAGGCCGACTTGGACCACGTTGTCAATGTCGAAATCCCCTTCGTCCCACCGGGCTTCCGATCAAGCGATGCCCTCGCCGCCCCCAGGAAGGAAGGAATAATAGTAATCGCCGAAGCCTCGCCATCGCGCAGTAAGAAGAAGGTGAGCCAAACCCTTTGTATTCTTAGATTGGAGGTTTGACAGTCTCACTCTATATGTCGCATTGAGCACAAAAAGGTACACATTTGATAGATTCAATTTCACTAGATTCGCACTTGCTAGATTCAATTT
The DNA here is from genome assembly GCA_033239725.1 of Echinochloa phyllopogon. Taxonomy (NCBI): domain Eukaryota; kingdom Viridiplantae; phylum Streptophyta; class Magnoliopsida; order Poales; family Poaceae; genus Echinochloa; species Echinochloa phyllopogon. The sequence continues at coordinate 18,358,733 of BTCW01000015.1, read as the reverse complement.
TGCTAGATTCATAATTGCTAGATGCATCTCTTTTAAATATTTGTTACAATAATAAGATGCTAAATAAAGAAGAGGTTCAGTGCATGCTATGCTTTGTGGGTATAACAACATTTGTTCATATTTTGAGTTCATGATCAGTGTATGAAAGATTGCAATATTACGTTGTGGCTATAATTTTGGGTGCCGGCATATAATCTGTCAATGAGAAATTGTTTTCATGTAGCAAAAGAGCCGCAACTTGTACACCGAGGCTTGGCCCACAAATGAATCGGACACTGCCATAGGTATCAACTCTGTTGGCCTACCAGGATCCTTGTATGAGGTGAGGGCAACACTACTAGATAGTTTAGTTGAAATGGAGTAAATTGGATTTGAAATTATATGGCCATTATGTTCTGACCCATATATGCATGTAATTCAGACAAAAAGAAAGAAGTATGAGCTGTGTTTCCCAAAGATCAAATGCCAGATGATGCTAAATTATGCTAGTGATGAAGATGAATACGATGGATCTACTAAGTCTCTTCGTGAGGTGACAAATGCCATTTGTTTAGTTAATATTTTTTAAAACATATTTTGAATGCAGTTGATGACATTCTGTAAATGCTTACCCCTTGTAAAATGTCAGATTTTTCAAATGGTGGAAGATCTTCGCGTTGCGGTCAAGCGGAAGCATCAGAGGGGTGAGTTCACTCAAGAATCTAATCTGGACTGAAGCGTCGGCGGCAGCAATCTGTGAACTGAAGAAGTAGATAGGATATATTCTTCTTTTTCTTTTGTCTGTTACTTGTGCTTCCATGTTGCACACAGCTGTTGGCAGTACGATGCTACATAAACAACAAGCAAATGTGTCTATAGTGTAGTGAATTGTGCTACCTTATACATGCTACATATATTATCATTGCTTTCCTTTTGTCTGTTGCTTTTGTTTTTTTAATGAGACTAATGTTGTGAGATAGAAATTAAGACCAATGAAGCTGTCATCATAAGCATATTATCTCGACTGCACGGAAATACATCAGAATTAAGCCAATCTTGCATAAACAACTGAAATCTTCACCAAAAATTATTTATTGAACAAAAATTTTGGATGTATTAGTTCAATAAAAGTAAACATTGCAACCCCTAATTAAGCAAAAAAAATATGTCATCGTCGTGTCCATCTGAATTGAAAAAAAATATGTCATCGTCGTGTCCATCTGAATTGACTGGAGCAACCACTCCGACACGTCGCGCTCAGCCTCCTCGCCGCCGGCAGGTGGTGCAGGTCATGCTCGCCGACGGGTCCGGCGCTGGGGGCCCGCGCGTCGCCTTCGCCGACGGCGTCTTCGTTGACGCCTCGCTGAAGCTCAAGCCGGCCTTCGGGGAGGTCGCCGTGGGCAAGTACAGGGCCGAGACCCAGCCCGTCGACTTCCAGAAAAAGGTTGATCCCCTTCCATCCGAGCAGCTTCTTAAGACTTGCGAACTGCTACAATATATAGTTACTAGAGTTTGTTTGGCTAATTGGCTGGGAAATTAATCAAATCTTGCTATTTTTGCAATGGTACGCACGTGCCAGAATTATTATCTTAAGTTGCTGATTTCTGCTTAACTGATGATGAAATTTAAACTGTAGAGATTTCTTAATTGGCACTGGGAATAATATTTGAAGATTATGGAAAATATAGTTGTGCGTTCTACTGTAGTTTTATGTGCCACCTGGGAGCTGCACCTTCAGGTCCCATGCAGTATACTTCTTTTTGCCAATTTCCATCATAATATTATGGATGGATGGCTGCAAGAAAGAATTATCACACCACATTTTTTTCTTTAGCCTTAAACTCTTACTACCATCTTTATATGGCCGTATGTCCTGTGGTAGTGCAGGGGAAGCATATGGCCACCGGGTTAGGGCAGCGGGGGACATTGACGGTGAATTCGGCGTTGTCCATTCTTCACAATGTGAATTCGAAATTTTTTAAGATGCTGGCTGATGAGTCTCGAGATCCTTTAGGAAGTGATGGAACAATGGTGTGGCCTGAATCCTGTTGTGCTGGAACTAGCAAATGATGCAAACATTGGTATCAGGAAAGTTTAATATATGTCGACCACATGTGGAAGATTATTTTGTAACATGCAGTTTTGACCCATGTGCTAGATTATGTCTAGCAAATAATCATTCTCAGTGTATCTATGCTAGACGTTCTCTCCTATGCAGAATTGCAGTTTTCCCACCAGCCCACTATCTATTGTGCTCCCATCAGGAACACAACCTGATCACGCCTGACCACAGAACAAAATTGCTCCTGGTTTATCATGGCTGACCCTATTACTACTGTTTGCTTCTTTCTCTAAATTTGATGGTTGATAACAGTTTCATGCTAATAAATGATCTTAAAAAAGCCTGTAAATCTCTAATTCTCATTTGACAGGTTTGCTGACTCATTGTAAATACCTGAAATACCTGCTATTACGGTAGCAATGAATCTGATTTTTTTAGTTTCATACTCATAGAATATCTCATCCATGCGCGGAGACAAGGCATACCTAGCAGCAAGAACCCATGGTGAGTAACTTAAATTTCTAAGCAATCCTTTTGTTTATTACATGAATCGCGCTTTGTAATTAGGAATCCTTCAATAATACTCTTCTTGTATATTTGACAATCTTATTACATGTCTGTTGCTGAAGATACCAGAGAAAGGAAGTGAAGGTACAAGAGGCAGGCTGAGGTTAGTTTCAAATTTCTGAACTTTTATATTGTTTGAAACTCTAAATAAGCAATATTCAGAGAAAGTGGTTAGAAAAGAAACAAAAGAGTTGCATTGTTCATTGTAACATTGATGATGCTGACTAAATTGCTTTAGTGGTTGCTTTAGTGGTTGCTGCAGGCCGGCAGCTGACTGAACCCTAGGATGATTGTATTGAGATGAGACAATTTCATCGCATTAGCTTTGTACATGAAACTATCACAAATCAATCTAACTCTGGCACTGCTCACAATCGAACTAATTCAGGTCAGAAAAACGATGCGACCTAAACAATATTATGGTCAACTGTTTGACTGAACTCACTCTTTTGCTAAATAATTTGCTACTGTTTTGACTCAACTAATTCTCTTGAACTAAATATAATTTGCTACCGTTTTGACTAAACCCAATGTTGACTTGTTAGCATAGGCGTAGCTCCCCATACAGCAGGATGGGGCAGCTGCCCCCAGCTACTTGCCGAGCAAACCCTCCACACCCCATCCTTCCCCATGGCAATCTAGCTTGTCAGAGCAACGATTGGACCCTGGGCTGAGCGGCATTTGAGGCGGAGGGCACTATATGATGCTCTTTATATCTCGGAGTTTGCCTTCAAACACCCCTCTTTATATCCTGAGTAAGTTCTGCGCCAGCTAGAAATCCGGGCGAGCTACGCCACTGCTTGTTAGTAGTAAGATTGTTCATTTTGATTTTTGTTCATTCCTAATCTAAATTATGTTACTTCTGATTCCTAAAAATTAACATGGATGATCTTTTCAGGGATAAAGTAAAAACATGATTAGGAATTACCTAATGAGTAATGACACATGATAATTTCTAGCAGTTGTAGCCTCTCTATATGGAACTGAGCGATCAATTTCAATGTCTATAAACACATTCTCTAAGCCTCAATTTATGTTTAGTGGGATTCCTATGTATTATAGAGACCCACATTTTCAGCCAAATTGAAGCTAATTGTAATACCCAAGCACCAGTTTAGTGTCATGCATGCATTTCTTTAACGGATGTGTTGAAGTTGAATATTAGCTAAAACTAACTACTGTAATGGATCAAAAGGTCATGCATGAATGGATGTTATGGCCAGTGGGCCGGCTGGAGGCCTAGGGCCCAGCCCGTGAACAGTACCCGCGGTACTGTAGCGCGGGTACTGTCGCGTCGTCCTTAGCGCGGATAATAGTACCGGATTGGGAGTCTAGTGTTAGGGGTCAAGTCAACCTCTCTATATAATGAGAGGAGTTGTATCAATCAAGACAAGCAGAAGTAAAACCCTAAATTCCCAGAGCCTCCTCGGAGGGCGAGATTGGTTCTGCCTCTGCTGTCTGTGTTTATCAATCCAGTAAACTAACCATATCATCTTTGGTATCAGACTAGCGATCCTGTGTTAGCCTGTGCCTTTCACCATTGATTTATTCCTTTGCCTACCTCTTGTTGATCATGGAAGAATACATCACCAAAGCCGACCTTCAAGTTTTTGTTGGGAGAGTCACCACTACGATCGATTCCATCATCGCATCCATGTCGACATCATCTGCCCCGACGGCAACAGCAACGGCCGCGACAACTGTGATTGCGCCAGCGGCAGCCGTTGCCGCGCCACAAGCAGCGCCGCCTGCGACTTTGTCCCTCACCATCGCGGAGATCCTCGCCCGGCTCGACTCCATCACCGCAGCTCCACCAGCAGCTGTTGCAATACACCTGCCGGCCAAGTCTGCAACAACCGCACTTCCAGCTGGGACATCACCTGCTTCGGCCGCGGCGACAGCACCACCTTTGTTTGCAGCACCCATGGCGAAGCAGCTGCTGTCGGGCGACCTCGCTTCGCGATCGCTGCTGCAAGATGCGCATCGCGGCCGCGGATCGGAATCAGAGTGCGAGCACGACGACGGTGAGGAAGACCGCATCAGCGCCCTCCCCGTCCCGCTCCTCGGTCTGCTGGGGAAGATGACACGCCCCGAGCTCACCCGGATCGAGATCCGCATCCGGGCCAAGAGGTACGACGGTGGGATCTCCACCGCGCAGGTCTCCTCGCTCGTCCACGCCGCCGCGGAGCGCAAGCCGGCCGAGCTCATCTTCGACGTCAGCTGCGGGAACGATGACCCCCTCCTCTTCGAGCTGCCCTACTTCCCGCTAGCCACCGCCATGAACCTCCAGATCTGGGGGCCCAGCTTCTCCCTGTCGCCGCCGGCGGCCGGCGCCTTCGTCAAGATCAACTCCCTCTTCTCATCGCTGCCAGGTGTAGCCTATACGACACCAGCGTGTTGGAAGATCGAGTTGGCCACACCAGCATCTACTGTCATCATGTGAAGCTACAAAGACCTTCAATTTAATCGATGTGAGCAGTTCTTTCGAGCCCAAAGGCCGGAGGAAATTTTATCTCCTCGAGCTTTAGGCTGGGGTCCTCCTGATAGGGTCAAAATTTATTTTTAGTTATAAATAAAGAAATATTGCCGAGATGTAAAAGGCTTATTTCAGAGTCGTTTTAAGTTACGTTTGCACTGAGTCAGGTGTCTACAGTTCTGCACTTTATCCCAGCTCGAGGACGAGCTGTCTTCGAGGGGTGGTGAAGTGTTATGGCCAGTGGGCCGGCTGGAGGCCTAGGGCCCAGCCCGTGAACAGTACCCGCGGTACTGTAGCGCGGGTACTGTCGCGTCGTCCTTAGCGCGGATAATAGTACCGGATTGGGAGTCTAGTGTTAGGGGTCAAGTCAACCTCTCTATATAATGAGAGGAGTTGTATCAATCAAGACAAGCAGAAGTAAAACCCTAAATTCTCAGAGCCTCCTCGGAGGGCGAGATTGGTTCTGCCTCTGCTGTTTGGTGTTTATCAATCCAGTAAACTAACCATATCAATGGACCATGTTCAGTCCACTGTATGTTTGTAGTATGAGTCCATTGGCATCTTCCTAAAGTAATCTAATTGTGAATGTGTTTCTTTATTTGACTAAAGAAATTCACACCTAAAAATATTTGATATGATTTGAAGTAGCTTTCAATCTCACGTGCATTGTTACCGTCGCCTATCACGAATGATTGAACTGGTGCTAACAGTTTCATCAGAAGAATTGAGAGCACACAATCTTAACTATTGCTACTGACATTCTTGGAATGATATTGCAGTTTCCAAAAGACAGCATGGTGTTTTGGCAAGTACCACTCAGTTGGTATGTTACTTGCCTCTCTTACTGCAATGACATTTGTTTTTTGCTGCACCATAATTACATGACTCCAGAAACTTGTGCCCGTTATATTGCTCTAGCTGTATGATGCCAGCACAAATTTTAGTGAACAATTAAAAGGTAGACTCACTAAGCCAATATTTTGGTGTGGGTGTTTTCATTGTTGAGTTTCCTATTAGTTTTATTTAATCTCCTAGAAAAAGAAATGTTCAGTGTAATTCTTACATGTAAATACCAGGTGGCTATTCCACTGATCAGGAGACAATTGATGTGCAAACACCAACTGAAAGATGGTGTAAATTGTAAAGATGCTTTATGATCAAGAACCGACATTTTGATTGTATTATATGAAAGAATTTATGGCACCTGTATTTTTTAAATAGTTGAAATCATGGTAAAATATACTGATACTTCTAATTTATTTTCAATGCACAATTATTAATTGAAAGACACTGTATTTGTTATCTGGTTTGATACTAATAACTCACATAAATGAGGTACATTGAAAGTATACGTTGTTTGCATGGAGCTTGTTTCTGTTAAAAAAAACATACTATTTTCAATAGATGTGTATACTTGTTTAAAAACTTCTCTACACTTTTTTCAATTGCCCGTAGGAACCTAGTAGATATGGATAATTCGTGTTATATTTTCACATTCGATAAAAACAACCTAGCGGCAAGCTTGAAGGTCGCCAAGAGTGTGTCAAGTGGGCACAACTGGATATAGCCAAGCCTTGCCCACGGCTTTCCAGATATGAATCGAAGCAATAGACCGTCCTTTGAGTTTTGGTTTTTAGGTTTGGTCGAGTAGAGGTGGTGACTAGAGGTTCTAGCCTGTTGAAATGATCCATCTCTAGCCTCACCCCACTAGGGTTTTAAATTTTCGTTTTTAATATTTTCTACTCTCCGTCGAAATTTGGTGTTATTTTTTATCGAATTTTTTAAAAATTCAAAATAAATAACATATAGCGCACTTATTAAAATCTGTGGGCAACAAGTAATAAAAAATTTGTGTAGCTCAATGGTTAATGTTTAAGCTACAGGTTTGAAGCTAGGCCATTTATTTGTTTTGTGTTTTTATTTTTTATGACATCACTGGCCACTTGTTTGTTTTGTTTTTTCGATTCCGTGACATTGTTGGGCCCAGTCATAAGTGGGATAAATATATTTTGGCTTTTTTATTTTCTACTATGACATCGCTGGCCACTTATTTGTTTGTTTTTTTCATTTTCTATGACATCACTGGGCCTAGTCGTCAGTGGAACAAAATGAGGTTACAAAAAAAATGTTGGATTGGAATCGTACGTGATGGAGGGGTGGGCGTGTCTGTTCGAGCGCGCACCACGGGGTGCGGTGTACGATGTGGCGGCGGACGTGTCGCGTGAGATGGCGCGCGGGATACGGGGTGCGGTGAGGCCCGACGGTGGCATGGGAGCAGCAGCCAGAACGGCGGCGACGTCGCCGAAGGAGGAGGACGGCGCCAGGGACGACCACCCGCTGATCGAGGCGGTGCTTGCGGGGATTTAGTATGCCACCGGTACCGGCCGGGCCGGTAAGTTTTCCACCGTTTGATCCTCCGGCTTCGGGATTTGTGCACTGCCACCACAACAATTGTTTAATCTCCCGTGCCTCGCTGCCTGCCTTCAGCCTGCCTTGCATTGGCAGGCTTGTTTTTACCTCGATCCACCTCCGCAGTCCGTACCAAGCATATTCTTTTTTCCGCTGGTCCCACACGACGGTTACATCTTCTCCTATCTTCTTCCCCAATTAATGTTACCATACATATTAGCCATTGTTTAGTTCCAAAAAATCAAACCCTAAAATTTACTATGCAAAAAGAAGATTCTCATCACATCAAAATATCGACTCATGGAGTACTAAATGTAGATGAAATCAAAAACTAACTGCACAGTTTTGTTGTACTCTACGAGACCAATATTTTGAGCCTAATTAATCAATTTTTGAACAATTTTTCACACACAAACGAAATGCTACAGTGACGCAATGATTACGAAGTGACCCACAACTCCCAAATCTACACCCCCTATTTTGCATCTAAACAAGGCCTTAGTGCAAAGGGAACCATGGTGACGCAGTTGTTTACCTTCTTGGCTCTTAGTAACGACCAATTCAGGTTTGGAGCTTTCACCATATTATTTGCAAACATGAACCATGTTGATGCAGTTGTTACCATCTTGGCTCGTAGTACTGACCCGTCCAAGTTTGGTAGAAGTATCTTGTAGTGGAGGTTTCTATCAACAAGCTACGTACAACTTGTATAATGGAGTAGAATGGATCCAAAATTTCTGCAACACCACTATAATTTCCCATCAGTTCATTGAACAATGTTAGTCAAACTGCAACGGTTTAGTTTGTCTCCGCTAGCCCGTCCCATAGCACTTTTCGTAGCACTATATTATAACAATTTTCGTAGCAATATATAAATATATAATTTAGAAATAATATCATTGATTTGAAAACTACGAGTTTCATGCTTGCATGCAATAATATAGAGGCATCTTTGCATCCAACAACATAGTTAATATGAAATAACCCTTTTACATTTCTCACAACAAAAGAAATTGCCAACCATACAAATTACAAAACATCTAATTGCCATCGGCTTGAAGTACTGCATATTGCAAATACAGAAGCTACACCTCATGAGAACACTTTTAGTGAGACATCAGACATTCTGATGTTTTGTGGTCATCAAGGCCACAAGTAGTGCACTTCTTTCCTTTTCTTCTTTGTCTTCCTTGCCTTATTTCCTCCCTTCTTCACCAGCTTATCTTTGATTCTGTCAAGCCACATCTTGTATCCGTTGATCCTTGGTCGACCAAGTCTCACATTCACAACGATCTGGTGGCCTTAAACTCAAAAGCTCTAAGTCACTTATGCCTACACTAGATCCTGCAAAGGTACCAAGTATATGAGATTTCATTTGACTACAAACCTTGTGCAACAACTGTGCAGAACAAACTAAAAAAATGGCATCTGAGTTATTACCTAGCATTGGCACTGGAACTCTTGCATAGTATTTTCATTTTGTTCTTGCTTTTTGGTTCTGAATCCAACCTTATATGTTATAAACTCTTGTGCTTCAGCAACACAATCAAATGTCTTTCCCTGTGTTGGCTCAAACATATACCTGGTGCTGCATTGTGCAGTGCCCTCTCAATTGCCCCCTTTTAGCCTTGGCGGCCACCCATCAGGTGCATCCTTTGGTCACATTTTCCTGCCAACAAAAAAGCAGTGCGCTTCAGTGCACATATGTTCTCAGCTGGGATTAATATTCTAAACTGGTCTGTACCATGCAGTTCTGAAGGTATCATACTAATCATATTACCAGTTTGGGTGGAATCAGTAGTTTTGGAGTATCATATGTTTTCAGGCACTAGTATAAACCAGAAAAAATACAATGTATATTAGTTGGTTTACCACTGAACTTATTTATGAAAAAAAACATTCTGCATAAACAAATATTTAGATATTAATACTACCTGGCACATATCTTTTTATCTGATATGTTTGCAGTCACTGGTATTCACCATCCAAAGGCTATAATTTCAGTTGGTTAATCACTGAACTTGTTTCTGACCACAAATACAGTTATGCATGATCAATTAAACGGAGATTAATGATGCCTATCCATATGTTTTCATCTGATATGCTCTCAGGCAATAGTATACACTGTCAAAGGTCATGATTTCTCTTGGCTGACAACTAAACTTAGTTCTGAACACAATGATTTCTGCATGACCAATTATTTGGGAGAAAAATGTTGGAAGCTGAGCATACCATTTTGGCCATGGTTGTGATTCTCCCATAATCCAGTAGTGAAGAATCTCCACATTCATCCTCAGTAATGCCACCTTGCACTGCATCTGGTTCAGTGCAATTATCACTTCCGATATCTCCTGCAATCCCAATATCACCACCATGATTTGTGCTAGGATAGAAATCATAAATGTTTCAGTTTTAGCAAAACCTGAAAACCATCAAAATGTTGTGGGCAATAGCAAGGGGATGAAACTGAATATTGCCAATCTGTCGAAAATGAAACTGGTTGTCCTTCGATATTTAATCAAGTGCAATGCCTTACTAGAAATCCCCACTGTATTGCCAGATGCCAGCGCTTGGATCTTCTAACTGGTCAACACATCCATGGTGAAGCACTCCATTGTTTGCTTGCATGAACGTGTCTTGGAAGCTCACTGTCGAAGGAACTCCTTGTTAACACAATACACAAACACAAAAAATAAACTTAGAAAAGTCACCAGCCAAAAATCCTCCGCAACAAACAAAACTGATTTGAAAGTTCTACAGAAGTATAAACATCGCGAACCAGTTTTGGAAGTTGAAAAAAAAGGAACCAGAAATCCTCCGCAACAGACAAAACTATTGCTCCCTGATTAATCTTCCGATAAAATAGAACAGTATAACTGGAATGTAAAAATGCAGGTGGTCTGGAACTGTACTTTCTCTAATGAAACCATGCTGCTGTCTAACTCCTCCTTCAACTCCTGCACCAGGAACTTCTATTCTGGACGCCAATGTTTGAATGAATGGACTCTCTTTTTTATCGTTGCCTGAACTACCGCCTGGTGCTTCCTCTCCGGTGACAGCTTCTTCTCCGGTGGTTGCCATTGATGGAACGGATGAGCTCTGGCGTTCACCGGATCTGAGAAAGAAGAGCAATGGCGGATGGTGGATCTAGAGAGCTGGGGGGAGGGGGGAGCCGGCCATGGATCTGAGGAAGCCAGCAATGGCGGATCTAGAGAGCTGGTGGAGGAGCCGGCCATGGATGCTAGCGGTTGGTCCTCGAGATGGGAAGGAAGAGGCAGTAGAGGCAGGAAGTGGATCGATGGCCATGGATGCTAGCAGTCGGTCCTCGACAAGGAAGAGGCAGGAGGCAGGAAGGGGATCGATGCTTTTTTCCCTGTGCGCTCACGAATGAAGATGGTCCCACACGGCCACACAACAGTTAGTTTGCCTCACGTTGCTGCTCTCCAGGCAAAAAAATAGGCGCGGTAGGAGATAATGGTGGGACCAACTTCTGTACTCTATCCATCAAGCCGCACGGTTCTCAAAGCGAATCTACGGTCAAAAATCTACCGGCCCGGGCCGGCACCGTCGGTAAATCCACGCTCGTGCTTGCGGCCGACGATGTCAAAGGCAGAGATGAGGCGCTTGGATTATAGCAAGAGAGATTGGAGAAACAACAGAAATGAGAAAAAGAAGAAAAAAAGTAAAAAAAGTAAGGAGGAGAAGGCGGGAGGTTGAAGATGGTCCCGACATGCGGAGCCCACGCGTAAGTGGCTAGAGGGAGGAGAATTGGATGGCTAACTCAAGCAATATGGGGGTAATTTGGTCGTTTCACACGCTCCATTCACGCTGGCGCGTGGGCGTGGCGTGCCACATCAGTCGAAATGACGAATATGAGACTGGTGCTTTGTAAGAGTGGCAAATCTATAGGCGTAATTCTAAAGTTCCCATTTGAAGGAGTGACTTATGTAAAAGTGGCAAATAGTTAAATATCCCGAGCAACTCAAACTTGAGGTCATGCTATGTGAGGGCCATCTCGGCAGTGAGGCAAGATAGAAAAGGGTGGTGACGGGTTTTGTGCGGTACGATAAAGGGATACTAGCATGTTTTGATGTGCGGTGAATAAAAGAACTTATATGATGCGAACCCGCTAGGGTTTATGCCCGATCTTTCGATGAGAGGCGTGGGGGATAACTCAATTGGAGGAGACGATGTTGACGGCCCGACTACAGCCATCCAAAGACTGCGCCTTAGCAACCGATACACCACCTCCTATGGATGTCGTGATCTTGTGGAAGCACGTTACTCGGTCCTGTCCTGCAAGCAATCGAAGAATTAGGAAGAACAAGTATCGAACAAGTACTGAAATTACTAGATGGGAATGAAGTGTTCAATCTCAAACTCAATCACAAACGAACTGTAAAATTACCATTCTGTTGTAAGGACCACACAAATGTGACTCTCTGACTTGTTAGTTGTACATTGATAGCTCTAAACACCAACTGATGCCAAGATATTAGATTTTGTCCAACAAGCGATCATCTGAAAGCCACATTTAAAGGGTTTGACCTAAACCGTCGCCACTGTTGCGATTTTCTTTCTAACTATATTATACAGGTTTGGATATTGATCTTTAAAGGTTAACTTACCTAACCAAACGTCCTCCCAAAATCTTACTTGAGATCCATCACCTAGGTTGAACCGTCGTAGACTCCAAAGGTCTTTTTTAACCATCATAAGGCCTGACCAAAAGTGGGAGTCTCCAGGCATATGCTCCACCTAAGTTATGGTTTTAACTCTCAGGTATTTTCTTCTCAGGAGGTCCTGCCAAATCCCATTTTCATTTACAACTTTAAAAAGCCATTTACTTAATAAACATTTATTATGGAGACCAAGGTCTAGAATACCTCATCCACCTTGATCCTTTGGTGTACATAGGACATCCCATTTAGTTAATCGATATTTCTTCCTATGGTCATCACTTTGCCAAAAAAATCTGGACCTATAATAGTCCAACTTCTTTAAAACTCCTTTTGGAATCTCAAAGAAAGACAACATAAACATCGATAACTGCTAAGGACCGAATTTATTAGTAATAGACGTCCGCCAACAGAAAGCATCTTTCCTTTCCACCCACTTAACTTCTTTTGGAATCTTTCTTCTACTTCCTTCCGATCCTTGTTACTAAGTTTTCTACGATGCATTGGGATCCCAAGATAACGGAATGGGAAAGAATCTGTATCGCATCCAAAGATTTGTGAGTATTCCCTTTCCAACTCCTTGGCTGCCCCGTAGCAAAACAACTCACTTTATGAAAGTTGATCTTATGACTAGATAGTTTCTCAAATGCACATAGCACAAACTTCATATTTTTGGCCTCTTCCAGATCATTCTCTATAAAAAGTATAGTATCATCTGCATATTGCAAGATAGAAAGACCATCATCTACTAAATGTGAAACTACACCTCTAATCTGACCACATTCCTTTGCTCTTGCTATCAAGGTAGCTAACATATCTACTACTATATTGAAAAGGATTTGGGATAGAGGGTCTCCTTGCCTTACACCTTTTCTACTTTGAAAGTAGTGGCCTATGTCATCATTTACTTTGATTAGAGTATGATGATTACTTTGATTAGTATGATGATTAGCACATATTAAGTGATATAAATATATTTTAAAAAAATTAAACAGTAACAATGCAAATAAAGACTATTAGAGTATGATTATATAAAACAAAAATCATAGAGATGAATATTTAACAATTTTTATCTCATGCAACGTAATCTCATGCGGACCACCAAACGTTATCTCTTCTCAATCAGTCTCAGTACATACAACCAACCAAACATAACACGTTGCATACACTCAGCCTAGCTGCAATGGGCCTGTCTCGCATATATGAGCCAGGTTAAGCTCATGTGACCAACCAAACGCACCCCATGGGTCCCGGACTCCGGGTGATTCCTAGCATCATGGGTAAAGAACGGGAGATATTCGTGGCCGAATCAAGGTATGGCGAGCGCCATACCTCACCATACCAGGTCGTTGCATGATTGTGATTTAAGATGTTGCACTGTTTTTTATTTCAACTAGAGATGTTGCAATAATTGTATGTTTCAACAGTTGAATTTAAATGTTGCGCTTGTTAATATGAGATGTTATAAGAACAATTTGAAATGTTTTGCCTATTTTATCTTTTTCTTATATGTTGCAATAACTGAGTAATGATGTTGTACTTCGTGTTTTCAAATGTTGCAAAAGTTTTCATATTTTTTATATGGAAGTTAACTTGTTTCGCTACAAATCTCCATGCCATATGCTCTCAGTATGAAGGGCTGATGCGCTAGGACTTAGGGGGTGTTTGGATCCAATGACTAATCACATTGGATATAAAAATGATAATTAGAGCTATTAAATATAGCTTAATTATAAACTAATTATATAAATGAGAGCTAATTCACGAGATGAATCTATTAAGCCTAATTAATCCATTATTAGCACATATTTAACATATGTTTACTGTAGCACTACATTATCAAAATCATAGACTAATTAGGTTTAATAGATTCATCTCGCGAATTAGTCCTCAATTATGTAATGAATTTTTAATTAATCTATATTTAATACTTTTAATTAATATTTTTATATTCGATGTGACAGGGACTGAAATTTAGTTCGTGTATCCAAATGGGGCCTTAGGAGTGCGGGTTGCGGGGTGCATGCCTATGGGACCCATTAGGGACCGATGAGGTGCGTCGTGCGTGCTCAAAAGCGAGTGGTTGGTTTTGATGGTGATGATTTGATGGACTATGGATGATGCGTCCGACGGCCAGACGTACGGGTGTGATCACGTCCTTTTTTATACTAGATAAGTGCCCGTGCATTGCTACAGGTATGATACTCATGGAGCAAAGATAAATAGATCACATTTTTAAAAATTAAATTTTGACGGCTATAGGGTCGAATCGAAATCCATGGAGGAGGGAGCAATGAATGCGGGAAACCGGAGGAGGGCAATCGCAGACGGGGTGCGGGTCGTTCGGAGGCCCGTGGGGCATGGCGATCCGGGTTTTTGTGGGCTGGATCGCATGCGTCAGAAACGGCGGAGGCAGAGGGAATCAAGGGCATGATCATGGGAGTAGTTTCTTTTTTGGTCGGCACGGGTCGGACGTGAGGGAGCGGGGGGCAGACAAAAGGGAGGGTGGACGCAGTTCCCTTCTGCGTTCTTTTTAGGATTATAGGTAAATATCCGTACGTTGCTATGGATACGATATATGAAACACGATGAACAAAACATATTAAAATATTTACTCGATGGTTGCATGTAGTTGAAATTCAAACCGTAAACACCTATCTATGCCAGCCAAAATAACGTCAGCCTACCCCATCCCCGCCAGCCAAGTAACGTCAAGTGATCATTACTCTACACCAATCCACGAATCAAGCACACCAAATCTTATGAATTTTGTGGTACTAACCAAAATAAACCGTTGGCCAAATTATGGCCTCTAGTCCTCGACCCATTAACAATTCGTTTCCTAATCCCCTAGTTTCTGTTCTGACACTAAATCAAGAGGTCAGCTGACAAAGCAGAGCAACACACAGGCCCGCAAGCCACACTGCATATTGCTTCTATGGTTCCACAGCAACCTGCTTTATGTTGTCCATGGAGTATCTCATATCCATTGGTAACTCAACGACTGATACATGGCTCTGCATTCACTTTGTTTCTTCCGTAAAATATAAAAGATCTCAAGCATTCGTACAGGCAACATAGTTTAAAGCATAGAATTGGTCTTACATATTTGTACTCACTCGATTGTACATAATAGCTTTGCTTTTCCTTGTAATTCTAGTTGGTTCACAAATCACTGGACTCAAATGTTGTTGCTGGTGATACTACGTTGACAAACACAGTAGCTTTTTAAATGTTGGCCGATGAGATCTCTCCGCTAGGTCTCCAGGGTTCAGGTTTCCTATTTTTCAGAGAAAACACTCATTAAAAAAAACTTCCATAGCACTGCTTGCAACCATCAGAAAGTTGTTCATCTAAAAAGAACTAAACTGAGATTTTTTTCATCAGCCCTGACCTCGAGCACCTTTGAAATTACAAAATTATATCTCTGCATTCTATACAACATCAAGCCTTCATTACCAAATTAATAATTGAATTGAAATTTTCACAAACCCTCAAATCTATCCTTTGCAAAGTATATTTAACTCCTTGCAAAAAGCAAGTTAAAAAAACATAGTTACATCCTAAGGCCCTGTTTGCTTGAGATTATAATACATCTAGATTATATAAGCTAGATTATAATTTAAGGTAGTATGGTAAAAGTCCATTTTAGGACCACTTTTGTGACCACAAATAATCTTAAATAAGTTGCATATGGGTGGATTATATCAGATTATTTATGATCCCATAGTGGTTCTTTTACTATACTAACCATGCAAACAAATAGGGCCTAGTGTGCCACTACACTTTCAATCAAATGGTCTGACAAATGTTCTCTGCCCATGCCTATCAGTTTTCATAGTTAGCTAAAATCACTAATGCAAGCGATGGAGGAATTAACAATTGAAGAGGGCATAAGAATTGGAGTAAATAGCCATTGTCTAAAATCTCAATCATACTTTTGTTTCTTTTGAGCTTCTTGTTCACATAACCTCACATCAATAATATAAAAGTATAAATGCAGGTATATAAAAAGAATGTAACTCATATATATGTGATTACATGATGCTTGACTACTGTAGGGACCAGGGAGGATCACTGAAACTGAATCTGTCCGGTGCTTGTATACTTTATAACCTATATGCCACACAATGCATGAAGAATAAATATAGTGCAAGTCATCTCTGATAGCCATTACAATTTTAGAAACTACGCCTTTACTAATTTGGAAAGCCCATAGAAGAATTCAGTCTTACATGAGGAACAGTATGTCCAAACAAACAATGACCATACCCAAAAATAATAATAAGGCAACAATATGGCTCTAAAGAATCACCATAAATAGGCAGTACAACAGGAAGGGATCAACTTTTAGGATTGCACATACCAAACAAGCAGCGACCATGTCCTGGATGATGATCTTGACATATGGTTCCTGCTTTAATTAGATCAATTCTTTCAATGGGAGATGTCTCTCCTTCTACTTTTAATTTCTGGAGTACCTGGCTTCAATGCTACTTTTGATTCCTGTAGTAAAGATATAATGGAAATCAAGGACCAGAAAGAAAATGATCTGAACCAAAGAAATCAAACCTTCCGAAGCAGTTCTACAATACGAAAGTTTAGTGAATCATTTAGCTGCAGTGGCATATCATTGACTGCTCAAGTTTCTAGAGTTTGGAATATTCCTGTTGGATTCCAAACTTAAATTCAGTACTGACTTGATGCAAGACTAAGCGTAGCTTTTACACCTTTCAGACGAATACTTACAATGTAGCCTAGAATCAGACAATTTTTTGGATGCCAAATAAGAGACTATAATCAGACAATTTGGTGCTTGAAATCCCATGCATCAGAGTTAGACATTACAGGAATTCAGAGAAAATTGGTTTATTGTCTGCTTTCCCATCTTCAAAGCATTTGCATTAAGTGGATCTCACCTTTTGGCTTGGAGGACACACTATGTAATTAAAGCATGGTAATATAGCATCATCAAGAATATTGTTAGTATGACAATGAAACACAGGAGTCCTCATGCTTTAAGCATGATATAGGAAGTCCACTTATGGCTTCCTCCAAAAAAAACTAATAAGATCCTTCCATTTGTGATTTATTATCCAGCAAAAGCAACTAAAGAATATAGTGGGACCAACATTCTGATATTGATAAAAAATAATGATCATAGCTCAGATTGCAGGAAGGCAAACTAAAAAATTGATACCAGTGGGAGAAACAACAAGGCAAGAACATAGGCCAAAAATAAGAAGCTAGCATGTTCTCTAAGCATTCTTCTTCCATATTTAACAGTCACTTACAATATCTTACTTCCAATAACAAGCTAGGTAATCCTGGCTACATAAAGAAATAAGCCTCCAGGAACTTGGCTTTGACTGATTACCTCAGTATATTGTCCACTACTGATTTTAGGGTGATCACATCCAATTTACTGTCCACTCAATGGAGATGGAACACATTTTGGCAATGATCTCAGGCTGATTGGCCATGTAGTAAATGAGATGGCTCCTACTGTAAACACAAGCATGTTTTTTTGGATAATGGATAAAATCCGGCCTTGACCAAATATGGCTACGGCCTCAATTACAAAACAGCAGCGCTTCCGTCTGCCAACTTAGAGTTTACCAAAATAAAACACAAGACATAATTCGATGAGAGATTTATCCTATTGCTAAACCTCCATCCATGGTGAGCAAAGACACGCATAGCCAAAACCTCCAATGCCTGACATGCATCTTTTATTGCATCTCTCTCCTGTTCTCACCATTGTAGCTGCGTCCAGAACCGAAGCCAATAAGTCTCTCTGAACAGTACCTGCAAATAAGTTTTCATCAGAGGTCTGTCAAAAACCATATCATTCCTACTGAGCCATAATGCCCGGCATAGAGCCGAGGCACCAACTAACAGTTGATTCTTTAACTTTCCATTCACCCCTACTAGCTAATTATTAAACATATAATTAAAGCTATTGGGTGTTCTTATGTTAAAAGCAATCTGTACAATCCTCTACTGGAACCTGGCCATATGACAATCAAAAAAGAGATGCTTTATTGTTTCTTCATTAGAACAAAAAGTACAACGTTTACTCCCATTTCAATTTCTCTTGGCTAAATTGTCCTTCATGAGGATCACTCCCCTTCTTAAATACCACATGAAAACCTTAATTTTTAGCGGGATTCTCAGCTTCCATATTTGTGTATTTCGTTGTATATATTGGACGAAGCCCAATAGGCTTAGATTACTTAATGAATATGTTTACAGGAGAGATTACATATATATATATATATATATATATATATATATATATATATATATATATATATATATATAGGACTAAGAGAGGGGGAGCCCAAAGGGCCTGGTCAGCCAGGAGGCTGCGCAGGGACCTAGGAGAAGGGGATTACAGCTGGAGAGTAATTAATTCTAACACCCCCCCCTAGTCGGAACGTTGGTAGAGCGAACGTTCAGACTAGAGCGGAAATCTGTAAAAACAGAAGAAGGAAGGCCCTTCGTGAAGACATCGGCGAACTGCAGCGTGGTGGGAACATGAAGAACACGGACAACACCAATGGCAACTCGTTCCCGGACAAAATGGAGGTCAATTTCCACGTGCTTGGTGCGCTGATGTTGAACCGGGTTGGTGGAGAGGTAGACGGCGCTGACATTGTCACAGTAGACGAGAGTGGTAGTCTTCGGATCATGATGGAGCTCCTGCAAGAGCTGATGAAGCCAGGAGGCCTCAGCGACGCCGTTGGCAACAGCGCGGTACTCGGCTTCAGCGCTGGACCGGGAGACGGTGTGCTGACCCTTCGAGGACCAGGAAACAAGGCTGCCACCAAGAAAAACAGCGTATCCGGAGGTGGAGCGGCGAGTGTCGGGGCAGCCAGCCCAGTCGGCATCGGTGTACACAGTCGGAGAGGGCGGCCGAGGTGCGACCCCCGGTGGAGGCCGCTGAGGCAGCGGTGTGCCTGAACCAGGCACCGGGAAACCTGGTGGAGGCGCCCTGGACGATGTTGGCAGACAGCCAACAAGCCGTGGAGTACCTGCAGGGGGAAGATACTGGCAGGGAGTCGTCATTAGTTAGAAAATCAAGCTCCTGAGGAAGCGGGGAGGGCTTGCGGAGAGAGAAAGGAAACGTTGTTTCGTCAAAGACAACGTGGTGGGAAATTATGACACGGTTTGAGGTGAGGTCGAGGCATCTGTAACCCTTGTGATCGGGAGAGTAGCCGAGGAAGGCACATAGGGTGGAGCGTGGGGCTAGTTTGTGAGGAGTGGTGGCTGTGAGATTGGGATAACAGGTGCAGCCAAACGCTCGAAGATCATGTTAGGAGGGGAGAGTCCCGTAGAGGGCGAGGAAGGGGGTGCCCATATGTAGTGTCCTGGTAGGGAGGCGATTAATGAGGTAAGTGGCAGTGGCAAGAGCATCAGCCCAATAGGAGGGAGGCATGGATGCTTGAAAAAGGAGAGTGCGTGTGACATTGTTGGCAGTGCGGATCATGCGCTCGGATTTCCCGTTTTGCTGCGAGGTGTATGGGCAGGACATGCGAAGGGAGACACCGTTATTAATGAAGAAAGCGCGGGAAGTGGAGTTATCAAACTCTCGACCATCGTCACATTGCACTGACTTGATGGTACAGCCAAATTGAGTGGATACATGGGCGAAAAAGTTAGAGATGGCTGGAAACGCATCAGATTTCAACCGAAGAGGAAAAGTCCAAAGAAAATGAGAGCAGTCATCAATAATAACTAAGTAATATTTGAATCCAGATACACTGGTAATGGGAGATGTCCACAAGTCACAATGTATCAGATCAAAATTCTTAGTTGCTCGCGACAAAGAAGTAAATGGCAAGCGAACATGCTACCCAAGTTGACAGGCATGACATAAGGAGTCATCTTCAGACTAGCTGCAGATGATGGAGGAGGACTGGGCGAGGTGTTGAAGAGCAGCCTTGCCGGGGTGACCCAAACGCCGATGCCAGATGGTCGGAGATGGGGTAGCCACAAGAGCGCAAGGAGCAGAGGGCGAAGATGGGATCTGCAAGGTGTAGAGCGGCCCCGAGCTGTCACAGCGAAGGAGGGTGTTCCTGGTACGAAGATCCTTCACAGAAACACCAGAAGGGTCAAACTCGATGGAAACGGAGTTATCAGTTTTGAATTTTCGAACAGAAAGAAGGTTTTTAATGATGTCAGATGCTATGAGGACATTGTTGAGTTGGAAAGGGCCAAGAATAGTTGAGTATCCAGTGCCAACAACTGGAAGAGAGGCACCATTTCTGACAACAATGGAGGAAGGAACAGAGGAGGATGGAGAACGGGTGACCATACCAGTGTTGGAGGCGATGTGAGAGGACGCACCCGAGTCAAACACTGAAAGGACCTTGATGTCACCTAGAGGGGGGTGAATAGGTGAATCTGCAAATTACAAACTTTTTCACACAATCAGTACATAAACCGGTCAGACCGGTTTACAAAACCGGTCAGACCGCTTTGCCAGAGGAAAGCGGTCAGACCGCTTTGCCAAAGCGGTCAGACCGGTTTTCAACAGAGAAAACCGACTATGTGAAATAACCCCCTCTACGAGTTCTAGCACAAACCAAACTTGATGATGGGCTCCTATAGATGAAAACAAGCAGGTCCACTTAGTCCCTGCACACAAGTAGAGCACACCCAAGTAGAACAATGCGGAAGCGAATATAAAAGCTAGAATTGAACTTTGTGAAGGTAAACAAGAGACAATGATTTGTTTTCCCGAAGTTCGGAGTTCACCGCTGCCACTAAGGCTGTCACAAAGACACGATGAATCCTAGTCTCCGTTGAGGGCCTACGAAAGGCGGGCTTATCCACTCCAAGCCACTTTCCTCGGATTCCACTAACTTTTGACCCTTTTCCACGAAGGAGGCAAGGCCAGCCTTTACAACCAATCCGTGGCTTACCACACACGAGGTAGCTCACCGGCGACGCCTAACCGTCTAGGAGGATCACCTCCAAGAGTAACAAATGCTTCAATGGTTGCTTGACTTCACCGGAAGTGCTCAAGGCTATGGATATGCTCTATATAGCTGATAATTGCTATCACTTGCTATCTATTGCTCATACACAAACATCCCTCAACCCAAATCCAAAGATATGAACTAAATCAAACAACTCTCACAAAGAGAGGTTTGGGGAGAGCTTGCTAGTGCTTGGGAAGGCTAGGGACGAGCCACAAAGGCAAATGAACCAGCACCCCTCACAAGAGAGGGGTATGGGGTATAAATACCCCACACAACACAAACTAGCCGTTATAGCCGTTGGAAACCGGTCAGACCGGATTCCCAAACCGGTCAGACCGGTTTTCAAACCAATATAGCCGTTACCCCTGTCAGAGCCCCAAACCGGTCAGACCGGTTTCCCAAACCGGTCAGACCGGTTTGGGTCGACTCAGCACACAAATCCCAAAAGCGGTCAGACCGCTTACCAAAACCGGTCAGACCGGTTGTGGTCTTCTCAGCACACTAAGTCCCTAAAGGACACCACTCTCAAGGCTATCTCTCATGGGTTGAACTATTGAGCACTTTTTGGTGTAATCAAAACAACTAATGTTGCATCCCTCTTGATAGTACGGCATTCCTAAACTCAAGATAAAAACAAAGAATCGAATCTACCACTTGAGCTTTCATATCTTCATTGATGCCATACTTGATCATGTTCAACTTTGAGGGCTTCAACATCTTTATCTTGCTTGAGCAAATCCAATCTTGAGCCAATGACTTAGAATTTCCATTGTATGAAACAATTCATAAGTCATTGCACTATATGATCAATAAAGATTAGATGCTTCGCATTGCTTCACTTGATATGACTTGATTGACGTATGGAAACCAAACTATGATGCTAGACCTTTCCACCAACAAAGTCCATCGGCTACAAGACCAACTTGCCCTTCACCTTGTTAGGAACGTCACTCCCATCTAGCTTGATCCCTTCCGTCCTCTCTTGCCAAACTAAGCTTTGCTTTGCATTGCATCATCATGAAATCCACAATGAAATCCAATTCTTCAATTGATTTGAATGTCTTCTTTGGTAATTGACTTGTCCATAAGCTTCAATGCACTTGAGACCATATACTATCCATAGAATCATGTCTCATTTTGAATGTAACCATTGCTATGGAACAAGCCCAAAGAAATCCTAATTTCTTCAAATATTTTTCTCCAAAACCTTTGACAAGTATCTTATCAAGTGAGACCAACTAATATGCCTAAGTCCTTGTCTCACTTGTCATTTCCAATCACTTGTCATTTTATGACTTAGTTGCATGGGATGATTACCACTTGTTTGCTTTCTTGTCTTTTATACCAATAATGAGCTTTCATTCTTCAACAATCATATTCTTTGAATATCCATAAGAATAGAAACCTGCTCATATGCTTAAGCAAACAAGTTAAATGACTAATCATGTTGTCATCCAAAATCACCAAAACATATAAGTGCCTAGATGCACTTTCAATCTCCCCCTTTTTGGTGATTGATGACAACATGATTAAAGCTTACAAAAAGATATAGAATTTAAGCTCTAGATGACTAAGATATATGACGAGCTCCCCCTCAATATGTGCTTTGGATGAAATTTCAAAAAGATCGGCCTCAAATGCCAAATGCACATCGAATTAACAGATATGAGAGCTCCCCCTATATCTTAGCATCCATCATGTGCAACAAGTGTGTGTGACATGATAAAACAATGTGTGATGCATATGACATGTATAGCACTCAATTAAACAAGAGAATCACATACTTGCTGTCACGGGCCAAACCGGTTTGGGAAACCGGTCAGACCAGTTTCACCCGGCAGCCATGGGCCAAACCGGTCAGACCGGTTTGGGAAACCGGTCAGACCGGTTTCACCCAGACAGAAGCATATGTGAAACAACATTGCATCAAACAATACATGAATATCACACTAGCAAATGGTCACTTAGAATATAAAACAAGGTTCAACACACAGTAGCACACATTACAAGTTCTCAAGTCCACAAAGAGATAAAGTGCAAGATTATTACAACCAAAGTGACATGACTACAAGACCAACTAGAAATAAGCTTTAATCCATTCTTCTCCCCCTTTGTCATCAATCATCCATAAAGGGCCTGGAGAATCTTGTAGTCACGCTCCCATCATGCGTCAACTCCTCGCCGCCACTAGAAAGTCGGGCTATGATCATCTGACGAAGAAGTTGTAGTCCAATGAAAACCTTCACTCAATGGAATGTGCAAATGATAATCTAGAGTGATTCGGAAGTGCTAGTCATGATCTAAGATAAAGATGTGCTAGACATACCATGACTAGGAGAAGAAGTGGGTCCAAAGATAGAAGCTGCTGCCTGTGAAGCAAAATCTCCGGGAGATGGAGATGGTGCACTAGAAAACTGCACTCCTGCCATCGAAGAAGATGTGCCAAAAGCATATGACGAAGACGGGAGTGTAGCGGCTGCATAGGTCGGTCCTGGCGGTGCAAATCCAAACGAGGAACCAAACAAGTCACCCTCTGAAGTAGGCATGTAAGGCATGGTCCCTGGAGCACCAACTGACTGTGGAGGGGGTGGCGGAGGCTGTGAGTTCGACCCAACGTGTCCATATCCAAATATATCACCATACTCCTCAAAGTATCCCGCATTCATGTGATCGGTCATGATGTCTCGAAGCGGGGGTATCTCAGGTAGCTCAAGAGGTGGTGAAATAGGTGACGGAGGATCATTCGGACTCAACGCGGCGCGCAGTTTCTTGAACTCATCACGAGTCTTCTTAATCTCTAGCCTCTGCTGCCTAATATCAACCTGAACATCCCTCTGGCCTTTGCAAATGCCTGTAAACATGGATATGAATTTCCGAATGGGAGAGGTCCGTCCTGCTGGCTGTGTACCACTGCCAGACCGAAACCGGTCAGACCGGTTTGGAGAACCGGTCAGACCGGTTCTGGCCTGCTGCTGAGAATGCTGCTATGGCTGCTGCTGATCACCTCCGGCTGATGCATCTGTGTCTGCTGGTGGAGGAGAAGGCATTCTAAACTTATGAGGCACAGGAGGGTGAAGTGGCTTGTGTTGGGTGTCCTTTTTGATCTTTAAACTTGTAACCCTTTCGATGATGAACATGATGAAGGGGCTATAGGCACAAATCTTCTGAGGACTCTCAGAAATAGTCTTGATTTCATGCCAAATGAAATCGGCAACACTAAATGGAGGTGTCTCCTCTCCAATCCTCAAATAATACATCAAATTCCTCATGTAAAGTGATATATCCGAGGTGTTGCCATCTCTAGGTGTGAGTGTCTTTCTAAGCAATCTATAAAGAATTCCATAGTATGTGTAAAGACCACTCACTTTCCCCCAACTGCCATTTTGATCTCTAGGATACATGAATTTTATCTCAGATGGTTCCATAACACCCCGGTCATGTATCCTGACTGTGTCATCACTCTCATGTCCAACTCTGAGTATAGAAGCAAAGTCAGAAAAGGTGACATGAAAGCGCTGTCCCTCTGTCATCCAATGCATAGCTCTCTCTTGTGCACCATTTTCCTCAAAGTAGCCGAAGAACACAGTAGCATAAAATTGAGCAATGACTTCCTTGTTCCAATTATGCTTAAAACCCATGAGATGCTTGATTCTCTTTTCTGAACACACTCTAATGATCTCATTGAACACTGGATTGTCTTGCTTGCTCATGTACTCCCAATCCACACACTGTGCATCTGATGTGATTTTGGTCTTCTTAATAATAGCTATGGCATAGAAATCCTGCTGAAAAAGAGTCCAAAATCTGTAGTCGGTCGCTGTCCTATCCACACCAAGTGGACTAGTCCTCCTCAACCTCCTAACTACATCAGTCATCCCACTGGCAAGATAATCTGTCACTCTTCTACTAGCTGGGCCAGTGGGTCGGCAAATCTCAAGAACAAGAGGGGCATTTTCATCAATGTCATCATCAGCCACCTCTTCCTCATAATCATCCGCTGCCATCTCCTCATCAGCATCAACATCCGCCGGCTGACCATGACGGTACTCAACCCTGAAACTCTCATCCTCAACCTCATCATCAGTGGAATTTTCTACAACATCCACCTCCTCAATTTCCTGGTCTGCTGCCCTCTTTGGCCTCCTAGGCCTCAAAGCTCTGCCACTTGTCGTACCCGAGTTACTGCCTCCGGGTGCATCAAACTTGCTCTTTTTGAAACTCTCGGCATGTGATCCTTTCGGCATCTTTTACTATCCTTCCTGGGTTCACAAGATGACACACAAAGCATCAATACCCAGGAGATGATTGATCAAAAGATTTGAATAGATAGAGTACAATCAACCGGATTTGATTCAACTCAGCACAAAACCGGTCAGACCGGTTCTAGGAACCGGTTAGACCGCTTTTGGTCTGAGCTGAGCCAACTCGAGTTGAAGATCAATTTGGACAGATAAAAATGATATAAGTGCCCAGAAACAAATTTGATCAAGTATGGAATTGATAGAGAGCACCTAACAAGTTTTGGGTCAGCTCAGGGTCAAACCGGTCAGACCGGTTCTAGGAACCGGTCAGACCGCTTTTGCCTGGGCTGAGCCAAAACGAGTTGGGGATTGATCTGGACAGATTATGATCAGGATATTGAACAAATATTGTAATAAAAGCTATCCCTAGTCCATATGTGAGCAAACACGTTGCAAAACAGAGACTTGAGCCCTCACTGCCCAAACCGGTCAGACCGGTTTGCCAAACCGGTCAGACCGCTTTGCGCAGTGAGGATGCAAATCCTTGTTGCGCAAAATGTAGCCAACCAAATTGAATCATCTCTTAGGGATAGGTTCCTAGACATGCCAGAAGATGTTCCACCAAAGGGTTTTGAGAGATATGCATTGAGCTCATAGATCGGGCGATGGGAAGATTTGAATACCTTGAGAGCCTTGAACTCGAGAGAGATGAAGATTTGAGTGCACAACTTGATGGAGAATCAATCTAGCAGCCTTATGGCACTCCAAAACCGAAGAGAAATCTTCTTTTCCTTGGTTGAATCCTCAAATCGCCAAGAGGGCGCCTTCTTGCGGTGAAGAACAGGAGAGAGAGAGGATATGAGGTGAATGAGTATGGTAGGAGAGAGAGGGAATCACGGGATGAGATAAATCCAAGTGGGCCACCTTCCTGGGCCAAACCGGTCAGACCGGTTTGGGAAACCGGTCAGACCGGTTTCTCCTAGGAAGGGGAATCTGTCAGGAACTTCGGATCTTCCGGGTTTTTGTCGGATCTTCTGATAAACTTCGGATCTTCCGAGAATTGTGTCGGATCTTCTGATGAATATCGGATCTTCCGGGCCAGAAACAACTCGAGACAGAGCTGCTCGGAACTTCCTGTCGGATCATCCGACCCAAGGTCGGATCTTTCTTAAAACATGTTCCAAACATTGTTTCCTTGGTCTGAGAATATGTTGTGATGAAAATTATCCTTTAAAATCCAAGAATTTCCACAGAAAAGTTCATCCAGCTGCTTGGGCCCAAACCGGTCAGACCGGTTTGGGAAACCGGTCAGACCGGTTTGCCCCAGACAGCTGAGAATATTCCAAAAATATGGAAATTGAGCTCCAAGACTTATTCACTTGATCTGAGAGTATATGTGATAGGCATGGTCTTCAACTTCTCAAGATTGTCCATGGAAAGATAAGATTTCCAATAAATCTATTTTCTTTCGTTTCTTCCGAAAGAAATGGGAGTGGATAGATAGATAAAGATTTATGGACATGAGAAAATCTCACCATTTGTGACTAGCCATCAATCAAGCAAAGTTAACTATAGTCACAAATAGATCGACAAAGGTCAAAAGACCAAACCTCAAATATTTTCAAAATCACACAACCTAGCATGCTAGTTGGATTTTTCAAAATCTATCCTATGACACACAAGCACATGCACATATATAGAGCACACAAAGTCATTATCATATTTAGCTTACACTATTCACCAAGAAAGTGTTAACCAAATGTATAATGGACACATATGAGCTATATATATTTGCATGTACATGCACACTCTAGCATGACAAGGGCCTAGATGCACAAGGTAAATACTAGTTCATAGAAAACATACCTTGGCCTCTAGTAGAATGTGTTGTGCAATATAGTCAATTTTGTCCATATGAGTTCTCTCATGATATAATTAATTTGATCAATATAGAGAGAAAACGTTAATGTGCACAACACATGATTTCATAATCAATGACTTAAGTAAAGCATGAAAAACATATGTCATTAATTATGAAGCCACACAATATAGACCAAATTCCTTATTTTAGTGCATTTGTAGATAGAAAGGATTCATGTGCACTAGTTTTGAAAGATTGAACCATTTTTAAGGAATTTTAATGCTATATTACGTTGAGTTGTCAAAACATAGAATGAGATCAAGATTCATGATGAAAAAGACTATGGTGTTACCGTCATGAATCACAAGATGAGTTGACAACTCCAATTGAGAGAAGAACTCTCTCACCATTGAGACTACAAGTTCACTAGAAGAAAAGGTTAGTCTCAAGGACACAAATATTGAAATAATCTCCCCCTAGATATGTGCATCATATGTAGACAATATGAGACATGCACTTTGTCTTGTGAATGACAAGGAAGGGATTAATTCAATATTCGGTCAAATCGCACGAAAATTACTCTAAATGAAATATGCCAAGTGATCATACCATCATGAAGTACTAATATAGATAGCATATGCCAAGAGTGAGAAATTCATGAAATGAAATACTTGAGACTTCATTTCTCACACAATTGGTCAAGTTCCAACTTCCTGAGCCAAACCGGTCAGACCGGTTTGGGAAACCGGTCAGACCGGTTTCAGCTCGGATCTTCCGATTGATCATCCGGTCAAGAAGAGTTGATCACAGAGCCCCCCGGATCATCTGGTCAGATCTTCCGGCCTCAGTGTCGGATCTTGTGTGGTATACTTCTGAAAAATGATCAAACTTTGCTCCATTGAAGAGCCATTAGACATACCACGTGGCATATGCATAAATCATTAATTAAGAACTTCATTTCACAAGAATGTGCTAAAGTTGCAAGTGCCTGGGCCAAACTGGTCAGACCGGTTTGGCAAACCGGTCAGACCGGTTTGTGCCGGACTTTACCGATTGGCGTGGATTTCCGATATTTGATTCAAATCTCGTCAGAACTTGATCCACTGCAACTAAACACAATATTGCTCTACTAGAGAGCCATTAAAAGCATCACATGGCATATATGAATAAAATTCAAGAAATTTAGTCTAAGCCACTATCAAGTGTCACACGTTCAACACTTAGAAACACTTGATCCTACAAAAGGTACTAGTGACTTAAACTTCATCAATTTAAGCACAAGGTTACCGAGATGTCATTGGGTATAGAGTACGAAGCGGAAGCAACTTTTCTTGGCTTGCTAGTTGATCATTGAAGATTGTCATTCAAGCCAAGTCACCAATGCATCTCGTAGTCCCTACAATCTTATCAAGCATACTTTGGTCCCCAACTCATGTTGGGTCCGTTCTTGTTAGTCCAAATATGCTTAGGGACCCACATTGCTCTTGTGCCACTCTTTGGAGAACAAATCACCTTGGAGGCACAAGGGGCATTTGGAGAATCCCCAAGCTTCATATGTATAGAATGGACAATGTCGGGTTTAGTAATTTTACCATTTGGACAATCGTTACCAAGATGTCCTTTTTCCCGACATGTGTAGCATGTCTTATGCTTGACGTTGATTGCTTTCTTCTTTTGTTGCTCGGTAGCCAATTTTTCCTTGTATTTTGCTTGGGCCTTGAGAAATCCCTTGTTAAGCTTCATGTGGTGCTTTTCTTGATGAAGTTCCACCTTGCTTGGACATAAAGCAATTTGATGCCCTTTCTCAAAGCAACCATAGCATCTCCTTTTCTCCATATTTCTTTGTCTTTTGGAGATAATTGGCTTGCCTTCTTTCTTGTTGGCTTGCTCTTGGCTTGTGTTGGACTTAACTTGATTTGTACAAGGGCTTTGCACGGTTGACCCCTTCTCAAGCTTCTTCACCATGAATTCACAGTTATCTTGAGAAGGTTGTGCATTGCTCTTCTCTTTGAGAGTTGTCAAGTTCTTTGAGAGTCTTTCTACCTCTTGCTTGAGTTCTTCATTTTCTTGAGCAATGAGGTCTTCACAAGACTCTACACACACTTTATCATACCACGATTGTTTTGCTTGAGAGCAACAAGGGTTAGCACATGATAGGTTATATTGAATTGGAAGACATGCGCAAATGTGAGTTTGAGATTCAATATATTTTAACGAAGTAATTATAATCTCATGAGCAATATTTAATGAAGCATATGATTCTACAAGTTCTTCATGAGAACACAAGAGTTCATCATGCTTCACTTGCAACATCTCATGCTTGCTAGCAATTAATTCCAATTTATCCTTGAGCACTTTGTTTTCTTTTTCAATGGAAGCCATATGAATAGTGTCACAAGCATAATCATCAACAATGGCATCATACTTGCAAACCAAAGCGGCGTTTGTGATTTTGACTTCCTCAAGCTCTTTGATGAGGGCTAGGATAGTCTCATCCTTCGTGTCTTTCGCCTTCTCTTCTTCTTTGGACTTGTGAAGCATGAGTGCCTCATTATTGGGGAGTGATTTTGCTTGTGAGCTTGAAACCTTGCTCGCGCGGCGTCGGCCTCCCTTCTTGTGGCCAGCTACACTCTTCTTGCCCAAACCGGTCAGACCGGTTTGGGAAACCGGTCGGACCGGTTTTTGCAGGAAGGTGGGAGCTGAGCCGTCTTGCTCTTGTGGCTCCACGGTGGTTGTCACATGAGGCTTGGAGCATGATTTTGCTGATGAAGAGCACTCCTCATGTGACTTGGCTCTTGGTTGGTCTTGCGTGTCGCTTTTGATGTTGGCGTAAAGCTTCTCAATTCGAGCCCAAATGAGATGAGCATCGAATAGAGTTGCTTCATCTTCTAGAATCGATTCTCTAACTTCATCACTCACAACATCAAATAAGAAGTTAGCGACACGAGAATTGAGTTGAAAGCAATTCATTTCGTCCTCGGTTGGGTTGGATATGCTCCAATCAACATTCGGACGATCAATGCCTTCAACTACAATTCTCTCAAGAATAGGACTCATAGTCCTAAGATCATTAAGCACATTACAAGACCAAATTGAATAATTTGAGCCGTCACTAGCTAGTGGCTCATATGTTACCTCACAAGTGGTCGACATCTTTCCTCACGGCGGTTAAGCTTGGATGTGAGGCCAAGCTCTGATACCAATTGAAAGGACCTTGATGTCACCTAGAGGGGGGGTGAATAGGTGAATCTGCAAATTACAAACTTTTTCACACAATCAGTACATAAACCGGTCAGACCGGTTTACAAAACCGGTCAGACCGCTTTGCCAGAGGAAAGCGGTCAGACCGCTTTGCCAAAGCGGTCAGACCGGTTTTCAACAGAGAAAACCGACTATGTGAAATAACCCCCTCTACGAGTTCTAGCACAAACCAAACTTGATGATGGGCTCCTATAGATGAAAACAAGCAGGTCCACTTAGTCCCTGCACACAAGTAGAGCACACCCAAGTAGAACAATGCGGAAGCGAATATAAATGCTAGAATTGAACTTTGTGAAGGTAAACAAGAGACAATGATTTGTTTTCCCGAAGTTCGGAGTTCACCGCTGCCACTAAGGCTGTCACAAAGACACGATGAATCCTAGTCTCCGTTGAGGGCCTACGAAAGGCGGGCTTATCCACTCCAAGCCACTTTCCTCGGATTCCACTAACTTTTGACCCTTTTCCACGAAGGAGGCAAGGCCAGCCTTTACAACCAATCCGTGGCTTACCACACACGAGGTAGCTCACCGGCGACGCCTAACCGTCTAGGAGGATCACCTCCAAGAGTAACAAATGCTTCAATGGTTGCTTGACTTCACCGGAAGTGCTCAAGGCTATGGATATGCTCTATATAGCTGATAATTGCTATCACTTGCTATCTATTGCTCATACACAAACATCCCTCAACCCAAATCCAAAGATATGAACTAAATCAAACAACTCTCACAAAGAGAGGTTTGGGGAGAGCTTGCTGGTGCTTGGGAAGGCTAGGGACGAGCCACAAAAGCAAATGAACCAGCACCCCTCACAAGAGAGGGGTATGGGGTATAAATACCCCACACAACACAAACTAGCCGTTATAGCCGTTGGAAACCGGTCAGACCGGATTCCCAAACCGGTCAGACCAGTTTTCAAACCAATATAGCCGTTACCCCTGTCAGAGCCCCAAACCGGTCAGACCGGTTTCCCAAACCGGTCAGACCGGTTTGGGTCGACTCAGCACACAAATCCCAAAAGCGGTCAGACCGCTTACCAAAACCGGTCAGACCGGTTGTGGTCTTCTCAGCACACTAAGTCCCTAAAGGACACCACTCTCAAGGCTATCTCTCATGGGTTGAACTATTGAGCACTTTTTGGTGTAATCAAAACAACTAATGTTGCATCCCTCTTGATAGTACAGCATTCCTAAACTCAAGATAAAAACAAAGAATCGAATCTACCACTTGAGCTTTCATATCTTCATTGATGCCATACTTGATCATGTTCAACTTTGAGGGCTTCAACATCTTTATCTTGCTTGAGCAAATCCAATCTTGAGCCAATGACTTAGAATTTCCATTGTATGAAACAATTCATAAGTCATTGCACTATATGATCAATAAAGATTAGATGCTTCGCATTGCTTCACTTGATTTGACTTGATTGACGTATGGAAACCAAACTATGATGCTAGACCTTTCCACCAACAAAGTCCATCGGCTACAAGACCAACTTGCCCTTCACCTTGTTAGGAACGTCACTCCCATCTAGCTTGATCCCTTCCGTCCTCTCTTGCCAAACTAAGCTTTGCTTTGCATTGCATCATCATGAAATCCACAATGAAATCCAATTCTTCAATTGATTTGAATGTCTTCTTTGGTAATTGACTTGTCCATAAGCTTCAATGCACTTGAGACCATATACTATCCATAGAATCATGTCTCATTTTGAATGTAACCATTGCTATGGAACAAGCCCAAAGAAATCCTAATTTCTTCAAATATTTTTATCCCAAAACCTTTGACAAGTATCTTATCAAGTGAGGCCAACTAATATGCCTAAGTCCTTGTCTCACTTGTCATTTCCAATCACTTGTCATTTTATGACTTAGTTGCATGGGATGATTACCACTTGTTTGCTTTCTTGTCTTTTATACCAATAATGAGCTTTCATTCTTCAACAATCATATTCTTTGAATATCCATAAGAATAGAAACCTGCTCATATGCTTAAGCAAACAAGTTAAATGACTAATCATGTTGTCATCCAAAATCACCAAAACATATAAGTGCCTAGATGCACTTTCAAACACCCAGTCCGAAGTGCTAGAGGGCGGGGTGAGAGAGACGGTGCTGAAGGCATTGGCGAGCGAGTCGGGCGTCCACGGCGACCAGGTAGGAGGAGATGCCTGATGGGGCGCTTGGAACAGCGGGCCTGGTGCAGGAGGCGGCGGGTAGAAAGCTGGCGGCGCGCCGGCCATCAAAGCCTGCTGGGACGCTGGTCTAGGACGAGGCGGTGGGCCGCGCCAGCCGCCGGGGGTGGTCCCGGGCCACATGTGGATGGACCCGGTCCACGGGTTGAGGTAGGATGGCTACTGCTGGCCGCCAGGTGAGCCTCCTTGGCCACGTCCACCGCGACGGCGCCGGCCGCGGTTGTGGCCAGGCGAGGGCCCGCCGGTGGCCTGGTGAGGGCGCGGTGGAGCGGGCGCTGAGGATGATGAAGGAGTCGCCGTCTTGCTTGGCGATGAGGCGAGCAGAGCCGATGGAGTGGGCGAAGGAGACGCCATGTTGAGCTCAGCGAAGCATAGGTCGGCGAAGAATTCGGTGAAGGCAGGGAAGGGCCGCTGCTGGGTGACGAGCTGCGATATGAATTGGAAGCGTTCACTGAGCCCCCGCAGGAGATTCAGGACAAGAGTCCGGTCTTGAACGGGTTCGCCAAGGTCAGCGAGGGCGTCGTCCATGCTCTTCATCTTGCGGCAATAGTCGTCGATCGAGAGGGCTCCCTGAGACAGGGTGTGAATCTCGGTGTCGAGGAGCATGGCACGGGACTCGCGGTTGTTCAGGAACTGCTGTTCCAGACCAAGCCATGCGGCCCGAGCAGAGACACCGGTAGGCACATGGATGATGTCCAGGAGGTCACCGGAGATGGTGTTGAAGATCCAGGAGACGACCACGAAGTCCATGTGAGTCCACGCTGGACCGTGGAGGCGACAGATGTCGCTGAGGACGTGGTCCGCCAGCGCGAACCTGCCGAGGATGAGGAGGACATAGCCGCGCCACTTAGAGTAGTTGGACGAATGAAGATCCAGAACAATCGGGATCAGGTTCTTGATGTTCTGGATGGCGGCTGCCTGGCTGTGTAGGTGAGTGATGGCCGCGGCGTCGGAATCGATGGAGTGGTCGGCGGCGGCGACGGCCTGGGAGTCATCGTCGCGGAGTCGATCTCGGAGAGCGGCGGCCGTCAGTTCCAGGGCGTCGGCCCGCGCGCGCTCCTGCTCAAGGGCGTCAGCGGCGGCGCGGACACAGTCCTGGGCGCGGCTGCGGACTTGAGGATGTCGGCCTCCTCCTGAAGCTGCTTGCTGCGCTCGGTGTTGGTCGAGTGCAGGGAGGCAGCTTCGTCCGCCAGTTTCGGAGCGGCGGCGAGGGCTTCATCGCGCAGCTTGGTGGCGGCGGCCGCGGCGGAAGGGCTGGAGGTGGACACCATGGGTGGACGACGACGGGCGGCGCGGCCGGCGGCAGCCAGGCGCAGCGCGGTGCAGAGCACGCCCGCGGGAAACGAAGATGTGGGGCGCGGCATGAGGCGGGCGCTGGGAAGAGCGGAAGCAGAGGAGAGGAAAGGTTAGGCTGATACCATATTGGACGAAGCCCAATAGGCTTAGATTACTTAATGAATATGTTTACAGGAGAGGTTACATATATATAGGACTAAGAGAGGGGGAGCCCAAAGGGCCTGGTCAGCCAGGAGGCTGCGCAGGGACCTAGGAGAAGGGGATTACAGCCGGAGAGTAATTAATTCTAATAGTATATTACCATTGCTAATGAGATCCATATACATAGACTTAACACTAAACAAGCCAAATTGAGTAAGGTTTCAACTAAAGCTATGTGCACTATCATTTAGTTGTATATGGCTAATACGACTAACCAGATTATGCCACATGTTTAAATCCGGACTTACTAATGTTCTCCCGAAGGACACATTATGAGGAATCCTGGAAAGGACAATAGCTACCATGTCATTTTTCTTCCTAGCAATGTGAAATAAGGACGGATAAGATTGTTTGAGAGTAAAGTTACCCAACCATTTGTCTTCCCAAAACCTGACTTGTTTACCGTCATTTAAGTGGAAAGTACCAAAACTGGTAAATGTTTGTTTCACTTGCATCTGTCCCGCCCAGAAATGCGAATCTCCCGGTTTCTTATCTATTTGCGTAATAGTTTTCGAACGTAGATACTTATTCTTTAAAAGTGGCTGTCATAAACCATCCTCATTCATAAGCTTAAACAACCATTTACTCCACAAACATTGATTCTGTACATCTAAGTTTTTTATCCCTAACCCTCCATTTCTTTTGATTGGCATAAGATATTCCATTTGGCTAATCTATATTTCCTCTTATGTTCATCAGGTTGCCAAAAAAATCTCGTTAAAAAATAGTCCAATTTTTCTAGGACATGTTTTGGAACCTCAAAAAAGGAGAGCATAAACACCTCTAAGCTGGTTAAGACAGAGTTAATTAACATCAGTCTCCCGCCTAGTGACATATACTTTCCTTTCCAACTACTCAATTTCTTTTCAAAATTTTCCTCTATTATTTTCCAATCCGAATTGCTAAGTTTCCTATAATGCATCGAAATACCCAGATATGTAAAAGGGTAAGAACCCGATTGACACCCAAAAAGCTCAGCATATTGTTGTTCACACTCTTTAGCTCGTCCAAAACAGAATATTTCGCTCTTATGAAAGTTTATCTTAAGACCAGATAATTGTTCGAACACGCACAACAATAATTTGAAATTCGTGGCTTTAGCGACATCATGATCCATAAAAAGAATTATGCCGTTTGCATATTGTAAGATAGAAAGACCTCCATCAACTAAAGGTGGCACAACCCCAGAGATCTGACCTTCTTCCTTTGCTCTATTAATAATAATTGCTAGCATATCAACAACAATATTAAAGAGAATATGTGATAGTGGATCCCCTTGTCTTAGCCTTCCAGGTTTGAAAACTTTGTCCTACTTGATCATTAATTTTTATCCCCACGTCCTCTTTGAGTGAAAGCCTCAATCCATCTTCCCCATGTTTGGGAGTAGCCATTCATCCTCAAGGTTTGTTGGACAAAAGACCATCTTACTTTGTCATAGGCTTTCTTAAATTCAATTTTAAAAATCACCCGCTTTGGTTCTTCCTGTGAAGTTCATGAATTGTTTCATGTAACACCACCACACCTTCCATAATATTCCGTCCTGGCAAGAAGGTTGTTTGCGTGGGACTAATGACCTTTTGAGGCACTTGTGAGATTCTATTTGTTGACACTTTTGTAAAGATCTTAAAGCTCACATTTAGTAAGGATATCAGTCTATACTATTGAATTTTGATGGCCTCATTGCATTTTTGCAACAGAATGATTGTACCAAAATTTAAACTATATAGAGGCAAGTTCCCATTATGGAATTCTTGGAACAGAAGCATCAAATCTATTTTTATGAAGTCCCATAAGGCCTGATAGAATTCAATTGGGAAATCATTAGGTCCGGGGTCTTATTATGTTCCATATGGAAAATTGCCTCCTTTACTTCCTGCTCAGTAAACATAGACACTAGAATCTCATTTTCCAGTGCTGAAACCTAGGGGATATCAGCTATTCGAGTCTCATCCAATTGAAAATTATTTTCTTCTGGAGGACCAAATAAGCCTTGGTAATATGTGGTGATGTAATTTTTTAGTTCCTCATCCCCTCGTATTACGCGATCCCCATCCTTAAGTTGGTATATTCTTATCTTTCTGTGTCTACCATTCGCTACAAGCTGGAAATACTTGGTATTAGAATCTCCCTCTAATAAATCCTTCACCTTGGCTCGTTGGTACCACTTAATTTCTTCCTCTCGCAGCATTTTTTCTGCTAAACAATTCTGCAGGCAGCGTTTTAAATCAATCTCTTGTTATGACAAGAGACAACTATCCGCCTTTTTATCTAAGAAATCAAGTTTGTCTAGTATCTGCTTCTTTTCTTTTTTGTATTGGCCACTTGTATTTTTGGCCCATCCTCTCAAGTATTGCCGTACCTTCCTTATTTTCGGCTGCCATTATTCTAAAGGTGTGTTTCCTCTATTCTCATTGGTCCATATATCCCTTACCATATCCACGAAACCATCACGGAGTAACCAACCTAACTCTAATTTAAAGGTAGGCTGATTACCACCCGAAGAAGATTCGCCAGTATTAAGTAGTAAAGGGGCATGGCCATTCAATTTATCCCTGCTCGGTTGCTCTTTTAATCTAGTTTGCTCAATATTTTTAATAGACACAACTGAATCCCTAACACTAGAAACATCAGCACCTACAATAATCCCCAAGTTACTAAAACTAGTAGCTATGGAACTGTCTGAAAAATGAAGAAAAGAATTACAGTTTAAATCACCTTTTGTCGGCAGACCCGCGTCTGATTTCCCAGCCTTGCGCTTCATAGCCAAGTCCATCGAATCACCGCTACTGGAATCAGCTCAGCGTTTGGTTCGCCGGAGGTCTGATTCCATCGCCTCTGGAATGGCCGCCAGGGCCTTTTCCATGTCACCAGAGCTGCGCAACTCTACGACTGCCGAGGTGATATGCTATGACTGTGCTGACTCCGCCTCTTGTTGTGTCACTGGCATCCCAGCCTGCTGCACCACATCGACCATGACACCATGAGAACTCGTACCACCCGAAGTCTCTATATGTGCCAGTCGCTTGCCTTTTGCTCCAGCATCCGAACCAACCCCATGACAATCTACTTATTTATCTGACTCATTTTTCTTCTCCCCCTTGGAATTGCTGTCAGGCTTTTTACCATTCTGTTCAGCCATATCATCATCATTTGGCCTTCCATCATTACCATTACCTGGATCCATATCCATTGGCTCAGGGTTGCTTTCATCCATGTTTGCTTCCACCATAAAGTGCAGCTCATACAGACAATCCCCACTAGCCACATCCACAAATGGGGAATGATATTAGGATCAAGCACTGCAACCTGTACCTGACATCTGTCATATCTCCTTGTGAAGCTCATATCCACCTCTTTGGACACACCTTGAATTGACCCGACAACCCATATGACCTCATACTACCTCAAGTCATCTGGCAACCCTGTGAACTGAACCCAAATTTTTGGCAATACACATCTTGCTGCACTACCTCCCACCTCCTCTATTTTCATCGTAATGTTAGGAAATTTGGTATGTAGCACTCCCCACTCCTTCATCCTTTGTAACTCTGCCCTTGTGGGGAACACAACTTTGAAAGAATTAGGCCCCGTTTCCTATACCACCCATTTCCATACACCCGGGATCAGGCGCTCCAACTCAGATGTCACCATTGGCTCCGTGAGAGAGCCTCCATTGACCATGATCAAGCCGGTCTTTGTTTCCCCTTTGTGCTTATAAGTGCTAGGTGCTAGAATGTAGTATAAACCAAGACCATCAATAGCGTACCCACAAGCAACATCAAAAGACTTCTCCGCCCGAAACCTAGGACAACGGGCCTTCGAATGATCTTGCTTATCACATATTTCGCAGTACAACTCAGTTGTGCAATCAGACATACCATGCCCTTTTGTGTAGCACCGGTAACAGTAAGGTTGTTTTGCTTTTTGCTGCCCCCATGCTAGATGATTCCGGGACCTCAGAAGAAGAGCCCGACACCTTGCTAGCAGTAGTTTTCTCACCCTTAGGTACCACAACTGGCATGGACTTCTTCCGCTGCTCAGGCTTAGCCTCCACCGCCGCACCTCCTAGCATGAGCAAGAAAGCCTGTTGCATCAACGCCGCAGCCTGCGATGCTTGGTCCACCGTGGACGCCTTAAACACTTGCTGCAGTAGGGTTGCTGCTTGTGCAGCTTGATCAGGAACGGCCACCGACGCAGGCGCACCGGCCAGTACTGAAGCTGCCACAGACGGCATACCCCGTCCTGCAGGGTTAGTTTGTAAATTGCCACCATGTTGTATCCGACCACCAAACGGCCTCCGGCCGCCAGTGGCCTGTCCACCATACCGACCACCTGCATAGCGGCCACCGCCGTAACGTCCACCTCCACGGCCGGCGTAGCCACCGCCCTGATCGGGATGGAATCTGCCTTGGAAGCCGCCACGGCCAAACAGGCCACTCTGGCTGTTAGCATGGCTGCCGCCTCGGTTCGCCACACCGCCCCGGCCGTTGTTTTCCATTGCGTGTCGCGCGACCTGAGCAAACGAGCATCCGCGAGAAGACTCGGCGGCTGCGTGTAGAGATCTAGGGTTCCGGCGCTGTGTCCCAGTACGAGTGAATAGAGCCACCAAGCCGGGTGTAGGCCGATACGGCACCCCAGGCCTGAGCCAAATTTGTTTCGGGTTGACACGACCTGTTGGGCCGCTAGCACAAGCCGGCCCATTTAGGTCCATCGGCATTGTCGATTTCAATTTTGAACCCACCACCGAATCCCGCCCAGAAACGTCGCTGAGATCCGATCGCGAGCTAGTCACCATCTCCGGCTCCGGCCAAGGCCTCGCCGGCGAGGGAGCTTGGGACAGTGGTGTGTTCGCACTTGATCTGAAGGTTGGAAATAAGATGGGACATGATATTACCTTAGCGTTAGTTAGTGCATCACCCAGAGTCCACAGCGGCGATGATCTCGGTGCTGGCAAAGGACCATGCCATGGCTTGCCGGTCGATCGCCGGCGAACCATCATCTCCACGATCTTTGATGCCAGAACACCTTCGCCCGGCTTCCTGTTGCGAGGGCTCATCTCCAGCTCCTTCCTTCCTCCGCATCTCTGGCGTATGAATTGATGAATCAGACCGCGAACTTCCTAATGGTGTATCATCCCTGCCTCTGAATCCGAATCCTCGTCTCCGGTCGCCCAAAAGCGCGAACCTTTGGGTTCCTCAACGCCATGAACCTTCTTTGCTATTTGCGTTGAAGCCCCCGTGAGCACTTCCACCTCCCTGCGCATGCGTTCCCTTGCAAGGATGCAATCCACCTCCATAGCCAGATCAGCGGCGCCGGCCTCCTCCGGCGCCGGCCGAGCCACCGGCGCCAAGGTGAGCCGGCGCACGCATAGTCGCCTGCTCATCACCCCACTCCAAACTCCAGACCTCCCCGTCGCATTGACACACAAGCCATACCGTGTCTCGGCTTTCTAAGTAAACACAAGCATGTGTTTCATACATTTTAAGAATCCAACTGTGCCACAAAAATACACAGAAGACATTAGGTACAAATGCTCACCTACAAAGTTTTTGAGCAAGGAATAGTTCATTTCTACATTTGGAAGCATGAATCTAAATACTGGTAAGTTAATTTAACCAATAAAGGGGAACAGATAATAATACATCACAGACAAACCATGTTTGCCTAAACAATGCCACTCATTGTCATAAGTAACCCCCACCATCTTACCAGAATCCTAAATAAATCTGCATCAGTACACATTGAGGGAAATCAAGAACAACTCATAATAGAAATATATCTCACCTAAGAAAAACAGTACCAAAATAATGGTTCAAGCAAGAGGTAAGGATCCAGGAAAGGAGGAAGCATATGTGAAGGCCTAGTTTGTCCATAAAGCAGCCACATAATGACTATTTTTATGATTAAACAACACAAGAGTATATAACCATTGCGAGTTGTACCAAAATAGTGATCAAGTGGTAACCTGATTGCCAACTCTTTACTTGAACACGATCTATCACCCATATATACATCCAACCACTTTCCTAAACCAAAGTTAGCATCATGAAATCTTTACCGTTGCACTTTAGCATCAATCAACCACTTTCTGGGCAATATGTCTCTTACTGCCTCCTGTAAATATGCATAAGTAGCAATTAGCCATTTCATGGAAAATTCACGATTCAATTATTTCAGAACCAAACCATAAAAAATTGGTATGAAAGGCAACATACATGCAAATTCAGCATAATGCTGTCATTGTCTCCTCCGCGCAGTGGCAAACCCCTATTATTACATATTGATAATTAAGAAAATGGGAAGGGAGGGCCTGGTGCGGGGGAAGGGAGGGGAGGAGCGGAGCGACGGGATCTGGGGTGATTATGCCAGTACGAGGTCCACATGTCGGCCCCAAAAAAAAATCGCACGCGGAGGCCGACAGGATAGACGGAAGGAGAGGGTGGACGCAATTTTATATATATATATATATATATATATATATATATATATATATATATATATATTTTGATAATGGATAAATGAATTACCCGGCCTTGGCCAAAGTGGCTACAGCCAATGTTCACAAGAAAGCAGCACTTCCGTCCGCAACGTTCATAACAAACTCGAAACCTCACCAAAAAGTTTGACAGGAGAACTAATACATAATCCTATTACTAATCCTCCATCCATGGTGGGCGAAAATGCTCATGGCCAGGACCTCTAACGCCTGGGCAGCTCCCTTTATTGTCTCCCTATCTTGCTCAGGTCGATGTAGTTGTGCCCAAAATCGAAGCCAGTAAGTTCCTCTGAACAGTACCTGTAAATAAGATTTTTGTGGTGACTTGTCAAAAACAATATCGTTCCTGCTCAACCATATGGACCAACAAAGAGCTGCAGCTCCACATAGCATTTGTCGCTTAACCTTTTTATTCAAACCAAATAGCCAATCAGAGAATAAATGATTAATACTAAGTGGTAATGGAAAATTAAAAGCGATCTGCACAGCCCTCCAAAGAAATTTGGCCATATGACAATCAAAAAATAGATGTTGAATTGTTTCCTCTCTAGAACAGAAAGCACACATCTTACTACCGTTCCAATTCCTCCTGGCTAAATTATCCTTTGTTAAAATCACGCCTTTTCTTAGATACCACATGAAAATCTTAATTTTTAGCGGTACCTTCAGCTTCCAAGTTTGCATATTGTGTTGCACATTACCCGGAGTGATAAGAGCCATGTACATAGACTTAACAGTAAAAAGACCTGTAGGATGGAGGTTCCACCTAAAGGTGTCACTGCTGTCATTTAGTTGCACATGACTAATTCGCCCAACTAACTCATGCCAAAGGATTAAATTCTGCCCAACTAATGCTCGTCTAAACGACACGTTTAATGGGACTCTAGAAAAAACCGAGGCTAATGTGTCATTTTTCCTTCTAGCGATATGATATAAGGATGGATATTGTTGCTTCAGGGAAATATTATCTAACCACCTATCCTCCCAGAACCGAATTTGTTTACCATCATTAACTTGGAAGGAGCCCAGGTCAGTAAAGGAGTTTTTTACTTTCATCAGACCAGACCAGAAGTGTGAATCACCTGGCTTTTTAACCACTTGAGTAATGGTCTGAGAACGTAAATATTTATTCCTTAATAATTGCTGCCATATACCATCCCCATTAATCAAATTAAACAACCACTTACTCAACAAGCATTCATTCTGAATTTCCAAATTCTTAATTCCAAACCCACCCAATTCCTTTGGTAGACATAATACCGACCATCTAGCTAATCTATACTTTTTCTTATGATTGTCAGATTGCCAAAAGAATCTTGATCTATAATAATCTAATCTCTTCAACACCCCTTTTGGTACCTCAAAAAAAGACAACATAAAAACTGCAAGACTTGAAAGAACAGAATTGATTAAAACTAGTCTTCCTCCTACAGACATATGTTTTCCTTTCCAACTTGACAACTTCCGCTCAAACTTTTCCTCAATTATCTTCCAATCCGAATTACTCAGCTTCCTATAGTGCATTGGAATACCCAGGTACCTAAACGGGTAAGAACCGCAACGGCACCCAAATAATTCTGCATACTGCTGCTCGGATTCCTTAGCTTGGCCAAAGCAAAATACCTCACTTTTGTGAAAGTTAATTTTAAGACCCGACAACTGCTCAAAAGCACACAATAACAGC
Source organism: Echinochloa phyllopogon (assembly GCA_033239725.1). Taxonomy (NCBI): domain Eukaryota; kingdom Viridiplantae; phylum Streptophyta; class Magnoliopsida; order Poales; family Poaceae; genus Echinochloa; species Echinochloa phyllopogon. Next base: position 18,316,341 of record BTCW01000015.1, on the reverse strand, counting down.
TTCATGTTAGTGGCTTTAGCAAAGTCATGATCCATAAATAGAATAGTGTCATCCGCATATTGTAAGATAGATAACCCTCCATCTACTAGGTGTGGTACGACTCCTGATATTTGGCCTTCTGCTTTGGCCCTGTTAATGATGATTGCCAGCATATCGACAACAACATTAAATAAAATTGGTGATAGCGGATCCCCTTGTCTAAGACCTTTCCACGTTTGGAAATTTTGTCCTACCGTATCATTCAATTTAATACCGACATGACCCCTTTGTGTGACATTCTCAATCCATTGTCTCCACTTCTGTGCAAAACCCTTCATCCTCAAAGTCTGTTGGACAAAGGACCACTTGACCTTATCATATGCCTTTTCAAAGTCAATTTTAAATATTACCCCACTTTGATGTTTCCTATGCATTTCATGAATCGTTTCATGAAGGACCACCACGCCTTCCATGATATTCCGACCAGGTAAAAAGGCAGTTTGTGTAGGACTTATTACTTTCTGTGCTACGACGGATATTCTATTCGTTGCCACTTTTGTGAATATTTTAAAACTCACATTAAGCAAACAAATGGGTCTGTATTGTTGTATTTTAATAGCTTCCTTGCATTTAGGTAACAGGATTATTGTACCAAAATTTAAGCTATACAGTGGCAAATCCCCTTTATGGAACTCATGAAACAGGCTCATCAAGTCATTCTTAATGAAATCCCACGATGCCTGATAGAATTCAATTGGGAAACCATCAGGCCCAGGGGCTTTGTTGTGTTCCATTTGAAAAACTGCCTTTCTCACTTCCTGTTCCGAGAACTCTGCCACAAGAATCTCATTTTCAACTGACGAAACCTGCGGAATATCCTCTGCCCGAGACTCCTCAAGCTGAAAATTATTACTAGCAGGGGGGCCAAATAAATCTCTATAATAAGTGGTAATGTACTCCTTGAGTTCATCGTCCCCACTTATCATTCTTTCCCCATCCTGAAGCTGGTATATTCTTGTTTTACGGTGTTTTCCGTTTGCAATCAACTGGAAATACTTAGTGTTAGAGTCACCTTCCAACAACTCTTTCACCTTCGCCCTTTGATACCATTTAATTTCTTCCTCGCGAAGCAACTCAGCTAGCCGATTTTGAAGGCATTGTTTCAAATCAATCTCCTGAGCAGACAGGAGACAAGATTCGGCCTTCTTATCTAGGCTATCCAGTTTATCTAGGATCCGTTTTTTCTCTTTCTTGTACATTCCACTCGTATTTTTCGCCCATCCTCTTAAATGTTGACGCACTCTCCGGATTTTCGATTGCCATCGTTCCATTGGTGTATCACCATTTGTTTCATTAGTCCATACCTCTCGTACCATGTCAAGGAAGCCATCCCGGAGCAGCCAACCTAGCTCAAACTTGAAAGCCGGTTGATTGCTTACCGATGTGGATTCCCCCGTATTAACAAGTAGAGGTGTATGATCCGATATATCACAATTAAGGGCAATAACTGTGGACAACGGATACTTTTGTTCCCACTCCGTAGTCACTAAGACACGGTCGAGTTTTTCATAAGTCGGGTTTTGTAATGAATTAGCCCACGTATACCGACGGCCAGACATTTCCAATTCTCTCAGATCTAGACCATCAATTACGGCATTAAAAAGAAATGGCCAACGATGGTCAAAATTCTCCTTATTTTTTTCATTCGGCCTTCGTAAAATATTAAAATCCCCACCTACCAACATTGGCAGAGGTTCATGACTACACATATGCGCTAATTCTGTTAAAAAACCTTCTTTATGTTCGGGTTGTGCTGGCCCATAAACTACAACTAATGCCCACTTGTAGTTATCATACTTATTACACAAGTGGAACTTCACATAAAAATCACCTTCATCAATTGCTCCGATGTGGAAAACATCCAAGTCAATACCTAACAAGATGCCCCCGGAGCGTCCCTGTGGTTCTTTACAATGCCAAATAAAATTTTTACCACCACACAGATTTCTCAGGAAAGGATCAGAAAAAGTCCTCCTCCCTGTTTCTGATACAGCGATGAAACTAAGACCTTGCTCTTTAGACAACTCAGCTAAAAACCTATGCTTCTTCGTGTCCCCGAACCCATTGCTATTCCAAAAAACTCCTTTCATTTTGATTTCTTCTTTGTTTTTTTATTTTTATTGGGGGATTTCTTCTTAGTGCTAGAAGATGGTGATTTTTTGTGAGATAACACCGTGGTATGATCCAATAGATCACCACTAGCATCCATCACCTCATCCATAATCTCCCCACATAAATGGCCCAAAATAAACGAATCAATCTCTTGTTCCTCTACCAAATCATTTTCCTCCTTATCAAAAATTTCTGTCACCCTATCAGTGCAAGACCTATCCTCTACCCTTTTCTCCTCAACCGCTTTTAAAAAAGAAACTGATGTACTAACACTAGCAACATCAGAACCTAGAGAAATACCAATATCGCTAAAATTACCAACTATCAAATCATCAGAGAACTGTAAGAATGACTGATTGTTAAGATTACCTTTAGTTGGCATCTCCGTACTGGCCTTTCTCTTCATAGCCATCAACATGGAGTCCTCTTCGCAAGACTCCGCCCGGCGTTTACTACGCCGAAGGCTAAGGTCCTGAGCCTCATGTATGGCCGCTAGCTCCTTCCGCTTCTCCCCCTGGTCATCCACCCCATCCTCCACCAGAACATCTCGCTGCTGTATCACATGCTGATCGGCCACCAGGGCGTCAACGAGAGGTGTGTCACCACCCTGAACAGCACCATCTACCGCCACCACATCACCCAAAACAGCACCACCACGTTTCTGCCCACTATGGCTCGATCCAGCCCCTGGAGCGTCCCCAGGATGTGCAGCCTGCTTTCTTTTTCCCAAGTGATCCACATTTCCATCAAGTTTATTATTTGCCTGCCTCTTTTCATCTTGATCAGCAGCACCATTGTCCTCTCTATCATCCTCTGGACCATGGCTGTTATCCATATCCATGGGCACAGGGTTGCTCCCATCCACACTAGCCTCCACCATGAACTGCATCGTGTACAAGCCATTGCCAATAACCACATCCGCACTTTGAGGTATCAGGTTGGGGTCTAGCACTGACAATTGGACACGACTAATGCCATGTTTCCTTGTGAAGCTCATATCCACCTCTCTAGGTACTCCCAAAATCGATCCCACTGCCCAAATTATTTCATACTCCCGGAGATCATCCGGAAGACCAGTAAACTGCACCCAAATCATTGGCAGAACATTCTTCATACCTCCACCACCATGCTCCTCAACTGCTAATGTCGTGTTGGGGAATTTGGTATGCAAAACACCCCATTCCACCACCCTCAGCAACTCAGCCCTAGTGGGAAAAACAGCCCGGAAAGTGTTGGCGGTAATCTCCTGCACCACCCAATTCCACTGTCCCGGAAATAACCGTGTAAGCTCTGAAGTCACATTGGCAGCTGTAAGAGAACCCCCTTGAACCCGGATCAACCCTGTCCGTGTCACAGTCCTCTGTTTGTGGTTATTTGGTGTCGGGACGTAGTAGAAACCAAGCCCGTCCACCGCATAACCACAAGACAATGCCAACTCTTTCTCTGCCCGGAAACGAGGACAGCGATTCTTAGAGTGGTCTTGTTTATCACAGATTTCGCAATATAGTATCGCCGTACAATCAGACAAAGCATGACCTTTTGTATAGCACCGGAAACAGTAAGGCTGCTTACCAACTCCTTTATTCGCCCCCGAACTCGACGATTCAGGTGCCACTGTCCGGTTTACCTCTGAGGGTGCTTTCTCCACCACCGTGCCCTGCCCATTGCCGCCCTCTACTGCTGCTGCCTTTCCTTTGACATCCCCTGTCCCAGCCCCTTGCATGAGAGCAAAAGCCTGTTGGAGCAAGGCAGCTGCTTGCGTTGCTTGTGCCGAGGCCGGTCCCGTGCTTGCGCCCTGTAACAGAGATGCCACCGCCGCTGCCTGAGACGTCGCCGGTAGCCCAGCTTGCGTTAGGGTTCCGGCAGACGCATGCTGTGCATTGGCCTGAGCCCCAGCCTGCAGTGGAGCCGTGGGATGATGACCCCATCCACCGTTTCTACCACCAAAACCCCGGCCGCGCTCAGCTTCCCTTCCACCATACCGTCCGCCATAGCCGCGACCACCAGGAAAGCGGCCGCCACCACGGTTGTTGTATCCACCATAGCCATGATGGAAGCCTTGGAAGTCCCCGCGACCGAACAAGGCGCCCTGGCCATTCGATCGCCCTGCATCGCGGTTGCCTCGACCTCCACGGCCGCCATTCTCCATCGCGATCCGCACGACGTCCGCGTACGAGCACCCCGGCGACGCTGCTACGGTTGTAGAATGCGGCGCCCTAGGGTTCGAGACTCGCGTCCCGGTTCGTGCGTAGCGAGCCACGAGTCCAGGGGTAGGTCGATACGACACCCCTGGGCCGAGCCTCAGCTGTGATGGCCGCGATCCGATTGATGGGCCTTCGGTGTCCTCCGGCCCACTCCCAGACTCCCATGATTCACTTACTTCGAAATTCAAATGAGATGGCGTCCCTAAACTCCGCCCTCGCTGATCGGATCCCCGTGAATTGATCACCATCGCCGACGACGGCGAGCCGCACGCCGGTGAGGAAGAACGGGCCGATTGGTAGTTGGAATTTGATGAAACCTTCCTCGTACATACCTTTGCTTTGCCAATTGCATCACCGATGGTGATCGGCGGCGAGACGCGCGGCGCCGGTAATGGACCTCGCCATGGCTTGCTTGAACCCCGGTATTGACGTAGGACGACCGCATCCACGATCTTCCGAGCTAGTCCGCCGGTCTTCTTGCTGCTCGACCCATCCCCAAGCTCTTCCTCCGCTCTCTGCATCTCTGCTAACGAAAATCCGGCATCCTTCGCCAGCCTCACAAATTCCGGCGTGTCAATGGTTGAGGTTGATGCCGGTGACCCACCCTGCACCTCTTCCTCCTCATCGGACGTCTCATCCCCCAGTGCCCAGAAACGGGAGCCCCTGGGTTCCTCGACGCCGTGCTTCTTCTTCACCGGCATGGACGCCGCCACGATCACTTCAGTCCCACGATGGATACGCTCCCGCGCCAGGACACCGTCCTCCTCCGCTGACGAAAGCCTTTCCGAAGGAGAAGCCTCCCCGGGAAAGTCCGGCACAGGTCCAGGCGCCGGCGCCGGCGTGAGCCGGCGGACACGGAGCCGCCTCATCTCCGCCAGGCAGCACTATTTAGACCACCAAAATCTCGCTGCAGTCACTACTAGACATATAAATATGGTTTGATTGTGCATTCATTTAAGCTTGGACAGAAATATCAAAGTTAGATAAGTTTTGTTTAGTACAAACCTAAAACTATCGTATAATTTAGGGTGGTCATATATATATATATATATATATATAAAAGAGAAGAGAAGTACAGAAGAGAAGAGAAGAGATAGAGATAGAGATAGAGATGTATATATAAAGACAACGTATCTTATGGAAACCAACTTTGTATGCAAACTATGAAAACTCCCATCACAACCGCTGCATCTCCGTTCGAAGGCCAGAGAGAGAGGTGGCAAACTTAAGCACTTACCCTCCCACCATTAGCTTTACTAATCACAATTTTCCTAAAAACCCCCTCCAAATCAAGCCGGGGACGGAGGGATCTTTTTACGACATTGACGAGTCGCGACCCTTCGCGTCTCGCGATTCACCGCCACCGCCGCCGCCTGGAGATCGCCGTCATGGTACGCCGGCCAGACATGCTGCGTCGCGGGCATCTGGAACCCCGGCTGGACAGCGACGGCGCGGTAGCTCATCCCGAACCCGACACCGACGAACCTCATCGCCAGGAGGTCCCTGCACGCGGCATGCAACGAGCCGTCGAACTCCCACATATAGCCGTAGTTCCTCTGGTGCCGCGCCTGCTTCTCCTCGGCGCCCATGGTGACCGTCGCGCGTATGGCGTCGGCGAGGGCATCTGGGTCCCATGGGTTCACGTGGATCGCGTAGCCCAGCACCGCCGAGCTGCCGGCGAACTCAGACAGCACGACGGCGCCGCTCCTCCGTGCGCCGCCTAAGAACTCCTCCCTTCACACCGTGTAAAAGTAGGGGATCCAGTTGAGCCCGTCGCGCACGGCGGTGACCACGCAGTAGTCGGCGGCGGCGTAGTAGGCCGCCTTCTTCGACATGGACACCGGGCCGTCGATCACGACGACGGCCGCCTCCTCCAACGGGGCCCGTCCCCGACAAAGTGCCGGTTGATGCGGTCCTTGATCTGCTCCGTCTCACGTGGGATGGTGTCGGCGCCGCGGTCGCGGCTGCGCGCTGGGTTGTTGATCTGCACGAGCACCACCTGCCGGCGGCGCATGTCCTGGTTCGCCTCCAGCATCTTCTCCGGCGCGAGGAGCTTGAGTCTCATGCCCTTGAAGGGGTCCATGTCGGCACGTCATCGACACCGACGAGGAGCACTCGGCCACGGTACGCTTCGGCGATCTCCTCAGCCTTCGCGACCACCTCCGGCGAGGCCAACATCACACGGAGCTGGGCCATGTCGACGCCGACGGAGATCTTGACCAGCACGGTCCTGCCGTTGTAGTTGATGCCCATATGGATATGGAGTGAGCTAGTGGTAGAGGCGCGAGTGAGGAGGCGGGAGCAGCAAGAGGAGAAGTGGTGGGCGTAGTCGAGGGTGTGGAATCCAACGAGGTCAGCGTTGAGGAGCCCGCGGAGGAGCTCGTCATGGACGCGGACGGAGGTAAGATCCCGGCTTGATTTGGAGGGGGTTTTTAGGAAAATTATGACTAGTAAAGCTGATGGTGGGAGGGTTTAAGTGTTAAAAATTTTTCACCTCTCTCCGTCCTTCGGACAGAGATGCAATAGTTGTGATGGGAGTTTTTATAGTTTGAATATGAAGTTGGTTTCGATAGGATATTTTTAAAAGTAAATTCCTTACGTCTCCACGTGGGTCCGGCTTCACCGACCCCGTCTTTAAGCAAAGCACATGGCAAATAATAATTTGGGAAATTGAAAGAGGAAGAGAAGACCACGAGCCGAGGCTCGCCTGTATCCGCAGCTCCCCACCGCTCGCGCCCCTCTTCCTCGCGCACCTTCTAATCTCTCCCCGCATCCCCGCAAAGGGCAATACCTTCCCTTCGCCAAGCACCGAGGAGGGTGGTGCCTACGCCATGGCGTTTCTGTTTGGTGCCTTCCTGGGTCTGGTGGTGGGCGTGGCCGTGGTGATGGCGTTCGCGCGCCTCGAGAACACCCGCGCGGAGCAGCGCCGCGAGCTGGTACGACTGAACGACCCAATTCTTTCCCTTCGTTAACCAATTCCTCTTAGCGAGCTCTAGTTTGGTTCAGTTCGATTTGGTGGGTGTAGGCCGGTGATGTGGTTCCTGGATTTGCCGAGGTTTCCTGAGGAGCTTAGCTAGATTCTAGTCTTCTAGGGTGCTGTTGATAGTGTAGTTGTATCAGGCTTTTTGCTAGGTAGCGAGAATTTTGGAAGTGAGGAAGCGTTGAGGTTATGAGCGGTGTGGAAGTTTCTCTGCTGCATCTGTATGTGCATATAATTGCTAGGCTTGGCAAAACCTTGTTTGTCGTTCCCAATTGGGATATCAGTTGCTCCCTGTTTTTTTTTTCTTCTGAAAAGGAGAATCAGTTGCTTTTTGGGAGGTTGGATTTGTCCTCTTGGACATGTACTTCATTGCTGGGTAATCATACTGTTTGGCTTTTCAGCTCTGTGACCCTTATGTGGTGATTAATTGCACTTAAGATAGAACGTAATGGTGGTGAATATGGTTATTGCACTTAAGGTAGAATATGGTGGCATTTTGTTTTGAGGTTTGTTTATCTCCCTTTTTCCCTGGAAATATGTCATATTTAAATGATGATAGTGTTTACACACTAACGCCTCAGAAAATTAATTCCCCATATAAAATCAAGAATTTAATTTTCATTATTTCCGTAGCAAAATGTATGAGGTATCGTCGTATGCTCTGTAATTGGCTCATCTGATAATTATCTTGATATGCAATATGTATATATGTTCTGATTAGGTAGGAGGTAGCCATGAATGGAATAAGTTGGATTTTAAAGAGGAATCTTCGTCACTTTTGGCATTGACAATTGAACCCTGACAAAAGATTGTTCAAGAAATATAAAAGAAAAAGTCCATATTACTACCCTTAAGTATGGATAAAGTCCGGATAACCCCAAAAGTATGTTTTGATTCGTTTTACACTCATAACTATCTCAATCGGTCCAATCTACCCCCTCGCAAAATTTTCCTTTATTGTTTCTACATAAACAAGTGGTATTTTCAGTTAAAATTTTGTGGGAAGATAGAGAACCACACAAGGTATTTTAAAAAATATAATATTAATTTTTCATTATTATTTCTCATAAAATTTTATATCAATATGTATTACATATCATAGCCTTTCAAAATAATGATGAAAAATTCATATTATATTTTTAAAAAATACTTTATGTGGCCCTCTATCATCCACAATATTTTAAAAAATACGGCTTATGCATAGAGAATCAAAAGAAGACAAATCTTACGAATGGGTAGATTGGACCAATTGGTATAGTTTTGGGTGTAAAATAAACCAAAACATAATTAAGGGGTTATCCGGACTTTGTCTATACTTGAGGGTAGTAATTTGGACTTTTTGCATAAATATATATGCTATTGTTTTTGTCCTTTAGATGAATTTCATATGAGTTTATGAGATGACTTTTGTTTAGATTTATTGTTTCTTGTATCACTGGAATGCACCTTCTGGAATTACCTTTTATATAAGTTGAGCACAGCATACTAAATATGCTTAGGTGAACTTCTAATTTTAAAAAATGCATTTCGATTTAATGATTTCAAATTCTATCTGCAAGTAGAGGGTGGGTCCAAAATCTGTAGAAAACTGACTGCTCAGCTCATTGGAAAAAAAGAATAAATTATCTACTTAATTGGACATCCAGAGACGAAGAATAAAGAAGTTGGCGCCAACAAACTAGCAAATCATATCAACTGTAAAAATTAGTAGTAATTTCCTATTCTGGCCTGCCTCTTGGGGGTCACAGTTGGCCTTAGTGCTGTGGAGAGGGAGTGCAGCGCGCCAAGCCGTGAACTCTTGCAACTCTCTTGCCATCATTCCCCAGATAAGAGAAAGCATTGCTCAGTTTCTCACAAGGGCACATATTGGGCTAGATGAGGATAGACATTGCTACGTTGGGATCTGGGTGGAAGGGTGCGGCTGTGCTCTCTGCTACTGCCTACTTTCTATAAATGGAGCTCTTGTCACCTTCTCATTTTTTAGAGAGATATGGACCTACTTTTACCGGGGTTCATTTTCTTTTTGTTTGTGTAAGTTTGTCTGAAAAATCGTAAAATCATATCAACTTCCGCGCACAAAATACTTGTGAAGAGATCATGGCTCATGCATTCTGAATAGAACGTATCCTAAGAAAATAATACATTGTAAACTATGATGTTTATACTGACTCAAAAATTCAGTTGTGCATTCTTGGAGTCATCCATAGCCAGCATCTAAAATGCTAGGATCAACATATACTCCTTACAATTCGATATATAAGTTATCCTGGATTATATCCCAACTAAAAAACATTTATCATTGGCCATTAGTATCTAAAAATTTGCCTGAATTAGCAATATGAGATGATAATGAAATATACTTCCGTGTTGCATATTTTTAGGGATTATATCAATATAATAGAAACAAAGGGCTTACCTAGTGCCGAAAGCTCCCAGTCTCCCACACAAGGTGGGGTCTGGGGAAGGGAATTACACTTAATTTTGTAAGGAGGCTAGATCGAACCCTGGATCTTCAGGCCACAAGTAGAGATACTCTGCCACTGCACAAGGCCCACCTTTTCTATATATGTCAAAGCTCGGGGAAATCTGAATGTTGAGAAGTGACTTGTGTATGTTATTGTGTGACCAAGCTGTTTTAGATGGATCTTTGGTTGGCCCTCTGAAGGAAAAGCTTCAAACATCTCTGTCTTAGTGCCTTCATGCTTGCCTTAAAAATTTGGACATCTACAAAGTTAAGGGCATTGATCATGCTAATTATGTCTAGCAGGCACTTTATCTACAAAGTTAGTGGATGGAGTGATCCTACAACATGATGTACCTGATCAGTACATCTGAAAGTTAACTCAGTATGGGGTGTACAGTAGCAAATCTGCATATGCTGCTTTTCTTGTGGGAACAATCAAGTTTGGCCCCTGGAGAAGGATCTGGAAGTGCTGGGCACCTCCCCGCTGCAGTTTTTTCATCTGGTTAGTTTTTCACAATCGATGTTGGACAGCTGATCGCCCCGTGAAGAGGGGGCTGGTGCATCCCGAGGCGTGTCCCCTTTGTGTTCAGTCCGAGGAGACCATTCACCATTTGCTTGTCGGATGTGTATTTACCAGTCAAGTGTGGGCTTTGATCTTTCAGCAGCTAGGCCTCAACAATCTGACACCAGAACCTTCTGCGTTTCGCTTCTCCAAGTTGTGGTGGTCTGCAATCACAATGGTGCCTAAGGAAGAGCGGAAAGGTCTAAATTCAATGATCATCTTAGTGGCTTGGGAGGTCTGGAAGCATCATAACTCCTGTGTTTTTGACAGTGCTAGGCCTTGTATTCAGGAGGTTCTCAGGGCCGTCCACACCGAAGGCAACCTTTGGTGCAGTGCTGGAGCTAGAGAGCTCCAGAAGCTTTTGTTAAGGTCGCTGGCCTAGGGTATTTAGGCGCGCCGATTTTAGAGAGGGTGTTTGTGTGTAGGGTTCTGGTTCTGGGAACTTGTACTTGTTTCTTTCTACCTTAATGAAATGACACGCATGTCTCTTGCGTCGTTCAAAAAAAAAAATTACCTTCATATATTTGTTTTTCATATCACTATTAATTTAGTTTCGCTAAAGCCTCATGCACACATATAAAGAGGTAAGAACTAGTTATATTTTCTATTCTATCGTGCATTAAGTTTTTATATTGTTCACAAGCACTGGTGCAATGCCTCAAAAGGTTGTCTTTTCAGCCATGCAGTCAATGTTTTTGTTTATTAATTACCTTCTGCGACCTTTTAACCATTACTCCTACCTAATTAATACCAATGATGTAGGAATTGTTTGATGCATATGCATCTCATGTAATTACTGTCACGTACAGGGATCCAATTGATCCTGAACCCTAGCAGTCCGACCTCGACGGCGGCAGCCGGGCCACAAGGGCAGGAATAGAAGTGGCTAAACCTAACAGATTGATATTCTCATTGCTTGCCTTCAATTGATACAACTCTTCTCATATAGAGAGGTTTACTTAACTCTTCTCATAAAGAGAACCAATCTTATCCTAACCCTAATCCTAATGGGCCTGGCCCAATAGTCCCCTAGTTCGCCCAGCCCTCTGCCTATGACATTACTCCGCCCTTTTTGAGCAGCTAGTCCTCGAGCTGCAGCCTGAGAACGACTATACTCGACACAAACCATCATCTAAAATAAGCCTTTTACATCTCAGCTCATTCTCTTATTATTGATTAAAAATAAGAAATAAAATCCAGATGTTTATTTGTGGGGTATGGACTGAAGGTGGACCCCATCCAGAAGCTTGAAGAGAGAGGCCCAGATGGAGTCTGAATCCTGTCACGCTTACATCTGGAAGCATCACACAGACGTCCAGGCATCCACCATCAAAGACATGACATATTACTGATACCCATGGAACGAATTTAATTGGCGTCACACGGGTTTCAACCTGAGGCAAGACAGCACCCTCCAGCCCATCCGAAACCTCCTCCATCACGCACGTTCCCATTGCCAATCTTATCCGCACGGGATAGGCGGCCACAACAACCTCCACCGCCAATCTCGTCGAAACCTGCGCCGCCAGTGGAGAAGATAAGCGGAATTGCATCAAGCCAGAGCAGAGGGACAGCAGCCTCATCTCAATAGGCGGCATGTCAAGGCGGACGAAGTAGGGGCTGTCGAACGGTGGCCGCACAATGAAGGAATGCGGCGCACAAACTTGAAAAGGGGGCGGCGCCGTTACACACGCCCAGCGTAGGGCCTTCACCCGCAGCCGTGCCAAGAACCCACGCACCGCAGCTTGCAGTCGTGTCGCCGCCACCTCCCGACGCTTACGCTGTGCTATCTCACGCATCTGTGTGGCCAACGCCGCCATCCGGTCCACCGGATCAGTAAGCTGGTTGGAGACGTCAGCAAACGTGGTGGAGATGTCGACGAAGGTGGCGATGAGGTGGATGACATATAGTGGTGCCGAACCTATGGACACGTAACCAAAGCTAACTGATACCAATTTGTCACATACATAGATCCAATTGATCCTGAACCCTAGCAGTCCGACCTCGTCGACAGCGGCAGCCGGGCCACAAGGGCAGGAATAGAAGGGGCTAACCCTAACAGATTGATATTCTCATTGCTTGCCTTCAATTGATACAACTCATCTCCTTATATAGAGAGATTTACTTAACTCCTAAGAAAGATTTCCAATCTTATCCTGATCCTAATCCTAATGGGCCTGGCCCAATAGACCCCTAGTTCGCCCAGCCCACTGCCTATGACATTACTCACTAGTGTACTGAACTAATTGCACGTTGTACATCACCATATCCGGCCCTTTGGGCATGGCAATTGAGCTAAGTTGCTCATTCCTAACAGGACTTTTATATTGGAATACTAGAACAATGGTTGTTTCTTTACAGAGATATCTTCCTAGAAAATGCTATTGTAGGTGTAGGGATGAATGGGGCACTGCTATTTACTTATTCTTACCATTGATGTTTTAGAACCTGCCACCTACTTTTTATGCCTGATTTAATATTTTTCCACAGGCTGCTATAGTGGCATCTTTCTCAAAGTTGACTGTACAGGATTTGAGGAAACTCATCCCACCTGAGTTCTATCCATCTTGGGTTTCATTTACACAAAAGCAGAAGTTGAGTTTTTGCTTATTCTTGCCACCGACCTTTATGTTGTTCAATACTATTGATACTGATACTCTGGCTTTTTAATACAGCTGAAATGGCTGAATCAAGAGTTAGTAAAAATCTGGCCATTTGTCAACAAGGTACTAACTTTTACAGGATCTGTATTCCACACTTTTGATGTTGACTGAATTTTTTACTCTTGAATGAATCTGCTATCAGTAATTTAAGTAATAATGAAAACAAATGTGGTTGTTATAGGCTGCATCAGAGCTGATTAAAACTTCTGTGGAGCCTGTTTTTGAGCAGTACAAGTCATTCATTTTGGCCTCCCTGCATTTCTCAAAGTTAACGCTTGGTACTGTTGCCCCTCAGTTTACTGGTACGGCCTATTTAGTCCTTACAGAAAATTTTTCATTGTTTGTTTTAGTTTTTGTCAGTGACCATTGTTTTAGTACTCTTTTGGTGCTTTCTTTGTATGTACTATTGTACAAACTATCTTCTTTATCCTTTATTCTATTTTTAATTATTTTTTGAACTATAAACAGTAAACTGGAGCAAATAGACCGACCTCTGTTTTCTTGATCAATATTAAATATATATTGGCACACTCTACATAGAATGCTTTAGTATAATTTGTTTGTCAATCAGACTTGGAGATGGTGGTATCAATCAGTTAGGCAGAGCAGGGGTGGAGCTTCATTGTGGCCAAAATAGGCCATGGCCCCCCATCTGAGTTTGTGTAATTCTACATAGGATGCTATAGTTTTTAGTTATATTTTGCTAATTGGCCACCCCTAAACATTTTAGACCCAGTGTATTTTGGTGTTGACCCCCTCTTAAGACTTGCTCCAAGCTCTGCCACTGAGGCCAAGTATTGTTTCGTGATTGGTTTTCTTATCAATATTAAATATATCTGAGCACATTGCCAAGAACCTGCGCAAATAGCTTCATTGATGGACCGAAGAAACAGAGGAAGCAATTAATGGAAAGTAATACACTCAGTACTTATTTCAGACTCCTTATATCAAAATCATGTTTACTGCTATTGAGATAGTTAGTGAAATCAGTGGATTGTTGCAGTGGATATGAGACACTGATCAGAATATAGTTGGCACCAAAATTGATCTATACTCGTTGCTTTCCCTGATTTCAACTATTTGTGTATGCTTCACACTGATTTGTATTCCTTTTCTTTGTTTTTTGTTTTGAGCGGCTGGGGAAAACAGAAAGTGCATGCTCCTAGACTGATTTTTCCTGAATGACTTAATTACAGTGGCGTATCTAGGACTTCAAGTTACGGTGGTCCAACTTAATACAATTTCTTTAACACTATAAATGCAACACAATCATAGGATTTACCAAACACAATACAATCAAATAAAAAATGCCTTACACATCTTAAAATAGTCTAAAATATGTATTATTTGGGTAAAACTCAGCAAGTACGCCTTGTTTGCATCAAAATTGCAGGGTGGGCTATATGCTTTAGTGAGTTTCAATTTTGTGTCCTCAGTTTAGAGTAAAAACTGAAGTAAAGAGGATAATTACATTTTGCATGAATGTGGGTCCTGATGGCATGCGGAGCTGCCACTGCCTACCTATATGAGTGCGAATGGTGACCCTTAGGGGCACCTCCAACCCTCATTGGGAAAGTAGTACAAATAATTGAACTAAGAGGGTTTGAGGTGCCCTAAGGGTCACCAATTGGCACCTATAGGTTTCTCTCAATTTATGAATATACAGGGTTACTGTTGTCGCCCAGATGGCCATGGGTCCATTGGGTCATGACTTGGGCTAGGCTGGTCTGTGAGAGAGGGAGGCGGCCAGGGCAGCTGCCGGCCCTGTCTGGGCTTGCGTAGGGCCATATGCCAGCTTCCTTCCTCCCATTTTGGAGATCCTCATCTATTAGGCAGGAGATGAGGTTTAGGAAATGAGAGCAAAGAGAAAGGAAAGATACTTTCTATATTGGTATATCCCCCGTGTCTATAAATATAAGGCCAAGGAGGCAAGGACTCATTATCAATAAAGCAAGGAAAACCAGGTTTACCTCACCCTGCCCCGTCTATGAGCACTGTTTACATGAATAGTACCACGCCCACCTGCCTCCTGCCTATGCCTCCTCCTCCCTCCAGTCAGCCACCATAGGCCAGCCACGCTGGTCTCCGTCAAAGCCCCCTCTCACCACTATTCCCTATGCTCCGCACCCACTCGTATCCGTGCATATGACAGCTACATGTTTACAGCTACTTTGATACTTCTGAGACGATTCTCTCATGACCTTATCCATACTGAAAAGTTTTATAGCTTTTCTTTTTGAAAAAGGAGAAGTCTTCGGCCTCTGCGACCCCACACAGCCAATTTTTTTTATATCTTAGACGTTTATTTGTGATTGGTTGTGCTAGGTAATTTGTTCTGCTAGTCAGTCTGTCATGTGGGGATTATCCTATAGCCGGCGCAGGAAGGAGCCCAGGAACTCTACTCGTGGCGCACAGGGTTAGCTGGAAGGATTTGGTTCTCGACCAACAGATAGAGATAAGTTAGTTAGCTAGTTGTTTGGAGAATAAGTTGGTTGAGATTTTGTGCATGGGCTCGACAGGATATAAGTCGTGACCCTGCGTAGGAAGAGATAAGTTGTAGATTGTATTTCATCTATTGCCGCTGTCCTGCCTCCCTGGTGCGCCGTCGAGCCATCACGGCTCCGCCGCGCCGGCGAGGTCCAGGACCGCGCCCTGTAACCTTGTTCAAATATAATCTACGCCGTAATCCGTCCTCCAACCTCCTTGCCTGTGACAACTTGGTATCAGTTGAGCCTTGTTCCGTGCCCATGGGAGACCTTGGGGACATCAAGGAGGTTGGCGATCTGGTCACCACGGTGGGTGATCTCGCCAAGTATGTTGCCGACGCCGCAGCCAAGATCCAAGACCTCTCCGTCAAGTTCGACACACTGTCGCCGCTGACGCCGGTCGCATCTAAGCTGGAGTCCCTGTCTCAGAAGTTTCTGACGCTGCATGCTTCATCCTTCGAGAATGCCGAGCAAGTTCGTGCCCTCAACTTGGCCCTTGTTCGCCTGGAATCCTCCCGGCCCGACAAGACACCGGTGGAGATCATGGACGGCGCCAGCGCCGCCACCGCTGCGCCACCCAAGCGTACCGCGCCGCCGCCACCTCTACGCGAGACTCCCCCGCTTCGCCATCAGAACCGTCGTGACGATGACGATCTCATCGACCTGTGCACCCACCCGCGCGTCCACCTCGATTTCCCAACATTCGATGGCAAAGAAGACCCACTACCGTGGCTGAATCGCTGTGAGACCTTCCGCGGGATGAACACACCAGAGCATCGCCGCGTCTGGTACGCCTCCCTGAATCTGATCGGGACGGTGCAGCTGTGGTACTACCACCTGGAGCTGACCTCTTGTGTACCGTCGTGGCGCCGCTTCGCCCAGCTGGTCCAAACTCGGTTTGGCCTACCAATGACGGACAACGCCGTGGGCGAAATCATACTCCTATGGCGTTCCGGTTCGGTCGAGGACTACACTGACAAGTTCCTTTCCCTCGCCTGCCGTGACGCTGATCTGACCGAGTCCCAGCTCGTACAAATGTACACAGCGAGCCTCGTCAACCCCCTCAAGACGGACGTCGCCCTCGGCCGCCCCAACTCCCTCGACGACGCCATCATGCTGGCACGCGCCTACGAGCAACGCATGCTCCTGTCGTCGGGACACACTGGACCGTCGTGAGCTCCGCGCCACGCGATGCGCACCTCCAGCACCACCGCGCCAGCAAGTGCGGCCGCGCGATCCCTGGATTCGGCCGCATCGTCCGCCGCACCGGGCTCGAGCAAGTCCACGTCTCTGGCTGCGTCTCTGCCGCGCCGTCGGCTTTCGGGGGGAGATGGCCTGTGCTATAATTGCGATGAGAAGTACACTCTGGGCCATCGCTGCAAGAAGCTGTTCGTCATCGAAATCGTGGGGTTCGATGACCAGGAGGACACCATGGACGCTGGGGTGCTGGCAACGGACGACCCGGGCATCTCCCTACACGCGCTCATGGGCGTTCGAGCACAGGGCGTCCAGACGATGAAGGTCTATGTCGCCATCGGAGCGGTGGTCGGGGTGGCCCTCCCTAGACTTTGGGTCATCCCATAACTTCATCGACACGAAGATGGCGCAACGGGCGGGCGTTCACCTGCTACCTTGCCAGGGCCTCTCGGTGGCCGTCGCCAACGGCGACCGCGTACTGTCCCCAGGACGCTGCCCCAACCTGTCAGTACTCATCGGCGGCACAACATTCGACATCGACTACTACGCGCTGCCGCTGGGCGAGTATGACTTGGTCCTGGGCGTTCAGTGGTTGGGCTCGCTGGGCCCCATTTTATGGGACTTTGCGTCAAGCTCCATGTGCTTTGTTCACAAGGGCAACCGTATCAAGTGGACATGCCGGGGCCGTCGGCTGCCGCGCTCTCGTCCGCGGGCGGGAACCTCCTTGACGCGCCACTGGAAGAGTTCGAGGACCCGTTTGCCGAGCCACAAGGCCTTCCTCCGCATCGCCACCTGAGCCATCGCATCAGACTCAAGCCAGGCACCGGTGCGGTAGCTGTTCGCTCGTATCGCTACGCACACATCCAGAAGGACGAGTTGGAGCCGCAGTGCGATGAGATGCTGCGCCTTGGCGTCATCAGACCAAGCTCCTCGGTGTTCTCCTCACCGGCGCTCCTGATCAAGAAGAAGGATGGCTGCTGGAGGTTCTGTGTTGATTACCGAGCCCTCAATGATAGGACTATCAAGGACAAGTTCCCGATTTCCATGGTCGAGGAGCTACTCGATGAACTCCTAGGCGCCAAGTTTTTCACGAAGCTCGACAATGTCTTGGGCTATCATCAGGTGCTCATGCATGCGGACGACGTGCACAAGACGGTGTTCCGCACCCATCAAGGCCTGTTCGAGTTCTTGGTGATGCCTTTCGGCCTAACAAACGCCCCAGCCACATTCCAGGCCATGATGAATGACATTCTCCTGCCCTTCCTCTAGAGGTTCGTGCTCGTATTCTTTGATGACATTCTTGTCTACAGCTCGTCGTGGTCCGATCACCTTCGCCACGTGCGGATGGTGTTCAAGACGTTGCAAGATCATCAATTGTTCCTCAAACGCTCCAAGTGCGAGTTCGGTCTGTCGCCCGTCGCGTATCTGGGGCATGTGATCTCTTAGCAGGGCGTGGCAATGGACAAGCACAAGATACAGGGGGTTTTGGACTGGCCACTGCCAAAGTTGCCCCGGGCAGTTCGAGGCTTCTTGGGGTTGGCTGGGTACTATCAGCGCGTCATCCGCGACTTTGGGACAATTGCGACTCCTCTCACGGCGCTTCTGAAGAAGGAAGGTTTTCGGTGGAACACTGCAGCAGAAGAAGCTTTCCGAGCGCTCCAGCACGCTCTGACAGAGGCGCCAGTTCTCCAGCTGCCGGCATTCGATCGCGACTTCATAGTGGAATGCGATGCCTCTGGTTCGGATTTTGGCGCTGTGCTTCACCAGGGCGCTGGGCCAGTGGCATTCTTCATCAAGCCCATTGCGCCCCGCCACTCCAAGTTGGCGGCATACGAACGCGAGTTGATCGGGTTGGTGTAAGCAGTGCGACATTGGAGGCCTTATCACCGAGTTTGCGTTTTCTCCTCAACCAGCGTCTATCGACCATACCTCAACACTAATGGGCCAGCAAATTACTGGGCTTTGACTTCATAGTGGAATACGAGCCGGGCGCTCTTAACGTCGTCGCCGACACACTGTCTTGCCGCGATGAACATCTGGGCACGCTCTCAGCCATAACTGCGCCAACATTCAGTGTTTTGGTGGACCTTCGCCAGCAGATCAACGCGGACTCGTCATTGTTATCCATGCGTGATGCCATCCGTGGAGGTGCTAAACCAGAGCCATGGGCGGTACTGGATGGCCTCATCCTCTTCAAGGGCCGCGTGTTCGTTCCGGCGACGTCCAGCTTCCTCGCCCCCATGGCGCGGGGCATGAAGGGGTTCACAAGACAGTCAAGCGCTTGCGTGTGGATTTCTATGTGCCCAGGGACCGAGTCGTGGTCCAGGATTTCGTTCGTTCGTGCACGATTTGTCAGCGCAAGAAGAGTGCTCATCTTCAGCCGGCTGGTCTTCTACAGCCACTCGAGGTCCCGTCCACGGTTTGGTTGGATGTGGCTATGGACTTCATTGAGGCACTACCTCGAGTGAATGGTAAAACACTGATATTGACGGTGATTGATAGATTTTCAAAGGCGGCTCACTTTATCCCTCTAGCACACCCCTACACCGCAGTCACCGTGGCCAAGGCATTCTTCACTGAGATCGTTCGTCTCCATGGCGTTCCGTCGTCCATTGTGACGGATCGCGATCCGGTGTTCACCAACGCCTTTTTGAAGGAGCTTTTCCGTCTGGCCGGAGTGAAGTTGCAGTTTACGTCCACCTTACACCGCCAGTCGGACGGCCAATCAGAGGCAGCGAATAAGATCATCGCCATGTACCTTCGGTGTCTCACTGGGGACCGTCCGCGCCATTGGTTGGAATGGCTGCCATGGGCTGAGTTTTGCTACAATACATCATATCAGGCTTCTCTTCAGACCTCTCCCTTTGAGGTGGTTTATGGCCGAGCGCACCAGTCGATTCGTTCTTATGAACACGGGGACGCCAGACTACCGGCTGTGGAGAAGATCATGTTGGAGCGGGATGAATTCTTGGCGGAAGTGCGCGACCACCTGGAGCAGGCTCAGCAGCATTATAAGGCCGTCTACGATCGGCGTCATCGGGCCGTCGAGTTTGCAACTGGTCAGTGGGTGTGGCTGCGCTTGATTCATCGCCCGTCGGCTTCCCTGAACGTTCGTAGGCGCAGCAAGTTGGGGCCGAAGTTCTTTGGCCCTTTCCAGGTGATGGGACGCATTGGGGACGTCGCTTACAAGCTCGCTCTGCCTACCGGCTCTCGTATCCATAACGTCTTTCATGTGGGGCTGCTGAAGCCGTTTCATGGTGTGCCACCAGACCACCCTCCAGCGTTACCACCAATTCATCATGGCCGTGTCTGTGTTGAGCCCGCGACAGTGCTTCGCAGCCGTCTGGCGCGAGGGGTTCGTGAATTGCTAGTCCAGTGTACGGGTGTTCCTGCGTCAGAAACTTCTTGGGTGCCACTGGAGGAATTTTGCTCTCTTTTTCCCAAGTTCCAGCTCGTGGACGAGCTGCTTGTCCAAGCGGGGAGATATGTCATGTGGGGATTATCCTATAGCCGGCGCAGGAAGGAACCCAGGAACTCTACTCGTGGCGCACATGGTTAGCTGGAAGGATTTGGTTTTCGACCAACAGATAGAGATAAGTTAGTTAGCTAGTTGTTTGGAGAATAAGTTGGTTGAGATTTTGTGCATGGGCTCGACAGGATATAAGTCGTGACCCTGCGTAGGAAGAGGTAGGTTGTAGATTGTATTTCATCTATTGCCGCTGTCCTGCCTCCCTGGTGCGCTGTCGAGCCATCACGGCTCCGCCACGCCGGCGAGGTCCAGGACCGCGCCCTATAACCTCGTTCAAATATAATCTACGCCGTCCTCCAACCTCCTTGCTTGTGACACAGTCTGTATATTTCTGTGTCTGTATTACCATTTTAGGCAGCAGTAGAGAATTCTCAAATTTATTTTTTGATTACTGATGGATGATATTTTTCAGGAGTTGAAATCTTGGAGAGTGATGATTCTTCCATCACCATGGAACTTGAGTTGCAATGGGATGGCAATCCCAATATAGTACTTGACATCCAAACAACACTTGGAATTTCTCTTCCTGTACAGGTATTTGCAGTAATTATAGCGTGAATTGAAGCAGAGAAGGGTATATAGTAATGGTCCATTTTTTTTGTTTTGGATGTTTATTTGGTATTGTTTCTCTTAGCTTATTACAAATTTATTCTTGTCTTCATATACCATGTTTAAGTTCACTTGCACTCCTGTAGATTTTTATCTTCGAAGATACCATCTTTGTGATTACTTCACTTGATAGATGGTGTATGCCTGATCATATGTATTCACAATCATACCTGACCATATTAGTTTTTCACATCCTATAATCTGCCTTTTGACTAATAATTGTAAAAATATTTCATATGTGACATAAAAATTACTATTTGTTGTCACAAGTAGTTCGTATCATAATAGTTTCTTTTGTAGTAATGTCCTAAATGACAAGTAAAAAATAGTTCTTGAATGCTAAAGCGTTATATCAATTATAGGAAAAACTATGTCATTGTCAGCAGAATATCCCATGATAAACAAAAATAGTACCATTTTGACAAGTTTAACTTAATGCTGCAAGATTATCAAACTTCAACTACCACCTGGTTAGCCTGCCATGCATTCAACGATGATGTTTCTATATCAGGTCTTTGCTACCAAATCATCCTCTTGCTGGTTATTGTATGATCTCTCAGTCCAATTTATCTTCGGTCACACAAGACCCAGTCTAGCTTTGGCTTCGCAACCTCCTTTCCCCTGCTATGATCCTACTCTCATGTCTTGGGTTGGTTGCACATTTGACGAGGTAGTTTCCGAATGACCACGGTCGCGACAGGAGTCCTGGTGCCCTGATCGGCTATTAGAAATTAACTGGGAGTGGCTGGAAGAGATTAGAGGAACAATAATGGATGAAAGAGAATTTAATGG
The DNA here is from genome assembly GCA_033239725.1 of Echinochloa phyllopogon. Classification (NCBI taxonomy): domain Eukaryota; kingdom Viridiplantae; phylum Streptophyta; class Magnoliopsida; order Poales; family Poaceae; genus Echinochloa; species Echinochloa phyllopogon. The sequence goes on along the minus strand of BTCW01000015.1, from coordinate 18,294,704 downwards.
ACAATAAAACCAGTGATTAGAGGAGATTTTTTTTTGTTGCTTAATCGTGGAAAGTTGCATCAATTCTTGATCCGTGAAGTGTATCAAGCAAGGAAACATCCTTACACATGAAGCAGATCTTCCCTGACCCTTTCTTAATTGTCCCTCGACTCTCTCCTAATTCTCTTCCTGGAGGCCTTCCTGATATTTTGCCGACCCTTCTGTTCATTTGGGACAGAGTTGTCTCAAAGTACTACTCAGATTTTTTTTTTCTGATCCAGCCATCATAATCATCTCCAGTGAATTCAGGAAATGTTAGTTTAGGACCTATATCAACAGTTCTATGTTCATGCTGTAGGTGGGTGTTGTATTTTTTTTGGGGGGGGTGGGGGTGTGGGGTCTTGTCTGGCTGGGTAGCAGCCACAGTGTGTTGGTAGCAGCAGCAGCACGGGCCTCCCCCTCCTGGGATAGACAGATGGATGGTTTGGATTAGGCAAGGATCTCCTCTAATTGATGCTATTTCTATAAACCAAACCCTATGATATCCTCGGCTGTATATGTACACGTGCTGTCTCTCCATAATGAATCTATTATTCCCGGTGCCATATCTGCTTTCATAGTAGTCTGATGCTCTTGATCTTGGTGTGGTCCAGTAGGAACCTGCTCAAAAGCCCTTTTGTTGTCAAGACCTTGGCCAGCTGGTTCCTCCTGGTTAATGTTCCAAGAATGCTCTTCCCAATCCTGATCATACTCGAATTGGCCCTCATAATGCTGTACTATACCAGCATTCTGTCCCTGTGTTGACCAGTGGTCATGATTAAGAGAATAATCAAGGGACCTACCAGTGTTGTATAATCATATCCTCGATGAGCTCTCACACTAAAGGGTGGGGTATATACTTGATGATTTGATACATGTGCACCCTGACCAAAGTGTGTATATTTGTACACCTTACTAATATGAGGGTGAGGTCTGGTTTAACCTATTCTCTGAGCTAAACCTTGCTGTTTTGGTCCCCGGTCCACAAGAAGCAAACTTTGCTGGTTGGCGCAGGGCAATGAAAAGGGTGAGGAAAGAGGACAAGAAGGGAGTTAATTCTCTAACTATCCTGGGTGCTTGGAGTATATGGAAACATAGAAATGCATGTGTGTTTGAGGGTGCCTCGATTATGAGCGAACCCAAGGATGAGCACAGCCTCTGGTGTATGGCTGGACAAGGAAGTTGCAAGGCCTAGGTTTAGGGGGTACAACCTAATTTCTAGATTGTGGTCGGGCCATGGGTTTGTAAGTTTAAAGCTAGGCTCGGTATGTTGTTTCCCAACTCTCATTTGGTCCCCATGTGAGACAAGGGTGGTGTATGGGGATTTTTTCTTCTCTCTAATACAATGAAGCTGCATTTTCAAAAAAAAGGCTGCTGAGGTCACACATTTGGCCATGGAATTCTACACAAGGACTTGCGACAACCAGCAAGTTTGAGGGTGCCTTTGAAATTAGAACCCTTGTCTTCAGGAATTGGGATGCTTGTCTGAGTGTTGTTGATGTGATACAGGATCTTGTCCAAATTGGCTTGCATCTGCTGGTTACTTTCTTCTTTGTTCCTTCATGAACTGATCCAGTGTTCTTCTGATGCCATCTGAGTTCCACTGCAGCAGCAAAGGCTGTCTCTTTAGCAGTGTCATCCAACATCCCTGACTTCTCTTGGAATCGGTTTGGGCAGAACCCTTCCCAATTAGTTCCTAAAGATCTTCTACCACCGCCAAGGTCACACATTTGGCCATGGAATTCTACACAAGGACTTGCCTTACAACCCGAGCCAAAGAGTGACCCATGCCTTGAAGACATGGTGGAACATCATAACAAGAATGATTGCCAGTCAACAGTGAAGGAATGGGATATAGGAAAATGTTTGTTTTTCCATTTTCAACTCCCTTTCTCGATGAAATTGTAAATATGAAATGGCATGTAATCACAGATAGGGTACTTGCTAAAGTTAGTGACAGTCTTGTGGTACTAACTCAACTATCCAGATTCCAGAGTTATGTCCTAATAAATAGATTCAATTTAATTCTCTGTTTGAGCGGAAAAGGCTCTGCGTAATGTTTAGAGGAATCTCCTTAGTGTTGAGGAAAAAAAATGTGTACAGGAAGAGAGCAAACGAAGATGTGGAACAGGGTAAATTGAGTGCAGGATTTTTATCATATGAACTTTTGTCCAGATTGTTATATTTATAGGAGTTCCTTTTCTTCTCAAAAGAGTTCGGGAGGACTTGTCTTTGGCCCTATTTGTTTCAGCTTGGGATTGTGGCTTTTACACGCAAGCTGTAACAAACTAGCAGCTTCTCACCCAGATTGTAACAATCCACATGCCAGATTATTACAATTCAATAATGTGCTCCCCGAGCTTGTCGATCGTTACAATGCGCAAGCTGCTTTCCATAATCTATAAGCCCAAACAATCTATAATAGAGTACCAAGTATATGTTCGTGAACTTTTCCGTGTTTAGGTGAAAAATATTGGATTCACAGGAGTACTTCGTCTTGTATTCAAACCTCTGGTGGCTGAATTCCCTTGTTTTGGAGCTGTTTCCTGTTCTTTAAGGGAGAAGGTAGTACCATTTCTGTCAGATGTAACTCTTTGAACTAACTCTAGTAGGTTGCATGATTGGCATTAGTTTGACTGCAGAGCAAGGTGGAATTTACCCTTAAGGTTATTGGCGGCGAAATGACTGCTATTCCAGGAATTTCTGATGCAATTGAGGTTTTTTCAATACATCACCAGCTACCATTTTAGCATATTATTTTGCACAACTTAATAGAAAAGTTCAAGGGAATACGTAACACTATTGAGGATACACTGATATTGCCAATTGCATTTGCTGAACAATTCAGGGGACAATACGCGATACTATCGAGGATACACTGACATGGCCAAATCGCATAATTGTTCCCATTGTACCTGGAGACTATAGGTAATCCACATTACAAATAATCTGGAAGTATGTATGCTTGTCATCAGATTATTCAGAGTATGCCCATTCTTTCAGTGACTTGGAGCTGAAACCTGTTGGGGTATTAGAAGTGAAACTTGTGGAAGCTAGGGACCTGAAGAACAAAGACCTAGTGGGAAAGTCGGACCCTTTTGCTGTTCTATACATACGTCCATTGCGTGAGAAAACAAAGAAGAGCAAAACAATTGTAAGTGGATTGCTTTGTCTTGTTTAAGGCAGATGAATGGCATCCTGACTTTACTCTTTTGCAGAACAATGATTTGAACCCCATCTGGAATGAGCACTATGAATTTGTTGTTGAGGACATATCTACGCAGCACCTGACTGTAAAAATTTATGATGATGAAGGTTTCCAACCCTCAGAGATCATTGGCTGTGCTCGAGTAGACTTAGCCGATATACAGCCAGGAAAAGTGAAGGATTTATGGTTAGATCTTGTGAAGGACTTGGAAATTCAACGGGACAGAAAACCTCGTGGTCAGGTCAGTTGATGCATTTAGCATACTTTTTCATAGTTTTGTTACAGGTTAATAATATTTGAGTTACGAATGATGAATGACTCGATATACTGCGCACAATCATGATTCACCATACGATTTTGTTTAAAAAACACTGCTTCTACATGATAATCACCTTTCCATTTCAAAACTGGAGAAATGATGATAACTACTACTGAATCTAGGAAAACTATATTTACGCGATCCGCTTACCTGAAAGCTTGTTAGATGCACACACAGATCATGGCCGATATTGTTAGATGCGCCACCAGCTTTGCATACTCTCCCTCCCTTCCTCATCAGGCCACCTTCAAACTAGGCTTGGTGTTATGACTGTTATATACACTCAAAGCGCTGTGGCCACTTAGGCATTTTTGGAGCTATATTAAACAAGAAAAAATGACATCCTTTTTGGTTGAAACTTGGTACATTTGTTCTATGCTGTATACACGTTCAATTGATGGTATGTGTTCATCAGGATTCTGAACAGAGTTTAAAGTGTGCAATTTCAAAAATGCTTAATTGTTATGGCTGTCATCTATTCCACAAACTGTGTGAGCAACCAATGTAGCTGCAGACTACAATGTTAGTGCACTGTTATGGAGTAGTTAATAGTAAATGAAGAAATGGTTGAAACCTGGATGTGCAGCAACCAATGTAGCTGCAGACTACACTGTTAGATGTATATTTGTATTATCCCCATTGTATAAGGGGTTTTGTGCATATTTGTATATAATTTGGGTCAAGAGTCCCCACATTGAATACAAGTGCTATTCCTAAAATGGTACAGAGCCAAACTAGGGTTAGATGCACTGTTAGAATCTGTTTGATCTCCCCTAGCTGTTCCTGTTCTACAGCACGTTTCACTTGCGTGCTAGCCACCTACCATCTGTTGCCTTTGTCATTGATCAGATTGGTTTTTATCTCTACCAATTTGATAGGGCAACGAAGATTAGTCAATTTTTGCTGATGTCGACTCGATTTGGCCTTTCATTGGGGTTTGCTGTCCTCTTCATCTTGAGGAGGCTTGCCCGTGGATTTCGTCGTCGATTTTCTGTGCAGATTCGTCGCCCCCGCGTGGCCCGTTGAGTTCGACACCAGCCTCGGCGCATCAGCTGGCCACACCTGCTGCTCGTGGCCCTCGGAATCGGTTCTGCTGCTTATTGATTTCTTGTCGGGTTAGTCGTTTTTTGTTCATCCGGCACTTGATTGAAGTGGCCGTGCGTTGATTCTTGCTTCCACTGTTGGCATGTTGGTCGCAAGGCTCCGTTGTCTGTTGGTGCGGATTCATCATTGCTTCACTGCCTTGTCTTCCTGTGAAGGGGAAAAAAAGCTGCGACTGCTTTTGTGCTCTCTGGTTCGTTGCTACAGTTAGTGTTCTGCTTACCCTGCGATATGCCTTTGTAGCCTCCAAGTGCTATTAGCAGCACGTTAAAAAAAAAAAACCCTGCTATGGTTCCTCATCTACGTCTGCATGCATCGTTATTTTCTTACTGGTGGCCTACATTGTCCCACAGCTCCTAGTGCAGCTCCTGGCAGGCCTGGTAACCTGTTATTCCTAACAAAAGTGATGAGACTGGAACAAAAGTCTCATCATAATCCCGTCCTTAGAAGGGGGACAAGTGTGACCCAGAACCAGTTTGGGTTCATGCCTGGAAGGTCGACCATGGAGGCGATTTTTCTAATACGACAATTAATGGAGAGATATAGGGAACAGAAGAAAGACTTGCACATGGATAAAGACCATTGAGAAGGCATATGATAAAGTACCGAGAAATGTCATGTGGTGGGCCTTGGAAAAGCACAAAGTCCCAACTAAGTACATTACCCTCGTCAAGGATATGTACGAGGATGCGATGACGGTTGTCCGCACTTGTGATGGAGATACTAGTGATTTTCCAATTAAAATAGGCTTGCATCAGGGGTCAGCATTGAGTCCTTATTTATTTGCTTTGGTGATGGATGAGGTCACAAGGGATATACAAGGTGATATCCCTTCGTGTATGCTCTTTGCTGATGATGTGGTGCTAGTGGATGAGAGTAGGACAGGTGTTAATAGGAAGTTAGAGTTGTGGAGGCACACGTTAGAGTCAAAAGGTTTCAGACTTAGCAGGACCAAGACCGAGTACATGATGTGCGATTTCAGTGAGACTAGATATGAAGATGGAGACGTCAGGCTTGATGGGCAAGTGGTGGCCAAGAATGAGACTTTTAGGTATTTAGGATCGATGCTACAAAAGGATGGTGACATTGATGAAGATGTTAGGCATAGAATTTCAGCCGGTTGGTTGAAATGGCGTCAAGCTTCTGGTGTTCTCTGTGATAAGAGGGTATCACAAAAGCTAAAAGGTAAGTTCTATAGGTCGGCGATTCGCCCGGCGATGCTATACGGTGCTGAATGTTGGCCTACAAAAAGGCGGCATATCCAGCAACTGAGTGTAGCAGAGATGCGTATGTTGCGTTGGTTTTGTGGGCACACAAGAAGGGATATGATACGGAATGAAGATATTTGGGATAGGGTCGGGGTGGCACCACAACAACAACAACAACAACATAGCCTTTTGTCCCAAGCTAGTTGGGGTAGGCTAGAAGTGAAACCCAAAAATCACGGCTCAGGCACATTAATTGCTAGTCTCCAAGCGCTCCTATCCATAGCTAAATCCTTAGAGATATTCCACTCTTTAAGGTCTCTAATAACCGACTCGTCCCAAGTTAGTTTGGGTCGCCCTCTACCTCTCTTAACATTATTGGCCCGCTGTAGAACCCCACTACGCACCGGCGCCTCAGGAGGCCTCCGTTGGACATGTCCGAACCATCTCAACCGATGTTGCGTCAATTTCTCCTCAATTGGTGCCACTCCGACTCTATCTCGAATATCTTCATTCCGTATCCTATCCCTTCTTGTGTGACCACAAAACCAACGCAACATACGCATCTCTGCTACACTCAGTTGTTGTATATGTCGCCTTTTAGTAGGCCAACATTCAGCACCGTATAGCATCGCCGGGCGAATCGCCGTCCTATAGAACTTACCTTTTAGCTTTTGTGGTACCCTCTTGTCACAGAGGACACTAGAAGCTTGACGCCATTTCAACCAACCAGCTGAAATTCTATGCCTAACATCTTCATCAATGTCACCATCCTTTTGCAGCATCGATCCTAAATACCTAAAGGTATCTTTCTCGGCCACCACTTGCCCATCAAGCCTGACATCTCCATCTTCATATCTAGTCCCACTGAAATCGCACATCATGTACTCGGTCTTAGTCCTGCTAAGTCTGAAACCTTTGGACTCTAACGTATGCCTCCACAACTCTAACTTCCTATTAACACCTGCTCTACTCTCATCAACTAGCACCACATCATCAGCAAAGAGCATACACCAAGGGATATCACTTTGTATATCCCTTGTGACCTCATCCATCACCAGAGCAAATAAATAAGGACTCAATGCAGACCTATTTTATTTGGAAAATCACTACTGTCTCCACCATAAGTGCGGACAACCGTCATCGCATCCTTGTACATATCCTTGATAAGGGTAATGTACTTAGTTGGGACTTTGTGCTTCTCCAAAGCCCACCACATGACATTTCTTGGTACTTTATCATATGCCTTCTCGAGGTCAATAAAGACCATGTGCAAGTCCTTCTTTTGCTCCCTATGTCTCTCCATGAGTTGTCGTATTATAAAAATCGCCTCCATGGTCGACCTTCCAGGCATGAACCCAAACTGGTTTTGGGTCACACTTGTCACTCTCCCAAGGCGATGCTCGATAACCCTCTCCCAAAGCTTCATCGTATGGCTCATCAGCTTAATCCCACGGTAGTTAGTACAACTTTGAACATCTCCCTTGTTCTTGAAGATCGGTACTAATATACTTCTTCTCCATTCTTCAGGCATCTTGTTTGACCTAAAAATGAGGTTAAAAAGCTTAGTCAGCCATACTATTGCTCTGTCACCCAGGCATCTCCACACCTCAATGGGGATACCATCAGGACCCATCGCTTTACCTCCCTTCATCCTCTTCAAAGCCTCCGCAATCTCTGCCTCATGAATTCTCCTCACAAAACGTCTGTTGGCGTCGTCAAATGAGTCATTCAGCTCAAGCGTCGAACCATTCTCCTCATTAAATAACTTATCGAAGTACTCTCGTCATCTGTTCTTGATCTCCTCATCCTTCACCAGAAGTCGATCCGTCCCATCCTTGATGCATTTGATTTGGTTGATGTCCCTTGTCTTCCTCTCGCGGATCTTCGCCATCCTATAAATATCCTTCTCCCCTTCCTTCGTGCTTAGCCGCTGATAAAGGTTATCATATGCACGACCCTTTGCTACACTCACAGCTCTCTTTGCAGCCCTCTTTGCTAATTTATAGCCCTCGATATTGGCTGCACTCCGATCCGCTTGAAACATTCCTTTTTCTCCTTAATAGCCATTTGCACCTCGTCATTCCACCACCAAGTGTCTTTCGCTTCTTGTTTTCCTCCCCTACTCACGCCAAACACTTCTGAAGCCACCTTCCGAACACATGTTGCCATCTTTAGCCACATGTCGTCTGCATCTTCTCTGTCCTCCCAAGGCCCCTCGCTTAACATCATGTCCTTAAAAGTTTGCGCTGCTTCCCCTCTAAGCTTCCACCACTTCGTTCTCGCTATCTTGGCACGTTTGTCCCGCTGGACACGTACCCGAAATCTGAAGTCCGCCACCATCAACTTGTGTTGAGGGACAACACACTCCCCAGGTATCACCTTACAATCTAAGCACGCACGTCTATCCTCCTGCCTTGCAAGGATAAAGTCAATCTGGCTCGAGTGTTGTCCACTCTGAAAGGTCACCAGATGAGATTCCCTCTTCCTAAATAGGGTATTTGCTAACAACAAGTCGTAGGCCAACGCGAAGCTCAAAACATCCTCCCCCTCTTGATTCCTATTTCCATACCCGAACCCCCCGTGCACTCGCTCGAAACCTACATTAGACGCACCTACATGGCCGTTGAGATCTCCTCCTATGAAGAGTTTCTCGCTGATAGGCACGGTACTAACCATGCTATCCAAATCCTCCAAAACTGCATCTTGGTGCTCTCACTAAGGCCTACCTGAGGGGCATAGGCACTGATCACATTCAGAGCCAAATCTCCAACTACCAACCGAACTAGGATAATTTGATCGCCTTGCCTCCTAACATCAACAACTCCATTCTTAAGGCTCTTATCGATCAACAACTCCATTCGGGGTGGCACCAATTGAAGAGAAATTGACTCAACATCGGTTGAGATGGTTTGGACATGTCGAACGAAGGTCTCCTGAGGCGCCGGTGCGTAGTGGGGTCCTACAACGGGTCGATAATGTTAAGAGAGGTAGGGGTCGGCCTAAACTGACTTGGGATGAGTCGGTTAAGAGAGACCTTAAGGAGTGAAATATCTCTAAGGATTTAGCTATGGATAGAAGCGCTTGGAGACTAGCAATCAATGTGTCTGAACCGTGATCTTTGCTTCCTTTTCTATTTTCCCCTAACTCTAATCTCTGTTGTCTTTTTGCCTTTTTGCTTCTGGGTTTCACATCTAGCCTACCTCAACTTGCTTGGGACAAAAGGCTATGTTGTTGTTGTTGTTGTTTGAATACCCACTTGCATGTAATAGGAACTGCATGCGATGGTAATGGAACAATATCCATCTGCCTGTACGATCAAGAGCAGCAAGCTCCTCGGACATAGCAAGTTGTCATTCCGGAAGGCTAGAGGCTTCCTGATAGGTGGATGGATTAGGCGGAAGCTCTGTGGGACGGCGAGTGTAGACACATGTGACAGGTGGTTTATGTTAGCACTAATCTCGACTAGATTACTGCATGTGTTGCATGATGTGTTCGTGCTAGTGTGTGCGTCGCGTACACGAGTTCAGTTGTTGTACGTGTGTCACGTACGAGTTTAGGTAGGCTGATTCAAGGGCTCGTGTGTGTATGCGTGCGTGAGTTAGTTTGGATAGAGTTCAGGCCGTAGGTTGGAGTAGTGTCCGTGGTTGCCGATTAGCACGGAGGAGCTGTGATGCCCAGAAGGAGTGAGAGGCCCTCGGGATATCTGGGATATCGCTGAGCGAGATGTGCGGATCATGGCACGAAGGCCGAACGTGGAGATTGACTCCCGGCAGTCCGTGGCCTATTTGTAGTCCCTGTACTCCATTGTTCACTTTTGCCAAGTCCAGAGAAGTAAAGCCAAGATACATGCCATTGCTCTCTTTCTTCCTTGCGTTGCCGTCGTGAGCGTGAGAGTGAGCGTGTGTTCCTAGGTAGCCAACAATTGCTATCAAGAGCTTGGTTGAGGAGAGGGGAGGCGGCGCAACGGCCTGGCCGTCGGACCCGCGGTCTGGGGCGCGCAACAGGGTGCCGCGCCGATGTGCTGCGAGGTCGCCGGTGGGGCGCGACACACGGCGTGAACGGCAGCACGACGCGGCTGGGAGGGCCACAGCATGGCGCGCGCGTGATGCTCGGCGCCGGTGCGGCACACGCGGCGGTCAGCGGTGTGCACGGTCGGCGAGGCAGCTATGGCTCTCGGCGCTGCGGCAAGAAGCGCGCACAACTGCGTTTCGAGGCCCGGAGTGTTAGCCCAAATAGGATTTTCATTTCTCTGAACCATATAGAGGGTTTTTGGGGGTATATATAGCCACTACGACACAATTTCAACCAACCCCCTGACTCTCAACTAAAGACACATAGGTGCTCTAAAGCATATTAAATGCACTAAAACTAGTACTACTATATACATGCACACACAAGATTTATTTCTAACACTCCCCCTAAGTCTTGTGCGGCTACGTCGAGGTAGTTCGGGTCATGCTGGTCCTTGCTCGCGGTTCAGAAGATCAGCGTTGAGACTTTGGCGTTGATGATCCCGAGTGACGTCAGGAGGTTTGCCGTAGTTGGAGCCCATAGTCTTCGCGTTCGCGGTGCCTCTAGCGAGCCACTGAGGGGTAGCTGGTGGACGTAGTCCTTCCCCTTCAGGTTGCGGTGACCAGGAGGGTGATTAGCCACCTCCCAAGTCGGGTTCTTCTGCTTCACTGCGGCACACCATGCCACGCGTCCATCCACCTTGGCCAAAGCTTTGCCCGGAGTAGGTGCCGGCACAAGAGAGTGGAGCTTGGCCGGCGGTGTTGGTGGTGAAGACCGCGTCGGAGCTGGTGGAACACTCCCCGGAGTTGGCGGAAGACTCAACGGGGACAGTGAAGGGCTCGCCGGAGCTGGTGGTGACCCAGGTGCTGGGGTAGGCAAGCTAGGCGAAGAAGAGCTGCCAACTCCCCCAGCTCCCTCGAAGTGGACGTACTCGATGTTGAGGTTGCTGATCGTCGACGCTGAGCTGTCGACCACCGCCTTGCCCCGCACCATCTCCTTGGTGCCAATCTGCACCACCTGCGCATGGAGGACGTAGAGGCGGTTGCTCCCCCTGGACACATTGACCAGGAGACGCTTTCGACGATCTCAGACGCGAAGTACTCCACGGTTGATCACCACGTGTGACCCGTTCTCATACAGCTGCCCGAGGCTGGTGATCGATTTCCTCAACGCGGGGATGTAGTAGACGCCTGTGAGGAGCCGGTGCTCGCCAGTCTTGGCGACGAGGACGACGGAGCCGACCCCCTAGATCTCCACAGCCGAAGAGTCGCCGAACTTGACGGAGCCACGCACGTCAACGTTCAGGTCATCGAAGAACTCTCGACGCCCCGTCATGTGTTGTGTTGCACCACTGTCCAGAAACCAGGTGTCGGTCTTGTCGTCACTGGCCTTGTCGAGAAAGACGTGTGCGTGGCTCGTCGTGGAGAAGAGCCGTCGCGGCCGATGTCGTGGGAAGAAGCTCGACCGTCCTGTGAGCTAGGAACATCGTCGGCTCCTCGACCTGCGGGACGTAAGCTTGGTCGCGCCTCGGCTGCTTGCAGTCCCTGGCCCAATGGCCAGTCCTACCACAGTTGAAGCAGGTGTCATCTCAAGGAACGTTGCGCTCGCCGGCTCCGACGTCCTCGTCTCCACGTGCGTCACCCTCGGCGCCTCGCGCCTTGGACGACTTGCGCAGCTTGTGCTTCCGGTCCTTCTTCTGCTCCTCGTGGCGGGCGAGCCACCTCTCCTTAGTGGGAAGGAGCTGTCCTCCGAAGGTGGCCTCCCCGCTAGAAGGCCCGTCGCGGTCGTCTACCGCCTTGAGCCGCCCCGTCACCTTCTCGATCATCAGTTCGGAGAAGTCCAGCAACGTCTCGATGGAGATGGCCAGCTGCGAGTACTTCTTGGGGACGACACGTAAGAGCTTCTCCACGGCTCTCTCCTCGGTGATGTCGTCGGCGCCGTACTTCGCCAGCTGCTGCTTTAGGCGGAGGACAAAGTCGTCGACGTCCTCGCCCGACTTGAACGCCAGGCGATCCCACTCTTGACGAAGCTTCTGGAGTGTGGACTTGCGTGCGCGATCGTTGCCGACGTGTGACGCAGCGATGGCATCTCAGGCAGTTTTTGCGGACTCCTTGTCCGCAAGCTGGGATGCCAACTCAATCGGGACCGCAGCGTGGAGCGCCTCCAACGCTCGCCGGACCTAGTGGTAGTCGACGTTGCCGCGCCGCACCGCGTCCCACATCTGCCGCACCTGCAGCTTTACCTTCATCACCGAGCTCCACTCGGTGTAGTTGGTCTTCGTGAGCATCGGCCACGATGTCCCCACCGTCTCGCGGACGATTGTCTGGATGGCAAAACTACGCCGGACCCTCGGAGGTGTCCGCGTGCTACTGCTCCGGCTGTCGTGGTCGGAGTCGGAGTCGTGGTCGTGGACGGAGGTCGGAGTCCCTGGTCTCTTCCCGTCCTGTATCACCACCCCCTTCGCTCGCTCCTCAACAGAAGTGACATCACGAGAGATGCGTATGCGATGCGAGGAAGGATCATAACACCGTTAGCCTTTATGCTTTGGACTATAACCCAGAAAAACACACTCAACCGACTAGGCAGTCAACATAGTTCGCTCATGGGGTGCAAGGAGAACATAGCACGTACAGCCAAAGACCCCAAGATGATCATAATTAGTTGGAGTATCAAATAGTACTTCCCCTGGACATATATCCAGACAATGTGGATGAAGGTTGCCTATTAATTAGATAAGCTGCAGCAGAAACAGCCTCGCCCCAAAATGAGAGGGAACGAATGAGGAGATGAGAAGTGTTCAAGCAGTTTCTATGAGGTGACGATGTTTGCGTTCTGCAACACCATTTTGAGCATGAGCGCCAAGACAAGAGAGTTGGGCAAGAGTACCCTTAGAAATAAAAAACTGGCGAAAGACATCATATAAATACTGACCACCAGAGTCTGAACGAAAAATTCTAATAGGCGGGTGATGCACAGGCAGAAGACCGAGGAAGACGCAAGGTGTCCAGGACATAGAGGCTAGGTGAACCTCTACGGCGATGGCCAGTTCCAACCCTTTGTCGGTGGTGCCAATCCAACACGGCGCAGCCTCATACTTGCGTGGTCCCTCACATAGTCTGTGGTCGCTCACTCATATCGACGAATAGGTGCTCCAGGGCTAGGATAAATGGTCGCTGGGGTTTGGTACAAACGCATGATACTAAGGGCGTTGATGGGCCTTCACTTGGCTCCGGCTCCCTTTACAAAAGTATGTGGAGCCATTTCAAAACCCGAGGCAAAACATGAACTAGAGTAGGGGTAAAGCTGGTGTTTCATTGCCAGCTCCTACTCGTGACGCTAAAGTAGTGCCACGATGATGTGAGGTCCGTTCTTCATGGTGCGATTGATGGCAGGCCTTAAGACCAAGGCCTTTTTAGCTTGGTCCTTGCCCAGGGCTCTCTGAGGTCAGCACATGCCTCGTTGATTGTCTGGCTTGCCCTGCTTTTGAGGTCTCCCAGCACACTACGCCACAATCATCTATTTGAAGGCAAGCAAGAAGGGCCAAAAAGCAGCAGTCAGCCTCCAGAGCAACAACGATTAGTTGGTTCTTCCTACTATATCATCTACCGTAACCAAATCCATATCATGTAAAATGACAATTGGGGTCCTTAAAACATGTATATGCGGCCTAAATCTACCTTAGTATACCTATGGGCACACTAGCATATAGCTCCATCGGTAGGGTAGACCTAGCAGCGAAACTATAATGCCTCCTGACAACCTAACTGTTTTCATCAGGAAGATTTCCACACGCCACTGACATGCAAAAATAGGCAAATACATTATGATGATTGGGGCTTGGAGCGGCACACTTTTCAAGTTTAGGGACATAGATCTTCATTTTAATGGTTTAGGGACCTAGATAACCAAGTGAGCTAGCCGATCAAAATGCCAAAAGCAGTCCGGCCATAGGCCAAGGCCAGTTCATATTAACAGTCTTAGCACCCTACGAAGTGCATGTTATGTGGGGACGCACGTATGAACTCCGGCGCAAGGAGGACTCCGTGAACGTCAAGTAGTCCTTTGTATCTTAGGAATTTCAGAGTTTGGTTTGTTTAAGTTTGGTTTGTAAGGATTTGGTTGGTTGGCACAAGATAGACTTTCCTCTTTATGCGACTTGCATGATTGTAAACTGGCCAAACCTATATATATGAGGGGTTGGTTATTTGGGAAGGCAAGAAAGAATTAGTTTGTGCCGGTATTGAGTTCGTTCTTCCGCTGCTCCGGGGAGGCAAGGCTTGACCTTGCCGTCCCGAGAGCTTGTGCTCGATCCAATCTCGCCACAGCCTAACTCGCCTCAATATCTGGTATCACGAGTCCAGCAATCAACCACCAGCCACGCCGCGCCGCGCCCCGCTTCGCCATGGGAGGCAAGGAGGAAACAGGCGAAGATGACACCGTGTCGTTGATGAAGGCCGTCCCCTACAAGCTCGACAAACTCGAGGTCCTGGAGCTCCAGCTCCGCTACATTGATTAGCAACAACGCTTGCACGGCATTGCCATCTCCGCCTGGAGCACGTGCGCACCGGGACCCGCGGCTTCTAGCGCGGGGGCGGCTTCGACGACGGGCGGCCGCCGCGGATGCACAAGTTGGACTTTCCCAAGTTTGATGGCAGATCCGATCCGTTGCCATTCATCAACCGGTGCGAGCAATACTTTCGCACACAGCGGACAATGGAGGAAGAGAAGTTGGGCTTGGCGGCCTTCAATCTGCTCGATCACGCGCAACAATGGTACATGCACATCGACCGCTAGCAGGGAACCCCGTCCTGGGCGCGATTCGCCGAGTTGCTCAACCTCCGGTTCGTACCACCGCTTCGCACCAATCCCTTGGGAAAGTTGGCGGCGTGTCGCAAGACCGGCACTGTCGCGGACTATCAAGATCGGTTCCTGGAGCTCCTCACGCGCGCAGGACCGCTTACGCCGAGCCAACAGGTTCAGCTGTTCACCGTCGGCCTTGGCGAACCTATGAGCCTCGACGTTCAGCTCCAGGGGCCCCAGACCCTGCAAGTCGCCATGAGCCTTGCACGCGCCATCGAACGCCGTGACCAGGCCGCCGCGGCAGTGACCGCGTCGCGCACCTCGCGCCCCGCATACTCAAGGAACTACTCCACGGCGCCACCCCTCCGTCAGCTGCGACGTCGAAGGCACCAGCAGCGTCCACATCTTCGGTGGCGCCATCGACCATTACGGTGGGAAACCGCACCGTTCGTCGACTGTCGCCGGCGGAACTGGATGAACGGCGCGAGGCAGGCCTGTGCTACAACTGCGATGACAAGTATTCGCACGGCCACAACAAAGTGTGCAAGAAGTTGGTCTACATCGACTTGTGCGACGCCGAGGAAATTGATGGCAGCGAAGACACGGAAGAAAGCCCAACGATATCGCTGCACGCGATCGCCGGGGTAAGTGTTGACACCAAGAATTAGCACCAGGAAGAGGCTGACATGTGAGCCGGATTTGGTGGAAGGATGCCATTCGGCTAAAGGGCTTTGTCTGAGGCATTCGGCAAAGATGCTCTGCGGTCGGGAACGCGTCGTCATTCGGCTAAGGGGTGTTCTCTGAAACGTTCGGCAGAGATACTCTGCGGTCGGGAATGCGTCATCATTCGGCAGAGGCATTGTTCCGCAGGCGAAGAGTGGTAGCATTCGGGAAGACATGATGACGTGGATCAATATAAGGAAAAGGCCGGTTCGAACAAGGAACGCAATATGGGCACGAAGATTCGTCACTTATTTTTAGAAACAAGTATTGTAGTCGTGTCCAACTAGGAGTTGTATCAAGACCTGGGTATAAATATAAACCCATGGCAATTGTAAAAAATATACACAATCAATCACACAACAAACCGGCCCCGTGCCAACATCGAGTCCTTTAGTCGAGTCGTCGAGTTCTTCGAGAGGAGTCATCGATCCGTCGACCTCCGTAAGTACCGGCAACCTTGTATCATGCTTAGTATCATGCGGTGGATTTAAGCTTTGATGCAAGTAGTCTTGTTACCATGCTTAGTATCATCCGGTGGATTTAAGTTGTGGTCTCAAGAAGGTTCCTCTGTTAGGTCATGAGCCATGCGGTGGGCTAAGATCTAGTATGGACCAAGTTATCGGCTCTGTTAGATTTCGGCAAGATCTAATAGATTCATTAAGTTACCCCGTGTTGCTTCGTTTTTACTTTGTGTTTGATTTATGCAACACACCTTTGCCCAATCTAGATCGGCTAGAATCGGCTTTGCTTTACGGTGCGACGACTTATCCCCTCATAGCCGAATCCGAAACCGATCTAGGTTGCCACGTGTCGCGGGTTCGAACTTGTCGGTATCGTGTCGGTCTTGACAGAACCGGGTATCATGCGGTAGATGCAGGTTTTTGGGTCGTTTTAGAGCTAATCATCCGGTGGATTAGAATTCGATTCGATCTGATAGATTTATCTTTACCGATTAGGCTTGTTCCTTCGCCATGGACCCCGATTCGGCTAAATGGCCGTATTCGGCAGTGCTCTCACGAGTGAACGTGTGTTCGTGGGTTTGCATTGGACAATGAATGCTTTTAGCCTTTCACGATTAGATTGTATCATGCGGTGGATTGATTTAATCTGATTGGTGGTGTGGCCTCAAACGAGTTGTATCATGCGGTGGATTAACTCGTTCGTTGCCATGCTTGACGGGTGCTGCTTTCGGCCTATGCATTCTTGTTTTCAATGTAAATTTGTGACTGTGTTGTGGGTTCGTAATTAAACATTGAATGCTTTTAGCTTTTCATGATTAGACTGTATCATGCGGTGGATTGGTTTAATCTGATTAGTGGCGTGATCACAAACAAGTCGTATCATGCGGTGGATTAACTTGTTTGTTATCATGCTTGACGGGTGCTGCTTTCGGCCTATGCATTCTTTGTTTACTGCGAATTTATGATCATGTTTCACCCTTTTATTTATCTATCATGCTCTGCTTCTCGTTAATCGGCTATGAGTATCTGCTACAATGTTCATTTGGTTGAAAGCCGATCTTTCGTCATGCTTACGTCACGCATTCGGCAGCGCGCTCCTTGCGTGCCTTGCCGATTGCCGAATGAGGCTTTAACTGCCGACAGATAGCTTCTCTGTAGCTATTTGTCGTTCGAAATTGGCTCTATAGCCGCAAATATGGAACTGTTCGGTCTCACCCGACACGTTCCAGGTTTTGATCTAAACGTTTTTATCCCTTTGTTAGTTTTCAGGCAAACTGACTGGCACGCTTCCGGATTCAAAAGCCCGGGCCACGTGTGAAGCCAGCTAATTCGGCTTGCTGTGTGCTTGGCGTGAGGTGCGGATTTTACGTCAACACACTTTTTGGCACGCCCGGTGGGACACACACAAGTTTTCAAGATGCCTGAGTTGAGCGACATCATGTATGTCACTTTGGAAGAGTTGTCTGAAGAGCATCAACAGATGGTAAAGGCTGCTGCTGGCCAATTCATTAACAAATGTTTACTGTCTTTCGCCAAGAACAGGAGTGGTGCACCGTTTCTCAAGTCCGACTTGCCAAGAGTTCTCCTTCCTGGGCAGTCTGATTTTACTGAAGAAGAAGAAAGGGAGAGATTCTCGGGCTTGCTATACAAAGCTTTGGGGGAAGCAATGACCAATCACAATGCTGCGTTCTTGAACAGTTTTCGGCATATAATGGTAAGCATTTTTGGTCAGCATGTGGATAAACCCTTCGAGCAGATACATGGGCAATTGGGTGGTCCGACATACTTCAATGTTCAAGCACCAGTTCAGAAACCACATGGTAAAGGAAATGCTGATGAAACTGGAGGTTCTGGTGCTAAAGATACAAATGGACAACCGATTCGGCAAGATCCTCAGCCTGCACTGCCGAAAACTCGCACATACGGTGATATGGCATTCGGCACCACAGGGAATCCGCCTGCTTCTGCTTACAAGATATCTCCCTTGAACAACAGACTGCAGAGGGATTTATATGGAAACGGATATTCAGAGTTTATGGATTACAATGCTATCGACGCTCTCCCGAATCCTGGATATGTTGGTACTGCAGGCATGCTTGCTGGGAGACCAGGGAATCAAGATACCAGTATTGACCTCATGGTGCAAAAAATGACCGATGTATTGCAAAATCAATTCGGTCTGAAGCCCAAAAATCAGGGGTACATGTACTCGTCTCCTTTCCCGGAATGGTATCAAAGGGTATCATTGCCGAATAGAG
This sequence comes from Echinochloa phyllopogon, assembly GCA_033239725.1. Classification (NCBI taxonomy): domain Eukaryota; kingdom Viridiplantae; phylum Streptophyta; class Magnoliopsida; order Poales; family Poaceae; genus Echinochloa; species Echinochloa phyllopogon. The sequence continues at coordinate 18,276,597 of BTCW01000015.1, read as the reverse complement.
TCAAGGTGCCTACAGAGTTTACTAAATTCTCAGGACAAGATGATACTAGCACTGTGGAACATATAGCTCGATATCTGATGCAGCTTGGAGAGGCTTCGGCAGATGAGGCTTTCAGAATCAGATACTTTCCTTTGTCACTGACGGGTCCAGCTTTTACATGGTTTGCTTCTTTGCCTGCTCAGTCGATTTGTACTTGGAAAGACCTGGAGCAGAAATTCCATGCTCATTACTACATTGGCAGTACCGAGAAAAAGTTGGTTGATTTGACCAGCTTAAGGCAGAGGAATAATGAAACACCTACGGAGTTCCTCAGGAGATTTAGGGAAACAAAGAGTATGTGCTTTTCTCTGAACATACCTGATGATCAACTGGCTGGTATGGCTGTAGCTGGCATGTTGCCTGCCATTCGGGAGAAGCTATTCGGGATGGAGTTTGATGATCTGGGCCAGTTGTCGCACAGATTGGCCTTGATGAGTAACCAGGCGTATGGTTTCAAGAAAGATGCCAGATTTGCTAAAAATAATGATGTAGCTGACATCTATAACCAATTCCTTGAAAGAGCAGATCAAGAAGATGGGTATGAAGATAGCGAGGAGATAGCCGCAGCAGAGATAGTGTGGAGCAAAGAACCAGTTACAATGACTCAAAGATGGATCAAACAGATGAAGGGAATATATGATTTCGATGTGACTAAGGCAGACAAATTGTTTGAGTTTCTGGTGAAAGAAGGCCGAATCAAATTGCCAGAGGGGCATTCTATGCTTCGGCCCGATGGAGTGAAAGATAAGAGGTACTGTGGGTTTCATGATAGAAATTCTCATTCCATTAATGAATGCAGAGTCTTTAGGATGAAGATTCAGAAAGCTATCCAGGAAGGACATCTGAAATTCGACAACAAGATGAAACTGGACAGTAACCCTTTCCCTCAGAATATGATCGGGTTCTCGGTTAATATGGTGAATGCTGTTCCATCTGGAGAAAAGGGAAGATTGAAAGTTTTAACCTCAAAGAAGGCAAGACAGGATGGTTCAGTTGATCCCACTCGGCAGATCACAATTGAACAGATTCGCCAGAAAAATCTTCGGTTCCCGAATAGCCGATTTGAAGTGGGAGAATCCTTTAAACCTAGAGTTACTACACGTATTCTCCTCAACAAATGGCAGCGTCAGCAAGAAAAAGAGCGTTTTCAAAGGCATGAATACGAGGAGGAGAAAAGAAGGCGCGAAGAAGAAAGGTTTGAGGAAGAACAAGAAGAGTATGCTCGAGAGCAGGAACGTGCGCATTGGGGGTGTGCATTCTTCAGACACTGTTGGAACGAAGGTTTGAAGCTTCCCACATGGAAAAGTTGTCCTGAATGCAATAATAGGTATGATGAATATAGGCAGGGAACTGTCAATCGCCGATCTGTCCATGAAAGAATTGGCAGGATGCATCCTAGTGATGATCGGCGTTTTAATAATCAACCAAGAAAGAGACATGCTGATTACAAGTGGGTTGATTGTGAAGAAGATCATGCTTATGTTTGGCAAGAAGGACAATGGTGCCCACCTGGTTTGAGGAAGAGCCAGAAGAGAAGAGTACAGCGCCTGAGGAATCGGGAATTGAAGCAAGCAAAGGTCAAGGTGAAATCAATATGGCTCCCAAAAGACAGGCCTGACGAACATAGTCATTCGGCTCCTACATGTATGGTATGTTTTCTGCCAAATGAATTCATGGCTCCAGCTAACCAAATTGTACAGGAAGAGATATTGCCCGATATAGATGATGCCGAACAATTTGGGTTAATGGCACAATTGATGTTGAACAAACAAGCTGTTTTTGAGAAGCCAACCCAGAATCGGCACATGAAGCCACTGTACTTGAAGGGATATGTTAATGGCAAACCATTGACCAAGATGTTTGTCGATGGAGGAGCTGCTGTCAATGTAATGCCATATACCACATTCAGGAAGCTTGGTATGGGCCCTAGAGATTTGACACCAACGAGCATAATTCTGAATGATTTTGCTGGAAATCCTTCGGACACCAAGGGATGCGTGCACGTTGATCTGATGATTGGGTCCAAGACTCTGCTTACGACTTTCTTTGTCATTGAGGGCAAAGGGGCATATAGCTTGCTGCTTGGAAGAGATTGGATTCATGCAAATTGTTGTATTCCATCTACTGTGCATCAACAGCTTATTCAGTGGATAGATGATGAAGTGGAGATTGTCCAAGCAGATGATTCAATAAGCGTGGCAAATATGGAACCAGCTTTCTGGGAGTATCAAGGCATAGATTGTTTCTCAGGTAAAGACTGGGGAGAAGGTCCTGTGGCACCAGCCAGCAGTGATCAGCAGCCGATCGAAGCAGTCGGCTCTCATAGTAATTTTTGATGGAAAATCCAATTGATGGAACTGATGGAAAATTAGGACGTGGATTTGTGTCGGCCGATAAATTAGAAGAAGTGGACATTGGAGATGGTGACAAGCCAAGGCCGACATTTATCAGTGCTAACTTGGATTCGGTTTTCAAAGAAAAGTTGGTGACATTGTTAAAAGAATACAAGGACTGCTTTGCTTGGGATTATTCGGAGATGCCCGGTCTAGACCGTTCTATTGTTGAGCATCGGTTGCCAATCAAACCTGGATACAGGCCTTACAAGCAACCACCCCGAAAAATTTACAAGGAAGAAGTGTTGGCCGATGTGAAAAAGGAGATTGAAAGATTACTAGATGCAAATTTCATTCGGCCATGTAAATACGCGGATTGGATCTCTAATATTGTTCCTGTCTATAAGAAAAATGGAAAGATGAGGGTTTGCATAGATTTTAGAGACCTAAACAAGGCTACACCCATGGATGGATATCCAATGCCTATTGCTGATTCATTGGTTGATGCTGCTGCTGGATACAAAGTGCTCAGTTTCATGGATGGTAACGCAGGATACAATCAGATTTATATGGCATTGGAAGATATAGTAAAGACAGCTTTCAGGTGTCCTGGACACATAGGGTTGTTTGAGTGGGTTGTCATGACCTTTGGATTGAAAAATGCCGGTGCAACTTATCAAAGGGCTATGAATTATATTTTTCATGAGTTGATCGGCAAGATTGTGGAAATATATATTGATGATGTGGTGATCAAGTCATTGGATCATGAGTCTCATTTGGCCGACATAAGGAAAACTCTAGAATGCACCAGGAAACATGGGCTTAAGATGAACCCGAACAAGTGTGCTTTTGGAGTTTCGGCTGGAGAGTTTCTGGGATTTTTGATACATGAAGGAGGAATAGGAGTTGGTAAGAAAAGCATGAAGGCAATTGATGAAATTGTTCCTCCAACTAATCTTAAAGAGCTACAATCACTGCTTGGCAAGATAAATTTTGTGAGAAGGTTCATATCAAACTTGTCACAAAAGGTGTTACCCTTTTCCTCACTGTTGAAAATAAAAAAGGATCAAAAGTTTGTATGGGGTGACGAACAACAGAAGGCTTTTGATGAAATAAAGGAGTACATGAAGAAGCCACCAGTATTGGTACCTCCACAATTGAACAAGCCTTTCAAGTTGTACGTGGCGGCCGATGCCCAAACTATTGGATCGGCCCTCATTCAAGAATTTGGAGGGAAAGAAAGAGTAGTTGCATACCTTAGCCGAAAGTTACTAGATCCAGAGACAAGGTATTCAGCTATAGAGAAGCTTTGCTTATGTGTTTACTACTCCTGTACAAAATTTCGGCACTACTTACTACATGCCGAATGCATTGTGTATTCAAAGTTTGATGTGATAAAACACATGTTGTCTATGCCAATTTTGAACGGAAGGATTGGCAAATGGATTTTAGCTTTGTCTGAATTTGAGTTAAGGTTTGAATCGGCAAAGGCTGTTAAGGGACAGATTATTGCCGACTTCATTACTGAACATCATGATACATCGATAAATTTGCTTAACATTGTTCCTTGGGTGTTATTCTTCGATGGATCTTCATGCAACAAAGGTGGTGGAGCAGGTATCTTATTAATTTCACCCAAAGGGGAAACATTTGAGTTTGCTGTTCCCATTCAATCTGCTGTTACTAACAATCAAGCTGAGTATGAGGCATTGCTCAAAGGGCTCCAATATTTGAAAGAAGCAAAGGCCATTGCGGTTGAAATTTTTGGAGATTCAGAATTGGTCATAAAACAATTGAATGGTGAATATGAGTGCAAAAGTGATACCTTGAGGAATTACTATGAAGAATGCAAAGAAATATTGAAGAGCTTTCGGTCAGTAATTCTACAACACATTCCTAGGGGGGATAATGGAGAGGCAAATAGATTGGCCCAAAGTGCATCAGGTTATAAAGAACTTCGAGAAGTTTTTGCTAATGATGTATATGCATTCGGGAATAATCTGGCAGAGGATGATTGGAGAAAAGAGATTGCCGATTATCTGGAGAACCCATCCCGAAAGGTTTCTAGAAAGCTCAGGTATAAAGCTTTAAAGTTTGTTCTTCTTGATGATAGTTTATATTATAAATCCTTGGATGGGGTGCTGTTACATTGCTTAAATCATGAAGAAGCAAAAAGGCTGATGAGTGAAGTACATGATGGGTTATGTGGAGCACATCAATCGGCCTACCGAATGAAGTGGATTATTAGAAGAACTGGATATTACTGGCCAACAATATTGGAAGATTGTTTTGAATATTATAAGGGGTGTCAAGACTGTCAGAGATTTGGAAACATTCAGAGAGTTCCGGCATCGGCTTTGAATCCCATTATCAAGCCATGGCCATTCAGAGGATGGGGAATAGATTTGATTGGCCAAATAAATCCTCCATCTAGCAAGGGGCATAAGTTTGTGCTTTTAGCAACCGATTATTTTACCAAGTGGGTTGAGGCAATTCCATTAAAGAAGGTGACGTCGGAGAATATGGTTGAATTTGTTAAAGAACATATCATTTACAGATTTGGGATTCCTCAAACAATCACCACAGATCAAGGGGCTCAATTTACATCTTCAGAGTTCAAAGATTTTGCTGAAAGTATGGGCATCAAATTGTTAAATTCTTCTCCTTATTATGCCCAAGCTAATGGTCAGGCAGAGGCTTCTAACAAGATTATGATTAAAATTATACGGAAAAAGATTGATCAGAAGCCGAGAAAGTGGCATTCGGTACTCAATGAGGCTTTATGGGCTTACCGAATGGCTCCACATGGGGCTACACAGACGTCTCCTTATGAGTTGGTGTATGGGCATCATGCTATCTTGCCATGGGAAATACAATTAGACTCAAGGAGAATAAAGTTACAAAAGGATTTAAGTTCTAAAGATTATAATGATTTAATGATGGACGAATTAGAAGATTTGCATATGATTCGTCTCAGGGCCTTGGAAACTATCGAGAAAAATAAAATGCGAGTTGCTAAATATTACAACAAGAAGGTGCAAGTTAAGCAATTTACAGAAGGTGATCTAGTTTGGAAAGCGATATTGCCGATTGGAACCAAATGTGCAGCATTCGGCAAATGGTCTCCAAATTGGGAAGGCCCTTTCAGAGTAGTTAGATGCGTGCCTGGAAATGCATATATTTTGAAGACATTATTGGGAGAGGAATTTGCTTCTGCTATAAATGGGAGATATTTGAAGAGGTATTATCCCAGTGTTGAAATCGATCGGTGATTGATATATTAAATTGCCGAACAGCCGATATTTAGGAAGAAATCGTCTTTAGAAGGAAATTGACAGAGACATTGGAGAAAAAGAAAAATGGCCAATACTGAATGTATTGCCCTTAGCACAAAATATGTTACATCAAGAGTTCATGCAAAAGATAAGTTTTATTGCCGAAATTCCATAAATCCCTAGTACAAACTACTGAAAGAGCCTGTTCAAAACAGACTGGGGATGAATGGAATCGGCAATGGCAGTGCCATGGCCATCAAGACGATCAATGGAAGCGTCAATGTCGTCGATGTCTTCTGGGTTGTTGTTGGCAAAACCAACCGGCATTCTGGAATAATCGGTGCCAGTGTGCGTCGACATAGCGACGAGACCCGCAGCGACGCCCAGGCGAACGCCATGGGAGGCCACTTCGTCGACACGACCTGCCACCGCACCAAGGCGTGCCTCGGGTGTGTCCCCTTGGGCGTTCACCTTGTCCGCCAGCTCCTCCACCAGCGCCTTCAGTCGATCAAGTTCAGCATCACGCGCTGCAAAGTCACAAGGGGATAACAGATTAATATCATTTGGAGGACGAGAATTGAGATTGAGCAGATTGCAGGACTCACCATCAATGACTTCAAGCAGCTGCTTGCGCTCGGCCTGCCATTCGAGGTCCGCAATCCCAGCTTGCTTGGAGATGATCTCCAGTTCGCGACGAGAGTCGTCGCGCTCCGCCTTGAATCGGCGAGCATCGCCATCTGAGTAGCGGGGGTCGTCCGATGAACGAGTCCGATTGGACGAACTCGAGGAGTTGGGCGCCACAGGAGCAGCGGCTGGAGCCGCAACTGGCGCACCAGCGCCGGCAATCCATTGGATTACCCTGAAAGGACAAAGAAGATTCGTCAAGAAAGAGAAAGGAAATCTCGAGAAGAACAGAGAGAAGCAAGCAGCCAATCACCTGCGGCGAGCGCCGGCGCGACTTCCTTCGGCCTCATCAACGGCCGGGCGCCTCCTGTTGTTGTCAGCCATTGAGAGTTCCTCGGAGTTACTGTGGATGGGGAAAAGAATGACTTGAGCCGGCAAGGACTTGGAAGACGAAGAACTTGGTGAAAAACTGTGGGCTGCCTGAGTATTTATTTATAGAACCCGCAGAGGAAATCGTGGCCAAAGATCGTGGCGCGTATTCCGAAGAGTTCGGAAGGTGGAAAGGATTTTCCAGCCGATCGGTTCTCATGTCGTTTGGGATTCTTATCGAGTCGTATTCGGCTTTGACTGGATGAGATTCGGCTATGTCATAGTTGAAGCATTTTCGGGTCTGACGCTATTAAGACCAACTTTGCCGAATGAGTTATCCACAATGGAGAAAAAGCAAAGATTGGTGAAACTACAAAGTTGGTAAGACATTCGGCTAATTAAATATTCAATACAACTACACACCCAAGTACTTGGAGATTACATCTTTAGCATCAGATATCATTCTATTAATGGTCTCCAAAAGATTTTTGCCTGCTTCTTGGGTTTTTATCAGAGCAGAGAGCTTCGTTTTGAGCTGTTTATCTTCAGATAGAATTGCCGATGCTTCCTTTCGTATCCTCTCTGTCAGATCGGGGAGTTCGGCTAACTTCTTCTCGTCAGCTTCGATTTCGGTTGACAGAGTCCTTAATTCAGCTTCTAGCTCAGCTTTTCTGGCCTTCTTCAGATCAAGTGCTGGCTGCAGTCTAGCTGACAATTCTTTATTGCTCTGAGCTTGGGTGTACAGATCTTTCAAGGATTGCTTAGCTATGGCTCTTCTTTGTTCTAAGGCTGGTTGTAAAGATTGACTTTTCAGAACCTGTCTGACTGCAGCAAAATTTTGATCCAATTGAGAGATTGGTTCCAAAGAAGCTTGAATATCAACAGGAAGGTTTTGTTCAATGGGCTCAAGCATATCTCTCAGAAGATCAGCATCCTTGACTTGATCCTGGATGTCTTTGTGCAGAAAGGAGAGGATTTCCTTTAGTTTTGCCTGGGTTTCTTCTGATAAAGTCTGACTAGAAGAAATTTCCTCTGCTTGTTCGGCAACAAGATCATCCAAGGGAAATGAGTAACTGGGTGATGAAGTTATTTTCTCCTGGAAAAAGATATTGCCGAATTAGTGATTATCCATTGAATAAAGAACTGGGGAGACTGGGAAATTATCTTTACCTCATTTCTGATCTCTTGGATGGAGAGAGAGGGTGGCTCAAGCTCAGGCAAAGGTTCTTGTGTGTCATGCTGAGGAGAGCTTGGAAGGTTCTTTGGTGAAGATGAGGCTTCTAGCTGAGGTACATCAGGTAAAGCTGAAGCTGGTTCTTGATGAAAAGAGGAGCTCTCCGAAATTGGATCCATTGAAGCTTGCTCTGTGACTGAAAGAAAGTTAGTGCCGATGAAAAGAGTTTTTAAAAAGGACAAGATGGTGAGAAATTTTACTAATCACTGAAGCATCGGCAGGTTCTGTGCTAGTGGCCAATTGCTGTGATTTGGCCTGAAATCATGAAGGAGTAGAAAATGAGCAGAATGAAATTAGCATTTTTTACTCGAGGAAGGAGAAATTTGACCTGTGCAATTGTTTTGCTGCTTGTTCTTTTCTTCTTTATAGATGAAGGGGCAGTTAGAGAAGAAATTTTTCTCTTGGCAGCAGGTGGTGCAGCAAGAGTTGGATCCAGGTTGGCAGGCCTGGACATTATTTGAGCCAAAGAAGGAGAGTGATGCCCCAGAATAGATATTGGGCCTGCAGTGTTATATGCAATTGCTCTGGCCAGAGGGGCAGGGACTATGTCCTGCAAGATAACAGAGTTAAAAGTCGATGAAAGAGGATGTCAGTGGAAAAACAAATGGATTATAAGCATATTTACCTCTGAATTCGGCTGATAGTCAGGCATCAAATCAAGGCAGAGAGAGTAGACTGGCACATTAAAGATGTGATCATGAACTTCTTGCCACCAAAGAATGAAAGAAGGATGAGCAAGTGCTGTTGGCACAAAAGGTTCGATCTGATAGATGGCTGCACAACACTTATAATCAAAAATTCTTCTTGTTTCTGTGGAGTCTTTGATGATCTGCCTAGGCTTGAGGAATTCATGAAAGAATAATCTTGGGGGCACTTGGCCACATCCTAATTGCCTGGCTACTATATTCGGCTGGTAATATTCATATGAACTTTGAACCAGCCTTCCTCCACAAAATTCGGCTGGTAAGATGCAAGGCCGAATAAAAGTGTTAAAAATTGCTGTGGACTCTGCATCTATGCATCCAGTCTCGAAGCTGAATTCACAAGGAAAAGTGAGACTGTCATTGTCCAAGTATAGGAACCAGAGGGGATTGGCAAAGCCTTTGAAGAAAAGTTCAAACAGTTCTCCAATGCTCTTGTTGATAGCAATAGTGGAGGCTGCTTCCCCATAGGTTTGACAGCCTTTGGTGCTCTGGGCTTCTGCTTCCTGGTAATTGACTGAGGGGAAGTGTCGGCTGTTGAGGTCAATGGAGACAATTTGGTGCATGTACAATTGCAGCCACATCTGGACGAACCACCAGGGACCATTGACGCAAGAAATTTTCTTGTTGGTGTGCATCTGATAGATGGTTTGATGGAGCATGTGATAGACACTTCCCAAAAGATATTTCCCGAGAGGGATAAGTGTGCCTGCAGCCAGGTCTTCGGCCATTACTATGTGATTCAGAGTTGGCTCATTGGCTTTGCCGCAGAAAACAAATCTGCACAACCACATATTCAGAAAGGCCCTGTATTCAACATCAGTCAGAGGACCATCATGCATGTAAGTCTGGATGTATTTCTTATAGCCGACTCCAGTCTTCACCCCTGTCTGTTTGGAAGAACCTTTGTATCTGTATGGGTGTGTTGTCCCTGTAATGTTCAGGCCGGTTATCATGTAAACATCGGCCAGAGTTGGAGTCATTGGTCCATGACCAAAAAGAAAGGCGTTCATGCCGTTGGACCAGAAGTGACAAGCTGCAATCAGGAGATTTTCATTCTTGGGTGTTTCGGCTAGAGATAGCTCCAAGCAATGAGAAATACGAAGACTGTCCCAATTCTGCGTCTGAGGGCTTTTATCTTCAAGAATCCTTTTGTACCAGTTTCTCCAACCAGCGATTGGGGGCAGAGGCCAGTTTTTGAATGAATCCTGCCATTCGTGAGGTCCCGACAGTGAAGTTTTGAAAGGGATCCTTTGAGACTCGGCCGCAATAATTTCGGAGGGATCTGGATTCCCTGAAGGGCCGAGGAAGAAAGATGCGGATTGCTCCTCCGTAGGGGTCAGGATTTCAGTGGTCAGAGCCTATTGAGGACGGAAGAAGAGCGATTCGGGGATTCAAAATGCAGCTTGAAAAGATTAATGCCGAATATGATTAAAGAAAACGGAACTTACTTGAAGAATTTGATCCTGGTTCGCCATTTGAAGATCGGAGCTTGAAAGATTCGACGAACTAGGGTTTGAGTTTGAGAACGCACTCTGAGGATTTGGGAGCAGAAAACGGATGTCGAACGGGCTCAGCCTGGAAATGTTGGGGATTCCTGGTCAATTCCGAGATAAAAGTATCCTTTATCCCGAAATTGAAGGGGCATGTGTTGACACCAAGAATTAGCACCAGGAAGAGGCTGACATGTGAGCCGGATTTGGTGGAAGGATGCCATTCGGCTAAAGGGCTTTGTCTGAGGCATTCGGCAAAGATGCTCTGCGGTCGGGAACGCGTCGTCATTCGGCTAAGGGGTGTTCTCTGAAACGTTCGGCAGAGATACTCTGCGGTCGGGAATGCGTCATCATTCGGCAGAGGCATTGTTCCGCAGGCGAAGAGTGGTAGCATTCGGGAAGACATGATGACGTGGATCAATATAAGGAAAAGGCCGGTTCGAACAAGGAACGCAATATGGGCACGAAGATTCGTCACTTATTTTTAGAAACAAGTATTGTAGTCGTGTCCAACTAGGAGTTGTATCAAGACCTGGGTATAAATATAAACCCATGGCAATTGTAAAAAATATACACAATCAATCACACAACAAACCGGCCCCGTGCCAACATCGAGTCCTTTAGTCGAGTCGTCGAGTTCTTCGAGAGGAGTCATCGATCCGTCGACCTCCGTAAGTACCGGCAACCTTGTATCATGCTTAGTATCATGCGGTGGATTTAAGCTTTGATGCAAGTAGTCTTGTTACCATGCTTAGTATCATCCGGTGGATTTAAGTTGTGGTCTCAAGAAGGTTCCTCTGTTAGATCATGAGCCATGCGGTGGGCTAAGATCTAGTATGGACCAAGTTATCGGCTCTGTTAGATTTCGGCAAGATCTAATAGATTCATTAAGTTACCCCGTGTTGCTTCGTTTTTACTTTGTGTTTGATTTATGCAACACACCTTTGCCCAATCTAGATCGGCTAGAATCGGCTTTGCTTTACGGTGCGACGACTTATCCCCTCATAGCCGAATCCGAAACCGATCTAGGTTGCCACGTGTCGCGGGTTCGAACTTGTCGGTATCGTGTCGGTCTTGACAGAACCGGGTATCATGCGGTAGATGCAGGTTTTTGGGTCGTTTTAGAGCTAATCATCCGGTGGATTAGAATTCGATTCGATCTGATAGATTTATCTTTACCGATTAGGCTTGTTCCTTCGCCATGGACCCCGATTCGGCTAAATGGCCGTATTCGGCAGTGCTCTCACGAGTGAACGTGTGTTCGTGGGTTTGCATTGGACAATGAATGCTTTTAGCCTTTCACGATTAGATTGTATCATGCGGTGGATTGATTTAATCTGATTGGTGGTGTGGCCTCAAACGAGTTGTATCATGCGGTGGATTAACTCGTTCGTTGCCATGCTTGACGGGTGCTGCTTTCGGCCTATGCATTCTTGTTTTCAATGTAAATTCGTGACTGTGTTGTGGGTTCGTAATTAAACATTGAATGCTTTTAGCTTTTCATGATTAGACTGTATCATGCGGTGGATTGGTTTAATCTGATTAGTGGCGTGATCACAAACAAGTCGTATCATGCGGTGGATTAACTTGTTTGTTATCATGCTTGACGGGTGCTGCTTTCGGCCTATGCATTCTTTGTTTACTGCGAATTTATGATCATGTTTCACCCTTTTATTTATCTATCATGCTCTGCTTCTCGTTAATCGGCTATGAGTATCTGCTACAATGTTCATTTGGTTGAAAGCCGATCTTTCGTCATGCTTACGTCACGCATTCGGCAGCGCGCTCCTTGCGTGCCTTGCCGATTGCCGAATGAGGCTTTAACTGCCGACAGATAGCTTCTCTGTAGCTATTTGTCGTTCGAAATTGGCTCTATAGCCGCAAATATGGAACTGTTCGGTCTCACCCGACACGTTCCAGGTTTTGATCTAAACGTTTTTATCCCTTTGTTAGTTTTCAGGCAAACTGACTGGCACGCTTCCGGATTCAAAAGCCCGGGCCACGTGTGAAGCCACCTAATTCGGCTTGCTGTGTGCTTGGCGTGAGGTGCGGATTTTACGTCAACAGTAAGGACCGGCGACACAATCCAGGTGGCCGTGCAGTTAGGCACGACGACGCTACACGCGCTCTTGGACTCGGGGTCCACGCACAACTTCGTGTCGGACCATGCAACGCAGCACACCAGGCTCGTCCTCATGACTCGTCCTCGCTTGCATGTGACTGTGGCCAATGGTGACCGCGTTCCCTGTTCCGGAGTGCTACGGCAAGCCTCGTTCGCCGTCAACGGAGAAGCCTGCATCGCAGACATCTTCCTACTACCGCTCGGAGGCTACGACGTCGTCCTTGGGACACATTGGCCGGCCACCCTCGGACCGATCCTGTGGGACTTCGGAGGCTGTCCATGTCATTCTGGCGTGGCGACCATCGGGTCACCTAGTAGGGCGCGGCGGGGTCGCCAAGCCCACATCTCCACTCGTGCGACGCCCGCGATCTGCTGCTGACCCTCATGGCGGATTTCGACGATGTGTTCGCCACGCCGACCGGCCTTCCGCCGCAGCGCGCGCGGGATCAACGCATCCATCTACTCCCGGACAAGGCGCCGATCGCGGTGCGGCCGTATCACTACCAGGCGCTACAAAAAGACGAGCTGGAACGCCAATGCCGCGCCATGGAGGAACAGGGCCTCTTACGTCGCAGCTCGTTCGCGTTCTCGTCGCCAGTGTTGCTTGTCAAGAAGGCGGACGATACGTGGCGTTTTTGCGTGGATTACCGAGCCCTGAACGCGCGAACGGTGAAAGACAAGTTCCCTATAACCGGTCGTGGAAGAGCTGCTCGACGAATTGCACATCGCGGTCATCTTCACCAAGCTGGACTTGCAGTCCGGGTGCCACCAGGTGCGAATGCACCCAGAAGACATCGGCAAGACGGCGTTCCGCACGCACGATGATCTCTTCGTGCCCTTCGGCCTCACCAACGCGTCGGCCACGTTTCGAGCTTTGATAAATGACGTGCTCCGGCCGTTCCTGCGCAGGTTCGTCTTGGTGTTTTTCGATGACATTCAGATATACAACTCATCGTGGGCCGACCATCTTCGTCATGTTCGGGCGGTGTTCGACGTCTTGCGCTCCCATAAGCTGTTCGTCAAGCGCAACAAGTGCTCCTTTGGCTCCGACTCCGTCGCTTACCTGGGACATGTCGTGTCCGCAGCAGGCGTTGCAGTTGACAACGCCAAGATCCAGGCGGTAGTGGACTGGCCAGCACCTCGTTCGACGCGGGCGCTCCGGGGGTTCTTGGGCCTCGCAGGCTACTATCGGCGCTTCATCCGGGCTTATGGCGCCATCGCAGCTCCGCTCACCAAACTGCTCAGAAGGACGGGTTCGTGTGGTCACCAGAGGCGGAGACGGCGTTCCAGGCGCTTAAGCAGGCACTCACGTCCACACCAGTGCTTGTCATGCCAGACTTCACCTGTGCGTTCGTGGTGGAGTGCGATGCGTCGGGATCTGGCTTTGGCGCGGTTCTTCGTCAGGGGGCTAGACCAGTGGCTTTCTTCAGCTGAGCGATCGCGCCGCGCCACCAAGGTCTGGCCGTTTACGAGAGGGAACTGATTGGACTGGTACAGGCAGTCCGACATTGGCGGACTTACCTCTGGGGCCGCACGTTCACAGTCAAGACGGACCACCAGAGTTTGAAGCACCTGCTGGACCAGTGCCTGGCGACGATCCCGCAGCATCATTGGGTGAGTAAGCTCCTGGGTTTTGATTTCAATGTGCAGTATAAACCTGGCAGCCAGAACACAGTAGCCGACGCGTTATCACGTCGCGACGCCGAGAGCGGGGCCGTGCACGCCATGCCTATGGCCAGCTTCGCGATCGTGGACGACTTCAACAGGGCGACGACGACAGATCTAGCCTTACGGGCAATTAAGGAGCAAATTGAGGCCGGCGACTTGGGGTTCCCTTGGGCACTGGTGGATGGTCTGGTGACGTTTAAGAAGCGCCTATATGTGCCGCCATCGTCACCACTTCTTCCTCTGGTCCTGGCCGCGGTCCATGACGAGGGACATCGAAAGACACTCCATCGCTTGCGCCGTGACTTCCACACACCCCATGCGCGCGCGGTGGTTCAAGACTTTGTGCAAGCGTGCCTCGTTTGCCAGAGGTCCAAGACCGAGCATCTCCATCCGGGCGGCTTGTTACTTCCTCTGCCAATTCCGTCTGCGGTCTGGGTTGATGTGGCGATGGATTTCATCGAGGGATTGCCGAAGGTGGGTGGCTAATCGGTGATTCTCACAGTGGTGGATCGCTTGTCCAAGTATGCCCATTTCATTGCGCTCAGTCATCCTTACACAGCGGAGAGAGTGGCTCGGGTGTTCTTTGCTGAGGTGGTGCGTCTTCATGGCGTCCCAAGCTCCATAGTGTCATACCGGGATACGGTGTTCACGTCCGCGTTCTGGCGAGCCCTCTTCGCCGCGTCGGGCTCGAAGTTGTTCATGTCGTCGGCCTTTCGTCCGCAGTCTTATGGTCAGTGGGTGAGGTGGCTTCCATGCACTGCATGACGGGTGATCGTCCCAAGCTGTGGGTGAGGTGGCTTCCATGCACTGCATGTTTGTGTACAACACGTCCTTTCATTCAGCTATCAAGGAGACTCCGTTCCGTGTGTTGTATGGCCGTGATCCACCATCGATCCGTTCTTATGAGCCGGGAGATGTTAGGGTGGTGGCCTTGGCGCGTTCCATGGGAGAGCGTGATGAATTTTTGGCGGATGTTCGCGCCCGACTGGAGCTGGCTCAGCAACATGCTAAGCGCGTCTATGATCGGGGTCATGGTTGGAGAGTGGGTTTGGTTACGCTTGTGTCGGCGTGCCCCAATGGCCATTGCAGACACCACCGGGAAGCTCGGTCCGCGTTTTTATGGCCCCTATGAGATCACTGCGAAGGTTAATGATGTTGCTGTCCGGTTGGCGTTGCCGCGGGGAGCTCATATTCATGATGTCTTTCATGTTGGCCTGCTCAAGAAATATGTTGGTCCTACACCGGAAGCTCCACCGCCACTGCCTCCTATGCAGTTTGCGGCGGTCCTCACAACGCCGCATCAGGCTCTCAAAGTACGCCTTGCCAGGGCGTTCGTCAGGTGCTTGTCAAGTGGAAGGATCAACCGGCTTCAGCGGCGTCATGGGAAGACCTCGATGACTTCCAGCTTTTCAGCTCGAGGACGAGCTGCTTCTCCAGGAGGGGAGAGATGTTATGTGGGGACGCACGTATGAACGCCGGCGCAAGGAGGACTCTGTGAACGTCAAGTAGTCCTTTGTATCTTAGGAATTTCAGAGTTTGGTTTGTTAGGATTTGGTTGGTTGGCACAAGATAGACTTTCCTCTTTATGGGACTTGCATGATTGTAAATTGGCCAACCCTATATATATGAGGGGTTGGTTATTTGGGAAGGCAAGAAAGAATTAGTTTGTGCCGGTATTGAGTTCGTTCTTCCGCTGCTCCGGGGAGGCAAGGCTTGACCTTGCCGTCCCGAGAGCTTTTGCTCGATCCAATCTCGCCACAGCCTAACTCGCCTCAACAGTGCAACTAGCGCTTAGAACTCCAGTAGTTTTTTAGTCTCTAACATGATGGAGACATTAGTGTTATTTGCTAATATACTCAAACTAGCTTAGGCCACAATGTTCCGAGATCATGGGATGAAGCAAAATTGTGGATATAGCTGTGATGGATGGAAGATATACAAATCTCAACTATGTAGCTAATGACATGCATCCCAAGTATCTAACAGTTGCAAAACTTTTTTATTAACATCCTCGGTACTTGTCGCCAACTCCTACACATGCAGTGCCTGCCTGTCCAAGACATTCGGAGCGTGACAGTTTCAGTAATATATGTTCTTTCTATTTTTTATATAATTATATCAGACTTTGAATCAAACTTAGATGAGATGTAACAGGGGTGCTCTTAATTTTTTTCTAGCAGGGAGGCTAATGATTTTGCATGTTTGCTTATTCCTCAGGTTCACCTGGAGCTTCTCTACTACCCGTATGCTAAGCATGAAGGAGTTTCCAATCCTTTTGCTAATCAGATTCAACTGACTTCTTTGGAAAAAGTTCTCAAGACTGAATCTAATGGATATGATGTTAACCAGAGAAAAAATGTTATTATGAGAGGAGTTCTTTCAGTAACGGTTATATCCGCAGAGGACTTGCCACCAATGGACATTGGTGGCAAGGCAGACCCATTTGTCGTCCTGTACTTAAAGAAGGGAGAAACCAAACAAAAGACGAGGGTTATTACCTTTCTCCATCTGAGAGTTCTTTTTGGCCATATATTTTTCCACCCTGACACGATGTAATCTCACCGCAGGTTGTGACAGACACGCTAAATCCAATATGGAACCAGACATTCGATTTTGTGGTAGAAGATGCACTGCATGATTTGCTCATGGTGGAAGTATGGGACCATGATACATTTGGAAAGGTTTGCTCATGATTTGCTCCTTCTTGCATATTGCTTGTATCATTGAACTCCCTTATTCTTTATGGTTTTGATATATGTAACTGCCAATTTTCCCTGTATTCATCTTTGTTTTAAATTTAAATGTAATGGTGTTTGTATTTTATGTTAAAGACCAGATAAATATTCTGGTTTTACAAGTCAGAGACTCTGTAGGAGAGACTACTTGATATGTTTATTGCTGTTTAGGCAGTTTCTGTAATCTGTACCTCTCTTTTTAAACTTGTTTATTTGTTCTTTGGTGGATCAATATTCTGTCAAATATGCAGCAAATGGACAGGTCACTGCTTAGTGACCGATTATACTTTTTGTACATATAGAGTGACCAATTATACTAGTACAGGATCAATTGCTGCCCATTTCTCATTATATTTGCTGGGTTGAACTGAATTGTGTGGTGCTCATTGTACCATAATGTGAAATTGCTGACTTACCTCTCCTTGTTTGGAATATAACTTTTCGTTGGACCTCAAACCTGGTGCCTTGTCCTGTATTTCTATGTGCTAACGTTACCCATTTATGTTGCAGGATTACATAGGGAGGTGCATCTTGACACTCACAAGAGTTCTACTGGAAGGCGAGTTCCAAGATACCTTTGTCTTGCAAGGTGCCAAGTCTGGAAGGCTGAACATGCACTTCAAGTGGACGCCACAGCCAATCTACCGTGATCGTGACCGGGACCTGTGAAACCTGAATACACGTTCAATGGAAAGGAAGATAAACACCTCATCCGGATCCCCTACGATGCTTAGCCTGCACAAATCCACACTTCTTGGAGCCGCGTGATGAAAAAGAATGAATAGACGACCTTATATATTTTCTCCTTAGCGATGGAAATAACTTATTTGGTTTCTCCTTAGCGATGGAAATAACTTATATGGTTTTTCCTTAGCGATGGAACGTATGGTTACACCTACACGGTTGACGTGTGTGTGTCGTGAATAGATAGAAAAAAAAATGCTAGGTTTGTTACCTTAATATTGCAGATGCAACATATGTTTATTTGTGTGCAGTGATCCTTAGCAAATACTCGTGTGTTCAATGTGGTGTCACTGAACTAAGCCTTATATATGCTGCTTTCGTTACAATTTGATAAACTTTAATCTCTGACTATTCAGAAAAAATTGTGTGGTGAAGTTTGATAGCTTTACGCTATGATTTTGTTCCTCGCCATCCTAGTGAGCCTTAAGTCCCGCATTAGCTTTTCTGCATGGGAGGTCCTTAAGCCCCTGTGGTTGATTACAATCACAGATTCACAGGACAAGAAAAAACTCGAGAAGAGCGGAGCGGGCGATGAAGGGGCGACGGCTCACCGTGGCGCCGGTGATCCGATCGAGTGGATCGTCGGTGACTACACCTGTCGGAACCAACGACTACGTCCAATGCTTCTCTACTCCAGCCACGACCTAGCAAGGGGATTGATGGTGAAGGTGGGAGCGGCGGCGAAGGCATCAACACCAAGTTATGGAGCAGAGCGGTGTCATCAGAGGGTGAACAAGAGGACCTGACGGATGATGAAGACGTAGAGATCCCTAATCCATCTACTCGATATCTTATCCAGTCTGCACTCGAGGCTGGATCGGAGCTCCAGTAGGCAAAGGAACTGATCAGGTAAAGTCACCTTCGTCTTCATCAGTCAGTTGTAAAATTCACAGCTTTTCGTTGGTTGATCGGACTGTCCATGCGGTGGCTGATCAAATAAAACCTTGTCAAGGACCATTGCCAAAACCTAGAATCTCTCCGTAATGACATGCGTGTTTCATACATATACTCATATACACTTGTTTTTGCATTTAAATCAATTTTGATGCAAATTTGAGCATTTAAAATTTGAAATTCAAAATTACTTGGGAAGCATCGTTTGAATCATCATCATGATTAAAAAAATGTTACATATGTATCTTTTGTTTACATGTGATTAAGGCTAACTTTCAATTTTTGGATAAATCCTCTTGTATGTTTCAAAGTTGACCAAACTTTATTCAAATTCTAGTTAAAAGTACCAAAATGTTTTTGCATATTTGAAAACTAGAGCTCAATATCTTTCCAATGGCATGGAGCAAGTTCAAAACCTTTGAGTTTAAGTCATTCAAATTGACAGTCAAACTTTAGTTAAACCCTTGGTTTTGAATTCAACAAAATATGAATTTTGGCTATTTTAACTAGCCCACAATTTGAAATATATTTTAAAACTTGATGTGCATGTTATACCAAAACAATATTGGTTGTTTCTTCTTCAAAACCAGCCACTTCAAGTTCACAAATTTGAACATCAACTATTTTAGCTTTTGACCAAAAATAGGTCAAACCAAATGGTTTTTCTAAAATTGTAATTTCCAACCTTTGCTAGAAATGTTTTTGGCCCGATCTACCTTTTGCTCGAGTTTTGGCACAAACTTTAAACACCAAAGTTGTAGTTCTTGAAATTATCTACAAGATGTAGTTCAGAAAAATTTCAAGTTCAATTCAAATTTCGCGAGTTTTTTGGCTGGTCAACGCGAGTTATTCTCTGTCTCTCCCTCTCTCTCAACCTGGTCCCACCCGTCAACCCGCTGGGCCCTGCACGCCAGCCCGCCACTGCCACTTGGCGCTGGTTGCCCGACGCAGCGTGCGGCCCCGCCTTGCCACCCCCCCCCCCCCCGGCGAGGTCTCTGTCTCGCCCCGGTTGCTCATTCTCTCCCGCTGCCTCACTTCTATCCCTCTGATCGAGCGTCACCGCTTCAACTCGCGCCACCACCCACACTTCCACCTTGCCCAGCACCGCCTCCACGCCCTCCTCAATCTCCCAAGCCGCCCCATGCTCAGCCACCGCACCGCCATTGCCCGGCCACCGCTCGCCATGGCCGCCGATGTCCCACGCCATCGCCGCCTATCTGCCCTTGGTAAGCCCACGGGTGAGCTCTTCGGAAGCTGCTAGTGCTCAAGCGCGCATAGGTGCAGCCAAGTCGCCGGCCGTGCCACCACATCGGGGGAAAGGGAGAATGAGCAAGGGAGGAGAATGAAGAAGGTGAGCCACACGTGTTATGGAAGGAGGCGAAGCTCTTGGGCTAGCGCCAAGTCCCGACCAAGGCCGGTGACGACCACCGCAAGGCCCCGACACCATGAACGCCGGCCGAGAGCGTACGTGCTCTGGCGTCGCGTCGCAAGGAGAAGAAGGGAGGGGGGCCGTTTGGGTTGTTTTGTATATAAAATTTTTCATGCAGGGGGGCTAGTTTGCAAGTTATAAGGGTCTAGATTGTGATTATCCGAAAGCTTAGGGGGTAGATCTGCATGTTTTTTGGGCTGGAAATTTGAAAATCCGCCAAAAATCATAGAAAAATAAAAAAATAGCAAACTAAATTGTTTTGGCTTCCTTGTGAAATGCTCTTTCCAGTGAACTAACATGCATGCATGTAAAATATGTTTTTGTGCAAAAATAATTAGTCCTTGCATGTGTCGTTTATAAAATGCATAATAAATTGCACAACAAAAATGATAAAATGACAAACCTTGTTGCATTGCACTCCTGAGTACTAGATATACACAGTGGAGTAACATGCATGAGCAGCAATTATCTTTTCTACAAGTTTTGCATGTTCTACTTGTATTTATGCTTACTAGCTTAGAAAATGCATATCTATTTTTCTGAGCGTGCAAATTTTATAAACACGGCATGGTTATGTTTCACGTTAGTATTAGTACTGTTTTATGAATTTATTTATATGCATGTGTTATTCTTGTCATACTTACTATTTATGAAATTTAACGAAACATGTACTTGAGTTGATGAAGGAAGTACTTTAGATAAGATTAAAATTAAAAGAAACTTAGTAGAGTAAGCCTTTCTACCGTAGAGGAAATTTCCACCTACCCGGTAAAAGTTAAAAAAGAAACTTGTTAATGACTCAATAAGCTAGGGCTTATCTATGCATTCATGTCATCGAGCATGTGTTATTTATGAATCATTCATATTTATAAATGATTAATTGTATGATTGAGCTACTGCACTCATAAGCATCACATATGTCTGTGTCATTGCCATGCTTGAGCTCACACATGTGCATCTCATGTCATTTAGATACCACTCTAGCTGATGGAGATTACGAGTAGGTGGTTGAGTTCGAGAGTGAGCCACGTGAAGCTCAGGTTCACTTGACCGAGATAGTTGAGTAAGACCCGAGCCAAAGCTCGGAAGGGCCCAAGGCCGGTGAAGAAAGGAAAGCACCAGAGCATAATCCTATGTTTGAAAATATATGCAATGTGCTTTACTTATTGTTTATGTGCATTTAAGTTTCTAGGATTTGCTTGGAACCCTAGTATGCACGATCCTAGGAACCTATGTTATGCTTATTAGTATGTTCATTGATGATAGTTGCCATGCTAATAAGAAAGCGGTGAATAGGGTCTTGTGCGATATTCCTGCTTGTGGTGATCGCCCCATTCATGCATGCTTAAATTGTTAAGGCTTGTTTGTGATTGGCACTATTGGTCAAGTTTTTGAAGGTACTAGCTGCATGTCAGTTTCTAATGAGGCTGGTAAACTGACGTGCCTTTCCTACTCCTTGGCTCGCATTCATGCACCTGCCCCCTTTTGTTATGTGACACTCTCTTTTCCTCGCGGATGAGAGCGGCCCAATTGTTAACTCACATGACATGCTCTGGGAATACCAGTGTGGAGACTAGTGTCCGGAAGGCATGCAGTGGTGGTGAGTATTTGGTTTAAGAGTTTAGAAAAGTTGCCATATGTGAACATTGGGGGTGTGCATATGTCATGTGGTGAGGTTTCCCTTGCAAGGTTTTGAAATCAATTCGAATTGTCCGTCCTTCGTGGTATATAAAGCTACTTGTTCACTGTGTCATCACGTAGTAACAACTAAACTTAAGCATGAGAATGAGGAGAATGAATTTATTTGCTTATTGAAATATATTTGCTACTAATTGTGTGTTTTGTGTAAGGAAAATGGTCATGTGTGCCATTGTTTATGATTTTGGTGATTGAGTGACAACATAATTATTGTGACTAATATGTTTGTTGAGATGTATATTTATAGGTTCAAAGGTTTGATCCCAAGCCATCAAAATGATGGTAAGTTCAAAGAAAATCAATTGGAACAAAAGCCCATGAAGAAACAAAGTGAAAACAACAAATATTCATAACCGACGCATTTGATCGATTCAATCGGTGCTTGGAGAGTATCAATCGGTGTGTTCAAGATCATGTTTAGAAAGACCGGCGCATTACACCAACTCAATCAATGCTAAGAGAGTATCAACTGGTATGTTCAAGATTGTCTCTGTAAAGACCGATGCATTACACCGATTCAATCCGTACTGAGAGAGTATCAATCGTTCAGTGTTGCAAAGGCTACAAGGATTTCGGCTCTGGAATGATTGATTCATTCGATGATGTCAATGCACGCGACACCAAATCAATCGGTGTAACGTGTGGGGCCCGTGTGAAAGCTGTCCAACGGCTGTGAAACTGATTCATTGGTGTGCACTATTTGGGAGCACCGAATCAATCGGTGCTGGCAAAATTTGTGCCTGTTGAAACAATGGCTACTTTCTTTGGTTGGGGCTATGGGGTTAGTCCACACATGCAACAAATATCTATAAAAATATTGCTCTAAATGTTCATTAATTGAACTTGACACCATGTCTAATTTGATTAAAGGAAGCTAATTAACCTAAGCACCATGCTTAATTTAAAGAGCTCATGAATATACTCGCGAGATCACATTCCAACCAGAGCAAACCAAAATAGATAAAGAGAGCATGAAAGCATCAAGAAATATTCACATGGGGATGAGAATATGGAAACCGGTGAACTTTGATTTAATTCTGGTACAAAGCAAAAACCTTTTCACGTACCTAAGTGTGCTTACCATTGCCATTTGATGATGAAGACTTTTAGAATTGATGAGAAGACAAGGTCATGGGTGTGGCGGAGGGGGTCGGCATTCGAATATGCCAACTAGTGGGGGTGCCGCAGAACCAGCTTATGTGTAACTAGTGTGTTGAAACAATGGGTTCCAAAACAAGCAATTGGTGCGGCAAAGGAACAGAGGCGTAGAGCACGTCTCCTCTCTTGTGCAAAGCGCAAAGATGAGCGAAACTGGCTAGGCAAAGTGGAGTGTGGCCACTAGCCTCCAAACAAGGCATGTAGCCTTACCCACACCTTGGGCTAAGCCAGCGGTCGCTTGATTTTTTTTTATTTTTTCAATGCAAAGCGGTGATGGGGCGAATGAATGCAAATGCAAGGATGGGAAACATGCAGTGGTTTGAAAAAAATTGGTGATAGAATGCATGAATTTCTAAGCCTGGCGTTTCTCATGGCGCAAAGGCGTGGTCGGAGTCAGTCCCATTTAACCCTATGGATCGGTGTACCAAGCACGCTTGGAAATAACTGACCCGAATAGGGGCTACCATGAGTTGGACTAAGAACATCGAATAAACAGGCAGCAAAGAGATTTCACTACCTATCTAGACTAGGCACAGTGCCCGAATACTGTTCAAAGTCGAGGAGCCACCCATTCAAAAAGAAGTCATAGAAACTGAATGATTCAAAGCAAACATGCAGTGCGTAATGCAAAAATTAAAAGGATAATGCTAGGTTACCTCCTAGCAGGTACTCAAAATTTAAAGTCTAAGAGCTGGACTATCTCACATACCTTGATTTTTCTTAGCAATTACCGACAACTTGAGATGGAATTGTGGTGATGCAGCGTCTTTCGTCTGTCACATTTGATTTCTTTTTTCAAAACTTGTGTACACATCACCATAGACTGGGGGCAAACATTGATAAATATTGCATGATCGGGCACCCTGGACTCTCTGCTTCTCTCCTGTTTGAAACATACTCAAACAAATAGTGGTAATCCTGCTAAAGCTAGCGGTAAATTAAATTAGTAGACACCAATGTCAATCATCAATATCTTTCGCCAATTGCTTTCCCGGCAGCGGCACCAGAAATGCTTGTTGACACTTCTTACAGTCCACTATCAAGATTGCCAATCCCGGTAATGGTGCAAGGAGTGTTCATGGGTATTCTTACGACATAGAAATAAGTCCACAAGCACATGGATATCGATGTAGCATTTCACCTGGGAGTATTCCAAGGTATCGTATTTATTTCCTCAGGGAAGCAATGGATAAAGAGTATTGACTATTAACAAGGATGTAACTACTAACTAAAGTACCGGATAATAGGACAGGGGTAAAGAATATGATAGGAGTGATATGCAGTTGACACAATCCAGGATAAATGATATAGAGAGAAGAGCGGTCTAGCTAGTGGGAGGACAACGACACAGGAAAGGATTCCTATATACTTCAAATGACTTGAGTCCTCACCAGCAAAGACTACGACTAGCACGAAGAAAGGTATATATGGTTTTTTCCTATTTCTATTATCTCAGCATTGAGAAGCAGAACCAACAACGCGCAAAAAGGGATGAGAAGGGGTGTTGCCAATAACCGCAGGAGGCTCCTACTGTCTGAGACTAACATGGTGGATTACGTAGGCCATATAGGGCTGTCACCACCTAACGATTATCACACATCTGTTGAATCGGATGCAAACCAAGGTTACTGTCTAGTCTAGGCACCACACCTATACTAGACAATAACTACTTACTCTCCTAGAAAGAGCAAGCAACCCAGCAGAGCAACAAGTATACAGTTATACTCATCCACTCCACGAAGGACGAGGAACCAACTGAGACAAAGAACTAGGGAGAACTTCTAGAGCCAGACTATAACAACTATAACCAAGGCTATACATTCCACACTTATCTGCAGAATAAATGTAGAACAATAACTCAGGCAAATGCGGAAGATAATATATTGAATGGTTAGAGTCTTGCATAAAGAAAAGGAAAAGATACAAGAACTTTACCAGTGATGAGAGGGTCTATTTATAGTGGAGAGGTGCCTTGGGATGTAAAAAAGGTTGCATGCATTTGTGCTTTCTCCCATGGGCTTGATCCGCGAGAGAAGCTGCTGGCCAACAGGTGTGCACCACTTGTCCCTGCCTGAATACTCTTTGCATGCGCGCTGCTGCCTTTGTTGTGCTGATCCGCGTGAGGACTCCATAAGCCAACGAGCATCTGCCACGCGCCCCCTGGGAACCACCTCTGTGCCGCCTTCCTGCATGCCGTCCGGGGTCAGCACCACCTCTAGGCTGCTGCCCACCCGGCTGGTGCCGCGTGGCCTCTGGCCTGGTCGCTCTCCCGCGCTACGCGCTGACCGACTCTGCTCCGCTTCTGCGCTCGGTCCGCTCTGCTCCTCTGCCGCTGTGCTGCATGTGGGCCAGGCCTGCGCCACTTGCCCCCTGGGGCCTCGTTTAGTTCCAAAATTTCACTCCCAAATTTATTATGCAAAAAGAAGATTCCCCATCACATCAAAATGTCATAACATGCATGGAGTATTAAATGTAGATGAAATCAAAAACTAATTGCACAGTTTTGTTGTGCTCTGCGAGACGAACATTTTAAGTATAATTAATCAATTTTTGGACAATTTTTTACAAATACAAACGAAATGCTACAGTGACGCAATGACTACGATGTGAGATCATACTCCCAAATTCACCCTCCCAAATTCAACATCTAAACACCACCTGGATCAGCGCGAGTGCGCTGCCTGCCTGCTTGGCATTGGGCGCCGCGAGGCCTGTTGGGCCCAGCTGCCACCACGCGAGGGAGCTGCCTGCCCCTGCACCTGCCGCTACTGTCGTGCTGCGCCGCGTAGCGCGCAGCTGCTGGCCACACGCCCCTCAGCGTTGACCCGCGCCTCGCTGGTGGGTCCGCCTGCGGGGCCCACCAAATGCTGCTGACGTCATCACCCAATTATTTCTTGAATATCTTTTTATTCCGAGCTCAGAACGATGCGAATAATATATCCCTCAGAATCGTCTCGACGAGATCTTCACAATGGTGTACTCTAAATATACATTTGAGATTAGCTCATGATAATTATGAGTGCATTTCTAGCCTAAACGGCGGATCGTCCATTTAATGCCGCTTTTGGATATAATCATGCAGAGCATTTAGAAACACCAAGACTCGTGGAATTAGTCAGTATAAGACTAGTAATGCATGGAACTATGTCTATATACCTTTTATTTACCGAGACTTTGGTGGTAAAAATCGGTCGAAATCAGGCCGTAACGACCACCAACAGCCGAACATCCCAGTTTGGCCGAACCAACCACATGCACCAAACCGCCTCACAACCGTCTTACAACAAACCCAGGGATGAATCCAGACTGTAGGTGGCAAGGCGGTGCACGTGGCAGTTCGGCCAAACTGGACCAATTCGCCCGAACCTATCCGGTTCGACCGAACTGATCGGGCAACCGCCTCAAGTTTGCATTGGCCGGTGCTCCACTCCACCGCCTTGATCCACCTATAAATAGAGGTATCCATTCCCAATTCAACACGCACCACTTGGGAGCAAGTCTTTATTACTCTCTTTCAAGATGTAGAGTTAGGCTAGTCTGTTGGGAGTTAGAGTCAGGGTCGAGCTTCGCTCGGGGTTCCGGAGTCATCTTCTGGGATAATTGTGGAATGTCTAGCCTTGGTTATAAGCTGTTGTAGTTTGGCTCTATAAGTTCTCTCCTTAGTTCTTTGTCTCAGCTGGTTCCTCGATTCTGCTCAATGCTTGCGGTGAATTGTCACTAGGATATTGATAGGGTTGCTTGCTCTTTCTAATAGAGTAAGTAGTTACTGTCTAGTATAGGCGTGGTGCCCAGATTAGATGGTAACCTTGGTTTGCCCCTGAGTCCATGGAGGTGGCAGCCATTAGGTGGTGACAGCCCTATACGGCCTATGTAGCCCATCACGTTCGTCTCGGCCTGTAGGATTCCCAGTGTGGAGTTGGTGACACCCCTTCTCATCCCTTTTTGTGTGTCATTAGTTCTGTTGTCCCGATGCTAAGATAATAGAACTAGGAAAATAACCATAGACACCATTCTTCATGCTAGTTGTAATCTTTGCTGGAGATATCTCAAGGCCGGTGAAAGTATATAGAAATCCTTTTCTGTCTCGTTGTCATCCCACTAGCTAGACCGCTCTTCTATCTATATCATTTATCCCAGACTTCTCCTTGTGTGTGTCACTGCATATCATTCCTATCCTATCCTTTATCCCCGCCTTGTTAGCCGGTACTTTAATTAGTAGTTACATCCTTGTTAATAGTCAATATTCTTTATCCATTAATTCCCTGAGGAAATAAATACGATACCTAGGAATACTCCCGGGTGAAATGCTACATCGATATCCGTGCGCTTGCGGATTTACATCTTTGTCGTAAGAATACCAATGAACACTCCTTGCACCATTACTGGGATTCACAATCCTGATAGTGGACCATAAGAAGTGTCAACAAGCATTTTTGGCGCCGCCGGGGAAGCAATTGGTGAAAGATATTGATCATTGACATAGGTGTCTACTAATTTAATTTACCGCTAGCATTAGCGGGATTACCCCTGTTTGTTTGAGTATATTTCAAATAGGAGAGAAGTAGAGAGCCCAGGGTGCCCGGTCGTGCAGGATCCTGTTGACACTTCTTACGGTCCACTATCAGGATTGCCAATCCCGGTAATGGTGCAAGGAGTGTTTATTGGTATTCTTACGACACAGATATAAATCCGCAAGCACACGGATACCGACGTAGCATTTAACCCAGGAGTATTCCTAGGTATTGTATTTATTTCCTCAGGGAAGCATTGGATAAAGAGTATTGACTATTAGCAAGGATGTAACTACTAATTAAAGTACCAGCTAACAAGGCGGGGATAAAGGATAGGATAGGAGTGATATGCAAATGACACACACAAGGAGAAATCTAGGATAAGTGATTTAGATAGAAGAGTAGTCTAGCTAGTGGGAGGACAATGAGACAGGAAAGGATTCCTATATACTTCCACTGTCCATGAGATATCTCCAGCAAAGATTACAGCTAGCATAAAGAATGGCATCTATGGTTCTTTTCCTAGTTCTATTATCTCAGCATCGGGACAGCAGAGCCTATGCCACACAGAAAGGGATGAGAAGAGGTGGCATCTACCCTGCACTGGGGGATCCTACAAGCTGAGACGAACGTGATGGTCTACAAAGGCCGTATAGGGCTGTCACCACCTAAAGACTACCACCTCCGCAGACTCAAGGGCAAACCAAGGTTACCATCTAGTCTAGGCACCACGCCTATACTAGACAGTAACTACTTACTCTCCTAGAAAGAGCAAGCAACCCTGTCAATACCCCAGTGACAATTCACCGCAAGCATTGAGCAGAATCGAGAAACCAGCTAAGACAAAGAACTAAGGAGAGAACTTATAGAGCCAGACTACAACAACTTATAACCAAGGCTAGACATTCCACAATTATCCCAGAAATAATGCAGAATAAATAACTCAAGTAAATGCAGAAGATAATATATTGAATACTCAGAGTCTTGCATAAAGAAAAGGAAAAGATACAAGAGCTTTACCAGAACTCCAGAAGACGACTCCATAATCCCGAGCGAAGCTCCACCCTGACTCTAACTCCCAACAGACTAGCCTAACTCTACATCTTGAAAGTGGAGAATGGAGACTTGCTCCCAAGTGGTGTGTGTGAAACTGGGCATGGGACACCTCTATTTATAGCTTGGAGTGGCGGTTGAGGAAGAGTACCGGCAAAGGACCGAGGCGGTGCCCCCGGCCAATTTGGCCGAATGGATTGGTTCGGCCGAACTGACCTATTTGGCCGAACCGTCCATCCTGCACTGCCTTCATCCCACGGCCCTGATCAGCTGCTGGAGGCGGTTTGGGTAGTGGGGGCGGTTCGGCCGAATTGGTGGATTCGGCCGAACTGGGCTGGAAGCCCAGGCCCGCCCCCCTGCACCACCTTTGCTTCCTGGGCTTCGTGGATGACTTGATCCAGGTGGTCTTCGTGTTGGTTTGGCCCAGGAGTGATGTGTCGGTCGCCCACGTGTCGTGTGTCGTCATCGCTTGGTCATCGTTGACGTGGACGACTCCCGGTTGTGCTTTATGTCGTGTACGACTAAGGGGGGTAACCGGCCGAATCCGTTCGGCCGAATCGGTCATTTCCGTCCCCTATAGCACGTATTTCTCATTGTTGTACCTGCACAAGTGAAACTCACCAAAACTCGTGGAACTTTATTAGAAATAAACCTAAGTACATAGAATGCCACATATATCCTCTTTTATTCCCGGTTATTGGTGGTCAAAAACGTGCCGTAACGACCGCCAACAAGCTCCCCCAAGCTTAGAACTTTGCTCGTCCTCAAGCAAAGATAAAAACTTAGGCTCAGTGGATCAGGAGTTGCTACAATGTCAGTGTCTTGCAGGTAATCTTTATAAACAACTTGTGCTCAAAATTACTCGAATCATTAGCAAAGTATTAATTCACCATTTTACCTATGGGGCTTATAGCAATCTCCTTGTCTTGGGCGGTTGAAAGGTTGAACAGTTTGATTTAGTTTTATTCCACTCTACTCTTTTCAGGATCCCATCTTGAAGTTTCCACAATTTTATGGAAAATGTAAGTTGTTCCTCAATTGGCACACTCAATCACTCAAGTGGTATTTGAATCCTCACCAAAGGCTTGTGCCTTCTCTTCATCCTAAAATCTAATATGACTTTTGTGTGGCTCAGGGACAATGGATGAAAGCATGCATGTCTCTTATATTTTGCTAAGTCAAAGACCGGACCTTTGGGGAACCAAATCACACCTTTAGATCAAAAGTGCAAGTGTGTGGAGTATGTGGAGTGGAATATGGTGGAACTCCTTGGGATGATTCTTCCTCTCCTTGATTTATTTTCGAGATCATGGGCTATCTTTCTTCTTTTTTTATATTTTTGCCATGCCTTGTTGGCATGCTTTTCTTTTTCTCATTTTTCTTTTCTTTTTGCCATGCTACTTAGCATGCTTTCTTTCTTTTCTTTTTGTCATGCTCCTTGGCATGCTTTTCTATTTTGCATAGCCCATGTCTCTATCAAGGATATTTGGAGAGGGAATCATAAAATATGGAGAATTTATTTTGTGGATGGATGATGGAAATGTTTGCTAACTCCCAGTGTAGGAATTGGAAGTGAGAGGTGGTGTGTACGTGAATCTCGATCTTAGAAGCATGAAAGTTTCACCCAAAGGTCACAACAATTTCACAAAACTCACTAAGACAACAAGCAGCATATGAGTAGAAGATTTCAACTAAACTAAACATATTGCTTTGGTAGGAATTTCTGACCAATGAGGAACTTTGTTTTATTTTTGAAAGCACAAAGCATCAGAGATTTTCACCATACTAAGAGCAAAAGTAGAACTTAACCACAATCTCACTATATCATTCCTTACAACAACTTAGACTTGGAATAAAGCATGTGCTCCCACAAGGTTTTCAGGTTCATTTTTACTCATGCCAATTAACTCAAGCACTATCAAGAAACTAGTCGAAACAAAGCACTTGCAAGATTAATGACAGCAACTATTCATCATTTCCAAAGTGAGAGGCATATGGTTCATTCCATGCATAGTTGGGAGTTATTTATTCAAAAGCAAATATTTTTGGTATTTTTTTGTTCAAACTAAACGAAAACAAAAACCAGATCAAATATGTAGCTTGCAATGACACGGTTGGGACTTACCTCGTGGGGGTTGAAAGGACCAACACTAGGCCTAGAGGGGGGGTGAATAGGCCCTGTAAAAATTTCTGCAAAATTGCTCTGAAAACTGTCAGACGTCGGATGATCCGACGCAGTCTCGGATCTTCCGACCCCCGGAAGATCCGACACTGTGTAGGATCTTCCGACGGGATAAAAACTTTACTTCGTAATTTGAGTTCTAGTACACTTTTTAAAGATTCTACTTGAATAGAAGTGTGACAATAAGTGTATAGAGCCTTCTAGATATGATCAATGCAATAGAATAACAACAAGCAAGTAGATCGGATCAAATCAAGCAAATCCAATAATAAAACAAATGAGCACAAGGAGACAATGGATTTACTTCCGAACTTCACTCCACAAAGGAGCTACGTCTCCGTTGAGAAGCTCACAAAGAGCCGGGCTGTCACACTAGCCCCAAGTCTCCCTCAATCAACCACAAAGGAAGATTGAATCACTTACTATTGGCTCTCACAAAGAGAGGGGTAATACAAACTTTCGGGCCTCAACCACAAAGGAATGGGAGCTCACCGGCACCTCTATCCGTCTAGGAGCAAAGCTCCAAGAGTAACAAACGTGAATCGACGAATCAAAGTTACTTCAAGTGCTTCAAGAGATGAACAAGTGAGGGCTCAAAGTTAGCACAAGCTTCACACCATCAATCTTCTCTCTCACTCAAACCCTAGATGAATCCTTGCAAGAATCAAGCTTGGGAAGGAGTAGAGGAGTGAAATGAATGCTCAAGTGGGTGCTTGTCACAAGTTAGGTCAGTGGAGGCAGCAGCAATGAATGAGGGGGTGAGGAGGTATATATACCAACCCCCCAAAATGTGACCGTTATGTGTTCTGCGAAGGGGTATCGGATCTTCCGACCATGAGTCAGATCTTCCGAAGAATGACAGATTAGTGTTAGAAAACCCCAGACAAATTCCAGGCATCGGATCTTCCGACATAGTGTCGGATCTTTCGATGAGGGTCGGAACTTCCGGCAAATGACAGAACATAGCAAGAAAGCCCTCAGATCAGTTCCAGGCGTCGGATCTTCGACACCCTGTCGGATCATCCGACAGGCGTCGGATCTTCCGGCCCCGGAATAAATCCAAACCGAGCTGGCCGGAACTTCCGGTCGGATCTTCCGGCCAGGGGTCGGAACATGCATGTGATATACAGAAAAGGCTAAAATCTGGCTAAGTCCCGGAAGATCCGACACAGTGTAGGATCTTCTGATGGAAGTTCCGATGCTAGGATCGGATCTTCCGATGGGAAACAACCCGAAACCGAGCCAGCCGGAACTTCCGGTCGGATCTTCCGGCCTAAGTTCTGACCAAGCAGACAACATGTGAATGTGACTTTGTGTGTCTCTCAAGTGGATTTTCATCTCAAGCATAGCACTTAAAACAACTAGAATTTGTCGAACATGTCCCCCTTGATAGTACGGTGGTCCTATACTCAAATTCAAACCGAAAATCAAATTAAATTCTTCGATCGAGTCCACTACCATAAGAAATTGAATTGGGGACCTTCTTTTCACATATCTTTTCTTTTCTTTTCTTTCATTTTATTCCTGCACAACTCATTCAAAGCATTATATCCAAATTTCTATTGTCATTAATCACCAAAATAGATTAAGTGCCTAGATGCACTTTCAATCTCCCCATTTTTGGTGATTGATGACAATATCAATTTTGTTTTACAAGATAAGAATAAAATTCATGTTTTTCACATCCAATAATAGTTAGAAGAGCTCCCCCTAAATTTGTGCATTTTTTACTTAAAAAGCCCCAAATGATTTTGCACAAATTTAAGCAAAACTTTCCTATTCAACCTTTTCATCCATGTGCTCAAGTGTGACAATAAATCCGTGATGCGTATGACATATATTCACAATCATTAAAGAGAGAAATAACATTACACCATCCATAAGCATCACATGAAAATGACATCAAGTTCAACATCACACTAGCATGAATTATAAATTAGTCTTACAAACATAAAGGTTCTCACTTGGCACACCACACATAACTCCAAATAAAGTTCTTACAAGTCCACAAGCACAAGCTAAAACATGAATAAAGGATAAAAGATAATGATGGGCCTCTATCTATCCAATTCACTCCCCCTTTGTCATCAAGGACCAAAAAGGGAGCTACTCGGTGGCTTCGTCGTCGTCCCCGACACCACCATCATCATCGTCCTCGCCATCGTCACCATCATCACCACCGTCATCGTCCTCATCGTCACCGGCTTCTTCTTCATTTTCCGACTTGCTTTGGTAGAATTCCTCTTCGCCGTCGGTGTCTTCCTCTTCCACTTCTTCAATCTCATCCTCATCATGTTGTTGAGGGGCTCCAAAGACATATTCTTGAGTATTAGCCTCCCAAGGATTGTAGAACTGAGGAGGAGGAGAGAACTCTCTAGGCTGGCGAACGGGGGAATGAGGCAACTGATAGTGATCCAAGAGTTCTTTGTGTTGCTTGTCAAGCTTGCACATGTCCTCATCCAAGTGAATATCACGTTCATGAGCTTTCTTGGCTTGATAGGAGCATGCGGTGAAACAAGCGAAGAGCCCTTGCACAATAAAGTCTAGCTTCCCTTCCTTGCTCTTGGGACCGAGAGGAGCACCACGAGAGGAAGATGGACCTGCTGAAGGAGGAGGTGCTCGAGAGGATGAAGCACCATGAGTAGTAGTCGGAGCACGGACGCCTTCATAGGGCTTGAACTTGATCTTTAACAGTTGCTCAATTTTGCCTTGGGGAGAGCGATATGGGAAGTGAGGCTTGTCCGTTATAATGTTTACTCCAGTCACATGCTTAATCATATGGAAGATGTAGGGAGCAAAGTGGCAGCCACTAGATGACTCATGGGAGCATAAGATAATTTCATTCCAAATGAAGTTGAACACTTTGAACTTTGGCTTGCCGGGGGCCATCTGAAATAGCAAGTTCTTGGCCCTCTTAGAAATGTTATCGGCATCACCTGCCCTAGGATACAAGGTTCCCCTAAAGAGTTGATTAAGCAATTTGTAAAACAGAGAGAGACCATTGTACTTCCCAAAGACAACAGCTCCATAAGCCCCATCATACATGAAAGCGAGCTTCACATCATCAATCTCACGCCCCTGATGAAGATCTACCTTGCTGTGATCATTGATAGTGTGAGCATAGGCGGTTTCCTCAGCTAACCCAAACAGCCCCGCAAAAGCATGTAAGGAAATGGATAGGCGTTTGCCACAAAGAGTCCAATGCATCTCATCCCTCTTCTGATCAATCCACGGGGTGGCATAGAACTGAGCAATCACTTCTTCATTGTAGGCACACTCAAAGGCCATGATGTTGGCTACATCCATCTCAACACACCGCTCACAAACATCATCAACATCTGACTTCAGTGGCGGTGGCATGCCCTTCAAATAATTCCAATCTACCCAATACATGGGTGTACACAGCCTACCCATCTTCAGAATCACTGACTCATACCAATCCGCTTGATGAGGCAGCCAAAAATGAGGATCACCCTTGAATTGCTTGGAGATGATGGATCTAGGGTCCTCATGTGCACTAAACCGAAGTGGTTTCATGCTATTGGCTGCAGACTTGAAATTTATCAAAGCTCTATCACTCGGATGACGAAATGGAATAGTAGTGGATATGAAATTCTGAGCAAGAGTAGATAGATCAATGTCATCATTGTATTCTAACCCAGTATGTTCCTCACGGTTAGCTCTCTTGGTCCTTGGACGTGGAGGAGAGGAGGTGGTCTGAATTTCCTTTCCTCGTCCTTCACCACTAGAAGGCCCCCTTCCTCTAACAGTCCTTGTGGCAAGTTGTTTCTTTACTCGTTTGCCTCTTCCTTGCTCTCTTGTCCCATTGTCAGAATCGGACTCGGTGTCAGATGGTGAGCCAATATTTCTTCCATAGCTAGGCCGGGCTTGCAAAGTTGACTTCTTCTTCTCAGTGTGCTTCATACGACCCATCTAGACAGACAACAAGAAAGGATCAACAGATGGACGATGAAGAGAGAGATCAAATTAACAAGTCAGTGCCCCAGGTCAGTCGGATCTTCCGGCTATGTGTCGGATGATCCGAGGCTCGGATCTTCCGACGCATCGTCGGATGATCCGACAAAATCGAGGATGACCTAAAAATTTGGGAATCGAACTTCTAGCCCACCAAAAGTTATGAGATCATAGGGAAGTGTTCTAGACATGTATATGAAGATATTCACCAAGGGAAATCCACTAGAACCTTCTACATTGGTAGATCGGGCGACGGGAAGTTTGAATGAGATACCTTTGAGATTTCTCGCGAAAAGTTTGGAAGATCCGAAGGGGATTGAGTTCTTCAAGATGGGGAGAATCGAATGAGCCACAAAGATTAATAATCCTTCAGTTGAACTCCAAAATCGCCGCACGGGTGGAGAGTGAGTGAGAGGAAGCAGTTGGGAAGAGAATGGAATGAACAGAGGAAGTAACGTTTCATCCCAGATATTTATAGTCGCGAGCAGGCCGGAAGATCAGACGCACAGTCGGAAGATCCGACCCTGGAGAAAGTAACCAGAAATTCCAGCGGAAGTTCCGGCCTTTCCCAGGTCCGGAAGATCCGACCGCCGGAAGTTCCGAAAGAAAACTGAGAGAGAACGAAGCGAGGCAGAGCTGTCCGGAACTTCATTGGGTAAGATCCGATGGTGTGTCGGAAGATCCGGGATTCCAGAAAACAGATTTGACAAGGATTTTCGAGATGAGATTTGATGGAAGATTTTGAGAGATATTGCCTATGGACATGTAGGACCCTTGACTCAAAGAGATCAGCCACAATCATCAACACATAACTATGATCTTTTGAGACAAGGAATGATCCACCGATCACAAGATCCAAAGATTTTTTGAAAAACTCACACAAAAAGGATAAAAACAGTTTTTCTTCTAGACTAGGCAACAAACAACTTGTGTATGCAACAAGTCAAGCCAAGTTACGAGAATCCAAGATATTTAGCTCACTCCTCAAAGAACAAAACCTTTGCTCATCAAGAGGCTTGGTGAAGATATCGGCTAGTTGTTTATCGGTTCCTACATGGCTTAGAACGATATCTCCTTTGGCTTCATGATCTCTAAGGAAGTGATGTCTAATGTCAATGTGTTTGGTTCTTGTGTGTTGAACGGGATTGTTTGCTAGTTTAATGGCACTCTCATTGTCGCACAAGAGAGGGATATTTTTGTACTCACATCCAAAGTCACTCAAGGTTTGCCTCATCCAAAGTAGTTGAGCACAACAAGCACTGGCTGCAACATACTCAGCCTCGACGGTGGATAGCGCAACGGAATTTTGTTTCTTAGAACTCCAAGACACCAAAGACCTACCAAGAAATTGGCAATTCCCCGTTGTACTCTTTCGATCTACCTTGCAACCGGTATAGTACGAATCGGAACAGCCAAGTAAATCAAAAGTGGAGCCTTTGGGATACCATAAGCTAAGGTTCGGAGTATGCACTAGATATCTAAAGATTCTCTTAACAGCCATTAGATGACATTCCTTTGGATTGGCTTGAAATCTTGCACACATGCACACGCTAAGCATTATATCGGGCCTAGATGCACAAAGGTAAAGTAAAGATCCAATCATGGAGCGATATACCTTTTGATCGACCGATTTTCCTTCTTTATTGAGATCAAGATGACCATTCACGGGCATTGGAGTCTTGATGGGTTTAGCATTGGCCATATCAAACTTCTTGAGCATATCACTTGTATATTTTGTTTGACATATGAAAGTTCCATGCTTCAATTGCTTGATTTGAAAACCAAGAAAGAATTTCAATTCTCCCATCATTGACATCTCAAATCTCTTGGTCATTATCCTACTATACTCTTCACAAAACTTTTCATTAGTAGAACCAAAGATAATATCATCAACATAAATTTGACACACAAATAAATCTTTGTCTATTTTTCGAGTGAAGAGAGTAGAATCCGCTTTGCCCATTACAAAGCCATTTTTGAGAAGAAATTCCTTAA
Organism: Echinochloa phyllopogon; assembly: GCA_033239725.1. Lineage (NCBI taxonomy): Eukaryota > Viridiplantae > Streptophyta > Magnoliopsida > Poales > Poaceae > Echinochloa > Echinochloa phyllopogon. The sequence continues at coordinate 18,240,365 of BTCW01000015.1, read as the reverse complement.
GGCATTCATACCATGCTCTTGGGGCTTGCTTGAGCCCATAGAGCGCCTTATCGAGTTTGTAGACGTAGTCGGGATGCTTGGGATCTTCAAAGCCCGGTGGTTGCTCCATATATACCAACTCGGAGAGAGGTCCATTCAAGAATGCACTCTTCACATCTATTTGATATAGCTTGAAGTTGTGATGTGAGGCATAGGCTAGTAGAATACGAATTGATTCAAGCCTTGCCACCGGAGCATAAGTTTCACCAAAGTCAAGACCTTCAATTTGAGTGAAACCTTGAGCAACCAATCTTGCCTTGTTTCTTGTGACAATCCCATTTTCATCTTGCTTGTCCCGGAAAACCCACTTGGTGCCAATGACATTTTGCTTGGGTCTTGGGACCAATTCCCAAACTTCATTTCTTGTGAAGTTGTTTAACTCTTCTTGCATTGCAATGACCCAATCCGCATCGCCAAGAGCTTCTTCCACCTTGAGAGGCTCCAAAGAGGAAACAAACGAGTAACATCCACAAAAATTTGCTAGACGAGAATGAGTGGTTACCCCTCTTTGGATGCTCCCTAGAATGTTATCAACGGGATGATCCCATTGAACGCTTTGATGAACTCTTGGGTGTGGAATTGTTGATTGATGTTGAATAGGTCCATCATCATCTTCTTCATTGTGAGACTTGTCACCTTGAGTTTTATCACCTTGAACTCCCCCTTGATCGTTGTCATGATCATGATCGTCACTATGATCTTGAACTTGATCTTGCGAAGAGCTTGGTGGTTCCACTCTTGTTGATGATGTTGATGGATCAATGTTAAATATGATTTCCGAGACTTGGTCTTGTTCCTCATCTTCTACTAGGGGCTCTTGAGGCTTCACTTCACCTAAACTCATTTTCTTGATAGCTTGACTTGGTGGCTCTTCATCTACAAGGTCATTCACAACTTGCTCTACTTGAGAGCCGTTTGATTCATCAAATTTCACGTCTACCGTTATCTCAACACAACCGGTGGTTTTGTTGAAGACACAATAAGCGTGTTCATTAGTACCATAACCAAGTAGAAAACCTTCATCAACCTTGGGTGCAAACTCGGAGCTTTTGGTTTTCTTATTAAGAATGTAACATTTGCAACCAAAAACTCGAGAGTAGTGCACCTTTGGTTTGTTACCGGTAAGGATCTCGTACGGAGTCTTGCCCAAGTACTTTTGAAGATAGAGGCGATTAGTGGCATGGCAAGCCGTATTGATCGCCTCGGCCCAAAAGATATCCGAAGTATTGTATTCATCAAGCATGGTCCTTGCCATTTCAATCAATGTCCGGTTCTTTCTCTCAACAATGCCATTTTGTTGAGGTGTGTATGGAGCGGAGAGCTCATGCTTTATGCCTTCTTCATCAAGGAATTCCTCAACATTGAGATTCTTGAATTCCGTCCCATTGTCACTTCTTATTCTCTTGACTTTCAACTCAAACTCATTTTGAGCTCTTCTAACGAACTTCTTGATAACCCCTTGAGCTTCACTCTTGTCTTGTAGGAAGAAAACCCAAGTGAATCGAGAAAAATCATCCACAATGACAAGTCCATACTTTTTCCCACCAATGCTTATATAAGCAATTGGCCCAAATAAATCCATGTGAAGCAATTTCAAGGGTCTTGAGCTAGTCAATATGTTTGTGGGTGGATGAGGGGCTCCAACTTGCTTTCCGGCTTGACAAGCACTACACAACCTATCTTTCTCGAAGACAACATTTGTTAATCCTAGAATGTGTTCATCCTTTTGAAGTTTGGCCAAGTTCCTCATCCCAACGTGAGCTAGCCGGCGATGTCAAAGCCAACCCAAGCTAGATTTTGCCACTAAACAAGTCTTTGGTTCCACTTTATTTGTTGTGAAATCAACTAAATAAAGCTTTCTCTTAAGTTGACCCATAAAAGCGATAGAGGAATCCTCCCTTCTAAGGACGCTCACACCCTCATTAGTAAAGAGACAATTGTAGCCTTTTTCACAAAGTTGTGATACGGACAACAAATTGTACCCTAGAGAATAAACTAGATAAACATTTGAAAGAGATGAGTCTTGTGATATAGCAACTTCACCTTGACCAATCACATCATCATGGTTGTTGTCACCGAATGTGATCTTTTCTATAGGTGAGTCAAATTCTTTCAACTTAGCAAACATGTTCTTCTCTCCGGTCATATGATTTGAACATCCACTGTCAAGCAACCATGAAGATCCACCGGAGGTATATGCCTACAAAACAAGTTTAAGCTTGGAATTTAGGTACCCAAAAGAGATTGGGTCCTTGAGTGTTAGCTTTTGAAATCTTAGGCACCCAAACACTCCTCATCATCTTCTTTGCATGAGCACCCACATACTTTACCACCATCTTCCCATTGTGATCTCACACAACCGTGTAGTCAATGGTGTAGTTGGGAGATGGCTTATGCTCAATGTTTTTTTCTTCTTTCTTGATCTTGGTTGAGCTCTTGACATTGTTGGTTATTGCCTCAACCTTAGGCGTGTCTTATATGGTGTTCACAATCACTCCATGAGCAATGTTCATCAAGTCTCCAAGGTTTGCACCCTTGGTGAACATTGGCACTTCATGACCTCTCAACATTCTTGTACCATTTGCTTTTCCACCTCTAGTGAATCCGAGCCCATCCTTGATACTAGGATATCTTCCGGCTTTATATGCCAGATGGCTCTCAAGTTCACTCTTACCTTTGGCCTTTCCTTTTCCAATTGTCTTGGTCAATTCTTGAATCTTTGCATCTTTAGCTTTGACTTTCTCTTCTAGTTTTGAAAGGTTAGTGGCACAAGCATTTATATCAAACTTATAGCATCTTGAGCAACCTTCACTAGTACAGACATTTGAGTCAAGAATTGTCTTAGAGTTAATCTTGGTGCTTTCCCAAAGAGCGCTAAAGTTGACTTCTAGATCTTTATATTTGACCTCTAGGCTTGAATGTCTTTCTTGAAGCTCACTTTGTACATTCTTTACGTTGGCAAGAGAGTCATTTGCCAAGGACAATTCCTTAAACATCTTCTCACAAGAGTCATTGGCAAGTGACAAGTCACAAGTCAATTTCTCCACCATGATCTTCTCCTCAACTAGAGTTTCTTCAAGAGCAAGGTTTCTCTCCTTTTCAAGGATGAGCAATTCTTCTTGCCTATCAAGAGACTCTTTCCTTTTCTCCAATTTCTCTACTAGTTTCTTAATTTGTTTGTAGCCTTCTTTGCCAAACTTGTTTATCATGTTCTTTTCATGTTCGGCTTCCTCTTCATCTAGATCATTTTCTACATTCCTAGATGTCAAGATGGTGGATGAGATAGATGGGGTGATGTTTAATACCTTAGTCCCTTGGGCCATGAGGCACATGGGAGCTTCATCATCACTATCTTGATAGTTGTTGAAGAGTCTAGATGTTGATGTAGGGACGTGAATGGCAAGAGTTGCCACTTCTTCATCATCGGAGTTATCACTCGAAGAATCCCACCCTTGACCAACATGAGCACTTCCAAACTTCTTCTTGTACTCTTAACTCTTCTCTTTGTATCTCTTCTCCTTGTCAAAGTACTTGTCCTTTGACTTCTTGTCTTCTTTGTCATTTTTCTTGCGGGGGCAGTCGGCAATGTAATGTCCTTTCTCCCCACACTCGTAGCATCTTCTTTGAGACATGGACCTCTTGTCGCCCTTGTTCTTCATGAACCTCTTGAAGTTCTTCACCATCATGGCGGTTTCTTCATCAGTGCTATCACCATCACTTGAGTCTTCTTTCTTCTTGTAATTGGAAGTCTTTTCAATTGACTCAACCTTCTTGCTTGGTTCGGCTTTGAGAGCAATGGTCTTCACTTCGGTTGGTTCCGTCGATCTAGCTACATCCAAGTTGTTCATTTCATGATATTGTAATTTGTTGAACAACTCCATGGGTAGCATCTTCTTGAACTTGCCCTTCTCCCTAATCATGGTGGCAAGCATTGGGTTCTTGGGTGCATATGCTCTAAGCATCTTCTTGGTCACTTTGTGCTCATCCCAATCTTTGCTACCTAGCATTCGTATCTCGGTGACAAGTAGCTTCAACCGATCATACATCTCTTGGAGAGTCTCATCCTTCTTCATGACAAAGGCTTCTAGTTCTCCTTGTAGAAGATCAATCTTGCCTTCCTTGACCACATCCGTCCCTTCATGAGACAATTGAAGAGTGTCCCAAAGATCCTTTGCAACTTCAATTCCTCTAATCTTGTTGTACTCATAGGGACTAAGAGCACTTCTAAGAACCATCACGGCTTGAGAGTTGCGGAAGAAATCATACTCTTGTTCACGACTTGGCTAGGCGTCTTTGTCAACACCTATATTCACAACGGTCCAAAGAGAGGGGTGAAGACCATATAAATACATTTTCATATCATCACTCCAACGAGCATAGTCAACCCCATTGAATTTGGGAACTTTGCCCATTGGAACCGATGAGAAATTAAGACTAGTTGGATCAAGAGATTTGTTAGAAGATGATGTCTCATATTTATGAGACATGGAGTGGAGTCCATCCAACACTTCTTTTTCCTTTAGCTTCTTCTTGAGAAGCTTTTGAGCCTTCCTTTCGGCCTTTTCTTGAATTTTCTTCTTCATCTTCTCCTTTCTCTTCTTCTTCTTTTCTTCTTCATCCAAGCTTTCGTCAACGTCGCTGATGATAAGATCATCATCACTTGAGCTTGAATCAATGATCAATGATTGATCATCCTTGGAAGCGGAAGCACCAACACCGGAGTTGTCCCCCTTGTCGGACATAGTGTTTTGTCCCTTAGCGGTTAAGCCTTAATCAAGGTATTAGGCTTTGATACCAATTGAAAGGACCAACACTAGACCTAGAGGGGGGTGAATAGGCCCTGTAAAAATTTCTGCAAAATTGCTCTGAAAACTGTCAGACGTCGGATGATCCGACGCAGTCTCGGATCTTCCGACCCCCGGAAGATCCGACACTGTGTAGGATCTTCCGACGGGATAAAAACTTTACTTCGTAATTTGAGTTCTAGTACACTTTTTAAAGATTCTACTTGAATAGAAGTGTGACAATAAGTGTATAGAGCCTTCTAGATATGATCAATGCAATAGAATAACAACAAGCAAGTAGATCGGATCAAATCAAGCAAATCCAACAATAAAACAAATGAGCACAAGGAGACAATGGATTTACTTCCGAAGTTCACTCCACAAAGGAGCTACGTCTCCGTTGAGAAGCTCACAAAGAGCCGGGCTGTCACACTAGCCCCAAGTCTCCCTCAATCAACCACAAAGGAAGATTGAATCACTTACTATTGGCTCTCACAAAGAGAGGGGTAATACAAACTTCCGGGCCTCAACCATAAAGGAATAGGAGCTCACCGGCACGTCTAACCGTCTAGGAGCAAAGCTCCAAGAGTAACAAACATGAATCGACGAATCAAAGTTACTTCAAGTGCTTCAAGAGATGAACAAGTGAGGGCTCAAAGTTAGCACAAGCTTCACACCTTCAATCTTCTCTCTCACTCAAACCCTAGATGAATCCTTGCAAGAATCAAGCTTGTGAAGGAGTAGAGGAGTGAAATGAATGCTCAAGTGGGTGCTTGTCACAAGTTAGGTCAGTGGAGGCAGCAACAATAAATGAGGGGGTGAGGGGGTATATATACCAACCCCCCAAAATGTGACCGTTATGTGTTCTGCGAAGGGGTATCGGATCTTCCGACCATGAGTCGGATCTTCCGAAGAATGACAAATTAGTGTTAGAAAACCCCAGACAAATTCCAGGCATCGGATCTTCTGACATAGTGTCGGATCTTTCGATGAGGGCCGGAACTTCCGGCAAATGACAGAACATAGCAAGAAAGCCCTCAGAACAGTTCCAGACGTCGGATCTTCCGACACCCTATCGGATCTTCCGACAGGCGTTGGATCTTCCGGCCCCGGAATAAATCCAAACCGAGTTGGCCGGAACTTCCGGTCGGATCTTCCGGCCAGGGGTCGGAACATGCATGTGATACACAGAAAAGGCTAAAATCTGGCTAAGTCCCGTAAGATCCGACACAGTGTAGGATCTTCCGATGGAAGTTCCGATGCTAGGATCGGATCTTCCGATGGGAAACAACCCGAAACCGAGCCAGCCGGAACTTCCGGTCGGATCTTCCGGCCTAAGTTCCGACCAAGCAGACAACATGTGAATGTGACTTTGTGTGTCTCTCAAGTGAATTTTCATCTCAAGCATAGCACTTAAAACAACTAGAATTTGTCGAACATGTCCCCCTTGATAGTACGGTGGTCCTATACTCAAATTTAAACCGAAAATCAAATTAAATTCTTCGATCGAGTCCACTACCATAAGAAATTGAATTGGGGACCTTCTTTTCACATTTCTTTTCTTTTTCTTTCATTTTATTCCTGCACAACTCATTCGAAGCATTATATCCAAATTTCTATTGTCATTAATCACCAAAATAGATTAAGTGCCTAGATGCACTTTCAGGGGTCCTCCCCCAAGCTTGACTTGGAACATCGGTGTCGGTGATCCCTCACTTGGCCTTCATCGATGTCGAGACATGTGATAAGGTAGGGGAGTTGTCCCTAGCTTTACCAATGCTCGAGTGCCGAATGTGCTTGATCGTCCTTAGGACTAGAGACCACGAGATGATGCCTGCAAAATGTTACAACAACAATACCCGAAGGACTATGGGATCAAGGTTATCATTTAGTTGTTTGCGGTTTGTCATTTTGTAGAGATTTAATCTCCACAACAGTGTTAGTCCTTCAAGATCTCCACAAACTGTTTTCAAGAAGCAGCATAATGATCAGGACAAGGGAAATATTTTTGTTGTTTTTATGTTTTTAATGAAGCAAGTGAATCAAGCATTGCATAAAATTGAGAGAGAAAAATCATCAAGGAATGTACAAGTGCAAACCTGAAATGAGTCGGCTTCCTTCATGCATCGAGAGTATCACCCATAGGCAAGTGAGAGGAGGAACTTGGTTGAACATCATGGTTCGGCCGAACCATCTCTGCAATGTTCAGTCCGTTGACCTCCAATTGCGAGCCATGATTGTGATGAAGTGTGCGGGCATGTGGAGTGGTGGAGACCATGCTTTTTGTGCTGGCTGGGGCAAATTTCATGGTAGAGGGTGCAGGTCAGGATCGATCTAGGGTGAAACCCTTGGACGAACTGACCAAATATGAAGTTTGCACGAAATTTGGCTCTAGATGGATGGGTGTGAATGCTTTGAGTGCTGGGTGAAAGGATATTGCAAGTGGAGTATGTGGCACAGGGTGAAAGGATTTGGATATGAATGGGATACCTGGCCAACTGTACTCTTCTGGTTTTTCCTCGACATGACCCTGGAGGTTAGTGCACATTTGGACATAGGGTAGGTTCGGCCAAACTCAGGAGACCGGCTGAACCACCTGCAGACCCAAAAGACTTCCTTTTTGTTTTCTCTTAATTATAATGCAAGGGTGATTCAAGTTTGGAAAGGGAAAAATGCAAATGCAGTGATGGAAATGAGATTTTGGAAAGGGAAATATGGGATACATACTGGTTTACCTTGCGGTGAGAGCTCATGTTTTAAGTCCATGAGCGAGACTTCTCCTTCCTTCAATTGTTCTTGTCACTGTCCGATCCGGAGAGGATGCTTCGGACGATGCAACTTCTTTCTTTCGCCACACCTTTGTGATTTTCCTTGTTGTAGGTGGCGGTGACTTTTTCTCATTCATTCGCCCAGTGTTGCCTTATGAGGTTGACCATCTTTGGCATGGGTGGAGCTACTTTGACTTGTTCCAGGTTATTTATAATTTACTGAAAAATGTGCATATCTGGAATGATTGCTCCACCCTAGGCTTCAATTGTATCCATAGCCTTCATCTCCGGTGTGAAGTATATTTTGGGACTTCCCATTCTTTTTTTCGATGATTTTTTCTGCAGGGGTTAGTCCACACATGCAACCAATATCCATAAAAGTATTGCTCTGAAGGTTCCTTAATCAAACTTGACACCATGTCTAATTTGATTAAAGCAAGCTAATTAACTTAAGCACCATGCTTAATTTAAAGAGCTTATGAATGTATTCGCGAGATCACATTCAAACTAGAGCAAACCAAAATAGATAGAGAGGGCATGAAAGCATCAAGCAATATTCACATGGAGATAAGCATATGGCAACTGGTGAACTTTTCTTTTAATTTAGGTAAAAAGCAAAAAACATTTTCACGTTCCTTAATATGCTTACCGTTGGCATCTGATGATGAAGACTTTTAGGATTGATGCAACGGTAACGCCGACGTGACTGCATGTAGTTGGCTGAGTCCTCCTCCGTGTTGATGTTGTCATGCAGGGATGCACAGTCGTGGGTGTGGCAAAGGGGTTTGACACTCAAATATGCCAACTCGTGGAATGCCGCGGAACTAGCTTGTGTGCGAATGTGGTGAAACAATGGTTCCCAGAAACAAGCTAGTGGAGCGGCAAAGGAGTGGAGGCGAAGCGCAAAGAATGAGCAAAAACTGGCTAGGCCAGGTGAAGTTTGGCCACTAGGCTTGAATCAAGACTTACAGACATACAGACACATTGGCCTAAAACCTGTGGCCGCTGGATTTTTATTTTGTTTTTATTTGTTTTAGTTTGTTTTTGTTTTTTTCAATGCAAAATGATGATGGGGCGAATGAATGGAAATGCAAGAATGGGAAACATGCAGTGGGTTTGAAAAAAAATGGGGTGATAGAATGCATGAATTTCTAAGCCTGGCGTTTCTCATGGCACAAACTGATCATCCATTTCTAAGGTGTGGTCAGAGACAGTCCCATTTAAGACTACATACGGTGAACCAACCACGCTTCGGAATCACCGACACAAAATAGGGGCTGCCATGAGTTGGACTAAGAACATCGAATAAACAGGCCGCAAAAATACTTCACTACCTATCTAGACTAGCCACAGTTGCCCGAATACAGTTCAAAGTCGAGGAGCCACCCATTCAAAAAGAAGGCATAGAAATTGAGTGATTCAAAGCAAACATGCAGTGGATAATGCAAAAATTAAAGGGACAATGCATAGGCTACCTCCTAGTAGGTACTCAAAATTTAAAGTCTATGTGTAGAACTATCTCACATACCTTGATTTTTCTTCGCCATTACTGACAATTTGAGATGGAATTGTGGTGATGCAGCATCGTTCGTCCGTCACATTTGATTTCTTGACGACAATCTTTCTTCAATTCTGCACATGGTTATGATACAATATATATGTATATGTATGAACACATACCTGTGAGAATTTTCCCTTTTTTCAAAAATTGAGCGCTCATCGCAGTAGACAGGGCCAAACATTGATAAATCCTGCATGATCGGGAACCCTGGGCTCTCTGCATCTTCCTGTTTGAAACAAACTCAAGCAAATAGGGGTGATCCCGCTAATTATATCGGTAAATTCAATTAGTAGACACCAATGTCAATCATCAATATCTTTCACCAATTGCTTCCCCGGCAACGGCGCCAAAAATGCTTGTTGACACTTCTTACAGTCCACTATCAGGATTGCCAATCCTGGTAATGGTGCAATGAGTGTTTATTTGTATTCTTATGACACAGATATAAATCCGCAAGTGCACGGATACTGATGTAGCATTTCACCCGGGAGTATTCCTACAGGCTACATCGGTATCCGTTCGCTTGCGGATTTATCTGTAGGACATAAGGAGTGCCAACAAGCTTTCTAGCGCCGTTGTCGGGGAACGGTAGCTGTTCTGATTCCGAACCCAAGTTGTCCGTGTATCCCACCACCATTCATATGGATTCCACTCTTACCTTACGTCAACATTCGGCTCCAAAGGATGATTGTTTGGAGCCACCACCATCATCACATCCCATCCACTCACCCGACTATGAGCTGCGTCCCGTCTTCATATCCATGGTTCAAGAGCAAACATTCTCAAGAACGAATGCTGAGAGTCCCTATGCACATTTACGAGAGTTTGAGCAACTCTGTTCGTGTCTGACCATAGCGGGCATGACACAAGAGACGCTCAAATGGGAGCTATTCCCATTTTCATTAACGGGAGGAGCAAAGAAATGATACTCTCTGTCTGTCGGTACTATGGAAGGGAGCTGGGAAATCCTTAGAGAGAAATTTTACCCAGTCTCCAAGGTAGCCAGCCTCCAAATCAAAATCCTCACCTTTAAACAATTAGAGGGAGAATCGTTAGGAGCTGCCTGGGCTCATTTCAAGCAAATTCTGGCATAAGGACCAGACCTAGGCTTACCAGAACCAATCGTTCTACAACATTTCATCATTGGCCTCTGTTTCGTAGCCACCACTTTCTTGAACTCTGCTTCAGGAGGGTCGTTCTCTCATTTGATTCCCAGTGAAGCGAGGATAATCCTGGATCGTATCCTGGATGACACTCCCTACACTGGAATCTATGATGAACTCCCTGATGAAGAAGAGAAGCAGCCTGAACCTGAAGAGCCTACACATTCACAATCCATATCTATTAGCTCTTCCATTCCATTAGAACCCGGAGCTCATTTCGAACCACAATCCTATTCTAGCCAGGATCATTATGATCCACTCTACACCACTCTCTATGATTCTGACGATGATCTATTCGATGACATTGGGAGTGCAGCAAGTTTCCCATTGGAACGACGTGTAGAGCAAAAGGATCAACCTCCCGACAAGGAAGATTTAGAATATCAGAGGGAGTACATAGGACGTCTCTCTACCATTATGAGTCAAAAATGGCTAGACGAGGCTGAAGCCTCAACTGAGGTCGTCAAAATGCCCAAGAAAATTCGAAGGATATTCTGTGAGGTTAGGGGCATAGACAAAGAAGTCGGCTATGACCTGAGCCTCGGAATCAATATCATCTCTAGCTCCTTGGTGTGAGCACGACTCCCCGATGAACCATGGTCATCATCTCATAAACGTCTAAGGTTCATCTCAGGGAGGATCCTCGATTGTTTAGGGATCTTGCGGGTCACACCCGTTAAGATTAATGACCCTAAACTTTTCCTGGATTTCCATATCTTTGACCTTCCCAATGATTCCACACATTCTATCTTTATCGGTAGGCCAATCATGAAAATCCTAGAGAACACACCAACAAACCAGCTAGTAGATCTTAGGGTCGGGAAAGAACTTGTCCCTGTCTCGTATTCTTATTCCTTGAACACCCCAGTAGAGGCAGACCCTGATCCTGATCCCATAGAGGAGGTCATGTCAACTTCATTGAGAGACCTAGAGCAAATCATTCTAGAGGAAGACCTCCAATTCTTTACGGAGGAAGAAGAAATTCATCCTCCGTTTGAGCTCGACACAAGCAAAACTCCAAAACCATCTCCGATCGAGCTTAAACCTCATCCCCATGGACTAAAGTATGCCTTCCTCTTTGAGGATAAACAAAGTCATGTGATTATTAGTGATAAGCTATCTGATGTAGAAACCCAACAACTTCTCACTGTCCTGGAGAAGAATCGATCAGTCTTAGGATACTCTCTCCAAGATCTGAAAGGGATCAGTCCTAATCTCTGTACCCATCGCATCCCAATAAATTCTGAAGCAACACCATCTCGGGAACCTCTAAGACGGTTGAACAATTCCATGAGAGAGGTTGTTAAAAAGGAAGTTCTCAAACTCCTTCATGTTGGGATCATCTATCCAGTTCCTAATAGTGAATGGGTTAGCCCCGCTCAAGTCGTCCCTAAGAAGGGAGGAATGACGATTGTGCGCAATGATAAGAATGAGCTCATCCCTCAGCGCACCGTCACTGATTGGCGTATGTGTATCGACTATCATAGACTCAATAAAGCCACCAAGAAAGACCATTTACCCCTTCCGTTCATTGACAAGATGCTTGAACGGTTAGTCAAACACTCTTTCTTCTGCTTCCTTGATGGTTACTCTGGATATCACCAAATTCCAATTCATCCTGATGACTAGAGTAAAACCACGTTCACATGCTCCTATGGGACATACGCCTATCGGCGGATGTCCTTTGGGTTGTGTAATGCACCTGCCTCTTTTCAACGTTGCATGATGTCCATCTTCTCTAATATGATTGAGGAGATTATGGAAGTGTTCATGGATGATTTCTCAGTTTACAGAAAGACCTTTACCGAGTGTCTAAAGAACATGGACATGGTCCTCCAGAGATGTCAAGAGAAACACCTCGTCCTGAACTGGGAAAAGTGCCATTTCATGGTGCGAGAAGGGATTGTCTTAGGACACAGGGTGTCCGAACGTGGAATCGAGGTAGACAGAGTGAAGATAAAAGCGATCGAGCAACTTCCACCTCCCACAAACGTTAAGGGGATCCGTAGCTTCCTTGGCCACGCTGGGTTTTATAGGCGCTTTATCAAAAACTTCTCCCAGATATCCTGGCTGTTAACCAATCTCTTAGCCAAGGATGCCCTTTCGTGTTTGATGAAGAGTGCTATACAGCCTTTCACACCCTCAAGAAAGCACTCATTTCCACTCCCATCATCCAGCCTCCCGACTGGAGCATCCTATTTGAAATCATGTGCGATGCGAGCGACTATGCTGTAGGAGCTGTTTTGGGCCAAACAAAGGACAAGAAGCACTATGCTATTTCATATGCTAGTAAAACGCTCACTGGCCCCCAGCTCAACTACGCAACCACAGAGAAGGAACTCTTAGCCGTTGTGTTTGCTATAGACAAATTCCGGTCCTACCTAGTTGGGGCAAAGGTCATAGTCTATTCAGACCATGCTGCTCTGAAGTACCTTCTGACCAAAAAGGATGCAAAACCAAGACTCATCCGCTGGGTTCTTCTAGTCCAATAATTCAATATTGAGATCAGAGATAAGAAAGGAGTAGAGAACACAGTAGCCGACCATTTGTCGCGGATGCAAGTCCCGTCTGACCTTCCAATCGACGATTATCTACGGGACGACACCACTACAAGAAACCTTGTGATCTATGACGTTTTTATGATGTATTTAGAGAACGTCACAGATTGTATATAATCTATGACGAATGTCTGATTTTTGTCATGAATCTGTAGTATTGGATATGGAGCCCAAACTACAGTGACGTTCTGCAAAATTCGTCATAATCCGGCCCAAAACTTAGTGACGTTTTACCAAATTCGTCACAATTAACCGAAAAATAGTGACGTTCTATTAAATTCATCATAGACCCAAAACTTAGTGACGTTTTACCAAATTCGTCACAATTAACCAAACTACAGTGACGTTCTACAAAATTCGTCATAATCGGGCCCAAAACATAGTGACGTTTTACCAAATTAGTCACAATTAACCAAACTATAGTGACGTTCTATAAAATTCGTCATAATCCGGCCCAAAACATAGTGACGTTTTACCAAATTTGTCACAATTAATTAAAAAAATAGCAAAAAAAATATATGCTCATGGACCCGCAGGTGGGGTTTAAAACGTTGACCGCATGGTCGAAAGTCACATGTCTTACCACCACACCATGCGACTTATTCTGTCTTCTCATGTTGTATATATATATGTGGGGAAAAAGGTATGAGGAAAAATTATTAAGTAGATATAATATTTAGAACTAAAAATATGGGGAAAACAGAAATAAACAATAAAAATAAAAAAGGCTTCAAGGTTTTGAACAGAAGGAGACCTTAGCGCTGTACATCTGCTTATTCTGTCAAAAAGCAATAAAAATAAAAAAGGCTTCAAGGTCTTGAACAGGAGGAGACCTTAGCGCTGTACATCTGCTTATTCTGTCAAAAAGCAATAAAAATAAAAAAGGCTTCAAGGTCTTGAACAGGAGGAGACCTTAGCGCTGTACATCTGCTTATTCTGTCAAAAAGCAAAAAAAAAAAAAAGGGTACCGATGACAGGATCGAACACAGGACCTCGCGGATGCAAGGTAGCTGCCTTACCACTGAGCTACACAGCTACTAACGTTGTAACAATCATGTTTGTCTTCTTTTTACTTATTTGGCCGCAATAATTAATCTGGCCAAAAGCAAAAAAAAGGCGAACGCAAATACAAGAGGGCTGGAATCGAACCCGCAAACCCGATAGATAGGAGGCAGCTACCTTACCACTGCGCTAATCGACTGGATACATGAAAAAGATTATTTTTACACCATTTTATAATTCACCGCGGCAGTTAATCCGACAAAAAGCTAAAAAAGGGCGTGGGCAAAGCAAGCCGAGGTGAGGGATCGAACCCGCGACCTCGCCCTGCTATAGAGCCAGACTATACCAGCTGAGCTGATGACGTTTGCAAAAAGATGTTGATTTATTATATATCGAATTCTACATATTGTAACAACGTGGCAGCACCCCGTTGGTCGAACTGCTTCACCACGGATGCAGAGGGGGCGTCGGGCCACGTGGCGCGCCTGGCTTGCTTCCCACCATCTTTTTTCTTTTTAATCTATAATTAAAATTTGTAATTGGTATTTCATGACCATACGAACTTCAATTTCGTTGATTTTTTTTCTGAATTTTTCTAAAATCACTATCTTTAATGTCATATCATTTGTTTGCATACTTGCTTCTAGTTTCATCTCGTTTTTATGTAACTTCTTTTCTAGCACATAAAGAGAATTGATGAACCATATATTTTCTATAATAATTGGTCATCTAACTTCATATTTTGTAATGGTATGGTGAACATAAGGTTCTATACAAATTTGAGTTCCATATGAGTTTAAAAATATAATACACTACTTAAATTTCAAAGTTAGACTAGAGTTGTAAGAAACTATTTGAGAGATATATCCAACTATGAACAATGTATGGTCTTGCTTCACTAAAACTATCTAAATCTTTTGTGGCAAGCTTACAATCCAAAAGTATGTTGTCATATCAATTTGTATAAGTTTTTGAGCAAATTTGCATATTATTGTAATTATTATGTGGTATTTTGGTGAAAGAAGTTTGAATTATCCCTATAAAACAATTAAATTTTCCATCTATCTCTATGACATGGACTGTAATGGAACATATGAGTCTAATTTTATTTTTATGCAGTTTTTGGTATCTTATTAGGTGCACATGTAGTTCATTTTGAAATTAATTTTGATAACCACATAGAAATTCATTTAATATATAGAAAATAGTAAATCAGTTTCAAAATTCTTTAAACTTTTACAAGAAAACTTATATGTAGTCTATTACATATAAAAAATAAGTTGGTGTATATAAGATAATTATTTTTATGTGCTACTTCACAATGGTGCAATAAATAAAAAAAGAAAAAGAAAAGCATTATCCTGAGAAGAAATACATTAAGGCCCATTTCAGCCCAACTGGACCAACTAATTCTAGCCGTCCATCGCCGATCTAACGACCATGATCGCGCTCCTGTTGTATAAAAGAAATAGAAACCCTAGCCTCTCCTTCACTCCCCTCTCCTCACCCCGCCCAGTCTCCCCTCTCGACGAGCCTCCGCCGACCGGCCGCCCCCCTCCAGCCCTCCGCCGCTCCCCTGCAGCCCGCCGCCGGCCGCTCCCTCTCCTCGCCTCCCGTTTCCCCCTCGACGCCGGCCGCTCCCTCCTCGCCTCCCATGTCGCCGCTCCCCCCTCTCCTCACCTCCACGCGAACCCAGGTGGCTCGAGGAGGGAGCCCGGTCGTCCGGCGTCCATGGTGGGCGTGGATCTGATGCGGTGAGCCCGCACGCGCCAGGTAAGGGCAAGCGCGCCGGATCCCATCGACGTCTACGACCTCCGCCAGGTGAGCGTTCCGCCATATCTCCCGCCGCCGCTCCCCCTCGCCCTCCGCCGCCCATCTGCGTGCTGCTCCCTCCCCTCCCCGCGTGCTGCTCCCTCCTCTCCTCGCCTCGGCAGGCCTAGATCCAGCTATGCCTTGTCCGTACTCCCTGGCTCGATGAAATGTGAGAATATGAAGCTCATTAACTGCGTTCATGCTTTGATTGCTAGGAATTGCTGCTAAGCACGGGGCAGATTGGAGCGACGGGCCTCCACATTATCGATCCCATGCCGCCGGTTGACTCCTCTGCGCAATCCAAATGTGTGATGGTGAGGTCTGGGGCGACACACATGATGCAACCAGCTCGGGTCTCTACTCCTTCAGGCCATGGGCAACCAGAGGTCCAGAGCGAGGTAGCATTTCTACCACTTCGCAACTGATTACTATAGTGCTAGTGCTCGATCTGTTTGCTTTCCTTGCACACGACTTGAGATTTGGTTGATAGCACAGGTGAAGTTTGTCGTCCCAAGGTCACATAAACTGCTACTTTTGAACTTTGACATGTATATTCCTATGATTTTGTATGGTCATGTATTTTCTTCACATGAATAGGTTTCTTGTAGTGTCATGTAGCTTATTTAGTCTAAAACACAGGCTATTAAACTTGAGCTCATGTATCATGTCTTACATATTGCTTCGATTGTGCATTCAATCTATGTTCGTGTATGTGTGGTGCAGGCGCTATTGTTTTTATTATTAAATCTCTGTTCTATTGGACAGCTAAGGCATGTAGTAAGTCTGATGTTATATGACACTAGCTTTTGTATACTAATCCTCTTATTTTCCTATATGAAGCTCGTCGTGAGAGTGGGCCTAGCCAGAGTACTTATCTGTCTCCAGGTACAAAAATGATTTGCCAAAATTATTGTGTCTTAGCTCTAACATGTCATGCACCATACCCATTTAAGTAATGTAGAATCATTTATTTTGAATAATCTGTTCTAGTACTCTACCTCCCACTATTTGATAAAATGCATCTGCTTCTGTGAATATTGATCTGTCCATTAGTTGTAGCTGCCTGACTGCTTGTTTGTTGCTGGTTTGTCCCCAATTAAATTAAGTAGTCTCAGTTTGCAGTAGTTGTGCTCACTTGACCTTTTATGAACTTAAGTTTATTGCTGGTTTGTTCCCAATTAAAATAAGTAGCCAATTATTTTGGTTCAGTTTGACATATTTCCTGTTGTGCTCACATATGAATCACATACAGTCAAGAACAGCTGTTTCATAGCAGCAGGTATGAAGCACATATGAATCTGTTGATCGTTTCCATGAAAATCCATCTGTTTCCCTTAGGAAATATCTACTTATGCCTATAAATCGCAAATGCGTAATCATGTTTATTTCTGCAGATGGCCTTTTTTTCCATTATTCCCACGTACTCATAAGGATCCACGCCTACACAAATTATTTCTGCAGTTTGTTATGCCTGTTTCTCAATTATTACTAGATGTGCTTATGCTTAAGCACCTCGGTTGCGTCTGGAATTTTTAGCACTGTTGTGTCTTTAGAGTGTTGATATCATGAATCAGCCTTTCAGTATTGTAGATATGCAATTTTGCTTGTGTAGCTGTGGTGTGTTAATCCTTTGTATATGTATGCATGCATGTATCCATGGGTGGGCTCGGCCCTGCACTTCTTCCCTGTGGTTCAGCTTGACTGCATGGGCAGAAACACTACAGACCATATTGGATTTCTCTCAGGTGAGCAGCAGCAACAATTTTCTCCTCCCCTCAATTTTCCATTGGTCTCAGTGGCAGCAAATTAGCACTTTTACTAGATCAAGCTCGTTTTTATGCCTTTGTTCATGTACTCCAGTAGCTTGTATCTCTCGATGTGGTATATGCATAGATTCTTACACATTGGCCAACTCTGAAAAAGGATTATGTGCCTTTTGCAGTTTACTAAAAAAACTATGTTATTCTGTTCATGAATTGTGCCCAGCCCTGCCAGAACAAAAATTAGGCAAACCAAAAATAAACATTGCTGGCAAGTAGGGATTCCTTGTAGAACATAGAGTGAATGTTATTGTTTTAAAGCAATAGACTTACATATGTTAAACTAATTCATATGCTAATTATTATGCTCAAATATATATATTTTAAGGTGAGAATGGTAACTGCTTCACACTTTTTAAGATTGAGTTTTTACTAATCTTAGATAAATAGATCATGCCTTTTTCTGGTGATTATTTTGATGTGGGTTGATCATACTAATTTAGTCTTATTAAATTACATTTTGAATTTCAGGCTTATTAAGAATTGCTGGCTAGGACGTCAATGCTGTTTTGGAGGGCATTTTGACAGATACATGCATTATTATAGAGGCTACAAATCTTTTTTTTTGTTTGGTTCTCATTGGGCTGTTAATGTTGCAGCTGGTGGGATAGCTGGATGGAAAATATTTATGTAATCCTTTACTTTGATGTTATGTTGGGATGAAAAAAATTGTTAATGTGATATATTTGGGTTCGAATTGGTTTCTATGATAATTTATGGGCTCAATTTTTATATGTGCTGGGAAAAAATGTGGGCCCAATTTGGCCCATTTTTGATAACTTATGGGCTGAATTTTTATATGCGCTGGAAAAAAATATGGTCCCAATTTGGCTCATTTTCATTGCCATGTCATCGCCACGTCAGCGCCAGATCAGGGTCCTTGTCAGTGCCAGGTCGGCGGCCACGTCAGTGCCATGTCATTGTCAGCGTCAGGTCAGCAGCCACGTCAGCGCTAAGTCAGCGTCTATGTCAGCGTCAGGTCAACAGCCACGTCAGTGCCATATCAGCAGCCACGTCACTAATAATGATGACATGGTTATTCAATCTATGACGTTTATTTTCGTCACTAAAAATGGGCTTGGGCTGGGCTACATGGGTCTAAGGCTAGTTTATGACGGTTAGGAAACGTCATGGATTGCTCTAGTCTGTGACGTTTTTATAGATTCGTCACGCAGGTTAATCTGTGACGCTCAATACATGGCGTAATCTGAAAACGTCGTAAACAGTGCTTTGTGACGTTTTTTGAGTGATTTGTGACAAAAATTTTACGTCATGGATTACGATGTTTTTTGTAGTGCACGCTCCTTAGGGTTACCACCTCTGATCTGTGGTACGCCAATATAGTGAACTACATGATGTCAGGGTACATTCCACTGGGAGAAAATAGGAAAAGATTGGCTTATGAGAGCAGACTCCACCCGTGGGACGACCCGCATCTCTTCAGGATATGTAGTGATGGACTCCTCAGACGGTGTGTACCCGCACATGAGGCATACAAGATCCTGGAAAGATGCCATGCAACTCCATATGGAGGTCACTATGGTGCATTTAGGACCAATGCTAAGGTTTGACAATGTGGTTTCTATTGGCCCAACATGCATGAGGACGCTAAGGAGTTTGTCAGAAGGTGTCGGTGTTGCCAAAAACACGGAAATATAAGCGCTAGAGATGCCATGCCACTCACCAGTAACCTTCAAGTAGAAATCTTGTATGTTTGGGGAATCGACTTCATGGGCCCTTTCCCCAATTCAGAGGGCTATAAGTTCATCCTGGTGGCCGTAGATTACATCTCTAAGTGGGTGGAAGCCCTGCCTTGTGCTGCTGCAGACTCCAAGAGCGCTAGACGAATGTTTCATGAAACTATCTTTCCTCGTTTTGGCGTTCCTAGGATAATCATTAGCGATGGAGGCTCCCACTTCATTGACTCAATTTTCCATAAGTACCTCTCAAGTTTGGGGGTGCAGCATAATGTAGCTACACCCTACCACCCCCAAACTAGCGGTCAAGCAGAAACATCGAATAAGCAAATCAAGAATATCCTACAAAAGACCGTGAATGAGATGGTTAAGCATTGGAGGGAGAAACTCCTGGATGCACTATGGGCATACCGCACAGCTTACATGACACCCATTGGGATGACCCCATATCAACTGGTCTATGGCAAAACCTGTCACTTACCAGTAGAGATGGAGTTTAAAGCTCATTGGGCCATTAAGAAGTGGGGTATGGATCTCCCAGGAGCTAGCCTTTGGAGGCGGATTCAGCTGGACGAGCTAGACGAAATGAGAGAGAGAGAGCATACCATAGCTCCCGGCTATGCAAAGAACGAACAAAGAGGTGGCATGACAAACACATCAAGATCAAGACATTCAAGCCGGGAGATAAGGTCTTTGTTTTCAACTCTCACGTAAAGCTTTTCGGTCGATGCAAGCTTAGGAGTAAGTGGGATGGCCCATTCACAGTGATCAACACTTCATCCCACGGTGCAATTACCTTGCAAAATGAAGACGGAAACATTTTCAAGGTCAATGGGCAACACTTGAAGATCTTCTTAGAACCAGAACTGCCACCACTCGAGGACTTAGATGTCATCGAGTTTTTAGAGGACTAAATCTAGCCCTGAACCATTGCCCATAATTTTCAACAAAACAATTTTCCTGGGCAAAATCCACCTCGACAGCATACACCCCAAAATCTGGTTTGATCCACCTACAGATTAGATGACCTGTGGTTGTAGTTTTTAGAGCACCATTAGTTTAAATTTATTTCCCAATTCAATTTCCCTTTTTGTTTTGATCATTGTTTAGGAGGTGCTCTCTTTATTTCCCTTCCAATATTCGTTTTCCTAAAATTAGCTTGATGAATCAAATAAAATAAAAATCCTAGTTTGAATAGTCTGAAATAATGCTCTGACTGGTGCAGTTGAGCCAGTCAGAGAATGCCCAATTTAACAGATGTTACATGAGTACAGGGACCACACAGGGGAGGAACAGGACGAGAACGCGTTGAACAACCTATTCGGCCGAACCATTTGGTTCGAGCGAACTGGTTTGTTCGGCCGAACCAGCCTGGCTCATCCACCTCATGCACATGCACGCTGGTTTGCACTCCTTACCCCCATTCAATCCTTGTTTTTCCTGTGTTGCCACGTTTCAATATTTGAACTTGGCACAAATCATCTAAAAGAAACGTTCTCGGTTTTCTTTCATGCCATGAATTATGCTTGTTGCTTATTTCAAACTTAGTACCCCCCTGCTTGGAAATCTTTCATGTTAGGACCCCTCCGGTCTAAGTTGTTGACGAAAGTGATATGACTTGATAGAACAAACTTCTTGTTCATTCAAGTATTCGGGTGAATTTATTTTGAAAATATCAAATCATACCCTATCCTTTCATCCTTTCCATATACCTATACATCCACTTCACATATTTGCTTGAGAGATCACTTATGAAAAAGCTTGTCATGACTAGTATGATGTCTTGTCAAATTTTGAGTCCCTAGAGATAGTCATGTTGCCCCAGATCAATTGCAAGAATATTTATCATCAGAGCCACATTAGAAGCCCTCGTGCCTTGGTGTTACACTGAAAAAAATGATGAGAAAAAATGGACTCATGAAGGTCCAAGTATGCAAAAGAAAAAAGAGAGAGAGAAAAAATTTTCCAAAAGGGAAAGAAAAAGAAAGGGGTCATGAGGCTGAGGACCGACCACGAGCTCTTCATTCCACACCTGCAATTTGATCAAGGGTGACCGACACAATCTCCAGGAACCAATCTTCGACATGACAGAAATATGTGTCTTGAGTAAACCGCCACCTAAGAGAGAAAGAAGACCTACAAAAGAGAGTAAGTGAAAAGAAAGAGTTACTCTAGAGAGTATCAGAGGATGAAAGGACAATGGTTATTTATTTGTGAAAATTAGAAAACCCCGGATGCAGGATGACGAAGATGGATTTTGTTGTAAGAGCCGTTCCGTTCGTCAACCGCCCAATATCCAGGGAGTAGCCACTTCAAATCCACAGGTATGGAGAAAGGTTTGGAATAATCAATAAGCATTCATTCATTTCATAAAAGAACCCTTACCTTAGTTCT
Organism: Echinochloa phyllopogon; assembly: GCA_033239725.1. Taxonomy (NCBI): domain Eukaryota; kingdom Viridiplantae; phylum Streptophyta; class Magnoliopsida; order Poales; family Poaceae; genus Echinochloa; species Echinochloa phyllopogon. The sequence goes on along the minus strand of BTCW01000015.1, from coordinate 18,218,767 downwards.
TGCTCTAATTTCAATTCTTTACTCAGGACGAGCAAAGATCTAAGTTTGGAGGAGCTTGTTGGCAGTCATTATGGCATGATTTCCGACCTCCAACTGAGCATAAAGTGAATGCAATGGAACAATGCACCATAGCTATAAGGTTTATTTCTAATCATTTCCACAAGTTCTAGTGTTTATTTGATTCTAGGAGCAGGTTACCAAAGTTGGGGTAAAACCACTGAAAATGGTGGGTTCAGCCGAGTCCCATGGTTCGACCAAAGTCCACCCTCATTCCCGAAGTGTACCAGGACTTGAACACATGTGATTTACCAACACCTCGGGCATAGGTGGACCATCTTGACCATCCCCAACACAAAGGCGATGGATCCAAGGGTAGAAGGGTATCAGGGCCAGTTTGGCTGAATTCTCAGGTTCGGTCAAAGCCCCTAGTTCGCCCGAACTGACCTACAACCGACCTGGGTGTGAAATCCTGAGCGTTGGGGGCCGAGGTAGTGGAAATGGGTGGTTCGGACGAACTGGAGAGTTCGGTTGAACCGACCCAGTTCGTCCGAACTACCCGGAACCGCCCCTGATGTCCGTGGCCGCTACTCCTTCCACCGCCCTTGTTTGCTATAAAAAAAGGTCTCCAGCACCTGCAAAAGCACAACACAAGAGAAGAGAAGCATTAGTGAAGCGCTGCCACTTCCATACTTAGAAGATAGGGAGAGAGGAGAGGTGAGCGTGCCGGACAGGAGCCGGAGTGTCGGCCCCTCTTCCACCTGTACCTCTACGGATGCGGCTCTGCTTCGAGTGACATGTGGGTCGTGTATGGTAACTCTTGTATATCTCTCTGATTAATTGAGCATCAGTTCTTACTTTTATTTGCTTGCCTGTTCCACGTTCAATGCTTAGTTACGTTGTTCACCAACACCCCTTCTCACCCCTTTCTGAGTGTTGGGTGCTCCGTTTCCCGACGTAAGCAAGTACTTGTAGCAGCTGTCTTGCTTAGTTAGTAAGAAGAACCTCGTTACCAGACTCATACCTTCTCTACCCTCCTATCGCTTTTCTTTCCTTTTCTTAGTTGTCATCCACTTCATCCTATCACCCTTCGACAACTTAGTTTAGATTTGGTTCACTTCTCGTTCCCCGCGGAAATCGATACCTTGGAATACTCCCGGGTGAAAGCTACATCGGTATCCGTTCGCTTGCGGATTTATCTGTAGGACGTAAGGAGTGCCAACAGTGGTCACACTTCAGCTGGCCTAGCCAGTTTCGCTCATCTTTGCGCTCTGCGCAAAAGAGGAGATGTGCTCTACGCCTCCGCTCCTTTGCTGCTCCACTTGCTTGTTTTTGGATCCATTCTTTCAACATTCGCACACAAGCTGGTTCCGCGGCATTCCACGAGTTGGCATATTTGAGTGCCGAACCATTTGCCAGACCCACGACCGTGCATCCTTGCACGACAACACCAACATGGAGGAGGACTCAGCCAACTACGTGCAGTCACGTCGGCGTAGTGCTATTACCATTGCGTCAATTCTGAATGTCTTCATCATCAGAAGCCAACGGTAAGCACACCCAGGTACGTGAAAAGGTTTTCGCTTTTTACCTTAATTAAATCAAGGTCCACAACTTCCATATGCTTATCTCATGTGAATAATTCTTGATCTTTTCATGCCACCTTATCTGTTTTGGTTTGCTTTGATCCGAATGTGATCGCGCAACTACATTTATAAGCTCTTTAAATTAAGCATGGTGCTTAGGTTAATTAGCTTGCTTTAATCAAATTAGACATGGTGTCAACTTTGATTAATGAACCTTTAGAGCAATACTTTTATAGATATTGGTTGTATGTGTGGACTAACCCCTACAGAAAAAATCATCAAATTCGAATGGGAAGTCACTCAATCCAATTCACACCAGAGATGAGCCACGACCATGGATACATTTGAAGCCCAGAGTTGAATAGTGTTCCCAGGTATGCATATTTTCTAGTACAATTACAAAAACCTGGAACAGGAAGTTGCATCATCCGAAGCATCATCTCCTGATCGGACGATGACAAGAACAATCGAAGGAAGGAGAAGTCCCGCTCACGGACTTAAAATACGATCTCTCGCCCGGTATGTATCTCATGTTTCCTTTCCAAAATTTTAATTTCATCACTGCATTTGCATATTTCCCCTTCCAAATGTGAATCACCCTTGCATTATAATTAAGAAAAAACAAAAGGAAAATTCTCAGGACAGTAGGTAGTTTAGCCGATGTCTCAAGTTCGGCCGAACCTACCCCTGTGCCCAAATGTGCACTAACCTGTAGGGTTTTGTCAAGGAAAGATCAGACGAGTACAGTTGGCCAGGTACACCATTCATTTCCAAATACTTTTCATCCTTGCCAAATACTCCATGCAACATCCTTCCACCCACACTCATAGCATGCACATCCATCCATCCAGACCCAAATTTCATGCAAACCCCATACCTGGTCAGCTCGACCGAGGGTCTCATCCTCGACCGATCCTAACCTTCACCTTTTACCACGAAATTTGGCCAACCAGCACAAAAGCATGGTCTCCACCACTCCACACTGCTGCACGCTTCGTCCTATCACAATCATGGCAGCACGGGAGTGGTGTGATCCATTTGATCCTTTGGTCGTGTCATCTTGTCCACAAAATCCACCCATGTTCCCATGCTCTAGTGCTAGACAAAGCTCCAAAGCTGGTAAGTGGAGGTCGACAGGCTAAGCACCCCCATGGTTTGTTCGATCGAACCATGGTGTTCAGCAGAGTCCCTCCTCTCACTTGCCTGTGGGTGACACCCTGGATGCATGAAGGAAGCTTGCTCCATCCAGGTTTGCACTTGTACATCTCTTGAGTACATCTCTCTCAATTCTAGGCAATGCTTGGTTCACTTGCATAAATAAAAACATAAAAGCAACAAAAATATTTCCTTGATCATTATGCTGCTTCTTGAAAATGGTTCGTCGAAGTCATAACTTACCCCACAAGGAGGACTATATTCTGTGGAGGTTAAATCCCAGCAAGAACAACAAACCCCGAAAACTAAATGTCACACCCCAAAATTTTTGGATTTTGGGACGTGATTTGTTAGCAAAATTAATACAATAATTTTCTCAATTTTCTAAAATTTTCCGAGGTTCATATAAATTAACAGGTAATTTAGTACATGGAAATAATTATTTTCTAAAGGCAAAATAAAGCAACATAGGTTTAATATTGAGTGCCATGCATTCACGCCGGTTGCATTTAATGGCTTAATGTGTGTAAAGTTTTCAAAAACACGTTTAAAAGCCTAATGGGAATTTTCCAGAACTTTCTAGGATTTATTCCTATTTTTATATAGTTAATTCCAATTTATGGGAGGTTCTAAATCTTTTTCATGAGCTCCAAATATTTTATTTGGGTTCCTCATGTCCAACTCTATCTCTGGAATTTTTCCTAGGATTTTTAGAATTTTCAAGTTATTTTTCATGGTTTTTATATCAATTCTGGACTTATCTAGAATTATTTTATAACCAGGAAAATAATTATTCTGAAACTTAAAATCACCCGAAATCTTAGTAGACCAGCGTTGGCCCAAAGTTGACCTAATTTGAGGCCAAACCCATCCCATCATTCTATTGGGCCAAATTTCAAAGCAAATTCGCATTGGAATGGGGCAACCCACCTTTAGTCCCATATTGCTAATGAACCTGGAAGTGAGAGTTTTCTTCCTATATATACGAACCACCTCTCCTCTGAAAAAGGCACATCATGGACTCCTTTATAGGGAGGCCCCTTTGTTTGGGATTCCCTAATGTAGTCTTCTTCCACCATATCTTCCACTACTGCCCATTCTTCGTCTCGTCGTCGCGCCGAGCCTTCCGTCGTTTTTGGCCTCAAAATTTTTAGTAAGACCCTCAGCAAACATATTCGTTTAGTCTATTCTCTTTCGTAGAAAAGCCCCTCCTAGTTTTAAGCATCGGAAATCTTGTTTAGTCCATAGTTTCCACGTTTTAGATTCGTTTTAATCCGTTTTCGTTGCGATAGATTCATATCGACATGAATTACGATTAGAAGTATTATTTAACTTGTTGTAGGATCGAAACCCTCTAATATAAGCTATCAGAGGGAGGTGAAGGATATCAATAAGTTGCAGCGGAGATTTTCACCCTCAAAAACAGATTCTGAAAGGTGCACAAAATCATGTGTAGATTCTAGACAGTAGCTCCTAAAATCGTGATTTTTTTCAGAAGATAGATTATCAAATTATGAAGTTAACCCAATTCGAATCACATTAATCACATGTCTAGAACTCGAGATATAAAATAAACAAGCAGACTATGTCAGATGGTGACGAGACTTGATCAAGCCCTAATTTTTTGTTTAAACAAAGTACGTATGGAATTAAGCAACCAAACTTTTCAGACCTAGTTTTTGATGTCTTAGCAATATTCTGGATGAATTAGACCAACACATCCATCGACAGCGAGTCTCAAACCCTCACATCGACAATCTTCACGTGCACCGTTCTCTAGCCCGAACATCCGGCGAGACATCCTTGACCAATAGGACCTCAGTTCCTCGAGAACTTAGTCCCGACCCTTCTGCTTAGCATGCTCTTTTAAATCTTTTATTTTGATTGGTGTACTGTTCTTAGATGTATATTGTTTGCTTGCTTGTTTAGCTGCATGTTGTGCTCGTGTCGTTGATTGTTGCGGGCAGAGGAACGTTATCAAGAGATTGCAAGAACAAGATTGAAGACTTTGAGTAGCGGTATCTTTGTTGGATAAAGACAAGTTATAGCACGGACAATCCTTGCTACCTACACACTTTGTAATAAACTATTTCATACATGCATGTGCCTAAATTGATGTACCTTTAAGGCTGTACCTAGTCTTGATTATCCTGTATTTGTTTACCTTGGGTATTTGCATTTGGGTAGAATCTTTGCTATGCGCGGCTACTATCACCATTGTTTAACTGTTAATTTTGACTTAATGGTTCACTTCAAACATGATGATAAAACTTGCTTTTTAGCAACTTGGTTTAGGGAACTAGAGCATGTGCTTCGTGCTTTGTTCTAGTGTCTCTCCGTAAGGTCCGATTCTTAAAGCGGCAACCCAGAATCCTGTCGCCACCGCTAGAACTATTATGGCTCTAGTCTTGGTTAAGTAGCTTGTACGTCTCTAGCTTACCAGTGGTTACCGATGGGGCCGATGGCGTTAAGGGAAGCAAGGCGCGGGGTGTTTCTTGATTCCACCGTGGACGGTAGCCCCGTCGGCTAGGTCTCGTTAGACCCAGTCCCATGTTGGGAGTCCCTACGATGGGGAACTCCACATGTTGCGCATTATTGGGTGCGGTGCCCGCGCTTTGGAGTCCATCTCGGTGCCTACAGTCTCACCACCTTGTTGTACCTTAGCGGCCACTAACTTGTTAGGGTGTCTTGTGAAAAGCCTTGTAGCGTCCCTATGCAGTCACACCTCGGAAGTGTTGATGTGCGTGGTACACTTGCTAAGTAAATGTTTACTTACATTTGTCATTATTCAACAAAATCCCGGATGGGTAACAGATGGAGTAAATGAGTCTGCTGCTATTGAGTTTCTCGAGGATCTTCTATACTTCTGTGCTGTGGTCAACAAGTCGGTGTCCTTGTGAACTTGTTGCTCTACCCGTCGAGAGAGTTAGACTTTCGCTGTGTTTTATTTAGGTAAACTCTGATGTAAACTATTTTATTCGAGCATATGTACTCTGATTTCCATATTTGTAAGCTGTATGTGTTCTGTGGACATCCTGGACACACATATGGCAGCATTCGGGTTTCTATGTAAATCCGGGTGTGACACTAAAATGCTAAACCATGATCGATAGTCCTTCGGGTATGGTTGTTCTAACATTTTGCAGGCATCATTTCGTGATCCCCATTCCTAAGGACGATCAAGCACATTCGGTACACGAGCATTGGTAAGACTAGGGACACTCCTATACCACATCACATGTCTCGGCACCGATCAAGTCCAAGTCAGAGATCACTAACACTGATGTTCCAAGTAAAGCTTGGGGGAGAGGAACCCCACGAGGTAAGTCCCAACCGTATCATTGCAAGCTGCATCTTTGATCTGCTTTTGCTTTCATTTTAGTTTGAATAATAAAAATAGAAAAAATATTTTCTTTCGAATAAAATAACTCCCAACTATGCATAGAATGAATCGTATGCCTTTCACTTTGGAAATGATGAATAGTTACTCTGTCATATATCTTGCAAGCACCTTGTTCACAACTTGTTACTCTATTGGTGCTTGAGTTATTTAGCATGGGTGAAATATGAACCTAAAAACCTTGTGGGAGCACATGCTTTATTCCATGTCTAGGTTGTTGTGAGGAATGATATAGTGAGACTGTGGTTGAGTTCTTGCTTTTGCTCTTAGTACGGTGAAAATCTCGGATGAATTTATTTTCAAAAAAATACTATGAGGTTCCTCATTGGTCAAAAATACCTACCAAAGCCATATGGTAAGCTTAGTTGAAAACCTTCTACTCATATGCTGCTTGTTGTCTTAGTGAGTTTGTCAAATTGTTGTGACCTTTGGGTGAAACTTTCATGCTTCTAAGATCGATATTCACGTACACACCACCTCTCACTTGCAATTCCTACACTAGGAGTTAGCAAACATTTCCATCATCCATCCACAAAATAAATGCTCCATTCTTTTTGACCTTCCTCTCCAAATATCCTTAACAGAGACATGGGCTATGCAAAATAGAAAAGCATGCCAAGGAGCATGGCAAAAAGAAAAGAAAAATGAGAAAAAGAAAAACATGCCAAAAATGCATGGAAAAAATATGAGAAAAAAGAAAAATAACCCATGATCTCGAAAATAAATCAAGGTGAGGAAGAATCATCCCAAGGAGTTCCACCATATTCCACTCCATTCCACTCCACATATTCCACACACTTGCACTTCTTGATCTAAAGGTGTGATTTGGTTCCCCAAAGATCTGGTCTTTGACTTAGCAAAATATAATATGCAAGTATGCCTTCATCCATTGTCCCTGAGCCACACAAAAGCTTTATTAGATACAAAAACACTTGAGTGATTGAGTGTGCCGATTGAGGAACTCTGTTTTAACTTTCAAAAAAAGAAAAACTCCGAGATAGGATCCTGAAAAGAGTAGGAGTGGAATTAAACTGAGTCCAGCTATTCAACCTTTCAACCACCCAAGATGAAGAGATTGCTATACGCCCCATGGGCAAGAAGGTAAGTTATCACTTTGCTAAAAATTCAAGTGTTATAGAGTACTAGTTGTGCATATAGAGTACCTGCAAAATACTGACATTGTAGCAACTCCTGATCCACCGAGCCTAAGACTTTGGCTTTGCTCGAGGACGAGCAAAGGTATAAGCTTGGGGGAGCTTGTTGGCGGTCGTTACGGCCTGATTTCGGCCGATTTTTACCGCCAAAGTCTCGTTAAATAAAAGGCATATAGACATAGTTCCATACATTACTAGGCTTATACTGGCTATTTCCACAAGTCTTGGTGTTTCTAAGTGCTCTGCAGGATTATACCCAAAAGCGGCATTAAATGGACGATCCACCGTTTGGACTAGAAATGCACTCAGAATTATCATTAGCACAACTAATCTCAAATGTCTATTTAGAGTACGTCATTGCGAAGATCTCATCAAGACGATTCCCAGGGATATATTATTTGCATTGTTCTGAGCTCGGAATAAAAAGATATTCAAGGAATAATTGGGCGATGACGTCAGCAGCATCTGGTGGGTCCACAGGTGGGTCAACGCTGAGGGGCACGTGGCCAGCAGCTGCGCGCTGCGCGGCCCAGCACGACGGTAGCGGCAAGCGCAGGGGCAGGCAGCTCCCTCGTGCGGTGGCAGCTGGGCCCAGCAGGCCTCGTGGCGCCCAATGCCAAGCAGGCAGGCAGCGCACTCGCGCTGAGCCAGGGGCCACATGCAAGCGGCGCTGGCCTGGCCCACATGCAGCACAGCGGCAGAGGAGCGGAGCGGACCGAGCGCAGAAGCGGAGCAGAGTCGGTCAGCATGTAGCACGGGAGAGCGACCAGGCCAGAGGCCACGCGGCGCTAGCCGGGTGGGCAGCAGCTTAGAGGTGGTGCTGACCCCGGACGGCATGCAGGAAGGCGGCACAGAGGTGGTTCCCAGGGGGCGCGTGGCAGATGCTCGTTGGCTGATGGAGTCCTCATGCGGATCAGCACAACAAAGGCTGCAGCGCGCAGGGTTCAGTCAGGGACAAGTGGCGAACACCTATTGGCCAGCAGCTTCTCTCGCGGATCAAGACCATGGGAGAAAGCACGTATGCATGTAACCTTCTCCACATCTCCAAGGCACATCTCCACTATAAATAGACCCCGTCTCCTCACTTGTAACAAACACCACTTAGGAGCAAGTCTCCATTACTCTCTTTCAAGATGTAGAGTTAGGCTAGTCCGTTGGGAGTTAGAGTCAGGGTCGAGCTTCGCTTGGGGTTCCGGAGTCGTCTTCTGGAGTTCTGGTAAAGCTCTTGTATCTTCTCCATTTCTTTATGCAAGACTCTAAGTATTTAATTTATTATCTTCCGCATTTACTTGAGTTATTTATTCAGCATTTATTTCTGGGATAATTGTGGAATGTCTAGCCTTGGTTATAAGCTGTTGTAGTCTGGCTCTATAAGTTCTCTCCTTAGTTCTTTGTCTCAGCTGGTTCCTCGATTCTACTCAATGCTTGCGGTGAATTGTCATTGGGATATTGACAGGCCGGTTGCTTGCTCTTTCTAGTAGAGTAAGTAGTTACTGTCTAGTATAGGCGTGGTGCCCAGACTAGATGGTAACCTTGGTTTGCCCCTGAGTCTACGGAGGTGGTAGCCATTAGGTGGTGACAACCCTATACGACCTACGTAGCCCATCACGTTCGTCTCGACATGTAGGATTCCCCAGTGCGGAGTTGGTGACACCACTTCTCATCCCTTTCTGCGTGTCATTGGTTCTGTTGTCCCGATGCTGAGATAATAGAACTAGAAAAAGAACCATAGACGTCATTCTGCATGCTAGATGTAATCTTTGCTGGAGATATCTCAAGGCCGGTGGAAGTATATAGGAATCCTTTTCTGTCTCGTTGTCCTCCCACTAGCTAGACCACTCTTCTATCTATATCATTTATCCCAGACTTCTCCTTGTGTGTGTCACTGCATATCATTCCTACCCTATCCTTTACCCCCGCCTTGTTAGCCGGTACTTTAATTAGTAGTTACATCCTTGTTAATAGTCAATACTCTTTATCCATTGCTTCCCTGAAGAAATAAATACGATACCTTGCAATACTCCCGGGTGAAATGGTACGTCGGTATCCGTGCGCTTGCGGATTTACATCTATGTCGTATGAATACCAATGAATACTCATTGCATCATTACTGGGATTCATAATCCTGATAGTGGACCGTAAGAAGTGTCAACATCGGCCGAACTGGACCCAATGTCCAGCAACCCTCTGTTGCACCGCCTCTGTCTTGTGAACGCCCATCATTTCTTCCCACCGGCTGGGTTTGGTAGGTTTGTGCTTCTTTGCTCCAGATTGACGATGTGAGCAATCCATGTGACCTCTAAGTGTGTTTTCCCATGGGGTGTTGCATTGCATATGAATGGGCTACGGGGGGTGGTTTAGCCGAACTAGGTGGTTCGGCTGAATATGCCACTTTTGCCCCCTTTAGTCCATGTTTGCTCAATTGTGTACTTGCACCTCACATATTCACCAAAACTAGTGGAACATTATCAAAATATAAACCTAAGTGTATGAACTGACTCATATGACCTCAATTATTCCCGAGAATTAGTGGTCAAAATTGTGCCGTAACAACCGCCAACACCAACACACCCCCATTTAAGAATTTATTTCATATGCATGCGTCTAATTTGATGTACCCTAAGGTTGTATCTAGTTACTCCTATTCCATTTATACCCCCGAGTTTATGCATATTTGTAGATCTCTGCTAGGCGTAGCTACTGTCACCATTGCTTAAATGTTAATCTTGACTTAATGGTTTACTTCAATTTGATGATAAACTTGCTTTCTAGCAACATGGTTCTGGGAGCTAGAGCATGTGCTTCGTGCTTTGTTCTAGTGTCTCTCCGAAGGCCTGATTCTTAAAGCGGCAACCCAGGAACCTGTTGCCACCACCGGGACTATTATGGCTCTGGTCTTGGACAAGTAGGTTGTACGTCTCTAGCTTGCTAGTGGTTACCGACAGGCCAACGGCGCTCTATGGGGAACAAGGTGTGGGGTATGGTTTTGATCCACCGAGGATAGTAGCCCCCTCAGCTATGTCTCGTTGGGCACAGTCCCGTGCTGGGAGTCTCTGCGATATGGAACTCCACACATTGCGCTTGTTTGGCATGCGTTGCCGCGCTCTGGACACCATTGACCCCCTCATTGATGTGACTCTGGGCGTCAGTCAATCTCGGTGCCTTGGATCATGCCACCTTGTTGTACCTAAGCGGCCACTTTCTTGTTAGGGTGTCTAGCGAAAAGCCTCGTAGCGTTCCTATGCAATCGCACCAAAGGAATTGTGATGTTTGCATGGTTGGGTGCAAAGTTGCATTGATATTTTATGCGACCAGTGGGTAAAGGGCGAAACCTCTATAGAGTGCAAAGCTGCATCATGATAGCCGTGCTGATGGTCAAGAGCGGCCTGGATCCTTTTTGATTAGTGGTTCTCTAATCAAATTGAAGTTTATTTATGCTTAATGTCGCTTTTACTTCATTAATTGGGTTACAACTGGGTCTCATACACTTGTAGTAACTTGGATAATGTTAAAATGAACCAACTAAGTGCCAATGCAGTTCAGCCGTGTCAAGCCTTACTTTTGAGCCTTCATACACCGTGTTATACTTTCTAAGTAAATGGATTACTTACTCTTGTTATTATTCAACAAAATCCCGGATGGGTAACATATGAGTCAGTGAATGAGTCTGCTGCTACTGAGTTTCATGAGGATCTTCCGTTCTACTAAGCTGTGGTCAACTAGTCAGAGTCCCTGTGGACTACGGCTCCGCTTAGTTGAGAATAATAATTACACTTCCGTTGCTTTATTTATTTATTTGTGATAAACTCTGATGTAAAACTATTTTATTAGAGCATATGTACTCTGATTTCCATATTTGTAAGCTGTATATGTTCTGTGGACTTCCTAGGCACAGATTACAGATTGGTATTAGAGCCATGCTGACTGTCGGACCGCAACCTAGTTAGTATGGTCGATTAAATTTTTTTCAGTCCTTGCCCTTTTTGTTTTCATTTACAAAATGTGTTGAGTTCTATTTATAAAATGGTGTTCTATATTTTGTCTACCCCTGTCTATAGCAAAGTTTCTAAAATTCTCTTCTTCTTTTTTGGCTTTGTCTCTCTTCTACAGTAAATGGATCGCACGTACCAGACCGCCCGCAAGACAACCTGTGGCTACCTTCCACCTTGTGTCCCTGAGCAAGCTTTGAGCACCCGCTACTAGGATGCCTACCAGGAGTGGAGAGACATGTGTGATGAAGAGCGCTTGGGGCAGCTATAGGAGGAGGGACGCCGGTGGGAGGAGTCCAAGGAGGAAGATGAACCTGAGGAGGTGGAGCTCTTTGACTCTGAGCGTGAGCGGGAGGAGCTAGGGGAGCGCCATCAACACGAGCCAATGCAGCCCACTGAGAGTGGAGACCCCGCCGGTGACCCGAAAGATGATGGAGATGATGAAGGTTATGATGGGCATGATGACAATGCTGGGGATCCATTATATGATGAGGATGATGAGCATGAGGAGGATGAGCCAACAACACCTGAGAAGCAGCTAGTTCCAGCGGCTCCTGAGGTACTAGTAGCACCCGGGGTGGTCAGTGGAGGACTACGTCAGGGATGGGGGCGACAACTTCAATCACTAGTGCCTCAGGCAGATGCTTCGTGCCCACTACCGTGATGTGGTCATAGAGTACCGCTGTGAGTGGTGGACACACCCCCGCTTCCCGAGCTTCTGGATGACACGGCTGCATATCAGTACGCCTAATCACTTGGCGAGAGGTGCTAGGAAGAGGTCGATCCACTATGCCATTAGTGACAGAGACTCCCTGGAGGCAGGGATAGCGAATGTAGCTTGTGAGGCCTACTTCCGCTATAGAGACAGATTCTGGGCAGAGGTGTAGAATGGTCCAGAAAGGTGGTGCCCCCGCCGGAGGAGCAGAGAGACAGCTTGCACCATAGCTCCCATAGAAGACATCACCGACCCCCAGTTCGCTTCTACTATGGCGCTTGTGGCCACCCTCAACACCAACCTAGATGCTGCTTCAGATGAAATCTTTAGGTTGAGGCAGCAGTTGACAGAGACATAGGATAGAGTGCTGCGGCTGGAGCAGCAGTTGGCAGCACCCGCGGCACTACGCAGTCCAGTTTACCATGCAGAGTCACCTACGCGCAAGTGGCACCGCTACGGATCTGCCATCGCCAGCACCACCGTCCAACGTGATCCTTAGAGTGTACCATGAGTTTGTAATAGGGATCGAGTAGTTTGCGTTTTGAAGTCGAGTCAAAACCCAGTGGAGTTGAGTCTTCTGTGGACTTTGTTCTTAGGTGTTTGATTTGGTTGTCATTATGCTTATGAGTGATTTGGATTTTTGTAATGAGTGTGATGGCTGTAGACGCAAGTTTACCACCATCTAGTATTGGATTAAGGTCTAAGGAAGTTAATGAATAAATAGATGGGTTATTTATCTCCTTTGTCCTTCATTTATCGAGTTCTCATTATCATCGGCTCATATCTTGTTCATTCCGTAATCCTCTCAAGTTTCTACTGCACAAGTCTGGGTTATTTGTTTCTGACTGACGGAGTACTGATGGGAATTATTTTTGATGATAGTGGTGGGAACAAGGAGTGGAGCAGGAGGCAATGGAGGCAACCAGAACTAGCCACCACCACCACCACCCACCATGGAGTAGTTGGTGGCTATACAGACTCGGCTGGTGCAGCAAATGACTCAGTCCTTGGTTATGATGTGTAACACCCCGACCTCCAAAGCCGCCCCACACAGCCCTTCCGAGGGGCGTGCACTTGTACACATAGCACCCTGCTTACACTTTCATCCTCGCTTCGTGTAAGAGGATTAACCCGAAGGTGCTATAGCTGGATGACAAGGGCTTATAAGTTACCTCCACCCTTGCTAAACTAGCAATGTGGCACTAAACACGTGCATCCTGCACTCACGGGCCACTACTGGGCCATACAAACTGGGCCGGGTGTGACATACACCCCCCCTCAAAGAACCCGACGTCCTCGTTGGCACAACTCACCCACACGGGCAAAATGTCCAGGAACGTTCCCCCTTAGCGCACGACCGTACGTCCAGTGCCGGCGCCATAGTCCATGTCGTATGCCCTAACCGGGCCACACGCGCCATGCGCCCTATGCCCACACACTGACTCGTACGTGCAACCGTGAGGGTCGGCTCTGATACCATTTGTAACACCCCGCCCTCCAAAGCCGCCCCGCACGGCCCATCTGAGGCGCGTGCACGCGTACACATAGCACCTTGCTTACACTTTCGCTCTCGCTTCGTGTAAAAGGGTTAACCTGAAGGTGCTATTGCTGGAAGACAAGGGCTTATAAGTTGCCTCCACCCTTGCTAAACTAGCAATGTGGCACTAAACACGTGCATCCTGCACTCACGGGCCACTACTGGGCCATACAAACTGGGTCGGGTGTGACATGGGCGAAACCTCTGCAGAGTGTACAATCTATCATGATAGCCTTTCTCAAGGTCACGAGTGGCCTGAATCCTTTTTTATTAGAACATGATCTCTATTTATGCTTAATGTCACTTCTACTTATTTAATTGGGTTGAAACTGGGTTTTACATACATGTAGTAACTTGGATCATGCTAAAATGAATCAACTAAAAGTGCTAATGCAGTTAAGCCGTGTCTAGCCTTATTTTGAGCCTTCATGTACCCGTGCTATAATTGCTAAGTAATTGTTTTACTTACACTTGCCATTATTCAACAAAATCCCGGATGAGTAACAGATGGATCAGTGATTGAGACAACCACTGAGTTTTCTGAAGATCTTCTGTACTTCTCTGAGCTGTGGTCAACCAGTCGGTGTCCCTATGGACTTGAGGCTCTACCTGTCGAGATAGTTAATACATAGACTTCCGCTGTGCTTTATTTAGGTAAACTCTGATGTAAAATGTTTTATTCGAGCATATGTACTCTGATTTTCCATATTTGTAAGCTATGTGTTCTGTGGACTTCCTGGGCACACATATAGTAGCATTTAGGTTTCTGTGTAAATCTGGGTGTGACAGAATGGTATCAGAGCTATGCTAACTATAGGGCCGCAGCCTAGATAGTACTGGTCATCATCTATTGGTTATTTTGTCATACAACCCTTGCTTCCTCTATCCTTGAGATTTTTATTCATAAAAAGTGCTATCCTTGAGCATTTTACCCTCCTTGATGACTTGTCTTTTGGTCATTATACCCTTGGTTGTTTTGTCCCCTCCTTGATAAATTACTTCTCACCATTGACTTTTGATTGTTTACCTACCCCTTGGTTAGATAAACTGCTGATCTTAATTTTTTGTCTATTTCACCCCTCCTCATTGATTGCTTTACCTTGATCATTAATCTCTCCCCTTGAATTATGACATTTTCTCTATGAGTATACTTGTTTACTCAATCATGCCTTGATATTATTTTCAATCTACTCCTTTTGCCTCAGTTCACCCTTCTTGTAATTCCATATTGCCGCTTTGGGATTTCTCCTTGGCCTGCAATCCCGAAGTGCATGCTCTACTCTATCTCTTTATTCTCAGACACTTAGATTGTCTGTATCACCCTAATGCATGCCCAAGTTACCTTCAAGAATGAAGATACGAGTATACTATAAGAAGTCAAGCTTGTGCAACAGAAGACTACAAGACGACATCAAACTCAATGCCACTACAACTAAGAAGTTGGGATCAAGATGAAGGATGCCTATATCAAGAAAGTTGAAGATTTGTCTATTCCTAGGAGGATGCCCTAAACCATTACTAACAACATCTAGTATCTTTTAAGCTTGAGTGGCTAACCTTGGCTGAGTGTGTCTGTAATGCTTGTCCTTATGCATTTGATTGATTTGCTTCTTTGCAATGATTGCCTAGTTGGGTTCTCTTTCCATTTTCCTTAGACATCCTTGTTTTTCTTGCTACCTTATCCACGTAAAATAAATGAAGAACATCAAGGATGAAACCAGAAGGCAATCTCCGCAATGAAGAAACAAAGCGAAAGAAGATTTGAAGTAGAGACTACGCAACTGCATCAACAACGAAGACGAAGAAGATGGAACCAACTACATCAAGCGAGACATCTTGTTATCATGATTTCTCCCTTCCCGAATCTTCTTGTCTTGATTTCTCCTCCTTGCTCCCAACCCTTGTGAATCTCGGGACGAGATTCCTATTAAGGGGGGTAGTTTGTCACACCCTGAAATTTTTGGATTTCAGGATGTGATTTTGAAGATTAATTACATAAAGAATTTCTCATAATTTTATAAATTTTCTCAACTTTATTTAATTTGTAGGGAAATTAGTACAGGGAAAACCATTTTTCTAAGTTAAAGTAAAACAATGTAGGTTTAACATTGAGTGCTTTGCATTCATGCCGGTTGTATTTAGTGGTTTTATGCATGTAAAGTTTCTAAAATGCGTTTAAGAGCCTCATAGGAATTTTCCAGATTTTTCTGGGATTCATTCCTATTTTCCTATAGCTAATTCCAATTTTTGGAAGGTGCTAAAATCTTTTTCATGAGCTCCAAATATTTTATTTGGGTTCCTCATGTCCAAATCTATCTTCTGGATTTTTCCTGGAAGTTTTGGAATCTTCAGAGCAATTTTCGGGGCTTAAATGATTTATCTAGAATTTTCTAGATTTATCTTTGCACAAAAACAATTTCTTAAAATAAAAAGGAAAAAGAAAACAAAAACCCAAGCCGGCCAAGTCCACTGTTGCTCCCTGAACTCTTTCCCCCGGCCTGTTTTCTCTCCCTCCTTTCTTCTTTCAGCGGGGCCCAGCTCCTCCGCGGCCCACTGCTCCGCAGCCCAACGCTTAGCGCCCCAGCCCACCTTGCCCTCCTGGCCCTGTCCACCGGCGACCCTCTTTCGGCCCAGCTCACCCACGCTCGCCCCGTGCCCCGCCTAGCCGCCTGGGGCATCAGCCTGCTCCGCAGCCAGCCCACCACGCGGCCCAGCTCTCCCCATCCTCCGCGTCGGCCACTGCCAGGTGGGCCCCGCCAGTCAGTTCCGCCTTCCCCGCGGAGCTAGACCAGGCTCGGGTGCGACCGAGCCGCAGCGAGCGCACTCATCGAGGATCCCCTTGGGGCCACCTCCGCGCCTATTTAGCTAGCGCCCGCCGCTGCCGCCTCCTTCCTTTTTCCCTCCGCCCGTGCACCCAAAGCCCTAGCGCCGCCAAGGTCACGCGCGCCGCCAGGACCGCCGCCGGGACCTAGCACCACCGGTCGTCAATTCACGGGCCTGTCACCTGAAGGGACGAGCCAGCGCCACCACGATGATCCCCTCGTCGAACTGAAGCTGCGCCGTCGGTCCCCGACGACATCCAGCCACCGGAGCGACCTCCCCGCAGGAAGCCGAGCGCCGGCCGCGCCATTGCCGCCGTTCCGGCGCCTCCGCTGCTCGCCGGGTGGAATTGAAGCCGCCACGAGCTTCCCCACGGCACGCCGAAGCCATTGCGCCCCTTCCCATCACCGGAGGACCACCGGAGCGCCTCCGCCCACTGCTTCCACCGTGGGGGAAATGCCGGCCGCCTCCGTGGATCCCCGCCGACGGTGAGCCACCCCTCGCGATCCCCTCTCCCTCCTCTCTCTCTTGCGCGTCACGCCTTGGATCCCTGCTGACCAAATCGCCGATGAGCATGCGTCGCCAGGAGCGCCGGCGAGCCTCCCCTCTGCTGTCTCAAGGAAGGAGATGACATTTTTGCAGTAAGGCCCCTAAGGAAGCCTTTAACCATTTAGATCTAACCTGTGACTTGCGCAAATTGCAGAAAATCCCCTGTAAACTTTGGATCCTCGCAACCAAGCCCTAGCCCAACACTTTTACAGATCTAACCCTGCCTTTATTCGATTTTGCGAGCCACTGTTCACCGAGTCACTGCAGACTCCCAAGCTACCCCCTGGAATCTACGGATAATTACGATTAGGTCCCTGCAATCTTGTTTAAGCTCTAGTTTCCACATTTTAGATCCGTTTAACCTCATTCTCATCGCGTTGGGTTCGCGTCAACTTAAACTACGCAGTAGTACTCATGATCA
The DNA here is from genome assembly GCA_033239725.1 of Echinochloa phyllopogon. NCBI lineage: Eukaryota > Viridiplantae > Streptophyta > Magnoliopsida > Poales > Poaceae > Echinochloa > Echinochloa phyllopogon. The sequence goes on along the minus strand of BTCW01000015.1, from coordinate 18,201,444 downwards.
TGATAATATGTATCTTTATAATTTAGTTTGGGATTAATTTGATTAAAATCTATTTAATTACCTTTTCCTACTAAAAGCAAACTAGGGTTTACATATCGGATTTCTATAATACTTGTTAATTTGGTTAATTCTGTTTAATCATGTTTTCATAGCAGCATCTAATTAGACTTATACCTCAGATTTATAAAATAATATTAATTTTATTAATGCTTACTTTAACTAGCTTTTCTAATTAAAAGCAATTTAGGCTCATACCTGGTGCTTACAAATAAAATTTAATATGACCATTATTACTATATTTTATTTCTAATAATAACATGACTAGTTGAACATGAATAATAAATTTATTTGATTAGATGCTCTCACATATTTTATTCCAAATAAAGGTTTAATTTGTACATAAATAATTATAAATAAAATATGAATAAGTTTTATCCCAGTTTTAGAAATTCAAATAGAATTAAATTAATTCCAACATAAGATGTTTGTCTGAAATACCTTTTATATTATTTATTTAATTAAAATTAATCAAGCATATAGTCTTTTATTTTCTTTTATAATCCAAATCTTCCGATAGTAATATCTTCTCAACCGTAGCTCCGTTTTCAGCGATTCTTACGCTCACGTGATCCTAGAATTGAGCCCTATCCTTTAGTGCACTCTTTTAAAAGTTTACTTTTGATTGGTGTATTATTCTTAGTTGTTCTTGTTGGTTTGCTTGTAAGTTTGTGCTTAATGATTGCTGCGAGTAGAGGGACGTCATCGAGAGATTTCAAGCAGAAGAGTTTGAAGATCAAGATTTGAAGACTATGAGTAATTATAATGGATTTGAGGCAAGTTATAGCACGACAATCCTTGCTACCTAAACACACCCATATGCATGTGTCTAATTTACTGTCCCATGAAGGTTGAACCTAGTTTTGTATATCATGTTCCTTTGATAACCTTGGGTTTTTGCATTGGGTAGAATCTTTGCTACACGCAGCCACTGTCACCAATGTTTAATTGTTAATCTTGATCTAATGGTTCACTTTATGATAATGATAAAACTTTCTTTTTAGCAACATGGTTTAGGGAAATAAAGAGAGCACCTCCTAAACAATGATCTAAGCAAAAGGGAAATTGAAATGGGAAATAAATTTAAACTAATGGTGCTCTACAAGATGCAACCACATGACATCTACTCTATAGGTGGATCGTAAAGGTCTAGATGTCATGTGGCTTTGGCGAGCTTCTTGAATTTGGTTGTGAATGCTTGGCAGGGGACATTGATCTTGTCATTCCTTGTCTATCTGCCAAGGCTCAGCGACCTTCTCATCCAGGTTGTTCAATTTCCAGCGTGTTTGTGCTAGCTTTTCTTTCAGGTTCTACAACCGTGGGCTCCTCTTCTTTCTCCTCCTCGGAATGTTCCATCACATGGCTCTTCGTTGGTGGGTTTAGAGAATTTTTGCTTGTGATACTCTTGGAGAGGGAACCCTTGGGTGAGGAAAGGTCTTTGGGTGGCCATGGTGGCTAGGTATGCTGGCTTTATGTTCGGGAAGGTGACGGAGGAGGACGACGGTCTCCAGAATAAATCAAGAAGACTCGATCGAAAGACAACTTTCCCGATGTTTTCCTCATGACCCCGGGATAAGATGGGATAGAGATAGGATCTAAGATTCGAATGGATGCGCATGGGCCAAGGGTGTCCTTCGGTTGAATAATGGTTTGGCCGAAGTGGCCCAGTTTACCCGAACCAAAGTGGGTTGGTATGCCCAGAGTGCATGAAAGACCCTAGTTCTCTAGTGCCTACCCATCTCATTGATGATCTTTTCCAGAATGTTCTTGATCTGCGTGTTGGATGTTCTGCTTGACCACAAGTTTGGGGGTGATAAGGTGTGGCTATAAAAATGCGGCTCCCCCATACTTGAATATTACCGGAGCAGATATGGGTCATCCCATAGGTGAAGTCTGCTCTCGTAAACCAATCTTTTCCTATTTTCACCTGGTGGGACGTACCCAGACACCATGAAGTTGACTATGTTGGTGTACCATAGCTCTAGTATTGTGACCTTGAGGAGCGTATCATCCCGTAAGAAATCATCAATGAGGTGATCTAACGGGACTTGTATCCAAGACAGACCCAACGGATGAGTCTCGGTTCCGCATCCTATTTGGTCAAAATATACTTAAGAGCAGCATGGTCTGAATAGACTATGACCTTTGCCCCAACTTGGTAGGACCGGAATTTGTCTATAACAAACACAACTGCTAAGACTCCTTTTCCGTGGTTGTGTAGTTGAGCTGGGGCCAGTGAGCGTTATGCTAGCGTATGAGATAGCATAAAGCTTCTTGTCCTTGGTTTGGCCCACAACAGCTCCTACGGCATAATCGCTCCCATCACACATGATATCTAGTGGGATGCTCCAGGCAGGAGGCTGGATGATGGGAGTGAAATTGAGTGCTTTCTTGAGGGTGTGAAAGGAAGCATATCACTCTTTATCAAAGATGAGAGGGGTTTCCTTGGCTAGGAGATTAGTTAAGGACTGGGCTATTAGAGAGAAATTTTTGATGAAACACCTATAAAGCCCGGCGTGGCCAAGGAGACTATGAATCCCCTTTATGTTGGTGGGAAATGTAGGCATAAGGTCGTGTTTAGGAGTAGGATAGGGGAAGATGATTGCTTCTGACTTTGAATCTAGTCTTTCCAAGGTCAAAGACGACGATGATTACTTGTAATCCCTTCTAAATCTTGGACAGAGTGATCTTTCTCCAGGACAGTGAGAATATGTTGAGTTTCAACATCAGAGGGCATGTCACTAATGGTCAATGGAGTTTGTTTGTCCCTAAAGAGGAAGGCATCCTTCTGTCCAGGGGGAATAGGCTTAAGCTCGATTGGAGGATGAATTTCTTCTACCTCCATAAAGAATTGGGCATCTTCTTATAGGATAGGTTCCTCTAAGTCTGTCAGAGTTGTTGAAATGACTTCCTCTACAGGGTCAGGATCGGGGTCCGTCACTATTTGTGGGTTCAAGGAATAGGAATAAGAGACTGGGACAGGTTCTTATCCGATCCTAAGTTCTACTAGCTGGTTTGTTGGTGAATTTTCCAGGATTTTCATGATTGGCCTACCAATAAAGATGGAATGTGTGGAATCATTGGGCAGGTCAAAGATATGGAAATCCAGGAAAAGTTTAGGGTCATTAATCTTAACGGGTGTGACCCGCAAGATCCCTAAACAATCGAAGATCTTTCCCGATGTGAACCTTCGACATTTTTGAGATGATGACCATGGTTCATCGGGGAGTTGAGCTCGCACCAAAGAGCTAGAGATTATGTTGATTTTCGAGGCTCGGGTCGTACCCGATTTCCTTGTCTATGCCCATAACTTCACAAAAGATTGTTCGGATTCTCTTGGGCATCTTAACGACCTCGATTGAGGCTTCAGCCTCGTCTAGCCATTTTTGACTCGTGATGGCAGAGAGACGTCCTAAGTACTCTCTCTGATATTCTAGTGCCTCCTTGTTGGCTAGTGGATCCTTTTGCTCTACACATTGTTCCAATGGGAAACTTGTTGCACTCCCTACGTTATCAAATAGATCATCGTCAAAATCGTAGGGAGTGGTGTAGAGTGGATGATAGTAGTCCAAGGTAGAATATAGTGGTGGTGGTTCGAAATGAGCATCGGGTTTTGATGGAACGAAAGAGCTGATAGATTTGGATTGTATAGGCTCTTTAGGTTTAGGCTGTTTCTCTTCTTCATCGGGGTGTTCATCATAGACTCCAGTGTAGGGAGTGTCATCCAGGATACGATCCAGGATTATCCTCGCTTCACTGGTAACCAAATGAGAAAACAACCCTCCTGAAGCTGAGTTCAAGAAAATGGTGGCTACGGGGCAGAGGCCAAGGCTGAAATGTTGTAGAATGATAGGTTCTAATAAGCCTAGGTCGGGTCCAGATGCCAAAATTTCCTTGAAACGAGCCCAGGCAGCTCCTAACAACTCTCCCTCTAAATGCTTAAAGGTAAGGATTTCGATTCGGAGGCTGGCTACCTTGGAAACTGGGAAGAAATTTAGGAAGAATTTTCTCTAAGGATTTCCCAGCACCCTTCCATATTTCCGACAGATAGAGAGTACCATTTCTTTGGTCCTCCCATTAATGAAAACGAGAATAGCTTCCATTTGTGCGTCTCTTGTGTCATGCCCGATATGGTGAGGCAAGAACAGAGTTGCTCAAACTCTCATAAATGTGCATAGGGACTCTCAGCATTCATTCCTGCGAACGTTTGCTCTCAAACCATGGCTATGAAGCCGGGACGCAGCTCATAGCCGGGTGTGTGGATGGGATGTGATGATGGTGGAGGTTGCAAACAATCGCCCTTTGGAGCTAAATGTTGACGTAAGGTAAGAGTGGAATCCATGTGGTGGATGGTGGATAATGGGGATACACGAACAACTTGGGTTCGGAATCCGAACAGCTACCGTTCCCCGACAACGGCGCCAGAAAGCTTGTTGGCACTCCTTACGGCCTATAGATAAATCCGCAAGCAGACGGATACCGATGTAGCTTTCACCCGGGAGTATTCCAAGGTATCGATTTCCATGGGGAACGAGAAGTGAGCTAATTCTAAACTAAGTTGTCCAAGGGTTATGGAATGGGATGGATGAAGTGGATGACAACAACAAAGAGGGAAGAGAAGCGATGAGAGGGTAGAGAAGGTACGAGTCTGATAAAGGCACTCTAATGATTAACTGAGCGGATTAGAGGGTACATATAGAAACTTGCTTCGGGACAATAGAACCTATGACACACAGAAATGGATGAGAAGGGGTGTCACCAATCCTACACTTTGGGATCCTACAGGTCGAGACGAACGTGATGGACTACGTAGGCCGTATAAGGCTGTCACCACCTAATGGGTACCACCTCCGTAGACTTGGGAACAAACTAAGTTAACCCCAAGTATAGACACCACGCCTACACTAGTTGGTTAATACTTATCTCCTATAGAAAGACAAGCACCCAAGCCAAGCAACCAGTATACAATTATACCAATCAACTAAGCATTGAACGAAGAACCAGCAAGTAAATAAAAGTAGAACTAACTGCTCAATTAATCAGGAAGAGATACAAGAGTTACCAGACACGACCCGGATGTCACTCGAAGCAGAGCCGCATCTGTAGAGGTACAGCTGGAAGAGGGGCTGACACTCCGGCTCCTCTCCGGACGCTCACCTCTCCTCTCTCCCTATCTTCTAAGTATGAAAGTGGCAGAGCTTCGCTAAGGAACTCCTCTCTTGTGTTGTGTGTTGAAACAGGTGCTAGGGGCTTCAATTTATAGTGGCCAAGGGCGGTTGGAGGTGGAGCAGCGGCCAATGCACCGAGAGGTGGTGCTCGGCTGGTTCGGCCGAATCTCCCGGTTCGCCCGAACCTAGGAATTCGCCCGAACTGCCACATTGCGGTGCAGAGGCCGTGTAGCTCTGGGGGCGGTTCGACCGAATGGAGGCCTTCGGCTGAATCGAGGCCTTCGGCCGAACTGGGCCTGTGGACCAGCAATGCTCCCCTCTGCAGCCTCTCCCTCCTGGAATTTCTGGGTTGCGTCATCTTGATGTACTTTGTGTTGTCTTGGCCCAGAGGTGATGTGGCGGTAGTCCACATGGCATGCTCGGTCATTGTCTGGTCGTTGTTGGCGTGGATGGCCTTCCGATCGTGCTTCGCGTCGTATACGGCTAAGGGGGGTAATCGGCCAAATCGTGTCGTTCGGCCGAATCGGTTAGTTCCGACCCCAATAGCACGTATTTGTCGTCAATGTACCTGCACAAGTGAAACACACCAAAACTCGTGGAACTTTATTAAAAGTAAACCTAAGTGCATGGAATGTTGCATAAAACCTCTTTTATTCCCGAGTATTGGTGGTCGAAAACGAGCCATAACGACCGCCAACATTCTTCTCGGCGTGAAGACGGTTCGCCTCACGGACCTCGGGGAGAGGGGGGACCGACCGATATCCCTTGCGAGACAGTCCCTGAAATTAGCACCAGATTTAGAAAATGAAAATGAGCCTAAAAAAACCAAATCGACAAAGGCTCGAACACGGGTCACTTACGAATCGAAGATGGCCCACCTCGGGCGCATCTTGATGACCCAAAGCGCACCGTTGAAGCAATCCACTTTGGAGCACTCCACCGCGCGCTTTGCCCTCTGACTTGTGTGTTCGCGGGGGGAGCAGTTCCTCCAACATGCGTGAGCCCTCGAAGGGAACCCCGACTTCAGCTCATAGATGGGGAGTTTCCTCTCCATCAGCGGCACCACCCTTTGCCGATGAAAGTTGGCAATGACGGCCGCCACGGTCAAACCCTCCCTCACCAGAGCCCACAGCGCGTCGGTAATGACAATGAGCTTGGCCTGGCGGTCGACTGGGGACACGCCATGTGACCAGGTGATCGCCTTCTCCCGGAGGACCTTGCCTGTGTACGCCGGAAGCCGCCCGTCGTTGTTGTGAAGGTAGAACCACCCCTTGCCCCAGTCTTGGTTTTTGGAAGTCATCGTGCAGGGGATGTAGAGGTGCTTCTGGGTCTTGCGGGGGTGGATGGTGAGGTCACCAGCGTGGACGGCCTTCCGGACCCCGCTCGTCTCGCTGGCGGTCGTGTGGAGCTCACCCCAGAAGAGGTGAACCCACGGATCCCAGTGTGCCTCGACCTCTAGGTACCCCTCGCAGATGGCGACGTAGACTGCCGCCTGCGAGATGGCATTGGGGGTGAAGTTATGCAGCTCCACGTGGTAGTGGTGGCACAACCCTCGCATGAATCGCCGCGCGGGGGCCGCCGAACCCCTGCTCATGCAGCCCGGCGGGGGAGTTGGCTCCCCATGCGACGCCGGCGAAGCAATCCACTCCAGCTTCTCCGTGGTTGAGATCTTGGGCAACAGCCCAACTTCGGCGAGGCTTGCGAGGTAGCTCACGTCCGCGTTGGATGGGCTCCATGGCGCGGGGTCCCTGATCTCAACCATGGTGGCAAGTGAAAGGGAGGCGAGGCGGAGCTTGGCGGCACGCTCGGGCGGGCTCTCTCTTCTTCCTCGCGGCAGATCTCGAAGAAGCAGAGGCTTGGGAAGGCAAATGGCAAAGGTAAAGAGATTAACCTCTCCGACTCCTCGTTTTATACCCCGGTGCAGTTAATGCAGTGGGCGCTGCTCTCACTGACGACTGGGCCCCATCTGGGAGTGAAAACCCACACGCGCGCAATCCAAGGAAGCATTATAGCCCGTCACTTCGGAACCACTCGCACGCACGCCGCTCACGCCTAAAAAGGCACGCCCGCTCCGTCTGCCCCGGGCCACGTCAGCCACGTTCGTGCGCACGACCTGGTCAAGGCGAAGTCCAAGCGATGACATCCCCCCGGGAGTGCCTTCTGAGGTAATGCACCGCTTCGTGAGGCCCCACTGATCAGGGGTTCGAAGCCTGGCCCATTAGGGGTTCGACAGGCACCCTCAATCCACAGAGTCAGGGGCAACCCGGGCGCGCTCAATCGAGCCTACCCACGAATGTGGAGTTCAGGGGCGCCTGATGCTGCGTTCAAGGCCAGACAAAGGCAGCTAGGCTAAAGGGTCCCAACGAGGGAGAGCAATGAGCCCTCGACTCCTATCGAATGGGGTCGAGCCCTGCCCAGATAACCTTTGCAAGTGCTTTCATGAGATGTGTCTCCGGACCATGAAGCCGACCCTTATCAAATGGGGCACAGACATCCACTTGAACCACCCGTTAATAGCTCACCGAGGCATCCATGACTCATCGCCCGCTGGTGGGTAGCATGGATTTCCTCACCGCTCGTGGGTAGCATGGCACTTCTTACGGTGCAATATCAGGATTGTGAATCCAGGTACTGGGGTAAGGAGTGTTTCAGTGGTTTTTCTTATGGCTCAGTAAAATATATAAATATTCTGCAAGCGCACAGAATTACCGTTGTAGCACTTCACCAGGGAGTAATCTAAGGTATCATAATTTATATTTCAGCAGGGAAGCTTTGGCAAGATTACTAGCAAACACATATTCGAGACTATAAGAGAAGGGTACAGTACTAGCTAGATAGGGGATAAACGGTATTGGATAGGAGTGGTTATACCGTGACACACAGCTCAAGGGTGGCTCAGATAGGAAAGAGAAGGAATAGATGGTTGGGAGGACAACTGATGAGGACATCACATACTCGGATATGACCATACACCACGATGTGTGTTCAATGTCATTTTCAGAAATATATAGCTGGATCAAAAAGAGTGTTAAACATACATGAAAGGCATGGAGGACCAAAGAAGTTGATTGGGGACCAATTCTAAGTATTCCCACGTTCTCCATCAGGCTACCACGTCACATTGGCCCAAGGAAGGAAAGAGACCAAATCCAACACATTTTGGAAAGTCTGGATTCGGACTGCAGGAAAGTGCTGACTTGCGACGGCCGCCACGATTTCATCCGGACTCCGTTTTGGGAGTTTAAGTACTTGATGGAAAGCTTATCAAGTCTACTTTAAGATGGATCTGGACTCACCTTCATATCTATTTTAATGCGACCTCAATCCTCGATTTACTACAGAGACCTTTTCTGCCCATGGTGCCGCGTCACCTTATTTTGGGCCAATGGGCCATGTATCAAGTTGGGTCCATTAGGGATGCATCCTAGGGTTGGAGCACAACCCCCACCAGGTCTTGGTCGTGTCCCTCCCCTCTCATATACACCCATAGCCACCATGAATAGATTAGGTTTTGTTTAGATGAAAGTTTAGCCATTTCTACTTGCTTGTAAGCGCGCGTGCTGGTCCAGCCGCCCGTCTTCAAGTCTACGGAACCCCACCTCTGTATTTTTAGATTGGCTATTAACTCCATATTAGCAATTGAGTTGCTTGTACTACTTGTTCTTGCCTGTTTTTCGATTGCTTGCAGGAATTACCCTAGTGGTTTGGTTGATCGTGCTCCACAAGATCGTGGCGACCGCTGGAGTTGGTGTATCGGTTGCTAAGGCGCAACATCCTTGGACGGTTGTAGTCGGGCCGTGAACGTCTCTCCAGTCTAAATCGAAGTTATCCCCCTCTCATCGAAAGATTGGGCGCAAACCTTAGCGGGTTCTCATCAGTTGGTAATCAGAGCAAGGTTTATCTGTGAGAGTTATCCAATTCTTTGCTGATTTTTCCCTATAGTCCAGAAAACCAAAAAAAAAGTAGATTAGTTACCTGTAATTCCTATAAACTTTTTGAGCCTTTACTAGTACTACTTAGTTAGGGCTTGTTGAGTTTTCGGTTGCATCGGTTGTGTCGAGTTGCTGGTCCTAGTGTCTAATCCTTTAGAGTTTTGAGTTCTATCACGTTTTGGTCGCCACAAGATCCATTGTCATCATATATATCACTGCTGTGTTTTGATCACCACGGATCCATCTTAAGTCCGATTCAAGCGTTTAAATACAATCTGGAAAGCTTATCTTTTTACCTTTCCAACGAATCTAGCATTGTTCCAAAATTCCTTTTAAGCGTTCTGTATTTGTCCTGGAGATTGGCGATCTGTAATCTATGTAAACTCACCTTTTTGTGTTGATTTGTCTTGATATTCAGCAAAGGTGTAAAAAAAGGTGAAAGAAAGAAAGATAAAAAAGAAGAGGAAAAAAAGAGGCGAAAAAGAGAGAAAAAAAGACAAGAAGTGAGTAAAAGGGACAGAATTTGGTGTGTTCCTTTGTGCTGTGCTAGCTGCTCTTTGTCGGTGACTACCTTTGTGCCTAGGCTCACGTATCTACCATGGTTTAGCTTAGGACCAGCATTGTACCACCGTTGAATGATTATTCAACTTGCTTTGTTTTAACTAACGTGGTGCTAACTATTCCTTGTTTTTAGCCCACCTATAGCTCCACATATCCGACTACAGCATGACATGTCTTGTTGTTGCGGCACCGATACACTATATTTGAGGTTGTCATCTTGTTGGTTGCCGTCATGTCCTGTTTTGCTTGGTAAGAACTTGCAAGAGCTTGTTTTGAACAAGTTTAGTTTGAGAGAATTACAACCAACACATCTAGTAGTTGTCAGGAGGATACATATTATTTTGTGTTTCTTCTTTTCTACTAATCATGGTAGGTGATATGAAGATTTTTGAGCTCACAAAACTACACCTTCAGATTGAGGACGTCATTCACTTCTTGCCTTCCTATGATGGTAAGTTTGATCCTAAAGCATACATTGATTGGGAGCTAAAAATAGATAAAGAACTTAGAACATATGATTTGTCTGAAGAGCAAAAAGTGATTGTTGTTTCTGCTAATTTAACTAATTATGCTTTGACTTTGTGGAAGCACTTGGTGAGATATGATAAAGTTCCTAAAACATGGAAGGATATGAAAAGAATTTTTCGAGAAAACCATGTTCCTGAATATTATGCTAATCATATGCTTGATAAATTAAGTAGTTTAGAACAAGGTAAAAACTCTATTGTTGCATATTATCATGATCTGAAATTTCATATGTTGCATTGTGGTTTGGAAGAATGTGAAGAAGCAATTGAAATCAGATTTTTAAAGGGGCTTAATATTGAAATTCAGGATAGACTATTGTATGAAACATATGATTCTCTCTCTTGTTTGATTGACCTTGCTTCAAGAATTGAGATTCAACTTGCAAATGATTTGAGTGAAAATAAAATGGCTACTAGTTTAGAGAAATCAGATTTTCCTTTATTACAAGATGATTATCGGGTTGTACCTTGTGACAAGGAAGAATTTTATGATAGTTCTCCCATTGCAGCACCACTACTAGAGATAGACCACTCTATTTTTCCCCTTGCACATAACATTTTGCGGGAGGATGGTACCATTGAGTTCAATGAGCAACTACACCCGCTGCCAAAGTGTGAAAAGAATGAATGTACAACACATACCACGTCGGGGGTGAGTGAGCAATGCAACACATTCGATGCTAAAATCACTCCATGTGAGTATGATCATGCTTTACTTTTATCTACAACACGACTAGTGCTTGGACATGATGATTCTATTCTTGATGATACACATGCTGAAATAAGGCGTGTTCATTGTATTGCTAATGAGCAAGAGGAGTTGAAAATTATATCTTCTTTAAATTGTTTAGGTTATATCAAACTTGATTTTCTTTGTGACCTGAATAGTTTGAAGAATGAGATATATAACAAATCTGGTTTGTCATGTTTTGATCATTGTCTTCTTTGTGCAATTGGCAAATATGATAGCAAAGGAGAATGTTTGGTGGATAAAGTTTATGTTTGCTCTAATATAAATTCTCCTTTTGGGCTGCAATACCATGATCAAATAGGGGGCTGTACTAACACTAATAATGTCTCGCAAAGTTTTCCTAGTGTTTTCCTTAATCAACAGGTTCAGCCCAAAGAAGGGGAGCATTCCTGGTTGTTGTCGGACAACATAGTTTTCGCTCCATATTCCAACTTCAAACCAATGACTTCTGAATGCCACTGGAGCAAGTCGAGGACGACTTGCAGCCAAGAAGGGGAGAATGATGAGGACATCACATGCTCGGATATGACCATACACCATGATGTGTGTTCAATGTCATTTTCAGAAATATATAGCTGGATCAAAAAGAGTGTTAAACATACATGAAAGGCATGGAGGACCAAAGAAGTTGATTGGGGACCAATTCTAAGTATTCCCACGTTCTCCATCAGGCTACCACGTCACATTGGCCCAAGGAAGGAAAGAGACCAAATCCAACACATTTTGGAAAGTCTGGATTCGGACTGCAGGAAAGTGCTGACTTGCGACGGCCGCCACAATTTCATCCGAACTCCGTTTTGGGTGTTTAAGAACTTGATGGAAAGCTTGTCAAGTCTACTTTCAGATGGATCTGGACTCACCTTTATATCTATTTGGATGCGACCTCAATCCTCGATTTACTACAGAGACCTTTTTCTGCCCACGGTGCGGCGTCACCTTATTTTGGGCCAATGGGCCATGTATCAAGTTGGGTCCATTAGGGATGCGTCCTAAGGTTGGAGCACGACCCCACCAGGTCCTGGTCGTGTCCCTCCTCTCTCATATACCCCCATAGCCACCATGAACACATTGAGTTTTGTTTAGATGAAAGTTTAGCCATTGCTACTTGCTTGTAAGCGCGCGTGCTGGTCCAGCCGCCCGTCTTCGAGTCTACGGAACCCCACCTCTGTGTTTTTAGATTGGTTATTAACTCCATATTAGCAATTGAGTTGCTTGTACTACTTGTTCTTGCTTGTTTTTCGATTGCTTGCAGGAATTACCCTAGTGGTTTGGTTGATCGTGCTCCACAAGATCGTGGCGACCGCTGGACTTGGTGTATCGGTTGCTAAGGCGCAGCGTCCTTGGACGGTTGTAGTCGGGCCGTGAACGTCTCTCCAGTCTAAATCGAAGTTATTCCCCCTCTCATCGAAAGATCGGGCGCAAACCCTAGCGGGTTCTCATCAACAACGAGAAGAGATAGAGGAATCTTAGGTTCATTATCTACCTATGTCACTCGGGCTTAGAGATACAGTGGCTGAAGAGCCAGTACTCAGAGATCAGGGTTAAATCTAATGTCTTAGCGTCGGGACAATAGAACCTATGACACGCAGAAAGGGATGAGAAGGGATGCCACCAATCCTACACTATGGGATCCTGCAGGCCACGACGAACGTGATGGACTACGTAGGCCGTATACGGCTGTCACCACCTAACGGCTACCACCTCCGTAGACGTGGGGACAAACTAAGGTGTAGGATCTAGGATTACCGACTAGAGGGGGGTGAATAGGCAGTTTTATAAACTTCAGTCACAACACTAGAGAAATTTAATTAGAACCACAAGAGGAATTAAATCTCTAGCTACTCTAAGCCTATGTTGGTGATTTTGCAACCTAGGGTGACAAGATAAGAATCAATCTTTATGAAATTAACTTGCTTCAAGTAAATAATCAAAGACAATGAGCAAGCAATAAGAACCAGTGACATAAGAACTTATCCCGTGGTATCGATGACTTGCCGGTCAGCCCTAATCCACGGTGAGATGGATTCAATGTTCAACCGCTCCACTATCAAGTCTCCACTTGATGTATGAGCCGGTTAGAACCAAAGAACCACTCCAAATCTCGATTCCACTAGAGTTGCTCTTCACCGCTCCAGCGAGGTGAGAACAATGACCTCTCACTACCAACTTCCACGGCAACTTCACAATCTTCTTGAAGTGCTCGATGGAATCATGAGCTCCAAGCCGGCTAGGAGGTGGCAACCTCCAAGAGTAATAAATCAACCATGAGCTCAATGAAATTCTAGTGCCACAATGATCAAATCCTTGATGCAATGCACTAGAAACTCTCAATCTCACAAAGAAATGCAATCTCAAAGCAAGTGAGTGAGAGAGAGGAGAACAAGGGCTCTAGAATGTGTTTCAAGCTTTCCAAAGTGCCAAGAGGCCTCACATGCCCGCGGGGTGTGACTATTTATAGGCCCCTCCTCGGAACTACCCGTTATGTGCAATTCCCGTTCAAAATCGTGCACCGCGGACCGTCCGCGATCACCACGGACAGTCCACCAGAGCAAGCCCGGACAGTCTACCCATCTGGAAACGTGAAAACACTCTCTATGTGAACTTGAGTTAATTTATGGACCATCCGCGGCTCCACCTCAGACCGTCCGGGCGAACACTTAACGCCAGCTCAAGTCAACGCACGTGGGCCCAAAGTCAGCACAGTCCGCGGACCATCCGCGTTCCATCCGTGGACCGTCCGCGGTACATTCGGACTCCGCCGAACGGAATTTCCACAGGTTTTATATGTAGAAAGTAAAATCAAAATCTCACGGATCGTCCGCCCGAGGGCCTCGGACGGTCCGCCAGCCACGACAGGGCTGGTTTTCCATCAGATTTGCAAGGTGCCTTGTTCCAAGATAGTCACCACAAATTCTAAATGCACTACATGCAAATCAAAGACCATTGTGGCATTAATATTTCATTGAACCAATGAAGTTGATCCCTCTTGATAGTACGGCTATATATCCTATCAACCCGGTCATATTTCATCCTCTAATCACCTCATGACCGGTCAAATTTAAAAGCCCTATCATATACCTTTGCCTTGAGCTTTCAAGATCCAAAGCACACATGCTATTGATACACCGTCTCTCTGAAGCTCATTCCAACTCTCGAGACTAACCTATTCTCATTACCTCAAATGAAGTTGTTAGTCCACAAGGGTTGTCATTAATTACCAAAACTCAATTAGGGGCCTAGATGCCTTCAATCTCCCCATTTTCGGTAATTGATGAAAACCATAACAAAGGAGTGATAGAGTTGAGGGTGAAACATGAAATTACTTACTCTCATTCAATGAATTCCATATAAGTGACAGAGTAAATGATTTCAAATTTCAATAAATAGAGAATTGCTCCCCCTATATGTGTGCATGGATCACAAGTGACAATTTCCACACATGTTTGAATATGATAATCTTTGGCGAAGCATTCCCTACAACATGGAGATCAAGACAACAACATACATATATATATATATATATATGAAAATTTAACCGCAACATGTGTTAGCCTCAAAAGCCATAGTCACTAACACAAATTCATCATAGGAAATAGATATAGCAAATAAGTTCATCACACAAGCAAATATTAAAGTACCACATGAGCAAATAAGTTCTAACTTATTACATCCACACAAAGTTCATCTCACACATTCCATAAATAAACATGCAATGCAAAGTTCAATGTTTTCATGCTCATGCAACAAGCTCCCCCTGGAGATCACATCACTCCAAAGTCTCTCCCCCTTTGGCACCAAATACGAAGAAGGAACTACTCATCCTGCGGTGGTGGAGGAGGTGCCCGAGGATAGATACTGTAGAAGTGATCACTGAAGTCGGTGAACGTCGTGTTGAATGTAGCAAACGAGCCCTCAAGCTGTGTCTGGCGATCAACCACCTGCTGATACTGCTCTGAAGTAGATAAACCATCAAACCGTGCAGTCAGTGTCTCCATATCAGAGTGAAACCCCTGGAGCTGAGTCATGATGGGCCAGAAGTACTGAGTGTTCATCTACTGCTCATGTGCAATGAACCTAGTATCAAGCTGTTGCTGTAGCCCCTGCTGCATAGCCTCAAACCCTGTGGTGAACTGAGCACCGAACGACTGAGCCATACTGTCAAAGTATGGGGTGAAGTACCCCTCTGGAGGAACCCAGTATCCCTGTGGCTGCATAGGAGGAGGAGGTCGTGGCATCTCATGCATCACAGGTATCTCAGGAATGCCCATGTCAGCACCTGCAGGAGCCTCAGCACCAATGTTATGACCACCCGGCCCCCCTGCTTCATCTCCAAGATTTTCATAAGGTGTGAGTGGCCTATTCAGAAAATCTCTGGCATTAACAAATGGCTGAAACCACCCATGATTGACCTCACAGGGACCATTGTATCTACACTTGACCTTAATCAAAGACATGATGTATGGTGCAAAGTATATATTTCCAGCCAAGGACAGTTTTTTCTCATCCATCTGCTCAAAGATCATCTTAATCACATTAAATCTAGTGCCAGTCATGATGTAATGGATCACATTCCAATAGAATTCTCTAATCTTGTCTTTGTTTCCACTCTTAGGCATAAAGGTGCACCTAATGATCTTGTTAATAGCAGCGGGGTGGGGCTTAAGTCCAGTGGGTGTGCCATACTTGATCGGAAGGCCAAGATATGCAGGCTCATAGAAAATCGGTGACTCCTCATAAACATTTTGTTGGTACACATCAATACTAGCATCATCATAGAAATAATCATAATCTAAGTGATTAGCTGCAGCAAACTCCTAAAAGGTGGCAGTGTATCTCCTTTGTCCAGTCATCCACTCTAAACTTTGTGCACCAACATCTAGCTCATAGGTGGCATAGAATTTTCTAATAAGTGTTTCATTCCAATCACAACCATGCTCCATAAACTCCCTGAGCCTAAGCCTCTCAAGCATGACAACTACCTCAGCCAACACATCTTTACTAGCAATGTAATTGAAATCAATTCTCTTATGAGCCCAGATAGTACAACTTAGCAAATGACCAAAGACATCATTTTCTTGCACTAGGGTATGAAAGAAATGATCACCCGTATCACGATGCTGAGTGAAGGCATTGATATTTCTTACCCTTGCATATTCTTTCTGTGTCCAGACTTTCTTTGGGGCGGTATGAGAGTGAATGTCAATAATATCTTGATGCAAACCAGCTCCTCCTTGATGCAATCCTGCATCTTCCTCAACAATGTACTCAGACTGCTGTTCCACAGATGACTCAACCTCGGTGTTAGCCATGTAGTCACTGTCGCTGGAGTCATCACTGCTTGAGCTGCTGCTATCATAAACCTGACGTCTCTTGGATGTCCCATCATCACCTTTCCTCTTGTTCCCACTTTTCTTGAACCGATTGGCCAAAGTTTTGGCGAGCTTACGAGGACTGTGACAAAACAATCATTTGAATCAATATACAAATATATTTGGATAGTATTTGATGAAAGAAAGAATCCCCAAAATACCCTGCTCAAACCCATCGCTGACAGTGCCTTGGACTGTCCGGCCAGGCAATGCGGACTGTCTGCCAAGTACGGGCGGATGGTCCGCGCGTCTTGTGCAGACGGTCCGCGAGACACTATTTCACGATGAACATGAACAGCGATCCAAAAACTTTTGATCCCCATATCTCAACATATATCCAATGATTTTCAATCAAACTTTTGCCAAACCATCACAAGACCATATCCAAAATATTCCCCAAGACGGACTTCAAAATCCATGGCTAAATTTAGATCAGGAACTCAACCCTAGCCACATTCATCCATAGATTCAACCCAAACAAGAGAGAAATTGACAAAAGTACCCGGATGACATGGTGGAGAATCCTGTAGAGAGTCCGTAGATGTGCTCGGACCGTCCAGGGAACACTCCAATCAAAAGATCCAAGAGAGAGGCCTTTTCTTCACCAAGAGCAAGAGAGAGAGAGGATAGAGATGGCTTTGACTCGAGTATGAGAAAGAAGGTGCTTGCCCTCTCCTTTTAGATCCCGTTGGCCTGGTCCCACGCGTTCAGATGCCTCACGGACGGTCCGCGGGACACGGCGGACTGTCCGACCCTCTGGAACGTGAGGTCCCGTAGCTCCCGTGTAATCTCGGGAAATTACAGATGGTCCGCGGTCCTTTGGCGGACGGTCCGCGTCCACTGGAGGACGGTCCGCGCTCTTTTGGCGGACAGTCCCTGCTGCTCAATCTTTTCAGCCCGAGTTTCAATCCTTTTGACATTTGTTGTGATGGATCCATGGGGTTCATTGCTTGACAAAAGATGCATATTTTCACAAGAATGATATGACAAGTAATTTAACAAAAGACTTGAGACATATTAATGTAAGAACGAAGATATGCACACACATATGTGTTAGAGATCAAACCACATTTGAAATGTCAATGACATTCAATTCATTTCTCAATTTGCAAAACCGAGATTCATCCAAAGGTTTTGTGAAAATATCAGCCAATTGATCATCTGTGCTCACTCCATCAATCTTGATATCACCCTTACTCACATGATCCCTAAGAAAATGATGCCGGATATCAATGTGCTTGGTTCTAGAATGTTGAACCAGATTATTTGCAATTTTGATAGCACTTTCATTGTCACACAAGAGAGGAATTCCATTAAATTTCACACCATAATCAAGAAGTGTTTGTTTCATCCATAGCAATTGAGCACAACAACTTCCCACTGAGACATATTCCGCTTCGGCGGTTGAGAGAGAAACCGAATTTTGCTTCTTTGAACACCAAGACACTAGAGAGCAACCCAAAAGTTGACATCCACCCGATGTGTTTTTCCTATCAACCTTGCAACCGGCATAATCTGAATCCGAATAACCAACTAATTCAAATTAAGCACCTTTTAGATACCAAAGACCAATATTTGAAGTGAATTTCAAATATCTCATGATTCTTTTCACAGCGGTCAAATGACATTCTCTTGGAGCGGCTTGAAATCTAGCACACATGCATACACTAAACATGATATCGGGCCTAGATGCGGTAAGATAAAGCAAGCTACCTATCATGGATCTATAGAGTTTCATATCAACCGCTTTACCTCCCTCATCTAGATCGAGATGTCCATTTGTGGCCATTGGAGTCTTGATTGGCTTTGAATCTTCCATGCCAAATTTCTTCAAAATATCCTTGACATATTTAGATTGGCAAACAAATGCGCCTTCCTTGATTTGCTTGATTTGAAGACCGAGAAAGAAACTCAACTCTCTAATCATGGACATATCAAATTCCATAGACATCATTTCACCAAATTCTTTGCAAAAAGATTCATTAGTGGAACCAAAAATAATATCATCGACATATATTTGACAAATGAAGATATATTTTCCAATTTTCTTAGTGAATAGTGTAGTATCAACTTTTCCAACTTGTGCTTGATGGAAACTTCACAATCTTCTTGAAGTGCTTGATGGAATCATGAGCTCCAAGCTGGCTAGGAGGCGGCAACCTCCAAGAGTAATAAATCAACCACGAGCTCAATGAAATTCTAGTGCCACAATGATCAAATCCTTGATGCAATGCACTAGAAACTCTCAATCTCACAAAGAAATGCTATCTCAAAGCAAGTGAGTGAGAGAGAGGAGAACAAGGGCTCTAGAATGTGTTTCAAGCTTTCCAAAGTGCCAAGAGGCCTCACATGCTCGTGGGGTGTGAGTATTTATAGCCCCCTCCTCGGAACTAGCCATTATGTGCAATTCCCATTCAAAATCGTGCACCGCGGACCGTCCGCACGACCCTCGCGGACGGTCCGCGTCCAAATTACAACGGCTATATTGGCTATCAGTCATGTCTCAGAGGTGACCGTTGAGGTCTGGCGGACCGTCCGCCAAGCACCGGCGGACCGTCCGCGATCACCACGGACAGTCCACCAGAGCAAGCCCAGACAGTCTACCCCTCTGGAAATGTGAAAACGCTCTCTATGGGAACTTGAGTTAATTTACGGACCGTCCACGGCTCCACCTCGGACCGTCCGCGAGAACACTTAGTGCCAGCTCATGTCAACGCACGTGGGCCCAATGTCAGCACAGTCCGCGGACCGTCCGCGTTCCATCCGTGGACCGTCCGCGGTCCGTTCGGACTCCACCGAACGGAATTTCCACAGGTTTTATATGTAGAAAGTAAAATAAAAATCCCGTGGACCGTCCGCCCGAGGGCCTCGGACGGTCCGCCAGCCACGACAGGGCTGGTTTTCCATCAGATTTGCAAGGTGCCCTATTCCAAGATAGTCACCACAAATTCTAAATGCACTACATGCAAATCAAAGACCATTGTGACATTAAAATTTCATCGAACCAATGATGTTGATCCCTCTTGATAGTACGGCTATCTATCCTATCAACCCGGTCATATTTCATCCTCTAATCACCTCATGACCGGTCAAATTGAAAAGCACTATCATATACCTTGCCTTGAGCTTCCAAGATCCAAAGCACACATGCTATTGATACACCGTCTCTCTGAAGCTCATTCCAACTCTCGAGACTAACCTATTCTCATTACCTCAAATGAAGTTGTCAGTCCACAAGGGTTGTAATTAATTACCAAAACTCAATTAGGGGCCCAGATGCCTTCATAAGGCCACTGGCTAGTCTGGGAACCACTCCCACACTAGTCAACAACTACTTACTCCACTAGCAAGAGCAAGCAACCTTGTCAATACCCAGTGACAATTCACCATAAGTATTGAGCAAGATCGAAGAACCAGCTAAGACAAAGACTTAATCAAAATCTAGGAGCACTAGAGCTACAACTAACTATAGTCTAAACACGATATAGATGCGACTAGAATAAAGTAGAAGCAAGCTATAAATGACAAGGGCAAAGTGATAAAGATAACTATATTGATAACTCAAAGTCTTACAAAAGGAAAAGGAAAAGATACAAGAGCTTATACCAGAGCTTCTGAAGACGACTTCGGAACCTCCGAGGCACAGCTCGACTCTACTCTAACTCGCAACTAAACTATCCTAACTCTACTAGAAAGAAGTGGAATGAGAGATCCTTGGCTTGAGTGTGTGTGAAGTACTCCTCTATTTATAGCTTGAGCACGTTGGTGGGAGTGGAGTGGCAACCAATGGAGGGGCGGTGGCCCGGCCAATTCGGCCAAACTGCCTAGTTCGGCCGAACCATCAGATCCACTGCCTTGGATGCTGGATGGCTTGGATCCTCTCCCTTGGTCAGTTTGGCAGCTGGGGGCGGTTCGGCCGAAGGCCTGGGTTCTGCCGAACTGGTCCTGGCCCGTGGCCGGCCTCCCCAGCACCGCCTCTTGCTTGTGGACCTCCTGGGCTGGCTTGGGTTGATGTCCTTCGTGTTTATTTGGCCCGGAAGTGAGGTGGCGGTCGTCCACATGTCACTCACGGTTGTTGCTTGGTCATTGATGACGTGGACGTGTCCCGGTGTCTTGTACAACTAAGGGGGGTAACCGGCCGAACGGAGTCGTTCGGCCGAATCGGTCAATTCCGACCCCTATAGCATGTATTTCTCGTTGTTGTACCTGCAGAAGTGCAACTCACCAAGACTCGTGGAACTCTGTTAGAAATAAACCTAAGTACATGGAATGTCACATATATCATCTTTTATTCCCGAGTATTGGTGGTCGAAAACGTGCCGTAACGACCGCAAATAACGAGCGCATCACCCAACGAATCACACGGCCAAAGTGCTCATAGCCCTTGGATGAGTGTGTTCACTCCTCCAAGGCCTCGGGGGCTACACCCGCGGGTGCGCTAGCGTGCCCCCCTCAAAAACTCTTACAAGTTTAAAGGGAAGCTCCACACGTAGCGCCCGAGACAACGTCGCAAATGCACAAGCCTTTGCTGGACTAACCCACGTCCAGCCAAGGCTCGGGGGCTACTGTTGGGGATGGTCTTAAGGGGTCCCCTAACCTAAGGGATAATCACCCCAGAAAAATGCAAACAAATCACAACCAAATCCCTGTGAGCCAAAGAAGACTGAAGCACGCACAAGGTCCACGGCCCATTATGGCCCAGCAGTCGCTCGGACCCCTCCACCAAAGGTCCCGATGCACGGACCTCGTCTTCGCCTCGCTTGAGGGTCTCGGCTCTCTCGACCAAAACACTATACAAACTCTGCTTGGCTCGGGGGTACCGACCTCCCTTGAGCGCACACCAAACTCTGCCTCGCTAGATGCCACCCTTCCAAACAAAGGCACGCACGCACCCATCCACCTCGCCTGACAAGGGCATTCAATGCTTGTCTCTGCCGCGGGGTGCCAAAGTCAAAAGACAAATCGCCGCCCATGCCACGTGACTGACATGACCTAAGGTACTATGCGGCCAACTCCAATCACTATCCGGCTGACGCCGATCACTATGCAAGCACGACAGTGCCCTATGCGGACAAGCAAGTGTCATCCCGATGCACGGCTCTGACCATCCCCGTCTGTCCCCCATGATGGAGCCCTCAAACAGCCATGGGGATACCCTTAAATGGGCGTACAGACGAGGATTGGGCGTGAGCGCCGGTCAGTGCAGCTGCACCAATAACATAGGCCAGGTTCCATCCACCAATTCCGGTCACTGCTCTGCCATCCCCAGCACTATGCATGACTGCGAGACCTTGCACCACCAACTCGTGTCATCATGCCAACATGCGAGGCCCTATTTGGACCTGGGCTAAAGACTCTAGCGCTCCCGTACTGCAACCCCCCTACTGATCCCATGACGGAGCCCTCGACGAGGCATGGGAAAACCCTCGGATGGGTGTACGGGCGATGACCGGGCTCGGACGCCGAATAGCATAACCCCTCGAAGACACTCCGGGGCAAGCACAAGGACACGTACTTTCTACAGGGACCGTCATACCGCCGTCCACAGAAGTTGGCAGCGATTCAGTGATTTGCGCCGAGCAAAAGGATCCGCAGGACAACTGCCACACTCTCCAGTGCCCAAGGACAGCAGATCCAACTGTGCGATACATGTACCTCTGCCCCTCCTTGGACTATAAAAGGAGGAGGCAGACTCCTGGCCAAGGGCCGGCACACGGATAGACGACAAGCCGTGCACACACGGACATCGTTCATCCATCAGAGCTCACAACACATCCATCCGATACGCTTGGGACTTGGAGGCTTCTCCTCCTCTCCCACCTCGCTTGTAAACCCCTACTACAGGCACCCCGGTGCGAAGTAATATAGTGTGAGCACCTCCCTTGCTGGACGTACGGCCCTACGATCGGAACCAGGATAAATCTCGTGCCATTGTGTTATCCTTTGCACGAACCATCGAGAGAGTGGGCACAGCACATTCGTT
The DNA here is from genome assembly GCA_033239725.1 of Echinochloa phyllopogon. Lineage (NCBI taxonomy): Eukaryota > Viridiplantae > Streptophyta > Magnoliopsida > Poales > Poaceae > Echinochloa > Echinochloa phyllopogon. Next base: position 18,179,096 of record BTCW01000015.1, on the reverse strand, counting down.
CTAGTTAGTGTCGGTAGCCGATCCGGACACCGACAAGTTGGGAGTTAGAGTTGAGTCGAGCTGTGCCTCGGAGGTTCCTGAGTCATCTTCAGAAGCTCTGTTATTAGCTCTTGTATCCTTTCCTTTACTTTCTGTAAGACTTTCAGTTATCAATATAGTTATCTTTGTCATATTGTCTTAGTTATTTATACCTGTCCTCTACTTTATTCTAGTTGCAAATATTTCATGTTTAGACTATAGTGAGTTGTAGTTATAGTTCTTCTAGTTCTTGTTTAAGTCCTTGTCTTGGCTGGTTCTTCGATCCTGCTTAGTACTTGAGGTGAATTGTCACCAGAAGTGCTAACGGGGTTGCTTGCTCTTTGCTAGTAGAGTAAGTAGTTGTTGGATAGTGTAGGTGCAGTACCTAGACTAGACTCAGCCTTAGATTGACCCCGAGTATGCGGAGGTGGTAGCCGTTAGGTAGTAATAGCCCTATACGGTTTTCGTAGCACATCACATTTCTCTCGGTCTGCAGGAGTCTCCAGTGGTTGTTGTCAGCACCCCTTCTCATTCTTTTATGCGTGTTGGCGGTGCCACCTCCACATGCTAAGGCAATAGAGTTATCCTAAAGCCAGTAGAACTTCTCTCTCAACTTTTGTATCTCTAAACCCGAGTAACCCAGATAGACAAAGTACCCAGGAGTCATCTATCTATTCTTGTTGTCCACCCAACAAACTACTCCTTCTCTCACCTATCGGAGTATCCTTGAGCTGTGTGTCACGGTATAACCACTCCTATCCAATACCGTTATCCCCCGTCTTGTCTAGCTGTATACCCTTCTCTGATAGTCTCGAATAACTATTTGCTAGTACTCTTGCCATAATCTTTCCTACGGAAATATAAATTATGATACCTCAGATTACTCCCTAGTGAAGTGCTACAGTGGTGATTCTGTGCGCTTGTAGAATATTTATATATTTTATTGAGCCTTAAGAAAAACCACTAAAACACTTCTTACCCTAGTACCGGGATTCACAATCTTGATATTGGATCATAACAAGTGCCAACAAGCATTTCTGGCGCTATTGCCGGGGAAGCAATTGGCTAGATACTTTCAAACTTTTATCTCAAGCTATCTTAGTTGAGTAGTGGGCAAGCGGTTTTATTCTTGCTCTGTTTCTTTGGTCTTTGTGAAGCAGAGTAGTGCATGACCGTTTCCAACTACCATCAAACTTCTAAGAAAATCCTGAGTCTCTTGTGAGGAAAGTGCGACCTCGTGTTGTATCTCCTCAAAAGCAGCTCATTCCGACGAACCTAGTCCCTCCTGTCGTTGACTCAGCTTCATCGAGGACGGCCAGCAAGACAATCCACGAGTTCTCTCCTCCATGGAGCGAGAACATGCGAGCCGGACCAGCTCCGCCCGTCGGAGATGGCAACTTCTAGCTCAAGTCAGCCCTCATCAACATGGTGCAGGCTAGCCCATTTTGCAGCAAGCCACAGAAGGATGCCAATGCACATCTTCAGCATTTCCTTGAGATCTGCAACACCTTCACCATACGCGGGGTAAGTATCGATGCCGTTCACCTTCATTTATTCCCATTCTCATTATTCGGCAAGGCAAAACAATGGATTTTGCTGCCCGCGAAGTCATAGACTCATGGGATAAGTGCACTAGCGCATTTTTGCTAAAATTCTTTTCGGTAGAGAAAACCAACGCCCATCCGGAACAAAATTGCAAGTTTCCAGCAGTTAAAAGATGAAACAGTCCCGGATGCATGGGAACACCGTGGTATGCAGAGTTGGTTCATCATCCAAACTTTCTACCACGGGCTTAAAAGATTTGCCCGTGAGTATTTCGACGCTGCTGCTGGAGGCTCATTCTTCTCTCTTGAGGAGAGCCGTGCAAACGCCCTCATCGAGAAGATGGTCGAGAACCAAGGTTGGACCGATGACCATGCCCAACCACGGACCCGAGGAGTTCACCAAGTTGAAGCTCTGGACATGCTCGCTGCCAAGATGGACCTCCTGACGAAGAAGTTGGAGGCCCCGGTCAAGAAACGGTGCAAGCCATAGACGCTTACATAACTTGCGAGGTCTGTGGCAATGTTGGCCATTCGGGAATGAGTACCCCAAGACGCGAGAAGATGCCCACTACATTAACAACTCCAACAACGGGTATCGACCAAACAACTACGGCAATCAAGGATGGTATTCACGCTCAAACCTCCCATTTGAGAGGCCTCAACAAGGTAATAGTTTTAATTCCAGCAATTTCAATAATCAGCCATCATTTAGAGATTTTGTGCTATGCTAGGGTAAAATCAATGAGAATATTAATAAAAAGCTTGCTGCTAATGATAAAATCCTGGAAAGCATAGACTCTAGGCTAGACTCATTCTCTTTTGCTATGAAAAGTCAACTGTGCTTTAATAAAATGATAGAAATTCAAGTTGCTCAGTTAGCTGCTGTTGTTTCTGTCGCTGAATCAGGGAAGATTCTAGGGCAACCCGAACCTTCCATTGAAACAGTTAAAGCTGTTACTACAAGACGGGGTAAGACGTCTTGCAGTATGTTCTATCTTAACCATGTAGGTAACATATCACATGTCAAAGTACAAATACCAAGGATGGCATACCTGCCAAAAGCCACAAGAAAGGCGATCATGAAATCCTCTCCGGAAAGGAAGGAAGATCCCGGAGTGCCCATCATTCAGTGCGTGATCTGGAATCGTCGCATTGATGATGCACTCTGTGATATAGGAGGCAATGTCAACATTATGTCAAAGGTACTATTTAAAAAACTTACGCTGTTCTACTTTGTCTCCTACAACTGCCAAGGTACAACTTGTGGACTCGACAATCTGCTACCCCGAGGGAGCGATTAAGAATGCGCCGGTCCGAATTTGGGGATACTACGTCCCTATGGATTTCATTGTCCTTCACATGGGGAGCGATTACTCATTTCCCTTGTGTTGGGCTGGCCATTTTTGAACACTTCTCGGGCTAGGATCGATATGGAAACGAGGGAAATCTCGTTCCGTATTAATGGAACGCCGATCTTCTTCAAGTTCCGACCTCGGGAGGAGTAGAAGACGAAACCTTTCACCCTGGAGCAAAAAGCGCTGAGTTTTTCCTAAAAGCACTCCTCAATGGAGAGCTGGAAATACTTGGTGGGGAGCAGTTCGAATGGGACGAGCTGATAGGACCAATGAGCGCAGAAGAAATGGATATCCTCATCAAAAGATACGAGGAGGAGCAAGCCCTCTGGAATTCACCGGAGGAGTGGATTCCACCGCCACCGACACTGAAGGAAATCAAGAAGGTGTGGCAGAAGAAGGTTGCACCATCCGAAGCACCCACTCCAGAAGCAGACGAAGACAAAATTCACTGAAGACAGGAGAAGTCCTGCTCACGGACTTTAAACACGAGCCCTCGCCGCGAGGAAGACCGGTATGTATCTCAGGTTTCCCTTTCAAATTTTATTTTCCATCATTGCATTTGCATGTTTCCCTTTCCAAGATAAATGAACCACTTGTGCAATTAATTTGAAAGAGAGTAGAAAATTGCAAGCATGATAAAAATAAATGGAGAGAATGCTGAAATTTTATTTGAATTGGGTACATTTTGTAATCCCTCAAATTTACCCTTTCCCACAGTGCTCCATATACTCCTTGTCATCACCAACTAGCACAAAACATGTCCAACCCACTTCACATGGCTGCACACTCATCAATCACCACAAAACATGGCAGTGTGGGAGTGACTCCACTAAAATCCACTTTGGTCATGTCAATTTTGCATCTCACTTACCAAAAACCACCAAAGTGCCCATGCCCTAGTGTTGGACGTACACCAAATTTTAGTGCTGGAAGGAGGCAGGAGGGAGTGCACCCACATGGGGCATTCAGGCGAACAGGCCTAGTTTGGCCGAACTAGGCTAGTTCAGCCAACCCCTGCCTCCCTCCTCGCCTATAAATGCTGCCACTTGCTTGCTCTCTCCTTGCACCATTCCACTCTAAAAGAAATTCTGCTAGGAGCTCTCTCCCTCTCTTAATTTCTTGCTCAAGTGCTTGCCCAAGTTCTTCCCTTGTTCTTGCTCAAGCTTGGTTCACTTGCATTTAGAAAAACACAAATATATTTTCATTTGCTTGATCCTTGTGCTGCTACTCGAACATGTTTGTGCTGGTCACCGACACCCACGAGAACGACTAACCCTTTTGTGGAGGTTTTTCATCCCCGCAATAACGATTGACCCTAGAACGACTGACATGATTTACTTGTGCTAACCCCATATTTCCAGTCATTCAGGTAGTCATTTTGCTAACCTTTTGTAGGAAGCATGTCGAAGTTCCTCTCCGCATTCCCATGCTCTGCCCGACTGAGCAAGTGCTCGGGCGAGGATGGTACTGGGAGCTCCTCAACACTGTCCCATGGTTCAAGCCGGATGAAGGTGGATGACCCAGGAGTGGCTAGCTTGGGCAGAGGCTCTGCCTCGGCCCCAATTCGGTAGCTCCTGAGCGAGGATGACATTGTGTGGTGATTCGTGTGTCCAGCCGGTGAGCCGTTCGAGTTTGAGCTCGAGTTCGTGCAGGGCTATCAGGAGTAGGACCAGTAGCAGCAGTACTTTGAGGAAGGCAAGTATAGCACGGACAATCCTTGCTACCTACACACCCCTATTTAATAATTTATTTAATATGCATGCGTCTAATTTGATCTACCCTAAGGTTGTATCTAGTTTGTATCCAGGGTTTATGCATATGGGTAGATCTCTACTAGGTGTAGCTATTGTCACCATTGCTTAAATGTTAATCTTGACTTAATGGTTCACTTAAATTTGATGATAAAACATGCTTTTTAGCAACATGGTTCAGGGAGCTAGAGCATGTGCTTCGTGCTTTGTTCTAGTGTCTCTCCGTAAGGCCTGGTTCTTAAAGCGGCAACCTAGGAACCTGTCGCCACCACCGGGACTATTATGGCTCTGGTCTTGGACAAGTAGCTTGTACGTCTCTTGCTTGCCAGTGGTTATCGACGGGCCGGCGGTGCTCTATGGGGAACAAGGCACGAGGTATGGTTTTGATCCACCGAGGAAGGTAGCCCCATTGGCTATGTCTCATTAGGCACAGTCCCGTGATGGGGAACTCCACACATTGCGCTTGTTTGGCATGCGTTGCCACGCTTTCGATGCCATTGACTCCCTCATTAATGCGACTCTGAGCATGAGTCAATCTCGGTGCCTTGGATCATGCCACCTTGTTGTACTATGCGGACACTGTCTTGTTAGGGCATCTAGTGAAAAGTCTCGTAGTGTCCCTATGCAGTCGCACCAAAGGAAGTGCAATGTTTGCGTGGTTGGGTGCAAAGCTTCATTGAGCTTTTACACAACCAGTGGGTAAAGGGTGAAACCTCTCCAGAGTGTAAATTTATTTTGATAGCCGTGCTCACGGTCACGAGCAGCCTGGATCCTTTTTTATTAGTGGTTCTCTAATTAAATTGATGTTTATTTATGCTTTATGTCACTATTACTTCATTAATTGGGTTGCAACTGGGTCTCATACACTTGTAGTAACTTGGATAATGTTAAAATGAACCAACTAAAATCGCTAATGCAGTTCAGCCGTGTCAAGCCTTAGTTTTGAGCCTTCATACACCGTGTTATACTTGCTAAGTAAATGGATTACTTACTCTTGCTATTATTCAATAAAATCTCGGATGGGTAACAGATGGGTTAGTGAATGAGTCTGCTGCTACTGAGTTTCCTGATGATCTTCCATTCTACTGAGATGTGGTCAACTAGTCAGTGTCCCTATGGACTGCGGCTCTGCTTAGTCAAGAATAATAATTAGACTTTCACTACTTTATTTATTTATTTGTGATAAACTCCGATGTAAAACTCTTTTATTCGAGCATATGTACTATGAGTTTGATATTTGTAAGTTGTATGTGTTTTGTGGACATCTTGGACACACATATGACCGCATTCGGGTTTCTATGTAAACCTGGGTGTGACACATCATCGCCTTGGCCTCCAACATCGCGAAGTCCTACCAGATGCACGACCTCGGCACCGCCGAGAAGGATAGCCGATCGAGATGACAAGGACCGTTCCCTTGGGCACCTTCACACGGCATACGTCCGCGTCCGCCGTTGCCGCCCTCCCGTTCATGCTCACCGCACCGTACAGCCGGGGCGTCTTGAAATAGTACCATCGTCGCCTGCAAATCCATTATCGTCATCACAACTTTCTTGCTTGTAGTCGAGATCATCATTCAAAATTAATGTAAGGGTTGGTTGTTTACGAGCTTGAGCTTGTTGAGGGCGTCGCCATGGAGGTTAATTTGTTCTACTTTACTCTTACGTTCAAAGTTATCGATATCTGCTGAGTACTTGATAGATTTATTTTTTTATTTCTATTAAGTTTTAGTTTTTATCACAATTTATCCAGTCTGCTCACAAGATTCTCATCGGCTCCAAGCTTTTAAGCGTATAGCCTGTTGGATCTAAGACCCAGCAATCCACTAGGGAATACCCGAGTGGTAGATTTGTGGGAGGGGGATCGCCGAGTTGAGTAGCTTGAAGGTGACACAGGAACACGATTTAGAAAGGTTCGGGCTGCCAGGAGGTATAATACCCTACGTCATGTGTCGGTGAGTGTTTGTATTGCTTGTGCTCGTGAAAGCTTCATGAAGCTATGGCGAGCTTGATGGTTACAAAAGACTCGTTACCCTCAAAGGGTTGACCTATGCCACCTTATATAGGGTGACGGGCTAGGGTTTACAAGTCAGTATCAATATAAACCTACTAGATCAAGTCGTATCTAAATGAAACTGCTTGGGTATCCCTGGATATCCGGTCCTAAGTTTATCACGTCTTTATCAAGCTTGCTCACCAAGTTGAGGATCCCTTGTGAGCCACCCTAGGTCGGCCCACAACCTTGTCAGATGTGGGTCCAGGTCGGCTATTACCTCCTCAGGTGGTGGGCCCTGTTGTACCCGTATCCCACAAGCCCCCGAGCAATGGTCAGGCGCGCGGTGAACTGTTGATGAAAACACAAAGCCAAAAAAGTCGACTGAAGAAGCTTCAACACCTTTTTCGTGGCAAGGGTGGGCGGTGTTGAAAAAGAAACCTTCCCAACATGACGCTGAGTACCACGGAGGTGTCAATCAGTCCTCATGAGTGACTAGATGGAGGGCGACGCAAGGAGCACTCCATTTGGAGTAGCCCCGAAGCGTTGGGTTGTTTAGCATAAGCATGCCAAGGCTAAAAAATTTAACTCGATCAACATGTTGACGAAAAATGAACTTAGAAGCATGCTTCCAAGAAAGAAAAATCCAATATACAGTGCACCTATGGGTACACATGCTACTGATAACAACAACAAACGTCTGCTGACTGACATGTCAATCAAAATTAAAACAGTAAACTCATAACAAGAAAATGACACCCTTGCAATTATCTAGACCTAAGCTAGAGATGGAGTCATGGGGTAATAGTAGTCAACCCATTGCGCCCATAAATAGGCATCAACGCTTGACATACTAAAGCACACAAAAACACTTGACCACCAATCATGTTGTGTTTCAAATCCCATCCTCCTGAGGGATGCCCAAGTAGTAGCAATGCAAAGGAAGAAGAAAGAAGGTGCAAAATAGTGTGTCACTGATACTAGAAGAAAACTTGCGAGCGACAAAGAAAATGAACAGCGAGAGCAACACTAGGATTTTTCTCAAAAGGATGGAGCTGAGTTCGACCATGGCAGGTCGAAAGCATCTCACAATGGACAGGGTCAAGTTCCAGCGATGAGGGAAACTTGAATGCTGTTCCTCACCTCTGCTTCAGCTGCGTAAGCGTCTTCAGTTGGTATGATGCTAGAAGAAAACTAGCGATGAGGTCATGTGGACAAAACTGGTTGATCTTGTAGCATATACCATACCGTGGATACCCCTGAACTGCCTAATAGGAAGTTTATACTTTGTTTTCTGTAAATGGCCCATGGCATACTAGTATTATCTATTGTAAACAGCACAAAATAAGTGTATGAACATGTCATTTTTATATTGGAACAATCATTTCTGCATTTTTGCATGTAAACGGAATTTCAAGGCGATGCCGAGTAAAAATTAGGCACCGAGACCCCCGAGCGTGAAGGGTCTGGTAGGGTCTCGTGGACGCGCCGAGTAAAAATTAGGCGCACAACCCCCGAGCATGAAGGCTGGCAGGGTCTCTTGGACTCGCCGAGTAAAAATTAGGCACCCAGCCCTTGAGCGTGAAGTACAGGCAGGGTCTCTTGGACACACTGAGTAAAAATTAGGTGTTGAAGGACGGAATCGGCGAATAGGGAGGGGGAGTGAATGGGAGCCGATAAAAATTCTCTCCAAAGAGTGAACTCGGCCTATATCCCAAAATTACTTCCAATGGCGACCAACTCACCTCCTTGCCAAATCCACGAAGTCACTAAAGTACTTCTGGATCTAGGAACAAGTTCACAAATGACTCAACTAGCACCAACAGTGGAAACCACAACTCGAAGCTCAGCACAGCACACAAACCAAAACCAGTCAGACTAGATGGACAAACCGGTCAGACCGGATTTGCTTAGAAGCTTCCAAGAACAAAACTGCAGCCTGAACAAATGAGCTCGAAACACTCCAAAATAACAGCCAGGGCAAAACCTATCCAAATCACAACTAGGGCCTAGAAGAACAGCACTAAAAGCCCCAGCACAAAAACTGGTCACACCGGTTTGCCAAACCGGTCAAGCCGGTTTCCCCAGGCAGGCAAGGGATAAAGTCAGCCCGTGGGAAGAACGCGACCTTATCCTCAACCGATCTCGCGATTGGCTCCACGGATTCCAGTGAGACTTTGAGAATAGGTAGGATACCTCATGAACTAGTCATGGCTCCGAAATCAAGTCCCCAACCACACCGAATCAAGAGGAATCGAGAATCAAAGGCACAGAGACCCTTTTGCTTGGGTTCCACAAAAATCCATCAAATTGAAGAATTTACCCGAGGAATGAGAGGGCCAAAACACTAGAGAAGGATCACAAAAGACCCATGAGTGATTCCCCAACAAAATCCCGCAAGGAAACAGCCTCAAATCCAATGAACGAAATTCTCCTCAAAAATCACCCAAAAATGCCCAAAAAGGAAAAACACGAAGGAGACAAGAACACAAGGATTCACCACCATGAATCTTCTTTACACTATGAGATCATCTTCTTTACAAAGGCTAACCTCCTCCCTTCATCCAACCCACTTGAAAGTGGAGGAAAGTAGAAGTGGAGAAGTCCTCTCCTCTCTTCCTCAAAACATGAAGCTCATGGCTAGCCTAAGAAAACAAAGAGGAAATGAACTAGGGTTCTAAGAGATGGCCGCCATCTCCCACAAGGTCAGTATATATGGCCGCCGACGAAAGATGAAACTACCCCTACAACTTAATTAGACGATACACGCCCTCAAGGGCAAAACTAGAAGTTGTAGATATTTCTCCTCCGGCTGGGCACACATCCATTTGGAGTTGCTTCCCTCCGACGCAACCTCCACGATCACGGCGTGTGTCCTTCGCTTCGAAGCTTCCCGACATGCACAACTAAAATTGGTCAGACCGGTTCTCCCAACCGGTCAGACCGGATTCCTGAAACCGGTCAGACCGGTTCTCTAAACCGGTTATACTGGATCCGCCATGCCAGGTCCTCGGACTTGGTTTTGAGGCACAAACCAAGAAACCCTCCTTCGCTTGTTTTGTGGCCAAACCAACAAACTCCGCGTACTTGGTCTAGCCTCCACGCCAAGCCTTTCACCTCTGGCGCCCAGACGGTCTACTCAGTTTTGCCTCGTTCTTTGACTAGGTCGCAACCAATGTACCGGCTCCGATCATCTTCATCCACGTTGCCTTGCTTGTTCTTGCACCATGTGAACCGCACTTGATCCCATCGGCCATCGGATCCCTCGAACCAAGCCTACTTATCTTTCCACTCCTGGGAGGCCGCTCCGGCAAAGACCTTTCATGCTTGTTCTTCATCTACACCAATGTAAACAAAGCCACATTCTACACTTGCAATACTTGAGCCAAGGCAAACTTCAGTCCACACAACATTGTCAATCACTCATCACTAGGAAGCGACCATCCTCTCGGTCCCTCGGACACACATGGTCCTTAATCTCCCCCTTGATGAGTGCATTGACAACACACATAGCACTGTTGGCGGTCGTTACGGTATGAATCCGACCACCAACTCTCGAGAATAAAAGAGGTTTTACGTAACATTTCATGCATTTAGGTTTTACTTCTAATAAAGTTCCATGACTTTTGGTGAGTGTCTCATTTGCAGGGACCAAGTCGGAAAAAGCCCGTTAAGGGGGGTAAAACTCCGGTTCGGCCGAAACCGTTCGGCTTCCGACCGAACCACCCCCCTTAACCATCATGCAAGCACACGAGGTGTCGTCCACGTCAGCGATGACGATGCGATGACCGTGCAAGCCACGTGGACTCCCGCCACATCATTCCATGGGCCAAATTCACCAAAGAACACTAGGACAAGCTAGCTTGGAGGCCCAGGAAACAGATGTGGTGCACGGGGGCGGCCCTGGGCCAGAAGCCCAGTTCGGCTGAACTGTAGGGCTTCGGCTGAACCGCCCCTAGCACCCAAAACCGCCTCCAGGGATGCATCAAGGATGTAGGCGGTTGAATCCGATGTTCGGCCGAACTGGATGAATTTGGCCGAACCCATTGTAACACCCTAAATTAGGACTATTTAAAATTTTAGTAGAAAATGTGCTTTTTATTAAAGTTCCCATGCTCAACATAGGGTAAATAAATAATTTTTGGCAAAACAAAAACAAATATAAGGTTAGAAATATTTTTGTTGCATCCATGCTGCTGCATTGTGTTTTGGTTGCTTGTGAATTAGATTGGAATTTAAATCCTCTTTAAATTCGAATTTGATTCGCATTGTTTGGAGCTCTAGAAAAGTTGTTTTGGCCCGAGTCCACTTTTCCCCCCTGAACTTTCTCCCCGAGCCGAGCCCGCCCCTTCTTCTTTTTCCTCAGCTCGGCCCCGCTCCCCGCTTTCCTGCTTGCGGCCCAGCCCGCGGCCTGCTTTGTTTCCCCGCCGGCCTGCCCCACTTCCGCCCCCGCGCCAGCCCGCCTCCCCTCACTCCGCGGCCCAGCCCGGCCCAGCAGCCAACCTGTCGTGCAGCCCAGCAGCGCGGCCTGCAGCCCAGCTCCGCCTCGCTGCCAGGCGGGACCCAGCGTCAGACTCGTCCCCGACCTCCAGCCGGAGTTCGGCTCGGCCACGAGATCGAGTCCGGCCGAGGCCCGGCACGCACGCCGAGGTCCACCTGGACTCCCCTCAACCGCCCTATTTAAGCCGCCGCCCTGTGCCACGACCCCCCATCGAACCCTAGCCGCCTCCACTCGAGCTCTCCGCGCAGCCGCCGCCATAGCCGCCACCGCCGAGCTCTGCGCCGTCGTCGATCCGCCGCGTCGTCGCCGCTCCGCCGCCGCCGACCCTTCCAGGAGCTTCGCGAGAAGGTAACGAACCCTCCCGGCCGCTCCTTGCTCTCTCTCCCTCTCTGTTGCGTGCTCGCCGTGTTCGCCGGAGCCGCCGCCCGCTGCTCGCCGTCGTCCGTCCCCTCTACTGCGTCACCGCCGTCGAGAGCACCACTGCCGTGTTCTACGCGTTGCACTGCGTCCATACCACCCAACCCCGACCCGAGCCGTGCCTCCTAGCGCTTTTGCGTGTTTCACCGGCGATGCTCCGCTACCGCCATCCAGCGCCGCCACCCCAGCGCCGCCGCCGCCGACGCCCCCTCCCCAGATCTAATCAGAGCCCTCCAATCCAAAACAAGCGGCCTAGATCAAGTCAACACCCGAGTCAACCGAGTCCATACCGGTCAACCCCGGTCAGACGAGCCCCTTTTGCAAAAGAATCCCTGGCATTTTTCGAAATCAACCCACGATCCAGATCTATTCAAAAGTATTTAAAGTTAGGTCCTGATTTTTACAGAAAACCCCCTGTCTTATTTAAAAATAGCATCTGAGGTCCTGTCTTGGTTAATTTGAGAATAAACCCTCCTGTTTTAATATAAAATTATGTTTTAGCCCCTAAGTTTTTGCAAATAGGCCCCTGGAACTTTTAAAGCTTTGCCAACAAGCCCCCGAACCTTAGAAAAGCCATATCTTTCTCGTTTTAGCTCCGATTTAAGTGATTTACGCGCTCACGTGTTCGTAGCGAAGCGTAGATTAGTTTCTAAGCCTTCTTTTGTTCTGTTTTTACTGTTTGGTGTATTGTTCTAATAGAATACTATTGTTTGCATGTACTGCCTTGTGTGGATGCTTGTGTGTTGTTTCGTGTGTCCAGTCAGTGAGCCGTACGCGCTTGAGTTTGAGGGTTACGAGGAGCAGGACCATCAGAAGCAGCAGCAGTTTGACGAAGGAAAGTATAGCACCGACAATCCTTGCTACCTAAACACACCTCTTACATTATTTACTATATACGCATGTGTCTAAATTGTTACCCTTTTTAAGGTTGTACCTATCTTTGTTTATCCTGTACCTTGATTACCTTGGGTTATTGCATTTGGGTAGAACTTTGCTAGGCGCAGCTACTGTCACCTTTGCTTAACTGTTAATCTTGATTTAATGGTTCACGTCAACGTTAAGGGTAAAACTTGCTTTTTAGCAACATGGATCAGGGAGCTAGGGCATACGCTTCATGTTTGGCCCTAGTGTCTCTCCGTAAGGACTAGTTCTCAAAGCGGCAACCCAGGAACCTGTCGCCACCACTGGAACTATAATGGCTCTGGTCTTGGACAAGTAACATGTACGGCTCTAGCTTGACAGTAGTTACCGACGGGCCGACGGCGTTATGGGAAGCATGGGTGAGAGTATGGTTTGATCCACCGAGGACGGGGTATCCGTCGGGTATGTCCCCGTGAGGCACAGTCTCGTGTTGGGAGCCACCGTATGGCGGGGGCTCCACACGTTGTGCTATTTATTTTGTTGTTGATATTCATTACCGCGCTTGGACGCCATTGACCCCCTCGTGTTGTTACATGAGCGTCAGTCAATCTCGGTGCCTTGGGTCATGCTGCCTAGGTTGTACCATAACGGCTACTATTTCGTTAGGGAGTCTTGTGAAAAGCCTCGTAGCGTCCCTATGCAGTCACACCTCGGAAGTGTTGATGTGCGTGGTTGGGTGCAAAGTTCCTTTGATTAGTGGTGGGTAAAGGGCGAAACCTCTGCAGAGTGTAAATCTATCATGATAGCCTTGCTCAGGGTCACGAGTGGCCTGGATCCTTTTTGATTAGAAGTTGATGCTTATTACTGTTTAATGTTCACTTCTACATTATTAATTGGGTTTGCAACTGGGATTCACTTAATTGTAGTAACTCGGTCTATGTTAAAATGAATCAACTAAAATTGCCAATGCAGTTCAGCCGTGTCAAGCCTTTCTTTTAAGCCTTCATTATCCGTGTTGTACTTGCTAAGTAAGACATTTACTTACTCTTGCTATTCAACAAAATCCCGGATGGGTAACAGATGGATTAGATGGTACTGCTGCTGTTGAATTTCCTGAGGACCTGCCATTCTACTAGCTGTGATCAACCAGTCGGTGTCCCCGTGGGTTATCGGCTTTGTTTTCGTTTAGAGAGAGTTAATAATGAGACTTCCGCTGTTTTATTCATTTATTTGAGTCAAACTCCGATGTAAAACCATTTACTTTATTCAAGCACTGTATTCTGTTATCATATTTGTTCGCTATATGTGTAATGACTTCCTGGGAACACATATGGCCGTATTTCGGGTTTCTGTGTAAATCCGGGTGTGACAGATTGGTATCAGAGTCGTGCTGACTGTAGGATCGCAGCCTAGTTAGAACGGTTGATAAATCATTAGGAGACCACCATGATTTTGTTTCAGATCATTTAGTTACGTTTCTTTCAAAACTAGTGTTGTCAAGTCTTGTGTGAATCATGTCTCTAGGTGCTTGATTTTGTTGTTATTATGTTTATGTTTGATTTGGATTTTTGTAATGATTGTGATGGTCATAGACGCAAGTCTATCTCCATCTAGATATAGGACTAAGGTTTAAGGAATATTAGTGAATAAATAGTTGGGTTATCTATCTCCTGTGCACTTCCTCTGTCTTACTCTCTATGTCTCTAAATCATATCCTTCCAAGTACTGCTATCTTCTTATGCACCATCTGCAAGCATGGGATATCTATTACCGATTGACAGGAATACTGATGGGAGATATCTTGCTATGGTAGATGGTTAACACCAGAGGCAACCCCGGTGGCAGTGGAAGCAACCAGAATCAGAACCCACCACCTCCACCATCGCCACTCACCATGGAGCAGATGATGCAGATGCAACTCCAGCTGACACAGCAGATGACGCAAACCATAGCACTGATGCACCAGAATCAGCAGAACCCGCCTCAACAGCACCACATGCAACCCAGAGATAAAAGGGGCGAGTTTATGAAGGGACGCCCTCCTACCTTCAACAAGTCTAGTGACCCGATGCAAGCAGAGGACTGGCTCAAGGCAGTGGAAAGGCAGCTGGACATTGCACAGTGCAATGACAGGGAGAAGGTGTTATATGGAAGTGGACAGCTTCAGGGAGCAGCTTTGGATTGGTGGGATGCGTACCAATATGCTCACCCCAATTGTGATCAGATCACTTGGCAGGAGTTCCGCGACAACTTCCGCTCTCACCATGTGCCGGAAGCGCTGATGACCTTGAAGAAGAAGGAGTTCCTGGCATTGAAGCAGGAAGGTATGAGTGTCACCGCTTATCGTGACAAGTTCATTGAGTTGGCCCGTTATGCTCCAGAGGACGTGAATACTGATAGGAAGAAGCAGACCCGATTCCGAGATGGCTTGCATGATGCACTCCAGTACCAGCTCATGTGCTCCAAGTTCGCCACCTTTCAAGAACTAGTGGATAGCGCACTACTGCTGGAGCACAAGCGCCGTGAGATGGAGGAAAAGAAGAGGAAGCTTCAAGGCCCACCGTCAGGAAGCAATGTTCGCCCCCGCTTCAATCCTCAGCAAGGAAACCAGCAGATGGTGACTCCACAGCGCTTCCAGGGACAGTCCGGTTCGATGAACCACAACCAGTATCAGCAACGTCCCAAGTACCAGCAGCGTCCCCAGTACCT
This sequence comes from Echinochloa phyllopogon, assembly GCA_033239725.1. NCBI lineage: Eukaryota > Viridiplantae > Streptophyta > Magnoliopsida > Poales > Poaceae > Echinochloa > Echinochloa phyllopogon. The sequence goes on along the minus strand of BTCW01000015.1, from coordinate 18,163,948 downwards.
CCCAGCACCACCTCAGCAGCGTCTTCAGAACCAGCCATAGAATGGTCCTGTCCAACGCCCCAACCCGGCCAACAATGCACCTACGGCTCCGAGGTGTTTTGGATGTGGTGAGCTGGGACACTATGCCAGCGCTTGTCCTCGCAAGGCTCAGAACGCCGTTGGTCAGAACAACAATCAGAGGGTTGGGCAACCGCAAAACCAGAATGGAAATCAGCAGCAGAATCCAGCAAGAGGCAAGGTCAACCACATGGGTGCGGAAACCGCAGAAGGAGCAACGGATGTCGTTGTGGGTACGTTCCCTGTCAACTCGACTCTCGCAACTGTTTTGTTTGATACTGGAGCTTCACATGCTTTCATATCTGCTGCTTTCGTGAAAAAGAACATGATGATCTTGCAACCTATGGGGAACCCCATGGTAGTTAGTTCACCCGGGGGAGAACAGCGTGCCACTTTACGTTGCCCCTGTATCACCATCACAATAAGGGGGGTAGACTTTGTGGTGAACCCAATAGTCCTAGAAACCCTTGGGTTTGAATTGATTCTGGGTATGAGCTGGTTAGCCAGATATGATGGGGTGATTCAATGTTCCAAAAGAGCAGTGCAGCTGACAGCAAAGACTGGTGAGAAAGTGGAGTATCAAGCAGCTAGTCCCTTGGGGCACAACCAGATCTACCAAGCCGAGGGTGTGGCACTGGAAGACATCAGAGTGGTGTGCGATTTCCCAGATGTGTTTCCAGATGAGTTACCAGGTATGCCCCCAGACCGCGAAGTTGAATTTGTTATTGATCTTAAGCCTGGTACTACACCTATAGCTAAAAGGCCATATAGAATGGGAGTAAAAGAACTAGAGAAACTTAAGGAGGAATTAAGGGCGTTGTTAGCAAAAGGGTATATTCATCCTAGTTCTTCCCCTTGGGGAGCACCAGTTTTGTTTGTGGATAAGAAAGATGGGACCCAGAGAATGTGTGTGGATTATCGAGCTTTGAATGAAGTGACCATCAAGAACAAGTATCCGCTGCCAAGGATTGATGATCTCTTCGACCAGTTGAAAGGAGCATGTGTGTTCTCTAAGATCGATCTCCGATCCGGTTACCATCAGATGAGGATACGAGTGACTGACATCCCCAAAACAGCCTTCACAACCCGATATGGTCTATATGAGTTCACTGTCATGTCTTTTGGTTTGACAAATGCACCGGCATACTTCATGTATTTGATGAACAGTGTGTTCATGGACTATCTTGACAAATTCGTGGTGGTGTTCATTGACGATATTCTAGTTTTCTCCAAGAATGAGGAAGAGCATGAAGAACATCTGAGGTTGGTGATGCAGAGACTTCGTGAGCATCAGTTGTATGCCAAGCTGAGCAAGTGTGAGTTCTGGTTGAAGGAAGTAGCATTCTTGGGTCACGTGTTGTCCAATGGTGGAGTGGCAGTTGATCCGAAGAAGGTTAGTGATGTGTTGAGTTGGAATCCGCCTAAGGATGTGAGTGAAATCAGAAGCTTCCTTGGAATGGCTGGATATTATCGGAGGATCATTGAAGGATTTTTACAGATTGCTAAACCCATGACGACACTATTGGAGAAAAATGCTAAGTTTGTCTGGACTAAGGAGTGTCAAGCCAGCTTTGAGGAGTTGAAGAAGAGACTAACAACAGCCCCAGTGCTGGTTCTGCCTGACATAGCCAAGAGTTTCTCTATCTACTGTGATGCATCTCGTCAAGGCTTGGGATGTGTACTCATGCAGGAAGGCAAAGTAGTAGCTTATGCATCGAGGCAGTTGAGGAAACATGAGCAGAACTACCCGACACACGATCTGGAGTTAGCAGCTGTGGTGCATGCTTTGAAGATTTGGAGGCATTACTTGATTGGTCATAAGTGTGAAATTTACACTAACCACAAGAGTCTCAAGTATGTGTTCACACAGTCAGATCTGAATATGAGGCAACGTCGTTGGTTAGAGTTGATCAAGGACTACGACCTGGAGATTCATTATCATCCAGGGAAGGCCAACCTGGTGGCAGATGCTGTGAGTAGAAGGAGCTACGTGAATAAGATCACGGGACATTGCTTACCGGAGGAACTCAGTTCAGAGTTTGAAAGGATGAGTCTGGGATTTGTGACCAGCGTCACCGAGATGGCCGTAGAACCGACCTTGGAACAGGAGATCCGAAAAGGACAGCTCGCAGATGAGAAGATCAAGGAGATCATGGAACTGGTGGCATTAGGAAAAGCCCCTGGTTTTCGAGTGGATGACCAAGGGACATTGTGGTATGAGAAGAGGATCTGTGTACCAGATGTAGTGCAGATCAGGGATGCAATTCTTAGGGAAGCCCATGAATCGGCGTATTCGATACACCCAGGTAGTACCAAGATATCAAAGAGAGATTTTGGTGGTACGGATTGAAGAGAGATGTGGCCACATACGTAGCCCTGTGTGACACGTGCCAGAGAGTCAAAGCTGAACACCAGAGACCTGCAGGTTTGCTCCAACCCCTGAAGGTCCCTGAATGGAAGTGGGAAGAAGTCGGTATGGATTTCATCACTGGTTTGCCTCGCACTCAGAGAGGATTTGACTCCATTTGGGTGATTGTGGATCGCTTGACCAAGGTGGCACATTTCCTTCCAGTAAAGACCACCTACACAGGAGCCAGACTAGCGGAGTTGTATATGGAGAGGATTGTGTGTTTGCATGGGGTACCAAAAAGAATAGTGTCAGATCGAGGTACCCAGTTCACATCACACTTTTGGCGACGACTGCATGAGTCTATGGACACTAAGCTACAGTTCAGTTCAGCTTACCATCCGCAGACAGATGGGCAGACAGAACGGACAAATCAGATATTGGAGGATATGTTGAGAGCATGTGCTCTACAATATGGTGCCAGTTGGGACAGGAGTTTACCGTACGCGGAATTCTCGTACAACAACACTTATCAGAAGAGTTTGCAGATGGCACCATTCGAGGCATTGTATGGTAGAAAGTGCAGGACCCCACTGTTCTGGAATCAGACGGGAGAAAGTCAGGTATTTGGACCTGAGATACTAAGAGAGGCAGAGCGACAAGTGCAGATAATCAGACAGAATTTGAAAGTGGCACAATCCAGACAGAAGAGCTATGCAGATATCAGACGGAGGGATCTCAGCTTTGAAGTTGGAGACTTCGTGTATCTCAAGGTGTCACCAATGAGAGGCGTGAAGAGGTTCAACGTCAAGGGCAAGCTAGCACCTCGATACATTGGACCGTTCAAGGTACTTGAGCGGAAAGGTGAGGTAGCATATCAGTTAGAGCTACCTGAGAAGTTGGCAGGAGTACACGATGTGTTTCATGTGTCTCAGTTGAAAAACTGCCTGCGAGTACCTGAGGAAAAGATTCCGATTGATGAGCTGAATGTGGAGGAAGATCTCACCTACTCTGAGCACCCTGTCAAGATTTTGGAGGAGTCAAAAAGAGTCACCAGAAATAAAGTGATCCGGATGTGCAAGGTTCAGTGGAGCCGCCATTCAGTGGACGAAGCGACTTGGGAAAGAGAAGAAGACCTCAGAGCTGAATATCCACAGTTGTTCCCATCCACATCCGAATCTCGAGGACGAGATTCATCTTAAGGGGGGTAGGTTTGTGACACCCTAAATTAGGACTATTTAAAATTTTAGTAGAAAATGTGCTTTTTATTAAAGTTCCCATGCTCAACATAGGGTAAATAAATAATTTTTGGCAAAATAAAATCAAATATAAGGTTAGAAACATTTTTGTTGCATCCATGCTGCTGCATTGTGTTTTGGTTGCTTGTGAATTAGATTGGAATTTAAATCCTCTTTAAATTCGAATTTGATTCGCATTGTTTGGAGCTCTAGAAAAGTTGTTTTGGCCAGAGTCCACTTTTCCCCCCTGAACTTTCTCCCCGAGCCGAGCCCGCCCCTTCTTCTTTTTCCTCAGCTCGGCCCCGCTCCCCGATTTCCCGCTTGCGGCCCAGCCCGCGGCCTACTTCGTTTCCCCGCCGGCCTGCCCGTCTTCCACCCCCGCGCCAGCCCGCCTCCCCTCACTCCGCGGCCCAGCCCGGCACAGCAGCCAGCCTGTCGCGCAGCCCAGTAGCGCGGCCTGCTGCCCAGCTCCGCCCCGCAGTCACTGCCAGGCGGGACCCGCCCGTCAGACTCGTCCCCGACCTCCAGCCGGAGTTCGGCTCGGCCACGAGATCGAGTCCGGCCGAGGCCCGGCACGCATGTCGAGGTCCACCTGGACTCCCCTCAACCGCCCTATTTAAGCCGCCGCCCTACGCCACGACCCCCCATCGAACCCTAGCCGCCTCCGCTCGAGCTCTCCACGCAGCCGCCGCCATAGCCGCCACCGTCGAGCTCTGCACCGTCGTCGATCCGTCGCGTCGTCGCCGCTCCGCCGCCGCCGACCCTTCCAGGAGCTTCGCGAGAAGGTAATGAACCTTCCCGGCCGCTCCTTGCTCTCTCTCCCTCTCTGTTGCGTGCTCGCCGCGTTCGCCGAAGCCGCCGCCCGCTGCTCGCCGTCGTCCGTCCCCTCTACTGCGTCGCCGCCGTCGAGAGCACCACTGCCGTGTTCTACGCGTTGCACTGCGTCCATACCACCCAACCCCCACCCGAGCCGTGCCTCCTAGCGCTTTTGCGCGTTTCGCCGGTGATGCTCCGCCGCCGCCAGCCAGCGCCGCCACCCCAGCGCCGCCGCCGCCGACGCCCCCTCCCCAGATCTAATTAGAGCCCTCCAATCCAAAACAAGCGGCCTAGATCAAGTGAACACCCAAGTCAACCGAGTCCATACCGGTCAACCACGGTCAGCCGAGCCCCTTTTGCAAAAGAATCCCTGGCATTTTTCGAAATCAACCCGCGATCCAGATCTATTCAAAAGTATTTACAGTTAGGTCCTGATTTTTACAGAAAACCCCCTGTCTTATTTAAAAATAGCACCCGAGGTCCTGTCTTGGTTAATTTGCGAATAAACCCTCCTGTTTTAATATAAAATTATGTTTTAGCCCCTGAGTTTTTGCAAATAGGCCCCTGGAACTTTTAAAGCTTTGCCAGCAAGCCCCGAACCTTAGAAAAGCCATATCTTTCTCGTTTTAGCTCCGATTTAAGTGATTTTCACGCTCACGTGTTCGTGGCAAAGCGTAGATTAGTTTCTAAGCCTTCTTTTGTTATGTTTTTACTGTTTGGTGTACTGTTCTAATAGAATACTATTGTTTGCATGTACTGCCTTGTGTGGATGCTTGTGTGTTGTTTCGTGAGTCCAGTCAGTGAGCCGTACACGCTTGAGTTCGAGGGTTACGAGGAGCAGGACCAGCAGCACCAGCAGCAGCAGTTTGACGAAGGCAAGTATAGCACGGACAATCCTTGCTACCTAAACACACCTCTTACATTATTTACTACATACGCATGTGTCTAAATTGTTACCCTTTTTAAGGTTGTACCTAGCTTTGTTTATCCTATACCTTGATTACCTTGGGTTATTGCATTTGGGTAGAACTTTGCTAGGCGTAGCTACTGTCACCTTTGCTTAACTGTTAATCTTGACTTAATGGTTCACGTCAATGTTAAGGGTAAAACTTGCTTTTTAGCAACATGGATCAGGGAGCTAGGGCATACGCTTCATGCTTGGCCCTAGTGTCTCTCCGTAAGGACTGGTTCTCAAAGCGGCAACCCAGGAACCTGTCGCCACCGCTGGAACTATAACGGCTCTGGTCTTGGACAAGTAACATGTACGGCTCTAGCTTGACAGTAGTTACCGACGGGCCGACGGTGTTATGGGAAGCATGGGTGAGAGTATGGTTTGATCCACCGAGGACGGGGTATCCGTCGGGCTATGTCCCCGTGAGGCACAGTCCCGTGTTGGGAGCCACCGTATGGCGGGGGCTCCACACGTTGCGCTATTTATTTTGTTGTTGATATTCATTACCGCGCTTGGACGCCATTGACCCCCTCATGTTTCTACATGAGCGTCAGTCAATCTCGGTGCCTTGGGTCATGCTGCCTAGGTTGTACCATAATGGCTACTGTTTCGTTAGGGAGTCTTGTGAAAAGCCTCGTAGCGTCCCTATGCAGTCACACCTCGGAAGTGTTGATGTGCGTGGTTGGGTGCAAAGTTCCTTTGAACTTTTACGCGACTGGTGGGTAAAGGGCGAAACCTCTGCAGAGTGTAAATCTATTATGATAGCCTTGCTCAGGGTCACGAGTGGCCTGGATCCTTTTTGATTAGAAGTTGATGCTTATTACTGTTTAATGTTCACTTCTACATTATTAATTGGGTTTGCAACTGGGATTCACTTAATTGTAGTAACTCGGTCTATGTTAAAATGAATCAACTAAAATTGCCAATGTAGTTCAGCCATGTCAAGCCTTTCTTTTAAGCCTTCATTATCCGTGTTGTACTTGCTAAGTAAGACATTTACTTACTCTTGCTATTCAACAAAATCCCAGATGGGTAACAGATGGATTAGATGGTACTGCTGCTGTTGAATTTCGTGAGGATCTGCCATTCTACTAGCTGTGATCAACCAGTCGGTGTCCCCGTGGGTTATCGGCTTCGTTTTCGTTTAGAGAGAGTTAATAATGAGACTTCCGCTGTTTTATTCATTTATTTGAGTCAAACTCTGATGTAAAACCATTTACTTTATTCGAGCACTGTATTCTGTTATCATATTTGTTCGCTATATGTATAATGACTTCCTGGGAACACATATGGCCGCATTTCGGGTTTCTGTGTAAATCCGGGTGTGACACCCATTTAGTTCGGCCGAACTGGCCGGTAACCGCCACAACGTCCTGTGGCGGTTACTCCACTCAACCGCCCTTTGGTGCTATAAATGGAGGTGTCCACGGCTCATTTCAACACACACCAAGCCAAGGAGCTCTCATTTCCACTTCTCTCTAGTAGAGTTAGGATAGTTTAGTTGGGAGTTAGAGTCGAGTCGAGCTTTTCCTCGGAGGTTCCGGAGTCGTCTTCAGAAGCTCTGGTATAAGCTCTTGTATCTTTTCCTTTTCTGTTTGTAAGACTTGAGTTATCAATATAATTATCTTATCATCTTGCCTTTGTCATTTATAGCTTGCTTCTACTTTATTCTAGTTGCATATATATCATGTTTAGACTATAGTCGGTTCTAGTTCTAGTGCTTCTAGGTCTTGTTTAAGTCTTTGCCTTAGTTGGTTCTTCGACTTAGCTCAATATTTGCCGGTGAACTGTCACCGGGGGTATTGACAGGTTGCTTGCTTTTGCTAGTGAAGTAAGTAGTCGTTGGTTAGTGTGGGTGTGGTACCCAGACTAGTCGGTGGCCTTGGTTTGCCCCCGATTCAACGAACGTGTGGTAGCCGTTAGGTGGTAACAGCCCTATACGGTCTTTGTAATCCACCTCGTTAGTCTCAGCCTGTATGATCCCCCAGTGTGGAGCTGGTGGCACCCCTTCTCATCCCTTTCTGCATGTCACTGGTGTCCATTGTCCCGATGCTAAGACATTAGAGTTAACCCAGAACTTCCAGTGCTGGCTCTTTAGTCGTTGTATCTCTAAGCCCGAGTGACATAGACAGATAAAGTCCATAGGAATCCTCTATCTCTTCTCGTTGTCCTCCCAGCTATCTATACCTTCTCTCTCTTACCTGAGTCTCCCTTGAGCTGTGTGTCATGGTATATCCACTCCTATCCAATATGTTATCCCCTGTCTTGTTTAGTTGTGTACCTTTCTCTGATAGTCTTGAATACCTGTTTACTAGTACTCTTGCCAAAGCTTCCCTGCGGAAATATAAATTACGATACCTCGGGATACTCCCAGGTGAAGTGCTACAGCGGTGATTCTGTGTGCTTGCAAAATATTTATATATTTTACCAAGCCATAAGGAAAACCACTGAAACACTTCTTACCCCAGTACCGGGATTCTCAATCCTGATATTGGATCGTAAGAAGTGTCAACAAGCATTTCTAGCACCGTTGCCGGGGAAGCAATTGGCTAGAATACTTTTAAACATTTATCTCAAGTTATCTGAGTTGAGTGCACCGCTACTCAAGCTGGTTTACCTTTGCTCTATCCGTTGGTCTTTGTGAAGCAGAGAAGTGCATGACTAGTTTCCAACTACCGTCAAACTATCAAGAGAATCCTGAGTCACTTTTGAGGAAAGTACGACCCCGTGTTGTACCTCCTCAGAGGCAACTCTGCTTGACGAACCCAGTCTTTCCCGACGTCGACACGGCTTCAGCATCGAGGATGGCAAGCAAGACGATACGCGAATTCTCGGCTCCATCGAGCGAGAATGTGCGTACCGGTCCCACTCCGCCTGTCGGAGACGGGACTTTCGAGCTCAAGCTAGCCCTCATCAACATGGTGCAGGCTAGTCCGTTCTGCGGCAAGCCTCACGAAGATGCTAACGCTCATCTCCAACACTTCCTGGAGATCTGCAACACCTTCACCATACGCGGTGTAAGTACCGATGCTATTCACCTTCGTTTATTCCCGTTTTCCTTATTGGGTAAGGCAAAGCAATGATTTTATGCTAGTCGTGAAGCTATAGATTCATGGGATAAGTGCACTAGTGCCTTTTTGCTAAAATTCTTTCCGGTTGGGAAAACCAATGCCCTCCGGAATAAAATTGCTAGTTTCCAGCAAGCAAAAGATGAACAGTCCCGGAGGCATGGGAACGCATCCAGGACTATATTTCTGCTTGTCCTCACCATGGTATGCAAAATTGATTCATCATCCAAACCTTTTACCATGAGCTAAAGAGCTCAGCCCGTGAGTATTTGGATGCTGCTGCTGGAGGAGCATTTTTCTCTCTTGAGGAGAACCGAGCTAAGGCCCTCATCGAGAAGATGGTGGAAAATCAAGGTTGGGGCACTGAACGTGACCAACCACGTACCCGAGGATTCCACCAAGTTGAAGCTTTGGACATGCTCGCTGCCAAGATGGTCCTCCTTCTGAAAAAGATGGAGGCCCCTGTTCAAGAAACGGTGCAAGCCATGGACGCTCGCATGACGTGCGAGGTCTGTGGCAACACAAGCCATTTGGGGAATGACTGCCCTGAAACGCGAGAAGATGCCCACTACATCAACAACTACGACAATCAAGGCTGGAATTCGTGCCCAAATCTCCCTTTTGAGAGATCTTCACAAGGTTACAATTTCAATTCCAGTACTTTCAATAATCAGCCATCTATTAAAGATCTTGTGCTACGCAGGGGTAAAATCAATGAAAATATCAGTAAAAAGTTTGTTGCAATTGACAAAATCCTAGAAAGCATAGATGCAAAACTAGAATCTTTCTCTTCTGCTATAAAAAGTCAATTGAGCTTCAATAAAATGATAGAAACACAAGTTGCTCAATTAGCTACTGCTGTTCCTATTTCTGAATCTGGGAAGATTCCGGGGCAACCCGAACCTTCCATTGAGTCTGTTAAAGCAGTAACCATAAGACGGGGTAAGCCGTCTCGTGGTTCGTTCCATGCTAATCATGCAGGGAAGGCCTCATACATCCAAGTGGATACACCCAGAGGGTTGTACCTACCAAGAGCTGCCAAGAAGGCCATCATCAACACTCCTCCGGAAAGGAAGGAAGATCCCGGAGAGCCAGTCATTCAGTGCTCGATTTGGAATCGATGCATTGAAAATGCTCTCTGCGATCTTGGAGCTAGCGTCAACATCATATCTAAGGTATTATTCAAAAAGTTACGCTACCCTATTCTTTATGCTACAAATGCCCAGGTGCAACTTGCAAATTCGTCGATCAGCTACCCCGAGGGGGTGATTGAAAATGTCCCAGTCCGAATTCGGGGATATTATGTCCCTACGGATTTCGTAGTCCTTGACACGGGGAACGATCATTCATTTCCCCTTGTGTTGGGCCGGCCATTTTTAAACACCGCTCGGGCTAGAATTGATGTGGATACGAGAGAAATCTCGTTCCATATCAGTGGAACGCCGATATCATTCATGTTCCAACCTCGGGAGTTCAGAAGAACAAGGGAGTTCACTCCGGAGCAAAGGAGCGCTGAGTGTTTCCTGAAAGCCCTCCTTAGTGGAGAGCTGGAAATACTCAGTGCTGAGCAGTGGGATCAATCCATTGAATCTGAGAGTGAGGATGAAATGGACCGCCTCTTCCGGAAACAAGAGGAGGATCAAGCTATATGGAACGCACCAGAAGATCCGATTCCACCACCACCGACACCTACACCGAAGAAAATCAAGAAGGTGTGGCGGAAGAAGTAGAGTGCATCATTCGAACCATACACTCCGGGATCGGACGATGACAAAAATCATTAAAGACACGGAGGAGTCCCGCTCGTGGACTCAAAACTCGAGCTCTCGCCGCGAGAAAAACTGGAATGTATCTCATGTTTCCCTTTCCAATTTTAAATTTCAATTCACTGCATTTGCATGTTTTATTTCAAAAATTTTGAATCACTTGTGCATGAAATAAAATGAGAGAATAGCAAGAATAAAATTGGTGCATGCAAAACATCTTTGGTTTAAGTTTTGGTAAAAATAAATGGACCATATGCTGAAATTTGTTTGAAGTGGGTAAAATTTGTAATTTTTATTACTTTTACCCCTTCTAGAACATCTCCATTTATTTAACATCATCACCAACCAGCACAAAACATGTTTACCCCACTCCACATGGTTGCACACTCACCAATTATCACAAACATGGCAGCATGGGAGTGACACCAATAATTTGTCCACTTTGGTCATGTCAAAATGAGCATCTTTGCACTAACTTCCACTCAAATGACCATACATCAATGCTGGCCACTAAAATTTGCGTGCACATGAAGCAAAGGGGTAGCACCAGCACTCACATGGAGTGCTGGCAGCACTGCCCTGGTCCTGCAAGAGCCACACAAAAAGCTTTAGTAGAGTTAGGATTAAAGAAGGCAAAGCCTTTGGTGAGGATACAAATACCACTTGAGTGATTGAGTGTGCCTTTGAGGAACTAAGCTTTAATTTTCAAAATTTTTGAAAACTTCGAGGTGGGATCCTGAAAAGAGTAGGAATGGAATAAAACTGAGTTAAACTGTTCTACCTTTCAACCGCCCAAGGCAAGGAGTTTGCTAGAAGCCCCACAGGTAAGAAGGTAATTGGTCACTTTGCTGAAAAAATCAAATACCTTAAAGTGTTAGTTGAGCATAAAGATTACCTGCAAAATAATGACATTGTAGCAACTCCTGGTCCACCGAGCCTAAGTTTCTATCTTTGCTCGAGGACGAGCAAAGGTCTAAGCTTGGGGGAGCTTGTTGGCGGTCGTTACGGTATGAATCCGACCACCAACTCTCGGGAATAAAAGAGGTTTTATGTAACATTTCATGCATCTAGGTTTTACTTCTAATAAAGTTCCACGAGTTTTGGTGAGTATCTCATTTGCAGGGACCGAGTCGTAAAAAGCCCGTTAAGGGGGGTAAAACTCCAGTTCGGCCGAAACCTTCCAGTTTCCGACCGAACCACCCCCCTTAACCATCATGCAAGCACACGAGGTGTCGTCCACATCAGCGATGATGATGCGATGACCGTGCAAGCCACGTGGACTCCTGCCACGTCATTCCATGGGCCAAATTCACCGAATAACACCAGGACAAGCTATCCAGGAGGCCCAGGAAGCAGAGGCGGTGCACGGGGGCAGCCCTAGGCCAGAAGCACAATTCGGCCGAACCACCCCCAGCACCCAAAACTGCCTCCAGGGATGCATTAAGGCCGTAGAAGGTTCAGGCGGTTGAATCCGACGTTCGGCCGAACCCATCCAGTTCGGACGAACTGGCCGGTAAATGCCACAACGTCCCATGGCGGTTACTCCATTCAACCGCCCTTTGGTGCTATAACTGGAGGTGTCCAAGGCTCATTTCAACACACACCAAGCCAAGGAGCTCTCATTTCCACTTCTCTCTAGTAGAATTAGGATAGTTTAGTTGGGAGTTAGAGTCGAGTCGAGCTTTGCCTCGGAGGTTCCGGAGTCGTCTTCAGAAGCTCTGGTATAAGCTCTTGTATCTTTCCCTTTTCCTTTTGTAAGACTTGAGTTATCAATATAATTATCTTTATCATCTTTCCTTTTTCATTTATAGCTTACTTCTACTTTATTCTAGTTGCATCTATATCATGTTTAGACTATAGTCGGTTCTAGTTCTAGTGCTTCTAGCTCTTGTTTAAGTCTTTGTCTTAGTTGTTTCTTCGACTTAGCTCAATATTTGCCGGTGAACTGTCACCGGGGGTATTGACGGGTTGCTTGCTTTTGCTAGTAAAGTAAGTAGTCGTTGGTTAGTGTGGGTGTGGTACCCAGACTAGTCAGTGGCCTTGGTTTGCCCCCGATTCAACGAATGTGTGGTAGCCGTTAGGTGGTGACAGCCCTATACGGTCTCTGTAATCCACCTCGTTAGTCTCAGCCTGTAGGATCCCCCAGTGTGGAGCTGGTGGCACCCATTCTCATCCCTTTCTGCGTGTCATTGGTGTCCATTGAACTGATGCTAATACATTAGAGTTAACCCAGACCTTCCAGTGCTGGCTCTTTAGCCGTTGTATCTCTAATCCCGAGTGACATAGACAGATAAAGTCCGTAGGAATCCTCTATCTCTTCTCATTGTCCTCCCAGCTATCTATACCTTCTCTCTCTTACCTGAGTCTCCCTTGAGCTGTGTGTCATGGTATATCCACTCCTATCCAATAACGTTACCCCCTGTCTTGTTTAGTTGTATACCTTTCTCTGATAGTCTTGAATACCTGTTTACTAGTACTCTTGCCAAAGCTTCCCTGCGGAAATATAAATTACGATACCTCGGGATACTCCCAGGTGAAGTGCTACAGCGGTGATTCTGTGTGCTTGCAGAATATTTATATATTTTACTAAGCCATAAGGAAAACCACTGAAACACTCCTTACACCAGTACCGGAATTCTCAATCCTGATATTGGATCGTAAGACATGCCAACAAGCACAAATCAATTGAAAAGAAAAACTGGAAACGACTAAGACAAGAAACTCGATCAAGTGACCCATGGCAATAAGCAAAGCCAAAACAAGGTCACTACCAAACCGGCTCCTCAAGAAGAGGAAAAAGGTTTCAACACCACCGGCAAACTACAAAGCACAGCACAACAAACCAAAGGAGGTCCCCCCTGCACAAATGCATACTCCCCCTGAACATGTACATGCAAGAATTGAATTTCTATGGAAACTCATAATGAAACCGGTCCGACTGGATTCCCAAACCGGTCTGACTGGTTTTGCCCAGTCAGAACTGACGAAAAACTAAAAAATGCAATGAAAATGCACAAGCTCCCCCTGACACTTGGAACAATTTCTACACAGAGTAAGCAACATTTTTCAATCTTTCCATCACCCTTTGTGCAAGCTTCTCCCCCTTGTTGCCAACGCAAGAATCAAGAAAAAAACAAACAAAACAACCTAGAGCTTCTCAAATATACAATGAGCACTATAAAATGCTACATATAAGCAAATGAGCAAGCAAGATAGTCCAAAGTTCTGTACAAGCATTGCCAACAAGATTACATAGGTGTATAAGCATATGGCCAATTATAAGTTGGAAAAACTTCAATCGTGCCATTACAATTTTCAAATTTTTGAAAATGCCATTGTCAGTGACTGTGGTGGCCCCCATCTGTCAGTGACACACCAATGTCATATTTCCAAAACGTGAAAATTATAATGGTATGAATCCAACTAACCCTTATAAGTTCCATTTAGGAAATTTTTGTGAAAAAACATCACCTCATGAGCAAAAAATCCTAACCATGATATATTCAAGCCAAAATGGACTAGATCATTCAAAGATCATACAAGGTCACCAATTCTTATGAAAAGATCATTGCGAATGCCCAAAATCTACCTCATGTCATGTCAAAGCCACCGAGCCATGTCTCTACTTCTAAATAAGAGACTTCTCTTGGTAGACAACATGCAACAGTTTAACACCCAAAATATGTCCATAAAAGCATAAATGACATACAACAATTTAGAGAGCATATTTTTCAAGCATAAACACTTCATTTTTAGATTTTAAGCATGGTACATGAAGTGCCTTTACGGCAAAAAGAAGCTTATGCCTCTCCACAAGATATACCATGGGCTAAATATTTATAATGACAAAATGATCTTTGACCCAATTAACAAGAAATAGATATCCAAGCATAACCTAAGCATGAAAAAGCATTTAGGCTTGAATAAATCATGGAAAATCATCTACTGATGGGTGAGATCAAACTTAGCTTTTCTTTCCAAAAAACAGAAAGCTCATCATAAATATACATCAGAGTAATCAAGAGCTTAGCTAAACATCACCAACATACTACAAGCATGTTCACTAGCTCAAGTGTAGCAAGTTATAGTAATTAATCCATATAGGACAAGCTCATCCTAAAAATGCATCAAAGTAGATATGTATTTCAACAAGCCACTAGATACATCACAATGCAAGCTATATGACAAATGCAAGAAATATCACACAAATGCAAAAACAAAATGTACATGAAACCAATATCATACAAAAATACCAATCTACATGAGATACACATGATACAAAGATGGCTATCCTACCATGGTACAAGGATACTATACATACGCTACAAAAAGAGCTCCAAGAACCAACTCAAAAAGGGCAACACACTCTAAGCTCTCCTCGCAAGCGGGCAAAGGTTGCTTGGTCAAGTGGGTTAGTGAAAATGTCGGCTAGCTGATCTTAGGTGGAAATATGGGATAGCTCTATTTGGCCTTTCTCAACATGATCTCTCAAAAAATGATACCTCACCTCTATGTGTTTGGTGTTGGAATGAAGCACTGGATTTTTGGCTATGCTTGTGGCACTAGTGCTATCACATAGAAGTGGAACATGGGAAAAGCACAAGCCAAAGTCACTCAAAGTGTACATGATCCATAGGATCTGGGAACAACAACTAGCAGTAGCAACATACTCAGCTTCTATGGTGGATTGTGCTATACTAGACTGCTTGCGAGAAGACCAAGAAACCAAAGAAGACCCACGAAACTGACACTGACCCGAGGTAGACTTGCGGTCCAAATGACACCCAGCAAAATCAGCATCAGAAAATCCATGAAGACTAAGTGTCGAGGAGGTAGAATACCAAAGACCCAAATCAGGAGTATACTTCAAATACCTAAATATCCTCTTGACAGCCTGGCGATGTGAAGTCATCGGTGAAGCCTAAAAACGAGCGCACAGACAAACATTGAACTGAATGTCTGGCCTCATCATGCTCCGGTACTCCTTTCTGGTCCACGGGTTCGCCGTCTTCATCAGCATCCAAAGCCGTAGTGGTACTCATCGGCGTCGACATCGGCTTGGAGTCATTCATGTCAAACTTCTTCAGCATGTCCTTGGTGTACTTCGCTTGATGCACAAATGTCCCATCCTTGACTTGCTTGATCTGCAGCCCAAGAAAGAACTGCAGCTCTTCCATCATCGACATCTCGAACTCTCTACTTATATCTTCAGAAAACTTTGCAACAAGATCATGAGAAGAGCCACCAAAGATTATGTCATCCACGTAAATCTGTACAATCAAGATGCCTTTGCCATCACGAAGTAGGAACAAGGATTTATCTATGGTGCCCATCACAAACCCCTTACTCAACAAGAACCCTCTCAATCTGTCGTACCATGCCAGGGAGCTTGCTTTAGGATATATTGTGCTCGGTGGAGTTTGTACACTCATTGTGGGTACTTTTCACTCTCAAACCCTGGTGGTTTCCTCACATACACTTCTTCTTCTATCACCCCATTTAAGAAGGCACCTGTTGGCGGTCGTTATGGCACGTTTTCGACCACCAATACTCGGGAATAAAAGAGGATACATGTGACATTCCATGCACTTAAGTTTATTTCTAATAAAGTTCCACGAGTTTTGGTGAGTTTCACTTCTGCAGGTACATTAACAATAAATACGTGCTATAGGGGTCAAAATTGATCGATTCGGCCGAATAACATGATTCGGCCGATTACCCCCCTTAGCCGTACACAATGCAAAGCACAACCGGAGGGTCGTCCACGTCAACGATGACCAAGCGATGACAACGTATGACACGTGGGTGACCGCCATCTCATCCTAGGCCAAATCAACATGAAGGATATCAACCCAAGCCAGCCTAGGAGACCACAAGCAAGAGGCGGTGTTGGGGCGGCCGGCCATGGGCCAGGCCCAATTCGGCCGAATCCCAACCTTCGACCGAATCGCCCCCAGCACCAAAACCGACCAAGGGAGCAAATCCTGGCCCTTGGGAGCAAGGGTGGTGCATCCCTCGGTTCGGCCAAACTAGGCAGTTCGGTCAAACCAGAGGATTCACCTGAAGCAGGAGGAACCGCCCTCTGGCTCCCTTGGAGGTTACTCTACCCCCAACCATCATTGCAAGCTATAAATACAGTGGTCCAAGCCCAGATCAAAACACACAAAGCCAAGGAGTTCTCATTTCCACTCTCTCTAGTAGAGTTAGGATAGTTTATTTGGGAGTTAGAGTTGAGTCGAGCTGTGCCTCGGAGGTTCCGGAGTCGTCTTTAGAAGCTCTGGTATAAGCTCTTGTATCTTTTCCTTTCCTTTTGTAGACTTTGAGTTATCAATATAAAATCTTTATCACTTTGCCTTTGTCATTTATAGCTTGCTTCTACTTTATTCTAGTTGCATCTATATCGTGTTTAGACTATAGTCGGTTCTAGTTCTGGTCCTTCTAGATCTTGTTTAAGTCTTTGTCTTAGCCGGTTCTTGGATCTTGCTCGATAATTGAGGTGAATTGTAATTAAGAGTATTGACAAGGTTGCTTGCTCTTGCTAGTGGAGTAAGTAGTTGTTGACTAGTGTACGAGTGGTTCCTAGGCTAGCTAGTGATGTTAGTTTGCCCCTGAGTCTGCGGAGGTGTTAGTCGTTCGGTGGTGACAGCCCTATACGACCTTCGTAGCCCATCACGTTCATCTCGGCTTGTAGGATAACCAGTGCAGGGTAGATGCCACCGCTTCTCATCCCTTTCTGTGTGGCGTAGGCTCCGCTGTCCTAAAGTTAAGACATAGGTTTGGCCTTGACCTCTGAGTGCTGGCTCTACAACCTCTGTATCTCTAACCCCGAGTGACATAGATAGATAAAGTACCTAGGAATCCTCTATCTCTTCTCGTTGTCCTCCCAGCTATCTATTCATTCTCTTAACTATCCGAGCCTACCCTGAGCTGTGTGTCACAGTATATCCACTCCTATCCAATACCGTTATCCCCCGTCTTGCTAGTCGTGTACCCCTCTCAGATAGTCTCGAAAATCTGTTTGCTAGTACTCTTGCCATAAGCTTCCCAGCGGAAATATAAATTATGATACCTCGGATTACTCCCTAGTGAAGTGGTACAGCGGTAATTCTGTGCGCTTGCAGAATATTTCTATATTTTACTGAGCCATAAAAAAACCACTGAAACACTCCTTACCCCAGTACCGGGATTCACAATCCTGATATTGGATCATAAGAAGTGCCAACAAGCATTTCTGGCGCCCGTTGCTGGGGAAGCAATTGGCTAGATACTTTCAAACTTCTATCTCGAGCTTTCTTAGTTGAGTATACCGCTACTCAAGCGGGTTTATCCTTGCTTTGTTTCATTGGTTTTGTGAAGTAGAGCAGTGCATGACTGGTTTCCATCTACCGTCAAACTTACAAGAAAATCCTAAGTCTATTGTGAGGAAAGTGCGACCCCGTGTTCTACCACCTCAGAAGCAACTCATTCCGACGAACCCAGTCTTTGCTGTCGTCGACACGGCTTTATCGAGGATGGCAAGCAAGACGATCCATGAGTTCTCCGCTCCATTGAGTGAGAACATGCGTGTCAGGACCAGCTCCGCCAATCGGAGATGGCAACTTCGAGCTCAAGCCAGCCCTCATCAGCATGGTACATGCTAGCCCGTTCTGCGGCAAGCCACACGAGGATGTCAACGCTCATCTTCAGCATTTTCTAGAGTTTTGCAACACTTTCACCATACGCAGGGTAAGCATCGATGCCATTCGCCTTCGTTTATTCTCATTCTCATTATTAGGAAAGGAAAAACAATGGTTTTATGCTAACCGCGAAGCCATAGACACTTGGGATAAGTGCACTAGCACATTTTTTTGAAATTCTTTATGGTTGAAAAAACCAACACCCTCCAGAATAAAATTGCTAGTTTCCAGCAGTTAAAAGATGAAACAGTTCTAGAGGCATGGGATCGCCTCCAGGACTATATATCTGTTTGTCCTCACCATGGTATGCAGAGTTGGTTCATCATCCAAACCTTTTACCACGGGCTTAGAAGCTCTGCCCATGAGTATTTTGATGTTGCTGCTGGAGGTTCTTTCTTCTCTCTTGAGGAGAGTCGTGTAAAGTCCCTCATCGAGAAGATGGTCGAGAACCAAGGTTGGTCCGATGATCAAGGCCGACCTCGGACCTGAGGAGTACATCAAGTTGAAGCTCTGGACATGCTCGCTGCCACGATGGACCATTTGATGAAGAAAATGGAGGCCCCTACTCAAGAATCGGTGCAAGCCATGGACGCTTGTCTGACTTGCGAGGTCTGTGGCAACGCTGGCCATTCGGGGAATGACTGCCCCGAAACGCGAGAAGATGCCCACTACTCAACAACTCAAACAACAATGGGTATCAACCGAACAACTATGGCAATCAAGGCTGGAATTCACGCCCAAACCTCCCATTGAGAGGCCTCAACAAGGTAACAACTTCAATTCCAGCAATTTCAATAATCAACCATCTCTTAGAGATCTAGTGTTTGGCCAGGGTAAAATCACTAAAAATATCAATAAAAAGCTTGCTGCTAATGATAAAATCCTGGAAAGCATAGACTCTAGATTGGATTCATTCTCTTCCGCCATGAAAAGTCAGCTGAGCTTTAATAAAATGATCGAAACCCAAATTGCTCAGTTAGCTACAGCCGCTCCTGTTACCGTGTCAGGGAAGATTCCGGGGCAACCCAAACCTCCCAATGAAACAGTAAATGCAGTTACTACGAGACGAGGTAAGGCGTCTCGTAGAATATATTGTGCTTGTCACGCAGGTGTAGTCTCACGAGTCCAAGTAGAAATACCACAAGGGGCACACCTGCCAAGAGCTGCTATTAAAGCCATCACGAGGACACCTCCGGGAAAGAAGGGAGATCCCGGAGTGCCGATCATTCAATGCGCAATCTGGAATCATCGCATTGATGATGCACTCTGTGATCTGGGAGCCAGCGTCAACATCATGTCCAAGGTAATATTTAAAAAGTTAGGCTATTCTACTTTGTCTCCTACAAATGCCCAGGTACAACTGGCAGATTCATCGATTCGCTACCCCGAGGGGGTGATCGAGAATGTGCCGGTCCGAGTTTGGGGACATTATGTCTATACGGACTTTATTGTCCTTGACACAAGGAGCGATTACTCGTTTCCCCTTGTGTTGGGGTGGCCATTTTTGAACACTTCCCGGGCCAGAATTGACATGGATACAAGAGAAATCCTGTTCCATATCAACCAGACGCTGATCTCCTTCCCGTTCCGACCTCGGGAAGAGAAGAAGACAAAGCCTCGTACACCAGAGTAGAAAAGCATTGAAAGTTCCTAAAAGCACTCCTCAGTGGAGAGCTGGAAATACTCGGCGGAGAGCAGTTCGAATGGGATGAGTTGACAGGACCAATGAGCGTAGAAAAAATGGACCTCCTCGTGAAGATATACAAGGAAGATCAGGTCCTCTAGAATTCTCAAGAGGAGCCGATTCCATCTCCACCAACATAGAAGAAGAACAAGAAGGTGTGGTGGAAGAAGGTTGCATCGTTCGAACCACCCACTCCAGGATCGGATGATTACAAAACAACTGAAGACAAGAGGAGTCCCGTTCGAGACTTGAAACACGAGCTCTTGCCGCGAGGAAAACCGGTATGTATCCCATGATTCCCTTCCAAATTTTAATTTCCATCATTGCATTTGTATGTTTCCCTTTCCAGAATAAATGAACCACTTGTGCAATTAATTTGAAAGAGAACATGGTAAAAATAAATGGAGAGTATGCTGAAATTTATTTGAATTGGGTATTACTTTATAAGTCTCATTATTTTTACCCTTTTCCAAAGTGCTCCATTTATTTCCCATCATCACCAACCAGCACAAAACATGTCTACCTCACTCCATATGGCTGCACACTCACCAATTATCACAAAACATGGCATCATGGGGGTCACTCCACTAACTTCCACTTTGGTCATGTGAATTTTGCATCTTACCTACCAAAAACCACCAAAGTGCCCATGCCCTAGTGTTGGACCTATGAAAGATTTTTGTGCTGGTGGGAGGCAAGATGTGTACGCAACATATGGCCAGTTCAGCCGAACTAGGCAATTCGGCCTAACCAGGCCGGCTGCCTCCCTTTGCCTATAAATGCCACCCCTCGCCTCCTTGCTTGCTGCACCATCTCACACTAAATTTTTTTTTCTAGAAGCTCTCTCTCTCTCAAGTTCTTGCTCAAGTTCTTTCTTAAGTTCTTCTCTAGTTCTTGTTTGAGTTGGTTCACTTGCATTGTTGAAAAATCACAAAAATTATTTGCTTTTGTTTGATCCTTGTGCTCAGTCTTGAACGTGTTTGTGGTGGTTTCCGACACCCACAAGAACGACTAACTTTTTGTGGTGGTTCTTCATCCCCGCAAGAACGACTAACCCTCTCGAACGACTGATTTGTTTTACTTATGCTAACCACATATATTCAGTCCTTTGGGTAGTCGTTGCACTAACATTTTGCAGGTAGCATGTCGAAGATCTTCTCCACATTTCATCGCTCCACTCGGCTGAGTAAATGCTCGAACGAAGCTGGGAGTTCCCCAGCCCCGTTCTGTGGTTCAAGCCAGATGGAGGTGGACGAGTCAGGGGCAGCCGACTTTGGGAGAGGCTCTGCCTCGCACCCAACCCGGGAGCTCCTGAACGAGGGTGACATCATCCTCCGGACGGATCGGGAGCGGAACGTCTTCAACATGTCGCACTAGAAGGAGTTTGAGCATACCCGTGTCTTTGAGCAGGACTTGCTTGTAAGAACGGGTATGGATGAAGAATTCTCATAAGTCTTCGAAGCCGTTGGCTGGGGCAACTTCTGGCGTGTCAACGAATAAGGTTTGTACCTCCTCACCCTCGAATTTCTTTTGACTCTTTCATCTGAATGGGAGGGTGTTCGCTTTCGAGTTTTCAACCAAGAGTACTTCTACCCTTCAAGGGACTTGAGCATGGCTCTTGGTTTTGCCAGTCATTGTTCTTTGGAGCCTGCCAAAGCTTTGAAAAGGTTTAGTCGGAACAGGTTTTGGAAAAAGATTTCTGGAAGCACCAATTGTTCTGCTCCTTGCACCAATAGCATTCATAACCCCACCTTGCGTTTCATGCATCGGTGGATGGCTATGATGGTGTTTCTGTGTTCTGATTTGCATCTCGTTAATACAGTCGAGTTGCGGCTTCTTTATGCCATGGTTAAGCAAGTTGTTGTTTCTCCGGTTAAGGATATGGTTATCCATTGGATGTCCCATCACTCTCGCGTGGGAAGCGTGGCAGTGACTTCTCTAGTCACTCGCCTCGCTAACCAGTTGGGCGTTCTGGACGGCGCCCAGCTTGCTTACATAGAGACAAAGCATTCCGTTGTGGATGCCGAGCACTTTGTGCAAGGCCACATGATACGACGTGCGCCCGATGCAACACTGGTGATGATTTACCGCGGTCATACAACAGAAGTGCCGCTGCCCTGTGCAAAGATGAGGTTGTATACCTCTCAAAAACTAATTCTTCAGCTGAGTACCTAGTCGGATGATTCTCCCCCTCGGAGAGAGCCCATTCGGCACAGTGTTGCAGGCGAAGGACCATTCACCCGGGGACGAGCCAGGCATGATGCCGGGCTCTTCACCGCACAGGAACCATCAACTTCACCATCACAGCCACACAGACATACGTATGCGTTCAAGGCGGCCTTCGGTGAGTACACTGGTGCTAGGACGTCAGGAGCAGGAGGCTCTGGACAATCCCAGGACCCGGACTACTTCGCCCCGAGCCATTGGGACTACGCCCAGAGTACGGATTCTGAGTACTCCCAAGGGTGGTATGCAGAGGGGGTACGATAGTGCCTCCCAGCCGTACTTCCCTAGGCACTCTCAGTCCGCACGCTTCTCCACACCCAGCAGCTACGACATCGGTCGAGAGTTATCTTACATCTCCGACCGAGTTGATCTCCTCGATGACCGTACCCGGAACATGGAAGGCACTCTGGCATGCCATTCTCAGTACCATCAAGGAAATAGTGGCGTGTTGGAATCTATAAGGTACAATGTCTAGCAGCAGACCGACCAAATGGCAGAATATTTTTCAAGGTTTCGACCCTATCAATGAAAGATCCAAACTTGGGGGAGGACCCCCAGCAAGTATGTTCTATGTCCCTCTCACCACTTTGATTTCGCATTTGCCATTTCCCTTTCTATTTTATTTCCATCTTAAAAATGAAAAGACCAAAAATATTTGCTTTGAATAAAATTAACTCCCAACTATACATGGAATGAACCATATGCCTCTCACTTTGGAAATGATAAATAGTTGCTCTCTCATTAATCTTGTGAGTGCTTTGTTTTGACTAGTTACTTGATAGTACCTGAGTTAATTGGCATGAGTAAAAATGAACCTGAAAACCTTGTGGGAGCACATGCTTTATTCCAAGTCTAAGTAGTTGTAAGGAATGATATAGTGAGATTGTGGTTAAGTTCTACTTTTGCTCTTAGTGTGGTGAAAATCTCAGATGTTTTGTGCTTTCAAAAATAAAACAAAGTTCCTCATTAGTTAGAAATTTTTACCAAAGCCATATGTTTAGTTTAGTTGAAACCTTCGACTCATATGTTGCTTATTGTCTTAGTGAGTTTTGTCAAATTGTTGTGACCTTTGGGTGAAACTTTCATGCTTTTAAGATCAAAATTCAAGTACACACCACCTCTCACTTGCAATTCCTACACCGGGAGCTTGCAAACATTGCCATCATCCATCCACAAAACAAATGCTCCATGTTCTATGATCTCCTCTCCAAATATACTTGAATAGAGACAAGGGCTATGCAAAAAGACAAGCATGCCAAAGAGCATGGCAAAAAGAAAGAGAAAAAGAAAAGCATGCCAAAGAGCATGGCAAACATAAGAAATAAGAAAATCATGTCAAATGGTATGGCAAAAATATGAGCAAAAAGAGATAGCCCATGTTCTCGAAAATAAGTCAATGAGAGGAAGAATCAGCCCAATGAGTTCCACCATATTCCACTCCATTTCACTCCACATATTCCACACACTTGCACTTCTTGGTCTAAAGGTGTGATTTGGTTCCCCAATGGTTCGGTCTTTGACTTAGCAACATATAAGATACATGCATGCCTCCATCCATTGTCCCTCAGCCACACAAAAGCCATATTAGATTTTAGGATGAAAAGAAGGCACAAGCCTTTGGTGAGGATTCAAATACCACTTGAGTGATTGAGTGTGCCAATTGAGGAACAACTTACATTTTTTACAAAATTATGGAAACTCTGAGATGGGATCCTGAAAAGAGTAGAGTGAAATAAAACTAAATCAAACTATTCAACCTTTCAACCGCCCAAGACAAGGAGATTGCTATAAGCCCCATAGGTAAAATGGCGATTTAATACTTTGCTAATGATTCAAGTAATTTGGAGCACTAGTTGTTTATAAAGATTACCTGCAAGATATTGACATTGTAGCAACTCCTGATTCACCAAGCCTAAGTTTTTATCTTTGCTCGAGGATGAGCAAACGTTTAAGCTTGGGGGAGCTTGTTGGCAGTCGTTATGGCACGTTTTCGACCACCAATACTCGGGAATAAAAGAGGATATATGTGACATTCCATGCACTTAAGTTTATTTCTAATAAAGTTCCACGAGTTTTGGTGAGTTTCACTTCTGCAGGTACATTAACAACAAATATGTGCTATAGGGGTCGGAATTGACCGATTCGGCCGTTTACCCTCCTTAGCCGTACACAATACGAAGCACAACCGGAGGGCTGTCCACGTCAACGATGACCAAGCGATGACAACGTATGACTCGTGGGCGACCGCCATCTCATCCTAGGCCAAATCAACATGAAGGACATCAACCCAAGCTAGCCCAAGAGGTCCACAAGCAAGAGGCGGTGCTGGGGAGGCCGGCCACGGGCCAGGACCAATTCGTTCGAATCCAAACCTTCGGCCGAACTGCCCCCAGCACAAGAACCGACCAAGGGAGCAAATCCTGGCCCTTGGGAGCAAGGGCAGTGCATCCTTTGGTTTGGCCGAACTGGGTAGTTCGGCCGAACCAGAGGATTCGCCCGAATCAGGGGGAACCGTCCTCTGGCTCCCTTGGTGGTTACTGTACCCCCAACCGTCATTGCAAGCTATAAATACAGTGGTCCAAGCCCTGGATCAAAACACACAAAGCCAAGGAGCTCTCATTTTCACTTCTCTCTAGTAGAGTTAGGATAGTTTAGCTGTGACTCGGAGGTTCTAGAGTCGTCATTAGAAGCTCTAGTATAAGCTCTTGTATCTTTTCCTTTACTTTTGTAGACTTTGAGTTATCAATATAAAGTTATCTTCATCACTTTGACTTTGTCATTTATAGCTTGCTTCTACTTTATTCTAGTTGCATCTATATCGTGTTTAGACTATAGTCGGTTCTAGTTCTAGTGCTTCTAGATCTTGTTTAAGTCTTTGTCTTAGCTGGTTCTTCGATCTTGCTCGATACTTGAGGTGAATTGTCATTAAGAGTATTGGCAAGGTTGCTTGCTCTTGCTAGTGGAGTAAGTAGTCGTTGACTAGTGTAGGAGTGGTTCCTAGGCTAGCCAGAGACCTTAGTTTGCCCCTGAGTCTGCGGAGGTGGTAGTTGTTAGGTGGTGACACCCCTATACGGCCTTCGTAGCCTATCACGTTCGTCTCAGCTTGTAAGATCCCCCAGTGCAGGATAGATGCCACCCCTTCTCATCCCTTTCTGTGTGGCGTAGGCTCTGCTGTCATGAAGTTAAGACATAGGTTTGGCCTTGACCTCTGAGTGCTGGCTCTACAGCCTCTGTATCTTTAACCCCGAGTGACATAGACAGATAAAGTACCTAGGAATCCTCTATCTCTTCTTGTTGTCCTCCCAGCTATCTATTCCTTCTCTTTCCTATCTGAGCTTGCCTTGAGCTGTGTGTCGCGGTATATCCACTCCTATCCAATACCGTTATCCCCCGTCTTGCTAGTCATGTACTCCTCTCTGATAGTCTCGAATATATGTTTGCCATAAGCTTCGATGCGGATATATAAATTACGATACCTCAGATTACTCCCTGGTGAAGTGCTACAGCGGTAATTCTTTGCGCTTACAGAATATTTCTATATTTTAATAATCCATAAGAAAAACCACTGAAACACTCCTTACCCTAGTACTAGGATTCACAATCCTGATATTGGATCGTAAGAAGTGCCAACAACACTCTTCACATCCATTTGGTGCAACTTGAACCCTTTAGCAATAGCAAATGCTAGAAGGATTCGAATTGCCTCCAAACGGGCTACAGGAGCAAATGTCTCCTCATAGTCTATCCCCTCCTTTTGTGAATAGCCTTAAGAAACCAACCTAGCATTGTTTCTCACAACCTCTCCATCCTCACCCTGTTTGTTCTTCCACACCCATTTTGTACCTATAGGATGGCAATTTGGTGGAGGCTCAACAAGTTCCCACACTTCATTCCTCTCAAAGTTCTCTAGCTCTTCGTGCATGGAATTAACCCAGTTCGCATCAGATAAAGTGTGTCGTATATCTTTGGGCTAATTTGTTCCTTGACCTTGACATTGTAGTACATTCATTGATGTCTCCTATGATCCGTGAGGGTGGATGATCGGCCTGAACACGTCTTGGTGCCTCGCGCCCTAAAATGGCCTCCCCCTCAGCAGTTGCTTCCACTCGGTCTCCATGTACTTGAGTTGACGTCGCAGTGCGGGATGGACCACCGTCAACCGTAGTCATCATAATGGAAGTAGTAGGTACAAGCATCGTAGGAGGAACACCATCTTCATCATCATCTTCACCATCCGCCTCCTCGTCCTCAAAGATCGTCTGTCCCACCTCCTCATCACCTGCACACTCAAAGACAGCAGAGCTACATGGAATCGTCTCATCGAATGTTACTTCACATGTCTCCATGATTTTATTAGTAGCAAGGTTGAGCACTATTGGCACTCCTTACGGCCTACAGATAAATCCGCAAGCGGACGGATACCGATGTAGTTTTCACCCGGGAGTATTCCAAGGTATCGATTTCCACGGGGAACGAGAAGTGTACTAATCATAAACTAAGTTGTCCTAGGTAGATGGAGTGGATGAATGAAATGGATGAGGTGGATGACGACAACAAGGAGAAAAGAGAAGAGGTAGGAAGGTAGAGAGGGTACAGGTCTGGTAAGGGTATTCCACCGATTGACTGAGCAAAGCAGAAGATACAGATAGATACTTTCTTCGGGACTACAGAGCCTCCGACACACAGAAAGGGATGAGAAGGGGTGCCGGTTACCCTGAACCTTGGGTCCTAGGACACCGGAACTAACGTGATGGACTACGAAGACCGAAAGGGCTGTCACCACCTTACGGCTACCACCTCAGTTGCGACGGGCAGAAACTAAGGTTACTGGCAAGTCTAGGAACCACTCCTACACTAGTCAATAACTACTTATCTCCTATAGCAAGATAAGCACCCAAGCTAAGCAACCAGTATACAGTTATACCAATCAACTAAGCATTGAACGAAGAACGAGACAAGTATATAAATGTAAGAACTAAATGCTCAATTAATCAGAGAGAGATACAAGAGTTACCAGACATGACCCAGATGTCACTTGAAGCAGAGCCGCATCCATAGAGGTACAGCGCGAAGAGGGGCCGACACTCCGGCTCCTCTCCGGGACGCTCACCTCTCCTCTCTCCCTATTTCTATTGAGTGGCAGAACCTAGCGACGCCTACTCTTCTTCTTCTCTTGTGTTGTGTTTGATACAAGGTGTATGCCACTGCTTATATAGGTGTCCTAAGGCAGTTTGGAGTGGAGTAACCGCCAAGGGATCCAGGGGATATTCCCTGTTGATTCGGGCGAAGAGACTGGGTTCGGCCGAACAGGTCGGTTCGGCCGAACCCTTGGATCCACCGCCTTGGCTCTGGACGGCATGTATGCACTCCTGGAGGCGGTTGGTGCATTGGGGGCGGTTCGGCCGAACTGGTGGGTTCGGCCGAACTGGGCTTTGTTGGCACTTCATACGACCCAATATCAGAATTAAGAATCCTTGTACTGGGGTAAGGAGTGTTTCAGTGGTTTTCCTTATGGCTTAGTAAAATAAAGAAATATTCTGCAAGTGCACAGAATTACCGCTGTAGCACTTCACCTGGGAGTATTGCGAGGTATCGTAATTTATATTTCCGCAGGGAAGCTTTGGCAAGATTACTAGTGAACAGGTATTCGAGACTATCAGAGGAGGGTACACGACTAGACAAGACAGGGGATAACAGTATTGGATAGGAGTGGATATACCGGACACACAGCTCAAGGGATACTCAGGTAAGGGAGAGAAGAGATAGATAGCTGGGAGGACAACGAGAAGAGATAGAGGACTCCTGGATACTTTATCTACCTATGTCACTCTAGCTTAGAGATACAACGGCTACAGAGCCAGCACTAGGAGATCTGGGATAACTCTAATGTCTTAGCATCAGGATAAGGGAACCGGTGAACACACAGAAAGGGATGAGAAGGGGTGCCACTATTTCCCAACTGGGGGATCCTACGGACCGGAACTAACGTGATAGGCTACGAAGACCGAAAGGGCTGTCACCACCTCCCGGCTACCACCTCCGTTGCGACGGGAATAAACTAAGGCCACCGACTAGTCTAGGAACCACTCCTACACTAGGCAACGACTACTTACTCTGCTAGCAAGAGCAAGCAACCTTGTCAATACTCTTGGTGACAATTCACCTCCAGTATCAAGCAAGATCGAAGAACCAGCCAAGACAAAGACTTAAACAAGACTACAAGCACTAGAACTATAACTGACTATAGTCTAAACAAGATATATTTCCAACTAGGATAAAGTAGAAGCAAGATATAAATGACAAAGGCAAAGTGATAAAGATAACTATAGTGATACTCAAAGTCTTACAAAAGGAAAAGTAAAAGATACAAGAGCTATTACCAGAGCTTCTGAAGACGACGCCGGAACCTCTGAGGCAAAGCTCGACTCAACTCTAACTCCCAACTAAACTATCCTAACTCTACTAGAATGAAAGTGGAAATGAGCTCCTTGTCTTGGTGTGTGTTACAAGAGAAGTGCGACCCTCTATTTATAGCTCCAAAGGTCGGTTGAGTCAGGGTAGCGGCCAAGGCAACCAGAGAGGCGGTGCCGGGCCTTCGGCCGAATTTCCCGGTTCGGCCGAACTGGCCAGTTCGGCCGAACCGTGGGATCTGCTGCCTCTGGCTCCCACGGCCAGGATCCACCCCTGGAAGGCGGTTGTGCACTGGGGGCGGTTCGGGCGAACCCCCCAGTGCGGCCGAACTGGGCTGGGAGCCCAGGCCCGTCCCCCTGCACCGCCTTTGCTCTGTGGGCCATCTGGGCTGCTCCTGGTGATTGGCTTCGTGTGTTTATGGCCCAGAGGTGATGTGGTTGTGGCCCGGGAAGAGATGGCTTCCGTCCTCATGTCGTGTTCACTTGATATTCGTTGGACGACTCCCGGTGACGTGCACGGCTAAGGGGGGTTAACCGGCCGAACGGAGTCGTTCGGCCGATTCGGTCATTTTCGGTCCCAATAGCGCATATTTGTCGTAATTGTACCTGCAAAAGTGACACTCACCAAAACTCGTGGAACTTTATTAGAAATAAAACCTAAGTACATGGAATGTTGCATATAACCTCGTTTATTCCCAAGTATTGGTGGTTGGATTTGGGCTGTAACGACCGCCAACAAGCTCCCCCAAGCTTAGCTCTTTGCTCGTCCTCGAGCAAAGATATAAACTTAGGCTTGGTGGATCAGGAGTTGCTACAATGTCATTTCTTTTGCAGCTAACTTATAAACAACTAGTCTTCAAAAATACTTGAATCATAGGCAAAGTTTCAGATCACCTTTTTACCTATGGGGCTTATAGCAATCTCCTTATCTTGGGCGGTTGAAAAGACGAACAGTTTAAACTCAGTGTTATTCCACTCTACTCTTTTCAGGATCCCATCTCGGAGTTTTTTCATAAGTTTTGAAAACTAAAAATTGTTCCTCATCGGCACACTCAATCACTCAAGTGTATTTGAATCCTCACCAAAGACTTGTGCCTTCTTTTCATCCTAACATCTAATATAGCTTTTTGTGTGGCTCAGGGACAAAGGATGAAGGCATGCATGCATCTTATATTTTGCTAAGTCAAAGACCGGATCTCTGAGGAGACAAATCACATCTTAAGATCGAGACGTGCAAGTGTGTGGATATGAATGGAGTGGAATATGGTGGAATGGAATATGGTGGAACTCCTTGGATGAGTTTCCCTCTTCTTGACTTATTTTCGAGAACATGGGCTATCTTTTATTCTTATATTTTTGCCATGCCACTTGGCATGCTTTTCCTTTTCTCTTTCTCTTTGCCATGCTCTTTGGCATGTTTTTTTCTTTTTCTCTTATTTTTGCCATGCTTCTTTGGCATGCTTTTGTTTTTGCATAGCCCATGTCTCTATCAAGAATATTTGGAGAGGGAAATCATAGAACATAGAGCATTTATTTTTGTGGATGGATGATGGAAAATGTTTGCTAACTCCCAGTGTAGGAATTGCAAGTGAGAGGTGGTGTGTGTACGCGGGTCTCGATCTTTAAGAATATGAAAGCTTCACTCAAAGGTCACAACAATTTGATAAAGCTCACTAAGATAACAAGCAGCATATGAGTAGAAATTTTCAACTAAGCTTATGATATGGCTCTGGTAGGTATTTTGACCAATGAGGAACTTGTTTCATTTTGAAAGCATAAATTTCCGAGATTTTCCCCGTACTAAAAGCAGAATGGAACTTAACCAAATTCTCACTATATCAATCCCCACAACAACTTAGACTTGGAATAAAGCATGTGCTCCCACAAGGTTTTCAGGATCATTTTTACTCATGCCAAATAACTCAAGCACAATCTAGCAACTAGTTGAAGCAAAGTACTTGCAAAATTAACGACAGAGCAACTATTCATCATTTCCAAGGTGAGAGGCATATGATTCATTCCATGCATAGTTGGGAGTTATTTTATTCAAGGGAATATTGTTTAAGGGAAATATTTTTGGTATTTTCATTTTTTTAAATGCAAACTATCATGAAGGGAAATGAAAGGGAAATTAAATGATCAAAATGCTGGATAATTCGGGACATACCTGTGGGGGTCCTCCCCCAAGCTTGGACTCTTCACTGGTAGGGGTTGAGCCTTGAAAGGTACTGGCTCAGCTGTTCCACTTGTTCGTGGACGTCGTGCTGGATAGACGCCACCATCCCACTATTCTCTTGATGGTACTGAGAATGGCGGGCTAGCGTGTCTTGAATCTCTCGGGTACGGTCGTCGATGAGCTAGACTCGGTCGGAGATGTAGGACAAATCCCGGCCGTAGTCGAAGCGTGCGGACTGTGAGTATCCGGGGTGGTATGGCTGGGAGGCACTGTCGTATCCTCCTCCATACCGGATCCTGGACCACTCAGAGTCCGTGTCCTGGCCGTAGTCCCAGCGTCCTGAGGTGAAGTAGTTCGGCTCCTGATGCTGCCCGGAGCCTCCTGCTCCGGACGTCCCAGCGCCGGTGTACATGTCGTAGGTGGCCTCAAAAGCGGAAGTGTGTCGGTGCGGCATTTGTGGTGCATCTTCCGGCTCCTGTGAGGTGGCGAGCCCAGCATCACGCCTAGCTCGTCCCCTTGTGATGGGTCCGTCACCTGCAACGCTGTGCCGAGCGGGCTCTCTCCAAGGTGGAGAATCGTCCGACTCGGTCCTCAACTGAAGAGTTAGTTTCGGCGTGGTATACAACCTTAGTGCTGCACAAGGCAAGGGCACTTCAGTTGTATAGCCACGGTAAATCATTGCCAGCATTGCGTCAGGCGTCCGCCGTATCATGTGGGCTTGCACGAAGTGCTCGGCATCCACGACGGAACGCGCTGTCTCGATGTACGTGAGCCGGTCGCCCTGGAGGACGCCCAGGTGGATAGCGAGGCGAGTGACTAGAGAAGTCATCGCCATGCTACCCGCACGAGAAATATGAGACAGCCAGTGACCAACCATGTCTTTCACAGGTGAATAGGGAATCTGCTTGACCATGGCAAAAAGAACCCGCAACTCGATGGTGTTGACAGAGCGCAAATCTGCCCGGGGGAATACCGTCATAGACACCCAACGATGCATGAAACGCAAAGTGGGGTTATGTATGTTGTTTGTGCGTGGCGCATGGCAGTTGGTATCCCCCGAAATCTTTTTCCAAAATGCCACCCAGTCAAATCTTTTAAGCGCTTTGTTCGGGTCTAATGAATAACGGCTTGAAAATCCGAGACCCGAACTAAAATCCCTCCAAGAGCAGAAGAACTCTTGGTTGAAGAACCGAAAACGAATACCCCCAGTTTCAGAAACCAAAGTCGAGAGGAATTCAAGAGTGAGCAGGTACGAACCTTCTTCGTTGATGTGCCAGAAATTCTCCCAGCCAATGGCCTAGAAAATTTCCGTGAACTCTACGTCCATCCCCGTGTCCCTGAGCAAATCTTGCTCAAACACACGGGTGTGCTCGAACTCCTTCAGCCGAAGCTTGCTGAAGGTGTTCCGCTCCCTTTCTGTTCTAAGGTTGATGTCACTCTCGCTCAGGAGCTGCCTGGCTGGGGGCGTGGCATGGCCCCATCCCGAGCCGGCTGCTCCGTGATCGTCTGTGTCCATCCGGCTCGAGCCTCGAGACGGAGCTGGGGAACTCCCAGCATCGTCCGATCATCGGCCTAGCCGGGCGGAACGACGTGAAGAACTTCGACATGATTCCTGCAAAAAGTTAGTGCAACAACAACTACCCGAAGGACTGAATATATATATATAGTTAACACAAGAAAATCAAGTCAGTCGTTCGAGATAGTTAGTCGTTCTTGCGGGGATGAAAACCACCACAAAAGGTTTGTCGTTCTTGTGGGTGTCGGTGACCACCACAAAATCGTCCAGAATCAGCACAAAGATCACAACGAGAGGAAAATATTTTTGAAATTTTCTAGTGATGCAAGTGAACCAAAACTTGAACAAGATCTTGGGAAGAACTTGAGCAAGCATTAGAGCAAAGGACTTGAGAGAGAGAGAGAGCTCCTAGCAGAAATTTCGGAGTGAGCAGGTGTGGGAGAAGCAAGCAAGCTTGCACCAACTTTTATAGGCCGAGGGGGGGGCACCCTTGGCCGTTCAGCCGAAGGGCCTGGTTCACCCGAACCAGGTCTGGTGGCCAGCCCACCCCCATGTGGGTGCAGCACCCTCCTTTGCTTTGATTCCACGCCAAAATGTGTGGCCACAATTCCCAAGGACATTTTTAGGGGATTTTAGTGGTAGGTAAGATGGAAATATGACATGACCAAAGTGGAAATTAGTGGAGTCACCCCCATGCTGCCATGTTGGTGATAATTGGTGAGTGTGCAGCCATTTTTAGTGGGGTAGACATGTTTGTTGCTGGTTGATGGTGATGGTAAATAATTGGAGATGTTCTAGAAGGGATGAAAATGATAAAAGTTACCAATTACATCCACCCTAGATAAAATTTCAGCATGTGTCCAATTATTTCTAACCAAGCTTGCAAAATTTTCTACTCTCTCTCAAATTAATTACTCAAGTGGTTCATTTAATTTGGAAAGGGAAACATGCAAATGCAATTGAGAATTAAAAATTGGAAGGGAAATATGGGATACATACCGGTTTTCCTCGCGGCGAGAGCTCAGCTTTTAAGTCCGCGAGCGGGACTTCTCCTGTCTTCAGTTGCTTTTGTCATCGTCCGGTCCCGGAGTGGATGACTCGGACGATGCAACCTTCTTCCACCACATTTTCTTGTTCTTCTTCTTCGGTGTCGGTGGCGGTGGGATCGGTGTCTCTGGAGAATTCCAGAGGGCTTGTTCTTCCTCGTATTTCTTTACGAGGAAATCCATTTCTTCTGCACTTGTCGGTTTTGTCGGCTCGTTCCACTTGAGCTGCTCACCACCGAGTATTTCCAGCTCTCCATTAATGAGAGCCTTAAGGAAACACTCGGCGCTCCTTTGCTCCGGTGTGAGTGGCTCTGTCTTCTTCACTTCCCGGGGTTGAAACTTGAAGTAAGTCAAACTTCCGTCGATACGGAACGAGATTTATCTCGCATCCATATCGATCCTAGCCCGGGTGGTGTTCAAGAATGGTCGGCCCAACACAAGGGGAAACAAATGCTCGTTCCCCGTGTCGAGGACAACAAAGTCCACAGGGACATATCGTCCCCAGATCCGGACCGGTACATTCTCGATCACTCCCTCGGGGTAGTGGATGGTTGAGTCCGCAAGCTGTACCTGGGCAGTAGTAGGTGACAAATTAGGGTAGTGTAATTTCTTAAATAATACCTTAGACATGATGTTGACGCTTGCCCCTAGATCGCAGAGTGCATCATCAATGCAACGATTCCAGATCGAGCACTGAATGATGGGCACTCCGGGATCTTCCTTCCTATCCGGAGAGGTCTTGATGATCGCCCTGTTTGCAGCTCTCGGTAGGTAGGTCCATCTTGGTGTCAGCACTTGGATGCATGCGACCTTCCCTACGTGGTTAGTTCGGAATACACTGCGAGGCATCTTACCATGCCTGGTAGCGATGGAATTCACTGTCTCGATGGAAGGCTCGGGTTGCCCCGGAATCTTCCCCGATTCAGTGACAGGAACAGCAGCAGCTAACTGAGTAACTTGAGTTTCTATCATTTTATTAAAGCTCAGTTGACTTTTCATAGCAGAAGAAAATGATTCCATCCTAGAGTCTATGCTTTCCAGAGTTTTATCATTAGCAGCAAGCTTTTTATTGATGTTTTCAGTTATTTTCATCTGGCCAAACACAAGATCTCTAAGAGACGGCTGATTATTGAAATTGCTGGAATTGAAATTGTTACCTTGTTGAGGCCTCTCAAAAGGGAGGTTTGGGCGCGGATTCCAGCCTTGGTTGTCGTAGTTGTTCGGTCGGTACCCCTTGTTGTTGGAGTTGTTGACGTAGTGGGCATCTTCTCGCGTTTCGGGGCAGTCATTCCCTGAATGGCCAATGTTGCCACAGACTTCGCAGGTCATGCGAGCGTCCATGGCTTGCACCGTTTCTTGAGCAGGGGCCTCCAGTTTCTTCATCAGGAGGTCCATCTTGACAGCGAGCATGTCTAGAGCTTCAACTTGGTGAACTCCTCGGGTCTTTGGTTGAGTCCGGTCGTCGGACCAACCTTGGTTCTCGACCATCTTCTCTATGAGGGCCTTCGCACGACTCTCCTCAAGAGAAGAAGAACGAGCCTCCAGCAGCAGCATCCAGGTACTCACGGGCAGAGTTTCTCAGCCCGTGATAGAAAGTTTGGATTATGAACCAACTCTGCATACCATGGTGAGGACAAGCAGAAATATAGTCCTGGAGGCGATCCCATGCCTCCGGGACTGTGTCATCTTTTAACTGCTGGAAACTAGCTATTTTGTTCTGGAGGGCGTTGGTTTTCCCAACCGGAAAAAATTTTAGCAAGAAAGCGCTAGTGCATTTATCCCAGGTATCTATTGCTTCGTGGTTAGCATAAAACCATTGTTTCGCCTTGCCTAATAATGAGAATGGGAATAAACGAAGGCGAATGGCATCGATACTTACTCCGCGGATGGTGAAGGTGTTGCAAATCTCCAGGAAATGCTGGAGATGAGCATTGGCATCTTTGTGTGGCTTGCCGCAGAATGGGCTAGCCTGTACCATGTTGATGAGGGCTGGCTTCAGCTCGAAGCTACCATCTCCGACTGGCGGAGCTGGTCCGACACGTACGTTCTCGCTTGATGGAGCGGAGAACTCACGGATCGTCTTGGTTGCCATCCTCGATGCAGCCTGGTCAACGACGGGAAGGACTGGGTTCGTCAGAAGGAGTTGCTTCTGAGGAGGTACAACACGGGGTCGTACTTTCCTCACAAATGACTCCGGATTTTCTTGAAAGTTTGACGGTAGTTGGAAACCAGTCATGCACTGCTCTGCTCCACAAGGACCAACGAACAGAGCAAGGATAAACCCGCTTGAGTAGCGGTACTCAACTAAGATAGCTCAAGATAAAAATTTAAAAGTAATCTAGCCAAAGACTTCCCCGGCAACGGCGCCAGAAATGCTTGTTGGCACTTCTTACGACCCAATATCAGAATTGAGAATCCTGGTACTGGGGTAAGGAGTGTTTTAGTGGTTTTCCTTATGGCTTAGTAAAATATAGAAATATTCTGCAAGCGCACAGAATTACCGCTGTAGCACTTCACCTTGGAGTATTCCGAGGTATCGTAATTTATATTTCCGCAGGGAAGCTTTGGCAAGATTACTAGTGAACAGGTATTCGAGACTATCAGAGGAGGGTACACGACTAGACAAGACAGGGGATAACGGTATTGGATAGGAGTGGATATACCGGACACACAGCTCAAGGGATACTCAGGTAAGGGACAGAAGAGATAGATAGCTGGGAGGACAACGAGAAGAGATAGAGGACTCCTGGATACTTTATCTACCTATGTCACTCTAGCTTAGAGATACAGCGGCTACAGAGCCAGCACTAGGAGATCTGGGATAACTCTAATGTCTTAGCATCGGGACAAAGGAACCGGTGAACACACAGAAAGGGATGAGAAGGGGTGCCACAATTTCCCAACTAGGAGATCCTACGGACCAAAACTAACGTGATGGGATACGAAGACCGAAATGGCTGTCACCACCTCCCGGCTACCACCTCCGTTGCGACGGGAATAAACTAAGGCCACCGACTAGTCTAGGAACCACTCCTACACTAGGCAATGACTACTTACTCTGCTAGCAAGAGAAAGCAACCTTGTCAATACTCTTGGTGACAATTCACCTCCAGTATCAAGCAAGATCGAAGAACCAGCCAAGACAAAGACTTAAACAAGACTACAAGCACTAGAACTATAACTGACTATTGTCTAAACAAGATATATTTGCAACTAGGATAAAGTAGAAGTAAGATATAAATGACAAAGGCAAAGTGATAAAGATAACTATATTGATACTCAAAGTCTTACAAAAGGAAAAGTAAAAGATACAAGAGCTATTACTAGAGCTTCTGAAGACGACTCCGGAACGTCCGAGGCAAAGCTCGACTCAACTCTAACTCCCAACTAAACTATCCTAACTCTACTAGAATGAAAGTGGAAATGAGCTCCTTGGCTTGGTGTGTGTTACAAGAGAAGTGCGACCCTCTATTTATAGCTCCAAAGGTCGGTTGAGTTAGGGTAGCGGCCAAGGCAACCAGAGAGGCGGTGCCGGGGCTTCGGCCGAATTTCTCGGTTCGGCCGAACTGGCCAGTTCGGCCGAACCGTGGGATCTGCCGCCTTTGGCTCCCATGGCCAGGATCCACCCCTGGAAGGCGGTTGTGCACTGGAGGCGGTTCGGGCGAACCCCCCAGTTTGGCCGAACTGGGCTGGGAGCCCAGGCCCGTCCCCCTGCACCGCCTTTGCTCTGTGGGCCTTCTGGGCTGCCTCCTGGTGATTGGCTTCGTGTGTTTATGGCCCAGAGGTGATGTGGTTGTGGCCCGGGAAGAGATGGCTGCCGTCCTCATGTCGTGTTCGCTTGATATTCGTTGGACGACTCCCGGTGACGTGCACGACTAAGGGGGGTTAACCGGCCGAACGGAGTCGTTCGGCCGATTCGGTCATTTTCGGCCCCAATAGCGCATATTTGGCGTAATTGTACCTGCACAAGTGACACTCACCAAAACTCGTGGAACTTTATTAGAAATAAAACCTAAGTACATGGAATGCTGCATATAACCTCGTTTATTCCCGAGTATTGGTGGTCGGATTTGGGCTGTAACGACCGCCAACAGGCTTTCAGCCCAGAACGCCCCGCGTGCACCGCTTCTTGCTCCTGGACCCCTTGGGCTGGCCTCTGGTGCTTGGGTTTGAGTTGATTCGGCCCAGGATGACGTGTCAGTGCTCCGGGATGTGTTGGCGGTCGTCCACGTGTCGTGTGTTGTCGTTTGGTTGACGTGGACGGCTCCCGCTGGCCTGTACGGCTAAGGGGGGTAACCGGCCGAACGTGTCGTTCGGCCGAATTGGTCATTTCCGACCCCTATAGCACGTATTTGTAGATATTGTACCTGCATAAGCAACACTCACCAAAACTCGTTGAACTTTATTAGAACTAAAACCTAAGTACATGGAATGTTACATAAAGCCTCTTTTATTCCCGAGTATTGGTGGTCGAAGTTGGATTGTAACGACCGCCAACAAGCTCCCCCAAGCAGCTCTTTGCTCGTCCTCGAGCAAAGATAAAAACTTAGGCTCGGTGGATCAGGAGTTGCTACAATGTCATTTCTCTTGCAGGTAACTTTATAAACAACTAGTACTCAAATTTTACTTGAATCACTTAGCAAAGTATTAATTCACCATTTTACCTATGGGGCTTATAGCAAACTCCTTATCTTGGGCGGTTGAAAGGATGAATAGTTTAACTTAGTTTTATTCCACTCTACTCTTTTCAGGATCCTATCTCGGAGTTTTCACCCCTTTTGTGAAAAGATAAGTTGTTCCTCATTGGTTCACTCAATCGCTCAAGTGTATTTGAATCCTCACCAAAGGCTTTGCCTTCTTTTTATCCTAACATCTAATTTGGCTTTTTGTGTGGCTCAGGGACAAAGGATGAAGGCATACAAGCATCTTATATTTTGCTAAGTCAAAGACCGGACCTTAGGAGAATCAAATCACACTCTTAGATCGAGAAGTGCAAGTGTGTGAAATATGCGGAGTGGAATATGTGGAGTGGAATTTCGTGGAACTTCATGGAATGATTCTTCCTCTCCTTTATTTATTTTTTGAGAGCATGGGCTATCTTTTATTCCCTTTTTTTGCCATGCCTTATTGGCATGCTTTTCTTTTTCTCATATTTTTGCCATGCCACTTGGCATGCTTTTGTTTTTCTTTTTGCATAGCCCATGCCTCTACTTCAAAGATATTTGGAGAGGGAATCAGAGAACATGAAGTTTATTTTTGTGGAATGGATGATGGCATGGTTTTGCTAACTCCCAGTGTAGGAATTGCAAGTGAGAGGTGGAGTGTTTGTGAATCTCGATCTTGAAAGCATGAAAGATCCCTCAAAGGTTACAACAATTTGACAAGGCTCACTAAGATGACAAGCAGCATATGGTAGAAAGTTTAGAACTAATCCTATCATATGGCTCTGGTAGGAATTTTTGACCAATGAGGAACTTTGTTTTATTTTTGAAAACATAAACATCCGAGATTTTCACCATACTAAGAGCCGAAATAGAATTCAACCGAAGTCTCACTATATCAATCCCCACAACAACCGAGACATGGAATAAGGCATATGCTCCCACAAGGTTTTCAGGTTCATTTCTACTCATGCCAAATAACTCAAGCATAGTCAAGCAACTAGTTGCAACAAAGTACTAGCAAAATTAGTGACAGAGCAACTATTCATCATTTCCAAAGTGAGAGGCATATGTTTCATTCCATACATGGTTGGGAGTTAATTGGTATTTTCAATTGAATGACCAAAGTGCTGAGTAATTCGGAACATACCTGATGGGGGTCCTCCCCCAAGCTTGGACTCTTCACTGGTAGGGATTCAATCCTTGAAAGGTACTGAGTCAGCTGGTCGGCCTGCTCGTTCTCGTCCTGCTCCTCCACTGTGCCATGCCTGTACTCATGTATATTTTCGTTAAATAGGGCAATCTCCGGTTGGCTCAAATGCACCAACCGGTGCGATAATTTTATTCTTTCTGCATTCAACTCCGATTTTATTTATTCATCAAGCTAAGGTTGGAAACAAAATGTGTTGGAAGGGAAATAATTAGAGCACCTCCTAAACAATGATTTAAGCAAAGGGAAATTGAATTGGAAAATAAATTGAAACTAATGGTGCTCTAAAAGATACAACTACACGACATCTACTCTATAGATGGATTGTAAAGGTCTAGATGTCATGTGGCTTTGGCGAGCCTCTTGAATTTGGTTGTGAATGCTTGGAAGAGGACATTGTTCTTGTCCATCTGCCAAGGCTCGCCTTCAGTGACCTTCTCATCCCGGTTGCTCAACTTCTGGCTGGTTTGTGCCAGTTCTTTTTCAGGCTCTTCAACCATGGGTTTCTCTTCTCCCTCCTCCATGGCTTTCTTCGTTAGTGGACTTGTCATACTCATGGAGAGGGAGCCCTTGGGTGAGGAAAGGTCTTTGGACAAGGATTGGGTGGTCATGGCGGCTGGGAAATGTGAACACTTGGTCATGTTCGGGAAAGTGATGGAGGATGGTTTCTGACTTGAGATCGACAAGCAGCTTTCCCAACATTTTCCTAGCGACTTCGAGACAATATGGGATAGAGATAGGATCAAGGGTCCAAAAGGACGCTCAAGGGGCAAAAGAGGGGTCCTTCGGTCGAACCAACATGGTTTGGCCGAATTGTCCGCCCAAACTAGAGTTGTCTAGTTTGCCCAAAGTATTTTTACGGAGTCTATCTCTCTAGTGCACACCCATCTCATTGACGATCTTATTTGCAAAATGTTCTTGATGTGAGTGTTGGATGTTCTGCTTGACCACTAGTTTGGGGGTGAGAAGGTGTGGCTATAAAATGTGGCTCCCCCAAGCTTAGATATTTTTGGGAGATGG
Source organism: Echinochloa phyllopogon (assembly GCA_033239725.1). NCBI lineage: Eukaryota > Viridiplantae > Streptophyta > Magnoliopsida > Poales > Poaceae > Echinochloa > Echinochloa phyllopogon. Next base: position 18,124,079 of record BTCW01000015.1, on the reverse strand, counting down.
AGTCAATGAGATGGGAGCCCCTATGTCTAGCCCAGGACGCCAAAGCGAGGAAAGATGTTTTTATGGGACATTTGCTTAGCGTGCCCAGTGGTTGCGGATCGATAGGGCTTGGCTTCTACCCAGTTAGAGACGCTATCTACGGCTACCAGAATAAACTCATAGTTCTCTGAGTTAGGGAAAGGACCCATGGGGTCTATTCCCCTTACATCAAAGATTTCTACTGAATATTACTGGTGAGTGGCTTCGCGTCTCTTTCCCGTGTTTCTGGCAGTGTGGGCATCACTTGCTATGTTTCTTAGCTTCTCCATATTGCCAGACCTTTATTCTGAACACTCCATAATGTCCTTCAGAAGGTGCTCCATGATATCTCTCCCAGGTTTTATGTGCCTCAGGTGCAGGCATGCATCGTCTGAGTCCATTTTGTATCCAGAAGAGATACGGGTTGTCCCATAGGTGATGTCTGCTCTCATAAACTAATCTTTTCCTATTTTCACCTCATGGGACGTACCTTAACACCATGAAGTCAACTATGGTGGTGTATCACGGCTCTAGTGTTGTGGCCTTAAGGAGCGTATCACCCGGTAAGAAAATCGGTGACGGGAAGATCAAACGGGACTTGTACCCGAGACAAAACCAACGGATGAGTCTTGGGTTCGCATCCTTTTTGGTCAAAAGGTACTTCAAAGCAGCATGGTCCGAATAGACTATGACCTTTGCCCTAACTAGGTAGGACCAGAATTTGTCTATTACAAACACAACTGCTAAGAGTTTCTTTTCCGTGGTTGCGTAATTGAGCTGGGGCTAGTGAGCATAATGCTTCTTGTCCTTGGTTTGGCCCACAACAGCTCCTATGGCAAAATCGCTCATATCACACATGATTTCTAGTGGAATGCTCTAGTCGTGGGACTGGATGATGGGAGCAAAACTGAGTGCTTTCTTGAGGGTGTGAAAGGAAGAATGACACTCTTGATCAGAGACAAGAGGGGTTTCCTTGGCTAAGTGATTGGTCAGCGACCGGGCTATTAGAGAGAAATTTTCGATGAGACACCTATACAGCCCGGTGTGGCCAAGGAACTACGAATCCCTTTTACTCGTAGGAGGTGTAGGCATAGGGTTGTGTTAGGGGGTATGACAAGGGAAGATGATGGTTTCTGGCTTCAAATCTAGTCTTTCCCCGATCAAAGATGAATCTCCGTGACACTTTCCTAGCGACCCCAAGGTAAGATGAGATAGGGATATGATGAGTACGGAGGTTAGGAGTAATCCCTTTGAAGTCTTGGATTGAGTGTCCAAAGACTGACCGATCTTGCTCCAGGACCGTGAAAGTCTGTTGGGTTTCAATGTCAGAGAGCTGGTCACTGATGGTCACTGGAGTGTGTTCATCCTTAAAGAGGGAAGCACACTTCAATCCAGAGGGAAGAGGCTTAGGCTCGATTGGAGGATGAATGTCTTCTTCCTCCATAAGGAATTGGGCATCTTCTTCTAGGAAAGGTTGCTCTAAGTCTATCAAGGATGTTGACATGACCTCCTCTTTAGGATCAGGATCGGGCTCCGCTTCTATAGGTGTGTTCAAGGAATAAGAATACGAGACTGGAACAAGTTCTTCTCCGATCCTAAGCTGTACTAGCTGATGTGGTGATTTCTCTAGGATTTTCATGATTGGCCTACCAATAAAGATGGAATGTGTGGAATCATTGGGTAGGTCAAAGATATGGAAATCTAGGAAAAGTTTAGGGTCGTTAATCTTAACGGGTATAACCCGCAAGATCCCTAAACAGTCGAGGATCCTTCCCGATGTGATCCTTAGATGTTTCTGAGATGATGACCATGGTTCATCGGGGAGTTGAGCTCGCACCAAAGAGCTAGAGACTATGTTGATTCCGAGGCTCGGGTCATACCCGATTTCTTTGTCCATGCCCATAACTTCACAAAAGATTGTTCGGATTCTCTTGGGCATTTTAATGACCTCGGTCGAGGCTTCTGCCTCGTCTAGCCATTCCCGACTTTTGATGGCAGAGAGACGGCCTAAGTACTCTCTTTGATATTCTAGTGCTTCCTTGTCAGGTGGTGGATCCTTTTGCTCTACACATTGTCCCCGTGGGAAACGTATGGCACAGTCGATGTCATCGAATAGACCATCGTCAAAATCGTAGGGAGTGGTGTAGAGTGGAGGATAGTAGTCCAGGCTAGAGTAAGGTTGTGGTTCGAATTGAGCATCGGGTTCTGATGGAATGGAAGGGCTGATAGATTTGGATTGTTGGTGTACAGGCTCTTCAGGTTTAGGCTGATTCTCTTCTTCATCAGGGAGTTCGTCATAGACTCCAGTGTAGGGAGTGTCGTCCAGGATGCGCTCCAGGACTATCCTCGCTTCACTAGGAGTCAAATGAAAAAACGACCCTTTTGAAACAGAGTCCAAGAAAGTTGCGGCTGCGGGACAGAGGCCAAGGCTGAAGTGTTGTAAAACAACAGGTTCTGGTAGGCTTAGGTCTGGTCCGGATGCCAAGATTTGCTTGAAACAAGCCCAAGCAGCTCCTAATGATTCTCCCTTTAATTGCTTAAAGGTGATAACTTCGACTCGGACGCTGGCTACCTTGGAAACTGGGAAGAAATTTAGGCAGAACTTCTCTCTAAGGGTTTTCCAGCTTCCTTCCATAGTACCGGCAGACAAAGAGTACCACTTCTTTGCTCCTCCAGTCAATGAGAACGGAAATAGCTTCCATTTGAGTGTCTCTTGTGTCATGCCCGCAATGGTCAGACATGAGTAGAGTTGCTCAAACTCGCGCAAATGCGCATATGGACTCTCGTCACGCGTTCCTGAGAACGACTGCTCACGAACCATGGCTATGAAGCCGGGACGTAGCTCATAGCCGGGTGTGGATATGGTATGTGATGATGGTGGTGGCTCCAAACAAGCGCCCTTTGGAGCCGAGTGTTGGCGTAAGGTAAGAGTGGGATCCATATGGATGGTGGATGGTGGTGGGATACACGGACAACTTGGGTTCGGAATCAGAACAGCTACCATTCCCTGGCAACGGCGCCAGAAAGCTTGTTGGCACTCCTTACGGCCTACAGATAAATCCGCAAGCGGACGGATACCGATGTAGCTTTCACCCGGGAGTATTCCATGGTATCGATTTCCACGGGGAATGAGAAGTGTACTAATCCTAAACTAAGTTGTCCTAGGTAGATGGAGTGGATGAATGAAATGGATGAGGTGGATGACGACAACATGGAGAGAAGAGAAGAGGTAGGACGGTAGAGAGGGTACAGGTCTGGTAAGGGTATTCTACCGATTGACTGAGCAGAGCAGAAGATACAGATAGATACTTGCTTCGGGACTACAGAGCCTCCGACACACAGAAAGGGATGAGAAGGGGTGCCGGTTACCCTGAACCTTGGGTCCTAGGACACCGGAACTAACGTGATGGACTACGAAGACCGAAAGGGCTGACACCACCTTACGACTATCACCTCAGTTGCGACGGGCAGAAACTAAGGTTACTGGCAAGTCTAGGAACCACTCCTACACTAGTCAATAATTATTTATCTCCTATAGCAAGATAAGCACCCAAGCTAAGCAACTAGTATACAGTTATACCAATCAACTAAGCATTGAACGAAGAACGAGACAAGTATATAAATGTAAGAACTGAATGCTCAATTAATCAGAGAGAGATACAAGAGTTACCAGACATGATCCGGATGTCACTCGAAGCAGAGCCGCATCCGTAGAGGTACAGCGGGAAGAGGGGCCGACACTCCGGCTCCTCTCCGGGACGCTCACCTCTCCTCTCTCCCTATTTCTACTGAGTGGCAGAACCTAGCGACGCCTACTCTTCTTCTTCTCTTGTGTTGTGTTTGATACAAGGTGTATGCCACTGCTCATATATGTGTCCTAAGGCAGTTTGGAGTGGAGTAACCGCCGAGGGATCCAGGGGATATTCCCTGTTGATTCGGTACGACCCCTATAGCACGTATTTGTAGATATTGTACCTACATAAGCAACTTTATTAGAACTAAAACCTAAGTACATGGAATGTTACATAAAGCCTCTTTTATTCCCGAGTATTGGTGGTCGAAGTTGGGTTGTAACGACCGCCAACAAGCACACGATATGCTCTAGAGTGAGTAGCATAACCAAGGAAAATACCATCTAGAGAGCGAGACTCAAACTTATCTAGATTACCCTTCTTGAGAATAAAGCACATGCAACCGAAAACTCAAAAGTAACTTACCTTGGGAGATCTCCCTTGAAAGAGCTCGTAGCAAGTCTTCTTCTTGGACGCACGAAGGAAAATCCAGTTAGAAACATAGCACGCGGTGCTCACTGCCTCGGCCCAAAACCTCCTAGGAGTCCTGTGCTCATCGTGCATCATCCTGGCCATCTCACAAATGGTCCAATTTTTTCTTTCCACAACACCATTCTGACAAGCAACATAGGGCGAGGAAAACTGATGCTCAAGACCAAGATCACTACAAAAGGCCTCAAAATGAGCATTCTTAAACTCAATGCCATTATCACTGCGTATAGCTCATATGGCATCTCCATTACGCTCACGTCAAGATCAAGTCTCGAACAAAACCAAAAGCCTCATCCTTAGCTACGAAGAAAAACACCCAAGCATAGCGAGAATAGTCGTCCACAACAACAAGGACATAGCACTTCCCACCGACCGAGCGAACGTGAGCTAGACCAACCAAGTCCATATGTAAAAGCTCTCCTGGACGCTCAGTCATCACCTGAGTCAAAGGTAGGTGAGAAGTAGCGACCATTTTCCCATGCCTACAAGGTGCACACACCAAATCCTTCTCATACCGAAGCTTGGGCAATCCTCATATAAGGTCAAGACTACTCAAACGAGAGAGCAGATCAAAGCTCAAATGACCCAACCTCCTATGCCACTTCTAGAGCTTAGAAGAGGAACCAGCCACCAGATAGTGAGCGGGACAAAAAGACCTCGAGAAATCAGCACGAAAGACCTGACCTTCAGGAATGATCATACAAACAAGGTCACCTCGAGAACCAAGAATCCGAGAAGCACCACTCACAAAGCGAACCTCAAAACCCTCATCAAGCAACTGAGAAACCAAAAGCAAATTAAAGCCAAGCGACTTGATGAGAGCAACATGCTTCAACACAAACTTCTCACTCACCTGAATATCACCCTCTGAAAGCAGTCTACCTTTACCATTATCCCCAAAAGTGATGTACTGCCTTATCATCACTGGGGTGAGGCTTGAGAACCACCGTCGATCTCTGGTATGTGTCAAGAGCAACTAGAATTGATCAATCACGAACTCCCCAAGCCTCCCACCTCATCCTCGCAGTCTGAATCTGGATCTTTTCTCGCACTCTTCTTGCTATCGGAGCTGTGTGCCATGGTACAGAAGCCACCGGAAGCCATGCACACCAGCCCGTTGAAGTTCTTGTTCATGTGCCTCTGACGTCGACCTTGATCTTCCTCCTCGCTGCTCGAACTCGACGAGGTGTAGCTGGAACTTGTGTCGACATCGCTCGCATCGGCAACCATGGCTCGTGGCTTGTACTTGTTCTTCTTCTTGTATTCTTCCTTGCTCTTGTGCTTGCCGCGGTAGTCATTCCTATATAAGATCTTGTAGTCATCCTTCGAGTGGTGCTTGTGCTCATTCTTGGGCTCAGATGACTCCAGACACTCGGCGATGAAGTGCCCCATTTTGCCGCACTTGTAGGATGTACTCCCGATGCGCCTTGTACCATTGCGATTCTCGTACATGCATCCAAATCTCCTCCTCAGCAATGCCAGATCATCCTCGCTAAGCACCTCAAACTCCTCATCTAGCAAAGACACAAGCGTAGACAAAGCAAACTATCATGAAGAGTTAGCAAGCGACCTAAAACTAGAGCCACTGATGAGAGCCAGACTATGGGGATCAGTCGGTTCTCAAGCTTGGCCCTAGCCATCCTATCGACCTCTGATGAATTGAGCTTGGAAAACAGCCCATCAACCTTAAGCGTCTCATAGCCATCTGACTCCATAATCGCCTCAACCTTAGCACCCCACACAGATCTATCCAAGCAGTGCAAGAGCTTGAAGGCTCTATCATGATCCATGTATGGGAGGTTGGTAATGTTGGCTTGCATGTTATTCACTATCACCGTAAACCTCTAAAACATGGCATCAATTGATTCACCGGGCAGATGAGTGAAATTCTCATACTCCATCCAGTAAGTCAAAAAGAGCCTAGGCTTAACTGCACTATCACCTCCAAGAGCAACCTCTAACTTTTGCCAAATCTTACAGGCAAGATGTTCACCGAGGACACGATTGAACTCATGCTCGGCAAGCGATCGAAACAAGTAATCCACCACTTTTGCATTAGCCTCAAACTTGTCCTTGACCTCCTGAAGCACTCTAGTAGCAGGGATGGTATAGGTAGTGTCAATAGTGACATCCCATAGCAATTGTCCCTTGCCTCAGATGAAAGGACCCATGCGAATAGCCCACATCTGGTAGTTCTTCCCATTAAAGTGAGGAGGACCCGAATCCCTTTCTGGATAAGACATCATTGGATCTTAAAACTGGTTAGAATCATGAAGATCTGTAACCGGCTCTGATACCAATTGAAGGATCGAATCGGCGAACAGAGAGGGGGGAGTGAATGGAGCTGATAAAAATTCTCTGCAAAGAATGAACTCGGCCTATATTCCAAAATTACTTCCAACGGCGACCAACTCACCTCCTTGTCAAATCCATGAAGTCACTGAAGTACTTTTGGACCTAGGAACAAGTTCACAAATGACTCAACTAGCACCACACAGCGGAAACCACAACTCGAAGCTCAGCACAACACACAGACCAAAACCGGTCAGACCGGATGGACAAACTGGTCAGACCGGATTTGCTCAGCAGCTTCCAAGAACAGAACTGCAGGCTGAACAAACGAGCTCGAAACACTCCAAAATAAACAGTTAGGGCAAAACCTATCCAAATCACAACTAGGGCCCGGTCACACCGGTATGCCAAACCGGTCAGACCAGTTTTCCCAGGCAGACAAGGGAAAAAGTTAGCTCGTGGGAAGAACACGACCTTATCCTCAACCGATCTAGCGATTGGCTCCACGGATTCAAGTGATACTTTGGGGATAGGTAGGATACCTCATCAACTAGTCATGGCTCTGAAATCAACTCCCAAACTGCACCGAATCAAGAGGAAATGAGAATCAAAGGCACAAACACCCTTTTGCTCGGGTTCCACCAAAATCCATCAAATTGAAGCTTTTACCAAGGAATGAGAGGGCCAAAACACCCCATTCCCCAATGAAATCCCCAATGAAATCATGGAAGGAAACGGTCTCAAATCTGATGAATGAAAATCTCCCCACAAATCACCCAAAAATGCCCAAAAAGGAAAAATGCGAAGGAGACAAGAACACAAGGATTCACCACCATGAATCTTCTTTACACTATGAGATCATCTTCTTTACAAAGGCTAACCTCCTCCCTTCATCCAACCCACTTGAAAATGGAGGAAAATAGAAGTGGAGAAGTCCTCTCCTCGCTTCCTCACAACGTGAAGCTCATGGCTAGCCTAACAAAACAAAGAGCAAATGAACAATAATTCAAAGACATGGCTGCCATCTCCCACAAGGTGAGTATATATGGCCGCCGACGAAAGATGAAACTACCCATACAACTTAATTAGACGATACACGCCCTCAAGGGCAAAACTTTGTAGATATTTCTCCTCCAGCTGGGCATGCATCCATCTGGAGTTGCTTTCCTCCGACGCAACCTCCATGATCACGCTGCGTGTCCTCCGCTTTGAAGCTTCCCGACACGTATGACCGAAACCGGTCAGACCGGTTCTCTCAACTGGTCAGACCGGATTCCTGGAACCGGTCAGACCAGTTCTCTCAACTGGTCATATCTGATCCGCCATGCCAGGTCCTCAGACATGGTTTTGAGGCCCAAACCAAGAAACCCTCCTCCGCTGGTTTTGTGGCCAAACCAACAAACCCCATGTACTTGGTCCAGCCTCCGTGCCAAGCTTTGAGCATGCCAAGCCTTTCACCTCGGTCTTGCCTCGTTCATTGACTTGGTCGGCCCGTCGGTAACCACTGGCAAGCTAGAGACGTACAAGCTACTTGTCCAAGACCACATCCATAATAGTTCGAGCGGCGGTGATAGGCTCCTGGGTTGTCGCTTTAAGAACTAGGTCTTACGGAGAGACACTAGAACCATGTTGCTAAAAAGCAAGTTTTACCAATACGTTGAAGTAAACCATTAAGTCAAGATTAATAGTTAGATAGCGTGATAGTAGTTGCGCCTAGCAAAGTTCTACCCATATGCATAAACCTAGGGTATGAACAGAATAGGGTAAACAAACTAGGTACAACCTTAGGGTACATCAAATTAGACACATGCATATGAAGTAAATGATTAAACGGGGTGTTTAGGTAGCAAGGATTGTCCGTTCTATACTTGCTTTTATCCAACAAAGATACCGCTACTCAGAGTCTTCAACTCTTGCTCTTTTGATCTTTAGATCACTCGAACTGTGTTCCTTCGTCTTGAAATATCTTGATGACGTTTCTCTACTCGCAGCAATCATCGAGCACAACAAGAGCTAAACAAGCAAGCAAACAATATACAACTAAGAACAATACACCAATCAAAGAGAAAAGCTTTAAAAGAGTGCACTAAAGGGATAGGCCTTGGTTTTCTGGTCACACGAGCGCAAGAATCGCTCAAAACGGAGCTACGGTGCCTCCAATCCTTCACCCTGAAGTCTCCTCTGCCCCCCTGCCGCCTATAAAAGGAGCCCCAAGTGCTCCTAGGCCACCCAAGCCGCTCCCCTGAGCTCGCCTGATGCCATTACCGCTGTCGCGAGCACCCTGCCATGAGCAGCCCTCTCCAATGCTCGTCGGCCCAAATCGCCACCACCAGCGTGCTCCACACTCCCTAGCTAATCTCCCAGCTCACCACCCCACACGCCACCGGCTGCCGCCTCCCCGTGGGCCGCCATGCACACTCCTGTAACACCCGGATTTACACAGAAACCCGAATGCGGCCATATGTGTGCCCAGGAAGTCATAGTACACATATAGCAAACAAATATAATAAACAGAGAACATATGTTTGAATAAATAGAGTTTTACATCACAGTTTAATATAAATAAACTGACCAATACAGTGGAAGACAAATAACTCTCAACTAAGCGAAGCCGTAATCCACAGGGACTCTGACTGGAGGAACGCAACTCAGTAGTACGGTAGATCTTCTGGAAACTCAGCAACAGACTCATGCACATCCCAATCTATTACCCATCCGGGATTTTGTTGAATAAATGACAAGTGTAAGTAAAACATTTACTTAGCAAGTATAGCACGGGTGTATGAAGGCTCAAAGTAAGGCTAGACACGGCTGAACTGCATTAGCATTTTTAGTTGGTTCATTTTAACATTATCCAAGTTACTACAAGTGAATGAAACCCAGTTGCAACCCAATTAGTGAAGTATAAGTGGCAATAAGCATAAATAAACATCATCTTCTAATCAAAAAGGATCCAGGCCGCTCGTGACCCTGAGCAAGGCTATCATGATAGATTTACACTCTGCAGAGGTTTCGCCCTTTACCCACCAGTCACGTAAAAGCTCAAAAGAACTTTAAACCCAACCATGTGGAGGTGGATTAGACCTCACAAATCACACTTCCGAGGTGTGACTGCATAGGGACGCTACGAGGTTTTTCACAAGACACGCTAATGAGACAATAGCCGCTAAGGTACAACAAGGTGGTGAGACCCTAGGCACTGAGATTGACTGACGCTTACGGAGTCACACCATAAGGGGGTCAATGGCGTCCAGAGCGCGGGCATCACACCCCAACATTGCGCAATGTGTGGAGTTCCCCATCGCAGGGCTCCCAACACGGGACTGTGCCTAACGAGACGTAGCTAACGGATCACGTGTCCTCAGTGGAATCAGAAAACACCCCATGCCTTGCTTCCCATAACGTCGTCAGCCCATCGGTAACTACTGGCAAGCTAGAGACGTACAAGCTACTTAACCAAGACCAGAGCCATAATAGTTCTAGCGAGGGCGACAGGCTCCCAGGTTGCCTCTTTAAGAACTGGACCTTACGGAGAGACACTACAACAAAGCACGAGGCACATGCACTAGTTCCCTAAACCAAGTTGCAAAAAAGCAAGTTTTATAATCATGTTGAAGTGAACCATTAAGTCAAAATTAACAATTACACAATTGTGATATTAGCTGCGCATAGCAAAGATTCTACCCATATGCATAAACACAAGGTAATACAAGGACAGGATAATCAAAACTAGGTACAACCTTAAAGGTACATCAATTTAGACACGTGCATGTATGAAATAATTTATTACAAGCTGGGTAGGTAGCAAGGATTATCCATTCTATAACTTGCCTTCCTCAAAATACTACTGCTGCTACTGCTGGTCCTGCTCCTGGAAAACCCTCCTCGTACTCAAAGTCCAACGCAAACGGCTCACCGACTGGACAAGAATCACCACACAAGCATCCACGCAAGTCAATACATGCAAACAAATATTATTCTATTAGAACAGTACACCAAACAGTAGAAACAAAACAAAAGAAGGTTTTAGAATTAATCTACGCTTCACTACGAACCCATGAGCGCGAAAATCATTCTAATCGGAGCTAAAACAGAAAAGATATAGGGTTTCTAAGTAACAGGGACCTACTGGTAAGTTTTTAAAAGTTTTAGGGGCTTATTTGAGAAAAACCAGAGACCTAAACATAATTATACCTAAAACTACGAGGGCTAGCGTACAAAAATAACGAGAAAGGATAGCAGGTCATATTATTCAAATACTTAGGGGCCTAAACGCAAAGAAAGGACCTAGATGCAAATATTTTTACTACTGGAGTGGACCGCGGGTCGATTCTAAAATAGTGGAGGGGCTCTTTAACAAAAGCGCCAGGCTGACCGGTATGGCTTGGGTTGACTCAGGGGCTTGGATTAGATCTGGCCGTTGGATCTTGATCCGGCAGTCCAAATTGGATCGGGGCGAGCGGGAGGGTCGCCGGCGTTCGGGGACGCGGCGGCGGCGCTCTTGTGCACGGCGGGGCACGCCGGAGCGGAGCCAATCCGGTGCTCCGGGGCTCCATTGGCAACGGGACCTAGACGGGGAGGGAGCTGGGGACACGGGGAGTACGCCCAAGAGGTTCACGATGGCTGGCAAGTGGCACAGCGGCTGGGCGACGGTGGACTGCGGCGGTGACTCGCCGACGAGGGCGACAAGTGGACCGCGACGGGAGCTTTGTTTCCTTAGCGCGAAGGTCCTGGGAGGGCTGAATTTGAGGGAGCAACGCCAGACTGGGGTGACTGACGGCGGCGGCGATGCGAGGAGGGGAGGGCGCTGCGGCTAGGGAGCTCGTGGCGAGGTGTGGTGGAGGTCGGGGCTGCGTTGGCACGGCTTTTATAGCCTAGGGGAGGAGGTCTTGGTGTGCGTGCCACACCCACAGATCGGGGCACCGGCGACTGCTCTTTCCATGTGGGGAAGGGTATCCATGCGGGGCGCGGGGCGAATAAGGAAGGAGCTGCGCGGGGAAGCTTCGTGGACGCTTCCGCGGGGCCACAGTCAGCGCGCGGGTCAGCGTAGGAGGTGGGCCAGGGGAGCGGGGGTGGGCGGCGCGACGAGCTTTGCCCGGCTCGGGCGCGAGCTAGAGGTGGGAGATGGCACCGACAGGTAGGCCCTGCGTGGTAGCGGCTGAGACGAGGGGGAAGTGGGGCGGCTTGGTTGGGCCGGCATGGTGAGAGGAAAGGCTAGCGGGCTGGGCTGACGCTGGCACTGGGCCGCGGGGAGAGGGAAAAGGGAGGGGAGCTACTGGGCCGTGAGCTGGAAATGAAAATAGAGATAGCAAAAGTGATTCAAAGGAATAGTTCAGGGGGCGAAAACAGACTCAGGCCAAAACAACTATTCTAGGGCACAAACAAAAGCAATTCAAACACAAATTTAAACTAGATTTAAATTCTTGCTCGAACTACTAAGCAAACAAAACTCAATGCAGCAGCATGAATGCAACAAAAATGTTTCTACACCTTATATTTGATTTTAATTTCTAGTAATTATTTATTTACCCTGTAGTAATCATTAGCATTTTAATAAAATTAAATTAATGGCTAGAAATTTTAAATGGGCATTTTTAGGGTGTTACAAACCTACCCCCTTAAGATGAATCTCGTCCTCGAGATTCAGATGTGGATGCGAATAGTTGTGGGTACTCGGCCTTGAGGTCTTCTTCTCTTTCCCAAGTCGCCTCATCCTCTCAGTGTCGGCTCCATTGTACCTTGTACATTCGGATGACCTTGTTTCTTGTCACTCTCTCAGATACCTCCAAGATCTTGACTGGATACTCCTCGTAGGTGAGATCTTCTTGCACGTCCAGCTCATCTATCGGGATCTGTTCCTCGGGCACCCACAAGCATTTCTTCAACTGTGACACGTGGAACACATGGTGCACTCCTGCCAGCTTTTCGGGCAGCTCCAACTGATATGCCACCCCGCCTTTCCATTCAAGTACCTCGAAAGGTCCAATGTAACGAGGTGCTAGTTTGCCCTTGACATTAAACCTCTTCACGCCTCTCATTGGTGACACCTTGAGATACACAACGTCTCCAACTTCAAAGCTGAGGTCCCTCCGTCTGACATGCGCATAACTCTTCTGCCGGGACTGTGCCACCTTCAAGTTCTGCCTGATCACTTGCACTTGTTGCTCTGCCTTTCTTAGTATCTCAGGCCCAAAAATTTGACTTTCCCAGTCTGATTCCAGAACAGTGACGTCCTGCACTTCCTACCATACAGAGGCTCGAATGGTGCCATCTGCAGACTTTTCTGGTAGCAGTTGTTGTATGAGAATTCCGCATAGGGCAAACTCTTGTCCCAGCTAACACCATACTGCAGAGCACATGCCCTCAACATGTCTTCCAAAATCTGATTGGTTCGCTCTGTCTGTCCATCCATCTGTGGGTGGTAAGATGAACTAAAATGCAGCTTATTGTCCATAGACTCATGTAGCTTCTGCCAGAAGTGTGATGTGAAATGAGTACCGCGATCAGACACTATCCGCTTCGGCACTCCTTGCAAGCACACAATCCTCTCCATATATAGCTCTGCTAATCTGGCGCCCGTGTAAGTGGTCTTCACTAGAAGAAAGTATGCCACTTTGGTTAAGCAATCCACGATTACACAGGTGGAATCAAATCCTCTCTGAGTGCGAGGTAGACCGGTGATAAAGTCCATTCCGACTTCCTCCCACCTCCATTCGGGTATCTTCAGGGGTTGGAGCAACCCTGCTAGCCTTTGATGCTCAGCCTTGACTCTCCGACATGTGTCACATAGAGCCACATATGTTGCCATGTCACGCTTCAATCCGTACCACCAGAATCTTTCCTTGATATCTTGGTACATCTTGGTACTTCCCGGGTGGATCGAGTAGGCCGAATCATGGGTTTCTCTCAGGATCGTGTCCTTGATCTGTGCCATGTCGGGTACACATATCCTCTTCCCGTGCCACAAGGTTCCCTAATCATCTACTCAAAAACCGGGGGCCTTTCCTAGGGCAACATGCTCTACAATCTCCTTGATCTTGTCATCCTCAAGCTGACATTTCCAGATTTCCTGTTCCAGAGTCGGTTCTACTACGATCTCTGTGATGCTAGCCATGAATCAAAGACTCATCCTCTCGAACTCCAGACTGAGCTCTTCCTGTAGACAATGTCCGGTGGTCTTGTTCACATAGCTCCGCCTACTCAGAGCATCTGCCACAAAGTTAGCCTTCCCTGGCTGGTAGTGAATCTCTAGATCATAGTCCATGATCAACTCCAACCATCGGCGTTGCCTCTTATTCAGGTCCGACTGAGTGATGATGTACTTGAGGCTCTTATGATCAGTGTAGATATTACACTTGTGTCCAATCATGTAGTGCCTCCAAATCTTTAGGGCATGTACCATGGCTGCAAACTCCAGATCATGCGTTGGGTAGTTCTGCTCATGTTTCCTCAACTGCCTTGATGCATAAGCCACGACTCTCCCCTCCTGCATGAGCACACACCCCAATCCTAGACGGGATGCATCGCAGTAGATGGAGAAGCTCTTGGTTATGTTAGGCAAAATCAGCACATGTGCTGTTGTCAACCTCTTCTTCAACTCCTCGAAGCTGGTTTGGCACTCCTCTGTCCAGACAAACTTAGCATTTTTCTCCAATAATGCCGTCAGGGGTTTAGCAATCTTGGAGAATCCTTCGATGAACCTTCGATAATATCCAGTCATCCCAAGGAAACTCTTGATTTCGCTCACATCCTGAGGCGGGTTCCAGCTTAACACATCACTAACCTTCTTCGGGTCGACTGCCACTCCACCATTGGACAACACGTGACCCAAGAATGCCACTTCTTTCAACCAAAACTCGCAGTTTCTCAACTTGGCATATAGCTGAGGCTCCCGGAGTCTCTACATCATCAATCTCAAGTGACCCTCGTGTTCTTCTTCATTCTTGGAGAAGACCAGAATGTCATCAATGAATACCACCACACACTTGTCGTGATAATCAATGAACACACTGTTCATCAGGTACACGAAGTATGCAGGAGCGTTGGTCAGTCCGAAGGACATGACCGTGAACTTATACAATCCGTACCGAGTGGTGAAAGCCGTCTAGGCTATGTCCGATAATCGGATCCTCATCTGGTGATAGCCTGATCGAAGATCTATCTTGGAGAACACACAAGCTCCCTTCAGCTGATCGAACAGATCATCAATCCTTGGCAATGGGTACTTGTTCTTGATGGTCAGTTTGTTGAGGGCTCGATAGTCCACACACATCCTCTGCATCCCATCTTTCTTGTCCACGAACAACACTGGTGCTCACCATTGTGACGAACTAGTACGAACATATCCTTTGGCTAGCAAGGAGCTTAATTCTTTCTTAAGCTTTTCTAGTTCCTTTACTCCCATCCTATATGGTCTTTTAGCTATAGGTGCAGTGCCAGGTTCAAGTTCAATAACGAATTCAACTTTGCATTCTGGGGCATACCTGGCAATTCATCTAGGAACATATCCGGGAACTCGCTCACCACTCTAATGTCCTCCAGAGCTGCACCTTCAGCTTGGTTGACTTGATCATGCTCTGAGGGATTGGCTGCCTGGTACTCCACCTTACCTCCGGACCTTGTTGTCAGTTGTACCGCTCTCTTAGCGCACTGGATCACTGCCTCATATCTGGCTAACTAGCTCATTCCCATGATTAAGTCAAACCCAATGGATTCCAAGACTATTGGGCATGCTTCGAAGTCTACCCCCCTTTTTATGATGGTAATATGGGGACAACGTAAAGTGGCTCGCTCTTCCCCTCCTGGTGAGCTAACTAGAATAGCACTCTTCATGGGCAACAAGGCCACTAAGTTCATTTTCACAAAAGCAGCATATATGAAAGCATGCGAAGCTCCAGAAACAAACAAAACAGTCGCAGGAGTTGAGTTGACAGGGAACGTACCCACGACCACGTCAGTAGCTCCCTCAACAGTCTCTGCACCCGTGTGGTCGAGCTTGCCTCTAGCAGGGTTCTGTTGACCTCGGCCTTCCTGCGCCTACTGGTTGGTTTTCTGGGCTTTCTTGGGGCAGACATTGGCAAAGTGCCCCTGCTCTCCACAGTGGTAACACACCCTAGGACCCACTGGTGTATTGTTGATGGGGTTGAGGCGCTGAACAGGACTTTCCTGCACCTGGTTGCGCTGAACTGGGCCATTCTGCTGGTTCTAGAGACGCTGCTGTGGTGGTTTCGGGAGGTACAGGGGGTGCTGCTGGTTCAAGCCGCGGTTCAGCAAGCTGGGCTGACCCTGAAAGCGCTGCTGATTCCCATGTGGAGGAACGAAATGGGGGCGACTGCTACTCCCGGTCTGCTGGCCCTGAAACTTCCTCTTCTTCTCCTCGATCTCACGGCGCTTATGTTCCAGCATCAAGGCGCCATCCACCAGTTCTTAAAAGTTGGGGAACTTGGTGCACATCAGCTGGTGCTGCAGTGCATCCTGTAAGCCATCACGGAACCTGGTCTGCTTCTTCTTATCGGTCGCCACATCCTCCGGGGCATAGCGAGCGAGCTCGATGAACTTGTCACGGTAAGTGGTGACACTCATCCCTTCCTGCTTCAGCGCCAAGAATTCCTTCTTCTTTAGGGTCATCAGGGCCTACGGCACAAGGTGAGAGCGGAAGCTATTACGAAACTCCTGCTAGGTGATCTGAGTACGATCATTGTGAGCGTACTGGTATAAATCTTACCAGTCCAATGCTGGTCCTTGAAGTTGTCCTCCTGCGTACAACACCTTCTCCCGGTCATCACACTGCACGATGTCGAGCTGTCTCTCCACTGCCTTGAGCAAATCATCTGCGTGTAGGGGGTCACTAGCTTTGTTGAAGGTGGAGGGCGTCCCTTCAGAAATTCACCCCGCTTGTCCCGGGGCGGCATGTTAGGCTGGTGAGGTGGATTCTGCTGGTTCTGCTGCATCAGCACCATGGTCTAGGCCATCTGCTGCATCAGCTGGGTCTGCGTATGCATCATTTTCTCGATAGTGGGTGGTGGTGGTGGCAGTGGTCCTCCGCTGTCACCTGCGTTGCTCCTTGTGTTCACCATCTATCATCAGCAAGTAATTCTTATCAGAACTCCTTCGGGCAGGTAACTAAACTTGTCAGGATGGAGGATTTGCTAGATAATGAGAAAATAAATACCACCCTCTTTGTAAACACTAATATCCTTAAACCTTAATCCAATACCTAGATGGTTGTAGACTCATGTCTATGCCCATCACAATCATTACAAAGATCTAAATCATGCATAAGCATAATGACAACCATATCAGGCACCTAAGGACATGATTCACACAAGACTTGACAGCACCGGGTTTTGAAGCAGTGTAACTAGTCGATCCATATCACATAATCATGGTTGTCTCCTAAGGTTTAATCAACCATTCTAACTAGGCTGCGATCCTATAGACAGCACGGCTCTGATACCAATCTGTCACACCCAGATTTACATAGAAACCCGAATGCGGCCATATGTGCGCCCAGGAAGTTATAGTACACATATAGCAAACAAATATGATAAACAGAGAACATATGCTTGAATAAATAGAGTTTTACATCAGAGTTTAACATAAATAAACTAACCAATACAGCGGAAGACTAATAACTCTCAACTAAGCGAAGCCGTAATCCACAGGGACTCTGACTGTGGGAACGCAACTCAGTAGTACGGTAGATCTTCTGGAAACTCAGCAGCAGACTCATGCACAGCCCAATCTGTTACAAATCCGGGATTTTGTTGAATAAATGACAAGTGTAAGTAAAACATTTACTTAGCAAGTATAGCACGGGTGTATGAAGGCTCAAAGTAAGGCTAGACACAACTGAACTGCATTAGCATTTTTAGTTGGTTCATTTTAACATTATCCAAGTTACTACAAGTGAAGAAACCCAGTTGCAACTCAATTAGTGAAGTATAAGTGACATTAAGCATAAATAAACATCATC
Organism: Echinochloa phyllopogon; assembly: GCA_033239725.1. Classification (NCBI taxonomy): domain Eukaryota; kingdom Viridiplantae; phylum Streptophyta; class Magnoliopsida; order Poales; family Poaceae; genus Echinochloa; species Echinochloa phyllopogon. Next base: position 18,106,511 of record BTCW01000015.1, on the reverse strand, counting down.
TTCTACTCAAAAAGGATCCAGGCCGCTCGTGACCATGAGCAAGGCTATCATAATAGATTTACACTATGTAGAGGTTTCACCCTTTACCCACCAGTCGCGTAAAAGCTCAAAAGAACTTCAAACCCAACCATGAGGAGGTGGATCAGATCTCACAAATCACATTTCTGAGGTGTGACCACATAGGGACACTACGAGGTTTTTCACAAGACACCCTAACAAGACAGTAGCCGCTAAGGTACAACAATGTGGTGAGACCCTAGGCACTGAGATTGATTGACGCTTACAGAGTCACACCATAAGGGGGTCAATGGCGTCCAGAGTGCGGGCATCACACCCTAACATTGCGCAACGTGTGGAGTTCCCCATAGCAGGGACTCCCAACACGGGACTGTGCCTAATGAGACATAGCCAATGGATCACCCGTCCTCAGTTGAGTTAGGAAACACCCTGTTCCTTGCTTCGCATAACGCCATCGGCCCATCGGTAACAACTGGCAAGCTAGAGACGTACAAGCTACTTAACCAAGACCAGAGCCATAATAGTTCTAGCGGTGGCGACAGGCTCCTGGGTTGCCGCTTTAAGAACCGGACCTTACGGAGAGACACTAGAACAAAGCATGAAACACATGCTCTACTTCCCTAAACAAAGTTGCTAAAAAGCAAGTTTTATCATCATGTTGAAGTGAACCATTAAGTCAAAATTAACAATTACAGAATGGTGATAGTACCTACGCATAGCAAAGATTCTACCCATATGCATAAACCCAAGGTAATCAAAGGATAGGACAACCTTAAAGGAACATCAATTTATACACGTGCCAGGTGGGTAGGTAGCAAGGATTGTCCATGCTATAACTTGCCTTCCTCAAAATGCTGCTACTGCTGCTGGTCCTGCTCCTGGAAACCCTTCTCGTACTCGAAGTCCAACACAAACGGCTCACCGACTGGACACGAATCACCACACAAGCATCCATGCAAGCCAATACATGCAAACAAATATTATTCTATTAGAATAGTACACCAAATAGTATAAACAGAACAAAAGAAGGTTTTAGAATTAATCTACGCTTCACGACGAACACATGAGCGTGAAAATCACTCTAATCGGAGCTAAAACAGAAAAGATATGGGCTTGCTAAGTTACAGGGACCTGCTGGCAAGTTTTTAAAAGTTCTAGGGGCTTATTTGAGGAAAACCAGGGACCTAAACATAGTTATATGTAAAACTATGAGGGCTAGCATGCAAAAATAACGAGACAAGACGGTGGGTTCTATTATTCAAAAACTCAAGGGCCTAAACGCGAAGAAAGGACATAGATGCAAATATTTTTACTACTGGAGTGGACCGCGGGTCGATTCTCAAATAGTGGAGGGGCTCTTTAACAAAAGCGCCGGGCTAACCAGTATGGCTTGGGTTGACTCAGGGGCTTGGATTAGATATGGCCGTTGGATCTTGATCCGGTGGTCCAGATTGGATCGGGGCGAGGGTCACCGGCATCCGGGGATGCGGCGGCGCCGCTCTTGTGCACGATGGGGCTCGCTAGAGTGGAGCCAATCCAGTGCTCCGGGGCTCCATTGGCGACGGGACCTAGACGGGGAGGGAGCCGGGGACACGGGGAGTACGCCCAGGGGGTTCACGATGGATGGGAAGTGGCGCAACGGCCGGGCAACGGTGGACCGCGTCGGTGACTCACCGGTGACGGCAAACCACGCGCTATGGTGCGCGAGAGCGGGAGTGGGGAGGCTCGGGAGCTTCCTTACCTTAGCGCGAAGCTCCTGGGTGGGCTGAATTTGACGGAGCAATGCCAAAGTGGGGAGACCGACCGCGGCGGCGCTCGGCTTGGGGAAAGCGCCGGCGCTGCGGCTAGGGAGCTCGGGGCGAGGTGTGATGGAGTTCTGTGGCTGCGGAGGCGCGGCTTTAATAGCTCAGGGAAGGGGGTCTTGGCGTGCGTGCCACGTCCACGGATCGGGGCACCGGCGTCCGCTTTTTCCATGCGGGGAAGGGTTTCCATGCGGGGCGCGGTGCGAAGAAGGAAGGAGCTGCGCGGGAAAGCTTCGTGGACGCTTCGGCGGGGCCACGAGCAGTGCGCCGGTCAGCGCAGGAGGTGGGCCAGGGGAGCGGGAGCGGGCGGCGCGACGAGCTTGGCCCGGCTCGGGCGCGAGCGAGAGGTGGGAGACGACACCGATAGGTGGGCTCTGTGTGGCAGCGGCTAAGACGAGGGGGTAGAGGGGTGGCTTGGTTGGGCCGGCATGGTGAGAGAGGAAAGGCTGGCGGGCTAGGCTGACGCTGGCGCTGGGCCGCGGGGAGAGGGAAAAGGGAGGGGAGCTGCTGGGCCGTGAGCTGGAAAGGAAAATAGAGGGAGCGAAAGTGATTCAAAGGAATAGTTCAGGGGGCGAAAACGGACTCAGGCCAAAACAACTATTCTAGGGCACAAACAAAAGCAATTCAAACTCGAATTTAAACTAGATTCAAATTCTTGCTTGAACTACTAAGCAAACTAAACTCAATGCAGGAGCATGAATGCAACAAAAATGTTTCTACCCACCTTATATTTGATTTTATTATCTAGAAATTATTTATTTACCCTATATTAATCATGAGCATTTTAATAAAATTAAATTAATGGCTAGGAATTTTAAATGGTCATTTTTAGGGTGTTACAACTCCAGTTCCGGCCAGGAAAACCCCACCATCGCATTCCCCATGGCCCAGTGAAGCTCCCAAGCCTCTCACCCGAGCTTCCCTTTCCCGCATCGTTGCCGACGCATGCATACCGTCACCGCGGAAGCACCTCACCGCCGGCAGCCCTCCACCGGCCATCTCCGACCTCGCCAAGCACATATATGAACTCGTGGTGAGCCGCTGATGCTCTCTAGATAGACCAAGTCATGGTTTGGGGCCTACATCACCAGGATTTGGCTCACCATTGCCGCCGGCCATCAGGGATCCAATTGCAAACTTTGAAAAACTTGAAGGGACGCGAACAAATAAAACTACGGACTGGAACGTGACCTTAAGTTAAGTTTTTGTTTTAAAAGTAGCGAATTTTAAAAATCAATTAAAAATCGAACAAAAATCAGAAAAATGCAAAATAAATTTTGCTAGGTTCCTTGAGACTAGATCTTTAACTTTCACACAGCATGTCTGTATCTTTTCGAAGTAGTTAATAAAGTAAAAATCATTCTATATTTAATCACATTGGTGAATAACTTGAGCCACAGAAAAGATTTGAGTCTGAATTTTGGATATGTTGTTCCCCATGGTATGCCTAGTTCACTGTATAGAAATCACCCAAAAATATGATCATTAGATATTTTTTGTATTTATTTCCTTTACTGGTTGTGCTGTAGTAAAATTTTTTTTTGATATGTTATTTGCTCAGTAAATTAAGCTCAACTTTTTATGGTAGGTCAATAATGATGCTAGCAATTCTCAGTAAATAATATATCTAAATACAGTAGGTTTTTCTACCTGAAGTGGGATAAAATTATAAAACAGTAATGGTATATTATGCTAATCTAATGAACATATGATAGTATTCAAACATTTCACACCTTGTACTGTGTTGCCTATTTTCTTTGTGCAAAGCTGCTGAGTAATACTTTTATATATGTACACAGTCACCAACAAAAAGAAAATAAAAGAGAATCACCATATTTACCACCTTACTTCTGTGAGTATAAAATAAGTTGTTTTGTTATCTAGGTGAATATGGCCACAAGTAACTTTCTTGATATGACTTTCAGTTTATATAATGTTTTTAGTTTAGTCAAGAGAATAAATGAAATCTTTATGCATATGCATTGCGTGTAGATACTAATCTCATTGACGGTAACTATACGCTCGTGCCGGAAAGCGAGGAACTAGAAGAAACCTTGAACGTGATCGAGGCTAAATAAGACCCAAACCAAGATTTGGAAGAGCCCAAGGCTAATCAAGTGGAAGCAGGCAAGCCCCGGAGCATAACCCCGTTTTCTCTAAAAATTCATGCAATACTTTTATGTACTTATGTTTGTGCATTTAAGTGTAGGAGTTGATTGGGACCATAGTTGCATATCCATAGTTCCCATGTGTTGATTACTAGTGTATGGGTCGCTAGTGGCTATGCTAAACTAAGATCTGGTAGAAGTCGAGTGATTTCCTGTTACTTGCGAGTTATAGGAGTTTCTTGCTTTACTTATGATGGAATCATAAGGATGATGCGCGGGAATGGGCAAGTTGTTTTTGGAGGATTATTGGTGCCCCGTCCGTCTATTAAGAATTTTGCTAAGGTCGAAGGGTGTCAGTGTTCGTGGTCAAGTCTTTGAATGTACTAAACACATGCTGAGAGATTTAATGGTAATCAGTAATCCTAGTACTTGATTGAACTGGGGCATGGCTTTACCCCACTAACCCTAGAATGGGATCCCTTTGCTGCAGCATATGGGTACATGTGCGGCCACTGCACGGCGTCATTCCGGGGACTGTTGGGGCCTTGTATCCAAGGGTTGCGGGCTTTGTACACAAACTGGGACTTGATGGGAACGCTTGATAATGTGTGGACCCGTCATGGTCATGCATGTCGTGTGTTTAGGTCCACCTTGCAAGGTTGACAAATAGATTCGAATCGTCTGTCTCTCGCAGCTACTAAGACTGCTTGACCACTATGCTGCATCGAGTAAAAAGTTGAACATGAGCTTGTTATTGGATTTATGTTGTTGCTTAAGTTCCTTGTACAACATGCTTGCTGAAAATATGTGCTCATTTAGAATGGTGATACTAGTAGAACATGGAAAATAAAAATTGAATGTAAGGACCCACTTTTTAATCGCTTTTGGCAAAATAAACCCCTCAGCCAAAAAGCCTGGCATATATAGGAGTCGTTGATTTAGTCTTTCACCTGTCGGGTAAGTCTTGCTGAGTATTAGTATACTCAGCCTTGCTTGTGGCTAAATTTTTCAAGTACTCTAGATGAAATGTTTGCTAGTCTGACTTGGTCATGCCAGCTTCCTCCGGGTTGGACTGTTGAGTGGGACCAGACCTTGGCTGGCGAGGATCGTGGTGAATGATTTCATGGGAGGCTTCCTCATGATGTCGCGTGTATCGTCGTTTAGCACTCAATTGTTTTTCTGCTGCTTTATGTTGAACTCTGAACCTTTACTTTTGAACTCAGTTTGTAATAAAGGCAAGTGAACCTCCTTGATGTAATAAATTGGATTGATGTAATCCCTAGGCTCGTCTTTGTACGGGTATTTGTATGCTTTGTTTCAATCTCGAAATACGTGGTTGTATCGGGTGAAACCCGACAGACGGCTATCTTGATCCAATTTAAGTGTCGGATCACATCTAAGGCGATATAAGTACACTTTTATTGGGCTTAGATGAGCAGTTTTGCCACAGCTGGTATAAGAGCCGAAAAGCGTACACCAGAGAAAGCAACAAGCCTCAAAACAATTATTTCGATAAAATTTGCCCACAAAAGTTGAGTTTTTCCAAAAAATGTTGGATCGTTAGGGAAAAAGATAGAGCATGAAGCCCTAGGGGATTATGGGAATACTCAGGTGGCTACTAACTTATATGAATTGACTTCCAGCCCATTACTTTCAAGCAATTTACTTTCATGTAACGACGCACCTACGCCTTGGTAAGTAGGTGAGCCTTCTGGTACTTGTAGTCGTTTAGGCTTGCGCACGTGTTTCATACGGGCGCCTATCCTATCGTGCGGTGTGCAATAGGATGCGACTTAAGCTCAATTCAATACAGCTTGTCGCCACCGGCTGCAGGTGATAAGGCTGCAGTGATCTCCTGATGATCAAAATCAGACCCATTTTGGTATGCGGTGCATCCATGGGTTGTTAATATGTTGCCTGGGTCAGGAACATATGAATGTTGTCCATGCAGCGTTGAACGCATGGGTGCCGTTACTATAGTGAATGGTAATGAATGTGGACGCTTTTGTGAGTGCTGGCATGAAAGGTTCAAGCGGATATATCTTGTTTTCGATGCAGGTACACTAACTATGTTAGTCTAAGATCGAGTAGTGAAGCGACTAGTTATTATAGGGAGTGACGTACAAATGCCACCAAAATAATGCCTAAATCCAAATTTATTTGGATATCAGGTGCATGAGAGGACGAATAGGCTGAACTGCATCATGCTGTAAAACACCCCTAAATGCAATGGGTTTCACAGACGAAGGTAAACCAATGAAATGAATGTCACCACCTAAAAATCACTAAAAACTCACTGTATACCCAGAAATGGTTCTCTAGTTAAAATTTTAACCCTTTTTAGCTTCATTTTTGGTAAAAGAAATGATGAATATGAAAGTTGTTAAGAAGGATATAATCTGTTTACTCACAAAATCTCATCATCATTGGAACAATATATAAGAAGTTGTGTTCAAACTATTGCGGTTTGATTTACTGAAAAAAAGAGCCATACAGCATAGCAAAGACTAAATTTTTCTGTGACCGTAATCTTGGAATTTCATCTGGAAATGAATACCAAAGTTGTTACAAATCTTATCATATCCTCACCCACAAAAACTCAGCACGATTAGACACTTCTAGAAAAAGTTGTGAGCAAAATACCAAAGTTCTGTCTGCGGGGAAAACAGCCAAACAGTAAGTTATAGAATATTTTTTTCCCACCATACTAAACATCAATTTGAGATGAATACCAAACTTGTAAATACTGAAGCTTTCTTGCCACATCTAAAAGATGAGAATTTCTGGACAATTCTGTTATAAGTTATGAATGGTGGAACCTTGTTCAATTGAACCAAACTTATCATGTTGTTAAATGTCGATTTCAGTTTTCTAACTGTGCACCACTCTAATGTTAAAATCACTTGCTCTATGAAAAGTTTACTACTGCAAAGAAAGTTAATAAATAGTTGTAAAAAATTATAGAATTAGTTTCTATAAATATATATATAATATTATTTAAACCAATTTTCGCTAGCTTTATTATAGGATGCTGTAACATAAATGAAAATGACTTATATAGATACCCACCTGCTATGAAAATTTGAGAATTTTTGGGTGAATGGTTTTGAAAATACGATTTTTGAGTTTTGCTGTCCACAAAATTCAAAACTATGCAGTAATCTGTTTGCTAACTTTTGACATAGTAGAAGCATAATTGGTCCATGTCAATAATACGAAAGTTGTTAGAAATTTAATGTAAATGCTCCAGATGTATTTAATTGCTGCTGTTGGTTAAGGGGATCAGAAGTTGTGACTAAAACAGTAGGTTAATCAGAAAAATCTTGTACAATTTTAATCGACCTTAGATGATGTTTTATTGAACGCCAATATCAAACTTGGCTTCATGTTCAAGCTTCTGGTGAGTGTCCAGTTACAATTTAGGTAGTATAGCTAGTATCTCTCAATCTTCAAGATAATGTCGTTCTCGCCAATCTCATTATCCTCGAAAGGTGAAATTAGGATGTTATCCTTAGATGCACCCCTTGGGCAAATTTCTTATGTACCCTCAGATCATAATAAACTAAATTCTTCTATCCATGCTTCAAGGACCATTCACTCTTATCCAGACATTGACCCCATATTACTTCTCTCCAACTGGAATCCCAGCATCTGAATCTTTGTTCTTGCTTATCCAAACCAGAATTTAAAATAGAAAGAGAGAACAATTACAACCATAGCCTATCATATATGATTATTACTACAATATTTAGGCATGGCACGGTGTGGCATCATCATACAGTGCATTGTAATTGCATCGTCATCATGGGATCATATGCATCATGGGATCAATAGGTAAAAAAAAGGATGTTCTAAATAAGATTTGAGGATTGTCCTTTTATCTCTTTCTAGCTACTTGCGCTAGGCAGGATGCTATCATTGATTTCCATGTAGTGGAGTTTTGTCACACAACCAATGGTGCCGCGACAGGACCTAGGGCCTCGTGTGTGCTGCAACCACATGATTGTGTCGCTAGGGGCGCACGGATATCTAAGTACGTGTCGATGTTACTCCACTGCAATCTCTTTTTGCGCAACTCTTTAGCACCTCTTGTTCTTACTTAAGGATACATTCGGGGATTGCTTTTGGGTAGCATAAGACACTAATGTGCATCATGCCATATGCACCATTTCATGTACATAGGTCATTTTATTGGTGCATTGCATCATTACAACTAAAAGTAATAAATAATGTGAGCAATGATGTTTTGATCAAATCATCAAATCGCATTAAATGTCTTCCGGATCGATTCAACCATAACCTAAGGCCCTCATCTTGGAGCTTATCTTTCCCACATTTTTCTCGGGAGCCTCCTTGCAAGTGTGCATTCTCTAATAAGGTTATACTCTATTTTGGCTCCCATTCTTGAAAAAAAATACATTCAATATAGTAAGTTAATACATTGATATCCTATAAGGAGAGAAGGTTAAAAAAATCCCAACTGAAGCAAAATGGTGATGCACCTGCCAATTGAACTGATCTCACTTATACTGAGCATCCAACCAATATTCTTGACTAGAAGAATAGTCCTACTCAAGGCCAATATATTAGCACCTCCAAAGTACAAAACTAAAGATGGCACCATTTGAGGCTTTGTATGGACGAAGGTGTAGAACTCCAATGAGTTGGTTCCAATCCGGAGAACGATAATTTTTCGAGGCCAAATCAGTGAAGGAAGCAGAGGAAAATGTTAGAGTGATCCAAAAGCACCTTCATGTAGCTCAATCTAGGCAAAATAGCTATTTCGATAAAAGGAGGACACCTCTACAACTTGAAGTTGGTGACCATATTTACCTTCAGGTGTCACCAACCAAGGATGTGCAACGAATTGGAGTGACAGGAAAAGCTAGCCCCACAATATATCGGTCGCTTTGAAATCACGGAAAAATGTGGATCAGTGGCATATCAGATTCAACTTCCTTATACACTTTCAGCTATCCATAATGTTTTTCATGTCTCTCATCTCAAGAAGTGCCTTCGAGTCCCAAACAAAGTAATTGAACAAAACAAAGTATGGATAAAACCAGATTTTTCTTATGTGGAATTTCCTATCAAAATCCTTGATTGAGAGGAAAGACAGACGATAAGACAAGTGGTCAAAATATTTAAAGTGCAATGGAACCATCAATTCGAAGATGAGGCCACATGGGAAATAGAGGAAGTTCTTAACAAAAGTTTCCGAGGATTTCTTCTGGTCCATCAAGGCACAAATAAACCACTAACTCGGGATGAGATTTCTTTTAATGGGGGTAGGCTGTGAAAACCCAAGTCAGTAAGGACTAATTGGAAATAATTAGAAGGGTAATTAAGCTTAAATTACATGTAATGGTAAATTGCCTCAAACCAAAGTGAATTCAAACATACACTTGAAACTTAGCCAAACAAAAAATTTACGAACTTTATTTTTATGAAAGTTGGTCTGCTCATGAACAAGTGTCTCAATCAGATTAAAGGACTCAAGAAATAAAAAGATAAATTTTAAATTGAATTTCTGTTTGAATTTCTTTTCAAGCGAATCCAAGTTGTTTCAAAAGATTTTTGTTTTATCACCAAGCTAAAACTCTTCTGAGTGGTTAAATCATAGTCTTAATCAAAGTCCCAAATTAGGTAATATGCGTTGAAGCTAATAGTAAAAAATCCAAAAAACTAAGTTTGATTTCCAAATTCAAATTTGAAACATATACATGAGTTTTGGCCGAACTTTAACTAAAAAAAATTGATCCAAGTGTTTGATCATGATCTTGATCAATGACTTCAAATTAGAAACAAAAATTGAAGTTAGATATCAAATTTTGGAAAGACATACTTTTGAATTTGAATTCAAAAAGTTATTTAAATGCCTTTGAAAAGATCATCCTTTTCTGCTTAAATTAGATCTAAAACCAAAATTCGTTCAATACGAAAGTTTTAGAAAATATATTTTTGAGCCACTTTTGTTTTGGCCAAAATTCGAGTTTCCACTTGAAAACTTGTGCAATTTTTGGTCAAACGCGTTTGAATCCTGGTCAACACCCCTCCCTTCTTCCTTCTTCCCCCTCCCCTACTTCTCTTCTTCACGCGCACACGCGCCACCGCACGACAGCTTCCGGCGCGGCGCTCCGAGCTGCACCAACACCTACACATGCCCGGCCCCACCTGCGCTCCCTTCTCTCCTGTGGAAGCGCAGCACGCGCTCCAGCCGATGCCACACCACGCGTCGCGCCACGGCCGTCGCAGCACCATTCCAACACGCGACCGGTGATGCCTGACACAAGGCGCCTGGGCAATCCACGCACGCCAGCAAGCCCCAGCTCACGCCAAGCTTCTCCCCTGCCAGCCCAGCGCCGCCACGCGGCCGGCGCGCTCTAACGGCGTGCATGCCGCTGGTAAAGGCCCGACGCGCATTACACGCCCCACCGTCCACAGGGCCTCCAATTTTTCGCCCCAAAGTCTCCTCTGCCTCCCTGCCCCCTATAAAAGGAGCCCCAAGTGCTCCCCGGCCACCCAAGCCGCTCCCCCGAGCTCGCCGGATGCCATTACCGCCGCCGCGAGCACCCCGTCATGAGCAGCCCTCTCCAATGCTCGTCGGCCTAAATCGCCACCACCAGCGTGCTCCACACTCCCTAGCACAGCTCACCTCCCTCTCCCGCGATGCCCATTGGCTCTCCCAGCTCACCACCACACACGCCATCGCCGCCGGCCTTCCCCTCCCTGTTGGCCGCCATGCACACTCCAGTTCGGGCCAGGAAAACCCCACCATCGCATTCCCCATGGCCCAGTGAAGCTCCCAAGCCTCTCACTCGAGCTTCCACGGCCCGCATCATCGCCGGTGCATGCACACCGTCGCCGCCGAATCACCTCACCGCCGGCAGCCCTCCACCGGCCATCTCCGACCTCGCCAAGCACATATATGAACTCGTGGTGAGCCTCTGATGCTTCCTAGATAGACCAAGTCATGGTTTGGGGCCCACATCACCGGGATTTGGCTCACCATCTCTGCCGGCCATCAGGGACCCAATTGCAAACTTTGAAATACTTGAAGGGACGCGAACATATAAAACCAGGGACTGGAACGTGACCTTAAGTTAAGTTTTTGTTTTAAAAGCAGCAAATTTTAAAAAACAATTAAAAATCGAAGAAAAATAAGAAAAATTCAAACTAAATTTTGCTAGGTTCCTTGAGACTAGATCTTTAACTTTCACACAGCATGTCTGTATCTTTTCGAAGTAGTTAATAAAGTAAAAATCATTCTATATTTAATCACATTGGTGAATAACTTGAGCCACAGAAAAGATTTGAGTCTGAATTTTGGATATGTTGTTCCCCATGGTATGCCTAGTTCACTGTATAGAAATCACCCAAAAATATGATCATTAGATATTTTTTGTATTTATTTCCTTTACTGGTTGTGCTGTAGTAAAATTTTTTTTTGATATGTTATTTGCTCAGTAAATTAAGCTCAACTTTTTATGGTAGGTCAATAATGATGCTAGCAATTCTCAGTAAATAATATATCTAAATACAGTAGGTTTTGCTACCTGAAGTGGGATAAAATTATAAAACAGTAATGGTATATTATGCTAATCTAATGAACATATGATAGTATTCAAACATTTCACACCTTGTACTGTGTTGCCTATTTTCTTTGTGCAAAGCTGCTGAGTAATACTTTTATATATGTACACAGTCACCAACAAAAAGAAAATAAAAGAGAATCACCATATTTACCACCTTACTTCTGTGAGTATAAAATAAGTTGTTTTGTTATCTAGGTGAATATGGCCACAAGTAACTTTCTTGATATGACTTTCAGTTTATATAATGTTTTTAGTTTAGTCAAGAGAATAAATGAAATCTTTATGCATATGCATTGCGTGTAGATACTAATCTCATTGACGGTAACTATACGCTCGTGCCGGAAAGCGAGGAACTAGAAGAAACCTTGAACGTGATCGAGGCTAAATAAGACCCAAACCAAGATTTGGAAGAGCCCAAGGCTAATCAAGTGGAAGCAGGCAAGCCCCGGAGCATAACCCCGTTTTCTCTAAAAATTCATGCAATACTTTTATGTACTTATGTTTGTGCATTTAAGTGTAGGAGTTGATTGGGACCATAGTTGCATATCCATAGTTCCCATGTGTTGATTACTAGTGTATGGGTCGCTAGTGGCTATGCTAAACTAAGATCTGGTAGAAGTCGAGTGATTTCCTGTCACTTGCGAGTTATAGGAGTTTCTTGCTTTACTTATGATGGAATCATAAGGATGATGCGCGGGAATGGGCAAGTTGTTTTTGGAGGATTATTGGTGCCCCGTCCGTCTATTAAGAATTTTGCTAAGGTCGAAGGGTGTCGGTGTTGGTGGTCAAGTCTTTGAACGTACTAAACACATGCTGAGAGATTTAATTGTAATCAGTAATCCTAGTACCTGATTGAACTGGGGCGTGGCTTTACCCCGCTAACCCTGGAATGGGGTTCCTTTGCTGCAGCATATGGGTACATGTGCGGCCACTGCACGGCGTCATTCCGGGGACTGTTGGGGCCTTGTATCCAAGGGTTGCGGGCTTTGTACACAAACTGGGACTTGATGGGAACGCTTGATAATGTGTGGACCCGTCATGGTCATGCATGTCGTGTGTTTAGGTCCACCTTGCAAGGTTGACAAATAGATTCGAATCGTCTGTCTCTCGCAGCTACTAAGACTGCTTGACCACTATGCTGCATCGAGTAAAAAGTTGAACATGAGCTTGTTATTGGATTTATGTTGTTGCTTAAGTTCCTTGTACAACATGCTTGCTGAAAATATGTGCTCATTTAGAATGGTGATACTAGTAGAACATGGAAAATAAAAATTGAATGTAAGGACCCACTTTTTAATCGCTTTTGGCAAAATAAACCCCTCAGCCAAAAAGCCTGGCATATATAGGAGTCGTTGATTTAGTCTTTCACCTGTCGGGTAAGTCTTGCTGAGTATTAGTATACTCAGCCTTGCTTGTGGCTAAATTTTTCAGGTACTCTAGATGAAATGGTTGCTAGTCTGACTTGGCCGTGCCAGCTTCCTCCGGGTTGGACTATTGTGTGGGACCAGTCCTCGGGCGGCAAGGATCGTGGTGAATGATTTCATGGGAGGCTTCCTCATGATGTCGCGTGTATTGTCCTTTAGCTCTCGTTTGTTTTTCCGCTGCTTTATGTTGAACTCTGAACCTTTACTTTTGAACTCAGTTTGTAATAAAGGCAAGTGAACCTCCTTGATGTAATAAATTCGATTGATGTAATCCCTGGGCTCGTCTTTGTACAAGTATTTGTATGCTTTGTTTTGATCTCGAAATATGTGGTTGTATCGTGTGAAACCCGACAGACAGCTATATTGATCCAATTTAAGTGTCGGATCTCATCTAAGGCGATATAAGTACACTTTTATTGGGCTGAGATGAGTGGTTCTACCATAGAGGAGATCACGGGGATCGCGTGAAGATGCTCACGATGGGAGAAGGTAGGCGGTGATGGCCAGAATTTGGCCTGCGACGGATGAGTTGGGCGGCGGCGGGGTGCTCACGTGGGCGAGGCGCTCCGGCGGTGAGACGGCGACTGGCGGTGGGAGAAGGCCATGGCAGCCTCGAGTTGCCCTGATGGGCGGCAGATGCGGCGAATCACGACGAGGAAGACCGGCGGCGGTGCTCGGCTTGTAACGGTGCGGGCAGCAGCGCTGCGTGGCGTAGGGAGCAGGGCGAGGCTAAGGCGATGGTGGCAGTACGGGGTGTAGGGCTCAGGCTCCTGCGGTTTATAGCGGCGTGGGACGTGGCCCTAGCATGGCGCGCATGTCGAGGATGGCCTTGGCGCGCTCACTAAGGCTTGGCCTGGCGGCGGCGGTGCTGCCGAGTCCTGCCCCAGGAAGGGCGCAGTGACTGGGCCAGAGGGAGGTGGCCCAACACGCTAAGACGGAGAGGACAGAGCAGGCCGGGTTGAGTTGGGTTTGAGATTGGGCTAGATCCGGCCCGGTAGTTGTTTAGGGTTTTCTTCTTTTTATTTTCGAAATAATAAATTCATATGCAAAGATAAATCTAGAAAATTCAGGATAAATCATTTAAGCCACGAAAAATGCTCCAAATATTCCAAAAATCCCGAGAAACATTCCAGAGAATAAGTTGGACATGAGGAACCCAAATAAAATATTTAGAGCTCATGAAAAAGATTATAGCATCTTCCAAAAATTGGAATTAGCTATGGGAAAAATATGAATAAATCCCAGAAGGCTCTCGAAAATTTTCCATTGGGCTTCTAATTACATTTTTGAAACCTTTGCACACTCAAACACACCTAATGCAACTAGCATGAATGCAAGACAAGGAATATTATGACTTATATTATATTATTTCATTTTTGAAAAGTTGTTTTTCCTGTACTAAATTCCCTGTAAATTAAAGAAAAATTTTAAAATTATGAAAAATTATTTATTTTATTTTTCCTCAAAATCACATCCTGAGATCCCAAAATTTCAGGGTGTGACAATACCTTTTTCATCATTCCATCCCGCATCGCTTGCTCTCCGGTCGGACGCCGACCGTCGCAGGCGAATCTGCCACGAATCTCTTCCTCTCTCTCTCTCTTTTCCCTTTCCTTTTTCCTTTTCTTTTTCCTTTTCTTTTCTTTTCTTTTCTTTTCTTCTTCTCTTTTCCTCCTTCTGGCCTACTCCTCCCTACGCACACCATCACTACACAAACCGTCTCGGCCGCGCACGAGCGCCACATGTCCTGCCACCACCCGACGTCACCGCGCCGCACACCGGCCACGCTGCACCATCTCGCTTTCACGCACACACGCACACCGTACCACCCACCACGCGGCACGCTGCTTCATTGCCCTCTCTTCCGCTCGCTGCGCCACACTCCGGCCTCGCCACGCCGCACACCTCTGCTCCACGCCACGACACGCGCGCACGCACATTGCATGCTCGTGCTGCTCGACGCTGCTCTCGCCGCTAAGCCACCGTGCCACGCGACGGACCGCACCACGCGCATGCGGCCACCATCGCTGCACTACTCACCGCTACGCCACCCGGCCGTCTCCACGCATGTGCACTACGTGCCCACGAAGTCCGCCGCTAAGCCACAATACCCCACCGCGCGTTCCGTCGCTGCTCCACCCCGCCGCCCACGCGCACGCGCATACCCAACGTCGTGCCAAGTGCCCCGCGTCAAACACAGTGACACCACGGCGCGGCGCTGTGCCACCTCGCCGCTGTGTCGTCCCATTGCCGGCCATGAATCCCGTCGGCAGCCTTTAGTCCCCGCCCCACCAGTCTCCCACGCCGCCGAGCACCTCCCCCCTCTCATCGGCCCACCATCTTGACCCTCCCTGCGCCTATAAAAAGGGCCATCGGCCTCCCCTCACTCCACTCCCCCTCTCTGCTGGCTCACATCCCCTTCCGCCAGCCCCACGCGTCGCCGCCACCTGCCCCCTCCCTTGGGAAGCTCTCCACACTCCATCTCTGCCAGAGGTAAGGGCAGGAATAGGTTCCCCTCGCCCTCCTCCTCCTTTCCCCCCTGTTCATGGCTGTCGTAGCCGCCCGAGGCGCCGATGAGCCTGCCAACCGCCACCGCCAGCCGCATTCCCCTCCCTCTCCCCTGTTTTGATTCGAGTAAGAAAGAAAGAGCCGCCCTTTTCTGAATAACCCCCCTTCTCTCTTTTCTACCCGAGGCCCAAGGCCGCCCCCACTCTCTCTGGTAGTTTTACCGAGAACCCCCCTTCTGTTTCCTTCCCCATTCGGGAAAATTTCAAACATACCATTACAATTTTCAAATTTTTAAAAAATGCCATTGTCAGTGACTGAGGTGGCCCCCATCTGTCAGTGACACACTGATGGCATATTTCCAAAATATAAAAACTATAATGGCATGAATCCAACTAACCCTTGCATGAAAGCCAACGAGCTCTATTTAAACCTTTCACACCCGGATTTTCACAAAAACCCGAATGCGGCCATATATGTGCCCAGGAAGTCATAGTACACATATAGCGAATAAATATGATAAACAGAGAACATATGCTTGAATAAATTCTTCATTAAATAAAGTTTTACATCATAGTGCATCATAAATAAACTAATCAATAACAGCGGAAGACTAACAAACTCTCAAACTAATGGAGCCGCAATCCACAGGGACTCTGACTGGGAGACCACAGCTCAGTAGTACGGTAAATCTTCGGGAAACTCAGCAGCAGACTCATGCCCAGCCCAATCTGTTTACCCGTCTGGGATTTTGTTGAATAAAATGACAAGTGTAAGTAAACAATTACTTAGCAAGTATAGCACGGGTATATGAAAGCTCAAAATAAGGCTAGACACGGCTTAACTGCATTAGCATTTTTAGTTGGTTCATTTTATCATTAACTAAATTACTACAAGTGGATAAAACCCAGTATCAACCCAATTAATAAAGTATAAGTGACATTAAACAAAAATAAACATCATCTTCTAATCAAAAAGGATCCAGGCCGCTCGTGACCCTGAGCAAGGCTATCATGATAGATTTTACACTCTGCAGAGGTTTCGCCCTTTACCCACTAGTCGCGTAAAAGTTCAAAAGAACTTTGCACCCAACCACGCACATCAACACTGCATAGGGATGCTACGAGGTTTTTCACAAGACACCCTAACAAGATAGTGGCTGCTAAGGTTAAGGTGGTGAGACTCTAGGCACCGAGATTGACTGACCCTTAGGGCGCATCGTGAGGGGGTCAATGACGTCCGAAGTGCGAGCAACTCATGCCAACAACAAAAATAAAGAGCGCAACGTGCGGAGCTCCTGTACCACAGGGGCTCCCAACACGGGACTGGGTCTAACGAGACCTAGCCGACGGGGCTACCGTCCTCGGTGGAATCAAGAAACACCCCGTGCCTTACTTCCCATAACGCCATCGGCCACTCCGGTAACCACTGGCAAGCTAGAGACGTACAAGCTACTTGAGCAAGACCAGAGCCATAATAGTTCTAGCGGTGGCGACAGGCTCCTCGGTTGCCACTTTAAGAACCGGACCTTAAGGAGAGACACTAGAGCAAAGCACACAGCACATGCTCTAGTTCCCTAAACCATGTTCCTAAAAAGCAAGTTTTATCATTAATATTGAAGTGAACCATTATGTCAAAATTAATAATTAAATTATAGTGACAGTAGCTGCGCATAGCAAAGATTCTACCCATATGCAATAATCCCAAGGTAACAAGGACAAGAGTATACAAACTAGGTACAACCTTAATAGGACATCAATTTAGACACGTGCATATGAAAGTAAATGAATGTAAAAAGTGTGTTTAGGTAGCAAGGATTGTTCGTGCTATAACTTGCCTTCCTCAAAAGGCTGTTGCTGCTGCTGCGAGTCCTGCTCCAGAAAGTCCTCCGCGTACTTGAAGTCCAACGCGAAAGGCTCACCGACTGGACACGAATCACCACACAAACATCCACGCAAGCCAATACATGCAAACAAATAATAATCTATTAGAACAGTACACCAAAAAATAGAAACAGTAAGCTTTTGGAATTATTCTATGTTTCACTACAAACACATGAGCTTGAAAATCACACTAGTCGGAGCTAAAGCGGAAAAGATATGGGTTTTCTAAGTTCTAGGGACCTGCTGGCAAGTTTTAAAAGTTTTCAGGGGCTTATTTGAAAGAAAACAGGGACCTAAACATAAATACGCGTTAAAACCCGAGGGCTAACGTGTAAAATGGGCTTGGTAAGACCGCGGGTTCTATTTTTAAAAAGGGCAGGGGGTTATTTGTTAAAAATAGGAACTATTCGTGATTATTTTTGAACAGAGGTGGACTGCGGGTTGATTTCAAATATTGCAGGGGCTCTTTAGCAAAATTTCCCGGGCTGACCGGTATGGATTTGTTTGACTCGAACAGGGGGGTGTCGTGGGCCGTCGCATTAGATCTAATGGCCCGGATCGGAGGGGGGAGAGGCGGCCGGCGGGGGACAGGGGAGCGGCAGCGCTGCCCATGGCCGCGGCGGATTCTCGCCGGAAAAAAGCTCAAATCCGAGCTAGGGTCCTCCATTTGCGACCCGGTTTGGCCCTACGGACTCAGGGGAGGATGGTGAGCTCACTGGTGGTGAGCAAGTCGAGGGAGGAGCGGTGGAGTTGGCTACCGGCGTTGAACCGCGGTGGCGGAGCTCTAGTGAAGTCGTGAGCACGTGATAGAGCGAGAGAGAGGGAAAGGAGGGGCTTGAGAGCTTGCTTACCACTGCGTAAAGAAGCTGGGGGGTGAATTGGTCGGAGGAGCGCCGGAGAGGGAGCTTCGACGACGGCGACGCTCGGCTTCGACGGTGGCGCGCGTGGAGCTCGGGAGAAAGGCGTAGCTATGGCTCAGGGGTTCAGGGTGGGTTGGTGAGGTGTTGGAGGCTCTGGTGGGCGGCTTATATAGGCTGGAGGCGGTCGCATTTGGCAGGTGAGCCGGAGAATCGGGCAGCGGCGGCCGGCGATCGGGAGCTTCCATCGGGGTGCACCTTGCCTTGTGGGGGAGCATCGGAGATGGAAGGAGAGCGCGGGAAGTGGGCAGGGGATCCCCAGGGGTGGCCCACGGGCGTGGAGCGGGGCTAGGATGGCCGGCGGGAGCGGCGTTGATCGCGCCGGGGAAGGGGGCGACTCGGGCGAGAGGATCGGGGAGGATCTGACGAGTGGGACCCCAGTGGCGGTGAGAGAGGGAGGGGGAAGGGTGCGCTGGCTTGGGCCGGAGTGCGAGCGTGCAAGTGGGCCGGGGCGAGGGGGAGAGTGCTAGGCCGGCTCGCTGGAGACGAGCCCAGGTGGAAGGGGGAGAAGGCGAGTTGGGCCGGGGGAAAAAGTAAAGGGGGTTGGCCCAAGCGAGTGGAGAAGTAGAGGGAGTGAAAGCGAACCAAGGCAGGAGCTTAGGGAGAAAAAACAGACTCGGCCAAAATAACTTTTCAAGGACTCCAAACAAGGTGATTCAAATTTGAATTTAAATAAATTTAAACTCTCATTTGAATCAAAAGCAATACAAAAATAAATGCAGCAGCATGAATGCAATAATAATGTTTCTACAACTTATATTTAATTTTAATATTCATAAATAATTTATTTAGCCTATAACAATTATGAACAAATTAAATAAAAGCCAATAAATTACTAAAAATTTCAAATAGGCTATTTTTGGGTGTTACAAAACCCCTCTCTCATATTCTTTTTACACCTTAAACCCTACCAACTTTTGATATTTTCAAATAGGTCCCTCCAGCACTCCAAAACCATCACAACTTAGCCATTGCACCATTTTAACTAGCCCCAGACTTTTAGTAAACCTTCCAAATCAGTCCTGCGCTTATTTAAGTGCCCTCAAAGTCGCAAATGACGCGTCATTTTATGCGTCGTTTTAATCCGGATTGACCCCAAATCTTACCACACGATTCCTTACTTCCACCAAGCATACAATGCACTCCTGAAAACAACCTATTCTTCTTCATTTTCTGATCGATCCCTATTCTTTCTTTCTATGAGCTCGGTGAATAAAACTTTATTTTATTTTCTTTATTTTTTTTGTGTGTGCTTGCTTTTGTGTGCGCCGTAGATCATGCTTTGGCTGAGGAAGAACCCGAGCGAGAGCAGTACCACGACTAGGAGCCTAAAGGCCAGTATCTCAAGCAGGAGCTGCCCGAAGGCTTTGAGAACGACAAGTTCAATCTCACCCTTTGATGCATGTTTATCCCAGTTTTATAAATGCAATCCATTGGTCTATTCTTAGAAAATGTGCATGATTTATTACCAAGACCTGATTGTATAGCCACCCCTTGATTGCTATAATTATACCTTGATGACCTAGATTAATTCTAAATATTTTTGTTTAGAAGTTAATCAATGCTAGTGCCGCTTAGGGTGTCATCACATTCATACTCAAATAATAATAACATTATGTTTATAAAAATAGTGGTGTGTGTACTTTAAAAATGAAACAAGTTTGGAAAATAAAAAAATAATATTGTGGGATGAGACTGACGGTATTTCTTGTGGAAAACATTGAGGTGAGCTCGTACCTTTGTGGTTGAGCATGGTGGGAGATGCCGATCTTATCAGTATAAGGATGAGTTGATGTGTCATCTTGCCTAAACCAATTTACCGTAGCTCCACTCGACTGTTGTATGCGGCAATGGCTTAGGATAAACCCCACTAGTTAAACTGTTAGTTATCAGGTGTGTTGGTGAGCAACAGAAGGTCATGGAGCCGAGGATACTATCTATGTGAGGTATGCCCCCGGGTAGGACCGCATTTAGCTAAGGTGGGTAATGGCTATGATAGACTGGCATTAAGGTGTTCATGTTGCGGTACCCTACTTGTGGTTGTGTACACCTCTACAGAGTTAGAATCTATTCAAATATCCATGTCCATGGTATTGGACGATTTACGACATGGTCACTTCACTAGTCTTTTGGGTTCTGATAAGTTTTGTGGTGTGAGTTATTTTGGAAAGACCTTGGAAGCAGCAACGATGGACGGGGAGTCTGGTAGTGCAAGACTTGGACACTCGGTGGGTCGAGACAAACATGCTTAATATTATGTTGCTAACAAAAGAGGTTGTGAAAAACCTTATTTAAAGTAAACCCTTGCATGTGGCATTTCTGCAAATTAACCTAAACCCGTCCTTGATATATATCTGGTGCATGATTCTATTCATATCCCCTCCGTGGGTGTGGTTGAGTTTGCTGAGTACATATGTACTCACCCTTGCTTAGTTTTTTACAGAGGAAGACCTAGATTTTGTCCTCGAAGGCGTCGAGTAGACCGTCGTCCTGCACCCAACCTTGCCTGTGAGTTAGGGACACCCGCATGGAGCTCCGCTTGGCGCAAGACTCTGATGATATCTTCGACTTAGTTGGCATCATCATTTGGCTTTTAGTTTTCTTTCTAGTCCTCGTGATAGTGGTGTTTCAGTGCCCACCATCACGTAGGTTTGTTCGGTTGTGAACCATCTGTTGTAATAAATTTGTTATCAGCCTCCTAGGCGTGATAAATGTATCACATTTAGTCACTCTATTGAGGGGATGCTTCAAGTGGTATTAGAGCCATAGGTTGGCCATAGGACGCGACCCCTAGGTTTAAGAGCCCTTTTTAGGATGAAACCCTCCCTTGCGAGAAACCATCCACCCACACAAGCAGTCACTTTTGGCCCTGACCCTGTCTTTGTTTTCAGATGGCTGAGGAAGTGTTGGCGGCCATTACATCATGTTTTCGACCACCAATACTCGGGAATAAAAGAGGTTATATGTGATATTCCATGCACTTAGGTTTAATTCTAATAAAGTTCCATGAGTTTTGGTGTGTTTCACTTGTGCAGGTACAACAACAAGAAATACATGGTATAGGGGTCGGAATTGACCGATTCGGCCGAACGACACGATTCCGACGGTCACCCCCCTTTGCCGAAGATGACACAAAGCACAACCGGGAGGCCGTCCACATATGCAATGACCGTGCAAACCACTTGGACTATTGCCACATCACCCTGGGCAAAACCAACACGAAGATCACCACAAACAAGTAGCCTAGAAGGTCCATGAATCAAAGGCAGTGCAGGGGGTAGACCTGGGCTTCCAGCCCAGTTCGACTGAACATAGGCGGTTCGGCAGAACATAAGCGGTTCGGCCTAACCGCCCCTAGCTGCCAACCGACCTCAGGAGAAAATCTGAGGCATCCAAGAGCAAGGCGTTGGATCCAAGGGGTTCGGCCGAACTGACCTGGTTCGGCCGAACCCAGGGAATTCGCTCGAATCCCAGGGGGTACCCCTTGACTCCCTTGGCCGTTACTAATCCACAACCGCCTTCACCAACTATAAATACAGTGGTCTTTCACTTGTATCGACACACAAAAGCCAAGGAGCTCTCTTTCCACCTGTTCTCGTAGTGATAGGACAGTTTAGTTGGAAGTTAGAGTTGAGTCGAGCTGTGCCTCGGAGGTTCCGGAGTCATCTTCAGAAGCTCTGGTATTAGCTCTTGTACCTTTTCCTTTACTTTATGTAAGACTTTCAGTTATCAATATAGTTATCTTTGTCATCTTATCTGAGTTATTTATACCTTGCCTCTACTTTATTCTAGTTGCAAGTATTTGATGTTTAGACAATAGTGAATTGTAGTTATAGTTCTTCTAATTCTTGTTTAAGTCCTTGTCTTGGCCGGTTCTTCGATCCCGCTTAGTACTTGAGGTGAATTGTCAACAGGAGTGTTGACAGGGTTGCTTGCTCTTTGCTAGCAGAGTAAGTAGTTGTTGGATAGTGTAGGTGCGATACCTAAACTAGACTCAGCCTTAGATTGACCCCGAGTCTGCGGAGGTGGTAGCCGTTAGGTAGTGACAGCCTTATACGGTCTTCGTAGCCCATCACGTTCGTCTCGGTCCGCAGGAGCCTCCAGTGGTTGTTGTCAACACCCCTTCTCATCCATTTCTGCGTGTTGGTAGCTCCACTTCCCCATGCTAAGGCAATAGAGTTATCCTAAAGCCAATAGAATTTCTCTCCCAACTTCTGTAGCTCTAAGCCCGTGTAACTCAAATAGACAAAGTACTAGGAGTCCCCTATCTCTTCTCGTTGTCCTCCCAGCTAACTACTCCTTCTCTCACGTATCTGAGTATCCTTGAGCTGTGTGTCACAGTATAACCACTCCTATCCAATACTGTAATCCCCCGTCTTGTCTAGTCGTATATCCTTCTCTGATAGTCTCTAATATTTGTTTGCTAGTACACTTGCCATAAGCTTCCCCCGCGGAAATATAAATTACGATACCTCGGACCATAAACCTGCCAGCAAGCCTCTAAACCTTAGAAAACCATATCTTGTCCGTTTTAGCTCTATTTAGAGTGATTCTTGCACTCACGTGTTCGTAGCGAAACGTAGATTAGTTTTATAACCTTCTTTTGCTCCTTTTCTACTATTTGATGTACTATTCTAATAGAGTAACTTGTTTTCATGTACTGGCTTGTGTGGATGCTTGTGTGGTGATTCGTGTGTCCAGCCGGTGAGCCGTTCGAGTTTGAGCCCAAGTTTGAGCAGGGCTATCAGGAGCAGGACCAGCAGTAGCAGCAATACTTTGACGAAGGCAAGTATAGCACGGACAATCCTTGCTACCTACACACCACCATTTAATAATTTATTTCATATGCATGCGTCTAATTTGATGTACCGTAAGGTTGTATCTAGTTTGTTATTCCTATTCCATTGATACCCCTAGGTTTATGCATAGGGGTAGATCTCTGCTAGGTGCAGCTATTGTCATCATTGCTTAAATGTTAATCTTGACGTAATGGTTCACTTCAATTTGATGATAAAACATGTTTTTAGCAACATGGTTCAGGGAGCTAGAGCATGTGCTTCGTGCTTTGGTCTAGTGTCTCTCTGTAAGGCCTAGTTCTTAAAGCGGCAACCCAGGAAGCTGTCGCCACCGCCGGGACTATTATGGCTCTGGTCTTGGATAAGTAGGTTGTACATCTCTAGCTTGCCAGTGGTTACCGACGGGTGGACGGCACTCTATGGGGAACAAGGCACAGGGTATGGTTTTGATCCACCGAGGAGGGTAGCTGTGGGATATGCATCCCCGGATACCCTCGAGAAAGAAGACCGAGTCCTAGCAGAACTACTCGTGTACTCCTACTAGGACTCCCACATTGTAACCAACTAGGAAACTTACCATGTAAAAGAGGGCAGAGGCCTAAAACCACCCAACCAGGGCAGGGGTCCCTAGCTCGGCAAGCCTAACGGCAAAGGCCTAAAACCAACCAACGAGAAGAATACAATATACAATTCCCCATACGTCCCATTACGCTACTCGCGGCCCGAACTTGTCTAAATCCTTGTGTGTTGTATTTTGGCGTTAATCATCAAGTTCCATGTCCGGCGATCCCCACAAATCACTCTTTGAGATACCCCTAGACAGACGTACTCGAGATAAATCTTCGATACTTTGGCGCCCACCGTGGGGCAGATCGCAGTGATCAATGGGAGAGCTTGACAGACCAAATCATATACAACTCTAGCGTTTCGAGTGCTGGATAAATTCGTCGCGAAGCTCAACAATTTGAAGATATCAAATAGGACTTGCACTCTCGTCAGGGCCGGCTGCAACTTAATCCTGTTTAAAGACAGGCACTGAGTTCAAGTCCAAAACGAAACAGGATTCTGTATCCTATCAATTGTCGCATTAAATTGCGCTAGATGGAAGTTGCCGACTCCAACCCGAGGCAGCAGACCGATCGGATTTCACATAGGGCTATTTTGCGGCAACGCTCCAGGCTGGTGCACGTGCCTTAATGCATGCACTGCTGCACGTCAAGAGCAACGTCCATCACAGTTTCCAACAGATCCCATGTTGCTTCTTTGTTTCCGGCGGAGAAAAAGTAAATACTGGAGTTCCACTACACACACACAAAGAACCTACCAGAAGACCTCCAGGCATCCGCTTGGTTCACACAAGAGACGTACGTGAGTATTACTACATCAACGTCCGGTCGCATCGATTCGTGTACGACTACTTCGACTACCCATCTCAACAAGTTATGAAACTAGTCGAGAGCGGCTACCGCGCCATCAACGACTAGTCGTGGTCGACCTCGACTAGTCGACTTCAACAACAACCGTCGCGGCTACATCGCCTGCCACGGCTTCGTCGACAATCGTCCGCGAATCAAGCTAATTCTTATTTAATAATTATTTTCTTCATAATAATTTTATCAGGTTGTTTAAAACCATACTTGTCCATGAGCCAACTACTCTAAAAGAATACTTCACTGGACAAAAAAAGTTCTCGAGGGCCATACTATCGACGACTATGGAGAATGCCACGTTAGCTCATGTATTTGGTAAATCAAGTTACGCAGGGCAAGCCCGCAGACTTGGTGCATCGAACTACGTAGGGCTCTCGTAGGCTATATCTACAAATTCAAGATTCTTCGTTAATGGGTTACAAACCCTCGCCTTAGCTCTCATCAATGGGTTACAAACCCTCGCGCGACCTCTCCTATAGGAGAAAAGTCCTAATCGACTAATTTATTATTTCTCTGCACTCTTAATGACCAAACCGCTCAGTAGCATGCACCTTAATTCGTGAAACTTCGGTTCCTTCACAAAACCTATGCACCGTAAAAGGACTGGTTAAGCGAGACCAAGTGTTTAAACGTAACAGGGCTACTACTCGAATGGTTACGAGTCTAAGAAGAGCAATGAGCAAAAAGCTTAAACATGCATTATAATGCTTATACACTACTCATCCTATATATTTCAATTGCAGGGTGGTCAGCTAAGTACTCACATCAGTCGGGACCTGGCACCGCCTCTGCTCTCCATGGCGTCACAAAGCCTCCCAAGTACTTACACTAGTCGGTACTCACATGATGCGGCTCCATGAATACCAATCGAGTACTCCCACTAGTCGTTTGAAGCTCGGGGGCTACGCAGCACAAGCCGAGACATGAAGATGAGTACTAGAACTAGTCGGTACTCAAATAGCCCGGCTCTACAATGTCAGCCGAGTACTTCAACTAGTCGGTACTTGCATATTACGACGACTTGAAGAAATACCGAGTACTTGCAGCAGTCGGTACTTGGATATCTACACATGAGGTTACTTTGAAGATTATGTTCTTGACCCTCGGACCGAACGTAAACCGTTCGCTTCGAGGCTCGGGGGCTATACTTAAGGGGTACATATTTTTTGTGGCTATTGTTGATCATGTGAAGACAAAGACTTGAAGATTTTTTCAAGACCCTCGGCCTGATTATTATAATCAACTCGAGGCTCGGGGGCTAAGCATACATGTTTCTCCTTCGGTGAGCATTTATGAAGACATTTATGAAGCTCTCCACAGCCGCTCAGTAACCACAAGCACTCGATGAAAGACTAAAAGACTTAGAAGGATGGTTGTTGTTCAGCTATGAAGCGCTCGAGGCTTGTGGGATATGCATCCCCGGATACCCTCAAGAAAGAAGACCGAGTCCTAGCAGAACTACTCGAGAACTACTCGTGTACTCCTACTAGGACTCCCACATTATAACCGACTAGGAAACTTACCATGTAACTGTCCTACCCTGAAATTTTTGGATTTTAGGATGTGATTTTGAAGAATAATTAAATAAAGAATTTCTCATAATTTTAAATTTTTTCTCAACTTTATTTATTTTACAGGGAATTTAGTACAGCAAAAACATTTTTTCTAAATTAAAATAAAACAATATAGGTCATAATATTCCTTGCCTTGCATTCATGCCAGTTGCATTTAGTGGCCTTTTGTGTGCAAATTTTTCTAAAAATGCGATTAGAAGCCTAACGAGAAATTTTCAGATTTTTCTGTGATTTATTCCTATTTTTCTATAGCTAATTCCAATTTTTGGAAGGTGCTAAAATCCTTTTCATGAGCTCCAAATATTTTATTCGGTTCCTCATGTCCAAATTATTTTCTGTGATTTTTCCGAGAGTTTTGGAATTTTTGGGGTATTTTTCATGGCTCAAAAGATTTATCTGGAATTTCTAGATAATTCTTGGCCTTAGAAATGTTTCTGAAAATCTAAAAAGAAAAAGGAAATCCTAAATCCCTAATGGGCCAGCCCAGCTAACCTAGCGCAACCCCTAACTTTTTGGGCCCAAGAGACGGGCCAAGCTTGGCCAGCCTGCCCCGCAGCTCCCCGCTCCGGCCCAGCCACCACCTCAGCGCCCTGGCCCAGCTCGCCCTCCTGGCCCAGCCCACCTGCGCCCCCTCCCGGGGCCCAAGTCTTCCGCTCCGCACCAGCCGCTTCGGCCCATTCCTTCGCGTCAGCCCACTTTCGTCCCTGGCCAGTCCAGCACCGCCGCCTCCCGCGCGACAGTCCGCTGCCGCGCTGCCGCTCCTTTCTCGGCGTGCGTGCCACGCCAGGCGAACCCCGGCGTCCGCGCCTCTATAAAGGTCGATGCTCGAGCCCTGCGAACCCAAGCTGCTGCACCCCCTGCTCCTGTCGTCGCCCTCCTCCTCGCCTCACGCAGCGCCGCCACCTACAACTCATCGGACCGAGCACCGCCGGTTTGATTCCTCGCATGCGTCGCCCGGCCGAGCAAGCGGCCACAAACACGACCTTCCCTGTGCCAAGGTGCAGCTCCTCCGTTGGTTCTCGACGACCAGCCGCCGTCACTGGATCGCCACAGAAGCTCGCCGGCATCGCGAAGACCCGAGCCACGGCCCCTCCGCGCCTCGATTCGCCGAGCCCCTTTGCCCCTGGAGCAAATGAAGGCCACCACGACAATCTCGGTGATGTGCCACACCTCCACATCTGCTTCTCGTCGTCGTGGCGCTGCCTGAGGAGAGCGCTCGCGCAAGGACCTCGCCGCCGTGGGCGAGATCCCGGCCATCTTCTCTGGTGGTAAGCACCTCTACGGACTCCCCTTTACCTCCTCTCCCTGTTCCACCCCACACCTAGGGCCCCTGGCAACCCAAACGCCGGAAAGTAGGGGCGCTAGAGCCGTCGGTCGCCATGGTCAGGAGCTCCCTAAACCCTTCTAAACCCCGTGGACCTATTAGAATCTTCTAAACCTGTCCCACCCGAACCCCTTTTATAGATCTAACCCTGAAGCTTGACCAATTGGCGAGCACTGTTTGCTGAGTCTCTGCAATCTTCCGAGCCAACCCCTGTAGTCTACGGTTAGTTGCAAATAGGTCCCTAAAACCTTGTTTAACCTACAGATCGCGCGTTGTAGAGCCGATTTAGTTTGTTCCCGTTGCGTTAGCTTCGTATGAACTCAAACTATGCATTAACACTGATACTTACCATGTTATTTATTTCTTAATTTTTTAATACTAATTTGATTAAAAGTTATTTAAATGTGTTTCCTAATTAAAATGTAACTAAAGCTTATACTTCGATTTTCATATTAACGTTAACTTGATTAATAAGTTATTCAATTTGTTTTCTAAATAAAATATAATTAAGTTATAACTTGGTTTTTGCAAACTAATGTTAAATTGATTAATGTTTACGACAACTGACTTTTCTAACTTAAAAGAAAATTAGAGTTAGACTCCAAGCTTTCATAAACTAATTTTAATTTGGCTGATTAATACCAATATTATATGTTTTTCAATAATAATATGATTAGTGAGATACGGTTCATACATTCAGATGTTCTCACAAACATTATTTGTTTATTTCAAATTAAATATTTAATTTGGTATGATTTATATATCAATAATTATAAATAAAACTTGATTAAGTTTTACCCCGGTTTTACAAAGTCAAATATAATTGATATAATTCCAACATAAGATGTTTCTCTGAAATATCTTTTATATTAATTTATTCAATTAAAATTTATCAAGTATATAGTCTTTTATTTTCTTTTATAATCCAAATCTTCCGATAGTTGTATCTTTTCAACCGTAGCTCCGTTTTCAGCGATTCTTGCGCTCTCGTGTTCCTAGCTTCAAGCCCTATCCTTTAGCGTGCTCTTTTAAAGATTTTCCTTTAAATGGTGTACTGTTCTTAGTTGTCTATTGTGTATTTGCTTGTTTAGCTTCTTGTTGTGCTCGATGATTGTTGCGAGTAGAGGAACGTCGTTAAGAGATTTAAAAAGAAGGAACCTAGTTCAAGAGATCTGAAGATTAAAAGAGCAAGAGTTGAAGACTCTGAGTAGTGGTATCTCTGTTGGATAAAGGCAAGTATAGCACGGACAATCCTTGCTACCTAAACACCCCATTTAATCATTTATTTTCATATGCATGTGTCTAAATTGATGTACTTTTAAGGTTGTACCTAGATTTGTATATCCTGTCCTTTGATTTCCCAGGGTCATGCATATGGGTAGTTCTTTGCTAGGCGCAGCTATTGTCACCAATTATTCAACTGTTAATTTGACTTAATGGTTCACTTCAATGATGACTGTAAAACTTGCTTTTTGGCAACATGGTTCAGGGAGCTAGAACATGTGCTTCGTGCTTTGTTCTAGTGTCTCTCTGTAAGGCCTGGTTGTTAAAGCGGCAACACAGGAGCCTGTCGCCACCATCGGGACTATTATGGCTCTAGTATTGGACAAGTAGCTTGTACGTCTCTAGCTTGCTAGTCGTTACCGACGGGCCAATGACGCTATGGGGAACGTGGGTGCGAGTATGGTTTGATCCACCGAGGACGGGAGATCCGTCGGCTATGTCTCGTTAGACATAGTCCCGTGTTGGGAGTCTCTACGATGGAGAACTCCGCACGTTGCGCAACTTGTTGGGTGCGATGCCCGCGCTCTGGACGCCGTTGACCCCCTCATTGTTGCGACTCTGAGCGTCAGTCAATCTCGGTGCCTTGGGTCATGCTACCTGTGTTATACCATAGTGGCTACTGTCTTGTTAGGGTGTCTAGCGAAAAGCCTCGTAGCGTCGCTATGCAGTCACACCAAAGGAAGTGTGATTCGTGCCTCATCAGCACAACGTGGTTGGGTGTAAAGTTCTTCTGAACTTTTACGCGACCAGTGTGTAAAGGGTGAAACTTCTACATAGTGTAAATCTATCATGATAGTCGTGCTCACGGTCACGAGCGGCATGTATCCTTTTTTATTAGAAGTTGATGTTATTTATTGTTTAATGTCACGTATACCTTATTGATTGGGTTGCAACTAGGATTCATTTAAATGTAGTAATTGGATTATGATAAAACAAACCACTAAAAGTGCTAATGCAGTTCAGCCGTGTCTAGCTATACTTTGAGCCTTCATACACTCATTTTTACTTGCTAAGTAAAAGATTTACTTACACTTGTCATTATTCAACAAAATCCAGGATGGGTAACAGATGGAGTGAATGAATCTGCTGCTACTGAGTTTCCTGAGGATCTACCCTACTACTAAGTTGTGGTCAACCGTCAGAGTCCGTGTGGACTGCGGCTCCGCTTAGATTGAGAGTTAATAATTAGACTTCCATTGTGTTTATTTATTTATTATCATTAAACTCTGATGTAAAACTATTTTTTTCGAGCATATGTACTATGTTTTCTATATTTGTAAGCTGTATGTGTTCTGTGGACTTCCTGGGCACACATATGGCAGCATTTGGGTTTCTGTGTAAACCTGGGTGTGACAGTAACCTTGCCTACTGTGATATATAAAGGAGAGTAGGGGTCCCTTGCTCAGCAAGCCTAACAACAGAGGCCTAAAACCACCCAACGAGAAGAATACATTATACAATTCCCCATACAGGACGTAGGGTATTATGCTAGTCGCGGCCCGAACCTGTCTAAATCCTTGTGTTGTGTCTTCGCGTTACCCATCGAGTTTGAGGTCCAGTGATCCCCACAAATCTACTCTCTGGGATACCACTAGACAGATGTACTCGAGATAAATCTTTGACAGTAGCCCCATCGGCTATGTCTGGTTAAGCACAGTCCCATGATGGGAGTCTCTACGATGGGGAACTCCACACGTTGCGCTTGTTTGGCATGCGTTGCCGTACTCTAGACGCCATTGACCCCCTCATTGATGCGACTCTGAGCGTCAGTCAATCTCGATGCCTTGGATCATGCCACCTTGTTGTACTATGCGGACACTGTCTTGTTAGGGTGTCTAGCGAAAAGCCTCGTAGTGTCCCTATGTTGTCGTACCAAAGGAAGTGTGATGTTTGCATGGTTGGGCACAAAGCTTCATTGAGCTTTTATGCAACCAGTGGGTAAATGGCGAAACATCTGCATAGTGTAAATCTATCATGATAGCCGTGCTCACGGTCACAAGCGGCCTGGATCCTTTTTGATTAGCGGTTCTCTAAATAAATTGATGTTTATTTATGCTTAATGTCACTTTTACTTCATTAATTGGGTTACAACTAGGTCTCATACACTTGTAGTAACTTGGATAATGTTAAAATGAACCAACTAAAAGCGCTAATGCAATTCAGCCGTGTCAAGCCTTAGTTTTGAGCCTTCATACACCGTGTTATACTTACTAAGTAAATGGATTACTTACTATTGCTATTATTCAATAAAATCCCGGATGGGTCACAGATGGGTTAGTGAATGAGTCTGCTGCTACTGAGTTTCCTGAGGATCTACCATTCTACTGAGCTATGGTCAACTAGTCAGAGTCCCTGTGGACTGCGACTCTGCTTAGTCGAGAATAATAATTAGACTTCCGCTGGTTTATTTATTTATTTGTGATAAACTCTGATGTAAAACTATTTTATTCGAGCATATGTACTCTGAGTTCGATATTTGTAAGTTGTATGTGTTCTGTGGACATCCTGGACACACATATGGCCGCATTCGGGTTTCTATGTAAACCTGGGTGTGACACATCGTCGCCTTGGCCTCCAACATCGTGAAGTCCTACCAGATGCACGACCTCAGCACCGCCGAGAAGGACAGCCAATCGGGATGGCAAGGACCATTCCCTTGGGCACCTTCACACGGCAAATGTCCGCGTCCGCCATCGCCGCCCTCCCGTTCATGCTCACCGCACCGTACAGCCGGGGCGTCTTGTACAATACCATCATCGCCTGCAAAGCCATTATCGTCATCACGGCTTTCTTGCTTGTAGTCGATATCATCATTCAAAATTAATGGAAGGGTTGGTTGTTTACGAGCTTGAGCTTGTTGAGGGTCTCCATGGATGTTAATTTGTTCTGCTTTACTCTTACGTTCAAAGTTATCGATATCTTCTGAGTACTTGATAGATTTATTTGTTTATTTCTATTAAGTTTTAGTTTTTATCACAATTTATCCAGTCTGTTCACAAGATTCCCATTGGCTCCAAGCTTTTAAGCATATAGCCTATTGGATCTAAGACTCAGCAATCCACTAGTGAGTACCCGAGTGGTAGATTTGTAGGAGGGGGATCGCCGAGTTGAGTAGCTTGAAGGTGACACAGGAACACGATTTAGACAGGTTCGGGCTACTAGGAGGTATAATACCCTACGTCCTGTGGCGGTGAGTGTTCGTATTGCTTGTGGTTGTCAAAGCTTCATGAAGCTATGGCAAGCTTTATGGTTACAAAAGATTCATTACCCTCAAAGGGTTGACCTATGCCGCCTTATATAGGATGACGGGCTAGGTTTACAAGTCAGTATCAATATAAACCTACTAGATCAAGTCGTATCTAAATGAAACTTCTTGGGTATCCTCAAATATCCGGTCCCAAGTTTATCACATCTTCATCAAGCTTGCGCACCAAGTCGAGGATTCCTTGTGAGCCCTGTTGTACCCGTATCCCACAAGCCCCCGAGCAATGGTCAGACGCGCGATGAACTATTGATGAAAAAATGAAGCCGAGTACCACGAAGGTGTCAACCAGTCCTCATGAGTGGCTAGATGGAGGGCGACACAAGGAGCACTCCATATGGAGTATCCCCGAAGTGCTGGGTTGTTTAGCATAAGCATGCCAAGGCTCAAAATTTTAACTCGGTCAACATGTTGCCGGAAAAAGAGCTTAGAACATGCTTCCAAGAAAGAAAAATCCAATATACAGTGCACCTGTGGGTACACATGCTACTGATAACCACAACAAACGTCTGCTGACTGACATGTCATTCAAAATTAAAACATAAACTCGTGACAAGAAAATGACACCCTTGCACTTATCTAGACCTAAGATGGAGATGGAGTCATGGGCTAATAGTAGTCAACCCATTGCGCCCATAAATAGGCATCGACGCATGACATACTAAAGCACACAAAATCACTTGACCACTAATCATGTTGTGTTTCAAATCTCATCCTCCTGAGGGATGCCCAAGTAGTAGCAATGCAGAGGAAGAAGAAAGAAGGTGCAAAATAGTGTGCCACTGATGCTAGAAGAAAACTTGCGAGCAACAAAGAAAATGAAGAGCGAGAGCAACACCAGGATTTTTGTCAAAAGGATGGAGCTGAGTTCGACCATGGTAGGCCGAAAGCATCTCACATCGGATAGGGTCAAGTTCCAGCGCCGAGGGAAACCTGAATGTTGCTCCACACCTCTGCTACAGCTGCGTCAGCGTCTTCAGTTGATATGATGCTAGAAGAAAACTAGTGACGAGGTCATGTGGACCAAACTGGTTGATCTTGTAGCATATACCATACCGTGGATACCCCCGAACTGCCTAATAGGAAGTTTATACCTTGTTTTCTATAAATGGCCCTTGGCAGACTAGTATTATCTATTGTAAACATCAAAAAATAAGTGTATGAACATGTCATTTTTATATTGGAACATCCATTTCTGCATTTTTGCATGTAAACGGAATTTTCAAGGCAATGCTGAGTAAAAATTAGGCACCCAGACCCCAAGCGTGAGGGTCTAGCAGGGTCTCTTGGACACGCCGAGTACAAATTGGGCACCCAGCCTCCGAGCATGAGGATTTGGCACAGTCTCTTGGACACGTCAAATACAAATTAGGTATCCAGCCCCCAAGCGTGAGGGACCAACAGGGTCTCTTGGACTCGCCGAGTAAAAATTAGACGAGCAGCCCTTGAGAGTGAGGCATTGGTGGCAGGGTCTCTTGGACACGCCGAGTAAACATTAGGTGCCCAGCCCCCGAGCGTAAGGGTATGGTAGGGTATCGTGGACACGCCGAGTAAAAATTAGGCAGACAGCCCCCAAGCGTGAA
Source organism: Echinochloa phyllopogon (assembly GCA_033239725.1). Lineage (NCBI taxonomy): Eukaryota > Viridiplantae > Streptophyta > Magnoliopsida > Poales > Poaceae > Echinochloa > Echinochloa phyllopogon. Next base: position 18,073,006 of record BTCW01000015.1, on the reverse strand, counting down.
GGCTGGCAGGGTCTCTTGGACTCACCGAGTAAAAATTAGGCACCCAGCCTCTAAGCATGAAGTACAAGCAGGATCTCTTTGACACACCGAGTAAAAATTAGGTGCTGAAGGAGTGAATCAGTGAACAGAGGGGGAGTGAATCGGAGCCGATACAAATTCTCTCCAAAGAGTGAACTCGGCTTATATCCCAAAATTACTTCCAACGGCGACCAACTCACCTCCTTGCCAAATCCACAAAGTCACTGAAGTACTTCTAGATCTAGGAACAAGTTCACAACTGACTCAAGTAGAACCCCACAGTGGAAACCACAACTCGAAGCTCAGCACAACACACAGACCAAAACCAGTCAGATCGGATTTGCTCAGAAGCTTCCAAGAACAGAACTGCAGCCTGAACAAACGAGCTCGAAACACTTCAAAGCAATGCTGAGTAAAAATTAGGCACCCAGACCCCAAGCGTGAGGGTCTAGCAGGGTGTCTCGGACACGCCGAGTACAAATTGGGCACCCAGCCTCCGAGCATGAGGATTTGGCACAGTCTCTTGGACACGTCGAATACAAATTAGGCATCCAACCCCCAAGCGTGAGGGACCAACAGGGTCTCTTGGACACGCCGAGTAAAAATTAGACGCGCAGCCGTTAAGTGTGAGGGATTGGTGGCAGGGTCTCTTGGACACGCCGAGTAAACATTAGGTGCCCAGCCCCCGAGCGTAAGGGTATGGTAGGGTATCGTGGACACGCCGAGTAAAAATTAGGCAGACAGCCCCCGAGCGTGAAGGCTGGCAGGGTCTCTTGGACTCACCGAGTAAAAATTAGGCACCCAGCCTCTAAGCATGAAGTACGGGCAGGATCTCTTTGACACACCGAGTAAAAATTAGGCGCTGAAGGAGTGAATCAGTGAACAGAGAGGGGGAGTGAATGGGAGCCGATACAAATTCTCTCCAAAGAGTGAACTCGGCTTATATCCCAAAATTACTTCCAACGGCGACCAACTCACCTCCTTGCCGAATCCACAAAGTCACTGAAGTACTTCTAGATCTAGGAACAAGTTCACAACTGACTCAACTAGAACCCCACAGCGGAAATCACAACTCGAAGCTCAGCACAACACACAGACCAAAACCAGTCAGACCGGATGGACAAACCGGTCAGACCGGATTTGCTCAGAAGCTTCCAAGAACAGAACTGCAGCCTGAACAAACGAGCTCGAAACACTTCAAGGCAATGCTGAGTAAAAATTAGGCACCCAGACCCCAAGCGTGAGGGTCTAGCAGGGTCTCTTGGACACGCCGAGTACAAATTGGGCACCCAGCCTCCGAGCATGAGGATCTGGCACTGTCTCTTGGACACGTCGAATACAAATTAGGCATCCAACCCCCAAGCGTGAGGGACCAATAGGGTCTCTTGGACACGCCGAGTAAAAATTAGACGCGTAGCCCTTAAGTGTGAGGGATTGGTGGCAGGGTCTCTCAGACACGCCGAGTAAACATTAGGTGCCCAGCCCCCAAGTGTAAGGGCATGGTAGGGTATCGTGGACACGCCGAGTAAAAATTAGGCAGACAGCCCCCGAGCGTGAAGGCTGGCAGGGTCTCTTGGACTCACCGAGTAAAAATTAGGCACCCAGCCTCTGAGCATGAAGTACAGGTAGGATCTCTTTGACACACCGAGTAAAAATTAGGCGCTGAAGGAGTGAATCAGTGAACAGAGAGGGGGGAGTGAATGGGGCCGATACAAATTCTCTCCAAAGAGTGAACTCGGCTTATATCCCAAAATTACTTCCAACGGCGACCAACTCACCTCCTTGCCAAATCCACAAAGTCACTGAAGTACTTCTAGATCTAGGAACAAGTTCACAACTGACTCAACTAGAACCCCACAGCGGAAACCACAACTCAAAGCTCAGCACAACACACAGACCAAAACCAGTCAGACCGGATGGACAAACCGGTCAGACCGGATTTGCTCAGAAGCTTCCAAGAACAAACCTGCAGCCTGAACAAACGAGCTCGAAACACTCCAAAATAATAGCCAGGGCAAAACCTATCCAAATCACAACTAGGGCCTAGAAAGAACAACACCAAAAGCCCTAGCACCAAAACTGGTGGCACTAGTTTGCCAAACCGGTTTCCCCAGGTAGACACGGGATAAAGTTAGTCTGCGGGAAGAACACGACCTTATCCTCAACCGATCTCGCGATTGGCTCCACGGATTCAAGTGAGACTTTGCGGATAGGTAGGATACCTCATGAACTAGTCATGGCTCTGAAATCAACTTCCAAACCGCACCAAATCAAGAGGAATCGAGAATCAAAGGCACGAACACCCTTTTGCTCAGGTTCCACCAAAATCCATCAAATTGAAGGTTTTTCCCGAGGAATGAGAGGGCCAAAACACTAGAGAAGGATCAAAAAATACCCATGAGTGAATCCCCAACAAAATCCCACAAGGAAACGGCCTCAAATCCGATGAACGAAAATCTCCTCAAAAATCACCTGAAAATCCCCAAAAAGGAAAAAAGGCGAAGGAGACAAGAACACAAGGATTCACCACCATGAATCTTCTTTACACTATGAGATCATCTTCTTTACAAAGGCTAACCTCCTCCCTTCATCCAACCCACTTGAAAGTGGAAGAAAATAGAAGTGGAGAAGTCCTCTCCTCTCTTCCTCACAACGTGAAGCTCATGGCTAGCCTAAGAAAATAAGGAGCAAATGAACTAGGGTTCCAAGAGATGGCTGCCATCTCCCACAAGGTGAGTATATATGATCGCCGACGAAACATGAAACTACCCCTACAACTTAATTAGACGATACACGCCCTCAGGGGCAAAACTAGAAGTTGTAGATATTTCTCCTCCGGCTGGGCATGCATCTATCTAGAGTTGTTTCCCTCCGATGCAACCTCCATGATCACGGCGCATGTCCTCCGCTTCAAAGCTTCCCGACACGCATGACCAAAACCGGTATGACCGGTTCTTCCAACCGGTCAGACCGGATTCCTAAAACCGGTCAGATCGGTTCTCTAAACCAGTCATACCGGATCCGACATGCCAGGTCCTTGTTGACACTTCTTACGGTCCACTATCAGGGTTGCCAATCCTAGTAATGGTGCAAGGAGTGCTTATTGGTATTCTTACGACACAGATATAAATCCTCGAGTGCACGGATACCGCTATAGCATTTCACCCGGGAGTATTCCAAGGTATCGTATTTATTTCCTCAGGGAAGCATTGGATAAAGTGTATTGACTATTAACAAGGATGTAACTACTCATTAAAGTACCGGCTAACAAGGCGGGGGTAAAGGATATGATAGGAGTGATATGCAGTTGACACACATAAGGAGAAATCCAGGATAGATAGAAGAGTGGCCTAGCTAGTGCGAGGACAACAAGACAGGAAAGGATTGCTATATACTTCCAATAACTTAGAGATATCTCCGGCAAAGGTTACGGCTAGATGAAGAATGACATCTATGGTTCTTTTCCTAGTTCTGTTGTCTTAGCATCGGGATAAGGTGCACACGACTCTTAGAAAGGGATGAGAAGGGGAGCCACTAACAACCTCTCAGGTTCATATGGGCTGAGACCGATGTGGTGGATTACAAAGGCCGTATAGTGCTGTCACCACCTAACAACTACCACACATACATTTGAATCTGGGGTAAACCAATGTTACTATCTAGGTTAGGCACCACGCCTATGCTAGACAATAACTACTAACTCTCCTAGAAAGAGCAAGCAATCCTGTCAATACCTCGGTGATAATTTACCGCAAGTATTGAGCTGAAACGAGGAACCAGCTAAGACAAAGAATTAGGAGAGAACTTCTAGAACCAGACTACAATAGCTATAACCAAGGCTAGACATTCCACAATTATCCATGAAGTAAATGCAGAATAAATAACTCAAGGAAATGCGGAAGATATATATTAAATACCTAGAGTCTTGCATAAAGAAAAGGAAAAGATACAAGAACTTTACCAGAACTCCAAAAGACGGCTTCGGAACCCCGAGCGAAGCTCGACCCTGACTCTAACTCCCAGCTAGACTAGGCTAACTCTACATCTTGAAAGAGAGTGATTGAAGACTTGCTCCCAAGTGGTGTGTGTTGAACCAGGACTTGAGCACCTATATATATAGTTGGGGAAGACAGTTGTGGAGGAGTAACGACCAAGGAAACCAGGGGGGTACCCCTTGGGATTCGGGCAAATCCTCTGGTTCGGGAGAACCAGGTCGGTTCGGTCGAACCCTTGGATGCACCGCCTTCCGCTCCTATGGTTCAGATCTCATCCTTGAGGCGGTTGGCATATGGGGCGGTTTGGCATGTGGGGTGGTTCGGCCGAACTGTGGAGTTCGACCAAACTGTGGAGTTCGGTCGAACTGGGCTTCCAGCTCAGGGGCGCCTCCCAACACCGCCTCAAGTCCTGGGCCCTCCTGGGTTGCTTGCATGTCGTGGTCTTCATGTTGGTTCAGCCCAGAAGTGACGTGTTGATGGTCCAAGTGTGTTGCACGGTCGACGCTCGGTCATCGCTGATGTGGACGGCCTTCGGTCGTGCTTCGCGTCCTGTACGACTAAGGGGGGTAATCGGCCGAACGGAGTCGTTCGGCTGAATCGGTCATTTCCGACCCCTATAGCACGTGTTTCTCATTGTTGTACCTGCACAAGTGGAACTATCACACCCGGATTTACACAGAAACCCAAATGTGGCCATATGTGTGCCCAGGAAGTCATAGAACACATATAACAAGCAAATATGATAAACATAGTACATATGCTCGAATAAAAATAGTTTTACATCACAGTTCAACATAAATAAACTAACCATACAGAGGAAGTCTAATAACTCTCAACTAAGCAAAGCCGCAAACCACAGGGACTCTGACTGGGAGACCAAAACTCAGTAGTACGACAAATCTTCTAGAAACTCAGCAGCAGACTCATGCACAACCCAATCTGTTACCCATCCGAGATTTTGTTGAATAAATGGCAAGTGTAAGTAAAACATTTACTTAGCAAGTATAACACGGGTGTATGAAGGCTCAAAGTAAGGCTAGACACTGCTGAACAGCATTAGCACTTTTAGTTGGTTTGTTTTAACATTGTCCATGTTACTACAAGTGAAAGGAGCCCAATTGCAACCCAATTAATAAAGTATAAATGACATTAAGCATAAATAACATCAATTTCTAATAAAAAGGATCCAGGCCGCTCGTGACCCCGAGCAAGGCTATCATGATAGATTTACACTCTATAGAGGTTTTGCCCTTTACCCACCAGTCGCGTAAAAGCTCAAAAGAACTTTAAACCCAACCATGTTGTGCTGCGCAGGCATGTAGCACACTTCCTTTGGTGTGACTGCATAGGGACGCTACGATGCTTTTCACAAGACACCCTAACAAGATAGTGGCCGCTAAGGTACAACAAGGTGGTGAGACCCTAGGCACCGAGATTGACCGACGCTTACGGAGTCACACCATAAGGGGGTCAATGGAGTCCAGAGCGTGGGCATCATACCCAACATTGCGCAACATGTGGAGTTCCCCATCGTAGGGACTCCTAGCATGGGACTGTGCCTAATGAGACATAGCCAACGGATCGCCCGTCTTCGGTGGAATCAGGAAACACCCCGCGCCTTGCTTGCCATAACGCCGTCGGCCCGTCGGTAACCACTGGCAAGCTAGAGACGTGCAAGCTACATGAATTAGACCATACAGATGTAGGATCTAGGATTACCGACTTGAGGGGATGAATAGGCGATTTAAAAACTTCAATCACAACACTAGAGAATTTAATTAGAAACACACGGAGAATTAGATCTCTAGCTAGTCTAAGCCTATGTTGAGGTTGGCAACCTAGGATGACAAGAAACAATTCAAGTTCTATGGAAATAAATTGCTCAGAGTAAAGGCTTAATGTAGAGAACAATGAACAAATCACAAGAGACAATAATTTATCCCGTGGTGTCGATGACTTGCAGGTCACCCCTAATCCATGTTGAGATGGATTCAATGTTCAACTGCTCCTCTACCAAGGCACCGCTTGATCTATGAGCCAGTTAGAACCAATGAACTGCTCCAAATCTCTTTTCACTAGTGTTTCTCTTCACCACTCCGGCAAGGTGAGCACGAGACCTCTCACACCAATCTTCCAATGCCACTTCACAATCTTCTTGAAGTGCTCAAGGAACCACGAGCTCCAAGCCGTCTACAAGGCGGCAACCTCCAAGAGTAATAAGCCAATGACGCTTGCTTGAAGACTCCCTAGTGCCACAAAGCGCAAACTCTTGATGCAATGCACTAGAATGCTCTCAATCTCACAAAGATGCAACCACTAAGCCAAGTGAGTGAGAGGGAGGTGGGGGAATGCTCAAGTATGTCAAGGAAGCTTTCAAATGTGCCAAGAGAGCTTCCGCAAGCCTGGGGGTGCAATATTTATACTCATCAACCCGAAATCTAGCCGTTACGTTCAAAATGCACAGCTGGCGGACCATCCGTAGTACAACTGGCGGATCGTCCGCCTCAAAGTTCCAAAGGCTAGAACGTGTCAGACGGTGTCAGAAGTGACCGTTAGTGACCGGCGGACTGTTCACCCATCAGGCGTGGACCATCCACCTCACACTTAAAACAACAAGTCACAACCACGACTTTTGCCCGCGGACCGTCCGCCTCACAAAAGTTGCCCCAATCGCTTGGAAACGTCTCTGTGTGAACGGTCCACCAAAATGGTCCGCCGCACAAAATTATACCTGTGGACCGTCTGCCATGGAAGGTCGGATAGTCTGCCTGTCAAAAATCACCATTGATCAGTACGAGACTTAGCCAAAGTTTAGCGCGTCAGCAAGCCTATGGACCGTCCGCCCAGCTTGACATGGACTGTCTGGACCCCTCGGACAGTCCGGCCAGAGCAAGGCAGACCGTCCGCCATTGGCCAAAAAAACCTTCTCAAGCGCGGTTTCTTTTCCATAATTCCCACTTTCTCAAACGTTGTTAGCCCTCACGCATGCAATGCAATAGTTTGAGCAAAGTGACATTATGGAACCATCAAGCTAATGACATTGACCCCTCTTGATAGTACGGCTATCTATCCTATAATCCGGTCAATGTTCATCCACTACACACGGCTTGACCGGTAAAATCGAAAAACCCTATTTTATACCTTTGCCTTGATCCTCTTTAGTTCCACATCATATGAGCCATGGGCCTAGCACACCACTTGAATTCATCCAATCCCTAGGACTAACCTATTCTCATATCTCAATGAAATTGTTAGTCCTCTATGATTGTCATTAATTACCAAAACATAATTTAGGGGCCTAGATGCTTTCAATCTACCCCTTTTGGTAATTGATGACAACCATTTTAAAGAGTGATATGAGATAGGTTTTGAGTTTTGAAATCACTTACTCTCTTAATTTAGAGTCCAAAGATTGGATAGAGTGAATGACTTCAAAAAACACAAAAAATAGGAGAACTCCCCCTATATATGTGCATTGAACTTTACATTTGATTTTGCACATATTATTGAATAGAAATTTTGGCGGAAATTTCCCTACAAAGGTGAAAATCGAGGCAACAAGAGCATATATATATCCAACAAATCTTAAATAAGAACGGGTTAGCCTCAAATTTTCACAAGAACTAGAACATGCCATAAATAAGCATTTTAGATAACCACATAGTTCACCACAAACAAACCACAAGTTCTAGTTCAACAAGCAAGCCACACATAAGGAAGTTTAACGATTATTACAAGCCAAAGTTTATGCAGTGCCATAAAGTAAATATGCAAATGGTCATCCACTATCCATGATCATCAGGCTCTCCCTGTCTGTCTGGATCACTTCTTCAGATTCTCTCCCCCTTTGTCATCAATGACCCAAAAGGGAACCTAGTCCTGCTGAGGCGGTGGAGGAGGAGGCCGATGGTAGATCGAATAGAAGTGACTGCTGAAGGCATTGAAGTTCATCTCAAGCTGCTGCTGCCTATCCATGATCTCCTAGTGCTGCTCAGAGGTAGTCAGTCTATCAAAGCGAGCATTGAGAGCATCAAACTGCTGCTGAAAACCATTCTGCATAGTCTAGAAGGAGTTGTTGATTTGTTGCCCATATGCCTCAAAGTGTGGTTCGAACACCATCTGTATCTGCTGAAACTGAGAGGTCATGGCCTGCTGCATGGATGCAAAATAGGGATCAAAGTAACCGGGCGGGGGTGCCCACTGAGGTGGAAACTATGGCTGTTGTGCAGGAGGTGGAGGTGGTGGTGGCATAGCATGTGCATCACCATCATGATGTGCACCGGCACCTTCAGCTTCTTCTTCTGGATCACGCCATGCTTCATCTAAATCGGCAAGCAAATACTCAGTCAACTCCCTCTCAAGAAACTTCTTGTCATTCTTGTATGGCCTGTAGAGGGAATGCTGCACATCACAAGGACCTTTGAATTTGGTCTTGGATATAATAAGTGACATGATATAGGGAACAAAGTAAAGATTGATCTCAAAGTTGGTTTTCTTGTCTAAAATTTGGCACATTATTAAGTTCACCACATCAACCTTGTTACTTGCCATGACATGCTTCACAAAGTTCCTATGCCATCCCACAAATGCTTCATTGTAGCCACTCTTAGGGAGAACCGTAGTCTTGGTAATCTTAAGGATAACAGCACGATGATGCCTAAGACATGTTACTCTTTCATATACCCTTTCAATGCTTGTCCTATGTAGCTCATAGAATTGAGCAATCTCATCAGCCATAAGTGGGTTCTCATCCACAATATCATAGCTAGGATCACTAGTAATGAACCCATAGTCCAACTCATTTGCCTCAGCAAATTCAGCAAAAGTGGCTTCATATCTTCTCTTTCTGCTCATCCATTCTAGCATTTTAGCCATCATATAAATCTCAACTGTGGCATAGAATTGCTTGATGACCGTCTCATTCCAATCACACTTGTGCTTCTCTGCCATGTAGTAGGAATCAATCCATTGGTGTTTGAACACCACCTTTTTGAACATGTGACCATAGAATGCATCTTGTTGAACTTGAGTGTGGAACAATAAATCGTTAGTGTCATGATCAAGTTCAAACTGATTTCCAGCACGATCCCTTCTGTAGGTGTTAGGATTCCATTCCCTGCCACCCCTATGTGCAATCACATCAACCAATTCATCTTCACTTTCTTCCTCTTCCATTTCAGTCCCAACTTGTGATTCTTCTTCTTCACTTATCTCATAGTCGTCATCATCACTATCGGAGGGTTGATACCTTGCCCTCTTTGTAGTTCTCTTTTTGCCTCTTCCTCCCCTCGAACTACTGCCAAAGGAAATTCACAAACATAAGCATGGTCCATATATAGAAGAAATAATTCCAATCCATGAAAGGCTGTTGTAGCTGTCGTGTCTGACAGGACACCGGCGGACCGTCTGCCATCAGGCAGGCAGACCGTCCATCGGGTACTGTTCAGCCAACGAACAGCACAGTAACCACCCAACAATCCTTGATCGATCTCTGTTTTTACCCAACAAAACTTTATTAAATCACTAGCATATATCCCTCTCGACTCTACCAACACTATCCCATAGTTGTTTGCATGAATCCATGGACGAGATCTAAATCCCCATATGAAACCCTAGTCATGTCCTATGAGTGAAATCCATGTAAACCAGTCGTGGAATCAATGAAATACCGAGAGGACATGGTGGAGGAGGTCGCGGAGTGTCCGGGGAAGTTCTTCGGAAGGTCCGGCGATACACCAAATCCTCCCCCTAGATGAGAGCTCCTTTATTGATGTTGATGGGAGAAGAAGGAGGACGGGACTCGGTTTGGGGATGTTTGGGGGCGAGGGCCCTTCCTTTGCTAGATAAGACCGCGGCCGAGCGGGTCCACTACGCCCGACGCGCACGCGAACTGTCCGCCATGGTGGGCACGGATGGTCCGCCCTTGTCTGCTGTTTTACTCTGCCGCTGTCAGCTAACCACGGACTATCCGCTCTGCTTTAGCCGGACGGTCCGGGACCTCCGGACGGTCTGCCTTTGCCTAGGCGGACTATTCGCCATTCACAGAAAATAGACCCGAGATGGTTTTCTTTGATTTTTCTTTTGAGATTTCATCCAAGATTTCTGCCCATAGGTATTTTTCATGAGTCTTTGTTGCTGTGAGATGCTTGTGACCAATACTTTTTAGAGAGTTTAACCATGAAAAATGGATGAACATGTAAAGATTTATGATGCAACAAAAATTAAGGAGAGACAAAGATCACTATGGGTTAGATGACAAGTAAAGATGCAAGATGCACAAGATATATGTCCTAAACTTCAAGCCACATTTGAGATGTCAATGACATTTAGCTCATTTCTCAATTTGCAAAAACTTGATTCATCCAAAGGTTTTGTAAAGATATCCGCCAATTGATCATTTGTGCTTACTCCATCAATCTTGATATCACCTTTGCTCACATGATCCCTAAGAAAGTGGTGCCGAATATCAATGTGCTTAGTTCTAGAATGTTGAACCGGATTGTTGGCAATTTTGATAGCACTTTCATTCTCACATAAGAGAGGAATTACATTGAATTTCACACCATAATCAAGAAGTGTTTGCTTCATCCATAATAATTGAGCACAACAACTTCCCGCCGAGATATATTCCGCTTCGGCGGTGGAAAGAGCCACAGAGTTTTGCTTCATTGAGGACCATGATACAAGTGAATAACCAAGAAGCTAACAACCACCAGAAGTACTCTTCCTATCAACCTTACAACCAGCATAATCCGAATCCAAGTATCCGGCTAGTTCAGATTGAGCACCCTTTGGATACCAAAGACCAATATTTGGAGTGAATTTCAAGTATCTTAAGATTCTCTTTACGGCCATTAAATGACATTCTTTTGGTGTGGCTTAAAATCTAGCACACATGCATACACTAAACATTATATCGGGCCTAGATGCGGTAAGGTAAAGCAAACTACCAATCATAGACCTATAAAGCTTAGTGTCAACCCATTTACCTTCCTCATCAAGATCAAGATGTCCATTTGTAGCCATAGGCGTCTTGATGGGTTTTGCATCCTCCATACCAAACTTTTTCAAGATGTCTTTCACATATTTAGATTGGCAAACAAATGTGCTTTCCTTCAATTGTTTGATTTGAAGACCAATGAAATAACTCAATTAACCAATCATAGACATTTCAAATTCCTTTGACATCATTTCACCAAATTCTTCACAATAAGATTCATTAGTGGATCCAAAAATGATATCATCAACATAGATTTGGCAAATAAAAATATCATTTCCAATTTTCTTAATGAATAGAGTAGTGTCAACCTTTCTAATTTTGAATCCCTTTGATATAAGAAAATTCCTAAGCCTCTCATACCAAGCACGAGGTGCTTGCTTCAATCCATAAAGAGCTTTAGAGAGCTTATAAACATGATTTGACAACTTAGGATCTTCAAAACCGGGAGGTTGCTCAACATACACTAGTTCACTAATTTCACCATTTAAAAAGGCACTATTGACATCCATTTGATAGAGTTTATATTGTGAGAACAAACATAAGCAAGTAGAATTCTAATTGCTTCAAGTCTAGCTACGGGAGTAAAGGTTTCATCGAAATCCAAACCTTCGACTTGAGTGTAGCCTTGAGCAACCAACCTTGCCTTGTTTCTTACCACAATACCATCTTCATTCTCTTTGTTGTGAAAAACCCATTTAGTACCAATGACATTATAATTCTTGGGCCTCTCAACTAAATCCCAAACTTTGTTTTTGGTGAAGTTATTCAATTCTTCTTGCATGGCCATCACCCAATCCGGATCATCAAGTGCTTCATCTATACGTTTAGGCTCAAGAGAATATACAAAAGAGTAATGTTGACAAAATGAAGCAACACGAGATCGAGTTTGGATGCCCTTACTAATGTCACCCACAATTTGGTCAACGGGTGATCTTTGGCAACTTGACCATGAATTCTTGGTTGAATAACTTGGTCTTGTGAAGATGTGGATGGCGATGTATTAGAGACTAATTGCTCATTGTCTTGAGAAGAATCATTTATATTTGAATCAACATTTCTTCTTCTTCTTCCTTCTTCTTCTTCTTTATGGCTTCCCTTGGACCATCACCTCTTACATCATCCAAGTTATCTTTTTCATCTTAAGACCCATTTGTTTTATCAAATTGAACATCATAAGCTTCCTCAATAAATCCCTTGGATTTATTGTAAACTTTATAGGACTTGCTACAGTATGAATACCCAAGAAAGAATCCTTCATCACACTTGCTTTGGAACTTGGATAATCTAGAGCCTTTTCTCAAGATATAGCATTCGCAACAAAAAACCCGAAAATAAGAGATATTTAGCTTCCTTCCAACAAGTAACTCATATGGGGTCTTATTGAAGAGCCCATGACAATATAGCCTATTTGATGAATGGCAAGTAGTGTTAATAGCCTCCGCCCAAAAAGAATCTGACACATTGTATTCGGCTAGCATTGATCTTGCCATTTCGATCAACGTCCTATTCTTTCTCTCAACCAATCCATTTTGCTTCGGTGTATATGTGGTTGAGAATTCATGCTTGATTCCCTTCTCATTGCAAAACTCTTCCACACGAGTGTTCTTGAATTCACTACCATTGTCACTTCTAACTTTCTTCAACTTGCTCAAACTCATTTTCACCCCTAGTGACAAAGTTCTTGAATATATCACATGCATCGGCTTTGTCATGAAGAAAGAATACCCATGTGAATTCTTGAGAAATCATCCACAATCACAAGACAATAACTATTGCCACAAATGCTTCTATATGTTGTGAGCCCAAATAAGTCCATATGCAATAATTCAAACGGTCTTGTGGTAGACATGACACTTTTGGTTGGATGGGAGTTGGCTACTTGTTTACTGGCTCGACAAGCACTACATAATTTATTCTTCTCAAATTTTACATCTTTTAAGCCAAGAACTAGATCATGCTTGATTAATCGATTGAGTTGTCTCATTCCAACATGACTTAGCCTTCTATGCCATAGCCAACCCATAGAGGCTTTAGAGAATAAGCAAGTAGAAAGATTTGCCTCTTTAGATGAGAAATCCACAAGATATAGGCTATCATGCCGAAATCCGTTGAAGATTGTTTCCTTTTCATCAAGAGAGGTTACTACAAATTCATTACTAGTAAACGAGCATCTATATCCATTATCACAAAGTTGAGCAATAGATAATAGATTGATATTCAAAGAATCAACTAGCAAGACATTGGATAGCTTATAATCATGAGAGATAGCTACATCACCAATGCCTTTAACACCTCCCTTGCTATCAACTCCAAAGGTGATATTATCAAAGTCAGAAATATCTTCATCAAGACATGAGAATATCTTCTTTTCACCGGTCATGTGGTTTGTGCAACCACTATCAATTACCCAATGTCTTCCTCCGGCTTTGTAATTCACCTACACAAGAAAATCACTTCCACTTAGGTACCCAACTTTGCTTGGATCCTTCCATGTTAGTGATCAAAGCCTTAGGCACCCAAATAGATTTTGATTTAGTGTTAGCCATAGATCTTCCAACAAACTTAGCACACACAACACCCTTTGAATCTTTCTTAAGAATATAAGATGGATCAAAGGATACAGTTTTCTTGCTCTTGCACTTGTGATTCACATTCACTTTTGTCTTGCAAATATGACAAGTCTTGAATTTTGCTTCTTCTTCCAATGTCACACTTGATTTTACAAAAGTGGTCTTCTTGGGAATGAAAGTCGTTTTCCATTGCTTTGGCAAATAATCAATGTCATTCTTTGTTTAATGTGAATTTTTGACTTGTCCAACAATGATTGAACTTGGCATGACTACCAAACTACTTGGCAAGATCCTTGGACAAACAATCAACTTCTTTCTTCAATGACTCATTTTCCAACAATAGGAGAGAAGTGTCACTTGAAGACTTGTCACTAGCGTAAGAGCTTGTGCTTGTGCAACAAGAGATGTTAGTTGAACAAGACACAAAAGTTTTGCATTTATCATTTTCAACAATAGATTTTCCTTTGGCCTCTTGCGCAAGGAGTGAGTTGTGAGCTTCTTTAAGCTCCTCATGCTTTCCCTTGAGAATTCTCCATGAAGTGTTGAGAGTGTTATGGGATTCTCTTAGGTTAGCATGAGAACTCTTTAGCTCCTCATAGGAATTTTGGAGTGAAATATTTTTCATCTCCATATCCTTCAACTTTGCTCTTTTGTTACGCAATTTGTCATCAGATTTAATATGTAAGTTAACTAGATCTTCCTAAGAAAATTTATTATCATCACAAACATCATCATCATCTTCATCATTATCAAATATTACCTTTGATTCACCCCTTGCCATGAGACAATATGGTTTAGAGAAAAGTGATGGAACTTCCTTGATGGCAATCCCGGCAAGACTCTTTGATGGCTTGTTGTCATCCTCATCATCACTTGCATCGGAATCTCATTCAACAAAATATGCTTGTCCATTCTTCTCCTTATTGTAGTACTTCTTCTTTTTCTTGTCTTTGTTCTTGTTATTTTTCCTTCTTTCTTGTTTGGACAATTGATTGATATATGTCCAATTTCTCCACAAGTGAAGCATTCTTTTCCTTCAAATGGATTCTTTTTCGAGAATTGATTCTTCTTCCCAAATGTCTTCTTCTCAACAACCTTTTTAATCCCTCTAATAATGAGAGTCATCTCCTCATCTGAGTCTTCATCAATTTCTTCATGTTTCTCTTATTCTTGAGTGGCTTTGGCCTTGAGAGCAATATTCTTCTTCTCTTCACTTGTTGATTGGCCATGAGCTTCTTTTTGAGATTGCTTGAATATGCCATGTGTGAGCACTTCACCAAGAACCTCCGTAGGTGTCATGCTCTCAAGTTCTCTCTCACTAGCAATGTCACAATCATTTCATATTTCTCCGGGAGACATCTAAGGAACTTGTGAGAAAAATCTTGATCGGGCACATCAAATTAAAGACATTTGAGCTCATTGACAATGTCATTCAACCGATTGAACATGGTTGAGATGTCTTCATGCTTCTTCATAGTGAACTCATTGAATTTACCCTTGAACGCATAGAGCTTGGCTTCCTTGACCGAGGGTGTTCCTTCATAGATTTCCGCAAGCTTGTTCCAAACATCCTTGGCAATCGTGATACCCTTGACACGATTGAATTGATCAAGTGATACACCCTCATACAAGATGCACAATGCTTCATCATTGAGATCTTCATTCTCTAGATCTTGTGTTGTCTTGTGATCTTTATCTAGAATGACAAACCCATTTTCAACAATGTTCCAAATTTTTCTACCGGCTGTCCTCAAGTAGGTTGTCATTCTAGTTTTCCAATGATCATAATTCTCCCCATCAAAGTAAGGTGTATTCCTTTGCTTCATATTGTTTTCTCTAGCCATTTTAATCCCACTTCGAGATGGTCAAATCCCTTGATTAAGGAGTACTTAGCTCTGATGCCACTTGTAGGATCTAGGGTTACCGACTAGAGGGGGGTGAATAGGAAGTTTAAAAACTTCAATCACAACACTAGAGAATTTATGTAGAAACACACGGAGAATTAAATCTCTAGCTAGTCTAAACCTATGCTGAGGTTGGCAACCTAGGATGACAAGAAAAAATTCAAGTTCTATGGAAATAAATTGCTCAAAGTAAAGCCTTAATGTATAGAACAATGAACAAATCACAAGTAGGAGACAAGAATTTATCCTGTGGTGTTGATGACTTGCCGGTCACCCCTAATCCACTTTGAGATGGATTCAATGTTCAACTACTCCTCTATCAAGGCACCGCTTGATCTACGAGCCGGTTAGAACCAATGAATTGCTCCAAATCTCTTTTCACTAGTGTTGTTCTTCACCCACTCCGGCAAGGTGAGCACGAGACCTCTCACACCAATCTTCCAAGGCCACTTCACAATCTTCTTGAAGTGCTCAAGGAACCACGAGCTCCAAGCCGTCTAGGAGGTGGCAACCTCCAAGAGTAACAAGCCAATGACGCTTGCTTGAAGACTCCCTAGTGTCACAAAGCTCAAGCTCTTGATGGAATGCACTAGAATGCTCTCAATCTCACAAAGATGCAACCACTAAGCCAAGTGATTGAGAGAGAGGTGGGGGAATGCTCAAGTATGTCAAGGAAGCTTTCAAATGTGCCAAGAGAGCTTCCCCAAGCCTGGGGGTGGAGTATTTATACTCATCAACCCAAAATCTAGCCGTTACGTTCAAAACGCGCAGCTGGCAGACCGTCCGCAGTACAACTGGCGGACTATCCGCGATGGACCGTCCGCCCATCAGGCGTGGACCATCTGCCTCACACTTAAAACAACCAGTCACAACCACGACTTTTGCCCGCGGACTGTCCGCCTCAAAAAAGTCACCCCAATCGCTTGGAAACGTCTCTGTGTGAACGGTCTGCCGCACAAAATTATACATGTGGACCGTCTGCCATGTAAGGCTGGACAGTCCACCTGTCAAAAATCACCATTGATCAGTTTGAGACATAAGCAAAGTTTAGCGCGTCAGGAAGCCTGCGGACCGTCCGCCCAGCTGGACACGGACTGTCTAGACCCCCCGGAAACTCCGGCCAGAGCAAGGCAGACCGTCTGCCGTTGGCCGAAAAAACCTTCTCAAGCGCGATTTCTTTTCTATCTTTCCCACTTTCTCAAACGTTGTTAGCCCTCATGCATGCAATGCAATAGTTTGAGCAAAGTGACATTATGGAACCATCAAGCTAATGACATTGACCCCTCTTTATAGTAGGCTATCTATCCTATAATCCGGTCAATGTTCGTCCACTAAACACGGCTTGACCGGTAAAATCGGAAAGCCCTATTTTATACCTTTGCCATGATCCTCTTTAGTTCCACATCATATGAGCCATGGGCCTAGCACACCACTTGAATTCATCCAATCCCTAGGGCTAACCTATTCCCATATCTCAATGAAATTGTTAGTCCTCTATGATTATCATTAATTACGAAAACATAATTTAGGGGCCTAGATGCTTTCAACGGAGAGACACTAGAGCAAAGCATGAAGCACATACTCTAGCTCCCTAAACCATGTTGTTAAAAAGAAAATTTTATCATTAATATTGAAGTGAACCATTAAGTCAAGATTATCAGTTAAGCAAAGGTGGCAGTAGCTGCGCCTAGCAAAGATCTACCCAAATGCAATAAACCCGGGGATATCAGAGGACATGATAAACAAAATAGGTACAACCTTAAGGTACATCAATTTAGACACATGCATATATGGAATAAAGGATTACAAGGTGGGTAGGTAGCAAGGATTGTCCATGCTATAACTTGCCTTCCTCAAAGAGCAGCTCCTGCTCCTGCTCCTGATAGCCCTCCTCGAATCCAAACTCGAACGCGAACGGCTCACCGGCTAGACACGAATCACCACACAAGCATCCACACAAGCCAGTACATGCAAACAAGATTACTCTATTAGAACAGTACACCAAATAGTAGAAACAGAACAAAAGAAGGCTTTAAAACTAATATACACTTCACTACGAACACATGAGCGCAAGAATCACACTAATCGGAGCTAAAACGAGAAAGATATGGCTTTTCTAAGGTTTAGGGACTTGCTGGTAAGTTTCAGAAACTTTCAGGGGCTTATCTATAAAGGCAGGGGCTGGACTACGCGCATGATTGTTTGAAAACTCGGGGGCTTAAATAAAGGACCTGGATATAAATATTTTTACTATTGCAATGGACTGCGGGTTAATTTTAAGAAAGATGAGGGGCTATTTAACAAAACGGCCAAGGCGACCGGCGCTGACCGGTATCTGACTCGGTCAGATCGAATCTGAACCATAGGATCTGGATCAGACGACTAGGGCTTGCTCAGGGTTTTGTGTTGCCGGTGGCGGGCTGAAACGCGGCGGGCGGCGCTTCGCCGGAGTTGGAGCTAACTCGAGCAACAGGCCACCAATAGAGACATGGTTTGGCCCTACAACACTATGAGTGGACGGCAAGCTCACCTTGCTGGTTCTCGACAATGATCGGGTGGTGTGGAGTGCGGATGTCGAGGCGGGTGGATCCGGTGGCGCTGTGCATCAATGGCGAGCGATTAGGCTCAGGAAAAAGGCCAGAAGAAGGTCGGGAGTTGCTCTGCTAGCTTCGTTACCTTCTCAAGAAGCTCCTAGGTGGGTTTGCATCGACCAAACGGCAGCGGCGGAGATAGATTGCCGCGGTTAATGGCGGCGGCGTGAGGCGAGAGGGGGCACTGCGGGCTTGGGAGCTCAAGGTGACGGCTTGGTGAGGGTTTAGGGGCCTCGGCGGCACTGGTTTTATAGTCCCAAGGGACCTTCTTGCCGTGCGGGCTATAGATCATGGATCGGGGCGCCGGCGGCTTTACTTTCCATGCGGGGAGGCTGCTTGCTATGGAAATGGCGGCGACGAAGGTTACTCGATGCTCTAGAAGGGGTCCACACGGTCTCGTGGGGCCACGTAGAAGCCGGGCCAAGGTAGCTAGGCGCGGGCGGGCAAGCACGATGTGGCTCCCATGCTCGACTGGCTCGGTCGGGAGGAAGGGGATGATGGATGGGGCCCGCTCGTCAGCGGCCGAGGCGAGAGAGAGGCGGAGCAGGCCGGCGCTGCGCGAGGTGGGCCGGCGTGGCTGTGCTGGGCCGAGGCGCTGGTGGCTGGGCCGAGCTGGCGTGGAGTAGGCTGAAGCAGAGGTGGGGGAAGCAGCTATGGCTGGGCTGATTTGGGAAGGGCTGGGGGAAGCAGAGGCTGGGCCGCGAGAGGAAGAAAACGAGATGGGCCGGGCTGCTCGGAAAAAAAAGAAGGGAGGGGGAAGATGGGCCAAGGAATGAGAGAGAGAGTTTAGGGAGCCAAGATGGGTTGGGCCAAAAGCTTGAGGGGCAAAAATAAACGCTGACCTAAATAACTTTTATAGGGCTCAAACATACGCATTTCAAACAAGAATTTAAATTAGAACTAAATTCTAATCTGAACTACACACAACCAAAACTCAATGCAGCCAGCATGAATGCATCAAAAATATTTCTAAGCCTTATATTTTATTTTAATTCCTATAAATTGTTTATTTAACCTATATTAATTGTTAGCACTTATTAAAAAGAAAATTAGTTACTAAAATTTTAAATAGGGCTATTTTAGGGTGTTACAGGAACACACCAAAACTCGTGGAACTTTATTAGAAATGAACCTATATGCATGGAATGTCACATATAACCTCTTTTATTCCCGAGTATTGGTGGTCAAAAACATTCCGTAACGACAGCCAACAAGCTCCCCCAAGCTTAGACCTTTTCTCGTCCTTGAGCAAAGATAATACTTAGGCTCGGTGGATCAGGACTTGCTACAATGTCAGTATCTTGCAGGTAATCTTTATAAACAACTAGTAGTCAAAATACTTGAATCATTAGCAAAGTATTAACTCACCATTTTACCTATGGGGCTTATAGCAATCTCCTTGTATTGGGGGGTTGAAAGGTTGAACATTTTGGTTTAGTTTTATTCGACTCTACTCTTTTTAGGATCTCATCTTGGACTTTCCACAATTTTTGTGAAAAATGTAAGTTTGTTCCTCAATTGGCACACTCAATCACTCAAGTGGTATTTGAATCCTCACCAAAGGCTTGTGCCTTCTTTCGTCCTAAAATCTAATAAAGATTTTGTGTGGCTTAGGGACAATGGATGAAGGCATGCATGCATCTTATATTTTGCTAAGTCAAAGACCGGACCTTAGGTTGATCAGATCATACCTTTCGATCGAGAAGTGCAAGTGTGTGGAATACATGGAGTGTAATTAGGTGGAACTCATTGGGATTATTCTTCCACTCCTTGATTTATTTTTGAAAACATGGGCTATCTTTTATTTTTCTCATATTTTTGCCATGCTACTTGACATGAGTTTTTTCTTTTTCTCTTTCTTTTTGCCATGCTTCTTGGCATACTCTTCTTTTCTCTTTCTTTTTGCCATGCTCTTTGGCATGCTTTTCTATTTTGCATAGCCCGTGTCTCTATGAAGGTTATTTGGAGAGGGAATCATAGAACATGGAGCATTTATTTTGTGGATGGATGATGGCAATAATTGCTAACTCCCAGTGTAGGAATTGCAAGTGAGAGGTGGTGTGTATGTGAATCTCAATCTTGAAAACATGAAAGGTTTCTCACAATGGTCACAACAATTTGACAAAGCTCACTAAGATAAAAAGCAGCATATGAGTAGAAGGTTTCAACTAAGCTAAACATATGGCTTTGGTAGGAATTTCTGACCAATGAGGAACTTTATTTTATTTTTAAAAGCACAAAGCATCTGAGATTTTCACCATACTAAGAGCAAAAGCAGAACTTAACCACAATCTCACTATATCATTCCTTACAACAACTTAGACTTGGAATAAAGCATGTGCTCCCACAAGGTTTTCTGGTTCATTTTTACTCATGCCAATTAACTCAAGTACTATTAAGCAACTGGTTGAAAAAAGCACTTGCAAGAATAATGACAGAGCAACTATTCATCATTTCCAAAGTAAGAGGCATATGGTTCATTTCATGCATAGTTGGGAGTTAATTTTATTCAAAGCAAATATTTTTGGTCTTTTCATTTTTAAGATGGAAATTGGAAGGGAAATCGAAAGGGAAAGGCAAATGCAGAATCTAAGTGCTGAAGGGAACGTCGGACATACCTGGTGGGGGTGCTCCCCCAAGCTTGGATCTTTCGTTGGTAGGGTTGAAACCTTGAGAAATATTCTGTCATCTGATTCGTCTGCCGCTGGGCGTCGTACCTTATGGAGTCTAGCACGCCGCTATTCCCTTGATGATACTGAGAATGGCATGCCAGTGTTCCTTCAATATTTTGGGTACGCTCGTTGAGGAGGTCGACTCTGTCGGAGATGTAGGAAAACTCCCAACCAATGTCGTAGCCACTGGGCATGCTGAAGCATACAGACTGAGAGTGCCCAGGGAAGTAAGGTTGGGAGGTACTGTCGTATCCCCCTCCATACCATCCCTGGGAATACTCGAGTCCGTACTCTGAGCATAATCCCAGTGGCCAGGGGCAAAGTAATCCAGGTCCTGGGATTGTCTAGAGCCTCCTGCTCCATACGTCCCAGCACCGCTATACTCGTCATACGCTGCCTCGAATGCCGACGTGTGTCGGTGTGTTTGCTATTGTGAACATGCCGACTCCTGTGAGGTGGTGAGCCCGACATCTCGTCTAGCTCGTCCTCGGGTAACTAGCCCTGTGCCGGCAACACTGTGCTAAGCGGGTTCTCTCCGAGGAGGAGAGTCGTCCAACTTGGTGCTCAATTGAAGGGTTAGTTTGTGGCAGTGGCGGCACTACTAGATTTTTGCCCTAACGCAAGGGTGAAAAAACATGGCAATAGGGCCCAAATCGTGGCAATAGGTACCACTCGCATCAATGTCTATTTGGTTGGCAGCTGTTGCAAATAACTTTGTAGCAATAGGTGCATTGCAATAGTTTATTTGTGCAGTTGCAATATTATGGTAATTGCCACACACTACATCATTGCATTAGAGAATATTGCAACTTTCGATGTCGTGGCAGTATAATGTGTTGCCACACAAGTAGGCATTGCTATATTATTTACTTGCAATGGATTGACACTGTGGCAATATGGTATTTGGCCACGACAAACATGGTGGCAATATGATATATTACAACACATATTTTACGTTGTGATAGAGCTTATGGCCACACAATTGTTTTCGTGGCAATAATTTATATTGCCATGGATACATGTTTGGTGGCAATAATTTATTTTGCAACCAACATTATTTAGAAGAGAGAAAAGATATTGCAATGGATACATGTTTTGTGGCAATAATTCATTTCGCAATGGAATATATTTAGAAGCAAGAAAATATGTCGCAACAAAATATCCTTCAAGGTTATTAAGTATTATAACATCATTTTTTATTTTGTGGCAATAAGTTCTTTTGCAATGGAACATATATAGATGCAAGAAAAGATATTGCAACCAAATATAGGTTGTGGCAAAAATTGTTTGCAACGATATACAATTGTGGCAATAACTTATAGCAACCAAATAGAATTGTTGCATTTATTTATTTTTGCAACAGGAAGATGTATCTCGCAACACATACTGCATTTTGTATATGTGGATATTGAATCATATGTGCAACAAATAAAATTCACCAAAATATGAATTGTGTCATCATCAATATAAAATGAAGCCATCCTGACAATCATCGAGTAAAAGTGCCAAATACATTGTCCAATTCGGAAATAATTCATAACTAGTGTTGGGTTACCAACAGTACTAAATCTATCTTATGGAGGCTACAACAAGCATTCTCTAATATTAATTTTCTCTGTGTGGACCATGGCATGACTCCGAGTCTATGTGCTCCATTCAAGATGAATGTTCCTGCTGAACAAAAGGATGCAGTGCATCAGCAAAATTCATGAGTAAGTCACAGCCACATATGTTGTCACAACAGCAGCAAAGGTAGATAGAACACTGATTTCAATAATGCTGATTTAAATAATGAACACCCAAGCCTTTTTGTCCAAAGCAAATTGTGTATGATACAACACTGATTTCAATCAGGCATCAAATAAAAAATATATTAATGTATAGAAATGTGGCGTTGACTTCAACCAGATTGAAACATCTCCCCGACATCATTAATGAACCCCTCACATTGGTGCCTCATTTTTCTATGCAATGCAATTGTGACTCCCAGATTCGCCTCTGCCAGCCAGCCATACACCCAGCAGCTATGCATGGCCTAAAGTCTATACTACAGGCTAAAACCCCTGGTGAGGAATAATGCATGAGCACTTTGATTTAAGGTAAAAGAAGTGCGGACATCATTAAAAACTTATGTGATAAACAATATAGTGAATCATTGATTGGTCATCAGTTTTGACATTAAATTATTTCTATGCAACATATAGATCCAGCCCCCTCGCGGTCGATTTCTAGAACTGCCACTAGTTCATTTCATTTAGAGTTTGCAACATAGATTAGAAATCAGTTTTGCTTCTTCATACCTGTTGGCTTCTTGTGCGTACACGTTTTGTAGCAGCATTCAGTAGTTGATGTGAAGTAATAAAACCTCCTGGCACATTGCTTTTGCGGTTTCGAGAAAGACCTCGAGACAAAGTACTAGCTGTAGTTTTGTTAGCAATTTTGTCAACAGTTGGCGCAACTGAACTCGGCATGATGCTTTGAGGGTCAGTCTGCATAGGAAGAATAAGGGGAAGGCATTTAGCTAAAAAAACATTCAAATATGCTCATGTGTCACAAATATCCATATTGCTTTTACCTGAAGTAATGGGGTGTTTCTCTGTTCTGCAATCTTGGATAGCATCTGTGACATAATTTCTTCCCTAAGTGCTTCCCTTTTGTTATTCTCTTCTTGTTGAATCTGTATCAATTTTTCTTCCAATATCCTCTCCCTTTCAGCCTTTTCAATCACAAGTTCTTTTTCTAACTTGTCAACCTTATCTTGGAGTACATTATTTCTCTGGTTGGCTGCATCTGTAGCACGGGCTTGCTCTTGGATCTGAGCGTTCAGCAATTCACTCCGTGTTGGATTTTCAGACAAGTACCCTTGACCATGTTTTCTGTTGGTTTTGCAGCCTGTGCTTGCCTTGTAAGATGTCTGGAAAACATTGTTTTCCTCTGCAGTCGAGATGGAATATGTATCATCGTTGCATTCTCTCTCTGAAAGTATTCCACATGCATTATCCTAATTGAAATAGCAGCATTGGTGTTAGCATTGGACATAAAAAATAATATCAATCATGTTGTTACCATGAAATCTATAAATTACTTACATAGACAACCTTAGATGCTTCATCTGACCACTGCCCATTCTTCAAATGAGTACTCATCCAAAGACTTAGATCACTTGGTTCTTCTCCTGTATCCGGGTCTCTCTATGATAGGAAGAATGAACCACATTAGTTTTACACCTATGAAAAGACCAAACAGTATGTCGAAGTATTACCTGCTCATGGCTAATTTTGGAAATTGGTCTGGACCCCATGCAATGATTGGTCTTTCGTTCCCCACGGCTTTTGGAGTTCCTCTTGCTAGCTTTCTGCATAAGGTTTAAGTAAAAGAAATACAATAGTAGTGCACTGATAACAACAAAAATTCTCACATGTCATTTACGAAAGGAAAAAAAGGAAATGCTATCAGACCTTGAATTTAGGAGATCCAAAATATTTGTGAGAGCATACCGAGGACTTTGCTTAACATGGCTGGTAAATCGAAAAACAGTGAGAAGGCTCATCTTGACATGGAACATTTGGGCACGAGGAAGGATCAACATCCTTTGGTGAAGGATGACGAATACAATTTGCCTCCGGCATTGTACAATTTGGGTGACGATGACAAGGTATATTTATGCAAATTTTTGCAAGGTGTCAAGATGCCTGATGGTTACGCATCTAATATCAGGAGAGGTGTGGATGTGGCTAAGTGTAAGCTTTCTGGACTCAAAACTCATGACTATCATGTTATATTTCAGAAACTATTACCCATTGTGGATCGTAACATACTGCCGGAAGAGGTTGCTAAACCACTGATTGAGCTTAGTAGGTTCTTTAATGCAATATGTTCAAAGGAGTTGAGTACTGACGAGTTAGAAAAACTGAGCATTTCAATTAGAGAGACTCTTTGTCGTCTTGACATGATCTTCCCACCAGCTTTTTTTTTTGTATCATGATGCATTTGCCATTTCATCTTGCTGAAGAGGCTAAACTAGGAGGACCTGTGTGCTATAGATGGATATATCCAATAGAGAGGTATCTACGTACGCTCAAAGGCTATGTGCGAAACAAAGCATATCCTGAAGGTTCAATAGCAGAGGGATATATACTAGAGGAGTGCATGACTTTTTTCTCTCGCTTTTTGGATGACGTCGACACCAAGATTAATCGTCCAGAGCGTCATGAAAGTGTTGCAATAAATGAACCACCATCTGGTTTAAGCATATTTAGCAACACTGATATACTAAGAAAGGATTTACAATTGAGTTAATTTCTAGGCTAGATATGCAGCAGATGAGGCACTGGATATTAACAAATTGCGATGAGGCTATTCCATGGGTCAAGTAAGTAGTAATTTTAATTTACTTATCTTTGCAGTATGCATGCACATGATTTTTAATTAACTCAGTATTTCCCTCTTTTGTTGTTTGATGTAGTGAGCATATGGATTTACTTAGGAAACAGTCTGGCAGGAATGTTGAACAATGTCATAGGGACCAATTTGTAGGCTGGTTCGAGAGTACAACGAGTTACAATCTAATTTAACTTTGATTGCTTTTAGTGCAGGTGTACTTCTTATTGTGTATAGTTAAACTAACAATTTGGAATTTCTTTATACATCTTGCAGATCAACAAACTCTATGCAGAAGGAAAAACAAGTGATGCAATGCATGCACTTTCTCAAGGACCAGACCATCGGGCACGTGTTTTTAATAGGTGTTTCATCAATGGATTTCTGCTCAGAACAGCTCATGTAGAGAAGAATCTGATTACACAAAATAGTGGTGTAGTTGTGAAAGGTGATGCTACTAACGGCAATATCGACTGGTATGGTGTAGTCAAAAAAATCTACACATTTGATTTTCCTACACAAAAGGAAGTCATCATGTTTGATTCTGACTGGTATGACGTGCCTGCTGCTAGTAGGACCAAAGGTACATGATTCAAGAAGGATCAGTATGGTATTATAGATATCGATACAACTCGATTGCGATATTTAAACGAACCTTACATCTTGGAAACACAGGCTCAGCAAGTGTTTTATGTGAAAGGTTCCAAGAAACCAAATTGGTGCACTGTTATCAGAATGAACCCAAGAAATGTGTTTGCCATGCCCGAATCAGCAAGTACAGATAACGAAGAAGAAATTGATGTTGACTCACTGGACGTTGGAGTGGGAGACATGACGGATTCGGACACATGAAGAGTTGACAAATTGGACTAGGTCAGGCATTCAAGGTGTTATTGGTGACGCTTCTGCTATTCAAAAGGCACTTGCTGAATCTGTACCTGAACCAAGAGCTATCGGATTAGCAGATGAAGAAGAAGAAGATAACACTGATGACTACATCGATGATGGATACATTGCACCTTTGAATTCTACTGTGCAAGGAGCAGACGATATGTTTTTTGTTTAACTGTGATAATTCCTAGCACCTATGTTTGACGTATTTTAATTAAAGATAAACACTTTTTAAACATTTTTCATGCAATAAGTTTTTAGTGATATGTTTTGGTACGGTCAATGTGAACACAGTTAGATATCGAGGGAGTCCTACAACAGTAGGTAAGAGTTGCTGTAAATTTCATAGTGTATGTAGAAAAATGGAAGATATCGATGGAGTCCTACAGGACAAAACGGAAGATGGCTAACAAGCGCTGGTTGGGCAGAGCCTGGCCAGCTGTGCCCTAGCTTCGGCCGGCTGGGAGCGGACATGGCTGGTTGCGGCTGGCTGGGAGCAGCCAGGGCTTGCGGCGGCCTGGCTGCGGCCAAGACTAGCTGCGGCCTGGATGGGGGTGGCTGGGAGCGGCCAGGGCTGGCGGCGGCCTGGCTGCAGCTGGCTGGATGCGGCCATGGCTAGCTGCGGCTGGCTGCAAGCGGCCAGGACTCGCTGCGGCCATTGCTGGCCAGGGCCCCGCTCACCCCCTCCTCTCTCAATACCAGGCATGTCTCAATGGCAACCTGGAGATAGACACGTACATGAAGAGAGGCTTACTGGAGATACACGTACATGGGCCAGGTGATTAATTAATGCGCCTTCTAAAGATATGTACATATTTTTGCTCATGTGCTTCTTAGTTTTGATGACGTTCATATGGTTCAATGATAATGGCATGCCTACGATTTGCCCTACACAATTGTTGATGGGCCTAAAAATAGTGGGTCCACACATGCAAGGCCCACCAAAAACATTTGTGGCAAAACCTTGAGCTATTGCAACAATATAAACTACCATGTCCCAACAAAAGTAATTAGTAGCAATATCATCTTCTTTTTTGCAACCACTTTATTTTTTGTTGCTATATACACAAATGTATTGCAACACATGTACGGATTAATACAACACACCAAATTTGTGGCAATATTGTGTACGACTTGCAACCATTTGAAATTCACTTCCCCCCTCTCTATGCGCCGATTCGATCCTTCAATTGGTATCAGAGCCGTTACGGATCTTCGTGATTCTAAGCAGTCTTAAGATCCAACGATAGTGTATCCAGAGAGGGGTTCGGGTCCTCCTCACTTTGATGGGAAGAACTGCCAGATGTCACTTTGATGGGCGCTTTCCTCTGAGGCAAGGGACAATTGCTATGGGATGTCACTATTGACACTACCTATACCATCCCTGCTACTAGATTGCTTCAGGAGGTTAAGGACAAGTTTGAGGATAATGCAAAAGCCGTGGATTACTTGTTTCGATCGCTTGTTGAGCATGAGTTCAATCGTGTCCTCGGTGAACATCTTGTCTGTCATATTTGGCAAAAGTTGGAGGTTGCTCAGGGAGGTGATAGTATGGTTAAGGCTAGGCTCTTTTCGACTTACCGGATGGAGTATGAGAATTTCACTCATCTTCCCGGTGAATCAATTGATGCCATGTTTCAGAGGTTTACGGTGATAGTGAACAACATCCAAGCCAACATTACCAACCTCCCATACACGGATCATGATAGAGACTTGAAGCTCTTGCACTTCTTGGATAGATCTATGTGGGGTGATAATGTTGAGGTGTTTATGGAGTCAGATTGATATGATATGCTTAAGGTTGATGAGCTATTCTCCAAGCTCAAGTTGTTAGAGGTCAATAGGATGGCTAGGGCCAAGCTTGAGAACCTGACTGGTTCCCATAGTCTGGCTCTCATGAGTGACTCTTGTTCTAGGTCACTTGCTAACTCTTCACGACAGTTTGCTTTGTCTATGATTGTGTATTTGCCAGAAGAGGAGTTTGAGGTGCTGAGCGAGGACGATCTCGCGTTGCTGAGCAGGAGGTTTGGGCGCATGTATGAGAACCACAAGGATACAAGGCGCGTCAGGAGTACATGCTACAGGTGCGGCAAGTTGGGGCACTTCATCACCGAGTGTCTGGAGCCAGCTGAGCCCAAGAACGAGCACAAGCAGTGATAGAGTTTTGCTTGCGAGACATGAGTGGGTTCCATAGTTTGCTAGTAGTGGTAGAGTGGATTTTGCTAACCCGTCTTTTGAGTAGATGGCTCGACACTGGTTTGACTCCTTTTGTTCTAACCTAGTGTTGAGTTGTTTGCTCACTCTAGTTCTCATTTTTTATTTTGCAGGTGGGAGGCTTCAGGAGCTCGTGGTTGATCGATTCCTGTTGCTCTCGACACATGACCGGAGATCGAAGGTGGTTCTCAAGCCTCACCCCGGTGATGACGAGGTAGTACATTGTTGGCACTTCTTACGATCCAATATCAGGACTGTAAATCTCGGTACTGGGGCAAGGAGTGTTTCAGTGGTTTTCCTTATGGCTTAGTAAAATATATAAATATTCTGCAAGCACACAGAATCACCGATGTAGCACTTCACCAGGGAGTATTCCGAGGTATCGTAATTTATATTTCCATAGGGAAGCTTATGGCAGGAGTACTAGCAAATAGATATTCGAGACTATCAGAGAAGGGTACACGACTAAGAAGATGGGGGATAATGGTATTGGATAGGAGTGGATATACCGTGACACACAGCTCAAGGGAGACTCAGGTAAGAAAGAGGAGTAGATAGTTGGGAGGACAACGAGAAGAGCTAGAGGATTTCTGGGTATTGTCTATCTGGGTTACTCGGGTTAGAATACAAGGGTTGAGAACTAGCTCTAACAGATCAAGCTAAGCTGAGACCTCGACTTCGGGACACAGAACCGGTGACACACAGAAAGGGATGAGAATGGGTCCCTCCAACCCTACACGTTTGGGGATCCTTGTAACACCCAAAAATGTCCTATTTAAAATTTTTAGTAATTAATTGGCTTTTATTTAATTTGTTAATATTTAATATAGGCTAAATGAATTATTTATGAATATTAAAATCAAATATAAGTTGTAGAAACATTTTTGTTGCATTCATGCTGCTGCATTTATTTTGTATTGCTTTTGGTTCAAATGAGAGTTTAAATCTATTTAAATTCAAATTTGAATCACCTTGTTTGGAGCCCTAGAAAAGTTATTTCAGCCGAGTCTGTTTTTGCTCCCTAAACTTTCTCCTCGGTCCACTTTTGCACCCAAAACCTTCTCCCCGAGCTCAGCCCAACTCCCTCCACTTCCTTCCCCGCTCAGCCCACAGCTTCCCGGCCCCGCGTGCCCCGCTCCTGGGCCGTACAACGGTCCAACCGCGCGCTCCCTTCCCTCCCTCTCGTCTCACTGGCCAACTGGGCCCACATGGCAGGGCCATCCCCTACCTCCCACCGCGCATCCCGGGACTTCCTTCCCCCGCGCGCCGCACCTCGGCCAGCCCCACCGCCTGCCATCTCCGTGCCCCTGGGCCCGCGTGAGGCTTCACCGAAGCTACCTAGCACCGCCTCCCTTCCTTTCCCCGCCCCGCCTTCCCCTTTCGCACCCCGCCCGCGCAAGGAAAGAGCCGCCGACCACCGCCGCCTAATCTCCGCGCCCCCCTGCCATACGTGACTGCCTCCGGCCTTTATAAACCGCCCAATCTCCGCGCCCCCATTGCCTTCCCCACGCAGCTCCGCGCCACCGATTTTCCACCCGAGCGCCGGACTTCGACGACTGGCCGCCAGAGCTCCACCCCGACCGAGTGGAGCCCCCCAAGTTTCGCACCGAGGTAAGGGTCCTCCCGAACCGCTACTTGCCCTCTCCCTCGCTCTGTCGCGCGCGCATGACCTCGCCGGAGTTTCTCCGCCGCGGGTCATCGCCGTTGGCCGCCCCCGTCGCCTTTCCCTCGTCGTGAACCCCCTAGTCTTGCTCGCCATTTCGCCCCAGTCCCATAGGGACAAGCCCCGTGCCAATTGAAGCCCCGGAGCGCCGAATCGGCTTTGCTCCGGCGAGCTTCCGCTGCGGCCGAGCGGCACCGCCGCATTTCCTTTCCCCCACCGGCGAGCACCTCCCCCGATGTCTTATGGGCCACGCGATTTAGATCCGACAGCCTCAGATCTCGCCCGTCCCCAGGTCAATTTGACCCGTACCGATCAACTGTGGCCTTCTTTCAAAAGAGCCCTTGCACTTTCAGCAAAACAACCCGCGGTCCACCCCCTGTTGTAAAGTATTTGAAGTTAGGTCCTGAATTTAATAGAAAACCCCCTGGCTTTTTAAATAATAGAACCCGCAGTCTGGCCTTCGTCTTTTTACACGCTAGCCCTCCTGTTTTAACTCATAATTACGCATAGGTCCTCGGTTTTTCACAAATAAGCCCCTGGAACCTTTTAAAAATTGCAAGCAGGTCCCTAGAACTTAGAAAAGCCATATCTTTTTCGTTTTAGCTCCGATTATTGTGATTTTCACGCTCATGTGTTTGTAGTGAAGCGTAAAATATTTCTAGAACCTTTATTTGTATTGTTTCTACTGTTTGGTGTACTGTTCTAATAGAATATTATTTGTTTGCATGTATTGGTTAGCGTGCTCGCTTGTATGGTGATTCATGTCCAGTCAGTGAGACGTACGTTTTGGACTTCGAGCTCGGTGAGGACTTCCCAGAGCAGGACTCACAGCAGCAGCAGCAGCAGCCACCCTTCGAGGAAGGCAAGTTATAGCACGGACAATCCATGCTATCTACTCACTTGTATTAAATTATTTCATACATGCATGTGTCTAAATTTGATGTACCATTAAGGTTGTACATAGTTTTGTTTATCCTATCCTTGAACACCTTGGGTTTTTGCATATGGGTAGAATCTTTGCTAAGCGCAGCTACTATCACCATTATTTAATTATTAATTATGACATAATGGTTCACTTCAATATTAATGATAAAACTTGCTTTTAGCAACATGGTTTAGGGAACTAGAGCATGTGCTGTGTGCTTTGCTCTAGTGTCTCTCCGTAAGGTCCGGTTCTTAAAGTGGCAACCCAGGAGCCTATCGCCACCGCTACAACTATTATGGCTCTGGTCTTGGTCAAGTAACTTGTACGTCTCTAGCTTGCCAGTGGTTACCAGTGGGGCCAACAACGTTAGGGGAAGTAAGGCGCGAGGTGTTTCTTGATTCCACCGAGGACGGTAGCCCCGTCGGCTTGGTCTCATTAGACCTAGTCCCGTGTTGGGAGCCCTATGGTATGGGAACTCCGCATGTCGCGCTATTTATTTTGGTTGTAGGCATGAGTTGCCCGCGCTTGGACGCCATTGACCCCCTCACTTTGCGCCCTGAGGATCAGTCAATCTCGGTGCCTAGAGTCTCACCACCTTATTGTACCTAAGCGGCCACTGTCTTGTTTGGGTGTCTTGTGAAAAACCTCGTAGCGTCCCTATGCAATCACACCTCAGAAGTTATGATGTGCGTGGTTGGATGCAAAGTTCTTTTGAACTTTTAGGCGACTGGTGGGTAATGGGCGAAACCTCTGTAGAGTGTAAATTCTATCATGATAGCCTTGCTCAGGGTCATGAGCTGCCTGGATCCTTTTTTATTAGAAGATGATGTTTATTTATGTTTAATGTCACTTATACTTTATTAATTGGGTTACAACTGGGTTTCATTCACTTGTAGTAATTTGGTTAATGTTAAAATGAACCAACTAAAAATGCTAATGCAGTTGAGCCGTGTCTAGCCTATTTTTTAGCCTTCATACCCGTGCTATATTTGCTATGTAATTGTTTACTTACACTTGTCATTTTATTCAACAAAATCCCGGATGGGTAAACATATTGGGCTGGGCATGAGTCTGCTGCTGAGTTTCCCGAAGATTTACCGTACTACTGAGCTGTGGTTTCCCCGTCAGAGTACCTGTGGATTGCGGCTCCATTAGTTTGAGATTTTATTAGTCTTCCACTGTATTTGGTTAGTTTATTTATGAAGCACTCTGATGTAAAACTTTATTTAATGAAGAATTTATTCAAGCATATGTTCTCTGTTTATCATATTTGTTCGCTATATGTGTACTATGACTTCCTGGGCACACATATGGCCGCATTCGGGTTTTTGTGAAAATCCGGGTGTGACAGATTGGTTTCAGAGCCATGCTGACTTTAGGATCGCAGCCTAGTTAGAAAGGTTTAATTAAATCTTAGGAGACCACCATTATTATGTGTTATATGTCGTCTAGTTTCACTTTTTCAAAACTTAAATCCAGTCGAGTCTTGTGTGAATCATGTCATTAGGTGCTTGAAATGGTTGTCATTATGCTTATGCTTGATTTGGATTTTTGTAATGATTGTGATGGGCGTAGACGCAAGTCTACTACCATCTAGATGCAGGACTAAGGTTTAAGGACTTTAGTGATTAAATAGAGGGGGTATTCATTTCTCTTGCTCTTTTTCTATTTAAGCCCTCCATCATAACAAATTGGTAAACCTCTGAAGCCATAACCATCGGACTGCCGCTACCACCTCCCACCATTGAGCAGATGATGCTCACGCAGACCCAGCTGATGCAGCAGATGGCCCAGACGATGGCGATGATGCAGCAGAACCAGCAGAATCTGCCGTAGCACAACATGCCGCCCCGTGACAAGAGGGGTGAATTCCTGAAGGGACGTCCTCCTACATTCAGCAAGGCCACCGACCCCCTGCAGGCTGATGATTAGCTCAAGGCAGTGGAGAGACATCTCGACATCGCCTAGTGCAACGACTAGGAGAAGGTGTTGTACGCCGGAGGACAGCTCCAGGGACCAGCATTGGACTAGTGGGACTCGTACCAGTACGCTCACGTCGACTGTACTCAGATCACCTGGCAGGAGTTCCGCAGCAGCTTCCGCTCCCACCACGTGCCAGAAGCTCTGATGACCCTGAAGAAGAAGGAGTTCCTGGCACTGAAGCAGGAAGGGATGAGTGTCACCGCCTACCGTGACAAGTTCATCCAGCTAGCCCGCTATGCTCCAGAGGACGAGGACACCGACAAGAAGAAGTAGTCCAGGTTCAGTGACGGCTTGCAGGATGCACTACAGTACCAGCTGATGTGCACCAGGTTCCCCAACTTCTAGGAACTGGTGGAAGGTGCTTTGATGCTGGAACACAAGCGTCGTGAGATGGAGGAGAAGAAGAGGAAGTTCCAGGGCCAGCAGATTGGGAGCAGTAGTCGCCCCCGTTTCGTTCCTCCTCAGGGCAGTCAGCAGGTGGGGAGCCAGCAGCGCTTCCAGAGTCAGCAGGGCCCGTTCAACCATGGCCAGTACCAGCAGCGCCCCCAGTACCCCCAGGCGCCATAGCAGCAACGTTTCCAGAACCAGCTACAGAATGCCCCGGTTCAGCGCAACTAGGTGCAGCCAGTTCAGTGCCCTGCCCCAGCCGGCAATGCACCATGGGGCAGAAGTGCTTCCATTGTGGCGAGCCAGGACACTACGCCAACGCTTGTCCGCAGAGTCCAGAACGTCACCGGCCAGAACAACAATCATAGGGCTGGTCTACCGCAGAATCAGCAGTAGGGCCAGGCCAACCGTGCTCCACAGAACCCCGCCAGAGGAAAGCTCAACCACACTAGGGCGGAGACCATTGAGGGAGCTACTGATGTGGTCGTGGGTACGTTCCCTGTCAACTCCACCCCCGCGACTATTTTGTTCGATTCCGAAGCTTTGCATGCCTTCATATCTGCTGCTTTTGTGAAAAAGAACTTAGTGGCATTACTGCCCATGAAGACTGCTATGCTAGTTAGCTCACCAGGAGGGGAACATCGCGTCACTTTATGCTGTCCCCATGTTACTGTCACCATAAGGGGGGTAGACTTTGAGGCACGCATAATCGTCCTGGAGTCTATTGGTTTCGACCTGATTCTGGGTATGAGTTGGCTAGCCAGATATGATGCAGTGATCCAGTGCGCTAGGAGGACTGTAAAACTGATGGCAGCATCCGGAGATAAGGTGGAGTACTAAGCAGATAGTCCATTAGAGCATAATCAAGTCAATCAAGCTGATGGTGCAGGTCCCGCCGACATCAGGGTGGTGAGCGAGTTCTCGGATGTGTTTCCTGAGGAATTTCCAGGTATGCCCCCGCAACGTGAAGTTGAATTCATTATTGAACTAAAACCTGGCACTGCACCTATGGCTAAAAGACCCTATATAATGGGAGTGAAGGAGCTGGAGAAACGGAAGGAGGAATTAAGCTCTTTGCTAGCCAAGGGGTATATTCGTCCTAGTGCTTCACCATGGGGAGCACCAGTACTGTTCGTGGACAAGAATGATGGGACACAGAGGATATGTGTGGACTATCGAGCCCTCAACGAAGTGACCGTCTAGAACAAGTACCTGCTGCCAAGGATTGATGATTTGTTTGATCAGCTGAAGGGAGCTTGTGTGTTCTCCAAGATAGACCTTCGATCGGGTTATCATCAGATGAAGATCCGGTCATCAGACATACCCAAGACGGCTTTCAGTACTCGGTACGGGTCGTACGTGATCATGGTTATGTCTTTTGGACTGACCAATGCTCCTGCATACTTCATGTACTTGATGAATAGTGTCTTCATGGACTACCTTGACAAGTTCGTGGTGGTGTTCATTGATGACATACTGGTCTTCTCCAAGAATGAAGAGGAACATGAAGATCATTTGAGGATGGTGATGCAGAGACTCCGGGAACATCAGCTATATGCCAAGTTGAGCAAGTGCGACTTCTGGTTGAAGAAAGTGGCATTCTTGGGGCACGTGTTGTCCAATGGAGGAGTAGCAGTTGACCCGAAGAAGGTTAATGATGTGTTGAGCTGAAACCTGCCACGGGATGTCAGCGAGATCAGGAGTTTCCTTGGAATGGCCGGATATTATCGGGGGTTCATCGAAGGATTCTCCAAGATTGCTAAACCCATGACGTCGTTATTGGAGAAAAATGCCAAGTTCATATGGACAGAGGAGTGCAAGACCAGCTTTGAAGAGTTGAAGAAGAGGCTGACGACAGCACATGTGCAGATATTGCCCGACATAGCCAAGAGCTTGTCCATCTACTGCGATGCATCTCGTCTAGGACTGGGGTGTGTACTCATGCAGGAAGGGAGAGTCGTGGCATATGCATCAAGACAGTTGTGGAAGCATGAGCAGAACTATCCTACACATGATTTAGAGTTGGCAGCTATGGTGCATGCTCTCAAGATTTGGAGGCATTACTTGATTGGGCACAAGTGTGACATATACACCGATCATAAGAGCCTGAAGTACGTCTTCACTCAATCAGAGCTGAATATGAGGCAACGTCGATGGTTGGAGTTGATCAAAGACTATGATTTGGAGATCCATTACCACCCTGGCAAGGCTAACTTGGTGGCAGATGCCCTGAGTAGGAGAAGCTATGTGAACAAGATCACCGGCCATTGTCTGCCTGAAGAACTTAGCCGGGAATTTGAGAAGATGAGTCTAGGGTTCATGACTAGCATCACAGAGATGACGGTAGAACTGACTCTAGAGCAGGAGATCCAGAAAGGGCAGCTTGGTGATGAAAAGATCAAGGAGGTTGTGAAGAATGTTGCCCTAGGAAAGGCCCCTGGTTTCCAAGTGGATGAACAAGGAACCTTGTGGCACGGGAAGAGGATATGTGTGCCCGATATAGCGCAGATCAAGGACATAATCCTAAGAGAAGCGCATGATTCGGCATACTCGATCCACCCAGGAAGCACCAAGATGTACCAAGACATCAAGGAAAGATTCTAGTGGTACGGATTGAAGCGTGATGTGGCGACACATGTGGCACTATGTGACACCTGTCAGAGAGTTAAGGCTAAACATCAGAGGCCAGCCAGATTACTCCAGCCCTTGAAGATACCGGAATGGAAATGGGAAGAAGTTGGTATGGACTTCATAACGTGTCTACCCCGCACGCAACGAGGATTTGACTCCATTTGGGTGATTGTGGACCGCTTGACCAAAGTGGCACACTTTCTTCTAGTGAAGACCACCTACACCAGAGCAAGTCTGGCATAGCTATACATGGAGAGAATTGTGTGCTTGCATGGAGTGCCCAAGCGGATAGTGTCTGATCGTGGTACTCAGTTCACTTCACACTTCTAGCAGAAGCTACGTGAGTCCATGGATACTAAGTTGCAATTTAGCTCAGCCTACCACCCCTAGACAGATGGACAGACAGAGCGGACTAATCAGATTCTTAAGGACATGTTGAGGGCATGTGCACTGCAGTATGGTGTTAGCTGGGACAAGAGTTTACCCTATGCGGAATTCTCGTACAACAACAGCTATCAGAAGAGTCTGCAGATGGCACCATTCGAGGCTTTGTATGACAGGAAGTGCAGAACACCAGTGTTCTGGAACCAGACTAGAGAAAGTCAAGTCTTTGGGCCTGAGATACTCAGAGATGCAGAACGCCAAGTGCAAGTGATCAGGAAGAACTTGAAGGTGGCACAGTCCATGCAGAAGAGTTATGCTGATGTCAGACGGAGGGATCTCAGTTTTGCAGTTGGAGATTTTGTGTTCCTCAAGGTGTCACTGATGAGGGGCGTAAAGAGGTTCAATGTCAAGGGAAAGCTAGCACCTCGATACATCGGACCTTTCTAGATACTTGAAAGGAAAGGTGAAGTGGCATATCATTTGGGACTACCCGAAAGATTGGCCGGAGTGCATGATGTGTTCCATGTGTCTGAGGTGAAGAAATGTTTGCGGGTGCCCGAAGAGCAGATCTCGATAGATGAGCTAAATGTGCAAGAGGACCTCACTTACGAGGAGTATCCAGTCAGGATTCTGGAGGTATCTGAGAGGGTGACAAGGAACAAAGTCATTCGGATGTGCAAGGTACAGTGGAGCCGACACTCGGAGGATGAAGCCACTTGGGAACGGGAGGAAGATCTCAAGACCGAGTACCCGCAGCTCTTCGCATCTACATCCGAATCTCGAGGACGAGATTCATCTTAAGGGGCGTAGGTTTGTAACACCCAAAAATGGTCTATTTAAAATTTTTAGTAATTAATTGGCTTTTATTTAATTTGTTCATATTTAATATAGGCTAAAAGAATTATTTATGAATATTAAAATCAAATATAAGTTGTAGAAACATTTTTTTGAATTCAAGCTACTGCATTTATTTTGTATTGCTTGTGGTTCAAATGATACTTTAAATTTATTTAAATTCAAATTTGAATCACCTTATTTGGAGCCCTAGAAAAGTTATTTCAGCCGAGTCTATTTTTGCTCCCTGAACTTTCTCCCCGGTCCACTTTTGCACCCAAAACCTTCTCCCCGAGCTCAGCCCAACTCCCTCCACTTCCTTCCCCGCTCGGCCCACAGCTTCCCGGCCGGCCAAGCTCGCCCCCCCTCTACTTGGGCCCCGCCCCGCGCGCCCCGCTCCTGGGCCGAACAGCGGCCCAACCGCGCGCTCCCTTCCCTCCCTCTCCTCTCACTGGCCAGCAGGGCCCACATGGCAGGGCCGTCCCCTACCTCCCGCCGCGCCTCCCGGGACTTCCTCCCCCCGCGCGCCGCACCTCGGTCAGCCATACCGCCCGCCATCTTCGCGCCCCTGGGTCCGCGCGAGGCTTCGCCGAAGCTTCCTAGCACCGCCTCCCTTCCTTTCCTCGCCCCGCCTTCCCCTTTCTCACCCCGCCCGCACAAGGAAAGAGCCGCCGACCACCACCACCCAATCTCCGCGCCCCTTGCCATATGTGACCGCCTCCGGCCTTTATAAGCCGACCACTAGAGCTCCCAGCTCCCACCAAACCTCCCCCATCGAGCTCCTAGCGCCCCCATTGCCTTCGCCACGCAGCTCCGCGCCACCGATTTTCTGCCCGAGCGCCGGACTCCGACGACCGGCCGCCATAGCTCCGCCCCCGCTGAGTGGAGCCCCCCAGGAGTTTCGCGCCGAGGTAAAGGTCCTCCCGAACCACTCCTTGCTATCTCCCTCGCTCTGTCGTGCGCGCATGACCTCGCCGGAGTTTTTCCGCCCCGGGTCATCGCCGTTGGCCACCCCCGCCGCCTTTTCCCTCGTCGTGAAGCCCCTAGTCTTGCTCACCATCTCGCCCTGGTCCCATAGGGACAAGCCCCGTGCAAATTGAAGCCCCAGAGCACCGAATCGGCTCTGCTACGACGAGCTTCCGCCGCGGCCGAGCGGCGCCACCGCATTTCCTTTCCCCCACCGGCGAGCACCTCCCCCGATCTGTTATGGGCCATGCGATTTAGATCTAACGGCCTCAGATCTCATCCGTCCCCAGGTCAATGTGACCCGTACCGGTCTACTGTGGCCTTCTTTCAAAAGAGCCCATGCACTTTCAGCAAAACTTCCCGCGGTCCACCCCCTGTTGTAAAGTATTTGCACTTAGGTCCTGAATTTAATAGAAAACCCCCTGGCTTTTTAAATAATAGAACCCGCGGTCTGGCCTTCGTCTTTTTACACGCTAGCCCTCCTATTTTAACTCGTAATTATGCATAGGTCCTCGGTTTTTCACAAATAAGCCCCTGGAATAATTTGTTTGCATGTATTGGTTTGCGTGCTCGCTTGTATGGTGATTCGTGTCCAGTCGGTGAGCCGTACGTTTTGGACTTCGAGTTTGGTGAGGACTTTCCAGAGCAGGACTCACAGCAGCAACAGCAGCCGCCCTTTGAGGAAGGCAAGTTATAGCACGGACAATCCTTGCTACCTACTCACTTGTATCAATTTATTTCATACATGCATGTGTCTAAATTTGATGTACCATTAAGGTTGTACCTAGTTTTGTTTATCCTATCCTTGAACACCTTGGGTTTTTGCATATGAGTAGAATCTTTGCTAAGCACGGCTACTATCACCATTATTTAATTATTAGTTATGACATAATGGTTCACTTCAATATTAATGATAAAACTTGCTTTTAGCAACATGGTTTAGGGAACTAGAGCATGTGTTGTATGCTTTGCTCTAGTGTCTCTCCGTAAGGTCCAATTCTTAAAGCGGCAACCTAGGAGCCTGTCGCCACCTCTAGAACTATTATGGCTCTGGTCTTGGACAAGTAACTTGTACGTCTCTAGCTTGCCAGTGGTTACCGGTGGGGCCGACGGCATTAGGGGAAGTAAGGCACGAGGTGTTTCTTGATTCCACCGAGGACAGTAGCCCTGTCGGCTAGGTCTCGTTAGACCCAGTCCCGTGTTGGGAGCCCCTGTGGTATGGGAGCTCCGCACGTTGCGCAATTTATTTTGGTTGTTGGCTTGAGTTGCCCGCGCTTAGACCCCATTGACCCCCTCACTTTGCGCCCTGAGGATCAGTCAATCTCCGTGCCTAGAGTCTCACCACCTTATTGTACCTGAGCGGCCACTGTCTTGTTAGGGTGTCTTGTGAAAAACCTTGTAGCGTCCCTATGCAATCCCACATCGGAAGTGTTGATGTGCGTGGTTGGGTGCAAAGTTCTTTTGAACTTTTACGTGACCAGTGGGTAAATGGCGCAACCTTTGCAGAGTGTAAAATCTATCATGATAGCCTTGCTCAGGGTCACGGGCGGCCTGGATCCTTTTTTATTAGAAGATGATGTTTATTTATGTTTAATGTCACTTATACTTTATTAATTGGGTTACAACTGGGTTTCATTCACTTGTAGTAATGTGGTTAATGTTAAAATGAACCAACTAAAAATGCTAATGCAGTTGAGTCGTGTCTAGCCTATTTTTGAGCCTTCATACCCGTGCTATACTTGCTAAGTAATTGTTTACTTACACTTGTCATTTTATTGAACAAAATCCCGGATGGGTAAACAGATTGGGCTAGGCATGAGTCTGCTACTGAGTTTCCCAAAGATTTACCGTACTACTGAGCTGTGGTCTCGCAGTCAGAGTACCTGTGGATTGCGGCTCCATTAGTTTGAGAGTTTATTAGTCTTCCGCTGTATTTGGTTAGTTTATTTATGAAGCACTCTAATGTAAAACTTTATTTAATGAAGAATTTATTCAAGCATATGTTCTCTGTTTATCATATTTGTTCGCTATATGTGTACTATGACTTCCTGGGAACACATATGGCCGCATTCGGGTTTTTGTGAAAATCCGGGTGTGATAATCCAACAGGCGGAGCCAGGCGTGATGGATTACAAAGTCCGTATAGGGCTGTCACCACCTAACGGCTACCACCTCCGTGCCAGCTCAGGGATATTCTAAGGTTACAGACTAGTCTAGGTACCACACCCACATTAGACTACAACTACTTACTCCGCTAGAAGAAGCAAGCAATCCAGTCAATACCCTAGTGACAGCTCACCACAAGTATTGAGCAGAAACGAAGAACCCGCCAAGGCAAAGATTTGAATCTAGAACTGGGAGAACTAGGATCACAACAACTATAGTCTAAACTAGAAATACTTGCAACTAGATTAAAGTAGAAGCAAGATATAAATAACTCAGATAAGATGACAAAGATAACTATATTGATAACTCAAAGTCTTACAGAAAGAAAAGGAAAAGATACAAGAGCTAATACCAGAGCTTCTGAAGACGACTCCAGAACCTCTGAGGCACAGCTCGACTTAACTCTAACTCCCAACTAAACTATCCTAACTCTACTAGAGAGAAGTGGAAATGAGAGCTCATTTGCTTGGTGTGTGTTGATACAAGTAAGTGACCCCTCTATTTATAACTTGAGAAGGTCGGTTTGGAGAGGAGTGGCAACCACAGAAGCTTGAGGTGGCTGGAGGTCGGTTTGGCCGAATCCAGGGGATTCGGGCGAATGGATCAGTTTGGCCGAACTCCCTGGTTCGGCCGAACCATCAGATCCACCGCCTTTTGTGCTGGATGTCTTGGATGCTCTCCCTTGGTCGGTTTGGCAGCTGGGGTCGGTGTTGGCACTTCTTACGATCCAATATCAGGATTGAGAATCCCGTTACTGGGGTAAGGAGTGTTTCAGTGGTTTCCCTCATGGCTTAGTAAAATATATAAATATTCTGCAAGCGCATAGAATCACCGCTGTAGCACTTCACCTGAGAGTATCCCGAGGTATCGTAATTTATATTTCCGAAGGGAAGCTTTGGCAAGAGTACTAGTAAACAGGTATTCAAGACTATCTGAGAAAGGTACACAACTAAACAAGATAGGGGATAACGGTATTGGATAGAAGTGGATATACCGTGACACACAGCTCAAGGGATACTCAGGTAAGAGAGAGAAGGTATAGATAGCTGGGAGGAAAACGAGAAGAGATAGAGGATTCCTATGGACTTTATCTTTCTATGTCACTCGGGCTTAGAGATACAACGGCTAAAGAGCCAGCACTGGAAGGTCTGGGTTAACTCTAATGTCTTAGCATCGGGAAATGGACACTAGTGACATGCAGAAAGGAATGAGAAGGGGTGCCACCAGCTCCACACTGGGGGATCCTATAGGCCGAGACTAATGAGGTGGATTACAAAGACCATATAGGGCTGTCACCACCTAACAGCTACCACACATTCGTTGAATCAGGGGCAAACCAAGGCCACTGACTAGTCTAGGTATCACACCCACACTAAGCAATGACTACTTACTTCACTAGCAAAAGCAAGCAACCCGTCAATACCCTCGGTGACAGTTCACTGGCAAATATTGAGCTAAGTTGAAGAACCAACTAAGACAAAGACTTAAACAAGAACTAGAAGCACTAGAACTAGAACCGACTATAGTCTAAACACGATATAGATGCAACTAGAATAAATTAGAAGCAAGCTATAAATGACAAAGGCAAGGTGATAAAGATAATTATATTGATAACTCAAGTCTTACAAAAGGAAAAGAAAAAGATACAAGAGCTTATACCAAAGCTTCTGAAGATGACTCTGGAACCTCTGAGGCAAAGCTCGACTCGACTCTAACTCCCAACTAAACTATCCTAACTCTACTAGAGAGAAGTGGAAATGAGAGCTCCTTGGCTTGGTGTGTGTTGAAATGAGCCGTGGACACCTCCATTTATAGCACCAAAGGGCGGTTGAGTGGAGTAACCACCACGGGACGTTGTGGCGGTTACCGGCCAGTTCGGCCAAACTAGATGGGTTCGGCCAAACGTCGGATTCAACCGCCTTAACCTTCTACAGCCTTGATGCATCCCTGGAGGCGGTTTTGGGTGCTGGGGGCGGTTCGGCCGAAGCCCTACAATTCGGCCGAACTGGGCTTCTGGTCCAGGGCCGCCCCTGTGCACCGCCTCTGCTTCCTGGGCCTCCTGGCTAGCTTGTCCTGGTGTTCTTCGGTGAAATTGGCCCATGGAATGA
The DNA here is from genome assembly GCA_033239725.1 of Echinochloa phyllopogon. Taxonomy (NCBI): domain Eukaryota; kingdom Viridiplantae; phylum Streptophyta; class Magnoliopsida; order Poales; family Poaceae; genus Echinochloa; species Echinochloa phyllopogon. The sequence continues at coordinate 18,030,724 of BTCW01000015.1, read as the reverse complement.
CTTGCTGGGAGTTCACGTGGCTTGCATGGTCATCGCATCATCATCGCTGACGTGCACGATACCTCGTGTGCTTGCATGATGGTTAAGGGGGGTGGTTCGGTCGGAAACCGGAAGGTTTCAGCCAAACCAGAGTTTTACCCCCCCTTAACGGGCTTTTTTCTGACTCGGTCCCTGCAAATGAGACACTGACCAAAACTTATGGAACTTTATTAGAAGTAAAACCTAAATGCATGAAATGTTGCATAAAACCTCTTTTATTCCTGAGAGTTGGTAGTCGGATTCATACCGTACCGACCGCCAACAGTCGGTTCGGCCGAAGGCCTGAGTTCAGCCGAACTGGGTCTGGCCCGTGGCCGGCCTCCCCTGCACTGCCTTTGCTTCCTGGGCTTCATGGATGACTTGATCCAGGTGGTCTTCGTGTTGGTTCAGCCCAGAGGTGGTGGCGGTCGTCCACGTGTCATGCACGGTCATTGCTGGGTAACCGGCCGAACGGAGTCGTTTGACCGAATCGCTCATTTCCGACCCCTATAGCACATATTTCTCGTTGTTGTACCTGCACAAGTCAAACTCACCAAAACTCATGGAACTTTATTACAAATAAACCTAAGTTCATGGAATGTCACATATATCCTCTTTTATTCCCGAGTATCGGTGGTCGAAAACGTGCCGTAACGACCGCCAACAAGCTCCCCCAAGCTTAGACCAAGATAAAAACTTAGGCTCGGAGGATCAGGAGTTGCTACAATGTCAATATCTTGCAGGTAATCTTTATAAACAACTAGTGCTCAAAATTACTCGAATCATTAGCAAAGTATTAAATCACCATTTTACCTATGGGGCTTATAGAAATCTCGTTGTCTTGAGCGGTTGAAAGGTTGAATAGTTTGATTTAGTTTTATTCCACTCTACTCTTTTCAGGATCCCATCTCAGAGTTTCCATAATTTTGTGAAAAATGTAAGTTGTTCCTCATTTGGCACACTCAATCACTCAAGTGGTATTTGAATACTCACCAAAGGATTGTGCCTTCTTTTCATCCTAAAATCTAATATGGCTTTTGTGTGGCTCAGGGACAATGGATGGACGCATGCATGTATCTTATATTTTTCTAAGTCAAAGACTAGACCTTTGGGGAACCAAATCACACCTTTAGATCAAGAAGTGCAAGTGTGTGGGATATGTGGAGTGGAATGGAGTGGAATATGGTGGAACTCCTTGGGATGATTCTTCCTCTCCTTGACTTATTTTTGAGAATATGGGCTATCTTTTTGCTCATATTTTTGCCATGCCATTTGGCATGCTTTTCTTATTTCTTTTTCTTTTTGCCATGCCCTTTTGCATGCTTTTCTTTTTGCATAGCCCATGTCTCTATTCAAGGGTATTTGGAGAGGAGATCACAGAACATGGAGGATTTTGTTTTGTGCATGGATGATGGCAATGTTTGCTAACTCCCATTATAGGAATTGCAAGTGAGAGGTGGTGTGTACGTGAATCTCGATCTTAGAAGCATGAAAGTTTCACCCAAAGGTCACAACAATTTCACAAAACTCACTAATACAGCAGGCAGCATATGAGTAGAAGGTTTCAACTAAACTAAACATATGGCTTTGGTAGGAGTTTCTGACCAATGAGGAACTTGTTTTATTTTTGAAAGCACAAATCATCCGAGATTTTCACCATACTAAGAGCAAAAGTAAAACTTAACCACAATCTCACTATATCATTCCTTACAACAACATAGAATTGGAATAAAGCATGTGCTCCCACAAGGTTTTCAAGTTCATTTTTACTTATGCCAATTAACTCAAGTACTATCAAGCAACTAGTCGTAACAAAACACTTGCAAAATTAATGACAGAGCAACTATTCATCATTTCCAAGGTGAGAGGCATATGGTTCATTCCATGCATAGTTGGGAGTTAATTTTATTCAAGGGAAATATTTTTGGTGTTTTTATTTTATGATGGAGATAAAATAAAAAAAGGAAATGGCGAATGCGAAATCAAAGTGCTGAGAGGGACATAGAACATACCTGGTGGGAGGTCCTCCCCCAAGCTTGGATCTTTCAATGATAGGGTCAAAACCTTGAAAAATATTCTGCGATCGGATCAGTCTGCTGCTGGATGTCGTACCGTAGGGAGTCTAGCACGCTGCTATTCTCTTGGTTGTACTGAGAATGGCGTGCCAGAGTGCCTTTCATGTTCCGGGTACAGTCATCGAGGAGGTCGACTCGGTCGGAGATGTAAAATAACTCCCAGCTGATGTCGTAGCCGCTGGGTGTGGAGAAGCGTGCAGACTGAGAATGCCCAGGAAAGTATGGCTCGGAGGCACTATCGTACCCCTCTGCATACCACCCTGGGAGTACTTAGAATCCGTACTCTGGCCGTAGTCTCAATGGCTCGGGGCGAAGTAGTCCGGGTCCTGAGATTGTCCAGAGCCTCTTGCTCCTGACGTCCCAGCACCGGTGTACTCGCCGAAGGCCGTCTCGAACGCAGACGTATGTCGGTGTGGCTGTGTTGGTGAAGTTGCTGGTTCCTGTGCGGTGAAGAGCCCGGCAACACGCCTGGCTCGTCCCCGGGTGAATGGTCCTTCGCCTGCAACACTGTGACGAGCGGGCTCTCTCCGAGGGGGAGAATCATCTGACTCGGTACTCAGCTGAAGAGTTAGTTTCTGTGCAATATACAACCTCAGCTCTGCACAGGGCAGTGGCACTTCGGTTGTATAACCGCGGTAAATCATCACCACCCGTTGCATCGGTCACCCGTCGTATCATGTGGCCTTGCACAAAGTGCTCGGCATCGACAACGGAACGCGTTGTCTCTATGTACGCGAGCCGGGCGCCCTCTAGAACACCCAACTGGTTACCGAGGTGAGTCACTAGAGAAGTCACTACCATGCTACCCACGCGAGAGTGATGGGACAGCCAATGGGTAACCATATCCTTAACCGGAGAAACAACAACTCGCTTGACCATGGCATAAAGAAGCCGCAACTTGACTATATTGACGGGACGCAAATCTGAACGCGGAAACACTGTCATAGCCATCCACCGATGCATGAAACGCAAGGTGGGGTTATGAATGTTATTGGTGCGTGGAGCAGAACAATTGGTGCTTTCGGAAACCTTCTTCCAAAACCCATCCCGACTAAATTTTTTCGAAGCTTTGGCAGGCTCCAAAGAACAATGACTGGCAAAATGAAGAGACATGCTCAAATCCCTCCAAGAGTAGAAGTACTCTTGGTTGAAAAATCGAAAGCGAACACCCTCCCGTTCAGATGAAAGAGTCGAAAGGAATTCGAGGGTGAGGAGGTACGAACCTTGTTCGTTGACACGCCAGAAGTTGCCCCAGACAACGGCTTCGAATACTTCTGGGAATTCTTCATCCATACCCGTTCTTACGAGCAAGTCTTGCTCAAAGACTCGGTATGATCAAACTCCTTCAAGCGTAGCATGTTGAAGACGTTCCGCTCTCGGTCCGTTCGGAGGATGATGTGACCCTCGTTCAGGAACTACCGGTTTGGGTGCGAGGCAGAGCCTCTCCCAAAGTCAGCTGCCCCTGACTTGTCCACCTCCATCCGGCTTGAACCGCGGGACGGGGCTGGGGAACTCCCAGCATCGTCCGAGCATTTGCTCAGCCGGGCGGAGCAACGGAATGCGGAGAAGATCTTCGACATGCTACCTGCAAAATGTTAGCGCAACGACTACCCGAAGGACTGTTAGCGCAAAATGTTAGCACAAGTAAAACAAATCAGTCATTCAAGAAGGTTAGTCGTTCTTGCGGGGATGAAGAACCATGACAAAAAGTTAGTTGTTCTTGTGGGTGTCGGAAACCACCACAAACACGTTCAAGTTTCAGCACAGGGATCAAACAAAAGCAAAGTATTTTTGTGATTTTTCAGCAATGGACTTGAACCAACTTGAGCAAGAACTAGAGAAGAACTTGAGCAAGGACTTGAGCAAGAACTTGAGAGAGAGAGAGCTTCTAGAAGAAATTTTTTTAGTGTGAGATGGTGCAGCAAGCAAGGAGGTAAGGGGTGGCATTTATAGGCGAAGGGAGGCAGCCGACCTAGTTTGGCCGAATTGCATGGTTCGGCCGAACCAGGGCATTCGACTGAACTGGCCATGTGCTGTGTGCACATCTTGCCTCCCACCAGCACAAAAATCTTTGATAGGTATAACACTATGGCATGGGCAATTTGGTGGGTTTTGGTAGGTAAGATGCAAAATTGACATGACCAAAGTGGAAGTTAGTGGAGTCACCCCCGTGCTGCCATGTTTTGTGATAATTGGTGAGTGTGCAGCCATGTCGAGTGGGGTAGACATGTTTTGTGCTGGTTGGTGATGATGGTAAATAAATGGAGATGTTCTAGAAGGGGTAAAAATGATGAAAATTACCAATTACACCCACTTCAAATAAAATTCAGCATGCTGTCCATTTATTTTTACCATGCTTGTAATTTTGTTTACTCTCTTTCATATTAATTGCACAAGTGGTTGATTTATTTTGGAAAGGGAAAACTGCAAATGCAATGATGGAAAAAAATTAAAATTTGGAAGGGAAACATGGGATACATACCGGTTTTCCTCACGGCGAGAGCTCGTGTTTAAAGTCCGCGAGTGGGACTACTCCTGTCTTCAGTTGTTTTTGTCATCGTTCGATCCCGGAGTGGGTGATTCGGGCGATGCAACCTTCTGCCACCATGCCTTCTTGTTCTTCTTCTGTGTCTGTGGCGGTGGAATCGGCTCCTCTGGAGAATTCCAGATGGCCTGATCTTCCTTGTATCTCTTCACGAGGAGGTCCATTTCTTCTGTGCTCATGGGTCCTGTTAGCTCATCCCATTCGAACTGCTCTCCACCAATTATTTCCAGCTCTCCATTGAGGAGTGCTTTTAGGAAACATTCAGCGCTTCTCTGCTCTGGTGTACGAGGCTTTGTCTTCTTCTCTTCCCGAGGTCAGAACGGGAAGGAGATCGGCGTCCAGTTGATATGGAACAGGATTTCTCTTAAATCCATGTCAATCCTGGCCCGGGTAGTGTTCAACAATGGCCGACCCAACACAAGGGGAAACCAATAATCGTTCCCCATGTCAAGGACAACAATGTCCATAGAGACGTAATGTCCCCAGACTCGGACCGGCACATTCTCGATCACTCCCTCGGGGTAGCGGATCGATGAATCTGCTAGATGTACATGGGCATTTGTAGGAGACACCGTGGAGTAGTGTAACTTTTTAAATAATACCTTGGACATGATGTTGACGCTAGCTCCCAGATCACAGAGTGCATCATCAACGCGATGGTTCCAGATCGCGCATTGAATGATTAGCACTCCGGGATCTTCCTTCTTTTTCGGAGGTGTCCTCGTGATGGCTTTAACCGCAGCTCTTGGCAGGTGTGCCCCTTGTGGTATTTCTACTTGGACTCGTGAGACTACACCTGTGTGACAAGCACAATATGTTCTACGAGACGCCTTACCTCGTCTCGTAATAACTGCATTTACTGTTTCAATGGAAGGTTCGGGTTGCCCCGAAATCTTCCCTAACTCGGTAATAGGAACGGCTGTAGCTAATTGAGAAATTTGGGTTTCGATCATTTTATTAAAGCTCAATTGACTTTTCATGGCAGAAGAGAATGAATCCAATCTAGAGTCTATGCTTTCCATGATTTTTATCATTAGCAACAAGCTTTTTATTTATATTTTCAGTGATTTTACCTTGGCCAAACACTAGATCTCTAAGAGATGGTAGATTATTGAAATTGCTGGAATTGAAATTGTTACCTTGTTGAGGCCTCTCAAATGGGAGGTTTGGGCGTGAATTCCAGCCTTGATTGCCGTAGTTGTTCGGTCGATACCCGTTGTTGTTGGAGTTATTGACGTAGTGGGCATTTTCTCGCGTTTCGGGGCAGTCATTCCCCGAATGGTCAGCATTGCCACAGACCTCGCAAGTCATGCGAGCGTCCATGGCTTGCACCGTTTCTTGAGCAGGGGCCTCCATTTTCTTCATCAGAAGGTCCATCTTGACAGCGAGCATGTCCAGAGCTTCAACTTGATGTACTCCACGGGTACGAGGTTGGGTTCGATCATCGGACCAACCTTGGTTCTCGACCATCTTCTCGATGAGGGCCTTTGCACAACTCTCCTCAAGAGAGAAGAAAGAACCTCTAGCAGCAGCATCCAAGTACTCACAGACAGAGCTTATAAGCCCATGGTAAAAGGTTTGGATGATGAACCAACTCTACATACCATTGTGAGGACAAGCAGATATATAGTCCTGGAGGCGATCCCATGCCTCCGGGATGGTTTCATCTTTTAACTGCTGGATACTAGTAATTTTATTCCGGAGTGTCACTAGTGCACTTATCCCAAGTGTCAATGGCTAGTGCACTTATCCCAAGTGTCAATGGCTTCGCGGTTAGCATAAAACCATTGTTTTGGCTTGCCTAATAATGAGAATGGGAATAAACGAAGGTGAATGGCATCGATGCTTACCCCGCGTATGGTGAAAGTGTTGCAAATCTCTAGAAAATACTGAAGATGAGCGTTGTCATCCTCGTGTGGCTTGCCGCAGAACGGGCTAGCCTGCACCATGTTGATGAGGGCTAGCTTGAGCTCGAAGTTGCCATCCCCGACTAGCGGAGCTGGTCCGATATGCACGTTCTCGCTCGATGGAGCGGAGAACTCGTTTATCATCTTGCTTGCCATCCTCGATGAAGTTGTGTCAACGATCGGAAAGACTGGGCTCGTTGGAATGAGTTTCTTCTGAGGAGGTACAACACGGGGTTGCACTTTCCTCACAAGAGAGGATTTTCTTGGAAGTTTGACGGTAGTTGGAAACCAGTCATGCACTGCTCTGCTTCACAAGACCAATGAAACAGAGCAAGGATAAACCCGCTTCAGTAGCGGTATACACAACTAACATAGCTCGAGATAGAAGTTTGAAAGTATCTAGCCAATTGCCTCCCCGCCAACGGCGCCAGAAATATTTGTTGACACTTCTTATGATCCAATATCAGGACTGTGAATCCCAGTACTGGGGCAAGGAGTGTTTCAGTAGTTTTCCTTATGGCTTAGTAAAATATATAAATATTCTGCAAGCGCACAGAATCACCGTTGTAGCACTTCACCACGGAGTATTGTGAGGTATCGTAATTTATATTTCCGCAGGGAAGCTTATGGCAAGAGTAATAGCAAATAGATATTCAAGACTATCAGAGAAGGGTACACGACTAACAAGATAGGGGATGACGGTATTGGATATGAGTGGATATACCGTGACACACACCTCAGGGGAGACTGTAACGACTGTAACACCCAAAAATCCTCTACTTAAAATTTTCTAGTAATTGAATAAATATTATTATTTGTGCTCATATTTAATACAAGGAAATTCAATTATTTTTAATATTAAAATCAAATATAAGATGTAGAAAAAATGTTGATGCATTCATGCTGGCTGCATTGTGTTTGGTTTGTGAGTGGTTCAAAAGAGAATTTAAATCTAAGCTAAATTCATTTTCGAATCATCTCTGTTTGAGCTCTGGAATAGTTCGTAAGCCCAGAGTTCATTTCTGCCCCTCCAACTTTTCTCCTAGGCCGAGCGTGTTCCCTCTTCTCTCCTTCCCAAAGCAGCCCAGCAACTCACCCTCACCCTTCCTTCTCCACTCTCCTTGGCACGCCAGCGCACCGCGGCCCAGCTCCTTCCACGCCAGCCCTCGCTCTCCTCCTCTCACCAGCCGCCGGGCCCCACCGGTCAGCCCCCTTCTTCCACCTTCCTTCTTCTCCCCGTTACTGGCGTGCCCGCCGATGGAAGGGCCCGCACGCCGAGGCCGCTCCCCTGCGCGCCTATTTAGCCGCCTCGCCGCCGCCCCTCAGTCCCCCCTAGCTCGGCTCCAAACCCTAGCGCCCCCTGCTCGCCCCGCTGCCGCCCGAGCAAGCTCCACCGAGCAAGCTTCGCCGCCACCGTCAATCCGCCACCCCGGTGCCCCTCCACCTGATTCAACACCGCCCCAACCTCTGCACTGCAGTACCAGATTATGTCCACCAAGTTCCTCAACTTTCAGGAACTGGTGGACGGCGCTTTGATGCTGGAACACAAGTGTCGTGAGATCAAGGAGAAGAAGCGGAAGTTCCAGGGTCAGCAGACTGGGAGCAACAGTCGCTCAACTGAGGGCAGTATCAACAGCGTCCCCAATACCCCCAGGCGCCGCAGCAGCAATGACTCTTGCAGAATGCTCCAGCTCCACGCAACCCGGTGCAGCAAGGTCCTGTTCAACGCCCCAACCCCGTCAACAACACACCAGTGGGGCCTAGAGTGTGCTACCACTGTGGAGAGTAAGGACACTTTGCCAATGTCTGCCCCAAGAAGGCCCAGAATAACAACCAGCAGGCCAAGCAGCAGCAGGCACAAGCGGGCCAAGGTCAATAGAACCCTGCTAGAGGCAAACTCAACCACACGGGTGCAGAAACTATAGAGGGAGCCACTGACATTGTTGTGGGTACGTTCCTTGTCAACTCGACTCCTGCAACTGTTTTGTTCGATTCTAGAGCTTCGCATGCTTTCATATCTGCTGCCTTTGTGAAAAAGAACTTAATAGCCTTGCAACCCATGATGACTGCTATGCTAATTAGCTCACCAGGGGGGACAACGAGCTACCTTGCATTGCCCCCATATCACCATCACAATAAGAGGTTAGACTTCGAGGTGCGACCGATAGTCTTGGAATCTATTGGTTTCGACTTAATTCTGGGTATGAGTTGGTTAGCCAGAGACGATGCACTGATTCAATGTGCCAAGAGAGCTGTGCAACTGACAACGAAGACCGGTGAGAAGGTGGAATATCAAGCAGCCAGTCCTTCAGAGCACAATCAAGTCAACCAAGCTGAGGATGCAATACCCGAGGACATCAGAGTGGTGTGCGAGTTTCTAGATGTGTTCCCAGAAGAATTGTCAGGTATGCCCCCGAAACGTGACGTTGAATTCATTATTGAACTAAAACCTGGCACTGCACCTATAGGATGGGAGTGAAGGAACTGGAGAAACTTAAGGAAGAATTAAGCTCTTTGCTAGAAAAAGGGTATATTCGTCCTAGTTCTTCAGCATGGGGAGCACCAGTGTTGTTCGTGGACAAGAAGGATGGCACATAGAGGATGTGTGTGGACTATCGAGCCCTCAATGAAGTAACTTTCAAGAACAAGTATCCATTGCCAAGGATTGATGATCTGATTGATCAATTGAAGGGAGCTTGTGTGTTCTCCAAGATAGATCTTCGATCGGGCTACCATCAGATGAGGATCCGACCGTTCGACATACTGAAGACAGCCTTCACCACCCGGTATGGGCTATATGAGTTCACAGTCATGTCCTTTGGACTGACCAACGCTCCAGCATACTTTATGTTCTTGATGAACAACGTCTTCATGGACTACCTGGACAAGTTCATAGTGGTGTTCATTGATGACATTCTGGTCTTCTCCAAGAACGAGGAGGAGCACAAGAAGCACTTACGGATGGCAATGCAATGGCTCAGAGAACATCTATTGTATGCTAAGCTGAGAAAGTATGAGTTTTGGCTGATGGAAGTAGCATTCTTGGGTCATGTGTTATCCAATGGAGGAGTAGCCGTGGATCCAAAGAAGGTTCAAGATGTGCTCAGCTGGAATCCACCCAAGGATGTGAGTGAGATCCGGAGTTCCCTCGGTATGGTCGGATACTATAGACGATCATCGAAGGTTTCTCCAAGATTGCTAAGCCTATGATAGCCCTACTGGAGAAGAATGCCAAGTTCGACTGGACAACAAAATGTCAAGTCAGCTTCGAGGAGTTGAAGAAGAGCTTGACTACAGCACCTGTAGTAGTGCTTCTTGACATAGCCAAGAGTTTCTCCATCTATTGTGATGCCTCTCGTGAAGGATTGGGTTGTGTGCTCATGCAAGAAGGAAGAGTAGTAGCTTATGCATCAAGGTAATTGAGGAAATTGAGCAGAACTACCCAACACATGACCTAGAGTTGGCAGTTGTGGTTCATGCCCTCAAGATCTGGAGACACTACGTGATCGGGCACAAATGTGACATCTACACCGATCATAAGAGCCAGAAGTATGTCTTCACTCAGTCTGAGCTGAATATGAGACAATGCCGATGGTTGGAGTTGATCAAGGACTATGATCTGGAGATCCACTACCACCCAGGAAAGGCTAACTTGGTGGCAGATGCTATGAGCAGGAGGAGCTATGTGAACAAGGTCACCGGACATTGTCTGTCGGAAGAGCTCAGTCTAGAATTTGAGAGGATTAGCCTAGGATTCGTGGCCAGCATCACAGAGATGGTAGTGGAACCGACCCTGGAACAGGAAATTCGGAAGGGTCAGCTTCAGGATGAAAAGATCAAGGAGATTGTGGAGAATGTTTCCCTAGGAAAGGGCCCTAGATTCCGAGTGGATGAACAGGGAACCTTGTGGCACGGGAAGAGGATATGTGTGCCCGATATAGCGCAGATCAAGGACACGATCCTAAGAGAAGCGCATGATTCGGCATACTCGATCCACCCAGGAAGCACCAACATGTACCAAGACATCAAGGAAAGATTCTAGTGGTACGAATTGAAGCATGATGTGGCGACATATGTGGCACTATGTGACACTTGTCAGAGAGTCAAGGCTGAACATTAGAGGCCAGCCGGATTACTCCAGCCCTTGAAGATACCAGAATGGAAATTGGAAGAAGTTGGTATGGACTTCATCACTGGTCTGCCTCGCACACAGCGAGAATTTGACTCCATTTGGGTGATTGTGTACCGCTTGACCAAAGTGGCACACTTTCTTCCAGTCTAGACCACCTACACAGGCGCCAGACTGACAGAGCTATACATGGAGAGGATTGTGTGTTTGCATGGAGTGCCAAAGTGGATAGTGTCTGACCGTGGTACTCAGTTCACTTCACACTTCTGGCAGAAGCTACATAAGTCCATAGACACTAAGTTGCAGTTTAGTTCAGCTTACCACCCCAGACAGATGGACAGATAGAGCGGACTAATCAGATTCTGGAGGACATGTTGAGGGCTTGTGCTCTGCAGTATGGTGTTAGCTGGGACAAGAGTTTGCCCTATGTGGAATTCTCGTACAACAACAGCTACCAGAAGAGTCTGCAGATGGCACCGTTTGAGGCTCTGTATGGCAGGAAGTGCAGAACACCACTGTTCTGGAATCAGACTAGAGAGAGTTAAGTCTTTGGGCCTGAGATACTCAGAGAGGCAGAATGCCAAGTGCAAGTGATCATGCATAACTTGAAGGCGGTACAGTCCAGGCAGAAGAGTTATGCTGATGTCAGACGGAGGGATCTAAATTTTGAAGTTGGAGACTTTGTGTATCTGAAGGTGTCACCGATGCGAGGCGTGAAAAGGTTTAATGTCAAGGGCAAGCTAGCACCATGGTACATCAGACCATTCAAGGTACTAGCATGGATGGGCGAAGTGGCTTACCGGCTAGAACTGCCTGAGAAACTGGCCGGAGTGCACGATGTGTTCCACGTGTCTCAGTTGAAGAAATGCTTGCGGGTACCTGAGGAGCAGATTCCGATCTACGAGCTGAATGTATAGGAAGATCTCACCTACGACGAGTATCCAGTCAAGATTTTTGAAATATCGGAGAGAGTGACAAGAAACAAGGTCATCCGAATGTGCAAGGTGCAATGGAACCGACACTCGGAGGACGAAGCCACTTGGGAAAGGGAAGAGGATCTCAAGGCCGAGTACCCACAGCTATTCGCATCCGCATCTGAATCTCGAGGATGAGATTCATCTTAAGGGGGGTAGGTTTGTAACACACGAAAATCCTATATTTAAAAATTTCTAGTAATTGAATAAATATTATTATTTGTGCTCATATTTAATACAAGGCAATTCAATTATTTTTAAATATTAAAATCAAATATAAGATGTAGAAAAAATGTTGAAGCATTCATGCTGGCTGTGTTTGGTTTGTGAGTGATTCAAAAGAGAATTTAAATCTAAGCTAAATTCATTTTCGAATAATCTCTGTTTGAGGTCTAGAATAGTTCCTAAGCCCAGAGTTCATTTCTGCCCCTCTACTTCTCTCCTTCCCGAAGTAGCCCAGCAACTCACCCTCCCCCTTTCTTCTCCCTGCCTAGGCCCATCCCCCCTCCCCCCTCCCCCCCCCCCCCCCCCCCCGCAGCCCAGCCGGCCGCTTTCGGCCCAGCGATTCCCCTTCCCGCTCGCCTTGGCCCGCCAGCGCGCCGCGGCCCAGCTCCTTCCCCGCCAGCCTTCCCTCTCCTCCTCTCACTAGCCGCTGGGCTCCACCGGTCAACCCCCTTCTTCCACCTTCCTTCTTCTCCCCGTTAATGGCGCGCCCGCGGATGGAAGGGCCCGCACGCCGAGGCCGCTCCCCTGCGCACTATTTAGCCACCTCACCGCCGCCCCTCAGTCCCCCTAGCTCCGCTCCAAACCCTAGCGCCCCCCTGCTCGCCACGCCACCGCCTGAGCAAGCTCTGCCAAGCAAGCTTCGCCGTCGCCGTCAATCCGCCACCTCGGTGCCCCTCCGCCTGATTCAACACCGCCCCGACCCCCGCCGGTGACCCCTTCCACCCGAGCCGATCTGGATCGTTGCATCCAGATCCAAAGCTCCTCATCGCGCCCTGCCCCCTTGTCAAACCCCCCAGCGTACCGATCAACCGAGCACCTTTTGCAAAATAGTCCCTGGAGTTTTTAAATATCAACCCGCGGTCCACTCAAGTTGTACAAGTATTTGCATCTAGGTCCTTTCTTCGCGTTTAGGCCCCTACGTTTTTAAAATTTTGAACCCACGGTCCAGGACTGTCGTATTTGCACATTGGCCCTCAAGTTTTAATACGTATTTACGTATAGGCCCTCAGTTTTTCACAAATAAGCCCCTGGAACTTTTCAAATCTTGCCAGTAGGTCCCTGGATCTTAGAAAACTCATATCTTCTCCGTTTTAGCTCCGATTAGTGTGATTTTCACGCTCATGTGTTCGTAGTGAAGCGTAGAATATTTCTAGAACCCTTCTTTGTACTATTTCTATTGTTTGGTGTACTGTTCTAATAGAATATTTTTTGTTTGCTTGTATTGGCTTGCGTGGATGTTTGTGTGGTGATTCGTGTCCAATCGGTGAGCCTTTCACATTGGACTTCGAGTACGAGGAGGACTTCCATGGACAAGACTCACAACAGCAGCAACAATCACCTTTTGAGGAAGGCAAGTTATAGCACGGACAATCCTTGCTACCTAAACACCACCTTTTACATTTATTTACTTTCATATGCATGTGTCTAAATTGATGTCCCATTAAGGTTGTACCTAGTTTTGTATACCCCATTCCTTTGATTACCCCGGGTTTATGATTATGGGTAGAATCTTTGCTATGCGCAGCTACTGTCACCATTATTTAATTGTTAATTATGACTTAATTGTTCACTTCAATGTTAATGATAAAACTTGCTTTTTAGCAACAGGGTTTAGGGAACTAGAGCATGTGCTGTGTGCTTTGCTCTAGTGTCTCTCCCTAAGGTCCGGTTCTTAAAGAGGCAACCCAGGAGCCTGTCGTCACTGCCAGAACTATTATGGCTCTGGTCTTGGTCAAGTAACTTGTAAGTCTCTAGCTTGCCAGTGGTTACCGATTGGCCGACGGCGTTGTGGGAGGCAAGGTACGCGGTGTTTCTTGATTCCACCGAGGACGGGTGATTCGTTGGCTATGTCTCGTTAGGCACAGTCCCGTGTTGGGAGTCCCTGCGATGGGGAACTCCACACGTTGCGCATGGATGGGTGTGATACCCGCGCGTTGGGCACCATTGACCCCCTCATGGTGTGACTCCATGAGCGTACGTCAATCTCGGTGCCTAGGGTCTCACCGCCTTGTATTACCATAGCGGCTACTGTCTTGTTGGGGTTTCTTGTGAAAAGCTTCGTAGCGTCCCTATGCGGTCACACCTCGGAAGTGTGATTTGTGAGGTCTGATCTACCTCCGCATGGTTGGGTTTAAACTTCCATGAACTTTTACGCGACTGGTGGGTAAAGGGCGAAACCTCTACAGAGTGTATAATCTATCGTGATAGCCTTGCTCAGGGTCACGAGTGGCCTGGATCCTTTTTTATTAGAAGATGATGTTTATTTATGTTTAATGTCACTTATACTTTAGTAATTGTGTTGCAACTGGGTTTCATTCACTGTAGTAACTTGGATAATGTTAATATGAACCAACTAAAAATGCTAATGCAGTTAAGCCATGTCTAGCCTTATTTTGAGCCTTCATACCGTGCTATACTTGCTAAGTAATTGTTTACTTACACTTGTCATTTATTCAACAAAATCCCGGATGGGTAAATAGATTGGGCTGTGCATGAGTCTGCTGCTGAGTTTCCAGAGGATCTACCGTACTACTGAGTTGTGATCTCCCAGTCAGAGTCCCTGTGGATTGCGGCTCCATTAGTTTGAGAGTTTATTAGTCTTCCGCTGTTATTGGTTAGTTTATTTATGAAACACTCTGATGTAAAACTTTATTTAATGAAGAATTTATTCAAGCATATGTTCTCTGTTTATCATATTTGTTCGCTATATGTGTACTATGACTTCCTGGGCTCACATATGGCCGCATTCGGGTTTTGTGAAAATCTGGGTGTGACAGAGACTCAGGTAAGAAAGAGAAGGAGTAGATAGTTGGGAGGACAACAAGAAGACATAGAGGATTTCTTGGTATTATCTATCTGGGTTACTCCAGTTAGAATACAAGGGTTGAGAACTTGCTCTAACAGATCAAGATAAGCTGAGACCTCGACTTAGGGACACAGAACTGGAGACACACGGAAAGGGATGAGAAGGGTTGCCTCCAACCCTGCACGTTTGGGGATCCTACAGGCCGAGCCGGGCGTGATGGATTATGAAGTCCGTATAGGGCTGTCACCACCTAACGGCTACCACCTCCGTGCCAGCTCAGGGATATTCTAAGGTTACAGACTAGTCTAGGTACCACACCCACACTAGACTACATCTACTTACTCCGCTAGCAGAAGCAAGCAATTCTGTCAATACCACAGTGACAGTTCACAACAAGTATTGATCAAAAACGAATAACCCGTCAAGGCAAAGACTTGAATCTAGAACTGGGAGAACTTGGATCACAACAACTATAGTCTAAACCAGAAATACTTGCAACTGGATTAAAGTAGAAGCAAGATATAAATAACTCAGATAAGACGACAAAGATAACTATATTGATAACTTAAAGTCTTACAGAAAGAAAAGGAAAATATACAAGAGCTAATACTAGAGCTTTTGAAGACGACTCCGGAACCTCCGAGGCACAGCTCGACTCAACTCTAACTACCAACTAAACTATCCTAACTCTACTAGAGAGAATTGGAAATGAGAGCTCCTTGACTTGGTGTGTGTTGATACAAGTGAGTGACCCCTCTATTTATAACTTGAGAAGGTCGGTTTGGAGAGGAGTGGCAGCCACGGAAGCTTGAGGCGGCAGGAGGTCGGTTCGAGCGAATGGATCAGTTCGGCCGAACCATCAAATCCACCGCCTTGTGTGCTGGATGGCTTGGATGCTCACCCTAGGTCGGTTTGGCAGCTGTGGTCGGTTCGGCCGAAGGCCTGAGTTCGGCCGAACTGGGCCTGGCCCGTGGTCGGCCTCCCCTGCACTGTCTTTGCTTCCTGGGCTTCGTGGATGACTTGATCCAGGTGGTCTTTGTGTTGGTTCAGCCCAGAAGTGGTGGCGGTCATCCGCGTGTCATGCACGGTCATTGCTTGGTCATCGTTGATGTGGACTACTCTCGTTGTCATATACAACTATGGGGGGTAACCGGCCGAACGGTGTCGTTGGGCCCAATCGGTCATTTCTGACCCCTATAGCACGTATTTCTCATTGTTGTGCCTGCACAAGTCAAACTCACCAAAACTCATGGAAATTTATTAGAAGCAAACCTAAGTACATGGAATGTCACATATATCCTCTTTTATTCCCGAGTATCGGTGGTCGAAAACGTGCCGCAACGACCGCTAACATACATCACTTTTGGGGATAATGGTAAAGGTTGAGTGCTTTAATAGGGTGATATTCAGGTGAGTGAGAAGTTTGTGTTGAAGCGTGTTTTTCTCGAGTCCACACATACAACCAATATATATAAAAGTATTGCTCTAAAGGTTCATTAATCAAACTTGACACCATGTCTAATTTGATTAAAGCAAGCTAGTTAACCTAAGCACCATGCTTAATTTAAAGAGCTTATGAATGAATTCCATGGGATACATTCAAACTAGAGCAACCCAAAAATAGACAAAGGTGGCGTGAAGGCATAATCAAGAAATCTTCACATGGAGACGAGCATATGGAAACTTGTTAACTTTGCTTTAATTTAGGTAAAAAGCAAAAACCTTTTCACATACCTGAGTATGCTTACCATTGGCATCTGATGATGAAGACTTTTTGAAACTGATGCAATGGTGATGGCACTACGCCGACGTGACTGCATGTAGTTGGTTGAGTCCTCCTCCGTGTTGATATTGCCGTGTATGGGTACACGGTCATGGGTTTGGCAAAGGGATTTTGCACTCAAATATGCCAACTCGTGGAAGTCCACGAACCAGCTTGTGTGTAGATGATGTGTTGCGACAAGGGGTCCCAAAAACAAGCTAGAGGAGCGGCAAAGGAGTGGAGGCATAGAGTACGTCTCCTCTCTTGCGCAACAGCGCAAAGATGGGCAAAAACTGGCCAGGCCAAGTGAAGTTTGGCCGCTAACCTCCAATCAAGGCTTGTAGTCATACACACACCTGGCCTAAATCCAGCGGTCGCTTGATTTATTTATTTATTTTTCAAATGTAAAGTGATGATGTAGCAAATGGATGCAAATGTAAGAGTGGGAAACATGCAGTGGATTTGGGCAAAAAAATGGGGTGATAAAATGCATGAATTTCTAAGCCTGGCTTGTCTCATGGCGCAAACTGATCATCCATTGCCAAAGGCGTGGTCGGATGTCAGTCCTGTTTAACCCTATAGACGGTGAACCAACCACGCTTGGGAATCACCGACACAAAATAGGGGCTGCCATGAGTTGGACTAAAAACATCGAATAAATAGGCAGGAACAAGACTTCACTACCTATCTAGACTAGGCACAGTGCCCGAATACAGTTCAAAGTCGAGGAGCCACCCATTCAAAAAGAAGGAATATAAATTGAATGATTGAAAGCAAACATGCAGTGGATAATGCAAACATTAAAAGGATAATGCATAGGCTACCTCCTAGCAGGTACTCAAAATTTAAAGTCTATTAGTGGGACTATCTCACATACCTTGATTTTTCTTTGCCATTTTCGACAATTTGAGATGGAATTGTGGTGATGCAGCATTGTTCATCCGTCACATTTGATTTCCTTTTTCCTCCATGATGACGATCTTTCTTCCATTCTGCACATGGTTATGATAATTCTTTTCATCTATAGATACATACCTGTGAGAACTTTTCTTCTGAAACTTCCGTCCGGTACGCATTGCAGTAGACAGGGGTACACATTGACAGATCCTGCACGATTGGACACCCTGGGCTCTCTCCATCCTCCTATTTGAAACTCACTCAAGCAAACAGGGGTGATCCCGCTAATGCTAGCGGTAAATTAAATTAGTAGACACTAATGTCAATCATCAATATCTTTCGCCAATTGCTTCCCCGGCAACAGCGCCAGAAATGCTTGTTGACACTAATTACGGTCCACTATCAGGATTGTCAATCCTAGTAATGGTGCATGGAGTGCTTATTGGTATTTTTACGACACAAATATAAATCCGCAAGCGCACGGATACCGATGTAGCATTTCACCCAGGTGTATTCCAAGGTATCGTATTTATTTCCTCAAGGAAGCATTGGATAAAGTGTATTGACTATTAACAAGGATGTAAATACTAATTAAAGTACCGGCTAACAAGGTGGGGGTAAAGGATATGATAGGAGTAATATGCAGTTGACACACACAAGGAGAAATCCTGGATAGATAGAAGAGCGGCCTAGCTAGTGGGAGGACAGCGAGATAGGAAAGGATTCTTATATACTTCCAATAACTTAGAGATATCTCCAGCAAAGGTTACGACTAGATGAAGAATGTCATCTATGGTTCTTTTCCTAGTTCTGTTGTCTTAGCTTATACTAGTGCTTCTAAAGACTACTCCGGAACCTCCGAGGCACAGCTCGACTCAACTCTAACTCCCAACTAAACCATCCTAACTCTACTACAGAGAAGTGGAACTGAGAGCTCCTTGGCTTGGTGTGTGTTTCATACAAGAGACTGTCCCCTCTATTTATAGCTTGAGCAAGTCGGTTTGAGGTGGAGTAGCATGCAAGGAAGCTTGGGAGGCGGTGTCGGGCCTTCGGGCGAATCCACCGGTTCGACCGAATCCTCTAATTTGGCCGAACCATGGATCTGCACCGCCTTGACTCCCACGGCCAGGATGCACCCCTAGCATCGGTTTCTGGTGCTAGGGCGGTTCGGCCGAAGGCCAGGCTTCGGCCGAATTGGGCTTGGCCCATGGCCGGCCTCCCCAGCACCGCCTCTGGTCCTGGACCTCCTGGGCTAACTTGCTTTGGTGTACTTCGTGTAGAATTGGCCTAGAGATGAGGTGGCGGACGTCCACGTGTCATGTGTCATCATCGTTCAGTCATTGTTAACGTGGAAGTCTCCCGGTGTCGTGTACGACTAAGGAGGGTAACTGGCCGAATCGTGTCGTTCGGCCGAATCGGTCAATTCCGACCCCTATAGCACGTATTTGTTGTTAATGTACCTGCACAAGTGAAACTCACCAAAACTCGTGGAACTTTATTATAAATAAACCTAAGTGCATGGAATGTCACATATATCCTCTTTTATTCCTGAGTATTGGTGGTCGAAAACGTGCCGTAACGACCGCCAACATAAACCAAGGTTACTATCTAGTGTAGGCACCACACCTATGCTAGACAATAACTACTCACTCTCCTAGAAAGAGCAAGAAATCATGTCAATACCCCGGTACAATTCACCGCAAGTATTGAGCAGAAACGAGAAACCAGCTAAGACAAGGAATTAGGAGAGAACTTCTAGAACGATCCTACAACAGCTATAACCAAGGCTAGACATTCCACAATTATCCACAAAGTAAATGCAGAATAAATAACTCAAGGAAATGCGGAAGATAATATATTAAACACTCAGAGTCTTGCATAAAGAAAATGAAAGGATACAAGAGCTTTACCAGAACTATAGAAGATGGCTCCGGAACCCCGAGCGAAGCTCGACCCTGACTCTAAATCCCAGCTAGACTAGGCTAACTCTACATCTTGAAAGAGAGTGATTCGAGACTTGCTCCCAAGTGGTGTGTGTTGAACCAGGACTTGAGCAGGTGTATTTATAGTTGGGGAAGGCGGTTGTGGAGGAGTAACGGGCAAGGGAACTAGGGGGGTACCCCCCTGGGATTTGGGCGACTCCTCTGGTTCGGTCGAACCAGGTCGGTTTGGCCGTACCCTTGGATGCACCACCTAGCGCTCCAATGGTTCAGATCTCATCCTGGAGGCTGTCTGGCATGTGGGGGCGGTTCGGCCGAACTGTGAAGTTCGGCCGAACTGGGCCCTCCTGGGTTGCTTGCATGTGGTGGTCTTCATGTTAGTGCGGCCCAGAAGTGACATGTTCATGGTCCAAGTGTCCTGCACGGTCGTCGCTCGGTCATCACTAATGTGGATGGCCTCTCGGTTGTGCTTTGCTTCATGTATGGCTAGGGGGGGGGGTAATCCGGCCGAACGGAGTCATTCGGCCGAATCGGTCAATTCCGACCCCTATACCATGTATTTGTTGATATTGTACCTGCACAAGTGATACACACCAAAACTCGTGGAACTTTATTAGAAATAAACCTAAGTGCATGAAATGTCACATATAACCTCTTTTATTCCCGAGTATTGGTGGTCGAAAATGCACCGTAATGGCTGCCAACAACAGCTTTGATAAAGGCTTTTGTACGTGCTCTATCATATCAAAAGTGACAAGATTAGTTACGATTAATCGTCAGTAACAAGATTGAATCTATGATTGGATATCCTTACTTTGGCAAAAGCTTGGGTTTTGGCTTGAAGGTGAACTTCGATGGGGACTTCTTACTTTGGCAACTGTTGGCACTTCTTACGATCCAATATTAGGATTGAGAATCCCGCTACTGGGGTAAGGAGTGTTTCAGTGGTTTTCCTTATGGCTTAGTAAAATATATAAATATTCACCTGGTAGTATCCCCGTTGTAGCACTTCACCTAGGAGTATCCCGAGGTATCGTAATTTATATTTCCGCAGGGAAGCTTTGGCAAGAGTACTAGTAAATAGGTATTCAAGACTATCAGAGAAAGGTACACAACTAAACAAGATAGTGGATAACGGTATTGGATAGGAGTGGATATACCGTGACAAACAGCTCAAGGGAGACTCAGGTAAGAGAGAGAAGGTATAGATAGCTGGGAGGACAACGAATAGAGATAGAGGATTCCTATGGACTTTATCGGTCTATGTCACTCGGGCTTAGAGATACAGGGGCTAAAGAGCCAGCACTGGAAGGTCTGGGTTAACTCTAATGTCTTAGCATCGGGACAATGGACACTGGTGACACACAGAAAGGGATGAGAAGGGGTGCCACCAGCTCCACACTGGGGGATCCTATAGGCCGAGAATAACGATGTGAATTACAAAGATTGTATAGGGCTGTCACCACCTAACGGCTACCACACGTTCATTGAATCGGGGGCAAACCAAGGCCACTGACTAGTCTGGGTACCACACCCACACTAACCAATGACTACTTCACTAGCAAAAGCAAGCAACCTGTCAATACCTCCGGTGACAGTTCACCGGCAAATATTGAGCTAAGTCGAAGAACCAACTAAGACAAAAACTTAAACAAGAACTATAAGCACTAGAACTAGAACCGATTATAGTCTAAACACGATATAGATGCAACTAGAATAGAGTAGAAGCAATCTATAAATGACAATGGCAAGATGATAAAGATAATTATATTGATAAATCAAGTCTTACAAAAGGAAAAGGAAAAGATACAAGAGCTTATACCAGAGTTTCTGAAGACGACTCCGGAACCTCCGAGGCAAAGCTCGACTCGACTCTAACTCCCAACTAAACTATCCTAACTCTACTAGAGAGAAGTGGAAATGAGAGCTCTTTGGCTTGGTGTGTGTTGAAATGAGCCATGGACACCTCCATTTATAGCACCAAAGAGTGGTTGAGTGGAGTAACCGCCACGGGACGTTGTGGCGGTTACCGGCCAGTTCGGCCGAACGTCAGATTCAACTGCCTTAACCTTCTACGGCCTTGATGCATCCCTGGACGCGGTTTTGGGTGCTCGGGGCGGTTCGGCCGAAGCCCTACAGTTCAGCCGAACTGGGCTTCTAGCCCAGGGCCGCCCCCGAGCACCGCCTCTGCTTCCTGGGCCTCCTGGCTAGCTTGTCCTGGTGTTCTTCGGTAAATTTGGCCCATGGAATGACGTGGCGGGAGTCCACGTGGCTTGCACGGTCATCGCATCATCATCGCTGACGTGGACGACACCTTGTGTTCTTCTCATGATGGTTAAGGGGGGTGGTTTGGTCGGAAACCGGAAGGTTTCGGTCGAACCGGAGTTTTACCCCCATTAACGGGCTTTTTCCGACTCAGTCCCTGCAAATTAGACACTCACGAAAACTCATGGAACTTTATTAGAAGTAAAACCTAAATGCATGAAATGTTACATAAAACCTCTTTTATTCCCGAGAGTTGGTGGTCGGATTCATACCGTAACGATCGCCAACAAGCTCCCCCAAGCTTAGACCTTTGCTCGTCCTCGAGCAAAGATAGAAACTTAGGCTCGGTGGATCAGGAGTTGCTACAATGTCATTATTTTGCAGGTAATCTTTATACTCAACTAACACTTTAAGGTATTTGAATTTTTCAGCAAAGTGACCAATTACCTAATTACCTATGGGGCTTCTAGCAAATTCCTTGCCTTGGGCGGTTGAAAGGTAGAACCGTTTAACTCAGTTTTATTCCATTCCTACTCTTTTCAGGATCCCACCTCGGAGTTTTCAAAATTTTTGAAAATTAAAGCTTAGTTCCTCAAAGGCAGACTCAATCACTCAAGAGGTATTTGTATCCTCACCAAAGGCTTTGCCTTCTTTCATCCTAACTCTACTAAAGCTTTTTGTGTGGCTCTTGCAGGACGGATGAATGAAAGCCTACTTGCATTCTAGAATTTTGCTAAGTCAAAGACTGGACCTAAGGAGGATCCAATCATACCTT
Organism: Echinochloa phyllopogon; assembly: GCA_033239725.1. Lineage (NCBI taxonomy): Eukaryota > Viridiplantae > Streptophyta > Magnoliopsida > Poales > Poaceae > Echinochloa > Echinochloa phyllopogon. The sequence goes on along the minus strand of BTCW01000015.1, from coordinate 18,008,406 downwards.
TAGATCGAGAAGTGCAAGTGTATGGATGTGTGGAGTGGAAAGTGGAAATTGGTGGAAACTCCTTGGGAATGATTCTTCCTCTTTTTGAATTTATTTTTTGAGAACATGGGCTATCTTCTTTTTCTTTCTATTTTTGCCATGCTTTCTTGTGGATGGTGGATGGAAAATATTTGATAACTACTAGTGTAGGAATTGTAAGTGAGAGGTGGTGTGTATGTGAATCTCGATCTTTAAAGCATGAAAGGTTCCTCACTAAGGTCGTAACAACTTGACAAAGCTCACTAAAATGACAAGCAGCATATGTATGAAGGTTTTTCAACTAACTTATCATATGGCTTTGGATAGGCATTTTGAACCAATGAGGAACTTTATTTGAATATTTTTGAAAATAAAGCATCCGAGATTTTCACCTTACTAAGAGCAGAAATAAAACTCAACCAAATCTCACTATATCATTCCTCACAACAACTTCGACTTAGAATAAGCATAGGCTCCCACAAGGATTTTTTTAGGTTTTATCATCACTCATGCCAATTAAATTCAAGTACCAATAAAAGCAATTAATTAAGCATAAGATACTTGCAAAATAAATGACAGAGCAACTATTCATCATTTCCAAAATGAGAGGCATATGTTTCATTCATGCATAGTTTGGGAGTTGATTTTTATTCAAGATTCAAAGCAAATATTTTTTTTTTGGTCTTTTCTTTTATTTAAACAGGAATTGAAATGAAGGGAAATGAAAGCAAACGAAATTACTGATAAGCTGGAACGGGTCGGACATACCTTCGCGGGGGTTCTCCGCCCCCCCACCCCCCAGCTTGCTTGACGACGTCACTGGTACGGTCGGAAGTTCGAGAAGTAATTGTTCATTCTCTCGAACTTCTCCCTCTGCTCATACCTTTGGGATTCCAGCATAGAGTTGTTCTCCTGAAGGTAGCGAGTGTGCTGGGCCAAAGTCCCTCCAATGTCCCGGGTGCGATCATCGATGAGATCCACTCGATCGGAAATATAGGATAATTCTCGATCAATGTACGCCCCGATTGGCGTGGTGTACCGTTCGGACTGAGAGAATCCTGGGTTATAGGGTGGATAGTAGGTACTATCGAACCCATAACCCTGGGAAAATTCAGAGCCCGAACTCTGAGCATAGTCCCAGCGGCCCGAGGCAAAGTACTCCGGACCCTGGGGATATCCAGAGCCTCCTGCTCCAGATGTCCCAGCGCTGGTGTACTGCTCATAGGCCTCCTCAAAAGCAGAAGTGTGGCGGTGCGGTTCTTGAGGTGAATCCGTGTGTCCCTGTGCAGTGGCCATACCATCGTCTCTTCTGGCACGCCCTCGGGTAACTGGCCCTGTGCCTGTAACACTGTGGCGGGCTGGCTCTCACCTGGGGGTGAGTCTTCCGAACCCGCCCTTAGCTGAAGGGTCAGTTTCCGAGCGGCATACAACCTAAGTTCCGGGCAAGGTAATGGAACTTCGGTTGTATGGCCACGATAAGTCATAACGAGGCTCCCATCAAACGCCTTGCGTATCATGTGGCCTTGCACAAAGTGCTCGGCATCCACGACAGGATGTTCTATCTCGATGTATGATAGCTGGGCGTTGTTAAGAATGCCTAGCCAGGTAGCGAGGCGAGTAACTAAAGAAGTCATCGCCACGCTCCCAACACGAGGGGGCATAGAAATCCAATGGGCAACCTAGTCTTGAACATGCGAGACTGGAATCTTTTTAGTCATTGCATAAAGCAAACACAACTCCACTATGTTAACGGGACGCAAATCCGACCGAGGGAACACCGTCATAGCCAGCCACCGATGCATGAAACGCAAGGTGGGGTTACGAATGTCATTTGTACGGGGAGCCGTACATCTAGTGTTCTCGAAAATTTTGTGCCAAAAGTCATCTCTACTAAACTTTTTCAAAGATTTAGTGGGCTGTAAAGAACAGCGATGATTAAAACCAAAGCCACACTAAAATCCCTCCAAGAGCAAGAATACTCTTGGTTAAAAAGTCGAAAGCAAATACCCTCCTTTTCAGAAACGAGTGTGCATAAAAATTCAAGGGAAAGGAGGCGCGAACTTGGTTCCGTGATCTGCCGGAAGTTCTCCCACCCAATGGCGTGGAAAACCTCCAGAAACTTGTCGACCATCCCAATCTTTACGAGCAGGTCATGCTTATAAATTCGGGTATGTTCGAATTCCTTCACGCGCAGCAAAGCAAATGCTTCTTGCTCGCGGGTCGTCCTGAGGATGATGTCTTCCTCACTCAGGAGCCTTCGAACTGAGCTAGAGGCATAGCCTCCGCCTATGTTCGATGCCCCTGGCTCATCCATCTCCATCGGAGCCGGTGCGTTGGATTGTGTCAGTGAACTACCGTCATCATCACCGCTTGAATGACGGCTCAACCGGCTGGACCTTCGGAATAGCCACGACATGTTCCCTACAAAAGTTTAGTGCACACAATGATACCCGAAGGACTGAAACTATGAGGTTAGCACAATGAAGGCAAGTCAGTCGTTCTAGGGTTAATCATTCTTGCGGGGATTTGACACCTCCACAAAAAGGTTAGTTGTTCTTGTGGGTGTCGGAAACCTCCACAAACACGTTCAAGTTTCAACAGCAAAATCGGAAGCAGATATTTTTGTGTTTTTCTTAATGCAAGTGAATCAAACTTGAGCAAGAACAAAGAGAGAAAGCTTGAGAGCAAGCTAGAGCAAGAACATGAGAGGGAGAGAGAGCTCATGGGCAAATGTATGCAGCAAGGAGTGGTGCAAGGAGTGGTGCAAGAAGCAAGCAAGCACTTAGGGCAGCATTTATAGGCCGAGGGGAGGCAGGCCTGGTTCGGCCGAAGGGCAGTGCTGCCAGCACTCCATGTGAGTGCTGGTGCTCCCCCTTTGCTTCATGTGCACGCAAATTTTAGTGGCCAGCATTGATGTATGGTCATTTGAGTGGAAGTTAGTGCAAAGATTGTCACACCCCAAAATTTTCAAATTTTGGGATGTGAATTTTCAAAAAAATTAATACAATAATTTTCTCAATTTTCTAAAATTTTTTCCAAGCTTTATTTAATTTACAGGGAATTTGTAATTGAAAAAAAAATATATATATATAAATAAAAATATATTTGTGAAAAATAAATAAAATGTTGTGTGTGTTGCATTCATGCTGCTGCATTGTGTTTTGTTTGTGTGTGATTCAATTGGAATTTAAATTCTGTTTAAATTCGAATTTGAATCATTTAATTTGGAGCTCTAGAAAAGTTTCTGCGGCCCGAGTCCACTTTTCCTCCCTTGACTATTTTCCTCGACCGATTTTGGCCCTTCTACCTTTTTCTTCAGTAGCAGCCCAGCTCCAGCGCTTCCGCTGCGGCCTGGCCAGCGGCCTGCTTCGCCCGGCCTGCCGGCCTGCTCGTCCCGGCCCAGCGGCCTGCCTCCCGCTCTCTCCATCCGCTCGGCCCATCTTCCACTGCGCGGCCCAGCGGCCTGCTCGCGCCCCGCCCCCGCACCAGCCCGACTCGGCCTAGCAGCCAGTCCGGCCCAGCACCCGCCAACGCTCGCGGCCCGCAGCCCCCCCCCCTCTGTCGACTGACGAGCGGGCCCCCCCGTGTCAGCCCCGTCCCTAACCTCCCACCCGAGTCCTTCTCGGTCCCGGCCATGGAGTCCCGGCCGACCCCGGCACGGACGCCGAGGGGCCCCGGACTCTCCTGGGCCGTCCTACAAATAGCGCCGCCGCTACTCCTAACCCCCACCCTAATTTTGCGCCGCCAAACCTCCGATGTTCGAGTTCGTGCTCGCCGCCGCCGTTTCCAAACCCGCCGCCGTCGATCTCGTCGTCTGTCGTCGCTCCACCCCGGCGAACTGCCCCAAAACCGCCGCGTGAAGGTCAGGAACCCCTCGAGCTCCTTCTCGCCCCACCCCGTGCTCTGTACCGCCGTTCCCGCGTTGAACCGCCACCGCCCGAGCGCCGCCGCCGCCATGGGACGTCGCGCGCCACCGTCGTTGCTTCGCCGCCGACGAGAGCCACCCAGTTGAGTTAGTCGCGTCGCCCCGGTCCTGTAGAGCCCAAAACCCGCGTCAACCGTGCCCCGTAGCGCGCTCGCGCGGTTTCTCCGGCGACCCTCCGCCGCGCGCGCGGGCGGCGCCGCCGCAGTACCTCTCCGCCGGCGACCACTCCTCTCTGGATCCAATTTAAGTCGTCGGATCCAAATCTGACGGCTCAGATCGAATTGAGCTGAGTCAACACCCTGGTCAATAACGGTCAACCCTAGTCAGCCATGGCGTTTTTCAAAAGAGCCCCTGCCCTTTTTCAAAATTAACCCGCAGTCCTGTTTTATTCAAAAATAATTACAATTAAGTCCTGATTTTTACAGAAAACCCCCTGCCTTATTTAAAAATAGTACCCGAGGTCCTGTTTTGGTTAATTTGCAAATAAACCCTTCTGTTTTCATATAAAATTATGTTTTAGCCCCTGGGTTTTTGCAAATAAGCCCCTGGAACTTTTAAAACTTTGCCAGCAAGTCCCTGAACCTTAGAAAAGCCATAACTTCTCCGTTTTAGCTCCGATTTGATCCGTTTTCGTTGCGTTAGATTCATATCAACTTAAACTCCTCGTTAGTACTGTTAATTGACATCTAAATTGTTTCTGAATTTTATTCCATATTAACTTGATTAAAGATTATTTAAACGTGTTTTCTAATTAAAATCCAATTAAGGTTTATACCTGGCTTTATATTAAATGCTAAAATTAATTTCTGAATAAAATATAATAAAGTTTCATCTCAGTTCTCGTGGTGTTAATTTGATTAATGTTTACTTAACTAGCTTTTGCTAATTAAAAGCAATTTAGAGTCAACCTCCGGCTTTTCATAAATAAATGTTAACATTGATTAACATTAACATAAATATGATTTCGAATTATAATATTGATTTAAATAACATGGTTCATAAATTATTCAATTAGATGCTCTCACATATTTTATTCCCTGTTAATGTTTAATTTGGAATAACTTATACATAAATAATTATAAATAAAATAAGATTAAGTTTTATCCCGGTTTTACAAATTCAAACATAATTATTTGAGATAATCTCTACTTATGATTTACTTTACTTAAAATCAATCAAGCATATAATTATGTCATTTAATAATTCAAATCTTTCGATAGTCGTATCTTTTCAACCGTAACTCCGTTTTCAGCGATTCTTGCGCTCACGTGACCATAGAACCAAGCCCTATCCTCTAGTGCGTTCTTTTAAAGTTTTCCTTTGAATGGTGTACTGTTCTTAGTGTATATTGTTTGCTTGTTTGATTGTGCCGATGATTGCCGCGAATAGAGAAACGTCATCGAGCGAAGGAACACAAATCAAGTGCTGTCAAGCTTGAAGATCAAGACCGAAGACTAAGTGAATTCATTGGATTTGAGGCAAGTACAGCACGGACAATCCTTGCTACCTAAACACACCTTTACACTATTTGCTGCATATGCATGTGTCTAAATTGTTCCTATTAAGGTTGTACCTAGCTTCGTTAATCCTGTACCTTGATTACCTTGGGTTATTGCATTTGGGTAGACCTTTGCCAGGCGCAGCTACTGTCACCTTTGCTTAACTGTTAATCTTGACTTAATGGTTCACTTCAACGTTAATGGTAAAACTTGCTTTTTAGCAACATGGATCAGGGAGCTAGGGCGTATGCTTCGTGCTTGGCCCTAGTGTCTCTCCGTAAGGACTGGTTCTTAAAGCGGCAACCCAGGAACCTGTCGCCACCACTGGAACTATAATGGCTCTGGTCTTGGACAAGTAACATGTACGGCTCTAATTTAACAGTAGTTACCGATGGGCCGACGGCGTTATGGGAAGCATGGGTGAGAGTATGGTTTGATCCACCGAGGACGGGTTTTCCGTCGGCTATGTCTCGTCAGGCAAAGTCCCGTGCTCCGCACGTTGCGCTATTTATTTTTGTTGTTGGCCTTCGTGCCGCGCTTGGACGCCATTGACCCTCCTATTCGGAGCGCCCTGGGAGTCAGTCAATCTCGGTGCCTTGGGTCATGCTGCCTAGGTTGTACCATAACGGCTACTGTTTTGTTAGGGTGTCTTGTGAAAAGCCTCGTAGCGTCCCTATGCGGTCACACCTCGGAAGTGTGATTTGTGAGGTCTGATCCACCTCCGCGTGGTTGGGTGCAAAGTTCCTTTGAACTTTTACGCGACTGGTGGGTAAAGGGCGAAACCTCTGCAGAGTGTACAATCTATCATGATAGCCTTGCTCAGGGTCACGAGCGGCCTGGATCCTTTTTGATTAGAAGATGATATTTATTATTGTTTAATGTTCACCTCTACTGCATTAATTAGGAATTTCAACTGGGTTTCACTTAATTGTAGTAATCTTGGTTAATGTTAAAATGAAACAACTAAAATTTGCTAATGCAGTACAGCCGTGTCAAGCCTTTCTTTTAAGCCTTCATTGCCGTGTTGTATTTGCTAAGTAAGACAATTACTTACACTTGCCAACATTCAACAAAATCCCGGATGGGTACCAGATGATGGAGTGAATGAGACAGCTACTGAAATTCCTAAAGATTTCCATACTTCTGAGCTGAGGTCAACCAGTCGGTGTCCCTGTGAACTTGAGGCTCTATCTGTGAAGATAGTTAATAAATAGTCTTCCGCTGTGTTTTAGGTAAACTCTGATGCAAAACTAGTTTATTTGAGCATATGTACTCTGTTTTACCACATTTGTAAGCTGTATGTGTTTTGTGGACTTCCTGGGCACACATACAGTAGCATTCGGGTTTCTGTGTAAATCCGGGTGTGACAGATTGGTATCAGAGCTATGCTGACTGTAGGACCGCAGCCTAGATAGTACTGGTCTTCCATTAAGGCTTATTTCGCCATACAACCCATGCTTTCTCAATCCTTGATATTTTGATTCTTAAAAAGATGCTATCCTTGAGCATTTCCCCTCCTTGACAATTTCCCTGTTTGGTCATTATATCCTTGAATGTTTTATCCCCACCTTGATAATTTACTTCTCACCCTTGACTTCAGATTATTTACCTCTACCTTGGTTTGATAAACTGCTGATCCTTAAATTTTGTCTATTCAACTCCTTGTTAATTGCTTTACCTTGGCCATTCATTCTCCTTAAAAATTTCTATTTCCATTTCACACCTCCTTGTCCTTCAAATATTGTCACTTTGGATTCTTACCTTGGCTTCTGATTTCCAAAGTGCCTTTGCTACTTTTCCTTCATCCTAAAACACTTAGATTGTCTGTATCATCCCGGTGCGTTTGCAAGTCACTTGAAGAACAAAGATATCGTTCGTCTGCCACAAGAAGTTCAAGCCTGAACGACTTCAAATTACAAGACTACCATTACATCAAGAAATTAGAAGGTCAAGTTGAAGGATGCCTATACCAAGATGAAGATATATCCATACCTAGGAGGATTCCCCCTTACTAACAACGTCTAGCTTCGTTTAAAATTTTGGCATGGTTAACCTTGGTTGAGTGTGTTTGTAATGACAGTCCTTATGCCTTTGATTGATTTGGTTCTTTGTGATGATTGTTGGTGTATTGTTGGTCTTCTACCTGCAATGACATCAGCTTCTTAGCTGGGTTCTTACCTTCAAAGGCTTACTCCTCCTTCCTCACCTCCTTCTCCTTTTCCGCAATCCCTCCCCAGATGGAGAATCCCCTTGAAAGCAAAGCCGATAGTGCCTCTGGAAAGGAAATACCAGCTACTTCAATCCATCTCAAGATGGCAGAGCTTATGGAAGTACAAACATGGGCAATGCACACGATGGCTCAAGCTATGGGAGAAATCCAACAAGCCATGATGGAGCAAGCCATGCTTCTCAACGATTACAACAGAACCAATGAAGGAAACCGTAGGGTCTCACTAACAGCGTCCCCGTCATCACTCAACTGTGAGAAGCCCTTAGCCATGCAAGCAGAGGCTTGTGAGTTATCATCTCCCTTAGTTGCGGAAATGACCAATGTGGGAGTTCACCCAGGACCAGTAAAAAAGCAAGTGGTAGGAGCATGGGATTGTCAACAGAATAACAGGACTCATGGAGTTCCAGAGCTAGAAGGGAGGCTACAACATGAGGACACTAAGACTCCAGGAGGTTGTATATGTTGTGAACACCATGGTCTTCCATGCCCTCAGGTTGAAGCTAGCCTAATGACAACTGAGGCGTATCATAGTTTCCGTTCGAATATCAACAAAGAACATGGAGCATACGCTAGAAGGTCAGCACCACAAGGAGCTACCCAAGCTAAAGGCAGTGCTCCAATTATGGGCCTTGAGGATTGGAGCATCACCATCAGAGAATTTCAACCCAAGAAAAGTAGTGGACCCAGGCAGCAAATAAACGAAAGGAGCCGAGGAAAAGAGATACTTGTACCAGGGGCAAGTGGTGATAATTGTCCCAGATCCACTCACGGATTCCAAGATCAACACACCAAGCACCTGGAAGACGTCCACCCTCCACATCACCACTACCTCGAGATGAATCCAGATGCACAAAATACTTCACCAGCAGGGAACACCATACCGAAAGTAGGCCGAGACGAAGTTTACGCTACCTTTTTGGTAAGAGAGGATACTACAAGCCAGTGTTACATCCGTAACAAGACAGGTAACCAGAATAGTAAGAGACCAGCCAAGAAGAGGGGTAGAGACGAATTCCAATCATATTCCCCAAACTACGAAAGAAAAGGACCACCAGCTCGTCAATGGCCGATACCTCTAGAATTTGCTGCAACAAGCAGATGCTACCGTTGTGGCGAGGAAGGCCATCATGCGCACGCGTGTCGTTGGAGAACCAGATCATCAGCCCTAGTGACCACAGGGGGGCAGAAAGGTGTCGATGCATACAAGGCGTTGCAGGAGTAGGAGAACCTGACATGACAACACCCACAAGATAAGATTGTGCTAAGTGGAAAGGAAGTCGCCACAGACGGGGACACCCACGTCAGGGAAAAGCAATCCAGGAAATCTATTTGGGTGTACCCCAACAATCCAATCAGAGTAGTAGAAGTAGAATTAAGGGAAGTGACCACAAAGTGATTCATGGTATTTCTGTAGCCTGAAGGAGTGTGATTCTCAAGTCCATGTAAAGACCACTGATTTGAGTAAAGTCTACAAGATGTCGGAAGTCACCTACCTAAAACCTTTTATTCTTGCTAGCCTTTCCTCTGAATCTCGGGACGAGATTCCTGTTAAGGGGGGTAGTTTGTCACACCCCAAAATTTTCAAATTTTGGGATGTGAATTTTCAAAAAAATTAATACAATAATTTTCTCAATTTTCTAAAATTTTTTCCAAGCTTTATTTAATTTACAGGGAATTTGTAATTGAAAAAAAAATATATATATATAAATAAAAATATATTTGTGAAAAATAAATAAAATGTTGTGTGTGTTGCATTCATGCTGCTGCATTGTGTTTTGTTTGTGTGTGATTCAATTGGAATTTAAATTCTGTTTAAATTCGAATTTGAATCATTTAATTTGGAGCTCTAGAAAAGTTTCTGCGGCCCGAGTCCACTTTTCCTCCCTTGACTATTTTCCTCGACCGATTTTGGCCCTTCTACCTTTTTCTTCAGTAGCAGCCCAGCTCCAGCGCTTCCGCTGCGGCCTGGCCAGCGGCCTGCTTCGCCCGGCCTGCCGGCCTGCTCGTCCCGGCCCAGCGGCCTGCCTCCCGCTCTCTCCATCCGCTCGGCCCATCTTCCACTGCGCGGCCCAGCGGCCTGCTCGCGCCCCGCCCCCGCACCAGCCCGACTCGGCCTAGCAGCCAGTCCGGCCCAGCACCCGCCAACGCTCGCGGCCCGCAGCCCCCCCCCCCTCTGCCGACTGACGAGCGGGCCCCCCCGTGTCAGCCCCGTCCCTAACCTCCCACCCGAGTCCTTCTCGGTCCCGGCCATGGAGTCCCGGCCGACCCCGGCACGGACGCCGAGGGGCCCCGGACTCTCCTGGGCCGTCCTACAAATAGCGCCGCCGCTACTCCTAACCCCCACCCTAATTTTGCGCCGCCAAACCTCCACTGTTCGAGTTCGTGCTCGCCGCCGCCGTTTCCAAACCCGCCGCCGTCGATCTCGTCGTCTGTCGTCGCTCCACCCCGACGAACTGCCCCAAAACCGCTGCGTGAAGGTCAGGAACCCCTCGAGCTCCTTCTCGCCCCACCCCGTGCTCTGTACCGCCGTTCCCGCGTTGAACCGCCACCGCCCGAGCGCCGCCGCCGCCATGGGACGTCGCGCGCCACCGTCGTTGCTTCGCCGCCGACGAGAGCCACCCAGTTGAGTTAGTCGCGTCGCCCCGGTCCTGTAGAGCCCAAAACCCGCGTCAACCGTGCCCCGTAGCGCGCTCGCGCGGTTTCTCCGGCGACCCTCCGCCGCGCGCGCGGGCGGCGCCGCCGCAGTACCTCTCCGCCGGCGACCACTCCTCTCTGGATCCAATTTAAGTCGTCGGATCCAAATCTGACGGCTCAGATCGAATTGAGCTGAGTCAACACCCTGGTCAATAACGGTCAACCCTAGTCAGCCATGGCGTTTTTCAAAAGAGCCCCTGCCCTTTTTCAAAATTAACCCGCAGTCCTGTTTTATTCAAAAATAATTACAATTAAGTCCTGATTTTTACAGAAAACCCCCTGCCTTATTTAAAAATAGTACCCGAGGTCCTGTTTTGGTTAATTTGCAAATAAACCCTTCTGTTTTCATATAAAATTATGTTTTAGCCCCTGGGTTTTTGCAAATAAGCCCCTGGAACTTTTAAAACTTTGCCAGCAAGTCCCTGAACCTTAGAAAAGCCATAACTTCTCCGTTTTAGCTCCGATTTGATCCGTTTTCGTTGCGTTAGATTCATATCAACTTAAACTCCTCGTTAGTACTGTTAATTGACATCTAAATTGTTTCTGAATTTTATTCCATATTAACTTGATTAAAGATTATTTAAACGTGTTTTCTAATTAAAATCCAATTAAGGTTTATACCTGGCTTTATATTAAATGCTAAAATTAATTTCTGAATAAAATATAATAAAGTTTCATCTCAGTTCTCGTGGTGTTAATTTGATTAATGTTTACTTAACTAGCTTTTGCTAATTAAAAGCAATTTAGAGTCAACCTCCGGCTTTTCATAAATAAATGTTAACATTGATTAACATTAACATAAATATGATTTCGAATTATAATATTGATTTAAATAACATGGTTCATAAATTATTCAATTAGATGCTCTCACATATTTTATTCCCTGTTAATGTTTAATTTGGAATAACTTATACATAAATAATTATAAATAAAATAAGATTAAGTTTTATCCCGGTTTTACAAATTCAAACATAATTATTTGAGATAATCTCTACTTATGATTTACTTTACTTAAAATCAATCAAGCATATAATTATGTCATTTAATAATTCAAATCTTTCGATAGTCGTATCTTTTCAACCGTAACTCCGTTTTCAGCGATTCTTGCGCTCACGTGACCATAGAACCAAGCCCTATCCTCTAGTGCGTTCTTTTAAAGTTTTCCTTTGAATGGTGTACTGTTCTTAGTGTATATTGTTTGCTTGTTTGATTGTGCCGATGATTGCCGCGAATAGAGAAACGTCATCGAGCGAAGGAACACAAATCAAGTGCTGTCAAGCTTGAAGATCAAGACCGAAGACTAAGTGAATTCATTGGATTTGAGGCAAGTACAGCACGGACAATCCTTGCTACCTAAACACACCTTTACACTATTTGCTGCATATGCATGTGTCTAAATTGTTCCTATTAAGGTTGTACCTAGCTTCGTTAATCCTGTACCTTGATTACCTTGGGTTATTGCATTTGGGTAGACCTTTGCCAGGCGCAGCTACTGTCACCTTTGCTTAACTGTTAATCTTGACTTAATGGTTCACTTCAACGTTAATGGTAAAACTTGCTTTTTAGCAACATGGATCAGGGAGCTAGGGCGTATGCTTCGTGCTTGGCCCTAGTGTCTCTCCGTAAGGACTGGTTCTTAAAGCGGCAACCCAGGAACCTGTCGCCACCACTGGAACTATAATGGCTCTGGTCTTGGACAAGTAACATGTACGGCTCTAATTTAACAGTAGTTACCGATGGGCCGACGGCGTTATGGGAAGCATGGGTGAGAGTATGGTTTGATCCACCGAGGACGGGTTTTCCGTCGGCTATGTCTCGTCAGGCAAAGTCCCGTGCTCCGCACGTTGCGCTATTTATTTTTGTTGTTGGCCTTCGTGCCGCGCTTGGACGCCATTGACCCTCCTATTCGGAGCGCCCTGGGAGTCAGTCAATCTCGGTGCCTTGGGTCATGCTGCCTAGGTTGTACCATAACGGCTACTGTTTTGTTAGGGTGTCTTGTGAAAAGCCTCGTAGCGTCCCTATGCGGTCACACCTCGGAAGTGTGATTTGTGAGGTCTGATCCACCTCCGCGTGGTTGGGTGCAAAGTTCCTTTGAACTTTTACGCGACTGGTGGGTAAAGGGCGAAACCTCTGCAGAGTGTACAATCTATCATGATAGCCTTGCTCAGGGTCACGAGCGGCCTGGATCCTTTTTGATTAGAAGATGATATTTATTATTGTTTAATGTTCACCTCTACTGCATTAATTAGGAATTTCAACTGGGTTTCACTTAATTGTAGTAATCTTGGTTAATGTTAAAATGAAACAACTAAAATTTGCTAATGCAGTACAGCCGTGTCAAGCCTTTCTTTTAAGCCTTCATTGCCGTGTTGTATCTGCTAAGTAAGACAATTACTTACACTTGCCAACATTCAACAAAATCCCGGATGGGTACCAGATGATGGAGTGAATGAGACAGCTACTGAAATTCCTAAAGATTTCCATACTTCTGAGCTGAGGTCAACCAGTCGGTGTCCCTGTGAACTTGAGGCTCTATCTGTGAAGATAGTTAATAAATAGTCTTCCGCTGTGTTTTAGGTAAACTCTGATGCAAAACTAGTTTATTTGAGCATATGTACTCTGTTTTACCACATTTGTAAGCTGTATGTGTTTTGTGGACTTCCTGGGCACACATACAGTAGCATTCGGGTTTCTGTGTAAATCCGGGTGTGACAAAGATGCTCATTTTGACATGACCAAAGTGGACAAATTATTGGTGTCACTCCCATGCTGCCATGTTTGTGATAATTGGTGAGTGTGCAGCCATGTGGAGTGGGGTAAACATGTTTTGTGCTGGTTGGTGATGATGGTAAATAAATGGAGATGTTCTAGAAGGGGTAAAAGTAACAAAAAATACAAAATTTACCCACTTCAAACAAATTTCAGCATATGGTCCATTTATTTTTACCAAAATTTAAACCAAAGATGTTTTGCATGCACCAATTTTATTCTTGCTATTCTCTCATTTTATTCCATGCACAAGTGATTCAAAAAAATTTAAATAAAGCATGCAAATGCAGTGAATTGAAATTTAAAATTGGAAAGGGAAACATGAGATACATACCGGTTTTTCTCGCGGCGAGAGCTTGAATTTTGAGTCCACGAGCGGGACTCCTCCGTGTCTTCAATGACTTTTGTCATCGTCCGATCTTGTTGATGTAGTGGGCATCTTCTCGCGTTTCGGGGCAGTCATTCCCCGAATGGCCTGTGTTGCCACAGACCTTGCACGTCATGCGAGCGTCCATGGCTTGCACCGTTTCTTGAAGAGGGGCCTCCATCTTCTTCAGAAGGAGGTCAATCTTGGCAGCGAGCATGTCCAAAGCTTCAACTTGGTGGACTCCTCGGGTACGTGGTTGGTCACGTTCAGTGCCCCAACCTTGATTTTCCATCATCTTCTCGATGAGGGCCTCAACTCGGTTCTCCTCAAGAGAGAAAAATGCTCCTCCAGTAGCAGCATCCAAATACTCACGGGCTGAGCTCTTTAGCCCATGGTAAAAGGTTTGTATGATGAACCAATTACCGTGTATGGTAAAGGTGTTGTAGATCTCCAGGAAGTGTTGGAGATGAGCGTTAGCATCTTCGTGAGGCTTGCCGCAGAACGGACTAGCCTGCACCCTGTTGATGAGGGCTGGCTTGAGCTCGAAAGTCCTGTCTCCGACAGGCGGAGTGGGACCGGTACGCACATTCTCGCTCAATGGAGCCGAGAATTCGCGTATCATCTTGCATGACATCCTCGATGCTAAAGCCGTGTCGACGTCGGGAAAGATTGGGCTCGTCAAGCTGAGTTGCCTCTGAGGAGGTACAACACAGGGTCATACTTTCCTCAAAAGTGACTCAGGATTCTCTTGATAGTTTGACGGTAGTTGGAAACCAGTCATGCACTGCTCTACTTCACAAAGACCAACGAACAGAGCAAAGGTAAACCCGCTTGAGTAGCGGTACACTCAACTCAGATAACTTGAGATAAATGTTTAAAAGTATTCTAGCCAATTGCTTCCCCGGCAACGGTGCCAGAAATGCTTGTTGGCACTTCTTACGATCCAATATCAGGATTGAGAATCACGGTACTGGGGTAAGGAGTGTTTCAGTGGTTATCCTTATGGCTTAGTAAAATATATAAATATTCTGCAAGCGCACAGAATCACCGCTGTAGCATTTCACCTGGGAGTATCCCGAGGTATCGTAATTTATATTTCCGCAGGGAAGCTTTGGCAAGAGTACTAGTAAACAGGTATTCAAGACTATCAGAGAAAGGTACACAACTAAACAAGACAGGGATAATGGTATTGGATAGGAGTGGATATACCGTGACACACAGCTCAAGGGAGACTCAGGTAAGAGAGAGAAGGTATAGATAGCTTGGAGGACAACAAGAAGAGATAGAGGATTCCTATGGACTTTATCTGTCTATGTCACTCGAGCTTAGAGATACAACGGCTAAAGAGCCAGCACTGGAAGGTCTAGGTTAACTCTAATGTCTTAGCATAAGACAATGGACACCAATGGCACGCAGAAAGGGATGAGAAGGGGTGCCACCAGCTCCACACTGGGGGATCCTACTGGCCGAGACTAACGAGTTTGATTACAAAGACCGTATACGGCTGTCACCACCTAACGACTACCACATGGTCATTGAATCAGGGGCAAACCAAGGCCACTGACTAGTCTGGGTACCACACCCACACTAACCAACGACTACTTACATCACTAGCAAAGCATGCAACCCGTCAATACCCCCGGTGACAGTTCACCGGCAAATATTGAGCTAAGTCAAAGAACCAACTAAGACAAAGACTTAAACAGAAACTAGAAGCACTAGAACTAGAACCGACTATAGTCTAAACACGATATAGATGCAACTAGAATAAAGTAGAAGCAAGCTATATATGACAAAGGCAAGATGATAAAGATAATTATATTGATAACTCAAGTCTTACAAAAGGAAAAGGAAAATATACAAGAGCTTATACCAGATCTTCTGAAGACGACTCCGGAACCTCCGAGGCAAAGCTCGACTCGACTCTAACTCCCAACTAAACTATCCTAACTCTACTAGAGAGAAGTGGAAATGAGAGCTCCTTGGCTTGGTGTGTGTTGAAATGAGCTGTGGACACCTCTATTTATAACACCAAAGGGCGGTTGAGTGGAGTAACCGCCACGGGACATTGTGGCGGTTACCGGCCAGTTCGGCCGAACGTCGGATTCAACCGCCTTAACCTTCTACGGCCTTGATGCATCCGTGGAGGCGGTTTTGGGTGCTGGGGGCGGCTCGGCCGAAGCCCTACAGTTCGGCCGAACTGGGCTTCTGGCCCAGGGCCGCCCCCATGCACCGCCTCTGCTTCCTAGGCCTCCTGGCTAGCTTGTCCTGGTGTTCTTCGCTGAATTTGGCCCATGGAATGACATGGCGGGAGTCCACGTGGCTTGCACGGTCATCGCATCATCATCGCTGACGTGGACGACACCTCGTGTGCTTGCATGATGGTTAAGGGGGGTGGTTCGGACGGAAACCAGAAGGTTTCGGGCGAACCAGAGTTTTACCCCCCTTAACGGGCTTTTTCCAACTTGGTCCCTACAAATTATACACTCACCAAAACTCGTGGAGCTTTATTAGAAGTAAAACCTAAATGCATGAAATGTTACATAAAACCTCTTTTATTCCCGAGAGTTGGTGGTCGGATTCATACCGTAACGATTAGACTCCTCTCATTGAACTAGACGTTGAGCCAGTCATTCCGTTGTCCATAGCACTACTCACGGATGATCCTTGGGGAGCTATGATCTCCTTGGACATGATAATCGACGGAGTGTGCCTGCAATCAATGACGTGATCAAAGGTTGTTATCTCCACCTTTTTCTGCATAGCTCTTTTCTGCTTGGATCCCACGGGCACTACCGGCAGTTCAAGTGAGATTTCTGGTTACACAAGTTAAAGACCAAAATGTATCATAGTTTTACAAATTAACAAATTATAGTCAATGTCAATAGAAACAACTCTATCTATGGCTTCTTCTGTTCTCTTTGGGTCATCTCCGGTTTCCGCGTCCACCTTGTTGTCAACCTCAGTGGCTGCATCTGATCTGCATCACCTTCAATTGATTTTTCTGGGGAACTATGTTCTAGTTCTTCCCAGACTTGTGAAGCAAGACCACCAACTTCTTCCTTGTCGTCTTCAGCAGTAGACTATTGTTACAAAGAACTCGAGTCAGACAAAACAAAAGCGAACCAACGATAAATCAAACACATGACTCCTTACTGGGCCTGGTGGATTGATCTTCGAGCATTCTCCAACAATTGTAGGCTTCTCAGCTACTCTAGTGAAGACATGAGACAAGTGCATCAGCACTGTCTCGTCATATATCTCCTCTAGCGCCATCCTAGAAGGATCTGAGCTACCAGTGTACTCGTAACTGAGTACTTCTCACCTCTGGAGTGGTTGCACCCTTCGGTTTAAAAAGCTAAAGGCGATTCCGACTCCAGATAATCCTTTTTTCTTCAAAGATTTTACCCACTTTAACAAAGCGGGTACTTCTTCAGCCTCTTCAACAGTTGGCTTCAAGTTCTAGGTTGAATGATCTTTTGGATACCAATTATCTTTTGGCAGATAGCTCTCCACATGATTTCCTGTTGTAGCAAATTACAGTTACATCAGACAAACTAGTATTACAAAGTACTCATTGTTGAACAGCAAGGCACTTATCGATAATGAACCAGTCGGACTTCCAAGTCCCGCAAGAGTCCTTCAGTGGCATATCAAACCACTGGTCCTTCATCCTCTGGCGAAACTGAATACCAGCTCCACCGACTACTTCTATCTGAGTAGAGCTAGGTTGTGGTTTGATGTGGTATAGAGTTTTAAAGAGAGGAAGACTAGGCTCAATGCCTAAAAATGCCTCACATGCGTGAACAAATACGACCACGTGTGTAATCCCATTAGGATTAAGGTGGCGTAGTTGAAGCTTATAGAAATCAAGGAGAGACCGGAAAAATGGAGAAATTGGAAGAACAACCCCATGTCCACGGAAAGAGATGAATAATGGAATCTCATGGGTATCCTCAGTAGGAAATTGCAAATTTTTGCAAGATCTCCATTGCAAAGTTTCTGCGGAAAGTAGAAGGCCTTGGGTTACCAGGTTTTGCAACTCTTCAACACCAGCAGTGCAATCTATCCAAGCATAACCTGGGGATGTCGTGTTATTGGTGTTGGGCTTTGTGTTTGGATCCACAAGGGACTTCTTCACCTTCACGACCTTCTTCTCCGCGGCTTTTGGTGGCTGCTCATCATTGGTTTTCTTCGTGGCACTTTTCTTCTGACCCATGGCTGCTGAGCGGGTGAGGACCTTGGATTTCTCACTAATTCAATACTAAGAGTGGATGTTTAGGCTCGGAGGCTACGCAAGGTTCGGGGGCTACTGATTAGCTGGGCAGTTGCGCAAGCTTGGGGACTGGAAGAAAGCTCAAGGTTTTAGCTTACAAGCACAAGTAAATGGATCTGGCTAATACCCCCGGTATTTATAAGCACTATGATAGGGTTACTGTGTCGCACAATAAACCTCTGAAGCGGCGCCTCATATTCCGGGATAGCGATCCGATTTATTTGGTATATTTTCCTTTCTCCACCAAGATTTGTGGTGGATTGGTTTTTCCAGATATCACTGAGATCTTTAAATCAAAGATATTTGATCTAAAGCTCGGATGCTACTGGCGGATATTCATAGATTTTATTATTTTTGAAATTTATGGCTTAAGTCAACTAAAGACCTTCGAAAAAATGTTAACAAAACTACTCGAAGCTCGGGGGCTACACCCAATGGGTGCACCTACTCGGTGCACGCCATTGAACTACTCTTTATAAACATAGAAGACTACTTTGAACCTTTGACTACTTAAAAAGTAGTCGGAGTCTCGGGGGCTACACCGATTGAGTGCATCAAAGATGCACTCCAAGAGAAATTACTCGATACTGAAGACAAGAGCATCTTGGACTTTGCTCCAACTACTCGAGTCATCAAGAGACGAACCATGAAGATGTTAAAACAAATTCAAGACTTGAAGCAAAGACGCAAGATGCTCGAGGGCTTGTGGGACAAGGAACCTTAAGGCCACTCATGTACAGGACTAAACTACTCGACAGAGGAGTCTAGCCTGAGTACTCGATGAAGCAGTCGGCTATGGTGCAAGACGGTGTAGTTGATTCGGAGAAATAGTTGTGTACGGTTAGGAGACTCCCCAAAGTACCCCATTGTAGTACTCCTTGTTGAATATGACTAGGATCATGTAACCGACTTGTAACTCTGCTCCATGTACATATAAGGCGGGGCAGGGACCCCTCCAAAACAACTCAACTCATACACAAAGCAATAAAGCATACAGGACGTAGGTTTTACGCAATTTGTGGGTCGAACATGTCTAAATCTTTGTCTTGTGCGTTCACCATTGTTCCTAGAACTCGACGAGACCCACAATACTAATCTCTGAGATACCCCTAGACAGAAACGCCGGAGATAAATTATCGACAGCGGCTACCTCACAAGTCCTAGTCTAGATGCTGGACGTACTCACTTTGGCCAACAAGTCGAAGCAGGACGACCTAGAGATTCCAAGCAAGAAAGCTGCAAGCACAAACATCAAGCCCTCTGACAAACAGATCAACGTTGTTGATCTTCAGACGGGCGACCTATCCAAAACTGCTCTGATGGGAGTAGATTTAGACTGTAAATAGGAAGACACGATCGTCAAGTTCCTTCGATATAATAAAGATATATTTGCATGGACGCCATCTGATATGCCTGGTTTCCTAGTGACTTGGTCGCGCACAAACTAGATGTTGACATGAACGCAAAACCCAAGAAGCAGCGATTAAGACGCTTTGCCCAAGATGGACGTGATGCCATCAAGGCAGAACTTGCAAAAGTACTCGCAACTTGATTCATCAAGGAAGTCTTCCACCCCGAGTGGTTAGCCAACCCAGTATTGGTTAGAAAGAAGAACAACAACGAGTAGAGATTGTGCGTCGACGACACTGATCTGAACAAGCATTGACCAAAAGATCCCATGGGTCTCCCATGCATTGATCAAGTCATCGACTCAACCGCAGGCTACGCACTTGTAGGATCTAGGATTACCGACTAGAGGGGGGTGAATAGGCGGTTTTAAAAACTTCAACCACAACACTAGACAAATTTAATTAGAACCACAAGGTGAATAAATTCTCTAGCTGAACTACGCCTATGTTGATGGTTTTGCAATCTAGGGTGACAAGATAAAGATCAATCTCTATGAATTTTAACTTGCTTCAAATAAATAAATCAAGATACAAGCAAGTAACAAAAGCAAAGAGACACAAAGACTTATCACGTGGTGTCGATGACTTGCCGGTCACCCCTAATCCACGTTGAGATGGATTCAATGTTCAACCGCTCCTCTATCAAGTCTCCACTTGATGTATGAGCCGGCTAGAACCAATGAACCGCTCCAAATCTCGATTCCACTAAAGTTGCTCTTCACCGCTCCGGCAAGGTGAGCACAAGAACCTCTCACAATCAATTTCCACGGCAACTTCACAATCTTATTGAAGTGCTCGGTGGAATCATGAGCTCTGAGCCGGCTAGGAGGCGGCAACCTCCAAGAGTAACAAATCAACCACGAGCTCGATGCAATCCTAGTGCCACAATGATCAAATCCTTGATGCAATGCACTAGAGTCTCTCAATCTCACAATGAAATGCAATCCCAAAGCAAGTGAGTGAGAGAGGGGAGAAACAAGGGCTCTAGAATGAGTGTTCAGCTTTTCAAAGTGCCAAGAGACCCCCCATGCCCGTGAGGGGTGAGTATATATAGCCCTCTCCCCAAAACTAGCCGTTGGGGAAAAACCCGTTCTGGATCGTGCATGGCGGACCGTCCGCATGGTCCACGCGGACCGTCCGCGTTTGAATTACAACGGCTATGAAGCGCTATTAGAGTGTGTCAGAGTCGACCGTTGGGGCTCGGCGAACCGTCCGCCAAGCACCTGCGGACCGTCCGCCATCCCACGGACAGTCCGCCAGAGAAGGCCGGACCGTCTACTCGAAACAGCTCTAGCTCCTGGAGAAAATGAGCGGAAATACGGACCGTCCGCGACGCATCATGGACCATCCGTGAGATCCCTCCAAGTCAAAGTAAGTGGGCCCCAGTACAACAAACATAGTTGACAGTCCGCCAGCACCACGGACCGTCCGTCAAAACTCCGCGGACCGTCCGACAACACTCCGCGAACCGTCCGCCAGACACGACAGGGCGGAGTTTCAACAGAATTTCAGAGTGCACCCTTCCAAGTTAGTCACCACAAATTCTAAATGCATTACATGCACATCAAAGACCATTGTGGCACTAATATTTCATCGAACCAACGACGTTGATCCCTCTTGATAGTACGGCTATGTAACCTATCAATCCGGTCATTTTTCACCCACTAATCGCCTCATGACCGGTCAAATTTAAAAGCCCTATCATATACCTTTGCCTTGAGCTTCCATAATCCCATAGCACACATGCTATCCACACATTGTCTTTTGAAGCTCATTCCAACTCTCAGGACTAACCTAATCTCATTATCTCAAATAAAATTGTTAGTCCACAAGGGTTGTCATTAATTACCAAAACACAATTAGGGGCCTAGATGCTTTCAATCTCCCCCTTTTTGGTAATTGATGACAACCATAACAAAGGAGTGATAGAGTTGATTGTGAAACATGAAATTACTTACTCTTATTCAAAGAATTCCATATAGAAGATAGAGTAGATAAATTCATGTTTCAATAAAATAGAGAATGGCTCCCCCTACATGTGTGCATGGATTCCTTGTGACAATTCCCACACATGCTGAAATAATATAAATTTTACGAAGCATCCCCTACAACATGGATATCAAGGCAACAACAAACACATATATAGATAAAATCGAGCCTCAAATTCCATAGAGCCATTAAAATCAAACCACCGTGAGATAGAGATGTAATAAATAGGTTCATCGCACAAACAAATAAAAAAGTAGCACGCAAGCAATTAAGATTTAGCTTATTACAACCACACACATAGTTCATCTCGCAAATGCCATAAAAGTAAATATGCAATGCAAAGTCCATGCTCATGCAACAAGCTCCAAGCTCCCCCTGGAGATCACATCACTCCAAGTCCTCCAAATCTCTCCCCCTTTGGCATCAAATACCAATAAGGGACTAGTCATCCTGCGGTGGTGGAGGAGGTGGACGAGGATATATGCTATAGAAGTGGTCACTGAAGTCGGTGAACGACGTACTAAAAGTAGCAAAAGACCCCTCAAGCTGAGTCTGGCGATCCACCATCTGCTGATACTGCTCTGAAGTAGACAATCCATTAAATCTAGCAGTCAAGTTCTCCATATCAGTGTGAAACCCCTGCTGCATACCCTGAAGCTGAGTCATAATAGGCTGATAAAACTGAGTGTTCATCTGCTGCTCATAGGCATGAAACCTCTCATCAAATCGCTGTTGGAGGCCCTGCTGCATAGTATCAAACCCAGTAGCCATCTGTGCCCCAAAAGACTGAGCCATGCCATCAAAGTATGAAGTGAAGTATCCATTTGGAGGAACCCAAAAACCCTGTGGCTGCATAGGAGGAGGAGGAGGAGTAGGAGGATGAGGCATCTCAGGCATACCCATATCAATATCCTCATGAGCTTCTGCCCCAACATTGGGCTCACCAGCATCATCATCAACATTTTCATAGGGGGTTAGTGCCCTTCTCAGAAAGTCCTTGGCATTAGCAAATGGCTGAAACCATTCGTGGCGAATCTCACAACGACCATTGTATCCACACTTTTCCTTAATTAAGGACATGATATATGGTGCAAAATATATGTTGCCAGCTAGTGACATCCTCTTGTCATCCATCAGCTCAAAAATCATCTTGATAACATTAAATTTAGTCCCAGTCATAATGTAATGGATCACATTCCAATAATACTCTCGAATCTTATCTTTGTTCCCACTCTTAGGCATGAATGTGTATCGAATAATTCTATTAATAGCAGTGGGGTGATGCCTAAGCCCAGTGGGTGTGCCATGTTTAACTGGAATACCAATACGTGCAGGCTCATAGAATCTCTGGGATTCTTCAAAAAGATCTTGTTGATACACATCAAGACTGTCAGCACCATAAAAGTAGTCATAGTCTAATTTATTTGCTGCAGCAAACTCTCTAAAGGTAGCAGTGTATCTCGATTGGCTAGTCATCCACTCAACAGTTTGTATCTCAATATCTAGCTCAAAGGTGGCATAGAACTGTCGAATCAGTGTTTCATTCCAATTACAGTGATGCTCCATAAAATTTCTAAGCCTAAGTCTCTCAGGGAAGACAGCCACATGTTCTAGCACTGGTTTACTAGCAAGGTAATTAAAATCAATCCTCTTATGAGCCCATAGAGTGCAACCAAGCAAGTGACCAAAGAAAGCATCTTCTTGAACTAAAGTATGGAAGAAGTGATTATCTGTGTCACGACGCTGAGAGTAGGCATTGATGTTTCTTACCCTTGCATATTCTCTTGACTGCCAGACTTTCCTAGGAGCTGTGTGAGAGTGTATCAATAATGTCCGGATGCAGACCAACTCCCCCTTGATGCAATCCTGCATCCTCCTCCACAATATATTCAGATTGCTGCCCCACAGAGGATTCTACCTCTGCATCACCTACATAGTCACTGTCATCGGGGTCATCACTGCTAAGATCAACATCATCATCATCAACCCGACGTCTCTTGGACGGCCCATCATCACCCTTCTTCTTGGCCCCGCTCTTCTTGAAACGAGTAGCCAAAGTCTTGGCGAGCTTGCGAGCACTGTGGTAAGACAATCATTTGAGTCAATATACAAACAGGTTGGATAATATTTGATGAATGAGAGAATCCCAAAATACCCTGTCCAAATCCACAGTTGACAGTGCCTGGCGGACAGTCCTGCCAGTCACCGCGGACGGTCCGCCAAGTATTGGCGGACAGTCTGCGACGTCCTGGCGGACGGTCCGCTGGTACTGTTTCGCGAAGAACATGAACAGTGATCCACGAACTTTCGATCCACAAATCTCAATATTTAACCAATGGAACTCGATCAAACTTTTGCCAAACCATCACTAGACCATATCCAACATATTCCCCAAGATAGATTTCCAAATCCATGGCCAAATTTCAGATTAGAAGCCCAAACCCTAGCCACATTCATCCTTAGATTCAAACCAAACGAGAGAGAAATCGACGAAAATACCCGGATGACATGATGGAGATTACTGTAGAGAGTCCGTGGATATCCTCGGACCGTCCGGGAAGTGCTCCAATCAAAAGATTGAGTGATGGGCTCTTTTCTTCACCAAGAACTAGAGAGAGAGAGGTTGGAGAACAATGGCACAAGTTGTGTGAGAGAGACACCCATCCCTTTAGATCTCGTCGGTGGGTGGACCCACGCGCTTAGGCGCCTTGCGGACCGTCCGCGGTCCATTGCGGACCGTCCGACCCCCTCGAACGCGAACCCCCCAAACCTTCTGGTAAATTTTGGGGTAATTACGGACCGTCCGCGGACCACTGGCGGACCGTCCGAGCTGGCGCGGACAGTCCGCGGTCCGTTGGCGGACAGTCCGTCCTGCTCATTCTTTTCAGCCCGAGATCCAACCTTTTGAACACTTATTGTGATGGATCCTTGGGGTTCATTGCTTGAAAAAATGATGCATAATTTTACAATCATAGCAATCATGACATGATGAGCATTAGGGTTAAAAAAATAAACATATGAATGCAAGATAAAAACAATATGCATAAGGATGCTCATGCTAGGGATCAAGCCACATTTGAGATATCAATGACATTCAACTCATTTCTTAATTTGCAAAACCGAGATTCATCCAATGGTTTTGTGAATATATCAGCCAATTGATCATCCGTGCCCACACCTTCAATTTTGATATCACCTTTGCTCACATGATCTCTAAGAAAATGATGCCGGATATCAATATGCTTGGTTCTAGAATGTTGAACCGGATTATTTGCAATCTTGATAGCACTTTCATTGTCACATAATAGAGGAATTCCATTGAATTTCACACCATAATCAAGAAGTGTTTGCTTCATCTACAATAATTGAGCACAACAACTTCCCGCCGAAATATATTCCGCTTCGGCGGTTGAGAGAGCAACCGATGTTTGCTTCTTTGAACTCCATGACACAAGTGAACAACCAAGAAGTTGACAACCACCGGAAGTGCTCTTTCTATCAACTTTGCAACCGGCATAATCCGAATCCAAATAACCAACCAACTCAAATTGAGCACCTTTTGGATACCAAAGACCAATATTTGGAGTGAATTTCAAATATCTCATAATTCTTTTCACCGCGGTCAAATGACATTCTTTAGGTACGGCTTGAAATCTAGCACACATGCATACACTAAACATGATATCGGGCCTAGATGCGGTAAGGTAAAGCAAGCTACTTATCATGGATCTATAAAGCTTAATATCAACCACTTTACCTCCCTCATCAAGATCAAGATGTCCATTTGTAGCGATTGGAGTCTTGATTGGCTTTGAATCTTCCATGCCAAATTTCTTTAAAATATCCTTGATATATTTAGATTGGCAAACAAATGTGCCTTCCTTAATTTTCTTGATTTGAAGACCAAGAAAGAAGCTCAACTCTCCAATCATGGACATCTCGAATTCCCTAGACATCATTTCTCCATATTCTTTACAAAAAGATTCGTTAGTAGAACCAAAGATAATGTCATCAACATATATTTGACAAATAAAAATATCATTGCCAATTTTCTTAGTGAATAGTGTAGTGTTAACCTTTCCAATTTTGAAACCCTTTGATAAAAGAAAATTCCTAAGCCTCTCATACCAAGCACGGGGTGCTTGCTTCAATCCATAAAGAGCCTTAGAGAGCTTATACACATGATTGGGCAATTTTGGATCTTCAAAACCGGGAGGTTGTTCAACATACACTAGTTCACTAAGATCACCATTCAAGAAGGCACTTTTAACATCCATTTGATAAAGTTTTATGTTATGAGAGCAATCATAAGCAAGTAACATTCTAATAGCTTCGAGTCTAGCTACAGGAGCAAAAGTTTCATCAAAATCCAAACCTTCGACTTGAGTATATCCTTGTGCCACCAATCTTGCCTTGTTTCTCACCACAATACCATCTTCATTTTCCTTGTTGCGAAAGACCCATTTAGTACCAATAACATTTTTGTTCTTGGGCCTCTCAACCAAAACCCAAACTTTGTTCCGGGTGAAGTTATTTAATTCTTCTTGCATAGCCATCACCCAATCTAGATCAACAAGTGTCTCATCTACACGTTTAGGTTCAAGAAAAGATACAAAAGAATAATGTTGACAAAATGAAGCAACACGAGATCGAGTTTGGACACCCTTACTAATGTCACCCACAATTTGGTCAATGGGGTGATCTTTGGCGACTTGGCCATGAATTATTGGTTGAGTAACTTGATCTTGAGAAGATGTGGACGATGATGTAGTAGAGATCACTTGCTCATCTTCTTGAGGAGAGTCATTTGCACTTGCATTATCAATCACTTGATTTTGAGAAGATGATGCCATTTCTTGATTACTAACAATATGTTCCTCCTCATCATCATCATCTTCTTCTTCTTCCCTTGGTCGAATATCACCAATATCCATGTTCTTCATGGCTTCTTTCAAACTATCCCCTCTCACATCATCCAAGTTATCTTTCTCATCTTGTGACCCATTTGTTTCATCAAATTGAATATCATAAGCTTTTTCAACAAATCCCTTGGACTTGTTGTAGACTCTATATGCCTTGCTACAAGATGAATAACCAAGAAAGAATCTCTCATCACATTTGCTTTGAAATTTAGATAATCGAGATCCTTTCCTCAAGATATAGCATTTGCATCCAAATACTCTAAAATATGAAATATTCGGCTTTCTTCCAACAAGCAATTCATATGGAGTTTTGTTAAGAAAGCCATGACAATAAAGCCTATTTGATGAATGACAAGCGGTGTTAATAGCTTCGGCCCAAAATGAATCCGACACATTGTACTCGGCCAACATTGACCTTGCCATTTTAATCAAGGTCCTATTCTTTCTCTCAACCAATCCATTTTGCTCCGGAGTATATGTGGTTGAGAATTCATGTTTGATTCCCTTTTCATTGCAAAATTCCTCTACACGAGTATTCTTGAATTCACTACCATTATCACTTCTAACTTTCTTCAACTTGAGCTCAAACTCATTTTCGGCCCTAGTGACAAAGTTCTTGAAATGATCAAACACATCCGCTTTGTCATGAAGGAAGAATACCCATGTGAATCTTGAGAAATCATCCACTATCACAAGACAATAGCTATTCCCACCAATGCTTCTATATGTCGTAGGCCCAAAAAGATCCATATGCAATAGCTCAAATATTCTTGTGGTAGACATGACACTCTTGGTTGGATTAGAATTTGCAACTTGCTTTCCGGCTTGACAAGAGCTACATAATTTGTCTTTTTCAAACTTTACATCTTTCAAGCCAAGGACTAGATCATGTTTGATTAGTTTATTAAGTTGCCTCATTCCAACATGACCTAGCCTTCTATGCCACAACCAACCCATGGAAGCTTTAGAAAATAAACAAGTTGAGAGATTTGCTTCTTTAGATGAGAAATCCACTAGATATAGACTTTCATGTCAAAACCCCTTAAAGATAGTTTCTTTTTCATCAAGAGAGGTTACTACAAAATCATTACTAGTGAAAGAACATCTATATCCATTATCACAAAGTTGAGCAATAAATAAAAGATTGAAATTCAAGGAATCAACTAGCAAGACATTGGAGAGTTTATAATCTTGAGAGATAGAAATGTCACCAATGCCTTGTACACCTCCCTTGCTATCATCACCAAAGATAATATTATCAAAGTCGGAGATATCTTCATCAAGACATGAGAATATTTTCTTTTCACCGGTCATGTGATTTGTGCAACCACTATCAATCACCCAATGCCTTCCTCCGGCTTTATAATTTACCTACACAAAAGAATCACTTCCTCTTAGGTACCCAACTCTTGGGTCCTTCAATGTTAGTGATCATAACTCTAGGCACCCTAATAGACTTTAGCCTAGTGCTATCCATAGACCTACCAACAAACTTGGCACACACAACACCCTTTGAATCTTTCTTAAGAATGTAAGATGGATCAAAGGATACGGTCTTCTTGCTCTTGCACTTGTGATTCACATCAACCTTTGTCTTGCAAATGTGACATTTCTTGAATTTAGCTTCTTCTTGCAATGTCAGACTTGATGGCACATAAGTGGTCTTCTTTGGAATGAAGGCCGACTTCCCTTGCTTGGGCAAATAACCAATATCATTCTTGTTCAATGTGAATTTTTGACATGTCCAAAAATGATTAAACTTGACTTGACTTCCAAACCATTTGGAAAGATCCTTGGACAAGCACTCCACTTCCTTCTTCAAAGATTCATTTTCCGATAATAGAAAAGATGCATCATTTGAATCTTTCTAACTAGTGCAAGAGCTTATACTTGTGCTACAAGAAATGTTAGTAGAGCAAGACAAGCAAGTATTGCATTTATCATTGTTAGCAACTATTTTCCCTTTGGCCTCTTGCGCAGGGAGTGAGTTGTGAGCTTCCTTAAGCTCCTCATGCTTTCCCTTTAGAATTCCCAATGAAGTGTTGAGAGTACCATGGGATTCCTTTAGGTTGGCATGAGAAATCTTTAGCTCCTCATAGGATTTTTGAATTGAAATGTTTTTCAATTCTAAATCCTTCAACTTTTCTTTTTCCTTGCGCAATTTTTCATCGGATTTTATAACCAAACTAGCAAGGTATTCATATGAAATAGCATTATCACCACTATCATCATCACTATCACTATCACTCTCTTCTTCATCCATTGTTACCTTTTGAAGTACTTTTTGCCATGAGGCAATGAGGCTTGGAGAAGAGAGATGGAGCTTCCTTGATGGCAATCCCGGCAATACCTTTTGTTGGCTTGTCATCATCATCATCATCATCACTTGCATCGGAATCCCATTCAACAAAGTAGGCTTGCCCATTTTTCTCCTTCTTGTAATACTTCTTCTTCTTGTGGTCATTCTTCTTGTTCTTCTTCTTGCCAAACTTGTCTTCTTTCTTGTTTGGACAATTCATTGCTATATGTCCCTTTTCACCACAAGAGAAGCAATCTTTGTCTTCAAATGGATTTTTCCTTGAGAATTGGTATTTCTTCCCAAACTTCTTCTTCTCAAGAATTTTCTTAAGCCCTCTAACAATAAGAGCCATCTCCTCATCTGAGTCTTCTTCTTTTTCTTCAAGATGAGTATCTTCTTGAGTAGCTTGAGCCTTGAGAGCAATGTTCTTCTTCTCTTCATTTGTTGCTTGACCATGAGCTTCTTTTTGAGATTGCTTGAAGATATCATGTGTGAGTACTTCACCAAGCACTTCCGTAGGAGTGTATTTCTTCAAATCTTCTCTCACTAGCATTGTGACAATTGTCTCATATTTTCCCGGGAGACTCCTAAGAAATTTCCTAGAGAAATCTCGATCCGGCACATCATAATCAAGACACTTTAGCTCATTCACAATCTCATTCAACCGATTGAACATGGTTGAAACGTCTCCATCCTTCTTCATAGTAAACTCATTCAATTTTCCTTGGAGTACATAGAGTTTGGCTTCTTTGACCGAGGATGTTCCCTCATAAATTTCCGCTAGCTTGTTCCAAACATCTTTTGCAACTCTAATACCCTTGACACGGTTGAATTGATCACGAGATAGAGCCTCATACAAAATGCACAAAGCTTCCTCATTAAGGTCCTCATTCTCAAGGTCTTTTTCGGTCTTGTTGTCTTTGTCTGGGATGACAAACCCGTCCTCAACAATTTCCCAAATTTTTCTTCCGGCCGTCCTTAGATAGGTAGTCATCCTAGTCTTCCAATAATCATAATCTTCCCCATCAAATAAAGGAACCTTCCTTTGCTTCATTTTGCCTTCTCTAGCCATTTTAATCCTACGCCGGGATGATTAAATCCTTGATTAGGGAGTACTTAGCTCTGATACCACTTGTAGGATCTAGGATTACCGACTAGAGGGGGGGGTGAATAGGCGGTTTTAAAAACTTCAACCACAACACTAGAGAAATTTAATTAGAACCACAAGGTGAATAAATTCTCTAGCTAAACTACGCCTATCTTGATGGTTTTGCAACCTAGGGTGACAAGATAAATATCAATCTCTATGAATTTTAACTTGCTTCAAATAAATAAATCAAGATACAAGCAAGTAACAAAAGCAAAGAGACACAAAGACTTATCCCGTGGTGTCGATGACTTGCCGGTCACCCCTAATCCACGTTGAGATGGATTCAATGTTCAACCGCTCCTCTATCAAGTCTCCATTTGATGTATGAGCCGGCTAGAACCAATGAACCGCTCCAAATCTCGATTCCACTAAAGTTGCTCTTCACCGCTCCGGCAAGGTGAGCACAAGAACCTCTCACAATCAATTTCCACGGCAACTTCACAATCTTTTTGAAGTGCTCGGTGGAATCACGAGCTCCGAGCCGGCTAGGAGGCGACAACCTCCAAGAGTAACAAATCAACCACGAGCTCGATGCAATCCTAGTGCCACAATGATCAAATCCTTGATGCAATGCACTAGAGTCTCTCAATCTCACATAGAAATGCGATCCCAAAGCAAGTGAGTGAGAGAGGGGAGAAACAAGGGCTCCAGAATGAGTCTTCAGCTTTTCAAAGTGCCAAGAAACCCCCCATGACCGTGAGGGGTGAGAAAATATAGCCCTCTCCCAAAAACTAGCCGTTGGGGAAAAACCCGTTTTGGATCGTGCACGGCGGACGGTCCGCGGACCACTGGCGGACCGTCCGAGCTGGCGCGGACAGTCCGCGGTCCGTTGGCGGACAGTCCGTCCTGCTCATTCTTTTCAGCCCGAGATCCAACCTTTTGAACACTTATTGTGATGGATCCTTGGGGTTCATTGCTTGACAAAATGATGCATAATTTTACAATCATAGCAATCATGACATGATGAGCATTAGGGTTAAAAAAATAAACATATGAATGCAAGATAAAAACAATATGCATAAGGATGCTCATGCTAGGGATCAAGCCACATTTGAGATATCAATGACATTCAACTCATTTCTTAATTTGCAAAACCGAGATTCATCCAATGGTTTTGTGAATATATCAGCCAATTGATCATCCGTGCCCACACCTTCAATTTTGATATCACCTTTGCTCACATGATCTCTAAGAAAATGATGCCGGATATCAATATGCTTGGTTCTAGAATGTTGAACCGGATTATTTGCAATCTTGATAGCACTTTCATTGTCACATAATAGAGGAATTCCATTGAATTTCACACCATAATCAAGAAGTGTTTGCTTCATCTACAATAATTGAGCACAACAACTTCCCGCCGAAATATATTCCGCTTCGGCGGTTGAGAGAGCAACCGAGTTTTACTTCTTTGAACTCCATGACACAAGTGAACAACCAAGAAGTTGACAACCACCGGAAGTGCTCTTTCTATCAACTTTGCAACCGGCATAATCCGAATCCAAATAACCAACCAACTCAAATTGAGCACCTTTTGGATACCAAAGACCAATATTTGGAGTGAATTTCAAATATCTCATAATTCTTTTCACCGCGGTCAAATGACATTCTTTAGGTACGGCTTGAAATCTAGCACAGATGCATACACTAAACATGATATCGGGCCTAGATGCGGTAAGGTAAAGCAAGCTACTTATCATGGATCTATAAAGCTTAATATCAACCACTTTACCTCCCTCATCAAGATCATGATGTCCATTTGTAGCGATTGGAGTCTTGATTGGCTTTGAATCTTCCATGCCAAATTTCTTTAAAATATCCTTGATATATTTAGATTGGCAAACAAATGTGCCTTCCTTAATTTTCTTGATTTGAAGACCAAGAAAGAAGCTCAACTCTCCAATCATGGACATCTCGAATTCCCTAGACATCATTTCTCCATATTCTTTACAAAAAGATTCGTTAGTAGAACCAAAGATAATGTCATCAACATATATTTGACAAATAAAAATATCATTGCCAATTTTCTTAGTGAATAGTGTAGTGTTAACCTTTCCAATTTTGAAACCCTTTGATAAAAGAAAATTCCTAAGCCTCTCATACCAAGCACGGGGTGCTTGCTTCAATCCATAAAGAGCCTTAGAGAGCTTATACACATGATTGGGCAATTTTGGATCTTCAAAACCGGGAGGTTGTTCAACATACACTAGTTCACTAAGATCACCATTCAAGAAGGCACTTTTAACATCCATTTGATAAAGTTTTATGTTATGAGATCAATCATAAGCAAGTAACATTCTAATAGCTTCGAGTCTAGCTACAGGAGCAAAAGTTTCATCAAAATCCAAACCTTCGACTTGAGTATATCCTTGTGCCACCAATCTTGCCTTGTTTCTCACCACAATACCATCTTCATTTTCCTTGTTGCGAAAGACCCATTTAGTACCAATAACATTGTAGTTCTTGGGCCTCTCAACCAAAACC
Source organism: Echinochloa phyllopogon (assembly GCA_033239725.1). Classification (NCBI taxonomy): domain Eukaryota; kingdom Viridiplantae; phylum Streptophyta; class Magnoliopsida; order Poales; family Poaceae; genus Echinochloa; species Echinochloa phyllopogon. The sequence continues at coordinate 17,976,375 of BTCW01000015.1, read as the reverse complement.
CAAACTTTGTTCCGGGTGAAGTTATTTAATTCTTCTTGCATAGCCATCACCCAATCTGGATCAACAAGTGCCTCATCTACACGTTTAGGTTCAAGAAAAGATACAAAAGAATAATGTTGACAAAATGAAGCAACACGAGATCGAGTTTGGACACCCTTACTAATGTCACCCACAATTTGGTCAATGGGGTGATCTTTGGCGACTTGGCCATGAATTATTGGTTGAGTAACTTGATCTTGAGAAGATGTGGACGATGATGTAGTAGAGATCACTTGCTCATCTTCTTGAGGAGAGTCATTTGCACTTGCATTATCAATCACTTGATTTTGAGAAGATGATGCCATTTCTTGATTACTAACAATATGTTCCTCCTCATCATCATCATCTTCTTCTTCTTCCCTTGGTCGAATATCACCAATATCCATGTTCTTCATGGCTTCTTTCAAACTATCCCCTCTCACATCATCCAAGTTATCTTTCTCATCTTGTGACCCATTTGTTTCATCAAATTGAATATCATAAGCTTCTTCAACAAATCCCTTGGACTTGTTGTAGACTCTATATGCCTTGCTACAAGATGAATAACCAAGAAAGAATCTCTCATCACATTTGCTTTGAAATTTAGATAATCGAGATCCTTTCCTCAAGATATAGCATTTGCATCCAAATACTCTAAAATATGAAATATTCGGCTTTCTTCCAACAAGCAATTCATATGGAGTTTTGTTAAGAAAGCCATGACAATAAAGCCTATTTGATGAATGACAAGCGGTGTTAATAGCTTCGGCCCAAAATGAATCCGACACATTGTACTCGGCCAACATTGACCTTGCCATTTCAATCAAGGTCCTATTCTTTCTCTCAACCAATCCATTTTGCTCCGGAGTATATGTGGTTGAGAATTCATGTTTGATTCCCTTTTCATTGCAAAATTCCTCTACACGAGTATTCTTGAATTCACTACCATTATCACTTCTAACTCTCTTCAACTTGAGCTCAAACTCATTTTCGGCCCTAGTGACAAAGTTCTTGAAATGATCAAACACATCCGCTTTGTCATGAAGGAAGAATACCCATGTGAATCTTGAGAAATCATCCACTATCACAAGACAATAGCTATTCCCACCAATGCTTCTATATGTCGTAGGCCCAAAAAGATCCATATGCAATAGCTCAAATATTCTTGTGGTAGACATGACACTCTTGGTTGGATTAGAATTTGCAACTTGCTTTCCGGCTTGACAAGAGCTACATAATTTGTCTTTTTCAAACTTTACATCTTTCAAGCCAAGGACTAGATCATGTTTGATTAGTTTATTAAGTTGCCTCATTCCAACATGACCTAGCCTTCTATGCCACAACCAACCCATGGAAGCTTTAGAAAATAAACAAGTTGAGAGATTTGCTTCTTTAGATGAGAAATCCACTAGATATAGACTTTCATGTCGAAACCCCTTAAAGATAGTTTCTTTTTCATCAAGAGAGGTTACTACAAAATCATTACTAGTGAAAGAACATCTATATCCATTATCACAAAGTTGAGCAATAGATAAAAGATTGAAATTCAAGGAATCAACTAGCAAGACATTGGAGAGTTTATAATCTTGAGAGATAGAAATGTCACCAATGCCTTGTACACCTCCCTTGCTATCATCACCAAAGATAATATTATCAAAGTCGGAGATATCTTCATCAAGACATGAGAATATTTTCTTTTCACCGGTCATGTGATTTGTGCAACCACTATCAATCACCCAATGCCTTCCTCCGGCTTTATAATTTACCTACACAAAAGAATCACTTCCTCTTAGGTACCCAACTCTTGGGTCCTTCAATGTTAGTGATCATAGCTCTAGGCACCCTAATAGACTTTAGCCTAGTGCTATCCATAGACCTACCAACAAACTTGGCACACACAACACCCTTTGAATCTTTCTTAAGAATGTAAGATGGATCAAAGGATACGGTCTTCTTGCTCTTGCACTTGTGATTCACATCAACCTTTGTCTTGCAAATGTGACATTTCTTGAATTTAGCTTCTTCTTGCAATGTCAGACTTGATGGCACATAAGTGGTCTTCTTTGGAATGAAGGCCGACTTCCCTTGCTTGGGCAAATAACCAATATCATTCTTGTTCAATGTGAATTTTTGACATGTCCAAAAATGATTAAACTTGACTTGACTTCCAAACCATTTGGAAAGATCCTTGGACAAGCACTCCACTTCCTTCTTCAAAGATTCATTTTCTGATAATAGAAAAGATGCATCATTTGAATCTTTCTAACTAGTGCAAGAGCTTATACTTGTGCTACAAGAAATGTTAGTAGAGCAAGACAAGCAAGTATTGCATTTATCATTGTTAGCAACTATTTTCCCTTTGGCCTCTTGCGCAGGGAGTGAGTTGTGAGCTTCCTTAAGCTCCTCATGCTTTCCCTTTAGAATTCCCAATGAAGTGTTGAGAGTACCATGGGATTCCTTTAGGTTGGCATGAGAAATCTTTAGCTCCTCATAGGATTTTTGAATTGAAATGTTTTTCAATTCTAAATCCTTCAACTTTTCTTTTTCCTTGCGCAATTTTTCATCGGATTTTATAACCAAACTAGCAAGGTATTCATATGAAATAGCATTATCACCACTATCATCATCACTATCACTATCACTCTCTTCTTCATCCATTGTTACCTTTTGAAGTACTTTTTGCCATGAGGCAATGAGGCTTGGAGAAGAGAGATGGAGCTTCCTTGATGGCAATCCCGGCAATACCTTTTGTTGGCTTGTCATCATCATCATCATCATCACTTGCATCGGAATCCCATTCAACAAAGTAGGCTTGCCCATTTTTCTCCTTCTTGTAATACTTCTTCTTCTTGTGGTCATTCTTCTTGTTCTTCTTCTTGCCAAACTTGTCTTCTTTCTTGTTTGGACAATTCATTGCTATATGTCCCTTTTCACCACAAGAGAAGCAATCTTTGTCTTCAAATGGATTTTTCCACCGACGGCGTTATGAGAAGCATGGGTGAGAGTATGGTTTGATCCACCGAGGACGGAGTATCCGTTGGCTATGTCCCCGTGAGGCATAGTCCCGTGTTGGGAGCCACCGTATGGCAGGGGTTCCACAAGTTGCGCTATTTATTTTGTTGTTAATATTCTTTACTACGCTTGGACGCCATTGACCCCCTCGTGTTGCTACATGAGCGTCAGTCAATCTCAGTGCCTTGGGTCATGCTGCCTAGGTTGTACCATAACGGCTACTGTTTCGTTAGGGTGTCTTGTGAAAAGCCTCGTAGCGTCCCTATGCAGTCACACCTCGGAAGTGTTGATGTGCGTGGTTGGCTGCAAAGTTCCTTTGAACTTTTACGCGACTGTTGGGTAAAGGGCGAAACCTCTGCAGAGTGTATAATCTATCATGATAGCCTTGCTCAGGGTCACGAGCGGCCTGGATCCTTTTTGATTAGAAGATGATGCTTATTACGATTTAATGTTCACCTCTACTTTATTAACTGGGTTACAACTGGGATTCATGTAAATGTAGTGATTATGATGATGTTAAAACGAAACAACTAAAATTGCTAATGTAGTACAGCCGTGTCAAGCCTTTCTTTTAAGCCTTCATCATCCGTGTTGTATTTGCTAAGTAAGACAATTACTTACACTTGCTATTCAACAAAATCCCGGATGGGTAACAGATGGATTAGATGGTACTGCTGCTGTTGAATTTCCTGAGGATCTGCCATTCTACTAACTGTGCTCAACCAATCGGTGTCCCCGTGGGTTATCGGTTATGGTTATCGGCTTCGTCTTCGTCTTTGTTTAGAGAGAGTTAATAAAGAGACTTCCGCTGTTTTATTTAGTTATTTGAGTCAAACTCTGATGTAAAACCATTTTTATTCAAGCATATGTACTCTATTTATCATATTTGTTCGCTATATGTGTTCTGTGGACTTCCTGGGCACACATATAGTAGCATTCGGGTTTCTGTGTAAATCCAGGTGTGACAGATTGGTATCAGAGCCGTGCTGACTATAGGAACGCAGCCTAGTTAGAACGGATGATAAATCCTTAGGAGACCACCATGATTTTTGTTTCAGATCATTTAGTTATATTTTTCAAAACCAGTGCTATCGAGTCCTGTGTGAAACATGTCTCTGGGTGCTTGATTTTGCTGTTATTATGCTTATGTTTGATTTGGATTTTTGTAATGATTGTGATGGTCATAGACGTAAGTCTTTCTCCATCTAGATATAGGACTAAGGTTTAAGGAAAATTAGTGAATAAATAGTTGGGTTATCTATCCCCTTTGCACTTCCTCTGTCTTACTCTCTATACCTCTGAATCATATCCTTTCGAGTACTGCTATCTTCTTGTGCACCATCTGCAAGCATGGGTTATCTATTACCGACTGACGGGAATACTGATGGGAGGTATCTTGCTATGGTAGATGGTTAACACCAGAGGCAACCCCGGTGGCAGTGGAAGCAACCAGAACCAGAACCCACCACCTCCACCACCGCCACTCACCATGGAGCAGATGATGCAGATGCAACTCCAGCTGACACAGCAGATGGCGCAAACCATAGCACTGATGCAGCAGAATCAGCAGAACCCGCTTCAACAGCACCACGTGCAGCCCAGAGATAAAAGGGGCGAGTTCATGAAGGGACGCCCTCCTACCTTCAACAAGTCTAGTGACCCAATGCAAGCAGAGGACTGGCTCAAAGCAGTGGAATGACAGCTGGACATCGCACAGTGCAATGACAGGGAGAAGGTGTTATATGGAAGTGGACAGCTCCAGGGAGCAGCTTTGGATTGGTGGGATGCGTACCAATATGCTCACCCCAATCGTGATCAGATCACTTGGCAGGAGTTCCGCGACAGCTTTCGCTCTCACCACGTGCCGGAAGCGCTGATGACCTTGAAGAAGAAGGAGTTCCTGGCATTGAAGCAGGAAGGTATGAGTGTCACCGCTTATCGTGACAAGTTCATTGAGTTGGCCCGTTATGCTCCAGAGGACGTGAATACGGATAGGAAGAAGCAGACCCGATTCCGTGATGGCCTGCATGATACACTCCAGTACCAGCTCCTGTGTTCCAAGTTTGCCACTTTTCAAGAACTGGTGGATAGCGCATTACTGCTGGAGCACAAGCGCCGCGAGATGGAAGAAAAGAAGAGGAAGCTTCAAGGCCCACCGTCAGGAAGCAATGTCCGCCCTCACTTCAATCCTCAGCAAGGAAACCAGCAGATGGTGACTCCACAGCGTTTCCAGGGATAGTCCGGTCCGATGAACCGCAACCAGTATCAGCAACGTCCCCAGTACCAGCAGCGTCCCTAGTACCCCCCAGCACTACCTTAGCAGCGTCCTCAGAACCAGCCACAGAATGGTCCTGTCCAACGCCCCAATCCGACCAACAATGCACCTACGGCTCCGAGGTGTTTTGGTTGTGGTGAGCTGGGACACTATGCCAGCGCTTGTCCTCGCAAGGCTCAGAACGCCGTTGGTCAGAACAACAATCAGAGGGTTGGGCAACCGCAGAACCAGAATGGGAATCAGCAGCAGAACCCAGCGAGAGGCAAGGTCAACCACATGGGTGCAGAAACCGCAGAAGGAGCAACGGATGTCGTTGTGGGTACGTTCCTTGTCAACTCAACTCTCGCAACTATTTTGTTTGATACTGGAGCTTCGCATGCTTTCATATCTGCTGCTTTCGTGAAAAAGAACAAGATGATCTTGCAACCTATGGGGAACCCCATGGTAGTTAGTTCACCCGGGGGAGAACAACGTGCCACTTTACGTTGCCCCTGTATCACCATCACAATAAGGGGGGTAGACTTTGTGGTGAACCCGATAGTCCTAGAAACCCTTGGGTTTGACTAGATTCTGGGTATGAGCTGGTTAGCCAGATATGATGGGGTGATTCAATGTTCCAAAAGAACAGTGCAGCTGACAGCAAAGACTGGTGAGAAAGTGGAGTATCAAGCAGCTAGTCCCTTGGGGCACAACCAGATCTACCAAGCCGAAGGTGTAGCACTGGAAGACATCAGAGTGGTGTGCGAATTCCCAGATGTGTTTCCAGATGAGTTACCAGGTATGCCCCCAGACCGCGAAGTTGAATTTGTTATTGATCTTAAGCCTGGTACTGCACCTATAGCTAAGAGGCCATATAGAATGGGAGTAAAAGAACTAGAGAAACTTAAGGAGGAATTAAGGGTGTTGTTAGCAAAAGGGTATATTCGTCCTAGTTCTTCCCCTTGGGGAGCACCAGTTTTGTTTGTGGATAAGAAAGATGGGACCCAGATAATGTGTGTGGATTATCGAGCTTTGAATGAAGTGAACATCAAGAACAAGTATCCGCTGCCAAGGATTGATGATCTCTTCGAGCAGTTGAAAGGAGCATGTGTGTTCTCTAAGATCGATCTCTGATCCGGTTACCATCAGATGAGGATACGAGTGACTGACATCCCCAAAACAGCCTTCACAACCCGATATGGTCTATATGAGTTCACAGTCATGTCTTTTGGTTTGACAAATGCACCGACATACTTCATGTATTTGATGAACAGTGTGTTCATGGACTATCTTGACAAATTCGTAGTGGTGTTCATTGACGATATTCTGGTTTTCTCCAAGACTGAGGAAGGGCATGAAGAACATCTGAGGTTGGTGATGCAGAGACTTCGTGAGCATCAGTTGTATGCCAAGCTAAGTAAGTGTGAGTTTTGGTTGAAGGAAGTAGAATTCTTGGGTCACGTATTGTCCAATGGTGGAGTGGCAGTTGATCCGAAGAAGGTTAGTGATGTGTTGAGTTGGAATCCGCCTAAGGATGCGAGTGAAATCAGAAGTTTCCTTGGAATGGCTGGATATTATCGGAGGTTCATTGAAGGATTCTCCAAGATTGCTAAACCCCTGACAGCGTTATTGGAGAAAAATGCCAAGTTTGTTTGGACTGAGGAGTGTCAGGCTAGCTTTGAGGAATTGAAGAAGAGACTAACAACAGCCCCAGTGCTGGTTCTGCCCGACATAACCAAGAGTTTCTCTATCTACTGCGATGCATCCCGACTAGGATTGGGGTGTGTACTCATGCAGGAAGGCAGAGTAGTAGCTTATGCATCGAGGCAGTTGAGGAAACATGAGCAGAACTACCCAACACACGATCTGGAGTTAGCAACTGTAGTACATGCTTTGAAGATTTGGAAGCATTACTTGATTGGTCATAAGTGTGATATTTACACTGACCATAAGAGTCTCAAGTATGTGTTCACTCAATCAGATCTGAATATGAGGCAACGTCGTTGGTTAGAGTTGATCAAGGACTACGACCTGGAAATTCATTATCATCCAGGGAAGGCCAACCTGGTGGCTGATGCTCTGAGTAGAAGGAGTTACGTGAATAGGATCACGGGACATTGCTTATCGGAGGAACTCAGTTCAGAGTTTGAAAGGATGAGTCTGGGATTTGTGACCAGCGTTACCGAGATGGCAGTAGAACCGACCTTGGAACAAGAGATCCGAAAAGGACAGCTCGCAGATGAGAAGATCAAGGAGATCATAGAACTAGTGGCATTAGGAAAAGCCCCTGGTTTTCGAGTGGATGACCAAGGGTCATTGTGGTATGAGAAGAGGATCTGTGTACCAGATATAGTGCAGATCAGGGATGCAATTCTCAAGGAAGCCCATGAATCGGCGTATTCGATACACCCGGGTAGTACCAAGATGTACCAAGATATCAAAGAGAGATTTTGGTGGTACGGATTGAAGAGAGATGTGGCCACATATGTAGCCCTATGTGACACGTGTCAGAGAGTCAAGGCTGAACATCAGAGGCCAGCAGGTTTGCTCCAGCCCCTGAAGGTACCTGAATGGAAGTGGGAAGAAGTCGGTATAGATTTCATCACAGGCTTACCTCGCACTCAGAGGGGATTTGACTCAATCTGGGTAATCGTGGATCGTCTGACCAAGGTGGCGCATTTCCTTCCAGTAAAGACCACCTACACGGGAGCCAGACTAGCGGAGTTGTATATGGAGAGGATTGTGTGTTTGCATGGGGTACCGAAAAGAATAGTGTCAGATCAAGGTACCCAGTTCACATCACACTTTTGGCGACGACTGCATGAGTCTATGGACACTAAGCTACAGTTCAGTTCAGCTTACCATCCGCAGACAGATGGGCAGACAGAACGGACAAATCAGATATTGGAGGATATGTTGAGAGCATGTGCTCTACAATATGGTGCCAGTTGGGACAGGAGTTTACCGTACGCGGAATTCTCATACAACAACAGTTATCAGAAGAGTTTGCAGATGGCACCATTCGAGGCATTGTATGGTAGAAAGTGCAGGACCCCACTGTTCTGGAATCAGACGGGAAAAAGTCAGGTATTTGGACCTGAGATACTAAGAGAGGCAGAGCGACAAGTGCAGATAATCAAACAGAATTTGAAAGTGGCACAATCCAGACAGAAGAGCTATGCAGATATCAGACGGAGGGATCTCAGCTTTGAAGTTGGAGACTTCGTGTATCTCAAGGTGTCACCAATGAGAGGCGTGAAGAGGTTCAACGTCAAGGGCAAGCTAGCACCTCGATACATTGGACCGTTCAAGGTACTTGAGCGGAAAGGTGAGGTAGCATATCAGTTAGAGCTACCTGAGAAGTTGGCAGGAGTACATGATGTGTTTCATGTGTCTCAGTTGAAAAAGTGCTTGCGAGTACCTGATGAACAGATTCCGATTGATGAGCTGAATGTGGAGGAAGATCTTACCTATACTGAGCATCCTGTCAAGATTTTGGAGGAGTCAGAAAGAGTCACCAGAAATAAAGTGATCCGGATGTGCAAGGTTCAGTGGAGCCGTCATTCAATGGATGAAGCGACTTGGGAAAGAGAAGAAGACCTCAGAGCAGAGTATCCACAGTTATTCCCATCCACATCCGAATCTCGAGGACGAGATTCATCTTAAGGGGGGTAGGTTTGTAACACCCTAAAAATGCCTATTTTAAAAATTTAGTAAATAAATTTGTTTTTATTTAATTTAATGCTCATATTTATCTAAGGAAAATAAATTATTTTTGAGAAAATAAAATTTAATATAAGGTTAGAAACATTTTTGTTGCATTCATGCAGGCTGCATTGTGTTTTGTTTGTGTGCGGTTCAATTGGAATTTAAATTCTGTTTAAATTCGAATTTGAATCGTTTTGTTTGGAGCTCTAGAAAAGTTGTAGCAGCCCGAGTCCGCTTTCCCTCCCTGAACTCTTTTTCCCGGCCGAGTTTTCCCCTCCTACTTTTCTTTTCGCAGCGGCCCGGTTCCTCCTTTCCCCGCTTTCGGCCCAGCCGCGGCCTGCTTCCTCCCACTCCCGCGCCAGCCCATCCCGCCCGCCAGTGGCCCAACCTGGCCCAGCAGGCCGCCGCAGGACCCCCCGCCTACCTCCCCTAACGCGGCCCAGCAGCCAGCCCACCACAGCCTCACGCCGCCTCCCGCCGCTGACACGCGGGGCCCGCGTGTCAGGGCCATCCCCTACCTCCCGACGGAGTCCATCTCGGCCACGGCTACGCGACCGAGTTCGGCCCGGCCACGGCGCGCACGCCGAGGACCACCGGGATTCCTCCCCTCGGCCGCTCCATAAAGGCCGCAGTCGTGCCGCCCCGAAGACCGACCACCTGCCCCTAACCCCAATCCTAGCCGAGCTTGCATCGTCGCTGCCGTTTCCAAGCCGCCGCCGTCGATCTACCGTCTCGCCGCCGTTCCGTCCAAATTGACCGCCGGGGAAGCTTCGCTAGGAGGTACGCATGCTCCCGAGCCCCTCCTTGCTCTCTCTCCCCTCTGCTGCGTGCTCGCCGCCATCACCCGAGCGCCGCCGCCGCCGCAGCTCGTCGCGTGCCGCCTCCGCTGCTCCGCCGCCGATGAGACCCACCCTGATCGACTCGCCGTCGTCTCGCGCATCCGTAGCATCCGGCCACGCCCCGAACCGAGCCTTGTAGCGCGCGATTGCGTCCTCGCCGGCGATACCCCCCACCCCTGGATCTGATCTCAGCCGTTCGCGCCCGATCCGACGGCCCCGATTCAATCAAGGCCGGGTCAAACCCGGGTCAATACCGGTCAACCGAGTCAGCCGTGCCAGTTTTGTAAAAGAGCCCCTGACCTTTTTCAAAATCAACCCGCGGTCCAGACCAATTCAAAAATAATTAGAATTAAGACCAGATTTTTACAGAAAACCCTCTATCTTATTTAAAATTAGCACCCGAGGTCCTGTTTTGGTTAATTTGCGAATAAACCCTCCTGTTTTAATATAAAATTATGTTTTAGCCCCTGAGTTTTTGCAAATAAGCCCCTGGAACTTTTAAAACTTTGCCAGTAAGCCCCCGAACCTTAGAAAAGCCATAACTTCTCCGTTTTAGCTCTGATTTGACTGATTTTCGCGCTCATGTGTTCATAGCAAAGCATAGATTAGTTTCTAAGCCTTCTTTTGTTCTGTTTTTATTGTTTGGTGTACTGTTCTAATAGATTAATATTGTTTGCATGTACTGGCTTGTGTGGATGCTTGTGTGTTGATGTATGAGTCCAGTCGGTGAGCCGTACGCGTTTGAGTTCGATGGTTACGAGGAGCAGGACCAGCAGCAATAGCAGCAGCAGCAGCAGCAGTAGTTTGACGAAGGCAAGTACAACACGGACAATCCTTGCTACCTAATCACACCCTTACATTATTTACTGCATATGCATGTGTCTAAATTGTTCCTATTAAGGTTGTACCTAGCTTTGTTTATCCTATACCTTGATTACCTTGGGTTATTGCATTTGGGTAGAACTTTGCTAGGCGCAGCTACTGTCACCTCTGCTTAACCGTTAACCTTGACTTAATGGTTCACTTCAATGATAATGGTAAAACTTGCTTTTTAGCAACATGGAACAGGGAGCTAGGGCGTACGCTTCATGCTTGGCCCTAGTGTCTCTCCGTAAGGAATGGTTCTTAAAGCAGCAACCCAGGAACCTGTCGCCACCGCTGGAACTATAATGGCTCTGGTCTTGGATATGTAGCATGTACAGCTCTAGCTTGACAGTAGTTACCGACGGGCTGACGGCGTTATGAGAAGCATGGGTGAGAGTATGGTTTGATCCACCGAGGACGGAGTATCCGTTGGCTATGTCCCCGTGAGGCACAGTCCCGTGTTGGGAGCCACCGTATGGCAGGGGTTCCACATGTTGCGCTATTTATTTTGTTGTTAATATTCTTTACTGCGCTTGGACGCCATGGACCCCCTCGTGTTGCTACATGAGCGTCAGTCAATCTCGGTGCCTTGAGTCATGCTGCCTAGGTTGTACCATAACGGCTACTGTTTCGTTAGGGTGTCTTGTGAAAAGCCTCGTAGCGTCCCTATGCAGTCACACCTCGGAAGTGTTGATGTGCGTGGTTGGGTGCAAAGTTCCTTTGAACTTTTACGCGACTGGTGGGTAAAGGGCGAAACCTCTGCAGAGTGTATAATCTATCATGATAGCCTTGCTCAGGGTCACGAGCGGCCTGGATCCTTTTTGATTAGAAGATGATGCTTATTACGGTTTAATGTTCACCTCTACTTTATTAACTGGGTTACAACTGGGATTCATGTAAATGTAGTGATTATGATGATGTTAAAACGAAACAACTAAAATTGCTAATGCAGTACAGCCGTGTCAAGCCTTTCTTTTAAGCCTTCATCATCCGTGTTGTATTTGCTAAGTAAGACAATTACTTACACTTGCTATTCAACAAAATCCCGGATGGGTAACAGATGGATTAGATGGTACTGCTGCTGTTGAATTTCCTGAGGATCTGCCATTCTACTAGCTGTGCTCAACCAGTCGGTGTCCCCGTGGGTTATCGGTTATGGTTATCGGCTTCGTCTTCGTCTTCGTTTAGAGAGAGTTAATAAAGAGACTTCCGCTGTTTTATTTAGTTATTTGAGTCAAACTATAATGTAAAACCAATTTTATTCAAGCATATGTACTCTGTTTATCATATTTGTTCGTTATATGTGTTCTGTGGACTTCCTGGGCACACATATAGTAGCATTCGGGTTTCTGTGTAAATCCGAGTGTGACAAGCAGCTTGTCACCTAAATTTTGCCCCTCAGACAGCCATCAATGCAAGTCTCAAGCTCTCGTTGATTTTATGGTCAGTGGATAGAAGTCGAGTATTCCAGATCAACTACTCGCCCGGAGCACTAGGTCATGTATTTTGATGGATCGTTGAAATTGGAAGGTGCGGGAGCTGGCATACTACTCATATCTCCAAAAGGTGATCAGCTTAAATATGTTCTGCAAATTATGTTCAAAGCTACTAACAATGAGGCAGAGTATGAAGCTTTGCTGCACGAGATACGCCTGGCCGCATCACTTGGTATTAAGTGACTAGTTGTTTTCGAAAATTCTTTGCTGGACATCAATCAAGTTAACAAAGAGTGGGATTGTTCCAAGGAAACCATGGAAGCTTATTGTGCAGAAGTTCGCAAGCTTGAGCACAACTTCTATGGCTTGGAGTTCCATCATGTAATTTGTGACAACAATGTTGCTGTCGATGCTTTGTCCAAGTTAGGATCACACCACGCGGATGTACCAGCGGAAGTGTTCGATCATGAGTTGCACCAGCCATATATCAAAGCATCAGTACCAGAACCAAGCACCCCAGATCAACCTCAACAAGACCAACAGGTCATGGTCATTGACACCGACTGGATGTCACCTTTCATCGACTACTTGAAGCATCAGAAGGCTCCAAAAGATGAAACCGAGAGAGCACACATCGTGCGCATAGCCAAAAACTACATTGTGGTGGACAATACACTTTATCGACCTGGGGCTTCGGTCAACGTCTTGATGAAGTGCATCACACATGATCAAGGGAGAGCATTACTAGCAGAGATTCATGGCGGTGTTTGTGGCACTCAAGCCGCTTCGCGTACACTAGTCGGGAAGGTCTACAGAGCCGGATTCTTCTGGCCATCAGCTAAGGCAGACGCCGAGGACTTGGTCAAGAAGTGCCAAGGCTACCAATTCTTCGCTCGACAAGCCCACATCCTAGCTCATGACCTTAATACCATACCCTTGTCCTGGCCCTTCACTTGTTGAGGCCTTGACCTTGTGGGTGCTTTAGCAAAAGCTCCTGGTGGTTTCGAGTGGCTTATAGTTGCCATCGACAAATTCACCAAGTGGATTAAAGCTCAGTCATTGGTCAAAGCAACCGCTGCAAACATAATTAAGTTCTTTGACGATATTGTTCAGCGATATGGCGTCCCCAATAACATTATTACAAATTCAGCTTCTGTCTTCACCAGTGATGAATTCCAAGAATATTACGACAAGTTGATCAATATCTATCAACTATACTTCGGTAGCCCATCCGCGTGCCAATGGTCAAGTTGAGAAAGCCAATGGCTTGTTACTCCAAGATTTAAAACCCAGAATTTATAAACTTTTGAAGAACTACGGTGGCAAGTGGGATAAGTGTCGATGATTTATGTCGAGCACGTCTATCTGGGGGTATCCTAGGGAGTAGATTAGTGGGTCTCACCGAGTTCTAGGAACGACAGTGCACGAACAACACAAAGATTTAGACAGGTTCGGGCCACGAGTAGCGTAATACCCTACGTCCGGCGTGCTTGATTGTACTGTATGTGAGTTGAGTTGTTTTGAGGTGGTCCCTGCTCCTCCTTATATACTCGGGGAGCAGAGTTACAAATTGATTACAAAGACTACTTGTATCCGACCTGAAAGGTCACATTAAGGTAGTCTATCTTGAATACGAGTACTTCTACAACTTGACTACAACGTCTTATGCCTTATCTGGATAGTCCAAAGCAGTCGGGTCATAACTCTCCATATCGAGTAGTTTAATTACTTAGATGAGTGGCCCTAGGGATCCTGGCCCCACAAGCCCCCGAGCACCTTGTGTCTTTGCTTCAACTCTTGAATCTTCTCAACATCTTAGAGTAGTTAGAGCTAAGCCCAAGATGCTCAAATCTCTTTCTGACGAGTAGTTTCATTAAAGCACATCTTTTGATACACCCAATAGATGTAGCCCCCGAGCCTCCGAGTTCTCGTTAAGCAGTCGCAGGTTCAGGAGACTAATCTTGAATTTCACCTGGGTAGTCTAATGGCGTACATCGAGTAGATGCACCCATTGAACTTTGAGTAGTTTTGTTAAAACTAGTCAAAGGTCTTGGATAACGTGAAACCATCGAGCTTTCGAGTAGTTTTGATAAAACTATTCAAAAGGTCTTGGATAAAGTATAATAGGCTTAAGAGAAATTGTATCCTTCAAATGCAGCCCCCGAATCCACGAGTACTTCTAAGTAGTCGTTGGATCGAGTACTGCTTCCCTTATTTACTCCAAGCCATGAATCCCAATACATATTTGACAATTATTTTCATAAGAATCAGTATGCTTTTTCAAGCATCTACGCTAGCATAACAACTTTCGAGTTGTCTTCAAATGCAAGAATTGATCAACTGTGATTCCGTATCTACGAGTGGTTTTGTTAAAACCAGTCAAAGATCTTTTTCCACTGTTTTCCGCCTTAAATCTCGGAAGGAAATCAAATCCCAAATTATCTGTTAGCAGCCCCCGAGCTTTGAATCAAAAGAGTATCTTTTGATTTGAAGATCTGATTAATCGCTAGTATTCTGTTTGTAATGTAATCCGAAATTTACGCCGGGAAAAACTAACAAAACCATCCCCTGTAACGGAATGTGATACGCCGTTGATACTATTCAAAACAGTAACCCTAACCGAAAGTTATAAATCTGAAGTGAGACCTTCCTTTGTTTTGTTAAACTTGAGTGCAGTGCTATAGCCTTTTGTCTCCTCATCGTAGCTTCCTTGTCATTTAGGACTTTCTGTGCTTGCTTCTCTTGTGAATGCGAGAGAAAAACAAAGTCTTAACACGATCTGCAACCATGAGCTCAAAGAAAGCAGAGGCCTCTGCTGCTAAGCCTGTGGAGAAGAAGGCATCAAGGAAGAGGGTTCCCTTGGTAGATCCAAACACAAAGCCAGATTGAAAGAGTCATCCTTCTCCTGCTGATGCTTGGAAGTATTGCACCGCGAAGGAAGGAGACCTTCATGACCTGGTGGAGCAAGGTTTGCTCTTATCCCAGGAAACTCTTGAGTAGAGGGCTTGCTTCAATGCACAATTTCCCACTGAAAACACAAATGAAATTCCTTTGTTCGTGTCGTTTTGTGAGCGCGGAGTAGGTCTTCCAATCTCCTCCTTTTTCCGCGAGCTCCTGGATTTTTACAAACTCAACTCCATCATCTGAATCCTAATGGGATTTTGAATATTGTTGTATTTTGAATATCGTTGTATTTGTATTTCCTTGGGATCAATCCGAATCTTGCTTTATTCCGCACTTTGTATCATGTAAAGCCCCATCCAAATTTCCAGAGGATGGAAGTGGTTGGAGGAGCGGGAATTCAATTCCGCCAAAGGATGAAAGAGCAATGGTTCTCCATGCCCCTTAAGGAGTCGTGTGGAGACTGGAAGTCCGAGTGGTTCATAATCGGTGAGTAGTCAAAAAATGAGTACTCTTCCTATAGTATTTATGGTCAATGCACATTATTATACACCAATCTTGTTCCTGTGTAATTGTAATACAACAAGGAACCATGGAAAAAGCTGTCCTGTCAAAGATGGATGGTATCCCAGGGATCTATCCAACTGGAACACCAAGCCAACCACTGAAGAGGCCAAGGATGTGTCCGCTTTGCTAAAGCGAGTTCAATCATTGAAGAACAAAGGCTTAACTGGAGTCGGGATAGCCTTCAGTTTTCTCAGGAGAAGAATTCAACCACTCCAAGAGCGTGTCAATCATGGATGCAAGTATGAGGGAAATACAGATCCTTCCCGCATGGTGCCAGAAGAACTCGCAGATGAGACCGTGCTAATGCGCTTGTCGCGCATGTTCAACAATGTGAACAACAAGAAGCCATATGTCGCAAAAGAATTCTGTAAAGGCCAATCTCCAAGTTCTGTAAGTGCTCGAAACCTTTAAATTTTAGTCATTCTTAACATGCGTCTCAATAGTGATTCCTCTCATGTAGTCGGCCACTGATTCTGACGGGCCAGTTGGTGGCTGTCTCAGCAAGATTGGGAGAAATTTGGAAAGAGTTCTTCAGAAAAGTCAGAGCCATCGAATGAGAAAACAGATGCAATTGCTGACGATGTAGAAGAACTTGAAGTGATATCCGACGAGAAGGCAGCTGACTCGGATGGCCAGCAAGTTAATCTTCAAGGTAAGAGAAGTCTTCATAATGAAATTTGAGTACTTTATCCATTCCGCCATTTAATTTGGATGTACTGTTTCCAAAAAACAGAGGATATAGACATAGTACCAAAAGTTCCCACAGGGGTAAACAGAAAAGAACCACTCGGTCTCGATCAGATGCCCCTGCGGGATCATATGTGCCTGGAGCAGAGGAAGGTCAGCATATCAAGATCTCCAAATTTATCACTGCTATTCAAAGTTCCTCAACTACAAGTGCCATGGCGAGTGGTACCACAGGGAGTACAACTAGCTCCAAAGTGGGCGTGCTAAAGTTGAAGAAGTTCAACTTTAAGCCAAAAACCACTGCGCCGACAAAGTAAGTTTGTTAAACCAAGATATCCTTTCAATTGAGCCATAATTCAGCTATTGAATCTTGCATTCTTTGTGAAGGATTCCATCTGGCGTACTTGCGCCACAAGAACAATTGAAAAAAGCTGAAGAAGCAGAGCGTAATGAAGAAGAAGTCCTCCCTGGCGCTGTCGAAGAAAGCGGCGGAGTTGCGGGTCTGAACCAGTCTCCAGAGAAAGAGCAATCTGATGTCAATTTGGCTTCAGAAGCAAACCCCGTAGAAACTACAAACCAGGGAGATGCTGAAAGGCCGCCGTCAACTGTGGAGGTAAATTATATAGCCTTTGCTCTGTATATCTCCCAGAATTTATATGAACAATGCTTGTAAAACCATGAAGGTTGGTTTGGAGGCTGGAGAAGTCGCCAACATTGTTATCAAACAAAGTACTCCACCGCCACTAGAAAGGGCTACGGACAATGAAGCTATGCAGCTGAAGCAACACCTGGTAGCCGCTCTGGTAAGAGGAAAACTTAGTAGAAGATAGTTAATATATTAGTTACTAACTAACATCAAATGCAGGCTTTGGTAGATAAAATGGAGAAGAATAGAGATGCAAGTCTGGAATCTCGGATAAAAGAACTCGAAGAAGATCTTGCGGCTGCCTATGAGGCGTGTAACACCCTAAAAATGCCTATTTTAAAAATTTAGTAATTAAATTGTTATTATTTAAATTTGTGCTCATATTTATCTAAGGAAAATAAATTATTTATGAGAAATAAAATTAAATATAAGGTTAGAAACATTTTTGTTGCATTCATGCCGACTGCATTGAGTTTTGTTTGTGTGTGGTTCAATTTGAATTTAAATTCTGTTTAAATTCGAATTTGAATCGCTGAGTTTGGAGCTCTAGAAAAGTTTCTGCGGCCCGAGTTCACTTTTCCTCCCTTAACTATTTTCCTCGTCTGATTTTGGCCCTCTTCCTTTTCTCTTCTGCAGCGGCCCATTCTCCCCCCTGCCCCACTTTTGGCCCGCAGCCGGCCTGCTCGCCCAGCCCGCGCAGCCGCTTCCGGCCCAGCTCCGCGTCGGCCTGCACGGCCCATCCCGCGGCCAAGCGGCCCAGCAACCGGCCCGCAGTGCCCCTCCCCTCCACGCCGACTGACCCGAGGGCCCCACTCGTCAGGGTCATCCCTGACCTCCGTCCGAGTTGGACTCGGCCCCGACGCCGGAATCCCGGCCGGACACGGCACGGACGCCGAGGTCCCCCCCCCCCGGACTCTCCCCTCGTCTGCGCTACTTAAGGCCGAAGCCCCGCCGCCTTTTTCCCCCAACAAATCCGCGCCCAAGCCGCCGCTCCAAGCTCACCCGCGCCGCCGCCGCCCGAAGCCGCCGCCCCGCCGTCGATATCGTCGCCTGTCGCCGTCCCGTCCCGGCGAGTTGCCCCAGCGCCTTCGCGTGGAGGTAATGAACCTCCCAAGCCCCTCTTTGCTCTCCCTCCCGCTCTGCCGAGGCCTCGCAGCCGTTACCCGACCGCCGCCGCCGCTGTAGCTCGACGCGCGCCGCCTCCGTCGCTTCCCCGCCGACGAGAACACCCCCACCCGTTTCCCCGCGTCGCCCCGGTCCTGTAGAGCCAGCCCGCGCCCCGACCCGTGCCCCGTAGCCCGAGTTCACCCATCGCCGGCGAAGCGCCGCCGCTCGCCGCCGCAGCTCTATGGGATGGGAGGCCCTATAGAATGGGAGTAAAAGAACTAGAGAAACTTATGGAGGAATTAAGGGTGTTGTTAGCAAAAGGGTATATTCGTCCTAGTTCGTCCCCTTGGGGAGCACCAGTTTTGTTTGTGGATAAGAAAGATGGGACCCAGAGATTGTGTGTGGATTATCGAGCTTTGAATGAAGTGACCATCAAGAACAAGTACCCGTTGCCAAGGATTGATGATCTCTTCGACCAGTTGAAAGGAGCATGTGTGTTCTCTAAGATCGATCTCCGATCCGGTTACCATCAGATGAGGATACGAGTGACTGACATCCCCAAAACAGCCTTCACCACCCGATATGGTCTATATGAGTTCACAGTCATGTCTTTTGGTTTGACAAATGCACCGGCATACTTCATGTATCTGATGAACAGTGTGTTCATGGACTATCTTGACAAGTTCGTGGTAGTGTTCATTGACGACATTCTGGTTTTCTCCAAGAACGAGGAAGAACATGAAGAACATCTGAGGTTGGTGATGCAGAGACTCCGTGAGCATCAGTTGTATGCCAAGCTGAGCAAGTGTGAGTTTTGGTTGAAGGAAGTAGCATTCTTGGGACACGTATTGTCCAACGGTGGAGTGGCAGTTGATCCGAAGAAGGTTAGTGATGTGTTGAGTTGGAATCCACCTAAGGATGTGAGTGAAATCAGAAGTTTCCTTGGAATGGCTGGATACTATCGGAGGTTTATTGAAGGATTCTCCAAGATTGCTAAACCCCTGACGGCGTTATTGGAGAAAAATGCCAAGTTTGTCTGGACTGAAGAGTGTCAAGTCAGCTTTGAGGAATTGAAGAAGAGATTGACAACGGCACCTGTGCTAGTGTTGCCGGATATAACCAAGAGCTTCTCTATCTACTGCGATGCATCTCGTCTAGGATTGGGATGTGTGCTCATGCAGGAAGGCAGAGTAGTAGCTTATGCATCGAGGCAGTTGAGGAAACATGAGCAGAACTACCCGACACACGATCTGGAGTTAGCAGCTGTAGTACATACTGCGATGCATCTCGTCTAGGATTGGGATGTGTGCTCATGCAGGAAGGCAGAGTAGTAGCTTATGCATCGAGGCAGTTGAGGAAACATGAGCAGAACTACCCGACACACGATCTGGAGTTAGCAGCTGTAGTACATGCTTTGAAAATTTGGAGGCATTACTTGATTGGACATAAGTGTGATATTTACACTGACCACAAGAGTCTCAAGTATGTGTTCACACAGTCAGATCTGAATATGAGACAACGTCGTTGGTTAGAGTTGATCAAGGATTACGACTTGGAGATACATTATCATCCAGGGAAGGCCAACTTGGTGGCAGATGCTCTGAGTAGAAGGAGTTACGTGAATAAGATCACGGGGCATTGCTTATCGGACGAACTCAGTTTGGAGTTTGAAAGGATGAGTCTGGGATTTGTGACCAGCGTCACCGAGATGGCAGTAGAACCAACCTTGGAACAAGAGATCCGAAAAGGACAGCTCACAGATGAGAAGATCAAGGAGATCGTAGAACTAGTGGCATTAGGAAAAGCCCCTGGTTTTCGAGTGGATGACCAAGGAACATTGTGGTACGAGAAGAGGATCTGTGTGCCAGATGTAGTGCAGATCAGGGATGCAATTCTCAAGGAAGCCCATGAATCGGCGTATTCGATACACCCAGGTAGTACCAAGATGTACCAAGATATCAAAGAGAGATTTTGGTGGTACGGATTGAAGAGAGATGTGGCCACATACGTAGCTCTATGTGACACATGTCAGAGAGTCAAGGCTGAACATCAGAGGCCAGCAGGTTTGCTCCAGCCCCTGAAGGTACCTGAATGGAAGTGGGAAGAAGTCGGTATGGATTTCATCACTGGCTTACCTCGCACTCAGAGGGGATTTGACTCAATCTGGGTAATCGTGGATCGTCTGACCAAGGTGGCGCATTTCCTACCAGTAAAGACCACCTACTCGGGAGCCAGACTAGCAGAGTTGTATATGGAGAGAATTGTGTGCTTGCATGGGGTACCAAAAAGAATAGTGTCTGATCGAGGTACCCAGTTCACATCACACTTTTGGCGACAATTGCATGAGTCTATGGACACTAAGCTACAGTTCAGTTCAGCTTACCATCCGCAGACAGATGGGCAGACGGAACGGACAAATCAGATATTGGAGGATATGCTGAGAGCATGTGCCTTACAATATGGTGCCAGTTGGGATAAGAGTTTATCATACGTGGAATTCTCGTACAACAACAGTTATCAGAAGAGTCTGCAGATGGCACCATTCGAGGCTTTGTATGGCAGAAAGTGTAGGACACCACTATTCTGGAATCAGACGGGAGAAAGTCAGGTATTTGGTCCTGAAATACTAAGAGAAGCAAAGCGACAAGTACAGATAATCAGACAGAATCTGAAAGTGGCACAATCCAGACAGAAGAGCTATGCGGATAACCGACGGAGAGATCTCAGCTTTGAAGTTGGAGACTTCGTGTATCTCAAGGTGTCACCCATGAGAGGCGTGAAGAGGTTCAACGTCAAGGGCAAGTTAGCACCTCGATACATTGGACCGTTCAAGGTACTTGGTCGGAAGGGTGAGGTGGCATATCAGTTAGAGCTACCGGAGAAGTTAGCAGGAGTACATGATGTGTTTCATGTGTCTCAGTTGAAAAAGTGCTTGCGAGTACCTGAGGAACAGATTCCGATTGATGAGCTGAATGTGGAGGAAGATCTTACCTATACTGAGCATCCTGTCAGAATTTTGGAAGAGTCAGAAAGAGTCACCAGAAATAAACTGATCCGGATGTGCAAGGTCCAGTGGAGCCGCCATTCAGTGGATGAAGCGACTTGGGAAAGAGAAGAAAATCTCAGAGCAGAATATCCACAGTTATTCCCATCCACATCCGAATCTCGAGGACGAGATTCATCTTAAGGGGGGTAGGTTTGTAATACCCTAAAAATGCCTATTTTAAAAATTTAGTAATTAAATTGTTATTATTTAAATTTGTGCTCATATTTATCTAAGGAAAATAAATTATTTATGAGAAATAAAATTAAATATAAGGTTAGAAACATTTTTGTTGCATTCATGCCGACTGCATTGAGTTTTGTTTGTGTGTGGTTCAATTTGAATTTAAATTCTATTTAAATTCGAATTTGAATCGCTGAGTTTGGAGCTCTAGAAAAGTTTCTGCGGCCCGAGTTCACTTTTCCTCCCTTAACTATTTTCCTCGTCCGATTTTGGCCCTCTTCCTTTTCTCTTCTGCAGCGGCCCATTCTCCCCCCTGCCCCACTTTTGGCCCGCAGCCGGCCTGCTCGCCCAGCCCGCGCAGCCGCTTCCGGCCCAGCTCCGCGTCGGCCTGCACGGCCCATCCCGCGGCCAAGCGGCCCAGCAACCGGCCCGCAGTGCCCCTCCCCTCCACGCCGACTGACCTGAGGGCCCCACTCGTCAGGGTCATCCCTGACCTCCGTCCGAGTTGGACTCGGCCCCGACGCCGGAATCCCGGCCGGACACGGCACGGACGCCGAGGTTCCCCCCCCCCCGGACTCTCCCCTTGTCTGCGCTACTTAAGGCCGAAGCCCCGCCGCCTTTTTCCCCCAACAAATCCGCGCCCAAGCCGCCGCTCCAAGCTCACCCGCGCCGCCGCCGCCCGAAGCCGCCGCCCCGCCGTCGATCTCGTCGCCTGTCGCCGTCCCGTCCCGGCGAGTTGCCCCAGCGCCTTCGCGTGGAGGTAATGAACCTCCCAAGCCCCTCTTTGCTCTCCCTCCCGCTCTGCCGAGGCCTCGCCGCCGTTACCCGACCGCCGCCGCCGCTGTAGCTCGACGCGCGCCGCCTCCGTCGCTTCCCCGCCGACGAGAACACCCCCACCCGTTTCCCCGCGTCGCCCCGGTCCTGTAGAGCCAGCCCGCGCCCCGACCCGTGCCCCGTAGCCCGAGTTCACCCATCGCCGGCGAAGCGCCACCGCTCGCCGCCGCAGCTCTGCTCACCGCCGGCGAACCCCTTCCCTCGATCTAATCCGAGCCGTCCGTGTTCAAACCGACGTCCCAGATCAAGTCAACCGAGCCAAGTCAAAGTTGACCGTAACGGTCAACCGAGTCAACCTGGACGTTTTTCAAAAGAGCCCCTGCCCTTTTTCAAATTTAACCCGCAGTCCTGTTTTATTCAAAAATAATTACAATTAAGTCCTGATTTTTACAGAAAACCCCCTGTCTTATTTAAAAATAGTACCCGAGGTCCTGTTTTAGTTAATTTGCAAATAAACCCTCCTGTTTTTATATAAAATTATGTTTTAGCCCCTGGGATTTTGCAAATAAGCCCCTGGAACTTTTAAAACTTTGCCAGCAAGTCCCTGAACCTTAGAAAAGCTATAACTTCTTCGTTTTAGCTCCGATTTGAGTGATTTTCGCGCTCACGTGTTCGTAGCGAAGCGTAGATTAGTTTCTAAGCCTTCTTTTGTTCTGTTGCTACTGTTTGGTGTACTGTTCTAATAGAATAATATTGTTTGCATGTACTGGCTTGTATGGATGCTTGTGTGTTGATGTATGAGTCCAGTCGGTGAGCCGTACGCGTTTGAGTTCGAGGGTTACGAGGAGCAGGACCAACAGCAGCAGCAAGAGCAACAGCAGCAGTTGGACGAAGGCAAGTACAGCACGGACAATCCTTGCTACCTAAACACACCTTTACATTATTTGCTGCATTTGCATGTGTCTAAATTGTTCCTATTAAGGTTATTCCTAGCTTTGTTTATCCTATACCTTGATTACCTTGGGTTATTGCATTTGGGTAGACCTTTGCTAAGCGCAACTACTGTCACCAATGTTTAACTGTTAATCTTGACCTAATGGTTCACTTCAATGTTAATGGTAAAACTTGCTTTTTAGCAACATGGATCAGGGAGCTAGGGCGTATGCTTCATGCTTGGTCCTAGTGTCTCTCCGTAAGGACTGGTTCTTAAAGCGGCAACCCAGGAACCTGTCGCCACCGCTAGAACTATAATGGCTCTGGTCTTGGACAAGTAACATGTACGGCTCTAGCTTGACAGTAGTTACCGACGGGCCGACGGCGTTATGGGAAGCATGGGTGAGAGTATGGTTTGATCCACCGAGGACGGAGTATCCGTTGGCTATGTCCCCGTGAGGCACAGTCCCGTGTTGGGAGCTTCCGTATGGCGGGGGTTCCACACGTTGCGCTATTTATTTTGTTGTTGTTATTCTTTACCGCGCTTGGACGCCATTGACCCCCTCATGTTGCGACATGGGCGTCAGTCAATCTCGGTGCCTTGGGTCATGCTGCCTAGGTTGTACCATAACGGCTACTGTTTTGTTAGGGTGTCTTGTGAAAAGCCTCGTAGCGTCCCTATGCAGTCACACCTCGGAAGTGTTGATGTGCGTGGTTGGGTGCAAAGTTCCTTTGAACTTTTACGCGACTGGTGGGTAAAGGGCGAAACCTCTGCAGAGTGTATAATCTATCATGATAGCCTTGCTCAGGGTTAAGAGCGACCTGGATCCTTTTTGATTAGAAGATGATGTTTATTATTGATTAATGTTCACCTCTACATTATTAATTGGGTTGCAACTGGGATTCACTTAAATGTAGTAATCTTGGTTTATGTTAAAATGAATCAACTAAAATTGCTAATGCAGTACAGCCGTGTCAAGCCTTTCTTTTAAGCCTTCATTATCTGTGTTGTATTTGCTAAGACAATTACTTACACTTGCCATTCAACAAAATCCCGGATGGGTAACAGATGGATTAGATGGTACTGCTGCTATTGAATTTCCTGAAGATCTACCATTTTACTAGCTGTGCTCAACCAGTCGGTGTCCCTGTGGATTTTGGATTTCGGCTTCGCCTTCGTCTTCGTTTAGAGAGAGAGAATTAATAATTAGTCTTCCGCTGTGTTATTTAGTTATTTTAGTCAAACTCTGATGTAAAACCATTTTATTCGGGCATATGTACTCTGTTTATCATATTTGTTATCTATATGTGTTCTATGGACTTCCTGGGCACGCATATAGAAGCATTCGGATTTCTGTGTAAATCCGGGTGTGACAGATTGGTATCAGAGCCGTGCTGACTGTAGGAACGCAGCCTAGTTAGAACGGTTGATAAATCACTAGGAGACCACCATGATTTTTTTTTTGTTTCAGATCATTTAGTTACGATTTTCAAAACCAGTGTTGTCGAGTCTTCTGTGAATCATGTCTTTGGGTGCTTGATTTTACTGTTATTATGCTTATGTTTGATTTGGATCTTTGTAATGATTGTGATGGTCATGGACGTAAGTCTATCTCCATCTAGTTATAGGACTAAGGTTTAAGGAATATTAGTGAATAAATAGTTGGGTTAGCTATCTCCTTTGCACTTCCTCTGTCTTACTCTCTATACCTCTGAATCATATCCTTCCAAGTACTGCTATCTTCTTATGCACCATCTGCAAGCATGGGTTATCTAATACCAGTTGTCGGGAATACTGATGGGAGATTTCTGGATATGGTAGATGGTTAACACCAGAGGCAACCCCGGAGGCAGTGGAAGCATCCAGAACCAGAACCCACCACCTCCACCACCGCCACTCACCATGGAGCAGATGATGCAGATGCAACTTCAGCTGACACAGCAGATGGCGCAAACCATAGCACTGATGCAGCAGAATCAGCAGAACCCGGCCCAACAGCACTACGTGCAACCCCGAGACAAAAGGGGCGAGTTTATGAAGGGACGCCCTCCTACCTTCAACAAGTCTAGCGACCCAATGCAAGCAGAAGACTGGCTCAAGGCAGTGGAACGACAGCTGGACATCGCACAGTGCAACGACTGGGAGAAGGTGTTGTATGGAAGTGGACAGCTCCAGGGAGCAGCTTTGGATTGGTGGGATGCGTACCAATATGCTCACCCCAATCCTGATCAGATCACTTGGCAGGAGTTCCGCGATAGCTTCCGTTCTCACCACGTGCCGGAAGCGCTGATGACCTTGAAGAAGAAGGAGTTCCTGGCATTGAAGCAAGAAGGGATGAGTGTCACCGCTTATCGTGACAAGTTCATTGAGTTGGCCCGTTATGCTCCAGAGGACGTGAATACGGACAAGAAGAAGCAGGCCCGATTCCGTGATGGCTTGCATGATACACTCCAGTACCAGCTCCTGTGCTCTAGGTTCGCCACTTTTCAAGAACTGGTGGATAGCGCACTACTGCTAGAGCACAAGCGCCGTGAGATGGAAGAAAAGAAGAGAAAGCTTCAAGGCGCACCGTCAGGAAGCAATGTTCGCCCTTGCTTCAATCCTCAGCAAGGAAACCAGCAGATGGTGACACCACAGCGTTTCCAGGGACAGTCCGGTTTGATGAACCGCAACCAGTATCAGCAACGACCCCAGTACCAGCCACGTCCCCAGTACCCCTCAGCACTACCTCAGCAACGTCCTCAGAACCAGCCACAGAGTGGTCCTGTCCAACGCCCCAATCCAACCAACAATGCACCTACGGCTCCGAGGTGTTTTGGTTGTGGTGAGCTGGGACACTATGCCAGTGCTTGTCCTCGCAAGGCTCAGAGCGCCGTTGGTCAGAACAGCAATCAGAGGATTGGACCACCGCAGAACCAGAACGGGAATCAGCAGTAGAACCCGGCGAGAGGAAATGTCAACCACATGGGTGCGGAAACCACAGAAGGAGCAACGGATGTCGTTGTGGGTACGTTCCCTGTCAACACGTCTCTCGCAACTGTTTTGTTTGATACTGGAGCTTCGCATGCTTTCATATCTGCTGCTTTCGTGAAAAAGAACATGATGATCTTGCAACCTATGGGAAACCCCATGGTAGTTAGTTCACCCGGGGGAGAACAGCGTGCCACTTTACGTTGCCCCTGTATCACCATCACAATAAGGGGGGTAGACTTTGTGGTGAACCCGATAGTCCTAGAAACTCTTGGGTTTGACTTGATTCTGGGTATGAGCTGGTTAGCCAGATATGATGGAGTGATTCAATGCTCCAAGAGAACAGTGCAGCTGACAGCAAAGACTGGTGAGAAAGTGGAGTACCAAGCAGCTAGCCCCGTGGGACACAATCAGATCTACCAAGCCGAAGGTGTAGCACTGGAAGACATTAGAGTGGTGTGCGAATTCCGAGACGTGTTTCCAGATGAGTTACCAGGTATGCCCCCAGACCGCGAAGTTGAATTTGTTATTGATCTTAAGCCTGGTACTGCACCTATAGCTAAGAGGCCCTATAGAATGGGAGTAAAAGAACTAGAGAAACTTAAGGAGGAATTAAGGGTGTTGTTAGCAAAAGGGTATATTCGTCCTAGTTCGTCCCCTTGGGGAGCACCAGTTTTGTTTGTCGATAAGAAAGATGGGACCCAGAGATTGTGTGTGGATTATCGAGCTTTGAATGAAGTGACCATCAAGAACAAGTACCCGTTGCCAAGGATTGATGATCTCTTCGACCAGTTGAAAGGAGCATGTGTGTTCTCTAAGATCGATCTCCGATCCGGTTACCATCAGATGAGGATACGAGTGACTGACATCCCCAAAACAGCCTTCACCACCCGATATGGTCTATATGAGTTCACAGTCATGTCTTTTGGTTTGACAAATGCACCGGCATACTTCATGTATCTGATGAACAGTGTGTTCATGGACTATCTTGACAAGTTCGTGGTAGTGTTCATTGACGACATTCTGGTTTTCTCCAAGAACGAGGAAGAACATGAAGAACATCTGAGGTTGGTGATGCAGAGAATCCGTGAGCATCAGTTGTATGCCAAGCTGAGCAAGTGTGAGTTTTGGTTGAAGGAAGTAGCATTCTTGGGACACGTATTGTCCAACGGTGGAGTGGCAGTTGATCCGAAGAAGGTTAGTGATGTGTTGAGTTGGAATCCACCTAAGGATGTGAGTGAAATCAGAAGTTTCCTTGGAATGGCTGGATACTATCGGAGGTTTATTGAAGGATTCTCCAAGATTGCTAAACCCCTGACGGCGTTATTGGAGAAAAATGCCAAGTTTGTCTGGACTGAAGAGTGCCAAGTCAGCTTTGAGGAATTGAAGAAGAGATTGACAACGGCACCTGTGCTAGTGTTGCCGGATATAACCAAGAGCTTCTCTATCTACTGCGATGCATCTCGTCTAGGATTGGGATGTGTGCTCATGCAGGAAGGCAGAGTAGTAGCTTATGCATCGAGGCAGTTGAGGAAACATGAGCAGAACTACCCGACACACGATCTGGAGTTAGCAGCTGTAGTACATACTGCGATGCATCTCGTCTAGGATTGGGATGTGTGCTCATGCAGGAAGGCAGAGTAGTAGCTTATGCATCGAGGCAGTTGAGGAAACATGAGCAGAACTACCCGACACACGATCTGGAGTTAGCAGCTGTAGTACATGCTTTGAAAATTTGGAGGCATTACTTGATTGGACATAAGTGTGATATTTACACTGACCACAAGAGTCTCAAGTATGTGTTCACACAGTCAGATGTGAATATGAGACAACGTCGTTGGTTAGAGTTGATCAAGGATTACGACTTGGAGATACATTATCATCCAGGGAAGGCCAACTTGGTGGCAGATGCTCTGAGTAGAAGGAGTTACGTGAATAAGATCACGGGGCATTGCTTATCGGAGGAACTCAGTTTGGAGTTTGAAAGGATGAGTCTGGGATTTGTGACCAGCGTCACCGAGATGGCAGTAGAACCAACCTTGGAACAAGAGATCCGAAAAGGACAGCTCACAGATGAGAAGATCAAGGAGATCGTAGAACTAGTGGCATTAGGAAAAGCCCCTGGTTTTCGTGTGGATGACCAAGGAACATTGTGGTACGAGAAGAGGATCTGTGTGCCAGATGTAGTGCAGATCAGGGATGCAATTCTCAGGGAAGCCCATGAATCGGCGTATTCGATACACCTAGGTAGTACCAAGATGTACCAAGATATCAAAGAGAGATTTTGGTGGTACGGATTGAAGAGAGATGTGGCCACATACGTAGCTCTATGTGACACATGTCAGAGAGTCAAGGCTGAACATCAGAGGCCAGCAGGTTTGCTCCAGCCCCTGAAGGTACCTGAATGGAAGTGGGAAGAAGTCGGTATGGATTTCATCACTGGCTTACCTCGCACTCAGAGGGGATTTGACTCAATCTGGGTAATCGTGGATCGTCTGACCAAGGTGGCGCATTTCCTACCAGTAAAGACCACCTACTCGGGAGCCAGACTAGCAGAGTTGTATATGGAGAGAATTGTGTGCTTGCATGGGGTACCGAAAAGAATAGTGTCTGATCGAGGTACCCAGTTCACATCACACTTTTGGCGACAATTGCATGAGTCTATGGACACTAAGCTACAGTTCAGTTCAGCTTACCATCCGCAGACAGATGGGCAGACGGAACGGACAAATCAGATATTGGAGGATATGCTGAGAGCATGTGCCTTACAATATGGTGCCAGTTGGGATAAGAGTTTATCATACGCGGAATTCTCGTACAACAACAGTTATCAGAAGAGTCTGCAGATGGCACCATTCGAGGCTTTGTATGGCAGAAAGTGTAGGACACCACTATTCTGGAATCAGACGGGAGAAAGTCAGGTATTTGGTCCTGAAATACTAAGAGAAGCAAAGCGACAAGTACAGATAATCAGACAGAATCTGAAAGTGGCACAATCCAGACAGAAGAGCTATGCGGATAACCGACGGAGAGATCTCAGCTTTGAAGTTGGAGACTTCGTGTATCTCAAGGTGTCACCCATGAGAGGCGTGAAGAGGTTCAACGTCAAGGGCAAGTTAGCACCTCGATACATTGGACCGTTCAAGGTACTTGGTCGGAAGGGTGAGGTGGCATATCAGTTAGAGCTACCGGAGAAGTTAGCAGGAGTACATGATGTGTTTCATGTGTCTCAGTTGAAAAAGTGCTTGCGAGTACCTGAGGAACAGATTCCGATTGATGAGCTGAATGTGGAGGAAGATCTTACCTATACTGAGCATCCTGTCAGAATTTTGGAAGAGTCAGAAAGAGTCACCAGAAATAAAGTGATCCGGATGTGCAAGGTCCAGTGGAGCCGCCATTCAGTGGATGAAGCGACTTGGGAAAGAGAAGAAAATCTCAGAGCAGAATATCCACAGTTATTCCCATCCACATCCGAATCTCGAGGACGAGATTCATCTTAAGGGGGGTAGGTTTGTAACACCCTAAAAATGCCTATTTTAAAAATTTAGTAATTAAATTGTTATTATTTAAATTTGTGCTCATATTTATCTAAGGAAAATAAATTATTTATGAGAAATAAAATTAAATATAAGGTTAGAAACATTTTTGTTGCATTCATGCCGACTGCATTGAGTTTTGTTTGTGTGTGGTTCAATTTGAATTTAAATTCTATTTAAATTCGAATTTGAATCGCTGAGTTTGGAGCTCTAGAAAAGTTTCTGCGGCCCGAGTTCACTTTTCCTCCCTTAACTATTTTCCTCGTCCGATTTTGGCCCTCTTCCTTTTCTCTTCTGCAGCGGCCCATTCTCCCCCCTGCCCCACTTTTGGCCCGCAGCCGGCCTGCTCGCCCAGCCCGCGCAGCCGCTTCCGGCCCAGCTCCGCGTCGGCCTGCACGGCCCATCCCGCGGCCAAGCGGCCCAGCAACCGGCCCGCAGTGCCCCTCCCCTCCACGCCGACTGACCCGAGGGCCCCACTCGTCAGGGTCATCCCTGACCTCCGTCCGAGTTGGACTCGGCCCCGACGCCGGAATCCCGGCCGGACACGGCACGGACGCCGAGGTTCCCCCCCCCCCCGGACTCTCCCCTTGTCTGCGCTACTTAAGGCCGAAGCCCCGCCGCCTTTTTCCCCCAACAAATCCGCGCCCAAGCCGCCGCTCCAAGCTCACCCGCGCCGCCGCCGCCCGAAGCCGCCGCCCCGCCGTCGATCTCGTCGCCTGTCGCCGTCCCGTCCCGGCGAGTTGCCCCAGCGCCTTCGCGTGGAGGTAATGAACCTCCCAAGCCCCTCTTTGCTCTCCCTCCCGCTCTGCCGAGGCCTCGCCGCCGTTACCCGACCGCCGCCGCCGCTGTAGCTCGACGCGCGCCGCCTCCGTCGCTTCCCCGCCGACGAGAACACCCCCACCCGTTTCCCCGCGTCGCCCCGGTCCTGTAGAGCCAGCCCGCGCCCCGACCCGTGCCCCGTAGCCCGAGTTCACCCATCGCCGGCGAAGCGCCGCCGCTCGCCGCCGCAGCTCTGCTCACCGCCGGCGAACCCCTTCCCTCGATCTAATCCGAGCCGTCCGTGTTCAAACCGACGTCCCAGATCAAGTCAACCGAGCCAAGTCAAAGTTGACCGTAACGGTCAACCGAGTCAACCTGGACGTTTTTCAAAAGAGCCCCTGCCCTTTTTCAAATTTAACCCGCAGTCCTGTTTTATTCAAAAATAATTACAATTAAGTCCTGATTTTTACAGAAAACCCCCTGTCTTATTTAAAAATAGTACCCGAGGTCCTGTTTTAGTTAATTTGCAAATAAACCCTCCTGTTTTTATATAAAATTATGTTTTAGCCCCTGGGATTTTGCAAATAAGCCCCTGGAACTTTTAAAACTTTGCCAGCAAGTCCCTGAACCTTAGAAAAGCTATAACTTCTTCGTTTTAGCTCCGATTTGAGTGATTTTCGCGCTCACGTGTTCGTAGCGAAGCGTAGATTAGTTTCTAAGCCTTCTTTTGTTCTGTTGCTACTGTTTGGTATACTGTTCTAATAGAATAATATTGTTTGCATGTACTGGCTTGTATGGATGCTTGTGTGTTGATGTATGAGTCCAGTCGGTGAGCCGTACGCGTTTGAGTTCGAGGGTTACGAGGAGCAGGACCAACAGCAGCAGCAAGAGCAACAGCAGCAGTTGGACGAAGGCAAGTACAGCACGGACAATCCTTGCTACCTAAACACACCTTTACATTATTTGCTGCATTTGCATGTGTCTAAATTGTTCCTATTAAGGTTATTCCTAGCTTTGTTTATCCTATACCTTGATTACCTTGGGTTATTGCATTTGGGTAGACCTTTGCTAAGCGCAACTACTGTCACCAATGTTTAACTGTTAATCTTGACCTAATGGTTCACTTCAATGTTAATGGTAAAACTTGCTTTTTAGCAACATGGATCAGGGAGCTAGGGCGTATGCTTCATGCTTGGTCCTAGTGTCTCTCCGTAAGGACTGGTTCTTAAAGCGGCAACCCAGGAACCTGTCGCCACCGCTAGAACTATAATGGCTCTGGTCTTGGACAAGTAACATGTACGGCTCTAGCTTGACAGTAGTTACCGACGGGCCGACGGCGTTATGGGAAGCATGGGTGAGAGTATGGTTTGATCCACCGAGGACGGAGTATCCGTTGGCTATGTCCCCGTGAGGCACAGTCCCGTGTTGGGAGCTTCCGTATGGCGGGGGTTCCACACGTTGCGCTATTTATTTTGTTGTTGTTATTCTTTACCGCGCTTGGACGCCATTGACCCCCTCATGTTGCGACATGGGCGTCAGTCAATCTCGGTGCCTTGGGTCATGCTGCCTAGGTTGTACCATAACGGCTACTGTTTTGTTAGGGTGTCTTGTGAAAAGCCTCGTAGCGTCCCTATGCAGTCACACCTCGGAAGTGTTGATGTGCGTGGTTGGGTGCAAAGTTCCTTTGAACTTTTACGCGACTGGTGGGTAAAGGTCGAAACCTCTGCAGAGTGTATAATCTATCATGATAGCCTTGCTCAGGGTTAAGAGCGACCTGGATCCTTTTTGATTAGAAGATGATGTTTATTATTGATTAATGTTCACCTCTACTTTATTAATTGGGTTGCAACTGGGATTCACTTAAATGTAGTAATCTTGGTTTATGTTAAAATGAATCAACTAAAATTGCTAATGCAGTACAGCCGTGTCAAGCCTTTCTTTTAAGCCTTCATTATCCGTGTTGTATTTGCTAAGTAAGACAATTACTTACACTTGCCATTCAACAAAATCCCGGATGGGTAACAGATGGATTAGATGGTACTGCTGCTATTGAATTTCCTGAAGATCTACCATTTTACTAGCTGTGCTCAACCAGTCGGTGTCCCTGTGGATTTTGGATTTCGGCTTCGCCTTCGTCTTCGTTTAGAGAGAGAGAATTAATAATTAGTCATCCGCTATGTTTTTTAGTTATTTTAGTCAAACTCTGATGTAAAACCATTTTATTCGGGCATATGTACTCTGTTTATCATATTTGTTATCTATATGTGTTCTGTGGACTTCCTGGGCACGCATATAGAAGCATTCGGATTTCTGTGTAAATCCGGGTGTGACAAGGCGCGAGAAAAAGCTCGAGTTGATAATCAAGACTTGGTTTCTCGACTACACAAGCAACTCGAGGGAATGGGAGATGAAAAATCTCGAATGGATACTCATAACCGAGCGTTGGTCCGAGACAACAATAGTAAGTAAAGCAAATTCTGTACACTTAATTATGAATTTAGTCGTATGAAGTGTAATCATAGAATTGTCTCACCTTTGCAGGATTGAAAAAAGAATTGGTTGAAGAACAGAGCACCAGCACATCGTGGTATAACTTGGCGCAATCTAAAACCGATGATTGTGCCCGCTTGGAAAAAGAACTCGAGGATCTGAAAGGAAAATATGCCAATGAGCATCAGATCCGTGTTGACATGGAACAAGCTTGCGCCAGAGCCTTGGCGGGACAACAAGCTAAACAACAAGAAGTGGAGGATCTCCAAGCTGAGAAGAAGGCCATAGAAGAAGCGGTGCTCCCCATCATTGACATGGTAACACCGGAGGGTGTTGCTACTACCAACCAGTCATTATTGGAGCGGATCAGCGCAGTGCCTGGACAGATAACCGATTTTTGTAAGAATACCATGAAGGAGTGCGTTAATCAGCTGCTAGCAATGGTGAAGGCACACAATCCAGATGCCAAACTTGAAGTCGTAGAGCTTCTAGAAGGAATGGAAATTGAAGGATTCGATGAATTGGTGAAAGAAACAGAGCCAGTCGCAAATACTTTTATTGACTCCTTAGAGTAGATCTGTACTGTAACTTGAAGTACTCGTTTCGAATACTCTGTTTTGAATCCGATATGGATATTTGTCCATATATATAACATTTGATACTTGTTTAAAGTAATCCATTTGGAAATACTACTGTGTAAGTAATATCCAATAGTTTGTACGTATGCGAAGTAATGTGGGTAGTATATTTGATGAGTGACTACAGTTTAAGTAATCCAGTGGTTGTATAAGGTTCGCAACTAGGAGGAGTTGAATCGAGCCTTGTGAAGGATTAGCAACATTGCTAATGCAGGGCGAAAAGTTATGCGCATAGGCATATGCTGTACTTTTTAGTACTTTAGAACACCTTTAGGTGATTTTTATAGGAGATGAAGAATGAGTGTAGTTGGTATAACACTAATTCTAGAAGCTTTTGTTGAAAAAAGCCACAGAGTCAAAAGAAAAGAAATTATCGTCTTCGACCGTGTATAGGTGAGGGTAATTCATCCAAGATTTTTAGGTGGTTTGACACCTCCTTTTAAAAGGAAATCCTGGATTCTTTTGAGCGGGAGTAGAAAACTACTCGGATACCACACGACGGCTATCGCCGTAATGAACATAATATAGTTTTATCTAATGAGATAAAGGGTGTCATGACTTTGTAAATGATAGGGAAATATAACTTTATTAATTTGGGAACAAGGGTTGTTTCACAACGTCTCGAATATAATGTCCCGTGTTACGGGTAAAATTTGCGGAGATGTTCTTTGTTCCATACATTTGGTAGTTCCTCCCCCTCCGAGGTTTGCAACCTGTATGTACCAGGTCCAATGACTTGTTTTACAAGAAAAGGACCTTCCCATTGAGACATAAGCTTGTGCAGCCCTTCAGTCTTTTGGATTCGACGTAGTACCAAGTCTCCTATAGTAAAGGATCGAGGTTGAACATAGCGTTGATGAAAGCGACGTAATCTGTGAAGATAACGCGTGTTCTGAATAAGGGCTGCTACTCGAGCTTCCTCGACGCCATCAACATCTTGAGACCTTTCTTGATGAGCGAGTTGTTCATCGTAGTTGTCCAAATGCGGGGCTTCCCATAAAAGATCAGCCGGTAGGACTACTTCGGAGCCGTAAACTAGGAAATATGGTGATTGGCCAGTGGCCCTGCTGGGTTGGGTGCGTAGCCCCCAAAGCACTGCGGGCAACTCTTTTGCCAATTTCCCACCATATTTCTTTAGAGGCTCATACAATCTGGGTTTTAACCCTTGCAGTAGCAAACCGTTTGCTTTTTCCACCTGTCCATTGGCACGAGGATGAGCAACTGAAGCATGATGTATCTCAATGGAATATCTGTCACAGTAGTCTTGGAATTCTTCACTGGTGAATACAGAGCCGAGGTCTGTGATAATGTTGTGAGGAACTCCAAATCTCTGGACAATACCATCAAAGAATTTGATCAAATTAGTGGCTTTAGCGTTTACTAAAGGCATTGCTTAGATCCACTTAGAGCATTTATCGATGGCTACGACGAGCCACTCGAATCCGCCTGGAGCTTTGGTAAGGGGGCCAACGAGATCAACACCCCAACAAGCGAAAGGCCATGATAGTGGTATAGTGTTGAGGCCGTGTGCTGGAACGTGAGCTTGTCGTGCGAAGAATTGACATCCTTGACATTTTTTGATGATGTCCGCTGCATCGTGCTTGGCTGTTGGCCAGAAGAAACCTGCTCTGTAAGTTTTGCCGACCAATGTTCGTGAGGCAGCATCATTACCACACACGCCGCTATGAATTTCTTGTAGTAGAGCTTTTCCTTGGTCAATTGTGATGCATTTCATTAAGACGTTGGCCGAAGCCCCACGCCTATAGAGTACATTGTCCACTACTACGTAATTAGCCGCTCGTCGTTGAATGCGTATTTGCTCTGGCTTCTGCTCTGGAAATTTGTGGTCTTTCAAGTACTCAATGAAAGGGGTCATCCAGTCAGTGTCGATTACCATGATCTGAGTTTCTGGCTGGGACTGGGATTGTGTGGTCTCAACTCGTGTTGGTCCCTTAATGGATGGCTGGAGTAGTTCTTGGACGAATATTTCTGCTGGGACGTCGGCGACATCTACGACGTGGACATCTACAGCGACGTTGTAGTCACGAACGACGTGGTGAAATTCCAGGCCTAGAAAGTTTCTTTCTAGTTTACGAACCTCGTGAACGTAGGCATCCATTGTCTCTTTAGAAGCGTCCCAGTCTTTATTAACTTGGTTGATGGCCACCGCCGAATCGCCGTAAACAACAAGTCGCTTGATATCGAGTGATGCAGCCAGATGGAGCCCGTGCAGCATAGCCTCGTACTCTGCTTCGTTATTGGTGACCTGAAATAGGATTTGAAGAACGTATTTGAGTTGGTCTCCTTTAGGAGATATAAGAAGTACGCTTGCGCCTCCTCCTTCAAGTTTGAGTGATCCGTCAAAAAACATGACCCAGTGCTCAGGTCGAGTGGTTGTCGTAGAATTTTGAATTTCTGTCCATTCGACTATGAAGTCAGCAAGAGCCTGGGACTTAACGGCTGTTTGAGATGTGAAGTCAAGGTGGTATGCTCCAATTTCGGCCTTCCATTTGCAGATTCGACCTATTGCGTCTAGATTATTGAGGATTTCTCCTAGCGGGAATTTAGTTACGACTGTGATGTGGAAAGCTTGGAAGTAATGTCGTAGC
The DNA here is from genome assembly GCA_033239725.1 of Echinochloa phyllopogon. Classification (NCBI taxonomy): domain Eukaryota; kingdom Viridiplantae; phylum Streptophyta; class Magnoliopsida; order Poales; family Poaceae; genus Echinochloa; species Echinochloa phyllopogon. Next base: position 17,940,400 of record BTCW01000015.1, on the reverse strand, counting down.
TTGCGTGATGTGATGAAGATGGCGTAGACTAGTTTTTGGACTTGAGGATAATGAATCTTGGACTCGGAGAGTACTTCGCTGATGTAATAAATTGGCCGCTGTACTGGGAATACATGGCCGTCCTCTTGTCTTTCAACTACTATTACAGTGCTGACCACATGGGTTGTCGCTGCAATGTATAGATATAGATGATCATCTTTCAGAGGCGCTGTGAGTACTGGCGGAGTAGATAGATATGTTTTGAGTTCTTCGAACGCCGTATGTGCTTCATTCGTCCTTGAAAACTTATCCTGCTTTTTAAGCAATTTGAAGAAAGGGAGGCATTTTTCTCCTAATTTTGAGATGAACCTGTTTAAGGCTGCGATGCATCCTGTCAGCTTCTGGACATCTTTTACGTTCTTCGGTACTCCCATGGCAAGGATTGCTGAAATTTTTGCCGGGTTGGCTTCGATGCCCCTGTTACTGACCATGAACCCCAAAAGTTCCCTGACGGAACACCAAAGACACATTTGGTTGGGTTAACTTTCCAATGGAATGTTCTAAGGTTGTCAAATGTTTCTTGAAGGTCTTTGATGAGATGTTCTGACTGCCTTGTTTTGACGACTACATCATCAACATATGTCTCTACATTGCGCCCAATTTGTTTGGATAGGCACGTTTGTATGGCTCGCTGATATGTGGCGCCGACGTTCTTCAATCCAAAAGACATAGTTGTATAGCAGTAAGCGCCGAAGGGAGTGATGAAAGATGTTTTGATCTGATCTTCTTTCTTTAGAGCTATCTGATGGTATCCTGAATAGCAGTCCAGAAAACAGAGCAATGCGCATCGTGTCATGGAGTCGACGACTTGATCAATGCGTGGGAGTCCCATGGGATCTTTTGGGCAATGCTTGTTCAAATCTGTGTAGTCGACACACATCCGCCACTCGTTGTTGTTTTTCTTCCGAACCAACACTGGATTAGCCAACCACTCAGGATGGAAGACTTCTTTGATGAAGCCTGCAGCGAGTAGTTTGGCGAGTTCTTCTTTTATTGCCTAACGTCTATCTTGTGCAAATCGTCGGAGGCGCTATTTTTTGGGTTTTGCGTTCTTGTCAACGTTTAGTTTGTGCTCGACAAGTTATCTAGGAACACCAGGCATATCAGATGGTTTCCAAGCAAAAATATCTTTATTATCTCGGAGGAACTTGACGAGCGCGTCTTCCTATTTACAGTCTAAATCTGCCCCTATAAGGGCAGTTTTGGACGGATCGACCGTCCCAAGATTTACAGTTTTGAGCTGTACTTCTTCAGAGGGCTTGAAGTTGGCACTTGTTGACTTCTTGCTGGGTACTTCTAGGTCATCTTCCTTCGACTTCTTGGCCAAGGCGAGTACTTCCAGCATCTGGGTAGGGACGTGCGAAGTGGCGGCGAATTCTACTGCCTCGACGTCGCAATCATACGATACCTTTAAGTCTCCTTTTAGGGAAAGTACTCCTTTAGGAGCCGGCATCTTGAGAACCAAGTATACATAATGTGGAATCGCCATAAATTTGGCGAGGGCTAGTCGCCCAAGAATCGCATGGTATGAGGTCTCGAAGTTAGCAACCTCGAACTTGATGTACTCGGTTCTGAAGTTTGCTTCCGTCCCGAAGGTAACTGGTAATGTGACCTGGCCTAGGGGGATTGCTACATTGCCTGGGACAATGCCATAGAATGGAGCGTCTGTAGGCTTGAGGTATTTTGTAATGTCTAGGCCCATCTTCTTGAACGTGTTTGCGAAGATGACATTGAGCCCGCTGCCTCCATCAATGAGTACTTTAGTCAGTCTGGCTTGCGCCACGACTGAGTTTAAGACCAGAGGGTATCTGCCAGGATTTGCAAAGTTTGTCCAATGGTCTGTTCTGGAGAATGTGATAGGCACTTCTGACCACTTTAGGTATGTTGGGATGGCAGGTTGTATCGCCATGATCTCTCGCAGAGTGAGCTTCTTGGCGCGCTTCGACCGGTTCAGGGTTTCCCCACTGAATAGTACAGCTACGACGTTCTCGACATTTGGGAAGTTATTGCCAGGGTCTTTGTCGTCTTTATCTTCCTTTTTCTTGTCAATTTTGGGAGCATCTGGTGTTTGCTTGTCGAATTCCTGCTTTAGGTGAAAGCACTTCGCCATTGTGTGCTTGCCGTTGGGGTGGTAAGGGCAAGGACCGTTCATGACATCTGCCGCTGAACGAGTCTTACGACTAGGGTGCTGGACCGCCGCAACTGTGTTGTCTGGCTTGCGCTTCCTGTTATCGCGATTGAAGTCCCGATTGTTTGGGCGATCGTTACATTGGTCGTCGTTGTCTTTGTTGTGATTGTTGGTATTGTTATCGCGATGTCTGTCAAAGCGCTCCCGCTCGCGATCGTCTTGGTCTGCCCATTCGGCGACAATGCGTCGTAGCTCGCTGATGTTTTCTGGGCGACGTCGGCCGAACTCACGGTGTAGTTCTCGGGTGTAGAGACCATCATGAAAGCAGTCGATTACTTCCCGGTCAGAGATATCCACGATTGTAGCTCTTTTATCGAAGAATCTCTTGATGTATTTTCGCAAGGTTTCTCCTTTTCCTTGCTTGCAAGCTGCCAGTTCATAACGGGTTCCGGGCCGAGCCCAGGTTCCCTGGAAGTTGGTGGTCAATTTCCTGGTGAGATCGTCCCAGGAGTCAATGGACCCGGGGCGGAGGCCCTCGAGCCATGTCAGGGGCATGGTATCTAGCATAACAGGGAAGTAACTGACTTTGATGTCGTTGGATCCTCCAGCCATCTGGATGGCTGTAGAGTAAATTTGGAGCCATTGTTCAGGGTCTTGCTTGCCCGTGAACTTCTCAATTCTTGTAGGTTTGAACTTGCTTGGCCATTGGATTTCTTTTATGCGCCTGGAAAAGGCTGGAAAGCCGTCATATTTGTCGCCTGGTGATCGATCACTCCGGAAGCTAGAGGTGTTGTGGTCGGAGTCGTATTGTCGTCCACGGTTGTGATTTTGGGGAGGTCGATCGCTGTAATTTGAGGACTCTTGATGTCAGTGGCGATCGTTATGGTGCTCTCCTCGGCGATCGTTGCGGCGTTCTTCGTGACGGTCGTAATGGCGTTCTTGATCGCGTGGTCGGTTTCTGTGATTGTGGTGGGGCGGAGGCCCGTAGTTGCGGTCGTAGTCTGCGCGGCGACGGAGTTCCGATTCTACGCGTCGTTGTTGACTCGACTGAATGACAGAGTGAGCATCGCGGTTGTCATTAATGACGTTGCGAAGGTCTCGATCTCGTGGCCTTGCATCGTCTTGGTTGTTACTGCGTCCTCTCCCCTGCTGGTGGTTGCGATCAGCGTCTTGGCCACGTCGATGTCCTCCTGTGGTGGCGATTGAAGCTTCATGTGGGGGTGGTCTCTCAGCATCTGGGCGTCTGGTGTTTGGAGTGTGGTGGCTAGGATTCGCCTGGTTCGTAGCTTTTTGAGCCGTGTCGAGGAGTGAGAGTACTTGTCTGACCGCAGGGGTGTCGGGCATGGCCCTGACGAGTTCTGCCGCGACAGAGATGTTTAATGGCGCGTTTTGGGATACTAGCTGATCACCGACCATATCGAAATCCTGTGTAAGGTTTCGCATGGCATTGGCGCGTAACGCGGCGTTAAGACGCCTCTGCTTGCGCTTGGCGTTCCTTGCTTGACGCGCAGTCTTTTGCTCCTCTGTTTCTCCGTCAACAGTGCGTTCCTCTTCAGAAACGTCGGTGATCAGCTCGCGATCGTATTGAGTGCCTTGGCCTTCGTTGCCAGCCATGAACACCTGACGGCTTGGGTCTTGATCGTTGAGGACGATCTGAGTGGTTGAAAGTTATCACTCGATCTTTCAGTTGGAGTGGTGAGCGATGCAGTCTTGTCGTCTTGGAAGGGGAGTTCTTCCAGTATAACGGCAGCAGGTCTTGAGTCGTTGTCCTGGGAGGTGTCAGCCGGAATCGCTCTGGGCCAGTGAACGGCGAGTCCTCCCAGTGTTCTGCTCACGACTAGTCCGGATGGGAGGTGAGCGAGTGGTTCCTCCAACACGAAATCGGTGTTGAAGTGAGCGTGATGGTGTAGGCGCACGACGTTATCAGGAGCATCACTTAGCAGGATGGTGAAGTCATCGTCATTGTCCCTCGATGGCGCTAATGCTAGCTCGAGGTCGTCGGGGTGACTTGGCTTTGAGTGGGACTCCCGGGTCATCCATGCCTCTGCTTTTGTGGTACGACTCTGTTTATGCGAGTTCATTATGTTGAAGAATTCTTTTGGGAGCTGATCTAGGGGGTTGTCCGATGGTGTGGCCAGCTCGGAGTTCCCTGCTCTTTCCATAACTGGGATCGAGTCGTACTCGGACTCGGCCTAGAGAATCCCGAGCGAACTTGGAGTTAAGATCAAACTTGGAATTGGAGTCGAGATCGAGTTGGAAGTAGCTGCCGAGCAGGAGCCAGGGTTGTTCGCGAGGTAGCTTGTGAACCTACCATCGCTTTCGGCGACGAAGGTCCATGCACCGAAAACGAAGGTGGCTCCTTCTTCGACGTCGGCAATCTTGAAGGTAGTGTATCCCATCATCCCTGATGGTGAGCTTTCGGCGAGAGGCCCCACGGTGGGGAATTACCGTGCTACTTCCCTGATGGTCTAAGGAATTACTGGCAGTAGTCTGGGGGCTATGCACTCAGCCTAGTCGTGCTACTGGGCAGTCGCCATACTTTCTGATCTATGGTTTTGAGATAGTCTTACTTGCTGATCTTCTTTGGGAAGCTCCACGACTAGAAAACTACGATGAACAATTGGCCTGGCAAGAAAGATTTCAAAATATTGATGGCATCGAAGAGGCTCCAGTAGCAGCATTGACCCAGAATATAAGGTACTTACAAGGCCTATGGCATTATCATCGGTGCTCCGTCCAGCCTCGTTCCTTCGTCATAGGAGACTTGGTACTCAGACTCATTCAGAAGGTTGATGGCCTCCACAAGCTTATGTCACACTGGGAAGGTCCGTTTATCGTCAAGCAAGTCACTGGGGCTGGATCCTATTGTCTCCAAACTGAAGATGGTGAAGATTTACCAAATGCATGGAACATTGAACACTTGCAGAAGTTTTACCCATAGAGTGGTTTTTCTATAATATGTCCAATGTATACTTCATGAAAGGTTATTGGTAAAGATGATATGTCCCTGTCTACAATAGTAGCAGTCTTTTTTTCCTTTCTTCATCAGAAGAACCCTCACCAGAGGAACCTTCTGTAAGCTTGTTGTCAATGACAACAGTCGAGACACAACCCAGGGTACTTTTATACTTCGCAAGAGGGACCAAGACTACTTTTTACAAAAGTGGCATTAGGCCAAGAAGTCTTGGATGAGCTATCCCAACCCAAACATGGTTGTAGGAAGTCTCCATCTATCCTTTAGAAAGCTTTAGGCCTTGCTTTCTTTAGAAAGCTTTCTTTAGGCATTAGGCCTTGCTTTCTTTAGAAAGCTTTAGGATTTTTTCTGATGCAGGTTCTCGATAAGAGTTTACACCAGAATCCTCGTTTTACATTATACACTATGGGTACTCACTAGAGTTTTATCCTAGATGTGTTTAGCATACATCAGTATTGTTCCTTGCGTACCACGCTATTTTTACTACTAATCGTAGTATCTCGGGCTTATGCTAATAAGTCCAGCTTGTCTTGAAAAGACATCTTGATAATTATGTTCGCATTAGCACACAAGAGTACTCATGCAATAGCTAAAGTACTAGAAATTACTCAAGCGGACAAAAACTGGAAAGTTATTTAGCAAGTACTTATACTACAAAGATTTACTTCATTGTTTTATCTCATAAACTACTCCTCCAAGGAGTCAATGAATATTTTTAGCTATAGGCTCAGTCTCTACTACTAGTTCTCCATACTGATCTATTGATACATCCTCCTGTAGCTCGACTACTTCCATCACTGTCGTTGGATTATGAGCTTCTATCATGGCAATCAATCGATTGATGCAGTCTTTCATGGTATCTCTGCAAAAACTGGTAATGTGTTGTGGAACCATGCGAAGACACCCCAAGATCGACTGGTTTGCTACATCTGTGACCTCCAGAGTTACCATCTCCAGGATTGGAAGCGCCTCTCCTTCTATTGCTCTCTTTTCTGCCTGCATGTCTTTGACTTCTTGTTCTTTAGCTTGTTGACCCTTCAGCGCAGAACTGAGAGATTTCTCCATGTCAATGCGGATCTGGTGCTCTTTGGCAAAGTCTTTTGCATGCTTTGTCGATAGCTCCTCTAGTTGGTTGAATTCTTCGATCTTCCTTTGGAAGGCAGTGTACCAAGTTGTTGCGGTACCCTTTTCATCAACAAGTTCCTTTTGAAGCTTTGCAAAGCCAATACAATCATTATTATTACATTAGATATTATGGCGGAGATTACTTTGTCATCAGATAAGAGTACTTACTTGTCACTTGATCCCTCAAGCTACGATTCTGTGCATCCTGATGAGATCTTTCATCTCCTAAGCTGCTGAGCTGAAGATGGAGGTTATCAATCATTTTTTGGTGCTCCACTTGAATGGTTTCCCGTGCTTCGTATGCCACTTTCAAGTCTTCTTTGAGTTCCTTTACCCGAGCTTCAAGCCTAGCATTGTTTCCTTCGCCCACTTTGGCAGCAAGGGCCTATTCAAATGCAGCTACTTTAGTATAAAGTACTTTGAAAATATTTTATCTACACAAGACACTATTTCTTACTAGTGTGGCTTCGAGATGTTTCTTCAGTTGTGCAGCTTTGGAACCCTAGGTTTCTTCTTCCACATTAACCCGGAAAACAAGCATGTCATCATTGCTATTGCTACTTTGGACAGATCCTTCTACAATCAAGAGACAGAGTACTTATAGCTAAAGGCTGATTTTCTTGCGGCAGCAGAGTAGTCTCATGCACATTAGTATCTAGTGACTCTTCCTCCTCTGTTCCGCCAGTTCGTGGCTTTCAAAGGTCACATAGCATGGCATTTACAAATAATGGCCAAGGAATACGTATTGGTGGACCAGTTCTAATATACTTTGCAATAGGACATACCTCTGCATTCTCTTTATCGGCTAGATTAGTTTCTTTCGCAGCAAGTGCGGGCGATAAGTTCTTCGCAATTTGCGGCAAGTCTACGGGAACCTCTTCCATTGGCTCGTTCAGATCAAGACTGTCTGCTGCTTCAGCTGGGGTTTCTTAATCCATTTCCATGCTGGCGGGTGTTTCTTCTTCACTTCTGGACTCCTCTGCTTCGGCGGGTGCTTTCTTTGCATCTTCTTTCGCGATAGCAGTAGGAGACTGCTTTTCTGCCTCCATGGTATGCATGGCCTAGATGAATACATCTGTTGGTGATCTATCATAACATGAGTGGCAAGATTAGCTTCTTTTTAACACATAATGGATGAACGGCATCAACGACTAGTTCTACTTACTTATCAAAGGCTTTGAATTTGGCTTGAACGTGAACTTCTTCAGCTTCAGTGCACCCGCAACTAAACTAGTGGTACTTCTAGTAATTCCACTATCCATGGCACTAGTCGTGGAAGATCATTGTGGCGCGGTGATGAACTTTGACAGCTTAATCATGGGCTCACGACCACACTCAAGTACTTTGCCAGATGGAACATATTATGTTTTCTTCCTCGCCAACCTCTTCCGCTTTGAACCCACGGGCACAACCAGTGGCTCACTTGTTTCGACTCCAGCTTCAATGTCAGTCTCAGCGGCTTCTTCCTCAGCATCTGCAGATTTCTCTGGTGAACTACCCTCAAGTTCTTCCCAGACCTCCTTGCTGATTTCGTCGAGCTCCTCATCCCCGTCTTCAGCAAAGGGCTGCGTATAACAAACAACTCGAGTTATACTTTGTGATAAAACATAACAAAAGGATTGAAGTTCAAGACTACCTACTGGACATGGAGACCTATCCTTTGAGCATTCTCCGACAAGTACTGGCTTGCCAGACACTCCAGTGAACATCTTCGATAGGCGCATCAGCACTGTGGCTGGGCATTCGGTTAGACCGAACCGATCGATTCGGTTCCTCGGTTTTTTCAGAAATTCGGTCATCAAAAAATGAGAACTGATCGGTTACTTGGGGTTGTTGAGACCGAGGAAATTTGGGCTCGGTTAGTTCGGTTCGGTCTCGGTCACCGACCGAACTAACCAAGCTACCAGAGTTCATTAATCCAAAAAAATCAAACAACCACCAATTAAAGAAATACTTGGATATAAATCAAACCAATAGATCCATCCACAGATGCATACAAATTAGAGCACATGAGTAGTGCAAGCTTGGATGTTGGATACTCCAGATGCATACAACTCAACATTGCATACAGATTAAATCCAATCGATCCTTGGAGTTCGTGTGTTCATAGCCATGGAGGGGAGATCAGATCACATGTGCCTAGCATCTATGGAGCTGCAGGCTTGTGATGGGCAGGAGGTGGTGCTGCCGCAGGGCATTGGTCGCCTGCATCTTGCAGCCATGCAGGATCGGAGGGATGGGAGTAGCTACCGGCCTGCCGCGAACGGATTGAGAGAGACAGGGAGGGGAGGAGGCAACGACAGAGTCTAGAGGGAGGAGGAAGCAGCTGCTATGTGGAGCTTGGAGGTGGAGGTGGCGTAGGCATGGGAGTGAGGAGCCGTGGGAGCCTAGGAGGGAGGAGGCCATGGTCGATTGGTTGGCCACACGGCCGACACCCGGCAGGTGCGGCGGGGGTGGGGAATGCTTCTAGGGTTAGTGGAGCCGGGTGAAATTCTTATATACATGGGGTTCTTTGATTATGGGCCTTGGGCTGTATTTGATTTATGGGCCTACGTGCTGATTTCGGTTTCTTCGGTTAACCGAGGCTGGGAACCAAATTGACCAAGTAAACTTTGGTTACTTGATAACTGAGACCGAAGTAATGACCAAAATTTTTGGTTTCGGTTACTTCGGTTTCGGTCTCAGGTATTTCGGTTCGGTTTTCGGTCCTTGGTTAATTATGCCCACCCTGAATCAGCACCATCTCGTCAGATATTTCCTCTGGTGCCATCTTTGAGGGGTCTAAGCTTCCCTCATATTCAAAACTAAGGTTCTCCCGCCTCTAGAGTGGTTGCACTCTACGCTTTAAAAAGCTAAAAGAAATCCCAACTCCAGTGAGTCCCTTCTTCTTCAAAGCTTGTACTCGCTTTAACAAAGTGGTACTTCTTTGGCTTCCTAGGCGGTTGGCCTGGTATTCCAGTTTGTATGATCTCGTGGGTACCACCGATCCTTGGGTGGACAATTGTTTCCATGGTTACCTGTTGTGACAAAAGCACGAAATCAAAAGACTAACCACAAATTCAATTTTAGATATTACTACAAGTAGTCGATTTGATGACTTACCGATGATGAACCAGACAGACTTCCAATCTCCACACGAATCCTTGATGGGCATCTCAAACCATTGGTCTTTCATCTTTTGGCGCAACTAGATTCCTGCTCCACCGACTACTTCTATGCAAATTGTGTTGGGTTGTGGTTTCATATGATATAGAGTGTGAAACAGAGCAAGATTTGGTTCAATGCCAAGGAAGGCTTCACAAGCATGTACAAAGACAGCTGTGTGGGTAATCCCATTAGGATTAAGATGATGCAACTGAAGCTTATAGAAATCAAGCAAGGAGCAAAAGAAAGGAGAAATTGGTAAACCAACTCCACGCTCACAAAAAGATATGAAAAGAGGAATTTCATGAATTTCTTCAGTAGGAAATTGGGCATTATAACAAGACCTCCACTCAAGAGTTTCATTATACAGATCTTGGAGGTTCACAGAGGTGGTTATAGAATATTTCCAGGCATAACCTGGTGATGGATGATTCTTGGACTGTGGCTTGGTGTTTGGATCTACCAGCGACGGTTTCTTCTTCGTGGTTTTCTTCTCCACTAGCTTGGATGCGCTCGCACCCTCATTCTTCTTCTTCATGGTGCTTTTCTTATGACCCATGGTTGCTGACCGTGTAAGAACCTTGGATTTCTCTTGCATTCACTAACAAGGGGTGGATTACGCTAGGCAGACGGCTGCACAATCTTGGGGGCTACTCAGGCTCAGGGGCTGATCAAGCGAAGGGACTGCGCAAAGCTCGGGGCCTATGGCGGAAGGCTCAAGGCACAACAGAATGACGACGTAGTAACAGATGTGAATCTTGGTGATTTTCACCTAAGAGTTTATAACAAGCCGCTAGGGTTATTGTGCGGTACAGTAATACCCCGTGGCGCATCACATTCCATTATTTAGGGCCGGTTTTTTAGTGATAACATTCCTATCTAACCACCAGTAATGAGATTTTTGGGAAATTCTAGATTTACAGCAGATTTTAAAGATACCTTTGATCTTTAAGCCAAAGATATTTACCTTAAAGATCTGGGGTACTGGCGCATATTCGGGGATTTTATTTTTCTGAGATTTACAGCTATAATCATGCGAAGACCTTCGACTAGTTTTTACAAAACTACTGGAAGCTTAGGGGCTACCCCAATGGGTGCACCTAAACGGTGCACACCATTGAACAACTCCAAGTTGAAGATAGAAGACTACTTTGAACCTTCGACTACTTAGAAAGTAGTCGGAGGCTCGAGGGCTACACCCATTGGGTGCATCAAAGATGCACTCCAATGGAAACTACTCGACAATAAAAGAAAGAGCGTCTTGGACTTTGCTGCAACTACTCGAATCATCAAGAGACGAGGGCTTGAAGATGTTAAAGCGGATTCAAGACTTGAAGCAAAGGTACAAGATGCTCGGGGGCTTGTGGGACATGGATCCCTAGGACCACTCACACACGGGATTAAACTACTCAGCTACGGGAATTTTTACCCGACCACTTCGAAGCAGTAGACTATGGTGCAAGACGGCATAGTTGATTGGGAGAACTAGTCGTCTACTGTTAGGAGACTCCCCAAAGTACCCTGTTGTAGTACTCTTTGTTGTATATGACTATGATCATGTAACCAACTTGTAACTCTGCTCCCCATATATATAAGGCAGAGCAGGGACCCCTCCAAAACAACAGAACCTCATACACAAAGCAATACAACATACAGAACATAGGGTATTACACAATCTGTGGCCCGAACCTGTCTAAATCGTTGTCTTGTGTGTGCACCATCGTTCCTCAGAACTCGGCTAGACCCACAAATACAACTCTTTGAGGTACCCTAGACAAGTACTCGGTCGTTAAACACCGACAAGGTCCAAGCGCCGAAGACGAAAGTTGTGCCCTCCTTGATGTTGCGGGTGAGGATGGTTGATCCCATTGCGCCTGATGGTGAGCTTGCAGTGAGTTGCCCCACGGTGGGCGTCAGATGTCGTTGTTTAACGACCGAGTACCTGTCTATGTTACCTTAGAGAGTAGTATTTGTGGGTCTCACCGAGTTCTAAGGAACGATGGTGCACACACAAGACAACGATTTAGATATGTTCGAGCCGCAAATTGCGTAATACCCTATGTCTTGTGTTCTGTATTGCTTTGTGTTTGAGGTTGTGTTCTTTTGGAGGGGTCCCTGCTTCGCCTTATATGCATAGGGAGCAAAGTTACAAGTCGGTTACATAATCCTAGTCATATACAATAAGGAATACTACAACATGGTACTTTGGGAGTCTCCTAATAGTACACGACTAGTCCTCTCAATTTTGCACCATAGCCGACTGCTTCGGAGTAGTCGGGTAAAACTTCCTGTAGCCGAGTAGTTTAATCCCGTATGTGAGTAGCCCTAAGGATCCTGGTCCCACACACACCTTGTTAGTTTCTATATAATATTTGTTTGTGTGTTGGGTGGAGGGCTGATTTCAGTTCCCAATGGAGATTCCTGCAAATTCCGTATTCTATAAAATATTTTCGTTTAGAGCTATTAGAACTGATGCTATGAACTATTGTCTCAAGTCAATTATAGTGTGCTATGTTTTCCATCTACCATACATAAAGCTAGGAACCGACATCCGTATAGTTGCCCAATTATGTTTTTCTTGAAGCAATCGATACTAATTGTAAAATATCCTTGTGCACACAAACAGACATAGATATGCAATAGATTGATGCCTTTGTAACAGCTTACCACATTTTTGTGAATTTGTGAGGTTGTTGATGTTGGATATTTTAGTTTGACCTTGGTCAACAATAAACCAACACGAGTTAGAGGGGATTTCTATTATCCCTAATCTCGGATTCGGAGTCTATCCCGAGTCCAACTTCGCCATGATCGGGAGGCAAAATCTAAGCCCATTGGGCTCGGCCCCAAGCCTACAGTGTGACCTATAAGTAGAGGGTCAACCCCATAGGGTATTGATATGCAATCCAAGGTTCACCAAAGCCTAAACCACCCTACCGATCCCTAAGCGCGCTGGAAGGCTCGGAAGCTCGAGTACCACGCCAGGGGCAGTGCCGGCGGAGACCCGAAGGCCGCCGCTACCCCGAGAAGTTGCTCAAGGAACGACTACGCTACATCCCCGATAGCGCCCTCGCCATCGACTTTGTGACTGCTTCACCAATGACGATGGACACCACCGCCACCGGTATAAGCCGAACCATCTCATGTTTATCCGCATTAGATTGAGTTAGGTGTGATCTTATTAGACTAGGTGATCCTGTTAAGTTTATTCTAAGCTAAATTAGATCAATTTGATCTAACAATTGGTATCAGTTAGCCTAGATCTAGTCTACTAGATTCATCTTTGTTCGATTTAAGTTAAACACGAAGTGATGCCTAGATCTATTTCATGTTTTAGTTAATTTTTAATTAAGTCAGTGAGATTAACTACTAGATCTATCATGTTTTAGTTAGTCAATCGCATCATGTTTAAGTTTTAGATCTATTAAGTTAGGATTTTCGAATAAAAAACCCGAATCGAACTCAAGCACACACACAAATCCGTAAATCCTAACACTAACACTAAGTCAGTAAGCCCTACCTGGGCGACAGCATAAGTTGCGCTGGCACGGCCGCGCGCAAGCAGATCCGGCCATCAGCTTGGCCAGCGCTCGCGCACGCCGTTTTCAGATCCAATCGCCGCCAGCCTAGCGAACATAAAGGAGCCACCGCGGGAACCATCGACAGCCGCGTGCTCACCGCGAGGGGAGCGCGCGCGCCGGCGAGGGCTTCCACGATAGCTTCGTCGCTCCTGGCTGTCGCCGTCGTCGCCATGCACGCCGGCGAGCGAGCTCGCCTCGTCTCTCTCTCTCTCTCAGAAATAGCGAGGGAGCGGAGCTAAGGGTGGAGCACGCTTCGCAGACCGCCGGCCGCCGCCCTGAGCAGCACTGTTGTGTCGTGCGCTGGCGAGCCGAGCACCTGAGCTGTGGCGCGGGGGAGGGAAATGACCTAGGGTTTCCCTTCCCCCTAGCCGTTTCGGCCTTTTAAGCACGGGCGAGTGAACGCCAGCCATCGATCTTGACGGACGGCCGCGATGCACCGCTGCCTCGCCTCCGGGCAGGCGCACTCGCGGGCTGATTCGGCGGCCCGCCCGTCCCCGCCTGGGCTGGCTTTCCCTGGGCCGCGCGCAAGCGCACGAGTTGAGCTGCGCGTTGCTGGGCCGCAGCTGCTGCGCCGCTGCGCTGCTGGGCCGCTCCGGCCGCACGCTGTTGCTGCTGTGCTCTGAGTTCTGGGCCGAGTGCTATGCGTGCTGGGCCACGGGCCGAGCAAATTAAGTTTTGGGCCAAATTTTGAGTTTAAGTCCATGTCAAGCAAAATAAGCTCCTGTTTAAGTTTTTCAGTGGTATTTTGCTTAATTTAGCTCAAATTTAAGTTTAAGTTAGAATATTAATTTTAATTCAGTATTTTCAGTAAGTTTATTATTTTTAGTACTTTATTTTCATATGTTGGTGTTGTAAGTATTTAAATCCACCACTATACTTTGAGATGCCTCTAAATAAATGGAACCAACGAGAAATTTGTTTAGAGTAAACTTGTGATTATTTCTGACCAACATTGTTTAATCATGAGTATTAAAACAAATTTCAATTGTTTTCCCCAACGGTGATGCAACTTTGGAATTTAATTGTGTGATTTTAATCAGACTAATGTAGGGTTATTATCATACTTTAATTCGCATTTCATTGTATATGCAAACTAAGTTAAGTTTAATCTATCTTATTTCAGCTACTAATGCCAATGATGTGGCTTCCTATCTGAACAATATTGAGCCGCTCAATGGAGCGAACTTTCATGAGTGGAAGGGTGTTGGCGGTCGTTACAGCCCAAATCCGACCACCAATACTCGGGAATAAATGAGGTTATATGCAACATTCCATGTACTTAGGTTTTATTTCAAATAAAGTTCCACGAGTTTCGGTGAGTGTCACTTGTGCAGGTACAACTACGACAAATATGTGCTATTGGGGCCGGAAATGACCAAATCGGCCGAACGACTCCGTTCGGCCGGTTATCCCCCTTAGCCGAGCAGACCACCGGGAGTCGTCCACGTCAATAATGACCAAGCGAACACATCACACGACACGTGGGTGACCGCCAACTCATCCTGGACCATGCCACGTCATTCTGGGCCAGATCCACACGAAGTCATGCATCAAGAGGAAGCCCAGGGGGGTCCAAGCAGCAGAGGCAGTGCTGGGGAGGCTGGCCACGGGCCAGGCCCAGTTCGGTCGAACTGGGCCCTTCGGCCGAACCGCCCCCAGCTGGGAACCGACACCAGGGAGCAAATCTTGACCGTGGGAAGCAAGGTCGGCAGATCCTCTGGTTCGGGCGAACTGGGGAGTTCGGCCGAACCGACCTGTTCGGCCGAACTGCCTCCCCTCGCACGAAATCCCAGGGGGTACCCCCCTGGCTCCCTTGGCCGCTACCCTACCTCAACCGCCTTGGACTCCTATAAATAGAGGGTCACTTTCACTTGTAAACACACACCAAGCCAAGGAGCTCATTTCCACTTTCATTCTAGTAGAGTTAGGATAGTTTAGTTGGGAGTTAGAGTTGAGTCGAGCTTTGCCTCGGAGGTTCCGGAGTCGTCTTCAGAAGCTCTGGTATAAGCTCTTGTATCTTTTATCTTTTCCTTTAGTAAGACTTTGAGTTATCAATATAGTTATCTTTATCACTTTGCCTTTGTCATTTATATCTTGCTTCTACTTTATCCTAGTTGTAGAATATATCTTGTTTAGACTATAGTCAGTTATAGTTCTAGTGCTTGTAGTCTTGTTTAAGTCTTTGTCTTGGCTGGTTCTTCGATCTTGCTTGATACTGGGGGTGAATTGTCACCAAGAGTATTGACAAGGTTGCTTGCTCTTGCTAGCAGAGTAAGTAGTCGTTGCCTAGTGTAGGAGTGGTTCCTAGACTAGTCGGTGGCCTTAGTTTATTCCCGTCGCAACGGAGGTGGTAGCCGGGAGGTGGTGACAGCACTTTCGGTCTTCGTAGGCCATCACGTTAGTTCCGATCCGTAGGATCCCCCAGTTGGGAAATAGTGGCACCCCTTCTCATCCCTTTCTGTGTGTTCACCGGTTCCCTTGTCCCGATGCTAAGACATTAGAGTTATCCCAGATCTCCTAGTGCTGGCTCTATAGCCGCTGTATCTCTAAGCTAGAGTGACATAGGTAGATAAAGTATCCAGGAGTCCTCTATCTCTTCTCGTTGTCCTCCCAGCTAGCTATCTCTTCTCTCCCTTACCTGAGTATCCCTTGAGCTGTGTGTCCGGTATATCCACTCCTATCCAATACCGTTATCCCATGTCTTGTTTAGTTGTGTACCCTTCTCTGATAGTCTCGAATATCTGTTCACTAGTAATCTTGCCAAAGCTTCCCTGTGGAAATATAAATTACGATACCTCGGGATACTCCCAGGTGAAGTGCTACAGCGGTGATTCTGTGCGCTTGCAGAATATTTCTATATTTTACTTAGCCATAAGGAAAACCACTAAAACACTCCTTACCCCAGTAGCAGGATTCTCAATTTTGATATTGGATCGTAAGAAGTGCCAACAAGCATTTCTGGCGCCGTTGCCGGGGAAGTCTTTGGCTAGATTATTTTTGAACTTTTATCTTGAGCTATCTTAGTTGAGTACCGCTACTCAAGCGGGTTTATCCTTGCTCTGTTCATTGGTCCTTGTGGAACAGAGCAGTGCATGACTGGTTTCCAACTACCGTCAAACTTCCAAGAAAATCCGGAGTCACTTGTGAGGGTAGTACGACCCCGTGTTGTACCTCCTCAGAAGCAACTCCTTCCGACGAACCCAGTCCTTCCCGTCGTTGACCATGCTACATCGAGGATGGCAACCAAGACGATCTATGAGTTCTCCGCTCCATCGAGCGAGAACGTACGTGTCGGACCAGCTCCGCCAGTCGGAGATGGTAGCTTCGAGCTGAAGCCAGCCCTCATCAACATGGTACAGGCTAGCCCGTTCTGTGGCAAGCCACACGAAGATGCCAATGCTCATCTCCAGCATTTCCTGGAGATTTGCAACACCTTCACCATCCGCGGAGTAAGTATCGATGCCATTCGCCTTCGTTTATGTCCATTCTCATTATTAGGCAAGGCGAAACAATGGTTTTATGCTAACCGCGAAGCAATAGATACCTGGGATAAATGCACTAGCGCGTTCTTGCTAAAATTCTTTCCGGTTGGGAAAACCAACGCCCTCCGGAACAAAATAGCTAGTTTCCAGCAACTAAAAGATGAAACAGTCCCGGAGGCATGGGATCGCCTCCAGGACTATATTTCTGCTTGTCCTCACCATGGTATGCAGAGTTGGTTCATAATCCAAACTTTCTATCACGGGCTGAGAAATTCTGCCCGTGAGTACCTGGATGCTGCTGCTGGAGGCTCGTTCTTCTCTCTTGAGGAGAGTCGTGCGAAGGCCCTCATAGAGAAGATGGTCGAGAACCAAGGTTGGTCCGACGACCGGACTCAACCAAAGACCCGAGGAGTTCACCAAGTTGAAGCTCTGGACATGCTCGCTGCCAAGATGGACCTCCTGATGAAGAAACTGGAGGCCCCTGCTCAAGAAACGGTGCAAGCCATGGACGCTCGCATGACCTGCGAAGTCTGTGGCAACACTGGCCATTCGGGGAATGACTGCCCCGAAACGCGAGAAGATGCCCACTACGTCAACAACTCCAACAACAATGGGTACCGACCGAACAACTACGACAACCAAGGCTGGAATCCGCGCCCAAACCTCCCTTTTGAGAGGCATCAACAAGGTAACAATTTCAATTCCAGCAATTTCAATAATCAGCCGTCTCTTAGAGATCTACTGTTTGGCCAGATGAAAATAATTGAAAACGTCAATAAAAAGCTTGCTGCTAATGATAAAACTCTGGAAAGCATAGACTCTAGGATGGAATCATTTTCTTCTGCTATGAAAAGTCAACTGAGCTTTAATAAAATGATAGACACTCAAGTCGCTCAGTTAGTTGTTGCTGTTCCTGTCACTGAATCAGGGAAGATTCTGGGGCAACCCGAACCTTCCATCGAGACAGTGAATTCCATCACTACCAGGCATGGTAAGATGTCTCGTAGTGTCTTCCGAACTAACCACGCAGGGAAGGTCGCACACATCCAAGTGCTGACACCAAGATGGACCTACCTGCCGAGAGCTGCAAAAGGGGCGATCGTCAATACCCCTCCGGACAGGAAGGAAGATCCCGGAGTGCCCATCATTCAGTGCTCGATCTGGAATCGTCGCATTGATGATGCACTCTGCGATCTAGGGGAAAGCGTCAACATCATGTCTAAGGTATTATTTAAGAAATTACGCTACCCTACTTTGTCACCTACTACTGCCCAGGTACAGCTTGCGGACTCAACCATCCGCTACCCCGAGGGGGTGATCGAGAATGTACCGGTCCGGATCTGGGGACGATATGTCCCTGTGGACTTTGTTGTCCTCGACACGGGGAACGAGCATTCGTTTCCCCTTGTGTTGGGCCGATCATTCTTGAACACCACCCGGGCTAGGATCGATATGGATGCGAGAGAAATCTCTTTCCGTATCGACGAAAGGTTGACTTACTTCAAGTTTCAACCCCGGGAAGAGAAGAAGACAGAGCCACTCACACCGGAGCAGAGGAGCACCGAGTGTTTCCTTAAGGCTCTCATTAATGGAGAGCTGGAAATACTCGGTGGTGAGCAGCTCAAATGGAACGAGCCGACAAAACCGACAAGTGCAGAAGAAATGGATTTCCTCGTAAAGAAATACAAGGAAGAACAAGCCCTGTGGAATTCTCCAGAGACGCCGATCCCACCGCCACCAACACCGAAGAAGAAGAACAAGAAAATGTGGCGGAAGAAGGTTGCATCGTCCAAGTCACCCACTCCGGGACCGGACGATGACAAGAACAACTGAACACAGGAGAAGTCCCGCTCGCGGACTTAAAAGCTGAGCTCTCGCCGCGAGGAAAACCGGTATGTATCCCATATTTCCCTTCCAATTTTTAATTCTCAATTGCATTTGCATGTTTCCCTTTCCAAATTAAATGAACCACTTGAGTAATTAATTTGAGAGAGAGTAGAAAATTTTGCAAGCTTGGTTTAAATAATTGGACACATGCTGAAATTTTAACTAGGGTGGATGTAATTGGTAACTTTTATCATTTTCATCCCTTCTAGAACATTTCCAATTATTTACCATCACCACCAACCACCACCAAACATGTCTACCCCACTAAAAATGGTTGCACACTCACCAATTATCACAAACATGGCAGCATGGGGATGATTCCACTAAAATCCACTTTGGTCATGTCACATTTCCATCTTACCTATCACTAAATCCCACTCACATGACCTAAAAACTTTGTGGCCACACATTTTGGCGTGGAATCAAAGCAAAGGAGGGGCAGCACTCACATGGGAGTGCCCTGGCCACCCGGCCTGGTTCGGGCGAACCAGGGCCTTCGGGCGAACCAGGGGACTGCCCACCCCCCCGGCCTATAAATGCGGTGCAAGCTTGCTTCTCACACACTTGCACACTCTGAAAAAATTCTGTAGGAGCTCTCTCTCTCAAATTCTTTACTCTAGTGCTTGCTCAAGTTCTCCCCAAGTTCTTGCTCAAGTTTTGGTTCACTTGCATCACTAGAAAATCCCAAAAATACTTTGCTTTTGTTGTGATCTTTGTGCTGAATTTCTGGACGATTTTGTGGTGGTCACCGACACCCACAAGAACGACTAACCTTTTGTGGTGGTTTTCATCCCCGCAAGAACGACTAACTATCTTGAATGATTGACTTGAGTTTCTTGTGCTA
Source organism: Echinochloa phyllopogon (assembly GCA_033239725.1). NCBI lineage: Eukaryota > Viridiplantae > Streptophyta > Magnoliopsida > Poales > Poaceae > Echinochloa > Echinochloa phyllopogon. The sequence goes on along the minus strand of BTCW01000015.1, from coordinate 17,921,196 downwards.
ACCATATATATTCAATCCTTCGTGTAGTTGTTGTTGCACTAACTTTTTGCAGGAATCATGTCGAAGTTCTTCACTTCGCTCCGTCGTTCCGCCCAGCTAGGCCGACGATCGGACGATGCTGGGAGTTCCCCAGCTCCGTCCCGAGGCTCGAGCCGGATGGACACGGACGAGTACGGAGCAGCCGGCTCGGGATGGGGCCATGCCACGCCCCCAGCCAGGCAGCTCCTGAGCGAGAGTGACATTAACCTTAGAACAGAAAGGGAGCGGAACACCTTCAACGAGCTTCGGCTGAAGGAGTTCGAGCACACCCGTGTGTTTGAGCAAGATTTGCTCAGGGACACGGGGATGGACGTAGAGTTCACAGAAATTTTCCAGGCCATTGGCTGGGAGAATTTCTGGCACATCAACGAAGAAGGTTCGTACCTGCTCACCCTTGAATTTCTCTCGACTTTGGTTTCTGAAACTGGGGGGATTCATTTTCGGTTCTTCAACCAAGAGTTCTTCTGCTCTTGTAGGGATTTTAGTTCGGGTCTCGGATTTTCAAGTCGTTGTTCTTTAGACCCGAACAAAGCGCTTAAAAGATTTGACCAGGTGGCATTTTGGAAAAAGATTTTAGGGGATACCATCTGTCATGCGCCACGCACGAACAGCATTCATAACCCCACTTTGCGTTTCATGCATCGTTGGGTGTCTATGACAGTATTACCTCGGGCAGATTTGTGCCCTGTCAACACCATTGAGTTGCGGATTCTTTTTGCCATGGTCAAGCAGATTCCCTATTCACCTGTGAAAGACATGGTTGGTCACTGGCTGTCTCATATTTCTCGTACGGGTGGCATGGCGATGACTTCTCTAGTCACTCGCCTCGCTAACCACCTGGGTGTCCTTCAAGGCGCCCGGCTCATGTACATCGAGACAGCGTGTTCCGTCGTGGATGCCGAGCACTTCGTGCAAGCCCACATGATACGGCGGACGCCTGACGCAACGCTGGCAATGATTTACCGTGGCTATACAACTGAAGTGCCCTTGCCTTGTGCAGCACTAAGGTTGTATACCACGCCGAAACTAACTCTTCAGTTGAGGACCGAGTCGGACGACTCACCACCTTGGAGAGAGCCCGCTCGGCACAGCGTTGCAGGTGACGGACCCGTCACGAGGGGACGAGCAAGGCGTGATGCTGGGCTCGCCACCTCATAGGAGCCGGAAGATGCACCACAAATGCCGCATCGACACACTTCCGCTTTTGAGGCCACCTACGACATGTACACCGGCGCTGGGACGTCCGGAGCAGGAGGCTCCGGGCAACACCAGGAGCCGAACTACTTCACCTCAGGACGCTGGGACTATGGCCAGGACACGGACTCTGAGTGGTCCGGGAGCCGGTATGGAGGGGGATACGACAGTGCCTCCCAGCCATACTACCCCGGATACTCACAGTCCGCACGCTTCGACTACGGCCGGGAAATGTCCTACATCTCCGACCGAGTCGAGCTCATCGACGACCGTACCCGAGAGATCCAGGACACACTAGCCCGCCGTTCTCAGTACCATCAAGAGACTAGCGGGATGGTGGCGTCTATCCAGCATGACGTCCACGAACAAGCGGAACAGCTGAGCCAGTACCTCTCAAGGCTCAACCCCTACCAGTGAAGAGTCCAAGCTTGGGGGAGGACCCCCACCAGGTATGTCCCGATTTATCCAGCACTTTGATCATTTAATTTTCCTTTCATTTCCCTTCATGATAGGTTGCATTCAAAAAATTGAAAATACCAAAAATATTTCCCTTAAACAATATTTCCCTTGAATTAAATAACTCCCAACTATGCATGGAATGAATCATATGCCTCTCACCTTGGAAATGATGAATAGTTGCTCTGTCATTAATTTTGCAAGTACTTTGCTTCAACTAGTTGCTAGATTGTGCTTGAGTTATTTGGCATGAGTAAAAATGATCCTGAAAACCTTGTGGGAGCACATGCTTTATTCCAAGTCTAAGTTGTTGTGGGGATTGGATAGTGAGAATTTGGTTAAGTTCTGTTCTGCTTTTAGTACGGGGAAAATCTCGGGAATTTATGCTTTCAAAATAAAACAAGTTCCTCATTGGTCAAAATACCTACCAGAGCCATATGATAAGCTTAGTTGAAAATTTCTACTCATATGTTGCTTGTTATCTTAGTGAGCTTTGTCAAATTGTTGTGACCTTTGAGTGAAGCTTTCATACTCTTAAAGATCGAGACCCACGTACACACACCACCTCTCACTTGCAATTCCTACACTGGGAGTTAGCAAACATTTTCCATCATCCATCCACAAAAATAAATGCTCCATGTTCTATGATTTCCCTCTCCAATTATTCTTGATAGAGACATGGGCTATGCAAAAAGAAAAGCATGCCAAAGAAGCATGGCAAAAATAAGAAAAAAAGAAAAGCATGCCAAAGAGCATGGCAAAAAGAAAGAGAAAAAGAAAAGCATGCCAAGTGGCATGGCAAAAATATAAGAATAAAAGATAGCCCATGTTCTCGAAAATAAATCAAGGAGAGGGAGTTTCATCCAAGGAGTTCCACCATATTCCATTCCACCATATTCCATTCCAACATTCCACCATATTCCACTCCACTCATATCCACACACTTGCACGTCTCGATCTTAAGATGTGATTTGTCTCCTCAGAGATCCGGTCTTTGACTTAGCAAAATATGAGATGCATGGATGCCTTCATCCTTTGTCCCTGAGCCACACAAAAAGCCATATTAGATGTTAGGATGAAAAGAAGGCACAAGCCTTTGGTGAGGATTCAAATACACTTAAGTGATTGAGTGTGCCAATGAGGAACAATTTGTAGTTTTCAAAACTTATGAAAAACTCCGAGATGAGATCCTGAAAAGAGTAGAGTGGAATAAAACTGAGTTTAAACTGTTCATCCTTTCAACCGCCCAAGATAAGGAGATTGCTATAAGCCCCATAGGTAAAAAGGTGATTTGAAACTTTGCCTATGATTCAAGTATTTTTGAAGACTAGTTGTTTATAAAGTTACCTGCAAAAGAAATGACATTGTAGCAACTCCTGATCCACCGAGCCTAAGTTTATATCTTTGCTCGAGGACGAGCAAAGAGCTAAGCTTGGGGGAGCTTGTTGGCGGTCGTTACAGCCCAAATCCGACCACCAATACTCGGGAATAAATGAGGTTATATGCAACATTCCATGTACTTAGGTTTTATTTCTAATAAAGTTCCACGAGTTTTGGTGAGTGTCACTTGTGCAGGTACAACTACGACAAATATGTGCTATTGGGGCTGGAAATGACCAAATCGGCCGAACGACTCCGTTCGGCCGGTTATCCCCCTTAGCCGAGCAGACCACCGGGAGTCGTCCACGTCAGCAATGACCAAGCGGACACATCACACGACACGTGGGCGACCGCCAACTCATCCTGGACCATGCCACGTCATTCTGGGCCAGATCCACACGAAGTCATGCATCAGGAGGAAGCCCAGGGGGGTCCAAGCAGCAGAGGCGGTGCTGGGGAGGCCGGCCACGGGCCAGGCCCAGTTCGGCCGAACTGGGCCCTTCGGCCGAACCGCCCCCAGCTGGGAACCGACACCAGGGAGCAAATCTTGACTGTGGGAAGCAAGGTCGGTGGATCCTCTGGTTCGGGCGAATTGGGGATTTCGGCCGAACTGACCTGTTCGGCCGAACTGCCTCCCCTCGCCCGAAATCCCAGGGGGTACCCCCCTGGCTCCCTTGGCCGCTACCCTACCTCAACCGCCTTGGACTCCTATAAATAGAGGGTCACTTTCACTTGTAAACACACACCAAACCAAGGAGCTCATTTCCACTTTCATTCTAGTAGAGTTAGGATAGTTTAGTTGGGAGTTAGAGTTGAGTCGAGCTTTGCCTCGGAGGTTCCGGAGTCGTCTTCAGAAGCTCTGGTATAAGCTCTTGTATCTTTTACCTTTTCCTTTAGTAAGACTTTGAGTTATCAATATAGTTATCTTTATCACTTTGCCTTTGTCATTTATATCTTGCTTCTACTTTATCCTAGTTGCAGAATATATCTTGTTTAGACTATAGTCAGTTATAGTTCTAGTGCTTGTAGTCTTGTTTAAGTCTTTGTCTTGGCTGGTTCTTCGATCTTGCTTGATACTGGGGGTGAATTGTCACCAAGAGTATTGACAAGGTTGCTTGCTCTTGCTAGCAGAGTAAGTAGTCGTTGCCTAGTGTAGGAGTGGTTCCTATACTAGTCGGTGGCCTTAGTTTATTCCCGTCGCAACGGAGGTGGTAGCCGGGAGGTGGTGACAGCCCTTTCGGTCTTCGTAGGCCATCACGTTAGTTCCGATCCGTAGGATCCCCCAGTTGGGAAATAGTGGCACCCCTTCTCATCCCTTTCTGTGTGTTCACCGGTTCCCTTGTCCCGATGCTAAGACATTAGAGTTATCCCAGATCTCCTAGTGCTGGCTCTATAGCCGTTGTATCTCTAAGCTAGAGTGACATAGGTAGATAAAGTATCCAGGAGTCCTCTATCTCTTCTCGTTGTCCTCCCAGCTAGCTATCTCTTCTCTCCCTTACCTGAGTATCCCTTGAGCTGTGTGTCCGGTATATCCACTCCTATCCAATACCGTTATCCCCTGTCTTGTTTAGTTGTGTACCCTTCTCTGATAGTCTCGAATATCTGTTCACTAGTAATCTTGCCAAAGCTTCCCTGCGGAAATATAAATTATGATACCTCGGGATACTCCCAGGTGAAGTGCTACAGCGGTGATTCTGTGCGCTTGCAGAATATTTCTATATTTTACTAAGCCATAAGGAAAACCACTGAAACACTCCTTACCCTAGTACCAGGATTCTCAATTCTGATATTGGATCGTAAGAAGTGCCAACAAAGGGCAAGGTCATAACGTGCCTGGCATGGAATGATCTTGACATTGCACTAAGGGAGAATAAGCCTGCTCCACCTGCTGCAGGAGAAAGTAATGCTCCCGTTGAGAAATGGGAAAGATCTGATCGCATGGCACTCATGGTCATGATGCAGACAATCAGTGCTGGCATTAAGGGTGCCATCCCCACTAAGAATGCTCAGGCGGCCGATCTAAATGCTACGGAGTACTTGGCCAAGATTGAGGAGAATTTTAAGAGTTCCTCTAAGACTTATGCTAGTACACTCATCATGAAGTTGGTGGGCTCTCAGTACAATGGTCAGACTGGCATAAGGGAGCACATCCTCAACATGTGCGACATGGCTAACAGGCTTAAGGAAATGCAGATGGAGATCTCTGAAGGTTTCCTTGTGCATTTCATCATGACATCACTGCCTACACAATATGCTGCATTTAAGATAAATTACAACACCAACAAGACCGTTTGGTCCATAAGTGAGTTGATCAGCTACTGTGTGGAAGAAGAGGAAAGGCTTAAGACTGAGAAAATGAAGGATGTTGTGAACATGGTTGGCAACCTCAGCATTTCAGGCACTCCTAAGAGTCAGCATGAGTCATGTAGTAGTAAGCAAGGCCAAAAGAAGCATAATAAGAATGGGAACAAGAACTTTTGTCCCAAGAATAACAACAACAAGTTCAAGCGTCACCAGTCTAAGAGCGGCAAGATGTTGTGCTCCTTCTACGATTAACCTAAGCATCTTCAGAAGGCTTGTCCTGGTTTTAGGGAATGGCTGAAGGAAAATGGTAAGTGTGATGTTGTTTCGTTCATTGATGAGTTATTCTTAGCGGATTTTTCTCCTAATACTTGGCAGATTGACTCAGGTGCCACTGTGCACATCTCTAATTCATTACAGGTATTTCGTTCGATCCGAACTATAAGAAAGGGGGAGCGAAGCCTAAGAGTGGCTAATGGACATCCCATTGAAGTTGAAGGCATTGGAAGCTTCGATTTAGAGTTGTCGGGCGGCTTCCAACTTAATTTAGATGATGTTCTTTATGCCCCTAGTTTAAAGAGAAACCTTATTTCTGTTTCAGCATTAGATGATTCAGGTTATTTTTGTGAGTTTGGCAACAATCGGTGTGTGATTAAGTACAATTCAATAAATGTGGGTCTTGCTATCAGGCAAGGCAAACTTTATATGCTCTCTCTTAATGATTCTGTGATGAATGTCGATAATGTTTCGAATAAGCGTAAAAGATTTAATGAGACATCTTTGAAATTGTGGCATTGTCGCTTAGGCCACATTTCGAGGGTGAGAATGGAGCGTCTCATCAAAGTTGAGATACTTGATAAATTAGACTTCTCCAATTCAAATCATTGCATTGACTATATTAAAGGGAAATATGCTAAGACAATTAAGAACGGAGCCACTAGGAGCTCGGGTGTGTTAGAATTAATTCACACATATATCTGTGGCCCGCTCTCTGTGACATCAGTAGATGGTTATGATTCGTTTAAAACATTCACTGACGATTACTCTCGCTATGGACACATCTACCCCATTCGTAAGCGTTCAGATGCGTTAGAAATATTTAAGATTTATAAGCAAGAAGTTGAGAAACAGCACAACACTACCATTAAGGTTGTAAGATCAGATAGGGGTGGAGAATATTACGGTAAGCTTGGTCAATATGGTCAAATTAAAGGACCGTTTGCCAGATACTTAGAAGAAAACGACATTAGAGCGCAATACTCCATGCCGGGAGAACCACAACAAAATGGAGTAGCTGAACGTCGCAATCGTACGCTAATGGATATGGTACGAAGCATGCTCAGTTATTCTAACTTGCCTGTGGAGCTGTGGATGGAATTATCTAAAAGTATGGGGCTGTCCTGCTGAGGCAAACTTATTTGATCCACATCATAAGAAATTAGACTTTAAGACAGTAAGCTGTCACTTTGTTGGATATCCTGATAAGTCTAAAGGGTACCGATTCTACTGTTCTGGTCGCTCCACTAAGTTTGTATAGACCAGACAGGCTGTATTTTTAGAAGACTCAGGAATTAGTGGAGATTTTCCAAAGAGGGATATAAGTCTCGAAAAATTGCGGGTTGAGCTTCCCGATCTAGTAGTTCCAGAGCCTACATTGGTATATCAGTTTGTACCACCAATCATTCCTCAAACGAGCAGCACTGTGGCAGCTACAGGGGTTCATGCGCCACCTCCAGAGTTTCAGGCACCTCCATCACTAGTGGTGCAGGCGCCAGTCCAGAGGTTTAGGCACCAGTCCCAGAGGCTCAGGCGCAAGCCGTGCCATTAGAACAGACTCAGCCCAATCCTCGACCAGTTGAGCAACAACCATTAAGAAGATAAACACGGGTTAGGACCCGGGCTCTTCCTGATATTTATGAGACATACTTAAGTGAGGATTTGTATGGTGTTGGGAAGTTTAATGATCCTGCCACATTCAGAGAGGCAGTGGAAAGTGAGAATTCCACTAAATGGACTGAAGCCATGGAAGATGAGTTAAAGTCTATGAGTTCCAATCAGGTTTGGGATTTAGTAGAAATTCCTGATGGAGTCAAAACAGTAGGCTGTAAGTGGGTCTACAATACGAAATGTGATTCCAAAGGGAAGGTCGAAAGATTCAAAGCAAGGCTCGTAGCTAAGGGGTTTACGCAGAAGGAAGGGATTGATTATAATGAAACCTTCTCTCCTGTATCTACCAAAGATTCCTTCAGAATAGTCATGGCTCTTGTAGCCCATTTCGATATGGAGTTACATCAGATGGATGTTAAGACTGTGTTCCTTAATGGGAATTTAGATGAGACAATTTATATGGCGCAACCGGAAGGTTTTGCCATTAAGGGTAAGGAACATATGGGATGCGGATTAAAGAAATCTATTTATGGACTTAAGCAAGCGTCCAGATAGTGGAACCTTAAATTCGATGAAGTCATTAAGAGATTCGGATTTAGGGAAAATGATGCAGATAGATGCATCTACATTAAAGAAAAGGGTGGTAAATTAATGATTCTAGTATTGTATGTGGATGACATATTGTTAGCTTGCAACGATAAGAACATGTTGCATGAGACTAAGAATTTTCTATCATCTCATTTTGATATGAAGGACCTTGGTGAAGCCTTGTATGTACTTGGCATTGAGATACACCGAGACAGAGCCCAAGGTGTACTAGGATTATCTCAGAAAGCATATATTTAGAAGATGCTTAAGAGATATAACTTTGATAAGTGCAGCACGTCACCTATTCCGTTACAAAAGGGTGATAAACTAAGTGGAAGACAGTGCCCTAAGAATGAGTTAGAAAGAAGTAAGATGGAGAACATTCCATATGCATCAGCTGTTGGAAGTTTGATGTATGCGCAAGTCTGTACGCGTCCGGACTTGGCATTTAAAGCCGGAGTATTTAGTAGATATCAGTCTAATCCAGGATGGGCTCGCTGGGTAGGTGTCAAGAAGGCATTAAGATATTGCCAAGGCACTAAAAAACACATGCTTACATATAAGAAATCAAATAATCTTGAGGTTGTATGTTACACTGATGCTGACCTTGCTGGTGATGAAGATGACAGAAAGTCTACTTCCGGTTATGTGTTCACATTAGCCAGCTCGGTTGGTTCAGTCATAGACCAAGACAGAACCGAAATGACCGAGACCGAATTGGCTCGGTCTTGGTAATTCTGAAGAACCGATCGGTTCCTAGTTTTCACTAACCGAAATTTGGAAAAAGAGAGAACCGATTGAACCGATCGGTTCGGTTTGGTTAGACCGAACGCCCACCTGAGCCCTACCTTCGCAGAAGAACAATCACAGGCTGGAAGTTCGTCACAATGGTACTGAAGGTATTGCAGCAAATATCCATGGCCGGTATAGACTGTCATTAGTTTTAACATTTTACAAACAAAATTGCAATGACACCACGTTGAATCATCATTAATCTGCCAAAACAGAGAAAATCCTTTTATCATATCATCATCTCTGCAACTTAATAAAATCAAAGAGGAGAAAAAACGTGGTCGCAATTTTTTTCGGCTCCGTGGCTCCGCTCCTACGATCCTCGGCGTCGGCAGGTGGGCCTGATGTCTGCGGTTCCACGTGATCTCTGCAGTTCCCTCCCGTCAGTTTCCACCTCGCCCGCTCGACCTCGCCTCCACTCCCCTCTGCGCCTCCACCTCGCCCCCTCCCGTCAGTTTCCGCCTCCACCTCGCCCGCCCGAACCCGCTCGTCGTCCGGAGCCTCCCTTCGCCTGTAACCTCTGTCCTCCACCGCCTCGCCCGCCCGTCCGCGGCGACTTCCGCCGCCTCGCCCAGGTCGCCCACCTGCGGCGACCTCCGCCGCTGCCGCGACGACCCCGCAAGGCGAACAACGTCGCCAAAAAATCCGTCCGCCCCTCCCCGTCTGACCGTACGAAAGTCGCTTCTCTCCCTCTCGCCCTCCGAAAAAAACTTCCGCCCTCCCGTCCCCTCTGCCCACGAGTTTTGCTCGCCCTCGGCCTCCAACGCCGTACCGGCCGCCGCCGCCGCCCCGTCGTCGGCCACTGCCCCGGGCGCCCAGTCTCCGCCGTTGCCCTAACTGCCCGCTCGGGCTCTGCGCCCGCCCGCCCTCACCGACCGCCGGCCCCCGCCCCCACGATCTCTCTATCGCCCGCGGCTGCCGCGACGACCTGCGCGCTCGCGCTCGGCCTCCACCTCCCGCTGCGGCGACCTCGCCGTCCCTTGGCTTCCACCGCCCGCGGATGCCACCTCGGCTTCCACCGCCCTCCGTTGATTTCATCACCGCAGAAAGCCAAGAAGGCCTCCAGTGAGTATCCCGCTCGCCGGCCGGGTCATGCTGCAGGTCGCCGGCAAGGCCTTCCTCACCGGAGAAGCCGGTAAAGCCTTTTTTTACTGCTTGCTCATCGTTCTGGTTGCATTCTTTGACTTCAGCTAAATCAACCGAATTCACATGACTTCTATATCAATTTTGGATGTAAGACATTTACATAATTCCTTAATTTTATCTATCATCTTTAGTTGTGAAAACAACCTGGTCAAGTGGTCAGGATGTATGCCTGCTTATATTTCTTTTTTTAGGGGAAGCCTGCTTATATTTCTGATGAAGTGATTTGTAATTTGTACTGCATACTGCCCTCCAGAGTTGGATGTCCTCCATAGTTGGATGTAATACCTTTACAAAAGGCCTCTATAGGTTGTAAACTGGAAAAACAAACTGGGCAACCAAGGTTGCATCTTCTATTAGTAATATCTATGGAGATCATTCATGCGATCTGATTGAGATCAGCGCGGTTCGCCACTCGATACTTAATAGTGTAGTAGTGATAGAATTAATTGCATAGTCTGAATCGCAAAGCTGTAGTATCAATCAAAGTACTATCAGTCAGGATCTCAATTATCTCTCTTATTAGGTTACATCAAAATACTGTTATCTTTTTTTTTGAAAATTATGGATCTTGCATTCCTTCCATTCATGTCTTTGGTCACAGTTTTTTGTGTAACATGTCATTCTCTGCTAGGTGATTGTTTAATTTTCTAGCATTGGTGTTACATTGTCTTTCATGATAGTTGAAATTTGCTACTGCATGTGCAAGTCTAAGTCTATTTCCTCTTAGATTCAGTGTTTTAGACAACTTATATGGATCATAGAAATCATATTCTGTTCACTGTTCAATGTTACTATTTGGCACAAAATTATTATAGGACCCTACAATTTTCCTACATTGTATATGGTTCACTGTTTTACTGTCTATTCCAAATATTTGGCAGGCTAACGTATATGGTGCGGTTGAAGGCCTTAATCCTTTCACAGTCTGGGTATAGATTGGAGCACTTTCACAGCAAGGAATCAAGTGAAAACGTCAACTAAAAATACACTACTCAAGCATGAATTTTGAAGGTGATATTGTGCTAATGTAATTTTAAACTTATCTACATCCCACTACTGATAGTTTTGACGTTGGCTGCAGAAAAAAGTTCATGGTTCAAGTGGTGACTTCTTGAAGATACCCATTCTCATTGACCAAGCAACAAGCATTATATTTGCTCTGGCATAAATATTGTTTCTTGGAAAGTCAGAAGCATGCATCACAGTGGCAAGCTGAAATGCGGATATTGGTTTTGAGAAGAGGACTGAACTCTAGGACTGGTTGAGAGCAGAAGGTACATTTTGTGTCAATTGTACTTAATAGCTACCATGCTTGTTCGACTAATCTCGCAGTTTTAAACAATATGTTTGTCTCTTCCTCTTATTTCAGGTTCACGGTGAGCCACTGACGCTGGATCTAGAGACGAGATCAAGAGCAACAGCAGTACAACACATCATCTTCGTCACAAGGCACTCCTACTTAGTTATCCACAAAAAAAAGGTTTGAGCTCCTTTATTTATTTTTGTTCCCAGAAGAATCTGTGGCGTAAGATCTTGTTAGTTTTGATTTGACTTTTAGTGACCTAAATTCCATGAATACTCATGCTTCCACCTATTTCTATGAGATATTGTTTCTCTGATTCAGTGCACATTGTTTTTATGATTCAGTCAGGTTGTCTATACAATTGAAATCTTGAATCCATTTCACATTGACTGAGCTGAAACTGTAGTATAACTCTCAAGTCATTATAAAAATATTTGGAAAATACCCTAATCTTGAATTTGTTAGACCTCCCATATAAATGCAAGCCTCTCTTCTCCTTTCATATATCGAATAATTGTCTTTTTGTTACTTATAGGTCACTAAGTAGCACAACCATTTGGTTGGAGAGATACCAGATACGTTTTCAGCGCTCATTGGACTTGTAAATTTGTAAGAGCACTCTGACTTGGCTAAACAATACTATCATATACTACTGTTAACTGATAATTTCAAGCTACGTAGCAATAATTTTCTTGGTTAGTTATTTTTCTGATATCAATATGACCGGTCTGTTACCGCCTTCAGTGGGAAATTTAACAATGTTTACTAGCCTGTGGGTACTGAAATGTCCCACAACTTCATCCCCAATATGAAACGATTTTCTCTTCTAGCATTTCTCAGTCTGCAATTTCTGAAATGTTGGCGCCGCCACACCGATAAATCGCAGGAGCTGACAGAGGCCTTGTAGGGGTTGTTATTGAAGTACTGACACGGAGTGGGTGGCATACACGACATCAAAGGCATCAAAGAAGATGGAAAGGATCCATTGCAGGTATACCACTAACGCCTTTGCTTTGTGTGATTCCGAGACCAGTGATGCCAGACCAAGTAAGGGCGCTCTGCTGCTCCACCATGCAGCCTCTAGGTTTCAGCACGATGTTCTCCTCTGCTCTACTAATGCAGTTGTGAGCCAAATAGAAAGTTCATACCTGAGACTGGCAAGAGGTATATACCTAACATTTGATTTTGTTTCATGAAGGCAAAAAAAATAAGGCTGATTAGCTCAGATCTACTGAGAAATATTGTTTTGAGATATAGAAATTGTGGTCTTAAACTAAACAAAAGTATTTGATGGGCCTTTGTATTGCATGTCGTTAAGATATTACTCAGGGTTCCGGATCATTTGTATAGTTTGATGAAACAAATTAGAATCATATGATCATTGTTGCCTATAGCATCGCATCAAAGAGAATTATTCCAAATGTCTTGATTTATTGTTAGCATTTGTCTTTACCAGTGTGCCTTCAGTTAGCATCCAACTGGATTGTAGTTTTCCTTCATCACTATCAGATGATCTCTGCAATTTATCTATTCTAATAAGCCTTCTGAAATTTAGATTGGTCTATTATATGAGATATTTTATTTGTGAAAATAGTTATTATTATTATTATTATTATTATTATTAGTTTTAGAAAGAACTGGCAAGTGCATAGTGCTGATGTTATTTTTCAGAAGAGCTGTGTGATTTTTCCATTGTCACATTCGAACATTTGGTGTATCCATTTCCTAACTTTGGTCTTATTTGAGAATGAATGACATACATGACTTTTTCTTGGCATACATCTATTTTACTGGTTTTAGAAGCTGCAACTGAACATTTTCTTATCTTTTGTGGCTGGATGCACATATGCCCAATTGCATGTGATCCTTGTCTTTTTTTTCATGTGTTTTCTCATGGTAATAAGAGTATAAAAATATGTCTGCCTTCTCTTCAACAGTTACTGATGGTGTTGTCCACTTCCTATGTATGATTATTTTAGATTTCTGGTTAGAGTCTCGGACGCCAGATACTGATTGGGCCATGTAGACAACTGGTATGAACATAAACATAATAGGACTGGAACCATTTTCCTTTGCTTGATTGTTTCATTCTGTGATGATATATAGACAATTAGGGTCATTTTTTGAACTTTGTAATACTAAATAATCTTGTACATATAAACCCATGGGCTGTATTAGATGGTGATTACATGAACTTTGTTGTACATGTTGCTTTTACTGAATGATTTATGTGTATGCCAAACATTTTGTACAAAATTCAAACATTTTTAAAGTATATGTATGATTCTCATGCAAAGTCTACCATAGCATAACTATTACATGTGATGAATCTGAGTGAAGAAAAAAATGCTTGCGCACTTAGATTGTTATTGAGAGTATGATTTTTTTAGCCCGTAACAACTCACGGGTACGTACCTAGTCATGGGAAAAAAAGAGAAAGATCTAGACTAGTATACTGTATGTTTTGGTGGAGTCAAATGTTAGACTAGAAAGATGTAACGAGTCTAATTAACCTATGATTTACTACAGTAATGCTACATTGACCATCCTCTAATCATACGGTCAGAGGTCTCATTAGATAGGTCTCACAAATTAAACCGAGGGTTCTGTACGTAGTCTTGTTAACTGACTTTATTTAATACCCTTAATTAGTGGGCAACGTGGTAAAAATTTTCAGCCAAAGAAACGTGTGTGTATACCAGTACTAGCGCTCAGAATTCTGACAAATGTCTTTTAATGCAGAGGACTCGCTTGATACAGATCCTCCAAGAAGTCACAAGAAGCTCTGTAAGGATGACAGGCTCAGTAACCTTCCAGACGAAATGCTTCACCACATTATGTCCTTTTTATTAGCAAAGGAGCTTGCACGCGCACATGCGTGCTATCCCAGAGATGGCGCATGCTTTGGACCACAGCACCACTAGGAAGAGAGGCGCGCTTTGCCGCGCCGGTTGACTCTCCACACGTTGATGTCTCACTGGCAGTACATATGTGGTGAGCCCGTCGGCTAGCTCTTTCATGTCGTTGTTTTGGTGGCTAGCGCTATGCATGGTAATTACTTTAAAATGAGAGTGGTAGTACTGAGTTAATACGATAGTCATTGGATAGTGTAGTACAATACAATGATGGCACATGTGACGATGTTCACCGTTAAACAAATAAGATAAGCAAAGTAGCATTACTTGCATTACATGGAAGTGTAATCTAATTCAATTTGCAACGCGAGCCTTAAATTGTAAGTAAAAGTAGTAACTCAGCCAAAGAGGCAACACATGTGTTCAAAGAACATCAATTCCCATTTAATATCGTAGGTAATTCAAGTATTTTCTTTATTGACTGTGCTGTGTTACGTGCATGTAGAAATTTAGAATATGAATAACTCTGAAATCCCTTAAACCAGCATAATGCTTTCGCCGTCGGTGTGTTCTTTGTAATCTGGATGCATTTCATTGCTTAACCAAAAATTCGCTTTGCCCACTCCAGCTTGGCAATTTGCATTGGCTATCTCACCATCACTGCGAGGATTGTTGCATATTGTGAGTTGTTACAGTTTGCATTTCTAAAGTATTTTTGTTCAAAGAAGGGTTAGACCATAGGGAAAATTTATATGTTACCTTTCAGCCTTCTAATTTCCTCGTACACTACCACATTGGTTAACTCATCATCCATTGGGTGCTTGCAATTTTCATAGCATCGTAAAAAAGGAAAACCAAAGATTAGTCTATCAAGAAAACATGACATGCAACAATACTTAAAACTTCTGTAGCAGAGAGATTACGTCAGTTGTCGGTACCTGTGGCGTCCCAGCTCTATGTGCTGAGACGGAGTAGCAGATGAGTTTGGTTCCCATAAAAATATGAGGGCAGTCAATGATAGAACTGACTTCACTGTATGCTCGTTAGGAAAATTCAGCAAGAGGACAGGACTAATGGTCCTCATGGGTGTGAGCACCGCAAGTCCGCAGGTGTAGAACTTGTGGGAGCAATAGAATAAGCTTGGTTAGGCGGTGCATGTCATTTTAACTGGCTCAAATTGGGTATGCAAACTTAATTGATATACATATCTATTTGTCGATGCTTAAATGGAATCATGTGACAGGTGACATATGGTTCCTCTGATGAAGTTATCATTTAAGCATGAGAATCAGAGGACAATACTCTGCATACCCTGATCGTCACTCTGGAAGATCACCTTGTGAGCATCTAAGATTACAGTTGCCACGGCTGCATAACACAAAATCTGAAAAATAAGGTCGGAGGTACCCACAAATTTATGCAGCGACCATGATGAAGGTTGGCAAAAAACAGATAAGAAATGAATCAAACAATGTACATGCCTTTTAAATGTAAAGTTCAGAAGATCCCTGCAGCAGGTCAACCTCAAATCATCATGAGCTTACATGTGAGCATCAGAAAAATTCAGTTGTGATTTGGCATCATAGCAAATTGCACATTGCACCATGTATCAATATCACTGACATTTTATAGAACAAATACTAATATAGTAGGCACTTAACTAAGTCCTGAAAAATAAGTAAATTATCAGAAAGTGCAATTCTATGATCCAAGAAAGGTGGGCACAAATGTTCATAAGGAATTAAGGATATATATGTGTTGTAGCAAGTACAGATATAACCAAATTTGACTGTATAGATGAAGACAAACAAAACAATTAATATGCATTGAAGAATGATAAGTAACAGGCGAGGAAAAGAAAAAAAAAGTACACAAATGGAAATGTATAAACCTCTTTGCTCCCTGAAAATCACACACCAATGGAAAAATAGTTTCTAGTGGTCACCTATCTGGTTTTTGGAACCATTAAATTTGTGTTCCTCTGAGTTGAAAGTGTGAATTCATAAATGAAGCATCCTTTTTAAAATCATCAGATGCAAGCAGCAATCATATGTTTGAGGTCACTTATGCTCATGGTGCTATATGGACTCAGTATAAATGCCAGCAGAAGTTTAGAAAATCAGGAATCTTAAAGCGCACAGTACACACCTCAGGGCTAATTATCATTGGGTGGCAGATAGTTCAATGTGATGGAAGGCTAAATTTGCATAAGTATGTTCTCCTAGCAGATACAGTGACATAACCTATGCAAGGTAGTAATGAAAATAAGTAAGACTAATAAATTAGCAAAGAAGAAATTTTGAAAGGGCAGATCTCTGTGATTAACACATAGGATTATAATGGATTGAACATACATGGCTCCTCTGATAGGGGGAATGAGCTGTGAGAACGATGAAAAGGATAATGAAAGAGAAGAGGATAAAGTCAAGGTACAAATCAGGTGTTCAGTAGTCACCAGCTCACCGTTGGAGACGGGTTGCATGACAGACCTTCACGGAAGCAAAGGAGCAACAATAGTGGTAGTGAAAATGGCATGTCCCTTTTTTTGGCCCTTGCTGTGGCGCTGTTGTAGATTTGAAGAGTGCACCATAGTTGCCTACGATGGATCTATGCATTTAGAAAAAATTAGCTTGGGCTACGTATGAGGACTGGCATATATAGAAAGCCATGATCGAGAATTAGTTACCAATTTATCATCTATTTTGTCCAGCTAGAGGCAACAAAAGTGCAAATCCCTTGGAAGAATAATGTCCGGTTGCTTCTGCAGAAATGGGTGGTTCCGAATCACCTATCGTTTCGATAAATGCAATTCAATGCAAACTCAGATATGTACTGAACTAAGGATATCTACTTCATGTACTCCGAATCCAAACCTCTAATAGAACTACATTTTTGAACTCTTCAGAGCATATAACTATACCATCGACATAGCAGATACTTCAACAATGAATGAATCAAGGGCTGCCTACATTCATGAGCAATATGACCTCGAACTAATATCAAAATATGTGTTGTTTGTACTAATGCTACAGCATTGGGCATTCGCAAAGTGAGAAGTTTAGAAATTATTATCACAGTGTTGGGCATTGGCAAAGTGAGAAGTTTAGAAATTATTGTCATAAGTTAGGCTGCACAAAAAATACAATAGACTATTACTGAGTACAGCTTGATGCTAAAACATCTAAAGTACGTAAGCCACACTAAAATTGATATGTGCAGTTCTCAAACGAAATTCGTATGTATATTTAGGGGGATTGACAGCTTGTCAAATGTATTGAATTGGAAAGAAACAATCAGGGGGAATGTGTGATAGCGAAACATAGTTTCAGGGCAACATTTAGGGAATCAGAACAATCATATGCGGAAAAAGATAAAACTCCTATCAGGCAGGGAAAGTTAATGTGATCAGCAGGTATTTCTAAAATCTGGCATGTACCAAAAACTAATTTGAAATGATATACCTGCTTGGGACAAATACCAACTCTTGGGTTATTCATCCAAATTCGTCCAACCAGTTTGATAGGCACTGAATCTGTGAGAAGGAAGACATTTAAGTTAGGAACTATATTGAAAACTATTAGTGGTACAGTAACACGGAATAAATATAAAACATGCACATAATAATTTATATAAGACAGGAAGTACTTATGTTTCAGCTGTAACCTAGTCTCTGAAATAGAACAGCCTATACATCTGATTACCTACTCTCTGAAGTAGAGACCAACCTTTGCATTTGCTGGTCACACTGTCAACAGACACCCGGGTATTGCCTTAGGACAGGCTTACACTACGATGATATGCAGTTCAATATATACGAATCAATAAACTAAAAACCCAAATCTGACATCTCATATGTAGATCATTCTAGAGTTTGGAGTGTAGATCATTTTAGAGTTTGGAATGGCCATGACAGTGCCTTTGTTTCTGAAATTCACCGTGACTAAAGCAATCAGGGGCTGCATACATATTAATTAGGTATATCGACTGCATACATATTAATTAGGTATATCGACACATAAACTAAAAAGGCACCATCGCAATCTCGAAGTAAAGGAAACGTCGCCTTCACATGCAAACTACAGAAAGCAATGAAGCATATGTAATTCATAAAAAAAAGAGCAGAAGAGAACGGCCAACCTCAAATGGAACATAAAGGAAGGAGAACAGACCCTCCAGATGCAGTAGTCAAAAGAGAGGAAAATGTCAGGAAAGGGACCTGAGCAAACAGATAACCTGTACGCCTTGGATGCAGAATTGGGAGGACCGATACAGAATTCGTACCCACCACAAAATAGAGGAGAATGGCTAGGAGCGCGAGGAATAGATGAATCCTGAAATCCCAAACTCGCGGGCAGAGTTCCCTCATGGCAATGGTAGAACCTAACACAACATCGACCAGCATTGAAAGGAGAGGCAAGAAAGGAGGCCCCAGGGCACTGACCAAATCGATGACCGCACAAGCAAGGAATCAAGCGTGCAGAAGAGGAAGAAAGCCATACCTTACAGAGTAACGGCGTGTCATGAACCAGAGGACGTCGGCATAAGAAGAAGGCGGGAATGTTGTTTTACGCTTTCGTTATTTACTTTTATGTGAATGTAAGAGTATGACAAGTGGGACCATTGGGTCAGCGTCGGGGTGGTCAGGTTATAGCCTGTCCAAGGGAGTCCGTAAAAAAACTGAATCGTATTTTGCTTAGCAACAAGAACATGCAGAGGCAGGGGCTCATCGCCCCTCTCTGTCCGTGAGATCCATTCCCTGATTTCTGCTTGTAATCCTCCCGCTTCCGGTCTTGATCTCCGCCGGTGAGCCACGGGCATTACAGTGGTATCAAATTCGGTTATACTCGGCCGTTTTCGCTGCAGAAGTTCGAGTTCCGTCGGCCTTCAGATCGCAAACCGAGTTTGTGGAGGAATTTCTGTGCGGAGCAGTCGGATTTATTTCGACCCAGTTCATCAGGGTGTTCTGAAGACGGATTGGCGGCGTTGGAAGTTGGTGATTCAAGAGTGGAGGCGATTAGGGGGCGACGGCGGAAGGATTATCTTACAGGCGCGGCGACGAACATCTCGGCGCCGTTCGTGGGACCTGGTGAGTGTCTGCTGAACTCCTTCGACCTTGAGTGACTCGATTTGTGCCTCGTGGAGTAGAGGAGGTGTTGTTAAATCGAATCGTAGTTTGCTCGGTTTGAGGTGCAGCCACCACGGCTCCCCCTAAGCCCTCAGTACAGTCTCAGTTGATTCTAGCAAAGATGGAGGAAACCAGCAGGAAAGGGGAAGAGAAATGGAACCAGATGATGGAGAATATAGACCTGTTGTTTGCAAAGGTAGGAGAGATTGATAAGAATCAGATCAAGATGGAGACTCAATTTGATATGACAACCAAAGTAC
This sequence comes from Echinochloa phyllopogon, assembly GCA_033239725.1. Taxonomy (NCBI): domain Eukaryota; kingdom Viridiplantae; phylum Streptophyta; class Magnoliopsida; order Poales; family Poaceae; genus Echinochloa; species Echinochloa phyllopogon. Next base: position 17,901,870 of record BTCW01000015.1, on the reverse strand, counting down.
TGGAGCAAATGGTGAAGGATCAACAGTTGATGGTAAAGCAAATTGAAGCAATAGGACACGCAGTTGCCAAATTGACAATTAACCAAATGGGCATTTGTCAGGATGGAACAGATAGTCTGTCAGATTCAGACACTGCCAGTGAGTCCACTTATGACAAGAGGAGAAGATCTCATGTGCATGAGGCCAAACATACTAGAACTGAAGAGTATTCATCAAGGATGAATCACAAATCTAGGGACTTCAGCAAACCTTATACACCCAAGCTGAATTTTCCATTGTTTGTTGGCAAGGATCCTTGCATTTGGAAAGACAAGTGTCTGGATTTCTTTAAGATTTATAACTTGCCAGAAGGCTTGTGGGCTTCTACTGCTGCAATTGCTATGGAAGGCAGAGCTGCCAAATGGATGCATGTGTACAAGCACAAGTATGGACTAACAGATTGGAAAGCATTTATCAAGGCTGTGGAAGAGAAGTTTGGGGAGAATGACTATAGGGAAGCTATGACCCAGTTACTAGAACTGCAACAAACTGAATCTCTGGAGACTTATATAGCAACTTTTGAGGACTTGCAGTATCAGCTATTCATGCATAACACTGGTCTGGATGATCTGTTCTTTGTGACTCAGTTTGTTAAGGGTCTCAAACCTGAAGTGGGGAATGTGGTTCAGTCTCACATGCCAGATAAGTTGGACAAGGCAATTTTGTTGGCCAAGACACAACAGCAGGTGTTGGACACGAACAAGTCCAAATGGCAAAGAACATCTCAATATGGTAAACAGTGGCAGTCACCTGTGAAAACTGAAGTCAAGGGTCAGACACAGACAGCTAATTTATGGAAAGAAAGGCAAGCAAGAGATTATCGTAGAGCCAATGGTTTATGTTATTTTTGTGCTGAACCTTATGACGCTAACCACAAGAGTGTGTGTACAAAAAGGCCACAGGCACAAGTAAATGCCTTGGTGATCAATGATCTAGATGTTCAGCTGACTGAAGAGGTGTTGAATCAGCTTGCTGTTGATGATGCTTTGGCGGAGGACTTCTGTCAGCTTTCTCTGAATGCAATTGCAGGCACTGAATCAGGGGAGGCTATGAAAGTACGGGCTCTAGTCACTAACAAAGTCATGTTAATTCTGATTGATAGTGGCAGTTCCCACAGCTTTGTGAGCAAATCATTTGTGGAGAGGACAGGCTTACAAACTACACCAATGCAATCAAAACAAGTCAGATTAGCTAATGGGGATATTCTAGTTACTAATCACTTTGTTCCTCAATTGGAGTGGTGGGTCAATGGACATACATTGAAGACTGACATGAAGGTACTAGATTTGGGAGCTTATGATGCAATCTTAGGGTATGATTGGCTCAAATCACATAGCCCCATGACATGCCATTGGGGTAACAAAACCCTGGAATTCACAGATCAAGGTAGGGAAGTGGTGTTACAGGGAGTCCACCCAAAACCTCAGCCATCTACAGCGGTATCTATTGATAGACTAAGGAAATGGTCAAAAGGAAATGACATTTGGGCTATAGCTGTGGTTGAGCAAGTACCTGACGCATCCCAGTCAGAAAATGTGCAGGCTGTCCAGCAGCTACTTCAGGACTTCCAAGATGTTTTTCACGACCCCAAGACTCTTCCACCTTCAAGATTTTATGACCATCAAATTCCTTTACTGCCAGGAGCAGCACCAGTGAACTCTAGACCATATCGATATCCACCACATCACAAGAATGAAATTGAAAAACAAGTGAAAGAGTTGTTGGCAGCAGGATTAATCACTCCAAGTTCTAGTCCCTTTGCTAGCCCAGTGCTATTGGTACTGAAGAAGGATGGCAGCTGGCATTTCTGTATTGATTACAGAAAATTGAATTCCATTACAGTGAAGAATATGTTTCCCATGCCCTTGGTGGAGGAAATCTTGGATGAATTAGCAGGGACCAAATACTTTACAAAACTTGACATGAGGTCGGGATATCATCAAGTCCGTATGAAAGACGGGGAGGAATTCAAAACAGCTTTCAAAACGCATCAGGGCCATTATCAATTCAAGGTAATGCCATTTGGCTTAACCAACGCACCAGCTACCTTTCAGTGCATTATGAATGAAATTTTGGCACCCTTCCTTTGCAAGTTTGTGATGGTCTTCTTAGATGACATTCTCATCTATAGTCCCACCATAGAGAAACATCTAGAGCATTTGCATTTGGTGCTGACCAAGCTGAGAGAACACAAATTGTACATGAAACAGAGTAAATGCTCATTTGCACAGGAACGATTAGAGTATTTGGGGCATATAATTTCTTCACAAGGAGTAGCTATTGATCCAAGTAAAACTCAAGCAATGCTCAATTGGCCAGTACCTACCACAGTTACAGAGCTCAGGGGTTTTTTGGGCTTAACTGGATATTATAGAAAGTTTGTGCAACACTATGGGCTCATTGCTAAACCACTCACACAATTACTGAAGAACAACCATTTTGCATGGAATGCTGATGCTCAAGTAGCTTTTGAGAAACTAAAACAAGCCATGTCAAGTACACCAGTCTTAGCCTTGCCAAATTTCAATGAGCCATTTATTATTGAGACAGATGCATGTGGTGGTGGAATAGGTGCTGTACTCATGCAAAAAGATCAGCTAGTGGCATTTCTTAGTAAAGCCCTAACACATTCACATCAACATCTTTCCATTTATGAGAAGGAATTTTTAGCACTCATTATGGCTGTGGAAAAATGGAGACAATATCTGCAAGGTTAGGAGTTCGTTATCAGGACTGATCACAAAAGCCTAGCATACCTCACTGAACAGAACCTGCATTCCGAAATGCAATGAAAAGCTATGACAAGATTAATGGGACTGCGGTTCAAGATTGTGTATAGAAAAGGGAAGGAGAATGTGGCTGCTGATGCCTTGTCTAGAATGGTCCATCTTTATACTCTGCAAGCTGTCTCAGTGCCCCAACCAGTGTGGATTCAGGAATTGTTGAATTCTTATACTACTGATCCACAAGCACAGAAATTGTTGGCACAATTGGCTATTACTACTCCTGATGAACAAGGGTATAGTCTGGACAAGGGGTTGATCAGATACAAAGGCAAATTGTGGGTGGCTCAAAATTCAGCCCTGCAAACCAAAATACTTCATGCTTTACATTCCAGTGCTATTGGGGGGCACTCAGGGGTGCAAGCAACCTATTACAGAACCAAGAGGTTGTTCTATTGGAAGGGGCTGAAGCAGTCAGTGGAAGATTTTGTTAAACAATGTACCATCTGTCAGCAAGCTAAGCATGTTAATACCTTGCCTGCAGGATTGCTACAGCCATTGCCTATCCCAGCAGGTGCTTGGCAAGATATATCCATGGATTTTAATGAAGGGCTTCCCAAGTCTGAAGGTTTTTCAGTGATCCTGGTTATTGTGGATAGGTTCACTAAATATGCACATTTTATACCTGTGAAACACCCATATACAGCAAAAGTAATTGCCCAGGCTGTCTTTGATAATGTGGTCAAATTACATGGGTTACCCAAGTCAATTGTATCAGATAGAGACAAGATCTTCACTAGCACTTTTTGGAAAGAGCTATTTGGTCTTATGGGAACTCAGCTGATGTTCAGCTCTGCCTATCATCCACAAACGGATGGCCAAACTGAACGAGTCAACCAATGCTTGGAAATGTATTTGAGGTGCGTAGTGTATGACACCCCAAAGCAGTGGAAAGCATGGTTAGCTCAAGCAGAGTTTTGGTACAACTCTTCATTTCATTCTTCCATTGGCTGTTCTCCATTTTATGCATTGTATGGCTATGATCCAGAGGTGGGGGTAATTCCTTCGATACCTTCTTCCACAGATGATTCAGTAGCTGACTTGGTGACTCAACTACAAAACCATGCAGTGGTACTGAAAGAACACTTAGCAAGAGCCCAGAACAAGATGAAAGTGAATGCTGATCTGCACAGAAGGGATCAGGAATATGCTGTGGGAGAGCAGGTTTTGTTGAAATTGCAACCTTATGCTCAGTCCTCACTAGTGAATAGACCATATCCCAAGCTGGCTTTTAAATATTTTGGTCCTTACAAAGTGCTGGAAAGAATTGCTAAAGCAGCCTATCGATTGGATCTGCCATCTGAGGCACTCATCCATCCGGTGTTTCATGTGTCACAATTGAAGCCATTTCATGCCAATTATACTCTTGTTTTCTCTTCTTTGCCTAAAATTGCAGATTTGAACACTGGTGATCTTTGTCCTGAAGCAGTCCTAGACAGGCGCTTAGTGAAGAAGGGTAATCGAGCTGTACCACAAGCACTGATCAAGTGGACTAATCTTCCAGAGGCGATGGCGACATGGGAAGACTGGTACGTGCTGCTGGAACGGTTTCCAGGAATGCTCGCCGGAGGACCAGCAAGTTCTTAGGGGGGAAGATGTCATGAACCAGAGGACGTCGGCATAAGAAGAAGGCGGGAATGTTGTTTTACGCTTTCGTTATTTACTTTTATGTGAATGTAAGAGTATGACAAGTGGGACCATTGGGTCAGCGTCGGGGTGGTCAGGTTATAGCCTGTCCAAGGGAGTCCGTAAAAAAACTGAATCGTATTTTGCTTAGCAACAAGAACATGCAGAGGCAGGGGCTCATCGCCCCTCTCTGTCCGTGAGATCCATTCCCTGATTTCTGCTTGTAATCCTCCCGCTTCCGGTCTTGATCTCCAACGGTGAGCCACGAGCATTACACGGCGGGAGCCAAGTCCCTGGCCTCCGGCGGCGCACCCCCGCGGCCTCCCGCGCGGCCATCCGCAGCAGCAGGAGGCGGCGGCCCCGTCGCAGCAGCAGGAGGCCGGCCGCCCACGCGCGGAAGGAGGAGACCCGGGCGGGCGGTGTCACACCCCAAAATTTTTGGATTTTGAGATTTGAATTGATAGCATAATTAATACAATAATTTTCTTAATTTTCTAAAAAATTTCGAACATTTAAATAAATAACAGGGAATTTAGTATAGGAAAATTTTGTTTTCTGAGTTAAATTAAAACAACATAAGTTTAATATTGAGTACTTTGCATTCATGCCGGTTGCATTTAGTGGTTTTATGTGTATAAAGTTTTCAAAAACGCGTTTAGAAGCCTAATGGGAATTTTCTAGAGTTTTCTGGCATTTATTCCTATTTTCTTTAGAGCAAATTTCAATTTTTGGAGTAGGCTAAAATCCATTTCGTGAGGTTCAAATATATTATTTGGGTTTCTCATGTCCAACTCTATCTCTGGAATTTTCAGAGTATTTTTCATGGTTTAATATCAATTCTGGACTTATCTGAAATTATTTTATAACCAGAAAAATAATATTCCGAAAATTAAAATCACCATAAATCTTAGTAGACCAGCATTGGCCCAAAGTTAACCTTTTTTAGGCCAAATCCATCCCACCACTTTATTGGGCCAAATTTCAAAGCTCATTCGCATTGGAGTAGGGCAACCCACCTTTAGTCTCATGTTGCTAATGAACCTGGGAGTGAGAGGTTTTCTCCTATATATACGAACCACCTCTTCTCAGGAAAAGGCACATCATCGACTCCTTTACAGTGAGGCCCCTTGTTTGGGATTCCCTAAGGTAGTCTTCTTCCACAATATCTTCCACTGCTGCCCATTCTTCGTCTCGTCGACGCGCTGAGCCTTCCATCGTGTTTGGCCTCAAGATTTTCAGTAAGTCCCTCAGCGAATCTTGTAATTTTCTACCATATTCATTTAGTCTATACTCTTTCGTAGAAAAGCCCCTGCTAGTTTTAAGCACTGAAAATCTTGTTTAGTCCATAGTTTCCACGTTTTAGATTCGTTTTAATCCTTTTTCGTTGTGTTAGATTCATGTCAACTTAAACTACACTTAACAACTAGTTCATGTTGGTCACAAGGGTACAGATTCAAAGAAATCTAACACCTAAAATCCTGAATAGCCGATTCCAACGTTTTCTGAAAATTCGACTAGATTTCGTAGCTGCTCACTGTTTTGACCATAACTCTTGATCCGCTTAACCAAATCTAGCAAATAAATACATTTTGGATATCTACAGAAAATTTCCTACAACTTTCATTAAATACGTCAGGTCAAAATATGCCTATAACTAAGTCGAAAATATTTAAACAGATTCTTGCACACTTTGACTGAAGTGCTTTAAAAATTTTCTTATTTGTTTGAACTCAAGTTTTACCTCGGTTTTACAAATTCAAATAGAATTATTTGAAATAACCATTACATATGATTTTGTTTAACTAAAATAAATCAAGCATATATTCGTATTGTTTTATAACCAAAATCCTTCGGATAGCAATAAGTCGCAGAGGAGATTTTTACCCTCAAAAACAGATTCTGAATGGTGCACTAAATCATGTGTCGTTTCTAGACAGTAGCTCCTAAAATCATGATCTTTTTTCAGAAGATATATTATCAAATTATGAAGCTAACCCAATTGGAATAACGTTAATCGGATGTCTAGAACTCGAGATATAAAATAAACAAGAAGACTATGTCAAATGGTGACGAGAATTGATCAAGCCATAACTTTCTCGCTCTAGCTCCGATTAAAGTGATTCTTGCGCTCACGTGACCATAGAATCGAGCCCTTCCGCTTAGCATGCTCTTTTAAAGCTTTTATTTTGATTGGTGTACTGTTCTTAGTTGTATATTGTTTGCTTGCTTGTTTAGCTGCATGTTTGTGCCCGATGATTGCTGCGAGTAGAGGAACGTCATCGAGAGATTCCAAGCAGAAGAGTTGAAAGATCAAGATTTGAAGACTATGAGTAATTATAATAGATTTGAGGCAAGTTATAGCACGGACAATCCTTGCTACCTAAACACACTCTTTACAATTATTTAATTTCATAAGCATGTGTCTAATTTACTGTTCCATTAAGGTTGTACCTAGTTTTGTATATCCTGTTCATTGATAACCTTGGGTTTATGCATTGGGTAGAATCTTTGCTATGTGCAGCTACTGTCACCAATGTTTAATTGTTAATCTTGATATAATGGTTCACTTTAATGATAATGATAAAACTTGCTTTTTAGCAACATGGTTTAGGGAACTGGGGCATGTGCTGTGTGCATTGCTCCAGTGTCTCTCCCTAAGGTCCAGTTCTTAAAGCGGCAACCCAGGAGCCTGTGGCCACCGCTAGAACTATTATTGCTCTGGTCTTGGTCAAGTAACTTGTACGGCTCTAGCTTACCAGTGGTTACCATTGGGGCCAACGGCGTTAGTGGACACAAGGTGAAAGGAGTTTCCGGATTCCACCGAGGACGGGCGATCCGTCGGCTAGGTCACGTTAGACCCAGTCCCGTGTTGGGAGTCCCTGCGATGGGGAACTCCACACGTTGCGCATGGATGGGTGTGATGCTCGCGCTCTGGACGCCATCGACCCCCCTATGGTGTGACTCCGTAGGCGTACGTCGATCTCGGTGCCTATGGTCTCACCGCCTTGTTAAACTAGCGGCTACTGTCTTGTTAGGGTGTCTTGTAAAAAACCTCGTAGCGTCCCTATGCCGTCACACCTCGGAAGTGTTGATGTGCGTGGTTGGGTGCAAAGTTCCTTTGAACTTTTACGCGACTGGTGGGTAAAGGGCGAAACCTCTACAGAGTGTACAATCTATCATGATAGCTTTGCTCAAGGTCACGAGCGGCCTGGATCCTTTTTTATTAGAAGATGATGTTTATTTATGCTTAATGTCACTTATACTTTATTAATCGGGTTGCAACTGGGACTTCATTCACTTGTAGTAACTTGGTTAATGCTAAAATGAATCAACTAAAAGTGCTAATGCAGTTCAGCCGTGTCAAGCCTTCTTTTAAGCCTCCATACACCGTGCTATACTTGCTAAGTAAATATTTTACTTACACTTGCCATTATTCAACAAAATCCCGGATGGGTAACAGATGGATCAGTGATACTTCTGAGCTGTGGTCAACCAGTCGGTGTCCCTGTGGACTTGAGGCTCTACCTGTCGAGAGAGATAAACTTCCGATGTGTTTTATTTAGGTAAACTCTAATTTAACTATTTTTTATTCGAGCATATGTACTCTGATTTTCCATATTTGTAAGCTGTATGTGTTCTGTGGACATCCTGGGCACACATATGGCAGCATTCGGGTTTCTGTGTAAATCCGGGTGTGACAGGCGGCGAGCCTTGCAGCCGGGTGGCGCGGCCCTTGCCGCAACAGCAGCACAGGAGGAGGGGAGCCAGCGAGCCTTGTGCTGGGCCTCTCTTTCCAGCAACCGGCTACTGAAGTCCAAATGCTAGAGTGGTGGATGAAGATCAGGTCAGACTGGAGTGGCTCAAGGCAGAAGGGTTTCGATTCCGCCTTCATGCTGATCACTTGGAATATTTGGAAGGAGAGGAACAATCGCACCTTCGGTAACGAACCAGAAAGAAGCGCGAGTCAGATGGTCGAGAAGATCCTTCGGGAAGGGAATGTGTGGGCTGCTGCAGGGGCAAAATTCCTGGCTGACATTCGATGGCCGGTTGCAGCAGGTCGGGGATAGAGACAAGGAGTTTCCTAGAAACCCTTTCCTCTCCCAAGTCTCTCCGGTTGTTTAGTCTTTGTATAATCACCATTTAATGTAAACCGTGCCCGATGCGTGTGCCCGCGTGGCCCGCGATGTAAAACAATCTAAATATTCTTCTTAATACAAAGATACGCAGCTCTCCTGCGTGTTCTCGAAAAAAAGGGAGCCAGCGGGCGAGCGGCGAGCCGGCCGGGCTGCCCTCACAGCGGCGGCGACGCAGGAGCAGGCGAGCCGGGCGGGCAGCGGCCTGCAGGAGAAGGGCGGCGGCCCTGGGGAAGGGAACGGCGGCGGCGCAGGAGAGGGGAAGGGCGGAGGGGCGAGGGGTGGAGGGGAGGGGTGGTGGCCGCGCCGCACGGGAGCGACAGGGGCGAGGCGGTGTGCGCGCGGAGGGGAAGGGAGAGGGCAGGGCGACGCGGGCGGCGCCGGTGGGAGGGGGCGGGATGGCGCCGGTGGGAGGAGGCAGCGGGGGCGGACGGGAGAGAGGAAGAGAGAGAGAGAGAGCGGAGGGGGAGGAGGGGGCACCGATTCAGTCGGGGGACACCGCCGATGCGTGGGCCCTACGCGGCCGATGGATGGCCTCCGCGCGGCCAGCACGGTTGATGCCCCGGAAATCCTTTAGGGAGATGAAGTTAGATATGTCTTGATATCTCTATAGTTCAGTTTTGCAACGATAGAGTGCAGTTCAGTATGTTTGTGGACCATCTTTTACTATCGCGGGCTCCTGCGTCATTTGGATACATTTCTCCTTCACTCTTTCGCAGTGGATCGAGCCTGCAATTGGATTGATCATGCTATCAAGCACAATGTTCGAGTGCTTGAATTCACCGAATGTACATGGGAGCCTTTGTTGTTGGATCCACCATGCATTGCTTTCACTTCTGAATTCCTAACATATTTGAAACTTACTAATGTTGCACTAAACCACGCATGCCCATCTTTGGAAACTCTCCACTTGATATGTAGCTTCTTTGATGCATCCGAGATATGTCCAAATTCTTTGAAAAAATTAGATATCATTGATTGCTCTTTCTCAAAGGATCTTATGATTTGTACTCCTAACCTGATCTCCTTGTGCATTGGCCAATGCAAAAGCACTTCATCATTCTATAACTTTTCCAAAATAACAGCAACAGTCACTCTATGTGATCTTTCAAGTGCCAAGAATATAGAGTTATCATCTTCTGTGACAGAGGTATGGTATGACAGAGGTTCTCACCCACCTTCTGATTGTTGTCTTTAGTTATTTCCATTAAAGCTGCATTAATTCATTCTTTGTTTTACATATTTATAAAAGTTTCAATTGGTCAAAGAAACCCTGAGGTGCCAGATGTTTGACAATTTGACGAACCTCTCTCTTGGGTAGTGGTGCCTTTTGGATAATTTTGCTCCACTAGTTTACTTTCTACTACATTCACCTCAGCTAAAGAAACTTACACTTAAGCTAAAGGTAGACCATAATGTCTCTTACTTTTTCAAATAACTTTCTTTAACGTTTTAGGATTTCCTAATGAAATCTTACTCTTTTAAAACTGTAGGTGGAATCAGACAATGGTGTGGAAATAGATCCAGTTTGCTTGCGCGAGAGAAGGATCATTTTCATCTGATCTCCTAAAGAAAGTGATCATCTTTTTGCCATGAAGGTAATGCTAGGGTTGCTGTGCTCACGACCATGTTTCGTGCTAATGCGAAGTCTCTGGCTGAAGTTGAAATCAGACGCTATTACAAGTCCTGTTGTCCATAATGTCGGGCCTTGTTTAGTTCCCAAATTTCACCTCCGAATTCCACTATACAAAAAGAAGATTTCCATCACATCAAAACGTCGGCACATACCTGGAGTATTAAATGTACATAAAATCAAAAACTAATTACACAGTTTTGTTGTACTTTGCGAGACGAACATTTTAAGTCTAATTAATCAATGTTTGGACAATTATTCATAAATATAAACGAAATGCTACAGTGTCGTATTTATGGTACTTTCCAAACTTTGACATTTCAAAGTTCGAAGCTAAACAAGGGCTCGATCGCGGCACCTTATTGGTTCTGCCAGGGCCCAGATGAGGCTCTTCTATCATTGTTAGTACGGCGTTGCACAAATCAATAACTAGTACGTAGAACTTGAGTTCCTGTGTAAGATACTATCTGGAGTTTACAGGGTGTGTTGAAGTTTGAATGATTTGTGAAATACGAAGCATAGAAAGAAGTGTTGTTGTAAGACATTTGTTCCATGCCCCGTGCCAGCTGTTGTTGGTTTATAAAATTTTACTTTCTCCTATTCACAATTGTGTAAAGTGATCATATGCCAATTTGATGTAACACAAAGATCTTCTAATGACAGATTTGTGAAGGCCAGACAGCTTTCAGAACCAATCGTAACAACGATGGAATTGAGAGCCGACAGCGGAGGCTCCTGTACATATGCTTACATTTGACGATGTTGCTAGGCGGCTTCGTTCGTCCGGCTTATCAGCACCAACCAGTAGTATTTTCTTTCACAACGAATCAACATTCATCTGTCATCAGCCATACAACAGTATTTTTCTCTTAGCACAAATCCGCACCAGTCACCAGCCAGCCGAACAGATCGAGATCCAAACTGTGATTGAAAAGTCTAAGGGAGCAACAATAAAGATGTCGAACACGACAATCACGAGGTGGAGCGAGTTTTTTTTATTTATTGCACGCTCTCCCTCATACAGTCAAATCGATCACCACTAGTAAATTGTCTAAGAAAGCTTTTGAATTTTTAATTGCTAAGAAAGCGTTTGGATTTTTTAAAAAAACATAGGGTGGGGTACCTGAGAAAAGAGCACTTCCCTGTTGCCACACTTCTTCAAGCCCAGTGGAGGCCTTGTTTAGATGCATATTTGGGTGGGGATTTGGGGGTTTGGGGTTACTTCGCCATAAATGCGTCACTGTAGCATTTCGTTTGTATTTATAAAAAAATATCCAAAAATTAATTAATTAGGTTCAAAATGTTCATCTCGCCGAATACAACAAAACGGTGCTAGTTTTTTTATTTCATCTACATTTAGTACTACATGCATGCTATGACATTTTGATGTGATGAGAATCTTCTTTTTGCATAGAGGGTGTTTAGATCCCTAAAAAACCCAAACTTTCTATCACATCCGCATCACATTGACATCACATCGAAACATTAAATATAGCAAATGACGCATGCATGAAACACTAAACGTGGGTAAATAAAAAAAACTAATTGCATAGTTTTGATGTACACAACGAGACGAATCTTTTGAGCCTAGTTTGGTCATGGTAGAACAAAGATTACCACAAACAAACGAAAAGTGTTACAGTGTGCTACAGTGTCCGATGTGACTTTTTCACCCAACTTTTCACGGATCTAAATACACCCATAGTGAACTTTGGGGGTAGAATTTGAGATCTAAATAAGGGCGGAAAGTCAATTTCAGAAATTAGGTAAGCATTCAAATTTAATTCTTAAGATTTCTATTCATTGTAGTCAATCAGCCGGATTTATTTTGACCGTTGGATTAGTTCGAATCACCCAAGACTCATTGGACAGAGTTTGCCCTAGCCGAGAAAAAAAAAGGAAAAAATTTGTCCTGCCCGACCGCGCCTCCATCTCCTCTCCTTTCCCCTCGTGCATATTTGCTCGCCGCCGTCGCCGGCACCCGAACTGGGAAAAATCTCCAAAACCCTAAACCCCTCTCCGCTGCTCATGGCGCCGCCGAAACAGCTTGTGCTGGCCGCTTCCTCCGCGGACGCCGGCGTGACCGCCTGGGACCTCCGCACCGGAGCGGAGGAAATCCGCCACCGACCCTGCGCCTCCCGCCCTCGCGCGCTCGCCTCGGTCGCTGACCGCTTCCTCGCCGCCGCACAGGGCCCTCCCGCTGGCGGCAACTCCAGCACAGTCCACTTCTACCACTGGGACAAGGTTAGCGGCCTCCGTGCAAAACCCTCACCGGCGCCCTGGAACTCCGATCCCTGAACCCGGGGTCGTTTTATGTTTCGATTGCAGCCGCAGGTGGCCGTCAAGAGCTTCCCCGCTGAACCGATACGGGCTCTTATCGCGGACCAGGAGGGGAGCTACCTCATCGGCGGTGGCAGCAGTGGCAACATGTTCCTTTGGGAGGTGAGGGCATTGTGGTTTCTTGCTGATGGGTGAAAGAGTCGCTATTGTTGGTTGGTAGCTGCGCTTTTGTTTGATGTTGATGTGAAATGTATGATCTGTGCTTGGTTAGTTAGGTGAAGGGTGGTGTGAAATGGATGCCTGTGGGTGGAGGATAATCGAAAATGAACCAGGGGCTTGTTGTGTTCCAGTTGTTTCTGAAAAATAGTAGGGGTTCAGCTTAGGAATATGTCTCCAATAAAATTAGTTATATTTCTTGAAACGCTTTTTTCCCACTGCTTGTTTTGTGCTGTGCTGTACAAAATGGTGAATGAATGTGCGTTTCAGGTGCTAAAATTTTGAACTTCTGTAATGATTCAGTCTGACATTACCATGTCTGCACTTGTTTTGTGTTAATATTTGATTTAGTAATTAATTAAGCTGGCAACTTCAGGGGCTACTAACTATGCCACGTTAACGGATTTGCATGTTTGGCAGGAAAAGCTTTAACTGACAACAGAAACTGTGTACTAATACATGACATTGGTGTATATACCAGTTTAAAATTTCATGATTAATGAAATACGGCTAGGTGTTTTAACCACATGTATCACTCCTGGTGACATTTTTCAAAACAGCATGATGTGTTTTTCCCCTTTTTTCCATTTTTTCATCGGAACATTGATATTTTAGAGTTACTTCAGATGAAACATGCAGTATAATCCACTCTTTTCTTTTGAAGTTATGTGAATAGCTTGTTTTCTCAGTGTGCTTTCACAAATATTAGGGAATATATATTTCCTCTGTTTCCTGGTGTCTTAGGTGCCCAGTTTATTGGGTTCTATTTGCAGTTTATGCTATGTACCTGATCCATCAAGCATCTGTATTGTTAAAGTTCAACATTTTTTATTCTATGTGTCTGATCCACAGAACACCTTTGTAGTTAATGGTGGGAACTCTTCCAGCTAAAATGAATTTCTTTTACTGCTGATGTATAGGTGGCTAGTGGAGAGCTTCTCCACACATGGCATGCACACTATCGTGCTGTTAGGTGCCTCACGCTTTATGACTATCTGCTTGTGTCAGGATCAGAAGATGGGAGCATCAAAGTTTGGGATCTGATCACGTATGTGTGTTTAGTGTGGTAACATTGGTTAGCTATTTTTGTGTAGTATCTAACTTGGTTTGGTTGTGTTGTTTACAGGGTGCTTGATGAGCAGTCAAGGTTGGAGGCCCAGACACCATATCTCTACAGTTTCAATCAGCATGCACTGCCTGTAACTGATATTGCATGTTTCCTTGGAGCAATTGCTGTATCTTCTTCAGAAGATCGAACCTGCAAAGTGCGTAAGCGACTCCACTGTCTTGAATTGAATGTTATGCAGAAGGACGGTTATCTGTTTGTTCCTATTTCTTGTCAACTATTCTTATTTACATTGTTTGCCTAGTAATATCTCAGGCTAATTATTTGCATCATTTGCCGTTGCATTTCTTTACCCCAGATTTGGAGTTTATCAGAGGGTAGGATGCTAAGGAGCATTCCATTTCCTACTAGCATTGACTCTGTAGCACTAGACCCAAGAAGTCATGTTTTCTATGCTGGTGGTAGAGATGGAAAGATATATGTTACTGCTATGGGTGTTGATATCAGTTCTCATGGTAGTGATGAGTCATCTATTCTTGGTGCTTTGGATGACCACAGGTTCGCCTGCTGATCTAGCTTTTTATCAGTTGTTCTCTACGCTCCTGTACTCTGAATAAGTTCATTATTTAGGTCCAAAGTGCTAAGACTTCTTTTATTGTGCTGGTTTGTAGGTTTCATTTATGTTTAACCTTTAACCAATGCTGAGGTACAAGTAGTCAAGTAATAAACATTTTGTTCCATTTTTCTGATATCTAGTGGATTGCTGTGCAGATTATGGCAGTGCAATTTGTTTGCAGCATGTAAATGTGTAAGAAAACAGTTAGATCTGAAAAAACAGTTATAAATAATTTTGCAAAAATCGTGGAAGGTGAAAACTCATAGTTGCTAAGAACAGTTAAATTGTTCTCTTGATAAAGGTTGATTGATAGTTCTCTTCTTTGTGAGTATTTTGATAGCCCTTGATAAAGCCCTATCTTAACTTGCCTTTTGTTCTCTCTTTAAAACCTACTTGTTTTTTTGGGGGGTTCTCTCTTTCAAACCGTTCTAGGCAATGTCTCATGTCCACATCAAGCTGCTAGGATACATAATCATTAAGTAATGCCTGGACACCACTGTGATAACTATACGACGATTCGGCTCGCTTCTGGCATCTCCTTTAAAACATGTCTCTTTGTCTAGGCTAAGCAATGCAGGTGTCTACCTCTCAGTGGAAACTGCCAAAATCAGCACATTTTATTCTCCTTATGGCTTACTATAGTATCACTGTGTAGACTTTTCTACTTACTGTTCAACTGGTATAATACATAGGTAGGTATATTTCTGTGATTTCAATATAGAGACCAGTTTCCTAAGTTGCCCTTTCTAATTTATTGCATGCTCAAATTTATGAAATCATTAATTGCTTGTTCTGTGGATTTGAAGACTCTATGTGGCTTTGACTACTAGTTTTTCCAATACTTGAATTGGAGCGGCATTGTTCAAGGTTAGGATGATCAAGCTCCTATTTCTAATCGTTAGTGGGTTGTGGAGTTGCCATGGTTGGCATCGTCTAAGAGTCGAGGGCCAAAATATCTTTCTGCATCCTACTAAACCGACGAAAAGGAAGTGGCATTTTTTGGTCATAGATCAAAGATGAGAACAGCACTATGTGGATATAAGGGCTTCTTTTTTCTCAATTTTAGAACCTCAGAAAGTCGTGTTGTCTTTACAATGTAAAGCTATATACATTAGACCATTAGTTTGTCGGTGGTTATAAAATCTTTCAGATATATACAGCTGTAGCCTGTCAGTGGTTACGGTGGTCCTTTGAAAATATGAAAGCTGAAGAGTTTTTGGGCACCCTTTAATTTATCATGATATCATGTAGGTTTGTTGTGGGGTACAATTTTTTTGGATATGACCACTGACTGCAATACGTGTCACTATGGAGATTTCCGAAATCTCTGCTCTTGGAAATTACTGTGATGGTGTACTCTGATATGTATGATGAAATTACATGAGCTATTCATTGACCGATTAAAAGGGCATGGCCTCCTATATTTAGCCATAGGAAGTACTTAGATTGTGAGCAGGCTGTTAGTTGTGACAAGATTCCCTTGTTCAACCTTTGCTTTAGAGTTGAGAGGACAAAAAAATCATTGTCGGGAACATCCAGGTTGCTTATATTATTTGCAGTTATCC
The DNA here is from genome assembly GCA_033239725.1 of Echinochloa phyllopogon. NCBI lineage: Eukaryota > Viridiplantae > Streptophyta > Magnoliopsida > Poales > Poaceae > Echinochloa > Echinochloa phyllopogon. Next base: position 17,885,913 of record BTCW01000015.1, on the reverse strand, counting down.
ATAGAAGGAAAAAGTTTACTCCAACTGTCTTCAAAAGTGCTTACCGTTTTTGCATATGTTCTTACCAAAAATGTGATAGCATGATTACCCTGACGCTATTAACCGCATTAATAAAAAAACAATATTTTCTATATAACACTTGCAGTTAACTTCTAACAAAATGGTCCCCCCCTTCTCTGTTTGATCTGTTTCTCTGTTGCTCCACTGCTTAGAACAAATGATTCCCCCTTCTCTGTTCGATCTGTTTCTCTGTTGCTCTAGAAACTACATGTAGACTGGGAATTAGGCTTGATAATTGTTTTGGGTAATGATCTCCATTACTTTTATGCCTTGATAAAGAAATTTGTTTGGAATTACTTTCTCGGGTTTAAATTGGGTTGCTTCAATATCAAATTCCTAGTATTTGTGGGGCGTGATCTATTAAGTTAATTCTGGTAATTTGTTTGATTGATCCAGCAAGGCAGTAACAAGCTTGGCATCAAGCACAGATGGACTTTTACTAGTCTCTGGATCTGAGGATGGTAATGTTCAGGTGTGGGATACTAGAAGTCAGCAAGTAACCCGAAAATTCAAACACTCTCAAGGTTCTACTCTTTAATATTACTTCATAAAAGGCTATATTCATGCTGAAAACCTTCTGTCTTGAAGTTGTAGCTAATGTAGTTACATTTGGATATTCTCTTACGGCATGGATATGTTGTTGTGAGTTTTGACCATACTTCATTGACTAGTGGTACTTCTCACAGAAACCCAAGGATGATATATTTCCTTGGCACGGTCAATAGGCCAGAAGATATCTTTTTGCCTGTCACTAGCTTTGCCAGAAGGCATTTAAGGGTGTGTTTGGTTGGGTTGTGGCTTTGGCCAAAGCTGCTGTGGGTTGTGGCTTTGGGAAAAGATGCATTAGCAAAGCTGCTGTGGGATAAATGGAAGCCTGTTTGGTTGAGCTGTTGTGGCTTTTGGAAAAGTTCCCTCACTTCTAAGCGGGCCCCACAGCGGCTTGGGCCTCCCTCTCACTTTGCCTTGGGCCCGGCCCGTCGGCACCTCTCCCCTCTCCCCTCCTCTGCTCGCACGTCGCGACCGAGCGCTGCTCCTCTCTCCCCTCCTCTGCTCGCGAGTCGCGACCGAGCGCCACCGTCGCTCCGCTTCGCCTCCGTGCCCACGCATGCGCCCGCCCGTCACCGTCTCCCCACATCCCTTTTCGGCGCGAGCAGGTGGAGAGCACGCGCGTGCGCGCACGGCGGCGTGTTCGTACCTTGGGAAGCGGGTCGGCGGGGGCGAGGGGGGATTGCGCCGCCGCGGCCATGGCAATGCGACGGTGTCCGGGGACGCGGAGGGGAGCGTCCGCGGTGGCGCCGCGGCGTAGGTGGAGAAGCGTGGCCGCCGGAGTGCGAGTGCCGATGAGGATCGCGGTCGTCGCGGCGGACTTGGAGACGGGGCGGAATCGGGAGGGCCGGCGAGCAGCGGGGGGCGAGCGGAATGGAGCAGCTCCACCACCAAATCCCGGCCGAGCGCGTGGGAGCTCCGCCGCCAAATCCCATCCACCACTGCGAGTACCTCAAGCACTCGGACTCCCTGACCAAGGCCTGGATCGGCCGCATCTGCGAGCTCGCCCTGGATATCGAGGATTGGGTTGACCTCTTCACCGTCCGCGGACGGCGGCGAGCAGGACGGCGGCGGACGCCGGGCGACAGTGAATGCGGCGACCGGCGGCGGGCTGGACGGCGGCGAGCGCCGGGCGACAGTGAAGGCGGCGACCGGCGGCGGGCGGACGGTGGCGGACGCCGGGCGACAGTGAAGGCGGCGACCGGCGGGGGACGGGAAAAAAAAGAAAGAAGCGAACCATTTTTTTTGTGTAACCAGCGGCAGGTGGGTAGTTTTGTGATCCAAAAGCAGGGTCTGAGCTGCTTTCAAATTTGTACTAGGCAAAACCTGCTTTTGGCTGTGACTTTGAATGGCAGTCAACCCCTTTGGTTGGACTTTTGGCTTTTTTGGAAGCAAAAGCAGGTTGAAAGTCCAACCAAAGGCGCCCTAAATACATTAGAATATCTGGTTACTATGTATGGTCCTTGTGTTCAGTGAATGGTGAAACTTTGTCTAGGCTGAATTCCATCAATCTGGGCAAACTCAAAGTTGTACAGGGAAAAAAGTTAACTCTTAACTCTCTGGGGAGTCCTTATTACAACTGAAACATCAACTCTGGACTGCAAGTTTGTCTCCATGATTTTACAATTTACACATTCAAATTTCATGACTTATGGTATACAAAGAAGTGCTTTTGCCATAGGCTTACATACCTGGAAAGCTGAGGGTAAAGCTATTCTATGGTCATGTTTTTTCAGGAGGTTGAAATGTACATCCTCTGTTTTAGTATATGACGTTTAGGACAAGCTTGAATTTCAGACGTCATAAATGGAGGAAGTACCTTTTTGTGTTTAATTTGTGAATCCTGTTTCCAGAAGGTACATACTGCTGAGCTTTGTTATAATTGTTTGGCAGGTCCGGTGACTAATGTTCTTATAGTAACACCAAAAAGAGTAAATCTGCCGCCACTACACCCATTACGTAAAGTTTGCTCAGCAAATGGGGAAGTTGAACCACGGGCTGTAATTATGCCTCGGCCTGAGAATGATGTTCCTATTCCTGGAAACAGAACCTCCATTTTTGTGGAGCACTACTTGGATGAACTTCAGGTTGGGTGATTTTGTTGTCTTTTATTTGATACTTCCCTATTTCTTTCTGTTGCATCTTATCATTCTATTTTGGTGCAGAAGCTTGGTGGTTCTTCCATGTTATTTGATTCTGGGATGAACAGTTGGAATGGCGCTCCAAACCAACAGGGGACAGAATGGAGAGGTAGATACTTGGAGCTGCAGGATCTCTTTGTGCATGAGATCCTTGATCAGATGCCGTCCTCGAGGAACCCATGATAATACCGTGCCAGCTGGATGCATTTTTGTCACTGAGATGAGTAAGTGTAGAGATCACTAAGAATTTTCCCTTGATGTTTTTACGCATTTCAGTTAATTGTAATTTCAGTAGTATAGAGCATTTGTATTTGCTCACTAAATCCTAAAGCATATTGCACTTTTTGTGCAAGTTGAGATGCCTTTTTTTTGCTGCCATGGAATTTATTTTTTCGAGCATGTTGCGCAGGACCCTTGGTGCTATTGAAAAAGTGAGTCTTACTCAAGTGCAAAACTGGGAAATCCACCGATGTCACAGATGAGCTCTTTGGAGTAACGAGTCGGGTGTAATTTTTACTGTGATGTTAGGATTTTTGAGATGTGGCAGATTTAGAACATAATCAGAAATATAAGAATCGTAACATGGTGTAAAACTGGGCCGAGTCTGGGGGGTATCCTGGAAGTGCCATTTGGGTGGATATAAGTTAAGGCATATCTGAAGTAGCTAAAATGATGCGGTAGTGTTGTAGCGAATCATTGGGATGGGAGCTGGCTAGCGCTCGGGCTCCCTCCATGGAATCTTTAGTACGATCCCAAATCTCAGAAACCCCAGCCTAGTGCAATTGGCTTGTGCCCATATTTGCCAAAGGTAGTGAAACCAAAATTATCTTTGATCAATTTTGGCCACCATTTTATTAGATGGCAAACAAAAATTGTCGAAGTTGCCCAAAATTAGGACAAGTGGACAGCCAATTTGGCTCGGCTACTTGGTGGCAACTTGGGTACAAATTCAAACATGCCCACGAAGTATTACTTCTCTCAACTTTCGGTTGAAGCGATAGATTCATGGTATCCTTGTCGGGTTGTACTCTCTGTTTTTTTAAGAACCTTCTCTTCTGGTACTCTTGTATAGACGTTTTTATTGTTGCCTGCCAATCGCAAAATGTCCTTAAATAACACACCCGGACCAAACCTCGGTCCGGTATCTATCACGTGTTGACAAACGTTGGATCCTAGAGAAAAAAGAAAAAGTCTATATCACCCCCTCACCTATGAGGGTTGTACTACATAACCCCATAGCCTATAAAACGGTCTATATCACCCCCTGAACTTTTCAAAACCGGTCAAATTACCCTCTAAAGCAATTTTCAAAAATCATAGTAAATCACAGAAAAATCATAAAATAGAAAATTCAATTGTGCTGGACTACAAATGAGTATATCTACGCAGTGAACATATAATATGATATGCTTCCATACATTTTTTTAGAGCAATGAAGAAAAACATAGATCTAAAGCTACAACCAAAAAAATGTACTAAAGCATATCATATTATATGTTCATTGTGTATATATACTCATTTGAATTCCAACACAATTGGATTTTCTATTTTATGATTTTTCTGTGATTTATTATGATTTTTCAAAATTTCTTTAGGGGTAATTTGATCGGTTTTGAAAAGTTCGGGGGTGATATAGGGGTTATATAGTCCAACCCCCATAGTTGAGGGGGTGATCTAGACTTTTTTTAAGAGAAAAACAGGCCAGCAAGGTTGTCACCTCGGCTGGATGCCGCCCCTCACCCTCAGCCTCTCCCTGGCGAACTCGCCGGAGACCGGCGCTCGTCTATGCCGCGGCGCCGCCGCCGTCCCAAACACCTGCTGCACCTCGCCCTGGGCCCTGGATGGACTAGGCTTCGCCGGTGGCTCTTCGCTGTGCACCTCCTCGTCTGCTGCCGCTTCATCTGCCGCAGCGCCGTCCTCTACTGTGCTGCTCCAGCCGAACTCCCCCAAGCGCTGCTGGTACAATTTCATGGCCACCACCAGCATGAAAACCGCCCAGACGCGCGCCACCGTCGACGAGACGTTCCAGACGAGGGTGAAGACGGCCGCCACCACTGCCTTCTTGTGCGAGCACGAATCCCAGGCGTCCCTGAACCTCTCCAGCCAAAACTTGCCTGCACACGCCATCAAAAGCATCCAAAATTAGCACTACACTACACAATTATAAAAAAAGCTACGAACCTATGTCCTAAACCTTTTTTTTGTTGATCTTCTTAATTATTGGGTAAAAAATAGTTGAAAACACTAGGATTGCTATTATGGTGGTCTGTCCTTCATGGATGATCAGGGATTCAGGGAGGGGTGCCAAATCATGCTCAACTGATTACCGTTTGCTTCCTGCCTGGTCAGTAGGGTTCCTGATGTGCTTTGCCCATGCTATCATGGAGCTAGACACTATGATTAAGGACCGACAAGTGAAAATAGTGGTAGGGTCTAGTTTAAGTGCTAGTGCCCTGCTATCATGAAAAGGAGAAAGATACACGGAGCCAAGCATAAAGTTCACTGCATTGTTTCTTTTTCTGAATCTACTTTTTTCAAAATTTTCTCTTGTTGAAGGAGAAAACAACAAAGAAAAATGTTTGATTCTGCCATTAACATGAAACAGTATGGTGGGATCAAATAGAAGAAGGAAACGTAAGGAAGGAAGAAACCAGATGCAAATTAAGGTTTTGGACAGTGACGAGTTATCTACTGTTTGCTCACTGACGGCATGAGACGTGATGACTCTGATAGATGACTACATGTGGTGGAATTACAGAAATTCTTAATCACAGCCAACTACTTCATCACATGATGGTAACCACATTACTATTCCCCTAATCGTTACGGATGGCACACAGTTGCTTAAAAAATAAAGCCAAAGTGGCAGATATGGTTTTTTTTTTCGAAAAATTAAAAGTGGCAGATATGGTTGCACAACAAGGAAAACATCATGATCCTGTGTGGTTGTTCAGTTGTTGAGATGAAACGCAAACTTTTTATTTTTTGCGACTTAGATGACATGCAAACTTCAGTGAGTAGTAAGTCAGGAACGACTCACGAGCCTAATTGCCGTTTATTTTTTGGAGGACTGAATGCCGATGGGTTGGTGACCAAACAGATGACCCTACGTACGGAGGGGGAGGGGACAGCTAGCGAGGATGGGAGACCAGATCTAGGATGTGAACTGAAATATGTTTGCAGGTGAGTGACTCATGTGCCTACACTACAACTGCTAAAGGGTAAAACTAGGAAGCTTCAGTACTGACAGTATATAGCATGCCGTTGTGGGTGAACGAATCCTAGAAGAACAGTATTTTCATAGTCTTGCTAGCAAAAGAGATTTTAACGCTGCCGTTAAATCCTCTGAACAAGCTAATATTCTATAATGCATTAGTGTTGTGAATGGCAGATTAAACAAGTCACAAATTTATTAGGTACAATGATCCAGACCAGGATTACATTTGTACCACAAATTTGTGTTTAAATTTATCTAAGAGGGCAGCAAAGAGCTATGATCCAAGCAGAAAAGTCAAAGAGTAGGTTTCCTATGCTAGACAACCAACTACCACCTTAGAGAAATAATGGGCAAGCTAGTCGGCACTTTTGGTGACGTGGAGGAAAAAAAGAGAAGAAAGAAGAGAGCTTGGCTCTCAAGCAACAAGCAAGCTGAGCACAAGCTCCTAAGTAGTGTGGCCCGATTAGAGGAGATGTGAGAGTAAATAGGCTTCTCAATAAATAACAAAAAAATAATATGTAGACAAGTAATAGACCACTATCGTATAACTTAGCTCTTGTATCTTGTCTAATAGATAAACATTTGTCTCTATTATTAACCTTTACTCTTAGCGATGATAAAGGGCAATCTCGGTAAACCCAACCATTGTTATTAGAGCTAAGGTATGCCAAACATATATAGCTAAAATGTATTCCCCCAAGAAGATTGACAGGGTGGTTAGGGTGAGAGACACTTGCTTTACATGTAGCTACTATTGTCCTATCCACTCAAAAGTAATTTCAAAACTAACATAGTTTTGTTACTAAATTACTTCGTGACACTGGCGATGATGATGAACACCAGTCATTTGGAAAGATTCTTTCTTACTTTTTGGCCCCCATGAATGAATATGAAAAGTAAAGGACAAGGAGCTGTGGGCCACTAGCCCACTACCACTAGGGACAGCATCTATCAGCTTCATACCGTTCGAGCATGGACCACGGCGTCAAATGACAATCAAGCTCTCCTTGACCACGCGAGACATCGCACGTGCAAAAAAGGTAAGGGGAGGAATGACCGTGCACGCTCCTCCTCCAACGCGAACGCGAAAGTTACATGGGCTAATAACTTTGCCTAGGATCCGAAAAAGTGACCAATTCACTTTTACCATCGGTAACAATATCAAGACCTAACTAATGTGTCACTCATATTTTATTAGCTAACCTAGGCTGAAGAATGCAAACAGGTCATGATTCTCCTTGGAGATGGTAAACATTAAGCATAGGTCAAATTATTCTTCTGTTATACATATATTATTGTCTGTATATGAGGATAAATATGCTCTAATGAAGTAGCATAAATTTATCATATTGCTCTGCCTTTTCCAGATTTCTAGTTTTAATTTACATGTGACACCTCTCAGTCTCTTGGGTTGAATTTGGATTCATACGTTCTGGCTCAATGCGTATCATAACCGAAGAAGCAAGGCAGGAAGTCACATTCAGATACTGCTCAGAAGTCTGAACCAGAAGCGCAAGGCACTTACTATATTGGAGTACTGCCAGCGTGTATCGTGTACGTACATATGCGTGGGACGTGTGCCGTCTCACAAACCTAAGTATGGGCCTAACTTTCACAAAATGTTTCTGTCCTATACTCCAGAATTTACCTTGTTCATAATTACCCGTCTAGTGGCCACTACTTATGCACATGCTCATGTGCCTTGGGGGACCAGTAATAGTGAAAAAGTGTGTACCGCGGTCACAGAGGAGAAAACTTGGATCCAACACCAAAATTCTAGCAGTACCACGGTGCAGCGAACAGTGGAAATCCAGTGGGGGCCATTTATCGATGACTGGAATTTTGTGCTTCAGTGTTCTGCATTATGTTTGTTGTGTTCATGGCACGGTGGCACTTTTGTCTCAATGGACATTAGAGATGAAATGGAGAGGAGTTTTTTTACTTACCGTATCTTGCCAGCTGCGTAGAGTAAGAGGAGCACACCTTCGGGATGATGAAGATCCCAAAGAACACTGCGCGCACAGTGACACAGGCAGACCAAAGGCACAAAAAGTCAGTGACTGCAGTAGTTCTCCATGCACCTTTAGCTGTACATGTAAAGGGAAGTTGCTGATGCTCATATGGTCCCAACATGCATTCTATGGTTAAAGTTACCGCATCATAACTGTAACGGCTGCTTCCTATAAAATGCTCATGAAAGCCCCAATTCCCATGGACCATAGCTGTGAGTTCTGAGCTCAGAACTTCGTTTGTCTATTTTGTTTCTTGTTGAAATGAAGAAACCGAAGAGGTTCTCAGAATTTACTAAGAGGGTGAAAGATGTTACGCTAATGCATGTATTGTTTGCTCGTGGTTACTTACCCAGTTTGGCCAGGGTCCAGAGGGTGACAAAGTTGCCACACCGGGCCATCGCAAACAGTAGCAATGCCAGCTGCAGACCAGAGCACATGTGTCCCCTTGTCAGTACAAATCCAGAGATGTCCAATCTATGCCAGATACTACGTACCAGCAGGAATAGTGTATTTTGCCAATATTCACAGGAACACACCAGATATCTTTCTTGGGTTTTACCTTCATGGTTGTCGCAGGCTCGCCAGAGAAGAGAGACCGCAGATTCAGGAGCACCTCATTGATGTAAGGCAGCACCAGCCTCAGCAACCAGATGGCCTCCTCCTCCCCAACTAGGTAGCACCTCTCGCCGTCTCTCTCATCATCACAGTCCACAATTTCACCTCTGAATTTTTACAGAGATGAAGAGTTACCATGGTTAATAACAGAAGCATCTACTTTAGATTTTGTTTGTCCATGATTACGAAATTGATTTGAGGATATTAGCCTTTTACCTGTTCAATATGGACTTGCGCAGGAACCGCAGGCCAAGGTAGATTAGGCCGGCATATGAAGCTGCTGTGATTGTGCTGCAGAATTCAGAAAATTTGACAGGGAAGGTTAGGTGGCTGCTGTGAGCATGTCAATTTTTATTGTGCCCTCTTTTAGATTCTGGTAACTTCAGAGTGACATTGCAGTAGACATTGATCAGAACAGTGACTTACTTGAAATTTAGGTCTTTGGCGTAAGAGGAGGAGATAAGCAAGAAAGTCCCTAATCCAAACACCAGTGCGGACTTTGATACATCTCTCCACATCACTAAATTCACTGGGAAAACAAGGGGCAATGAAAGAGAAGAACCATCAGCGCCTGATATGTTTTTAAACATGCCTATCGAATAGGTTGTGCTCTGGAGGAAAAAAAAATAGATCAAATCGGTTGTCATAGAGGTTAGTAAGCATTACCAATATTTTGCATTCTTGCGTGGCTTCTGCTGGGCTGAGATGGTCTGCCCTGAATTTCCTCATACTCTTCAACTTCAAGACCATAGATAAACTTCAATTAATTAACAAAAAAAGTATGGAAAAAAGAAGACCAAAGAACAAAACAGGAAATGCTAGTCACCGGGAGGAGTCCTGACAGGCTCTTGCTTCGGAATCCGGCGACCGATCAAGGGCAAAGATTTCTTCTCTGAATAAATCAGGAAAGTGCATAATCAAATTAAATTAATTAGGGAACTGCTCAAATTACAACTGAACTGATGTTGTATCTGATTTTTTTTGAATCATGTAGTTACCCGGAGAAGGTTTTGCCGCCTCGAAGTTGGTCATGCGGTGAACTACAATCGGTGTCGTCTTCTTCTCCGCTGCATTTCGAGAGGATCGAAGCAAGAGATGACGTGAGACGACGATTGATCCGATCAAATGAGTTTCGCATCTGAAGAGGAATTCACCTGAAGGAAGGGTCATAGGCTCCGGGTTGATCGCTCGGAGATCGATGGCCGAGGCTATTTTTTTCTCTGTACCATCCAAGAGCAGAAAATTGAGATCGAACTGGCAATTTGATTGACTCCAGAAAAATGCGGAAAAAAAAGTGAGTAGCCGAAGAACTAAAATTCACCTGGAGCCGGCTTCACTGGCTCTGGGTCAGCAGCTCTCTCGTCTTCCACAGACAGCGTCGGCTTAATCCCTGCTACATTAACAGGATCGGAGGAGTGCCATTTGAAGACAGGAACAACAGAAGAGAAAAAAGGGGAAAGATTTGTTCTGAAACTTCGTCTCACCTTTTGTCGATGGCTCGAGGTCGTCGTCGTCGTCCACTGCAAAACACGGCCCGAATTGAAGAGCACAGTCACATTAGCACATTAGTTCATTGAGAAACGAATCTGGCAACGACAATGGGGTCAGGGTCAGCTACGGATTCCTTGCCTTGGTGCAGAGCAGTTTCGTCGTTGTCAATGACCATGTGATCCTGATCCAGCATCTCCTTCTCCTCCTCCTCCTCAATCTCCAACTCCTCGTCGTCCAATTCGTCGACGTCGTCGCCCAACTCCTCCAGCTCCTCCGCCACGCTCTTGGCCTCCTCCGCTTGGGCCTTGTGCACCTCGACGACCACCACCTCCTTGACCTCGCCCCCGGCCGCCGCGGGCGCTACCTTCCTCTCGGGCGCGGTGACCCTCGCCACGGCCCTCCTCGCGACCACCGCGGTGGTGGTGATGGTCGTCGCCGCTGCCGCAGCGACGGCGGAGCCTGCGGCGTCGGAGCGCGACTTGCGGAGATCCCCGATCGCGGTCACCGGCTCGGACGCCTTCCAGTTGCGCCGCTTCTTCGCCGCTGCGTTGCCCGCGGCGCCCGTGCCCGCGCCTCCAGCGCCGCCGGTCCCGTCGCTCTGGTTGCGGCGCAGGCGGCGGTAGACCCGCATGCCCTCCTCGTCGGCGGGCTCATCGCCAGCCCCGGCGCTGAAGACCTTGACGCCGCCCTTGACCTCGTCCATCCTCATCCGCGCCTCCCACACCGACGCCGACGCGGCCGCGCCCCTCACCGACACGCGCCTCCGTCCGCCAGTGGTGGTGGCGGTGGTGCTACGAGCCGCGCCGCTCCCCTGCTGCTGCATTTTGTAGCACCTCGCCTCCCCCCCGCAGCTCGTGCTCGTGGTCGGCTGGGCTCTGGGCTTGGTTGCTTGCGTTTGGAGGCTCCCCTCCGGGTGCGCTCTTCTGGTGGCGCTGCGGGCTGTCCCCTTCGGAAATTCCTTTCCTGTTCTGCTCTACTCCTGGCTTGTGCCTGCTTTGGGGTGAGAGAGAGGACGGTGGGCTGCGAGGAGCAGGACGCCGCAGGCTTTACCGTTGTGAATCTGAGGAACCTTTCCCTTTATTTTGTGTGTTGGTGGGAGAGGGGTGGGGTAGTACTGGGGTTGGAGGAGTGAGGAGGATAGCTTTTGGGGCTTGTTTAAATTCTGAATTGGGGATATTAATGTTGATGTTATAAATGTGCCTAGTATTTCATTGGTATGTGTCGGGGACAAACCCAGGGTCCCCTAATCGTCGGGGTAATCACCCTAAAAAAACGATGTGCCACGAAAGGCCAAATCATCAACAGCCCGGAAAGCCCGGCCAGGCAGCTCGGCCCGACACAGCCTATCGCGGCCCAAGAACGGTCGTCCGAGCTCGCCTGTCGAGGGGACCCAAGTCGCTACCCCCCGCCTCCGCCTCGCTCGAGGGCCGCGCACCCTCGAGCAGACACGACGCAAAACCCGCCTCGCTCAAGGGTTGCGCGCTCCCTCGAGCGGGCGAGTCGACACCGCCTCGCTCGGGGCCAACTCTCTACTCAGCACGGCGCCCCAACCGACAACGGCACTTAATGCCCGCCCCATCAAACGAGCACCAAAGTCAAAAGGCAATCTTTCCCCACGCCGCGCCACTGACACCGCAGAGCTCACTGTTCCACCTGCTCCAGTCGCTGTGCGTCCTCACCGGCGCTGTGCGGACGCACGCGGCGCCGCGCAAGACCCTGTGCAGACTGGCAGGCGTCATTCCGCAGCACTGTTCCACCTGCTCCCGTCTCTTCCCCCCGGGACACCCCTCGAACGAGCATGGGGAACCCTCGAACGAACGACTAAAAGCGACCAAGTACAGACTCCGGACAGGCGTGGCCTGGTGATGACGAACGCCGGGTCAAATCCGCCAACTCTCGACCATCCCCTGGTGAACCGGGTACGCCACGCACTGTGGTTGACGGCAGCCACCATACCGACCCCTGTACCGCCAACTCCGGTCCTTCCTCACCTGCCCCGCCCTCGAGGTCAACCAGCGACGGGCAGCAGAACATGGACTACAGCGACGACGCCCCTCGAAGCCGCCCCAGGACAAGCACAGGGACGGCCACGACACCCGCAGAAGCCGGGGCTCGCCATAAATCCCCCGCCTGAGTCAAGGACGAGGGCAGGCCCGACGCCATGCTCTCTGGCGCACACCCCTGTGGCACGCATCACGCTCGTACTTGTAAAATCCTTCCCCCGCCTTACTCTCCTTGATCTATAAAAGGGGGTAGGAGGAGGGACGAAAGGAAGAGGACCCGAAACACAATCACACACACCGCTTCACACGATACTCACACTCACCCTCAGGGACTTGGAGACTCCTCCTCTCCCGCCTTGCTTGTAGCCCCCCTCTGCAAGCACTCCGGTGCAAGATAGTGCAGCGCCCTTGAGCGCACCCTGCTGGACGTACGACCTCACGGTCGGAACCAGGATAAATCCTCGCCTCATCGTGCTAGCTCTTGCATCAACCGTCAAGGGACGGGACACAGCGCATTCTGTTTAGGCGCCGGGGATTGACCGACCGATTCCGGCACCGACAGTGGCGCGCCAGGTAGGGGGGCGCGCTGTGATCGATCGCACCCGACAAGTTCCCTTTACGGCAAGTCGCGACGAGACCATGCCGCTTCGATCCGCCGCGGGGTCCCCTGGTCCGCTTCCGCGCGGATACCGGATCACGTTTGGGAGCCTGGAGTTCGAAGCGACCGGTGAGGGCCTCCTCATGCGGCTCGCCTCCAGGCCACCCAGCGTGACGTCCGACACCCCGACATCGCCGACGCCGGTCCAGCTCAGGCGACGGCGGAGACTTCGCGAGCTTCAGGTTAAGACGGAGCAGCGCGTCGCTCCGCGCGTCGTCCTCCCCGATTGGGACGCCCACCTGCTGCCTCAGCCCGCGGCCACATTACAGGGGGGCGGACCCCCACCGGCAGTTCCCGCGGAGGGAACACACCGGGAAAATGTGGCCAGGCTAGCATGCCTCCCGTTCGGGATGAGCAACGCGGCGGCAAGCCACTCCATGGCGATCAGCACCATCCTGGGCGCGCGTGGAAACTCGCCAAGACTTCGGCGGGCCCCAATCCGTGACCTTGGCACTTCTTCGCCCGGTGGGCTCCACTCCGAGTCAGCGGACGAAGAAGACGTGCGCGGCCAGGAGCACCCGGACCTGGATTACACCGAGTTGCGCAACCCCGAAAACCTCATCGCCTTCCAGGCCGTTGCGGACTTCTGCCTCACCTGCTCCGACGACTCCAGCAACGGGGAATACGACCCCTCGCGGGAATGCTTCGCCCTCGACGGCGAAGTAGAGTCCGTAGGAGAGGACGAAGAGACGCACGACGAAGCCGGACGCGACGAACCGCAACCGGCACCCGCCGAGCCGGCGAACGAGGCCGCTCTCACACAAGCGCAGCTCGCGCAAGTACAAGAGCTGGAAGCCAAGCTCCAGCAGGAGCGCCAGCAGGTACAAGAACTGCGCGCAGCCTTGGAAGCCCAACAGCCCAGGCGGGGCGAACACGCCCGAGCCGCCGGGCGCATAGCTCAAGCGCGCATCCTGGGTGACGGCGACGACGCCGGCCCGCCCAGGTCGCCACGAGCCAGCCAAAAGCTCATCGCCGCGGCGACCCTGATTCGGGCCATGCCCGAACCGTCAACGCCAGAGGCGCGCAGCATGCGGCGCCAGGTGCAGGCCCTTGTCGAAGAAGCTGCCGTTCAACAAGCGGAAAGCTCCGCCTCCCGCATGCGCCACCAGGACAGCCCGAAAGCCGGAAGCGGCAGGTGGGATAGGGAGCAATCCGTCCACACCCCGCCCAGGGGCGCGTGGACGCCTCACCGTCCAACGAACGACGGGAGGGCTCTCGTGGCCGGCGGTGGCGAAACAAGGAGGTCCGCGAAGGACCGACTTGTGGACACGCGGGGCGCCGCCGACGATGGCGACGCGCGCAACATCCTGAACAGGAAGAGGCAGGACGCGGCGCCTCCCCGCAGCAGGCACCCCCGACGGGGAGGTCGCTATGACAGCGAGGAGGACAGAAGCCCGACGCCGGAACCCCCGGGGACCCCGGTGTTCAGCCGGAAGATCCGTTCGGCCGCCATCCCGCCACGTTTTCGCCAGCCAACCACCATCACCAAGTATTCGGGCGAAACGAAGCCCGAGACGTGGCTCAACGACTACCGCCTGGCCTGCCAGCTGGGCGGGGCCACCGACGATGCCATGATCATCCGCAACCTTCCGCTTCATCTCGCGGACTCGGCGCGGACGTGGCTCGAACACCTACCCGCGAACCAAATCCACGACTGGGACGACCTGGTCAAGATGTTCGTGGGTAACTTCCAGGGCACATACGTACGCCCTGGAAACTCCTGGGACCTGCGCGGGTGCCGGCAGGCGGCCGGCGAACCGCTGAGGGACTTCATCCGCCGTTTTTCCAAGCGCTGCACCGAGCTCCCGAGCGTGGGTGACTCCGAAATCATCCACGCCTTCCTCAAAGGCACGACCTGTCGAGAGCTGGTGCGCGAGCTGGGGCGAAACCATCCCACCAGTGTCAACGCCTTGTTCGACATCGCCACCAACTTTGCCTCTGGGGAGGAGGCTGTCGGGGCGATCTTCGACGGCAAGACCAAGGGGAAGCGTGCGGAGGAGCTGCCCGCGGAGGGCAGCAAACCCAAGGCCAGGACCAAAAAGCAGAAACGGGGCGGTAAAGGCAAGGGGCCTCGGCAGGCCGCGCGGCAACAGCGGCAGGGCGAGGACTCTGACGACGCCCTCGTGGTCGAGCGAGGCCGCAAAGGCCCTCGGGGCCCCCCTCAGGGGGGAGGCCAGTTCGACGAGATGTTGAAGAAGCCATGCCCGTACCACAAGGGCCCTGTCACCCACACCCTCGAACAGTGTGGGATGATCAAGGGCTACTTCAGGCGCACCTCCGCGAAGGAGGATGGCCCGAAGAAGGATGCAGGCGATGGCGGCAACGACGAGTTCCCTCATGTGGAGAACGTCTTCTTCATCATAGGGGGGCCCGCGGCGAACGCAACGCCCCGGGAACAGAAGCGTGAACGCCGAGAGGTCTTCTCCGTTCACCCCGCAACGCCAGCTCACCTCGCCTGGTCGGAAGAGACCATCTCTTTCAGCCGCGAGGACCACCCAGATTACGTCCCAAACCCAGGGCGCTATCCGCTTGTCGTCGGCCCCGTCATCGGCAACACTCGATTCTCCAAGGTGCTGATGGACGGGGGCAGCAGCCTCAACATCCTCTACGTCCACACCTTGGAGCTCATGGGCATCGGCACGAACCAGCTGAGGCCAAGCAAGGCGCCATTCCACGGGATCGCGCCGGAAAAACGGGTCCAACCCCTCGGGCAGATCGACTTGCCCGTCTGCTTCGGCACCCCTGACAACTTTCGGAGGGAGACCCTCACTTTTGAGGTAGTGGGGTTCCCGGGAGCGTACCACGCTATTCTCGGGCGACCGTGCTACGCCAAGTTCATGGCGGTCCCTAACTACGTCTACCTCAAGATGAAGATGCCAGGGCCAAAGGGCGTCATCACCGTGGGATCGTCGTACGAGCACGCCTACGCGTGCGACGTCGAGTGCGTCGAGGGCGCGGAAGCGCTCGCCTACAGCGAAACCCTGGTGGCGGATTTGGAGAAGATGGCGAACGAGGCCATCGACTCCACCAAAAGGCACACGGGCACCTTCGAGGCTACGGAACACACCAAGGCGGTGCCCCTCGACCCCGCTGCCCCCGAGGGCAAGGCGTTGAGGGTCAGCACCACCCTCGACCCCAAATAGGAAGCAGTGCTCGTCGACTTTCTGCGCGCCAACGCCGACATCTTCGCGTGGAGACCCTCGGACATGCCGGGGATCCCGAGGGAGGTCGCCGAGCACAGCCTCGACATCAAGCCACACTCCAAGCCGGTGGTACAGCGACTGCGGCGGTTCGACGAGGAAAAGCGCCGCGCCATCGGGGAGGAGGTGCAAAAGCTCCTGCAAGCTGGGTTCATCAAAGAGGTATTTCACCCAACCTGGCTTGCAAATCCTGTTCTAGTTAAGAAGAAAAACGGAAAATGGCGCATGTGCGTAGATTACACCGGTTTAAATAAAGCATGCCCTAAGGTTCCATTTCCTCTGCCTAGAATAGATCAAATAGTAGACTCCACCGCTGGGTGTGAATTGCTATGCTTTCTTGATGCTTATTCCGGTTATCATCAAATCAAGATGAAAGAGTCCGACCAGCTCGCGACTTCTTTCATCACCCCGTTTGGCATGTTTTGCTACGTCACTATGCCGTTCGGCCTCCGAAATGCTGGAGCTACATATCAGCGATGTATGCAACACGTTTTCGGAAGCCACATCGGGCGAACCGTTGAGGCATATGTTGACGATATCGTTGTTAAGACCAGAAAGGCGAATGATCTGGTTAACGATTTGCAAACCACGTTCGACTGCCTCCGGGCGAACGGGGTGAAGTTGAATCCGGAAAAATGCGTATTCGGGGTGCCGCGAGGTATGCTATTGGGCTTCATCGTCTCCCAGCGAGGCATCGAACCCAACCCCGAAAAAGTCTCGGCCCTAGAGCGAATGGGGCCGATTCGGGATCTGAAGGGGGTACAAAGGGTAATGGGCTGCCTGGCAGCCCTCAGCCGCTTCATCTCTCGACTGGGTGAAAAGGGCCTGCCTTTGTACCGACTCCTAAAAAAGCACGAACGCTTTTTATGGACCCCTGAAGCCCAAAAAGCCCTCGACGGGCTAAAGGCATCGCTCGCACGCGCGCCCATCCTCACGCCGCCACGGAGCGGTGAGCCTCTCTACCTATATGTGGCCGCGACAACGCAAGTTGTCAGCGCCGTCATCATTGTGGAACGGCTAGAGGAGGGCCGCGCTCTGCCGGTCCAGAGGCCGGTGTACTATGTCAGCGAGGTGCTGACCGAAACCAAGATGCGGTATCCACAGATCCAGAAGCTAATCTACGCCGTAGTGCTCGCACGTCGAAAGCTGCGACACTACTTCGAGGCCCACCCGGTCACCGTGGTCTCATCTTTCCCTTTGGGGGAGATAGTCCGCAACCCGGACGTCTCGGGTAGAATAGCGAAATGGTCTATGGAACTTGTAGGGGAAACTCTCTCCTACGCACCGCGAAAGGCGATAAAATCGCAAACCTTAGCGGATTTCGTCGCTGAGTGGACCGACGTCCAACTTCCGCCACCGCAGATCCAGGCCGAATGCTAGACCATGTACTTCGACGGGTCGGTGATGAAAACCGGGGCAGGCGCGGGCCTCCTCTTCGTCTCACCCCTCGGAGAACATATCCGGTACGTGGTTCGCTTGCACTTCCCAGCGTCGAACAACATGGCGGAGTACGAAGCCCTCCTCGCTGGGCTCCGCATCGCCATCGACCTCGGCGTCAAACGCCTCGATGTCCGGGGAGATTCTCAGTTGGTCATCGACCAAGTGATGAAGAACGCAAGCTGCCGCGACGAAAGGATGGAGGCGTATTGCAACGAGGTTCGTCGTCTCGAGGACAAATTCTATGGCCTCGAGCTGAACCATATTGTGCGCAAATACAACGAGGAAGCGGATCAGCTGGCCAAGATCGCGTCGGAGCGAATCACCGTTCCTCCGAACGTCTTCGCCCGCGACCTCGACCGCCCCTCCGTCAGCTTCGAACCAAAGGCCGGAGCCCACGGGATACCCTCGGGGGCTGCGGGAGTCGAGCCCATGGAGGAGGACCCCTCGAAAGAGGGGCTCGAAGCACCCGACGCCGAAATCTCTTTGGCCGAGGCCATGGAAATCGACGCAGGCACGCGACCACAAGACTGGCGTGATCCGTACCTCACATGGATCGATCGCGGAGAGCTGCCCTCGGACCGAACCGAGGGACGCCGCATCGCCAGAAGGGCCAAGACCTTCGTCTCGGTCGGCGGCGAGCTGTACAAGCGCAGTGCCTCAGGGATCTTGCAGCGATGCATCCCCGTCCCCGAGGGAAGGCAGTTGATCCGCGACATCCACGCCGGGGCGTGCGGACACCACGCAGCGCCCCGTACCCTCGTGGGTAACGCATTCCGGCAAGGCTTTTACTGGCCCACCGCCGTGTCCGACGCAAACGAGGTCGTGCGCACCTGCGAAGGGTGCCAGTTCTACGCACGAAAGACGCATCTCCCGGCGCACGCCCTGCAGACCATCCCCGTAACATGGCCTTTCGCGGTCTGGGGGTTGGATCTCGTGGGGCCCTTCCGCCCAGCGCCCGGGGGCTTCACCCACTTGTTGGTAGCCATCGACAAGTTCTCAAAGTGGATCGAGGTCCGGGCCATCACCAGCATCAGATCTGAGCAGGCCGTAATGTTCTTCACCGACATCATCCACCGATTCGGGGTACCCAACTCGATCATCACTGACAATGGCACCCAGTTCACCGGCAAGAAATTCTTGGAGTTCTGCGACGACCATCACATCCGCGTTGATTGGTCGGCCGTGGCACATCCACAAACGAACGGCCAAGTAGAACGTGCCAACGGCATGATACTACAAGGCCTGAAGCCAAGGATCTTCAACAAGCTGAACAAGTTTGGCCGGAAGTGGGTTGCTGAGCTGCCATCGGTGATCTGGAGTCTCAGGACAACCCCAAGCAGGGCCACAGGCTTCAGCCCGTTCTTCCTTGTCTACGGCGCCGAAGCCGTCCTCCCAACAGACTTGGAGTACGGGTCTCCGAGGCTTAAGGCCTACCAGGAAGACCGAAACCAGCGGGACCGCGAGAACTCGCTGGACCAGGTGGACGAGGCTCGCGACGTAGCGTTGCTTCACTCAGCACGCTACCAGCAATCGCTTCGGCGACACCAAGCTCGGAAGGTTCGGCGTCGGGACCTCCACGAAGGGGACTTGGTGCTAAGGCTGCGACAGGACAATCGAGGGCGCCACAAGCTCACTCCGCCATGGGAAGGACCGTTCATCATCGCCAAGGTCCTCAAACCCGGCACTTACAAGCTGGCGAACGAGAAGGGCGAGCTCCTCACCAACGCCTGGAACATCCAACAGCTACGTCGCTTCTATCCTTAAAACTCTCAGTATTTCTTGTAAATACTTCGTGTTCTTAGTTAACAATAATAAACAGTTTGCGAAAAACATGAAAACATTGTTGCTAACAACACAAACAAGGGGGACTTGGTTTTATTTTTTAATAAAACCAAACCCCCCTCGGGGGCTGCAGGGGGGTTAACCCCCCTAATCGTCCCGGTTTTTTCGAAAATTGTGCTAAAACTCGAGGCGCCTGGAAAGATGCGGGACGCGAGCTAACTAAAGCTAGAGCCGGCTGAGCCGTGAGACCGCCTACGCCCTCGAAGGGATACGGCATCTCCCTCTCCACTCCATGCCTTAATTACTTGCGGATTCGAAATACCCGGCCAAAATCTCTCCAAGCCAAAAGCGGCACAATAGAACGATTAACCGGGCTGCCAAGCCTTTCCTCCTTAAATCCGGAAAGGTGAAAGCAAGGCACGAGTCTACCGTGGCTAAGAGTCGGCAGAGTCGTGGGACCGCCCACGCCCCCGAAGGCTACGGCATCCCCCTCGCCACTCGACGCCAAAGTTACTAGTGTTCCCCTGCCAAAACCGATCTCGAGTTAAGAGGAAGGCGCGGCACGCCAAACAAACAAAACTTCGGTTGCAAAACCCTAACTAAATCCGAACGCCCTTATTTGTCATGCTGCTAACCGCGAAAATACGGGACCAAACTCCCGGAATCATTGCAGGAACTCGCGGAGACGGACTCGGCATCCCAGAGATCGCGAGAAGGGTCCGATTTCCCCCCGGTCGAAACCCAGAAAGCGTTATTAGTCCTTTCCCCTCAAAGATCGAGGAAGACTAAAAGCAAGGCGTGAGTTACTACAGAGGACGGTTGACAGGGTCGTGGGACTGCTTACGCCCCCGAAAGGCCACAGCATCCCCCCCGTCGCTCAACGCTCAAGTCACTCACGAAAACGAACTCCTTGGCAAAGGTCGTTCCTAAATCATGAGAAAAGGCACAATTTCGCACAAAAACTTCCAACGCAAATACGAGATCGTGCGAACCCACGAAAAGGTTGGGCACGAACAGGATTCACTCCTTACACGCCCAACGAACCACGAGCGAATCAGCCGCGGACCAGGTGAGCGGACCGGGCCAAAGATAGTCACCCACAGGCACCTCAATAGGGAAGCCAGTTCGAGCCACTGATAATCGGACCCGCCCGTGTGGAAAATCACCCCAGGGCGGGAAACCACGTTTATCCAGTAGGCCACGAGGTGGGACGGCCCGACAGACGTCCAAAGCCGTCACGTCGCCTCAGGTCCTACCCGTACATAGCGCCTCATCACAAAAGACGCGCCCGTTCGACCACGCCATCAAACAGCGGCCCAACCGCTCGATCCGAAGAACGCACACGAGGTGCGGCCGCAGCACGCCGACCCGCTGGCAACGGGCCAAACCCACGCATGTGGAGTCACTAACACCCGGGCCAGGCGCACGGCGACGATCATCAACAACCGGCGCGCAGCAGCATTTACAGCGGCACGGTAAGCGGAAGCGGCGCGCCTGCGATGCATTAACTGCACGTCGCCTCGCCTCTCCCCCGGCGCACGCCAAGCCCGCCTAAAAAGGCGCGCCCACTACGCCCATCTCGCCCACTCCGCAACGCGTCAGCCACGACCACGCCCGCCAGCGGTTGTGCGCGGGCCCGCGGAGCCGAAACGACCCAACCATTGGGTTCCTCCCAGGTAAAGCTGCGACGCTCCTCCTTCCCTAGGCACGGACGCGACTAATCGGGGATCCGAAGCCCGAACCTCGAAAGGGTTCAAAGGATGCCCCGGTCCGAACAATGCGAAGGCCACCAGTCGCGCTCGGCCAAGCCTCGAGCCCGCCGCTCGGGAACAACCCGCATCTTACGCAAGGCCCTACTGATCAGGAGTACGAAGCCTGGCCCTCGAAAGGGTTCGACAGGCGCTCCAGATCAACAGAGTCAGGGACGATTCGGGCGTGTCGAACGGACTTTACCCCGAACGCGAAGTTTGGGGACGCTCCTGTCGTGTTCAAGGCCAGACAAAGGCAGCTGGTCGGGGGGATCCCAACGAGGGAGAGCTTTCGCGCCCTCGGTCCCTACGAAAGGGACCGAGCCCCACCTAGCAAACCTTTGCAAGCGCTACATGGACGTGTCTCCGGACCACGAGCCGACCCCTAGCGAACGGGGCACGGACGTCCACTTGAACTACCCGCCAATAGCTCACCGAGGTATCCGCGTACGTTGCCCAATTCGAGGGTTGCACGGATGACCTCACCCCTCTCCCCCGCGAAAGGGGTAGCGAGGGTCGAAAATCAAAGACGGGGAGCCCCTCCGATCGCCTCCACACGGGCCAGGAGCTCGGGGGCAACCTGCATCTTACGCAAGGCCCTACTAATCAGGAGTACGAAGCCTGGCCCTCGAAAGGGTTCGACAGGCGCTCCAGATCAACAGAGTCAGGGACGATTCGGGCGTGTCAAACGGACTTTACCCCGAACGCGAAGTTTGGGGACGCTCCTGTCGTGTTCAAGGCCAGACAAAGGCAGCTGGTCGGGGGGATCCCAACGAGGGAGAGCTTTCGCGCCCTCGGTCCCTACGAAAGGGACCGAGCCCCACCTAGCAAACCTTTGCAAGCGCTACATGGATGTGTCTCCGGACCACGAGCCGACCCCTAGCGAACGGGGCACGGACGTCCACTTGAACTACCCGCTAACAGCTCACCGAGGTATTCGCGTACGTTGCCAAATTCGAGGGTTGCGCGGATGACCTCACCCCTCTCCCCCGCGAAGGGGAAGCGAGGGTCGCAACTCAAAGACAAGAAGCCCCTCCGATCGCCTCCGCATGGGCTAGGAGCTCGGGGGCTCCTTGCAGCATCTCCCCGCGACATATCCTCCTATGCGCGAAACGTTTCAAAACCGTACAGGGTCCGCCCCTCGAATTTGGCATGGCTCGGTCTCATCCCCACCTTGTCGGGAGCAGAGCGACCGACACAAAATAAAGCCCTTGAACGAGTGAATCCACTCCTCCAAAGGCTCGGGGGCTACACCCGTGGGTGCGCTCGCGCGCCCCCACGGAAGAACGTGCATAATCAGAAAGGAGTAAATCCCCACAGGAGGCCCAGGAACGACCCTGCGAAACCATCAGCCTCTGCCCGACTGAACCTCAGTCCGCCAGAGGCTCGGGGGCTACTGTCGGGGACAAACCCAGGGGGTCCCCTAATCGTCGGGGTAATCACCCTCAAAAAAAACGATGTGCCACGAAAGGCCAAATCATCGACAGCCCGGAAAGCCCGGCCAGGCAGCTCGGCCCGTCACAGCCTATCGCGGCCCAAGAACGGTCATCCGAGCTCGCCTGTCGAGGGGACCCAAGTCGCTACCCCCCGCCTCCGCCTCGCTCGAGGGCCGCGCACTCTCGAGTAGACAAGACGCAAAACCCGCCTCGCTCAAGGGTTGCGCGCTCCCTCGAGCGGGCGAGTCGACACCGCCTCGCTCGGGGCCAACTCTCTACTCAGCACGGCGCCCCAACCGACAACGGCACTTAATGCCCGCCCCATCAAACGAGCACCAAAGTCAAAAGGCAATCTTTCCCCACGCCGCGCCACTGACACCGCAGAGCTCACTGTTCCACCTGCTCCAGTCGCTGTGCGTCCTCACCGGCGCTGTGCGGACGCACGCGGCGCCGCGCAAGACCCTGTGCAGACTGGCAGGCGTCATTCCGCAGCACTGTTCCACCTGCTCCCGTCTCTTCCCCCCGGGACACCCCTCGAACGAGCATGGGGAACCCTCGAACGAACGACTAAAAGCGACCAAGTACAGACTCCGGACAGGCGTGGCCTGGTGATGACGAACGCCGGGTCAAATCCGCCAACTCTCGACCATCCCCTGGTGAACCGGGTACGCCACGCACTGTGGTTGACGGCAGCCACCATACCGACCCCTGTACCGCCAACTCCGGTCCTTCCTCACCTGCCCCGCCCTCGAGGTCAACCAGCGACGGGCAGCAGAACATGGACTACAGCGACGACGCCCCTCGAAGCCGCCCCAGGACAAGCACAGGGACGGCCACGACACCCGCAGAAGCCGGGGCTCGCCATAAATCCCCCGCCTGAGTCAAGGACGAGGGCAGGCCCGACGCCATGCTCTCTGGCGCACACCCCTGTGGCACGCATCACGCTCGTACTTGTAAAATCCTTCCCCCGCCTTACTCTCCTTGATCTATAAAAGGGGGTAGGAGGAGGGACGAAAGGAAGAGGACCCGAAACACAATCACACACACCGCTTCACACGATACTCACACTCACCCTCAGGGACTTGGAGACTCCTCCTCTCCCGCCTTGCTTGTAGCCCCCCTCTGCAAGCACTCCGGTGCAAGATAGTGCAGCGCCCTTGAGCGCACCCTGCTGGACGTACGACCTCACGGTCGGAACCAGGATAAATCCTCGCCTCATCGTGCTAGCTCTTGCATCAACCGTCAAGGGACGGGACACAGCGCATTCTGTTTAGGCGCCGGGGATTGACCGACCGATTCCGGCACCGACAGTATGTTTGAATTTTAAACATCGATCAATTAGGCTTAAAATGTTCATCTCGTAAAGTACAAGAAAACTATGTAATTAGTTTTTGATTTTATCTACATTTAGTACTCCATGCATGTATCGATATTTTAATGTGATGAAAATCTTTTTTTAAATAGTGAAATTTGGAGCTCTTTTTAGGAACTAAGGCCTTGTTTAGCTTCCAAATTTCACCCCCAAATTTTACTATGCAAAAAAAAAGATTCCCATGACATTAAAATGTTGGCACATGCATGGAGTACTAAATGTAAATCAAAAACTAATTGCACAGTTTTATTGTACTTTGTGAGATGAATATTTTGAGCATAATTAATCAATGTTTGGATAATTATTGACAAATACAAACGAAATGCTACAGTGGTGTATTTATGTCGTTTTGTAAAGTTTGAACATCTAAACTTTGCATTTAAATAAGGCCTTGGTATGGTGGCCTGCCTGATGGGTGAGCGCGCAGTCTCCTCCTCTGCTCTGCTCTGCTCTGGTCCGATGGGTGGGGTGGTGGTGCCGGGCAGCGGCAGGGCCGCCCGAGCGACTGACTGGGGCAGGTGATTCTTCGGGATCTTGGCTGGCGGAGGAGGCTCCTCCGGTTCTGTAGCAGTGTGGGCGCCGGGAGAGAGGGTGGGTTTAGTTTCCGTGAAAAAGTTGATAAAAAAGTCATATCGGACACTGTAGCGCACTATAGCACAAAAGACAAAAGATTATCAATATTATCCTATCATAATTTAATTAGGCTCAAAAGATTCGTCTCGTCGTGTACACCAAAACTATGTAATTAATTTTTTTTATTTACCAACGTTTAGTATTTCATATACGTTTTATATATGTTTGGAATTCGAGTAACTGAACACACCTAGAGGAGAGGATGAATCACGCACTCACGAGAGAGATAAGAGAGAGACGGGAGAGAGAGACACGGCAGAAGTGGGTGCGATTGTTTCCGTGCGCTGCACTCCGCTCTAGCCGCGTGACACCGGTGGGTCACGCACGCCGCCGCAGGGATTTCCGGTTCTGTCACACACCAGCCGCAGATGCAATCACGGGTGAGGCGAGGTGAGGTGGTGGGTGGGCCGTGATGAGTCTGGGTGATGCAATCACTCCCTATATACTTTCTCGCGCCGGCCAGCAGGTCATGGCAATCCAACCAACCGCAACCGGATACGCCGTTCCGTTCGCCCCTTCCAACAGGGGTGGCCACGCCCACGCGTGGATACGCACGCACGTTTCGTTTGTTACGTTCGGTAGGTTGCACGGCGTGCACATGTTTGGAACAGTAGCCTAGAACGTCCTTGTGCTATTCGAAATAACTGCAATGTTCCTAATGTTTTGTTTGTGTAATTCTTTTGCCAATTCTAAAGAAATGAACTCGGCAATGGCTTGAAATAATAGACGGTCCATATTTTCTAAAGGAACCAGCGGGAGACTACCGATTATGCTATTGAAAAGAAGATACTCCCTCTCCTAAAAAAACTAATATTCTAGTATTCAAAATTTGTTCTATAAAAATAATATTATGATATGCATGCATGATTAAATAGAAAGAAATCAACTTCATGCATTAAATGAAAATAAATTATTTCCATCTTTTACATAAAACATAAGGACACATGCGTCTTTTTATACACCTCTAATCTTAAAAAAAACTCTATAACATCATTGTTTTTAGAAGTTAGAACGGGTATATTAAAATCTAAATTGTATGAACAATATTTATAACAATACCCTTGAGGGGCAACACCCACGACCAACCGCAAAACTACCAATCTCAAGCAACAAGGAAAAAGTCCATTCCACACCCCTCAAATATCGACGTCGTCACATTTTCAACCCTCAACAACAAAACCAGATATTGGACATCCTTCAACTTTTCAAACCGTCCAATTTACTCCCTTTAGCGATTTTAATGGCGGTTTTTGTTGACGTGGCGCTACGTTTTCCGTCCCACGTGGCGCCACATCGGTCATGAGTGGGGTAAATTGATCTGCTTTGATAGTTCGCAGGGGTAAACTAGACTTTATCAAAAAAAATAACATAAAAATATTTTTTCTTAGAAAACAACTATATTAAAAATGCTAAAATATAATTCAGTCTTAGAAAATCAATAGATTTTTTAGCTCAGAAAAATATAGAATAAATTTTATATTTTAGAAAACTTTTATAAAATAGACTAATTTTTATAAAATATAAAAAATAGTTTTATATTTTTTGAGCTAAAACGAAATTTTTTATTAATTTTCTAAGCCTAAACAATATTGCACTATTTTTTAATTTCATATGTTTTCTAAAAAAATATTTTTCTATAATATTTTTTATAAAGTTTAGTTGACCCCTCAAAATATCAAAACAGACTAATTTACCCCTTATGGCTGACATGGCGCCACATAGGACGGCTAACGTGTCGCCACATCAGCGAAAACCACCATCAAAACCACAAAAGGGTGTAAATTGGACGGTTTGAAAAGTTGAAGGGTGTCGAATGTCTTGTTTTGCGGTTGAGGGTTGAAATTGAACAACGTTGATAGTTGAAGGGTGTGGAATGAACTTTTTCCCAACAACAACTCCCTGGCATACCCTGCAAATGCGGCCCAGTCCAAGTAGCCCATGTGTAAAAAAACAAAACATGTCTTGGTTCCCGTTGCCGATCATCCTGGTTCCCATTGTAAAAATGCAAGGACACAATAATTGGCCTATGAACTTCCGCTAACGGACACTAGTGCCGGTGATGAACTGACCACCACCGTTTTAGGATTTTAGTCCTTGGGTCAAGCCAAATTATTTATTGGACTATTGGTCTGGCATACCTTAAATTAAAATCCTAGCTACGCACTGTTCATGCACATATCTTGTCGCTCCACCATATGTAAGCTCCGCTTCTACTTTATCACCAAAACAACTAGCACTACCTCTCCCAATTTAGGGGCGCTACGTCATAACTCCATTCCGCAAACCCCCACTCTGTGCACCTTAGCACATCCACAATCCACTCCGCGGTACTACACGCTTCATTAACAGAAGGCCAAATCACTTACACTTCCCGCAATTCATTCTCATAATTAAAAATTAAACGATATTGTCAGAAACAAGTACAACATTGCATGGATATTGATACTGGAAATGAAACTATCCGATCGTTAAGTGATAACCATCAAAACTACAATATATTTCAAAAATGATGAACATGACAAACTATAGAAGGTAGCACTAGCCATCTAAGTTCGACTTGACAAGGCCAAATGAGCTTTTTTGGAATTACACTAGGTTTAGTGGATCGATTATAGTTTTATAACAATTCAGGGAAAATAATTAAGTCTTTCAGAGTTGGAATGAGTGAGATACCAACTTTGGAAAGTTGTATGCGGGTTTATTTAATTCGGAAATTGGAAAAGAAAAAGGAACAAGGGGAAGCTCGGTTTGGGCCTAATTTCCGAACCAGCTGGACTGCTGGGGGATAGTGGGCTGAGGAAGAAATAATAGGAAAAAGTCTGTTTTACCTCCCTGGACACTAAGCCGAGTCCAGCATTCCTCCCTAGACTCGAAAACCGGGTGAACTGCCTTCCTCAACTTTCAAAATCATCCACTTTTCCTCCTAGCCGCGGTTTTAAGTGGTTTTCATTGAAAATAAATCTTAAAAATACTTAATGAGGTTATTAAACCATGAAAAATATTTCTCAGCTTCAAAAAATTTTGAGAAAAATTATAGAGATGGAATGGGACGCAGAAAATCTAAATAAAATATTTAAACTAGTGAAAATATCTATAAAAATGTCTAAAATTTAGATTTAGATCCAACAAAATAGAAAATATATACAAAAAATCATATATATATATATATCTAATTACATCTTGAATATTTAAATCTATATCTAATTGCATCTTGAATACTTTTCACAATATAAAAACATTAGATGAAGGCGACATGAATACACTTATCGTAAATGCATAAATGCATTCAATGTTGAATGCATTTACGATGAATGTATTCATAGTGGTTTCATTTCATGTTTTTATTGAGAAAAGTATTCAAGATACATTTAGAAAATTTTATGTGTGTTTAAGTTTTTTGGATATATTTCCATATTGCTAGAATTAAATTTAAATTTTAGAAAATTTTGTAGTCATTTTTAGTAGTTTTATTTAGATTTTTTGCATCCCAATCTATCTTTAGGATTTTTCTCATAATTTTTAGAAGCTTAGGAATATTTTTTGTGGTTTAATAAGTATTTACAAGATTTATTTTGAATTGAAAAAGACAAAACCACCTTAAAAACCGCTTAAAACCACGTCAATGAGGTAAAGTGAATGGTTTTAAAAGTTGAGGGAGGTATTTCACCCGGTTTTTGAGTCTAGGGAGGAATGCTAGACTCGGCTTAGTGTCCAGGAAGGTAAAACAGACTTTTTCCGAAATAATATGACTTTGCTTGTGCCGATTAGCGGCCCAAGGAAGTCACAGTGTATTGCTGCCAAACAGTAATATTCGAAAACAGCAGTCCAAAATGTTTTCATTTTAGTATTTTTTATCGTTTTGTTTTTTGATAATCATTGTCTAAAAAAATCAGAAAAAACTACCTCTGTTCTAAAATACAGGTCGTTTGATTTTTTTTACCACAAGTTTGACCGCTTGTCTTATTCAAAAAACTTATAAAAATATAGTCAAATTTAAGATATTTTTGAAGATTTATATTAATAAAGCAAGTCACCACAAAACAAATATGATAATTTGCACAAAATTTTAAATAAGATGAGCGGTCAAACTTAGAGTAAAAAAGTTAAACGAACTATAATTTAAAATGGAGGAGGTAGCGTTTTCATTTTCACATCCCTAGCACTCACAAGTAGCAGCCAATTGAGGACCAAACTTCTGTGATCAGATGTTCGACAACCCTCAGAACCAGAAGCCCTCAGCAAAGGCCATACATGATATCTCTCGTTTGCCAAGTGGCACCGTGCAAAAGTGTATTTTTTTTGAGAACGTGAAACTACACCCGTGAGGTAGACCGTCGTACGATTTTTCATTAAGAAAAGATAACCTTCGGTCGGTCTCAAAGATCCAAACAGCAGCTCTGCCTAAGAGAGTTTTTTTTTAATCAGTTCTGTACATCTACTCCCTCCATCCTAAAAAAGAATACATTCTAGAAATTTTAAGACAAATTAAGGAGAGAGTAAAATGACCTTGATTGCCCCTAATTATTAGCCATATTTAGTACTAATTGGTTGTTGCATGCACATGCACTTACTAAATATAGTAGAATGACTTGTTTTTTGGGACAAATTTTAAATCCTAGGGTGTCTTCTTTTTTGGGACGGAGGGAGTATTTCCGTGAGAAAACGAACCCGGATTTACGTGTTAAGACAGTCTAATAAATCGTCTTCATGCAGTGCAACGTACTTCCTCCGTCTCGTGAAGAGTGTAATTCTAGTTTTTTTCAAACAGATTAACGGTGTTGGTAAATGACCATGCTACCCTCAGTAACCGTCTCAATCCCACTAATTTAGGCATGAAGGTTGTTCTGCATGAATATAATTATCTATTTTAAGAAATAAAACACGTGGTTACAGCTAGAATTGCATTCTTTTATGGGATTTTTTTAAATCTCAGAATTGCACTTTTTACGGGATGGAGGGGAGTAGATTTTTGCTCATGTAGAGGAGAGAGCTAGGTAAGAGAAAAAGGAGCCTATGAGACAACTTCTTCAC
The DNA here is from genome assembly GCA_033239725.1 of Echinochloa phyllopogon. Taxonomy (NCBI): domain Eukaryota; kingdom Viridiplantae; phylum Streptophyta; class Magnoliopsida; order Poales; family Poaceae; genus Echinochloa; species Echinochloa phyllopogon. Next base: position 17,856,528 of record BTCW01000015.1, on the reverse strand, counting down.
ATTTGTATGAGTTTTGTTGCCATGCAACAAATAATATTTGTTATTTCTCTATAAATTAAAGGATATTGTATTATTAATGAGACAACTAAAACAATCATTTATTGTACGAGTTGTCTGATAAGTCGTCTCAAGATTATGTGTTACTGCATGGTTCAAGAATAATGGCGAATTATGCTCTTGGTACAGAAGGTACATAAGTACTAAAAGTGATAGATTAATCCTAAATATTTTGGTAGATTTACATTACTCCTAATTTTCTGTACAACCGACATGCTCCAACATGGCCGGCACCATCGACCGGAGCCCGTCCCCGCATATGAGCCCCCAGGGGCGAAGCTAGCGCTTAGGCAACCCTGGTGCACCAGGTTAACATACATGTTCTCGTGTGACTTGACAGAGGACTTGATAAATTTAGCAAATTTTCAGTCCAATTTGAGATTTTTCTTCTAATGCCATACAAATTAAGAAAATTTTATTTTTAGTCAACTTCATTCAGAAAATCTAAAATACCAACAAAAAATTTACTACTATAATAAGCACAAGACCATTTGCTATAGCCACCAATTTCATTATATAACTTAATTAATTAACAACAAATCAAGAAGATATAGTTAAAGTGGGAAAGCATGAATAGGTGTATGGGGTCGGTCAGGAGAAATGAAATCATTTAGCAAGGCAAAGAATTGCAGATACTGGTTAGTACGGTGAAGATGCCAGAATCCCAAAACCAAGAACATGAACGAAGCAATTGCAGGAGAAAGAGATACAATGACCGCTACAAGAATAACTCACATCCGCACCCCTCATATGCCTCGGTGCACTTAAGATCCGGTGCTAATGTAACGTTAGCACCGGGTGCGAAATTGGGGCGTCTTCGGGAACCCTTTAGCACCGGGTGGTATTACGACCCGGTGCTAAAAGTCCCCTTTAGCACCGGTTGGTGTTACAACCCGGTGCTAAAGGGTCCCCCTCCTTTAGCACCGGGTGGTATTACGACCCGGTGCTAAAGGGTCACCCTTTAGCACCGGGTGGTGTTACGACCCGGTGCTAAAGGCCCTTTAGCACCGGTTCGTAAATACGATCCGGTGCTAATGTAGGTGTCACATGCTACTTCAAAAGGAGCGCATCTTTAATCCTATCACATGTGCTGCGTAGGTGAGATGGTTAGGTGGGTGTGCACGAGCCAAGAGGTCTCGAGTTCGATTCCCGCAACACGCAAATATGCAAATATTTTTGGCTAGTGCCCCCACCTTTAGCACCGGTTATTTGACCCGGTGCTAAAGGTGGCACCCTTTAGCCCTTTAGCACCGGGTGGAAAACCCAGTGCTAAAGGGCTTTCCCACCCGGTTCCAAAGTGCATCATTCTGGTAGTGGACCCTTTTCTACAGAAAACTACGGCAAGTGGAGTGTGTACATGATGTATCGAGTTCAGAATTGAAAGAAAATAAAGTTAGGTCATGCCTCTAGGGAACAATAATTTCTCCAGAGAGGTCTTCGGTAAGTACAATGCTAGGCCAATGAAATATTGGTGATCAAATTGATACGGCACCCCGACCCATGAAAAGAACACAAGCCCTAATTAAATAGGGAGAAAGGAAGGGAGTCGAGCTACAAGAACATCAAGGTGGAGAAAGATCATCAGCATACATGGGCTAGCTCCAGCATTGGCTGCTGCAGCAGCGTAGGTTTTGCCTTGCCGGCCTGGTTTAATTGCCAACAGCCTGGTGCACCTTCATAGGCTAAAGGGGTGCACAAGAGGTGAAAACTGAAAAGTTACTGATTGTCACTAGAAAATTGATTTTACCCTGGTGCCGGTGCACCAGGCAAGCTCCATGTGGCTTCGCCCCTGAGCCCCGACGCTGCTGCGGCCGACAGTGTCCACGCGCCGGAGTGGTCAGCGCAAGGCTCCTTACGGCCACGCCGACAGGCATTCTGGGAGGCACGAAGAACTCCACGGGCACGCAGACGGTGTTCGGCACGTAGAGCAGGGCGCGCCACCGCCCCGCTCGGCGGCCTCCAGCGCTGCGCTCAGCGCTAGCGCCAGCGCGAAGAAGAGCTTGCACAGGAGCACGCTGTGCAGCGGCAGCCCGTGCCGGCCGGCTCCGAGCACGATGATGCCCCTGTATAATATTATGAGCCTTCACCACCAGCTGGGAGTAATAAGATTATTCGAGTATTCTGGATACAATTTTAGAGAGGAATTAGAGAGATCGGGAAAGGGATTAGCAAGAACTTAAGTTTAAGTGTCAAGAACAGCGGGAGATATAGAATGTTAGAATCGTGAGGAGGAAGACAACTTCGTCATTCTGTTTTTGTTCATGCCTCCACCGGTTATGGTCGTTAGGGCGTCCCCAATGATCTAGACAAATCTCTAGTTGATATGAAGATAAAATGATTTAACTAACATTCATGGATGAACGTGGGGCAGCTAATAAGAGACCATAGATCCATTGGGCAGCGTGCGAGCTAAGCTATTTCTCCCTCGCTAGCGCGTAGCCTTGTACCATTCTCTCCCTTCCACGTGCTGCCAAAGATGATATAAGCTAGCTATTTGAGCTGCCGATGGACACGCCCTTGAGCTATCCGCACTCCTGTTACTCTATATTTTTACTCTAAAAAAATATTCTAGCCACGTCACTAAAATTTTTTACTCTACATCACTCCTGTTACTCTATATATTTACTCTATATACAACAACTTCATATTTTATTCATCTACCTCTAATTAACATCTTCCAACTGCCTCGAGGGAAGAGAAAGCTGGTGCTACAGGTGCCGTAGTGTAACGTTACAGTTACGCTTGATATACCGTGAAACATGTTTTACGTTTCGGTAGCGCGGGCTATCACTTTTTACGGCACCTTTTACGACATGCAGGTTACCGCAGCCGGTGCCGTAACGCGCTGCGGGTAGCCTTAGCCTTTTGTAGCTTTAGCAATTCCCAGAGCCTGGTCCACCTATCATCCACTCTTGAGGGGGCATGTCCATGACATATACCTCGGCGTAGGGCACGTCGGTGCCGTTGTCCAGGATGCCCATGTCGTACACCCAGTAGATCGAACGCCTAGAAGACGGCCGGGTTCCCCGTGCACCCGACCGAGCGCCTTGCTGACCACCTGGTCCACCAGCACGGCGCCATGCTATCTTTTTTTTATCGAATACGCTAGAGAATTGCGCATTTTATATTAAGAGGGAATAAGAGTTTTTACAACGACACACGCGACGCCTAAGCCTTCCCATAGTCCCTGCCATTACAGAGTTGAGACGGAGAAACCAATTACAATGACGGCAATAAAACGATTACTCGCGAACTAAGCAACCCAAATCATTGTCGCCGGCCAAAATCCATTGCTCTCCTTGCATCTTGATGATTCCTATCAATCCTTGGACCGGCGTATGCTCTTCATGGAATATCCTTGCATTCCTTTGCTTTCAAATTTCCCAAGTTACCAGTGCTACTAGTGAGTCAAAGCCCTTCCTCTTCTGTCCACTCCAACTTCTTCTTGCTTGCAGCCACCAATCCTGGAAGGAGTCTTGTGCACCGGGGCCATTGCATCGCCGTCCTAACACTAAAGTTATGATTTCCCACACCTGCCTTGTGAAAGAGCATAAAACGAAGAGATGGGATACATACCGGTTTTCCTCGCGGTGAGAGCTCATTTTTAAAGTCCGTGAGCGGGACTCCTCCTGTCTTCAGTTGATTTTGTCATCGTCCGACCCCGGAGTGAGTAACTCGGATGATGCAACCTTCTTTCGCCACACCTTCTTGTTCTTCTTCTGTGTCGGTGGCGGTGGGATCGGCTCCTCTGGAGAATTCCAGAGGGCCTGATCTTCCTCGTATCTCTTCACGAGGATGTCCATTTCTTCTGCGCTCATTGGTACTGTCAGCTCATCCCATTCGAACTACTCTCCACCGAGTATTTCCAGCTCTCTACTGAGAAGTGCTTTTAGGAAACATTCAGCGCTTTTCTTCCCCGTGTACGAGGCTTTGTCTTCTTCTCTTTCCGAGGTCGGAACGGGAAGGAGATCAGCGTGTGGTTGATATGGAACAGGATTTCTCTTGTATCCATGTCAATCTTGGCCCGGGCAGTGTTCAAAAATGGCTGTCCCAACACAAGGGGAAATGAATAATCGCTCCCCGTGTCAAGGACAACGAAGTCCGTAGAGACATAATGTCCACAAACTCGGACCGGCACATTCTCGATCACTCCCTCGGGGTAGCGGATCGATGAATGTGCCAGTTGTACCTGGGCATTTGTAGGAGACAAAGTGGAATAACACAACTTTTTAAATAATACCTTGGACATGATGTTGATGCTGGCTCCCAGATTACAGAGTGCATCATCAATGCGACGATTCCAGATCGCGCATTGAATGCTTGGCACTCCGAGATCTTCCTTCTTTTCCGGAGGTGTCCTCGTGATGACTTTAACAGCAGCTCTTGGCAGGTGTGCCCCTTGTGGTATTTTTACTTGGACTCATGAGACTACACCTGCGTGACAAGCACAATATGTTCTACGAGACGCCTTACCTCCTCTCGTAGTAACCGCATTTACTGTTTCAATGGAAGGTTCGGGTTGCCCCGGAATATTCTCCGACTCGGTAATAGGAACAGCTGCAGCTAACTGAGCAATTTGGGTTTTGATCATTTTATTAAAGCTGATTTGACTTTTCATGGCAGAAGAGAATGAATCTAATCTAGAGTCTATGCTTTCCAGGATTTTATCATTAGCAGCAAGCTTTTTATTAATATTCTCAGTGATGTTACCCTGTCCAAACACTAGATCTCTAAGAGATGGCTGGTTATAGAATTTGCTGGAATTGACATTATTACCTTGTTGAGGCCTCTCAAATGGGAGGTTTGGGCGTGAATTCCAGCCTTGATTGCCGTAGTTGTTCGGTTGATACCCGTTGTTGTTGGAGTTGTTGACGTAGTGGGCGTTTTCTCACGTTTCGGGGCAGTCATGCCCCGAATGGCTAACGTTGCCACAGACCTCGCAAGTCACGCGAGCGTCCATGGCTTGCACCGTTTCTTGAGCAGGGGCCTCCATCAGAAGGTCCATCTTGGCAGCGAGCATGTCCAAAGCTTCAACTTGATGTACTCCTCGGGTCCGAGGTTGGGCTTGATCATCGGACCAACCTTGGTTCTTGACTATCTTCTCAATGAGGGCCTTTGCATGAATCTCCTCAAGAGAGAAGAAAGAACCTCTAGCAGCAGCATCCAAGTACTCACGCGTAGAGCTTCTAAGCCCGTGGTAGAAGGTTTGGATGATGAACCAACTCTGCATACCATGGTGAGGACAAGCAGATATATAGTTCTGGAGGCGATCCCATGCCTCCGGGACCGTTTCATCTTTTAACTGCTGGAAACTAGCAATTTTATTACAGAGGGCATTGGTTTTCCCACCCGGAAAGAATTTCAGCAAAAATGTGCTAGTGCAATTATCCCAAGTGTCTATGGCTTCGCGGTTAGCATAAAACCATTGTTTTGCCTTGCCTAATAATGAGAATAGGAATAAACGAAGGCGAATGACATCGATGCTTACCCCGCTTATGGTGAAAGTGTTGCAAATCTCCAAAAAATGCTGAAGATGAGCGTTGGCATCCTCGTGTGGCTTGCCGCAGAACGGGCTAGCCTGCACCATGTTGATGCGGGCTGGCTTGAGCTCGAAGTTGCCATCTCCGACTGGCGGAGCTGGTCTGACACGCACGTTCTCGCTCAATGGAGCAGAGAACTCGCAGATCGTCTTGCTTGCCATCCTCGATGAAGCCGTGTCGACGACGGGAAAGACTGGGCTCGTCGAAATGAGTTACTTCTGAGGAGGTACAACACAGGGTCGCACTTTCCTCACAAGAAACTCAGGATTTTCTTGGAAGTTTGACGGTAGATGGAAACCAGTCATGCACTGCTCTGCTTCACAAGACCAACAAAACAGAGCAAGGATAAACCCGCTTGAGTAGCGGTATACTCAACTAAGATAGCTCGAGATAGAAGTTTGAAAGTATCTAGCCAATTGCTTCCCCGGCAACGGCGCCAGAAATGTTTGTTGGCACTTCTTACGATCCAATATCAGGATTGTGAATCCCGGTACTGGGGTAAGGAGTGTTTTAGTGGTTTTTCTTATGGCTCAATAAAATATATAAATATTCTACAAGTGCACAGAATTACCACTGTAGCACTTTACCAGTGAGTATTCTAAGGTATCGTAATTTATATTTTCGTAGGGAAGCTTATGGCAAGAGTACTAGCAAACAAATATTCGAGACTATCAGAGAGGGGTACACGACTAGCAAGACGGGGGATAACGATATTGGATAGGAGTGGATATACCGTGACACACAGCTCAAGGGAGGCTCAGGTAAGACAGAGAAGGAATAGATAGCTGTGAGGACAACGAGAAGAGATAGAGGATTCCTAGGTACTTTATCTGTCTATGTCACTCGGGGTTAGAGATACAGAGGCTGTAGAGCCAGCACTCAGAGGTCAAGGTCAAACCTATGTCTTAACTTCGGGACAGCAGAGCCTACGCCACACAAAAAAGGATGAGAAGGGGTGGCATCTACCCTGCACCGGGGGATCCTACAAGCCGAGATGAACGTGATGGGATACGAAGGCTGTATAGGGCTGTCACCACCTAACGACTACCACCTCCGCAGACTCAGGGGCAAACTAAGGTCACTGGCTAGCCTAGGAACCACTCCTACACTAGTCAATAACTACTTACTCCACTAGCAAGAGCAAGCCACCTTGTCAATACTCTTAGTGACAATTCACCTCAAGTATCAAGCAAGATCGAAGAACCAACTAAGACAAAGACTTAAACAAGATCTAGAAGCACCATAACTGGAACCAACTATAGTCTAAACACGATATAGATGCAACTAGAATAAAGTAGCAGGAAGCTATAAATGACAGAGGCAAAGTGATAAAGATAACTTTATATTGATAACTCAAAGTCTACAAAAGAAAAGGGAAAAGGTACAAGAGCTTATACCAAAACTTCTGTAGACGACTCCGGAACCTCCGAGGCACAGCTCGACTTAACTCTAACTCCCAACCAAACTATCCTAACTCTACTAGAGAGAAGTGGAAATGAGAGCTCCTTGGCTTGGTGTGTGTGGTACAAGTGAAGTGCCACTGCATTTATAGGTGTCCCAAGGCGGTAGAGAGGAGTGGTGGCCAAGGGAGCTAGCGGGGTGCCCCCTGGTGATTCGGGCGAATTGCTCGGTTCAGCCGAACTGCCCAGTTCGGCTGAACCGTGGGATGGACCGCCATTTGCTCCCACGGTCTGGATGCACTCCTGGGGTCGGTTCCTGATGCTGGGGGCGGTTCGGCCGAATTGGGCTTGGCCCATGGCTGGCCTCCCCAGCACCGCCTTTGGTCTTGGACCTCCCTGGGTTGGCTTCTGGTGATGTTCTTCGTGTTGTGTTGGCCCAAGGATGAGGTGGCGGTCGCCCACGTGTCATGTGTCGTCATTGCTTGGTCATCGTTGACGTGGACGTCTCCCGGTGTCGTGTACGGCTAATGGGGGTAACTGGCTGAATCGTGTCGTTCGACTGAATCGGTCAATCCAGACCCTTATAGCACGTATTTCTCGTTGTTGTACCTACACAAGTGAAACTCACCAAAACTCATGGAACTTTATTAGAAATAAACCTAAGTACATAGAATGCCACATATATCCTCTTTTATTCCCAAGTATTGGTGGCCGAAAATGAGCCGTAACGACGCTAATAGTGCGCTCCAGCGAGGACAGGCCAATGCACTTGTGTTCGAGCTCACGGCGGAGTTCGACCTCTTCTGTAGATAGCTCACGCAATTCCTAAGCTTGATCCAACTTATATACTACCTCTCGAGCTGCTAGAAGCTACAATTTAATGTTACCAACACGCTTCGCAGCCTAGCTCTGCATTTCTCTAACCAGATTCCTGAACAAGCAACCAAGCCTCTTGAATGGGTCGGTGATGTGGGGATGGCATTTCCATCCATTTATCATGACTTCCTCGTACCCTTCCAACTTGGGCCAGAATATTTCAAAGTGGAACTGAGGTTTGGGGTGAAAGGCCGCATTGGTGTGCAACAACAACGGGCAATGATCCGATGCGTCTGAGGATAATGCCTGAAGAAAGCATTCCAGAAATTGTTTCTCACACTCTACTGAAGCTAGAGCTCGGTCCAGCTTGACCAGTGTTGGGCAATCCCTCTCGTTACTCCAGGTATACATGCGACCATTCAAATGAATGTCTTGTAGTTTGAGAGTGGCAACTGTGTGCCTGAATTTACCCATATTACGATGATTTATCCTGTCATTGCTCTTGTTGGTTTGATCAAGGATGAGGTTGAAGTCACCTATGACCAACCAAGCACCATGACAGATGTCCCGTATCGCTTCCATCTCCTCCAAGAAGAGTTCCTTTGTAGCATCCTCTCGTGGCCCATAGACGGACGACAAGTACCAGGATGTGCCCAGATCGCCATTCGTTGTGACCTTCACTGTTACAGAGAAGCAGCCAAGCAAGACGTCTGAGAATTGCACCTCACTCTGACGGTCAGTGATGATCACACCGCCGCGATTGTGGATGGCTGGAATATAAACAAAATTGACAAATTGAACGCCCAACATTGAAAGCATTAGTCTATGTGTTACAACATCAAGCTTAGACTCTTGCCGACTCACAATGGTGGGTTTGGACTCGTCAACCATTGTTCGTACTGTATCGCGCCGTGCTCTCGCATTGAGGTTGCGCATGTTCCATGAAAGGATGGAGCAATAATCCATGGAACTCAACAACCTGCTACGCCTGATTCCAGGTCAGGCCGCGACCGTGATCCCCCACCGCCCCCTCGGTGCAGAGGACGGTCGAGCAGTCGAAAACAACACTCTCACCACTGCAAAAATCCTTTGGCTCTAGTTTGTCACGGTAGAGCTCATCGTAAGCTTGCTTGGCGCCCTGGGTGATTGGAGCTTGATCTTGTAGAATGTCGTAGCAGCGCATCATGAGCACCTCTCCTCTCTGAGAGGCTGGGATGTGGGACAATGCCTGGTTCGCCAATCATCAGCTATGTGTTGGCAACTTCAAGTCCGCGTCCGCCTTGGCCGACGCCGCTGGAGTTGGACGTGATGGTGCTGATGGGGCGAGGGGCGTGGTGATCTTAGTCTGCACCACCGCTGTAAATTGCGCCAGCCACTGAATGGCGACGTCCCTGTTGGTGTTTAACGATCGAGTACCTGTCTAGGGTACCTCAAAGAGTAGTATTTGTGGGTCTCACCGAGTTATAAGAAACGATGGTGCACACATAAGACAATGATTTAGACAGGTTTGGCTGCAAAATTGCGTAATACCCTACGTCCTGTGTTCTGTATTGCTTTGTGTATGAGGTTCTATTGTTTTTGAGGAGTCCCTGCTCCGCCTTATATGCACAGGGAGCAGGGTTACAAGTCGGTTACATGATCCTAGTCATATACAATAAGGAGTACTACAACAACGTACTTTGGGGAGTCTCCTAACAGTACATGACTAGTTCTCCCAATCAAGTATGTCGTCTTGTACCATAGTCGACTGTTTTGGAGTAGTCGGGTAAAACTTCCCATAGTTGAGTAGTTTAATCTCGTATGTGAGTGGTCGTAGGGATCCTGGTCCCCCAAGCCCCCAAGCATCTTTTACCTTCGCTTCAAGTCTTGAATCTGCTTTAACATCTTCAAGGCTTCGTCTCTTATGATTCGAGTAGTTGGAGCAAAGTCTAAGACACTCTTTCTTTAATGGTCAAGTAGTTTCCATTAGAGTGCATCTTTGATGCACCCAATGGGTGTAGCCCCCAAGCCTCTGGCTACTTTTTAAGTAGTCGAAGGTTCAAAGTAGTCTTCTATCTTCAACTTGGAGTTATTTAATGGTGTGCACCATTTAGGTGCACCCATTGGGTGTAGCCCCCGAGGTTCAAGTAGGTTTGTAAAAACTAGTCGAAGGTCTTTGCTTGATTGTAGCCGTAAAGTTTGGAAAAATTAAATCCCTGAATATGAACTAGTATCCCCCGATCTTTAAGGTAAATATCTTGGATTAAAGATCAAAGGTATCTTCAAAAATCTGCTATAAATTTGGAGTTTCCCGAAAATCTCATTACCGGTGGTTAGATAGGGATGTTATCCATAAAAAACCGGCCCTAATAACGGAATGTGATGCGCCATGGGGTATTACTATACCACAGAGTAACCCTAGCCGCTTATTGTAAATACCTAGGTGAAAATCGCTATGATTCACATCTGTTACTACACTATCATTCTCTTGCGCCTTGTGCCTTCCGTCATAGCCCCCGAGCTTTGCGTAGCCCTTGAGCCACGAGCCCGAGTAACCCCCGAGGTTGTGCAGCCGTCATACCAAGTTAGTGGAGAAGAAAACCACAAAGAAGAAGACGTCGCTTGTAAATTCAAACACCAAGTCGCAGTCCATGAATCATCCATCACCAAGTTATGCCTAGAAATATTGTACAACCACCTTTGCAAACCTCCAAGATCTAGTTGCTCAAGGTTTGCTGCTCTTCGAAGAAACTCTTGTGTGGAAGTCTTGTTATAATGCCTGTGGGATATGGGTACTACTGGGCCCATAGTCAGAAGAGACTAGCATGGACCTGGGCCCACTGGCAAAGTTGTGGGCCGACCCCTAGGCGGCCCACAAAAAATCCCCGACTTGATGAACAAGCTTGATGAAGACGTGGAAGGTGGCGCGCCCGGATATCTCGGGAGATCTTGAAGAAACCGACTCGGATATATTCCTTAGTCGTAATCCAGTAGGTTTAGATTAAAACCGACTTGTAAACCCTAGTCCCCCACCCTATATAAGGCGGCCTAGGGCAACCCCACGGGGAGATAAAAAGAACAACCACTGTAACCATACGCTTGACCTTGCTTCCTGAAGCTTGGCCGAGTTTTAGCAATACAAACACAAACCCCCTGACACAGTACGTAGGGTATTATACCTTCGGGTAGCCCGAACCTGTCTAAATCAGTGCCTCGCCTACAAATCAACAACTCGGGTACCCCCAGGTTGATTGCTGGTCCTAAGGTCCAACAATGCCCAATTGCCCACTGAAGAAGTCCATGAAATTCCTCTTTTTATATCTTTTTGTGAACATGGAGTTGGTTTACCAATTTCTCCTTTCTTTTGCTCCTTGCTTGATTTCTACAAGCTTCAATTGCATCATCTTAATCCTAATGGGATTACCCATGTCTTTGTGCATGCATGCAAAGCCTCTCTTGGCATTGAACCCAATCTTGCTCTGTTTCGCACTCTGTATCATATCAAACCACAACCCAACACACTTCACATAGAAGTAGTCAGTGGAGCGGGAATCCATTTGAGATGCCCATTAAGGATTCGTGTGGAGACTAGAAGTCAGATTGGTTCATCAACGGTAAGTCATCCAACCGACTACCTTTAGCAATATATAAAATTGAATTTATGGTTAGTCCTTTGATTTTGTGCTTTTGTCAGAGCAGGTAACCATGGAAACAGTTGTCCGCCCAAGGATGGGTGGTTCCCAAGAGACCATACGAACTGGAATACGAGGCAAACCGCCGAGGAAGCCGAAGAAGTACCCGCTTTGTTAAAGCGAGTACAAGCTTTGAAGAAGAAGGCACTCACTGGAGTCGGGATTGCCTTTATCCTTTTAAAGCGTAGAGTGCAACTACTCCAGAGGCGGGAGAACCTTGGTTTTGAATACGAGGGAAATTTCTGATGAGACGGTGTTGATGCGCCTATCGAAGATGTTCACTAGAGTGTCTAGCAAGCCAGTACTTCTCAAAGAATGTTCAAAGGACAAGCCTCCATGCCCAGTAAGTAGTCTTGAACTTTAGTCCATTCATTATGTTTTAATGCAAAGTGTAACCCGAGTTGATTGTTATACACAACCCTCTGCTGAAGACGAAGACGAGAAACTTGGCGGAATCAGCAAAGAGGTCTGATAAGAACTTGAGAGCAGTTCACCGAAGAAGTCTACAGATGCTGAAGAGGAAGCCGCCGAAACTGACGCCGAGGCTGGAGCCAAAACAAATGAGCTGCTGGTTGTGCCCGTTGGTTCAAAATGGAAGAGGTCGACGAGGAAGAAAGCAGAATCCATTTCATCTGGAAAAGTACTTAAGTGTGGCCATGTTCCAATGATTAAGTTGTCCAAGTTCATCACCGCGCCACAAGGATCTTCCACGACTAGTGCCATGGATAGTGGGACTACTGGAAGTACCACCAGTTCAGTTGCGGGCACACTGAAGCTGAAAAAGTTCATGTTCAAGCCAAAGTCAAAGCCTTTGATCAAGTAACTATGACTAGTCGTTGATGCCATTCATCCATTATTTTGTTTAAAAAGAAGCTAATCTTATCACTCATGTTATGACAAATCACCAACAGATGCATTCATCCAGGCTATGCATACCATCGAAGCGGAAAAGCAGTCTCCTGTTACTGCAGCGGAAGAAGATGCAGAGAAAGCTCCTGTCAAAGTAGAGGAGGATAGAGGTGAAGAAGAAACACCCGCCATCATGGAAGTAGATGTAGAAACCCCAGCTGAAGCAGCAGACAGTCTTGATCTGAATGAGCCAGCGGAAGAAGTTCCCATAGACTTGCCGCAGATTGCGGATAATTTATCACCCACACTTGCTGCAGAAGAAACCAATCTAGCCGACGAAGCAAATGTAGAGGTATGTCCTATTGCAGAGTATATTAGAACTGGTCCACCAATACGTATTCCTTGACCATTATTTATAAATGCCTTGCTATGTGACCTTCGAAAGCCACAGACTGGCGGAACAGAGGAGGGAGAGTCGCCAAACACAGATGTTCATGCGACTTCTCCGATGCTGCAAGAAAATCAGCCTTTAGCTTTAAGTACTCTGTCTCTTGATTGCAGAAGGATTTGTCCAAAGTAGTCGTAGCAATGATGACATGCTTGTTTTCTAGGTTAATGTGGAAGAAGAAACCCAAGGTTCCAAAGCTGCTCAACTAAAGAAACATCTCGAAGCCACACTAGTGAGATATACTGACTTGTGTTGATAAAGTATTGTCAAAGTACTCTATACTGAGGTAGCTGTGTTTGAATAGGCCCTTGCTGACGAAGTGAGTGAAGGCAACAATGCTGGGCTCAAAGCTCGAGTAAAGGAACTCGAAGAAGACTTTAAGGTTGCATATGAAGCCCGGGAAACCACTCGAGTGGAGCACAAGAAGATGATTGATAACCTTCACCTTCAACTCAGCGGCTTTTGAGATGAAAGATCTAGACTTGATGTGCGGAATCATGGCTTGAGGGATCAAGTGACAACTAAGTACTCTTATCTAATGACAAAGTAATCTCCACCATAATATCTGATGTAATAATAATGGTTGTGTCTGCTTGCAGAGCTTCAAAAGGAACTTGTTGATGAAAAGGGTACCGTAACCACTTGGTACATTGCCTTCCAGAGGACGATCGAAGAATACAACCAATTGGAAGAGCTGGCATCAAAGCCTGTAGAAGACTTGGCCAAAGAGCGCCAAATTCGCATCGACATGGAAAATCGCTTAGTTCTACGTTGAAGGGTCAGCAAGCCAAACAACAAGAAGTTGAAGACCTGCAGGTAGAAAAGAGAGTGCTGGAAGGAGCAGTGCTTCCAATCCTGGAGATGGTAACTCTGGCCGACACATATATAGCAAACCAGTCGATCTTGGAGCATCTTCACATTGTTCCACAACATATTACCAGTTTTTGCAAAGACACCATGAAAGACTGCATCAATCGGTTGATTGCCATGATAAAAGCCCATAATCCAGCAGCAGTGATGGAAGTAGTCGAGCTACCGGAGGAGGTATCAATAGAGCAATATGAAGAACTGGTCGTAAAGACTGAGCCCATAGCTGAAAAGTTCATTGACTCATTGGAGGAGTAATTTGTGAGATAAAACAATGGAGCAAATCTTTGTAATATAAGTACGTACTTGTTAAATAACTTTATAGTTCTTGTCTACTTGAGCAATTTCTAGTACTCAAGCTATTGCATGAGTACTTCTTTTGAGTCGTCTACTAATGCAAACGTAGTTGTCAAGATGTCTTTTCAAGACAAGCAGAACTTAGTAGCATAAGCCTGAGATACTATGATTATTAGTTAAAATAGCATGTTACGCAAAGGGCAATAATACTGATGTATGCTAAACACGTCTGGGATAAGACTCTAGTGAGTACCCATAGTGTATAATGTAAAACAAGGATTCTGGTGTAAACTCTTAGTTGAGAACATGCATAAGAGAAATCCTCAAGCTTTCTAAGGAAAGCAAGGCAAAGAGAGAAGGAGACTTGTTCCTACAACCGTGTATGGGTTGGGATAGCTTATCCAAGACTTCTTAGGCTAATGCCACTTTGTAAAAAGTAGTCTTTTTCCCTCTTGCGGAGTGAAAAAGTACCCTAGGCTTGTGTCTCGACTGATGTTATTGACAACAAGCTTACACAAGGTCCCTCTGGTGAGGGTTCTTCTGGTGAAGAAAGGAAAAAAGACACTGCTATTGTTGTAGCCAGGGACAGATCATCTTTATTGATCAACTTTCCTGAAGTGTACATTGGATATTTTACAGAAAAAACCACTCTACAGATAGAACTTCCGCAAGTGTTCAATATTCCATGTATTTGGCAAATCTTCGCCTTCTTCAGTTTGGAGACAATAGGATCCACGCCTAGTGACTTGTTTGATGATAAACAGACATTCCCAGCGTGACATAAGCTTGAGGAGGCCATCAGCCTTCTGAATGCACCTGAGTACCAAGTCTCCTATGACGAAGGAATGAGGCTGGACGGAGCACTGATGATAATGTCGTAGGCCTTGTAGATATCTTGTGTTCTGGATCAATGCTGCTACTCGAGCCTCTTCGATGCCATCAACATCTTGAAATCTTTCTTGCTGGGCCAATTGTTCGTCATAGTTGTCTAGTCGTGGAGCTTCCCAAAGAAGATCAGCAAGTAAGATTGCTTCAGAACCGTAGACCAGAAAGTATGACGACTGCCCAGTAGCACGACTAGGTTGAGTGCATACTCCCCAGAGTACTGCCGGTAATTCCTTAGCCCACTTGCCACCATATTTCTTCAAAGGTTCGTAACAAGCCATTGGTTTTCTTAACTCGACCATTGACACGTGGAAGGGCAACCGAAGCATAGTTGATAGATATCGAGTACTTGTCGCAATATTCTTGGAATTCATCACTGGTGAAGACAGAACCTTAGTTTGTAACAATGGTATTGGGAACGCCATATCATTGAACAATACCGTGAAAGAACTTGATTATGTTTGCAGTGGTTGCTTTGAACAACAGCTAAGCCTCAATCCACTTGGTGAATTTGTCGATGGCAACTATAAGCCACTCGAAACCACTAGGGGCTTTTGCTAAAGGACCCACAAGATCAAGGCCCCAGCAAACAAAG
Source organism: Echinochloa phyllopogon (assembly GCA_033239725.1). NCBI lineage: Eukaryota > Viridiplantae > Streptophyta > Magnoliopsida > Poales > Poaceae > Echinochloa > Echinochloa phyllopogon. The sequence continues at coordinate 17,841,103 of BTCW01000015.1, read as the reverse complement.
GGCCAGGACAAGGGTATGGTGTTGAGGTCGTGAGCTGGGACGTGAGCTTGTCGGGCGAAGAATTGGCAACCTTGGCACTTTTGACAAGGTCCTCCGCGTCTGCTTTGGCTGATGGCCAAAAAAATCCAGCTTTGTAAGCCTTCCTGACTAGTGTACGAGAAGCAGCATGATAGCCACAGATGCCTCCATGAATCTCCATGAGTAGTGCTCTCCCTTGATCGCGTGTGATGCACTTCATCAAGACATTGACTGAAGCCCTACGTTGATAAAGCGTATTGTCCTCCACTCGTTGTTGTTTTTCTTTTTGACCAATACAGGGTTGGCTAACCACTCGGGGTGGAAGACTTCCTTGATGAATCCAGCCGCGAGTAGTTTTGCGAGTTCTTGCTTGATGGCATCACGTCGATCTTGAGCAAAGCATCTTAATCGCTACATCTTGGGTTTTGTTTTTACGTCAACATCTAGTTTGTGCTCGACCAAGTCCCTAGGAACACCAGGTATATCGGATGGATTCCATGCAAATATATTATTATTATCGCGAAGGAACTTGACGAGCGCGTCTTCCTATTTACTGTCTAAATCTGCTCATATCAAAGCAGTCTTGGATGGGTCGCCCATCTGAAGATCGACAACCCTGATTTGTACGTCTTTAGAGGGCTTGATGTTTGTGCTTGCAGCTTTCTTGTTTGGAATCTCCAGGTCTTCCTTCTTTGACTTCTTGGCCAAAACAAGTACTTCTTGCATATGGATCGGGACTTGCGAGGTAGCCACGTACTCGACAGCTTCCACGTCGCAGTCGTGAGCGATCTTTAGGTCTCCCTTTAGGGAAAGGACTCGTTTAGGAGCGGGCATCTTGAGGACGAGGTACACGTAGTGCGGAATTGCCATAATCTTGGTGAGGGCTGGACACCCATGGATTACATGGTATGAAGTCTCAAAGTCTGCCACCTCGAACTTGATGTACTCGGTCCTGAAGTTGGCTTCCATCCCAAGGGTGACTCAGAGTGTAACTTGACCCAAGGGTATTGCTGCGTTGCCAGGTACAATGCCGTAGAACGGTGACTCTATGGCTTTCAAGTACTTGGTGATGTTGAGGCCCATCTTCTTGAATGTCTTCGTGAAGATGACATTCAACCCACTGCCGCCGTCGATGAGTACTTTGGTCAGTCTGGCTTGTGCCACGATTGGATACAAGACTAGTGGGTCTTTTCCTGGGTTGGTGAAGTTAGTCCACCGATCTGTTCTTGAGAACGTGATATGGACTTCAAACCACTTTAGGTATGTAGGCATGGGTTGCCATGATCTCCCGGAGGGTTAGCTTCTTGGCCCGCTTCGACAGGTTCAGTGATTCACCGCTGAACAGGACTGCTACGACGTTCTTGACTAATGGGTAACCATTGCCCGGTTCCTTGTCGTCTGTGTCGTCCTTCTTCTTGTCGGTGTTGTTGTCGCGGTCAGGGCTGAGTTTGTGGAACTTGCACTTGAGGTCGAAGCACTGAGGCATCGTGTGCTTGCCAGGAGGGTAGTATGGGCAAGGACCATCCATGATTGCTGCCACTGTACAGTTCCTGCGTTGTGGGTGATCAACAGTTGCAATGGTGTTGTCAGGCTTGTGCTTCTTGTTGTCACTGTTGAAGTCGCGATTGATAGAGTGATCGTTGCGCCGGTCATTGTTGTCCCTATTGTTGTTGCCCGGTTCCTTGTCGTCTGTGTCATCCTTCTTCTTGTCGGTGTTGTTGTCACGGTCAGGGCTGAGTTTGTGAAACTCGCGCTTGAGGTGGAAGCACCGAGCCATCGTGTGCTTGCTAGGAGGGTGGTATGGGCAAGGACCATCCATGACTGCTGCCACTGGACGGTTCCTGCATTGTGGGCGATCAACAGTTGCTATGGTGTTGTCAGGCTTGCGCTTCTTGTTGTCACGGTTGAAGTCGTGATTGTTAGAGTGATCATTGCGCCGGTCGTTGTTATCCCTGTTGTGGTGCCTGTCGAAGCTCTCATGTTCACGGTCGTCTTCGTCGGCCCATTCATATGCTATCCTTCTGAGGGAGGCAACATCTTGAGGGTGTCTCCTTTTGAACTCGCGGTGCAGCTCTCTGGTGTACAAGCCATCTTGAAAGCAGTCGATGACTTCACAATCTGAGATGTCCACTATTTGGCTCTTTTGTTGAAGAATTTCTGAATGTACTAGCGCAACGTTTCTCCCTTTTCTTGCTTGCAGGCCATCAACTCGTACCGGGTTTTGGGCTGTGCCTAGGTTCCCTGTAAGTTATCTGTGAATTCCTAGGTGAGCTGATCCCAGGAGTCAATGGACCCGGGGTGGAGGCCCTCAACCCATGTGAGCGGCATGGTGTCCAGCATGAGTGGGAAGTAGCTGACTTTGATGTCGTTGGAGCCTCCCGCCATTTGGATTGTAGTCGAGTAGATTCTCAGCCATTGCTCTGGGTCTTGCTTGCCCGTAAACTTCTTGATTCCAGTTGGCTTGAACTTGGATGGCCACTAGATGTTCTTGATGCGGTTTGAGACAGCTGGGAATCCATCGTACTTGTCCCTCTGCGTCTCCTTGTAGTTGTAGTCACGCCAGTTGTTTGCGTCATTGTAGTTGCGGTCTGGTGCATGATAACGCTCACGGTTCCCTTCGTTGTATCATGGAGGGTCATCGTGGTGGGGTGGAGGACCATAGCGGCGGTCGTAGTCCTCGCGTCAGCGTAGTTCTGATTCAATGCGGCGATGCCTACTCAACTGGATTATAGAGCGAGCATCGAGGTTGGAGTTGATTGTGTTGCGGAGGTCTTGCGAGCTCCCTGCTTCATTGCGCTGCCTGCCTCCATCTTGTTCCCATCGTCGGTCTGCGTCTTGGTCGCGCCCGCAGCCTCTGTCTTGATCGGCCACGGACACCATCTTGATCCTGCCCATGACCTCTGTCTTGATCGCACCCTCTGTCTCCTGCCACCCCCATGGGTGGTTGCTGTGGAGTACTGTGTGCAACAAGGTCACCCGGTGCAGCTGGAGCTGCTGCGTATCCTTGTACGCGTCTTCTTCCATCTGGGCGTCTTGATGCCATGCCTTCTCCTGCTCGGTTGTTGCTTGGTGTAGGATTGGTAGGATCAAGAGTGTTCTGAGCTGTCTAGAGTAGTGCGAGGGCTTGCCTGGAGGTAGGGGTGCTGGACAACGTTCTGATGAGCTCTGCTGCTGCGGTGATGTTGAGCGGCGCCTCTTGTAAGACTAGTTGATCTCCCACCATGTTGAAATTTGCAGTGAGGTTGTGAGCTGCGTTCGTGTCTAATGCTGCACAGATCCGCCTCTCTTTGCGTTCCGCGTTTCTTGCGCGCCGGTTGGTCTTTTGGTTTTCGGTTTCACCATTGATGGTGGGTTCTTCATCGGAGATATCAGCTAGTCGCTCCATGTCGTATTGGGTGCCTATTCTTGCGGCGCCGGCCATGAAGACTTGTCGGTTGGGGTCAGTGATTCCAGAGGCTGGCACAATCTCAGTGCAGGAGAAGTTGTCACCCAAACTTTCTGTTGTAGGGGTGAGCGAAGCTGTCTTGCCGTCTTGGTAGTGTAGATTTTTGAGGATGGCTGCGGCAAGTCATGACTCATTATCCCAACAGGAATTAGGGGGAATCGAACCAGGCCAGTGAACAACAATTCCTCCTGGTGTTCTGGTAATAACTAGTTCCGACAGGAGGTGAACGAGTGGTTCTTCAAGCTCGAAGTTGGTGTTGAACTGGGCGTAGCAATGCTGGTATGTCACATTGTTGTTGTTATTGCTGAGCAGGAGTGTGGAGTCATTTTCGCCGTTGTCCTTCGATGGTTTGTGAGGCGGCCCAAAGTACTTGCAATGATCCACAATCAGGTTGTGGTCTTGACTTGTTATCTTGCTGATCTCCACGGTGTACATCTGTTGATATACAGACGTAGAGTTGGTGAGTCCGAACGGGAATCGGTCTGGGCAATTATCCGATATGGTGCCAGCTCGGAGTCGCCCGCTCCTTCCATAATTAGAAGAGAGTTGTACCCGGACTGACTTGATGAATCCCAGTTGGAATTAGAGTCGGAGTCGAAATCGAGATCGAAGTCGAGGTCGAAGTCAAAGTCGAGGCTGAAGTAGTCGTCGAGAGTTGATTCTCGATGAGATCGCGTAGCGGTTCTGGAGGAGTTGCCGTCATCGAGTACGGGCCAGGGCAATCCTCCAGGTAACTTGCGAATTTTCCCTAGCCTAAGGCGATGAGGGTCCAAACGCCGAAGACGAGATGTCGCTGGTGAGGATGGTTGATGTCACACCCAGATTTACACAGAAACCCGAATGCTTCTATATGTGTGCCCAGGATGTCCACAGAACACATATAGATAACAAATATGATAAACAGAGTACATATGCTCGAATAAAATGATTTGACATCAGAGTTTGACTAAAATAACTATATAACACAGCGGAAGACTATTTATTAACTCTCTCTAAACGAAGACGAAGACGAAGACGAAATCCATAATCCACAGGGACTCTGACTGGTTGAGCACAGCTAGTAGAATGGTAGATCTTCAGGAAATTCAATAGCAGCAGTACCATCTAATCCATCTGTTACCCATCCGGGATTTTGTTGAATGGCAAGTGTAAGTAATTGTCTTACTTAGCAAATACAACACGGGTAATGAAGGCTTAAAAGAAAGGCTTGACACGGCTGTACTGCATTAGCAATTTTAGTTGATTCATTTTAACATAAACCAAGATTTCTACAATTAAGTGAATCCCAGTTGCAATCCAAATTAATGAAGTAGAGGTGAACATTTAAACAATAATAAATATCAATTTCTAATCAAAAAGGATCCAGGCCGCTCTTGACCCTGAGCAAGGCTATCCTGATAGATTATACACTCTGCAGAGGTTTCGCCCTTTACCCACCAGTCGCGTAAAAGTTCAAAGGAACTTTGCACCCAACCACGCACATCAACACTTCCGAGGTGTGACTGCACAGGGACGCTACGAGGCTTTTCACAAGACACCCTAACAAAACAGTAGCCGTTATGGTACAACCTAGGCAGCATGACCCAAGGCACCGAGATTGACTGACTCCCAGGGCGCTCCGAATAGGAGGGTCAATGGCGTCCAAGCGCGGAAAAATAACAACAATAGCAGAATAAAATAGCGCAACGTGTGGAACCCCCGCCATACGGAAGCTCCCAACACGGGACTGTGCCTCACGGGGACATAGCCAACGGATACTCCGTCCTCGGTGGATCAAACCATACTCTCACCCATGCTTCCCATAACGCCGTCGGCCCGTCGGTAACTACTGTCAAGCTAGAGCCGTACATGCTACTTGTCCAAGACCAGAGTCATTATAGTTCCGGCGGTGGCGACAGGTTCCTGGGTTGCCGCTTTAAGAACCAGTCCTTACGGAGAGACACTAGGGCCAAGCATGAAGCATACACCCTAGCTCCCTGTTCCATGTTGCTAAAAAGCAAGTTTTACCATTAACATTGAAGTGAACCATTAAGTCAAGATTAACAGTTAAACATTGGTGACAGTAGCGGCGCTTAGCAAAGTTCTACCCAAATGCAATAACCCAGGGTAATCAAGGTATAGGATAAACAAAGCTAGGAATAACCTTAATAGGACAACAATTTAGACACATGCATATGCAGTAAATAGTGTAAAGGTGGGTTTAGGTAGCAAGGATTGTCCGTGCTGTACTTGCCTTCGTCCAACTGCTGCTGTTGCTCTTGCTGCTGCTGTTGCTCTTGCTGCTGCTGTTGGTCCTGCTCCTCGTAACCCTCGAACTCAAACGTGTACGGCTCACCGACTGGACTCGTACATCAACACACAAGCATCCATACAAGCCAGTACATGCAAACAATATTATTCTATTAGAACAATACACCAAACAGTAGCAACAGAACAAAAGAAGGCTGCAAAACTAATCTACGCTTCGCTACGAACACGTGAGCGCGAAAATCACTCAAATCGGAGCTAAAACGAAGAAGTTATGGCTTTTCTAAGGTTCAGGGACTTGCTGGCAAAGTTTTAAAAGTTCTAGGGGCTTATTTGCAAAAATTCAGGGGCTAAAACATAATTTTGTATAAAAACAGGAGGTTTTATTTGCAAATTAATCAAATCAGGACCTCGGGTACAAATTTTAAATAAGGCAGGGGGTTTTCTGTAAAAATTAGGACTTAATTGTAATTATTTTTGAATAAAACAGGACTGCGGGTTAATTACGAAAAAGGATAGGGGTTCTTTTGCAAAAACGGCCGGGGCTGTCTGGTTTGACCGGTATTGACCCGAGTTGACTCGGGTTGGCTTTCGATCTGGGCCGTCGAATTTAGTTTGAACGGTGGAGATTAGATCGGGGAGAGGGGGGGTCATCGGCGGCGAGCAGAGCTGCGGCGGCGAGCGGCGGCGCTTCGCCGGCGTTGCTCGAAATCGAGCTAGGAGCCTCGGTTTGGGATGGGGATTGGCCCTACAGATGCGTCGCGGCTTGGCGAACTCGGCCAGAGGGCTCAAGTCGTCGGCGGTGCAGCGGAGGGGGGCGCGCAGGTAACCATGGCGGCGGCGGCGCTCGGCTGCGTCGGTGAAGAGCGGCGGCGGCGCTACGGAGCATGGTTTGGAGCATGGCCGGGCGCTACAGACTCACGGGACGACAGCGAGTGCGACTGGGAGGTTCTCGTTGGCGGCGACACAACAGCGGCGGCCGGCGACGACGAGCAGAGGCGGCGGGCGACCATGCGCGGCGGCGGCACGCGACAGTGGGGGAAAAAGGGCAAGGAGGGGCTCGGGAGCATGCAAACCTTCTAGCGAAGCTTCTCCGGCGGTCGTTGGCGACGGGGCGGCGCTAGACCGGCGGATCGACTGCGGCGATTTTGGGAACCGCGGCGGCGGCGATGCGAGCTCGAGCGGAGGAGATTTGGCGGCGCGAGGGGTTTCGACAGGGGTTGGGAAGCGGCGGTGGGGCTTAAATAGGGTGGACGAGGGAGAGTCCGGTCGGTTCTTGGCGTTCGCGCCCGTGCCTCGGCCGGACTCCATGGCCGGGCCGGACTCGAACTCGGCTGGAGCAAGGAGACGGCCTGACGGGTGGGACCCGGGCGTCAGTCGGCGTGGAGGGGGCGACGCTGCGGTGGGCTGGCTTGATGGGCCGACTTGGGCCGCAAGCGAGGGGAGGCGGGCTGGCGCGGAGTGAGAGAGGGGCAGGCCGGGGCGGCTAAGCAGGCCGGACTGGGCCGAAAGCGGGGAGAGATAGGCTGGGCCGCTGCGGAAGAAAAAGAAATAGGAGGGCCAAATTTGGACGGGGGAAAGAGTTAAGGGAGGAAAAACGGACTCGGGCCGCAGAAACTTTTCTAGAGCTCCAAACGCAGCGATTCAAATTCGAATTTAAACAGAATTTAAATTCCAACTGAACCAGACACAAACAAAACACTATGCAGCCGGCATGAATGCAACAAAAATGTTTCTAACCTTATATTAAATTTTATTTCCCATAAATAATTTATTTTCCTTAGATAAATATGAGCATAAAATTAAATAAAGGCAATTTAATTACTAAATTTTAAAAATAGGCATTTTTAGGGTGTTACAAACCTACCCCCCTTAAGATGAATCTCGCCCTCGAGATTCGGACGTGGATGGGAATAGTTGTGGATATTCAGCTCTGAGATCTTCTTCCCTTTCCCAAGTCGCTTCATCCTCTGAATGACGGCTCCACTGAACCTTGCACATCCGGATCACTTTATTTCTGGTGACTCTTTCTGACTCTTCCAAAATTCTGACAGGGTGCTCAGTATAGATAAGATCTTCCTCCACATTCAACTCATCAATCGGAATCTGTTCCTCAGGTACTCGCAAGCACTTTTTCAACTGAGACACATGGAACACATCATGTACTCCCACTAACTTCTCTGGTAGCTCTAACTGATATGCCACCTCACCTTTCCGACCAAGTACCTTGAACGGTCCAATGTATCGAGGTGCTAACTTGCCCTTAACGTTGAACCTCTTCACGCCTCTCATGGGCGACACCTTGAGATACACGAAGTCTCCAACTTCAAAACTGAGATCCCTTCGTCGGTTATCTGCATAGCTCTTCTGTCTGGATTGCGCCACTTTCAGATTCTGTCTGATTATCTGCACTTGTCGCTCTGCTTCTCTTAGTATCTCAGGTCCAAATACCTGACTTTCTCCTGTCTGATTCCAGAATAGTGGTGTCCTACATTTTCTGCCATACAGAGCCTCGAATGGTGCCATCTGCAAACTCTTTTGATAACTATTGTTGTACGAGAATTCTGCGTATGGTAAACTCTTATCCCAACTGGCACCATATTGTAGAGCACATGCTCTCAACATATCCTCCAATATCTGATTTGTCCGTTCTGTCTGCCCATCTGTCTGCGGATGGTATGCTGAACTGAACTGTAGCTTAGTGTCCATAGACTCATGCAATTGTCGCCAAAAGTGCGATGTGAACTGGGTACCTCGATCTGACACTATTCTTTTCGGTACCCCATGCAAACACACAATCCTCTCCATATACAACTTTGCTAGTTTGGCTCCGGTGTAGGTGGTCTTTACTGGTAGGAAATGCGCTACCTTGGTCAAACGATCCACGATCACCCAAATTGAGTCAAATCCCCTCTGAGTACGAGGTAAGCCAGTGATGAAATCCATACCGACTTCTTCCCACTTCCATTCAGGTACCTTCAGGGGCTGGAGCAAACCTGCTGGCCTCTGATGTTCAGCCTTGACTCTCTGACATGTGTCACATAGAGCTACGTATGTGGCCACATCTCTCTTCAATCCGTACCACCAAAATCTCTCTTTGATATCTTGGTACATCTTGGTACTACCTGGGTGTATTGAATACGCCGATTCATGGGCTTCCCTGAGAATTGCATCCCTGATCTGCACTATATCTGGTACACAGATCCTCTTCTCGTACCACAATGTTCCTTGGTCATCCACTCGAAAACCAGGGGCTTTTCCTAATGCCACTAGTTCCACGATCTCCTTGATCTTTTCATCTGCGAGCTGTCCTTTTCGGATCTCTTGTTCCAAGGTCGGTTCTACTGCCACCTCGGTGACGCTGGTCACATATCCCAGACTCATCCTTTCGAACTCTGCACTGAGTTCTTCCGGTAAGCGATGTCCCGTGATCTTATTTACATAACTCCTTCTACTCAGAGCATCTGCCACCAAGTTGGCCTTCCCTGGATGATAATGTATCTCCAGGTCGTAGTCCTTGATCAACTCTAACCAACGACGTTGCCTCATATTCAGATCCGACTGTGTGAACACATACTTGAGACTCTTGTGGTCAGTGTAAATATCACACTTATGTCCAATCAAGTAATGCCTCCAAATCTTCAAAGCATGTACTACAGCTGCTAACTCCAGATCGTGTGTCGGGTAGTTCTGCTCATGTTTCCTCAGCTGCCTCGATGCATACGCTACTACTCTGCCTTCCTGCATGAGCACACATCCCAATCCTAGACGAGATGCATCGCAGTAGATAGAGAAGCTCTTGGTTATATCCGGCAACACTAGCACGGGTGCCGTTGTTAACCTCTTCTTCAATTCCTCAAAGCTGACTTGACATTCTTCAGTCCAGACAAACTTAGCATTTTTCTCCAATAACGCCGTCAAGGGCTTAGCAATCTTGGAGAATCCTTCTATGAACCTCCGATAGTATCCAGCCATTCCAAGGAAACTTCTGATTTCACTCACATCCTTAGGCGGATTCCAACTCAACACATCACTAACCTTCTTCGGATCAACTGCCACTCCACCATCGGACAGTACGTGTCCCAAGAATGCTACTTCCTTCAACCAAAACTCACACTTGCTCAGCTTGGCATACAATTGATGCTCACGAAGTCTCTGCATCACCAACCTCAGATGTTCTTCATGCTCTTCCTCATTCTTGGAGAATACCAAAATATCGTCAATGAACACTACCACGAACTTGTCAAGATAGTCCATGAACACACTGTTCATCAGATACATGAAGTACGCCGGTGCATTTGTCAATCCAAAAGACATGACTGTGAACTCATATAGACCATATCGGGTTGTGAAGGCTGTTTTGGGGATGTCAGTCACTCGTATCCTCATCTGATGGTAACCGGATCGGAGATCGATCTTAGAGAACACACACGCTCCTTTCAACTGGTCGAAGAGATCATCAATCCTTGGCAACGGGTACTTGTTCTTGATGGTCACTTCATTCAAAGCTCGATAATCCACACACAATCTCTGGGTCCCATCTTTCTTATCCACAAACAAAACTGGTGCTCCCCAAGGGGACGAACTAGGACGAATATACCCTTTTGCTAACAACGCCCTTAATTCCTCCTTAAGTTTTTCCAATTCTTTTACTCCCATTCTATATGGCCTCTTAGCTATAGGTGCAGTACCAGGCTTAAGATCAATAACAAATTCAACTTCGCGGTCTGGGGGCATACCTGGTAACTCATCTGAAAACACGTCTGGGAATTCGCACACCACTCTGATGTCTTCCAGTGCTACACCTTCGGCTTGGTAGATCTGATTGTGTCCCACGGGACTAGCTGCTTGGTACTCCACTTTCTCACCAGTCCTTGCTGTCAGCTGCACCGTTCTTTTGGAGCATTGAATCATCCCATCATATCTGGCTAACCAGCTCATACCCAGAATCAAGTCAAACCCAAGGGTTTCTAGGACTATTGGGTTCACCACAAAGTCTACCCCCCTTATTGTGATGGTGATACAGGGGCAACGTAAAGTGGCACGCTGTTCTCCCCCAGGTGAACTAACTACCATGGGGTTTCCCATAGGTTGCAAGATCATCATGTTCTTTTTCACGAAAGCAGCAGATATGAAAGCATGCGAAGCTCCAGTATCAAACAAAACAGTTGCGAGAGATGAGTTGACAGGGAACGTACCCACAACGACATCCGTTGCTCCTTCTGTGGTTTCCGCACCCATGTGGTTGACCTTTCCTCTCGCTGGGTTCTGCTGCTGATTCCCGTTCTGGTTCTGCGGTTGTCCAACCCTCTGATTGCTGTTCTGACCCACGGTGTTCTGAGCCTTGCGAGGACAAGCACTGGCATAGTGTCCCAGCTCACCACAACCAAAACACCTCGGAGCCGTAGGTGCATTGTTGGTTGGATTGGGGCGTTGGACAGGACCACTCTGTGGCTGGTTCTGAGGACGCTGCTGAGGTAGTGCTGAGGGGTACTGGGGACGTGGCTGGTACTGGGGACGCTGCTGATACTGGTTGCGGTTCATCAAACCGGACTGTCCCTGGAATCGCTGTGGAGTCACCATTTGCTGGTTTCCTTGCTGAGGATTGAAACGAGGGCGAACATTGCTTCCTGACGGTGTGCCTTGAAGCTTTCTGTTCTTTTCCTCCATCTCACGGCGCTTGTGCTCCAGCAGTAGTGCGCTATCCACCACTTCTTGAAAAGTGGCGAACCTAGAGCACAGGAGTTGGTACTGGAGTGTATCATGTAGGCCATCTCGGAATCGGGTCTGCTTCTTCTTGTCCGTATTCACGTCCTCTGGAGCATAACGGGCCAACTCAATGAACTTGTCACGATAAGCGGTGACACTCATACCTTCCTGCTTCAATGCCAGGAACTCCTTCTTCTTCAGGGTCATCAGCGCTTCCGGCACGTGGTGAGAACGGAAGCTGTCGCGGAACTCCTGCCAAGTGATCTGATCACGATTGGGGTGAGCATATTGGTACGCATCCCACCAATCCAAAGCTGCTCCCTGGAGCTGTCCACTTCCATACAACACCTTCTCCCGGTCGTTGCACTGTGCGATGTCTAGCTGTCGTTCCACTGCCTTGAGCCAGTCCTCTGCTTGCATTGGGTCGCTGGACTTGTTGAAGGTAGGAGGGCGTCCCTTCATAAACTCGCCCCTTTTGTCTCTGGGCTGCACGTAGTGCTGTTGGGGCGGGTTCTGCTGATTCTGCTGCATCAGTGCTATGGTTTGCGCCATCTGCTGTGTCAGCTGGAGTTGCATCTGCATCATCTGCTCCATAGTGAGTGGCGGTGGTGGAGGTGGTGGGTTCTAGTTCTGGATGCTTCCACTGCCTCCGGGGTTGCTTCTGGTGTTAACCATCTACCATATCAAGAAATCTCCCATCAGTATTCCCGCCAACTGGTATTAGATAACCCATGCTTGCAGATGGTGCATAAGAAGATAGCAGTACTTGGAAAGATGTGATTCAGAGGTATAGAGAGTAAGACAGAGGAAGTGCAAAGGAGATAGCTAACCCAACTATTTATTCACTAATATTCCTTAAACCTTAGTTCTATATCTAGATGGAGATAGACTTGCGTCTATGACCATCACAATCATTACAAAGATCCAAATCAAACATAAGCATAATAACAATAAAATCAAGCACCCAAGGACATGATTCACACAAGACTCGACATCACTGGTTTTGAAAAAAACGTGACTAAATGATCTGAAACAAAAATCATGGTGGTCTCCTAATGATTTTTCAACCGTTCTAACTAAGCTGCGTTCCTACAGTCAGCACGGCTCTGATACCAATCTGTCACACCCGGATTTACACAGAAACCCGAATGCTTCTATATGTGTGCCCAGGATGTCCACAGAACACATATAGATAACAAATATGATAAACAGAGTACATATGCTCGAATAAAATGATTTTACATCAGAGTTTGACTAAAATAACTATATAACACAGCGGAAGACTATTTATTAACTCTCTCTAAACGAAGACGAAGACGAAGACGAAATCCATAATCCACAGGGACTCTGACTGGTTGAGCACAGCTAGTAGAATGGTAGATCTTCAGGAAATTCAATAGCAGCAGTACCATCTAATCCATCTGTTACCCATCCGGGATTTTGTTGAATGGCAAGTGTAAGTAATTGTCTTACTTAGCAAATACAACACGGGTAATGAAGGCTTAAAAGAAAGGCTTGACACGGCTGTACTGCATTAGCAATTTTAGTTGATTCATTTTAACATAAACCAAGATTTCTACAATTAAGTGAATCCCAGTTGCAATCCAAATTAATGAAGTAGAGGTGAACATTTAAACAATAATAAATATCAATTTCTAATCAAAAAGGATCCAGGCCGCTCTTGACCCTGAGCAAGGCTATCCTGATAGATTATACACTCTGCAGAGGTTTCGCCCTTTACCCACCAGTCGCGTAAAAGTTCAAAGGAACTTTGCACCCAACCACGCACATCAACACTTCCGAGGTGTGACTGCACAGGGACGCTACGAGGCTTTTCACAAGACACCCTAACAAAACAGTAGCCGTTATGGTACAACCTAGGCAGCATGACCCAAGGCACCGAGATTGACTGACTCCCAGGGCGCTCCGAATAGGAGGGTCAATGGCGTCCAAGCGCGGAAAAATAACAACAATAGCAGAATAAAATAGCGCAACGTGTGGAACCCCCGCCATACGGAAGCTCCCAACACGGGACTGTGCCTCACGGGGACATAGCCAACGGATACTCCGTCCTCGGTGGATCAAACCATACTCTCACCCATGCTTCCCATAACGCCGTCGGCCCGTCGGTAACTACTGTCAAGCTAGAGCCGTACATGCTACTTGTCCAAGACCAGAGCCATTATAGTTCCGGCGGTGGCGACAGGTTCCTGGGTTGCCGCTTTAAGAACCAGTCCTTACGGAGAGACACTAGGGCCAAGCATGAAGCATACACCCTAGCTCCCTGTTCCATGTTGCTAAAAAGCAAGTTTTACCATTAACATTGAAGTGAACCATTAAGTCAAGATTAACAGTTAAACATTGGTGACAGTAGCGGCGCTTAGCAAAGTTCTACCCAAATGCAATAACCCAGGGTAATCAAGGTATAGGATAAACAAAGCTAGGAATAACCTTAATAGGACAACAATTTAGACACATGCATATGCAGTAAATAGTGTAAAGGTGGGTTTAGGTAGCAAGGATTGTCCGTGCTGTACTTGCCTTCGTCCAACTGCTGCTGTTGCTCTTGCTGCTGCTGTTGCTCTTGCTGCTGCTGTTGGTCCTGCTCCTCGTAACCCTCGAACTCAAACGCGTACGGCTCACCGACTGGACTCGTACATCAACACACAAGCATCCATACAAGCCAGTACATGCAAACAATATTATTCTATTAGAACAATACACCAAACAGTAGCAACAGAACAAAAGAAGGCTGCAAAACTAATCTACGCTTCGCTACGAACACGTGAGCGCGAAAATCACTCAAATCGGAGCTAAAACGAAGAAGTTATGGCTTTTCTAAGGTTCAGGGACTTGCTGGCAAAGTTTTAAAAGTTCCAGGGGCTTATTTGCAAAAATTCAGGGGCTAAAACATAATTTTGTATAAAAACAGGAGGTTTTATTTGCAAATTAATCAAATCAGGACCTCGGGTACAAATTTTAAATAAGGCAGGGGGTTTTCTGTAAAAATTAGGACTTAATTGTAATTATTTTTGAATAAAACAGGACTGCGGGTTAATTACGAAAAAGGATAGGGGTTCTTTTGCAAAAACGGCCGGGGCTGTCTGGTTTGACCGGTATTGACCCGAGTTGACTCGGGTTGGCTTTCGATCTGGGCCGTCGAATTTAGTTTGAACGGTGGAGATTAGATCGGGGAGAGGGGGGGTCATCGGCGGCGAGCAGAGCTGCGGCGGCGAGCGGCGGCGCTTCGCCGGCGTTGCTCGAAATCGAGCTAGGAGCCTCGGTTTGGGATGGGGATTGGCCCTACAGATGCGTCGCGGCTTGGCGAACTCGGCCAGAGGGCTCAAGTCGTCGGCGGTGCAGCGGAGGGGGGCGCGCAGGTAACCATGGCGGCGGCGGCGCTCGGCTGCGTCGGTGAAGAGCGGCGGCGGCGCTACGGAGCATGGTTTGGAGCATGGCCGGGCGCTACAGACTCACGGGACGACAGCGAGTGCGACTGGGAGGTTCTCGTTGGCGGCGACACAACAGCGGCGGCCGGCGACGACGAGCAGAGGCGGCGGGCGACCATGCGCGGCGGCGGCACGCGACAGGGGGGGAAAAAGGGCAAGGAGGGGCTCGGGAGCATGCAAACCTTCTAGCGAAGCTTCTCCGGCGGTCGTTGGCGACGGGGCGGCGCTAGACCGGCGGATCGACGGCGGCGATGCGAGCTCGAGCGGAGGAGATTTGGCGGCGCGAGGGGTTTCGACAGGGGTTGGGAAGCGGCGGTGGGGCTTAAATAGGGTGGACGAGGGAGAGTCCGGTCGGTTCTTGGCGTTCGCGCCCGTGCCTCGGCCGGACTCCATGGCCGGGCCGGACTCGAACTCGGCTGGAGCAAGGAGACGGCCTGACGGGTGGGACCCGGGCGTCAGTCGGCGTGGAGGGGGCGACGCTGCGGTGGGCTGGCTTGATGGGCCGACTTGGGCCGCAAGCGAGGGGAGGCGGGCTGGCGCGGAGTGAGAGAGGGGCAGGCCGGGGCGGCTAAGCAGGCCGGACTGGGCCGAAAGCGGGGAGAGATAGGCTGGGCCGCTGCGGAAGAAAAAGAAATAGGAGGGCCAAATTTGGACGGGGGAAAGAGTTAAGGGAGGAAAAACGGACTCGGGCCGCAGAAACTTTTCTAGAGCTCCAAACGCAGCGATTCAAATTCGAATTTAAACAGAATTTAAATTCCAACTGAACCACACACAAACAAAACACTATGCAGCCGGCATGAATGCAACAAAAATGTTTCTAACCTTATATTAAATTTTATTTCCCATAAATAATTTATTTTCCTTAGATAAATATGAGCATAAAATTAAATAAAGGCAATTTAATTACTAAATTTTAAAAATAGGCATTTTTAGGGTGTTACAGTTGATCCCATCGCGCCTGAAGGTGAGCTTGTGGCGAGTTGCCCCACGGTGGGCGCCAGATGTTGGTGTTTAACGACCGAGTATCTATCTAGGGTACCACAGAGAGTAGCATTTATGGGTCTCACCGAGTTCTAAATGATGGTGCACACACAAGACAACAATTTAGACAGGTTTGGTCTGCAAATTGCGTAATACCCTACGTCCCACAGGTGTTGACTGCTTCGGAGTAGTAGGGTAAAACTTCTCGTAGTTGAGTAGTTTAAACCATATGTGAGTGGTCCTAGGGATCCAGGTCCCACAGGTGTTGGCGGTCGTTACGACACATTTTCGACCACCAATACTCGAGAATAAAAGAGGTTATTTGTGACATTCCTTGCATCTAGATTTATTTCTAACAAAGTTCCACGAGTTTTGGTGTGTTGCACTTGTGTAGGTACAATAACGAGAAATACGAGCTATAGGGGTCAGAATTGACCGATTCGGCCGATTACCCCCCTTAGCCATAGATGACACATGACATGTGGGTGACCGCCACCTCTTCCTGGGGCCAACACAACACGAACTACACTACGAGAAGCCAGCCGAAGGGGGTCCAAGACCAGAGGCGGTGCAGGGGAGGCCAGCCATGGGCCAAGCCCAATTCGGCCGAACCCTGGCCTTCGGTCGAACCACCCCACAGCAGGAACCGACCCCAGGGAGCAATCTGAGCCCTTGGAGGCCAAGTGCGGTGGATCCACTGGTTCGGATGAACCAGGATCTTCGGCCGAATAAGGGGGAACTGCCCCTAGCTTCCTTAGCGGTTACCCAACCTCAACCGCCATGTAGCACTATAAATAGAGGCGTCCACTTCACTTGTAACACACACCAAGCCAAGGAGCTCTCTTTCCACTTGTTCTAGTAGAGTTAGGATTGTTTAGTTGGGAGTTAGAGTTGAGTTGAGCTGTGCCTCGGAGGTTCCAGAGTCATCTTCAGAAGCTCTGGTCTTAGCTCTTGTATCTTTTCCTTTTCTTTCTGTAAGACTCTGAGTTATCAATATAGTTATCTTTGTCATCTTGTCTGAGTTATTTATACCCTGCCTCTACTTTATTATAGTTGCAAGTATATCGTGTTTAGACTATAGTGAGTTGTAGTTCTAGTTCTTCTTGTTCTTGTTTAAGTCCTTGTCTTAATTGGTTCTTCGATCCTGCTTAGTATTGGAGGTGAATTGTCACCAAGAGTACTGATGGGTTGCTTACTCTTGCTAGCGGAGTAAGTAGTTATTGGATAGTGTAGGTGTGGTACCTAGACTATACTCAGCCTTAGTTTGTCTCTAGGTCGACGGAGGTGGTAGTCGTCAGGTGGTGTCAGCCCTATACGACCTACATAGCCCATCACATCCAGATCCGGCCCGCAGGAGCCTCTAGCGTTATTGACAACACCCCTTCTCATCCCTTACCGCGTGTTGGTGGTTTCACCTCCCGATGTTAAGACATTAGATTTATCCTAGAGCCTGTAGAATTTCTACCTCAACTCCTGTACCTCTTGACCCGAGTAACCCAGATAGACAAGTACCCAGGAGTCCTCTATCTCTTCTCGTTGTCCTCCCAGCTAACTATTCTTTCTCTTCCTTACCTGAGCCTACCTTGAGCTGTGTGTCACGGTATATCCATTCCTATCCAATACCATTATCCCCTGTCTTGCTAGTCGTGTACCCTTCTCTGCTAGTCTCGAATATCTATTTGCTAGTACTCTTTCCATAAGCTTCCCTGCGGAAATATAAATTACAATACCTTGGATTACTCCCTGGTGAAGTGCTATAGCGGTAATTCTGTGCACTTGCAGAATATTTATATATTTTACTGAGCCATAAGAAGAACCACTGAAACACTCCTTACCCCAGTACCGGGATTCACAATCCTGATATTGGATCGTAAGAAGTGCTAACAAGCGTTTCTGGCGCCGTTGCCGGGGAGGCAATTGGCTAGATACTTTCAAACTTTTATCTCGAGCTATCTTAGTTGAGTATATCGCTACTCAAGCGGGTTTATCCTTGCTCTTTTTCGTTGGTCTTGTGAAGCATCCTGAGCTATCTTAGTGCATGACTGGTTTCCATTTACAGTCAAACTTCCAAGAAAATCCTGAGTCTCTTGTGAGGAAAGTGCGATCCCGTGCTGTACCTCCTCAGAAGCAGCTCATTCCGATGACCCTAGTCTTTCCCGTCCTCGACATGGCTTCATTGAGGATGGCAAGCAAGACGATCCGTGAGTTCTCCGCTCCATCAAGCGAGAACGTGCATGTCGGACCAGCTCCGCCAGTCAGAGATGGCAACTTCGAGCTCAAGCCAGCCCTCATCAACATGGTGCAGGCTAGCCCATTCTGCGGCAAGCCACACGAGGATGCCAACGCTCATCTTCAGCATTTTCTGGAGATTTGCAACACTTTCACCATAAGCGGGGTAAGCATCGATGTCATTCGCCTTCGTTTATTCCCATTCTCATTATTAGGCAAGGCAAAACAATGGTTTTATGCTAACCGCGAAGCCATAGACACTTGGGATAAGTGGACTAGCGCATTTTTTCTAAAATTCTTTCTGGTTGGGAAAACCAACGCCCTTCGGAAAAAATTGCTAGTTTCCAGCATTTAAAAGATGAAACAGTCCCGAAGGTATGGGATCGCCTCCAGGACTATATATCTACTTGTCCTCACCATGGTATGCAGAGTTGGTTCATCATCCAATCCTTTTACCATGGGCTTAGAAGCTCTGCCCGTGAGTATTTGGATGCTACTGCTAGAGGTTCTTTCTTCTCTCTTGAGGAGAGTCGTGCAAAGGCCCTCATCGAGAAGATGGTCGAGAACCAAGGTTGGTCCGATGATCGAGCACAACCTCAAACCCGAGGAGTACATCAAGTTGAAGCTTTGGACATGCTCGCTACCAAGATGGACTTTCTGATGAAGGCGCTGGAGGCCCCTGCTCAAGAAACGGTGCAAGCCATGGACTCTAGCATGACTTGTGAGGTCTGTGGCAACACTGGCCATTCGGGGAATGACTGCCCCGAGACGCGAGAAGATGCCCACTACGTCAACAACTCCAACAACAACGGGTATCGACCGAACAACTACAACAATCAAGGCTGGAATTCGCGCCCAAACCTCCCATTTGAGAGGCCTCAACAAGGTAACAACTTTAATTCCAACAATTTCAATAATCAACCATCTCTTAGAGATCTAGTGTTTGGCCAGGGTAAAATCACTAAGAATATCAATAAAAAGCTTGCTGCTAATGATAAAATCCTGAAAAGCATGGACTCTAGATTGGATTCATTCTCTTCTGCCATGAAAAGTCAACTGAGCTTTAATAAAATAATCGAAACCCAAATTGTTCAGTTAGCTGCAGCCGTTCCTGTTACCGAGTCGGGGACGATTCTGGGGCAACCCGGACCTTCCATTGAAACAGTTACAACTATTACTACGAGACAGGGTAAGATGCCTCGTAGGACAATCCGTATTAACCATGCAGGTGACGTCTCATACATTGACATACAAATACCAATGATGGCGTACCTGCCAAAAGCTGCAAGAAAGGCGATCATGAAAACCCCTCCAGAAAGGAAGGACGATCCTGGAGTGCCCATCATTCAGTACATGATCTGGAATCGTCGCATTGATGATGCACTCTGTGATTTGGGGGCCAGCATCAACATTATGTCTAAGGTACTATTCAAAAAGTTACGCTATTCCACTTTGTCTTCGACAGCTGCCCAGGTACAACTTGCGGACTCGACAATCCGTTATCCTGAGGGAGTGATTGAAAATGTGCCAGCCCAAATCTAGGGATACTATGTCCCTACGGACTTCATCGTCCTTGACATGGGGAGCGATTATTCGTTTCCCCTTGTGTTGGGCTGGCCATTTTAAACACTGCCCGGGCAAGGGTCGATATGGAAATGAGAAAAGTCTCGTTCCACATCAGCAGGACGTTGATTTCTTTCAAGTTTCAACCTCAGGAAGAGAAGAAGACAAAGCCTCGTATACTAATAATCTAAATTCTAATAGGTTCAGCACAAAGATGGGGAGCATTCCTAGTTGTTGTCGGGCAGCATAGTTTTCGCTCCATATTCCAACTTCAAACCAAGAACTTCTGAATGCCACTGGAGCAAGTCGAGAACGACTTGCAGCCAAGAAGGGGAGAATGATGAGGACATCACATGCTCGGATATGACCATACGCCATGATGTGTGTTCAATGTCATTTTCAGAAATATATAGCTGGATCAAAAAGAGTGTTAAACATACATGGAAGGCATGGAGGACCAAAGAAGTTGATTGGGGACCAATTCTAAGTATTCCCACGTTCCCCATCAGGCTACCACGTCACATTGGCCCAAGGAAGGAAAGAGACCAAATCCAACACGTTTTGGAAAGTCTGGTTTCGGACTGCAGGAAAGTGTTGACTTGCGACGGCCGCAACGATTTCATCCAGACTCCGTTTTGGGAGTTTAAGTACTTGATGGAAAGCTTATTAATTCTACTTTCAGATGAATCCGGACTCACCTTGATTTACTACAGAGATCTTTTCTGCCCACGGTGCTGCGTCACCTTATTTTGGGCCAATGGGCCATGTATCAAGTTGGGTCCATTAGGGACGTGTCCTAGGGTTGGAGCACGACCACCACCAGGTCCTGGTCGTGTCCCTCCCCTCTCATATACCCCCATAGCCCCCATGAATAGATTGGGTTTTGTTTAGATGAAAGTTTAGACATTGCTACTTGCTTGTAAGCGCGCGTGCTCATCGAGCCGCCCGTCTTTGAGTTTACGGAACCCCACCTCTATGTTTTCAGATTGGTTATTAACTCCATATTAGCAATTGAGTTGCTTGTTCTACTTGTTCTTGCTTGTTCTTCGATTGCTTGCAGGAATTACCCTAGTGATTTCGTTGATCATGCTCCACAAGATCGCGGCGACCGCTGGAGTTGGTGTATCGGTTGTTATGGCGCAGCGTCCTTGGACGGTTGTAGTCGGGCCATGAACGTCTCTCCAGTCTAAATCGAAGTTATCCCCCTCTCATCGAAAGATCGGGTGTAAACCGTAGCGGGTTCTCATCATCTTGGTTTTGCCAGTCATTGTTCTTTGGAGCCTGCCAAAGCTTTGAAAAAGTTTAGTCGAGACGGGTTTTGGAAAAAGATTTCCGGGAGCACCAATTGTTCGGCTCCCCGAACCAACAATATTGATAACCCCACCTTGCGTTTCATGCATCGGTGGATGGCTATGACGGTATTCCCATGTTCCGACTTGCGGCCAGTTAATGTGGCCGAGTTGCGGATTTTATAGCCATGGTTAGACAAGTTGTTGTTTCTCCTATTCGGGACATGGTTGCCCATTGGCTGTCTCATCATACTCATGTATGTAGTGTGGCGGTGACTTCTCTAGTCACTCACCTCACTAACCAGCTGGGTGTTCTGGAGAGCACCCAGTTGAACTACATAGAGACAACACGATCCGTTGTGGATGCCGAGCACTTCGTGCAAGGCCATATGATACGATGAGTGTCCGATGAAACATTTGTGATGATTTACCGCGGTTATACAACCAAAGTGCTGCTGCCCTGTGCAGAGCTAAGGTTGTATACCGCCCAAAAACTAACTCTTCAGCTAAGTACCGAGTCGGATGACTCTCCCCCTTGGAGAGAGCCAGCTCGGCACAGTGTTGCAGGCACAGGGCCATTCACCCGAGGACGAGCCAGGCGAGATGCTGGGCTCGCCACCTCACAGGAACCGACAAGTCCATTACAGCAGCCACACTGATACACGTCTGCATTCGATGCAAGCTACGACGAGTACACCGGTGCTGGGACGTCAGGAGCAGGAGGCTCTGGACAATCCCAGGACTCGGACTACTTCACCCCGAGCCACTGGGATTACACCCAGAGTACAGACTCTGAGTACTCCCAGGGGTGGTATGCAGGGGGGTACGACAGTGCCTCCCAACCGTACTTCCCTGGGCATTCTCAGTCCGCACGCTTCTCTACACCCAGCGGCTACGACATCGGTTGGGAGTTGTCTTACATCTCTGACTGAGTCGACTTCCTCGATGACCGTACCCGAAACATGGAAGGCACTTTGGCACGCCATTCTTAGTACCATCAACAGAATAGTGGCGTGCTGGAATCTATAAGGTACGATGTCCAGCGGCAGACAGACCAAATGGCAGAATATTGTTTAAGGTTTCGACCCTATC
Organism: Echinochloa phyllopogon; assembly: GCA_033239725.1. Lineage (NCBI taxonomy): Eukaryota > Viridiplantae > Streptophyta > Magnoliopsida > Poales > Poaceae > Echinochloa > Echinochloa phyllopogon. The sequence goes on along the minus strand of BTCW01000015.1, from coordinate 17,819,081 downwards.
AATGGTAGATCCAAGCTTGGGGGAGGACCCCCACTAGGTATGTTCGACGTTCCCTTCAACATTTAAATCTTGCATTTCCCTTCCAGTTTTATTTCCATCTTAAAAATGAAAAGACCAAAAATATTTGTTTTGAATAAAATTAACTCCCAACTATGCATGGAATGAACCATATACCTCTCACTTTGGAAATGATGAATAATTGCTCTATCATTAATCTTGCAAGTGCTTTGTTTCAACTAGTTGCTTAATAGTACTTGAGTTAATTGGCATGAGTGAAAATGAACTTGAAAACCTTGTGGGAGCACTTGCTTTATTCCAAGTCTAAGTTGTTGATATAGTGAGATTGTGGTTAAGTTCTACTTTCGCTCTTAGTATGGTGAAAATCTCGGATGCTTTGCGCTTTCAAAAATTAAAAAAAGTTCCTCACTGGTCAAAAATTCCTACCAAAGCCATATGTTTAGTTTAGTTGAAACCTTCTCATCTTTTGCTGCTTGTTGTCTTAGTGAGTTTTGTCAAATTGTTGTAACCTTTGGGTGAAACTTTCATGCTTCTGAGATCGAGATTCATGTAGACACCACCTCTCACTTGCATGTCACACCCTGAAATTTTTGGATTTCAGGATGTGATTTTGAAGAGTAATTAAATAAAGAATTTCTCATAATTTTAAAATTTTTCTCAACTTTATTTAATTAACAGGGAATCTAGTATAAGGAAATGATTATGTTCTAAATTAAATTAAAACAATATAGGTTTAATGTTGTTTGGCTTGCATTCATGCTGGTTGCATTTAGTGCATTTATGTGTGTGAAGTTTTCTAAAATGCGTTTAGAAGCCTAATGGGAATTTTCCAGAGCTTTCTGGGATTTATTCCTATTTTTTCTATAGCTAATTCAAATTTTTGGAAGGTGCTATAATCTTTTTCATGAGCTCCAAATATTTTATTTGGGTTCATCATGTCCAAATCTATCCCTAGAATCTTTCCTGAGATTTTTGGAGTATTTTCATGGCTTAAATGATTTATCTAGGATTTCTGGATTAATCCTTGCTCCTAAAAATATTGTCCAAAAAGAAAGGGGAGAAACCCAAATTCTATCTGGGCCGGCTTATCCTAAACCCCAGCCCGACCCGACCTGCTCCCTCCACTCTCTTTCTCTTCGGGCCAGGTTTTCCCCGCGCGGCCCAGCTCTTCCTTCTTGGGCCCAGAACCTCCGCGCCAGCTCCCGCCTCCGCTCTGTGGGGCCAGGATCCCTAGGGCCACTCATCTAAGGAATTAAACTACTCGATATGGGGAGTTATGACCCGACTGCTTTGGACTATCCAGATAAGGCATATGACGTTGTAGTCAAGTTGTAGAACTACTCGTATTCAAGATAGACTACCTTAATGTGACCTTCCAGGTCGGATACGAGTAGTATTTGTAATCAATTTGTAACTCTGCTCCCCGAGTATATAAGGAGGAGCAGGGACCCCCTCAAAACAACTCAACTCACATACAATACAATTAAGCACACAGGACGTAGGGTATTACGCTACTTGCGGCCCGAACCTGTCTAAATCTTTGTGTTGTTCGTGCACTGTCATTCCTAGAACTCGGCGAGACCCACTAATCTACTCCCTGGGATACCCCCAGATAGACGTGCTCGACATAAATCATCGACACTTGGCGCCTACCGTGGGGCCTTTCGCCGAAAGCTCACCATCAGGGACGATGGAATTCACTACCTTCAAGATTGCTGACGTCGAAGAAGGAGCCACCTTCGCTTTCGGCGCATGGACCTTCGTCGCCGAAAGCGATGGTAGGTTCGCAAGCTACCTCCAACTCGATCTCGACTCCAATTCCGAGTTTGATCTTAACTCCAAGTTCGCTCGGGATTCTCCAGGCCGAGTCCGGGTACGACTCGATCCCAGCTATGGAAAGAGCAGGGAACTCCGAGCTGGCCACGCCATCGGACAACCCCCCAGATCGGCTCCCAAAAGAATTCTCCAACATAATGAACTCGCATAAACAGAGTCATACCACAAAGCAGAGGCATGGACGACCCAGGAGTCCCACTCAAAGCCAAGTCACCCCGACGACCTCGAGCTGGCATCAGCGCCATCGAGGGACAATGACGATGACTTCAGCATCCTGCTAAGTGATGCTCCTGATAACGTCACGCGCCTACACCATCACGCTCACTTCAACACTGATTTCGTGTTGGAGGAACCACTCGTTCACCTCCCATCTGGACTAGTCGTGACCAGAACACTGGGAGGACTCGCCGTTCACTTGCACGGAGCGATTCCGGCCGACACCTCCCAGGACAACGACTCAAGACTTGCTGCCGTTATACTGGAAGAACTCCCCTTCCAAGACGGCAAGACTGCATCGCTCACCACTCCAACTGAAAGCTCGAGTGATAACTTTTCAACCACTCAGATCGTCCTCAGCGATCAAGACCCAAGCCGTTAGGTGTTCATGGCTGGCAACGAAGACCAAGGCACTCAATACGACCGCGAGCTGATCACCGACGTTTCTGAAGAGGAACGCACTACTGACGGAGAAACAGAGGAGCAAAATACTGCGCGTCAAGCAAGGAACGCCAAGCGCAAGCAGATTTCGATATGGTCAGCGATCAGCTAGTATCCCAAAACAAGATTTCATGCGAAATGCCATGCGAAACCTTACACAAGATTTCGATATGGTCGGCGATCAGCTAGTATCCCAAAACGCGCCGTTAAACATCTCCATCGCAGCAGAACTCGTCAGGGCCATGCCCAACACCCCTGCGGTCAGACAAGTACTCTCACTCCTCGACACGGCTCAGAAGGCTACGAACCAGGCGAATCCTAGCCACCACACTCCAGACACCAGACGCCCAGACGCTGAGAGACCACCCCCACATGAAGCTTCAATCGCCACCATAGGAGGACATCGACATGGCCAAGACGCTGATCGCAACCACCAGCAGGGGAGAGGACGCAGTAACAACCAAGATGATGCAAGGCCACGAGATCGAGACCTTCGCAACGTCATTAATGACAACCGTGATGCTCGCTCCGTCATTCAGTCGAGTCAACAACGACGCGTGGAATCAGAACTCCATCGCCGCGCAGACTACGACCGCAACTACGGGCCTCTGCCCCACCACAATTATAGAAACCGACCACGCGATCAAGAACGCCATTACGACCGTCACGAAGAACGCCGCAACGATCGCCGAGAAGAGCACCGTAACGACCACCACCGACATCAAGAGTTCTCAAATTACAGCGATCAACCTCCCCAAAACCACAACCGTGGACGACAATACGACTCCGACCACAACACCTCTAGCTTCCGGAGTGATCGATCACCAGGCGACAAATATGATGGCTTTCCAGCCTTTTCCAGGCGCCTAAAAGAAATCCAATGGCCAAGCAAGTTCAAACCTACAGGAATTAAGAAGTTCACGGGCAAGCAAGACCCTGAACAATGGCTCCGAATTTACTCTACAGTCATCCAGATGGCTGGAGGATCCAACGACATCAAGGTCAGTTACTTCCCTGTTATGCTAGATACCACGCCCCTAACATGGCTCGAGGGCCTCCGCCCCGGGTCCATTGACTCCTGGGACGATCTCACCAGGAAATTCACCACCAACTTCCAGGGAACGTAGGCTCGGCCTGGAACCCATTATGAATTGGCAGCTTGCAAGCAAGGAAAAGGAGAAACCTTGCAAAAATAGATCAAGAGATTCTTTGATAAAAGATCTACAATCGTGGATATCTCCGACCGGGAAGTAATCGATTGCTTTCATGATGGTCTCTACACCCGAGAAATACACCGTGAGTTCGGCCGACGTCACCCAGAAAACATCATCGAGCTACGACGCATTGTCGCCGAATGGGCAGACCAAGACGATCGCGAGCGGGAGCGCTTTGACAGACATCGCGATAACAATACGAACAATCACAACAAAGACAACGGTGACCGACGTAACGATCGCCCAAACAATCGGGACTTCAATCTCGATAACAGGAAGCGCAAGCTAGACAACAGAGTCGCGGCGGTCCAGCGCCCTAGTCGTAAGACTCGTTCAGCGGCAGATGTCATGAACGGTCCTTGCCCTTACCACCCCAACGACAAGCACACAATGGCGAAGTGCTTTCACCTAAAGCAGGAATTCGACAAGCTAACACCAGATGCTCTCAAAACTGACAAGAAAAAAGAAAGACAAAGATGACAAAGACCCTAGCAATAACTTCCCAAATGTCGAGAACGTCGTAGCTGTACTATTCAGTGGGGACACCCTGAACCGGTCGAAGCGCGCCAAGAAGCTCACTCTGCGAGAGATCATGGCGATAGAACCTGCCACCCCAACATACCTAAAGTGGTCAGAAGTGCCTATCACATTCTCCAGAATAGACCAGTGGACAAACTTTGCAAATCCTGGCAGATACCCTCTGGTCATAAACCCAATCGTGGCGCAAGCCAGACTGACTAAAGTACTCATTGATGGAGGCAGCGGGCTCAATGTCATCTTCGCAAACACGTTCAAGAAGATGGGCCTAAACATTACAAAATACCTCAACCCTACAGACACTCCATTCTATGGCATTATCCCAGGCAATGCAGCAATCCCCCTGGGCCAGGTCACATTACCAGTTACCTTCGGGCCAGAGCAAACTTCAGAACCGAGTACATCAAGTTCGAGGTTGCTGACTTCGAGACCTCATACCATGCGATTCTTGGGCGACCAGCCCTCGCCAAATTTATGGCGATTCCGCATTATGTATACTTGGTTCTCAAGATGCCTGCTCCTAAGGGAGTACTTTCCCTAAAAGGAGACTTAAAGGTATCGTATGATTGCGACGGTGAGGCAGTAGAATTCGCCGCCACTTCGCACGTCCCTACCCAGATGCTGGAAGTACTCACCTTGGCCAAGAAGTCGAAGGAAGACGACCTAGAAGTACCCAGCAAGAAGTCAACAAGTGTCAACTTCAAGCCCTCCGAAGAAGTACAGCTCAAAACTGTAAATCTTGGGACGGGCGATCCGTCCAAAACTGCCCTTATAGGGGCAGATTTAGACTGTAAATAGGAAGACGTGCTCATCAAGTTCCTCCGAGATAATAAAGATATTTTTGCTTGGAAACCATCTGATATGCCTGGTGTTCCTAGAGAACTTGTCGAGCACAAACTAAACGTTGACAATAACGCAAAACCCAAAAAACAACGCCTCCGATGATTTGCGCACGATAGACGTGAGGCAATAAAAGAAGAACTCGCTGCAGGCTTCATCAAAGAAGTCTTCCATCCCGAGTGGTTGGCTAATCCAGTGTTGGTTCGGAAGAAAAACAACAACGAGTGGCGGATGTGTGTTGACTACACAGATTTGAACAAGCATTGCCCAAAAGATCCCATGGGACTCCCACGCATTGATCAAGTCGTCGACTCCACGGCATGATGCGCATTGCTCTATTTTCTGGACTGCTATTCAGGATACCATCAGATAGCTCTAAAGAAAGAAGATCAGATCAAATCATCTTTCATCACTCCCTTCGGCGTTTACTGCTATACAACTATGTCTTTTGGATTGAAGAACGCCGGCGCCACATATCAGCGAGCCATACAAACGTGCCTATCCAAACAAATTGGGCGCAATGTAGAGGCATATGTTGATGATGTAGTCGTCAAAACAAGGCAGTCAGAACATCTCATAAACGACCTTCAAGAAACATTCGACAACCTTAGAATATTCCGTTGGAAACTTAACCCAACCAAATGTGTCTTTGGTGTTCCGTCAGGGAAACTTTTGGGGTTCATGGTCAGTAACAGGGGCATCGAAGCAAACCCGGCGAAGATTTCAGCAATCCTTGCCACGGGAGTACCGAAGAACGTAAAAGATGTCCAGAAGCTGATAGGATGCATCGCAGCCTTAAACAGGTTCATCTCAAGACTAGGAGAAAAAGGCCTCCCTTTCTTCAAATTGCTTAAAAAGCAGGATAAGTTTTCATGGATGAATGAAGCACATACGGCGTTCGAAGAACTCAAAACATATCTATCTACTCCACCAGTACTCACAGCGCCTCTGAAAGATGATCATCTATATCTATACATTGCAGTGACAACCCATGTGGTCAGCACTGTAATAGTAGTTGAAAGACAAGAAGTTGACAGGATGCATCGCAGCCTTAAACAGGTTCATCTCAAGACTAGGAGAAAAAGGCCTCCCTTTCTTCAAATTGCTTAAAAAGCCAGATAAGTTTTCATGGACGAATGAAGCACATACGGCGTTCGAAGAACTCAAAACATATCTATCTACTCCGCCAGTACTCACAGCGCCTCTGAAAGATCATCATCTATATCTATACATTGCAGCGACAACCCATGTGGTCAGCACTGTAATAGTAGTTGAAAGACAAGAGGACGACCATGTATTCCTAGTACAGCGGCCAATTTATTTCATCAGTGAAGTACTCTCTGTGTCCAAGATTCGTTATCCTCAAGTCCAAAAACTACTCTACGCCGTCGTCATCACATCACGCAAGCTACGACATTACTTCCAAGCTTTCCACATCACAGTCGTAACTAAATTCCCGCTAGGCGAAATCCTCAATAATCTAGACACAACAGGTCGAATCTGCAAATGGAAGGCCAAAATTGGAGCATACCACCTTGACTTCACATCTCAAACAACCGTCAAGTCCCAGGCTCTTGCTGACTTCACAGTCGAATGGACAGAAATTCAAAATTCTACGACAACCACTCGACCTGAGCACTGGGTCATGTATTTTGATGGATCACTCAAACTTGAAGGAGGAGGCGCAGGCATACTTCTTATATCTCCTAAAGGAGACCAACTCAAATACGTTCTTCAAATCCTGTTTCAGGTCACCAATAACGAAGCAGAGTATGAGGCTATGTTGCACGGGCTCCGTCTGGCTGCATCATTCGGCATCAAGCGACTTGTTGTTTATGGCGATTTGGCAGTGGCCATCAACCAAGTTAATAAAGACTGGGACGCTTCTAAAGATACAATGGATGCCTACATTCACGAGGTTCGTAAACTAGAAAGAAACTTTCTAGGCCTGGAATTTCACCATGTCGTTCGTGACTACAACGTCGCCGCAGATGCCCTGTCAAAGCTAGGATCTCGGCGAGCCGACGTCCCAGTAGAAATATTCATCCAAGAACTACTCTAGCCTTCCATTAAGGGACCAACACGAGCTGAGACCATGCAATCCCAGTCCCATCCAGAAACTCAGATCATGGTAATCGACACTGACTGGATGACCCCTTTCATTGAGTACTTGAAAGACCACAAATTGCCAAAGCAGAAGCCAGAGCAAATACGCATTCAACGACGAGCTGCTAATTACGTAGTAGTGGACAATGTACTCTATAGGCGTGGCGCTTCGGCCAACGTCTTAATGAAATGCATCACAATTGACCAAGGAAAAGCTCTACTACAAGAAATTCATAGCGGCGTGTGTGGTAATCATGCTGCCTCACGAACATTGGTCGGCAAAGCGTACAGAGTAGGTTTCTTCTGGCCAACAGCCAAGCACGACACAGCGGACATCGTCAAAAAATGTCAAGGATGTCATTTCTTCGCACGACAAGCTCACTTTCCAGCACATGACCTCAACACTATACCACTATCATGGCCTTTCGCTTGTTGGGGTCTTGATCTCGTTAGCCCCCTTACCAAAGCTCCAGGCGGATTCGAGTGGCTCATCGTAGCCATCAATAAATTCTCTAAGTGGATCGAAGCAATGCCTTTAGTAAACGCTAAAGCCGCTAATTTGATCAAATTCTTTGATGGTATTGTCCAGAGATTTGGAGTTCCTCACAACATTATCACAGACCTCGGCTCTGTATTCACCAGCGAAGAATTCCAAGACTACTGTGACAGATATTCCATTGAGATACATTATGCTTCAGTTTCTCATCCTCGTGCCAACGGACAGGTGGAATAAGCAAACGGTTTGCTACTGCAAGGGTTAAAACCCAGATTGTATGAGCCTCTAAAGAAATATGGTGGGAAATGGGCAAAAGAGTTGCCCGCGGTGCTTTGGGGGCTACGCACCCAACCCAGCAGGGCCACTGGCCAATCACCATATTTCCTGGTTTACTCGAGAAACCAAGTCTTGATTATCAACTCGAGCTTTTTCTCGCGCCTCATAGGCAGCCACAAGATCTTCTTCGAGTTCTTTTATCCGAGATTCCAGACTTGCATCTCTATTCTTCTCCATTTTATCTACCAAAGCCTGCATTTGATGTTAGTTAGTAACTAATATATTCACTATCTTCTACTAAGTTTTCCACTTACCAGAGCGGCTACCAGGTGTTGCTTCAGCTGCATAGCTTCATTATCCGTAGCCCTTTCTTGTGGCGGTGGAGTACTTTGTGTGATAACAATGTTGGCGACTTCTCCAGCCTCCAAACCAACCTTCATGGTTTTACAAGCATTGTTCATATAAATTTTGGGAGATATACAGAGCAAAGGCTATATGATTTACCTCCACAGTTGACGGTGGCCTTTTGGCATCTCCCTGGTTTGTAGTTTCTAAGGGGCTTGCTTCTGAAGCCAAATTGACATCAGATTGCTCTTTCTCTGGAGACTGGTTCAGACCCGCAACTCCGACGCTTTCTTCGACAGCGCCAGGGAGGACTTCTTCTTCATTACGCTCTACTTCTTCAGCTCTTTTCAATTGTTCTTGTGGCGCAAGTACGCCAGATGGAATCCTTCACAAAGAATGCAAGATTCAATAGCTGAATTATGGCTCAATTGAAAGGATATCTTGGTTTAGCAAACTTACTTTGTCGGTGCGGTGGTTTTTGGCTTAAAGTTGAACTTCTTCAACTTCAGCACGCCCACTTTGGAGCTAGTTGTACTCCCTGTGGTACCACTCGCCATGGCACTTGTAGTTGAGGAACTTTGAACATCAGTGATAAATTTGGAGATCTTGATACGCTGACCTTCCTCTGCTCCAGGCACATATGATCCCGCAGGGGCATCTGATCGAGACCGAGTGGTTCTTTTCCGTTTTACCACTGTGGGAACTTTTGGTACTATGTCTATATCCTCTGTTTTTGGAAACAGTACATCCAAATTAAATGGCAGAACGAATAAAGTACTCGAATTTCATTATGAAGCCTTCTCTTACCTTGAAGATTAACTTGCTGGCCATCCGAGTCAGCTGCCTTCTCGTTGGATATCACTTCAAGTTCTTCTACATTGTCAGCAATTGCCTCTGTTTTCTCATTCGATGGCTCTGACTTTTCTGAAGAACTCTTTCCAAATTTCTCCCAGTCTTGCGGAGAGAGGCCACCAATTGGTCCGTCAGAATCAGTGGCCGACTACATGCGAGGAATCACTATTGAGACGCATGTTAAGAATGACTAAAATTTAAAGGTTTTGAGCACTTACAGAACTTGGAGATTGGCCTTTACAGAATTCTTTTGCGACGTATGGCTTCTTGTTGTTCACATTGCTGAACATGCGCGACAAGCGCATTAGCACGGTCTCATCTCCGAGTTCTTCTGGCACCATGCGGGAAGGATATGTATTTCCCTCATACTTGTATCCAAGATTGACATGCTCTTGGAGTGGTTGAATTCTTCTCTTGAGAAAACTGAAGGCTATCCCGACTCCAGTTAAGCCTTTGTTCTTCATTGATTGAACTCGCTTTAGCAAAGCGGGCACATCCTTGGCCTCTTCAGTGGTTGGCTTGGTGTTCCAGTTGGATAGATCCCTGGGATACCATCCATCTTTGACAGGATAGCTTTTTCCATGGTTCCCTGCTGTATTACAATTACACAGGAACAAGATTAGTGTATAACAATGTGCATTGACCGTAAATACTATAGGAAGAGTACTCATTTTTTGACTACTCACCGATTATGAACCACTCGGACTTCTAGTCTCCACAGGACTCCTTAAGGGGCATGGAGAACCATTGCTCTTTCATCCTATGGCGGAATTGAATTCCCGCTCCTCCAACCACTTCCATCCTCTGGAAATTTGGATGGGGCTTTACATGATACAAAGTGCGGAATAATGCGAGATTCGGATTGATGCCAAGGAATGTTTCACAAGCATGCACAAATACAACGATATTCAAAATGCCATTAGGATTCAGATGATGGAGTTGGAGTTTGTAAAAATCAAGGAGCTCGCGGAAAAAGGAGGAGATTGGAAGACCTACTCCACGCTCACAAAATGACACGAACAAAGGAATTTCATTTGTGTTTTCAGTGGAAAATTGTGCATTGAAGCAAGCCCTCCACTCAAGAGTTTCCTGGGATAAGAGCAAACCTTGCTCCACCAGGTCATGAAGGTCTCCTTCCTTCGCGGTGCAATACTTCCAAGCATCAGCAGGAGAAGAATGAGTCTTGCAATCTGGCTTTGTGTTTGGATCTACCAAGGGAACCCTCTTCCTTGATGCCTTCTTCTCCATAGGCTTAGCAGCAGAGGCCTCTGCTTTCTTTGAGCTCATGGTTGCAGATCGAGTTAAGACTTTGCTTTTCTCTCGCATTCACAAGAGAAGCAAGCACGGAAAGTCCTAAATGACAAGGAAGCTACGATAAAGAGACAAAAGGCTATTGCGCTGCGCTCAAGGTTAACGAAACAAAGGAATGTCTCACTTCAGATTTATAACTTTCGGTTAGGGTTACTGTTTTGAACAGTATCAACGGCGTATCGCATTCTATTACAGGGGATGGTTTAGTTAGTTTTTCCCGCGTAAATTTTGGATTACATTACAAACAGAATACTAGCGATTAATCAGATCTTCAAATCAAAAGATACTCTTTTGATTCAAAGCTCGGGGGCTGCTAACGGATAATCTGGGATTTGATTTCCTTCCGAAATTTAAGGCGGAAAACAGTGGAAAAAGATCTTTGACTGGTTTTAACAAAACCACTCGTAGATACGGAATCACAGTGGATCAATTCTTGTATTTGAAGACAACTTGAAAGTTGTTATGCTAGCGTAGATGCTTGAAAAAGCATTCTGATTCTTATGAAAATAATCGTCAAATATGTATTGGGATTCATGGCTTGGAGTAAATAAGGGAAGCAGTACTCGATCCAACGACTATTTAGAAGTACTCGTGGATTCGGGGGCTGCATTTGAAGGATACAATTTCTCTTAAGCCTATTATACTTTATCCAAGACCTTTGAATAGTTTTATCAAAACTACTCGAAAGCTCGATGGTTTCACGTTATCCAAGACCTTTGACTAGTTAAAACAAAACTACTCGAAGTGCGATGGGTGCATCTACTCGATGCACGCCATTAGACTACCTAGGTGAAATTCAAGATTAGTCTCCTGAACCTGCGACTGCTTAACGAGAACTCGGAGACTCGGGGGCTACAACTATTGGGTGCATCAAAAGATGTGCTTTAATGAAACTACTCGTCAGAAAGAGATTTGAGCGTCTTGGGCTTAGCTCTAACTACTCTAAGATGTTGAGAAGATTCAAGAGTTGAAGCAAAGACACAAGATGCTCGGGGGCTTGTGGGGCCAGGATCCCTAGGGTCACTCATCTAAGGAATTAAACTACTCGATATGGAGAGTTATGACCCGACTGCTTTGGACTATCTAGATAAGGCATAGGACGTTGTAGTCAAGTTGTAGAACTACTCGTATTCAGGATAGACTACCTTAATGTGATCTTCCAGGTCGGATACGAGTAGTCTTTGTAATCAATTTGTAACTCTGCTCTCCGAGTATATAAGGAGGAGCAGGGACCCCCTCAAAACAACTCAACTCACATACAATACAATCAAGCACACAGGACGTAGGGTATTACACTACTCGCAGCCCGAACCTATCTAAATCTTTGTGTTGTTCGTGCACTGTCGTTCCTAGAACTCGGTGAGACCCACTAATCTACTCCCTGGGATACCCCCAAATAGACGTGCTCGACATAAATCGTCGACACGCTCCTGGCCTGCCAGCCCCGCGTTCCCCCGCCCGGCCCATCTCGCTCTTTCGGCCCAGTTCGGCCCACCGCTCCACAGCTCCCTGCGCCACCGCCAGCAGGCCAAGCCTCGGCGTGTGTGCCATGGTCGCCTCGGTGTGCGTACCACGCTAGGACTGCATCCCACGCCCCTATAAATAATGAGCACCTGAGCCCGTGGCCTTGCCGTTGCCGCTGCTCCGCATCTTGCACCCCGCCTCTCATCCACGCGCAGCGCCGCCGCTGCCATGGTGCCTCGGAGCCAAGCCGCCGCCGCGATTCGCCACCCCCGCCAACCGTCGGCATAAGCGGCCTCCACGATGGGCTTTGCGAGGATGAGACACGCGCCTACCGCTGGTCGCCGTCGACAAATCCCTGCCGGAGCACCTTCCCCCACGTGAAGCCGAGCGCCGCCGCCGGACATCATCGCCTATTCACCGCCTCCGTTGCCGGCCGGGGTAATCCAACGGCACAACGAGTTCCCCGCGATGAGCCGAACCGGCAACTCTCCTCTTCATCCAATCGCTGGACCTTGTCATCCACGGGAAGACCCGAGCCGCCACCGGCCCACTTGCTCGAGCGCCGCCGTCTGCCCTGCATCGCCGGTGGTGAGGACCTCCACGTGATCCCCTACCCCTCCCATCTCTGTTGCGCACCTCGCCCAGGACCCCCACCCACCGCAGCGCCGGCGAGCCTGACGTGCAGAGCCGCTGCGACGGCCGTGGGAAGAAGAAGCTCATGGAGCTTTTTGTGGAAAACCCCCCAAGGATTTGTGTAATCTCTCATGCAGTTCCTGTGTCTTGCACGTTTCTCACAAAACCCCCTAGAGAATCCGACCCTTTGCACATAAATCCAACCCTTAAGGTTTATACTTGGCTTTTCTTATTAAATATTAAATTGAATAATAAATTAATCATTTTGTTCTCTAAATAAAATATAATTAAGTTATATCTCGATTTTTCATAAAGTATGCTAAATTGGTTAATGTTTAATTGAAAGCTACCTTTCTGATTAAAAGCAACTTAGAGTTAAACTCTGAGCTTTCATAAACAAATGATAATTTGATTAACATTAACTTATATGTGTTTCAATTGTAATATTGATTAGTTCAACACGGTTCATCAATTGATTTGATTAGATGCTCTCACGTATTTCAAGTTAATGTTTAATATGATATAATTTCTACATAAACAATTATGAATAAAACCTAATTAAGTTTTATCCCATTTTACAAATTCAAATAGAATTGAATTAATTCCAACATAAGATGTTTCTCTAAAATACCTTTTGTACTATTTTATATAATTAAAATTAAACAAGCATATAGTCTTTTATTTTTCTTTATAATCCAAATCTTCCGATAGTTGTATCTTTTTAACCGTAGCCTCGAGCCCTATTGTTTAGTACACTCTTTTAAAGGTTTTCCTTTGATTGGTGTACTGTTCTAGTTGTATATTGTATGTTTGCTTGTTTAGCTTTATGTTGTGCTCGATGATTGCTACGACTAGAAGGAACAGGCTTCGAGTGCGATCAAGGAAAGGAGTTTGAAGATCAAGAGGTGAAGACTATAAGTAATTATACTGGATTTGAGGCAAGTATAGCACGGACAATCCTTGCAACCTAAACACCACCTATTCATTACTTACTTTCATATGCATGTGTCTAAATTGATATCCCTATAAGGTTGTGCCTAGTTTGTTTATCCTGTCCATTGATCTCCCAGGGTTATGCAGATGGGTAGAACTTTGCTAGCATAGCTACTATCACCATTTACTCAACTATTAACTTTGACTTAATGGTTCACTTCAACATGATGGTTAAAACTTGCTTTTTAGCAACATGGTTTAGGGAGGTAGAGCATGCGCTTCGTGCTTTGTTCTAGTGTCTCTCCGTAAGGTCTGGTTCTTAAAGAAGCAACCCAGGAGCCTATCGCCACCGCTGGAACTATTATGCCTCTGGTCTTGGACAAGTAGCTTGTATGTCTCTAGCTTGCTAGTGGTTACCGATGGGCCGACGGTGTTAGTGGAAACAAGGTGAAAGGGCATTTTCTGATCCACCGAGGACGGGAGATCCGTTGGCTAAGTCTCGTTAGGCTCAGTCCCGTGTTGGCAGCCTCTGTGACGGAGAGCTCCACACATTGCGCATGGATGGGTGTGATGCCCGTGCTCTAGACGCCATTGATCCCCTTATGGTGCGACTTCGTAAGCGTCAGTCAATCTCGGTGCCAAGGGTGTCACTGCCTTGTTAAGCTAGCGGCTACTGTCTTGTTAGGGTGTCTTGTGAAAAGCCTCGTAGTGTCCCTATGCAGTCACACCAAAGGAAGTGTGGATGTGCGTGGTTGGGTGCAAAGTTCCTTTAAGCTTTTACGCGACTGGTGGGTAAAGGGCAAAATCTCTACAGAGTGTAAATCTATCATGATAGCCTTGCTCAGGGCCATGAGCAGCCTGAATCCTTTTTGATTAGTGGTTCCCTATTTAATATGATGTTTATTGTGCTTAATGTACTTCTACTTTACTAATTGGGTTGCAACTGTGTTTCATTTACTTGTAGTAACTTGGTTAATGTTAAAATGAATCCACTAAAAGTGCTAATGTAGTTCAGCCATGTCTAGCCTTACTTTGAGCCTTCATACACCCGTGTTATACTGGCTAAGTAATTAGGTTACTTACACTTGCCACTATTCAACAAAATCCCGGATGGGTAACAGATGAAGTAAATGAATCTGCTGCTACTGAGTTTCCTGAGGATCTGCCTCTCTTCTAATCTGTGGTCAACCAATCGGTGTCCCTGTCGACTTGAGGCTCTACCTATCGAGAGAGTTAATAAATAGACTTCCGTTGTGTTTTATTTAGTTTCTGCGTTAAACTTTGATGTAAAACTATTTTATTCGAGCATATGTACTCTAATTTTCCATATTTGTAAGTTGTAGTTGTTCTGTGGACATTCTGGACACACATATGGCAGCATTTAGGTTTTCAGTGTAAACCTGGGTGTGACAGATTGGTATCAGAGCCGTGCTAACTGTAGGGCCACAGCCTAGATAGTACTGATCATGCGTTAAGGTTCATTTTGCCATATAACCCTTGCTTTTACAAACCTTGCCATATAAATTGTTTCTAAATTTTATTTATTATTCATTTGATTAAAGGTTAACCAAATATGATTTCCTTAATTAAAAGTTAATTAAATATGTTAAATTGAATAATAAATTATTCAATTTGTTCTCTAAATAAAATATAATTAAGTTATATCTCAGTTTTTCATAAAGTATGCTAAATTGGTTAATGTTGAATTCAAAGCTACCTTTCTGATTAAGAGCAACTTGGAGTTAAACTCCGAGCTGTCATAAATAAATGATAATTTGATTAACATTAACTTAAATGTGTTCCAATTGTAATATTGATTAGTTCAACACGATTCATAAAATGATTCGATTAGATGCTCTCATGTATTTCAAGTTAATGTTTAATATGATATAATTTCTATATAAACAATTATGAATAAAACCTGACTAAGTTTCATCCCGTTTTACAAATTCGAATAGAATTGAATGAATTCCAACATAAGATGTTTCACTAAAATACCTTTTATACTATTTTATATAATTAAAATTAAACAAGCATAGTCTTTTATTTTTCTTTATAATCCAAATCTTCCGGTAGTTGTATCTTTTCAACCGTAGCCTCGTTTTCGTAGCCTCGAGCCCTATTCTTTAGTACGCTCTTTTAAAGCTTTTCCTTTGATTGGTATACTGTTCTAGTTGTATATTGTTTGTTTGCTTGTTTAGCTTTATGTTGTGCTCGATGATTGCTGCGACTAGAAGGAACACGCTCCGAGTGTGATCAAGGAAAGGAGTTTGAAGATCAAGAGGTGAAGACTATAAGTAATTATACTGGATTTGAGGCAAGTATAGCACGGACAATCCTTGCAACCTAAACACCACCTGTTCATTACTTACTTTCATATGCATGTGTCTAAATTGATATCCCTATAAGGTTGTGCCTAGTTTGTTTATCCTGTCCATTGATCTCCCAGGGTTATGCAGATGGGTAGAACTTTGCTAGGCACAACTACTATCACCATTTACTCAACTATTAACTTTGACTTATGTTGGCGGTCGTTACAACCTGATTTCCGACCTCCAATCGTGTATAAAATGAACACAATGGAATCACACACCATAGCTATATGGTTTATTTCTGATCATTACCAAATGTTTTGCTGTTTATTCGATTCCAGGAGGCATATGACTAAATTTGAGGCAAAAAGGACATGGAGTGATGAGTTCGGCCGAATCCCGAGATTCGACCGAACTCCATCCTTGAACCCGAGACGCATCACGACATGAAGACATGAAACCCAGCAGAACCCCGGGCGTGGATGGACCGCCACGGCTACCTTCAACACAAACCCAATGAATCGGAGGCCCGAATCCAACCCGATCAAGGCCCACCAGTCTACCGGAGGGCTCCAACTTAGCCCAAGACGAGGAGCTGACCTACAAACCGTCTTGTAACCGACCTAAGAGCTAGATCAGCACGTGGGGGAGCAAAGGAGGTACAGAGGTCGGTTCGACCGAACACGTGGCATTCGGCCGAATCCCTCAATTCGCCTGAATCCCCAGTTCGGTCGAATCCCCCAGTTCGAACTGGGGGATTCGGCCGAATTGGGGGGGGACCACCTCTGGCTTGTGTGCATGCCCACTCTGCCTCCCACCGACTTGATCCACCTATAAATGAAGGTCCTCGGCCCCTGCACACTACACAACACAAGAGGAGAGTCCCTTAGCGAAGCTCTGCCACTTTCATAATTAGAAGATAGGGAGAGAGGAGAGGTGAGCGTCCCGGAGAGGAACCGAAGTGTCGGCCCCTCTTCCCACTGTACCTCTACGGATGCGGCTCAGCTTCGAGTGACATCCGGGTCGTGTCTGGTAACTATTGTATCTCTCTCTGATTAATTGAGCATTTAGTTCTACATTTATATGCTTGCTGGTTCTTCGTTCAATGCTTAGTTGATTGGTATAACTGTATACTGGTTGCTTGGCTTGGGTGCTTATCTTTCTATAGGATATAAATATTAGTTGACTAGTGTAGGCACGGTGCCTAAACTTGAGGCTAACTTAGTTTGCCCCTGAGTCTGCGGACGTGGTAGTCGTTAGGTGGTGACAGCCCTATACGGCCTTTGTAATCCATCACGTTCATCTCGGCTTGTAGGATCCCCGAGTGTACGATAGATCACACCCCTTTCTCATCCGTTTTTGTGTGTGGTAGGTTCTGCTGTCCCAAAGCAAGTATCTAGCTGTACCTTTTGACATGCTCAGTTAATCAGTAGAGTGCTTCTACCAGGCTCGTGCCCTCACTACCCTCTTATCGCTTCTCTTCCCTCTTTGTTGTTGTCATCCACGTCATCCACTCCATCCCATTACCCTTGGACAACTTAGTTTAGAACTAGTTCACTTCTCATTCCCCCTGAAAATCGATACCTTGGAATACTCCCGGGTGAAAGCTACATCGGTATCCGTTCGCTTGCAGATTTATCTATAAGCCGTAAGGAGTGCCAACAAGCTTTGTGGCGCCGTTGCCGGGGACGGTAGCTGTTCGGATTCCGAACCCAAATTGTCCATGTATCCCCATCATCCACCATCAATATGGATTCCACTCTTACATTACATCAACATTCGGCTCAAAAGGGCGATTGTTTAGAGCCACCACCATCATCACATCCATCCACACACCCGGGTATGAGCTGCGTCCCGGCTTCATAGCCATGGTACAAGAGCAAATGTTCTCAGGAACGAATGCTGAGAGTCCATACGCGCATTTGCGCAAGTTTGAGCAACTCTGTTTGTGTCTCATCATTGCGGGCATGACACAAGAGACGCTTAAATGGAAGCTATTCCCGTTCTCATTGACGGGAGGAGCAAAGAAATGGTACTCCCTAGCTGTCGGAAATATGGAAGGGAGTTGGGAAACCCTTAGAGAGAAATTCTACCTAAATTTCTTCCCAGCTTCCAAGGTAGCCAGCCTCCGAATCGAAATTCTTACCTTTAAACAATTAGAGGGAGAATCGTTAGGAGCTGTGTGGGCTCGTTTCAAGCAAATTCTGGCCTCTGGACCGGACCTAAGCCTTCCAGAACCTGTTGTTCTACAACACTTCAGCCTTAGCCTCTGTCCCGTAGCCACCACTTTCTTGAACTTCGCTTCAGGAGGATCGTTTTCTCATCTAATTCCTAGTGAAGCGAGGGTAAACCTAGATTGTATCCTTGACGACACTCCCTACACTGGAATCTATGATGAACTCCCTAATGAAGAGAAGTAGCCTGAGCCTGAACCTGAACCTGAAGAACCTATACACCCACAATCTAAATCAATCAGCTCTTCCATTCCATTAGAACACGAAGCTCATTTCGAACCACAACCATACTTTAGCCAGGACTATTAGGATCCACTCTACACCACTCCCTATGATTTTGACGATGATCTATTCGATGACATCGGGGGTGCAGCAAGTTTCCCATAGGAACAACGTGTAGAGCCAAAAGATCAACCTCCCGACAAGGAAGAACTCGAATATCAGAGAGAGTAATTAGGACGTCTCTCTGCTATCATGAGTCGGTTATGGCTAGAAGAGGTTGAAGCCCCGATCGAGGTCGTTAAAATGCCCAAAAGGATCCGAATGATATTTTGCGAAGTCATGGGCATAGACAAGGAAATTGGATACGACCTGAGCCTCGAAATCAACATAATCACTAGCTCTTTGGTGCGAGCTCAATTCCCCGATGAACCATGATCATCATCTCAAAAATGCCTAAGGTTCACATCGGGAAGAATCCTTGACTGTTTGGGGATCTTGCAGGTCACACCCGTTCAGATTAGCGACCCTAAACTGTTCCTGGATTTCCATGTCTTTGACCTACCCAAAAATTCCACTCATTCTATCTTTATCGGGAGGCCAATTGTGAAAATACTAGAAAAAGCACCAATGAATCAGCTAGTAGAGCTTAGGATCGGGAAAGAACTTGTCCCTGTCTCTTACTCTCATTGTCCGAACACCCTAGTAGATATAGATCCTGATCCTATGGAGGAGGTCATGTCAACAGCCTTGACGGACTTAGAGCCTACCATCCGAGAGGAAGATATCCAATTCTTTATAGAGGAAGAAGAAACTCAACTTCCAATCAAGTTCAATCCAATTGAAACTCCAAAACCATCTCTAATCGAGCTGAAACCTCTTCCTCCTGGATTAAAGTACGCTTTCCTCCTCGGGGACAAGCAAACTCTAGTGATTATTAGTGACAAGCTATCCGACCTAGAAACCCAACAACTGCTCACTATCCTAGAGAAGAATCGAGCGGTCTTAGGATATTCACTCCAAGATCTAAAAGGGATCAGTCCTAACATTTGTACCCATCCTATCCCAATCGATTCTAAAGCGACACCGTCTCGGGAACCTCAAAGACGGTTGAACAATGCCATGAGGGAGGTCATGGAAAAGGAAGTTCTCAAATTCCTTCACGTAGGGATCATTTATCATGTCCCTAATAGTGAATAGTTTAGTCATGTTCAAGTTGTTCCTAAGAACAATGCCATGAGGGAGGAATGGCGGTTGTGCGCAATGATAAAAATGAGCTCGTCCCGCAGCGCACCGTTACTGGTTGGCGTATGTGTATCGACTATCGTCGACTCAACAAGGCCACCAAGAAAGACCATTTCCTCCTTCTATTCATAGACGAGATGCTTGAACGGTTAGCAAAACACTCTTTCTTCTGCTTCCTTGACGGTTACTCTGGATATCACCAAATTCCAATCCATCCAGATGACCATAGTAAAACCACGTTCACATGCCCCTATGGGACATATGCCTATCGGCGGATGTCCTTCGGCTATGTAACACACCCGCCTCTTTTCAACGTTGCATGATGTCCATCTACTCTGATATGATCAAAGAGATTATGGAAGTGTTCATGGACGATTTCTCAGTTTATGGGAAGACCTTTACCGAATGCCTAAAAAATCTGGACAAGGTCCTCCAGAGATGCCAAGAAAAATACCTCGTCCTAAACTTGAAAAAGTGCCACTTCATGGTGAGAGAAGGGATTGTCTTAGGACATAGGGTGTCGGAACATGAAATCAAAGTAGATAGAGCAAAGATAGAGGTCATTGAGCAACTTCCACCTCCCACCGACATTAAAGGGGATCCGTAGTTTCCTTGGCCATGCCGGATTCTATAGGCGTTTCATCAAAAACTTCTCCCATCTCAAGGCCTTTGACCAATCTCTTAGCCAAGGACACCCCTTTCATGTTTGATGAAGAGTGTTATCCAGCCTTTCACACCCTCAAGAAAGCACCCATTTCCGTTCCCATCATCCCGCCTCCTGACTGGAGCATTCCATTTGAAATCATGTGTAATGCGAGCAATTTTGCCGTAGGAGCTGTGTTGGGCTAAACTAAGGACAAGAAGCACTATGCTATCTCATATGCTAGCAAAATGCTTACTGACCCCCAGCTTAACTACGCAACCACGGAGAAGGAACTCTTAGCGGTCATGTTTGCTATAGACAAATTCCGGTCCTACCTAGTTTTGGGCCAAGGTCATAGTCTATTCAGACCACGCCGCTCTGAAGTACCTTCTGACCAAAAAGGATGCGAAACCGAGACTCATCCGCTGGATCCTTCTACTCCAAGAGTTCGACATTGAAATAAGGGATAAGAAAGGAGTAGAGAACTCAGTGGCTGACCACTTGTCTCGAATGCAAGTCTCGTCCGATATTCGAATTGATGAATATTTACGGGATGACACGCTCCTTAAGGTCACCACTATTGATCTGTGGTATGCCAACATAGTGAATTATATGGTGGATTCTGGTCCCACAAGCCCCCGAGCATCTTGCGCCTTTGCTTCAAGTCTTGAATTTGCCTTAATATCTTAAAAACATAATCTCTAGACAATTCGAGTAGTTGGAGCCAAGCCCAAGACGCTCAAGTCATCTTTGTAGAGTAGCTTACACTGGAGTGCATCTGTAGATGCACCCAATGGTTGTAGCCCCGAGCCTTCGAGTACTTTTTGAGTAGTCGGAGGTTCAAAAAGCAGTCTTCTGTCTTCATCTCGAGTAGTTTAATGGCGTGCACCGAGTAGGTCTTAGTTTTCTTAAAACTAGTTGAAGGTCTTCATTTCAATTGAACCGAAATTTTTGGAAAATAAATCCCGGATATTCCAGTAACAGCTTGTGGCTTGTGGCTACGATAATTCAAAATCTCCGAATATTCCGTTGCTTGTGGCTTAGTTAGGAAGGTTATCCCTAAAAAACCGGCCAAAATAACAGAATATGAGACGCCATAGTACTGTGTCAAACAGTAACCCTATCAAAGGTTATAAATTTTGAAGCGATAGGCCTTGGTTCATTTCACTGCATTAAGCTTTGCAATCGTCGTCCGCCTCATAGAGCTTGATATTGAGCCCCCGAGCTTTCAATCCTTGAGCTTTAGCCCCCGAGCGTTTCGCATCCCTAGCGCATCTCGTTTAGCTGTTTGTCGCCCATAGTCAAAATGGGTAGGAAGCAAGGAGCAGTGAAGAAAGCTGGCGATGCTGGATCCGCGCAACCGCCGGAGAAGAAATCCACAAGAAAGGAGGTATCCTTTGTTGATCCGAATGTCCGGGTCGAGTTCAAAGATCCTCCGTGTCCAGCCAATGCTTGGAAATAATGCACAGCCTCTATCGACGATCTGAATCATATGGTAGAATAAGGTTTGCTCCTTTCCCAGGTGACTTTAGAAAGGAAATCATGTTGGAAACAACCTTTCCCAACTGAGAACAATGAAGAAATTCCTCTCTTTCTTTCCTTCTGTGAGCGAGGAGTGGGTTTGCCACTGTCATCATTCATGAGGGAATTGCTTTCTTTCTACAAACTTCAACTTCACCACCTTAATCCAAATGGAGTTCTCTGTATCTCTGTCTTTGTCCACGCATGCGAGGCATTCTTAGGTATAAAACCAAGCCTACCTTTGTTTCGTACCTTGTACCACATCAAGCCTCAGCCAAATGTTCAACGGACAGAAGTAGTCGGAGGAGCCGGGATCCAGTTTCGCCAGAATATGCGGGCTAAATGGTTTGATATGCCTATTATGGACTCATGTGGAGATTGGAAGGCCAAATGGTTTACCATTGGTGAGTTGATAGCATTGTGTATTCCTTGTGTCAATAACATCGCATATTTGTTTCTCTGAGACTTTCTTGAATCGTTTTAATGCAGCAGGCAATCATAGCAAAAGTTGTCCAGAGAAAGATGGGTGGTACCCACGAGATCTGTCTAACTGGAATTTATGACTAACTCCTGAAGAATCCAAAGAAGTACCCACTTTGTTAAAGCGAGTAGAGGCATTGAAAGACAAAGGTCTGACGGGTGTTGGAATTGCCTTCAGGTTTTTAAAGCGAAGGATTCAACCACTTCAAGAACATTGCAACCTTCGATATGAATATTAAGGGAACACAGATCCATCACGAATGGTACCTGAAGAACTTTCTGACGAGACAGTTCTAATACGATTAGATCGCTTGTTTACCGGTGTCACAGAAAAACCAGTCATCGTCGGAGAGTACTCGAAGTCAAGTCCTCCACACCCTGTAAGTAATTGTAGTATTTACTTCGTAAGCCACTATTTGAAATAATATTCATTCGAGTTGTTTGTAACAACCCAAGCCACAATGCTTGCTGATGATTTAACTGAAGAAGCTTGGAAGGACATCAGCAAGACCTCTTCTGAAAGAACATTGAGCGTCGGGGACATTCCCGACACTAGTGCCAAGGCTGATGAAGAATGCGTCGCCGATTCTGATGCTGACACAGCAGCGATAGATCCAAAACAAGGGGATGACAAGGGTAAGCCCCCTATGCCTAGTCCTCTAATTAGTTAATGATTAATCATAAGATTAGAGTAACAATTTCTGATGACCCACCACCATCGTGGGGGACTTCAAACCAGAAAGCTCAAGGGTACCCCCAACAATTCCTTTTGGTGCTAAAAGGAAGCGTTCAAGCTACTCCTTTGTGAGTATGCCCAAGCCAATCACTAAGGCCACTCCTTCTGAAGTGGACCTTGCCGAGCAAGACAAGACACCCAAGCGCATCGCCAAGCCACAATGTTCATCCACAAGGAGTGCAATGACGAGTGGAACAACTAGGAGCACTACAAGTTCGAAAAGGCATCTACCTCTTCTGAAGATGTTCAGTTTCCAACCTTTGACTGCCCCGACACCCCTCATGGAGTAAGTAGAAAAATAACTCTAGTCGTTGTTGAGTAGTTGTATTACTATCCAGTGGTCGCAATTTGATATTGCTTCTTTCTTTGGACAGATCTCCAACCAAGGCCTTTATAAAGGCAATTCAAGCCGATGATGTGGAGAAACAAACTGCTTCAGTCGATGAAATTACTAGAGATCCATCAACAGCGGCTGAGGTTGAAGAGACCGCCAAGATCAACCTAGTCTGTACTGATGAAAGTGGTGGAAGATCTGAAGCCGAGGCTAGTAAAAAGGATGCTGAGGAGCCAACTGTTGTAACAAAGGCTCAAAAATCGATGGCGCTCATGGAAGTTGACAAGAACAGTGAAGATCCATCAAGTAAAACCAAAGAAACCATGAGCGTCACACCATCTCCAACCACAAAATTGATTACACCTTCTATTGCAAAGGTACACCACATAACAAGATTCATTGAATCGAATCCTCCAAATTTGAATTTCATTTAGTGCTTTCCAACAACAATGACCTGCAATCTGCAATATTTGTAGTCTGGCAGAACAGGGGAAGTCGAGACAATTAAGAATGTCAATGTAAATGTCTTAGTAGCTGGCGAAGGAGTTGCGAAAAATGTAAGTAGTTTCTTGAGAAACATATAATTTGTGAAGGAGATTAATTTGATTAATGACAACATAATCTAGTGACAGGTTGAAGTTGCCGTGGAGGAACCAGTGGATGAAGCTGCACAACTCCGGAACCACCTTCAAATTGCCCGGGTGATGCAAAACTGGCAGCACATATTGAAGAACTGGAGGCGGATCTAGCTGGTTTTTTCGAGCAACGAGTAGAAATGCAATTGGAGCATCAAAAGACAATCGATAACCTCCATACACAACTCCAAGCTCTTGGCGATGAAAGATCCAGGCTAGATGGCCGATGCAACAACTTGGTGAAGGAGAACAATAGTAAGTACTCTGTTCTATGATAACCCATGTCCCGTTATTAACGTTTATTTGATTTTGTTGTATGTAACAACATATGATATGGAACATGATTGAAGAAAGTTGTAAAAGAAGAAAAAGATAATGCCTCTGCATGGTTCAAGCTTTTACAGTCCCAAGCGGATGAGATTTCTCAGCTGAAGCGCGCTGAGGAAGAAAGCGAGAAGAAGCTTACTGAAGAGCAGAGGATCTGCCAGGATTGAGAGAATCAAGCCATAGAAGATGTGAAACTTACACAGTCCAAGCAGAAAGAAGTAGACACGTTGTTGGCTGAGAATAAACTCATGGAAGAAGCCATTGAACCAATTCTGGGGATGTTAACTCCAGAAGGTACATAGGTCAACAACCAAACACTTCTGCAGCGGCTATATCGAGTGCCAGAGCAAGTGTCAGAGTTTTGTAAATCAACTCTGAGGGAGTGTACCAATAGACTCTTGGCTTTGGTAAAAGCACATAACACGGAAGCCAAGCTCGAGTTAAGGTATCTGCCTCTTGGCGTGACAAAAGAACAATATGAAGCACTGGTGGCGGAAACCGAGCCTATGGCCAATGAGTTTATCAATTCTTTGGAGTAGTAATGAGAGATCTATCTTGACATGTTTAGTTTGTAAATTATGATACTGCAAAAGTAATCAATGATTTGGCTACTGTTAAGTAGTCTTTTTGGATGTCATTTATTAGCGATCAATTGCAGCTTATAAGCCGCCAAGTATGTTTGCAAAATGTATCAATCATTTTTGCGTAGAGGAGTTGTAGTATAAATGCTTGTGGTCATGATAGTATCCATAAAGTCTCGGTGAGACTAGGTAGACTTGCTGGAACAAGTCTAAAATACTACGGTAGTAGTTTATGATATGGTGCATGCCATACCAGAGTAGTTGTATACCAAGGAAAATATCCAGTGGTAAAATTTTTGCCTATATTAGTCTTGTTAAGACATAATCGGTTGCTAGTGCAGAGCCGTGGCATGATGTAGAGTAGTCTTATGCTTAATTGCATAAATAAGCGTTACTAATGTACGCTATGCATCAGACAGAAATCGCATGAGTTCTCGTAATGCATAAATAAGAAGTCTCATGTAGTCAGCAAAGGACATAGAGCAGAACAGAAATTTAATCTTCCATTGAAGGAAAGGCATCAAGAAAACGAGACTATCGCCTACAACCGTGTATTGGTTGGGGTAGCTCTACCAGGACTTTTGAAGCTTAGCGCCGCTTCCATTTTTGAAAAAAAGGAAGTAGTCTTGGCTTTCTGTTGTAAAAAAACGGCAACTACTCTGAGTCTAGGCTTGTTAAGCGATAGGCTATATGCAGAGTATCTCTAGTGAGAATATAGTTAAAAAGATGAACCACAACTTTTGATCGACATGGATATCATGGTTTTATTGATCTTGTGATCATCAAAGAGTACATTAAAGTTTTACATAAACCCTTTTTATGGGTAAAATTTCCTTAAGTGCTCAATGTTCCACACATTTGGCAGATCGTCTCCTTCTGGAGTCTGGAGGCAATATGTTCCAACTCCAATGACTTGTTTGACGAGAAAAGGCCCCTCCCATCGCGACATGAGTTTATGTAAGCCATCGGTCTTCTGCATGCGCCTCAAGACTAGATCTCCAACGACGAAAGAACAATTTTGAACAGAGCGCTAGTGGTATCGACGTAAACCTTCAAGATATCGAGTGTTCTGGATAAGAGCTGCCACTGGAGCTTCTTCAACACCATCAACATCTTGAAATCTTTCTTGCTGGGTGGTTTGTTCGTCGTGATTTTCTAGTCGTGGCGCCTCCCAAAGGAGATCAGCAGGTATGACTGCTTCAGACCGATAGACTAAAAAATATGGTGAATGTCCAGTTGCACGGCTGGGCTGTGTACGTAATCCCCATAGTACTACGGGTAACTCCTTGGCCCATTTTCCACCGTATTTTTTCAAAGGATCATAGAGTTTGAGTTTTAACCCTTGTAGCAGTAAGCCATTAGCCTTTTTGACTTGTCCATTGGCCAGTGGATGAGCCACTGAAGCATAGTGCATCTCGATTGAGTACTTTTCACAATAATTTTGAAATTCCGCACTTGTGAAAAGTGATCCCAAGTCTGTTATGATCTCGTGTGGTACTACAAACCTTTGAACGATTCCATCAAAGAATTTGATCAAGTTTTCTGCCCGCGTGTTTACCAAGGGCTGAGCTTCGATCCATTTGGTAAATTTGTCGATGGATACAATGAGCCACTCGAAACCACCTGGGGCTTTAGCTAAGGGCCCCACGAGATCAAGGCCCCAACACGCGAAGGGCCAAGATAACGGAATTGTGTTGAGTTCATGAGCGGGGACATGGGCTTGTCGGGCGAAGAATTGACAGCCTTGGCATGTTCTGACGATCTCTTCAGCATTGGACTTGGCTGATGGCCAGAAAAACTGGCTCTGTAAGCCTTGCCTACCAAAGTTCGGGAAGCTGCATGAATTTCTTCAAGCAGTGTTTTTCTGCGATCAGTTGTGATGCACTTCATCAGAACGTTGACCGAAGCCCCACGTCGATAGAGTGTGTTGTCAACCACTACATATTTTGCAGCTCTATGTCTGATATATATTTGTTCTTTCTCATCATCTGAAAGTTTATGATCTCTCAGATATTCAATAAATGGAGTCATCCAATTGGAATCAATGACCATAACCTGTAGTTCTGGTTGTTGGTGAACTAGAGTTGTTTCCTCGAGTGCTGGCTCTTTAATGGATGGCTGATGTAATTCATGAACGAAGATTTCAGCTGGAACATCCACATGTTTTGAGCCTAGCTTGGATAAAACATCGGCAGCGACGTTATAGTCTCGAACAACATGATGGAATTCAAGGCCATAGAAAGTGGTGCTCGAGTTTACGGACTTCTTTAACGTAGGCATCCATTGTCTCTTTAGAGCAGTCCCAATCCTTATTAACTTGATTGATAGCAACGGCGGAATCTCCATATACGCATAAACGTTTGATGCCAAGGGATGCGGCCAAATGGAGTCCGTGTAACATGGCTTCATATTCCGCTTCATTATTGGTAACTTTGAAGAGAATTTGCAAAATGTACTTGAGTTGGTCACCTTTGGGGGATATTAATAGGACACCCACTCCGCCACCTTCCAGCTTTAGCGATCCATCAAAATACATGATCTAGTATTTTGGGCGAGTGGTTGTTCTGAAGTATTGAAGCTCCATCCACTCGACCGTGAAGTCTGCAAGAGTTTGCGGTTTGATGGCCGTTTGAGAGGCGAAGTCAAGGTTGTATGCCGCTATTTCTGCCTTCCATTTACATATCCGTCCAATAGCATCAGGATTATTAAGAATTTCCCCTAAGGGAAACTTGGTCACCACAGTTATGTGGAAAGCCTGAAAGTAATGACGTAGCTTCCTTGAAGTAATAAAGATCGCATAGAGTAACTTCTGTACTTGAGGGTAACGTATTTTAGAATCGGAGAGTACTTCACTAATGTAGTATACTGGCCACAGTACTGGGAATACATGGCCTTCCTCTTTCCGCTCAACCACGAAGACCGTGCTGACCACATGTGTAGTGGCCGCAATATATAGATAGAGGTGATCATCTTTGGCTAGAGCCACGAGTACCGGAGGAGTAGACAGGTAGGCTTTGAGTTGTTCAAAAGCCTGATGTGCTTCTTCTGTCCAGCTGAATTGGTCTCGGTTCTTGAGTAATTTGAAGCAAGGAAATCCCTTCTCTCTGAGTCTTGAAATGAATCTATTATGGGATCCTATGTAGCCCGTGAGTTTTTGTACGTCCTTGATACTTCTTGGTGCTTCCATGTTAAGGATAGCTGTTACTTTGGAAGGGTTGGCCTCGATGCCTCTGTGACTGACAATGAACCCAAGTAGTTTCCCTGAGGGAACACCGAAGACGCACTTGGTAGGGTTTAGCTTCCAACGAAACGTTCTGAGGTTATCAAATGTTTCTTGTAAGTCAACGATGAGGGTTTGTGGTTCTTTTGTTTTGACAACCACATCATGAACATATGCCTCTACATTAATGCTAATCTGAGATTACAAGCATTTTTGTATGGCTTGTTGGTATGTGGCGTCAGCGTTCTTTAACCCAAACGTCATTGTCGTGTAGCAATAAGCGCCAAAAAGGCGTAATGAATGAAGTTTTGATCTGGTCTTCCTTTTTCAGAGCGATCTGATGATATCCTAAGTGGCAATCAAGGAAACAGAGGAGCGCACATCCAGCTGTGGAGTTTACGACTTGATCGATGCGCGGAAGACCCATGGGGTCAGGAGGGCAATGTTTGTTGAGGTCTGTATAGTCAGCACACATTCACCATTTGTTATTGTTTTTCTTTTTGACTAGGACCGGATTGGCCAACCACTCTGGATGAAAAACTTCTTTGATAAATCCTGCTGCGAGTAGTTTGGTGAGTTCCGCTTTGATCGCGTCACGTCTGTCCTGAGCAAAACGTCGTAAGCGTTGCATTTTAGGCTTTGCTTTTTCATCAACTTTTAAATTGTGCTCAGCAAGCTCCCTAGGAACACCAGGCATATCAGATGGTTTCCATGCAAATATATCTTTATTATCATGAAGAAACTTGACGAGCGTGTTTTCCTATTTACAATCTAAGTCAGCCTCTATATGGGCTGTTTTGGACGAATCGCCCATCTCAAGATGTATAGTTTTAAGCTGTACTGCCTCCATATCACAGTCGTAAGCAATCTTCAGATCACCTCGTAGGGAAAGAACTCCTTTAGGAGCAGGCATTTTGAGGACAAGATATACGTAATGCGGAATCACCATGAATCTGGTGAGGGCTGGACGCCCAAGAATCGCATGATATGAGGTCTCAAAGTCAGCCACTTCGAACTTGATTTACTCTGTCCTGAAGTTGGCTTCTGTGTCGAAGGTCACTGGGAGTGTAACTTGTCCCAGAGGAATTTCCGTGTTACCAGGCACGATGCCGTAGAACGGAGATTCAGTGGGCTTTATGTGTTTGGTGATATGAAGTCCCATTTTGGTGAAGGTCTTAGCAAAGATGACATTGAGCCCGCTGCCTCAATCAATGAGAACTTTGGTCAGTCTGGCTTGTGCCACGACTGGATCCAAAACCAACGGATATCTACCTGGGTTGGCAAAATTGGTCCACTGATCTTTTCTGGAGAAGGTGATGGGAATTTCAGACCACTTGAGGTATGTTAGGGTGGCTGGTTGAATTGTCATGATCTCACGGAGCGACAGTTTCTTTGCCCGCTTTGATTGATTTAAGGATTCACCGCTAAACAGGACTGCTACGACATTCTGGACTTGAGGAAAACCATTGCCATGATTGTTGTCATCCTTGTCATCTTTCTTGTCGTCCTCTTTGTCTATCTTTGTTGGCCCTTGCTTATCAAATTCTTGTTTAAGGTGAAAGCAATCGGCCATCTTATGTCTTCCATTCGGATGATATGGACAAGGTCCGTTCATCACTTTGTCGATAAAGACCGTGTTTTTCTTCGGCGGAGGGCGTTCAACTGCTGCAACAGTGTTGTCTGGCTTGCACTTTTTGTTGTCGTGGTTGAAATCATTGTTGTTATCGTTGTTGTTATCGTTGCGGTGATCCTTGCCTCCTCTGTGATAGTTGTTTTCATTGTTGATGTTGTCGCGACGCCTGTCAAAGCGCTCGCACTCACGATCATCTTGATCGGCCCACGCGGCTGCCATACGCTACAATTTTGGGATAGTTGTTGGGCGTCGCCTGCCAAACTCACAATGTAGTTCGCTGGCATAGAGTCCATCATGGAAACAGTCTATGACCTCACGGTCAGATATGTCTACAATTGTCGCTCTTTTTTTAAAGAATCTTTTGATGAATTTGCGCAGGGTTTTGCTTTTGTCCTCTTTACAGGCTGCCAATTCAAATCGGGTTCCAGGCTGAGACCACGTTCCTTGGAAATTGGCTGTGAACTTCTTGGTGAGATCTTCCAGGAGTCGATGGACCCGGGGCGGAGGCCCTCGAGCCATGTGAGTGGAGTAGTATCCATCATGATGGGGAAGTAGCTGACTTTTACGTCGCTAGATCTTCCGGCCATCTGGATCGCAGTCGAGTAGACTCTGAGCCATTGTTCAGGGTCTTGTTTGCCCGTGAACTTCTCGATCCCAATTGTCTTGAATTTGCTGGGTAACTTGATTTTCTTGATGCGGCTGGAGAATACTGGGAAGCCATCGTACTTGTCTGCTGGCGAACAATTACGTCCGTGATGACCATCACTGCGGTCGAAGTCATAGTGGTTTCTACGACTATCCGAGCTGTGGCTTGGTGAATTGTTAGGCCTTGAGCGTCTGTGATTGTTGTCACGGTTTTTGTCATAGTCTCGTCCACGTGGAGGGCGATCTCTGTCACGATTGGTATCTCGATGAGGATCGTTATTGCGCTGTTGACGATCTGCTTCATGTAGGTGATCACGATCGCGGCCGCGTGGAGGCCGATCACGGTTGTGAGTGTGGTCACGAGGTAGTGGTCCATAGCGACGGTCGAATTCTTCACGCCTGCGAAGCTCCGAGTTGATTTGGTTTTCTCTACTGGACTATATTACCGAGCGGGCATCTCAGTTGGCGTTGATGTGGGAACGGAGGTCGCTATCACGGTTAGGCTCGTTATGTGGCTTGTTGCCATCTTGAGGTCTGGCGTTGGGAACTTGCGCGTTAGCTTGTCTTCCAACTCCTCCGCCCGATGGCTCTCGGGGAGCGTGACTTGAGTGGGCCAATGCTGCGAGGTCGTGCGATGGTGTTGACACGAAAATGCGCCAACAAACTCAAAGCCGATCGAACGCGCAGCACGGCCGTCACAACAGCCAACTCCTGAGCTCCTCGGGCAAACCGGTCAGACCGGTTCCTGAAACCGGTCAGACCGCTTTCAGGCAGGAACTCGTGAAGACCTAGAAACTCGAGCTCGGGAGGGACCCCGTCGGAGCTCAAGCAAGCTAGGGTTGCTCTAGGGTCGGCAGGCCACCTAGAACGCCCTTGAACACTGTAGATATGAGCAAAGAACAGAATATGGGGGTTGGAAAAGATTAGGGTTTGAGAGATAAAAAAGTAAAGGATAAACGTGTTTGATTCGATTGGAATACCTCTCAATCGGCCTTAGCCTTTATATTTATAGGCCAGGGAAGTCTTACCCCTTTCGAATAGGTTACAATATGGGATTAAACTCGGAATCCTAATCCTACTCGAATTACAGAATCAAACCGGTCTGACCGGTTTGGCCGGGCCAGAGCCAATTTTGACTGTCAACACATGCCCCCCTGCGTTTTTAGTGAACTTGAGAACTAAAAAGCAAGTAATTACAATTCAGGAGCTAAAATTTATGCTAAGGGCGATATCAACAATATATCGGCCATTGGTCTTCATGCGTCTTGCCAAACACTTGGATAGAATTTCTTCAAGTATCTTCCGTTGATAGCTTTAGGCAAATGATCTCCCTTCAACATCTCTAGCATGTAAGAATTCCCAAAAATGACTTTGACAACTCTATAGGGTCCTTCCCAACTTGGTGACCATTTACCAAACTTGTTGTTTTTCGTCCCAATAGGCAAGATCGTCTTCCAAACAAGCTCACCAATCTGAAAATATTTTCCTCGTACTTTCTTGTTGTAAGCTTTAGCAACCCGAAGCTTATCTTTCTCAATCTCCTTCAAAGCTTTCAATCGTTTGTCGGTTACCTCATCAATATTGTCCAACATCAAATTGTGGTAATCAACAGCATCAAGGTCATTTTGTTTAGCCAATCTATAAGCGTCCAGATTTACCTCAACGGGCAAAACGGCCTCTTGACCATACACAAGCTCAAAAGGAGTAACTTTAGTAGCACCATGTCTAGATATATGATGAGCCCATAATGCTTCGGATAAAACTTCATGCCATCTCTTAGGACTTTCTTCTATCTTTTTCTTGATTAATTTGATCAAAATTTTATTACTTGACTCGGCTTGTCCATTAGCCTGAGCGTAATATGGAGATGAATTGAGCAACTTAATTCTATAGGATTCGGCGAATTCACGTACCTATTTAGACATAAACGAAGTACCTTGATCTGTTGTCAAAGTTTGAGGAATACCGAATCTATGAATAATATTTTGCGTAACAAATTCAATTACCTCCCGATGCGTCATATTCTTCAAGGGAATTGCTTCGGTCCACTTAGTGAAATAATCTGTAGCAACTAACACAAAACGATGTCCTTTTGATGATGGAGGATTAATTTGTCCAATAAAATCCAATCCCCAACCTCGGAACGGCCATGGCTTAATAATAGCATCAATGCAGCAGGAACAAGTTGCAAATTTCCAAACTTCTGACATTCCTCACATCCTTTGTAATATTTGAAACAATCTGCCATCATAGTAGGCCAATAGAAACCGGCTCGTCTAAGTAACCACTTCATCTTTGGAGCCGATTGATGTGTACCACAAATACCTTCATGGACCTCACCCATGGCAACTTTGGCCTGATCCGAATTAAGACATTTCAACAGCAAATCTTCGGCGTTTTGACGATAGAGTTCATCGTCAAGCAAAACGTATTTAAACGATATTCGCCGAATATTTCTTTCTGCACCACGACCAGGATCTCTCAAATAAGTAATAATAGGCACCCTCCAATCCTGATCTTCAACTTTGGATTGATTAACATCATTCAAAGGATTTTTGCTTCTGTCAGGGGACAAAGCGGTCAGACCGGTTTTAGAACCGGTCAGACCGGTTCTGGCAGTCAGACCGGTCTGACCGGTTTCTGAAACCGGTGTGACCGGTTCGTCTAGAACCAGAACCTCGGCTTTCGTTTGCATCGGTTTTTGGAGATAGAAATACTTCTTTGCAACCATATAACCAGATGCTTTCTGAGCCAGAGCATTTGCCTTGTCATTCTCTTCTCTTGGAATATGTTTGATAGTAAATTCATCAAAAGAAGCAATGATATCAAGACATCTATCAAGATATGCATTTAATGAACCATTATAACATTGGTATACCTTTGACACTTGTTGTACCACCAGGAGCGAATCACCAAAAGCCTCAACATGCTTTATTCCCATGTCTTGCAAAAATTCCAAACCAAATAGAAGAGCTTCATATTCGACTTGATTATTGGTTCGCTTTTCTTCCAATCGGTTTGAAAACTCAAAGGCGACACCACTTGGAGAGATCAAAACAGCACCAATTCCTTGCCCATCATTGCAAACCGATCCATCAAAGTATAACTTCCATGGGGTACAAGTAATATATCCGACGTCGAAGTTGTTTGTATCATTTATCCGATGTTCAACAATAAAATCAGCTACAATTTGGCCTTTCATTGATTTTAAGGGTTCACAAGCCAAATCATACTCAACTAAAGCATAAGCCCATTTACTGACTCTTCCCCTAGAAATCGGCTTTTGCAACATATGTTTAATTACATCGGTTTGACACAACACGATGCAAGTGCTAGATAATAAATAATGCCTCAATTGAGTACAAGCATGGTACAAGGATAAACACAACTTCTCAATGAAAGTATACCTTGTTTCTGCATCGATGAGCCGTCGGCTTACATAAGCAATCACATACTCCTTGTTGCCGATTTCTTGAGTCAAAACAGCTCCAATAGTACTATCTTCAGCCGCTACATAAAGTCTAAATGGTACTCCTCTCTTAGGCGCCCTAAGCACTGGTGGTAAAGACAAGTACTCTTTGATTTTCTCAAAAGCTTCTTGCTGTTTTGCCCCCCAAGTAAAATCGGCTTCATTCTTTAACCGAAGTAAAGGAGTAAAAGCATCGACCTTTCTAGACAAGTTAATTATAAATCTTCTCAAGAAATTTACCTTGCCTAGAAACTTTTGCAAATCTTTCTTGCAAGCAGGAACTTCGACCTTCTTCATAGCTTCAATTCTTTTGGGATCAACTTCTATGCCGTTCTCATGAATAATAAATCCCAAAAACTTCCCAGCCGAAACACCAAAAGCACATTTGAGTGGATTCATCTTCAAGCCATACCGTCGCATCCTCTCAAGAGCAAGTTTTAAATCGGCTAAATGAGAATCCAAGCCATCCGATTTAACTACGATATCATCAATATACACTTCCACAACAACTCCAAGCAAATCATGAAAGATTAAATTCATAGCTCTTTGATAAGTTGCACCGGCATTCTTTAATCCAAAAGTCATAACCACCCACTCAAATAAACCAATAAATCCCGGACATTGAAAAGCCGTTTTGTGCATATCCTCTTCGGCCATGAAGATTTGATTATATCCAGCATTACCATCAAGGAAACTAACAACACGATGTCCGGATGCTTCATTAATCAAAACATCGGCTATAGGCATAGGGTATGAATCTTTTGGAGTGGCTTTATTAAGATCTCTAAAATCAATGCAAACTCTAAGTTTTCCTGAATCTTTCTTTTCGACGGGAACAATATTAGAAATCCACTCCACATAGCGACAAGTCCGAATAAAACCAGCATCTAGCAAACGATTAACTTCTTCTTTTATTCGGTCATAAATAGTGGGATCAAACGTCTAGTCGATTGTTTAAAAGGTCTAAAATCGGCTTTTATTGGTAAGCGATGCTCAACTAAATCACGACTCAAACCCGGCATCTCGCGGTATTCCCAAGCAAAACAATCGACATACTCTTTCAACAAATTTATTAACTCGGCTTTAAACTCAGCCGATAAATTTTTGTTTACAAAAGTTGGCCTAGGAATACTACCATCACCAATATCTATTTTTTCTAAATGGTCGGCTGACGTGAAACCCTGACCCAACTTATCCATATCACCAAGATCTTCAATGGCTTCAAACATACCGACCGAATGTGCTCGATGATAATCAATTCGGTCTTGAAGCCACTGTCCAGACGTAAACCGGTCTGACCGGTTCCTAGAAGCGATCTAACCGGTTTGTCTAGATCGGCACTGTTCAGGTCTAAACCGGTCTGACCGGTTTCCAGAAGCGGTCTGATCAGTTTCTCTCTGTTGATTTGTTTGCCCCATTAATTATAGCAAGTAATTCAACCGATTCTCCATCGGCTTTAATGTAGCAGCAACAAGACCATCCTAGGTGCAACTGATCAGCTCATAGTGGGTCAAATCCATGCCCGACAAACATTTGACCTTCTCATTCGCACTAAGAGAATCGGAATCGGCCGTTGCAACGAAGGAAGAAGTATCACCATGTACAACTTCAACTTCATCGCCGATCCACTGAATAAGATATTGATGCAAGGTAGATGGAATACATTTATTTGCATGAATCCAATCTCGACCAAGTATTAAACTGAAGTTACCTTGCACCTCGGAGACGAAGAAAGCCGTAGCAATAGTCTTGCTTCCGACGGTCAACTCCATAGAAGCCACCCACTTGGCACCAATGGGATCACCTCCACCAACTCCACTGACCGTCATGTTCGTCTTGATCAATTCTTCGTCTTTTCCGCCAATCTTCTTGAAGAGAGAGTATGGCATAAGATTTACAATAGCTCCACCATCAACCAACATACGAGAAATTGGCTTCCCGTTGATGTGCCCTCTCATATATAAAGCCTTGAGATGATTCTCTGATTCACTAGGCTTCTGAAAAATGGCATCTCGAGGCCCAAGTTGAAGATGAGAGATTTCCTCCTCCGGTATCACATAATAATCAGAAGACAAATATACAACATTGATTTCCATGTTGCCATGTTCTGGAGAAGGCTCAAAATCAACCAATTCTTCATCTTCAACCACTGGAGGAATTGGTGGAGTAGTATCGATGGTTAAAGTAATCTCAGCTCCCGCTTCTGTCGTCAAACCGGTCTGACCGGTTCCAGAAACCGGTCTGACCGCTTCTGAAGCAGTGGGCTGATCAAAACCGGTCTGACCGGATTCAGAAACCGGTCTGACCGGTTGTGCTGCTGATTGCACAACGGGCTTAGCTTGCCAGATCTTGGTCTGAGGGATCATAGGCCTGTAATTGTTGAAGTATTCATCCCTTAGCTTCTCAGCTTCCTGTTCCCTTTTTTCTTTGTTCCGCAGGCGTTGTAACTTCCGCTTCTGCGTATGAGTCAAACCAGAAGGACACCACCTTGGTTGGAAGACCTTCTTTACGCCCTTGCTACTGCTAGCCTCATGATCATTAGCCATGACCGGTTTTTGACTGGAACAGGAGCCGAATCTCCAATGACTATCGGCTTTCTGCCCAAATCTTGCATAGCCACTGGAATACTGCCAATTGTTACAATCCCACTGGTTTTGGCTTGCATGTCCTCCTTTTTCTCCTTGACACGGTATTCTTGCTTAGGAGGAGCTTGGAACCTCTGCTCAGACCGAAACCGGTCTGACCGGTTTACAAAACCGGTCTGACCGCTTTTGGGAGCAGCCGAAGGACTTGATTGGTATGAGCCCAATCGGTCATATACCGAAGTCCTAGTAACATCACCACGGTGCTTATAAGCTGTAGAATTGATCCAATGCTGCGGTGACCTCTGTCTCTTTTTTGTTGGCCGATCAACTTGAACGGCCTTTGTGTACTTGTTCATGAGCTGAGAGAAAGTAGGTCCTTGCTTCAGAATCCTTCCTTGAACCTTTGGCTCATTAAATTTCCAAGTACCCACTTCCGGGCGCTTGGGCTTGAAAGTCCTTGGATGGTCTGGAGACAAACCGGTCTGACCGGTTTGGGAAACCGGTCTGACCGGTTTCGCCTGACTAGCGAACCGATTCTCTTCCAAGGAACTTCCTTGCCCCCCGGGCCTTGATGTGTTAATTGTAATCTTCAGAGACTCTTCACCATCAAGAGTTCTCCCAATCATCACTGTTCTGACCGAAACGTTGTCATTAACTTTTTTCGGCCTTGGGTCTCCAATCACCACGTTCTTTCCCTTAGCTCCATCGGCTTGTGACGGCCGAATCAACACCTTAGTATTGAAATCCAAGGTATGAACAGGGAAAGGAGCCTTATCAACTTGCATTTCAGCTAGCACTAATCGACCTTCATTAAGGGCCGATTGTACCTGTCGTCGAAAAACATTGCAATCGTTGGTCGCATGAGAAAAAGAATTATGCCACTTACAATACGCACGATTTTTCAATTGATCGGCTGGTGGAATTGCATGAGAAAGTTTAATAAAGCCATTCTTAAGCAATTCATCAAAAACACGATCACATTTGGCTACATCAAAAGTAAACTTAATTTCTTCTTGCCGATTTTTCTGAATCGGCTTCAACGAGGGACAAGAACCAGGTTTACTCTTTGATGACGAGACAAATTCAGCAGCATAAATTTCTTTTTCATCTTCCGAACTATCAAAATCATTATCAACAATATGCACATTCGAACGATGAGTTTTAGCAGATTCTTTTGAATTTTTAAACTTAAGCTCTAGACTCATAGCCTTCATTTGCAAGTGATTAATAGTAAGAAAATCAGAACCCTCTAGCTTTTCCTTGAAATGAGACCGTAAGCCCGCAAAAGCTAAATCTGCTAAATCTTTTTCAGAAATAATTATGTTAAAACATCGGTTCTTAACATCTTTAAATCTTTTGAAGTAATCAAGAACTGATTCTTCTCGGCTTTGCTTAACCGATGTTAAATCAGATAATTTAGCTTCGTTTTCTCCGCTAAAGAAATGATCATGAAATTTGCGCTCCAATTGAGTCCAATTTTGAATAGAATTAGGAGCAAGTGAAGAAAACCATGAAAAAGCAGTTCCAGTTAAAGATAATGAGAACAACCGTACACGCAATTGTTCATAATATGATGCTTCTCCTAGTTGCAAGACATATTGACTAATATGTTCCCAAGGAGTTCTATTATCTTCGTCGCTGAATTTAATAAAATCAGGAACACGCCAACCATTAGGATAAGCAACTAAATCAAATTCAGGCGGATACAGTTTTTGATACAAGCGTGAATTACCCAATTCAAGCCCGAGTCTTGTTCTAAGTGTATTAGCTATATCTTCTTTAAACTTATCTAACTCAGCTTGATAATTCCCATCACCTCTGTTTTGTGGAAAACGGGGAACATTATTCATCGCGCTTTGAGAAGAATTAGGAATCGGCCCATGAGACGCGCCAGATCCGTGGGGTATACTTCCCACAACCGTAGTGTGTGGAGTAGTGTAAACAAGACCAGAAGCAACCGTACTAGATAAAACCATCGCACCTGGTGCCCCTGCACCCATGGAACCGGTCTGACCGCCAGAGGGGGCCACACCGGTCTGACCGGTTGTGAAAACCGGTCTGACCAGTTCGTGGACCGAACCAGGGTAAAGTGATTGTCCCGCATAGAAATTCATCGGCAAGCCTAAATTAGGATCTAAAACATGTTCTGGCACGCCTGATGAGCTAGGATTTGGATTAGGTAATTCATTAGATTCTACGTTATTTTTACCTTTATCAGAATTACCCGACATATTAGCAATCAACTCACTAGTAACATTTTGTGCAGCAAGCAATTTATCATCCATCATGCGAGTAATTTGCTGCATCAAATTAGAGGATTCGCCAGTTACCTTTGGAAGTTCTTCAACTTGCTCGTTTGCCAGCTTGAAAGCTGGCATGACGAATTCCTCCACTCTCTTGACAAGACCACCGCGATCTTTTTTGAAGCCCTTCAAGAATTGCGCCCTAAAGTGCTCCTCGGCGATCAAGTACCGCTTCCTCTCCTCGTCCGTGAGCTCTTCCATCGTCGCGGTGATGATGTTGTCTTTGTCAAGGTCGCACGTTGATCCAGATATTATTGGAGTAGATTGAATCGGTCTTGAAACCAGATTAATCTTTCCCCAGCGGAGTCACCAAAAAGTATGTTGACACGAAAACGCGCCAACAAACTCGAAGCCGATCGAACGCGCAGCACGGCCGTCACAACGGCCAACTCCTGAGCTCCTCGGGCAAACCGGTCAGACCGGTTCCTGAAACCAGTCAGACCGCTTTCAGGCAGGAACTCGTGAAGACCTAGAAACTCGAGCTCGGGAGGGACCCCGTCGGAGCTCAAGCAAGCTAGGGTTGCTCTAGGGTCGGCATGCCACCTAGAACGCCGTAGAGACGAGCAAAGAACAGAATATGGGGGTTGGAAAAGATTAGGGTTTGAGAGATAAAAAAGTAAAGGATAAACGTGTTTGATTCGATTGGAATACCTCTCAATCGGCCTTAGCCTTTATAATTATAGGCTGGGGAAGTCTTACCCCTTTCGAATAGGTTACAATATGGGATTAAACTCGGAATCCTAATCCTACTCGAATTACAGAACCAAACCGGTCGGTTCGGCAAACCGGTCAGACCGGTTTGGCCGGGCCAGAGCCAATTTTGACTATCAATAGATGGTCTGTTGCCAGGACGTCTGCCACTTGAAGTGTGGTGACTTAATTTAGGGCCGGTGCTGAGGTTCTCGCGAGCCGTCTCCAGGAGGGTCAAGACCTGCCTGATTTGTGGTGTTTCCGGCATGGACCTGATAATTTCTGCTGCGACGGAGATGTTCATTGGGGCGTCCTAGAGGACCGGTTGATCACCAACCATCGCAAAATCCCTTGTAAGGTTACGAGTTGCATTCGCACGTATGGCTGCATTAAGGTGCTTTTGCTTTCGCTTGGCGTTCCTTGCTTGCCTTGAGGTTCTCTGTTGCTCGGACTCTCCATTGGCAGTAGGTTCTTCTTCGGAGATGTCGCCGATCAGCTCAAGATCGTATTGGGTGCCTTGATCGCCCGAGCCGGCCATGAAGACTTGTTTGCCAGGATCCGGAGAAGTCTGTAGTAACAGAGTCGGGGCATTGGAGAAGTTGTCCCCTGTACTATCGGAGGAGGAGGTAATGGAAGCTGTCCGACCGTCCTGGTAGGGCAGTTCTTCCAAGATTGTTGCAGCTAGCCTTGACTCGTTGTCTCGACAGGATTTGGTAGGTATAGCACAAAGCTAGTGAACAACAAGTCCTCATGGTGTTCTGGTTACTACAAGTCCTGATGGGAGGTACACGAGTGGTTCTTCAAGATCGTAGCCAGTCTTGAAGTGGGCGCAACAGGTTAAGCGTATGACGTTGTCCGGGCTATCGCTCAGTAAAACCGTGAAACCATCGTCTTCATAGTCCTCTGATGGCTCAAACGCCGGCTCAGAGTTCTTGCTGCTTTCCACGATTGAACTTTAAACTTTCGGTACGTGTTCCCTCTGCTCCGCGGTGTTGATCTGTTTATATGTAGCCGCAGCCTTAGGGACTCCGAGTAGGGATTAATTCGGGGGGTTGTCCAATGGCGTAGCCGTCTCGGAGTTCCCAACCCCTTTCGTATTTGGAAGCGAGTTGTACCCGATATTGTTTGGAGTAGTCCTAGTCGGAGTTGGGGTCGAAGTCGAGTTCGAGTACCTTTGAGGTGTCGGAATTGAAATCAAAATCGTCTCTAGAATGATTGTCGAGGCAGGTGCTTTGCGGAGCGGCTCCCTTAGAGACGCCTTCGTCGAATATGGACCTCGCTAATCAGCAAGAAAACTTGTGAAGTTATCTTTTGTCACACCCAGATTTTCACAAAAACCCGAATACGGCCATATGTGTGCCCAGGAAGTCATAGTACATATATAGCGAACAAATATGATAAACAGAGAACATATGCTTGAATAAATTCTTGATATAATAAAGTTTTACATCAGAGTGCATCATAAATAAACTAACCAAATACAGCGGAAGACTATAACTCTCAAACTAAATGGAACCACAATCCAGAGGGACTCTGACTGGGAGATCACAACTCAGTAGTACGGCTAATCTTCTGGAAACTCAGCAGCAGCCCATGCACAGCCCAATCTATTTACCCATCCGGTATTTTGTTGAATAAATGACAAGTGTAAGTAAACATTTACTTAGCAAGTATAGCACGGGTATATGAAGGCTCAAAATAAGGCTAGACACGGCTCAACTGCATTAGCAATTTTTAGTTGGTTCATTTTATCATTAACCAAGTTACTACAAGTGAATGGAACCCAGTTGCAACCCAATTAATAAAGTATAAGTGACATTAAACATAAGTAAACATCATCTTCTAATAAAAAAGGATCCAGACCGCTCGTGACCCTGAGCAAGGCTATCATGATAGATTTACATTCTGCAGAGGTTTCACCCTTTACCCACCAGTCGTGTAAAAGTTCAACAGAACTTTGCACCCAACCACGCACGTCAACACTTCTGCGGTGTGACTGCATAGGGACGCTACGAGGTTTTTCACAAGACACCCTAAAAAGACAGTAGCTGCTAAGGTACAACAAGGTGGTGAGACTCTAGGCACCGAGATTGACTGACCCTCAGGGCCCAACGTGAGGGGGTCAATGGCGTCCGAAGCACGGGCAACTCATGCCAACAACACAAATAAAGAGCACAACGTGCGGAGTTCCCGTACCACAGGGACTCCCAACACGGGACCGTGCCTAACGAGACATAGCCGACGGGGCTACCATCCTCGGTGGAATCAAGTAACACCCCGTGCCTTGCTTCCCATAATGTCGTCGGCCACTCCGGTAACCACTGGCAAGCTAGATACGTATAAGCTACTTAACCAAGATCAGATCCATAATAGTTCTAGTGGTGGCAACAGGCTCCTAGGTTGCCGCTTTAAGAACCGGACCTTATGGAGAGCCTCTAGAGCAAAGCACGGAGCACATGCTCTAGCACCCTAAACCAAGTTGCTAAAAACCAAGTTTTATCATAAATGTTGAAGTGGACCATTAAGTCAATATTAACAATTAAATAAGGGTAATAGTAGCTGCGCATAGCAAAAATCTATCAATATGCATAAACCCAAGGTAAACAAGGATAGGATATTCAAAACTAGGTAAAACCTTAATGGTACATCAAATTAGACACATGCATTTATGAAATAATTTAGTACAAGGTGAGTAGGTAGCAAGAATTGTCCATGCTATAACTTGCCTTCCTCAAAAGGCGGCTGCTGCTGCTGCTGTGAGTCCTGTCCCTGGAAGTCCTCCTCGTACTCGAAGTCCAACGCGAACGGCTCACCGACTGGACACGAATCACTACACAAACATGCAAGCAAGCCAATACATGCAAATAAATTTCCAGGGGCTTATTTGTGAAAAACCAGAGACTAAAACATAATTTTGTATTAAAACTCGAGGGCCTACACGTAAAAACAACTACACAGGACTGCGGGTTCTATTATTTAAAAGTCCAGGGGGGTTTCCATTAAAATCAGGACCTATCTGTAATTATTTTCTAACAGAGTTGGACCGCGGGTTCTAACTTGATAAGTGGAGGGACTTTTCTACAAAGTGGCCTGGGTTGACCGGTAAGGGGGGATTTGACCCAGGTGGAAACGCGTGAGGGTCGTTGGATCTGGATCCAACGGTCCCGATCAGAGCGAGGCGATGGGGGGTCATTGGCGGGCAGGGAGACGGCGGCGCTGACCCGTGCGGCGGCGGTACTCGCCGGCATTGCTCGAATCCAAGCTAGGGTGCATGGTTTTGGGTGTGGAAAGGCTCTACGGGACCGGGGCGTCAAGGTGTGATCTACTGGGGTGTTCGATTCGTCGATCGCGCGCCTGGAGCGACGGACGTCGATGAACCGCGGGCGACGAACGACGGCGAGGCGGTGGCCGGGCTACGGGGCGAGACAGCGAGCGGGAAATGGCTCGGGATGTTCCTTACCACAGCGCGAAGACGCTCTGAGGGTCGGGAAGGTCGAGGCAGCGATGAATCGAAGGGTCGACAGCACGGTGGCGAGCTCGAGGGGCGGTGGCGACGGCGCGGGGCGGGGCAGGGAGGTGCGCTGGAGAGCTTGGGGCTTCGAGGTGAGGGGCTGGGTGGTGGCATTGGGCACGGAGCTCGACTTTTATAGCCCGGGGAGTCCTTGTCGTGCGGATGACAAGGATCGGCGGCGGCCGGTGGAGAAATCTCCCCTTCCATGTGGGGGGAAGCCTTCCAAGCAGGGAGCGTGCCAGGAGAGGAAGGGGAGGGGAGCAGGAAGCTTTAGAGAAGCTCGGGGGTGGTCCGCGGGGCACGGGGCGGGACTTGGGCGGCCGGCCGAGGCGGCGTAGATTGCGCCGGGGAGGAAGGGGGCGCAAGGAGAGGTGGGGGGTAAATCTGATGGGCGGGCCACGCCTGTCGGCGAGTGAGCGGGGGAGAAGAGTGGCGCTGCAGGCTGCTGTTTTGTTGGGCCGGCGGGGGAGATGCTGGGGGGCGAGTGTGGGCCGGCTCGGAGGAGCGGAGCCTAGGTGGAAGGGGTGAGCTGGGCCGGGGAGGAAATCTAGAGGAGTAGAAGCAGACCAAGGAGAAAGTCTAGGGGGGAGAAGCGAACTCGGGTAGAATAACTTTTCGAGGGATCAAACAAATGCAAATTAAATTAGAATTTAAACAGAATTTGAATTCCAATTTAACTTACTACCAAACAAAACTCAATGCAGCAGCATGAATGCAACGAAAATGTTTCTACAACTTATATTTGATTTAATATTCATGAATAATTTATTTAACCTATATTAATTATGAACAATTTAAATAAAAGTAAATAAATTACTAAAAATTTTAAATAGGCTATTTTTTGGTGTTACAAACCTACCCCCCTTAAGATAAATCTCGTTCTCGAGATTCGAATGTAGATGCGAAGAGCTGTGGTACTCGGTCTTGAGATCTTCTTCCCTTTCCCAAGTTGCTTCATCCTCCGAGTGACGGCTCCACTGCACCTTGCACATCCAGACGACCTTGTTTCTTGTCACGCTTTCAGATACCTCCAGAATCCTGACTCGATACTCC
Organism: Echinochloa phyllopogon; assembly: GCA_033239725.1. Taxonomy (NCBI): domain Eukaryota; kingdom Viridiplantae; phylum Streptophyta; class Magnoliopsida; order Poales; family Poaceae; genus Echinochloa; species Echinochloa phyllopogon. Next base: position 17,775,187 of record BTCW01000015.1, on the reverse strand, counting down.
TCGTGAGTGACATCCTCTTGCTCGTTCAGCTCATCCATCGGGATCTGCTCTTCAGGCAACCGCAAACATTTCTTCAGCTGAGACACATGGAACACATCGTGCACTCCGGCCAATTTCTCGGGTAGTCCCAACTGATATGCCACTTTACCTTTCCTTTTAAGTATCTGGAAAGGTCCAATGTAACGAGGTGTTAGTTTGCCCTTGACATTAAACCTCTTTACGCCTCTCATCGGTGACACCTTGAGGTACACAAAGTCTCCAACTTCAAAACTGAGATCCCTCCGTCTGACATGAGCATAACTTTTCTGCCTGGATTGTGCCACCTTCAAGTTCTGCCTGATCACTTGCACTTGGCGCTCTGCCTCTCTGAGTATCTCCGGCCCAAAGACTTGACTCTCTCTAGTCTGATTCCAGAACTGTGGTGTTCTGCACTTTCGCTCGTACAAAGCCTCGAATGGTGCCATCTGCAGGCTCTTCTGGTAGCTGTTGTTGTACGAGAATTCCGCATAGGGTAAACTCTTGTCCCAACTAAAACCATACTGCAGACCACATGCCCTTAACATGTCCTCCAAAATCTGATTAGTCCGCTCTGTCTGTCCATCTATCTGGGGCTGGTAAGCTGAACTAAACTGCAACTTAGTTGTCCATAGACTCATGCAACATCTGCCAGAAGTGTGAAGTGAACTGGGTACCATGGTCAGACACTATCCGCTTCGGCACTCCATGCAAACACACAATCCTCTCCATCTACAGCTCTGCCAGTCTGGCTCTGGTGTAAGTGGTCTTCACTGGAAGAAAGTGTGACACTTTGGTCAAGCGATCCACAATCACCCAAATGGAGTCAAATCCTCGCTGAGTGCGGGGTAGACCCGTTATGAAGTCCATACCAACTTCCTCTCATTTCTATTCCGTTATCTTCAAGGGCTGGAGTAATCCGGCTGGCCTCTGATGTTCAGCTTTGACTCTCTGACATGTGTCACATAGAGCCACATATGTTGTCACATCATGCTTCAATCCGTACCACCAGAATCTCTCTTTGATGTCTTGGTACATCTTCGTACTTCCTGGGTGGATCGAGTATGCCGAATCATGCACTTCTCTTATGATAGTGTCCTTGATCTGCGCCATGTCGGGTACACATATCCTCTTCCCATGCCACAAGGTTCCCTGTTCATCCACTCGGAATCCAGGGGCCTTCCCTATGGCAACATGCTCCACTATCTCATTGATCTTCTCATCCTCAAGCTGACCCTTCCGGATTTCCTGCTCCAGAGTCGGTTCTACTACCATCTCTGTGATGCTGGCCACGAATCCCTGACTCATCTTCTCAAACTCCAGACTGAGCTGTTCCGGCACACGCTGTCCGGTGACTTTGTTCACATAGCTCTGCCTACTCAGAGCATCTGCCACCAAGTTAGCCTTCACTGGGTGGTAGTGAATCTCCAGATCATAGTCCTTGATCAACTCCAACCATCGGCGCTGCCTCATATTCAGATCCGACTGAGTGAAGACGTACTTGAAGCTCTTGTGATCGGTGTAGATGTCACACTTGTGTCCGATCAAGTAGTGCCTCCAAATCTTCAGAGCATGTACTACAGCTGCCAACTCCAGGTTGTGCGTCGGGTAGTTCTACTCATGCTTCCTCAATTGTCTTGATGCATATGCCACGACACTCCCATCCTGCATGAGTACACACCCCAGTCCTAGACGGGATGCATCGCAGTAGATGGAGAAGCTCTTGGCTATGTCGGGCAAAATTAGCACAGGTGTTGTTGTCAGCCTCTTCTTCAACTCTTCGAAGCTGGTTTGGCATTCCTCTGTCCAGACAAACTTGGCATTCTTCTCCAATAATGCCGTCAGGGGTTTAGCAATCTTGGAGAATCCCTCGTTGAACCGTCGATAATATCCGGCGATCCCAAGGAAACTCCTGATCCTGCTGACATCCTGAGGCGGGCTCCAGCTCAACACATTGTTAACCTTCTTCGGGTCGACTGCCACCCCTCCATTGGACAGCACGTGTCCCAAAAATGCCACTTCCTTCAACTAGAACTCACACTTGCTCAACTTGGCGTATAGTTGATGTTCCCGGAGTCTCTGCATCACCAATCTCAAATGTCTTCACGTTCCTCTTCATTCTTGGAGAAGACCAGAATGTCATCAATGAACACCACCACGAACATGTTGAGGTAGTCCATGAACACGCTATTCATCTGGTACATGAAGTTTGCAGGAGCATTGGTCAGTCCAAAGGACATAACCGTGAACTCGTACAACCCGTACTAAGTGGTCAAAGCCGTCTTGGGTATGTCCGACGACCGGATTCTCATCTGATGATAACCCGATCGAAGATGTATCTTGGAGAACACACAAGCTCCCTTCAGCTGATCAAACAGATCATCAATCCTTGGCAGTGGATACTTGTTCTTAACGGTCACTTCGTTGAGGGCTCGATAGTCCACACACAACCTCTGTGTCCCATCTTTCTTGTCCACGAATAACACTGGTGCTCCCCATGGTGACGCACTAGGACGAATGTACCCCTTTGGTAGCAATGAGCTTAATTCCTCGTTAACTTTTTCCAGCTCCTTCACTCCCATCCTATATGGCCTTTTTGCTATAGGTGCAGTGCCAGGTTTTAGTTCAATAACGAATTCAACTTCGCGTTCCAGGGGCATACCTAGCAATTTATCTAGAAACACATCCGAGAACTCGCTCACCACCCCGCTGTCTTCAGGAGCTGCACCATCAGCTTGATTGACTTGATTATGCTCCAATGGACTGGCTGCCTGGTACTCCACCTTATCTCAGGACTCTGCCATCAGTTGTACGATCCTCTTGGCGCACTAGATCACTGCATCATATCTGGCTAGCCAGCTCAGACCCAGAATCAGGTCAAAACCAATAGACTCCAGGACTATTGGGCGTGCCTCGAAGTCTACCCCAATTATGGTAACGGTATTACGGGGACAGCGTAATGTGGCGCGCTGCTCCCCTCCTGGTGAGCTAACTAGCATAGCATTCTTCATGGGCAGTAATGTCACTAAGTTCTTTTTCACAAAAGTAGCAGATATGAAAGCATGCGAAGCTCCGGAATCGAACAAAATAGTCGTAGGGGTGGAGTTGACAGGGAATGTACCCACGACCACATCAGTAGCTCCCTCAATGGTCTCTGCACCAGTGTGGTTGAGCTTGCCTCTAGCGGGGTTCTGCGGATCACGGTTTGCCTGGCCCTGTTGCTGATTCTACGGTTGCCCAGCCCGCTGATTGTTGTTCTGGCCGGCGGCATTCTGGACTCTGCGGGGACAGGCATTGGCATAGTATCCTGGCTCGCCACAATGGAAGCACTTCTGCCCCCCTAGTGCATTGCCGGCTGGGGTGGGGCATGAAACTGGCTGCACCTGGTTGCGCTGAACTGGGGCATTCTGCAGCTGGTTCTGGCAACGCTGCTGATGTGGCGCCTGGGGTACTGGGGGCGCTGCTGCTACTGGCCACGATTGAGCGAACCGGGCTGACTCTGGAAGCACTGCTGGTTCCCCATCTGCTGACTGCCCTGAGGAGGGATGAAACGGGGGCAGCAGCTGCTCTCGATCTGCTAGCCCTAGAACTTCCTCTTCTTCTCTTCCATCTCACGGTGCTTGTATTCCAACATCAAAGCACCGTCCACCAGTTCCTGAAAGTTGGGGAACCTGGTGCACATCAGTTGGTACTGCAGTGCATCCTGCAAGCCATCGCGGAACCTAGTCTGCTTCTTCTTGTCAGTGTCCACGTCCTCCGGAGCATAGCGGGCGAGCTCAATGAACTTGTCACGGTAAGCGGTGACACTCATCCCTTCTTGCCTCAGTGCCAGGAACTCCTTCTTCTTCAGGGTCATCAGGGCTTCTGGCACATGGTGGGAGCGGAAGCAGCTACGGAACTCCTACCAAGTGATTTGAGTACGGTCGACGTGAGCATACTGATACGAGTCCCACCAGTCCAATGCTGGTCCTTGGAGCTGTCCTCCTGCGTACAACACCTTCTCCCGGTCGTTGCACTACGCGATGTCGAGCTATCTCTCCACCGCCTTGAGCCAGTCATCGGCCTGCAGGGGGTCGCTTCCCTTGCTGAAGGTGGGAGGATGTCCCTTCAGGAATTCACCCCTCTTGTCCCGGGGCGGCATGTTGTGCTGAGGTGACAGATTCTACTGGTTCTGCTGCATCATCGCCATCGTCTGAGCCATTTGCTGCATCAGCTGGGTCTGCGTGTGCATCATCTGCTCAATGGTGGGAGGTGGTGGCGGCAGTGGCACTCCGCTGGCACCGGCGTTGCTCCTTGTGTTCACCATCTATCATCAATAAATAAGTCTTATAAAAACTCCGATGGTTATGACTTCAGAGGTTTACTAACTTGTTAGGAGCGAGGGTTTGATGGAAAAGGAGCAAGAGAAATGAATACCCCCCTCTATATAACCACTAATGTCCTTAAACCTTAGTCCTACATCTAGATGGTGGTAGACTCGCGTCTACGCCCATCACAATCATTACAAAAATCCAAATCAAGCATGAGCATAATGACAACCATCTCAAGCACCTAAAGACATGATTCACACAAGACTTGACAGCACTTGAGTTTTGAAAAAGTGAAACTAGACGAACCATAACACATAATCATGATGGTATCCTAAGGTTTAATTCAACCGTTCTAACTAGGCTGCGATCCTACAGTCAGCACGGCTCTGATACCAATCTGTCACACCCGGATTTTCACAAAAACCCGAGTGCGGTCATATGTGTGCCCAGGAAGTCATATTACACATATAGCGAACAAATATGATAAACAGAGAACATATGCTTGAATAAATTCTTGATTGAATAAAGTTTTACATCAGAGTGCATCATAAATAAACTAACCAAATACAACGGAAGACTATAACTCTCAAACTAAATGGAGCCGCAATCCACAGGGACTATGTCTGGGAGATCACAACTCAGTAGTACGACACATCTTCTAAAAACTTAGCAGCAGACTCATGCTCAACCCAATCTGTTTACCCATCCTGGATTTTGTTGAATAAATGACAAGTGTAAGTAAACATTTACTTAGCAAATATAGCACGAGAATATGAAGGCTCAAAATAAGGCTAGACACGGCTCAACTGCATTAGCAATTTTTAGGTGGTTCATTTTATCATTAATGAAGTTACTACAAGTGAATGGAACCCAGTTGCAACCCAATTAATAAAGTATGAGTGACATTAAACATAAATAAACATCATCTTCTAATCAAAAAGGATCCAGGCACTCGTGACCCTGAGCAAGGCTATCATGATAGATTTACACTATGTAGAGGTTTCGCCCTTTACCCACCAGTCGCGTAAAAGTTTGAAAGAACTTTGCACCCAACCACGCACGTCAACACTTCCGAGGTGTGACTACATAGGGACGCTACGAGGTTTTTCACAAGGCACCCTAACAAGACAGTAGCCGCTAAGGTACAACAAGGTGATGAGACTCTAGGCACCGAGATTGACTGACCCTCAGGGCGCAACGTGAGGGGGTCAATGGCGTCCGAAGCGCGGGCAACTCATGCCAACAACACAAATAGAGAGCGCAACGTGCGGACTTCCCGTACCAAAGGGACTCCCAACACGGGTCTGTGCCTAACGAGACATAGCCGTCGGGGCTACCGTCCTCGGTGGAATCAAGTAACACCCCGTGCCTTGCTTCCCATAATGCCGTCGGCCACTCCGGTAACCACTGGCAAGCTAGAGACGTATAAGCTACGTAACCAAGACCAGAGCCATAATAGTTCTAGTGGTGGCGACATGCTCCTGGGTTGCCACTTTAAGAACCGGACCTTATGGAGAGATTCTAGAGCAAAGCATGGAGCACATGCTCTAGCTTCCTAAACCAAGTTGCTAAAAAGCAAGTTTTATCACAAATGTTGAAGTGGACCATTTAGTCAATATTAATAGTTAAATAAGGGTGATAGTAGCTGCGCATAGCAAAAATCAACCAATATGCATAAACCCAAGGTAAACAAGGATAGGATATTCAAAACTAGGTACAACCTTAATGGTACATCAAATTAGACACATGCATTTATGAAAGAATTTAATACAAGGTGAGTAGGTAGCAAGGATTGTTCGTGCTATAACTTGCCTTCCTCAAAAGGCGGCTGTTGCTGCCACTATGAGTCCTGTCCATGGAAGTCCCCCTCGTACTCGAAGTCCAACGTGAAAGGCTCACCGACTGGACATGAATCACCACACAAACATGCTCGCAAGCTAATACATGCAAACAAATAATAATCTATTAGAACAGTATACCAAACAATAGAAACAGTACAAATAAAGGTTTTAGAATTAGTCTACGCTTTACTACGAACGCATGAGCGCAAAAATCACACTAATCGGAGCAAAAACAGAAAAGATATGGCAAATCTAAGTTTAGGGACATGCTGGCAGGTTTTAAAAGTTTTTAGGGGCTTATTTGTGAAAAAACAAGGACTAAAACATAATTTCGTATTAAAACCCAAGGGCCTACGCGTAAAAACAACTACACATGATTGCGGGTTCTATTATTTAAAAGTTTAGGGGGTTTTCCATAAAAATTAGGACCTATCTGTAATTATTTTCTAACAGAGTTGGACCGCGGGTTCTAACTTGAAAAGTGGAGGGACTTTTCTGCAAAGTGGCCTGGGTTGACCGGTAGGGGGGATTTGACCCGGGTGGAAACGCGCGAGGGCCGTTGGATCTGGATCCAACGGTCCCGATAGGACCGAGGCAAGGGGGTGGCGTCAGCGGGTAGGGAGACGGCGACGCTGACCAGTGCGGCGGCGGGACTCACCGGCGTTGCTCGAATCCGAGCTAGGGTGCATGGTTTTCGGTGTGGAAGGGCTCTACGGGACCGGGTCATCAAGGTGAGCTCTACTCGGGTGTTCAAGTCGTCGATTGTGTGCCTGGGGCGGAGGATGTCGGCGAACCGCGGGCGACAAACGACGGCGACGCGGTGGCAGGGCTACGGGGCGAGACAGCAAGCGGGAAATGGCTCAAGATGTTCCTTACCACAGCGCGAAGACGCTCCGAGGGTCGGGAAGGTCGAAGCAGCGATGAATCGACGGGTCGACGGCGATCTCGGGAGGCGGTGGCGACGGCGCGGGGCGGGGAGGTGCGCTGGAGAGCTTGGGGCTTCACGGTGAGGGGCTGGGTGGTGGCATTGGGGCGCGGAGCTCGACCTTTATAGCCCGGGGAGTCCTTGTCGTGCGGATCACGAGGATCGGCGGCGGCCGGCGGGGAAATCTCCCCTTCCATGTGGGGGGAAGACTTCCAAGTGGGGAGCGTGCCAGGAGAGGAAGGGAAGCGGAGCAGGAAGCTACGGAGAAGCTCGGGGGCAGTCCACGGGGCGCGGGGCGGGACCGGGGCGGCCGGCCGAGGCGGCGTTGATTGTGCCGAGGAGGAAGGGGGGCGCGGCGAGAGGTGGGGGGTAAATCTGACGGGCGGGCCCCACCTATCGGCGAGTGAGCGGGGGAGAAGAGTGGCGCTGCGGGCTGCTGTTTTGTTGGGCCGGCGGGGGAGATGCTGGGGGGTGGGCGAGTGTGGGCCGGCTCGGGGGAGCGGAGCTTAGGTGGAGGGGGTGAGCTGGGCCGGGGAGGAAATCTAGAGGAGCAAAAGCGGACCAAGGAGAAAGTCTAGGGGGCAGAAGCGAACTCGGCTAGAATAACTTTTCTAGGGATGAAACAAATGCAAATTAAATTTGAATTTAAACAGAATTTGAATTCCAATTTAACTTACTACCAAACAAAACTCAATGCAGCAGCATGAATGCAACGACAATGTTTCTACAACTTATATTTGATTTTAATATTCATGAATAATTTATTTAACTTATATTAATTATGAACAATTTAAATATAAACAAATAAATTACTAAAAATTTTAAATAGGCTATTTTTGGGTGTTACACCTTTGACGTCAGCAACAAAGGTCCACACGTCGATGACGAAAGTTGCACCGTCCTCAATGTTGTCGGTGATGAAGCTTGATCCCATCGTGCCTAATGTCGAGCTTCGGCGAGTATGCCCCACGGTGGGCGCCAAGTGTTGACGATTTATGTCGAACACATCTGCTAGGGGGTACCCCAGGAAGTAGATTTGTGGGTCTCGCCAAGTTCTAGGAAGGACAGTGCATGAACAACACAAAGATTTAGATAGGTTCGGGCCGCGAGAAGCGTAATACCATACGTCCTGTGTGCTTGATTGTATTGCACGTGAGTTGAGTTCTTTTGAGGGGGTCCCCGCTCCTCCTAATATATCCGGGGAGTAGAGTTACAAGTCGGTTACATAATCCTAGTCGTATACAACAAGGAGTACTACACCAGGGTACTTTGGGGAGTCTCCTAACAGTACACGACTAGTCTTTCCTAATCAACTACGCCGTCTTGCACCATACCGACTGGTTTAAAGTAGTCGAATTAAACCTTCCCTATCGAGGAGTTTTAATCCCGTGGATGAGTGGCCCTAGGGATCCTGGTCCCACAGCAGTATAGCCATTGGAGTACGCCATCCTCTCGTGATGCCCATCGGTGGACGGCGGACCACCCTCAGCGCGGGCGCCTGCGCCATCCTATCGGCCCCGGGTGCAAGTGTAGCCGTGGAGTCGAGGTCCCACGCCACTCGATTCCCCATAGCTACGGTCGGGGTTGCCGTTGTGGCCGCTATCGCCATTGGAGGAGGGCAGTGTTGGCGACGGCGACGGCGAACGTGACGTGAAGTCAGCGACGCTCCTGAGATGAATGAGCACCTGGTACTTGAAGGTCTTCTTCTGCCTCAAATATGGAGGAAGGCTGCTAAAGACCCTCTGCATGACCAGATCATCGTAGGTGACCTCGTCGTCTGTGATGATGAGAGGAACATCGGTGGCGATCCTGTCCGGATCAAACTTCCAGGCCATGACCTTGTACTTGTTGAGCACCGTCTTGTTCAGAGCCGCCGGAGTGGCTTGCTCAACCCAGCAGAATGGCGCCAGCACGGTGTGGACGGTCTTCAGGCTCCAGGCATGAGTGGGGATCCCCTCCAGCTCGAGCACCACCTTGAACCGCAGCTCAATGGACTCCGCATGCGCGACGCGTGTCCATGGCCGGAACGACAGCATGGTGTTGCCAATGGGGATGGCTCACACGCACACTGGGTGTTGGAGATGATAATGAAGCTCTTGGGGTAGAATGGCGCGACTCGGAAATCCTGCCTGGAAACCCCGATCGTGAAGCTGATTGCCAAAGGCGCCGTGTCGGCGTCGTGGGTGAAGGTAGTATTCCCAACATGGGCAACCAAGGGCAGACGGAACCTGGTCTCCTCCTTGTTGATGTCCTTGTCTTGGTCGATGTAGCAGGCCTTGCCGTGCAGCCGCCGGCTTGGGTGCCCCGGCGGCAGGTCGACGTCATCGAGGTCCATGAGAACGGGCGCCGCCTCCCTACCTGAGTCGCCAGTACCCCCGGTCGATGGTGGCAACGGGGCAGGGGTGTTCTCTTGCACCCCCATTGGTGTGCCTGGTCTGCCCGGCGTGCGTGGGACGCATGCGATACAGAGTGGCTGGTGGCCATTGATGACATGGGTCGGAACGGCCTCGACCAGTTCTCGCCGTGCCCGGACGAAACGCCTGGCCGAGCCACCCGACATGCAGCGGGGTTGTTTGCAGTGCCGGGCCAGGTGGTTAGTTCAGCCCGTGACACCGCAGACATCTTGTCGGCAGTCGGCAGTATGCCCGGTGGTGAGCTGTCGACAAGTAGTTGAGGCACTTGTCCGTGAGCTCTGGTGGAAGCTGATGCATCAGAGGCAGTGGTGGATGGTGAACAACTCACGCATGCGCAGGGGCTCGCCTGCCCAACACCTCACGGAATCCCTCGCTGTTGGGCGAGGACAAGCGACGCTGGGTGGAAGGTTGCGGCCCAAGCCAAAGCTGCATTGGAACGACGTCCCCATGAAGGAGGAGTTGTGCTGGGGCGGCGGTGCCTCTCCTGATGATGCTTGACGGTGACACGGCCGGTGGAGCGACGTCCCCATGATGGGCTGCCCAGCGCGTCCGTCTGAGGCGGTGGTGTCGGAGACCTACGGCGATAAGCTGGGCGCCGAGGACGCTCCAGGAGATGGCTATAACAGCCACGGTGAGGCAGCCTGTACACGAGATGCGGTTGTTGTCACGGGCGTCGAGGCGGCGGGGAGGGGCGACGGCCAGACGCTCCATGCCGGACGCCGGGCTTTGAAGCCGAAACGATGGTGGAGCAGAGCTGCGGCCGAGGAGGCGGCATAGGGGGGCCAGTCGAATGGCCCTCCGCAGTGACCCCCTCCGATGGCGCCGGCGACCTCGGTGGAGTGGGGCCCGTAGCCATGTAGAGCACGTCGCTGTACGACTGTGGGGAACCCAGGAGGCTGTCGTCGTCGTCAAGGTCCCCCAGCTCAGCCTACCGCCGGACCTTGGAACGACCAGCTGACGACCTCGCGGGGACAAAGGGTGAGGCAAAGGGGGAGAGGGGGGAGGGGCTGGACGCCGTATTACCAGAGGTGAGGTGGGTTGACGCCGCTGGCACGACCGCTGGTGGTGGCGACGTCTCGCGTGGGGAGGCCATCCCGGCATCGTCAGAGTGTGGCGCCGGCTCACTTCTTTGGCCGCCGCCGGGGAGGGGAGATCTCTCCGGGAAGGCCTAGGTTGAGAGAGAGTGTGTGAGACCCTCGGCCTAACTCTTTCCACTCGCCGTCGTGTCGTCTTGAAGTCCTGCAAGAACTCCGACGCGCTGGAGACGCCGCCTCGCGCCCGGCACTGACCCACGAGCTGACCACCAGCAAGGCGACCTTGACGTAGGTGTCGAGGTGGTCGATGGCGGTTCATTCCGTAGCGCACGGCATTGTACGCCATATGCATTGCAGAAGATGAACACCAGCGCGATACGCCGTACGCGTTGCAGAAGATGAACACCAGCGTGATGAAGTACTCGAGGGCGAAGTCTGAGCTGTGGGTACCGGCGCGGGGCCACCATTGTGGAGGTCACCAGGGCAGCGTAGGCCCCGACGGTGATCCTACGAGTCGCCGTGAGGAAGGTGAAGCGGCTGTCGGCGAGGATCATGTACACGCTATACGCTGATGAACACCTTGCAGAGTTGTAGCTTGTGATGACGCTGAGGCATTTTGGTCATTATTTGCAGAGTTGTAGCCCGTGATGCCGCCGAGGCATTTTGGTCATTATTTGTTTTTAATCGTTCGTAACCACAGCTTCCAGCAAAAATCTTAATTGGCCAAAAGTCGAATGGGGGTACGATACGATTGCCTGCAGTAAAGACCTCTGAGGATTTGTGCGTGATGCCTGGCTACTCCCTTGGTTCCAAATTATAGATCATTTTACTTCTTATTCAAAATTTTGTACAAATTATCATATTTTTTTGGTGGCTTGCTTTATCAATAAACATTCTTCAAACATGGCTTAAATTTGACTATATTTACACAAATGTTTTGAATAAGACGAGCGGTCAAACTTATGGTAAAAAAGTCAAATGACCTATAATTTGAAACGGGGTAGTACTTGCTAGAAAAAACTTGGGTGCAGGCCTGCTGCAAATCCCCTTCGGTGAAGACCTACCACCGATAGGTGACACGTGGACGTCCAGAGTATCCAAAGGCAGATAGCTCCAGCGGCTCCAGGCGCGATGCGACGCTCCCTGGCTCAGCTCCAAGCCTTAGCAAGCCGTTGTCGGCTCTAGATCTAGCATCATTGCTGATATCGAGTTATCTCTCCCGTTGGAGATATCCATGAGGGATTAGGTTAACTGATGAGGCCCATAAGATGTGAGCCCATTAGTACGGCCTATATATATATATATATACGTCGGAGGGGGCTAGGGTCGAACACACCTGTCGCCGACGTCCAAACCCTAATAGGCGCTACAGTGCCGCCGCGCAACAGCACCGCATGCTACAGTACCTCGGTGAACAGTGTTCTCTACGTGAATAGTGTTTCCTGCGGTCCCTCCTCCATCTATATCCTTCAGATCGTAGCCATTCGTGAGGTGCTAGTACACCTATGTTCGGCGTTTCATCCTCGTACGTGTGGATACCTCGGAGGTGCTGTGCTTGGAGCACAAGGACGGACCGCACGTGCAGGACCAGACGGACGTGAGCAACTGCACGGTACTGCCACTTCGACGCGTTCATCTACATCGAGACGGCTTCCGCTGCATCCGCGTGTCTAGTGGTAACGATCCGTGATCTATAACTGAGTTATATTGTTTCTGTTCTTGGGGCAAACGATTTTAAAATTGTGCTAGCCTAGCCTCGGTTCCCCTTCCTCTCCTCCGTTGCCTGCTCCGCTCTCTCCCTCCGCCCCATCCTCGCCAGCCGATCGAGCCTTGGCACCACTTGCCCCACCGAGAATTTCCTAGGTAAGAGGACTGGAGGAGGGCCGCCAGTGATTGAAGCGGGCATCCCAATCGCGATCCGAACTGCTGGCCACGCGATGCGGGCAGTGAAGTTCGTCGTGCTCTGCATCAGCTGGGGGCAGAACGGCGTTAGTTCCTGCTTGCTGCTAACTACCTTCGTCTTATCGATAGGTTAACTTGGATTGTTGGCCTTTTCTTGACTCCTTAATTGTTGCATCCTCGTATTGTACGGCCTGCAACCTGGAATTGTTTCGTCAAGTAAGCTGATGCATGTTTGCATACGCTGGATGGGGGAGGCACAACGCCATGATGATGTGTGAGATGCCCTCGAGGCCACAATCAAGTATGCTGAAATACAAGTCTCTTAACAAGAGGCTGCTAAACATGTGTTCAGTACTGCAGTGAGGATTCATCTCATGAGGACGTTGTATGGTGTAGTTATAAAATTCTACAATGCATGGCTGTGTTAAAAAATGAGGTTGTTTATGAAATACAAGAGAAGATTGAGAACACCCAACAAGCCATTTGTATTTTAGATAGAAAAATTCATTGTCCATATTACAGATTAAAGAAGCTCTCAGGGTACAGCTGCTCGCAGAGGAGTTTTCTATGTCGACACACAAGCAGAAACAAATAGCTCACATTCTACCGACATCTTGACAGGGACCAGTTCCACAGCTTCAGGCTTAGCATTTTGATCTGCTGATGCTGTTGGTAGTAGTATCCAGATCATAGACAATATCAATGTTTCGTCTAATAGAAACTTATAACACAATTTAGATACAAATGTCTAAGGGGGTGTGAGGACTTGTCATGAAACTGCCCTATGTTTGCCATCTTGATTTCAGATACGGTAAAGAGGATGCTTAAATATGCTCCACAGGAACAATTGATATTTTCCATCTGTATCTGCCTACACAAGTAGAAGTGCAGTATTCAGATAAACTGGATATAACTGAATGAATGGTACAATGGACAAATTACATCTAGCAAACTGACTCCGGCGTTCCATCGAGCATGTGGTGGACCAAGTGCACTCCGAGCCATGGGCTGCAAGTGGAGGCCATCCTTATACACCGATAAGAGGGGAAGCATGTAACGATACAACTCAGGGAATATGGGGGATAGGTCTATCAGACGAAATATCATCCACAGTATGAGGTCTACGGCAAGAATGGAGAGGTTCCGCCGTCCAATTTCTCCGGCAAGCCGGCCAAGTTCTATCCTGTTACAAGGGTTCCGCCTCCTCTCGAGAAGAAGCTCTGTTCCTTATACGACACGAGCTCAGTTTACCCAGTTTGGGCCGAAGCATTTCGGGTTGGGCCTTCGTGCTCTGGTGTCTTCCGGCCCATTCAGTCCACGATGAAATGACGTATCGCCTTGCTTTGCGCCTTCGAAGCTCGATGACGGCTTCTGGTTCATGACATCCCCCGGTTCTTCAGAAACGGCTTGCCCCCAAGCCGTTGCAGCTGGAAACCTTTGTTTTAATGCTTCTTCGTCTTCCCACGTAGCCAAAGATGGCGGCCACGATGACCATTGGATCAGCACTTGAGGAATGTCCTTGTCTGCAACTCTTGACAGTCTTCTCTGCAAAATCTTCACTGGCACTTGATAAGCGTCATGTAAGACCGGTAGCTGATCACTTACCTGATGTTGGACACCAACAGCCTTTTTCAATAGAGAGACATGGAACACCGGATGAATAGTGGTAGAGTCAGGAAGATCCAACTTGTAAGCAACTTGCCCAATCTTCTGCACTATCTGACAGGGCCCAAAATATTTGAAAGCCAGCTTGTGATTCGATCTCTTATGAAGAGACGTTTGAACATAAGGTTGAATCTTCAAGAACACCCAGTATTTGAGTTGAAACTGTCTCTCTGATCTGTTTTTATCTGCTTGGTGTTTCTGTCGTTGCTGGACTCGCACCAATTGCTGCTGTAGGAGCTGAAGCATCAACTTTCTTTCCTTCATCCATACTTCAAGATCTGGTACTGAACAAGAATTGACCACATCGATACCCAGATGGCGTGGTTGTTGGCCATACAAAATTTCAAATGGTGTCTTGTTAAGACTTGAATGATAACTGGAATTGTACCAGAATTCAGCCAAACTGAGCCATTATTTCCACTTTGTAGGACAAGCATGAACAAAACACCTCAAGTAACCCTCCAGGCACTGATTGACATGCTCAGATTGTCCATCAGTTTGGGGATGATATGTTGTACTCATTTTCAGAGAAGTTCCAGATAACCTGAACAGTTCTTGCCATAAGGCACTTGTAAAAATCCTGTCCCTATCTGTCACAATCACCTCAGGTAGACAATGTAATTTGAAAATGTTGTCCATATATACTAGAGCTACCTTCAGAGCAGTAAAAGGATGTGCTAGTGGTATAAAATGAGCATATTTCGACAGTTTATCCACTACTACCAGAATACAATTATATCTATGAGACATTGGCAAGCCTTCAATGAAATCCATGGTCACTACTTGCCATGTAAATTCAGGAACAGGGAGTGGTTGTAGCAAACCTGGGTACTTCACTCTTTCAGCTTTTGCCTGCTGACACACTTGGCATTGTGCAACCATATCTTTGATCATAGCTTTCATTTTAGTCCACTTGAACACTTGTTTGACTCTCTTATAAGTCACTTGGTATCCAGAATGGCCTCCTACAACACTGGCATGAAGGGCTTGAATAATTCTGGATTGCATTTCTTGATCTGGAGGTACCAGAATTCTATTCTTGGTTCTGATTAAACCATCCTTGAGCTCATAGTTACCAAAAGGATTGGTTACAGTTAGAGCTGTCAGCAACTTTTTTGTCTCAGGGAACTGCAAATAGCCTTGCATGATGTCTTCAACCCATTTTGGTTGGGAAATGGAAATAGCCAATACTTCCATATTTTCATGGTGGGGCATTCTGGACAGAGCATCAGCAGTAACATTTTCTGTCCCTTTTTTGTTACAAAGCCTATATTGCAAACCCAACAACTTGGTCATAGCCTTGTGCTGCCAAGGAGTTGACAACCTTTGATCATCCAAATGAACTAGACTTTGCTGATCTGTCTTGATGATGAACTCAGCATGCTGGAGATATGATCTCCAGTGATCCACAGCCATAAGAATAGCTAGACATTCTTTTTCATAAGTTGACAATGTCTGATTTTTAATACCTAGAGCCTTGCTGATGTAAGCAATTGGATGTCCTTCCTGCAGTAGAACTGCACCAACTCCCTTGTCAGATGCATCTGTCTCAATAGTAAACACTTTACTAAAATCTGGTAATGCTAATACTGGAGCTGAACTCAGAGCTTGCTTCAGCAAAGTAAATGCTTCATCATGGATAGAAGTCCAAACAAATAGTTCCCCTTTCTTAAGCAAATTGGTCAGTGGCTTGCTAATGAGCCCAAAATGTTTCACAAATTTTCTGTAGTAGCCGGCCATGCCCAGAAAACTTCTAACATCCTTAACACATTTGGGTGTTACCCAATTAAGTATGTCCTTTACTTTTGCTGGGTCTGTTGCCACTCCATCTCCACTGATAATATGCCCCAGATAGTGTATATGTTTCTTTGCAAAAGAACATTTAGAAAGCTTGGCCTTGAACTGATGCTGCCTCAATATTTGTAAAACTGCCCTGACATGCTCCACATGTTCTTGCCATGTTCTGCTATAGATCAGAATATCATCTATAAATACTACCACACATTTCCTGAGTAAAGGTGCAAGCACAGAATTCATGACATGTTGAAAAGTAGCTGGGCCTCCTGTAACTCCGTAAGGCATCACTTTACATTCATAGTGTCCATTGTGAGTAAAGAAAGCTGTTTTATACTGATCACTTGGCTCAACCAAAATCTGGTGATATCCTAATCTTAAATCCAGAGATGTGAACCAAATGGCTCTAGATAATTCATCTAAGAGTTCTTCCATAATGGGCATAGGATAGCTGTTCTTGATAGTTGAAGAGTTTAATCTCCTGTAGTCCACACACAGTCTCCACTCCCCTGTTTTCTTCTTGACCAGCAACACAGCGGAAGCAAAAGGGCTAGAGCTTTTAGTGATCATTCCATTCTTCAGTAACTCCAACACTTGTTTCTCAATTTCGTCTTTCTGTGCTGGATTATATCTATAAGGCCTCAGTTTGAATGGTCGTGCACCAGGAATAAAAGGAATTGAATGTGTATGAGATCTTCTGGGAGGCAACTCTTGTGGTTTATCAAACACATCCTGAAATTCCAAAATTAATTGCTGAATGTCCATGGGCCAGTCCTGATTGATTTCTTCAGGCTGTATAGCAAACAGCTCAATGATGCACCAGACATCATCATTCATTGCAAGTTGCTGAACTTGATTAGCAGTGATCTTTGGGAGCACATTCAGTTGTGGTTTTAGTCCTTGCAGCCGTATCTGTGTGTCATCATGATGGAATGATAACCACTTTTGAGCCCAATGTACCTCCATGGGACTATACATCTCCAGCCAATCCATCCCCAAAATGATATCATAGCATTTCAAAGGCAAAATCTTCAAATCCACCTCAAAACAGTGTTGTTGTACATACAGCTTGCAGTTTTTTAATTCATGAGTACACAGAATTATTGCCCCACTAGCTACTCTGACTTTGATAGCTTTAGGCAGAGAAGTCCAACCTAGAATATTGCAAGCCAGTTGCTCCGATATAAAGCTGCTAGAACTGCCTGAATCTATCAACACCAATGCTTTGTGACCCATCATATTGACCATAAGCTGAATAGTCTTTGGGGCCTCTGTGCCATTATGAGCATGTGTAGATAAACACATAAGCTCATCACCAGAATCAGAGTCAAGCTTCTGTACATATCTTCTCTGGTTCGTGAAGTAAATGCCAAAGTTCTTCCACTACGTGCAAAGCCACTGTTGGCGCACACTTATGCCCAGGTCCCCATTTGACCCCACACTTGTAACACAATCCTTTAGCTCTTCTATAAGCCTTGATAGCACCCAAAGTATCTTCAGGCTTCAGAGTTTTCATGGACTCAACATGCTTCTGCTCTTCAGGGCATGAATATTGGGGAATTTTCACTTGAGTAGATGAAACAGGCGTCTTGTGCACTGACTTGAAAGCAGTGAAAGCTTCAGATCGTCTTGTCTCCTTCTTTGATAAGGTAGAAGGTTTGAAACCCTCTATGAGCTCCTCCTGCAACATAGCCAAAGAGCCAGCAGTATCCAAATCTTTGGGCTTATGCATAATCACTATAGCTTTAATATCATCACGAAGTCCATCTATGAATCGATTAGTGATAAGCATAGAGTTAAAAGTGGGATCATGAGCCATAATTTGATGCACCAAGTCATCAAACTGCTCAATATATTCAGAAACTGTGCCGGACTGCTTAATGTGAAAGAATTGCCTCTGCAACAGATTTTGCAGATCTTTGGCAAATCGATTGCACATACCAGAACAAAACTCCCCCCAGGTACTATCCTTCATACTAGATTCAACAGACTGCAACCAGAATGCAGCTATACCAGTGAAATTTATTGTAGCTAACTTGAACCACACATCACCTGGCACCTTATAAACTTCAAAATAGGACTCACACTTCTTTTGCCACATCTTTGGGTTTCTACCATCAAATTGAGGAAAGTCCAAAGGTGGTATAGAACTACCCCAACCATGCATCCCCAAAGGTTGCCCAAACGGAATTAAACTCAGATGATCGGTAGAATTACGGTCAGAGGTGATTTTCGCACCTGTGACCGGAGGCGGTGTGAAGGTAGTGACAACCCCACAGCCAAACCCCCGGTAGTCTTGATCTTTGCGGTGGCCGAATTGCCCAGAAGTCCCCTCGTTGGAGGATGGCGCCAGGTGGGCGGCGTGGGACTTCGTGAGGTCGATGTGCTCGACATCGAACACTTTGTGGGCGGGGTCGACTTGATCGGCGATCTTGTCCAGCTTTGCGCAGAGATCGTCAATAGAGGTGTTGAGCGACTCGACCTTGCTGTCAACATCGTGGATCTTGGTGTCCACATCTTGGATCTTGTCGTCGACGTCCTTCTTCCAACTTCGCATCTCAAGTACGAGATCCTTCAGCGTCGTCGCGATCTCGGTGACCTGCTTGTCGGTCTCCATGGCCTGCTTTTGGACGCGAGTCTAATACTGCGGCCGCTTGAGGTAATCGGGTGGTTCCGCCGGGTTGAACCACTGGGAACGGAAGCGGCGGCGGATTGAAAAATTGGCAAGGATTGAAACCGAATCTGATACCAGATGTAACGATACAACTCAGGGAATATGGGGGATAGGTCTATCAGACGAAATATCATCCACAGTATGAGGTCCACGGCAAGAACGGAGAGATTCCGCCGTCCAATTTCTCCGGCAAGCCGGCCAAGTTCTATCCTGTTACAAGGGTTCCGCCTCCTCTCGAGAAGAAGCTCTGTTCCTTATACGACACGAGCTCAGTTTACCCAGTTTGGGCTGAAGCATTTCGGGTTGGGCCTTCGTGCTCTGGTGTCTTCCGGCCCATTCAGTCCACGATGAAATGACGTATCGCCTTGCTTTGCGCCTTCGAAGCTCGATGACGGCTTCTGGTTCATGACAAAGCATCACAGCGCCGCCGCCTGACCCGTCAAGACCCAGGCGGCCTGGGTCTCAATGAGCGCCGCCACTGGAGCCCGGAGGCTCATTGCTGAAGCAATGGCTGGTGGACCACCGTCCACCGAGGATACGGCACTGGCGGACTAGTGATGAAGATGTGGAAGACTGAGGAGACACCTGCGGCACCCGAGGGATGAGTGCTGTACATGGTGGACAACCGACCATGGCGCGTGGCGGCGGTGGCGGTGGGGGATGAGGGATGCGCAGAGACGATGGACATGGACTGATTGTTGGCGGCTTCGATACGCCTGTGAGCCGAGCGCCCCGAGTCTCCATGCCCGAGCTGCGAGCCGAAGGAGCCACAATCCCTCTCTACTCGTGCATCCGATGGTTTGGTCGTCCACGCAGCAAGCATCTAGCACGGGTCTGCATGGAGCGCGCTGTGCAGCCGGGCCGCATCAAAGTTTTTTGCGTACTTGCTACCGTGCGAGAAAGAGTGTCATGCATGAGTCACCTTCTACCATGGGAGAAAAATTGCAATGCATGATTGTTGGTGCATTCAGAACCATGTATTGCATTGCAAATATCATCTACCAGTACAGCGTGAGCATTCATAACCATGAATTGCATTGCAAATATCATCTACCAATACAAAATTAAACCAAATGCTTTTCGGGACAAAGCATACTCAGGGCTTGTAAACTAAACAAATTCATTGGGAAATTCAACTAAAATCCTTCATATTCAAGAATTGTTTCTAATAGCATTCAATCGAAAGGGTGCAGTAATTGACACGAGACTATTCTACCAGACAGCAAAAACCTGCTGCATTTAGCTAGCTATAAAGAGATTTTGTCACTATCTCGGTGAAACACAAAGTGCAGGAAGACCTCAGTCGAACACCTCCAGTGCGTCATACTCCGGGACAGAGATGGCGTCAGCCACGACGGCGGCCAGCGTGAGCTCGCCGTCCGCCTCCAGGAAGAGTCTCACCAGGTTCTTGGAGTAGCCGCTCACCAGGGCCGCGCCCTCCTGCGCCGCCACCACCGGCATCGACGCCTTGGACGTCCCCAGGTTCCAGAACACCACCTGCGGCACAGTGAACCCCTCGGCCACGAACTTGTCGCAGATGCCCTGGTACTCTGTCTTCCACGCGGCGCCGGTCCACCCGTCGAAGTCCATGTCACTCAGCACGAACACTCTCTTCACCATCATGTCCTTCTGCAGCCCGCCGGCCACCGCCAGCTACAGGATCTTGCTGAACACGGCCTGCAGGTTGGCGCCCTTCTTGTGCGCCCCCATGGCGGTCACCAGCGGCCGCAGCTTCTCCTTGAGGTTCGCGCCGAGCACCTTGTGTAGCTGGTGCGTCTTGTCGAAGGTGATCACGCGCCCCTTCCATGGCTCCTGGCTCAGCTCAGAGATCAGGAGACCCAGCGCGACGGCAGCCGAGGCCGGCTGGTCCGCGACGGCAGCGGCGGCGCCAGAGAGGCCGCACACCGCGATGCAGTTGGCCAGCCGGCCCTCAGCGGCAAGGGAGGCCGTCATGCGGTGCCACTGGAGCTCCGCTGCTTCGTCGTGCTCCCCCTTGAGCGCCGCAGAGATCAGCTTGTGTGGCAGCACCCCGTCTGCGGGCATCCTGGCATGGCCGGTGCGCACCTCGTCGAAGAAGCCGATGACGTGGTGCTTGTCGTGCTTCTGGAACACCTTGTACTTGCGCATGGCCACGGACGCCACGCGCGCGTACGGCAGCTCTTCAAACTTGCACGCGCACATGTACACCTCCGGGAGCTCCAGCGCCTTGCGCAGCGGCACCAGCACCTCGCGACGGAGCTGGTCACGGACGCGGTAGGCGTAGTGCACTACCAGGATGATCAACGTCTGCATCGGGTGGGAAATGCCTTTAGCACCGGGTTTCCCACCCGGTGCAACTAATCCGAGGCTAAAGGGGTACCCCTTTAGCACCGGGTTGAATAACCGGTGCTAAAGGGTCCCTTTAGCACCGGGTGCAGCCACGACCCGGTGCTAAAGGGCCTGCCCCGCAGCGCCTTTAGCAGGGCCTTTAGCATCGGGTCGTGGCTGCACCCTGTGCTAAAGGGCCTGCCTTTAGCACCGGTTGCTGTCTGCAACCGGTGCTAAAGGCCCCGGATTTCTTTTTTTTTGCTTTTTTCAGTAGCCATGCATGCACGTCTATATACGTGTGTATACGTATATATTCTAATACGTGTACTAATGCGTATTCGGCCGACTCTATATTCATATTAGCTGACATTTCATCAAAATAGAAGACATATATATTACAAAAGTAGATATTCATGCATGTCAACTCGAGTTATATATATTTAAACTGTATTTTCTACTTAATTAAGATTGACGACTAGCTTGTTGGACTGTCCGGCACGTCCTCCAGTACTGGCGAGTGGAATTCTCCTCGGGGATTGACGACCTCGTCCCAGATCCATCCGACGAGCTGTTCTGCAATTGCGTCAATTCTTTCTAGCTCTAGGGACTCTTCCTTCAGGTTGAACATCTATAATTTACAAATAATTAAAAGATATTTAATCCGCCGAGTTGGAGACAATAATTGTGCACTTAATAATAATGGAAATGTGTTTATTATTACGTACCATAATATCGTGTTGTGTAAGCTTTTTATGTCCCCAATTCCACATGTAATCGCAAACATAGTATGCACATAAATTATTTCCCTTCCCCTGTTTGGCACACTGTCGACCAAAAGAAATTAAGTAAAATTCATATAATATATTAGCCGAGGCCTACATGTATAAATTACTTGCTTACCGGAAAGCCAATGTTCCATTTTAGTGTTTCATGTTGAATACCCGGGTGTTCTTGACGAAATTGATTCCAGGCCCTGCGAACAAAAAAATTGAGTTAAGTCATTGCGAGTGTAAGGGGTGAATTAAGTAGGGGAAAATATACATCACCTTGTCATCATGTCCATGATGTTCTGTAGTTTTTCTTTTGGAGTGTGCAATGAATCAAAGACGTTCACGACACCCCGGTCAGGACACAATATTATTAGGAACCAGGGAATCTGTATACATGTATACATTATAATCAGAAATGAAATAGTACACAGACAGTATAAGAAGAAGCCTATGTATGTACTCACTCGATGTTGTATGGGATTAGTATGGAGTCGCAGTAATTTTGTCTCTTAATATACTTGTATAGGTTTCCATATGTTTCCTCAGGATTCATCAATATCATATCTTCACTTATCCTTCGAGGATCCACGAAACCAACGTCATATATCCCGGATCTCCGACATTTTTGAATCTCCATTCTGCATATGTTAAGCAATAAATAAAGCCCGCGTCAGCATAGATTGGAATTATTGTTTTCAAACTGTGAATTATAAGCAACAACAAAGTACTTACAGTGTCCAACAGGTGATCAAATCCACGTCCATGGCGTCGCGGTGGTACAGCTCATATATATCCTTAAACCTCAGCCAGACCCAATCATCGTCACCATTGTAGAAATCATGGTCCTTCACGCCTACTTTGATCATGCGCCGTTTATTCCTTCTTGATTCTTCCAAGTACCACTCATGGAATCGGCGCATCTTCGTCTGTAGCTTGCTCTCCATTTCAGGACGGACCAAAGGCTCGCTAAGCTTAAACGGCCACTTCAACGTTGTGTTTACAGGCACCTCTTCTTCCCCCAGGACTTGCGCTCTGGTTAGTCCAGTCTCGGCCATTACTCGTTGCACGTTAAGCTCGTCCAGAGATGGCAATGGACCCAAGGGCCGCTGAGGTTGCTCGCTGAGCTGAGGAACCTTTTTGGATGGGCCCGCCTCCTTATCTGCAGCCTTCCGCTTCCGGCGAGATTTCAGTAATGAGCGGTCATAGTCTGTTACTATTACTTCCTTCTGTTGACCCTTGCTCAAATTACCGAGGAATGACTTGACGACGGTGGGATCAAGCTTCGGCTCCGGCTCAGGTTTTTTCCTCTACTCGGCCATTTGCCTCTTTGTGTCTGCTTTGACCGAGGCTTCGAGCTCCTCTAGAGTCTTCTCACCCGCTCTTTTCTCTGGTGCGGGCTTCTCTCTGGTTTTCCGCGCCTTCTTCGCTGGTGAGTGGGGGCAGAGGCTTTAGTGCGGCGTCCCCTCTTCGGCGGAGGGGGCGGAGACCTCTGCGGCGGAGGAGACGGAGACCTCTTCGGCGGAGGAGACGGGCTTGCATCAGGATCTCCCGGAGAATCGTCATGATCCGGTGGATCTCTTGGAGACGGTGGAGGTGACGGAGGCTTGTTGGTAGCCGCAGGTGTACCGGGTATGACGACGTCTGCCTTGCTCTATAGAATGATGCAGTGAGAACACTGACCGAGTTTTGTTTCTCCGTCACCTCCGGGGATGTCAAGTTCCAAGTCTTCCCAGTTGGTGACGACTTGCTCCACCTCAACAGGTACGTAACCATGTGGAATGTCATTGCAGTGCCATTTTTGCCCTTCTTCCACACGTTTGGTCATACCGTATGCGACCTGATAATTTAGTAGTCACAAAGAAAGTTAGTAAATGAATGGTATTTACGGTGAAATGTATGCAGTACGAACTAAGGTCGCATACGTACCACCACAGCTAAGTTCTTCTGCCTGACGACAAGCTCGCACGCGGTCCGTTGAGTTATTTCATCCACGGTGTAACGGACCGCTTCGGCGGCCTGTGTGGAAGCGTGACTGCTTTGATATTGTTGTGGAGGGCTAATAAGGGCCGCATCTTGGAGAGGTGCATGCTCTGTGGAACCGGTCCCGCCTGCGGCTTATTGGAGAGGTGCATGCTCTGTGGAACCGGTCCCGTCTGTGGCTTGTTGTATCTGCAGCCATGCTACCTTCATCCGTCGCTCCATCTCTGACTCCATTTCTTGGAGCTTTGAGCCCTGGGCGGCAACCGTTTGCTCTAGGTCCCTCACCCTCTGCTCATATTTGGCCTTCTTCCTCGAACGGCTCCTATAGGTGGCGGCGTGCTCTTGGAAACCTTTCTTCCATGAGATGCTTGTGCCTACGCCGCGCGTCCGTCCAGGATGCTCCTTGTTGCCTAAGGCATAGAAAAATCTTATAAATTACTAGAAAATCTTATAAATTACTAGAAAATCTTATAAATTACTAGAAAATCAATATAAAATGCTAGAATTAATAAAAACAATCTTATAAATCAATAGAAAATCTTAGAACATAGGCGGAACATAAATGCAAATATAGTCATTACAAATTGGGTGGAACATAGTGCAATTAAATTACATGGCATCATCGTTTACTCGGACACTAATAAACTTCCTCTTTACAAATGTTCCTTGATTGTGATCACGCCATAGATACGGTGTCTCCTCCGCCGCTAACAGGATGCTTGGGTCATCAGCCACTGAGAATGGAGGCCGGCCATCGAGCATATCTTAATCTTCATCCGTCTTCTCCTCAACTCCTACGATTTTTCTCTTTCCAGGAAGAACTATATGACGCTTTGGCTCGTCTTGTGATGGGTCCAATTGCTTACCCCCACCTTTCTTATCCGCCCCTTTCTTCGGTCTGCTAGCCATGTCCTTCACATAAAAAACTTGTGTGACAGCTTTGGCCAGGACGAACGGTTCGTCTAGAAAGCCAATCTTGTTTAGGTCCACTAACGTCATTCCATAGTCCGCTTCAACTTTAACACCTCCTCCAGTCAGCTTCACCCATTGACACTTGAACAGTGGGATCTTCAAAGGTCCGTACTCTAGTTCCCATATCTCCTCTATGATTCCATAGTATGAGTTTGTATTGCCATTGGTGTCTGTCGCGTCGATCCGGACACCACTGTTTTGGTTGGTGCTTTTCTTGTCCTGGGCTCTTGTGTAAAATGTATACCCATTGATGTCGTATCCTTGGAATGTCAATATCATGCTCGATGGACCTCTAGCTACAAAAGCTAGCTGCGCATCAATGCCCTCGACACCCATAAGACGTCTTCGCAACCAATCGGCGAATGTACTATTGTGCAGACGATGAATGAAGGCCGCAGACTTTGTTGAGTTTTTGTCCCTGAGAATCTGCATGTGCTCCTCGATGTACGGAGCAACTAAGGTTGATTGTTGCAAAACTGTGATGTGCGCTTTACGAAATGTCTCAACGTCCTTGATCACCATCGATCTTCTCCCTAGTTTGCCCTTTCCACCAAGTCTCCCCTCGTGATGTGATTCGGGCACACCAATCAGCATAAGATCGTCGACAAAGTCAACACAGAATTCAATGACCTCTTCTGTTTCGTATCCCTTAGCAATGCATCCTTCTGGACGAGAACGATTACGGACATACTTCTTTAGGACAGCGAAGAACCTCTTAAATGGGAACATGTTGTGTAGAAATACTGGGCCCAATATACGAATCTCTTTGACGAGGTGAACCAATAGATGTGTCATGATATTGAAGAAGGATGGTGGAAATATCATCTCAAAGCTGACAAGACATTGCACCACGTCGTTCTGTAGCTGATCTAAATGGTCTGGATTGATCACCTTCTGAGAAATTGCATTATGGAATGCACATAGCTTCACAATGGCTTTCTGCACGTTAACTGGTAGCACACCCCTGAGTATGACGGGAAGCAGCTGTGTCATCAACACATGGCAGTCGTGAGACTTCAGGTTTGTGAACTTTTTCTCTTTCATATTTATTATTCCCTTAATATTGGAGGAGTAGCCAGACGGAACCTTGATACTGTTCAAGCATTCAAACATGCTTGCCTTCTCTTCTTTGCTGAGAGTGAAGCTGGCAGGACGCAAGTACTGGCGTCCTTTGTCTCTCTTTTCTGGATGTAGATCAGTCTGTTGCTTCAATCGTTTCAGATCCTGACGTGCTTCCAGTGTATCTTTTGGCTTCCCATAAGTACCCAGGAAGCTTATCAAGTTCACGCAAAGATTCTTCGTCAGATGCATCACATCAATCGCGTTACGGACCTCTAAACGTTGCCAATAAGGTAGCTCCCAAAAGATAGACTTCTTCTTCCACATCGCGGCACAACCATCCTCGCCCGTCGGAGCAGCCTGGCTTCCGTCTCCCTTGCCAAACACCACGTGTAGGTCATTCACCATATCAAATAGCTCTTCTCCACTCCGGTGTCTTGGCTTTGTACGGCGGTCAGCATTCCCGCCAAAATGCGCACATTTCTTTCGTAGCTCATGCTTCGCCGGAAGGAATCGACGGTGACCCATGTACACAACTTTACGACAATGTTTCAAACACATGCTTTCGGTTTCCTCTAAATAGTGAGTGCATGCTTTATATCCTTTGTTTGATTGTCCTGATAGGTTACTTAGTGCAGACCAGTCGTTGATGCTTATGAAAAGCAGTGCTCGAAGGTCAAACTGCTCCTGCTTGTCCTCATCCCACATGCTAACACCTTCATTCTTCCACAGCTGCAAAAGTTCGTCAACCAATGGTCTTAGGTACACATCAATGTCGTTGCCAGGTTGCTTTGGGCCTTCGATGAGCACTGGCATCATAATGAACTTCCGCTTCATGCAGAGCCAGGGGGTAGGTTGTAGATACAAACAGTCACGGGCCAAGTGCTATGACTACTGCTCATTTCTCCAAAAGGGTTCATGCCATCGGTACTTAAACCAAGCCTAACATTTCTCGCATCAGCATCAAACTCTGGGAATGCTCTGTCGATGTTCCTCCACTGGGATCCATCGGCGGGGTGTCTCAACATGCCATCCTGCTTACGTTCTTCTTTGTGCCAGCGCATCAGTTTGGCATGGTCTTTGTTCCTGAACAAACGCTTCAGACGGGGTATCAGAGGGAAATACCACATCACCTTCGCAGGGATTTTTTTCTTAGAACGCTCAACTCCAACATCACTAGGGTCATCCCGCCTAATCTTGTATCGTGCGCAGGTGCAAACCAGACAACAATCCAAGTGTTCGTACTATCCGCAATAGAGGATACAGTCATTAGGACACGCATGTATCTTCTGCACCTCCAAACCGAGAGGGCAAACAACACGTTTTGCTTGATACGTCGTCGATGGCAATTTTTTACCCTCTGGAAGAATCTTCTTTACGAGTTTCAGTAGCTCCTCGAAACCCTTATCAGTAACACCATTTGCTGCCTTCCACTGCAGAAGTTCAAGTGTGCTACCCAACTTCTTTAGCCCCTCTTTGCAATCTGGGTACAGGTCAGTCTTGTGGTCCTGCAACATGCGCTGTATCTTTTTCAGTTCCTTATCATTGCCGCAGTCTTTCTCGGCATCATGCAACATTTGCCCGAGTCCATCAGTAGGTTCATTTTCCTGAGCAACATCTTCCTGAGCATCGCCTTCCCGAGCAACATCTTCCTCATCGGCATCACTCATTGCAGCATATGCAAAGGAACCGTAGTATTGAGCCAATAACGGAATGTCGTCATCGGCCTCGTCTTCTTCATCTTCATCCATTAGAATTCCTCTTTCACCGTGCTTCGTCCAAACAGAATAATTCCTCATGAAACCATGCCTCATCAAATGCACCTGAAGACAACCTCTTTGTTTGTACGATTGTATATTTTTACAATGGGTGCATGGGCAGAACATGAAACCGGACGACGTCCTGTTAGCCTCGGCGGCATCGAGAAACGTCCTAAGGCCATCACGGAACGCAAGCTCTCTCTAGCTAGCTTTACTTTGATTCACAAATCCCTCTATTTCTAAATCATAGAAGGATTACAAGCTAAATAAAACATTAGAGAATGAAAGAGTGTACCTTGTAGTGCTCCTTAGATGAGTAGAATCTTCACAAAATTTGAAAAAAAATTGGGCAGCACCTCCCCTCCCACGGCCGAGCAGCATGAACACAGCGCCTAAGTGTTCAGCTAGCTCGGCCGGGGGAGGAAGAAGCCCCTATATTCAAAAGACATTAGCATCGGGTCGTGGCAAGACCCGGTGCTAATGTGCACCCTTTAGCACCGGGTGCAGCCAGCAACCGGTGCGAAATGGCCTCGGCACATTAGCACCGGTTGCTGGCTGCACCCGGTGCTAAAGGGGGCGCATTAGCACCGGGTCTTGCCACGACCCGGTGCTAATGTCTTCGCCCTGACACCCCGCAGTGCCGCCCCCGCTCCTAGCCGTTGGACCCGGTGCTGAAGCCCCATCAGCACCGGGTCCAAAAATGGCCGAGGCGGAGGAGGCGGGCGGATGTGAAGGATTCTGGTAGTGGTGCTTGTCCGAGATGTTGAGGTACTCCTGGCTGGACTCGCGGGGGAAGATGTGGCGGGTGATGGCCTCGCAGAGACGGGTACCACTTGGCGGCGAGCCCGATCTTCGCGGTGTCGCCCGCGCGCAGGTGCTCGACGTCGGACTTGAGCATCTCGGCGAACATCTCGGCGACGCGGTCGTAGAGGAAGCGGAAGGCCTCGTCGAACTCGTAGCGCGCGAGCGCCGTCCACGCCAGCTGCGCCTCCTCCTGGCGCCTCCTCTCCTTGGCAGCCTTGAACTCGCCGTCGCTGTGGCGGCGCTTGGTGCCCTGAGGGCGGACGTGCTGCTTCTTGCAGGGGTTGCCGTCTTCCTCCATTCGCTCGCCGTGGATGATGCGGTAGAGGATCTCGGGAAGGTCCTTCAGGCAGCCGAACCTGGCGAAGGTGGCGAGGTTCCCGGCGAGCGTCTTCGGGTGGCGCGCGTGCATCCAGAGCGCGGCGACATAGAAGCCATCCCTGTCGCCTTTGCCCAGGCCGCGCACGCCGCGGAGGTGGCAGACGAGCCTGAGAGCGGCGCGCGCGTCGCGGGCCCACGCGACGTCGAGGAGCGCCGCTACGTCGGCGGCCGAGGTCGCGCCAGGGTCGACCTAGAAGAAGAAGTCGATGCACGGGTCGCCGGACGAGGCGTAGGCGAGCGCCCGCCCAGATCACGGTGACTCCTTCGCCACCTTCTCCACGCCGCCACACGCCATCGGCATGTCGTCGTCGTTGGACGAGGAGTACTCGGGGGACGACTCCCTGCGGGTGGGCTTGGGATCTGCGGCGGCAGCGACGTTGGTGTTGACGGCCACGGGAGGGCCGAGGAGCGTGGCAGAAGCGGGCGGAGCCATGGCTACTTCGTCGGCGGTGTAGGGGTAGTTTCTGATTGCTGCGAGATTCGAACGGGACGGATGAGAGAGATCACATGGGTGGACTTTGCGGGGACTGCGACGAAGATTTTATTGAGGGAGGCCGCGGCCCGGGAAGGCGGTGGCGGTTGCCAAAGCGCCAGCCTGGCGTGCGCAGCCAGGTCAATGAATCTGAGCCCTACGCCTACTACGTCGGTTCAATCAACGGTTAGGATCGCATGCTACCCCACTGCTTCAGCCGGAGTAGCGCCTACGGGTCCTGGTGGGACACGTCACGCACGTCGTACAGTACGGCGTAAGGTAAACCCCCGCCGGTGGCCGCCGTCCGAGTAAAATACACGGGCGGTACATAAACTTGGCAGCCGGTGTCATCTAGGTCCCTCTACTTCCAAAATGAACATCTAGCTACAGAAAGTAGACTGATCGTGTGGCACGCGTCCTAACGGGCGTCGCCCAGACCCGCGTGCCTACGTGGCCTCTCATGTGGGCCGAAAGCTGGCCGGCCCAGTCCAACTTCTCCCCTCCAACTTCTTCTCCGGCCCACATATGCCCCTTCAACTCTTTCTCCCAGCTCAACTCCCCACCTTCTTCCTCCAGCCGCGTGACGCGCGCGCCGGCGCGGTGCTACGCCGGCCATCACCAAGCGCCTCTTCGACTTGGCGCTACTCCAACCTCTTCCCTACATGCTAGAACGCGTACCAAGCCACTCCTTCGCTTCCCACTCTTTCTCCTCTGCTTTTCCCCCTTTGCAGGCTCACTCGCCGGCCATGGGGACGGCGAGGCTGCGCTGGCTGCATCCCTGCGCCTCCCCTTCTTCCCGCTATCTCATCACCTTCCTGTCATGCTAGAACGTCATCCTATCCCCTCTTTCGCCTCCTACTTCCTCCTCTACTCACCACCCCTTGGCCATGGTGGATGACCGCCGGCGGAGTTGGCATTCCGATCAAGAGAGTCGCCCTCTAAGGAAGCGTGCTGGCTCTTGAGCACCCTTAGGACACGCGGAGTCTACCTAGGTAGTTGGTTCGAGCGGAGGAGCTTTGGTGTGGGCGGTCGACGACGAGGCTCAAGCGGTGGCCATGGCGAACGACGGCGGCTGAGCTTGGGCGAGCTCGGGGTGGCACGCGTACCTGGTCGAGGATGGGGGTGCTGCGGTACAGTGGCGCGTTGGCAGCAGCGCTGCCGCGCGTTTGGCCTCCGCCACCTCCCGCGCTCTGCCCGCCTCTGCCACCGCCGCCTACTCCCGATGCAGGGCCTTGCCAGCCACGGCTACGGCGAGCTCGCGCGGCTGGTGAGCCACTTCTGCAGCTGCTGCAAGGCGGTGAGGTGCGCTGGCGCAGCTCGCCGCGCGCGACGCCGTCGCGGCGCACCCGGGCGTGCTCATCGCCGCCTTCGCTGCGCCACGCATCGGCAACAGGGCGTTCTGCGAGGGCCTCGCGTCGCGCGGCGTCAGGGTGCTCCGCGTCGCGGTCAGGCACGACGTCGTGCCGCTGGTGCCCAGCGTGCCACGGGTGGTGATCGACATGCCGGTCCGCAAGGCCCTGGCGAAGCTGTTGGCGGTGATGCGGCGGCCGCCATCGTGGGCGTACGTGCACGCCGGCGACGAGCTCGAGCTCGACGTGAAGAGGTCACCGTTCCTGAAGCACGCGTACGATGTGGTGGGGTTCCACAACCTTGACACGTGCCTGCACGTGCTTGACGGCGCCGCCGGCGATGGCATGCACCATGGCGCTGGTGAACAAGACCTCTGGCATGCTCGCGGGTCTGTCCCAGACCCGATAGGACGCGTGTCGACGCCGGAGTCAAGGTGTTGTAGTTAGATGTGCATTTTCTAAGTAGATGGACCTGGATGACACCCCATGTCAAGTTGTTGTACCGCCGGTGCATTTTACTCTTTTACTCCGTGATCTAATTACACTGGTAAGCGATTACCTTACTTTTTGTTTGTTTCTCTTAGCACGTAAACAGATACGGTGCTATCTGTTCTCAGTGTTTCACAAACTTGATTCCGCCCGACTCTTCACGTTAACGGATACCAACATCCCGCGTCGCTCGTTCCGTCCACAAGGAAAATATATTCTGCCGCTATACTAGCGAGCAAGCATGCAGATGTGGCTGGAAGCGCTTTGTCCCTGCCACATACGTGCGCGAAGAGGGCGACAACATATGCGATACCGTTACGTCGTCATACGAAACCAAGTCAGTATTAGCTTACATTATTTTCATTCACAGTGCTATTAGATACCGTTTGCGTTTACGTTTCCATCTCTCAAACAAACAGCACCTTTGAGGCTTTGAAGAACAAGATTGCATGTGCTTTGTATGTTGTTTCGCATAAACTAAACATTGCTACTAAGGTGGTGTTTGGATTCATGTGCTAAAGTTTAGCACTTTAAATAAGTGATAATTAGATGTATTAAACATAAATTAATTATAAAACTAATTATATAAGTCATGTCTATTTCGCGAGACGAACCTAACAAGCCTAATTTTACTATAATTAATACATAATTACCATACGTTTACTGTAGCATTACATTGTCTAATCATGGTGTAATTAGGCTTAATAGATTCGTCTCGTAAATTACTCCCCGTTTATGTAATCGATTTTTTAATTAATTTATATTTAATACTCCTAATTAACATATTTACATCCGATGTGACGGTGCTAAAGTTTAGCACGTCGGAAACAAACAGGGCCTAAGTCGAGTACATTTTAGTACACTTCCTTAAGGTTTCGTTATCCAGTATGGGTGTTGTTATTTTATCTTAGGGCAGGTACATTGCTACACGTAAGCGGTCTCATAGGTCGTCTCACGCAGTGCTATGTAGGATTTTTGTTGATGTGGAGGAGAGAGAGCGAGGTGAGACGTTGTTTCGCGAAACAACTGCCTCATGAGCTAAAATTTAGGACTACGAGACAACTCATCCATCATTGTACGAGTTTTGTTGCCATGCAACCAATAATATTTCTCTATTTTCTCATAAATTAAGGATTTTGTATTGCTATGAGACAACTAAAACAACAAACTATTGTATAGGTTGTCTGATAAGTTGTCTTAAAATTACGTGTCACTATATGAGACCACCTATTAGACGACACCAATGTACCTGCCCTTATCCTATTCAATTATAATTGTTTGTAATGATTTTCAAAGAGAGAAAATGCCACTACCAGAGAACCTCACATCCGCCCCCTCATAGGCCGCGGCACATTTTGGACCCGGTGCTAAGGGCGTATCAGCACCGGGTCCAATAGCTATGAGCGGGGGCGGCGCCCAGGGGTGGCAGGTTTAGCACATTAGCACCGGGTCTTGCGATGACCCGGTGCTAATGTGGTCACATTCGCACCGGTTGCAGCCAGCAACCGGTGCTAATGTGCCCAAGGCCCTTTAGCACCGGCTGCTGGCTGCAACCGATGCAAATGTGAGAGCAGTAGCACCGGGTCGTCGCAAGACCCGGTGCTAATGTGCTCGTATATAATACCTTCCCTCCCCTCGCCCGAGCTAGCATCAACACTTGGAGCTGTGTTCATGTTGTGCTCGAGACAGGGGAGGTGCTGCCAATATTTTTTTCAAAATTTGTGAAGATTTCACTCATCCAAGGGGCACTACAAGGTACATTCTTTCATTCTCTTATGTTTTTTATTAGCTTGTATTGTTTATATGCTTTAGAAATAGAGAAATTTGTGAATCAAAATGGAAAGAGAGCTTGTGTTCATGGTGGAGAGAGAGCTTGTGTTCATAGTGGAGAGAGAGAGGTTGTGTTCATGGTGGAGAGAGAGAGCTTGTGTTCATAGTGGAGAGTGAGAGCTTATGTATTGTATTTATTAGTTATTTATTTAAAGTTGGAATAGTTAATTATTTTTTTAATGGAAGTATATTTGATTTTAGAAAATGAATAAATTAATTATAGTTTTAGAAATGTGTTTAGTTTGTATTGTCTTATGTATTAACTTTGTAATCTATTATATGTTAAATTTATATTTAGTTATATATTAAATTTGTATTGTCTTATATATTACCTTTGTATTATATTATATATTAAATTATACAAATAATCGTTATTGGTTACTAATGCAGATAAATAGACAATGGATGTACGGGGACAATCATGATACGGCGTTTCGTGATGGCCTGAAGGGGTTTCTCGATGTCACCGAGGCCAACAAGACGCCGTCAGGTTTCATGTTCTTCCCATGCACTAATTGTCGAAATATACAATCGTACAAACAAAGAGGAGCTCTTCAGGTGCATTTGATGAGGCACGGTTTCATGAGCAATTATTTTGTTTCGACGAAGCATGGTGAAAGAGGAATTCTAATGGATGAAGATGAAGAAGACGAGGTGGATAATGACATTCCGGTATTGGCTGAATACTACGGGGCCTTTGCAGGTGCTGCAATGGGTGATGCCGATCATGAAGATGCTGCTCAGGAAGATGATGCTCAGGAAGATGACCCTAATGATGGACTTGGGCAAATGTTGTGTGATGCTGAGAAAGACTTGGGCAATGATAAGGAACTGAAAAAGATACAATGCATGTTGCGGGACCACATAACTGACTTGTACCTAGATTGCAAAGAGGGGCTTACGAAGTTGGGTAGTACACTTGAATTTCTGCAATTGAAGGCAGCAAATGGCGTTACTGATAAGGGTTTCGATGAGCTACTGAAACTCGTAAAGAAGATTCTACCCAAGGGTAACGAATTGCCATCGACAACGTATGAAGCAAAACGGGTTGTTTGCCCTCTCCGTTTGGAGGTGCAGAAGATACATGCGTGTCCTAATGACTGTATCCTCTATCGCGGACAATACGAACACTTGGATTGTTGTCCAGTTTGCAGTTACGCATGATACAAGATAAGGCGGGATGACCCTGGTGAGGTTGTGGGGGAGCGTTGTAAGAAAAAAAATTCCTGCGAAGGTGATGTGGTATTTTCTTCTGATACCCCGTCTGAAACGTTTGTTCAGGAACAAAGAGCATGCGAAACTAATGTGATTGTACAAAGAAGAACGTAAGCAGGATGGCATGTTGACACACCCCGCTGATGGATCCCAGTGGAGGAACATCGACAGAGCATTTCCAGAGTTTGATGCTGATGCGAGGAATGTGAGGCTTGGTTTAAGTACTGATGGCATGAACCCTTTTGGTGAAATGAGCAGTAGTCATAGCACTTGGCCTGTGACTTTATGTATCTACAACCTACCCCCTTGGCTCTGCATGAAGCGAAAGTTCATTACGATGCCAGTGCTTATTCAAGGGCCAAAGCAACCTGGCAACGACATTGATGTCTACCTAAGACCATTGGTTGACGAACTTTTGCAGCTATGGAAGGAAGAAGGTGTTAGCATGTGGTATGAGGACAAGCAGGAGCAGTTTGACATTCGAGCACTGCTTTTCATAAACATCAACGACTGGCCTGCACTAAGTAACCTATCAGGACAATCAAACAAAGGATATAAAGCATGCACTCACTGTTTAGAGGAAACCGAAAGCATGTATTTGAAACATTGTAGGAAGGTTGTTTACATGGGTCATCGTCGATTTCTTCCTACGAAGCATGAGCTACGAAAGAAATGTCCACATTTTGGGGGGAATGCGGACCACCGTACAAAGCCAAGACACCGGACTGGACAAGATGTATTTGATATGTTAAAGGACCTACAAGTGGTGTTTGGAAAGGGAGACGGAAGCCATCCTGTTCCGACTGGCGAGGATGGTCGTGCCGCGATGTGGAAGAAAAAGTCTATCTTTTGGGAGCTACCTTATTGGCAATATTTAGAGGTCCGTAACGTGATTGATGTGATGCATCTGACGAAGAATCTTTGCGTGAACTTGATAAGCTTCCTGGGTACTTATGGGAAGCCAAAAGAATCTTTACCGGAAGCACGACAAGAGCTGAAACGATTGAAACAATGGAATGATCTACATCCAGAAAAGAGAGACAACGGACGCCAGTACTGGCGTCCTGCCAGCTTCACTCTCAGCAAAGAAGAGAAGGCAAGCATGTTTGAATGCTTGAACAGTATCAAGGTTCCGTCGGGCTACTGCTCCAATATGAAAGAGAACAAGTTCACAAACCTTAAGTCTCACGACTGTCATGTCATGTGTTGATGACACAGCTGCTTCCCGTCATACTCAGGGGTGTGCTACCCGTTAATGTGCGGAAAGCCATTGTGAAGCTATGTGCATTCCTCAATGCAATTTCTCAGAAGGTGGTCAATCCAGACCATTTAGTTCAGCTACAGAACGACGTGGTGCAATGTCTTGTCAGCTTTGAGATGATATTTCCACCATCCTTCTTCAATATTATGACACATCTATTGGTTCACCTCGTCAAAGAGATTCGTATACTGGGCCCAGTATTTCTACACAACATGTTCCCGTTTGAGAGGTTCTTCGCTGTGGTAAAGAAGTATGTCCGTAATCGTTCTCATCTAGAAGGATGCATTGCTAAGGGATACGAAACAGAGGAGGTCATTGAATTCTGTGTTGACTTTGTCAATGATCTTATGCCGATTGGTGTGCCCAAATCACATCATGAGGGGAGACTTGGTGGAAAGGGCACACTAGGGAAAAGATCGATGGTAATCAAGGACATGGAGACATTTCGTAAAGCACACCTCACAGTTTTGCAACAATCAACCTTAGTTGCTCCGTACATCGAGGAGCACATGAAGATTCTTTGGGACGAAAATCCAGCAAAGTCTGCAGCCTTTATTCAGCGGATGCACAATAGTACTTTCGCCGCTTGGTTGCGAGAGCATCTGATGGGTGTCGAGGGCATTGATGCGCAGCTAGCTTTTGTAGCTAGGGGTCCATCGACCACGATCTTAAAATTCCAAGGATACGACATCAATGGGTATACATTTTACACAAGAGCCCAGGACAAGAGGAGCACCAACCAAAACAGTGGAGTCTGAATCGACGCGACAGACACCAATGGCAATACTAACTCATACTATGGTGTCATAGAGGAGATATGGGAACTAGAGTATGGACATTTGAAGATCTCACTATTTAAGTGCCAATGAGTGAAGCTGACTGCAGGAGGTATTACAGTTGATGAGTATGGAATGACGTTAGTGGACCTAAACAAGATTGGGTTTTTAGACGAACCGTTCGTCCTAGCCAAAGATGTCACACAAGTTTTTTATGTAAAGGACATGGCTAGGAGACCAAAGAAAGGGCGGATAAGAAAGGGGTGGGCAAGCAATTGGACCCACCACAAGACGAGCCAAAGCATCATATTGTTCTTCCTGGAAAAAGAAAAATCGTAGGAGTTGAGGACAAGACGGATGAAGATTATGATATGCTCGATAGGCTGCCTCCATTCTCGATGGCTGCTGACCCAAGCATCTTGTTAGCGGTGCAGGAGACACTCTATCTACGGCGTGATCACA
The DNA here is from genome assembly GCA_033239725.1 of Echinochloa phyllopogon. Classification (NCBI taxonomy): domain Eukaryota; kingdom Viridiplantae; phylum Streptophyta; class Magnoliopsida; order Poales; family Poaceae; genus Echinochloa; species Echinochloa phyllopogon. The sequence goes on along the minus strand of BTCW01000015.1, from coordinate 17,738,729 downwards.
ATCAAGGAACATTCGTAAAGAGGAAGTTTATTAGTGTCTGAGTAACGATGATGACGTGTAATTTAATTGCACTATGTTCCAAAAATTAATATTTATATAAATGATGTCGTGTATTTGTTATGCATTTATGTGGTTTTAGTTTTTAACATTTTGAAATATGATCCATCAAAAGATATGACCACCCGAAGCCCATCTTTCGTGAAATGTAGCAACGTTCGATCAATGAAACCAAATGTTAATTCCTACGATTTTCTGGAATTTTCTATTATTTTCTAATATTTTCTAGTAACTCCAACTATTTTCTAGAATTTGCTAATAATTTGAAAGGGCTTTGTTTTCTATAAAATTATTATTTAGAAATAAAGAGCTTCATTTAATAATTATTATATTTTTATTTATTAATAGAGTAAATGAAAGCAAATGGTAATTCCTATGATTTTCTAGGATTTTATATTAATTTCTAATATTTTCTAGTAACTCCTATTGTTTTTCTAGAATTTTCTAACAATTTTAAAGAGCGTTGTTTTATTTATTTACGAATAAAGTAAAGTAATAGAAATAGAAAAGGGACCCGGTGCTAATTGTCGATTTGGATGAAAAAATGGCCGCAACTGAAATCCTAGCCCTTTAGCACCGGGTAGGTCCAACACCCGGTGCTAAAGGTGCCCAGGATTTCAGTTGCCTCCCTGGGAACTCTTTAGCACTGGGTGTAAGCAGACCCGGTTCTAAAGGCTCATTTGCACCGGGTGTTGTATCCACCCGGTGCTAATCTGCTGACCTTTAGCACCGGGTGTTGTATCCACACGGTGCTAATCTGTTGGCCTTTAGCACCGGGTGAAGGTAAGACCGCGCCGTCCCCCGCCCGTCCCTCACTTCTCGCATTCGACGCCCCCCGCCCGCCCCTCCGCCGGTACAGCTCCCGTCGCCGGTCGCCCGCCCCCGTCGCCCGCGTCGCCGTCCCCGTCGCCCGCGCCGCCCGTGGCCCGTCGCCGCCGCGTCCGCGCCGCCGGTCTCCCATCGCCCGTTTTTCTTATTTAATTTTGTTATTTAATTTTGTTATTTAATTTGTTATATAATTAGGTATTTAATTTGTTATATAATTTAGTATATAATTTGTTATTTAATTTTGTTATATATAATTTGTTATTATTTATATGCTTATATATAATTTTGTATATATTATTTTGTATATAATTCTGTATATATAATTTTGTATGTAATTTGGTATATATAATTTTGTGTGTAATTTGGTATATATAATTTTGTATATATAATTTTATATGTGCATATTTTGTATGTAATTTTTTTAATAATTGGGACTTTGCATTTAGATAAATGTGCATATTTTGTATATGTGCATTTAGATATTTGGAACTTTGTATATGTGCAAAACTATCGCGCACCCCAACCCCTTTGCGAACACCTTCGCGTCGCGCACCCGAACCCCTTCGCGAACCCCTTCGCGTCGCGCAACAAAACCTTCGCGAACCTAAACGCGTCGCGCACCCGAGCACCTTGTTGGCGGTCGTTACAACCCAAATTCGACCACCAATACGCGGGAATAAATGAGAGACTATGCAACATTCCATGTACTTAGGTTTTATTTCTAATGGAGTTCCACGAGTTTTGGTGAGTGTCGCTTGTGCAGGTACAACATTGCGAAATACGTGCTATAGGGGTTGGAAATGACCAATTCGGCCGAACGACACGTTCGGCCGGTTAACCCCCTTAGCCGTACAGGCCAGCGGGAGCCGTCCACGTCAACCAAACGACAACACACAACACGTGGACGACCGCCAACACATCCCGGAGCACCGACACGTCATCATGGGCCGAATCAACTCGAAGCCAAGCACCAGGAAGCTAGCCAGGAGGGCCCACAAGGCAGAGGATGCACGAGGAGCGAACCAGGCCACTGGGCCAGTTTGGCCGAACCGCCCCCACATGCCGAACCGCCTCTGCACCGCCTCAGGATCAAGGCGGTGCTACGTGGCAGTTCGCCCGAACTGCTCGGTTCGGCCGAACCGGCTTGTTCGGCCGAACGGCTCGGCACCGCCCTCTGCAGCCTTGGCAGCTACTCCACCTCCACCGTCTTGGCTCCCCTATAAATTGAGGCCCCCAGGTCACCTGCAATACACACAACACAAGAGTAGAGTGCAGGCGAAGCACTGTTAGTTCTCCACTTGTATCAGTAGAGATAGGGAGAGAGGAGAGGTGAGCGTCCCGGAGAGGAGCCGAAGTGTCGGCCCCTCTTCCCGCTGTACCTCTACGGATGCGGCTCTACTTCGAGTGACATCCGGGTCATGTCTGGTAACTCTTGTATCTCTCTCTGATTAATTGAGCATTCAGTTCTTACATTTATATACTTGTCTCGTTCTTCGTTCAATGCTTAGTTGATTGGTATAACTGTATACTGGTTGCTTAGCTTTGGTGCTTATCTTGCTATAGGAGATAAGTAGTTATTGACTAGTGTAGGAGTGGTTCCTAGACTTGCCAGTAACCTTAGTTTCTGCCCGTCGCAACGGAGGTGGTAGCCGTAAGGTGGTGACAGCCCTTTCGGTCTTCGTAGTCCATCACGTTAGTTCCGGTGTCCTAGGACCCAAGGTTCAGGGTAACCGGCACCCCTTCTCATCCCTTTCTGTGTGTCGGAGGCTCTGTAGTCCCGAAGCAAGTATCTATCTATATCTTCTGCTCTGCTCAGTCAATCGGTAGAATACCCTTACCAGACCTGTACCCTCTCTACCCTCCTACCTCTTCTCTTCTCTCCTTGTTGTCGTCATCCACCTCATCCATTTCATTCATCCACTCCATCTACCAAGGACAACTTAGTTTAGGATTAGTACACTTCTCGTTCCCCGTGGAAATCGATACATTGGAATACTCCTGGGTGAAAGCTACATCGGTATCCGTCCGCTTGCGGATTTATCTGTAGGCCGTAAGGAGTGCCAACAAGCTTTCTGGCGCCGTTGCCGGGGACGGTAGCTGTTCTGATTCCGAACCCAATTTGTCCGTGTATCCCACCACCATCCACCATCCATATGGATCCCACTCTTACCTTACGCCAACACCCGGCTCCAAAGGGCGCTTGTTTGGTGCCACCACCATCATCACATCCCATATCCACACCCGACTATGAGCTACGTCCCGGCTTCATAGCCATGGTTCGTGAGCAATCGTTCTTAGGAACGAATGCCGAGAGTCCATACGCGCATTTGCGCGAGTTTGAGCAACTCTGCTCGTGCCTGACCATTGCGGGCATGACACAAGAGACACTCAAATGGAAGCTATTCCCGTTTTCACTAGCGGGAGGAGCAAAGAAATGGTACTCTCTGGCTGTCAGTACTATGGACGAGAGCTGGGAAGTTCTCAAGGAGAAATTCTGCCTAAACTTCTTCCCAGTCTCCAAGGTAGCCAGTCTCCGAGCGGAAATCATTAACTTTAAGCAATTAAAGGGAGAATCGTTAGGAGCTGCCTGGGCTCGTTTCAAGCAAATATTGGCCTCAGGACCGGACCTAAGCCTACCAGAACCTGTTGTTTTACAACACTTCAGCCTTGGCCTCTGTACCGTAGCCACCACTTTCTTGGAATCTGCTTCTGGAGGGTCATTCTTTCATTTGGTTCCTAGTGAAGCGAGGGTAGTCCTGGACCGTATCCTAGACAACACCCCCTACACTGGAATCTATGATGAACTCCCCGATGAAGAAGAGAAGCAGCCTGAACCTGAACCTAAAGAGCCAATACCAGTCCAATCCAAATCCATTAGCTCTTCCAGTCCATCAGAACCTGAAGCTCATTTCGAACCACAACCTTACTCTAGCCTGGACTACTATCCTCCACTCTACACCACTCCCTACGATTTTGACGATGGTCTATTCGATGACATCGACTGTGCCATACATTTCCCACGGGAACAATGTGTAGAGCAAAAGGATCCACCACCCGACAAGGAAGCATTAGAATATCAAAGAGAGTACTTAGGCCGTCTCTCTGCCATCAAGAGTCGGGAATGGCTAGACGAGGCGGAAGCCTCGACCGAGGTAGTTAAAATACCCAAGAGAATCCGAACAATCTTTTGTGAAGTTATGGGCATGGACAAAGAAATCGGGTATGACCCGAGCCTCGGAATCAACATAATCTCTAGCTCCTTGGTGCGAGCTCAACTTCCCGATGAACCATGGTCATCATCTCAGAAACATCTAAGGTTCATATCGGGGAGGGTCCTCGACTATTTAGGGATCTTGCGGGTCATACCCGTTAAGATTAACGACCCTGAACTTTTCCTAGATTTCCATATCTTTGACCTACCCAACGATTCCACACATTCCATCTTTATTGGTAGGCCAATCATGAAAATCCTAGAGAAATCACCAATAATCCAGCTAGAGCTTAGGATCGGAGAAGAACTCGTCCCAGTCTCTTATTCTTATTCCTTGAATACCCCAATAGAGACAGATCCCGATCCTGAGCCAATAGAGGAGGTCATGTCAACATCCTTGATAGACTTAGAGCAACATTTCCTAGAAGAAGATGCCCAATTCCTTATGGAGGAAGAAGAGATTCATCCTCCTGTCGAACCTAAGCCTCTTCCCTCTGGATTGAAGTGTGCTTCCGTCTTTGAGGACGGACAAACTCCAGTGACAATCAGTGACAAACCCCCTGGAACCCAACCAACTTTCACTGTCCTGGAGGAGGATCGATCAGTCTTAGGACACTCGATCCAAGATTTCAAAGCGATTACTCCTAACCTTCATACACATCATATCCCTATCTTATCTTACCTTGGGGTCGTAAGACAATTGTCACGAAGATTCGTCTTTGATTGGGGAAAGACTAGATTCAAAGCCTAAAGCCATCATCTTCTCCTGTCATACTCCCAAATACGACCCTATGCATACACCTCCCACGAGTAAAGGGGATTTGTAGTTCCTTGGCCACACCGGGCTTTATAGGTGTCTCATCGAAAATTTCTCTCAAATAGCCCGGTCGTTGACCAATCTCTTGGCCAAGGAAACCCCTCTCGTCTCTAATCAAGAATGCTATGCTTCCTTTCACACCCTAAGAAAGCACTCAATTCTGCTCCCATCATCCGGTCTCGCGACTAGAGCATCCCATTAGAAATCATGTGTGATGCGAGCAATTATGCTGTTGGAGCTGTTGTGGGCCAAACCAAGGACAAGAAGCATTATGCTCACTGGCCCCAGCTCAACTACGCAACCACGGAAAAGGAACTCTTAGCAACTATGTTTGTTATAGACAAATTCCGGTCCGACCAAGTTAGGGCAAAGGTCATAGTCTATTCTGACCATACTGCTCTGAAGTATTTCTTGGCCAAAAAGGATGCGAACCCAACACTCATTCGTTGGGTCTGTCTCGGGTACAAGTCCCGTTTGATCTTTCCATCAGCGATTTTCTTACGGGGTGATACGCTCCTCAAGACCACAACACTAGAGTCGTGGTACGCCACCATAGTTGACTTCATGGTGTTAGGGTACGTCCCATCAGGTGAAAATAGGAAAAGATTGGTGTATGAGAGCAGACTTCACCTATGGGACGATCCGTATCTCTTCTGGATACAAAATGGACTCAGACGATGCATACCTGCACCTGAGGCACATAATACCTGGGAGAGATATCATGGAGCACCTTATGAAGGACATTATGGAGCGTTCAGAACAAAGGTCTGGCAATATGGAGATGCTAAGAAATCTAGCAAGAGATGCCCACACTTCCAGAAACACGGGAATATAAGAGACGCAAAGCCGCTTACCAGTAGTCTTCAAGTAGAAACCTTTGATGTATGGGGAATAGACCCCATGGGTCATTTCCCTAACTTAGAGAACTACGAGTTTACTCTGGTAGCCATAGATCCCGTCTCTAATTGGGTAAACGCCAAGCCCTACCGAGCCGCAGCCACCAGGCACGCTAAGCAAATGTCCCATGAAACATCTTTCCTCACTTTGGCGTCCTTGGGCTAGTCATAGGGGCTCCCATCTCATTGACTCCATCTCACGGAAATATCTAAGTTTGGGGAGCCGCATTTTATAGCCACACCTTCTCACCCCCAAACTAGTGGTCAAGCAGAACATCCAACACTCACATCAAGAACGTCATTGAGATAGGTGTGCACTAGAGAGATAGACTCCGTAAAAGCACTTTGGGCAAACTAGACCACTCTAGTTTGGGAAAATTAGGACAATTCGGCCAAACCATGTTGGTTCGACCGAAGGACCCCTCTGTTGCCCCTTGAGCGTCCTTTTTGACCCTTAATCCTATCCCATCTTGTCTCGAAGTCGCTAGGAAATGTTGGGAAAGCTGCTTGTCGATCTCAAGTCAGAAACCATCCTCCATCACTTTCCCGAACACGACCAAGTGTTCACATTTCCCAGCCGCCATGACCACCCAAGCCTTATCCAAAGACCTTTCCTCACCCAGGGGTTCCCTCTCCAAGAGTATCACGAGCAAAACTGTCAAAACCCCTAAAGCCTTCTAATTGAACATCCCGAGGAGGAGGAAGAAGAGGAGCCCATGGATGAAGAGCCTGAATGGAGATCTGGTGCAAACACACCAGAAATTTAACAATCTCGGTGAGAAGGTCATCGAAGGTGAGCCTTGGCAGATGGACAAGGATGACAAGATCAATGTCCTTTGCCAAGCACCCACAACAAAATTTAAGAGGCTCGCCAAAGCCACGTAACATCTAGACCTTCACGATCCATCTATAGAGTAGATGTCATGTGGTTGTATCTTGTAGAGCACCATTACTTTCAATTTATTTCCCAATTCAATTTCCCTTTGCTTAAATCATTGTTTAGGAGGTGATCTCTTTATTTCCCTTCCAATATTTGATTTTCCAAATCTTAGCTTGATGAATAAATAAAATTAGAGTTGAATGCAAAAAGAATAAAATTGTCACTCCAGTTGGTGCATTTAAGCCAACCGGAGATTGCCCTGTCTAACAGAAAGATACATGAGTACAGGCATGACACAGTGGAGGAACATGACAAGAACACGCAGGATGACCCGTTCGGCTGAACCATTTGGTTCGGGCGAATTGGCTTGTCTAGGCGACCTTGTTGGTTCAGGCAAACCAGCCAGACTCAACCACTTCGCACGCACGCACGCTGTATAATGCCTTGCACGACATCCGAGAGCAGGCCGACCAGCTGACTCGGTACCTTTCAAGGTTGAATCCCTACCAGTGAAGAGTCCAAGCTTGGGGCAGGACCCCCATCAGGTACGTTTCGAATTACTCAGCACTTTGGTCATTCAATTGAAAATACCAAAAATATTTCTCTTGAATAAAATTAACTCCCAACTATGCATGGAATGAATCATATGCCTCTCACTTTGGAAATGATGAATAGTTGCTCTATCGTTAATTTTGCAAGTACTTTGTTTCAACTAGTTGCTTAATAGTGCTTGAGTTATTTGGCACGAGTAAAAATGAACCTGAAAACCTTGTGGGAGCACATGCTTTATTCCAAGTCTAGGTTGTTGTGGGGATGGATATAGTGAGACTTTGGTTGAACTCTAATTCTGCTCTTAGTATGGTGAAAATCTCGGATGTTCCTCATTGGTCATAATACCTACCAGAGCCATATGATAGGATTAGTTCTAAACTTTCTACCATATGCTGCTTGTCGTCTTAGTGAGCTTTGTCAAATTGTTGTGACCTTTGTGAGGAATATGTCATACTTTCAAGATCGAGATTCACATACACTCTACCTCTCACTTGCAATTCCTACACTGGGAGTTAGCAAAACCATGTCATCATCCATTCCACAAAATAAATTTCATGTTCTTTGATTCCCTCTCCAAATATCTTTGAAGTAGAGGCATGGGCTATGCAAAAAGAAAAAGAAAAGCATGCCAAGTGGCATGGCAAAAATATGAGAAAAAGAAAAGCATGCCAAGTGGCGTGGCAAAAATAAAAGATAGCCCATGCTCTCGAAAAATAAATAAAGGAGAGGAAGAATCATTCCATGAAGTTCCACCAAATTCCACTCCACACACTTGCACTTCTCGATCTAAGAGTGTGATTTGATTCTCCTAAGGTCCGGTCTTTGACTTAGCAAGATATAAGATGCTTGTATGCCTTCATCTTTTGTCCCTGAGCCACACAAAAAGCCAAATTAGATGTTAGGATGAAAAGAAGGCAAAGCCTTTGGTGAGGATTCAAATACACTTGAGCGATTGAGTGAGCCAATGAGGAACAATTTATCTTTTCACAAAAGGGTGAAAACTCCGAGATACAATCCTGAAAAGAGTAGGGTGGAATAAAACTAAGTTAAACTGTTCATTCTTTCAACCGCCCAAGATAAGGAGATTGCTATAAGCCCCATAGGTAAAATGGTGAATTAATACCTTGCTAGTGATTCAAGTATTTGTTTGAGTACTAGTTGTTTATGAAGTTACCTGCAAGAAAAATGACATTGTAGCAACTCCTGATCCACCGAGCCTAAGTTTTATCTTTGCTCGAGGACAAGCAAAGAGCCAAGCTTGGGGGAGCTTGTTGGCGGTCGTTACAACCCAAATTCGACCACTAATACGCGGGAATAAATGAGAGACTATGCAACATTCCATGTACTTAGGTTTTATTTCTAATGGAGTTCCACGAGTTTTGGTGAGTGTCGCTTGTGCAGGTACAACATTGCGAAATACGTGCTATAGGGGTCGGAAATGACCAATTCGGCCGAACGACACGTTCGGCCGGTTACCCCCCTTAGCCGTACAGGCCAGCGGGAGCCATCCACGTCAACCAAACGACAACACACGACACGTGGACGACCGCCAACACATCCCGGAGCACCGACACGTCATCCTGGGCCGAATCAACTCGAAGCCAAGCACCAGGAAGCTAGCTAGGAGGGCCCACAGGGCAGAGGATGCACGGGGGAGTGAACCAGGCCACTGGGCCCCCACATGCCGAACCGCCTCAGGATCAAGGCGGTGCTACGTGGCAGTTCGGCCGAACTGCTCGGTTCGGCCGAACCAGCTTGTTCGGCCGAACGGCCCGGCACCGCCCTTTGCAGCCTTGGCAGCTACTCCACCTCCACCGTCTTGGCTCCCCTATAAATGGAGGCCCCCGGGTCACCTGCAATACACACAACACAAGAGTAGAGTGCAGGCGAAGCACTGTTAGTTCTCCACTTGTATCAGTAGAGATAGGGAGAGAGGAGAGGTGAGCGTCCCGGAGAGGAGCCGAAGTGTCGGCCCCTCTTCCCGTTGTACCTCTACGGATGCGGCTCTGCTTCGAGTGACATCCGGGTCATGTCTGGTAACTCTTGTATCTCTCTCTGATTAATTGAGCATTCAGTTCTTACATTTATATACTTGTCTCGTTCTTCGTTCAATGCTTAGTTGATTGGTATAACTGTATACTGGTTGCTTAGCTTGGGTGCTTATCTTGCTATAGGAGATAAGTAGTTATTGACTAGTGTAGGAGTGGTTCCTAGACTTGCCAGTAACCTTAGTTTCTGCCCGTCGCAACGGAGGTGGTAGCCGTAAGGTGGTGACAGCCCTTTCGGTCTTCGTAGTCCATCACGTTAGTTCTGGTGTCCTAGGACCCAAGGTTCAGGGTAACCGGCACCCCTTCTCATCCCTTTCTGTGTGTCGGAGGCTCTGTAGTCCCAAAGCAAGTATCTATCTATATCTTCTGCTCTGGTCAGTCAATCGGTAGAATACCCTTACCAGACCTGTACCCTCTCTACCCTCCTACCTCTTCTCTTCTCTCCTTGTTGTCGTCATCCACCTCATCCATTTCATTCATCCACTCCATCTACCTAGGACAACTTAGTTTAGGATTAGTAAACTTCTCGTTCCCTGTGGAAATCGATACCTTGGAATACTCCCGGGTGAAAGCTACATCGGTATCCGTCCGCTTGCGGATTTATCTGTAGGCCGTAAGGAGTGCCAACACACCTTCGCGAACCCAAACTCGTCGTGCACCCGAGCCCCTTCGCGAACCCAAACACGTCGCACACCCGAGCACCTTCGCGAACCCAAACGCGTCGCGCACCCAAACCTTCCGGAACCCAAACTCATCGCGCACCCGAACCCCTTCACGAACCGCTTCGCGTCGCGCACCCATCGTTCGCGAACTCGGAAACCCTGAAACCCAAACCCTAAACCCTAGCCCTAACCCAAAACCCCGAAACCCAAACCCTAAACCCCCTAGCTCTAATCCTAAACCCCAAAACCCAAACCCTAAACCTCGTAGCCCTAACCCTAAACCTCGAAACCCAAACCCTAAACCCCTAGCCCTAACCCAAAACCCTTAAACCCAAACCCTAAACCCCCTAGCCCTAACCCAAAACCCCAAAACCCAAACGCGTAACCCCCTAGCCCTAACCCAAAACCCCAAAACCCAAACCCTAAACCCCCTAGCCCTAACCGTAAACCCCGAAACCCAAACCCTAAACCCCCTAGCCCTAACCCTAAACCCCAAAACCCAAACCATAAACCCCCTAGCCCTAACCCTAAACCCCAAAACCCAAACCCTAAACCCCCTAGCCCTAACCCTAAATCCCCTATCTATATTTATTTATATTTATTGCTTATAAATTATTTTTATTCCTATATATGGCGGACAACAACCCTAGCGAACCCTTTCCAGAGGATAATGACCAGTTCTTATTGAATCAAATATTTGGTATCGATGCCGAAGATAACCCGCAACCAAACATGGAAGACGTGTTGGGTATTGCTCAAGGGAGCGAAAATGTGGAACAACGTAATGTTGATGAACCCAGTAATAATGAGCGCACGTCTAGTCAGGTGTGAATATATCTCATTTAATATGTATTGTATATCTCAATATATCTTATTTAATATGTATTGTATCTCAATATATCTCATTTAATATTGTATCATTAATATGTAATTTATGTAGCCCGCCTCTGCGTCGACAACCGGAACTAGGAAATCCAAACGATCTGCCACTAAGAAGTTGAAGGATGTGAAGTTTCACATCACTCGAGTGGAGGACGATGGGGAGCCAGTTGAGCCCAAACAAGTGGCCAGAAATATTATATCTCAGTGCGGGGTTGTTCTACGGGAACGCGTGCCCATTAGCATCAGAAAATGGAAATCCACGGACCCTACTAAGCCGTACGTGTTGCCCAATACTGAGAAGGAGATGCTATGAGCGGACTTAAAAGGAATTTTTGAATGGCCAAGCAGTCATGAAGAGCAACTGAAGGATTGGACAATGAAAAAGATGGCAATTCTGTTTTAGGATTACAAGGAAAAATTGTACAAGAATTATCTCATTATCGGAGAAGCACCGGATCCCGCGAAGCATCCAACCATCACTCATGATGCTTGGGAATCGTTCTTGGAGTACAAAAACTCCGAAGAAGGGTCAAGTATGACCGCTAGAAATGCTGACAATGCCGGTAATAGGAAGTACACCCATAGAATGGGTTCAGAAGGTTATAAAGGGAGCATTGAGAAATGGGAGAAGATGGAAGAATCTCTATTTGCTAGAGGCATTCGTCCAGCGACACATGACAGGCCCACACGATCCAAGCATTGGTACTATGGTCATGGAGGCACCCTCAGTCCGATCAACGGCTCTTTAGTTTTTGGCGAGGACTTGCGAGAACTAAGGCATATGAGAGGGGAGAATTTGTTCCTGATAGAGACAGAGATGAGCTAACCTATGCCTTGGGAAACAAGGAGCATCCTGGACATACGCGTGGTGTAGGCATAGTACCATGGAAGAAAGGTTTCAAAGAGGACGCCGCCTCCTATAGGAGTCGTTCGAGGAAAAAGGCAGAATATGAGCAGAGGGTGAGGGACCTAGAGGAAACGGTAGCCGCCCAGGGCTCAAAGATACAGGAAATGGAGATAGAGACGGAGCGGCGAATGAAGTTAGCATGGCTGCAGATACAAGCCACAGGAACCGCTAGCACAGAGCATGTACCTCTGCAAGATCCTAATGCGGCCCTTCTTAGCCCTCCACAACATCGAAGCAGTCACGCTTCCACAGAGCATGTACAAGGACATGAAGACATTCCCGTACCTCAATCTGAACCGGTTCGTTACCCCGTGGATGAAATAACTCAACGAACCGCGTGTGAGCTTGTCGTGAGGCAGAAGAACATATCCGTGGTGGTACGTATGCGACATTAGTTTGTATATTTCGTAAATATCATCATAAATATTATTCATTTACTAACTACCTTTCTACTTATTTTATTAGGTCGCATACGGTATGACCAAACTAGTGGAACCAGGTCAAAGATGGCATTGCATGGAGATTCCACATGGTTACGTACCCGTTGAGGTGGAGCAAGTTGTTGACCAGTGGAATGACTTGGAACTTGACATCGTCGGAGGTGATGGAGAAACAAAACTCGGGGAGTGTTATCACGGGATCATTCTATGGAGCAAGCGAGACATCACCATACCTGGTAGCACCAAGTCTCCTTCAGATCCCCCGTCTCCAAGAGGTCCACTGGATCACAATTCTCTTGAAGCTCATGATGCAAACCCGTCTCCGTCTCCGTCTCCTCCGCGGCGGAAGTCTCCGTCTCCACCGCGGCAGAAGCCTGAACCAAAGAAGCGCTCTAAACTGGCTAGCTTGGCCCCTCTACCATAGAAGAAGCCACAGAAGGTCAAAGAGAAGCCCGCACCACCGAAAAAAGCTTACGACCTTACTCAAGAAGAGTTCGATGCCTCTGTTAAAGAAGACGTAAAGAGGCAACTTTTCATGAGAAAACAACCAGAGCCGAAGATTGACCCCGCCACGGCAAAATCCTTCCTCCAAAATTTGACCAGGGGACAATAGAAGAGGGCACATGTATCAGACTATGACCGCTCATTACTGAAATCTCAAGGGAAGAGGAAGGTGGCGGCGTCCAAACCTATTGCTTAGCTCGGCAACCAACCTCAGCAGTCAGTGCCCCAGTTGGCATCTGAGTACGAGCTGAACGTGCAACGACAAATGGCCGAGACAGAACTCTCGAGAGAGGAAATCACGGGAGAAAAAGAAATCCCTGTGAGCACATCGTTCAGGTGGCCATTTAAGCTTGGCCAGCCTTTGGTCGGTCCAGAAATGGAGATCACGCTACAAACAAAGATGCGCCGATTCGATCAGTGGTATCTGGAACAATCAAGAAGCAAAAGGCGCATGTTTGGAGTTCGCGTAAAGGACCAAGATTTTTTCAATGGCGAGGAAACCCTCTAGTTGGAGTTCAAGGATATATATGAGGTGTACCACCAAGACGCCATGGACGTGTCTTTGGTCGCCTGTTGGGTATTGTAAGTGCTTTGTTCTCATTTACATTTGACACTTGAAAAAAAAATTAATCTTTGCTGACGCGCCCTTTATTGCTTAACAATGCAGAATGGAGATTCAAAGATGTCGGAGGGAAGGAATATTTGACATTGGTTACATGGACCCGACAAAGATAAGTGACAAAATGATTTTGATGAATCCAGAGGAAACATATCAAAATTTATACAAGTATCTCCAAAAACATAATTATTGCGACTCCATACTATTGCCGTACAACTTCGGGTGAGTACCTATACATGTATCTACTTATAGTGCCTATACAAAATTTTATGGACTCCATACTATTGCCATTCAATTTTATTTCTCATTATAATGTCTACATTATACAGTTTTCACTGGATCTTAATCATAGTGTGTCCTGACAGAGGTATCGTCCACGTCTTTGATTCGTTAAAGTCTCCAACATATGCTTACCAGAACATCATCGACATGTTTACAAGGTGACATGTTTACTTTTTGGTTCACAGGGCGTGGATTTAATTTCGTCAAGATAACCCTGGTATGATCCATGAAACATTCACATGGAAGACTGACTTTCTGGTAAGCAAGTAATTTGTACGTGTAGGTCTCCGCTAACCTATTATATGAATTTTACTTAACTTTATTTTTTGATCGACGGTGTCGCCAACAGGGGTCGGGAAATAATCTATGTGCATATTATGTTTGTGATAACATGCTCAATTGATCGACGAAAAAGATGACTCACCATGATGTTATGGTACGTAACACATTTTCAGGTTTTAATTTGATATATTTACTATTTTTGAAGAAAAAGCACTTGATTTTGTAATAAATTATATTATTTAGAAATATACAGCTTCATTTATTGATAATGGGATTCATTTATAATAAATAATATTATTATTAAATTTGAATTAATAAGTAAGGCACTTTGTTTTATAATAAATGATTATTTAGAAATATAGGGCTTCATTTAATAATTACTATGTTTGTACTAATAAGAAAAAAACTTTGTTTTATAATAAATGATTGTTTAAATATAAACGGATATTTTTATTTGTAAGTAAAACATTTATTTTATATTAAAGGAAAAAGTCTATTTTTGACCATCTAACTTTTATCTCAGTTTGGTTTTGACCATCGAACTCCAAAACCGGATATCTTTGGCCATCTAACTATCAAAACCGTCCAAATTTGACGATCGGGGTGGTTTTGATGGGTGGTTTTAAATTTTTTATTTAGAATTAAGTCCTTGGGTCTTAAAATGATTAGTACTTTTTGCTCGTACCTCTGATTTAGGTGATTCTTACGGTCACGCGTTCATAACAGCGGGCTTTATCTTTTAAAATAGTCTTTATACTATTTTATCACTACTTAATATATTATTTTTATGTTGTTGTGTAAAAACAATAATATAAGAAAAGTAAAATAAATGGTTAGAAAATAATATGTCCATGTCTTTAAAAGGTAAAGCTCATTGTTGCGAACGCATGAGCACAAGAATCACTTAAATCGGATATATAAGAAACAAATAGTAATCATTTGAAGATCCAAGGACTAAACTATAAATAAAATAGTTCATGGATATTCAAATGATTACTAATTTTTTATGGTATATCTGATTAAAATGATTCTTGTGGTCATGCGTCCGTAACGATGAGCTTTATCTTTTAAAGTTATGGACATATTATTTTCTAAGAGTTTGTTTTACTTTTCTTATATTGGTATTTTACACACCAACATAAAAATAATATATTGAATAGTAATAAAATAGTATAAAGACTATTTTAAAAGATAGAGCTCACCGTTATGAACACATGATCGCAAGAATTACCAAAATCGGAGGTATGAGAAAAAAGTAATAATCATTTTAAGATCTAAGGACTAAATTGTAAATAAAAAATTTAAAACCACCCATCAAAACCGGCCGATGGCTAAATTTGAACGGTTTTGATAGTTGGATGGCCAAAGATATCCGGTTTTGAAGTTCGATGGTCAAAATCAAACTGAGGCAAGAGTTGGATGGTCAAAAATAGACTTTTTCCTATATTAAATGATTATTAATTGAACAATTGTTGTCTTCAATTCCACGGAATTAATATTTCTAATTATTTACAAATTATAGATGATGAGGCTGGAAGAAGATAGACTCGATCAAGAGAGAATAGACGCAATTGCAGAACAGCTCATTGGATGGATTTGGGACGAGGTCGTTAATCCCCGTGGAGAATTCCATCTACCCCTGGAGGATGCGCCGTCAAGTCTTTCCTCTAGTCGGATTACTTAATTTGTAATATACAGTTCAAATATATAACTCTAATTCGATATCGAAATTATAATATATATATATCTTCTATTTTGATTATATGTCTAGCTAATATGAATATATAGTACTACATGCACGGCAGCTAAATACATGTTTGAATACGTATCATAATACATATATAAACATATATAAACGTACATGCATGGCGGCCGTAAAAAGTAACAAAAAAAATCCAGGTCCTTTAGCACCGGTTGTATACACCAACCGGTGCTAAAGGCCCTCCTATCCCCGCTGTGTAGGCAGGGCCTTTAGCACCGGTTGGTGTTTAGAACC
Organism: Echinochloa phyllopogon; assembly: GCA_033239725.1. NCBI lineage: Eukaryota > Viridiplantae > Streptophyta > Magnoliopsida > Poales > Poaceae > Echinochloa > Echinochloa phyllopogon. Next base: position 17,722,866 of record BTCW01000015.1, on the reverse strand, counting down.
GGTGCTAAAGGCCCCCTTTAGCACTGGTTATTCTTAGCACCGGAAGTTTAGCACCGGTTGGGAATCCGGTGCTAATGCCATTTCCCAACCGGTGCGGATGTGAGGTTCTCTGGTAGTGTGCGCAATCTATATATATATATATATATATATATACTACTAGCAAATATACTCGTATATTGCTACAATATCTAAAATACACATTACTACGTATATAATCAGACTATTGTATGTACATAATCAACAAGTAAAAATCTAAAATAACATTAATATGGTCATTTAGTGGATTGTCATAGCCGGGGGAGACGGATTGAAGGCGGTGCATTTTTTTATGAGACGCATAAGGGCAAGTATAACAGTGCAGACAGCTACCGTCTTTTCGTGACAAACAGACAAGTGAACAGATAGCTTGTACAATGGACTGTCTGTGTGGTTGTCTGTAAGGTAATTAATTCATCCTTTTGACACATAAACTCATGGTGATCTCATACATAATTGATCTTTGTAGCTATTTTGAATACATAAGAGAATGCACAATACATTCAAATAATTCGCATGACTCTTTGTAGCCATTTCATTGGACAAGTGCCTCTAATTTTGTTTTGGCCGATACGAAAGAGACATGTACGCTTCACACTTGACTGCAGCACACTTGACTCCATGGTCAATGTCTCCAAAATGGCAGCAAATAGAAAATGTTTGTTCAGTTCTCACACACAATTGAGTTTCAGACTTGACACTTCACGCTAGAAAAAGAGAAATCAGCCTCCATTAGAACCAGAGATGAATTCACACTCCAAATGACTCCAGATGACAATTCTAGTGCAAAAAATTCAGAGAAGTTAGCATCCATATCTGCTCCTGACATCAACTTAGCATCCATGGTCATGTTTCATATCAGCAACAGATCATTGGTAACTTAGCATATGGCATGTTTTCAGATTTTACAACTTAACAGTGGGCATGTTTTCAGAGTATCAGTGGCATGCTAACTAAAATTAACTGAAATGAAAACTTGAAGATTACCCAACAAAGATTTCACAACTTAACGTTGGTTGCTTTACCCAACAAAGATTAATTTAAAGATTACCAAGTTTATGGAGAAATTACCATGTTGCCGGATCAGAACATTGTAAGGTAATTAATTCATCCTTTTGACACATAAACTCATGGTGATCTCATACATAATTGATCTTTGTAGCTATTTTGAATACATAAGAGAATGCACAATACATTCAAATAATTCGCATGACTCTTTGTAGCCATTTCATTGGACAAGTGCCTCTAATTTTGTTTTGGCCGATACGAAAGAGACATGTACGCTTCACACTTGACTGCAGCACACTTGACTCCATGGTCAATGTCTCCAAAATGGCAGCAAATAGAAAATGTTCGTTCAGTTCTCACACACAATTGAGTTTCAGACTTGACACTTCACGCTAGAAAAAGAGAAATCAGCCTCCATTAGAACCAGAGATGAATTCACACTCCAAATGACTCCAGATGACAATTCTAGTGCAAAAAATTCAGAGAAGTTAGCATCCATATCTGCTCCTGACATCAACTTAGCATCCATGGTCATGTTTCATATCAGCAACAGATCATTGGTAACTTAGCATATGGCATGTTTTCAGATTTTACAACTTAACAGTGGGCATGTTTTCAGAGTATCAGTGGCATGCTAACTAAAATTAACTGAAATGAAAACTTGAAGATTACCCAACAAAGATTTCACAACTTAACGTTGGTTGCTTTACCCAACAAAGATTAATTTATAAATTACCAAGTTTATGGAGAAATTACCATGTTGCCGGATCAGAACATTGTAAGGTAATTAATTCATCCTTTTGACACATAAACTCATGGTGATCTCATACATAATTGATCTTTGTAGCTATTTTGAATACATAAGAGAATGCACAATACATTCAAATAATTCGCATGACTCTTTGTAGCCATTTCATTGGACAAGTGCCTCTAATTTTGTTTTGGCCGATACGAAAGAGACATGTACGCTTCACACTTGACTACAGCACACTTGACTCCATGGTCAATGTCTCCAAAATGGCAGCAAATAGAAAATGTTCGTTCAGTTCTCACACACAATTGAGTTTCAGACTTGACACTTCACGCTAGAAAAAGAGAAATCAGCCTCCATTAGAACCAGAGATGAATTCACACTCCAAATGACTCCAGATGACAATTCTAGTGCAAAAAATTCAGAGAAGTTAGCATCCATATCTGCTCCTGACATCAACTTAGCATCCATGGTCATGTTTCATATCAGCAACAGATCATTGGTAACTTAGCATATGGCATGTTTTCAGATTTTACAACTTAACAGTGGGCATGTTTTCAGAGTATCAGTGGCATGCTAACTAAAATTAACTGAAATGAAAACTTGAAGATTACCCAACAAAGATTTCACAACTTAACGTTGGTTGCTGATCCGGCAACATGGTAATTTCTCCATAAACATGGTAATCTTCAAATTAATCTTTGTTGGGTAAAGAAACCAACGTTAAGTTGTGAAATCTTTGTTGGGTAATCTTCAAGTTTTCATTTCAGTTAATTTTAGTTAGCATGCCACTGATACTCTGAAAACATGCCCACTGTTAAGTTGTGAAATCTGAAAACATGCCATATGCTAAGTTACCAATGATCTGTTGCTGATATGAAACATGACCATGGATGCTAAGTTGATGTCAGGAGCAGATATGGATGCTAACTTCTCTGAATTTTTTGCACGAGAATTGTCATCTGGAGTCATTTGGAGTGTGAATTCATCTCTGGTTCTAATGGAACTCAAATGTGTGTGAGAACTGAACGAACATTTTCTATTTGCTGCCATTTTGGAGACATTGACCATGGAGTCAAGTGTGCTGCAGTCAAGTGTGAAGCGTACGTGTCTCTTTCGTATCGGCCAAAACAAAATTAGAGGCACTTGTCCAATGAAATGGCTACAAAGAGTCATGCAAATTATTTGAATGTATTGTGCATTCTCTTATGTATTCAAAATAGCTACAAAGGCCGTCCACTTTGGACATCCGCATCTGCGCGACTGCGCTGTCGTCATACTTCCGTTGGTGGAAGAAAGTGGCGTGCCGCTGGCAGTACTGTCGTTGTCCTCCGTCGCGGCCCGTCATCGTCTTCCCCAGCGCGGCCCCGGCGTCCTCTTCCCCGGTGCGGTCCCATGGTCCGTAGCCTCCCGGGAGATTTGGCGCGGAGCCTTGGCGGAAGAAGCAGCGGAGGATGCGCGCCCACTTTGCGCGCTAGAGGCGAGAAGTCCCGCGCGGAGGGGTTCCCGCATCCGATCGAAGGCGCCGTCGAAGACTCGCAGCTCCTTCTGCAGCACGCGTCGGTAGCCGGCGAGCAGCCTGGGAGCACGCACCCGAGCCGTAGACGAACGAGACGTCGAGTCTACAGTGAATGCGGGTCGCGATGGGGTCTTTGCAAAAATTTCCTGCATGTCTATGGCAGTAGACGATCCGTTGTACATGCCCTAACGCCTAACAGGCGCAGCGCACCTATCGATAAAGCGGCTACTTATCGAATACTCAAGTTGTCATAATATATCAATCTTTCTTTTTTTTGCGAGAGAATATCTGTAAACAAAAGTAGTTACAAACCTACCTCAATCGACCTGGCCCGTGATTTCTCCCGTTGTTTCCTTGAACGATGTGTTTTCTGCCAGCTCCAGTGTTGGAATTTTCAGGGTGCTAGCAAGAAAGAGAAAGTTCACAGAAAGGTATAATACACTGAAGTTTACAGGTGCCATACAAAATTCTTAGACTCGGTGCTCAACTTTGCACCGGTGCTCTGATTAAAATACTACCTCTCATCTGACAACGCGTCTTGTCGGGCCGTATTGTGTTTTTTTCTCTAAAATACTTTCAACGCATCTGACAATCTAACGAGGCTAATTAACCTATAATTTACTACAGTAACGCTACAATAACCATCCTCCAATCATAGAGTCAAATGTCTCATTAGATACGTCTCACGAATTAACCCGAGGTTCTGTACGTAGTTTTGTAAACTAATTTTATTTAATATATTTAATTAGTGGTCAAATGGGTGTAAAAAAATTTAGGCTCCAAAGAAACACGGCCGCGCATTGCACCAGGAAAGGAAGCAAGGAAGTACTCATTTTTCTGATTATTTAATGTTTTGGTGAGTTCTACGGCCGGTGCATCACGCTGGAGCAAATTTTAGAAAAGTTGCCATAGTGACGTGGTCTTTGGCTATCCGCACTCCAGTTACTTTATATTTTTACTCTAAAAGATATATTCTAATCACGTTACTAAGATTTTTTACTCTACATCAGCTTCTCCAGCACTCCTGTTAGGCTATCTGCACTCCTGTTACTTTATATTTTTACTCCAAAAGGAATATTCTAGCCACGTCACTATACTCTACGTCAGTTTCTCCCGTACTCCTGTTACTCTATACATGTTACTCTATATACAACAACTACATATTTTATTCATCTACTTCCAACTACTATCTTCAACTAAAATTGATTTGTTATCTCCCTAGGGATTAAAATGTGAGGAAATAGAGGTTTTAGGGATTAGAATGTGAGGAAATAAAAGTCATAGGGACTAAAAAGTAATTATTAAAATGTGAAAGGGGGCAAAAATAAAAAAACCAAACCTTATCTACTCCTCTCCCGCCCGCCCCCTCTCTCGATCCATCTCTCGCCCCTCTCTCTCTCTCACCTCGATCCTTCTCTGGCGGCGACGGCCCGCACGGCGACACCTAGTGCGGCGGGCGGCCAGCGCGGGGGCAGGCGGCGAGCGGCTGCCTGCGACGGCGGGCGGCACGCAGTGGCGGGGGCGGCCAGCGGAGGAGTAGCGGCAGCGGCTCTCTCCGGTGGCTCGTTCCTACGCATCCTCCCCATCTCCGACGACTCCTCCCCGCTCCGGTGGCTCCTTTTCTTCACCTCCGCCGCTGTTGCTCCTGCCCGCGCCGCCAAGGATCCGGTGGAGCTCGCCGTTGATCTCATCACGCCGCCGGGCCTGCGCGCGCGCTCTCTCTCTCTCTCGCCTCTATCTCGGCTGCGTTGGAGTAAAGCTTCGGTTACGCTTGGATTGCCGTAAAAGGAGCTTTACGTTGTGGTACCGTTTGTTTTGGCGTCCCGCACTGCAGCGCTTTTAACAGTATCTTTTCCGGCATGCAGCTTACCGTAAGCTGTGCCGTAGTGCACCGCGGGTAGCCTTATCGTAGCATTACCCCATGGTCTAAACACTGGAGCTGCCGGCCATAGCACCGGCACACGACTAGCACAAACAATATTTTTTTCTCATATCTGTTTTGAACAAGTGGCCCAATCCAAACTTTTGGAAAATCATGGTTCCCGTATTAGCCGTTTCATCAACGTTAAGAATTCAACATTTGTTTTATGCACAATATTTGTATGACTCTTGTCTACAAGCACATACTATCGTTATATAAAAATAACAAAACAAGTAATTTTTGTAAATTATTTAATTCATATATGGACTCTTAATGCATGCGCCTACAATATCCTTGTGTGTAAAGTTGTTTAATTTATCCATTTGTGTAATTGAGAGCAATTCTATCTGAAATCTGCTGACATTACCCTGATCTCATTCTCCAAAATTCATCGCACGTGGGCTGGTGGCCTTTTAGCAGCTGCCCTGTCACACAATAGCAAAGTTGGACCCAAATGCTTTTTCTTTTGAACCTAAGGCAGGAGCACTGCCGCTTCACGTAAGGAGGGGAAGAATGCAGGGAATTACAGCGTTGTGATTACAAAATAACTAATCATAAGCTCAAACTCAACACTTAACATAATTATAAAGATTGAAACGCTCCTTGCCCACATGCCACGATGCGTAGCTGCATTTCTTCCTTGATCAGAGCGACGACTCTTGACGGTGGGGCAGCAATGCCATCAAAGATTCGACGATTGCGTCCTTTCCATAAATTCCACGAAGTGTACAGCATAAGCGCCCCTCGCTGCCTTCTGTCTTCCTTGTTTAGGCCCTGTAAAGAATTGTTCCACCACTCCTCCATCGTCACGTTACTCGGGGGCACCTGGATCAGGCCTGTCTTCCATTGGCACACCAAGAACCATACTTACCGCGCATACACACATCTGAGGCATAAATGTTCAGCATTTTCAGTCGACTGGTCACACAAGGAGCACACTGGATCGCATGGCCAGTGTCGGGCAAGCAATATGTCAGCTGTAAGAATTTTCCCTTGCACCAACAGCCAACCAACAATAGCTTGTGCTTCCCTTCTGCTCTAGCTTGCCAAATGTCTTGCCATCTAAAAGTGCAGCAGGAGCCGTAAAATTGAGCTGTTGGATATATGCCCAAGAGCCAATCCGAGTGGGCGTGTTTATGGGCTTGATCCACGAGGAATTAGGTTAACTGATAGGGCCCATGAGATGGCAGCCCATTAGTACGGCATATATATATATATATATATATATAATTCATTCTACACGTGTGTGTATCTCATGATACATGATGAATTTGATCCGACGAAGAGTATGTACATGTACTATATGATGATACTAGACAATCTGTGATGATATATACATTGGGTATGTAAGCATACATTGAATATATGGACGTACTATTTTATATAGTATTATAAAGGTATAATCAAAATATATTTTAAAATTGGGTTGATTTTAAAAAAAATTCGTGTAACTCGCTTTGAAGTATCTTAGAATTAGTATATGAACATACTAAAAATGATAAACTAGTATGCGGACATACGTACAATTGTATACTGATGGTGGGTGTAGCTACACGTATGTGTAGATAAAACTCGTCATATATATATATATATATATATATATATATGTGTGTGTGTGTGTGTGTGTGTGTGTGTGTGTTGGGGGGGGAGAGGGGCTAGGGGTGCAAGCACCAGTGGTCGACGCCCCAAACCCTAATAGCACCCGACGCTACAGTAATTCCTGTAGTCCCTCCTCCATCTATATCCTTCAGATCGCAGCCATTCGCGAGGTGCTAGTACACCTACATTCGGCGTTTCATCCTCGTACGTGTGGATACCTCGGAGGTGCTCCATTTAGAGCACAAGTACGGACCGCACGTGCAGGACCAGACGGACGTGAGCAACTGCACGGCATTGCCACTTCGACGCATTCGTCTACATCGAGACGGCTTCCGCTGCATCTGCGCGTCTAGTGGTAACGATCCGTGATCTATAACTGTTGTTGTTTCTGTTTTAGGGTAAACGAGTTTTTGTATGTGCTAGCGTAGCCTCCTCGTTTTCCTTCATGAGCATCGTATGGCGACTTTGCTGTGTAAACCCCATCAATGGTCAAGCGCCACTGAATTGAGTCCTATTGATCCAAGAGATGCACTTCCTGCACTTTGTTCCAGAGCCCCATAAATTCAGCATACTCCCCGAAGTTATTCTCCATAAACCTAGTCCAATTATGATGTTGCAGTTCATCTTTTACTGAATTGTTCTTGCGCCATGCCAATTTGTAAAGATTTGGCGCCAAGTCTCTGGGAGTTGTTCCATCTAACCAAGCAGAATTCCAAAAGCGAGCACGAGCACCATCAGGGACCTCAGTTCCCACCCACGGTCATTGCATGGGACCTCAGTTCCCACCCACGGCCTATTCGGCTAAGCCCATTGATACCATTGCCAGCGCAACCTCAGGGCTCTACTGAAAAGCTCCATGTCAAGAACACCTAAACCCCCAAGCTTCTTCGGCCTTTTGACATTTGCCCATTTCACCAGACAATGACCACCTGAAACCCTTTCCTTGCCCTTCCACAGAAAGCCCCTTCTAATTTTATCCATCTGATTTACCAGCCACTTCCTTGGCGCAAACATGGTTAAGTGGTAGGTTGGGAGAGAGGAAAGGACCGAGTTCAGTAATTTCAGTCTGTCAGCCTGATTGATGAATTTGCCGTTCCATGATGGTAAACATTTAGCCATCTTATCAATAAGGGGTTGTACATCTACTCGACGAATCTGTCTGATGTGTAGAGGTAGACCAACGTACTTGCACGGGAAATTCTCAACCGAACATTGGAAACTCTCCATGATATCTTCTAGATTCAAGCTTTCATAGTGAACTGGGTAAACTGCACATTTCCCTCTGTTGGTGATCAGACCCGATGCCTCCCCAAAAATATCCAGAATCTGGGCCACAGTCAATACATCTTCCTTAACTGGTTTCAAGAAAACAGCAGCATCATCTACATACAAACTTGCCCATAAGGTCGCAGCTTGATTTTGGATTGGTGTAAGCAAGCCATCAGTATTTGCCAGTTCCAGCAGCCTTTGCAACGGTTCCATGCATAAGATGAATAACATCGGCGAGAGGGGACCCCCCTGTCTTAAACCTCTTCGGTGATCAAACCACTTTCCTCTTTCTCCATTAAGCAAAATGGCTGACGAACTGGTGGACAATAGGACTGACAGCTAGGAACGCCATTTGGGGCTAAATCTTAGTTGCTGCAGCATTTTCATTAATAAATCCCACCTAACAGAGTCAAAAGCCTTTGCTATGTCCGATTTTAGGAACAGCCCCGGTTCTTTGCTCCTGTGTAGAGCCCGAATTAAATTTTGGGTGTATAAGAAATTATCCTGAATGCTCCTCCTCTTGATGAAAGCACTTTGTGCACGTGAGACCAAAACATTCAAGTCATCAGCCAATCTGGCTGCAAGGCACTTGGAGATGAGTTTAGCTATTGAGTGCAGCAAGCTGATTGGGCGGTAATCTGAAATCTTCTTGGCATCTGGTTTCTTTGGAATTAGCACAATGTGGGCATTATTTAGTAGCCTGAAGTGCTGGCCGTGTTGTTGATAAAAAAAATTCAAAAACCTTCATGACATCCCATTTGATCAGTGGCCAGCTCTTTTGAAGAATAACCCAATATAACCGTCAGGCCCTGGTGCTTTGTCACTCGCCAAATCGTGGATAGCCCCATACACCTCCTCCTCAGTGAAAGGCTCCTCGAGTTGTGAAAGATCATGGGCAGTAAGACCAAGATTTGTCCAATTCAGTGAGTATTGCCTGGTCTCAAGTAAACCATAATGAGTACTATAGTGCTTGAATAACTCGGCAGCTTTCTCTTCTTGTGTATGACAGGCACCCGTATCTGTTTCAATCCCGTGAATGGTATTTTTCCTTCGCCGACCATTGGCTGTAGATCAATCCCATGAATGGACCCCCACAGTTGTAGATCATTCCACGGAGCAGCCCGGTTCGTCAGTAAGTAGCCCAAGTCGTGGTGGCACCTTTGCTGGGCCACGAGCCCGTGCAGTCCAAGTCTAGCGCCTACCGTGTGCATCAACTGCGTGAGCGATATTCCTAGAGCCCTAGACGGAAATTTTTATCGTTTTAACTGTGAGGATCAGTGGAAAATAGGACCCACTTCTCAGTGTCCGGGTCTGGTGATTCGCGTACTAAAGTACTAAACCTTACATGTTTTGGTATTAGAAAGAGATAATGATCCAAAATAATTGAGAGGTTGAATTAAAAATATAGATACATAAAATCCATCTTCCGAAACAATTGAGAGGTAAATATATAAAACAGTTGAGAGGTTGGACAAAAAAATATGTGGATCAGCCACAGGGGTATGTGCACATCAAGGTCGCCGAGTTTGAGCGGTCGGGCACTAACGTCACAGCTGGCGTGAAAGCATATGCCAATGTCAGCGCCAGTTTCAATAGGAACGGTGGTGGCAGCAGTGGCGAAGCCAGGATTCAAAGTTGGCTGGGCTGAATTGCCCCTTCTTCTTCCTTCTTCTTTCTTCTTCCTCCTCTTAATCTATGGTTAAAAAGTGTAGAGTGGGCTTAGGGGGCTCCATTGGTTGCAAGGGGGTAGGGGGGCTCCACCCCCCTAGCCACCCTGCTGACTCCACCCTGGGTGGCGGCACCAGCATACGCGCTAGGCGCATGGAGAAGTCGGACGTGTACATCTTTGGGATGATATGCTTCGAGATAATGATGAGGAAGGCACCATTCTAGGACAACCACCTACAGGTGACAAGACAAGCAAGAACATCTAGGCTGGCGAGCCGCCATTGTTCCCGTTCCAGCCGCCCAACTACCGTGTTGCCTTGTGCTCCGGTACATGAAGCGGTTTCTAGTCCTCAAATCAGCACCAGCAGCAGGGCCAGGCTTATGTTCATGGCAAACAAGGGGCGTCGGGACGGGTCCGTGGCAAGAAGGGGCGCTGATTATAAAAAAGAGAGATCAAGCAACACCTGTCATGCCGTTTTATACATTCTGCCCTTTTGTGCTTGTCTGAGAGAAAACAAGGGACAAAAGAAGGATCAACGATATGATGCAGAAAAAATTAATAACACAACAATAAAAATAAAAAATGAAAGAAAAAGAATATATTAGAATAATAATTTGCTTACAAGAAAAATATTAGTTTGTTTTCATATAAAAGTACTGACACAAAGGAGCGGGAAACTTCATGCGTAAGATTTTATATAGGGAAAGAAAACATGTATACGCTTATCCATGTGTATCTATACCGTAAGCCAGTAGAATTGAGAATAATTCCCACCAAGAATTTTTCTACCCATCCCTCAAAGGAACCACGTGTCAGGTCCCTAAGAAAAGTGCCTTGACGATTTTGCGATGTCACTTCTACTGTTTAGAGACTACTTTTTCCGCCGGAAAAATACTTTAACCACCTTGCATACCCACACCCAACCTGCCCACTCTATAACCTTTCTAATCTGATTTGATTTTTGGACATTTTACCGTCCTAATTTTTTGACCGTCCCAGCTAATCTTATTTTTTATTGAACGTATGTGTCGCACGTGTGTTCTTGCTAGTAACATATAACATTACCAAAAATTTGGCCTATTGCCATGAAACACTTTGCAATAATATAAAATTTGATGCAATATGTAGATGTTACTATCACCATTTTAAAAATGATTGCGATATGTAGACCAATATTGCCACTAGTTTTCTTGCATAAAAAACAACAAAACGCTTTGTTTGTTGCAATAGATAGGTGTTATTGCCACCATTTTAAAAAGGTTGTGATATGTAGGTGTCACTGCTACCATATTGCCACTAGTTTTGTTACATAAAAACCACGAAAAAAGTGCATCGTTGCATTAGGGTGACTGTATTGCTACAATTTACTACCGTGGTGATACCCAAAATATTGTTGCCATAAAAAAGTATTTATTGTCATAATGAAAAGTGTTGTTGCAATACATGAATACTATTGCCACGTTTTTCTTTCTATTGCCATGTTTTATGTGCACTCAAAATTATATAACAAAAGTACTTTAATTGTTTTATTTTTAATACATATTATGACACAACATTGGTCGTTGCAACATATATCCAATGCAACGCTTCATTCTGCAGCAATTACCATAGCTTTTGCCGCTAAAAAATTGGTTTATCACAATCTTGTACAGCAAAAGGAGAGTTCAGATTTGTACAAATATAAATTTGATGTATCAAATATTATCCTTTGCTGTTATATCTGCCAATAACATGATATGTGTGCTTAGAAAACCATAAAAAATCAGCGGATCAAAAAAGTCTCTCTTCCAAATGATTCAAATTACAGAAAATATCAAACTCAATATAACCTAAGGTATTTAAAGAAGACAAGAATCTTAGCTCATTCTTTTGACTATCAATATTAATATAAAGAATATGTCTATTTTCAGTACAAGTGATCGATTCCAAAACATCTATAGCATGTTTATTTATTGATTGTGGCATTGGAACAACAACAAAATTATCAGACAACTCAGGTTTATCACAAGGAACATCAAGCAAATCAACATGTGCAAAAATAAATCAATAGAAGATAGTACTAGCGGTCGCTCTATAATAGAATGAGTGGTTTAAAAATTCAGCACATCAAGAGAAATCTCACCTTCCGTGAGTGTGGCACCATGGGCCTTGGCTTTCATTTTCAACAGGAGTATTAGGTGCATTGGAAGATGTTGGTTCTGGATTTTTACACAAGGCTATGATCACCTCATCTTCTGTCTCATCATCCTCTCTCTTTTGTACGGTGTAGTCATAGCAGGAGGAACAACAAGACACTGATCCTCTAAATGAAGCACGTCATGATATGAAGTAAATACATTTGTATTAACAAAAGTTTCTCTCATAAGTATTTTCATATCTTGCCACGTTCAAGGTTTACCCGAAGCAATTAAATTTTCTTAAAACGCTAGTGGAATTCTTAATCTTTCTCCATTCACGCATAAAAGATTTTGCAAATATTTTATCTATAGCAATTTCTCACTCTATGTACCGATCAACAACTATACCATCACAAGTTGGTGGGGATGAAAGGATAGAATGACCTATGGGTGGAGTTGAAACATGCATTGTATGGCTTTCATGCAACTTTGATGTCTCCTTGCGGTACGTATCGTAACCTATTATTATTAGTATCAAACAAGAAAACACACAAATGTATATTTTCTTATCATCCACTAGGATATGGTCAAGGAGTAAAGTCACACACTCTCAAGCATCATACCGTTCTCTTACAAGTATTCTTACCAACGCAGCATGTGGTACAACCGGTGGCCAGTTCGTGATACTTTGATGGGCATGAGCATTGCAATTGTAAGGTAGAACCTCAACTAATGATAAGTATATATGTGGATTTTGGGAGGAAAAATATTTGGTAGCAAGGATAGTAATAAATAAAATCAGAAATTGCAAAATTGAATAGTAGTCCCAAGCTAGTGTATGTCGCCTACCTAAACTCGTTTGGACCTAGTTCAAGCAAGCAACAATTCTACTCTACGTAGGGACACAATGGATGCAAGCACTTCTGAATTTTTTTTCTTTTGTTTTACAAATTTTCTTCTTTCTTTTTTAATGGTGTGGCTTTTTTTCAGCACCTTTGCCTCTTTCAACTCTCTTTTTTTATTAATGCCAGAGAGTTATGCAAAATAATGATTATGATGAATTAATCTTAGACACATCTCAAGGCACTCGTGGCTAGCATAATAACAACACCAGCAACAAATATGGGGCGCTAGAAAAAAAATTATGAGAATCAATCAATCACACGCCAAGAAAAAAAATTATGGGGATGAATCAATGACACACCACTAGTAGTATTGACATTAAAGACCTAGAACAAGATCTAGACACGACGAACACAGTGACACAATGAGGAACTAAAATTCAGAAAAGCAAATTGAAAAAAATGTGAGGCACAAATGTGTTATAACTAGGGGTGGTAATGGATCATGGCCCTTTGTCTCCTTCACAATCCAACTTGGCACCAGCTAATTTTAGTTCAAAAACTAGTAGTATTTTGTTCCGGCCCTAATTGGGCCCGATCCTTAAAATTTCTAGTACAAAAACTAGGGCCCTTTACCACCCCTGGTTATAAGACAACGAAAACACGATGGACGAATATTTTTGTGGGATAATTTTCTGGAGTTTTAGGATGATTGTCGGTGTTTGACGATTGAGTACCTGCCTAGGGTACCTCAGAGAGTAGTATCATGGGTCTCACTGAGTTTTAGGAATGATGGTGCACACACGAGATAAAGGTTTTCAGACAGGTTCGGGCCGCAATGAGCGTAATACCCTATGTCATGTATGTTGTATTGCCTTACGTATGAATTGATTTATTTTGGAGGGGTCCCTGCTCCGCCTTATATGTACGGGGAGCAGAGTTACAAGTCGGTTATATGATCCTAGTCGTATAAACAAGGAATACTACAACATGGTATTTGGGAAGTCTCCTAACAGTACACGACTAGTTCTTCCAGCCAACTATGATGTTTTGCACCATAGCCGACTGCTTCTTGGAGTAGTCGGGTCAAACTTCCCTTAGAGAGTAGTTTAATCCCTTGAGTGAGTGGCTCTAGGGTTTATGGTCCCACAGTGATGGAATAGACTAAACAAATAGGGATACAAATTACCTAACGAGCAACTTGGAAAGCTGATACCACTTGATGGAGGTGTTGGCCTGATCTTCCATAAGGTACTGGTAAGTTGACAGGTGGAGATCTCGACATTGACGATCCAGGCATCTAATCACTTAGATTCGACCTTTGCAACTACTACACCACTTGATGCGAACACGCTAGGATTTATGCTCGATCTTTCGATGAGAGGCGTGGGGGATAACTCGATTGGAGGAGATGACGTTGACGGCCCGACTACAGCCATCCAAAGACTGCGCCTTAGCAACCGATACACCACCTCCTATGGATGCCGTGATCTTGTGGAAGCACGTCACCCGGTCCTGTCCTGCAAGCAATTGAAGAACTAGCAAGAACAAGTACTGAAATTACTAGATGGGAATGAAGTGTTCAATCTCAAACTCAATCACAAATGAAGTGGGGTTTTGAAGACTCAAAGACGGGCGGCTGGACCAGCACGCGCGCTTACAAGCAAGTAGCAATGGCTAAACTTGATCTCAACAAAACCCAAGTGTTCTTGGCAGCGGCTAAGGGGTATAAGATAAGGGAGGACGACAACAAGGGTGATGGGGTCGTGCTCCAACCCTAGGACGCGTCCATAATGGACTCTACATGATACACGGCCCATTGGGCCAAAATAAGATGACGCAACATCATGGGCAGAAAACATCTCTGCATAAATAGATGACTCTGGCTGACTCCCAATAGATATGGACATGCGGTTTGGAAAGTAGACTTGATAAGCTTTCCGTGAAGTACTTGAACGCTCCAATCCGAGTCTGTATGCGACCGTGGTGTCCGTCACAAGTTGAAGTTTTTCTGCAGTCCGAATCCAGCCCGCGCGGATCCTTTTCGTTCTCGATCCTCTCCATGATTCCTAAGCAAAACAAGAGTGCACGGGTCTCCACAGTCTAAATATGATGAACATGAACTCAGGAGTGAACTCACTGGATGATTCAGTTGTCTAGCACAAGCACGGGTAATAGGACCGGCAATGATAGGAGAAGATGGCGTGGCTGTATCGTTGGCAGTGATGTCCTCGTCATCCTCCCCTTCTTGCATTTGAGTCGTCCTCGACTCAAGCTCATCTTCATCTCCCAAATATGGCTTCAAATATGCAATGTTAAATGTGGGACTAACCCCATAATCTATAGGCAACTCGAGCTTGTATGCATTATCATTAATCTTCTCTAATACTTTAAAGGGACTATCCATTCGAGGCAACAACTTAGATTTTCGTAATTTAGGAAAACGATCCTTCCTCAAATGCAACCAAACTAAATCTCCAGGTTCAAATTTTAATTCATTTCTACCTTTATCACCAACAAGCTTGTATTTAGAATTCATGTGCTCTATGTTTTCTTTAGTTGTTTTATGCATTTGCAACATCAATTCAGCACATGTAGTAGCATCAAAATCCAATTTTTCAGATGATGGCAAAAGCATTAAATCAATAGGAGCACGAGGCAAGAAACCATACACAATCTGAAATGGGCACATCTTTGTGGTAGAATGCATCGAACGATTGTATGCAAACTCAATATGAGGCAAACAATCTTCCCACATCTTAATGTTTTTCTTTAAAACAACCCTTAACATAGTTGACAAAGTTCTATTCACAACCTCAGTTTGACCATCAGTTTGGGGATGACATATAGTAGAAAACAAAAGCTTAGTCCCCATTTTAGCCCACAATGTCTTCCAAAAACAATTAAGAAATTTAGCATCACGATCAGACACAATAGTATTAGGCACACCATGCAAACGAACAATTTCCCGAAAGAACAAATCAGCAACATGAGAAGCATCATCGGTCTTATGACATGGTATAAAGTGTTTCATCTTAGAAAATCTATCAACAACCACAAACACACTATCATGACCCTTCCTAGTTCTCGGCAAACCCATCACAAAATCCATAGAAATATCTTCCCAATGAGCACTAGGAACGGGTAAAGGCAAATACAAACCGTGTGGATTTAACCTTGACTTAGCCTTTTGACATGTAGTGCAACGAGCAACGAATCTCTCCACATCTGTTAGAAAATCTATCAACAACCACAAACACACTATCATGACCCTTCCTAGTTCTCGGCAAACCCATCACAAAATCCATAGAAATATCTTCCCAATGAGCACTAGGAACGGGTAAAGGCAAATACAAACCGTGTGGATTTAACCTTGACTTAGCCTTTTGACATGTAGTGCAACGAGCAACGAATCTCTCCACATCTGTTCTCATCTTTGGCCAAAAGAAATGACCAACAAGTATATCTTCCATCTTTTTGGCTCCAAAATGCCCCATCAAGCCACCTCCATGCGCTTCCTGCAACAACAACAACCGAACAGAGCTAGCTGGAATGCATAGCTTGTTAGCTCTAAACACAAACCCATCACTAGCGATGAATTTGTTCCATCCTTTCCCATCTTTACAATGCAGCAACACCTCTTTAAAATCAGCATCATTAGCATATAGGTCTTTAATTGTTTCTAATCCAAAGATTTTGTAATCAAGTTGGTTCAGCAATGTATATCTCCTAGACAAGGCATCAGCAATAACATTTTCTTTCCTTTCTTGTGCTTAATAACATAAGGAAGAGATTCAATAAATTCAACCCACTTAGCATGCCTACGGTTCAGTTTTCCTTGACTACGAATATGTTTCAATGATTCATGATCATAATGAATAACAAACTCTTTGGGCCACAAATAATGCTGCCAAGTTTCCAATGTTCGAACAAGAGCATACAATTCTTTGTCATAAGTGAAATAATTCAGAACAGGCCCTCTCAATTTTTCACTAAAATATGCAAATGGTTTTCCCTCTTGCAACAAAACACTACCCAATCCAATTCCACTAGCATTACATTCAAGCTCAAAAGTTTTATTAAAATTAGGAAGTTGGAGGAGAGGTGCATGTGTAAACTTATCTTTCAGCATGTTGAAAGCATTCTCTTGCTCTTTGTCCCAACGAAAAGGCACTCCCTTCTTTGTAAGCTCGTTCAACGGTGCAACAATGGTGCTGAAATTCTGCACAAAGCGTCGATAGAAACCAGCAAGTCCTAGAAAACTCCGCACCTGTGTAATAGTCTTTGGTATAGGCTATCCCTGTATAGCTTCAACCTTGGCTTGATCAACCTCAATTCCCTGTGGAGTCACAACATAGCCAAGAAAAGACACTCGATCGGTGCAAAAGGTGCACTTCTCAAGATTACCAAACAAACGTGCATCTCGTCACGCATTAAAACAGCACGCAAGTGATCAGGATGTTCAACCATGGATTTGTTTGTGGGGCCAGGATCCCTAGGGCCACTCATCTAAAGGAATTAAACTACTCGATATGGAGAGTTATGATCCGACTGCTTTGGACTAGCCAGATAAGGTATAGGACAATGTAGTCAAGTAGTAAAAGTACTCGTATTCGAATAGTATACATGATAGATTACCTTAATGTAACCTTTCGGGTCGGATACGAGTTGTCTTTGTAATCGGTTTGTAACTCTGCTCCCCCAGTATATAAGGAGGAGCAGGGCCCCCCTTGAAACAACTCAACTCACATACAATACAATCAAGCACACAGGACGTAGGGTATTACGCTACTCGCGGCCCGAACCTGTCTAAATCTTTGTGTTGTTCGTGCACTGTCGTTCCTAGAACTCGGCGAGACCCACTAATCTACTTTCTGGGGTACCCCCAGATAGACATGCTCGACATAAATCGTCGACACTTGGCGCCCACCGTGGGGCCTCTCGCCGAAAGCTCACCATCAGGGACGATGGGATTCACCACCTTCAAGATCGCCGACGTCGAGGAAGGAGCCACCTTCGTTTTTGGTGCATGGACTTTCATCGCCGAAAGCGATGGTAGGTTCACGAGCTACCTTGCGAACAACCCCGGCTCCAACTCGACGACTACTCCCAATTCGATCTCGGCTCCAATTTCGAGTTTGATCTTAACTCCAAGTTCACTCGGGACTCCCCAAGTCGAGTCCGGGTACAACTCGACCCCAGCAGTGGCAAGGATGACTTAGGAGCCCCACTCGAAGCCAAATCACCCCGACGACCTCGAGCTGGCATCAACGCCATCGAGGGACAACGACAATGACTTCACCATCCTGCTAAGTGATGCTCCTGATAACGTCGCGCACCTACACCATCACGCTCACTTCAACACCAAGTTCGTGTTGGAGGAACCACTCGTTCGCCTCCCGTCC
This sequence comes from Echinochloa phyllopogon, assembly GCA_033239725.1. Taxonomy (NCBI): domain Eukaryota; kingdom Viridiplantae; phylum Streptophyta; class Magnoliopsida; order Poales; family Poaceae; genus Echinochloa; species Echinochloa phyllopogon. Next base: position 17,704,730 of record BTCW01000015.1, on the reverse strand, counting down.
GGACTAGTCATAACCAGAACACCAGGAGGACTCGCTGTTCACTGGCCCGGAGCGATTCCGGCTGACACCTCCCGGGACAACGATTCAAGACTTGCCGCCGTCATACTGGAGGAAATGCCCTTCCAAGACGGCAAGACTACATCGCTCACCACTCCAACTGAAAGCTCAAGCGACAACTTCTCAACCACTCAGATCGTCCTTAGCGAACAAGACCCAAGTCGTCAAGTGTTCATGGCTGGCAATGAAGACCAAGGCACTCAATACGACCGCGAACTGATCACCGACGTATCAGAAGAGGAACGCACTGCTGACGGAGAAACAGAGGAGCAAAAGACCTCGCGTCAAGCAAGGAACGCCAAGCGCAAGCAGAGACCGTTAGTATCTTAACGCCGCGATACGTGCCAATGACATACGAAACCTTACACAAGATTTCGATATGGTCGGAGACCGTTAGTATCTCAAAACGCGCCATTAAACATCTCTGTCGCAGCAGAACTCGTCAGGGCCATGCCCGACACCCCTGCCGTCAGAGAAGTACTCTCACTCCTCGACACAACTCAGAAGGCTACGAACCAAGCGAATCCTAGCCACCACACACCAGATACCAGACGCCCAGACGCTGAGAGGCCTCCCCCACATGAAGCTTCAATCGCTACCACATGAGGACATCGACGTGACCAAGACGCTGATCGCAATCACCAGTAGGGGAGATGACGCAGTAACAACCAAGACGATGCAAGGCCACGAGATCGAGACCTTCACAACATCATCAATGACAACCGCGAAGCTCGCTCCGTCATTCAGTCGAGTCAACAGCGGCGCGTGGAATCCGAGCTCCGTCGCCGCGCAGACTACGACCACAACTACGGGCCTCCACCCCATCACAATTATAGAAACCGACCACGTGATCAGGAACGCCATTACGATCGTCACGAAGAATGTCGCAATGATCGCCGAGGAGAGCACCGTAACGATCGCCACCAACATCAAGAGTCCTCAAATCATGGCGATCGACCTCCCCAAAATCACAATCGTGGACGACAATACGACTCCGACCACAGCACCTCTAGCTTCCGGAGTGATCATTCACCAAGTGATAAATATGACGGCTTCCCAGCGTTTTCCAGGCGCATAAAAGAAATCCAATGGCCAAGCAAGTTCAAACCTACAGGAATTGAAAAGTTCACGAGCAAGCAAGACCCTGAACAATGGCTCCGAATCTACTCTACAGCCATCCAGATGGCCGGGGGATCCAACGCCATCAAAGTCAGCTACTTCCCCGTTATGCTAGATACCACGCCCCTAACATGGCTCGAGGGCCTCTGTCCCGTGTCCATCGACTCCTGGGACGATCTCACCAGGAAATTCACCACCAACTTCCAGGGAACCTAGGCTCAGCCCGGAACCCGTTATGAACTGACAGCTTGCAAGCAAGGAAAAGGAGAAACCTTGCGAAAATACATCAAGAGATTCTTCGATAAAAGAGCTACAATCGTGGATATCTCTGACCGGGAAGTAATCGACTGCTTTCATGATAGTCTCTACACCCGGGAATTACACCGTGAGTTCGGCCGACGTCATCCGGAAAACATCAGCGAGCTACGACGCATTGTCGCTTAATGGGCAGACCAAGACGACCGCGAGCAGGAGCGTTTTGACAGACATCGCGATAACAACACCAAGAATCACAACAAAGACAACGGCGACCGACGCAATGATCGCCCAAACAACCGGGACTTCAATCGCGATAATAGGAAGCGCAAGCCAAACAACACAGTCACGGCATTCCAGCACCCTAGTTGTAAGACTCGTTCAGCGGCAGACGTCATGAACGGTCCTTGCCCATACTACCCCAATGGCAAGCACACAATGGCAAAGTGCTTCCACCTAAAGCAGGAGTTCGACAAGCAAACACCAGATGCTCCCAAAACCGACAAGAAAAAGGAAGACAAAGACGACAACGACCCTAGCAATAACTTCTCAAATGTCCAGAATGTCGTAGCTGTACTATTCAGTGGACAAACCCTGAACCGGTCGAAGCGCGCCAAGAAGCTCACCCTGCGAGAGATCATGGCGATAGAGCCTGCCACCCCAACATACTTAAAGTGGTCAGAAGTGCCTATCACATTCTCCAGAACAGATCAATGGATCAACTTTGCAAATCCTGGGAGATATCCTCTGGTTTTAAACCCAGTCGTGGCACAAGCCAGACTGACTAAAGTACTCATCGATGGAGGTAGCGGGCTCAATGTCATCTTCGCAAACACGTTCAAGAAGATGGGCCTAGACATTACAAAATACCTCAAGCCTACAGACGCTTCATTCTATGGCATTGTTCCAGGCAATGCAGCAATCCCCCTGGGTCAGGTCACACTACCAGTTACCTTTGGGACGGAAGCAAACTTCAGAACCGAGTACATCAAGTTTGAGGTTGCAGACTTTGAGACCTCATACCACGCAATTCTTGGGTGACCAGCCCTCGCAAAATTTATGGCGATCCCGCATTATGTATACTTGGTTCTCAAGATGCCTGCTCCTAAAGGAGTACTTTCCCTAAAGGGAGACTTAAAGGTATTGTATGATTGCGACATCGAGGCAGTAGAATTCGCCGCCACTTCGCACGTCCCTACCCGGATGCTGGAAGTACTCGCCTTGGCCGCGAAGTCAAAGGAAGACGACCTAGAAGTACCCAGCAAGAAGTCGACAAGTACCAACTTCAAGCCCTTCGAAGAAGTATAGCTCAAAACTGTAGATCTTGGGATGGGTGATCCGTCCAAATTTGCCCTTATAGGGGCAGATTTAGACTGTAAATAGGAAGACGCGCTCGTCAAGTTCCTCCGAGATAATAAAGATATATTTGCTTGGAAACCATCTGATATGTCTGGTGTTCCTAGAGAACATGTCGAGCACAAACTAAACGTTGACAAGAATGCAAAACCCAAAAAACAGCGCATCCGACGATTTGCACAAGATAGACGTGAGGCAATAAAAGAAGAACTCGCCAAACTACTCGCCGCAGGCTTCATCAAAGAAGTCTTCCATCCCGAGTGGTTGGCCAATCCAGTGTTAGTTTGGAAGAAAAACAACAACGAGTGGCGGTAGGGGCGAATCTAGAGCACGGAAGACCCGAGTGCAGACATGTAATAAAAATCTACATCTAACATATAGAATGACAAAAAATACTTACCAAAATGAAAAATCTGGTAGAACATGTCTACATAGCAACTGGCAAAATACATAATTAAGCTGAGTCTTTGATGAGACGATAATAGCCTGTAAAAAAGTGCTAATTAGATGATTTAATATCAATAAAATTTTTTGGACTCACAAATTAGAAAATGATAGAAATGAAAGAAACAGATTACCTCTTAATATTTTCGATTTCCCATTTGTCTAAATCGATCAACAATGGCTTCATTTGTAACTTTCATCATTTTTTCTTTCTCCACATAGCAAATGAGACTATTGCTCAAGGACTCTTCACCCATACGGTTGCGCAACTGTGTTTCAATAATTTTCATGGCTGAAAAGCACCTCTCAACTGTAGCAGTGGTGACAGGTAATACAAGTACTAGCTTTAACAGCCAATAAACCAAATGATAAGTAATATGTTTTCTTGTTTCTACCATTTTTTGAGAAAGCTCAGCAATGGTCTGTATGTTGGCAAATCTGTCATCATGACGCAAATCATCAATGTAAAGGAAAAGTTCAGCGTTAAGATCCCTCAACTCCACATGATCAAAGTCATCGGGATATAATTTAGCTAGGCTTATTAAACTGTCCACATTGAAATCATCAAATGAATCTCTTGGATTGAATGCAGCTGAGCATACAAGCAATTGTGAGGTAGTCTCATTGAAGCGACTATCAAGCTCTTGTATCAACCAATCAATAACTTTGTTAAAATATTCGACTTTAAAATGATGCTTGTTGGTAATTCCTGTTTTTTTCCTTGGTTTAGTTGGATCAATGTAGGCCTCATACATTTCCAACTTGGAAATATCATGTTTATCACAAAACTCGTAGACTTCACCAAGTACTTTCTCCCAATCATCTCTTCTAACCTTATCCAAATGATTTCTAGTAGATCTCACACAGTTAACAGCATTCACAATATCTTGATCTTTCTGTTGCAATGCCATTGACATGGTATTTGTGATGGTGAGAACGGTCAACATGAGATGCAAATAGAATACAAATTCAAAAGACTGGAAGTACACAAGAACACCCCTTGCTTTGCCATCCTTGTCTTCCGTTTCCACAAATTCTAGCACTTTGATAATTGTTTGGAACAAGTTAACTAAGCTTCTAAGCGATTTATAGTGAGAACTCCAACGAGTATCTCCAGGTCGTTGCAGACATTGTTCTTGATTCAATCCTGTCCCAGTTTTAAGTAATCCACAATACAAGGCCTTGCTAACTTCTTTGAGATTGATATCTCGAATCATGTCCCTTCTCTTTGAAGAACCACCCACCACATTCTGTAAGGTAGAAATCTTGCTAAAAAATTCTGCAATGCCTGTATGCTTTCTAGCAACAGCTACAACCACTAGTTGAAGTTGATGAGCAAAGCAGTGGACATAATATGCACTACTATTTTCTCTCATGATCAATGATTTTAAACCATTGAACTCACCTCGCATATTGCTAGCGCCATCATATCCTTGGCCTCTTACTTGCTTCAAGCTCAGTTTAAATCCAGCAAACAAAAAATCAATACATGACTTGAGATTAGCAGAAGTTGTATCTTTCACATGAACAAGCCCAACAAAGCTCTCCTTGACAAGCCCACATTTATCAACATATCTCAACACCACTGCCATTTGCTCTTTGCAAGAGACATCTCTAGACTCATCAACTAGCAGACAGAATACATCTCGCCCAATATCTTCAAGGATAGAATGTAAAATCTCATCTGCAAAACACTTGATGATTTCTTTTTGTATATCAGAACATACCAAAAGACTATTGTCTGCAGCATCAACTGTCACTGCCTTGGCTAAAGCTGCATCGTGATTGGCTAAGCAATCGTATACTTCCCTATAATTCCCTTTGTTCAAGGATGTCTTTGACTCATCTTGTCCTCGAAAAGGCAATCCTTGCCTGAGTAGCAATCTGACAGTATCAATTGCGCCATTAAGCCGAACAAAATATGCATTCTTAGAAATCTCATGCTGGTTATGCAAAGCCACATCAATATGTTGTTTTCTTCTCAACAAAACCTCACAATTTTTCACTGCAACATTGTGAGGGCTACCAACATCACCAACATGCTCCTTTAATCTTTCTTTATTGTTCCAAGAATTCCAACCATCAACAACAAACGACTTGTATCCAGCCGCCTTCTTAGAAGGCTCTCTAAACAAGAAACAAGTAAAACAATAGGCTCTATCGGTAGACTCACTGTACTCAAGCCAATTTCCAAATTCATCAAACCATTCTGTATTAAATCTTCTACTTTTATCCCCAATCTGAGTTGATGGAAAATTAAGAGTGCGAGGTTGACAAGGCCCATTTACTAAGTACCTTCTTCTTACTGTTTCTCTAAGATTAGGATGATAAACACGTATTTCTTTCCTTTTGCCCAGATCAAATTGGATCTCCTCCTCCCAATCGATATCTTCCGGAGCTTGCGGAGCTAGAAAAGTAACATTGTTGTTCTGTTGCTGAGAATTACCAACATTGTTAGCATCATCCGGCGCTTTCCTTTTCAACCATCTTTCCATAAAATTACCTGCCATTACATATATTTAAAAAACATTGTTACATTTATGTGCTCACCATCAAGATGAAAATAAAGGGGAAAAAAGAAACTGATGACTTACTTGACATGATTTTTTACGAGTTAAATATCTGGTCCTCAAGTCTCGGCAAATTCTTTAGACCTTTTTAATATGCAAAACTAGAACCCCAATTGCAAACCCTAACAATATAATTCAATTGAATATAGGGGAATCGGTAATCAATCAGTTGAAACATTATCTTATTGTGTCAGAATAAATTAATTTGCACTAAAATTGGTCAAGAAATATTTTTATACCATCCAGATGCAGAAAAGGGGACGAGACGTGGATGGAGGACATGAGCCTGATGCCTTAATTTGATGCCGCAGCCTGCAACTGCAATCAGCGATTCCTGCTGGATGGGACGTGTTGCCGACCTGTCGTCTGCCGAGCCGTGGTGAGCGTCTGAGCGGTGAGCCGGTGGCCAGCGATCACGGCAAGCAGGAGGGTGCGTCGTGCCCCATGCAGTACCTCCGCTCCGTCGCTCCCGTCTTCCGCCGTTCTACAATTTAGGGCTGCCGGGCAGCTGGGCGTTTTGCGCGAGGGCTTTTCGTTTTCCCTCTTTCTTGGACTGTTGGTCTCTCCGAGACTTGACGCAATTTTAGGCAGCGGTATCTGTGGGCTGCAGCTGTTGCCTGTTGGGCAATTGGGCTATTTGGGCTGCACTGCACGTAAGCAATTTGGCTTTCATGAGCTGCTTGCAGCCTACTGGGCAGCTGAAGGTGGTGCACGTATTTTTTTCTAGGGAGTGCACAAGAGGTGAAAATCCGATGCTAATTACTGAAATCTAAAATTTTCCCTGGTGCCTGTGCACTCAGCAGGCTGAACGTGGCGTCGCCCCTGAGTGGCGGATGTGTGTCGACTACACGATTTGAACAAGCATTGCCCGAAAGATCCCATGGGACTCCCACGCATTGATCAAGTCGTGGACTCCACTGCAGGATGCGCACTGCTCTGTTTTCTGGACTGCTATTCAGGATACCATCAGATAGCTCTAAAGAAAGAAGATCAGATCAAAACATCTCTCATCACCCCCTTCGGTGCTTACTGCTATACAACTATGTCTTTTGGATTGATGAACGCTAGCGCCACATATCAGCGAGCCATACAAACGTGCCTATCCAAACAAATTGGGCGCAATGTAGAGGCATATGTTGATGATGTGGTCGTCAAAACAAGGCAGTCAGAACATTTCATCAATGACCTTCAAGAAACATTCGACAACCTTAGAACATTCCGTTGGAAACTTAACCCAACCAAATGTGTCTTTGGTGTTCCGTCAGGGAAACTTTTGGGGTTCATGGTCAGTAACAGGGGTATTGAAGCCAATCTGGCAAAGATTTCAGCAATCCTTACAATGGAAGCACCGAAGAACGTAAAAGATGTCCAGAAGCTAACATGATGCATCACGGCCTTAAACAGGTTCATCTCAAGACTAGGGGAAAAGGGCCTCCCTTTCTTCAAATTGCTTAAAAAGCAGGATAAGTTTTCATGGACGAATGAAGCACATACGGCATTCGAAGAACTCAAAACATATCTATCCACTCCACCGGTACTCACAGCACCTGTGAAGGGTGATCATCTATATCTATACATTGCAGCGACAACCTATGTGGTCAGCACTGTAATAGTAGTCGAAAAACAAGAGGACGACCATGTATTCCCAGTACAGCGGCCAATTTATTACATCAGTGAAGTACTCTCCGAGTCCAAGATTCGTTATCCGCAAGTCCAAAAAGTACTCTACACCATCTTCATCATATCTCGGAAGCTACGACATTATTTCCAAGCTTTTCACATCACAGTCGTAACTAAATTCCCGCTAGGCGAAATCCTCAATAATCCAGACGCAACAGGTCGAATCTGCAAATGGAAGGCCTAAATTGGAGCATACCACCTTGACTTCACATCTCAAACAGCCGTCAAGTGCCACGCTCTTGCTGACTTCACAGTCGAATGGACAGAAATTCAAAATTCTACGACAGTCACTCGACCTGACCACTAGGTCATGTATTTTGATGGATCACTTAAACTTGAAGGAGGAAGCGCAGGCGTACTTCTTATATCTCCTAAAGGAGATCAACTCAAATACGTTCTACAAATCCTATTTCAGGTCACCAATAATGAAGCAGAGTATGAGGCTATGCTGCACGGGCTCCGCCTGGCCGCATCACTCAGTATCAAGCGACTTGTTGTTTATGGCGATTCGGCTGTAGCCATCAACCAAGTTAATAAAGATTGGGTAGCTTCTAAAGAGACAATGAATGCCTACGTTCACGAGGTTCGTAAATTAGAACGAAACTTTCTAGGCATGGAGTTTCACCACGTCGTTCGTGACTACAATGTCGCCGCAGATGCCCTGTCAAAGCTAGGATCCCGGCGAGCCGACGTCCCAGCAGAAATATTTGTCCAAGAACTACTCCAGCCATCCATTAAGGGACCAACACGAGCTAAGACCATGCAATCCCAGTTCCAGCCAGAAACTCAGATCATGGTAATCGACACTGACTGGATGACTCCTTTCATCGAGTACTTGAAAGACCACAAATTGCCAAAGCAGAAGCCAGAGCAAATACGTATTCAACGACGAGCTGCTAATTATGTAGTAGTGGACAATGTACTCTATATGCGTGGGGCTTCGGCCAACGTCTTAATGAAGTGCATCACACATGACCAAGGAAAAGCCCTACTACAAGAAATTCACAGCGGCGTGTGTGGTAATCATGCTGCTTCACAAACCTTGGTTGGCAAAGCTTACAGAGCAGGTTTTTTCTGGCCAACAGCCAAGCACGATGCAGTGGACATCGTCAAAAAATGTCAAGGATGTCAATTCTTCGCACGACAAGCTCATGTTCCAGCACACGACCTCAACACCATCCCACTCTCATGGCCTTTCGCTTGTTAGGGTCTTGATCTCGTTGGCCCGCTTACCAAAGCTCTAGGTGGATTCGAGTGGCTCGTTGTAGCCATCGATAAATTTACCAAGTGGATCGAAGCAATGCCCTTAGTAAACGCTAAAGCCGATAATTTGATCAAATTCTTTGATGGTATTGTCCAAAGATTTGGAGTTCCTCACAACATCATCACAGACCTAGGCTCTGTATTCACCAGCGAAGAATTCCAAGACTATTGTGACAAATACTCCATTGAGATACATTATGCTTCAGTTGCTCATCTTTGTGCCAACGGACAGGTGGAAAAAGCGAATGGTTTGTTATTGCGAGGGTCAAAACCCAGATTATATGAGCCTCTAAAGAAATATGGTGGAAAATGGGCAAAGGAGTTGCCCGCGGTGCTTTGGGGGCTACGCACCCAACCCATCAGGGCTACCGGCCAATCACCATATTTCCTAGTTTACGGCTCCGAAGCAGTTCTGCCCGCCAATCTTTTATGGGAAGTTCCGCATTTGGAGAATTACGATCAACAACTCGCTCATCAAGAAAGGTCTTAGGATGTTGATGGCGTCGAGGAAGCTCGAGTAGCAGAACTTATTCAGAACACACGTTATCTTCAAGGATCACGTCGCTTTCATCAACGCTCTGTTCAACCTCGATCCTTTACTATAGGAGACTTGGTACTACGCCGAATCCAAAAGACTGAAGGGTTGCACAAGCTTATGTCTCAATGGGAAGATCCTTTCCTTGTAAAACAAGTCATTGGACCTGGTACGTACCGGCTGCAAACCCCGGAGGGAGAGGAATTGCCAAATGTATGGAACATAGAGCATCTCCGCAAATTTTACCCGTAACACGGGACATTGTATTTGAGTCATTGTAAAACAACCCTTGTTCACAAATTAATAAAGTTATGGCATCCTTTATCTCATTAGATAAAACTATACCATGTACATACCGGCGCTAGTCGTCGTGTGGTATCTGAGTAGTTTTCTACTCCCACTCAAAAGAAATCAGGATTCCATTTTAAAAGGAGGTATCAAAACACCTAAACATCTTGGATGAGTTACCCTCACCTATACATGGTTGAAGGCGATAATCTCTTTTCTTTTGATTCTGTGGCTCTCTCAGTGAAAGCTTCAAGAATTAGTGTTATACCAACTACACTCATTCTTCCTCTCCTATAAAAGTCACCTAAAGGTGCTCTAAAGTACTAAGAAGTACAACATACTTTTGCCTATGCGCATAACTTTTCGCCCTGCATTAGCAAAATTGCTAAACCTTAACAATGCTTGATTTAACTCCTTCTAGTTGCGAACCTTATACGACCACTGGACTACCCACAGTACTTTGCATACGCAGAAACTATTGGATATTACTTACACAGTAGTACTTCCAAACGATTACTTTAAACAAGTATCAAACGTTATATACATGGACAAGTATTTGAATGAGTACTTCAAGTTACAACGCAGATCTACTCTAACGAGTCAATGAAAGTATCTGCGACTGGCTCTGTTTCTTTCACCAAATCTTCGAATCCTTCAATTTCCATTCCTTCTGGAAGCTCTACGACTTCAAGTTTGGCGTCTGGATTGTGTGCCTTCACCATCGCTAGTAGCTGATTGATGCACTCCTTCATGGTATTCTTGCAAAAATCAGTAATTTGTCCAGGCATTGCGCTGATCCGCTCCAATAATGACTGGTTAGTTGTAGCAACACCCTCTGGTGTTACCATGTCAATGATGGGGAACACCGCCTCTTCTATGGCCTTCTTCTCAGCTTGGAGATCCTCCACTTCTTGTTGTTTGGCTTGTTGTCCCGCCAAGGCCCTGGCGCAAGCTTGTTCCATGTCAACACGGATCTGATGCTCCTTGGCAAATTTTCCATTCAGATCCTCGAGCTCTTTCTCCAAGCGGGCACAATCTTCGGTTTTGGATTGCGCCAAGTTACCACGATGTGTTGTTGCTCTGTTCTTCAACCAATTCTTTTTTCAATCCTGCAGAAACAAGACAAGTCTATGATTACACTTCATACGACTAAATTAATGATTAAGTGTACAAAATTTGCTTTACTTACTATTGTTGTCTCGGATCAATGCCCGGTTACGAGTATCCATTCGAGATTTTTCATCTCCCATTCCATCGAGTTGTTTGTGTAATCGAGAAACCAAGTCTTGATTATCAACTCGAGCTTTTTCCCGCGCCTCTTAGGCAGCCGCAAGATCTTCTTTGAGTTCTTTTATTCGAGATTCCAGACTTGCATCTTTGTTCTTCTCCAGTTTATCTACCAAAGCCTGCATTTGATGTTAGTTAATAAACTACTGTATTAACTATTTTCTATTAAGCTTTCCTCTTACCAGAGCGGCTTCCAAGTGTTGTTTCAGCTGCATTGCTTCATTGTCAGTAGCCCTCCCTTGTGGCGGTGGAGTACTTTGTTTGATAACAATGTTGGCGACTTTCTCAGTCTCCAAACCAACCTTCATGATTTTACAAGCATTGTTCATATAAAATTCCGGGAAATATACAGAGCAAAAGCTATATGATTTACCTCCACAATTGACGGCGGCCTTTCGGCATCTCCCTAGTTTGTGGTTTCTACGGGGTTTGCCTCTGAAGCTAGATTGGCATTAGATTCCTTTTTCTCTGGTGATTGGTTCAATTTTGAAACCCCGCCACTCTCATCGACAGCACCAGGAATGACTTCTTCTTCATCATGCTCTGTTTTTTCTGCTTTCTTCAATTGTTCTTGCTACGCATGCAGCGCGCTCGCAAGTGCTCCAGATGGAACTCTTCAAAAAGAATGCAAGATTCAACAACTGAATGATGGCTCAATTGAAAGGATATTTGATTTAACAAACTTACTTTGTCAGCGTGGTGGTTTTTGGCTTAAAGTTGAACTTCTTCAACTTCAGCACGCCCACTTTGGAGCTGGTTGTGCTCCATGTGGTACCACTCGCCATGGCACTTGTGGTTGAGGAGCTTTGAACAGCGATGATAAATTTGGAGAGCTTGATAAGCTGACCTTCTTCTGCTCCAGGCACATATGCTCCTGAAGGGGTATCTGATCGAGACCGAGTAGTTCTCTTCCGTTTTAACCCTGCGGGAACTTTTGGTACTATTTCTATATCCTCTGTTTTTTGAAAATAGTGCATCCAAATTAAATGGCGGAACGGATAAAGTACTCAAATTTTATTATGAAGATTTCTCTTACCTTGAAGATTAACTTGCTTGTTGTTGGGTGCGATCATTAGGGGTACCCAAACCTATGGGATAACTGCCCTCGGGAAACATTAATCTCATGCAATTAACCAGAAAAAGAAACAAAAGTTAAGGCCCACGGCCCAGCAACAAACGAAGGCCCAGTTAAGACGCCCCGTGGTATGCCTCGACGCGAACCAGAATCTCCGCTTCGCTCGAGGGGACCGACCCCTCGAGCAAATAGGAGAACTCCGCTTCGGTCGAGGCCTGAGGACCGAGCCTCGAGCAAACCACGGAATGGATAGAGCTCCGCCTTGGTCGAGACATTCGCTCCGACAGACAATTAATGGCGCCCACTACCACCGTTCGTCCAAAGTCAAAAGGTAGATCTCTCGCCATACCACTCTGACAGCCACGAACCCTCCCGTCGCATCCGCCAACTCCCATCACTATCACTGTGCGAACAGGCCCCGTCACTCCAAGCTCCTGTGCTGCCAACTCCGACGACTCGTAGACCTCCGTCGGATGGAAGAGACCCTCGAGCACACAGCAGGAGAAGAAGACAGGATGGCGGAGGTATGGAGGGCCATTCCGAGCGCTATGCAACCAACCCCGGCGCTGTGCGGACATGTCGCCGCTGTGCGAACAGGGCCGGGTCACTCTGACTCCCTGTGCTACCGACTCCCACAATGATTTTCCATAGAATGGGCCGTGGGCAGGAATGGGAGACCCTCAAGATGGTGTTCGGGCGAGCCATTATCGCACAAAGGATGCCTCGGATCCTCAAAACCACTCCTCGACGTCATCACCAGTACAAGAATCGACTACAGCAAACAAGGACAAAGAAGCACGCCCAACGCCATTCCTACTACTGTGCGGCAACTATGCCTGAACAGCAACACACTCTTGTAACCCCTCCTCCTTGTCCTATAAAAGGAGGGGGTAATCGAGCAAAAGGAGAGACAACGAAAAAGATTAAGAATCCGCACACACTTAGAAAAACCATGATATTGGCACTTCTCCTCAATCATCCGGGATTCGGAGGTCTAGCCTCTTATTCCATGCAGAATAATACATCGCACATACCACCTTGCTGGAATTACGGTCCTCCGATCGGAACCAGGATAAACCCGTGTCTCGTGTTATCTTCTGCATCAACCATCAGGGGAGGGAACACAGCGCATTTCTGGTTGGTGTCGGGACCACGATTTCTAAACACCGACAGTGGCGCGCCAGGTAGGGGCCTCGCACTGTGATCGATTGTTTCATCCACCATCTCCCTTGATGACAACCTGTTTTCGATGCCAGCATCGGATCAGCTCCCTGCCGGATTCAAAATCCGGTTCGGGAGTCTTGACTTCAGGGCGACTGGCGATGGCTACAACATGCAGCTCCTGACAAGGAACGCCAGCATGAGCGTGCCACTGCCACTCCCATCACCATCACCACGACGCAAAAGGTGTTCGCATCAACGCGCGCGGCGAACGCGCGCGGAGCAACGCGGAACGGCCCACGCCAGCTCCCCCGAACGGGTTGAGCCCAGCACGACAAGGGCAACAAGAGCTGCCACCGCGACACAACCAGCCGGGGATAGCATGTCGACCCATGGCGAAACCCCGGTGGGACACGCACCGCAACCATGACCAACTCTTCATCAGTTGACACAGACATGACGGCGTAAGAGGATTTGCCGAGCCACCACCTAATCTCAATCCACAACCTCATAGCAACGTCACCGGACGATGACTACCCTGACTCTGGCAGCGAGGCATCCGAGAGCGGCCGGAGGATCCCCGAATGGGATTACAAAGGGCTTCGCAATCGAGAGGCCCTCTTATCATTCCAGGCTGCGGCAGATTATAGCCTAACCTGCTACGACGACCCCAGCGAGGAGGATTACGATCCCACCAGGGAATGCTTCGTCGTCCTTCCGGGAAAGGATGGCGGAGATGACAGGGCAGGAGAGCCAGCGCACGTCAGAGATCTCGAACACGTGCACAACAACGTTGCGCTTATACAAGCACAACTGGCCCAAGTCCGCGAACTTGAAGCCAAGCTTGAAGAAAAACGCCGACAGGTCCGAGAGCTTCGGGCAACGCTTGAGGACAATCGTCTGGTGCGCGGCGTGCGGGCCAGGGAAGCCGTGCGCATAGCACGAGCCCGCATCAAGGCTGATGACGATGTGGATAACCCACTCGCGTTAGCCAGGGCAAGCCAAAAGCTTATCGCTGCGGCAACTCTGATCCGAGCCATGCCCGAGCCATCAACGCCCGAAGGCCGAAACCTGCGCCAAGAGGTGCAGCTCCTAATTGAGCAAGCGGCTGTGCAGCAAGCCGAAAGCTCAGCCTCTCGCATCCGCAGTTCCGCCGGCCCAAAAACTGGTGGAGCAACATGGGAGCACGAGGCATCGGCACAAACCCCGCGAAGGGACAATCCAATGCCACCCCCGCCCTCGAATAAGGGAAAGGCACCTTCGGTGCACGAACGCATCGGGAGGAAGCCTCTCAAGGAGTGAATCCTTGACACACGTGGTGACGCCAACGACGACGACACTCGCAACACCCTCAACCGGGAGATTCGTGTGGCCCTGATTCCCGCACGATTCAGGCAGCGGATGACCATCACCAAGTACTCGGGGGAAACGGACCCAAGGGTGTGGCTCAACGACTATCGCCTCTCCTATTTATTGGGCGGCGCGACCGACAACGCCATGATCATCCGCAACTTGCCGCTTCATTTGGCGGATTCTGCGCGGACATGGCTGGAGCACCTACCCGCGGACCAGATTCACGACTGGAACGACCTCGTGAAGACGTTCGTGGGTAACTTCCAGGGCACCTACCTATGCCCTGGAAACTCATGGGACCTTCGAGGGTGTCACCAAACATCCGACGAGTCCCTTCGTGATTTCATCCGCCACTTCTCCAAGCGTTGCACCGAGCTCCCGAGTGTGGGTGACTCCGAAGTCATCCACGCTTTCCTCGAAGGCACAACCTACCGGGACTTTGTGCGCGAGCTAGGACGCAGTTATCCTACTAGCCTAAATGAATTGTTCGACGTCGCCACCAATTTTGCCTCCGGTGAGGAGGCAGTTGGAGCCATCTTTGATAGTGGAAGGGAGAAGCGGATGGAGGAAACGCCCGCAGAGGGCAGCAAGTCCAAAGGATCTACAAAGAAACAAAGGCAAGGCAAGAAGGGGAAGAAGCCCCAAATAGCCTCGCGCCGACAAGAGCGGACCGAGGACCCTGACGAAATACTCACAGTCAATCCTGCTGCACCTAAAGCTCCTCGAGGCCCGCCTCGAGGAAGTGGCATCTTCAATGACATGATCAAGAAACCATGCCCTTATCATAAGGGCGTCGTAACCCACACCCTCGAGCAGTGCGGAATGCTAAAGAAATACTTCAACCGCGCCTCTTCGAAGGATGAAGGGGGAAAAAGAGACACGGGTGACGGGAGTGGCCAAGGCTTCCCGGAGGTGGAGAACGTCTTCTTCAGCAGCGCAAGCGCGAGCGCTGAGAGGTATTCTCCATACACAAGGCAGGGCCGTCGTACCTTGAATGGTCAGAGGAGACCATCTTCTTCAGTCGAGAGGACCACCCCAACTACATCCCAAACCCGGGGCAATATCCGCTTGTCGTTGATCCTATCATCGGCAATACCCGGTTCTCCAAGGTACTCATGGATGGAGGCAGCAGCCTCAATATCATGTACGTTTCATCCTTGGAGCTCATGGGCATTGGGAGGGACACGCTGCGCCCTAGCAAGGCGCCGTTCCATGGCGTTGCGCTGGGAAAGCGAGTTCAGCCCCTCGGGCAGATCGATCTGCCAGTTTGCTTCGGTACCCCCGACAACTTCCGCAGGGAGACCCTGACCTTCGAAGTGGTGGGATTTCAAGGTGCGTACCACGCTCTCCTCAGCCGCCCATGCTACGCCAAGTTCATGGCGATCCCAAACTATACCTACCTCAAGTTGAAGATGCCGGGACCAAACGGCATCATCACCGTGGTCCCATCGTTCGAACATGCCTACATATGCGACATGGAATGCGTCGAGAGTGCCGAGGTGCTTGCCGAGGACGAGGCTCTCGTCACAGACCTGGAGAAGATGGCGAACGAAACCATCCCCTCCACTTCAAAGCATGCAGGCGGTTTCGAGCCCGCAGAGCACACCAAGGTTGTTCCCCTCGACCCAGATGTTCCAAGCGACAAGACGGTGTGGATCAGCTCGACCCTCGACAAAAAATAGGAGGTGGTGCTCATCGACTTCCTCCGTGCCACCACCGACATCTTCGCGTGGAGCCCCTCGGATATGCCAGGCATACCGAGGGAGGTCACCGAGCACTCCCTTGACATTCTGTCCCATTCCAAACCGGTGGTTCAACGCCTGCGACACTTCGACGAGCACAAGCGTAGGGCCATTGGTGAGGAGCTGCGCAAGCTCCTCGAGGCCGGATTCATCGAGGAGGTATTTCACCCTAACTGGCTTGCCAATCCTGTTTTAGTTAAGAACAAAAATGGGAAGTGGAGGATGTGCATAGATTATACCGGTTTAAATAAAGCATGTCCAAAAGTCCCTTTTCCTCTACCACCTATCGATCAGATCGTAGATTCAACCGCATGATGCGAGCTGTTATGTTTCCTTGATGCTTATTCTAGTTTCCACCAAATTAAGATGAAAATTTCTGACCAACTGGTAACCTCCTTTATTTCGCCTTTTGGTATTTTCTGCTATGTCACGATGTCGTTTGGACTTCGAAATGCCGGAGCTACATACCAGCGATGTATGCTTCGTGTTTTCGGAGATCATACGTCGAGCGAACCGTAAAAACCAGGAAGGCGGATGACCTGGTAAATGATTTGCGCATTGCGTTTGACTATCTCCGGGCCAACGGGGTAAAACTGAATCCGGAAAATGCGTTTTTGGGGTGCCTTGAGGTATGCTCTTTGGTTTCATAGTCTCTCAATGAGGCATTGAGCCCAACCCTGAAAAAGTCTTGGCCCTCAAACGGATGGGACCGATCCGAGACCTAAAGGGGGTACAAAGGGTATTGGGATGCTTAGCAGCCCTAAGTCGCTTCATCTCGCGTCTCGGCGAGAACGGCTTACCCCTGTACAGACTCCTAAAAAAGAGCGAGCATTTTTCTTGGACCCCCGAGGCTCAAAAAGCCCTCGACGGGCTAAAAGCGTCTCTCGCACGAGCGCCAGTCTTAACACCACCTAAGGAGGGCGAGCACCTCTACCTCTACATAGCCGCAACGACTCAAGTAGTCAGCGGTGTCATCGTCGTAGAAAGAACTGAGGAAGGGCACGCTCTGCCCGTCAAAAGGCCGGTATACTACATCAGCGAGGTACTGACCGAAACCAAGACGTGATATCCACAAATCCAGAAGTTGCTCTACGCTGTAGTGCTAGCTCGGCGCAAATTGCGCCACTACTTCAAAGCTCATCCTGTCACCGTGGTCTCATCTTTCCCCTTGGGGGAGATACTCCGCAACCAGGATGTCTCGGGTAGAATAGCCAAATGGTCCGTGGAATTGATGGGCGAAACCCTCACTTATGCCCCCCGCAAGGCAATTAAATCGCAAATCTTGGCCGATTTCGTGGCAGAGTGGACCGACACACAGCTGCCCCCACCACAAATCCAAGCCGAATGTTGGATCATGTACTTCGACGGGTCGGTGATGAAAACCGGTGCGGGCACGGGCCTGCTCTTCGTCTCACCCCTCAAAGAACATATAAGGCACGTGGTACGCTTGCACTTTCCGGTGTCGAACAACATGGCCGAATATGAGGCCTTACTAGCCGGCCTTCGCATAGACATCAAATTGGGCGTTAAACACCTCGACGTCTGGGGAGATTCACAATTGATATTCGACCAGGTTATGAAGGAGGCAAGCTGCCACGATGACAAGATGCAAGCGTACTACAATGTAGTACGCCGACTCGAGGACAAATTCCATGGCCTCGTGCTCAACCACATCGCGCGAAAATACAACAAGGAGGCCGATGAATTAGCAAAAATTGCGTCAGGGCGGATCACCGTTCCACCAAACGTATTCGTCCGTGACCTAACATAGCCAACCATCGACCTCAAGTCAATTCCCAAAGGTCCTGATGTCCCTCGAGGTCCGAACCCTCGAGGGCTCCATATATCGAACCCATGGATGAGGATCCTTCGAAAGAGGAACCCGAAGCCTCAAGTCAGGAGATATCCTCGGCGGACGAGGGTGAAATTATGGAGATCGATGAGGCCCCATCGACTCGCGATTGGCGCAATCAATACATCGCCTGGATCAGCCGAGCGGAACTACCCTCGGATCGAACCGAGGCTCAACGCATTGCAAGAAAGGCCAAGTCGTTCCACATAATCGATGGGGAGTTGTACAAGCGCAGCCCCTCTGGAATTTTGCAGCGGTGGATTCCAATCCCGGAGGGAAGGGAGCTCATTCGAGACATCCATGCTGGCATATGCGGCCACCACGCGGCGCCCCATACCCTCGTGGGCAACGCGTTTTGCCAAGGCTTCTACTGGCCCATGGCTGTTGCAGACGCCAACGAAATCATGCGCGCCTGCGAAGGGTGTCAATTCTACGCACGCAAAACCCACCTCCCGGCCCACGTCTTGCAAACTGTTCCTATCACATGGTTGTTCGACGTATGGGGGCTCGACCTCGTTGGTCCAATGCGAGCAGCGCCCGGGGGCTTTACACATCTGCTGGTGGCCATCAGCAGCATCAGATCCGAGCAAGCTGTGCAATTCTTCACAGATATAATTCACAGATTCGGGGTCCCCAATTTGATAATTACTGACAATGGCACCCAGTTTACAGGCAAGAAATTCTTGGAATTCTGTGACGACCACCATATCCGCGTGGATTGGTCGGCCGTAGCACATCCACAGACAAACGGCCAAGTAGAACGTGCTAACGGCATGATTCTACAAGGTCTCAAACCAAGAATATTCAACAAGCTGAATAGATTCGGCGGAAAATGGGTGTCAGAACTACCCTCGGTGATTTGGAGCCTTAGAACAAC
This sequence comes from Echinochloa phyllopogon, assembly GCA_033239725.1. Lineage (NCBI taxonomy): Eukaryota > Viridiplantae > Streptophyta > Magnoliopsida > Poales > Poaceae > Echinochloa > Echinochloa phyllopogon. The sequence goes on along the minus strand of BTCW01000015.1, from coordinate 17,685,816 downwards.
CCCAAGCAGAGCCACGGGTTTTACCCCATTCTTTCTCGTCTATGGTGCCGAGGCTATCCTCTCCACAGACTTGGAATATGGGTCTCCAAGGCTAAAAGCGTACCAAGAGGAAAGGAACAAGCAGGTTCGGGACGACTCACTCGGCCAAGCGGACAAAGCTCGAGACGTCACGGTCTTACATTTGGCCCGATACCAGTAGTCGCTACGAAAGTATCAAGCCCAAAAGGTTCAACAACGAGACCTCAACAAGGGGGACCTAGTGCTAAGGCTGCGACAAGACGATCGAGGGCGCCACAATCTCACACCGCCATGGGAAGGGCCCTACATCGTCATTGAGGTCCTCAAACCAGGCACATACAAGCTCGCAAACGAGAAAGGCGAAGTATTCGCCAACGCCTGGAACATCCAACAGCTACGTCTCTTCTACCCTTAAGCTTTCAAGCATTCTTGTACATTTGTACTTATGTCAATAAAAATATAAAGGACCTTAAAATGAGTAATACTAGGCTTACCATCAAAAAAAAATCCAAGTCTCACTCGGGGGCTAATTCGGGGGACACCCCCTCCTAAAATTGTCCCAATTTTAAAGTTTTATATAAATTCTTTCATTACGTCCATCTCCTGTAATTGCCAAAAGGCAGCTCGAGGCATAGAATGATTAAGGCCAAGGGCCGGACGAGTCGAGGGACCGCCTACGCCTTCAAAAGTATACGGCATCAACCTCACCACCGTACGCTAAAATTACTCTATGATCGATATTCTCCTCAACAAGCCCTTTGCAAATTCAGTAAGATAAATGTGATAAAGAAACCATAATTCAAATAAAAACTTGAACGTGTGTTTCAAAGCATAAAATTGTTTAAACCACTAGAGTGCTTATTACATAAAAATCCCTAAAACTATTCAGGGAGCAGGGTCTTCGGGGTCTTCGGGAGTGGCGTCCTCTTCGTCTTCAGCGTCGGGAAGGAGGTCACTCTCGAAGATTCATGCGAGGGTGGCAGCAGGAGCAAAGGCAACAGCATCGGCACTCTCCACGACGGCCAGCGCAGCGTCGTCGTTGAGGTCATCCGCCACCACGTAGCCACCGCTGACCGCCTCGAGGTCCACGACAAAGTGCGTCGAGATCACCCTGAGGGTCTTCTGCACGCCGAGGAGAAGGGCCCCCTTCAGGCGCTCGGTAATGCAACCGCCCAAGGCCCTTAGACGGCTGGCCACCGAGCTGCCCGACTGGGACTCGAGGACGTCTGGCCCCTCGACCTCCTTGCAGACGGCAAGGGCTACCTCTCGTAGCTCCTCAAGGTCCTCCTGGGCCTTCGAGTAGGCTACCTAGAGCGACTCCGCCTGTGAGGAGGTCTCCTCCGCCACCTTCCGCACCTTTGAAAGCCCAACACCAAAATCAGATAAGTCTTCAAAAACTCCAATCCAAGTTTAGGGTAAGTTCTGTTGGCGGTCGTTACAGCCCAAATCCGACCACCAATACTCTGGAATAAATGAGGTTATATGCAACATTCCATGTACTTAGGTTTTATTTCTAATAAAGTTCCACGAGTTTTGGTGCGTGACACTTGTGCATGTGCAACTACGACAAATACGCGCTATTGGGCCGAAAAAGACCGAATCGGCCGAACGACTCCGTTCGGCCGGCTATCCCCCTTAGCCGTGCATGCCACCGGGAGTCGTCCACATCAACGAGCACCAAATGAACACGACAAATGATACATGGACGACACCAACTCATCCCGGAGCACCGCCACATCAACCTGGGCCCACACAGCATGAAGTACACCACCAGGGAGTCCACAGAGCAGAGGCGGTGCAGGGGGGCGGGCCTAGGCCTCTGGCCCAGTTCGGGCGAACTGGGGGGATTCGGCCGAACCGCCCCCAGCTGCCAAACCGACCCTAGGGCTGCATCCTGGCCCTTGGTGGCCGAGGCAGTGCATCCCTCGGTTCGGGCGAACTGGGCAGTTCGGCCGAACCGAGGAATTCGGCCGAACCGCCTCTGTGCCGCCTCTGGTTGCCTTGGTCGCAACCCTACCTCAACCGACCTTTGGAGCTATAAATAGAGGGTCACACTTCACTTGTAAACACACACCAAGCCAAGGAGCTCATTTCCACTTTCATTCTAGTAGAGTTAGGATAGTTTAGTTGGGAGTTAGAGTTGAGTCGAGCTTTGCCTCGGAGGTTCCGGAGTCGTCTTCAGAAGCTCTGGTATAAGCTCTTGTATCTTTTACCTTTTCCTTTTTGCAAGACTTTGAGTATCAATATAGTTATCTTTATCACTTTGCCTTTGTCATTTATATCTTGCTTCTACTTTATCCTAGTTGCAAATATATCTTGTGTAGACTCTAGTCAGTTATAGTTCTAGTGCTTGTAGTCTTGCTTAATTCTTTGTCTTGGCTGGTTCTTCGATCTTGCTTGATACTGGAGGTGAATTGTCACCAAGAGTATTGACAAGGTTGCTTGCTCTTGCTAGCAGAGTAAGTAGTCATTGCCTAGTGTAGGAGTGGTTCCTAGACTAGTCGGTGGCCTTAGTTTATTCCCGTCGCAACGGAGGTGGTAGCCGGGAGGTGGTGACAGCCCTTTCGGTCTTCATAGCCCATCACGTTAGTTCCGGTCCGTAGGATTCCCCAGTTGGGAAATAGTAGCACCCCTTCTCATCCCTTTCTGTGTGTTCACCGGTTCCCTTGTCCCGATGCTAAGACATTAGAGTTATCCCAAATCTCCTTGTGCTGGCTCTGTAGCCGCTGTATCTCTAAGCTAGAGTGACATAGGTAGATAAAGTACCCAGGAGTCCTCTATCTCTTCTCGTTGTCCTCCCAGCTATCTATCTCTTCTCTCCCTTACCTGACTATCCCTTGAGCTGTGTGTCTGTTATATCCACTCCTATCCAATACCGTTATCCCCTGTCTTGTCTAGTCGTGTACCCTTCTCTGATAGTCTCGAATATCTGTTCACTAGTAATCTTGCCAAAGCTTCCCTGTGGAAATATAAATTACGATACCTCGGAATACTCCCAGGTGAAGTGCTACAGCGGTGATTTTGTGCGCTTGCAGAATATTTCTATATTTTACTAAGCCATAAGGAAAACCACAGAAACACTCCTTACCCCAGTACCAGGATTCTCAATTCTGATATTGGATCGTAAGAAGTGCCAACAAGCATTTCTGGCGCCGTTGCCGGGGAAGTCTTTGGCTAGATTATTTTTGAACTCTTATCTTGAGCTATCTTAGTTGAGTACCGCTACTCAAGCGGGTTTATCCTTGCTCTGTTCGTTGGTCTTTGTGGAACAGAGCAGTGCATGACTGGTTTCCAACTACCGTCAAACTTCCAAGAAAATCCGGAGTCATTGTTGAGGAAAGTACGACCCCGTGTTGTGCCTCCTCAGAAGCAACTCCTTCCGACGAACCCAGTCCTTCCCGTCGTTGACCAGGCTACATCGAGGATGGCAACCAAGATGGATCGTAAGAAGTGCCAACAAGTTCATACTAGACTTACCTTCGACCAGCTTTTCTTTCTCGGCGAGGGCCTCCCGGGCAGTGCTGGCCTCCTGCTGGAGTGTCGCCATCTCTCCTTGTTGGGCCTCGACCGAGGCCCGCAGCTCCGTGATGGCGACATCTCCCTCTATCACCGCCACGGTGAGCAGGTCAATAGCCTCACCCTGGGTCTTTAGTTGGGCTTCAGCCACGGCAAGCGCCGAGTCCCGCTGCTGCAGTTGCCCCCGGGCTTCGGCAAGGGTGGCACGCTCCTGCTGAAGCTCGCCCTCGAGCGCCGCCAGCGCTTGCGTTCGCCGATGGAGCTCGTCCCCTTGCCGAAGGACCTCTTCTGCCGTCTCCACGGTGAGTGTCCTGTCGCGGAGGTGTTGGCACTCCTTACGGCCTACAGATAAATCCGCAAGCGGATGGATACCGATGTAGCTTTCACCCGGGAGTATTCCAAGGTATCGATTTCCACGGGGAACAAGAAGTGTACTAATCCTAAAATAAGTTGTCCTAGGTAGATGGAGTGGATGAATGAAATGGATGAGGTGGATGACAACAACAAGGAGAGAAGAGAAGAGGTGGAGGGTAGAGAGGGTACAGGTCTAGTAAGGGTATTCTACCGATTGATTGAGCAGAGCAGAAGATACAGATAGATACTTGCTTCGGGACTACAGAGCCTCCGACACACAGAAAGGGATGAGAAGGGGTGCCGGTTACCCTGAACCTTGGGTCCTAGGACACCGGAACTAACGTGATGGACTACGAAGACCGAAAGTGCTGTCACCACCTTACGGCTACCTCCTCCGTTGCGACGGGCAAAAACTAAGGTTACTGGCAAGTCTAGGAACCACTCCTACACTAGTCGATAACTACTTATCTCCTATAGCAAGATAAGCACCCAAGCTAAGCAACCAGTATACAGTTATACCAATCAACTAAGCATTGAACGAAGAACGAGACAAGTATATAAATGTAAGAACTGAATGCTCAATTAATCAGAGAGAGATACAAGAGTTACCAGACATGACCCGGATGTCACTTGAAGCAGAGCCGCATCCGTAGAGGTACAGCGGGAAGAGGGGCCGACACTTCGGCTCCTCTCCGGGATGCTCACCTCTCCTCTCTCCCTATTTCTATTGAGTGGCAGAACCTAGCGACGCCTACTATTCTTCTTCTCTTGTGTTGTGTGTGATACAAGGTGTATGCCACTGCTTATATAGGTGTCCTAAGGCGGTTTGGAGTGGAGTAACCGCCAAGGGATCCAGGGGATATTTCCTGTTGATTCGGGCGAAGAGACCGGGTTCGGCCGATCAGGTCGGTTCGGCCGAACCCCTGGATCCACCGCCTTGGCTCTGGACGGCAAGGATGCACTCCTGCAGGCAGTTGGTGCATTGGGGGCGGTTCGGCCGAACTGGTGGGTTCGGCCGAACTGGGTTTCAGCCCAGAACGCCCCCCGTGCACCACCTCTTGCTCCTGGACCCCTTGGGCTGGCTTCTGGTGCTTGGGTTTGAGTTGATTCGGCCCAGGATGACGTGTCGGTGCTCCGGGATGTATTGGCGGTCGTCCACGTGTCGTGTGTTGTCATTTGGTTGATGTGGACGGCTCCCGCTGGCCTGTACGGCTAAGGGGGGTAACCGGCCGAACGTGTCGTTCGGCTGAATTGGTCATTTCCGACCCCTATAGCACGTATTTCGCAATGTTGTACCTGCACAAGCGACACTCACCAAAACTCGTGGAACTCCATTAGAAATAAAACCTAAGTACATGGAATGTTGCATAGTCTCTCATTTATTCCCGCGTATTGGTGGTCGAATTTGGGTTGTAACGACCGCCAACAAGCTCCCCCAAGCTTGGCTCCCCCAAGATAAAACTTAGGCTCGGTGGATCAGGAGTTGCTACAATGTCATTTTTCTTGCAGGTAACTTCATAAACAACTAGTACTCAAACAAATACTTGAATCACTAGCAAGGTATTAATTCACCATTTTACCTATGGGGCTTATAGCAATCTCCTTATCTTGGGCAGTTGAAAGAATGAACAGTTTAACTTAGTTTTATTCCACCCTACTCTTTTCAGGATCCTATCTCGGAGTTTTCACCCTTTTGTGAAAAGATAAATTGTTCCTCATTAGCTCACTCAATCGCTCAAGTGTATCTGAATCCTTACCAAAGGCTTTGCCTTCTTTTCATCCTAACATCTAATTTGGCTTTTTGTGTGGCTCAGGGACAAAGAATGAAGGCATACAAGCATCTTATATTTTGCTAAGTCAAAGACCGGATCTCTGAGGAAACAAATCATACCTTAAGATCGAGAAGTGCAAGTGTGTGGGATATATGGAGTGGAATATGGTGGGATGGAATATGGTGGAATGGAATATGGTGGAGCTCCTTGGGATGAATCTCCCTCTCCTTGATTTATTTTCGAGAACATGGGCTATCTTTTATTCTCATATTTTTGCCATGCCACTTGACATGCTTTTCTCTTTTTTTTCTCTTTCTTTTTGCTATGCTTTTCGTTTTCTTTTTATTTTTGCCATGCTTCTTTGGCATGCTTTTCTTTTTGCATAGCCCATGTCTCTATCAAGAATATTTGGAGAGGGAAATCATAGAACATGAAGCATTTTATTTTTGTGGATGGATGATGGAAAATGTTTGCTAACTCCCAGTGTAGGAATTGCAAGTGAGAGGTGGTGTGTGTATGTGGATCTCGATCTCTAAGAATATGAAAGCTTCACTCAAAGGTCACAACAATTTGACAAAGCTCACTAAGATAACAAGCAGCAAATGAGTAGAAAGTTTGAAACTAATCCTATCATATGGTTGTGGTAGGAATGTTTGACCAATGAGGAACTTTGTTTTAAAAACATAAACATCCGAGATTTGCACCATACTAAGAATAGAAATAGAGTTCAACCAAAGTCTCACTATATCAATCCCCACAACAACCTAGACTTGGAATAAAGCATGTGCTCCCACAAGGTTTTCAGGTTCATTTTTACTCATGCCAAATAACTCAAGCATAGTCAAGCAACTAGTTGCAACAAAGTACTGGCAAAATTAATGACAGAGCAACCATTCATCATTTCCAAAGTGAGAGGCATATGTTTCATTCCATGCATGGTTGGGAGTTTATTCAAAGGAAGTATTTTCAATTGAATGACCAAAGTGCTGAGTAATTCGGATCGTACCTGATGGGGGTCCTCCCCCAAGCTTGGACTCTTCACTGGTAGGGATTCAACCTTGAAAGGTACTGAGTTAGCTGGTCGGCCTGCTCGTCCTCATCTTGCTCCTCCACTGTGTCATGTCTGTACTCATGTATCTTTCTGTTAAACAGGGCAATCTCCGGTTGGCTCAAATGCACCAACCGGAGCGACAATTTTATTCTTTTTGCATTCAACTCTAATTTTATTTATTCATCAAGCTAATGTTGGAAACAAAATGTGTTGGAAGGGAAATAATTAGAGCACCTTCTAAACAATGATTTGAGCAAGGGGAAATTGAATTGGGAAATAAATTGAAACTAATGGTGCTCTAAAAGATACAACCACACGACTTCTACTCTATAGATGGATTGTAAAGGTCTAGATGTCATGTGGCTTTGGCGAGCCTCTTGAATTTGGTTGTGAATGCTTGGAAGAGGACATTGTTCTTGTCCATCTGCCAAGGCTCGCCTTCAGTGACCTTCTCATCCCGGTTGCTCAACTTCTGGCTGGTTTGTGCCAGTTCTTTTTCAGGCTCTTCAACCATGGGTTTCTCTTCTCCCTCCTCCATGGCTTTCTTCGTTAGTGGACTTGTCATACTTATGGAGAGGGAGCCCTTGGGTGAGGAAAGGTCTTTGGACAAGGATGGTGGCTGGGAAATGTGAACACTTGGTCGTGTTCGGGAAAGTGATGGAGGATGGTTTCTGACTTGAGATCGACAAGCAGCTTTCCCAACATTTCCTAGTGACTTCGAGACAAGATGGGATAGAGATAGGATCAAGGGTCAAAAAGGACGCTCAAGGGGCAACCGAGGGGTCCTTCGGTCGAACCAACATGGTTTGGCCGAATTGTCCTAATTTGCCCAAACTAGAGTGGTCTAGTTTGCCCAAAGTGCTTCAGTGAGTCTATCTCTCTAGTGCCTACCCATCTCATTGACGGTCTTTGCAGAGTGTTCTTGATCTTCATGCTGGATGTTCAGCTTGACCACTAGCTTGGGGGTGAGAAGGTGTGGCTATAAAATGCGGCTCCCCCAAGCTTAGATATTTCCGGGAGATGGAGTCAATGAGATGGGAGCCTCTACGACTAGCCCAGGACGCCAAAGCAAGGAAAGATGTTTTCATGGGATATTTGCTTAGCGTGCCTGGTGGCTGTGGCTCAGTAGGGCTTGGCTTCTACCTAGTTAGAGACGGGATCTATGGCTACCAGAGTAAACTCGTAGTTCTCTGAGTCAGGGAAATGACCCATGGGGTCTATTCCCTATACACCAAAGGTTTCTACTTGAAGACTACTGGTAAGTGGCTTTGCGTCTCTTATATTCCCGTGTTTCTGGAAGTGTGGGCATCTCTTGCTAAATTTCTTAGCTTCTCCATATTGCCAGACCTTTGTTCTAAACGCTCCATAATGTCGTTCACAAGGTGCTGCATGATATCTCTCCCAGGTTTTATGTGCCTCAGGTGCAGGTATGCATCGCCTGAGTCCATCTTGTGTCCAGAAGAGATATGGGTTATCCCATAGGTGATGTCTGCTCTCATAAACCAATCTTTTCCTATTTTCACCTGATGGGACGTACCCTTGCACCATGAAGTCAACTATGGTGGCGTACCACGGCTCTAGTGTTGTGATCTCAAGGAGCGTGTGTCTTGGTTTCGCATCCTTGTTGGTCAAAAGATACTTCAGAGCAGTATGGTCGGAATAGACTATGACCTTTGCCCTAACTTGGTAGGACCGGAATTTGTCTATAACAAACATAGTTGCTAAGAGTTCCTTTTCTGTGGTTGCGTAGTTGAGATGGGGCCAGTGAGCATAATGCTTCTTGTCATTGGTTTGGCCCACAACATCTCCTATGGCAAAATCGCTCGCATCACACAGGATTTCTAGCGGGATGCTCCAGTCAGGAGGCTGGATGATCGGAGCAAAGCAGAGTGCTTTCTTAAGGGTTTGAAAGGAAGCATAGCACTCTTGATTAGAGACGAGAGGGGTTTCCTTGGCTAGGAGATTGGTCAATGACCGGGCTATTAGAGAGAAATTTTCGATGAAACACTCCTGCAGGCGGTTGGTGCATTGGGGGCGGTTCGGCCGAACTGGTGGGTTCGGCCGAACTGGGCTTTCAGCCCAGAACGCCCCCCGTGCACCGCCTCTTGCTCCTGGACCCCTTGGGCTGGCCTCTGGTGTTTGGGTTTGAGTTGATTCGGCCCAGGATGACGTGTTGGTGCTCCAGGATGTATTGGCGGTCATCCACGTGTCGTGTGTTGTCGTTTGGTTGACGTGGACGGCTCCCGCTGGCCTGTACGGCTAAGGGGGGTAACCGGCCGAACGTGTCGTTGGGCTGAATTGGTCATTTCCGACCCCTATAGCACGTATTTCGCAATGTTGTACCTGCACAAGTGACACTCACCAAAACTCGTGGAACTCCATTAGAAATAAACCTAAGTACATGGAATGTTGCATAGTCTCTCATTTATTCCCACGTATTGGTGGTCGAATTTGGGTTGTAACGACCGCCAACAGCAGGCGTTCCCGCTCAGCGTGGCTCAAGGCCTCCCTTAGCTGATGCACCTCGACGTGCGCATCAGCAAGTTCGGCGACCTTTCGCCCGGCCATCTCCCTCAGATCCTGTTATTAACACAACAGACGAAAATGAAAAAAGGGGGAGAGACGCAAAATGTGCGACAAAATTAGTGATTAAATCACTTACCCGGTGGACGTCCAAACCCCAACCAAGGTGGAGTTTGAGGACCTGCTTCAGGGCTTCTTGGACCATGGTCCCCAAGGCTTGTTGTTCCTCCCATAGGAGGCGCTCGGCCTCAGCAGCCTTGGCCAGGCTGGGAGGGACCCCGCGGCGACTGAGCCCAAAATTGCGCCAGGCCTTGAAGGCCGGAATGTCAGGCAGGGTGCCCACGGCCCTCTCCTCCCAAGGGCTCCAGGTCCCATCGCGGAATCCTGGAGCATCCTCCTCCTCATCCTCCTGACCAGCCTTGAGGGTGGCCGGGAGGGTCGTCATTGTAGAGCCGGCCCCGGGCACCTCCTCGACCTCCGCTGAACCGCTGCCTCCAACTGCGGTCTGACCCACGTCTTCACCACGGGTCGCACCGTCCACCACCCCCGTGCCCTCGGCAGGCACGGAGGTCTCTGTCACCTCCGCAACGGCAGGGGCCGCATCCTCCACAGGGAGGGCCGAGGGCGTCTCCCTGGCCCGCTTCTCGCCCGCCACCGCCGACACTTCTCCAGCCGCCGCTTGCCCCCTTGATCGGGCGGCCCCTCGCGTAAGGGCCACCCGATACCGGGCGACAATCCCCGATGCCTGGGGCGCCCCGGATGAGGGCGGCACTGCCGAACAAGGCATGGCGCGCGCTGACACCTTCAACGCCTTCGACAGCGCCAACGGAAGCGGTGCCGGCGGACTAGATTGGCTGACAGAAACCAAGTTAATGAAATCAGATCAACAACTTGTGAATTAAGCCCGAGAAAAGAACAGCGACTTACCTAACCCGGATGAGGTGGCTCAACTTGCGCTTCTTGCTGCTCGAGGGCCGCCGAGCCCCCGAACGACCACGGCCCCTCGACGGCGGGGTCTCGCTCGTGGGCCTCGAAGCCGCAGGTGCGGAGCTTTGAGCCCCGGTGGCTCCTGGGGCAACAGCTTCCTTGTTCGCCCGAGGCACCGACGGGCTCTGAGCTCGAGCCCCTGCAGCAGCCGCCGTGGAACTCGAGGGGGGGGGGTGGCACCCGCCATCGAAGGCGCCGGGCCACTCGAGGCCTCCCAACCCCGTGACGACGACGGGGTCTCCTGGCATTGCCCCCTTGGGGGCGCACTCGCTTCAGCCGCCACCGGCGCAGGTGGCGGAATCTCCACGAGGTCCTCCGAGGAAGACTCCTCCGGGGTACTCTCGGGGGTAGTAGGCGGGGAGCTCCCCTCCCTGATCCGACAGCGGCATTCCTTCTCGTGCGCCGCCTTTCGCAGGCGCTTCCCCTCTTTTTTCTGCTTCACCGCATCCTTCCACGCCTTCTGCCTCTCGGCAGAAAGGCGATTGGCCGCACGGACCTCGCGAAGAGGAGGAGCGGAGCGATATCCTTTTTGAGACAAACCCTAAAGAAAGAATTGAAGATTTGCGATTAGATAATCTCGAGGGTAGAAAGCAAAATTGAATCTAGATCAAATTTAAAACGGAACTTAAAAATTGTAAATACCCCGCCTCGGGGCGCATCTTGACGGCAAAAAGGGCCTCCTCCTTGCAGTCAAGCTTGGAGACCTCCACGGCTCGCCATGCTCGATGGATGCAGTAGTCGAGGACGAGGATCCCCTCCTTCATCTTCGAGCCCTGGCAGGGCGAATCCGCCCTGAGCTGGTCGAGCCGCAGCGTCCTCTCCATCAGCGGCAGGACATACCGCTGATTGAAGTTCGCAATCACCCCCGCCGCGGTCAATCCCGCCCTCGACAGCACGGTGAAGGTGTCGGTGAAGACCCGGAGTCGCTCCTGACGGTCGGCAGGGGAAATACCGTAGCTTCACGCCTCCAGCCGCTCGAGCAGCACCTTGCCGGTGTACTCCGGCAGCTTGTTGACGACGTTGCGGAGGTAGAACCACACCTTGTCCCAGTCGGCGTTGTTGGAGGTCATCGTCGCCGGGATGTACAGCCCGCTCCGCTGCCCCCGAACTTGCAAGGTAAGGCCCCCGGCGCGGACCGCCCGGCGGAACCCCCGAGACTCACCTTCGGCCGTATGAAGCTCACCCCGGAAAAGGTGAACCCATAGGTCTGAGTGAGCCTCGATCCCCAAGTACCCCTCACAAACGGCGATGAAGACCGCCGCTTGCGAGATGGCATTGGGGGCGAAGTTGTGGAGCTCCACGCCGTAGTGGAGGCACAACCCGCGGAAGAACGGCGATGCGGGGATTCCGAACCCTCGCTCGTGAAGTCTCGCCAAGCTCACCGCGAAGCCCTCCGACGGAGAAGGCTCGTGGTGATTGGATGGCAGCGCGATCAACATCGGCTCGTCCGGGTTGCTGTTCGCCGGCAGCACCCCGGCCTCGACCAGCCCGGTGAGATAGGCGTTGGTGGCGATGGAGGGGCTCCACGGAGCAGGGTCAACAATGGTCACCATGGCGAATGACGGCGGTGAAAGGCGAAGTCTTGTGCGAGGAAAGATGAAAGGCAAAGAGCGGCGGCGCTTGGAAGTAACAGATGCAATCGGAAGGCAAGGGCTGGGTAAGCCAATCCCTTTCCCTTGTCTCTTTATTTATAGTGTCACGCGAAGTGCAACCGGCACCCTGGCCGCGTGAAAAACGCATCCAATACGATTGGCACCACAACCACTGACGGCCGGGCCCCACGAGTTGGGATAACCACTACGCGCGATAATCCAGGTGTTACAGGCGACAGATCGCATCATAACTGCCCACATCTCTTCCGCTCTACCTAAAAAGGCGCGCCCACTTCGCATACTCCGCGCCACGTCGCCCACGACTATGGAAATAAACGCTCGAGGCCAGCCGAAAGGCTTCCGAGGTAAGTTACCTCTCCTCGAGGCCCTACTGATCAGGGGTTCGAAGTCCTGGCCCCTCGAGGGTTCGACAGGCACCCCAGATCTAACAGAGTCAGGGATAACAAAGGGCACACGCGATCGAGCCTATCCACGAGCACGAAACTCGAGGGTGCCCTTCATGTTATATTCAAGGCCAAGATGGAGGCAGCTAGTCGAGGGATCCCACCAAGGGAGAGCAACGAGCCCTCGACCCCAAACGAATGGGGTCGAGCCCTGCCTAGCAAACCTTCACAAGTGCTCTTATGAGACATGTCTCCGGACCACGAGCCGTGTCACCCCCGAATTTACACAGAAACCCGAATGCTACTATATGTGTGCCCAGGAAGTCCACAGAACACATATAGATAACAAATATGATAAACAGAGTACATATGCTCGAATAAAATGGTTTTACATCAGAGTTTGCCTCAAATAACTAACTAACACAGCGGAAGTCTCTTTATTAACTCTCTCTAAACGAAGACGTAGACGAAGCCGATAACCATAAACCACAGGGACACCGACTGGTTGAGCACAGCTAGTAGAATGGTAGATCTTCAGGAAATTCAACAGCAGCAGTACCATCTAATCCATCTGTTACCCATCCGGGATTTTGTTGAATGGCAAGTGTAAGTAAATGTCTTACTTAGCAAATACAACACGGATAATGAAGGCTTAAAGGAAAGGCTTGACACGGCTGTACTGCATTAGCAATTTTAGTTGTTTCATTTTAACCATCATCATAATCACTATATTTATATGAATCCCAGTTGTATCCCAGTTATTGTCACACCCGGATTTACACAGAAACCCGAATGCTACTATATGTGTGCCCAGGAAGTCCACAGAACACATATAGATAACAAATATGATAAACAGAGTACATATGCTCGAATAAAATAGTTTTACATCAGAGTTTGACTCAAATAACTAAACAAAACAGCGGAAGACTCTTTATTAACTCTCTCTAAACAGAGACGAAGACGAAGCCGATAACCATAATCCACAGGGACACCGACTAGTTGAGCACAGCTAGTAGAATGGCAGATCCTCAGGAAATTCAACAGCAGCAGTACCATCTAGCCCATCTGTTACCCATCCGGGATTTTGTTGAATGGCAAGTGTAAGTAAATGTCTTACTTAGCAATTACAACACGGATAATGAAGGCTTAAAAGAAAGGCTTGACAGGGCTGTACTGCATTAGCGATTTTAGTTGTTTCATTTTAACATCATCATAATCACTACATTAACATGGAACCCAGTTGTAACCCAATTAATAAAGTGGAAGTGAACATTAAACATTAATAAATATCAACTTCTAATCAAAAAGGATCCAGGCCGCTCTTGACCCTGAGCAAGGCTATCATGATAGATTATACACTCTGCAGAGGTTTCGCCCTTTACCCACCAGTCGCGTAAAAGTTCAAAGGAACTTTGCACCCAACCACGCACATCAACACTTCCGAGGTGTGACTGCATAGGGACGCTACGAGGCTTTTCACAAGACACCCTAACGAAACAGTAGCCGTTATGGTACAACCTAGGCAGCATGACCCAAGGCACCGAGATTGACTGACGCCCATGTCGCAACACGAGGGGGTCAATGGGGTCCAAGCGCGGTAATAAACATCAACAACAAAATAAATAGCGCAACGTGTGGAACCTCCGCCATACGGAAGCTCCCAACACGGGACTGTGCCTCACGGGGACATAGCCAACGGATACTCCGTCCTCGGTGGATCAAACCATACTCTCACCCATGCTTCCCATAACGCCGTCGGCCCGTCGGTAACTACTGTTAAGATAGAGCCATACATGTTACTTGTCCAAGACCAGAGCCATTATAGTTCCAGCGGTGGCGACAGGTTCCTGGGTTGCCGCTTTAAGAACCAGTCCTTACGGAGAGACACTAGGGCCAAGCATGAAGCATACACCCTAGCTCCCTGATCCATGTTGCTAAAAAGCAAATTTTAACATTAACATTGAAGTGAACCATTAAGTCAAGATTAACAGTTAAACATTGGTGACAGTAGCTGCGCCTAGCAAAGTTCTTACCCAAATGCAATAACCCAAGGGAATCAAGGTAAAGGATAAACAAAGCTAGGTATAACCTTAATAGGGCAACAATTCGCAAATTAATCAAAACAGGACCTCGGGTACAAATTGTAAATAAGGCAGGGGGTTTTCTGTAAAAATCAGGACCTGATTCTAATTATTTTTGAATTGATCTGGACTGCGGGTTAATTTTGAAAAAGGGCAGGGGCTCTTTTGAAAAACGGCCGCGGCTGACTCGGTTGACCGGTATTGACCCGGGGTTGACTCGGCCTTGGTTCGATCTGAGCCGTCGGATCTAGTTTGGATGGCAGGGATCAGATCCGGGGAGAGGAAGTCCGCGGCGGCGCTGACTGGCGGCGGCGCTGAACGGCGGCGAGCGGCGGCGCTTCGCCGGCGTGGCTCGAAAACGAGCTAGGGGGCTCGGTTTGGAGCGTGGCCGGGTGCTACAGACGCGGGGCGACGCGGCGAGTTCGTCTGGGTGGATCTCGTCGGCGGCGGAGCAGCGGTGGTGGCGTGCGACGAGCGGAGGCGGCGGCAGCGCTCGGGCATCGGCGGCGAGCCTGCAACAGAGGGGGAAAAGGAGCAAAGAGAGGCTCGGGAGGATCCTTACCTCCTCGCGAAGCTTCTCTGACAGCTAATTGGACCGGAGCGACGGCGAGACGGCGGATCCGCGGCGGCGCAGAACTCGGCGGCGGCTATGGCGGCGGCTGCGAGGAGAGCTCGAGCGGAGGCAGCTGGGGCTCGATGGGGGTCGTGGCGCAGGGCGGCGGCTTAAATAGGACGGACGTGGGCGGCTCGGGTGGTCTTCGGCGTCCGTGCCGTGGCCGGGCTGGACTCCGGCGCGTGTCCGGGTCGGACACCGACGGGAGGTGGAAGATGACCCTGACACGCGGGCCCCGCGTGTCAGCGGCGTGAGGCAGGCCGGCCTGGTGGGCCGCGTCGGGGGAAAAGGAAAACGGGGGTGCTGCTGGGCCTAATTGGGCCTGCGAGGGAGAGTGCTGGGCCGCGAGGTGGGCTGGCGCGGAGCTGGCCGGGCTGGGCCGAAAGTGGCGAGGGGGAAGTTGGGCCGCTGCGGGGGAAGGAAAGAAAAAGGGCCAAATTCGGCCGAGGGAAAGAGTTCAGGGGGGAAAAGTGGACTCGGGCCGCTACAACTTTTCTAGAGCTTCAAACAAAATGATTCAAATTCGAATTTAAACAGAATTTAAATTCCAATTGAACCACACACAAACAAAACTCAATGCAGACAGCATGAATGCAACAAAAATGTTTCTAACCTTATATTTAATTTTATTTCTCATAAATAATTTATTTTCCTTAGATAAATATGAGCATTAAGTTAAATAAAGGCAATTTAATTACTAAATTTTTAAAAATAGGCATTTTTAGGGTGTTACAAACCTACCCCCCTTAAGATGAATCTCGCCCTCGAGATTCGGATGTGGATGGGAATAATTGTGGATATTCAGCTCTGAGGTCTTCTTCTCTTTCCCAAGTCGCTTCATCCACTGAATGACGGCACCACTGGACCTTGCACATCCGGATCACTTTATTTCTGGTGACTCTTTCTGACTCTTCCAAAATCTTGACAGGGTGCTCAGCGTAGGTAAGATCTTCCTCCACATTCAGCTCATCAATCGGAATCTGTTCCTCAGGTACTCGCAAACACTTTTCAACTGAGACACATGGAACACATCATGTACTCCCGCTAACTTCTCTGGTAGCTCTAACTGATATGCCACCTCACCTTTCCGACCAAGTACCTTGAACGGTCCAATGTATCGAGGTGCTAACTTGCCCTTGACGTTGAACCTCTTCACGCCTCTCATGGGTGACACCTTGAGATACACGAAGTCTCTAACTTCAAAGCTGAGATCCCTCCGTCGGTTATCTGCATAGCTCTTCTGTCTGGATTGTGCCACTTTCAGATTCCGTCTGATTATCTGCACTTGTCGCTCTGCCTCTCTTAGTATTTCAGGTCCGAATACCTGACTTTCTCCTGTCTGATTCCAGAATAGTGGTGTCCTACACTTTCTGCCATACAGAGCCTCGAATGGTGCCATCTGCAAACTCTTCTGATAGCTGTTGTTGTACGAGAATTCCGCGTACGGTAAACTCTTGTCCCAACTGGCACCATATTGTAGAGCACATGCTCTCAACATATCTTCCAATATCTGATTTGTCCGTTCTGTCTGCCCATCTGTCTGCGGATGGTATGCTGAACTAAACTGTAGTTTAGTGTCCATAGACTCATGCAATTGTCGCCAAAAGTGTGATGTGAACTGGGTACCTCGATCTGACACTATTCTTTTCGGTACCCCATGCAAACACACAATCCTCTCCATATACAACTCCGCTAGTTTGGCTCCGGTGTAGGTGGTCTTTACTGGAAGGAAATGCGCCACCTTGGTCAGACGATCCACGATCACCCAGATTGAGTCAAATCCCCTCTGAGTGCGAGGTAAGCCGGTGATGAAATCCATACCGACCTCTTCACACTTCCATTCAGGTACCTTCAGGGGCTGGAGCAAACCTGCTGGCCTCTGATGTTCAGCCTTGACTCTCTGACATGTGTCACATAGAGCTACGTATGTGGCCACATCTCTCTTCAATCCGTACCACCAAAATCTCTCTTTGATATCTTGGTACATCTTGGTACTACCTGGGTGTATTGAATACGCCGATTCATGGGCTTCCGTGAGAATTGCATCCCTGATCTGTACTATATCTGGTACACAGATCCTCTTCTCATACCACAATGTTCCTTGGTCATCCACTCGAAAACCAGGGGCTTTTCCTAATGCCACCAGTTCCACGATCTCCTTGATCTTCTCATCTGTGAGCTGTCCTTTTCGAATCTCTTGTTCCAAGGTCGGTTCTACTGCCATCTCGGTGACGCTGGTCACATATCCCAGACTCATCCTTTCAAACTCTGAACTGAGTTCCTCCGGTAGGCAATGTCCCGTGATCTTATTCACGTAACCCCTTCTACTCAGAGCGTCTGCCACCAGATTGGCCTTCCCTGGATGATAATGAATCTCCAGATCGTAGTCCTTGATCAACTCTAACCAACGACGTTGCCTCATATTCAGATCTGACTGAGTGAACACATACTTGAGACTCTTGTGGTCAGTGTAAATATCACACTTATGTCCAATCAGGTAATGCCTCCAAATCTTCAAAGCATGAACTACAGCTGCTAATTCCAGATCGTGTGTCGGGTAATTCTGCTCATGTTTCCTCAACTGCCTCGATGCATAAGCTACTACTCTGCCTTCCTGCATGAGTACACACCCCAGTCCTAGACGGGATGCATCGCAGTAGATAGAGAAGCTTTTGGTTATATCCGGCAACACTAGCACAGGTGCCGTTGTCAACCTCTTCTTCAATTCCTCAAAGCTGACTTGACACTCTCCAGTCCAGACAAACTTGGCATTTTTCTCCAATAACGCCATCAGGGGTTTAGCAATCTTGGAGAATCCTTTAATAAACCTCCGATAGTATCCAGCCATTCCAAGGAAACTTCTGATTTCACTCACATCCTTAGGCGGATTCCAACTCAGCACATCACTAACCTTCTTCGGATCAACGGCCACTCCACCATTGGACAAGACGTGACCCAAGAATTCTACTTCCTTCAACCAAAACTCACACTTACTCAGCTTGGCATACAACTGATGCTCACGAAGTCTCTGCATCACCAACCTCAGATGTTCTTCATGCTCCTCCTCATTCTTGGAGAAAACCAGAATATCGTCAATGAACACCACTACGAATTTGTCAAGATAGTCCATGAAAACACTGTTCATCAAATACATGAAGTATGCCGGTGCATTTGTCAGACCAAAAGACATGACAGTGAACTCATATAGACCATATCGGGTTGTGAAGGCTGTTTTGGGGATGTCAGTCATTCGTATCCTCATCTAATGGTAACCGGATCGGAGATCGATCTTAGAGAACACACATGCTCCTTTCAACTGGTCGAAGAGATCATCAATCCTTGGCAGCGGGTACTTGTTTTTGATGGTCACTTCATTCAAAGCTCGATAATCCACACACAATCTCTGGGTCCCATCTTTCTTATCCACAAACAAAACTGGTGCTCCCCAAGGGGATGAACTAGGACGAATATACCCTTTTGCTAACAACGCCCTTAATTCCTCCTTAAGTTTCTCTAGTTCTTTTACTCCCATTCTATATGGCCTCTTAGCTATAGGTGCAGTACCAGGCTTAAGATCAATAACAAATTCAACTTCGCGGTCTGGGGGCATACCTGGTAACTCATCTGGAAACACGTCTGGGAATTCGCACACCACTCTGATGTCTTCCAGTGCTACACCTTCGGCTTGGTAGATCTGATTGTGTCCCAAGGGGCTAGCTGCTTGGTACTCCACTTTCTCACCAGTCTTTGCTGTCAGCTGCACTGTTCTTTTGGAGCATTGAATCACCCCATCATATCTGGCTAACCAGCTCATACCCAGGATCAAGTCAAACCCAAGGGTTTCTAGGACTATCGGGTTCACCACAAAGTCTACCCCCCTTATTGTGATGGTGATACAGGGGCAACGTAATGTGGCACGCTGTTCTCCCCCGGGTGAACTAACTACCATGGGGTTCCCCATAGGTTGCAAGATCATCATGTTCTTTTTCACGAAAGCAGCAGATATGAAAGCATGCGAAGCTCCAGTATCAAACAAAACAGTTGCGAGAGTCGAGTTGACAGGGAACGTACCCACAACGACATCCGTTGCTCCTTCTGCGGTTTCTGCACCCATGTGGTTGACCTTGCCTCTCGCTGGGTTCTGCTGCTGACTCCCGTTCTGGTTCTGCGGTTGCCCAATCCTCTGATTGTTGTTCTGACCAACGGCGTGTTGAGCCTTGCGAGGACAAGCGCTGGCATAGTGTCCTAGCTCACCACAACCAAAACACCTCGGAGCCGTAGGTGCATTGTTGGTCGGATTGGGGCGTTGGACAGGACCATTCTGTGGCTGGTTCTGAGGACGTTGCTGAGGTAGTGCTGAGGGGTACTGGGGACGTGGCTGGTACTGGGGACGTTGCTGATACTGGTTGCGGTTCATCGGACCGGACTGTCCCTGGAAACGTTGGGGAGTCACCACCTGCTGGTTTCCTTGCTGAGGATTGAAGCGAGGGCGAACATTGCTTCCTGACTGTGTGCCTTGAAGCTTCCTCTTCTTTTCCTCCATCTCACGGCGCTTGTGCTCTAGCAGTAGTGCGCTATCCACCAGTTCTTGAAAAGTGGCGAACCTAGAGCACAGGAGCTGGTACTGGAGTGTATCATGCAGGCCATCTCGGAATCGGGTCTGCTTCTTCCTATCCGTATTCACGTCCTCTGGAGCATAACGGGCCAACTCAATGAACTTGTCACGATAAGCGGTGACACTCATACCTTCCTGCTTCAAAGCCAGGAACTCCTTCTTCTTCAAGGTCATCAGCGCTTCCGGCACGTGGTGAGAACGGAAGCTGTCGCGGAACTCCTGCCAAGTGATCTGATCACGATTGGGGTGAGCATACTGGTACGCATCCCACCAATCCAAAGCTGCTCCCTGGAGCTGTCCACTTCCATACAACACCTTCTCCCGGTCGTTGCACTGTGCAATGTCCAGCTGTCGTTCCACTGCCTTGAGCCAGTCCTCTGCTTGCATTGGGTCGCTAGACTTGTTGAAGGTAGGAGGGCGCCCCTTCATAAACTCGCCCCTTTTATCTCTGGGCTGCACGTGGTGTTGTTGAAGCGGGTTCTGCTGATTCTGCTGCATCAGTGCTATGGTTTGCGCCATCTGCTGTGTCAGCTGAAGTTGCATCTGCATCATCTGCTCCATGGTGAGTGGCGGTGGTGGAGGTGGTGGGTTCTGGTTCTGGTTGCTTCCACTGCCTCCGGGGTTGCCTCTGGTGTTAACCATCTACCATTGCAAGAGATCTCCCATCAGTATTCTCGCCAACTGGTATTAGATAACCCATGCTTGCAGATGGTGCATAAGAAGATAGCAGTACTTGGAAGGATATGATTCAGAGGTATAGAGAGTAAGACAGAGGAAGTGCAAAGGGAATAGATAACCCAAACTATTTATTCACTAATATTCCTTAAACCTTAGTCCTATATCTAGATGGAGATAGACTTGCGTCTATGACCATCACAATCATTACAAAGATTCAAATCAAACATAAGCATAATAACAGCAAAATCAAGCACCCAAAGACATGATTCACACGAGACTCGACAGCATTGGTTTTGAAAAACGTAACTAAATGATCTGAAACAATATCATGGTGGTCTCCTAATGATTTTTCAACCGTTCTAACTAGGCTGCGTTCCTATAGTCAGCACGGCTCTGATACCAATCTGTCACACCCGAATTTACACAGAAACCCGAATGCTACTATATGTGTGCCCAGGAAGTCCACAGAACACATATAGATAACAAATATGATAAACAGAGTACATATGCTCGAATAAAATGGTTTTACATCAAAGTTTGCCTCAAATAACTAACTAACACAGCGGAAGTCTCTTTATTACCTCTCTCTAAACGAAGACGTAGACGAAGCCGATAACCATAAACCACAGGGACACCGACTGGTTGAGCACAGCTAGTAGAATGGTAGATCTTCAGGAAATTCAATAGCAGCAGTACCATCTAATCCATCTGTTACCCATCCGGGATTTTGTTGAATGGCAAGTGTAAGTAAATGTCTTACTTAGCAAATACAACACGGATAATGAAGGCTTAAAGGAAAGGCTTGACACGGCTGTACTGCATTAGCAATTTTAGTTGTTTCATTTTAACCATCATCATAATCACTATATTTATATGAATCCCAGTTGTATCCCAGTTATTAGTGTAGAAGTGAACATTAAACAATAATAAATATCAACTTCTAATCAAAAAGGATCCAGGCCGCTCTTGACCCTGAGCAAGGCTATCATGATAGATTATACACTCTGCAGAGGTTTCGCCCTTTTCCCACCAGTCGTGTAAAAGTTCAAAGGAACTTTGCACCCAACCACGCACATCAACACTTCCGAGGTGTGACTGCATAGGGACGCTACGAGGCTTTTCACAAGACACCCTAACAAAACAGTAGCCGTTATGGTACAACCTAGGCAGCATGACCCAAGGCACCGAGATTGACTGACGCCCATGTCGCAACACGAGGGGGTCAATGGCGTCCAAGCGCGGAAAAGAATAACAACAACAATATAAATAGCGCAATGTGTGGAACCCCCGCCATACGGAAGCTCCCAACACGGGACTGTGCCTCACGGGGACATAGCCAACGGATACTCCGTCCTCGGTGGATCAAACCATACTCTCACCCATGCTTCCCATAACGCCGTCGGCCCGTCGGTAACTACTGTTAAGATAGAGCCATACATGTTACTTGTCCAAGACCAGAGCCATTATAGTTCCAGCGGTGGCGACAGGTTCCTGGGTTGCCGCTTTAAGAACCAGTCCTTACGGAGAGACACTAGGGCCAAGCATGAAGCATACGCCCTAGCTCCCTGATCCATGTTGCTAAAAAGCAAATTTTAACATTAACATTGAAGTGAACCATTAAGTCAAGATTAACAGTTAAACATTGGTGACAGTAGCTGCGCCTAGCAAAGTTCTTACCCAAATGCAATAACCCAAGGGAATCAAGGTATAGGATAAACAAAGCTAGGTATAACCTTAATAGGGCAACAATTTAGACACATGCGTATGCAGTAAATAATGTAAAAGTGTGTTTAGGTAGCAAGGATTGTCCGTGCTGTACTTGCCTTCGTCCAACTGTTGCTGCTGCTCCTGCTGCTGCTGTTGGTCCTGCTCCTCGTAACCCTCGAACTCAAACGCGTACGGCTCACCGACTGGACTCATACATCAACACACAAGCATCCATACAAGCCAGTACATGCAAACAATATTAATCTATTAGAACAGTATACCAAACAATAAAAACAGAACAAAAGAAGGTTTAGAAACTAATCTACGCTTCGCTACGAACACGTGAGCGCGAAAATCACTCAAATCGGAGCTAAAACGAGAAAGATATGGCTTTTCTAAGGTTCAGGGACCTGCTGGCAAAGTTTTAAAAGTCCCAGGGGCCTATTTGCAAAAACTCAGGGGCTAAAACATAATTTTATATAAAAACAGGAGGGTTTATTCGCAAATTAATCAAAACAGGACCTCGGGTACAAATTTTAAATAAGGCAGGGGGTTTTCTGTAAAAATCAGGACCTGATTCTAATTATTTTTGAATTGATCTGGACTGTGGGTTAATTTTGAAAAAGGGCAGGGGCTCTTTTGAAAAACGGCCGCGGCTGACTCGGTTGACCGGTATTGACCCGGGGGCTCGGTTTGGAGCGTGGCCGGGTGCTACAGACGCGGGGCGACGCGGCGAGTTCGTCTGGGTGGATCTCGTCGGCGGCGGAGCAGCGGTGGTGGCGTGCGACGAGCGGAGGCGGCGGCAGCGCTCGGGCATCGGCGGCGAGCCTGCAACAGAGGGGGAAAAGGAGCAAAGAGAGGCTCGGGAGGATCCTTACCTCCTCGCCAAGCTTCTCTGACAGCTAATTGGACCGGAGCGACGGCGAGACGGCGGATCCGCGGCGGCGCAGAACTCGGCGGCGGCTATGGCGGCGGTTGCGAGGAGAGCTCGAGCGGAGGCGGCTGGGGCTCGATGGGGGTCGTGGCGCAGGGCGGCGGCTTAAATAGGACGGACGTGGGCGGCTCGGGTGGTCTTCGGCGTACGTGCCGTGGCCGGGCTGGACTCCGGCGCGTGTCCGGGTCGGACACCGACGGGAGGTGGAAGATGACCCTGACACGCGGGCCCCGCGTGTCAGCGGCATGAGGCAGGCCGGCCTGGTGGGCCGCGTCGGGGGAAAAGGAAAACGGGGGTGCTGCTGGGCCTAATTGGGCCTGCGAGGGAGAGTGCTGGGCCGCGAGGTGGGCTGGCGCGGAGCTGGCCGGGCTGGGCCGAAAGTGGCGAGGGGGAAGCTGGGCCGCTGCGGGGGAAGGAAAGAAAAAAGGCCAAATTCGGCCGAGGGAAAGAGTTCAGGGGGGAAAAGTGGACTCGGGCCGCTACAACTTTTCTAGAGATTCAAACAAAATGATTCAAATTCGAATTTAAATAGAATTTAAATTCCAATTGAACCACACACAAACAAAACTCAATGCAGACAGCATGAATGCAGCAAAAATGTTTCTAACCTTATATTTAATTTTATTTCTCATAAATAATTTATTTTCCGTAGATAAATATGAGCATTAAGTTAAATAAAGGCAATTTAATTACTAAATTTTTAAAAATAGGCATTTTTAGGGTGTTACAAGCCGGCCTCCACCGAACGAAGCACGGATGTCCACATGAATTACCCGCTAACAGCTCACAGAGGCATCCATGACTCGCAGCCCGTTCGAGGGAAGCATGGATTGCGTCACCCCTCCTCCCCACGAACGGGACGACGAGGGTCGTAACTTAAAGTCCAGGACCGCCCCTGATTGACCGACCCTGCTAGGGCCAGGGCTCGGGAGCTGCTTGCACCACAAGGTCGAATTCCTTGAAGACGAAACATGTTGTAGCTCACGAAGGCGCGAAACACTGATAAGCCCTTGCAGGAGTATATTCACTCCTCCAAGGCATCGGGGGCTACACCCGTGGGTGCGCTAGCGCGCACCCTGCGGAATTCTACAAGGAAACATTATCAGAAGCACCCACGACGAAAAGCCTTTGTCGGATTAAAACATACTCCAACAAAGGCTCGGGGGCTACTGTCGGGGGCGATCATTAGGGGTACCCAAACCTATGTGATAACCACCCTCGGTAAACATTAATCTCATGCAATTAACCAGAAAAAGAAACAAAAGTTAAGGCCCACGGCAGAGCGACAAACGAAGGACCAGTCAAGACGCCCCGTGGCATGCCTCGACGCGAACCAGAATCTCCGCTTGCCTGAGGACCGAGCCTCGAGCAAACCACGGAATGGGGAGAGCTCCACCTCGGTCAAGACCCTCGCTCCGACGGACAATTAATGGCACCCACTTCCACCGTTCGTCCAAAGTCAAAAGGCAGATCTCTCGCCATACCGCCCTGACAGCCACGACCCCTCCCGTCGCATCCGCCAACTCCCGTCACTATGCTGCCAACCGAGGCTCTGTGCGGGCAGGCCGGCACTGTACGAACAGGCCTCGTCACTCCAAGCTCCTGTGCTGCCAACTCCGATGACTCGAAGACCTCCGTCGGACGGAAGAGACCCTCGAGCACACAGCAGGAGAAGAAGATAGGACGGCGGAGGTATGGCGGGCCATTTCGAGCGCTATGCCACCAACCCCGGCGTTGTGCGGACATGTCGCCGTTGTGCGATTAGGGCCGGGTCACTCTGACTCCCTGTGCTACCGACTCCCACAGTGATTTTCCACAGAATGGGCCGTGCGCAGGAATGGGAGACCCTTGAGATGGTGTACGGGTGAGCCATTATCGCACAAAGGATGCCTCGGATCCTCAAAACCACTCCTCGACGTCATCACCAATACAAGAATCGACTACAGCAAACAAGGACAAAGAAGCATGCCCAACGCCATTCCTACTACTGTGCGGCAACTATGCCTGAACAGCAACACGCTCCTGTAACCCCTCCTCCTTGGCCTATAAAAGGAGGGAGTGATCGAGCAAAAGGAGAGACAACGAAAAAGATCAAGAATCTGCACACACTTAGAAAAACCACGATATTGACACTTCGCCTCAATCATCCGGGATTCGGAGGTCTAGCCTCTTATCCCAGCCTGCTTGTACCCCCTACTACTTGCAGTACGGTGCAGAATAATACATCGCACATACCACCTTGCTGGAAGTACAATCCTCCGACCGGAACCAGGATAAACCCATGTCTCATGTTATCTTCTGCATCAACCATCAGGGGAGGGAACACAACGTATTTCTGGTTTGTGTCGGGACCACGATATCTAAACACCGACACTTGTCATCCGAGGCAGCTGCCTTCTCTTCGGATATTGCTTCAAGTTCTTCTACACTATCAGCAATTGCCTCAATTTTCTTATTGGACGGCTCTGACTTGTCCGAAGAACTCTTTCCGAACTTGTCCCAATCTTGTGGAGACAGGCCACCAACTGGCCCATCAGAATCAGTGGCCGACTACACCAGAAGAATCAGCATTGAGACACATGTTCAGAATAACTGAAATTTAAAGGCTATGAGTACTTATAGAACTTGGAGATTGGCATTTACAGAATTCCTTGGCGATGTATGGCTTCTTGGTGTTCACATTGCTAAACATGTGCGACACGCGCATTAGCACGGTCTCATCTGAGAGCTCTTCTGGCACCATCCGGAAGGATCTGTATTTCCCTCATACTTGTATCCAAGATTGATACGCTCTTGGAGTGGTTGGATTCTTCTCTTGAGGAAACTGAATGCTATCCCCACTCCAGTCAAGCCGTTATTCTTCAAAGATTGAACTCGCTTTAGCAAAGCGGGCACATCCTTGGCTTCTTCAGTGGTTGGCTTGGTGTTCCAATTGGATAGATCCCTTGGATACCATCCATCTTTGACAGGACAGCTTTTTCCATGATTCCCTGTTGTATTAAAATTACACAGGAACAAGATTAGTGTATAGCAAAGTACATTGATCGTAAATACTATAGAAAGAGTACTCGTTTTTTGACTACTCACCGATTATGAACAACTCGGACTTCCAATCTCCACACGATTCCTTAAGGGGCATGGAGAACCACTATTCTTTCATCCTCTGGCAGAATTGAATTCCCGCTCCTCCAACCACTTCCATCCTTTGGAAATTTGGATGGGGTTTTACATGATACAAAGTGCGGAATAAAGCAAGATTCGGGTTGATGCCAAGGAATGTTTCACAAGTGTGCACAAAGACAACAATATTCAGAATCCCATTAGAATTCAGATAATGGAGTTGGAGTTTGTAAAAGTCAAGGAGCTCACGGAAAAACGATGAGATTGGAAGGCCAACTCCGCGCTCACAAAAAGACACGAGCAAAGGAATTTCATTTGTGTTTTCAGTGGGAAATTGTGCATTGAAGCAAGCTCTCCACTAAAGAGTTTCCTGGGATAAAAGCAAACCTTGCTCCACCAGGTCATGGAGATCTCCTTCCTTCGTAGTGCAATACTTCCAAGCATCAGCGGGAGAAGGATGAGTTTTGCAATCCGGCTTTGTGTTTGGATCTACCAAGGGAACCCTCTTCCTCGGTGCCTTCTTCTCCGCAGGCTTAGCAACAATGGCTTTCTCTATTTTTTCGACATCAGCTTTCTTTTGGCTCATGGTTGCAGATCGAGTTAAAACTTTACTTTTCTCTCGCATTCACAAGAGAAGAAAGCACGGAAAATTCTAAATGCCCAGGAAGCTACGATGAGGAGACAAAAGGCAATAGCGCTGCGCTCAAGGTTACGAAACAAATGAAGGTCTCACTTTAGATTTATAACTTTCGGTTAGGGTTACTGTTTGGAACAGTATCTACGGCGTATCGCATTCTGTTACAGGGAAAGGCTTGGTTTTTTGTAAGTTAGTTTTTCCCGGCGTAAATTTCGGATTCAATTACAACAGAATCCTGGTGATTATTCAGATCTTCAAATCAAAGATATTTTTTGATTCAAAGCTCGAGGGCTACTAACGGATAATCTGGGACTTGATTTCCCTCTGAGATTTAAGGTGGAAAACTGTGAAAAAAGATCTTTGACTGGTTTTAACAAAACCACTCGTAGACACGGAATTACAGTTGATCAATTCTTACATTTGAAGACAACTCGAAAGTTGTTATGCTTACATGGATGCTCGAAAAAGCACGCAGATTCTTGTGAAAATAATTATCGAATATGTATTAGTATCCATGGCTTGGAATAAATAAAGGGAGCAGAGCTTGATCCAAAGACTACTTAAAAGTACTTGTGAATTCAGAGTTGCATTTGAAAGATACAATTTCTTTTAGGTCTATTATCCTTTATTCAAGACTTTTGACTAGTTTTAAAGAAATTACTTGAAAGACCGATGGTCTTACTCTATTCAAAGCTTTTGACTAGTTTTAACAAAACTACTCAAAATTTGATGGATGCATCAACTCGGAGTGCACCATTAGACAGTTCAGATGAAGATCAAGATTAGTTTTTTGAACCTTCAATTACTTAACGAGTACTTGGAGGCTCGGGGGCTACGCCTATTCGGTGTTTCAAAAGATGCGCTTTAAAGAAACTGTTCGTTAGAAGAGATTTGAGCGTCTTGGGCTTAGCTCTAACTACTCGAAAATGTTAAAGATTCAAGAGTTGAAGCAAAGGCGCAAAATGCTCGGGGGCTTGTGGGGCCAGGATCCCTAGGGCCACTCATCTAAAGGAATTAAACTACTCGATATGGAGAGTTATGATCTGACTGCTTTGGACTAGCCAGATAAGGTATAGGATGATGTAGTCAGGTAGTAAAACTACTCGTATTCGAATAGTATACATGATAGATTACCTTAATGTAACCTTTCAGGTCGGATACGAGTAGTCTTTGTATTCGGTTTGTAATTCTGCTCCCCCAGTATATAAGGAGGAGCAGGGGCCCCCTCGAAACAACTCAACTCACATACAATACAATCAAGCACACAGGACGTAGGGTATTACGCTACTCGCGGCCCGAACCTGTCTAAATCTTTGTGTTGTCCGTGCACTGTCGACGATTTTTGTCGAGCACGTCTATCTAGGGGTACCCCAGAGAGTAGATTAGTGGGTCTCGCCGAGTTCTAGGAACGTTGTAGATCAAAATATCATCAAAGTATACTACAACAAATTTCCCAATGAAAGCACGCAAAACCTCGTTCATTAATCTCATGAAAGTACTAGGTGCATTAGTTAACCCAAAAGGCATGACTAACCACTCATATAGACCGAACTTAGTTTTGAAAGCAGTTTTCCATTCGTCTCCCAATTTCATACGAATCTGGTGGAACCCACTACGCAAGTCAACTTTAGAAAACACAACAACACCACTCAACTCATCAAGCATATCATCTAAACATGGAATATGGTGTCAATATCGAATGGTGATATTATTAATAGCTCTACAATCAACACACATACGCCATGTTCCATCTTTCTTAGGCACCAAAATAACCGGAACAGCACAAGGACTAAGAGACTCACGCACATAACCTTTGTCGAGTAGCTCTTGCACTTGCCGCTGAATTTCTTTTGTTTCCTCTGGATTTGTTCTGTATGGTGCACGGTTAGGCAAAGATGCACCAGGAATCAGATCAATTTGGTGCTCAATCCCTCGCATTGGTGGCAGCCCCGCTGGTATCTCACTTGGAAACACATCCAAATACTCCTGTAAAATGTTAGCAACAGTAGGGGGCAAAGATTGCTGCATATCGTGAAGTGAAATCAAAGCATCCTTTCACATCAAAGCATAGGCAACAGAAGTAGAAGCAACCAATTCATTTATATCAGATTTAGTAGCAAGCAAGCAATGCCCTTTTAATCTCATCTCATCTTTCTTACTTTCAGCAGACTTGGCAATTTTAGTGTTCTCAGTTTTATCTTTTGCAGCTTTAGCAATATCATCACGCACAATAGCCTCAGGAGACATGGGAAGCTAAACAAGTTTCTTATCATGGTGTATGAGAGAATATTGATTTGATCTACCATGATGTCTACAATCTGTATCAAATTGCCATGGCCTACCTAGCAGAATATGACAGGCTTCCATAGGCACAACATCACATTCAACAACGTCATGATATGAACCAATAGCAAAACTAAATCGAACCAGCTTGTTTACCGTTACCTTACCGCTGTTGTTCAGCCATCGAATGTGGTATGGATGTGGATGTGGTTTTGTTGTTAGTGAAAGTCTCTCCACCATGTCGCTGCTAGCCAAGTTGTTGCAGCTGCCTCCATCAATGATCAAGCGGCAAGAACGCTCTTTAATTACACACTTGGTTTGGAATAATGTATGCTAGTGATTTTGCTCCACCTTCTCCATTTGTGCACTAAGCACACGCTGCACAATGAGGCTCTCATAATGCTCCGCATCTTCCGCACCAATCTGTTCATCTAGTGGCTCCTCACTACCTGCATCGTTAGCCGCAAGCAAAGCAAGTGTTTGTTCATCGAAATCACTAGCAGAGGAATAACCACCATCATTGTTAACCACCAAAACTCGCTTGTTTGGGCAATCACGCTGCACATGGCCATAACCCTTGCACCGGTGACACTGGATATCTCTTATTCTACCTGTGGAGGCAACTGAGGAAGTACTACCGGCTGGTTTTGGGGCAGATTTTGTTGCTGAATTTGTGGGAACAACACGTGTCTTGTCACTAGAAGGAGGCGATGGTGCTGAACGACTCGGCGACGGAGTTGGGGGAGGTGCACGCCCGGTCAAGGAAGTAGTCGTACGCTGCTGCCATGGTGCTGATTTTCCTGCAGAAACATTAGACCTTGCACCTGCACGTCGTCCCTGCACTTCTCTCTCAGCTTTACAGGCAATATGAAAACACTTTGTTATGCTGTTATAATCTTTATATTCAACGATATCTCGAATTTCTCTATTCAGCCCTCCCATAAATCTAGCAATAGCTGGTTCCTCACCCTCCTCTATTTGACAATGCAACATACCTATTTGTAATTCTTCATAATATTCTTCTATACTTTTAGCACCATGTCTTAATTGCTGTAACTCGTGTAATAGATCACGTGCATAATAAGAAGGAACAAATCTAGCCCGCATGACCCATTTCAAAGCATCCCAAGTTTGTGCCATGTTATTAGGATGTTTCTTGCCATGTTCTATCCACCAAACAGAAGCAAAATCTGTAAACTCACTAGTAGCAGCCCTAACATGAGTAGCTTCAGGAAATTTATGGCATGCAAATTTTTGATCAACGGCAATCTCCCAAGTAATGTAAGCATCAGGATCATATCTACCATCAAAAGGAGGTATCTTAAATTTAATTTTACTAAAAGCATCATCATTACCATGTACCTCGCGTCGACGATGACCACCCATACCTCGGCGATTATGACGTAGCCGGCGGCGAGCAGGATCTTGGTCACCGACTTCAGTATCCGCACTGTATGCATTGTCATCAAAACTTTCTTCCTTCTTATCAGTCTTGCTGCCATCCTTCTTGTCATCTCCATCATGCCCGCTAGTGGTTTTAGCATGCATCTCATCAAATCGCCTCAAAAGTGCAGCAAGACTCTTATCCATACGAGCCACTAACGCCTCCATCTTTGTAAGCTTGTTATTGGTCGCGATCTGCGAGGCCTCCAATTGCCCCCATCTTCTCATTCGTCACCAGCAAGTCATTATCAATCCCCTCGTTGTGCTTCTTCACCAACCTTTCAAAATGTTGTATGATGCCCTTGGTGCGAGGAGACTATGGGATCTTGTTACTGGGAGACCCATCACCATCACCTTCTGATCCTATCATGGTTAAACAAACAGAGGCAACAAGAGAAACAGGTGAAGAAATAAAAGCCCTACAGCTAATAAGATGTAGCTATTTGTAATGCGCTCACTCTCAACCTGTGATACAAGCTCTTACCAATTCTTACCTTGCTCGACAGGAGGGCACGGCTACCAACAAGTTTGCAAACCTAGAATGAAGTGTATCGGTGCCGCAGCAACAAGACCTGTAAAGTAGTAGTCGGATATGTGGAGCTATAGGTGGGTAGAAAATAAGGAATAGCTAGTGATGAGAACATCACCAGCTTAGATATGACCATATTAATGGCTTGTAAACAAAAGGTGAATCAATCATATATCATGATTATTGTTGCTACATTCGATGAATTGATGCTGCGCCATGATGTGTGTTCATTATCATTTTCAGAAATACATACATGGATAAAAAAGAGTGATAGACAACATGAAAGGCATGGAGGACCAAAGAATTTGATTGGGGACCAAGTCCAAGTGTTTCCACGTCCTCCACCAGGCCACCACGGCACTTTTGGCCCAAAGATAGAAAGAGATCAAGTCCAACACGTTTTGGCGCTGGATTCGGACCGCAGGAAAGTGCTGCATTATGACAGCCGCCACGACTTCATCCGGACTTCGTTTTGAGCGTTTAAGTACTTGATGGAAATCTTATCAAGTCTAATTTCATATGGATCTGGACTCATCTTCATATCTATTCGGATGCAGCCGCAATCATTGATTTACTACAGAGACATTTTCCGTCCATAGTGCTGCGTCACAAGAATTTGGGCCGATGGGCCGTGTATCAAGTGGGGCCCAATAGGGGCGCATCCTAGGGTTATGGGACGACCCCAACCATGTCCTGGTCATCCTCTACCCTGTCATATACCCCCATAGCCTCCACAAACAGATTGGGTTTTGTTTAGATGAAAGTTTAGCCATTGCTACTTGCTTGTAAGCGCGCATGCTGGTCCAGCCGCCCGTCTTCGAGTCTACGGAACCCCACCTCTGTGTTTTCAGATTGGTTATTAACTTCATATTAGCAATTGAGTTGCTTGTTCTACTTGTTCTTGCTTGTTCTTCGATAACTTGTAGGAATTACCCTAGTGGTTTGGTTGATCGTGCTCCACAAAATCGCGGTGACCGCTGGAGTTGGTGTATCGGTTGCTGAGGCGAGCGTCCTTGAACGGTTGTAGTCGGGCCGTG
The DNA here is from genome assembly GCA_033239725.1 of Echinochloa phyllopogon. NCBI lineage: Eukaryota > Viridiplantae > Streptophyta > Magnoliopsida > Poales > Poaceae > Echinochloa > Echinochloa phyllopogon. Next base: position 17,653,922 of record BTCW01000015.1, on the reverse strand, counting down.
AACGTCTCTCCAGTCTAAATCGAAGTTATCCCCCTCTCATCGAAAGATTGGGTGCAAACCCTAGCGGGTTTACATCAGTTGGTAATCAGAGCAAGGTTTATCGGTGATAGTTATCTAATTCTTTGCTGATTTTTTTCCTATAGTCCAGAAAACCAAAAACATAGTAGATTAGTTTTACCACAATCCTATAAACCCTTTGAGCCTTTGCTAGTACTGCCTAGTTAGGGCTTGTTGAGTTTTCGGTTGCATCGGTTGCGTCGAGTTGCTGGTCTTAGTTTAGTCCTTTAGAGTTTCGAGTTCTTGTCACTTTTTGTTTTGGAGTTCCTGTCCAGCACGACACAAAAACTATTGTAGTTTCCGTGTCCAATCTCCAAATTGGGTGTTTTAGTACAATCTGGAAAGCTTAACTCGTGCTCTTTCCAACGCATCTGACCTTGGTCGAAAATTCCTTCGAAGCACTCCGCAATCGCCTTGGAGATTTGCGCATCTGGCTAGCTAAAATAAGAATTGTAAATTTGTTTTGATAGGCGTTGTATGCTGCCATTTGTTTTGGTTATTACACCATCAATCAGAAGATTTTAGTGCCCCAAAAGAAAAGGAAAAGAAGAAAAAAAGAGAAAAAAAGATGAAGAAAAAATAAAAGAAAAAAAGGAAGAAAGGGGCTGATCTGTTCATTGTAAGTATCTATTGTTTTCGGTGGTGCGTTGTGACTTCCCTTGTGTCCAGGCTCGCGTCTCTAGCTTGGTCTAGGCTAGGACCAGTATAGTACCACCGTTGAATGATTATTTAGCTTGCTTTATTTTAACTAACGTGGTGCTAGCTATTCCTTATTTTCAGCCCACCTATAGCTCCACATATACGACTACAGCTTGACAGGTCTTGTTGCTGCGGCACCGATACACTATCTTCGAGGTTGTTGTCTTGTTGGTTGCCGTCACCTCCTGTTTTGCTTGGTAAGAACTTGTAAGAGCTTGTTTTGAACAAGTTTAGTTTGAGAGAATTACAACCAACACATCTAGTAGTTGACAGGAGGATACATCTTGTTTTTGTGTTTCTTGTTGTCTACTAATCATGGTAGGTGATACAGAAATTTTTTGAGCAGTTGGAACTAGACCCTCATCTTCAGGATGTCATTCAACATTTGCCATTATATGCTGGTATGTTTGATCATGAAGCTTATATTAATTGGGAGCTTAAGTTAGATGCAGAATTTGATAGTTATGACTTGTCTAAACATGAAATAATTTTTGCTGCTTCTAGTGCTTTAACAAAATATGCTTTGATTACATAGAAACATATTCATAGGCACAACATAGTTCCACAAACTTGGAAAGTTTTTAAAATTCTTTTTTGAGATGAATATGTTCCTGAATATTATGCTGATTGTTTACTTGCAAAATTGAACAAATTGAAGCAATGTAGTAGGACTGTCAAAGAATACTATCATAGCAATGTAGTAGGACTGTTATAAGTAGGTTCATAAAAGGGCTTAATTCTGAAATTCAAACCATGCTAATTAGCAAATCATACAACAATATTGCTTCATTGTTTTGGCTTGTCGTAAGTGCTGAAAAGGAGATTTTGTTATCTACAAATACTTGCAAGAATGATGTGACCCATGATATTAAAAACTTGTCCACTTTGCATGCTTATCAAGAGCAAAAAATAGTGGAACTGTTGTAGATTTACCTTTCCCACAAGATGAATTACTTGTTGTTTCTTGTGATAAATAGGACTTGTGTGTTGATGATTCTTTTACTCATATGCCACAAGTAGTGAATAAGTGTGATTCTTTTGGCTTGAAACCATACAAATGTGCTGAAGAAAAGCTTTTCCATCCTATTACTTGTGCACAAGATGAACTGAAATTGATGTATTCTTTAAATACTTTAGCTTATATTGAATTTGATATTCTTTGTGATCTAAACTATTTAGAGGAGAAACTTTTTGTATATTCTGAATTGACATACTTGTCTAATTATACATATCACTTTATTGGCAAGTATAATTGTAAAAGAGAGTATATGGTGCACAAAGTTTCTATCTGCTCTAATTTGAAATATCCTTTTGGGCTGCATTACAATGGTCCAATAGGGGGCAGCACTAACACTAATGATGTATTGCCAAGTTTCTCTAGTTTTCCTCTTAAGCAACAGGGTCAGCCCAAATAAGGGGAGCATTGCTGGTTGTGGTCGTGCAACATGGATGTACTTACATGCTCAAACAACATAGATCACCTTAGAATGCGACAAGAGCAAGTCGAGGACGACTTGCAGCCAAGAAGGGGAGAATGATGAGGACATCACCAGCTTAGATATGACCATGTTAATGGCTTATAAACAAAAGGTGAATCAATCATATATCATGATTATTGTTGCTACATTCGATGGATTGATGTTGCACCATGATGTGTGTTCATTGTCATTTTTAGAAATACACACATGGATAAAAAAGAGTGCTAGACACACATGGAAGGCATGGAGGACCAAAGAAGTTGATTGGGGACCAAGTCCAAGTGTTTCCACGTCCTCCACTAGGCCACCACGACACTTTTGGCCCAAAGATAGAAAGAGATCAAGTCCAACTCGTTTTGGCACTGGATTCGGACTGCAGGAAAGTGCTGCATTATGACAGCCGCCACGACTTCATCCGGACTTCGTTTTGAGCGTTTAAGTACTTGATGGAAAGCTTATCAAGTCTAATTTCATATGGATCTGGACTCATCTTCATATCTATTCGGATGCGGCTGCAATAATTGATTTACTATAGAGACATTTTCTGTCCATAGTGTTGCATCACATGAATTTGGGCTGATGGGCCGTGTATCAAGTGGGGCCCAATAGGGGCGCATCCTAGGGTTGTGGGACGACTCCAACCATGTCCTGGTCATCCTCTACCCTCTCATATACCCCCATAGCCGCCACAAACAGATTGGGTTTTGTTTAGATGAAAGTTTAGTCATTGCTACTTGCTTGTAAGCGCGCGTGCTGGTCCAGCCGCCCGTCTTCGAGTCTACGGAACCCCACCTCTGTGTTTTCAGATTGGTTATTAACTCCATATTAGCAATTGAGTTGTTTGTTCTACTTGTTCTTTCTTGTTCTTCGATTGCTTGCAGGAATTACCCTAGTGGTTTGGTTGATCGTGCTCCACAAGATCGCGGTGACCGCTGGAGTTGGTGTATCGGTTGCTGAGGCGCAGCGTCCTTGGACGGTTGTAGTCGGGCCGTGAACGTCTCTCTAGTCTAAATCGAAGTTATCCCCCTCTCATCGAAAGATTGGGCGCAAACCCTAGCGGGTTCACATCAGTCACCACGTTAGTTAAAACAAAGTAAGCTGAATAATCGTTCAATGGCGGTACTATGCTGGTCCTAGCCTAGACCGTGCTAGAGACGCGAGCCTGGACACAAAGGAAGTCACAACGCACCACCGAAAAACAATCACAATGATCAGCCCCTTTCTTTCTTCTTTTTCTTTTGCTTCTTCTCTTTTTTCTGTTTTTTTTTCTTTTTTTTCTTTTTTTCAGGGGTCCTCAAAACTGAATATAGGAACAAAGAGGATCTCAAACAGCCAATCACCACATAAACTTTTTCAGAAAGTACAGGGGTATTTCGGTAAAAAAAGATACTCTTTCTCTCTCTCTAGAGTGAGGCGAACTAATCTGTTTTATGCACAAACTTGGAGAGGTCGAGTATGAATATGAAGTACTATTGCCTTCCCGGAACACGTCAATATATAAGCACAAAGCAACAGCTGCACGGTAAGGTAACACGAAGCAGTAAGCAACTCGGACTCTGAAACCGATTGCAACTCGAATTGCCACACGATGTGGGGGTTCGGTTTGGTCTTCCTTTTCTATCAGTTAGCCGATTCCTGGTCGGATTGGATCACCAATGAGTACTCAAATTCGCCCAACACAGGAACCAATAGGTAGCGTACAGTCGTGACCGAAACGTGACAAAAACTCGAAACTCTAAACGACCAGAACTAAGACTAGCAACTCGACACGACCGATGCAACCAAAAACTCAACAAGCCCTAACTAAGCAGTACTAGCAAGGCTCAAAGGGTTTATAGGATCACAGTAAACTAATCTACTAATTGTTTTGGCTTTTGTGTACTGTAGGAAAAAAGTAGGGGGAAGGATTGGAATCTCTCACCGAACAACCTTGCTCTGATTACCAACTGATGCGAACCCGCTAGGGTTTATGCCCGATCTTTCGATGAGAGGTGTGGGGGATAACTCGATTGGAGGAGACGACGTCGACGGCCCGACTACAGCCTTCCAAAGACTGTGCCTTAGCAACTGATACACCACCTCCTATGGATGTCATGATCTAGTGGAAGCACGTCACCCGGTCTTGTCCTCCAAGCAATCGAAGAACTAGCAAGAACATGTATCGAACAAGTACTGAAAGTACTAGATGGGAACTAGCAAGTGTTCAATCTCAAACTCAATCACAAACGAAGTGGGGTTCTGAAGACTCGAAGACGGGCGGCTGGACCAGCACGCGCGCTTATAAGCAAGTAGCAATGGCTAAACTTGATCTAAACAAAACCCAAGTGTTATTGGCGGCGGCTAAGGGGTATAAGATAAGGGAGGACAACCACAGGGGTGCTGGGGTCGTGCTCCAACCCTAGGATGCGTCCATAATGGACTCTACATGATACACGGCCCATGTAGCATCATGGGCAGAAAACATCTCTGCGTAAATAGACGATTCTGGCCGACTCCCAATAGATATGGATGTGCGGTTGGATCTGTTGGAAAGTAGACTTGATATGCTTTCCGTGAAGTACTTGAATGATCCAATCCGAGTCCGTATGCGACCGTGGAATCCGTCACAAGTTGAAGTTTTTCTGCAGTCCGAATCCAGCCCGCGCAAATATTTTTCGTTCTCGATCCTCTCCATGATTCCTAAACAAAACAAGAGTGCATGGGTCGCCACAGTCTAAATATGATGAACATGAACTCAGGAGTGAACTCACCGGATGATTAAGTTGTCTAGCACGAGCACGGGTAATAGGACCGGCAATGATAGGATAAGATGGCGTGGCTGTATCGTTGGCGGTGATGTCCTCATCACCACTGCTCCATTGGTTACCAACTGTGCGCACATAATTGACCTCGCCATGAAGGCTTTCCATGCATGCGAATCAAGAACACAAGCAAGAATGACAAAACCACAATCTAAAATTGCAGATGTATATGAAGCGAAAACAAGTGTGAATTTCAAGCTCTTATAATAAAAGAACTAATCGTGGGTCCTGGATCACAGTAAAAAGACTTGTGATCATAGTTACAATGATTTGAATCTATTTCTCGAACCAAAACTAGAACTAAACAAACTCAAACCCTAATGTGATGGTGGCTGCTAAATATATGTGGGCTCCAACACAATTTATGACATAATGGCCCAAAAGACGATGGCGCAGCACCCTAACAGATTTGGGATATCCTATTGTTTTCGCGATTTCCGTTGACTAAAAAGGAATTTTGATATGGGGTCGTTTCCTTTGGAAAGCTTATCTCCTTAGCTTTCCATGAATACGTAGAACAGCGAAACCGAGCTTATGCGACTTGGGCGATAATTTTGTTGTGTACTACTCCTGGACTTTAAAGTGGACTCAAACTTGATTTGTTTTGGGCCCACCTTGACGTCTCGAACCAGGTAAGCTGTGGGCCTCCTTCTCGGTTTGGACACCCTTTGTGGTCTCCTTCATCACTATGCCATTCTCCAAGCATGATATTATTGCATGGATGGCATGTCCTCATGCCAATCTGATTAGATGAGTTTGCTAGAGATAGTCTAAGGGACAAAGATGGAAAATCAGAAATGCATTGGACTCCCACGTCAAGTATTTTGACACCTTTTTTTATTAGACTTGTGGTTACCAAATATAACAAAGGAGGGAGTACCAATCATGGCCAATTGACCCTAGGGTGGTTTCCCTCAAAACAAATATTATAATATAAAATATCCTTTTCCTTGGAGCTCTTTGCATCCCACAAAAGCGAGAAAAACAGTCGGCGCCGTCAATCAGGCATCAACAACATCAATATTAGATCAGGATTCATAAGCTCGTAGGCATTATTTTTGGATTTTCTAGGTAATGTTGATATTCTATTGAATATACCATTTTATTAATGATAGCATAGACCGATCACTAGATGTAATTCTTGGCAATGGCTTCTTCAAAATGATCTAAGAACTGCACTCCACTCAAAAACCTTAGCAGTAGCACGATATTGGTCAACTATTGTCTATAAAAATGTTGTTTATCCCATCTGATACTCAATAATTAAATGCACACCATATTTATTTAGATGATATGATGTGACAACAATAGAAATGGTAGTTGATCCTAAAGAACATAAAAGCTACAAGAAAAGGATCCGTATGAACACGCAACTGTCTAACCAACAAAAGGATGAATCATTGAAAAAAGCTTCGTGAGGCTCGTCGGCAAAATAAAGTTATAGCCAACATTATTGACATAGGTGGTCAGAGTCAGACAACGAGAAAGGGACCATACAATTTTCTAACCAGCAAAAAAAAAAATTACTAAAAGAAGCTTCGTGAGGTTCGTCGGTAAAATAGAGTTTTGTAGCTGACCTTATTGACATCAGACGCTTTGGTCAAATGAGGCCACACAAAAAAACTACAATGCACGTCTGAGAAAATTGCAGCAATACATGTTCATGCTAGGCATGTTATACAATCACTTGAGTTTTGCTATGTTTATTGGGTAAAGATATGTGAGTTCTTTCTCTCCCGGTGCAATATATACAAACATATTTGCTATATAATGGGAGATGCCGTTATCACCTTTCATATGCTATATGGGCACTCGTATCCTTCTCCCAGCTTGTCAGCTGTCTAAGCTATCACTTCTCTCTACGCGTACGTACCACGTCGAATGTTCGTTAAAAGAACAAAAAAAAACGTACGTGTATAACGATTGTTTCACGGAGACTGATACCGTTAAAGTCGTCGGGCCTCAGCGAAACTGTTGTTGTTCGGTCGCTACTCGCTGGCAAACGTCGTACGTTGCTGCGACATTTGCTCCAGTTCGCCATTTCTTCTTATAACAAAAGCGAGCAAATGATCCCGAACGAGAATATCCCCTTCATCCCCTTCCCAGTTTCATCCAAGCCATGATCAACACAGTAAAAGGAGATATGAGAAAGGAGAAGCGGCTCACCTCTAAACTACCATGATCATGGTGGCCATCTCCCCTATTTAGTACTAATGCATTTCATGATTTTATTTGTAATTTGCATGACATGGTAGTTTAGAGGTAGTGACGCCTATGGTAGTTAGACATCACCTTTGTATGGTGAAATGCCACCTAACCAGTCAATTGTCAATATGGTATTTTGATAATTTTTCTTAAGCCCATTTTGGATGTTGACATTATTATTTTTTGAATGAATCGCATAAGACAATGCGTGTTTCATTGATATAGTAGAAAAATACAAGACTACGACCCTGGGAGGCCATAGGCAGGGAAACAGAAAAGGAAGAAAAAATAACTATACTCGCCTGGTTGGATTGGGACATCAACGCGGGGTACCACTCACATCGGCCGATAGCAACCACGGCCGCAGCCCTACTCAGGAAGACGACGGTGGAGAGAAACGAACCGCAGCTTCCACCCACATACCGCACACTTGCAGTCATCGAAACTCCGACGTGATTCGGCACTGGTGAAGGAACAAAGGAGGCAAACGCCTTCATAGGGCGTTGCAGCAATGCAGGACCTATCCGACGGGAAGAAAAACACCGAGTCCGAGCAAAAAAAACAACACGCGAGGGCCTCGCCTCATCCGCCATTGGACGCCTCCTCTCTCGTGCGCGGGGGCCTCGCCACGTCCACCACAACTTCATGCTCCAGACTCGTTCCTTATATTGTAGTCGAGATAGCGAGCATGGCCGCCCCGCCTCCAAGGAACTTTACCAGAACAGCAAGACCGTCTCTGTGGTTCAACTTCATCACGTTACCTCCTCTCGCACGAAGCAGCCACCTTCAAATCCGCGGATCAAGGTTGTCACATGTGCCGTCTTCCGATGTTGTACCGCACCGAGTAGGCTCAGCCATGCTGACCTACCTGCCGCGATCCGCTACAGGCCGAGTCGTCTCCCGATATCGTTGCCGCAAGCGCCGTCCTCCAACGCTGTCCCACACCGAACCGACAATAGCGAAGCAAAATCGGCCGCCGTGGTCCACTGCAAGCAGCCGAACGACACCCAAGCGCCGACCCTTGATCACCAACAAGAAGATAGCCGCCTCGACGTGAGGTAGTCACACCCTTTCGCTTGCCCCACGGAGGAGTTGCCAGCACTAGTCGAGGCCTCCCAAGACAGTGGGTCGTCCATGCTGCCAACCGAGCGGGTCTCAAGAGACAACGCCTCCAAGGAGGGCACGACATCAATGGCACCGCCGTCGCTCGTCTGTCTAGAAAACTAGACAGGGTTTTGACCCAAAGACCTCATGCAGCGGGTTGAAGCTCCATAATGACGCCCCCAAGAGGGAAAGCTACGTCCGAGGACGCCGCCATCATTCCACCAACAGGAGGTGGCGAGGGCTTTCACCCGGAGCATTCATCCCAGTTGCACGCGCGCAGCGCAGGAAGACAGCACCACCATCCCGATCACCCCCAACCGGGCAACGCCTCCGCCGCACCCCATGAGTCATGCTGCAGCATCATCGCTCCTTTGTCGCTTCTCCGGCCACGCATCCAGGACGGCCTCCGCCGGCCGCGCGCCCAGGATGGCCTCCGCCCGCCACACGCCTAGTGCCTCCTTAGCCGTCTTCTCGCCTCGCCAGCCGCATGCCTCACCGGCCCACACGCCTCCTCCGGCCGCACACCTCGCCGGCCACACGCCGGCCCGCTCCCAGGGCCTCCTCCGCATGCTAGCTCGCCCCGCTGCTCGCATCCGCGGCCTCGCTCCTCAGCGCTGCCGACCGCCGCGCATCTGGGCTCGCACCACCAGCCGCATCTCCCGCCACTGGCCCCTCGCGTCGGCCGCCGTCTCGCGCTGTGGCTGCCGTCCTCCTGGCGCCCCGGCCTAGCCCTCACGTCGCCGGCCACCACGCATCAGGGCCCTCACGCCGCTGGCCCCTCGTGCCGGCCACCATCCTCCTCCTCGCGCCCCGGTTGCCGCTCGCCTTCGGGCGCCTCAGATCCGGTTGGGAGAGGCCCGGATCCACGGCCACCTGCCCCTCGCCTCCGCCGGGGAGGCCATTGCCGGCGAGGCAGCTCAACCAGACGTGGCGGCCCCGTCCGACATGGATCCGCCCGAGGAAGAGCTGGGGCCCGCCGCCGCCGTCATGACGTGCCACGCGGGCTTTCAGCGGCCTGCTCGGGCGACGGCGCGACAGAGGGACGCGGGGAAGGGGAGGAGGGGCGGCGGCGACGGGTCGACCACCCGTGTCGCCCATGCGGGGGCGACGCGTATGGAACTGAATTGGGTTAAATACCCAAATCAGCCATGGTATCTATATAACCTATATAATTGGTACCCACTATCAAGTCATGGTTGGATTTCTCTCAACATGCAACCATTCCATGTCATCATCCACTATGCGTCATATCACTATCCACTATAAGCCATGTCATCATCCACTAGACCATCTATTTATTCTTCAATCGATTTTCTGTGGCCACATTTTTGTGAGTAGCAATTACAAATTACAGGAGTAAAAATTACATGTATGATCAGTCATACTTCCATGTATAATGTTTACTAAAGAACGTTGCAATACAATCACTTTGGTGTTTATACTTTCACATTTCACTTTAAAATTTTGCTTAACAAATTTCCGCAGCAACGCGTGGGGTATCACCTAGATAAAATGGTCCACGGAACCTGTAGGATGCTAAATTTGGATGTCGCGGTTCTAATGAATATGAATGTAGTATGCAAAATCTATATTATAAAGAGAATTACATTTGAAAACGCTTCTCACCAATATTAGGTCCATCCCCACCTCACAGAGGACCCATCTGTCATGAAAAAAAGGACTACGAAAGGAGGGAGACCCATTTTGTCGCCCTTCGGAAGAGAATTCCCCCCAAAACCCAGAACTTTTTTCACCTAAATCGGGTCCACCTAAATCTACCACGCGCCCATTATGTTGCCATATTTAATATGTATAATCTTAGCAAGTTTTGAAATAGACGGTAGTTGATGATTATGTTTGGATTTAAGTCCAATGTGTTACCATAATTAATATGTATAATTTGAGTATGTTTTTAAACAGACAATAGATTTCCATATTTAATATATATAATCTAAGCAAGTTTTCAGATAGATGGTAGTTGATGATTACGTTTGGATTTAAGTCCAATGTGTTGCCGTAGTTAATATGTACGATATGAGCAAGTTTTCAAACATATGATAGGTTTCCTTAGTTGATGATTGTGTCCGGATTGAAATCTAATAATTACCATACTAGACTATCCAAATTTAATATATACAATCTGAGGAGTTTTCAAACATATGATAGGTTTTTTAGTTGATGATTGTGTCCAAATTAAAGTCATAATTACCATACTAGACTATCTAGGACTTATATAAATCACGCCAACTAGCCGTCACTTCTCATTATCCCCCCTCGACATGTGGTTGTTCCACAAATCCTCCAGCAGAGAGATCCGTCGCTCCGCCATCACCCGCGGCCGTCGGCTCAACACATATGTGCACCTGCACGCCAGAGCGTCTCCAGCGTCGGAGGCCGTACTACAGGGCGTCATGCATGATGGGTAGAGGTAAGAACGCAGGCGCCGTCGACAGCGATACGACAACGTCGGACGAGGAGGACGACGAGGTCAGAACCAGCAGCTTCGCCATGTCCGACGTGATGAAGAGCCCTGCGGCGGCGGCGTTGAGCCGGCGCGAGAGGTACTACCTGGTGGCATGCAAGCAGATAGTGGGGTTTTTTGTGATGGTATGGGTGAGTCGAAGTTGGTGCCGCACGTCGGCCATGTCAGGTTCTACTGCGTCGGCCACGGTATCATGGGATACTAGACTAGATAGTTTGATGAACTTGTTGATAGGATGAACTTATTGCGTCGACCGCGGCAAATGCAACTATCGAATTGATTTAGTTAGTTGTTAGATCCGCATGTTTACATGATTTTCGGCAGCTCATACTTTATTTCTGAACATATATACAGTATGTATGCTTCCATATATACATCATGGTCAAAAGGAATTTACCAGTATACTTGCAAAACTGGCGTATATGATTACGTTTAGATTAAAGTCCAATAATTTTATATTTTCTTTTTATTTTTGTAGTGTACAATACGGTAAGTTCTACTTGTGATGCCGCGCCCTTTATGTTGCCATATTTAATATGTGTAATCTGACCAAGTTTTCAAATAGATGATAGTTGATGATTATGTTCAGATTTAAGTCCAATAATTTTACATTTTCTTTCTATTTTTGCAGTGTACAATATGGTAAGTTCTGCTTGCAATGCTACTCCCTTTATGTTGCCGTATTTAATATGTATAATATGAGCAAGTTTTTAAATAGATGGTAGTTGATGATTACATTTGGATTTAAGTCCAATAATTTTACATTTCCTTTCCATTTTTGTAGTGTACAATATGGTAAGTTTTGCTTACGATGCCGCGCCCTTTATATTGTCATATTTAATATATATATATATATAGTCTAAATAAGTTTTCAAATAGATTGTAGTTAATGATTACGTTTGGATTTAAGTCTAATAATTTATATTTTCTATCTATTTTTGCAATGTACAATATGGTAAGTTCTGCTTGCGATGCCGCGCCTTTTATGTTGCCATATTTAATATATATGATGAGCAAGTTTTCAAATATACGGTAGTTGATTATTACGTTTAGATTTAAATCCAATAATTTTACATTTCCTTTCTATTTTTTGCAATGTACAATATGGTAAGTTCTCCTTGCAATGCCGCTCCCTTTATGTATAATATGAACATGTTTTTAAATAGATAATAGTTGATGATTATATTTGGATTTAAGTCTAATAATTTTACATTTTCTTTCAATTTTGGAGTGTAAAATATGGTAAGTTCTGCTTGCGATGCCGCGCCCTTTATGTATAATATGAACATGTTTTTAAATAGATAATAGTTGATGATTATATTTGGATTTAAGTCTAATAATTTTACATTTTCTTTCAATTTTGGAGTGTAAAATATGGTAAGTTCTGTTTGCGATGCCGCGCTTTTTATATTACCATACATAATATGTATAATATGAGCAAGTTTTTAAATATATGGTAGTTGATGATTACGTTTGGATTTAGTCCAATAATTTTATTTTTTTATTTTTGCAGTGTAAAATATGGTAAGTTCAGCTTGCAATGTCACGCCCTTTATGTTGCCATATTTAATATGCATTATCTAAGCAAGTTTTCAAATAGACGGTAGTTGATGATTACGTCCGTATTTAAGTCCAATAATTTTACATTTTTTTTCCATTATTGCAGTGTACAATATGGTAAGTTCTACTTGCGATGTCGCACCCTTTACGTTGCCATATTTAATATGTATAATCTGAGCAAATTTTCAAATATATGGTAGTTGATGATTATGTTTAGATTTAACTCCAATAATTTTATATTTCCTTTCCATTTTTGCAGTGTACAATATGCTAAGTTCTCCTTGCAATGCCGCTCCCTTTATGTTGCCATATTTGACATGTATAATCTGAGCAAGTTTTTAAATAGATAGTATGTGATGATTATATTTGGATTTAAGTTCAATAATTTTACATTTTCTTTTATTTTTGCAATGTAAAATATGGTAAGTTCTGTTTGCGATGTTGCCCCTTTTATATTACCATATATAATATGTATAATATGAGCAAGTTTTTAAATATATGGTAGTTGATGATTACGTTTGGATTTAGTCCAATAATTTTACATTTTTTCATTTTTGCAGTGCTCAATATGGTAAGTTCAGTTTGCAATGTCGTGTCCTTTATGTTGCCATATTTAATATGCATTATCTAAGCAAGTTTTCAAATAGACTGTAATTGATGATTTTATTCGGATTTAAGTCCAATAATTTTACATTTCCTTTCCATTATTGCAGTGTACAATATGGTAAGTTCTGCTTGCGATGCCGCACCCTTTACGTTGCCATATTTAATATGTATAATCTGAGCAATTTTTTAAATAGATGGTAGGGTTGATGATTATGTTTGGATTTAACTCTAATAATTTTACATTTTTTTCTATTTTTGCAGTGTAAAATATGGTAAATTCTGCTTGCAATGTCGTATCCTTAATATTGTCATATTTAGTATATATAGCCTAAGCAAGTTTTCAAATAGATGGTAGTTAATGATTACGTTTGGATTTAAGTCCAATAATTTTACATTTCCTTTCCATTTTTGCAGTGTACAATATGGTAAGTTCTGTAGATATGACTATTTTCACCTGCTTCCAAATAGTTATATAGATCTTCATCACACAATGGTACCTCCTCCTCCGGAAGTCTATGAGTTAGAGTAGATGTGCCAATTGCACGTTTAGTCTCTATTTTATATTGTCGTTTGGAACATTTCGGTCTCAAATATTTACTTATTTACCTTTGCAATATTTACTTATATTTATATATTATAGTATACGGTTGAGTTCGATATTTTGTCCATTATTCTCTCGTCGGTTTCTCTGATTTGACGTAGTGCTGAAACAGTTGATTACTGAGCCACTGGAAGGTGAGCTCCAAGCGAATGTTTGTGAGTTTGTGATTCTAATTTGTGAATTCGTAAGAAGAGAAGAAGCGTTGAGCATAAAGTTTATAGAACTTGTACCGTGTGTCCTACAAATTGAACATTTTCTTTAAATTACAATCAACTTTCTATTAAATTTAAGATTTTTCCCATGCCCTTTTTAAAATAGGTGCCTGTGGCACGTGCATACCAACTAGTAATTTAAGAAAAGAATTATTCATGAGTTTGGATAACGTTCTTTTGCACTTTATCTCGCATAGAAGTTGCCGATTTTGGTAATTTAGAATGTTTGGCTTGATTTGCTATTTTCTAAATTTTCATGGACTTTCTTGGAAGTTTTCTATTTTCTTAGACCTCTTTGGGAAAATATGGATTTTCTTGATTTATGGAAATTTTGGGCTTTTTACTGGAATTTAGATATCACTATGCCTACCCTCCTACATCAAAATGCTCTCTACGCGAACCAAATATTCCTTCTTCCCCTAAATGTATATGCATGATCAAAAATAGAACTATATAAATCTTGTATAGGATTCTATATGTTACATACATGTATGTATGCATTCCTCGATTATACTCCCCTTTTATGTATGAATATGAAAACATGTATGCATGGCTATAATCAAGAATATGTAAAATGTGATATGTATGAGGTGATATGACACGAGCATGTGGGTCCATGTTTCTAAGGTTCCAATCTAAGTGCTACATTGCTACAATGAGCTTGCAACATAAGTTCTCCGTTTCTGACTTTCCCTAGCATCTTTGTTGTATTTGCTTTTATGTTTCTATAAGAAATATTGGAACAAAGATTTGACAATTTTCTGATCATTTTCACCTGGAATCCTGATGGTTATCGTCCTTATTTATGTGAGCGTAAGGTAAGTGTGAGTGGGGAATTAAGAAAGGCGAAGCGGAAACACATGAATGCAAGCTTGCCTAGCTGTACCAGTGCAAAAAATTCTTCGAGTGTCCATAGTCTAATCGGGTTGGCTTTGATTATTACATTATTATATGTATGTATATAATCGGAGATGCCGTTATCACCTTTCATATGTCAGCTGTTTAAGCTGCCAGTACTTCTCGCTACGCGTAGGTAGCACGTCGAATGTTCGTAAAAAAACAAAAACAAAACGTACGTATAGCGATTGTTTGACAGAGACGTACTGATCGATACCGTTGACGTCGGGCCTCAACGAAACTGTTGGCGTTCCAGATTCAACGTCGCAACCACACGGCTTGGTTGTTCATTCGTTCGGTCGCTAGCAAACCTCGTATATATGTTGCTGCCCACGTTTGCCCAGTTCGCCATTTCTTTTCTTATATATAAACCAGAGTAAAATGCACCCCAGGCCCCTTAACTTGTCGAGCTGTGTCATCCAGGTCCATCAACTTTGAAAATGCATTTTTGGTCCCCAAACTTGCTAATCGTGTCAAATAGGTCCAAATTTTGATTAATCATGCGAATTTATTCTAAGAGAAAATTCCCTATTTGACACTGAAAAAATGACCCGTTCAATTTTTGGCCCTCAAAAACTTTTTGTTTCCTATTTGACACTGAGTTTAATTTTTGTTCCCGAAATGACACTGTCGTCCATCCCGTTAGCATTTACCGTGAAATAGAGATAGAAACGTGTCAGGTTTTAGTGGATAGACAAAATTACCCCTGGCCAACATTACCTTACGCCAGAGCCAACTCTGCGTCAATTGATTCATCCTCCTCCGCCGGACCGTTCCCAACCCTATCTACTGGACGGCGGTGGCAGCGGCGCCAGTGCAGGAGGCCTCCCGCCGCCAGTATAGAGGGGTTGGCGTCAGATCTGGATGGAGGCGCCCCGACGGCCAGGAGGAGGCGGCCATGGCGTGCCCCGACGGCCATGATGCAGCGACGCCCCCGACGACCAGATGGCGGCGGCCGTGGCGCGCCCAAACGGCCATGAGGCAGTGGCCGTGGCGCCCCTGACAGCCAGGCGTACATCTTCCTGACGCTCTTGCTCCGCCTCGCGCCGTCGCCGTGGGGCCCGCGTCATGCAGGAAGGGTTGTAATCAAGAAGGATTAGAAATAAATTAGCATGATTAATCAAGATTTGGACCTATTTGACACGATTAGCAAGTTTGGGGACCCAAAAACGTGTTTTCAAAGTTGATGGACCTGGATGACACAGCTCGACAAGTTAAGGGGCGTGGGGTAAACAAAAGCGAGCAAACGATCCCGAACGAGAATATCCACTGAAATATCCGCTTCAAATCATACGTACCACCGCGGCAGGTGAGCAGCCGCGCGATCAGAGTTCGACCCGTGGCGTGTGCGCATGCTGCCCACGGCCATGGCGTTGCCCACCACCAGCAGCACCGTCGCCGCCGGCGGCCACCGGCGTTGTCATCGTCTTGCCCTCCCACCGTTGCTGCTCGTGGCGTGCCTCGCGCTCCTCGCCGAGGGCGGCCGCATCCCAACGACGCTGGACGGGCCGTTCCCGCCGGCGACGCGCGCGTTCGACGCCGCGCTGCGGCGGGGCAGCGACGACGTCCCGCTCACGGACCCGCGCCTCGCGCCCCGCGCGCGGCCCCCGGCGCCGGAGCAGATCGCGCTCGCCGCCTCCGCCTCCGCCTCCGCCGACTCGCTCTGGGTCTCCTGGGTGACGGGCCGCGCGCAGGTCGGCTCCAACCTCACCCCGCTCGACCCCGCCGCCGTCCGCAGCGAGGTCTGCTACGGCGAGCGCAGCGCCACCGCCGCCGTCTCCTACCCGCACGTGGCCACGGGGTCCGCCGAGGTGTACAGCCAGCTGTACCCGTACCCGGGCCTACTCAACTACACCTCCGGCGCCATCCACCACGTCCGCCTCCGCGGCCTGCGCCCGGCCACGCGCTACTACTACCGCTGCGGCGACAGCAGCCTCCCCGGCGGCCTCAGCGACGAGCGCTCCTTCACCACGCTGCCAGCCGCAGGCGCCGGGTCCTACCCGCGCCGCGTCGCCGTGGTCGGCGACCTGGGCCTCACCGGGAACTCCACCGCCACTGTTGAGCACCTGGCCCAGAACGAACCCTCCCTGGTCCTCATGGTCGGGGACATGACCTACGCCGACCAGTACCTCACCACCGGCGGCAAGGGCGCGTCCTGCTTCTCCTGCTCCTTCCCCGATGCGCCGATTCGGGAGTCCTACCAGCCAAGATGGGATGGATGGGGAAGGTGGTTACTCCATTTCTTGAATTAATTAATTTCGTAATCCTGGAGATGCTTAGATTCCTGGAGACCAATTGCAATTGCTAATCAATTATTAAGTTCTATTTCTGTTGTTCTGCGTGCTAGAAAGTAACTCATGTGGTCGGTTTTTTTTTATAGTAGCATTGCTTATGCCTGCATGGATTCAGATTCATGGAGCCGATTACATCGAAGATTCCGTTGATGGTGATAGAGGGGAACCATGAGATTGAACCACAGGGGCACGGTGGCGAGGTGACCTTCGCATCATATTTGGCGCGATTCGCTGTTCCGTCCAACGACTCTGGATCCGACACCAAATTCTACTACTCCTTCAACGCCGGCCGGTGACATCCATTTTATCATGCTTGGTGCATACGTCGACTACAACCACACGGGTAATAATTCATTCACTACCATTTCATCTTGATGTTTATTAGCATACCAAACATACCGATATAATCATATGGGGAAGTTCCCAACTTTGTCTCCTGCTGACAATGTAACGTCAGCAAGTCATTTTCTGCAGGTGCTCAGTACTCATGGTTGGAGAGGGATTTGCAGAGGGTTGATCGACGAGTTACCCCTTGGGTTGTGGCTAATTGGCATGCACCTTGGTATAACAGCTATTCCTCTCACTACCAGGAATTCGAGTGCATGAGGCAAGAGATGGAAGATCTCTTGTACCGACATCGCGTTGACATTGTATTCTCAGGACATGTAAGCATATGCATCTTGTAAAGGGTTGATTCAAATTCCATTCCCCTGTTCACTCAGAATCAAGACGGCCAATGCAACCTACTGGAAATTGGATGTTTGCCTATACATTTGAAAACCTACATCCTTCACGTTTGGTTTCATGTCATGTAGCATTGATTGTTTTCCGTTTTCACTATAAGGTGCATTATGCTATTTTAAGAATAAACGCAGTTTATCGAGATGCTCTGCTAACAACACTATGATTAATCTTAATATAAATTATCATCTAGATATTACTTTCTTGATTTTAATTGAGATGACGATATCTTTGGTTCTACATTTGGATGCTATAGGTACATGCATATGAAAGGATGAACCGAGTGTTCAACTACACATTGGACCCCTGTGGCCCGGTTTACATCACCATTGGAGATGGCGGGAACATCGAGAAAATTGACATTGATCATGCAGACGACCCTGGGAAATGTCCTTCACCAGGTGATAACCACCCTGAATTTGGTGGTGTTTGCCATCTGAACTTCACTTCTGGCCCTGCCAAGGGCAAATTTTGCTGGGACCGACAACCGGAATGGAGTGCATACAGGGAGAGCAGTTTTGGCCATGGGATCCTAGAGGTTACTCATTCATTTAACATTATTCTGTCAACTGTCTGTTTCTTCTATCATGCAACTCGAGTCATGCTACACTTACCACATATGCATTGATCATGATTTCATGAGTTCATTTGCGCAATGCAACTTCAACTATTGTATTCCGTAGTGCACTTTTTAATCTATGACTTCCCACAGATGTAATACGTGCGCGGGTATATGCATACAGGTAGTGAATTCAACATATGCCTTGTGGACATGGCACCGTAACCAGGACGCGTATGGAGAGAACAGCGTGGGAGATCAAATATACATAGTACGGCAGCCTGAAAAATGCCTTCTGCAGCCTACGAGTGCGTCATCATTCTGGTGATTCGATTTGATGATCAAGTTGTAACAATTACCTTAATACCTGTTCAGATCCATAAGATTCACTTGGAATTTTTTTCTGGACAGTCCCGCTGGATGCTCTTCTCCGTTGAGTAGCAGCAGCTCTGGTGCGCACCTGCCTGTAAAAAGTGGCCACCTCTTATGGGAAGTATTTGCAATCACGTGTGTAGTTTTGATTTGTACAGTTGAAGCAACATGTGTACCAACATTCCTAGCCTTGATTTTGCAATGATAGTGGCAGAATGGAGGATGTACTGCGTGGTTTATATATTGATTCTTTCTGTGTTTACTTTGATTATGTGATAATCATTGTTTTATCGTTGCATAAAGAAATGTAAAAGAACACACATTTTGATGCATACATGAGTTCATCCAGTGCAACTGCATGCTCCAGCTGCCCCCAATTAGCTTCGTTCACTGATAATTCATGAACTAGGTAAAATCAACTGTATCTGTTGTTATAGTGGCAAATGGTTTTGACACATTCTTGGCACTCCTCCGCTCTTACTCCCCCTTTCTCTGGAATACGTGCAGCCGCGCAGGTATCTTTGCTTGGCACTGTTTCTTAAGAGATTATTTTAGTTTATGTCTAGCCCTACCGCCCCTACGAGAAAGAAAAGGATTTTTCACAAAATAGCAAAAAAGGATTGCGTCGCATGCATCCCATTCCTCTACACAAAATATGGGTCAAAACGGGTCACTTGTTGAGATGGGCTGTGCGTCTCATGCTTCTATGCGAGCTTCGTAAATGTCCAAACTGGGCCAAATGGGCCCCAATTTTTTCTGGGTTCGTTTTCTTGATTCAAAATGTGTTTGTTTGTGTGTATTTTTCTGCAAATTAATACTTTCCTGCACAAAATATAATAAACTCGAATATGGTGTCAATGGTGTGTGTCAACTCACACAAATGATAAGATTTATATTACGAATATATCCACCAAAATAATAAATAAGTGATAAACCAGTGCCAGAAACTTATGAGCTCCATATCTCTTCATTTTGTTCTCAACTCTACCTCAAAGCCGATGCTTAGGTGGTGTTTGGATCTAGTGCTAAAGTTTAGAGTTTTAAATAAGTAATAATTAGATGTATTAAATATAAACTAATTGCATAAATCATGTCTATTTCGCGAGATGAACCTAACAAGTCTAATTAAGCTATAATTAATGTATAATTGCCATATGTTTACTATAGCATTATATTGTCTAATCATGGTATAATTAGGCTTGATAGATTCGTCTTACAAATTAGTCCTCGTTTATGTAATGAGTTTTTTAATTAATTTATATTTAATACTCCTAATTAAGATGCTTACATTCGATGTGACGGGGCTAAACTTAGGTGAGAGGGAAAGAAACGAGATCTTAGTGTCATACTGCCATGGAGAGTTCAAGCTCCTTGCTTAATACCTACAAGACCTTTTTCGTGCCTATATCTTGGCATAAATAAAAGGGTTAATTGGATATATGCCATTACAACTTTTACGATTCTGAGGAATACCATTACAATTTACCTATTCGGATTCATGCCATTACAATTTTATAATTGCTTGATATATGCCACTACTTACCTCTTCAATGTGTTTCTCACAAATTTTGGACCTAAATGCCCCTGTCTTCTTCCTCCTCCCACCTTCTCTCCCCTGATCAGTGCCTCCCTGTCACAGCCGAGCATGCACAGCTCCTTGCAACAGGCAGCGCCTGTGGGGGCCCTGCCGCTAGACTGCGCGGGCTCCATTGCTACTGGCTGAGGACACTCCCGCGCGCACTCCTTTCCGTGGTCGACGCCTACAGCGGCTTCACTGCCCGGGCGGCGACGGGGCAGCGCCGGCGCAGGACCTGTACAACAGCCTCATGGTGTCCGCCGAGCTCGTTAGGGTCCTAGCCAACATCCTGGGGCCCGCCGGGGTGCTCGGCCCGACCGCAGCGTCCCTCCTCACCGCGCTGTGCTCCGAGCTCGACGTCGCGCGCGCCCACGCCCGCTGGCTTGCAAGGCACCATGGCCACCACGGCAAGGAGGAGGAGCACCAGCTGCAGAGGCGCGCGCGTGGAAGGCCCGACACCGGGAGAAGGCGGCCGCGATCGCGCAACTAGTCGCCTCGGAGCTGGACGGCGAACACCGAGCGTGGCGGTGCGCCGAGCAGGTGGGCAAGAAGCTGGCCGATGCGCTGGCCGGCGCCGAGGAGTCGCTGCGGGAGGCCACGCGGGAGCTGGAGAAGGAGAGGGCCGCCAGGGAGCGGCTGGAGAAGGTGTGCGACGAGCTCGCCAGGGGCGTCGCCGATGGCGTGGGGGAGGAGGATCTCCGGCGGCCGGAGGCCGAGGCCGCACGGGAGGAGCTGAAGCGGAAGCGCGAGATGCTATGACTTGCTGACGAGTCCCGCATGGAGTAGGTATGGATGAAGCTGGAGGAGGCGAGGATGCACTTGCGCTCTCTCCCTGTCGCAGCCTGCACGTACAGTGGCTCCACCGCCCATGGGGGTCCTCGCCGATGGCCAACTGAGCCGGCTAGGATGAAGAGGAGAGAAGGCGGGGAGAAGAAGAAGACATGGGCATTTAGGTCCAAAATTTTTGAGAAACGCATTGAAGAGGTAAGCAGTGGCATATATCAAGCAATTGTAAAATTGTAATAGCATGAATCTGAATAGGTGAATTGTAATGGTATTTCTCAAAACTGCCAAAGTTATAATGAAATATATCTAATTAACCCTAAATAAAAACTCATTTAGGCACCACAGGCTACCTACACTGGACAAGACCGCTTCCTGGATTTTCGTTTACCTGCCACACTGGACATTGTAGGATCTAGGAGTACCGACTAGAGGGGGGAAGAATAGGCGGTTTCAAACTTTAAACACAACACTAGAGAAACTTAATTAGAACCACAAGGTGAAATAATTCTCTAGCTATTCTAAGCCTATGTTGAGGGGTTTGCAACCTAGGATGATAAGATACAATTCAAGTTCTATGTAAATAACTTGCTCAAAGTAAATTGCTCAAGACAAGAACAAGATCAAACCACAACTATGAGACACAAATTTATCCCGTGGTATCGATGACTTGCCGGTCACCTCTAGTCCACGTTGAGATGGATTCAATGTTCAACCGCTTCTCTATCAAGACTCCGCTTGATCTCTAAGCCAGTTAGAACCAAAGAACCGCTCCAAATCTCAATTTCACTAGAGTTGCTCTTTACCACTCCGGTGAGGTGAGCACAATGACCTCTGACAACCAATTTCCACTGCAACTTCACAATCTTCTTGAAGCGCTCGGTGGAATCACGAGCTCCAAGCCGTCTAGGAGGCGGCAACCTCCAAGAGTAACAAATCAACCATGAGCTCATTGATATCCTAGTGCCACAATGATCAAATCCTTGATGCAATGCACTAGAAGCTCTCAATCTCACCAAGAAATGCAATCTCAAAGCCAGTGAGTGAGAGAGAGGAGAACAAGGGCTCTAGAATATGTATCAAGCTTTCCAAACTGCCAAGAGAGGTTACAAGTCCGCGGGGTGTGAGTATTTATAGCCCCCTCCTCAAAACTAGCCGTTATGTGCAAACTCAGTTCAGAAACGTACACCGCGGACTGTCCGCCCGACAGTCACAGACCGTCCGCGTTCAAATCTCAACGGCTATAACGCGCAGTCAAACGTGTGTCAGAGATGACCGTTGGGTCAGTCGGACTGTCCGCGCGACACCCGCGAACTGTTTTGAGCTCCCCTCGGACGGTCTGCCAGGCCTCAGTCGGACGGTCTGAACCCCTGGAACCGTGAAAACGCTCTCCGTGTAAACTTAGGCTAATTTATGAACGGTCCGTGCGACACCCTTGGACTGTCCGTGTGAACACTTAGCAACAGCTCAAGTTAACACACGTGGGCCTACAAGTCAGCATCCACCGCGGACAGTCCGGCCACAGCCCACGGACAGTCCGTGGACAGTTCGGACTGCCCCGAACGAAGTTTCCACTGATTTTATAAAACATACATTTCTTTTTCGCGGACAGTTCGCCAGCCTCGACAAGGCTGGTTTTCCAGCAGATTTTCAAAGTGACCAGACCCAAGTTAGTCACCACAAAATCTAAATGCACTACATGCAATTGAAGGACCAATGTGATACTAAGAATCCATCAAACCAATGAAGTTGATCCCTCTTGATAGTACGGCTATCTAGCCTATCAACCCGATCATATATCATCCTCTAATCTTCTCATGACCAGTCAAATTTAAAAGCCCTATCTTATACCTTTGACTTGAGCTTCCCATGATCCAAAGCATTCATGCAATTCACGTATCATGTCTTGAAGCTCATTCCAACTCCAGGGACTAACCTATTCTCATTATCTCAAATGAAATTGTTAGTCCACAACGGTTGCCATTAATTACCAACTCAATTAGGGGGCCTAGATGACTTCAATCTCCCCCTTTTTGGTAATTGATGACAACCATATCAAAAGGAGTGATAGAGTTGAGGGTTAAAC
This sequence comes from Echinochloa phyllopogon, assembly GCA_033239725.1. Classification (NCBI taxonomy): domain Eukaryota; kingdom Viridiplantae; phylum Streptophyta; class Magnoliopsida; order Poales; family Poaceae; genus Echinochloa; species Echinochloa phyllopogon. The sequence continues at coordinate 17,630,809 of BTCW01000015.1, read as the reverse complement.
TTGAAGTCACTTACACATTTCATAGAATTCCCAATAAGAGATAGAGTACTTGACTTCAAATTTGAATAAGAGAGAATAACTCCCACTACATGTGTGCAACAATCTCATATTTCAATTTTCACACATGCATGGATATTATAGGATTTGGCGAAGTATTCCCTACAACATGGAGATCAAGGCAACAACATGCACATATATATATATATATATATATATATATATATATATATATATATATATATATATATATATATATATATATATTCAATCAACCCATGTGTTAGCCTCAAAAACCATAGAAACACTAGAACAAGTCCACCATAAGATAGAAATATCGCAAATAGATCATCACACAAGTGAAAATTAAAGCACACGAGTTCTAGCTTTACATCCACACAAAGTTCATCTCACAAATAACATAAAGATAAACATGCAATGCAAAGTTCAAGTTTTCATGATAATGCAAATGCTCCCCCTGGAGATCACATCACTCCAAGTCTCTCCCCCTTTGGCATCAAATACCAAGAAAGGACTACTCGTCCTGTGGTGGTGGAGGAGGTGGCCGAGGATAGACACCATAGAAGTGGTCACTGAAGTCGGTGAAGGCCGTGTTGAATGTAGAAAAGGAGCTCTCTAGCTGAGTCTGACGATCAACAATCTGCTGGTACTGCTCAGAAGTAGCCAATCCATCAAACCTAGCAGTCAAGGCATTTATGTCAGTTTGGTAACTCTACTGCATCCCCTGAAGCTGTGTCATGATGGGCTGAAGATATTGAGTGTTCATCTGCTGCTCATATGCACTGAACCCTATCATCAAACCTCTGCTGGAAGCCCTGCTGCATAGCCTCAAAGCCAGTAGACATCTGAGCCCCAAAGGACTGAGCCATGCTGTCAAAGTAGGGAGTGAAATATCCCTCAGGAGGTACCCAATAACCCTGTGGCTGCATAAGAGGAGGAGGAGGTGGTGGTGGTGGTGGTGGCATCTCAGGAGGACTCATATCCACATCATCATGTGCTTCTGCACCAATATTTTCATTACATTCATCATCTCCAATGTTCTCATAGGGAGTGAGAGGTCTGTTTAGGAAATCCTTGGCATTGACGAATGGTTGAAACAACCCATGTTGAATTTCACAAGGAACATCATAACCAGTCTTGGCTTTGATTAATGACATGATATATGGTGCAAAGTACATGTTACCAACAAGAGTCGTCCGTTTTTCAATCATTTGATCAAATATCATCTTAACCACATTGAACCTTGTGCCAGTCATGATATAGTGAATGACATTCCAATAATACTCTCTAATTGCATCCTTGTTTCCACTTTTATGCATGAAGGTACATCTGAGAATATAATTAATAGCAGTTGGATGATGCCTAAGCCCAGTGGGTGTCCCATATTTGACCTTTAGACCAAGACGAGCAGGTTCATAATAAATCTGGGAGTTGTCATAAAGGTCTTGATGATAGACATCTAGACTAGCTTGATCATCAGTAAAAGAGGCATAGTCAAGCTCATTAGCAACAACAAACTCCTCAAAAGTAGCTGAGTACCTACTCTTCCCTGTCATCCACTCTACCCTTTTTTCTTCAATATCAAGTTCATAGGTGGCATAAAACTGTCTAATGAGTGTCTCATTCCAATCACACCTATGTTCAAGAAAGGGTCTGAGTCTAAGTCTTTCAAACATAATAGCCACATCCTCTAAGACTCCCTTGCTAGCAAGATATGGAAAGTCAATTCTTTTATGAGAGAAGACAGTACAACCAAGCATATGGCCAAAGAAAGCTTTTTCTTGAACCAATATATGGAAGAAGAGATTATGTGTGTCACGAACTTGATTATAGGCATTAGAATTTCTCACCCTTGCATAATCTCTTTGAGTCCAGACATATCTTGGTGCAGTGTGTGAGTGAATATCTATGAGGTCATCATGAACTCCTGCTCCCCCTTGATGTATGCATGCATCTTCATCAATCACAAAGTTTTGTTGTGGTCCCATTGAAGATTCAACCTCTGTCTCTCCCACATAGTCACTATCATGAGAATCATCATCATCGGAACTTGAGACTGTACGGCGTCTCTTGGAGGACCCCTCATCTCCTTTCTTAGTTATCCTCTTCTTGATTCTTCTAGCCAGTGTTTTGAGGACCTTGAGACCACTGTCAAGAATCAATCATCTGAGTCAATACAATAATTACAAATGAATTATATATGATGAGTGAGTTGGCCTAAAGATACCCTGTTCAGTTCAGCTGCTGACAGTGTCTGGCGGACTGTCCGACTGGACACCTCGGACAGTCCGACAAGTACGGTCGGACAGTCCGACGTGCCCCCTCGGACAGTCCGCGAGACACTGTAGCGGCGACGAACATGAACAGGGGTCCAAAAATTTTTGATTCTCATATCTCATCAAATAACCAATAATTTTCAACCAAACTTGAGCCATATCATCATGAGATCATAACCAACATATTCCCCAAGACAAATCCCAAACTCCATGGCCAGATTTCAGATCAAGACATCAAACCCTAACCATGTTCATCTCCTCAGATTCAACCAAAATAAGAAGTCAATCAACAAAAATACCCGGATGACATGATGGAGAATCCTGTAGAGAGTCTGTAGATGCCTTCGGACTGTCCAGGAAGTGCTCCAATCAAGAGATCGAGAGAGAGCACCTTTTCTAGGTCAAGAGCAAAGGAAGGGGATGTGGATGAAAGTGACTTGCCTACGAAGAAGAAGGGTGCACCCCAAACCTTTTAGATCCCGTCGGGGGGTGGACCCACGCGCTCAGACGCCTCGCGGACAATCCGTGATACCACGGCGGACAGTCCGACCCTCTAGAAAATGAAGTCCCGTAGCCACTGAGTAAACTTGAGAAATTACGGACAGTCCGTGGACCACTGGCGGACACTCCTCTCCCCTCGGACGGTCCGCGGTCCATTGGCGGACAGTCCGGCCTGTACTGATTTTTCAGCCCGAGTCGTATTCTCTTTGTCACTTGTTGTGATGGATCCATGGGGTTCATTGCTTGACAAAATGATGCACATTTTCACAAGTGTAACAAAAATGATATGCCAAGCATTTAACAAATAACTGAAATTATATGGATGCAATAAAAAAGAGATATGCACACACATATATGCTAGAGCTCAAGCCACATTTGAAATGTCAATGACATTCAATTCATTTCTCAATTTGCAAAACCGAGATTCATCCAATGGTTTTGTGAAAATATCAACCAATTGATCATCCGTGCTTACTCCATTAATCTTGATATCACCCTTGCTCACATGATCTCTAAGAAAATGATGTCGGATATCAATGTGCTTGGTTCTAGAATGTTGAACCGGATTGTTTGCAATTTTGATAGCACTTTCATTGTCACACAAGAGAGGAATTCCATTGAATTTTACACCATAATCAAGAAGTGTTTGCTTCATCCATAGCAATTGAGCACAACAACTTCCCGCCGAGATATATTCCGCTACGGCGGTTGAGAGAGCAACCGAATTTTGCTTCTTTGAGCACCATGACACAAGTGAACACCCAAGAAGTTGACAACCACCGGAAGTGCCCTTCCTATCAACTTTGCAACCGGTATAGTCCGAATCCGAATATCCAACCAATTCAAATTGAGCACCTTTTGGATACCAGAGACCAATATTTGGAGTGAATTTCAAATATCTCATGATTCTTTTCACGGCGGTCAAATGACATTCTTTTGGTGCGGCTTGAAATCTAGCACACATGCATGCACTAAACATGATATCGGGCCTAGATGCGGTAAGGTAAAGCAAACTACCTATCATGAATCTATAAAGCTTAACATCAACCGGTTTACCTCCCTCATCAAGATCAAGATGTCCATTTGTAGCCATAGGTGTCTTGATTGGTTTTTAGATTGGCAAACAAATGTGCCTTCCTTAAGTTGCTTGATTTGAAGGCCAAGAAAGAAACTCAATTCACTAATCATAGACATCTCGAATTCCTTTGACATCATTTCACCAAATTCTTCACAAAAAGATTCATTAGTGGACCAAAAATGATGTCATCAACATAGATTTGACAAATAAAAATATCATTTCCAATTTTCTTAGTGAATAGAGTAGTGTCAACCTTTCCAATTTTGAATCCCTTTGATATAAGAAAATTTCTAATCCTTTCATACCAAGCACGAGGTGCTTGCTTCAATCCATAAAGAGCTTTAGAGAGCTTATAAACATGATTTGGCAACTTATGATCTTCAAAACCGGGAGGTTCCTCAACATACACTAGTTCACTAATTTCACCATTTAAGAAGGCACTTTTGACATCCATTTGATAGAGTTTTATATTGTGGGAACAAGCATACGCAAGTAAAATTCTAGTTGCCTCAAGTCTAGCTACGGGAGCAAATGTTTCATCAAAATCCAAACCTTCAACTTGAAGGTCCTTGTTTGGTTTTGGTAATTGAATGACAACTTAGGTGGACTAATATGTGTTTAAGTGAAATACATAGGTGATTAGTCCACAAGTAATTATGTGATAAAGGACCTCATTGCATATGAGACATGACATGGAGTCATGTGACTAAGAGGAGAAGATCAAGACAAGACTTGGTTTGATGGACCGGTTGCAAGTGTGAAGGGCAAGTCAGAGGCTAAGCGCTGGACCGCGTGGCGGGATGCTTGAGCAATGACTTGGTGCCGATGGACCGATGCAACGGTGAAGAACAAGTGAAGTCAAGATCGATGAACAAATACGTCGCATGATGATATGAAGTGGATCATATCATTTGTGATGACGTTGGTGCATGTGTTGCATCAACATTAGAGAAGATGGAATGGAATGCGCAAGGCAAAGGTATAACCAATAGGCATTTCATTTAACCGGTCATAAGTGAGTAGAGAAGTTTATGACCGGGTTTAGGATAGATGGTCGTACTATCAAGACGGGCAAACTTGTTTGCATATCGGTCATCTAGTGCCACTTGATCAATAACTTGCATGATTTGCATTTAGATGAGTGGCGACTAACCTTGGGAAAGGGCGTTGTTGAAAATCTTGAGGAACTCTGTTTTGACTGAAAGATCAGACAGTCCGTGGTGGCGAGGTAAAGAGAGCGGAAAACCCTTTGAGAAATGTTTGTGAAAATGCTAACTCACTCACACATAAGGTGGTACACTTAAGGGGTTGGCACATTTGCAAAGGGTTGAAGGTTTGGATGATGGTTATGGCTCAATGTGATCTTGGTTTGCAATTATGCTTTGATCCAAAGTGTTTTGGGTCAATACTTCAGTTGGGTTGGATAGCCCTCTGAATGAGCTTTCCGTAGAGTCCAAGATCACCTAATTTGGACATCGGAGCTAAAAGTTATGGCCGTTTTACCGAGCTTCGGTTGTGCTGAAAAAGGGTCCGCCTATCTGGTGGCGGACCGTCCGGGGGGTCCAGACTGTCCGCGACCAGGTGGGCGGACAATCCGCAGTTGTTTTTCAATGCGAAGAATTTTGTGAGGCAGACTGTCCGGCGTGATGTGGCGGACGGTCCGTAGACAAAATTTTGTGAGGCGGACCGTTTTCGTGGACTGTTTACACAGAGGCGTTTCCGAGCGTTTGAGAGGACTTTTTTGAGGCGGACGGTCCGCGGGCAAAAGTTCGAGTTCGGCCGGTTGATTTTAGTGTGGGGCGGACGGTCCGCTCCTGATGGGCAGACGGTCCGCCAGAGCTCTAACGGTCATCTCTGACACATTTTATAGCCGTTGAGATCTGAGGCGGACGGTCCGCCAGTTGTACTGCGGACGGTCCGCCAGTTGCGCTGTTTGAGCATAACGGCTAGTTTTCTCCCTCCCTCTATAAATAGAAGGGTGCACAGGGCTTAGGAGGTGTGGAGCACCTTGGGAATGTGTTTCCCATGGTAGTGCTTGCCTTGGAGTCCACTAACTCACTTGTTCATGCAAGATTGCGAATCCATTGCGAGTGAGTGCGAGTCTAGTGCATTGATTTGAGAGATTGCATCGAGTGGCACTAGGTGTTTGTGTTTCAAGTCGGTTTGCTTGTTACTCTTGGAGGTTGCCACCTCCTAGACGGCTTGGTGGATTGAGGCTCCGTTGAAGCACGCAAGGAGATTGTGCGGTGCTCCGGAGAAGGATTTGTGAGGGGGATTGTGCTCACCCCGCGGGGATCGCGAAGAGCAACTCTAGTGGAACATGTCATTGAGTTACCTCACTTGCGAGTGGTGTCTTGGAGTGCCCGGAGTGGCCAGCGGCTTGAGAGCTTTGCCCAAGAACCATCGAGGTGTTGGTCGACACAACGAGGATTAGCTTGGTGGCAAACAAGTGAACCTCGGGATAAAAATCACCGTGTCAACATTGTCTACTCTACTCGGTGGTTTGCACTTCTTGATCACAAGCATTGTATTTACTTCCTTTTTATATATATCTTGTGCTTGTGAGGTTGCTCTCATAATTAGTTGGCTTGTGTAGATTGCTAGTTGTCTTCTTGCTTGTGTAGCTAGAAGTAGTGATCTTGTGATTAATTAGCTTGTGTAGCTTAATTAGTCTCTTTGCTTAGTTTGTGTAGCTAAGTAAATTGAGCCTTTGGATTAGACTTATGTAGTCTTGTCCATTGAGCATTGCTAGTGGGCTTAGGGGCTTTGTGCGTTTTCTTACTAGTTGTGTAAGAGCTCCCCGGTGTGTGAAGTACTAGTGGCATAGGTTTGTGTGACCTTGCTCCTAGAATTTTTTAGGTGAGCTCGTGCTAGCCCGGCACCTTAATCGCTGTCTAGGATCTTTTATAAGGTGCTATTGAACTTAGATAGAGGGGTGAAGTCTTGGCTAGACCGATAGTTTTAATTCCGCATTTGTTTCGGTTAGCCGGCGAGTTAAATTTTAGAAAGGACTATTCACCCCCCTCTAGTCCGCCATATCGACCCTACACAACTTGAGTGTAGCCTTGAGCAACCAACCTTGCCTTGTTTCTTACCACAATACCATCTTCATTTTCTTTGTTGCGAAAGACCCATTTAATACCAATGACATTATAGTTCTTGGGCCTCTCAACCAATTTCTAAACTTTATTTTGGGTGAAGTTATTTAATTCTTCTTGCATGACCATTACCCAATCCGGATCGTCAAGAGCTTCATCTACACGTTTAGGTTCAAGAGAGGATACAAAAGAATAATGTTGACAAAATGAAGCAATACGAGAGTGAGTTTGAACACCCTTACTCATGTCACCCACAATTTGATCAATGGGGTGATCTCTGGCGACTTGACCATGAATTCTTGGTTGAACAATTTGGTCTTGAGAAGATGTAGATGGCGATGTAGTAGAGATCAATTTCTCATTGTCTTGAGGAGAATCATTAATGTTCGAATCACCATTTTCTTGATCTTGAGAGTTGAGATAATTTGTTCTTCATCAACATCTTCTTCTTCTTCTTCTTCTTCTTCTTCTTCTTCTTCTTCTTCTTCTTCTTCTTCTTCTTCTTCTTCTTCTTCTTCTTCTTCTCTTGGTCGAATATCACCAATATCCATATTCTTCATGGCTTAGATCATGCTTAATCAATCGATTGAGTTGTCTCATTCCAACGTGACCTAGCCTTCTATGTCATAACCAACCCATAGACACTTTAGAGAATAAGCAAGTGGAAAGATTCGCCTCTTTAGATGAGAAATCCACTAGATATAAGCTATCATATCGAAATCCCTTGAAAATTGTTTCTTTTTCATCAAGAGAGGTTACTACAAATTCATTGCTAGTGAAGGAGCATCTATATCCATTATCACAAAGTTGAGCAATAGATAATAGATTAAAATTTAATGAATCAACTAGCAAGACATTGGACAGCTTATAATCATGAGAGATAGATACATCACTAATGCCTTTAACACCTCCCTTGCTATCATCTCCAAAAGTGATATTATCAAAGTCGGAGATATCTTCATCAAGACATGAGAATATCTTCTTTTCACCAGTCATGTGGTTTGTGCAACCACTATCAATTACCCAATGTCTTCCTACGGCTTTGTAATTCACCTACACAAAAAATCACTTCCTTTTAGGTACCCAACTTTTCTTGGGTCCTTCAATGTTAGTGATCAAAACTTTAGGCATCCAAATAGATTTTAATGTAGTGTTAGCCATAGAGCGACCAATGAATTTAGCACACACAACACCCTTTGAATCTTTCTTAAGAATATAAGATGGATCAAAGGATATGGTCTTCTTGCTCTTGCATTTGTGATTCACATGTACTTTTGTCTTGCAAATGTGACACATTTTGACTTTGGCTTCTTCTAACGTCACATTTGTTTTGGTCTTCTTGGGAATGAAAGCCATTTTCCCTTGCTTGGGCACATAATCAACGTCATTCTTGTTCAATGTGAATTTTTGACTTGTCCAACAATGATTGAACTTGACATGACTTCCAAACCACTTGGCAAGATCCTTGGACAAGCAATCCACTTCTTTCTTCAAAGATTCATTTTCCAATATCAAAAAGGACACATCACTAGAATTTTGTTCACTAATACAAGAGATTGTGCTTGTGCTACAAGAGAGGTTAGTTGAACAAGACATACAAGTTTTGCATTTAACATTCTCAATAATAGCTTTTCCATTGGCCTCTTGCGCAATGAGTAAGTTGTGAGCTTCCTTAAGCTCCTCATGCTTTCCTTTGAGGATTTCCCACGACGTGTTGAGAGTGTCATGTGATTCCTTTAGGTTGGCATGAGAAGACTTTAGCTCCTCATAGGATTTTTGGATTGAAATGTTTTTCAACTCAAAATCCTTCAACATTGCCTTTTCCTTGCGCAATTTGTCATCAAATTTTATAAGCAAGTTTGCAAGATCCATATAAGAAAGTGCATTATCATCACAAACATCATCATCATCATCACTTTCTTCTTCATCAATTATTACCTTCAAAGTACCCTTGGCCATGAGGCAATATGGCTTGGAGAAGAGCGATGGAGCTTCCTTGATTGTAACTCCGGCAAGACTCCTTGAGGGCTTGACTTCATCTTCGTCCTCATTGGAACTTACATCGGAACCCCATTCAACAAAGTAGGCTTGCCCATTCTTATCCCTCCTGTAGTACTTCTTTTTCTTGTTCTTGTTCTTGCTAAATTTGCCTTCTTTCTTGTTTGGACAATTTATTGATATATGTCCAATCTCTCCACAAGTGAAGCATTCTTTTCCTTCAAATGGATTCTTCTTTGAAAATTGATTTTTCCTTCAAAATTTCTTCTTCTCAAGAATTCTTTTGAGCCCTCTAACAATGAGTGTCATCTCCTCATCCGACTCATCTTCTTTACTTTTATGATCTTCTTCTTCTAGAGTAGCTTTGGCCTTGAGTGCAATATTCTTCTTTTCTTCACTAGTTGATTGACCATGAGCTTCTTTTTGAGATTGCTTGAAAATATCATGTGTGAGCACTTCACCAATCACCTCCGTGGGAGTCATATTCTTCAAGTTCTCCCTCACAAGCAAAGTAACTATGGTCTCATATTTTTCCGGGAGGCATCTAAGAAACTTTTGTGAGAAATCTTGATCGGGTATGTCATGATCAAGACACTTGAGCTCATTCACAATGTCATTCAACCGATTGAACATGGTTGAAATGTCTTCATCCTATTTCATGGTGAATTCATTAAATTTGCCTTTGTACAAATAGAGCTTGGCTTCCTTCACCGAAGATATTCCTTCATAGATTTCCGCAAGCTTGTTCCAAACATCTCGTGCAATAAAGAGACCCTTGACACGATTGAATTGATCAATTGAAAGACCCTCATACAAGATGCACAAAGCTTCTTCATTGAGATCTTCATTTTCCAAATCTGTTGGAGTTTTGTTATCTTTATCTAGAATGACCAACCCATTCTCAACAATATTCCAAACCTTTCTCCCTGATGTCCTCAAATAAGTTGTCATTCTAGTTTTCCAATAATCATAATTTCCCCCATCAAAGAAAGGAGTCTTCCTTTGCTTCATTTTGTTCTCTCTAGCCATTTTAATCCTACTCCGCGATGGTTAAATCCTTCAATTTGGGAGTACTTAGCTCTGATGCCACTTGTAGGATCTAGGATTACCGACTAGAGGGGGGTGAATAGGCGGTTTCAAACTTCAAACTCAACACTAGAGAAATTTATTTAGAACCATAAGGTGAAATAATTCTCTAGCTATTCTAAGCCTATGTTGAGGGGTTTGCAACCTAGGATGACAAGATACAATTCAAGTTCTATGTAAATAACTTGCTCAAAGTAAATTGCTCAAGACAAGAACAAGATCAAACCACAAGTATGAGATACAAATTTATCTCGTGGTATCGATGACTTGCCGGTCACCCCTAGTCCACGTTGAGATGGATTCAATGTTCAACCGCTTCTCTATCAAGACTCCGCTTGATCTCTAAGCCAGTTAGAACCAAAGAACCGCTCCAAATCTCGATTTCACTAGAGTTGCTCTTCACCACTCCGGCGAGGTGAGCACAATGACCTCTAACAACCAATTTCCACGGCAACTTCACAATCTTCTTGAAGTGCTCGGTGGAATCACGAGTTCCAAGCCGTCTAGGAGGCGGCAACCTCCAAGAGTAACAAATCAACCACGAGATCAATGATATCCTAGTGCCACAATGATCAAATCCTTGATGCAATGCACTAGAAGCTGTCAATCTCACCAAGAAATGTGTATCAAGCTTTCCAAAGTGCCAAGAGAGCTTACAAGTCCGCGGGGTGTGAGTATTTATAGCCCCCTCCTCAAAACTAGCCGTTATGTGCAAACTCAGTTGAGAAACGTGCACCGCGGACTGTCCGCCTGACAGTCGCGGACCATTCACGTTCAAATCTCAACGGTTATAATGCACAGTCAAATGTGTGTTAGAGATGACCATTGTGTCGGTCGGACTGTCCGCCCGACACCCGTGGACTGTCCGAGCTCCCCTCGGACGGCCTGCCAGGCCTCGGTCGGACGGTCTGACCCCCTGGAACCGTGAAAACGCTCTCTGTGTAAACTTATGCTAATTTACAGACGGTCCATGCAACACCCTTGGACTGTCCGCGTGAACACTTAGCACCAGCTCAAGTTAATGCACGCGGGCCCACAAGTCAGCATCCACCGCGGACAGTCCGGCCACAGCCCACGGACAGTCCGTGGACAGTTCGGACTGCCCCAAACGGAGTTTCCACAGATTTTATAAAACAAAATATATTTCTTTTTTGCGGACTGTCCGTCGGAAGGGCTCGGACAGTCCGCCAGCCTCGATTGGGCTGGTTTTCCAGCAGATTTTCAAAGTGCCCAAGCCCAAGTTAGTCACCACAAAATCTAAATGCACTACATGCAATTGAAGGACCAATGTGGCACTAAGAATCCATTAAACCAATGAAGTTGATCCCTCTTGATAGTACGACATCTAGCCTATCAACCCGGTCATATTTCATCCTCTAATCTTCTCATGACCGGTCAAATTTAAAAGCCCTATCTTATACCTTTGACTTGAGCTTCCCATGATCCAAAGCATTCATGCAATTCACGTATCATTTCTTGAAGCTCATTCCAACTCTCAGGACTAACCTATTCTCATTATCTCAAATAAAATTGTTAGTCCACAACGATTGTCATTAATTACCAAAACTCAATTAGGGGGCCTAGATGCCTTCAGACATATGGTCACATTTGTCTTTGCCCACTTCTTGCTCCCCCGTCCTAGATTGTCCTGTCTTGCACAAAAACATGAAAGGGAGTGAAGGGGAGGGGGGACACACAAGCTGACCTTGCCTCATATGAGGCAAGCAAAGCCAGAATTAATGGTGTTTTCAAACATCTAAGGAGGAGGCATAGCAAACACCAAGCATGAAAATAGCTCTCAAAGCTAGGCAAGCCGAGCCAGGATTCGACAAGGAATCCAGTCAGATAAACAAGTGGCATAACCATTTCTTCTTTATTACTCCATATTTCTTTGTTCTCCCGTAGGATTTTGTAATAAAAATCAACATTGGGTGCAATATTTTCGGTGTGTCGAGGAAAAAATAGAGCACACACGAATCTTCCATAGTTTTTATTTAATAATATGAGTATAATACTAAGTTCTTTATACACAAAGTTGCATCCATCTAACTTGTAAATTAAGCATGAGGAATCAATTAGACATGATAAACACATAAAAGGTTCATGATTATGACATGACCTAAATTCTGAAGAAAAGCACAAACCAATTCTTGAGCAATTTAGTATTCATAAACTTTTTAGTCTTGTAAACAGATTTGACTTGCAAACAAAAGAAATAGAGATGGAACCATAGTACCAGGACAAAATTTGAAGAATATGACATGCAACGAGAAAGTCTAAGAGTAAATAACTTACTTCTTACGGAACAGAAGCAACCACTTCCAAGCTGATCACTGCCTCAAGCCAAAGGCTCGGATGTGCTGTGGCAACTATCTCTGGCACTTTACAGAATGCATGCCTCAGCATACTACTGCACGAAAATATTCCCGAATCAGAAAGCAAAACCAAAATAATATAAAATTATGATAAGAGATGAACAGAAAAATGAATGTCCAATGTTAACCTCATAACTTACTCTCCACCCGCATTCTGACATTTTTGTTCAACCGGATCAATAATACGCTTGACTGGATCATTGAGTTATGAATAAAAGCAATTTTAATAATCACAAGTCATCAGGAAAGGTTATTGCTGCCAGACATCCAGGCTTAGGCCCATAAAAGGACACAACTAGACCAAATTATGCCGCGGGCAGGCTAGAGGTGGCTGTGGCCAAGCCAAAGTTGCCACTGCCACGGCAAAGACGATCGCTACCAGGCCAAAGGCGGCCACAACAGGCCGCAAACCGGCAATAGACGGTCAAATCCAGCCAGAGGCGACCACAGCCAGGCCAAAGACGGATGCAGCCGGCCGGAGGCGGCCGTGGCTAGGCCAAAAGGCGGCCACCGCCAGGCCAAAGGCGGCTATGGCCAACCACAACAAACACCAAGCAAGAAAATCATTCTCAAAGCCAGACAAGCGTCGAGTCAGGATTCGACAAGGAATCCAGACAGATAAAGAAGCGGCACAACCTTATTTTTCTCTATTACTTCACATGTCTTTGTTCTTCCTTTACGATATTGTAATAAAAATCAACATTGGGTGCAGTATTTTGGTGTGTCGTGCAAAAAATTGAGCACAAACGAAATCATGACCCGCTTACTGGGCTTTCAAGTTTCAAGCATGGAATTTTGAGGTTTGAATTTGATTATACACATTCAAAGGACAAACGGCTTCGCCATGATGATGCTGGGGAGCTGCGCACGTCCTATGGCACGCGGTTGATCCGTGAAAATTAAGATTGACGAGAACCAAGTTTCCGAATTCCAATCATCATCATATCATTGCAATCGGTTGTTCCCGGAAAGTCAGAACTCCTTCCGTCTCTAAATAACTGTCGTCGTGGGTTTTCGTGCCACGACTTTGCTTCGATTCGTAGAAAATACGTGTAACATTTTAATCTCCAAATAAATTTATTAAAAAACTAGATTTAAATATCTATCTAATGATATTTATTATGTATCATAAATATTAATATATATTTTATATATTTGGTCAAAGATGTTTCTCGAAAAACGAAAATCACCAATATTTAGAGAGGGGAAGTACCTAACAACGTCACTAACGGCCAAACGGACTTGACACGTGGTTGATCCGTGAGTCTGTGACGTGACTTTGTGAGCCCGTACGGAAGAGGCACGCCTGTTTAACGAACAGGCGGACGTCGCATACCCACGCCTCCCTGCCCAGACCTTAGCCGCTGACTCTGTTGCCCCACCGCTCCAAGGCAGCAGCTTGACACGCGCTAAGTCTCCGCTCTGTCGCCATAACGTGCCTCCCTGGCCCTCAAGGATAAACTGCCACGTTTGCTGGGAAATAAAAAAATAAAAAAGGAAATAGGAAAAGTTCAGCTGCGTCGTCTTGCTGGCTTCCTGCCACTCCCGAGCGCAACAGGGTCACAAGGCAACAGACGCCATCTCGCGCAATCTAGCTCACTCCGAAAGATCAAACGCCCCACCCAAGAAGCCATTAAAATAACACCGGCATAGAATTCCCTCCGCCCCCCTCGCACCAAAAGCCAGGCGACGCGAAGGAGAGGATAAGGGCCCCGCAAACCCTAGCGCCGGCGCCAAGCAACGACGTGCGCGCCAGGCGGCAGGCCCCGCGCGCCACGCGCCTGCCTGCATTCGCGATTCCTTTCCCTTCACGCCGCGGCAACCTCCCGCGCGCGCATTGTGTCAGGGCGGAGGGATCCATGGCGCTGGCGGCGCGACGGGGCTCCTGGTGGTAGGTCTCCGCGGGTGCCGGATCTAGCTGGAGGCCGCGGCATGGCGCTCTTCCGCAAGTTCTTCTACCGCAAGCCGCCCGACGGGCTCCTCGAGATCACCGAGCGCGTCTACGGTGCGTTTGCCCCCGCCCGATCCTCCCGACTCGGCAATGCCAGTGCCCATTTCACAGGGGAATGCTCTGTGCGTGCTCGTCTGATTTGCGTTTCCATTTTCGAACGACGTGGTGGATATGTTTGTTCGTGGAAACGATCCCGGTCGTGTTTTTTTACTCCATATCTTGTTTGGTTTGTCGTGCGCAGTTCGTCTTCACATGTTTCGGTGTTTCGAGATGAGACTGATGAAATTTTAGTTGCCGTCGAGCTTTAGCAGCTCTACTTCAGCGGCCCTGCTGTTTTATGTTGTGTGGAATTTTTATTAGGCCATATTTTCCACAGTTTCTTTAGAGGAAACTTTAGTGAAACAATCCTTTGTCTACAGCGCTGTTGGGTGCATTGCAATTGCTACCTTTGCCGATCGGGGTGGACAATATGGGATATTCGGTGTGTTGAGGACTTGAGGTTAGCTAACCAGGCATTACATTTTTCGCAGTGGGTTGCTCCCTGGCCATTTCTGTAGTTGATGAAACGTCTGACGAGCAATATTATAGGATTGAAACTGGTTATGGGATGAGCTCTGTATATTTGTTACTTAGTAAGGGACGTTGGCTAAGTGCCTTCGTTTACTATTCCATCACTGTTGTAGCACAAGTGGGTTCCATCGTCCCATGAAAAAACTTTACAATGATCTGGAATTCTGGACCCAAATCTCCTATCGATAGGAGCCTGTGGTCTCAAAGACAGTCCCATACATCCATTTTCATTTTTAGGCCCCGTTTGGGCATGTGGAAAAGTTTCCTGTAACCAAGAGTTGTGTCCTATAGGAGATATTGTAAGCTAGTGAAACCATAACATATTGGTGAAATTTCTGGCAATGAAGTCTGAACTGACAATGCCAGACCCAGATAATTTGACATGGAATAAAAGTTTATGATTTGAAATGCAAAACTATTATTCCAATTAAGAATCATCACTCACTTGTCACAGATATCTCACCAACAAATAATCAGAATCACATACAAGAGAAAAAGAATCCAAGAAAGGAAGAAGGAACTCGGCACCCTTCACTTTGCGAGTACTAGAATAGAGCATGAGTTAGGGTCGTCTCAATTTAACAATCAGGATAATGCTGTTATGGCCATTTTTTATGGCTTACTAACCACCCCTTTTAGTGTTCAACATGCTTGTATAGGAAAAAGGATAGAAATCCAGTTCTTTTTGTTGTACTGCTATATTGTTTCCGAAATCAAATTTCAGTCAGTCAGTGAGGCTGGTTTGGTTATCTTGTTGTACTACTTTTTCGTGTTTTCTCACTTGCAGGTTTAAGTATTATTAAACTTAGTAATGGCTCGTGATACATGCACTTTGCTTCTTTCTAAAGTTTAATTTACTGTGTATACTGTGTAAAATAGCACCTGGATTATGGGTTCTGTTTGTTCTCCACTGATGATGGTACGGTTCTTTTATTCTCCACTGATGATGGACAAATATGTATTTCTTTGTTTTATGAATGTTACTTCTCTAATTTTGTGTGAAGATTAAGGAGAATAATACAAACCACACTCGTACATGTTAGTAGATTCACCATGTTATCCTTCAAATGGCCTTGAGATTTGTGTAGATGATATTATACTTATAGGATTCGATGGTATTTGAGTTCAGGAAGTATTTATCATTCTCAAGGCACACTTGTTGATGGTGGCAATAAATGTACCCACATGTACAAGTATACAAGCCATAGGATTTAGTAATATCACTTTTCCTTTTTCAAATTGATTTGCTGTAGGCTTCCTGCCGAAAAGTTCCTTATCCCTATCTTGTTCACTGTAGTGTTTGATTCATGCTTCACAACTGATGTCTTTGATGATGAGAAGTACCGAGATTATATTAGTGACATTGTCACACATCTTCGGAGCCACTTCTCTGATGCTTCATTTATGGTCTTCAACTTTCGGGATGGAGAAAGCCAAAGTTTACTGGCAAATATCTTATCAAACTATGATATGGTAGTTATGGACTACCCCAGACAATACGAGGGATGCCCACTCCTTACAATAGAAATGATTCATCATTACTTAAGGTCAGGGGAGAGTTGGCTTTCTTTGGGCCAGCAAAATGTCTTAATAATGCATTGTGAGCGTGGTGGCTGGGCTGTACTTGCATTCATGTTAGCAGGACTGCTGTTGTATAGGAAGCAGTTCATTGGTGAGCAGAGGACATTGGAGATGATTTACAGGCAAGCACCTCGTGAGCTGGTGCAGGTGCTCTCACCGTTAAATCCTATGCCTTCTCAGATAAGATACTTACATTATATAGCTCGGAGGAACATGAGCTCAGAATGGCCACCTCAGGATCGGGCTCTTACATTAGATTGTGTGATACTAAGAAATATTCCAGGCTTTAATCCAGAAGGTGGGTGTAGACCGATATTCCGTATCTATGGACAGGATCCTTTACTTGCTACAAGTAACACTCCTAAGGTGCTCTTTGCAACACCAAAAAGAAGCAAATATGTTCGGCTTTACAAGAAGGTTAGTTGTATTTTTATCACTTTCTGGTTCCAGAACTGGAAAATTCATCACTTTGTTTCTAGCATGCAGAGTGAGAACACATATGTGCTGAATGACATTCTTTAAATTTTCTCATTTGACATGCCATTGTCTTCTCACGACATTCTAATAGTCATTGGAGTTTCGTTTCTGTTACCCAGGCAGACTGTGAGCTGATTAAGATTGACATCCACTGTCATATTCAAGGCGATGTTGTCCTTGAATGCATTAGCCTTGATGCTGATCAAGAACGTGAAGAGATGATGTTCCGAGTCATGTTCAATACAGCCTTTATCAGATCTAATATTCTGATGTTAAATCGTGATGAAATTGACATGTTGTGGGACGCCAAAGATCGATTCCCAAAGGAATTCAGGGCTGAGGTATGCATTTGTTGTCGTGATCTTTTTCTCTAGAAGTTAGGCAGAAATTGATAATTCGTTTTGTCCTCTTGTTAAAGGTTCTTTTTTCGGAAATGGACACCGCAAATCAGTTAGATCCCATGGAGGTGGCAGGTATAGGAGAAAAGGGGGGCTTACCAGTTGAAGCGTTTGCAAAGGTTCAAGAGATGTTCAGCAATGTTGATTGGCTAGATCCGACAGGGGATGCTGCAGTCCAGCTGTTTCAGCGACTCACTTCATCAGAAAATATGCAGCTGAGGCAAGGATTCCTGTCTCCAAGTAAGAAAGAAGCAGAGTCGTTGGAGCTTGGTTCAATCTCTCCAACAAACCAACATTCTGACAATCTTCAGAAAGAACCAAGCAACGTTGAGCACCCCAAAGTCTCTGTGAACAAACAGGAGAGTGGACAAAGATTGACCCTGTTGGAGCCGTCCACTAATTCTGAAGTAAAAACTGGAATTTCTGTTGTCCAAGAAAATCTAGGCTCTCTAGTTCACAAGGGTGACAGTAATACTGAACAGTCAATTTCACCAGAAAAGGCTATTCCCTCGACTGTGGAATCTATTGAACCAGCTCTGAAGGATCAAAATGCTAAGCTTGATGAGCAACATAGTTCAGACCAATGCTCTTCACCCATTACAATTATGTCACACCGGTTTCCAATTTCTAATTCGTGCTCTGCTCTTTCTGGCAACTCCGGTCCTAGACCACTTTCAGCTTGCCCGAGATTTCATAGCGCACCTTCAGCCCTTGGAATTACGGCTCTGTTGGAAGACCAAGCTGGACACGCTGATAATTGTCGTTCAACCGTAACCTCCACCACGGTATCAAATGTTTCAACTGGTGTAGTCAAAATTACATCAAAGTTACCATCAGAACAGCATCCAACAACAGGTGTAGCTCAATTGATAATCTTTTGTACTGTATGCATATCCTCATGTTACCATAATCCTTGTTTTAATGCTTTAACCTTTGATAATGTGACAGCTACTCCTGCTGTAACAAAGGGTATGCCACCTCCACCTCCACCTCCACCTCCAGCATCGCCACCAGCTTTGCTGTTATCAGATGCTATTATGATGTCAGAAGCAAAAGACTCGTTCCAACCTGCTCTCAAGCATTCAGGTTAAGTCGCAATGCATATTAAGACTATGTTTTTTTTTTCCTTGTAATCTGTTGTTTCTATAATCAAGTTCTTTCTGTGTCGTAGGCCTTCCATCTCATCCAGTGATACAATCTACATTTCAGTCACTTGGAACTAGTTCTATGCCCACGAGTAATCAGAAATCCTCAACTAGTGTTGCAATTGAATCGCTGCCAACTTCTCCAGCTCCACCACCACTCCCACTGCCCATGTCATCATCAACTTCCAGTTCTTCTTGTATTTATCATCAGCCTCCAGATTCAGTGCCCGTGTCTCCAACTTCATTCAGACCTCCAGTGCCAGCTGCACCGCGGCCACCATCACCCCCGCCTCCAGCCTCGCCTAGGCCTTCTCCTGTTAGGTCTCATGCAACGCAGCCGCCTCCGCCACCACCGCTGCCTTCACCACCTTCTTCTAGTTCATCTCCTCTGAAACTGTCTGGGCCACCTCCCCTACCATCACCCAGGTGCTCTCCAAGTAAACCTCCTGCACCACCACCACCTCCACTACTTGCTTCTACTTCATCTACTGTTAGACCTGCACCGCCGCCTCCACCTCCATTTGCTTCTACTCCGTCTCCTGTTAGGCCTGCCGCACCACCTCCACCACCTGCCCCAACATCATTGCTCATTACAGGTTCAGCACCATCTCCACCTCCACCACCTGGAACAACTTCTGGCTCCCCTCCACCACCGCCACCATGCTATTCATCAAAACAACCATCCACCCCCATGGGGAAATCAATGCCATCACCACCTGTTCCACCACCACCCTCCCATGGAGGTGGCGCTGGAGGTTCTAGCAACATTGTACCCCCGCCAGCACCTCCTGGTGGTAATGCTAAACTGTTTGGTTCTCAGGGGCGTGGGCCTGCCCCTCCTTCAGGTCCAATGTCAAGGAGCTTTCAGTCAGGTCAGGCTGTGTCCAGAAGGTCTAATTTGAAGCCGCTTCATTGGGTGAAAGTAACAAGAGCAATGCAGGGTAGTCTGTGGGCAGAGTCACAAAAGCCTGAAGAAACTTTAAAGTACCTCACTAGCATCTTGACTGAACTTGTTAATGTCATATGAATTGGGATTTTCTAAGCTAACGTGTCCTTTGGGTGACCTGCGCAGAGCCCCAGTGTTTGACATGTCAGAATTAGAAAATCTTTTCTCAGCTGTACTGCCAAGTTCCGATTCAAGGCGTTCAGATAAGTCAGGCGGTCGTGCATCTGGGCCAAAATCAGAAAAAATTCATCTTGTGAGTTGTTTTACCTAGTCCTAGTGTGACTCTACCCTCCATTTTCTGGAACTAGTGTGCTGTCACCCTGTTCTTCTTTTGTGTTGTGCAGTCCACTCCAATTTTTGTGTAACTAGTAAAGACTGCTTCTTGCAATATTTATTATATAGTTAAATATGGATATCAGTACTCCTTAGCACCTACTTTTTCCCCCTTGTATGGTAGAACATCTGCCTTTTTGCCTTGTTTCTGTTATCCTTGTTTTGTGCATTACAGTTTACGCCGATTAGTTCTGCTTCTGGTATTACTTTGTACAGAGATGTTTCTGGTGTATTGTTTTGGATCTTTACTAGTTATGCATAAGTAGCTGTAGCAATGTAGCATAAGCAATTTGAACTTTCCTTGGGTCTAATATGTGAACAAAGTGCCAAAATTATGCCATATTTTTTTTAACGGAAAAATGTTCCATGTTCATAACGCCCAACAAACAACAACAATAAGAAACCTTTTAGTCACAAGAAAGTTGGGCTAGGCTAGAGAAAAAGGAACACAAATAATAATAAAATTACTAGGGGTCTAATGCCTGGTTCATGCCTCAGGCATGTGGATTGCTGATTCCATGTGCTTCTATCCAAGGACAATTCTTTGGTATACGTTAACCTTTTATGTCCCATTTTCCTGCCTTCTCCCATGTCAGGTTTGCTCGACCATATTCATAAATGCACCTAGTATATGATGAAAATATAGTTTTGATGTAAGTCCTCATCTATTGTTTTCTCATGGGAATATCATCGTATATGGAAGCTAAGTGAATTCCTTTAATTTGCATTGTCGTCTGCTCTTTTATGCTTTCTTGATTTTGCCATTGGATAATTTACATGCTACTCTTCCCATGATATTAGCATATACAACTTACAGGACCTGTGAACCTGTGTCTAGTTTATCTGTTCAGATCAGCTTAGGTTTTATCTTGTTAACTGTGACTTTGTGACATAATGTCCCTAAAATCTACTAGTTCAACATTTGATCAGTTCATCTCTTGAAAGTGCTTGCATCAGATGCACATTAGTCATTACATAAGATACTTAACAGTCTGATGTGTGGTTGTCTTGCTCTCATGTTTTTCCTTCTCTTTTGGCTGTTTCATCTTGGTTGGTTGACATGTCATTGCTGGCGCTTGTAAGGACCATTTGATGTTTACGCCTCTTGTGTTCCTGCATGCTTCTTCTCACCTCATGTGTTCTCTATCACAGATTGATCTTCGCCGGGCTAACAATTGTGGAATCATGCTTACCAAAGTCAAAATGCCACTGCCTGACCTAATGGTAAGATGATGAAATAATGTAAATATTTATCATCTCCTGCAACAATTTTCTAACTAGTTAATTTATTGTTGGTTTAATGTACTGAAACATGCTTCTCAAAGGTAGCTATGATTGTGGGGAAGTATGATAATAGTCAAAAGCAGTTTATACTTAACATGGCAAAGTTAGTAGGAATGGCTATTGTGTTGTGTCAAATGTTATCAGCATCTAATGGAAATAATCTGGAAGGAATAAGAAGTGCATGCCACTGGTGTTCCTTTGGCCACACAGTTACTTCCATATCCTTGTTAGCAACACCAGCTTTTTTTTTGTTTTGAGCAGAGTGCAATTCTGGCTCTGGATGATACTGTCCTGGATGCTGACCAGGTGGACAACCTTATTAAGTTCACTCCAACTAAAGATGAAATAGAACTTCTAAAGGTAATCAGATCATTCAGGTTCTAGTGAGTGTTAACTATAAACCATTATTATGTGTTGAAACCAATAAGGTTTGGGATATGATTGTTAGGGTTACAAAGGAGATAGGCAAGTACTTGGAGAATGCGAAAAGGTGATTTTTTCTTCTTTAAATTGCTTTACTGCTTTGCATCTAAACTTAAAACCTGTATTGTACATACAAGCCTCTTTTATGGGGAGGCATCCCATTAAAGTCATTTTTCCATGAAACCCGTAATATGATGATTAAGG
This sequence comes from Echinochloa phyllopogon, assembly GCA_033239725.1. NCBI lineage: Eukaryota > Viridiplantae > Streptophyta > Magnoliopsida > Poales > Poaceae > Echinochloa > Echinochloa phyllopogon. The sequence continues at coordinate 17,609,067 of BTCW01000015.1, read as the reverse complement.
ACACAAACTTATGAATAGTATATTCATATATCGATTCTGATATACATCTTTCTACTGCAGTTCTTCATGGAGCTTATGAAAGTACCACGGGTAGAATCGAAGCTGAGAGTTTTCTCATTTAAGATTCAATTCCGTTCTCAGGTTTGGCAATTTGTTCCTTTTCTTGCTATCATGAACTGTACTGTTTTGCACATTTGAGAACTGCTGTGTTGCCTTGCCTTTGTGATTTTATCTTTCTAACTATTTTCAGGTTTCTGACCTTAAGCGGAACCTGAACATTGTTAATGCTTCTGCAGAAGAGGTAGGCACTGGATATTAATTGAACATTTTAATATTGACATATTGATGTTAACTTATTGTGTTTTTCATGTTCATAGATAAGGGGTTCAGTCAAGTTGAAAAGGATTATGCAGACAATTCTTTCTCTGGGAAATGCATTGAATCAAGGCACTGCCAGAGGTATGCAAAATTGTAAAAGTGATGCTTCTTGATGAGTTCCATAAACACAGTTCCTTTTAGGAGTTAGGACACAAGGGTCATCTGGGTCACCGTCTCTCCCGTTTATATTGTAAGTAGAAAGAGTTGCGTTGCAACCACGTCCAAAATTGTTGGTGTAGAAATACCATTTCAGTAAGCGGATAAAAGGTTGCAGTACATGATATTTGACTTATCATCGTGTAAAAGTAAACTTCCATTTATGAATTTTCAAGATATCTGGTTTTTTTTTCTTGAGAGTAGGAGATAATTGGCTAGTGGAGTTGTCTTAATGCTGATAACCTACTGGTCTGTTACTGATAACCAGGCATTTAACTAAGCGCTATTACATCTGCGGTAAAAATAATATTGGTGCTAAGTTTCTAGGCTTTTACTTTGCGAGATGACTGTCACTGTCATCTTATTAAATGAAGTTTAATTGGACTTGACAACTGCTGCTGTAATTTGGGTGATTCAGAACATTACTACTCAAATTACTCTACCTTGCCAGTTGTCACCATGCTGTGAAGCCTAACTAGTAATTAATGTTTCCTTCTTAAATTGTTGGGCAACATCAAATGGTCAGTTCTCTTTTGAAGGGATCAGTATGTGTTTACTTATTGCCCTATATGGCGATATATTTGCTGTGGTGATAACTTGTATTTGCTTAAGTAAATTTATCATGCCTTGTGCCATATCTTTAAAATGTTTTTTTTTTGCTCTTATTCTTCATGAATGCACTGTAGCCCCCTTTGTTTTCTGTAGGTTCTGCTGTTGGGTTCAGGTTGGATAGCTTGCTCAAACTAAGCGATACTCGTGCTCGGAACAATAAGATGACTCTAATGCACTATTTATCCAAGGTACCCCTGTATTCATTATTTTTATGTGATTCCCATTTTTCAAACTCCTGTTCCATTGCACATCGTCTATCTTAAAATACCCAAAGACAACAGAGGGTTTTCCTATTATATAATTCATGTACTATCTGTTATCTTGTAATCATCATAGCTGAGCATTATGTAGTATTGCTTTTACCGGGCAATTTCACAAAGAAACCTTCTCAATTAAACCTAGCCTTGCCTGGATTGCTGGAATGCCTTCCCTTAAAGAATCACTATGTCATATGTCTAATTGGGGTAAGTGCAAAGCCTTAAGGTTTTGGTGTTCTTGCCCATACTTTGAAATGCAATTGTGATTTTTCCCTCGTTCATTCAACTTTGTGAATTTGCCCTCTGTTATTCACAAGTCAATGCCATTTTTCCCTTGGTCTTTGCGCATTTGCCCTTGCTTTGGCCGTTAACTACGGGCAAAATTGCATCGACTTGTAAATAGTAGAGGGCAAAATCAGAAAGTTTAAAAAATGAGGGCAAAATCACATTTACACTTCAAAGTAGGGGCAAATGCCCCAAACATTAAGTAAATATCACGTGCTGTTTAAGAGTTATGTGGTTAGATTTGTTTTTTTAATTGGAAGGCATGAACAGATAGCTAAGTATGAATGAGTCTGGTTTCGGAGTGCCCACTTCTCAAATTTAAGATGTTTGCATGGATCATTTCCCAATTGTATTTGTTGTCCTACCACTGCTGCAATATGTTAATTGAGGTTGACTTATTTCTAGTGTTTCAGTGCACTTTCGGAATTGCTTACCTTGTTTGTAGAAACATCAATATATCCTGGACTAACATAGCAATATAATTTTTTGCTAGACATGTGCTGTGTTGATGTCCTGCTTCGGGTTCATATTCACGATATTTATATTTTTTTGTGTGTGACTTTAAGGTCAAGTAGAGCTGTTAACTAAACACACTTAAAAATTAGCCCTTTGTGGGATAAAGTGATTTACAAGTTTTGTTCTACTTGCGGCCTATAAATTTATATTCATAATTCATATGCTTGAATTGTGTATCAATCTGTTTAAGTAATGTTGCTGCAGGTGCTTTCTGAGAAACTTCCAGAACTTCTAGATTTCCCGAAAGATCTGTCTAGCTTAGAGTTGGCAGCAAAGGTGTAAAATTAAATGTAGTTTCTGGCATTTGGATACTTTGAATATTAATCATAAGTGATTTACTGATTGTGTTCTTGTTGAACTAATATAATGCAGATACAGTTGAAGTCTTTAGCAGAGGAAATGCAGGCAGTAAATAAAGGACTTGAGAAAGTTGAGCAAGAACTTACTACATCTGAAAATGATGGTCCTGTGTCAGAGATCTTTCGGAAGGTGACTACAACTGCTGCATCCTTATAATCGTTCTTTAATAACTGCAATGAACGTGACTATAGTATTGTATGCACCTAAGTGCACAATTTAGAAAACCAATCTGGACCGGTGGTGTGACTGGAAAATCATGAATTTCGTGGACATTTTAATATGTAGTATAAAGAGCAAGTCTGTTGGTGTTTCTCCCATCCTCCCTCACCTGCAGCGTAGAGCTGTCCTTTGCAACATGTCTGCTGTTACCCTCCCCTTTTTTCACGATGTGATATGCCCGCTGCACCTCCCTCCACTCACGTGAGCAAATCACGGGAATTGCCTACGTTTGGTCCTGTGATTGATTTGGCTTATATCAAGTAAGTTAAACCAGGATGATTCGGTTTCACTCTCCCATTGGTGTCAACCTGCTGAAGAGGGTTCTATACTATAAATAGTGAAGTATTTTTTTACCAAGCATTGGCAGGAATCGAACCCCTCACCACACCACAGCACACTTCTTTCAAATGTTCCAGGCAAACCATTTAGGCTAAGGCATTTGTTTGTCCATAATTTTCAACTTTGGATTTGAAGCCTGATTCTTGTTGGTAATGCCATCACTTGTTTGAGCCAGTAATAATGTCAAATTGGTGTTTGGACCTGTGAACCATGAGCACCTGTTCAGTTTCTAGAACTATGCGTAGATACCAGTGCGCCCTTTTACATGCATTTTTTTTCTCGAACACGCAGGAGCTCTTTTACATGCATGTTATTTCTAGAATTTATTACCAGTTTACCACCACCATAAGTACAGTCAAGTGGTAAACCCATTACCTTTTTGGCAGACACTGAAGGATTTTCTCATTGGTGCGGAAGCTGAAGTCAGGTCTTTGACTTCACTATATTCTAATGTGGTAGGCTTTTCTTCCTCTGATCAAATTTCTTTTATGACCAACAATCGAATGAGTATTATTTGTAGACTTGTTTCTATACAAATGAAATGGAAGTCGACAAGGAATGTTGGAAGTACGTAAATGACTAATTCGTGCAGGGAGTTATTTGAAATAAACATGGAAATGTGAAAGTTAAATTGAGAAGAATTCAATAACTCAAATTTTTTAAAGACAGGAAGCATTTGAAGTTTCAGAATTTGTTTGAAACACAAAGATCTAAAGGTTCTAATGTGATTGTATTACACACTGTGTATGAATTTCTCTTTCTCATACTTTCTGCTGTCTTTCAGTAACAACACCCCCCCCCCCCCCCCCCGTGTCAAAAAAAAACACCCCCCCCCCCCCCCCCTCCCCGTCATCTTATGAGCATTTTGCCAATTTGTTACTCTATGTATTTCACTTGTTTAGATATCAGTTTATTCTTATATTACCTTTCCATTTCCTTGAGTTTATAATATTTTCTCTATTTTTTCAATTCAACCTGATGAATTTTCTGCAGAATGTGGATTATTTTCTTTTGTTCTCTAATAACATTCATCACATTATTCTTCTATTGATCATTATATTTTGGTCAGGTCTTATATTGTTTTGTTCCTTTGTAAGAGTCAGTTTAGGTGAGATTGGTCAAGTCTTATATCCCCCATTGTAGCCCAAAGTGGGGGTGATGTTGCGTTGTAACCGGGCTTTTTCCTCTCTTAATACAAAGATGCGCAGCTCTCCTGCGTATTCGAGAAAAAAAATTGATCATTATATTTTTTAAAGTTATTTATTTTTTTATTTTTGGCACATTTCTGTCTCAACTAGGGCTCCTTTTAATACAAAGATTTGATTTCATGGTTTGCAAATTTTTTGTTGTTTTCTCATCATTGCTGCACTTTGCCGCTTCTTTGCAAACCTTGACCATAATTATTTACTTGGGAAATTGCAAAAACCCACCTTCTAGTTTGGGGGTTTGTAAAAGATACACCAACTTCTATTTTGTCAGTAGCCAACCTGCAACTACTCTTTTGTGTCAAATACCCCTTATGGACTTTGACTGCATGATCTAGTGCTTGTATGGCTTCAGGATTGGCGTGCTGGTAGCATACGTGTAGTTAAGTCTAATAGTTCATATAGTGCACTCTCTATGTGCATATTTTCTGGATTTACCATCTTCATGCATGGAAAAATAGAGTGGCAGGTTTGATTAAATTGTCTTAAAGATGCTGTAAGCCATGGCAAATTGGCAATTGACACCATGCTGCACTGCAAATTGCACAAGCGCTATGACATGCCTAGAACAACATGTAGGGCTTAGATGACAACCAAGACAGTTGTGGAAGTGAAACTGAAGAAAAGGAGTAAGTTTTTTTTAAAAAAAATTCACAACCCCCACTCCGCCCCCAAGTGTCTTTAGTTTTAGTTGTTGCAATTGATTATGCAGACTGTGATTCGAAATTTATCCTAAGCTCTCTTATTTCAAATCTGCAGGGCCGAAATGCAGATGCATTAGCACTTTACTTTGGAGAAGATCCAGCACGATGTCCATTTGAGCAAGGTGCACTTGCCACCTATTGTCCAAGAAATATGTTTTGTATACCTGTGGGTTAGAGACTGCTGCTCTTAGCATTTTTTTTGTTCACAAATGTTTTCCCTATGTTTTTTGCAGTAGTCACAACACTCCAAAACTTTGTGAGGTTATTCACGCGATCCCATGAAGAGAACTGTAAGCAACTGGATCTTGAAAAGAAGAAAGCTCTGAAGGAAGCAGAAGAGAATAGTAAGCAACTGGACCTTGAAAAGAAGAAAGCTCAGAAGGAAGCAGAAACAGAGAAAATAAAGAACACATCTGATAATGAGAAAGCTTGTAAGAAAGAATCAGAAAATGATAAAACTTCTAAAAGGGAATCAGCAAATGAGAAAGCTAAGCTAAACAATTCGATCAAAGAGCTAGATATATCACTTCAATCACCTGCACAAACTGCCAGTGCCAAATGATGACCATACCAGATGAACTAAGAACAGTAGCTTGTCTGATGGAGGAAAACTGGTTCTGGCTTCCTGAAGTGCTTCTCTTCTCTCGCGGCAGAATCATGCAGGATATGTTGTGCAGGATGTTGTGGATCTGCCATTGAAGTAAAACTAGCTGCAACAAGGAAGCCACTAACTGCACTGGTAAGCATCATAGCATTTTGCCGATCTATAGAACAACAGTTTTAGTTCTTTATCAATATTTCAGTTCTGGATTAGTGCTACTGTACAGCTCATTTCTTATTATATATCCTTCTGCAGCTAATACTTTCTCAGGGGATTGTTAAGGAAACTACCCTGGCCACAAGCTGTACAGATCTGACATAATAATAGTTTCTCTTTTGGGTAAAATATATTATCCTTACTCTTCTGTTTATCTTCTCGATTACGTGTAGCTATGTCTGGCAAAATGTAAAAAATAAAATATATCAATAGAGTGGCTGCTGATGTATGTCTAGGTAATTAGTATTTTTTGTAGCGGCTGACCTGTTGTAAAATAAAGTTACATTCTTACGGCATTTTGTTTCTTTAGCCTGTTTTTTGTTAGGCAAGTAGGCCCAACTGCATTGCCCCTGCTTGGATGAATGCACATGTAAAACTCCAGTTCTGAAACTGTCCTTGTATAAAAGGTGAACATGTCTCTTAGAATTTAGAATGTGTCACAAGATCATATAAAGAAATTCAACATATTCTTCAGACAAGTATCTTAGCGAATTACTGTTTGCCTACTAAGATCAGGCAGCGTTATGAGATTCGGTCTCTGTTTCAGGTGTCTTCACTCTTCAGACTTGCTGCATCCTTCAATATTATAGCCTCTATCCTTGCACAGTACAGTTGCATATTTTGATCCAGAAGCAAAATTTGGCATTAGTTGATGAGCTTCTGGATCTCACGAGCGACTTGAAGATGAAGGGTCTGACACTCTGACTGTAGTTGGCTTCTATCGAGACCTAGGCCTTGTTTAGTTTCCAGAATTGGGAGCCAAATTTTGGTCTTTTAAAGTGGGTGTGCTACTGTAGCATTTCGTTTGCATGTGTGAAAAATTGTCTAAAAATTGATTAATTAGGCTTAAAATGTTAGGTCTCGTAGAGTACAACAAAACTGTGTGATTAGTTTTTAATTTTATCTACATTTAGTACTTCATACATGCTATGACATTTTGATGTGATGAGAATCTTCTTTTTGCATAATGAACTTTGGGGTGGAATTTGCGATCTAAACAAGGCCTAAGACTCAGTGGCGTAGCTAAGATTTAGGGTAGGGTGGTCCAACTTAAAATGATTTTTAGACACTATAACTATAATGTGTCAATATATAACTATTGGATTTTCCAAAAAGAATATGGTAAAATGAGAAAATAATATCCTACAAACATCTTAAAATGAACAAGCCTGAAATATGTCTAAAAAAATGCAAAACCATCATTCTAATTCGTATCTCACCAAATATGCAACTGTACTGTGCACCCGCTCCGATCCTCTCAGTTTTGCATCTATGCCGGCCCTCCTACAGTCCGCAAAACCTACCACCCGCTGGTGTGCCGCAGGCCGTCGGAAGGTACACGACGTTCCACGGTGCCAGGACCGTGAAGGGGCGGCTGTGTGGCTGTTTCTGCGTACCGGGGAAACGAAACCAACCAAAGACACAGGAATCAAGTTACAAACCAGCTAAAATTGCTGAGGAAAATTGGGTTTTGGCTCAATTTTTAGGGTAGGCCATGGCCCACAGGGCCCACACTATAGCTCCGCCCCAGCTAAGACTATCCGCAACGGTAGACTCCAAAATTCACCCCTAAAACAATATTTAGAGGCTCATTTACAAAATTTTACCCTCCACAGCTAAGACTATCCGCAACGGTAGACTCCAAAATTCACCCCTAAAACAATATTTAGAGGCTCATTTACAAAATTTTACCCTCCAAATAACATTCTACTGCAACAATGGCCTCAATTTTTACGCCAAAAGAAATATTCCACTCCCAATCAACATCTCTGTACGGAACAGAAGCCATGCCGGGCCGTTTCCGCCGCCGCGCCCAGCGCCGAAAGCCGCGGCTCCTCTTCCTCCACGCTGGCGCTGACGAGGAGCACCTGGAAGAAGGTGGAGTAGCCCTCTGTCGGACGGTGCGGGCTAGCAGCGGCGCCCGTGGTCGGCGGCTATGAGGAGGGCGTCCCCCTTCACACCGTCGCCGTCGAGGCAGCCGGCGTCCAGCGGCGGGAGGAGATCGTGCCTGCCGGTGAACTTGTTGCACACGCACAGGCGCCTGCTGCTGCCGTGCCTGCCCCTCGAGGAGGAAGAAGTCGGCACGCGTACGAGTACGAGGAGCAGGCCGCCGCACGTGCGAGGGGCTTGGCATTATTGAGGACGACGGCGTCGTCGCGGAAGAAGGAGGTGACGAACCGGCGCTCCGGGCCGAGGTGGGAGCCCGGCGACGGGATGAGCACCGGCGCGCGTCGGGAAGAGCCCGGAGATCTTCCTCCGCCGTGAGCTGCGCTACTGATCCGGTGGCGTCGGAAGTCGAGGTCGGCATGGAGCAGGTTGAGTGCCTTGAGCGCAGCGGACCAGTCGCCGCCGGTGTGGAGGTGCACGACGTGGAGGCAAGCGAGCGCGTAGGCGTCCCTCCAGGCGGTGCCGACTTCGCTCCAGGGGCCGGAGTGGAGCTGCTCCCACGCCATCTCCGGCGCCGCCTCTGCCGCGCGCAGGTCCCCGGCCGCCGCCGCCGCCGCCTTCTCCGCAGAGGCGACGAACGTGAACCCACCCTCCCCGATTATCTCCCACAGCAGCTGAAGGGAAACGAGGAGGCTACGCTAGCACATACAAAAACTCGTTTACCCCAAAACAGGAACAACCGCGGTTATAGATCACGGATCGTTACCACTAGACACGCAGATGCAGCGGAAGCCATCTCGATGTAGACGAATGCATCGAAGTGGCAGTGCCGTGTAGTTGCTCACGTCCGTCTGGTCCTGCACGTGTGATTCGTCCTTGTGCTCCAAGCGCAGCACCTCCGAGGTATCCACACGTACGAGGATGAAACGCCAAACGTAGGTGTACTAGCACCTCACGAATGACCGCAATTTGCAGGATATGGATGGAGGTGGGGTTGCAGGAATTACTATAGCGCGCGGCTACTATTTTCACCGTGGTACTGTAGCAGTGGCTACCGTTCACACGCGGGTACTGTAGCGAATTAGGTTTCCACCTCCCTCCACCCTGTATATATATAGAGGTCACTAATGGGTTTTCAACATTTGTGGCCCATCAAGACTCTAGTATGTTAATGGATCAAATCCATCAAAACCCATTCGTGGATCCAATCCAATTTGGCTCTAGGGCATATATCCAACAGTCTCCCACTTGCACTAGAGACAATCACATAGGCAAGCTTTTCAATATTCCAAACCCCTTAAGTGTGTGACCCTAGGGTTTCACGCCCACATAGACATGTCACGAGTACTCCTACTCGGTCCAGTAGTTAAAAACGGCCTGTAGCAAGACATATCAACTCCCATGCACACATAAAGATCATATCAGACGAACCACCACAACATCACGTACAAGCTATTCCCTTTGCCTCACGATATTTGGTCTAACTCCAAGTCGACCTCTTTTTCTCGAACCTGTGAGTCGGATATTTCAAGAGGTTAACACTTAACCTAGCACGGCCATGCATTTCTTGATCCAATAACTCGAGGGGCCCAGAGATACCTCTCTCGTATAGAGAGGGGCAAATCCCATCTTGATTGACCACGCCTCACAGCATGCTTCCTGACAAACCTGAAAACCACCTTTATGATTACCCGATTACGGAGTAGCGAGTCCCTAAGTAGGTCAATTCACATCTTGAGAACATGCGACAATCTCAGGTCTTAGGACAAAGCATACACGTTGTGTAAAAGAGAACTATAACAGAGTCTCATGTTGGGTCAGTCCAGCCCCATGTAATACATGTGCCCACATTATTAGTTTGACATCTCCATGTCCATGACTTGTGAAACATAGTCATCAACTAATAAATGTGCTAATCAGATTAGGGAAAACTTTAGAATAACCATACAAGTAAAGAATTTCACAAACAATTCACATAATTGCCAATCATATACAAGTTGCCTCTCATGGATATTCAATAAATAAACAATATGTCATAGATACAATACAATCATCCCCTCACACTAGAGCTAATCTAGTTGATATCTGATACCCATAGCTCTCATGTGTGACTCATGCTTAGGCTGTGGAAGAGCCTTTGTCAAAGGATCAACAACATTCAAATCCATATGTATTTTGCATATCTTCATCTCACCCCATTTAACGAACTCTCGAATAAGGTGAAACTTCTATAGTACGCGTTGGTTCTTCTGGTGATTCCTAGGCTCCTTAGCCTGCGCAATTGCCCCATTGTTGTTACAGTAGAGTTCCAATGGGCTGGATGCATGGGGAAACACACCAAGCTCAATGAGGAACTTCCTCATCCGAACACCTTCCTTCGTCGCTTCAGAAGCTGTGATGTACTCGGCTTCCGTTGTAGAATCAGCCACCGTATCCTGCTTAGAACTTTTCCAGCTAACATCACCACTGTTTATCGTGAACACAAATCCTGATTGTGACTTTAAATCGTTTGGATCAGTTTGGAAATTAGCATCAGTGTAACCTATTACAATGAGCTCCTCCTCACCTCCATAGACTAGGAACACATCTTTAGTCCTTCTAAAGTACTTAATAATGCTTTTCACCGTTGTTCAGTGACCTTCACCTGGATCAGACTGGTGTCTGCTCGTAACACTTAGAGCATATGCGACATCTGGACGAGTACTTATCATGGCTTACATGATAGACCCAATTGTTGAAGCATAGGGGATTTTACTCACGCGCTCCTGCTCATCAGCCGTCGAAGGACACTAAGTCTTGCTGAGGTGTACGTCATATGACATAGGCAAGAACCCTTTCTTGGACTGTTCCATGTTGAACCGTTTCAACACCTTGTCAATGTAATTATCCTGACTTAATCCTATAAGCCTTCTTGATCTATCTCTATAGATCCTTATGCCCAGAATGTATGCAGTTTCCCATAAGTTCTTCATAGAAAAACTATTTTTCAGTAAAGTCTTAACGGATTCCAGCATAGGAATATCATTCCCAATCAACAATGTGCCATCCACATACAAGATAAGAAATGCAACAGAGCTCCCACTTTCCTTCTTGTAAACACAAGCCTCTTCCACATTCTGACGGAAGCCAAATCCTTTGACTACCTCATCAAAATGAAGGTTCTAACTCTGAGATGCTTGCTTTAACCCATATATGGATTTCTGAAGCTTGCATTTTTTTCCAGCATTAGTTGGATCGACAAAATCTTCGGGCTGTATCATATATACATCCTCATCTAGGTTCCCATTTAGAAAAGTTGTTTTGACATCCATCTGCCATATCTCATAATCGAAATATGCAGCTATTGCTAGAATGATCCGAATAGATTTAAGCATCGCTACTCGCGAGAATGCCTCGTCGTAGTCAACTCCTTGAACTTGTCGAAAACCTTTTGCAACAAGTCGTGCTTTGTGGACGTGAACATTTCCGTCCACATCTCTCTTTCTCTTAAAGATCCATTTGCACTCGATGGGTCTCACACCATCAGGCGGGTCAACCAAGTTCCAAACTTGATTGTGTCACATGGAATCTATCTCGGATCTCATGACACTTTGCCATTTCTCGGAATCTGAGTCCATCATTGCTTCCGCATAGGTCTTAGGCTCATCGTTGTCCATCAACAATATGTCGTGCTCTCCCATAACTAGGAGATTCATTCTATTAGTTGTGCGACGTGGCGTTTCCGACCTTCGTGGTTGTGGCGGTTCTTATCTTGCCACAGGTGCCTCAACTTGTTCTACTACATTAGCATCACTCGTAAAGTCTTGCCTCATAGGCTCATCTCGAACTTCTTTAAGATACACCTTCTGTCCACTTTTGTCGCTTTTGAGAAACTCTTTCTCTAAGAAAACACTGTTCCTAGCGACAAACACTTTCCCCTCTGATCGGTTGTAGAAATAATACCCAATTGTTTCCTTTAGATATCCCAGGAATATGCACCTGTCCGACTTGGGTGTAAGTTTGTCCGACCGAAGTCACTTGACGTATACTTCACAACGCCAAATTTTTAGAAAAGACAAACTGCGAGTCTTGCCGGTCCATATCTCATATGGTGTCTTATCCACGACTTAGACGATACCCTATTTAGTGTGAAAGCTGTTATTTTTCTAGAGCGTAACCCCAAAACGATAACAGTAGGTCCGAATGGCTCATCATTGATCGTGCCATGTCTAAAAAAGGTTCGATTACGTCGCTCGGACACACCTTTCCTCTGAGGTGTTCCAGGTGGCGTAAGCTGTGGAACAATTCCGTAACTCTTTAGATAAGTGCTAAACTCGTGGCTCAAATACACGCCTCCACGATCAGATCGCAATGCCTTAATTTTCTTGCCACATTGATTTTTTAACTTCATGCTGAAACTCCTTGAACTTTTCAAAAGTTTCTGACTTATGCTTCATTAAGTAGACATAGCCATATCTACTAAAGTCATCAGTGAAAGTTATTATTGAAATCCACCTCTAGCTGTCGTGCTCATTGATCCATACACATTCGTATGTACGAGTTCCAACAAGTCTTGCGCCCTCTCAGGAAAACCTATGAAGGGCGCCTTGGCCATCTTGCCTAGCAAGCAGGCTTCACGTGTCTCGTATGATTCAAAATCAAACGAAGTTAAAAGTCCATCAGAATGGAGCTTTTTCATGCACTTCTCACTTATATGACCCAAACAACAATGTCACATATAGGTATGATTCAAGATTTATATTACAGATAGGTGAATCATCAAGATTTAAAATAAATAACCCATTCACAATGGATGCAAGAGCCAAAACACATGCCATTCTTAGAGATCACACAACCATTGTTTTCACTCGTAAATGAATAACCATCCTTCATTGAACATGAAGGAGATACAATGTTTTGACTCAAACTAGGAACAAAATGACAATTATTCAACTCCATAATAAATCCTGATGGGAGGTGAAGTTGCATCGTCCCGACGGTCAATGCAGCAACTCTTGCATTATTGCCCACGCGGAAATCAACTTCTCTTCTTCATACGCTTCTACTTCTTATTAGTCCCTGCATCAGATTGCAAATATGAGCAACCAATCCCGTATCAAATACCCATGAATTAATACTAGAATCAGCGAGAAAAATGTCTGTAACATAAACATGAAGTGTACTTGAATTGGAAGTACCCTTACTTCCCTTGCTTTTCAAAGAAGCTAAGTACAACTTGCAATTTTTTTTCCAGTGACCCAGTTCGTGACAGTGAAAGCACTCATTATCAGCAGCCGGTCCAGCTTTAGCCTTGGGTGCTGGCTTAGATATCCCATATTTAGCCTTGCCCTTCTTTCAAGAATTACCTTTCTTCTTAAAGGTAGGCTTGTTCTGGATTGCCATCACATGGCTACTGCCCGCGCTTTTCTTAATGTCACCCTTTGCTGGTACGGATCCAATCCGCAAAGTTTGTTCCATTCAACTTATCCTTCTCAAGGACCGTACGTAAAGAAAACGATGTGGTGCTAGGTGCCATTGATCTACAATAGAAAATAATGCAAAATATTAAGACAACATACCTATGACAGAGTAAAATATATTAAATAATTTAACAGAATCTACTCCCACTAAAATCAATATCCCTCCATTGATACTTAGTGATTCAGGACTCACAACTAACAAGTCCACTAGTGAGCTTTAGCATCACCGCTAGAAGACATGGTAGATCAGTAAGCAACTCTTTGCTAATCATATCACATATGACTCCTGTTGTTAGGTGACATCTCTATGTCTCGGCGCCCAACCTTTATGCCCCAAGGCCCTTAACAGTTAAGATGACCATGTCTAAGTTAACCAACACTTTATGCGAGTAAGTATCCGATACGAACCCATCTAGTCAAGGAAAACTAGTGGCACCCTAAGTTCATAGACCCACCACTAAATATACAAGACATGTGACGGTGCAAGGTTTAGTTGGGAGGACACTCAAGACTTAAACATTGCTGAGGGATCGTTCTACTTCTGCCATCGCATGCAAAAAATAACCATTATCGTAGCATATGTAGAAGTAAAACAATGAGAACGACATTCACATAGTATTGACACGGTATGACCCATTAACACATGGTGATCTCTATCTTCATTGTATTGTCCATCATGATGATCCCCATCTCCATGATCCATGTATGCCGTCCTCTAGTGATGTGTCCTCTAAGAACTATCTAACGCATGCTAGTAAAATAAATTACACAACCATGCATTATATCATCACAAGTTGGCACGCATGCCATTACATCTAATTGACAATACATATTGCTCCAGCCATATTTCCCTACTCATAACACGCAGGTCATGATTAATTACATACATGCATCACATACACATAGGGCCATACCGATCACATGAATCTGCAAAAACAAGTTAGCCGATTCCGACGTCCAAACTTAAATAGCCGAAAACTCCATCTTCCTGGCCGTATTTCGCAAATCTAAATTCAGCGAAACTGCTATCGACAGTCGTAATCATGTGTAAAATTTTCTATAGATGAATTTTCATATAAAAATCGTCTCAATCCGAGGTTGTATGCAAAAAGTATGGCTGTTTTACGAATAACCTGTTTTTCGCGCAAAAACCGGCCCGGTAGCATATCCAATCTACACCGCCGCGCATCACCATGCGCCTGGCTATTGACCTAAGTTCGATTCGACCAATCCAATTGATCTCCATCTCACCATGACTGGGTTTACATGTATCACTTAGCTTCGATGGCGGAATTCCGACCGGTAGGAGCAATTCGTTATACGATCATCGTAGCAAGATCACGAACCGATCAGAGACTCATCTACAACCAAGCATATGTCCATATGCATACATCCGAACCTATAACGAGATAGCTATGGCCCTGATACCACTGATGGGAAACGAGGAGGCTACGCTAGCACATACAAAAACTCGTTTACCTCAAAACAGGAACAACATCGGTTATAGATCACGTATCGTTACCATTAGACGCGCAAATGCAGTGGAAGCCGTCTTGATGTAGACGAAAGCATCGAAGTGGCAGTGCCGTGCAGTTGCTCATGTCCGTCTGGTCCTGCATGTGCGATTCGTCCTTGTGCTCCAAGCGCAGCACCTCCGAGGTATCCACACGTACGAGGATGGAACGCCAAACGTAGGTGTACTAGCACCTCACGAATGACCGTGATCTGCAGGATATGGATGGAGGTGGGGTTGCAAGAATTACTGTAGCGCGCGACTACTATTCACCCGTGGTACTATAGCGGCGGCTACTGTTCACGCGCGGGTACCGTAGCGAACTAGGTTTTCCCCTCCCTCCACCCTGTATATATAGAGGTCACTAATGAGCTTTCAACATTTGTGACCCATCAAGACTCTAGTATCTTAATGGATCAAATCCATTAAAACCCATCAGTGGATTCAATCCAATTTGGCTCTAGGGCATATCCAACAGCCACCACCTGCTCCGCCCTCGCCAACGGCAGCCATCAGGGGGAGGGGGCGCTGGCGTGCTTGCTGGGGGGTGGGGAGAAGAAAGGGAGAAAAGGCACTAGCAAGGAGGAGGAGGGGGATGAGGCGAGGAGAACGGTAGCTCGACAGGGAGAACGCCGGCCTCCGCTGCTATGCCCCCCAGTGGTGATTGCCCGACGCGGGTGGACGACGAAGGGGAGGCCCCCCCCCCAAAATTTGGGCAGGGAGACTTGGGCCTGTAAAGTAGAAGAGCCTTTAGAGGATACCGCTGCAACGTGATTTTAGACCCAGAAATGGTAAAGTACAGCTCCAGAACGGTTTACAGGAACCGCTACAAATAGTCTAAGTAACTAACCCAATCGATCAAGGGTCGGGTGCATTAGGGATACGAGTACAAGGTGTCCAATGGCCCCCAGCCAAGAATAAAGGAGGAAGGTAACTCAAAAAGAAGTCTCTGATCGACTTTATACGTTCTTTGAACGCGTTATCAAGGGCAAGGGACAACCAAAGTCCTTTAAGATGCCAGCGCTACCCATAAGATGTAGTCGGCAGTTTTTGAACTTTCAATTTGTGGAGACCCACTCATTGGTACACTGACGAGAATATCAATCATCTATGCAGGAACGGGCTTTTCTCTACTTCTCTCCAATTCCACTACCCAAAAATGCCGCCATGGAAGAACATGAGTAGTGAGCCAATGCCAAAGCAGCAGCCCGAAAGAGCTTCTACCACTCCGCCAACACTGACTCTGATTTGTCCATTGGGCTGGATACCTAATTTTAGCTCTTTAAGCGGCCAGCTAAGAATCCAGGGGACACCGACTGAGAATCCATGGCGAAGGGATTGTTACACCCTAAGGCCTCGTTCGGTTCCACAGGATCGGCCTGGAACGAGGCCCAATCCGGGCGGGTTGGAATGGGCCGGCATAAAACCAGGCCTTGCTTCAAATTGTTGTTCGGTTCGATCGGATCCGGAACGAAAGCAGGCCCGGATTGACAGCCCCTTCACTCCACCGGCCCGGATATTTTCCCCGTGTGCTACCCTCCGGATCTTATCCAGACGAGCGGCTCGCAGGACGCGACGAGAGCGAAGCGCGGCGCTGGTGTGCGGCGGCGCAGGCGAGGCACGGAGCTGGCGGCGCGGGAGGCAGCGAGACGGCGGCGCGACTCATCCTCGGCGGCGACCGCCTCCCATCCAGCGACAACCTCCTCCGCCGCCTTCTCTCCGGTGTGCGCCGTCCTCCCTTCCTCCCATCTCCCCCGTCCTCGCGGTTTTGTTCCTGAGATTGCTGAGCCTAGGGTATAGTAGTGGATTCAATTGTTCTTGCGGTGCAGTGGATTTCCATTGCCTAGGGTTCTTATGTTTCACTGGATCCACTTTTTGATTTCTTCTAGGGTTCTTGTTCAGGAAGGCTGTTCACGAAGTCTCATGCAATCAGCAATAATATGGTTATTATTGTCCGTGTAGTTTTAAAGATTACCATATGAACTTGTATCTTTGATTTCTTGGAGTGTAGGATCAGGATTAGATCAGACTTTATATGGCTTGGTCAGGTTATTTCTATTTTTCAACAGCCATCTGCCTTGTGGTATGAACTGATTTTGCTCATGGATCTGAAAAAACTAGCCTCGTGTATCATTTACTGTCTTCCATGGACACTTCACACTTGTCAGTATTTTAAAGCAACAAACCTGTATTTACCACGGGCTGAACATAGTTTAGCTTTCTGAAAATGATAATAAATGTTGTGTCGTAGGATATTTTATACAAGTATGTATGGTCATGTTTCAGTCCTGATTTCTCCATTAGCTACTAAAAAGAAGCTGAAAGTGTTGCACAAATTTCAGTCAGCATCAGCAACGACAAAAGTTGTTGTGCCATCACGATTTTTGCTCTGCTCTTTGCCTTTTTAAGAGCATCACTGGAAGTGTGCATTTGTCATGTTCAGCTGAAAGTGTGCATTTGTCACTTGAAAAAACAGAAGTTTACTAGTGATCATGCAGCATTTCAGCCACTCTAGATATTGTTAGTTGCTACTTACAGAGTGATCTTTCTTTCTTGTATTATCCATGTCGCCACTGAAGATTGGTTGAGTGATCATGCATGCACGATGGAATTAAGCAATCAATGCATCATGTAAAGTTTTGGAGTTTCCTATGGGGATGTATATATATAGTTTAGTTTCGATTCTGCACCACGTGTTAAAGAGGCAGGTCCTACTCTGAAAAAGAAAGATCTGAATTTTTGCTTGTAAAATGCAATGCTGTAATAGTTACTGGTTCCCTACGGTGAAAATTTCTTGCCGTGGGGCAGCTCAACATTTTGCTCTGGATCCTGGCTTGACATTCCTGAAAATATAGCAACATTTTTGCACCATTTTCATGTTGCTCCTGTGATGTTATGTTTTTGCATGTGGTTCACCGGTCAGTGGCAGGAAAACATTGCTCCTGTAGTATGTTATTATTTTTGTTATTGCCTTTTTCAGCTGTTGAACATATTGGACCTACTTTCGTTGCTGTTAACCTAAATTTTGCACTTATCTGCATTACCCATTAGGTCTAGGCTAGTCTGATCTTTGACTACCATTGAAGGCCGTATTTTACAGTCACTGTGTCAATGGAGCTTCTATATGTTGCGGTGGCATGTTGCTCACACTCACACATGGCTACATGAGTACTGTAGAAGACTGATAGTAGTTTTCACACTTGATGATATATGTGTGCAGCTGCATCTGAACCTATTTGTTTATCTTTGGTTGATATATGTTATTTTTTCTGAATATTGTTTATCTATTACTGTTGTAGCAGGAGCTTAATGAATACTGTTTATTACTGTTGTTACATGTAGATCCCTCCAGCACCGATTCGAGTTGGAGAAGGTGAACCTCCCCCTTCTTGGGATCCAGTATCAACTCCAAAAGGTACTCATCTGTCTATTAATGTTTATTACTGTTGTTGCTCATCTGCTTTAATTATATGGTTATGGTTAATAATCTATAAATTTATATGCTTTAGTTCTACAATGAGTATCTCATTGCGAGATCGTATTAGAAAGAGGAGGGAGGAAGAAGATGATGACATGATGATGTTTATTTTCCCTGCCTTATATCTGATGGGTTCTACTAGAAGTGTGGGAGAAAAGAAGAAACGCCATACATCAGAAGAGACAGGCGAGATGAAGGTTCGTCGACTCCTAGAGGGACATGTCAAGAACTGCCAAACTACATTTAGGATGGAACCCCACATATTCAGAGAGGTGGCAACTTATCTTAGAAGGAGAAGGCTCATTGTTGATACAAGGATCACGGTCGAGGAGAAGTTAGGGTTCTTCTTGTACATGCTAAGTAGCAACGCCTCCTTTGAGCAACTCCAAGTGACCTTTGGGCACAGCAATGACACCTTCCATCGTCACATAAACCACTTCTTCAAGAATGTCATTCCCAAACTCTCCCATCATTTCCTTCAGCCTCCTAATCCTAATCAAGTTGATCCGAAAATCCAAGAAAATCCTAGATTCTATCCATTCTTTAAGAATTGTCTTGGTGCCATTGATGGAACTCACGTTCCTATTTCCATATCTCCTGAGAAGCATTCTCCTTTTAGAAATCGGAAGGGAACACTAAGCATGAATGTGATGGTGGCATGTGATTTCAACCTCAACATCACTTTTATTTCTAGTGGATGGGAGGGATCGGCTACAGATTCCACAGTACTAAGATCAGCTATGAGCAAGGGCTTCAAGGTACCTCCAGGAAAATTCTATCTAGTTGATGGAGGGTATGCAAATACTTCATCTTTCCTTGCTCCATACCGAGGAGTTCGATACCACTTAAAAGAATTTGGGGCTGGACATCGAAGACCACAGAACCCAAAGGAGCTCTTCAACCACCGACACGCATTACTAAGGAACCATGTGGAGAGGGCTTTGGGGGTGGTTAAGAAGCGCTTCCCTATTCTCAAAGTTGCCACATTCCACACGATTGAAAATCAAGTGAAGATACCTATAGCTGCTGCCATCTTCCATAATATAATAAGATTCTTTCATGGAGATGAGGAATGGTTAGATCATCAGCCGGATAATATTGATCCATTAAACTTTGTTACTTTACCAAATGGTGATCAAACAAATGACCCAGGCACTACCCAAGGCAATGCTTTAAGAGATACCATCGCCCAAGAAATGTGGGTTCAGTACCAACAACATGTAAATTAGTTTTGGATAAGATGTAATAAGTTAATAGTTATGTATCCTGTAAATTAGTCTTTTCATGGTTGTAATAAGTTAATAGTCTTGTATCTTGAATAAGTGTATGAATATGTTTTTTCTTTGAAAAGCTATGGTTGGAAAAGGCTCTCCGAGGTTCAATATGAGCGGTTCGCCAAAGCTGCGTAGGTTCATGTCCGCGACAAGTGCTACTAAAAAGAAGCCTTCTCCTAAATGCACTGGGCCAAAAAGGAGTGGAGGCTCTCCAAGAGGTATGATGTTTGATGCTTTTTCATGCTTTCTTTTAATTTTTCTATTGTTGATGCTATAAAATTTCGATTATTGATGTCTAACCATTGTTTTATGTAGTGAAACAAAGAGCAGATTGGAATCCCACACTTGAAAGATCCCTTGTCGAAATTCTTCATGAGTATAAAGATAGTGGCTATAGAGGTGACAATGGCTGGAATTCTGAAGGGTGGAATAAGATGGTGAAGGAATTTCATATGAGGAACAAGTCTGTCTCTTACACAAAGGCTCAGATTCAGGAGAAAGAAGGCCAGCTGAAGAGAGACTACAAGATGCTTAAAGCAGCAAAGCAACAGAGCGGGTCGAGCTGGAACGAGAAAAGGAACATGATTGAAGGACCACCGGCTATGTGGGCGAATCTCATGGTGGTAAGTTGATTTCTTGAAGTTGAATTATTGAATTAATTATGTGGATAACCTCATAGTGATGATCTCATATTTTATCAATGCTTTCTTTAATTGTGCAGACATTCCCTAAAATCAAGAAGTTTAACAACAACAAGGCAACATTTCCACTCTTTGATGCTTTGGGGGAGCTGTATGATGGTAACTTCTACTGCCACAATAGATGACTTGTGATCTGTTTGTTGTGTTGACCTCATATTTCCTTATTATTGTGTAGGACACTTGGCTGAAGGAAACTACAATTTCACTTCTCTTCAGGCACCACAAGAGAAAGAACCCCTTGAGCAATTCCAAGATGCTGAAGATGAGGAGCAAGGCTTTGATGACAATGTGCTTCATGAGGTACATGATGAAGTTGATGAAGCACCCAAGGAAAGGAATGAAGATGTGCTTGAAGGAACAGAGGAAGAAAGTGAGACTCCAGCTATTGAAAGAAGTGGACAGAGAAGACCTGCTGTATCAAGAATGAACAGACAAGAAAAGGAACTAAAGAAGCCAAGAAAGAGTGAGAAGATAGAAACGATCATGGGGACATACATAGAAATGAGAACCAAACAAGTAGAAGATGAAGCTGCTAGAGAAAGGGAGGCTAGAGAAAGGGAAGAAAGAGAGAAGAAGGAGGCTAGAGAAAGGGAAGAAATAGAGAAGATGGAGGCTAGAGAAAGGGAAGAAAGAGAGAAGGAGGCTGCTGAAAGTAATGATTTCTCCATCAAAAAGTGCATAGCAGTTCTCAATACATTGGAAGGAATGAGCAAACTGGAGAAGGCAAAAGCATACTCAGTCTTCACCAAGAGCAATGAGAGCAGAGAGACTTTCATATGTGCTTGTGCTGCAGATCAAGAATCAGCCTTGATTTGGCTAAGAAATGAGATGTCTTAGCAGGTGGGGTTCATGACTTTGAATTGTTACTTGCCTGATATTAGCTTTTTCTTTATTTATATGCTTTGGCTGACATAGCTTTGCTTTTTGTTCTTTCTTTTGCAGAGAATACTGATGATGTGCCCAGTCAAAAGAGCTCCAAGCAAGGTACTTGATTTTGCATCTCTTCTATGTAGTTTTCCATACTAGAAGTTGGTCAAACTTGTGTCCTGTTGAATGTTTTGCCAGATCAGATTTTGCTCTTCTTGGTGTCAGACAGAAATTGCTCCAAGATTATATCGTTTTTTTTCTTTTAGTCAGCGATAAAAATTACTTGCTCCCAAAGGATAAGTTCTTAAACAGATGTTGCTCTTTGCACAGCCAAAACTATCAGCATGCTCAAGTAACTTAAGGCTGCATGTTATCGTTCTGTGTTATGCTCAAGTAACTTGAAATGGTAAAGACAAAATTGCTAGTTTTACTGTTACATGCATATGCTGCAGTGTTGGTTCTTAATCTGTGAAAGCAAAGGCAAGTTCAGTTTCTTTAGATGAACTTAGTAGAAGGGAGATTTACTTTCATGAATATGCTGTTACTTTCATGAATCTGTGAAAGCAAAGGCAAGTTCAGTTTTACTGTTACATGCATATGCTGCATGCTGGTAGGCTTTTTTTTAGCATTCGAAAGAAACTAATTTCTGGTCAATTCTTTCTATCATGGTTTAGAGGTCAAATTTTATTTACTCTCGGTTTGTTGTGCTTAATGTCTGGGCTGATCCTTGCAATGGCCATATTTGTTCTCATATTCTTACAGGGGCGATTGGCTAGGAAGAAGGCACAATGGAGCAGCATTAGTTCTATGGATGTCGATGCACTGTAGAAGCACATGAGGAGCAGCAGTTCTCTTTTTTTGGCTGCAATCATATACAGTCGTTTACACCATAGAACCTGTATTATTGATGCTATAAGCAACGCCCTCTAGTCAATTCAGGAACCTGTATTATTGTTGGATTAGCAACAATTTTCAGAACTTATTTTGTTTGTGTTGGAGTAGGAATGTTGTTAGCACCAAAGCTTATTTTGTCCATCTGTGATTTGATAATGCTAACAGCTATATTTTTCCTTATGAATATTTGTGAGTGTGATTCTGTATTAGTTTGTGGTTGAGATTGTGTCTGTATCTGTTCCTGTCCTAGCCGAACAATACAAAATTGCAACCCTGTTTCAAAACTTGAGCTGGAATGGATGCTGAGCAGGATTGAGTGTGAGACCTGGAACCACTTAATCCTGCCCTGGATTGGATGTTGGTCTGGATTTAAAATCGGATAACCGAACGAGCCCTAAGGCCTTGTTGGTTTCAGCCGGGGTTGGCCGGGGTCGCGGCCTAAACCCCGTGGTTCGTCCCGGCGTGGAATGGATCCAAGCCCAAGGCAAAAAGTTGTCTTCCGTTAATCCCGGTCCGGTAGAAACCCCAGCCCATCCCCATGAATTCCCGTCACCCCGGCCCGGGTTCTGACCCACGAGTCGAAGGGTGTGGAAAGAATCCCCGTCGAGTTCACCGCAGAGGCGAGCGCAGGCGATGCGCGACGAGGTGTGGTGGGCTGGTGGCGCTGCAGCAGCTGCGCGGCGGTGGGACTCGGACGGGACGGTGGCACCGCGCTGTCCCCTTCGGCATCCATTCCGTCCACCTTCTTGCCGGTAATCGTACCATCCTCTTCGTCCCCCCTTTGTTGACTACTAACTAGGGTTCTTGGTTCTGGGGGCCTAGGATATCTTACTGACTCATGACTGCGCATCAGTAATTTGTATCCGTCGATTAGCAAATCTGCAATCCCTAGTAAACATATGAAGTTTTTGTTTCGTTTTTCCTGAATCAATATGGGCTAGATAGATCGAGTTAGTTCCTTACTCGTATGATGGACTGCTGTGTGAATGCCTGTTCTTTCTATGTTTTTCTCCAGAAGCAGACTCAATTTAGCTGGCGATGAAGGTTTGATCAGCTGAGCCTTTGTGGAGGTCGAGCTGGTTCAGTAGATTTAGTGCTCTCTTTGCATTGTTTGGTAGTTGTGCTCTGCATCTTGGCATCTTGCCCTGTGCCCGTCACTACAAGCTTTTGGTCAACAACTGAACCAAGTACACCAACTTTTACTAAGTCTTCATGCCCTGGTACATCAAATCATATCAACACCAATTCAGCCCAATCTCCTTCAGCTCAGGCAAGCAAATGCTGAAATGACAGTCAAATTCCTAGCTCTCAGCATGTGCAACAAAGTAAATGAAGATACACCAATCCTCCTACTTAGTAGTAGTAGGATGCAAGGACTTCGACAATAAATATCAAATTTTTTATTCTGAGTTCCAATGGTACCATACAACGATAGCTCAGTTGAAACGTGTCTTATGTCAAATCCTTTTTCCCTAATTCCAAAATATATACACCTCACGCAGTGCTAAGAGTGCCATGAATTGAGAGATTCTCTTCTGATTCCTAGGGATGCATCTCAAATAGGTAGTATTTCAAGTTTTATGATTTTGCTTACCTGCACACCCTGCAACAGACCAATGAGTAAGCATGCATGCTTGCTACTCATCATCAGACCCGTGAGCACTTGCTGAAGGTAGTAGTTGTGGTAGTATTAAGTAAAGAAAAATGCTGCACCATCAGGTAGCAATCACCAATCATAATACTAACGTTTTCAGATGTCGGTTGTTGCCTTGTTAGATGTCAGTTGTTGCCTTTTGGTGTAATGGGTGCAGTTGTTGCCTTGTTGACCAAAAGTTCTGCATTTAGGCTTTGCATATATGGCATATGGTAAGGCTGGACAGTTTCTTTTGGGTGCTTTTAGGCTGGAGTGCTGGACACTTCGGGTTCGCCAGGGCCTAAATACAGCTTAAATTCTCAGTGATGGGACTGTATGAGATTCAGCTAGTAAAACATTGTTGTGGCCTGTCCATTTTCTATTTTTCTAACTATATGTAGGCATAAGTTGTTGTGATGCATGAACTCAACTTTTCTTTGGATCTTTTATGACTACATGTCATCTTATCAAAATAGTCATATACCACTTTTCTCTTATTAGCATATTTAGCTATAGCTACAATAATTTTTGGGAATAAACTTCAGTTATTTCCCTGCAGAACAGGACTGTCATGACGATGTGCTTATATATTGTTTGGGTAACTTCTGAATTACAGAGTGTGACAGCAAGGAAGACGGAAATGAGGCACTTCAACAATAGGAGGATGATTGGATGAGAACATCAATGATGACTTGTTGCTGTCTGCTCACTTTTTAGTTACAGTTTCATGCTTCTATTATCAACGGTTTCATCCAAACTATCATTTTCTTTGATGTAAACACCTGAAAAGCACAAGCAATATAGTACTTCTGATGTATTGGACGTTGTAGTCTTTATTCCAGAGATGGTCCAGCGTTGTCTCAGTAAATTTTCCAAGCAAAGCTGAACACATCAAACCAAGAGAGGGATCAAGGACGGTGTTTGAGTGACGGGGCGATTCACTCAATCCCTGTCTGGATTCAAACCTCCTGGGGATTAAACCCCTGTCTACCGAACATAGCCTAAGGCTTTGTTCGGTTGGAGAGGGTCTAATCCAGAGGGTGGTTTAATCCCTGCTGGGATTGGGTGAAACCCCTTGCTGCCATTCAATCCCTGTGGGGGTTTATGTCCCCATTACCACTAATTCGCTGCCTCTTATTTTTTGTTCGGTTAGCCCCAGTGATCCATGTAGGGATGAGAAAGTAACAGGATACCTGGAATCTTTGGCCCATATAGGCATACAGCCGCACAGGATCAAGCTTAAAACATGACGTCGATTTTTAACAATAATGCATTTCAGGTTTGGGGTTACCAGCTTACGAACCAAGCACAAGCACAGGTAACTCTTACGCCAAGAGCACAAATTAGCTTGTTTCTACCTCACCCTAAACCTTCCTCGCAAAACAAGATCACAAAGTTTAAAGAAAAGTCCTACTAGGACAAACATAACGTCAAAGACAGATACGGAATCAAATCTCCCCCCTTCAGCGCACTTGAGTTTAGATGCCAGTCAATTACACAATATACTAATAACTAAGCATGAGCATGCACAATTATATATTGGCCATCAAGCTTAAAAGACTTCAGACCTGAAATGTAAACAAAGAAATTATATTTAGAAAATCTAATATGCAAAAGAACAAAACTGAACACACTTGCTACTACAGATTGTCAGTTTTAACAATGGTAACTCTGAAAGGAGTCATGATCATACAAAAGTCATGCAATTAGAAACAATAGTGACTACAAACTAATAGTACAAAACTCTATCACTGTTCCAAGTGAAATTTTGCAAGCATACTGCAATAATTTTAACATGGTTAATATCAGATTACTCCTATTCCAAATAAGTATATAATTTAAGACTGCAAGTATGAAAAGCAATTTGGACATATTGCAAACATGACATGTACTGTAGTAATTGATTTGACAGAATATGAGTTATGACCTTAACAGCACTAGTTAACCATCGCATAAACATTCAGGTCCTAATTGGTGACGTGTCCTGGAACATATTAGAAGAATCAAATGTCATATTATAAAGCATTCATTTTCAGTTGCATGGGAGAGGAGAGGAGTGGAACAGAGAGCACCTGCAAAGCCATTTTGTTTCTCAACAAAATCAGTTTTTCTCAATAAATAGAAATGACAAGAATACGAATTAAATGTGAAAAGTAAACCAAATCCTTTTTAACACTCTGACTATAGGCTATGTTCTCATTCCAATGCTGATTCAGAAGAGAAACAAATCCTTTTTCACACAAACTATGACCAATGACAAGAATACGAATTAAATGTGAAAAGTAAACCAAATCTAATAGATTCTGAAAAGAAATTGAACATCCAAAAGGACAGATAGTAGTACTCAGCATTTTGGCATCAAGCTTGAGGTATATCTGGTAGTAAATGAAAAAAATGCAAACTTGATTTGGAACATAATTAAGGAAAAAAGTGATGCTGACATATCTATGCTGTTCATCTAATTAGTGTTCACATAAATGAAAAATACAAGTGAATGATGAAACTGGCATGGGTTGCTTCATTGTGGTTTGCTGTTAAATTCATGAGCAAACTAGAACTGCAGTCAGTCAAGCACAAAAATAAAGCCACAACACAGTACAACACTAGCATTAGGGTCATATATGCTGAGAACTCAAAGCCGAATTGATTTAAAATTGCTCAGATCTTCCAGCTACAGAAAAGGAAGAGCCCAACATACAGAACTAGGATACTGGATCTAACAGTCATTCTGCTTTTATTTTTTTTCTATATTACAAATTAACAAATGGAAATCAGTCTACAGTACTACTAGTCTTGTTTACAGGCATTATCCCCAAGATGGAGTTTGGGTCAAATACACAGATCAGA
This sequence comes from Echinochloa phyllopogon, assembly GCA_033239725.1. Classification (NCBI taxonomy): domain Eukaryota; kingdom Viridiplantae; phylum Streptophyta; class Magnoliopsida; order Poales; family Poaceae; genus Echinochloa; species Echinochloa phyllopogon. The sequence continues at coordinate 17,582,666 of BTCW01000015.1, read as the reverse complement.
TCAATTTATATGACTGCATCAATGCAATGCTTAAACGACAAATGTAGGTAACTTCAGATGTTAGCCCAAGAGAATATCAACAAGTGCTGGAGCAACAGGGAATCAAGACAAACATGGCCATCACAGCCCAGTTGCTAGCTATGTGTGGTGATTACTGATTACCCATAACTGAATAACAAATTTCCACATAGTACAAATCATTTAGCTAAATTGTGGTGACCCCATTGCGAACATGCCATTAACAGTAAAAGCCAACAATATAGAACAGATTGCTTTGATCCTGTTCTCACAAGTCATTAGTTCAATAAAAAAACAATAGCATCTGTACAGATCCATCTAGTGCTGGCAAAAATTCAATTGTAATGCCTCTTCTTAGTTCTCAAACTGACATCTAGCTGAAGATTGACTGAAAAACAGCAGGGATATTTCTAAATCAATCAATAGTATTCTGAAGTTTCACAAGCATACGACAGATCAATGTACTAATGTAATTACATTGGTATTCAGTACTCACATGACTGTAATTGCACCACAAAACGAAGGGTCAAAACAACCTCACGAGAGGAGCATAAACCACATAGTAACATCTGTTTGATCCAAGAAACACATGTCCTATCCAAGAACCCTAACCAACAACCCTAGGACATGGGAGATCTAACATTTGCGGATACAAGAACCCTAGGATTGGGATAGGTGAGGGGAAGAAGAAGAGAAACATACCGGTGAGAAGGTGGCTAACGGAGGGGATGGCTGCCACCTCTAGGTTGCGTCGCCGCCTCCAAGTTGCGTGGCCGCCGTTGGTTCCAAGTTGCGTGGCCGACCCTCGCGTGCAGCCCTCGTCGCCCCGCCGCCAGCCAGATCCGCCGTCCGCCCCTCGCGAGCAGCAACGCTCGCCGCCGCTGTGTCGCCACCGTCCCTTGGGCGGCCCTCGCATATCTCGCGCCCGTCGCATCGGGAGAGGGAGCGCCGGGGGTTGTTTCCACGACTTGGAGACGAGGGAGCTATCCCAGGCCGGGGGGTGGCGGGGTTTCGAGCGGGATGAGACCCACGCCGGGTGTAATCGATAGTGACTAGGTTGACCCCCATGGATCAGGCCGCATCCCCGGCCAGAAATGGGCTAAACGAACAAAGCCTAAGAGGAAGGGAGGGGTTGAGATAGGTGTTTAAAAACAAATGCTACCTCCAAGCGCATATAAAAATCTATTCTAATTTTTATGTAAATGTGTACCATATTTTTATGTGTTGCTACCTTTACCACGATAGTTTTCATAGCAGGTTCCAATCCTATCATCATTACACATGGGAATTCTAGAAAAGCTATACACCGAATGTAAAGTGGAATATGTAATTCGGAAAGTAAATAAGGTAGAGAATGTAAACTCCTAGCATGATGACTTCTCTCCAGGTATATGAAAGCAACGCTTTTCCCTAGTCCTTATTGTTGTAGCTCATCTTGAGAGAGGCATGTACAAGGGCCAAGCTCACAAACCAAGTAACTCGGTGGATAGTCGATGGGCGTTCCCGCAATGCAAGAGGGTCATCCATTACACAACTACTGGTGCCCACTCCACAAATGCAGTTGAAAGGTCTCAGAGGACTTACAAAGCATTGGATTTACAAGTTCACGTGCATGCAAAAGAAGCCCAAATGATAAAATTCTGATTAAATTTATGTCCTGATTAAATTCTGCATCGACTAATATTTCTTTAATCTATCATCTTGACGTCTATTTTGTTTTAATTAGCATTAATCATGTTGAAATAGATTATAGATCATTTTAATGTCCTGTTGCATCTTAATCACGACAACCCCTCTGAGTGCTGTTGAGATCAAATTCCATTGCAAATAAATCCATCGGTTTATGGAGTTTAGATTAACCTCTTGCTGCTAGTATTTCTAGATTAAAACTTCCGGACGCATCGCTGTCGTTTCATCTAGAGAGTCTGGTAGTAGTGTTAGTTTAAGCTTCATCAACTTATGGGCTTAGTCATAATGGAGTAAGAGATCAATGGTGCTTCTATCGGCTTCCTAGCTGATAGATTTTATGCTTAACTATTATTAATTGCACTAATCATGTGTGGACAACCCGATAAGTTGCTTTCGCTAATCAGGGTACCGGGAATCGGCCTCATGGCTGATAATTTGTTTAGACTTGCTGAGTTTACATTTTCATCATAATTAGATTATTAGACATGTGGCTTTTGATCTATCGCCCTGCTGCCAACGGTGTCTTGGTTAAATCCAATCCGATTGGTAGTGGCTCTAGAATTATTGTTGATAAAATAGTAACTTCAGTAATACTTTTCAGTTAACTAGCTGTGGGCTTATGTGTACTTCATGAATCAGCTTACTAATTGATGATTTTAAGTGATGTTTATTCAAAGAATGCCCATATATGAGCGTGAAGGCTTCGCCGCTTGTCGGCTCATGTATTTTACGTCTCTCTTGTCAATTACATGTCAAATTGACTGTGCAGGCGCACGTTACGCGCGCCGATTCAGATCCTGCACAGGAGTTAAGTAGATTTCCCAGGTCCTGCGTGTGTTGTCAATTCAAGGATTTACCGCTCAATTTTTGTGTCAACACATTTTTGACACGTCCGGTGGGACACGAAGATGTCATATTTCCTAATTTTAGAAATTCAGGAATGATGTGCCAATAATTATTACAAGACAGTCGGTACAGATACATCTATCGGCTTTACACTGTATACAAGAACCATCTCAGTGGATTACGACAAAAGCTGATAAATATTCATCGGCTGAGGGTCAGTTTATCTAAAAACAGAAAGGATCAGCACTACTGTGAAGTCAACAAATTTTATTTGAGATGACGTATTTACTGGCAGCACTTTGCTTGATGAAGAAGAAAAGTCGATTGTGATGCAGAGGTAGCCGATGGAGAACATTGGTCATTATTTATACTGAATATTCGTATCGGCTATTTACCCTCATGTCAGTAACTGCCGGTCGGTGAATGTCCAATCAAGCTTTGTTGAGATACATGATCACCTAAGCATTGTTAAGCTCTGAAGACTTAAGGCTAGTGAAATTCGATGAGCTATATGGTAAATGACAGTGTCATAAGCTCCAGATGGAAGTAATACTGCAGCCGATGGGATGTCTTCACCAGTAGGACACGATCAAATACCAAGGGCCGATTTAAGAAGGATCATTGACAGGACGTGACATATAACTTCCATAGGAGATCGTCCTGTTTACGCTTATGATGGCCGAGATACCGAAGGAGGCCGCGGAGCGTCAAGCTAACATTGGAGCCACAACCGGCATCCCAAAGACATTGATGGTGGGACCGGAGACAGAGAACTTACTTTAGGAAAAGTTGCATCGGCTGTTAAAATACATACCTCCATCGGCTGCCAAGAAAGCTTGTGAGACTTCACTATAGAAAATTAGTGTTGAAGCTGCAGGGTTAGCCAATGGAGCCTTCTTTGAAGGAAAGCCGATGCCTTAAAATACAGAAGATAGTAATCGGTGATTAATCCAGAATATAGAAGGAATATCTGTCAGAGACTTGTTTTTTGTGCCGATGGAGCCTGGATCAGAATAGTAGCTGACGAAGCTTGTTTGATGTAGCCGTTGCTGATGTAGCCGATAGCTTCAAACAAACAAGCCGATGGCTAGAATATCAGATTAAAAATTGCATTACATTACTGGACAGTCTCACTAATAGCGTCGAATATCTGGGCCGCCTGCTGATGAATAGGACAGAAATTGGGAGGCGTCGGCATTCAGACTAAAATTAATTGCCGATAGAGTATTGGGCCAAGGCCAATAGAGTTGTAGCCGATAATATGGTTAATTCTGATCGGACAAGGGGTCTTGCTTCCACTCAACATCGATGCTAGCTAGCATTGTGTGTTGGTCCAGTCTTACCACACCGGCAATTATGGCATGAGTAATCAGTTTTCAGCAGTAATACACATAGCAGGAGACACTCAACACGCAAGCAAAATGACCGAAAGTTCCCTGCAAGCAAATTTACCAGCCTGAAGACAACAAACCAAGGGTAAAGAGCTTTGGAATGTAGTTCCTCTCGTGACTCTATTGGGATGTCCAGGACCCGGAGATTACCTCTGTTGCAATGGTGCAAACGCTGCTATCAGATGGCGGCGTCGCAAGGATGCCACGTTGGATATATGCACAAGAGACAATTAGATTGAACTCGCTTATGGACTTGATTCATAAGGGATTAGGTTCACTAATGGAGCCCATGAGATGACAGCTCATTAGTACGGCATATATATATATATATATATATATATATATATATATATATATATATATATATATATATATATATATATATATATATGCGTGTAGGAGGGGGCTAGCGGCGAGACACCTGTCGCCGACGCCCCAAACCCTAATAGGTGCTACAGTGCCGCTGCCGCTACAGTCCGCGTGCTACGGTAGCCGGGAGGTGAACAGTGCCACGATGAATAGTGTTTCCTACGTGAACAGTGTTTTCTGTTGTCCCTCCTCCATCTATATCATTCAGATCGTAACCATTCATAAGGTGCTAGTAAACCTACGTTCGGCGTTCCATCCTCGTACATGTGGATACCTCGAAGGTGCTGTGCTTGAAGCACAACGATGAATCGCACGTGCAGGACCAGACGGACGTGAGCAACTGCATGACACTGCCACTTCGAAGCGTTCGTCTACATCGAGACGGCTTCCGCTGCATCTGCGCGTCTAGTGGTAACGATCCGTGATCTATAACTGCTGTTGTTCCAGTTTATGGGGTTATCGTTTTTTGTATTGTGCTAGCGTAGCCTCTCGGTTCCCCATCAGTGGTATCAGAGCCATAGCTGTTTCGTTCTAGGTTCGGATGTGTGCATATGGAGATATGCTTGTATGTAGATGAGTCTCTAATCGGTTCATGATCTTTGCTATGATGGTCGTGTAACGAATTGCTCCTACTGGTCGGATTTCCGCCATCGGAGCTAAGTGATACATGTAAACCCAGACATGGTAAACCCAGACATGGTGAGATGCAGATCAATTGGATTGGTTGAATTGAACTTAGGTTAATGGTCAGGCGCATGGTGATGCGTGGCGGTATAGATTGGATCTACTACCGGGCCGGGTTTTGCGCGAAAAACAGGTCCGTAAAAACGGCCATAACTTTTGCATACGACGTCGGATTGAGATGATTTTTATATGAAAATTCATCTACAAAAAATTTTACACATGATTTCAACTGTCATTGCAGTTTCGCTGACTTTAGATTTACGAAAAAAGGCTGGGAAGATAAGTTTTCTGCGATTTAAGTTTGGACGTCGGAATCGCCTAACTCGTTTTTGCAGATTTATGTGATCGGTATGGCCCTATATGTATATGATGCATGTATGTAATTAATCATGACCTGCGCGTTGTGAGTAGGACAATACGGCTGGAGCCATATGTATCGTCAAATTGATGTAATGGCCTGCGTGCCAACATGTGATGATCTATTGCGTGGTTGTGTAATTAATTTTACTAGCATGCGTTAGATAGTTCTTGGGGGACTCAATACTGGAGGATGGCATACATAGATCGTGGAGATGGAGATCATCATGATGGACAGTATAGTGGAGATAGAGATCACCATGTGTTAATGGGCCATACCGTGTCATTACTTTATGAATGTCGTTCTTATTGTTTTACTTTTACATATGTGACGATAATGGTTGTTTTTCTGCATGCGACGGTAGAAGTATAACGATCCCTCCACAATGTTTAAGTCTTGAATGCCCTCCCAACTAAACCTTGTGCCATCACATGTCTTGTACAATTAGTGGTGGGTCTATGAAATTAGGGTGCCACTAGTTTTCCTTGACTAGATGGGTTTGTATCGGATACTTACTCGCATAAAGGGTTGATTAACTAAGACAAGGTCATTTTAACGGTTAAGGACCTTGGGGTATAAAGGTTGGGCGTCGAGACATAGAGATGCCACCCAACAATAGGATTCATATGTGATATGATTAGCAAATGGTTGCTTACCTCTACCATGTCTTCTAGCGGTGATGCTAAATCTCACTAGTGGACTTGTTAGTTGTGGGTCCTGAATCACTAAGTATCAATGGAGGGATATTGATTTTAGTGGGAGTAGATTCTATTAAATGCTTAATGTAATTTACTCCATCATGGATGCGTTGTCTTAGTATTTTGCATTATTTTGTTGTAGATCAATGGCACCTAGTAACACCACATCATTTACTTTGTGTTTAGTCTTTGAGAAGGACAAGTTGAATGGAACAAACTTTGTGGATTGGATCCGTAACCTAAGAATTGTTCTCAGGGCTGAGAAAAAGGAAAACGTTCTAGACACCCCATTACCAGCAAAGGGTGACATTAAGAAAAGCGCGGGCAGTAGCCATGTGATGGCAATCCAGAACAAGCCTACCTTTAGGAAGAAAGGTAATTCTTGGAAGAAGGACAAGGTTAAAGATGGGATATCTAAGCCAGTACCCAAGGCTAAAGCTGGACCAGCTGCTGATAATGAGTGCTTTCACTGTCATGAACTGGGTCACTAAAAAAGAAATTATAAGTTGTACTTAGCTTCTTTGAAAAGCAAGGGAAGTTAGGGTACTTCCACTTCAAGTACACTTCATGTTTATGTTACAAATATTTTCCTCGTTGATTCTAGTATTAATTCCTGGGTATTTGATACCGGATCGGTTTCTCATATTTGCAATACGATGTAGGGACTAATAAGAAGTAGAAGCGTGGGAAGAGGAGAAGTTGATTTCCGCGTGGGCAATAATGCAAGAGTTGCTGCGTCGACCGTCGGGACGATGCAACTTCACCTCCCGTCAGGATTTATTATGGAGTTGAATAATTGTTATTGTGTTCCTAGTTTGAGTCAAAACATTGTATCTCCTTCATGTTTGATGAAGGATGGTTATTCATAAAACGAGTGAAAATAATGGTTTTGTGATCTCTAAGAATGTCATTTGTTTTGGCTCTTGCATCCATTGTGAATGGGTTATTTATTTTAAATCTAGATGATTCACCTATCTGTAATATAAGTGCTAAAAGGCCTCGGCTAGATGATTTGAATCATACTTATATGTGGCATTGTCGCTTGGGTCATATAAGTGAGAAGCGCATGAAGAAGCTCCATTCTGATGGACTTTTAACTTCGTTTGATTTTGAATCATACAAGATATGCGAAGCTTGCTGGCTAGGCAAGATGACCAAGGCGCCCTTCACAGGTTTTCTTGAGAGGGTGTAAGACTTGTTGGAACTCGTACATATAGATGTGTGTGGACCAATGACACAACAACTAGAGGTGGATTTTAGTACTTCATAACTTACACTGATGACTTCAGAACAAGCTGAGGCACCTGTGGCAAGAAAAGAACCGCCACAACCACAAAGGTCAGAAAGGCCATATCGCACAACTAATAGAATGAATCTCCTAGTTACGGGAGAGCGCGACATATTGTTGATGGACAACGATGAGCCTAGGACCTATGCGGAAGCAATGATGGACCTAGATTCCGAGAAATGGCAAAGTGCCATGAGATTCGAGATAGATTCGGTGGGACACAATCAAGTTTGGAACTTGGTTGACCCGCCTGATGGTGTCAGACCCATCGAGTGCATATGGATCTTTAAGAGAAGAGAGATGTTGACGGAAATGTTCACATCCACAAAGCACGACTTGTTGCAAAAGGTTTTCGACAAGTTCATGGAGTTGACTACGATGAGACATTCTCTCCAATAGCGATGCTTAAATCTATTCTGATCATTCTAGCAACAGCAGTGTATTTCAATTATGAGATATGACAGATGGATGTCAAAACAACTTTCCTAAATGAGAACCTGGATGAGAATGTATACATGATACAACCCGAAGGTTTTGTCGATCCAACTAATGCTAGAAAAATATGCAAGCTTCAGAAATCCATCTATATATTAAAGCAAGCATCTCGGAGTTGGAACCTTCGTTTTGTTGAGGTAGTCAAAGGGTCTGGCTTTCGGCAGAATGAAGAAGAAGGTTGTGTTTACAAGAAGGAAAGTGAGAGCTCTGTTGCATTTCTAATCCTGTATGTGGATGACATATTGTTGATTGGGAATGATATTCCTATGCTGGAATACTTTAAGGCTTCACTGAAAAATAGTTTTATGAAGGACTTAGGGGAAGCAGCGTACATTCTGGGCATTAGGATCTATAGAGATAGATCGAGGTGGCTTATATGATTAAGCCAGATACTTATATTGACAAAGTGCTGAATCGGTTCAGCATGAGACAGTCCAAGAAAGGGTTCTTGCCTATGTCACATGGCGTACACCTTAGCAAGACTTAGTGTCCTTCGACGGCTGATGAGCGGGAGCGCATGAGTAATGTCCCTTACGCTTCGACAATTGGATCTATCATGTACGCCATGATAAGTACTCATCTAGATGTCTCATATGCTCTAGTGTTACGAGCAGACACCAGTCTGATCCGAATGAAATTCACTAGACAACGGTGGAAAACATTCTTAAGTACTTCAGAAGGACTAAACATGTGTTTCTAGTCTATGGAGGTGAGGAGGAGCTCCTTTTAATAGGTTACACTGATGCAAGTTTCCAAACTGATCCAGACGATTCAAAGTCGCAATCGGGATTTGTGTTCACGATAAATGGTGGTGCCGTTAGCTGGAAAAGTTCTAAGCAGGATACTGTGACCGACTCTCCAATAGAAGCTGAGTACATCGCAGCTTCTGAAGCGGCGGAGGAAGGTGTTTGGATGAGGAAGTTCCTCATTGAACTTGGTGTGTTTCCCAATGCATCTAGCCCACTGGAACTCTACTGTGACAACAATGGGGCAATTGCGCAGACTAAGGAGTCTAGGAATCACCAGAAGAACAAACATGTACTACGGAGGTTTCACCTCATTCGAGAATTCGTTAGACGAGGTGAGATAAAGATATGCAAAATACATACAAATTTAAATGTTGCAGATAAGACAAAGGCTCTTCCATAGCCTAAGCTTGAGTCACGCATGAGAGCTATGGGTATTAGATATCATCTAGATTAGCTCTAGTGTGAGTGGATGATTGTATTATATCTATGACATATCATTTATTTATTAAATATCCATAAAAGACAACTTGTATATGATTGGAAATTATGTGAATTGTTTGTGAAACTCTTTACTTGTATGGTTATTCTAATGATTGTCCATAATCTAATTAGCACATGTATTAGATGATGAATACGTTTCACAAGTCATGGACATGGACATGTCAAACTAATAATGTGGGCACATGTATGACTTGGGGTTGGACTGACCCAACTTGAGATCTTGTTGTATGTTTATCTCTTTTCACAACGTGTATCTTTGTCATAAGACCTAAGATTGTCGCATGTACTCAAGATGTGAATTGACCTACTTAAGGACTATCAAATGCTACTTCGTAACTGGGTAGTCATAAAGGTGGTTTTTGGGTTTTTCAGGAAGCATGTTGTGAGGCATGGTCAATCAAGATGGGATTTGCCCCTCTTTGTACGAGAGAGATATCTCTGGGCCCCTCGAGTGATCGGATCAAGAAATGCATGGTCGTGCTAGGTTAAGTGTAACCTTTTGTAAGATCCGACTCACAGATTCGAGAAAGAGAGGTCGACTTGGAGTTAGACAAAATATCGTGAGGCAAAGGGAATAACTTGTACGTGATGTTGTGGTGGTTCGTCTGATATGATCTTTACGTGCGCATGGGAGTTGCCACGTCTTGCTAGAGACCGCTATCAACTATTGGACCGAGTAGGAGTACTCGGACCATGTCTATGTGTGCGTGAATCCATAGGATCACACACTTAAGGCGTTTGGAACATCGAAAACTTGTCTAGGTGATTGTCTCTAGTGCAAGTGGGAGACTGTTGGATATATGCCAAAGAGACAATTGGATTGGACTCGCTTATGGGCTTGATCCACGAGGGATTAGGTTTACTAATGGGCCCATGAGATGGCAGCTCATCAGTATGACCTATATATATGTGGGAGGGGCTGGTGGCGAGACACCTGTCGCCGACGCCCCAAACCCTAATAGGTGCTACAATGCCACAACTACTACAATACCGCGCGTGGTACAGTAGACGCGAGGTGAACAGTGCCCGTGGTGAACAATGTTTCCTGCGTGAACGGTATTTTCTGCGGTCCCTCCTCCATCTATATCATTTAGATCATAGCCATTCGTGAGGTGTTAGTACACCTACATTCGGTGTTCCATCCTCGTACTTGAAGGTCCTACGCTTGGAGCACAAGAACGAACCACACGTGCAGGACCAGGTGAACGTGAGCAACTGCATGGCATCACCACTTCGACGCGTTCGCCTACATCGAGATGGCTTCCACTGCATCTGCGCGTCTAGTGATAACGATCCGTGATCTATAACTGCTGTTGTTCCTGTTTTTGGGGTTATCGATTTTTTTATTGTGCTAGCGTAGCCTCTCGGTTCCCATCATGCCATACGCCGAAGACGGCAAAATGGCGTGCTGCCGGCAAAGTTGGTGCCGCTGCACCATTGCCGCGAGGCTGCCGGAGGTAGTTCGACGATGCTGCTGTCGGGCTATCGGGCATTCTTTGGGACGACAAGACGTGTGACGATGACAATGCAGAGCTGCTGGAGCTTAGGAAGTGGACGGCACTTAGGGATGGCAACGGGTCGGGTATGATGCGGGTAGAGTAAATACTCGCCCGAAACATATTGGCTATCAGGTAAAATTCTATACCCGTACCCTTACCCGCGGCTAAAATTCTTTACCCATACCCGCGCATATCGGTAAATACCGGCGGGTACCCGATGGGTACGGGTATTTTATATTACAAAGGAAAAAATCACATACCCGTATCGTACCTGCGGGTAAAATTTTATACCCATACCCTTATCCGCGGGTAGAATTTTTTACCATACCTACACCCGTCGGGTAAGATACCCGTGGGTACCCGTGCCCGCGGGTAGGACTGCCATCCATAACGGCACTGAGTGGCGACACCGTGGAGTTATCAGACGAGATGCTGAGGACAATGCCACAATGCTGCCGAGCTATACCAGGAGCCGACGAATACATGGAGGCAATTGAAAATTCAGCTAAGTGCATCAGCTGTTGGAAATATAAGTTGATGGAAAGCCAATGGAGTATTAGCTGATGAGCTGATGGACCAATCAAATTATTTTTTAAGTTGTTTCAATGTCAAAGAAGCTTATGGAATATTAACTGATGACTTCACAACTGGGTTGTCGAGCATGTCTTCAGTTCTCACTATATCCTCTTGATTTGTTGGCTTATCGGCTAGTAGAAACATTGTCGGTTGAATTATCAACTGGTGCTTAACAGCCGATGGATCACCTACATGCTTCAAAAAGGGTTGGTCACTAAGTTAAAAGATAAGCCGATGAAGATTTATAGTTGAATTGTTTATTGAGGCATATCTTGTCGTCAGATCCCACATACTTAAGGTCCATCTTTTGGCAAAAATTAATAACCGATAATTGATCAGAATCGGCTTCAACCAAGAAGTTGAGAATGTATACATGATGACATACAGAGCAAGAAAAGGCTCAGATTTGAGCATCGGATTATGGGAATACAAGAAGCCGATTGTCAGCTAATGATGCAATGGCCGTACAGCCGGAAGTAATTATTGAGCAGCAGGGATTAAGGGTCGCAAGACTATGCTACTGCCGGTGCCACCGCTATTACTGCAAATTGCTAGAAACAGAGGAACGGCGTCAAGCTCGACCAAGACTCTGAAAAACTGATACGGCATGATAAAAGAAACTTTACTTTTTATTGCAAAATACTTGGGAATTTTATCTTGCAAAAATAAAAAATAGCTTAGCTCCTCAATGATATAAAATTCCTATAAAAGCCATATTTTGATACATTTTTGAAAGCCTTAACATATGCTACTTGTTTTGTATTGAGCTTTGTCAAGCTGTTGTGACCCTTGTGAGATTCTTTTCATGCTTTTAAGAACAAGATCACGTACACTCCACCTGTTTTCCATTGTCGGGTATGCTAGACTTTAACTTTCGGGCGCATCGTTGTCGTTTGGTCTAGGTTCACATACTTGGCTATTTATATGCTGACTTCTACACTGGGAGTTATGCAAAAACATGCCTTCCATCCCTATAAAAATGCTCCATCCCTGTAGTGTGACTTTTTCATATTCGTTATGCAAAAGATATGAGCTATGCAAAAAAAAAGAAAAAGAAAAGAAAATATACCCGTGCTAAAAGGCATTAGAAAAGAAAAAAAGGATAAACAAAGATAGCCCATATCCCAAAAAAGAAAAACAAAAAGTAAGAGTCATACGAGAGGTTGGAGTTCCATCCAAAAATTTCCACACCTATGCATATCTTATCTTGATCCGATTGTATGACTTGTTTTCTCCATTGGGTCCGATTTTTGACTTTGCAAAATATATGATACAAGTACGCTTCTTTTTATCCCTATCCTAAGATCCACAAAAAGCCTTATTAGAAGTAGGGAGGAATAACGGTGACCCAATACCTTGATAAAGAATTATACACATTAACTGATTTGAGAGAATCATTTGAGGAGCAAGGTTATGTTTTGATTTAAAAATCTTTCAAAATGCCCAAGTTATTTAGCAGGAAGAGTATAGTTGCTTGATTCATTCACATTGGCTGAAATATTGTGATCAAGTTTGAAAGAGAATCATCGGCGTCAGGAAATTGAAGCTGTTAAGTTTCTGAGCTGGTCAAGCAGATTGAAGCGACGGATTACAAAGTTTCGAAGCATGAAGTCTTCATACTCTGAAACTTGGGGGGATGCTTGTGTTGACACGGATTTTAGTAAATCCAATGTAATCTGAATTACAAAGTAAACAACCGTTGGCTTACATCGGCAGGGTCATGATCTGCAGACTAGTTGGTGAAGTCACATGGGAAGAGAAAAGAAATCAACATGATTAGCACCGTGGCCGAATTATTTTATTGATGCTAATAGAGAGATGCAAGATGGAGTATGCACTTATACGTGCATGTCTTGACCGCGTTGCAGCCGATGAAGCTAATTAAGTGCAGCATGCATGCAGCTAGGCTTCGTGTGATTGGCCAGCAAGAAAATATATTTAAAGGAAGTGCATGCAAAGAGAATAGCGAGCACCGTGCATGCATATGGGGATGATTAGAATAAAGAAAGCAAAGTTGCCGCGAATCGAGTTCAGGATAATTACACGTTACATGGACGGGTCAGCCGGAAGCTTCATACATTAAGACTAGGGAGATGGAACGCCGGGCGCCGAGAGAGAGGAGGAGGCGGCGGCTAGGGTGGTGGCGCGACTATTCGGTCATCTTGCCCCCTAGCCCCTCCCTCGTATATATAGGGCGTACTAATGAGCTTCTATCTCATAGGCCCATTAGTAACCCTAATCCCTCTTGGATCAATATCCTCTTGGGCCTTTAAACCGTATTGTGATGATGGACTCTTGGGCATATCACCAACAGGAATGACAATCCTCCGAGGACCCCCGGAAGCAGATTCAGCATGGCATGGATACAGCAGCAGTCTGCAGGACTTCAATGCACGACACGGTTGCAGCTTCTCCAGGTTCCAACCCCATACCAAGCCAGGTTAGTCAAATCCAGGCACAATTAATTTTTGGTTCTTCATTACATGTCAGCTGATTAAGTTAGCTCCTTGGGATCTGAGAGCTGCAGCTTCAAAATTCATCTGCTTTGTGATTCAAAATTTGATTCAGGACATAATGCACATGCTTATTCTTTCACAAGAATTGGAAGCTACGTAGCTAGACAACATTTGTAATGGGTTATATGTAGCTGTAGCCAACATATCCTATTATATCTAGGTTTTCTTCTTGCAGTTTGAGGCAACTGATCTTGAGCAAAAATATTCATAAAATTATTGATCATAGAAGTAGCCTCTAGCTGAACATGCTTTCTCTATATGTACCATTCTTTACAGGTTAGAGCGACTCTAGAAAGTCGATTACATACCATCTTCTAGGAGCTGCCGGTGGAATAGAAGTTGTCATTGCTGACCTGTCCATCAACTTCGAACGCATCCTGGTGGAACTTCGAATGCATCATGGTGGAGGCTTGTGGACGTGAGGTGTCCCCACATGTCTCCACCTTTTCTGATCCATTTAGCAAGAAACCCCTTATCATATTTATCGAAGGTATGCTCTAAAGAGTTATTTATTGGTGCATCATTTTACAAATGTAATCAGTTTGTTGCAAGAAAAAAATACTTTGGTACAAGCCATGGAACAGTACATAAGGTTGTGTCGATAAGAAAACAGTTGTATGGCTGTGGAATGGTGAGTATTGATTTCTTTTTTATATTGTTAATAGTATGAACACTGTAGCGCACAAAGGCGATGGTGCTACAAAAGGACGTACTAGGAAAAATGTACAGGACTGTTCTATGCCGATTACTAATTGAATGGAAATGTAAGTATATCTTGCCTGTGCATATTAGCATATGTCAGTACTTAATGGATCTTAGGACGCCTACTGGGAGCAGGTACAATGTCTGCTCAGGTATTTTTTAGTAAACATAATTTCTAAACTTTGCATTTATTTCTTATGTCTCCCTATGTTTGTGCATTGTCCTGTCTTTTCATGGGTAATATGTAATTAAATCCAGAAAGTCTTTCCAAATGCTAAGAGCCCTTGATTTTAAAATAAATCAGGAAGGCTTTGCACAATCGAGGTAGCAAATAGATGTGTGTTTGTAGTGTGCAGTGTTTATTTTTCCAAACGAATGCTAAAAGAGTAATTATCCTGTCTGCTTTCGTAGTGTTATTAAAACATCCTGGATGAGAACTATTTTTGCTTCCTGAAACTTCACCAGACAACCTAGAACTATTATTGCTTGCTTAAACATCATGAGGTGAGAGATGTTTCCACTTTTGGTCTTGTTGAATTTTGGTGACTGAATCCTGACTCCGAAGATGAGAACTATTTTGACTTTTGCGCTTGCTGAATTTTGGTCAATGAATTGCTTCTTCATTTTTCTGCAATGTGAAGTGTGCATTCTACGTACTTTCCTCTGGTCCAGGTGACTGTATAGGATGAGGAATAACTGTTCCTAATTGTTGCTCTCTTGCATACAATCGGCACATCAATGTGTGTTGATATCTCCATCCCTTTCTCTCGTGTTGATATTGCAGATAGATTATTCCTATCCTTGGGAATATTACATGATTGGTAATATACAACCTTGGTGTTTATTTCTGGTTCTTATAAGATAGAGATAGACCACCAACGGCAATTCCCCATGCTCTGAAAGGAGACAGTGAAAGGTGAGTACTCTGTCTAATTCCTGGTTGCTCTGAACATGTTATACATGTGATGCTTTGGATATATAATTCTGTCGCTGGACGCAAATCATGCTTGGGCTTTCCTTCACCGTTGCAGAGATTATTTCATCAATGGGATGCATGAGATGAACACTAAGATAAGGTACATAATGTTGTGTTTTTCCTGGTCATCAATACAATCATAAAAAAAACTGCCTAATGCATGAGATGAATACTAAGATAAGGTACATAATGTTGTGTATTTCTGAATGGTTGTTTTGCTTGTAAATTTGAGGTGGCGCAGGTGTGGCCCTTATCTGAAAATAAGCAGTGAGGTGGTGTATCTCGGAAAATGCAAAGTGCTTTCCATGTTGACATTACCTGCTCAGTAAAGTGATTTCCTTCTTATGGTAAGGAAGATGGATTTAAGCCACTAATTATTAGCGACAGTTCACCACTTTGTTTGACAATTTCCTTGTATGCGGCTAATACGTAAGCTGCATAGTCTCTAGCAGATCCTTTAGAATATCCAAATTAGTTTGACAATTGGCAGGCTGCTCTAACTGTAGAAAAGATTTTGCTTCTCAGAGGAAAAAGTTACCAGAATATTCAAGTTACCACACATGGTATGTTCCCTAATTGTTATTTTTTATTTGTCGCATTATAATTAGTTCCTTTATACAATTATGGTATCTTTTATCTGTTATAGATAGATATATCACAACTTAGAAGGCAGAGCACTTGGTTGACTACTTAGATTGTTTCAAGCATCAGGGAGATGCTCTCAAGAGACATACATGCAGGTTTGTGACTCATAAATCTCATTTATATTTACAAATGAATCTGATCAGTTTGTTATGATACTGAGATCCAGTGATCTTACAATTTTATAATCTATACTATAAGGATCCTAGAGAATTGAAAATACTTCCCACCCAAAAAACCCACACCCGCCCCTCATAGAGGACCCACCTGTCATGTTTTTTGAGAAGAGTGAGCACCAAAGTTTTTAGAACCAAGAAAAAAATATAAGGTTACAGGTACTTTCTGTGTTTTTGGCTCTTCTTTTTTCACTGACGTTTTTGTTTACCCGCCCGCGTGTACCCACATGCACCGTGGCATTTTTCACAGAGCTCTACCTCCCCCACCCGAAGCTTTCCAAACCATTCCTCATGGTCCTTTCCATCTTTCGTAGGCTCCTCCACCGCCGCCGTCCTCTGCACCTCCATCATCCTCCGACGCGAAACCTCGAAGGCTGCTGCCCCGGCATTGCCCTATCATCTTTCGAAGGCTCCTCCACCACCGCTGCCCGCGTATACCCAATTTATGACGACAATTTTTCATCATTAAAGAACTATAAAACGTCACAAAACCTTGTATGTGGATGACATGGCAGTGACGTGGAAATGATGTGGCAGCATCTTTGTGACAATTTAATTCGTCACAAAACATTCTATGGCCCAGGAAGGCCCATCAGTGAGCAGTCAATTTGTGGGCTTAACCCAATTGTAAACCCACTATATTTTCAGTATTTATGGGCCACGCCCAACTGCAAGGCCTTTTTTATCTCATTTTAAAGCCCAATGTTCATTTGCAAGCCCAATTTATTTTGACACATCAGACATCTAATTTTTTTTCCCAAACCACTCTTTTGCATTGTTGCCACAGCCCAATTTAATAGCCCATAACCCTAACAGTTACACATGTAGCCCAAAATCAAAATGGCCAAATATACTTGTGTCAGGATACAGTATAAATAACATATTTCCTTACTGATACAGTATCAAATTCACAAGTGACAACAAATACAATATCAAATTCACGTGACAACCACACTTAACAGAGATCAGGCATTTCATAAACTACAATTAAGGCAAACTCCATTGAGCTCTTTCCACTTCAATGGGAAACCCTTTGCCATCAAACTCTTTCAAAGTGAGAACCTATAGCCACAAACAGTTTTAGATAAACTCTTGAAAAACTCCAGCAAGACTGATGGTTTAGAAAATGAGTCATAATCATGTATATACCAATGGTTAAGCAGCACAATGCTAGTACTGATGGGAAGCAGGAATGACAATGAAACAAAAAGATAATGGTGCTGAACAACCCGTTGTTGCTAACAAACAAAAGAACAAAGCTAGCTAGCTGCTGTTGCTGCTGCTCACCGAGAAGCACAACTGAACAAGAGACTAGGATACATGCTAAATATTTAGTTGAATAAACAATTAACAACCACAAACAAGCAATTATAGCTTTACTGTTTACCGATGCAAAGGGACTTCTCCTATCAAAGCTTCTGCTACTTGAACGAACAGATCAACAGCAAGGAAATGAACAGGAAGTGGAAGCAATACCTGAGCTTACCTCCAATTCAAAAGCTTGCATGAGTGCTTAGATCTGGGATGCTCCTGATGGAATTGACATTCAGAACAAAAGAAGCAACAGTACCTGGCCTCCTACCTTGAGCAGAAGCAGCCATATGATGGCTTGCCGGCGATGGTTGAAACGAACCAGATTTTCGTAAAAGAGAATCCGACTCACTGTACCATTGTGATAGTCCCAGGACACATCGGCTATCACGCACAGAACTTATTTTAGATTAATATCATTTCCATACATCGAAATCAGAGTACAATAAGGGTATTTACATAGAGTTTACGAATTTGTACAATCCCATTGGGCTAAACAACAAGTAGAAACTCTACGAAGCGGTAGCTAGGGCTTCAAGTCTTCATCTCCAATCTTCACTTCCTCTCCACAGGCATCCTTGAGCGAAGCACGTAACCCTCCAAAGAAGCATCCATCAAGTTGAAGTCATCACCTGAAAACTCCAGAACTGTCCCCAAGGAAATGGGACAGGTCCACGTCACCAACCGTATATGTGCAAGCTTTAAAGTGGACTAGTCTAGTATTCAAAGAAGCAAGGAGCTGGCTGGGGTTTCCTATGCGAAGCAACAACAACAGTAGAGTAATATCCTCAACTCAACACTTTTGAAAAACAATGGGCAATCCTATCATCACAGGTCCCCGTTTCACCATCTCCACTCTCAGTCTGTGACACGGAAAGCTCCCTCCCTTCCATGTCGGTACCTCACTCAAAATAGTTTAAAAGGGCGAGATAGAAATGAAATCACGGGCACTGACCAGACGAACAGTTCATAGGGCATTGTCCATGACCGAGGACGCGGCTATACGTATAGTTTTAACTCTGCAGAGTGTACACCTGGAATCTATGCGAAGTGCACCCACCCGGGGATCAGTCAGATGAATAACACAACACCGAACAGAGGTCTAGTAGTTACGACACCATCCTGCTTTTTCGGGCTTGGGCATGTCTTCCCGCAAGAGGTCGTCCCGGAACTGTGAAGCACTCCCCCGGGGCCAGTCGGGGGCCAAAGCAAATCAGGGAGCAAAGGTCAACACTAGTCCCCCTTACACTGATACTCTATCCTCCTGCAGGCTTGGTACCGCACTTGCTAGGCTCGGAATGGGCCCACCCTCATAATGGACACACAGTGTGCACATTTACATAGTCCCATGACGCGGTTGTCCATGTCAGTCTGCACAAGGCCGAAGGCGAGTTTCTTCCACAAATGCGTATCCGCTGCAACGGTCCGCCATTGACACCCATTATAGGTATTGCCGCCCAAACACCTCAAATCCATCAATCTCAAGTATTCCCTAAAATGTACCCACAACAGGTACTCCGTTGGAGATGCCCAAGTGCAACTCCTAGCATCCCGCAATCCGAATATTGGGTTGTTGCTCGCCTCCACAAAAATAGTTTTTCAAAATCACCTTCTCCTTCCACCCGGTTTTACTCACACACGCCAAGACAGTTTAAAATCAATTTTATCGCACCATGCAAGCATCGCGTAGCATAAGTATATGGTAGTGTAAAAAAGGGTAGCAAGGAATAACAGGCATAAAATAAGGCTATGCAGGGTACATCATCACCATCATGTGGAGTTAGTGAAGTGCTAGAAAACTAGTTGCAATGTCTAGTAGGAGTCAAGATTCGGATGGGCGTGAACCTAGAGATTGCTCCTTCTCCTTCTCGTAGCAGTAGCTTGGGTCTTCTGATTCACCTCGGTCCTAGACAGCTCCTAGAGATGTAATTAAAATAAATATCGAGGACCTACTTGCAATTAAACACCAAAACTGGACCAAGGAAGAACCAAACAACACCAAACTCTATTAAAATGTGTAGATCATGATTTTAGAAAAATAATGAAACAGGTTTCATATTTTTCTGAGCTACAGTCGATTTATTATGAGTTTTCAAATATTCGGAAGACCTTCTGAATTTACCTAATTACGAAGAAGAAAACAACAAGGACATGTGGCATCACCAGAGCATGCCACATATCGGCTCTAGGTTAGTTGTCCTGACACAAATAGTGGGCTCTACGTACGTCAGCGTTGGCCGATAGACAGTCAACAACTCATTAGCCCTAAAAGAGTCTAAGGGCCCCACATGTCAGCATGTGGATCCGACATGTCAGTTGGCCCTAAATGTTATGTCAAGTTAGTGGGCCTGGTCAGATTAGTGATCCAGGACTGCTGCAAGGCTTCCAGCCAAGTTTGGCTTGCTGTGGCGAAGCATGGCTAGTTATGCCCGGCTTTGGCCAAGTAGTAGCTGGCAGTGGCCGGCTGCAGCTAGGCTGCTGTTGGCCGCGGCCAGGCTGAGGTCGGTTGGGTGTGGCAACAGGCGGCCAGAGGTGGCTAGGATGCAGCTTCTGCTTGCCAAACGTGGCCACAATGAGCTGGGGCAAGGCCGAAGGCATCCAATGTTTGGTTGGGTCAGATATGTGGTTGAGGGGTGGCTGAACAGGAATGCACACAAGGTGTTCGTCAATATGCTAGAGAGGCATTTACCTCATTGTTGCACGTGGCACGAGGGCAAGTGAAGCTACTTGGCTTGGGTGTGGCTTCCTTGGCGCACACATATGCGGGCTCATGGCATCCCACGGTCGCGACGCGTATGAACGCGCATGAATGTGGCGCCCGTGTCGGGTGGCACAACGATGCTCTGGCGGGGTGGTTAGATAGTGCGGCGAAGGGCTAGCGCACGCACGAGCACACGGTGTTCCATGGCCGCGACGTGGCCGAGGATGGCGTGCGGGCACTCGGCATCCCGAGGCCACAGCTCGTACACATAGCAGCGTGGCTGGGTTTGCGCATGCGCGGGGCAGTGGCATGTTAACACCCGCGGCATGGCCGTGGCAAGCGTACGGACTCCCGGCAGTCCAGGCCCGTGGTGTGCACTGTGGCGAGGTGGGGAATGGCGACACAACGTGAGGGACAACACAACAATGCGATGGCGGCGAAGGCAGTGACACCTGCAAATGAGGGGCACGGCTCAAAGGCCGGCACACAAGCGATGGCGGGCTGCGGCGAAGCGAGCTGCACTAGGAGAAGCAAAGCAGCGGTGCAGCTCACCTACGGGTTTGATGCCGTTGTTCAAGCATTTCATCGAACAGGTTGGGGGCGAGGCGGCAGGGCTGGCCCAAGCGAGAGCACGCAACAGCGATACATGTAAACCCAGTCATGGTGAGATGGAGATCAATTGGATTGGTTGAATCGAACTTAGGTCAATGGCCATGCGCGTAGTGATGCGCGGCGGTGTAGATTGGATCTGCTACCGGGCCGGGTTTTGAGTGAAAAACAGGTAGTTTGTAAAACAGCCATAACTTTTGCATATGACCTCGGATTGAGACTATTTTTATAAGAAAATTCATCTACAGAAAATTTTACACATGATTTTGACTGCCAACGGCAGTTTCGCTAAATTTAGATTTGCGAAATAAGGCCGGGAAGATGGAGTTTTCAGTGATTTAAGTTTGGACGTCGGAATCGGCTAACTTGTTTTTGCAGATTCATGTGATTGGTATGGCCCTATGTGTATGTGATGCATCTATGTAATTAATCATGACCTGCGTGTTGTGAGTAGGGAAATATGGCTGGAGCCATATGTATTGTCAATTTGATGTAATGGTCTGCGTGCCAACTTGTGATGATCTAATGCACGGTTGCGTAATTTATTTTACTAGCATGCGTTAGATAGTTCTTGGAGGACTCATCACTGGAGAATGACATACATGGATCATGGAGATGGGGATCATCATGATGGACATTACAATGGACATAGAGATCACCATGTGTTAATGGGTCATACCGTGTCATTACTATGTGAATGTCGTTCTTATTGTTTTACTTCTACATATGCGACAATAATGGTTATTTTTCTGCATGTGATGATAGAAGTAGAACGATCCCTCTGCAATGTTTAAGTTTTGAATGTCCTCCCAACTAAACCTTGCACCATCACATGTCTTGTATAGTTAGTGGTGGGTCTATGAAATTAGAGTGCCACTAGTTTTCCTTGACTAGATAGGTTCGTATTGGATACTTACTCGCATAAAAGGTTGGTCAACTTAGACAAGGTCATCTTAACGGTTAAGGACCTTGGGCATAAAGGTTGGGCGCTGAGACATAGATATGTCACCCAACAACAGGAGTCATATATGATATGATTAGTAAAGGGTTGCTTACCGATCTACCATGTCTTCTAGCGGTGATGCTAAAGCTCACTAGTGGACTTGTTAGTTGTGGGTCCTGAATAACTGAGTATCAATGGAGGGATATTGATTTTAGTGGGAGTAGATTCTATTAAATTGCTTAATGTACTTTACTCTGTCATAGATATGTTGTCTTAGTATTTTGTATTATTTTCTGTTGCAGATCAATGGGACCTAGCACCACACCGTTTTCTTTGCGTTCGGTCCTTGAGAAGGATAAGTTGAATGGAACAAACTATGCAGATTGGATCCGCAACCTGAGAATTGTTCTTAGGGCTAAGAAAAAGGAAGAAGTTATGCACACCCCATTACCACTAGAGCCTGCTGAAGATGCAACTGCTGCTGTAAAAAATGCTTACAAGAAAGCATGTGATGCCAATCTTGAAGTGAGTTGCCTTATGCTTGCTTGCATGGAACCCAAGCTGCAGATGCAGTTGGAGACAAACCATGAGGTGCACGATATGATCGAGGCACTTAAGGATATGTTCCAAACTCAGGCCAGGACTAAAAGGTTCGATGTCTCGAAGGCCTTTGTGGAGACCAAGCTAGCAGAAGGCGCAGAGGTAGGACCACACGTGATCAAGTTGGTTGGTTACACCCAGAGGTTGGAGTAGCTAGGCTTCCCACTTGACCAAGAGTTGGCCACTGATTTTATTCTAGCATCACTTCCACCTAGCTTTGGGAACTTCATCTCGAACTATCATATGCATGGGGCGGAGAAGGGCTTGAATGAGTTGTGTGGCATGCTTAAGATAGTAGAGGCTAACATTAAGAAAAGTGTTGGCACTAGCCATGTGATGGCGATCCAAAATAGGCCTAACTTTAAGAAGAAGGGCAAATCTTGGAAGAAGAAGGGCAAGGCTAAAGATGTGATCTCCCAGCCAAACCCAACGCCCCAGGCTAAACCTAGACCAGTTGTAGATGAAGAGTGCTTCTTTTGTAAGGAACATGGGCACTGGAAGAGGAATTGCAAGCTGTACCTAGCTTCTCTGAAGAAAGGCGGTAGTAAGAGTACTTCCGCATCAGGTACACTTGTCATTCATGTTACATACATTTTCCTAGTTGATTCTTGTATTAATTATTTGGTATTTGATACCGGATCGATTGCTCATATTTGCAATACGATGCATGGACTAATAAGAAGTAGAAGCATGAGAAGAGGAGAAGTTGATTTCCGCGTGGGCAATAATGCAAGAGTTGCTGCGTTGACCGACGGGACGATGCAACTTCACCTCCCGCCATGATTTATTATGGAGTTGAATAATTGTTATTTTGTTCCTAGTTTGAGTCGAAACATTGTATCCCCTTCATGTTTGATGAAGGATGGTTATTCATTTACGAGTGAAAACAATGGTTGTGTGATCTCTAAGAATGGCATGTTTATGGATCTGGCATCCATTGTGAATGGGTTATTTATCTTAAATCTTGATGATTCACCTGTAATATAAGTGCTAAAAGGCCTCGGCTAGATGATTTGAATCATACCTATATGTGGCATTGTCGTTTGGGTCATATAAGTGAGAAGCGCATGAAGAAGCTCCATTTTGATGGACTTTTAACTTCGTTTGATTTTGAATCATACGAGACATGCAAAGCTTACTTGCTAGGCAAGAAGACCAAGGCGCCCTTCACAGGTTTTCTTGAGATGGCGCAAGACTTATTGGAACTCGTACATACGGATGTGTGTGGACCAATGAGCGCGACAGCTATTGGTGGATTTCAGTACTTCATAACTTTCATTGATGATTTTAGTAGATATGTCTATGTCTACTTGATGAAGCATAAGTCAGAAACTTTTGAAAAGTTCATGGAGTTTCAGCTTGAAGTTGAAAATCAACGTGGCAAGAAAATTAAGGCCTTGCGATCTGATCGTCGAGGCGAGTATTTGAGCCACAAGTTTAGCGCTCATCTAAAGAGTTGCGGAATTGTTCCACAGCTTACGCCACCTGGAACACCTCAGAGGAACGGTGTGTCCGAGCGACGTAATCGAACCTTGTTGGACATGGTACGATCAATGATGAGCCAGTCAGACCTACTGTTATTGTTTTGGGGTTATGCTCTAGAAACAACAACTTTCACACTAAATAGGGTACCATATAAGTCCGTGGATAAGACACCATATGAGATATGGACTGGCAAGACTCCCAGTTTTTCTTTTCTGAAAATTTGGGGTTGTGAAGTATATGTCAAGCAACTTCAGTCGGACAAGCTTAGACCCAAGTCGGACAAGTGCATATTCGTGGGATATCCAAAGGAAACAATTGTGTAGTATTTCTACAACCGATCAGAGGGCAAAGTGTTTGTCGCTAGGAACGGTGTTTTCTTGGAGAAATAGTTTCTCAAAAGCGAGAAAAGTGGACAGAAGGTGTATCTTGAAGAAGTTCGAGATGAGCCTATGAGGCAAGACTTTATGAGTGATGCTAATGTAGCAGAACAAGTTGAGGCACCTATGGCAAGAGAAGAACCGCCACAACCACGAAGGTCGGAAAGGCCACATCACACAACTAATAGAATGAATCTCATAGTTACGGGAGAGCGCGACATATTATTGATGGACAACGATAAGCCTAGGACCTCTGCGGAGGCAATGATGGACCCAGATTCCGAGAAATGGCAAAGTGCCATGAGATCCGAGATAGATTCCATGGGACACAATCAAGTTTGGAACTTGGTTGACCCACCTGATGGTGTGAGACCCATCGAGTGCAAATGGATCTCTAAGAGAAAGAGAGATGTGGAAGGAAATATTCACGTCCACAAAGCATGACTTGTTGCAAAAGGTTTTCGACAAGTTCAAGGAGCTGACTACGACGAGACATTCTCGCCAGTAGCGATGCTTAAATCTATTTGGATCATTCTAGCAATAGCTGCATATTTCAATTATGAGATATGGTAGATGGATGTCAAAAACAACTTTCCTAAATGGGAACCTAGATGAGGATGTATATATGATATAGCCCGAAGGTTTTGTTGATCCAACTAATGCTGGAAAAATATGCAAGCTTCAGAAATCCATATATGGGTTAAAGCAAGCATCTCGGAGTTGGAACCTTTGTCTTGATGAGGTAGTCAAAGGATTTGGCTTCTGTCAGAAAGAGTAAGAGGCTTGTGTTTACAAGAAGGAAAGTGGGAGCTTTGTTGCATTTCTTATCTTGTATGTGGATGACACATTGTTGATTGGCAATGATATTCCTATGCTGGAAGCCGTTAAGACTTCACTGAAAATAGTTTCACTATGAAGGACTTAGGGGAAGCTGCATACATTCTAGGCATAAGGATCTATAGAAATAGATCAAGGAGGCTTATAGGATTAAGTTAGGATACTTACATTGACAAGGTGTTGAAACGGTTCAACATGGAATAGTCCAAGAAAGGGTTCTTGCCTATGTCACATGGCGTACACCTCAGCAAGACTCAGTGTCCTTCGACGGCTGATGAGCAGAAGCGCATGAGTAAAATCCCCTATGCTTCCGCAATTGGGTCTATCATGTCCACCATGATAAGTACTCGTCCAGATGTCTCATATGCTCTAAGTGTTACGAGCAGACACCAGTCTGATGGTCACTGGACAATGGTGAAAAGCATTCTTAAGTACTTTAGAAGGACTAAAGATGTGTTCCTAGTCTATGGAGGTGAGGAGGAGCTCATTGTAACAGGTTACACTGATGCTAGTTTCCAAACTGATCCAGATGATTAAAAGTCGCAATCAGGATTTGTGTTCATGATAAACGGTGGTGTTGTTAGCTGGAAAAGCTCTAAGCAGGATACGGTGGCTGATTCTATGATGAAAGCCGAGTACATCGCAGCTTCTAAAGCGGCAAATGAAGGTGTTTGGATGAGAAAGTTCCTCATTTAGCTTGGTGTGTTTCCTAATGCATCTAGCCCATTGGAACTCTACTGTGACAACAATGGGGCAATTGCGCAGGCAAATGAGCCTAGGAATCACCAGAAAAACAAACACGTACTGCGGAAGTTTCACCTCATTCAAGAGTTCGTTAAACGAGGTGAGATAAAGATATGCAAAATACACACAGATTTGAATGTTGCTGATCCCTTGACAAAGGCTCTTCCACAGCCTAAGCATGAGTCACACATGAGAGCTATGGGTATTAGATATCATCTAGATTAGCTCTAGTGTGAGTGGATGATTGTATTATACCTATGACATATCGTTTATTTATTGATTATCCATAAAAGACAACTTGTATATTATTGGAAATTATGTGAATTGTTTGTGAAACTCTTTACTTGTATGGTTATTCTAATGATTGTCCCTAATCTGATTAGCACATGTATTAGATGATGACTATGTTTCACAAGTCATGGACATGGAGATGTCAAACTAATAATGTGGGCACATGTATGACATGGGGCTATAGTGACCCAACATGAGATTTTGTTATATAGTTCTCTCTTTACACAATGCGTATGCTTTGTCCTAAGACCTGAGATTGTCGCATGTACTGAAGATGTGAGTTGACCTACTTAGGGACTACCAAACACTACTCCGTAACTTGGTAGTCATAAAGGTAGTTTTCGGGTTTGTCATGAAGCATGCTGTGAGGCATGGTCAGTCAAGATGGGATTTGCCCCTCTCTATATGAGAGAGATATCACTGGCCCCTTGAGTGATCGGATCAAGAAATGCATGGCCGTGCTAGGTTAAGTGTTAACCTCTTGAAGGATCAAGAAACTCATAGGTTTGAGAAAGAGAGGTAGACTTAGAGTTAGACCAAATATCGTGAGGCCAAGGGAATAGCTTGTACGTGATGTTGTGGTGGTTCGTTTGATATGATCTTTACATGTGCATGGGAGTTGACATGTCTTGCTAGAGGCTGCTGTTAACTATTGGACCGAGTAGGAGTGCGTGAACCCATAGGGTCACACACTTAAGGGGTTGGAATATTGAAAAGCTTGCCTAGGTGACTGTCTCTAGTGCAAGTGGGAGACTGTTGGATATATACCCTAGAGCCAATCGGATTGGATCCGCAAATGGGTTTTGATGGATTTGTTCCATTAGGGTACTAGAGTCTTGGTGGGCTACAAATGTTGGAAGGCCCATTAGTGATCGCTATAAATGCAGAGGTGGAGGAAGAGGAAAACCCTAAGAGGTGCTACAGTACCGCCGTCGCTACAGTGCCGCACGCTACAGTATGCGCGTGAACAGTACCCCTCCTCCATCTATATCCTGTAGATCGCGGTCATTCGTGAGGTGCTAGTACACCTACGTTTGGCATTCCATCCTTGTACGTGTGGATACCTCAGAAGTGCTGCGCTTGGAGCACAAGGACGAACCACACGTGTATGACCAGACGGACGTGAGCAACTGCACGACACAGCCACTTCGACGCATTCGTCTACATCAAGACGGCTTCCGCTGCATCTACGCGTCCAGTGGTAACGATCCGTGATCTATAACTGCTGTTGTTCCTGTTTTGGGATGAATGAGTTTTTTGTATGTGCTAGCGTAGCCTCCTCGTTTCCGTTCAGGAGGCTTGCGGTAGTTGCGGATTGGAAGCTGGCTCGGAGCTCCGACAGCCGATGAAGTGGAGGCCCACGATGGATTGAAGCGGACTTCCTTGAAGGGCTGCTGAAGCTTGGAGATCGAGGAAGGCAGGGACGTGGTGTGCGCGTGTGACTCTGGCTGGCCGGCGTGGAGCTCCGGCGGCCGGCAAATTGGGGGGGGGGGCGGATTGAAGTTCCCACGACTTCCACGACGGGCTGCTGCGGCTTGGAGCTCGAGGCGGCAAAGCAGGGTGGTCGCGAGCCGCCTGGGTTCGCGTGGAGGAGAGAAGAGGGGCCGGGCGTCGCGGTTGGAGCTGGAGGTAAAGTTGTGGTGGCGGCAACAGAGGGAGGCAGAATCCGCGAGTTCGGCAAGGAGAGAGGGGAGGGTGGCGAGAAGAGGGAGAGAGACGGGGAGAGGGAAGAGCGGCAGCCATCTGTGTAGGGTACTTATTTGAATCCCGGATCATCACAGCCGTCCATTTTGATCCAACGGCTAAAGAAGGTGTGTTTCCATGGGCCGCAGTAGTTAGACGGGCCGAAATCGGCCTTGGCTTAGCAGATTTCAATGTTTAGTATTTTTAGTTTTCTTTTTTCTATTTTAAAGCATCCTTTTAAAGTAAATTGCAAAATAATATAACTTCTACATCCTAATACATTTTTAAAATGTAATAGACTACATATAAGTTATCTTTTATGTGTTTCAATAATTTTCTAACCGATTTGCTATTTTCTAAAGTTTCAATGAATTTGTAGATGTTTATCAAAAGTAATTCAAAATTGAACTATGTGTACCTCGTGTAAGATTCAAAAAATTGCATAAAAATCATATTTAGGCTCATATGTTCCACTATAGCCCATGTCCTATAGATAGATAAAGAATTCATTTTTTTAATAGTGATAATTCAACCTTCTATCTCTAAATTACCGTAGAATAATTGTTATAATATCTAAATTTAGTCAGAAAATGCTACAAACTGTCATGACAACATATTTCAGGTAGAAAAGTTTCCCATCAAAAGTTTAAATGATTTTGATAAAATGTGATCTTACATTGCTTATAAAATGATACGTCTCACATTGTTTCTAATAACTCTAGTCTAACTTTGAGATTAGTAGCACATTATATTTTTGAACTCATATGGAACTCCAACTTGGATAGAATCTTAGGTTTACGATACCATTACAAAATATGAAGTTAGATGACCAATTGTTGTAGAAAAATATGGTTTTTATCAATTCTCTTTCGGTGCAAGAAAAGAAGTTATATAAAAATGAGATGAAACTGGAAATAATTATGCAAAAAAATGATATGACATGAAAGATCGTGATTTTAGAAAAATTATGGAAAAAATAACCGAATTTGGAGTTTGTATGATCAAGAAATACTAACTGCAAATTTTAATTATAGATTAAAAAGAAAAAAAATATGGTGCGGGAGCAACTTCGCGCGCCACGTGGGCCAACGGGCCCAGACGGCCTGCTTGATGAAGCAGTTCAACCAACCTAGTGCTGCCACGTGGTTACGAGATGGCGTACTGTATATATTAATTTCCATCCCCAAGTAATCGCCACCCAGTCGAGTACCTCGGTGGTAAGGCGCGAATTCCCTGTCCATCAGGTTGCTAGAAGTTGTCACAAGTGATCCCGTGGAGCAGTGGTAAGCATTGCACGTGAATAGCTCGAGACCGATGAGAGCACCTTTTTTCCCGCTTTTTTCTATTTATTCCTTATTGTTATACCCTATATACATATTGGGTCTCTCCATACGCCAACAATGAAGCTTAAGCTATCTGGTTTGTGTCGTCTGTTTGGTGCTGGAGGTCCCTGGATCGAATCATGGTAAGGCAGTTTTTTGCTCTATTTTCCTTTTCTTCCCATTTTTGCTTTTCCATTGTGGGCCGAGTCTATTTTCCTTTTATTCCCATTTTAGCTCTACCGTTGTGAGCCGAGTGGCGCCAGGCCCGAATGAGGGGGAGCCAGGCCGAGTGGCAGGACACCATGAATATATTTTTTACCTCTTTTTTAGGGCGCAGGACACCATGAATAGGTTTCGCTCCACTTGGCAATTTATCGATGATATCACCTTTTTTCATACTAAACAAGTTGACACGTATAGAAACTTATGGAACTTTATAAATTTAAAATAAAATACATCTTTATTAAGTGAGAAATTGGCACTTAGAATGGTATTTAATGGTCTCAAATAGTCTACATCTATTTTTATGAAGGCCCAACTTCATTATAAATTTAGAAAATTATATTATTATTATATAAAAAGAGGCATGACCGCATTCTGTCTTAGACCCACAAAAAAATTATGGAGGCCCAACTTCATTATAAATTTGTGACGTTTGCTAGTTGTCATGGAAATAAAAGATTATTCGTCACAATATGACACTGGAATAGTTTATGACGATTTGTAATTAGCCTCAGTGACGAGCTTCTGATTTTCATCACTAAACCATACCTTCCAGTACAAATCGTCACAAAAGTGCATGACCTTATGATATTTTGATCTATTGTTACGAGAAATTTGTCACAAAAGGTCATATGTGTTGTAGTGTAAAACCCAATGCATCTACCATATGATATTTTGAGAATATCTCAGAAATGAAATGCATATGATATGTGCATTTGTGCTGGGCACCTGTTCCTATATACTGTCTCTTCCTGATTTCATAGTTGTCATCAATTATCCTCTGAATTAATTGACTTATCTGATGTCTGCTATTTTCTGCAGACCTTTTCTCGAAGTTTGAAGATGATAAAGACAAATTCTTTCAACATGAACTGCAAAGTAAGTAGCATGATATTTTAAATATGGCATATCTCTCTCTTTTGATTAAGATGCTAGACCGCATTAGAGTTAGTTTTCTCTTGAGAAATAGATGAAGATATTTGTGAATAGGAGTCAAGTAGCAGAATACATACATTGGGTTTTACTTTGTCAATTTTGTCTTTTTGTCTGCACTGAAAAAATGTCAATGGAATCGATCTTTGTTTTTATGGAACAATCTGGTGTAGGATAGCAAGACAAATGAAAAATTTTGGTTGAAGCTGGAAGAGAAGGGAGGGAGTGGAATTTTCTGTAGGTAAATGACAAATTGGCAGAAACTTTGTCAATTAAATTGATCTACTTGAATTTTGTCATTTTGTTACTGTTTCATCTGCATCAATTACTATTTTATCTCATAGCAGTTATGCTTTTTCCGCTGCCCCCTATTTCTTCTCTGCCAAATGTAAATAAAGTTCATCTGAATTCTTTAAATCATAATATCCTTTTTCCTTGGATCTTTGCAACACTGATTTACTTGCTTTAGTTGTTGTATTATGGATGACAATATGTCCTCTATAAAGAATTCAATGAGATAGAATAATGATAGCAATGGTAAGAGCCTCTCTTCACAATCTACTTAAATTTATGTGTTGTCTGCTGTCTATCCATGAAAATACAGAGGCTTTAATTCCTGGAGCAAAATAACAAAACTAGCATGTCCTTTGGTTCTTAATCTGAGGATTGTGATTTATATCTTGAGAGTAAAGATCTTTTAGGTTAGCTAACAACAACTATTCATTATTCAATAAAACTCACTTGCCATTGGCAGCTTCCCTTGATCATCTTAGGCAAGTAGAGGGGGTTTCAGATTAGTGGACACAAGGGAAATAGATTAGAGAAAATTATTAATAAACTCCACCTTTAATGATATGCACCCTCAGCAGGACTATGTAGTGCTCCCTGCAACGCATTCACATAACTACCGATGAAGATGAGATCATTTAATTAACGGGCTGATTATTGTATCAACTTGATGTTAGATATCTAGGCATTTTTCGGTATATTTTAATTTCAGAAATTAACAACAAATTCACGACGATTGTGAGTGATCCACAATATGTGCGAGTGTTTAAGTTAAATCTCCAAATTAACAAGAACAACAAAGAAAACCAGAACCAAGAATGGTTTAGGGTGTACCCAGAGGCGGGGCTGGTACCGGAGGCACCGGATACACCGTTACCAGCTGGAGGAATAGTGTTAACCATCCTCGACTAGCCTGCTTGAAGTAGTCGTTCTGATTTGGTGCAGTGGCAAGTCGATGCAGTGGAGTCCCTCGAACGACCTTCTGTTTGTAGTCGTTCAGCTTGATGAAGACGTACGCCGGGAAGTAGTCGTTCGCGTGAAGTAGTGGTACGTCGGGGAGTAGTTGTTTAGATGTGGAAGACGACCGCCAGGAAGTAGTCGTTCGCAGCGAGCAGTCGCGTACACGTACGCTCCCTAAAAATCTTATCGCCCGCCTATCCCGAGCAGGATCACAAGACAGGGAGGTTCGGCGGTTTCTGTTCACGCAAGCAGTGTGCGCGCAAGGCTTGCGTTGGGAATGCATGAGAGCAGTAGAACATAGTGAGGGAGAAAGAGAGAGGTCTCCTGAAGAGGAGTACCAGAGAAGGTCTGAGAGTGTTGTTTGTTGTGCCTGGGAGAAAGGCCTCCTTTTATAGACACACAGGGTAGGAGATGGAGGATGAACCTGGACACTCTTGACCAGCCATAATGCCATTAAGCGTCAGTTACTCCTTTCATGGTGGCAGTAACTGCTGTCAGTTACTCTCCTCATGATGGCAGTAACATCTATGGCTTGATGATTGTTGTCAGTGGCAAAACATCCACCTCACCTCACCTCACACGCAGAGCGGACGGCACGACACGACGTCTCGTCTCGTCCACGGCCCGGCGAGGCGAGCAAGCATGCGCGCGTGTGTGGCACACCTTTCTCCTTTTGTCAACTTCACAAGTGGTCCACAGCTGGTCCACCATTTATGGTGGTTAGGATTCTCTTTGACTCTCCATCCCGGATTAACTCCCTAGCATTTATTAGTGCGCCTTTTAATTTTTTGATTAATTGAGACTAAAATGTGCTAAGGCCCAATTAATCCAACAATTGACTCATGCAAGTTGCCAGAAGAATTATGTTATAGGTGTATATATTCTTGTAACTTGGAGCTTCTCCTACTGGTTTAAAAAATCTACACTGCATGCATATTATTATCATTGAAAAACTTTGTTTGCAATGTGAATTGCATGTTCTCACATGAAATTATTGCCATCGGATTTGTCATGTTTAGCTTCTGGTCAACTTGCAGGAATGAATAAAAAAGCATGCATAACTCATTCATTTGATCATTTTATGAACTCCATAGTGTATCCTGCAAGGAAGAGGAAATGAGCATATGGAAGCTAAAATTGAATGTGTCTTGGTCGAGTGAGCTATGCAACATCTGAAAGTACCTTTGAGAAGCTGTATTATGCGTGATTTTGACATAGTTAAACATAGCAGATAATCTTTCTTTCTACTGCAATAAAATGATCTTTGTATTACCATTCATTTTTATATTCTTTGATACAATTGATTTTTTGTTAATGCAAACATATCCGTGCTGTGATGTAGGAATTATTGTGGGCTGTCAACTGTGTCGGCTGTCGGGGAAAAACCAGCAAGGGGAGGTGGACCTGCCAAGTATTAAGTGATATCTATGTTTTGTGTATGTTGTGATCAATTCACTGTCTTGTTCGAAAATAGGGAACGGAAATTTTGAAGGCCAAAGAAAGGAACATGTCATTATATTGGTGTCAAATAGAGAGGTTTCGGTGCAGATTGTAATCGACTCTAGCTTGCTGGCATTTGCTGAGGTGGGGGAGAGGAAGATAGATTTCTAGGCAGTGTTTGAGCTATACGCTGATCATTTGCTCACGGAAGCTGTTGATACTCCATATGGGGCTCTTGACTAGACGGCTGCTCCAATACAATTGTAATTTTTTATTGACACGATCAGCAAACTGGACCCAAGATGCAAAGTGCGGTGATGGATAATGTCGCTTAACAAACCTGGATAGAGTATTTTTATTGGTAGTTTTTAGTAATTTTTATGTAGTATTAATTATCGGGCCTTTTAACTGTGCATAGGACGAGCAAGGAAACTTGAATGTATCTTTGATATGTTTCCAATGTTGGAATTGCTTAGAAGATTCGGAATGAACTAATTTGTTATATAATTCCATTGATACGTGAATATTCACCGTCTATTATGAAATACTCCTATTCTGATTTTGTTTTCTTCCATTGGATTTGAAGGTTAATGATTCTTTTTTTAATATGTGTACAGTAAACGTAAAAAGTGACCATTTCGGTTTCATTTTGACATATCGTGTAAAATTTAATGCTATATTTTATTTCATTAACCTCATCTTGAACTAAACAGTCGATGTTTAAATAAATTATTTAGATACTAATTTCATCCCAAGTCAACGTCTCATACAAAAATTAAATTACTGTGAAATGAGTAAAGTTTATGAGTAAAACAGCTCATGTTTATTTTTAAACACGTGCGTGTCGCACGTGCACGCTACTAGTGTTAGTTTAAGCTTCGTCAACTTATGGGCTTAGTCATAATGGAGTAAGAGATCAACGGTGCTTCTATCGGCTCCCTAGCTGATAGATTTTATGCTTAATTATTATTAATTGCACTAATCATGTGTGGACAGCCGATGAGTCGCTTACGCTCATCAGGATACCGGAGATCGGCCTCATGGCTGATAATTTGTTTAGGCTTGCTGAGTTTATATTTTCATCCCAATTTTATTATTAGACATGTGGCTTTTGATCTGTCGCCCTGCTGCCAACGCTATCTTGGTTAAATCCAATCCGATTGGTAGTGGCGCTAGAATGATTGTTGCCGGTCTGTTAGTTCTGATTTGTGATAAAATAGTAACTTCAGTAATACTTTTCAGTTATCTGGCTGTGAGCTTACATGTACTTCATGAATCAGTTTTCTAATTGATGATTTTAAGTGGTGTTTATTAAAAGAATGTCCATCTATGAACACAAAGGCTTCGCCACCTGTCGGCTTGTGTATTTTACGTTTCCCTTGTCAATTACAGGTCAAATTGACTGGCACGCCCGCGCACACCACGCGCGCCGATTCGGATCCTGCACTGGAGTTAAGAAGATCTCCCAAGTCCTTCGTGTGTTGTCAATGCAAGGATTCACCGCTCGATTTTTGCGTCAACACTTTGCATCCATGAGATAAGTACTTGTGTATATACTCCCTCCGGTTCACTATTAGAAGTCGTTTAGGACAGCGACACGGTCACCAAAGCACAACTTTGACTTCTCTTTTTCTATAAAATATTTTCTGAAAAGTTATATATATATTTATGAAAGTAATTTTCAAGACCAATCTATTTATATAATTATCATATTTCCAAACTCAGCGACTTAAATATTATTCATGATTTATATTCCCAATGTTTGACTCAAACATTGTCCAAAACGACTTCTAATATGAAACCGGAGGGAGTACTAGATAAATTAGTTACCCTCCATGCTTAATGTTGCAACACAATCACCAAAATCACTAATGGTCGAGCAAGGTCCATTTATGACGCATTTTCCTAGGAATTAATTAATTAAACACTCACTTTGAGATTTGCATAAGTTCTCATGAAAATGACCGCCGGAGTCCGGAGTGGCTCTTATACACTCGTTCTCGTGTTCTATCTTTCAGATATATTATGATTTTTAAAATTTAAATACCCAGACCTCAGCAATTTTGGTAAATAATAGCCAAATTATGTGCATAATTGATGCATATAAATTATATAAATAGATTTATATGTTGAATACCTTTTAATACAATACTAATTCTGTAACAATTGGCAATATATTGCAAGAGAAATTTACGGTAAAAATGCACCTCTAAAGATATTTCAAATTCTAATATGGCCACTGTAAACGGATGGAGGTAGTATGGTTATGTGGGGGAAGGGGTTTTACAAGAAGCTTTGTGTTTTTTTTAACCGATGACCGCTAGAGTCCATCGATATGCATGTTTCAAACATCACTGTCAAATCTCCAGCTCATATGAGCTAAATTCTAAAATCCTACAGGAAGAGCAGTGTCAACTCCCGGGGGCAGGATGTATACACACTTACGGTAGGCGGCCAATCTGCGCGGCAAGACAGCACTGGGCGGCCCTGTTGACTTTTAGAACAGGTGTGTAGCACCCTGGAATTCGGTCGTTGCCTTTGTGGTCAAATTGAAGGTTTGATTCAATGGCGCATCTTGATCTGCGGCAGTAATTAAAGGTTTTGGTCGGTGCTTTGTTGGTGGAATTGCAGACTTGATTCATCTTGGGCAATATCCTTGTTGGGTGCCAGAAGCCCAGAACTCAGCGGCTCTTTACGATGGTGTTGGCTATGCAGCCGACGGCACGTGACATGGAATAGTTTCGGTGTCTGATCCTATAGAGTCACATGCATGCAGGCATCTATCAACTGGAGCGAGACCTTCAGATCAGTGAGATTTGTGATCTGTTTCCCGAACCATACAAATGCTGATTTTTTAAGAATATCATGTCCCTAAGGACACAGCCGGAAACCCTACAATCAATGAAACCTACACCCGGAAATCCTCCACGGGGGTGGAGGTGCTAGTGACATACGAGAGGGCGCCATCTGGATGATGCGCGGTGAAGATGGCGTTGAAACGAACCGGATTCTCGAACTGTGAATCTGACTCCCTATACCATAGTGATAGTCCTAGAATCAACAGCTATCACGTACAGAACTCATTTCAGTAGAATATCACATCCATACATCAGATTAAGATCCTCAAACATGATATAGATAACATAGCAGTTTGATACAAGCCCTCAGGGCTAAACGACAATATGAAAACACTACACAGCGATAGCTAAGTTTT
Organism: Echinochloa phyllopogon; assembly: GCA_033239725.1. NCBI lineage: Eukaryota > Viridiplantae > Streptophyta > Magnoliopsida > Poales > Poaceae > Echinochloa > Echinochloa phyllopogon. The sequence continues at coordinate 17,546,533 of BTCW01000015.1, read as the reverse complement.
TCGGGTGCTCCTAGCCATCACCTCCTCAGGCATCTTTGAGCGCAGTGCACAGCCTTCAGTCATACCACCCATCGTGGTTGAACTCGTGGTCGGGGTCTTCTCCTGAGTACCCAAAGTCTGTCCCCAAGGAAATGGGACAGGTCCACGTCACCAACCATATATGCAGCAAGCTTTAAAGTGGACTATGCTAGTAATAAAATATTCAAGGGATATAAGCTGGGGTTTCCTATGCGCATAACAGCAATGTAACCAAGTTCTCTCATCTCTAACTCCTTTCTCACAACTTTCATCCAGGCCAACCAACAACTCACATCCACATCGTGCTCGTCCTACCGCAACAGGTTCCCGCAATAATCATCCTTCGACACCTTTCACTCACTAGTCGACATGGTGAGCTCGCTCCCCATCTGTCTCATCAGCAACGCTGGTCCAACCTCTCATAACCCAGGTCAAGGTCAAGGTAAAAAAGCAGAATCCCATGCTAATCTTGAGCGATTCAGATGCGGGTCGTCCGTGACCGTGGACACGGCTATATGTATAGTTTACACTCTCTAGAGGTCTCACTCCAGGACACATCCGGGCTGCAGACGGTAATGAGCCATCTTGAGACACAACCAACAACAAAGACCCTAAAAATCAATGGTATCATCCTGCTTCCCTGGGCTCGAGAAACATCTGATGTAACATATGCCCCAGGGGTGTGAAACCTTTCCACTAGGGCCAATCGGGGGTTGTGGTATATCAGGGAGAGTACACCACAACGAGTCCCCCTTACACAACTCAAACTCCTCTCGTAACAATCCTGGTACCGCACTAGATAGGCTTGCTGGAACCCTCCCCATTCTGGGTAGATGGTGAGCACTGTAATCCCACGTCCGAAAGATGGTCTCGATATGGTCCTTAATTGTCGGTAAAGCGAGCATCAGCATCAAAGCGATCCGCCGCAACGATCCGCAATCGGCACCCACAATAGGTATTGCCGCCCAAACTCCTCAAAAGTCACCAAAAGGTTGTACCCGCCACAGGTACTCCGTAGAAACTGCTCGAGTGCAGTTCCCAAGCACCCCAATCAAAAGATCGGGTTGTTATTACTCGCCTCCACCGCCTAGCTTCACTACATCGTCCAAGCCACCCAACTCACGCCAAGAGGATCAATCACAACCATCCCACACATGTAAGCGTAGCATTTATATAAAGTGGATAATTGGGTAGCAAGGTAATATGATAGATAAAAGGCAGTGCAAGGCTCATCATCATCGTGCGAATAAATTAAAGCGCTAGCATACTAGTTTGCATGTCTAATAGGTATTTTAGAGATTAGTTGGGCATGAACCTGGTACTGCATCTTCCTCTTCGTCAAGGTAGTTGGGGTAGTAGACGTCCTCCTCTTGAGTCTCCGGGGCTCCTAAAGTCGCAGAACGAGAATAAGAACGGAGACTACTAGCAAAGAACCACCAAGGCGGCAAAGCAACAAGAGCCAAATAACACCAAACTCTATTCTAAGGCATAGATCGTGATTTTAGAAAAATATAGAAACTGATTTCATATTTTTTTTGAGCTACGTTTGATTTATTATGATTTTTCAAAGATTAAAACATTTTCTAAACTTATTAAATAAATTCCAAAAAAGAAAAACAACAAACAGTGTCTGCTGATGTTAGCACGATACCATGCTGACGTCATCAGTAGGGTCAGCTGTACTGACGTCAGTAGTGGGCCCTGCTGACATCAACGTTGACCGGGTCAACGATCAATGGGTCATGTTAGTGGGTCCCAATAGTCATTCACACAGAGAGGGTAACATGCGGGCCCCCGCTGTCAGCGACGTTAAAGGAAATGAAAAAGGAAAAAGGGGTTTCACGGGCTAGTGCTGGGCCGGAATGAAAGTGCATTTAGGCACTTATGTGTTTGGTGATTTGTATGATAACATGATTTGTGATCTAACTTGTTTGCTTAAGCATATGAGTAGGTTTTATTCTTATGAATATTCGAGTAATATAATCATTGATAAGAATATGTACTCGACATTGGTTCTAAATGACATAAAAGCAAGCAAGTATGTTTGATCCCATGATGCAAAAGATGAGCAATGGAAAGAGAATAAAAATGAAAAATAAGACAAGGTTTTCTATGCATATTGGTTGGTCTCATTTAGTAGAAGCTTGTCCTTCTAGTTCCTTATCTTGGTTCATATCTCCGACCACTATTCCGAATCTTCCAACTCTCTTTCATAAAAGGATAAAAGAAATATGAGAAAATGGATTTATTGGAGATCTTATCTCTTCTAAAGGAATCTAAGGAATTTGGAAAACATATATATCATATACTCTCTCAGATCAAGGGAATATGTTTGTAACTCAAAATCCAATCAAATTTGGCTTATCTCAGCTGCCTGGGAGAAACCGGTCTGACCGTTTGGCCTAGGAAGTTACCCTACGTGGATATTTGCCCCCTCAGCCTATTCTCTCTCCTCCCTCACCCTTTCACCACGAAAGTCTTACTACTCCACAGTTTTCACCGTGAGAAACCCCTACGATGGCGATCTCTTGACTCATCGAAGGAAAAGGGATGTTCTTGTTCGGATTGAAGTGCCCCTAGGCGGCCTGACCGGATACCCCACCGGATTTGGATTCAAATCTTCATCCCCTCTCGTTTTCAAGGCTCTTAAGGTATTCAAATGTTCCCATCGCCCGATCTACTCACTCGATGAATTTCTTTCAAATCCCTTTGGTGGAACATCTTCTGACATGTCTAGGAACCTATCCCTAAGAGATCAAAAGGTCTGGTTGGCTGCATTTTGCGGACCAAGGATTTGTGCCATCTGTGCACAAACCGGTCTGGGCAGAGATGGCCCAAATCCTTGCTGTGCAGTGTGTTGATCCACATATGGACTAGGGATAGCTTTCATTGCAATATCCATCACATCTTCTAGTCATATATCTATTCATGTTGACCACAACTTGTTTTGGCTCGGCTCAGGCAAAAGCGGTCCGACCGGTTTGGCGCTGAGCTGACCCAAAACTCGTTGGATACTTTCTTACTGTCTCTATCCTTGATCAATCTTTCTCTGGGAGCTTATATGTTGTATCTCATCTTTAGTGGCCTAGGAAATATAGTATATGATGCCAAGAGGGAAGCATGCCGAGAGAGTTAAGAAAAGTTGTCATGATCCGGCAATTGGCAGCAGCTCGGGCGTGACCAGTGGGAGATCACTGAGGCCTAGGAAGCCAAAGAAAGCAGCAGAGCAGCAAATAGAGGAAGTGGATGAAGTAGAAACCACTTCTAGTGATGAAGATGATGTTGATGATGAAGCTTATCGGATTGTGCCTCGTCATGGCAGTGGGGCAGCTCATGATGATGATGATGAGATGGGCAAAGATTAGGGAGAAGATGAGGAGGAAGCAGTAGGACAAATGATGATGGAGAGCCACCATTTCCTAAAGTAAGAGATCCATCAGCCCCTGCTACTTGGAGATTGGTGAACTATAGAGCGTTAGGGATGACTGATGAGGCTAGGGAACAGAGGAGAGTGAGCCCTATTGGTGTGCCAAGGGCAACCACTGATTATAGGTTTCACACAGCTTTTCAGCAGGATTACTATCAAATGGCTGTGATTAAGGGGAGAATTGTTTGTGAGCAGCATTGGATAGACTGGGATTACATGGTAAATGCAGAAAATATCATATTCAACCAAATCATCGAGACTTGCAAACATAGAAAGATCTACCCCATCATGGGCTACAAAAAGGATAGGAACACAGAGGTGATAGCCTAATTCTATGCCAGAGTCTATTTTGAGGGAGATAAGCTAGAGAACAAAAGGATGCATTGGATGACTGAGGGGACCTCGTACAACATCTCATATCTAGCCTTTGCAGAGATTCTTGGTTTCAGGCAGGCTGACATGAGTCGCCATAGGCTGCACCTAGATGGGGTCTTTCTAGAAGAAAACATGAAGTTCATGTACCCTAGCATTGAGATAAGAAACTTTAGCAAGGTCGCCGGTCTATACACTTATTATCCTCAGAAACTTTGTGGTTATGCACCATATATTATGAGAGTTATAGAGAGGATCACAGGTATTGCATTTCATTGTGATGCATCTCATGGAAAAATTCGTGTACCCATTCCAAAGAAGATCAGACTTCCATTTCCATGAGCAGATCCACCTACAGACACAGATGCAACAAATGTTGATCAGCAGCGGCAACAGCATGAGGAGCCGCCGTAGCAGCAGGACACATCTCAGCAGCAGCCCTAGGAAACCGGTCTGACTGGTTTGGCCCTGGGAACTCTTCTCACTCCGAGCGGTGATTGTCTCCAATGAAGAAGTTCATATCCATGTTCACTGGTATTTTCAAGGGTCAGAGGGATGTCCAGGTGGATCTTAGGCAGCAAAGAATTGATAACAAGAAGACTCGGGATGAGTTCAAAAAGTTGCGTGCTGTGTTGAGTCCGGATAACCCTCCATCACCTATATCTCCACCTCCTGAGCTGCCAGAGATAACCCCGCTTTGAGACATTATGACAGATAACATGAATGCGGGCTACTTTGAGGAATTTGGGGACATGTTTGGATATGGACATATTGCATCGAGCTCACAGCCTCCACTAGCTCCTCCTCAGTCATATGGTTGTCCCAGTACGTACACTTACATGACTACTTCAGAGGGTGACACTTTTGGAGCTTCGTTTGTGTATCCTTCGACTGGAGGCCCATCCTTTGCAGCTGCCACATACCCCTCCTCGTTATTTGCATATGCTGGCACATCATCTTCTATGGCGGGAGTTCAGCTCTAGTGCTCCATCTCCATCTCCCGGAGACTTTGCTTCACAGGCAGCGGCTTCCATCTTTGGACCTTCTACCGCTCCTTGTTGTAACAACCCAAAATTCTTATAGGATTTGTTGAATGCAAAAATTTGAATTTAAAAATTTTTGGTGAAATTGTGTGCATGCAACCAACATATAAGAGTGTCTTCTATTTTGCTCCCTAAATTCTTAGGCAATTTAAATTCAAATTAAAATAAATTTGAAGTGCTAAGGATGAAATAGTGTGATTTGGATTTATTTGGTTTTTTTTTGGATTTTTGGTTGGTTTGAATTCAAATTCTAGATTTGAATTCAAACTCTAATTGACTAAACTAATTTCCAATCCTTCTAACTGTTCGTGGGCCGAATTCTCGAGCTCAAGTCCATCAAACCCCCTTCAACTCTTCTCCCGAGCCAGCAACCCGAGCAGCCCAGCCGGCCATTCGGCCCATCAGCGGCCCAACACTTCTCCCCGCCGCGTCGACACCGCGTCGCTCTCTCTCTCTCACTGACGCCGGGACCCCACCTGTCAGCCTTTTCGTCTCCCCCGCGTCATCGTCTTCCTCCCGCGTGCCGCTCTCTCTCTCTCTTCCGCGCGCGCCCGTGACTCCCAACTGCCCGAGCTCCGTGCGGCCCGACGCGATTGCGCCGCGTGTCCGCGAGCGCTCGAGCTCCCCATCCGTCCGTCGAACCCCGGGAAACCCTAGCGCCTATCGCCTATTTAACCCGCCGCCGGCCGTCTTCTTCTCCAAGCCGCGCCGCCCCATTGGGGTTTCCTAGATCCAATTCGAGTGGGGGAGAGGGAGGAGGAGAACCAGAGGAGGGTCCGAGGAGGAGAAGAGGGAGGGAAGAGAAGCCGAGGCTCCGTCCCCGCAGCGCCGCCGCCGAAGTCGCCGCCGCCGCTCGTGGACCGCCATCTCCAGGCCGAACCAAGGAGCGAGAGGAGGAGCACGAGGACCGCCAGACTGCGCCGAGCCTACCCCGAGCTGCAGCGTACCTCGACGAGACCCGAGGTGAGCTAACCGCGGAGCCCCTCCTTCTTCCCCAACTCCGGCCGATTTCCGCCGCCGTGCGAGCTCGTTGAGCCTAGCCTTTCTCTGTGAGCCAGCCTTCGAGCTGTGCGTGTCTTCTGCAGGATCCTAAGCCGCTAAACCCTTTGCAACCCGCCGTCGCTTGTTCCCCGCAGCCGAGGCCCGCCGCGGCCGAGCTCTGCTCGCCGCGCGCGCGAACGCCGAGGCCACGCGCGGCCGTGGGTGACCACGTGCCCGCGCGTGTGCACCCAGGTGCGTCCCAGCCGCTGCTGGAGCCGCACGCGCACTCGCTTAACCCCTTTCCGAGCGCCTTTGAACCAAAACCCGAGCCGCCGTTGTGCTCGCCGGCGTTCATGGCCGTGCCATCGCTGTCGCACGTCGGGAGCCCAAGCCAAACCCTAATCCGAGCCCTTTTCACCCTGTCCGTGACCACCGAGCCCTAGAGAAGCTAACCCGGCCGATCTAGCCCCGAGCCGAGCCTTCTCCGGCGAGAACCGCCGCCGACCGTCGCCGCCGGCGTGCTCCAGAGCGCGTCGCGTCGCGCCGTGGCGAAGCCACACCGTAGACCACACCAAGTCGCCACACGCGCACGCACAGAAGATCCCAGTTCGGCCACACCTAGATCCCATGCACCCGGCTCACGTGGACCTATCTCACGGTGCACCGTGGACTCAGTCCACCAGGCCAGATCCGGCAGCCACCCCCATCATGGGCCGAATCTCGCAAGTTAAGTCTGTTTAACCACCCTAAACTTTTCCGGCCCAATCGCTTTCGGCCCAATTCCAGCCCAGCCATCGTTTATTCTTTTTCTTTTTCTTTAACTGCGCTGACGTATGGGACCCACCTGTCATACTCTGCGAGTCACTGACACATGGGGCCCACTAACCAGAGTTGACCCGCTGACCGTTGACCGTTGACCCCGTTGACCGTTGACCGGTCAACGCTGACGTCAGCAGGGCCCACTGCTGACGTCATCCTAGGCGGACCCCACTGCTGACGTCAGCATGACGTCATGCTGACGTCAGCAGGCTAATTATTTGTCTGTTTTCTTTTTCAGAAATTATTTAATATTTTCAGAAAATGATTTAAACTTCGAAAATTAATAATAAATCAACCGTAGCTCAGAAAAATATGAAACCAGTTTCTATATTTTTCTAAAATCATGAACTACGCGTTAGTGTAGAGTTTGGTGTTATTTGGGTCTTCTTTCGTCACTGTCTTAGTGTTTCTTTGCTAGTAGTCGCGTCTTATTTTATTTTCCGCGCCCCTAGGAGCTCCGGAGAGTCAGGAGGAGCCGGACTACTTCAACAACTGCTTTGACGAGGACGAAGACGTTTGCCCAGGTTCACGCCCGACCATCTCTGAAATACCTATTAGACATGCAAACTAGTATGCTAGCGCTTTACTTTACTCCTATGATAAACCTGCACTGCCTTTGTTATTATCTTGTTACCTTGCTACCTACTACTCACTTATAAATATTCTATGCTATGCTATGCATGTGTTGGGAAGGTTGTGATTGATCCTCTTGGCGTGAGTTGTGGGTGGTTTGGGAGGAGTAGTGCAGCTAGGCGGTGTAAGCGAGTAATAACAACTCGATCGTTGATCGAGGTGCTGAGGGGCTGCACTCGGGCAGTCCCTATGGGGTACCTGTTGCGGGTACATGGTTACTGGTTACTTGGGGATTGGTACTCGGTGAGTACCCGAGGTGTTTGGGCGGCAATACCTGTTATGGGTGCCGATTGCGGACCGTTGCGGCGGATCGCTTGTGATGCAGATACTCGCTTTACCGAACAATTAAGGACCGAGTCGTGCCACCACTTTGGACTTGGGAAATACCGTGCTCACCATCTACCCAGTATGGGGAGGGTTCCAGCAAGCCTACTCTAGTGCGGCGCCGAGACTGTAGGAGAATCGAGCATGATATGTGTAGGGGGGATTCGTTGCGGCGTAATCTCCCTGATTTACCACGGCCCCCGACTGGCCCCGGTGGGAAGGTTTCACGACCCTGGGGCAGATGTTAGATCGGATGTTTCCCGAGCCCAGGGAGACAGGATTGGCGCCGCTACTGTTTAGGGTCTTTGCTGTGGGCTGCGTCTCAGGTTGGTTGCGGACTAGCCTTGCAGCCCGGATGGATTCCTGGAGTGCCACCTCTGCAGAGTGTAAACTATACGTATAGCCGTGTCCTCGGTTACGGACGACCCATTTCTGAGAAGCCCCGGCTAGCATGGGAATCTGCTTTCTTACCTCATCCTTGAAACGGGTTATGAGAGATTGGTCCAGCTGAGGCTGTTGAGACGAGGTGGGGAGGGAGCTCACCGAGTCGACTAGTGAGAGAAAGGTGTTGGAGGTTAATGATTTGCGGGAGCCTGCCGTGGCAGGACGAGCCCGATGGGAATATGTGAGGCCGACGGTTGGTTTTGGAGTGTGGATGTGTGAGTGTGAGCAGGAGTTGGTGATGAGATGAAATTGGGTTGCTGCTGCTGCTTGCATTAAGAAACCCTGGCTTAAACCTTGTTTATTTCTATATCCTTAGAATAGGCCACCTTTAAAGCTTGCATCATTTTATGGTTGGTGACGTGGACCTGTCCCACTTCCTTGGGGACAGACTTTGGGTTCTCAGGTGAAGACCCCGACCACGAGTTCAACCAGGACGGGTGGTACGACTGAAGGGTGTGCGCTTCGCTCAAGGATGCCTGTGGAGGAGTGGTCCCTGTTGTTCTAGCTACCGCTGCGCAGATGTTTCCTATTGTCGTTTTAGCCCAGAGGGCTTGTATCAGACGCTTTGTCTTTATATGAGTCATGTAATGAATCTTTTATCGTTGTATGGATGTGATATTCGACTGAGATGAGTTCTGTACGAGATAGCTGCTATTCCTGGGACTATCTCAAGGGTACAGGGAGTCGGGTTCTCGTCGGTGAGAATCCGGTTCGTCACAGTTGGTATCAGAGCCATACTTGACCGTAGCGCGTAACCCTTAGAACGGAAACTTAGAACAGAAGCTCTAACTGAGTCCTCTATTCTATATGAAACCCCTTGGACTATTTGAAAATTATATAAGTACATCTCAGCTATTTACAAAACTTTTACCCTTACCTTACTAACTTGCTAACTTACTAACAACTCACTAACTGTTTGGCAGATGGAAGGAAGATCAGCAGATGAACGACGAGAGATCAGGACCACAGGAGCAGACTGTGGAGGTTTGGCAGTACTACTGAGGGAGGTGCTGCGTACAGTGGGGATAGATGTGGACAACGTCTTCTACGAGGGATGGACTTACGGACCTGGTGAGGGAGTACACACCCGGTTGCAGATGGTAGTACCCAATATCCCTGGACGACCAAGGTCACTGATGCTACGAGCAGCTACCAGCGAGAGCACTTTCAGTCGGGCAGTGCAGACTATAGCTATGAGGATACTCCGACTTGCCACACTTGTGTACCAGAGTCAGCTCAGCCACACTCGTTACTGGTACCTACCGCGAGCTCTTGAAGATCCGACGGACAGAGATGCAGTCAGCTTACAGGCTCACGCAACAGACCGAGAGCGGAACGTGACTCTGCGGACCTCAGTTCAGTGCATGATTGAGCAGGAGTACTTGAACATTGGCTTGGAAGAGAAAGTTGCCAAGCTGAAGGAGAAGGTATGGAAGCAAGACCTCCAGCTGATGGAGAAGGACAACAGGATCGCCTTACTAGAGGAGCAACTCAGAGCTAAAACAAGGGAAGTCAGGAACTTGGAATACGAAGCTCGCAACAACAGGCAGTTGGCAGGACTGATCCGAGCAACTCACCATGCTCGAGATGTCCGCCTAGAAGATCAGCTCACAGAAAAAGACAAAGATTTGGCAGCCAAGGAAGAAGAGATAGAAAGTCTGAAGGAGGAAGTATACTGGTTGGACAATCTCAACTCAGAACTTCAAGAAGAGGTGGATAGCTACAAAGAGAAGAGTGGACGAAACTACCAGCTGATGAAGTACCTGAGTCTTCAACAGATTATGGAAAAGGATGAAGCTCGAAGGACCCTTAGTAGTTGGGTAAGATCAGACAGGAAGAGGGTAGCAGAAATGATCGCAGTGAACCAAGGACGACCAGAAGAACGCAGAGTTGAACCCAGGACAGAGAACTACAGAGTCTCACCAAGTCGAGTTGAGCCGATACCACCACCTGAGGCTCGAACCCTTACCCCCGAGATGACAAGACTGAGACAAGAACTGACACACTTAGAGAAGCAATTGACAGAACATGAGATGGACATAGTGAGGTTGGCAGCGCGCCTCACGGACACCCATCAAGACAACAGGCAGTGATCAAGCAGCAGACAGAGACTGAGGCTGTGAGGTTGGCAGCGCGCCTCACAAGCACTTTCAGCAGTAAGAGACAGATGCAGTAGGCAGTATCAGCAGATGTCAGCAGTGGTGATGAGACTTGTATCTATCTTCATGAGTAGATGTTTAGACTTAGTAGATCATGACCACCTTTTGGCTCAGCCACGATGTAGCATTCGCTTAGATGTACTAACCCTCGAGGTTCCAGGAGCTGGCCTCGGGATAGTACTCATGTCTAGGGTGTAATGCTGTAATGATTGATCGATCTTTTTGGCTGTTCTTGCAGTTTTATTGCTGTTCATCTTGAGTGTACTATAGTGTTGAGTCTATTTCATGTGTGCAGCTCCTACTCTAGATACGCTAACTTAACCATTACCGACCGCCACTAAATCTGCTCTATGAATTGTACAGCAAGATGTCGATCCGAAGATCCAACCGACTGCTCGCACGTTTTGAGGAAGCTGAGCAAGAAGAGGCAGCAATGGCAGTTAGAGACAGAGGACGTGTCAGAGGTCGTGGTCGCGGAAGAGCAGCAGTTGCAGTTAGAGGCAGGGGTCGTGGGCGCGCAGCAGGCATGCTCCAGCCCGAGAACAACGCACCAGGAGAAGAACAAGAAGAGGAAATGGAAGAACCAGCAGTGGAACCTCAGCAGAACCAGCAGAACAACCAGCAACCACCGCCACCGCCTAACTTGGCAGAAGTAATGATTACTCAGACACAGCTGATGCAACAGATGGCACAGGCCAACACACAGATGATGCAAGCTATGCAACAGATGAAGGGAAATCAGAACCAGAACCGTCAGGGACACCGTGAGGAAGACCTACAGAGAAAGATTGAAAGATTCATCAGGCTGAAAGCACCCACCTTCGACTACTCGGACGAACCACTCGACGCACACGACTGGTTGCGTACCATCGAGACGAAGCTGGACCTGACAGACTACACTGAAGAGGAATGTGTGGCCCTTGCGGCGCACCAGCTTGAAGGAGCAGCGAAAGCGTGGTGGGAGAGCTACTGTGACTCACACGCGAACCCAGCTCAGATCACCTGGCAGGAGTTTTGTGAAGCTTTCAAGGAGTACCACATACCAGAACAAGTCATGGTACATAAAGCAATGGAATTCAGGACAATGACCCAAGGAAGTTTGTCTGTAGCTGAGTACGCTCGACACTTTGCTAAGATGTCAAGGTACGCTCCTGAAGACGTCAACACTGAGAAGAAGAAGCAGTTTTGGTTCCAGTGTGGTTTGCACAGAGGTCTAAGAACAGCACTCGCAGCGAGTTCACACAGGTCACTAAGAGAGCTGATTGACAGGGCTATCGCAGTTGAGAAGGAAAGAGTGGGTCTTGAAGACACTTGGAGAGAGAAGAAAAGGAAGGCAGAACAGATGCACAACCACAGACTAAGTCAGAGGCCGAGGAGTGGCCAGAGCAACATGCTCAGGAGAAGCTTTCAGCAGAGCAACAGCCAAGGAAGCTCAGGGTTTAACAGAAACAGCTACCAGGGTAGCCGAGGCAGTAACAGCAACAGTTTTGGCAGCAGAGGTAACAACTACAACAGCTTTGGTAACAGAAACACCAGCCACTCAAGTCAGGGAAACCCCAACTGGAAGCCGAACAACACACCCAGAATTGGTGGAGGAACCACAGTGGTCTGCTTTGCTTGTGGGAAGCCCGGTCACAAGTCCTATGACTGTCCAGAGAAGAAAAACAAACAAACCCCAGCCAAGGCACCGGCACTTGGAGGACAGGACAGGCAGCCAGCAATAGCGCAGAGAGGACGCCTCAACCACTTGACAGAGGAAGAAGCCGAGGACGCTCCCGACGTTGTGCTCGGTGAGTTTTTAGTAAATGGCAATCCAGCTTTGGTATTGTTTGACTCTGGAGCAACTGGATCTTATATCTCGACAAAGTTTGTGAGAGAGCAGTCACCCCCGACAATACCTAAAGCTAGACCTATAGTCGCTACTTCTCCCTTAGGAGAGCTTAGGTGCACTTTAGAGTGCCCCGCAGTTAGACTGATGATAGGAGGCCAGGAGTTCGAAGGAAACTTGACAGTCCTGAAGTCAGACGGAATTGACGTGATACTAGGGATGGATTGGCTTACAGAGCACAAAGGAATAATCAGTTGCTCACCCAGAACAGTTGAGTTGACACACCCTAGCGGAGTCAAAGTAACAGCAGAACCACAAAGAAGGAAAACAAGGAAGGAACCTAGAACATGTATTCTAAGGCAGTTGGTATACTCTATCGAGAAAATGACGATCGAAGAAGTACCTGTTGTGTGTGAATATCCTGATGTGTTTCCCGAAGAACTACCAGGATTACCACCTGACCGAGACGTGGAGTTCATAATCGAATTGCAACCAGGCACAGGGCCTATTGCCAAGAGACCGTACAGAATGTCAGTGGAGGAACTGGAGGAACTCAAAAAGCAGCTAAAGGAGATGCTTGAAAGTGGTGTGATTCGACCAAGTGCATCCCCATGGGGATCACCAGTGTTGTTTGTGAAGAAGAAAGATGGGTCGATGCGCATGTGCGTAGACTATCGATCCCTGAACGCAGTGACGATCAAGAACAAGTACCCATTACCTCGAATTGATGACTTGCTAGATCAGTTAAAGAAAGCCAAGTACTTCAGTAAGATTGATCTGAGATCGGGATACCACCAAATGAAGATTAGAGAAGGTGACATTCCCAAGACAGCTTTTGTGACTCGGTACGGGCAGTACGAATTCACCGTTGTGTCCTTTGGATTGACCAACGCACCTGCTTACTTCATGAACATGATGAACAAGGTATTCATGGAGGAACTAGACAAGTTCGTAGTGGTGTTCATTGACGACATACTAGTTTACTCAGAAACAGCCGAAGAACATGAGAAGCATCTGAGGATTGTACTAGAGAGGCTGAGGCAGCATCAACTCTACGGAAAGTTCAGCAAGTGTGAATTTTGGTTAGAGAAAGTAGCCTTTTTGGGTCACGTGTTGACAACTGAGGGCGTAGCAGTCGACCCAGAAAAGATTGAGGCAGTAGCAGAATGGAAGCAGCCGAAGAGTATCACGGAGATCCGGAGCTTTCTAGGATTGGCAGGATACTATAGAAGATTCATTGAGAACTTCTCCAAGATTGCCAAGCCAATGACCGAACTACTCAAGAACAATGTTCCATTCGAGTGGACGGACAAATGTGAAAGAAGTTTCCAAGAACTCAAGCACAAACTCACTACAACTCCAGTATTGATCTTACCAGATATTCGCAAAGATTTCATAGTCTACTGCGATGCTTCAAGACAAGGTTTGGGATGTGTTCTGATGCAAGAGGGCAAGGTTGTTGCCTATGCATCAAGGCAGCTGAGGAAACATGAGGAAAACTACCCCACGCACGACTTGGAACTGACGGCAGTGGTACATGCGTTGAAGATGTGGAGGCACTATCTGATTGGCAACAAGTGCGATATCTACACAGATCACAAAAGTTTGAAGTATTTCTTCACCCAATCTGAACTGAACATGAGGCAAAGAAGATGGTTAGAACTGATCAAAGATTACGATTTGGAGATACACTACCATCCTGGCAAAGCTAATGTCGTGGCAGATGCCTTAAGTCGAAAGAGTTATTGCAACAACATGATGATAGAAGAAAGTCAGCCAGAACTAGCGAAAGAGTTGTACATGATGAAACTCGAGCTAGTAGAAGAAGGAAAACCCCGGGAAATGAGAGTGAAGTACAACTTGGAAGACCGGATCAAAGAAGCACAAGGAAAGTGTCCAGAAATCCAAGAAGTAAAAGAGGATATCCAGCGAGGAGTAGCACCTGACTTCCGGATAGATGAAGCAGGGACAGTACGGCTGAAAGACCGTATCTGTGTACCACAGGATGAGGAAATTAGGAGAACAATTCTCTCAGAAGCTCACGAGTCCAAGTACTCGATACACCCAGGATGCACTAAGATGTATCAGGATCTGAAGGATAAGTTCTGGTGGAAGAAAATGAGAGAGGACATAGCAGAGTATGTAGCCAAGTGCGACTCTTGTCGAAGAATCAAAGCAGAACATCAAAGACCAGCAGGACTACTGAAACCACTGGAAATTCCAATGTGGAAGTGGGAAGATATCAGCATGGACTTCGTGGTTGGCCTACCCCGCACTCAGAAAGGGAATGATGCCATTTGGGTCATAGTTGATCGATTGACAAAAGTAGCTCACTTCATACCTGTCAAAAGCACACACTCAGTAAGCAGACTAGCAGAGCTATATATAGACAACATTCTCAAGTTGCATGGGGCACCAAAAAGTATTGTGTCAGACAGAGGACCCCAATTCACAGCTCAATTCTGGCAAAGCCTACATCAAGCCATCGGGACAACCTTGGAGTATAGCACAGCTTACCACCCTCAGACAGATGGGCAGACTGAAAGAGTGAACCAAGTTCTTGAAGATTTGTTGAGGGCATGTGTTCTGGCATATAGCACAGACTGGGAGAAGAGTCTATCTTATGCAGAATTCTCCTACAACAACAGTTACCAGGCCAGCCTACAGATGTCACCCTTTGAAGCATTATATGGCAGAAAATGCAGAACACCTCTAATGTGGTCAGAGGTGGGAGAACGAACATTCTTTGGGCCTGACATGATTGTAGAGGCAGAAGAAAATGTGGCCAAGATCCGAGAGCACCTGAAGGCAGCTCAGAGCCGACAAAAGAGCTATGCAGATAAAAGGAGACGAGATCTGGAGTTCGAAGTAGGAGACTTCGTCTACCTGAAAGTGTCACCCCTCAGAGGGCATAGGAGATTCCAAGTGAAAGGGAAGCTAGCACCCCGTTTTGTTGGACCATACCAGATACTGGAGAGAGTAGGAAAGCTAGCCTACAAGCTAGACCTACCAGAGGAACTAGCGGGAGTACACCCAGTGTTCCATGTATCTCAGCTGAGAAAGTGTCTGAGAGTACCAGAACATGAGATCAAGACAGAGGCATTAGACCTACAGGACACCTTGGAGTATCTGGAGTACCCAGAGAGGATACTAGATAGAGCAGTGAAAGAGACCAGAAGCACAGCTATCCCGTTTTGCAAAGTACGGTGGAGCAACCACTCAGAAAGGGAAGCCACTTGGGAGAAGGAGTCAGTACTGAAAGAGAAATACCCCCACTTGTTTGAGCCATAGGTAATCACAAATCTCGAGGACGAGATTCTTGTGAGGGGGGGAGACTGTAACAACCCAAAATTCTTATAGGATTTGTTGAATGCAAAAATTCGAATTTAAAAATTTTTGGTGAAATTGTGTGCATGCAACCAACATATAAGAGTGTCTTCTATTTTGCTCCCTAAATTCTTAGGCAATTTAAATTCAAATTAAAATCAATTTGAAGTGCTAAGGATGAAATAGTGTGATTTGGATTTATTTGGTTTTTTTTTGGATTTTTGGTTGGTTTGAATTCAAATTCTAGATTTGAATTCAAACTCTAATTGACTAAACTAATTTCCAATCCTTCTAACTGTTCGTGGGCCGAATTCTCGAGCTCAAGTCCATCAAACCCCCTTCAACTCTTCTCCCGGGCCAGCAACCCGAGCAGCCCAGCCGGCCATTCGGCCCGTCAGCGGCCCAACACTTCTCCCCGCCGCGTCGACACCGCGTCGCTCTCTCTCTCTCACTGACGCCGGGACCCCACCTGTCAGCCTTTTCGTCTCCCCCGCGTCATCGTCTTCCTCCCGCGCGCCGCTCTCTCTCTCTCTTCTGCGCGCGCCCGTGACTCCCAACTGCCCGAGCTCCGTGCGGCCCGACGCGATTGCGCCGCGTGTCCGTGAGCGCTCGAGCTCCCCATCCGTCTGTCGAACCCCGGGAAACCCTAGCGCCTATCGCCTATTTAACCCGCCGCCGGCCGTCTTCTTCTCCAAGCCGCGCCGCCCCATTGGGGTTTCCTAGATCCAATTCGAGTGGGGGAGAGGGAGGAGGAGAACCAGAGGAGGGTCCGAGGAGGAGAAGAGGGAGGGAAGAGAAGCCGAGGCTCCGTCCCCGCAGCGCCGCCGCCGAAGTCGCCGCCGCCTCTCGTGGACCGCCATCTCCAGGCCGAACCAAGGAGCGAGAGGAGGAGCACGAGGACCGCCAGACTGCGCCGAGCCTACCCCGAGCTGCAGCGTACCTCGACGAGACCCGAGGTGAGCTAACCGCGGAGCCCCTCCTTCTTCCCCAACTCCGGCCGATTTCCGCCGCCGTGCGAGCTCGTTGAGCCTAGCCTTTCTCTGTGAGCCAGCCTTCGAGCTGTGCGTGTCTTCTGCAGGATCCTAAGCCGCTAAACCCTTTGCAACCCGCCGTCGCTTGTTCCCCGCAGCCGAGGCCCGCCGCGGCCGAGCTCTGCTCGCCGCGCGCGCGAACGCCGAGGCCACGCGCGGCCGTGGGTGACCACGTGCCCGCGCGTGTGCACCCAGGTGCGTCCCAGCCGCTGCTGGAGCCGCACGCGCACTCGCTTAACCCCTTTCCGAGCGCCTTTGAACCAAAACCCGAGCCGCCGTCATGCTCGCCGGCGTTCATGGCCATGCCATCGCCGTCGCACGTCGGGAGCCCAAGCCAAACCCTAATCCGAGCCCTTTTCACCCTGTCCGTGACCACCGAGCCCTAGAGAAGCTAACCCGGCCGATCTAGCCCCGAGCCGAGCCTTCTCCGGCGAGAACCGCCACCGACCGTCGCCGCCGGCGTGCTCCAGAGCGCGTCGCGCGCGCGTCGCGTCGCGCCGTGGCGAAGCCACACCGTAGACCACACCAAGTCGCCACACGCGCACGCACAGAAGATCCCAGTTCGGCCACACCTAGATCCCATGCACACGGCTCACGTGGACCTATCTCACGGTGCACCGTGGACTCAGTCCACCAGGCCAGATCCGGCAGCCACCCCCATCATGGGCCGAATCTCGCAAGTTAAGTCTGTTTAACCACCCTAAACTTTTCCGGCCCAATCGCTTTCGGCCCAATTCCAGCCCAGCCATCGTTTATTCTTTTTCTTTTTCTTTAACTGCGCTGACGTATGGGACCCACCTGTCATACTCTGCGAGTCACTGACACATGGGGCCCACTAACCAGAGTTGACCCGCTGACCGTTGACCGTTGACCCCGTTGACCGTTGACCGGTCAACGCTGACGTCAGCAGGGCCCACTGCTGACGTCATCCTAGGCGGACCCCACTGCTGACGTCATGCTGACGTCAGCAGGCTAATTATTTGTCTGTTTTCTTTTTCGGAAATTATTTAATATTTTCAGAAAATGATTTAAACTTCGAAAATTAATAATAAATCAACCGTAGCTCAGAAAAATATGAAACCAGTTTCTATATTTTTCTAAAATCATGAACTACGCGTTAGTGTAGAGTTTGGTGTTATTTGGGTCTTCTTTCGTCGCTGTCTTAGTGTTTCTTTGCTAGTAGTCGCGTCTTATTTTATTTTCCGCGCCCCTAGGAGCTCCGGAGAGTCAGGAGGAGCCGGACTACTTCAACAACTGCTTTGACGAGGACGAAGACCTTTGCCCAGGTTCACGCCCGACCATCTCTGAAATACCTATTAGACATGCAAACTAGTATGCTAGCGCTTTACTTTACTCGCATGATAAACCTGCACTGCCTTTGTTATTATCCTGTTACCTTGCTACCTACTACTCACTTATAAATATGCTATGCTATGCTATGCATGTGTTGGGAAGGTTGTGATTGATCCTCTTGGCGTGAGTTGTGGGTGGTTTGGGAGGAGTAGTGCAGCTATGCGGTGTAAGCGAGTAATAACAACTCGATCGTTGATCGAGGTGCTGAGGGGCTGCACTCGGGCAGTCCCTATGGGGTACCTGTTGCGGGTACATGGTTACTGGTTACTTGGGGATTGGTACTCGGTGAGTACCCGAGGTGTTTGGGCGGCAATACCTGTTATGGGTGCCGATTGCGGACCGTTGCGGCGGATCGCTTGTGATGCAGATACTCGCTTTACCGAACAATTAAGGACCGAGTCGTGCCCCCACTTTGGACTTGGGAAATACCGTGCTCACCATCTACCCAGTATGGGGAGGGTTCCAGCAAGCCTACTCTAGTGCGGCGCCGAGACTGTAGGAGAATCGAGCATGATATGTGTAGGGGGGATTCGTTGCGGCGTAATCTCCCTGATTTACCACGGCCCCCGACTGGCCCCGGTGGGAAGGTTTCACGACCCTGGGGCAGATGTTAGATCGGATGTTTCCCGAGCCCAGGGAGACAGGATTGGCGCCGCTACTGTTTAGGGTCTTTGCTGTGGGCTGCGTCTCAGGTTGGTTGCGGACTAGCCTTGCAGCCCGGATGGATTCCTGGAGTGCCACCTCTGCAGAGTGTAAACTATACGTATAGCCGTGTCCTCGGTTACGGACGACCCATTTCTGAGAAGCCCCGGCTAGCATGGGAATCTGCTTTCTTACCTCATCCTTGAAACGGGTTATGAGAGATTGGTCCAGCTGAGGCTGTTGAGACGAGGTGGGGAGGGAGCTCACCGAGTCGACTAGTGAGAGAAAGGTGTTGGAGGTTAATGATTTGCGGGAGCCTGCCGTGGCAGGACGAGCCCGATGGGAATATGTGAGGCCGACGGTTGGTTTTGGAGTGTGGATGTGTGAGTGTGAGCAGGAGTTGGTGATGAGATGAAATTGGGTTGCTGCTGCTGCTTGCATTAAGAAACCCTGGCTTAAACCTTGTTTATTTCTATATCCTTAGAATAGGCCACCTTTAAAGCTTGCATCATTTTATGGTTGGTGACGTGGACCTGTCCCACTTCCTTGGGGACAGACTTTGGGTTCTTAGGTGAAGACCCCGACCACGAGTTCAACCAGGACGGGTGGTACGACTGAAGGGTGTGCGCTTCGCTCAAGGATGCCTGTGGAGGAGTGGTCCCTGTTGTTCTAACTACCGCTGCGCAGATGTTTCCTATTGTCGTTTTAGCCCAGAGGGCTTGTATCAGACGCTTTGTCTTTATATGAGTCATGTAATGAATCTTTTATCGTTGTATGGATGTGATATTCGACTGAGATGAGTTCTGTACGAGATAGCTGCTATTCCTGGGACTATCTCAAGGGTACAGGGAGTCGGGTTCTCGTCGGTGAGAATCCGGTTCGTCACACTTGTCATGGTACGTATAGCACATATATACCTTCTTCCTCCATGGCTAACCCATCTGAATCACTCTAAGTTATCATACATATACATTGGATTGAGTGAAGGATTTCATTGGACTTCATCTTCTTCATCAGATGATCCGAGCGCGAGTTTTTGAAAGGAGTAGGACTACAAGCTTCTCTAGGCCCTTTATGGATGATTGATAACAAAGGGAAGAAGAATGGATTAAAAAGCGTCAAACTTCAGAGCTTCTTGTAGTTTGGTAACCGGTCTGACCGGTTTCAGTAGTGTTTACAGAAACATGGATGTAATAACACTCGTACTTTATCTATCTATGGACTTGAGGCTTTGTACTGTGTGCTATTGTGTGTAATGAACAAGTTTATGTATTCTAAGTGACATTATGATAGTGTGATATGCATGTATTGGTTGATGTACTGTTCTGTACATGTGCTGACTGGCAAAACCGGTATGACCGGTTTCGAAAACCGGACTGACCGGTTTCTGCTGAGATAGCACATGTACAACTCTCTCTTGTTGTTGTGTGAAAGTCATGTCATATGCATCACGGGTTATTTCATTTTGTCACATACACTTGTAGCACATACTGGATGCTGAGATATAGGGGGAGCTCTCATTTCTTTCCTTATATGTGCATTTGGCATGTGAGGCCAAACTTTTTGAAAGTTTATTCAAAGCACATATTAAGGGGGAGCTCACAAGATATCTCAGATGTTTGGAGCTTTAATTTCGTATCTATTTGTATGCTTTAATCATGTTGCCATCAATCACCAAAAAGGGGGAGATTGAAAGTGCATCTAGGCACTTATGTGTTTTGGTGATTTGTATGACAACATGATCCGTGATCTAATTTGTTTGCTTAAGCATATGAGCAGGTTTTATTCTTATGAATATTCGTGTAATATAATCATTGATAAGAATATGTACTCGACATTGGTTCTAAATGACATAAAAACAAGCAAGTATGTTTGATCCCATGATGCAAAAGATGAGCAATGGCAAGAGAATAAAGAATGACAAATGAGATAAGGTTTTCTATGCATATTGGTTGGTCTCATTTAGTAGAAGCTTGTCAAAACAAAATGGGACAATCTACATGAAGAAATTGGAATTTCTTTGAACTTGGTCCATAGTCGTGGTTATAAATAAAATGAGATATGATTCTATGAATAGTATATGGTCTCATGTGCATGAAAGCCTATGGACAAACTATCTATCAAGGACAACATAGAAGATGATCTTGGACATATCTTGAATTAGTGAAGACATGGATTTCAATGTGGTATTCTTAATGATGCAAAGCAAAGCTAAACTTAAAGTGGTGACATGGGATGAAAGGGGATCAAGCTAGATAGCAGTGTCTAGGTACTAAGCAAAGAGAAGGGCAAGTTGGTCTTGTAGCCGAGGAACTTTGCTAGGGTGAAGACTAGTATCGTAGTTTGGTCTCTATGCATCAATCAAGCCTTAGCTAGTGAAGCAATGCAAGGCATCAAATCATTATTGAATCATATATTGGGATGGCTTATGAATTGGTTCATACTATGGAAATTCTAAGCCATTGGCTCAAGATTGGATTTGCTCAGCAAGAATGAAGTGTTGTGTGCCCTAAAAGTTGAGATCAATCAAGTATGGCATTAATGAAGATATAGAAGCTCAAGGGAAGTTTTATTTACTAATTGTAATCTTGAGTATATGAATGTCGTACTATCAAGAGGAATGCAACATCAGTTGTTTTACAACACCAAAAGTGCTCATAGGTCAACCCATGTGAGATAGCCTTTGAGAGAAGTCATTTTGAGACTAAGTGTGCTGACTGGTCCAAAGCCGGTCTGACCGGTTTTGGAAAGAGGTCTGACCGGTTTTAGAGCTCAGAGTGCTAACAGCTAGTTTGGTTTAAAAACCGGTGTGACCGGTTTGGGAAACCGGTCTGACCGGTTTTCCACTGACATAACGGCTAGTTTTTTGGTATGGGTATTTATACCCGTTGGCCCTCTTCTTTGAGGGCTGCTGGTTCCCTTACTTCCCTTGTGCGTCCAGAACCTCCTTGAGCACCAGCATGCTCTGCCCAAACATCTCTTTGTGAGATTGATTGAAATTTGATTGTATCTTTGGATTTGGGTTGAGAGGCAAATTTTGTGTGAGCTATTGCAAGCTAGTAAGAGCTAGCTAGATCAGTGAAGAGTGAATCCCTAGCTTGAGCACTCATGGTTGAAGTCTAGAAATTGGGCCTCACTTGTTCAATTCTTGCATCTATATTTGCTTCCGCTTCGATCTACTTGGTTGTGCTCTATTTGTGTGCAGGGACTTGGTGTACCTGTTAGAAATCATCTAGAGAAGCACTCCACCAAGTTTGGTTTGTGCTAGAACTCGTAGAGGAGATAAATTACATTATTGGTTTTTCTTTGTGCAAAACCGGTCTGACCGGTTTCAGTACTGACTGTGCGAAAAAGTTTTATATTTTGCAGATTCACCCCCTCTAGGTGAGATCAAGGTCCTTTCAAGGAAGAGATGGGCCGGCCCAAGCATGTTGCACTGCGGCAGCTAGCACGCTGGGCTTCCGTCCCAATACAGGTGCGGCACGATTCGGTTGGATCCAGTGCGGCTACGCCGGATCCGCTGTGGCCGCTGGCCACCACTTGGTGTGGCCCACCTTGTGGTTGACCGCACGCGAACACGTGCGCGCTCTGGCATGGCGCGGCGCGACGCATTGTGCGTCTTGACGCGCAACGGCGACGCGGCGGCGACCCGGCAACAACGGTGTTAGCGAAGAGAAGGGCACGGTGACGATGCACGGTGACTCGACAACTCGAGGCCACGGTGGTGGAGGCCGACAACATGGTTAGCGCGCGTGCGCGGCGTCGAGGACACGGCTCAACGGCAACGGCGCTCGCGGGGTTCCGGCGACCCGGTTCCTCGGCGGCGCTAGGCCTCTGCTGTGTTAGCGCGCGTGCACGCGGGCTCCAGCTCGTGCTGGGCTGCGCCACGGCGTGGTTTGGCAAGGTGCGCGTGCGCAGGCTCACGGCTGCCTGTGGCCGCGGCACTGCCTTGGCTCGCGTGCGGTTGCCAGTGTTTCGGTCCGCGATGGCCTCAGCTGCATAGAAATGCGGCGGCGGTTTGCGCAATGGTTCAGCGGCGCGATAAGGACCTGCACAAGAACCTCGGCAAGAAGGCCTGGACACAAAGGCTTGGCGACGGTGACATGCTCGGCTCGACGGACGGCGCTCGGAAACAGAGGAGTTTGGCAGTGCACTCACTTTGGGGCGGAGGAGTAGTGCGTCGCTGGCTTGGGGAAGACTTGCGGTTCTCCAGCGGCTCGGCGGCGTCCCTTGTGCGGCTCCTCCTCCGACGGCGGCTCCACGGGCCGCGGCGACCCGCGGTTCATCGATGTCGCGGTGATGCGACGATCCGGTTTTGGCGTCGTCTCCTCCTCGCGGTGCGGCTCCGCTCCAGCCCTCCTCCTTCTCCCTTCTTACCCATAATGGTGGCTTGATACGAATTGGAAAACCCGAAAGGGGTCAAGACGGTTAGGGCTGGGACAACGGCGGCCGAGGTTATTTGTAGTGCGGCTGTCCTAGGGCTTAGCGAGGCGCGGACGTCTACGGATTTTGGGCGTCCGTGCCCTCGACACATGGCGCATTGGACGGGCCTCCACGCGCGCACCGGCGATTGGCTCGGCGGCGGTCACTCACGCGCACGCGGTGAAAAGCAGAGACGACTAGCGCGTGAGAGCAGAGTGGTTGGGGGAGGAAGAAAGCTGACAAGTGGACACCACTTGTCGGTGAGAGGGAAAAGAAGGGGCGCGGCTGTGCTAGCTGGGCTGGCTTGGGCCGCAGTTTGGCTGGGCTGCGGAGTAGGTTAGCGGGCTGGTTAATGGGCTTAGGTTAGTTTGAGCCCGAGATAGGTAAGTTAACTAAGTTAATAAGGTTAGCTTTTAATTTGAATTCAAATGAAGGATTTGAATTTAAATTCAAACAAAGAACCAAAAATTAAATAAAATCCAACTCACATCTATTTGGTCCTTAGCACAACAATTCATTATTTTAATTGAGATTTAATTTGCCTAAGAATAAATGGAGCAAATAGAATACATCTTTATATGTGATTGCATGCACTCAATTGCACAAAAAGTTTTTATGAAATTCGAGATTTTTACATTCAATAGCCTACGAATTTCCGGGATGTTACGGGACTGCAACATGATAATGCAGAGCCACCACTACTCGAACAGGCAAACCCGAGCAACAATGGTGTAACTAGAGCTGGGACTTGGGCCATGCTATTTATGGGCGACCCGAAGCACGGCGTTTTGGTACGGGCCAAATCACGGCACGACACGATAAATTTTGGGCCATGCGAGCTAGGCAGAATGCGAGGACCGTGCCGTGCCTAGGATCTCGGCACGATGGGCGGCACAGCACGACACAAATCTTGGGCTGTGCTTGGGCCGACACGGCACGAAGATGGCCCATTGCACTACCGTGCATTGTTATTCATATATTTTTTTAATTATCTTTCTAGAAACCTCAAATAATTACTATAATATAAGAAAATCATAAAAATCTACCTTTAATATATGAAATTATATCAATGATTATTTATAAATTAAGAAAATCAGTAGCATTTTCTATGGCCACGTGGCGTAATAGTATATATGAACATATGAACAGTCACAAAATACAAACACATGTATTTTGAGGACCGTGCTTGAGCTGGCATGACACGAACGCGGACCATCGGGCCGCGGGCCGTGCTTGGGCCTAGGTAAAAGCTTGTCGTGCGGCACGACGTGCCTCGCGTGCCTAAAAGTTTAGATACGAAATGGCCCGCGGCACACGAGGGCTGGGCCGTGCTGGCACGGCACGGCCCAATTCCCACCTCTACGCGTAACCACGAGCATCGTCTCTTTGAGTGGTATACCCGGCTCATCATCGGGAGGAGGAAGGTTTAGCACTCTAAGGAGGCCGAAGCCAAGTCAGTGAATTCTGCTGCGGTGGAGCACTGATGGGTTGGCAGGAGAACGCAAACCAATCATGACCGGACAGAAATAGAGTAAATTAGATCTAAAGAGCAATTGAAAAAAACCTACAGGCCGATCAAAAGACGCTGACACATAAACATTAAATTATGGGTTGTTCTTGATCTCAGGAGAGAGATGGGATCATCTCCCAGGGGCAGTGCTGCAGAAGCTACGGATTGGTGGCTGCGGCTTAGGAATGGCGCCAGCTCTGTATCTTGTGAGAATATGAAATATACTGCTTGCCAGCTTTTAGCATAACGTATGCCACAAAGTTTACAAAGGAAACCTCTTGCCGATCTTCTGTTTAACACGAGGATATTTCAAGAAGTGACGACCCTATCTATGTAGAGACCCCAGTTGGTACATGGACAACTTCCTGGTTTGTCTACTAGGCAACTTGATTTTGTCATCTTTCGTTACTACAAAAACTCACATTCATCCACGACATTTAGTACCGAACATAAAAAGAACTGATACTAAAGTGACACGGAGGCCCCGGAGAACACTTTAGTACCGGCTGGTAACACGAGCCGGTACTAGAAGTGGCATTTTAGTACCGGCTGGTGACGTGCGCGCCACTTTAGTCCGGTACTAAGATGGTCGTGTTACCGGCCGGTACTAAAGTGTCCTTCACGGGTTACTTCAAAAGAAAAGCATCTTCCACTTAGTTACAAGTGATGCATATGTAGGATGGTAAGGAAGCAACGCACGAGGCTGGAGATCATGAGTTCGAATCCTCACGGACGCGTACGCATATTTACGTGTGAAAAAATTGCATGACTTGTGACTTATGACTAGTCTCTCTCTCTTGTTTTGTTTAGGCTGGGCTGGAGTTCTTCAAGTGCGGTTGTATATATCATTTTGAAAAAAAAACTAGTTCTCTTGAAAAGAATGGAGAAGTGCTGGTACTCCTTGCTTGATGCTGTTATTGGACTTATAGAATCGTTTGTGGGATTTCATCGGGACTTTTATGTTGAATGAAGTTGATCTGTGTTTTCTCTAGAACATACTAAATTGGCGCTGGTATAGCTTTTTGAGGAGAGAGGGCAATTAGATTGTGTATATGACTTACTTTTAAGTGACCATTATGGAACTTTCGTCAACAGAAAATTTATGAAACTTTAAAGAACCCTGAGCACGAAGTGCTCATTTGAGTTTGTCTTTTTTATATAGTGAAGCTTCCTCAAATTAAGTTCAAGAAGGAACATCATGTGAGCGTGTGATATGGATGGTAAACCGTCCCACGTGCTTCCTTGAGTCAGCTGCAGGGAACATGGTGCTTGGTACAAGATAATAGGGCCTTTAAGTCACTCTTTCTTGCATCATTGATTTCTATATTCCTGTCAGGTAAACCATTCGCAAAAAGGAAAAAAGTAATGTGGTGCCATCTGCCTATAAAAAACCATCCACTACCTTACATATGGGAGTCGGTTAAGAAGCTTTTCTCCTCGATATAGCATCTCTAGTCCCGCCATCATCTTCTCCCTGCTTTGTCCCATTGCTTTATTAGCTAGTAAAACTAGGCGATGGCTTCTTGTTGACACTCAAATTGGGCCAAAGGCCAAACCGGTCTGACCGGTTTGCCAAACCGGTCAGACCGGTTTCGTTCTGTAATTCGAGTAGGATTAGGATTCCGAGTTTAGTTCCATATTGTAACCTATTCGAAAGGGGTAAGACTTCCCCGGCCTATAAATATAAAGGCTAGACGGCCGATTGAGGTATTCCCAATCGAATCAAACACTTTTATCTTTTATTTTGTGTATCTCTCAAACCCTAATCTTTTCCAACCCCCATATTCTGTTCTTTGCTCGTCTCCACGGCGTTCAAGGACGTTCTAGGTGGCCTGCCGACCCTAGAGCAACCCTAGATTAGCTCGAGCTCCGACGGGGTCCCTCCCGAGCTTGGGTTTCTAGGTCTTCACGGTCTCCCGACCAAAAGCGGTCAGACCGGTTCTTAAGACCGGTCAGACCGGTTTGCCCCGGGTGATCAGGAGTTGGCCGTTGTGACGTCCGTGCTGCGCGTTCGATCGATCTTCAAGTTTGTTGGCGCGTTTTCGTGTCAACATACTTTTTTGGCGACTCCGCTGGGGACGATTAATCTGGTGCTACAACCGATTACATCTACTCTAATCATGTCTGGATCGACGTGCGACCTCGACAAGGACAACATCATCGCCGCGACGATGGAAGAGCTCACGGACGAGGAGCGGAAGCGGTACCTGATCGCTGAGGAGCACTTCAGGACGCAATTCCTGAAGGGTTTCAAGAAAGATCGCGGTGGCCTTGTCAAGAGGGTGGAGGAATTCGTCATGCCGGCTTTCAAACTGGCAAGCGACCAAGTTGAAGAACTTCCTAAGGTAACTGGCGAATCCTCTGACTTGATGCAGCAAATTACTCGCATGATGGATGATAAATTACTTGCTGCACAAACCGTTACTAGTGAGTTGATTGCTAATATGTCGGGTAATTCTGATAAGGGTAAAAATAATATAGAATTTAATGAATTGCCTAACTCAACTCCTAGCTCATCAGGCATGCCAGAGCATGTTTTAGATCCTAATTTGGGCATGCCGGTGAATTTTTATGCGGGACAAACACCTTACCCTGGTTCGGTCCCCGAACCGGTCAGACCGGTTTGTATAACCGGTCAGACCGGTTTGCCGCCCAATGGCGGTCAGGCCGGTTCCATGAGTTCGGGGGCAACTAGTGCGATGGTTTTATCAAATACTACTAGTTCTGGTCCTGTTTTTACTGTTCCACGCACTACGGTTCCAGGAGGTATACCTCACGGATCTGGCTCGTTTCACGCGCCGATTCCGAATACTTCCTATAACACAACATATGGTGTTCCCCGCATTCCACAAAACAGAGGTGACGGGAATTACCAAGCCGAGCTAGCTAAGTTCAAAGAAGACATAGCAAATACACTTAGAACAAGGCTCGGGCTTGAATTGGGTAGTTCACGCTTATATCAAAAACCGTATTTGCCTGAATTTGATTTGGTTCCTTATCCTAATGGTTGGCGTGTTCCTGACTTTATTAAGTTCAGTGGTGAAGATAATAGAACTCCTTGGGAACACATTAGTCAATATGTTTTGCAATTAGGAGAGGCATCATTTTATGAGGCATTGCGTATACGGTTGTTCTCATTATCTTTAACTGGAACTGCCTTTTCATGGTTTTCTTCGCTTGCTCCTAATTCTATTCAAAATTGGACTCAATTGGAGCGTAAATTTCATGATCATTTCTTTAGCGGAGAAAATGAGGCTAAGTTATCTGATTTAACATCGGTTAAGCAAAGCCGAGAGGAATCGGTTCTTGATTATTTTAAAAGATTTAAAGATGTTAAGAACCGATGCTTTAACATAACTGTTTCTGAAAAAGATTTAGCAGATTTGGCTTTTGTGGGCTTACGGTCTCATTACAAGGAAAAGTTAGAAGGTTCTGATTTTCTCACTATTAATCATTTGCAAATGAAGGCCATGAGTCTAGAGTTGAAATTTAAAAATGCAAAAGAATCTGCTAAACCTCATCGTTCGAATGTGCATATTATTGATAATGATTCTGATAGTTCGGACGATGATAAAGAAATTTATGCTGCTGAATTTGTTTGGTCATCAAAAAGTAAACCTGGTTCTTGTCCTTCATTAAAGCCGATCCAGAAAAATCGGCAAGAAGAAAAATTTACTTTTGATGTAGCCAAGTGTGATCGTGTTTTTGATGAATTGCTTAAGAATGGCTTTGTAAAACTTTCTCATGCAATTCCACCAGCCGATCAATTGAAAAATCGTGCATATTGTAAATGGCATAATTCTTTTTCTCACGCAACAAATGATTGCAATGTTTTTCGACGACAGGTACAATCGGCCCTTAATGAAGGTCGATTAGTGCTCGCTGAAATGCAAGTTGACAAGGCTCCTTTCCCTGTTCATACCTTGGATGTGAACACCAAGATGCTGATTCGGCCGGAACAAGCCGATAGAGCTAAGGGTAAGAACGTGGTGATTGGAGATCCAAGACCGGAAAAAGTTGATGACAAAGTTCCGGTCAGAACAGTGATGATTGGGAAGACTCTTGACGGCAAAGAGTCTCTGAAGATTACCATTAACACATCAAGGCCCGGGGGGCAAGGAAGTTCTTTGGAAGAGAATCGGTCCGCTAGCCAGGCGAAACCGGTCAGACCGGTTTCCCAAACCGGTCAGACCGGTTTGTCTCCAGACCGTCCAAGAACTTTCAAGCCTAAGCGCCCGGAAGTGGGTACTTGGAAATTCAATGAGCCGAAGATTCAAGGGAGGGTTCTGAAGCAAGGACCTACTTTTTCGCAGCTCATGAACAAGTACACAAAGGCCGTTCAAGTTGATCGGCCGACAAAAAAGAGACAGAGGTCACCACAGCGATGGAACAGTCCTACAAATTATAAACGTCGTGGTGGTGCTATTGGAAATTCGGTGCATAACCGATTAAGCTCGTACGAGCCAGGTCGCATGACCGCTTTCCAAAGCGGTCAGACCGGTTTTATGAACCGGTCAGACCGGTTTCGGTCTGAGCCACGTTTTCAAGCTCCTCCTAAGCAAGAATACCGTATTAAGGAGAAGAAGGAGGATGTGCAAGCCCAAGCCAATAATTTTATAAAAATTGGTGATATTCCGGTGGCTATACAAGACTTGGGTACAAAGCCGATGGTCATTGGAGATTCGGCTCCTGTTCCAGTCAAAAGACCAATCATGGTTAATGATCATGAGGCTAGCAGTAGCAAAGGCGTAAAGAAGATCTTCCAGCCAAGGTGGTGTCCTTCCGGCTTAACTCACACGCAAAAGCGGAAGCTACAGCGCCTACGGAACAAAGAGAAGAGGGAACAGGAAGCCGAGAAGTTGAGGGATGAACATTTCAACAAGTATAGACCCATGATTCCTCAGACCAAGACCTGGCGAGTTGTGCAGCCAGCAGCACAACCGGTCAGACCGGTTTCAGAGACCGGTCAGACCGGTTCTGATCAGCCCACCGCTGCAGAAGCGGTCAGACCGGTTTCTGGAACCGGTCAGACTGGTTTGTCGACAGAGGCAGGGGCCAAAACTACTTCAACCATCAATGCTACTCTACCAATTTCTCCAGTGGTTGAAGATGAAGAATTAGTTGATTTTGAGCCTTCTCCAGAACGTGACAACATGGAAATTAATGTTGTCTATTTATCTTCTGATTATTATGTCGTGCCAGAGGAGGAAATTTCTCATCTTCAACTTGGGCCTCGAGATGCTGTGTTTCAGAAACCTAGTGAATCAGAAAATCATCTCAAAGCTTTGTATATGAGAGGGCACATCAACGGGAAGCCAATTTCTCGTATGTTGGTTGATGGTGGAGCCATTGTGAATCTCATGCCATATTCTCTCTATAAGAAGATTGGCGGGAAAGACGAAGAACTGATCAAGACGAACATGACGGTCAGTGGAGTTGGTGGAGGTGATCCCATTGGTGCCAAGGGGGTGGCTTCTATGGAGTTGACCGTCGGGAGCAAGACTATTGCTACGGCTTTCTTCGTCTCCGAGGTGCAAGGTAACTTCAGTTTAATCCTTGGTCAAGATTGGATTCATGCGAATGAATGTATTCCGTCTACCTTGCATCAATATCTTATTCAGTGGATCGGCGATGAAGTTGAAGTTGTCCATGGTGACAATTCTTCCTTTGTTGCAACGGCCGATTCCGATTCTCTTAGTGCAAATGAAAAGGTTCAATGTTTGTCGGGCATGGATTTGACCGACTATGAGTTGATCAGTTGCACCAAGGATGGTTTTGTTCCTGCTACATTAAAGCCGATGGAAAATCGGTTGAATTACTTGTTGTAATTAATGGAGCAACGGAATCAACAGAGACAAACCGGTCAGACCGCTTCTGGAAACCGGTCAGACCGGTTTGGGTCTGAACAGCGCCGACCGAGCCAAACCGGTCAGACCGCTTCTGGGAACCGGTCAGACCGGTTTGCGTTTGGCCAGTGGCTTCAAGACCGAATTGATCATCATCGAGCTCATTCGGCCGGCATGTTTGAAGCTATTGAAGATCTTGGTGATATGGACAAATTGGGTCAGGGTTTTACATCAGCCGATCCTTTAGAAAAAATAGATATTGGTGATGGTACTATTCCTAGACCTACTTTTGTAAACAAAAATTTATCGGCTGAGTTTAAAGCCGAATTAATAAATTTGTTGAAAGAGTATGTCGATTGTTTTGCTTGGGAGTACCGTGAGATGCCTGGTTTAAGTCGTGACTTAGTTGAGCATCGTTTACCAATAAAAGCCGGTTTTAGACCTTTTAAACAATCGGCTAGACGTTTTAATCCCGCTATTTATGACCGAATAAAAGAAGAGATTAATCGTTTATTAGATGCTGGTTTTATTCGGATTTGTCGTTATGCGGAGTGGATTTCTAATATTGTTCCCGTTGAAAAGAAAGATTCGGGAAAACTTAGAGTTTGCATTGACTTTAGAGATCTTAATAAAGCCACTCCCAAAGATTCATATCCTATGCCTATAGCCGATGTCTTAATCAATGAAGCTTCTGGACATCGTGTTGTTAGTTTTCTTGATGGTAATGCCGGATATAATCAAATCTTCATGGCCGAAGAGGATATGCACAAAACGGCCTTTCAATGTCCGGGATTTATTGGTTTATTTGAGTGGGTAGTTATGACCTTTGGATTAAAAAATGCTGGTGCAACCTATCAAAGAGCTATGAATTTAATCTTTCACGATTTACTTGGTGTTATTGTGGAAGTATATATTGATGATATTGTAGTTAAATCGGATGGCTTAGATTCTCATTTAGCCGATTTAAGACTTGCTCTTGAAAGAATGCGGCGGTATGGTTTAAAGATGAATCCACTCAAATGTGCTTTTGGTGTTTCGGCTGGGAAGTTTCTTGGGTTTGTTATTCATGAGAACGGCATAGAAGTTGATCCCAAGAGAATTGAAGCTATGAAGAAAGTCGAAGCTCCTATTTGCAAGAAGGACTTGCAAAGGTTTCTAGGCAAGGTAAATTTCTTGAGAAGGTTTATAATTAACTTGTCTGGGAAGGTTGATGCTTTTACTCCTTTACTTCGGTTAAAGAATGAAGCCGATTTTAACTGGGGGGCAAAACAGCAAGAAGCTTTTGAGAAGATCAAAGAGTACTTGTCTTCACCACCGGTGCTTCGGGCGCCCAAGCGAGGAGTTCCGTTTAGACTTTATGTGGCGGCTGAAGATAGAACTATTGGAGCTGTTTTGACTCAAGAAATCGGCAACAAGGAGTATGTGATTGCTTATGTAAGCCGGCGGCTCGTTGATGCAGAAACAAGGTATACTTTCATTGAGAAGTTATGTTTATCCTTGTATCATGCTTGTACTCAATTGCGGCATTATCTACTATCTAGTACTTGCATCGTGTTGTGTCAAACCGATGTGATTAAACATATGTTGCAAAAGCCGATATCTAGTGGAAGAGTCGGCAAGTGGGCTTATGCTTTGGTTGAGTATGATTTGACTTGTGAACCTTTGAAATCAATGAGAGGTCAAATTGTAGCCGATTTTATTGTTGAACATCGGATTAATGATACTTGTGAGTTCGACGTCGGCTATGTTACTTGTACACCATGGAAGCTATACTTTGATGGATCGGTTTGTAATGATGGACAAGGAATTGGTGCTGTTTTGATTTCTCCAAGTGGTGCCGTTTTTGAGTTTTCAAACCGATTGGAAGAAAAGCGAACCAATAATCAAGTTGAATATGAAGCTCTTCTATTTGGTTTGGAATTTTTACAAGACATGGGAGTAAAGCATGTTGAGGCTTTTGGTGATTCGCTCCTGGTGGTACATCAAGTATCAAAGGTATGCCAATGTTATAATGGTTCATTAAATGCATATCTTGATAGATGCCTCGATATTATATCTTCTTTTGATGAATTTACAATCAAACATATTCCGAGAGAAGATAATGATAAAGCAAATACTCTGGCTCAGAAAGCATCTGGTTATATGGTTGCAAAGAAATATTTCTATCTCCAAAAACCGATGCAAACAAAAGCCGAGGTTCTGGTTCTGGACGAACCGGTCACACCGGTTTCAGAAACCGGTCAGACCGGTTGTACTGCCAGAACCGGTCTGACCGGTTCTGAAAGCGGTCAGACCGCTTTGTCTCCTGACAGAAGCAAAAATACTTTGGATAATGCTAATCAATCCAAAGTTAAAGATCAGGATTGGAGAGTGCCTATTATTGCTTATTTGAAGGATCCTGGTCGTGGTGCAGACAGAAAGATTCGGCGAATATCATTTAAATATATTCTACTTAACGATGAGCTTTATCGTCGAAACGCCGAAGATTTGTTGTTAAAATGTCTTGATTCGGATCAGGCCAAGGTTGCCATGGCTGAAGTTCATGAAGGTATTTGTGGTACACATCAATCGGCTCCAAAGATGAAGTGGTTACTTAGACGAGCCGGTTTCTTTTGGCCTACTATGATGGCGGATTGTTTCAAGTATTACAAGGGATGTGAAGAGTGTCAGAAGTTTGGTAACTTGCAACTTGTTCCTGCTGCGTTGATGCATCCTATCATTAAACCATGGCCGTTCCGGGGTTGGGGATTGGATTTTATTGGACAAATTAATCCTCCATCGTCAAAAGGACATCGTTTCATATTGGTTGCTACAGATTATTTTACTAAGTGGACTGAAGCGGTTCCTTTGAAGAATATGACGCATCGAGAAGTGATTGAGTTTGTTACTCAGAATGTTATTCATAGATTCGGTATTCCTCAAACATTGACAACAGATCAAGGTACTTCTTTTATGTCTAAGGAGGTACGTGAATTCGCCGAATCCTATAGAATTAAGTTGCTCAATTCATCTCCATATTACGCTCAGGCTAATGGACAAGCCGAGTCAAGTAATAAAACTTTGATTAAATTAATCAAGAAAAAGGTAGCTGAAAATCCTAAAAGATGGCATGAAGTTTTATCTGAAGCATTATGGGCTCATCGTATATCTAGACATGGTGCTACTAAAGTTACTCCTTTTGAGCTTGTATATGGTCAAGAAGCCGTTTTACCTGTTGAGGTAAATCTGGACGCCTATAGATTGGCTAGGCAAAATGATCTTGATGCTGTTGATTACCACAATTTGATGTTGGACAATATTGATGAGGTAACCGACAAAAGATTGAAGGCTTTAAAGGAGATTGAGAAAGATAAGCTTCGGGTTGCTAGAGCTTACAACAAGAAAGTGCGAGGAAAATATTTTCAAGTTGATGAACTTGTTTGGAAGACGATCTTGCCTATTGGATCAAAAAGCAACAAGTTTGGTAAATGGTCACCAAGTTGGGAAGGGCCTTATAGAGTTGTCAAAATCATCTTTGGGAATTCTTACATGTTGGAGACACTGAAGGGAGATCCTTTGCCTAAAGCTATCAACGGGAGATATCTGAAGAAATTCTATCCAAGTGTTTGGCAAGATGCGTGAAGATCAATGGCCGATATATTGGTAAAAATCGCCCTTAGTATAAATTTTTAGCTCCTGAGTTGTATTTACTTGCTTTTTAGTTCTCAAGTTCACTAAAAACGCAGGGGGGCATGTGTTGACACTCAAATTGGGCCAAAGGCCAAACCGGTCTGACCGGTTTGCCAAACCGGTCAGACCGGTTTCGTTCTGTAATTCGAGTAGGATTAGGATTCCGAGTTTAGTTCCATATTGTAACCTATTCGAAAGGGGTAAGACTTCCCCGGCCTATAAATATAAAGGCTAGACGGCCGATTGAGGTATTCCCAATCGAATCAAACACTTTTATCTTTTATTTTGTGTATCTCTCAAACCCTAATCTTTTCCAACCCCCATATTCTGTTCTTTGCTCGTCTCCACGGCGTTCAAGGACGTTCTAGGTGGCCTGCCGACCCTAGAGCAACCCTAGATTAGCTCGAGCTCCGACGGGGTCCCTCCCGAGCTTGGGTTTCTAGGTCTTCACGGTCTCCCGACCAAAAGCGGTCAGACCGGTTCTTAAGACCGGTCAGACCGGTTTGCCCCGGGTGATCAGGAGTTGGCCGTTGTGACGGCCGTGCTGCGCGTTCGATCGATCTTCAAGTTTGTTGGCGCGTTTTCGTGTCAACACTTCTGCTGCCAGCACCATGCATCAGAAGGCCGTCGTCGCCGTCTGCTTCGTGCTGATCCTGTTATCCACTGGCCCATGGGCAATGGCCGTGCTACAGCCAAACTGTTCCGCTGC
The DNA here is from genome assembly GCA_033239725.1 of Echinochloa phyllopogon. NCBI lineage: Eukaryota > Viridiplantae > Streptophyta > Magnoliopsida > Poales > Poaceae > Echinochloa > Echinochloa phyllopogon. Next base: position 17,511,976 of record BTCW01000015.1, on the reverse strand, counting down.
CTGTGATTATGCGTGCAGGCTTTACGGAGAGGCGGGGTGCTGGAGCGCCTCCGGCACCTTGTGTCCGAAAGTGCAGGAATGCCGGGATCAAATTCAATTACCCTGTTCTGTCACCTGCAACCAGCGCTGCAACGACCCGCCGATACAGTGCTGAATAATGTGCGTTCTTGTCAATCTTTTCGATTCATGTGCTTGTTTGTGTTCCGTACTGAGTTTGTATTACTACTCCTAGCGAGTGGTACTGCGTTAATGCTGGCATTCCTACTGGCGTACTGAGATGTCGTACCTCTGTATGAAAGTTGTGTCTGCTTGTGTTTTTCCGTACCATGATATATAGCTGTCGTCCTGTTGGTTAGTGGTTACGGAGTACTTGTGTCACTGTAATTCATTGTTATAATAAAACTTCAAATGTTGTTGTCGTAATACATACAATTTAATTGGGAATGATTCACTGAATTCGTAATTTTGTTACTGTCCTCTCTGCACACAAGAATAGATCACAAGCGCAAGTTGACAGATGCAGCTTTTTCCTATATTCCAAGGTTCATTGAACACTTGAACAAGTGGATCTGGGGCGCTTAGCTTACACTATGTTGGATTAGCTCATGTTGATATGAAAAGTTGTAAAGGGTGTCATTGCAAGAATAAAATCGAATAAAATCACAACCGGGGGAACATGCCTTCACTAACAGTTCCAAACTCGCTTGACCGCTGGTTTCGGAACCATTGCTGCTAGATCTAGCGAGATGAATGATACAAGACCACAAACTGCACAAGACTAGAGAGGGCCTGTTCGTTTGGCTTATCAGCCACCAACCAGCAGTACTTTTCTCTCAGAACAAATCAGCAACCAGCCAGCGGTACTTTTTTCTCAGAACAAATCAGCACCGGCCACCAGCCACCGGCTACACGAACAGGGCAATGATATATTCTGATCAATGAGATTTAGCCGAGGCATATATCTTAGGGATATGACTACAACCATGTACGGTTGCTCTAGACCCACGCTATTATCTGCCTCTTGCAAGTCCGACACTATGTCATCACGATAACAATACATGTCCTCTTATATTAGGGAGGAGTTTGAGATATAAGAGTTCTGAACAAACTATACACCCTAGAACTATATTTAACATATAGTTTAGTAAATTCCATCATAGTGGATATATCACGAATGTACCATCTTCTTGAAGCTTCAAGTAACATTGGACTTGGTTTCATCTTTACCACTCAACATGGGCTGCTCGACAAGCTTAGCTTTCTCAGGCTCACTAAAAACAAGATCCACTACTTTTCATGCAACTCTACACTCCATGACTTCATGTGCAACTATGCATCATTCTCATTTATCACCATAGTCTCTACCAAGTGAATAGATTACTTTGAATCCAACAACACACTCTAGCGGGAGCATCACCATTGGTATATCTGAGTCACACATTTGTTGTCAGATCAGCATTGCTCTTTGGCTTTACTATAAGGTTATGATTCTCCAACTCTTACACCGTACTTACTGTTGAAGATATGCATTTAAATCTACCAGATTTTAATTTGAGACAAATTGATTTAAACAAGGCTACTTCTATGATACTCAAAACTGAATTCATACCGGCATACAAAAACAATACTTGTTGTGCATAATCCATAGGCATAGCCAACCAGCAATATAACAATCTACAGATTATAAAGATCATAGCTCAACTGCACCCTATCTACGAACTTACTTATTAGCGCCCTCCTCCTCCTCATGTAGAGTTGCTGCAGATCAACTCGAGTCGATCGGACGATCAGAGCGGTCGTGCAGTTGCGCTGCCCAGAAACCTTATTGCCGCCCCTCGTGCAGGCTTCACGACGGCAAGGTCTCAGAGATACCACTCACCCTCCTCCTCAGCGCATGCCAAGGAGAAGAGCCGGAGAGACCCGACAGCTCAGTACCACAGCACAAATCACCACACAGAAAATGAGAAAGTGGAAGGGAGAACTGAGGGAGTTTCACTCTTCTGTTTCCTGGACGTCTCCAGGACTTATCTTATAGAGGAGATCGCAGCTCTCTACTATCTGATTCCCCTACAATCACGCCCCATCAAATGGCAGTAGTAACCGTCTAGTTAACTCAGGATAATGGCATTGACTGCATACTTAATTCTCTAATGACCATTGTCAATAATTAATACGCGTAGCAAAAGATTCACACTAACTTGACTGTCTGCTGCATCGCAAGTCACAAGTCACGCGTTCGTTCACGCGATAAAGGTACGCGAATACGCGCGCGCATGTGCACTATGTAAACCAACCCCATTCTATCCTTTCTGTGCTATTCATCAGCAAGAGAGTGCTCTTCTATTTAAGTTGGCTTGCACCAACCTGATCTAGCAGTATGGGACTATATGTGCCATCCACACATGCTTTGGGATTCTTTAAATGGGCCATTTTTCCAGCAATCCCCCACCAATGCCAAAGTAAGAATAAGAGGGTAAAAGGATCAATATGATGTAATATTGTTAATATACCCGTGTTTTAGCATAAGTCCCGTATGTGTTGAACTTACACCTAGAGCAACAAGATTCATCTTCCTGCGGCCGAAGAATGGACTGGCCTTGAATTCCCAGCTTTAGTGCAGTCAGACTTCACTTGAACTCATAGCTCATACCAGGTTGCCAAAGTAACCTTGCCTAACCGGAGCGTTAACGGTTTGCACCCGTATCTTTTAGTGACCTTTCGATGAGAACGCCCTATCTCAAGAACTGCGACCTAACCGTTAGGCTCATGTAGGTGTTTCCCTTCAAGAATATCCTGCTGACTGGTATATTTTCAACGGAAAATCATTAGGGCTTTAGGCCAACTGATGAGGACATCCTCCACTATTACCCGCTGGCAAAGACGCAACAAAGTTGTAGTCGGGCGGTGACCGTGTGAGCCTCTGAATAATCCCACCTTGCTTATCTAGGGAGGAGGAAGCCACCTTAAAAGGGAGAGCCACCCTTCCCCTATCAGACTAGTCTTTTAGGGAGATTGGGCCTTTCCTTGAGTGGGCGTGCCTAAGAACTGTTGGGGGCCGGGCAACCTTAATTTGTTGGGCCTCGGCCAACCCCACGCCTGGGCCGGATGCATCATTTGCTCGACAGGAGGGCACGGCTACCAACAAGTCTGCACGTCTGCTAGGGGGTACCCTAGAAAGTAGATTAGTGGGTCTCACCGAGTTCTAGGAATGATAGTGCACGAACAACACAAAGATTTAGACAGGTTTGGGCCGCGAGTAGCGTAATATCCTACGTCCTGTATGTTTGATTGTATTGTATGTGAGTTGAGTCCTTTTGAGGGGGTCCCTGCTCCACCTTATATATCCGGGGAGCAGAGTTACAAGTCGGTTACATGATCCCAGTCGTATACAACAAGATGTACTACAACAGGGTACTTTGGGGAGTCTCCTAACAGTACAAGACTAGTCTTTCCAATCAACTACGCCATCTTGCACCATAGCCAACTGGTTTAAAGTAGTCGGATTAAACCTTCCCTATCGAGTAGTTTAATCCCATAGATGAGTGACCCTAGTGATTTTGGTCCCACAAGCCCCCGAGCATCTTGCGCCTTTGCTTCAAGTCTTGAATCTGCTTTAACATCTTCAAGGCATCATCTCTATATAATTCGAGTAGTTGGAGCTAAGCCCAAGATGCTCAAGTCTTCTAAGTAGAGTAGTTTACATTGGAGTGCATCTTTAGATGCACCCAATGGGTATAGCCCCCGAGCCTTCGAGTACTTTTTAAGTAGTCGGAGGTTCAAAAGCAGTCTTCTATCTTTATCTTGAGTAGCTTAGTGGCGTGCACCGAGTAGGTGCACCCATTGGGTATAGCCCCCGAGTTTCGAGTAGTTTTATTAAAACTAGTCGACGGTCTTCATTTGAATTGAACCGAAAATTTTGGAAAATAAAATCCTGGATATTCCGGTAATAGCCCCCGAGCTTTAAAGAAAATATCTTTGGTTTAAAGATCAAGGAAATCTTTCAAAAACCTACCATAATTCAAAATCTTCGAATATTCCATCACTCGTGGCTTAGTTAGGAAGGTTATCCCTAAAAAACCAGTCCAAATAACAGAATATGAGACGCCACAGTAATGTGTCAAACAGTAACCCTAACAATGGTTATAAAATTTGAAGCGATAAGCCTTGGTTCAATACACTTCATTAAGGTTTGCAATGGTCGTCAGTCTTCCAGAGCTTGATATTTGAAGCGATAAGCCTCCACGCGCGCACCGGCGATTGGCTCGACGGCGGTCACTCACGCGCACGCGGTGAAAAGCAGAGACGACTAGCGCGTGAGAGCAGAGTGGTTGGGGGAGGAAGAAAGCTGACAAGTGGACACCACTTGTCGGTGAGAGGAAAAAGAAGGGGGGCGGCTGTGCTAGCTGGGCTGGCTTGGGCCGCGGTTTGGCTGGGCTGCGGAGTAGGTTAGCGGGCTGGGTTAATGGGCTTAGGTTAGTTTGAGCCCGAGATAGGTAAGTTAATTAAGTTAATAAGGTTAGCTTTTAATTTGAATTCAAATGAAGGATTTGAATTTAAATTCAAACAAAGAACCAAAAATTAAATAAAATCCAACTCACATATATTTGGTCCTTAGCACAACAATTCATTATTTTAATTGAGATTTAATTTGCCTAAGAATAAAGGGTGCAAATAGAATACATCTTTATATGTGATTGCATGCACTCAATTGCACAAAAAGTTTTTATGAAATTCGAGATTTTTGCATTCAACAGCCTACGAATTTCCGGGATGTTACAGGACTGCAACATGATAATGCAGAGCCACCACTACTCGAACAGGCAAACCCGAGCAACAATGGTGTTACTAGAGCTGGGACTGGGGCCATGCTATTTATGGGCGACCCGAAGCACGGCGTTTTGGTACGGGCCAAATCACGGCACGACACGATAAATTTTGGGCCGTGCGAGCTAGGCAGAATGCGAGGACCGTGCCGTGCCTAGGATCTCGGCACGATGGGCGGCACAGCACGACACAAATCTTGGGCTGTGCTTGGGCCGGCACGGCACGAAGATGGCCCATTGCACTACCGTGCATTGTTATCCATATATTTTTTAATTATCTTTCTACAAACCACAAATAATTAATATAATATAAGAAAATCATAAAAATCTTCCATTAATATATGAAATTGTATCAATGATTATTTATAAATTAAGAAAATTAGTAGCATTTTCTATGGCCACGTGGCGTAATAGTATATATGAACATATGAACAATCACAAAATACAAACACATGTATTTTGAGGACCGTGCTTGAGCTGGCATGACACGAACGCGGACCATCGTGCCGCGGGTCGTGCTTGGGCCTAGGTAAAAGCTTGTCGTGCAGCACGACATGCCTCGCGTGCCTAAAAGTTTAGATACGAATTGGCCCACGGCACACGAGGGCTGGGCCGTGCTGGCACGGCACAGCCCAATTCCCACCTCTACGCGTAACCACGAGCATCGGCGCTTTCAGTGGTATACCCGGCTCATCATCGGGAGGAGGAAGGTTTAGCACTCTAGGGAGGCCGAAGCCAAGTCAGTGAATTCTGCTGCGGTGGAGCACTGATGGGTTGGCAGGAGAACGCAAACCAATCATGATCGGACAGAAATAGAGTAAATTAGATCTAAAGAGAAGATTGAAAAAAACCTACAGGCCGACCAAAAGACGCTGACACATAAACAATAAATTATGGGTTGTTCTTGATCTCAGGAGAGAGATGGGATCATCTCCCAGGGGCAGTGCTGCAGAAGCTACGGATTGGAGGCTGCGGCTTAGGAATGGCGCCAGCTCTGTATCTTGTGAGAATATGAAATATACTGCTTGCCAGCTTTTAGCATAACGTATGCCACAAAGTTTACAAAGGAAACCTCTTGCCGATCAGCTGTGTAACACGAGCATATTTCAAGAAGTGACGACCCTATCTATGTAGAGACCCCAGTTGGTACATGGACAACTTCCTGGTTTGTCTACTAAGCAACTTGATTTTGTCATCTTTCATTACTACAAAAACTCACATTAATCCACGACATTTAGTACCGAACATAAAAAGAACTGATACTAAAGTGACACGGAGGCCCCGGAGAACACTTTAGTACCGGCTGGTAACACGAGCCGGTACTAGAAGTGGCATTTTAGTACCGGCTGGTGACGTGCGCGCCACTTTAGTCCGGTACTAAGATGGTCGTGTTACCGGCCGGTACTAAAGTGTACTTCACGGGTTACTTCAAAAGAAAAGCATCTTCCACTTAGTTACAAGTGATGCATATGTAGGATGGTAAGGAAGCAACGCACGAGGCTGGAGATCATGAGTTCGAATCCTCACGGACGCGTACGCATATTTACGTGTGAAAAAATTGCATGACTTGTGACTTATGACTAGTCTCTCTCTAGTTTTGTTTAGGCTGGGCTGGAGTTCTTCAAGTGCGGTTGTATATATCATTTTGAAAAAAAAAACTAGTTCTCTTGAAAATAATGGAGAAGTGCTGTTACTCCTTGCTTGATGCTGTTATTGGACTTATAGAATCGTTTGTGGGATTTCATCGGGACTTTTATGTTGAATGAAGTTGATCTGTGTTTTCTCTAGAACATACTAAATTGGCGCTGGTATAGCTTTTTGAGGAGAGAGGGCAATTAGATTGTGTATATGACTTACTTTTAAGTGACCATTATGGAACTTTCGTCAACAGAAAATTTATGAAACTTTAAAGAACCCTGAGCACGAAGTGCTCATTTGAGTTTGTCTTTTTTATATAGTGAAGCTTCCTCAAATTAAGTTCAAGAAGGAACATCATGTGAGCGTGTGATATGGATGGTAAACCGTCCCACGTGCTTCCTTGAGTCAGCTGCAGGGAACATGGTGCTTCGTACAAGATAATAGGGCCTTTAAGTCACTCTTTCTTGCATCATTGATTTCTATATTCCTGTCAGGTAAACCATTCGCAAAAAGGAAAAAAGTAATGTGGTGCCATCTGCCTATAAAAAACCATCCACTACCTTACATATGGGAGTCGGTTAAGAAGATTTTCTCCTCGATATAGCATCTCTAGTCCCGCCATCATCTTCTCCCTGCTTTGTCCTATTGCTTTATTAGCTAGTTGTTGACAGTCAAAATTGGCTCTGGCCCGGCCAAACCGGTCTGACCGGTTTGCCAAACCGGTCAAACCGGTCAGACCGGTTTGGTTCTGTAATTCGAGTAGGATTAGGATTCCGAGTTTAATCTTATATTGTAACCTATTCGAAAGGGGTAAGACTTCCCCGGCCTATAAATATAAAGGCTAAGGCCGATTGAGAGGTATTCCAATCGAATCAAACACGTTTATCCTTTACTTTTTTATCTCTCAAACCCTAATCTTTTCCAACCCCCATATTCTGTTCTTTGCTCGTCTCTACGGCGTTCAAGGGCATTCTAGGTGGCCTGCCGACCCTAGAGCAATCCTAGCCTGCTTGAGCTCCGACGGGGTCCCTCCCGAGCTCGAGTTTCTATGTCTTCACGAGTTCCTGCCTGAAAGCGGTCTGACCGGTTTCAGGAACCGGTCTGACCGGTTTGCCCGAGGAGCTCAGGAGTTGGCCGTTGTGACGGCCGTGCTGCGCGTTCGATCGATCTCAAGTTTGTTGGCGCGTTTTCGTGTCAACATACTTTTTGGCGACTCCGCTGGGGAACAGATGAATCTGGTTTCAAGACCGATTCAATCTACTCCAATGATGTCTGGATCAACGTGCGACCTTGACAAAGACAACATCATCACTGCGACGATGGAAGAGCTCACGGACGAGGAGCGGAAGCGGTACCTGATCGCCGAGGAGCACTTCAGGGCACAATTCTTGAAGGGCTTCAAAAAAGATCGCGGTGGTCTTGTCAAGAGAGTGGAGGAATTCGTCATGCTGGCTTTCAAGCTGGCAAACGACCAAGTTGAAGAACTTCCAAAGGTAACTGGCGAATCCTCTGATTTGATGCAGCAAATTACTCACATGATGGATGATAAATTGCTTGCTGCACAAACTGTTACTAGTGAGTTGATTGCTAGTATGTCGGGTAATTCTGATAACGGTAAAAATAACGTAGAATCTAATGAATTACCTAACCCAACTCCTAGCTCATCATGCGTGCCAGAACATGTTTTAGATCCTAATTTAGGCATGCCGATGAATTTCTATGCGGGACAATCACTTCACCCTGGTTCGGTCCACGAACCGGTCAGACCGGTTTTCACAACCGGTCAGACCGGTTTGGCCTCCTCTGGCGGTCAGACCGGTTCCATGGGTGCAGGGGCACTAGGTACGATGGTTTTATCTAATACAGTTGCTTCTGGTCCTGTTTACACTACTCCACGCACTACGGTTGTGGGAAATATACCCCACGGATCTGGTGCGTTTCACGGGCCGATTCCAAATATTTCTCAAAATGCGATGTATAATGTTCCCGTATTCCACAAAACAGAGGTGATGAGAACTACCAAGCTGAGTTAGCTAAGTTTAAAGAAGATATATCTAATACACTTAGGACAAGACTCGGGCTTGAATTGGGTAATTCACGCTTATATCAAAAACCGTATCCGCCTGAATTTGATTTAGTTGCTTATCCTAATGGTTGGCGTGTTCCTGATTTTATTAAATTTAGTGGTGAAGATAATAGAACTCCTTGGGAACATATTAGTCAATATATCTTGCAATTAGGAGAAGCATCATTTTATGAACCATTGCGTATACGGTTGTTCTCATTATCTTTAACTGGAACTGCTTTTTCATGGTTTTCTTCGCTTGCTCCCAATTCTATTCAAAATTGGACTCAATTGGAGCGCAAATTTCATGATCATTTCTTTAGCGGAGAAAACGAAGCTAAATTGTCTTATTTAACATCAGTTAGGCAAAGACGAGAGGAATCGGTTCTTGATTACTTCAAAAGATTTAAAGATGTTAAGAACCGATGTTTCAACATAACTGTTTCTGAAAAAGATTTAGAAGATTTAGCTTTTGCGGGCTTACGGTCTCATTTCAAGGAAAAACTAGAGGGTTCTGATTTCCTTACTATTAATCACTTGCAAATGAAGGCTATGAGTCTAGAGCTTAAGTTTAAAAATTCAAAAGAATATGCTAAACCTCATCGGTCCAATGTGCATGTTGTTGATAATGATTCTGATAGTTCGGACGATGATAAAGAAATTTATGCTCCTGAATTTGTTTGGTCATCAAAGAGTAAACCTGGTTCTTGTCCCTCGTTGAAGCCGATTCAGAAAAATCGGCAAGAAGAAATTAAGTTTACTTTTGATGTAGCCAAATGTGATCGTGTTTTTGATGAATTGCTTAAGAATGGTTTTATTAAACTTTCTCATGCAATTGCACCAGCCGATCAATTGAAAAATCGTGCGTATTGTAAGTGGCATAATTCTTTTTCTCATGCGACCAACGATTGCAATGTTTTTCGACGACAGGTACAATCGGCCCTTAATGAAGGTCGATTAGTGCTAGCTGAAATGCAAGTTGATAAGGCTCCTTTCCCTGTTCATACCTTGGATTTGAATACTAAGGTGTTGATTCGGCTGTCACAAGCCGATGGAGCTAAAGGAAAGAACGTGGTGATTGGAGACCCAGGGCCGGAAAAAGTTAATGATAAAGTTCCGGTCAGAACAGTGATGATTGGGAGAACTCTTGATGGTGAAGAGTCTCTGAAGATTACAATTAACACATCAAGGCCCGGGGGGCAAGGAAGTTCCTTGGAAGAGAATCGGTTCGCTAGTCAGGCGAAACCGGTCAGACGGGTTTGTCTCCAGACCGTCCAAGGACTTTCAAGCCCAAGCGCTCGGAAATGGGCACTTGGAAATTTAATGAGCCAAAGGTTCAAGGAAGGGTTCTGAAGCAAGGACCTACTTTCTCTCAGCTCATGAACAAGTACACAAAGGCCGTTCAAGTTGATCGGCCAACAAAAAAGAGACAGAGGTCACCGCAGCGTTGGATCAATTCTACAGCTTATAAGCGTCGTGGTGATGCTACTGGGACTTCGGTACATGACCGATTGGGCTCATACCAATCAGGTCCTTCGGCTGCTCCCATAAGCGGTCAGACCGGTTTTGTGAACCAGTCAGACCGGTTTCGGTCTGAGCAGAGGTTCCAAGCTCCTCCTAAGCAAGAATACCGTGTCAAGGAGAAAAAGGAGGACGTGCAAGCCAAAACCAGTGGGATTGTAACAATTGGCAGTATTCAGTGGCTATGCAAGATTTGGGTAGAAAGCCGATAGTCATTGGAAATTTGGCTCCTGTTCCAGTCAAAAAGCCGGTCATGGTTAATGATCATGAGGCTAGCAGTAGCAAGGGCGTAAAGAAGGTCTTTCAACCAAGGTGGTGTCCTTCTGGATTGACTCATATGCAGAAGCGGAAGTTACAACGCCTGTGGAACAAAGAAAAAAGGGAACAGGAAGCTGAGAAGCTGAGGGATGAATACTTCAACAATTACAGGCCTATGATTCCTCAGACCAAGATCTGGCAAGCTAAGCCCGTTGTGCAATCAGCAGCACAACCGGTCAGACCGGTTTCTGAATCCGGTTAGACCGGTTTGGATCAGCCCACCGCTGCAGAAGCGGTCAGACCGGTTTCTGGAACCGGTCAGACCGGTTTGACGACAGAAGCGGGAGCTGAGATTACTTCAACCATCAATACTACTTCGCCAATTCCTCCAGTGGTTGAAGATGAAGAATTGGTTGATTTTGAGCCTTCTCCAGAACATGGGAACATGGAAATCAATGTTGTATATTTGTCTTCTGATTATTATGTGATACCGGAGGAGGAGGTCTCTCATCTTCAACTTGGGCCTCAAGATGCCGTTTTTCAGAAGCCTAGTGAATCAGAGAATCATCTCAAGGCTTTATATATGAGAGGACACATCAACGGGAAGCCAATTTCTCGTATGTTGGTTGATGGTGGAGCTATTGTAAATCTTATGCCATATTCTCTCTACAAAAAGATTGGCGGAAAAGACGAAGAATTGATCAAGACGAACATGACGGTCAGTGGAGTTGGTGGAGGTGATCCCATTGGTGCCAAGGGGGTGGCTTCTATGGAGTTGACCGTCGGGAGCAAGACTATTGCTACGGCTTTCTTCGTCTCCGAGGTGCAAGGTAACTTCAGTTTAATCCTTGGTCGAGATTGGATTCATGCAAATAAATGTATTCCATCTACCTTGCATCAATATCTTATTCAGTGGATCGGCGATGAAGTTGAAGTTGTACACGGTGATACTTCTTCCTTCGTTGCAACGGCCGATTCCGATTCTCTTAGTGCGAATGAGAAGGTCAAATGTTTGTCGGGCATGGATTTGACCGACTATGAGCTGATCAGTTGCACCAAGGATGGTTTTGTTGCTGCTACATTAAAGCCGATGGAGAATCGGTTGAATTACTTGCTGTAATTAATGGAGCGAACAAATCAACAGAGACAAACCGGTCAGACCGCTTCTGGAAACCGGTCAGACCGGTTTAGACCTGAACAGCGCCGATCAAGCCAAACCGGTCAGACCGCTTCTGGGAACCGGTCAGACCAGTTTACGTCTAGATAGTGGCTTCAAGACCGAATTGATCATCATCGAGCACATTCGGCCGGTATGTTTGAAGCCATTGAAGATCTCGGTGATATGGATAAGTTGGGTCAGGGTTTCACGTCAGCCGACCCTTTAGAAAAAATAGATATTGGTGATGGTACTATTCCTAGGCCAACTTTTGTAAACAAAAATTTATCGGCAGAGTTTAAAGCCGAGTTAATAAATTTGTTGAAAGAGTATGTCGATTGTTTTGCTTGGGAGTACCGTGAGATGCCCGGTTTGAGTCGTGATTTAGTTGAGCATCGCTTACCAATAAAAGCCAGTTTTAGACCTTTTAAATAATCGGCTAAACGTTTGAATCCCGCTATTTATGACCGAATAAAAGAAGAAGTTAATCGTTTGCTAGATGCTGGTTTTATTCGGAATTGTCGTTATGCGGAGTGGATTTCTAATATTGTTCCCGTTGAAAAGAAAGATTCGGGAAAACTTAGAGTTTGCATTGATTTTAGAGATCTTAATAAAGCCACTCCGAAAGATTCATATCCTATGCCTATAGCCGATGTCTTAATCAATGAAGCTTCTGGGCATCGTGTTGTTAGTTTCCTTGATGGTAATGCTGGATATAATCAAATCTTCATGGCCGAAGAAGATATGTACAAAACGGCCTTTCAATGTCCAGGATTTATTGATTTGTTTGAGTGGGTGATTATGACTTTTGGATTAAAGAATGCCGGTGCAACTTATCAAAGGGCTATGAATTTAATCTTTCATGATTTACTTGGTGTTATTGTGGAAGTGTATATTGATAATATCGTAGTTAAATCGGATGGCTTGGATTCTCATTTAGCCGATTTAAAACTTGCTCTTGAGAGGATGCGACGGTATGGCTTGAAGATGAATCCACTCAAATGTGCTTTTGGTGTTTCGGCTGGGAAGTTTTTGGGATTTATTATTCATGAGAACGGCATAGAAGTTGATCCCAAAAGAATTGAAGCTATGAAGAAAGTGGAAGCTCCTACTTGCAAGAAAGATTTGTAAAAGTTTCTAGGCAAGGTAAATTTCTTGAGAAGATTTATAATTAACTTGTCTGGAAAGGTTGATGCTTTTACTCCTTTACTTCGGTTAAAGAATGAAGCCGATTTTTCCTGGGGGGCAAAACAGCAAGAAGCTTTTGAGAAGATCAAAGAGTACTTGTCTTCACCACCAGTGCTTAGGGGGCCTGAGAGAGGGGTTCCGTTCAGACTTTATGTGGTGGCTGAAGATAGAACTATTGGGGCTGTTTTGACTCAAGAAATCGGCAACAAGGAGTATGTGATTGCTTATGTAAGCCGACGGCTCATCGATGCAGAAACAAGGTATACTTTCATTGAGAAGTTGTGTTTATCCTTGTACCATGCTTGTACTCAATTGATGCATTATTTATTATCAAGCACTTGCATCGTGTTGTGTCAATCCGATGTAATTAAATATATGTTGCAAAAACCGATTTCTAGCGGAAGAGTCGGTAAATGGGCTTATGCTTTAGTTGAGTATGATTTGGCTTGTGAACCTTTAAAATCAATGAAAGGCCAAATTGTAGCTGATTTTATTGTTGAACATCGGATAAATGATACAAACAACTTCGACGTCGGCTATGTTGCTTGTACACCGTGGAAGTTATACTTTGATGGATCGGTTTGCAATGATGGACAAGGAATTGGTGCTGTTTTGGTCTCTCCAAGTGGTGCCGTTTTTGAGTTTTCAAACCGATTAGAAGAAAAGCGTACCAATAATCAAATTGAATATGAAGCTCTTCTATTTGGATTGGAATTTTTGCAAGACATGGGAATTAAGCATGTTGAAGTTTTTGGTGATTCGCTCCTGGTGGTACAACAAGTGTCAAAGGTATGCCAATGTTATAATGGTTCATTAAATGCATATCTTGATAGATGTCTTGATATCATTGCTTCTTTTGATGAATTTACTATCAAACATATTCCAAGAGAAGAGAATGACAAGGCAAATACTCTGGCTCAGAAAGCATCTGGTTATATGGTTGCAAAGAAGTATTTCTATCTCCAAAAACCGATGCAAACGAAAGTCGAGGTTCTGGTTCTGGACGAACCGGTCACACCGGTTTCAGAAACCGGTCAGACCGGTCTGACTGCCAGAACTGGTCTGACCGGTTCTGAAACCGGTCTGACCGCTTCGTCCTCTGACATAAGCAAAAATCATTTGGATGATGCTAATCAATCCAAAGTTGAAGATCAGGATTGGAGGGTGCCTATTATTACTTATTTGAGAGATCCTGGTCGTGGTGCAGAAAGAAATATTCGGCGAATATCGTTTAAATACGTTTTGCTTGACGATGAACTCTATTGTCGAAACGCCGAAGATTTGCTGTTGAAATGTCTTAATTCGGATCAGGCCAAAGTTGCCATGGGTGAGGTCCATGAAGGTATTTGTGGTACACATCAATCGGCTCCAAAGATGAAGTGGTTACTTAGACGAGCTGGTTTCTATTGGCCTACTATGATGGCAGATTGTTTCAAATATTACAAAGGATGAGAGGAATGTCAGAAGTTTGGAAATTTGCAACTTGTTCATGCTGCATTGATGCATCCTATTATTAAGCCATGGCCGTTCCGAGGTTGGGGATTGGATTTTATTGGACAAATTAATCCTCCATCATCAAAAGGACATTGTTTTGTGTTAGTTGCTACAGATTATTTCACTAAGTGGACCGAAGCGATTCCCTTGAAGAATATGACGCATCGAGAGGAGATTGAGAAAGATAAGCTTCGGGTTGCTAAAGCTTACAACAAGAAAGTACGACGAAAATATTTTCAGATTGGTGAGCTTGTTTGGAAGACGATCTTGCCTATTGGAACGAAGAGCAACATGTTTGGTAAATGGTTACCAAGTTGGGAAGGACCTTATAGAGTTGTCAAAGTCATTTTTGGGAATTCTTACATGCTAGAGACACTGAAGGGAGATCATTTTCCCAAAGCTATCAACGGAAGATATTTGAAGAAATTCTATCCAAGTGTTTGGCAAGACGCATGAAGACCAATGGCCGATATATTGTTGATATCGCCCTTAGCATAAATTTTAGCTCCTGAGTTGTAATTACTTGCTTTTTAGTTCTCAAGTTCACTAAAAACGCAGGGGGGCATGTGTTGACAGTCAAAATTGGCTCTGGCCCGGCCAAACCGGTCTGATCGGTTTGCCAAACCAGTCAGACCGGTTTGGTTCTGTAATTCGAGTAGGATTAGGATTTCGAGTTTAATCCCATATTGTAACCTATTCGAAAGGGGTAAGACTTCTCCGGCCTATAAATATAAAGGCTAAGGCCGATTGAGAGGTATTCCAATCGAATCAAACACGTTTATCCTTTATTTTTTTATCTCTCAAACACTAATCTTTTCCAACCCCCATATTCTGTTCTTTTCGTCTCTACGGCGTTCAAGGGCGTTCTAGGTGGCCTGCCGACCCTAGAGCAATCCTAGCCTGCTTGAGCTCCGACGGGGTCCCTCCCGAGCTCGAGTTTCTAGGTCTTCACGAGTTCCTGCCTGAAAGCGGTCTGACCGGTTTCAGGAACCGGTCTGACCGGTTTCCCCGAGGAGCTCAGGAGTTGGCCGTTGTGACTTATGACTAGTCTGTAAACATATAGGCTCTTCAGGTTCAGGATGCTTCTCTTCTACATCGAGGAGTTTGTCATAGACTCCAATGTAGGGAGTGTCATCCAGGATATGATCTAGGATTACCCTCGCTTCACTAGGAATCAAATGAGAAAATGACCCTCCTAAAGCTGAGTTCAAGACAGTGGTGGCTACGGGACAAAGGCCAAGGCTGAAATGTTGTAGAACAACAGGTTCTAGTAGGCTTAGGTCTGGTCCGGACGCTAGAATTTTCTTGAAACGAGCCTAGGAAGCTCCTAACGATTCTCCCTCTAATTGTTTAAAGCCAAGAATTTCGAATCGGAGGATAGCTACCTTGGAGGTTGGTTAGAAGCTTAGGCAAAATTTCTCTCTAAGGATTTTCCAGCTCCCTTCCATATTATCTAGAGAGTACCATTAATTTGCTACTCCCGTTAATGAAAACAGGAATAACTTCCATTTGAGCATCTCTTGTGCCATGCCCGCAATGACGAGACAAGAACAGAGTTGCTCAAACTCGCGTAAATGCGCGTAGGGACTCTCAGCAGTCATTCCTGAGAACGTTTGCTCTCGAACCATAGCTATGAAGCCAAGTGTGTGGATGGATGTGATGATGATGGTGGCTCCAAACAATCACTCTTTGGAGCCAAATGTTGACATAAGGTAAGAGTGGAACCCGTAGGGTGAATGATGGGATACACAGACAACTTGGGTTCGGAATCAGAATAGCTACCGTTCCCTGGCAATGACGCCAGAAAGCTTGTTGGCACTCCTTATGACCTACGGATAAATCCGCAAGCGGACGGATATCGACGTAGCTTTTTCCCGGGAGTATTCCAGAGTATCGATTTTTATGAGGAACGAGAAGTTTACTAATTCTAAACCGTGTACTAATTCTAAACTAAGTTGTCCAACAATGGTGGAACGGAGTGGATGACGACGAAGAGAAGGAAAGAACAACACCCGGAGGGTAGAGAGGGGCATGAATTTGATAACTATATCCTACTGACTAAATGAGTGAACCAGGTACTACCGTTATAGGCTTGCATCGGGAAAAGGTGCACGCGACTCGCGGAATGGTTGAGAAGGGGAGCCACTAACAGCCTTGCAGGCTCCTACCGGCTTAGACAGGCGTGGTGAATTACGTAGGTCGTATAGGGTTATCACCCCCTAACGGCTACCACACGTACGACTGAATCAGGGTAAACCAAGCTAACCTCAAGTCTAGGCACTGCGCCTACACTTATTAGTTAATACTTTTCTCCTATAGAAAGACAAGCACCGAAGCTAAGCAACTAGTATGCACTTATACCAATCAACTAAGCATTGAACGAGGAAGCAACAAGTATATAAAAGTAAGAACTGATGCTCAATTAATCAGAGGGAGATACAAGAGTTACCAGACACGACCCGGATGTTACTCAAAGCAGAGCTGCATCCATAGAGGTACAGGTGGAAGAGGGGCCGACACTCCGGCTCCTCTTCGGCACACTCACCTCTCCTTTCTCCCTATCTTCTAGATATGAAAGTGGCAGTGCTTCGCTAGGGGGCTACTCTTCTATTGCTCTTGTGTGTTGTTTTAGGAGCTGAGGACTTCAATTTATAGCTAGCAAGTATAGTGGGAGGCAGAGTGGCAGCCAAGGCACCATAGGGCGGTGCACCCCTAGTTTGGCCAAACCAGGGGGGTTCGGGCGAACTGGGGGTTCGACCGAACGCCACGTGTTTGGCCGAACCGCCTCTGCACCGCCTATGCCCCTGCCACATGCTGGATTGATTCCTAAGGCGGTTTGTAGGTCAATCCCTAGTTCGGGCCAGCTAGTGGGCTTCGGCCGAGTCGGGCTTGGCCCTCTCCCATCTTTCGGTCCACTGGCTTCATATTGTGGTTGCTCTGATCATCTGTCCAAGCCTAGAGTTCTGGTGGATTTCATGTCTTCGTGTCGTGGCACGCTCCGGGTTCAAGTACGGAGTTCGGTCAAATCTCGGAATTTGGCCGAACACGTCATTTCGAGTGGTTTTCCTTCAAATTTAGTTGTTTGCCTCCTAAAATCAAATAAACACCAAAACTCATGGAAATGGTTAGAAATAAACCATATAGCTATGGTGCAAGGTTCCATTGTGTTTATTTTATACTCGGTTGGAGGTTAGAAATTAGGACGTAATGACCGCCAATAATCATCATGTAAACGATTGATCTTTCACTCAAGTTCATTCTCAACCTCGGCCTTAGAGATCTTAAAATAATGAAAGGCTTCATCTTTTGTTTTCAGCAAGTAAACTTAGCAATAACGAGTAGCATCATCAATCAAATATCTCTTGCCTCCTCTAGTCAACAATCCATTCATCTCACATAGATCAGAATGAATAAGATCTAATAGTGCCAAGTCTCTCTTTTCCTCTAGACTCTTAAAAGGTTTTTGAGGTTGTTTTGCTTGAACATAAGATTGGCAATTTGATCCTTTGACTACATCAAATTTCGGAATTAACTCTAATCTGGACATTCTAGCAATGGTATCAAAATTGATATGACAGAAACATGAGTGCCACACATTTGACTCACAAATTTTATTAACCATGGATGCAACATTCAAATGGAAATTTGGCTCAACAGTATTTAAGCGGAACAAGCCTCCGCTCTCATAGCCTTTACCAACAAAGTTCCCAAATTTAGAAATTACAACTTTATTGGACTCAAACACTAACTTATAGCCATCTCAACATAACAAAGGATCCACTGATAAGATTCTTGTTAATCGACGGAGCATGTTGCACGTTCCTCAAATGGACAATCTTCCTTAAAGAGAGCTTCAGTTCGACTGTACCAACACCAAGAACAGGTGCAGCTGATCCATTTCCCATCAAGACGGAGGAAGCCTGCGCTCCCTGGTAAGAAGTAAAAAGACACATGTCAGGGCATACATGTATATTTGCACGATTATCAACCCACCAATCTGTAGATTGCAATAATGAAAATACAACAGGAATTTTACCATACCCCGATGAGCCGTATTTGTTACCATCGTCGCCATGGTGACGTTAACCTATTTGTCCTTGCGGTGGCGGCAATTCTTTGCAAGATGCCCTTCTTTGCCACACATGTAAAAGGCTCTGCTCTTGTCATCCTTCTCAGGTTTCTTCTTGAAGTTAGTGGTTTTCTAAGGCTTTCCACCATACTGCATCTTAGCCTTGCCCTTGCCCTTGTAGTCGGGCCTGTTCACTATGATGTTTGCACTTGCACCTTGAGCGGATGTTCCCAGAGCATCCTTTGCCCTTGCCTTTTCTTCCACGTCGAGGGCTATCACGAGATCCTCGGTGGAGATATCCCCTCTTTTATGTTTCAGGCTAGTGGCAAAATCCCTACATGATGCAGGGAGTTTGGCAATATTGCCCGCAGCCACAATCCTAGCCGGCAAAAGGACAACCCAAACTTGTGATCTCCCCAACCAGCAGTTGCATCTCATGCGCCTGTGCAACTATGGACTTTGCAGCGTCAATGTTTTAGTCATAGAATTGCTCATAGGTGTAGAGTAAGCGACCATCTTCTGAGACCGTAAATTTGCGCTCAAGTGCATTCCACAACTCTGTGGGATCTGTGTAATCCATATACACATCGTAGAGTTGATCTAACAGCAAGGTCAAGATACATCCAAGTGTAGTATCTCTCGCACTAAGATAGGTAGCAGTCTGCTCAACCATCAATGGCATCACTGAGTGGATCACCCACCATAGTCCCATCGACATGAGCCAAAATTTGACTCTAGTCTATCATCTACGGAAGTTTTGCCCACCAGCAAACCTCTCAGATTTTATTGCATCCGAAGCACCAGCCATTGCTGAATTAGAATAAACGCATAAATAAGGTTTCTGGATTGTTGGAGATATGCGTTTAAATCTACCAGATTTTGATTTGAGACAAATTAATTTAAACAAAGCTACTGCTATGATACTCAAAACTGAATTCATACAGGCCTACAGAAACAGTACTTGTTGCGCACAATCCATAGACATAGCCAGACAACAATATAGCAATCTACATATTATAAAGCTCATAGCTGAACTGCACCCTATCTCTACAGATTTACTTGTTTGCGCCCTCCTCCTCGTGTAGAGCTGCTGCAAATCAACTCAACGCCGTGCAGATCGATGATGAAGCGGTGCAGCACAACGTAGTCAACCGGACGATCAGAGTGGTCGTGCAGTTGCGCTGCCCAGAAACCTTATTGCCGTCCCTCGTGCACGCTTCATGACGGTAAGGGCTCACCCTCCTCCTCAGTGCATGCCAAGGAGAAGAGCCGACAAGATCCGACAGCTCAGCACCAAAGCACAAATCACTAGATGGAAAAGGAGAAAGTGGAAGGGAGAACTGAAGGGGGTTTCACTCTTCTGTTTCCTGGACGTCTCCAGGACTCATCCTATAGAGGAGGTGGCAGCTCTCTGCAAATCGATTCCCCTACAATCACACCCCATCAAATGGCAGTAGTAACCGCCCAATTAACTCAGGATAATGGCATTGACTGCATACTTAATTCCGTAATGACCGTTGTCAAAAATTAATATGCATAGCAAAAGATTTACACTAACTTGACTTGCCTGCCCGCTGCATCGCAAGTCACAAGTAACGCGTTCATTCATGTGATAAAGGTACGCAAATACGCGCGCGTGTGCTTTTGTTAACCACCCCCATTCTCTCCTTTCTATGCTATTCAGCAGCAAGAGAGAGCTCTTCTATTTATGTTGGCTTGCACCAACCTGAACTAGCAGTGTGGGACTATATGTGCCATGTGTTGGCGGCCGTTATGGCATGATTTCAACCACCAATTCTTAGGAATAAATGAGGTTATATGCATCATTCCAAACACTTATGTTTATATTCTAATAAAGTTCCATGAGTTTTGTTGAATATTCAATGTGCAGGTACATAATTGACAAATATGTCCTAAAGGGTTAGAATTGGCAAATTCGATCGAACCACTTGGTTCGGCTGAGTTACCCCCCTTAGTCATATACATTCCATGAAGCAAAGCACAGACAGAAGGTCTCATGCACAATGTCCAGGTCAGCAATGACCAAGCAATCACAATGCTAGCCACGTGGATCGATGATGTCACCAATACGGGGCAAACAAACACAACCCTGGCCAAGTGGAAGCGATCCAGAACGTCCAAATGTAGAGGCGGTGTATCAGAGGGCTGCTGGGCTCCAGCCCCAGTTCGGGCGCACGAACCAATTCGGCCGAACCATCCCACATGCGCGAACCGCCTCAGCACAGGCCCAGGGGCAAATCCAGACCGTAGGCACGAAGGCGGTGCCACGTGCCAGTATGGCCGAACCGCCTGGTTTGGCTGAACTAGCTTGTTCGGCCGAATCAGCCAGGCACCGCCTCTCGATGCCTTGGCCGGTGCTCCTCCACCCCCTTCAGTCCACTATAAATGGTGGTTCCCATGCCCAGCTTCAACACACACAAACCAAGGAGCTCCATTTGTCACTTTCTTTAGTAGAGTTTGGATAGCTTAGTTTGGGAGTTAGAGTCGAGTCGAGCTTGCCTCGGAGGTTCTGGAGTCATCTTTAAAAGCTCTGGTATAAGCTCTTGTATCTTTTACTTTTCTTTATGTAAGACTTTTAGTTATCAATATATCATCTTTATCATTATATCCGAGTCATTTATCTCTTACATCTACTTTATTCTAGTTGCAAGTATTTCATGTTTAGATTATAGTTGGTTGTAGCTCTAGTCCTTAAAGTTCCTGTTTAAGTCTCTGCCTTAGATGGTATTTCGATTCTGCTCGATACTCGCGGTGAATTCTCACTAGGGTATTGACAGGGTTGTTTGCTCTTGCTAATGGAGTAAATAGTTATTGACTAGTGTAGGTGTGATACCTAGACTAGATAGTAACCTTGGTTTGCCCCTGATTCAACGTACGTGTGGTAGCCGTTAGGTGGTGACAGCCCTATACGGCCTACGTAGTCCACCACATTCATCTTGGCCTGTAGGAACCCATGAGAGGTTGTTGGCAGTTCCCCTTATCATCCCTTTCTGGGAACCGCGGGCTCCTTTTCCCAACGTTAAGGCAATAGAGTTAAGCTTGACCTTTAAATGTTGTTTCCTCAATCATTGTATCTCTTTACCCAAGTGACCCAAATAGATAAAGTACCTAGGAATCCTTATCTTTCTTATCTGAGTTATCCTTGAGCCATGTGACACGGTCTTTCACTCTTATCATTACCGTTATCCCCCGCCTTGACGGTAGCGTATTCCTCTGTGATATCCTCGAATACTTGTTTACTAGTACTCTTGCCATAAAGTTCCCTATGGTAAATATAAATTACGATACCTTAGATTACTTCCTAGTGAAATGCTACATTAATAATTCTGTGCGCTTGCAGAATATTTATTTATTTATTTTACTAAGACATAAGAAAAACCAACAAAACACTCCTTGCACCATTACCGGGATTACCAATCCTGATAGTGGACCATAAGAAGTGTCAACAAGCATTTCTGGCACTGTTGCCGGGGATGCAAGTGGCTAGATAATTATAAACATTTATCTTGAGTTATCATAGTTTAGTATACCGCTACTCAAGCGGGTTTACCCTTGCTTTTTTTGTTGGTTTTGTGAAGCACAGCAGTGCATGATTGGTTTCCAACTACCGTAAAACTATCAAGATAATCCTGAGTCACTTGTGAGGAGAGTTTGAGCTCGTGTCTTGCCTCCGTAGATGCAACTTAGCTCGATGAGCCCAGTCAGTCCCGTCGTCAACACGGCTTCAACATCGAGGATGGTGAGCAAGATGATCTGTGAGACTGTCCAATAACAACGTGCGTGTCGGACCAACTCTATCCGTCGGAGATGGAAACTTTGAGCTCCAAGTCAGCCCTCATCAACATGGTTCAGGCTAGCCCATTCTATGGCAAGCCTCACGAGGATGCGAACACACATCTATAACACTTCCTGGAGATCTACAACACCTTCACCATATGCAGAGTAAGTACTGATGCTATGTGCCTTCGTTTATTTCAATTCTCATTATTGGGTAAGGCAAAGCAATGGTTTTTATGCTGATCGTGAAGCTGTAGATTCTTGGAATAAGTGCACTAGTGCATTTCTACTTAAGTTCTTTCCGGTTGGGAAAACCAATGCCCTCCAGAATAAAATCACTAATTTCCAGCAGTTTAAGGATAAAACTATCCCGGAGGCATGGGAACGCCTCCAGGAAAATATATCTGCTTGTCCTCACCATGGTATGTAGAGTTGGTTCATAATCCAAACATTTTACCACGAGCTTAAGAGCTCCGCCCGTGAGTATTTGGATGCTGGTGCTGGAGGAGCCTTCTTCTCACTTGAGGAAAGCCAAGCAAAGTCACTCATCGAGAAGATGATGGAAAATCAAGGTTGGATCGACGATCGCGCCCAATCACGGACCCGAGGAGTCCACCAATGTAACAACCCTAAATTTCCCAAGGATTTGTTGAATGCAAAAATATGGGTTTCAAAAATTTTTGGTGAATTGTTGTGCAAGCAAACCAATGATTAAAATTAATTCTATTGTGCTCCCAAATTCTTAAGCAATTTAAATTTGAAATTCAAAAATCAATTTGAAGTGCTAAGGATGAAATAGTGTGATTTGGAGTTATTTGGATTTAATTGGATTTTTGGTTGGTTTGAATTCAAATTCTAGATTTGAATTCAAACTCTAACTAACTAAACTAATTCAAAACCTAAACTATCTGTCGTGGGCCGAAATCCGTAGCCCAAGTCCGAGAAACCCCCTCCAACTTTCTTTCCCGAGCCAACCTGCCGAGCGGCCCAGCAGCGGCCCAGCCTTCCCTCACCGCGTCGCCTCCGCGTCTCTCTCTCCCACTGACAGGCGGGTCCCGCCTATCAGCTTTCTCTCCCTCCTCTCATCTTCTTCCCCCGCGCGCCGTTCCTCTCTCTCGCGGCCGCGCGCGCCCGTGACCTCAACCACCCGAGCCGGTCCCATCGCCCCCTGTGCGGCCCGATGCGATGCGGACGCGTGTCCGAGGCCGCCCACAACCCCCATCTCGCCGTCCGTGCCCAGGAACCCTAGCCGCCGCCCTATAAAATCAGCCCCGCCGGCCGCTTTCCCTGTTCAAGCCGCCGCCGCCCCATTGGGGTTTCCAGTCCCCAATTCGTGAGAGGAGAGGGAAGAAGAGGACCAGAGGAGGACCAGTGGAGAAGAGGAGGAAGAGAAGAAAAGCCGACGCTCCTTCCCCACGACGCCGCCGCCGAAGCCGTCGCCGCCGCCCGCAGAGCCGCCGAAGAGGAGCCGGACCCGGGAAGAACGTGGACGCCAGAGCTTCGCCAAGCCACGTCGAGCACTACCCCAGGCTGCAGCGAACCACTACTAGCCCCTAGGTGAGCGCCGTCGTTTTCCCCTTTTTCTCCCCTGTCTCCGACCGGAGCGTCACCGCCGCTCGTGCTAGCCTTCTGTGCACCGGCCATCGAGCCGTGTATCTTCTGCAGGGACTCTTCGTGCCGCTGCAGCAGACCCGCAACCGCGGATGCCCTAGCTTTGACCCTGGCCGCCATGCCACCGCACACCGAGGATGCTCGGCCGGCGCGAGCGCCATG
The DNA here is from genome assembly GCA_033239725.1 of Echinochloa phyllopogon. Classification (NCBI taxonomy): domain Eukaryota; kingdom Viridiplantae; phylum Streptophyta; class Magnoliopsida; order Poales; family Poaceae; genus Echinochloa; species Echinochloa phyllopogon. The sequence continues at coordinate 17,488,193 of BTCW01000015.1, read as the reverse complement.
GCCGCGGCGCGGTCAAGCCCGTGGCTTGAACTGCGCGCGCGCGAGCCGAACTCACCCATACACCGCACGCACAGCTAAGCATATCTCGTTGAGTTGTTTTGGAGCACCAAGCCGACCGTTTCGCCTTGCGACGCATGTCGCCACGGGGCCGGCTCGCCGGAGCACCCGTGCCGCCGCCGTGCCTCGTCGGGGAGCCGCTTCGCCGGCTAAGCCATCCCCTTTTCTCGTTATCCGCGACCACCGAGCCCTAGCCGAGCTTCTACACCGCATCTTGGACCTAGCCGAGCTGTATCCGGCGAGTTCCACCGCCGACCATTGCCGCCAGCGTGCCCTGGTGTGCGCCGCGCGCGCGTTCGCGTCGCGCCGCGGGAAGCCACACCGAGGACCACACCAACACGCCGCACGCGTAGCCACAAAAGATCCCGAGTCGGCCACACCTGATCCCGTGCACCCGGCTCACGTGAACCGCACTCACGGTTCACGGTGGACCAAGTCCACCAAAGCCAGATCCAGCAGCGCCCCTTCGTGGGCCGAATCTTGCGCTTAAGTCTAGTTAACCACCCTAAACTATCTTGGCCCATTCACCTTTCGGCCCAATTCCAGCCCAGCCATCGTTTAATCTTTTTCCTTTTCTTTTATTTGCGCTGACGTATGGGGCCCACATGTCATACACTGTGTGTCACTGACCGCTGGGGCCCACTGACCAGAGCTGACCGTTGACCGTTGACCGTTGACCGTTGACCGTTGACCAGTCAACGCTGACGTCAGCAAGGCCCACTACTGACGTCATCCTAGGCGGACCCCACTGCTGACGTCAGCAGGCTAATTATTTATCTGTTTTCTTTTTCAAAAATTATTTAATATTTTCATAAAATGATTTAAACTTGTAAAATTAATAATAAATCAACCGTAGCTCAGAAAAATATGAAACCAGTTTCTATATTTTTCTAAAATCATGACCTACGCGTTAGTGTAGAGTTTGATGTTCTTTGGGTCTTCTCTCTTCGCTGTTTTGGAGTTTCGTTGCTAGTAGCCGCGCCTTATTTTATTTTTACGCAACCTTAGGAGCTCTGGAAAGTCAGGAGGAGCCGGACCTCTACGACAACTGCTTTGACGAAGACGGAGACTTTTGCCCAGGTTCACGCCCGACCATTCTCTGAAATACCTATTAGACATGCAACTAGTATGCTAGCGCTTTACTTTACTCGCATGATAAACCTACACTGCCTTTGTTATTATCCTATTACCTTGCTACCTACTACTCACTTTATGAATATGCTATGCTATGCATGTGTTGGGATGGTTGTGATTTGAACCACTTGGCGTGAGTTGTGGGAGGTATGGGAGGAGTAGTGCAGCTAGGCGGTGTAAGCGAGTAATAACAACTCGATCGTTCGATCGAGGTGCTGGGGGCTGCACTCGGGCAGTTCCTATGGGGTACCTGTTGCGGGTACAAGGTTTCTTGGGGATTGGTACTCGGGGAGTACCTGAGGAGTTTGGGCGGCTATACCTGTTATGGGTGCCGATTGCGGACCGTTGCAGCGGATCGCTTATGACGCAGATACTCGCTTTACCGACAATTAAGGACTGAGTCGAGTTCCAACTTTGGCGTGGGATTACCGTGCTCACCATCTACCCAGTATGGGGAGGGTTCCAGCAAGCCTACTCTAGTGCGGCGCCGAGACTGTAGGAGAATCGAGCTTGATATGTGTAGGGGGGGAATCGTTGCGGCGTATTCTCCCTGATTTACCACGGCCCCCGACTAGCCCCGGTGGGAAGGTTTCACGACCCTGGGGCAGATGTTAGATCGGATGTTTCTCGTGCCTAGGGAGACAGGATTGGCGCCGTTACTGTTTAGGGTCTTTGCTGTGGGCTGTGTCTCAGGTTGGTTGCGGACTAGCCTTCCAGCCCGGATGGATTCCTGGAGTGCCACCTCTGCAGAGTGTAAACTATACGTATAGCCGTGTCCACGGTTACGGACGACCCACTTCTGATAAGTTCTGACTAGCATGGGAATCGGCTTTCTTACCTCATCCTTTGATTCGGGTTATGAGAGATTGGTCCAGCGTTGCTGATGAGACAAGGTGGGGAGGGAGCTCACCGAGTCGACTAGTGAGTGAAAGGCGTTGGTGGATAATGTTCGCGGGAACCTGCTGTGGCAGGACGAGCCCGATGGGGAATGTGAGGCTGACGGTTGGATTTGGGGAGTGGTTGTGCGTGTGAGAGAAGGAGTTGGTGATGAGATGAATTTGGGTTATTGCTGCTGCTCGCATAAGAAAAACCCTTGCTCAAACCTTGATTATTTCTATACCTTAGAATAGGCCACTTTAAAGCTTGCATCATATTATGGTTGGTGACGTGGACCTGTCCCATTTCCTTGGGGACAGACTTTGGGTTCTCAAGTGAAGACCCCGACCACGAGTTCAACCAGGACGGGTGGTACGACTGAAGGGTGCGCGCTATGCTCAAGGATGCCTGTGGAGGAGTGGACCCTGATGATCTAGCTACCGCTGCGCAGATGTTTCTTATTGTCGATTTAGCCCAGAGGGCTTGTACCAGACGCTATGTTTTATATATGTCATGTAATGGATCTTTTATCGTTGTATGGATGTGATATTCGACTGAGATGAGTTCTGTACGAGATAGCTGCTATTCCTGGGACTATCTCGAGGGTACAGGGAGTCGGATTCTCATCGTTGAGAATCCGGTTCGTCATAGTTGGTATCAGAGCCATACTTGACCATAGCGCGTAACCCTTAGATCGGAAATTTAGGACAGAAGTTCTAACTGAGTCCTCTACTGCATATGAAACCCCTTGGACTATTTAAAAACTATATATAAGTATATCTCAACTATTTACAAAACTTTTACCCTTACCTTACCTTACTAACTTGCTAACTTACTAACAACCCACTAACTGTCTGGCAGATGGAAGCAAGAGGACCAGCAGATGAACGACGGGAGATCAGGACCACTGGTGCAGACTGTGGAGGTTTGGCAGTGCTACTGAGGGAGGTGCTGCGTACAGTGGGGATAGACGTGGACAACGTCTTCTATGAGGGCTGGACCTACGGCCCTGGCGAGGGAGTGCACACCCGGTTGCAGATGGAAGTACCCAATATCCCTGGACGACCAAGGTCACTGATGCTACGGGCAGCTACCAGCGAGAGCACCTTCAGTCGGGCAGTGCAGACTATAGCCATGAGGATACTCCGACTTGCCATACTTGTGTACCAGAACCAGCTCAGCCACACCTGTTTCCGGTACCTACCGAGGGCTCTTGAAGATCCAACTGACAGAGACGCAGTCAGCTTGCAGGCTCACGCAGTGGACCGAGAGCGGAACGTGACCCTGCGGACCCCAGTTCAGTGCATGATTGAGCAGGAGTACTTAAACATTGGCCTAGAAGAGAAAGTTGCCAAGCTGAAAGAGAGGGTATGGAAGCAGGACATCCAGCTGATGGAGAAGGACAACAGGATCGCCTTACTTGAGGAGCGACTCAAAGCTAAAGCAAGAGAAGTCAGAGTCTTGGAATACAAAGCTCGCAACAACAGGCAGTTGGCAGGGCTACTCCGAGCAACTCACCATGCTCGAGATATCCGTCTAGAAGATCAACTCACAGAGAAAGACAAAGCACTGGCAGCCAAGGAAGAAGAGATAGAAGGACTAAAGGTAGATGTATATTGGTTGGACAGTCACAACTCAGAACTTTAGGAAGAGGTGGATAGCTACAAGGAGAAGAGTGGGCGAAACTACCAGCTGATGAAGTACTTGAGTCTTCAACAGATTAATGCAAATGATGAAGCTCGAAGGACCCTTAGTAGTTGGGTAAGGTCAGACAGGAAGAGGGTAGCAGAGATGATCACAGTGAACCAAGGACTTCCAGAAGAACGCAGAGTTGAACCCAGGACAGAGCACTACAGGGTCTCACCAAGCCGAGTTGAGCCGATACCACTACCTGAGGCTCGAACCCTTACCCCCGAGATGACAAGACTGAGACAAGAGCTAGCACACCTAGAGCAGCAGTTGGCAAGACCTGAGGTGGACACAGTGAGGATGGCAGCGCGCCTGACGGACACTCTCCACGACGACAGGCAGTGATCGAGCAGCAGACAGAGATTGAGGCTGTGAGGTTGGCAGCGTGCCTCACAGGCACTTTCAGCAGCATGAGAAGGATGCAGTAGGCAGTATCAGCAGATGTCAGCAGTAGTGATGAGACTTGTATCTATCTTCATGAGTAGATGTTTAGACTTGGTAGATCATGACCACCTTTTGGCTCAGCCACGATGTAGCATACGCTTAGATGTACTAATCCTCAAGGTTCCAGGAGCTGGCCTCGGGATAGTACTCATGTCTAGGGTGTAATGCTGTTATGAGTGATCGATCTTTGTGGCTGTTCTTGCAGTTTTATTGATGTTCATCTTGAGTGTACTCTAGCATTGAGTCTATTTCATATGTGCAGCTCCTACTCAAGTTACGTTAACCTAACCCTTACCGACCGCCACTAAACCTGCTCTTTGAAAAATACAGCAAGATGTCGATCCGAAGATCCAACCGACTGCTTGCACGTTTTGAGGAAGCTGAGCAAGAAGAGGCAGCAATGGCAGCTAGGGGCAGAGGACGTGTCAGAGGTCGTGGTCGTGGAAGAGCAACAACTGCAGTTAGAGGCAGGGGCCGTGGACGCGCAGCAAGCGTGCTCGAGCCCGAGAACAACGCACCAGGTGGAGAACAGGAAGCGGAGATGGAAGAACCAGCAGGGGAACCTCAGCAGAACCAGCAGAACGAACAGCAACCACCGCCACCGCCTAACTTGGCAGAAGTAATGCTTACTCAAACACAGCTGATGCAACAGATGGCACATGCCAACACTCAGATGATGCAAGCTATGCAACAGATGCAGGGAAACCAGACAAGAACCGTCAGGGGCACCGTGAGGAAGACCTACAAAGGAAGATTGAAAGGTTCATCAGGCTGAAAGCACCCACCTTCGACTACTCGGACGAGCCACTCGACGCACACGACTGGTTGCGTACCATCGAGACGAAGCTGGACCTCACAGACTACACTGAAGAGGAATGTGTGGCCCTTGCGGCGCACCAGCTTGAAGGAGCAGCGAAAGCGTGGTGGGAGAGCTACTGCGACTCTCACGCGAACCCAGCTCAGATCACCTGGCTAGAGTTTTGTGAAGCTTTCAAAGAGTACCACATCCCAGAACAAGTCATGGTGCACAAGGCAATGGAATTCAGGACAATGACCCAAGGTGGATTGTCTGTAGCTGAGTACGCTCGACACTTTGCTAAGATGTCAAGGTATGCTCCTGAAGACGTCAACACTGAAAAGAAGAAGCAGTTTTGGTTCTAGCGCGGCTTGCACAGAGGTCTGAGGACAGCACTTGCAGCGAGTTCACACAGGTCACTCAGAGAGCTGATCAACAGGGCTATCGCAGTTGGGAAGGAAAGAGTGGGTCTTGAAGATGCTTGGCGAGAGAAGAAAAGAAAGGATGAACAGTTGCACAACCACAGACTGAGTCAGAGGCCGAGGAGTGGCCAGAGCAACATGCTCAGGAGAAGCTTTCAGCAGAGCAACAACCAAGGAAGCATAGGGTTCAACAGAAACAGCTATCAGGGTAACCGAGGCAGTAACAACAACAGTTTTGGCAGCAAAGGCAACAACTATAGCAGTTTTGGCAACAGAAACAATAGCTACTCAATTCAGGGAAACCCCAACTGGAAGCCAAACAACACACCCAGAATTGGTGGAGGAACCTCAGTGGTCTGTTTTGCTTGTGGGAAGCCCGGTCACAAGTCCTTTGACTGTCCGGAGAAGAAGAACAAACAAACCCCAGCCAAGGCACCAGTACCTGGAGGACAGGACAGGCAGCCAGCAACAGCGCAGAGGGGACGCCTCAACCACCTGAGAGAGGAAGAAGCTGAGGACGCTCCCGACATTGTGCTCGGTGAGTTTTTAGTAAATGGCATTCCAGCTTTGATACTGTTTGACTCTGGAGCAACTGGATCTTATATCTCGACAAAGTTTGTGAAAGAGTAGTCACCCCCGACAATACCTAAGTGTAGACCTATAGTCACTACTTCTCCCTTAGGAGAACTTAGGTGCACCTTAGAGTGCCCAGCAGTTAGTCCGATGATAGGTGGGCAAGAGTTCGTAGGAGACCTGACAGTCCTGAAGTCAAACGGAATTGACGTGATACTATGAATGGATTGGCTTACAGAGCACAAAGGAGTAATCAGTTGCTCACCTAGAACAGTTGAGTTGACTCACCCTAGCGGAGACAAAGTAATAGTAGAACCACGAAGAAGAAGAACAGGGAAGAGATCCAGAACATGTATTCTGAGACAGTTGGTATACTCTATCGAGAAAAAGACGATCGAAGAAGTGCCTGTAGTGTGTGAGTACCCAGTTGTGTTTCCCGAAGAACTACCAAGACTACCACCTGACCGAGACGTGGAGTTCATAATCGAGCTGCAACCAGGCACATGGCCCATTGCCAAGAGACCGTACAGAATGTCAGTGGAAGAGATAGAGGAACTCAAGAAGCAGCTGAAAGAGATGCTTGAAAGCGGGGTGATTCGACCAAGTGCATCCCCATGGGGATCGCCAGTGTTGTTTGTGAAGAAGAAATATGGGTCAATGCGCATGTGCGTAGACTATCGATCCCTGAACGCAGTGACGATCAAGAACAAGTACCCATTACCGCGGATTGATGACTTGCTAGATCAGTTGAAGAAAGCCAAGTACTTCAGTAAGATTGATCTGAGATCGGGATACCACCGGATGAAGATTAGAGAAGGCGACATTCCCAAGACAGCCTTTGTGACTCGGTACGGGCAGTATGAGTTCACCGTTGTGTCCTTCGGTTTGACCAACGCACCCGCTTACTTCATGAACATGATGAACAAGGTATTCATGGAGGAACTGGACAAGTTTGTGGTGGTGTTCATTGACGACATACTAGTCTACTCAGAAACAGCCGAAGAACATGAGGAGCATCTAAGGATTGTACTAGAGAAGCTGAGGCAGCATCAACTCTACGGGAAGTTCAGCAAATGTGAATTTTGGCTGGAGAAAGTAGCCTTTTTGGGTCACGTGTTGACAGCTGAGGGCATAGCAGTAGACCCAGAAAAGATTGAGGCAGTAGCAGAATGGAAGCAGCCGAAGAGTGTCACGGAAATCCGAAGCTTTCTGGGTTTGGCAGGTTACTACAGAAGGTTCATTGAGAACTTCTCCAAGATTGCCAAGCCAATGACCGAACTACTCAAGAACAATGTCCCATTCGAGTGGATGGACAAGTGTGAAAGAAGTTTCCAAGAGCTCAAACACAAACTCACTACAACGCCAGTATTGACCCTGCCAGACATTCGTAAGGATTTCGTAGTCTATTGCGATGCATCGAGACAAGGTTTGGGATGTGTTATAATGCAAGAGGGCAAGGTTGTTGCTTATGCATCAAGGCAGCTGAGGAAACATGAGGAAAACTACCCCACACATGATTTAGAACTGGCAGCAGTGGTACATGCATTGAAGATCTGGAGGCACTACCTGATTGGCTACAAGTGCGATATCTACACGGATCACAAAAGTTTGAAGTATTTCTTCACCCAATCCGAACTAAACATGAGGCAGAGAAGGTGGTTAGAACTGATCAAAGATTACGACTTGGAGATACACTATCATCCTGGCAAAGCCAACGTAGTGGCAGATGCCTTGAGCCGAAAGAGTTATTGCAACAACTTAATGATAGAAGAAAGTCAGCCAGAACTAGCAAAGGAGTTGAACATGCTGAAACTCGAGCTAGTAGAAGAAGGAAAACCCAAGGAAATGAGGGTGAAGTACAACCTAGAAGACCGTATCAAAGAAGCACAAGGAAAGTGTCCAGAAATCCAAGAAGTAAAAGAGGATATCCAGCGAGGAGTGGCACCTGACTTCCGGATAGATGAAGTAGGGACAGTATGGCTGAAAGACCGTATTTGTGTACCGCAGGACAAGGAAATCAGGAGAACAATTCTCTCAGAGGCTCACGAGTCCAAGTACTCGATACACCCAGGATGCACCAAGATGTATCAGGATCTGAAGGATAAGTTCTGGTGGAAGAAAATGAGAGAGGACATAGCAGAGTATGTAGCCAAGTGCGACTCTTGTCGAAGAATCAAGGCAGAACATCAAAGGCCAGCAGGACTGCTGAAACCACTAGATATTCCAATGTGGAAGTGGGAAGATATCAGCATGGACTTCGTGGTTGGCCTACCTCGCACTCAGAAAGGGAATGATACCATTTGGGTCAGAGTTGATCGGCTGACAAAGGTAGCCCACTTCATACTAGTCAAAAGCACATACCCAGTAAGCAAACTAGCAGAGCTATATATAGACAACATTCTTAAGCTGCATGGGGCACCAAAAAGTATTGTGTCAGACAGAGGACCACAATTCACAGCTCAGTTCTGGAAAAGCCTACATCAAGCCATCGGGACAACCTTGGAGTATAGCACAGCTTACCACCCTCAGAGAGATGGGCAGACCGAAAGAGTGAACCAGGTTCTTGAAGACTTGTTGAGGGCGTGTGTCCTAGCTTACAACACAGACTGGGAGAAGAGTCTATCGTATGCAGAATTTTCCTACAACAACAGCTACCAGGCCAGCCTGCCGATGTCCCCCTTTGAGGCACTATATGGCAGAAAATGCAGAACACCTCTAATGTGGTCAGAGGTGGGAGAACGAACATTCTTTGGACCTGACATGATTGTAGAGGCAGAAGAAAATGTGGCCAAGATCCGAGAGCACCTGAAGGCAGCTCAGAGCCGACAAAAGAGCTATGCGGATAAAAGGAGACGAGATCTAGAGTTCGAAGTAGGGGACTTCGTCTACCTAAAAGTGTCACCCCTCAGAGGGCATAAGAGATTTCAAGTGAAAGGGAAGCTAGCACCCCGTTTTGTAGGACTGTATCAGATACGGGAGAGAATAGGAAAGCTAGCCTACAAGCTAGACCTACCTGAGGACTTAACTGGAGTACACCCAGTGTTCCATGTATCCCAACTGAGGAAGTGGCTAAGAATACCGGAACATGAGTTCAAGACAGAGGCATTAGACCTACAAGACACCTTGGAGTACCTGGAGTACCCAGAGAGGATACTAGACAGAGCAGTCAAAGAGACCAGAAGCACAGCTATTCCATTTTGTAAGGTGCAGTGGAGCAATCACTCAGAAAGAGAAGCTACTTGGGAGAAGGAGTCAGTACTAAAGGAGAAATACCCCCACTTGTTTAAACCATAGGTAATCACAAATCTCGGGGACAAGATTCTTGTGAGGGGGGGAGACTGTAACAACCCTAAATTTCCCTAGGATTTGTTGAATGCAAAAATATGGATTTCAAAAAATTTTGGTGAATTGTTGTGCATGCAAACCAATGTTTAAAATTAATTCTATTGTGCTCCCAAATTCTTAAGCAATTTAAATTTGAAATTCAAAAATCAATTTGAAGTGCTAAGGATGAAATGGTGTGATTTGGAGTTATTTGGATTTAATTGGATTTTTGGTTGGTTTGAATTCAAATTCTAGATTTGAATTCAAACTCTAACTAACTAAACTAATTCAAAACCTAAACTATCTGTCGTGGGCCGAAATCCGTAGCCCAAGTACGAGAAACCTCCTCCAACTTTCTTTCCCGAGGAGAGGGAAGAAGAGGACCAGAGGAGGACCAGTGGAGAAGAGGAGGAAGAAAAGAGAAGCCGATGCTCCTTCCCCACGACGCCGCCGCCGAAGCCGTCGCCGCCGCCCGCGGAGCCGCCGAAGAGGAGCCGGACCCGGGACGAACGTGGACGCCGGAGCTTCGCCAAGCCACGTCGAGCACTACCCCGGGCTGCAGCGAACCACTACTAGCCCCTAGGTGAGCGCCGTCGTTTTCCCCTTTTTCTCCCCTATCTCCGGCCGGAGCGCCACCGCCGCTCGTGCTAGCCTTCTGTCCACTGGCCATCGAGCCGTGTATCTTCTGCAGGGACTCTTCGTGCCGCTGCAGCCGACCCGCAACCGCCGACGCCCTAGCTTTGACCCTGGCCGCCATGCCACCGCACACCGAGGATGCTCGGCCGGCGCGAGCGCCATGGCCGCGGCGCGGTCAAGCCCGTGGCTTGAACTGCGCGCGCGCGAGCCGAACTCACCCATACACCGCACGCACAGCTGAGCACATCTCGTTGAGTTGATTTGGAGCACCAAGCCGACCGTTTCGCCTTGCGACGCATGTCGCCACGGAGCCGGCTCGCCGGAGCACCCGTGCCGCTGCCGTGCCTCATCGGGGAGCCGCTTCGCCAGCTAAGCCATCCCCCTTTCTCATTATCTGCGACCACCGAGCCCTAGCCGAGCTTCTACACCGCATCTTGGACCCAGCCGAGCCGTATCCGGCGAGTTCCGCCGCCGACCATCGCCGCCGGCGTGCCCTGGTGCGCGCCGTGCGCGCGTTCGCGCCGCGCCGCGGGAAGCCACACCGAGGACCACACCAACACGCCGCACGCGTAGCCACAGAAGATCCCGAGTCGGCCACACCTAATCCCGTGCACCCGGCTCACGTGAACCGCACTCACGGTTCACGGTGCAGTCAACGCTGACGTCAGCAAGGCCCACTACTGACGTCATCCTAGGCGGACCCCACTGCTGACGTCAGCATGACGTCATGCTGACGTCAGCAGGTGAATTATTTATCTGTTTTCTTTTTCGAAAATTATTTAATATTTTCAGAAAATGATTTAAACTTGTAAAATTAATAATAAATCAATCGTAGCTCAGAAAAATATGAAACCAGTTTCTATATTTTTCTAAAATCATGACCTACGCGTTAGTGGAGAGTTTGGTGTTCTTTGGGTCTTCTCTCTTCGCTGTTTTGAAGTTTCGTTGCTAATAGCCGCGCCTTATTTTATTTTTACGCAACCTTAGGAGCTCTGAAAAGTCAGGAGGAGCCGGACCTCTACGACAACTGCTTTGACGAAGACGGAGACTTTTGCCCAGGTTCACGCCCGACCATTCTCTGAAATACCTATTAGACATGCAACTAGTATGCTAGCACTTTACTTTACTCGCACGATAAACCTGCACTGCCTTTGTTATTATCCTATTACCTTGCTACCTACTACTCACTTTATGAATATGCTATGCTATGCATGTGTTGGGATGGTTGTGATTTGAACCTCTTGGCGTGAGTTGTGGGAGGTATGGGAGGAGTAGTGCAGCTAGGCGGTGTAAGCGAGTAATAACAACTCGATCGTTCGATCGAGGTGCTGGGGGGCTGCACTCGGGCAGTCCCTATGGGGTACCTGTTGTGGGTACATGGTTTCTTGGGGATTGGTACTCGGGGAGTACCTGAGGAGTTTGGGCGGCTATACCTGTTATGGGTGCCGATTGCGGACCGTTGCGGTGGATCGCTTATGACGCAGATACTCGCTTTACCGACAATTAAGGACCGAGTCGAGTTCCAACTTTGGACGTGGGATTACCGTGCTCACCATCTACCCAGTATGGGGAGGGTTCCAGCAAGCCTACTCTAGTGCGGCGCCGAGACTGTAGGAGAATCGAGCTTGATATGTGTAGGGGGGAATCGTTGCGGCGTATTCTCCCTGATTTACCACGGCCCCCGACTGGCCCCGGTGGGAAGGTTTCACGACCCTGGGGCAGATGTTAGATCGGATGTTTCCCGAGCCCAGGGAGACAGGATTGGCGCCGTTACTGTTTAGGGTCTTTGCTGTGGGCTGTGTCTCAGGTTGGTTGCGGACTAGCCTTGCAGCCCGGATGGATTCCTGGAGTGCCACCTCTGCAGAGTGTAAACTATACGTATAGCCGTGTCCACGGCTACGGACGACCCACTTCTGATAAGTTCCGACTAGCATGGGAATCTGCTTTCTTACCTCATCCGTTGATTCGGGTTATGAGAGATTGGTCCAGCGTTGCTGATGAGACAAGGTGGGGAGGGAGCTCACCGAGTCGACTAGTGAGTGAAAGGCGTTGGTGGATAATGTTTGCGGGAACCTGCTGTGGCAGGACAAGCCCGATGGGGAATGTGAGGCTGACGGTTGGATTTGGGGAGTGGTTGTGCGTGTGAGAGAAGGAGTTGGTGATGAGATGAATTTGGTTTATTGCTGCTGCTCGCATAAGAAAAACCCTTGCTCAAACCTTGATTATTTCTATACCTTAGAATAGGCCACTTTAAAGCTTGCATCATATTATGGTTGGTGACGTGGACCTGTCCCATTTCCTTGGGGACAGACTTTGGGTTCTCAGGTGAAGACCCCGACCACTAGTTCAACCAAGACGGGTGGTACGACTGAAGGGTGCGCGCTATGCTCAAGGATGCCTGTGGAGGAGTGGACCCTGATGATCTAGCTACCGCTGCGCAGATGTTTCTTATTGTCGATTTAGCCCAGAGGGCTTGTACCAGACGCTATGTTTTATATATGTCATGTAATGGATCTTTTATCGTTGTATGGATGTGATATTCGACTGAGATGAGTTCTGTACGAGATAGCTGCTATTCCTGGGACTATCTCGAGGGTACAGGGAGTCGGATTCTCGTCGTTGAGAATCTGGTTCGTCACAACCAAGTTCAAGCATTGGACATGCTCGCTGCCAAGATGGACCTCCTGATGAAGAAGTTGCAGGCCCCTGCTCAAGAAACTGTTCAAGCCATGGACGCTCATATGACATGCGAGGTCTGGTTTTCGGAATCCTTGTACATATAAATTCTTAGGTGCTTAATTTAAACTTGAACAACTTAAAAAAATAAGCTTACAGTCCACTAAATAAAGCCTTTTTTAGTCTTCATGTTATTCTCTACCTCCCACTTGCTAAGTGTCAATCATAAGTGCCATTACGCTTTCTATAGACCTTAATAGGCAAAAGTCTACTTCACCCCCCAATCTATGAGGGGTGGAACACATCACTCCCCAACCTATGAAAATGGAATTTTTACCCCTGAACTTTCTAAAACGGGACAAATCACCCTATAAAGCAGTTTTGAAAAATCATAATAAATCAAAAAAGAATCATAAATGAAAAATCAAATTGTGTTGGACTTCAAATTAGTAGTTCTACGCATTCAACATATAATACGGAATGCTTTAGTACATTTTTCCTGTAGCTTTAGATCTATGCTTTTCTTCATAGGTGTAAAAAAATGTACTAAAGCATACCATATTATATGTTCACTGTGTAGATCTACTCATTTGGAGTCCAACACAATTTGATTTTCCATTTTATGATTTTTCTGTGATTTATTATGATATTTCAAAACTGCTTTAGGGGGTGATTTGTCCGGTTTTAGAAAGTTCAGGGGGTAAAAAATCCACTTTCATAGGTTAGGGGGTGATGTGTTCCACCCCTCATAGGTTAGGAGGTGAAGTGGACTTTTTCCGACCTTAATAGGATAGGAACATGAAGATGGAGTTGCACCCTGAAGACTTGGAATTCTAGGCTGGCGTGCCCCCAGTCGACGTTCCTATGGAAGATGGAGCCCTTCGCTGCGATTAGATTTTTTTCCGTTGTGTAACTTTCTTCTAGACCATTTTGTCATTTTGTAATAATGCCTTTGTAATGATATATATTGTGATATTCACTGATGCTATCGCTTTATGTATGAAAATTGATCATGCGCATACATATAGGAGGTGTTCGGTTTGTCCTCGAAACCTGCGTGATAGTATTTTTTTTCTCCCAATAAATTTTGGCAAGTCCCAAAATCAGTTTTTTTAGGCTATTGGATATGCTCTAAACTTGCCTTTGCCATCACCTGTCCTTAGCCGCTGACCACTATGGTCCAGGAATCGTCCTCTCCTTCCCTCCCTCTGCAGGCTCGTAACCAGGCTTAAGTCCAAACTACAAGTAGGAGATAGACACCCCCTATGCTTACTTTTCCGTAACAAATCATCTCTCAACCCATGTCGTAGCACCACCAACAGGCGACGCCCATGATTGTCTCCGCGTGCCGTCTTCAATCTTGCCAACAAGGGCCCTGGAGCCATTCCGTAGCCCTCGCCTAGAAGCCGAGGTTTGTGAACAGCTGTAAATGGTAGCAGGTGAGTTCCATTTCAATTCTTTTTCAAATTTCCTAGCTCATGCGTAATGTTGCGTAAACCCACATGGCAAGCCGCCACCACACATCATTGTCGCATGGTGTCTACTGACCAAATCTGTTACCACGAACTCATCAAATGGCTTCTCGACATCTCCTTTGACCTCTCCTTCCCAATCTGATGAGGACATCACCAGCTTAGATATGACCATATCAACGGCTTGTAAACAAAAGGTTAATCACTCCTATATCATGATTATTGTTGCTACATTCGAAGAATTGATGTTGCGCCATGATGTGTGTTCGTTGTCATTTTCAGAAATACATACATGGATAAAAAAGAGTGCTAGACACACATGAAAGGCATGGAGGACCAAAGAAGTTGATTGGAGACCAGTTCTAAGTATTCCCACGTTCCCCATCATGCTACCACGTCACATTGGCCCAAAGAAGGAAAGAGACCAAATCCAACATGTTTTGGAAAGTCTAGATTCGGACTGCGGGAAAGTGCTGACTTGCGACGGCCACCACGACTTCATCCGGACTCCGTTTTGGGCGATCAAGCACTTGATGGAAAGCTTATCAAGTATACTTTCATACGGATCTGGACTCATGTCCATATATGCTCCGAGGCGGCCGCAATCGTCGATTTACTACAGCGACCTTTTCTGCCCATGGTGTTGTGTCGCCTTATTTTGGGCCAATGGGCCATGTATCAAGTCGGGTCCATTAGGGATGCATCCTAGGGTTGGAGCACGACCCCCACCAGGTCCTGGGTGTGTCCCTCCCCTCTTATATACCCCCATAACCATCGTGAACAGATTAGGTTTTGTTTAGATGAAAGTTTAGCCATTGCTAGTTGCTTGTAAGCGCGCGTGCTGGTCTAGCTGCCCGTCTTCGAGTCTACGGAACCCCACCTCCGTGTTTTCAGATTGGTTATTAACTCCATATTAGTAATTGAGTTGCTTGTTCTACTTGTTCTTGCTTGTTCTTCGATTGCTTGCAGGAATTACCCTAGTGGTTTGGTTGATCGTGCTCCACAAGATCGCGGCGACCGCTGGAGTTGGTGTATCGGTTGCTAAGGCGCAGCGTCCTTGGACGGTTGTAGTTGGGCCGTGAACGTCTCTCCAGTCTAAATTGAAGTTATCCCCCTCTCATCAAAAGATCGGGCATAAACCCTAGCGGGTTCGCATCACCTACCAAGAACCAAGCGCTATAGCTCGACTCCGAACCAAATCCAGTGATCCTCTGCCGCGAGACAAGCCATGTTGTCGTCTGGGCATGCCACTAGTGACCCAACCACAACAGTCGATCACATCCGACTAATCATGGATCAACGCTTCAGATTCTCTATTGATCGTTGTCCACAAGGTCGGAATTACGTCATAATAAAGAAAACATTGTGTTTTTTAAATAAAAACCATGATGTATTATCTATCAACACGTAGTACCTCGTCTCTTCTCATCGTCTTGTACCACTGCACACACTCATTCATCTTCTCACGTCGCTCGCATCTCCGTCGTCGTCCTGCCGTCGTTCTTGTGCATGATGCCTACCGAGGATATCTCCTTAAATTTGTCATGCTCATCATTAGATGTAGAATTGGTGACGTCCATGGCTCCTGTGAGCCTTTGCTAGCAAAGTCCCCTTTACTCATAGCAACGTATGAACATTAATCTACACGCAGTACCTCATCTTCTCTCGGTGTCCCGCACTGCCTCACGCACCCCTTCATCTTCTCACATCGCTCGCATCCCCGCCATAGTTCCCAGGCATAGCATGTACCGAGGATCTCTCATTTGTCTTCCTCCTCATCAGATGCGGAATCAGGGGAGGGGTTTCTTGGCTTGCACACCTTCGCTCCCGAAGTCTCCTTCACCCGGTGCAATATATAGACATTTATCTACCCGTAGTACCTCGTCTTCTCTCAACGTCCCTCACAGGTGCACACACCCGTTTATCTACCTGTAGTACCTCGTCTTTCTGGGCGCAATGTCTAACGAGGATCTCACTTGTCATGCTCCTCGTTGGATACAGAATCGGCGTTGTCCATGCCTCCCACACGCCTTCACTTACAAAGTCCCTTCACCCGTAGTAATGCATGGTTATTAATCAACATGCGGTACCTCACCTCCTCTAATCGTCCCCAACCACAGCACGCACCCCTTCGTCTTTTCACATCGCTCACATCCCAGTCATTGACCCGCCGTCGTTCCCGAGCGCAATATCTGCTGAGGATCTCTCCTTTATCGTGCTTCTCATTGGATGCGGAACCGGCAGTGTCCATGACTCCCACGCGTCTTCGCTAGTTAAGTTTTCTGCACCCATTGCAACGCACAGGCACACTTGTTAGTAAAGTAAAAGGAGCCAATATGCCACCTCAGTCGACCCCACCACCACCTCAACCTGACCCTCTCGGGCACGTCAGCTATGGGACCCCTAGCTCGGCCATCACTCGTGATCTTTTTTGCAGTAAAGCGCCTAAAACACTAGCTAAATCAACACTCATCTCCTCATATAAGGAGTTTTAGCATCTAGGCCCTCAAAAGTTTAGTTTTTCTTACAAATACTCTCATGCGACCTTTAAAAGCTCATATCTTATTTTCCTTACAGTTTTTTGTCTGAGTGCGAGAGAATACAAATTGTATGTAAGATGGTGAAGATGAACAAATGGTGTGTTCAATTGAACACAGACGATCTTGGAGCATTCAAACTTAATGTGTTCAATTGAACACAAACGGTCTTGGAGCATTCAAACATATACTTAAGTATGAATATGACTTGTACATGATGGCTATTTTTAATTTGTGTTTGGTATTCAGCGGCAGCCTGTAAGAGCCTAGAGCATGAGTACTAAATCGTAATATGAGCAAGCTCTGGAAGGGGAGAAATAATGAAAGAACCCAGCTTTGAATTCGCATTCATCATATACAGTCTAAAAATGCATCATGTAGAGTTTAAAAATTGCATCATATAGAGTTAGTTTTCCTCCTTTCTACATGATTCATAGCAGAAGGCAATTTTTACATTTTCAGCTAAATTGATTGTGGCATAATATTTACTAGTAATGAGAAAAAAAGATTAGGCACTTGCAGATGCACCTTGTCCTTGCGCCTAATCTTCTCGGTGGCCACCTTGTCCTTGGCGAGCTTGGCGCCGTGGATGAGGCGGTAGAGAAGCTCGGGGAAGTCCTTGAGGTAGCCGAACTCGGCAAGCGCGGGGAGGTTGCAGGCGAGCGTCTTGGGGTGGCGCTCGTGCATCCAGAGCGCGGCGGCGTAGAAGCCCTCCTTGTCGGACTTGCCCGTTCCGCGGACGCCGCGGAGGTTCGCGACAAGCTTGAGCGCGGTAAGCGGGTCGTGCACCCAGGCGACCGTGATGAGCTCGCGGACGCGCTGCGGCGGCGTGTCGGGGACCACCTGGAAGAAGAGGTCGAGGCAGGCATTGCCGGAGCTCGCGTAGGTGGTCGAGTTGTTCTCCGTCCGCGTCATGCAGGGCCCCTTGCCGCCGTTGACGTCTTCACCGGGGGCGTCGTTGTTGAAGCAGGCGTCGAGGAGGTCGAGGAAGGGGTGGGAGTCGGGGGCCTCCGCCGCTGCGGCGGGCGGCTGCGCCGGGCGAGCCCCGCGGATGACGGGAGGGCCAAGGAGGAGGTTGGCCATGGCGGGGTCGATTCGAAGGGAACGGATCAGATCGGTTTCTGCTAGGGTTTAGAGGGGCGCTAGCAGAATACGACGGCGAGAAATCTGAGGGAGGTCGACTCGATTGCGGTGGGTCTTGATTGCGCTCTGTTATATACTCCGGACGGCGGGAGTAAAATGCACCGGCGGTACAACAACTTGACTGGGGGTGTCATCCAGGTCCATCTACTTAGAAAATGCACATCTAACTACAACATCTTGACTCCGGCGTCGACACGTGTCCTATCGGGTCCGGGACGGACCCGCGAGCATGCCAGAGGTCTTGTTCACCAGCGCCATGGTGCATGCCATCGCCGGCGGCGCCGTCAAGCACGTGCAGGCACGTCTCTAGGTTGTGGAACCCCACCACGTCGTACGCGTGCTTCAGGAATGACGACCTCTCCACGTCGAGCTCGAGCTCATCGCCGGCGTGCACGTACGCCCACGACGGCGGCCGCCGCATCACGGCCCACAACTTCGCCAGGGCCTTGGAGACCGGCATGTCGATCACCACCTGTGGCATGCTGGGCACCAGCGGCACGGCGTCGTGCCTGACCGCGACGCGGAGCACCCTGACGCCGCGCGACGCGAGGCCCTCACAGAACGCCATGCTGCCGATGCGTGGCGCAGCGAAGGCGGCGATGAGCACGCCCGGGTGCGCGGCGACGGCGTCGCGCGCAGCGAGCTGCGCCAGCGCACCTCACCGCCTCGCCGCAGCTGCAGAAGTGGCTCACCAGCCGCGCGAGCTCGCCGTAGGCGTGGCCGGCGAGGCCCTACATCGGGAGTAGGCGGCGGTGGCGGAGGCGGGCAGAGCGCGGGAGGTGGCGGAGGCCAAACGCGCGGCAGCGCTGCTGCCAACGCGCCATTGTACCGCAGCACCCCCATCCTCTCTCCAACCCGCTCCACCTACGCGTGCCACCCCGAGCTCGCCCAAGCTCAGCCGTCGCCGTTCGCCATGGCCGCCGCTTGAGCCTCGTCGTCGACTGCCCACACCGAAGCTCCTCCGCTCGAACCAACTACCTAGGTAGACTCCGCGTGTCCTAGGGGTGCTCAAGAGCCAGCACGCTTCCTTAGAGGGCGACTCCCTTGATCGGAATGCTAACTCCGCCGGCGGTCGTCCGCCATGGCCAAGGGGTGGTGAGTAGAGGAGGCGAAAGAGGTGATAGGATGACGTTCTAGCATGACAGGAAGGTGATGAGATAGCGGGAAGAAGGGGAGGCGCAGGGATGCAGCCAGCGCAGTCACGCCGTCCCCATGGCCGGCGAGTGAGCCTGCAAAGGGGGAAAAGCAGAGGAGAAAGAGTGGGAAGCGAAGGAGTGGCTTGGTACGCGTTCTAGCATGTAGGGAAGAGGTTGGAGTAGCGCCAAGTCGAAGAGGCGCTTGGTGATGGTCGGTGTAGCACCGCGCCGGCGTGCGCGTCACGCGGCAGGAGGAAGAAGGTGGGGAGTTGAGCTGGGAGAAAGAGTTGAAGGGGCATATGTGGGCCGGAGAAGAAGTTGGAGGGGAGAAGTTGGACTGGGACGGCCAGCTTTCGGCCCACATGAGAGGCCACGTAGGCACGTGGGCCTGGGCGACGCCCATTACGACGCGTGCCACACGATCAGTCTACTTTCTGTAGCTAGATGTTCATTTTGGAAGTAGAGGGATCTAGATGACACCGGCTGCCAAATTTATGTACCGTCCATGTATTTTACTCGAGTAAAATGACCCAACCAAACGCCATCAAAGATGCAATCGACGCGGACCACCTTTGCATGACCGGCGGAGTAGACTAGCATAGCAGACCCAATCAAACCCGTCAAAGCCGTTGCCACGAGGACCCAGGCACCCCAACCAGTAGCGTCGCGCCAGGTCACCACGCTAGCCACGCTGTCACCGCCTTATTCGCTGGGCACCCCGTCGCATGACGTGGCCGCGGAAACCGCTCCTCCCCGCTGCTCGTACCCCTTTTCTATGACTAACGCTCATAAGCCCATACAATGACTAGTGGGTCCGACAAATCGACTTCTGACTGGACCCCGCGTGTCATTGCCCCTCTGTTACATCACGCGTCGCTCGTGGTCGTGGCCTGTCTTCCTCCCCACTCGAACTTTTCAAACGCGGAGCATTCGCCATTCCCCTCGCGAGCTCACAGAGGCGTTAAAGCAGAGCGCCCCGAAGCGAACCTTCTAGAAGCCCTCCGCCACAGCCTCCCTGAGGCCACGACCCCGCCGCGGTGGCGCCGTCCACGCCCCGGTCTCCTCAGGGTCTCTCCCGCCGCCGCGCCGCTTCTGCCGACCAACAGCAGAATCCGTCGGGGGCCGCGGACGCCAGCCTCGCCGCCGCCCTCACTCGCGAGCGGATCAGGCGCCGCGGCGAGGCGGACGCGGGACCGGAGGAGCAGGAGGCCTTGCCCTTCTGGCAGAAGACCTGGTTCCTTGCGTTGCTGCTTGCGATGGCCGCCGCGTCGTTCGCGCTCGCCCTACTGCTCTACCTCGGCCTCGACCTCCCCGAGGCCGCGCCGGCGCAGTCCTACGCCGCCGACCCGGATACCGTAGTTGAGGTGCGTGGCCCTTCGCATTCCGGTCCTGCGTTTTGCTATGCGTATTCGTGTGGGGTTTGAATTGTTGGGCTAGTGTAGTAGTGTTCCGCTTTCCGAATTTGCGGGTTTGGTGCTTAATTGTTTTTCTCATCATTTGCTTGCTTGGTTGATTGGAGCAGTGATACGATTGTTTATCCTATTTGTTGACAGATTACCTACGGTTCAGTGATCAA
This sequence comes from Echinochloa phyllopogon, assembly GCA_033239725.1. Lineage (NCBI taxonomy): Eukaryota > Viridiplantae > Streptophyta > Magnoliopsida > Poales > Poaceae > Echinochloa > Echinochloa phyllopogon. The sequence goes on along the minus strand of BTCW01000015.1, from coordinate 17,467,702 downwards.
GTTGATGCATGAGAGGACGAAGTTTCGGCTGCATTCTCACGACGTGCCCTATGGATCTGGCAGCGGCCAGCAGTCGGTTACCAGCTTCCCCAATGTCGACGACGCCAATAGCTACTGGGTATGTGTCTCTCCAGTTTGTTTTGCCAAATCAATTTGATGATGTTCTGAGCAGCTGAGTCCCCCGACGCTTAGTTCATTATTTCATTGTGTCATCTTTAGTTTGTGCTTATGATGAATTTCTCATATGGTAATTAAAATGTGTGTTCATCTATAAGATGATTTATTTTTTCTTAATCGCAAATAGAATTTTCTAACACCAATAAAAAATACAATCCAAGGCCTATGCCTTGCCAATCAACATACTTATCATAAGAAAACAGGCAACTTAGAATCAGCTGAACCATTTTAAAATAAAAAACTTCTGGCATTAGTTGATTGAGGAACATTTGGTATTCGATTCGGTTGCAGAGTTAAATCACCTGATTTTCTAAAACTGCTACATGTTTCTACCTTTTCCAAAGCTTTGATTGTTTGGAAATTATAAACATAAACTTCCATCTTCAGTCCGGTTTATACCTGTCATGACTCAGTCAAAGTTTAGTCAACTATTTTCTTTGTAAATTTAAATATATCTAGAAAATAATAGTTTTCAAAGCCAAAAAGGTAGTTTCTGACCGAAGAGAATGTATTCTCTTGGCGAAGAGTCACCAGGAAGGCCAAACCAGCTTAGGGTATGTTTCAGAAAACAAATTGGACTAGAAAAATGAATGAGGAATATCCCATATAAAAGAGAGTTGCCGATCCATGGTTTTACAAGCAATAAATCAGCCCAGTGTATCATTCTATTCTCTGTTTTCTGGCAATCGTGAGACAATTTCAACCAACCACATCTTATGTGAACTATCAAACCAGCACCCGAGACCGAGAGGCTCTTAATAACCTGATTATCTGGGACAGTACCCAGGGTGGGACTTCTTGCTTAATTATGTTCAGACTGTTCTATTTATGCCTTTTGGTATGAAATTATTGTGCCTTGAGTTCTGCATTTTAGAAAAGTGGACTTTTGAAGAACAGTATTGAGGGGAGAGTATCGACACCTTCCTGGTCTTCTATTAATGGTAACTTAAAGAAAATACGGATAGGAGAACATTTAGGCAGTGTTTGTTTGGGGGCAAAAATTTTTACACGCACGTTTGACCACTAATTAAGGGTATTAAATAAAGTCAGTTACAAAACTACGTATAAAACCCCCGAGTTAATTCACGAGACCTATCTAATGATGTCTCTTACGGTATGATTAGAGGATGGTTACTGCAGCATTACTGTAGTAAATCATGGGTTAATTAGGCTCGTTAGATTCGTCGCGCAAAGTTACCTCATTCTTAAAAATGTTTTGCAAATAGATTTTATTTAATAATGCATGCATGCAAAATTCCCCGGGGGAAAAAATTTTGCTGACACAAACAAACACGGCATTAGTCACATGGTTCTGATGTCTTACTGTTCGCACCCAAAATTGGCAGTTGGAGTAGGTTTAGGACTCTAGAGTTTTATCCCGTATTGTAAACCAACCTAAAGGGGTACGACTTCCCCACCCTATAAATATAAAGGGTCATGGCCGATTGAGAATCATCATCCAATCGAACAAATACATCTATCTTTTATCTTTTTACTTTTTCTCTTTTCCCAACTTTTCCAATCTATTATCATGCTGTTCTTCCTTCGTCTCTATGTCGATTGAAGGCGTTCTAGGTGGCCTGCCGATCCTAGAACAACCCAAGGCGCGCCTGTCCTGACGGGGTCCCTCCCGGACGGGCGTTCGTTGGTCTCTCGCCGGGCACCGCCGGCGAAACCGGTCTGACCGGTTATCAAAACCGGTCTGACCGCTTTGCGCGGAAGGGCAGCAAGGAGCTACTCCGCGTGCTTGTTGTTGGCGCGATTTCGTGCCAACAAATTGGCGACTCCGCTGGGGAAGAAATCTCTGGTTATCATGGCTGATTTCTTAAGTGATTTGATGTCGCGTAAAGAGCTGATTGAAGAATATTATCAAGAATATGACAGCGCAGTTGTAAGGATATTCTTGTCTTGCTTCATTAAGACAGAACAAGGTGTCATCAAGATTAAAGAGTTTCAGCCACCATCGAACATCGCCGTATTAAAGGAGATACAATCTTCCGGTAATATGTCTACCCGTCTATCTGCTTATGTTAAATCTTTGATTTCTAAAGAGGATAAGGTAGATTCAATTCCTGTTGTTCAAAAGTCGGTTGTTGAAAAGCCGACTAATGATATTATTGATCCTTGCAAATTGCCAAATTGTGATGTTGTTGGTCAAGAAACAAATCGGCCGTCTCCAGCCGAAATTGTTGATCCAAAATCCCCTAACCAGAGCATAGAGGCTACATCTAGCATCTCGACGCTCGGGGGGCAACAGAACAAAGGCAAAGGTGATGGTTGCAACACAACCAGTCTGGCCGGTGCCCAGACCGGTCTGACCGGTTCTCAAACCGGTCTGACCGCTTCACCCGGGGCTTCAAAAAATAAACCAAAGATGGTTAAGCCAAAGAAGCCCGAGATTGGTGTTTGGAAAACCATTGAATCCAAAGGCCGTCATAAGCATCAAAGAGAAAAGCCGAAGTGTAACAAGAAACTTCCAGCTAAGTATCAAAGACAAAATAATGTCAATGATGCTAGTCGGTTTAGAAATTCCAAACAGTCAAAATCTTCTCCTAGAGAGAAGTTCCATAATCGGAATCGGCAATGGAATAATTCTCACAAATCAATGTCGTTTCCACCGTATGGATCACCTACACCGATGCCATGGGAGTTTTGTTTTAATGTGCCTTATTTTTATTCTCCTTGGTATTATAATTCATATATGCCGTCTCCTCCTAGATATCTGTGTTCAGATTACCTTACCCATAGGGAGCCGGTAATTAATGAGCCATCACCTATGCATAATGACCGTTTTGATCAAAAGAATCGGTCCACACAGAAAAATAAGCGTAAGGTGATTAAACAAGTCTATCGTGTCAAGAAAGATGGAAGAGTAAATAAAAATCCAGATTTGACACTAGACATAGAAAAGCCGATAATTGAAAATTCATCGGCTAGTTCTGTTGATCAAATTGTCCCTAACAATAAGCATATCACAAATATTATAGCTGAGCAACAATCATGTTCGGCTGGGGGGCAATATTATAGCTGAGCAACAAATATTATAGCTGATTCTATTTCGGCTTATGAACGTCATATCTAACAACTGAAGCTTTGATTTGGCCATGGCATCCAATTGTAACTCCTTGGTGTATCATAAGAATAATATTGATAGTTGTAAAAAGAAAACCAAGGATCGTACCAAAACCATGAATCATAATTGTTTATACCTGAATATGTATTCCATGGCACATGCATCGATGGAAAAAACGAGGAAGACCAATGTGATGACCGTCGATGCTTCTTTGCTTTTGGTGATGAAAAATTCCAACTTTGATCTTCTAACCGATTACTTTGCTTTTGCTCGGCTATCTTCTGATATTTATGTAACAATTCAGCAAAGCTTGGCTTCTTCTTCATCACCTTGCTCTTTGAAGTGACACTTGCAGATTTGTCAATTTTTTTGTCAAACCGGTCACACCGGTTTTTAGAACCGGTTAGACCGGTTCCTTCAGAACCACCATATTGCCCCCCAGCCGAACATGATTGTTGCTCAGCTATAATATTTGTGATATGCTTATTATTGGGGACAATTTGATCAATAGAACTAGCCGATGAATTTTCAATTATCGGCTTTTCTATGTCTAGTGTCAATTCTGAATTTTTATTTAATCTTCCATCTTTCTTGACACGATAGACTTGTTTAATCACCTTACGCTTATTTTTCTGTGTGGACCGATTCTTTTGATCAAAACGGTCATTATGCATAGGTGATGGCTCATTAATTACCGGCTCCCTATGGGTAAGGTAATCTGAACACAGATATCTAGGAGAAGACGGCATATATGAATTATAATACCAAGGAGAATAAAAATAAGGCACATTAAAACAAAACTCCCATGGCATCGGTGTAGGTGATCCATACGGTGGAAACGACATTGATTTGTGAGAATTATTCCATTGCCGATTCCGATTATGGAACTTCTCTCTAGGAGAAGATTTTGACTGTTTGGAATTTCTAAACCGACTAGCATCATTGACATTATTTTGTCTTTGATACTTAGCTGGAAGTTTCTTGTTACACTTCGGCTTTTCTCTTTGATGCTTATGACGGCCTTTGGATTCAATGGTTTTCCAAACACCAATCTCGGGCTTCTTTGGCTTAACCATCTTTGGTTTATTTTTTGAAGCCCCGGGTGAAGCGGTCAGACCGGTTTGAGAACCGGTCAGACCGGTCTGGGCACCGGCCAGACTGGTTGTGTTGCAACCATCACCTTTGCCTTTGTTCTGTTGCCCCCCGAGCGTCGAGATGCTAGATGTAGCCTCTATGCTCTGGTTAGGGGATTTTGGATCAACAATTTCGGCTGGAGACGGCCGATTTGTTTCTTGACCAACAACATCACAATTTGGCAATTTGCAAGGATCAATAATATCATTAGTCGGCTTTTCAACAACCGACTTTTGAACAACAGGAATTGAATCTACCTTATCCTCTTTAGAAATCAAAGATTTAACATAAGCAGATAGACGGGTAGACATATTACCGGAAGATTGTATCTCCTTTAATACGGCGATGTTCGATGGTGGCTGAAACTCTTTAATCTTGATGACACCTTGTTCTGTCTTAATGAAGCAAGACAAGAATATCCTTACAACTGCGCTGTCATATTCTTGATAATATTCTTCAATCAGCTCTTTACGCGACATCAAATCACTGAAGAAATCAGCCATGATAACCAGAGATTTCTTCCCCAGCGGAGTCGCCAATTTGTTGGCACGAAATCGCGCCAACAACAAGCACGCGGAGTAGCTCCTTGCTGCCCTTCCGCGCAAAGTGGTCAGACCGGTTTTGATAACCGGTCAGACCGGTTTCGCCGGCGGTGCCCGGCGAGAGACCAACGAACGCCCGTCCGGGAGGGACCCCGTCAGGACATGCCAACACTTACTTTATTCAATTGCTTCATGGTGAAACAGACGACTCATGGTTAAAAGTTCTGAGGCAAGCATTTTTCTTGACAACTTACTCTTGTGATCTTGTTATGCAGATAGTGAGACCTCAACCAGATTCGTCAGCAAAACAAGGTGATCCCATTACACACGGAACTATAATAAGGCTTCAACATATGAGGACTCGAAAGTGGTTACACAGCCATCTCCATGCTTCCCCCATATCTGGAAATCTGGAGGTTAGTATTTTCTTTTACTTTTGGGCATGCTTGCCGGTGTTCTTCACAGAGAACCTTTTATAGATAATAAGGTGGTTTTAGTTGTAGTTCTCAGGTTATAGAAACTGTTAGTTGTTGTTCTCCAACCTCCCTTGTGTAAAAGAGTACTCTGTTTCAGAAACACACAAGTCTGTTTCAGAAAACACCCTCTCGCGTGCGGATGGGCGCGCCGCCCGCGCCGCCGCCCCCTCCCTCCGATCCTCTCCCTCGCCGCCGCCGGAGCAGCTCAACGGAAGCCCGTCCTGCTGCAAGGAAGGTGTCGGCGGGGCTCTCTTTCAGCATCCCTCATCTCCCCTCGCGTCGGTGAGATTCGTGGCCATGGCGGACGGCGGCCGAATCCGCTTGATCTGTTGTTCCCCAGTCCGATCTATCACCTCAGGAGGAGTTCGGATGGGTGGCAAGCATGGGCGTTGTGGCGAGGCCTTTGCCACCGACGCATCCTCACGGGCTGCCTGATTTTCAAGAGAGTTCGTGTGCATGGCCTGCTTTGGATCTCTTCTTCGCGGTAAGACATGGCGGCGCCCGGTCGGCTCTAGGGCGATGAATCCAGTTGGAATGATTCGTCTTGGTCGGATTAGGTCGTCAGCGGGCCTTCGCAAGTTGGGAGACCAGCGGTAGGTCGTTGCACGCGGACTGCTCATGACGTGTGCAGCCGCCTAGGGCCTAGATTGGCGGCGGCCAGAAGCGGTGCATGCGCACGTGATCGGATCTGCTCGTTGGCTGGCAGCTCCTTATTGGTTGCCCCGTCGGCAAGCGTCTGGTGTAAATGTGTAAGTCCCTTTGGCCAGTGGGTGGCGGATTTGGAACAACTGCGGTATGCTCCATTGCTTGTTGCCACTGCTCGACGGCGGTGACGCCTGCGGGCACCACTTCTACTCGCTGGAGGCGTCGTTGCATCCTACAATTTCCGATGGATTTCTCCCGGGCGAAAGCCAAAGATTGGTTTATCCAGTTGTGCAATGACAGCGTCATTTGATATTGTTTTCTTCCTAGAGACGTCGCATTGGGACGATCACTTGCCGGCTGCAGGAGGTCAGTGTCTTCAACGTTGGTTGCTGCAGTTTAGGGCCCGGTTGCCCACTTTAGTTTCCGATGCGGTGGACATGTGTCTTATGGAATCACTTGTCCTGGTGGGAGGTGAGTCCGTTACGGCGGTATATTCTCGGCTTGGTGGTCAGAGTTCGTTCGGTGGTTGAAGTTATTATTTCATCTTTGCTGGATTTGGCTCAAACTTTGGTTCTGCATTCACCTGCATGTGGCGAAGCTAGTCCTTTTGGAGTTGACATCATGTAACAAGTAAGAATGCTGCAAAACGACTACATGATCTGTCTGTTAGAGTTTTTTTTATCAGTGGTTATAGGATGTCTTAGCTATATATCCTTCTGGATGTGTGCTTTTCTTTATTGTGGTGGCATCTGTTTGTAAGAATTATGGACTGATGCATTCTCAGTCGAGAATGACTGAAGTCGGAAATAAACTTTCCATTATCTAAAAAAAGAGTACTTTGTATTTACTTGTAAGGCTTATATTGTTTTGCTAGGACATTCCTTTGACCATGGAGTACTCCAAATATAATTTTTTAATATAAATTGTTGTCATTAGATTCATGTTTGAAAATATTTTCTTATAATTTATTTTTGTATCACATAAATGAAAAATTAATGGAGTAATCGTTGGTCAAAGCCTTATTCTAATGAAACGAAATACGCCTTGTACAAAGAAACGGAATGAGTAATTTGCAAAAAAGTGTTTCCAAGAACTAAAGAAAATCCCTACCATTCCCATTATCATTTTAGTACCTTGCTTCTTGTTGCCTTCATGGCTACTTTTGCCAACTAAACCATTTTTCTTTGAGTAAAATTGTGTTGCTGTCTGAGATTACTTCTTTATATGTTAAGGAAATTATGCTAAATGTAGAAGGGGAGCCTTGGCGCAGCGGTAAAGCTGTTGCCTTGTGACCAGGGGTTCGAGTCCTGGAAACAGCCTCTTGCAGAAATGTAGGGAAATGCTGCGTACAATAGACCCCAAGTGGTCGGACCCTTCCCCGGACCCTGCGCAAGCGGGAGCTACGTGCACCGGGCTGCCCTTTTTTTTAAATTATGCTAAATGTGTGTACCTTAACTCTCAGGTTAGCTGCTTTGGTGGGGACAATGAATCAGATACTGGAGACTACTGGAGGTTAGCACTTCTGTTAGAAATGCAGTGAGGTGATCTATTACTGTATCTTTTTGCTTGACCTATCTTAACTCATGGCTGTTGTACCAAGGCTTGAGATCGAGGGCAGCGGGAAAACATGGCGGCAAGACCAGAGAATTCGGTTGCGACATGTTGATACTGGTGGTTATCTGCACAGCCATGATAGGAAGTACACACGAATTGCCGGTGGGCAGCAAGAGGTGGTTATCTGAAAATTATCTTTCATCCATTATGATCAAGAGTTCTATTTTTATACCAGAATTATGTAAAATGTTTGGTTAATTGGGCTATTTCTGCTTCTGCAGGTATGCGGTGTTGGCGACAAGCGCCCGGACAACCTCTGGCTGGCAGCTGAGGGTGTCTACCTCCCAGTGATCCAGCGCAAGTAGCTCTACAGCTAGATGAGAAGTGCCATTGTGAAAAGAAGTTTTTATGGTGCTTTGGCTGATTCAGTGCACAGAGTTGTAACTTTTAGAACGTTTTAATGTAGAGCTATTTTACGTGCTCCATACTAGTGACTTGTGCTGTCTGTAACATTGTTGTGTATTTAGAGGGCAGCTGATTTGCTCCTCCATATACCGTATACAGATGATTCGGCTTCGTTTCCAGTATATATCAAATTCTACCTGCTATGTTGGCTGCTGATTGGTTTGGGCGTGCTTGAATTTACAGCGAGAATGGAAAATGTACTACAAATCTGTGTGAAGCCTGTTTGCTTGGGTGCCGTACATACAAAATTTAGATCTTCTGGGCGGCTGGGCCTAATATTCTTGATTTGGCTGCTTCTATCGAATGTTTGCATAATAAGTGCGTATGAAGGCTGATCGTACTTAAGAATTTGGTTTGCATATACAAATTGAAACACACCACCTTTCTATCCTTTATTGTTGGTATATACAGCCAAGACCTCTCTTATCAAATCATATCATCAACGATTTAATAGTATTTAGACGATTTGTTCAAACTATCAATCCTCCAATATTATTGGATTAAGGGCATTTTTGGGACAGCTTTACTCCAAGTTTTCTAGATCCGCTCCGTCCACTACAAGTTTTCTAGGTCTGCTCCCAAAAACATGTCAAACTCCAGAAACTCCAGGAAAAAAGTAGATGTCGAGGCCAACTCCAAGCTTTCTAACGCCGCTTCTGTTTCTGTCCGCCCTCTCATTTTTTTTAAATAGGGAATATTATTAAAAATATTTCAGCCTCTGTATCGACCGATACATATAGCTGTCCATTATTACAAACTTGGAGATTGAATTTCCGAGACGAAAAACTCAACGGAAAAAATATAAGTATGTAATTCTATTAATAAAACACCGTCCATTTGAAGCAAAAAGGTCTATCAAAGTGGTTTCGAGGGCACGGCAACCCGATTTTATAAAGTGTCTTTCCTCTTCCTTTAGCAGCAACGCCCAGAACCTTATCCAATGGGTTCCGCCAAACAGCACCTGCTAAGAAGATGGAACTAGCACATTGTTAAACACCACATCATTTCTACCTAACAAGATTGCCCAATAAATAGTAGACACCCCCATCAAAGCTTGGTGTAAAAATTTCTTATGTACCCCATTTAACCAACCATTAAACATATGATCCACGTTGAGGGGTTGGGGTATGTTAAAAGAGATGCTAACAACTCTCCAAATTAGTTTGGCATTAGGGCAATCAAAGAAAAGGTGTTGGATTGTTTCATTCGAATTACAAAAGCAACATTTGACACTCCCCTTCCATCGCCTTTTAGCCAAATTATTTTGGTCAGCGTCACACCTCTAATCATATACCACATAAAAAATTTTATCTTAAGAGGCAACTTAAGCTTCCAAATAGCATGGGTTTTTGGCAACACATTACGACCAGACAGGGCTCTATACATAGACCGAACTGTGAAAGTCCCTTGCTGATTTAAAGACCACATAAATACATCTCTTGAGTTAGATAACTCTGTATTGGCAACTCTAGCGACAAGATGGTGCCATGCTCTTAAATTGTCACCTACCAGAGATCTTCGAAACGAAACATTTAATGGTCTAGATCGTAGCACGACACTCACAGTCGCATTTTTCTTTCTAACTACTCCCTCTGTCCCTTTTTATTTTTCGCCGTTGGTTTCCATGCCACGATTTAGATTCGATCTGTAGAAAATATGTGTAATATTTTAATCTCCAAAAAAATTTGTTAAAAAAACTAGATTCAAATATCTATCTAATGATATTTATTATGTACTATAAATATTAATATATATTTTTTTATATTCAGTCAAAGTTGTTTCGCGGGAACCGTAAACGACAGATAAAAGGGACGGAGGGATTATGTTATAGAGATTGGGAATTGATGTCTAAAGGCTACATCACCTGGCCAGACGTCCTCCGAGAACCTAATTTGAGAGCCATCACCTATGTTGAATCTGCCTAGACTCAAGAAATCATTTTTAACTTTCATAAGTCCAGACAAAAAATGTGAGTCTCCTGGCATATGTTCAACTTGCGTAACTGTTTTATACCTTAAGTTCTTATTTTTTATGAGTGTTTGCCACATCCCGTCTTCATTGAAGATCTTATAAAGCCACTTACTGAGTAAACATTTATTCAGTAGATCTAAATTGAGGATTCCAAGGCCTCCCTGATCTTTTGGTGTGCATAGTATTCCCCATTTAGCAAGTCTGTATTTCTACTTATACTCAGCACTTTGCTAGAAAAAATCTGGATCTATAAGAATCCAATTTTTTAATACCTCTCTGGGTATCTCAAAGAAAGATAGCGTGAAGATAGACAGATTACTGAGGACTGAGACAATGAGCACCAAGCGACCTCCAACCGAGAGCATTTTTCCTTTCCAAAAACTTAGTTTTTTTTTGAAATCTTTCATCTATTTCTTTCCGGTCTGAGTTACTTAGCTTGCGGTGATGCATTGGAATACCCAAATATCTAAACGAGTAAAAACCCAACTCACAACCAAAAATCTACGAGAGGTCTTCTTCGTTTTCCTTTGCATCCCCGTAGCAAAACATCTCACTCTTATGAAAGTTTATCTTTAACCCTGAAAGTTGTTCGAAGGCACAAAGTAACACTTTCACATTCTTAGCTTGTTCAAGACCGCGTTCCATAAAAAGTATGGTGTCATCTGCATACTGGAGAATTGATAATCCCTCATCCACAAGATGAGGTACCACCCCTGCAAATTGACCCGTACTTTTGCCTCGATCAATCAGGATTGCAAGCATATCAACCACTAGGTTAAAAAGGATAGGTGAGAGTGGATCTCCATGCCTGTTGACGTAAAATCCGCACCTCACGCCAAGCACACAGCAAGCCGAACAAGCTGGCTTCACACGTGGCCCTGACTTTCGAATCCGGAAGCGTGCCAGTCAGTTTGCCTGAAAACTAACAAAGGGATAAAAACGTTTAGATCAAAACCTGGAACGTGCCGGGTGAGACCAGACAGTTCCATATTTGCGGCGTCGAAGCCAATCTTGAGAGACATATAGCTACAGAGAAGCTATCTGTCGGCAGTTAAACCCACATTCGGCAATCGACAAGGTACGCAAGGAACGCACTGCCGAATGTGTGACGTAAGCATGACGAAAGATCGGCTTTCAACAGAATGAACATTACAACACATACTCATAGCCGATTAACGAGAAACAGAGCATGATAGATAAATAAAAGGGTGAAACATGATCATAAATTCGCAGTAAACAAGGAATGCATAGGCCGAAAGCAGCACCCGTCAAGCATGGCAACAAACGAGTTAATCCACCGCATGATACGACTCGTTTGAGGCCACACCACCAATCAGATTAGATCAATCCACCGCATGATACAATCTAATCGTGAAAGGCTAAAAGCACTCATTGTCCAATGCAAACCCACGAACACACGTTCACTCGTGAGAGCACTGCCGAATACGGCTACTTAGCCGAATCGGGATCCATGGCGAAGGAACAAACCTAATCGGTAAAGATAAATCTATCAGATCGAATCGAATTCTAATCCACCGGATGATTAGCTCTAAGACGACCCAAAAACCTGCATCTACCGCATGATACCCGGTTCTGTCAAGATCTACATGATGCCAATAAGCTTGAACCCGCGACACGTGGCAACCTAGATCGGTTTCGGATTCGGCTGTGAGGGGATAATTCGTCATGTTATGAAGTATAGCCGATTCTAGCCGATCTAGATTGGGCAAAGGTGTGTTGCATGAATTAAGCACATAGTAAAAACAGAGCAACACAGGGTAACTTAATGAATCTGTTAGATCTTGCCGAAATCTAACAGAGCCGATAACTTGGTCCATACTAGATCTTAGCCCACCGCATGGCTCATGACCTAACAGAGGAACCTTCTTGAGACCACAACTTAAATCCACCGGATGATACTAAGCATGGTAACAAGACTACTTGCATCAAAGCTTAAATCCACCGCATGATACTAAGCATGATACAAGGTTGCCGGTACTTACGGAGGTCGACGGATCGATGACTCCTCTCGAAGAACTCGACGACTCGACTAAAGGACTCGATGTTGGCACGGGGCCGGTTTGTTGTATGATTGATTCGATTCCTTTTACAGCTGCCATGGGTTTATATTTATACCCAGGTCTTGATACAACTCCTAGTCGGACACGACTACAACACTTGTTTCTAAAAAATAAATGACGAATCTTCGTGCCCATATTGCTTTCCTTGTTCGAACCGGCCTTTTCCTTATACTGATCCACGTCATCATGTCTTCCCGAATGCTACCATTCTTCGCCTGCGGAACAATGCTTCTGCCGAATGATGACGTATTCCGACCGCAGAGTATCTCTGCCGAACGTTTCAGCCGAATGGCGACGCGTTCCCGACCGCAGAGCATCTTTGCCGAATGCTTCAGAAAAAACCCTTTTAGCCGAATGGCATCCTTCTACCAAATCCGGCCCACATGTCAGCCTCTTCCTGGTGCCAATTTTGGGTGTCAACACATGCCCCTTCAATTTCGGGATAAGAGGTAACTTTTATCTCGGAATTGACCAAAAAGCACTTAACATTTCCAAGTTAGTTCTGCTCGGCACCCGCTTCTCCTTCTGAATCCTTAGAGTTCTCATCCGGATCCGAACCCTAAGTCATCGCCCTCCAAGATCCAACCTTCGAATGGCGGACCAAGATCTTGCTCTCCAGGTAAACTTCAATCCCCTCAAGCATGTTCGGCAGTCTTCTTTCGATTTGCATTTTAAATTTCTTCTTATCCCCTTTCATTCTTGATAGGCCCTAGCTGCCGAAATCCTTATCCCTGTTGAGGAAAAATCTCCATCTTATTTCCTCGGTCCCGTAGGAGATTCAGATCCCTCTGAAATCATTGCGGCCGAATCTCAGCGGATTCCTTTTAAGATTTCACTGACAAAACCTCATGAGTGGCAAGACGCTTTCAAGAACTGGCCTTTGCCCCCAATCGCCGGATGGAGAAACTGGTATAAAAGGATGTCTGATGATAAAAGCCCTCAAACACAGAATTGGGATCATTTGCGTATTTCTCATTGCCTGGAGCTGTCATTAGCTGAAACACCAAAAAATGAGAACCTCCTGATTGCAGCTTGCCACTTTTGGTCCAATGGTACGAATACCTTTCTTTTTGGTCATGGCCCAATGTCTCCAACCTTGGCCGATGTCTACATGATGACTGGCCTGAACGTCACAGGAACTGTACACCCATATGATCACAAAGGTTCCTCCAAGCAGACAGGAGTGAAAACAGGGGTTGGATATAAGAGATACATTCAGAATCATATGTCTGATGGCCCTCTGACCGATGTTGAATACAGGGCCTTCCTGAATATGTGGCTATGCAGATCAGTCTTTTGTGGCAAAGCCAATGAGCCAACCTTGAATCACATTGTGATGGCTGAAGAGCTGGCTGCTGGAAAAGTCATCCCACTTGGGAAATATCTCCTGGGAAGTGTTTACCATATGCTCAACCAAACCACTCACCTGATGCACACTAACAAGAAGATCCCCTGTGTCAATGGTCCTTGGTGGTTTGTCCAAATGTGGCTGCAATTATACATGCATCAAATTGTTGCTATTGATCTCAACAGCCGAGACTTCCCTTCAATCAATTATAAAGAAGGAGAAACCCGGAGAACCAAAGGTTGTCAAACTTATGGAGAAGCTGCCTCCACTGTACTTATCAACAAAAACATTGGTGAACTGTTTGAGCTCTTCTTCAGAGGTTTCGCCAATCCTCTTTGGTTCCCTTATTTGGACAATGACAATCTTACTCTCCCTTGCGAATTCAGCTTTGAGACTGGATGCACTGATGTACAATCTGTAGCAATTTTCAATGCCTTCATCCAGCCCTGCACCTTGCCAGCCGAATTCTGTGGAGGGAGACTAGTCCAAAGCACATATGAATATTATCAGCCAAACATGATGGCTAGACAGTTGGGATGTGGCCAAGTGCCCCCTAGGCTATTCCTCCATGAATTCCTCAGGCCTAGGGAGATAGTCAAGGATTTCACAGAAACAAGAAGGATTTTCAACTATAAATGCTGTGGAACCATTTATGCACCTGATCCTTTTGTGCTAATAACATCTGCTCATCCTTCCTTCACTCTCTGGTGGCAAGAATTTCATGATCATATCTTCAACATGCCAATTCATCCCTTCTGTCTCGAATTAATGCCTGATTATCAGCCAACTGCAGAGGTAATATGCTCATTCCTTTATCTGTCTTAACAACACTAGCCCCAATTGATTCTGACTTTATTATTTTGCAGGACATAACACCTGCCCCTCTTGCCAGGGCAATTTTATACAAAACTGCAGGCCCAATCTCTGCTTTGGGGCACCAATCCCCTACTTTGGCTCAGCTGATGGCTAGACAAGCTTCTTCAGATCCAATACTCACTAGACCATCATCTGTCAAGAGGAAAACCCTCCTTATAGCTGCCCCTTCAGTTGTAAAGAAGAAAAGAACAAGTAGCAAAATCAAGGTCAGAGTCCTCCTTTTTTGACTATAATGCTTTTGGTGTTTTTGCTCAGCTTTATTTCCTCTTGATTTCAGGGCAGAGAACAACAGCTAGCAATCAGTGCAGGTCCTGCCGACGCTTCAATGATTGGTAAAATTTCTCACTATCTCATCTTTAAAAGTTCCTTTCCATCGGCATTGATTCCTTTTCAGTTTCAGAGCAAATTTCAACAGATCCAATCTTGGAGAGTCCTCCTTCTCATCAAGAACTAGCTTCAGCTTCTCCTGATGTTCCTCAACTAGAAGTTTCTTCTCCACCAACAGATCTTCCAAGCTCTTCTCAGCATGACATACAAGAATCTTTGCCTGAGCTCGAGCTGCCCTCTCTTTCCATCCAAGAGACCAGGAATGAGGTAGAGATAATCACCCAGTCTTCCGGTTCTTTATTTAATGGATCATCAATAATTCGGCATAATCTTTCTTCAGGAGAAAACAACTTCTTCACCCAGCTATTCATTTGCTGTGGATGATCTAGTTGCCGAACAAGGAGAAGAAATTTCTTCTGGTCAAACTTTATCAGAGGAGAATCAAGCAAAACTGAAGGAAATCCTCTCTTTTCTGCAAAAAGACACCCGGGAACAAGTTACCAATGCTGATCTTTTAAGAGATTTGCTTGAATCATTTGACCAAGATCTTCCTGCCGATATCAAGACTTCTTTAGATCCAATTTCCAGATTGGATGATCAGTTTATCGCAGTGAAGCAAGCTCTGAAGAATCAATCGGCTCAACCAGCCTTGGAGCAAAGGAGAGCTTTGGTCAAGCAATCTGTAAAAGACCTGCATACTCAAGTTCAGAATGACAAGGAATCATTGATCAAACTGGAATCTGAACTTGAAATGAAGGAAATCAGAAAAGCTGCGCTCGAAGCCGAATTGAGAAATTTATCGGCCGAAATTGAAGCTGACAAGAAGAAGATAATCGAGCTTCCCAAGTTAACAGAGAGAAGGCGAAAGGAAGCCTTAGCAGCTCTAAACGAAGACAAACAACTCAAGGCGAAGCTTGCTGCTCTGACCAGAACCCAAGAAGCTGATAAAAACTTATTAGAGAATATTAGCAATATGATATCAAATGCCAAAAATGTAATCTCAAAGTTCTTGGGTGTGTGAATTATGTAAAATAGTTTGACAGCCGAATGTTTTATTAATCCTGTAATCTTGTCATCCCTTTAACTCTGTTTTCCTTCATTGTGGATGACTCATTCGGCAAAGTTGGCCATAATAGTACTTAGACCCGAAAACGCTTCAACTATAACATAGCCGAATCCCATCCAGTCAAAGCCGAATATGACTCGATAAGAATCTCAAACGACATAAGAACTGATCGGCTGGAAAATCCCTTCCACCTTCCGAACTCTTCGGAATACGTGCCACGATTTTTGGCCACGATTTCCTCTGCGGGTTCTATAAATAAACACCTAGGCAGCCCACAGTTTCTTCACCAAGTTCTTCGCCTTCCAAGTTCTTGCCGGCCCAAGCCATTCTTTTCCCAATCCACAGTTATTCCGAGGAACTTCCAATGGCCGACAACAACAGGAGGCGCCCGGCCGCCGATGAGGCCGAAGGAAGTCGTGCCGGCGCTCGCCGCAGGTGAGTAACTGCTTGCTTCTCTTTGTTCTTCTCGAGATTTCCTTCCTCCTTCTTGACGAATCTCTTTGTTCTTTCAGGGTAATCCAATGGATTGCCGGCGCTGGTGCGCCAGTCGCAGCTCCAGCCGCTGCTCCTGCGGCATCTTCGAGTTCGTCTAATCGATCTCTCGAATCGGACGACTACCGCTACACGGACGGCGATGCTCGCCGATTCAAGGCAGAGCGCGACGACTCTCGTCGCGAACTGGAGGCTATCTCCAAGCAAGCCGGGATTGCTGACCTCGAATGGCGGCACGAGCGCAAACAACTGCTCGAAGTCATCGATGGTGAGTCCTGCAATCTGCTAAATCTCAATCTCATTTCCCGAATGATATTAATCTGTTGCCCCTTTTGTAAACTTGCAGCGCGTGATGCTGAACTCGATCGACTGAAGGCGCTGGTGGAGGAGCTGGCGAACAAGGTGAATGCTCCTGGGGACACACCAGAGGCTCGTCTCGGTGCGGTAGCGGGCCGCATCGACGAGGTGGCCTCGCATGGCATCCGTCTGGGTACTGCCGCAGGCCTAATCGCCATGTCGACGCACACCAATACCGACTACTCCAGGCTACCAACCGGCTTCGCTAACGGTAACCCGGAGGAGATCGACGACATCGAAGCTTCCATAGATCGCCTTGACGCTCATGGCGCCGCCATTGCCGATTCCATTCATCCTCAGTCCGTTTTGAACAAGCTATTCCATTAGTTTGTACTAGGGATTCATGGAATTTCGGCAATAAAACTTATCTTTTGTGATCTTGCATGAATCATCTGATGTAATATATTTTGTGCTAAGGGCAATACATTCAGTATTGGCCATCTTCCTTTTCTGTTAACATTCGTTCTGAAGGCGATTTCTTCCCGAATATCGGCTGTTCGGCAAATTAATATATCAATCACCGATCGATTTCAACACTGGGATAATACCTCTTCAAATATCTTCCATTTATAGCAGAAGCAAATTCTTCTCCCAATAATGTCCTCAAAATATATGCATTTCCAGACACGCATCTAACCACTCTGAAAGGACCTTCCCAATTTGGAGACCACTTACCGAATGCTGCATATTTGGTTCCAATCGGCAATATCGCTTTCCAGACTAAATCACCTTCTGTAAATTGCTTAACTTTCACCTTCTTATTGTAATACTTAGCAACTCGCATTTTATTCTTCTCAATATTCTCCAAGGCCCTGAGACGAATCATATGCAAATCCTCTAATTCGTCCATCATTAAATCTTTATAATCTTTAGAACTTAAATCCTTTTGCAACTTTATTCTTCTTGAATCTAATTGTATCTCCCATGGCAAGACAGCATGATGCCCATACACCAACTCATAAGGAGACGTCTGTGTAGCCCCATGTGGAGCCATTCGGTAAGCCCATAAAGCCTCATTGAGCACCGAATGCCACTTTCTCGGCTTCTGATCAGTCTTCTTCTGTATAATTTTAATCATAATCTTGTTAGAAGCCTCTGCCTGACCATTAGCTTGGGCATAATAAGGAGAAGAATTCAATAATTTGATGCCCATACTTTCAGCAAAATCTCTGAATTCTGAAGATGTAAATTGAGTCCCTTGATCAGTGGTGATTGTCTGAGGAATCCCGAATCTGTAAATGATGTGTTCTTTAACAAATTCAACCATATTCTCCGACGTCACTTTCTTTAATGGAATTGCCTCAACCCATTTGGTAAAATAATCGGTTGCCAAAAGCACAAACTTATGCCCCTTGCTAGATGGAGGATTTATTTGGCCAATCAAATCCATTCCCCATCCTCTGAATGGCCATGGCTTGACAATGGGATTCAAAGCTGATGCCGGAACTCTCTGAATGTTTCCAAATTTCTGACAATCTTGACATCCTTTATAATATTCAAAACAATCTTCCAACATTGTCGGCCAGTAATATCCAGTTCTTCTAATAACCCACTTCATTCGGTAGGCCGATTGATGTGCTCCACACAACCCATCATGTACTTCACTCATCAGCCTTTTTGCTTCTTCATGATTTAAGCAATGTAACAGCACTCCATCCAGGGATTTATAATACAAATTATCATCAAGAAGAATAAACTTTAAAGCTTTATACCTGAGCTTTCTAGAAACTTTTCGGGATGGATTCTCCAGATAATCGGCAATCTCTTTTCTCCAATCACCTTCTGCCAGATTACTCCCGAATGCATATACATCATTAGCAAAAACTTCTCGAAGCTCTTTATAACCTGATGCACTTTGGGCCAATCTATTTGCCTCTCCATTATCCCCTCTAGGAATGTGTTGTAGAATTACTGACCGAAAGCTCTTCAATATTTCTTTGCATTCTTCATAGTAATTCCTCAAGGTATCACTTTTACACTCATATTCACCATTCAATTGCTTTATGACCAATTCTGAATCTCCAAAAATTTCAACCGCAATGGCATCTGCTTCTTTCAAATATTGGAGCCCTTTGAGCAATGCCTCATACTCAGCTTGATTGTTAGTAACAGCAGATTGAATGGGAACAGCAAACTCAAATGTTTCCCCTTTGGGTGAAATTAATAAGATACCTGCTCCACCACCTTTGTTGCATGAAGATCCATCGAAGAATAACACCCAAGGAACAATGTTAAGCAAAGTTATTGATGTATCATGATGTTCAGTAATGAAGTCGGCAATAATCTGTCCCTTAACAGCCTTTGCCGATTCAAACCTTAACTCAAATTCAGACAAAGCTAAAATCCATTTGCCAATCCTTCCGTTCAAAATCGGCATAGACAACATGTGTTTTATCACATCAAACTTTGAATACACAATGCATTCGGCATGTAGTAAGTAGTGCCGAAATTTTGTACAGGAGTAGTAAACACATAAGCAGAGCTTCTCTATAGCCGAATACCTTGTCTCTGGATCTAGTAACTTTCGGCTAAGGTATGCAACTACTCTTTCCTTCCCTTCAAATTCTTGAATGAAGGCCGATCCAATAGTTTGGGCATCGGCCGCCACGTACAACTTGAAAGGCTTGTTCAATTGTGGAGGCACCAATACTGGTGGCTTCTTCATGTACTCCTTTATTTCATTAAAAGCCTTTTGTTGTTCGTCACCCCATACAAACTTTTGATCCTTCTTTATTTTCAATAGTGAGGAAAAGGGCAACACCTTTTGTGACAAGTTCGATATGAATCTCCTCACAAAATTTATCTTGCCAAGCAGTGATTGTAGCTCTTTAAGATTAATTGGAGGAACAATTTCATCAATTGCCTTCATGCTTTTCTTACCAACTCCTATTCCTCCTTCATGTATCAAAAATCCCAGAAACTCTCCAGCCGAAACTCCAAAAGCACACTTGTTCGGGTTCATCTTAAGCCCATGTTTCCTGGTGCATTCTAGAGTTTTTCTTATGTCGGCCAAATGAGACTCATAATCCAATGACTTGATCACCACATCATCAATATATATTTCCACAATCTTGCCGATCAACTCATGAAAAATATAATTCATAGCCCTTTGATAAGTTGCACCGGCATTTTTCAATCCAAAGGTCATGACAACCCATTCAAACAACCCTATGTGTCCAGGACACCTGAAAGCTGTCTTTACTATGTCTTCCAATGCCATATAAATCTGATTGTATCCTGCGTTACCATCCATGAAACTGAGCACTTTGTATCCAGCAGCAGCATCAACCAATGAATCAGCAACAGGCATTGGATATCCATCCATGGGTGTAGCCTTGTTTAAGTCTCTAAAGTCTATGCAAACCCTCATCTTTCCATTCTTCTTATAGACAGGAACGATATTAGAGATCCAATCCGCGTATTTACATGGCCGAATGAAATTTGCATCTAGTAATCTTTCAATCTCCTTTTTTTACATCGGCCAACACTTCTTCCTTGTAGATTTTTCGGGGTGGTTGCTTGTAAGGCCTGTATCCAGGTTTGATTGGCAACCGATGCTCAACAATAGAACGGTCTAGACCAGGCATCTCCGAATAATCCCAAGCAAAGCAGTCCTTGTATTCTTTTAACAATGTCACCAATTTTTCTTTGAAAACCGAATCCAAGTTAGCACTGATAAATGTCGGCCTTGGCTTGTCACCATCTCCAATGTCCACTTCTTCTAATTTATCGGCCGACACAAATCCACGTCCTAATTTTCCATCAGTTCCATCAATTGGATTTTCCATCAAAAATTACTATGAGAGCCGACTGCTTCGATCGGCTGTTGATCACTGCTGGCTGGTGCCACAGGACCTTCTCTCCAGTCTTTACCTGAGAAACAATCTATGCCTTGATACTCCCAGAAAGCTGGTTCCATGTTTGCTACGCTTATTGAATCATCTGCTTGGACAATCTCCACCTCATCATCTATCCACTGAATAAGCTGTTGATGCATAGTAGATGGAATACAACAATTTGCATGAATCCAATCTCTTCCAAGCAGCAAGCTATATGCCCCTTTGCCTTCAATGACAAAGAAAGTCGTAAGCAGAGTCTTGGACCCAATCATCAGATCAACATGCACGCATCCCTTGGTGTCCGAAGGATTTCCAGCAAAATCATTTAGAATTATGCTTGTTGGTGTCAAATCTCTAGGGCCCATACCAAGCTTCCTGAATGTGGTATATGGCATTACATTGATAGCAGCTCCTCCATCGACAAACATCTTGGTCAATGGTTTGCCATTAACATATCCCTTCAAGTACAGTGGCTTCATGTGCCGATTCTGGGCTGGCTTCTCAAAAACAGCTTGTTTGTTCAACATCAATTGTGCCATTAACCCAAATTGTTCGGCATCATCTATATCGGGCAATATTTCTTCCTGTACAATTTGATTAGCTGGAGCCATGAATTCATTCGGCAGAAAACACACCATACATGTAGGAGCCGAATGACCATGTTCGTCAGGCCTGTCTTTTGGGAGCCATATCGATTTCATCCTAGGCCTTGCTTGCTTTAATTCTTGATTCCTCAGGCGTTGGACTCTTCTCTTCTGACTTCTTCTTAAACCAGGTGGGCACCATTGTCCTTTTTGCCAAACATAAGCATGATCCTCTTCTTCCTCGCGATCAACCCATTTGTGATCAGCATGTCTCTTTCTTGGTTGATCATTAAAACGCCGATCATCACTAGGATGCACCCTGCCAATTCTTTCATGGACAGATCGGCGATTGACAGTTCCCTGCCTATATTCATCATATCTACTATTGCATTCAGGACAATTATTCCATGTGGGAAGCTTCAAACCTTCGTTCCAACAGTGTCTGAAGAATGCACACCCCCAATGCGCACGTTCCTGCTCTCGAGCATACTCTTCTTGTTCTTCCTCAAACCTTTCTTCTTCGCGTCTTCTTTTCTCCTCCTCGTATTCACGCCTTTGAAAACGCTCTTTTTCTTGCTGACGCTGCCATTTGTTGAGGAGAATACGTGTAGTAACTCTAGGTTTAAAGGATTCTCCTACTTCTAATCGGCTATTCGGGAACCGAAGATTTTTCTGGCGAACCTGCTCAATTGTGATCTGCCGAGTGGGATCAACTGAACCATCCTGTCTTGCCTTCTTTGAGGTTAAAACTTTCAATCTTCCCTTTTCTCCAGATGGAACAGCATTCACCATATTAACCGAGAACCCGATCATATTCTGAGGGAAAGGGTTACTCTCCAGTTTCATTTTGTTGTCGAATTTCAGATGTCCTTCCTGGATAGCTTTCTGAATCTTCATCCTAAAGACTCTGCATTCATTAATGGAATGAGAATTTCTATCATGAAATCCACAGTACCTCTTATCTTTCACTCCATCAGGCCGAAGCATAGAATGCCCCTCTGGCAATTTGATTCGGCCTTCTTTCACCAGGAACTCAAACAACTTGTCTGCCTTAGTCACATCAAAATCATATGTTCCCTTCATCTGTTTGATCCATTTCTGAGTCATTGTAACTGGTTCTTTGCTCCACACTATCTCTGCTGCAGCTATTTCCTCGCTATCTTCATACTCATCTTCTTGATCTGCTCTTTCAAGGAATTGGTTATAGATGTCAGCTACATCATTATTTTTAGCAAATCTGACATCTTTCTTGAAACCATATGCCTGGTTACTCATCAAGGCCAATCTGTGCGACAACTGGCCCAGATCATCAAACTCCATCCCGAACAGCTTCTCCCGAATGGCAGGCAGCATGCCAGCTACAGCCATACCAGCCAGCTGGTCATCAGGTATGTTTAGAGAAAAACACATACTCTTAGTTTCCCTAAATCTCCTGAGGAACTCTGTAGGTGTTTCATTATTCCTCTGCCTTAAGCTGGTCAAATCAACCAACTTTTTCTCGGTACTGCCAATGTAGTAATGAGCATGGAATTTCTGTTCCAGGTCTTTCCAGGTGCAAATCGACTGAGCAGGCAAAGAAGCAAACCATGTAAAAGCTGGGCCCGTCAGTGACAAAGGAAAGT
The DNA here is from genome assembly GCA_033239725.1 of Echinochloa phyllopogon. Taxonomy (NCBI): domain Eukaryota; kingdom Viridiplantae; phylum Streptophyta; class Magnoliopsida; order Poales; family Poaceae; genus Echinochloa; species Echinochloa phyllopogon. The sequence goes on along the minus strand of BTCW01000015.1, from coordinate 17,445,073 downwards.
ATCTGATTCTGAAAGCCTCATCTGCCGAAGCCTCTCCAAGCTGCATCAGATATCGAGCTATATGTTCCACAGTACTTGTATCATCTTGTCCTGAGAATTTAGTAAATTCTGTAGGCACCTTGACTCTATTCGGCAATGATACCCTTTGGTACCATTCCGGGAAAGGAGACGAATACATGTACCCTTGACTTTTAGGCTTCAGACCGAATTGATTTTGCAATACATCGGTCATTTTTTGCACCATGAGGTCAATATTGGTATCTTGATTCCCTGGTCTTCCAGCAAGCATACCTGCAGTACCAACATATCCAGGATTCGGAAGAGCGTCGATAGCATTGTAATCCATAAACTCTGAATATCCGTTTCCATACAAATCCCTCTGCAGTCTGTTGTTCAAGGGAGATATCTTGTAAGCAGAAGCAGGCGGATTCCCTGTGGTGCCGAATGCCATATCACCGTATGTGCGAGTTTTCGGCAGTGCAAGCTGAGGATCTTGCCGAATCGGTTGTCCATTTATATCTTTAGCACCAGAACCTCCAGTTTCATCAGCATTCCCTTTACCATGTGGTTTCTGAACTGGTGCTTGAACATTGAAGTATGTCGGGCCACCCAATTGCCCATGTATCTGCTCAAAGGGTTTATCCACATGCTGACCAAAAATGCTTATCATTATATGCCGAAAACTGTTTAAGAACGCAGCATTGTGATTGGTCATTGTCTCTCCCAAAGCTTTGTATAACAAGCCCGAGAATCTCTCCCTCTCTTCTTCTTCAGTAAGATCAGATTGCCCAGGAAGGAGAACTCTTGGCAGATCGGACTTGAGAAAAGGTGCACCACTCCTGTTCTTGGCGAAAGACAGTAAACATTTGTTAATGAATTGACTAGCAGCAGCCTTTACCATCTGTTGATGCTCCTCAGACAACTCTTCCAAAGTGACATCCATGATGTTGCTCAACTCAGGCATCTTGAAAACTTGCGTGTGTCCCACCGGGCGTGCCAAAAAGTGTGTTGACGTAAAATCCGCACCTCACGCCAAGCACACAGCAAGCCGAACAAGCTGGCTTCACACGTGGCCCTGACTTTCGAATCCGGAAGCGTGCCAGTCAGTTTGCCTGAAAACTAACAAAGGGATAAAAACGTTTAGATCAAAACCTGGAACGTGCCGGGTGAGACCAGACAGTTCCATATTTGCGGCGTCGAAGCCAATCTTGAGAGACATATAGCTACAGAGAAGCTATCTGTCGGCAGTTAAACCCACATTCGGCAATCGACAAGGTACGCAAGGAACGCACTGCCGAATGTGTGACGTAAGCATGACGAAAGATCGGCTTTCAACAGAATGAACATTACAACACATACTCATAGCCGATTAACGAGAAACAGAGCATGATAGATAAATAAAAGGGTGAAACATGATCATAAATTCGCAGTAAACAAGGAATGCATAGGCCGAAAGCAGCACCCGTCAAGCATGGCAACAAACGAGTTAATCCACCGCATGATACGACTCGTTTGAGGCCACACCACCAATCAGATTAGATCAATCCACCGCATGATACAATCTAATCGTGAAAGGCTAAAAGCACTCATTGTCCAATGCAAACCCACGAACACACGTTCACTCGTGAGAGCACTGCCGAATACGGCTACTTAGCCGAATCGGGATCCATGGCGAAGGAACAAACCTAATCGGTAAAGATAAATCTATCAGATCGAATCGAATTCTAATCCACCGGATGATTAGCTCTAAGACGACCCAAAAACCTGCATCTACCGCATGATACCCGGTTCTGTCAAGATCTACATGATGCCAATAAGCTTGAACCCGCGACACGTGGCAACCTAGATCGGTTTCGGATTCGGCTGTGAGGGGATAATTCGTCATGTTATGAAGTATAGCCGATTCTAGCCGATCTAGATTGGGCAAAGGTGTGTTGCATGAATTAAGCACATAGTAAAAACAGAGCAACACAGGGTAACTTAATGAATCTGTTAGATCTTGCCGAAATCTAACAGAGCCGATAACTTGGTCCATACTAGATCTTAGCCCACCGCATGGCTCATGACCTAACAGAGGAACCTTCTTGAGACCACAACTTAAATCCACCGGATGATACTAAGCATGGTAACAAGACTACTTGCATCAAAGCTTAAATCCACCGCATGATACTAAGCATGATACAAGGTTGCCGGTACTTACGGAGGTCGACGGATCGATGACTCCTCTCGAAGAACTCGACGACTCGACTAAAGGACTCGATGTTGGCACGGGGCCGGTTTGTTGTATGATTGATTCGATTCCTTTTACAGCTGCCATGGGTTTATATTTATACCCAGGTCTTGATACAACTCCTAGTCGGACACGACTACAACACTTGTTTCTAAAAAATAAATGACGAATCTTCGTGCCCATATTGCTTTCCTTGTTCGAACCGGCCTTTTCCTTATACTGATCCACGTCATCATGTCTTCCCGAATGCTACCATTCTTCGCCTGCGGAACAATGCTTCTGCCGAATGATGACGTATTCCGACCGCAGAGTATCTCTGCCGAACGTTTCAGCCGAATGGCGACGCGTTCCCGACCGCAGAGCATCTTTGCCGAATGCTTCAGAAAAAACCCTTTTAGCCGAATGGCATCCTTCTACCAAATCCGGCCCACATGTCAGCCTCTTCCTGGTGCCAATTTTGGGTGTCAACAATGCCTCACCCCTTTTTTTGTTTGGAAGAAATGTCCTACCTCATTATTCACTTTGATCCCGACACTACCCTTGGTAGCTACTTGATTAATCCAAGAGCACCACTTTGGTGAAAATCCTTTTATTCTCAGCGCTTGCTGTAGAAAGGCCGATTTCACCTTGTCATATGCCTATTCAAAATCCAGTTTTGAAATGACCCCGCTTTTCTTTTTCCTGTGCATCTCATGAATCGTTTCCTTGTCGCACCTTTCCTTTGTCACCGTCGTTCCTCTCCAGGTGATCCAATCGCCCTGTGATATGACCATGCTTCATGAAACACTCTTCTTTTCCATCTCATCCAACTGGTAATGAAATGCGACTATTGACGCAAATCATGACCAATACACAAAGACACAGAGTTGTGCTAGAGTGCACAGATCTCAACGGATAAGATATACAACACCTCTATGCGCAAATCAGTCTATTTGCATACCGATGTGACTGAATTTTGTAGGAGCACCGCGGTAGACCTAGGCGCTGAGGGCACAAGCTGCCACTCAAAAGTTACTAACAGTGATAGCTAACTATTTTTTACCATGTGTGCCCCCTCTCAGATGAATATTGTGCCCCTCATACACTAGAAAAGATGAACATAACTTCATAACCATACTAGGTGTTCCCTCACTCAGTTTTGATCCTAGGTCCACCCCTTCCACCTAGGACACCCTCAATCACCCTAGAGATGAAGGAAGAACAACAATTATGAGACTGAAAAAGCTAGGGCAAAAGAAAAAAAATAAAAGAACAAAAAGATAAATTGTATTATGTTTGATCTATTGGATAAACTCTCAATTGGCCATGGCCCTTTATATTTATAATATGGGAAGGTCATGCCCCGATTTGGAGATCAGTTACTGCTCAAATTCCGCACGAATCTCCAAATTTGATTCGGACTATCCAAAACCCGGTTAGACTGGTTTTGCCTAGGTGCAGACATTTATGGGGTCATAACTCCCTCATTCCATGTCTAAATCAGACATTCTACATATACATTTTGATGTCCTCAAAATTACATTTTAACACCATCACCCAAATTGGTCTGATATGTTCCGAAAACCCATATATCTGGTTTGTAAAACCGTCTGGCAAGATTTGCCAAGAAAACCGAGCATCGCCAATTTTAGCTGCCAACCGTGATATAAGAGCATGGGGTGTGCAACAACACTGGCAAACCTATGATTTGATGATCAATGACATGATTGCTAATATTGTAAAATTATGGCATGACTTATTTAATTGAGATAATTGTGGGATCTAAGGACCGCCAATCCACCGGGGGATACCCAAGTGGTAGATTTATAGGTGGAGAATCGCCGAGTTGAATAGCTTGAAGGTGACACAGAAGACAAGATTTAGACAGGTTCGGGCTACCCGAAGGTATAATATCCTACATCATGTGTCGGGTGGTGTTTATATTTATTGTGCTCGACAATGCTTCAGGAAGCAATGGCGAGCTTTGTGGTTACAATGGATGGGGATCCTCTCAAGGGATTGACCTAGACCACCTTATACAAGCTGATGGTCTAGTGTTTACAAGTCGGTTTCAATCTAAACATGCTAGATTACAATAGGAAATCACATCCGAGTAGGTTTGCATAGATATCCCGGGATATCTGGAACCAAGCTAGCTATGTCTTCATAAAACATGTCCGCCATGGCGGGGATTCCTTGTGGGCCACCTCTAGGTCGGCCCACAACCTTGTCAGATGTGGGCCTAAGTCGGCCGCTATCCCCTCTTGTAGTAGGTCCAGTAGTACCCGTACCCACAAGCCCCCGATCAACAGTCAGGCGCATGGTGAACTATTGATGAAGAAATGAAGCCAGTGTGGTCGGCTGAAGAGGCTTCAACACTTGTTTCACCACAAGGGTGGGCGGTGATTGAAAAAAGAATTACTCCCAACTTTACGCCGAGTTCCAACGAGGAGTCTACCAATCACCATGGTGACTGGATGGAGGGCGACGCAAGGAGCACTCCATATGGAGTAGTCCCCCGAGTGTTGGGTTGATTAGAATAACTAAGTCAAGGCTCAAAAATGAACTTGATCAACATGTTGCCAGAAAAAGAAAGATAAAGCTTGCTTTAAAACAAATATACAACAAATCCGTGAGTCTACACATGAATAAAGCCAATGATGTGCATCAATAGACTAACATGTCAGTCACAAACAGTAAACCCGTGTGAAGAAAGCGACAAGCTCGCTCTTATCCGACCCTGACTGGATTTGTAGTCACATGCCAATAGTAGCCGGCTTGACACGCCTATAAATAAGCCTCGTTGTTCAATATACTGAACACACACACTAGCTCTTGACTGTGGGATACGGAGTACTAGTGGGCCCATAGTCAGAGGAGACTAGCGCCGAGCTGGGCCCATGCATGACAAGGTTGTGGGCTGACCCCTAGGCGGCCCACAAGGAATCCCCGACTTGATGGACAAGTTTGGTGAAGAAGCGGTAGGCGGCGTAGCCGGATATCTCGGGATATCTTGTAGAAACCTACTCGGATATGTTCCTGAGATTTAATCTAGTAGGTTTAGATTCAAACCGACTTGTAAACCCTAGCCCGTCACCCTAGATAAGGTGGCCTAGGCTAACCCCACGAGGGTAACCCATCAAACACTACTATTGTAACCATACGCTCATCCTCGCTTCCTGAAGCTTGGCTAAGTTCCAGCAATACAAACACACACACACACACCGACACAGAAACATAGGGTATTATACCTCCGAGTAGCCCGAACCTGTCTAAATCAGTGCCTCCTGTGTCACCATCAAGTTACTCGCTCGACAATCCCTCGCCTACAAATCTACCACTTGGGTACCCCCAGGTGGATTGCCGGGTCTCAAATCCGACAGTTGGCGTGCGTGGTAGGGGTAATTATTGAGCTTTTTTCAATCTAGTTAGCTTGATGGCAGATCAATCCGGCGTCACCTTTCCGGTGAGCGTGAAGGACAACCCCAAGTACCTCCCGGGTGTCATCTTCTTCGTTGATTCAAGCAGCTCCAACTCCGCCAACACCGACTTGGCGTCGACGGGATCTGCTTCCCCAAGCTCGGGGGCCTCCCCCGACATTGCCAGCCCGCTCCTGCAGTGGGTCGAGCAGCTCAGCCTCTAGAGCGGATCCCAGATCTACTTCCTTGAGGCCGAGTCCCACCGCCCGATGAGATCGTCGCCGGGCTGGATCGCATCAACGCCACGCTCGCGGAGTGCATCGCCATGTCCGAGTAGGCGTTGGATCGCTCTGGGAACAAGTTCCCCTTGGGGCTCAAGAACACGGCTCCGTCTACTCCAGACGGGGCCTACGACATGCAACTCAGATCAGATCTAAGAACCCACCCAAACCCACCCAGTTTCTGGACTGCGGCGAGTTCTAGGTCACTATGACCGTCATCTCATTAGCCGAGGACTCGGCCGATGAAGAAGCTAGCTACACCACGCCGCTTGATCGCGAGGTGTTTGTGTCAGAGGACCAACCTTCTCAGGACGACGAAACCCAGTCCCAACAGCAGCACCGGATGGAGCAGAACCAAGATCGTGCTCGACACCGCACTGTAGAAGCCGGAAACGTGGACCCTCTGGCCGACCAAGATGATGCTCCAATGGACCCCCTGCACCCGCGCAATCTCGAGCGCGAGTTCGACAGGGTTCGCGCGGCGTTTTGTACGCCTCAAGCCAACATAGCGGCAGCACTTGCTAAGCTCGATCACATGGATGCCACTCCCGAGGTGGCATGTGTCATGGCCCACCTAACGGTGGCCCGAGAGCTGGAAGATCTCAACCGACATGCCAGGTCAAGATCTGGAAGGTCAAACTCATGCAGATCCTACTCACGCAGGTCCGAGTACAGTAGATCTCATCACGATCAGCGTCGGCCACGTGCACCGTCTCTCAGATTCATCAACGAGGAAGTCGACCAGGACTACATGGACGACCACCGCCTAGAGGAATCAGAAGGATGGCACCCTCACAACCGCAGAAGGGGCAACTACGATAGGCGGCGGGATGACCACCGACCGGATGGAGATCTCCGCGATCACCTCCGGAGGCCGGACCGTGACATACGAAGGAACCTCAAAAACTGGCATAGGGAGCACAACGCAACCGAGATGGAGCGCCATGAGCGGTGCGACCGTGACTATGGCCGACCTGACAAGCGTGGTGATCGGTCCCAGTACACAAACGATGAGGACGATCGCCGCGCACGCCAATAGCTCGACGAGCGCGATCGCTACGATCACCGATACGGCTCGCACAATCGAGGGCGCCACCATGACCACAGGCCTAGGGCTGATGACTTTGCCGGTGAGGACCTCAAATTTGAGGGCTTCGTAGCTTTTACGCCACGGATCCGCACCATCCAATGGCCTGACTCATTCAAACCAGCCATGGTCGACAAGTTCGACGGACGCTCCGACCCAAAGCTCTAGATCTAGACATACATCACGGCAGTCAAGGCCACGCACGGCATGACCGATAAGGGTGCCACTTACTTCCAAGTAATGCTGGGGAAGGCGGCGCTACTCTGGCTCTCCGGACTCAAAAAACACTCCATCGACACATGGGCTGACCTCTGCAAAGCTTTCTCGTAGAACTACCAAGCCACCTACACCTGGCCGGGTTCCAAATTCAATTTAGATCTGGTGAAGCAATCCAAGGGAGAAAGCCTCCAGGAGTACACCAACCGCTTCTTCGATAACCACAACAAGCATGCGGACATCGAGGAGCGGGACGTCATTGATGCCTTTTGTCGTGGCCTCCACGACTGTTGACACTTCTTACGGTTCACTATCAGGATTGATAGTCCTGGTAATGGTGCAAGGAGTGTTTATCGATATTTTTACGACATAGAAGTAAATCCGCAAGCGCATGGATATCGATGTAGCATTTCACCCGGGAGTATTCCTAGGTATCGTATTTATTTCCTCAGGGAGGCAATGGATAAAGAGTATTGACTATTAACAAGGATGTAAGCACTAATTAAAGTACCGGCTAACAAGGCGGGGGTAACGGATAGGATAGGAGTGATATGCATTTGACACACGCAAGGAGAAGTTTAGGATAACTGATATAGATAGACGAGCGGTCTAGCTAGTGGGAGGACAACGAGACAGGAAATGATTCCTATATACTTCCACTGGCCTTGAGATATCTCTAGCAGAGATTACGGCTAGCATGAAGGATGACATCTATGGTTCTCTTCCTAGTTCTATTACCTCAGCTTTGGGACAATAGAACCTATGACACGCAGAAAGAGATAAGAAGGGGTGCCACCAATCCTACACTCTAGGATCCTACAGGACGAGACGAACGTAATGGACTACGTAGGCCGTATAGGGCTGTCACCACCTAACGGCTACCACCTCTGTAGACTAGGGGACAAACTAAGGCCACTGGTTAGTCTGGGCACCATGCCTACACTAGACAATAACTACTTACTCTCCTAGAAAGAGCAAGCAACCCTGTCAATACCCCAGTGACAATTCACCGCAAGCATTGAGCACAATCGAAGAACCAGCTGAGATAAAGAACTAGAGAGAGAACTTCTAGAGCCAGACTACAGCAGCTTATAACCAAGGCTAGACATTCCACAATTATCCCGGGAATAAATGCAGAACAAATAACTCAAGTAAATGCGGAAGATAATATATTGAATACTCAGAGACTTGCATAAAGAAAACAAAAAGATACAAGAGCTTTACCAGAACTCAAAAGACGACTCCGGAATCCCGAGCGAAGCTCGACCCTGACTTTAACTCCCAATTGGACTAGCCTAACTCTACATCTTGAAAGAGAGGAATGGAGACTTGCTCCCAAGTGGTGTGTGTCTTGAACCAGGGGCGAAGGCTAGCATTTATAGGGACTTGAAGGTGGTGGAGGAAGAGCAGGGGCCAAGGCACCGCAAGGCGGCGCTCCCGGCTAGTTCGGCTGAACCGGGGGGTTCGGGCGAACTGGTCAGTTCGGCCGAATCTCCCAGTTCGGCCGAACCACTGATTTTGCACCGCCTTACTTCCCACGGCCCTAATTTGCTTGTGGGGTCAGTTGTGGGTCGGTTTGTGCAGTGGGGGTGGTTCGGCCGAATGGATGGATTCGGCCGAACTGGGCTGGAAGCCCAGGCCTGCCCCTGCCCCGCCTTTGCTTCCTGGGCTTCGTGGATGACTTGAACCAGGTGGTCCTCATGTTGGTTTGGCCCAGATATGATGTGGCAGTGATCCTACGTGGCTTGCATGGTTGTTGCTGACGTGGACGACCTTTGGTTGCGCTTTGCGTTGTTTACGGCTAGGGGGGGTAACCGACCGAACGGAGTCGTTCGGCTGAATCGGTCATTTCCGACCCCTATAGCACGTATTTCTCGTTACTCTACCTGCACAAGTGAAACACACCAAAACTCGTGGAACTTTATTAGATATAAACCTAGATGCAAGGAATGTCACATATAACCTCTTTTATTCCCGAGTATTGGTGGTCGAAAACGTGCCGTAACGACCGCCAACAAGCTCCCCCAAGCTTAGACCTTTGCTCATCCTCGAGCAAAGATAGAAACTCAGGCTCGGTGGATCAGGAGTTGCTACAATGTCAGTGTCTTGCAAGTAGTTTATGTGCACGACTGGCACTCTATAATATTCAAATTATTGGCAAAGTGATAACTCACCTTATTATCCATGGGGCGTATAGCAATCTCCTCGTCTTGGGCGGTTCAAAGGTTGAACAGCTTGACTTAGTGTCATTCCACTCCCACACTTTTCAGGATCCTATCTTGGAGTTTTTCAAACTTTTAGAAAATTAAAATTTAGTTCCTCAATTGGCACACTCAATCGCTCAAGTGGTATTTGCATCCTCACCAAGGCTTTTGCCTTCTTTTCATCCTAAAATCTAATATGGCTTTTGTGTGGCTCAGGGACAATGAATGAAGGCATGCATGCATCTTATATTTTGCTAAGTCAAAGACCAGACCTTTGGGGAACCAAATCACACCTTTAGATCGAGAAGTGCAAGTGCGTGGAATATGTGGAGTGGAATATGGTGGACAACTCCTTGGGATGATCTTCCTCTCCTTGAATTATTTTGAGAACATGGGCTATCTTTCTTTCTCTTCTTTTTGCCATGCCATTGGCATGTTTTTTTTCATTTTTTCTTTTTGCGATGCTCTTTTTTTTCTCATTTCTTTTTTCCATGCTCTTTGGCATGCTTTTCTTTTTGCATAGCCCATGTCTCTTTTCAAGGATAACTAGGAGAGGGGATCATGGAGCATAGAGCCTTTATTTTGTGGATGGATGATGGCAATATTTGCTAACTCCCAATGTAGGAATTTGCAAGTGAGAGTGGTGTGTACGTGAATCTCGATCTTAAAAGCATGAAAAGTTCCACCCAAAGGTCACAACAATTTGACAATGCTCACTAAGATGACAAGCAGCATATGAGTAGAGGTTTTTCAACTAAGCTTATCATATGGCTTTGGAAGGAATTTCAACCAATGAGGAACTTCATAGATTTTTTTTGAAAATCAATTCATCCGATATTTTCACCGTACTAAGAGCAAGAGCAAGAACTCAACCAACTCTCACCATATCATTCCTCACAACAACTTAGACATGGTATAAAGCATGTGCTCCCACAAGGTTTTTAGATTTATTTTTTTCACTCATGCCAAATAACTCAAGCACAAATAGAGTAACAAGTTGCGAACAAGGTACTTGTAAGATACAAGACAGAGCAACTATTCATCATTTCCAAGGTGAGAGGCATATGATTCATTCCATGCATAGTTGGGAGTTATTTATTCGAAAGTAAATATTTTCGGTATTTTTATTAATCAAACTAAAATGACAGAAAAGCAAATCAAAGATACTGCTTGCAATGATATGGTTGGGACTTACCTCGTGGGGGTTCTCTCCCCCAAGCTTGGCTTGGAACATCGGTGTCAGTGATCTCTGACTTGGCCTTCATCGGTGTCGAGACATGTGATAAGGTAGGGGAGTTGTCCCTAGCCTCACTAATGCTCGAGTACCAAACGTGCTTGATCGTCTTTAGGAATAGAGACCATGAGATGATGCCTGCAAAATATTAGAACGACAATACCCGAAGGATCATGGAATCAAGGTTTATCATTTAGTTATTCAGGTTTTGTCGTTCTTGCAGGGTTTTAACCCCCATAGCATGTTAGTATTTCTTGTGGGGTAAGTTAAGACCTCCACAAACTGTTTTCGAGAAGCAGCATAATGATCAAGAAAAAGAAAATATCTTTGTTGTTTTTATGTTTTTAATCATGCAAATGAACCAAGCTTTGCATAGAATTGAGAGAGATGTACTCAAGGAATGTACAAGAGCAAACCTGAATGAAGCCAGTTTCCTTCATGCATCCAGAGTATCCTCCATAGGCAAGTAGGAAGAGGAGGGACTCGGCTGAACACCATAGTTCAACCGAACCACCCCTGTGATGTTCAGCCTGGTGACCTCTACTTGCAAGCCATGGAGCTTTGTCCAGCACTAAGGCATGAGAACTTTGGTGGATTTTGTGGACAGGATGACACCCAAAGGATTAAATGGATCACACCACTCCCATGCTGCAATGATTGTGATGGAATGAAATGTGCGGGCATGTGGAGTGGTGGAGACCATGCTTTTGTGCTGACTGGGGAAATTTCGTGGTAGAAGGTGCAGGTCAGGATCAGTCAAGGGTGAAACCCTCAACTGAACTGACCAAGTGTGGAGTTTGCACGAAATTTTCTCTGGATGGGGGTGCATGTTTTGATTGCTAGGTGAAAGGGTGTTGCAAATAGGGCATTTGGCATAGGAAGAAATGATTTGGAAGTGAATAGTGTACCTGGCCAATGTTTTGGGCTGGAGAGAGCTGGTAGTTGATGATGACAAATGTTGGTCAACTTTCGAGAGATTTGACACAATCGACCAAGGGTCGGACCTCCGGCCGAATTCAACTTTGTCAAAAATCAACTTTGGTCCAACAAGCTCTAAACTCCTCTGATCCTTTCTTTGGCATAACACTGCATGTTAGTGCACATTTGGGCATAGGGGTAGGTTCGGTTGAACTTGAGAGATCGGCTGAACTACTCACTGCCCCAAAAATTTTCCTTTTTGTTTTATCTTAATTCTAATGCAAGGGTGATTCACATTTGGAAAGGGAAATATGCAAATGCAATGATGAAATTTAAAATTTTGGAATGGGAAACATGGGATACATATCGGTTTACCTCATGGCGAGAGCTCGTGTTTTATGTCCGTGAGCGGGACTTCTCCTTCCTTTGATTGTTCTTGTCACCGTCCGATATGGAGAGGATGCTTCGGACGATGCAACTTCCTATTCCAGGTTATTCATAATTTTACTAAGACGTGTGTCTGCCTGAGAACGTTATTCCACCCTGGGCTTCAAATGTATCCATGGTCGTGGCTCATCTCTAGTGCGAGGTAGATTTGGGGACTTCCCATTCAAATTTGATGATTTTTTCTGCAGGGGTTAGTCCATACATGCAACCAATATCTATACAAGTATTGCTCTAAAGGTTCATCAATCAAACTTGACACCATGCCATATTTGATTAAGGCAAGCAAATTAACCTAAGCACCATGCTTAATTTAAAGAGCTTATGAATATATTTACGTAATTACATTCAAACCAGAGCAAACCAGAATAGATAGATAGATCATCAAAGCATCAAGAAATATTCACATGAGATAAGCATATGGAAACTAGTGGACCTTGCTTTAATTTAGGTAAAAAGCAAAAACCTTTTCACGTACCTGAGTGTGCATACCGTTGGCATCTGATAATGAAGACTTTCAGAACTGATGCAATAGTGATGGCACTATGCCGACGTGACTGCACGTAGTTGGCCGAGTCCTCCTCCATGTTGGTGTTGTCGTGCAAGGATGCACGGTCGTGGGTGTGGCAAAAGGGTTCGACACTCAAATATGCCAACTCGTGGAATGTCGCGGAACCAGTTTGTGTGCGAGCATTGAAACAGTGGGTCCAAAAGCAAGCAAGTGGAGCGGCAAAGGAGCGGAGGCATAGAGCACGTCTCCTTTCTTGCGCAGAGCGCAAAGAACGAGCGAAAACTGGCCAGGTCAGGTGAAATTTAGCCACCAACCTTGAATCAAGGTTTGCAGACATACGGACACCTTGGCCTAAAACTAGTAGTCGCTGGATATTTATTTTGTTTTTATTCGTTTTAGTTTTTTTTCATTTTTTTCAATGCAAAATGATGATGTGGCGGATAAATGCAAATGCAAGAATGGAAAAAATGTAGTGGGTTTGAGAACTCCGGCTCCTACTCGACGAATACCCCAGACTCAATCTCGACTCCGAATTCAGTCCTGATTCCAAGTTTGCCTGGAATCGTCCAAGTCGAGTCTGGACACAATTCGACTCCAAATATGGCAAGAGCAGGGAACTCTGAGTTGGCGACGCCATCGGACAACCCCCCAGGTCGACTCCAGCTCGAATTCTCCAACGTGGCGCATCCATATAAACAATTGCATACCACAAGAGCAGAAGTAGGGATGAGTCAGGAGCCCCACTCGAAGGCAGATCGCCCCGACAACCTCGAGCTGGCATCAACGCCATTGAGGGACAACGACGATGATTTTACCATCCTACTAAGTGAAGCTCCTGACAACGTCGCACGCCTACGCCATTACGCTCACTTCAACACCAAGTTCGTGTTGGAAGAACCACTCGTTCGCCTCCCGTCCAGACTAGTTGTAACCAGAACACCAGGGGGACTCACCGTTCACTGCCCTGGTGCGATTCCGGCCGACACCAGCTGGGAAAACGACTCAAGACTTGTCGCCGTCATCGTGGAAGAACTTACCTTCCAAGACGGCAAGACTGCGTCGCTCAGCACTTCAACTGAAAGCTCAAGCAACAACTTCTCAACTACCCAGATCATCCTCTCCCTCAGCGAACAAGACCCAGGTCGTCAAGTGTTCATGGCTGGCAATGAAGACCAAGGCACCCAATATGATCGCGAGCTGATTACCGACATATCAGAAGAGGAATGCACTGCTGATGGAGAAACATAGGAGCAAAAGACCTCGCGCCAAGCAAGGAACGCCAAGCGTAAGCAGAGGCGCATCAATGCCGCTATACGCGCCAACGCCATGCGAAACCTTACACAGGATTTCAACATGGTCAGGGACCAGTTAGTTTCTCAAGACGCGCCATTCAACATCTCCGTCGCGGCAGAACTTGTCAGGGCCATGCCCGACACTCCCGCCGTCAGACAAGTACTCACGCTCTGTTGGCGGTCGTTACAACCCAAATTCGACCACCAATACGCGGGAAAAAAAATAGAGACTATGCAACATTCCATGTACTTAGGTTTTATTTCTAATGGAGTTCCACGAGTTTTGGTGAGTGTCGCTTGTGCAGGTACAACATTGCGAAATACGTGCTATAGGGGTCGGAAATGACCAATTCGGCCGAACGACACGTTCGGCCGGTTACGCCCCTTAACCATACAGGCCAGCGGGAGCCGTCCACGTCAACCATTCACTCCATTCCATCTACCTAGGACAACTTAGTTTAGAATCAATCCACTTCTCGTTCTCCGTGGAAATCGATACCTTGGAATTCTCCCGGGTGAAAGCTACATCGGTATCCGTCCGCTTGCGGATTTATCTGTAGGCCGTAAGGAGTGCCAACAAGCTTTCTGGCGCCGTTGCCGGGGAACGGAAGCTGTTCTGATTTCGAACCCAAGTTGTCCGTGTATCCCACCATCATCCATCCATATGGATCCCACTCTTACCTTACGCCAACACTCGGCTCCAAAGGGCGCTTGTTTGGAGCCACCACCATCATCACATCCCATATCCACACCCGGCTATGAGCTACGTCTCGGCTTCATAGCCATGGTTCGTGAGCAATCGTTCTCAGGAACGAAGGCCGAGAGTCCACACGCGCATTTACGCGAGTTTGAGCAACTCTGCTCGTGCATGACCATTGCGGGCATGACACAAGAGACACTCAAATGGAAGCTATTCTCGTTCTCATTAACGGGAGGAGCGAAGAAATGGTACTCTCTGGCTGTCGGTACTATGGAAGGGAGTTGGGAAACTCTCAGAGAGAAATTCTGCCTAAATTTCTTCCCAATTTCCAAGGTAGCCAGCCTCCGAATCGAAGTTCTTACCTTTAAGCAATTAGAGGGAGAGTCATTAGGAGCTGCCTGGGCTCGTTTCAAGCAAATCTTGGCATCCGGACCAGACCTAGGCCTGTCTGAACCTATCATTCTCCAACATTTCAGCCTTGGCCTCTGTCCCGTAGCCACCACTTTCTTGGACTCTGCTTCAAAAGGGTCGTTTTTTCATTTGACTCCCAGTGAAGCGAGGATAGTCCTGGAGCGTATCCTGGACGACACTCCCTACATTGGAGTCTATGACGAACTCCCTGATGAAGAAGAGAAGCAGATAAACCTGAAGAGCCTGTACACCAACAATCCAAATCTATCAGCCCTTCCATTCCATCAGAACCCGATGCTCAATTCGAACCACAACCTTACTCTAGCCTGGACTACTATCCTCCACTCTACACCACTCCCTACGATTTTGACGATGGTCTATTCGATGACATCGACTGTGCCATACGTTTCCCACGGGGACAATGTGTAGAGCAAAAGGATCCACCACCCGACAAGGAAGCACTAGAATATCAAAGAGAGTACTTAGGACGCCTCTCTGCTATTATAAGTTGGGAATGGCTAGACGAGGCGGAAGCCTCGACCGAGGTCGTTAAAATGCTCAAAAGGATCCAAACAATCTTTTGTGAAGTTATGGGCATGGACAAAGAAATCGGGTATGACCCGAGCCTCGGAATCAACATAATCTCTAGCTCCTTGGTGCGAGCCCAACTCCCCGATGAACCATGGTCATCATCTCAAAAACATCTAAGGTTCACGTCGGGAAGGAGCCTCGACTGTTTAGGGATCTTGCGGGTCATACCCGTTAAGATTAATGACCCTGAACTTTTCCTAGATTTCCATATCTTTGACCTACCCAACGATTCCACACATTGCATCTTTATTGGTAGGCCAATCATGAAAATCCTAGAGAAATCACCAATAATCCAGCTAGAGCTTAGGATCGGAGAAGAACTCGTCCCAGTCTCTTATTCCTATTCCTTGAATATCTCAATAGAGACAGATCCCGATCCTGATCCTAAAGAGGAGGTCATGTCAACATCCTTGATAGACTTAGAGCAACCTTTCCTAGAAGAAGATGCCCAATTCCTTATGGAGGAAGAAGAAATTCATCCTCCAATTGAGCCTATGCCTCTTCCCTCTGGATTGAAGTGTGCTTCCCTCTTTAAGGATGAACACACTCCAGTGACCATCAGTGACCAGCTCTCTGACATTGAGACCCAACAGAGTTTCACGGTCCTGGAGGAAGATCGGTCAGTCTTTGGACACTCAATCCAAGACTTCAAATGGATTACTCCTAACCTCCATACTCATCATATCCCTATCTCATCTTACCTTGGGGTCGCTAGGAAAGTGTCACGGAGATTCGTCTTTGATCGGGGAAAGACTAGAATCAAAGCCTGGAGCCATCATCTTCCCTTGTCATACCCTCTAATACGACCCTATGCCTACACCTCCTACGAGTAAAGGGGATTCGTAGTTCCTTTGGCCACACCGGGCTTTATAGGTGTTTCATCAAAAATTTCTCTCTAGTAGCCCGGTCATTGACCACTTGTCACACCCGGATTTACACAGAAACCCGAATGCTTCTATATGTGTGCCCAGGAAGTCCACAGAACACATATAGATAACAAATATGATAAACAGAGTACATATGCTCGAATAAAAATGGTTTTACATCAGAGTTTGACTAAAATAACTAAATAACACAGCGGAAGACTATTTATTAAACTCTCTCTAAACGATGACGAAGACGAAGCCGAACTCCATAATCCACAGGGACTCTGACTGGTTGAGCACAACTAGTAGAATGGTAGATCTTCAGGAAATTCAATAGCAGCAGTACCATCTAATCCATCTGTTACCCATCCGGGATTTTGTTGAATGGCAAGTGTAAGTAATTGTCTTACTTAGCAAATACAACACGGGTAATGAAGGCTTAAAAGAAAGGCTTGACACGGCTGTACTGCATTCGCAATTTTAGTTGTTTCATTTTATCATAAACCAAGATTACTACAATTAAGTGAATCCCAGTTTCAATTCCCAATTAATGAAGTAGAGGTGAACATTAATCAATAATAAACATCAACTTCTAATCAAAAAGGATCCAGGCCGCTCTTGACCCTGAGCAAGGCTATCATGATAGATTATACACTCTGCAGAGGTTTCGCCCTTTACCCACCAGTCGCGTAAAAGTTTCAAAGGAACTTTGCACCCAACCACGCACATCAACACTTCCGAGGTGTGACTGCATAGGGACGCTACGAGGCTTTTCACAAGACACCCTAACAAAACAGTAGCCGTTATGGTACAACCTAGGCAGCATGACCCAAGGCACCGAGATTGACTGACGCCCATGTCGCAACACGAGGGGGTCAATGGCGTCCAAGCGCGGTAATGAAAATGACAACAAAATAAATAGCGCAACGTGTGGAACCCCCGCCATACGGAAGCTCCCAACACGGGACTGTGCCTCACAGGGACATAGCCAACGGATACTCCGTCCTCGGTGGATCAAACCATACTCTCACCCATGCTTCCCATAACGCCGTCGGCCCGTCGGTAACTACTGTCAAGCTAGAGCCGTACATGCTACTCGTCCAAGACCAGAGCCATTATAGTTCCGGCGGTGGCGACAGGTTCCTGGGTTGCCGCTTTAAGAACCAGTCCTTACGGAGAGACACTAGGGCCCAACAAGTACGCCCTAGCTCCCTGATCCATGTTGCTAAAAAGCAAGTTTTACCATTAACATTGAAGTGAACCATTAAGTCAAGATTAACAGTTAAACATTGGTGACAGTAGCTGCGCTTAGCAAAGTTCTACCCAAATGCAATAACCCAGGGCAATCAAGGAATAGGATAAACAAAGCTAGGAATAACCTTAATAGGAACAATTTAGACACATGCATATGCAGTAATTATTGTAAAGGTGTGTTTAGGTAGCAAGGATTGTCCGTGCTGTACTTGCCTTCGTCCAACTGCTGCTGTTGCTCTTGCTGCTGCTGTTGGTCCTGCTCCTCGTAACCCTCGAACTCAAACGCGTACGGCTCACCGACTGGACTCGTACAACAACACACAAGCATCCATACAAGCCAGTACATGCAAACAATAATAATCTATTAGAACAGTACACCAAACAGTAGCAACAGAACAAAAGAAGGCTTAGAAACTAATCTACGCTTCGCTACGAACACGTGAGCGCGAGAATCACTCAAATCGGAGCTAAAACGAAGAAGTTATGGCTTTTCTAAGGTTCAGGGACTTGCTGGCAAAGTTTTAAAAGTTCCAGGGGCTTATTTGCAAAAACTCAGGGGCTAAAACATAATTTTGTATAAAAATAGGAGGTTTTATTTGCAAATTAATCAAATCAGGACCTCGGGTACAAATTTTAAATAAGGCAGGGGGTTTTCTGTAAAAATCAGGACTTAATTGTAATTATTTTTGAATAGATTTGGACTGTGGGTTAATTTTGAAAAAGGACAGGGGTTCTTTTGAAAAAGTGGCTCGGCTGACTGGGGGTTGACCGGTATGGTCAACTTTGACTTGGCTCGGTGACTTGATCTGAGTCGTTGGTTTCGATTTGGGCGACTCAGATTAGATCGGGGAGGGAGGGGGGTCGTCGGCGGCGAGTAGAGCTGCGGCGGCGAGCGGCGGCGCTTCGCCGGCGTTGCTCGAAATCGAGCTAGGAGCCTCAGTTTGGGACGGGGATTGGCCCTACAGATGCGTCACGGCTTGGCGAACTCGGCCAGAGGGCTCAAGTCGTCGGCGGTGCAGCGGAGGGGGGCGCGCAGGTAACCATGGCGGCGGCGGCGCTCGGCTGCGGCGGTGAAGAGCGGCGGCGGCGCTACGGAGCATGGTTTGGGGCATGGCCGGGCGCTACAGACTCACGGGACGACAGCGAGTGCGACTGGGAGGATCTCGTTGGCGGCGACACAACAGCGGCGGCCGGCGACGACGAACAGAAGCGGCGGACGGCGATGCGCGGCGGCGGCTCAAGTCAGAGAGGGAAGAAGGGCAAGGAGGGGCTCGGGAGCACGCTTACCACCACGCGAAGCTGTTCCGGCGACCAATTTGGACGGGGCGGGGTTGTACTGACGGATCAACGGCGGCGGGTTTGGAAACCGCGGCGGCGGCTATGGCGGCGCTGCGAGCTCGGGTGGAGGCGGATTGGGCGCGGATTTGTTGGGGGAAAAAGGCGGCGGGGCTTCGGCCTTAAGTAGCGCAGACGAGGGGAGAGTCCGGGGGGAGAAAACCTCGCCGTCCGTGCCGTGGCCGACCGGGACTCCGTCGCGAGTCGTGGCGGACTCGGACTCGGGCGAGAGGTGGAAGACGACCTGCCCGCGGGTCCCACTCGCCAGCGGCTGCGGTGCAAGGCGGGCCGGCCTGGCTGGGCGTGGCGCTGTGCGGCCTGCTGGGCTTGGGCCGCGGAGCGGGCCGGGGAAGCGGAGCGCGTGGGCTGCTGCGGAAGCGGGGGGGGGGGGGGGGGGGAAACAGACTTGACGCGCGCGCGGGCCGAGCGAACGAGCGGCTGGGCTGGGCCGAAAGTGGAGCGAGGGAGGCTGGGCCGCTGCGGGAAAAAGAGAAGTAGGAGGGCCAAAATCGGACGAGGAAAATAGTTAAGGGAGGAAAAACGGACTCGGGCCGCAGAAATTTTTCTAGAGCTCCAAACTCAGCGATTCAAATTCGAATTTAAACAGAATTTAAATTCCAATTGAACCACACACAAACAAAACTCAATGCAGTCGGCATGAATGCACAAAAATGTTTCTAACTTTATATTTAATTTTATTTATCATAAATAATTTATTTTCCTTAGGTTAATATGAGCATAAAATTAAATAAAAACAATTTAATTACTAATTTTTTTAAAATAGGCATTTTTAGGGTGTTACAAACCTACCCCCCTTAAGATGAATCTCGTCCTCGAGATTCGGACGTGGATGGGAATAATTGTGGATATTCGGCTCTGAGATCTTCTTCTCTTTCCCAAGTCGCTTCATCCACTGAATGACGACTCCACTGAACCTTGCACATCCGGATCACTTTATTTCTGGTGACTCTCTCTGACTCTTCCAAAATTCTGACAGGGTGCTCCGTATAGGTAAGATCTTCCTCCACATTCAACTCATCAATCGGAATCTGTTCCTCAGGTACTCGCAAGCACTTTTTCAACTGAGACACATGGAACACATCATGTACTCCCGCTAACTTCTCTGGTAGCTCTAACTGATATGCCACCTCACCTTTCCGACCAAGTACCTTGAACGGTCCAATGTATCGAGGTGCTAACTTGCCCTTAACGTTGAACCTCTTCACGCCTCTCATGGGTGACACCTTGAGATACACGAAGTCTCCAACTTCAAAGCTGAGATCTCTCCGTCGGTTATCTGCATAGCTCTTTTGTCTGGATTGTGCTACTTTCAGATTCTGCCTGATTATCTGTACTTGTCGCTCTGCCTCTCTTAGTACTTCGGGTCCAAATACCTGACTTTCTCCTGTCTGATTCCAGAATAGTGGTGTTCTACACTTTCTGCCATACAAAGCCTCGAATGGTGCCATCTGCAAACTCTTCTGATAGCTGTTGTTGTACGAGAATTCCGCGTACGGTAAACTCTTGTCCCAACTGGCACCATATTGTAGAGCACATGCCCTCAACATATCCTCCAATATCTGATTTGTCCGTTCTGTCTGCCCATCTGTCTGCGGATGGTAAGCTGAACTGAACTGTAGCTTAGTGTCCATAGACTCATGCAATTGTCGCCAAAAGTGCGACGTGAACTGGGTACCTCGATCTGACACTATTCTTTTTGGTACCCCATGCAAACACACAATCCTCTCTATATACAACTCTGCTAGTCTGGCTCCCGAGTAGGTGGTCTTTACTGGTAGGAAATGCGCCACCTTGGTTAGACGATCCACTATTACCCAGATTGAGTCAAATCCCCTCTGAGTGCGAGGTAAGCCAGTGATGAAATCCATACCGACTTCTTCCCACTTCCATTCAGGTACCTTCAGGGGCTGGAGCAAACCTGCTGGCCTCTGATGTTCAGCCTTGACTCTCTGACACGTGTCACACAGAGCTACATATGTGGCCACATCTCTCTTCAATCCGTACCACCAAAACCTCTCTTTGATATCCTGGTACATCTTGGTACTACCTGGGTGTATTGAATACGCCGATTCATGGGCTTCCCTGAGAATTGCATCCCTGATCTGCACTACATCTGGCACACAGATCCTCTTCTCGTACCACAATGTTCCTTGGTCATCCACTCGAAAACCAGGGGCTTTTCCTAATGCCACTAGTTCTACGATCTCCTTGATCTTCTCATCTGTGAGCTGTCCTTTTCGGATCTCTTGTTCCAAGGTCGGTTCTACTGCCATCTCGGTGACGCTAGTCACAAATCCCAGACTCATCCTTTCAAACTCTAAACTGAGTTCCTCCGACAAGCAATGTCCCGTGATCTTATTCACGTAACTCCTTCTACTCAGAGCATCTGCCACCAAGTTGGCCTTCCCTGGATGGTAATGTATCTCCAAGTCGTAGTCCTTGATCAACTCTAACCAACGACGTTGTCTCATATTCAGATCTGACTGTGTGAACACATACTTGAGACTCTTGTGGTCAGTGTAAATGTCACACTTATGTCCAATCAAGTAATGCCTCCAAATTTTCAAAGCATGCACTACAGCTGCTAACTCCAGGTCGTGTGTCGGGTAGTTCTGCTCGTGCTTCCTCAACTGTCTCGATGCATAAGCTACTACTCTGCCTTCCTGCATGAGTACACATCCCAATCCTAGACGAGATGCATCGCAGTAGATAGAGAAGCTCTTAGTTATATCTGGCAACACTAGTACGGGTGTCATTGTTAGTCTCTTCTTCAATTCCTCAAAGCTGTCTTGACACTCTTCAGTCCAGACAAACTTGGCATTTTTCTCCAGTAACGCCGTCAAGGGCTTAGCAATCTTGGAGAATCCTTCAATAAACCTCCGATAGTATCCAGCCATTCCAAGGAAACTTCTGATTTCACTCACATCCTTAGGCGGATTCCAACTCAACACATCACTAACCTTCTTCGGATCAACTGCCACTCCACCATTGGACAGTACGTGACCCAAGAATGCTACTTCCTTCAACCAAAACTCACACTTGCTCAGCTTGGCATACAACTGATGCTCACGAAGTCTTTGCATCACCAACCTCAGATGTTCTTCATGTTCTTCCTTGTTCTTGGAGAAAACTAGAATATCGTCAATAAACACCACTACGAACTTGTCAAGATAATCCATGAACACACTGTTCATCAGATACATGAAGTATGCCGGTGCATTTGTCAGACCAAACGACATGACTGTGAACTCATATAGACCATATCGGGTTGTGAAGGCTGTTTTGGGGATGTCTGTCACTCGTATCCTCATCTGATGGTAACCGGATCGGAGATCGATCTTAGAGAACACACATGCTCCTTTCAACTGGTCGAAGAGATCATCAATCCTTGGCAACGGGTACTTGTTCTTGATGGTCACTTCATTCAAAGCTCGATAATCCACACACAATCTCTGGGTCCCATCTTTCTTATCCACAAACAAAACTGGTGCTCCCCAAGGGGATGAACTAGGACGAATATACCCTTTTGCTAACAATGCCCTTAATTCCTCCTTAAGTTTCTCTAGTTCTTTTACTCCCATTCTATATGGCCTCTTAGCTATAGGTGCAGTACCAGGCTTAAGATCAATAACAAATTCAACTTCGCGGTCTGGGGGCATACCTGGTAACTCATCTGGAAACACGTCTGGGAATTCGCACACCACTCTGATGTCTTCTAGTGCTACACCTTCGGCTTGGTAGATCTGATTGTGTCTCACGGGACTAGCTGCTTGGTACTCCACTTTCTCACCAGTCTTTGCTGTCAGCTGCACTGTTCTTTTGGAGCATTGAATCACCCCATCGTATCTGGCTAACCAGCTCATACCCAGAATCAAGTCAAACCCAAGAGTTTCTAGGACTATCGGGTTCACCACAAAGTCTACCCCCCTTATTGTGATGGTGATACAGGGGCAACGTAAAGTGGCACGCTGTTCTCCCCCAGGTGAACTAACTACCATGGGGTTTCCCATAGGTTGCAAGATCATCATGTTCTTTTTCACGAAAGCAGCAGATATGAAAGCATGCGAAGCTCCAGTATCAAACAAAACAGTTGCGAGAGACGAGTTGACAGGGAACGTACCCACAACGACATCCGTGGCTCCTTCTGTGGTTTCCGCACCCATGTGGTTGACCTTTCCTCTCGCTGGGTTCTGCTGCTGATTCCCGTTCTGGTGCTGCGGTTGTCCAATCCTCTGGTTGTTGTTCTGACCGACGGCGTTCTGAGCCTTGCGAGGGCAAGCACTGGCATAGTGTCCCAGCTCAACACAACCAAAACACCTCGGAGCCGTAGGTGCATTGTTGGTTGGATTGGGGCGTTGGACAGGACCACTCTGTGGCTGGTTCTGAGGACGCTGCTGAGGTAGTGCTGAGGGGTATTGGGGACGTGGCTGGTACTGGGGACGTTGCTGATACTGGTTGCGGTTCATCAAACCGGACTGTCCCTGGAAACGCTGTGGAGTCACCATCTGCTGGTTTCCTTGCTGAGGATTGAAGCGAGGGCGAACATTGCTTCCTGACGGTGCGCCTTGAAGCTTTCTCTTCTTTTCTTCCATCTCACGGCGCTTGTGCTCCAGCAGTAGGGCGCTATCCACCAGTTCTTGAAAAGTGGCGAACCTAGAGCACAGGAGTTGGTACTGGAGTGTATCATGCAGGCCATCACGGAATCGGGTCTGCTTCTTCCTATCCGTATTCACGTCTTCTGGAGCATAACGGGCCAACTCAATGAACTTGTCACGATAAACGGTGACACTCATACCTTCTTGCTTCAATGCCAGGAACTCCTTCTTCTTCAAGGTCATCAGCGCTTCCGGCGCGTGGTGAGAACGGAAGCTGTCGCGGAATTCCTGCCAAGTGATCTGATCACGATTGGGGTGAGCATATTGGTACGCATCCCACCAATCCAAAGCTGCTCCCTGGAGCTGTCCACTTCCATACAACACCTTCTCCCGGTCGTTGCACTGTGCGATGTCCAGCTGTCGTTCCACTGCCTTGAGCCAGTCCTCTGCTTGCATTGGGTCGCTAGACTTGTTGAAGGTAGGAGGGCGTCCCTTCATAAACTCGCCCCTTTTGTCTCGGGGTTGCACGTAGTGCTGTTGGGGCGGGTTCTGCTGATTCTGCTGCATCAGTGCTATGGTTTGCGCCATCTGCTGTGTCAGCTGAAGTTGCATCTGCATCATCTGCTCCATGGTGAGTGGCGGTGGTGGAGGTGGTGGGTTCTGGTTCTGGATGCTTCCACTGCCTCCGGGGTTGTCTCTGGTGTTAACCATCTACCATATCAAGAAATCTTCCATCAGTATTCCCGCCAACTGGTATTAGATAACCCATGCTTGCAGATGGTGCATAAGAAGATAGCAGTACTTGGAAAGATGTGATTCAGAGGTATAGAGAGTATGACAGAGGAAGTGCAAAGGAGATAGCTAACCCAACTATTTATTCACTAATATTCCTTAAACCTTAGTCCTATAACTAGATGGAAATAGACTTACGTCTATGACCATCACAATCATTACAAAGATCCAAATCAAACATAAGCATAATAACAGTAAAATCAAGCACCCAAAGACACGATTCACAGAAGACTCGACAACACGGGTTTTGAAAATCGTAACTAGATGATCTGAATCAAAATCATGGTGGTCTCCTAGTGATTTTTCAACCGTTCTAACTAGGCTGCGTTCCTACAGTCAGCACAGCTCTGATACCAATCTGTCACACCCGGATTTACACAGAAACCCGAATGCTTCTATATGTGTGCCCAGGAAGTCCACAGAACACATATAGATAACAAATATGATAAACAGAGTACATATGCTCGAATAAAAATGGTTTTACATCAGAGTTTGACTAAAATAACTAAATAACACAGCGGAAGACTATTTATTAAACTCTCTCTAAACGATGACGAAGACGAAGCCGAACTCCATAATCCACAGGGACTCTGACTGGTTGAGCACAACTAGTAGAATGGTAGATCTTCAGGAAATTCAATAGCAGCAGTACCATCTAATCCATCTGTTACCCATCCGGGATTTTGTTGAATGGCAAGTGTAAGTAATTGTCTTACTTAGCAAATACAACACGGGTAATGAAGGCTTAAAAGAAAGGCTTGACACGGCTGTACTGCATTCACAATTTTAGTTGTTTCATTTTATCATAAACCAAGATTACTACAATTAAGTGAATCCCAGTTTCAATTCCCAATTAATGAAGTAGAGGTGAACATTAATCAATAATAAACATCAACTTCTAATCAAAAAGGATCCAGGCCGCTCTTGACCCTGAGCAAGGCTATCATGATAGATTATACACTCTGCAGAGGTTTCGCCCTTTACCCACCAGTCGCGTAAAAGTTTCAAAGGAACTTTGCACCCAACCACGCACATCAACACTTCCGAGGTGTGACTGCATAGGGACGCTACGAGGCTTTTCACAAGACACCCTAACAAAACAGTAGCCGTTATGGTACAACCTAGGCAGCATGACCCAAGGCACCGAGATTGACTGACGCCCATGTCGCAACACGAGGGGGTCAATGGCGTCCAAGCGCGGTAATGAAAATGACAACAAAATAAATAGCGCAACGTGTGGAACCCCCGCCATACGGAAGCTCCCAACACGGGACTGTGCCTCACAGGGACATAGCCAACGGATACTCCGTCCTCGGTGGATCAAACCATACTCTCACCCATGCTTCCCATAACGCCGTCGGCCCGTCGGTAACTACTGTCAAGCTAGAGCCGTACATGCTACTCGTCCAAGACCAGAGCCATTATAGTTCCGGCGGTGGCGACAGGTTCCTGGGTTGCCGCTTTAAGAACCAGTCCTTACGGAGAGACACTAGGGCCCAACAAGTACGCCCTAGCTCCCTGATCCATGTTGCTAAAAAGCAAGTTTTACCATTAACATTGAAGTGAACCATTAAGTCAAGATTAACAGTTAAACATTGGTGACAGTAGCTGCGCTTAGCAAAGTTCTACCCAAATGCAATAACCCAGGGCAATCAAGGAATAGGATAAACAAAGCTAGGAATAACCTTAATAGGAACAATTTAGACACATGCATATGCAGTAATTATTGTAAAGGTGTGTTTAGGTAGCAAGGATTGTCCGTGCTGTACTTGCCTTCGTCCAACTGCTGCTGTTGCTCTTGCTGCTGCTGTTGGTCCTGCTCCTCGTAACCCTCGAACTCAAACGCGTACGGCTCACCGACTGGACTCGTACAACAACACACAAGCATCCATACAAGCCAGTACATGCAAACAATAATAATCTATTAGAACAGTACACCAAACAGTAGCAACAGAACAAAAGAAGGCTTAGAAACTAATCTACGCTTCGCTACGAACACGTGAGCGCGAGAATCACTCAAATCGGAGCTAAAACGAAGAAGTTATGGCTTTTCTAAGGTTCAGGGACTTGCTGGCAAAGTTTTAAAAGTTCCAGGGGCTTATTTGCAAAAACTCAGGGGCTAAAACATAATTTTGTATAAAAATAGGAGGTTTTATTTGCAAATTAATCAAATCAGGACCTCGGGTACAAATTTTAAATAAGGCAGGGGGTTTTCTGTAAAAATCAGGACTTAATTGTAATTATTTTTGAATAGATTTGGACTGTGGGTTAATTTTGAAAAAGGACAGGGGTTCTTTTGAAAAAGTGGCTCGGCTGACTGGGGGTTGACCGGTATGGTCAACTTTGACTTGGCTCGGTGACTTGATCTGAGTCGTTGGTTTCGATTTGGGCGACTCAGATTAGATCGGGGAGGGAGGGGGGTCGTCGGCGGCGAGTAGAGCTGCGGCGGCGAGCGGCGGCGCTTCGCCGGCGTTGCTCGAAATCGAGCTAGGAGCCTCAGTTTGGGACGGGGATTGGCCCTACAGATGCGTCACGGCTTGGCGAACTCGGCCAGAGGGCTCAAGTCGTCGGCGGTGCAGCGGAGGGGGGCGCGCAGGTAACCATGGCGGCGGCGGCGCTCGGCTGCGGCGGTGAAGAGCGGCGGCGGCGCTACGGAGCATGGTTTGGGGCATGGCCGGGCGCTACAGACTCACGGGACGACAGCGAGTGCGACTGGGAGGATCTTGTTGGCGGCGACACAACAGCGGCGGCCGGCGACGACGAACAGAAGCGGCGGACGGCGATGCGCGGCGGCGGCTCAAGTCAGAGAGGGAAGAAGGGCAAGGAGGGGCTCGGGAGCACGCTTACCACCACGCGAAGCTGTTCCGGCGACCAATTTGGACGGGGCGGCGTTGTACTGACGGATCAACGGCGGCGGGTTTGGAAACCGCGGCGGCGGCTATGGCGGCGCTGCGAGCTCGGGTGGAGGCGGCTTGGGCGCGGATTTGTTGGGGAAAAAGGCGGCGGGGCTTCGGCCTTAAGTAGCGCAGACGAGGGGAGAGTCCGGGGGGAGAAAACCTCGCCGTCCGTGCCGTGGCCGACCGGGACTCCGTCGCGAGTCGTGGCGGACTCGGACTCGGGCGAGAGGTGGAAGACGACCTGCCCGCGGGTCCCACTCGCCAGCGGCTGCGGTGCAAGGCGGGCCGGCCTGGCTGGGCGTGGCGCTGTGCGGCCTGCTGGGCTTGGGCCGCGGAGCGGGCCGGGGAAGCGGAGCGCGTGGGCTGCTGCGGAAGCGGGGGGGGGGGGGGGGAAACAGACTTGACGCGCGCGCGGGCCGAGCGAACGAGCGGCTGGGCTGGGCCGAAAGTGGAGCGAGGGAGGCTGGGCCGCTGCGGGAAAAAGAGAAGTAGGAGGGCCAAAATCGGACGAGGAAAATAGTTAAGGGAGGAAAAACGGACTCGGGCCGCAGAAATTTTTCTAGAGCTCCAAACTCAGCGATTCAAATTCGAATTTAAACAGAATTTAAATTCCAATTGAACCACACACAAACAAAACTCAATGCAGTCGGCATGAATGCACAAAAATGTTTCTAACTTTATATTTAATTTTATTTATCATAAATAATTTATTTTCCTTAGGTTAATATGAGCATAAAATTAAATAAAAACAATTTAATTACTAATTTTTTAAAATAGGCATTTTTAGGGTGTTACACCACTCTCCCAGCCAAAGAACCCCTCTCGTCTCTAATCAAGAGTGTCATTCTTCCTTTCACACCCTCAAGAAAGCACTCAACTTCGCTCCCATCATCCAGCCTCCCGACTAGAGCATTCCACTAGAAATCATGTGTGATGCGAGCGATTTTGCCGTAGGAGCTGCTGTGGGCCAAACCAAGGACAAGAAGCATTATGCTCACTGGCCCCAGCTCAACTACGCAACCACGGGAAAGGAACTCTTAGCAGTTGTGTTTGTTATAGACAAATTCCGGTCCAACCTAGTTGGGGCAAAGGTCATAGTCTATTCAGACCATGCTGCTTTGAAGTACCTTTTGACCAAAAAGGATGCGAACCCAAGACTCATCCGTTGGATCTGTCTCGGGTACAAACCCCGTTTGATCTTCCCATCAGCGATTTTCTTACGGGGTGATACGCTCCTCAAGGTCACAACACTAGAGTCGTGGTACACCACCATAGTTGACTTCATGGTGTTAGGGTATGTCCCATCAGGTGAAAATAGGAAAAGATTGGTTTATGAGAGCAGACATCACCTATGGGATAACTCGTATCTCTTCTGGATGCAAGATGGACTCAGACGATGCATACCTGCACCTGAGGCACATAAAACCTGGGAGATATATCATGCAGCACCTTATGAAGGTCACTATAGAGCGTTCAAAATAAAGGTCTGGCAAAATGGAGATGCTAAGAAATTTAGCAAGAGATGCCCACACTGCCAGAAACACAGGAATATAAGAGACGCATAGCCGCTTATCAGTAGTCTTCAAGTAGAAACCTTTGATGTATGGGGAATAGACCCCATGGGTCATTTCCCTAACTCAGAGAACTACAAGTTTACTCTGGTAGCCATAGATCCCGTCTCTAACTGGGTAGAAGCCAAGCCCTATCGAGGCGCAGCCACCAGGCACGCTAAGCAAATATCCCATGAAAACATCTTTCCTTGCTTTGGCGTCCTGGGCTAGTCATAGAGGCTCCCATCTCATTGACTCCATCTCCCGGAAATATCTAAGCTTGGGGGAGCCGCATTTTATAGCCACACCTTAACACCCCCAAGCTAGTGGTCAAGCTGAACATCCAGCATGAAGATCAAGAACACTCTGTAAAGACCGTCAATGAGATGGGTAGGCACTAGAGAGATAGACTCACTGAAGCACTTTGGGCAAACTAGACCACTCTAGTTTGGGCAAATTAGGACAATTCGGCCAAACCATGTTGGTGCGACCGAAGGACCCCTCGGTTGCCCCTTTAGCATCCTTTTTGACCCTTGATCCTATCTCTATCCCATCTTGTCTCGAAGTCACTAGGAAATGTTGGGAAAGCTGCTTGTCGATCTGAAGTCAGAAACCATCCTCCATCACTTTCCCGAACACGACCAAGTGTTCACATTTCCCAGCCACCATCCTTGTCCAAAGACCTTTCCTCACCCAAGGGCTCCCTCTCCATAAGCATGACAAGTCCACTAACGAAGAAAGCCATGGAGGAGGGAGAAGAGAAACCCATGGTTGAAGAGCCTGAAAAAGAACTGGTACAAACCAGCCAGAAGTTGAGCAACCGGGATGAGAAGGTCACTGAAGGCGAGCCTTGGCAGATGGACAAGAACAATGTCCTCTTCCAAGCATTCACAACAAAATTCAAGAGGCTCGCCAAAGCCACATGACATCTAGACCTTTACAATCCATCTATAGAGTAGAAGTCGTGTGGCTGTATCTTTTAGAGCACCATTAGTTTCAATTTATTTCCCAATTCAATTTCCCTTTGCTCAAATCATTGTTTAGGAGGTGCTCTAATTATTTCCCTTCCAACACATTTTGTTTCCAACATTAGCTTGATTAATAAATAAAATTAGAGTTGAATGCAAAAAGAATAAAATTGTCGCTCCGGTTGGTGCATTTGAGCCAACCGGAGATTGCCCTGTTTAACAGAAAGATACATGAGTACAGGCATGACACAGTGGAGGACCAGGATGAGGATGAGCAGGCCGACCAGCTAACTCAGTACCTTTCAAGGTTGAATCCCTACCAGTGAAGAGTCCAAGCTTGGGGGAGGACCCCCATCAGGTACGATCCGAATTACTCAGCACTTTGGTCATTCAATTGAAAATACTTCCTTTGAATAAACTCCCAACCATGCATGGAATGAAACATATGCCTCTCACTTTGGAAATGATGAATAGTTGCTCTGTCATTAATTTTGCTAGTACTTTGTTGCAACTAGTTGCTTGACTATGCTTGAGTTACTTGGCATAAGTAGAAATGAACCTAAAAACCTTGTGGGAGCATATGCCTTATTCCAAGTCTAGGTTGTTGTGGGAATTGATATAGCGAGACTTTGGTTGAATTCTATTTCTGCTCTTAGTATGGTGAAAATCTCGGTTGTCTATGCTTTCAAAATTAAAACAAAGTTCCTCATTGGTCATAATACCTACCAGAGCCATATGATAGGATTAGTTCTAAACTTTCTACCATATGTTGCTTGTCATCTTAGTGAGTTTTGTCAAATTGTTGTGACCTTAGTGAGGAATCTTTCATGCTTCTAAGATCGAGATTCACAAACACTCCACCTCTCACTTGCAATTCCTACACTAGGAGTTAGCAAAACCATGCCATCATCCATTCCAAAAAAAATAAACTTCATGTTCTCTGATACCCTCTCCAAATATCTTTGAAGTAGAGGCATGGGCTATGCAAAAAGAAAAAGAAAAGCATGCCAAGTGGCATGGCAAAAATATGAGAAAAAGAAAAGCATGCCAAAAAGGCATGGCAAAAAAAAAGGAATAAAAGATAGCCCATGCTCTCAAAAAATAAATAAAGGAGAGGAAGAATCATTCCATGAAGTTCCACCAAATTCCACTCCACATATTTCACACACTTGCACTTCTCGATCTAAGAGTGTGATTTGATTCTCCTAAGGTCCGGTCTTTGACTTAGCAAAATATAAGATGCTTGTATGCCTTCATCCTTTGTCCCTGAGCCACACAAAAAGCCAAATTAGATGTTAGGATGAAAATAAGGCAAAGCATTTGGTGAGGATTCAAATACACTTGAGCGATTGAGTGAGCCAATGAGGAACAATTTATCTTTTCACAAAAGGGTGAAAACTCCGAGATACGATCCTGAAAAGAGTAGGGTGGAATAAAACTAAGTTAAACTGTTCATTCTTTCAACCGCCCAAGATAAGGAGATTGCTATAAGCCCCATAGGTAAAATGGTGAATTAATACCTTGCTAGTGATTCAAGTATTTGTTTGAGTACTAGTTGTTTATGAAGTTACCTACAAGAAAAATGACATTGTAGCAACTCCTGATCCACCGAGCCTAAGTTTTATCTTTGCTCGAGGACGAGCAAAGAGCCAAGCTTGGGGGAGCTTGTTGGCGGTCGTTACAACCCAAATTCGACCACCAATACGCGGGAATAAATGAGAGACTATGCAACATTGCGAAATACGTGTTATAGGAGTCGGAAATGACCAATTCGGCCGAATGACACGTTCGGCCGGTTACCCCTCTTAGCTGTACAGGCCAGCGGGAGCCGTCCACGTCAACCAAACGACAACACACAACCCGTGGACAACCGCCAACACATCCCGGAGCACCGACACGTCATCCTGGGCCGAATCAACTCGAAGCCAAGCACCAGGAAGCTAGCCAGGAGGGCCCACAGGGCAGAGGATGCACGGGGGAGCGAACCAGGCCACTGGGCCAGTTCGGCCGAACGGCCCAGTTCGGCCGAACCGCCCCCACATGCTGAACCGCCTCTGCACCGCCTCAGGATCAAGGCGGTGCTACGTGGCAGTTCGGCCGAACTGCTCGGTTTGGCCGAACCTGCTTGTTCGGCCGAACAGCCCGGCACCACCCTCTGCAGCCTTGGCAGCTACTCCACCTCCACCGTCTTGGCTCCCCTATAAATTGAGGCCCCCAGGTCACCTGCAAGACACACAACACAAGAGTAGAGTGCAGGCGAAGCACTGTTAGTTCTCCACTTGTATCAGTAGAGATAGGGAGAGAGGAGAGGTGAGCGTCCCGGAGAGGAGCCGAAGTGTCGGCCCCTCTTCCCGCTGTACCTCTACGGATGCGACTTCACTTCGAGTAACATCCGGGTCTTATCTAGTAACTCTTGTATCTCTCTCTGATTAATTGAGCATTCAGTTCTTATTTTTATATGCTTGCTGGTTCTTCGTTCAATGCTTAGTTGATTGGTATAACTGTATACTGGTTGCTTAGCTTGGGTGCTTATCTTTCTATAGGAGATAAGTATTAGTTGACTAGTGTAGGTGTGGTGCCTATACTTGAGACTAACTTAGTTTATTCCCGTCGCAACGGAGGTGGTAGCCGTAAGGTGGTGACAGCCCTTCCGGTCTTTGTAGCCCATCATGTTAGTTCCGGTCCGTAGGATTCCCCAGTTGGGAAATAGTGGCACCCCTTCTCATCCCTTTCTGTGTGTCCACCGGTTCCCTTGTCCCGAAGCAAGTATCTATCTGTATCCCCTGATCTGCTCGATCAATCAGTAGAATACCTCTACCAGAATCGTACCCTCTCTACCCTCCTACCACTCCTCTCCTCTCTTTGTTGTTGTCATCCACCTCATCCATACCATTCACTCCATTCCATCTACCTAGGACAACTTAGTTTAGAATCAGTCCACTTCTCGTTCTCCGTGGAAATCGATACCTTGGAATACTCCCGGGTGAAAGCTACATCGGTATCCGTCCGCTTGCGGATTTATCTGTAGGCCGTAAGGAGTGCTAACACGCTCCTCGACACAGCTCACAAGGCTACGAACCAAGCAAATTCTAGCCACCACACATCGGGTACCAGGCGCTCGGGTGCTGGGAGGACTCCTCCACATGAAGCCTCAACCGCTACCACAGGAGGACACAGACGTGATCGAGATGCTGATCGCGGCCACCAGCAGGAGAGGGGGCGCGGTCACAACCAAGATGGTGCAAGGCCACGAGATCGAGACCTTCACAACACCATTAGTGACAACCGCGACGCTCGCTCTGTCATCCAGTTGAGTCGACAGCTTCACGTGGAATCTGAACTCCGTCGTCGCGCAGAGTACGTCCGCAACTATGGGCCTCCACCCCATCTTAACTATAGAAACCGACCACGTGATCAAGAACGCCATCATGATCGACATGAAGAGCACTGCAACAATCATCATGAAGATCGCCACAACGATCGTCAGCGTCACCAAGAGTCATCAAATCATGACGACCGACCACGCCAGAATCACAATCGTGGACGACAATATGACTCCGATCATAGCACCTCCAGCTACCGGAGTGATCGTTCACCAAGCGACAAATACGACGGCTTTCCAGCTTTTTCCAGGCGCATAAAAGAAATCCAGTGGCCAAGCAAGTTGAAACCAACTGGAATTGAAAAGTTCACAGGCAAGTAAGACCCCGAACAATGGCTTAGAATCTACTCTACCGCCATCCAGATGGCTGGGGGCTCCAATGAAATAAAAGTTAGTTACTTTCCTGTTATGTTAGATACCACGCCACTGACATGGCTCGAGGGCCTCTGCCCCAGGTCCATCAACTCCTGGGACGACCTCACCAGGAAATTCACTGCCAACTTCCAGGGAACCTGGGCTCGGCCTGGAACCCGTTACGAACTGGCAGCTTGTTAGCAAGAAAAAGGGGAGACTCTGCGTAAATACATAAGAGATTCTTTGATAAAAGAGCAACAATCGTGGATATCTCCGATCGAGAAGTAATCGACTGCTTTCACAACGACCTCTACACCGGGGAATTACACCGCGAGTTTGGCCGACGCCGTCCGGAAAACATCAGCGAGCTACGACGCATTGTCGCTGAATGGGCAGACCAAGACGATCGCGAGCGGTAACGCTTTGAAAGGCATCACGATATCAACACCAACAATCACAACAAGGACAATGGTGACCGACATAATGATCTCTCAAACAACCGGGATTTCAACCGCAACAATAGGAAGCGCAAGCCAGACAACACAGTCGCGGCAGTCCAGCGCCCTAGTCGCAAGACTCGTTCAGCGACAGACGTCATGAACGGTCCTTGCCCATATCACCCCAATGGCAAGCACACAATGGCAAAATGTTTCCACGTGAAGCAGGAGTTTGATAAGAAAACACCAGAAGCACCCAAAATCGATAAGAAAAAGATAAAGACGATAAAGACCCCGACAATAACTTTCCAAACGTCGAGAACGTCATAGCCGTGCTATTCAGCAGAGAAACACTGAACCAATTGAAGCGCACCAAGAAGCTAACCTTGTGAGAGATCATGGTAATAGAGCCCGCTACTCCAACATACTTGAAGTGGTCAGAAGTTCCCATCACATTTTCTAGAATGGACCAATGGACCAATTTTGCAAATCCCGGGAGATATCCCCTGGTCCTGAATCCAGTCGTGGCGCAAGCCAGACGGTGGCAGCGGGCTCAACGTCATCTTCGCAAACACATTCAAGAAGATGGGCCTAGACATTACAAAATACCTCAAGCCCACAGATTCTCCATTCTACGGCATTGTTCCAGGCAATGCTGCAATCCCTCTGGGTCAAGTCACACTCCCAGTCACCTTCGGGATGGAAGCAAACTTCAGGACCGAGTACATCAAGTTTGAGGTGGCAGACTTCAAGACTTCATATCACGCGATCCTCGGGCGACCAGCCCTCACCAAATTTATGGCGATTCCGCATTACGTATACTTGGTTCTCAAGATGCCTGCTCCTAAAGGAGTACTTTCCCTAAAGGGAGACTTAAAGATCTCGTACGATTGCGACGTTGAAGCAGGAGAATTCGCCGCCACCTCACAAGTCCCCACCCAGATGCTGGCAGTACTCGCCTTGGCCAAGAAGTCGAAGGAAGACGACTTAGAAGTGCCCAGCAAGAAGTCGACAAGTACCAGCTTCAAGCCCTCAGAAGATGTGCAGCTCAAAACTGTAGATCTTGGGACGGGCGATCCGTCCAAAACTGCCCTTATAGGTGCAGATTTAGACTGTAAATAGGAAGACGCGCTCGTCAAGTTCCTCCGTGATAATAAAGATATATTTGCTTGGAAACCATCTGATATGTCTGGTGTTCCTAGGGAACTTGTCGAGCACAAATTAAACATTGACAAGAACGCAAAACCCAAAAAACAGTGCCTCCGACGATTTGCACAAGACAGACGTGAGGCAATCAAAGATGAACTTGCCAAACTACTCGCTGCAGTCTTGATCAAAGAAGTCTTCCACTCCGAGTGGTTAGCCAATCAAGAGAAGAACAACAACGAGTGGCAGATGTGTGTCGACTACACAGATTTGAACAAGCACTGTCCAAAAGACCCCATGGGACTCCCACGTATTGACCAAGTCGTGGACTCCACTGTGGGATGTGCAGTGCTCTATTTTCTGGACTGCTACTCAAGATACCATCAGATAGCGCTAAAGAAAGAAGATCAGATCAAGAAATCTTTCATCACCCCTTTCGGTGCTTATTGCTATACAACTATGTCTTTTGGACTGAAGAACACAGGCGCCGCATATCAACGAGCCATACAAACGTGTCTATCCAATCAAATCGGGCGCAATGTAGAGGCATATGTTGATGATGTGGTCGTCAAAATAAGGCAGTCAGAACATCTCATCAATGATCTACAAGAGACCTTCAACAACTTTAGAACATTCCGTTGGAAACCTAACCCAACCAAATGTGTCTTCGGTGTTCTGTCAGGAAAACTTTTGGGGTTCATGGTCAGCAATAGGGGCATTGAAGTCAATTCGGCAAAGATCTCGGCAATCCTTACAATGGAAGCACCAAAGAATATAAAAGACGTCCAGAAGCTGACAGGATGCATCGCGGCCTTAAACATGTTCATCTCAAGACTTGGGGAAAAGGGTCTCCCTTTCTTCAAACTGCTTAAACAACATGATAAGTTCTCGTGGACAAATGAAGCACACATGGCATTCGAAGAACTCAAAACATACTTATCTACTCCGTCAGTACTTACAACACCTGGGAAGGGTGATCATCTCTACTTATACATTGCAGCTACAACCCATGTGGTTAGTACTATAATGGTAGTCGAAAGACAAGAAGACGGCCATGTATTCCCAGTATAGAGGCCAATTAACTACATCAGCGAAGTACTCTCCAAATCCAAGATTCGTTATCCGCAAGTCCAAAAATTACTCTACGCTATCTTC
Source organism: Echinochloa phyllopogon (assembly GCA_033239725.1). Classification (NCBI taxonomy): domain Eukaryota; kingdom Viridiplantae; phylum Streptophyta; class Magnoliopsida; order Poales; family Poaceae; genus Echinochloa; species Echinochloa phyllopogon. The sequence goes on along the minus strand of BTCW01000015.1, from coordinate 17,408,804 downwards.
ATCACATCGCGGAAGTTACGACATTATTTCCAAGCTTTCCACATCACAGTCGTAACTAAATTTCCACTAGGCAAAATCCTCAATAATCCAGACGCAACAGGTCACATCTGCAAATGGAAGGCCGAAATTGGAGCGTACCACCTTGACTTCACATCTCAAACAGCCATCAAGTCCTAGGCTCTTGCTGATTTCACAATCGAATGGACAGAAATTCAAAATTCTACGACAACTAGTCGCCCTGAGCACTAGATCATGTACTTTGATGGGTCACTTAAACTTGAAGGAGGAGGTGCAGGTGTACTTCTCATATCTCCTAAAGGAGATCAACTCAAGTACATTTTACAAATTTTGTTTCAGGTCACCAACAATGAAGCAGAGTATGAGGCTATGTTGCACGGGCTCCGTCTGGCAACATCACTCGGTATCAGGCGACTCGTCGTATATGGTGATTCGGCTGTCGCCATTAACCAAGTTAACAAAGACTGGGATGCTTCTAAAGAGACAATGGATGCCTATGTCAAAGAGGTTCATAAATTGGAATGAAACTTTCTTGGCCTGGAGTTTCACCACGCCGTTCGCGATTACAACGTCGCAGCAGATGCCCTGTCAAAACTAGGGTCACATCGAGTCGATGTCCCAGCAGAAATATTTGTCCAAGAATTACTCTAGCCATCCATTAAGGAGCTGGCACGAGATGAAACTACCCAATTCCAGTCTCAGCCGTAAACACAAATCATGGTAATCGACACTGACTGGATGACTCCTTTCATCGAGTACTTGAAAGATCATAAACTGCCAAAGCAGAAGCCAGAGGAAATACATATTCAATGACGAGCTGCTAACTACGTGGTAGTGGACAACGTACTCTACTGGCGTGGGGCTTCGGCCAACGTCTTGATGAAGTGCATCACAATTGATCAAGGAAAAGCCCTTCTACAAGAAATTCACAGCGGCGTGTGTGGTAATCATGCCGCTTCACGAACCTTGGTCGGTAAAGCTTATAGAGCGGGTTTCTTCTGGCCAACAGCCAAACATGATGCAGAAGACATTGTCAAAAAATGTCAAGGCTGTTAGTTCTTCACTCTACAAGGCTGTCAGAAGACATTGTCATGGCCTTTCGCCTGTTGGGGCCTTGACCTCGTCGGTCCGCTCACCAAAGGTCCAGGTGGATTCGAGTGGCTTGTCGTAGCCATCGATAAATTCACTAAGTGGATCGAAGCAATACCCTTAGTAAATGCTAAAGCTGGTAATTTGATCAAATTCTTTGATGGTATCGTTTAGAGATTTGGAGTTCCTCACAATATCATCACAGATCTAGGCTCTATATTCACCAGTAAAGAATTCCAAGACTACTGCAATAGGTACTCGATTGAGATACATTATGCTTCAGTTGCTCATCCTCGTGCCAATGGACAAGTTGAAAAAGCGAATGGCTTATTACTACAAGGGTTAAAACCCAGATTGTATGAGCCTTTGAAGAAATACGGCGGTAAATGGGCAAAGGAGTTGCCCGCGGTACTTTGGGGGCTACGCACCCAACCCAGCAGCGCTACAGGACAGTCACCATATTTCCTGGTGTACGGCTCTGAAGCAGTTTTGCCTGTTGATCTCCTATGGGAAGCTCCGCATCTGGAGAACTATGATGAACAACTCACTCATCAAGAAAGGTCCCAGGATGTCGATGGCGTCGAAGAAGCTCGAGTAGCAGCTCTTATCCAGAACACGCGTTATCTCCAAGGATTGCGTCGCTTTCATCAACGTTCTGTCCAACCTCGATTCTTCACTATGGGAGACTTGGTACTACGCCGAATCCAAAAGCCTGAAGGGTTGCACAAGCTTATGTCTCGATGGGAAGGTCTCTTTCTTGTAAAACAAGTCATTGGATCAGGTACATATCAATTGCAAACCCCAGAAGGAGAGGAATTGCCAAATGTATGGAACATAGAGCATCTTCGCAAATTCTACCCGTAACATGGGAGATTGTATATGAGTCGTTGTAAACAACCTTTGATTACAAATCAATAAAGTTATATTTTTCTGCCATCTCCAAGTTATGGCATCCTTTATCTCATTAGAGAAAAACTCCACCATACGCATATCGACATTAGTCGTAGCATGGTACTCGGGTAGTCTTCTACCCTCGCTCAAAAGAAACCAAGATTCCCTTTTAAAAAGGAGGTATAAAAAACCTAAAAATCTTGGATGAGTTACCCTCACCTATACATGGTCGAAGGCGATAATCTCGTTTCTTTTGATTGTTTGGCTTTCTCAATGAAAGCTTCGAGAATTAGTGTTGTACCAACTACACTCATTCTCCTAAAAATGTCACCTAAAGGTGCTCAAAGTACTAACAAGTACAGAATATTCTTGCGTATATGCATAACCTTTCTCCTTGCATTAGAAAAATTGCTAGGCCTTAACAAGGCTTGATACAACTATTTCTATTCTACATAGCCTAGTTGTGAACCTTACACGACCTCTGGACTACTTAAACAGTAGTAATTTATCAAATATACTACTACTCGTAGTACTTTGCGTTCGCGCAAACCACTCAAAAGATACTACTTAACTAGTAGTATTTCATAACGACTACTTTACACAAGTAGCAAAGGTTATATACAAGCCAAGCATTTAATATTGATTCCAAAGCAGAGTTTTCAAAATGAGTACTTCAAATTACAACTCAGAACTACTCTAATGAATGAATAAAAGTTTCAGCGACTAGTTCTGTTTCCTTCACCAGAGCTTCGAATCCCTCGATGTCTACTCCTTCTGGTAGCTCAACGACTTTGAGCTTGGCGTTTGGATTATGCGCCTTCACCATTGCCAGTAGCTGATTGATACACTTCTTCATGGTACTCTTGCAAAAGTCGGTAATCTGCCCAGGTACCGCGCTGATCCGCTCCAGGATAGATTGGTTTGCAGCAGCAACACCTTCAGGCGTTACCATCTCAATGATGGGAAGAACTGCTTCTTCTATGGCCTTTTTCTCTGCCTGGAGATCCTCCACTTCTTGCTGTTTAGCTTGTTGGCCAGCCAAGGCCCTGGCGCAAGACTGTTCCATGTCAACGCGGATCTGATGCTCCTTGGCAAATTTCTCGCGAAGATCTTCGAGTTCTTTCTCCAAGCGGGCACAGACTTCTGTCTTTGATTGCGCCAGGTTGTACCATGATGTACTGCTGCTCTGCTCTTCAACTAATTCTTTCTTCAATCCTACAGAAACAAGACAAATCTATGATTACACGTCATACGACTAAATTAATGGTTAAGTATACAACACTGGCTTCATTTACTATTGTTATCTCGAATTAGCGCTCTGTTACGAGTGTCTAATCGAGATTTCTCATCTCCCATTCCTTCGAGTTGTTTATGTAAGCGAGAAATCAGGTCTTGACTATCAACTCGAGCTTTTTCCTACGCCTCATAGGCAGTCGCAAGATCTTCTTCGAGTTCCTTTATCCGGGACTCTAGGCTTGCATCTCTGTTTTTCTCTAACTTATCTACCAATGCCTGCATTTGACTTCAGTTAATGATTCCTCTATTAACTACTCGCTAGTAAGCTTTTCTCTTACCAGAGCGGCTTCCAAGTGTTGTTTCAGATTCATTGCTTCATTATTAGGTTCTTCTGCTGATAGTTGACCCTGCATTCAACATTATAATCATTAACAGATTCATATAGCATAGACACTATTCAAGAAATGCAAGTCCTTTCCAAGTATCACTTACGGGTGCGGAAGTCTCTCCCGGTGGTGGTGGAGTACTTTCTTCAGTAACAATGTTGGCGACTTCTTCAGTCTCCATATCAACCTTCATGATTTTCACAACTCTTATTCATATGGAATTCAGGGATAAATTCAAAGCAAGTGTGATATAATTTACCTCCACAATTGATGGCGGCCTATCAATGCCTCCCTGGTTTATGGTTTCCGTTGGGCTTGCTTCTGGAGTCAGATTGGTATCAGACGAGTTCTTTTTTGGCGATTGGCTCAACTTTGAAATTCTGTCACTTTCATCAGCGGCAACAGGGACGACATCTTCTTCAACATGCTCTGCTTCTTCCGCTTTCTTCAATTGTTGCTCTTGATGCGCTTGCAGTGCGCCCACAAGTGCTGTAGATGGTGCTCTTCACAAAGGAAGCAATTTAACAAATGAAATGACAACACGATTGGAATGATATCTCATTTTATATACTTACTTTATAAGCGCAGTGGTTTTTGGTTTAAAGTTAAACTTCTTCAACTTCAGAACACCAACCTTGGAGCTGGTTGTGCTCCCTATGGTACCACTCGCCATTGCACTTGTGGTTGACGAGCTTTGAACGACGGTAATAAATTTGGAGAGCTTGATTCATTGACCTTCTTCTGCTCCAGGAACGTATGCTCCTGATGGGGTTTCTGATCGAGATCGAGTAGTTCTCTTCCGTTTTACCCCCGCAGGAACAATTGGTACTATTTCTGGATCCTCTGTTTTTTAGAAATAGTGCAAGCAAATTAAATGGCAGAAGGGATAAAGTACTCGGATTTTATTATGAGGAATTCTCTTACCTTGAAGATTAACTTGGTTGTCATCTGGGGCAGCTGTATTTTCTTCAGATATTGCTTTGAGCTCATCTACACTATCAGCAATTGCTTCAACTTCTTCATTGGATGGCTCTGACTTGTCTGAAGAACTCTTTCTGAACTTCTCCCAATCTTGTGGAGAAAGGCCACCAATTGGTCCATCAGAATCAGTAGCCGACTATACCAGAAGAATCAACATCAAGATACATGTTTATAACAACTCAAATTTAAAACCGCAGAGTCTGCGAGTACTTACAAAACTAGGAGATTGTCCTTTACAGAATTCCTTGGTGATGAATGGTTTCTTGTTATTCACACCAGCAAACATGCGCGATAGGCGCATCAGCACCGTCTCATCTGACAGTTCTTCCGGCACCATCCGAGAAGGATCAGCATTCCCCTCGTACTTATACCCAAGGTTGATGTGCTCCTGGAGTGGTTGGATTCTTCTCTTGAGGAAGCTGAACGCTATCCCTACTCCGGTCAAGCCTTTACTCTTCAAGGATTGTACTCACTTTAACAAAGCGGGCACATCCTTGGCTTCTTCAGCAGTTGGCTTCGTATTCCAATTGGATAGATCCCTTGGATACCATCCATCTTTGTCAGGACAGCTTTTTCCATGATTCCCTGATGTATTACAATTACACAGGAATAGGATCAGTGTATAACAAAGTACATTAATTATAAATACTAAAGAAGAAGTACTCATTTTTGACTACTCACCGATTATGAACCATTCGGACTTCCAATCTCCACATGACTCCTTTAGTGGCATGGAAAACCACTGCTCTTTCATCCTCTGGCGGAATTGAATTCCCGCTCCTCCAACCACTTCCGTCCTTATATGGTAAAAAGTTTGGAAGAGAGCAAGATTGGGATTGATGCCAAGAAATGTTTCACAATCATGAACAAAAACAACAATGTTTAGAATCCCATTAGGATTCAGATGATGGAGTTGGAGTTTGTAAAAATCAAGGAGCTCGCAGAAGAAGGAAGAGATTGGAAGGCCAACTCCACGTTCACAGAAAGATACGAATAAAGGAATTTCATTTGTATTTTCAGTTGGAAATTGCAAATCGAAACAAGCTCTCCATTCAAGAGTTTCCTGGGACAAAAGCAAACCTTGTGCCACCAGGTCATGGAGATCTCCTTCCTTCGCAGTGCAATATTTCCAAGCATCGGCGGGAGAAGGATGGGTTTTGCAATCTAGCTTTGTGTTTGGATCTAACAAGGAAACCCTTGTCCTCGGTGCTTTCTTTTCCACAGGCTTAGCAGAGGTGGCTTTCTCAGTGTTTTTGGTGTCAGCTTTCTTTTGACCCATGGTTGCATATCGAGTTAAGACTTTGCTTTTTTCTTGCATTCACAAGAGATGGGAACAGAGAAAGTTCTAAATGCTCAGGAAGCTACGATGAAAAGAAGAAAAGCAATGGTGCTACGCTCAAAGCTAAGAAACAAATGAATGTCTCACTTCGGATTTATAACCTTCGGTTAGGGTTACTGTTTGAAATAGTATCTCCGGCGTATCGCATTCTGTTACAAGGAATGGCTTTGCATTCCTAAGTTAGTTTTTCCCGGTGAAAATATCGGATTCAATGACAATAGATTCCTGGTGATTGTTTAGATCTTCAAATCAAAGATATTTTTTGATTTAAAGCTCGGGGGCTATTAGCGGATAATCCAGGATTTGATTCCCTCCGAGATTTAAGCAGACAAGTCGTGGAAAAATATCTTCAACTGGTTTTAACAAAACCACTCGTAGATACAAAACTATAGCTGATCAATTCATACGTTTGGAAACAACTCGAAGGTTGTTATGCTTATGCGGTTGCTTGAAAAAGTATGCACATCTTGGAGGAAACAATCATCGAGTATGTATTAGCATTCATTGCTCAGAGTAAATAAAGGGAGCAGTACTCGACCCGACGACTACTTAAAAGCACTCGTGGACTCGGGGGCTGCATTTGAAAGATACAATTTCTTTTAAGTGTATTATGCTTTATCCAAGACCTTTGACTAGTTTTAACAAAACTACTTGAAGCTCGATGGTTTCACTTAATGGTTGCATCTACTCGGTGCGCACCATTAGACTACTCAGGTGAAATTCAAGATTAGTTTCTTGAACCTTCGACTGCTTCACGAGTACTCGGAGGCTTGGGGGCTACACCTATTGGGTCTATCAAAAGATGCACTCTAATAAAACTACTCGTCAGAAGAGATTTGAGCGTCTTGGGCTTAGCTCTAACTACTCGAAGATGTTAAAAAGATTCAAGAGTTGAAGCAAAGGCGCAAGATGCTCGGGGGCTTGTGGGGCTAGGATCCCAAGGGCCACTCATCTAAGGAATTAAACTACTCGATATGGAGAGTTGTGATTCGACTGCTTTAGACTAGCCAGATAGGGTATAAGATGATGTAGTCAAATAGTGAAACTACTCGTATTCGAATAGTATACATGATAGATTACCATATTGTAACTATCCTTGCCGAATACGAGTAGTTTGTGTAACCGATTTGTAACTCTGCTCCCCGGATATATAAGGAGGAGTAGGGACCCCCACAAAACAACTCAATCACACGTACAATACAATCAAACACACAGGACGTAGGGTATTACGCTACTTGCGGCCCGAACCTATCTAAATCTTTGTGTTATTCGTGTACTGTCGTTCCTAGAACTCGGCGAGACCCATTAATCTACTCCATGGGGTATCCCCTGGCAGACGTGATCGACATAAATCATCGACATACCCCAGTGACAATTCACCGCAATCATTGAGCAGAATCGAAGAACCAGCTGAGATAAAGAACTAGAGAGAGAACTTCTAGAGCCAGACTACAGCACCTTATAACCAAGGCTAGACATTCCACAATTATCCCGGGAATAAATGCAGAACAAATAACTCAAATAAATGCAGAAGATAATATATGGAATACTCAGAGTCTTGCTTAAAGAAAAGGAAAAGATACAATACCTTTACCAGAACTACAGAAGACGACTCCGGAATCCCGAGCGAAGCTCGACCCTGACTCTAACTCCCAACTGGACTAGCCTAACTCTACATCTTGAAAGAGAGGAATGGAGACTTGCTCCCAAGTGGTGTGTGTCCTGAACCAGGGGCGAAGGCCAACATTTATATGGACTTGAAGGTGGTGAGGAAGAGCAGGGGCCAAGGCACCGCAAGGCGGCGCTCCCAGCCAGTTCGGCCAAACCGGGGGGTTCGAGCGAACTTGTCAGTATGGCCGAATCTCCCAGTTCGGCCGAACCATTGATTTTGCGCCGCTTTGTGCAGTGGGGGCGGTTCGACCCAATGGATGGATTCGGCCAAACTGGGCTGGAAGCCCAGGCCTGCCCCCTACACCGCCTTTGCTTCCTGGGCTTCGTGGATGACTTGATCCAGGTGGTCTTCATGTTGGTTTGGCCAAGATATGATGTGGCAGTGATCCTACGTGGCTTGCACGGTTGTTGCTGACGTGGACGGCCCTCGGTTGCGCTTTGTGTCGTTTACGGCTAGGGGGGGTAACCGGCCGAACGGAGTCATTCGGCTGAATCGGTAATTTCTGACCCCTATAGCACGTATTTCTCGTTACTCTACTTGCACAAGTGAAACAAACCAAAACTCGTGGAACTTTATTAGATATAAACCTAGATGCAAGGAATGTCACATATAACCTCTTTTATTCACGAGTATTGATGGTCGAAAACATGCCATAACGACCGCCAACAACGACACGGCTATCTTCCGCACAATTTTGAAGAGCGACCCCAAGACGGTTGGGGAGATGATAAAGGTAGTCGAGCTGGAAGTTAGCACTGACGACGCTGAGATAGCCCAGTTTTGTTCCAGGGATAGGAGGGCTTACCATCACGACCGCCCAAGTGCCGACTACAAGCGGGGGGAACCGTCACGGAACAGGCGCGGCTAGAACGACAACCTCATCGCTGTCACCGAGAACGACAGAAGGGTGGAATCAAGATTCCAACCCGACGAGCTGGCAATACTGGATGAACTATGCCCTTTCCACAAGGATGCGAAGCACTCATTCCCGGACTGCTGGACCCTGAAGAAAGAACTCAGAGTTCCTCCAGCTCTGGAGAAGCCACGCTAAAACGACAACCGCGGCGACAGAAGAGACGACGATCACTGTAACAACCAGTACCGGTGCGACAACAGGAGAGACAGTGGTTACCACCACAGCAACCGGCCATGCACCACGGACAACCATCATCCGGAGCCGATCAAGCCAAGGGTGGCCAACGAGGCCAATGGTGAGTTTTAGCATGTTGACCGACAGGTCAACGTGATCGTGGGAGGCCCTGACGCTTTTCCAGAAAGGAGGAAGAAGAAGCTCCACAGCCGCGAAATCCACATTATCAGCACCCGGGAGGTCGAGTACCAACGCTGGTCGGAGATGCCGATCACCTTCTCCAGATCCGACCACTAGGTCTACCTGCCCGAGCCGGGCTCCTACCCCTTGGTAGTCAACCCGGTAGGTGACAGGGTTCTCCTGACCAAGGTGTTGGTCGACGGGGGCAGCACCCTCAACATCATCTTCACCAGTACCCTCAATAGCATGGTGTTCGACTACCGCCGGCTTCGCCAGGCACACCACCCATTCTACGGCATCATCCCAGGAAAGGCCTCCTACCCGGTAGGGAGGGTTACCCTACCGGTCACCTTCGGCACGCCTGACAACTATAGGACTGAGCACCTCCACTTCGAGGTGGCCGACTTCAACAGCTTGTACCACTCCATTTTTGGGTGGCCCATGCTACCTCACTTTATGGCAATTCCAAACCACACCAACTTGTTGACGAAGATGCCGGCCCCCAACGAGGTCATTAGCATCAGGGGCGACGTCAAGATGTCGTACGAGTGTGATGGCGAAGCTATGCGCCTCGCAGAACTCACCCACCTGCTCGGCAATAGTGTGCTCCTGGCAGACGATGCTAGGGCCAACCCACTGGCCAACGCAAGCGTACCGGAGTAGGAGTTGACCATGACCACGCTCGAGCCTGAGTCAACGATGAAGGCAAGCAGCCTATTCCTCGATGACCCATCCAAGACGGCGCTGATAGGCCCAGGCCTAACTCCCAAATAGGAAAGTGCGCTCACCTCCTTCCGGTAGGACAATCGGGACATATTCACATGGAAATCCTTGGATATGCCCGGTGTCCCAAGGGAGAAGGCTGAACACTCCTTGGATTTTGTGAAGACCGCCAAGCGGATCAAGCAGAAGCTTCGATGGTTCGCACAAGATCGCAAGGAGGCCATTAGGCTAGAATTGAATAAACTTCTAGCGATTGGTCTCATTCGTGAGTGCAAGCACCCCGAATGGCTTGGAAATCCTATACTTGTAAGAAATAAAATTGGTGAATGGAGAATGTGTATCGATTATACTGATCTGAAAAGGTAATGCCCTAAGAACTCGTTTCCTCTTCCGCGCATCGACCAATTTGTCGACTCTACGGTCGGGTGCCTACTCCTATCTTTCCTCGACTGCTACCACCAGATAGCCCTGAACCCAGCCGATCAAGACAAAACGACATTCATCATGCCGCACAGCATATACTGCTACAACACTATGACCTCGGGCCTCAAGAATGCCGTTGCCACATACCAGAAAGCAATCTAGAGTTGCTTGTCCAGCTAAATTAGTCGAAATGCGGAGGCTTACGTAGACAACATCGTGGTCAAGACCTACGACTCAAACACCCTGATTGCCGACCTCCAGGAGACATTCAACAACCTATGGCACTTCAGATGAAAGCTTAACCCGACCAAGTGCATTTTTGGTGTACCATCAGAAAAACTCCTAGGTTTCCCGGTCAGCCAGCGTGGCATCGAGGCAAACCCAACCAATATCGCCGCTATTCAGAACTTGCCGAGGCCTACTAACAAGAAGCAAGTGATAAAGCTCACGGGGATGATGGTAGCTCTCAGCCGGTTCATCAACAAGCTAGGTGAATGAGGTGTTCCCTTCTTTATGTTCTTGAAAAAGCCCAATGAGTTTGACTGGATGCCAGAGGCTGACCAAGCGTTGGCCGACCTCAGGGCATTCCTGGTGTCTCCCTGTTGGCACTTCTTACGATCCAATATCAGGATTGAGAATCCCGGTACTGGGGTAAGGAGTGTTTCAGTGGTTTTCCTTATGGCTTAGTAAAATATATAAATATTCTGCAAGCGCACAGAATCACCGCTGTAACACTTCACCTGGGAGTATCCCGAGGTATCGTAATTTATATTTCCGCAGGGAAGCTTTAGCAAGAGTACTAGTAAACAGGTATTCAAGACTATCAGAGAAAGATACACAACTAAACAAGACAGGGGATAACGGTATTGGATAGGAGTGGATATACTGTGACACACAGCTCGAGGGAGACTCAGGTAACAGAGAGAAGGTATAGATAGCTAGGAGGACAATGAGAAGAGATAGAGGATTCCTATGGACTTTATCTGTCTATGTCACTCAGGCTTAGAGATACAGTGGCTAAAGAGCCAGCACTGGAAGGTTTGGGTAAACTCTAATGTCTTAGCATCGGGACAATGGACACTAGTGACACCCAGAAAGGGATGAGAAGGGGTGCCACCAGCTCCACACTGGGGGATCCTACAGGCCGAGACTAACGAGGTGGATTACAAAGACCGTATAAAGATGTCACCACCTAACGACTACCACAAGTTCTTTGAATCGGGGGCAAACCAAGGCCACTAACTAGTCTGGGTACCACACCCACACTAACCAAGGACTACTTACTTCACTAGCAAAAGCAAGCAACCCGTCAATAACCCCGGTGACAGTTCACTGGCAAATATTGAGCTAAGTCGAAGAACCAACTAAGACAAAGACTTAAACAAGAACTAGAAGCACTAGAACTAGACCCGACTATAGTCTAAACACGATATAGATGCAACTAGAATAAAGTAGAAGCAAGCTATAAATGACAAAGGCAAGATGATAAAGATAATTATATTGATAACTCAAGTCTTGCAAAAGGAAAAGGAAAAGATACAAGAGCTTATACCAGAGCTTCTGAAGACGACTCCAGAACCTCCGAGGCAAAGCTCGACTCGACTCTAACTCCAAACTAAACTATCCTAACTCTACTAGAGAGAAGTGGAAATGAGAGCTCCTTGGCTTGGTGTGTGTTGAAATGAGCCGTGGACACCTCCATCTATAGCACCAAAGGGCGGTTGAGTGGAGTAACCGCCACGGAACGTTGTGGCGGTTACCGGCTAGTTCGGCCGAATTGGATGGGTTCGGCCGAACTCATCCAGTTCGGCCGAACATTGGATTCAACCGCCTTAACCTTCTACGGCCTTGATGCATCCCTGGAGGCAGTTTTGGGTGCTGGGGGAGGTTCGGCCGAACTGGGATTCTGGCCCTGGGACGCCCCCGTGCACCGCCTCTGCTTCCTAGGCCTCCTGGCTAGCTTGTCCTGGTGTCCTTCGGTGAATTTGGCCCATGGAATGACGTGGCGGGAGTCCACGTGGCTTGCACGGTCATCGCATCGTCATCGCTGACGTGGACGACACCTCGTGTGCTTGCATGATGGTTAAGGGGGTGGTTCGGTCGGAAACTGGAAGGTTTCAGCCGAATCGGAGTTTTACCCCCCTTAACGGGCTTTTTCCGACTCGGTCCCTGCAAATGAGACACTCACCAAAACTCGTGGAACTTTATTAGAAGTAAAACCTAAATGCATGAAATGTTACATAAAATCTCTTTTATTCCCGAGAGTTGGTCGTCGGATTCATACCGTAACGACCGCCAACAAGCTCCCCCAAGCTTAGACCTTTGCTCGTCCTCAAGCAAAGATAGAAACTTAGGCTCGGTGGATCAGGAGTTGCTGCAATGTCATTATTTTGCAGGTAATCTTTATACTCAACAAACACTTTAAGGTATTTGAATTTTTCAGCAAAGTGACCAATTACCTTCTTACCTATGGGGCTTCTAGCAAACTCCTTGCCTTGGGCGGTTGAAAGGTAGAACATTTTAACTCAGTTTTATTCCATTCCTACTCTTCTCAGGATCCCACCTCGGAGTTTTCAAAATTTTTGAAAATTAAAGCTTAGTTCCTCAAAGGCACACTCAATCACTCAAGTGTTATTTGTATCCTCACCAAAGGTTTTGCCTTCTTTCATCCTAACTCACGGATGGATGAAAGCCTACTTGCATTCTAGAATTTTGCTAAGTCAAAGACTGAACCTAAGGAGGATCCAATCATACCTTTAGATCGAGAAGTGCAAGTGTATGGATGTGTGGAGTGGAAAGTGGAAATTGGTGGAAACTCCTTGGGAATGATTCTTCCTCTTTTTGAATTTATTTTTCGAGAACATCGGCTATCTTCTTTTTCTTTCTATTTTTTCCATGCTTTCTTGAGCATGCTTTTCTTTTTCTCATATTTTTGCCATGTCTTTTGACATGCTCATATTTTTCTCATATTTTTTCCATGCTACTTAGCATGATTTTCCTCTTTTTATTTTTACATAGCCCCTGCCTCTACTCAAGGATATTCAGAGAGGGAATCTTGGAGCATTTATTTTTTTGTGGATGGTGGATGGAAAATATTTGCTAACTCCCAGTGTAGGAATTGCAAGTGAGAGGTGGTGCGTATATGAATCTCGATCTTTAAAGCATGAAAGGTTCCTCACTAAAGTCACAACAATTTGACAAAGCTCACTAAAATGACAAGCAGCATATGTATGAAGGTTTTTCAACTAAATTATCATATGGCTTTGGATAGGCATTTTGAACAAATGAGGAACTTCATTTGAATATTTTTGAAAATAAAGCATCCGAGATTTTCACTTTACAAAGAGTAGAAATAAAACTCAACCAAATCTTACTATATCATTCCTCACAACAACTTAGACTTAGAATAAGCATATGCTCCCACAAGGATTTTTTTTCAGGTTTTATCATCACTCATGCCAATTAAATTCAAGTACCAATAAAGCAATTAATTAAGCACAAGATACTTGCAAAATAAATGACGGAGCAACTATTCATCATTTCCAAAATGAGGGGCATATGTTTCATTCATGCATAGTCTGGGAGTTGATTTTATTCAAGATTCAAAGCAAATATTTTTTTGGTCTTTTCTTTTATTTAAACAGGAATTGAAATGAAGGGAAATGAAAGCAAACGAAATTACTGCTGAGCTGGAACGGGTCGGACATACCTTCGTGGGGGGTTCTCCCCCCCAAGCTTGCTTGACGACGTCACTGGTACGGTTGGAAGTTCGAGAAGTAATTGTTCATTCTCTCGAACTGCTGCCTCTGCTCATACCTTTGGGATTCCAGCATAGAGCTATTCTCCTGAAGGTAGCGAGTGTGCTGGGCCAAAGTCCCTTCAATGTCCCGGGTGCGATCATCGATGAGATCCACTTGATTGGAAATATAGGATAATTCCCAATCAATGTACGCCCTGGTTGGCGTGGTGTACCGTTCGGACTGAGAGAATCCTGGGTTATAGGGTGGATAGTAGGTACTATCAAACCCATAACCCTGGGAAAATTTAGAGCCCAAACTCGGAGCATAGTCCCAGCGGCCCGAGGCAATGTACTCCGAACCCTGGGGATATCCAGAGCCTCCTGCTCCAGATGTCCCAGCGCCGGTGTACTGCTCATAGGCCTCCTCAAAAGCAGAAGTGTGGCGGTGCGGTTCTTGAGGTGAATCTGTCTGTCCCTATGCAGTGGCCAGACCAGCGTCTCTTCTGCCTGCCCTCGGGTAACTGGCCCTGTGCCTGTAACACTATGGCGGGGTGGCTCTCTCTTGGGGGGAGAGTCTTCCGAACCCGCCCTTAGCTGAAGGGTCAGTTTCCGAGCGGCATACAACCTAAGTTCCGGGCAAGGTAACGGAACTTCGGTTGTATGGCTACGATAAGTCATAACGAGGCTCCCATCGAACGCCTAGTGTATCATGTAGCCTTGCACAATGTGCTCGGCATCCACGACAGGACGTTCTATCTCGATGTATGATAGCTGGGCATTGTCAAGAATGCCTAGCCAGGTAGCGAGGCAAGTAACTAAAGAAGTCATCGCCACGCTCCCAACATGAGGGGGCATAGAAATCCAATGGGCAACCATGTCTTGAACAGGCGAGACTGGAATCTTTTTAGTCATCGCATAAAGCAAAGGCAACTCCACTGTGTTAACGAGACGCAAATCCGACCGAGGGAACATCATCATAGTCAGCCACCGATGCATGAAACGCAAGGTGGGGTTATGAATGTCATTTGTACGGGGAGCCGTACATCTAGTGTTCCCGGAAATTTTTTGCCAGAAGTCATCTCTACTAAACTTTTTCAAAGATTTAGTGGGCTCTAAAGAACAACGACGATTAAAACCAAAAGCCACACTAAAATCCCTCCAAGAGCAGGAATACTCTTGGTTAAAAAGTCAAAAGTGAATACCCTCCTTTTTCAGAAACGAGTGTGCATAAAAATTCAAGGGAAAGGAGGCGTGAACCTGGTTCCATGATCTGCCAGAAGTTCTCCCACCCAATGGCGTGGAAAACCTCTGGAAACTTGTCGACCATCCCCGTCTTTACGAGCAGGTCATGCTCATAAATTCGAGTATGTTCGAATTCCTTCACGCGCAGCAAAGCAAATGCTTCTTGCTCGCGGGTCGTCCTGAGGATGATGTCTTCCTCGCTCAGGAGCCTTCAAACTGAGCTAGAGGCATAGCCTCTGCCTATGTTTGATGCCCCTGGCTCATCCATTTCCATCGGAGCCAGTGCGTTGGATGGTGTCGGTGAACTACCGGCATCATCACCGCTTGAACGACGGCTCAACCGGCTGGACCTTCGGAATAGCTACGACATGTTCCCTGCAAAAGTTTAGTGCACACAACGATACACGAAGGACTCAAATTATGAGGTTAGCACAATGAAGGCAAGTCAGTCGTTCGAGGGTTAATCGTTCTTGCGGGGATTTGAAACCTCGACAAAAAGGTTAGTCGTTCTTGTGGGTGTCGAAAACCTCCACAAACACGTTCATGTTTCAGCAGCAAAATCGGAAGCAGATATTTTTGTGTTTTTCTTAATGCAAGTGAATCAAACTTGAGCAAGAACAAAGAGAGAAAGCTTGAGAGCAAGCTAGAGCAAGAACATGAGAGGGAGAGAGAGCTCCTGGGCAAATGTATGCAGCAAGGAGTGGTGCAAGAAGCAAGCAAGCACTTGGGGCAGCATTTATAGGCCGAGGGGAGGCAGGCCTGGTTCGGCCGAACCCCCTGGTTCGGCCGAACCCGAACCCCCTGGTTCGGCCGAACCAGGGCAGTGCTACCAGCACTCCATGTGAGTGCTGGTGCTCCCCCTTTGCGTCATGTGCACACAAATTTTAGTGGCCAGTATTGATTTATGGAAATTTGAGTGGAAATTAGTGCAAAGATGCTCATTTTGACATGACCAAAGTGGACAAATTATTGGTGTCACTCCCATGCTGCCATGTTTGTGATAATTGGTGAGTGTGCAGCCATGTGGAGTGGGGTAAACATGTTTTGTGCTGGTTGGTGATGATCGTAAATAAATGGAGATGTTCTAGAAGGGGTAAAAGCAATAAAAATTACAAATTTTACCCACTTCAAACAAATTTCAGCATATGGTCCATTTATTTTTACCAAAATTTAAACCAAAGATGTTTTGCATGCACCAATTTTATTCTTGCTATTCTCTCATTTTATTACATGCACAAGTGATTCAGAAATTTGAAATAAAACATGCAAATGCAGTGAATTAAAATTTAAAATTTGAAAGAGAAACATGAGATACATACCGGTTTTTCTCGCGGCGAGAGCTCGAATTTTGAGTCCACGAGCAGGACTCCTCCGTGTCTTCAATGATTTTTGTCATCGTCCGATCCCGGAGTGGATGGTTCGAACGATGCACTCTACTTCTTCCGCCACACCTTCTTGATTTTCTTCGGTGTAGGTGTCTGTGGCGGTGGAATCGGCTCTTCTGGTGCGTTCCATATAGCTTGATCCTCCTCTTATTTCCGGAAGAGGCGGTCCATTTCATCCTCACTTTCAGATTCAGTGGGTTGATCCCACTGCTCAGCACCAAGTATTTCTAGCTCTCCACTATGGAGGGCTTCCAGGAAACACTCAGCGCTTCTTTGCTCCAGAATGAATTCCCTTGTTCTTCTAAACTCCCGGGGTTGGAACATGAATGATATCAGCGTTCCACTGATATGGAACGAGATTTCTCTCGTATCCACATCAATTCTAGCCCGAGCGGTGTTTAAAAATGGCTGGGCCAACACAAGGGGAAATGAATGATCGTCCCCCGTGTCAAGGACTACGAAATCCGTAGGGACATAATATCCCCAAATTCGGACCAGGAGATTTTCAATCACCCCCTCGGGGTAGCTGATCGACGAATCTGCAAGTTGCACCTGGGCATTTGTACCATAAAGAACAGGGTAGCTTAACTTTTTCAATAATACCTTAGACATGATTTTGACGCTAGCTCCAAGATCGCAGAGAGTGTTTTCAATGCATCGATTCCAAATCGAGCACTGAATGACTACCTATCCGGGATCTTCCTTCCTTTC
The DNA here is from genome assembly GCA_033239725.1 of Echinochloa phyllopogon. Taxonomy (NCBI): domain Eukaryota; kingdom Viridiplantae; phylum Streptophyta; class Magnoliopsida; order Poales; family Poaceae; genus Echinochloa; species Echinochloa phyllopogon. The sequence goes on along the minus strand of BTCW01000015.1, from coordinate 17,391,699 downwards.
TGGAGGAGTGTTGATGATGGCCTTCTTGGCAGCTCTTGGTAGGTATAGCCCTCTGGGTGTATCTACTTGGATGTACGAGGCCTTCCCTGCATGATTAGCACGGAACGAACCACGAGACGGCTTACCCCGTCTTATGGTTACTGCTTTAACCGATTCATTGGAAGGTTCGGGTTGCCCCGGAATCTTCCCAGATTCAGAAACAGGAATAGCAGCAGCTAATTGAGCAACTTGTGTTTCTATCATTTTATTGAACCTCAATTGACTTTTTATAGCAGAAGAGAAGGATTCCAGTTTTGCATCTATGCTTTCCAGGATTTTGTCAGTTGCAACAAACTTTTTACTGATATTTTCATTGATTTTACCCTGGCCTAGCACAAGATCTTTAATAGACGGCTGATTATTAGAAGTAGTTGAATTGACATTGTTACCTTGTGAAGATCTCTCAAAAGGGAGATTTGGGCGCGAATTCCAGCCTTGTTTGCCGTAGTTGTTCGGAAGATACCCATTGTTGTTGGAGTTGTTGATGTAGTGGGCATCTTCTCGCGTTTCGGGGCAGTCATTCCCCGAATGGCCTGTGTTGCCACAGACCTCGCACGTCATGCGAGCGTCCATGCTTGCACCGTTTCTTGAACAGGGGCCTCCATCTTCTTCAGAAGGAGGTCCATCTTGGCAGCGAGCATGTCCAAAGCTTCAACTTGGTGGACTTCTCGGGTACATGGTTCGTCACGTTCAGTGCCCTAACCTTGATTTTCCACCATCTTCTCGATGAGGGCCTTAGCTCGGTTCTCCTCAAGAGAGAAAAATGCTCCTCTAGCAGCATCATCCAAATACTCACGGGCTGAGCTCTTTAGCCCATGGTAAAAGGTTTGGATGATGAACCAATTCTGCATACCATGGTGAGGACAAGCAGAAATATAGTCCTGGAGGCGTTCCCATGCCTCTGGGACTGTTTCATCTTTTGCTTGCTGGAAGCTAGCAATTTTATTCCGGAGGGCGTTAGTTTTCCCAACCGGAAAGAATTTTAGCAAAAAGGCACTAGTGCACTTATCCCATGAATCTATAGCTTCATGACTAGCATAAAACCATTGCTTTGCCTTACCCAATAAGGAGAACAGGAATAAACGAAGGCGAATAGCATCGGTACTTACACCGCGCATGGTGAAGGTGTTGCAGATCTCCAAGAAGTGTTGGAGATGAGCATTAGCATCTTCGTGAAACTTGCCGCAGAACGGACTAGCCTGCACCATGTTGATGAGGGCTGGCTTGAGCTCGAAAGTCCCATATCTGACAGGCGGAGCGGGACCGTTACGCACATTCTCGCTCGATGGAGTCGAGAATTCGCGTATCGTCTTGCTTGCCATCCTTGATGCTAAAGTCGTGTCGACGTCGAGAAAGACTGGGATCGTCAAGCTGAGTTGCCTCTGAGGAGGTACAACACGGGTTCGTACATTCCTCAAAAGTGACTCAGGATTCTCTTGATAGTTTGACGATAGTTGGAAAGTAGTCATGCACTTCTCTGCTTCACAAAGACCAACGAACAGAGCAAAGGAAAACCCGCTTGAGTAGCGGTGCACTCAACTCAGATAACTTGAGATAAATGTTTAAAAGTATTCTAGCCAATTTCTTCCCCGGCAACGGCGCCAGAAATGCTTGTTGGCACTTCTTATGATCAAATATCAGGATTGAGAATCCCGGTACTGGGGTAAGGAGTGTTTCAGTGGTTTTCCTTATGGCTTAGTAAAATATATAAATATTCTACAAGCGCACAGAATCACCGCTGTAGCACTACACCTGGAAGTATCCCGAGGTATCATAATTTATATTTCCGCACGGAAGCTTTGGCAAGAGTACTAGTAAACATGTATTCAAGACTATCAGAGAAAGGTACACAACTAAACAAGACAGGAGATAACGGTATTGGATAGGAGTGGATATACCGTGACACACAGCTCAAGGGAGACTCAGGTAAGAGAGAGAAGGTATAGATAGCTGGGAGGACAACGAGAAGAGATAGAGGATTCCTATGGACTTTATCTGTCTATGTCACTCGGGCTTAGAGATACAGCGGCTACAGAGCCAGCACTGGAAGGTCTGGGTTAACTCTAATGTCTTAGCATTGGGACAATGGACACCAGTGACACGCAGAAAGGGATGAGAAGGGGTGCCACCAGCTCCACACTGGGGGATCCTACAGGCCGAGACTAACGAGGTGGATTACAAAGACAGTATGGGGCTGTCACCACCTAACGGCTACCACACGTTCGTTGAATCGGGGGCAAACCAAGGCCACTGACTAGTCTAGTACCACACCCACACTAACCAACGACTACTTACTTCACTAGCAAAAGCAAGCAACCCATCAATACCCCCGGTGACAGTTCATCGGCAAATATTGAGCTATGTCCAAGAACCAACTAAGACAAAGACTTAAACAAGAACTAAAAGCACTAGAACTAGAACCGACTATAGTCTACACATGATATAGATGCAACTAGAATAAAGTAGAAGCAAGCTATAAATGACAAAGGCAAGATGATAAAGATAATTATATTGATAACTCAAGTCTTGCAAAAGGAAAAGGAAAAGATACAAGAGCTTATAACAGAGCTTCTGAAGACGACTCCGGAACCTCCGAGCCAAAGCTCGACTCTAACTCCCAACTAAACTATCCTAACTCTACTAGAGAGAAGTGGAAATGAAAGCTCCTTGGCTTGGTGTGTGTTGAAATGAGCCGTGGACACCTCCATTTATAGCACCAAAGGGCGGTTGAGTGGAGTAACCGCCACGGGACATTGTGGCGGTTATCGGCCAGTTCGGCCGAACTTAATGCATTCGGCCGAACTCATCCAGCTCGGCCGAACGTCGGATTCAACCGCCTTAACCTTCTACGGTCTTGATGCATCCCTGGAGGCAGTTTTGGGTGCTGGGGGCGGTTCGGCCGAAGCCCTATAGTTCGGCCGAACTGGGCTTCTGGCCCAGGGCCGCCCCCGTGCACCACCTCTGCTTCCTAGGCCTCCTGGCTAGCTTGTCCTGGTGTCCTTCGGTGAATTTGGCCCATGGAATGACGTGGCGGGAGTCCACATGGCTTGCACGGTCATCGCATCATCATCGCTGACGTGGACGACACCTCGTGTGCTTGCATGATGGTTAAGGGGGTGTTTCGGTCGGAAACCGGAAGGTTTCGGCCGAACCAGAGTTTTACCCACTTAACGGGCTTTTTCCGACTCGGTCCCTGCAAATGAGACACTCACCAAAACTCGTGGAACTTTATTAGAAGTAAAACCTAAATGCATGAAATGTTACATAAAACCTCTTTTATTCCCGAGAGTTGGTGGTCAGATTCATACCGTAACGACCGCCAACACTCCCCCGGTGCTCACCGGGCCCAACAAGGAGGAGCCGCTCTCCTGCTATATATAGCAGCGACCACCTACGTCGTTAGCGCGGTCCTAGTCGTGGAATGAAAAGAGGAAGGCCACGTGTATCCCGTTCAGTGTCCAGTCTACTACATCAATGATGTGCTCGCCGATTCAAAGATAAGATACCAACACCCGCAGAAGCTGCTATATGCGCTCCTGATGTTCTCAAGGAAGTTGCGCCACTACTTCTGTCTCGGTGAAATCCTCCATAACCGCGACATGAACGACTGAGTTGTCAAGTGGGCTGTAGAGCTCGGGGAGTTCGAGAGTACATTCAAGTCAAGGCAATCGATCAAGTCACAAGTACAGGCCGACTTCGTGGAGGAATGGGCAGAGGTCAAGGTGCCAACCCCCACCGAGCCGCCCGAGCACTCGACCCAATACTTTGACGGTGCCCTAAACCTATAAGGGGCTGGGGCAGGAGTCTATTCATCTCTCCATAGGGAAAGTACCTGAAATACGTCCTGCAGATCCACTACAAGGAAACCAACAATAGCGCCGAGTATGAGGCACTGATCCATGGCCTAAAGATGGCCGCAATGCTCGGAATGAAGTGACTGGTCTGCTACGAAGATTCTAAGGTCGTCATTGAGCAGGTCAGCAAGAATCGGGACTGCACCAAAGACACAATGGACGCCTACTGCGTCGAGATCCGCAAGCTAGAAGCCCAATTCTATGGGCTCGAGTTCCACCACGTCGCACGAGATGAAAACGTGGTGGCAGGCGTCCTCTCCAAACTCGGATCTAAGCGATCCGAAGTACCATCCGGGGTGTTTGTCCAAGACATTCGCGAGCCATCCATCAAGCTGTTGGACAATGAGAACTCCAAAGTGGCGGCTGACCAAGTCATCACAACCATCGAAGGACCATCAAAGGACGAATGGCGCGAACTCCTCATCGCATTTATCAAGGAAGATAAGATGGACACAACAAACAAACTCAAAGATGACCAAACAACCCTAGAGAAATTGAGTCGGTGAACCGCCAATTATGTTGTCATCGGGTTCGAGCTGTACAGAAAGCAACATCTTTAGGTGTACTCATGAAGTGCATACTGCAACGTGAAGGCCTGGCACTGCTACACGAGATCCACTCGGGCAGTTGCAGCAATCACGCGACAGCTTAAACACTGGTCGGCAAGGCATACAAATCCAAGTTCTTTTGTCCCATGGCGGCCAACGACGCTAAAGAGCTCGTCCAGCGCTGCGTTAGGTGCCAATTGTTTAGGAACAGAAACACCTGCCAGCCCAAGCACTCTGAACCATCCCACCATCTTTTCCCTTCGCGGTGTGGGGCTTAGATAGTGTGGAACCTTTCAAGCCAGCCTTGGGCGGATTCAAGCACATCCTAGTCGGGGCGGATGTTGGCGGTCGTGACAACACGTTTTCGACCACAAATACTCGGGAATAAAAGAGGTTATATGTGAAATTCCTTGCATCTAGGTTTATTTCTAATAGAGTTCCATGACAATAATGAGAAATACGAGCTATAGGGGTCATAATTGATCGATTCGGTCGAACGACATGATTTGACCGGTTACCCCCCTTAGTCGTATATGACACAAAGCACAACCGGGAGTCGTCCACATCAACGAAGACCAAGCGATGACGACACTTGACACGTGGGCGACCGCCACCTCATCCTTGGGTCAACACAGCACGAAGTACACTACCAGAAGCTAGCCCAAGGAGGTCCAAGACCAGAGGCGGTGCAGGGGAGGCCGGCTATGAGCCAAGCCCGATTCGGCCGAACCCTGGCCTTCGGCCGAACCGCCCCCACACCAGGAACTGACCCTAGGGAGCAATCTCAGCCCTTGGAGGCCAAAAGCGGTGGATCTGATGGTTCGGCCGAACCTATCCATTTGCTCGAATCAGCAAGGGGAGCCCCCTGGCTCCCTTGGCGGTTACTCCACCCAAACTGACATCACTTGCTATAAATTGGATAGTCCCATGCCCGGTTGAAGACACACTCAAGCTAAGGAGCTCATTTCCACTTGTTCTAGTAGAGTTAGGATAGTTTAGTTGGGAGTTAGAGTTGAATCGAGTTGTGCCTTGGAGGTTCCAGAGTCGTCTTCAGAAGCTCTGGTATAGGCTCTTGTATCTTTTCCTTTCCTTTTGCAGACTTTGAGTTATCAATATAAAGTTATCTTTATCATCTTGTCTGATTATTTATTGGTTGCTTCTACTTTATTCTAGTTGCATCTATATCATGTTTAGAATATAGTCGGTTCTAGTTCTCATGCTTCTAGATCTTGTTTAAGTCTTTATCTTAGCTGGTTCTTCGATCTTGGTCAATACTGTAGGTGAATTGTCACTAAGAGTATTGACAATGTTGCTTGCTCGTGCTAGCGGAGTAAGTAGTTGTTGACTAGTGTAGGAGTGGTTCCTAGACTAGCCAGTGGCCTTAGTTTACCCCTGAGTCTACGGAGGTAGTAGCCGTTAGGTGGTGACAGCCCTATACGGCCTTCATAGCCCATCACGTTTGTCTCGGCTTGTAGGATCCCCCAGTGCGGAGTTGGTGGTACCCCTTCTCATCCCTTTCTGCGTGTAATAGTTTCGTTGTCCCGACGCTAAGACATTATATTTAACCCTAACCTCTAAGTGTTGGCCCTTCTGCCTCTGTATCTCTAACCCCAAGTTACATAGATAGATAAAATTCCTAGGAATCCTCTATCTCTTCTCGTTGTCCTCCCAGCTATCTACTCCTCTTTCTTACCTGAGCCTCCCTTGAGCTGTGTCACGGTATATCGACTCCTATCCAATACCGTTATCCCCCATCTTGCTAGTCGTGTACCCCTCTCTGATAGTCTCGAATATCTGTTTGCTAGTACTCTTGCCATGAGCTTCCCTACGGAAATATAAGTTATGATACCTTGAATTACTCCTTGGTGAAGTGCTATAGCGGTAATTCTGTGCGCTTGCAGAATATTTATATATTTTACTGAGCCATAAGAAAAACTACTGAAACACTCCTTACCCCAGTACCGGGATTCACAATCCTGATATTGGATCGTAAGAAGTGACAACAGCGGACAAGTTCACCAAGTGGATCAAGTACAAGGTGGTTATCGACACTAAGTCGGAAACAACGGCCACCTTCATCAAGGAGCTCACGCACCGCTTCGGCGTGCCAAACCGCATCGTCCCCGACCTCGGCCCATAGTTCACACGCCATGAGTTCTGGGACTTCTGCCAAGATAGCAACATCGATGTCTACTACTCCTCGTCCGCCCATCCATGCTGTAATAGGTAAGTCGAATGAGCCAAGGGCATGGTCCTGAATGCTCTAAAGAAGGACATATATGATGCGCTTAACCCACGCGTAGGTCGGTGGGCAAAAGAAGTACCACACGTGGTATGGGGTCTGTGGACCCAGACGAGCCGGGCTCAGGGTACACCCCATTCTTCTTGGTCTACGGATCGGAAGCTATCCTACCGGCCGACCTAACCCATGGTGCCCCACACATCCAATTCTATGAAGAGGGCCGAGTCAAGTCGTCAGGCGGATATTGATGCTCTAGAGGAGCATAGGCTCTGCGCCTTGATTCAGCACACACGCCATGAGGAGCAAATTCGCCGGTACCATGAGAGGAGTGTCAGAGAACGCTCCCTCAACATAGGCGACCTTGCCCTGCGTCGGGTCATGTCTACGAAGGACCAACACAAGTTGTCGGTGCCTTGGGAAGGACCCTTCATCATCAAAGAAGTAATCTCCCCAAGAACGCATCGCTTGGAATGCGCCAATGGTGACCTAGTTCCAAACATTTGGAACATCCAACACCTCACTAAGTTTTACCATTAGTCTAGATACCAACTCTGTACCTTTCCCCTCTCATCAATATTAAATAAAAGTATCTTGCCTCATCAAATCTTTGGCATCTTGTTTACTCTTTGCTATATTCTTACTCCACCAAACGTATGCCAACCATGTGTTCCCCTTCATAATGTTCATGTAACAATAAATGGCTAGTCCGTTTCACTAAAACCAAAGTCTAAACATGTGCAAAAATACTCGACCCGATACCCTACCTACGACTAAGCCTCCATGAGAGCATCGTAGCATGTAGGCGCGCTGCCTCTCCGCGTGCTCCAGCCATCCGCCGGCCGAGTAACTAGCGCTGTCATGACTATGGTAAAGTGTTGAGGGTTGATAAATCAACTAAAGCAGACCATGAAGCATAAAGTTGAGCTACATGTTACAATAGGGTTTAGACATTGTCTTTCCCCAACACTACTGATTCTTTCTAATTGTCTGGAAAGATCAATTCGACAATCTTTCCAGCCAGGCCAGCAAAGGATGCGGACAGCGCCTTGAACTGCTCTTCGCTGTAGTCGGCGGCAAAACCCTCACTAGTGTATTCCAACTGTATGTCAGGGTAGTGTGTCTTCACGATCGCCAGCAAGTCTTTTGCCACAATGGTGGCTCCAGTCTTCATCGCAGCTCGGGCTCGACAAGGGGCTGCCCGGAGCATCTCATCCAGCGTCCTGGTAGGTGCGCCGGGCTCCATCATGTCAAGACCTTCGCAGGCGTGTCACGACGCGTCCTCCAAGGCCTTGAACCTCTTGGCGAATTATGCATGACCAAAATAACTCTCCTCTAAGCATCGGTCTCCCAACAACCACATGTGGAAGAAACAAATAGCAAGCAAGGGAACTCACCTTGTAGGGTGGCTTTGTGGGAGCCCACCGCTCGGGTAAACATGTGGCCGACATCGTCCTTCTCCTTCAGTGCAAGTGCCAGCTTCTCCTCCAACACCATCTTCACGTTGGCATGACCTACGCACGACGACCACCCACAACCAAGAGTTATGGTGTCATAACCAATACAAACCGGGTAGTAGAGACGATGGCACACGGGCCTAGGCTCACATTGCAGGGAACGCTGGTGGTCGACGATGTCCTGTTTCCACGCAACGTCTGGTTCTTGGCTTCCGCCTCCATCACCGCTACCCGATCTTCCAAAGCCTTCTTCTCCTTCTCAGCATCTGCGTACAAACAAGACATGCTTTTGTTAATGCAGGGACTCAGCACACATTCAAGCAAATGCGTGGGTCAACTTACTGGTGGCAAGTTCCTCCATCTGAGCCACGAGGTCCCAGTTGAGCTCGGCGGTCTTCTCTATATCCGCCTCCTTCTGGGATGTGAACTGCTTGGCTTTTGTGGCAACCGTGCGCACCCGCGCCCACAGCTCCAGAAGCTCCTTGTTTTGCTTCTCCGCCATCTTCACTATCTTGGTCTGCTCATGAGCATTTAGCAATAGAATCCGCAATAGCGAGCATGGCTTAGTGATAGCCCATTCACAAAAGGGGATAAAGGAATCTCACTACACATACCCCAAGACTTTTGTGTACGATGTTCGTGGCATCATGCATCCTGTTGGTGGCATCACGGTCCTCATCATATGAATACCCGGATTGCTCTACACGGCTCTGACCACCACTTCCTCCTGTGGCCCGCTTGTTGGCGGTCGTTACGGCATGTTTTCGACCACCAATACTCGGGAATAAAAGATGTTATATGCGACACTCCATGTACTTAGGTTTATTTCTAATAAAGTTCCATGAGTTTTAGTGTATATCACTTGTGCAGGTCCAATAACGACAAATAAGCGCTATACGGATCGAAATTGACCGATTCGGCCAAACGACACGATTCGGCCGCTTACCCCGCTTAGCCGTTACTGATGCGAAGCACAACTGGGAGGCCATCAATGTCAGCAGTGACCAAGCAGTGACTGTGTATGCCACGTGGATGATCGCCATGTCACCTCTGGGCCAAAATAAATATAAGTTCACCACGAACAAGCAACCCAAGAGGTCCAGGACCAGAGGCGGTGCAGGGGAGGCCGGCTGTTGGCGGTCGTTACAACCCAACTTCGACCACCAATACTCGGGAATAAAAGAGGATTTATGTAACATTCCATGTACTTAGGTTTTAGTTCTAATAAAGTTCCATGAGTTTTGGTGAGTGTTGCTTATGCAGGTACAATATCTACAAATACGTGCTATATGGGTCGGAAATGACCAATTCGGCCGAACGACACGTTCGGCCGGTTACTCCCCTTAGTCGTACAGGCCAGCGGGAGCCGTCCACGTCAACCAAACGACAACACACGACACGTGGTGACCGCCAACACATCCCGGAGCACCGACACGTCATCCTGGGCCGAATCAATTCAAACCCAAGCACCAGAGGCCAGCCCAAGGGGTCCAGGAGCAAGAGGCGGTGCACGGGGGGCGTTCTGGGCTGAAAGTCCAGTTCGGCCGAACCCACCAGTTCGGCCGAACCGTCCCCAATGCACCAACCGCCTCCAGGAGTGCATCCATGCCGTCCAGAGCCAAGGCGGTGGATCCAGGGGTTCGGCCGAACCGACCTGTTCGGCCGAACCCGGTCTCTTCGCCCGAATCAACAGGGAATATCCCCTGGATCCCTTGACAGTTACTCCACTCCAAACCGCCTTAGGACACCTATATAAGCAGTGGCATACACCTTGTATCAAACACAACACAAGAGTAGAGTGCAGGCGAAGCACTGTTAGTTCTCCACTTGTATTAGTAGAGATAGGGAGAGAGGAGAGGTGAGCGTCCCGAAGTGTCGGCCCCTCTTCCCGCTGTACCTCTACGGATGCAGCTCTGCTTCGAGTGACATCCGGGTCATGTCTGGTAACTCTTTTATCTCTCTCTGATTAATTGAGCATTCAGTTCTTACATTTATATACTTGTCTCGTTCTTCGTTCAATGCTTAGTTGATTGGTATAACAGTATACTGGTTGCTTAGCTTGGGTGCTTATCTTGCTATAGGAGATAAGTAGTTATTGACTAGTGTAGGAGTGGTTCCTAGACTTGCCAGTAACCTTAGTTTCTGCCCGTCGCAACGGAGGTGGTAGCCGTAAGGTGGTGACAGCCCTTTCGGTCTTCGTAGTCCATCACGTTAGTTCTGGTGTCCTAGGACCCAAGGTTCAGGGTAACCGGCACCCCTTCTCATCCCTTTCTGTGTGTCGGAGGCTCTGTAGTCCTGAAGCAAGTATCTATCTGTATCTTCTGCTCTGCTTAGTCAATCGGTAGAATACCCTTACCAGACCTGTACCCTCTCTACCCTCCTACCTCTTCTCTTCTCTCCTTGTTGTCGTCATCCACCTCATCCATTTCATTCATCCACTCCATCTACCTAGGACAACTTAGTTTAGAATCAGTCCACTTCTCGTTCTCCGTGGAAATCGATACCTTGGAATACTCGCGGGTGAAAGCTACATCGGTATCCGTCCACTTGCGGATTTATCTGTAGGCCGTAAGGAGTGCCAACAAGCTTTCTGGCGCCGTTGCCGGGGAACGGTAGATGTTCTGATTCAGAACCCAAGTTGTCCGTGTATCCCACCATCATCCACCATCCATATGGATGCCACTCTTACCTTACGCCAACACTCGGCTCCAAAGGGCGCTTGTTTGGAGCCACTACCATCATCACATCCCATATCCACACCCGGCTTCAGAGCCATGGTTCGTGAGCAATCGTTCTCAGGAACGAAGGCTGAGAGTCCATATGCGCATTTGCGCGAGTTTGAGCAACTCTGCTCGTGCCTGACCATTGCGGGCATGACACAAGAGACACTCAAATGGAAGCTATTCCCGTTCTCATTAACGGGAGGAGCGAAGAAATGGTACTCTCTGGCAATCAGTACTACGGAAGGGAGTTGGGAGACTCTTAGAGAACAATTCTGTCTAAATTTCTTCCCAATCTCCAAGGTAGCTAGCCTCCGAATCAAAGTTCTTACCTTTAAGCAATTAGAGGGAGAGTCGTTAGGAGCTACCTGGGCTCGTTTCAAGCAAATCTTGGCATCCGGACTAGACCTAAGCCTACCAGAACCTGTTGTTTTACAACACTTCAGCCTTGGCCTCTGTCCTGTAGCCGCAACTTTCTTGGACTCTGCTTCAAAAGGGTCGTTTTTTCATTTGACTCCTAGTGAAGCGAGGATAGTCCTGGAGCGCATCCTGGACGACACTCCCTACACTGGAGTCTATGACGAACTCCCTGATGAAGAAGAGAAGCAGCCTAAACCTGAAGAGCCTGTACACCAACAATCCAAATCTATCAGCCCTTCCATTCCATCAGAACCCGATGCTCAATTCGAACCACAACCTTACTCTAGCCTGGACTACTATCCTCCACTCTACACCACCCCCTATGATTTTGACGATGGTCTATTCGATGACATCAACTGTGCCATACGTTTCCCACGGGGACAATGTATAGAGCAAAAGGATCGACCACCCGACAAGGAAGCACTAGAATATCAAAGAGAGTACTTAGGCCGTCTCTCTGCCATCAAAAGTTGGGAATGGCTAGACGAGGCAGAAGCCTCGACCGAGGTCGTTAAAATGCCCAAGAGAATCCGAACAATCTTTTGTGAAGTTATGGGCATGGACAAAGAAATCGGGTATGACTCGAGCCTCGGAATCAACATAATCTCTAGCTCTTTGGTGCGAGCCCAACTTCCCGATGAACCATGGTCATCATCTCAGAAACATCTAAGGTTCATATCAGGAAGGGTCCTCGACTGTTTAGGGATCTTGCGGGTCATACCCGTTAAGATTAATGACCCTGAACTTTTCTTGGATTTCCATATCTTTGACTTACCTGAAAATTCCACTCAGTCCATCATTATTGGTAGGCCAATCATGAAAATCCAAGAAAATTCACCAATAAACCAGCTAGAGCTTAGGATCGGAAAAGAATTTGTCCCAGTCTCTTATTCCTATTCCTTGAGTACCCCAATAGAGACAGACCCCGATCCTGATCCAATAGAGGAAGTCATGTCAACAACTCTGGCAGACTTAGAGCAACCTTTCCTAGAAGAAGATGCCCAATTCCTTATGGAGGAAGAAGACATTCATCCTCCAATCGAGCCTAAGCCTCTTCCCTCTGGATTGAAGTGTGCTTCCCTCTTTAAGGATGAATACACTCTAGTGACCATCAGTGACCAGCTCTCTGGCATTGAAACCCAACAGACTTTCACGGTCCTGGAGGAAGATCGGTCAGTCTTTGGACACTCAATCCAAGACTTCAAAGGGATTACTCAATCGGAATCTGTTCCTCAGGTACTCGCAAGCACTTTTTCAACTGAGACACATGGAACACATCATGTACTCCCTCTAACTTCTCTGGTAGCTCTAACTGATACGCCACCTCACCTTTCCGACCAAGTACCTTGAACGGTCCAATATATCGAGGTGCTAACTTGCCCTTGACGTTGAACCTCTTCACGTCTCTCATGGGTGACACCTTGAGATACACGAAGTCTCCAATTTCGAAGCTGAGATCCCTCCGTCGGTTATCCGCATAGCTCTTCTGTCTGGATTGTGCCACTTTCAGATTCTGTCTGATTATCTGCACTTGTCGCTCTGCCTCTCTTAGTATTTCAGGTCCAAATACCTGACTTTCTCCTGTCTGATTCCAGAATAGTGGTGTCCTACACTTTCTGCCATACAGAGCCTCGAATGGTGACATCTGCAAACTCTTCTGATAACTATTGTTGTATGAGAATTCCACGTACGGTAGACTCTTGTCCCAACTGGTACCATATTGTAGAGCACATGCTCTCAACATATCCTCCAATATCTGATTCGTCCGTTCGGTCTGCCCATCTGTCTGCGGATGGTATGCTGAACTGAACTGTAGCTTAGTGTCCATAGACTCATGCAATTGTCGCCAAAAGTGTGATGTGAACTGGGTGCCTCGATCTGACACTATTCTTTTCGGTACCCCATGCAAACACACAATCCTCTCCATATACAACTCTACTAGTCTGGCTCCCGAGTAGGTGGTCTTTACTGGTAGGAAATGCGCCACTTTGGTCAAACGATCCACAATTACCCAGATTGAGTCAAATCCCCTCTGAGTGCGAGGTAAGCCAGTGATGAAATCCATACCGACTTCTTCCCACTTCCATTCAGGTACCTTCAGGGGCTGGAGCAAACCTACTGGCCTCTGATGTTCAGCCTTGACTCTCTGGCACGTGTCACATAGAGCTACGTATGTGGCCACATCTCTCTTCAATCCGTACCACCAAAATCTCTGTTTGATATCTTGGTACATCTTGGTACTACCTGGGTGTATCGAATATGCCGATTCATGGGCTTCCCTGAGAATTGCATCTCTGATCTGCACTATATCTGGTACACAGATCCGCTTCTCGTACCACAAAGTTCCTTGGTCATCCACTCGAAAACCAGGGGCTTTTCCTAATGCCACCAGTTCTACGATCTCCTTGATCTTCTCATCTGTGAGCTGTCCTTTTCGGATCTCTTGCAACAAGGTCGGTTCTACTGCCATCTCGGTGACGCTGGTCACAAATCCCAGACTCATCCTTTCAAACTCTAAACTGAGTTCCTCCGGTAAGCAATGTCCCGTGATCTTATGCACGTAACTCCTTCTACTCAGAGCATCTGCCACCAGATTGGCCTTCCCTGGATGATAATGAATTTCCAGGTCGTAGTCCTTGATCAACTCTAACCAACGACGTTGCCTCATATTCAGATCTGACTGTGTGAACACATACTTGAGACTCTTGTGGTCAGTGTAAATTTCACACTTATGACCAATCAAGTAATGCCTCCAAATCTTCAAGGCATGTACTACAGCTGCCAACTCCAGATCGTGTGTTGGGTAATTCTGCTCATGTTTCCTCAACTGCCTCGATGCATAAGCTACTACTCTGCCTTCCTGCATGAGTACACATCCCAATCCCAGACGAGATGCATCGCAGTAGATAGAGAAGCTCTTGGTTATATCTGGCAACACTAGTACAGGTGTCGTTGTCAACCTCTTCTTCAATTCCTCAAAGCTGACTTGACATTCTTCAGTCCAGACAAACTTGGCATTTTTCTCCAATAACGCCGTCAGGGGTTTAGCAATCTTGGAGAATCCTTCAATAAACCTCCGATAGTATCCAGCCATTCCAAGGAAACTTCTGATTTCACTCACATCCTTAGGCGGATTCCAACTCAGCACATCACTAACCTTCTTCGGATCAACTGCCACTCCACCTTTGGACAGTACGTGTCCCAAGAATGCTACTTCCTTCAACCAAAACTCACACTTGCTCAGCTTGGCATACAACTGATGCTCACGGAGTCTCTGCATCACCAGCCTCAGATGTTCTTCATGCTCTTCCTCATTCTTGGAGAAAACTAGAATATCGTCAATGAACACCACTACGAACTTGTCAAGATAATCCATGAACACACTGTTCATCAAATACATAAAGTATGCCGGTGCATTTGTTAATCCAAAAGACATAACGGTGAACTCATATAGACCATATCGGGTTGTGAAGGCTGTTTTGGGGATGTCAGTCACTCGTATCCTCATCTGATGGTAACCGGATCGGAGATCGATCTTAGAGAACACACACGCTCCTTTCAACTGGTCGAAGGGGTCATCAATCCTTGGCAGCGGGTACTTGTTTTTGATGGTCACTTCATTCAAAGCTCGATAATCCACACACAATCTCTGGGTCCCATCTTTCTTATCCACAAATAAAACTGGTGCTCCCCAAGGGGATGAACTAGGACGAATATACCCTTTTGCTAACAACGCCCTTAATTCCTCCTTAAGTTTCTCTAGTTCTTTTACTCCCATTCTATATGGCCTCTTAGCTATAGGTGCAGTACCAGGTTTAAGATCAATAACAAATTCAACTTCGCGGTCTGGGGGCATACCTGGTAACTCATCTGGAAACACGTCTGGGAATTCGCACACCACTCTAATGTCTTCCAGTGCTACACCTTCAGCTTGGTAGATCTGATTGTGTCCCAAGGGACTAGCTGCTTGGTACTCCACTTTCTCACCAGTCTTTGCTGTCAGCTGCACTGTTCTTTTGGAGCATTGAATCACCCCATCATATCTGGCTAACCAGCTCATACCCAGAATCAAGTCAAACCCAAGGGTTTCTAGGACTATCGGGTTCACCACAAAGTCTACCCCCCTTATTGTGATGGTGATACAGGGGCAACGTAAAGTGGCACGCTGTTCTCCCCCGGGTGAACTAACTACCATGGGGTTTCCCATAGGTTGCAAGATCATCATGTTCTTTTTCACGAAAGCAGCAGATATGAAAGCATGCGAAGCTCCAGTATCAAACAAAACAGTTGCGAGAGACGAGTTGACAGGGAACGTACCCACAACGACATCCGTCGCTCCTTCTGCGGTTTCCGCACCCATGTGGTTGACCTTTCCTCTCGCTGGGTTCTGCTGCTGATTCCCGTTCTGGTGCTGCGGCTGTCCTATCCTCTGATTGTTGTTCTGACCCACGGTGTTCTGAGCCTTGCGAGGACAAGCACTGGCATAGTGTCCCAGCTCACCACAACCAAAACACCTCGGAGCCATAGGTGCATTGTTGGTCGGATTGGGGCGTTGGACAGGACCGCTCTGTGGCTGGTTCTGAGGACGCTGCTGAGGTAGTGCTGAGGGGTACTGGGGACGTGGCTGGTACTGGGGTCGTTGCTGATACTGGTTGCGGTTCATCAAACCGGACTGTCCCTGGAAACGCTGTGGTGTCACCATCTGCTGGTTTCCTTGCTGAGGATTGAAGCGAGGGCGAACATTGCTTCCTGACGGTGCGCCTTGAAGCTTTCTCTTCTTTTCTTCCATCTCACGGCGCTTGTGCTCCAGCAGTAGTGCGCTATCCACCAGTTCTTGAAAAGTGGCGAACCTAGAGCACAGGAGCTGGTACTGGAGTGTATCGTGCAGGCCATCTCGGAATCGGGTCTGCTTCTTCCTATCCGTATTCACGTCCTCTGGAGCATAACGGGCTAACTCAATGAACTTGTCACGATAAGCGGTGACACTCATACCTTCTTGCTTCAATGCCAGGAACTCCTTCTTCTTCAAGGTCATCAGCGCTTCCGGCACGTGGTGAGAACGGAAGCTGTCGCAGAACTCCTGCCAAGTGATCTGGTCACGATTGGGGTGAGCATACTGGTACGCATCCCACCAATCCAAAGCTGCTCCCTGGAGCTGTCCACTTCCATACAACACCTTCTCCCGGTCGTTGCACTGTGCGATGTCCAGCTGACGTTCCACTGCCTTGAGCCAGTCTTCTGCTTGCATTGGGTCGCTAGACTTGTTGAAGGTAGGGGGGCGTCCCTTCATAAACTCGCCCCTTTTATCTCGGGGTTGCACGTAGTGCTGTTGGGGCGGGTTCTGCTGATTCTGCTGCATTAGTGCTATGGTTTGCGCCATCTGCTGTGTCAGCTGAAGTTGCATCTGCATCATCTGCTCCATGGTGAGTGGCGGTGGTGGAGGTGGTGGGTTCTGGTTCTGGATGCTTCCACTGCCTCCGGGGTTGCTTCTGGTGTTAACCATCTACCATATCAAGAAATCTCCCATCAGTATTCCCGCCAACCGGTATTAGATAACCCATGCTTGCAGATGGTGCATAAGAAGATAGCAGTACTTGGAAAGATATGATTCAGAGGTATAGAGAGTAAGACAGAGGAAGTGCAAAGGAGATAGATAACCCAAACTATTTATTCACTAATATTCCTTAAACCTTAGTCCTATATCTAGATGGAGATAGACTCACGTCTATGACCATCACAATCATTACAAAGATCCAAATCAAACATAAGCATAATAACAACAAAATCAAGCACCCAAAGACATGATTCACACAAGACTCGACAGCACTGGTTTTGAAAGACGTAACTAAATGATCTGAAACAAAATCATGGCGGTCTCCTAATGATTTATCAACCGTTCTAACTAGGCTGCGTTCCTACAGTCAGCATGGCTCTGATACCAATCTGTCACACCCAGATTTACACAGAAACCCGAATGCTTCTATATGTGTGCCCAGGAAGTCCACAGAACACATATAGATAACAAATATGATAAACAGAGTACATATGCTCGAATAAAATGGTTTTACATCAGAGTTTGACTAAAATAACTAAATAACACAGCGGAAGACTAATTATTAACTCTCTCTCTAAACGAAGACGAAGTCGAAGACGAAGCCGATAACCATAATCCACAGGGACACCGACTGGTTGAGCACAGCTAGTAGAATGGTAGATCTTCAGGAAATTCAATAGCAGCAGTACCATCTAATCCATCTGTTACCCATCCGGGATTTTGTTGAATGGCAAGTGTAAGTAAATGTCTTACTTAGCAAATACAACACGGGTAATGAAGGCTTAAAAGAACTGCTTGACCCGGCTGTACTACATTAGCAATTTTAGTTGATTCATTTTAACATAAACCAAGATTACTACATTTAAGTGAATCCCAGTTGCAATTCCCAATTAATGAAGTAGAGGTGAACATTAAACAATAATAATCATCAATTTCTAATCAAAAAGGATCCAGGCCGCTCTTGACCCTGAGCAAGGCTATCATGATAGATTATACACTCTGCAGAGGTTTCGCCCTTTTCCCACCAGTCGCGTAAAAGTTCAAAGGAACTTTGTACCCAACCACGCACATCAACACTTCCGAGGTGTGACTGCATAGGGACGCTACGAGGCTTTTCACAAGACACCCTAACAAAACAGTAGCCGTTATGGTACAACCTAGGCAGCATGACCCAAGGCACCGAGATTGACTGACGCCCATGTCGCAACACGAGGGGGTCAATGGCGTCCAAGCGCGGTAATAAACATCAACAACAAAATAAATAGCGCAACGTGTGGAACCCCCGCCATACGGAAGCTCCCAACACGGGACTGTGCCTCACGGGGACATAGCCAACGGATACTCCGTCCTCGGTGGATCAAACCATACTCTCACCCATGCTTCCCATAACGCCGTCGGCCCGTCGGTAACTACTGTCAAGCTAGAGACGTACATGTTACTTGTCCAAGACCAGAGCCATTATAGTTCCGGCGGTGGCGACAGGTTCCTGGGTTGCCGCTTTAAGAACCAGTCCTTACGGAGAGACACTAGGGCCAAGCATGAAGCATACGCCCTAGCTCCCTGATCCATGTTGCTAAAAAGCAAGTTTTACCATTAACATTGAAGTGAACCATTAAGTCAAGATTAACAGTTAAACATTGGTGACAGTAGCTGCGCTTAGCAAAGGTCTACCCAAATGCAATAACCCAGGGTAATCAAGGTATAGGATAAACAAGCTAGGATCAACCTTAATAGGAACAATTTAGACACATGCATATGCAGTAAATAGTGTAAAGGTGTGTTTAGGTAGCAAGGATTGTCCGTGCTGTACTTGCCTTCGTCCAACTGCTGCTGCTGCTCTTGCTGCTGCTGTTGGTCTTGCTCCTCGTAACCCTCGAACTCAAACGCGTACGGCTCACCGACTGGACTCATACATCAACACACAAGCATCCAAGCAAGCCAGTACATGCAAACAATATTAATCTATTAGAACAGTACACCAAACAATAAAAACAGAACAAAAGAAGGCTTAGAAACCAATCTACGCTTCGCTACGAACACGTGAGCGCGAAAATCACTCAAATCGGAGCTAAAACGAAGAAGTTATGGCTTTTCTAAGGTTTAGGGACTTGCTGGCAAAGTTTTAAAAGTTCCAGGGGCTTATTTGCAAAAACTCAGGGGCTAAAACATAATTTTATATAAAAACAGGAGGGTTTATTTGCAATTTGACCAAAGCAGGACCTCGGGTACTATTTTTAAATAAGTCAGGGGGTTTTCTGTAAAAATCAGGACTTAATTGTAATTATTTTTGAATAGATTTGGACTGCGGGTTAATTTTGAAAAAGTGGAGGGGTTCTTTTGCAAAACGTCCATGGCTGACTGGGGTTGACCGTTATGGTCAACTTTGACCCGGGCTGGTTTTAGATCTGAGCCGTCGGATTGAACACAGACGGTTGGGATTGGATCAGGGGAAGGGGTCGTCGGCGGCGAACGGAGCTGCGACGGCGAGCGGCGGCGCTTCGCCGGCGAAACTCGACAACGAGTTAGAGGGCTCGGTTTGGGTCGGGAAGTGGTGCTACAGGCGCGGGGTGACGCGGCGAACTCGTCGGGATGGGTCTCGTCGACGGCGGAGCAACAACGGCGGCGGCGCTCGGGCGGTGGCGATTCAACGCGGGGGCGGTGCTACGGAGCACGGGGAGGGGCGAGAAGAGCAGCTACGGCTTCGGAAGGAGGAGGCGAACCTAGCTAGGGGGTCCTGGAGGATGGAAACGCGGCGGTGCGAGCTCGCGACGCGCAATGGCGGCGGCGGCGCTCGGGTGGCGATGGCGAGCTCGCAGCAGAGGGAGGGAGAGAGCATGAAGAGGCTCGGGAGCACGAGTACCTGCTGGGGAAGCTCCTTGGGCGGCTAATTCGGTCGGAGCGACGGCGAGTCAACGGGTCCGCGGCGGCGCAGATCTCGGGCAGCGGCGGTTCGGGCGGCGGCCGTGCGGGGAACGAGAGCGAGGGCGGCTAGGGTTGGAGGGCATCGCGAGACGGGGCGGCGGGTATTAGAAGGCGGCCGAGGGAGTCCTGGTGATTCTCGACGTTCGCGCCGTGGCCGGGCCGGATTCCAGCGCGTGGCCGTGACGGAGTCGAACTCCGACGGGAGGAAGGAGACGGGTCTGACCCGTGGGGCCCGCGCGTCAGTCGGCGTGGAGAGGGGGGGGCGCGAGGCTGGCTGGCTTGCTGGGCTGCGCGACAGGCGGCTGCTGGGCCGCGAGGTGGGCCGAGCAGGAGCGGGTGGCAGGCAGGAAAAAGGGCAGTGCGGGCCGCGGCTGGCTGGGCTGGAAGCGGGGTGCGAGCAGGCCGGCGCGGGCGGATCAGGCCGCTGGGCCAGGCCGAATGCGGAGCAGGGGGGAGTGGGCCGCTGCTGAAGAAAAAGAAAGAAGGGCCAAAATCGGACGAGGAAAATAGTTAAGGGAGGAAAAGTGGACTCGGGCCACAGAAACTTTTCTAGAGCTCCAAACTAAGCGATTCAAATTCAAATTTAAACAGAATTTAAATTCAAATTGAACCACACACAAACAAAACACAATGCAGTCGGCATGAATGCAACAAAAATGTTTCTAACCTTATATTTAATTTTATTTACCGTAAATAATTTATTTTTCCTTAGATAAATATGAGCATCAAATTAAATAAAAACAATTTAATTACTAAATTTTTAAAATAGGCATTTTTAGGGTGTTACAATAGTGTCATGCGGTCGTTTCGTTTTTAGATAGAGCACCGTTAGATTGGTTTGCTAGTTTGTTTATTTCATTTATTTCCTTTAGAATATTGTTTAGGGTGCTCTGAACTATTTCCCTTCCCAAATATTTTGTTTCTAATCTTAGCTTGATGAATAAATAAAATTAGGGTTGAATGCCAAAAGAATAAAATTATTGCTCCGGTTGGTGCATTTGAGCCAACCGGAGATTGCCCTGTTTAACGAAAAAGATACATGAGTACAGGATGACACAAGAGCAACCCGACATGACGGAGCACACACCACTTCGGCCGAACCAGTTGGTTCGGGCGAATTGGGCAATTCGGCCGAACCCACCAGTTCGGCCGAACCAGCCCGGCTCGTACCGCTCGCGCACCTACACGCTGGTTTGCACTCTCCCCCCTGACCACTTTTTCTGTGTTGCCACATTTCGAAATTTTGATCAATGCATGCCTCACATAAATGAAACGTTCTCGGTTTTTCTTTTATACCATGAACTTGCCTATTGCTTATTTCAAACCTAGTATCTTTTTCCTATGAAATATTTCATGATAGGACCCCCCTGATCTAGGTTGTTGATGATTATGATATGTCTCAATAAAACAAACCACTTGTTCATTCCACCATTCGGGAGAATTTAAATTTTGAAAACATAAAACTATACCCTATCCTTTCATCCTATCCACTACTTCCACTACAAATATGCTTGAGAAATTTATTCCAGAGATATTTGTCATGGCTAGTACAATGTCTTGTCGAATTTTGAGTCCCCAGAGATGATCATATTGCCCCAGGTCTATTGCAAGTACATCTATCATCAGAGTGTAGTAGAAGTCCTCATGCCTTGGTGATAACCTGAAAAAAAAGAGAAGAGAAGAAAGGACTCGTGGAACTCCAAATGAAAAAAAAGGAGGAAAGGAAATTCCAGAAAAGGGAAGAATAAAGAAAAGGGGTCACGAGGCTGAGGACCGACATGAACTCTCCATCTTTAACTTGCAATTTGGCTAAGGGCAACGATGAGAAACTCTGGGAACCAATCTTCGACTCGACAGAAGTACATGACTTGACAAGGCCACCACCTGAGAGACAAAGAAAAACATAAAAGAGAGTGAGTGAAAAGGAGTGACTCCAGAGAGCTGAGAGTATCAGGGATGAAGGGACAAGGGTTATTTATTTGTGAAAATCAGAAAAACCCCGAATGCAGGATGAGCAAGAGGATCTTGTTGTAAGAGCCATTCCGACTATCAACCGCCCAAGATCCAGGGAATAGCCACTGCAAACTCACAAATATGGAGAAAAGTTTGGAATATTCAATATGCAATTATTCATGTCATGAAAGAACCCTTACCTTAGTCTTGCTCATATTTCAATTTCTTTACTCGGGACGAGCAAACATCTAAGTTTGGGGGAGCTTGTTGGCGGTCATTACGGACCGATTTCCGACCTCCAACCGAGTATAAAATAAATACAATGGAACCAAACACTTTAGCTATAGGGCTTATCACTAACTATTTCCAAAAGTTTTGGTGATTGTCCATTGTGCAGGTACACTGGAGAAATACGTGCTATAGGGGTCGAAAGTGACCGATTCGGCCGAACGACATGATTCGGCCGGTTACCGCCCTTAGCCGTACAAGCCACCAGGAGCCGTCCACGTCAACGATCACCAAGCAACAACAACAACACACGACACATGGACGACCGCCACTTCCTCCTGGACCAATGCCACGTCACTCTGGGCTTGTACAACATGAATCCAATCAACAGAAAGCAGCCTAGAGCAACCCAGGACCAGAGCCGGTGCTAGGGGGAGGAGGGCTATGGGCCAGGCCCGGTTCGGCCAAACCCAGGCCTTCGGCCGAACCGGCCCTAGCTGGGAACCGCCTCGCCAGGCTGAATCCTGGACCTTGGAGCAAAGGGCTGTGCATCCACTGGTTCGGATGAACCAGAGGATTCGGCCGAACCAAGATCTTCGATCGAATCAGGGGACCCGGCTCCCAGGGCCCCTTGGCGGTTACTTCACCCATAACCGCCATCACTTGCTATAAATGGAGGGCTCCAGCACCTGCAATCATACACAATACAAGAGAGGAGTTCCTTAGCGAAGCTCTGCCACTTTCATACTTAGAAGATAGGGAGAGAGGAGAGGTGAGCGTCCGGAGAGGAGCTGGAGTGTCGGCCCCTCTTCCAGCTATACCTCTACAGATGCGGCTCTGCTTCGAGTAACATTCGGGTCATGTCTGGTAACTCTTGTATCTCTTCCTGATTAATTGAGCAGTCAGTTATACTTTTATTTACTTGCTGGTTCTTCGTTCAATGCTTAGTTGATTGGTATAATTGTATACTTGTTGCTCGGCTTGGGTCCTTGTCTTTCTATAGGAGATAAGTATTAACCGACTAGTGTAGGCGTGGTGCCTATACTTGAGCTTAACTTAGTTTGCCCTCGAGTCTACGGAGGTGGTAGCCGTTAGGTGGTGACAGCCCTATGCAGCCTACGTAGTCCATCACGTTCATCTCGGACTGCGGGATCCCTGAGTGTAGGATTGGTGACACCCATTCTCATCCTTTTCTGCATGTCATAGGTTCTATTGTCCCGAAGCAAGTATCTATATGTACCCTCTGATCCGCTCAGTTAATCAGTAGAGTGCCTCTATCAGACTCGTACCCTCTCTACCCTCTCATCGCTTCTCTTCCCTCTTTGTTGTTGTCATCCACTTCATCCATCCCATACCATAACCCTTGGACAACTTAGTTTAGAATTAGTTCACTTCTCGTTCCCCGTGGAAATCGATACCTTGGAATACTCCCGGGTGAAAGCTACATCGGTATCCGTCCGCTTGCGGATTTATCTGTAGGCCGTAAGGAGTGCCAACACCTAGATAGGCATAATTGCCTTTGGCACAGCAGACAAAGGCGTCGCCTCCCGTGAGCTCTGTTGGGGTAAGCTCCCCTCCAAAGCACTAGCAGAGGAGTCAGCATCCTCGCTGGCCATCGGTGATGTCCCCGCACGCTGCATCATCTAGGTTGTGTTGCTCGGACTCTGCGTTCGAGGCTCGGCTGACCTCTTCCGAGCACTGGGCTCTACCCGAGTCTCAGACATCTTGCACGTGGTGGCTCGGGTCCCCCCCGTGGGCTCAATGTCACACCCGAATTTTCACAAAAACCCGAATGCGGCCATATGCGTGCCTAGGAAGTCATAGTACACATATAATGGTCAAATATGATAAACAGAGAACATATGCTAGAATAAATTCTTCATTAAATAAAGTGTTTACATTAGAGTGCTTCATAAATGATCTAAGCAATAACAGCGAAAGACTAATAAAACTCTCAACTAATGGAGCCGCAATCCACAAGGACTCTGACTGGGAGATCACAACTCAGTAGTACGGTAAATCTTCTGGAAACTCAGTAGCAGACTCATGCCCAGCCCAATCTGTTTACCCATCCGGGATTTTGTTGAATAAAATGACAAGTGTAAGTAAACAATTACTTAGCAAGTATAGCACGGGTATGAAGGCTCAAAATAGGCTAGACATGGCTTAACTGCATTAGCATTTTTAGTAGGTTCATTTTAACATTAACCAAATTACTACAAGTGAATGAAACCCGGTTGTAACCCAATTAATAAAGTATAAGTGACATTAAACATAAATAAACATCATATTCTAATAAAAAAGGATCCAGGCCGCTCGTGACCCTGAGCAAGGCTATCATGATAGATTTACACTCTGCAGAGGTTTCGCCCTTTACCCACCAGTCGCGTAAAAGTTCAAAAGAACATTGCACCTAACCACGCACAACAACACTTCCGAGGTGTGATTGCATAGGGACGCTACGGGGCTTTTCACAAGACACCCCAATAAGACACTGGCCGCTAAGGTACAATAAGGTGGTGAGACTCTAGGCACCGAGATCGACGTACGCCTACGGAGTCACACCATAGGGGGGTCGATGGTGTCCAGAGCGCGGGCATCGCACCCAACAATGCGCAACGTGCGGAGTTCCCCATCGCAGGGACTCCCAACACGGGACTGGATCTAACGAGACCTAGCCGACGGGGCTACCGTCCTCAGTGGAATCAAGAAACACCCCGTGCCTTACTTCCCATAACGCCGTCGGCCCCACCGGTAACCACTGGCAAGCTAGAGACGTACAAGTTACTTGACCAAGACCAGAGCCATAATAGTTCTAGTGGTGGCGACAGGCTCCTGGGTTGCCGCTTTAAGAACTGGACCTTACGGAGAGACAATGGAGCAAAGCACACAGCACCTGCCCCAGCTCCCTAAACCATGTTGCTAAAAAGCAAGTTTTATCATTAATGTTGAAGTGAACCATTAAGTAAAAATTAACAGTTAAATAAAGGTGACGGTAGCTATGCATAGCAAAATCTACCCATATACATAAACCCAAGGTAATCAAAGGATAGGAGTAAACAAACTAGGTACAACCTTATTAGGACATCAAATTAGACACATGCATATGAAAGTAAATGTATGTATAAAGTGTGTTTAGGTAGCAAGGATTGTCCATGCTATAACTTGCCTTCCTCGAAGGGCTGCTGCTGCTGCTGCTGTGGGTCCTGCTCCGGAAAGTCCTCCACGTACTCGAACTCCAAAGCGTACGGCTCACCGACTGGACACGAATCACCATACAAGCGAGCACGCAAACCAATACATGCAAACAAATAATAATCTATTAGAACAGTATGCCAAACAATAGAAACTGAACTAATAAAGGTTCTAGAAATGATCTATGCTTCACTACAAACACATGAGCGCGAAAATCACACTAATCGGAGCTAAAACGGAAAAGATATGACAATTTTAAGTTATAGGGACCTGCTGGCAAGTTTTAAAAGTTTCCAGGGGCTTATTTGAAGAAACCAGGGACTTATATGTAATTACACTTAAAAACCGAAGGTCTAACGCGCAAAAATGACTAAAAGGACGGTGGGTTCTATTTCCTAAAAGCTTAGGGGTTTTTCTGTTAAAAACAGGACCTAAACATAAATACTTTTCAACGGGGGTGGACTGCGGGTTGATTCTCATAAAGTGGAGGGGTTCTTTAGCGACAGTGCAATGCTGACCGGTATGGACTTGTTGACTTGAGGGCTTGGAGCTATTCTGGGCCGTCGGATCTAAATTGCGTGGCCCAAAGCAGATCAGGGGAGGTGCTCGCCGGTAGGGAAGGGAAATGCGGCGGCGCTATTGTTGGGCTTGGCGAGGGCTCGCCGGCATAAAGCCGTCCGAGCGCTGCCGACCTCCAATCGCGACGAGATCTCGTCGGGGAGGGAGCTGGGAGCGCGGGGAACTCTTCTGGATGGTTCAAGTCGGGATGGGAGTGGTGGAGGGTGGCGCACGGCGATGGCCGGTGGTGGTGGAGCTCCAGCAAAGTGAAACGGGCGCTACGGTGCGAGAACGGGGGAGGGAAAAGGCTTGGAGTGTTCCTCACCTCTTGGTGATGCTCCTAGTGAGGCCTAATTGGCCGGGGCAGTGTTGTGGTGGCCGGTCGATGGTGGCCGGCGCTCAGGCGGGGATCGGCGGCGCGGGGAGCTCAGGTGGAAGACGCTGCGTTGGCTCAAGGGCTCGGGGAGTGTTGGCGAGATGCCGGGGGCGCTGGGGGCTGCTTAAATAGGCTCGGGCGGGGTGCTCCTATGGCAAGTAAGCCCGGCGATCGGGGAGGCGGCGGCCGAAGCTCGGGTTTCCAAGCGGGGGTGCTCCTTCCATGCCTAGGCGGCCGGGAAAGGAAAGGAGCGGGGGCAGGAAGGTGCGGGGAAGGTTTGTGGAGGGCCCACGGCGCTGGGGAGCAGACAAGGCGGCCGGCGGAGCGGCGAGAATTTTGCCGGGAATGGAGGGGGCGTCGGGCGGGAGGAAGCAGATGCCATGTGGGCCCTGCTGTCCAGTGAGGGGAGAGGGAGGGAAGGGAGCGCGCGGTCGGGCCGCTGTTCGGCCTGGGAGCGGGGTGCGCGGGGCGGGGCCCAAGTAGAGGAGGGGGGCGAGCTGGGCCGGCCGGGAAGCTGTGGGCTGAGCGGGGAAGGGAGTGGAGGGAGTTGGGCTGAGCTCGGAGAAAACGTTTTGGGTGCAAAAGTGGACTGGGGAGAAAGTTCATGGAGCAAAAACAGACTCGGCTGAAATAAGTTTTCTAAGGCTCCAAACAAGGTGATTCAAAGTTGAATTTAGATAAATTTAAACTCTTATTTGAACCACAAGCAATACAAAATAAATGCAGCAGCATGAATGCAACAAAAATGTTTCTACAAATTATATTTGATTTTAATATTCATAAATAATTCATTTAGCCTATATTAAATGTGAACAAAATAAAAGCCAATTAATTACTAAAAAAATTAAATAGGCAATTTTTGGGTGTTACAAAGCTACCCCCCTTAAGATGAATCTCGTCCTCGAGATTCGGATGTAGAGGCGAAGAGCTGTGGGTACTCGGTCTTGAGATCTTCTTCCCGTTCCCATGTGGCTTCATCCTCCGAGTGTCGGCTCCACTGTACCTTGCACATCCAGATGACTCTATTCCTTGTCACCCTCTCAGACACCTCCAGAATTCTAACCGGATACTCCTCATAAGTGAGGTCCTCTTGCACATTCAGCTCATCTATCGGGATTTGCTCTTCAGGCACCCGCAAACATTTCTTCAGCTGTGACACATGGAACACATCATGCACTCCGGCCAATCTCTCAGGTAGCCCCAACTGATATGCCACTTCACCTTTCCTTTCAAGTATCTAGAAAGGTCCGATGTATCGAGGTGCTAGCTTGCCCTTGACATTGAACCTCTTCACGCCCCTCATCGGAGACACCTTGAGGTACACAAAATCTCCAACTACAAAACTAAGATCCCTCCGTCTGACATCAGCATAACTCTTTTGCCTGGACTGTGCCACCTTCAAGTTCTGCCTGATCACTTGCACTTGGTGTTCTGCATCTCTGTTTATCTCAGGCCCAAAGACTTGACTCTCTCCAGTCTGATTCCAGAACAGTAGTGTTCTGCACTTCCTGCCATACAAAGCCTCAAATGGTGTCATCTGCAGACTCTTCTGATAGCTGTTGTTGTACGAGAATTCTGCATAGGGTAGACTCTTGTCCCAGCTAACACCTTACTGCAGTGCACATGCCCCCAACATGTCCTCTAGAATCTGATTAGTCCGCTCTGTCTGTCCATCTGTCTGGGGGTGGTAAGCTGAACTGAATTGCAGCTTAGTGTCCATAGACTCATGTAGCTTCTGCCAGAAGTGTGAAGTGAACTGAGTACCACGATCAGACACTATCCGCTTTGGCACTCCATGCAAGCATACAATCCTCTCCATGTATAGCTCTGCCAGTCTGGCTCCGATGTAGGTGGTCTTCACTGGCAGAAAGTGGGCCACTTTAGTTAAGCAATCCACAATCACCCAAATGGAGTCAAATCCTCGCTGTGTGCGGGGTAGACCAGTGATGAAGTCCATGCCAACTTCTTCCCATTTCCATTCCGGTATCTTCAAGGGGTGGAGCAATCCGGCTGGTCTCTGATGTTCAGCCTTAACTCTCTGACAAGTGTCACATAGTGCCGCATGTGTCGCCACATCACGCTTCAATCCGTACCACCAGAATCTTTCCTTGATGTCTTGGTACATCTTGGTGCTTCCTGGGTGGATCGAGTATGCCGAATCATGCACTTCTCTTAGGATCGTGTCCTTGATCTGCGCTATATCGGGCACACATATCCTCTTCCCGTGGCACAAGGTTCCTTGTTCATCCACTTGGAAACCAGGGGCCTTGCCTAGGGCAACATTCTCCACAATTTCCTTGATCTTTTCATCACCAAGCTGTCCTTTTCGGATCTCCTGTTCCAGAGTCGGTTCTACCGTCATCTCCGTGATGCTGGTCACGAACCCCAGACTCATCTTCTCAAATTCCTGGCTGAGTTCTTCTGGCAGACAATGGCCGGTGATCTTGTTCACATAGCTTCTCCTGCTCAGATCATCTGCCACCAAGTTAGCCTTGCCAGGGTGGTAATGGATCTCCAGATCATAGTCCTTGATCAAATCCAACCATCATCGTTGCCTCATATTCAGCTCTGACTGAGTGAAGACATACTTCAGGCTCTTATGGTTGGTGTAGATGTCACACTTGTGCCCAATCAAATAATGCCTCCAAATCTTCAGAGCATGCACCACAACTGCCAACTCCAGATCATGTGTCTAATTCTGCTCATGCTTCCGCAACTGTCTTGATGCATATGCCACGACTCTTACTTCATGCATAACTACACACCCCAGTCCTAGACGGGATGCATCGTAGTAGATGGAGAAGCTCTTGGCTATGTCAGGCAATGTCAACATAGGTGATGTGGTCAGCCTCTTCTTCAACTCTTCGAAGCTGGTTTGGCACTCTTCTGTCCAGATGAACTTGGCATTTTTCTCCAATAACGCCATCATGGGTTTAGAAATCTTGGAGAATCCTTCGATGAACCGCCGATAATATCCGGCCATCCCAAGGAAACTCCTGATTTCGCTAACATCCCGAGGCGGGTTCCAGCTCAACACATCATTAACTTTCTTCAGGTCAACTGCCACTCCTCCATTGGATAGCACGTGTCCCAAGAATGCCACTTACTTCAACTAGAACTCACACTTGCTCAACTTGGCGTATAGCTGATGTTCCCGGAGTCTCTGCATCACCATCCTCAAATGATCTTCATGTTCCTCTTCATTCTTGGAGAAGACTAGTATGTCATCAATGAACACCACCATGAACTTGTCAAGGTAGTCGATGAAGACACTATTCATCAAGTACATGAAGTATGCAGGAGCATTGGTCAGTCCAAAATACATAACCGTGAACTCGTACAACCCGTACCGAGTAGTGAAAGCCGTCTTGGGTATGTCCGACGACCGGATTCTCATCTGATGATAACCCGACCGAAGGTCTATCTTGGAGAACACACAAGCTCTCTTCAGCTGATCAAACAAATCATCAATCCTTGACAGCGGGTACTTGTTCTTGACGGTCACTTCTTTGAGGGCTCGATAGTCCACACACATCCTCTGTGTCCCATTCTTCTTGTCCACGAACAGTACTGGTGCTCCCATGGTGAAGCACTAGGACGAATATACCCCTTGGCTAGCAAGGAGCTTAATTCCTCCTTCAGTTTCTCCAGCTCCTTCACTCCCATTCTATATGACATTTTAGCTATAGGTGCAGTGCCAGGTTTAAGTTCAATAATGAATTCAACTTCAAGTTCCGGGGGCATACCTGGCAATTCCTCAGGAAACACATCCGACAACTCGCTCACCACCCTGATGTCGGCGGGAGCTGCGCCATCAGCTTGACTGACTTGATTATGCTCCAATGGACTGGCTGCCTGGTACTCCACCTTATCTTCGGATGTTGCCGTCAATTGTACGGTCCTCCTAGTGCACTGGATCACTGCATCATATCTGGCTAGCCAACTCATACCCAGAATCAGGTCGAAACCAATAGACTCCAGGACGATCGGGCGTGCTTTGAAGTCTAACCCCCTTATGGTGACAGTGACATGGGGACAGCGTAGAGTGGCGCGCTGTTCCCCTCCTGGTGAGCTAACTAGCATAGCATTCGTCATGGGCAGTAATGCCACTTAGTTCTTTTTCACAAATGCAGCAGATATGAAAACAAGAAAAGCTCCGGAATCGAACAAAATAGTCGCAGGGGTGGATTTGACAGGGAGCTTACTTACTACCACATCATTAGCTCCCTCAATGGTCTTCGCCCCAGTGTGGTTGAGCTTTCCTCTGGCGGGGTTCTGCGGAGCACGGTTGGCCTGACCCTGCTGCTCATTCTGCGGTAGTCCAGGCCGCTGATTGTTGTTCTGGCCGGTGGCGTTCTGGGTCTTCTTGGGGCAGACATTGGCATAGTGCCCCTGCTCTCCACAGTGATAACACACTCTAGGGCCCACTGGCGTGTTGTTGATGGGGTTGGGGCGCTGAACAGGGCCCTGCTGCACCAGGTTGCGCTGAGCTGGAGCATTCTGCAGCTGGTTCTGAGGACGCTGCGGCTGTGGCACCTGGGGATACTGGGGGCACTGCTGATGTTGGCCACGGTTGAACGGGCCCTGCTGACTCTGGAAGCGCTGCTGGCTCCCCATCTGCTGACTGCCTTGAGGACGAACGAAACGGGGGCGACGGCTGCTCCCGATCTGCTGGCCCTGTAACTTCCTCTTCTTCTCCTCCATCTCACGACGCTTGTGTTCTAGCATCCAAGCACCGTCCACCAGTTCCTGGATGTTGGGGAACCTGGTGCACATCAGCTGGTACTGCAGTGCATCCTGCAAGCCGTCACGGAACCTGGACTGCTTCTTCTTGTCGGTGTCCACGTCCTCCAGAGCATAGTGGACCAACTCGATGAACTTGTCATGATAAGTGGTGACACTCATCCCTTCTTGCTTCAGTGCCAGTAACTCCTTCTTCTTCAGGGTCATCAGAGCTTCTGGCACGTGGTGGGAGCGGAAGCTGCTGCGGAACTCCTGCCAGGTGATCTGAGTACAGTCGATGTGAGCGTACTGGTACGAGTCCCACCAGTCCAATGCCGGTCCCTGGAGCTGTCCTCTGGCGTACAACACCTTCTCCCGGTCGTTGCACTGTGCGATGTCGAGCTGTCTCTCCACCGCCTTGAGCCAATCATCAGCCTGCAGGGGGTCGGTGGCCTTGTTGAAGGTGGGAGGATGTCCCTTCAGGAATTCACCCCTCTTGTCATGGGGCGGCATGTTGTGCTGCGACGGATTCTGCTGCATCATTGCCATCGTCTGGGCCATCTGCTGCATCAGCTGGGTCTGCGTGAGCATCATCTACTCAATGGTGGGAGGTGGTGGCGGCAGTCCACTGGCACCGGGGTTGCTCCTTGTGTTCACCATATATCATCAATAAATAATTCTCATAAAAATTCCGATGGCTTCAGAGGTTTGCCAATTTGTTATGACAGAGGGCTTAAATAGAAAATGAGCAAGAGAAATGAATACCCCCTCTATTTAATCACTAAAGTCCTTAAACCTTAGTCCTGCATCTTGATGGTAGTAGACTTGCGTCTACACCCATCACAATCATTACAAAAATCCAAATCAAGCATAAGCATAATCACAATCATTTCAAGCACCTAAAGACATGATTCACACAAGACTCGACTAGATTTAAGTTTTGAAAAAGTGGAACTAGTCAGCATATAAGACATAATCATGGTGGTCTCCTAAGATTTGTCAACCATTCTAACTAGGCTGCGATCCTACAGTCAGCACGGCTCTGATACCAATATGTCACCCGGATTTTCACAAAAACCCGAATGCTGCCATATGTGTGCCCAGGAAGTCATAATACACATATAACAGACAAATATGATAAACAAAGAACATATGCTGGAATAAATTCTTCATTAAATAAAGTGTTTACATCAGAGTGCTTCATAAATGATCTAAGCAATAACAGTGGAAGACTAATAAAACACTCAACTAATGGAGCCGCAATCCATAGGGACTCTGACTGGGAGATCACAACTCAGTAGTACGGTAAATCTTCTGGAAACTTAGCAGCAGACTCATGCCCAACCCAATCTGTTTACCCATTCAGGATTTTGTTGAATAAAATGACAAGTGTAAGTAAACAATTACTTAGCAAGTATAGCATGGGTATGAAAGGTCAAAATAGGCTAGACATGGCTTAATTGCATTAGCATTTTTAGTAGGTTCATTTTAACATTAACCAAATTACTACAAGTGAATGAAACCCAGTTGTAACCCAATTAATAAAGTATAAGTGACATTAAACATAAATAAACATCATCTTCTAATGAAAAAGGATCTAGGCCGCTCGTGACCCTGAGCAAGGCTATCATGATAGATTTACACTCTGCAGAGGTTTCGCCCTTTACCCACTAGTCGCGTAAAAGTTCAACAGAACTTTGCACCCAACCACGCACATCAACACTTTTGAGGTGTGATTGCATAGGGACGCTACGAGGCTTTTCACAAGACACCCTAATAAGACAGTGGCCGCTAAGGTACAATAAGGTGGTGAGACTCTAGGCACCGAGATCGACGTACGCCTACGGAGTCACACCATAGAGGGGGGTCGATGGCATCCAGAGCGCGGGCATCGCACCCAACAATGCGCAACGTGCGGAGTTCCCCATCGCAGGGACTCCGAACAAGGGACTGGGTCTAACGAGACCTAGCCGACGGGGCTACCGTCCTCGGTGGAATCAAGAAACACCCCGTGCCTTACTTCCCATAACGCTGTCGGCCCCACCAGTAACCACTGGCAAGCTAGAGACGTACAAGTTACTTGACCAAGACCAGAGCCATAATAGTTCTAGCGGTGGCGACAGGCTCCTGGGTTGCCGCTTTAAGAACCGGACCTTACGGTGAGACAATGGAGCAAAGCACACAGCACATGCCCCAGCTCCCTAAACCATGTTGCTAAAAAGCAAGTTTTATCATTAATGTTGAAGTGAACCATTAAGTCAAAATTAACAGTTAAATAAAGGTGACAGTAGCTGCGCATAGCAAAATCTACCCATATGCATAAACCCAAGGTAATCAAAGGATAGGAGTAAACAAACTAGGTACAACTTTAATAGGACATCAAATTAGACACATGCATATGAAAGTAAATGTATGTATAAAGTGTGTTTAGGTAGCAAGGATTGTCCGTGCTATAACTTGCCTTCCTTGAAGGGCGGCTGCTGCTGCTACTGTGGGTCCTGCTCCGGAAAGTCCTCCACGTACTCGAACTCCAAAGCGTACGGCTCACCGACTGGACACGAATCACCATACAACTGAGCACGCAAACCAATACATGCAAACAAATAATAATCTATTAGAACAGTACACCAAACAATAGAAACAAAACAAATAAAGGTTCTAGAAATAATCTACGCTTCACTACGAACATATGAGTGCGAAAATCACACTAATCGGAGCTAAACGGAAATGATATGACAATTCTAAGTTCTAGGGACCTGCTGGCAACTTTTAAAAGTTTCCAAGGGCTTATTTTGAAGAAACCAGGGACCTATACGTAATTATGCTTAAAAACCGAAGGTCTAACGCGCAAAAACGACTAAAAGGATGGCGAGTTCTATTTCCTAAAAGCTCAGGGGGTGTTCTGTTAAAAACATGACCTAAACATAAATACTTTTCAACGGGGGTGGACTGCGGGTTGATTCTCAGAAAGTGGAGGGGTTCTTTAGCGAAAGTGCAAGGCTGACCGGTATGGACTTGTTGACTCGGGGTCTCGGGGCTATTCTGGGCCGTCGGATCTAAATCGCGTGGCCCAAAGCAGATCGGGGGAGCTGCTCGCCGGTGGGGAAGGGAAATGCGGCGGCGCTACTGTTGGGCTTGGCGAGGGCTCGCCGGCGTAAAGCCGTCCGAGCGCTGCCGACCTCCAATCGCGATGAGATCTCATCGGGGAGGGAGCTAGGAGCGCGGGGAACTCTTCTGGATGGTTCAAGTCGGGGTGGGACTGGTGGAGGGTGGCGCACGGCGATGGCCGGCGGTGGTGGAGCTCCGGCGAAGTGAAATGGGCGCTACGGTGCGAGAAAAGGGGAGGGAAAAGGCTTGGAGCGTTCCTCACCTCCTGGCGTTGCTCCTGGTGAGGCCTAAGTGGCCGGGGCAGCGTTGTGGCGGCCGGTCGATGGTGGCTGGCGCTCGGGCGGGGATCGGCGGCGCGGGGAGCTCGGGTAGAAGACGTTGTGTTGGCTCAAGGGCTTGGGGAGTGTTGGCGAGGTGCCGGGGGTGCTGGGGGCTGCTTATATAGGCTCAGGCGGGGTGCTCCTATGGCAAGTAAGCCCGGTGATCGGGGAGGCGGCGGCCGAAGCTCGGGTTTCCAAGCGGGGGTGCTCCTGCCATGCTTGGGCGGCCGGGAAAGGACAGTAGCGGGGGCAGGAAGGTGCGGGGAAGGTTCGTGGAGGGCCCACGGCGCTGGGGAGGGGCCAAGGCGGCTGGCGGAGCGGCGGGAATTTCGCCGGGGATGGAGGGGGGCGTCGGACAGGAGGAAGGAGATGCCATGTGGGCCCTGCTGACCAGTGAGGGGAGAGGGAGGGAAGGGAGCACGCGGTTGGGCCGCTGTTCGGCCCGGGAGCGGGGTGCGCAGGGCGGGGCCCAACTAGAGGAGGGGGGCGAGCTGGGCCGGCCGGGAAGCTGTGGGCCGAGCGGGGAAGGGAGGGGAGGGAGTTGGGCTGAGCTCAGGGAGAATGTTTTGGGTGCAAAAGTGGACTGGGGAGAAAGTTCAGGGAGCAAAAACAGACTCGGCTAAAATTACTTTTCTAAGGCTCCAAACAAGGTGATTCAAATTTGAATTTAGATAAATTGAAACTCTTATTTGAACCACAAGCAATACAAAATAAATGCAGCAGCATATATGCAACAAAAATGTTTCTACAAATTATATTTGATTTTAATATTCATAAATAATTCATTTAGCCTATATTAAATGTGAACAAAATAATAGCCAATTAATTACTAAAAAAATTTAAATAGGCAATTTTTGGGCGTTACACTCAACAGCCTGGACCAGGGCCTCTGCAGCCCCTTCGCCGCTCGGAGGAGATGTGGACTTGTCCAACTCCCATAGATCGTCATCGATCATGAGCCGGTCAGCCCGTGCTTCTTCCTTCGTCATCAGCTTCTTACTTCGGTCGGGGTGTGTTGGAAGAGGAGCCGGGCTAAAGTACCCATTGGTTACCTCCTACATCAGCAGAGTCCCATAAGAAATATGTCAGTACAAAGGCAAAATCAGCAGATCTACAAAAGAAACAAGCATGCGTAAGATGTACCAGGTCTGGAGGATTGGTCAGGGAGAAGGCTATGGGAGCATTGGCATTGTTCACAGCACCCCTGATTATGCTGCCCACCCACTCGTACACCTCATTGTTGTCCACCTATTTTTATGCTCCCGGGTCGGGTCATTTCGGCCAGAGAACTCGTAGGCCGGGTGCACCCGCTCCTTGATCAGCTGGATAGTTTGGAACACAAAATAAATAATCACCACCAGGGCAGTGAGACCGGCTTTCTTTAGCATGCCAATTTTGGCCAGCAACTCGTCGATTTGCGTCAGGTCCGCTCTAGATGGTTGCGCCCTCGAGGAGCCCCGTTCCTCAGGGGGGATTGTCGACGATTTATGTCGAGCACGTCTGCCTGGGGGTACCCCAGAGAGTAGATTCGTGGGTCTTGCCGAGTTCTAGGAACGATAGTGCACGAACAACATAAAGATTTAGACAGGTTCGGACCGTGAGTAGCGTAATACCCTACGTCCTGTGTGCTTGATTGTATTGCACGTGAGTTTAGTTATTTTGAGGGGATCCCTGCTCCACCTTATATATCCGGGGAGCAGGGTTACAAGTCGGTTACATGATCCTAGTCGTATACAACAGGGAGTACTACAACATGGTACTCTAGGAGTCTCCTAACAGTACACGACTAGTCTTTCCAATGAATTACATCGTCTTGTGCCATAGCCGACTGGTTGAAAGTAGTCGGATCAAACTTTCCCTATCGAGTAGTTTAATCCTGTGGATGAGTGGCCCTAGGGATCTTGGTCCCACAAGCCCCCGAGCATCTTGTGCCTTTGCTTCAAGTCTTGAATCTGCTTTAATATCTTCAAGGCATCATCTGTAGATGATTCGAGTAGTTGGAGCTAAGCCCAAGACGCTCAAATCTTCTCTGTAGATCAGTTTACATTGGAGTGCATCTTTAGCCCAATGGGTGTAGCCCCTGAGCCTTCGAGTACTTTATAAGTACTCGGAGGTTCAAAAGCAGTCTTCTATCTTCATCTCGAGTAGTTCAATGGCGTGCACCGAGTAGGTGTACCCATTGGGTATAGCCCCCGAGCTTCGAGTAGTGTTGGCGGTCGTTACGTCCTGTTTTCTGACCTCCAACCGAGTATAAAGTAAACACAATGGAATCACACACCATAGCTATAGGGTTTATTTCTAATCATTTCCACAAGTTTTGGTATTTATTCGATTCCAGGAAGCACATGACCAAAGTTGAGGCAAATATGTCACACCCGGATTTACACAGAAACCCGAATGCTGCCATATGTGTGCTCAGGATGTCCACAGAACACATACAAGTTACAAATATTGAAATCAGAGTACATATTCTCGAATAAATAGTTTATATCAGAGTTTACCTATATAAAACACAGCGGAAGTCTAACTCTCTCGACGGGTAGAGCCTCAAGTCCACAGGGACACCGACTGGTTGACCACAGCTCAGAAGTATTGAAATCCCAGAAAACTCAGTAGCTGTCTCAATCACTGATCCATCTGTTACCCATCCAAGATTTTGTTGAATAATAGCAAGTGTAAGTAAAACATTTACTTAGCAAGTATAGCACGGGTATATGAAGGCTCAAAATAAGGCTAGACACGGTTGAACTGCATTAGCATTTTTAATTGGTTCATTTTATCATTAACCAAGTTACTACAAGTGAATGAAACCTAGTTGCAACCCAATTAATAAAGTATAAGTGACATTAAACATAAATAAACATCATCTTCTAATTAAAAAGGATCCAGGCCACTCGTGACCCTGAGCAAGGCTATCATGATATATTGTACACTCTGCAGAGGTTTCGCCCTTTACCCACCAGTCGCGTAAAATTTCAAAGGAACTTTGCACCCAACCACGCACATCAACACTTTCGAGGTGTGACGACATAGGGACGCTACGAGGTTTTTCACAAGACACCCTAACAAGACAGTAGCTGCTAGTTTAACAAGGCGGTGAGACCCTAGGCATCAGGATTGATGTACGCTCACGGAGTCACACCATGAGGGGGTCAATGGCATCCAATGCGCGGTCATCACACCCATCCATGCACAACATGTGGAGTTCCCCATCGCAGGGAGTTCCAGCACGGGACTGTGCCTCACGGGGGCATAGCCGACAGATCACCCGTCCCCGGTGGAATCAAGAAACACCCTTTCATCTTGTGTCCACTAACGCCGTTGGCCCCGATGGTAACCACTGGCGAGCTAGAGACGTACAAGTTACTTGACCAAGACCAGAGTCATAATAGTTCTAGCGGTGGCGACACGCTCCTGGGTTCCCGCTTTAAGAACTAGACCTTAGATCACAACACATGCCCCAGTTCCCTAAACCATGTTGCTAAAAAGCAAGTTTTATCATTATCATTAAAGTGAACCATCAGATCAAGATTAACAATTAAACATTGGTGACAGTAGCTGCGCATAGCAAAGATTCTACCCGATGCATAAACCCAAGGTTATCAAAGGAACAGGATATACAAAACTAGGTACAACCTTAATGGGACAGTAAATTAGACAGATGCATATGAAACTAAATAATTGTAAAGGGTGTGTTTAGGTAGCAAGGATTGTCCATGCTATAACTTGCCTCAAATCCATTATAATTACTCATACACTTCAACTCTTGATCTTCAAACTCTTCTTGAAATCCCTTGATGGCGTTCCTCTACTCCCAGCAATCATCGAGCACAACATAAAGCAAAACAAGCAAACAAACAATATACAACTAAGAACAGTACACCAATCAAAATAAAAGCTTTAAAAAGCGCACTAACGGATAGGGCTTGATTCTATGGTCACGTGAGCGCAAGAATCGCTGAAAACGGAGCTACGGTTGAAAAGATACAACTATCGGAAGATTTGGATTATAAAAGAAAATAAAGGACTATATGCTTGATTAATTTTAATTAATTAAATAATATAAAAGATATTTCAGAGAAACATCTTATGTTGGAATTAATTTAATTCCATTTGAATTTGTAAAAACCAGGAATAAACTAATCATATTTTATTTATAAATGTTTATGTAGAATTAATACAATTTGACTTTAAATAAAACAGGCATATGGAAGCGACTAATCGAACAATAAGATATTCCATGTTTAGCTAGCTAATATTATATTTAGAACATATTAATGTTGATATTATTCAATTTAATATTTAATTATGAATACTCGGTGTAAAACTCTAATTTGCTTTTAATTAGAAAATTGATTTAATAAACTATTAAGCAAGTTAACACTAGGTTATCAAAACCAAGATATAAAACTAACTGGATAAATATTAACCAAATTAATATTAACATGAAAACCGAGTGTAAACCTTAATTTGCTTTTAATTTAGAAAGGATGTTTAAATAATCTTTAGTCAAATTAATAATAAATAAAATTCAGGAATAAATAACATGGTAAATGTCAGTCCTAACGCGTAGTTCATGTCGATATGAATCTAACGCAACTTGAACGAATCGAATCGGAGTTAAAATGTGAAATCTATTGGTTAAACAAGGTGGCGGGGACCTATACATAATTAACCGTAGATTTGGAGGGTTAGCAGAAGAGTTTTGCAAGACTCAATGAACAGTGCCACTAAATGGATAAACAACAGGGGCAAGATCAGGAAAAGTGCTCGAGTGGGATTTATGTGCAGAAGTTTGATAGTTCTAGGGGGTTTTCTGTGAAACTGCCAAGAAACAAGATTGGATCTAGGGATTTTGCATTTTCCCGGGGGCCTAGCTGCAAAATGACCATCTCCTTCCTCTAATCACACTCGGCCGACTCCGCTCACCGGCGTTCCGGTGGGGGGCGGCCTAGGCAACACGCGCACGGGGAATAGGAGGTCGAGGGGAACTTGGGGGGTGCTCTCACCGGCGGCGGAGGTGACCGGATTTTGGCTCCCGGCGGAGACAGTGGCCGGCGGTGGGTGGCTCGCGCGGGGAAGGCGCTCTGGCGGGCGAACGGCGACGAGGATCGGCCGGGGAGCTTCGGGTTAACTTGGGGATGCTCGTGAAGGCTTCAGCTTCGCCTGGGGAGCCTCGACGGCGGTGAATCAACGACAATGGCAGGCGGCGGCGCTGCACTCGGACGAGGGGGGCTAGGGTAGTGGGGCAGGCTGAGGCTACGCGCGGCTTTAAAAGGGGCGCGGACGACGGGGCTGGCAGGGCGCGCTCGCCAAGGAAGGCGGCGGCGCATCGCACGTCGCGCGGGGGCGGGGCTGGCGCTCGTGGTGGGCCGTGCCTTGGGCCGCGCGGGGCTGCCAGGGGGTGGGCCGCGGAGGCGAAAGCAGCACGCTGGACCGGAGCGAGAGGGAAGGCAGCGCGCGGGGTTTGGGCCAGGGAAAGAGGGGGGTGGGCCGAGCGTTGGGCTGGGTTTGGTTGGGCTCGGTTTTGGCCTGGGAGGGTTTTGGGTTTTTATTTTCCTTTTTATTTTTAGAAATTGTTTTTCGTGCAAAGATAAATCTAGAAAATTCTAGATAAATCGTTTAAGCCCCAAAAAATACTCTAAAAATTCCAAAAGTTCGAGGAAAAATCCCAGAGGTAGAGATGGACACGAGGAACCCAGTTAAAATATTTGGAGCTCATGAAAAAAAATTTAGCACCTTCCAAAAATTGGAATTAGCAAAAGGAAAATAGGAATAAACCCAGAAAACTTTGGAAAATTCCTTGAAGGCTTCTAAACGTATTTTTAGAAAACTTGCACTCATAAAACCACTAAATGCAAGCTGGCATGAATGCAAAGCACAAAATGTTAAACCTATATTATTTTATTTTAATTTGTTTTCCTGTACTAAATTCCCAGTTAATTATATAAAGCTTGGAAAAATTTTAGAAAATTGAGAAAATCATTGTATTAATTATGCTAACTAAACACATCCCAAAATCCAAAAATTTTGGGGTGTGACAAAATAGCACATGGAGTAATGAGTTCGGCCGAATCCCGGGATTCGACCGAACTCCATCCTTGAACCCGGAATGCATCACGAAATGAAGACATGGAACCCAGCAGAACCCCGGGCTGGGATGGACCGCTACGGCTGCCATCAACAAAAAACCCAGTGATCCGAAGGCCTGAATCCAACCCGATCATGGCCCACCACTCCACCGGAGGCCATCTAACCCAGCCCGAAGCAGCAACCGACCTGAAACCGACGTAGGGGAATCAATCCAGGCCGTGGGACGCAAAGGCGGCACAAGGGACGGTTCGACCAAATCCACGGGTTCGGCCGAACCAGCATACGTGCACAAATCGCCTCTACACCGCCACAGCATCAAGGCGGTGCCATGGGGCAGTTCAGCCGAATTGTTCGGTTCGGCCGAACCGGAGGAGGATTCGGCCGAACGGCCCGGCACCACCTCTCAGCTGCCTTGGCTGCCACTCTTCCTCCTACCGTTCTTGCTTGCTATAAATTGAAGCCAC
Organism: Echinochloa phyllopogon; assembly: GCA_033239725.1. Lineage (NCBI taxonomy): Eukaryota > Viridiplantae > Streptophyta > Magnoliopsida > Poales > Poaceae > Echinochloa > Echinochloa phyllopogon. The sequence continues at coordinate 17,350,929 of BTCW01000015.1, read as the reverse complement.
CAGCCCCTGCACAACACACACAAAGAAGAGAAGAGTCCACTAGCGAAGCACTGCCACTCTTATACTTAGAAATAGGGAGAGGGGAGAGGTGAGCGTGTCGGAGAGGAGCCGGACTGTCGGCCTCTCTTCTCCACCTGTACCTCTACGGATGCGGCTCTGCTTCGAGTAACATCCGGGTCGTGTCTGGTAACTCTTGTACCTCTCTCTGTTTAATTGAGCATTTAGTTCTACTTTTATTTGCTTGTTCGTTCATCATTCACTGCTTAGTTGAATGGTATAATTGTATACTGATTGCTTATCTTGGGTGCCAATCTTTAGTATACGGGGTATGTACTAGCTGACTAGTGTAAGCGCGGTGCTTAGACTTGAGGTTAGCTTGGATTATCCCTGAGTAGTCGTTAGGTGGTGACAGCCCTATACGGCCTTCGTAATCCATCACGCCTGGCTCGGCCTGCAGGATCCCCAAACGTGCGGGGTTGGTGATACCCCTTCTCATCCGTTTCTATGTATCGCCGGTTCGGTGTCCCGACACAAGCATCTATCTGTAGTACCTGGCTGGTTAGTTAATCAAGGAAGATACAGGTTTTAGACCCTTACCTTCTCTACCCTCCTATCGCTTCTCTCTGTTCTTCTCTGTGTCATCCACTTCACCATACCATCCTTGGACAACTTAGTTTAGATTTGGTTCACTTCTCGCTTCCCGTGGAAATCGATACCTTGGAATACTCCTGGGTGAAAGCTACATCGGTATCCGTCCACTTGTGGATTTATCTGTAGGCTGTAAGGAGTGCCAACAAGCTTTTTGGCACCGTTGTCGGGGAACGGTAGTTGTTCTGATTCCGAACCCAAGTTGTCCATGTATCCCCATTATCCATCATCAATATGGATTCCACTCTTACCTTACGTCAACACTCGGCTCCAAAGGGCGATTGTTTGGAGCCTCCACCATCATCACATGTCGTATCCACACCCGGCTATGAGCTGCGTCCCGGCTTTATAGCCATGGTTCGAGAGCAAACATTCTTAGGAATGAATGCTGTGAGTCCATACGCACATTTGCGTGAGTTTGAGCAACTCTGTTTGTGTCTCTTCATTGCGGGCATGACACAAGAGACGCTTAAATGGAAGCTATTCCCGTTCTCATTGATGGGAGGAGTGAAGAAATGGTACTCTCTAGCTGTCAGAAATATGGAAGGGAGTTGGGAAACCCTTACAGAGAAATTCTGCCTAAATTTCTTCCTAGCTTCCAATGTAGCTAGCCTCCAAATAGAAGTTCTTACCTTTAAGCAATTAGAGGAAGAATCGTTAGGAGCTACGTGGGCTCGTTTGATGCATTTCCTGGCTTCCGAACTAGACCTAGGCTTGTCAGAACCTATAATTCTTCAACATTTCAGCCTTGGCCTCTGTCCCCCAGCCAACACTTTCTTGAACTCCACTTCAGGAGGCTCGTTCTCTCATTTGGTTCCCAGTGAAGCGAGGATAATCCTGGATCGTATCCTGGATGACACTCCCTACACTGGAGTCTATGACGAACTCCCCGATGAAGAAGAGAAACAGCCTGAACCTGAAGAGCCTGTACACCTACAATCTAAAAACCATCAACTCTTCCATTCCATCTGAACACGTAAAATCCGCACTTCACGCCAAGCACACAGCAAGCCAAATTAGCTGGCTTCACACGTGGCCCTGGTTTTTGAATCCGGAAGCGTGCCAGTCAGTTTGCCTGAAAACTAACAAAGGGATAAAAAAGTTTAGATCAAAACCTGGAACGTGCCGGTTGAGACCAGACAGTTCCATATTTGCGGCATTGAAGCCAATCTCGAGAGACATATAGCTATGGGCAAGCTATCTATCGACAGTTAGAGCTTCATTCGGCAATCGGCAAAGCATACAAGGAGCGCACTGCCGAATGCGTGACGTAAGCATGACGAAAGATCGGCTTTCAACCGAATGAACATTGTAACACATACTCATAGCCGATTAACGAGAAACAAAGCATGATAGATAAATAAAAGGGTGAAACATGATCATAAATTCGCAGTAAACAAAGAATGCATAGGCCGAAAGCAGCACCCGTCAAGCATGATAACAAACAAGTTAATCCACCGCATGATACGACTTGTTTGTGACCACGCCACTAATCAGATTAGACCAATCCACCGTATGATACAACCTAACCATGAAAAGCTAAAAGCATTCAATGTTTAATTACGAACCCACAACACAGTCACGAATTTACATTGAAACAAGAATGCATAGGCCGAAAGCAGCACCCGTCAAGCATGGCAACGAACGAGTTAATCCACCGCATGATACAACTCGTTTGAGGCCACACCACCAATCAGATTAGATCAATCCACCGCATGATACAATCTAATCGTGAAAGGCTAAAAGCATTCATTGTCCAATGCAAACCCACGAACACACGTTCACTCGTGAGAGCACTGCCGAATACGGCTACTTAGCCGAATCGGGGTCCGCGGCGAAGGAACAAACGTAATCGGTAAAGATAAATCTATCAGATCGAATCGAATTCTAATCCACCGGATGATTAGCTCTAAGACGACCCAAAAACCTGCATCTACCGCATGATACCCGGTTCTGTCAAGACCGACACGATACCGACAAGCTCGAACCCGCGACACGTGGCAATCTAGATCGGTTTCGGGTTCGGCTATGAGGGGATAAGTTGTCGTATCGTAAAGCGAAGCCGATTCTAGCCGATCTAGATTGGGCAAAGGTGTGTTGCATGAATTAAGCACGTAGTAAAAACAGAGCAACACGGGGTAACTTAATGAATCTGTTAGATCTTGCCGAAATCTAACAGAGCCGATAACTTGGTCCATACTAGATCTTAGCCCACCGCATGGCTCATGACCTAACAGAGGAACCTTCTTGAGACCACAACTTAAATCCACCGGATGATACTAAGCATGGTAACAAGACTACTTGCATCAAAGCTTAAATCCACCGCATGATACTAAGCATGATACAAGGTTGCCGGTACTTACGGAGGTCGACGGATCGATGACTCCTCTCGAAGAACTCGACGACTCGACTAAAGGACTCGATGTTGGCACGGGGCCGGTTTGTTGTATTGATTGATTGTGTTTTTTTACAGATGCCATGGGTTTATATTTATACCCAGGTCTTGATACGACTCCTAGTCGGACACGACTACAACATTTGTTTCTAAAAATAAATGACGGATCTTCGTGTCCATATTGCATTCCTTGTTCGAACCGGCCTTTTCCTTATGTTTTTCCACGTCATCGCGCTTTCCCGAATGCTACTGCTTTTACCTGCGGAATCATGCCTCTGCCGAATGACGACGCATTCCCGACCGCAGAACGTCTTTGCCGAATGCCTCTGGGGAAAAACTCCTTTGCCGAATGATATCTCCTTGACGACTCCGGCCCACATGTCATCCTCTTCCTAGTGTTAATTTTTGGTGTCAACACATGCCCCTTCAATTTCGGGATAAGAGGTAACTTTTATCTCGGAATTGACCAGAATCACTTAACATTTCCAAGTTAGTTCTGCTCGGCATCCGCTTCTCCTTTTGAATCTTCAGAGCTCTCATCCAGATCCGAACCCTAAGTCATCTTCAAATGGCGGACCAAGATCTTGCTCTCCAGGTAAACTTCAATCCCCTCAAGCATGTTCGGCACTCTTCTTTCGATTTGCATTTTAAATTTCTTCTTATCCCCTTTCATTCTTGATAGGCCCTAGCTGCCGAAATCCTCATCCCTGTTGAGGAAAAATCTCCATCCTATTTCCTCGGTCCCGTAGGAGATTCAGATCCTTCTGAAATCATTGCGGCCGAATCTCAGTGGATTCCTTTTAAGATTTCACTGACAAAACCTCATGAGTGGCAAGACGCTTTCAAGAACTGGCCTTTGCCCCCAATCGCCGGATGGAGAAACTGGTACAAAAGGATCTCTGACGATAAAAGTCCCCAGACACAGAATTGGGACAGTCTTCGTATTTCTCATTGCTTGGAGCTATCTCTAGCTGAAACACCAAAGAATGAGAACCTTCTGATCGCAGCTTGCCACTTCTGGTCCAATGGTGCAAATGCTTTTCTTTTCGGCCATGGCCCAATGTCCCCTACCTTAGCCGATGTCTACATGATGACCGGCCTGAATGTTACAGGAACTGTGCACCCATATGACCATAAAGGTTCCTCCAAGCAGACAGGAGTAAGAACAGGGGTTGGATATAAGAGATATATCCAGAATCATATGTCTAATGGTCCTCTGACTGATGTCGAATACAGAGCTTTCCTGAACATGTGGCTATGCAGATCAGTCTTTTGTGGCAAAGCCAATGAGCCAACCTTGAATCATATCGTGATGGCCGAAGAGCTGGCTGCTGGAAAAGTCATCCCACTTGGGAAATACCTCCTGGGAAGCGTTTACCATATGCTCAACCAAACCACCCACCTGATGCACACTAGCAAGAAGATCCCCTGTGTCAATGGTCCCTGGTGGTTTGTCCAAATGTGGCTGCAATTATACATGCACCAAATCGTTGCTATTGATCTCAACAGCCGAGACTTCCCTTCAATCAATTATAAAGAAGGAGAAACCCGGAGAACCAAAGGTTGTCAAACTTATGGAGAAGCTGCCTCCACTGTACCTATCAACAAAAACATTGGTGAACTGTTTGAGCTCTTCTTCAGAGGTTTTGCCAATCCTCTTTGGTTCCCTTATTTGGACAATGACAATCTTACTCTCCCTTGCGAATTCAGCTTTGAGACTGGATGCACTGATGTACAATCTGTAGCAATTTTTAATGCCTTCATCCAGCCCTGCATCCTGCCAGCCGAATTCTGTGGAGGGAGGCTAGTCCAAAGCACTTATGAATATTATCAGCCAAACATGATGGCTAGACAGTTGGGATGTGGCCAAGTGCCCCCTAGGCTATTCCTCCATGAATTCCTCAGGCCTAGGGAGATAGTCAAGGATTTCACAGAAACAAGAAGGATTTTCAACTATAAATGCTGTGGAACTATTTATGCACCTGATCCTTTTGTGCCAATAATATCTGCCCATCCTTCCTTCACTCTCTGGTGGCAAGAATTCCATGATCATATCTTCAACATGCCAATCCATCCTTTCTGCCTTGAATTAATGCCTGATTATCAGCCAACTGCAGAGGTAATATGCTTATTCCTTTATCTGTCTTAACAACATTAGCCCCAATCGATTCTGACTCTATTATTTTGCAGGACATAACACCTGCCCCTCTTGCCAGGGTAATTTTATACAAAACTGCAGGCCCAATCTCTGCTTTGGGGCACCAATCTCCTACCTTGGCTCAGCTGATGGCTAGACAAGCTTCTTCAGATCCAATACTCACTAGACCATCATCTGTCAAGAGGAAAACCCTCCTTATAGCTGCTCCCTCAGTTGTAAAGAAGAAAAGAACAAGTAGCAAAACCAAGGTCAGAGTCCTTTTTCTTTGACTATAATGCTTTTGGTGTTTTGTTCAGCTTTATTTCTTTTTTATTTCAGGCCAGAGAACAGCAGCCAGCAATCAGTACAGGTCCTGCCGATGCTTCAATGATTGGTAAAATTTCTCACTATTTTGTCTTAAAAGTTCCTCTCCATCGGCATTGATTCCTTTTCAGTTTCAGAGCAAATCTCAATAGACCCAATCTTGGAGAGTCCTCCATCTCATCAAGAACTAGCTTCAGCTTCTCCTGATGTTCCTCAACTAGAAGCCTCTTCTCCGCCTAAAGATCTTCCAAGCTCTCCTCAGCATGACATACAAGAATCTTTGCCTGAGCTCGAGCTGCCCTCTCTTTCCATCCAAGAGACCAGGAATGAGGTAGAGATAATTACCCAGTCTTCCAGTTCTTTATTCAATGGATCATCAATAATTCAGCATAATCTTCTTTCAGGAGAAAACCACTTCTTCACCCAGCTATTCATTTGCTGTGGATGATCTAGTTGCCGAACAAGGAGAAGAGACCTCTTCTGGTCAAACTTTATCAGAGGAGAACCAAGCAAAACTGAAGGAAATCCTCTCTTTTCTGCATAAGGACACTCGGGAACAAGTTACCAATGCTGATCTTTTAAGAGATTTGCTTGAATCATTTGACCAAGATCTTCCTGCCGATATCAAGACTTCTTTAGATCCAATTTCCAGATTGGATGATCATTTTATCGCAGTGAAGCAAGCTCTGAAGAATCAATCGGCTCAACCAGCCTTGGAGCAAAGGAGAACTTTGGTCAAGCAATCTGTAAAAGACCTGCATACTCAAGTCCAGAATGACAAGGAATTATTAATCAAACTTGAATCTGAACTTGAAATGAAGGAGATCAGAAAAGCTGCACTTGAAGCCGAATTGAGAGATCTATCGGCCGAAATTGAAGCTGACAAGAAGAAAATAGTTGAGCTTCCCAAGCTAACAGAGAGGAGGCGAAAGGAAGCCTTGGCAGCTCTAAACGAAGACAAACAACTCAAGACGAAGCTTGCTGTCCTGACCAGAACCCAAGAAGCTGATAAAAACTTATTAGAGAACATTAGCAATATGATATCAAATGCCAGAAATGTAATCTCAAAGTTCTTGGGTGTGTGAATTATGTCAAATAGTTTGATAGCCGAATGTTTTATCAACCCTGTAATCTTGTCATCTCTTAACTCTGTTTTTCTTCATTGTGGATGACTCATTCGGCAAAGTTGACCATAATAGCACTTAGACCCGAAAACACCTCAACCACGACATAGCCGAATCTCATCCAGTCAAAGCCGAATACGACTCGATAAGAATCTCAAACGACATGGGAACTGATCGGCTAGAAAATCCTTTCCACCTTCCGAACTCTTCGGAATACGTGCCACGATCTTTGGCCACGATTTCCTCTGCGGGTTCTATAAATAAACACCCAGGCAGCCCACAGTTTCTTCACCAAGTTCTTCGTCTTCCAAGTTCTTGCCGGCCCAAGCCATTCTTTTCCCCATCCACAGTAATTCCGAGGAACTTCCAATGGCCGACAACAACAGGAGGCGCCCGGCCGCCGATGAGGCCGAAGGAAGTCATGCCGGCGCTCGCCGCAGGTGATTAGCTGCTTGCTTCTCTCTGTTCTTCTCGAGATTTCCCCCCTCTTTCTTGACGAATCTCTTTGTTCTTTCAGGGTAATCCAATGGATTGCCGGCGCTGGTGCGCCAGTTGCAGCTCCAGCCGCCGCTCCTGCGGCATCTTCGAGTTCGTCCAATCGATCTCTCGAATCAGATGACTACCGCTACACGGACGGCGATGCTCGCCGATTCAAGGCGGAGCGCGACGACTCTCGTCGCGAACTGGAGGCTATCTCCAAGCAAGCCGGGATTGCTGACCTCGAATGGCAGCATGAGCGCAAGCAACTGCTCGAAGTCATTGACGGTGAGTCCTGCAATCTGCTCAATCTCAATCTTGTCCCCCAACTGATATTATTCTGCTGCCCCTTTTGTAAACTTGCAGCGCGTGATGCTGAACTCGATCGACTGAAGGCGCTGGTGGATGAGCTGGCGAACAAGGTGAATGCTCCTGGGGACACACCAGAAGTTCGCCTCGGTGCGGTGGCGGGTCGCATCGATGAGGTGGCCTCGCACGGCATCCGTCTGGGTACTGCCGCAGGCCTAGTCGCCATGTCGACGCACACCAATACCGACTACTCCAGGCTACCGACCGGCTTCGCTAATGATAACCCGGAGGAGATCGACGACATCGAGGCCTCCATAGATCGCCTTGATGCTCATGGCGCCGCCATTGCCGATTCCATTCATCCCCAGTCCGTTTTGAACAGGCTATTCCATTAGTTTGTACTAGGGATTTATGGAATTTCGGCAATAAAACTTATCTTTTTGTGATCTTGCATGAACATCCGATGTAATATATTTTGTGCTAAGGGCAATACATTTAGTACTGGCCATTTTCCTTTTCTGTCAACATTTGTTCTGAAGGCGATTTCTTCCCGAATATCGGCTGTTCGGCAAATTAATATATCAATCACCGATCGATTTCAACACTGGGATAATACCTCTTCAAATATCTTCCATTTATAGCAGAAGCAAATTCTTCTCCCAATAATGTCTTCAAAATATATGCATTTCCAGGCACGCATCTAACCACTCTGAAAGGACCTTCCCAATTTGGAGACCACTTGCCGAATGCTGCATATTTGGTTCCAATCGGCAATATCGCTTTCCAAACTAGATCACCTTCTGTAAATTGCTTAATCTTCACCTTCTTGTTGTAATATTTAGCAACTCGCATTTTGTTCTTCTCAACATTCTCCAAGGCCCTGAGACGAATCATATGCAAATCTTCTAATTCGTCCATCATTAAATCATTATAATCTTTAGAACTCAAATCCTTTTGCAACTTTATTCTCCTTGAGTCTAATTGTATTTCCCATGGCAAGATAGCATGATGCCCATACACCAACTCATAAGGAGACATCTGTGTAGCCCCATGTGGAGCCATTCGGTAAGCCCATAAAGCCTCATTGAGTACCGAATGCCACTTTCTCGGCTTCTGATCAATCTTCTTCTGTATAATTTTAATCATAATCTTGTTAGAAGCCTCTGCCTGACCATTAGCTTGGGCATAATAAGGAGAAGAATTTAACAATTTGATGCCCATACTCTCAGCAAAATCTTTGAACTCTGAAGATGTAAATTGAGCTCCTTGATCTGTGGTGATTGTTTGAGGAATCCCAAATCTGTAAATGATATGTTCTTTAACAAATTCAACCATATTCTCCGACGTCACCTTCTTTAATGGAATTGCCTCAACCCACTTGGTAAAATAATCGGTTGCCAAAAGCACAAACTTATGCCCTTTGCTAGATGGAGGGTTTATTTGGCCAATCAAATCTATTCCCCATCCTCTGAATGGCCATGGCTTGATAATGGGATTCAAAGCCGATGCTGGAACTCTCTGAATATTTCCAAATCTCTGACAGTCTTGACATCCCTTATAATATTCAAAACAATCTTCCAGCATTGTCGGCCAGTAATATCCAGTTCTTCTAATAACCCACTTCATTCGGTAGGCCGATTGATGTGCTCCACACAACCCATCATGTACTTCACTCATCAGCCTTTTTGCTTCTTCATGATTTAAGCAATGCAACAGCACTCCATCCAGGGATTTATAATACAAATTATCATCAAGAAGAACAAATTTTAAAGCTTTATACCTGAGCTTTCTAGAAACCTTTCGAGATGGATTCTCCAAATAATCGGCAATTTCTTTCCTCCAATCATCTTCTGCCAGATTATTCCCGAAAGCTTATACATCATTAGCAAACACTTCTTGAAGCTCTCTATAACCTGATGCACTTTGGGCCAATCTATTTGCCTCTCCATTATTCCCTCTAGGAATGTGTTGTAGAATTACTGACCGAAAGCTCTTCAATATTTCTTTGCATTCTTCATAGTAATTCCTCAAGGTATCACTTTTGCACTCATATTCACCATTCAATTGTTTTATGACCAATTCTGAATCTCCAAAAATTTCAACCGCAATGGCCTTTGCTTCTTTCAAATATTGGAGCCCTTTGAGCAATGCCTCATACTCAGCTTGATTGTTAGTAACAGCAGATTGAATAGGAACAGCAAACTCAAATGTTTCTCCTTTGGGTGAAATTAATAAGATACCTGCTCCACCACCTTTGTTGCATGAAGATCCATCGAAGAATAACACCCAAGGAACAATGTTAAGCAAATTTATCGATGTATCATGATGTTCAGTAATGAAATCGGCAATAATCTGTCCCTTAACAGCCTTTGCCGATTCAAATCTTAATTCAAATTCAGACAAAGCTAAAATCCATTTGCCAATCCTTCCGTTCAAAATTGGCATAGACAACATGTGTTTTATCACATCAAACTTTGAATACACAATGCATTCGGCATGTAGTAAGTAATGCCGAAATTTTGTACAGGAGTAGTAAACACATAAGCAAAGTTTCTCTATAGCCGAATACCTTGTCTCTGGATCTAGTAACTTTCGGCTAAGGTATGCAACCACTCTTTCCTTCCCTTCAAATTCTTGAATGAGGGCCGATCCAATAGTTTGGGCATCGGCCGCCACGTACAACTTGAAAGGCTTGTTCAATTGTGGAGGCACCAATACTGGTGGCTTCTTCATGTACTCCTTTATTTCATCAAAAGCCTTCTGTTGTTCGTCACCCCATACAAACTTTTGATCCTTTTTTATTTTCAACAGTGAGGAAAAGGGTAACACCTTTTGTGACAAGTTTGATATGAACCTTCTCACAAAATTTATCTTGCCAAGCAGTGATTGTAGCTCTTTAAGATTAGTTGGAGGAACAATTTCATCAATTGCCTTCATGCTTTTCTTACCAACTCCTATTCCTCCTTCATGTATCAAAAATCCCAGAAACTCTCCAGCCGAAACTCCAAAAGCACACTTGTTCGGGTTCATCTTAAGCCCATGTTTCCTGGTGCATTCTAGAGTTTTCCTTATGTCGGCCAAATGAGACTCATGATCCAATGACTTGATCACTACATCATCAATATATATTTCCACAATCTTGCCGATCAACTCATGAAAAATATAATTCATAGCCCTTTGATAAGTTGCACCGGCATTTTTCAATCCAAAGGTCATGACAACCCACTCAAACAACCCTATGTGTCCAGGACACCTGAAAGCTGTCTTTACTATATCTTCCAATGCCATATAAATCTGATTGTATCCTGCGTTACCGTCCATGAAACTGAGCACTTTGTATCCAGCAGCAGCATCAACCAATGAATCAGCAATAGGCATTGGATATCTATCCATGGGTGTAGCCTTGTTTAGGTCTCTAAAATCTATGCAAACCCTCATCTTTCCATTTTTCTTATAGACAGGAACAATATTAGAGATCCAATCCGCGTATTTACATGGCCGAATGAAATTTGCATCTAGTAATCTTTCAATCTCCTTTTTCACATCGGCCAACACTTCTTCCTTGTAGATTTTTCGGGGTGGTTGCTTGTAAGGTCTGTATCCAGGTTTGATTGGCAACCGATGCTCAACAATAGAACGGTCTAGACCGGGCATTTCCGAATAATCCCAAGCAAAGCAGTCCTTGTATTCTTTTAACAATGTCACCAACTTTTCTTTGAAAACCGAATCCAAGTTAGCACTGATAAATGTCGGCCTTGGCTTGTCACCATCTCCAATGTCCACTTCTTCTAATTTATCGGCCGACACAAATCCACGTCCTAATTTTCCATCAGTTCCATCAATTGGATTTTCCATCAAAAATTACTATGAGAGCCGACTGCTTCGATCGGCTGCTGATCACTGCTGGCTGGTGCCACAGGACCTTCTCCCCAGTCTTTGCCTGAGAAACAATCTATGCCTTGATATTCCCAGAAAGCTGGTTCCATATTTGCCACGCTTATCGAATCATCTGCTTGAACAATCTCCACCTCATCATCTATCCACTGAATAAGCTGTTGATGCATAGTAGATGGAATACAACAATTTGCATGAATCCAATCTCTTCCAAGCAGCAAGCTATATGCCCCTTTGCCCTCAATGACAAAGAAAGTCGTAAGCAGAGTCTTGGACCCAATCATCAGATCAACGTGCACGCATCCCTTGGTGTCCGAAGGATTTCCAGCAAAATCATTTAGAATTATGCTCGTTGGTGTCAAATCTCTAAGGTCCATACCAAGCTTCCTGAATGTGGTATATGGCATTACATTGACAGCAGCTCCTCCATCGACAAACATCTTGGTCAATGGTTTGCCATTAACATATCCTTTCAAGTACAGTGGCTTCATGTGCCGATTCTGGGTTGGCTTCTCAAAAACAGCTTGTTTGTTCGACATCAATTGTGCCATTAACCCAAATTGTTCGGCATCATCTATATCGGGCAATATCTCTTCCTGTACAATTTGGTTAGCTGGAGCCATGAATTCATTCGGCAGAAAACATACCATACATGTAGGAGCCGAATGACTATGTTCGTCAGGCCTGTCTTTTGGACGCCATATCGATTTCATCCTAGGCCTTGCTCGCTTTAATTCTTGATTCCTCAGGCGTTGGACTCTTCTCTTCTGACTCCTTCTTAAACCAGGTGGACACCACTGTCCTTTCTGCCAAACATACTCACGATCTTCTTCCTCGTGATCAACCCATCTGTAATCAGCATGTCTCTTTCTTGGTTGATCATCAAAACGCCGATCATCACTAGGATGCATCCTACCAATTCTTTCATGGACAGATCGGCGATTGGCAACATTTTGCCTATGTTCAACATTCCCATTATTGCACTCAGGACAATTATTCCTCGTAGGCAGCTTTAAACCCTCGTTCCAACAGTGTCTGAAGAATGCACACCCCCAATGCGCACGTTCCTGTTCTCGGACATATTCTTCTTGTTCTTCCTCAAACTTTTCTTCTTCGCGCCTTCTTTTCTCCTCCTCGTATTCACGCCTTCGAAAACGCCCCTTTTCTTGCTGACGCTGCCATTTGTTGAGAAGAATACGTGTAGTAACTCTAGGTTTAAAGGATTCTCCCACTTCAAATCGGCTATTCGGGAACCGAAGATCTTTCTGGCGAATCTGTTCAATTGTGATCTGCCGAGTGGGATCAACTGAACCATCCTGTCTTGCCTTTTTTGAAGTTAAAACTTTCAATTTTCCCTTTTCTCCAGATGGAACAGCATTTACCATATTAACCGAGAACCCGATCATATTCTGAGGGAAAGGGTTACTGTCCAGTTTCATCTTGTTGTCGAATTTCAGATGTCCTTCCTGGATAGCTTTCTGAATCTTCATTCTAAAGACTCTGCATTCATTAATGGAATGACAATTTCTATCATGAAACCCACAGTACCTCTTATCTTTCACTCCATCAGGCCGAAGCATAGAATGCCCCTCTGGCAATTTGATTCGGCCTTCTTTCACCAGGAACTCAAACAATTTGTCTGCCTTAGTCACATCAAAATCATATGTTCCCTTCATCTGTTTGATCCATCTTTGAGTCATTGTAACTGGTTCTTTGCTCCACACTATCTCTGATGCGGCTATCTCCTCGCTATCTTCATACTCATCTTCTTGATCTGCTCTTTCAAGGAATTGGTTATAGATGTCAGCTACATCATTATTTTTAGCAAATCTGACATCTTTCTTGAAACCATATGCCTGGTTACTCATCAAGGCCAATCTGTGCGACAACTGGCCCAGATCATCAAACTCCATCCCGAACAGCTTCTCCCGAATGGCAGGCAGCATGCCAGCTACAGCCATACCAGCCAATTGATCATCAGGTATGTTCAGAGAAAAGCACATACTCTTTGTTTCCCTAAATCTCCTGAGGAACTCCGTAGGTGTTTCATTATTCCTCTGCCTTAAGCTGGTCAAATCAACCAACTTTTTCTCGGTACTGCCAATGTAGTAATGGGCATGGAATTTCTGCTCCAGGTCTTTCCATGTACAAATCGACTGAGCAGGCAAAGAAGCAAACCATGTGAAAGCTGGACCCGTTAGTGACAAAGGAAAGTATCTGATTCTAAAAGCCTCATCTGCCGAAGCCTCTCCAAGCTGCATCAGATATCGAGCTATATGTTCCACAGTACTTGTATCATCTTGTCCCGAGAATTTAGTAAACTCTGTAGGCACCTTGACTCTATTCGGCAATGATACCCTTTGGTACCATTCTGGGAAAGGAGACGAGTACATGTACCCCTGATTTTTAGGCTTCAGACCGAATTGATTTTGCAATACATCGGTCATTTTTTGCACCATGAGGTCAATACTGGTATCTTGATTCCCTGGTCTTCCAGCAAGCATGCCTGCAGTACCAACATATCCAGGATTCGGGAGAGCGTCGATAGCATTGTAATCCAAAAACTCTGAATATCCGTTTCCATATAAATCCCTCTGCAGTCTGTTGTTCAAGGGAGATATCTTGTAAGCAGAAGCAGGCGGATTCCCTGTGGTGCCGAATGCCATATCACCATATGTGCGAGTTTTCAACAGTGCAGGCTGAGGATCTTGCCGAATCGGTTGTCCATTTGTATCTTTAGCACCAGAACCTCCAGTTTCTTCAGCATTTCCTTTACCATGTGGTTTCTGAACTGGTGCTTGAACATTGAAGTATGTCGGACCACCCAATTGCCCATGTATCTGCTCGAAGGGTTTATCCACATGCTGACCAAAAATGCTTACCATTATATGCCGAAAGCTGTTCAAGAACGCAACATTGTGATTGGTCATTGCTTCCCCCAAAGCTTTGTATAACAAACCCGAGAATCTCTCCCTTTCTTCTTCTTCAGTAAAATCAGATTGCCCAGGAAGGAGAACTCTTGGCAAGTCGGATTTGAGAAACGGTGCACCACTCCTGTTCTTGGTGAAAGACAGTAAACATTTGTTAATGAATTGGCCAGCAGCAGCCTTTACCATCTGTTGATGTTCTTCAGACAACTCTTCCAAAGTGACATCCATGATGTCGCTCAAATCAGGCATCTTGAAAACTTGTGTGTGTCCCACCGAGCGTGCCAAAAAGTGTGTTGACGTAAAATCCGCACTTCACGCCAAGCACACAGCAAGCCGAATTAGCTGGCTTCACACGTGGCCCTGGTTTTTGAATCCGGAAGCGTGCCAGTCAGTTTGCCTGAAAACTAACAAAGGGATAAAAAAGTTTAGATCAAAACCTGGAACGTGCCGGTTGAGACCAGACAGTTCCATATTTGCGGCATTGAAGCCAATCTCGAGAGACATATAGCTATGGGCAAGCTATCTGTCGACAGTTAGAGCTTCATTCGGCAATCGGCAAAGCATACAAGGAGCGCACTGCCGAATGCGTGACGTAAGCATGACGAAAGATCGGCTTTCAACCGAATGAACATTGTAACACATACTCATAGCCGATTAACGAGAAACAAAGCATGATAGATAAATAAAAGGGTGAAACATGATCATAAATTCGCAGTAAACAAAGAATGCATAGGCCGAAAGCAGCACCCGTCAAGCATGATAACAAACAAGTTAATCCACCGCATGATACGACTTGTTTGTGACCACGCCACTAATCAGATTAGACCAATCCACCGTATGATACAACCTAACCATGAAAAGCTAAAAGCATTCAATGTTTAATTACGAACCCACAACACAGTCACGAATTTACATTGAAACAAGAATGCATAGGCCGAAAGCAGCACCCGTCAAGCATGGCAACGAACGAGTTAATCCACCGCATGATACAACTCGTTTGAGGCCACACCACCAATCAGATTAGATCAATCCACCGCATGATACAATCTAATCGTGAAAGGCTAAAAGCATTCATTGTCCAATGCAAACCCACGAACACACGTTCACTCGTGAGAGCACTGCCGAATACGGCTACTTAGCCGAATCGGGGTCCGCGGCGAAGGAACAAACGTAATCGGTAAAGATAAATCTATCAGATCGAATCGAATTCTAATCCACCGGATGATTAGCTCTAAGACGACCCAAAAACCTGCATCTACCGCATGATACCCGGTTCTGTCAAGACCGACACGATACCGACAAGCTCGAACTCGCGACACGTGGCAATCTAGATCGGTTTCGGGTTCGGCTATGAGGGGATAAGTTGTCGTATCGTAAAGCGAAGCCGATTCTAGCCGATCTAGATTGGGCAAAGGTGTGTTGCATGAATTAAGCACGTAGTAAAAACAGAGCAACACGGGGTAACTTAATGAATCTGTTAGATCTTGCCGAAATCTAACAGAGCCGATAACTTGGTCCATACTAGATCTTAGCCCACCGCATGGCTCATGACCTAACAGAGGAACCTTCTTGAGACCACAACTTAAATCCACCGGATGATACTAAGCATGGTAACAAGACTACTTGCATCAAAGCTTAAATCCACCGCATGATACTAAGCATGATACAAGGTTGCCGGTACTTACGGAGGTCGACGGATCGATGACTCCTCTCGAAGAACTCGACGACTCGACTAAAGGACTCGATGTTGGCACGGGGCCGGTTTGTTGTATTGATTGATTGTGTTTTTTTACAGATGCCATGGGTTTATATTTATACCCAGGTCTTGATACGACTCCTAGTCGGACACGACTACAACATTTGTTTCTAAAAATAAATGACGGATCTTCGTGTCCATATTGCATTCCTTGTTCGAACCGGCCTTTTCCTTATGTTTTTCCACGTCATCGCGCTTTCCCGAATGCTACTGCTTTTACCTGCGGAATCATGCCTCTGCCGAATGACGACGCATTCCCGACCGCAGAACGTCTTTGCCGAATGCCTCTGGGGAAAAACTCCTTTGCCGAATGATATCTCCTTGACGACTCCGGCCCACATGTCATCCTCTTCCTAGTGTTAATTTTTGGTGTCAACAAATGGGTTAGCCCAGTCCAGGTCGTTCCTAAGAAGGGAGGAATGACGGTCGTGCGCAATGACAAGAATGAGGTCAATCCTCAGCGCACCGTCACTGGTTGGTGTATATGTATCGATTATCGTAAACTCAATAAAGCCACCAAGAAAGACCACTTCCCCCTTCCATTCATTGACGATATGCTTGAACGGTTAGCAAAACATTCCTTCTTCTGCTTCCTTGATGGTTACTCTGGATTTCACCAAATTCCAATTTATCCTAAAGACCAGAGTAAAACCACGTTCACATGCCCTTACGGGACGTATGCCTATCGGTGGATGTCCTTCGGGCTATGTAACACACCCGCCTCTTTTCAATATTGCATGATGTCCATCTTCTCTGATATGATCAAAGAGATTATGGAAGTGTTCATGGATGATTTCTCAGTTTATGGGAAGACCTTCACTAATTGTCTGAAAAATTTGGACAAGGTCATTCAGAGATGCCAAGAAAAGCACCTCGTCCTAAACTAGGAAAAGTGCCACTTCATGGTGAGAGAAGGGATTGTCTTAGGACATAGGGTGTCGGAACATGGAATCGAAGTAGATAGAGTGAAGATAGAGGTTATTGAACAACTTCCACCTCCCACCTTGGCCATGCCGGATTCTATAGGCATTTCATCAAAAACATCTCCCAGATCTCCAGGCCTTTGACCAATCTCTGGGCCAAACTAAGGATAAAAAGTACTATGCTATCTCATATGCTAGAAAAACACTTACTGGCCCCCAGCTCAACTACGCAACTAAGGAGAAGGAACTCTTAGCGGTCGTGTTTGCTATAGACAAATTCCGGTCCTACCTAGTTGGGGCCAAGGTCATAGTCTATTCAGACCACGCTGCTCTAAAGTACCTTCTGACCAAAAAGGATGCGAAACCGAGACTGATACGCTAGGTCCTTCTACTCCAAGAGTTCGACATTGAAATAAGGGATCAGAAAGGAGTAGAAAATTCAGTAGCAGACCATCTGTTTCGGATGCAAGTCCCGTATGACCTTCCAATTGATGATTATCTACGGGACGACATGCTCCTTCAGGTCACTACCTTGGATCCGTGGTACGCCAACATAGTGAATTACATGGTGTCTGGAGAAAATAAGAAAAGACTGGCTTATGAGAGCCGACTCCATCTCTGGGACGACCCGTATCTATTCAGGATATGCATTGACGGACTCCTCAGACAATGCATACAAAATCCTAGAAAGATGTCGTGCAGCTCCATATGGAGGTCACTATGGCGCGTTTTGGACAAATGCTAGGGTCTGGCAATGTGGATTCTACTGGCCCAGTATGTATGAGGATGCCAAGGAATTCATCATAAGATGTCCTCGTTGCTAGAAACATGGAAATATAAACGCTTGAGACGCAATGCCACTCACCAACAATCTCCAAGTAGAGATCTTTGATGTTTGGGGAATCAACTTCATGGGTCCCTTTCCCAACTCAGGAGGCTGTGAGTACATACTCATAGCAGTGGATTACGTCTCTAAGTGGGTAGAAGCCCTGCCCTGCTCAGCCGCTGACTCCAGGAGTGCTACACGAATGTTCCATGAGGTCATCTTTCCTCGCTTTGGCGTTCCTAGGATAGTCATTAGTGATGGCGGCTCGCACTTTATCGACATAGCTTTCCATAGGTATCTTTCAAGTTTGGGGGTGTAGCATAATGTAGCTACACCCTATCACCCCCAGACTACCGGTCAAGCAGAAACTTCGAATAAGCAAATCAAGAACATTCTACAAAAGACCATAATGAGATGGGCAGACACTGGAAGGACAAGCTCCCAGATGCACTCTTGGCATACCGCACAGCCTACAAAACACCCATAGGGATGACCCCGTATCAACTAGTATATGGCAAGACCTGCCACTTACCAGTAGAAATGGAGTTTAGAGCTCACTGGGCCATTAGGAAATGGGGTATGGACCATCCGGCAGCTGGCCTTAGATGGCGGATTCAACTGGCAGAGCTAGATGACATGAGAGAGCGAGCATACCACAGCACCTGGCTATACAAAGAATGGACCAAACAGTGGCATGACAAAAGGATTAAGATCAAAACGTTCAAGCCGGGAGACAAGGTTCTCATCTTCAACTCTCGGGTCAAGCTCTTCGGTCATGGGAAGCTTAGAAGCAAATGGGACGGCCCATACACAGTGATTAATGTTGCATCTCACGGGGCTGTCAGATTGCAAAGTGAGGACAAAAACACTTTCAAGGTTAATGGACAGCAGTTGAACCAGAACCTCCACCACTTGATGACTTAGACGTCATTGAGTTCGTAGAACTCTAGAAACCTGTCTAGGAAATTCGGTCCAAAACCTTCAACTCCAAATCTTTCTGGCCCAAAACCACATTGATCCTCCACACCCACGACCAAAGACATGCAACTTGACATGGCCTGCACATCTGGGGACCTAGGAGCTAGTTTGGCCGAACTTGGGTGATTATGGCGAATGGCCCAATTTGCCCGATCCCTAGGGTTCAGCCGAATCGGCCCCCTTGGCTCCACGTGCGGATATGCACCCCCAGACTCATCTGCAGTTAATCCTATCCCGAGACTCGCGAGGGAAACATCGGGAAACTCAGTTTCTCGATCAGAAATTCCCGATAAAAAGCCCGGGACCCCTGTCAATTTCCGTCATCTCATCTATAGAAATAAACTCCTTGCCCCTAGCCACAGCTACCATGGCCTCTTCCTCCTACAAAGATGCATCTTCAACCAAGGGATCCAGCCTCGCTTGCTGGATTGATGGATCCCCCCGCGTGAACAAGCTTTCTGCATTGCTGACGTCGATCTGTCGGGCGGTGGGTGACGTGGGAGGGCGCCTGCCCGTAGCCCCATGGGGCGCCCCAACTCCCCACGCCGCTTGCCTTCAGTGATGTTCGATCCCTTCGCTCTACTGAAAGCAATCAAGAAGCCCCCTCGTTCACCGTCACCTGGGCGCCACACCACGGGCCAGCTGCGTCTAAGGTCAGCATCTTCCTCGAGGGTGCTGGACTTTGCGTTGCCGGTGGCCAAGGGAGAGGGTAGGAAGACACCGGACTACACGCCAGAGAGTCCACCACAGTTCAGCATTAGAGGTAACCATACCGCTACTGCATACGGGAAGGTCTTGGTCCCGCCGCTGAAACGTGATGAGCTCGGCTTGGCAGAGTCCTCCCAGTCTACTCCTCCACGGTGGAACCATAGAGTTCAGCGCCACAGGCAGCCTCCGCCCGTCAATGGGCTGCCAGGAGGGATGGAGTTCTCCGACGACGAGGAGGACAAAGAGGAGGAAGAGAAGCCGCCCACACTGGAGAGCCTGCAGGCGGAGCTGGCGCAGGCACGCCAGCAGACAAACCACCTAGAGGAGAAGGTGGCAGAAGAAGAACTGGCGTGACTGGAGACGGTGGACAAGATGGAGGTCCTCCGCAAGGGCTTGTGCGCCAAGATCAAGTGGCTCGCCAGGCTACGGGACACTCGGACATTTACGACCCACCTACAAAATAGTGTCCTGCGATCGTTTCGTTTAGATAGAGCACCATTAGTTTAGTTCGTTAGTTTGTTTGATTTCATTCATTTATTTCCCTTAGATTAATGTTTAGGGTGCTCTGATTTATTTCCCTTCCAATCACCTTGGTTTCCAATTCTTAGTTCGTTGAATAAATAAAGTTAGAGTTGAATAAAAGTTAGAATTGAATAAAAGTGACGCTCCGGTTGGTGCAATTGAGCCATCTGGAGTATGCCCTGCTTAACAAAAAGAATACATGAGCACAGGACGACACATGAGTGACACGAGACGAGGGAGCACGCACCGAGTCAATTCAGCCGAACCAGTTGGTTCGGGCGAATTGTGCAATTCGGCTGAACCAACCTGTTCGGCCGAACCAGCCCGGCTCGCCCCCTTCACGCACCTGCACACTGGTTTGCACTCCTTACTCCTGTCCATCTTTTCTATGTTGACATGTTCCAACTTTTAAACATGCACACATCATTTAAATGAAACATTTTCGATTTTTCTTTTATTCCATGAACTTGCTTATTGTCCATCTCAAACTTAGTACCCCTTGCCTGTGAAACCCTTCATGATAGGAACCCCCCCCCCTCTAAGTTGTTGATATGTGATATGTCTTGATAAAACGAACCACTTGTTCATCTCACCATTCGGGAGAATTTAAATTTTGAAAATATAAAACTATGTCCTATGCTTTCATCCTATCTACTACTTCTAATTACACATATGCTTGAGAGTTTATTCCTGAGAAACATGTCATGGCTAGTATAATGTCTTATCGAATTTTGAGTCCCCAGAGATGATCATGTTGCCCCATGTCCATTGCAAGCAAATTTATCATCAAAGTGTAGTAGAAGTCCTCATGCTTTGGTGATACCCTAAAAAAAGAGAAGAAAAAAAAATAAAGGACTCATGAAAGTCCAAATGAAAAAAAGAGAGAGATAAGAAATTCCCAAAAAGGGAAGAGAAAAGAAAAGGCGTCACGAGGCTGAGGACCGACATGAACTCTTCATCATTAACTTGCAATTCGACCAAGGGCGATGATGAGAGCTCCGGGAACCAATCTTCGACTCGACAGAAGTACATGACTTGACAAGATCACCACCTAAGAGGCAAAGAAAAAATATAAAAGAGAGTGAGTGAAAAGGAGTGAATCAAGAGAGCCGAGAGTATTAGGGATGAAAGGACAAGGAACATTTATTTGAAAACTAGAAAAAACCCCGAATGCAGGTTGATCAAGAGGGTCTTGTTGTAAGAGCCATTCCATTCATCAACTGCCCAAGATCCAGGGAGTAGTCACTTCAAATTCACAGGTATGAAGAAAAGTTTGGAATATTCAATATGCAATTGTTCATGTCATAAAAGAACCCTTATCTTAGTCTTGCTCTTATTTCAATTTCTTTACTCGGGACCAGCAAAGATCTAAGTTTGGGGGACCTTGTTGGCGGTCGTTACGGCCTGTTTTCCGACCTCCAACCGAGTGTAAAGTAAACACAATGTTATCACACACCATAGCTATAGGGTTTATTTCTGATCATTTCCACAAGTTTTGATGTTTATTCGATTCCAGGAGGCACATGACCAAAGTTGAGGCAAATAGCACATGGAGTAATGAGTTTGGCCGAATCCCAAGATTCAACCAAACTCCATCCTTGAACCCGGAATGCATCACGACATGAAGATATGGAACCCAGCAGAACCCCCGACTGGGATGGACCCCTACGGCTGCCATCAACAAAAAACCCAATGAACCGGAGGCCCGAATCCAACCCGATCAAGGCCCACCAGTCCACTAGAGGCCATCTAACCCAGCCCGAAGCAGCAACCAACCTGAAACTGACACAGGGGAGGCAACCTAGACCATGGGATGCAAAGGCGGCACAAGGGACGGTTCGGCCGCATCCACGAGTTCGGCCGAACCAGCACACGTGCACGAACCGCCTCTGCACCGCCTCAGCATCAAGGCGGTGCCATGGGGCAGTTCGGCCGAATTGTTCGGTTCGACCGAACCGGAGGATTCGGCCGAACGGCCCGGCACCGCCTCCCAGCTGCCTTGGCTGCCACTCTGCCTTCCACTGTCCTTGCTTGCTATAAATTGAAGCCTCCAGCCCCTGCACAACACACACAAGAAGAGAAGAGTCCACTACGAAGCGCTGCCACTCTTATACTTAGAAAATAGGGAGAGGGGAGAGGTGAGCGTGCTGGAGAGGAGCCGGAGTGTCGGCCCCTCTTCTCCACCTGTGCCTCTAAGGATGCGGCTCTGCTTCAAGTAACATCCGGGTCGTGTGTGGTAACTCTTTTACCTCTCTCTTATTAATTGAGCATTCATTTCTACTTTTATATGCTTGTTTGTTCCTCGTTCACTGCTTAGGATATTGGTATAATTATATATTGGTTGCTTAGCTTGGGTGCCTATCTTTAGTATACGGGGTAGGTACTAGCCAACTAGTGTAAGTGCGGTGCTTAGACTTGAGGTTAGCTTGGATTGTCCCTGAGTTGGCACGGAGGTGGTAGTCGTTAGGTGGTGACAGCCCTATATGGCCTTCGTAATCCATCACGCCTGGCTTGGCCTGCAGGATCCCCAAACGTGCAGGGTTGGTCATACCCCTTCTCATCCCTTTCTGTGTATCGCTGGTTCTGTGTCCCGACACAAGCATCTATCTGTAGTACCTGGCTGGTTAGTTAATCAAGGGAGATACATGTTATATACCCGCACCTTCTCTACCCTCCTATCGCTTCTCTCTCTTCTTCTATGTGTCATCCACTTCACCATACCATCCTTGGACAGCTTAGTTTAGATTCGGTTCATTTCTCGTTCCCCGTGGAAATCGATACCTTGGAATACTTTCGGGTGAAAGCTACATCGGTATCCGTCCGCTTGCGGATTTATCTGTAGGCCGTAAGGAGACCCAACAAGTAGTTTGATTAAAACTAGTTGAAGGTCTTCGATTAAATTAAGCCGAAAATTTCAGAAAAATAACATCTCGGGTATTCCGATAGCATCCCCCGAGCTTTAAAGCAAATATCTTTGGTTTAAAGATCAAGGAAATCTTCAAAAATATGCCAAAATCTGGAATCTCCGAGTATTCCACCACTGGTGGTTACTTAGGAAGGTTATCCCTGAAGTACTGACCCATGTAACGGAATGTGATACACTATAGTACTGTAACATACAGTAACCCTAGCCACGGTTATAAAGCTTGAAGTGATAAACCTTGTTTCATTCCGCATCAGTAAGCCTTGCAGCCGCCATCGACTTCTCAGAGCTTGATCTCGAGCCCCTGAGCTTTCACGACCTCGAGTGTAGCGCCTTTTTTGTAACCCGCTCCATCGCCATGAGTGATAAGAAGGGTGCCACAAAGAAGAGCGATGAAGCCGCAGCTTCAAAGACCTCCCACAAGAGAACCTCGAAGAAAAGGGCGTCGATTGTAGATCCAAACACCAAGGCTGACCCGAAAGATCCACCATCACCCGCCAATGCCTGGAAGAAATGTACACCCTCCACCGACGATCTCAACAGTCTAGTGGAACAAGGTTTGCTCCTTTCTCAAGAGACTTTGGAGTGGACATCGTGCTGGAAGCAACCCTTCATGATAGAGAACAATGAAGAGATTCCCCTCTTTCTTTCTTTCTGCGAGCGAGGAGTAGGGTTGCCGCTTTTGCCTTTCATGAAAGAGTTTCTTGCTTTTTTACAAACTGCAACTCCACCACCTCAACCCAAATGGAAATCTCTATATTTCTGTCTTTGTCCACGCTCGTGAGGCTTTCCTGGGTATCAAACCAAGCCTAGCCTTGTTTCGCGCATTGTATCATATCAAACCTCTGCCCAACTTTCAGCGCACAGAAGTAGTTGGAGGAGCCAGAATTCAATTTTGCCAAAACATGCGGGGCTAAGTGGTTTGACATGCCCATCATGGACTCCTGTGGAGACTGGAAAACCAAATGGTTTACCATTGGTGAGTTGATTTAATTATCTATACTTTGCACTGATGAAATGTCATATTTGTTTTACTTAGCATCTCCTGTGTCATTTTAATACAGCAGGAAATCATAGTAAAAGCTTCCAGAGAAAGACAGGTGGTACCCGCGGGATCTTTCCAACTGGAACCTGCGTCTGAGTTGTGAAGAAGCCAAAGATGTAGCCGCTTTGTTAAAATGAGTACAAGCATTGAAGGAGAAAGGCTTAACTGGTGTTGGGATTGCCTTCAGCTTTTTAAAGCGAAGGATTCAACCACTTCAGGAGCGATGCCATCCTGATTACGAGTACGAAGGAAACGCGGATCCTTCGCGTATGGCACCTGAAGAACTCTCCGACGAGACAGTGCTTATGCGACTGGATCGCTTGTTTACCGGTGTCACAGAGAAACCAGCCATCGTGTGAGAGTACTCGAAGACTAGCCCTCCGAACCCTGTAAGAAATTGTAGACTTTGATTCAAAAGCTAATGTTGAGAAAAAACATTAATCTGAGTTATTTTTAACAATGTAGGCTACAGTGCTTGGGGATGAATTAACTAAAGAGGTTTGGAAGGATATCAACAAGACTTCTTCAGAAAGAACTCTGAGTGCTGGAAACAATCCTAATACTACCACCATGGCTGAAGAAGAAGGCGTAGCGGACTTAGATGCTGACACAGTAGCCACAAACCCAAAACAAGGAGATCTCAAGGGTAAGTCCCTTGTGCCTGGCCATTTGTTTATTGATGATTATCATAACATAGGAGTTGCAAATCCTGATAACTCACAACCGCCGCCAAAAATCCTATGGGGGAATTTCAAACCAGAGAGTTCAAGGGAGCCCCCAATAATTCCTGCAAGTGCCAAGAGGAAGCGATTGAGCTACTCATTTGTAAGCCGCTCAGAACTAGTCTCAAATTTGGCTCCACCTGAAGCGGATCCTGCTGAACAAGGAAGAATGCCCAAGCACGCCATCATGCCGCAAGGCTCGTCCACGACTAGTGCCATGGCGAGTGGAATGACTAGAAGCACCACGAGTTCAAAGCAGAACCTACCCATGCTGAAGAAGTTCAGTTTCCAGCCTTTGACTGCCCCGACACCTCCCGTAGAGTAAGTAAAGAAATAACACTAGTCTTTGTTGAGTAGTTGTATTGCTGTCGAGTGGTAAAAATATAATCTTGTTCTTGTCTTTCAACAAATCTGCAGCCAAGGCCTTTATAAAGGCGATACAAGCCCATGATGTAAAAAAGCAATCCACTATAGTGGAGGAGACTGCCAAAGATCAATCAACGATGGCTAGGGTTGAAGAAACCGCCAAGGCCACTCTAGCAATTGAGGTCAGTTGTAACACCCTAAAATAGCCTATTTAAAATTTTTAGTAATTAATTGATTATTTAATGTCTTGTTCATAATTAATATATGGTAAATAAATGATTTCTGAGAATTAAAATCAAATATAAGGTGTAGAAACAATTTTGTTGCATTCATGCTGCTGCATTGAGTTTTGTATTGCTTGTGGTTCAAATGAGAGTTTAAATTTATTTCAATTCGAATTTGAATCACTTTGTTTGGAGCCTTAGAAAAGTCGTTTAGGTCGGAGTTCGCTTTTGCCCCCTGTACTCTTCCTCCAGTCTATTACTTCTCCCAGAGGTAGCCCAGCCCATTCCTTCCCCCCCCCTCGCACGCGCAGCGGCCCAGCTCGGACCAAATCGCTTCGCAGCCCAGCGTGCGGCCCGATCTCTCGCAGCTGAAGTCTGCTCTTACTCCCCCAAGTCTTGGCCTGCTCCTTTCCTGCCCCTCCAACTCTCCAGCTCGGCCCAGTGTGCGCCGCGCCAGCCCAATAGGCCCCGCGGCCCAACACCCCACTGCGGCCCAGCGTCCCCCCAGCCTCCGCTCCCCCGATCCTGGGCCGCACCCCAGAACCGGCCCAGCCGCGCCTCCCCTCTCTCTCGCTGCCACGCGGGCCCCGCGCGCACTATGGCTTCTTCTACCTCCACCCAGGCCGCGCCCAAGTAGGGTTCGACTTCGGCCTGCTCCTAGCCCACCTCCCGCGCTTGTGGACCCCCTAGAGCCTCCGCGAAGCTTCCACGCCGACCTCCTGCCATAAATGGGCGCTCCCCCGTAAGGAAACCACCCCCACCGAAAGGAAGGGGATCGCCGCCGCCGCCCCTCCTTGGCGTGCGTGCCATGCCCACCCCGCAGCCCCTAGCCCCTATAAAAGCCACCCCTGAGACCCCCTAAGCCACACCAAGCTTCGCCCCGAGCACCAAGCCCACCGCGCCTCTCCTCCCCCGCAGTCCGAGCGCCGCCGGGCTCCAAGCTCCGCCGCTGCTCGTCGTCCCACCGCTCTGGTTCTTATCCGACCGATTCGCCGCGCCAGGAGCATCGCCACGAGGTAACGAAGCTCCCCATCCCTTCAATTTCGGCTCCCGAACACCGTAGCTCATATTCCCTCGGTCGCCGTCGATGGCCGTCCGCCGGTCACCGTCGCCCGCCCTCTCCTCTGCACGATGCTCAACTAGAACCACCCAGGATCACTCTCCACCTCACCATGAAGCTCCAGAGCCAACAACCCGAACCCCAAACCGCCCAGAATGCACTCCCCGCGGTACACCAGAGTTCCACTCTGCTGCGCACCGCCGCCCGACCCCGTCGCCGGCCAATGGCCGACTAGAACCCCCTTGGCAAACTCGCAATGATCCCCTGAGCACATAGGATCAATTCTCGTCGCTAATGGAGCCCTGTAGCGTGAGAGAATCCCAACTCCGGCGAGCCTCCGCCTCGGCCGAGCGGCGCCGCCGCGCGGTCGTCGTCCCCGGCGAGCCCCTCGCCCCGAGCCGTTCGATCAGAAAGCAACGACCCAGATTAGATCCCTGGTTACCCCTTCGCGTTTTAAATCTCAGCCGTCCAGATCAGATCCAATGGCTGCCACGTGTCCTAACCGAGTCAATATCGGTCAGCGCTGGTTGTTTTGCTAAAGAGACCCTCAACTTCCTGACAATCAACCCGCGGTCCAGACCAGTTCAAAAATAATTACAGATAGGTCCCGTTTTATTTGTTTAAGCCCCTGATCTTTTGAAAATTCGAACCCGCGGTCCTGTCTCAAAGTTTTACGTGTTAGCCCTCGCAGTTTTCCCATAATTACGTATAGGTCCCCGGTTTCTCACAGATAGGTCCCTGGAAACTTTAAAACCTTGCCAGCAAGTCCCTAAACCTTAGAAACGCTTTAACTTCCTCGTTTTAGCTCCGATTAGTGTAATTTTTGCGCTCATGTGTTCGTAGCAAAGCGTAGAATATTTCTAGCTCCTGTTTTTGTACGGTTTTCACTGTTTGGTGTACTGTTTCTAATAGAATACTTTTGTTTGCATGTATTGGCTTGTGTGGATGCTTGTGTGGTGATTCGTGTTCAGTCGGTGAGCCGTTCGCCTTGGAGTTTGAGTATGAGGACCATCAGGAGCCGGACTCGCAGCAGCAGCACCTTGAGGAAGGCAAGTTATAGCACGGACAATCCTTGCTACCTATTCACTTGTAATTAAATTATTTCATACCTGCATGTGTCTAATTTGATGTACCTTTAAGGTTGTACCTAGTCTTGTTTATCCTATTCCTTGATTACCTCGGGTTTATTGCATATGGGTACAATCTTTGCTATGCGCGGCTACTGTCACTTTTATTTAAATGTTAATTTTGACTTAATGGTTCACTTCAACATAATGATTAAAACTTGCTTTTTAGCAACAAGGTTTAGGGAGCTAGAGCTTGTGCTGTGTGCTTTGCTCTAGTGTCTCTCTCTAAGGACCGGTTCTTAAAGCGGCAACCTAGGAGCCTGTCGCCACCGCTAGAATGTCACACCCGGATTTACATAGAAACCCAAAATGCGGCCATATGTGTTCCCAGGAAGTCATTACACATATAGCGAACAAACATGATAACAAAATACAGTGCTCGAATAAAATAAATGGTTTTACATCAGAGTTTGACTCAGATAAATGAATAAAACAGCGGAAATCTCGTTATTAATTCTCTCTAAATGAAAACGAAGCCGATAACCCACGGGGACACCGACTGGTTGAGCACAGCTAGTAGAACGACAGATCCTCAGGAAATTCAACAGCAGCAGTACCATCTAATCCATCTGTTACCCATCCGGGATTTTGTTGAATAGCAAGTGTAAGTAAATGTCTTACTTAGCAAGTACAACACGGATAATGAAGGCTTAAAAGAAAGGCTTGACACGGCTGTACTGCATTAGCAATTTTAGTTGTTTCATTTTAACATCATCATAATCACTACATTTACCTGAATCCCAATTGTAACCCAATTAATATAATAGAGGTGAACTTTAAATGATAATAAATATCAACTTCTAATCGAAAAGGATCCAGGCCGCTCGTGACCCTGAGCAAGGCTATCATGATAGATTGTACACTCTGCAGAGGTTTCACCCTTTACCCACCGGTCGCGTAAAAGCTCAAGGAGCTTTGCACCCAACCACGCACATCAACACTCCCGAGGTGTGACTGCATAGGGACGCTACGAGGCTTTTCACAAGACACCCTAAAGAAACAGTAGCCGTTATGGTACAACCTAGGCAGCATGACCCAAGGCACCGAGATTGACAGACGCTCATGTAGCGACACGAGGGGGGTCAATGGCGTCCAAGCGCGGCAAAGAATATCAACAACAAAATAAATAGCGCAACGTGTGGAGCCCCCGCCATACGGTGGCTCCCAACACGGGACTGTGCCTCACGGGGACATAGCCGACGGATACCCCATCCTCGGTGGATCAAACCATACTCTCACCCATGCTTCCCATAACGCCGTCGGCCCGTCGGTAACTACTGTCAAGCTAGAGCCGTACATGCTACTTGTCCAAGACTAGATCCATTATAGTTCCAGCGGTGGCGACAGGTTCCTGGGTTGCCGCTTTAAGAACCAGTCCTTACGGAGAGACACTAGGGCCAAGCACGAAGCGTATGCCCTTGCTCCCTGATCCATGTTGCTAAAAAGCAAGTTTTACCATTAACATTGAAGTGAACCATTAAGTCAAGATTAACAGTTAAGCAAAGGTGACAGTAGCTGCGCCTAGCAAAGTTCTACCCAAATGCAATAACCCAAGGTAATCAAGGTATATGATAAACAAAGCTAGGTACAACCTTAAAAGGGTAACAATTTAGACACATGCATATGCAGTAAATAATGTAAGAGGTGTGTGTAGGTAGCAAGGATTGTCCGTGCTATACTTGCCTTCCTCAAACTGCTGTTGCTGCTGCTGGTGGTGGTCCTGCTCCTCGTAACCCTCGAACTCAAGCGCGTACGGCTCACCGACTGGACTCACGAAGCAACAGACAAGCATTCACACAAGCCAGTACATGCAAACAATATTATTCTATTAGAACATTACACCAAACAGTAGCAACAGAAGAAAATAAGGCTGAAAAACTAATCTACGCTTCGCTACGAACACGTGAGCGTGAAAATCACTCAAATCGGAGCTAAAACGGAAAAGATATGGCTTTTCTAAGGTTTAGGGACTTGCTGGCAAAGTTTTAAAAGTTCCAGGGGCTTATTTGCGAAAAACCAGGGACCTAAACGTAATTTAATATAAAAACAGCAGGGCTAAAGCGTAAAATAACTTAAACAAGACCTCGGGTGTTATTTTTTTAATAAGACAGGGGGTTTTCCATAAAATTCAGGACCTAAATCTAATTATTTTTGAATAGATCTGGACCGCGGGTTGATTTCGAAAAAGGTCAGGGGCTCTTTTGCAAAACGCGGGGTGCGGACCGGTATGGACTTGGGTTGACTAGTGGTTGACTCGATCTAGGCCGTCTGTTTCGGATTGGAGGGCTCAGATTAGATCTGGACAGGGGGCGGCCGGCGGCGGCGCGGCGAGCGGCGGCGCTGGGGTGGCTGCGGCGGCGCTTTGCCGGCGAGGAGGTGCGAATGTGCTATGGGGCACGGTTCGGGACGGGGCTCGGCGCTACGGGTGCGGCGTGACGTGGCGAGTCGAGCGGAGGTGCTCACGACGGTGGGGACAAGGCGGCAGCGGCGCGCGACGACGAGCAGCGGCGGCGGACTCCGGCGAAGGCGGCTTGACGTGGTGGCGGAGCTACGGTGCAGGAAAAAGGACCGGGAGGGGCTCGGGAGCAAGCTTACCTCCTAGCGAAGCTTCCCCGACGGTTGAATTCACCGGAGCGGCGGTGACGCGGCAGATCGTTGGTGGCGGGATCGACGGCGGCGGGCGGCTCGAACTCCGGACGGCGGTGCGAGCTCGGGCGGCGGCTGCTAGGGCTAGGGTTGGCGGTGCTGGTGCTGGGGATCGAGGGCGGCGTGCTTTATAGGCTGGCCGCGTGGCCCCGGGTGGACCTCGGCGTGCGCGCTCGTGGCCGAGCCGAACTACGGCTGGAGGTCGGGGGCGGATTCGACGGGCGGGTCCCGCCTGGCAGTCGGAGTGGAGGGGGGCTCGGTGCTGGGCCGGCTTCGCCGCTGGGCTGGGCCGCGGCTTGGCCGAGCGCTGAGCTGGCAGGGGGAGCGGGAGAGTTAACGGGCCGGCGCGGCTGGGGCGAGGACTGGGCTGCGCGCTGGCAGGGGGAGAGAAGAGGGAGCGGGCCGACGCTGGGCCGAAAGTGGGAAAGGGAGAGCTGGGCCGCGGCGGTGAAGGAAGAAGGGGGAGCAAGCTCGGCCGAGGAAAGGAGTTCAGGGAGGAAAAGTGGACTCGGGCCAAAACAACTTTTCTAGAGCTCCAAACAATGCGAATCAAATTCGAATTTAAAGAGGATTTAAATTCCAATCTAATTCACAAGCAACCAAAACACAATGCAGCAGCATGGATGCAACAAAAATGTTTCTAACCTTATATTTGATTTTATTTTGCCAAATATTATTTATTTACCCTATGTTGAGCATGGGAACTTTAATAAAAAGCACATTAATTACTAAAATTTTAAATAGGCCTAATTTAGGGTGTTACACAGAACTATAATGGCTCTGGTCTTGGACAAGTAGCTTGTACGGCTCTAGCTTGGCAGTGGTTACCGACGGGCCGACGATGTTGTGGGAGGCAAGGCACGGGGTGTTTTCCCGATTCCACCGAGGACGGTAGCCCTGTCGACTAGGTCCAGTTAGACCCAGTCCCGTGTTGGGAGTCTCAGCGATTGAGAACTCCGCATGTTGCGCATTGATGGGTGCAATACCCGCGCTCTGGACGCCATCGACCCCCTCATGGTGTGACTCCGTGGGCGTACGTCGATTTCGGTGCCTAAGGACTCACCACCTTGTAGTACCCCAGCGGCTGAGGTCTTCTTCTCTTTCCCAAGTCGCTTCATCCTCGGAGTGACGGCTCCATTGAACCTTGCACATCCGAATCACTTTATTTCTGGTGACTCGTTCTGATTCCTCCAAAATCTTGACAGGATGCTCAGTATAGGTAAGATCTTCCATCCGCATTCAGCTCATCAATCGGAATCTTTTCCTCAGGAACTCGTGTCACACCCGGATTTACACAGAAACCCGAATGCTTCTATATGTGTGCCCAGGAAGTCCACATAACACATATAGATAACAAATATGATAAGCAGAGTACATATGCTCGAATAAAATGGTTTTACATCAGAGTTTGACTCAAATAACTAAACAAAACAGCGGAAGACTCTTTATTAACTCTCTCTAAACGGAGACGAAGACGAAGCCGATAACCATAATCCACAGGGACACCGACTGGTTGAGCACAGCTAGTAGAATGGCAGATCCTCAGGAAATTCAATAGCAGCAGTACCATCTAATCCATCTGTTACCCATCCGGGATTTTGTTGAATGGCAAGTGTAAGTAAATGTCTTACTTAGCAAATACAACACGGTAATGAAGGCTTAAAAGAAAGGCTTGACACGGCTGAACTGCATTAGCAATTTTAGTTGTTTCATTTTAACATCATCATAATCACTACATTAACATGGAACCCAGTTGTAACCTAATTAATAAAGTGGAAGTGAACATTAAACATTAATAAATATCAACTTCTAATCAAAAAGGATCCAGGCCGCTCTTGACCCTGAGCAAGGCTATCATGATAGATTATACACTCTGCAGAGGTTTTGCCCTTTACCCACCAGTCGTGTAAAAGTTCAAAGGAACTTTGCACCCAACCACGCACATCAACACTTCTGAGGTGTGACTGCATAGGGACGCTATGAGGCTTTTCACAAGACACCCTAACGAAACAGTAGCCGTTATGGTACAACCTAGGCAGCATGACCCAAGGCACCGAGATTGACTGACGCCCATGTCGCAACACGAGGGGGTCAATGGCGTCCAAGCGCGGTAATAAACATCAACAACAAAATAAATAGCGCAACGTGTGGAACCTCCGCCATACGGAAGCTCCCAACACGGGACTGTGCCTCACGGGGACATAGCCAACGGATACTCCGTCCTCGGTGGATCAAACCATACTCTCACCCATGCTTCCCATAACGCCGTCGGCCCGTCGGTAACTACTGTCAAGCTAGAGCCGTACATGTTACTTGTCCAAGACCAGAGCCATTATAGTTCCGGCGGTGGCGATAGGTTCCTGGGATGCCGCTTTAAGAACCAGTCCTTACGGAGAGACACTAGGGCCAAGCATGAAGCATACGCCCTAGCTCCCTGATCCATGTTGCTAAAAAGCAAGTTTTACCATTAACATTGAAGTGAACCATTAAGTCAAGATTAACAGTTAAACATTGGTGACAGTAGCAGCGCTTATCAAAGGTCTACCCAAATGCAATAACCCAGGGTAATCAAGGTATAGGATAAACAAAGCTAGGTATAACCTTAATAGGAACAATTTAGACACATGCATATGCAGTAAATAATGTAAAGGTGTGTTTAGGTAGCAAGGATTGTCCGTGCTGTACTTGCCTTCGTCCAACTGTTGCTGCTGCTGCTACTGCTGCTGTTGGTCCTGCTCCTCATAACCCTCGAACTCAAATGCGAACGGCTCACCGACTGGACTCATACATCAACACACAAGCATCCATACAAGCCAGTACATGCAAACAATATTAATCTATTAGAACAGTACACCAAACATTAAAACAGATCAAAAGAAGGCTGAAAAACTAATCTACGCTTCACTACGAACACGTGAGCGCGAAAATCACTCAAATCGGAGCTAAAACGAAGAAGTTATGGCTTTTCTAAGGTTCAGGGACTTGCTGGCAAAGTTTTAAAAGTCCAGGGGCTTATTTGCAAAAACTCAGGGGCTAAAACATAATTTTATATAAAAACAGGAGGGTTTATTTGCAATTTGACCAAAACAGGACCTCGGGTGCTATTTTTAAAGAAGACAGGGGGTTTTCTGTAAAAATCAGGACTTAATTGTAATTATTTTTGAATAGATTTGGACTGCGGGTTAATTTTGAAAAAGGGCAGGGGCTCTTTTGCAAAACGCCAAGGTTGACCGGTAAAGGCTGGTTTGACTCGGCTCGGTTGACTCGATCCAGACCGAAGGATTAAAATCGTCCGGCTGAAATTAGATCCAGAGGGGGGGGGGGTCGTCGGCGGCGAACGGAGCTGCGACGGCGAGCGGCGGCGCTTCGCCGGCGAAGTTCGGAATCGAGCTAGAGGGCTCGGTTCGGGGGGTGGCCGGGTGCTACAGACGCGCGGAACGACGACGAGTTCGCCGGGACAGGTCTCGTCGGCGGCGGAGCAGCGGAGGCGGCGCGCGACGATCTATGGCGGCGGCGGCGCTCGGGCGACGGCGGTGCAAAGCGGGGGCGGCGCTACAGAGCACGGGGAGGGGCGAGAAGCGGTGCTACAAGCGCGTGGGGTGACGGCGACTCGAATGGTGGGGCTCTCGTCGGTGGAGACGCAGCAGCGGCGGCCGGCGACGACGAGCAGGAGCGGCGGACGGCGTTGAGAGGCGGCGGCTCGCGGCAGAGGGGGAAGAAGGGCAAGGAGGGGCTCGGGAGCAAGAGTACCTGCTGGGGAAGTGCCTTGGGCGGACCGGTCTCCGGCGCCGTGTCCGGGTTGGACTCGTCGCGAGGAGGGAGACGGGTCTGACCCGTGGGTCCGCTCGGTCAGCGGCAGAGGGGCGGGGCGTTGTGGCGGGCTGGCGTGTTGGGCCGCTAGGTGGGCCGAGCGGGAGTGGGAGGCAGGCGGGCTGGCGCGGACGGAGCAGGCCGGGGAAGGGAGCAGTGCGGGCCGCGGCTGGCTGGCGGGCTGGGCCGGAAGCGGGGGTGCGAGCAGGCCGCTGGGCCAGGCCGAAAGCGGAGCAGGGGGAAGTGGGCCGCTGCAGAAGGAAAAAGAAGGAGGGCCAAAATCGGACGGGGAAAAAGTTAAGGGTGGAAAAACGGACTCGGGCCGCAGAAACTTTTCTAGAGCTCCAAACTAAGCGATTCAAATTTGAATTTAAACAGAATTTAAATTCCAACTAAACCACACACAAACAAAACACAATGCAGTCGACATGAATGCAACAAAAATGTTTCTGACCTTATATTAAATTTTATTTCCCATAAATAATTTATTTTCCTTAGATAAATATGAGCATAAAATTAAATAGAAACCTTTTAATTACTAAAATTTTAAAAATAGGCATTTTTAGGGTGTTACAAACCTACCCCCCTTAAGATGAATCTCGTCCTCGAGATTCGGATGGGAATAACTGTGGATATTCAGCTCTGAGATCTTCTTCTCTTTCCCAAGTCACTTCATCCACTGAATGACGGCTCCACTGGACCTTGCACATCCGGATCACTTTATTTCTGGTGACTCTTTCTGACTCCTCCAAAATTCTGATAGGATGCTCAGTATAGGTAAGATCTTCCTCCACATTTAGCTCATCAATCGGAATCTGTTCCTCAGGTACTCGCAGGCACTTTTTCAACTGAGACACATGGAACACATCATGTACTCCCGCTAACTTCTCTGGTAGCTCTAACTGATATGCCACCTCACCTTTCTGACCAAGTACCTTGAACGGTCCAATGTATCGAGGTGCTAACATGCCCTTGACGTTGAACCTCTTCACGCCTCTCATGGGTGACACCTTGAGGTACACAAAGTCTCCAATTTCGAAGCTGAGATCCCTCCGTCGGTTATCTGCATAGCTCTTCTGTCTGGATTGTGCCACTTTCAGATTCTGTCTGATTATCTGCACTTGTCGCTCTGCCTCTCTTAGTATTTCAGGTCCAAATACCTGACTTTCTCCCGTCTGATTCCAGAATAGTGGTGTCCTACACTTTCTGCCACACAGAGCCTCGAATGGTGCCATCTGCAAACTCTTCTGATAGCTGTTGTTGTACGAGAATTCCGCGTACGGTAAACTCTTATCCCAACTGGCACCATATTGTAGAGCACATGCTCTCAACATATCTTCCAATATCTGATTCGTCCGCTCTGTCTGCCCATCTGTCTGCGGATGGTAAGCTGAACTGAACTGTAGCTTAGTGTCCATAGACTCATGTAATTGTCGCCAAAAGTGTGATGTGAACTGGGTACCTCGATCTGACACTATTCTTTTTGGTACCCCATGCAAACACACAATCCTCTCCATATACAACTCCGCTAGTCTGGCTCCCGAGTAGGTGGTCTTTACTGGTAGGAAATGCACCACCTTGGTCAGACGATCCACGATTACCCAGATTGAGTCAAATCCCCTCTGAGTGCGAGGTAAGCCAGTAATGAAATCCATACCGACTTCTTCCCACTTCCATTCAGGTACCTTCAGGGGCTGGAGCAAACCTGCTGGCCTCTGATATTCAGCCTTGACTCTCTGGCACGTGTCACATAGAGCTACGTATGTGGCCACATCTCTCTTCAATCCATACCACCAAAATCTCTCTTTGATATCTTGGTACATCTTGGTACTACCTGGGTGTATTGAATACGCCGATTCATTGGCTTCCCTGAGAATTGCATCCCTGATCTGCACTACATCTGGTACACAGATCCTCTTCTCGTACCACAATGTTCCTTGGTCATCCACTCGAAAACCAGGGGCTTTTCCTAATGCCACCAGTTCCACGATCTCCTTGATCTTCTCATCTGTGAGCTGTCCTTTTCGGATCTCTTGTTCCAAGGTTGGTTCTACTGTCATCTCGGTGACACTGGTCACAAATCCCAGACTCATCCTTTCAAACTCTGAACTGAGTTCCTCCGATAAGCAATGTCCCGTGATCTTATTCACGTAACTCCTTCTACTCAGAGCATCTGCCACCAAGTTGGCCTTCCCTGGATGATAATGAATCTCCAGATCGTAGTCCTTGATCAGTTCTAACCAATGACGTTGTCTCATATTCAGATCTGACTGTGTGAACACATACTTGAGACTCTTGTGGTCAGTGTAAATATCACACTTATGTCCAATCTAGTAATGCCTCCAAATCTTCAAAGCATGTACTACAGCTGCTAACTCCAGATCGTGTGTCGGGTAGTTCTGCTCATGTTTCCTCAACTGTCTCGATGCATAAGCTACTACTCTGCCTTCCTGCATGAGTACACATCCCAATCCTAGACGGGATGCATCGCAGTAGATAGAAAAACTCTTGGTTATATCTGGCAATACTAGCACAGGTGCCGTTGTCAACCTCTTCTTCAATTCCTCAAAGCTGACTTGACACTCTTCAGTCGAGACAAACTTGGCATTTTTCTCCAGTAACGCCATCAAGGGCTTAGCAATCTTGGAGAATCCTTCAATAAACCTCCGATAGTATCCAGCCATCCCAAGGAAACTTCTGATTTCACTCACATCCTTAGGCGGATTCCAATTCAACACATCACTAACCTTCTTCGGATCAACTGCCACTCCACCATTGGACAATACGTGTCCCAAGAATGCTACTTCCTTTAACCAAAACTCACACTTGCTCAGCTTGGCATACAACTGATGCTCATGAAGTCTCTGCATCACCAACCTTAGATGTTCTTCATGCTCTTCCTCATTCTTGGAGAAAACCAGAATGTCGTCAATGAACACAACCACGAACTTGTCAAGATAGTCCATGAACACACTGTTCATCAGATACATGAAATATGCCGGTGCATTTGTCAGACCAAAAGACATGACAGTGAACTCATATAGACCATATCGGGTTGTGAAGGCTGTTTTGGGGATGTCAGTCACTCGTATCCTCATCTGATGGTAACCAGATCGGAGATCGATCTTAGAGAACACACACGCTCCTTTCAACTGGTCGAAGAGATCATCAATCCTTGGCAGCGGGTACTTGTTTTTGATGGTCACTTCATTCAAAGCTCGATAATCCACACACAATCTCTGGGTCCCATCTTTCTTATCCACAAACAAAACTGGTGCTCCCCAAGGAGACGAACTAGGACGAATATACCCTTTTGCTAACAACGCCCTTAATTCCTCCTTAAGTTTCTCTAGTTCTTTTAGTCCCATTCTATATGGCCTCTTAGCTATAGGTGCAGTACCAGGCTTAAGATCAATAACAAATTCAACTTCGCGGTCTGGGGGCATACCTGGTAACTCATCTGGAAACACGTCTGGGAATTCGCACACCACTCTGATGTCTTCCAGTGCTACACCTTCGGCTTGGTAGATCTGATTGTGTCCCACGGGGCTAGCTGCTTGGTACTCCACTTTCTCACCAGTCTTTGCTGTCAGCTGCACTGTTCTTTTGGAGCATTGAATCACCCCATCATATCTGGCTAACCAGCTCATACCCAGAATCAAGTCAAACCCAAGGGTTTCTAGGACTATCGGGTTTACCACAAAGTCTACCCCCCTTATTGTGATGGTGATACAGGGGCAACGTAATGTGGCACGCTGTTCTCCCCCGGGTGAACTAACTACCATGGGGTTTCCCATAGGTTGCAAGATCATCATGTTCTTTTTCACGAAAGCAGCAGATATGAAAGCATGCGAAGCTCCAGTATCAAATAAAACAGTCGCGAGAGTCGAGTTGACAGGGAACGTACCCACAACGACATCTGTTGCTCCTTCTGCGGTTTCTGCACCCATGTGGTTGACCTTGCCTCTCGCTGGGTTCTGCTGCTGATTCCCGTTCTGGTGCTGCGGTTGTCCAATCCTCTGATTGTTGTTCTGACCAACGGCATTCTGTGCCTTGCGAGGACAAGCGCTGGCATAGTGTCCCAGCTCACCACAACCAAAACACCTCGGAGCCGTAGGTGCATTGTTGGTCGGATTGGGGCATTGGACAGGACCACTCTGTGGCTGGTTCTGAGGATGCTGCTGAGGTAGTGCTGAGGGGTACTGGGGACGTGGCTGGTACTGGGGACGTTGCTGATACTGGTTGCGGTTCACCAAACCGGACTGTCCCTGGAAGCGCTGTGGAGTCACCATCTGCTGGTTTCCTTGCTGAGGATTGAAGCGAGGGCGAACATTGCTTCCTGACGGTGTGCCTTGAAGCTTCCTTTTCTTTTCCTCCATCTCACGGCGCTTGTGCTCCAGCAGTAGTGCGCTATCCACCAGTTCTTGAAAAGTGGCGAACCTAGAGCACAGGAGCTGGTACTGGAGTGTATCATGCAGGCCATCTCGGAATCGGGTCTGTTTCTTCCTATCCGTATTTACGTCCTCTGGAGCATAACGGGCCAACTCAATGAACTTGTCACAATAAGCGGTGACACTCATGCCTTCCTGCTTCAATGCCAGGAACTCCATCTCACGGCGCTTGTGCTCCAGCAGTAGTGCGCTATCCACCAGTTCTTGAAAAGTGGCGAACCTAGAGCACAGGAGCTGGTACAGGAGTGTATCATGCAGGCCATCTCGGAATCGGGTCTGTTTCTTCCTATCCGTATTTACGTCCTCTGGAGCATAACGGGCCAACTCAATGAACTTGTCACGATAAGCGGTGACACTCATGCCTTCCTGCTTCAATGCCAGGAACTCCTTCTTCTTCAAGGTCATCAGCGCTTCCTGCACGTGGTGAGAACGGAAGCTATCGCGGAACTCCTGCCAAGTGATCTGATCACAATTGGGGTGAGCATACTGGTACGCATCCCACCAATCCAAAGCTACTCCCTGGAGCTGTCCACTTCCATACAACACCTTCTCCCGGTCGTTGCACTGTGCGATGTCCAGCTGTCGTTCCACTGCCTTGAGCCAGTCCTCTGCTTGCATTGGGTCGCTAGACTTGCTGAAGGTAGGAGGGCGTCCCTTCATAAACTCGCCCCTTTTATCTCTAGGCTGCACGTAGTGCTGTTGGGGCGGGTTCTGCTGATTCTGCTGCATCAGTGCTATGGTTTGCGCCATCTGCTGTGTCAGCTGAAGTTGCATCTGCATCATCTGCTCCATGGTAAGTGGCGGTGGTGGAGGTGGTGGGTTCTGGTTCTGGATGCTTCCACTGCCTCCGGGGTTGCCTCTGGTGTTAACCATCTACCATATCAAGAGATCTCCCATCAGTATTCCCGCCAACTGGTAATAGATAACCCATGCTTGCAGATAGTGCATAAGAAGATAGCAGTTCTTGGAAAGATATGATAGAGAGTAAGACAGAGGAAGTGCAAAGGAGATAGATAACCCAACTATTTATTCACTAGTATTCCTTAAACCTTAGTCCTATATCTAGATGGAGATAGACTTGAGTCTATGACCATCACAATCTTTACAAAGATCCAAATCAAACATAAGCATAATAACAGCAAAAGCAAGCACCCAAAGACATGATTCACACAAGACTCGATAGCACTGGTTTTGAAAAACGTAACTAAATGATCTGAAACAAAATCATGGTGGTCTCCTAATGATTTGTCAAGCGTTCTAACTAGGCTGCGTTCCTACAGTCAGCACGGCTCTGATACCAATCTGTCACACCCGGATTTACACAGAAACCTGAATGCTTCTATATGTGTGCCCAGGAAGTCCACATAACACATATAGATAACAAATATGATAAGCAGAGTACATATGCTCGAATAAAATGGTTTTACATCAGAGTTTGACTCAAATAACTAAACAAAACAGCGGAAGACTCTTTATTAACTCTCTCTAAACGGAGACGAAGACGAAGCCGATAACCATAATCCACAGGGACACCGACTGGTTGAGCACAGCTAGTAGAATGGCAGATCCTCAGGAAATTCAATAGCAGCAGTACCATCTAATCCATCTGTTACCCATCCGGGATTTTGTTGAATGGCAAGTGTAAGTAAATGTCTTACTTAGCAAATACAACACGGTAATGAAGGCTTAAAAGAAAGGCTTGACACGGCTGAACTGCATTAGCAATTTTAGTTGTTTCATTTTAACATCATCATAATTACTACATTAACATGGAACCCAGTTGTAACCCAATTAATAAAGTGGAAGTGAACTTTAAACGATAATAAATATCAACTTCTAATCGAAAAGGATCCAGGCCGCTCGTGACCCTGAGCAAGGCTATCATGATAGATTGTACACTCTGCAGAGGTTTCGCCCTTTACCCACCAGTCGCGTAAAAGTTCAAAGGAACTTTGCACCCAACCACGCACATCAACACTTCCGAGGTGTGACTGCATAGGGACGCTACGAGGCTTTTCACAAGACACCCTAACGAAACAGTAGCCGTTATGGTACAACCTAGGCAGCATGACCCAAGGCACCGAGATTGACTGACGCCCATGTCGCAACACGAGGGGGTCAATGGCGTCCAAGCGCGGTAATAAACATCAACAACAAAATAAATAGCGCAACGTGTGGAACCTCTGCCATACGGAAGCTCCCAACACGGGACTGTACCTCACGGGGACATAGCCAACGGATACTCCGTCCTCGGTGGATCAAACCATACTCTCACCCATGCTTCCCATAACGCCGTCGGCCCGTCGGTAACTACTGTCAAGCTAGAGCCGTACATGCTACTTGTCCAAGACCAGAGCCATTATAGTTCCAGCGGTGGCGATAGGTTCCTGGGTTGCCGCTTTAAGAACCAGTCCTTACGGAGAGACACTAGGGCCAAGCACGAAGCGTACGCCCTAGCTCCCTGATCCATGTTGCTAAAAAGCAAGTTTTACCATTAACATTGAAGTGAACCATTAAGTCAAGATTAACAGTTAAGCAAAGGTGACAGTAGCTGCGCCTAGAAAAGTTCTACCCAAATGCAATAACCCAAGGTAATCAAGGTATAGGATAAACAAAGCTAGGTACAACCTTAAAATGGTAACAATTTAGACACATGCATATGCAGTAAATAATGTAAGAGGTGTGTGTAGGTAGCAAGGATTGTCCATGCTATACTTGCCTTCCTCAAACTGCTGCTGCTGCTGCTACTGGTGGTGGTCCTGCTCCTCGTAACCCTCGAACTCAAGCGCGTACGGCTCACCGACTGGACTCACAAAGCAACAGACAAGCATTCACACAAGCCAGTACATGCAAACAATATTATTCTATTAGAACAGTACACCAAACAGTAGCAACAGAAGAAAAGAAGGCTGAAAAACTAATCTACGCTTCGCTACGAACACGTGAGCGCGAAAATCACTCAAATCGGAGCTAAAACGGAAAAGATATGGCTTTTCTAAGGTTTAGGGACTTGCTGGCAAAGTTTCAAAAGTTCCAGGGGCTTATTTGCGAAAAACCAGGGACCTAAATGTAATTTAATATAAAAACAGCAGGGCTAAAGCGTAAAATAACTTAAACACGACCTCGGGTGCTATTTTTAATAAGACAGGGGGTTTTCCATAAAATTCAGGACCTAAATCTAATTATTTTTGAATAGATCTGGACCGCGGGTTGATTTTGAAAAAGGTCAGGGGCTCTTTTTACAAAACACCGGGCGCTGACCGGTATGGACTTGGGTTGACTAGTGGTTGACTCGATCTAGGCCGTCTGTTTCGGATTGGAGGGCTCAGATTAGATCTGGGGAGGGGGTGGCCGGCAGCGCTGGGGTGGCTGCGGCGGCGCTTCGCCGGCGACAAGGCGCGAACGTGCTACGGGGCACGGTTCGGGACGGGGCTCGGCGCTACGGGTGCGGCGCGACGCGGCGAGTCGAGCGGAGGTGCTCACGACGGCGGGGACGCGGCGGCAGCGGCGCGCGATGGCAAGCAGCGGCGGCGGACTCCGGCGAAGGCGGCTCGACGCGGTGGCGGCGCTACGGTGCAGGAAAAAGGACCGGGAGGGGCTCGGGAGCAAGCTTACCTCCTAGTGAAGCTTCCCCGGCGGTTGAATTGACTGGAGCGGCGGTGACGCGGCAGATCGACGGCGGCGGGATCGACGGCGGTGGGCGGCTCGAACTCCGGACGGCGGCGCGAGCTCGGGCGGCGGCTGCTAGGGCTAGGGTTGGCGGCGCTGGTGCTGGGGATCGAGGGCGGCGCGCTTTATAGGCCGGCCGCGTGGCCCCAGGTGGACCTCGGCGTGCGCGCTCGTGGCCGAGCTGGACTCCGGCTGGAGGTCGGGGGCGGATTCGACGGGCGGGTCCCGCCTGGCAGTCGGAGTGGAGGGCGGCTCGATGCTGGGCCGGCTTCGCCGCTGGGCTGGGCCGCGGCTTGGCTGAGCGCTGAGCTGGCAGGGGGAGCGGGAGAGGAAACGGGCCGGCGCGGCTGGGCCGAGGACTGGGCTGCGCGCTGGCAGGGGGAGAGAAGAGGGAGCGGGCCGACGCTGGGCCGAAAGTGGGAAAGGGAGAGCTGGGCCGCGGCGGTGAAGGAAGAAGGGGGAGCAAGCTCGGCCGAGGAAAGGAGTTCAGGGAGGAAAAGTGGACTCGGGCCAAAACAACTTTTCTAGAGCTCCAAACAATGCGAATCAAATTCGAATTTAAAGAGGATTTAAATTCCAATCTAATTCACAAGCAACCAAAACACAATGCAGCAGCATGGATGCAACAAAAATGTTTCTAACCTTATATTTGATTTTATTTTGCCAAATATTATTTATTTACCCTATGTTGAGCATGGGAACTTTAATAAAAAGCACATTAATTACTAAAATTTTAAATAGGCCTAATTTAGGGTGTTACATAGAACTA
Source organism: Echinochloa phyllopogon (assembly GCA_033239725.1). Classification (NCBI taxonomy): domain Eukaryota; kingdom Viridiplantae; phylum Streptophyta; class Magnoliopsida; order Poales; family Poaceae; genus Echinochloa; species Echinochloa phyllopogon. The sequence continues at coordinate 17,308,166 of BTCW01000015.1, read as the reverse complement.
TAATGGCTCTGGTCTTGGACAAGTAGCTTGTACGGCTCTAGCTTGGCAGTGGTTACCGACGGGCCGACGACGTTGTGGGAGGCAAGGCACGGGGTGTTTTCCCGATTCCACCGAGGATGGTAGCCCTGTCGACTAGGTCCAGTTAGACCCAGTCCCGTGTTGGGAGTCTCAGCGATTGAGAACTCCGCATGTTGCGCATTGATGGGTGCAATACCCGCGCTCTGGACGCCATCGACCCCCTCATGGTGTGACTCCGTGGGCGTACGTCGATTTCGGTGCCTAAGGACTCACCACCTTGTAGTACCCCAGCGGCTACTGTCTTGTTAGGTTGTCTTGTGAAAAGCCTCGTCGCGTCCCTATGCGATCACACCTCGGAAGTGTGGTTTAAGAGGTTTGGCCACCTCGGCATGGTTGGGTTTGAAGTTCTTTTGAGCTTTTACGCGACTGGTGGGTAAAGGGTGAAACCTCTACAGAGTGTAAATCTATCATGACAGCCTTGCTCAGGGTCACGAGCGGCCTGGATCCTTTTTTATTAGAAGATGATGTTTATTTATGCTTAATGTCACTTACACCTTATTAATTGGGTTACAACTGGGATTCATACACTGGTAGTAACTTGGATAATGTTAAAATGAACCAACTAAAAGTGCTAATGCAGTTAAGCCGTGTCTAGCCTTTTTGAGCCTTCATAACCCGTGCTATACTTGCTAAGTAATTGTTTTACTTACACTTGATATTTATTCAACAAAATCCCGGATGGGTAACAGATTGGGATGTGCATGAGTCAGCTGCTGAGTTTCCAGAAGATCTACCGTACTACTGAGTTGTGTTCTCCCAGTCAGAGTCCCTGTGGAGTGCGGCTTCATTTAGAGAGAGTTTTTAGTCTTCCGCTGTATTGGTTAGTTTATTTATGATGCACTCTGATGTAAAACTCTTTTTATTCGAGTAATATATTCAGCATATGTTCTTTGTTTACCATACTTGTTTGCTATATGTGTACTGTGACTTCCTGGACACACATATGGCCACATTCGGGTTTCTGTGTAAATCCGGGTGTGACAGATTGGTATCAGAGCCGTGCTGACTGTAGGAACGCAACCTAGTTAGAACGGTTGATAAATCATTAGAAGACCACCATGATTTTGTTTCAGATCGTTTAGTTACATTTTTCAAAACCAGTGCTGTCGAGTCTTGTGTGAATCATGTCTCTAGGTGCTTGATTTTGTTGTTATTATGCTTATGTTTGATTTGGATTTTTGTAATGATTGTGATGGTCATAGACGCGAGTCTATCTCCATCTAGATATAGGACTAAGGCTTAAGGATATTAATGTTTACATAGAAGGGGTATTTATTTTTTTGCTCTTCATCCATCAAATCCTCCATCCCAACGAGTTAGTAATCCGCTGAAGACACTTAGTTATGATCAATGGAGTTCTGATGAGAATTACTTGCTGATGATAGATGGTGAACACAAGGAGGTACGCTGGTGCTGGTGCTGGTGAAAGCAACCAGAATCAGAACCCACCACCTCCACCACCGCCACTCACCATGGAGCAGATGATGCAGATGCAGCTCCAGTTGACGCAGCAGATGGCCCAGACCATAGCGTTCATGCAACAGCAACAGCAGAACCCTCCTCACCAGCCTCACGTGCCGCCAAGAGACAAGAGAGGCGAATTTCTGAAGGGACGCCCTCCTACCTTCACCAAGGCCAGCGACCCTCTACAGGCAGATGATTGGCTCAAGGCGGTGGAGAGACAGCTCGACATCGCGCAGTGCAACGACCGGGAGAAGGTGTTGTACGCAGGAGGACAGCTCCAGGGACCAGCATTGGACTGGTGGGATTCATACCAGTACGTTCACCCCAACCGTGATCAGATCACCTGGCAGGAGTTCCGTGACAGCTTTCGCTGTCACCATGTACCGGATGCTCTGATGGTCCTGAAGAAGGAGTTCCTGGCGCTGAAGCAGGAAGGGATGAGTGTCACCGCTTACCGTGACAAGTTCATCGAGCTGGCCCGTTACACTCCGGAGGACGTGGACACCGACAGGAAGAGGCAGACAAGGTTTCGTGATGGCCTGCAGGATGCTCTACAGTACCAGCTGATGTGCACCAAGTTCTCCAACTTTTAGGAACTGGTGGACAACGCCTTTATGCTGGAACACAAGCGTCGTGAGATAGAAGAGAAGAAGAGGAAGTTCCAGGGCCAGCAGTCAGGGAGCAGCAGCCGCCCTCACTTCACTCCCCCATAGGGGAATCAGCAGATGGCGAGCCAGCAGCGCTTCCAGGGCCAGTCCAGCTTGCTGAGTCAAGGCCAGTACCAGCAGCGCCCTCAGTACTTTCAGGCGCCACAACAGCAGCGTTCCCAGAATCAGCTACAGAATGTCCCAGCTCGGCGCAACCAGATGCAGCCATGTCCTGTTCAGCGCACCGCCCCAGTCAACACTACACCAGTGGGTCCGAGGGTGTGCTACCACTGTGGAGAGCAGGGGCACTTCGCCAATGTCTGCCCCAAGAAGACCCAGAACGCCACCGGACAGAACCAGCAGGCCGGTCAGCAGCAAGCTCAGGCAGGCCGAGGTCCACAGAACCCCGCCAGGGGCAAGCTCAACCACACGGGTGCAGAGACCATCAAGGGAGCTACTGACGTGGTTGTGGGTACGTTCCCTGTCAACTCGACTCCTGCAACCATTTTGTTCGATTCTGGAGCTTCGCATGCTTTCATATCCACTGCTTTTGTGAAAAAGAACTTAGTGGCATTGCTGCCCATGAAGAATGCTATGCTAGTAAGCTCACCAGGGGGGAACAACGAGCCACTCTACGTTGCCCCCATATCACCATCACAATAAGGGGGGTAGATTTCGAGGCACGTCCGATAGTCCTGGAGACCCTTGGGTTTGACTTGATTCTGGGTATGAGCTAGTTAACCAGATATGATGCAGTGATCCAGTGCGCCAAGAGAGCAGTACAGCTGACAGCTGAGTCTGGTGAAAAAGTGGAGTACCAGGCAGCTAGTCCGTTGGGGCATAATCAAGTCAACCGAGCCGAAGGTGCAGCACCTGAGGACATCAGAGTAGTGAGCCAGTTCCTGGATGTATTTCCAGATGAATTGCCAGGTATGCCCCCAGAACGCGAAGTTGAATTCGTTATTGAACTAAAACCTGGCACTGCACCTATAGCCAAGAGGCCATATAAGATGGGAGTAAAGGAACTAGCAAAGCTTAAGGAGGAGTTAGACGCATTGCTAGCCAAAGGGTACATTCGTTCGAGTTCTTCACCATGCGGAGCACCGGTGTTGCTCACATATAAGAAAGATGGAACACAAAGGTTGTGTGTGGACTATCGAGCCCTCAACGAAGTGACCATCAAGAATAAGTACCCATTGCCAAGGATTGATGATCTGTTTGATCAGCTGAAGGGAGCTTGTGTGTTCTCCAAGATAGAACTTCGATCGGGCTATCACCAGATGAGGATCCGCCCGTCAGACATACCCAAGACCGCTTTCACCACTCGATACGGGTTGTATGAGTTCTTGGTCATGTCTTTTGGATTGACCAACACTCCTGCATACTTCATGTACCTGATGAACAACGTGTTCATGGATTACCTTGACAAGTTTGTGGTGGTATTCATTGATGACATTCTGGTCTTCTCCAGGAGTGAGGAAGAACATGAGGAACACTTGAGATTGGTGCTGCAGAGGCTCCGAGAACATCAGTTGTATGCCAAGCTGAGCAAGTGTGAATTCTGGTTGAAGGAAGTGGCATTCTTGGGTCATGTGTTGTCCAATGGAGGAGTGGCAGTCGATCCGAGGAAGGTCAGCGATGTGCTAAGCTGGAATCCGCCTCGGGATGTGAGCGAAATCAGGAGTTTCCTTGGGATGGCCGGATATTATCGACGGTTCATTGAAGGATTCTCCAAGATTGCTAAGCCCCTGACGGCGTTATTAGAGAAAAATGCCAAGTTTGTCTGGACTGAGGAGTGTCAAGCCAGCTTTGAGGAGTTGAAGAAGAGACTAACAACAGCCCCAGTGCTGGTTCTTCCCGACATAGCCAAGAGCTTCTCTATCTACTGCGATGCATCCCGTCTAGGGCTGGGGTGTGTACTCATGCAGGAAGGGAGAGTCGTGGCTTATGCATTAAGGCAGTTGAGGAAACATGAGCAGAACTACCCCACACATGATCTAGAGTTGGCAGCGGTGGTACATGCTCTGAAGAATTGGAGGCACTACTTGATTGGACACAAGTGTGACATCTACACCGATCATAAGAGCCTCAAGTATGTCTTCACTCAGTCAGAACTGAATATGAGACAACGCCGATGGTTGTAGTTGATCAAGGACTATGATCTGGAGATCCACTACCACCCAGGAAAGGCTAACTTGGTGGCAGATGGCTTGAGTAGGAGGAGTTATGTGAACAAGATCACCGGTCACTGTCTGCCAGCAGATCTCAGCTTGGAGTTTGAGAGGATGAGTCTGGGATTTGTGACCAGCATCACAGAGATGACAGTAGAACCGACTCTGGAGCAGGAGATCCGGAAAGGTCAGCTTGGGGATGAGAAGATCAAGGAGATTGTGGAGCATGTTGCTCTAGGAAAAGCCCCTGATTTTCGAATGGATTATCAAGGAACCTTGTGGCATGGGAAGAGGATTTGTGTACCCGATGTGGCGCAGATCAAGGATACAATCCTGAGAGAGGCACATGACTCAGCTTATTCAATCCACCCAGGATGTACCAAGATGTACCAAGACATCAAGGAGAGATTCTGGTGGTATGGATTGAAGCGCGATGTAGCAACCTATGTGGCTCTATGTGACACATGTCAGAGAGTCAAGGCTGAACATCAGAGGCCAGCAGGTTTGCTCCAGCCCTTGAAGATACTTGAATGGAAGTGGGAAGAAGTTGGTATGGACTTCATCACGGGTCTACCTCGCACTCAGAGAGGATTTGACTCCATTTGGGTGATTGTGGATCGCTTGAACAAAGTGGCACATTTTCTTCCAGTGAAAACCACTTACACAGGCGCCAGATTGGCAAAGCTGTATATGGAGAGGATAGTGTGCTTGCATGGAGTGCCCAAGCGGATAGTGTCTGACCGAGGTACTCAGTTCACATCACACTTCTGGCAGAAGTTACATGAGTCCATGGATACTAAGCTGCATTTCAGTTCAGCTTATCACCCACAGACGGATGGACAGACAGAGCGGACCAATCAGATCTTGGAGGACATGTTGAGGGCATGTGCTTTGCAGTATTGTGTCAGTTGGGACAAGAGTCTGCCCTATGCAGAATTCTTGTACAACAACAGCTACCAGAAGAGTCTGCAGATGGCACCATTCGAGGCTCTGTATGGCAGGAAGTGCAGAACACCACTGTTCTGGAATCAGACTGGAGAAAGTTAAGTTTTTGGGCCGGAGATACTCAGAGAAGCAGAGCACCAAGTGCTAGTGATCAGGCAGAACTTGAAGGTGGCACAATCTCGACAGAAGAGTTATGCTGATGTGAGGAGGAGGGAACTCACCTTCGCGGTCGATGATTTTGTGTACCTCAAGGTGTCACCGATGAGGGGTGTGAAGAGGTTTAATGTCAAGGGTAAATTGGCACCTCGTTACATCGGACCCTTCAAGATTCTGGAACGGATGGGTGAAGTGGCATATCGGCTAGAGCTACCTGAGGAACTAGCCGGAGTGCACAACGTGTTCCATGTGTCTCAGCTGAAGAAATGTTTGCGGGTGCCTGAGGAGCAGATCCCGATAGATGACTTGAATGTGCAGGAGGACCTCACCTATGATGAGTATCCAGTCAAGATTTTGGTGGAATCCGAGAGGGTGACAAGAAACAAGGTTATTCGGATGTGCAAGGTGCAGTGGAACCGACACTCAGAGGATGAGGCGACTTGGGAAAGAGAAGAAGACCTCAAGGCCGAGTACCCACATCTCTTCGCATCCATGTCCGAATCTCGAGGACGAGATTCATCTTAAGGGGGGTAGGTTTGTAACACCCTAAAATAGCCTATTTAAAATTTTTAGTAATTAATTGATTATTTAATGTCTTGTTCATAATTAATATAGGGTAAATAAATGATTTCTGAGAATTAAAATCAAATATAAGGTGTAGAAACATTTTTGTTGCATTCATGCTGCTGCATTGAGTTTTGTATTGCTTGTGGTTCAAATGAGAGTTTAAATTTATTTCACTTCGAATTTGAATCACTTTGTTTGGAGCCTTAGAAAAGTCGTTTAGGTCGGAGTTCGCTTTTGCCCCCTGTACTCTTCCTCCAGTCTGTTTCTACTCCTCTTACTTCTCCCTGAGGTAGCCCAGCCCATTCCTTCCACCCCCTCGCGCGCGCAGCGGCCCAGCTCGGCCCAAATCGCTTCGCAGCCCAGCGTGCGGCCCGATCTCTCGCAGCCGAAGTCTGCTCTTGCTCCCCCAAGTCTTGGCCTGCTCCTTTCCTGCCCCTCCAACTCTCCAGCTCAGCCCAGTGTGCACCGCGCCAGCCCAATAGGCCCCGCGGCCCAACACCCCGCTGCGGCCCAGCGTCCCCCCAGCCTCCACTCCCCCGCTCCTGGGCCGTACCCAGAACCGGCACAGCCGCGCCTCCCCTCTCTCTCTCGCTGCCACGCGGGCCCCGCGCGCACAGTGGCTTCTTCTACCTCCACCCAGGCCGCACCGAAGCAGGGTTCGACTTCGGCCCGCTCCTAGCCCGCCTCCCGCGCTTGTGGACCCCCTGGAGCCTCCGCGAAGCTTCCACGCCGACCTCCTGCCATAAACGGGCGCTCCCCCGTAAGGAAATCACCCCCACCGAAAGGAAGGGGATCGCCGCCGCCGCCGCCGCTCCTCCTTGGCGTGCGTGCCACGCCCACCCCACAGCCCCTAGCCCCTATAAAAGCCACCCCTGAGACCCCCTGAGCCACACCAAGCTTCGCCCCGAGCACCAAGCCCATCGCGCCTCTCCTCCCCCGCAGTCCGAGCGCCGCTGAGCTCCAAGCTCCACCGCTGCTCGTCGTCCCACCGCTCTGGTTGTTATCCGACCGATTCGCCGCGCCAGGAGCATCGCCACGAGGTAACGAAGCTCCCCATCCCTTCAATTTCGGCTCCCGAACACCGTAGCTCGTATTCCCTCGGTCGCCGTCGATGGTCGTCCGCCGGTCACCGTCGCCCGCCCTCTCCTCTGCACGATGCTCAACTAGAACCACCCAGGATCACTCTCCACCTCACCATGAAGCTCCAGAGCCAACAACCCGAACCCCAAACCGCCCAGAACGCACTCCCCGCGGTACACCAGAGTTCCACTCCGCCACGCACCGCCGCCCGACCCCCTCGCCGGCCAATGGCCGACTAGAACCCCCTTGGCAAACTCGCAATGATCCCCTGAGCACGTAGGATCAGTTCTCGTCACTAATGGAGCCCTGTAGCGTGAGAGAATCCCAACTCCGGCGAGCCTCCGCCTCGGCCGAGCGGCGCCGCCGCGCGGTCGTCGTCCCCTGTGAGCCCCTCGCCCCGAGCCGTTCGATCAGAAAGCAACGACCCAGATTAGATCCCTGGTTACCCCTTCGCGTTTTAAATCTCAGCCATCCAGATCAGATCCAACGGCTGCCACGCGTCCTAACCGAGTCAATACCGGTCAGCACTGGTTGTTTTGCTAAAGAGACCCTCAACTTCCTGACAATCAACCCGCGGTCCAGACCAGTTCAAAAATAATTACAGATAGGTCCCGTTTTATTTGTTTAAGCCCCTGATCTTTTGAAAATTCGAACCCGCGGTCCCGTCTCAAAGTTTTACGTGTTAGCCCTCACAGTTTTACGCATAATTACGTATAGGTCCCCGGTTTCTCGCAGATAGGTCCCTGGAAACTTTAAAACCTTGCCAGCAAGTCCCTGAATATTTCTAGCTCATGTGTTCGTAGCAAAGCATAGAATATTTCTAACTCCTGTTTTTGTACTATTTTCACTGTTTGGTGTACTGTTTCTAATAGAATACTTTTGTTTGCATGTATTGGCTTGTGTGGATGCTTGTGTGGTGATTCGTGTTTAGTCGGTGAGCCGTTCGCCTTGGAGTCTGAGTACGAGGACCATCAAGAGCCGGACTCGCAGCAGCAGTACCTTGAGGAACGCAAGTTATAGCATGGACAATCCTTGCTACCTATTCACTTGTAATTAAATTATTTCATACCTGCATGTGTCTAATTTGATGTACCTTTAAGGTTGTACCTAGTCTTGTTTATCCTATTCCTTGATTACCTCAGGTTTATTGCATATGGGTAGAATCTTTGCTATGCGCGGCTACTGTCACTTTTATTTAAATGTTAATTTTGACTTAATGGTTCACTTCAACATAATGATTAAAACTTGCTTTTTAGCAACATGGTTTAGGGAGCTAGAGCTTGTGCTGTGTGCTTTGCTCTAGTTTCTCTCTCTAAGGACCGGTTCTTAAAGCGGCAACCCAGGAGCCTGTCGCCACCGCCAGAACTATAATGGCTCTGGTCTTGGACAAGTAGCTTGTACGGCTCTAGCTTGGCAGTGGTTACCGACAGGCCGACGGCGTTGTGGGAGGCAAGGCACGGGGTGTTTTCCCTATTCCACCGAGGACGGTAGCCCCGTCGGCTAGGTCCCGTTAGACCCAGTCCCATGTTGGGAGTCTCAGTGATTGAGAACTCCGCATGTTGCGCATTGATGGGTGCGATACCCGCGCTCTGGACGACATCGACCCCCTCATGGTGTGACTCCGTGGGCGTACGTCGATTTCGGTGCCTAAGGACTCACCACCTTGTAGTACCCCAGCGGCTACTGTCTTGTGAAAAGCCTCGTAGCGTCCCTATGCGATCACACATCAGAAGTGTGGTTTAAGAGGTTTGGCCACCTCGGCATGGTTGGGTTTGAAGTTCTTTTGAGCTTTTACGCGACTGGTGGGTAAAGTGTGAAACCTCTGCAGAGTGTAAATCTATCATGATAGCCTTGCTCAGGGTCACGAGCGGCCTGGATCCTTTTTGATTAGAAGATGATGTTTATTTATGCTTAATGTCACTTACACCTTATTAATTGGGTTACAACTGGGATTCATACACTAGTAGTAACTTGGATAATGTTAAACTGAACCAACTAAAAGTGCTAATGCAGTTAAGCCGTGTCCAGCCTTTTTGAGCCTTCATAACCCGTGCTATACTTGCTAAGTAATTGTTTTACTTACACTTGCTATTTATTCAACAAAATCCCGGACGGGTAACAGATTGGGATGTTCATGAGTCTGCTGCTGAGTTTCCAGAAGATCTACCGTACTACTAAGTTGTGTTCTCCCAATCAGAGTCCCTATGGAGTGCGGCTTCATTTAGAGAGAGTTTTTAGTCTTCCGCTGTATTGGTTAGTTTATTTATGATGCACTCTGATGTAAAACTCTTTTTATTCGAGTAATATATTCAGCATATGTTCTTTGTTTACCATATTTGTTTGCTATATGTGTACTGTGACTTCCTGGGCACACATATGGCCACATTCAGGTTTCTGTGTAAATCCGGGTGTGACATCAGTGCTGACGAAGCTGGCGGAAAGCCTGAAGCCGAAGAGAGTACGAAGGAGACTATGGAGCCGACTGCTTTAACAGAGGCTCAAAAATCTGTTGTACCCAAGGAAGTTGACAGGAACACCGAAGAAGACCTGTCAAGCATGGCTACAGCAGATACGCCCGTCGAAAAGGATGCCGATGTTATGGACGTGGAGGCCAACACTAAAGAATAGAACTTAGTTTTAACTAAGTCACTGGAAAAAGACCCCAGTGCGCTTCCTGAAGAGCCCATGACCGTTGTGCCACCCTCAACCACAGAGGTGATCACACCTTCTACTACAAAGGTACGCCAGATAGCAGGGTTCACCAAATCGAATCCTCCTTATTTGAATTCCATGTAGTGCTTTTCTACAATCATAACCTGCAACCTGCAAAATTCGCAGTCTGGTGGAACAGAGGATGCCGAGACAGCTAACAAAAATGTTGGCATAAACGTCTCGTTAGCTGGTGAAGGAACTTCCAACAATGTAAGTAGTCTCTATAGAAGCATATAAATTTATTTGCAAGAAAAAATAGTTTTTTTAATAACTACGTAATCCTGTTATAGGTTGAGGTTGCAATAATAGAACTAGTAGATGAAGCTGCACAACTCAGGAATCATCTGCAAATTGCCCTGATAAGGACTCATAACCTAAAATGTGTTATGCAGTTGCGTAAAGCATTCAATAATAAGTGTGCCTTGATTGTAGGCTCTGGTAGACCTGGTAGATAAGCCAGGCGATGCTAAATTGGTAGCGCAGATTGAGAAGCTGGAGGCGGATCTGGCCGGTTTGTTTGAACAACACGTGGAGATGCAATTAGAGCATCAAAAAGCAATCAGAAGCTCCATGCGCAACTCCAGGCTCTTGGCGAAGAACGGTCTAGACTAGATACCCGCTGTAGTAGCTTGGTGAAGGAAAATACTAGTAAGTACTCTTTTCTAATTTAATCCATGTTCCATGAGTAGTCACTGGTTATGTTGTTGTGTTTAACAACATTGCATATGGAGCAGGACTAAAAAAGGATTTGAAGGAAGAGAAGGATAACATGACTTCATGGTGCAAACTCTCACAATCCTAGGCGGATGAAATTACTCAGTTCAAGCACACCATAGAAGAAAAGGATAAAGACTTCACTGAAGAGCACAAGATCCGCCCGAATTGGGAAAGCCAAACCAGGCAAGCTGTGAAGCTTGCGCAATCCAAACAGGAAGAAGTTGATGCCTTGCTAGCTGAAAAGAAAGATATGGAAGAAGCAATTGAGCCAATCCTGGGGATGTTAACTCAGGAAGGCGCAGAGGCAAACAACCAAACGCTCTTGGATCGGCTACATCAGGTGCCAGAGCAAGTGTCAGAGTTTTGCAAATCAACTCTGAAGGAATGTACCAACAGCCTGTTAGCTTTGGTAAAGGCGCATAATCCTGATGCCAAGCCGGAGATAAGGTATCTGCCTCCTGGCATAATGAAAGAGCAGTATGAAGCACTGGTGGCCGAGACCGAGCCTATGGCTAACGAGTTTATCAACTCTTTAGAGTAGTAATAGAGGGCCAGTTGCTACATTTAAGTAGTCTTTAAATTGTGCTACCGTGAAGGTAGTTGATGGTTTTTGCTACTGTTAAGTAGTCGCTATTTTAATGCCGTTGTTTAAGCAGTCACTATTGAAGCACTACTTTTTAAATAGTTTTACTACCCGCAAAGTAGTGGTATATTTTCTAGAAACATCAGACACTTTGTGTTGAGTACTTGTAGTACCAATGCTTGTGGTCTTGATAGTGTTCAACTAGTCGGCTGTAGCAAACGTAAAATATGTTGATCTCAGTAAGACTCGGTAGACTGCTAGGGCAAGTCTATAGTACTACTTTAGTAGTTTATAATTTTGTGCATGTCACGCGAGAATACTTTTGTACTCAAGGTCTGAGTACTTTTAAAGCATTATCTGTTGTAACAGATTTTGTCTATGTTAGTCTTGTTAAGACATGATTGGTTGCTAGTGCAGAGCCATGGCACTACTTAGAGTAGTTTTGTGCTTGTTTGCATATCCGAGGTAAGACTCTCATGAGTTCCTGTAATGCACAAATAAGGGGTCTGATGTAGTCAACAAAGGACACAAAGCAAAACAAATCCTTAACCTTCCATTGAAGATAGGATATCAAAGAAACGAGACTAGCGCCTACAACCGTGTATTAGTTGGGGTAGCTCTAACAAGACTCCTGAGACTTAGCGCCGCCTTTTAATAAAAGCAGTCTTGGCTTCTATGAATAGAGTGAAAACTACCCTGGGCCTGGGCTTTTTAAGCGGCAAGGTGTACATAGGGTCTCTCTAATGAGAGTATAGTTAAGAGGTGAGAGATATACTGCAATTTTTAATTGACGGGGAAACCATGACTTTATTGATCTTGTAATAATCGAAAATACATTGGAGTTGTTACATAAGCCTATTTTATGGGTAGAATTTCCTCAAATGCTCAACGTTCCACAGATTTGGTAAGTCTTCGCGTTCTTGAGTCTGGAGGCGATATGTTCCAGTCCCAATAAATTGCTTGACGAGGAACGGCCCCTCCCAACGTGACATAAGCTTGTGTAGGCCGCCAGTCTTTTGCATGCGTCGCAATACCAAGTGTACTATGACAAAGGAACAAGGCTGGACGTAACATTGGTGGTAGCGTCGTAGGCCTTCGAGATAGCGTCGTAGACCACCTCGGACGGCCCGCCAGGCGTGGTCAGACGGTCTGACCCCTAGAACATCAAAAACCATCTCTGTCTAAAATCGAGCTATTTTACAGACTGTCCGAGCTCCACCTCGGACCGTCCGACCAACACTTAGCACAAGCTCGAAGTTATCACACGTGGGCCCACAAGTCAGCACTGCTGACGGACAGTCCGAGCTCCCTTCGCAGACTATCCGTGAGTCGATCAGATTTTCACAGATTTTATATATAATGTTATACTTCCTTTTCTCGGACTATCCGCCCGAAGGCCTCGGACTGTCCGACCTGCTTCGACGGAATAGGTTTTTCAAGACATTCAACACAGCTCTTTTTTAGAGTTAGTCACCACAAAATGTAAATGCACTACATGCAAGACAATGACCAATATGGCACTAAGAATCCATCAAACTAATGAAGTTGATCCCTCTTGATAGTACGGCTATCTAGCCTATCAACCCGGTCATATTTCATCCTCTAATCTCCTCATGACCGGTCAAATTTAAAAGCCCTATCTTATACCTTTGCCTTGAGCTTCCCATGATCCAAAGCATTCATGCAATTCACGTATCATTTCTTGAAGCTCATTCCAACTCTCGGAACTAACCTATTCTCATTATCTCAAATGAAATTGTTAGTCCACAACGGTTGTCATTAATTACCAAAACTCAATTAGGGGCCTATATGCCTTCAATCTCCCCCTTTTTGGTAATTGATGACAACCATAGCAAAGGAGTGATAGAGTTGAGGGTGAAACTTGAAGTCACTTACACATTTCAAAGAATTCCCAATAAGAGATAGAGTACTTGACTTCAAATTTCAATAAGAGAGAATAGCTCCCCCTACATGTGTGCATGGATCTCATATTTCAATTTTCACACATGCATGGATATGATATTTTTCGCGAAGCATTCCCTACAACATGGAGATCAAGGCAACAACATGCATATATATATATATATAATTTTAACCACACCATGTGTTAGCCTCAAATCCATAGAGCCACTAGAACAAGTCCATCATAAGATAGAAATATTACAAATAGTTTATCACACAAGCCAAATATTAAAAGCAAGAAAGTTCTAGCTTATTACAACCACACACATAGTTCATCACATATGACAATAAAATTAAACATGCAACGCAAGTTGAAGTTTCATGCTAATGCAAAGCTCCCCCTGGAGATCACATCACTCCAAGTCTCTCCTCCTTTGGCATCAAATACCAAGAAAGGACTACTCGTCCTGTGGTGGTGGAGGAGGTGGCTGAGGATAGACACCGTAGAAGTGGCCACTTAAGTCGGTGAAGGACATGTTGAACGTAGCAAATGAGCTCTCTAGCTGAGTCTGACGATCAACAACCTGCTGGTACTGCTCAGAAGTGGCCAATCCATCAAATCTAGCAGTCAAGGCATTTATGTCAGTTTGGTATCTCTGCTGCATCCCCTGAAGCTGGGTCATGATGGGCTAAAGATACTGAGTGTTCATCTATTGCTCATATGCACTGAACCTATCATCAAACCTCTGCTGGAGGCCTTGCTGCATAGCCTCAAAGCCAGTAGACATCTCAGCCCCAAAAGACTGAGCCATGCTATCAAAGTAAGGAGTGAAATATCCCTCAGGAGGTACCCAATAACCCTGTGGCTACATAGGAGGAGGAGGTGGCATCTCAGGAGGACTCATATCCACATCATCGTGTGCTTCTGCACCAATGTTTTGATTACCTTCATCATCTCCAATGTTCTCATAGGGAGTGAGTGGTCTGTTTAGGAAATCCATGTCATTGACGAATGGTTGAAACAACCCATGGTGAATTTCACAAGGACCATCATAACCAGTCTTGGCTTTGATCAATGACATGATATATGGTGCAAAGTACATGTTACCAACAAGAGTCATCCATTTTTCAATCATTTGATCAAATATCATCTTGTGCCGGTCATTATATAGTGAATGACATTCTAATAATATTCTCTAATAGCATCCTTGTTCCCACTTTTAGGCATGAAGGTGCATCTAAGAATATAATTAATAGCAGCTCGATGATGCCTAAGCCCAGTGGGTGTCCCATATTTGACCTTAAGACCAAGACGAGCAGCTTCATAATAAATCTGGAAGTTGTCATAAATGTTTTGATGATAGACATCTAGACTAGCTTGTTCATCAGTAAAATAGGCATAGTCAAGCTCATTAGCAACAACAAACTCCTCAAAAGTAGCTGAGTACCTACTCTTGCCTGTCATCCACTCTACCCTTTTTTCCTCAATATCAAGTTCATAGGTGGCATAACATTGTATAATGAGAATTTCATGCCAATCACACCTATGTTCAGGAAAAGGTCTGAGCCTAAGTCTTCCAAACATAATAGCCACATCCTCTAAGACTCCATTGCTAGCAAGATATGGAAAGTCAATTCTTTTATGAGAGAAGACAGTGCAACCAAGCAGATGACCAAAGAAAGCATTTTCTTGCACCAATGTATGGAAGAAGAGATTATGGGTGTCACGAGCTTGAGTATAGGCATCAACATTTCTTACCCTTGCATATTCTCTATGAGTCCAGACATATCTTGGTGCAGTGTGTGAGTGAATATCAATGAGGTCATCATAAACTCTTGCTCCCCCTTGATGCATGCCTACATCTTCATCAACCACAAAGTCTTGATGTGGTCCCATAGACGATTCAACATCAGTCTCTGCCGTATAGTCACTATCATGTGAATCATCATCATCCGAGCTATCAACGATGCAACACCTCTTGGAGGACTCCCCCTCCTTCCTCTTAGATACACTCTTCTTGAGCCGACCAGCTATGGAAGTGATCACTTTGCGTCTGTGATAAAGCAATCAATGGAGTTAATACAACAATATATGTGAACAATATATGATGAGTAAGACAATCCCAAGATACCCCATCCAATTCTATTGCTGACAGTGCCTGGCAGACTGTCCGACTGGACACCTCGGACTGTCCGACAAGTACGGTCGGACAGTCCGACGTGCCCCCTTGGACGGTCCGCACGACACTGTAGCGGCGACGAACATGAATAGAGGTCCAAAATTTTTTTATTCCCATATCTCATCAAATAACCAATAATTTCCAACCAAACTTGAGCCATATCATCACAAGACCATGACAAACATATTCCCCAATATGTATCCCCAAATCCATGGCCAGATTTTAGATCAGAACATCAAACCCTAACAATGTTCATCCATAGATTCAACCAAAACAAACAGTGAATCGACAAAAATACTCGGATGACATGATGGAGGATCCTGTAGAGAGTCCGTATTCTCGGACCGTCCGGGAAGTGCTCCAATAAAGAGATTGAGGGAAGGGCTCCTTTCACCACCAAGAATGAGAGAGAGAGAGGGTATAGGTGAAAGTGACTCATGGTTGAAGAAGATAGGGGTTGCCAAACCTTTTAGATCCCGAAGGGGGGAGGACCCATGTTCTCACGCACACCTCGGACTGTCCGAGGTCCTGGGTCGCACAGTCCGACCCTCTAGAAAATCAACTCCCAAAGCTACTGAGTGACTCTACGCAATTTTTGGATAGTCCACGGTCCACTGGCGGACAGTCCGCGACCCTCGGACAGTCCGCGGTCCATTGGCGGACAGTCCGGCCGTTACTGATTTTTCTACCCGAGAACTATCGTTTTGGCATTTGTTTTGATGGATCTTTTGGGGTTCATTGCTTCAACAAAGTGATGCATAACTTTCATAATATAACAAAGAATGATATGTAATGCATTCATGTATGAGAACCATGTTAGTTAAACACAAAGCAAGACCAATAAACACACACATGCTAGAGCTCAAGCCACATTTGAGAAGTCAATGACATTCAATTCATGTCTCAACTTGAAAGACCGAGATTCATCCAATGGTTTTGTGAATATATCAGTCAATTGATGATCCATGCTCACTCCATCAATCTTGATATCACCCTTGCTCACATGATCACTAAGAAAATGATGCCGGATATCAATGTGTTTGGTTCTAGAATGTTGAACCGGATTATTTGCAATTTTGATAGCACTTTCATTGTCCCATAAGAGAGGAATTCCATTGAATTTCACACCATAATCAAGGAGTGTTTGCTTCATCCATAACAATTGAGCACAACAACTTCCCGCCGAGATATATTCTGCTTTGGCGGTTGAAAGAGCTACCGAATTCTACTTTTTTGAACACCATGAAACAAGCGAACAATTAAGAAGTTGGCAACCACCTGAAGTGCTTTTTCTATCAACCTTGCAACCTGCATAATCCGAATCCGAATAACCAACTAATTCAAATTGGGCACCTTTGGGATACCAAAGACCAATATTTGGAGTGAATTTAAAATATCTCATGATTCTTTTCACGGCGGTCAAATGACATTCTTTAGGTGCGGCTTCAAATCTAGCACACATGCATACACTAAACATGATATTGGGCCTAGATGCGGTAAGATAAAGTAAGGTACCTATCATGGATCTATAAAGCTTAACATCAACCGGTTTACCTCCCTCATCAAGATCAAGATGTCCATTTGTAGCCATATGCGTCTTGATGGGTTTTGCATCCTCCATACCAAACTTCTTCAAGATGTCTTTCACATATTTAGATTGGCAAACAAATGTGCCTTCCTTCAATTGTTTGATTTGAAGACCAAGGAAATAACTCAATTCACCAATCATAGACATTTCAAATTCTTTTGACATCGTTTCACCAAATTCTTCACAATAAGATTCATTAGTGGACCCAAAAATGATATCAACATAGATTTGACAAATAAAAATATCATTTCCAATTCTCTTAGTGAATAGAGTAGTGTCAACCTTTCCAATTTTTAATCCCTTTGATATAAGAAAATTCCTAAGCCTCTCATACCAAGCACGAGGTACTTGCTTCAATCCATAAAGAGCTTTTGTGAGCTTATAAACATGATTTTGTAACTTATGATCTTCAAAATCGGGAGGTTGCTCAACATACACTAGTTCACTAATTTCACCATTTAATAAGGCACTTTTGACATCCATTTGATAGAGTTTTATATTCTGAAAACAAGCATAAGCAAGTAAAATTCTAATTGCTTCAAGTCTAGATACGAGACCAAAGGTTTCATCAAAATACAAACCTTCGACTTGAGTGTAGCCTTGAGCAACCAATCTTGCCTTGTTTCTTACCACAATACCATCTTCATTTTCTTTGTTGTGAAAGACCCATTTAGTACCAATGACATTATAGTTATTGGTCCTCTCAACCAATTCCCAAACTTTGTTCCGGGTGAGGTTATTTAATTCTTCTTGCATGGCCATCACCCCAATCCGGATCTTCAAGTGCTTCATCTACACGTTTAGGCTGAAGAGAAGATACAAAAGAATAATGTTGACAAAATGAAGCAACACGAGATCGAGTTTGGACACCCTTACTAATGTCACCCACAATTTGATCAATGGGATGATCCTTGGCAATTTGACCATGAACTTTTGATTGAGCAATTTGATCTTGAGAAGATGTAGATGATGGTGTGGTGGAAACCAATTGCTCATTTTCTTGAGAAGAATCATTCGTGTTAGATTCACCAAGTTGTTGATCATTCGTTGAAGAAGAAGATGCATTCACTTGAATAGAGATTATTGGTTTTTCATCAATGTCTTCTTCTTCTTCTTCTTATTCTCCTTCTTCTTCTCCTTCTTCTTCTCCTTCTTCTCCTTCTTCTTCTCCTTCTTCTTCTCCTGCTTCTTCTCCTGTTTCTTCTCCTCCTTCTCCTCCTTCTCTACGACGAATATCACCAATATCCATATTCTTCATAGCCCCTCTTAAACCATCACCTCTCACATCATCCAAGTTTTCCTTCTCATCTTGTGACCCATTTGTTTCATCAAATTGAACATCATAGGCCTTCTCAACAAATCCCTTGGATTTGTTGTAAACTCTATAGGCCTTGTTACAAGATGAATATCCAAGGAAAAACCCTTCATCACACTTACTTTGGAACTTGGATAACCGAGAGCCTTTTCTTAAGATATAGCACTTGCATCAAAAAACCCAAAAGTAGGAGATATTGGGCTTTCTTCCAACAAGCAACTCATAAGGATTCTTGTTGAAAAACCCATGACAATATAATCTATTTGAAGAATGGCAAGCGGTGTTAATTGCCTCAGCCCAAAAAGAGTCCGACACATTATTCGGCTAGCATTGATCTTGCCATTTCAATCGAAGTCCTATTCTTTCTCTCAACCAACCCATTTTGTTCCGGTGTATATATGGTTGAGAATTCATGCTTGATCCATTTCTCATTGCAAAACTATTCCACACGTGTGTTCTTGAATTCACTACCATTGTCACTTCTAACTTTCTTCATTTTTTGCTCAAACTCATTTTCACCTCTAGTGACAAAGTTCTTAAATATATTGCATGCATCAGCTTTATCATGAAGAAATAATACCCATGTGAATCTTGAGAAATCATCCACAATCACAAGACAATAACTATTGTCACCAATACTTCTATATGTTGTGGTCACAAATAAGTCCATATGCAATAATTCAAATGGTCTTAAGGTGGACATGACACTCTTGGTTGGATGAGAATTGGCTACTTGTTTGCCGGCTTGACAAGCACTACACAATTTGTCCTTTTCAAATTTTACATCTTTCGAGCCAAGAACTAGATCATGCTTAATCAATCGATTGAGTTGTCTCATTCCAACATGACCTAGCCTTCTATGCCATAACCAACCCATAGAGGCTTTAGAGAATAAGCAAGTAGAAAGATTTGCCCCTTTAGATGAGAAATCCACTAGATATAAGCTATCATATCAAAATCCCTTAAAAATTGTTTCCTTTTCATCAAGAGAGGTTACTACAAATTCATTGCTAGTAAAAGAACATCTATATCTATTATCACAAAGTTGAGCAATAGCTAAATAGATTGAAATTCAATGAATCATCTAGCAAGACATTGGATAGCTTATAATCATGAGACATAGATACATCACCAATGCCTTTAACACCTCCCTTGCTATCATCTCCAATAGTGATATTATCAAAGTTGGAGATATCTTCATCAAGATATTCTTCTTTTCACCGGTCATGTGGTTTGTGCAACCACTATCAATTACCCAATGTCTTCCTCCGGCTTTGTAATTCACCTACACAAGAAATCACTTCCTCTTAGGTACCCAACTTTTCTTGGGTCCTTCAATGTTAGTGATCAAAACCTTAGGCACCCAAATAGATTTTAATCTAGTGTTTGCCATAGAACGACCAATGAATTTAGCACACACAACACTCTTTGAATCTTTCTTAAGAATGTAAGATGGATCAAAGGATATGGTCTTCTTGCTCTTGCATTTGTGATTCACATGTACTTTTGTCTTGCAAATGTGACACATCTTGACTTTGGCTTCTTCTTCCAATGTCACATTTGATTTGACAAACGTGGTCTTCTTGGGAATGAAAATCATTTTCCCTTGCTTGGGCAAATAATCAATGTCATTCTTGTTCAATGTGAATTTTTGACTTGTCCAAAAATGATTGAACTTGACATGACTTCCAAACCACTTGGCAAGATCCTTGGACAAGCAATCCACTTCTTTCTTCAAAGATTCATTTTCCAATAATAAAAGAGATACATCACTAGAATCTTTTTCACTATTGCAAGAGCTTGTGCTTGTGCTACAAGAGAGGTTAGTTGAACAAGATATACAAGTTTTGCATTTATCATTATCAACAATAGCTTTTCCATTGGCCTCTTGCGCAAGGAGTAAGTTGTGAGCTTCCTTAAGTTCCTCATGCTTTCCTTTGAGGATCCCCCACGACGTGTTGAGAGTGTCATGTGATTCCTTTAGGTTGGCATGAGAAGTCTTTAGCTCCTCATAGGATTTTTGGATTGAAATGTTTTTCAACTCAAATCCATCAACTTTGCCTTTTCCTTGCGTAATTTGTCATCGGATTTTATAAGCAAATTTGCAAGATCCATATAAGAAAGTGCATTATCATCACAAACATCATCATCATCATCATCATTTTCTTCTTCTTCTTCTATTATTACCTTCGAATTACCCTTTGCCATGAGACAATATGGCTTGGAGAAGAGCGATGAAGCTTCCTTGATTGCAACTTTGACAAGACTCTTTGAGGGCTTGACTTCATGTTTGTCCTCATCGGAACTTGCATCGAAATCCCATTCAACAAAGTAGGCTTGCCCATTCTTTTCCCTCTTGTAGTACTCCTTTTTCTTGGAATCATTTTTCTTGTTCTTGTTCTTGCCAAATTTGCCTTCTTTCTTGTTTGGACAATTTATTGATATATGTCCAATTTCTCCACAAGTGAAGCATTCTTTCCCTTCAAATGGATTATTCTTTGAGAATTGATTCTTCTTCCCAAATTTCTTTTTCTCAAGGACCTTCTTGAACCCTCTAACATAAGAGCCATCTCCTCATCCGAGTCTTCATCAATTTCTTCATGATTATCCTCTTCTTGAGTGGCTTTGGCCTTGAGAGCGATGTTCTTCTTCTCTTTACTTGTTGATTGACCATGAGCTTCTTTTTGAGATTGCTTGAATATTTCATGTGTGAGCACTTCACCAAGCACCTCTGTGGGAGTCCTCTTCAAGTATTCTCTCACAAGCAATGTGACAATTGTCTCATATTTCTCCGGGAGACATCTAAGGAATTTGTGAGAGAAGTCTTGGTCCAGCACATCAAAATCAAGACACTTGAGCTCATTCACAATATTATTGAACCGGTTGAACATGGTTGAAATGTCTTCATCCTTCTTCGTTGTGAACTCATTAAATTTGCCCTTGAACACATAAAGCTTGGCTTCCTTGACCGAGGATGTTCCTTCATATATTTCCACAAGCTTGTACCAAACATCATTGGCAATAGTGAGACCCTTGACACGGTTGAATTGATCGAGTGATAAGCCCTGATACAAGATGCACAAAGCTTCCTCATTGAGATCTTCATTCTCTAGATCGGTTGGTGTTTTGCTATTCTTGTCTAGAACGACAAACCCATGTTCCACAATATTCCAAATCTTTCTCCCAGCTGTTTTTAAATAGGTTGTCATTCTAGTTTTCCAATAATCATAATTTTCCCTATTAAGGTGTCTTCCTTTGCTTCATTTTGTTATCTCTTGCCATTTAATCCCACTCCAAGATGGTTAAATCCCTCAATTAAGGAGTACTTAGCTCTAATACCACTTGTAGGATCTAGGATTACGAACTAGAGGGGGGTGAATAGGCGGTTTAAACTTCAATCACAACACTAGAGAAATTTAATTAGAATCACAAGGGAAATTAAATCTCTAGCTATTCTAAGCCTATGTTCAGGGTTTTGCAACCTAGGATGACAAGATATAGTTCAAGTTCTAGATAGATAACTTGCACAAATTAAATTGCTCAAAGTAACCATCAATGGAGAACTCACAAACAAGAGACAATAAATTATCCTGTGGTGTCGATGACTTGCCGGTTATCCCTAATCCACGTTGAGATGGATTCAATGTTCAACCGCTTCGCTATCAAGACTTCTCTTGATCTCTAAGGCGGTTAGAACCAAAGAACCGCTCCAAATCTTGATTTCACTGGAGTTGCTCTTCACCACTCCGGTGAGGTGAGCACAAGAACCTCTCACACCAATCTTCCAAGGCAACTTCACAATCTTCTTGAAGCGCTCAATGGAATCACAAGCTCCAAGCCGTCTAGGAGGCGGCAACCTCAAAGAGTAATAAATCAACTCGCTCACTTGATGAATCCCTAGTGCCACAATGATCAAATCATTGATGCAATGCACTAGATGCTCTCAATCTCACAAAGAAATGAAATCTCAAAGCAATTGAGTGAGAGAGAGGAGAACAAGGGCTCTAGTATGTCAAGAAAGCTTCCCAAAGTGCTAAGAGACCCTGCATGCCCGTGGGGTTGAAGTATATATATCCCTCTCCTCAAAACTAGCCGTTACTTTAAAAAACGCGTGGAAAACGGCCACCTTGGACTGTCCGACCTTCACCCTTGAACTGTCCGCGTTCAAAACTCAATGGTCACAACGCGTAGTCAAACGTGTGTCAGAGGTAACTGTTGGGCAGACCGGACTATCCGACCCTCACCCGCGGACTGTCCACCAGGCGTCGTCAGACGGTCTGACCCCTCGGAACATCAAAAACCATCTCTGTCTAAAACCGAGCTATTTTACGGACCGTCCGAGCTCCACCTCGGACTGTCCGACCAACACTTTGCACAAGCTCAAAGTTATCACACGTGGGCCCACAAGTCAGCACGGCTTGCGGACAGTCTGAGCTCCCTTCACGGACTGTCCGTGAGCCGATCGGATTTTCATAGATTTTATATATAAGGTTATACTTCCTTTTCTCGGACTGTCCGCCTAAAGGCCTCAGACTGTCCGACCTGCTTCGACAGAATTGGTTTTTCAAGATATTCAACAAAGCTCTTTTTTAGAGTTAGTCACCACAAAATGTAAATGCACTACGTGCAAGACAATGACCAATGTGGCACTAAGAATCCATCAAACAAATGAAGTTGATCCCTCTTGATAGTACAGCTATCTAGCCTATCAACTCGGTCATATTTCATCCTCTAGTCTCCTCATGACCGGTGAAATTTAAAAGCCCTATCTTATACCTTTGCCTGGAGCTTCCCATGATCCAAAGCATTCATGCAATTCACGTATCATTTCTTGAAGCTCATTCCAACTCTCGGAACTAACCTATTCTCATTATCTCAAATGAAATTATTAGTCCACAACGGTTGTCATTAATTACCAAAACTCAATTAGGGGCCTAGATGCCTTCATTCTTTCTTCGACTTCTTAGCCAAGGCAAGTTCTTCTTGCATCTGGATAGGGACTTGCGAGGTGGCAGTGAACTCCACTGCTTCCACGTCGAAGTCATAAGCGATCTTCAGGTCACCCATACGGAAAGGACTCCTTTAGGAGTGGGCATCTTGAGAAGAAGGTACACGTAGTGCGGGATCACCATGAATTTGGTGAGGGCTAGATGCCAAAGGATCGCATGAGACGAGGTCTCAAAATTTGCCACTTCGAACTTGATGTATTCTATCCTGAAGTTGCCTTCTGTCCCAAAGGTTAGTGGGAGCGTGATTTGTCCAAGGGGAATTGCCGCATTGCCAGGTACGATGCCGTAGAACGGGGACTCCATTGGCCTTAGGTACTTGGGGATATCAAGTCCCATTTTGGTGAAGGTCTTCGCGAAAATGACGTTGAGCCCACTGCCTCCGTCAATGAGTACTTTGGTCAGTCTGGCTTATGCCACGACTAGGTCCAAGACTAGTAGATATCTACCTAGGTTGGCAAAGTTGGTCCACTAATCCTAGAGAAGGTGATGGGGACCTTGGACCACTTGAGGTACGTCGGGGTGGCTGGTTGTATTGCCATAATTTCATGGAGCGATAGTTTCTTTGCCCGCTTCGACTGGTTTAAGGACTCGCCGCTGATCAGGACTGCTACGACATTCTCGACTTGGGGATAGCCATTTCTGTAGTCTTTATCGTCATTGTCATCCTTCTTGTCATCCTTTTGTCTACCTTTGCTGGTCCTTGCTTGTCAAATTCCTGTTTAAGGTGAAAGCAGTCGCCATCTTGTATCAGCCATTCGGATGATATGGGCAGGGCCCGTTCATCACTTTGTCGATGGAAACTGTGTTCTTCTTCCGCAGAGGGCGCTCGACTGCCGCAATGTAACACCCTAAAAATACCCAATTAAAATTTTAATAATTAATTTGATTTTACTATTTATGCTCATATTTAATATAGGGAAGATAAACTATTCTAGAGAATTAAAATCAAATCAAACTATTTCGGCCTAGAAACATTTTTGTTGCATTCATGCTGCTGCATTGGGTTTTGTTTGCTAGTAGTTCAAATAAGAATTTAAATCTAGTTTAAATTTGAAATTGAATTGCTCTGTTTTGAGCCCTAGAAAAGTTGTTTGAGCCTGAGTTTGGTTTTGCCCCCTGGACTCTTATCCTGGCCTGATCTCTCTTCCTCAAGTCTTTCTCCTGAGCAGCCCAGCCCTGCAGCTTCTCCTCCCCGCTCGGCCTAGCTCGGCCCAGCAGCTCCCCCGCCTCCGCACCCGGCCTGCCTCGCCAGCCCAGCGAACCGCTCGGCCCAAACACCTCAGCCGGCCCGCTCCCTTGCCTGAACCCCTGCCACGCGGGGCCCGCCTGGCAGGGTCGTCCCCTGGCTCCCTCCCGCGCCCTAGTCAAGCTCGACTCGCGACCGCCGCCTCAGCCTGGAACCAGAGCCCACTCCCGCGCCTCCAGTGGCCCCACCGAAACTCCCCGAAGCTCCGCCCGCTGCCATTTCCTTTTTGCGTTGCCTCCCCGCATGGAAACCCCCTTCCCCGCATGGAAGGTTCAAGCCACCGCCGCCGCCCCGAATCGGCATGGCTCGCACGCCAAGGCCAGCACTAGGCCCTATAAAAGCCGAGCGCCACAGCCCTAGGACCTCACCCTGCCCTCACCTTAAGCCATCCCGAGCCCCAGTGCTCCTCCCCAGCTCGCGCCACCGCCAGCTCCCCCGAGCTCACAGCCACGCCGTCGAGCCGCTTCTGTGGATGTGCCTCGACCAATTCGACCGCGGGAGCAGCTTCGCGCCAAGGTAACACAACCCCCGAGCTGCTTCCCATCCGCTCTCGCCTCCCCTAGCCCGCTCGCTGCCTCACCGACGTTGGTCGGCCACTGCTCGCCGTCGTTAGCCGCCTCCACCGCGAGTCCCTCGACGAGAGCCCCCTGGGCGTACTCCCCATGGTCCCCGCTCCCTCCTCGTCTAGGTCTCTGTCGATGATTTATATCGAGCATATCTTCCTGGGGATACCCCAGAGAGTAGATTGGTGGGTCTCGCCGGTTTCTAGGAACGACAGTACACGAATAACACAAAGATTTAGACAGGTTCGGGCCACGAGTAGCGTAATACCCTACGTCCTGTGTGTTTGATTGTATTGTACGTGTGGTTGAGTTGTATGGTCTTGCCTGTAGTCTTCTGCCTTTAGGCCTCTGCCTTTAGGCCTCTGCCTTTAGGCCTACCGAGCTAGGGACCCCTGCCCTCCTTTATATATCCTAGGGGGCAAGGTTACATGGTAAGTATCCTAGTTTGTAACACCCTAAAAATGCTTAATTTAAAATTTAGTAATTAAATTGTTTTTATTTAATTTGATGGTCATATTTATCTAAGGAAAAATAAATTATTTATGGGAAATAAAATTTAATATAAGGTTAGAAACATTTTTGTTGCATTCATGCCGACTGCATTGTGTTTTGTTTGTGTGTGGTTCAGTTGGAATTTAAATTCTGTTTAAATTCGAATTTGAATCGCTGTGTTGGGAGCTCTAGAAAAGTTTCTGCGGCCCGAGTCCGATTTTCCTCCCTAAACTATTTCTTTCGGCCAAACTTGCTCCCTCTTCTTTTCTCTTCGCAGCGGCCCATCTTCCCCCCTGCTCCGCTTTCAGCCTGGCCCAGCGGCCTGCTTCGCCCCGCCGGCCTGCCCCTCTCTCACTCCCGCGCCAGCCCGCCTCCCCTCGCTCGCGGCCCACCTCGCGGCCCAGCAGCCGCCTATCGCGCAGCACCCCGCCTTCCTTTCCCCCTCCCATCGCGGTCCAGCAGCCGGCCCGCCTTGCACCGCAGCCGCTGGCGAGTGGGACCCGTGGGCAGGTCGTCCCCTACCTCTCGCCCGAGTCCCTCCCGAACACGGCGCCGGAGTCCGGCCCGGCCACGGCACGGACGCCGAGGGACCCCGGACTCTCCTCTCGTCCGCGCTACTTAAAGGCCGAAGCCCCGCCGCCTTTTCCCCCAACAAACCCGTGCCCAAGTCGCCGCTCCAAGCTCACCCGCGCCGCCGCCGTCCGAAGTTGCCGCCGGTCGCCGTCGATCCGTCAGTGCAGCGCCGCTCCGACCAAATTGGCCGCCGGAGAAGCTTCGCTAGGAGGTTTGCATGCTCCCGAGCCCCTCCCTGCTCTCTATCCCCCTCTGTCGTGAGCCGCCGCCTCTCAACGCCGTCCGCCGCTCCTGCTCGTCGTCGCCGGCCGCCGCTCCTGCTCGTCGTCGCCGGCCGCCGCTGCTGCGTCTCCACCGACTAGAGCCCCTCCATTCGACTCGCCGTCACCCCACGCGCTTGTAGCACCGCTTCTCGCCCCTCCCCGTGCTCTGTAGCGCCGCCCCCGCTTTGCACCGCCGTCGCCCGAGCGCCGCCGCCGCCATAGATCGTCGCGCGCCGCCTCCGCTGCTCCGCCGCCGACGAGACCTGTCCCGGCGAACTCGTCGTCGTTCCTCGCGTCTGTAGCACCCGGCCACCCCCCGAACCGAGCCCTCTAGCTCGATTCCGAACTTCGCCGGCGAAGCGCCGCCGCTCGCCGTCGCAGCTCCGTTCGCCGCCGACGACCCCCCCTCTGGATCTAATTTCAGCCGGACGATTTTAATCCTTCGGTCTGGATCGAGTCAACCGAGCCGAGTCAAACCAGCCTTTACCGGTCAACCTTGGCGTTTTGCAAAAGAGCCCCTGCCCTTTTTCAAAATTAACCCGCAGTCCAAATCTATTCAAAAATAATTACAATTAAGTCCTGATTTTTACAGAAAACCCCCTGTCTTCTTTAAAAATAGCACCCGAGGTCCTATTTTGGTCAAATTGCAAATAAACCCTCCTGTTTTTATATAAAATTATGTTTTAGCCCCTGAGTTTTTGCAAATAAGCCCCTGGAACTTTTAAAACTTTGCTAGCAAGTCCCTGAACCTTAGAAAAGCCATAACTTCTTCGTTTTAGCTCCGATTTGAGTGATTTTCGCGCTCACGTGTTCGTAGTGAAGCGTAGATTAGTTTTTCAGCCTTCTTTTGATCTGTTTTAATGTTTGGTGTACTGTTCTAATAGATTAATATTGTTTGCATGTACTGGCTTGTATGGATGCTTGTGTGTTGATGTATGAGTCCAGTCGGTGAGCCGTTCGCATTTGAGTTCGAGGGTTACGAGGAGCAGGACCAACAGCAGCAGCAGGAGCAACAACAGCAGTTGGACGAAGGCAAGTACAGCACGGACAATCCTTGCTACCTAAACACACCTTTACACTATTTACTGCATGTGCATGTGTCTAAATTGTTCCTATTAAGGTTATACCTAGCTTTGTTTATCCTATACCTTGATTACCCTGGGTTATTGCATTTGGGTAGACCTTTGCTAAGCGCTGCTACTGTCACCAATGTTTAACTGTTAATCTTGACTTAATGGTTCACTTCAATGTTAGTGGTAAAACTTGCTTTTTAGCAACATGGATCAGGGAGCTAGGGCGTATGCTTCATGCTTGGCCCTAGTGTCTCTCCGTAAGGACTGGTTCTTAAAGCGGCAACCCAGGAACCTGTCGCCACCACCGGAACTATAATGGCTCTGGTCTTGGACAAGTAACATGTACGGCTCTAGCTTGACAGTAGTTACCGACGGGCTGACGGCGTTATGGGAAGCATGGGTGAGAGTATGGTTTGATCCACCGAGGACGGAGTATCCGTTGGCTATGTCCCCGTGAGGCACAGTCCCGTGTTGGGAGCTTCCGTATGGCGGAGGTTCCACACGTTGCGCTATTTATTTTGTTGTTGATGTTTATTACCGCGCTTGGACGCCATTGACCCCCTCGTGTTGCGACATGGGCGTCAGTCAATCTCGGTGCCTTGGGTCATGCTGCCTAGGTTGTACCATAACGGCTACTGTTTCGTTAGGGTGTCTTGTGAAAAGCCTCGTAGCGTCCCTATGCAGTCACACCTCGGAAGTGTTGATGTGCGTGGTTGGGTGCAAAGTTCCTTTGAACTTTTACGCGACTGGTGGGTAAAGGCCGAAACCTCTGCAGAGTGTATAATCTATCATGATAGCCTTGCTCAGGGTCAAGAGCGGCCTGGATCCTTTTTGATTAGAAGTTGATATTTATTAATGTTTAATGTTCACTTCCACTTTATTAATTGGGTTACAACTGGGTTCCATGTTAATGTAGTGATTATGATGATGTTAAAATGAAACAACTAAAATCGCTAATGCAGTACAGCCGTGTCAAGCCTTTCTTTTAAGCCTTCATTATCCGTGTTGTAATTGCTAAGTAAGACATTTACTTACACTTGCCATTCAACAAAATCCCGGATGGGTAACAGATGGATTAGATGGTACTGCTGCTATTGAATTTCCTGAGGATCTGCCATTCTACTAGTTGTGCTCAACCAGTCGGTGTCCCTGTGGATTATGGTTATCGGCTTCGTCTTCGTCTCCGTTTAGAGAGAGTTAATAAAGAGTCTTCCGCTGTTTTGTTTAGTTATTTGAGTCAAACTCTGATGTAAAACCATTTTATTCGAGCATATGTACTCTGCTTATCATATTTGTTATCTATATGTGTTCTGTGGACTTCCTGGGCACACATATAGAAGCATTCGGGTTTCTGTGTAAATCCGGGTGTGACAGATTGGTATCAGAGCCGTGCTGACTGTAGGGACGCAGCCTAGTTAGAACGGTTGATAAATCACTAGGAGACCACCATGATTTTGTTTCAGATCATTTAGTTACATTTTTCAAAACCAGTGCTGTCGAGTCTTGTGTGAATCATGTCTTTGGGTACTTGCTTTTGCTGTTATTATGCTTATGTTTGATTTGGATCTTTGTAATGATTGTGATGGTCATAGACTCAAGTCTATCTCCATCTAGATATAGGACTAAGGTTTAAGGAATACTAGTGAATAAATAGTTGGGTTATCTATTCCCTTTGCACTTCCTCTGTCTTACTCTCTTCACCTCTGAATCATATCTTTTCAAATGCTGCTATCTTCTCATACACCATCTGCAAGCATGGGTTAACTATTACCAGTTGACGGGAATACTGATGGGAGATATCTTGCTAAGGTAGATGGTTAACACCAGAGGCAACCCCGGAGGCAGTGGGAGCATCCAGAACCAGAACCCACCTCCACCACCGCCACTCACCATGGAGCAGATGATGCAGATGCAACTTCAGCTGACACAGCAGATGGCGCAAACCATAGCACTGATGCAGCAGAATCAGCAGAACCCGCCCCAACAGCACTACGTGCAGCCCAGAGATAAAAGGGGCGAGTTTATGAAGGGACGCCCTCCTACCTTCAGCAAGTCTAGCGACCCAATGCAAGCAGAGGACTGGCTCAAGGCAGTGGAACGACAGCTGGACATCGCACAGTGCAACGACCGGGAGAAGGTGTTGTATGGAAGTGGACAGCTCCAGGGAGCAACTTTGGATTGGTGGGATGCGTACCAGTATGCTCACCCCAATTGTGATCAGATCACTTGGCAGGAGTTCCGCGACAGCTTCCGTTCTCACCACGTGCCGGAAGCGCTTATGGCCTTGAAGAAGAAGGAGTTCCTGGCGTTGAAGCAGGAAGGCATGAGTGTCACCGCTTATCGTGACAAGTTCATTGAGTTGGCCCGTTATGCTCCAGAGGACGTAAATACGGATAGGAAGAAACAGACCCGATTCCGAGATGGCCTGCATGATACACTCCAGTACCAGCTCCTGTGCTCTAGGTTCGCCACTTTTCAAGAACTGGTGGATAGCGCACTACTGCTGGAGCACAAGCGCCGTGAGATGGAGGAAAAGAAGAGGAAGCTTCAAGGCACACCGTCAGGAAGCAATGTTCGCCCTCGCTTCAATCCTCAGCAAGGAAACCAGCAGATGGTGACTCCACAGCGCTTCCAGGGACAGTCCGGTTTGGTGAACCGCAACCAGTATCAGCAACGTCCCCAGTACCAGCCACGTCCCCAGTACCCCTCAGCACTACCTCAGCAGCGTCCTCAGAACCAGCCACAGAGTGGTCCTGTCCAACGCCCCAATCCGACCAACAATGCACCTACGGCTCCGAGGTGTATTGGTTGTGGTGAGCTGGGACACTATGCCAGCGCTTGTCCTCGCAAGGCACAGAACGCCGTTGGTCAGAACAACAATCAGAGGATTGGACAACCGCAGCACCAGAACAGGAATCAGCAGCAGAACCCAGCGAGAGGCAAGGTCAACAACATGGGTGCAGAAACCGCAGAAGGAGCAACGGATGTCGTTGTGGGTACGTTCCCTGTCAACTCGACTCTCGCAACTGTTTTGTTTGATACCGGAGCTTCGCATGCTTTCATATCTGCTGCTTTCGTGAAAAAGAACATGATGATCTTGCAACCTATGGGAAACCCCATGGTAGTTAGTTCACCCGGGGGAGAACAGCGTGCCACTTTACGTTGCCCCTGTATCACCATCACAATAAGGGGGGTAGACTTTGTGGTAAACCCGATAGTCCTAGAAACCCTTGGGTTTGACTTGATTCTGGGTATGAGCTGGTTAGCCAGATATGATGGGGTGATTCAATGCTCCGAGAGAACAGTGCAGCTGACAGCAAAGACTGGTGAGAAAGTGGAGTACCAAGCAGCTAGTCCCTTGGGACACAATCAGATCTACCAAGCCGAAGGTGTAGCACTGGAAGACATCAGAGTGGTGTGCGAATTCCCAGACGTGTTTCCAGATGAGTTACCAGGTATGCCCCCAGACCGCGAAGTTGAATTTGTTATTGATCTTAAGCCTGGTACTGCACCTATAGCTAAGAGGCCATATAGAATGGGAGTAAAAGAACTAGAGAAACTTAAGGAGGAATTAAGGGCGTTGTTAGCAAAAGGGTATATTCGTCCTAGTTCATCCCCTTGGGGAGCACCAGTTTTGTTTGTGGAGAAGAAAGATGGGACCCAGAGATTGTGTGTGGATTATCGAGCTTTGAATGAAGTGACCATCAAAAACAAGTACCCGCTGCCAAGGATTGATGATCTCTTCGACCAGTTGAAAGGAGCATGTGTGTTCTCTAAGATCGATCTCCGATCCGGTTACCATCAGATGAGGATACGAGTGACTGACATCCCCAAAACAGCCTTCACAACCCGATATGGTTTATATGAGTTCACAGTCATGTCTTTTGGTTTGACAAATGCACCGGCATACTTCATGTATTTGATGAACAGTGTGTTCATGGACTATCTTGACAAGTTCGTGGTAGTGTTCATTGACGACATTCTGGTTTTCTCCAAAAATGAGGAAGAGCATGAAGAACATCTGAGGTTGGTGATGCAGAGACTTCGTGAGCATCAGTTGTATGCCAAGCTGAGCAAGTGTGAGTTTTGGTTGAAGGAAGTAGCATTCTTGGGACACGTACTGTCCAACGGTGGAGTGGCAGTTGATCCGAAGAAGGTTAGTGATGTGTTGAGTTGGAATCCGCCTAAGGATGTGAGTGAAATCAAAAGTTTCCTTGGAATGGCTGGATATTATCGGAGATTTATCGAAGGATTCTCCAAGATTGCTAAACCCCTGACGGCGTTATTGGAGAAAAATGCCAAGTTTGTCTGGACTGAAGAGTGTCAAGTCAGCTTTGAGGAATTGAAGAAGAGGTTGACAACGGCACCCGTGCTAGTGTTGCCGGATATAACCAAAAGCTTCTCTATCTACTGCGATGCATCTCGTCTAGGATTGGGATGTGTGCTCATGCAGGAAGGCAGAGTAGTAGCATATGCATCGAGGCAGTTGAGGAAACATGAGCAGAATTACCCAACACACGATCTGGAGTTAGCAGCTGTGGTGCATGCTTTGAAAATTTGGAGGCATTACTTGATTGGACATAAGTGTGATATTTACACGGACCACAAGAGTCTCAAGTATGTGTTCACACAGTCAGATCTGAATATGAGACAACGACGTTGGTTAGAACTGATCAAGGACTACGATCTGGAGATTCATTATCATCCAGGGAAGGCCAACTTGGTGGCAGATGCTCTGAGTAGAAGGAGTTACGTGAATAAGATCACGGGACATTGCTTATCGGAGGAACTGAGTTCAGAGTTTGAAAGGATGAGTCTGGGATTTGTGACCAGCGTCACCGAGATGACAGTAGAACCAACCTTGGAACAAGAGATCCGAAAAGGACAGCTCACAGATGAGAAGATCAAGGAGATCGTGGAACTGGTGGCATTAGGAAAAGCCCCTGGTTTTCGAGTGGATGACCAAGGAACATTGTGGTACGAGAAGAGGATCTGTGTACCAGATGTAGTGCAGATCAGGGATGCAATTCTCAGGGAAGCCCATGAATCGGCGTATTCAATACACCCAGGTAGTACCAAGATGTACCAAGATATCAAAGAGAGATTTTGGTGGTATGGATTGAAGAGAGATGTGGCCACATATGTAGCTCTATGTGACACGTGCCAGAGAGTCAAGGCTGAACATCAGAGGCCAGCAGGTTTGCTCCAGCCCCTAAAGGTACCTGAATGGAAGTGGGAAGAAGTCGGTATGGATTTCATTACTGGCTTACCTCGCACTCAGAGGGGATTTGACTCAATCTGGGTAATCGTGGATCGTCTGACCAAGGTGGCGCATTTCCTACCAGTAAAGACCACCTACTCGGGAGCCAGACTAGCGGAGTTGTATATGGAGAGGATTGTGTGTTTGCATGGGGTACCAAAAAGAATAGTGTCAGATCGAGGTACCCAGTTCACATCACACTTTTGGCGACAATTGCATGAGTCTATGGACACTAAGCTACAGTTCAGTTCAGCTTACCATCCGCAGACAGATGGGCAGACAGAACGGACGAATCAGATATTGGAGGATATGCTGTGAGCATGTGCCTTACAATATGGTGCCAGTTGGGATAAGAGTTTACCGTACGCGGAATTCTCGTACAACAACAGCTATCAGAAGAGTTTGCAGATGGCACCATTCGAGGCTTTGTATGGCAGAAAGTGTAGGACACCACTATTCTGGAATCAGACGGGAGAAAGTCAGGTATTTGGACCTGAAATACTAAGAGAGGCAGAGCGACAAGTGCAGATAATCAGACAGAATCTGAAAGTGGCACAATCCAGACAGAAGAGCTATGCAGATAACCGACGGAGGGATCTCAGCTTCGAAATTGGAGACTTCGTGTATCTCAAGGTGTCACCCATGAGAGGCGTGAAGAGGTTCAACGTCAAGGGCAAGTTAGCACCTCGATACATTGGACCGTTCAAGGTACTTGGTCGGAAAGGTGAGGTGGCATATCAGTTAGAGCTTCCAGAGAAGTTAGCGGGAGTACATGATGTGTTCCATGTGTCTCAGTTGAAAAAGTGTTTGCGAGTACCTGAGGAACAGATTCCGATTGATGAGCTGAATGTGGAGGAAGATCTTACCTATACTGAGCATCCTGTCAGAATTTTGGAGGAGTCAGAAAGAGTCACCAGAAATAAAGTGATCCGGATGTGCAAGGTTCAGTGGAGCCGCCATTCAGTGGATGAAGCAACTTGGGAAAGAGAAGAAGATCTCAGAGCTGAATATCCACAGTTGTTCCCGTCCACGTCCGAATCTCGAGGACGAGATTCATCTTAAGGGGGGTAGGTTTGTAACACCCTAAAAATGCTTAATTTAAAATTTAGTAATTAAATTGTTTTTATTTAATTTGATGGTCATATTTATCTAAGGAAAAATAAATTATTTATGGGAAATAAAATTTAATATAAGGTTAGAAACATTTTTGTTGCATTCATGCCGACTGCATTGTGTTTTGTTTGTGTGTGGTTCAGTTGGAATTTAAATTCTGTTTAAATTCGAATTTGAATCGCTGTGTTGGGAGCTCTAGAAAAGTTTCTGCGGCCCGAGTCCGATTTTCCTCCCTAAACTATTTCTTTCGGCCAAACTTGCTCCCTCTTCTTTTCTCTTCGCAGCGGCCCATCTTCCCCCCTGCTCCGCTTTCAGCCTGGCCCAGCGGCCTGCTTCGCCCCGCCGACCTGCCCCTCTCTCACTCCCGCGCCAGCCCGCCTCCCCTCGCTCGCGGCCCACCTCGCGGCCCAGCAGCCGCCTATCGCGCAGCACCCCGCCTTCCTTTCCCCCTCCCATCGCGGCCCAGCAGCCGGCCCGCCTTGCACCGCAGCCGCTGGTGAGTGGGACCCGTGGGCAGGTCGTCCCCTACCTCTCGCCCGAGTCCCTCCCGGACACGGCGCCGGAGTCCGGCCCGGCCACGGCACGGACGCCGAGGGACCCCGGACTCTCCTCTCGTCCGCGCTACTTAAAGGCCGAAGCCCCGCCGCCTTTTCCCGCAACAAACCCGTGCCCAAGTCGCCGCTCCAAGCTCACCCGCGCCGCCGCCGTCCGAAGTTGCCGCCGGTCGCCGTCGATCCGTCAGTGCAGCGCCGCTCCGACCAAATTGACCGCCGGAGAAGCTTCGCTAGGAGGTTTGCATGCTCCCGAGCCCCTCCCTGCTCTCTATCCCCCTCTGTCGCGAGCCGCCGCCTCTCAACGCCGTCCGCCGCTCCTGCTCGTCGTCGCCGGCCGCCGCTGCTGCGTCTCCACCGACTAGAGCCCCTCCATTCGACTCGCCGTCACCCCACACGCTTGTAGCACCGCTTCTCGCCCCTCCCCGTGCTCTGTAGCGCCGCCCCCGCTTTGCACCGCCGTCGCCCGAGCGCCGCCGCCGCCATAGATCGTCGCGCGCCGCCTCCGCTGCTCCGCCGCCGACGAGACCTGTCCCGGCGAACTCGTCGTCGTTCCGCGCGTCTGTAGCACCCGGCCACCCCCCGAACCGAGCCCTCTAGCTCGATTCCGAACTTTGCCGGCGAAGCGCCGCCGCTCGCCGTCGCAGCTCCGTTCGCCGCCGACGACCCTCCCCTCTGGATCTAATTTCAGCCGGACGATTTTAATCCTTCGGTCTGGATCGAGTCAACCGAGCCGAGTCAAACCAGCCTTTACCGGTCAACCTTGGCGTTTTGCAAAAGAGCCCCTGCCCTTTTTCAAAATTAACCCGCAGTCCAAATCTATTCAAAAATAATTACAATTAAGTCCTGATTTTTACAGAAAACCCCCTGTCTTCTTTAAAAATAGCACCCGAGGTCCTGTTTTGGTCAAATTGCAAATAAACCCTCCTATTTTTATATAAAATTATGTTTTAGCCCCTGAGTTTTTGCAAATAAGCCCATGGAACTTTTAAAACTTTGCCAGCAAGTCCCTGAACCTTAGAAAAGCCATAACTTCTTCGTTTTAGCTCCGATTTGAGTGATTTTCGCGCTCACGTGTTCGTAGTGAAGCGTAGATTAGCTTTTCAGCCTTCTTTTGATCTGTTTTAATGTTTGGTGTACTGTTCTAATAGATTAATATTGTTTGCATGTACTAGCTTGTATGGATGCTTGTGTGTTGATGTATGAGTCCAGTCGGTGAGCCGTTCGCATTTGAGTTCGAGGGTTACGAGGAGCAGGACCAACAGCAGCAGCAGGAGCAACAACAGCAGTTGGACGAAGGCAAGTACAGCACGGACAATCCTTGCTACCTAAACACACCTTTACACTATTTACTGCATATGCATGTGTCTAAATTGTTCCTATTAAGGTTATACCTAGCTTTGTTTATCCTATACCTTGATTACCCTGGGTTATTGCATTTGGGTAGACCTTTGCTAAGCGCTGCTACTGTCACCAATGTTTAACTGTTAATCTGGACTTAATGGTTCACTTCAATGTTAATGGTAAAACTTGCTTTTTAGCAACATGGATCAGGGAGCTAGGGCGTATGCTTCATGCTTGGCCCTAGTGTCTCTCCGTAAGGACTGGTTCTTAAAGCGGCAACCCAGGAACCTGTCGCCACCGCCGGAACTATAATGGCTCTGGTCTTGGACAAGTAACATGTACGGCTCTAGCTTGACAGTAGTTACCGACGGGCCGACGGCGTTATGGGAAGCATGGGTGAGAGTATGGTTTGATCCACCGAGGACGGAGTATCCGTTGGCTATGTCCCCGTGAGGCACAGTCCCGTGTTGGGAGCTTCCGTATGGCGGAGGTTCCACACGTTGCGCTATTTATTTTGTTGTTGATGTTTATTACCGCGCTTGGACGCCATTGACCCCCTCGTGTTGCGACATGGGCGTCAGTCAATCTCGGTGCCTTGGGTCATGCTGCCTAGGTTGTACCATAATGGCTACTGTTTCGTTAGGGTGTCTTGTGAAAAGCCTCGTAGCGTCCCTATGCAGTCACACCTCGGAAGTGTTGATGTGCGTGGTTGGGTGCAAAGTTCCTTTGAACTTTTACGCGACTGGTGGGTAAAGGGCGAAACCTCTGCAGAGTGTATAATCTATCATGATAGCTTTGCTCAGGGTCAAGAGCGGCCTGAATCCTTTTTGATTAGAAGTTGATATTTATTAATGTTTAATGTTCACTTCCACTTTATTAATTGGGTTACAACTGGGTTCCATGTTAATGTAGTGATTATGATGATGTTAAAATGAAACAACTAAAATCGCTAATGCAGTACAGCCGTGTCAAGCCTTTCTTTTAAGCCTTAATTATCCGTGTTGTAATTGCTAAGTAAGACATTTACTTACACTTGCCATTCAACAAAATCCCGGATGGGTAACAGATGGATTAGATGGTACTGCTACTATTGAATTTCCTGAGGATCTGCCATTCTACTAGCTGTGCTCAACCAGTCGGTGTCCCTGTGGATTATGGTTATCGGCTTCGTCTTCGTCTCCGTTTAGAGAGAGTTAATAAAGAGTCTTCCGCTGTTTTGTTTAGTTATTTGAGTCAAACTCTGATGTAAAACCATTTTATTCGAGCATATGTACTCTGCTTATCATATTTGTTATCTATATGTGTTCTGTGGACTTCCTGGGCACACATATAGAAGCATTCGGGTTTCTGTGTAAATCCGGGTGTGACATAGTTGCTTACAATATGTGAGTCCTAGTTGGATTACACGAGTAGTTCTACTAGGACTCAGTCTTCTATCTTGAGGGTACCCGGGGATGTATATCCGACAAGCCCCCGAGCATCTTGCACCTTTGCTTCAAGTCTTGAATCTGCTTTAACATCTTCGAGTAGTTGGAGCTAAGTCCAAGACGCTCAAGCCTTCTCTGTAGAGTAGTTTACATTGCGGTGCATCTTTAGATGCACCCAATGGGTGTAGCTCCCGAGCCTCCGACTAATTTTTAAGTAATCAGAGGTTCAAAAGCAGTCTTCTATCTTCATCTTGATTAGTTCAATGGCGTGCACCGAGTAGGTGCAACCATTGAGTATAGCCCCCGAGCTTTGAGTAATTTTGTTAAAACTAGTCGAAGATCTTGAATGGATCAACAATAGGCACAAAAAAGGTGTACCCCTTGAGTGTAGCCCCCCGAGCCTTGAAGTGAATGGTTTGCATTCGGTCCAAGGGTCAAGAACATAGTCTTCGAGTTGTTGTAATATGCAAGCACCGACTAGTTTAAAGTACTCGGCTGGCATTGTAAGGCCGCGCTATTTGAGTACCGACTAGCTCCAGTACTTGTCTTCATGTCTTGGCTTGTACTGTGCAGCCCCCAAGCTTCAAGTGATTGGTTGAAGTACTCAACATTTGAGCACCAACTAGTAAAAGTACTCAAGTGGCTCCGTGGTCGTGTTATCAATATTCAACTGGTAACCCTGTAATTTAAATATATAGAATGAGTAGTATCCAATCAACAAATATCCACGAAGGATAATAATTGCATTTGTAATGCATGTTTTAAACTTGTTGCTCGTTGCTCTTGTTAGACTCGTAACCACTCGAGTAGTAGCCCTGTTATGTTTAAACACTTGGTCCCGCTTAACCAGTCCTTTTAAAGTGCATAGGTGTTGCGAATTACCGAAGTTTCACGGATTAAGGTGCATACTACTGAGCGACATTGGTCGTTAAGAGTGCAGAGAAATAATAAAGTAGTCGGTTAGGACTTTTCTCCTGTAGGAGAGGTTGCGCGAGGGATTGTAACCCGTCGGCGAGAGGTTATACGAGGGTGTAGCCCTCGAGAATTATTGTTGTTGAGGGATGTACTCTATTAGAGCACTCGGCTCATGGCCAAGCATGTTTTTAAACAAGCAGATTAAATTATAATAAATAAAATAATTATTAAATAAGACTTAGCTTTATTCACGGACGATCATCGACGAAACCGTGGCGGTCGGCGATGGAGCCGCGACGGCTGTCGTTGAAGTCAACTAGTCGAGACCGATTTCGACTAGTTTTGAGCCGATCTCGACTAGTTTTTAACTAGTCGAGACGAGTAGTCGAGGTAATCGACGGTGAGTTGGCGTTGTCGAGCGTCGATGTAGTTGCGCTCAAGTAGTCGAAGTAATCAACGGCGAGTTGGCGTTGTCGAGCGTTGTCGTAGTAGTACTCGAGTAGTTGAAGTAGTCGACGACGAGTTGGTGCAGCCGATCTCGACTAGTTTTAACTAGTCGAGATGGGTAGTCGAAGTAGTCGTATGGCAAGTCGATGGAGCCGATTTCGACTAGTTTTAACTAGCCGTAGTCGAAGTAGTCGTACTCGCATATATATCTTCTCACGTGCGATAGGCAAATATCTTGGAGCTTCTTTGGGGCATCTTCGTGTGCATCAAGCAAAAGTCAATTAAATTGCTTTTCACATACTCGATGCTCTGTTTCCCTTGATCTTGATGCTTACAGCTTGCAGGTTTCTATTTGATCTTGTCGCTTCTTTGTGGATGAACTGTGGCCGTAGAAAAATCCAGCCGCTATCGCCATGCAAGTTTGGTGTCAGCTTCGGTCTTGACATCGAGTGGCATGATGATTGGTCTTCGTGTCAGACTCGAACCAGCACCAATATTGATATCTGTTTTGGACTCCGTCTTGAAAACGAGCCACATGCAGCCTCTGCTCGGTAATCTTTTGGAAATCGACCGTACGTGAGATGCTCCAAATCCGATTCAACGAGTACTTCCATTGTGCGGTAAGGGGCTCGAAAATCGATTCCATCTTGATAGAACGCGCCAACTCGCTTTGAATTGGAACTCGGCGACTTTGTCGATCCGGAGTAAATTGATTTTGATAATGATAGGTCCATCAAGCTCTCCCATTGATCGCAACGATCTGCCCCACGGTGGGCGCCAAGTGTCGACAATTTATGTCGAGCACGTCTGCCTGGGGTACCCCAGAGAGTAGATTTGTGGGGATT
Source organism: Echinochloa phyllopogon (assembly GCA_033239725.1). NCBI lineage: Eukaryota > Viridiplantae > Streptophyta > Magnoliopsida > Poales > Poaceae > Echinochloa > Echinochloa phyllopogon. The sequence continues at coordinate 17,268,940 of BTCW01000015.1, read as the reverse complement.
GCCAAACCTGGAACTTGATGGTTAACGCGAAGACATAACACACAAGGATTTAGACAGGTTCGGGCCGCCAGAATAGTGTAATACTCTATGTTCTGTATGGGGTTTTGTATATTGTATTCTTCTCGTTGTGTGGTTTTAGGCCTTTGCCGTTAGGCTTGATCTACCGAGCTAGGGACCCCTGCCCTCCTTTATATATATCCCAGGGGGCATGGTTACATGGCAAGTATCCTAGTCGGTTACAATATGTGGGTTCTAGTTGGATCACACGAGTAGTTCTACTAGGACTCGGTCTTCTATCTTGCAGGGGATGTATATCCGACAGTCTCGTCGCCATTGAGGCCCTGGAGCGCCGGATTGTCTCTGCCTTCGCCGTCGGACCGAGCAGCGCCGCCGCGCCAGCGACCCCCCTCGCCCCGATCCGATCTTGATCGTTGGATCCATATCCAACGGCCGCCAGAGCGCCCCGCCCCAAGTCAAACTCGAGCTTACCGGTCAGCCCCGGCCTTTTTGCAAAAGAGCCCCTCCACTATCTGTGAATCAACCCGCAGTCCACCATAGTATTAAAAGTATTTACAACCAGGTCCTTTCTACATATTTAGGCCCCTGAGTTTTCTAATATTAGAACCCACAGTCCATCCCCTTCAAAATGCACGTTAGCCCTTCGATTTTATACAAAATTATGTTTTAGCCCTGGTTTTTCACAGATAAATCCCTAAAACTTTTAAAACTTTGCCAGTAAGCCCCTGAACCTTACAAATGCCATATGTTTCTCGTTTTAGCTCTGATTAGCGTGATTCTTGCGCTCATATGTTCGTAGCGAAGCGCAGCATAGTTTTATAGCCTTCTTTTGTTCTGTTTCTACTGTTTGGTGTACTATTCTAATAGAATAATTTTGTTTGCATGTACTGGCTTGTGTGGATGCTTGTGTCGTGATTTGTATCCAGTTGGTGAGCCGTTTGCATTGGAGTTCGAGTACGAGGACGGCTTTCAGGAGCAGGACCAGCAGCAACAGCACTTTGAGGAAGGCAAGTTATAGCACAGACAATCCTTGCTACATATCCACCTTGTAATCATTTATTTCATACTTGCATGTGTCTAAATTGATGTACCTGTAAGGTTGTACCTAGTCTTGATTATCCTATCCTTTAACTACCTCGGGTTTATGCATATGAGTAGAATCCTTGCTACGCGTAGCTACCATCACCATTGTTTAATTGTTAATGTTGACCTAATGGTTCACTTCAACATAATGATAAAACTTGTTTTTTTAGCAACATGGTTTAGGGGAGTTAGAGCATGTGTTTCGTGCTTTGTTCTAGTGTCTCTCCATAAGGTCTTGGTACCTGGGCCATGCTGCCTATGCTGTACCATAATCGGCCACTGTCTTGTTAGGGTGTCTTGTGAAAAACCTCGTAGCGTCCCTATGCAGTGATGCCTCAGAAGTGTGATGCTTGCGTGGTTGGGTGCAAAGTTTTTTTTGAACTTCTACGCGACTGGTGGGTAAAGGGTGAAACCTCTACAGAGTGTAAATCTATCATGATAGCCTTGCTCAAGGTCACAAGCGGCCTGGATCCTTTTTGATTAGAAGATGATGTTTATTTATGCTTAATGTCACTTATACTTTATTAATTGGGTCGCAACTGGGATCTATTCATTAGTAGTAACTTGGATAATGTTAAAATGAACCAACTAAAAATGCTAATGCGGTTCAGCCGTGTCTAGCATTACGTTGAGCCTTCATACACCCGTGCTATACTTGCTAAGTAAATGTTTTAATTACACTTGTCATTTATTCAACAAAATTCCAGATGGGTAACAGATTGGGTTGTGCACGAGTCTGCTGCTGAGTTTTCAGAAGATCTACCGTACTACTTAGTTGTGTACTCCCAGTCAGAGTCCCTGTGGATTGTGGCTTCACTTAGTTGAGAGTATTAGTCTTCCGCTGTGTTGGTTAGTTTATTTATTTTAAACTCTGATGTAAAACTCTATTAATCTAAGCATGTGTTCTCTGTTTATCATATTTGTTTGCTATATGTGTACTATGACTTTCTGGGCACACATATAGCCGTATTCGGATTTCTGTGCAAATCCGGGTGTGACAGATTGGTATCAGAGCCGTGCTGACTGTAGGATCACAGCCTAGTTAGAACGGTCGATCAAAATTTGGGAGACCACCATGACCCTATGATATGGATAGTCTAGTTACTCTTTTTCAAAACCCTATGATATGGATAGTCTAGGTGTTTGATTTGGTTGTCATTATGCTTATGCGTGATTTGGATTTTTGTAATGATTGTGATGGGCGTAGACGCGAGTCTGCTACCATCTAGATTTTGGATTAAGGTTTAAGGACATTAATGTTTACATAGAGGGAGTATTTATTTCTCTTGCTCTTTATCTATCGAATCCTCCAGCATGACAAGTTTAGTAATCTTCTTAAAGTTTCTTCTGCACGAAATCTGAGTTACTTGGTTACGTCCAATGGAGTTTTTATGAGAATTACTTGTTGATGATAGATGGTTAACACAAGGAGCAACGCTGGTGGCAGTGGAAGCAACCAAAACCAGCCACCATCATCCAAACCTTTTACCACGGGCTAAAGAGCTCAGCCCCTGAGTATTTGGATGTTGCTACTGGAGGAGCATTTTTCTCTCTTGAGGAGAACCAAGCTAAGGCCCTCGTCGAGAAGATGGCGGAAAATCAGGGTTGGGGCACTGAACGTGACCAACCACGTACCCGAGGAGTCCATCAAGTTGAAGCTTTGGACATGCTCGCTGCCAAGATGGACCTCCTTCTGAAGAAGATGGAGGCCCCTGTTCAAGAAATGGTGCAAGCCATGGACGCTCGCATGACGTGCGAGGCAACACAGGCCATTCGGGGAATGACTGCCCCGAAACACGAGAAGATGCCCACTACATCAACAACTCCAACAACAATGGGTATCGTCCGAACAACTACGGCAATCAAGGCTGGAATTCACGCCCGAATCTCTCTTTTGAGAGATCTTCACAAGGTAACAATTTCAATTCCAGTACTTTCAATAATCAGCCGTCTATCAAAGATCTTGTGCTAGGCCAGGGTAAAATCAATGAAAATATTAGTAAAAGGTTGTTGCAACTGATAAAATCCTGTAAAGCATAGATGCAAAGCTAGAATCTTTCTCTTCTGCTATAAAAAGTCAATTGAGCTTTAATAAAATGATAGAAACACAAGTTGCTCAATTAGCTACTTCTTTACCTTTGGGGAAAAATTCTGGGCAACCAGAAAAGATCCCTTGCGAAAATGTTAAAGCGGTTACCACGAGAGGGGGTAAGACCACACGAGATCCGCCATATCCTAATGATGCAGGTAAAAAGGCAATAGCTCCAGAAAGTGATAGCGAAGAGGAGGAGGCTGTCGAAGAAACTCTAAAAAGAAAACCTCAGAAGGAAGCAAAGACAGCCCCTCATGAGTTCTACGATACGACTGTGCTGCCATTCCCAAGAAGACTTCACAAACCGATGGTGGATGAGAAATTCACAAGATTTGTTGAGGTAATTCGAAAACTCTATGTCAATATTCCATTACTTTAAGCTATGCAGGTTCCCACATATGCCAAGTATTTGAAGGACATCCTCAACAACAAAAGGGCAATACCGACCACCGAGGTAATTAAACTAACTGAAGCATGCAGTGCAGCCATTTTGAATGAATTTCCAGAGAAAAAGAAGGACCCTGGATGTCCTACCATCGCGTGCTCCATCGGAGACCAACACTTCAGCAACGCCCTGTGCGACCTCGGAGCAAGCGTCAGCGTCATGCCCAAGGTAGTGTTTGATAAATTGAATCATACTTCCTTGTCCCCTACAACCATGTATTTGTAGCTGGCAGATCAATCCATCCGATATCCCACGGGAATTGCGGAGGATATTCCGATGAGAATCCGGGAATTCTTCATACCCGTGGATTTCGTGGTGCTTGATATGGAGGTTGACACGAAGACCCCTCTCATTCTTGGGAGGCCATTCCTGAGCACCGCCAATGCGAACATCGACGTAGGAGCCGGAGAGATCCACCTGAACATCAATGGCACGGAAGAAAAGTTTGCATTCAAACCCAGGGTGGAGAAATGCTCTAAGGTATATGCATCATCAATTCAAAATTTAACTAACCTAGAGCAGGTCAAGATGGTTGCACCAAAACGTCCACCGCCACCGACACCTACATCGAAGAAAATCAAGAAGGTGTGGCGGAAGAAGCAGAGTTCATCGTCCGAACCATCCACTCCATGATCGGACGATGACAAAAATCACTGAAGACACGGAGGAGTCCCGCTCGTGGACTCAAAACTTGAGCTCTCGCCGCGAGAAAAATCGGTATGTATCTCATGTTTCCCTTTCCAATTTTAAATTTCAATTCACTACATTTGCATGTTTTATTTCAAAATTTTTGAATCACTTGTGCATGAAATAAAATGAGAGAATATCAAGAATAAAATTGGTGCATGCAAAACATCTTTGGTTTAAATTTTGGTAAAAATAAATGGACCATATGCTGAAATTTGTTTGAAGTGGGTAAAATTTGTAATTTTTATTACTTTTACCCCTTCTAGAACATCTCCATTTATTTACCATCATCACCAACCAGCCAAAACATGTTTACCCCACTCCACATGGCTGCACACTCACCAATTATCACAAACATGGCAGCTTGGGAGTGACACCAATAATTTGTCCACTTTGGTCATGTCAAAATGAGCATTTTGCACTAACTTCCACTGAAATGACCATACATCAATGCTGGCCACTAAAATTTGCATGCAATGAAGCAAAGGGGGAGCACTAGCACTCACATGGAGTGCTGGCAGCACTGCCCTGGTTCGGCCGAACCAGGGCTGCCTCCCCTCGGCCTATAAATGCCGCCCCAAGTGCTTGCTTGCTTCTTTCACCACTCCTTGCTGCATACATTTGCCCAGGAGCTCTCTCTCCCTCTCATGTTCTTGCTCTAGCTTGCTCTCAAGATTTCTCTCTTTGTTCTTTCTCACGTTTGATTCACTTGCATTAAGAAAAACACAAAAATATCTGCTTTTGATCTTGCTGCTAAAACTTGAACGTGTTTGTGGAGGTTTCCGACATCCACAAGAACGACTAATCTTTTTGTGGAGGTATCAAATCCCCGCAAGAACGATTAACCCTCGAACGACTGACTTGCCTTCATTGTGCTAACCTCATAATTTCAGTCCTTCAGGTATCGTTGTGTGCACTAAACTTTTGTAGGGAACATGTCGTGGCTATTCCCAAGGTCTAGCCGGTTGAGCCGTCATTCAAGCGGTGATGATGCCGGTAGTTCACCGACACCATCCAACGCACCGGCTCTGATGGAGATGGATGAGCCAGGGGCATCGAACATAGGTTGAGGCTATGCCTCTAGCTCAGTTCGAAGGCTCCTGAGCGAGGAAGACATCATCCTCAGGACGACCCGCGAGCAAGAAGCATTTGCTTTGCTGCGTGTGAAGGAATTCGAACATTCCCGAATTTATGAGCATGACCTGCTCGTAAAGACGGGGATGGTCGACGAGTTTTCGGAGGTTTTCCATGCCATTGGGTGGGAGAACTTCTGGCAAATCACGGAACCAGGTTTGCGCCTCCTTTCCCTTGAATTTTTATGCACACTCGTTTCTGAAAAGGAGGGTATTCGCTTTCGACTTTTTAACCAAGAGTATTCTTGCTCTTGGAGGGATTTTAGTGTGGCTTTGGGTTTTAATCGTCGCTGTTCTTTAGAGCCCACTAAATATTTGAAAAAGTTTAGTAGAGATGACTTTTGGCACAAAATTTCCGTGAACACTAGATGTAAGGTCCCCCGTACAAATGACATTCATAACCCCACCTTGCGTTTCATGCATCGGTGGCTGGCTATGACGGTGTTCCCTCGGTCGGATTTGCGTCCCGTTAACACAGTGGAGTTGCGTTTGGTTTTATGCGATGACTAAAAAGATTCCAGTCTCGCCTGTTCAAGACTTGGTTGCCCATTGGATTTCTATGCCTCCTCGTGTTGGGAGCGTGGCGATGACTTCTTTATTTACTCGCCTCGCTACCTGGCTAGGCATTCTTGATAATGCCCAGCTATCATACATCGAGATAGAACGTCCTGTCGTGGATGCCGAGCACTTTGTGCAAGGCCACATGATACGCAAGGCGTTCGATGGGAGCCTCGTTATGACTTATCGTGGCCATACAACCGAAGTTCTGTTACCTTGCCCGGAACTTAGGTTGTATGCCGCTCGGAAACTGACCCTTCAGCTAAGGGCGGGTTTGGAAGACTCTCCCCCCAGGAGAGAGCCACCCCGCCACAGTGTTACAGGCATAGGGCTAGTTACCCGAGGGCAGGCAGAAGAGACGCTGGTCTGGCCACTGCATAGGGACAGACAGATTCACCTCAAGAACCGCACAGCCACACTTCTGCTTTTGAGGAGGCCTATGAGCAGTACACCGGCGCTGGGACATCTGGAGGAGGAGGCTCTGGATATCCCCAGGGTCCGGAGTACATTGCCTCGGGCCGCTGGGACTATGCTCCGAGTTCAGGCTCTGAATTTTCCCAGGGTTATGGGTTCGATAGTACTACTATCCACCCTATAACCCAGGATTCTCTCAGTCCGAACGGTACACCACGCCAACCAGGGCGTACATTGATCGGGAATTATCCTATATTTCCGATCGAGTGGATCTCATCGATGATCGCACCCGGGACATTGAAGGGACTTTGGCCCAGCACACTCGCTACCTTCAGGAGAACAGCTCTATGCTGGAATCCCAAAGGTATGAGCAGAGGGAGCAGTTCGAGAGAATGAACAATTACTTCTCGAACTTCCGACCGTACCAGTGACATCGTCAAGCAAGCTTGGGGGGGAGAACCCCCCGCGAAGGTATGTCCGACCCGTTCCAGCTCAGCAGTAATTTCATTTGCTTTCATTTCCCTTCATTTCAATTCCTGTTTAAATAAAAGAAAAGACCAAAAAATATTTTCTTTGAATCTTGAATAAAATCAACTCCCAGACTATGCATGAATGAAACATATGCCCCTCATTTTGGAAATGATGAATAGTTGCTCAGTCATTTATTTTGCAAGTATCTTGTGCTTAATTAATTGCTTTATTGGTACTTGAATTTAATTGGCATGAGTGATGATAAAACCTGAAAAAAAAATCCTCGTGGGAACATATGCTTATTCTATGTCTAAGTTGTTGTGAGGGATTTGGTTGAGTTTTATTTCTGCTCTTGGTAAGGCGAAAATCTCGGATGCTTTATTTTCAAAAATATTCAAATGAAGTTCCTCATTGGTTCAAAATGCCTATCCAAAGCCATATGATAAGTTAGCTGAAAAACCTTCATACATATGTTGCTTATCATTTTAGTGAGCTTTGTCAAATTGTTGTGACCTTAGTGAGGAACCTTTCATGCTTTAAAGATCGAGATTCACATACACACCACCTCTCACTTGCAATTCCTACACTGGGAGTTAGCAAATATTTTCCATCCACCATCCACAAAAAAATAAATGCTCCAAGATTCCCTCTCTGAATATCCATGAGTAGAGGCATGGGCTATGCAAAAAGAAAAAGAGGAAAAGCGTGCTAAGTAGCATGGCAAAATATGAGAAAAATATGAGCATGTCAAAAGACATGACAAAAATATGAGAAAAAGAAAAGCATGCTCAAGAAAGCATGGCAAAAATAGAAAGAAAAAGAAGATAGCCCATGTTCTCAAAAACTAAATTCAAAAAGAGGAAGAATCATTCCTTCCCTAGGAGTTTCCACCAATTTCCACTTTCCACTCCACACATCCATACACTTGCACTTCTCGATCTAAATGTATGATTGGATCCTCCTGAGGTCCAATCTCTGACTTAGCAAAATTCTAGAATGCAAGTAGGCTTTCATCCATCCGTCCTGCAAGAGCCACACAAAAAGCTTTAGTAGAGTTAGGATGAAAGAAGGCAAAGCCTTTGGTGAGGATACAAATACCACTTGAGTGATTGAGTGTGCCTTTGAGGAACTAAGCTTTGATTTTCAAAATTTTTGAAAACTCTGAGGTGGGATCTTGAAAAGAGTAGGAATGGAATAAAACTAAGTTAAACTGTTCTACCTTTCAACCGCCCAAAGCAAGGAGTTTGCTAGAAGCCCCATAGGTAAGAAGGTAATTGGTCACTTTGCTGAAAAATTCAAATACCTTAAAGTGTTACTTGAGTATAAAGATTACCTGCAAAATAATGACATTGTAGCAACTCCTGATCCACCGAGCCTAAGATTCTATCTTTGCTCGAGGACGAGCAAAGGTCTAAGCTTGGGGGAGCTTGTTGGCGGTCGTTACGGTATGAATCCGACCACCAACTCTCAGGAATAAAAGAGGTTTTATGTAACATTTCACGTATTTAGGTTTTACTTCTAATAAAGTTCCACGAGTTTTGGTGAGTGTCTCATTTGCAGGGACCGTGTCGGAAAAAACCAGTTAAGGGGGGTAAAACTCCGGTTCGGCCGAAACCTTCCGGTTTCCGACCGAACCACCCCCCTTAACCATCATGCAAGCACACGAGGTGTCGTCCACGTCAGCAATGATGATGCGATGACCGTGCAAGCCACGTGGACTCCCGCCACGTCATTCCATGGGCCAAATTCACCAAAAAACACCAGGACAAGCTAGCCAGGAGGCCCAGGAAGCAGAGGCGGTGCACGGGGGCGGCCCTGGTCCAGAAGCCTAGTTCGGCCGAACTGTAGGGCTTCGGCCGAACCGCCCCCAGCACCCAAAACCGCCTCCAGGGATGCATCAAGGCCGTAGAAGGTTAAGGCGGTTGAATCCGACGTTCGGCTGAACTGGATGAGTTCGGCCGAACCCATCCAGTTCGGCCGAACTGGCCGATAACCACCACAATGTTCCGTGGCGGTTACTCCACTCAACCGCCCTTTGGTGCTATACATGGAGGTATCCAAGACTCATTTAAATACACACCAAGCCAAGGAGCTCTCATTTCCACTCTAGTAGAGTTAGGATAGTTTAGTTGGGAGTTAGAATCGAGTCGAGCTTTGCCTCGGAGGTTCCGGAGTAATATTCAGAAGCTCTGGTATAAGCTCTTGTATCTTTTCCTTTTGCAAGACTTGAGTTATCAATATAATTATCATTATCATCTTGCCTTTGCCATTTATAGCTTGCTTCTACTTTATTCTAGTTGCATCTATATCGTGTTTAGACTATAGTCGGTTCTAGTTCTAGTGCTTCTAGTTCTTGTTTAAGTCTTTGTCGTAGCTGGTTCTTTGACTTAGCTCAATATTTGCCGGTGAACTGTCACCGGGGGTATTGACGGGTTGCTTGCTTTTGCTAGTGAAGTAAGTAGTCGTTGGTTAGTGTGGGTGTGGTACCCAGACTAGTCAATGGCCTTGGTTTGCCCCCGATTCAACGAACATATGGTAGCCATTAGGTGGTGACAGCCCTATACGGTCTTTGTAATCCACCTCATTAGTTTCGGCATGTAGGATCCCCCAGTGTGGAGCTGGTGGCACCCCTTCTCATCCCTTTCTGCGTGTCATTGGTGTCCATTGTCCCGATGCTAAGACATTAGAGTTAACCCAGAACTTCCAATGCTGGCTCTTTAGCCACTGTATCTCTAAGCCCGAGTGACATAGACAGATAAAGTCCATAGAAATCATCTATCTCTTCTCGTTATCCCCCCAGCTATCTATACCTTCTCTCTCTTACCTGAGTCTCCCTTGAGCTATGTGTCACGGTATATCCACTCCTATCCAATACCGTTATCCCCTGTCTTGTTTAGTTGTGTACCTTTCTCTGATAGTCTTGAATACCTGTTTACTAGTACTCTTGCCAAAGCTTCCCTGCAGAAATATAAATTATGATACCTCGGGATACTCCCAGGTGAAGTGCTACAACGGTGATTCTGTGCGCTTGCAGAATATTTATATATTTTACTAAGCCATAAGGAAAACCACTGAAACACTCCTTACCCCAGTACCGGGATTCTCAATCCTGATATTGGATCGTAAGAAGTGCCAACACTAGCAAAAGGGTATATTCATCCTAGTTCTTCACCGTGGGGAGCACCAGTGTTGTTCGTGGACAAGAAATATGGGACGCAGAGGTTGTGTGTGGACTATCGAGCCCTCAACGAAGTGACCATCAAGAATAAGTACCCATTGCTGAGGATTGATTATCTGTTTGATCAGCTGAAGGGAGCTTGTGTGTTCTCCAAGATAGATCTTCGATCGGGCTATCACTAGATGAGGATCCGGCTGTCGGACATACCCAAGACGGCCTTTACTATTCGGTATGGGTTGTATGAGTTCACAGACATGTCCTTTGGACTAACCAACGCTCCCGCATAATTCTTGTACCTGATGAATAGTGTGTTCATGGATTACCTCGACAAGTTTGTGGTGGTGTTCATTGATGACATTCTGGTTTTCTCCAAGAATGAAGAAGAACATGAGGATCACTTGATATTGGTGATGCAAAGACTCCAGGAGCATTAGTTGTATGCTAAGTTGAGCAAGTGCGAGTTCTGGTTGAAGGAAGTGGCATTCTTGGGTCACGTGTTGTCCAATGGTGGAGTGCCAGTCGACCTGAAGAAGGTTAGTGATGTGTTACGCTGGAACCTGCCTCATCGAAGGATTCTCCAAGATTGCTAAGCTCCTGATGGCATTATTGGAGAAAAATGCTAAGTTCATCTACACAGAGGAGTGCCAAGCCAACTTTGAGGAGTTGAAGAAGAGGTTGACAGCAGCACTTGTGATGATATTGCCTGACATAGCCAAGAGCTTCTCTTTTTCTACTGCGATGCATGCCGTCTAGGATTGGGATGTGTGCTCATGCAGGAGGGAAGAGTTGTGGCTTATGCATCGAGGCAGTTGAGGAAAAATGAGCAGAACTACCCGACGCATGATCTGGAGTAGGCAGCTGTAGTACATGCTCTGAAGATTTGGAGGCATTACCTGATTGGGCACAAGTGTGATATCTACACTAATCATCAGAGCCTCAAGTATGTCTTCACCCAATCGAATCTGAATATGAGACAACACCGATGGTTGGAGTTGATCAAGGACTATGATCTAGAGATTCACTATCACCCAGGGAAGGCTAACCTGGTGGCAGATGCTCTGAGTAGGAGGAGCTATGTGAACAAGATCACCGGGCATTGTTTGCTAGAAGAGCTCGGCCTAGAGTTTGAGAAGATGAATCTAGGATTCATGGCTAGCATCACAGAGATGGCAATGGAACCAACTCTGGAACAGGAGATCCGGAAAGGTCAGCTTGAGGATGAGAATATCAAGGAGATTGTGGAGCAGGTTGCTCTAGCGAAGGCCCCCGGTTTTCGAGTAGATGATCAGGGAACCTTGTGGCATGGGAAGAGAATATGTGTGCCCAACATGACGCAGACCAAGGATACGATCCTAAGAGAAGCACATGATTCGGCATACTCGATCCACCCGGGAAGTACCAAGATGTACCAAGACATCAAGGAGAAATTCTGGTGGTATGGATTGAAGCATGATGTGGCAACCTATGTGGCCCTATGTGACACATGTCAGAGAGTCAAGGCTGAGCATCAGAGGCCAGCGGGACTGCTCCAGCCCTTGAAGATACCTGAATGGAAATGGGAGGAAGTCGGTATGGACTTCATAACCTGTCTACCTCACACTCAGAGGGGATTTGACTCCATTTGGGTAATCGTGGATCGTTTGACCAAAGTGGCACATTTTCTGCTAGTAAAGACCACTTACACTGGAGCCAGACTAGCAAAACTATATATGGAAAGGATTGTTTGTTTACATGGGGTTCCAAAACGGATAGTTTCTGACCGAGGTACTCAGTTCACATCACATTTCTGGCAGAAGCTACATGAGTCTATGGACACTAAGCTGCATTTTAGTTCAGCTTACCACCCACAGACGGATGGATAGACGGAGCGAACCAATCAGATTTTGGAAGACATGTTGAGGGCATGTGCTTTGCAGTATGGTGTCAGTTGGGACAAGACTTTGCCCTATGCGGAATTGTCGTACAGCAATAGTAACAAGAAAAGTCTGCAGATGGCACCATTCGAGGCTCTATATGATAGAAAGTGCAGAACACCACAGTCCTGGAATCAGACTGGAGAAAGTCAAGTTTTTGGGCCTGAGATACTAAGAGAGGCAGAGCAACAAGTGCAAGTGATCAGGCTGAACTTGAAGGTGGCACAATCCCGGCAGAAGAGTTATGCTGATGTCAGACAGAGGGATCTCAGCTTCGAAGTCGGTGACTTTGTGTATCTCAAGGTGTCACCGATGAGGGGCGTAAAAAGGTTTAATGTCAAGGACAAACTAGCGTCTCATTACATCAGACCCTTCAAGATATTGGAACGGATGGGCGAAGTGGCATATTGGCTAGAGCTACCTGAGAAACTGGCTGGAGTGCACAATGTGTTCCACGTGTCTCAGCTGAAGAAATGTTTGTAGATGGACGAGTTGAATGTGCAGGAAGATCTCACCTACGATGAGTACCCAATCAAGATTTTGGAGGAGTCCGAGAGGGTGACAAGAAACAAGGTCGTCTGAATGTGCAAGGTATAATGGAATTGACACTCAGAGGATGAGGTGACTTGGGAAAGAGAAGAAGACCTCAAGGCCGAGTACCCACAACTCTTCGTATCGACATCCGAATCTCGAGGACGAAATTCATCTTAAGGGGGGTTGGTCTATCACACCCTAAAAATGCCCACTAAAAATTTTTAGTGATTAATTTGATTTTACTATTTATGCTCATACTTAATATAGGGAACATAAACTATTTTAGAGAATTAAAATCAAATATAAGGCTTAGAAACATTTTTGTTGCATTCATGCTGCTACATTGGGTTTTGTTTGCTAGTAGTTCAATTAAGAATTTAAATCTAGTTTACATTCGAATTTGAATTGCTTTGTTTTGAGCCCTAGAAAAGTTGTTTGAGCCTGAGTTTGGTTTTCCCCGTGGACTCTTACCCTGGCCTGATCTGTCTCCCTCAACTCTTTCTCCTGAGCAGCCCAGCCCCGCATCTTCTCCCCGCTCGGCCCAGCTCGGCCCAGCAGCTCCCCCGCCTCCGCGCCGGGCCTGCCTCACCGGCCCAGCGAACCGCTCGGCCCAAACACCTCAGCCCGCCCTCTCCCTTGCCTCAACCACTGCCACATGGGGCACGCCGGACACGGTCGTCCCCTACCTCCCACCCGCGCCCGAGTCGAGCTCGACTCGCGACCGCCGCCTTGGCCAAGCACCAGAGCCCACCCCGCGCTTCCAGCGGCCCCACCGAAACTTCCCCGAAGCTTCGCCCGCCGCCATTTCCTTTTTGCGCTGCCTCCCCGCATGGAAACCCCCTCCCCGCGTGGAAGGTTCAAGCCGCCACCGCCACCCCGAATCGGCGTGGCTTGCACGCCAAGGCCAGCCCTAGGCCCTATAAAAGCCGAGCGCCGCAGCCCTAGGACCTCACCCAGCCCTCGCCTTAAGCCATCCCGAGCCCCAGCGCTCCTCCCCGCCTCGCGCCGCCGCCACCTCCCCCGAGCTCGCCGCTGCACAACAAGGTAACACAACCCCCCAGCTGTTTCCTGTCCGCTCTCGCCTCCCCTAGCCCACTCGCTGCCTCACCGACGTTGGCCGGCTGCTGCTCGCCGTCGTCAGCCGCCTCCACCGCGAGTACCTTGATGAGAGCCCCCTGGGCGTACTCCCCGTGGTCGCCGCTCCCTCCCCGTCTAGGTCTTAGCACCAATGAGGCCCTGGAGTGTCGGATTGGCTCTCCTCCGGCGAACCTTCGCCGTCGGATTGAGCAGCGCCGTCGTGCCAGCGACCCCCCTACCCCGGTCTGATCTCGATCGTTGGATCCAGATCCAACGGCCGCCAGAGCACCCCGCCCCAAGTCAAACTCGAGCTTACCGGTCAGCCCCACCCTTTTTGCAAAAGAGCCCTTCCACTATCTGCGAATCAACCCGCAGTCCACCGTAGTGTTAAAAGTATTTACAACCAGGTCCTTTCTTCGTATTTGGGCACTTGAGTTTTCAAATATTAGAACCAGCGGTCTAGCCCCTTCAAATTTGCATGTTAGCCCTTCGGTTTTATACAAAATTATGTTTTAGCCCCTAGTTTTTCACAAATAATTCCCTAAAACTTTGCTAGTAAGCCCCTGAACCTTAGAAATATCATATCTTTCTCGTTTTAGCTTCGATTAGCGTGATTCCTGTGCTCATGTGTTCGTAGCGAAGCGTAGCATAGTTTTATAGCCTTCTTTTGTTCTGTTTCTAATGTTTGGTGTACTATTCTAATAGAATAATTTTGTTTGCATGTACTGGCTTGTGTGGTGATTCATGTCTAGTCGACGAGCCGTTTGCGTTGGAGTTCGAGTACGAGGAGCAGCAGCAGCACTTGGAGGAAGGAAAGTTATAGCACAGACATTCCTTGCTACCTATCCACATTGTAATCATTTATTTCATACTTGCATGTGTCTAAATTGATGTACCTGTAAGGTTGTGCCTAGTCTTGATTATCCTGTCCTTTTATTATCTCGGGTTCATGCATATGGGTAGAATCCTTGCTACGTGTAGCTACTATCACCATTGTTTAATTGTTAATGTTGACCTAATGGTTCACTTCAAAATAATGATAAAACTTGTTTTTCTAGCAACATGGTTTAGGGGTGCTAGAGCATGTGCTTCGTGCTTTGTTCTAGTGTCTCTCCATAAGGTCCGGTTCTTAAAGCAGCAACTCAAGAGCCTATCGCCACCGCTAGAACTATTATGGCTCTGGTCTTGGTCAAGTAGCATGTACATCTCTAGCCTTCCAGTGGTTACCGATGGGGCCGATGGCGTTATGGGAAACATGGGTGAGAGTATGTCTTGATCCACTGAGGGCGGGAGATCCGTCGGCTATGCCCCCGTGAGGCACAGTCCCGCGCTGGGAGTCCCTGCGATGGGGAACTCCACACGTTGCGCATTGTTGGGTGCGATGCCCGCGCTCTGGATGCCATTGACCCCCGTATGGTGTGACTCTGTAGGCGTACATCAATCTCAGTGTCTGGGCCATGCTGCCTATTTTGTACCATAATCGGCCACTGTCTTGTTAGGGTGTCTTGTGAAAAGCCTCGTAGCGTCCCTATGCAGTCATACCTCGGAAGTGTGATGTTAGCGTGGTTGGGTGCAAAGTTCTTTTGAACTTGTACGCGTCTGGTGGGTAAAGGGCGAAACCTCTGTAGAGTGTAAATCTATCATGATAGCCTTGCTCAGGGTGACGAGCGGTCTGGATCCTTTTTTATTAAAAGATGATGTTTATTTATGCTTCATGTCACTTATAACTTATTAATTGGGTTGCAACTGAGTTCTATTCACTTGTAGTAACTTGGATAATGTTAAAATGAACCAACTAAAAATGCTAGTGCAGTTCAGCCGTGTCTAGCCATACTTTGAGCCTTCATACACCCGCGCTATACTTGCTAAGTAAATGTTTTACTTACACTTGTCATTTATTCAACAAAATCCCGGATGGGTAACAGATTGGGCTGTGCATGAGTCTGCTGCTGAGTTTCCAGAAGATCTACCGTACTACTGAGTTGTGTTCTCCCAGTCAGAGTCCCTGTGGATTGCGGCTTCGCTTAGTTGAGAGTATTAGTCTTCCGCTGTATTGGTTAGTTTATTTATGTTAAACTTTGATGTAAAACTCTATTTATTTAAGCATATGTTCTCTGTTTATCATATTTGTTTGCTATATGGGTACTATGACTTCCTGGGCACACATATAGCCGCATTTGGGTTTCTATGCAAATCCGGGTGTGACACACAATAGTGTTGTCTGGCTTGCGCTCTTTATTGTCGCGGTTGTTGTTGTTGCAGCGATCTTTACCGTCTTTGTTGTAGTTATTGTTGTTTTTGCTATTGTCATGGCGCTTGTCAAAGCGCTCGCGCTCGCGGTCGTCTTGATCGGCCCACTCAGCTGCTATACGCCTTAGCTTGGGGATGGTTGTTGGGCGTCTTCTGTCGAACTCGCGGTGTAGCTCTCTGGCGTAGAGTCCGTCGTGGAAAAAATCAATGACCTCACGGTCAGATATATCCACAATTGTGGCTCTTTTTTCAAAGAACCTCTTGATGAACTTGCGTAGGGTTTCACCTTTATCCTGTTTAAAGGCTGCCAATTCAAACCGGATTCCGGGCCATGCCCAGGTTCCCTGGAACTTGGTGGTGAACTTCTTGATGAGATCTTCCCAGGAGTCGATGGACCCGGGGTGGAGGCCCTCAAGCCATGTAAGCGGGGTAGTATCCATCATGATGGGGAAGTAGCTGACTTTTACATCATTGGATCCTCCCGCCATCTGGATTGTAGTTGAGTAGACTCCCAGCCACTGTTCAGAGTCTTGTTTGCCCGTGAACTTCTCGATTCCGGTTGTCTTGTACTTGCTTGGTAGCTTGATCTTGTTGATGCGGCTAGAGAAGGCTGGGAAGCCGTCATACTTGTTGATGAGGACATCACTCCTATGGATACTCACAACAATCCTCCATTGATCGTTCAAGGTCCAATCACTAGAGCTCGTGCGCGACAATTGAATTTAGAGGTGAACTCGTTCCTATGTACTTCTCTATGTGATTATTAGAATAGATTGCTACCTAATGATTATATTGTAATTAGGAACCATGGAGAGGACTGGAGGATAGTTGGAGAAGGGCTTCAAGGTGGAGAGGACCATCAAGGGCGTGCAAATCAAGATAGAGGCCCAAATCAATTCGACTTCGAGTCCACCTCGGAGTCCAGGAGCAGTCAGCGCTAAATCGGACGCCCAGGTCGCATATGGGCTCGAATTTGGATGTTCTTTATATGCTTGGAAAGCTAAGAAGATAATCTTTACAATGAAACTGGTCTCATGTCAATATTCGTCCTGAGTCATCGGGAATCGATGAAACAAGTTGACGTCCAGAAGCTGTTTCGGCGCTGCGTCGTCGTATTTTGGTCTTTGGGTCGTGTATCGTGTTGAGCCCAATAGGGGCACGTACAAGGGGGTCGAAAATGACCCTAGACTCTTTAAAACAGTAGCCGCCACCTAAGTTAGGGTTTTGGGTTTTGCTTATATCAATTCTGTCAAGAACAGTGTCACCGCTCGTCGGTTTGTGAGACCCCAACTTCGTGAGTTTAATCATACATCGGCAATTGTGTTACAATCTTTCTCGTTCTTGCTTGTGTTCTTTGATTCGCAGGCAAGGATTAGCCTTCTGGGCGAGGTCAACCGTGCAACGCCGGTTGATAACCTGAGGAGACGTGGTGCTGGGATTGCGGGGTTCGGAACATGTGGTTCGGAAACCAGATCGATTTGAGTCACAACTCCACCAAATCGAGAGTTATCAGAACCTTTTGGAAGATCGGGAAACCCTAGTTTCCATCACTTGTCTGCTGGCAAACGGTTACGTCCGCGGTGGCCATCACCGCGGTCGGAGTCGTAGTGGTGGCCATGATTACCTCAGCTATGGCTTAGTGAGTTGTCAGGTCCTGGCCGTCCACAGTTGTGGTCGAGGTCTTGGTCGTGGTCGCGTCCGCGTGGAGGACGATCACCGTCGCGGTCGTTGTCACAAGGGGGATCATTATTGCTTGGTTGACGATCTTCACCACGTAGGTGGTCGCGGTCGCGGCCGTGTCCGCGTGGAGGGCGGTCGCGGTCGCGGTCACGATTCTTGTCGTGGGGGGGGGGGTGGGGCGTTGTCCCGTGGTGGACGGTCAAATTCTTCACGCCATCGAAGCTCTGAGTTGATGTGGTTTGCTCTACTCGACTGCATTACAGAACGAGTGTCTCGATTGGCCTTGATGTGGGCGCGAAGATTGCCATCACTGTTAGCCCCGTCACGTCGCCTGTTGCCATCTTGTTGTCTGGCTTTGGGAACTTGCTCGTTAGCTTGTCTTCCAGCTGCTCCACCTGATGGCTCTCGAGGAGCACAACTCGGGTGAGTAGATGCTGCTGGTTCGACTTGCGAGCGCCTGCCTCCAGGGCGTTTGCTGCTTGAAGCATGGTGGCTTGATGTAGGACCTGTGTTGATGTTCTCACGAGCTGTCTCTAGGAGAGTCAGGACCTACCTGATTTGTGGTGTTTCAGGCATAGACCTGATAATCTCCGCTGCAATGGAGATGTTCATTGGTGCATCCTAGAGTACCGGCTGGTCACCAACCATCGCAAAGTCCCGTGTAAGGTTTTGGGTCGTGGTTGCACATATGGCTGCATTGATACGCCTTTGCTTGTGCTTGGAGTTCCTTGCTTGTCTTGAGGTTCTCTGTTCCTCAGTTTCTCCATTGGCGGTGCGTTCCTCGTTGGAGATGTCTCCGACCAGCTCGCGATCGTACTGGGTGCCTTGGTTGCCAGAGCTGGCAATGAAGACTTGTCTGCCGGGTCAGAGGAGGTCGGTAGTAGTAAGGTCGGAGCATTGGAGAAGTTGTCTCCTGTGTTGTCGAAGGGGGTAGTGATGGAAGCAGTCTTGCCATCCTAGTAGGGTAGTTATTCCATGATCACTGCGGCTAATCTTGACTCGTTGTCCCGATAGGTGTCAGTAGGTATCGTGCCAGGCCAGTGAACAACAAGTCCTCCTGGTGTGTTGGTCACGACTAGTCCTAACGGGAGATAGACGAGTGGTTCTTCAAGCTCGAAGTTGGTCTTGCAGTGGGCACGACAGGTTAAGCGTGCGACGTTGTCGGGGCTATCGCTCAGTAGAACCGTGAAGTCATCGTCTTCGTTGTCCTCTGATGGCTTAGAGGCCGGCTGAGAGTCCTTGCAACATTCCATGGTTGGATGGTCGACTTTGGGTGTGGGCTTGTTATCCTCTATGGTGTAGATCTATTGATATGTAGCCCCAACATTGATGAATCCGAGCGAGAATCGATTCGTGGGGTTGTCCGATGGCGTAGCCAGCTCAAAGTTCCCGGCTCCTTCCATATTTGGAAGCGAGTTGTACCCGGTCTTGTCTTGAGGAGTCCCGATCGGAGTCAAAGTCGGGGTTGAAGTAGAGCCCGAAGTTGTGCGACATGTCGGAGTCGAGGTCAAAGTCGTTGCCGAAGTAGTCATCGAGACTTGCATCTCGATGAGATTGCGGAGCGACTCCCGTGGAGATGCCATCATCGGGTACAGGCCTAGACGATCAACAAGGGGACTTGCGAAACCACCCTTGCCATCAGCAATGAAGGTCCATGCGCCGATGACAAAAGTTGCACCCTCCTCGATGTCGCGGGCTTTGAAGGTTGATCCCATCGCGCCTGATGGTGAGCTTCAACGAGCTGCCCCACGGTGGGCACCAAGTGTCAACGATTTATGTCGAGCATGTCTGCCTAGGGGTAACCCAGAGAGTAGATTCATGGGTCTCGCCGAGTTCTAGGAATGATAGTGCACGAACAACAGAAAGATTTAGATAGGTTCGGGCCGCGAGTAGCGTAATACCCTACGTCATGTGTGCTTGATTGTATTGCACGTGAGTTGAGTTGTTTTGAGGGGGTCCCTGCTCCACCTTATATATCCGAAGAGCAGGGTTACCAGTCGGTTACATGATCCTAGTTGTATACAATAGGGAGTACTACAACAGGGTACTTTGGGGTGTCTTCTAACAGTACACGACTAGTCTTTCCAATCAACTACGCCGTCTTGCACCATAGACGACTAGTTGAAAGAGGTCGGATCAAACTTTCCCTATCGAGTAGTTTAATCCTGTGGATGAGTGGCCCTAAGGATCCTGGTCCCACAGGGATACCTTGTTCTGTCAGGTAACATTGGCGGATGGTGTCTTATGTAGAACCATTCGTCACGCCACTTCTTGTTGGTGTCATTGAGCTCCAAATTGAAGTACTTCTTCATCATGCCAGCCCGAAGACTGAAGCCTGCTCCACCAGTGATCCGGGTTGGGCCATCATAGTTCTTGCCCATACCAATGACTTTCACTCGGTACAGGCGCCGCCACAGATTGAAGTGGGGGCAACCCCCAAATATGCCTTACATAGATGAATAAAGAAAGAAACATCCAAGATAGAGCTTGGATTAAGATGAGCAAGTTGTAGACCATAGTAGTGAAGGAGACCACGAAAGAAATAGCTGGTCGGAACTCTGAACCTGCGCTCTACAAAGTGGATGAAAACAGCGATCTCACCGGTGTTCTCGTAAGGCCGCTTCTCCTTTTCTGGAGCCCTCCACTTGCCGGTGCCCTTCGCCGGCAGCACCTCGCGCCTAGCCATGGCCTCGAGCTTGGCCTTAGTCATGCGCGACTTGCCCTAATGGGGCTCCTGCTAGCATAGGCGGCAATGAGCCGAGCTTGGCGACAACGAAAGGAGGGGTGGACGTGGGTGGGAGTCCACTACCGTACCCACGAGGAGCGATCTAGGTGGGTAACGGAGAGGAAGCGGCGCAAGCCGGGAGAAATGGCGAAACACACAGAATGTGCTCTCTTCACGTCAGATTGTTTGTGAATTGACAAAATGACAACTTTTTACTGCTATCATCAGATACCGAACAAAATGGCGCCTAATTTTCTCATTCCATCTTTTTTGTTCACAGGAGAATCCTCAAAGCAACCCAGACCAATCTGATGTAGGTGCTAAAACAAGGGCATTTAGCATTCGCACTATAAGAAGTAGTAAAGCTGCTAACAATAATGAACCACATACAACAGTGGCCCCAGCATACGTTTCAACACAACAGCTACAGGAAGAAGCTACAGCTAAGAGGCGACAAAATGCCAAAAAGATAGGAGGTGAAAGTTTTGTAACTGATCTACCTGTTGTGAATGTTTCTGTTTCTGTTGTGAAAGTGTTTATAGTTGTGTTAATTATTTGTTGTCATTCTGATAATTTTATGATTCACAATGAAACTTTGGTTTACTGCCTGCTATTGTGGCCCCCGAGTAGTTGAATTTAGTTGTGTTTACAGATTATTTGATTCTTATAAAAGTTATTCATTCTTTTCAGCAAACTAAGACATTTAGAATGGAGCAAACAGGTGATGGGGCTGCTGGCACTCCTTATGGCCTACAGATAAATCCACAAGCGGACGGATACCGATGTAGCTTTCACCAGAGAGTATTCCAAGGTATCGATTTCCACGGAGAACGAGAAGTGAACTAATTATAAACTAAGTTGTCGAAGGGTAATGGATGGAGTGAATGAAGTGGATGAAGGGGGTGACAATAACAAAGAGGGAAGAGAAGCGATAAGAGGGTAGAGAGGGCACGAGCCTGGTAGAAGTACTCTACTGATTAACTGAGCGGGTCATAAAGTACAACTAGATACTTGCTTTAGGACAGCAGAACCTATCACACACAGAAAGGGATGAGAGAGGGGTGTGATCTATCCTGCACTGGGGGATCCTACAAGCCGAGACGAACGTGATGGGCTACAAAGGCCGTATAGGGCTGTCACCACCTAACGACTACCACCTCCGCAGACTCAGGGGCAAACTAAGTTAGCCTCAAGTGTAGCAACTAATACTTATCTCCTATAGAAAGATAAGCACCCAAGCTAAGCAACCAGTATAAAATTATACCAATCAACTAAGAATTGAACAAAGAACCAGCAAGCATATAAAAGTAAGAACTAAATGCTCAATTAATCAGAGAGAGATACAAGAGTTACCAGACACGACCCAGATGTTACTCGAAGCAGAGCCGCATCCATAGAGGTACAGCGGGAAGAGGGGTCGACACTCCGGCTCCTCTCCGGGACGCTCACCTCTCCTCTCTCACTATCTTCTAAGTATGAAAGTGGTAGAGCTTCACTAAGGAACTCTCTGTTGTGTTGTGTGTTTTGCAGTTGAATGGAGGCCTCCATTTATAGTGGCCAAGGACGGTGGGAGGTGGAGCAGCGGCCAAGGCAACCCAAGGCGGTGCCCGGCTAATTTGGCCGAATCTCCCGGTTTGGGCGAACCTAGGAGTTCGGTCGAATGGCCACGTTGCACCGCCTTGGTGCAGAGGCGGTGCTAGGGCCGGTTCAGCCGAATTGGGCCATTCGGCCGAACTGGACTTGTGGCCCAGAAGCGCTCCCCTGTGCAGCCTCTCCCTCCTGGTCCATCTTGGCTACGTCGTCTTGATGTACTTCGTGGTGTCTTGGCCCAGAGGTGACGTGGCGGTGGTCCCCATGGCATGCTCGGTCATTGCTGATGTGGATGGCCTTCCGATCGTGCTTCGCATCAGGTATGGCTAAGGGTGGTAACCGGCTGAATCGTGTCATTCGGCCGAATTGATCAATTTTGTAACCCCCATTTGTCCATTTTGTACCTGCACAATGCATAATCACCAAAAGTCATGGAAATAGTTAGAAATAAGTCCTACAGCTATGGTGTGTGATTCCATTGTGTTTATTTTATACTCGGTTGGAGGTCGAAAAGCAGGCCGTAACGACCGCCAACAAGCTACCCCAAACATAGATCTTTGCTCGTCCCGAGTAAAGAATTAAAACAAGAGCAAGACTAATGATGGAAACTAGGGTTTCCCGATCTTCTGAAAGGTTCTGATAACTCTCGATTTGGTGGACTTGTGACTCAAATCGATCCGGCTTCCGAACCACCCGTTCCGAACCCTGCAATCGCAGCACCACGTCTCCTCAGGTTATCAACTGGCGTTGCACAGTTGACCTCACCCAGAAGGCTAATCCTTGCCTGTGAATCGAAGAACACAAGCAAGAACGAGAAAGATTGCAACACAATTGCAGATGTATGATTAAACTCACGAAGTTGGGGTCTCACAAACCGACGAGCGGCGACACTGTTCTTGACAGAATTGATCTAAGCAAAACTCAAACCCTAACTTGGGTGGCGGCTACTGTTTTAAAGAGTCTAGGGTCGTGGTTGACCCCCCTGGACGTGCCCCTATTAGGCTCAACACGATACACGGCCCAAAGACCAAAATACGATGACGCAGCGCCGAAACAGATTCTGGAAGTCAACTTGTTTCATCGATTCCTGATGACTCTGGATGAATTTTGATATGAGACCAGTGCCATTGAAAAGATTATCTTCTTTTCTTTCCAAGCATATAAAGAACATCCAAATCCAAGCCCGTATGCGACCTGGGCGTCTGATTTAGCGCTGACTGCTCCCGGACTCCGAGGTGGACTCGAAGTCGAATTGATTTGGGCCTCTATCTTGACTTGCACGCCCTTGCTGGTCCTCTCCACCTTGAAGCCCTTCTCCAACTATCCTCTGGTCCTCTCCATGGTTCCTAATTACAATATAATCATTAGGTAGCAATCTATTCTTATAATCACATAGAGAAGTACTTAAGAATGAGCTCACCTCTAAATTCAATTGTCGCGCACGAGCTCAAGTGATTGGACCTTGAACGATCAATGGAGGATTGTTGTGAGTATCCATAGGAGTGATGTCCTCATCATCTAAGATAAGGGTTCTTTCATGATATGAACAATTGTGTTTTGTTTATTTCAAACCTTTCTCCATACCCGTGGATTTGAAGTGGCTACTCCCTGGGTCTTGGGTGGTTGATGAAATGAATGACTCTTACAAAAAGATTCAGCTTGTTCATCCTGCATTCGGGGTTTTCAGATTTTTTTACAAATAAATGACCCTTGTACTTTCATCCTTAGTATTCTCACACTCTCTGGAGTCACTCATTTTCACTCACTCTCTCTTTATGTGTTTTCTTTGGCCCCAACTAGGTAGGACCGGAATTTGTCTATAGCAAACACGACCGCTAAGAGTTCCATCTCTGTGGTTGCGTAATTGAGCTGGGGGCCAGTAAGCATTTTGCTAGCATATGAGATAGCATAGTGTTTCTTGTCCTTAGTTTGGCCCAACACAGCTCCTACGGCAAAATTGCTCGCATCACACATGATTTCAAATGGGATGCTCCAGTCGGGAGGCTGGATGATGGGAGCGGTAATGAGTGCTTTCTTGAGAGTGTGAAAGGCTGCATAGCACTCTTCATCGAAAATGAAAGGGGCATCCTTGGCTAAGAGATTGGTTAAAGGCCTGGAGATCTGGGAAAAGTTTTTGATGAAATGCCTATAGAATCCGGTATGGCCAAGGAAACTACGAATCCCCTTAATGTTGGTGGGAGGTGGAAGTTGCTCAATGACCTCTATCTTCACTCTATCTACTTTGATTCCACATTCTGACACCCTATGTCCTAAGACAATCCCTTCTCTCACCATGAAGTGGCACTTTTCCCAGTTTAGGATGAGGTGCTTTTCTTGGCATCTCTGGAGGACCTTGTCCATATTTTTCAAACACTCAGTAAAGGTCTTCCCATAAACTAAGAAATCATCTATGAACACTTCCATAATCTCTTCGATCATATCAGAGAATATGGACATCATGCAACGTTGAAAAGAGGCGGGTGCATTACACAGCCCGAAAGACATCCGCCGATAGGCATACGTCCCATAGGGGCATGTGAACGTGGTTTTACTCTGGTCGTCTGGATGGATTGGGATTTGATGATATCCAGAGTAACCATCAAGGAAGCAGAAGAAAGAGTGTTTTGCTAACCATTCAAGCATCTCGTCTATGAATGGAAGGGGGAAATGTTCTTTCTTGGTGGCCTTGTTGAATCGACGATAGTCGATACACATACGCCAACCAGTGACGGTGCGCTGCGGGATGAGCTCATTTTATCATTGTGCACAACTGTCATTCCTTCCTTCTTAGGAACAACTTGAACAGGACTAACCCATTCACTATTAGGGACAGGATAAATGAGAGAACTTCCTTTTTCACGACCTCCCTCATGGCATTGTTCAACCGTCGTTGAGGTTCCCGAGACGGTGTTGCTCCAGAATCGATTGGGATACGATGGGTACATAGGTTAGGACTGATCAGTTTCAGATCTTGGAGTGAATATCCAAAGACCGCTCGATTCTTCTCCAGGGTAGTGAGCAGTTGTTGGGTTTCTAGGTCGGATCGCTTGTCACTAATGATCACTAGAGTTTGCTTGTCCCCGTGGAGGAAAGCGTACTTTAATCTAGGAGGAAGAGGTTTCAGCTCGATTGGAGATGGTTTTGGAGTTTCAATTGGATTGAGCTTGATTGGAGGTTAAGTTTCCTCTTCCTCCGTAAAGAATTGGATGTCTTCCTCTTGGAAGGTAGGCTCTAAGTCCGTCAAGGCTGTTGACATGACCTCGTCCATGGGATCAGGATCAGGATCTATCTCTACTGACATGACCTCGTCCATGGGATCAAGATCAAGATCTATCTCTACTGGGGTGTTCAAGTTCTTTCCTGATCCTAAGCTCTACTAGCTTATTCATTGGTGCTTTTTCCAGTATTTTCAAAATTGGCCTCCCGATAAAGATAGAATTAGTGGATTTTCGGGTAGGTCAAAGATATGGAAATCCAGGAATAGTTTAGGGTCACTAATCTAAACGGGTGTGACCCGCAAGATCCCCAAACAGTCAAGGATTCTTCCCAATGGGAACCTTAGGCGTTTTTGAGATGATGACCATGGTTCATCAGGGAATCGGGCTCGCACCAAAGAGCTAGTGGTTATGTTGATTCCGAGGCTCGGGTCATACCTGATTTCCTTGTCTATGCCCGTTACTTCGCAAAATATCCTTCGGATCCTTTTGGGCATTTTAACGACATCGGTCGAGGCTTCAGCCTCTTCTAGCCATTCCCAACTCATGATAGCAGAGAGACGTCCTAAGTACTCTCTCTGATATTCAAGTTCTTTCTTGTCGGGAGGTTGATCTTTTTGCTCTACACGTTGTTCCAATGGGAAACTTGCTGCACTCCCAATGTCATCGAATAGATCATCGTCAAAATCATAGGGAGTGGTGTAGAGTGGATCATAATGGTCCTGGCTAGAGTATGGTTGTGGTTTGAAATGAGCTTCGGGTTCCAATGGAATGGAAGAGCTGATTGATTTAGATTGTGGGTGTATAGGCTCTTCAGGTTCAGGCTTAGGCTGCTTCTCTTCATCGGGGAGTTCATCATAGATTCCAGTGCAGGGAGTGTTGTCCAGGATATGATCTAGGATTACCCTCGCGTCACTAGGAATCAGATGAGAACGACCCTCCTGAAGCGGAGTTCAAGAAAGTGGAGGCTATAGGGCAGAGGCCAAGTGATGAGGGCATCACCGCCAACGATACAGCCACGCCATCTTCTCCTATCATTGCCGGTCCTATTACCCGTGCTCGTGCTAGACAACTTAATCATTAGGTGAGTTCATTCCTGAGTTCATGTTCATCATATTTAGACTGTGGAGACCCGTGCACTCTTGTTTTGCTTAGGAATCATGGAGAGGATCGAGAACGAAAATGATTCACGCGGGCTGGAATCGGACTGCAGAAAAACATCAACTTGTGATGGACACCACAGTCGCATACAGACTCGGATTGTGGCCACAAGTACTTCACGGAAACCTTATCAAGTCTACTTTCCAACGGATCTGGCCACACATCCATATCTATTCGGAGTCGTCCAGAATTGTCTACTTGCTCTGAGATATTTTCTGCCCATGATGTTGCACCATCTTATTTTGGCCCAATGGGCCATGTATCATGTAGAGTCCATTATGGATGCGTCCTAGGGTTGGAGCACGACCCCGGCACCCCTATGGTCATCCTCCCTTGTCTTATACTCCTTAGCCACCGCCAAGAACACTTGGGTTTTGTTTAGATCAAGTTTGGCCATTGCTACTTGCTTGTAAGCGCGCGTGCTGGTCCAGCCGCCCGTCTTCGAGTCTTCAGAACCCCACTTCATTTGTGATTGAGTTTGAGATTGAACACTTCATTTCCATCTAGTAATTTCAGTACTTGTTCGATACTTGTTCTTGCTAGTCCTTCGATTGCTTACAGGACAGGACTGGATGACGTGCTTCCACAAGATCACGGCATCCATAGGAGGTGGTGTATCGGTTGCTAAGGCGCAGTCTTTGGAAGGCTGTAGTCGGGCCGTCAACGTCGTCTCCTCCAATCGAGTTATCCCCCACGCCTCTCATCGAAAGATCGGGCATAAACCCTAGCGGGTTCCCATCAGTTGGTAATCAGAGCAAGGTTGTTCGGTGAGAGATTCCAATCCTTCCCCCTATTTTTTTTCCTACAGTACACAAAAGCCAAAAAAAAATTAGTAGATTAGTTTACCGTGATCCTATAAACCCTTTGAGCCTTGCTAGTATTGCTTAGTTAGGGCTTGTTGAGTTTTCGGTTGCATCGGTCGTGTCGAGTTGCTGGTCTTAGTTCTGGTGGTTTAGAGTTTCGAGCTCTTGTCACGTTTCGGTCACGGCTGTACGCTACCTATTGGTTCCTTTGTTGGGCGAATTTGAGTACTCATTGGTGATCCAATCCGACCAGGAATCGGCTAAGAGCGAGAAAAGGAAGACCAAACCGAACCCCCACATCGAGTTGCAATTTGAGTTGCAATCGGTTTCGGAGTCCGAGTTGCTTGCTGCTTCGTGTTACCTTACCGTGCAGCTATTGCTTTATGCTTATATATTGATGTGTTCCGGGAAGGCAATAGTACTTCATATTCATACTCGACATCTCCAAGTTTGTGCATAAAACAGATCAGTTCGCCTCACTCTAGAGAGAGAGAGAGAATAAAACAGATCAGTTCGACCTCTCCAAGTTTGTGCATAAAACAGATCAGTTCAACCTCTCCAAGTTTGTGCATAAAATAGATCTTTTTTTACCAGAATACCCCTGTACTTTCTAAAAAAGTTTATGTGGTAATTGGCTATTTGGGATCCTCTTTGTTCATATATTCAGTTTTGAGGACCCCTGAAAAAAAAGAAAAAGAAAAAAAAAACAGAAAAAAAGAAGCAAAAGAAAAAGAAGAAAGAAAGAGGCTGATCATTGTGATTGCTTTTCGGTGGTACGTTGCGACTTCCTTTGTGTCCAGGCTCGCGTCTCTATCACGGTCTAGGCTAGGACCAACACAGTACCGCCGTTGAACGATTATTGAGCTTGCTTTGTTTTAACTAACGTGGTGCTAGCTATTCCTTGTTTTGAGCCCACCTATAGCTCCACATATCCAACTACAGCTTTACAGGTCTTGTTGCTGCGGCACCGATACACTTCATTCCAGGTTTGCAAACTTGTTGGTAGACGTGCCCTCCTGTCGAGCAAGGTAAGAATTAGTAAGAGCTTGTATCACAGGTTGAGAGAGCGCCTTACAAATAGCTACATCCTATTAGCTGTAGGGCTTTTATTTCTTCACCTGTTTCTCTTGTTGTCTCTGTTTGTTTAACCATGACAGGATCAGAAGGTGATGGTGATGGGTCTCCCAATAACAAGATCCCACAGTCTCCTCGCACCAAGGGCATCATACAACATTTTGAAAGGTTGGTGAAGAAGCACAACGAGGGGATTGATAATGACTTGCTGGCGATGAATGAGAAGATGGGGCAATTGGAGGCCTCACAGATTGCGACCAATAACAAGCTTACAAAGATGGAGGCGTCAGTGGCTCGTATGGATAAGAGTCTTGCTGCACTTTTGTGGCGATTTGATGAGATGCATGCTAAAACCACTAGCGGGCGTGATGGAGATGACAAGAAGGACGGCAGCAAGACTGATAAGAAGGAAGAAAGTTTTGACGACAATGCATACAGTGCGGATACTAAAGTCGATGACCAAGATCCTGCTCACCGTCGGCTACGTCATAATTGCCGAGGTATGGGTGGTCATCGTCGACACGAGGTACATGGTAATGATGATGCTTTTAGCAAGATTAAATTTAAGATACCTCCTTTTGATGGTAAATATGATCCTGATGCTTATATTACTTGGGAGATTATTGTTGATAAAAAATTTGCATGCCATGAATTTCCTGAAGCTACACGTGTTAGAGCTGCTACTAGTGAGTTTACAGATTTTGCTTCTATTTGGTGGATAGAACATGGCAAGAAACATCCTAATAATATGCCACAAACTTGGGATGCTTTGAAACGGGTCATGCGGCCTAGATTTGTTCCTTCCTATTATGCACGTGATCTATTACAGAAGTTGCAGAAATTGAGACAGTGTGCTAAAAGTGTAGAAGAATATTATCAAGAATTACAAATGGGTATGTTGCGTTGGCAAATAGAGGAGGGTGAGGAACCTGCTATTGCTAGATTTGTGAAAGGGCTAAATAGACAAATTCGGGACATTGTTGAATATAAAGATTATAACAGCATAACAAAGTGTTTTCATATTGCTTGTAAAGCTGAGAGAGAAGTGCAGGGACGACGTGCAGGTGCAAGGTCTAATGTTTCTGCACGAAAATCAGCACCATGGCAGCAGCGCACGACTACTTCCTTGACCGGGCGTGCACCTCCCCCAACTCCGTCGCCGCCTCCTTCCAGTGACAAGACATGTGTTGTTCCCACAAATTCAGCAACAAAATCTGCCCCAAAACCAGCCATTAGTACTTCCTCAGTTGCCTCCACAGGTAGAACAAGAGATATCCAGTGTCACCGGTGCAAGGGTTATGGGCATGTGCAGCGTGATTGCCCAAACAAGCGCGTTTTGGTGGTTAACAATGATGGTGGGTATTCCTCTGCTAGTGATTTCGATGAACAAACACTTGCTTTGCTTGCGGCTAATGATGCAGGTAGTGAGGAGCCACTAGATGAACAGATTGGTGCGGAAGATGCGGAGCATTATGAGAGCCTCATGGTGTAACATGTGCTTAGTGCACAAATGGAGAAGGCAGAGCAAAATCAGCGGCATACATTGTTTCAAACAAAGTGTGTAATTAAAGAGTGTTCTTGCCGCTTGATCATTGATGGAGGCAGCTGCAACAACTTGGCTAGTAGCGACATGGTGGAGAGACTTTCACTAACAACAAAACCACAATGACATCCATACCACATTCGATGGCTGAACAACAACGGTGAGGTAAAGGTAACCAAGCTGGTTCGAATTACTTTTGCTATTGGTTCATATCATGATGTTGTTGAATGTGATGTTGTGCCTATGGAAGCTTCTCATATTCTGCTAGGTAGGCCATGGCAATTTGATACAGATTGTAGACATCATGGTAGATCAAATCAATATTCTCTCATACACAATGATAAGAAACTTGTTTTGCTTCCCATGTCTCCTGAGGCTATTGTGCGTGATGATATTGCTAAAGCTGCAAAAGATAAAACTGAGAACAATAAAATTGCCAAATCTGCTGAAAGTAAGAAAGATGAGATAAGATTAAAAGGGCATTGCTTGCTTGCTACTAAATCTGATATAAACGAATTGGTTGCTTCTACTTCTGTTGCCTATGCTTTGGTGTGCAAAGATGCTTTGATTTCACTTCACGATATGCAGCAATCTTTGCCCCCTGCTGTTGCTAACATTTTGCAGGAGTATTCGGATGTGTTTCCAAGTGAGATACCAGCGGGGCTGCCACCAATGCGAGGGATTGAGCACCAAATTGATCTGATTCCTGGTGCATCTTTGCCT
The DNA here is from genome assembly GCA_033239725.1 of Echinochloa phyllopogon. NCBI lineage: Eukaryota > Viridiplantae > Streptophyta > Magnoliopsida > Poales > Poaceae > Echinochloa > Echinochloa phyllopogon. The sequence goes on along the minus strand of BTCW01000015.1, from coordinate 17,238,573 downwards.
AACCATGCACCATACAGAACAAATCCGGAGGAAACAAAAGAAATTTAGCGGCAAGTGCAGGAGCTACTCAACAAAGGTTATGTGCGTGAGTCAATTAGTCCTTGTGTTGTTCCGGTTATTTTGGTGCCTAAGAAAGATGGAACATGGCGTATGTGTGTTGATTGTAGAGCTATTAATAATATCACCATTCAATATCGACACCCTATTCCACGTTTATATGATATGCTTGTTGAGTTGAGTGGTGCTGTTGTGTTTTCTAAAGTTGCTTTGCGTAGTGGGTACCACCAGATTCGTATGAAATTGGGAGATGAATGGAAAACTGCTTTCAAAACTAAGTTCGGTCTATATGAGTGGTTAGTCATGCCTTTTGGGTTAACTAATGCACCTAGTACTTTCATGAGATTAATGAATGTGGTTTTACGTGCTTTCATTGGGAAATTTGTTGTAGTATACTTTGATGATATTTTGATCTACAGCAAATCCGTGGTTGAACATCTTGATCACTTGCGTGCTGTTTTAATGCGTTACGATATGCACGTTTGTTTGGTAATCTTGAGAAGTGCACCTTTTGCACTGATCGAGTGTCTTTTCTTGGCTATGTTGTGACTCCACTAGGAATTGAGGTTGATCAAGCCAAGGTTGAAGCTATACAGGGATGGCCTATACCAAAGACTATTACACAGGTGCGGAGTTTTCTAGGACTTGCTGGTTTCTATCGCCGCTTTGTGCAGAATTTCAGCACCATTGCTGCACCGTTGAATGAGCTTACAAAGAAGGGAGTGCCTTTTCGTTGGGACAAAGAGCAAGATAATGCTTTCAACATGCTGAAAGATAAGTTGACACATGCACCTCTCCTCCAACTTCCTGATTTTAATAAAACTTTTGAGCTTGAATGTGATGCTAGTGGAATTGGATTGGGTGGTGTTTTGCTGCAAGAGGGAAAAATAGTTGCATATTTTAGTGAAAATTTGAGCGGGCCTATTCTGAATTATTCAACTTATGACAAAGAATTGTATGCTCTTGTTCGAACATTGGAAACTTGGCAGCATTATTTGTGGCCCAAAGAGTTTGTTATTCATTCTGATCATGAATCATTGAAAAATATTCGTAGTCAAGGAAAACTGAATCGTAGGCATGCTAAGTGGGTTGAATTTATTGAATCTTTTCCTTATGTTATTAAGCACAAGAAAGGGAAAGAAAATGTTATTGCTGATGTCTTGTCTAGGAGATATACATTGCTGAACCAACTTGATTACAAAATCTTTGGATTATATACAATTAAAGACCTATATGCTAATGATGCTGATTTTAAAGAGGTGTTGCTACATTGTAAAGATGGGAAAGGATGGAACAAATTCATCGTTAGTGATGGGTTTGTGTTTAGAGCTAACAAGCTATGCATTCCAGCTAGCTCTGTTCGCTTGTTTTTGTTGCAGGAAGCGCATGGAGGTGGTTTGATGGGGCATTTTGGAGCCAAAAAGACGGAAGATATACTTGCTAGTCATTTCTTTTGGCCAAAGATGAGAAGAGATGTGGAGAGATTTGTTGCTCGTTGCACTACATGTCAAAAGGCTAAGTCAAGGTTAAATCCACAGGGTTTGTATTTGCATTTACCCGTTCCTAGTGCTCCTTAGGAAGATATTTCTATGGATTTTGTGATGGGTTTGGCGAGAACTAGGAAGGGTCGTGATATTGTGTTTGTGATTGTTGATAGGTTTTCTAAGATGGCACACTTTATACCATGTCATAAGACTGATGATGCTTCTCATGTTGCTGATTTGTTCTTTCGGGAAATTGTTCGTTTGCATGGTGTGCCTAATACTATTGTGTCTGATCGGGATGCTAAATTTCTTAGTTATTTTTGGAAGACATTGTGGGCTAAATTGGGGACTAAGCTTTTGTTTTCTACTACATGTCATCCCCAAACTGATGGTCAAACTGAGGTTGTGAATAGAACTTTGTCTACTATGTTAAGGGCTGTTTTAAAGAAAAACATTAAGATGTGGGAAGATTGTTTGCCTCATATTGAGTTTGCATATAATCGTTCGATGCATTCTACCACAAAGATGTGCCCATTTTAGATTGTGTATGGTTTCTTGCCTCGTGCTCCTATTGATTTAATGCCTTTGCCATCATCTGAAAAATTGGATTTTGATGCTACTACACGTGCCGAATTGATGTTGAAAATGCATGAAACAACTAAAGCAAACATAGAGCGCATGATTGCTAAATACAAGCTTGCTAGTGATAAAGGTAGAAATGAATTAAAATTTGAACCTGAAGATTTAGTTTGGTTGCATTTGAGGAAGGATCATTTTCCTCAATTGCGAAAATCTAAGTTGTTGCCTCGAGCAAATGGTCCCTTTAAAGTATTAGAAAAGATTAATGATAATGCATACAAGCTCGAGTTGCCTGTAGATTTTGGGGTTAGTCCCACATTTAGCATTGCAGATTTGAAGCCATATTTGGGAGAGGAAGTTGAGCTTGAGTCGAGGACGACTCAAATGGATGATGGGGAGGATGATGAGGACATCACCGCTAACAATACAGTCACACCATCTTCTCCTATCATTGCCGGTCCTATTACCCGTGCTCGTGCTAGACAACTTAATCATCAGGTGAGTTCACTCCTGAGTTCATGTTCATCATATTTAGACCGTGGAGACCCGTGCACTCTTGTTTTACTTAGGAATCATGGAGAGGATCGAGAACGAAAAGGATTCACACGGGCTGGATTCGGACTGCAGAAAAATATCAACTTGTGATGGACACCACGGTCTCATACGGACTCGGATTGGGGCATTCAAGTACTTCACGGAAAGCTTATCAAGTATACTTTCCAAAGGATCTGACCACACGTCCATATTTATTCGGAGTCGTCCAAAATTGTCTATTTGCTCTGAGATGTTTTCTGCCCATGATGCTGCCCCATCTTATTTTTGCCCAATGGGCCGTGTATCATGTACAGTCCATTATGGACGCGTCCTAGGGTTGGAACACGACCCCAGCAGCCCTGTGGTCGTCTTCCCTTGTCTTATACCCCTTAGCCGCCGCCAAGAACACTTGGGTTTTGTTTAGATCAAGTTTAGCCATTGCTACTTGCTTGTAAGCGCGCGTGCTGGTCCAGCCGCCCGTCTTCGAGTCTTCAGAACCCCACTTTGTTTGTGATTGAGTTTGAGATTGAACACTTCATTCCCATCTAGTAATTTCAGTACTTGTTCGATACTTGTTCTTGCTAGTTCTTCGATTGCTTGCAGGACAGGACCGGGTGACGTGCTTCCACAAGATCACGGCATCCATAGGAGGTGTTGTATCGGTTGCTAAGGCGCAGTCTTTGGAAGGCTATAGTCCGGCCGTCAACGTCGTCTCCTCCAATCGAGTTATCCCCCACGCCTCTCATCGAAAGATCGGGTATAAACCCTAGCGGGTTCCCATCACCAAGGCTGAAGTGTTATAGAATAACAGGTTCTGGAAGGCTTAGGTCCGGTCCTGAGGCCAGAATTTGCTTGAAATAAGCCCACGCAGCTCCTAACGATTCTCCTTCTAATTGTTTAAAGGTGAGAATTTCGATTAAGAGGCTGGCTACCTTGGAAGCTGGGAAGAAATTTAGGCAGAATTTCTCTCTAAGGGTTTCCCAACTCCCTTCCATATTTTCGACAGCTAGAGAGTATCATTTCTTTGCTCCTCCCATCAATGAGAATGGGAATAGCTTCCATTTAAGCGTGTCTTGTGTCATGCCCGCAATGACGAGACATGAACAGAGTTGCTCAAACTCACGCAAATGCGCGTATGGACTCTCAGCATTCGTTCCTAAGAACGTTTGCTCTCGAACCAGGGCTATGAAGCCGGGACACAGCTCATAGTCGGGTGTGTGGATGGGATGTGATGATGGTGGTGGTTCCAAACAATCACCCTTTGGAGCTGAATGTTGACGTAAGGTAAGAGTGGAATCCATATGGATGGTGGATGATGCGGATACATGGACAACTTGGGTTCGGAATCAGAACAACTAACGTTCCCTGGCAACGGCGCCAGAAAGCTTGTTGGCACTCCTTATGGCCTACAGATAAATCCGCAAGCGGACGGATACCGATGTAGCTTTCACCCGGGAGTATTCCAAGGTATCGATTTCCACGGAGAATGAAAAGTGAACTAATTCTAAACTAAGTTGTCAAAGGGTAATGGATGGAGTGGATGAAATGGATCAAGGGGGTGACAACAACAAAGAGGGAAGAGAAGTGATAAGAGGGTAGAGAGGGCACGAGCCTGGTAGAAGTACTCTACTGATTAACTAAGCGGGTCAGGAGTTACAACTAGATACTTGCTTCAGGACAACAGAACCTACCACACGCAAAAAGGGATGAGAGAGGGGTGTGATCTATCCTGCACTGGGGGATTCTACAAGCCAAGACGAACGTGATGGGCTACAAAGGCCGTATAGGGCTGTCACCACCTAACGACTACCACCTCCGCAGACTCAGGGGCAAACTAAGTTAGCCTCAAGTCTAGGCACCACGCCTACACTAGTCAACTAATACTTATCTCCTATAGAAAGATAAGCACCCAAGCTAAGCAACTAGTATACAATTATACCAATCAACTAAGCATTGGACGAAGAACCAGCAAGCATATAAAAGTAAGAACTGAATGCTCAATTAATCAGAGAGAGATACAAGAGTTATCAGACACGACCTGGATGTTACTCGAAGCATAGCCGCATCCGTAGAGGTACAGCGGGAAGAGGGGCCGACACTCCGGCTCCTCTCCAGGACGCTCACCTCTTATCTCTCCCTATCTGCTAAGTATGAAAGTTGCAGAGCTTCGCTAAGCAACTCTCTCTTGTGTTGTGTGTTTTGCAGGTGAATGGGGGCCTCCATTTATAGTGGCCAAGGACGGTGGGAGGTAGAGCAGCGGCCAAGGCAACCCAAGGCGGTGCCCCGCTGATTCAGCCGAATCTCCTGGTTCAGCCAAACCTAGGAGTTCGACCGAATGGCCATGTTGCACTGCCTTGGTGCTGAGGCGATGCAGCTCCTGGGGCCGGTTTGGCCGAATTGGGCCATTCGGCCGAACTGGACTTGTGGCCCAGGAGCACTCCCTGTGCAGCCTCTTCCTACTGGTCCTTCTATGCTGCGTCGTCTTGATGTACTTCATGGTATCTTGGCCCAAAGGTGACATGGCGGTGGTCCCTGTGGCATGCTTGGTCATCGCTAACATGGATGGCATGGCCTTCCGATCATGTCATTCGGTCGAATTGATCAATTCTGACCCCTATAACCCGTATTTCTCCATTTTGTACCTGCACAATGGATAATCACCAAAACTCGTGGAAATAGTTAGATATAAGTACTACAGCTATGGTGTGTGATTCCATTGTGTTTATTTTATACTCGGTTGGAGGTCGAAAAGTAGGCCGTAACGACTGCCAATAGGGGCCTTCTTGAAGTCACCCTTTGCTAATCAAGTGATTGGATCATCTTGAAGTCACCCTTTGCTAATCAAGTGATTGGATCATCTTGAAGTCACCCTTTGATGGTCAAGTGATGGGATCATCTTGAAGTCACCCTTTGCTGATCAAGATCTTCATTTCTTATCAAAAAAGTCGTCTATGTGTTCAAACAATGTCATGTTCAAAACTTATTAGTATTTTAGTACTTCGTGTGTCATAGAATTTATCAGTGATGGTTGAATGTTGTTTCATGAATTATAAATCAATAATTATTATTGATCATGTATTATAATGTTTTAAACTATTGGTGCTACAAATAAATGAGCGTGGCAGAAAAGACATATGGCAAGCTACAAAACTATGGTAGCAACACCTTTCAATTTATTGCAAAAGAGAATTCACCCTATCACAGCCCATCTTTTTCAGTGTAACAAAGGCTAATGGCGATAGAAACTTCCACGTGTAGCAACCCTGTATTATAGTGGTAATAGAGACATGAACTTTTGGCAACCAAAACGTTTTTGAAGCAACAATGGAGAAAACATATACAACCAATCACACTCGGTGGCATTAGTGTGCTCCACCTATACCAACCATGCCTAATGCGTGGCAATAGAAGACCACCACCTTTTGCACCGTACTCAACTTCGTGGTAATAAAGGGAACAACATATAGCACCAAACACACTTTCGTGGCAATGGAGGACACCACCTATAGCACCGAAATCAACTTCATGGTAATAGAGGGAACCACATATAGCACCCAAAACACTTTAGTGGCGATAGAGGAGCTTCCCCCTATAGCAACCACTACTAGAGTGTAGCAATACAATACTTTGCAACACATGATTTTACGAATTGCAACACATTGGGTACGATGCAATTGAACCTCTGGCAACACCAGATATGTTGCAATATCATAATTTGCAACCAACACGAGCGAGCCCTTAGATGCTAGTTGCAATGCCTCAATGTGTTGCAATAGAAAAAAGGGCTAGTTAGATCCATGCCATTATAATTTTCACAGTTTGGAAATATGCCATTGGTGTGTCACTGACAGGTGGCGGCTACCACAGTCACTAACAGTGGCATTTTTCTAATTTTCAAAACTTATAATGGCACGAGAGGAATTAATCCTAGAAAAAACTAATGCAACCAAAAAAAGACATGCGTCGCGCAAGGCTAATGCAGCGGGTCATTTAGCTACACTTTTTTACAAAAACAATTGGTTGCAATTGCGGCTATTGCAACCAAATACGGCATATGGAAACTCATTTCATGTGTTGCATTAGGGAGAAAATCTAGTAGTGTGGTCGACTTAGTGTCGGTGACTACTTTGTACTCGATCCATTGGGTGAACTTGTCCACCGCCACTAATATGTGCTTGAAACTGCTCGGGGCCGGCTTGAATGATCCCACATTGTCGAGACCCCATACTGCAAAGGGCAAGAATGGAGGTATGGCTCTTAGTGTTTGCGTCGGTAAGTGCTTTTTCTTTTGGAAGAATTGGCATCTAGCACAGTGCTGGATGAGTTCCTTTGCGTCGTTGACCGCTGTGGGCCAAAAGAATCCACACCTGTAGGCCTTGCCTACAAGTGTCTTTGTTGCTGCATGATTGCTACAGCTGCTCGAGTGGATCTCTTGGAGTACTGCCAGTCCTTCGCTTCATAGGATACACTTCATGAGTATACCCATTGATGCTGCTTTCCTATACAGTTGCGAGCCAATAACAATGTAATTCTCGTTTCACCGAGCTAGCTTTTCCACCGTGACCTTGTCTTCTTTAAGTTTGTCCGCAGTGGTGACTCTATCGTCCTTAATGAATGTTGTCACTTCTTATGGTCCAATATCAGGATTGTGAATCCCGGTACTGTGGTAAGGAGTGTTTCGGTGGTTTTTCTTATGGCTCATTAAAATAAATGAATATTTTCTGAGTTACCATTGTAGCACTTCACCAGGGAGTAATCCGAGGTATCGTAATTTATATTTTCCATAGGGAAGCTTATGGTAAGAGTACTAGCAAACATATAATTGAGACCATAGGAGAGGAATATACTACTAACAAGATGAGGCGATAACAGTAATGATAGGAGTGATACACCGTGACACACAACTCAAGGATACTTGGATGCGAAAGAGAAGGATTAGCTAGCTGGGAGGACAATGAGAACATAAAATGATTCCTACGTACTTTATCTATCTAGGTCACTCAGGTCAAGAGATACAGGGGTGCCGAGAGCAGCACTAAAAGGTAAAGCTTAAGTCTATTGCCTTAACATCGGGAAAAGGTGCACGTGACTCACAAACAGGGATTAGAAGGTGAGCCACTAACAGCCTTGCAGGCACCTATAGGCCAAGACAGGTGTGGTGGGTTACGTACGCCGTATAGGTCTATCACCACCTAACGGCTACCACACGTACGGCTAAATCAGGGGCAAACAAAGGTTACTGTTGAGTCTAGGAACCACTCCTACACTAGTCAACAACTACTTACTCTTCTAGCAAGAGCAAGCAACCCCGTCAATATCTTAGTGACAATTCACCACAAGTATTGAGCAAGATCAAAGAACCAGCTAAGACAAAGACTTGAACAAGATCTAGAAGAACTAGAGCCACAACCAACTACAGTCTAAACATGAAATAATTGAACCTAGAATAAAGTAGAAGCAAGATATAAATTACTTAGATAAAGTGATAAAGATTATATATATTGATAACTAAGGTTTACAAAAGAAAAGGAAAAGATGCAAGAGCTTATACCAGAGCTTCTGAAAGACGACTCCGGAACCTCTGAGGCATAGCTCGACTCGACTCTAACTCCTAGACTAATTATCCTAACTCTACTACAACAAATAAGAGAGTGGAGCTTCCTTGGCTTGGTGTGTGTTGAACCAGAGCTTGAGCACTTCAATTTATAGTGGTTGATGGCGGTTGAGGTAGAGTAACCGACACGGGACCAGGGGGTTCCCCGGGTAGTTCGGCTGAACAACCATGGTTCGGCTGAACCAGTGGATCCCCACCACCATTGCTTGCACGCCTGAGACTCACACTGGGAGGCGGTTTTGTGCATTGCAGGCGGTTCGGCCGAACTGGGCTTCCAGCACAGTGATGCCCCCCTGCACCGCCTCTGACTCTAGGTCGTCCTGGATGACTTTCTCTGGTGGGCTTCTGCTTGGTTCTCGTGGTGTGGCCCAAATCAGTGTCGTCTTTGTCATTGCTTTGTCACTGCTGATGTGGACTTGTGCGTGTGGCCTCCCGGCTATGCTTCGCTTCATGTGACGTGCATGGTGAAGGGGGGTAATCCGGCCGAACCAAGTCGTTCAAACGAATCGGTCAATTTTCCCCCTTTAGCACGTATTTGTCGATATTGTACCTGCACATTGGATATACACCAAAACTCATGGAACTTTATTAGAAATAAACCTAAGTTCATGGATTATCATAAATAACCTCTTTTATTCCTGAGAATTGGTGGTTGAAAATGTGTCGTAACGACCGCCAACAATGAAGGTGATCAAGGGTTTGCGCCAGTTGTCCTCATTTAGGTCCCTCCTGAAGCCCTTCAATGGTGGTGGCTACGTTGGCCGAGTCAACCTCCATGCCACCTTCGTCCAGCAACTTGATGGACGGCTTTTGTATATCCTGTACGAACACTCTAGCTGTCACTTGGGATAACTTGGACCCGAGTGTGGACTGGACGTCGGCAGTGACGTTGTTGTCCCGAGCGACATGGTGGAATTCGAGCCCGTATAAGTGCCTCTATAGGGCCCGGGGCCTAGATCTCTGTCCACTTGGTGATGAAGTCAGATAGGACCTGGGACTTGATAGACTGCCTTGACTTGAAGGTGATCTCAAATTCCCCTGGCTCCACTGCCCATTTGACGATTCATCTGTTGATGTCACAGTTGTGGAGGATTTCACCGAGTGAAAAGTTGGACACCACCTGTATTGAGTGAGCCTTAAAGTGGTGTTGCAGTTTTCTTGAGTAGATCAAGAGAGCATAGAGTAGCTTCTATGGGTGCTAGCTGGTATCGAGTCTTGGAGCCGGCCAGCACTTCGCTAACATAGTACACCGAGCGTTGTACGAGGTAGGCATGGCCGTCTTCTTTTCTCTCGACCACTAGAACCACGTTGACAACGTAAGTTGTTGCTACTATATATAGCAAGAGGGGTTCACGCTTCGTGGGCCCAATGAGCACAAGTGGTGATGCCAAAAATTCTTTGAGGTCTGCCAACGCTTGGTCGGCCTCAGGCGTCCATTCAAAGTTGCCGGCCTTCTTCAAGAGCTTGAAAAAGGGTGTGCCTTGCTCTCCAAGCTTGCTGATGAATCAACTCAGGGCCGCCATCATTCCTATGAACTTCATTAATTTTTTTATTAGTGGGCCATTGTAGGTTCCGAATCGCAGCGACTTTGGTCGGGTTGGCCTCAATGCCGCGTTGGCTGACCAGGAAGCCTAGGAGCTTTCATGATGGCACCCCGAAGATGGATTTGGTCAGGTTAAGTTTCCATCTGAAGCATCGTAGGTTATTTAATATCTCCTGGAGGTCGACGATTAGGTTTTCCGAGTCGTAGGTCTTGACCAAGACATCATCTATGTAGGCCTCAGCATTGCGCCCTATTTGGCTTGATAAGCAACTCTGGATTGCGTTTTTGGTAGGTTGTCCCGACATTCTTGAGGCTGAAGGTCATGGTGTTGTAGCAAAATATACCATGGGGCGTGATGAACACTGTCTTGTCTTGGTCAGCCGGGTTGAGGGCTATCTGGTGGTAGCTCGAGTAACTTGGTCGATGCGAGGAAGAGGGAAGGGGTCCTTAGGGCAGTATCTGTTAAGATCTGTATAATCGAAGCACATTCTCCATTCACTGGTTTCTTTCCAACAAGTACATGGTTGGAAAGCCACTCTGGATGCTTACATTCACTGATAAAACCGGTAGTTAAGAGCTTATTTAATTGTACCCTAATGGCCTCCTTGCGATCTTGAGCGAACCGTCGAAGCTTCTGTTTGACCGGCTTGGCGGTTTTCACTAAATCCAAGGAGTGCTCGGCCTTCTCCCTTGGCACACCAGGCATATCCGTAGGTTTCCATACGAATATGTCCTAGTTGTCCTGAAGGAATGAGGTGAGCACGCTTTCCTATTTAGGAGTTAGGACTGGGCCTATGAGCGTTGTCTTGGAGGGGTCATCAATGGAGACGATGATTGCCTTCGTTGCCAAAGCCGGCTCAAGCGTTGTCTGGGTCCACTGCTGCTCTGGGACGCTTCCGTGGGTTGCAGGATAAGCCTTGGCTTCATCTACGAGGAGCACATTGTTGCCGAGCTAGCAAGAGAGCTCTGCGAGGTGCACTATTTCACCATCACACTCGTATGATGTCTTGACGTCACCTCGGATGCTCAAGACTCCCCTGCGGGCAGACATCTTTATCACCAAGTAGGTGTGGTTTGGAATAGCCATAAAGCAGGCCAACATGGGCCGACCAAAGATAGAATGGTACGAGTTGTGGAAGTCGGCCACCCACGAAGTGTAGGTGTTCTGTCCTGTAGTTATCGGGCGTGCCGAAGATGACTGGGAGAGTGACCCGTCCTACTAGATAGGAGGCCTTTCTTGGTACGATGCTGAAGAATGGGTGCTCAGCATGACACAACCTTCTGTAGTCAAATCCCATGGTGTTGAAGGTGCTGGTTATGATGATGTTGAGGGTGCTGCCCCCGTCAACCAAAACCTTGGTCAAGAGGACTCGGTCAACAATAGGGTTGACTATCAAGGGGTCGGAGCCTGGCTCCGGTAGGTAGACCTAGTGGTCATCTCTGGAAAAAGTGATGGACATCTCTGACCAGCGCATGTATTCGACTTGCCGAGTGCTGATCATGTGGATTTCCCTGTTGTGGAGCATCTTCTTCCTTTTGACTGGGAAAGCATCTCGCCCCCCATGATGACGTTGACCTGGCAGTCAACTAGCTGAAATTCACCATTGGCGTCATTATTGTGCCATGGCTCTGCTGGCTTCAGCTGGTAGTCGCTGTTGCGTCGAGGTTGGTCATTGCGGCGGTAGCCGACCTCCCTTCTGTCGTTCCGGTGGTTGACTGTAACACCCAAAAATTGCCTATTTAAAATTTTTAGTAATTTATTGGCTTTTATTTTAATTGTTCATAATTAATATAGGTTAAATGAATTATTTATGAATATTAAAATCAAATATATGTTTTAGAAACATTTTTGTTGCATTCATGCTGCTGCACTATGTTTTGTTTGTTAGTAAGTTAGATTGGAATTTAAGTTCTGTATAAATTCAAATTTAATTTGCTATTGTTTAAATCCTAGAAAAGTTATTCTAGCTTAGTCCACTTTTGCTCCTTAGACTCCTCCCTCTGCTCACATCCACTCCCTGTACTCTCCTACCCAGCCCAACCCAGCACCCCCCTCCCCACTCTTTTTTACCGAGCAGAACCGCTCGCACTCCCGCGTCGGCCCAGCACCGCAGCGCCCCCCTTCCTTCTCCCCCTCTCAGTGGCTAGCGGCCCCACCCGTCAGGTCCTCCTCCCTCCTCTCGCTTGAGCGCCCCCCCTCCCGGCGCAATCACCCCCGCCCCGGCCGGCCGCCCAGCCCCCCCCCCCCCCCCCCCCCGCCCGTGGGCCACCCCAGCAGCTTCCCCGCACCTTCCTTCTTCATGCCTCCGATTAGAGTGATTTGTTCCCCGCTTGGAAAGCCCGAATCGCCGGCCTCCATCGAATCCCGTGGCGCGCACGCCGAGGGCTCCACCCCGGGGCTATTTAAGCCGCCGCACCGGAGCAAGGCCCTCACCCGATCCTCCCTTAGCCCCTGAGCCGCAGCAACGCCTCCCCACCCGAGCTCCCCGTGCCGCCGTCCCGCGAGCCGAGCGCCACCACCGTTGACCGCACGCTCCAACACCGTGCCACCCAATCCTGCCATCCCAAGAGTCTCACGCGAAGGTAAGGTCGCCCCCAAGCCACCCCACTCCCGCTCTCGTGCACCATAGCTTGCGTTCCACCTTCGTCGGCGAGCTCCACTGCTTCGTGCTTTGCTCTAGTGTCTCTCCATAAGGTCTGGTTCTTAAAGCGGCAACCCAGGAGCCTGTCGCCACTTCTAGAACTGTTATGGCTCTGGTCTTGGTTAAGTAGCTTGTACGTCTCTAGCTTGCCAGTGGTTACCGTTGGGGCCGACGACATTATGGGAAGGATGGCGCGGGGTGTTTCTTGATTCCACTGAGGACGGTAGCCCCGTTAGCTAGGTCTCGTTAGACCCAGTCCCGTGTTGGGAGTCCCTGCGATGGGGAACTCCACACGTTGCGCATTGTTGGGTGCAATGCCCGCGCTATGGATGCCATTGACCCCCTTATGGTGTGACTCCATAAGCGTAAGTCAATCTCGGTGCCTAGAGTCTCACCACCTTGTTGTACCTTAGTCGCTACTGTCTTGTTAGGGTGTCTTGTGAAAAGCCTGGTAGCGTCCCTATGCAGTCATACCTCGGAAGTGTTGATGTGCGTGGTTGGGTGCAAAGTTCTTTTGAACTTTTACGTGACTGGTGGGTAAACGGCGAAACCTCTACACAGTGTAAATCTATCATGATAGCCTTGCTCAGGGTCACGAGTGGCCTGAATCCTTTTTTATTAGAATATGATGTTTATTTATGTTTAATGTCACTTATACTTTATTAATTGGGTTGCAACTGAGTTTCATCCACTTGTAGTAACTTGGTTAATGATAAAATGAACCAACTAAATAAGCTAATGTAGTTCAGCCGTGTCTAGATTTATTTTGAGCCTTCATATAATCGTGCTATACTTGCTAATTAATTGTTTACTTACACTTGTCATTTATTTAACAAAATCTCAGATGGGTAAATAGATTGGGCTTTGCATGAGTCTGCTGCTGCATTTCCAGAAGATTTGCCGTACTACTGAGTTGTGATCTCCCAGTCAGAGTCCCTGTGGATTGCGGCTCCATTAGTTTGAGAGTTTATTAGTCTTCCGCTGTATTTGGTTAGTTTATTTATGATGCTCTCTGATGTAAAACTTTATTTATTCAAGGATTTATTCAAGCATATGTTCTCTGTTTGTCATATTTGTCCGCTATATGTGTACTTTGACTTCCTGGGCACACATATGGCCACATTCGGGTTTTTGTGAAAATCCAGGTGTGACACAGAGACTCCGGGAACATCAGCTATACGCCAAGTTGGGCAAGTGTGAGTTCTGGTTGAAAGAAGTGGCATTCTTGGGACACGTGTTGTCCAATGGAGGAGTGGCAGTCAATCCGAAGAAGGTTAATGATGTGTTGAGCTGGAACCCGCCTCGGGATGTCAGCGAGCTCAGGAGTTTCCTTGGGATGGTCGGATATTATCAACGGTTCATCGAAGGATTCTCTAAGATTGCTAAGCTCCTAATGGCGTTATTGGAGTAAAATGCCAAGTTTATCTGGATGGAGGAGTGCCAGACCAGCTTCGAAGAGTTGGAGAAGAGGCTGACAACAGCACCTGTGCTAATTTTGCCCGACATAGCCAAGAGCTTCTCTATCTACTACGATGCATCCCGTCTAGGACTGGGTGTGTACTCATGCAGGATGGTAGAGTCATGGCATATGCATCAAGACAATTGAGGAAGCATGAGCAGAACTACCCGACGCATGATCTGGAGTTGGCAGCTGTAGTACATGCTCTGAAGATTTGGAGGCACTACATGATTGGACACAAGTGTGACATCTACACATATCACAAGAGCCTAAAGTGCGTCTTCACTCGGTCGGATCTGAATATGAGGCAGCGCCGATGGTTGGAGTTGATCAAGGACTATGATCTGGAGATTCACTATCATCCAGGGAAGGCTAACTTGGTGGCAGATGCTCTGAGTAGGCGAAGCTATGTGAACAAGGTCACCAGACATTGTCTGCTGGAAGAGCTCAGTCTGAAGTTTGAGAGGATGAATCTGAGATTCGTGACCAGCATCACAAAGATGGTAGTGGAACCGACCCTGGAACAGGAGATCCGGAAAGGGCAGCTTGAGGATGAGAAGATCAAGGAGATTGTGGAGCATGTTGCCCTAGGAAAGGCCCCTAGTTTCCGAATAGATGAACAGGGAACCTTGTGGCACGGAAAGAGGATATGTGTGCCCGACATAGCGTAGATCAAGGACACGATCCAAAGAGAAGCGCATGACTCGGCATACTAGAACCACCCGGGAAGTACGAAGATGTACCAAGACATCAAAGAGAGATTTTGGTGGTACGGATTGAAGCGTGATGTGGCAACATATGTGGCTCTATGTGACACATGTCAGAGAGTCAAAGCTGAACATCAGAGGCCAGCCAGATTACTCCAGCCCTTGAAGATACCGGAATGGAAATGGGAGGAAGTTGGTATGGACTTCATAACGGGTCTACACCGCACTCAGCGGGGATTTGACTCCATTTGGGTGATTGTGGATCGCTTGACCAAAGTGGCACACTTTCTTCCAGTAAAGACCACTTACACCGGCGCCAGACCGGGAGAGCTATACATGGAGAGGATTGTGTGTTTGCATGGAGTGCCAAAGCGGATAGTGTCTGACCGTGGTACTCAGTTCACTTCACACTTCTGGTAGAAGCTTCATGAGTCTATGGACACCAAGTTACAGTTTAGTTCAGATTACCACCCCAGACAGATGGACAGACAGAGCAGGCTAATCAGATTCTGGAGGACATGTTGAGGGCTTGTGCTCTGCTGTATGGTGTTAGCTGGGACAAGAGTTTACCCTATGCGGAATTCTCGTACAACAACAGCTATCAGAAGAATCTGTAGATGGCACCGTTCGAAGCTCTGTATGGCAGGAAGTGCAGAACACCATTATTCTGGAATCAAACTGGAGAGAGTCAAGTCTTTGGGCCTGAGATACTCAGAGAGGCAGAGCGCCAAGCGCAAGTGATGAGGTAGAACTTGAAGGTGGCACAATCCAGGCAGAAGAGTTATGCTGATTTCAGACAGAGGGATCTTAGTTTTGAAGTTGAAGACTTTGTGTACCTCAAGGTATCACCGATGAGAGGCGTAAAGAGGTTTAATGTCAAGGGCAAGCTAGCACCTCGTTACATTGGACCTTTCCAGATACATGAAAGGAAAGGCGAAGTGGCATATCAGTTGGGACTGCCCGAGAAATTGGCCGGAGTACACGATGTGTTCCATGTGTCTCAGCTGAAGAAATGTTTGTGGTTGCCCGAAGAGCATATCCCGATAGATGAGCTGAACGTGCAATAGGACCTCACTTACGAGGAGTATCCAGTCAGGGTTCAGGAGGTATCGGAGAGGGTGACAAGAAACAAGGTCATCCAGATGTGCAAGGTATAGTGGAGCCGTCACTCGGAGGATGAAACAACTTGGAAAGGGGAGGAAGATCTCAAAACCGAGTTCCCACAGCTCTTCGCATCTACATCTGAATCTCGAGGACGAGATTCATCTTAAGGGAGGTAGGTTTGTAATACCCAAAATAGCCTATTTAAAATTTTTAGTAATTTATTGGCTTTTATTTGAATTGTTCATAATTAATATAGGTTAAATGAATTATTTATGAATATTAAAATCAAATATAAGTTGTAGAAACATTTTTGTTGCATTCATGCTGCTGCACTATGTTTTGTTTGTTAGTAAGTTAGATTGGAATTTAAATTCTGTTTAAATTTGAATTTAATTTGCTTTTGTTTAAATCCTAGAAAATTATTCTAGCTGAGTCCACTTTTGCTCCTTAGACTCCTCCCTCGGCTCACATCCACTCCCTCTACTCTCCTCCCTAGCCCGGCCCAACTCCCCCTTCCCCACTCCTTTTTACCGAGCAGGCCCGCTCGCACGCCCGCGTTGGCCCACGCTCACCTCCCGCGCTGGCCCAGCACCCCAGCGCCCCCCTTCCTTCTCCCCCTCTCACTACCTAGTGGGACCCGCCCATCAGGTCCTCCTTCCTCCTCTCGCCCGACCGCCCCCCATCCCCGGCGAAATCACAGTCGCCCCGGCCGGCCGCCCAGCGCCCGTGGCCACCCCTGCAGCTTCCCCGCACCCGCTCCTTCCTTCTTCGCGCAGCGCCTCGTTAGGAAAGGGGCCTTCCCCGCTTGGAAAACCTGGATCGCCGGCCGTCGTCCCATTCTCGTGGCGCGCACACCGAGGGCTCCACCCTGGGGCTATTTAAGCCTCCCCACTGGAGCCCGACCCTCACCCGATCCTCCCTGAGCCCCTGAGCTGCAGCAACGCCTCCCTACCCGAGCTCCCCACGTCGTCGTCCCCCGAGCCGAGCACCACCACCGTCGACCGCATGCTCCGGCGCCGTGCCACCCAATCCTGCCATCCTAGGAGTATCGCGCGAAGGTAAGGTCGCCCCCAAGCCACCCCACTCCCGCTCTCGTGCACCATAGCTTGCGTTCCACCTTCGCCGGCGAGCTCCACCGCGGTTCACCGCTGCCCGGCCGCCCCGTCCCCTCCCGGCCAACATGAGCCCCTGGGTGTACTCCCGGAGCCCCCAGATCTCTCCCCATCTAGATCCCGTCCCAATTGGAGGCCGGCAGCTCAACTTCGAGCTTGCTCTGGCTAGCCTCCGCCGCGCGCCGCCGTGACTCCCGTGCCGGCGACCATCCCCTCGCCCGGCCTGATCTGGATCATCCAATGGCTCCCATGCAACTCTTTCCAAGTCAAACCCCCAAGTATCGGTCAGCACCGGCATTTTTCTAAAAAAGCCCCTGCAAGATTTAATTTAGAACCCGTAGTCCACTACCCTTAGAAAATAATTGCATCTAGGTCCTGTTTTTTTAAAACCCCCTACGCTTTCGAATACTAGAACCCACTGTCCTGTCTCGTCATTTTTACACGTACGCCCTTGTAGTTTGACGTATAATCATGTTTAGGTCCCTAATTTTTCACACATAAGCCCCTAGAAACTTTTAAAACTTGCCAGCAGGTCCCTAGATCTTAGATTTGTCATATCTTTTCCATTTAGCTCCGATTAGTGTGATTTTCACGCTCATGTGTTCGTAGTGAAGCGTAGATTAATTCTAAAACTTTTATTTGTACTGTTTCTACTGTTTGTTGTACTGTTCTAATAGAATATTATTTGTTTGCATGTATTGGCTTGCGTGGATGTTTGTGTGGTGATTCGTGTCCAGTCGGTGAGCCTTTCGCGTTGGACTTCGAGTACGAGGACTTCCAGGGACAGGACTCACAGCAGCAGCAGTAGCCTCCTTTTGAGGAAGGCAAGTTATAGCACGGACAATCATTGCTACCTACCCACTTGTATTAAATTATTTCATAAATGCATGTGTCTAATTTGATGTACCATTAAGATTGTACCTAGATTGATTATCCCGTCCTTCGATTACCTTGGGTTTATGCATATGGGTAGATCTTTGCTATGCGCCACTACTATCATCATTATTTAATTGTTAATCTTGACTTAATGGTTCACTCTAACGTTAATGATAAAACTTGCTTTTTTAGAAACTTGGTTTAGGGAGCTAGAGCATGTGCTTCATACTTTGCTCTAGTGTCTCTCCATAAGGTCCAGTTCTTAAAGCGGCAACCCAAGAGCCTGTCGCCACCGCTAGAACTATTATGGCTCTGATCTTGGTCATGTAGCATGTACGTCTCTAGCTTGTCAGTGGTTACCGGAGTGGCCGACGGCGCTATGAGAACCGCTCGTGAGTGTATGGTTTGATCCACCGAGGACGGGTGATCCGTCGGCTATGCCCCCGTGAGGCACAGTCCCATGCTGGGAGTCCCTGCGATGGGGAACTCCACACGTTGCGCATTGTTGGGTGTGATGCCCGCGCTTTGAACGCCATCAACCCCCTTATGGTGTGACTCCGTAGGCGTAAGTCGATCTTGGTGCCTTGGGCCATACTACCTATGTTGCACCACAGCGGCCACTGTCTTGTTAGGGTGTCTTGTGAAAAGCCTCGTAGCATCCCTATGCGGTCACACCTCGGAAGTGTGATTTGTGAGGTCTGATCCACCTCCGTGTGATTGGGTTTAAAGTTCATTTGAGCTTTTACACGATTGGTGGGTAAAGGGCGAAACCTCTGTAGAGTGTAAAATCTATCATGATAGCCTTGCTCAGGGTCACGAGTGGCCTGGATCCTTTTTGATTAGAATATAATGTTTATCTATGTTTAATGTCACTTATACTTTATTAATTGGGTTGCAACTGGGTTTCATCCACTTGTAGTAACTTGGATAATGTTAAAATGAACCAACTAAAAATGCTAACGCAGTTAAGCCGAGTCTAGCCTTATTTTGAGCCTTCGTACACCGTGCTATACTTGCTAAGTAAATGTTTACTTACACTTGTCATTTATTAAACAAAATCCCGGATGGGTAAACAGATTGGGCTGGGCATGAGACTGCTGCTGAGTTTCTAGAAAATTTGCCGTACTACTGAGTTGTGATCTCCCAGTCATAGTCCCTGTGGATTATGGCTCCATTAGTTTGAGAGTCTATTAGTCTTTCGCTGTATTTGGTTAGTTTATTTATGATGCACTCTGATGTAAAACTTTATTTATTCAAGGATTTATTCAAGCATATGTTCTCTGTTTATCATATTTGTTTGTTATATGTGTACTTTGACTTCCTGGGCACACATATGGCCGCATTCGGGTTTTTGTGAAAATCCGGGTGTGACAGATTGGTATCAGAGCCATGCTAACTGTACGATCGCAACCTAGTTAGAATGGTTGAATTAAACCTTAGGAGACCACCATGATTATGTGTTATGGGCCGTCTAGTTTCACTTTTTCAAAACTCAAGTGCTGTCAAGTCTTGTGTGAATCATGTCTTTAGGTGCTTGAAATGGTTGTCATTATGCTTATGCTTGATTTGGATTTTTGTAATGATTGTGATGGGCGTAGATGCAAGTCTACCACCATCTAGATGCAGGACTAAGGTTTAAAGACATTAGTGATTACATAGAAGGGGGTATTCATTTCTATTGCTTTTTTTCCATCAAACCCTCCATCCTAACAAGTTAGTAAACCTCTAAAGTCATAATCATTGGAGTTTTTATGAGACTTACTTATTGATGATAGATGGTGAACACAAGGAGCAACACCGGTGCTAGCGGAGCACCACTGCCGCCACCACCTCCCACCATTGAGTAGATGATGCATACGCAGACCCCGTTGATGTAGCAGATGGCCCAGACGATGGCAATGATGCAGCAGAACCAACACAACATGCCACCCCGGGACAAGAGGGGTGAATTTCTGAAGGGACGTCCTCCCACCTTCAGCAAGGCCAGCAACCCCCTGCAGGATGATGACTGGCTCAAGGCGGTGGAGAGACAGCTCGACATTGTGCAGTGCAACGATCGGGAGAAGGTGTTGTACGCCGGAGGACAGCTCCAAGGACCAGCATTGGACTGGTGGGACTCGTACCGGTACACTCACGTCGACTGTACTCAGATCACTTGGCAAGAGTTTCGTAGCAGCTTCTGCTCCCACCACGTGCCAGAAGCCCTGATGACCCTGAAGAAGAAGGAGTTCCTGGCACTGAGCCAAGTAGGGATGAGTATCACCTCTTACCATGACAAGTTCATCGAGCTGGCCCGCTATGCTCCGGAAGACGTGGACACCGACAAGAAGAAGCAGACCAGGTTCCGCAACTGCTTGTAGGATGCACTGCAGTACCAGCTGATGTGCACCAGGTTCCCCAACTTTTAGGAACTGGTGGACGGCGCTTTGATGCTGGAACACAAGCGCCATGAGATGGAAGAGAAGAAGAGGAAGTTTCAGGGCCAGCAGATCGGGAGCAGCAGTCGCCCCCGTTTCGTTCCTCCTCAGGGAAGTCAGCAGATGGGGAGCCAGCAGCGCTTCCAGAGTCAGCCCGGCCCGCTCAACCGTGACTAGTACCAGCAATGCCCCCAGTACCCCAAGGCGCCACAGAAACAGTGACTCTTGTAGAATGCTCCAGCTCAGCGCAACCTGGTGCAGCAGGGCCCAGTTCAGCGCCCCAACCCCGTCAACAACACACTAGTGGGCCCTAGGGTGTGTTACCACTGTGGAGAGCAGGGACACTTTGCCAATGTCTGCCCCAAGAAGACTCGGAACGCCGCTGGCCAGAACAACAATTAGAGGGCTGGGCTACCGCAGAATCAGCAGCAGGGCCAGGCAAACCGTGCTCCGCAGAACCCCGCTAGAGACAAGCAACCACACTGGGGCAGAGACCGTTGAGGGAGCTACTGATGTGGTCGTGGGTACGTTCCCTGTCAACTCTACCCCTACAACTATTTTGTTCGATTCTGGAGCTTCGCATGCTTTCATATCCGCTGCTTTTGTGAAAAAATACTTAGCGGCATTACTGCTTTTGATGATCTGTTTGATCAGCTGAAGGGAGCTTGTGTGTTCTCCAAGATAGATCTTCGATCGGGTTATCATCAGATGAGAATCCGGTCGTCAGACATACCCAAGACGGCTTTCACTACTCGGTACGGGTTGTACGAGTTCACGGTTATGTCCTTTGGGATGACCAATGCTGCTGCATACTTCATGTACCTAATGAATAGTGTGTTCATGGACTACCTCGACAAGTTTGTGGTGGTGTTCATTGATGACATTTTGGTCTTCTCCAAGAATGAAGAGGAACATGAAGATCATTTGAGATTGGTGATGCATAGACTCCGGGAACATCAGCTATACGCCAAGATGAGCACGTGTGAGTTCTGGTTGAAGGAAGTGGCATTTTTGGGACACATGCTGTCCAATGGAGGAGTGATAGTCGATCCGAAAAAGGATAACGATGTGTTGACCTGGAACCCGCCTCGGGATGTCAGCGAGATTAGGAGTTTCCTCGGGATGGCTGGATATTATCGACAGTTCATCGAAGGATTCTCCAAGATTGCTAAACCCATGACGCCGTTATTGGAGAAAAATGCCAAGTTTGTCTGGACAGAGGAGTGTCAAACCAGCTTCGAAGAATTGAAGAAGAGGCTGACAACAGCACCTGTGCTAATTTTGCCCGACATAGCCAAGAGCTTCTCCATCTACTGTGATGCTCATGCAGGATGGGAGAGTCGTGGCATATGCATCAAGACAATTGAGGAAGCATGAGCAGAACTACCCGATGCATGATCTAGAGTTGGCAGCTGTAGTACATGCTCTGAAAATTTGGAGGCACTACTTGATCGGACACAAATGTGACATATTCACCGATCACAAGAGCCTCAAGTACGTCTTCAGTCAGTCAGATCTGAATATGAGGCAGCGCTGATGGTTGCAGTTGATCAAGGACTATGATCTGGAGATTCACTACCACCCAGGGAAGGCTAACTTGGTGGCAGATGCTCTTAGCAGGAGGAGCTATGTGAACAAGGTCACCGAACAGTGTCTGTCAGAAGAGCTCAGTCTGGAGTTTGAGAGAATGAGCCCAGGATTCGTGGCCAGCATCACAGAGATGGTAGTGGAACCGACTCTGGAATAGGTAATCCGGAAGGGATAACTCGAGGATGAAAAGATCAAAGAAATTGTGGAGAATGTTGCCCTAGGAAAGGCCCCTGGATCCCGAGTGGATGAACAAGGAACCTTGTGGCACGGGAAGGGGATATGTGTACCTGTCATGGCGCAGATCAAGGACACGATCCTAAGAGACGCACATGATTCGGCATACTCGATCCACCCGGGAAGTACGAAGATGTACCAAGACATCAAAGAGAGATTCTGGTCGTACGGATTGAAGCGTGATGTGGCAACATATGTGGCTCTATGTGACACATGTCAGAGAGTCAAAGCTGAATATCAGAGGCCAGCCGGATTACTCCAACCCTTGAAGATACCGAAATGGAAATGTGAAGAAACTGGTATGGACATCATAACGGGTCTACCCCGCACTCAACGAGGATTTGACTCCATTTGGGTGATTGTGGACCGCTTGACCAAAGTGGCACACTTTCTTCCAGTGAAGACCACTTAAACCGGAGCCAGACTAGCAGAGCTATACATGGAGAGGATTGTGTGCTTGCATGGAGTGCCAAAGCGGATAGTGTCTGACCGTGGTACTAAGTTCACTTCACACTTCTGGCAGAAGCTGCATGAGTCTATGGACACTAAGTTGCAGATTAGTTCAGCTTACCACCCCCAGACAGATGGAGAGAAAGAGCGGACTAATCAGATTCTAGAGGACATGTTGAGGGCATGTGCTCTGTAGTATGGGGTTAGCTGGGACCAGAGTTTACCCTATGCGGAATTCTCGTACAACAACAGCTATCAGAAGAGTCTGCAGATGGCACCGTTCGAGGCTCTGTACGACAGGAAGTGCAGAATGCCATTGTTCTGGAATCAGATAGGAGGAAGTCAAGTCTTTGGGCCTGAGATACTCAGAGAGGTAGAACACCAAGTGGAAGTGATCAGATAGAACTTGAAGGTGGCACAGTCCAGGCAGAAGAGTTATGCTGATGTCAAACGGAGGAATCTCAGTTTTGAAGTTGGAGACTTTGTGTACCTCAAGGTGTCACCGATGAGAGGCGTAAAGAGGTTTAATGTCAAAGGCAAACTAGCACCTCAATACATTGGACCTTTCCAGATACTTGAAAGGAAAGGCGAAGTGGCATATCAGTTGGGACTGCCCGAGAAATTAGCCGGAGTGCACGATGTGTTCCATGTGTCTCCGCTGAAGAAATGTTTGCGGGTGCCCGAAGAGCAGATCTCGATAGATGAGCTGAACATGCAAAAGGATCTCACTTACGAGGAGTATCAAGTCAGGATTCCGGAGATGTCTGAGAGGGTGACAAGAAACAAGGTCATCCGGATGTGCAAGGTACAATGGAGCCGTCACTCGGAGGATGAAGCAACTTGGGAAAGGGAAGCAGATCTCAAGACCGAGTACCCACACCTCTTCGCATCTACATCTGAATCTCGAGGACGAGATTCATCTTAATGGGGGTAGGTTTGTAACACCCAAAACTAGCCTATTTAAAATTTTTTGTAATTTATTTGCTTTTATTTAAATTGTTCATAATTAATATAGGTTACATGAATTATTTTTTAATATTAAAATCAAATATAAGTTGTAGAAATATTTTTGTTGCATTCATGATGCCGCACTGTGTTTTGTTTGATAGTAAATTAAATTGGAATTTAAATTCTATTTAAATTCAAATTTAATTTGCATTTCTTTGATCCTTAGAAAAGTTGTTTTAAACCGAGTTCGATTCTGCCCCCTGGACTTTCTCCCTTGGCCGATTTTGCTCCCCCTTATTTCCTCCCCAAGCCAGCTCGGCCCAGCTCGTCTCCCCCTCCACGTGGGCCCCGTTCCCCCCCCCCCCGATCCGGCCCAAAGCTCCCGCGCCGGCCCAGCTCACGCTCACCCCTTCTCCCTCTCTCCCACTCGCTGACATGAGGCCTCACCTGTCGGGTCTTCCCCCTACCTCTTGCCTGAGCCCCGCTTCTCCCCGGCGCGATTCACGCCGCCCCGGTTGGCTACCGTACACGCTCTCCCCGCATCGTGGGCCCCTCAGAAGCTTCCCCGAAGCTCCTGCACCCGCCCCCTTCCTTCTTGGGGCTGCCCCTCGCATGGAAAGGAGCTCCCCGCTTGGAAAGGGCGGATTCACCGGCCGCCGCTCAATTGGCGTGGCCCGCACGCCGATGCATTCCCCTGCGCCGTATAAAACCCAACCCCAAAGACCCCCTGTGTCACACCCGGATTTTCACAAAAACCCGAATGCGGCCATATGTGTGCCCAGGAAGTCATAGTACACATATAGCGAACAAATATGATAAACAGAGAACATATGCTGGAATAAATTCTTCATTAAACAAAATGTTTACATCAGAGTGCTTCATAAACTATCTAAACAATAACAGCGGAAGACTAATAAAACTCTCATCTAATGGAGCCGCAATCCATAGGGACTCTGACTGGGAGATCACAACTCAGTAGTACGGTAAATCTTCTGGAAACTCAGCAGCAGACTCATGCCCAGCCCAATCTGTTTACCCATCCGGGATTTGTTGAATAAAATGACAAGTGTAAGTAAACAATTACTTAGCAAGTATAGCATGGGTATGAAGACTCAAAATAGGCTAGACACGGCTTAACTGCATTAGCATTTTTAGTTGGTTCATTTTAATATTAACCAAATTACTACAAGTGAATGAAACCCGGTTGTAACCCAATTAATAAAGTATAAGTGACATTAAACATAAATAAACATCACCTTCTAATCAAAAAGGATCCAGGCCGCTCGTGACCCTGAGCAAGGCTATCATGATAGATTTACACTCTACAGAGGTTTCGCCCTTTACCCACCAGTCGCGTAAAAGTTCAAAAGAACTTTGCACCCAACCTGGATAGGGATGCTACGAGGCTTTTTACAAGACACCCTAACAAGACAGTGGCCGCTCAGGTACAATAAGGTGGTGAGACTCTAGGCACCGAGATCAACGTACGCCTACGGAGTCACACCATAGGGGGGTCGATGGCATCCTGAGCGCAAGCATCGCACCCAACAATGCGCAACGTGCGGAATTCCACGTCGCAGGGACTCCCAACACGGGACTGGTGTTGGCGGTCGTTACAGACCGATTTCCGACCTCCAACCGAGTATAAAACAAACACAATGGGGACACACACCATAGCTATAGGGCTTATCACTGACTATTTCCACAAGTTTTGGTGATTGTCCTCTGTGCAGGTACAAAATGGAGAAACATGTGCTATAAGGGTCAGAAATGACTGTTTTGGCCGAACGACTCCGTTCGGCCGGTTGCCCCCCTAGCTGGGCAAGACTTGTGGACCACGACCACGCCACTCTGGGCCGGCTCAACCCATATCCAGAAGACCGGTGACCCATATCCAACCCGACGGAGCCCATGAGTCCACCGGAGGCAAACCGACCTGCCAACCGACCTCAGGAGCTGGATAAACACGTGTGCAAAGCAGAGGCGGTGCAGTACTGGGCCGGGCCCACTTCGACCAAGTGGCCCGTTTGGCCGAAGGCAGGAACCGCCTCCAGGGTGTGATCCTGGCCTTTGGCTGCTAAGGCGGTGGATCCACCGGTTCGGGCGAACTGGGCAGTTCGGCCGAACCAGGAATTTCGCCAGAACGGCCCGGCACCGCCTCCCAGCTGCCTTGGCTGCTACTCTGCCTCCACCGTCCTTCCTTGCTATAAATAGAGGCCCGGTTTCACCTGCAAAACACACAACACAAGAGTAGAGTGCAGGCGAAGCACTGTTAGTTCTCCACTTGTATCAGTAGAGATAGGGAGAGAGGAGAGGTGAGCGTCCCGGAGAGGAGCTGAAGTGTCGGCCCCTCTTCCCACTGTACCTCTACGGATGCGACTTCACTTCGAGTAACATCCGGGTCGTGTCTAGTAACTCTTGTATCTCTCTCTGATTAATTGAGCACTCAGTTCTTACTTTTATATGCTTGCTGGTTCTTCATTCAATGCTTAGTTGATTGGTATAACTGTATATTGGTTGCTTAGCTTGGGTGCTTATCTTTCTATAGGAGATAAGTATTAGTTGACTAGTGTAGGCGTGGTGCCTATACTTGAGACTAACTTAGTTTATTCCCGTTGCAACGGAGGTGGTAGCCGTAAGGTGGTGACAGCCCTTCCGGTCTTTGGGCCCATCACGTTAGTTCCGGTCCGTAGGATCCCCCAGTTGGGAAATACTGGCACCCCTTCTCATCCCTTTCTGTGTGTCCACCGGTTCCTTTGTCCCGAAGCAAGTATCTATCTGTACCCTCTGATCTGCTCGATCAATCAGTAGAATACCTCTATCAGACTCGTACCCTCTCTACCCTCTTATCACTCCTCTTCTCTTTGTTGTTGTCATCCACCTCATCCATACCATTCACTCCATTTCCATCTACCTAGGACAACTTAGTTTAGAATCAGTCCACTTCTCGTTCTCTGTGGAAATCGATACATTGGAATACTCCCGGGTGAAAGCTACATCGGTATCCGTCCGCTTGCGGATTTATCTGTAGGCCGTAAGGAGTGCCAACAAGCTTTCTGGCGCCATTGCCGGGGAACGGTAGCTGTTCTGATTCCGAACCCAAGTTGTCCGTGTATCCCACCACCATCCACCATCCATATGGATCCCACTCTTACCTTACGCCAATACTCGGCTCCAAAGGGCGCTTGTTTGGAGCCACCACCATCATCACATCCCATATCCACACCCGGCTATGAGCTACGTCCCAGCTCCATAGCCATGGTTCGTGAGCAATCGTTCTCAGGAACGAAGGCCGAGAGTCCATACGCGCATTTGCGCGAGTTTGAGCAACTCTGCTCATGCCTGACCATTGCGGGCATGACACAAGAGACACTCAAATGGAAGCTATTCCCGTTTTCACTAGCGGGAGGAGCAAAGAAATGGTACTCTCTAGCTATCAGTACTATGGACGGAAGCTGGGAAGTTCTCATGGAAAAATTCTGCCTAAACTTCTTCCCAGTCTCCAAGGTAGCCAGTCTCCGAGCGGAAATCATTAACTTTAAGCAATTAAAGGGAGAATCGCTCGGAACTGCCTGGGCTCGTTTCAAGCAAATACTGGCCTCGGTACCGGACCTAAGCCTACCAGAACCTGTTGTTTTACAACACTTCAGCCTTGGCCTATGTCCCGTAGCCACCACTTTCTTGGACTCTGCTTCTGGAGGGTCGTTTTTTCATTTGACTCCTAGTGAAGCGAGGATAGTCCTGGATCGTATCCTAGACAACACTCCCTACACTGGAATCTATGATGAACTCCCCGATGAAGAAGAGAAGCAGCCTGAACCTGAACCAAAAGAGCCAATACCAGTCTAATCCAAATCCATTAGCTCTTCCAGTCCATCAGAACCTGAAGCTTATTTCGAACCACAACCATATTCTAGCCCAGACCATTATGATTCACTCTACACCACTCTTTATGACTTTGATGATGATCTATTCGAAGACATCGGGAGTGCAACAAGTTTCCCACGGGAACGATGTGTAGAGCAAAAGGATCGGGCCCCCGACAAAGAAGAATTGGAATACCAGTGGGAGTACCTGGGACGTCTCTCTGCTATCATGAGTCGGGAGTGGCTAGATGAGGCCGAAGCCTCGATCGAGGTGGTCAAGATGCCCAGAAAAACCAAAAGGATATTCTGTGAGATCATGGGCCTTGACCGAGAAATTGGGTACGACCCGAGCCTCGGAATCAACATCATCTCTAGCTCGTTGGTGCGAACCGAATTCCCTGATAACTCATGGTCGTTTTCTCAAAAAATGACTTAAGTTTACTTCAGGAAGAATCCTGGACTGTTTGGGGATCTTACGGGTCACACCCGTTAAGGTCAACGATCCTGAACTATTCATGGATTTTCACATCTTCGACCTACCTAGCACTACCACACATCCCATCTTCATAGGCAGGCCAATCTTGAAGATTCTGGAAAAAGCACCAATAAACCAGCTAGTAGAACTTAGGATCGGTAAAGAACTTATCCCTGTCTCATATGCCCAATCTTTGAATACTCCAATAGAGGCAGACCCCGATCCTGACCCGTTAGAGGAAGTCAAGTCATCTTCTTTGCTAGACCTCGAGCAACCTATTCCAGAAGAGGATATTCCATTCTTTACGGAGGAGGAGGAAACTCATCCTCCGATTGAGCTTGATACAAACAAAACTCCAAAACCATCTCCAATCGAGCTCAAACCTCTTCCGCCTGGACTTAGGTATGCTTTCCTCTTTGGGGATAAGCAAACTCCAGTGATCATTAGTGATAAACTCTCCGAGGTAGAAACCCAGCAACTCATCACTATCCTGGAGAAAAATCGATCGGTCTTAGGATATTCTCTCCAAGAACTGAAAGGGATTAGCCCAAATCTTTGCACTCATCGCATCCCGATCGATTCTGAAGCAACACCGTCTCGGGAACCTCAACGACGGTTAAACAATGTCATGAGAGAGGTCGTGAAAAAGGAAGTTCTCAAACTCCTTCACGCGGGGATCATCTACCCTATCCCCAATAGTGAATGGGTTAGTCCCGTTCAAGTCGTTCCTAAGAAGGGAGGAATGACGGTAGTGCGCAATGACAAAAATGAGCTCATCCCTCAACGCACCGTTACTGGTTGGCGTATGTGCATCAACTATCGTCGACTCAATAAGGTCACCAAGAAAGACCATTTCCCCCTTCCGTTGATAGACGAAATGCTTGAACGGTTAGCCAAACACTCTTTCTTCTGCTTCCTTGATGGTTACTCTGGGTACCACCAAATTCCTATCCACCCAGAAGACCAGAGTAAAACCACGTTCACATGCCCCTACGGGACGTACGCCTACCGGCGAATGTCTTTCGGGCTATGTAACGCACCTGCCTCTTTTCAACGTTGCATGATGTCTATCTTCTCCGATATGATTGAGGAGATTATGGAAGTGTTCATGGACGATTTCTCAGTTTACGGAAAGACCTTTACCGAATGTCTGAAAAATCTGGACAAGGTCCTCCAGAGGTGTGAAGAGAAACACCTTGTTTTGAACTGGGAAAAGTGCCATTTTATGGTGCGAGAGGGAATTGTCCTAGGACATAAGGTGTCAGAACGTGGGATCGAGGTAGACAAAGCGAAGATAGAAGTGATCGAGCAACTTCCACCTCCCACAAACGTTAAGGGGATCCGCAGCTTCCTTGGCCATGCCGGATTCTATAGGCGTTTCATCAAAAACTTCTCCCAGATATCTCGGCCCTTGACCAATCTCTTAGCCAAAGATGCCCCCTTCGTTTTCAATGAGGAGTGCTATGCCGCATTTCACACCCTCAAAAAGGCACTCATCTCCGCTCCCATCATCCAGCCTCCCGACTGGAGCATCCCATTCGAAATCATGTGCGATGCGAGCGACTATGCTGTAGGAGCTGTGTTGGGCCAAACAAAGGACAAGAAGCATTACGCTATCTCGTATGCTAGCAAAACGCTCACTGGCCCCCAGCTCAACTATGCAACCATGGAGAAGGAGCTCTTAGCAGTCGTATTTGCTATAGACAAATTCCGGTCCTACCTAGTCGGGGCCAAGGTTATAGTCTATTCAGATCACGCTGCTCTGAAGTACCTTCTGACCAAAAAGGATGCAAAACCGAGACTCATCCGCTGGATTCTTCTACTCCAAGAATTTGACATTGAGATAAAAGATAAGAAAGGAGTAGAGAACTCAGTGGCTGACCACTTGTCCCGGATGCAAGTCCCGTCCGATCTCCCGATCGACGACTACTTACGGGATGACACCCTCCTTAAGGTCACCACTGGTGATCCGTGGTATGCCAACATAGTAAACTACATGGTAACGGGTTATGTCCCCCCTGGAGAGAATAGGAAACGGCTAGCCTATGAGAGCCGTCTTCACCTTTGGGACGACCCGTATCTCTTTAGGATTTGTAGCGATGGACTCCTCAGAATGTGCGTACCCGCACATGAGGCTTATAAAATCCTGGAGCAATGCCACGCAGCCCCGTACGGAGGACACTACGGTGCATTCCGGACCAATGCTAAAGTCTGGCAGTGTGGTTTTTACTGGCCCAGCATGTATGAGGATGCGAGAGCATTTGTCATGCGGTGCCCCCGCTGCCAGAAACACGGGAACATCAATACTAGAGACGCAATGCCACTCACTAGCAATCTTCAAGTAGAAATCTTCAAGTAGAAATCTTCGATGTCTGGGGGGTAGACTTCATGGGTCCCTTCCCAAACTCCGAGGGTTGTCAATTCATCCTAGTAGCAGTGGACTACGTCTCTAAGTGGGTAGAAGTCTTGCCTTGCTTAGCTGCTGACTCTAAGAGCGCGAGACGAATGTTTCATGAGGTTATATTCCCCCGTTTTGGCATTCCTAGAATAGTCATTAGTGATGGCGGCTCCCACTTCATAGATTCATCCTTCCGTAAGTATCTCTCAAGTTTGGGGGTGCAGCATAACGTAGCCACACCCTATCACCCCCAAACTACCGGTCAAGCAGAAACTTCCAATAAGCAAATCAAAAATATTCTGCAAAAGACCGTAAATGAGATGGGCAAGCAATGGAAGGATAAACTTCCAGATGCACTCTGGGCCTACCGCACGGCATATAAGACGCCCATAGGCATGACCCCATATCAACTAGTCTATGGCAAAACCTGTCATTTACTTGTAGAAATGGAGTTTAGAGCTCACTGGGCCATTAGGAAGTGGGGTATGGACCTTCCAGCTGCCGGCCTCAAACGGAAGATCCAGCTGGCCGAGCTAGATGAGATGAGGGAGAGAGCATACCACAGCTCCCGGCTATACAAAGAACGGACCAAGAGATGGCATGATAAGAGAATCAAGGTCAAAACGTTCAAGCCGGGAGACAAGGTTCTCGTCTTCAACTCCCGTGTCAAACTTTTCGGTCACGGGAAATTGAGGAGCAAGTGGGACGGCCCATTCACAGTAATCAATGC
The DNA here is from genome assembly GCA_033239725.1 of Echinochloa phyllopogon. Taxonomy (NCBI): domain Eukaryota; kingdom Viridiplantae; phylum Streptophyta; class Magnoliopsida; order Poales; family Poaceae; genus Echinochloa; species Echinochloa phyllopogon. The sequence goes on along the minus strand of BTCW01000015.1, from coordinate 17,207,754 downwards.
TGCATCTCATGGGGCCGTCACTTTGCAAAGCGAGGACGGAAACACATTCAAGGTTAACGGACAGCGGTTGAAGATTTTCCTAGAACCAGAACCTCCGACACTCGACGAATTAGACGTCGTCGAGTTCATAAAACTCTGAACCCCGTCCGTGGAACCCCGGCCCGAATCCGTCATCTTCAAATCCTTCTGGGCCAAAACCTCCTGAACCTTGAAAACCTCCTCGACCCGAATCTCCCATGACCAAAACCTCGAACCACGACACGGGCCACGCACCTGGGGGCCCAGGGACCTGTTCGGGCGAACAGGCCCAGTTCGGGCGAACCAGATGGTTCGGGCGAATTGGCCTCCCAGGCCCCAGGGACGGATATGCTCGCCTAGATACATCTACAGTTAAAGATATCCCGAGAGTTGCGAGGGAATCGTCGGGAAACTCCGTTTTTCCGATCTGAAATCCCCGATAAAAACAGAGACTCTCTGTCGACGTTTCCCATCTCATCTAAGCCAACTCCATCCCATAGAACACAGCCACCATGGCCTCCTTTTCCTCCAAGGGCACATCATCGGCTCAGGGCTCGAGCAGCAGTAGCCGGAACGGCAACTCCTCCCGGCAGGAGCACGCCTTCCGCATCTCCGACGTCGACGCAGCGGGAGACGTGCACCAGGGGAGGACGCCGGGCCGTAGCCTGGTGAGGCGCGGCAACTCCCCTCACCGCTCAGCACTCAACAAGCTCCTCGCCCCACTAAAAGGGATCAAGAAACCGCCTCGTTCGCCATCACCAAGGCCGAACGAAGGGTAGCTACGCCCGAGGTCAATATCCTCCTCGAGGGTGTCGGATCTGGCGTTGTTGCTACACAAGGAGAAGGCCGGAGAGGAGCCGGACTACATGCCGGAAAGCCCACCGCGTTTCGTCATCAAGGGAGAACGCATCCCAGGAGGAGGGTACAGAAAAGTCCTCGTCCCACCGCTCAACCGGAACAAGCTGGGGCTGGCAAACTCATCCCAGTCCTCTCCGCCACGGCGCCACCCCAGAGTCCGGTGCCAGAGGCAGCCCCCATCCATCAAAGGGCTGCCCGGGGACATGGAGTTCTCCGATGAGGAGGACAATGAAGAAGAGGAAGAGAAGCCGCCCACCGTGGAGAGCCTGAAAGAGGAACTAGCACTGGCAAAGCAGAGGATCAACCACCTGGACGAGAAGGCGGCGGAGGGCGAGCTCGCACATATGGAATGGGAGGACAAGATGGAACTCCTCCGCCAGGCCCTGTGCGCAAAGCTCAAGAGGCTTTTTAAGGCCACGGGACACGAAGATCTCTATGGACCGCCTTCAGAGTAGTGTCCCGCGGTCGTCCCGTTTTTAGATAGAGCACCATTAGTTTAGTTTGGTTTGCTAGTTGCTTGATTCATTTATTTGTTTAGATCAATGTTTAGGGTGCTCTGAAATTTCCCTTCCAAATATTTGTTTCCAATCTTAGTTCGTTGAATAAAGAAAGTTTGAATTGTTTGCAAGAAAGAAGATAAAATTGTCGCTCCGGTCGGTGCATTTGAGCCGACCGGAGAATGCCCTGTCTAACAGAGAGTTGCACGAGTACAGGAACGACACAGGAACGCATGGCATGACGGACCGAGCCCCGGGGGCCAGTTCGGCCGAACCAGGCAGTTCGGGCGAACTGGCCAGTTCGGGCGAACTGACCGGTTCGGCCGAACCAGCCCGGCTGCCCCCTCTCGCGCACCTGCACGTGAGTTTGCACCTTCTTCCCCCCTGTTTACTTTCCTGTGTTGTCCCGTTTTGAAAAATTGAAAATGCATGCCTCACATAAACGAAACGAACTCGGTCTCTCTTTTATATCATGATTGCTACCTGTTGTTTATTTCAAGCCCAGTATCTAGTACTTGTGAAAAATTCATCATGATAGGACCCCCCTGATCTAAGTTGTTGATGTTTGTGATATGACTCGATAAAATGAACCACTTGTTCACACCAACATTCGGGAGAATTTAATTTATGAAAAGATGAAAATCTTGCTCTATCCCTTCATCCTGTCCACAAATACCACATATGTTTGAGAGTTTACTCCTGAAACCTGTCATATTCTGTATGAAGTCTTGTTGAAAGTTGTGTTTTTGGAATGGATCACATTGTTTGAGGTCTGTTGCAAGCAAATCTATCATCGGAGTGTAGTGGAAGCCCTCATGCCTTGATGATACCCTGAAAAAAAAGAGAGAAATAAAGGACTCATGAAAGTCCAAAAAGAAAAAAAAAAGTCCCAAAAGGGGAAAAGAAAAGAAAAAGGGGTCAAAAAGGCTGAGGAACAACATGAACTCTCTATCGTTAACTTGCAACATGACCAAGGGCAGTGATGAGAAGCTCCAGGAGCCAATCTTTGGCTTGACCAAAATACTCGACATGACAAGGCCACCACCTGAGAGACAAAGAGAAATACACAAGAGAGTGAGTGAAAGGAAAGAACTCCAGAGAGCTGAGTGTCAGGGATGAAGGGAGACGAGCCATTTAATTGCGAAAACCAGAAAACCCCGAATGCAGGATGAGCAAGAGGACCTTGTTGTAAGAGTCGTTCCATTCATCAACTGCCCAAGATCCAGGAAGTAGCCACTACAAATTCACAGGTATGAGAAAGGTTTGAATTACTCAATATGCAAGTATCCATGATTATAAAAGAACCCTTACTTTAGTCTTGCTCATGTTTTAATTTCTTTACTCGGGACGAGCAAAGATCTAAGTTTGGGGGAGCTTGTTGGCGGTCGTTACAGACCGATTTCCGACCTCCAACCGAGTATAAAACAAACACAATGGGGACACACACCATAGCTATAGGGCTTATCACTGACTATTTCCACAAGTTTTGGTGATTGTCCTCTGTGCAGGTACAAAATGGAGAAACATGTGTTATAAGGGTCAGAAATGACTGTTTCGGCTGAACGACTCTGTTCGGCCGGTTGCCCCCCTAGCTGGGCAAGACTTGTGGACCACGACCACGCCACTCTAGGCCAGCTCAAGCCATATCCAGAAGACCGGTGATCCATATCCAACCCGACGGAGCCCACAAGTCCACCGGAGGCCCTCCAGGCCAACCCAAGACGCGCACCGACCTGCCAACCGACCTCAGGAGCTGGATAAACACATGTGCAAAGCAGAGGCGGTGCAGTACTGGGCCGGGCCCACTTCGGCCGAAGTGGCCCGTTCGGCCGAAGGTAGGAACCGCCTCCAGGGTGCGAAGCACTGTTAGTTCTCCACTTGTATTGGTAGAGATAGGGAGAGAGGAGAGGTGAGCGTCCCGGAGAGGAGCCGAAGTGTCGGCCCCTCTTCCCGCTGTACCTCTACGGATGCGACTTCACTTCGAGTAACATCCGGGTCGTGTCTGGTAACTCTTGTATCTCTCTCTGATTAATTGAGCACTCAGTTCTTACTTTTATATGCTTGCTGGTTCTTCGTTCAATGCTTAGTTGATTGGTATAACTGTATATTGGTTGCTTAGCTTGGGTGCTTATCTTTCTATAGGAGATAAGTATTAGTTGACTAGTGTAGGCGTGGTGCGTATACTTGAGACTAACTTAGTTTATTCCCGTCGCAACGGAGGTGGTAGCCGTAAGGTGGTGACAGCCCTTCCGGTGTTTGTAGCCCATCACGTTAGTTCCGGTCCGTTGGATCCCCCAGTTGGGAAATAGTGGCACCCCTTCTCATCCCTTTCTGTGTGTCCACCGGTTCCTTTATCCCAAAGCAAGTATCTATCTGTACCCTCTAATCTGCTCGATCAATCAGTAGAATACCTCTATCAGACTCGTACCCTCTCTACGCTCTTATCACTCCTCTTCTCTTTGTTGTTGTCATCCACCTCATCCATACCATTCACTCCATTTCCATCTACCTAGGACAACTTAGTTTAGAATCAGTCCACTTCTCGTTCTCTGTGGAAATCGATACCTTGGAATACTCCCGGGTGAAAGCTACATCGGTATCCGTCCGCTTGCGGATTTATCTGTAGGCCGTAAGGAGTGCCAACAACTGGGTCTAACGAGACCTAGCCGACGGGGCTACCGTCCTCAATGGAATCAAGAAACACCCCGTGCCTTCCCATAACGCCGTCGGCCCCACCGGTAACCACTGGCAAGCTAGAGATGTACAAGTTACTTGACCAAGACCAGAGCCATAATAGTTCTAGCGGTGGCGATAGGCTCCTCCGCTTTAAGAACCGGACCTTACGGAGAGATAGTGGAGCAAAGCACACAGCACATGCCCCAGTTCCCTAAACCATGTTGCTAAAAAGCAAGTTTTATCATTGATGTTGAAGTGAACCATTAAGTCAAAATTAACAGTTAAAAAATGGTGACAGTAGCTACGCATAGCAAAATCTACCCATATGCATAAACCCAAGGTAATCAAAGGATAGGAGTAAACAAACTAAGTACAACCTTAATGGTACATCAAATTTAGACAGATGCAAGTATGTAATAATTTTAATACAAGTGAGTAGGTAGCAAGGATTGTCCGTGCTATAACTTGCCTTCCTCGAAGGGCGGCTGCTGCTGTTGCTGCTGCTGTGGGTCCTGCTCCGGAAAGTCCCCCACGTACTCGAACTCCAAAGCGTACGGCTCAACGACTGGACACAAATCACCATACAAGCGAGCACGCAAACCAATACATGCAAACAAATAATAATCTATTAGAACAGTACACCAAACAGTAGAAACAGTACAAATAAAGCTTTTGGAAATATTCTACGCTTCACTACGAACACATGAGCGCAAAAATCACAATAATCGGAGCTAAAACGGAAAAGATATGGCGTTTCTAAGTTCTAGGACCTGCTGGCAATTTTTAAAAGGTTCCAGGGGCTTATTTGATGAAAACCGAGGACCTATGCGTAAATACGAGTAAAAACAGGAGGGCCTACGCGCAACAGACGCAACTCAGGACCACGGGTTCTATAATTAAAAAGGACCTAACTGCAATTACTTTTGAACTACGGTGGACTGCAGGTTTTATTTTAAATAATGGAGGGGCTTTATTGCTAATCCACCGGAGTTGACCGGTATGCGCCTGATTGACCCGAGTCAGGGAGTGCACGAGGACCTTCAGATCTGGATCCAACGATCCAGATCGACCCGAGGCGGCGACCGGCGGGAAACAGGATGGGGGCGGCGGCACCGCCGCTGGGAGCGGCGTAGGCTCACCGGAGTAAGGGGGATTTGGCGTTAGGGGCCTCCATTGGCTCCGGGGTTTGGTCCTAGAGACTCAGGGCGGCATGGCGAGCACACCTGGACGGCTCACGTCGACGGGGGAGCGACGGGGACGCCGGACGACGAGGACCAGCGGCGAGGCTCGCCGGCGAGAGGGGGAGGGGTGCTATGGTGCCTGGTTTTGGGCGTGGCTTGGCTCGGGAGCACCACAGGGCCAAGGCGAACGCACCTAAGGGGTCCACGATGGTGGTAGAGCAATGGCGGCCGTGGTCGACGACGATGGCCGGTGGAGCTTCTCGGGCGGCGCCGGAGCGGGGCGTGGGAGCGGAGCGAGGTGTGTGACGACTTGGGGTGCGTGGGGGTGCTTAAATAACCCGGGGACGGTCGCAATTGGCAGGTTCGCCGGGGATCGGCCGGCGGCCGGCGGCAAATCGCGGGTTGCCATCGGGACAGGGGCTTTCCATGCGGGGCGCACGACGAAAATAGGAAGGCGTGTGCGGGGAGGCTCCACAAAGCTTCGGGGTGCTCCTCGGTGGTCCACAGCCGCGCGGGGAGGTGGAGCTTGCCATACGGGGAAGCGCCGACGCCGGCGTTTGTCGCGCGGAGGGGGGGAGGAGAAGGAAAGAGAGGTGGGAGAAGGAGATGACAGGCGGGCCCCGCCTGTCGGTGGGAGAGGGAAGGGAGAGAGTGGGGCATGGGAGTTGGGCCGGAGAGGCGGCTGGGCCGGCTCGGGTGAGAGAGGCCCAGGCGGGGGGGGGGGAAGAGGAGTGGAGGGATTTGGGCCGAGGAAGAGAGTTGGAGGAGCAGGAGTGGACCGGGCAGAGAGTGTAGGGAGCAGAAATGGACTTGTGTTGAAATAACTTTTCTAGGACTCCAAACAAGGTGATTCAAATTTGAATTGAAATAAATTTAAATTCTCGTTTGAATCACAAGTAATACAAAAAAAATAAATGCAGCAGCATGAATGCAACAAAAATATTTCTACAACTTATATTTGATTTTAATTTTCATGAATAATTCATTTAACCTATATTAGTTATGAACAAATTAAATAAATGCCAATTAATTACTAAAAATTTTAAATAGGCAATTTTTGGGTGTTACAAACCTACCCCCCTTAAGATGAATCTCGTCCTCGAGATTCGGATGTAGATGCGAAGAGCTGTGGGTACTCGGTCTTGAGATCTTCCTCCCGTTCCCAAGTTACTTCATCCTCCGAGTGTCGGCTCCACTGTACCTTGCACATCCAGATGACTTTGTACCTTGTCACCCTCTCCGACACCTCCAGAATTCTGATCGGATACTCCTCATAAGTGAGGTCCTCTTGCACATTCAGCTCATCTATCGGGATTTGCTCTTCAGGCACCCGCAAACATTTCTTCAGCTGTGACACATGGAACACATCGTGCGCTCCGGCCAATCTCTCGGGTAGTCCCAACTGATATGTCACTTCACCTTTCCTTTCAAGTATTTGGAAAGGTCCGATGTATCGAGGTGCTAGCTTGCCCTTGACATTGAACCTCTTCACGCCCCTCATCGGAGACACCTTGAGGTACACAAAATCTCCAACTGCAAAACTGAGATCCCTTCGTCTGACATTAGCATAACTCTTCTGCCAGGACTGTGCCACCTTCAAATTCTGCCTGATCACTTGCACTTGGCATTCTGCATTTCTAAGTATATCAGGCCCAAAGACTTGACTCTCTCCAATCTGATTCCAGAACAGTGGTGTTCTCCACTTCCTGCCATACAAAGCCTCAAATGGTGCAATCTGCAGACTCTTCTGATAGCTGTTGTTGTACAAAAATTCCGCATAGGGTAAACTCTTGTCCCAGCTAACACCATACTGCAGTGCACATGCACTCAACATGTCCACCAGAATCTGATTAGTCCGCTCTGTCTGTCCATCTGTCTGGGGGTGGTAAGCTGAACTGAAATGTAGCTTAGTGTCCATAGACTCGTGTAGCTTGTGCCATAAGTGTGAAGTGAACTGAGTACCACGATCAGACACTATCCGCTTTGGCACTCCATGCAAGCATACAATCCTCTCCATGTATAGCTCTGCTAGTCTGGCTCTGGAGTAGGTGGTCTTCACTGGAAGGAAGTGGGCCACTTTTGTTAAGCGATCCACAATCACCCAAATGGAGTCAAATCCTCGCTATGTGTGGGGTAGACCAGTAATGAAGTCCATGCCAACTTCTTCCCATTTCCATTCGGGTATCTTCAAGGGCTGGAGTAATCCGGCTGGCCTCTGGTGTTCAGCCTTAACTCTCTGACAAGTGTCACATAGTGCCACATGTGTCGCCACATCACGCTTCAATCCGTACCACTAGAATCTTTCCTTGATGTCTTGGTACATCTTGGTGCTCCCTGGGTGGATCGAGTATGCCGAATCATGCGCTTCTCTTAGGATCGTGTCCTTGATCTGCGCTATATCAGGCACACAAATCCTCTTCTCGTACTACAAGATTCCCTATTCATTAACTCGAAATCCAGGGGCCTTTCCTAGGGCAACATTCTCCACAATCTCCTTGATCTTTTCATCACCAAGCTGTCCTTTCCGGATCTCCTGCTCAAGAGTCGGTTCTACCGTCATCTCTGTGATGCTGGTCATGAACCCCAGACTCATCTTCTCAAATTCCCGGCTGAGTTCTTCAGGCAGACAACGGCCGGTGATCCTGTTCACATAGCTTCTCCTGCTCAGAGCATCTGCCACCAAGTTAGCCTTGCCAGGGTGGTAATGGATCTCCAGATCATAGTCCTTGATCAACTCCAACCATCGGCGTTGCCTCATATTTAGCTCTGACTGAGTGAAGACATACTTAAGGCTCTTGTGATCAATGTAGATGTCACACTTGTGCCCAATCAGGTAATGCCTCCAAATCTTCAAAGCATGCACTCAACATGTCCACCAGAATCTATTGTTGTACAAGAATTCCGCATAGGGTAAACTCTTGTCCCAGCTAACACCATACTGCAGTGCACATGCACTCAACATGTCCACCAGAATCTGATTAGTCTGCTCTGTCTGTCCATCTGTCTGCGGTGGTAAGCTAAACTGAAATGTAGCTTAGTGTCCATAGACTCATGTAGCTTGTGCCAAAAGTGTGAAGTGAACTGAGTACCACGATCAGACACTATCCGCTTTGGCACTCTGTTGGCGGTCGTTACAGCCCAAATCCGACCACCAATACTCGGGAATAAATGAGGTTATATGCAACATTCCATGTACTTAGGTTTTATTTATAATAAAGTTCCACGAGTTTTGGTGAGTGTCACTTGTGCAGGTACAACTACGACAAATATGTGCTATTGGGGCCGGAAATGACCAAATCGGCCGAACGACTCCGTTCGGCCGGTTACCCCCCTTAGCCGAGCAGACCACCGGGAGTCGTCCACGTCAACAATGACCAAGCGAACACATCACATGACACGTGGGCGACCGCCAACACATCTCGGAGCACTGACACGTCATCCTGGGCCGAATCAATTCAAGACCAAGCAGCAGAGACCGGCCCATGGACGTCCAGGCTCCAGAGGCGGTGCTGGGGAGGCCGGCCACGGGCCAGGCCCAGTTCGGCCGAACTGGGGCCTTCGGCCGAACCGCCCCCAGCACGTAACCACCTCCAGGGAGCTGCCCACAGCCGTTGGATGCAAAGGCGGTGGGATGGTCGGTTCGGCCGAACCAACCTGTTCGGCCGAACCGCCTCCCCTCGCCCGAAATCCTAGGGGGTACCCCCTGGCTTCCTTGGCCGCTACCCTGCCTCAACCGCCTTGGACTCCTATAAATACAGTGCCAAGCTGCTCATTCAACACACACCAAGCCAAGGAGCTCATTTCCACTTTCATTCTAGTAGAGTTAGGATAGTTTAGTTGGGAGTTAGAGTTGAGTCGAGCTTTGCCTCGGAGGTTCCGGAGTCGTCTTCAGAAGCTCTGTTAATAGCTCTTGTATCTTTTACTTTACCTTTTGTAAGACATTGAGTATCAATATAGTTATCTTTATCACTTTGCCTTTGTCATTTATATCTTGCTTCTACTTTATCCTAGTTGCAAATATATCTTGTTTAGACTATAGTCAGTTATAGTTCTAGTGCTTGTAGTCTTGTTTAAGTCTTTGTCTTGGCTGGTTCTTCGATCTTGCTTGATACTGGAGGTGAACTGTCACCAAGAGTATTGACAAGGTTGCTTGCTCTTGCTAGCAGAGTAAGTAGTCGTTGTCTAGTGTAGGAGTGGTTCCTAGACTAGTCAGTGGCCTTAGTTTATTCCCGTCGCAACGGAGGTGGTAGCCGGGAGGTGGTGACAGCCCTTTCGGTCTTCGTAGCCCATCACGTTAGTTCCAGTCCGTAGGATTCCCCAGTTGGGAAATAGTGGCACCCCTTCTCATCCCTTTCTGTGTGTTCACCGGTTCCCTTGTCCCGAAGCTAAGACATTAGAGTTATCCCAGATCTCCTAGTGCTGGCTCTGTAGCCGCTGTATCTCTAAGCTAGAGTGACATAGGTAGATAAAGAATCCAGGAGTCCTCTATCTCTTCTCGTTGTCCTCCCAGCTATCTATCTCTTCTCTCCCTTACCTGAGTATCCCTTGAGCTGTGTGTCCGGTATATCCACTCCTATCCAATACCGTTATCCCCTGTCTTGTCTAGTCGTGTACCCTCCTCTGATAGTCTCGAATATCTGTTCACTAGTAATCTTGCCAAAGCTTCCCTGCGGAAATATAAATTACGATACCTCGGGATACTCCCAAGTGAAGTGCTACAGCGGTGATTCTGTGCGCTTGCAGAATATTTCTATATTTTACTAAGCCATAAGGAAAACCACTGAAACACTCCTTACCCTAGTACCAGGATTCTTAATTCTGATATTGGATCGTAAGAAGTGCCAACAAACATTTCTGGCGCCGTTGCCGGGGAAGTCTTTGGCTAGATTACTTTTGAATTTTTATCTTGAGCTATCTTAGTTGAGTACCGCTACTCAAGCGGGTTTATCCTTGCTCTGTTCATTGGTTTTTGTGGAACAGAGCAGTGCATGACTGGTTTCCAACTACCGTCAAACTTCCAAGAAAATCCGGAGTCACTTGTGAGGAACGTACGACCCCGTGTTGTACCTCCTCAGAAGCAACTCCTTTCGACGAACCCAGTCCTTCCCGTCGTTGACCAGGCTACATCGAGAATGGCAACCAAGACGATCCGTGAGTTCTCCGCTCCATCAAGCGAGAACGTACGTGTCGGACCAGCTCCGCCAGTCGGAGATGGTAACTTCGAGCTGAAGCCAGCCCTCATCAACATGGTACAGGCTAGCCCATTCTGCGGCAAGCCACACGAAGATGCCAATGCTCATCTCCAGCATTTCCTGGAGATTTGCAACACCTCCACCATCCGCGGAGTAAGTATCGATGCCATTCGCCTTCGTTTATTTCCATTCTCATTATTAGGCAAGGCGAAACAATGGTTTTATGCTAACCGCGAAGCAATAGATACCTGGGATAAATGCACTAGTGCTTTCTTGCTAAAATTCTTTCCGGTTGGGAAAACCAACGCCCTCCAGAATAAAATAGCTAGTTTTCAGCAGTTAAAAGATGAAACAGTCCCGGAGGCATGGGATCGCCTCCAGGACTATATTTCTGCTTTTCCTCACCATGGTATGCAGAGTTGGTTCATAATCCAAACTTTCTATCATGGGCTGAGAAATTCTGCCCGTGAGTACCTGGATGCTGCTGCTGGAGGCTCGTTCTTCTCTCTTGAGGAGAGTCGTGCGAAGGCCCTCATAGAGAAGATGGTCGAGAACCAAGGTTGGTCCGACGACCGGACTCAACCAAAGACCCGAGGAGTTCACCAAGTTGAAGCTCTGGACATGCTCGCTGCCAAGATGGACCCCCTGATAAAGAAACTGGAGGCCCCTGTTCAAGAAACGGTGCAAGCCATGGACGCTCGCATGACCTGCGAAGTCTGTGGCAACACTTGCCATTCGGGGAATGACTGCCCTGAAACGCGAGAAGATGCCCACTACGTCAACAACTCCAACAACAACGGGTACCGACCGAACAACTACGGCAACCAAGGCTGGAATCCGCGCCCAAACCTCCCTTTTGAGAGGCCTCAACAAGGTAACAATTTCAATTCCAGCAATTTCAATAATCAGCCGTCTCTTAGAGATCTTGTGTTTAGCCAGATGAAAATAACTGAAAACATCAATAAAAAGCTTGCTGCTAATGATAAAATGCTGGAAAGCATAGACTCTAGGATGGAATCATTTTCTTCTGCTATGAAAAGTCAACTGAGCTTTAATAAAATGATAGAAACTCAAGTCGCTCAGTTAGCTGCTGCTGTTCCTGTCACTGAATCGGGGAAGATTCTGGGGCAACCCGAACCTTCCATCAAAATAGTGAAAGCCGTCACTACAAGGCATGGTAAGATGCCTCGTAGTGTCTTCCGAACTAACCATGCAGGGAAGGTCGCACGCATCCAAGTGCTGACACCAAGATAGACCTACCTGCCGAGAGCTGCAAAAAGGGCGATCATCAAGACCTCTCCGGATAGGAAGGAAGATCCCGGAGTGCCCATCATTCAGTGCACGATCTGGAATCGTCGCATTGATGATGCACTTTGTGATCTGGGGGCAAGCGTCAACATCATGTGTAAGGTATTATTTAAGAAATTACGCTACCCTACTTTGTCACCTACTACTGCCCAGGTACAGCTTGCGGACTCAACCATCCGCTACCCCGAGGGGGTGATCGAGAATGTACTAGTCCGGATCTGGGGACAATATGTCCCTGTGGACTTCGTTGTCCTCGACACGGGGAACGAGTATTCATTTCCCCTTGTGTTGGGCCGACCATTCTTGAACACCACCCGTGCTAGGATCGATATGGATGCGAGAGAAATCTCGTTCCGTATCGACGGGAGGTTGACTTACTTCAAGTTTCAACCCCGGGAAGAGAAGAAGGCAGAGCCACTCACACCGGAGCAGAGGAGCGCCGAGTGTTTCCTTAAGGCTCTCATTAATGGAGAGCTGGAAATACTCGGTGGTGAGCAGCTCAAGTGGAACGAGCCGACAAAACCGACAAGTGCAGAAGAAATGGATTTCCTCGTAAAAGAATACGAGGAAGAACAAGCCCTCTGGAATTCTCCAGAGATGTCGATCCCACCGCCACCAACACCGAAGAATAAGAACAAGAAAATGTGGCGGAAGAAGGTTGCATCGTCCGAGTCATCCACTCTAGGACCGGACGATGACAAGAGCAACTGAAGACAGGAGAAGTCCCGCTCGCGGACTTAAAAGCTGAGCTCTCGCCGCGAGGAAAACCGGTATGTATCCCATATTTCCCTTCCAATTTTTAAATTCTCAATTGCATTTGCATGTTTCCCCTTTTCAAAATAAATGAACCACTTGAGTAATTAATTTGAGAGAGAGTAGAAAATTTTGCAAGCTTGGTTAGAAATAATTGGACACATGCTGAAATTTTACCTAGGGTGGATGTAATTGGTAACTTTTATCATTTTCATTCCTTCTAGAACAATCCAATTACTTACCATCACCACCAACTAGCACCAAACATGTCTACCCCACTAAAAATGGCTGCACACTCACCAATTATCACAAACATGGCAGCATGGGGGTGACTACACTAAAACCAACTTTGGTCATGTCAAGTTTGCATCTCACCTACCACTTAAAACCACTCACATGACCTGGGGGATTGTTGGCCACACAAAATTTCGTGGAATCAAAGCAAGGGGAGGTGCTCCACTCAGGGAGGAGTGGACTGGCCACCAGGGCCTGGTTCGCCCGAACCACCCAGTTCGGCCGAACCAGGGACCTGCCTCCCCTCGGACTATAAATGCTGGTGCATTGCTTGCTTGCTCTCACACACTCATACACTCTGAAAAAATTCTGCTAGGATCTCTCTCCCTCTATCTCAAGTTCTTTGCTCTAGTGCTTGCTCAAGTTCTCCCCAAGTTCTTGCTCAAGTTTTGGTTCACTTGCATCACTAGAAAATCCCAAAAATATTTTGTTTTTGCTGTGATCTTTGTGCTGAATTTCTGGACGATTTTGTGGTGGTCACCGACACCCACAAGAACGACTCACCTTTTGTGGTGGTTTTCATCCCCGCAAGAACGATTAACTATCTTGAACGACTGACTTGATTTTCTTGTGCTAACCATATATATATTCAGTCCTTCGAGTAGTTGTTGTTGCACTAACCTTTTGCAGGAATCATGTCAAAGTTCTTCACGTCGCTCCGTTGTTCCGCCCGGCTAGGCCGACGATCAGACGATGCTGGGAGCTCCCCAGCTCCGTCCCGAGGCTCGAGCCGGATGGACACGGACGAGCACGAAGCAGCCGGCTCGGGATGGGGCCATGTCACACCCCCGGCCAGGCTGCTCCTGAGCGAGAGTGACATCAACCTTAGAACAGAAAGGGAGCAGAACACCTTCAACGAGCTTCGGCTGAAGGAGTTCGAGCACACCCGTGTGTTTGAGCAAGATTTGCTCAGGGACACGGGGATGGATGCAGAGTTTACAGAAATCTTCCAGGCCATTGGCTGGGAGAATTTCTGGCACATCAACGAAGAAGGTTCGTACCTGCTCACCCTTGAATTCCTCTCGACTTTGGTTTCTGAAACTAGGGTGATTCGTTTTCGGTTCTTCAACCAAGAGTTCTTCTGCTCTTGGAGGGATTTTAGTTCGGGTCTCGGATTTTCAAGCCGTTGTTCCTTACACCCGAACAAAGCGCTTAAAAGATTTGACCGGGTGGCATTTTGGAAAAAGATTTCGGGGGATACCAACTGTCATGCGCCACGCACGAACAGCATACATAACCCCACTTTGCATTTCATGCATCGTTGGGTGTCTATGACGGTATTCCCCCGGGCAGATTTGCGCCCTATCAACACCATCGAGTTGCGGGTTCTTTTTGCCATGGTCAAGCAGATTCCCTATTCACCTGTGAAAGACATGGTTGGTCACTGGCTGTCTCATATTTCTCGTGCGGGTAGCATGGCGATGACTTCTCTAGTCACTCGCCTTGCTATCCATCTGGGCGTCCTCCAAGGCGCCCGGCTCACGTACATCGAGACAGCGCGTTCCGTCGTGGATGCCGAGCACTTCGTGCAAGCCCACATGATACGGTGGACGCCTGACGCAACGCTAGCTATGATTTACCGTGGTTATACAACTGAAGTGACCTTGCCTTGTGCAGCACTAAGGTTGTATACCACGCCGAAACTAACTCTTCAGTTGAGGACCGAGTCGGACGACTCTCCACCTTGGAGAGAGCCCGCTCGGCACAGCGTTGCAGGTGACGGACACGTCACGAGGGGACGAGCCAGGCGTGATGCTAGGCTCGCCACCTCACAGGAGCCGGAAGATGCACCACAAATGCCGCACCGACACACTTCCGCTTTTGAGGCCACCTACGACATGTACACCGGCGCTGGGACGTCCGGAGCAGGAGGCTCCAGGCAGCATCAGGAGCCGAACTACTTCACCTTAGGACGCTGGGATCACGGCCAGGACACGGACTCTGAGTGGTCCGGGAGCTGGTATGGAGGGGGATACGACAGTGCCTCCCAACCATACTACCCCGGATACTCACAGTCCGCATGCTTCGACTACGGCCGGGAGTTGTCCTACATCTCCGACCGAGTCGAGCTCATCGACGACCGTACCCGAGAGATTCAAGACACGCTAGCCCGCCATTCTCAGTACCATCAAGAGAATAGCGGGATGGTGGCGTCTATCCAGCACGACGTCCACGAACAAGCGGAACAGCTAAGCCATTACCTTTCAAGGCTCAACCCCTACCAGTGAAAGTCCAAGCTTGGGGGAGGACCCCCACCAGGTATGTCCCGATTTATCCAGCACTTTGATCATTTAATTTCCCTTTCATTTCCCTTCATGATAGTTTGCATTTTAAAAAATGAAAATACCAAAAATATTTCCCTTAAAACAATATTTCCCTTGAATAAAATAACTCCCAACTATGCATGGAATGAATCATATGCCTCTCACCTTGGAAATGATGAATAGTTGCTCTGTCATTAATTTTGCAAGTACTTTGTTTCAACTAGTTGCTAGATTGTGCTTGAGTTATTTGGCATGAGTAAAAATGATCCTGAAAACATTGTGGGAGCACATGCTTTATTCCAAGTCTAAGTTGTTGTGGGATTGATATAGTGCGAATTTGGTTAAATTCTATTCTGCTTTTAGTACGGGGAAAATCTCGGAAATTTATGCTTTCCAAATGAAACAAGTTCCTCATTGGTCAAAATACCTACCAGAGCCATATGATAAGCTTAGTTGAAAATTTCTACTCATATGCTGCTTGTTATCTTAGTGAGCTTTGTCAAATTGTTGTGACCTTTGAGTGAAGCTTTCATATTCTTAAAGATCGAGACCCACGTACACACACCGCCTCTCACTTGCAATTCCTACACTGGGAGTTAGCAAACATTTTCCATCATCCATCCACAAAAATAAATGCTCCGTGTTCTATGATTTCCCTCTCCAAATATTCTTGATAGAGACATGGGCTATGCAAAAAGAAAAACATGCCAAAGAAGCATGGCAAAAATAAGAGAAAAAGAAAAGCATGCCAAAGAGCATGGCAAAGAGAAGGAGAAAAAGAAAAGCATGCCAAGTGGCATGGCAAAAATATGAGAATAAAAGATAGCCCATGTTCTCGAAAACAAATCAAGGAGAGGTAAATTCATCCAAGGAGTCCCACCATATTCCATTCCACCATTCCACCATATTCCATTCCACTATTCCACCATATTCCACTCCACCATTCCACCATATTCCACTCCATTCATATCCACACACTTGCACGTCTCGATCTTAAGATGTGATTTGTCTCCTCAGAGATCCGGTCTTTGACTTAGCAAAATATAAGATGCATGCATGCCTTCATCCTTTGTCCCTGAGCCACACAAAAAGCCATATTAGATGTTAGGCTGAAAAGAAGGCACAAGCCTTTGGTGAGGATTCAAATACACTTGAGTGATTGAGTGTGCCAATGAGGAACAATTTGTAGTTTTCAAAACTTATGAAAAACTCCGAGATGGGATCCTGAAAAGAGTAGAGTGGAATAAAACTGAGTTTAAACTGTTTGTCCTTTCAACCGCCCAAGATAAGGAGATTGCTATAAGCCCCATAGGTAAAAAGGTGATTTGGAACTTTGCCCATGATTCAAGTATTTTTGAAGACTAGTTGTTTATAAGTTACCTGCAAAAGAAATGACATTGTAGCAACTTCTGATCCACCGAGCCTAAGTTTATATCTTTGCTCGAGGACGAGCTAAGAGCTAAGCTTGGGGGAGCTTGTTGGCGGTCGTTACAGCCCAAATCCGACCACCAATACTCGGGAATAAATGAGGTTATATGCAACATTCCATGTACTTAGGTTTTATTTCTAATAAAGTTCCACGAGTTCTGGTGAGTGTCACTTGTGCAGGTACAACTACGACAAATATGTGCTATTGGGGCCGGAAATGACCAAATCGGCCGAACGACTCCGTTCGGCCGGTTACCCCCCTTAGCCGAGCAGACCACCGGGAGTCGTCCACATCAACAATGACCAAGCGAACACATCACATGACACGTGGGCGACCGCCAACACATCCCAGAGCACTAACACGTCATCCTGGGCCGAATGAATTCAAGACCAAGCAGCAGAGGCCGGCCCATGGACGTCTAGGCACCAGAGGCAGTGCTGGGGAGGCCGGCCACGGGCCAGGCCCAGTTCGGCCGAACTGGGGCCTTCGGCCGAACCGCCCCCAGCACGTAACCGCCTCCAGGGAGCTGCCCACAGCCATTGGATGCAAAGGCGGTGGGATGGTCGGTTCGGCCGAACCGACCTGTTCGGCCGAACCGCCTCCCCTCGCCCGAAATCCCAGGGGGTACCCCCCTGGCTTCCTTGGCCGCTACCCTGCCTCAACCGCCTTGGACTCCTATAAATACAGTGCCAAGCTGCTCATTCAACACACACCAAGCCAAGGAGCTCATTTCCACTTTCATTCTAGTAGAGTTAGGATAGTTTAGTTGGGAGTTAGAGTTGAGTCGAGCTTTGCCTCGGAGGTTCCGGAGTCGTCTTCAGAAGCTCTGGTAATAGCTCTTGTATCTTTTACTTTACCTTTTGTAAGACATTGAGTATCAATATAGTTATCTTTATCACTTTGCCTTTGTCATTTATATCTTGCTTCTACTTTATCCTAGTTGCAAATATATCTTGTTTAGACTATAGTCAGTTATAGTTCTAGTGCTTATAGTCTTGTTTAAGTCTTTGTCTTGGCTGATTCTTCGATCTTGCTTGATACTGGAGGTGAACTGTCACCAAGAGTATTGACAAGGTTGCTTGCTCTTGCTAGCAGAGTAAGTAGTCGTTGTCTAGTGTAGGAGTGGTTCCTAGACTAGTCAGTGGCCTTAGTTTATTCCCGTCGAAACGGAGGTGGTAGCCGGGAGGTGGTGACAGCCCTTTCGGTCTTCGTAGCCCATCACGTTAGTTCCGGTCCGTAGGATTCCCCAGTTGGGAAATAGTGGCACCCATTCTCATCCCTTTCTGTGTGTTCACCGGTTCCCTTGTCCCGAAGCTAAGACATTAGAGTTATCCCAGATCTCCTAGTGCTGGCTCTGTAGGCGCTGTATCTCTAAGCTAGAGTGACATAGGTAGATAAAGAATCCAGGAGTCCTGTATCTCTTCTCGTTGTCCTCCCAGCTATCTATCTCTTCTCTTCCTTACCTGAGTATCCCTTGAGTTGTGTGTCCGGTATATCCACTCCTATCCAATACCTTTATCCCCTGTCTTGTCTAGTCGTGTACCCTCCTCTGATAGTCTCGAATATCTGTTCACTAGTAATCTTGCCAAAGCTTCCCTGTGGAAATATAAATTACGATACCTCGGGATACTCCCAGGTGAAGTGCTACAGCGGTGATTCTGTGCGCTTGCAGAATATTTCTATATTTTACTAAGCAGTAAGGAAAACCACTGAAACACTCCTTACCCCAGTACAAGGATTCTTAATTCTGATATTGGATCGTAAGAAGTGCCAACACACTCCATGCAAGCATACAATCCTCTCCATGTATAGCTCTGCCAGTCTGGCTCTTGTGTAGGTGGTCTTCACAGGAAGGAAGTGGGCCACTTTTGTTAAGCGATCCACAATCACCCAAATGGAGTCAAATCCTCGCTATTTGTGGGGTAGACCAGTAATGAAGTCCATGCCAACTTCTTCCCATTTCCATTCGGGTATCTTCAAGGGCTGGAGTAATCCGGCTGGCCTCTGGTGTTCAGCCTTAACTCTCTGACAAGTGTCACATAGTGCCACATGTGTCGCCACATCACGCTTCAATCCGTACCACTAGAATCTTTCCTTGATGTCTTGGTACATCTTGGTGCTCCCTGGGTGGATCGAGTATGCCGAATCATGCGCTTCTCTTTGGATCGTGTCCTTGATCTGCGCTATATCGGGCACACAAATCCTCTTCCCGTGCCACAAGATTCCCTGTTCATTAACTCGAAATCCAGGGGAATTTCCTAGGGCAACATTCTACATAATCTCCTTGATCTTTTCATCACCAAGCTGTCCTTTCCGGATCTCCTGCTCAAGAGTCTGTTCTACCGTCATCTCTGTGATGCTGGTCATGAACCCCAGACTCATCTTCTCAAATTCCCGGCTGAGTTCTTCAGGCAGACAACGACCGGTGATCCTGTTCACATAACTTCTCCTGCTCAGAGCATCTGCCACCAAGTTAGCCTTGCCAGGGTGGTAATGGATCTCCAGATCATAGTCCTTGATCAACTCCAACCATCGGCGTTGCCTCATATTCAGCTCTGACTGAGTGAAGACATACTTCAGGCTCTTGTGATCAGTGTAGATGTCACATTTGTGCCCAATCAGGTAATGCCTCCAAATCTTCAAAGCATGCACCACAGCTGCCAACTCCAAATCATGTGTCGGATAATTCTGCTCATGCTTCTGCAACTGTCTTGATGCATATGCCACGACTCTCCCTTCTTGCATAAGTACACACCCCAGTCCTAGACGGGATGCATCGCAGTAGATGGAGAAGCTCTTGGCTATGTCGGGCAATACCAATACAGGTGCTGTTGTCAGCCTCTTCTTCAACTCTTCGAAGATGGTTTGGCACTCCTCTGTCCAGATGAACTTGGCATTTTTCTCCAATAACGCCGTCATGGGTTTAGCAATCTTGGAGAATCCTTCAATGAAACGCCGATAATATCCGGCCATTCCAAGGAAACTCCTGATCTCGCTGACATCCCGAGGCAGGTTACAGCTCAACACATCATGAACCTTCTTCGGATCAACTGCTACTCCTTCATTGGACAGCATGTGTCCCAAGAATGCCACTTCCTTCAACTAGAATTCACACTTGCTCAACTTGGCATATAGCTGATGTTCCCGGAGTCTCTGCATCACCTTCTTCAAATGATCTTCATGTTCCTCTTCATTCTTGGAGAAGACCAGGATGTCATCAATGAACACCTCCACGAACTTGTCAAGGTAGTCCATGAAGACACTATTCATCAGGTACATGAAGTATGCACGAGCATTGGTCAGCCCAAATGACATAACCGTGAACTCATATAACCCGTACCGAGTAGTGAAAGCCGTCTTGGGTATGTCCGATGACCGGATCCTCATCTGATGATAACCCGATCGAAGGTCTATCTTGGAGAACACACAAGCTCCCTTCAGCTGATCAAACAAATCATCAATCCTTGGCAGTGGGTACTTGTTCTTGACGGTCACTTTGTTGAGGGCTCGATAGTCCACACACATCCTCTGTGTCCCATCTTCCTGTCCACGAATAGTACTGGTGCTCCCCATGGTGAAGCACTAGGACGAATATACCCCTTGGCTAGCAAGGAACTTAATTCCTCCTTCAGTTTCTCTAGTTCCTTCACTCCCATTCTATATGGCCTTTTAGCAATAGGCGCAGTGCCAGGTTTTAGTTCAATAACGAATTCAACTTCGCGTTCTGGGGGCATACCTGGCAATTCCTCAGGGAACACATCCGAGAACTTGCTCACCATCCTGATGTCTTCCGGAGCTGCACCATCAGCTTGATTGACTTGATTATGCTCCAATGGATTGGCTGCCTGGTACTCCACCTTATCTTCAGACTCTGCCGTCAGTTGTACAGTCCTCCTGGCGCACTGGATCACTGCATCATATCTGGCTAGCCAACTCATACCCAGAATTAGGTCGAAACCAATAGACTCCAGGACGATTGGGCGTGCCTCGAAGTCTACCCCCCTTATGGTGACAGTGACATGGGGACAACGTAGAGTGGCGCGTTGTTCCCCTCCTGGTGAGCTAACTAGCATAGCATTCTTCATGGGCAGTAATGTCACTAAGTTCTTTTTCACAAATGCAGCAGATATGAAAGCCTGCGAAGCTCTGGAATTGAACAAAATAGTCGCAGGGGTGGAGTTGACAGGGAACGTACCTACTACCACATCAGTAGCTCCCTCAACAGTCTCCGCCCCAGTGTGGTTGAGCTTTCCTCTAGCGGGGTTCTGCGGAGCACGGTTGGCCTGGCCCTGTTGCTGATTCTGCGGTAGACCAGCCCTCTGATTGTTGTTCTGGCCGGCGGTGTTCTCTGTCTTCTTAGGGCAGACATTGGCATAGTGCCCCTGCTCTCCACAGTGATAGCACACCCTGGGAGCCACTGACGTGTTGTTGACGGGGTTGGGGCGCTGAACATGGCCTTGTTGCACCGGGTTGCGCTGAGCTGGAGCATTCTGTAGCTAGTTCTGAGGACGCTGCTGCTGTGGCGCGTGGGGGTACTGGAGGCGCTGCTGGTGCTGGCCACGGTTGAACGGGCCCTGCTGACTCTGGAAGCGCAGCTGGCTCCCAATCTGCTGACTGCCCTGAGGAGGAACAAAACGGGGGTGACTGCTACTCCCGATCTGCTGGCCCTGGAACTTCCTATTCTTTTCCTCCATCTCACAGCGCTTGTGTTCCAGCATCAAAGCACCGTCCACCATTCCTGGAAGTTGGGAAACCTGGTGCACATCAGCTGGTATTGCAGTGCATCCTGCAAGCCGTCACGGAACTTGGACTGCTTCTTCTTGTCGGTGTCCACGTCCTCAGGAGCATAACGGGCCAACTCGATGAACTTGTCACGGTAGGCGGTGACACTCATCCCTTCTTGCTTCAGTGCCAGGAACTCCTTCTTCTTTAGGGTCATCAGAGCTTCTGGCACGTGGTGGGAGTGGAAGCTGCTGCGGAATTTCTGCCAGGTGATCTGAGTATGGTCGATGTGAGCGTACTGGTACGAGTCCCACCAGTCCAGTGCCGGTCCCTGGAGCTGTCCTCCGGCGTACAACACCTTCTCCCGGTCGTTGCACTACACGATGTCGAGCTGTCTCTCCACCGCCTTGAGCCAATCGTCAGCCTGCAGGGGTCGGTGGCCTTGATGAAGCTAGGAGGACGCCCCTTCAGGAATTCACCCCTCTTGTCACGGGGCGGCATGTTGTGCTACGGCGGATTCTGCTGGTTCTGCTGCATCATCGCCATTGTCTGGGCCATCTGCTGCATCAGCTGGGTCTGCGTGAGCATCATCTGCTCAATGGTGGGAGGTGGTGGCGGCAGTCCGCTGGCACCGGGGTTACTCCTTGTGTTCACCATCTATCATCAATAAATAATTCTCATAAAAACTCTGATGGTTATGGCTTCAGAGGCTTACCAATTTGTTATGATGGAGGGCTTAAATAGAAAAAGAGCAAGAGAAATGAATACCCCCTCTATTTAATCACTAAAGTCCTTAAACCTTAGTCCTACATCTAGATGGTAGTAGACTTGCGTCTACGCCCATCACAATCATTATAAAAATCCAAATCAAGCATAGGCACAATGACAATCATTTCAAGCACCTAAAGACATGATTCACACAAGACTCGACTAGATTTAAGTTTTAAAAAAGTGAATCTAGATGACATATAAGACATAATCATGGTGGTCTCCTAAGATTTGTCAACTATTCTAACTAGGCTGCGATCCAACAGTCAACCTGGCTCTGATACCAATCTGTCACACCCGGATTTTCACAAAAACCTGAATGCGGCCATATGTGTGCCCAGGAAGTCATAGTACACACATAGCGAACAAATATGATAAACAGAGAACATATGCTGGAATAAATTCTTCATTAAATAAAATGTTTACATCAGAGTGCTTCATAAATGATCTAAATAATAACAGCGGAAGACTAATAAAACTCTCAACTAATGGAGCCGCAATCCACAGGGACTCTGACTGGGAGATCATAACTCAGTAGTACGGTAAATCTCCTGGAAACTCAGCAGCAGACTCATGCCCAGCCCAATCTGTTTACCCATCCGGGATTTGTTGAATAAAATGACAAGTGTAAGTAAACAATTACTTAGCAAGTATAGCACGAGTATGAAGGCTCAAAATAGGCTAGACACGGCTTAACTGCATTAGCAATTTTACTTGGTTCATTTTAAGATTAACCAAATTACTACAAGTGAATGAAGCCCGGTTGTAACCCAATTAATAAAGTTAAGTGACATTAAACATAAATAAACATCACCTTCTAATAAAAAAGGATCCAGGCCACTCGTGACCCTGAGCAAGGCTATCATGATAGATTTACACTCTGCAGAGGTTTCGCCCTTTACCCACTAGTCGCGTAAAAGTTCAAAAGAACTTTGCACCCAACCACGCACATCAACACTTCCGAGGTGTGATTGCATAGGGACGCTACGAGACTTTTCACAAGACACCCTAACAAGACAGTGGCCGCTAAGGTACAATAAGGTGGTGAGACTCTAGGCACCGAGATCGACGTACGCCTACGGAGTCACACCATAGGGGGGTCGATGGCGTCCAGAGCGCGGGCATCGCACCCAACAATGCGCAACGTGCGGAGTTCCCCATCGCAGGGACTCCCAACACGGGACTCGGTCTGACGAGACCTAGCCGACGGGGCCACCATCCTCGGTGGAATCAAGAAACACCCCGTGCCTTACTTCCCATAACGCCGTCGGCCCCACCGGTAACCACTGGCAAGCTAGAGACGTACAAGTTACTTGACAAAGACCAGAGCCATAATAGTTCTAGCGGTGGCGACATGCTCCTGGGTTGCCGCTGTAAGAACCGGACCTTACGGAGAGACGCTGGAGCAAAGCAGACAGCACGTGCCCAAGTTCCCTAAACCATGTTGCTAAAAAGCAAGTTTTATCATTAATGTTGAAGTGAACCATTAAGTCAAAATTAACAGTTAAATAATGGTGACAGTAGCTGCGCATAGCAAAATCTACCCATATGCATAAACCCAAGGTAATCAAAGGATATGAGTAAACAAACTAGGTACAACCTTAATGGTACATCAAATTTAGACAGATGCAAGTATGAAATAATTTTAATACAAGTGAGTAGGTAGCAAGGATTATCCGTGCTATAACTTGCCTTTCTCGAAGGGCTACTGCTGCTCCTGCTATGGGTCCTGCTCCGGAAAGTCCCCCACGTACTCGAACTCCAAAGCGTACGGCTCACCGACTGTCCATGAATCACCATACAAGCGAGCACGCAAACCAATACATGCAAACAAATAATAATCTATTAGAACAGTACACCAAACAGTAGAAACAGTACAAATAAAGCTTTTAGAAATATTCTACGTTTCACTACAAACACATGAGCGCAAAAATCACACTAATCAGAGCTAAAACGGAAAAGATATGGCTTTTCTAAGTTCTAGGGACCTGCTGGCAATTTTTAAAAGGTTCCAGGGCCTTATTTGAAGAAAACCGAGGACCTATGCGTAAATACGCGTAAAAACAGGAGGGCCTATGCGCAAAAGACGCAACTCAGGACCGTGGGTTCTATAATTAAAAAGGGTAGGGGGTTTTTCAAAAGAAAAAGGACCTAACTGCAATTACTTTTGAACTACGGTGGACTGCGGGTTCTATTTTAAATAGTGGAGGGGCTTTCTTGCTAATCCACCGGAGTTGACCGGTATGCGCTTGATTGACCCGAGTCAGGGGGTGCACGAGGACCTTCAGATCTGGATCCAACGATCCAGATCGACCCGAGGCGGCGACCGGCAGGAAACAGGATGGGGGCGGCGGCGCCGCCGCTGGGAGCGGCGTAGGATCGCCGGAGTAAGGGGATTTGGCGCTAGGGGGTTCCATTGGCTCCGGGGTTTGGTCCTAGAGACTCAGGGCGGTACAGCGAGCATACCTGGATGGCTCACGTCGACGGGGGAGCGACGGGGACGTCGGACGACGAGGACCAGCAACGAGGCTCGCCGGCGAGAGAGGGGAGGGGTGCTATAGCGCCTGGTTTTGGGCGTGGCTTGGCTCGGGAGCACCAGAGGGCCAAGCCGAACGCACCTAAGGGGTCCACAACGGTGGTGGAGCAATGGCCGGTAGAGCTTCTCGGGCGGCGCGCGGAGCGTGGCGTGGGAGCGCTGGAGAGCTTGGGGGGAGCGGAGCGAGGTGTGTGTAACACCCCGCCGTCCACGAGCCGCCTCGCACAACCCTTCCGAGGGGCGTGCACGCGTACACATAGCACCCTGCTTACACTTTTGTCCTCACTTCGTGTAAAAGGGTTAACCCGAAGGTGCTATGGCTGGAAGACAAAGGCTTATAAGTTGCCTCCACCCTTGCTAAAGGAGCAATGTGGCACTAAACACATGCGTCCCGCACTCATGGGCCACTACTGGGCCATACAAACTGGGCCGGGTGTGACATACATGTCATACCCCCCCTCAAAGAACCCGACGTCCTCGTCGGCGCAACTCACCCACACGGGCAAATGTCCAGGACCGTTCCCCCTTAGCGCACGACCGTACGTCCAGTGCCGGC
This sequence comes from Echinochloa phyllopogon, assembly GCA_033239725.1. NCBI lineage: Eukaryota > Viridiplantae > Streptophyta > Magnoliopsida > Poales > Poaceae > Echinochloa > Echinochloa phyllopogon. The sequence continues at coordinate 17,182,702 of BTCW01000015.1, read as the reverse complement.
GCCATAGTCCATGCCGTATGCCCTACCCGGGCCACACGCGCCATGCGCCCTATGCCCGCACACTGACCCGTACGCGCAACCGCGAGGGTCGGCTCTGATACCATTTGTAACACCCCGACGTCCACGAGCCGCCCCGCACAGCCCTTCCGAGGGGCGTGCACGCGTACACAAAGCACCCTGCTTACACTTTCGTCCTCGCTTCGTGTAAAAGGGTTAACCCGAAGGTGCTATGGCTGGAAGACAAAGGCTTATAAGTTGCCTCCACCCTTGCTAAAGGAGCAATGTGGCACTAAACATGTGCGTCCCGCACTCATGGGCCACTACTGGGCCATACAAACTGGGCCGGGTGTGACAGTGTGTGAGGGCTTGGGGTGCGCGGGGGGTGCCCGGGGATGGTCGCAATTGTCAGGTTCGCCGGGGATGGGGCGGCGGCCGGCGGCGGATCACGGGTTGCCATCGGGACAGGGGCTTTCCATGCGAGGCGCACGGCGAAAATAGGAAGGCGTGCGCAGGGAGGCTCCACGAAGCTTCAAGGTGCTCCTCAGTGGTCCACAGCCGCGCGGGGAGGCGGAGCTTGCCATGCGGGAAAGCGCCGGCGTCTGTCGCGCGGGGGGGGGAGAAGGAAAGAGAGGTGGGAGAGGGAGATGACAGGCGGGCCCCGCTTGTCGGTGGGAGAGGGAAGGGAGAGAGTGGGGCGTGGGAGTTGGGCCGGGGAGGCGGCTGGGCCGAGGGGGCGCGGGGGAGCTGGCGAGCTGGGCCGGCTCGGGTGAAAGAGGCCCAGGCGGGGGGGGGGGGGAGGAGTGGAGGGATTTGGGCCGAGGAAGAGATTTGGAGGAGCAGGAGTGGACCGGGCAGAGAGTGTAGGGAGCAGAAATGGACTCGGGTTGAAATAACTTTTCTAGGACTCGAAACAAGGTGATTCAAATTTGAATTTAAATAAATTTAAATTCTCATTTGAATCACAAGCAATACAAAAAAAATAAATGCAGCAGCATGAATGCAACAAAAATATTTCTACAACTTATATTTGATTTAATTTTTCATGAATAATTCATTTAACCTATATTAGTTATGAACAAATTAAATAAATACCAATTAATTACTAAAAATTTTAAATAGGCAATTTTTGGGTGTTACACCCTCATCCTCACCCCGCCTCCAATTCGAGCCCCAGCCCCCTCGGTGCCCCCCTCCACACAGCGCCGCCACTCTCTCCCCCGTCAGAGCGCCGCCGCGACGACGATCCACCTCACCATCGCCCCAATCTCGTCGTGAACCACCAGGAAGGCTTTACTTGGTAGTAAGCTTCACCACGAGTCATCCCTTGCTCTCTCCCTTCCTCCGTAGCACGCGCACCACCTCGCCGGAGCGCCACCCCCACTGTCCACCGTCGGGCGCCCTCATGGCTGCTCTTCTGTCGTTGAGGGTCAATCGGTTGAACTCGTCACGCCGCCACGAGTCCGTAGGACCAAGCCACATAGGAAACCGAGCTCCGTAGTGCGATTCCGGCCTTACTCCGGCGAGCTCGCCGCCGCTGCCCGTGTAGCGCCGCCGCGCCCCTGCATCCCCTCCGGTGACCCAGCCCCCCGAGCCATCCTTACCCTTGGATCCCGATCCGACGGCCCCGGTGCGTTCCCCCTTCCCAGTCAAACCCGAGAAAACGGTCAGCGCTAGCGTTTTGTTAAAAAGCCCCTGCAAGTTTTGAAATCAACCCGCGGTCCATGTTAGTTTTAAAAGTATTTACATCCATGCCCCTGGTTTTCGAAAAAACCCCTAATCTTTTTAGAAATAGCGCCCGAGGTCCTATTTTGGTGTTTTTACTCGTTAGCCCTTCTGTTTTAATACGTAATTACGCAAAGGTCCTCGGTTTCCTTCAAATAAGCCCCTGGAAACTTTTAAAACTTACCAGCAGGTCCCTAGGACTTAGATTTGACATATCTTTTTCCGTTTTAGCTCCGATTAGTGTGATTTTCGCGCTCATGTGTTCGTAGTAAAGCGTAGATTAATTCTAAAAGCTTTATTTAACTGTTTCTATTGTTTGGTGTATTGTTTTAATAGATTATTATTTGTTTACATTTATTGGCTTACGTGCATGTTTGTGTGGTGAATCGTGTCCAGTCGGTGAGCCTTTCACGTTGGACTTTGAGTACGAGGAGGACTTTCAGGGACAGGACTCACAATAGCAGGAGCAGCCGCCCTTTGAGGAAGGCAAGTTATAGCACGGACAATCCTTGCTACCTACTCACCCTGTATTAAATTATTTCATAAATGCATGTGTCTAATTTGATGTACCATTAAAGTTGTACCTAGTTTTGAATATCCTATCCTTGTTTACCTTGGGTTTATGCATATGGGTAGATCTTTGCTAAGCGCAGCTACTATCACCATTATTTAACTATTAATTTTGACTTAATGGTTCACTTCAACATTAATGATAAAACTTGCTTTTTAGCAACTTGGTTTAGGGAACTAGAGCATGTGCTTCGTGCTTTGCTCTAGTGTCTCTCCATAAGGTCCGGTTCTTAAAGCGGCAACCCAGGAGCCTGTCGCCACTGCTAGAACTATTATGGCTGTGGTCTTGGTCAAGTAGCATGTACGTCTCTAGCTTGTCAGTGGTTACCGGAGTGGCCGACAGCGCTATGAGAACCGCTCGTGAGTGTATGGTTTGATCCATCGAGGACGGGTGATCTGTCGGCTATGCCCCCGTGAGGCACAGTCCCGTGCTAGGAGTTCCTGCGATGGGGAACTCCACACGTTGCGCATTGTTGGGTGTGATGCCCGCGCTTTGGACGCCATCGACCCCCTTATGATGTGACTCTGTTGGCGTAAGTCGATCTCGGTGCCTTGGGACATACTACCTATGTTGTACCATAGCGGCCACTGTCTCGTTAGGGTGTCTTTTAAAAAGCCTCGTAGAATCCCTATGCGATCATACCTCGGAAGTGTGATTTGTGAGGTCTGATCCACCTCCGCGTGATTGGGTTTAAAGTTCGTTTGAACTTTTACGCGACTGGTGGGTAAAGGGCGAAACCTCTACAGAGTGTAAAATCTATCATGATAGCCTTGCTCAGGGTCATGAGCGGCCTGGATCCTTTTTGATTAGAAGATGATGTTTATTTATGTTTAATGTCACTTATACTTTATTAATTGGGTTGCAACTGGGTTTCATTCACTGTAGTAACTTGGATAATGTTAAAATGAACCAACTAAAAATGCTAACGCAGTTAAGCCGAGTCTAGCCTTATTTTGAGCCTTCATACACCGTGCTATACTTGCTAAGTAAATGTTTTCTTACACTTGTCATTTATTAAACAAAATCCCGGATGGGTAAACAGATTGGGCTGGGCATGAGACTGCTGCTGAGTTTCCAGAAGATTTGCCGTACTACTGAGTTGTGATCTCCCAGTCAGAGTCCCTGTGGATTGCAGCTCCATTAGTTTGAGAGTTTATTAGTCTTTCGTTGTATTTGGTTAGTTTATTTATGATGCACTCTGATGCAAAACTTTATTTAATCAATAATTTATTCAAGCATATGTTCTCTGTTTATCATATTTGTTCGCTATATGTGTACTTTGACTTCCTCGGCACACATATGGCCGCATTTGAGTTTTTTTGAAAATCCAGGTGTGACATTGACGCCACGGTAATTGTTGTAGTTTGGCTTCATGGGAGCCGATGGCACGCCTATCTCTTTCTTCAGGGTGTAGCAGTTCCAGAATGTGTACTTTGTGTCCTTGTGGAAAGGACACAGTTCATCTAGGCGCGCCAGCTCTTCAGGGATGAATATAGACAAACACCTCACGCTCCGGGGGCATGATGTAGCTGGACTCCCCATCGACCGAGTGCTCGATAGATGGGAGAACAATCACGGCGACCTGGAACTCACCGGCAATCCAGAAACTGGGTGTGTTCTCAGATTGGATTTGAGTCGTGCGCCATGGATCACGGCTGGAGTAGTCGGTAGCCGCATTCTTGAGCCCAAAGGGGAGCCCGCCCCTGGACGTTCCAACACCTTCTCGGACAGAGCGATGCACTCGGCGAGGGTGGCATTGATGTGATCTAGCCCGCCGACGATCTCATTGGGCGGCGGGACTCGGCGTCAAGGAAATAGATCTGGGATCCATTCTTGTAGGCTGAGATGCTTGACCTGCGACATGAACGGGCCACGACGTTAGGGGAAGCCCCCGAGTTTGCTGATGCAGATTTCGTTGGCATCGAGTCGACGCTGGCGGAGCCGAAGCTGCTAGAGTCGGCGAAGAGGCTGATGCCCGAGAGGTGCTTGGGGTTGTCCTTCATGCCCGCTGGAAAGGTGACGTTGGATCGATCTGCCATCAAGCTAACTGAATGGAAAAACTCACCAATAGCCCCTATCTGGCGCGCCAACTGTCGAACCTAAGGACCAGCAATCCACTGGGGGATACCCAAGTGGTAGATTTGTAGGAGGGGAATCGCCGAGTTGAGTAGCTTGAAAGTGACACAGGAGACAAGATTTAGACAGGTTCGGGCTACCCGGAGGTATAATACCCTACATATATCCTGTGTCGGGTGGTGTTTATATTGTTTGTGCTCAACAATGCTTTAGGAAGCAATGGCGAACTTTGTGGTTACAATGGATGGGATCCCCTCAAGATATTGACGTAGACCGCCTTATATAGGCTAACGGTCTAGGGTTTATAAGTTGGTTTCAATTTAAACCTGCTAGATTACAATAGGAAATTGCATCCGAGTAGGTTTGCATAGATATCCCGGGATATCCAGAACCAAGCTAGCTACGTCTTCATCAAACTTGTCCGCCAAGTCGGGGATTCCTTGTGGGCCACCTCTAGGTCGACCCACAACCTTCTGGTAGTGGGTCCAGTAGTACCCGTATCCCACAATAATATCAAATTAAAATCTTGGATTTCTATAAGAGGGATTTGGATAGTTATTTACTGCAGTAAAGAAATTGATTTACATGGCCGCCTCCTAGAAAACTGATGAAAACTGTAAACTATAATGTTGAGCAGCCATGATAAGAAAAGATTTCGATGAAGCCACAACTTCAAAGGAGTAAAAGTGCGCTCTCCGACAACCCTACTCGAGCTTTTAAGATCTAGGATGCATTTGGTTGGATTGGAGGGATGTCATGTGTGATTGGATGGAATGGGTCTATCTCTAGGAGAGAAGTGGTGTTTTGTTCTAGAACAGCGGGATGGAGTGGTTGCAGATAGAGAATATTCTATTTAGATTCATGATGGACTCATCCCACAAAAAATGTTAATGAATTTAGTTGATGTAGAATTCTTAATCTAATTCTCTTGAGAGCGTTACGGATTACAAGCCCTGGATGCTCATGGCTTGATGGATCCTATAGTCTTCACCTTTTGTATACTAGCAAATATACTCATGCGTTGTTACAGATAAAGGACATGTAATTATAGTTCTAAGATTGATTATAGACTATATCTATTTTTTGTGATATATGTTTTGCGTAACTTAGACGTAAGATATAACTGTAATTGAATTCTAATTAGAATATTATATTAGCAAATAAAAAATGATAGGACCAAGATATTTAAAAATAATCTATATAGAAGTAGTAGACAGATGCCTATAGTATCAGATAGATTTTTGTTTCTCGAGGGATTTGCTCTTGTTGATTAAGGACGATGCAATCAATCTTTGGTCCTTAAAAAGACGTTAGAGGATGTATCCATGACATAACGAACATATGTCTGTCACCAAATAAAATGTATGAATATGAACACATGCATTTGTGAGCACCCGAGCATATTCAATTCCCACTACGTGAAAACCTTAAATAGGTAACACAACATTGATAACGGGCGCATAAAGCCTGTTACAGGTACCAGATCGGTAACGGACGTGAAACACCGACCGTTACCAATAAACGTGGCAAACATGAGTCGGACCTCACCACCACAAAGCCCGTTACCAATAACAACACACTGGTAACGGGCATTAATAAAGCCCATTTCAGTTGACACTGATAATAGACATTAATAAGGTCCGTTACTGTCACTACAATATAAATTTCAACTGGTATCAAGAATTAAAGAGGCCTGTTAATCCACTACCTCTCCTGTACCCAAAAAATCATCAAATACACTTTACTGCAGGCTTGCTTCCGCTCCTTATCCTTTTTCCCTCACCGTGTCCCTGTCCCTCCAGCATTCCACGTCCCCGTCCCTCGCGTGCCCCACATCTCTCCCCCCTCCCTCCGCGGCGGCGAATAGCCCACCTCCCCGAGCTACAGCTCTGTAGCACTCTCTCTCCTCTCGTTGGCATGTTCTCTCTCTCTCTCCTGGCTCGCTCGCTCGCGTCCCCACATCACTCTCCCCTCCTTCCGTGGAAGCGAGCAGCCCACCTCCCCGAGCTAAAGCTCTGTAGCGCGCTCTCTCTCCTCTCATTGGCCTGCTCTCTCTCTCTCTCTCTCTCTCTCTCTCTCTCTCTCCTGGCTCGCTCGCTCGCGTTTCAGAGCTCGAGGCCCTTGCCATTCCACTGCGGGAAACCCTAACCCTAGGTCCTGCACCGCCACGGGAGGACGCCGGAGAGCCGGAGCCGCGCAGCGCCGTCGATCCCAATCTAGACGCCGTTGCGTCGAGGCCGCGTTGATTGAGGTAGGTCTCTCCCTGGGTGCGGGTTTGCAGGGCGCGAATCCGGCCAGCGGGGGCTTGCAAGGAGGGTCCGTGCCGTGATCGGGTGTGGGGATTTTTTTTATGGGGTGAATGCTTCGTGCTTTTTCTGGGGGGGTCTGTGTGGGTGGGGAAATTGGGAGCTCAGTGCTGCTCGATCTCCCGGTGTTTTGGTTGCTTGACCGGATCCACATCCAACCCATCCAGAAGAGGACATGAGCAGCAGCAGCGGCCGCGGGCGGAGCATGTGAGGTGAGATCCCCCACCCCGTCTCCTTCCTCTTCCTCGCCCTCGATTCTGCAGCGTTGTTTCGTGGGATCGTGGGATTGGGATTGTTGGGGATTTAAGCATAATGGGTTACTCATGAAGTGAATTTCTGTTGGCAGAATATGGGGAATGCCTCTGCTCATGGAAAGCATATGTACAAATGCATTTTTTGAGTATAAAATTTAATTAGTTTTGTCATTTTTGCAAGTTGGTGTGGCTCATAGAAATTGCGTCTGAAGCCAATGTGACAAGGTGTGTGAGCAGCAGAAGACCTTGTAAGCCCCATTAAACTTTCTGTCCGTCAATTCTGGTTTTCCAAATTTATGCTGGTAGGACATTTGGAGGTGGCATCTCTAGCATATCATCTGGATTGTTTCGTGAGAATGTGCGATTCTTACTAATTTATCTTGGCGTGTTAGCTTTGTCTATTGAAACTTGCTTCTGAATGATATAAATTCACGATTCAAAGGGAAAACTTATGAGTGATATAAACCAATATAATGTAACTCATCATGGATCTTTGAGAAACCTTCAATTTAGTTTCTAAAATTTAAATCAAGTGTTCACTTTAAAGTGTTTCTGATTTAGTTTTCAGTGAGCTTTGCTTATTGTTGAGTGCCAGGCTCATTCCTTTCTACAATGACTTGCAGCCTCCTCAAGTCTGCATGGATGGCTTTGCTAGCAGAGAGAAGTTTAAGGCCAAAGATCTCGGCCCTTATCTTTATCATTGTTGAAGGGTCGCTACAGGATTTGCGTATCTCCCAAGGATTATGTGATAGAATTTATGGCTGAATATGCTTTATTTTTGCTGAGGCATGCGCCTAACAATCAGCCAACACAAGGGGTTCTTCTTTTATCAATTATGTTCTTTTACTGAATTGTATGTTTCGAAAAGGTACATGCCTTTTTTATGTCAATGTATCAAGATATTGTATAGTTACTAGTTCTTTTGCTCGCTGACTGTAGCATCAACACGGTGAGCATGCATTACCAATATCTGATATCTCCATGCATATGCATATTAAGCAAGGGCATGCTGTTTATGCAAATGACTAGTTCAGAAATACAATGTCTATGATTTGTATCGAAGAGTCTAGATAGTCAGCAAGTTAATTTTGCTTATTGCCACTCATCACTGATAGCTCTGCGCATCTGCGCTGACAGTGGGGAGCCGTTCTGCTGCGACTACGTTGACAGTGGGTAGATGTTCTGCTGCGATAGCTACCCCTCCACATTCAACCAAGAGTGCCTCGCCGTGAAGGTAACACCAAGTTTCTGAATCACTTTGTGCTCTCTCTGCTTGTCTGAATAACAATGTTGGCTGCATACGGATAGCAGCGCAAAATCAGCAGATCATGTAGCTAATGATGTTTGATTTTTCAGGTTCATGAGGGCTCTTGGGTGTGCCACTACTTCCGATGCATCATGTGCAGGAAAATAATGATCAGGGCCTGTCTACATTCCAACAATGCAGTGGCAAGTGTAAGGATCTCTTTCACTATCTATAAAATTTCTCATGATGTCCTCTGAGCATTTAGCTGATAAACAGCTACTTCAATTGTACTACCATATGCTATCTAACATGCATTGCATTTGTACTGTAGTTTATGAAAACCTGAAATTTTAACAGAGTTGTATGTATATGATTTGTGACTTCTAATTTGGACTACCATCGTATTAGAATCATCTTTTTTCAAAAAGATGTATCAACATTGTTAGCTTATTGATGAGTGATGACTAAACTATGTTCTTGAATTTCAGTTGGCGCAATGGCTTTACAGTAAGGTGGGAATTGGAAGAAACTAGTGGCATATGGGTCAATCCAGGTTAGTTCTATGGATAAACATTTTGCAAATCTTCCCAGTATTGCTGCATGATTCTAGCCATGCTTATGAGTTTCAATGTTTTGATTTATACTTGTTTCCCTGACTTGCAAACTACAGGAAAGTAGTCCTTCTAAGATGAAAACTGATTGTAATCTTATTCTCATCTGTGGAATTGTGATTGTAATCTTATCTTTTGAAATGTTTGTACGTGTGTACGTAATGGAACAACAAGACTAGTGTACCAATGTATATATAAAATAAAGGAAAATATCATTTATAATTCTATATTTTTTTTATTTTTCAGTTTCACATTGGTAACGTGTAACATCTATGCTCGTTACCAATGACTTGGTCATAGGTAATGGACAATATGGATGCCCGTTACTAGCTAGTGATCGGGTCATTGGTAACGGGCATAGATGTCGTCCGTTACTGTACTGGGTTATTGGTAACGAGCATATATGTTGCCCGTTAATGTACTGGGTTATTGATAAGGGACATTTGCCCGTTACCTTTGACCTATTATTAGTAACCCAAAAAGAGTAATTGGTGCTATGCCTGTTACCAATGTTGTTCTAGACCCCTTACCAATCAAGGGTTTTCAGGTAGTTTCCTATGCGTTTCTGCTCCATTCAGGAACTTGTGCAAACTAATAGCTTGGGTAGCGCTTACTCTACAACATCGTCAGTGTTACTCCCGTCCACCCTCAGTCAATTAATCATCAAACACAGGGTATTGTCCTTCGAAGGAGCTTTATCGAGCACCTATACAGAACCACAAACTACCATACTTTGATCATCAAACACATTTCTTTTAGCAGCCTGATCTTGTCGAAAGTATTCGGAAGTCGAGATGCGACCAGTTATCGATGGAAGGCAGCCCAACCTCATGCACAAATAGCTTGGTGGCCATATAGCAAATTAAAACTAAATTGGTTGGACGAGTATCATCAAGCATCGATCAATCCATATAGCTTAGAGCGCTATGAGACCCAACTTTCTGGCCAAGCCGCGAGCTCCCGATTGTCTCCCAAAAGACATGAAACCTGCCACGACGACCCTGCAGGCTGCACAGTACAACAACCAAATTATTAATTGATGTCTAACTCGATCACAACGTTGAAGTGGACTCGATCATGGTAGTGGCGCACTTCTCTATGGTCCCAGTGTGCCGGCTCGTGCAGTCGGTGGCATGAAAGCTGACAAGCGCCTTGCTAGAGAGGTGCATGCTGCGAAGGCCGTCGCGATGATGCATGTGACCCTACCACACTCACGTCCGTCCCGTTTATAGGCCACGGTACTGTTTGGATCCGGTGCTAAGGATGCATTAGCACTGGATCCAACGGCTAGGAGCGAGACGGTGCCCAGGAGTGGTAGGGGAGAACATTAGCACCGGATTCATATATTTTGGTTAAATGTTGAAAATATATTAGAAATGCTTCATATATATTGGTTAAATGTTGAAAATATAGTAGAAATGCTCCGTATGTTTAGAAATGCTTCATATATGTTAAAAATGCTTAGAAAATGTTTGATATATAATTTTTATGTAGATTAGTATATGGTCTAATTTGTACTCAAGGAAGAAATTTACAAATATATAAGTTAGAAATATATAAGTTAGAAAATATAATTTCTATTTTTGTAAATCCTATCGTGTAATTACTTTTAGTTTATATGAGACGCGAACGTGCAAATCCTATCATGCAATTGTTTTTAATTCTTAGTTAGTTTATATGAGACGCGCACGTGCAAATCCTATCGCGCAAACCCCAAACCCCGAAACCCCTAATTCCCAGCTCATCATAAACACTAAACCCCGTAACCCTAAATAACCCTAAACGGCCTAAACCCCTAGACCCCAACCACCAACCCTAGACCCCAAAACCCCTAATTCCCAGCTCGTCCTAAACCCTAAACCCCAACCACCAACCCTAAACCCCTAAATGCTAAATAACCTTAAACGGCTCCCGAAACCCCTAAACCCTGTAACCCCATAAACCCTAAAACCCCGAAAGTCCGAAACCCTAAACCCTAACCCTAACCTAAACCCTAAACTCAATATTGAAAAAAAATGTTGGGTCTTGTAAGTGCTTTCATCTCGTTTACAATTGACACTTTGAAAAAAAAATGTAATCTATGCTGACGCGACCTTTATTGCTTAACATGCAGAATGGAGATTCAAAGATGTCGGAGGGAAGGAAGTTTTGATGTTGGTTACATGGACCTGACAAAGATAAATGATAAAATCATTATAGATAACCCAGAGGAAACATATCAAAACTTATACAAGTTTATGAAAAAACAAAATTACATGAAATGCATACTATTGCCATTCAACTTTGGGTGAGTGCTTATACTGTATATTTCCTTAATTATTTCTCATTATAATGTTATATCTACTTATAAAACACTTGTATACATGTATATAGTTTTCACTGTATCCTAATCATATTGAACATCAACCGAGGTGTGGTCAATGTCTTTGATTCGTTGAAGAAATCAACATATCCTTACCAGAACATCATTGACATGTTTACAAGGTGACATATATTTTTCACTAATTAATTCTACCCTTACATTCACAATGACTTAACTCAAATTCTTGGTTCGTAGGGCGTGGGAGGAATTTCATCGAGATAACCCTGGTATCATCCATAAAACACTCACATGGAAGAATAACTTTCTGGCATGCAAGTAATTTGTACATGTAGGTCTTGGCTAATCAATTAAATGGATTTTAGTTAACTTTTTGCTCGACGGTGTCGCCAACAGGGGTTGGGAAATAATTTATGTGCATACTATGTTTGGGAGAACATACACAATTGGGGGACGAAATCGGTGACTCAACATGATATTGCAGTACGTAATAATAAACACTTGTATTTGTAAGTAAAACACTTTGTTTTATAAAATAGAGGGCTTCATTTAATAATTACTATATTTATATTAATAAGTAAAGAACTTTATTTTATAATAAATGATTATTTAGAATTAGAGGGCTTCACTTAATAATTACTATATTTATATTTGTAAGTAAAACACTTTATTTTATAATAAATGATTATTTAGAAATAGATAGGTTCATTTAATAATTACCATATTTGTATTTGTAAGTAAATCATTTATTTTATAATAAATGATTATTTAGAAATAGACTGCTTTATTTAATAATTAATATATTTAAATTTGCAAGTAAATCTTTTAGTTTATAATAAATGATTATTTAGTGCATAATTATATTTTCAATTCTGATTTACAATTATTTGTAAATTATAGATGATGAAGCTGGACGAAACATGTCTCGACCAATATAGAATCGACGTAATTAGAGAACAGCTCATCGGACGGATTTACGACGAAATCTCATAGGAGAATTTCATATCCCCGAGGAGAGCTCGAGTCGTTCCTGTAGTCGGATATCTTAAGTTGTAATATACGGTTCAAATATATATCTCTAGTCGGATATCTAAATTATAATATATATGTCTTTTATTTTGATTATACGAGTGTAGCTTATATGAATATATAGTACTACATACACAGTGACTGAATACGTATTAGAATACGTAGCATACTACGTAGGAATACAGATACATGTATGACGGCTGAAAAAATGGAAAAAAAAAGAAATCCATGTCCTTTAGCACTGGTTGTAAATACCAACCGGTGCTAAATACCCTGTTGGTGTTTATAACCGGTGCTAAAGGTATCTCAACCGGTGCCAAAAGAGCTGCACCGGTTAAAAAATCAGTGTTAAACGGGGTTTCCAACCGGTAAGATGAGCTTCTCTGGTAGGGTAAACTTCTGCGACGCAGAACTGTGCTGGAACAGCGGAGCTTTGGACAACGGCGATGATGGCGCGGCTACCCAGCAACAATTGCATGACCGAGAGAAGGTGATATACGGCACAACTGATGCACTTTAAGAGATGGTGCAAATAAGCATGATTGGCGGCTGCTGGTGGTTTAGCTCTGGGAAGAAAATTTTGGTGCCGCAACGACAGATCGGTCTCGTGACCGCTTGGATTAAGAGTGGCTACCTCCTGGCCATGCATACGAGAAGGAAGTAGGTCGACGTTCGGCATGGCTGCGCTCTCATGGATCCGGTGGCCGACGGGACCGCGTGCTGCTTGAGGCCACTTGATGCGTTCTGCAATGGTGTGATGAGCCGATGACCATGCGATGGTTATGAGACTCCCCGAGAGGTGGGTGGGGATTAGAGGATTACTATAGATTTTTTTTGGAAGGTAATGAGATTGACGGAATGGATAGAAGTCGAAGTGCGGAATGGAACAGAAACGAACTGCACGTGACAAACGTACGGAGGTCAAGCTGACAAATTACGACCACTACCAGAATGATCAGCATCTGCACCGGGTGGGAAAGCCCTTTAGCACCGGGTTTCCCACCCGGTGCAACTAATCTGAGGCTAAAGAGGTATCTCTTTAGCACCGGGTGCAGCCACGACCCGGTGCTAAAGGCCCTGCTCCGCAGCGCCTTTAGTAGGGCCTTTAGCACCGGGTCGTGGCTGCACCCGGTGCTAAAGAACCTGCCTTTAGCACCGGTTCCTGTCTGCAACCGGTGCTAAAGGCCCCGGATTTTTTTTTTTGCTTTTTTCAGTAGCCATGCATGCACGTCTATATACGTATATATTCTAATACGTGTATTCTAATGCGTATTCGGCCGACTCTATATTCATATTAGCTGACATTTCATCAAAATAGAAGACATATATATTACAAAAGTAGATATTCATGCATGTCAACTCGAGTTATATATATTTAAACTGTATTTTCTACTTAATTAAGATTGACGACTTGTTGGACTGTCCGGCACGTCCTCCAGTACTGGCGAGTGGAATTTTCCTCGGGGATTGACGACCTCGTCCCAGATCCATCCGACGAGCTGTTCTGCAATTGCGTCAATTCTTTCTAGCTCTAGGGCCTCTTCCTTCAGGCTAAACATCTATAATTTACAAATAATTGAAAGATATTTAATCCGCCGAGTTGGAGACAATAATTGTGCACTTAATAATAATGGAAATGTGTTTATTATTACATACCATAATATCGTGTTGTGTAAGCTTTTTATGTCCCCAATTCCACATGTAATCGCAAACATAGTATGCACATAAATTATTTCCCTTCCCCTGTTTGGCACACTGTCGACCAAAAGAAATTAAGTAAAATTCATATAATATATTAGCCGAGGCCTACATGTACAAATTACTTGCTTACTGGAAAGCCAATGTTCCATTTTAGTGTTTCATGTTGAATACCCGGGTGTTCTTGACGAAATTGATTCCAGGCCCTGCGAACAAAAAAATTGAGTTAAGTCATTGCGAGTGTAAGGGGTGAATTAAGTAGGGGAAAATATACATCACCTTGTCATCATGTCCATGATGTTCTGTAGTTTTTCTTTTGGAGTGTGCAATGAATCAAAGACGTTCACGACACTCAGGTCAGGGCACAATATTATTAGGAACCAGTGGAATCTGTATACATGTATACGTTATAATCAGATATGAAATAGTACACAGACAGTATGGAATCATGGTCCTTCACGCCTACTTTGATCATGCGCCATTTATTCCTTCTTGATTCTTCCAAGTACCACTCATGGAATCGACGCATCTTCGTCTGTAGCTTGCTCTCCATTTCAGGACGGACCATAGGCTCGCCAAGCTTAAACGGCCACTTCAACGTTGTGTTTACAGGCACCTCTTCTTCCCCCAGGACTTGCGCTCTGGTTAGTCCAGTCTCGGCCATTACTTGTTGCACGTTAATCTCGTCCAGAGATGGCAATGGACCCAAGGGCCGCTGAGGTTGCTCGCCGAGCTGAGCAACCTTTTTGGATGGGCCCGCCTCCTTATCTGCAGCCTTCCGCTTCCGGCGAGATTTCAGTAATGAGCGGTCATAGTCTGTTACTATTACTTCCTTCTGTTGACCCTTGCTCAAATTACCGAGGAATGACTTGACGACTGTGGGATCAAGCTTCGGCTCCGGCTCAGGTTTTTTCCTCCACTCGGCCATTTGCCTCTTTGTGTCTGCTTTGACCGAGGCTTCGAGCTCCTCTAGAGTCTTCTCACCCACTCTTTTCTCTGGTGCGGAATTCTCTCTGGTTTTCCGCGCCTTCTTCGCTGGTGGAGTGGGGGCAGAGGCTTTAGTGCGGCGTCCCCTCTTCGGCGGAGGGGGCGGAGACCTCCGCGGCGGAGGAGACGGAGACCTCTTCGGCGGAGGAGACGGGCTTGCATCAGGAGCTCCCAGAGAATCGTCATGATCCGGTGGATCTCTTGGAGACGGTGGAGGTGACGGAAGCTTGTTGGTAGCCGCAGGTATACCGGGTATGACGACGTCTGCCTTGCTCCATAGAATGATGCAGTGAGAACACTAACCGAGTTTTGTTTCTCCGTCACCTCCGGGGATGTCAAGTTCCAAGTCTTCCCAGTTGGTGACGACTTGCTCCACCTCAACAGGTACGTAACCATGTGGAATGTCATTGCAGTGCCATTTTTGCCCTTCTTCCACACGTTTGGTCATACCGTATGCGACCTGATAATTTAGTAGTCACAAAGAAAGTTAGTAAATGAATGGTATTTACGGTGAAATGTATGCAGTACGAACTAAGGTCGCATACGTACCACCACAGCTAAGTTCTTCTGCCTGACGACAAGCTCACACGCGGTCCGTTGAGTTATTTCATCCACGGTGTAACGGACCGCTTCGGCGGCCTGTGTTGAAGCGTGACTGCTTTGATATTGTTGTAGATGGCTAATAAGGGCCGCATCTTGGAGAGGTGCATGCTCTGTGGAACCGGTCCCGCCTGCGGCTTGTTGGAGAGGTGCATGCTCTGTGGAACCGGTCCCGCCTGTGGCTTGTTGTATCTGCAGCCATGCTACCTTCATCCGTCGCTCCATCTCTGACTCCATTTCTTGGAGCTTTGAGCCCTGGGCGGCAACCGTTTTCTCTAGGTCCCTCACCCTCTGCTCATATTCGGCCTTCTTCCTCGAACGGCTCCTATAGGTGGCGGCGTGCTCTTGGAAACCTTTCTTCCATGAGATGCTTGTGCCTACGCCGCGCGTCCGTCCAGGATGCTCCTTGTTCCCTAAGGCATAGGTTAGCTCATCTCTGTCTCTATCAGCAACAAATTCTCCCCTCTCAGATGCCCTGAGGATATCGAGGAGACGCTGAGCTAGTTCTCGCAAGTCCTCGGGAAAAACTAAGGAGCCGTCGATTGGGCTTAGGGTGCCTCCATGACCATAGTACCAATGCTTGGTCCTTGTGGGCCAGTCATGTGTCCCCGGAGTGATGCCTCTAGCATATAGATCTTCTTCCATCTTCTCCCATTTAGCGATGCTTGCCTTGTAACCTCCCGAACCCATCTTATGAGAGTACTTCTTATTTGCGGCGTTTCTAGCGTTTCTAGCGCTAGCCGTTGCACCCTCTTCGGAGCTTTTGTACTCAAGGAATGCTTCCCACTCGTCATCAGTGATCTTCTTATACTTCTCAGGATCCGGGGCCTCTCCGGTTTTGAGAAAATGCGAGTACAACTTCTTCTTGAAATCCTGAAACAGAACTGTCATCTTCTTCATTGTCCAATCCCTCAGTTCTGCTTCATGAGTGCTAGGCCAGTCGAATATTGCCTTTAATTCCCTCCATAGCATCTCTTTCTCTGTATCGGGGAGCACGTACTCCTCAGTGGGGTCCGTGGACTTCCATTTTCTGATACTAATGGGCACATTGTCCCGTACAATTACCCCGCACTGAGATACAAATTTCTTGGCCACTTTTGGGGGCTCAACTGGCTCCCCGTCATCCTCCACTCGGGTGATGTGTAACTTGACATCCTTCAGCTTCTTCGTGGTCGATCGTTTTGATTTCTTAGCTCGACTTGTAGAAGCAGAGGCGGCCTACACAAATTACATATATACGAGATGATATAAGATGGTATACATAATTGACATGTACAGTACAAATTTAAGTTATCTATATACACACCTGACTAGACGAGGGCTCGTTACCGGCCCCTTCAATAGTGCTGCCCTGGACACGTTCGCCCTGGACATTGGCGGCCCCTTCAACATTTTCGGCCCTTGCAACATTGTCGCCCTGGATATTGTCGTCCCTTCCAATGATCCCCAACACATCATCCATGGACATTGGTTGGGTTACAATATTGAAAAGTTGATTCGCAAAGAACGTGTCGTTGTCCTCTTGCATGGGTGGGACAGGGGTGTTGTTGTCCTCTTGCATGGGTGGGACGGGGTTGTTGTTGTCCGCCATCTATAGAATTAAAAATAATTGATAAGAAATATATACAAAGCATACATATTCCCAATATTTTTAACATTTTCGCTAAGGGGGTCGGTGCGTGAAAAACGGATTCGCCAAGGGGTTCGGGTGCGCGGTGTGAATTGATTCGCTAAGGGTTCGGGTACGTGACGCGAACCGGTTCGCTAAGGGGGTCGGTGCGCGAAAAACGGATTCGCTAAGGGGTTCGGGTGCGCGGTGGGTTCGGGTACGCCATAGAATTTAAATGAAGCATTTTCCAATATACATTTAAATGAAGCATTTTCCAATATACATTTCAAACATATAACATTTCCAATATACATTTCAATGTAAATATCTCCAATACATTTAAATGAAGCATTTTCCAATATACATTTCAAACATATAACATTTCCAATATACATTTCCAATATAACATTTCCAATATACATTTCAATGTAATTTCTAATATTTTCTAATATTTTCAATACATATAAAGCATATATATTTCTAATATTTCCAGTACAATGCATTTCCAATGTATGTGGTTAGCGAACGCGTTTGGCCAAGCGCATTTGGTTAGCGAACGTTCACTAACCAAATGCGCTTGGCCGAACACGTTCGCTAAGCAAATGTGCATGGCCGAACGTGTTCGGCCATGCAACGGGTACCTGCACACACAAACACGTACACGGCACGAAGGCTGGCTCACAAACATGCACGCACGGCACGAAGGCCGGCTTCACAGAGGCTCACCGTGACGGGCGCGGCGGGTGACGGCGGCGCGGGGACGAGCGGCGGCGGCGGCGAGGGGACGAGGAGCAGCGCCGACGCGGGGACGACGGGCGGCGCGGGGACGAGGGGCGCCGGCGCGGGGACGACGGGCGCGGGGACGACGACGGCGGTGGGGACGACGGGCGGCGGCGGCGTGGGCGCGGGGACCACGGGTGGTGGAGGCGTGGGCGCGGGGACGACGGGCGCGGGGACGACGACGGCGGCGGGGACCACGGGTGACCACGGCCGGGCGGCGGGGACAACGGGCGCGGGGACGACGACGGCGGCGGGGACGACGGGCGGCGGCGGCTGAGGAGACGAGGCGCCGGTGGTTTCGATCTGTGAGATGAGGGCGAAGTGAGGGAGGGGAGAGAAGTCCCCGGCCTATATAGGTCCCCCGTCTTTAGCACCGGGTGCAGCCACGACCCGGTGCTAAAGGCCCTTTAGCACCGGGTCTGTACAGCACCCGGTGCTAAAGGCCCCCCCTTTAGCACCGGGTCTTCCCACCACCCGGTGCTAAAGTCCCTTTAGCACCGGGTGCCGTAACTGTGCGCCAGACGAAAATTGGTGGGGGCCTTTAGCACCGGATGCAGCCACGACCCGGTGCTAAAGGCCCTTTAGCACCGGGTCTGTACAACACCCGGTGCTAAAGGCCTCCCCTTTAGCACCGGGTCTTCCCACCACCCGGTGCTAAAGGCCCTTTAGCACCGGGTCTTCTACAGCCGGTGCTAAAGGCCGTAACTGGCGCCAAACGAAAATTGGGGGCCTTTAGCACCGGATTTTAGATCAACCCGGTGCTAAAGGCCCCAAATTTTCGTTTGGCGCCCAGTTTCCAAACCGGCCTTTAGCACCGGGGGCTACTATTTGGGAATCTAATAAATATAGTTTTTAATATATAGTTATTAATACTTGTTTTAATTCAGTTATTAAAATCTTATAAATTACTAGAAAAACAATATAAAATGCTAGAAAACCTTATAAATTAATAGAAAATCTTATAAATTACTAGAAAATCTAATAAATTACTAGAAAATCAATATAAAATGCTAGAAAATCTTATAAATTAAAAGAAAATCTTATAAATTACTATAAAATCAATATAAAATGCTAGAAAATCTTATAAATTAATAGAAAATATTATAAATTACTAGAAAATCTTATAAATTACTAGAAAATCTAATAAATTACTAGAAAATCAATATAAAATGCTAGAAAATCTTATAAATTAATAGAAAATCTTATAAATTACTAGAAAATCTTATAAATTACTAGAAAATCTTATAAATTACTAGAAAATCAATATAAAATGCTAGAATGAATAAAAATAATCTTATAAATCAATAGAAAAATAATCTTATAAATCCCGTTGAGTTATTTCATCCACGGTGTAACGGACCGCTTCGGCGGCCTGTGTTGAAGCGTGACTGCTTTGATATTGTTGTAGATGGCTAATAAGGGCCGCATCTTGGAGAGGTGCATGCTCTGTGGAACCGGTCCCGCCTGCGGCTTGTTGGAGAGGTGCATGCTCTGTGGAACCGGTCCCGCCTGTGGCTTGTTGTATCTGCAGCCATGCTACCTTCATCCGTCGCTCCATCTCTGACTCCATTTCTTGGAGCTTTGAGCCCTGGGCGGCAACCGTTTTCTCTAGGTCCCTCACCCTCTGCTCATATTCGGCCTTCTTCCTCGAACGGCTCCTATAGGTGGCGGCGTGCTCTTGGAAACCTTTCTTCCATGAGATGCTTGTGCCTACGCCGCGCGTCCGTCCAGGATGCTCCTTGTTCCCTAAGGCATAGGTTAGCTCATCTCTGTCTCTATCAGCAACAAATTCTCCCCTCTCAGATGCCCTGAGGATATCGAGGAGACGCTGAGCTAGTTCTCGCAAGTCCTCGGGAAAAACTAAGGAGCCGTCGATTGGGCTTAGGGTGCCTCCATGACCATAGTACCAATGCTTGGTCCTTGTGGGCCAGTCATGTGTCCCCGGAGTGATGCCTCTAGCATATAGATCTTCTTCCATCTTCTCCCATTTAGCGATGCTTGCCTTGTAACCTCCCGAACCCATCTTATGAGAGTACTTCTTATTTGCGGCGTTTCCAGCGTTTCTAGCGCTAGCCGTTGCACCCTCTTCGGAGCTTTTGTACTCAAGGAATGCTTCCCACTCGTCATCAGTGATCTTCTTATACTTCTCAGGATCCGGGGCCTCTCCGGTTTTGAGAAAATGCGAGTACAACTTCTTCTTGAAATCCTGAAACAGAACTGTCATCTTCTTCATTGTCCAATCCCTCAGTTCTGCTTCATGAGTGCTAGGCCAGTCGAATATTGCCTTTAATTCCCTCCATAGCATCTCTTTCTCTGTATCGGGGAGCACGTACTCCTCAGTGGGGTCCGTGGACTTCCATTTTCTGATACTAATGGGCACATTGTCCCGTACAATTACCCCGCACTGAGATACAAATTTCTTGGCCACTTTTGGGGGCTCAACTGGCTCCCCGTCATCCTCCACTCGGGTGATGTGTAACTTGACATCCTTCAGCTTCTTCGTGGTCGATCGTTTTGATTTCTTAGCTCGACTTGTAGAAGCAGAGGCGGCCTACACAAATTACATATATACGAGATGATATAAGATGGTATACATAATTGACATGTACAGTACAAATTTAAGTTATCTATATACACACCTGACTAGACGAGGGCTCGTTACCGGCCCCTTCAATAGTGCTGCCCTGGACACGTTCGCCCTGGACATTGGCGGCCCCTTCAACATTTTCGGCCCTTGCAACATTGTCGCCCTGGATATTGTCGTCCCTTCCAATGATCCCCAACACATCATCCATGGACATTGGTTGGGTTACAATATTGAAAAGTTGATTCGCAAAGAACGTGTCGTTGTCCTCTTGCATGGGTGGGACAGGGGTGTTGTTGTCCTCTTGCATGGGTGGGACGGGGTTGTTGTTGTCCGCCATCTATAGAATTAAAAATAATTGATAAGAAATATATACAAAGCATACATATTCCCAATATTTTTAACATTTTCGCTAAGGGGGTCGGTGCGTGAAAAACGGATTCGCCAAGGGGTTCGGGTGCGCGGTGTGAATTGATTCGCTAAGGGTTCGGGTACGTGACGCGAACCGGTTCGCTAAGGGGGTCGGTGCGCGAAAAACGGATTCGCTAAGGGGTTCGGGTGCGCGGTGGGTTCGGGTACGCCATAGAATTTAAATGAAGCATTTTCCAATATACATTTAAATGAAGCATTTTCCAATATACATTTCAAACATATAACATTTCCAATATACATTTCAATGTAAATATCTCCAATACATTTAAATGAAGCATTTTCCAATATACATTTCAAACATATAACATTTCCAATATACATTTCCAATATAACATTTCCAATATACATTTCAATGTAATTTCTAATATTTTCTAATATTTTCAATACATATAAAGCATATATATTTCTAATATTTCCAGTACAATGCATTTCCAATGTATGTGGTTAGCGAACGCGTTTGGCCAAGCGCATTTGGTTAGCGAACGTTCGCTAACCAAATGCGCTTGGCCGAACACGTTCGCTAAGCAAATGTGCATGGCCGAACGTGTTCGGCCATGCAACGGGTACCTGCACACACAAACACGTACACGGCACGAAGGCTGGCTCACAAACATGCACGCACGGCACGAAGGCCGGCTTCACAGAGGCTCACCGTGACGGGCGCGGCGGGTGACGGCGGCGCGGGGACGAGCGGCGGCGGCGGCGAGGGGACGAGGAGCAGCGCCGACGCGGGGACGACGGGCGGCGCGGGGACGAGGGGCGCCGGCGCGGGGACGACGGGCGCGGGGACGACGACGGCGGTGGGGACGACGGGCGGCGGCGGCGTGGGCGCGGGGACCACGGGTGGTGGAGGCGTGGGCGCGGGGACGACGGGCGCGGGGACGACGACGGCGGCGGGGACCACGGGTGACCACGGCCGGGCGGCGGGGACAACGGGCGCGGGGACGACGACGGCGGCGGGGACGACGGGCGGCGGCGGCTGAGGAGACGAGGCGCCGGTGGTTTCGATCTGTGAGATGAGGGCGAAGTGAGGGAGGGGAGAGAAGTCCCCGGCCTATATAGGTCCCCCGTCTTTAGCACCGGGTGCAGCCACGACCCGGTGCTAAAGGCCCTTTAGCACCGGGTCTGTACAGCACCCGGTGCTAAAGGCCCCCCCTTTAGCACCGGGTCTTCCCACCACCCGGTGCTAAAGTCCCTTTAGCACCGGGTGCCGTAACTGTGCGCCAGACGAAAATTGGTGGGGGCCTTTAGCACCGGATGCAGCCACGACCCGGTGCTAAAGGCCCTTTAGCACCGGGTCTGTACAACACCCGGTGCTAAAGGCCTCCCCTTTAGCACCGGGTCTTCCCACCACCCGGTGCTAAAGGCCCTTTAGCACCGGGTCTTCTACAGCCGGTGCTAAAGGCCGTAACTGGCGCCAAACGAAAATTGGGGGCCTTTAGCACCGGATTTTAGATCAACCCGGTGCTAAAGGCCCCAAATTTTCGTTTGGCGCCCAGTTTCCAAACCGGCCTTTAGCACCGGGGGCTACTATTTGGGAATCTAATAAATATAGTTTTTAATATATAGTTATTAATACTTGTTTTAATTCAGTTATTAAAATCTTATAAATTACTAGAAAAACAATATAAAATGCTAGAAAACCTTATAAATTAATAGAAAATCTTATAAATTACTAGAAAATCTAATAAATTACTAGAAAATCAATATAAAATGCTAGAAAATCTTATAAATTAAAAGAAAATCTTATAAATTACTATAAAATCAATATAAAATGCTAGAAAATCTTATAAATTAATAGAAAATATTATAAATTACTAGAAAATCTTATAAATTACTAGAAAATCTAATAAATTACTAGAAAATCAATATAAAATGCTAGAAAATCTTATAAATTAATAGAAAATCTTATAAATTACTAGAAAATCTTATAAATTACTAGAAAATCTTATAAATTACTAGAAAATCAATATAAAATGCTAGAATGAATAAAAATAATCTTATAAATCAATAGAAAATCTTAGAACATAGGTGGAACATAAATGCAAATATAGTCATTACAAATTGGGTGGAACATAGTGCAATTAAATTACATGGCATCATCATTTACTCGGACACTAATAAACTTCCTCTTTACAAATGTTCCTTGATTGTGATCACGCCATAGATACTGTGTCTCCTCCACCGCTAACAGGATGCTTGGTTCATCAGCCACTGAGAATGGAGGCCGGCCATCGAGCATATCATAATCTTCATCCGTCTTGTCCTCAACTCCTACGATTTTTCTCTTTCCAGGAAGAACTATATGACGCTTTGGCTCGTCTTGTGATGGGTCCAATTGCTTACCCCCACCTTTCTTATCCGCCCCTTTCTTCGGTCTGCTAGCCATGTCCTTCACATAAAAAACTTGTGTGACAGCTTTGGCCAGGACGAACGGTTCGTCTAGAAAGCCAATCTTGTTTAGGTCCACTAACGTCATTCCATAGTCCGCTTCAACTTTAACACCTCCTCCAGTCAGCTTCACCCATTGGCACTTGAACAGTGGGATCTTCAAAGGTCCATACTCTAGTTCCCATATCTCCTCTATGATTCCATAGTATGAGTTTGTATTGCCATTGGTGTCTGTCGCGTCGATCCGGACACCACTGTTTTGGTTGGTGCTTTTCTTGTCCTGGGCTCTTGTGTAAAATGTATACCCATTGATGTCGTATCCTTGGAATGTCAAGATCGTGCTCGATGGACCTCTAGCTACAAAAGCTAGCTACGCATCAATGCCCTCGACACCCATAAGACGTCTTCGCAACCAATCGGCGAAAGTACTATTGTGCAGACGCTGAATGAAGGCCGCAGACTTTGTTGAGTTTTCGTCCCTGAGAATCTGCATGTGCTCCTCGATGTACGGAGCAACTAAGGTTGATTGTTGCAAAACTGTGAGGTGCGCTTTACGAAATGTCTCAACGTCCTTGATCACCATCGATCTTCTCCCTAGTGTGCCCTTTCCACCAAGTCTCCCCTCGTGATGAGATTCGGGCACACCAATCGGCATAAGATCGTCGACAAAGTCAACACAGAATTCAATGACCTCCTCTGTTTCGTATCCCTTAGCAATGCATCCTTCTGGACGAGAACGATTACGGACATACTTCTTTAGGACAGCGAAGAACCTCTCAAATGGGAACATGTTGTATAGAAATACTGGGCCCAATATACGAATCTCTTTGACGAGGTGAACCAATAGATGTGTCATGATATTGAAGAAGGATGGTGGAAATATCATCTCAAAGCTGACAAGACATTGCACCACGTCGTTCTGTAGCTGATCTAAATGGTCTGGATTGATCATCTTCTGAGAAATTGCATTGAGGAATGCACATAGCTTCACAATGGCTTTCCGCACGTTAACTGGTAGCACACCCCTAAGTATGACGGGAAGCAGCTGTGTCATCAACACATGGCAGTCGTGAGACTTCAGGTTTGTGAACTTCTTCTCTTTCATATTTATTATTCCCTTAATATTGGAGGAGCAGCCAGACGGAACCTTGATAGTGTTCAAGCATTCAAACATGCTTGCCTTCTCTTCTTTGCTGAGAGTGAAGCTGGCAGGACGCAAGTACTGGCGTCCTTTGTCTCTCTTTTCTGGATGTAGATCAGTCCGTTGCTTCAATCGTTTCAGATCCTGACGTGCTTCCAGTGTATCTTTTGGCTTCCCATAAGTACCCAGGAAGCTTATCAAGTTCACGCAAAGATTCTTCGTCAGATGCATCACATCAATCGCGTTACGGACCTCTAAACGTTGCCAATAAGGTAGCTCCCAAAAGATAGACTTCTTCTTCTACATCGTGGCACGACCATCCTCGCCCGTCGGAGCAGCCTGGTTTCCGTCTCCCTTGCCAAACACCACGTGTAGGTCCTTCACCATATCAAATAGCTCTTCTCCACTCCGGTGTCTCGGCTTTGTACGGCGGTCAGCATTCCCGCCAAAATGCGCACATTTCTTTCGTAGCTCATGCTTCGCCGGAAGGAATCGACAGTGACCCATGTACACAACTTTACCACATCACCTTCGCAGGGATTTTTTTTCTTAGAACGCTCTCCCCCAACATCACCAGGATCGTCCCGCCTGATCTTGTATCGTGCGCAGGTGCAAACCGGACAACGATCCAAGTGTTCGTACTGTCCGCGATAGAGGATACAGTCATTAGGACACGCATGTATCTTCTGCACCTCCAAACCGAGAGGGCAAACAACACGTTTTGCTTGATACGTCGTCGATGGCAATTTGTTACCCTCTGGAAGAATCTTCTTTACGAGTTTCAGTAGCTCCTCGAAACCCTTATCAGTAACACCATTTGCTGCCTTCCACTGCAGAAGTTCAAGTGTGCTACCCAACTTCTTTAGCCCCTCTTTGCAATCTGGGTACAGGTCAGTCTTGTGGTCCTGCAACATGCGTTGTATCTTTTTCAGTTCCTTATCATTGCCACAGTCTTTCTCGGCATCACGCAACATTTGCCCGAGTCCATCAGTAGGTTCATTTTCCTGAGCAACATCTTCCTGAGCATCGCCTTCCCGAGCAACATCTTCCTGAGCATCGCCTTCCCGAGCAACATCTTCGTCATCGGCATCACCCATTGCAGCATCTGCAAAGGAACCGTAGTATTGAGCCAATAACGGAAGGTCGTCATCGGCCTCGTCTTCTTCATCTTCTTCCATTAGAATTCCTCTTTCACCGTGCTTCGTCCAAACAGAATAATTCCTCATGAAACCGTGCCTCATCAAATGCACCTGAAGACAACCTCTTTGTTTGTACGATTGTATATTTTTACAATGGGTGCATGGGCAGAACATGAAACCGGACGGCGTCCTGTTAGCCTCGGCGGCATCGAGAAACGTCCTAAGGCCATCACGGAACGCCTGAGCGTGGGGGTCCCCGTACATCCATTGTCTATTCATCTGCATTATTAACCAATAACAAATATACAATACAATTTAAAGATAAAAAAATTTAATATATAAATAAATACAAATTATAATATATATTCCATTATATAAATAAATTTCTAAAACTACATTACTATATTCATTAAATAAATAAATATACCTTCTGTTAAATAAATAAATAACTATTCTACCATTTAATAAATAACTAATAATATATATTTCATTAAATTAATAAATAACTATTCCAACTTTTAATAAATAAACCTCTCTAATAAATAAAATACATAAGCCTTATAACTATTCACAAGTCATACAAAACAAAATACTAACTAGCTTGCCTTCTCTCTCCATTTAAAACACAACATGAACACTCTCTCCACCATGAACTCAAGCTCTCTCCTCTCTCTCCTCCAAGAACACAAGCTCTCTCTAGCTAGCTTTACTTTGATTCACAAATCCCTCTATTTCTAAATCATAGAAGGATTACAAGCTAAATAAAACATTAGAGAATGAAAGAGTGTACCTTGTAGTGCTCCTTAGATGAGTAGAATCTTCACAAATTTTGAAAAAAATTTGGGTAGCACCTCCCCTCCCACGGCCGAGCAGCATGAACACAGCGCCTAAGTGTTCAGCTGGCTCGGGCGGGGGAGGAAGAAGCCCCTATATTCAAACACATTAGCACCGGGTCGTGGCAAGACCCGGTGCTAATATGCACCCTTTAGCACCGGGTGCAGCCAGCAACCGGTGCGAAATGGCCTCGGCACATTAGCACCGGTTGCTGGCTGCACCCGGTGCTAAAGGGGGCGCATTAGCACCGGGTCTTGCCACGACCCGGTGCTAATGTGTCCGCCCTGACACATCTTCGCGCCGCCCCCGCTCCTAGCCATTGGACCCGGTGCTTAAGCCCCATCAGCACCGGGTCCAAAAATGGCCGAGGCGGAGGAGGCGGGCGGATGTGAAGCATTCTGGTAGTGGACGGACGATCTCCATAGTAGATGTGGGTTAAATTTCATAAATATAAAGGTTTTTTTAGTAAAATTATATATGACGTATTGTTGAATCAATCTTTACTTTAGTATTAGAGATAGAGATAGAGATGTATCTATACTAAACGGAATGTGTTCTTTTGAAAATTTTTGCTATCAACAAAAACCCTTCATACCCCTCACAATGGACCCACCTGCACCCACGATATAGGAAAAAAGGAAATATTACGGAAGTTTTTTTTGGTAGAGTGAAAAACTCCATGTGAGTTCACCCCTAGCCCTTTTTTCACTGGTGTTTTTTTACCCACCTTTTTTTTGGAAGGAAACAACCTACAAACTTAAAAATAATTATTCTACCGTAAAACCTCCTCTGAGCTTTGTTAAAGGAATCAACCGATACGCATGGCTCCTATAGCCGAAACAAATTTAATTGCCATTGCTGGATATTAAAAGAAAGAAAGCACACGGTTATGGCACCAACAAAAATAAAGTTCACAGCCAAGCAAGGCAAGAAACAAGCACCAAATTTTCTATTCCAAATTGCTAATCTGAGGTGACCAACACAAGTCGCACGAAGCACAAGAAAAAAATGAAACAATTCTACGCGGAAGTGTCAAGGACATCAAACTTCGAAGAGAAAAAAAGGGTCCACCTAAATATACCCACATTTATAACCACGTCTGTACATAATAATCCCATATTGCTAATAGACAATAGATTGGAGAGTTTTTCTCTATATAAATAAATACCAACTATCTCGAAAATGACGTGCTTCTAGATTTGAGAATACCTAAAACTCTCTATAAATGAGAGAGCCAATATAAATTATTTTTAAAAGTGCTTTGCACAACCGGTCTGTTTACCATGGCTCACTTAAGTGACACAGTTTTATTACCTACGTGTCATCAATAAATGTGCGTGACGCATGTGAGTTCTTGCTAGTTATAATAAAACTTCAGTTTTAGGTAACAATTCACAAAACTATAATCTTGGTGAGGTTTCAGGGCACATGAGTGTAGTTTGCAATAGAAATGACAATGAACATGTTTTTGGGCCGGCTGGAGAGCGTGCTTGAAGCCATGGCGGGCCGGGCCTAAAACGCTCAGGTCTAATAAATGGGCTATAAGAGACTACGAAGCGTCTGTACCTCTGTATCTCAAGCTGATTACTAAAGGTGGTGGTGCCCTCAAAAAAAAAAAGTAGGACGCACGCAACAAGTCCAGAAGATTCGCGACGCAGGCAGCCAGGCACGCAGCGCAGCGGATCCTCCGCCCGCCGTTGCCGCTTGAGCGCCGCTCATCCGTCGGTCCCTTGCAAGCCAGTGGCGATCCATACGGAAGTGGGTTTATTTCTTTCTTTTCCTGGTAAATGTTCCTAGGTTGCTGTGATGTATTGTACCAGGAGTTCGTTCTGTTCTTAGGGCCTCTCTCTTGATCTTAAATCCAAAATTTTTGTTCCCCCTTCAGTTAGTTATTGATTCATTTGCTCCACCTCCCTGTCCATCGATTCTTAGTTCGATTGTTAGGCTATTCTTCTTCAACCCCAATTTAGATGGGGCTATAGTATAGTTTCGCCCCATGCCCGTTAGGCGTTTAGTTCTCCTGATTGTAGGTAAAGCTGCTGTTGCCATGATTTGTTTGCTGTGGTAATTAATTATGATGCAGCCTTGTTGGTTTCGGTGAGATAAACTGAGTAAGAGCATTGTGTAATGCTCTATTCATTGAATATTCTTCTAGTGTATCTCCATCGCTAAAGCATATGGATCGTCTGTAGATAACTCATTTGCATGTGTATGAAGCTTTGACGATTGCTTCATAAGGATGAGATGGCCTCCCGTCCAAAGCTGTCTGGTATTCAGAAGCAGGTCTTGGCGCTGTACAGGGGATTCCTTCGTACAGCACACCTAAGGGCCCCCGAAGAGCGGTGCAGGATCGAGTCTGTTGTCTCGGCAGAGTTCCATGACAATGCAAGGAATGTTGACCGTAGGAACTTTGTATACATAGAGTACTTGCTGAGGAGAGGGAAGCGACAGCTTGAGCAGCTCAAGAATCCTGATATTACTGGACTTGCTACACTTGAAGTAAAGAAATGAGGTATATGGTGTTTTACTGGCCATGTAATTTTTTCAGTGCTGTAGATGCTTAAAATATCTTTTGTACAGCTATAAAAAATTGAGAACTACTCTACCAGTTAGTTCTTTCCTTTAGAACAATGCTGATAGCTATCCGCAAAGTACATACTATTTTCCACTTAAATGCATTGAAATAGAAAGTGTTCTTCTAACCAGCTAGTTCCTTCCTTTAGAACAACGCTGATAGCTATCCGCAAAGTATTTACTGTTTTCCACTTATGAATGTTGAGGCAGAAGTGGTCTTCTAAACTGTTTGGTAACTATGACCCCCCAAGTCATAGTTTATTTAGAAAGTGCTAAGATGGGACTAGTTGTCCAGGATAGCAGCCACATGGCATTTTATGGCTGTGACAAGATCATGTGTTTTAATTTTTAATGTAAGTATGTAACGGCCATGTTACATGCTTCTCTCTTGGTCTGAAAAAAGTTTAAGTGCATGGTTGTGCCTTCTACTACTGTCCGTACATTTGAGGTACCATAATCTTATAGCTGTTTGTACATTATTATTATTATTATACTATTACTATTATTATATTATCTAGGTTAGTAACAGTATATGGATGGCAAGCAAAATTCCTTCTTCTACGACTGCTTTGATGGCATTTGTTGTGGAAATTTCCAGGTCGCTTCATTGCCAGAACAAAGCATTTCATGATTTGGGTGTTTTCTAATAGGAGGATTTGGGAATCTCGAGGACCTGCCGTTGATGGTGTCCAAATAACATAAATATGACCATACATCTGAGGTTTTTTTAGTGACTTTCTGGGGTTTCCTTAATTAGCCTATGGGATTCGCAAGATAAATCTTGTAGTACCTGTCTTGTGATTCTAATGGTAATACGATTTTGCTGTATTTTGGTGTGAGCAGAGATTAACACCAAAATTCATTGTGAATTAACTGAAATTTTTGTGCATGATCTGAAGCATGTGATCTAAATCAATTTGGAAGACATGCTGTAGCATTTATTCAATGGTCTGGTACCGACTAGTCATCTGGTCATATCTCTAGCGTCAAGGGTTTATCGTACTCTGATGAAGTGCATCTTCATTAGATCTGGTTATAGAATCACCTTTGATATCCTGCAGATATTGGTAAAAGAAAATCGAAGTCTTTTTAACATCGATAGCAGTTAAAGTGACTCTGCGAGTGGGATCAAGTTGCAGTATATCCTTAACCTTTTCTGCAACAACAGAATCAAGGCATGTGTGCAGAACTGGGATATTCATAGAACACTTTAATTTTCCAAAGAATTGGGAATGCTCCAAAAAGAGTGCCTACTTCGTTGTTCAATCCAAAGCATATGCTTTGCCAGTGTGTCATTTCTGATTACATGGAGGTCATTCTGAATCTGCTTTCACAGGCCTTTTTCTCCCTAGTATTAATTTCAAACGACTTCAGAGAAGTCATTGTCAACCAAATTCCACACCTGTACTTTCTCATGGCACACTTCAACGCTTTGACATTTTCCTGAATATTAACATATGTAATCATAATGAGATGCAGTAATTTAGATGTGGTTCCATATAAACTTATTTTTATAGGCTATTAAAGTTTCATAGAGCATGTAGATTTGTAAGTTGTACTTGGTCTATACAGAATATTGACACAATAATATCTAAGCTGATGTCTACAATACCTCCTATTGACCGTTTTAAGTAATGACCTGTGCACGAGATAGTGCTAACTAATTGCATATCTTAGTGCAGTAATAGAACCAGCCTTTTTCCCCCACCATGGTCTGCTTTCTGCCACAGTTTTTGAAAAATGGTTCTGCACATCATGAAATCAGCATTGTAAAAGTGCATACTAAATTATTTGGTCAGAATGCTCATTTAGTCAATTTTTACAATACATGAACTTTGATGATGACACTTTCTTCGAAACGGAAGTTTAGACGTATTTTTGAAAAATGCCTACCTACTATAATTTTGATACTAGGTACATACCGGGCCTAGTGATTCAAGGATTCAGGTACAATTACCGGATACATATGTTTTTCAATTCGATACATTGTTAGCCTAGTTTAAAAAATGGTGCTGAAATTGTGTGATGAATCAATAAATATTGTCCGTATCTTTGATAGCTGGTGTTTGGGCACTTCTGCTGTCATTCCCATGTCCAAATAATTTTCTACAATATTATTTAAGTTCCTGCTGGTTGTATCTCCATCAGAAGTGACCTAAATCCATATCTGACTAACCTTTACCTTGATTTTTCCCTATGTATGCAATTTGGTCAATTTGTAAAGTTCATAGGACATTTGGACGATGCGTGTTTCTTAGAAGCAGCTCAAGTGAAGAACTTTTGAGGTAACGACAGCTGAATATATGTGCCCAATGTCTGTCGTATGGGTTGGGATATAACATTCAGGATCTTCCAACACATGGAAAAGACATGCTCTCCATTGTGAAACTGATTGATATGTCCCTTGAGTCACTTTTCACCTGTTGTTCGTGCTTGTTGCTTTTTAGCATCCTGTACTGCATGTCATCTCAAGACTGAACAGTACTGATGAGGTCTGACATTAACTTTTCAAATCAGATTCATTTATTGGTTATCATTTTATTTGTGAAATGGTTCCTCCTGTTCAGCCAGTGCAATTCACTTCACTTTTGGATAATTGGATTATCGTCTGTTCTTTGTGAGTGTGTCTAGTCCTTTTCTTTTCGTGAGGGATAGGTTTGTGCTTTCAGTGGCTGGAGATAATGGTCTATTACTTATGCTTTGTCGTCCCTTGGAACTTCAGATTGGTGCTGTTTTGATGTTGCAGATTGCTGTGGCAAAACAGCTGTTTTCTTTCAACATAACATCATGGTTTGTGGAACTGGATATGTATCGATTTATCACCTATCAATTGTTTGTCCTGGTAATGCTAGATACCTTTACCTTGTTGATGCCGTGTCGAATCTCATTGCTGTTGGATGTTAGATTTTTGTTATGCCTATCTGTTCCTGATAGGAATGTCTCGGGGATAGGAGGAGAAATAATTAGAAAAGAAGTCACTGTTTTCCTTTAGAACAGGAAAAGGGTCCAACATTTTCCTAGAAGATCCTGTGTTTCTGGACATCCCAAGTTCCTTAAATGCATTTCTTTCTTTGGTTGCCCTTTGGAAGGCCTGGTCAATCATTCCACTATCGATGATATGGATGATGAGATGAGATGTGATGTGATGCATGTGTAGGGATTGAGCAGGCAAAGAGTCTTGAACGATCTTCCATTTGGCCTTATCTCAAATCATCTTTGGACTTGCAAGTCTTTTGAAGGACATGGAGAACACCTAGTGGACTGCTGCAAATCCAACGATAGCAGCTCAACAAAATCAGTAGTTGAAGGAACAATTCAGCACTGCGCCATTGTAACAATATCATGTGTGTGGCCCTGGGTTTGGCCATATCGACGAAGTAGTAGTGCCCAAGAAAGAGGATTCTGCATATCAAGGTTTTGCGAATCACATATGGTCATGCCATGCAAGCATTGAGCTTGACACAATCTCTATCTTTACTCCTAATAATTATTAGAACGTGCTGGAGAACCGCGACCGCCCGCGGTCGTCGCTCTACCTCCGCCCCTCCCCCTGCGAAAGCCGCGCCGTTGCTTTGTTTTTTTACGGCGTGCGATTTATCCCGCGAAGCACGGAGGTTAACCCGCCCCACGCTCGACGCACTCAAAACCTAGAGTCGCAGGACGGAAACATTGAACCACAAATCTGTCCGCCGCCACGAGAAACGCCGCCGCTCTCCCCACCACATCTCTTCTGATCCACTGCCGAGAGGGGCTCCACTCAATCCGATTCAGGCACTGGTTGCGTGGCCGCTCGGGTTTTGATCGACGGCGTGCTATGCAGCGGAGCTCGTGGTTGATGGAGCTCCTATCAACGCCGGCGAGGGCTGCAGCTGGAGCAGCCTCCATTCGCGCAGCGGCCGGCAAAGCCCAATGCTGCGGCTCCTCTCCACCTCCGGCCACGACGACGACGGCAACAAGTCATTGCGCTTTGTGGGGGACTCGTGCGATGAGGACCCGTTCGCCTGGACTCGTGCGATGCGGACCCGTTCGCCCATAAGGCCACAGCCGCCGCCGACGCTGGAGAGGCGTCGCCTGTAGGACTCGCTGCCGTCGCCGACGAGCCATGGGTGAAGGGCTTCGGCATGGAGGACGACGAGAATGGGAACGTGTACGAGGGGATCTACAAGGAGGCGGCGTCGGCGGCCATAGCGAGTGGGGACATGTTCGAGAGGCCCCGGCCGGCGACGAGGAGCAGTGGACGCTGAGTGGTGATGAGAAGGATCCCTTTGCCGATGCTGTGCTTGGGGAGGGTGCAGTTGAATACCCTGAGGCTGAGCTGAAGCGACAGAAGAACATGGAGAGGGAGCTGATGGTGATACTTATACCTGTTTGCTGTATATGTGTTTTGATTTATCGGTAGTGTAATAATCAGTGAGAGCATGACCGATTGTGTAAATGTGCTTTGTTTTGGCAGACGATGACAGAGCATGGACAGCTGTTGGCCAGTGACGCTCGGCGGCCGCTGCTGTGGTTCGGGTCAGGACTCAGGAGGAGGGTCCTTCAAGGTGGCGTTGGCTGCAGGCCTGCATCATGGAGATGATGTGTGGATGGACTGGGGAGCGTCATGGCCTTCGTCCTTGACGTCGAGAAGCCCAGCCGATTTGCATGTTATAAAGTTAATGGAGCATATATCAAGAATATGTTCACTGGTTTGTGCTTTTTGTGGCTATCCATGAACTGCTTGCTTATCAGTGTCCTACAGTGCTCTCGTATGCTATGTTTCTAAATCATAGGCTTTGGTAGATGAACGTGCTCGGTGTTGTAGCCGCTGTCTTAGCTCCTAGGTGAACCTGCTCAGTTTACATAGAGATCATTACATATATGGTTTTGATCTACATTTCTTGTTTTTATTGCCTTATCACTAGCTGTGAATTAAATATCCTACTTTCTATGTTCCTGACCTCCATTATACCTCAAACCTGTGTGAAAATGTGATCAAGGCCACAAAAGTTTAGTGAATTAAATATCCTACTTTTTATTTTTTAGTTTATCCTTCGGGACCTTTTTTCTTGTAAATTGATTAGGATTTGTCTTATATAATGACACGGAGGGGGATATTTGTGGACGGAAGATGACGTAGATTGTATTTGAAGCAGGTTACAGGGCGTGGTCCTCGACCTCACCGGCGCGGAGGAGCCGTGGCAGCTCGACCATGTGCCGATGAGTCAGGACGACGAGGAAGTAGACGAATACAATCTAATGCCTGCTAAACTAATGTCAGGTCGTGGCTTATATGATGCCAAGCCTGAGCACACACGCCTCAACAAACTTAATCTCCAAGCTAACTAATCAAATCTATCTCTAACCGAACAGAACTGCGATTAAACGTCCCTGACCTGGACGGTCTCTGAATCCTGCGCGCCCACGTCTTGAACGGAGTCCTTCCTGCGCCGGCTGTAGTTAGGCCCCACATGACATCTCTCCCCCCTGGACCAGCAGCTCATCCGCGAGCTGGAATGAGGAAAAACGTTGCCGAAACTCGTCCAAGGGAACGGATGTTTCTGCCGCCGGTGCACCTTTCCACTGGACCAAAAGCTCCAGACGACCACGAGCCAAGCGGCTACGGATGACCGACGCCGGCTCGACACACACACGACCATGCTGAACTGAGGTAGAGCTGGAGGAGCAGTCGGTGGGTTGCCATGAAACTGCTTGAGAAGACCCACATGGAAAAAGTCGTGCAGGCGAGCCCCCGCAGGCAGGCGCAATCGATATGCCACGTCGCCGATGCGTTCCACCACCTGGTAAGGGCCGAAAAACTTGGGTCCAAGCTTGCTGCGACCACGGACATTCAGGGAAGCCGTTGGGCGATGAAGAAGACGAAGCCACACCCACTGACCCACTGAAAACTCCACAGCGCGATGACGACGATCATAGTAGACTGCCTTGTATTGGTTCTGAGCTTGCTCTAGGCGATCACGAACTTCTGCCAAAAACTCATCACGTTCCTGCATGGAACGTTCCACTGCCGGATGGCGAGAATCACCAGGTTCATAAGAATGAATCGACGGCGGCGGCCTCCCATAAACCACCTGGAAAGGCGACATGTGCAGCGACGACTGGAAAGAGGTATTATAACAGAACTCCGCCCACGGCAGCCACTGAAGCCAATTGCGCGGACGATCTCCGGTCAAACACCGTAGATACATAGCAATAATCTTGTTGCCAGCCTCCGATTACCCATCAGACTGTGGGTGAAAAGCCAAAGTAAAACGCAGCTTCACACCGGCCAGACGAAACAGCTCCCCCCAAAACGCGCTGGTGAAGACGGGATCACGATCACTGACGATGGAGGCCGGTATGCCATGCAGACGAACGACCCCGGCAAAAAATTCTCGAGCAACTGAGGGCGCCGTGTAGGGATGAGCCAGGTGAATAAAATGAGCGGACTTCGAAAAGCGATCAATTACCGTGAGTATCACTGTCTTGCCATTGACGCGAGGAAGTCCCTCCACAAAATCCATGGCGACGTCAGACCAAACCGTGGTCGGCACATCCAAAGGCTGAAGGAGACCCGCTGGCTGCAAGTGCTGACTTTTGTTCCGTTGACACACAGCACAAGCCCGTACATAATCCTGAACTACGGAGCGATCATTGGGGATATGAAAATCGCCCCGAAGACGATGCAAGGTTTTGTGAACCCCCTCATGGCCGGAGTCATGAGTCAGCTCCAGAACTTGCTGTAGGAAACGGGAGGAAGACGCCACGAAAATCCGGCCATTGAACAAAATCAGGCCGTCGCGAACAGACCACTGAACTGGTTTAGTTCCCCCACGAATGGCATCCCGAAACTGAGACAAAGACTCATCACCATTGATCTCCTGCCGCAGGTCCTCGAACATAGAAAATTGAGGTGCAGAGAGCGCATGAGCCTCGATCCGATGCTCATCCCGCCTGGATAGCGCATCAGCCACGATATTCGTGGCGCCGGGCTTGTACTCGACTAAGAAATCGAATCCCAATAGTTTGCTAGCCCACTGATGTTGAGGAATAGTCGATAGATGCTGATCGAGCAGAAATCACAGACTGTGATGGTCCGTCCGCACCACAAACCGACGACCCCACAGATATGGTCGCCAATGCCGAACCGCCTGGACCAAACCAATGAGCTCCCTCTCATATGCAGCAAGCTTGGCGTGGCGAGGGGCAATTGGTTTACTGAAGAACGCCACCGGCCCAGCTCCCTGATGGAGGACAGCGTCAAACCCCACCCCGGAGGCATCGCATTCCACCACAAAATCACGATCGAACGCCGGTAATTGCAGTACTGGAGCTTCCGTCAGAGTGCGCTGCAGGGACCGGAACGCGCTTGCAGCCTCATCTGTCCAGTGAAAACCATCCTTCTTCAGAAGAGCCATGAGAGGAGCCGCCACTGCACCAAAATTGCGGATGAAACGACGATAATAACCCGCCAGCCCGAGGAAACCACGCACTGCACGCGCTGAGGTAGGAATAGGCCACGCCATCACTGCCTGAACCTTCTGCTCATCCATGGCGACGCCCCGCGCTGAAATAATATGGCCCAAGTAGGTGACAGAGGGACGCCCAAACTCACACTTAGACCATTTTCAAGAACAGCTGGTGATCCTGGAGAGTGCAAAACACCGTGCGAACATGGCGAAGATGATCTGACCACGAGGCGCTATAAATCAGAATGTCGTAAAAAACGAGAACAAACCGGCGAAGAAACGGCAGCAGAATGTCGTTCATCAAGGCTTGAAAAGTGGCGGGAGCATTGGTCAAGCCGAACGGCATGACAAGAAACTCGAACAGGCCTTGATGCGTACAGAAAGCCGTCTTCTCCACATCCTCAGTGTGCATCAACACTTGGTGATAACCCGAGCGCATGTCGAGCTTGGTGAAGTACTTGGCGCCCCGTAGCTCGTCCAGTAGCTCTTCCACGACTGGAATGGGAAATTTATCCTTGACGGTCCTGGCATTGAGGGCGCGGAAATCGATGCAAAAGCGCCATGAACCGTCCTTCTTCTTGATGAGTAATGCTGGAGAAGAAAAGGCCGACGAACTAGGGCGCATCTCATCACATTGGCGCTCAAGCTCATCCTTCTGGATATGGGCGTAGCGGTACGGCCGCATGGCGACAGAGACGGTGCCCGGCAGAAGGCGAATGCGATGACTGATATGGCGGCGGGGCGGAAGGCCTTGCGGTTCGTCGAACAGGACGGCAAACTCGTCCAGTAGAGCGTCCAGCAGCTCGCTTCCGTTGGCGGACAGCGAGACCACAGTCGTGCCCGGCGTAGCATCGACCCCGGACCAAACGATGCGCTTGCCATGTCGCATGAAGCTCATGGAGAGTTGTGTGAAATCCCACAAAATAGGGCCCAAGGAATTCAGCCAATTCACGCCTAGCACCATGTCGTACTCGCCGAGAGGTAACACATAGTAGTCGATGTCGAATGCCTCTCCGCCGATGTGGACACGCTGACCCTTGCACTTGCCCGGTGACGCCACTCGATCGCCATTCGCCACTGCCACTGTGAGGCCAGGGCACGGGCAAAGCGGAATGCCCGCGCGCTGCGCCATGGCGACGTCCACGAAGTTATGGGAGGAGCCCGAATCACGCAGGGCCACAGCCACGGCGCTCCTGACAGAGACGTGCACCTTCATAGTCTGGCAACCCCGCGCCCTGACGCCAGTGAGGGCATGGAGTGATATCCCTGGCGAGTCATCGTCAGCTTCTGCTGTTATGGCCTCGGATGACATGAGCTCTTCAGTATCATCGAAACCCACGATCTCAATGACAAACAGCTTCTTGCAGCGGTGGCCCAGGACAAATTTCTCATCACAGTTGTAGCATAACCCATCGGCCCGTCGTTGCGCCATCTCTGCTGGAGACAGCCGTCTTCGTGGCAACGCCGCCGCAAGGGACGACGGTTTGCCCGAGCCCGACGCTGCTGATGCCGCCATCGAGTCCTGGGTTGAGGACGTCCCGTGGTGCTGCGGCGATGGCGACGATGAACTGACGTTGATTCGGAACGAGCCACGAGGCCCCTTCGCCGGGCTAGGGTCGGATGGCGACAGCAGCATGCGTTGTTCGTAGGCGCGGGCGAGCATGATCGCATCGTCGAGCGTGCCGGGTCGACGTAGCGTGACGTCGGTCTTGAGCGGGTTCACCAGGCCTGCTGTATACATCTGCACCAATTGGGCTTCGGTGAGGTCTGCATCGCGGCATGCCAGGGTGAGAAACTTGTCGGTGTAGTCGTCTACCGAACCGGAGCGGCGCAGAAGCATCAACTCCCCAACGGCGCTGTCCGTCATAGGCAGCCCAAAATGGGTCTGCACCAGCTGCGCGAAACGGCGCCATGACAGCGCGCCCGCTGTCATCTCTAGGCGATAGTACCATAGTTGCGCCGTCCCGGTGATATGCATTGCCGCATACAAGACGCGACGGCGTTCTGGTGTGTTCTGGGCGCGGAAGAAAGTCTCGCAGCGATTCAACCATGGCAGGGGGTCCTCCTTGCCGTCAAACTTCGGAAACTCCAGTCGAGCGCGCGGGTGGAAGCACGGATCATCGGAGTCATCGTCCTCCTCGTGGCCATCGTGATGGCGCAACGGAGGCGGCGGTGGTCCGGAGGGGCGCTTGGGTGGCCCATTGGCGCTCGGGGTCGACGCGGCCTTGTTGCTGTCCACCGACTGCTTGCCTTCGCGTTGCGATGTCTCGATGCGCACGAGTGCGAGGTTCAGGGCACGGATCTGCTCAGCGCTCTCGAACGCGGACGCCTGGAGCGTTACGACCTTCTCCGGCACACTCTACAGGTTGGACGCCAAGGGTTGCAGGGGCTCCAACGTGTCAAACTTGGCGGACAGAACCTCGATCTTGGTCGCGGCAGCCGAAACTGACTTGGCGAGGTCGCACACCGAGATGGCGAGCTCGCTAAGCTCCTTCTTCATGTCGGCAATCTCAGCCATGGGCACGGAACCTGATTCTACTGATACCAAGTTGTCACGGAGGGGGATATTTGTGGACAGAAGATGACGTAGATTGTATTTGAAGCAGGTTACAGGGCGTGGTCCTGGACCTCGCCGGCGCGGAGGAGCCGTGGCAGCTCGACCATGCGCCGATGAGGCAGGACGACGAGGAAGTAGACGAATACAATCTAATGCCTGCTAAACTAATGTCAGGTCGTGGCTTATATGATGCCAAGCCTGAGCACACATGCCTCAACAAACTTAATCTCCAAGCTAACTAATCAAATCTATCTCTAACCGAACAGAACTGCGATTAAACGCCCCTGACCTGGACGGTCTCTGAATCCTGCGCGCCCACGTCTTGAACGGAGTCCTTCTTCCTGCGCCGGCTGTAGGTTAGGCCCCACATGACATATAATACCATATCTTAGCACAAGGCAATGCCATTATTCCAAAAGGTACTTCTCCTTAGTCTATTTTTTTCATGCACTCTGAAAAATTTCATCAGTTTTAGTCTGCTGTACACTAGACATGCAGAATGCTGTTGTTATAAGATACAGACCCAGTGGAACTGATATTCCTTTAAAAATCCCACATATCAGCAATGCACATAGTAACTAGGTACTCAAAAATAGGTTGGGAACTGATATATCTTATGATGTGATGTAGATGTTTTTTCGTACTTTATCAGGTTCTTATAAGCACACTGTTGTCTTTCTTGTTTGCTGAATTCAACTAGAACTGGGTAGCAAATGATCTCATTCTATTGCTTATAAATTATTATTGTTTCCTTCCTGCCTCTAGCCCCTTAGACTGTTGATTATATGTCTGTTTTTTTCGGATGCCTTTGAATTATAGTAATTAAAATTTGACCCTCTGAAAAATTTTGACTATTCCCATTATTGATTGAAGTGATGGAAACTATATAGCTGACAGGAATAACCTACTATTCAAATCAAGTATTGGTGAATTAGTTATCTGAAAATTTGTCTGATTTACGTGCAGCTTCAGCAATTGACTCATAGACAAGCTTTAAAAGAAGCAGAATAGTATACTCCTTCATGTGTGTAATTGGTGGTTCAAATCTTGTTTCCATCGGATCTGATTTGGCTTGGTTTGGATTTTTTGGTAGAGCTCTGCTTGCAATTCATCAGCTTGTGGTGGCAGCAGCTATCTTCTTTCCAATCTGTGTCAGTCAGCGGCTGCAAGTTTGTGCAGCTCGATTCTTTCGGAAGCTTGTGCTCTAATCAGTTCATTGTTGTAGCAGCAGATTGGCTTTTCTGTTCTGTGCAGCTCGGCTCGATTTCT
This sequence comes from Echinochloa phyllopogon, assembly GCA_033239725.1. Taxonomy (NCBI): domain Eukaryota; kingdom Viridiplantae; phylum Streptophyta; class Magnoliopsida; order Poales; family Poaceae; genus Echinochloa; species Echinochloa phyllopogon. The sequence continues at coordinate 17,142,524 of BTCW01000015.1, read as the reverse complement.
ATGCTGCGGCTACATGATATATGGTTGCTTGCTTCTTTGTTTCTCAAGCACTGCTAATCTTATCTCGGTTGGTCAGCAGCAGCATTTCATTTTCAGATTAGTAGCTGCAGCTCGTGCTCCTTTGTCTTTCAGCTCTGGGCATCAGGCAAGCAGCAGGCCGACGCAACTCAATTCAACCTTGCAGCATCAGGCTATTCTACCGTCCTTCAGCGGCAATAGAAGATGACCACTGCCCATCTCTCTTGGGTCCAATTTGCAACAGCAGCATATTGTGTCCTGGCAATTTGCAACAGCAGCATATTGTCCTGGCATATTGTATCAGTTCACTACTCTATTTTTTTTGAAAAAGGAAAAGTCTCCGGCCTCTGCAGACGCACGCAGCCCAGTTTTACAGTGTCCTCAGCTTATAAGCCGACCTCATTCACGAATAACATAAAGGTATACTCAAATAAAAGAGAGAAATCAAATGCAGAGCCTATTATTGCTTCTCCATCCATTCATAGCAAAAATATCCAAGGCTACGACCTCCAAAGCCTTGCTCGCCATATGGATCTTCTCCCTTGTATCCTCATGCTGCAGCAGAGACCAAAATCTCAACCAATACACGCCCCTGAAAATAGCCTGCATAAAAGAGGTAAATTGTTTTTTCTTAAACACTAAATCATTACGCGTGCACCAAATTGCCCAGCTGCAACCCCAAATTAACCAGTTCCCTAGCATATGGACAACTGATTTCGGCGGAGTTAACCCAGTAGCTATCTCGACAACTCCCCAAATGATTCTAGCATGTTGACACTAAAAAAAGATATGCTTAATTGTTTCATTCCCATTACAGAAACAACATTTTTGGTTCCCGGACCAATTTCTTTTGACTAAGTTATGTATGTTTCAGTATTGTTCCCCATACATTTTCTGAAGCCATGCATTCTCTATAGAAATCATGGAAACCAGGCCCTTCTCTCCGCTCTCTATATCGCCCTCGGAGAAATTATGGAGAGGCCATATATTTTGCCATGTCCCTTTGTTGGCCTGGGCAGAGAAACCTCAATGGCCTTGAGCCCTTTGATCAGGAATGAATGCCCAGGGTTTGGGGTTTCACGTTAGGAAACAGACCTTCAACTTTGCGATTGCATCAAGGCTGTTGAAAAGGTTGAGAAACCAATCAAGTAAAATTTGAGTAAGTAGCGATAGAATTAATTGATTAATCTGAATGGGAAAGCTGCATTATCAATCAAAATACTATATCATCAGTTCCATACTCCATTAGTAGTTTTGACAGGGCATATGCAGTAGCTATTATGAAACATATGGTGCACAAAAAAATTTCAGGAAGAGGAACAATACTTGTAAGGACTTCACATCAAGAAATGTAAGTATAGCTGTACATAATTGAAGTAATAACTGGAGACACATAGCAGAGCTGGCACTAATTGTTGTTGTAAGGTAATTGAGCTTATATGCTGTATATGAGAGCCTATATGACGAAAATGATAGGTCTGGTTCTTCAGATTATGGAATGTGAAGATCCCCTTTGAAAGCTATTTATTGTTAAACTCAATCACTCACCTTAATTAGCCTTTATATTGGGACAATCTACAATTATAATGGGAAACAAATCCTTCAGACTCTTATTATCTTACCACTCTTATCCTAATTTTATTTCTGTATCTTCCTAATATGATTCTGTGTTGTTGCTCTGCCTCTAAAATGGTTTAGCCCATGCCAGAACTGAAGGAAGTTGTATAATCTCTTGGTATAATTTGACTGAGCAAATGATTTCTTCTTTATTATTGCTTCGTTGAGATTGATGGTCGACCTGGCGATTCTTTTATAGTAGTAACTATTGTTGGTTCTTGGTTTTCTTTTTAGGTTATGATGGAGTTTCCTTACTGTTCTATCCAAGACGTCTGACCAAACTTGTCCCGGTATGGCCAGTAGAACTTTGCATGTGTCAACTACAAGCTCAGGCTTCTAAACTTGTTCTGACACAGCTCTCCCGCAACAACCTTGTGTCCTTGCATGGCCTTGATGTGGATCCATGGCGGCAGTGGTGTGGATCGAGGTTGCCGGCATGGATTGGGGGTCGTAGCTACATCTGTGGTGCGAATTGAGGCGGGAAATGGGGATCCAGGTTGAGGGAGGAGAGGGACCACACGTCCATGGAAGAAAGGGGCGCACCGCCATGGATGTAAGGTGAAGCTAACAACAATAAGTTGAGGACGAGACCAAGCAATGGGAGTGAGCGAGGACGAGCAACCCGACTTCAGTCTTCAGTCGTATTTTTAGTGTGTACTAAGGAGGTGATTATTTTTTTTGAGCGTAACGGGCGAATATCAGTGTAGATCTATTTGTTTTACAGCCAGTCCAAACGTGCTTTTGAGATCCGACATAAAAAATTTTAAACTGATATTTTACACTGTTTTTTTATGCAAACTCGGCTTCTAAACATGGTCTTTATGTTTATAGCAATGCACGGGCATATTTCCTGAATATCTATAAATTAAAGTAAAATCTTTGGTCTATAATATATGTATACGCGCACCATGTGGTTTCGCCCATGCGTTCCATCAAATCCTAGATAGATCTTAGGACTTTATTAATTTTTTTAGATTAAGGATTAAAAATCTTTGGTCTCTATATGCAGCCAAAGGTTACAAAGATACATGAGTTCTTAGACTCAACCTCTACACTGAGGAATACAAAGAAACAAGAAACAGAGCTCTAAGACAGAAAAAGGAGAAAGGTAAGCTTCATTCTTCTTCTCCATCCAGGCTTCAAACTTGCAGTCTCATTACGTAGCGTCAATCCATCCATCTTTCGTTTGCTTAGAAACTCGATATCGGATTTGAACACTTGCCTTCTATCGCTCGCCTAGCAGTTCCACCACATGTGAATGTCAACATGACTTTATTGATTTATAATTTTAATAACAGTATCATTAGTACATTGTCACACCCGGATTTACACAGAAACCCAAATGCAGCCATATGTGTGCCCAGAAAGTCATAGTACGCATATAGCAAACAAATATGATAAACAAAGAACATATGCTTCAATAAATAGAGTTTTACATCAGAGTTAAACATAAATAAAATAACCATACAGCGGAAGACTAATAACTCTCAACTACGCGAAGCCGCAATCCACAGGGACTCTGACTAGGAGACCACAACTCAGTAGTACGGTAGATCTTCTGGAAACTCAGCAGCAGACTCATGCACAACCCAATCTGTTACCCATCCGGGATTTTGTTGAATAAATGACAAGTGTAAGTAAAACATTTACTTAGCAAGTATTGCAAGGGTGTATGAAGGCTCAAAGTAAGGCTAGACACGGCTGAACTGCATTAGCACTTTTAGTTGGCTCGTTTTAACATTATCCAAGTTACTACAAGTGAATCAAACCCAGTTGCAACCCAATTAATGAAGTATAAGTGACATTAAGCATAAATAAACATAATCTTGTAATAAAAAAGGATCCAGACCGCTCGTGTATCATGATACTACAAAGGTTTCGCCATTTACCCACCGATCGCGTAAAAGTTCAGAGGAACTTTGTACCCAACCACGCACATCAACACTTCTAAGGTGTGACTGGATAGGGATGCTACGAGACTTTTCACAAGAAACCCTAACAAGACAGTGGCCGCTAAGGTACAACAAGGTGGTGAGACTCTAGGCACCGAGATTGACTTACGCTTGCGGAGTCACACCATAAGGGGTTCAATGGCATCTAGAGCGCGGGCATCGCACCCAACAATGCGCAATGTGTGGAGTTCCCCATCGCAGGGACTCCCAACATGGGACTGGGTCTAACGAGACCTAGCAACGGGGCTACCGTCCTTGGTGGAATCAAGAAACACCCCGCGCCTTGCTTCCCTTAACGCCGTCGGCCCCATCGGTAACCACTGGTAAGCTAGAGACGTACATGCTACTTGTCCAAGACCAGAGCCATTATAGTTCTAGCGATGGCGACAGGCTCCTGGGTTGCCGCTTTAAGAACCGGACCTTACGGAGAGACACTAGAACAAAGCACGAAGCACATGCTCTAGCTCCCTAAACCATGTTGCTAAAAAGCAAATGTTATCATCATGTTGAAGTGAACCATTAAGTCAAAATTAACAATTAAACAATGGTGACAGTACCTGCGTATAGCAAAGATTCTACCCATATGCATAAACCCGAGGTAATCAAAGGACATGATAATCAAAACTAGGTATAACCTTAAAGATACATCAATTTAGACACATGCATGTATGAAATAAATGATTACAAGGTGGATAGGTAGCAAAGATTATCCGTGCTATAACTTGCCTTTCTCCAACAAAGATACCGCTACTCAGAGTCTTCAATCTTCTTCTTGCAATCTCTTGATGACGTTCCTCTGCCTGCAACAATCAACGACACGAGCACAACATGCAGCTAAACAAGCAAGCAAACAATATACAACTAAGAACAGTACACCAATCAAAATAAAAGCTTTAAAAGAACGTGCTAAGCAGAAGGGTCGGGACTAAGTTATGGAGGAACGGATGTCCTATTGGTCAAGGATGTCTCGCCGGATGTTCGGGCTAGAGAACGGTGCACGTGAAGATTGTCGATGTGAGGGTTTGATACTCGCTGTCGATGGATGTGTTGGTCTTACTGCGACTGTCAGCAGTTTGATAGGATGGCGTCGCGAGGAAGCGCGGCATGGAAATGTGTGTGCTATGCATGCGAGTGCAGCACTGGAGATAACATGCATGTTTGCATGCGTGTGCATGTTCAGGACATGCGTGTGCATGGTCAAGTTTTATTTCTTAGATTGGATTCTTGTTTCAACATTTAGGGTTGGTCTAATTCATCTAGAATATTGCTAAAACATCAAGAACTAGGTCTAAAAAGTTTGGTTGCTTAATTTCATATGTACTTCGTTTAATCACAAAATTAGGGCTTGATCAATTCTCGTCACCATCTGACATAGTCTGCTTGTTTATTTTACATCTCGTGTTCTAGACATCCGATTTACGTGATTCCAATTGGGTTAGCTTCATAATTTGATAATCTATCTTTTGCAAAAAGACCAAGATTTTAGGAGCTACTGTCTATAATCGACACATGATTTAGTGCACCTTTCAGAATCTGTTTTTTGAGGGTGAAAATCTCCGCTGTGACTTATTGCTATCCTTCACCTCCTTCTGATAGATTATATTAGAGTGCTTCGATCCTACAACAAGGTAAATAATACTTCTAATCGTAATTCATGTCGATATGAGTCTATCGCACCGAAAACAGATTAAAACGAATCTAAAACGTGGTAACTATGGACTAAACAAGATTTTCGACACTTAAAACTAGCAGGGGCTTTTCTACGAAAGAGTATATACTAAACAAATATGATAAAAAATTACAAGATTCGCTAAGGGTCTTACTGAAAATCTTGAGGCCAAAGATGACGGAAGGCTCGGCGCGACGACGAGATGAATAATGGACAGTAGTGGAAGATATGGTGGAAGAAGACTACCTTAGGGAATCCCAAACAAAGGGGCGTCCATGTAAAGGAGTCAATTGTGTGACTTTTCTAGAGGAGAGGTGGTTCATATATATAGGGAGAAAACCTCTCACTTCCAGGTTCATTAGCAATATGGGACTAAAGGCGGTTTGCCCCATTCCAATGCGAATTGGCTTTGAAATTTGGCCCAATAAAGTGATGGGATGCATTTGGCCTAAAATTGGGTCAACTTTGGGCCAAGGCTGATCTACTAAGATTTAGGGTGATTTTAATTTTTGGAATATTATTTTTCTGGTTATAAAATAATTCCAGATAAGTCCAGAATTGATATTAAAACCATAAAAAATATTCTGAAAATTCTAAAAATCATAGGAAAAATTCCAGAGATAGAGTTGGACATGAGGAACCAAAATATTGTATTTGGAGCTCACAAAAAGGATCTTAGCATGTTTCAAAAATTGGAATTTGCTTTGGGGAAAATAGGATTAATTTCCAGAAAAAATCTAGAAATTTGCCATTAGGCTCCTAAACACATTTTTGAAAACTTTACACACATAAAACCACTAAATGCAACCAGCATGAATGCAAAGCACTCAATATTATAACCTATGTTATTTTATTTTTAATTATTTTTCTGTATTAAATTCCTTTTAATTATACAAAGCTTGGAAAATTTTAGAAAATCGAGAAAATCATTGTATTACTTATGCTGACAAATCACATCCCAAAATCCAAAAATTTTGGGGTGTGACATACATGTATTAGATGTGCCACGAAAGTGTAATCATGTCTATTTACATGGAATTTACGGAAAACACAATTTGATATTTAGTGGCACCGCCACCGCTTAATTAATAGTTTGCACTGTATATAAATTAATAGAGTCATAGCATATGAAGCAGAATCAACCACAGTTTTGTCGCTTACCATCCATGATTTTACGGAAAAACAAAAGTACTGGCCTTCATGGACTTCGGTGCAACTCTACAGCCGTCGAAATTAAATTTTCGTGTGTTCTATTTATCTTTGCTCCATATATCATACCATAGCAACGCACAGGCACTTACCTAGTCTTCTCCCTATATGGAAAGGCAATTGTGGGCCGCATCCATCCGGACCTTCTGCTCGTGGAGAAGGTCATGGGTGCTCCAATTCCACATTCCAGCAACGGTGCTGGGACGCTGGGTGATCAACCTTTTGCTTCAGTACAGGGCTATCATCAACATCCATGAGGTTCAGGACCTTAGGCCAAGTCAGGGGTCAGCACCATCCTCAAACGGCCAACGCCTGGTGCTTTGCATGAGGGTGATGGTGGTCACCATAGGCACATGCAACGTCCCAGCGATCTTCACCAGCCAAAGCTGAATGGATGTCAAGCACTATTTATGGTCGCCCTAGCCCCCGGTGGTGGTGGTGGTGGTGCAAGCAGCTGCCCACCCTCAATCCTACCCCTATTGGGCCTACAAGGTATCATGTATCCATGCCCCTATACTACTGAAAGTGCATCTAGGCATTTAATCTATTTTGGTGATTAATAGCAATAGAAATTTGGATATGATGTTTTGCATGAGTCGTGCAGGAATAAAATGAAATAAAAAAAAGGAGAAAATGCTAAAGGAAGGACCCCAACGCTTATTCATATGGTGGAGGACTCAATTGGTGGTTTTAAATTTAATTTTCCGTTTGAAATTGAGTATAGGACCACCGTACTATCAAGGGGGACGTAGTTGATAAATTCTAGATGCTAAAAGTGCTTTACTTGAGATGACAAACTCTTGAGAGACTCAAAAACTCTTCACAAACACCTCTTTCTGCTCGGCCGGAACTTAGGCCGGAAGATCCGACCGGATGTTTCGGGTGGCTCGGTCTCGAGTTTTTCCTGGCCGGAAGTTCCGGCCTTGGCATCGGAAGATGCATGACTTAGCCGTTTTTCGAGCTCACGGGTGTCCTGTTGCAAGTTCCGACCCTTGGCCGGAAGATCCGACCGGAAGTTCCGGCCGGCTCTGTCTTGGCTTTCTCCGGGCCGGAAGTTCCGGGGTCCCCCGGAAGATCCGACACATGGTCGGAAGATCCGGCCCCTGGAACTTTTCGGGAGTTTTCCTAACACGTATCTGTTGCTTGTCGGAAGATCCGACCAAGTGTCGGAAGATCCGGTACCTCTTCGCAGAGCACATAACGGTCATATTTTGGGGGGTTGGTATAAATACCCCTCACCCCCCCTCATTCATTTGCTGCTGCACACACGACCTAACACAAGACAAGAGCATTCACTCTCCTCCTCAAATCCCCTCCCAAGCTTGATTCTTGCCAAGATTCACCTAGGGTTTGAGTGAGAGAGAAGACTAGAAGTGAGAACTCCCCTTGTTCATCTCGTGAAGCACTTCGAGCAACTTGAGTTCATTGATTCACGTTTGTTACTCTTGGAGCTTGCTCCTAGACGGTTAGAAGTGTCGGTGAACTCCCATTCTCTTGTGGTTTGAGTCCCGAAAGTTTGTATTACCCTCTCTCTTAGTGGGAGCACTTAGTAAGTAACTCAATCCTCCTTTGTGGTTGATTGGGACAGACTCGGGGTTAGTGTGACAGCCCGGCTCTTTGTGAGCATCTCAACGGAGACGTAGCTCCTTTGTGGAGTGAACTTCAGTAGAAAATCCTTTGTCTCCACATTTGTTCTTGTTCTTATTGTTTCTAAAACTTGATTTGTCCTGATCTATTTATTTGTGGCTATACTCTGATATTGATCATATTTAGAAGGTTCCTTACATCATTTGTGAGCTTTGTATTCAAGTGGTTTTGTCAAAAGGTCATTAGATTTCAAATCTCGAAGTACACTTGAATTGCCGGTCGGAAGATCCGGCTTATCATCGGATCTTCCGGTATTCTGTCCCAGTCGGAAGATCCTGTACAGTGTCGGATCTTCCTGGCCGGAAGATCCGAGACTGTGTCGGATCATCCGACTTTCTGAAAGTTTTTCGGAGGATTTTTGCAGGAATTTTTAAACAGGCCTATTCACCCCCCCTCTAGGCCTAGTGTTGGTCCTTTCAATTGGTATCATAGCCTAATCCCTTGTTTAGGCTTAACCGCTAAGGGAAAAACACTATGGCCGGTACGGGAGATGTATCCGAGATGGCTTCCGCCCACAAAGATAAACATCCGACGCCCGTTGAGTCAAGCTCAAGCGATGATGAATTCAACATTAGCGATGTTGATGAGAGCTTGGATGAACAAGAAAAGAAAAAGCAAAGAAGATAGAAGATAAGGAAGAAAATTAAGGAGAAGGCCGAAAGAAAGGCGCAAAAGCTTCTCAAGAAGAAGATACGAGAAAGAGACGCTCTCGACGGACTTCACTCGGTGTCTTATCGATATGAGACATCTTCTTCTAACAAATCTTTTGACCCTTCTAGTCTTAATTTCTCATCCGTTCCAATGGGCAAAGTCCCCAAATTCAATGGGATTGACTATGCCCGGTGGAGCGATGATATGAAAGTTTACTTGCATGGTCTTCATCCATCTCTTTGGACTATTGTGAAAATAGGTGTCGACAAGAGTGCAACGCCAAGTCGAGAACAAGAGTACGACATCTTCCGCAACTCTCAAGCCGTGACCGTGCTTAGGAGTGCTCTAAGCTCCTATGAGTACAACAAGATTAGAGGAATCGATAGTGCCAAGGAGCTATGGGACACTCTTCAAATGGCGCATGAAGGATCGGATGAGGTCAAGGAAGGCAATGTAGATCTCTTACAAGGAGAACTAGAAGCTTTCGTCATGAAGAAGGATGAGTCTTTGCAAGAGATGTATGATCGATTGAAGCTTCTTGTTACCGAAATTAGAATGCTTGAAAGCAATGATTGGGGTGAGAGCAAGGTCACAAAGAAATTGCTTAGAGCATACGCACCCAAGAACCCAATGCTTGCCACAATGATTAGAGAAAGTGACAAGTTCAAGACAATGGTGCCCATGGAGCTATTCAACAAGTTGCAATATCATGAAATGAATAGCTTGGATGTGACAAGGTCAATCCAACAAACCGAAGTCAAGACCATAGCTCTTAAGGCCGAACCAAGCAAGAAAGTTGAGTCAAATGAGAAGACCTCAACTTCCAAGAAGAATGAAGATTCAAATGACCATGAGAGCACCGATGAAGAAACCGCTATGATGGTTAGGAACTTCAAGAGATTCATGAAGACAAAAGGTTGAAAGAAGAACTTCTCTCAACGAAGATGCTATGAGTGTGGGGAGAAAGGTCACTACATTGCCGATTGTCCCCGCAAGAAGAATGACAAGGATGACAAGAAGTCCAAGGACAAGACCGGTGAAAAAGACAAGAAATACAAGGAGAAGAGTCGAGAGTACAAGAAAAGGTTTGGAAGCGCCCACGTCGGTGAAGGTTGGGATTCATCAAGTGATGACTCCGGTGATGAAGGAATGGCCACTTGTGCCATCCAAGCTCCTACACCAACTCCACGACTCTTCAACAACATCGATGAGAGTGATGACGAAGCTCCCATGTGCCTCATGGCTCAAGGGACTAAGGTATTTGACACCACACCACCTCTCTCATCCACTCTCTTGTCATCCAGGAACATTGAAAATGATCTAGATATTGAAGAAGCCGAACATGAGAAAAACATGATAAAGAAGTTCGGCAAAGATGGCTATAAATTTATTAAAAAACTACTAGAGAAAGTTGAGGAAAGAGAAGAGTCTCTTGATAGGCAAGAAGAATTGCTCATGCTTGAGAAGGAGAGAAACCTTGTCCTAGAAGAGGCTCTAGTTGAGGAGAAACTCAAGGTTGAGAAGTTGGCTTGTGAGTTATCTCATGCCAATGACTCACGGGAGAAGATGTCAAAGGAATTGTCTTTGACAAATGACTCTCTAACTAACCTAAAGAATGCTAAAAGTGAGCTTCAAGAAAGGCATTCAAGCCTAGAGATCAAATATAAAGATCTAGAAGCCAATTTTAGCTCACTTTGGGAAAGTACCAAGAACAACTCTAAAACAACTCTTGACTCAAGTGTCTCTACTAGTGAAGGTTGCTCAAGATGTTATAAAATTGATTTAGATGCTTGTGCAACTAACATTTCTAAGCTAGAGGAGAAAGTCAAGGCTAAAGATGCCCAAATCCAAAAATTGACCAATGCCATTGGCCAAGACCAAGGTAAGGGCAAGAGTGTATTCGAGACCCACCCGGCATATAAAGCCGGTAGATATGGTACTATCAAGGATGGGCTTGGATACACTCGAGGATAAAAGGCAAATGGCACAAAAAGGGTAAATGATCGTGATGTGACATTGTTCACCAAGGGGACCTATCTAGGTGAACTAATGGATGCGGCTCATGGGGTGGTAAGACCCACGGAGTCCTTGCCAAAGGTAAAGGCATCCACTCAAAATGTCAAGGTCAAGACCAAGAAAGAAGAGAAGGTCATTGAGCACAAGCCATCACCAAACCACTCCATCGACTACATGGTCACTTGGGACCAAAATGGAAAGATGGTAGTAAAGTATATATGTGCTCACACTAGGAAGATGATGAGAAGTGTGTGGGTGCCTAAAATATCAAAAGCTAACACTCAAGGACCCAACCACTTTTGGGTACCTAAGTCCAAGGCTTAAACTTGTTTTGTAGGCATATTCCTCCGGTGGACCTTCGTGGTTGTTGGATAGTGGATGCTCAAATCATATGACCGGAGAAAGGAATATGTTTGCAAAGCTACAAGAGTATAACTCACCCGTTGAGAAGATCACATTTGGTGACAACAATCATGGTGATGTCATAGGTCAAGGTGAAATAGCTATCTCACAAGACTCATCTCTTTCCAATGTTTATCTTGTTGATTCTTTGGGATACTACTTGTTTTCAGTCTCACAACTTTGTGAGAAGGGTTACAATTGTCTCTTTACTAATGAGGGTGTGAGCGTCCTAAGAAGGGAGGATTCCTCTATTGCTTTTACGGGTCGACTCAAGGGAAAGCTTTACTTAGTTGATTTCACAACTAGTAAAGTGGAACCGGAGACTTGTTTAGTGGCAAAATCTAGCTTGGGTTGGCTTTGGCATCGCCGGCTAGCTCATGTTGGGATGAGGAACTTGGCCAAACTTCAAAAGGATGAACACATCCTAGGACAAACTAATGTTGTGTTTGAGAAAGATAGATTGTGTAGTGCTTGTCAAGCCGGGAAGCAAGTTGGTGCTCCACATCCACCCAAGAATATTTTGACTAGCTCAAGACCACTCAAGTTGCTTCACATGGATTTATTTGGACCGGTTGCATATGTTAGCATTGGCGGGAACAAGTATGGACTTGTCATTGTAGATGACTTTTCTCGCTTCACATGGGTTTTCTTTTTGCAAGACAAGAGTGAAGCTCAAACAATCATCAAGGGATTCATTAAAAGAGCTCAAAATGAGTTTGAGTTGAAGATCAAGCACATAAGAAGTGACAAAGGGACGGAGTTCAAGAACACCAATGTTGAAGAGTTTCTTGATGAAGAAGGAATCAAGCATGAGCTCTCCGCGCCATACACACCTCAACAAAATGGCATTGTTGAGAGGAAGAACCGGACTTTGATTGAAATGGCACGGACCATGCTTGATGAGTACAAGACCCCGGATAACTTTTGGGCCGAGGCGGTTAGCACGGCTTGCCATGCCACTAACCGTCTCTATCTTCAAAAGTATTTGAACAAGACTCCATACGAGATACTAACTGGTAACAAACCAAAGGTGCACTACTTTCGAGTCTTTGGTTGCAAATGTTACATTCTTAACAAGAAAGCCAAAAGCTCAAAGTTTGCACCTAAGGTTGATGAAGGCTTTCTACTTGGTTATGGTACTAACGAACACGCCTACCGTGTTTTCAACAAAACCACCGGTTGTGTTGAGATCACGGTACACGTAAAATTTGATGAATCAAACGGCTCTCAAGTAGAGCAAGTTGTAAATGACCTTGTAGATGAAGTCCCGCCAAGTCAAGCCATCAAGAACTTGAGTTTAGGGGAAGTGAAGCCTCAAGAGCCTCCAAATGAAGATGAAGAACAAGACCAAGATCCGGAAATCATGTTCAACATCGATCCATCACCATCAACAAGAGTTGAACCACCAAGCTCATCACAAGATCAAGTCCAAGATCATGGTGACGATCATGACCATGGCAATGATCAAGGGGGAGCTCAAGGTGAAGATGCTCAAGATGTTGAGTCACATCATGAAGAAGATGATGATGGACCCATCCAACGTCAATCAGCATTTTCACATCCAAGAGTTCACCAAAGTGTTCAACGAGATCATCCCGTTGACAACATTCTAGGGAGCATCCAAAGAGGGGTAACCACTCGTTCACGTTTAGCAAATTTTTGTGGATGTTACTCGTTTGTCTCCTCTTTGGAACCTCTCAAGGTAGAAGAAGCTCTTGGAGATGTGGATTGGGTTATTGCAATGCAAGAAGAGTTGAACAAGTTCACAAGAAATGAAGTATGAGAATTGGTCCCAAGACCCAAGCAAAATGTGATTGGCACCAAGTGGGTTTTCTGGAACAAACAAGATGAAAATGGCATTGTCACAAGAAACAAAGCTAGATTGGTTGCTCAAGGCTTCACTCAAATTGAAGGGCTTGATTTTGGTGAGACATATGCTCCGGTGGCAAGGCTTGAATCAATTCGTATCCTTTTGGCCTATGCATCTCATCACAACTTCAAGTTATATCAAATGGATGTGAAGAGTGCATTCTTGAATGGGCCTCTTGGGGAGCTAGTATATGTGGAGCAACCACCAGGTTTTGAAGACCCCAAGCACCCCCGACCACGTCTACAAACTGCATAAGGCACTCTATGGGCTTAAGCAAGCACCTAGAGCATGGTATGAATGCCTCAAGGATTTTCTTCTCAAGAATGGCTTTGTAATGGGCAAAGCCGATTCTACTATCTTCACTAGGAAAATAGACAAAGATTTGTTTGTTTGTCAAATCTATGTTGATGATATAATCTTTGGTTCTACTAATGAAAAATTTTGTGAAGAATATAGTAGGATAATGACCAAGAGATTTGAGATGTCAATGATAGGGGAATTGAAGTTCTTTCTCGGATTTCAAATCAAGCAATTGAAGCATGGCACATTCATATGTCAAACCAAATATACAAGTGATATGCTCAAGAAGTTTGACATGGCCAATGCTAAGCCCATCAAGACCCCTATGCCGGTGAATGGCCATCTTGATTTAAATGAGGAAGGAAAATCGGTCGATCAAAAGGTATATCGCTCCATGATTGGTTCCTTGCTTTACCTTTGTGCATCTAGGCCGGATATTATGCTTAGTGTGTGCATGTGTGCAAGATTTCAAGCCAATCCTAAGGAATGTCATTTAATGGCTGTTAAGAGAATTTTTAGATATTTAGTGCATACTCCAAACCTTGGCTTATGGTATCCCAAGGGCTCCACTTTTGATCTACTTGGCTACTCCGATTCGGATTATACCGGTTGCAAAGTAGATCGGAAGAGTACAACGGGGACATGCCAATTTCTTGGTAGGTCTTTGGTGTCATGGAGCTCTAAGAAACAAAATTTCGTTGCGCTATCCACCGCCGAGGCCGAGTATGTTGCAGCCGGTGCTTGTTGTGCTCAACTACTTTGGATGAGGCAAACCTTGCGTGACTTTGGTTGTGAGTTCAAAAATATCCCACTCTTGTGTGACAATGAGAGTGCCATAAAACTAGCAAACAACCTCGTTCGACACTCAAGAACCAAGCACATAGACATTAGACATCACTTCCTTAGAGACCATGAAGCCAAAGGAGATATCGCCCTATGCCATGTTGGAACCGAAAAACAATTGGCCGATATCTTCACCAAACCTCTTGATGAGCAAAGGTTTTGTTCCTTGAGGAGTGAGCTAAATATCTTGGATTCTCGTAACTTGGCTTGATTTGTTGCATACACAATTAATTGATGCCTAGACTAGAAGAAAAATAATTTTATTCTATTTTTATGGTGTGAGTTTTTCAAAATTTTGATATTATGATCGTTGGATCTTTTCTTGTTTCAAGTTGATCATGGTTATGTGTTGATTGTTTGTTGCTGATCAACTTTGGGACAAGTTCCTTACATGTTCATAAGCTAGTTCTCTCAAAATCGTCAATCAAATCTCGTCGTGGAAAATCATATTCGGGACTTTTCATCTCTGGGCCGGATCTTCCGACAGACCCCCGGAACTTACCCCTGGAAGTTCCGGGCGGCTCTGTCTCCCTTCGCTCTCTCTGAGAGTTGCCGGATCTTCCGATCCGGCCGGATCATCCGACAACATGTCGGATCTTCCGGACCTGGGAGCTAGCGGAACTTCCGGTGTTGATCTCCCTGATTCTGTCTCTACCGGATCTTCCGACAACATATCGGATCTTTCGGCCTGTGCACGAAAATATATATCTGGGACGAACCGTTACCTCTCCCATTCTTTCTTTCTTTCTTCCTCCACCAACGCCTCCTCTCTCCCTCACTCCACCCCATACGGCGATTTGAAGATTGGACCGTGGATTTCTTCATCAAGTAACATCTTTTGATTCCCCAACACTCCAAGACTCTATCCCCCTCGGATCTTCCGGAGTTTTCGCGGGAAATCTCAACGGTATTGTTTCAAAATCCCTATCGTCCAATCTATCAATGTAGGAAGTTCTAGTGGATTTCCATTGGTGAATCATCTCATATACATGCCTAGAACACTTCTCTATGATCTCGTGTCGTTTGGTGGGCTAAATCTTCGGTTCCTGGTTGTTAGGGCTAGGCCCGACTCTGTCGGATCATCCGACTGAGAGCCGGAAGATCCGGACCCCCGGATCTTCCGACTCATTGCCGGAAGATCCGACCGAGTCGAGCTCTGTCCTATCAATTCAGTTACCAACCTTTGATCCTTTCTCTAAATGTATCCTTGCATATCTTGTCAGATGGTTAAAGAGAAGGTCACACAGAAGAAGAGCACCTTTTTGACTGCGCGTCCAAGTACCGGTCGCACCAAAAGCTCCTTTCACCCACCCAGTGGTTCGTCCTCTGAGTCGGACACCAACTCTGATGAGGGCATTAGAGAAGTTGGCAAGGGGAAGCGCTCAGAGAAACTGACAACTTCTCGCTCTGTTCGAGGAAGAGCCCAGCCAAGTGTGCAAGGGCGGAAAATTCCTCCCCGTCCCAGAGTCAAGAGAGCTGGCCAAGAAGAAGGACCTGGGACACAGTATAATGATGATATTGACATATCCTTTCTTGCTCAGAATTTCATAAGCACTGCCATTCCTTTCCGTCACTCACAAGATAGTCCCTTGGTCAATTTCAAGTTAGCCAAAAACAGCATGAAGCCTCTTAGGTTCAGTGAACATGAGGATCCAAGGAGCATCCGATACAAACTCTTCAAGGGTGATCCTCGGTTTTGGCTTCCACACCAGGCAGATTGGTATGAGTCTGTGATCCTGAAAATAACTCGGATTTGCACTCCAATGTATTGGGTTGACTGGAAATATCTGAGGAACTTCCCACCACCGCTCAAGCCTGTTGTTGAGGATGTGTACAAGCGATGTGTGGAGATGGATGTGGACAAGGTGATGGCATTTGAGTGTCCATACAATGAAGAAGTCATTGCCCAATTTTATGCTACTCTATGGGTTGATGAGGAAAGGTATGAGATGCACTGGACTTTGTGTGGGAAACGTCTTTCCATCTCTTTGCATGATTTTGCCGGTTTATTTGACCTTGCTGAGGAGACTGCTTATGCTCATACTAGCAATGATCGTAGCAAGGTTGACCTTCATCTTGGGAGAATACTAGATGACACCAAGTTGGCATTCATGTATGATCATGCTTATGGAGAGGTGGTGTATGGGAAGTACAAGGGTCTCTCTCCGTTCTACAAGTTGCTAAATCAACTTTTTCGAGGGACCTTGTACCCTAGAGCAGGAGATGCCGACAACATCTCAAAGAGGGCAAAGAACTTACTTTTTCAAATGGCCCCCGGGAAGCCCAAGTTCAAGGTGTTCAACTTCATTTGGAATGATATCATCTACTGCTCTCATGATGCTTCTAGTGGCTGTCACTATGCTCCTTACATTTTTCATATGATCAAGTATGTGTCTGGGATCAACATTTTGACTGACAAGCTTCATCCCCCATACAAATCTCCTCCGGGCAAGATCACGCAACTTCTAAAGATCAAGTCCAAGGCATATCAGGGTGCTCCAACCCCATCCTCTCAAGGTGCCTCATCTTCCCGAGCTCCTCCATCACATGCTCCAGCCTCATCGAGTGGCCCCTCTGTTACTCCCAAAGGCAAGATGAGTAAGATTGACTTTCTGCTCCAAGGCATGTTCTCATGCTTCAACATGTGCAAATATGAAGTCAAGAGGTCTCATGAGCGTGAGCAACGCGCCGAGTATGATAGATACATGGCGGATAAGCGCCACAAAGAGCTTCTTGAAAAGTTAAATATGCCACATTCTCCTATTCATCAACTCAGGGAAGTCACTCCTCCACATCCCTTTGCAAATCCTTGGGAGGACTACTCACAGGAATATGTCTTTGGTGCCTCTCAACAACAAGGACAAGGTGAGGAGGAGATAGTGGAAGAAGAAGAAGAAGAAGAAGAAGAAGGAGAAGAAGAGGAAGAAATTGAGCAGGAGGAGGAGTATCAAAGTGAGTCAGAGACGGATGACGATCGTCGCAAGGGCAAGGCAGCTGCAGCAGACGATGACGATGACGATGATGGTGACGATGACGATGGTGGTGACGACGACGACGACGAGGACGCGTAGCTCCCTTTTTGGTCTTTGATGACAAAGGGGGAGTGAATTTGGCCACTCTTCATCTATCGTTATCTAGCTTCTATTCTTGTTTTAGCTTGTGAACTTGTGGAACTTGAACTTGTGTTATGTGTGGTGTGCCAAGTGAGACTTTTATTTGTAAGACTTAATTTGGTTATTGCTAGTGTGATGTTCAACTCGTTACCGATTTCATTGTGAGATGCTTATGTTTGATGTGATGTTATTTCTCACTTTATTGTTGTGTATATCTTGTCATATGCATCACGTTGATTTTATCACACCAAGCACTTGTATGCAATATTTTTTTGGGAAGCTCTTGCAAAATATGTGCACAAGAATTTGAG
The DNA here is from genome assembly GCA_033239725.1 of Echinochloa phyllopogon. NCBI lineage: Eukaryota > Viridiplantae > Streptophyta > Magnoliopsida > Poales > Poaceae > Echinochloa > Echinochloa phyllopogon. The sequence continues at coordinate 17,124,906 of BTCW01000015.1, read as the reverse complement.
GCTATTTAAGTTGAACATGCACATATTTAGGGGGAGCCTCTTCAAAATATATTGGATGCAAAACATGAATTTTATTCCCATCTTGTGAACCCAAATTTGTATTGTCATCAATCACCAAAAAGGGGGAGATTGAAAGTGCATCTAGGCATTTAATCTATTTTGGTGATTAATAGCAATAGAAATTTGGATATGATGTTTTGCATGAGTTGTGCAGGAATAAAATGAAATAAAAAAAGGAGAAAATGCTAAAGGAAGGACCCCAACGCTTATTCATATGGTGGAGGACTCAATTGGTGGTTTTAAATTTAATTTTCCGTTTGAAATTGAGTATAGGACCACCGTACTATCAAGGGGGACGTAGTTGATAAATTCTAGATGCTAAAAGTGCTTTACTTGAGATGACAAACTCTTGAGAGACTAAAAAAATCTTCACAAACACCTCTTTCTGCTCCGCCGGAACTTAGGCTGGAAGATCCGACTGGATGTTCTGGGCGGCTCGGTCTCGAGTTTTTCCTGGCCGGAAGTTCCGGCCTTGGCATCGGAAGATGCATGACTTAGCCGTTTTTCGAGCTCACGGGTATCCTGTTGCAAGTTCCGACCCTTGGCCGGAAGATCCGATCGGAAGTTTCGGCCGGCTCTGTCTTGGCTTTCTCCGGGCCGGAAGTTCCGGGGTCCCCCGGAAGATCCGACACAAGGTCGGAAGATCCGGCCCCTGGAACTTTTCTGGAGTTTTCCTAACACGTATCTGTTGCTTGTCGGAAGATCCGACCAAGCGTCGGAAGATCCGGTACCTCTTCGCAGAGCACATAACGGTCATATTTTGGGGGGTTGGTATAAATACCCCTCACCCCCCCTCATTCATTTGCTGCTGCACACACGACCTAACACAAGACAAGAGCATTCACTCTCCTCCTCAAATCCCCTCCCAAGCTTGATTCTTGCCAAGATTCACCTAGGGTTTGAGTGAGAGAGAAGACTAGAAGTGAGAACTCCCCTTGTTCATCTCGTGAAGCACTTCGAGCAACTTGAGTTCATTGATTCACGTTTGTTACTCTTGGAGCTTGCTCCTAGACGGTTAGAAGTGTCGGTGAACTCCCATTCTCTTGTGGTTTGAGTTCCGGAAGTTTGTATTACCCTCTCTCTTCGTGGGAGCACTTAGTAAGTAACTCAATCCTCCTTTGTGGTTGATTGGGAGAGACTTGGGGTTAGTGTGACAGCCCGGCTCTTTGTGAGCATCTCAACGGAGACGTAGCTCCTTTGTGGAGTGAACTTCGGTAGAAAATCCTTTGTCTCCACATTTGTTCTTGTTCTTATTGTTTCTAAAACTTGATTTGTCCCGATCTATTTATTTGTGGCTATACTCTGATATTGATCATATTTAGAAGGTTCCTTACATCATTTGTGAGCTTTGTATTCAAGTGGTTTTGTCAAAAGGTCATTAGATTTCAAATCTTGAAGTACACTTGAATTGCTGGTCGGAAGATCCGGCTTATCATCGGATCTTCCGGTATTCTGTCCCAGTCGGAAGATCCTGTACAGTGTCGGATCTTCCTGGCCGGAAGATCCGAGACTTTGTCGGATCATCCGACTTTCTGACAGTTTTTCGGAGGATTTTTGTAGGAATTTTTAAACAGGCCTATTCACCCCCTCTCTAGGCCTAGTGTTGGTCCTTTCAACTACCTTTTCAGTCGCGTGGCATTGGTCCTGGCGTACTTTCAAGGATGGTGCACCCTTTCATTTGGGCGGCATTAGCAATGGGCGGTTTGAGTTGGTAGCCTTGGACATTTGCGATGGCACTTAGCACTAGCCAATCACAAAGCCTTAGCGTCCATTAATGCCTAACGACTTCTTTTGACTCGATCGTGGTGCCCTAGACGGTTGCCAAAGTTTTCGTCATCGTATCATAAACACACGCTGGTGAGGCCCACATCCAAGAGGTCGATCACTGGGCGCCTCACTCGTCGATCGGGTCGCCATGTGTTGCTAAGAGACGGATATCAAGCTTCAATGTCAGCATGACCCAACTCCACCAGCATTAGAGGAGGATCCACTACCAGAGAACCTCACATCCGCCCCCCTCATAGGCCGCGGCACATTGTGGACCCGGTGCTAAGGGTGCATCAGCACCGGGTCCAACGGCTATGAGCAGGGGCGGCGTGCAGGGGTGGCAGGCTGAGCACATTAGCACCGGGTCTTGCGATGACCCGGTGCAAATGTGAGAGCAGTAGCATCAACACTTGGAGCTGTGTTCATGTTGTGCTCGGTACAGGGGAGGTGCTGCCAATTTTTTTTTTCAAAATTTGTGAAGATTTCACTCATCCAAGGGGCACTACAAGGTACATTATTTCATTCTCTTATGCTTTTTATTAGCTTGTATTGTTTATATGCTTTAGAAATAGAGAAATTTGTGAATCAAAATGGAAAGAGAGCTTGTGTTCATGGTGGAGAGAGAGAGCTTGTGTTCATGGTGGAGAGAGAGCTTGTGTTCATAGTAGAGAGTGAGAGCTTATGTATTGTATTTATTAGTTATTTATTTAAAGTTGGAATAGTTAATTATTTTTTTAATGGAAGTATATTTGTTTTTATAAAATGAATAAATTAATTATAATTTTAGAAATGTGTTTAGTTTGTATTGTCTTATGTATTAACTTTGTAATCTATTATATGTTAAATTTATATTTAGTTATATATTAAATTTGTATTGTCTTATATATTACCTTTGTATTATATTATATATTAAATTATACAAATAATTGTTATTGGTTACTAATGCAGATGAATAGACAATGGATATACGGGGACAATCACGATACGACGTTTCGTGATGGCCTGAAGGGGTTTCTCGATGTCGCCGATGCCAACAGGACGCCGTCAGGTTTCATGTTCTACCCATGCACTAATTGTCAAAATATACAATCATACAAACAAAGAGGAGCTCTTCAGGTGCATTTGATGTGGCACGGTTTCATGAGCAATTATTCTATTTGTACGAAGCATGGTGAAAGAGGAATTCTAATGGATGAAGATGAAGAAGACGAGGTGGATAACGACATACCGGTATTGGCTGAATACTACGGGGTCTTTGCAGATGCTGCAATGGGTGATGCCGATCAGGAAGATGCTGCTCAGGAAGATGATGCTCAGGAAGATGACCCTAATGATGGAATTGGGCAAATGTTGCGTGATGCTGAGAAAGAGTTGGGCAATGATAAGGAACTGAAAAAGATAGAACACATGTTGTGGGACCACAAAACTGACTTGTACCCAGATTGCAAAGAGGGGCTTACGAAGTTGGTAGCACACTTGAATTTCTGCAGTGGAAGGCAGCAAATGGCATTACTGATAAGGGTTTCGATGAGCTACTGAAACTCGTAAAGATGATTCTGCCCAAGGGTAACGAATTTCCATCGGCAACGTGTGAAGCAAAACGGGTTGTTTGCCCTCTCGGTTGGAGGTGCTGAAGATACATGTGTGTCCTAATGACTGTATCCTCTATCGCGGACAATACAAACACTTGGATTGTTGTCCAGTTTGCATTTGCGCATGATACAAGATAAGGCGGGATGACCCTGGTGAGGTTGTTGGGGAACCTTGTAAGAAAAAAATTTCTGCGAAGGTGATGTGGTATTTTCCTCTAATACCCCGTCTGAAGCGTTTGTTCAGGAACAAAGAGCATGCCAAACTAATGCGATGGCACAAAGAAGAACGTAAGCAGGATGGCACGTTGAGACACCCCGCTGATGGATCCCAGTGGAGGAACATCGACAGAGCATTCCCAGAGTTTGATGCTGATGCGAGGAATGTGAGGCTTGGTTTAAGTATTGATGGCATGAACCCTTTTGGTGAAATGAGCAGTAGTCATAGCACTTGGCATGTGACTTTATGTATCTACAACCTACCCCCTTGGCTCTACATGAAGCGAAAGTTCATTACGATGCCAGAGCTTATTCAATGGCCAAAGCAACCTGGAAACGACATTGATGTCTACCTAAGACCATTAGTTGATGAACTTTTGCAGCTATGGAAGGAAGAAGGTGTTAGCATGTGGGATGAGGACAAGCAGGAGCAGTTTGACCTTCGAGCACTGCTTTTCATAAACGTCAACGACTGGCCTGCACTAAGTAACCTATCAGGACAATCAAACAAAGGATATAAAACATGCACTCACTATTTAGAGGAAACCGAAAGCATGTATTTGAAACATTGTAGGAAGGTTGTTTACATGGGTCATCGTCGATTTCTTCCTACGAAGCATGAGCTATGAAAGAAATGTCCGCATTTTGGTGAGAATGCGGACCACCGTACAAAGCCAAGACACCAGAGTGGACAAGATGTATTTGATATGTTAAAGGACCTACAAGTGGTGTTTGGAAAGGGAGACGGAAGTCAGCCTGTTCCGACTGGCGAGGATGGTCGTGCCGCGATGTGGAAGAAAAAGTCTATCTTTTGGGAGCTACCTTATTGGCAATATTTAGAGGTCTGTAACGCGATTGATGTGATGCATCTGACGAAGAATATTTGCATGAACTTGATAAGCTTCCTGGATACTTATGGGAAGCCAAAAGATACACTGGAAGCACGACAAGAGCTAAAACGATTGAAACAACGGAATGATCTACATCCAGAAAAGAGAGACAAAGGACGCCAGTACTTGCGTCCTGCCAGCTTCACTCTCAGCAAAGAAGATAAGGCAAGCATGTTTGAATGCTTGAACAGTATCAAGGTTCCGTCGGGCTACTCCTCCAATATCAAGGGAATAATAAATATGAAAGAGAACAAGTTCACAAACCTCAAGTCTCACGACTGTCATGTGTTGATGACACAGCTGCTTCCCGTCATACTCAGGGGTGTGCTATCCGTTAATGTGCGGAAAGCCATTGTGAAGCTATGTGCATTTCTCAATGCAATTTCTCAGAAGGTGATCAATCCAGACCATTTAGTTCAGCTACAGAATGACGTGGTGCAATGTCTTGTCAGCTTTGATATGATATTTCCACCATCCTTCTTCAATATTATGACACATCTATTTGTTCACCTCGTCAAAGAGATTCGTATATTGGGCCCAGTATTTCTACACAACATGTTCCCGTTTGAGAGGTTCTTCGCTGTGCTAAAGAAGTATGTCCGTAATCGTTCTCGTCTAGAAGGATGCATTGCTAAGGGATACGAAACAGAGGAGGTCATTGAATTCTGTGTTGACTTTGTCAACGATCTTATGCCGATTGGTGTGCCTGAATCACATCATGAGGGGACACTTGGTGGAAAGGGCACACTAGGGAAAATATCGATGGTAATCAAGGGCATTACTATTAGTAAGTAAAGCACTCATCACTTGAAATAATTATTATATTTTTATTTATTAATAAAGTAAATGAAAGCAAATGGTAATTCCCACGATTTTTAAGGATTTTATATTAATTTATAATAGTTTCTAGTAACTCCTACTATTTTTCTAGAATTTTCTAACAATTATAAAGAGCTTTGTTTTATTTATTCAATAATTACTATTAGTAAGTAAAGCACTTTATTTATTTGTATTTATGAATAAAGTAAAGTAATAGAAATAGAAAAAAGACCCGGTGCTAATTGTCGATTTGGATGAAAAAATGGCGGCAACTGAAATCCTAGTCTTTTAGCACTGGGTAGATCCAACACCCGGTGCTAAAGGTGCCCAAGATTTCAGTTGCCGCCCTGGGCACCTCTTTAGAACACCCGGTGCCAAAGATTAATTAGCACCGGGTGTTGGATCCACCCGGTGCTAATGTGGTGGCCTTTAGCACCGGGTCTTTCCTTCACCCGGTGCTAAAGGCCCCGCTCCATATAACCGCGCCGCCCCCCGTCCGCCCCTCACTTCTCGCATTCGCCGCCTCCACCGTCGGTACAGCTCCTGCAACTGTCACACGCCCCCGTCGCCGGTCGCCCGCGCCGCCGTCGCCCGTCGCTCGTGGCCCGTCGCCCGCGCCCGTCGCTGCCCCGTCCGCGCCGCCGTCGCCCCTCGCCCGCGCTCGTCGGTGGCCGCCCATCGCCCGCCGCTGTCGCACCTCGGTCTTTTTCTTATTTAATTTTGTTATTTAATTTGTTATATAATTAGGTATTTAATTTTTATTAAATTTGGTATATAATTTGTTATTTAATTTGGTTATATATAATTTGTTATTATTTATATGTTTATATATAATTTTGTATATAATTTTGTATATATAATTTTGTATATATAATTTTGTATGTAAATTTGTATATATAATTTTGTATATGTGCATATTTTGTATGTAATTTTTTTAATAATTGGGACTTTGCATTTAATTCTAATATTTTGTATATGTGCGTATTAGATAAATGTGCAAAATCTATCACACACCCGAACCCCTTCGCGAACCCCTTCGCGTCGCGCAACCAAACCTTCGCGAACCCAAATGCGTCGCGCACCCAAACCTTCCGGAACCCAAACGCGTCGCGCACCCAAACCCTAGCGCACCCAAACCTTCGGAAACCCAAACGCATCGCGCACCAACCATTCGCGAATCCCTTCGCCTCGCGCACCCACCGTTCGCGAACCCCTTCACGCTGCCGTAAACCTAAACCCCAAAACCCAAACCCTAAACCCCCTAGCCCTAACCCAAAACTCCGTAACCCAAACCCTAAACCCCCGAGCCCTAACCCAAAACCCCAAAACCCAAACCCTAAACCCCCTAGCCCTAAACCAAAACCCCAAAACCCAAACCCTAAACCCCCTAGCCCTAACCCAAAACCCCGAAACCCAAACCCTAAACCCCCTAGCCCTAACCCTAAACCCCAAAACCCAAACCCTAAACCCCCTAGCCCTAACCCTAAACCCGTAAACCCCTAGCCCTAACCCTAAACCCCAAAACCCAAACCCTAAACCCCTAGCCCTAACCCTAAACCCCCTAGCCCTGACTCTAAACCCCCTAGCCCTGACCCAAAAACCCAAAACCCAAACCCTAAACCCCCTAGCCCTACACCTAAACCCCGAAACCCAAACCCTAAAGCCCCTAGCCCTGACTTTAAACCCCCTATCTATATTTATTTATATTTATTGCTTACAAATTATTTTTATTCCTATAGATGGCGGACAACAACCCTAGCGAACCCTTGCAAGAGGATAATGACCAGTTCATATTGAATCAAATATTTGGTATCGATGCCAAAGATAACCCGCAACCAAACATGGAAGACGTGTTGGGTATTGCTCAAGGGAGCGAAAATGTGGAACAACGTAATGTGGATGAACGCAGTAATAATGAGCCCATGTCTAGTTAGGTGTGAATATATCTCGTTTAATATGTATTGTATATCTCAATATATCTCATTTAATATTGTATCGTTGATATATAATTTTTTTAGCCCGCCTCTGCGTCGACAACCGGAACTAGGAAATCCAAACGATCTGCCAATAAGAAGCTGAAGGATGTGAAGTTTCACATCACTTGAGTGGAGGACGATGGGGAGCCAGTTGAGCCCAAACAAGTGGCCAGAAAATGTATATCTCAGTGTGGGGTTGTTCTACGGGAACGCGTGCCCATTAGCATCAGAAAATGGAAATCCACGGACCCTACTGAGCCGCACGTGTTGCCCAATACTGAGAAGGAGATGCTATGGGTGGACTTAAAAGGAATTTTCGAATGGTCTAGCAGTCATGAAGAGCAACCGAAGGATTGGACAATGAAAAAGATGGCAATTCTGTTCCAGGATTACAAGATAAAATTGTACAAGAATTATCTTATTACCGGAGAAGCACCGGATCCCGCGAAGCATCCAATCATCACTCATGATGCTTGGGAATCGTTCTTGGAGTACAAAAACTCCGAAGAAGGGTCAAGTATGACCGCTAGAAATGCTGACAATGCCGGTAATAGGAAGTACACCCATAGAATGGGTTCATGGGGTTATAAAGGGAGCATTGAGAAATGGGAGAAGATGGAAGAATCTCTATTTGCGAGAGGCATTCATCCAGCGACACATGACTGGCCCACACGATCCAAGCATTGGTACTATGGTCATGGAGGCACCCTCAGTCCGATCGACGGCTCTTTAGTTTTTGGCAAGGACTTGCGAGAACTAACTCAACGTCTCATCAATATCCTTAAGGCATCTGAGAGGGGAGAATTTGTTCCTGATAGAGACAGAGATGAGCTACCCTATGCCTTAGGAAACAAGGAGCATCCTGGACATACGCATGGTGTAGGCATAGTACCATGGAAGAAAGGTTTCAAAGAAGACGCCGCCTCCTATAGGAGCCGTTCGAGGAAGAAGGCAGAATATGAGCAGAGGGTGAGGGATCTAAAGGAAACGGTAGCCGCCCAGGGCTCAAAGATACAGGAAATGGAGGTAGAGACGGAGCGGCGAATGAAATTACATGGCTGCAGATACAAGCCACAGGAACCGCCAGCACAGAGCATGTACCTCTCCAAGATCCTAATGCGTCCCTTCTTAGCCCTCCACAACATCGAAGCAGTCACGCTTCCACAGAGCATGTACCTGGCCATGAAGACATTCCCGCACCTCAGTCTGAACCAGTTCGTTACCCCGTGGATGAAATAATTCAACGGACCATGTGTGAGCTTGTCGTGAGGCAGAAGAACATATCCGTGGTGGTACGTATGCGACATTAGTTTGTATATTTCGTAAATATCATCATAAATATTATTCATTTACTAACTTCCTTACTACTTATTTTATCAGGTCGCATACGGTATGACCAAACCAGTGGAACCAAGTCAAAGATGGCATTGCATGGAGATTCCACATGGTTACGTACCCGTTGAGGTGGAGCAAGTCGTTGACCGGTGGAATGACTTGGAACTTGACATCGCCGGAGGTGACGAAGAAACAAAACTCGGGGAGTGTTCTCACGGCATCATTCTATGGAGCAAGTGAGACATCGCCATACCTGGTAGCACCAAGTCTCCTTCAGATCCCCCGTCTCCAAGAGGTCAAACGGATCACGATTCTCTGGGAGCTCATGACGCAAACCCATCTCCGTCTCCGTCTCCTCCGCGGCGAAAGTCTCCGTCTCCTCCGCGGCAGAAGCCTGAACCAAAGAAGCGCTCTAAACTGTCTAGCTTGGCCCCTCCACCACAGAAGAAGCCACGGAAGGTCAAAGAGAAGTCTGCACCACCGAAAAAAGCTTACGAGCAGACTCAAGAAGAGCTCGATGCCTCTGTTAAAGAAGACGTAAAGAGGCAACTTTTCACGAGAAAACAACCAGAGCCGAAGATTGACCCCACCACGGAAAAATCCTTCCTCCAAAATTTGATTAGGGGACAACAGAAGAGGGCACACGTATCAGACTATGACCGCTCATTACTGAAATCTCAAGGGAAGAGGAAGGTGGCGACGTCCAAACCTGTTGCTCAGCTCAGCAACCAACCTCAGCAGTCAGTGCTCCAGTTGGCATCTGAGTACGAGCTGAACGTGCAACGACAAATGGCCGAGACAGGACTCTCGAGAGATGAAATCACGGGACAAAAAGAAATCCCTGTGAGCACATCGTTCAGGTGGCCATTTAAGCTTGGCCAGCCTTTGGTCGGTCCAGAAATGGAGAGCACGCTACAAACAAAGATGCGCCGATTCCATTAGTGGTATCTGGAACAATCAAGAAGCAAAAGGCGCATGTTTGGAGTTCGCGTAAAGGACCAAGATTTTTTCAATGGCGAGGAAACCGTCTGGTTGGAGTTCAAGGATATATATGAGATGTACCACCAAGACGTCATGGACGTGTCTTTGGTCGCCTATTGGGTATTGTAAGTGCTTTGTTCTCATTTACATTTGACACTTGAAAAAAAATTTAATCTTTGCTAACGCGCCCTTTATTGCTTAACAATGCATAATGGAGATTCAAAGATGTTGGAGGGAAGGAATATTTGACATTGGTTACAAGGACCCGACTAAGATAAGTGACAAAATGATTTTGATGAATCCAGAGGAAACATATCAAAATTTATACAAGTATCTCCAAAAACATAATTATTGCGACTCCATACTATTGCCGTACAACTTCGGGTGAGTACCTATACATGTATCTACTTATAGTGCCTATACAAAATTTTATGGTTTCCATACTATTGCCGTTCAATTTTATTTCTCATTATAATGTCTACATGTATACAGTTTTCACTGGATCCTAATCATAGTATGTCCTGACCGAGGTATCGTCCACGTCTTTGATTCGTTGAAGTCTCCAACATATGCTTACCAGAACATCATTGACATGTTTACAAGGTGACATATATTTTCCCATTTAACTCAATTCTGCCCTTACAATCACAATGATTTAACACAACTTTTTGGTTCACAGGGCGTGGGTTCAATTTCGTCAAGATAACCCTGGTATGATCCATGAAACACTCACATGGAAGACTGACTTTTTGGTAAGCAAGTAATTTGTACGTGTATGTCTCCGCTAACCTATTATATGAATTTTACTTAACTTTATTTTTTGATCGACAGTGTCGCCAATAGGGGTCAGGAAATAATCTATGTGCATACTATGTTTGTGATAACATGCTCAATTGGTCGACGAAAAAGATGACTCACCGTGATGTTATGGTACGTAACACATTTTGAGGTTTTAATTTGATATATTTACTATATTTGTAGAAAAAGCACTTGATTTTGTAATAAATGATATTATTTAGAAATATACGTCTTCATTTAATGATAATGGGATTCATTTATAATAAATAATATTATTATTAAATTTGAATTAATAAGTAAGGCACTTTGTTTTATAATAAATGGTTATTTAGAAATATAGGGCTTCATTTAATAATTACTATGTTTGTATTAATAAGAAAAACACTTTGTTTTATAATAAATGATTATTTAAATATAGACGGATATTTGCATTTGTAAGTAAAGCATTTATTTTATATTAAATGATTATTAATTCCACAGTTGTTGTCTTCAATTCCACAGAATTAATATTTCCAATTATTTGCAAATTATAGATGATGAAGCTGGAAGAAGATAGACTCGATCAAGAGAGAATAGACGCAATTACAGAATAGCTCATTGGATGGATTTGGGACGAGGTCGTTAATCCCCGTGGAGAATTCCATCTCCCCCTGGAGGATGTGCCGTCAAGTCGTTCCTCTAGTCGGATTTCTTAAGTTGTAATATACAGTTCAAATATATAACTCTAGTTGGATATCTAAATTATAATATATATATATATATATCTCTTCTATTTTGATTATATGTCTAGCTAATATGAATATATAGTACTACATGCACGGCAGCTGAATACATGTTTGAATACGTATCATAATACATATATAAACATATATAAACGTACATGCATGGCGGCTGCAAAAAGTAACAAAAAAAGAAATACAGGCCCTTTAGCACTGGTTGTATACACCAACCGGTGCTAAAGGCCATCCTATCCCGTTGTGTAGGCAAGGCCTTTAGCACCGGTTGGTGTTTAGAACCGGTGCTAAAGGCCCCCTTTAGCACCGGTTATGCTACTCGGTGCTAAAGGGGTACCCTTTAGCACCGGAAGTTTAGCACCGGTTGGGAATCCGGTGCTAAAGCCCGTTCCCAACCAGTGCGGATGTGAGGTTCTCTGGTAGTGATCCGATGCTGGTGGAGGTTGAGGTCCATTAGACACAATGCCAATCAGTCTCCCATTGCGGTGGTGGTAGCAAGTTTTGGGTCATAGTAGCGCTCCTAACGATAGCCCATCCACCACCAGATCATCTAGTGGACCAAGCGGACCGGCGAGATCAGTTGTTTGAGCCTTAGGAAGTGAACTATCAAGGCCACAATCCTAGTCATCTTGGTCAGGGCTGATTACACAACTATCTCGCGCGACAAGACTTCGTGAGACTTTGTATGGGCGACCCAACTCGATTTAGAGGTGTCTTGCTTCCCTGATGCGCCACCACCAAATCTTGACTTGACACGCATAGGTCAATAAACATGTAGCCTCGGAACGGCTAGCGCGAGGCCACCACCTTCAACCCCATCCGCCTTGGTACCACTAATTGTTGACCTCACCAATGCAACTACCACGAGATGTTCATCATCATGAAGCTTGGCAGTGCTTGTCATCGATTTTTGTGCCTTGGTGTAGTGGGCTCCACCATGGCCAGTTCTAGATGCGATCCACAAAGGTGTCGTTCTTGTGGAAGCGTTTATACCTTTCAAAATTGAGTTTGATGATACATGACACATATGTGGGTGTGACTAACCTATTTTTGCAGGAATTATCCTATATATATGGCAGACTCGAAAGCAATTGAAAGTGACAAGAATTGAGCCCTCTCAATGCTGATCAAGATGACCAAAAGACTTATATATCAAGATTAAGGACCTTTCTAGTCTCAAGTGGTACGAGGAGATGAAGGACACGTATTAGATTTTGCTAGTTCATAGCATTTGATGGCACATTATTGGAGGGGCTCAAGAGTTAGTAGCTTGACAACACACAAGATGATAGCAGTGATGCACACTGATAGTCAAGCAAGATTGAATTCGACAAGTTTGAGTAGAAATGGAACCACCAAATAATCCAACTGTATGAATTTAATAGGGTGCATATGAACAATGTATTCGTTATGTGCCTGCCAGTTGAAAAATGAGTTGCACTTGCACCGGATTATCCGATGGTACCTCAAGGTGCGTCAGATGAAGTGGAGGAAGGAGATGAACATTATATTGCCAAACTTTTCTGAGTAAAATCAGCAAAACATCGGTTTGTCCAATAAAAGCATCGAATAAACACAAGGAGCATATGGTGAACAATTTCAAGAAGATTGAATTAGATCTAGCTGAAACGAATCATTCCATGGTCCATATTAAAGCATTGGACTATCTTGTGGCTTTGTATGTCAGCAACAAAAGTCAGTTTGACTTTTACAATGGCCGTGTAGCAGTTGTGAGTGACCGGATCATCCGATGGTCAAGATCCACCTAAGCATCGGATCATCCGGTGGTATATGACTTTTTATAGGGTTGATACAATGGCTACATATCGAGGCTTGGCCGCCTATAATATATAATGAATTTTTCCACCTAATATCGCCATACTAAAGATGGAGCAGGAGCATCCTTAGTGGAGTATTTGGATTCTTAGTGGATTAATTAAGGGATACATGTCTCTTAGTGAGAGCCTGAACACGGACTAGTGGGAGTGTCAAACCCTTGATACCGTGGGAAAATTGATGTATCTGTATCCTCTCTCTTTACATTCCACATTTCATACTCACTCTTTCATACTTGTTCTTTATTCTTGCAAGTTATGCTCTGGGGATGTATGCATGCTAGATTTGTTGTGTTGATTTATTAGGATCTTTTCATGCTAGTGTGCTTCTAAGTGATCCTGGTAGCATTTCCTCTTTGCAAAAGAATTATAGGCTTTAGGCATCACTAGTCTAGGATAAGGTTTTCCTTATTGGTTTAGATTCTTAGAAAAAACCCCAATTCTCTCTCTCTCTCTCTCCTTTCACCCATTCGGAAGCATGGGATTATAGTTCAGAATAGCAGTCGCCTTGCATCAAAGTTTGGGAGTGTCACGACCCAATTTGTGACAGCACCATATAGAATCACGTCTCCAAAGTGTCCTACTTGTGTGAGTTGTTCCCTACTCACACTGACCACAGCCAGTCCTTGCGTCGTTATTTCAGGTTTTGATCGTCTCAGGCTGAGCATACCAATACTTACCCAGTTCGTGACGGTGTTATTTTAAGTGAGTTAGTATAGTTGGATTAACTCACTAGTTCTAACCGTATAGTAGCCCACGGCATATATTATTCAGATTAGTATCATATAATTATGATTCACACCTATAGAACAGATTAATAATAGATATACGCAGTCTTGCCTTGACTAATGAATATTCCTCCGGCTATTAATTCATCTTTGGTGATAGATCCTGGTAAAACTAGTAGCTGTAAGTTCTTGTCGCATCACCCTTCCAGGGTAGATACAGAGTAAACCTAATCTAATTCAAGCCAGTAGTAGTAGGCTGTGAACAGAAACATTTTAGGTCTACATGCAACAGTGCTAGCAAGAACAAGTAAAGAGTTTTATTTGTGCACCATGCCGCCATGCATGCATGAGCTAGTTGAAAGTGACTAGACTAGATCATAAAGAAATGGGTAGGCTACTATTACAGCTGCATGCTCATCAGCTACGGTAAAGAAGAGGCTGAAAGGGGCAGTGCGTCAGTACCTGGCTTTCTTCTTCCTCGCAGCGATTCCTGGCTAGAACTAGTGTATCTGTGTGGTGTGCTTTGTATGCGGTGCGAGAACTAGAGAGAGTACAAGGGCTCCTATTTATAGAAGCGTACTATAGAAATATCTCACAGCGCCGCTGTAAATGTAAAGATTATCTTTCCCTGGAGTTTCTTTTCTTTTTTTTTTCTTTTACCATATGGCCTTATCCCACTTCGTTCTGATCCATCACCCTATGCTGCGGTGGCCGTGACGTGAGCGGTACGTACCAAATTCTTGCCTAACCACTTCTATGTAACTGCCCTCCCATACTCATTCTTTTTTTATTATTATTTTTACTGCCGACATGTTAACTGTTTGAGAAACAGTTGTGTCCTATTATCTCTTCTTCTTCTTTTTGTACAAAATTATTAGTAGTTTTAAATAGTAGATTCTTACAGGGAGCAAAGGGCCTGATCCGGTCACGATCCAGATGAACATCATCATATGTCGGTTGGGCATCATTGGTCATGACCAGGCCCCAGATGCATATTCTTACGACACATTCTTCACGACATTCACGGACGGCATCTTGGATGAGCCACACAGCTGCCAAGGAGCTCTTCGTGGATGCAGCGGCCATGGAAGGGAACGTCAGTGGGTCGCCCTGTACATGGTCCGGTTTCACCGGGTTTTGGTTAAAATCTAACCCAAGCCATTCGGGAGTGGATTAGACGGTTTAGAAACCAGCTGGTTGGATGATTTCCACGGTTTAGAAACTAGTGCATGATGACCGGTAGTTATGCGGGGGGCTGCATCAGCGATGACCGCCACGGTGCGTGCACAACTTGCAGTGACAGGCTCTCACAAAGGCACACCACCACTTACAATCATGGCCAAGCCGGCCTACATTCAGGAGCAGATGCACTAGCCTAAACGACCATGTGCGTTGCCGAAGCAGCTCAAAGACCGCCATGGTGGAGGACGGCCACAATATGCGAGGATATCGGCGGCGACTATGCACGGACACATGTTAAACGGGTTAGCCGATAGAAACCGGAACCAAGATAAACCGTGTCTATCCTCTTCACAGGATTCGTCGATTCAAGCCAATTCGACGGGTCTGGACTGTAACCAGACCATGTACATGGTGATCGGTGGGGCTTAGTGTGCTTATGTTCACACCTTAGGTCATCTTTAATTAGGTCATCTACTGTTTGCATAATAATTAGTGTTTGGAATGTGAGGGGCCTCAACCGATGTGCAAGGTGTAGCATTGTTATGGAGTTAACTAGTTCAAAACGGTACCCCTCTTGCGTCTGTGTCTAATTAGATGGTATATACCAGGTCGATTTGCTTGGAAACACTATACCACAACCTCAGTATAATGACTTCATTGTGGTCGGTACAAGTCGATGCAACGATCAACCATCGGTCGGTATAGAATTATACCGACCCCAACTATTAGTCGTTGTAAGTGGCGTCGGTATAAGTTTGTACCGACCAACATGTTTATACCGACAGACTGTTCAGCGTGCTAAAGAGTTTTACCGACCAACATAAATATGAGGGCTGATCATTAGATACTAGTTGTACCGACTGATTGCTTGATGCTATTAAGAGCTATTACAATCGATGGTTCAACAAGATCATTTAGAGAGATTAAAAAAAGAAAAAATATATGATTAATCTAGTATCCATGCAGAATTCATCACAAAGCTAGTGACCACGTTAGCCACACACACTTTCATTCATTTATGTAGGCACAAAAATATAAGAGTAATACTAGAGCTAGCATCATGTAACATCGGACTATACATGTTCTATACCAGCTGTCCCATGTAAATAAATAGCTCATGATCTATATTGATCTACACATCCTAGCAACATATATGGATTATTTGGCTCCAAAAAGATAAAGGCATCTCCTGGTATTCCAAAAGAAGACCACCACTTGGACAAGCTGCTGCCTAGCACCACCTTGACATCCTGCAAAGATTGGTAGTTAATGCATAGAAACTAATTAAGTATGCAATAATATAAGAAACACAATGGTCTCTACATTTGTATGAACGACAGTGTGAACAAATTTTAAGCATTCTCTGCACATTAATATCCTGGCTCCCCTGAAAATAATATACCACACTACTGAATCCCTCTCTGCATACTTATATGTAGCTATATCCCAAAATTAAGGCCAGATTTTTAGAAATCATAGAAACACTGCAGTGAATCATTTCTATAGAAGAGATCATGATTTTCCACTCACAGTTCCATATGCACCACCCATGTTTGATTTTCATTATCCCTTATAATTTTCTCCTATATCTAAGCGCTACCTAGCACTACTTCCCAGAACTGCCTTAATTTCATAAATACTAGACCATCCGACGCGCTTCGCGCGCCCCATCATTTAAACAATCAGAACATGCATCATAATCAGCTTTTCTTCGTTACTGCCTGAGCTGATTCCACATAAAAATAACATAAAGGAACACTATCCTAACACATTCTATTAGGGAAGCGGTTGGTCATGTTTCAACCACTCTCCAATATAGTAAACGTAGAAGAAAATGGAACAAATACTGAACAAGTATATTTCCGGTTAACCAAGTAGAAAGATTCGGTTATTGGCAAATTGTTATGGACCGAGGTCCATTCAAAGATAACCATTGTCGAGAGGAATGCCGGGCAAAGTCGGCGTGGAGGGAGACTAGACTTTTTTGGGGGATTTGAGAATAATACTTATTCATTGATTGATCTCTAGGAGATACAATCCCATCCTTATATAGATGAGAATACTTGACCCTAAACACCTAGGGTTAGTTAGAAGTATTAGTACCGGATTGGGATTCTAGTGTTTAGGGTCAAGTCTTCTCATCTATATAAGGATGGGATTGTATCTCCTAGCGATCAATCAATGAAGAAGTATTATTCTCAAATCCCCAAAAAGTCTAGTCTCCCTCCACGCCGACTTTGCCCAGCCTTCCTCTCGGCAATGGTTATCCTCTAATGGACCTTGGTCCATAACACAAATATATCATATGAAGCACAATAACCAATTTTCTGCAATGCTTTAGAAAGGGAATTAGCATTAATATCAGCAACTTGATGATTCTATCTGTTGGGACATGTTTCTATAATTATATAGTGTAGTTGATCATTTGGCGATTTCTTAGTATTGCATACTAGTAGTGCGCACACTACGTGTAACGTAAATAAAATTAGAAAAGAATGTAACACTTTATTAAGTTATTGAGGACGCTACCTTGAGTTAGGAGATGTTGACGGCAGCTCACTGGATTTCTTGTCCAGCAGGTTGACACCAAAGTGAGTGTTCGTAGAGATCCATTGCTCACCTGCCAAACAGGATAGAAATGTCAGCATCTCCCTAAACTGGATAGCAGGAACAATGTACCAAATAAAATAGGGAAAAATACTCTACTAATCAAGGGAAAATAGTCTGCAGTGCACCAAATTTCATTATAGAGACCAATTAAAATTTCAGTATAGAGACCAACTTCTGGTACTACCATCTAAGAACCAATCTTAAATATACCAGTGTGAAATCACTAGATTACGCTAAACATCTGAACCTCCACATGAGAAATGCCACATAAGAGAATAAACAGCCAGGAAATAATATCAGTACAACATTGGAAATAATATGAGTACAACATTCGCGATAAATAACAATTGTTCTGCCGCGCCACAGTATATAAATTGCAGAACATAGGCAGTCAGTAGTAGAGGCATGAATGGGCTTTATACCAACTCTATAATTCCCAGTAAACTTGACATAATTATTTAAGCACAAAAGCATAAGTAATTGAACAGAACAGCTAGGGTACACAGAAGCATACCAGCATTCCAGTAGCTGCAGTGGGGGTAACATAGAACAGATCACTCAATCGAACAGAGCAGAGCACGAACTAGCCACCACATCTTCAACGACAATCTAACACAGGAAGAAGAATCAAGTACCATGACCTAGAATCCTAGAGATCCACTCTCAGATCAGCGCTAAGGCCGGTAGCCGGAGCTCGCTATGTGGATCCAGCCGCCGCCAGCGGCCGCCATGGAGAAGACTGGGGGCTTGGTGATGCTACCTCTGGCTCACTGCTCACGGTTACTTAGGAGGCAGGGAGCCATTACCTTGCCGCCGGGTAATCCTGTATCTTCGGGCCGGCGACCTTGCTCCTTGGGGGCTCGTCACTGCACCATGCCCTTTCTGCTCCATGGAAAGGCCGCATAGGAGATGGGGCTCGTCACTACGCCATGCTCGTGGATCTGAACCAGTGGATCTGCAGGGGCAGGTGTGGCGTCGTGCCACGGGGGAGACTGTCGCCTCCAGAAGATGCGGCGCTGGAGGATGGGGAAGCAAGATGGGAAGGCCATGGAGATGGGGAGCAGCAGGCAACGGGATGGCGGCGGCATGCTGATGACTAGCACTAGAGGCATGCAGGGGGCTAATGGCGATGGGCAATCGAGATTCGGAGGACGCGGGCGAGATTTGGAGTGAGCCATAGTAGCTCGCATGGCCCTGCGATTCAGATGGGGTGAGCACGTGGGACAAAATTTGGAGATGGACGAGCGCGCGCACAGCGGCGATTTGGGGGGGGGGGGGGTGGGGCGGCGATTTGGGGCAGACGACGGAGCGGCGGTGGCGGCGGGGAAATGAGGGAACCGGAGAGAAGTTAGGGTTTGGAATTAGTCTGATCCATGGGTTTATTGGGTAAAGTTTCTTAGTGGGCTGAGAGTGGGCTGAAAGAATGGGCTGGTGTGTATTCCGACCGACTGTTCGTTGTATGTAATAGCAAATACTGACAGAGGGTTTAACGAAATGTTGATATAGTATGCCGACGGATGTTTCTTCGGGAAAACTCGAAATACCGACCGATGGTCTACTAGAAAATTGTACCGACCGATTGTTTATAAGTGATTTTCTGTTTTTACCGACGAACGTGCGACGCTAATTTGGGGCTGTGGTATAGTGAAATGTTAGGTCTGGACTTTGATTCTCTCTATCTTCCTACCATGGCCACCCTTCTTGCCTGAAACACAAATGTTTGGTTGGTAACTAGGCCACATCACGTGTGACATTATAATCGGCACCTTCCTCACCCTACACTACGGCCTGTGATCCTTAGGAAGACTGAGCAGGTGTAGTTCTTGCTTGAGCTACAACACACATTTATCTTTATGCGGTGACTTTACTTAATCTACCAGGCGGACAAACACAATGGTCAGCTTAGCAAGCGAATGATTGGTCATTTCTGTAGATTTTTTAATAACAAAAAATTTAAAGGGATTTTCCTACATGGTCATTTGTTCACTTGGAGTAACTAATGGATAGATTTGACCTTGGAGTGCATTGACTGAGTATTCGTCTCGGTAGCAGCTTCCCTCATTACTCCCTACATTCATTTTCCACTTGATGATGGGACCATGCCCTTGTTCTTCTCCTTCTCGACGATGGATTCCACCCGAAAAGGTTTTATTCCATTTTGAGGCTTTTTGGACAAAGTTCGATCGATTCCTAGACATGGTCAAGGCTGCTTGGAATGGGCCCAGGCCTGATGCTAACCCTCTCCTCACCATTGTTCATTTGTTGCAGGAGATTGCTAAAGTCCTAAATGATAGAACACTAAGGTGGTTGGTAGCATCCGTACTCAAATGGATGTTGCAAAGGATGTCAGCTATGAGCCCATTCATGAGATCCATTTCTTGTTTTAGGCCATGCACAGTGAATGGGTGATAACCAAAAAACTCATCATCTCCAACAACTACGCATACATAGAACCGATCCTCTCCGCCGCCGACTCCTCGCCGCCGCTGCTCGCCACGCCCCACTCCCCACCGCCGACTCCTCCTCGCTGCCGCTGCTCGCCGCGCCCCGCTCCCCACCGCTCTTTCCTGGCCGCAGCCCGCCGTGCCCCACCTCGCCGCCGCGCCCGTAGCTCCCTGCCTCGCGGTCGTCGGCGGTGGCGGCCATGGCGAGCTCGCTCAGCCCCGGCGGCCATGGAGGAGCTCGGCCTGGGCCAGGCCATGGGGAAGCTCGACCCCGGCGGCCTGGGGGAGCTCGACCTCAGCCCGGCCATGGGGAGCTCAACATTGCCTGCCATGGGGGAGCTCGACCCCGGCTCGGCCATGGAGGAGCCCGCCTCCCCGCAGCTCCCCGCTTCGTCGGCATCAGCTGTCCGCGGCGATCCCGGCTCGGCCACGGAGGAGCCCACCGCTCGCTCCGCCGCGTCTGGCAGAGCGCCGCCGCCGTGCCGTCGTTCTCCATGGCGCGTGCGGACGCCAACGAGGACCTCGTCTACATGCTCCAGTTTGGCAACCCGTCCGCCGACGATGGGCCCAAGGACAGCGACACCTCCACCGGCGAGTGGCCATGGCGGGAGCGAGGATGAGGAGACAAGACGAATGGGTCGAGAAGAGAGAGACCTATTGTTGGGTCGCGGGGAGTCCGGTACCCATTTTGGGTCTCCGGTTTGGGTCGTCTGTTGGAGACGCTTTTGGTTACCTAAAAGCACTATGCGCGACCCAAAATGGGTTTGGGTCGCGGGATGTGTGCTTTTTTGGAGATAGCCTTAGAATTAGCCCATGACCATTCGCCCGCTCTGTCCTGTGAAGAATGCTTCCTCCAACTCAAATATCTTGGCCTTGATTCCCTTGAATGTACTATCACCCGGCAGCACTCTAGTATGCTCTGGTTGATGGAGGACAACATGAACAAAGAGTTCTTCCATCTTCATGCTAATCACTATTGATGAAAGAATCATATTACTTCACTGATGTCTAATGGTGCAGGGAAGTACCATCTTCATAGAAGAAGACAAGGGCGCAATCCTAGGCACAAGTAAAACTCTATCATCTGTGCTTTACTTTCAAGCTCTTGGCCTCCCCAGTCTTAATCTTTACACCCTTGGTCGTCCCTCCACAGAGGTCGAAGTCTAGGAAGCGTCAAAGAAATGCCTTTAGATAAAGCTACGAGATCACCAGGCAGTTTCACAAGCCGCTTTTACAAGTTTTCATGGCCAATTATCAATGGGGATATGATCAATGCCTTTGATGCGTTAATAAGATTGCCACAAAAAACGGTTGCAATTAGTCATATAACATTACTGTAGCCCGTGGTGTCGGCTGGACAGACCTATATGCAACTGGTTGAATTGAAATAACACTCCGTAGGTTGTTACTCGATAAGTACCAAATAAGATAACTGTAGCTCAAAACATTAACTGCTATTAATAGGATTTTCAACCTTTGATGGTGGTCTGTCAAATTTATTAACATCTTTTTTGTATCAAAGGACAATCGTCTATTGATAATTTACATTGGTGAATAACTACATGAATGTCACATAACTATAAGATAACATGTAATTAATACTATTTACAAGAATCCATAAGTGTCAACTATGAGAATCATAATCTCCTGCTACCAAAAGTATTTCTATATTTACAGTACAATTAAAAATCAGCACTATGTACACTTTAATTGCGTTCCTTACTAACATTCTAGTAAACTAAGTGCATTCTCCATAATATACATAAATATTGAACTAAGTTAAATACATTCTACATAATGTACATAATCATCCTGCCAAATATATTGATATTTTGTGCTGTGCACTATTTGTCTCCTAAAGAATATCACCGGATAGTGTCTTGTTTACTTAATATTTCCTCCATTTGAAAAAAGTTAACATTTTGGATATTAAGATGGCATCCAATAATGTGCACCGTTGAGCAAAAGAGATTAGTATAATATGATAATAATATTACACAATTTCTGTTTTTTGAAAGTATTTTTCACACGAATCCAATTGTAGTATTTAATATGATCTATTAAAATTGTTATACTAAAATTAGGGGTCAAAACTTTGGCCCCATTTGGTAGAGCTATCAGAGCTGATTCTCTGGTAAATCCAGGAGGAACTCTGCCAAACAGTTTTCCAGCGAGAAGTAATTCTCTACTGATTCTGTGAAGTGATTCTCTAAAATGAACTAAGGGGCTGGGAGCTGAAAAAAATAGCTTCTCCTGATTCTGTGAAGTGATTCTCCATCCTGATTTTGAGAGTTTAAGCTACAGAACCAAAGAGAATCACTTTCAGCCACAGAATCACTTCTCTCAGAGAATCAGCTCCCGTAGAGAATCAGAATCAGATGGAGCTCTACCAAACAGGCCCAATATATGATAAGGTCATAATCTGTTGTGAAAAAGTATACTACACATCATCTATTATATTCTACTAAGACTGCTCCTACTACTTATTATACTAGCAATATCAAAAATACAGTAACAACAACTATTATATTATATTTGTATTCTTATACTAACATTTCTTCTACTACTTGTTATTACTAAGGTTATTAAAAATCCCGGTGCTTCAAAGAAATCAGGAATTATATGTTTTTACAAAGTACACACAAATAAAGTTCTGTGGGTTCAAGAAGTGACTCCTTTAGGTCAAAATGGAGCCCATAGACTGACTTGGAATTTGGAAATAGAATTCATTTAGTTATTATGTTAAGTTGTTTTTATCAACTTGCATTAATGATTTTGTGTTATCTATTTAAATATGTAATATATATATATATATATGTGTGTGTGTTAAATGATGACATATACTTGAGTTTATTGAAACATTTCTTCATGAATCACTACCAGAATACTTCACATCCGCCCGCCCCCTCCGCCTCGGCCATTTTTGGACCCAGTGCTGATGGGGCTTCAGCACCGGGTCCAACGGCTAGGAGCGGGGGTGGCGCGAAGATGTGTCAGTGCGGACACATTAGCACCGGGTCTTGCCACGACCCGGTGCTAATGTGTTTGAATATAGGGGCTTCTTCCTCCCCCGCCCGAGCCACCTGAACACTTAGGCGTTGTGTTCATGCTGCTCGGCCGTGGGAGGGGAGGTGCTGCCCAAATTTTTTTCAAAATTTGTGAAGATTCTACTCATCTAAGGAGCACTACAAGGTACACTCTTTCATTCTCTAATGTTTTATTTAGCTTGTAATCCTTCTATGATTTAGAAATAGAGGGATTTGTGAATCAAAGTAAAGCTAGCTAGAGAGAGCTTGTGTTCTTGGAGGAGAGAGAGGAGAGAGCTTGAGTTCATGGTGGAGAGAGTGTTCATGTTGTGTTTTAAATGGAGAGGGAAGGCAAGCTAGTTAGTATTTTGTTTTGTATGACTTGTGAATAGTTATAAGGCTTATGTATTTTATTTATTAGAGAGGTTTATTTATTAAAAGTTGGAATAGTTATTTATTAATTTAATGAAATATATATTATTAGTTATTTATTAAAAGGTAGAATAGTTATTTATTTATTTAACGGAAGGTATATTTATTTATTTAATGAATATAGTAATGTAGTTTTAGAAATTTATTTATATAATGGAATATATATTATAATTTGTATTTATTTATATATTAAATTTTTTTATCTTTAAATTGTATTGTATATTTGTTATTTGTTAATAATGCAGATGAATAGACAATGGATGTACGGGGACCCCCACGATCAGGCGTTCCGTGATGGCCTTAGGACGTTTCTCGATGCCGCCGAGGCTAACAGGACGCCGTCCAGTTTCATGTTCTGCCCATGCACCCATTGTAAAAATATACAATCGTACAAACAAAGAGGTTGTCTTCAAGTGCATTTGATGAGGCACGGTTTCATGAGGAATTATTCTGTTTGGACGAAGCACGGTGAAAGAGGAATTCTAATGGATGAAGATGAAGAAGACGAGGCCGATGACGACATTCTGTTATTGGCTCAATACTACGGTTCCTTTGCATATGCTGCAATGGGTGATGCCGATGAGGAAGATGTTGCTCGGGAAGGCGATGCTCAGGAAGATGTTGCTCAGGAAAATGAACCTACTGATGGACTCAGGCAAATGTTGCGTGATGCCGAGAAAGACTGCGGCAATGATAAGGAACTGAAAAAGATACAGCGCATGCTGCAGGACCACAAGACTGACCTGTACCCAGATTGCAAAGAGGGGCTAAAGAAGTTGGGTAGCACACTTGAACTTCTGCAGTGGAAGGCAGCAAATGGTGTTACTGATAAGGGTTTCGAGGAGCTACTGAAACTCGTAAAGAAGATTCTTCCAGAGGGTAACAAATTGCCATCGACAACGTATCAAGCAAAACGTGTTGTTTGCCCTCTCGGTTTGGAGGTGCAGAAGATACATGCGTGTCCTAATGACTGTATCCTCTATCGCGGACAGTACGAACACTTGGATCGTTGTCCGGTTTGCACCTGCGCACGATACAAGATCAGGCGGGACGACCCTGGTGATGTTGGGGGAGAGCGTTCTAAGAAAAAAATCCCTGCGAAGGTGATGTGGTATTTCCCTCTGATACCCCGTCTGAAGCGTTTGTTTAGGAACAAAGACCATGCCAAACTGATGCGCTGGCACAAAGAAGAACGTAAGCAGGATGGCATGTTGAGACACCCCGCCGATGGATCCCAGTGGAGGAACATCGACAGAGCATTCCCAGAGTTTGATGCTGATGCGAGGAATGTTAGGCTTGGTTTAAGTACCGATGGCATGAACTCTTTTGGTGAAATGAGCAGTAGTCATAGCACTTGGCCCGTGACTGTTTGTATCTACAACCTACCCCCTGGCTCTGCATGAAGCGGAAGTTCATTATGATGTCAGTGCTCATTGAGGGCCCAAAGCAACCTGGCAATGACATTGATGTATACCTAAGACCATTGGTTGACGAACTTTTGCAGCTGTGGAAGAATGAAGGTGTTAGCATGTGGGATGAGGACAAGCAGGAGCAGTTTGACCTTCGAGCACTGCTTTTCATAAGCATCAACGACTAGCCTGCACTAAGTAACCTATCAGGACAATCAAACAAAGGATATAAAGCATGCACTCACTGTTTAGAGGAAACCAAAAGCATGTATTTGAAACATTGTCGTAAAGTTGTGTACATGGGTCACCGTCGATTCCTTCCGGCGAAGCATGTGCTACGAAAGAAATGTGCGCATTTTGGCGGGAATGCTGACCGCCGTACAAAGCCAAGACACCGGAGTGGAGAAGAGCTATTTGATATGGTGAAGGACCTACACGTGGTGTTTGGCAAGGGAGACGGAAGCCAGGCTACTCCGACGGGCGAGGATGGTCGTGCCGCGATGTGGAAGAAGAAGTCTATCTTTTGGGAGCTACCTTATTGGCAACGTTTAGAGGTCCGTAACGCGATTGATGTGATGCATCTGACGAAGAATCTTTGCGTGAACTTGATAAGCTTCCTGGGTACTTATGGGAAGCCAAAAGATACACTGGAAGCACGTCAGGAGCTGAAACGATTGAAGCAACGGACTGATCTACATCCAGAAAAGAGAGACAAAGGACGCCAGTACTTGTGTCCTGCCAGCTTCACTCTCAGCAAAGAAGAGAAGACAAGCATGTTTGAATGCTTGAACAGTATCAAGGTTCCGTCTGGCTACTCCTCCAATATTAAGGGAATAATAAATATGAAAGAGAAGAAGTTCACAAACCTGAAGTCTCACGACTGCCATGTGTTGATGACACAGCTGCTTCCCGTCATACTCAGGGGTGTGCTACCAGTTAACATGCGGAAAGCCATTGTGAAGCTATGTGCATTCCTCAATGCAATTTCTCAGAAGGTGATCAATCCAGACCATTTAGATCAGCTACAGAACGACGTGGTGCAATGTCTTGTCAGCTTTGAGATGATATTTCCACCATCCTTCTTCAATATCATGACACATCTATTGGTTCACCTCGTCAAAGAGATTCGTATATTGGGCCCAGTATTTCTACACAACATGTTCCCATTTGAGAGGTTCTTCGCTGTCCTAAAGAAGTATGTCCGTAATTGTTCTCGTCCAGAAGGATGCATTGCTAAGGGATACGAAACAGAGGAGGTCATTGAATTCTGTGTTGACTTTGTCGACGATCTTATGCCGATTGGTGTGCCCGAATCCCATAACGAGGGGAGACTTGGTGGAAAGGGCACACTAGGGAGAAGATCGATGGTGATCAAGGACGTTGAGACATTTCGTAAAGCGCACCTCACAGTTTTGCAACAATCAACCTTAGTTGCTCCGTACATCGAGGAGCACATGCAGATTCTCAGGGACGAAAACTCAACAAAGTCTGCGGCCTTCATTCAGCGTCTGCACAATAGTACTTTCGCCGATTGGTTGCGAAGACGTCTTATGGGTGTCGAGGGCATTGATGCGCAGCTAGCTTTTGTAGCTAGAGATCCATCGAGCACGATCTTGACATTCCAAGGATACGACATCAATGGGTATACATTTTACACAAGAGCCCAGGACAAGAAAAGCACCAACCAAAACAGTGGTGTCCGGATCGACGCGACAGACACCAATGGCAATACAAGCTCATACTATGGAATCATAGAGGAGATATGGGAACTAGAGTACGGACCTTTGAAGATCCCACTGTTCAAGTGCCAATGGGTGAAGCTGACTGGAGGAGGTGTTAAAGTTGAAGCGGACTATGGAATGACGTTAGTGGACCTAAACATGATTGGCTTTCTAGACGAACCGTTCGTCCTGGCCAAAGCTGTCACACAAGTTTTTTATGTGAAGGACATGGCTAGCAGACCGAAGAAAGGGGCGGATAAGAAAGGTGGGGGTAAGCAATTGGACCCATCACAAGACGAGCCAAAGCGTCATATAGTTCTTCCTGGAAAGAGCAAAATCGTAGGAGTTGAGGACAAGACGGATGAAGATTATGATATGCTCGATGGCCGGCCTCCATTCTCAGTGGCTGATGACCCAAGCATCCTGTTAGCGGCGGAGGAGACACCGTATCTACGGCGTGATCACAATCAAGGAACATTTGTAAAGAGGAAGTTTATTAGTGTCCGAGTAAACAATGATGCTATGTAATTTAATTGCAGTATGTTCCACCCAATTTGTAATGACTATATTTGCATTTATGTTCCACCTATGTTCTAACATTTTCTATTGATTTATAAGATTGTTTTTATTAATTCTAGCATTTTATATTGATTTTCTAGTAATTTATAAGATTTTCTAGTCATTTATAAGATTTTCTAGTAATTTATAAGATTTTCTAGTAATTTATAAGATTTTCTATTACTTTATAAGATTTTCTAGCATTTTATATTGATTTTCTAGTAATTTATAAGATTTTCTATTAATTTATAAGATTTTCTAGCATTTTATATTGATTTTCTAGTAATTTATAAGATTTTCTATTAATTTATAAGATTTTCTAGCATTTTATATTGATTTTCTAGTAATTTATAAGATTTTCTTATTTAATATATATTTTTAATAGGTACTAATAATTGAATTAAAACAAGTATTAATAACTATATATTAAAAACTATATTTATAAGATTCCCAAATAGTAGCCACCGGTGCTAAAGGCCGGTTTGGAAACTGGCGCCAAACGAAAATTTGGGGCCTTTAGCACCGGGTTGATCTAAAATCCGGTGCTAAAGGCCCCCAATTTTCGTTTGGCGCCAGTTACGGCCTTTAGCACCGGCTGTAGAAGACCCGGTGCTAATGGGCCTTTAGCATCGGGTGGTGGGAAGACCCGGTGCTAAAGGCGGGGCCTTTAGCACCGGGTGCTGTACAGACCCGGTGCTAAAGGGCCTTTAGCACCGGGTCGTGGCTGCACCCGGTGCTAAAGGCCCCCACCAATTTTCGTCTCGCGCACAGTTACGGCCTTTAGCACCGGGTGGTGGGAAGACCCGGTGCTAAGGGGGGGCCTTTAGCACCGGGTCTGTATAGACCTGGTGCTAAATGGCCTTTAGCACCGGGTCGTGGCTGCACCCGGTGCTAAAGGCGGGGGACCTATATAGGCCGGGGACTTCTCTCCCCTCCCTCACTTCGCCCTCATCTCACAGATCGAAACCGCCGGCGCCTCGTCTCCTCAGCCGCCGCCGCCCGTCGTCCCCGCCGCCGTCGTCGTCCCCGCGCCCGTCGTCCCCGCCGCCCGGCCGTGGTCACCTGTGGTCCCCGCCGCCGTCGTCGTCCCCGCGCCCGTCGTCCCCGCGCCCACGCCGCCGCCACCCGTGGACCCCGGCCGTGCCCACGCCGCCGCCGCCCATCGTCCCCGCCGCCGTCGTCGTCCCCGCGCCCGTCGTCCTCGCGCCGGCGCCCCTCGTCCCCGCGCCGCCCGTCGTCCCCGCGCCGGCGCCGCTCCTCGTCCCCTCGCCGCCGCCGCCGCTCGTCCCCGCGCCGCCGTCGCCCGCCGCCCATCACGGTGAGCCTCTGTGAAGCCGGCCTTCGTGCCGTGCGTGCATGTTTGTGAGCCGGCCTTCGTGCCGTGTACGTGTTTGTGTGTGCAGGTACCCGTTGCATGGCCGAACACGTTCGGCCATGCACATTTGCTTAGCGAACGTGTTCGGCCATGTGCATTTGGTTAGCGAACGTCGAACGCGTTCGCTAACCACATACATTGAAAATATTAGAAATTACATTGAAATGTATATTGGAAATGTTATATTGGAAATGTATATTGGAAATGTTATATGTTTGAAATGTATATTGGAAAATGCTTCATTTAAATGTATTGGAGATATTTACATTGAAATGTATATTGGAAATGTTATATGTTTGAAATGTATATTGGAAAATGCATCATTTAAATGTATATTGGAAATTCTATGTATATTAGAAATATATGTGCTTCATTTAAATGTATATATTTCTTATCAATTATTTTTAATTCTATGTATATTAGAAATATATGTGCTTCATTTAAATGTATATTGGAAATGTTATATGTTTGAAATGTATATTGGAAAATGCTTCATTTAAATGTATATTGGAAATTCTATGTATATTAGAAATATATGTGCTTCATTTAAATGTATATATTTCTTATCAATTATTTTTAATTCTATGTATATTAGAAATATATGTGCTTCATTTAAATGTATATTGGAAATGTTATATGTTTGTATAATGTATACTATCGAAAATGTTTATTATCGGAAATTCTATCGCGTACCCGAACCCACCGCGCACCCGAACCCTTTAGTGAATCCGTTTTTCGCGCACCGACCCCCTCAGCGAACCCGTTCGCGCCACGTACCCGAACCCTTAGCGAATCAATTCACACCGCGGACCCGAACCCCTTGGCGAATCCGTTTTTCACGCACCGACCCCTTAGCGAAAATGTTAGAAATATTGGGAATATGTATGCTTTGTATATATTTCTTATCAATTATTTTTAATTCTATAGATGGCGGACAACAACAACCCCGTCCCACCCATGCAAGAGGACAACGACACGTTCTTTGCGAATCAACTTTTCAATATTGTAACCCAACCAATGTCCATGGATGATGTGTTGGGGATCATTGGAAGGGACGACAATATCCAGGGCGACAATGTTGCAAGGGCCGAAAATGTTGAAGGGGCCGCCAATGTCCAGGGCGAACGTGTCCAGGGCAGCACTATTGAAGGGGCCGGTAACGAGCCCTCGTCTAGTCAGGTGTGTATATAGATAACATAAATTTGTACTGTACATGTCAATTATGTATACCATCTCTATATCATCTCGAATATATGTAATTTGTGTAGGTCGCCTCTGCTTCTACAAGTCGAGCTAAGAAATCAAAACGATCGACCATGAAGAAGCTGAAGGATGTCAAGTTACACATCACCCGAGTGGAGGATGACGGGGAGCCAATTGAGCCCCCAAAAGTGGCCAAGAAATTTGTATCTCAGTGCGGGGTAATTGTACGGGACAATGTGCCCATTAGTATCAGAAAATGGAAGTCCACGGACCCCACTGAGGAGTACGTGCTCCCCGATACAGA
Source organism: Echinochloa phyllopogon (assembly GCA_033239725.1). Taxonomy (NCBI): domain Eukaryota; kingdom Viridiplantae; phylum Streptophyta; class Magnoliopsida; order Poales; family Poaceae; genus Echinochloa; species Echinochloa phyllopogon. Next base: position 17,094,911 of record BTCW01000015.1, on the reverse strand, counting down.
GAAGGAGATGCTATGGAGGGAATTAAAGGCAATATTCGACTGGCCTAGCACTCATGAAGCAGAACTGAGGGATTGGACTATGAAGAAGATGGCAGTTCTGTTTCAGGATTTCAAGAAGAAGTTGTACTCGCATTTTCTCAAAACCAGAGAGGCCCCGGATCCTGAGAAGTATAAGAAGATCACTGATGACGAGTGGGAAGCATTCCTTGAGTACAAAACCTCCGAAGAGGGTGCAACGGCTAGCGCTAGAAACGCTGGAAATGCCGCAAATAAGAAGTACTCTCATAAGATGGGTTCGGGAGGTTACAAGGCAAGCATCGCTAAATGGGAGAAGATGGAAGAAGATCTATATGCCAGAGGCATCACTCTAGCGACACATGACTGGCCCACAAGGACCAAGCATTGGTACTATGGTTATGGAGGCAACCTAAGCCCAATCGACGACTCCTAAGTTTTTCCCGAGGACTTGCGAGAACTAGCTCAGCGTCTCCTCGATATCCTCAGGGTATCTGAGAGGGGAGAATTTGTTGCTGATAGAGACAGAGATGAGCTAACCTATGCCTTAGGGAACAAGGAGCATCCTGGACGGACGCGCGGCGTAGGCACAAGCATCTCATGGAAGAAAGGTTTCCAAGAGCACGCCGCCACCTATAGGAGCCGTTCGAGGAAGAAGGCCGACTATGAGCAGAGGGTGAGGGACCTAGAGCAAACGGTTGCCGCCCAGGGCTCAAAGCTCCAAGAAATGGAGTCAGAGATGGAGCGACGGATGAAGGTAGCATGGCTGCAGATACAACAAGCCACAGGCGGGACCGGTTCCACAGAGCATGCACCTCTCCAACAAGCCGCAGGCGGGACCGGTTCCACAGAGCATGCACCTCTCCAAGATGCGGCCCTTATTAGCCCTCCACAACAATATCAAAGCAGTCACGCTTCCACACAGGCCGCTGAAGCGGTCCGTTACACCGTGGATGAAATAACTCAACGGACCGCGTGCGAGCTTGTCATCAGGCAGAAGAACTTAGCTGTGGTGGTACGTATGCGACCTTAGTTTGTACTGCATACATTTCACCATAAATACCATTCATTTACTAACTTTCTTTGTGACTACTAAATTATCAGGTCGCATACGGTATGACCAAACGTGTGGAAGAAGGGCAAAAATGGCACTGCAATGACATTCCACATGGTTACGTACCTATTGAGGTGGAGCAAGTCGTCACCAACTGGGAAGACTTGGAACTTGACAACCCCGGAGGTGACGGAGAAACAAAACTCGGTCAGTGTTCTCACTGCATCATTCTATGGAGCAAGGCAGACGTCGTCATACCCGGTACACCTGCGGCTACCAACAAGCCTCCGTCACCTCCACCGTCTCCAAGAGATCCACCGGATCATGACGATTCTCCGGGAGCTCCTGATGCAAGCCCGTCTCCTCCGCCGAAGAGGTCTCCGTCTCCTCCGCCGCGGAGGTCTCCGCCCCCTCCGCCGAAGAGGGGACGCCGCACTAAAGCCTCTGCCCCCACTCCACCAACGAAGAAGGCACGGAAAACCAGAGAGAAGCCCGCACTAGAGAAAAGAGCGGGTGAGAAGACTCTAGAGGAGCTCGAAGCCTCGGTCAAAGCAGACACAAAGAGGCAAATGGCCGAGTGGAGGAAAAAACCTGAGCCGGAGCCGAAGCTTGATCCCACTATCGTCAAGTCATTCCTCGGTAATTTGAGCAAGGGTCAACATAAGGAAGTAATAGTAATAGACTATGACCGCTCATTACTGAAATCTCGCCGGAAGCGGAAGGCTGCAGATAAGGAGGCGGGCCCATCCAAAAAGGTTCCTTAGCTCGGCGAGCAACCTCAGCGGCCCTTGGGTCCATTGCCATCTCTGGACGAGATTAACGTGCAACGAGTAATGGCCGAGACTGGACTAACCAGAGCACAAGTCCTGGGGGAAGAAGAGGTGCCTGTAAACACAACGTTGAAGTGGCCGTTTAAGCTTGGCGGGCCTATGGTCCCTCCTGAAATGGAGAGCATGCTACAGACGAAGATGCGTCGATTCCATGAGTGGTACTTGGAAGAATCAAGAAGGAATAAACGGCGCATGATCAAAGTAGGCGTGAAGGACCATGATTTCTACAATGGTGACGATGATTGGGTCTGGCTGAGGTTTAAGGATATATATGAGTTGTACCACCGCGACGCCATGGACGTGGATTTGATCACCTGTTGGACACTGTAAGTACTTTGTTGTTGCTTATAATTCACAGTTTGAAAACAATAATTCCAATCTATGCTGACGCGGGCTTTATTTATTGCTTAACATATGCAGAATGGAGATTCAAAAATGTCGAAGATCCGGGATATATGACGTTGGTTTCGTGGATCCTCGAAGGATAAGTGAAGAAATGATATTGATGAATCCTGAGGAAACATATGGAAACCTATACAAGTATATTAAGAAACAAAATTACTGCGACTCCATACTAATCCCGTACAACATCGAGTGAGTACATACACAGGCTTCTTCTTATACTGTCTGTGTACTATTTCATTTCTGATTATAATGTATACATGTATACAGATTCCACTGGTTCCTAATAATATTGTGTCCTGACCGGAGTGTCATGAACGTCTTTGATTCATTGCACACTCCAAAAGAAAAACTACAGAACATCATGGACATGATGACAAGGTGATGTATATTTTCCCCTACTTAATTCACCCCTTACACTCGCAATGACTTAACTCAATTTTTTTGTTCGCAGGGCCTGGAATCAATTTCGTCAAGAACACCCGGGTATTCAACATGAAACACTAAAATGGAACATTGGCTTTCTGGTAAGCAAGTAATTTGTACATGTAGGCCTTGGCTAATATATTATATGAATTTTACTTAATTTCTTTTGGTCGACAGTGTGCCAAACAGGGGAAGGGAAATAATTTATGTGCATACTATGTTTGCGATTACATGTGGAATTGGGGACATAAAAAGCTTACACAACACGATATTATGGTACGTAATAATAAACACATTTCCATTATTATTAAGTGCACAATTATTGTCTCCAACTCGGCGGATTAAATATCTTTCAATTATTTGTAAATTATAGATGTTGAACCTGAAGGAAGAGTCTCTAGAGCTAGAAAGAATTGACGCAATTGCAGAACAGCTCGTCGGATGAATCTGGGACGAGGTCGTCAATCCCCGAGGAGAATTCCACTCGCCAGTACTGGAGGATGTGCCGGACAGTCCAACAAGCTAGTCGTCAATCTTAAGTAAGTAGAAAATACAGTTTAAATATATATAACTCGAGTTGACATGCATGAATATCTACTTTTGTAATATATATGTCTTCTATTTTGATGAAATGTCAGCTAATATGAATATAGAGTTGGCCAAATACGCATTAGAATACACGTATTAGAATATATATGTATATACACGTATATGGACGTGCATGCATGGCTACTGAAAAAAGCAAAAAAAAAAGAAATCCGGGGCCTTTAGCACCGGTTGCAGACAGCAACCGGTGCTAAAGGCAGACCCTTTAGCACCGGGTGCAGCCACGACCCGGTGCTAAAGGCCCTGCGAAAGGCGCTGCGGGGCAGGCCCTTTAGCACCGGGTCGTGGCTGCACCCGGTGCTAAAGGGACCCTTTAGCACCGGTTATTCAACCCGGTGCTAAAGGGGTACCCCTTTAGCCTCGGATTAGTTGCACCGGGTGGAAAACCCGGTGCTAAAGGGCTTTCCCACCCGGTGCAGATGTTGATCATTCTGGTAGTGAATGATGTGAGGTAAGGAAAAATTCTAAAATGAAGCCATCGTCGTATTCTTTAGCTTAGATTATAAAGAACTAGTCTTTTGGTATTTTTCCCATTCTCCCTCGCATATAAAGTGGAGCCCACCCACCATGCCCACTAGCTAGCCATATATGATATAGCACAATTAGCACAATTCCTATATCTTCTATGATAATTAGCACATGGACACACAAGACAATCAACTGCACAACATACCTACACCATAATATTTCTTGTTTAGATGCCGTTTAATAGTTATATATATGTTAGCTATAACTAGGACTGGACCGAAAGCTCAAAACTCGGGAACTTGCTCGGTTGGGTCGTAGATCAGCTTGGTTCAATGGACATTTTAATGAGCCAAGCAATTGTTTTGCTTGTTTTGTTAACTAGCTGGCTCGCGAGCTGCTCACGTGTCAACGAAGCAAGAAGGCCCAACAACACTATGAGTCGAGCCGAACAAGACCCAATCATTAAATCATTGCTCAGTTGTGGTTTTTTACTTTTGCACATGCTCCATGCCAGGTGAATTTTGGAAGTTTAGAACTTCCGAAAATCCTATGGCACTTAAAGATCTGATCAAGACAAGCCCTGGCCGGCCATTTTGCTTGTTTTTTTTGTTAAGCCCGAAATATAACCACGGATATATATTTTTTGACAACATGTGCATCTCCACCATATGAAAAACCTATGGCACTTAAAAACATTAAATCATATTTAATTTCTCACACTACGTACGTGTGCCACAAAGAAATATTTGGAACTTAATAGATATATGCTAATAGGTTAAATGAGTGTGGGTGTTTGCTGTTGCAACATCTCCACGGAATAATTGTGCTGCTATGAAAATGGATTAGTGTGCCACTTTATGAAACTTTCTGCTATGAAGAAAGAGGTTGTAGTAGTAAACTTCATACTGCTATGAAAAGTTTAGTGCACTTTCCCAAAGTATAATATTCAAATATATATGATTTGTTAACACGCATGCACGTGAAGATTTTTGCTCATTTTGATTGCACGTGATATTAGAAAAAGGGCATGCTCAACCAGATATATTTGTAAATCATGTGTACACATTTTAAGTGCAACTTAATTTACCCAAATTCAAAATGCGGATGCACTAATAACATGTTTTTAATATATATTACGCAATTAGGAAGTCAAGCATTTGAAATGAATGTCAACAGCTCAATGCATAGAAGATTCTCTTAACAAATAGTTAAGATTGGTAACCAATATAGTATAGTATAACATAAAATAGGTTGCTAAATTGTGACAACAAACATGGGAAGTACATAAGACTTGTCTGCGTATGACAATTACCAATGGCCCGACATTTATATGTTTCTAACCTTCTATACATATTTAAGTATCATCTAAGTTTTGCATGCAACATGTTCTCAAAGGTTTGTTTACGTGTATAATTTCTATTTTTATTTATAGTTAGGGCATCATGTTTCTAATTAAGTCGTTATTTTGTGGAAGATATCCTTATGGAATGATCAAATGCCGCATAGTACTAGAATAATGTAAGAAAATAGATCATTGCATTACAAACATGGAAAATAAATAGTTTATATTGATATAATAGCTATATTGTTCAAATGTCATTGTGATCAAATTTAGTATTTAAGTCATTGAAAATCTAGCCGAGATTGAGCGATCCTTCTGAAATATATCTGCGAGGAGTTGGATTAAATCCATATCTAATATGAGAATACAACATGCGTGCAATGAATTTAGACAAACATAATGAATACTAGTAGTGGTCGCGCGTGTTTTAAAAACATACTAAACCAAATCATATATTCACAAAAAATATATTAAAATATTTTATCCACATTACCTCCATCGGCGTCACGATGCCTTGGCGGACAACGTTCACGACGGCGCCAGCAACAGCAGATAGATATATTGTACTGCTACTCGGGTCTTCACATGGCCATGCACTCAATGCAAGCAAGGTCATGAAACCTACTTCGTTGACCCTCTTTCTGATTTGTATACGTGGCAACCAATGTCGTGAATTGCCTTGCAGCCTACATATTATAAGCTGCCAAACCTATCTGCTAGATAGTTCTTCGTTGATGTTTGGAGTTTATGTTAGCCTGCTGGCTCTTGCATGGGCCAGTGTTGAAGGGGAAGTAGGTACCGCATGATAAAATCGCATGTGCAATGCACATAGAGTGCTCCACACGCCAGTAGACGGTGTGACGGGTTTCAGGCTCTCGTGTTGATCGTGTGTCGGCGAAGGTTCCGACCGGGTCGTTGTCCCAGACAAGTGGCCTTTCCTTCCATCCCCCAGTTGTAGACGAGTAGATCCACATGGTGTATGACGATGGCGGCCATTCTGATCCATCCTCCAGCTTGCCCTCGTCAAAAGAGGGATCTTGGATCAACACCTTATAGTTATTTGGTGACACCAAAGGGTCGAACACGAGGTACGCGTCACCCAGGCCGTAGTCATCGGGCCATGCCAAGCTGAGGGGGGACACTGGCCGACTGCATCGTGGCCGCGTTCACGACGTGGTGGGTGAGCAGGAGAAGCCCATTACAGCAGTCCAAGAGCGTCGGGATCGTGTTGTCCGTGTCCACGTAGCGTTCCACCTTGCTGGCGATCTCGCGCGCCGCCGTCGAGGGCCGGGCGAAGAACTCTGGGGGAGTCGGCGCGCACCACGCTGAGGAAGATGCCGCCCACGGCGAGCGGTAGGAGGTCCAGCCGCAGCATACGGCGCCCGTCGACGATGGCACGCCACTTCCTGCAGACGCAGCGGCACGTGGCGAGGCCCCGTGGCGGAGGACCTCAGTGAGCACGGCCACCGGCAGCAAAGCTCCCATGCCGTCGATCGTTGTCTGGTGTTCTTGAACGACGAGGAATCGAGTATGTCTTTCTTGGTTACCTCACCCAGGCATCTCTAATACAAGTTTAATACAATAAAACACACGTTAAACACAATAAAAAAAGCTCAAAATAGTATGACAGAAATAATACAAGTATGCTTATAAACAAATTATATTCGGGGAGTCCTGGGTCCATAAGGCATGCCATCTTTTGGTGGGTACGTGAGGTGGGTAAAGAAATTTCATGGTGAGAAAAGCAATGCCCAAAACGGCAAAAACTCTCTAGAAACATCGTTTTTTAAAAACTTTCCATGTCGTTTTCACTATTGTACCTGACATGTGAGTCCTCTGTGAGGAGTGGGTAGGAATTATTTGGGTGAGAAGCGTTTTCAATTCTACTGGATCCTTATAGTATAGATAGAATAGCTTCTCTTGATTGATATAATCCAATCTTTTGATCCAACCCGCTACTTTTTGAGCAGTCGATGCTTTTGTTGAGGGTTAGACACAAGTACACGAAGCTTCACTTACTCTCAAGAAAACCTAACAGGTATATATTATATTCTTTCTGGTTCATATATCACTGATACTAGTTCACAAAAGTGCTTGGAAACAACATCTTGATACCGCATTAGAAAATAGTGCACACGATAGATGTGTGCAAACACATGCATGTATGAGAAGCATCGGTTACCTTATGAAACAATCTGATGATAACCTTGAGCCCGTTAAAGCTAGACAAGTTGGTTCATATAATCCAATTTATTTTGGGCACCACGATGTTATTACTTTCAAATAGGAAATCAATACACATGATGTACATACAAATCCATGCATGGCAAGTTTTGAAGACCGCACTATTTCATAGTTTGATTACATAATGAAATCTCCTCAAGTACATTCTCATCCAATAGGAATGACTATATTACACAGGGGCATTCATAAGAATATCAAATCTTAATGGTGTAAACGAGTTTATCCTGCAAATGTGAACAATCACTACGGGAAACCGGGTGTTTGCCGAGTGCCTGGGGCACTCGGCAAAAGCCCTTTTACACTCGGCAAAGACATTGCCGAGTGTAACACTCGGCAAAGCCCACTCGGCATAGCTAGAGTCGGCAAAGCCTGAAATACACTCGGCGAAGTACCCAACACTCGGCAAACACAGAGTTATTGCCGAGTGTCCGAAATCTGACACTCGGCAAACACATTTTGAGAAAATATAAAAAAATGCGGCCGACACTCGGCAAACAGATCTCAAAAAAATAAAAAAAAAAGCGACGGCCGCGGTCGCCGCCGCATGCCCGCGCCACCCGGCCGGCCGCCCTCGCCGGGGGCCCCGCCACCCCGGCCGCGCCGCGCCTCCGCCGGCCCGCGCCGCGCCCGCCCGGCCGCGTCGCCCGCAGTCGCCGCCGCCGCCGCACCGGCCGCCTCACCGCCGCCCGCCCGACTGCCTCGCCGGGCCGCCCGGCCGCCTCGCCTCGCCGGCCCGCGCCGCGCCCGCCCGGCCGCGTCGCCCGCGGTCGCTGCCGCCCGCCCGACTGCTTCGCCGGGCCGCCCGGTCCCTGCTGCCGCCGCGCGCGCGCCGTCCCGTCTCCCCGGTCGGCCGCCGCCGCGTGCGCGCCTGGGGCTCCCGTCGCTGCCCCACTCCGCCGCCGCGGGGAGCCCACCCGGTCGTCCGCCGCTCCCGCTTCGCCGTCGCTCCGGACCGCGCGGCCATGGCCGGGGCTGCCGCTCCCGCCGCCGCGCTATTGCTGGGGGCGCAGCTCCCGCCGCCGCGTCATGGCCGGGGCCGCCGCTCCCGCCGCGCCCGCCCGGCCGCCTGCTGCGAGGAGAGGAGAGGAGATGGAGGCGAGCGCGGCGCTGGAGGAGAGGAGGAAGAGAGGAGAGGAGAGGAGAGGAGAGAGAGGCGCTGAGCTGAGAGAGATGAGAGAGAGAGGGGGGAGCTTATCCTTTCGCGCGCGATGGGAGAGAGATGAGAGAGAGAGGGGGGATCCGGCTGAAGGGTTGGGAGCCAATAGGAAACGAGCATTCCAAAAGGTTGGATCGGTGACATGGCAGGTTTGCCGAGTGTCTATGAAAACACTCGGCAAAGAGTCCCTTTGCCGAGTGTTTTTCTATACCCTCGGCAAACAATTTTTTTCAGTATGTTAAAAAAAATTTAAAATTATAAAACAAATTATAAAAATAATGAAATTTTGGTATGACACAAATTATATAATCTATGACCTATATAAAATGAATTGTACTCAAATTCAAATTCAATCATCACTTTGATTTCAAATCTTAACGAGTACTTCTCTACTCTCTGAAACTTTTCCAGAGATTCTTCGATTTACAAGCGATGTACACGACAACTTATCCGAAACATTCTCAATTTTTTACCACAGATTCTACGTATGATATAATGATGTCATGACAAATCTCATGATTTTTAGACTTTATTTGCTTTTTTTAGAATTTAAAAATCATTCGAACACATGTTAATCGTCATAATTCTTAAACAAGATATGTTAAATTTCTTTTTATTTCATGGGTAAGGTCTTAAATTGGGTTATATAGCATGAATATATTTTTTTAACTCATTTAATATTATTATTTAAATCACTTATAGTTTAAATTTAATTTCATTCAAAAAATTGTTTGAAATGCAACTAATTAGTTAAATATAGCAAACAAATACAAAAAATACCAAAATTTTGCATTGAATATTACATGTTGTATGTAGATAGTAGAAAAAGTTTTAGGACAAGAAGAGGGAAAAATATTTTTTGTACGCAAGTCTTTGCCGAGTGCCAAATAAAATACACTCGGCAAAGAGGTCCAAAAACAAAAAAACATAATTCTTTGCCGAGTGTCAGATTAAATACACTCGGCAAAGAGCTTCTTTGCCGAGTGTATTTTCATGACACTCGGCAAACAACTTGCGTACAATTTTTCCACAAATTATGTTTTATTATTTGAATAACTTGCGGTTTAAAAACAAAAATACTTAATTCTTTGCCGAGTGCCCTTTATAATACACTCGGCAAAGAGCTTTTTTGCCGAGTGTTTTTTTTGACACTCGGCAAACAACTTGCGTACAATTTTTCCACAAATTATATTTTATTATTTGAATAACTTGCGGTTTAAAAACAAAAATACTTAATTCTTTGCCGAGTGCCCTTCATAATACACTCGGCAAAGAGCTTCTTTGCCGAGTGTGTTTTTTTGACACTCGGCAAACAAGCTCTTTGCCGAGTGTCTTATTTTGACACTCGGCAAACAAGCTCTTTGCCGAATGTTTTTTGTTTGCCGAGTGTCAAGAAAAATACACTCGGCAAAGAAGCTCTTTGCCGAGTGTCCGAAGAAATACACTCGGCAAAGGTTTAAACACTCGGCATACGTCGGGTTTCCCGTAGTGAATTAAGTATGAGAAATTATGTGTGCCTCATATTATTAAAAAATGTCACTAAACAAATATTAAGTTTAGTATATGTACCAAGAGTTAATCCAAATAGTTTCCGAAGTACAGTAAACATCTTTGATATCAAACATCAATCAATTGACTCCCATCTTCGATGCGGTTAATTGCACTTTTCTTTGCATATGTAAGATTTAAGATAACCGGTTTAGAAGTACATAGTATTAAGCTGCACGTTTTCTAAACTAGAAGAAGGATAAGGGATACATTTCCTTTCCGGTGGTGATAGATTGTATTACGGAATATGCATGCTTGATACAAGCGCTAGATGAAACTACTTGAAAACTTTGTTAATCCACATCGACAACATATATATACCGTCCAGTCAATTTGCGCAACTGCTTGGCCGTCTGTTTCATTTGCCCAATAATAAATCTTCTAATGAAAAAGAAAAGCAGTTTATGTGCCCGGAGACGAAGCTGACAAGAAGGTGCCAATGCCAGCTGCGCCCCTCCACCCTGACATGAGACATCAAGGCATGCATATCCAGTTCAAAACTTGCAACGCCTTTGGTATTTGGATTTTGGCAGCCTCTTCATGCAAGCCTGAAAGAGGCAAGCATTCACTTCACATCTTGCATGCATCAACAGCTGGGTGGCAGGGAAGGATAGAGATAGAGGCAGCAGATACACAGGGAGATCAAGAGAGATCAGAATCAGATGGATGATTACTGAACATTAAGGCCGTGATCTCCACCACATTAACACCCTGTGATCACGCGTGATCTCTAAATTTGGCAGGTGAACTTGCATTCCTCTGAGATTATCTCCACCTTTAACCCCTCCCTACTTGTATAAGTAGGCACCTAACCCCGGCCAAGAACTCCACAGTACAAAGTGAAAGAAACCAGATCCATGGACAAGGGGTCGAGCTCCCGCACCGCGTCCATGGAGGTTGAGGGAGCAGGGTTGCAGGTGGAGGATGGGGAGGAGGAGGTGCAGGCGCGGGAGAAGGAGGATGAGGCGCCAGCAAAGGAGCTCGACCTTCTCGGCTCGCTCGGCTCGGAGGCGCCGGAAATGAAGGCTGTGGCGCCGGGCAAGGGGAAGGAGAAGGCAACGGTGGCGGAGGAGGAGAAGGTGCCCGCGACGACGGCGGCGCCGTCTAGCGGCGCCGACAAGAAGCGCTCGTTCAAGTGCAACTACTGCCAGCGTAAGTTCTACACCTCGCAGGCTCTGGGCGGCCACCAGAACGCGCACAAGCGCGAGCGCTCGCTCGCCAAGCGCGGCGCCGCAGCGGCCGCGGCCGCCGCCGCGGCGGCGGGGCGCGGTCTGTACGGTGGCGCCGACCCCTTCCTCCCGCCGCACCACCTCCGCTTCCCGCACGCCTGGCCGTACTCCGCCGGCGGCGGCAGACCGTCGTCGTCGTTCCTCGGGCTCGGCCGGGGCTCCGCGGCCGCGGCGCCGTTCTACGGCCTGCACCACGGGTGGGCCGCGCACGCGCATGCGCATGCGCACGCCCAGCCTTCCATGGCGGCGGGGCTCGTCCGCCACGCCGGCGCCGAGCGCCCCGTCTACGCTCCTCAAGGCTACGGCTACGGCGCCTCGTCGAGGGCCCCTTCCCCAGCCGTCCTCGACTCCGGAATGGCCGGGCTCCGGTGGGCTGGCGGCGCCACCGGTGGCTCTGCCAGCGGCGACAACGGCGTCGCTCGTGAAGGGTCGCCGCAGCAGGAGGAGGAGGCGCAGAGCTGCAAGATAGACCTGAACCTGAGGCTCTAGGTTCATAGCGTTCATTTCTCCATTAGACTGTTTGTTGATGAAGCTCATGTTGACAAGGAGGCAGTGCGACTGTTCTGTCGTGTAGCTGCTCCTGTTAGGGATTCATTTTTTTTCTGATTAAATCATGCATGGTCAGCTGAATAGGGTTTAAGCCAGGGCTTCTAGATGTAAAGATGTAGTTCATCTTTAGTTGCATTGTTCCTTGATGGAACTGATTAAGAAACCTGTCTTGTTTGCCGGTATAATTTGTCATGCATTTGCTAATCCATTTTGTCATGCATCGAAATGCACTTGTTCCATTCTTGTCCATTTCTTCTTCTTTTTCGGTAAGTACTTGTCCATTTCTTGTTTCTCTTCGCTAAAAGTCAACAAAATTGAATATTTAGAAAAAATGTTATGAGTTGTTAGATATACAGATTCCAAACTCAATCATAGATAAAGTAGAATAAAATAAAATCAAGTTAAATGGAATGACAGCAAGTCTCTATCTGGAATATTCAAAGCTATTATTACTACTAGTTTTATCGGGTACTAGTATCTAAATTCCCTGCTTAAAATACACTTTTTTTCTTCAGTTTCGGTCAACCATGAAAATTGTTTCAAGATTTATATGGAAACTGAATCAGCAACAACAATCAAATTAAACAACCAGTCATTCATAGCTGGTTTTAAAACCCTTCCATTTCCGGCTGGAGGTTTGAAATTGAAACAGCAAAGCCCCACAACTCTTCTCCCTGAAACATCGCCGAGATTAAAACCCTGTTTTCCATGCATACAGGCAAACGCTATTAACGTCCTTAACCCACAAACTTAATTCACTCCAAATCCAGCATCCCATATATACGCGTTGCTGATCCCTGTCAAATGCCATATATACTAGCATCTTCATGGGCTGTTGCCAAAGAGGATGGATGGTTAATTTAGAATTTACACTTTTCCAGATCAGATCACGGCAGTTAATAATTCGAATGAAGTTCGAAATCCCAGATGGCAAATAAATCGGATCTGAATTAGCTGTAGACTCCATCACTACTGGCTTTCCATACGAGTTCATAGGAAGTTGATGGCAAACTGGCAATGCAATAGTTAGGCTTCCTTTTCTGCGTTCACGAGCATAAATTGCCTTCGGCGTTGACATCTGATCTGGTCAGAGCTCCTGGCCTCCTCCTGTTCCCTTTTGGTTGTTCAGATTGTGAATGTGTGGAATGGTTGATTCCTTGCACAGTTGCAAGCGAGGTTTCGTCAGGTTCCTTGCACAGTTGCACAGTTGAGCGCACGCTTGGTTTCTGACGGCAGCAGGACGTGTGTTGACAGACAAGTGTGAATGTGATTGAAGAGGCAAGGAAGGGAACGATCTCATGAAGAGGCAAGTAGCTGAGCTGTGTGTTTATCTTTTGGTCGAAAAGTCACATCAGACTAGCACTTTTTATTTGTTTATAGTAATTGTTGTCCTACCGAGACCTAACTAGGCTCAAATTATTTGTCTCGTCGTGTACATCAAAACTATGTAATTAGTTTTTTTACCTACATTTAATGCTCCATACACGAGGAGAGAGATTTGATGTGACGTGACGAGACTTTTTGCATAGTGAAATTTTAGGATGGAAGTTTGGAAACTAAACACAGCGTCTTGACTCTTGAAGTCAAGGAAGGAATAGTGAGATCAGGAAATGACCTACGTAGAAATTAGAGTAAATTAAAGGATCACAGGATAGGCTAGGGCCTGATTTTCTCATACAAAAATAAAAAACGACAATGCACGGTAAAACGTTTCTTTTATGTGAACATGGTAAAACGACAGTACAGAGGGAGTATTTTCTTTTAAAAAATGGCATATGATTTTTTCATAAAAAACAGATGGTTAGCCCACTGCATATCATCAAAGGTGTTACAAGCTACAAAAAGTTAGCCCACTGCAATTTTTCGAAATCCCACCATACAACAGGTGTGAGAACTCCTAATGTTGCAATTACATCTATTCATTCACTTAGCCGTGAGGAGACAACTATATAGCTAAACACCCATCCTGCTAGAAATCTGAAATGACTCCCTGCGAAGAAGCTATCACTTGTTCGTTCTCTGCTTGGTCATTCTATTCATCGATTTCAGAAGATGAAGGGGGAAATGAAGAAGCAATTTGACTTATGCCTACAGCAGTGACGTTCTAAGAAACCCACAAAGGAAAATAAAATGATTTATCAACTCTTGGACTCCCCAGGAAATGCCTTATCGGCATTCCCCTTACTGTTTGGTTGTGCAGTATTTGCTGGAGCATTTGCAGCACAATTGGTGCCCTTACTCTTTTGCGTCGCTGGCTGAATATCACTTGCAGTCTTTTTCAAATCAGAAGCCTTGCTCGGAGATGCTTCATCTTTCTTCACAACCTCCGCTTTGGTGTGTAAATCAGCAGAAGCAACTTTCCTTTTATCATCCACAATTTCCTTAACGACCACTTTTAGTGTATCTAGCCTATCTATTACCTTTGAAAGCTTTGAGTCAGCATCCTCCTTAGCAGATTCCTCCTCAAGCTGCTTTCGTTTCTCAAGTTCTTCATCTTTTTTCCTTTTCTCTTCAGCTTCCTGAAAAATAGAACATGATATTTCAGTCTTATGTTTAGTTGATATGCCTTCTGTCATACTCCCTCAGTCCCAAAAAGAATGATGTTTTAGCATTCAAAATTTGTCCCATAAAGAATGGTGTTTTAGAAATGGAAACAAATCTCGTGCATTAAATGGAAATGGATTATTTCCATTTTTTCATAAAAACTCAACTAAGTGAGGACAGATGCGTCTGTTTCATCTATCTCTAGTCTGTCTGAAAAACTCTAAAACATCGTTCTTTTTGGGACAGAGGGAGTAAAAAACTTTTGAGTGCTATAATAATACTTGGGAGTCGGTCCATCTAAAAAATGAATATTTCTTTCGAACTTCCCATGGGTAATAATAAACCCATACCTTTGATTACAAACATAGAAAATCACTCAAAGTCAATAGCAAACACAGAACATTGAAAGATGCAACTGTAGTGAGAAACTACCCAAAGTCAAGAGCAAATACGAAACAAAAAAAAATCTATCAGCAGTTTAATACATCCATTAAGGAAACTTGAAGGAACAGGAAACAGTAATATTCTTGTAACAAAAGGTTGTTCTGTGTTTATAAAACTATAGTGCAAGTATCTAGTAGCTGTTTCTCCAATGTAAATGATCAATAGCAGATGCAACTGGAATAAATGTGCTTCTGATAAGCTGATGGCACATGTTTGTCACCTATAGAATTTAAGTACACCATTGGCCAGCATGACTGCCATGTATAACGTCATATGTAGCAGTCCAAAATTTAAACGGTCTAAAGTGCTACTTTCACAGTTCATGAAAGTGACAAATTTAAACAAATTGGCGCCACAGACTTAACAAACTCAGATATGCCTTTTCAGTTGGCTAAACTCAACTGAACAATCAGTAATGTCAAACAAATAAACTCTTTCAGTTTCAACAACTACAGTTCAGCTAAATGCATCAGTTAAAAAGATTTTGATTTATGGAAACAGGTTGCAAGACAATGGTCTTTTCTAGGGGAACAGGAGGGGGGCGATGCAATGTTTTTTAAGCTACAGCCTATGATTCATAAGTAATTAATATATGCGTCCTTTGTTGTCAAAAGCAATATTGTTCCAATCGAGATATTTTATTGTTTATTCCATTTGCAACTGTAAATAGGAGATCAGAGTATATTACCGCCTCCATCCTTTTGATCTCCCTCCGTGCATATTGAGCCACTAAATAGACAGCTGAACAATAAAACAAAAGCCATGGTATAAGACTCCCACAGTATAAGATTCACAGTTGGCATTCCAAAGAGCAATCACATTTCAGAAAGGAATGAAGTTCTCTAATGAAACACACCTAGCGAGGGCATGCAGACAAAGAAGAGCTGCACAAGGTGGAAATCAAGCCTGAAACGAAATGGGAAAGATTGGATCAGCGAAATCTTGTCACTTGAATTTCCTTCTAATGGAAATAATCCAAAAACCTGCAATCCATGCAAATTATACAGATTGAGTGATTCTAAGTTTAAGACGTGTTTAATAGAAGTATCATGGTGTGTGTATATATATATATATATATATATATATCCCCCTGAGAACAAGTAGGAGACCAACGGAAACGGGACAGCTAGTGAAAAATTTAAATACCATACATACAATGGGAGGCCATAGGCCAATGGATCTTGACGACCTAGCCTCCTAGGCCTAGGTATGCTAAATATTACCTTCTGAATGAACTCCTCCTGGAGAATAGAAAGTACACTCAGCACCCATGTCACCAGTTGCAAACGAATACATGCCAAATGTTGCCTCCATTTAAGCCACTGATCCTTGTAACAAAAAAACTCGATCTGCAGGGTGTTTGGGGGGGGGGGGGGGGTGTTAAGACAGCCCCCGGGCATTGTATGATAAAGAAGACCTTGTCACCACTCACGTCGAGAACACCCCCAAACCCCTGGCCCACCCTTACACAATGGATCTAGCAGAGAATGACCTCGGCCGGGCCTTAGACCTCAGCTTTGGCCAGGGACAGACGAGGGGATTTTTTTTCAAATCCTATCTTGAAATTCGTTTCCACGGGGAGTCAAGTCAGGACCTGAGGGAGTGCTACTAGAACCACCTAACCAACTCAGCTAGAGGCCCGTTCGCGCTAATAAGCATGCGGTAGCAAATGTGATTCACTATAGCAGGTATACAAGGTCTTGCACTGCTATTTGTGATGTCCCTATTTTGGTTGGATGGATTGGTATATTTAAGTTCAGGAGAGAGCAGGAGAGAGAAATTTAGATTGTAGCCTAAAAATTTGAGGTATACCAATCCATATAGCAATGCTGCTGGAGCAAGTTTTTAGGCTTTCCGTTGGTTTTTTGGTATAGCAATCCAATATAGCAATGCTGCTGGAGATGCTTTACAGGGGAAATGAGACATTGACTTCTGCGCACCTTTTGGCCACAACAAAACTTCGAACTCCGCCACTCTGGGAACAACTGAATATGTTGAACTATTGTTATGGTCGGTTTGACATACCAGCGCAGGAGGCGTCAGGCATAGGGACTGTAGGACGTCCGGCGAGGAGTCCGGATCCTGGTCCAACTTCTATTAGATTAGAAATTGTTTTAGGATTACTTTCCAGATTGTGTTAGAAGTCAGGATAGTTAGGTGTCTGCAAGTCGTGTCTGCTTGGGAGTCTTTTAGTCAGGATAGTTAGGTGTGAGTTTGGAATTGTTAGGCGTGAGTTTGGTAGTTGGGAATTGAGCTGGACTCTCCCATGTAATCTTCAGGCTATATATATGTAGCCTGCGTTGGGAAATAAAGGAAGCAAGTTTAAACCAATATAATTCTCTCATCCCAAGTTCTCTATTCTCTCATCTCCTGCTTCGTCGCCTCGGCGGCAGTTATCAAACGGCGGCCTAGCTGCCGGCGATCGGCCATAACAACTTGGTATCAGCATCCAGGTTTTCTTCATCCATGGGTACTCCATCAGATTTGGACCAAGTCAAGACGCTCCTGGAGGAGCAGAGCAAGGTGCTCAAGGAGCAGAGCGACGCCATCCAGCTTCTGTGCAAGGAATTTGATGACAGCCGTGCTAAGCAGTCGACCAACGACGAGACGCTCGGAACGGTACTGCAAGATATCATGAAACGGTTGGAAAAGTTGGAGCCCAGCAAGGAAGATCCATCTTCGGCGTCTTCTGCCGCTCCACCACCCGCCACGGGGCCGCTGCCCGCGTCCAAGTCGACCGCACCACCACAGCCAGCACCCAAGCCAAAGCCACCACCGCCGCCGCCACCACTCAAGCTGTCAGGAACTGGGATCTTGAACCGTTCCAACACACTTGTGCATGGGGCCGATCTGCTGCCCAAGCGAACTTCCGACGAGGTCATCCTGCCCAAGTTTTCTGCGTCCGGTTCCAAAACTGCCGATGCTTCCATGGACACCATGGTGCCCCGGTACTTCAAGCTGGATTTCCAGCGCTACGACGGATCAGAGGACCCGCTGCCATGGTTGAGCCGTTGCGAGCAATACTTCCGCGCGCAACGCACAGAGGAGCATCAGAAGATCTGGCTCGCGACGTACCATCTCGACGGCGATGCGTTCCATTGGTATGCGCACATCGAGCACAGCCGTGGGGCACCATCATGGGACCAATTCCGTGACCTCTGCAATACATGTTTCGGACCTCCAATCAGGAATAACCCGTTGGGCGAGCTCAGGTCACTACGTCAGACGGGTACCGTGGCCAAATACCAGAGCAGATTCTTGGCCCTTCTCAGCCGCGCTGACCCAATGACTGATCGCCAGGAACAGCAGCTGTTCACGTCGGGACTTTCTGACGATATACGCATTGACGTTGAACTACATGGGCCCAGCGATCTGGAGGAGGCATGTGCTCTCGCCCGAGCATATGAGAAGCGGACAACCAAGACAGGAGGACGCTCCGGCTACTCTCGCCCGTTTCAGCAACCGCGAGCATTGCCAGCACCACCAGCGCCGTCGACATCATCTGAACCAGCCGCTCCGCGCTCGATCAAACGCCTCACCCCATCCGAGATGGCGGAACGCAGGCGCCAAGGCCTGTGCTTCAACTGCGATGAGAAATTCGTGCGTGGCCATAAGTGCGCGTGCTTGTTCTTCATCGAGTACGAAGACGACCCGCCTAGTGACGCTGGCCATGAGGAGGAAGCTGTAACCTCAGATGACGACCCACGGATCTCCTTGTATGCAGTCGCAGGAGTCCAAGTCGCTGACACTTTGCGCCTTCGCATACACATCTCGGGGCAGGAGTTCCTCGCGCTTGTGGATACCGGCTCGTCCCATAACTTCATTCGAGATGACATCGCGCAGCGCCTGGGGGTGAACTTCGTGCCGGTCCGGGCAGGGCTCAACGTGGTCGTGGCCAACGGTGATCGACTGCCATGTTCTGGAGTCTGCCGTGCGCTCGAGGTCTTGGTGGGTTCTGAGCCATTCAAGATGGAATGCTTCTCCCTTGCTCTCGGTGGCTATGACTTCATCCTCGGTACACAGTGGCTGCGGACGTTGGGGCCGATTCTGTGGGACTTCTCCACACTCGCCATGACATGCTGGATTAACGGGCGTCGCGTCACATGGCAAGGCGAACTAGGGCCCTCTTCAGCGACATGCCGGCAACTTCAGCCTGAAACACTATTGCATCATCTCCTAGGCGAGTTTGGGGACCTCTTTGTCGCGCCTACGGGTCTGCCTCCGACACGCATACATGATCACCACATTCACCTGGAGAAAGATGCGTCACCGGTCATCGTTCGGCCTTATCGATACCCACAGCTGCAGAAAGACGAGCTCGAACGACAGTGCGCGGAGATGCTGCGCCAAGGCATCATACGCCTCAGCACCTCGGCATTCTCTTCGCCTGTTCTCCTCGTGAAGAAGAGCGATGGCTCGTGGAGGTTTTGTGTTGACTACCGCGCTCTCAACGCTCATAGGGTAGGGTTTGAGTACCTATATTCATAGGGGTGAGTGTGCGTGCGTGTGTGAGCGTCTGCGTTGTACTGTGTAATTCTAAAAAAAATCTCGGTGAGGGGGATCAGGCCCCGTTTGGGCAGAGCTGCTTTTCGGCTGAATTTAAGAGGAGCTCTACCAAACAATAATTTTTTATTGATTCTATAAAGTGATTCTCTGAAATAAACCAAGAGTCGGTGAGCTGAAAAAAGTAGCTTCTTCTAATTCTGTGAAATGATTCTACTGATTTTGATAATTTATGCTAGAGAATTAAAGAGAAACACTCTCAGTCACGAATCACTTCTCCTGGAGAATCAACTCTCATAGAGAATCAGAATCAGATGGAGCTCTACCAGGTCCTCAATGGGATGATCTTCCCGACACCTTGCGTTCCTCGGGTTAGCGATGCTACAGATGCAGGTGGACCACGGTGTCCTGAAGGTGGTGATTCTCCAGCGACAGATCAAGATCGGCAGCAAGGGCGCGCATCCAGGCGGCGGGCGGGCTGCTGCCCGCCGCGACCTTCGCCGGTGTGTACGGCGCGGCCGCACTCTCTGAGCCGGCATGTGTGGCGGCGGCTTTTTTTCTATTTTTTTAAAATTATTTACCGAGAGTCAATTTTGGTACTCGGTAAATAGCTTTTTGTTTGTTTCACCGAGTGGTGTTTGCAGAGTGTTACACTCGACAAACCTTTGTCAAGTGTTTTTAGACTTTATCGTGGATACTTGGCAAAACTACAGTTTTCTATAGTGGCAGCTGATCACCTACCAGCCTCATGTGATCTACTCAAGCCTCAAGGGTGAGCTCCCTGTCTTATCTCCCAAACAGCTGCTAACTTATTTGCAAATCCGGCCGTCTCTGCTGTAGTAGTCTGTGGCTGCCGACTCTATGCGCCGCACGCTATGGTAGCCAAGTCGCTTGCCGCACGCAGGAACCGCTGCTGCTGTCTCACCTGCCCTGTCCTCTCTTTTAAGCAAACATGGACATGCGTACAGCTCCTCCATGCATGCATACTATTATTTATCACAGATATCCTGCGCTTATACATGCATATAATAATCCCTTGAGTCAATCTTTGGTTACTTGTATAGCCATTTATTTTAATCCATCCGCACTCTTCCTTGCTTAACCCAATGCAAATACAATTATTTTGATCACTTGATCGAGTATTATCAAGGGTACAACGCCTAGAGTTTATATATCGACCACTGCAAAAATGTATTTTTGTTATTTGGCTTTATGCCGTTGCACTCGTATAGTATTTCTTTAAATTATTCTTATACCATTGTACTAGCATAAAATTAAGTTATTAAAATAATATGCTAATTAAAAGGACCTTGATGTCACCTAGAGGGGGGTGAATAGGTGAATCTGCAAATTACAAACATTTTCACACAGTCAGTACAGAAACCGGTCAGACCGGTTTCTAAAACCGGTCAGACCGCTTTCCTGAAAGCGGTCAGACCGCTTTCCTGAAAGCGGTCAGACCGCTTTCCTGAAAGCGGTCAGACCGCTTTCCTGAAAGCGGTCAGACCGCTTTCCTGAAAGCGGTCAGACCGCTTTTCAAAAGCGGTCAGACCGGTTTTCCACAGAGAAAACCAACTATGTAAATTAACCCCCTCTACGAGTTCTAGCACAAACCAAACTTGATGATGGGCTCTTGTAGATGATAACTAGCAGGTTCACTTAGTCCCTGCACACAAGTAGAGCACACCTAAGTAGAACGATGCGGAAGCGAGTATAAATGTTAGAATTGAACTTGTGAAGTAAAACAAGAGACAATGATTTGTTTTTCCCGAAGTTCGGAGTTCACCGCTGCCACAAAGGCTGTCACAAAGACACGATGAATCCTAGTCTCCGTTGAGGGCCTACGAAAGGCGGGCTTATCCACTCCAAGCCACTTTCCTCGATTCCACTAGCTTTTGACCCTTTTCCACGAAGGAGGCAAGGCCAGCCTTTACAACCAATCCGTGGCTTACCACACACGAGGTAGCTCACCGGCGACGCCTAACCGTCTAGTAGGATCACCTCCAAGAGTAACAAATGCTTCAATGGTTGCTTGACTTCACCGGAAGTGCTCAAGACTATGAATATGCTCTCAATAGCTGCAATTAGCTTTCACTTGCTATCTATGGCTCACAACACATACATCCCTCAACCCAAAACAAATGGTATGATCAAAATCAATCAACTCTCACAAAGAGAGGTTTGGGGAGAGCTTGCTGGTGCTTGAGAAGGCTAGGGACGAGCCACAAAGGCAAATGAACCAGCACCCCTCACAAGTGAGGGGTATGGGGTATAAATACCCCACACAACACAAACTAGCCGTTATAGCCGTTGGAAACCGGTCAGACCGGTTTCCCAAACCGGTCAGACCGGTTTCCCAAACCGGTCAGACCGGATTTCAAACCAAAGTAACCGTTGCACCTGTCAGAGTCCCAAACCGGTCAGACCGGTTTCCCAAACCGGTCAGACCGGTTTGGGTCGACTCAGCACACTAAGTCCCAAAAGCGGTCAGATCGCTTACCAAAACCGGTCAGACCGGTTTTGGTCCCCTCAGCACACCAAGTCCCTAAAGGACTTCTCTCTAGAGGTTATCTCTCATGGGTTGATCTATTGAGCACTTTTTGGTGTTATCAAGACAACTAATGTTGCATCCCTCTTGATAGTACGGCATTCCTAAACTCAATATAAAAACAATAAATAGAATCTACCACTTGAGCTTTTATATCTTCATTGATGCCATACTTGATCATATTCAACTTGAGGGCTTCAACTTGATGTCTTGCTTGAGCAAATCCAATCTTGAGCCAATGGCTTAGAATTTCCATTGTATGAAACAATTCATAAGCCATTCCACTATATGATCAATAAAGATTAGATGCTTCGCATTGCTTCACTTGATATGACTTGATCGACGTATAGAAACCAAACTACAATGTTAGACCTTTCCACAAACAAAGTCCCTCGGCTACAAGACCAACTTGCCCTTCACTTTGTTAGGAATGTCACTCCCATCTAGCTTGATCCCTTCCGTCCTCTCTTGCCAAATCAAGCTTCGCTTTGCATTGCATCATCATGAATACCACATTGAAATCCATGTCTTCTATTAACTTGAAATATCTTCAATATTGTCTTTGGCAAATAACTTGTCCATATGCTTCATGCACTTGAGACTTCAATATTTCCATAGGGTCATGTCTCAATTTGAATGTAACCATAGCCATGGATCAAGCCCAAAGAAATCCTAATTTCTTCAAATAATTTATCCCAAAACCTTTGACAAGTATCTTATCAAGTGAGCCCAACTAATATGCTTAAGTCCTTGTCTCTTTTGTCATTTCCAATTACTTGTCATTGTATTACTTAGTTGCATGGGATCACATTCACTTGTTTGCTCTCATGTCTTTTATACCAATAATGAGCTTATATTCTTCAACAACCATATTACATGAATATCCATAAGAATAAAACCATGCTCATATGCTTAAGCAAACAAGTTAAATACAAATCATGTTGTCATCCAAAATCACCAAAACATATAAGTGCCTAGATGCACTTTCAATCTCCCCCTTTTTGGTGATTGATGACAACATGATTAAAGCTTACAAAAGATATGAAATTAAAGCTCTAGATGGCTGAGATATATGGTGAGCTCCCCCTTAATATGTGCTTTGAATGGAATTCTCAAAAATTCGGCCTCAAATGCCAAATGCACATATAAACAATAAAGAATGAGAGCTCCCCCTATATCTTAGCATCTATCATGTGCAGCAAGTGTGTGTGACAATATAAATCAAAGTGTGATGCAAATGACATGTATGGCACTCAATAAAACAAAGAGAAGCACATGCTTGCTGCTCGGGCCAAACCGGTCAGACCGGTTTGGAAAACCGGTCAGACCGGTTTCACCCTGACAGCAAGCATGTGTGAAACAACATTGCATCAACCAATACATGTATATCACACTAACATAAGGTCACTTAGGATATATAAATGAGTTCAACACACATAGTAGCACAGATTACAAATTCTCAAGTCCACAAATAGATAAAGTATGAATTATTACATCCAAAGTGACATGACTACAAGATCAACTAGAAATAGGCTTTAATCCATTCTTCTCCCCCTTTGTCATCAATCATCCATAAAGGGCCTGGAGAAGCTTGTAGTCACGCTCCCATCATGCATTCAATCTCCTCCGCCGTTAGAAGGTCGGGCTATGATCATCTGACGAAGAAGATGTAGTCCAATGAAAACCTTCACTCAAGTGAATGTGCAAGTGACAATCAAGAGTGATTTGGATGTGCTAGTCATGGTCTAAGATAAAGATGTGCTAGACATACCATGACTAGGAGCAGAAGTGGGTCCGAAGATAGAAGCTGCTGCCTGTGAGGCAAAATCTCCGGGAGATGGAGATGGTGCACTAGAGAACTGAACTCCTGCCATAGATGAAGATGTGCCACCATATGCATATGACGAGGACGGGAGTGTGGCAGCTGCATAGGTAGGACCTGGAGCTGCAAATCCAAACGAGGAACCAAACAAGTCACCCTCTGAAGTAGGCATGTATGGCATGGCTCCTGAAGCACCAACTGACTGTGGAGGGGGTGGCGGAGGCTGTGAGCTCGATCCAACGTGTCCATATCCAAATATGTCACCATACTCCTCAAAGTAACCCGCATTCATGTGATCGGTCATGATGTCTCGAAGCGGGGGTATCTCAGGTAGCTCAAGTGGTGGAGAGATAGGTGATGGCGGATCATTTGGACTCAATGCTGTGTGTAATCTCTTGATCGCATCTCGAGTCTTCTTGTTCTCAATTCTCTGCTGCCTTACATCAACTTGGACATCCCTCTGGCCTTTGCAAATGCCTGTAAACATAGATATGAATTTTTGAATGGGAGAGGTCCGTCTTGCTGGCTGTGTACCACTGCCAGACCCAAACCGGTCAGACCGGTTTGGGGAACCGGTCAAACCGGTTCTGGCCTGCTGCTGAGAAAGCTGCTGTGGCTGTTGCTGATCACCTCCGGCTGATGCATCTGTGTCTGCTGGTGGAGGAGAAGGCATCCTAAACTTGTGAGGAACAGGAGGACGAAGTGGCTTGTGTGAGGTATCCTTTTTGACCTTCAAACTTGTAACCCTCTCAATGATAAACATGATGAAAGGGCTATAGGCACAAATCTTCTGAGGACTCTCAGAAATAGTCTTGATCTCATGCCAAATGAAGTCGGCAACGCTAAATGGAGAAGTCTCCTCACCAATCCTCAGATAATACATCAAATTTCTCATGTAGAGTGAGATATCTGAGGTGTTGCCATCTCTAGGAGTGAGTGTCTTTCTGAGTAATCTATAGAGAGTCCCATAGTAGGTGTAGAGACCACTCACTTTCCCCCAACTGCCACGCAGATCTTTGGGATACATGAACTTAATCTCTGATGGTTCCATGACACCCCGGTCATGTATCCTAATTGTGTCATCACTCTCATGTCCAACTCTGAGAATAGAAGCAAAGTCAGAAAAGGTGACATGAAAGCGCTGTCCCTCTGTCATCCAGTGCATAGCTCTTTCTCGCCCACCATCCTGCTCGTAGTATCCAAAGTACACAGTAGCATAGAACTGAGCAATCACCTCCTTGTTCCAATTGTGCTTGAAGCCCATGAGATGTTTGATTCGCTTTTCAGAACAAACTCTGATAATCTCATTGAACACCGGGTTGTCTTGTTTTCTCATGTACTCCCAATCTATGTACTGTGCATCTGATGTGATCTTGGTCTTCTTCATAATAGCTGTGGCATAGAAGTCCTGCTGAAAAAGAGTCCAATATCTATAGTCTGTAGTTGTCTTGTCCACATCAAGTGGACTAGTCCTCCTCAACCTCCTGACAACATCAGTCATCCCACCAGCAAGATAGTCTGTCACTCTTCTACTAGCCGGGCCAGTGGGTCGGACTATCTCAAGAATGAGAGGTGCATTTGCCTCTGCTGATTCATCATCATCTGCCCCCTCATCATCATCATCATCTCCAGCTGCCATCTCCTCCTCCGCATCATCATCATCACCCAATTGATTACGCCGATATTCAACCCTAAAGGTTTCATCCTCAACCTCCTCATCAGCACTAGTGGAATTTCCCACTACATCCACCTCCTCAATCTCCTGCTCATCTGTCCTCTTTGGCCTTCTAGGCCTCAAAGATCTCTCCCCTGCCGCTTGCAAGCTGCTCCCTATAGAAGGGTCGAGTTTCCCCTTTTTGATTCTTTCCGCATGAGCTCCTTTCGGCATCTTCTACTGTCCTTCCTATGTTCACAGGATGACACACAAAGTATCAACACCCAGGAGATAATTGATCAAAAAGATTTGAAAAGATAGAGTGCATTCAACAGGATTTGAGTCAACTCAGGCGCAAAACCGGTCAGACCGGTTCTGGGAACCGGTCAGACCGCTTTTGGTCTGAGCAGAGCCAACTCGAGTTGAAGATCAATTTGGACAGATTTTGATCTGGATATTGAAAGGATATTGCAGTACAGGCTATCCCTAGTCCATATGTGAGCAAACACGTTGCAAAACAGGGACTTGAGCCTTCACTGCCCAAACCGGTCACACCGGTTTGCCAAACCGGTCAGACCGCTTTGCGCAGTGAAGATGCAAATCCTTGTTGCACAAAATGTAGAGAGAATGAGATAGGAAAGCTCGGGCTTAGGGTAAGAAGGGGTTAAAACCGCAGCTCACCGTAAATTTACGCCGTAGCCACCGGAAATTTCCGTCGCAAAAGCCGGAAATTTACGGTGTCTACCGTAAATTTACGGTGTGTGTTGAGAGACACATAAACCATCGTAAATTTCCGGTGAATACCGGAAATTTCCGTCGCATTAGCCGGAAATTTACGCCATTCATCGTAAATTTACGGTGAATTCCTGCAATATGCCCTGAGAAGGATTGAGCCACCTAGATTAAGAAAAGTTGTGTGCCAACCAAATCAATTCACCTCTTAGGGATAGATTATTACGCATGCCAGAAGATATTCTACCAAAGGGTTTTGAGAGATATGCATTGAACTCATAGATCGGGCGAAGGGAAGATGTGAATACCTTGGAAACCAAGAACTTCAAGAAAGATGAAGTTTTGAATCCAACACTCAATGGGAATCCAATCACCAGCCTTGGGGCACTCTGATCCCAAAGAGAAATCTCCTTTTCCTTGGTTGAATCTTCAAATCGCCATGGGAGGTGTTTCTTGCGGAGAAGAACATGAGAGAGAAAGCTCTTGGATGTGAATGAGTATGGAGGAGAGAGAGGGAATCACGGGATGAGATAAATCCATGCGGGCCACCTTCCTGGGCCAAACCGGTCAGACCGGTTTGGGAAACCGGTCAGACCGGTTTGGGAAACCGGTCAGACCGGTTTCTCCCAGTCAGCAGAGATTAGTCCGAAAGGGTAGAAATTGAGCTCCAAACTTGTTTACTTGATCTGAGAGTATGTATGATAGGCATGGTCTTCAACTTCTCAAGATTGTCCATAGAAAAGATAAGATTTCCAAAATATCTACTTTCTTTCGTTTCTTCCGAAAGAAATGTGATAGGATGAGATAGATAAAGAATTTATAGACTTGAGAATATCTCACTATTTGTGACTAGCCATCAATCAAGCAAGAGTAACTATAGTCACAAATAGATTGACGATGGTCAAAGGACCAAAACTCAAATATTTTCAAAATCACACAATCCTATCATGCTAGTTGGGTTTTTCAAAATCTATTCTATGTCACCCAAAGACATGCATATATATTGAGCACATAACGACATTAACATATTTAGCTTACACTATTCACCAAGAAAGTGTTAACCAAATATATAATGGACGCATGGGAGCTTGATATATTTACATGCAAATGCACACTCTAGCATGACAAAGGGCCTAGATGCACAAGGTAAATACTAGTTCATAGAAAACATACCTTGGCCTCTAGTAGAATGTGTTGTGCAATATTTGTCAATTTTGTCCATATGAGTTCTCTCATGATATAACAAATTTATCAACATAGAGAGAAAACGTTAATGTGCACAACACATGATTCCATAATCAATGACTTTTATAAAAGCATGAAGACATAGGTCATTAATTACGAAGCTACATAATATAGACCAAATTCCTTATTTTAGTGCATTTGTGAAGATGTGGTTAGAAGGACTCATATGCACTAGTTTTGAAAGATTAAATCAATTTAAGGAATTTAATGCTATATTATGTTGAGTTGTCAAAACATAAATTGAGATAAAAATTCATGAAGAGGATGACTATAGTGTTACCGTCATGAATCACAAGGTGAGTTGACAACTTCAATTGGGAGAGACACTCTCTCACCATTGAGACTACAAGTTCACTAAAATAAATGTTAGCCTCAAGGACACAAATATTGAAATAATCTCCCCCTAAATGTGTGCATCATATGTAGTCATTATGAGACATGTACTTTGTCTTGTAGATGACAAGGAAGGGATTAATTCAATATTCGGTCAAGTTGCACAATAACTTGCTCAAAATTAAATATGTCAAATAATCATACCATAATGAAGAAGTAATATAGATAACATATGCCAAGAGTGAGAAATTCATGAAATAAATTACTTGCGTCTTTATTTCTCACACAAATGGCCAAGTCCCAACTTCCTGAGCCAAACCGGTCAGACTGGTTTGGGAAACCGGTCAGACCGGTTTCAGCTCGGATCTTCCGATGAGTCATCCGGCCGGGAGAAGTTCACCACAGAGCCGCCCGGATCATCTGGTCGGATCTTCCGGCCTCAGTGTCGGATCTTGTGTGGTATGCCCTGAAAATGATAGAATTTTGCTCTACTGGAGAGCCATTAGACATACCACGTGGCATATGCTTAAATCATTAATTAAAATCTTCATTTCTCATGAATGTGTCAAAGTTACAAGTGTCTGGGCCAAACCGGTCAGACCGGTTTGGCAAACCGGTCAGACCGGTTTGCCAGACTTATACCGATTGTCGTGGATTTCCGATGTTTGATTCAAATCTCGTCGGAACTTGATCCACTGCAACTTTAACACAATATTGCTCTACTAGAGAGCCATTAAAAGCATCACATGGCATATATGAATAAAAGTTCAATAAAGAAATCTAAGTCACTATCAAGAGTCTCATGAGTTAAAGGCTTAGAGACACTTGATCCTACCAAAGGCACTAGTGACTCAAATTTAATAAATTTAGGCACAAAGTTACCGAGATGTCATTGGGTATAGAGTATGAAGCGGAAGCAACTTTTCTTGGCTTGCTAATTGATCATTGAAGATTGTCATTCAAGCCAAGCCACCAGTGCATCTCGAAGTCCCTACAATCTCATCAAGCATGCTTTGGTACCAAACTCGTGTTGGGTCCAATGATGTTAGTCCCAATATGCTTAGGAACCCAAATTGCTCTTGTGCCGCTCCTAGGAGAACAAATCACCTTGGAGGCACAAAGGGCATTTGGAGAATCCCCAAGCTTCACATGTATAGAATGGACAATGTCGGGTTTAGGAGTTTTATCATTTGGACAATCTTTACCAAAGTGTCCTTTCTCCCGACATGAGTAGCATGTCTTGTGCTTGATGTTGGTTGCCTTCTTATTGTGTTGCTCGATAGCCATTTCTTGCTTGTACTTTGCTTGTGCCTTGAGAAATCCTTTGTTAAGCTTTATTTGGGGCTTCTCTTGGTGTAGTCCCACGTTGCTTGGACATGAAGCAACTTGATGCCCTTTCTCAAGGCAACCAAAGCATTTTCTCTTCTCCATATTTCTTTGTCTTTTGGAGAGAGTTGGCTTGCCTTCTTTCTTTTTGGCTTGCTCTTGGCTTGTATTGTACTTGACTTGATTTTTGCAAGAGCTTTGCACGATTGATCCCTTCTCAAGCTTCTTCACCATGAATTCACGGTTATCTTGAGAAGGTTGTGCATTGCTCTTCTCTTTGAGAGTTGTCAAGTTCTTTGAGAGTCTTTCCACCTCTTGCTTGAGTTCTTCATTTTCTTGTGCAATGAGGTCATCACACGACTCTACAAGCACTTCATCATACCAAGAGCGTTTTGCTTGAGAGCAACATGGGTTAGCACAAGATAGGTTATATTGAACTTGAGAGCATGTGCATTTATGAGATTGAGGTTCAATAGATTTTACCGAAGTGATTATAACCTCATGAGCAATTTCTAATGAAGCATATGATTCTACAAGTTCTCCATGAGAACTCAAGAGTTCTTCATGCGTCACTTGTAGCATCTCATGCTTGCTAGCAATTAATTCTAATTTTTGCTTGAGCATTTTGTTTTCTTTTTCTATGGAAGCCATATGAAGAGCATCACAAGCATAATCATCAACAATGACATCATACTTACAAACCAAAGCGGCGTTAGAGAGTTTGACTTCCTCAAGCTCTTTGATAAGAGCTAGGATAGTCTCATTCTTTGAGTTTTCCACCTTCTCGTCTTCTTTGGACTTGTAATATATGAGTGCCTCATCATTGGAGGATGATATTGCTTGTGAGCTTGAAACTTTGCTTGCACGGCATCGGCCTCCCTTCTTGCAGCCAGCTGCACTCTTCCTGCCCAAACTGGTCAGACCGGTTTGGGAAACCGGTCGGACCGGTTTCTGCAGGAAAGTGGCAGCTGAGCCGTCTTGCTCTTGTGGCTCCACGGTGGTCATCACATGAGGCTTGGTGCATGTATTTGCTGATGTAGAGCACTCCTCATGTGACTTGGCTCTTGTTTGGTCTTGCGTGTCGCCTTTGATGTTGCCATATAGCTTCTCAATTCGAGCCCAAATAAGATGAGCATCGAATAGAGTTGCTTCATCTTCTAGAATCAATTCTCTAACTTCATTGCTCACAACATCAAATAAGAAGTTAGCGATACGAGCGTTGAGTTGAAAGCAATTCATCTCGTCTTCGGTTGGATTGGACACGCTCCAATCAACACTAGGACGATCAATGCCTTCAACTACAACTCGCTCAAGAATAGGACTCATAGCCCTAAGATCATTAAGTACATGAGCGGACCAAGTGGAATAATTTGAGCAGTCACTAGCTAGTGGCTCATAGGTTAC
Organism: Echinochloa phyllopogon; assembly: GCA_033239725.1. Classification (NCBI taxonomy): domain Eukaryota; kingdom Viridiplantae; phylum Streptophyta; class Magnoliopsida; order Poales; family Poaceae; genus Echinochloa; species Echinochloa phyllopogon. The sequence continues at coordinate 17,064,487 of BTCW01000015.1, read as the reverse complement.
CTCACAAGTGGTCGACATCCTTCCTCACGGCGGTTAAGATTGGATGTGAGGCCAAGCTCTGATACCAATTGAAAGGACCTTGATGTCACCTAGAGGGGGGGTGAATAGGTGAATCTGCAAATTACAAACTTTTTCACACAGTCAGTACAGAAACCGGTCAGACCGGTTTCTAAAACCGGTCAGACCGCTTTCCTGAAAGCGGTCAGACCGCTTTTCAAAAGCGGTCAGACCGGTTTTCCACAGAGAAAACCAACTATGTAAATTAACCCCCTCTACGAGTTCTAGCACAAACCAAACTTGATGATGGGCTCTTGTAGATGATAACTAGCAGGTTCACTTAGTCCCTGCACACAAGTAGAGCACACCCAAGTAGAACGATGCGGAAGCGAGTATAAATGCTAGAATTGAACTTGTGAAGTAAAACAAGAGACAATGATTTGTTTTCCCGAAGTTCGGAGTTCACCGCTGCCACAAAGGCTGTCACAAAGACACGATGAATCCTAGTCTCCGTTGAGGGCCTACGAAAGGCGGGCTTATCCACTCCAGGTCACTTTCCTCGATTCCACTAGCTTTTGACCCTTTTCCACGAAGGAGGCAAGGCCAGCCTTTACAACCAATCCGTGGCTTACCACACACGAGGTAGCTCACCGGCGACGCCTAACCGTCTAGGAGGATCACCTCCAAGAGTAACAAATGCTTCAATGGTTGCTTGACTTCACCGAAAGTGCTCAAGACTATGAATATGCTCTCAATAGCTGCAATTAGCTTTCACTTGCTATCTATGGCTCACAACACATACATCCCTCAACCCAAAACAAATGGTATGATCAAAATCAATCAACTCTCACAAAGAGAGGTTTGGGGAGAGCTTGCTGGTGCTTGAGAAGGCTAGGGACGAGCCACAAAGGCAAATGAACCAGCACCCCTCACAAGTGAGGGGTATGGGGTATAAATACCCCACACAACACAAACTAGTCGTTATAGTCGTTGGAAACCGGTCAGACCGGTTTCCCAAACCGGTCAGACCGGTTTTCAAACCAAAGTAACTGTTGCACCTGTCAGAGTCCCAAATCGGTCAGACCGGTTTCCCAAAAGCGGTCAGACCGCTTACCAAAACCGGTCAGACCGGTTTTGGTCCCCTCAGCACACCAAGTCCCTAAAGGACTTCTCTCTAGAGGTTATCTCTCATGGGTTGATCTATTGAGCACTTTTTGGTGTTATCAAGACAACTAATGTTGCATCCCTCTTGATAGTACGGCATTCCTAAACTCAAGATAAAAACAATAAATAGAATCTACCACTTGAGCTTTTATATCTTCATTGATGCCATACTTGATCATATTCAACTTGAGGGCTTCAACTTGATGTCTTGCTTGAGCAAATCCAATCTTGAGCCAATGGCTTAGAATTTCCATTGTATGAAACAATTCATAAGTCATTCCACTATATGATCAATAAAGATTAGATGCTTCGCATTGCTTCACTTGATATGACTTGATCGACGTATAGAAACCAAACTACAATGTTAGACCTTTCCACAAACAAAGTCCCTCGGCTACAAGACCAACTTGCCCTTCACTTTGTTAGGAATGTCACTCCCATCTAGCTTGATCCCTTCCGTCCTCTCTTGCCAAATCAAGCTTCGCTTTGCATTGCATCATCATGAATACCACATTGAAATCCATGTCTTCTATTAACTTGAAATATCTTCAATATTGTCTTTGGCAAATAACTTGTCCATATGCTTCATGCACTTGAGACTTCAATATTTCCATAGGGTCATGTCTCAATTTGAATGTAACCATAGCCATGGATCAAGCCCAAAGAAATCCTAATTTCTTCAAATAATTTATCCCAAAACCTTTGACAAGTATCTTATCAAGTGAGACCAACTAATATGCTTAAGTCCTTGTCTCTTTTGTCATTTCCAATTACTTGTCATTGTATTACTTAGTTGCATGGGATCACATTCACTTGTTTGCTCTCATGTCTTTTATACCAATAATGAGCTTATATTCTTCAACAATCATATTACATGAATATCCATAAGAATAAAACCCTGCTCATATGCTTAAGCAAACAAGTTAAATACAAATCATGTTGTCATCCAAAATCACCAAAACATATAAGTGCCTAGATGCACTTTCACTAATTTGCAAGTTAGACACACTGTCCACTGACATATTTCACTCTACCTATCTGTTATTTAGTAGTTCTCTTCCTGAATTACTACATCCCGCTCACATCACACTCTAGCAATAATTCATATTTTGTTTTTATACTTTAAAATCATTTATGATCTTGATAGCTCATATCTTAGTCATTTTAAATCCGAGTTTAGCTCTTCTCACGCTCTTGTGACCGTGTTAACATGTAGAATAATGTAGAGTGTTCTATTTAATTGTCATGGTTGGTGTGCTAATTTTAATTTATTCTTTTGCTTACCTGTATATTTGCTTTGGATGCTTCACGATTGTTGCGAGTAGACGGAAGGTCGTTCAAATGATTTCAAGATCAAGAATTAAAGACTCTGAGCAGCTATTATTTGGAGAAAAGCAAGTGTATATGATATGCTTCATAATAACATGTAATCACATATTGCATGCTTACGTCATAATTTGATGGTTTCTATTAAGGATTATGCCTAGCCACCTTTTACCATATGAACTTAGGTTTTTCATTCATGCTGGATAGCTATGATAGTTGCTTCATGTGACGATTCAAATAATTAGTGATCAAATTAAAATAAATTGGAGCTTAATTGGACTTTAGTCACATTATTTGACCAAAGTCAAAATTAAGGTTGACTTCAAAAATAAACCAAAAATTTGATCAAAGCAAACTCCAAATATTTCATTCTAAGACATGATCATGATTATGAACATAACTATCACATTAGTAAATCTAAACTAGAGCAAAAAGTTCAGTTGAAATTTAAATTAAACCTTTAAATTCAAAATTCATTTGAATGGGATTTCAAAACCTCACTTTTGTACTTAATTTAGGGCTCAAATAAAAAATCACCCAACATGAAACTTGTAGGAAGTTAAATTTTACATAACTTTTATTTCGGCGGTTTTTGAAGTTTCAAATCAAAGTTTCGTTTAAAGCTTGGTCAAACGTGTTCAAACCTCTGTCGACTCCCTCCCCTGCGCGTGACGCGCGCTCAAGCTCCAATGCCGCGTTCACCTGGCCGTCGCCCTCGCTCACGCCACGCTGCCGTCGCGCCACGCCTGTCGCGACGTGACCGCACAGCCACCCCATACCACTCTCCCTCTCACGCACATGCACGCCGCCTCCATCGTTAGCGCGTTCCCGCCCGGCCAGCCGCGCCGCGCCATGCGGCCGACGATGTCTGCTGGCGCAAGGAGCCCGGCCAATCTGCGCGCGACAGCGCCTCGCCACCCCAAGCGCCAGCGCAGAAAAGCACCCTCACAACCGTATGCGGCCGCAGCTCTTATCTCCCCCGTCCGTAGGTGCTTTATTATTCGTGTTGGTCAACGCAAGCTTGTTTCCCGGCTTGCTCCCCCTCACGCTCTTTCATTCCCGCTGTCGCGTTGATTCCAAGTTGTCCTGTATCCCAATCCCACTCTCATCTTCTCCAGCTATCCTCTTCTCCGCCGTGTCTGAACCGTCTCTCACTCCGTGTTGTCATCCATTACCGTCCTTCTCTTTGCTCAATCTGCGAGAAGGACTCGTCAGTCCGTCGCTGCGGATCCTGGCAGAAGGGCGGCGGTGCGGCATCGACGTTGTGGGAACAGAGATCTTCTTGAGGAGTTGTGAGAATAGTATAATACATGATTAATGTTAATTCTACATATAATGTTTCCCAAATGCAAAGGCTTCCTTATTTGAAGATTGATATATTTCATCCGTTCCCTGTAGGGGATTCCAACCATCATTGTTCCTCAGCACAGCAGATTTCTTCACCTCCAAAATATCCCTTGTCAAATGGTGGTGATGGTTCACCCTCTCCACTTCCAGTACTGGAATGAGGAAAGATGCAGAGAAACCGGACAAGCTTAGGACACAAACGGTAGAATCTTATAACAATTCCTGGAATGATTCAACAAGAACACCATCTGCATTGTTATTGGAATTCTCATATATCAGGTCACAGTACAGAATGATTCTTTTTCAGTTGTGTTATATAATAGCAGTCCATATAGTTTACCTTCTGGAGCGCAAACGGCATAACCTTCAGACCACAATAATCTGTGTACCCTCCTGGAGAGAAGGCCCATAAACTGCAATCTAAGTTGAAGGATGATGTGAATTACCATAGCAAATTGCATCTCTGAGTAGAGTATAGACCACTCTGGATGACAGAAATGTAACCAGGAATATTAGAACCATTGGCAGGGTAGGCATGCTGGATAGAAATTTGAAACTTATTCACCTTTGCGAAAACTTTGGATACCAAATAATGCAGTATTCAGTGTAATAGAGTTATTGAAAAAATAGGGAGGCAACAAAATCAAATTAGAAGGGAGTAGTGAGTACAAAAGTTTCATACTACATGCAGTATTAACACATTTCCTTTCCAATTCCTATTGATATTGTGTATATACACCTGCAACTTTATGAAAGCATAGTGAATAAACAAAAATAAGAATCTTTTACACGTGGTTGTACATGTTAAACTAAATCAAACACAAGCACAAGCATTTGGTTACTAGATGGCTCACTAACTACTGTAGATATGAGACTTGCAAATGGATAGTGGGAATGCAGTTTACGGGTCTATGGAACTTTCGATATTTCAACAAAAGGAAGGTAAGTCAAACAGGTGAAAACAGGAGACCTAGAAGTTACTACATTACTCAATGGTGAAGATCTGATAGACTAAACATTTGTGAAAAATAAAGTTTTAAATACATACAATATTAGAATAATATCTATATAGATAAAATAGTGTGAACAAGGCACCTCATATTATATTACGAATGTATGAGTGCAAATAGACAAACTACACGATGCAGTACTAAGTTTCTCACTAACTAGGATCGTTCAGTAAAGCTAGAAAAAATGATGCTGCATATGGATTTACAGGTAGAACAGAGACTTCTAACCTTATTTACAGTCAGTGCAGAGAGTTTGATAAGAGCACATCTCCTATTCTCTGGGGCTGCTACCAGCGGAGGTGACCCATGAACTGCTGGACCTTCAGAGAGAGACGGCGGAGGGGACACACAAAGGGGTCGACTAAATGGCAGAAGTGGAGCACGAGGCACCAGATCTACTGAATGAGACGACGGAGGTGGCACAGAAGGTGGCAGATCAAGCGCTGGCTCCTCCATTGTAGTTTCTCTAAAGAGGTTGCCCCATTGTCAATGGCGAAAGAGCAGAGGAAGGTGGGGGAAATAACAGTCACGGGCGCGAGGGGGGAGTGGGCGCACGTGAATGGGGATTTAATTTCACTCATTTCCTATAGGAGAAGGAGAAGGAATCTAGCAGAGGAGAAATTCTTGATTGAGAAGTTGGAGATAAATTTAACCAACAAGAATGTTTATTTGGAGGTTCGTGGAGGCCGACGAACCGGATCTGTACGTGCCTCAGACATTGCTGCTTGGAAGAAGCAAGTAGGCCGTCCATGGCGGGATGGCAAAAGAGGTGGGAGGAACAGCAAATAGAGGAGCAGCGAAGAAGAAAGTGAATAGTGGGCAGGCGAGGCCGCGAGGGGGCAAAGCATGGCTGGGTGTATGGAAATCCAATTGATTCCCTCGTTTGCGTCCTGTTACCCAGTCGGCAGGTGCGGACGTATTCCATTCCGGTAGTTCCATTTCCCAACTCACTTTGGGACAGAGAGGCGCGGGAGTGCGGGTTGACCAGCGCGAATCGTGAACCATTGTTGTCCATCGGATAGGGTACGCGGCCACAAACGGTTTTGAAAAAACCGGGTTGCAGCCCCCAGCTCAAGCCAGGCTCGCTCCCCGCTCGCGCGCAGCCATGCGGCCGACGCGCTTTGACAGCTCACCCATGCCGCCAGCGATGCGCTGCCCATCACCGATTCGACCACTTGGCCGCCAATGTTTCGCTCTGAAGCGTTGCTTCCCTCCTCGTGCGCCTATAAAAAGAGCCCCAAGTGCTCCCCGACCACCCAAGCTCACTCTCTATCTGCCATTGGCGTCGCCGCTGACCCCACGCTGTGGGCAGCCTCGCCCACGCCTCCCAGCTCAAGCCGTGCTCACCCACACCTTCCCCATGACCCAGCGAAGCTCCACGACCACTGCCCATACCTCCCCTAGCGCGTCCCGAGCTTCCACGCCATTCACCATCATCGCCGACCACCGCCTCCACGTGGGCAGGTCGCTCAGCTCCACCTCCGCCCAAATTGAGCCCACGAACACTCACCGGGGACCCACGGAGCTTCTAGGCCACTTCTCCGAGCTCCCCCGGCCGCCACAGCGTCGGAGCCCGCTCGCCGGCGCTGCCCGATCCGCCTCACCGCCGGCAGCCAATCTCCGATCACCCCGGCCCCACCAAGCACCTATACGGGCTCTTGGTGAGCTCCTGATGCTCATAGGCCAGCTCAAGTCGTGGATAGGGGACACACTTCACCGGAATTTCGTTGCCCGAGCCGCTCGCCGGCAAGGGACCACATTGAAAAACATTTAAAACTTGAAGGGGCCTAAATGCGAATAACCAAGGACCTGAACGTAGAACTTAAATTAAGTTTTTGAATTAAAAACAGCAAACTTCAAAAATCGATTAAAAATCATAGACAAATTGGACAAATGCAAACTAAATTTTATTGGGTTCTGTGAGACTAGATCTACACTTTTCACAAAGCACATATATACTGTTTCTGTGTAGTTTGCATATGAAAAATCAATCCAAGTTTATTTACTTTTGTGAATAACTGGAGCTATAGAGAACCTTTGGGTCTAATTTTTGGATATGTTAAACCTAAATGTATGAATAGACCACTATACAAAAAAGCGTCCAAAAATATGATCTTTAAGTTCTGTTTCTTAATTGTTTTAGTTTCTAGCTTTTCTGTAGTAAAAGAATTTTATTAAACTATTTGCTTAGTAAAATTTGCTCAACTTTTTATGGTAGGTTAGTGATGATGTTAGAATTATACAATAAATAGTAGAGAGAAAAAGAATAGGTTTTGCTACCTGAAGTTTAATAAATGATTAAAATGAGTAATGAGATAACATATTTAATCAAATAATCATTTAATCCTATGCAAGCCACTCACCGCTATGTAATTTTCTTTCTGTTTTCTTTGTGTACTACTGTGTAAAGCTTTTTTATATACATAGACACAATCACCATTAAAATGAAATAAAAGAGAATCACCACTAAAACAACCTTACTTTTGTAATTATAAAAAGTTGATAATGTTATCTAGGTGAATATGGCCACAAATCTACCCATGCCTTTGTTAAGTTCAATAACAAAGTTTTGTTTATGCAAATATTGAAAGAAAATTATATGCATGTGCATTTTGTGTAGACACTAATCTCGCTGATGGGAATTACGCGCTCGTGCGGAAACCGAAGTTCAAGAAGGAAAGTTGAACATGATTGGGGCTAATCCAGACCCGAACCAAAGTTCCGAAGGGCCCAAGGCCAGTGTTGAGCAAGAAGGCAAGCCCCAAAGCATAACCCAGTTTTCTCTAAAAAATTATGCAATACTTTTATGTAATTATGTTTGAGCATTAAGTATAGGATTTGATTGGAACCTTAGTTGCATATCCTAGTACCTATGTGTGAATACTAGTATGCTAGGTCGTCAGTTGCTATGCTTAACTAGGATCCGGTAGAAGTCGAGTGATTTCCTGTCGCTGGCGAGTTATAGGAGTTTCTTGCTTTACTTATGATGGAATCATAAGGATGATGGGCGAGATGGGCAAGTTGTTTTTGTAGGATATTTGGTGACTCGCCTGTCCAGGAAGTGTCGGTACTGTTGGTCAAGTTTTTGAACGTACTAAGCACATGCTGACAAATATGGTAATCAGTAAGTCTAGTACCTGATTGAACCGGGGTGTGGCTTTAGCCCGCTACCCCTGGAATTGGATTCCTTTGCCTACAGCATATGGGTACAAGTGCGGCTATGGCACGACGTCGTTCCGGGGACCGTTGGGGCCTTATATCCAAGGGATGCAAGATCTATACACAAACTGGGGATTGATGGGAACGATTGATAATGTGTGGACCCATCATGGTCGTGCATGTCGTGTGTTAAGGTCCACCTTGCAAGTTTAACTAATCAATTCGAATCATCAGTCTCTCGCAGCTACCGAGACTGCTTAACCACCGTGTTGCATTGAGTAATAAGTTGAACAAGAGCTTTGATATTTAAATTTCTTGTACAACATGCTTGCTTAGAATATGTGCTCACTTAGAATGGTGGTACTACTAGAATATGAAAAATAAAACTTGAAAGTAAGGACCCATTTTTTAACTATTTTTAGCAAAACAAACCCCTCAGCCAAAAAGTATTGCACGTCTAGGCAGGGCCGGCTCTACAATTTCGAGGGCCCTAGGGCAAACTTGACGTCCTAGGCCCTTTATAGGTAAATATTTTTTTCTAACTTATTTTATATCATTTATTTATCCTCACAATAGTGTTACTCATAAATATTAATAATAATACAAACCAAGTAATTACTCTTTCTTTTGCTTTTATAAGACGTGCACGTATATCAAGATTCAAACTTCGTAAACTTTGACCAATAATTTAATCAACAATTTTTAACTTTTATAATTCATATTTAGAATTATTAGATTTGTAATAAAAAGTACTTTCTAATGATTATAAATTTATAATCATAAATAATATAAGATAAGATAAATAAATGGTGAAAGTGTAATTTAGAAAGACCGTGACTAGTCAAGTCGTGTCTTATACAAACAAAAGGAGGGAGTTAGCTCCCGATGATCAATGTTCAATAAAGTGAATTTTTTGTGATTCAGTAAATATTATTACTTGTAAAGAACTTTTGGATAGCATCCTTTTGTAATTTTCTTTCTGAGCATTAGTCAAATGCTTCTTACGCAACATTCCTTCAGCAAAATATGATGAATCCAACGAAACCAGGAAAACCTGAAAGTAGAAAGGGGAAATAACACTGGATTTAATCCCAAATGATGGATATTTCAGTTCAAGTGAACATCACCAACAAATGTGGAGTAAATCAATTGGAACCAGCGCTAAAAATAGAAAAATTGAAGGCTTACTAATTGCCGACGAATTTATCATCGCATCAATTTTCCGGAAGGGTTTTTTTAGCCCGCGCCGTGCTTTCCGTCCGGAGCCGGAGGTCGCGTGTGACGACAACTAGGCGTAGCGTTTGCAATCGAAAAAAACTAAACGCAGGCTGGCCTCGTAAGTGATGCACAAATAGTTAGCTGGGCTCAGCCGCTTGGGGCTTAGTTTTTTTTTAGGACAGCTTGGGGCTTAGCTAAGAACAGAACTAGAGACATAAGCATACACATGTATATAAAGGTTAAAGTTTGGGCCCCTACTAGGCTGGCCCCTAGGCCGTCCCCCTTTTCGCCCTTGCCTAGAGCCGGCCCTGTGTCTAGGAGTCGTGATTTAGAAATCACTGTCGAGGAAGTCTAACTGAGTATTAGTATACTCAGCCTTGCTTGTGGCTTTTTTTTTCAGGTAATGAGTTAGAAGAATTGGTTGCTAGCTTGACTTGGCCGTGGCAGCTCCCTCCGAGATGGACGGTTGAGTGGGACCCGTCCTCGGCTGGCGAGGACTGTGGTGAGTGATGTCATGGGAGCCTTCCTCGTGATGTCACATGTATCATCGATTAAAACATCATTTATTTTCCTCTGCTTTATGTTGAACTCTGAACTATGTTACTTTCAAACTCCATTTGTAATAAATTAATGTGGACCTCCGAGTTGTAATAACGTTGAATTGATGTAATCCCTAGGCTCGTCTTTGTATGGGTATTTGTATGCTTTATTTCGATCTCGAAATACATGGTTGTATTGGGTGAAACCCGACATATAGCTATATTAATTCAATTTAAGTGCCGGATCGCATTTAAGGCGATATAAGTACACTTTTATTGGGATGAGATGAGTGGTTCTGCTACAACTGGTATCAGAGCCAAAAAGCGCATACCGGGGAAAGCAACAAGCCTTAAAACATTTATTTCGATAAAATTTGCTCACAGAGTTGTGTTTTACAAAAAGAGTTGGCCCGTTAAGGATAAGGATAGTACGTGAAGCCCTAGGGGATTATGGGAATATTCAGGTGGCTACTAACTTATATAAACTAACTTCCAGCACATTTATTTCTGTTATTTACCTTCATGCAATCTACTTTCATGTAACGACGCATCTACGCATTGGTAAGTAGGTAAGTGTTCTGGTACTTGTAGTCGTTTAGGCTCGTGCACGTGTTTTATACGGGCGCCTATCCTACCGCGCGGTGCGCAATAGGATGTGACTTAAGCTCAATTCAATAAAGTTTGTCGCCACCGACAGCAGGTGATAAGGCCGCAGTGATCCCCGATGATCGAAATTGACCCATTTTCGTATGCACTGCAACCATGGGTTGTTAATATGTTGCCTAGATCAGGAACATATGAATGTTGTCCATGCAGTGTTGAACGCATTGGTGCCATTTTTATAGTGAACGGTAATGAATGTGGACACTTTCATGAGTGCTGACACGTAAGGTTCAAGCGGATATATCTTGTTTCAATGCAAGTACACTAACTACGTTAGTCTAAGAACGAATAGCAAATCGGCTAGCTATTATAGGGTGAGACGTACATAATGCCACCAAAATTATCGTTACGTCCAAATTTATTTGGATATGGTTCTTGATGTGAGGACGATAGGACGATCATGCATCATGTCTTAAACTCACTGAAATCAAATCAGGTTGTGCTAAGCATCATTTTGGGCAACATTTGAACCCCTAGACCTCATTTTTTATATAAATGATCAAAATTAAAGTTTCTTGGATTTGAGTTATCTACTTGCTATCAAAAATTTATATCCATTGGACAATTGAGCTGAGAGTTATGCCTAAAATACTAAAACGATTTCCATCTGAAAATTTCAGAATGTACTGGTTTGGGAAAAGTATAGATTTGGACACCTTAAGGACATTTCTAGCTTTATCCTTGAATACCAAAGTTCTTAGGCACGTTATAATCTGTCTACTCACAAATTTCAGCAACATTGGAACAACTTACAAGAAGTTATGTCCAAATTACTAAGGTTCAGTTTACTGGAGAAATAGCCGTACAACAAAGCAAAAATTTAACTTTTCCATGAAATTAGTCCTTAAATCTCATCTTTAAATGAATACCAAATTTGTTCCAAATCTTATCATCTAGTCAGTCGCAAAAATTCAGCACCATTAGACCCTGCTAGAAAAAGTTATGAGCAAAATACCAGAGTTCTGTCTGCTGGGAAAACAACGAAACAACAAGTTATAGAATAAATTTTTTCTCCATCTTAAACATGGATCTGGTTTCTGAGATGAATAACAAACTTTTAGATACTGAAGTTTTCTAGGCACAACTAAAAGATGAGGATTTTTGGATACGTAGGACAGAAGCCATGAATTTATTGGTAAAGCGCAATATTATGTCCAAAATTTTTGTGTGACCATTGCAACTCTCAAAATCTTTCTCATTCACCTTATTAAGTATTGGAAGTGATATGGACCATGTCAGGTAATGAGAAATCTCTGAATCTCATATGGTGGGTCCAACGCGGCAAACTCCGCAATGATTTGAGGGTGCAGGAGGAAGCGGACAAAACCAACCCTCCATGGAGGTTATCCTGGCCGCTCAAACGGAGCTTCTGCGCCAACTGGTTCAAGGACAGCAGCAAAGGGGTGGAAATAATGTCAATCCTCCTCATATGGCGACCAATCAGAACTTCCTGAGCACAAAGCCGCCTCTGTTCAAGAAGACCGAGGAACCCCTTGATGCGGACGCTTGGATTCGCACTATCGAATCCAAGTTTTCTTTACTGATGGCCCCTTGTTCTGATGGGAAGAAGGCTCGCTTTGCTGCATAGTAACCCCGCGACATACTCGCTTATGGTGGGACCACTACTTTGCCATGCTTCCCGCCGATCACGTGGTGACATGGGATGAGTTCAAGAATGCTTTCAGAGCTCATCATATTCCAGTGGGATTATTGGAAAGAAAATTGAATGAGTTTCTCGCACTTACTCAGGGAACCCGCACTGTAGTTTAGTACTCCCAGGCTTTCAACAACTTATGCCAGTATGTGGGCTATCATGCTGATACCGGTGCTAATAATCATGATCGCTTGCGTGGAGTTCTCAACACCAAGCTCAAGGACCATTTGAATCCCATCAAGGCTGACACATACAATGAGCTGGTAAACTTGGCTATCACTCAAGAATATTGCATGATGGCTCATCGTGCTGAGAAAAAGAAGAAGGCACCATCCGGACCCTCTAGTGCTCCACTGCAGAGGTATCAATTGGTGCGCACTGCTCCTCAGAATGTTGCTCAAAAGCCTCCTCAGTAGGGACATTGGGTGTTAAGGCCACCTCAGCAGCAAGGTACCTCACGACCTCCTCAACCCAATGGCCCAATGCCAAATATGCAACAGCCAGTTCGCCTAGGGAATGCCAACCGTTGTTTCACATGTGGGAGTTCAAACCACTTTGCTCGAGAATGCCCCCAGGCCCGGCCGCAGGATCAAGCTCAGGGGCCAAGATAGAATAATAATAATAACAATAGCAGATGGTTTAGGTCAGGAAAGGAAGGATCAACTTCACCACTCTTACTGATCTTCTAGAGGGTGCACCAGTGATGACAGGTACTTTCTCTATCCACAATCGACCCGCAGTTATACTATTTGATTCTGATGCATTGCATATTTTCATTAGTACCAAGTTTAGTGGAAAATGTGGATTAGATTTTACTTGCACAAAGGGGGTCTACATGATTTCTACACCGGGTGGTAAAGTTGCTTCTAATCAAATCACATGTTGTGCGCCACTCCAAGTGGGTAGTCAAATCATTCCGACCAATCTTATTATTTTAGCGATTGAGGACATAGACATTATTTTCGGTATGAATTGGATGACTCAACATGGAGACTTTAGATATTGCAGCACGAGCCGTTGAAATCAACTCGCCCACACATGGAATCACTACTCTTTATTTGCCACGTGGAGAATGCATAAACTCTTGTGCATTTGTAATGAGAGAAAATCAACTAGAAGAAATTCATGTGGTATGTGAGTATGCTGATATTTTTCTGGATGACTTACCTGTAATGCGACCACATAGGGATATTGAATTTTTCATTGAACCACAGCCAGACACTTCCCCCATGTCAAAAAGACCTTATCGAATGCCACAAAAAGAACTAGCTGAATTAAAAATCCAACTCCAAGAGCTTCTAGATAAAGGTTATATCCGACCTAGTGCCTCACCATGGGGTTGCTCCGCCCTCTTTGTAAACAAGAATGATGAGAATATGAGGTTGTGGGTAGATTATCGGCCTCTCAATGCAGTGACCATCAAAAATAAATATCCACCACCTCGTATCGATCTTCTATTTGATCATCTTGTCAGAGCCAAAGTATTCTCCAAAATTGATCTTTGCTCTGGCTACCATCAAATTAAGATTCAACCCAGTGATATTCCTAAAACAACATTCTCCACCCGGTATGAACTATATGAATATTTGGTCATGTCTTTTGGGCTCACAAATGCTCCTGCCTACCTCATGTATCTCATGAATTTGGTGTATCACAAATGCTTGACAAGTTTGTCATGGTTTTCATCGACGACATCTTGATTTATTCCAAGAATGAAGAAGAGCATGCCGAACATCTTCGGATCATTCTTCGACATCTCAGGGATCATCTAAGGAACATCTTCGGATCATGCTAAATTCTCGAGTGAATTTTGGCTGGATAGTGTCAAATTCTTGGGACACACTATATCGAAGGAAGGCATTGCCGTTGATCCCAAAAGTGCAGGAAGTGATGGATTGGAAACCTCCCACTTTTGTTCATCAAATCTAAAGCTTCCTTGGTTTAGCTGGCTATTATCGTCGATTCATTCCAGACTTCTCCAAAATTGCTAAACCTATGACTGAATTGTCAGAGAAGGGAGTCAAGTTTGTGTGGAGTGACAAATGTGAAGAAACCTTCCACACCCTGAGAACATTACTCACTTCAGCACCAGTTTTAGCTCAACCCGATAACACCAAGCCATTCGATGTCTATTGTGATGCCTCTGGTATTGGTCTCAGTTATGTTCTTATGCAAGAAAATCGAGTCAATGCCTTTGCTTCATGAGCTCTTCGGCCTCAAGAGCAGAATTATCCCACACACGATCTCGAGCTAGCAGCAGTCGTTCATGCTCTAAAAATTTGGAGACACTATCTCATGGGTACTCAATGCAGTATCTACACTGATCACAAGAGCCTCAAATATATCGTCACCCAAGCTGATTTAAATCTGCGAAAAAGAAGATGGCTAGAGTTGATTAAGGATTATGATCTTAGGGTGCACTATCTCCCTGGGAAAGCCAATGTGGTAGCAGACGCCTTAAGCCGAAAAGCTCAGTGCAATTGCCTTTCTACGGAAATAATCACGGAGACTCTATGTCATGAAATGAGAAAAGTCAATTTAGAAATCATTCCACAAGAAACCTTGAATGATTTATTGAAAACACTGGTAATTCTCAATAAACTTTCACAAGGAGTGGATAGTTACCAGTGTTTTCAACAAGATTGGAAAGGAGTCCTATGGTTTTAGGATCGTCTTGTTGTTCCAAAGAATCACGATCTTCGAAAGCAAATCCTAGGTGAAGCATAGCTCTCTAAATTCTCTATTCACCCGGGTAGCAACAAAATGTACCAAGATCTAAAGCAATAGTTTTGGTGGACTAGGAAGAAAAGAGAAATTGCGAAATATGTAGCGGAATGTGACACCTGTCAAAGGGTGAAGGCAAGTCACCTAAAGGTAGCTGGTACTCTTCAACCACTGCCTATACCTGTAACACCCAAAACTAGCCTATTTAAAAATTTTAGTAATTTATTAACTTTTATTTTTCATAATTAATATAGGCTAATTGAATTATTTTTGAATATTAAAATCAAATATAAGTTATAGAAACATTTTTGTTGCATTCATGCTGCTGCAATTATTTTTGTATTGCTTGTGGTTCAAATGAGAGTTTAAATTTATTTAAATTCAAATTTGAATCACCTTGTTTGGAGCTCTAGAAAAGTTCTTAGGCCCAGTCCCGTGTTGGGAGTCCCTGCGATGGGGAACTCCACACGTTGCGCATTGTTGGTTGCGATGCCCGCACTCTGGATGCCATTGACCCCCTTATGGTGTGACTCCGTAAGCGTAAGTCAATCTCGGTGCCTAGAGTCTCACCACATTATTGTACCTTAGCGGCTACTGTCTTGTTAGGGTGTCTTGTGAAAAGCCTCATAGCGTACCTATGCAATTACACCTCAGAAGTGTTGATGTGCGTGGTTGGGTGCAAAGTTCTTTTGAACTTTTACGCGACTGGTGGGTAAAGAGCGAAACCTCTGCAGAGTGTACAATCTATCATGATAGCCTTGCTCAGGGTCATGAGCGGCCTGGATCCTTTTTTATTAGAAGATTATGTTTATTTATGTTTAATGTCACTTATACTTTATTAATTGGGTTACAACCGGGTTTCATTCACTTGTAGTAATTTGGTTAATATTAAAATGAACCAACTAAAAATGCTAATGCAGTTAAGCCGTGTGTAGCCTATTTTGAGCCTTCATACCCGTGCTATACTTGCTAAGTAATTGTTTACTTACACTTGTCATTTTATTCAACAAAATCCCGGATGGGTAAACAGATTGGGCTGTGCATGAGTCTGCTGCTGAGTTTCCCAAAGATTTACCGTACTACTGAGCTGTGGTCTCCCAGTCAGTGTCCCTGTGGATTGCGGCTCCATTAGTTGAGAGTTTTATTAGTCTTCCGCATTTATTACTTATATCATTTATGAAGCACTATGATGTAAACACTTTATTTAATGAAGAATTTATTCCAGCATATGTTCTCTATTTATCATATTTGTTCGCTATATGTGTACTATGACTTACTGGCACACATATGGCCGCATTCGGGTTTTTGTGAAAATCTGGGTGTGACAGATTTGTATCAGAGCCGTGCTGACTGTAGGATCGCAGCCTAGCTAGAACGGTTGACAAATCTTAGGAGACCACCATGATTATGTGTTATATGCCGTCTAGTTTCACTTTTGCGAAACTTAAATCCAGTCAAGTCTTGTGTGAATCATGTCCTTAGGTGCTTGAACTGATTGTCATTATGCTTATGCCTGATTTGGATTTTTGTAATGATTGTGATGGCCGTAGACGCAAGTCTACTACCATCTAGATGCAGGACTAAGGTTTAAGGACTTTAGTGATTAAATAGAGGGGGGGTATTCATTTCTCTTGCTCTTTTTCTATTTAAGCCCTCCATCATAACAAATTGGTAAACCTCTGAAGCCATAACCATCGGAGTTTTTATGAGAATTATTTATTGATGATAGATGGTGAACACAAGGAGCAACCCCAGTGCCAGCGGACTGCCACCACCACCTCCCACCATTGAGCAGATGATGCTCACACAGACCTAGCTGATGCAGCAGATGGCTCAGACGATGGCGATGATGCAGCAGAACCCGCAAAATTCGCCGTAGCACAACATGCCGCCCCGTGACAAGAGGGGTGAATTCCTGAAGGGACGTTCTCCCACCTTCAGCAAGGCCACCGACCCCCTACAGGCTGATGATTGGCTCAAGGCGGTGGAGAGACAACTCGACATCGCCCAGTGCAACGACCGGGAGAAGGTGCTGTACGCCGGAGGACAGCTCCAGGGGCCGGCATTGGACTGGTAGGACTCGTACCAGTACGCTCATGTCGACCGTACTCAGATCACCTGGCAGGAGTTTCGCAGCAGCTTCCGTTCCCACCACGTGCCAGAAGCTCTGATGACCATGAAGAAGAAGGAGTTCCTGACACTGAAGCAGGAAGGGATGAGTGTCACCGCTTACTGTGACAAGTTCATCGAGTTGGCCCGCTATGCTCCGGAGGACGTGGACACCGACAAGAAGCAGCAGTCCAGGTTCCGTGATGGCTTGCAGGATGCACTGCAGTACCAGCTGATATGCACCAGGTTCCCCAACTTCTAAGAACTGGTGGACGGTGCTTTGATGTTGGAACACAAGCACCGTGAGATGGAAGAGAAGAAGAGGAAGTTCCAGGGCCAGCAGATCGGGAGCAGCAGCCGCCCCCGTTTCGTTCCTCCTCAGGGCAGTCAGCAGATGGGGAGCCAGCAGCGCTTCCAGAGTCAGCAGGGCCCATTCAACCGTGGCCAGTACTAGCAGCGCCCCCAATACCCTCAGGTGCCACAGCAGCAGCGTCCACAGAACCAGCTGCAGAATGTCCCAGCTCAACGCAACTGTCGGATATACATCGCCGGGTACCCTCAAGATAGAAGACCGAGTCCTAGTAGAACTACTCGGAGAACTCCTATTCCAAGTAGAACTACTCATGTATTCTTACTAGGACTCCCATATTGTAACCGACTAGGATACTTGACATGTAACCTTGCCCCCTAGGATATATAAAGGAGGGCAGGGGTTCCTGTTGGCACTTCTTACGATCCAATATCAGAATTGAGAATCCTGGTACTGGGGTAAGGAGTGTTTCAGTGGTTTTCCTTATGGCTTAGTAAAATATAGAAATATTCTGCAAGCGCACAGAATCACCGCTGCAGCCCTTCACCTGGGAGTATCCCGAGGTATCGTAATTTATATTTCCGCAGGGAAGCTTTGGCAAGATTACTAGTGAACAGATATTCGAGACTATCAGAGAAGGGTACACGACTAGTCAAGACAGGGGAGGTAACGGTATTGGATAGGAGTGGATATACTGGACACACAGCTCAAGGGATACTCAGGCAAGGGAGAGAAGAGATAGATAGCTGGGAGGACAACGAGAAGAGATAGAGGACTCCTGGATACTTTATCTACCTATGTCACTCTAGCTTAGAGATACAGCGGCTACAGAGCCAGCACTAGGAGATCTGAGATAACTCTACTGTCTTAGCATCGGGACAAGGGAACCGGCAGATACGCAGAAAGGGATGAGAAGGGGTGCCGCTATTTCCCTACTGGGGGATCCTACGGACCGGAACTAACGTGATGGGATACGAAGACCGAAAGGGCTGTCACCACCTCCCGGCTACCACCTCCGTTGCGACGGGAATAAACTAAGGCCACCGACTAGCCTAGGAACCACTCCTACACTAGGCAACGACTACTTACTCTGCTAGCAAGAGCAAGCAACCTTATCAATACTCTTGGTGACAATTCACCTCCAGTATCAAGCAAGATTGAAGAACCAGCCAAGACAAAGAATTAAACAAGACTACAAGCACTAGAACTATAACTGACTATAGTCTAAACAAGATATATGCTGCAACTAGGATAAAGTAGAAGCAAGATATAAATGACAAAGGCAAAGTGATAAAGATAACTATATTGATAACTCAAAGTCTCACTAAAAGATAAGGTAAAAGATACAAGAGCTAATACCAGAGCTTCTAAAGACGACCCCGGAACCTCCGAGGCACAGCTCGACTCAACTCTAACTCCCAACTAAACTATCCTAACTCTACTAGAATGAAAGTGGAAATGAGCTCCTTGGCTTGGTGTGTGTTACAAGAGAGGGTGTGGGGTCCTATTTATAGTGCTCTAGGGTCGGTTGAGGTAGGGTAGCGGCCAAGGGAGCCAGGGGGTACCCCCTGGGATTCCGGGCGAGGGGAGGCGGTTCGGCCGAACATGTCGGTTCGGCCGAACTCCCCAATTCGCCCGAACCACAGGATCCACCGACTTTGCTTCCCACGGTCAAGATTTGCTCCCTGGTGTTGGTTCCCAGTTGGGGGCGGTTCGGCCGAAGGGCCCAGTTCGGCCGAACTGGGCCTGGCCCGTGGCCGGCCTCCCCAGCACCGCCTCTGCTGCTTGGACCTTCTGGGCTGCCTCCTGGTGGTTGGACTCGTGTTATTCTGGCCCAGGGTGACGTGTCGGTCCTTCGGGATGAGTTGGCAGTCGTCCACGTGGCGTGTGATGTTGTCGCTCGGTCATGGTTGACGTGGACTGCTCCCGGAGTGCACAGCTAAGGGGGGTAACCGGCCGAACGGAGTCGTTCGTCCGATTCGGTAATTTCCGGCCCCAATAGCACATATTTGTTGTAGTTGTACCTGCACAAGTGACACTCACCAAAACTCGTGGAACTTTATTAGAAATAAAACCTAAGTACATGTAATGTTGCATATATCCTTATTTATTCCCGAGTATTGGTGGTCGGATTTGGGCTGTAACGACCGCCAACAAGCTCCCCCAAGCTTAGCTCTTTGCTCGTCCTCGAGCAAAGATATAAACTTAGGCTCGGTGGATCAGGAGTTGCTACAATGTCATTTCTCTTTTTGCAGGTAACTTTATAAACAACTAGTCTTCAAAAATACTTGAATCATAGGCAAAGTTTCAAATCACCTTTTTACCTATGGGGCTTATAACAATCTCCTTATCTTGGGCGGTTGAAAGGATGAGCAGTTTAAACTCAGTTTTATTCCACTCTACTCTTTTCAGGATCCCATCTCGAAGTTTTTCATAAGTTTTGAAAACTACAAATTGTTCCTCATTGGCACACTCAATCACTCAAGTGTATTTGAATCCTCACCAAAGGCTTGTGCCTTCTTTTCATCCTAGCATCTAATATGGCTTTTTGTGTGGCTCAGGGACAAAGGATGAAAGCATGCATGCATCTTATATTTTGCTAAGTCAAAGACCGGATCTCAGAGGAGACAAATCATATCTTAAGATCGAGACGTGCAAGTGTGTGGGTATGAGTGGAGTGGCATATGATGGAATGGTGGAATGGAATGGGATATGGTGGAATGGTGGAATGGTGGAACTCCTTGAATGAATTTCCCTCTCCTTGATTTATTTTTGAGAACATGGGCTATCTTTTATTCTTATATTTTTGCCATGCCACTTGGCATGCTTTTCTTTTTCTCTTTCTTTTTGCCATGCCCTTTGACATGCTTTTATTTTTCTCTTATTTTTGCCATGCTTCTTTGGCATGCTTTTCTTTTTGTATAGCCCATGTCTCTATCAAGAATATTTGTAGAGGGAAATCATAGAACATGGAGCATTTATTTTGTGGATGGATGATGGAAAATGTTTGCTAACTCCCAGTGTAGGAATTGCAAGTGAGAGGTGGTGTGTGTACGTGGGTCTCGATCTTTAAGAATATGAAAGCTTCACTCAAAGGTCACAACAATTTGACAAAGCTCACTAAGATAACAAGCAGCATATGAGTAGAAATTTTCAACTAAGCTTATCATATGGCTCTGGTAGGTGTTCTGACCAATGAGGAACTTGTTTTATTTTGAAAGCATAAATCTTCGAGATTTTCCCCGTACTAAGAGGAGAATAGAACTTAACCAAATTCTCACTATATCAATCCCCACAACAACTTAGACTTGGAATAAAGCATGTGCTCCCACAAGGTTTTCAGGATCATTTTTACTCATGCCATATAACTCAAGCACAATCTAGCAACTAGTTGAAACAAAGTACTTACAAAATTAATGACAGAGCAACTATTCATCATTTCCAAGGTGAGAGGCATATGATTCATTCCATGCATAGTTGAGAGTTATTTTATTCAAGGGAAATTTTGTTGAAGGGAAATATTTTTGGTATTTTCATTTTTTTGAATGCAACCTATCATAAAGGGAAATGGAAGGGAAATTAAATGATCAAAGTGCTGGATAAATCGGGACATACCTCGTGGGGGTCCTCCCCCAAGCTTGGACTTTTACTGGTAGGGGTTGAGCCTTGAAAGGTACTGGCTCAGTTGTTCCGCTTGTTCGTGGACGTCGTGCTGGATAGATGACACCATCCCGCTATTCTCTTGATGGTACTGAGAATGACGAGCTAGTGTGTCCTGCATCTCTCGGGTACGGTCGTCGATGAGCTCGACTCGGTCGGAGATGTAGGACAACTCCCGACCGTAGTCGAAGCGTGCGGACTGCGAGTATCCGGGGTAGTATGGCTGGGAGGCACTGTCGTATCCCCCTCCATACCGACTCCCGGACCACTCAGAGTCCGTGTCCTGGCCGTAGTCCCAGCGTCCTGAGGTGAAGTAGTTCGGCTCCTGGTGTTGCCCGGAGCCTCCTGCTCCGGACGCCCCAGCGCCGGTGTACATGTCGTAGGTGGCCTCAAAAGCGGAAGTGTGTCGATGCGGCATTTGTGGTGCATCTTCTGGCTCTTGTGAGGTGGCGAGCCCAGCATCACGCCTGGCTCGTCCCCTCGTGACGGGTCCGTCACCTGCAACGCTGTGCCGAGCGGGCTCTCTCCAAGGTGGAGAGTCGTCCGACTCGGTCCTCAACTGAAGAGTTAGTTTCGGCGTGGTATACAACCTTAGTGCTGCACAAGGCAAAGGCACTTCAGTTGTATAGCCACGGTAAATCATTGCCAGCGTTGCGTCAGGCGTCCGCCGTATCATGTGGGCTTGCACGAAGTGCTCGGCATCCACGACGGAACGCGCTGTCTCGATGTACGTGAGCCGGGCGCCTTGAAGGATGCCCAGGTGGTTAGCGAGGCGAGTGACTAGAGAAGTCATCGCCATGCTACCCGCACGAGAAATATGAGATAGCCAATGACCAACCATGTCTTTCACAGGTGAATAGGGAATCTGCTTAACCATGGCAAAAAGAACCCGCAACTCGATGGTGTTGACAGGGCGCAAATCTGCCCGGGGGAATACCGTCATAGACACCCAACGATGCATGAAACGCAAAGTGGGGTTATGAATGTTGTTCGTGCGTGGTGCATGACAGTTGGTATCCCCTGAAATCTTTTTCCAAAATGCCACCCGATCAAATCTTTTAAGCGCTTTGTTCGGGTCTAAAGAACAGCGACTTGAAAATCCGAGACCCGAACTAAAATCTCTCCAAGAGCAGAAGAACTCTTGGTTGAAGAACCAAAAACGAATCCCCCCAGTTTCAGAAACCAAAGTCGAGAGAAATTCAAGGGTGAGCAGGTACGAACCTTCTTCGTTGATGTGCCAGAAATTCTCCCAGCCAATGGCCTGGAAAATTTCCATGAACTCTACGTCCATCCCCGTGTCCCTGAGCAAATCTTGCTCAAACACACGGGTGTGCACGAACTCCTTCAGTCGAAGCTCATTGAAGGTGTTCCGCTCCCTTTCTGTTCTGAGGTTGATGTCACTCTCGCTTAGGAGCTGCCTGGCTGGGGGCGTGGCATGGCCCCATCCCGAGCCGGCTGCTCCGTGCTCGTCCGTGTCCATCCGGCTCAAGCCTCGGGACGGAGCTGGGGAGCTCCCAGCATCGTCAGATCGTCGGCCTAGCCAGGCGGAACGACGGAGCGAAGTGAAGAACTTCGACATGATTCCTGCAAAAAGTTAGTGCAACAACAACTACCCGAAGGACTGAGTATATATGGTTAGCACAAGAAAATCAAATCAGTCGTTCGAGATAGTTAGTCGTTATTGTGGGGATGAAAACCACCACAAAAGGTTAGTCGTTCTTGTGGGTGTCGGTGACCACCACAAAATCGTCCAGAAATTCAGCACAAGATCACAACAAAAGCAAATATTTTTGGGATTTTCTAGTGATGCAAGTGAACCAAAACTTGAACAAGAACTTTGGGAAGAACTTGAGCAAGCACTAGAGCAAAGAACTTGAGAGGGAGAGAGAGCTTCCTAGCAGAATTTTCAGAATGTATGAGTGTGTGACTGGTGCAAGGAAGCAAGGAAGCTTGGCCAGCAATTTATAGGCCGAGAGGAGGCAGGTCCCTGGTTCGGCCGAACTGGGTGGTTCGGGCGAACCAGGCCCTGGTGGCCAGACCACTCCTCCCTGAGTGGAGCACTTCCCCTTGCTTTGATTCCACGAAATTTTGTGTGGCCAACAATTTCCAAGGACATTTCTAGTGGATTTTAGTGGTAGGTGAGATGGAAATGTGATATGACCAAAGTGGAAATTAGTGGAGTCACCCCCATGCTGCCATGTTTGTGATAATTGGTGAGTGTGCAGCCTTTTTTTAGTGGGGTAGACATGTTTGTTGCTGGTTGGTGGTGATGGTAAATATTTGGAGATGTTCTAGATGGGATGAAAATGATAAAAATTACCAATTACATCCACCCTAGTTAAAATTTTCAGCATGTGTCCAATTATTTAAACCCAGCTTGCAAAATTTTCTACTCTCTCTCAAATTAATTACTCAAGTGGTTCATTATTTTGAAAAGGGAAACATGCAAATGCAATTGGAAATTTAAAAATTGGAAGGGAAATATGGGATACATACCGGTTTTCCTCGTGCCGAGAGCTCAGCTTTTAAGTCCGCGAGCGGGACTTCTCCTGTCTTCAGTTGTTCTTGTCATCGTCCGGTCCCGGAGTGGATGACTCGGACGATGCAACCTTCTTCCGCCACATTTTCTTATTCTTCTTCTTCGGTGTCGGTGGCGGTGAGATCGGCGTCTCTGGAGAATTCCAGAGGGTCTGTTCTTCCTCGTATTTCTTTACGAGGAAATCCATTTCTTCTGCCCTTGTTGGTTTTGTCGGCTCGTTCCACTTGAGCTGCTCACCATCGAGTATTTCCAGCTCTCCATTAATGAGAGCCTTAAGGAAACACTCGGTGCTCCTCTGCTCCGGTGTGCGTGGCTCTGCCTTCTTCTCTTCCCGGCGTTGAAACTTGAAGTAAGTCAACCTTCCGTCGATACGGAACGAGATTTCTCTCGCATCCATATCAATCCTAGCCCGAGTGGTGTTCAAGAATGGTCGGCCCAACACAAGGGGAAATGAATGCTCGTTCCCCGTGTCGAGGACAACAAAGTCCACAGGGACATATCGTCCCCAGATTCGGACCGGTACATTCTTGATCACCCCCTTAGACATGATGTTGACGCTTGCCCCTAGATCGCAGAGTGCATCATCAATGAGACGATTCCAGATCGAGCACTGAATGAGGGGCACTCCGGGATCTTCCTTCCTGTCCGGAGAGGTCTTGATGATTGCCCTTTTTGCAGCTCTCGGCAGGTAGGTCCATCTCGGTGTCAGCACTTGGATACGTGCGACCTTCCCTGCGTGGTTAGTGCGGAATACACTACGAGACATCTTACCCTGCCTGGTAGTGATGGAATTCACTGTCTCGATGGAAGGCTCGGGTTGCCCCGGAATCTTCCCCGATTCAGTAACAGGAACAGCAGCAGCTAACTGGGCGACTTGAGTTTCTATCATTTTATTAAAGCTCAGTTGACTTTTCATAGCAGAAGAAAATGATTCCATCCTAGAGTCTATGCTTTCCAGTGTTTTATCATTAGCAGCAGGCTTTTTATTGATGTTTTCAGTTATTTTCATCTGGCCAAACACAAGATCTCTAAGAGACAGCTGATTATTAAAATTGCTGGAATTGAAATTGTTACCTTGTTGAGGCCTCTCAAAAGGGAGGTTTGGGCGCGGATTCCAGCCTTGGTTGCCGTAGTTGTTCGGTCGGTACCCGTTGTTGTTAGAGTTGTTGACGTAGTGGGCATCTTCTCGCGTTTCGGGGCAGTCATTCCCCGAATGGCCAGTGTTGCCACAGACTTCGCAGGTCATGCGAGCCTCCATGGCTTGCACCGTTTCTTGAGCAGGGGCCTCCAGTTTCTTCATCAGGAGGTCCATCATGGCAGCGAGCATGTCCAGAGCTTCAACTTGGTGAATTCCTCGGATCTTTGGTTGAGTCCGGTCGTCGGACCAACCTTGGTTCTCGACCATATTCTCTATGAGGGCCTTCGCACGACTCTCCTCAAGAGAGAAGAACGAGCCTCCAGCAGCAGCATCCAGGTACTCACGGGCAGAATTTCTCAGCCCGTGATAGAAAGTTTGGATTATGAACCAACTCTGCATACCATGGTGAGGACAAGCAGAAATATAGTCCTGGAGGCGATCTCATGCCTCCGGGACTGTTTCATCTTTTAGCTGCTGGAAACTAGCTATTTGGTTCCGGAGGGCGTTGGTTTTCCCAACCGGAAAGAACTTTAGCAAGAAAGCGCTAGTGCATTTCTCCCAGGTATCTATTGCTTCGCGGTTAGCATAAAACCATTGTTTCGCCTTGCCTAATAATGAGAATGGAAATAAAT
Organism: Echinochloa phyllopogon; assembly: GCA_033239725.1. NCBI lineage: Eukaryota > Viridiplantae > Streptophyta > Magnoliopsida > Poales > Poaceae > Echinochloa > Echinochloa phyllopogon. The sequence goes on along the minus strand of BTCW01000015.1, from coordinate 17,039,298 downwards.
GAAGGCGAATGGCATCGATACTTACTCCGCGAATGGTGAAGGTGTTGCAAATCTCCAGGAAATGCTGGAGATGAGCATTGGCATCTTCGTGTGGCTTGTCGCAGAATGGGCTAGCCTGTACCATGTTGAGGAGGGCTGGCTTCAGCTCGAAGCTACCATCTCCGACTGGCGGAGCTAGTCCGATACTACGTTCTCGCTCGATGGAGCGGAGAACTCACAGATCGTCTTGGTTGCCATCCTCGATGTAGCCTTGTCAACGATGGGAAGGACTGGGTTCGTCGGAAGGAGTTGCTTCTGAGGAGGTACAACACGAGGTCGTACTGTCCTCACAAGTGACTCCGGATTTTCTTGGAAGTTTGACGGTAGTTGGAAACCAGTCATGCACTGCTCTGCTCCACAAGGACCAACGAACAGAGCAAGGATAAACCCGCTTGAGTAGCGGTACTCAACTAAGATAGCTCAAGATAAAAGTTCAAAAATAATCTAGCCAAAGACTTCCCCGGCAACGGCGCAAGAAATGCTTGTTGGCACTTCTTACGATCCAATATCAGAATTGAGAATCCTGGTACTGGGGTAACGAGTGTTTCAGTGGTTTTCCTTATGGCTTAGTAAAATATAGAAATATTCTGCAAGCGCACAGAATAACCGCTGTAGCACTTCACCTGGGAGTATCCCGAGGTATCGTAATTTATATTTCCGCAGGGAAGCTTTGGCAAGATTACTAGTGAACAGATATTCGAGACTATCAGAGAAGGGTACACGACTAGTCAAGACAGGGGAGGTAACGGTATTGGATAGGAGTGGATATACCGGACACACAGCTCAAGGGATACTCAGGCAAGGGAGAGAAGAGATAGATAGCTGGGAGGACAACGAGAAGAGATAGAGGACTCCTGGATACTTTATCTACCTATGTCACTCTAGCTTAGAGATACAGCGGCTACAGAGCCAGCACTAGGAGATCTGGGATAACTCTACTGTCTTAGCATTGGGACAAGGGAACCGGCGGACACGCAGAAAGGGATGAGAAGGGGTGCCGCTATTTCCCCACTGGGGGATCCTATGGACCGGAACTAACGTGATGTGCTACGAAGACCAAAAGGGCTGTCACCACCTCCCGGCTACCACATCCGTTGCGACGGGAATAAACTAAGGCCACCGACTAGCCTAAGAACCACTCCTACACTAGGCAACGACTACTTACTCTGCTAGCAAGAGCAAGCAACCTTGTCAATACTCTTGGTGACAATTCACCTCCAGTATCAAGCAAGATCGAAGAACCAGCCAATTCAAAGAATTAAACAAGACTACAAGCACTAGAACTATAACTGACTATAGTCTAAACAAGATATATGCTGCAACTAGGATAAAGTAGAAGCAAGATATAAATGACAAAGGCAAAGTGATAAAGATAACTATATTGATAACTCAAAGTCTTACTAAAAGATAAGGTAAAAGATACAAGAGCTAATATCAGAGCTTCTGAAGACGACCCCGGAACCTCCGAGGCACAGCTCGACTCAACTCTAACTCCCAACTAAACTATCCTAACTCTACTAGAATGAAAGTGGAAATGAGCTCCTTGGCTTGGTGTGTGTTACAATAGAGGGTGTGGGGTCCTATTTATAGTGCTCCAGGGTCGGTTGAGGTAGGGTAGCGGCCAAGGGAGCCAGGGGGTACCCCCTGGGATTCCGGGCAAGGGGAGGCGGTTCGGCCGAACAGGTCGGTTCGGCCGAACTCCCCAATTCGCCCGAACCACAGGATCCGCCGACTTTGCTTCCCACGGTCAAGATTTGCTCCCTGGTGTCGGTTCCCAGTTGGGGGCGGTTCGGCCGAAGGGCCCAGTTCGGCCGAACTGGGCCTGGCCCATGGCCGGCCTCCTTAGCACCGCCTCTGCTGCTTGGACCTTCTAGGCTGCCTCCTGGTGGTTGGACTCGTGTTATTCTGGCCCAGGGTGACGTGTCGGTCCTTCGGGATGAGTTGGCGGTCGTCCACGTGGCGTGTGATGTTGTCGCTCGGTCATGGTTGATGTGGACTGCTCCCGGTGACTCGCACAGCTAAGGGGGGTAACCGGCCGAACGGAGTCGTTCGGCCGATTCGGTCATTTCTGGCCCCAATAGCACATATTTGTTGTAGTTGTACCTGCACAAGTGACACTCACCAAAACTCGTGGAATTTGATTAGAAATAAAACCTAAGTACATGGAATGTTGCATATATCCTTATTTATTCCCGAGTATTGGTGGTCGGATTTGGGCTGTAACGACCGCCAACAGTCCCTAGCTCGGTAGATCAGGCCTAAAGGTAGAGGCCTATAGGCAAGACCATACAACTCAACTCACATGCAATACAATCAAGCACACAGGACGTAGGGTATTACGCTACTCGTGGCCCGAACCTATCTAAATCTTTGTGTTGTTCGTGCACTGTCGTTCCTAGAACTCGGCGAGACCCACTAATCTACTCTCTGAGGTACCCCCAGATAGACGTGCTCGATATAAATCATCGACACTTGGCGCCCACCGTGGGGCTACTCGCCGCAAGTTCGCCATTAGGTGCGATGGGTTCAAGCTTCAACACCTGCGGCATCGAGGAGGGCACGACCATCGTCTTCGGCCCCTAGATCTTCATCGCCTTAGGCAAAGGCAAGTATGCAAGCCACCTTGCGGATCGCCCGGGCCCATACTTGATGACGGCGACTCCACCGGAGGCGCTCCGCGATCTCGTCGAGAACCAACTCTCGACGACCTCTTGGGCTTTGACTTCGACTTCGACACCCTCGACTACTTGGCTCCACCCGAAACCACTCGGAGACGAGTCTTTCAAGCTCAGGAACTATTCAGGGGCATGCCCCGACTAGTCAGCTTCACCAATGACTACTTCATCGCGCGCAATGACTACTTCAACTACTTGAGTACAACTACATCGACGATCGGCAATGCCAATTCACCGTCAACTGCTTCGACTACTCGAGTACGACTGCATCGACTCATCGCGCGACTACTTAGACCACTCATCTCGACTAGAAAACTAGTCGGGATCGGCTACTGCGCCATCGACAACTATTCCCTGACTAGTCGGCTTCATCGACAAGAACTTCATCGCGTCGTACAACTACTTCGACTACTCGTCTCGACTAGTTAAAACTAGTCAAGATCGGCCGCATCGACTCGCGCACGACGACTACTTCGACTACTCATCTAGTCGAGAACAGCTACTGCGCCATCAACAACTAGTCAGATCCGACTCCGACTAATCGACTTCAACAATGACCGCCACATTTTCGTTGACAAGTCGTCCGCGAATCAAACTAAGTCTTATTTAATAATTATTTTCTTCATAATAATTTTATCAGCTTGTTTAAACACATGCTACACCAACACCGACTACTCTAAAAGAGTACACCCCTCAACAACAATAATTCTTGAGGGCTACACCCTCACATGACCTCTCGCCGACGGGTTACAAACCCTCGCGCGACCCCTCCTACATGAGAAAAGTCCTAACCGACTACTTTATTATTTCTCTGCACTCTTAATGACTAATGCCGCTCGATAGCATGCACCTTAATCCGTGAAACTTCGGTAATTTGCAACACCTATGCACCTTAAAGGACTAGTTAAGCGGGACCAAGTGTTTAAACGTAACAGGGCTACCATTCGAGTGGTTACGAGTTTAACAAGAGTAACGAGCAACAAGTTTAAAACATGCATTACAAATGCTATTATTATCCTTCGTGGATATTTCTTGATCGGTACTACTCATCCTATGTATTTAAATTGCAGGGTTACCAGTTAAATATTCATAACACGACCACAGAGCCACTTGAGTACTTTTACTAGTCGGTGCTCACATGCTGAGTACTTCAACTAGTCGCTTGAAGCTCGGGAGCTACATGGTAAAAGCCAAGACATGAAGACAAGTACTGGAGCTAGTCAGTACTCAAACAGCGCGGCCTTACAATGCCAGCCGAGTACTTTAAACTAGTCGGTGCTTGCATATTACAACAACTCGAAGACTATGTTCTTGACCCTTGGACCGAATGTAAACCATTCGCTTCAAGGCTCGGGGGCTACACTCAAGGGGTACATACTTTTTGTGCCTAATGTTGATCCACTCAAGATCTTCGACTAGTTTTAACAGAACTACTCGAAGCTCGGGGGCTACACGCAATGGGTGCACCTACTCGGTGCACGCCATTGAACTACTCGAGATGAAGATAAAAGACTGCTTTTGAACCTCCAATGACTTAAAAAGTAGTCGGAGGCTCGGGGGCTACACCCATTGGGTGCATCTAAAGATGCACTCCAATGTAAACTTCTCTACAGAGAAGGCTTGAGCGTCTTGGACTTAGCTCCAACTACTTGAAGATGTTAAAGCAGATTCAAGACTTCAAGAAAAGGTGCAAGATGCTCGGGGGCTTGTCGGATATACATCCCCAGGTACCCTCAAGATAGAAGACCGAGTCCTAGTATAACTACTTGGAGAACTCCTATTCCAAGTAGAACTACTCATGTATTCCTACTAGGACTCCCATATTGTAATTGACTAGTATACTTGCCATGTAACCTTGCCCCCTGGGATATATAAAGGAGGGTAGGGGTCCCTAGCTCGGTAGATCAGGCCTAAAGGCAGAGGCCTACAGGCAAGACCATACAACTCAACTCACGTGCAATACAATCAAGCACACAGGACGTAGGGTATTACGCTACTCGCGACCCGAACCTGTCTAAATCATTGTGTTGTTGGTGCACTGTCGTTCCTAGAACTCGGCGAGACCCACTAATCTACTGTCTGGGGTACCCCCAGATAGACGTGCTCGATATAAATCATCGACAGCAACCCGGTGCAGCAGGGTCCCATTCAGCGCCCCAACGCCGTCAACAACACGCCAGTGGGTCCCAGAGTGTGTTATCACTGTGGAGAGCAGGGGCACTATGCCAATGTCTGCCCCAAGAAGACCCAGAACGCCGCCGGACATCACTTACGAGGAATATCCGGTCAGGATTCTGGAGGTGGCTGAAAGGGTGACAAGAAACAAGCTCATCCGGATGTGCAAGGTACAGTGGAGCCGACACTCGGAGGATGAAGCAACTTGGGAACGGGAACAAGATCTCAAGACCGAGTACCCGCAACTCTTCGCATCTACATCCGAATCTCGAGGACGAGATTCATCCTAAGGGGGGTAGGTTTGTAACACCCAAAACTAGCCTATTTAAAATTTTTAGTAATTTATTAACTTTTATTTTTCATAATTAATATAGGCTAATTGAATTATTTTTAAATATTAAAATCAAATATAAGTTGTAGAAACATTTTTGTTGCATTCATGCTGCTGCATTTATTTTTGTATTGCTTGTGGTTCAAATGAGAGTTTAAATTCATTTAAATTCAAATTTGAACCATTTTGTTTGGAGCTCTAGAAAAGTTCTTAGGCCAGTAGTTCGCTTCTGCCCCCTGAAGATTTTTCCCAGCTCGCTTTTACTCCCTCCACTTTCCTGTCCAGCGCACCAGCCCACTCCCTACCCTTGGGCCGACCAGTCGAACCAGCCCAACACTCAAACCCTCCCTCTCTACCCTCGCTCGGCACCAGCGCCCTTCGGGCCCAAGATGGCCCAAGTAGGCGCCCCGCTTCCCCCTCCCCCTCTCACTGCCACCAGGGCCCGCCTGTCGGACCTTGCCCGACGCTCCTCCATCCCCGGCGCATTCACCGCCGCGCCCGCCGGCCGCCTTGGCCCGCTCCGCGCCTGTGGGCCTTCGCAAGACCTTCCCCGCTGCTTCCCCTGTGATCTCTTTCCCTTTTGCGCGCACGCGTACATGGCAAGGCCGCCTCCCCCGATGGAAGCTCCCGATTCGCCGCTGGTCGTCGACGATCCCCAGGCTCGCACGCCGATACCCCCCTGGGCTATAAAAACCCCCCACCAGAGCCCCGAGGACGCCACCCCGCCTTCACCAAGCTCTCCCGAGCTCCAGCGCCCCTTCTCGACCATGCACAGCGCCGCCGCCGCCCAAAGCTCGCCCCGCGGCCGTCGACCGCCTCCTCCGGCTTCACTCGGTCCCCCCACGATGCCCCAGGCAGCTTCACGAAGCGGTGAGCAATGCCCCGAGCTACTCCCCGCTCTCCCTACCACTTCCCGCACGTCAATGCACCCTCGCCGGAGTTGCCCGCCCGCCGGCCGTCGTCGTGCGACACCCCTCGCCGCCAATCCTCGTCGGGAACCCCCTGGCCGAGTTCCCCACGCCCCCAGCTCGCTTCCCGACCAAGTCCCATCGTGGACCGAGCTCCCCAGCTCGATTTCGAGCTTGCTCCGGTGATGCACCGCCGTGAGCACTAGTAGCGCCGCCGCCACCCGCATCGCCGGTCACCCGATCTGATTTGGGCCGCCCGATTCGCATCCGACGGCCCCGATCTGCCCGAGCCCTCCAGTCAAGCAATGCCATACCGGTCAACCCAGTCCCTTTTGCAAAAGTGTCCCTCCAACATTAAAATTCTAACCCGCAGTCCACCCCCGTTGAAAAGTATTTATGTTTAGGTCTTGTTTTTAACGAATAACCCCCTGCCCTTCTTAAAAATTGAACCCGCAGTCCTGCCTTGCTCGTTTTGCATGTTAGCCCTAAAGTTTTAAAGCATAATTACGCATAGGTCCCTGGTTTTCTTCAAATAAGCCCCTGGAACTTTTAAAAACTTGCCAACAGGTCCCTAGAACTTAGAATTGCCATATCTTTTTCGTTTTAGCTCCGATTAGTGTGATTTTCGCGCTCATGTGTTCGTAGTGAAGCGTAGAATATTTCTAGAACCTTTATTTTTACTGTTAATACTATTTGGTGTACTGTTCTAATAGATTATTATTTGTTTGTATGTATTGGTTTGTGTGCCTGCTTGTATGGTGATTCGTGTCCAGTCGGTGAGCCGTACGCTTTGGAGTTCGAGTACGTGGAGGACTTTCTGGAGAAGGACCCACAACAGCTACAGCTGCTGCTGCCCTTCGAGGAAGGCAAGTTATAGCATGGACAATCCTTGCTACCTAAACTCAATCTTTACACTTATTTAAATTCATATGCATGTGTCTAAATTGTTGTCCCATTAAGGTTATACCTAGTTTTGTTTAATCCTGTCCTTGTTTACCTTGGGTTCATGCATATGGGTAGATTTTGCTATGCGTAGCTACCGTCACCATTATTTAACTGTTAATTTTGACTTAATGGTTCACTTCAACATTAATGATAAAACTTGCTTTTTTTAGCAACATGGTTTAGGGAACAGGGGCATGTGATGTGTGCTTTGCTCCAGTGTCTCTCCGTAAGGTCCGGTTCTTAAAGCGGCAACCCAGGAGCCTGTCACCACCGCTAGAACTATTATGGCTCTGGTCTTGGTCAAGTAACTTGTACGTCTCTAGCTTGCCAGTGGTTACCTACGGGGCCGACATCGTTAGGGGAAGTAAGGCGTGAGGTGTTTCTTGATTCCACCGAGGACGGTAGCCCCGTCGGCTAGGTCTCGTTAGACCCAGATCCATGTTGGGAGTCCCTGCGATGGGGAACTCCGCACGTTGCGCATTGTTGGGTGCGATGCCCGCGCTCTGGATGCCATTGACCCACTTATGGTGTGACTTCGTAAGCGTAAGTCAATCTCGGTGCCAAGAGTCTCACCACCTTATTGTACCTTAGCGGCTACTGTCTTGTTAGGGTGTCTTGTGAAAAGCCTCGTAGCGTCCCTATGCAATCACACCTCGGAAGTGTTGATGTGCGTGGTTGGGTGCAAAGTTCTTTTGAACTTTTACGCGACTGGTTGGTAAAGGGTGAAACCTTTGCAGAGTGTACAATCTATCATGATAGCCTTGCTCAGGGTCACGAGCGGCCTGGATCCTTTTTGATTAGAAGATGATGTTTATTTATGTTTAATGTCACTTATACTTTATTAATTGGGTTACAACCGGGTTTCATTAACTTGTAGTAATTTGGTTAATGTTAAAATGAACCAACTAAAAATGCTAATGCAGTTAAGCCGTGTGTAGCCTATTTTGAGACTTCATACCCATGCTATACTTGCTAAGTAATTGTTTACTTACACTTGTCATTTTATTCAACAAAATCCCGGATGGGTAAACAGATTGGGCTGGGCATGAGTCTGCTGCTGAGTTTCCCGAAGATTTACCATACTACTGAGCTGCGGTCTCCCAGTCACAGTCCCTGTGGATTGCGGCTCCATTAGTTGAGAGTTTTATTAGTCTTCCACTGTTATTGCTTAGATCATTTATGAAGCACTCTGATGTAAACACTTTATTTAATGAAGAATTTATTCCAGCATATGTTCTCTGTTTATCATATTTGTTCGCTATATGTCTACTATGATCCTGGGCACACATATGGCCGCATTCGGGTTTTTGTGAAAATCTGGGTTTGACAATACCATCTTGAAAATGGGAAGACATAAGTATGGACTTCATTATTGGTCTACCCCACACTTCTCAAAAACATGATTCTATATAGGTTATCGTGGATAGACTGACTAAGACAACACATTTTATTCCAGTCCATACCACCTATTCCACTAAGAAATATGCGGAAATCTATCACGATCAGATTGTTTGCCTACACGGTGTCCCCAAATCCATTATCTCAGATCGAGGAACTCAGTTTGTGGCACGCTTTTGTGAACAATTACAAGCTTCTCTTGATACCAAGTTAATCCGTAGCTCGGCATACCACCCTCAAACCAATGAGCAAACAGAAAGGGTGAATCAAATTCTTGAATATATGCTTATATCTTGTGTCATCCACTATGGCAAAAATTTGGACAAATGTTTACCGCTTGTGGAATTCTCTTATAACAACAACCATCAAGAGAATCTAAAGATGGCATCATTCGAGGCCTTGTATGAACGAAGGTGTTGAACTCCATTGAGTTGGTCTCAGTCCAGGGAACGACAAATCTTCGGACCCGAATTGGTAATCAAAGCGGAGGAAAACGTTAAAACAATACAGAAAAATCTCCCGGCCGCTTAATCTAGACAAAAGAGTTATTCTAATAAGAGAAGGGCACCTTTAGAATTCAAAGTTGGTGATCATGTTTACCTTTAGGTATCGCCAAAAACAGATGTGCAAAGATTTGGAGTGAAAGGAAAACTAGCCCCACGATTTATTGGTCCTTATAAAGTCAAAGAAAAATTTGGACCGGTGGCTTATCACATTAAACTCCTCGATAAACTTTTGGCTATCCATGACGTATTTCATGTCTCTCAACTTAAGAAATGCCTTCGAGTCCCAGACGAGGTAATTAAATCAAGTGAAGTATGGATAGAACCATATCTTTCTTGTGTGGAATTTCCAATCAAAATCCTAGATCGAAAGGAAAGAAAGACAAGAAGACAAGTGGTAAAAATGTTTAAAGTGCAATGGAGCCATCATACCGAAGATGAGGCAACGTGGGAAATAGAGGAATTCCTTAATAAAACTTCTGAGGTTATCTACTGGTACATCAAGGTACAAACACCCCACTATCTTCCATTATCTCAAATCTCGAGACAAGATTTCTTTTAGGGGGGGTAGGTTGTGGCGATTCAAACAATTAGTGATCAAATTAAAATAAATTAGAGCTTAATTGGACTTTAGTCACATTGTTTGACCAAAGTCAAAACTAAGGTTGACTTCAAAAAATTTGACCAAAGAAAACTCCAAATATTTCATTCTAAGACGTGATCATGATCATGATCATGAACATTACTATCACATTAGTAAATCTAAACTTGAGCAAAAAGTTCAGTTGAAACTTAAATTAGATCATTAAATTCAAAATTCATTTGAATGAGATTTAAAAACCTGACTTTTTCTACTTAATTTAGGGCTCAAATAAAAAATCACCCAACATGAAACTTGTAGGAAGTTAAATTCTACATAACTTTTATTTTGGCTGTTTTTGAAGTTTCAACTCAAAGTTTCATTTTGGCGGTCGACTCCCTCCCTTGCTTCTTCCCGCAGGGCGCTACCCCTGGAATTCGATTCCTTTGCCTGCAGCATATGGGTACAAGTGCGGCCATGGCACGACGTCGTTCCAGGGACCATTGGGCCTTATATCCAAGGGATGCGGGATTTGTACACAAACTGAGGATTGATGGGAATGGTTGATAATGTGTGGACCCGTTGTGGTCATGCATGTCGTGTGTTTAGGTCCACCTTGCAAGATTAACTAATAAATTTGAATCGTCTGTCTCTCGCAGGTACTGAGACTGCTTGACCAATGTCCTGCATTGAGTGACAAATTGAACAAGAGCTTTGATATATGTTGTTATGGATTATATTTCTTGTATAACATGCTTGCTTAGAATATGTGCTCACTTAGAATGGTGGTACTCCTAGAATATGGAAAATAAAACTTGAAAGTAAGGACTCACTTTTTAACTGCTTTTGGCAAAACAAATCCCTCAGCCAAAATGCCTTGCATGTCTAGGAGTCGTGATTTAGAAATCACCATTGGGTATGTCTTGCTAAGTATTAGTATACTCGGTCTTGCCGTTGGCTTTGTTTTCAGGTAATGAGTTAGAAGAATTGGTTGCTAGCTTGACTTGGCCGTGCCAACTTCCTCCGGGATGGACGGTTCAGTGGGACCCATCCTCCGCTGGCGAGGACCGTGGTGAGTGATGTCATGGGAGGCTTCCTCGTGATGTCACATGTATCATCGATAGAACACCGTTTATTTTCTGCTGCTTTATGTTGAACTCTGAACTATGTTACTTTCAAACTAGGTTTGTAATAAATTAATGTGGACCTACATGTTGTAATAATGTTGAATTGATGTAATCCCTGGGCTCATCTTTGTATGGGTATTTGTATTCTTTGTTTCGATCTCAAAATACATAGTTGTATCGGGTGAAACCCGACAGACAGCTATCTTATTGCAATTTAAGTGTCGGATCGCGTTTAAGGCGATATAAGTACACTTTTATTGGGTTGAGATGAGCGGTTCTGCCACACTTTAATTGGGTTATGGATGGAATAATTAATGTTAAAGATGATGGACCTTGTTATACTTGGATGTGTCTCTTTTAGTGACAAGATCACTTGGTTTAATCAGAACATGGAGCGACCACCTACAAAGACAGTTCAACCATAAAAACTACTATGGCGTGCAACTATATACTAATACACATGAGAGGACTCTTTGAAAACGTCTCGTAGTGGATCCCTAGCCACACATCTTGGTGTTTTTATGAGGCTAGCCACCTCAGGCATGAGAGGGAAAACACGACTTGTGGTGAAAGTGTACAACCTCTACATAATGTAAAACTGATATATCACACAATCAAGAGCGCTTTGGACCCTCACATGATAATCAAACTTGAAGCTCAAATAAATCATGGTTTATGCTTTATAGTCCTATTATTTATTTAAATGTTTCTGCTAATTGTGGATGGTATAAACCAAAATTATAGTAATTAGTTGCTAATAAAATTTGACCAACTAATAGTGCTTACCGCATTGAGTCAGCTAGCCCTTGGCCTTGTGTGTCTTTTACACTTGCTGAGTACGATATGTGCTCACTCTTGCTATTTCTAAATTATTTTTGTTCCATATCAATGGATGCCGCTCAGAAGAAAAAGATCTTGTGAAGATGATGTTAAAGTCTAGGCGTACGTAACCCCTAGTTGATTGCCTGTGAAGTTTAGAGTCGTCGTTTACAGGATACACTGTATAACTCTGATGGACTCGTAAGTCGTTTATAGTTTATTTATATGTTACTGACTTACTGTATCTGCTTACTATAGGTGTGAAATATACATGGTATACTTGGTTTGTTTTCTAAAACGTGGTGTGATAGTTGTTTTATGGTCAGCATGCCACCCAAAATTTCTTCAAACATCATCCAAACATAGTAAGAACATCAAGTTGGGGTTTGGAAGAGTTTACTGTTGCGAGATAAAAAGTAAAAGTAATTGTTGTATTTTGATTGATCGAATACTCTCAATCGGCCATATGTATATGGTCAAAATGTCTTGCCCCATATAGAGTTCAAATATTATAAAATACAATAAAAATAGGCGTAAGATGGATTTGTTAAAAACCTGAATATGTAGATTCAAAAACCAGAATTTCTTGTTTTCCCATGTGAGTTTTCGTAATGACCAATACTTTTCACCCATAATCTGAACTAGATGATCGATATATGCATTTTAATTGTTTTAAGTTATAATAATTTGAGTCAAATTTCTGTATACTGGGACTCGGGTTTTCTAGGCATGCCAATTTTGATTCACAGATGGATAAACAAAAAAAAACTAGAAGTCAAACTTTCTACACGATGCGTTCAACTTGAGAAAGAAATTTCGTTTGAATTCGTTCCCCCGGCTTCTTCTCGTTCACCTGGATATGTAGGTGTGCATCACACTAGCCTCTACCAGTAAGTAACCGGTCATTGTTCAGTCAACCATTCGAGAAGGTATATCAAGCTACTTGTGGTCATGGAAAATTTTATGCTGACTACACTGCAACCACCACTTTGCATTAACGTGTGAAAGCGCGCAATAATTGCAAGTGACCACACTTGTCTATTTCTTGATATGAGTTTTTTTTTCAGTACATGGTTTCCCTTCGTGGAATGCATATATGGCGTGTCCTGTTGTACAAAAATAAAGATGACGCGTAATGCACACACATGATATGTTCACGCCTAGGTTGACATTATTATTTTGTGATGCACAAGAACATGAAGATTTTGTTTATTCTACAGTTAATAAATGAGATCTCAAGCCTGCAATTTACACAACATTCCATCGTTCGGCTTTAATCCTCTATGATTGAGCTGCAGCAATTCCCTTTTTTGCGAGAAAGAAAAGATAACAAGATATTCTGGACAGTTCTAGCTCTTTATGATTGGGTATCTTACACCTATAGAAAAAAGGGAAAAGTCCTATTTTAACCATCAAACTATCGTAGAAGTATGAATTTCAACCATAAACTACGAAACCGGACGCCGAGGGCCATTCAACTATCAAAACTGGACAAATTTGAACCTTTGAGTGGTTTCAAAGGCGATTTCCGTTTTATAGGCATTTAAAGAAAAATGGTTTAACCTAAAATATTCATAACTAATTCATTTCAAAACAAAAAAATCTAAAACTGGTACACAAATTTTTCTAAAAATGTAACATATATGTTGGTGCTCTTCTTTGAGTTATTTACATCTTATTTTTCCTATTCCTAGTGTTTTTATAAAAATTAATAAAGCACTAGAAACATAAACAAATAATTTCCAAATGACTCAAAGTAGTGCACCAATAGATGGGCTATATTTTTAGAAAAATAATGGTACTTGTTTCATATCTTTATGATTTGAAATGAATTAGTTATGAATTTTTTAAATTAAACCATTTTTCTTTAAATTTTCATAAAACAGAAAACCACTTTGAAACCAAAAAAGGACCAAATTTGCTCGGTTTTGATAGTTGGATGGTCTTTAGTGTCCGATTTTGTAATTAAGGGTTGAAAATTAGACTTTTATTATTATTGAAGGGTATAAACCGAACTTTTCCCTAGAAAAAATTGAGCCGGTGGTTATTATTATAATTGATGATGTTACCATAGATACCTGTTTTTGTTTTTTTGGAGAAACTTACCATAGATACCTGTTGTTAACGGAAATTTCAGCTAAAAAATAATTGGTCAAATTTGCGACTCCTTCTAGATTAATGGAACCTTCCGCGAGTTTCCTATTGAGATATGCATTCAGATTCATTAACTTGCTAGTCAAAGTCAAGAGAAACTAAAACTGAAGAGCCATATCAACTTGCAAGTTAAAAGTTAATAAAGATTCTCTCATGCATGAACAACTAGCCATGAAGCACTAACCAGCTTGCAATCTTGTCCATCCCTATATAAGCATCGCCTGCGCCGGCCTTTCTTCATCATTGAGTGCACACCGTTCCATACGCATTTCCATCGATACTCTTGAAACACACAGAACGAGAGGAGTGTATGGTTTCTTGCAAAGTGCGCGATCACATGGAAGCCGACGGCGCCTCCGACCAGGGCCACACCGTCTGCGTCACCGGGGCCGGCGGGTTCATCGGATCCTGGCTTGTGAAGCTCCTCCTTGAGAAAGGCTACACCGTGCGCGGCACTGTCAGGAACTCAGGTCCCTGCTCAAATACATACAGCAACATATATACGTGACATTATTGCTATTTGTTTGTTTGATAATTAATTTCGCCCTGTCACGTTTTGGCGAACAAACGTACTCCATCCGTCTCAAAATATAAGGTCATAAAAGATTCAAACTCCAGAAACAACAATAAGAGGAAATGACATTTATATCCCTCATTTTACACTACCCACCAACTCTCCATCCACCCCAACCTTATTTAGTTTTGTCCTATCCCTCCAGGACATTATATTTTGGTACAAAATTTAAACCCTCCAGGACCCTATATTATGGGAGGGAGGGAGTATATGCATATGCCCACGTGCCCACGTACATCAGCATGATTACCTAGGATCTTATATTATCGATGTTCATCGTTTGCTTCAGATGATGACGCAAAGAACGCGCACCTGAAAGCGTTGGATGGAGCGTTGGAGCGGCTGACTCTGGTGCGAGCAGAACTCCTGGACAAGGAGAGCCTCGTCGCCGCGTTCCGAGGCTGCGAGGGCATCTTCCACACTGCCTCCCCTGTCACTGACGACCCGGTAATTTATGCCCGCTCGACTGGCCGGTGACAGTTGGCTGGTGCTGGTTCGTGCTGAGAGAAAAATACTGCTAGTTAACTAGTGGCTAGTGTTGGTTTGTGCAGAGAGAAAAATACTGCTGGCTGGCGATGATAAGCCGAGCGATCAGGACGATACTCTATTTAAATTATTATTTTTTATTACTACATCCGTTTCAAATTACTATTCGTTGTTGACTTTTTTGTTTAACATTTGATCATTCGTCTTATTCAAAAAATTTCATAAGTATCATTTATTTTATATGTGACTTGCTTTATCATCGTATATACTTCTAGTATAACTTATTGGTTTGTATATTTAGATAAATTTTTTAAATAAGACGAATGGTCAAAGATAATGAAAAAAGTCAACAATGAATAGTAATTTGGAACGGATGTAGTAATTTTTTTTCATAATGAGAACATTTGTCTTATCTAAAAAGTAAATATTATTTATTTTGTTTGTGATTTACTTTTTCATCACATATATTTTCATTATAACTATTTTTTATATATTTGGATTAAATTTTTTAGTAACACAGATCGTCAAAAACTGTGAAAAAATTAACAATTTGGAACGGATGTCTGCTCCATCGCAGTTGCATCATTACTCCAAAGTGTTCAGTTGAAATTACCATAGCCTATAGTAGAACATGGAGTACAACATATCTTATCATGCAGCTGCTGGTGGTGATTGAAATGCAGGAGAAAATGATCGAGCCGGCAGTGGCCGGGACCAAGAACGTGATGAATGCCGCTGCGGACGTCGGCAGCATCCGGCGGGTGGTGTTCACCTCGTCGGTCGGCGCAGTGTACATGGACCCTCGCCACGGTCCCGACGCGGAGGTAGACGAGACGTGCTGGAGCGACCTCGACTACTGCAAGAACACCAAGGTTAAAAATCAGCTGTTCGCCTGTCACTTACGCTGCATGCATATATTATCTGACAGGTAAAATGTCCGAGCTAACAAATTCACGATATTCACAGAACTGGTACTGCTACGCGAAGACGGTGGCGGAGAAGGCAGCGTGGAAGCTCGCCAAGCGGCGGCAGCTGGACCTCGTCGTGGTGAACCCGTCGCTGGTGCTCGGCCCGCTGCTGCAGCCTTCGGTGAACGCCAGCACGTTGCACATCCTCAAGTACCTCGACGGCTCTGTGCAGACGTACGCCGACGCGGCGCAGGCGTACGTGCACGTCCGCGACGTCGCCGGCGCGCACGCGCGCGTGTACGAGGAGCCCGGCGCCTGCGGGCGGTACCTCTGCGCCGGGCGCACGCTGCACCGCGGCGAGGTGTGCCGCACCCTCGCCAAGATGTTCCCAGAGTACCCGGTGCCTACCGAGTGCAAGGGCGGGGCGGGCGAAACAAAGAAAGGGTGTCGGTTCAGCAGCCGGCGGCTGGCCGAGCTCGTCGTCGGGGTCACGCCGGCGAGCCTCTGCCTGTACGACACGGTCACCAGCCTCCAGGACAAGGGCCTGCTTCCCCGCCGCACCGCCGCTGTAGTTGATACTTCTGTCGTCATCCCGTGAAATGACTCCTATTTTGGTGTCTACTGCACGGGCTGATGAGTATGACTGGCCATTGACCCAGCTCCATTGGAAAAATACAACTTCCAAATTTTGTATTCGTGGAACGTGTTAGTTCAAAAAAAAATGTGGAGTACTTGGCAAGTCTAGATAGATGGTCAATCATTATAGAACCTGGAGCAGTCAGCATCGAAAAGACTTTTTCCCCACACGGTGAAGTTTTATACTAACGGAACTCAAGTATGTAATTCCTCACTTTATATTGTTGACTATTGCAATCACAATTAGTACATGTGACTGTACATGTGACTGTATCCGCACACATTAGACAAGTTGGTGCATATATTTGCATGGTTTGCTACTTATTGGATCAAAGTGGTACAACCACACAAGTTGTTGTATTGTTGGTGCAATTTACTCTACATACATAACCCAAATACTAAAGTAGAGTGGATTTAATTTAATGCCCATGACATCGCTTCATATATCGATTATTACATACATCGCTTCGTATAGACTTCAATTCACTTGCATTAAATTAATGAAAACACCCTTAGTGCAAAGATACTCCACACGACCATACCCCATAGCAAAACAAAGTAACCCTATCAAGAAATTGATCCCAATCATTAGACCTTAATTGTTGCATCCTATTTATTGCCACATTAACAAGAGATATTGCATTGAGAATATCTTGCACCCTTCTTTGCATTCACTTGGATAATTCATTTGTATATCCAAGAATAACAAACATTAAGTGTGCAACAAGAACAAACTCAAAGGACTCAAACGCTCCAACCATAAAATATATTTTTGTCCAATCGACCTTATGTATAATCTCCAAGAGTGATAGTACTCCATGGATTGAACATAGCAATGACGTTGCATATAGTTTTATAATGAGAGCCCCATCGAGTCTTACTGTCACACCTGAATTTTCACAAAAACCCGAATGCAGCTATATGTGTGCCCAGAAAGTCATATTACACATATAGCGAACAAATATGATAAACAGAGAACATATACTGGAATAAATTCTTCATTAAATAAAGTGTTTACATCGGAGTGCTTCATAAATAAACTAACCAATAACAGCGGAAGACTAATAAAACTCTCAACTAATGGAGCCGCAAATCCACAGGGACTCTGACTGGGAGATCACAACTTAATAGTACGGTAAATCTTCTGAAAATTCAGCAGCAGACTCATGCCCAGCCCAATCTGTTTAACCATCCGGATTTTGTTGAATAAAATGACAAGTGTAAGTAAACAATTACTTAGCAAGTATAGCACGGGTATTAAGGCTCAAAATAGGCTAGACACGGCTTAACTGCATTAGCATTTTTAGTTGGTTCATTTTAACATTAACCAAATTACTACAAGTGAATGAAACCCGGTTGTAACCCAATTAATAAAGTATAAGTGACATTAAACATAAATAAACATCATCTTCTAATAAAAAAGGATCCAGACCGCTCGTGACCCTGAGCAAGGCTATCATGATAGATTTTACACTCTGCAGAGGTTTCGCCCTTTACCCACCAGTCGCGTAAAAGTTCAAAAGAACTTTGGACCCAACCACGCACATCAACACTTTCGAGGTGTGATTGCATAGGAACGCTGCGAGGCTTTTCACAAGACACCCTAACAAGATAGTGGCCGCTAAGGTACAATAAGGTGGTGAGACTCTAGGCACCGAGATCGATAGTTGTGAGGTCTGTTGCTACGCACGAACATGGGTGGACCTACAGGATAGGCCAGGTATGCCTTGGCACACCCAAATTTTAGCCCAGCCTAATACAACCCACAACCAGTCCTACAGGCCACAGCCCAGGCCAGAAGCGGATCGAGCAGCCTTTACGGCCTTTCTAGTAGATTGCCACACGCAGGCACGCAATGACTCACACGACTATGCAAGGCAGCAGAGGGGCGATGGGTGCCGGTCGCCGGCCTTCGCGCCTCCAGCTCCGGCCTCCGCGTGACTTCGCATCCGTGATCCGTCCTCCGGCCTCTGCAACTCCGCGATGGCAGCCCCCTCCGCATGCCGTGGCTTCGCTCAACGTGATCTGCCGATCTGTGCGACTGCGCCGTCGTCAGCTGCCATCCGTGCCTGGCGTAGCGGCGTCAACTTCGGCGTCCCCCACGATTACGACCACAGATTTGATCCAAGGTATGAAAGTCCTAATTTGTAAAACCCTAAAGCTTGTTGTGTTGCTATGAACTGCTAATGTGGCATTTTTTTAGATGAACGGGTTTGATCCAAGTAAGATTTATTGTTTATGCATTTCATATTATATGTAGATTGAACTATGAAGAGGAATGTGGAAATTTCATCTCCTTTTTGGAGACATGAAGCAAAGAAGCTTGTTGCTGCTTCATCTCCGTCACTATCTCCGGCAGCAAAAGTGGTTGAAGACGAAGCTCAAGAGCAAGAGAGAGAAGATGAAGAAATTGTGAATCCCAATAGTCCTGTGCATTCTATGATTTTTGAAGCAATTGAAGTTGAAGATGTCTTGCCACCAGAGCCGGCACCACTGCTTGTTTATGATACAAATCGTCTTTCGCATGATCCAGGTGAAAGGCTGCTAATTGCAAGTTATCCTGTTAATGACCAAGATGCAATTAGAAGAGCATATATTCTTAAAGAGCCACTCAAACCTTATAACCATGAATTTCCAAAAAGGACAATTGGATCTAGATATCAATCGTGCAACTCTGTGTGGTTGTACAACCATAATTGGCTTGAATATAGTATCAAGAAGGATGTTGTGTTTTGTTTCATTTGCTACTTGCTCAAAAACCCAAGAACCAAGGGAAAGGGGACAACTGCATTTACTATGGATGGTTGGAGAAATTGGAATATTGGAGAGAAGGAACTTCTGAAACATATTACTCCGGCGATCCTACGCCGCTAGGAGCGGCGGCGCCGCCGCCCCCATCCTGTTTCCTGCCGGTCGCCGCCTCGGGTCGATCTGGATCGTTGGATCTAGATCTGAAGGTCCTCGTGCACCCCCTGACTCGGGTCAATCAAGCGCATATCGGTCAACTCCGGTGGATTAGCAAGAAAGCCCCTCCACTATTTAAAATAGAACCCGCAGTCCACCGTAGTTCAAAAGTAATTGCAGTTAGGTCCTTTTTCTTTTGAAAAACCCCCTGCCCTTTTTAATTATAGAACCCATGGTCCTGAGTTGCATCTTTTGCACATAGGCCCTCCTGTTTTTACGCGTATTTACGCATAGGTCCTCGGTTTTCTTCAAATAAGGCCCTGGAACCTTTTAAAAATTGCCAGCAGGTCCCTAGAACTTAGAAAAGCCATATCTTTTTCGTTTTAGCTCCGATTAGTGTGATTTTTGAGCTCATGTGTTTGTAGTGAAGTGTAGAATATTTTTAAAAGCTTTATTTGTACCGTTTCTACTGTTTGGTGTACTGTTCTAATAGATTATTATTTGTTTGCATGTATTGGTTTGTGTGCTCGCTTGTATGGTGATTCGTTTCCAGTCGGTGAGCCGTACGCTTTGGAGTTCGAGTACGTGGGGGACTTTCCAGAGCAGGACCCACAGCAGCAGCAGCAGCCCTTCGAGAAAGGCAAGTTATAGCACAGACAATCTTTGCTACCTACTCACTTGTATTAAAATTATTTCATACTTGCATCTGTCTAAATTTGATGTACCATTAAGGTTGTACCTAGTTTGTTTACTCCTATCCTTTGATTACCTTGGGTTTATGCATATGGGTAGATTTTGCTATGCGCAGCTAATGTCACCATTATTTAACTGTTAATTTTGACTTAATGGTTCACTTCAACATTAATGATAAAACTTGCTTTTTAGCAACATGGTTTAGGGAACTGGGGCACGTGCTGTCTGCTTTGCTCCAGTGTCTCTCCGTAAGGTCCGGTTCTTAAAGCAGCAACCCAGGAGCATGTCGCCACCGCTAGAACTATTATGGCTCTGGTCTTTGTCAAGTAACTTGTACGTCTCTAGCTTGCCAGTGGTTACCGGTGGGGCCGACGCCGTTATGGGAAGTAAGGCACGGGGTGTTTATTGATTCCACCGAGGATGGTAGCCCCGTCGGCTAGGTCTCGTTAGACCCAGTCCCGTGTTGGGAGTCCCTGCAACGGGGAACTCCGCACGTTGCGCATTGTTGGGTGCGATTCCCGCGCTCTGGACGCCATCGACCCCCCTATGGTGTGACTCCGTAGGCGTACGTCGATCTCGGTGCCTAGAGTCTCACCACCTTATTGTACCTTAGCGGCCACTACCTTTTTAGGGTGTCTTGTGAAAAGTCTCGTAGCGTCCCTATGCAATCACACCTCGGAAGTGTTGATCTGCGTGGTTGGGTGCAAAGTTCTTTTGAACTTTTACGCGACTGGTGGGTAAAGGGCGAAACCTCTGCAGAGTGTAAATCTATCATGATAGCCTTGCTCAGGGTCACGAGCAGCCTGGATCTTTTTTTATTAGAAGATGATGTTTATTTATGTTTAATGTCACTTAACTTTATTAATTAGGTTACAACCGGGCTTCATTCACTTGTAATAATTTGGTTAATGTTAAAATGAACCAAGTAAAAATGCTAATGCAGTTAAGCCGTGTCTAGCCTATTTTGAGCCTTCATACTCGTGCTATACTTGCTAAGTAATTGTTTACTTACACTTGTCATTTTATTCAACAAATCCCGGATGGGTAAACAGATTGGGCTGGGCATGAGTCTGCTGCTGAGTTTCCAGGAGATTTACCGTACTACTGAGTTATGATCTCCTAGTCAGAGTCCCTATGGATTGCGGCTCCATTAGTTGAGAGTTTTATTAGTCTTCCGCTGTTATTATTTAGATCATTTATGAAGCACTCTGATGTAAACATTTTATTTAATGAAGAATTTATTCCAGCATATGTTCTCTGTTTATCATATTTGTTCGCTATATGTGTACTATGACTTCCTGGGCACACATATGGCCGCATTCAGGTTTTTGTGAAAATCCGGGTGTGACAGATTGGTATCAGAGCCAGGTTGACTGTTGGATCGCAGCCTAGTTAGAACAGTTGACAAATCTTAGGAGACCACCATGATTATGTCTTATATGTCATCTAGATTCACTTTTTTAAAACTTAAATCTAGTCGAGTCTTGTGTGAATCATGTCTTTAGGTGCTTGAAATGATTGTCATTGTGCCTATGCTTGATTTGGATTTTTGTAATGATTGTGATGGGCGTAGACGCAAGTCTACTTCCATCTAGATGTAGGACTAAGGTTTAAGGACTTTAGTGATTAAATAGAGGGGGTATTCATTTCTCTTGTTCTTTTTCTATTTAAGCCCTCCATCATAACAAATTGGTAAGCCTCTGAAGCCATAACCATCAGAGTTTTTATGAGAATTATTTATTGATGATAGTTGGTGAACACAAGGAGCAACCCCGGTGCCAGCGGACTGCCGCCACCACCTCCCACCATTGAGTAGATGATGCTCACGCAGACCCAGCTGATGCAACAGATGGCCCAGACAATGACGATGATGCAGCAGAACCAGCAGAATCCGCCGCAGCACAACATGCCGCCCCCTGACAAGAGGGGTGAATTCCTGAAGGGGCGTCCTCCTAGCTTCATCAAGGCCACCGACCCCTGCAGGCTGACGATTGGCTCAAGGCGGTGGAGAGACAGCTCGACATCGCGCAGTGCAACGACCGGGAGAATGTGTTGTACGCCGGAGGACAGCTCCAGGGACCGGCACTGAACTGGTGGGACTCGTACCAGTACGCTCACATCGACCATACTCAGATCACCTGGCAGAAGTTCCGCAGCAACTTCCGCTCCCACCACGTGCCAGAAGCTCTGATGACCCTGAAGAAGAAGGAGTTCCTGGCACTGAAGCAAGAAGGGATGAGTGTCACCGCCTACCGTGACAAGTTCATCGAGTTGGCCCGTTATGCTCCTGAGGACGTGGACACCGACAAGAAGAAGCAGTCCAAGTTCCGTGACGGCTTGCAGGATGCACTGCAATACTAGCTGATGTGCACCAGGTTTCCCAACTTCCAGGAATGGTGGACGGTGCTTTGATGCTGGAACACAAGCGCTGTGAGATGGAGGAAAAGAATAGGAAGTTCCAGGGCCAGCAGATCGGGAGCAGGAGTCACCCCCGTTTCGTTCCTCCTCAGGGCAGTCAGCAGATTGGGAGCCAGCAGCGCTTCCAGAGTCAGCAGGGCCCGTTCAACCGTGGCCAGCACCAACAGCGCCTCCAGTACCCCCACGCGCCACAGCAGCAGCGTCCTCAGAACTAGCTGCAGAATGCTCCAGCTCAGCGCAACCCGGTGCAATAAGGCCCTGTTCAGCGCCCCAACCCCGTCAACAACACGTTAGTGGCCCCCAGGGTGTGCTATCACTGTGGAGAGCAGGGGCACTATGCCAATGTCTGCCCTAAGAAGACCCAGAACACCGCCAGCCAGAACAACAATTAGAGGGCTGGTCTACCGCAGAATCAGCAACAGGGCCAGGCCAACCGTGCTCCGCAGAACCCCGCCAGAGGAAAGCTCAACCACACTGGGGCAGAGACCGTTGAGGGAGCTACTGATGTGGTAGTGGGTACGTTCCCTGTCAACTCCACCCCTGCGACTATTTTGTTCGATTCCAGAGCTTCGCATGCTTTCATATCTGCTGCATTTGTGAAAATGAACTTAGTGACATTACTGCCCATGAAGAATGCTATGCTAGTTAGCTCACCAGGAGGGGAACAACGCGCCACTCTACGTTGTCCCCATGTCACTGTCACCATAAGGGGGGTAGACTTCGAGGCACGCCCAATCGTCCTGGAGTCTATTGGTTTCGACCTAATTCTGGGTATGAGTTGGCTAGCCAGATATGATGCAGTGATCCAGTGCGCCAGGAGGACTGTACAACTGACGACAGAGTCCGAAGATAAGGTGGAGTACTAGGCAGCCAATCCATTGGAGCATAATCAAGTCAATCAAGCTGATGGTGCAGCTCCGGAAGACATCAAGATGGTGAGCGAGTTCTCGGATGTGTTCCCTGAGGAATTGCCAGGTATGCCCCCAGAACGCGAAGTTGAATTCGTTATTGAACTAAAACCTGGCACTGCGCCTATTGCTAAAAGGCCATATAGAATGGGAGTGAAGGAACTGGAGAAACTGAAGGAGGAATTAAGTTCCTTGCTAGCCAAGGGGTATATTCGTCCTAGTGCTTCACCATGGGGAGCACCAGTACTGTTCGTGGACAGGAAGGATGGGACACAGAGGATGTGTGTGGACTATCGATCCCTCAACGAAATGACCGTCAAGAACAAGTACCTGCTGCCAAGGATTGATGATTTGTTTGATCAGCTGAAGGGAGCTTGTGTGTTCTCCAAGATAGACCTTCGATCGGGTTATCATCAGATGAGGATCCAGTCGTCGGACATACCCAAGATGGCTTTCACTATTCGGTACGGGTTATATGAGTTCACGGTTATGTCATTTGGGCTGACCAATGCTCGTGCATACTTCATGTACCTGATGAATAGTGTCTTCATGGACTACCTTGACAAGTTCGTGGTGGTGTTCATTGATGACATCCTGGTCTTCTCCAAGAATGAAGAGGAACATGAAGATCATTTGAAGAAGGTGATGCAGAGACTCTGGGAACATCAGCTATATGCCAAGTTGAGCAAGTGTGAATTCTGGTTGAAGGAAGTGGCATTCTTGGGACACGTGCTGTCCAATGGAGGAGTAGCAGTTGATCCGAAGAAGGTTCATGATGTGTTGAGCTGTAACCCGCCTCGGGATGTCAGCGAGATCAGAAGTTTCCTTGGAATGGCCGGATATTATCGGCGTTTCATTGAAGGATTCTCCAAGATTGCTAAACCCATGACGGCGTTATTGGAGAAGAATGCCAAGTTCATCTGGACAGAGGAGTGCCAAACCATCTTCAAGGAGTTGAAGAAGAGGCTGACAACAGCACCTGTACTGGTATTGCCCGACATAGCCAAGAGCTTCTCCATCTACTGCGATGCATCCCGTCTAGGACTGGGGTGTCTAGTTATGTAAGAAGGGAGAGTCGTGGCATATGCATCAAGACAGTTGCGGAAGCATGAGCAGAATTATCCGACACATGATCTGGAGTTGGCAGCTGTGGTGCATGCTTTGAAGATTTGGAGGCATTACCTGATTGGGCACAAGTGTGACATCTACACTGATCACAAGAGCCTGAAGTATGTCTTCACTCAGTTAGAGCTGAATATGAGGCAACGCCGATGGTTGGAGTTGATCAAGGACTATGATCTGGAGATCCATTACCACCCTGGCAAGGCTAACTTGGTGGCAGATGCTCTGAGCAGGAGAAGCTATGTGAACAGGATCACCGGCCGTTGTCTGCCTGAAGAACTCAGCTGGGAATTTGAGAAGAAGAGTCTGGGGTTCATGACCAGCATCACAGAGATGACGGTAGAACCGACTCTTGAGCAGGAGATCCGGAAAGGACAGCTTGGTGATGAAAAGATCAAGGAGATTATGGAGAATGTTACCCTAGGAAATGCCCCTGGATTTCGGGTTAATGAACAGGGAATCTTGTTGCACGGGAAGAGGATTTGTGTGCCCGATATAACGCAGATCAAGGACACGATCCTAAGAGAAGTGCATGATTCGGCATACTCGATCCACCCAGGGAGCACCAAGATGTACCAAGACATCAAGGAAAGATTCTAGTGGTACGGATTGAAGCGTGATGTGGCGACACATGTGGCACTATGTGACACTTGTCAGAGAGTTATGGCTGAACACCAGAGGCCAGCCGGATTACTCCAGCCCTTGAAGATACCCGAATGGAAATGGGAAGAAGTTGGCATGGACTTCATTACTGGTCTACCCCACACACAGCGAGGATTTGACTCCATTTGGGTGATTGTGGATCGCTTAACAAAAGTGGCCCACTTCCTTCCAGTGAAGACCACCTACACCAGAGCCAGACTGGCAGAGCTATACATGGAGAGGATTGTATGCTTGCATGGAGTGCCAAAGCGGATAGTGTCTGATCGTGGTACTCAGTTCACTTCACACTTCTGGCACAAGCTACATGAGTCTATGGACACTAAGCTACATTTCAGTTCAGCTTACCACCCTCAGACAGATGGACAGACAGAGCGGACTAATCAGATTCTGGTGGACATGTTGAGTGCATGTGCACTGCAGTATGGTGTTAGCTGGGACAAGAGTTTACCCTATGCGGAATTCTTGTACAACAACAACTATCAGAAGAGTCTGCAGATTGCACCATTCGAGGCTTTGTATGGCAGGAAGTACAGAACACCACTATTCTGGAATCAGATTGGAGAGAGTCAAGTCTTTGGGCCTGAGATACTTAGAGTTGCAGAATGCCAAGTGCAAGTGATCAGACAGAATTTGAAGGTGGCACAGTGTTGACACCCAAAATTGGCACCAGGAAGAGGCTGACATGTGGGCCGGATTTGGTAGAAGGATGCCATTCGGCTAAAAGGGTTTTTTCTGAAGCATTCGGCAAAGATGCTCTACGGTCGGGAACGCGTCGCCATTCGGCTGAAACGTTCGGCAGATATACTCTGCGGTCGGAATACGTCATCATTCGGCAGAAGCATTGTTCCACAGGCGAAGAGTGGTAGCATTCGGGAAGACATGATGACGTGGATCAACATAAGGAGAAAGCCGGTTCGAACAAGGAAAGCAATATGGGTACGAAGATTCGTCATTTATTTTTAGAAACAAGTGTTGTAGTCGTGCCCGACTAGGAGTTGTATCAGGACCTGGGTATAAATATAAACCCATGGCAGCTGTAAAAGACAATCGAATCAATCATACAACAAACCGGCCCCGTGCCAACATCGAGTCCTTTAGTCGAGTCGTCGAGTTCTTCGAGAGGAGTCATCGATCCGTCGACCTCCGTAAGTACCGGCAACCTTGTATCATGCTTAGTATCATGCGGTGGATTTAAGCTTTGATGCAAGTAGTCTTGTTACCATGCTTAGTATCATCCGGTGGATTTAAGTTGTGGTCTCAAGAAGGTTCCTCTGTTAGGTCATGAGCCATGCGGTGGGCTAAGATCTAGTATGGACCAAGTTATCGGCTCTGTTAGATTTCGGCAAGATCTAACAGATTCATTAAGTTACCCTGTGTTGCTCTGTTTTTACTATGTGCTTAATTCATGCAACACACCTTTGCCCAATCTAGATCGGCTAGAATCGGCTATACTTCATAACATGACGAATTATCCCCTCACAGCCGAATCCGAAACCGATCTAGGTTGCCACGTGTCGCGGGTTCAAGCTTATTGGCATCATGTAGATCTTGACAGAACCGGGTATCATGCGGTAGATGCAGGTTTTTGGGTCGTCTTAGAGCTAATCATCCGGTGGATTAGAATTCGATTCGATCTGATAGATTTATCTTTACCGATTAGGTTTGTTCCTTCGCCATGGATCCCGATTCGGCTAAGTAGCCGTATTCGGCAGTGCTCTCACGAGTGAACGTGTGTTCGTGGGTTTGCATTGGACAATGAGTGCTTTTAGCCTTTCACGATTAGATTGTATCATGCGGTGGATTGATCTAATCTGATTGGTGGTGTGGCCTCAAACGAGTCGTATCATGCGGTGGATTAACTCGTTCGTTGCCATGCTTGACGGGTGCTGCTTTCGGCCTATGCATTCCTTGTTTACTGCGAATTTATGATCATGTTTCACCCTTTTATTTATCTATCATGCTCTGTTTCTCGTTAATCGGCTATGAGTATGTGTTGTAATGTTCATTCTGTTGAAAGCCGATCTTTCGTCATGCTTACGTCACGCATTCGGCAGTGCGTTCCTTGCGTACCTTGTCGATTGCCGAATGTGGGTTTAACTGCCGACAGATAGCTTCTCTGTAGCTATATGTCTCTCAAGATTGGCTTCGACGCCGCAAATATGGAACTGTCTGGTCTCACCCGGCACGTTCCAGGTTTTGATCTAAACGTTTTTATCCCTTTGTTAGTTTTCAGGCAAACTGACTGGCACGCTTCCGGATTCGAAAGTCAGGGCCACGTGTGAAGCCAGCTTGTTCGGCTTGCTGTGTGCTTGGCGTGAGGTGCGGATTTTACGTCAACACACTTTTTGGCACGCCTGGTGGGACACACACATACAAGTTCTCAAGATGCCTAAGTTGAGCGACATCATGAATGTCACTTTGGAAGAATTGTCTGAAGAACATCAACAGATGGTAAAGGTTGCTGCCAACCAATTCATTAACAAATGTTTACTGTCTTTCGCCAAGAACAGGAGCGGTGCACCTTTTCTCAAGTCTGATCTGCCAAGAGTTCTCCTTCCTGGGCAATCTGATCTTACTGAAGAAGAAGAGAGGGAGAGATTCTCGGGCTTGTTATACAAAGCTTTGGGAGAGACAATGACCAATCACAATGCTGCGTTCTTAAACAGTTTTCGGCATATAATGATAAGCATTTTTGGTCAGCATGTGGATAAACCCTTCGAGCAGATACATGGGCAATTGGGTGGTCCGACATACTTCAATGTTCAAGCACCAGTTCAGAAACCACATGGTAAAGAAAATGCTGATGAAACTGGAGGTTCTGGTGCTAAAGATACAAATGGACAACCGATTCGGCAAGATCCTCAGCTTGCACTGCCGAAAACTCGCACGTACGGTGATATGGCATTCGGAACTACAGGGAATCCGCCTGCTTCTGCTTACAAGATATCTCCCTTGAATAACAGACTGCAGAGAGATTTGTATGGAAACGGATATTCAGAGTTTATGGATTACAATGCTATCGACGCTCTCCCGAATCCTGGATATGTTGGTACTGCAGGTATGCTTGCTGGAAGACCAGGGAATCAAGATACCAATATTGACCTCATGGTGCAAAAAATGACCGATGTATTGCAAAATCAATTCGGTCTGAAGCCTAAAAGTCAGGGATACATGTACTCGTCTCCTTTCCCTGAAT
The DNA here is from genome assembly GCA_033239725.1 of Echinochloa phyllopogon. Classification (NCBI taxonomy): domain Eukaryota; kingdom Viridiplantae; phylum Streptophyta; class Magnoliopsida; order Poales; family Poaceae; genus Echinochloa; species Echinochloa phyllopogon. The sequence goes on along the minus strand of BTCW01000015.1, from coordinate 17,011,136 downwards.
GGTACCAAAGGGTATCATTGCCGAATAGAGTCAAGGTGCCTACAGAATTTACTAAATTCTCAGGACAAGATGATACAAGTACTGTGGAACATATAGCTCGATATCTGATGCAGCTTGGAGAGGCTTCGGCAGATGAGGCTTTCAGAATCAGATACTTTCCTTTGTCACTGACGGGCCCAGCTTTTACATGGTTTGCTTCTTTGCCTGCTCAGTCGATTTGCACCTGGAAAGACCTGGAACAGAAATTCCATGCTCATTACTACATTGGCAGTACCGAGAAAAAGTTGGTTGATTTGACCAGCTTAAGGCAGAGGAATAATGAAACACCTACAGAGTTCCTCAGGAGATTTAGGGAAACTAAGAGTATGTGTTTTTCTCTAAACATACCTGATGACCAGCTGGCTGGTATGGCTGTAGCTGGCATGCTGCCTGCCATTCGGGAGAAGCTATTCGGGATGGAGTTTGATGATCTGGGCCAGTTGTCGCACAGATTGGCCTTGATGAGTAACCAGGCGTATGGTTTCAAGAAAGATGTCAGATTTGCTAAAAATAATGATGTGGCTGACATCTATAACCAATTCCTTGAAAGAGCAGATCAAGAAGATGAATATGAAGATAGCGAGGAGATAGCTGCAGCAGAGATAGTGTGGAGCAAAGAACCAGTTACAATGACTCAGAAATGGATCAAACAGATGAAGGGAACATATGATTTTGATGTGACTAAGGCAGACAAGTTGTTTGAGTTCCTGGTGAAAGAAGGCCGAATCAAATTGCCAGAGGGGCATTCTATGCTTCGGCCTGATGGAGTGAAAGATAAGAGGTACTGTGGATTTCATGATAGAAATTCTCATTCCATTAATGAATGCAGAGTCTTTAGGATGAAGATTCAGAAAGCTATCCAGGAAGGACATCTGAAATTCGACAACAAAATGAAACTGGACAGTAACCCTTTCCCTCAGAATATGATCGGGTTCTCGGTTAATATGGTGAATGCTATTCCATCTGGAGAAAAGGGAAGATTGAAAGTTTTAACCTCAAAGAAGGCAAGACAGGATGGTTCAGTTGATCCCACTCGGCAGATCACAATTGAGCAGGTTCGCCAGAAAAATCTTCGGTTCCCGAATAGCCGATTAGAAGTAGGAGAATCCTTTAAACCTAGAGTTACTACACGTATTCTCCTCAACAAATGGCAGCGTCAGCAAGAAAAAGAGCGTTTTCAAAGGCGTGAATACGAGGAGGAGAAAAGAAGACGCGAAGAAGAAAGGTTTGAGGAAGAACAAGAAGAGTATGCTCGAGAGCAGGAACGTGCGCATTGGGGGTGTGCATTCTTCAGACACTGTTGGAACGAAGGTTTGAAGCTTCCCACATGGAATAATTGTCCTGAATGCAATAGTAGATATGATGAATATAGGCAGGGAACTGTCAATCGCCGATCTGTCCATGAAAGAATTGGCAGGGTGCATCCTAGTGATGATCGGCGTTTTAATGATCAACCAAGAAAGAGACATGCTGATCACAAATGGGTTGATCGCGAGGAAGAAGAGGATCATGCTTATGTTTGGCAAAAAGGACAATGGTGCCCACCTGGTTTAAGAAGAAGTCAGAAGAGAAGAGTCCAACGCCTGAGGAATCAAGAATTAAAGCAAGCAAGGCCTAGGATGAAATCGATATGGCTCCCAAAAGACAGGCCTGACGAACATGGTCATTCGGCTCCTACATGTATGGTATGTTTTTTGCCGAATGAATTCATGGCTCCAGCTAATCAAATTGTACAGGAAGAAATATTGCCCGATATAGATGATGCCGAACAATTTGGGTTAATGGCACAATTGATGTTGAACAAACAAGCTGTTTTTGAGAAGCCAGCCCAGAATCGGCACATGAAGCCACTGTACTTGAAGGGATATGTTAATGGCAAACCATTGACCAAGATGTTTGTCGATGGAGGAGCTGCTGTCAATGTAATGCCATATACCACATTCAGGAAGCTTGGTATGGGCCCTAGAGATTTGACACCAACAAGCATAATTCTAAATGATTTTGCTGGAAATCCTTCGGACACCAAGGGATGCGTGCATGTTGATCTGATGATTGGGTCCAAGACTCTGCTTACGACTTTCTTTGTCATTGAAGGCAAAGGGGCATATAGCTTGCTGCTTGGAAGAGATTGGATTCATGCAAATTGTTGTATTCCATCTACTATGCATCAACAGCTTATTCAGTGGATAGATGATGAGGTGGAGATTGTCCAAGCAGATGATTCAATAAGCGTGGCAAACATGGAACCAGCTTTCTGGGAGTATCAAGGCATAGATTGTTTCTCAGGTAAAGACTGGGGAGAAGGTCCTGTGGCACCAGCCAGCAGTGATCAACAGCCGATCGAAGCAGTCGGCTCTCATAGTAATTTTTGATGGAAAATCCAATTGATGGAACTGATGGAAAATTAGGACGTGGATTTGTGTCGGCCGATAAATTAGAAGAAGTGGACATTGGAGATGGTGACAAGCCAAGGCCGACATTTATCAGTGCTAACTTGGATTCGGTTTTCAAAGAAAAGTTGGTGACATTGTTAAAAGAATACAAGGACTGCTTTGCTTGGGATTATTCGGAGATGCCTGGTCTAGACCGTTCTATTGTTGAGCATCGGTTGCCAATCAAACCTGGATACAGGCCTTACAAGCAACCACCCCGAAAAATCTACAAGGAAGAAGTGTTGGCCGATGTAAAAAAGGAGATTGAAAGATTACTAGATGCAAATTTCATTCGGCCATGTAAATACGCGGATTGGATCTCTAATATCGTTCCTGTCTATAAGAAGAATGGAAAGATGAGGGTTTGCATAGACTTTAGAGACTTAAACAAGGCTACACCCATGGATGGATATCCAATGCCTGTTGCTGATTCATTGGTTGATGCTGCTGCTGGATACAAAGTGCTCAGTTTCATGGATGGTAACGCAGGATACAATCAGATTTATATGGCATTGGAAGACATAGTAAAGACAGCTTTCAGGTGTCCTGGACACATAGGGTTGTTTGAATGGGTTGTCATGACCTTTGGATTGAAAAATGCCGGTGCAACTTATCAAAGGGCTATGAATTATATTTTTCATGAGTTGATCGGCAAGATTGTGGAAATATATATTGATGATGTGGTGATCAAGTCATTGGATCATGAGTCTCATTTGGCCGACATAAGAAAAACTCTAGAATGCACCAGGAAACATGGGCTTAAGATGAACCCGAACAAGTGTGCTTTTGGAGTTTCGGCTGGAGAGTTTCTGGGATTTTTGATACATGAAGGAGGAATAGGAGTTGGTAAGAAAAGCATGAAGGCAATTGATGAAATTGTTCCTCCAATTAATCTTAAAGAGCTACAATCACTGCTTGGCAAGATAAATTTTGTGAGAAGATTCATATCGAACTTGTCACAAAAGGTGTTGCCCTTTTCCTCACTATTGAAAATAAAGAAGGATCAAAAGTTTGTATGGGGTGACGAACAACAAAAGGCTTTTAATGAAATAAAGGAGTACATGAAGAAGCCACCAGTATTGGTGCCTCCACAATTGAACAAGCCTTTCAAATTGTACGTGGCGGCCGATGCCCAAACTATTGGATCGGCCCTCATTCAAGAATTTGAAGGGAAGGAAAGAGTAGTTGCATACCTTAGCCGAAAGTTACTAGATCCAGAGACAAGGTATTCGGCTATAGAGAAGCTCTGCTTATGTGTTTACTACTCCTGTACAAAATTTCGGCACTACTTACTACATGCCGAATGCATTGTGTATTCAAAGTTTGATGTGATAAAACACATGTTGTCTATGCCGATTTTGAACGGAAGGATTGGCAAATGGATTTTAGCTTTGTCTGAATTTGAGTTAAGGTTTGAATCGGCAAAGGCTGTTAAGGGACAGATTATTGCCGACTTCATTACTGAACATCATGATACATCAATAACTTTGCTTAACATTGTTCCTTGGGTGTTATTCTTCGATGGATCTTCATGCAACAAAGGTGGTGGAGCAGGTATCTTATTAATTTCACCCAAAGGAGAAACATTTGAGTTTGCTGTTCCCATTCAATCTGCTGTTACTAACAATCAAGCTGAATATGAGGCATTGCTCAAAGGGCTCCAATATTTGAAAGAAGCAGATGCCATTGCGGTTGAAATTTTTGGAGATTCAGAATTGGTCATAAAGCAATTGAATGGTGAATATGAGTGTAAAAGTGATACCTTGAGGAATTACTATGAAGAATGCAAAGAAATATTGAAGAGCTTTCGGTCAGTAATTCTACAACACATTCCTAGAGGGGATAATGGAGAGGCAAATAGATTGGCCCAAAGTGCATCAGGTTATAAAGAGCTTCGAGAAGTTTTTGCTAATGATGTATATGCATTCGGGAGTAATCTGGCAGAAGGTGATTGGAGAAAAGAGATTGCCGATTATCTGGAGAATCCATCCCGAAAAGTTTCTAGAAAGCTCAGGTATAAAGCTTTAAAGTTTATTCTTCTTGATGATAATTTGTATTATAAATCCCTGGATGGAGTGCTGTTACATTGCTTAAATCATGAAGAAGCAAAAAGGCTGATGAGTGAAGTACATGATGGGTTGTGTGGAGCACATCAATCGGCCTACCGAATGAAGTGGGTTATTAGAAGAACTGGATATTACTGGCCGACAATGTTGGAAGATTGTTTTGAATATTATAAAGGATGTCAAGATTGTCAGAAATTTGGAAACATTCAGAGAGTTCCGGCATCAGCTTTGAATCCCATTGTCAAGCCATGGCCATTCAGAGGATGGGGAATGGATTTGATTGGCCAAATAAATCCTCCATCTAGCAAGGGGCATAAGTTTGTGCTTTTGGCAACCGATTATTTTACCAAATGGGTTGAGGCAATTCCATTAAAGAAAGTGACGTCGGAGAATATGGTTGAATTTGTTAAAGAACACATCATTTACAGATTCGGGATTCCTCAGACAATCACCACTGATCAAGGGACTCAATTTACATCTTCAGAATTCAGAGATTTTGCTGAAAGTATGGGCATCAAATTATTGAATTCTTCTCCTTATTATGCCCAAGCTAATGGTCAGGCAGAGGCTTCTAACAAGATTATGATTAAAATTATACAGAAGAAGATTGATCAGAAGCCGAGAAAGTGGCATTCGGTGCTCAATGAGGCTTTATGGGCTTACCGAATGGCTCCACATGGGGCTACACAGACGTCTCCTTATGAGTTGGTGTATGGGCATCATGCTGTCTTGCCATGGGAGATACAATTAGATTCAAGAAGAATAAAGTTGCAAAAGGATTTAAGTTCTAAAGATTATAAAGATTTAATGATGGACGAATTAGAGGATTTGCATATGATTCGTCTCAGGGCCTTGGAGAATATTGAGAAGAATAAAATGCGAGTTGCTAAGTATTACAATAAGAAGGTGAAAGTTAAGCAATTTACAGAAGGTGATTTAGTCTGGAAAGCGATATTGCCGATTGGAACCAAATATGCAGCATTCGGTAAGTGGTCTCCAAATTGGGAAGGTCCTTTCAGAGTGGTTAGATGCGTGCCTGGAAATGCATATATTTTGAGGACATTATTGGGAGAAGAATTTGCTTCTGCTATAAATGGAAGATATTTGAAGAGGTATTATCCCAGTGTTGAAATCGATCGGTGATTGATATATTAATTTGCCGAACAGCCGATATTCGGGAAGAAATCGCCTTCAGAACGAATGTTAACAGAAAAGGAAGATGGCCAATACTGAATGTATTGCCCTTAGCACAAAATATATTACATCAGATGATTCATGCAAGATCACAAAAGATAAGTTTTATTGCCGAAATTCCATGAATCCCTAGTACAAACTAATGGAATAGCTTGTTCAAAACGGACTGAGGATGAATGGAATCGGCAATGGCGGCGCCATGAGCGTCAAGGCGATCTATGGAAGCTTCGATGTCGTCGATCTCCTCCGGGTTACCATTAGCGAAGCCGGTTGGTAGCCTGGAGTAGTCGGTATTGGTGTGCGTCGACATGGCGATTAGGCCTGCGGCAGTGCCCAGACGGATGCCATGCGAGGCCACCTCGTCGATGCGGCCCGCTACCGCACCGAGACGAGCCTCTGGTGTGTCCCCAGGAGCATTCACCTTGTTCGCCAGCTCCTCCACCAGCGCCTTCAGTCGATCGAGTTCAGCATCACGCGCTGCAAGTTTACAAAAGGGGCAACAGATTAATATCATTCGGGAAATGAGATTGAGATTGAGCAGATTGCAGGACTCACCATCGATGACTTCGAGCAGTTGTTTGCGCTCGTGCTGCCATTCGAGGTCAGCAATCCCAGCTTGCTTGGAGATAGCCTCCAGTTCGCGACGAGAGTCGTCGCGCTCTGCCTTGAATCGGCGAGCATCGCCGTCCGTGTAGCGGTAGTCGTCCGATTCGAGAGATCGATTAGACGAACTCGAAGATGCCGCAGGAGCAGCGGCTGGAGCTGCGACTGGCGCACCAGCGCCGGCAATCCATTGGATTACCCTGAAAGAACAAAGAGATTCGTCAAGAAGGAGGAAGGAAATCTCGAGAAGAACAAAGAGAAGCAAGCAGTTACTCACCTGCGGCGAGCGCCGGCACGACTTCCTTCGGCCTCATCGGCGGCCGGGCGCCTCCTGTTGTTGTCGGCCATTGGAAGTTCCTCGGAATGACTGTGGATTGGGAAAAGAATGGCTTGGGCCGGCAAGAACTTGGAAGGCGAAGAACTTGGTGAAGAAACTGTGGGCTGCCTAGGTGTTTATTTATAGAACCCGCAGAGGAAATCGTGGCCAAAAATCGTGGCACGTATTCCGAAGAGTTCGGAAGGTGGAAGGGATTTTCCAGCCGATCAGTTCTCATGTCGTTTGAGATTCTTATCGAGTCATATTCGGCTTTGACTGGATGGGATTCGGCTATGTTATAGTTGAAGCGTTTTCGGGTCTAAGTACTATTATGGCTAACTTTGCCGAATGAGTCATCCACAATGAAGGAAAACAGAGTTAAAGGGATGACAAGATTACAGGATTAATAAAACATTCGGCTGTCAAACTATTTTACATAATTCACACACCCAAGAACTTTGAGATTACATTTTTGGCATTTGATATCATATTGCTAATGTTCTCTAATAAGTTTTTATCAGCTTCTTGGGTTCTGGTCAGAGCAGCAAGCTTCGCCTTGAGTTGTTTGTCTTCGTTTAGAGCTGCTAAGGCTTCCTTTCGCCTTCTCTCTGTTAACTTGGGAAGCTCGATTATCTTCTTCTTGTCAGCTTCAATTTCGGCCGATAAATTTCTCAATTCGGCTTCGAGCGCAGCTTTTCTGATTTCCTTCATTTCAAGTTCAGATTCCAGTTTGATCAATGATTCCTTGTCATTCTGAACTTGAGTATGCAGGTCTTTTACAGATTGCTTGACCAAAGCTCTCCTTTGCTCCAAGGCTGGTTGAGCCGATTGATTCTTCAGAGCTTGCTTCACTGCGATAAACTGATCATCCAATCTGGAAATTGGATCTAAAGAAGTCTTGATATCGGCAGGAAGATCTTGGTCAAATGATTCAAGCAAATCTCTTAAAAGATCAGCATTGGTAACTTGTTCCCGGGTGTCTTTTTGCAGAAAAGAGAGGATTTCCTTCAGTTTTGCTTGATTCTCCTCTGATAAAGTTTGACCAGAAGAAGTTTCTTCTCCTTGTTCGGCAACTAGATCATCCACAGCAAATGAATAGCTGGGTGAAGAAGTTGTTTTCTCCTGAAGAAAGATTATGCCGAATTATTGATGATCCATTAAATAAAGAACCGGAAGACTGGGTGATTATCTCTACCTCATTCCTGGTCTCTTGGATGGAAAGAGAGGGCAGCTCGAGCTCAGGCAAAGATTCTTGTATGTCATGCTGAGAAGAGCTTGGAAGATCTGTTGGTGGAGAAGAAACTTCTAGTTGAGGAACATCAGGAGAAGCTGAAGCTAGTTCTTGATGAGAAGGAGGACTCTCCAAGATTGGATCTGTTGAAATTTGCTCTGAAACTGAAAAGGAATCAATGCCGATGGAAAGGAACTTTAAAGATGAGATAGTGAGAAATTTTACCAATCATTGAAGCGTCGGCAGGACCTGCACTGATTGCTAGCTGTTGTTCTCTGCCCTGAAATCAAGGGGAAATAAAGCTGAGCAAAAACACCAAAAGCATTATAGTCAAAAAAGGAGGACTCTGACCTTGATTTTGCTACTTGTTCTTTTCTTCTTTACAACTGAAGGGGCAGCTATAAGGAGGGTTTTCCTCTTGACAGATGATGGTCTAGTGAGTATTGGATCTGAAGAAGCTTGTCTAGCCATCAGCTGAGCCAAAGTAGGGGATTGGTGCCCCAAAGCAGAGATTGGGCCTGCAGTTTTGTATAAAATTGCCCTGGCAAGAGGGGCAGGTGTTATGTCCTGCAAAATAATAAAGTCAGAATCAATTGGGGCTAGTGTTGTTAAGACAGATAAAGGAATGAGCATATTACCTCTGCAGTTGGCTGATAATCAGGCATTAATTCGAGACAGAAGGGATGAATTGGCATGTTGAAGATATGATCATGGAATTCTTGCCACCAGAGAGTGAAGGAAGGATGAGCAGATGTTATTAGCACAAAAGGATCAGGTGCATAAATGGTTCCACAGCATTTATAGTTGAAAATCCTTCTTGTTTCTGTGAAATCCTTGACTATCTCCCTAGGCCTGAGGAATTCATGGAGGAATAGCCTAGGGGGCACTTGGCCACATCCCAACTGTCTAGCCATCATGTTTGGCTGATAATATTCATATGTGCTTTGGACTAGTCTCCCTCCACAGAATTCGGCTGGCAAGGTGCAGGGCTGGATGAAGGCATTGAAAATTGCTACAGATTGTACATCAGTGCATCCAGTCTCAAAGCTGAATTCGCAAGGGAGAGTAAGATTGTCATTGTCCAAATAAGGGAACCAAAGAGGATTGGCGAAACCTCTGAAGAAGAGCTCAAACAGTTCACCAATGTTTTTGTTGATAAGTACAGTGGAGGCAGCTTCTCCATAAGTTTGACAACCTTTGGTTCTCCGGGTTTCTCCTTCTTTATAATTGATTGAAGGGAAGTTTCGGCTGTTGAGATCAATAGCAACAATTTGATGCATGTATAATTGCAGCCACATTTGGACAAACCACCAAGGACCATTGACACAGGGGATCTTCTTGTTAGTGTGCATCAGGTGGGTGGTTTGGTTGAGCATATGGTAAACACTTCCCAGGAGATATTTCCCAAGTGGGATGACTTTTCCAGCAGCCAGCTCTTCAGCCATCACAATGTGATTCAAGGTTGGCTCATTGGCTTTGCCACAAAAGACTGATCTGCATAGCCACATATTCAGGAAGGCCCTGTATTCAACATCGGTCAGAGGGCCATCAGACATATGATTCTGAATGTATCTCTTATATCCAACCCCTGTTTTCACTCCTGTCTGCTTGGAGGAACCTTTGTGATCATATGGGTGTACAGTTCCTGTGACGTTCAGGCCAGTCATCATGTAGACATCGGCCAAGGTTGGAGACATTGGGCCATGACCAAAAAGAAAGGTATTTGTACCATTGGACCAAAAGTGGCAAGCTGCAATCAGGAGGTTCTCATTTTTTGGTGTTTCAGCTAATGACAGCTCCAGGCAATGAGAAATACGCAAATGATCCCAATTCTGTGTTTGAGGGCTTTTATCATCAGACATCCTTTTATACCAGTTTCTCCATCCGGCGATTGGGGGCAAAGGCCAGTTCTTGAAAGCGTCTTGCCACTCATGAGGTTTTGTCAGTGAAATCTTAAAAGGAATCCGCTGAGATTCGGCCGCAATGATTTCAGAGGGATCTGAATCTCCTACGGGACCGAGGAAATAAGATGGAGATTTTTCCTCAACAGGGATGAGGATTTCGGCAGCTAGGGCCTATCAAGAATGAAAGGGGATAAGAAGAAATTTAAAATGCAAATCGAAAGAAGACTGTCGAACATGCTTGAGGGGATTGAAGTTTACCTGGAGAGCAAGATCTTGGTCCGCCATTCGAAGGTTGGATCTTGGAGGGCGATGACTTAGGGTTCGGATCCGGATGAGAACTCTAAGGATTCAGAAGGAGAAGCGGGTGCCGAGCAGAACTAACTTGGAAATGTTAAGTGCTTTTGGTCAATTCCGAGATAAAAGTTACCTCTTATCCCGAAATTGAAGGGGCATGTGTTGACACCCAAAATTGGCACCAGGAAGAGGCTGACATGTGGGCCGGATTTGGTAGAAGGATGCCATTCGGCTAAAAGGGTTTTTTCTGAAGCATTCGGCAAAGATGCTCTGCGGTCGGGAACGCGTCGCCATTCGGCTGAAACGTTCGGCAGAGATACTCTGCGGTCGGAATACGTCATCATTCGGCAGAAGCATTGTTCCACAGGCGAAGAGTGGTAGCATTCGGGAAGACATGATGACGTGGATCAACATAAGGAGAAAGCCGGTTCGAACAAGGAAAGCAATATGGGTACGAAGATTCGTCATTTATTTTTAGAAACAAGTGTTGTAGTCGTGCCCGACTAGGAGTTGTATCAGGACCTGGGTATAAATATAAACCCATGGCAGCTGTAAAAGACAATCGAATCAATCATACAACAAACCGGCCCCGTGCCAACATCGAGTCCTTTAGTCGAGTCGTCGAGTTCTTCGAGAGGAGTCATCGATCCGTCGACCTCCGTAAGTACCGGCAACCTTGTATCATGCTTAGTATCATGCGGTGGATTTAAGCTTTGATGCAAGTAGTCTTGTTACCATGCTTAGTATCATCCGGTGGATTTAAGTTGTGGTCTCAAGAAGGTTCCTCTGTTAGGTCATGAGCCATGCGGTGGGCTAAGATCTAGTATGGACCAAGTTATCGGCTCTGTTAGATTTCGGCAAGATCTAACAGATTCATTAAGTTACCCTGTGTTGCTCTGTTTTTACTATGTGCTTAATTCATGCAACACACCTTTGCCCAATCTAGATCGGCTAGAATCGGCTATACTTCATAACATGACGAATTATCCCCTCACAGCCGAATCCGAAACCGATCTAGGTTGCCACGTGTCGCGGGTTCAAGCTTATTGGCATCATGTAGATCTTGACAGAACCGGGTATCATGCGGTAGATGCAGGTTTTTGGGTCGTCTTAGAGCTAATCATCCGGTGGATTAGAATTCGATTCGATCTGATAGATTTATCTTTACCGATTAGGTTTGTTCCTTCGCCATGGATCCCGATTCGGCTAAGTAGCCGTATTCGGCAGTGCTCTCACGAGTGAACGTGTGTTCGTGGGTTTGCATTGGACAATGAGTGCTTTTAGCCTTTCACGATTAGATTGTATCATGCGGTGGATTGATCTAATCTGATTGGTGGTGTGGCCTCAAACGAGTTGTATCATGCGGTGGATTAACTCGTTCGTTGCCATGCTTGACGGGTGCTGCTTTCGGCCTATGCATTCCTTGTTTACTGCGAATTTATGATCATGTTTCACCCTTTTATTTATCTATCATGCTCTGTTTCTCGTTAATCGGCTATGAGTATGTGTTGTAATGTTCATTCTGTTGAAAGCCGATCTTTCGTCATGCTTACGTCACGCATTCGGCAGTGCGTTCCTTGCGTACCTTGTCGATTGCCGAATGTGGGTTTAACTGCCGACAGATAGCTTCTCTGTAGCTATATGTCTCTCAAGATTGGCTTCGACGCCGCAAATATGGAACTGTCTGGTCTCACCCGGCACGTTCCAGGTTTTGATCTAAACGTTTTTATCCCTTTGTTAGTTTTCAGGCAAACTGACTGGCACGCTTCCGGATTCGAAAGTCAGGGCCACGTGTGAAGCCAGCTTGTTCGGCTTGCTGTGTGCTTGGCGTGAGGTGCGGATTTTACGTCAACACACAGTCCAGGCAGAAGAGTTATGCTGATGTCAGACGAAGGGATCTCAGTTTTGCAGTTGGAGATTTTGTGTACCTCAAGGTGTCTCCGATGAGGGGCGTGAAGAGGTTCAATGTCAAGGGCAAGCTAGCACCTCGATACATCGGACCTTTCCAAATACTTGAAAGGAAAGGTGAAGTGGCATATCAGTTAGGACTACCCGAGAGATTGGCCGGAGCGCATGATGTGTTCCATGTGTCACAGCTGAAGAAATGTTTGCGGGTGCCTGAAGAGCAAATCCCGATAGATGAGCTGAATGTGTAAGAGGACCTCACTTATGAGGAGTATTCGGTCAGAATTCTGGAGGTGTCGGAGAGGGTGACAAGGTACAAAGTCATCTGGATGTGCAAGGTATAGTGGAGCCGACACTCGGAGGATGAAGCAACTTGGGAACGGGAGGAAGATCTCAAGACCGAGTACCCACAGCTCTTCGCATCTACATCCGAATCTCGAGGACGAGAGTCATCTTAAGGGGGGTAGGTTTGTAACACCCAAAAATTGCCTATTTAAAATTTTTAGTAATTAATTGGCATTTATTTAATTTGTTCATAACTAATATAGGTTAAATGAATTATTCATGAAAATTAAAATCAAATATAAGTTGTAGAAATATTTTTGTTGCATTCATGTTGCTGCATTTATTTTTTTTATATTACTTGTGATTCAAATGAGAATTCAAATTTATTTCAATTCAAATTTGAATCACCTTGTTTGGAGTCCTAGAAAAGTTATTTCAACACGAGTCCATTTCTGCTCCCTACACTCTCTGCCTGGTGCACTCCTGCTCCTCCAACTCTCTTCCTCGGCCCAAATCCCTCCACTCCTCTTCCCCCCTGCCCCCCCCCCCCCCCCCCCGCCTGGGCCTCTCTCACCCGGCCCAGCTGCCTCTCCGGCCCAACTCCCATGCCCCACTCTCTCCCTTCCCTCTCCCACCGACAAGCGGGGCCCGCCTGTCATCTCCTTCTCCCACCTCTATTTCATTCTACCCCTCCGCGCGATAGACTCCTGCACCGGCGCTTCCCCGCATGGCAAGCTCCACCTCCCCGCGCGGCTGTGGACCACCGAGGAGCACCCCGAAGCTTCGTGGAGCCTCCCCGCACACGCCTTCCTATTTTCGCCGTGCGCCCCGCATGGAAAGCCCCTGTCCCGATGGCAACCCACGATTTGCCGCCGGCCGCCAGCCGATCCCCAGCGAACCTGCCAATTGCGACCGTCCCCGGGCTATTTAAGCACCCCCACGCACCCCAAGTCGTCACACACCTCGCTCCGCTCCCACGCCCCGCTCCGGCGCCGCCCGAGAACCTCCACCGGCCATCGTCGTCGACTGCGGCCGCCATTGCTCCACCACCGTCGTGGACCCCTTAGGTGCGTTCGCCTTGGCCCTCTGGTGCTCCCGAGCCAAGCCACGCCCAAAGCCAGGCACCATAGCACCCATCCCCCCTCTCGCCGGCGAGCCTCGCCGCTGGTCCTCGTCGTCCGGCGTCCCCGTCGCTCCCCCGTCGACGTGAACCGTCCAGAGCTCGCCATGCCGCCCTGAGTCTCTAGGACCAAACCCCGGAGCCAATGGAGCCCCCTAGCGCCAAATCCCCCTTACTCCGGTGAGCCTACGCCGCTCCCAGCGGTGGCGCCGCCGCCCCCATCCTGTTTCCCGCAGGTCGCTGCCTCGGGTCGATCTGGATCCAGATCTGAAGGTCCTCGTGCGCCCCCTGACTCGGGTCAATCAGGCGCATACCGGTCAACTCCGGTGGATTAGCAAGAAAGCCCCTCCATTATTTAAAATAGAACCCGTAGTCCACCGTAGTTCAAAAGTAATTGCAGTTAGGTCCTTTTTCTTTTGAAAAACCCCCTGCCCTTATTAATTATAGAACTCGTGGTCCTGAGTTGCGTCTGTTGCGCATAGGCCCTCCTGTTTTTACTCGTATTTACGCATAGGTCCTCGGTTTTCTTCAAATAAGCCCCTGGAACCTTTTAAAAATTGTCAGCATGTCCTAAAACTTAGAAAAGCCATATCTTTTCCATTTTAGCTCCGATTATTGTGATTTTCGCGCTCATGTGTTCGTAGTGAAGCGTAGAATATTTCCAAAAGCTTTATTTATACTGTTTATACTGTTTGGTGTACTGTTCTAATAGATTATTATTTGTTTGCATGTATTGGTTTGCGTGCTCGTTTGTATGGTGATTTGTGTCCAGTCGGTGAGCCGTACGCTTTGGAGTTCGAGTATGTGGGGGACTTTCCGGAGCAGGACCCACAGCAGCAGCAACAGCAGCAGCCGCCCTTCGAGGAAGGCAAGTTATAGCACAGACAATCCTTTCTACCTACTCACTTGTATTAAAATTATTACATACTTGCATCTGTCTAAATTTGATGTACCATTAAGGTTGTACCTAGTTTGTTTACTCTTATCCTTTGATTACATTGGGTTTATGCATATGGGTAGATTTTGCTATGCACAGCTACTGTAACTTGCATCTGTCTTGGTCAAGTAACTTGTACGTCTCTAGCTTGCCAGTGGTTACCGGTGGGGCCGACGGCGTTATGAGAAGTAAGGCACGGGGTGTTTCTTGATTCCATTGAGGACGGTAGCCCCGTCGGCTAGGTCTCGTTAGACCCAGTCCCGTGTTGGGAGTCCCTGCGACGGGGAATTCCGCACGTTGCGCATTGTTGGGTGCGATGCTCGCGCTCTGGATGCCATCGACCCCCCTATGGTGTGACTCCGTAGGGGTACGTCGATCTCGGTGCCTAGAGTCTCACCACCTTATTGTACCTGAGCGGCCACTGTCTTGTTAGGGTGTCATGTAAAAAGCCTCGTAGCATTCCTATGCAATCACACCTTGGAAGTCTTGATGTGAGTGGTTTTGTGCAAAGTTCTTTTGAACTTTTACGCGACTAGTGGTTGAGTGTAAATCTATCATGATAGCCTTGCTCAGGGTCACGAGCGGCCTGGATCCTTTTTTATTAGAAGGTGATGTTTATTTATGTTTAATGTCACTTATACTTTATTAATTGGGTTACAACAGGGTTTCATTCACTTGTAGTAATTTGGTTAATATTAAAATGAACCAACTAAAAATGCTAATGCAGTTAAGCCGTGTCTAGCCTATTTTGAGCCTTCATACCCATGCTATACTTGCTAAGTAATTGTTTACTTACACTTGTCATTTTATTCAACAAATCCCGGATGGGTAAACAGATTGGGCTGGGCATGAGTCTGCTGCTGAGTTTCTAGGAGATTTACCGTACTACTGAGTTGTGATCTCCTAGTCAGAGTCCCTGCGGATTGCGGCCCCATTAGTTGAGAGTTTTATTAGTCTTCCGCTGTTATTGTTTAGATCATTTATGAAGCACTCTGGTGTAAACATTTTGTTTAATGAAGAATTTATTCCAGCATATGTTCTCTGTTTATCATATTTGTTCGCTATATGTGTACTATGACTTCCTGGGCACACATATGGCCGCATTCGGGTTTTTATGAAAATCCGGGTGTGACACAGGGGGTCTTGGGGGTTGGGTTTTATAGGGCGCAGGGGCATGCATCGGCGTGCGGGCCACACCAATTGGGCGGCGGCCGGCGAATCCGCCCTTTCCAAGCTGGGAGCTCCTTTCCATGCGAGGGGCAGCCCCAAGAAGGAAGGGAGCGGGTGCAGGAGCTTCGGGGAAGCTTCTGAGGGGCCCACGATACGGGGAGAGCGTGTAGGGTAGCCGACGGGGGCGGCGTGAATCGCGCCGGGGAGAAGGGGGGCTCAGGCAAGAGGTAGGGGGAAGACCCGACAGGTGAGGCCCCCTGTCAGCGAGTGGGAGAGAGGGAGAAGGGGTGAGCGTGAGCGTGAGCTGGGCCGGCGTGGGAGCTGTGGGCCGGATCGGGGGGGGGGGGGACGGGGCCCACGTGGAGGGGGAGACGAGCTGGGAGGCGTGCTGGGCCGAGCTGGCTTGGGGAGGAAATAAGGGGGAGCAAAATCGGCCAAGGGACAAAGTCCAGGGGCAGAATCGAACTCGGTTTAAAACAACTTTTCTAAGGATCAAAGAAATGCAAATTAAATTTGAATTTAAACAGAATTTAAATTCCAATTTAATTTACTATCAAACAAAACACAGTGCGGCATCATGAATGCAACAAAAATATTTCTACAACTTATATTTGATTTTAATATTAAAAAATAATTCATGTAACCTATATTAATTATGAACAATTTAAATAAAAGTAAATAAATTACTAAAAATTTTAAATAGGCTAGTTTTGGGTGTTACAAACCTACCCCCATTAAGATGAATCTCGTCCTCGAGATTCAGATGTAGATGCGAAGAGCTATGGGTACTCGGTCTTGAGATCTGCTTCCCTTTCCCAAGTTGCTTCATCCTCCGAGTGACGGCTCCAATGTACCTTGCACATCCGGATGACATTGTTTCTTGTCACCCTCTCAGACATCTCCGGAATCCTGACTTGATACTCCTCGTAAGTGAGATCCTTTTGCATGTTCAGCTCATCTATCGGGATCTGCTGTTCAGGCACCCGCAAACATTTCTTCAGCTGAGACACATGGAACACATCGTGCACTCCGGCTAATTTCTCGGGCAGTCCCAACTGATATGCCACTTCGCCTTTCCTTTCAAGTATCTGGAAAGGTCCAATGTATTGAGGTGCTAGTTTGCCTTTGACATTAAACCTCTTTACGCCTCTCATCGGTGACACCTTGAGGTACACAAAGTCTCCAAGTTCAAAACTGAGATCCCTCCGTCTGACATCAGCATAACTCTTCTGCCTGGACTGTGCCACCTTCAAGTTCTATCTGATCACTTCCACTTGGCGTTCTGCCTCTCTGAGTATCTCAGGCCCAAAGACTTGACTTCCTCCTATCTGATTCCAGAACAATGGCATTCTACACTTCCTGTCGTATAGAGCCTCGAACGGTGCCATCTGTAGACTCTTCTGATAGCTGTTGTTGTACGAGAATTCCGCATAGGGTAAACTCTGGTCCCAGCTAACCCCATACTACAGAGCACATGCCCTCAACATGTCCTCTAGAATCTGATTAGTCCGCTTTGTCTGTCCATCTGTCTGGGGTGGTAAGCTGAACTAATCTGCAACTTAGTGTCCATAGACTCATGCAGCTTCTACCAGAAGTGTGAAGTGAACTAAGTACCACGGTCAGACACTATCCGCTTTGGCACTCCATGCAAGCACACAATCCTCTCCATGTATAGATCTGCTAGTCTGGCTCCGGTGTATGTGGTCTTCACTGGAAGAAAGTGTGCCACTTTGGTCAAGCGGTCCACAATCACCCAAATGGAGTCAAATCCTCGTTGAGTGCGGGGTAGACCCGTTATGAAGTCCATACCAATTTCTTCCCATTTCCATTCCGGTATCTTCAAGGGTTGGAGTAATCCGGCTGGCCTCTGATATTCAGCTTTGACTCTCTGACATGTGTCACATAGAGCCACATATGTTGTCACATCACGCTTCAATCCGTACGACCAGAATCTCTCTTTGATGTCTTGTTACATCTTTGTACTTCCCGGGTGGATCGAGTATGCCGAATCACGTGCTTCTCTTAAGATCGTGTCCTTGATCTGCGCCATGTCAGGTACACATATCCCCTTCCCGTGCCACAAGGTTCCTTGTTCATCCACTCGGGATCCAGGGGCCTTTCCTAGGGCAACATTCTCCATAATTTCTTTGATCTTTTCATCCTCGAGTTATCCCTTACGGATTACCTATTCCAGAGTCGGTTCCACTACCATCTCTGTGATGCTGGCCACGAATCCTGGGCTCATTCTCTCAAACTCCAGACTGAGCTCTTCTGACAGACACTGTTCGGTGACCTTGTTCACATAGCTCCTCCTGCTAAGAGCATCTTCCACCAAGTTAGCCTTCCCTGGGTGGTAGTGAATCTCCAGAGATCATAGTCCTTGATCAACTGCAACCATCGGTGCTGCCTCATATTCAGATCTGACTGACTGAAGACGTACTTGAGGCTCTTGTGATCGGTGAATATGTCACATTTGTGTCCGATCAAGTAGTGCCTCCAAATTTTCAGAGCATGTACTATAGCTGCCAACTCCAGATCATGCATCGAGTAGTTCTGCTCATGCTTCCTCAATTGTCTTGATGCATATGCCACGACTCTCCCATCCTGCATGAGCATCACAGTAGATGGAGAAGCTCTTGGCTATGTCGGGCAAAATTAGCACAGGTGCTATTGTCAGCCTCTTCTTCAATTCTTCGAAGCTGGTTTGACACTCCTCTGTCCAGACAAACTTGGCATTTTTCTCCAATAACGGCGTCATGGGTTTAGCAATCTTGGAGAATCCTTCGATGAACCGTCGATAATATCCAGCCATCCCGAGGAAAATCCTAATCTCGCTGACATCCCGAGGTGGGTTCCAGGTCAACACATCGTTATCCTTTTTCGGATCGACTATCACTCCTCCATTGGACAGCATGTGTCCCAAAAATGCCACTTCCTTCAATCAGAACTCACACTTGCTCATCTTGGCGTATAGCTGATGTTCCCAGAGTCTATGCATCACCAATCTCAAATGATCTTCATGTTCCTCTTCATTCTTGGAGAAGACCAAAATGTCATCAATGAACACCACCACAAACTTGTCGAGGTAGTCCATGAACACACTATTCATTAGGTACATGAAGTATGCGGCAGCATTGGTCAGCCCAAAGGACATAACCGTGAACTCGTACAACCCGTACCGAGTAGTGAAAGCTGTCTTGGGTATGTCTAACGACCGGATTCTCATCTGATGATAACCCGATCAAAGATCTATCTTGGAGAACACACAAGCTCCCTTCAGCTGATCAAACAGATCATCAAAAGCATTAATGCCGCTAAGTATTTTTTCACAAAAGCAGCGGATATGAAAGCATGCAAAGCTCCAGAATCGAACAAAATAGTTGTAGGGGTAGAGTTGACAGGGAACGTACCCACGACCACATCAGTAGCTCCCTCAATGGTCTCCGCCCCAGTGTGGTTGCTTGTCTCTGGCGGGGTTCTGCGGAGCACGGTTTGCCTGGCCTTGCTGCTGATTCTGCGGTAGCCCAGCCCTCTAATTGTTGTTCTGGCCAGCGGCGTTCTGAGTCTTCTTAGGGCAGACATTGGCAAAGTGTCCCTGCTCTCCACAGTGGTAACACACCCTAGGGCCCACTAGTGTGTTGTTGATGGGGTTGGGGCGCTGAACTGGGCCTTGTTGCACCACGTTGCGCTGAGCTGGAGCATTCTGCAAGATTCACTGTTTCTGTGGCGCCTTGGGGTACTGGGGGCGTTGCTGGTACTGGTCACGGTTGAGCGGGCCGGGCTGACTCTGGAAGCGCTGCTGGCTCCCCATCTGCTGACTTCCCTGAGGAGGAACGAAACGGGGGCGACTGCTGCTCCCCATCTGCTGGCCCTGGAACTTCCTCTTCTTCTCTTCCATCTCACGGCACTTGTGTTCCAGCATCAAAGCGCCGTCCACCAGTTCCTAAAACTTGGGGAACCTGGTGCACATCAGCTGGTACTGCAGTGCATCCTACAAGCAGTTGCGGAACCTGGTCTGCTTCTTCTTGTCGGTGTCCACGTCTTCCGGGGCATAGCGGGCCAGCTCGATGAACTTGTCATGGTAAGAGGTGGCACTCATCCCTTCTTGCCTCAGTTCCATGAACTCCTTCTTCTTCAGGGTCATCAGGGCTTCTGGCACGTGGTGGGAGCGGAAGCTGCTACGAAACTCCTGCCAAGTGATCTGAGTACGGTCGACGTGAGCGTAGTGGTACGAGTCCCACCAGTCCAATGCTGGTCCTTGGAGCTGTCCTCCGGCGTACAACACCTTCTCCCGATCGTTACACTGCGCAATGTCGAGCTGTCTCTCCACCGCCTTGAGCCAGTCATCATCCTGCAGGCGGTTGCTGGCCTTGCTGAAGGTGGGAGGACGTCCCTTCAGAAATTCACCCCTCTTGTCCCGGGGTGGCATGTTGTTTTAGTTCTGCTGCATCATTGCCATCGTCTGGGCCATCTGCTGCATCAAGGGGGTCTGCGTATGCATCATCTGCTCAATGGTGGGAGGTGGTGGCGGTAGTGGTACTCCGCTAGCACCGGTGTTGCTCCTTGTGTTCACCATCTATCATCAATAAGTAAGTCTCATAAAAACTCCAATGATTATGACTTTAGAGGTTTACTAACTTGTTAGGATGGAGGGTTTGATGGAAAAAAAGCAATAGAAATGAATACCCCCTTCTATGTAATCACTAATGTCCTTAAACCTTAGTCCTGCATCTAGATGGTGGTAGACTTGCGTCTACGCCCATCACAATCACTACAAAAATCCAAATCAAGCATAAGCATAATGACAACCATTTCAAGCACCTAAAGACATGATTCACACAAGACTTGACAGCACTTGAGTTTTGAAAAAGTGAAACTAGACGGCCCATAACACATAATCATGGTGGTCTCCTGATTTAATTCAACCATTCTAACTAGGCTGCGATCGTACAGTCAGCACGGCTCTGATACCAATCTGTCACACCCGGATTTTCACAAAAACCCGAATGCGGCCATATGTGTGCCCAGGAAGTCAAAGTACACATATAGCAAACAAATATGATAACAGAGAACATATGCTTGAATAAATCCTTGATTAAATAAAGTTTTACATCAGAGTGCATCATAAATAAACTAACCAAATACAGCGAAAGACTAATAGACTCTCAAACTAATGGAGCCACAATCCACAAGGACTATGACTGGGAGATCACAACTCAGTAGTACGGCAAATTTTCTAGAAACTCAGCAGCAGTCTCATGCCCAACCCAATCTGTTTACCCATCCAGGATTTTTCTTAATAAATGACAAGTGTAAGTAAACATTTACTTAGCAAGTATAGCACGGTGTATGAAGGCTCAAAATAAGGCTAGACTCGGCTTAACTGCGTTAGCATTTTTAGTTGGTTCATTTTAACATTATCCAAGTTACTACAAGTGGATGAAACCCAGTTGCAACCCAATTAATAAAGTATAAGTGACATTAAACAGAAATAAACATCATCTTCTAATCAAAAAGGATCCAGGCCATTCGTGACCCTGAGCAAGGCTATCATGATAGATTTTACACTCTGCAGAGGTTTCGCCCTTTACCCACCAGTCGCATAAAAGCTCAAACGAACTTTAAACCCAATCACGCGGTGGTGGACCAGACCTCACAAATCACACTTCCGATTTGTGACCGCATAGGGATGCTACGAGGCTTTTCAAAAGACACCCTAACAAGACAGTGTCCGCTATGGTGCAACATAGGTAGTATGGCCCAAGGCACCGAGATCGACTTACGCCTACGGAGTCACACCATAAGGGGGTTGATGGTGTTCAAAGCGCGGGCATCACATCCAACAATGCGCAACGTGTGGAGTTCCCCATCGCAGGGACTCCCAGCACGGGACTGTGCCTCACGGGGGCATAGCCGACGGATCACCCGTCCTCGGTGGATCAAACCATACACTCACGAGCGGTTCTCATAGCGTCGTCAGCCACTCCGGTAACCACTGACAAGGTAGAGACGTACATGCTACTTGACCAAGACTAGAGCCATAATAGTTCTAGCAGTGGCGACAGGCTCTTGGGTTGCCGCTTTAAGAACTGGACCTTATGGAGAGACACTAGAGCAAAGTACGATGCACATGCTCTAGCTCCCTAAACCAAGTTGCTAAAAAAACAAGTTTTATCATTAACGTTAGAGTGAACCATTAAGTCAAGATTAACAATTAAATAATCATGATAGTAGTGGCGCATAGCAAAGATCTACCCATATGCATAAACCCAAGGTAATCGAAGGACGGGATAATCAATCTAGGTACAATCTTAATGGTACATCAAATTAGACACATGCATTTATGAAATAATTTAATACAAGTGGGTAGGTAGCAATGATTGTCTGTGCTATAACTTGCCTTCCTTAAAAGGCGGCTGCTGCTGCTACTGTGAGTCCTGTCCCTGGAAGTCCTCGTACTCGAAGTCCAACGCGAAAGGCTCACCGACTGGACACGAATCACCACACAAACATCCACGCAAGCCAATACATGCAAACAAATAATATTCTATTAGAACAATACACCAAACAGTAGAAATAGTACAAATAAAAGTTTTAGAATTAATCTACGCTTCACTACGAACACATGAGCGTGAAAATCACACTAATCGGAGCTAAAATGGAAAAGATATGACAAATCTAAGATCTAGGGACCTGTTGGCAAGTTTTAAAAGTTTCTAGGGGCTTATGTGTGAAAAGTTAGGGACCTAAACATGATTATACGTCAAACTACAAGGGCGTACACGTAAAAAGGACGAGACATGACGGTGGGTTCTAGTATTCGAAAGCGTAGGGGTTTTTTACAAAAACAGGACCTAGATGCAATTATTTTCTAAGGGCAGTGGACTACGGGTTCTAAATTAAATCTTGCAGGGGCTTTTTTAGAAAAATGCCGGCGCTGACCGGTACTTGGGGGTTTTACTTGGACAGAGTTGCATGGGACCCATTGGATGATCCAGATCAGGCCGGGCGAGGGGATGGTCGCCGGCACGGGGGTCACGGCGGCGCCGCCACTGCGCGCGACGGAGGCTAGCCGGAGCAAGCTCGAAGTCGAGCTGCCGGCCTCCAATTGGGACGGGATCTAGATGGGGAGAGATCTGGGGGATCCGGGAGTACACCCAGGGGCTCATGTCGGCCAGGAGGGGACGGGGCGGCCGGGCAGCAATGAACCGCGGGGGAGCTCACTGGCGAAGGTGGAACGCAAGCTATGGTGCATGAGAGCGGGAGTGGGGTGGCTTGGGGGCGACCTTACCTTCGCGCGATACTCCTAGGATGGCAGGATTGGGTGGCACGGCGCTGGAGCGTGCGGTCGACGGTGGCGGTGCTCGGCTCGGGGGACGGCGACGTGGGGAGCTCGGGTGGGGAGGCATTGCTGCAGCTCAGGGGCTCAGGGAGGATCGGGTGAGGGTCGGGCTCCAGTGGGGAGGCTTAAATAGCCCCAGGTTGGAGCCCTTGGCGTGCGCACCACGAGAATCCGACAACGGCCGGCGATCCAGGTTTTCCAAGCGGGGAAGGCCCCTTTCCTAACGAGGCGCTACACGGAGAAGGAAGGAGCGGGTGCGGGGAAGCTGTGGGGAAGCTGCTGGGGTGGCCACGGGCGCTGGGCGGCCGGCCGGGGCGACTATGATTTCGCCGGGGAGGGGGGGCGGTTGGGCGAGAGGAGGAAGGAGGACCTGATGGGCGGGTCCCACTAGGCAGTGAGAGGGGGAGAAGGAAGGGGGGTGCTGCGGTGTTGGGCCAGCGCGAGAGGTGAGCGTGGGCCAACGCGGGCGTGCGAGCGGGCCTGCTCGGTAAAAAGGAGTGGGGAGGGGGGAGCTGGGCCAGGCTAGGGAGGAGAGTAGAGGGAGTGGATGTGAGCCGAGAGAGGAGTCTAAGGAGCAAAAGTGGACTAAGCTAGAATAACTTTTCTAGGATTTAAACAATAGCAAATTAAATTCAAATTTAAACGGAATTTAAATTCCAATCTAACTTACTAAGAAACAAAACATAGTGCAGCAGCATGAATGCAACAAAAATATTTCTACAACTTATACTTGATTTTAATATTCATAAATAATTCATTTAACCTATATTAATTATGAACAATTAAAATAAAAGCCAATAAATTACTAAAAAATTTAAATAGGCAATTTTTGGGTGTTACAGTCAACCACCGGAACGACAGAAGGGAGGTCGGCTACCGCCGCAATGACCGACCTCGACGCAACAGCGACTACCAGCCGGAGCCAGCAGAGCCATGGCACAATAATGACGCCAATGGTGAATTTCAGCTAGTTGACTGCCAGGTCAACGTCATCATGGGGGGCCAGATGCTTTCCCAGTCAAAAGGAAGAAGATGCTCCACAACAGGGAAATCCACATGATCATCACTCGGCAAGTCGAATACCTACGCTGGTCAGAGATGTCCATCACTTTCTCCAGAGATGACCACTAGGTCTACCTACCGGAGCCAGGCTCCGACCCCTTGATAGTCAACCCTATTGTTGACTGAGTCCTCTTGACCAAGGTTTTGGTTGACGGGGGCAGCACCCTCAACATCACCATAACCAACACCTTCAACACCATGGGATTTGACTACAGAAGGTTGTGTCATGCTGAGCACCCATTCTTCAGCATCGTACCAAGAAAGGCCTCCTATCTAGTAGGACGGGTCACTCTCCCAGTCACCTTCGGCACGCCCAATAACTACAGGACAGAACACCTACACTTCGTGGGTGGCCGACTTCCACAGCTCGTACCATTCTATCTTTGGTCGGCCCATGTTGGCCTGCTTTATGGCTATTCCAAACCACACCTACTTGGTGATAAAGATGTCTGCCCGCAGGGGAGTCTTGAGCATCCGAGGTGATGTCAAGACATCATACGAGTGTGATGGTGAAATAGTGCACCTTGCAGAGCTCTCTTGCCAGCTCGGCAACAGTGTGCTCCTCGTAGATGAAGCCAAGGCTCATCCTCCAACCCACGGAAGCGTCCCAGAGAAGCAGTGGACCCAGACAATGCTTGAGCCGGCTTTGGCAACGAAGGCAGTCATCCTCTCCATCGATGACCCCTCCAAGACAACGCTCATAGGCCCAGTCCTAACTCCTAAATAGGAAAGTGTGCTCACCTCATTCCTTCAGGACAACTAAGACATATTCGCATGGAAATCTGCGGATATGCCTGGTGTGCCAAGGGAGAAGGCCGAGCACTCCTTGGATTTAGTGAAAACCGCCAAGCCGGTCAAACAGAAGCTTCGACGGTTTGCTCAAGATCGCAAGGAGGCCATTAGGGTACAATTAAATAAGCTCTTAACTACCGGTTTTATCAGTGAATGTAAGCATCCAGAGTGGCTTGCCAACCATGTACTTGTTGGAAAGAAACCGGTGAATGGAGAATGTGCATCGATTATACAGATCTTAACAGATACTTCCCTAAGGACCCCTTCCCTCTTCCTCGCATCGACCAAGTTACTCGAGCTACCACCAGATAGCCCTCAACCCGGCTGACCAAGACAAGACAGTGTTCATCACGCCCCATGGTATATTTTGCTAGAACACCATGACCTTCAGCCTCAAGAATGCCGGGACAACCTACCAAAAACGCAATCCAGAGTTACCTATCAAGCCAAATAGGGCGCAATGCTGAGGCCTACATAGATGATGTCTTGGTCAAGACCTACGACTCGGAAAACCTAATCGTCGACCTCTAGGAGATATTAAATAACCTACGATGCTTCAGATGGAAACTTAACTTGACCAAATCCATCTTCGGGGTGCCATCATGAAAGCTCCTGGGCTTCCGGGTCAGCCAACGCGGCATTGAGGCCAACCCGACCAAAGTCGCTGCGATTCGGAACCTACAATGGCCCACTAATAAAAAAATTAATGAAGTTCATTGGAATGATGGCGGCCCTGAGTCGATTCATCAGCAAGCTTGGAGAGCAAGGCACACCCTTTTTTAAGCTCTTGAAGAAGCCCGGCAACTTTGAATGGACACCTGAGGCCGAACAAGCGTTGGCAGACCTCAAAGAATTTTTGGCATCACCACTTGTGCTCATTGGGCCCACGAAGCGTGAACCCCTCTTGCTATATATAGTAGCAACAACTTACATTGTCAACGTGGTTCTGGTGGTCGAGAGAAAATAAGACGGCCACGCCTACCTCGTAGAACGCTCGGTGTACTATGTTAGCGAAGTGTTGGCCGGCTCCAAGACTCGATACCAACTAGCACCCATAGAAGCTACTCTATGCTCTCTTGATCTGCTCAAGAAAACTGCAACACCACTTTAAGGCTCACTAAATACAGGTGGTGTCCAACTTTTCACTCGGTGAAATCCTCCACAACTGTGACATCAACGGATGAATCGTCAAATGGGCAGTGGAGCCAGGGGAATTTGAGATCACCTTCAAGTCAAGGCAGTCTATCAAGTCCCAGGTCCTATCTGACTTCATAACCAAGTGGACAGAGATCTAGGCCCCGAGCCCTATAGAGGCACTTATACGGGCTCGAATTCCACCATGTCGCTCGGGACAACAACGTCGCTGCCGACATCCAGTCCACACTCGGGTCCAAGTTATCCCAAGTGACAGCTAGAGTGTTCGTACAGGATATACAAAAGCCGTCCATCAAGTTGCTGGACGAAGGTGGCATGGAGGTTGACTCGGCCAACGTAGCCGCCACCATTGAAGGGCTTCAGGAGGGACCTAAATGAGGACAACTGGCGCAAACCCTTGATCACCTTCATTGTTGGCGGTCGTTACGACACATTTTCAACCACCAATTCTCGGGAATAAAAGAGGTTATTTATGATAATCCATGCACTTAGGTTTATTTCTAATAAAGTTCCATGAGTTTTGGTGTATATCCAATGTGTAGGTACAATATCGACAAATACGTGCTAAAGGGGGAAAATTGACCGATTCGTTCGAACGACTTGGTTCGGCCGGATTACCCCCCTTCACCATGCACGTCACATGAAGCGAAGCATAGCCGGGAGGCCACACGCACAAGTCCACATCAGCAGTGACAAAGCAATGACAAAGACGACACTAATTTGGGCCACACCACGAGAACCAAGTAGAAGCCCACCAGAGAAAGTCATCCAGGACGACCTAGAGTCAGAGGCGGTGCAGGAGGGCATCACTGTGCTGGAAGCCCAGTTCGGCCGAACCGCCTGCAATGCACAAAACCGCCTCCCAGTGTGAGTCTCAGGCGTGCAAGCAATGGCGGTGGGGATCCACTGGTTCAACCGAACCATGGTGGTTCGGCCGAACTACCCGGGGAACCCCCTAGTCCCGTGGCGGTTACTCCACCTCAACCGCCATCAACCACTATAAATGGAAGTGCTCAAGCTCTGGTTCAACACACACCAAGCCAAGGAAGCTCCACTCTCTTATTTGTTCTAGTAGAGTTAGGATAATAAGTCTAGGAGTTAGAGTCGAGTCGAGCTATGCCTCAGAGGTTCCGGAGTCATCTTTCAGAAGCTCTGGTATAAGCTCTTGCATCTTTTCCTTTTCTTTTATAAACTTTAGTTATCAATATATATAATCTTTATCACTTTATCTAAGTCATTTATATCTTGCTTCTACTTTATTCTAGGTTCAATTATTTCATGTTTAGACTATAGTTGGTTGTGGCTCTAGTTCTTCTCGATCTTGTTCAAGTCTTTGTCTTAGCTAGTTCTTCGATCTTGCTCAATACTTGTGGTGAATTGTCACTAAGATATTGACGGGGTTGCTTGCTCTTGCTAGAAGAGTAAGTAGTTGTTGACTAGTGTAGGAGTGGTTCCTAGACTCAACAGTAACCTTTGTTTGCCCCTGATTTAGCCGTACGTGTGGTAGCCGTTAGGTGGTGATAGACCTATACGACGTACGTAACCCACCACACCTGTCTTGGCCTATAGGTGCTTGGAAGGCTGTTAGTGGCTCACCTTCTAATCCCTGTTTGTGAGTCACGTGCACCTTTTCCCGATGTTAAGGCAATAGACTTAAGCTTTACCTTTTAGTGCTGCTCTCGGCACCCCTGTATCTCTTGACCCGAGTGACCTAGATAGATAAAGTACGTAGGAATCATTTTATGTTCTCATTGTCCTCCCAGCTAGCTAATCCTTCTCTTTCGCATCCAAGTATCCTTGAGCTGTGTGTCACAGTGTATCACTCCTATCATTACTGTTATCCCCTCATCTTGTTAGTAGTATAATCCTCTCCTATAGTCTCAATTATATGTTTGCAAGTACTCTTACCATAAGCTTCCCTATGGAAAATATAAATTACGATACCTCGGATTACTCCCTGGTGAAGTGTTACAATGGTAACTCAGAAAATATTCATTTATTTTAATGAGCCATAAGAAAAACCACCGACGTATCGTTGGTTGAAGTTCACGATGACCCCCGCCGCGGTCAACCCTGCCCTCAACAGCGCGGTGAAGGCGTTGGTGAATACCTTGAGTCGCTCCTGGCGGTCGGCGGGGGAGACGTCGTAGCTCCACGACTCCGGCCGCTCGCGCAGCACCTTGGCGGTGTACGCCGGCAGCTTGTTGTCAACGTTACGGAGGTAGAACCACCCCTTGTCCCAGTCAACATTGTTGGAGGTCATCGTCGCCGGTATATACAGCCCGCTGCGCTGCCCCCGGACTTGCAGGGTGAGGCCCCCGGCGCGGACCGCCCGGCGGAACCCCCGAGACTCACCCATGGCCGTATGTAGCTCACCCCGGAAAAGGTGAACCCATAGGTCCCAGTGAGCCTCTATCCCAAAGTACCCCTCGCAAACGGCGACGAAGACCGCCGCTTGCGAGATGGCGTTGGGGGTGAAATTGTGGAGCTCCACGCCGTAGTGGAGGCGCAATCCGCGGAAGAACGGCGAAGGAGGGACTCCGGACCCCCGCTCGCGTAGCCTTGCCAGGCACACCACGAAGCCCTCCGGCAGAGAAGGCTCGTGGTGGTTCGATGGCGGCGCAATCCACATAGGCTCATCGGGGTTGTTGTTCGCCGGCAGCACCCCGGCCTCCACCAGCCCGGCGAGGTAGTCGTCGTTGGTGATGGAGGGGCTCCACGGAGTAGGGTCAACAAAGGTCACCATGACGAACGGCGGCGGCGAAAAGCGGAGTTTATTCGGGGAAGATGAAAGGCAAGAGCAGCGGTGCTTGGAAATAATAGATGCAATCGGAAGGCAAGGGCTGGGTAAGCCGAACCTTTCCCCATGTCTCTTTATTTATAGTGTAACATGAAGCGCAACCAGCATCCCAGCCGCGTGAAATACGCATTCAATGCGGTTGGCACCGCTGTCACTAATGGCCGGGCCCCACCGGTTGGGATAACCACTACGCGCGAGAACCCAGACGTCGCAGACGCCACATCCCATCGTAACTACCCACGCCTCTACCGCTCCGCCTGAAAAGGCACGCCCGCTTCGCATGCTCCATGCCACGTCGGCCACGATTACCAAAATAAACGCTCGAGGCTAGCCGAAAAGCTTCCAAGGTAAGCTACCTCTCCTCGAGGCCCTACTGATCAGGGGTTCGAAGCCCTGGCCCCTTGAGGGTTCGACAGGCGCCCCAGATCAAACAGAGTCAGGGATAACCGGGGGCGCGCACGATCAAGCCTATCCTCGAGTGCGAAACTCGAGGGCACCCCCCATGTTATATTCAAGGCCAGATGGAGGCAGCTAGTTGAGGGATCCCACCGAGGGAGAGCAACGAGCCCTCGACCCCTAACGAACAGGGTTGAGCCTTGCCTAGCAAACCTTCACGAGTGCTCTTATGAGACGTGTCTCCGGACCACAAGCCGACCTCCATCGAACGAGGCACGAACGTCCACTTGAATACCCGCTAACAGCTCACAGAGGCATCCATGACTCGCGGCCCGCTCGAGGGAAGCATGGATTGGGTCACCCCTCGTCCCCACGAACAGGGCGATGAGGGTCGTAACACAAAGTCGAGGACCGCCCCTAATCGACCTTGCTAAGGCCAGGGCTCGGGGGCTCCTCACGCTACAAGATCGAGTTCCTTGAAGACGAAATATGCAGTAGCTCACGAAAGCGTGAAACACTGACAGCCCTTGCAGGAGTATATCCAATCCTCCAAGGCCTCGGGGGCTACACCCGCGCGCACCCAGCGGAATTCTTCAAGGAAACCTTATCAGAAGCACCCACGACGAAAAGCCTTTGCGGATTAAAACATACTCCAACAAAGGCTCAGGGGCTACTGTTGGGGGTGATCATTAGGGGTACCCAAACCTATGGGATAATCACCCTTGTTAAACATTAAATTCATGTGCATAACCAGAAAAAGAGAAACGGAAGTTAAGACCCACGGCCCAGCAACGAACGAAGGCCCAGTCAAGGCACCCCGTGGAGTGCCTCGACGCGAACCACAATCTCCGCTTCGCTCGAGGGAATCGACCCCTCGAGCGAATCGGAGAACTCCGCCTCAGTCGAGGCTTGAGGATCGAGCCTCGAGCAACCCACGAAATGGGGAGAGCTCTACCTCGGTTGAGACCCCCGCTCCGACAGACAATTAATGGCGCTCACCACCACCGTGCGTCCAAAGTCAAAAGGCAAATCTCTCGCCATGCTGCCCTGACAGCCACGACCCCCCGTCGCATCCGCCAACTCCCGTCACTATGCTGCCAACCGGGGCTCTATGCGGGCAGGCCGGCGCTGTGCGAACAGAGCCCGTCACTCTGAGCTCTTGTGCTGCCAACTCCGACGACCCGAAGCCCTCCGTCGGGTGGGAGTGACCCTCGAACACACAGCAGGAGAAGAAGAGAGGACGGCAGAGGCATGGCGGGCCATCCCGAGCACTATGCGACCATCCCTGGCACTGTGCGCACATGTCACCACTGTGCGAACAGGGCCGGGTCACTCCAACTCCCTGTGCTACCAACTCCCACAGTGATTTCCCATAGAATGGGCTGTGCATAGGCATGGGAGACCCTCGAAATAGTGTACGGGCGAGTCATTTCCGCACGAAGGACAGCTCGGATCCTCGAAACCACTCTCAGGCGTCATAGGGACCGCAATATCGTGTAACAGTGCCCAAGGACAAAGAAGCACGCCCGACGCCACTCCTACTACTGTGCGGAAACTATGCCTGTACAGCGACACACACCTGTAACCCCTTCGCCTTGGCCTATAAAAGGAGGGGGCGATCGATCAAGAAAAAAGAGAGAGAACATTCGCACACACTCCAAAAAACCACGATATTGGCACTCCGCCTCAATCATCTGGGACTTAGAGGTCTAGCCTCTTCTCCCAACCTGTTTGTATCCCCTACTACTTGCAGTCCGGTGCAAAATAACACATCGCACGTACCACCTCACTGGAAGTACGGTCTTGCGATCGAAACCAGGATAAATCCGTGTCTTGCATTATCTTCTGCATCAACCATTAGGGGAGGGACACACAGCACATTTTTGGTTGGTGTCGGGACCACAATTTCTAAACACCAAGATCTAGCAAGCCCCATCTCTTGATTTAATCGACTCCCTAATTCAAGTTCACGACAATCAAGTGCTTTTGTGATTTGCTCAAGTCTAGCATTTCTAAGCATTCCATGACGCTTACTAGAAACTCCAACAATATTCAGCAAAAGAGATACTTGATCAAAAAAAACCCTTGCAATCAGTATTACTCTTAGCAGCAACAACAAGTATTAGTTGGAGTTGATGTGCAAAACAATGGATATAATAAGCAAAAGGTGACTCTTGCATGATCAATGTTTTCAATCCTTTAATACCACCTTTTATGTTACTAGCACCATCGTAACCTTGACCATGGATTTGAGTCATAGTCAAGCCATGACTAACAAGTAAAGCTTCAATTGCTTCCTTAAGTGATATAGAACTACTATCATCTACATGAACAACTCCAATAAAGTGCTCACATGGCCTTCCCCATTTATCCACATAACACAAGCAAAGGGCTAGTTGTTATTTACATGATATGTCACTAGACTCATAAGCTAAAATTGCATAAGGCTCATCATCAAGTTCTTCAATTATTCTTTTCCTAGTTCCTATAGCACAACAGTGAATAACATGCTTTTGTATCTTTGTGCCGGTAAAGGAGCGGTTACCTGGAGCATTGTTTAGAACATATTTATTCACTTCTTTACTGTTTGCTGCAAGAAATTTCAAAAGCTCAATGAAGTTCCCCCTGTTGATAGAATCTTCGCTCTCATCATGTCCACGGAATGCTAATCCTTGATGCAAAAGAAATGTAATGCATCTGAGTGTATAAGTCAACCTGATATTGTAAAGATGACGATCCTCATTACTCCACTTCTCAGTTTTATTATCAATTGCTGCATCAGGATTAATAAAGCCAATGTATTTCTCTTGAGCAAACTTGTGTGCTGCGCTAGGGGTTCCATTGGCTCCGGGGTTTGGTCCTAGAGACTCAGGGCGGTATGGCGAGCACAACTGGACGGCTCACGTCCAGGTGTAGCTTGGCTCGGGAGCACTAGAGGGCCAAGCCGAACGCACCTAAGGGGTCCACAACGGTGGTGGAGCAATGGCGGCTGTTGACGTAAAATCCGCACCTCACGCCAAGCACACAGCAAGCCGAATTAGCTGGCTTCACACGTGACCCGGGCTTTTGAATCCGGAAGCGTGCCAGTCAGTTTGCCTGAAAACTAACAAAGGGACAAAAAAGTTTAGATCAAAACCTGGAACGTGCCGGGTGAGACCAGACAGTTCCATATTTGCGGCGTTGAAGCCAATCTCGAGAGACATATAGCTACGGACAAGCTATCTGTCGGCAGTTAGAGCTTCATTCGGCAATCGGCAAGGCACGCAAGGAGCGTACTGCCGAATGCATGACGTAAGCATGACGAAAGATCGGCTTTCAACCGAATGAACATTGTAACACGTACTCATAGCCGATTAACGAGAAACAGGGCATGATAGATAAATAAAAAGGTGAAACATGATCATAAATTCGCAGTAAGCAAAGAATGCATAGGCCGAAAGCAGCACCCGTCAAGCATGATAACAAACAAGTTAATCCACCGCATGATACGACTTGTTTGTGACCACGCCACTAATCAGATTAGACCAATCCACCGCATGATACAGTCTAATCATGAAAAGCTAAAAGCATTCAATGTTTAATTACGAACCCACAACACAGTCACGAATTTACATTAAAACAAGAATGAATAGGCCGAAAGCAGCACCCGTCAAGCATGGCAACGAACGAGTTAATCCACCGCATGATACAACTCGTTTGAGGCCACACCACCAATCAGATTAAATCAATCCACCGCATGATACAATCTAATCGTGAAAGGCTAAAAGCATTCATTGTCCAATGCAAACCCAAGAACACACGCTCACTCGTGAGAGCACTGCCGAATACGGCTACTTAGCCGAATCGGGGTCCGCGGCGAAGGAACAAGCTTAATCGGTAAAGATAAATCTATCAGATCGAATCGAATTCTAATCCACCGGATGATTAGCTCTAAGACGACCCAAAAACCTGCATCTACCGCATGATACCCGGTTCTGTCAAGACCGACACGATACCGACAAGCTCGAACCCGCGACGCGTGGCAACCTAGATCGGTTTCGGATTCGGCTATGAGGGGATAGGTCGTCGCACCGTAAAGCAAAGCCGATTCTAGCCGATCTAGATTGGGCAAAGGTGTGTTGCATGAATTAAGCACATAGTAAAAACGGAGCAACACGGGATAACTTAATGAATCTGTTAGATCTTGCCGGAATCTAACAGAGCCGATAACTTGGTCCATACTAGATCTTAGCCCACCGCATGGCTCATGATCTAACAGAGGAACCTTCTTGAGACCACAACTTAAATCCACCGGATGATACTAAGCATGGTAACAAGACTACTTGCATCAAAGCTTAAATCCACCGCATGATACTAAGCATGATACAAGGTTGCCGGTACTTACGGAGGTCGACGGATCGATGACTCCTCTCGAAGAACTCGACGACTCGACTAAAGGACTCGATGTTGGCACGGGGCCGGTTTGTTGTATGATTGATTGATTCTTTTTACAGATGCCATGGGTTTATATTTATACCCAGGTCTTGATACAACTCCTAGTCGGACACGACTACAATACTTGTTTCTAAAAATAAATGACGGATCTTCGTGCCCATATTGCATTCCTTGTTCGAACCGGCCTTTTCCTTATGTTGATCCACGTCATCATGTCTTCCCGAATGCTACCACTCTTCGCCTGCGGAACAATGCCTCTGCCGAATGATGACGCATTCCCGACCGCAGAGTATCTCTGCCGAACGTTTCAGAGGAAACCTTTTAGCCGAATGGCGACGCGTTCCCGACCGCAGAGCATCTTTGCCGAATGCTTCAGAGAAAACCCTTTTAGCCGAATGGCATCCTTCTACCAAATCTGGCCCACATGTCAGCCTCTTCCTGGTGCCAATTTTTGGTGTTAACACATGCCCCTTCAATTTCGGGATAAGAGGTAACTTTTATCTCGGAATTGACCAGAAGCACTTAACATTTCCAAGTTAGTTCTGCTCGGCACCCACTTCTCCTTTTGAATCTTCAGAGCTCTCATCCGGATCCGAACCCTAAGCCATCGACTTCCAAGATCCAACCTTCAAATGGCGGACCAAGATTTTGCTCTCCAGGTAAACTTCAATCCCCTCAAGCATGTTCGGCACTCTTCTTTCGATTTGCATTTTAAATTTCTTCTTATCCCCTTTCATTCTTGATAGGCCCTAGCTGCCGAAATCCTCATCCCTGTTGAGGAAAAATCTCCATCCTATTTCCTCGGTCCCGTAGGAGATTCAGATCCTTCTGAAATCATTGCGGCCGAATCTCAGCGGATTCCTTTTAAGATTTCACTGACAAAACCTCATGAGTGGCAAGACGCCTTCAAGAACTGGCCTTTGCCCCCAATCGCCGGATGGAGAAATTGGTACAAAAGGATTTCTGACGATAAAAGTCCCCAGACGCAGAATTGGGATAGTCTTCGTATTTCTCATTGCTTGGAGCTATCTCTAGCTGAAACACCAAAGAATGAGAACCTTCTGATCGCAGCTTGCCACTTCTGGTCCAATGGTGCAAATGCTTTTCTTTTCGGCCATGGCCCAATGTCCCCTACCTTAGCCGATGTCTACATGATGACCGGCCTGAATGTTACAGGAACTGTGCACCCATATGACCATAAAGGTTCCTCCAAGCAAACAGGAGTAAGAACAGGGGTTGGATACAAGAGATATATCCAGAATCACATGTCTGACGGTCCTCTGACTGATGTCGAATACAGAGCTTTCCTGAACATGTGGCTATGCAGATCAGTCTTTTGTGGCAAAGCCAATGAGCCAACCTTGAATCATATCGTGATGGCCGAAGAACTGGCTGCTGGAAAAGTCATCCCACTTGGGAAATACCTCCTGGGAAGCGTTTACCATATGCTCAACCAAACCACCCACCTGATGCACACTAGCAAGAAGATCCCCTGTGTCAATGGTCCCTGGTGGTTTGTCCAAATGTGGCTGCAATTATATATGCACCAAATCGTTGCTATTGATCTCAACAGCCGAGACTTCCCTTCAATCAATTATAAAGAAGGAGAAACCCGGAGAACCAAAGGTTGTCAAACTTATGGAGAAGCTGCCTCCACTGTACCTATCAACAAAAACATTGGTGAACTGTTTGAGCTCTTCTTCAGAGGTTTTGCCAATCCTCTTTGGTTCCCTTATTTGGACAATGACAATCTTACTCTCCCTTGCGAATTCAGCTTTGAGACTGGATGCACTGATGTACAATCTGTAGCAATTTTTAATGCCTTCATCCAGCCCTGCATCCTGCCAGCCGAATTCTGTGGAGGGAGGCTAGTCCAAAGCACTTATGAATATTATCAGCCAAACATGATGACTAGACAGTTGGGATGTGGCCAAGTGCCCCCTAGGCTATTCCTCCATGAATTCCTCAGGCCTAGGGAGATAGTCAAGGATTTCACAGAAACAAGAAGGATTTTCAACTATAAATGCTGTGGAACTATTTATGCACCTGATCCTTTTGTGCCAATAACATCTGCTCATCCTTCCTTCACTCTCTGGTGGCAAGAATTCCATGATCATATCTTCAACATGCCAATTCATCCCTTCTGTCTCGAATTAATGCCTGATTATCAGCCAACTGCAGAGGTAATATGCTTATTCCTTTATCTGTCTTAACAACATTAGCCCCAATCGATTCTGACTCTATTATTTTGCAGGACATAACACCTGCCCCTCTTGCCAGGGTAATTTTATACAAAACTGCAGGCCCAATCTCTGCTTTGGGGCACCAATCTCCTACCTTGGCTCAGCTGATGGCTAGACAAGCTTCTTCAGATCCAATACTCACTAGACCATCATCTGTCAAGAGGAAAACCCTCCTTATAGCTGCTCCCTCAGTTGTAAAGAAGAAAAGAACAAGTAGCAAAACCAAGGTCAGAGTCCTTTTTCTTTGACTATAATGCTTTTGGTGTTTTGCTCAGCTTTATTTCTTTTTTATTTCAGGCCAGAGAGCAGCAGCCAGCAATCAGTACAGGTCCTGCCGATGCTTCAATGATTGGTAAAATTTTTCACTATTTTGTCTTAAAAGTTCCTCTCCATCGGCATTGATTCCTTTTCAGTTTCAGAGCAAATCTCAATAGACCCAATCTTGGAGAGTTCTCCTTCTTATCAAGAACTAGCTTCAGCTTCTCCTGATGTTCCTCAACCAGAAGCCTCTTCTCCGCCAAAAGATCTTCCAAGCTCTCCTCAGCATGACATACAAGAATCTTTGCCTGAGCTCGAGCTGCCTTCTCTTTCCATCCAAGAGACCAGGAATGAGGTAGAGATAATTACCCAGTCTTCCAGTTCTTTATTCAATGGATCATCAATAATTCGGCATAATCTTCTTTCAGGAGAAAACCACTTCTTCACCCAGCTACTCATTTGCTGTGGATGATCTAGTAGCCGAACAAGGAGAAGAGACCTCTTCTGGTCAAACTTTATCAGAGGAGAACCAAGCAAAACTGAAGGAAATCCTCTCTTTTCTGCATAAGGACACTCGGGAACAAGTTACCAATGCTGATCTTTTAAGAGACTTGCTTGAATCATTTGACCAAGATCTTCCTGCCGATATCAAGACTTCTTTAGATCCAATTTCCAGATTGGATGATCATTTTATCGCAGTGAAGCAAGCTCTGAAGAATCAATCGGCTCAACCAGCCTTGGAGCAAAGGAGAACTTTGGTCAAGCAATCTGTAAAAGACCTGCATACTCAAGTCCAGAATGACAAGGAATTATTAACCAAACTGGAATCTGAACTTGAAATGAAGGAGATCAGAAAAGCTGCACTTGAAGCCGAATTGAGAGATCTATCGGCCGAAATTGAAGCTGACAAGAAGAAAATAGTTGAGCTTCCCAAGCTAACAGAGAGGAGGCGAAAGGAAGCCTTAGCAGCTCTAAACGAAGACAAACAACTCAAGGCGAAGCTTGCTGCCCTGACCAGAACCCAAGAAGCTGATAAAAACTTATTAGAGAACATTAGCAATATGATATCAAATGCCAAAAATGTAATCTCAAAGTTCTTGGGTGTGTGAATTATGTCAAATAGTTTGATAGCCGAATGTTTTATCAACCCTGTAATCTTGTCACCTCTTAACTCTGTTTTTCTTCATTGTGGATGACTCATTCGGCAAAGTTGGCCATAATAGCACTTAGACCCGAAAACACTTCAACCACGACATAGCCGAATCTCATCCAGTCAAAGCCGAATACGACTCGTTAAGAATCTCAAACGACATGGGAACTGATCGGCTGGAAAATCCTTTCCACCTTCCGAACTCTTCGGAATACGTGCCACGATCTTTGGCCACGATTTCCTCTGCGGGTTCTATAAATAAACACCCAGGCAGCCCACAGTTTCTTCACCAAGTTCTTCGTCTTCCAAGTTCTTGCCGGCCCAAGCCATTCTTTTCCTCATCCACAGTAATTCCGAGGAACTTCCAATGGCCGACAACAACAGGAGGCGCCCGGCCGCCGATGAGGCCGAAGGAAGTCGTGCCGGCGCTCGCCGCAGGTGATTAGCTGCTTGCTTCTCTCTGTTCTTCTCGAGATTTCCTCCCTCTTTCTTGACGAATCTCTTTGTTCTTTTAGGGTAATCCAATGGATTGCCGGCGCTGGTGCGCCAGTTGCAGCTCCAGCCGCTGCACCTGCGGCATCTTCGAGTTCGTCCAATCGATCTCTCGAATCAGACGACTACCGCTACACGGACGGCGATGCCCGCCGATTCAAAGCGGAGCGTGACGATACTCGCCGCGAGTTGGAGGCTATCTCCAAACAAGCCGGGATTGCTGACCTCGAATGGCAGCACGAGCGCAAGCAGCTGCTCGAAGTCATTGATGGTGAGTCCTGCAATCTGCTCAATCTCAATCTTGTCCTCCAACTGATATTATTCCGCTGCCCCTTTTGTAAACTTGCAGCGCGTGATGCCGAACTTGATCGACTGAAGGCGCTGGTGAATGAGCTGGCGAACAAGGTGAATGCTCCTGGGGACACACCAGAAGCTCGCCTCGGTGCGGTGGCGGGCCGCATCGATGAGGTGGCCTCGCATGGCATCCGTCTGGGCACTGCCGCAGGCCTAGTCGCCATGTCGACGCACACCAATACCGACTACTCCAGGCTACCGACCGGCTTCGCTAATGGTAACCCGGAGGAGATCGATGACATCGAGGCCTCCATAGATCGCCTTGATGCTCATGGCGCTGCCATCGCCGATTCCATTCATCCCCAGTCCGTTTTGAACAAGCTATTCCATTAGTTTGTACTAGGGATTTATGGAATTTCGGCAATAAAACTTATCTTTTGTGATCTTGCATGAACATTTGATGTAATATATTTTGTGCTAAGGGCAATACATTCAGTACTGGCCATTTTCCTTTTCTGTCAACATTTGTTCTGAAGGCGATTTCTTCCCGAATATCGGCTATTCGGCAATTTGATATGTCAATCATCGATCGATTTCAATACTGGGATAATACTTCTTCAAATATCTTCCATTTATAGCAGAAGCAAATCCTTCTCCCAATAATGTCTTCAAAATATATGCATTTCCAGGCACGCATCTAACCACTCTGAAAGGACCTTCCCAATTTGGAGACCATTTGCCGAATGCTGCATATTTGGTTCCAATCGGCAATATTGCTTTCCAGACTAGATCACCTTCTGTAAATTGCTTAACCTTTACCTTTTTGTTGTAATACTTAGCAACTCGCATTTTGTTCTTCTCAATATTCTCCAAGGCCCTGAGACGAATCATATGCAAATCTTCTAATTCGTCCATCATTAAATCATTATAATCTTTAGAACTCAAATCCTTTTGCAACTTTATTCTCCTTGAGTCTAATTGTATTTCCCATGGCAAGATAGCATGATGCCCATACACCAACTCATAAGGAGACGTCTGTGTAGCCCCATGTGGAGCCATTCGGTAAGCCCATAAAGCCTCATTGAGTACCGAATGCCACTTTCTCGGCTTCTGATCAATCTTCTTCTGTATAATTTTAATCATAATCTTGTTAGAAGCCTCTGCCTGACCATTAGCTTGGGCATAATAAGGAGAAGAATTTAACAATTTGATGCCCATACTCTCAGCAAAATCTTTGAACTCTGAAGATGTAAATTGAGCCCCTTGATCTGTGGTGATTGTTTGAGGAATCCCAAATCTGTAAATGATATGTTCTTTAACAAATTCAACCATATTCTCCGACGTCACCTTCTTTAATGGAATTGCCTCAACCCACTTGGTAAAATAATCGGTTGCCAAAAGCACAAACTTATGCCCCTTGCTAGATGGAGGGTTTATCTGGCCGATCAAATCTATTCCCCATCCTCTGAATGGCC
Organism: Echinochloa phyllopogon; assembly: GCA_033239725.1. Classification (NCBI taxonomy): domain Eukaryota; kingdom Viridiplantae; phylum Streptophyta; class Magnoliopsida; order Poales; family Poaceae; genus Echinochloa; species Echinochloa phyllopogon. The sequence continues at coordinate 16,971,747 of BTCW01000015.1, read as the reverse complement.
ATGGCTTGATAATGGGATTCAAAGCCGATGCTGGAACTCTCTGAATATTTCCAAATTTCTGACAGTCTTGACATCCCTTGTAATATTCAAAACAATCTTCCAGCATTGTCGGCCAGTAATATCCAGTTCTTCTAATAACCCACTTCATTCGATAGGCCGATTGATGTGCTCCACACAACCCATCATGTACTTCACTCATCAGCCTTTTTGCTTCTTCATGATTTAAGCAATGTAACAGCACCCCATCCAAGGATTTATAATACAAATTATCATCAAGAAGAACAAACTTTAAAGCTTTATACCTGAGCTTTCTAGAAACCTTTCGGGATGGATTCTCCAGATAATCGGCAATCTCTTTTCTCCAATCATCTTCTGCCAGATTACTCCCGAATGCATATACATCATTAGCAAAAACTTCTCGAAGCTCTTTATAACCTGATGCACTTTGGGCCAATCTATTTGCCTCTCCATTATCCCCCCTAGGAATGTGTTGTAGAATTACTGACCGAAAGCTCTTCAATATTCCTTTGCATTCTTCATAGTAATTCCTCAAGGTATCACTTTTGCACTCATATTCACCATTCAATTGTTTTATGACCAATTCTGAATCTCCAAAAATTTCAACCGCAATGGCCTCTGCTTCTTTCAAATATTGGAGCCCTTTGAGCAATGCCTCATACTCAGCTTGATTGTTAGTAACAGCAGATTGAATGGGAACAGCAAACTCAAATGTTTCCCCTTTGGGTGAAATTAATAAGATACCTGCTCCACCACCTTTGTTGCATGAAGATCCATCGAAGAATAACACCCAAGGAACAATGTTAAGCAAATTTATCGATGTATCATGATGTTCAGTAATGAAGTCGGCAATAATCTGTCCCTTAACAGCCTTTGCCGATTCAAATCTTAATTCAAATTCAGACAAAGCTAAAATCCATTTGCCAATCCTTCCGTTCAAAATTGGCATAGACAACATGTGTTTTATCACATCAAACTTTGAATACACAATGCATTCGGCATGTAGTAAGTAGTGCCGAAATTTTGTACAGGAGTAATAAACACATAAGCAAAGTTTCTCTATAGCTGAATACCTTGTCTCTGGATCTAGTAACTTTCGGCTAAGGTATGCAACCACTCTTTCCTTCCCTTCAAATTCTTGAATGAGGGCCGATCCAATAGTTTGGGCATCGGCCGCCACGTACAACTTGAAAGGCTTGTTCAATTGTGGAGGCACCAATACTGGTGGCTTCTTCATGTACTCCTTTATTTCATCAAAAGCCTTCTGTTGTTCGTCACCCCATACAAACTTTTGATCCTTTTTTATTTTCAACAGTGAGGAAAAGGGTAACACCTTTTGTGACAAGTTTGATATGAACCTTCTCACAAAATTTATCTTGCCAAGCAGTGATTGTAGCTCTTTAAGATTAGTTGGAGGAACAATTTCATCAATTGCCTTCATGCTTTTCTTACCAACTCCTATTCCTCCTTCATGTATCAAAAATCCCAGAAACTCTCCAGCCGAAACTCCAAAAGCACACTTGTTCGGGTTCATCTTAAGCCCATGTTTCCTGGTGCATTCTAGAGTTTTCCTTATGTCGGCCAAATGAGACTCATGATCCAATGACTTGATCACCACATCATCAATATATATTTCCACAATCTTGCCGATCAACTCATGAAAAATATAATTCATAGCCCTTTGATAAGTTGCACCGGCATTTTTCAATCCAAAGGTCATGACAACCCACTCAAACAACCCTATGTGTCCAGGACACCTGAAAGCTGTCTTTACTATATCTTCCAATGCCATATAAATCTGATTGTATCCTGCGTTACCATCCATGAAACTGAGCACTTTGTATCCAGCAGCAGCATCAACCAATGAATCAGCAATAGGCATTGGATATCCATCCATGGGTGTAGCCTTGTTTAGGTCTCTAAAATCTATGCAAACCCTCATTTTTCCATTTTTCTTATAGACAGGAACAATATTAGAGATCCAATCCGCGTATTTACATGGCCGAATGAAATTTGCATCTAGTAATCTCTCAATCTCCTTTTTCACATCGGCCAACACTTCTTCCTTGTAGATTTTTCGGGGTGGTTGCTTGTAAGGCTTGTATCCAGGTTTGATTGGCAACCGATGCTCAACAATAGAACGGTCTAGACCGGGCATCTCCGAATAATCCCAAGCAAAGCAGTCCTTGTATTCTTTTAACAATGTCACTAACTTTTCTTTGAAAACCGAATCCAAGTTAGCACTGATAAATGTCGGCCTTGGCTTGTCACCATCTCCAATGTCCACTTCTTCTAATTTATCGGCCGACACAAATCCACGTCCTAATTTTCCATCAGTTCCATCAATTGGATTTTCCATCAAAAATTACTATGAGAGCCGACTGCTTCGATCGGCTGCTGATCACTGCTAGCTGGTGCCACAGGACCTTCTCCCCAGTCTTTACCTGAGAAACAATCTATGCCTTGATACTCCCAGAAAGCTGGTTCCATATTTGCCACGCTTATCGAATCATCTGCTTGGACAATCTCCACTTCATCATCTATCCACTGAATAAGCTGTTGATGCATAGTAGATGGAATACAACAATTTGTATGAATCCAATCTCTTCCAAGCAGCAAGCTATATGCCCCTTTGCCCTCAATGACAAAGAAAGTCGTAAGCAGAGTCTTGGACCCAATCATCAGATCAACGTGCACGCATCCCTTGGTGTCCGAAGGATTTCCAGCAAAATCATTTAGAATTATGCTCGTTGGTGTCAAATCTCTAAGGCCCATACCAAGCTTCCTGAATGTGGTATATGGCATCACATTGACAGCAGCTCCTCCATCGACAAACATCTTGGTCAATGGTTTGCCATTAACATATCCCTTCAAGTACAATGGCTTCATGTGCCGATTCTGGGTTGGCTTCTCAAAAACAGCTTGTTTGTTCAACATCAATTGTGCCATTAACCCAAATTGTTCGGCATCATCTATATCGGGCAATATCTCTTCCTGTACAATTTGGTTAGCTGGAGCCATGAATTCATTCGGCAGAAAACATACCATACATGTAGGAGCCGAATGACTATGTTCGTCAGGCCTGTCTTTTGGGAGCCATATTGATTTCACCTTGACCTTTGCTTGCTTCAATTCCCGATTCCTCAGGCGTTGTACTCTTCTCTTCTGGCTCTTCCTTAAACCAGGTGGGCACCATTGTCCTTCTTGCCAAACATAAGCATGATCTTCTTCACAATCAACCCACTTGTAATCAGCATGTCTCTTTCTTGGTTGATCATTAAAACGCCGATCATCACTAGGATGCATCCTGCCAATTCTTTCATGGACAGATCGGCGATTGACAGTTCCCTGCCTATATTCATCATACCTATTATTGCATTCAGGACAACTGTTCCATGTGGGAAGCTTCAAACCTTCGTTCCAACAGTGTCTGAAGAATGCACACCCCCAATGCGCACGTTCCTGCTCTCGAGCATACTCTTCTTGTTCTTCCTCAAACCTTTCTTCTTCGCGCCTTCTTTTCTCCTCCTCGTATTCATGCCTTTGAAAACGCTCTTTTTCTTGCTGACGCTGCCATTTGTTGAGGAGAATACGTGTAGTAACTCTAGGTTTAAAGGATTCTCCCACTTCAAATCGGCTATTCGGGAACCGAAGATTTTTCTGGCGAATCTGTTCAATTGTGATCTGCCGAGTGGGATCAACTGAACCATCCTGTCTTGCCTTCTTTGAGGTTAAAACTTTCAATCTTCCCTTTTCTCCAGATGGAACAGCATTCACCATATTAACCGAAAACCCGATCATATTCTGAGGGAAAGGGTTACTGTCCAGTTTCATCTTGTTGTCGAATTTCAGATGTCCTTCCTGGATAGCTTTCTGAATCTTCATCCTAAAGACTCTGCATTCATTAATGGAATGAGAATTTCTATCATGAAACCCACAATACCTCTTATCTTTCACTCCATCGGGCCGAAGCATAGAATGCCCCTCTGGCAATTTGATTCGGCCTTCTTTCACCAGAAACTCAAACAATTTGTCTGCCTTAGTCACATCGAAATCATATGTTCCCTTTATCTGTTTGATCCATCTTTGAGTCATTGTAACTGGTTCTTTGCTCCACACTATCTCTGCTGCGGCTATCTCCTCGCTATCTTCATACTCATCTTCTTGATCTGCTCTTTCAAGGAATTGGTTATAGATGTCAGCTACATCATTATTTTTAGCAAATCTGACATCTTTCTTGAAACCATATGCCTGGTTACTCATCAAGGCCAATCTGTGCGACAACTGGCCCAGATCATCAAACTCCATCCCGAATAGCTTCTCCCGAATGGCAGGCAACATGCCAGCTACAGCCATACCAGCCAGTTGATCATCAGGTATGTTCAGAGAAAAGCACATACTCTTTGTTTCCCTAAATCTCCTGAGGAACTCCGTAGGTGTTTCATTATTCCTCTGCCTTAAGCTGGTCAAATCAACCAACTTCTTCTCGGTACTGCCAATGTAGTAATGAGCATGGAATTTCTGCTCCAGGTCTTTCCAAGTACAAATCGACTGAGCAGGCAAAGAAGCAAACCATGTAAAAGCTGGACCCGTCAGTGACAAAGGAAAGTATCTGACTCTGAAAGCCTCATCTGCCGAAGCCTCTCCAAGCTGCATCAGATATCGAGCACAGTGCTAGTATCATCTTGTCCTGAGAATTTAGTAAACTCTGTAGGCACCTTGACTCTATTCGGCAATGATACCCTTTGGTACCATTCTGGGAAAGGAGACGAGTACATGTACCCCTGATTTTTAGGCTTCAGACCGAATTGATTTTGCAATACATCGGTCATTTTTTGCACCATGAAGTCAATACTGGTATCTTGATTCCCTGGTCTCATGCCTGCAGTACCAACATACCCAGGATTCGGGAGGGCGTCGATAGCATTGTAATCCATAAACTCTGAATATCCGTTTCCATACATGTCCCTTTGCAGCCTATTGTTCAAGGGAGATACCTTGTAAGCAGAAGCAGGCGGATTCCCTGCGGTGCCGAATGCCATATCACCGTATGTGCGAGTTTTCGGCAGTGCAGGCTGAGGATCTTGCCGAATCGGTTGTCCATTTGTATCTTTAGCACCAGAACCTCCAGTTTCATCAACATTTCCTTTACCATGTGGTTTCTGAACTGGTGCTTGAACATTGAAGTACGTCGGACCACCCAATTGCCCATGTATCTGCTCGAAGGGTTTATCCACATGCTGACCAAAAATGCTTATCATTATATGCCGAAAACTGTTCAAGAACGCAGCATTGTGATTGGTCATTGCTTCTCCCAAAGCTTTGTATAACAAGCCCGAGAATCTCTCCCTCTCTTCTTCTTCAGTAAAATCAGACTGCCCAGGAAGGAGAACTCTTGGCAAGTCGGATTTGAGAAACGGTGCACCACTCCTGTTCTTGGCGAAAGACACTAAACATTTGTTAATGAATTGGCCAGCAGCAGCCTTTACCATCTGTTGATGCTCTTCAGACAATTCTTCCAAAGTGACATCCATGATGTCGCTCAACTCAGGCATCTTGAAAACTTGTGTGTGTCCCACCGGGCGTGCCAAAAAGTGTGTTGACGTAAAATCCGCACCTCACGCCAAGCACACAGCAAGCCGAATTAGCTGGCTTCACACGTGACCCGGGCTTTTGAATCCGGAAGCGTGCCAGTCAGTTTGCCTGAAAACTAACAAAGGGACAAAAAAGTTTAGATCAAAACCTGGAACGTGCCGGGTGAGACCAGACAGTTCCATATTTGCGGCGTTGAAGCCAATCTCGAGAGACATATAGCTACGGACAAGCTATCTGTCGGCAGTTAGAGCTTCATTCGGCAATCGGCAAGGCACGCAAGGAGCGTACTGCCGAATGCATGACGTAAGCATGACGAAAGATCGGCTTTCAACCGAATGAACATTGTAACATGTACTCATAGCCGATTAACGAGAAACAGGGCATGATAGATAAATAAAAAGGTGAAACATGATCATAAATTCGCAGTAAGCAAAGAATGCATAGGCCGAAAGCAGCACCCGTCAAGCATGATAACAAACAAGTTAATCCACCGCATGATACGACTTGTTTGTGACCACGCCACTAATCAGATTAGACCAATCCACCGCATGATACAGTCTAATCATGAAAAGCTAAAAGCATTCAATGTTTAATTACGAACCCACAACACAGTCACGAATTTACATTAAAACAAGAATGCATAGGCCGAAAGCAGCACCCGTCAAGCATGGCAACGAACGAGTTAATCCACCGCATGATACAACTCGTTTGAGGCCACACCACCAATCAGATTAAATCAATCCACCGCATGATACAATCTAATCGTGAAAGGCTAAAAGCATTCATTGTCCAATGCAAACCCAAGAACACACGCTCACTCGTGAGAGCACTGCCGAATACGGCTACTTAGCCGAATCGGGGTCCGCGGCGAAGGAACAAGCTTAATCGGTAAAGATAAATCTATCAGATCGAATCGAATTCTAATCCACCGGATGATTAGCTCTAAGACGACCCAAAAACCTGCATCTACCGCATGATACCCGGTTCTGTCAAGACCGACACGATACCGACAAGCTCGAACCCGCGACGCGTGGCAACCTAGATCGGTTTCGGATTCGGCTATGAGGGGATAAGTCGTCGCACCGTAAAGCAAAGCCGATTCTAGCCGATCTAGATTGGGCAAAGGTGTGTTGCATGAATTAAGCACATAGTAAAGACGGAGCAACACGGGATAACTTAATGAATCTGTTAGATCTTGCCGGAATCTAACAGAGCCGATAACTTGGTCCATACTAGATCTTAGCCCACCGCATGGCTCATGATCTAACAGAGGAACCTTCTTGAGACCACAACTTAAATCCACCGGATGATACTAAGCATGGTAACAAGACTACTTGCATCAAAGCTTAAATCCACCGCATGATACTAAGCATGATACAAGGTTGCCGGTACTTACGGAGGTCGACGGATCGATGACTCCTCTCGAAGAACTCGACGACTCGACTAAAGGACTCGATGTTGGCACGGGGCCGGTTTGTTGTATGATTGATTGATTCTTTTTACAGATGCCATGGGTTTATATTTATACCCAGGTCTTGATACAACTCCTAGTCGGACACGACTACAATACTTGTTTCTAGAAATAAATGACGGATCTTCGTGCCCATATTGCATTCCTTGTTCGAACCGGCCTTTTCCTTATGTTGATCCACGTCATCATGTCTTCCCGAATGCTACCACTCTTCGCCTGCGGAACAATGCCTCTGCCGAATGATGACGCATTCCCGACCGCAGAGTATCTCTGCCGAACGTTTCAGAGGAAACCTTTTAGCCGAATGGCGACGCGTTCCCGACCGCAGAGCATCTTTGCCGAATGCTTCAGAGAAAACCCTTTTAGCCGAATGGCATCCTTCTACCAAATCTGGCCCACATGTCAGCCTCTTCCTGGTGCCAATTTTTGGTGTTAACAGCGGCCACGGTCGACGACGATGGCCGGTAGAGCTTCTCGGGCGGCGCACGGAGCGTGGCGTGGGAGCGCTGGAGAGCTTGGGGGGAGCGGAGCGAGGTGTGTGAGGGCTTGGGGTGCGAGGGGGGTGCTTAAATAGCCCGGGGACGGTCGCAATTGTCAGGTTCGCCGGGGATGGGGCGGCGGCCGGCGGCGGTCGCGAGTTGCCATCGGGACAGGGGCTTTCCATGCGAGGCGCACAGCGAAAATAGGAAGGCGTGCGCGGGGAGGCTCCACGAAGCTTCGGGGTGCTCCTCAGTGGTCCACAGCCGCGCGGGGAGGTGGAGCGTGCCATGCGGGGAAGCGCCGGCGTCTGTCGTGCGGGGGGAGAAGGAAAGAGAGGTGGGAGAGTGAGATGACAGGCGGGCCCCGCCTGTCGGTGGGAGAGGGAAGGGAGAGAGTGGGGCGTGGGAGTTGGGCCGGGGAGGTGGCTGGGCCGAGGGGGCGCGGGGGAGCTGGCGAGCTGGGCCGGCTCGGGTGAGAGAGGCCCAGGCGGGGGGGAGGAGTGGAGGGATTTGGGCCGAGGAAGAGATTTGGAGGAGCAGGAGTGGACCGGGTAGAGAGTGTAGGGAGCAGAAATGGACTCGGGTTGAAATAACTTTTCTAGGACTCCAAACAAGGTGATTCAAATTTGAATTTAAATAAATTTAAATTCTCGTTTGAATCACAAGAAATACAAAAAAAAAATAAATGCAGCAGCATGAATGCAACAAAAATATTTCTACAACTTATATTTGATTTAATTTTTCATGAATAATTCATTTAACCTATATTAGTTATGAACAAATTAAATAAATGCCAATTAATTACTAAAAATTTTAAATAGGCAATTTTTGGGTGTTACACCCTGATCCTCACCCCGCCTCCAATTCGAGCCCCAGCCCCCTCGGTGCCCCCCTCCACACAGCGCCGCCACTCTCTCCCCCGTCCGAGCGCCGCCGCGACGACGATCCACCTCACCATCGCCCCAAGCTGGTCGTGAACCACCGGGAAGGCTTCACTTGGTAGTAAGCTTCACCATGAGTCATCCCTTGCTCTCTCCCTTCCTTCGTAGCACGCGCACCACCTCGCCGGAGTGCCACCCCCACTGTCCACCGCGGGCGCCCTCGTGGCTGCTCTTCTGTCGTTGAGGGTCAGTCGGTTGAACTCGTCACGCCGCCACGAGTCCGTAGGACCAAGCCACATAGGAAACCGAGCTCCGTAGTGCAATTCCGGCCTTACTCCGGCGAGCTCGCCGCCGCTGCCCGCGTAGCGCCGCCGCGCCCCTCCATCCGCTCCGGCGACCCAGCCCCCCGAGCCATCCTTGCCCTTGGATCCCGATCCGACGGCCCCGGTGCGTTCCCCCTTCCCAGTCAAACCCGAGAAAACGGTCAGCGCTAGCGTTTTCTTAAAAAGCCCCTGCAAGTTTTGAAATCAACCCGCGGTCCATGTTAGTTTTAAAAGTATTTACATCCATGCCCCTGGTTTTCGAAAAACCCCCTGATCTTTTTAGAAATAGCGCCCGAGGTCCTATTTTGGTGTTTTTACTCGTTAGCCCTTCTGTTTTAATACGTAATTACGCAAAGGTCCTCGGTTTCCTTCAAATAAGCCCCTAAAAACTTTTAAAACTTACCAGCAGGTCCCTAGGACTTAGATTTGACATATCTTTTCCGTTTTAGCTCCGATTAGTGTGATTTTCGCGCTCATGTGTTCGTAGTAAAGCATAGATTAATTCTAAAATCTTTATTTAACTGTTTCTATTGTTTGGTGTATTGTTTTAATAGATTATTATTTGTTTGCATGTATTGGCTTACGTGCATGTTTGTGTGGTGAATCGTGTCCAGTCGGTGAGCCTTTTGCGTTGGACTTTGAGTACGAGGAGGACTTTCAGGGACAGGACTCACAATAGCAGGAGCAGCCGCCCTTTGAGGAAGGCAAGTTATAGCACGGACAATCCTTGCTACCTACTCACCCTGTATTAAATTATTTCATAAATGCATGTGTCTAATTTGATGTACCATTAAAGTTGTACCTAGTTTTGAATATCCTATCCTTGTTTACCTTGGGTTTATGCATATGGGTAGATCTTTGCTAAGCGCAGCTACTATCACCATTATTTAACTGTTAATTTTGACTTAATGGTTCACTTCAACATTAATGATAAAACTTGCTTTTTAGCAACTTGGTTTTGGGAACTAGAGCATGTGCTTCGTGCTTTGCTCTAGTGTCTCTCCATAAGGTCCGGTTCTTAAAGAGTCAACCCAGGAGCCTGTCGCCACTGCTAGAAATATTATGGCTCTGGTCTTGGTCAAGTAGCATGTACGTCTCTAGCTTGTCAGTAGTTACCGGAGTGGCCGACAGTGCTATGAGAACCGCTCGTGAGTGTATGGTTTGATCCATCGAGGACGGGTGATCCGTCGGCTATGCCCCCGTGAGGCACAGTCCCGTGCTAGGAGTCCCTGCGATGGGGAACTCCTCACGTTGCGCATTGTTGGGTGTGATGCCCGCGCTTTGGACGCCATCGACCCCCTTATGATGTGACTCTGTTGGCGTAAGTCGATTTCGGTGACTTGGGACATACTACCTATGTTGTACCATAGCGACCACTGTCTCGTTAGGCTGTCTTTTAAAAAGCCTCGTAGAATCCCTATGCGATCATACCTCGGAAGCGTGATTTGTGAGGTCTGATCCACCTCCGCGTGATTGGGTTTAAAGTTCGTTTGAGCTTTTACGCGACTGGTGGGTAAAGGGCGAAACCTCTACAGAGTGTAAAATCTATCATGATAGCCTTGCTCAGGGTCACGAGCGGCATGGATCCTTTTTTATTAGAAGATGATGTTTATTTATGTTTAATGTCACTTATACTTTATTAATTGGGTTGCAACTGGGTTTCATTCACTGTAGTAACTTGGATAATGTTAAAATGAACCAACTAAAAATGCTAACGCAGTTAAGCTGAGTCTAGCCTTATTTTGAGCCTTCATACACCGTGCTATATTTGCTAAGTAAATGTTTACTTACACTTGTCATTTATTAAACAAAATCCCGGATGGGTAAACAGATTGGGCTGGGCATGAGACTGCTGCTGAGTTTCCAGAAGATTTGCCATACTACTGAGTTGTGATGTCCCAGTCAGAGTCCCTGTGGATTACGGCTCCATTAGTTTGAGAGTTTATTAGTCTTTCGCTGTATTTGGTTAGTTTATTTATGATGCACTCTGATGCAAAACTTTATTTAATCAATAATTTATTCAAGCATACGTTCTCTGTTTATCATATTTGTTCGTTATATGTGTACTTTGACTTCCTGGGCACACATATGGCCGCATTCGGGTTTTTTTGAAAATCAGGTGTGACATTGACGCCACGCTAATTGTTGTAGTGTGGCTTCATGGGAGCCGATGGCACGCCTAGCTCTTTCTTCAGGGTGTAGCAGTTCCAGAATGTGTACTTTGTGTCCTTGTGGAAAGGACACAGTTCATCTAGGCGCACAAGCTCTCTAGGGATGAATATAGACAAACACCTCACGCTCCGGGGGCGTGATGTAGCTGGACTCCCCATCGACCGAGTGCTCGATAGATGGGAGAACAATCACGGTGACCTGGAACTCACCGGCAATCCAGAAACTGGGTGTGTTCTCAGATTGGATTTGAGTCGTGCGCCGTGGATCACGACTAGAGTAGTCGGTAGCCGCATTCTTGAGCCCAAAGGGGAGCCCGCCCCTGGACGTTCCAACACCTTCTCGGACAGAGCGATGCACTTGGCGAGTGTGGCATTGATGTGATCTAGCCCGCCGACGATCTCATTGGGCGGCGGGACTCGGCGTCAAGGAAATAGATCTGGGATCCATTCTTGTAGGCTGAGATGCTTGACCTGCGACTTGAACGGGCCGACGACGTTAGGGGAAGCCCCCGAGTTTGCTGATGCAGATTTCGTTGGCATCGAGTCGACGCTAGCGGAGCCGAAGCTGCTAGAGTCGGCGAAGAGGCTGATGTCCGAGAGGTGCTTGGGGTTGTCCTTCATGCTCGCCGGAAAGGTGACGTTGGATCGATCTGCCATCAAGCTAACTGAATGGAAAAACTCACCAATAGCCCCTATCTGGCGCGCCAACTGTCGGACCTAAGGACCAGCAATCCACTGGGGGATACCCAAGTGGTAGATTTGTAGGAGGGGAATCGCCGAGTTGAGTAGCTTGAAAGTGACACAGGAGACCAGATTTAGACAGGTTCGGGAGCCGTTTAAGGTTATTTAGCATAGGAAGAAACGGCCGGTTGGAAAAGTGAGTTTCTAGTCGAATGCACAGCTGATATGGCGAGATAAAAACTGCCTCATACAAATTTGGGTTGGGACTGCCTTATGGGGCGATCGACGTGGGACAGAATTTGCAACTGTAATAGCGACACGAGTGGAGATTGGAGAATATGTAAAAGCAATCGAGAAAGTAATATATGGTAGCGGTACAAGAAGCATTATAATATTTGACGTCCCTTTTTCTCTAAAAAGAATAAAAAAACGACAGATTGGACCTTTCCGGAAAGCCAGCCATGAGGCTAGTGAAATGCTTTGTTACATCCAAATTTATACAGATTTACTCATTCACATTCCAAGAACATACAAACGCCTGGACAAAATCACGTCGAGAGGACAAACCGGCTCTCCGTGACTCAGTCGTCATCCACATACACCGTTTCTTGCTTGAAGAGGCCGCCGAACACCGGCCTCACTTCAGGCTTGGTGTCCGGCTGCTTCGGCTGTGGCTTCGCCTTCTGTGCCGCGGCCGGCTTCACGACAGCCCTCTGTGGCGCAAGCTTCTTCGCCTTCGCCTGTCCTCGCACCGTGGCGATCTGCGCCTTGGTCGGCTCCTTCTCCGTCGACGAAGCTTTAGGAGTCGTCGCCTCCGCGAGCTGTGTGCTCAACTTCTCCCAGGAGAAGTCCGTGCTGATCCCTTTTGCTCTGCTCAGGAGGCTCTCCAGAGAGGATTGGGCCCCGTTCACCGGGCTAGCGGCTGCCTCCTCTGTGGGTGCCTTCTTCCCCTTGGCTTCGAGCTTACTGGCAGCCGCTTCAGCTTCGCTGGCTCGTTGTGAGGCCAGGGCCTCCTCTTCTGCCTGTGCCTTTGCAGCAGCTTCTTGGTACTCCTTTCTTCTACTATCTTCAGGGATAGCTCTGCAGAGCAAACATAAACGCAGTGTCAAGAAATGAATTGTAACATAATCTTGAATTTTCACTGGCTTACAAATCTCAAACAACTAAGATCTAAGGAGATCCTTGTCTAGTGTTTCAGTTAAATTGACAATTCACGAGTACAGCAACACCGTTATGAAAGTGAAAACCTAATAATAAAACAACTATACCAGAATAGTTTAAAAAATGTGTCAGAATAACAAGAAGGAAACAAAAGAGAATACAGCACTAAGAGTTAAGCATACATCTGCAAAATGAATGATAACATGCAGGAAGGACTCTTTGTAAAAATGAGGAGTATGACAAAAGGAATCAAGGAACATATCAGTGAACTAAATGTGGACTTAGCTACTCACACGAAAGCCTCTGCTATCGGTTTTGATGTTGCTGATGAGTTAGTTGATACTTCAACAACCTACAAAATCAGAAAACGATTGAGGAGCGCTAAAACAAAACATAGAACACATCTAGTGATGAACATATTTGTTATCGTATATAACAGAAATTACAAAGATTAGTACTGAGAATTAAGAAACTTTTATTTGAAACGGCAAGCCAGCGACTTCATGGACCACCATTATGCAAGAACAGAGCAGAAGCTTCTAATTCTGTAAGATTCTGGCAATGTACGCTAATCGGCAATGAACTTCCTTTTCATATGCTCTACTCAAAGTGCATTCAGAGTACTTTTCATTGCTACTGATTGCATCCACCAAATCGGAAGACTAATCTTTTCAAACCAGACTTGCAATACTACTGATTTACTGAATCTTGAGGAATTAAATTTCGGAACCAGGGAATGTATATATCTTTTTTTATGCGTGTGTGATGTGGGTGTGGATATTTGTATGGCTATATTAGCCTTTTCCTTACGCAGCTCTTCTACGTATTCGAGAAAAAAAATATCTTTTTTACTTATGTAACATATATATCTATGTCAGAATTACAGAACTAAATCATAGCGAGGAGATGCAAAGCAATACCATACTAGCTAGCACATATACAGGTACATATCGATATAGTTTCCGTACCTTGTTCTCAGCGACTGCCACATTGGAGAAGACATCAGCCACAAGGGCAGCGATCTGTGACTTCGACACCTACACAACACATAAAGGCACATAGCTATGCATGTAAGCAACAACACAGAGGTGGAAGACGTTTAAACAGGGAGCATTGGAGAGTAAATGCTAAGAAAGCTATATATACCTTGCCAGTGTCAGAGGTGGAAGACGTGCTTGGCGCCGCTCCCTCCTTGGAGAGGACCAGGGCGTAGGAGCTCTCAGGGCTGTAGTCGTCGGTGAGCGAAGCCTTGACCAGTGTATATCTGACATCGGTCTCCACCACCTTGGCCAAGAACTGGCTGAGCGTCAGCGTCTGCACGCGGGAGAAGAGGTAGTTGAAGAAGGACGTGAATCCGTCGAGCACATTGTAGGTGGACTCGCCGCCGCCGAGGCCGCCAGCGGCCCCCTTGTCGTACACGACGACGACGTGCGCCGCGCCGGCGAGATCCGCGGCCTGCACCACCCGGAGCGCGTCCTCAGTGGTTACGGCCCCGCCTTCGGGCCCCTTCTCGGCCGGGCCGACGGTGACCACCACCTTGGCGGCGGGACCGATGGACTTGGCGATCGCCTCGGGGTCGTCGAACCCGGACTCCACCGCGTTGAGGCGGCGCGCCTCGGCAGGGGTGATGAGGCGGTACGCCGCCGCGAGCCGCGCGAGCTCCTGCGCCGACGCGAGGTCCGGGACGCCCGCGCGCACGGCGAACCCCTGCCGCAGCAGCGTCTGCGCGACGCGGACCCCCGCCTGCCCCGTGGCGCCCGCGACGAACACCGTCTGCGGGTCCTTCCGGCCCCTCACGGCGCCGCCAGCGAACAGCGACCCCGCCGCGGGCGACTGGAGCGCCGGGATCAGCGACCTGGCGTCGTCCGTGAGCTTGCCGAAGTCCGCGAAGAGGTTGGGCCTCTTCGTCTTGGCGGCGGCGTCGTCATCCGCCGCCCCGGATTTGCCGTTGCCGGCGCGGCATAGGAAGGTTGCGGCGGCGGCGCGGCGGCGGAGTGGGGTGGGGGAGGAGAGGGGGCGGAAGGAGGGCGGGCTGGAGGTGAGCGCGGGAGCCATCGGGCGCCGGGCGGATGGTCGAACAGGTGGCGGGCATGGAGCCGTGGGATGAGGAAGAAGGGGTGGCGATTATGGGTGGATGGCATGCAATTTGGATTGGGGGAAACGGCGGGAGAGCCTATCGGAAGAGGCCACCTCGATCGCCGTTTATCTCCTCGTAGGCAATCCATGGCCGTGCGCTGCCGCCGCGTCCAAATCCCGGGCCCACACTACCGGCTTGGTGGAACTCTGCTGGTGCCAAGAAACGGCTGGAGCTTCACTGTACCGTTTACATGTCCCCGTCGGTGTCCCCGGAGAAATTTGCTATTTCATCGTCGTCAAAAGTAGAAAGTAGGTTTCGCCGGAATGTCATCCCGTAATTGGGTTCCGCTGATTTGCGATTATCAAACAACCCCAACACACTGGAATGCCTTTATCTTTTCTTCTTAATTTAGCCACTTGATATGAGCGATCTGCCCTTCAAACACATGCGTATCTTCTTCTTTCTGGAACTTTCTAGCCCCCTTCAGGCACACCAGCTCCTCGACGACGGCGGCCAAGCAGAGCGAGTCCGGGCACCGCAGCGACAGGCACCGGCGGCCGTCGCGCGCTGCCGCGCGGATGTAGCCACGCCAGCACCTGCGCTAGTAGTAGTGGGAGCAGCCCGTCGACGTCATCTCGCCGGGGGAGCGGGCGTCGAAGCAGGCGGCACAGATGAGGGGCGGGCGTTGAGCTTCGTGGGCGCGACACCGTCCGGCGGCAGGCTAGCGGCGTCGCGGATCGCGCGGTGGCCGTCGGAGTAGGAGAGCCAGGCTTCCTCCAGATGCCCGGCGTCCCAGTGGAAGCGCCGCGGGAGGACGGCGGCGTAGCCCGGTGGGACGGAGAGCCGCTCGAAGGTCCGCGTCGTGACCTCGTCCTGGCGCACGCTCCTGGCCGGCGGTCTCAACGACGTAGCTGCCGACCTGGCGGTCGTTTGCTTCCTCGGCCGGCAGGTTGTCTCCGCCGTCGCTGCCGCCACAATCACCGTCGATGGTGCGGGTAAGGAGCGTGAGGGCTCGATCTGCCCAATCCATGGCGGAGGGATGCGGTGCGCGGGAGAGGCTTGAGATCGATCGAGGAGGTGGAAGCGGAACTGACCGGTGGGAGACTGGGAGGCAGCCGAGGAAGAGAAGGGGCGTCAAGAGAAGGGGACGAGACCGAGAGAGAAGGAAGAATATATGCGTGTGTGCCTGAAGGACAGATTGGTCATATCACATGGCTTAATTAAGAAGAAAAGATAAAGAGAATTGAAAAATGATGCAAAGACATTCCAGCATGCTGGAGTTATTTGATAATGGTAAACCGACGAAATCTAATTGCGGGATGGCATTCCGACGAAACTCACTTTTAATAATGGCGAAATAGTAAATTTCTCCCAAACACGTGGAGGCCATCGGTTCACTCCCTAGTAGGAGACGGGGCCTCTTAATTTTCCGTCACAGTCCCATGGCACCGGAGAAAAAGAACCGTCGAACCCATGTGGTGTGTGCTAGTAAGAGCATCTCCAAGAGTCTATGTAAAATATACTCTCTAAATCATCATTTAGAGAGTTATTTAAGTAAAAAATATTTTCTATATCTGTATACTTTCCAACAACTTTTCTATTTCTTATACGCAGTCTAGAGAGTCATCTCGCTCTCCATCTTTGGCTAGTGAGAGATCCGAAATAGATGATATCTATATTTGGATATGCAATTGAATAGGCTGTTGGAGGATGTTTTTTCACTAAAATCTCTATTTCTATAAGTTAGAAAATATATAAAGAGTCTCTCGAAGATGCTCTAAGTCGGAGAAAATAATAGAGGCAAAAACCGCCAAAAATGGAAAAAAAACACCGATCACCATGGATGATTCCCATTGTCATCAATTCAAGTACCAAGTATTGTATCATTGTGCCTCCGCGGCTGCTTCCGCAACCTCATCAAATTTCTCTGGGATCAATATTTCTTCTGGTAATGCAGAAAAAAATAGAGTTACAAACTGTATCACTGTATCTTCGTAATATATTTTTATTTTATTAAAAGATTACATTTACAAGTTTGCATGATTTTCTTACAAACTAGTTGCGCCCTGCTCGGCTGGCTGATGACAGGTGGCTGGTGTTGGTTTGTGCTGAGAGAAAAATACTGCTGGCTGACTGGTGGCTGTTAGCTGGTACTGGTTTGTGCAGAGAGAAAAATACTGCTGGATGGCGCTGATAAGCCGAGCGTGAAGCAGAAAAGTGTATTCCTCGAGAAATAAGTGGACAACACAAGACAACTAACCAATCTTTTTTTTTACGGAACCAGTCTAACCAGTCTAATTTTATCCGGGAACAAAATACCTTCCTGCCACACTTCGCTACGAGAAGAGGTCGTTAAAGACTTACCATCATCTTCGTATGTACAACAACTGCTTGTCTTAGAGCAAGTACTGGAGCTGGTGAAATCTAATCCGGTAGAGAGAGAAAACGAGAGAAAAAGTTGCTCAACTTTTCAAATTTTTCATCACATCCACATCGAAACATTAAATATAGTAAATAACGCATGCACGGAGCATTAAATGTAGATAAATAAAAAACTAATTGCAGAGCTTTGATGTACACAACGAGATGAATTTTTTAGACTAGTTATGTCATGATAGGACAATAATTATCACAAACAAACGAAATGTGCTACAGTGCATTATAGTATCTGACGTGACATTTTCATCCTTTTTCACATATCTAAACACATCCATGGTGGGAAATAAAAAAGAAGCTCATAGCTTCTGTTACAGCGGCCGGCTGGGCTATTAACCATGCCTTTAATAGGAGGGGCTTTCCGCAGCCTCCTGCGTAGCTATTGAACCCGCCGACGTAGGCCACGAGGAAACGCCAAAATCGATCTTCAGAACATACAAATCAAAATCATGCAGCAGTAATCAAGGCATTGGTCAGTCAAATCTAAGGCCTTTGTTTAGATGTCAAATTCTACCCCAAAGTTCACTATGTAAAAAGAAGATTCCCATCACATCAAAATGTCATATCATGTATAGAGTACTAAATATAGATAAAATTAAAAACTAATTGCACAGTTTTGTTGTACTCTACGAGACGAACATTTTGAGTCTAATTAATAAATTTTTGGATAACTTTTTACACGTACAAATGAAATGCTACAGTGACACACGCACCATAAAAGGCTAAAGTTTGCTTCCAAATTTAAGAACTAATGAAGGCCTAAATCCTCTAGCAGGAATCAAGGTGCTGGCCACCCAAACCAAAGTCCACCCCACGACTAGAATCTTGATTTGAGCGAAAATCAGCTCAACGAGTGCAAGCTTACTGCTGTCCTATTGAGCTTTCTTGCCGCCTAACAGAGGTTTGCCGTAAAACAAATTGAGCTTCCTGTCGGCTGCCCGCTGCCGCCGAGTTCATACGCAAGGCGAGAAGCTTCAATACAACAGGCGAGCAGCTTTGGAGAAGAGGAAAGACTAGAACAGGTACGGTTGGTGATGAACGGCGCCGTTAGCTCGTGCTGCAGCCGCCTCCCTCTCCGCTTGCCTGCATCCGCACAAATTGAGCAGGAACATCACTTGAGCAGCTAAGTAGATCGACGGTGCTATCAAAGGCTTGTACATATCTCTCACATTTATCTCATATAAAACTTTTCGGCGGTAAGTGAAACGAACCGGATTCCCAACGACGAGAATCCGACTCCCTGTACCCTCGAGATAGTCCCAAAAATAGCAGCTATATCGTACAAAACTCATCTCAGTCGAATATCACATCCATACAACGATAAAAGATCCAATACATGACATATATAAAAACATAGCGTCTGGTACAAGCCCTCTAGGCTAAATCGACAATAGGAAACAACTGCGCAGCGGTAGCTAGATCATCAGGGTCCACTCCTCCACAAGCATCCTTGAGCGTAGCGCGCACCCTTCAGTCGTACCATCCGTCCTGGTTGAACTCGTGATCGGGGTCTTCACCTGAGAACCCAAAGTCTGTCCCCAAGGAAATGGGACAGGTCCACGTCACCAACCATAATATGATGCAAGCTTTAAAGTGGCCTATTCTAAGGTATAGAAATAATCAAGGTTTGAGCTAGAGTTTTCTTATGCGAGCAGCAGCAAGAACCCAATTTCATCTCACCTCCAACTCCTTCCCTCACATGCACATCCACTCCCCAAATCCAACCGTCAGCCTCACATTCCCATCGGGCTTGTCCTGCCACAACAGGTTCCCGCAAACATTATCCACCAACACCTTTCGCTCTCTAGTCGACTCGGTGAGCTCCCTCCCCACCTTGTCTCATCAGCAACGCTGGACCAATCTCTCATAACCCGAATCAAAGGATGAGGTAAGAAAGCAGATTCCCATGCTAGTCGGAACTTATCAGAAATGGGTCGTCCGTAACCGCGGACACGGCTATACGTATAATTTTCACTCTGCAGAGGTGGCACTCCAGGAATCCATCCGGGCTGCAAGGCTAGTCCGCAACCAACCTGAGACACAGCCCACAGCAAAGACCCTAAGCAGTAACGGCGCCAATCCTGTCTCCCTGGGCTCGGGAAACATCTGATCTAACATCTGCCCCAGGGATGTGAAACCTTCCCA
This sequence comes from Echinochloa phyllopogon, assembly GCA_033239725.1. Taxonomy (NCBI): domain Eukaryota; kingdom Viridiplantae; phylum Streptophyta; class Magnoliopsida; order Poales; family Poaceae; genus Echinochloa; species Echinochloa phyllopogon. The sequence continues at coordinate 16,952,309 of BTCW01000015.1, read as the reverse complement.
CCGGGGCCAGTCGGGGGCCGTGGTAAATCAGGGAGATTACGTCGCAACGAATCCCCCCTACACATATCCAGCTCGATCCTCCTACAGTCTCGGCGCCGCACTAGAGTAGGCTTGCTGGAAACCTCCCCATACTGGGTAGATGGTGAGCACGGTATTCCCACGTCCAAAGTTGGAACTCGACTCGGTCCTTAATTGTCGGTAAAGCGAGTATTAGCGTCATAAGCGATCCACCGCAACGGTCCGCAATCGGCACCCATAACATGTATTGCCGCCCAAACTCCTCAAATAACCCAGTATCCAAATAACCATGTACCCGCAACAGGTACCCCAAAGGGACTGCCAGAGTGCAGTCCCCCAACACCTCGATCAAACGATCGAGTTGTTATTACTCGCTTACACCGCCTAGCTGCACTACTCCTCCCAAACCACCCACAACTCACGCCAAGAGGATCAAATCACAACCATCCCAACACATGCATAGCATAGCATATTTCATACAGTGAGTAGTAGATAGCAAGGTAATAGGATATAAACAAAGGCAGTGCAGGTTTATCATGCGAGTAAAGTAAAGCACTAGCATACTAGTTGCATGTCTAATAGGTATTTCAGAGATTGGTCGGGCGTGAACCTAGGCAAAAGTCTTTGTCTTCGTCAAAGCAGTTGTCGTACTGGTCTGGCTCCTCCTGACTCTCTGGAACTCCTAGGGTTGCGGAAAAATAAAATAAGACGCGACTACTAGCAAGGAAACACCAAAACAGCGATGAAGGAAGTCCCAAAGAACACCAAACTCTACAATAACGCGTAGGTCATGATTTTAGAAAAATATAGAAACTAGTTTCATATTTTTCTGAGCTACGGTTGATTTATTATTAATTTTATAAGTTTAAATCATTTTCTGAAAATATTAAATAATTTCCGAAAAAGAAAACAGACAAAAATTAGCCTGCTGACGTCAGCATGACGTCATGCTGACGTCAGCAGTGGGGTCCGCCTAGGATGACATTAGCAGTGGGCCCTGCTGATGTCAGCATTGACTGGTCAACGGTCAACGGGTCAACGGTCAACGGGTCAGCACTGGTTAGTGGGCCCCATGCGTCAGTGACACACAGTGTATGACATGTGGGCCCGATACGTCAGCGCAGTTAAAAGAAAAAGAAAAAGATTAAACGATGGCTGGGCCGGAACTGGGCCGAAAGGTGGATGAGCCAAGATAGATTAGGGTGGTTAACTGGACTTAAGTGCACGATTTGGCCCACGAAAGGGGCGCTGCTGGATCTGCTCTGGTGGACTCGGTCCACCGTGAGCCGTGTGTGCGGTGTACGTGAGCCAGGTGCACGGGATCAGACTGTGGCCGACTCGGGATTTTCTGTGCCTGCGGTGTGGCCGACTTGGTGTGGTCCGGCGTGTGGCCTGGCCATGGCGCGACGCGGCGCGCACCAGAGCACGCCGGCGGCGCTGGTTGACGGCGAACTCACCGGGGAAAGGCTCGGTGCTGGCCTAGAAGCGGTGCTAGGGCTCGGCTTGGGTGTGGTGGTCACGAACGGCAAGAAAAAGGTGGGGTTTGACCCACGGTGCGAGCTCTCGACGAAGGCAGGCGGCGCTCGGCCGGCGAGCGGCGGCGGCACGCAACGGGGTAGGGTCGCGCGGCCAGAAAATGCCTTGGCTGTGAGCGCGTTGCCACCAGCGACTGCTGGGACACGGCTAGGAGCGCGTGCGTGGGCACGTGATTCACCACGTCCGCGGCACGGCCGCGGCGGCCTCGGCTGCTGGAAGGCGACGACGGTCTACAAAGGGGGTTAGCGGCAGTGTCGGGTTCCTGCAAGAAGTTTATGGCCACGACTCGAAGGTCGGGTCCCAGAGGATGGGCTAGCAGCGGCGGGCACAAGGAACGACGACGCTCAGTCGGAGACAGGGGAGAAAGGGGGAAAAACGACGGCGCTCACCTAGGGGCTAGTAGACGTTCGCAACAGCTCGGGGTAGTGCTCGCGATGCTCCTCCGGTGCTCGTGCTCCTCTTCCCGTTCTTGGTTCGGCTCGGAGTCGGCGGCTCCGCGAGCGGCGGCGCTCCGGTCTTCGGTGTCGACGCGGGGAAGACGATCGGCTTCCCCTCCTCCCTCGGCTTCTCCTCCACGGGCTTCCCCGACTCCTTCTCCCACTCCTCACCCTCTCGAATTGGATCTAGACCCCAAGGGGGGTGGCGGCGGCTTGAAGGGGAAGGGCTCCCGACGCTGGTTTTATAGGGCGGCGGCTAGGGCTGGAGAGCACGAACGACGAGATGGATGCGGTGGGCGGCCGCGGACACGCGTTGCCATCGCAACGGGCCGCGAGGAGGGCTGATGGGACCGGCTTCGCGGGAGTGGGTGTTCACGGGTGCGCGCGGCAGAGAGAGAGAGCAGAGCGAGCGGCCACGCGGGGAAGAAGGAGAGGAGGGAGAGAAAGCTGATAGGCGGGACCCGCCTGTCAGTGAGAGGGATGAGGACGCGTAGGCGACGCGGTGAAGTTTGGGCCGACGCTGGGCCGAAAGACCGGCTGGGCCGCTTGGCTGGTTGGCTCGGCAAAAAGAGTTTGAGGGGGTTTCTCGGACTTGGGCTACGGGTTTCGGCCCAACAGGATTAGGTTTAGGTTTTCTAATTAGTTTAGTTAGGATTTGTTTGAATTCAAATCTAGAATTTGAATTCAAACACAACCAAAAATCTAATAAAACCAAATTAACTCCAAATCACATCTATTTGGTCCTTAGCACTTCAAATTATTTTTAATTTTAATTTAAATTGCCTAGGAATTTTAGGAAGCAATTAGAGACACTCTTACATGTTTGTTGACTTGCACAAAATTCACCAAAAATTTTTAAATTCATATTTTTGCATTCAACAAATCCTAAGGGAATTTTTAGGGTTGTTACAGTCTCCCCCCCTCACAAGAATCTCGTCCTCGAGATTTGTGGTTACCTATGGTTTAAACAAATGGGGGTATCTCTCTTGTAGTACTGACTCCTTCTCCCATGTAGCCTCCCTTTCTGTATGGTTGCTCCACTGCACTTTGTAAAACGGAATAGCTGTGCTTCTGGTCTCTTTGACTGCTCTGTCTAGTATCCTCTTTGGGTACTCCAGATACTCCAAGGTGTCTTGTAGGTCTAGCGCTTCTGTTTTGATCTCGTGTTCTGGTACTCTTAGACACTTCCTCAGCTGAGATACATGGAACACTGGGTGTACTCCAGCTAGGTCCTCTGGTAGGTCTAGCTTGTAGGCTAGCTTTCCTATTCTCTCCAGTATCCGATACGGTCCCACAAAACGGGGTGCTAGCTTCCCTTTCACTTGGAATCTCTTATGCCCTCTGAGGGGTGACACTTTTAGGTAGACGAAGTCCCCTACTTCGAACTCTAGATCTCGTCTCCTCTTATCCGCAAAGCTCTTTTGTCGGCTCTGAGCTGCCTTCAGGTGTTCTCGGATCTTGGCCACATTTTCTTCTGCCTCTACAATCATGTCAGGTCCAAAGAATGTTCGTTCTCCGAACTCTGACCACATTAGAGGCGTTCTGCATTTTCTGCCATATAGTGCCTCAAAGGGGGACATCTGCAGGCTGGCCTGGTAGCTGTAGTTGTAGGAAAATTCTGCATATGATAGACTCTTCTCCCAGTCTGTGTTGTAAGCTAGAACACATGCTCTCAACAAGTCTTCAAGAATCTGGTTCACTCTTTCGGTCTGCCCATCTGTCTGAGGGTGGTAAGCTGTGCTATACTCCAAGGTTGTCCCGATGGCTTGATGTAGGCCTTTCCAGAACTGAGCTGTGAATTGTGGTCCTCTGTCTGACACAATACTTTTCGGTGCCCCATGCAGCTTAAGAATGTTGTCTATATATAGCTCTGCTAGTTTGCTTACTGGGTATGTGCTTTTGACTGGTATGAAGTGGGCTACCTTTGTCAGCCGGTCAACTATGACCCAAATGGCATCATAACCTTTCTGAGTACGAGGTAGGCCGACCACGAAGTCCATGCTGATATCTTCCCACTTCCACATTGGAATTTCCAGTGGTTTCAGCAGTCCTGCTGGTCTTTGATGTTCTGCCTTGATTCTTCGACAAGAGTCGCACTTGGCTACATATTCTGCTATGTCCTCTCTCATTTTCTTCCACCAGAACTTATCCTTCAGATCCTGATACATCTTGGTGCATCCTGGGTGTATCGAGTACTTGGACTCGTGAGCCTCTAAGAGAATTGTTCTCCTGATTTCCTTGTCCTGCGGTACACAAATACGGTCTTTCAGCCATACTATTCTTACTTCATCTACTCTGAAGTCAGGTGCCACTCCTCGCTGGATATCCTCCTTTACTTCCTGGATTTTTGGACACTTTCCTTGAGCTTCTTTGATTCGGTCTTCCAGGTTGTACTTCACCCTCATTTCCTGGGGTTTTCCTTCTTCTACTAGCTCGAGTTTCAGCATGTACAATTCCTTTGCTAGTTCTGGCTGACTTTCTTCTATCATCAAGTTGTTGCAATAACTCTTTCGGCTCAAGGCATCTGCCACTACATTGGCTTTGCCAAGATGGTAGTGTATCTCCAAGTCGTAATCTTTGATCAGTTCTAACCACCTTCTCTGCCTCATGTTCAGTTCGGATTGGGTAAAGAAATACTTCAAACTCTTGTGATCTGTGTAGATATCGCACTTGTTGCCAATCAGGTAGTGCCTCCAGATCTTCAATGCATGTACCACTGCTGCCAGTTCTAAATCATGTGTAGGGTAGTTTTCCTCATGTTTCCTTAGCTGTCTTGATGCATAAGCAACAACCTTGCCCTCTTGCATACGCATCCCAAACCTTGTCTTGAAGCATCGCAATAGACTACGAAATCTTAGCGAATGTCTGGCAGGGTCAATACTGGCGTTGTAGTGAGTTTGTGCTTGAGCTCTTGGAAACTTCCTTCACACTTGTCCGTCCACTCGAACGGGACGTTGTTCTTGAGTAGTTCGGTCATTGGCTTGGCAATCTTGGAGAAGTTCTGAATGAACCTTCTGTAGTATCCGGCCAAACCCAGAAAGCTTCAGATTTCCGTGACACTCTTCAGCTGCTTCCATTCTGCTACTGCCTCAATCTTTTCTGGGTCTACTGCTATGCCCTCAGCTGTCAGTATGTGACCCAAAAAGGCTACTTTTTCCAACCAAAATTCACACTTGCTGAACTTCCCGTAGAGTTGATGCTGCCTCAGCTTCTCTAGTACAATCCTTAGATGCTCCTCATGTTCTTCGGCTGTTTCTGAGTAAACCAGTATGTCGTCAATGAACACCACCACGAACTTGTCTAGTTCCTCCATGAATACCTTGTTCATCATGTTCATGAAGTAAGCGGGTGCGTTGGTCAAACTGAAGGACACAACGGTGAACTCGTACTGCCCATACCGAGTCACAAAGACTGTTTTGGGAATGTCGCCTTCTCTAATCTTCATCTGGTGGTATCCCGATCTTAGATCAATCTTACTGAAGTACTTGGCTTTCTTCAACTGATCTAGCAAGATATCAATCCGAGGTAATGGGTACTTGTTCTTGATCGTCACTGCATTCAGGGATCGATAATCTACGCACATGCGCATTGATCCATCTTTCTTCTTCACAAACAACACTGGCGATCCCCATGGGGATGCACTTGGTCGAATCACCCCGGTTTCTAGCATCTCTTTCAGCTGCTTCTTGAGTTCCTCCAGCTCTTCCACTGACATTCTATACGGTCTCTTGGCAATGGGCCCTGTGCCTGGTTGCAGTTCGATTATGAACTCTACGTCTCGGTCAGGTGGTAATCCTGGTAGTTCTTCGGGAAACACGTCAGGATACTCACATACTACAGGTACTTCTTCGATCGTCCTTTTCTTGATAGAGTATACCGACTGTCTCAGATTACATGTTCTGGATCTCTTCCCTGTCCTTCTCCTTTGTGGCTCTACTGTTACTTTGACTCCACTAGGGTGTGTCAACTCAACTGTTTTGGGCGAGCAACTGATTACCCGTTTGTGCTCTGTAAGCCAATCCATTCCTAGTATCACGTCAATTCCGTCTGACTTCAGGACTGTCAGGTCTCCTACGAACTCCTGCCCACCTATCATCAGATTAACTGTTGGGCACTCTAAGGTGCACCTAAGCTCTCCTAAGGGAGAAGTAGTGACTATAGGTCTTGCCTTAGGTATTGTCGGGGGTGACTGCTCTCTCACAAACTTCGTCGAGATATAAGATCCAGTTGCTCCAGAGTCAAACAATATCAAAGTCGGAATGCCATTTACTAAGAACTCACCGACCACAACGTCGGGAGCGTTCTCGGCTTCTTCCTCTGTCAGGTGGTTGAGGCGTCCCCTCTGCGTTGTTGCTGGCTGCCTGTCCTGTCCTCCAGGTGCCGGTGCCTTGGCTGGGGTTTGTTTGTTCTTCTTCTCCAGACAATCAAAGGACTTGTGCTCGGGCTTCCCACAAGCAAAACAGACCACTGAGGTTCCTCCACCAACTCTAGGTGTGTTGTTTGGCTTCCAGTTGGGGTTTCCCTGACCTGAGTAGCTGTTGTTTCTGTTCCCAAGACTGCTGTAGTTGTTGCCTCTGCTGCCAAAGTTGTTGCTGTTACTGCCTCGGTTACCCTGGTAGCTGTTTCTGTTGAACCCTGAGCTTCCTTGGTTGTTGCTCTACTGAAAGCCTCTCCTGAGCATGTTTCTCTGGCCACTCCTCGGCCTCTGACTCAGCCTGTGGTTGTGCAACTGTTCAGCCTTTCTTTTCTTCTCTCGCCAAGTATCTTCAAGACCCACTCTTTCCTTCTCAACTGTGATAGCCCTGTCAATCAGCTCTCTGAGTGACCTATGTGAACTTGCTACAAGTGCTGTCCTCAGACCTCTGTGCAAACCACACTGGAACCAAAACTGTTTCTTCTTTTCAGTGTTAACGTCTTCAGGAGCGTACCTCGACATCTTAGCAAAGTGTCGAGCATACTCAGCTACAGACAAACCACCTTGGGTCATTGTCCTGAACTCCATAGCCTTGTGCACCATAACTTGTTCTAGAATGTGGTACTCTTTGAAAGCTTCACAAAACTCTAGCCAGGTGATCTGAGCAGGGTTCGCGTGAGAGTCACAGTAGCTCTTCCACCACGCTTTCGCTGCGCCTTCAAGCTGGTGTGCCGCAAGGGCCACACATTCCTCTTCAGTGTAGTCTGTCAGGTCCAGCTTCGTCTCGATGGTACGCAACCAGTCGTGTGCGTCAAGTGGCTCGTCCGAGTAGTCGAAGGTTGGTGCTTTCAGCCTGATGAACCTTTCAATCTTCCTTTGTAGGTCTTCCTCACGGTGTCCCTGACGGTTCTGGTTCTGGTTTCCCTGTATCTGTTGCATAGCTTGCATCATCTGAGCGTTGGCCTGTGCCATCTGTTGCATCAGCTGTGTTTGCGTAGTCATTACTTCTACCAAGTTAGGCGGTGGCGGTGGTTGCTGGTCGTTCTGCTGGTTCTGCTGAGGTTCTAATGCTGGCTCTTCCACCTCCACTTCCTGTTCCCCACCTGGTAAGTTGTCCTCGGGCTGGAGCACGCCTGCTGCGCGTCCACGGCCCCTGCCTCTAACTGCAGTTGTTGCTCTCCCGCGACCACGACCTCTGCCACGTCCTCTGCCTCTAGCTGCCATTGCTGCCTCTTCTTGCTCAGCTTCCTCAAAACGTGCAAGCAGTCGGTTGGATCTTCAGATCGACATCTTGCTGTATTTTTCATAGAGCAGATATAGTGGCGGTCGGTAATGGTTAGGTTAGCGTAACTAGAATAGGAGCTGCACACATGAAATAGACTCAACACTAAAGTACACTCAAGATGAACATCAATAAAACTGCAAGAACAGCCACAAAGATCAATCACTCATCACAGCATTACACCCTAGACATGAGTACTATCCCGAGGCCAGCTCTTGGAACCTTGAGGATTAGTAGATCTAAGCGGATGCTACATCGTGGCTGAGCCAAAGGGTGGTCATGATCTACTGAGTCTAAAACATCTACTCATGAAGATAGATACAAGTCTCATCACTACTGCTGTCATCTGCTGATACTGCCTACTGCATCCATCTCATGCTGCTGAAAGTGCCTGTGAGGCGCGCTGCCAACCTCACAGCCTCAGTCTCTGTCTGCTGCTTGATCACTGCCTGTTGTCGTGGAAAGTGTCCGTGAGGTGCGCTGCCAACCTCTCTGTGTCCCTCTCAGGTCTTGCCAACTTCTGCTCTAGGGGTGCCAGTTCTTGTCTCAGTCTTGTCATCTCGGGAGTAAGGGTTCGAGCCTCAGGTAGTGGTATCGGCTCAACTCGGCTTGGTGAGACTCTGTAGTGCTATGTTCTGGGTTCAACTCTGCGTTCCTCTGGAAGTCCCTGGTTCACTGTGATCACCTCTGCTACCCTCTTCCTGTCTGACCTTACCCAACTACTAAGGGTCCTTCGAGCTTCATCCTTTGCCATAATCTGCTGAAGACTCAAGTACTTCATCAGCTTGTAGTTTCGCCCACTCTTCTTCTTGTAGCTATCCACCTCTTCCTGAAGTTCTGAGTTGTGACTGTCCAACCAGTATACTTCTTCCTTCAGTCCTTCTATCTCTTCTTCCTTGGCTGTCAGTGCTTTGTCTTTTTCCGTGAGTTGATCTTCTAGACGGATATCTTGAGCACGATGAGTTGCTCGGATCAGCCCTGCCAACTGCCTGTTGTTGCAAGCTTCGTACTCTAGGGCTCTGACTTCCCTTGCTTTAGCTTCGAGGCGCTTCTCAAGTAAGGCGATCCTGTTGTCCTTCTCCAGTAGCTGGATGTCTTGTTTCCATACCCTCTCTCTTAGCTTGGCAACTTTCTCTTCTAGGCCAATGTTTAAGTATTCCTGCTCGATCATGCACTGAACTGAGGTCCGCAGTGTCACGTTCCGCTCTTGGTCCGCTGCGTGAGCCTGCAAGCTGACTGCGTCTCTGTCAGTTGGATCTTCAAGAGCTCGCGGTAGGTACCGGAAATGGGTGTGGTTGAGCTGGTTCTGGTACACAAGTGTGGCAAGTCGGAGTATCCTCATGGCTATAGTCTACACTGCCCGACTGAAAGTGCTCTCGCTGGTAGCTGCCCGTAGCATCAGTGACCTTGGCCGTCCAGGGATATTGGGTACTTCCATCTGCAACCGGGTGTGTACTCCCTCGCCAGGGTCGTAGGTCCATCCCTCGTAGAAGACGTTGTCCACATCTATCCCCATTGTACGCAGCACCTCCCTCAGTAGCACTGCCAAACCTCCACAGCCTGCACCAGTGGTCCTGATCTCCTGTCGTTCATCTGCTGTCTGCTGGTCCTCTTGCTTCCATCTGCTAGACAGTTAGTGGGTTGTTAGTAAGTTAGCAAGTTAGTAAGGTAAGGTAAGGGTAAAAGTTTTGTAAATAGTTGAGATATACTTGTATATAGTTTTCAAATAGTCCAAGGGGTTTCATATACAATAGAGGACTCAGTTAGAGCTTCTGTCCTAAGTTTCCGATCTAAGGGTTACGCGCTACGGTCAAGTATGGCTCTGATACCAACTGAAACGAACCGGATTCCCAACGACGAGAATCCGACTCCCTGTACCCTCGAGATAGTCCTAGGAATAGCAGCTATCTCGTACAGAACTCATCTCAGTCGAATATAACATCCATACAACGATAAAAGATCCAATACATGACATATATAAAAACATAGTGTCTGGTACAAGCCCTCTAGGCTAAATCAACAATAGGAAACAACTGCGCAGCGGTAGCTAGATCATCAGGGTCCACTCCTCCACAAGCATCCTTGAGCGTAGCGCGCACCCTTCAGTCGTACCATCCGTCCTGGTTGAACTCGTGGTCGGGGTCTTCACCTGAGAACCCAAAGTCTGTCCCCAAGGAAATGGGACAGGTCCACGTCACCAACCATAATATGATGCAAGCTTTAAAGTGGCCTATTCTAAGGTATAGAAATAATCAAGGTTTGAGCCAGGGTTTTCTTATGCGAGTAGCAGCAAAAACCCAATTTCATCTCACCTCCAACTCCTTCCCTCACATGCACATCCACTCCCCAAATCCAACCATCAGCCTCACATTCCCATCGGGCTTGTCCTGCCACAACAGGTTCCCGCAAACATTATCCACCAACACCTTTCGCTCTCTAGTCGACTCGGTGAGCTCCCTCCCCACCTTGTCTCATCAGCAACACTGGACCAATCTCTCATAACCCGAATCAAAGGATGAGGTAAGAAAGAAGATTCCCATGCTAGTCGGAACTTATCAGAAATGGGTCGTCCGTAACCGCGGACACGACTATACGTATAGTTTTCACTCTGCAGAGGTGGCACTCCAGGAATCCATCCGAGCTGCAAGGCTAGTCCGCAACCAACCTGAGACATAGCCCACAGCAAAGACCCTAAGCAGTAACGGTGCCAATCCTGTCTCCCTAGGCTCGGGAAACATCCGATCTAACATCTGCCCCAGGGATGTGAAACCTTCCCACCGGGGCCAGTCGGGGGCCGTGGTAAATCAGGGAGATTACGCCGCAATGAATCCCCCCTACACATATCAAGCTCGATCCTCCTACAGTCTCGGCACCGCACTAGAGTAGGCTTGTTGGAACCCTCCCCATACTGGGTAGATGGTGAGCACGGTATTCCCACGTCCAAAATTGGAACTCGACTCTGTCCTTAATTGTCGGTAAAGCGAGTATCAGCGTCATAAGCGATCCACCGCAACGGTCCGCAATCGGCACCCATAACAGGTATTGCCGCCCAAACTCCTCAAATAACCCAGTATCCAAATAACCATTTACCCGCAACAGGTACCCCATAGGGACTGCCCGAGTGTAGTCCCCCAGCACCTCGATCAAACGATCGAGTTGTTATTACTCGCTTACACCGCCTAGCTGCACTACTCCTCCCAAACCACCCACAACTCACGCCAAGAGGATCAAATCACAACCATCCCAATACATGCATAGCATAGCATATTTCATACAGTGAGTAGTAGGTAGAAAGGTAACAGGATATAAACAAAGGCAGTGCAGGTTTATCATGCGAGTAAAGTAAAGCACTAGCATACTAGTTGCATGTCTAATAGGTATTTCAGAGATTGGTCCGGCGTGAACCTGGGCAAAAGTCTTCGTCTTCGTCAAAGTAGTTATCGTAGTGGTCTGGCTCCTCCTGACTCTCCGGAACTCCTAGGGTTGCGGAAAAATAAAATAAGACGCGACTACTAGCAAGGAAACACCAAAACAGCGATGAAGGAAGTCCCAAAGAACACCAAACTCTACACTAACGCGTAGGTCATGATTTTAGAAAAATATAGAAACTGGTTTCATATTTTTCTGAGCTACGGTTGATTTATTATTAATTTTACAAGTTTAAATCATTTTCTAAAAATATTAAATAATTTCCGAAAAAGAAATTAGCCTGCTGACGTCAGCATGCCGTCATGCTGATGTCAGCAGTGGGGTCCGCCTAGGATGACGTCAGCAGTGGGCCCTGCTGACGTCAACGTTGACTGGTCAACGGTCAACGGGTCAGCACTGGTCAGTGGGCCCCATGCGTCAGTGACACACAGTGTATGACATGTGGGCCCCATACGTCAGCGCAGTTAAAAGAAAAAGAAAAAGATTAAACGATGGCTGGGCTGGAACTGGGCCGAAAGGTGGATGGGCCAAAATAGATTAGGGTGGTTAACTGGACTTAAGTGCACGATTCGGCCCATGAAAGGGGCGCTGCTGGATCTGCTCTGGTGGACTCGGTCCACCGTGAGCTGTGTGTGCGGTGTACGTGAGCCAGGTGCACGGGATCAGACTGTGGCCGACTCGGGATTTTCTGTGCCTGCGTTGTGGCCGACTTGGTGTGGTCCGGCATGTGGCCTGGCCACGGCGCGACGCGGCGCGCACCAGAGCACGACGACGGCGCTGGTTGACGGCGAACTCGCCGGGGAAAGGCTCGGTGCTGGCCTAGAAGCGGTGCTAGGGCTCGGCTTGGGTGTGGTGGTCACGAACGGCAAGAAAAAGGTGGGGTTTGACCCACGGTGCGAGCTCTCGACGAAGGCTGGCGGCGCTCGGCCAGCGAGCGGCGGTGGCATGCGACGGGGTAGGGTCGCGCGGCCAGAAAAGGCCTTGGCTGCGAGCGCGTTGCCACCATCGACTACTGGGACACGGCTAGGAGCGCGTGCGCGGGCACGTGGTTCACCACGGCCGCGGCACAGTCTTGGCGCGCGCGCGACGAGTAGAGCTCGGCCGCGGCGGCCTCGGCTGCTGGAAGGCGACAGCGGTCTGCAAAGGGGGTTAGCGGTGGCGTCAGGTTCCTGCAAGAAGTTTATGGCCATGACTCGAAGGTCGGGTCCCAGAGGATGGGCTAGCAGCGGCGGGCACAAGGAACGGCGGCGCTCGGTCGGAGACAGGGGAGAAAGGGGGAAAAACGACGGCGCTCACCTAGGGGCTAGTAGACGTTCGCAGCAGCTTGGGGTAGTGCTCGCGATGATCCTCCGGTGCTCGTGCTCCTCTTCCCGTTCTTGGTCCGGCTCGGAGTCGGTGGCTCCGCGAGCGGCGGCGCTCCGGTCTTCGATGTCGACGCGGGGAAGACGATCGGCTTCCCCTCCTCCCTCGGCTTCTCCTCCATGGGCTTCCCCGACTCCTTCTCCCACTCCTCACCCTCTCGAATTGGATCTAGACCCCAAGGGGGGGCGGCGGCTTGAAGGGGAAGGGCTCCCGGCGCTGGTTTTATAGGGCGGCGGCTAGGGCTGGAGAGCACAGACGGCAAGATGGATGCGGTGGGCGGCCGCGGACACGCGTTGCCATCGCAACGGGCCGCGAGGAGGGCTGATGGGACCGGCTCCGCGGGAGTGGGTGCTCATGGGTGCGCGCGGCAAAGAGAGAGAGCAGAGTGCGCGGCCGCGCGGGGAAGAAGGAGAGGAGGGAGAGAAAGCGGACCCGCCTGTCAGTGAGAGGGATGAGGACGTGGAGGCGACGCGGTGAAGTTTGGGCCGGCGCTGGGCCAAAAGGCCGACTGGGCCGCTTGGCTGGTTGGCTCGGCAAAATGAGTTTGAGGGGGTTTCTCGGACTTGGGCTACGGGTTTCGGCCCAACAGGGTTAGGTTTAGGTTTTCTAATTAGTTTAGTTAGGATTTGTTTGAATTCAAACACAACCAAAAATCCAATAAAACCAAATTAACTCCAAATCACATCTATTTGGTTCTTAGCACTTCAAATTATTTTTAATTTGAATTTAAATTGCCTAGGAATTTTAGGAAGCAATTAGAGACACTCTTATATGTTTGTTGACTTGCACAAAATTCACCAAAAATTTTTAAATTCACATTTTTGCATTCAACAAATCCTAAGGGAATTTTTAGGGTTGTTACAGTAAGTATGGTGGGTCAAATTTATACATTATCCCAGATCTTCAAATATAGAGGGAAAAGATTGAAACCTCTATTTTGCCACAGCAGCCTTTGATGCTTGGTAAAAAAATGGCATAGAGGATAGTAAAATCATCAATGCCTGATAATTAATGATATGGCGCGGACCAACACTGACGTTGGCCGTGTTTCTTTCCTCCGTGGAAATTTTTTTTCAAAGGGAATCTTACATGCATGGAGTATAATTGAAGTCTATTTACAAATCTTTTTAGGGATGAGTGTAACTTTGTGCGACGAATCTAATGAGCCTAATTAGTCCATGATTTACTGCAGTAATGCTATAGTAACCATCATCTAATCGTGCGGTCAAATGCTTCATTACATTTGTCTCGTGAATTAACTAGAGGTTGTAAAAATAGTTTTATAAACTGACTTTATTTAATACTCTTAACCTTAATTATTGGTTAAAAGGGGTGGAAAAATTTTTCCACCCCAAAGAAACACGGCCGTTGTAGGGAAAATCGAGCAACGTTTTTGTAGGGACACAACGATCTAGAATTTATCCCCACCTCTGGTCTTGTTCCTGTTCCTCTCCTCCAAATCCCTGAGCTGTAAAACAGTTAGGGCTGGACAAAAAACTCGTGGCTCATTAGCTCGCTCAAACTCGACTCAGTAGTGGCTCGGCTTGTCTCGTATCATTGTAAAAATTATAATGAGCTGAGCCAATGTTTTAACTCGGTAGTATAATGAGCTCGGCATGAGCTGGCTCACGAGCCGCTCACGAACCAAAACGAGCCGTAGCAGCCAACATCTCAGCCTCAGCCCAATACAAATATGCAACATTAGACCCATTTTACAATTCCTTAATTTAAGAGTACGTAAAGTATAAACAACCCACTCAAACCCTAACCATGCTTGCACGACACAATCTGATTCTCTCCACATGACCGTACATCTGTACGCTACATCTCCTATCCCTATTCTGTACTTCTGTCTCCTGATCGGCTCTCGCTCACCAATGAAGTGAATGGTGTGTGTGATGATATAGTTCTATAGGATTTTTTTATTTACTCTATTGATTACTCCCTCTTTCTTTACTTATATTCCTTCTACGAGAGTGATTTAGGGTCTATTGTGATATAATTGATAATTTATGATTCATAAATTTGAAAGGGTTAGTGGTGTACTGATTACTCCTTTCAATACTATGTTTGATTTACAAATCTTGAATTTTTTTACTTTGATTTTATCTTACACTTATTTTTTATCGAGCTAGCTCATGAGCTAAATGAGCCAGCTCGAGCTAGCAAACAAGACGAGCCAGCTTGTTATCTTAATAAGCTAGCTCGAGCTGAGCCAAGCCAAGCCAGCTCGATATCCACCCCAAAAAACATTGATCATTTTGGTCCCGTTGCAATAATGCATAAAATGATACACCGTCGGTGACTCGGTGATACGCAAGCACCACCAGATATATTGTCGGTGATACACAAGCGCCGAGATAATTTGTGTGTAGAGGATTAAATTGTGGGGAAACAAAATCGAACACGGGTACAACAATCTCAGTGAAAATTTTTATGGACATTAAATTTATTGATGTGGTAGGGTCACGAGTAGAGAGAAATAATATTAATAAGATAAGGGAGGAGTTTTATTCACGTGACATCCGGCAGACATAGTTAAATACTAGTTCCCGGTCTTAGTAGGAGTGTAATCACTACCGGAATGATCAACATCGGCACCGGGTGGGAAATGTCTTTAGCACCGGGTTTCCCACCCGGTGCAACTAATCCAAGGCTAAAGGGTACCCCTTTAGCACCGGGTTGAATAACCGGTGCTAAAGGGACAGCTAAAGGGTCCGGGTGCAGCCACGACCCGGTGCTAAAGGGCCGGCCCCACAGCGCCTTTAGCCGGGCCTGCTTGCTGTCTGCAACCGGTGCTAAAGGCCCTGGATTTTTTTTTTTTGCTTTTTTCAGTAGCCATGCATGCACGTCTATATACGTGTATATACGTATATATTCTAATACGTGTATTCTAATGCGTATTCGGCCGACTCTATATTCATATTAGCTGACATTTCATCAAAATAGAAGACATATATATATTACAAAAGTAGATATTCATGCATGTCAACTCGAGTTATATATTTAAACTGTATTTTCTACTTAATTAAGATTGACGACTAGATTGTTGGACTGTCTGGCACGTCCTCCAGTACTGGCGAGTAGAATTCTCCTCGGGGATTGACGACCTCGTCCCAGATCCATCCGACGAGCTGTTCTGCAATTGCGTCAATTCTTTCTAGCTCTAGGGACTCTTCCTTCAGGTTGAACATCTATAATTTACAAATAATTAAAAGATATTTAATCCGCCGAGTTGGAGACAATAATTGTGCACTTAATAATAATGGAAATATGTTTATTATTACGTACCATAATATCGTGTTGTGTAAGCTTTTTATGTCCCCAATTCCACATGAAATCGCAAACATAGTATGCACATAAATTATTTCCCAGCCCCTGTTTGGCACACTGTCGACCAAAAGAAATTAAGTAAAATTCATATAATATATTAGCCGAGGCCTACATGTACAGATTACTTGCTTACCGGAAAGCCAATGTTCCATTTTAGTGTTTCATGTTGAATACCCGGGTGTTCTTGACGAAATTGAATCCAGGCCCTGCGAACAAAAAACTTGAGTTAAGTCATTGCGAGTGTAAGGGGTGAATTAAGTAGGGGAAAATATACATCACCTTGTCATCATGTCCATGATGTTCTGTAGTTTTTCTTTTGGAGTGTTCAACGAATCAAAGACGTTGACGACACCCCGGTCAGGACACAATATTATTAGGAACGGATTCGCCAAGGGGTTCGGGTGCGCGGTGTGAATTGATTCGCTAAGGGTTCGGCTACGTGACGCGAACGGGTTCGCTAAGGGGGTCGGTGCGCGAAAAACGTATTCGCTAAGGGGTTCGGGTGCGCGGTGGGTTCGGGTACGCCATAGAATTTCCGATAATACATTTAAATGAAGCACATATATTTCTAATATACATAGAATTAAAAATAATTGATAAGAAATATATACATTTAAATGAAGCACATATATTTCTAATATACATAGAATTTCCAATATACATTTAAATGAAGCATTTTCCAATATACATTTCAAACATATAACATTTCCGATAATACATTTAAATGAAGCACATATATTTCTAATATACATAGAATTAAAAATTAATGATAAGAAATATATACATTTAAATGAAGCACATATATTTCTAATATACATAGAATTTCCAATATACATTTAAATGAAGCATTTTCCAATATACATTTCAAACATATAACATTTCCAATATACATTTCAACGTAAATATCTCCAATACATTTAAATGAAGCATTTTCCAATATACATTTCAAACATATAACATTTCCAATATACATTTCCAATATAACATTTCCAATATACATTTCAATGTAATTTCTAATATTTTCAATACATATAAAGCATATATATTTCTAAAGCATGTATGTGGTTAGCGAACACGTTCGGCCAAAGCGCGCATGGCCGAACACGTTCGCTAAGCAAATGTGCATGGCCGAATTCGGCCATGCAACGGGTACCTGCACACACCAACACGTACACGGCACGAAGGCCGGCTCACAAACATTCATGCACGGCACGAAGGCCGGCTTCACAGAGGCTCACCGTGCAGTGACGGGCGCGGCGGGCGACGACGGCGAGGGGACGAGGAGCAGCACCGTCGCCGGGATGACGGGCGGCGCGGGGACGACGGGCGCCGGCGCGGGTACGACGGGCGCGGGGACGACGGCGGCGGCGGGGACGACGGGCGGCGGCGGCGTGGGCGCGGGGACCACGGGTGGCGGAGGCGTGGGCGCGGGGACGACGACGGCGGCGGGGACGACGGGCGCGGGGACGACGACGGCGGCGGGGACGACGGGCGGCGGCGGCTGAGGAGACGAGGCGCCGGCGGTTTCGATCTGTGAGATGAGGGCGAAGTGAGGGAGGGGAGAGAAGTCCCCGGCCTATATAGGTCCGGGGCATTTAGCACCGGGTGCAGCCACGACCCGGTGCTAAAAGCCCTTTAGCACCGGGTCTACACAACACCCGGTGCTAAAGGCCCCCATTTAGCACCGGGTCTTCTACACCCGGTGCTAAAGGCCGTAACTGGCGCCAAACGAAAATTGGTGGGGGCCTTTAGCACCGGATTTTAGATCAACCCGGTGCTAAAGGCCCCAAATTTTCGTTTGGCGCCCAGTTTCCAAATCGACCTTTAGCACGGGGGCTACTATTTGGGAATCTTATAAATATAGTTATTAATACTTGTTTTAATTCAGTTATTAATACCTATTAAAAATATATATTAAATAAGAAAATAACTTATAAATTACTAGAAAATCAATATAAATTAATAGAAAATCTTATAAATTAATAGAAAATCTTATAAATTAATAGAAAATCTTATAAATTAATAGAAAATCTTATAAATTAATAGAAAATCTTATAAATTACTAGAAAATCTTATAACTTACTAGAAAATCTTATAAATTACTAGAAAATCTAATAAATTACTAGAAAATCTTATAAATTACAAAAATTGATAACTAAAGAAATATTTTGGAACATTAAATGGTCTCAGATGAAAAAGTCATGAATACCAAAATTTCATATCTCATCAAGATCTACAATCTTTATTTAAGTCATTTTTGCATTTGAAAAAGTGGTAGTATACATTGTTCATTAATCCTAGATTCACTCGCATAGTTTCTAAAACTTTGTTAGAGACTTGTCAAATTTGTACTACATGTTATTACCCATTTTGAAAATGACAAAATGACCTAAATAAAGATTGTAGATCATGATGAAATATGAAACTTTGGTATTCATCACTTTTTCATTTGACATCAGCTAGTGTGAAAAAAACCTTGGTTGTAGTTGTCATTTTTAATTTAAAATTTGGATTGTTCAAACACGAGAAGATTTTTCAAAATAATAACATTAATAAGTTTCATAACTTGATAGAGTATGATTTTAGGAATTTTTAGGAAGAAAAATGATCTTTTTTGAAGTTTGTACGAGGGAGAACGACTAGTTACAACTTTTATACAGAGATTAAAAAGAAAAATTATTCTTGTTCATCCAGTGACGAGGCTCGTGTGCGCCCGGTGACGTGGCGCCTGTCCGCCTGGTGATGTGGCTCGTGTGCCCGGTGACGTGGCTTGTGTGCCCGGTGACGTGGCACGTGTGTGCCCCGTGACGTGGCCAGCTGCCACACGGCCTCCGTGGCCACGCCGGTCTTTGGCCCCGCCGCACGGCCGCCGCGGCCCGGTCGTGGCCTTTAGCACCGGGTGCAGCCACGACCCGGGGCTAAAAGCCCCCCCTTTAGCACCGGGAAGACCCGGTGCCAAAGGCCGTAACTGGCGCCAAACGAAAATTGGGGCCTTTAGCACCGGATTTTAGATCAACCCGGTGCTAAAGACCCCAAATTTTCGTTTGGCGCCCAGTTTCCAAAATCAATATAAAATGCTAGAAAATCTTATAAATTAATAAAAAATATTATAAATTACTAGAAAATCTTATAAATTACTAGAAAATCAATATAAAATGCTAGAAAATATTATAAATTAAAAGAAAATCTTATAAATTACTAGAAAATCAATATAAAATGCTAGAAAATCTTATAAATTACTAGAAAATCTTATAAAATACTAGAAAATCTTATAAATTACTAGAAAATCAATATAAAATGCTAGAATTAATAAAAACAATCTTATAAATCAATAGAAAATGTTAGAACATAGGTGGAACATAAATGCAAATATAGTTATTACAAATTGGGTGGAACATAGTGCAATTAAATTACATGGCATCATCGTTTACTCGGACGCTAATAAACTTCCTCTTTACAAATGTTCTTTGATTGTGATCACGCCGTAGATACGATGTCTCCTCTGCCGCTAACAGGATGCTTGGGTCATCGGCCACTGCGAATGGAGGCCGGCCATCGAGCATATCATAATCTTCATCCGTCTTGTCCTCAACTCCTACGATTTTTCTCTTTCCAGGAAGAACTATATGACGCTTTGGCTCGTCTTGTGATGGGTCCAATTGCTTACCCCCACCTTTCTTATCCGCCCCTTTCTTCGGTCTGCTAGCCATGTCCTTCACATAAAAAACTTGTGTGACAACTTTGGCCAGGACGAACGGTTCGTCTAGAAAGCCAATCTTGTTTAGGTCCACTAACGTCATTCCATAGTCCGCTTCAACTTTAACACCTCCTCCAGTCAGCTTCACCCATTGGCACTTGACCAGTGGGATCTTCAAAGGTCCGTACTCTAGTTCCCATATCTCCTCTATGATTCCATAGTATGAGTTTGTATTGCCATTGGTGTCTGTCGCGTCGATCCGGACACCACTGTTTTGGTTGGTGCTTTTCTTGTCCTGGGCTCTTGTGTAAAATGTATACCCATTGATGTCGTATCCTTGGAATGTCAAGATCGTGCTCGATGGACCTCTAGCTACAAAAGCTAGCTGCGCATCAATGCCCTCGACACCCATAAGACGTCTTCGCAACCAATCGGCGAAAGTACTATTGTGCAGACGCTGAATGAAGGCCGCAGACTTTGTTGAGTTTTCGTCCCTGAGAATCTGCATGTGCTCCTCGATGTACGGAGCAACTAAGGCTTATAACTTATATTAATTTATAAGATTTTCTATTAATTTATAAGATTTTCTAGCATTTTATATTGATTTTCTAGTAATTTCTAAAACTACATTACTATAAGCCTTATAACTATTCACAAGTCATACAAAACAAAATACTAACTAGCTTGCCTTCTCTCTCCATTTAAAACACAACATGAACCCTCTCTCCACCATGAACTCAAGCTCTCTCCTCTCTCTCCTCTAAGAACACAAGCTCTCTCTAGCTAGCTTTACTTTGATTCACAAATCCCTCTATTTCTAAATCATAGAAGGATTACAAGCTAAATAAAACATTAGAGAATGAAAGAGTGTACCTTGTAGTGCTCCTTAGATGAGTAGAATCTTCACAAATTTTGAAAAAAATTTGGGCAGCACCTCCCCTCCCACGGCCGAGCAGCATGAACACAGCGCCTAAGTGTTCAGCTGGCTCGGCCGGGGGAGGAAGCCCCTATATTCAAAAGATATTAGCACCGGGTCGTGGCAAGACCCGGTGCTAATGTTCACCCTTTAGCACCGGGTGCAGCCAGCACCCGGTGCGAAATGGCCTCGGTACATTAGCACCGGTTGCTGGCTGCACCCGGTGCTAAAGGGGGAGCATTAGCACCGGGTCTCGCCACGACCCGGTGCTAATTTGTCCGCCCTGACACCCCGCAGCGCCGCCCCCGCTCCTAGCCGTTGGACACGGCGCTGAAGCCCCATCAACACCGGGTCCAAAAATGGCCGAGGCGGAGGAGGCGGGCGGATGTGAAGGATTCTGGTAGTGAATGAAACTCTCTACCAAGACGCCTTAGGATACATAAAACTCTTTTGGCCTACTCTACTCACTACCACAAAACGGAGATTTCGTGAGAGAGGTGCTATTTTCATGAGAGTATTTAGCAACTCTCACAAAAATTTGAATTTTCGTGGAGGTGCTTGAAAGACTCTCACGAAAATATATTTTCATGAAGGTATACATGGGCTGCCATGAAAATGTAACGTTTTTGTGAAGGTATCGCAAAAAACTCTCACGAAATCGATGTAGATTTCATGAAGGTGCTAAGAAACACTCACGAAATGCTATTTTCATGAAGGTATTTGTGAACTCTCACGAAAAAAAATATTTTTCGTGAACATCAACTCTCATGAAATATGTAGGGTGACCATAAACTCTCATGAAATATTGTATTGCCATGTGAGTAGAGAAACACAAAGGGAAATTACAAAGGAACTAGTATGTGAGATTACTTCTCTCCGCACTTGAACAAGATTCAAGATGAACAACAACTAATAAATATATAATTGAAATAATATACATTTTTGAGAGTATAAATGTATTTGTTCCTATTTGTTTATATTTACTTCACGTTTGAAGTACATGTGTTGAAAAATATTATGTTTTAAGTGTAAGCAAACATATACTCTAGTTTCAATACCACATGCACATTTCTAAAGAAAAATTCAAATGTTTGTATACATTGCACTCTAGTTTTCTTAGTCACTTTATAGTTTCTAAAATTTAATAATACCTAAATTTGCTTGAAACTTTCCCAAATTTGTTTTGGCGTCAAAATCCATACTTATAACACCCCAATAAAGTTTAATCATAAAAATTAAATAAATATAATGGTTTGCTTCATTGGGAGTTCATATCAAATCATATGTTTATAGTCAACTCTATGCTCTCTAACAAGATTCAAGTTGAGATCGATAGATAACTTTTTATTTTGTGTATATAAATCTAATATAACCTTGAGTTAATATGTTTGTTCATAAATATAATTTACTTATGTTTTTTATGCAATAATATACCCTTTTAAAAATTTAATTGTAATTTAGGCCTAATAATAAATCACTTGTTAAAATTGTTAAACGGGCCAAAACACCTGGATCTGGGCCCTTTTTTTGGAGTGTCCCCAAGGCCCAACTATTTCAGGCCATCCATCTCAGATCCGACGGTTTGGAATCGCGGCTGGTGGAATAAAATCTCGGCCGGCTGACCTCCACCGAAACCCTATCTCCTCCTCCTCCTCCGTTCACTGCGTCGGGCCGCGGCGGCGGCGGCGTCTCGCCCACCCGTCACCCTCCCTGGACTCGCTTCACTCCCATTCGGCCGCAGGCCACCGCCGCGCATCATGGACGGCCACAACTCCATCCACGAACCGCATCCATCGGCAGCGGCGGCGGCCTGGCGTTGGGTCAGAAGCTAATCAGGCAGCACTAGGGATAGAGCCTGACGGCAGCGCATCTTCAACTCGTTGACGGACTTGTCGGCAGCTTGGCGTCGTCTCGGTAGTTCTACATCGCCTTTCCACTTCCAGCGTCCGTTTTTCTTCATGTAGATCTCTGTAATTTCGATCTAATCCCCCTCTGATTTGGATGTAGTCCTGCTTTTCCAATCTTTGTTTTTCATCCGCATGTGTGCAGGCTGGAGATCCCTCTGATTTCGATGTAATCAATCTTTGTTTTTCCTCCGCAGGTGTGCAGGATGGAGATCCCTCTGATTTCGATCTAATCAATTTACAGACAAGGTGAAGCTGCGGAGGGCCAAGGCCGAGGACCCCTTCCGATTTACCTTTCCCGATCTAATATTTCTTGGTTGGTGAGTTCTGGTCTCAATTTGTTCTCCGTGTATGAGTTGCTTGACCTTAGAACGCATTGCAATATCTTTTGATGCATCTCCAGTATGCCCACTGTTTGACATTTATTGTAATGCAAATTTATTTTCTTTTCGAATTGTAAGGCATTCAGATGTATTTCTCCATTGCATTGCAAGACTACATCTAGGTACTTCATGGAGTATCCAACCAATTTTTCGCCAATAGTTCTAATTTCAGTGTACTCACCACAAATAATAGAAACACTTACATGTACAATTATTGTAATTATCAATGGATTGTCTTTTAGTTTATATAGACAACAAACTATATAACATATCTTAGCAGTAGGATATTCTATTTTCTGTCAAAACATTCAGTATTCTGAACCTTGATGCTAACCTAAGAAACTATACTTAATACATGAGTAATTGTTTTGTGTTCTCACGGCGTCAACTTCTTACTGATTCTAGTGTGTGTAATTGTAGAATGTTGGTTCAAAACAAACACGAGAGTAACTATGGTTCACTTATTCCTGAAGTCTTTGGTATACAGGTGAATTGAGGGTGTAGTTTGGACATGGTGGATCTCTGTGCGTGTGACCTTGAAGAGAAGGCAGATATCTCTGTACCTGTAGGATATAACTTATATGGACTTGTAGGCTATGCTAGCTTAATGCATGGGTGTTTGCTGTATTGATATTGGATTGGATGTTGGTATATGCATGGATGTGTGTTGTATAATGGATCAGATATATGTGACATCTGAGGTTTTTTTGCTTGAATTTTCCTGGTGGCATGAACCCTCATGAAAAATGTTGCTATTAGCGTGATGGAACTAGCTCTCATGAAAACAAAAGCTGCCATTTAGCAGGACACTTTTTTCATGGCGGCCTACGCATATTTCATGGCGGTCTTCACATCGACAGTAAAATGAATTTTCATGAGAGTTGGATTCACGTGAAAAACATTAGTGGCGGGCTTTGAAGACCTGGTACAACAAACTATTTCGTGGAGGTGGTCGACATGAAAAACCTTCACGAAAATAGATCCTGGTGGTTCACCGCCATGAAAATGGTATTTTCGTGAAGCCATATTTGTGAGAGGATTTTCATGAGAGTATAACGTCACGGATGATTTCCACGGCGGTTTTAGCTATTTTCATGAGGGTTTTTGGCTCTCACGAAATCTCCATTTTGTGGTAGTGACTAGCATGCAACACACACATCTAAGCTACGATGTTTAATACGTAGAAGATACATAAAATCTTATAATTGCATAACAATCCTTTAGTGGTACTTATAGTATATATTGGTTGAAACAAAATTGCAATAATTAGGGGCTTTGGTAGGGGCAACCTAGGGCTGGGCAGCGCTAACCGCGGCCTGGCCAGCCGCAACCGCTCCTAGCCAGCCACATCGCCCCCAGCCCAGTGAGAGGAAGCTACAATTGGTTAGAGGCGTGGGTACGCAAGACGGCTATGTTTTTTTGGCCGGTCAAAAGCAACCTCCAAACGTTGGATACCCTCTAGAAAATGCTCTTTGTATTTGACATCGCAAAACCATCAAATTATTTTTCCGCAAATACGTGTTCTCTACGAGGGGTTGGTAGGAAAATTTAGAGTGAGAGTTGTTTTTTTATATAAATGTACAACTCAAGTGACTCTTTTCTGGAAAAAAAGCGTGGAATTTCAGCTTTTGCAGTTCATATTCCTTAATTGTTTATATACACTTTGTTGGATTAATCTGACTTATGCAAAATATTTATTCTCTGAACATACTTGAATGTTGAAACATGGATTCGAAATAAGGAAGAAAGAGTATGTATTTGAACTTCTTAAGTAAGTTGGATAAGCAGGGGTATGTTGCGAGAGGTACAATGCTTATTTCATAAAATGCTTCCTTTGCCCATTCACCATTTTGAGCGGGTATTATTTTGTGAACGAACGGCAGCAAGACTTGCGCTATTTCTATTAATATAGAAGAGAATTACAAGCAACAATCCATCGCTACATGTGTATGGTAACTATACAGAAATTTACAAGGTAAGCTACGCGCCTCTAATCAACTGCTCCACGTTCTTGCCTCCTCTCTGATCTTTGCCAGTAGCATTATGGCCGACGTTTCCTTGCGCTCGAAGATACGCGCATTCCGCTCCCGCCATATCTCCCGGGCCACAAGTAACAACAAGGAGCTCAACCCCTTCCGAGGTACCCCCACGGTAAGCCCCATAGTTGTCCACCAATCTCTTACTGAGTCCACGTTCGGCCACGATGTGGGAGCGATGTGGTCGTAGGATATCCAAACGGCAATGGAAGCCCAAATGCGTTTGGTATAGCGACATCTGACCAGTAGGTGGAGGGCCGTTTCCGGCTCTCGACGTCAGAGAGGGCACACCCTGTTGTTCGGCCATCCTCTAGTCTCCAGTCTGTCTGCCGTCCAGATTCGGTTGCGTATGACGAGCCATGCAAAAAGTTTGCACTTTGGCGGCGCCCAAGGCTTCCAGACAATTTGGCGAAAGTTGTCACCAGTGGCCCCTATGTATTGAGATTTGTACGTGGATGTTGTGGAATAAGCTCCCTGCGCACTGAACTTCTGCGTGATTAGGTCTTCTTGGTTGTCCGTAAGGGTGACCGATTGGATAGTGCATCAGATGTCTACGAACTGCTGCAAGTGTGAAACCGTGAGATTGGCCTGGAGGTTTATGTCACGGACCCAATGTTTTCCTAGATGGCTTCCCGAACTGTGCGGTTCTTCTTCCTGGAAATGGAAAAAATGTCTGGTGCTATATCTTTGAGTCGCCTCCCTTGTGCCCAGGCGGAGTGCGACAAGGAGGTGTGTGCCATATTGCCTAATTTTATGGAGGTGCAGGCCGCAAAGAGTAGCATGTTAGTGTCGTCACATAGGGTTCCCAACCCCACCCATCGCTTCTCCGGATCAACTTGCTCTTGCCATAGCCATCTCAAACGAAGCGCCCTTGAGAATTTATCCAAACCAAGCACTCCCAACCCGCCCAGGGAGGTTGGTCTATTCACTGTTGGTCAGTTCACTTTGCACTTGCCGCCCGTTAGGCTCTGATCACCTGCTTTGTCCAGTTCTTCCGTGACCTCCTTTGGCGCCGTAATCACCGTGAGGAGGTAAACTGGCATGGAGGACAACACGGATTTAATGAGCGTGGTCCTCCCGACCTGCGTTAGGTTGTGCCCCCATCAGCCCTTAAGCCTGCTCATCTCCTTGTCTAGCAATGATTGGAAGTCCACCCTCTTGAGGTGGTGCACCGATAGTGGTAACCCAAGGTACTTGATTGGGAAATTAGCGCGCTGGGCAGGTAAGGCCAGCATGATGTCCTCCAGATCTAGCTCATCAAAAGCTATGGGTATGATGGATGATTATTGTAGATTGGCGAGGAGGCCTATGACCATCCCAAAAGAGTTTAGCAGTGCTGTCAGGTTTGTGACTTCCCTGATGTCTGGCTTGATAAAGAGGACCGCATCGTCGGCGTAGAGTGAGGTGCGCATCCTCCTGCGTCCACACAAGACCCACTTAACAGGTCAGTCTCTGTGGCAAGTTGGAGAAGTCGTTGCAATGGGTCAATGGCCAGGATAACAAGCAGCGGCGAGAGTGGGTCCCCTTGTCGTAGCCCTCTCCCGTGGTTGATCGGTTCTCCGGGGATGTCGTTGAGTAGAACCTGTGATGAAGAAGTCGAGAGTAGTGCCGTGATCCAGCCCCTCCATCTTTGCGGGAATCCAAGGCATTGCAGGAGGATGAGGAGGTAGTCCCATCATACCGAGTCAATTGACTTAGAAATGTGAAGCTTGATAAGTAACATCCGCTTCATGTTCTGATGGAAACCACGTGCCATGTTCCGGACGTAGACGAAATTATCGTGGATGCTTCGTCCCATGACGAAGGTTCTTTGGCTTTTGGAAATGATGTCACGCATGGCTGGTGCTAGTCTAAGCGCGAGCAAGTTGTCCAGGAGCTTTGCCACGCAATGGATGAGGCTAATGGGCCGGTAGTCGGAGATCGTTTCAGCGTTTTCCTTCTTGAGCGGGAGGATGATGTTTGTTGTGTTCAAAAGATCGAAATTTATGCAGCATAGGCTGTAGATGGAGTGCAAGGTATTCATGAGCTCCCCTTTGATGATGGGCCAACATTTGCGGAGGAAAAGGCCGGTGTACCCATCTGGTCCCGGCGCCTTGTCGGTGGGCGTCTGCGCGATCACATTCTGCACCTCATCTTCGGTGAAGGGGGCGTCTAGGTGAGAGAGATCGTAGGCAGGGAGTTTCAGAGCATCCCAGTCGAAGTCGAGTTCCCGCAGCCTGATCGGCCCATGACAGACGCAAAGTGTTCCTGTGCCACAGAGGCTTTGTTTTCATGCGAGGCCACGAGACCACCCTCAAAGTGTAGCCGTTGGATGTGATTACGTCGTCGCCGGTGATTTGCCTTGATATGGAAAAATCGAGTATTAGCGTCCCCCTCGAAGATTAGTGATCCGGGAGGCTTGTCTCTTCCTTGCCCTCTCAATGACGGAATAGCCCAGCACCCTACGCTTGAGCGCTTTCCTAAGGATGAACCCGGCATTGGAGAGCTCGCGGTTTTCTTGGGTGATGTCGACTCTTTTAATCACTTAATTGGCCATATGGAGTTTCATCCGAAATTATCGATTGGCTCCACATTCTCAAATGTCTAGTGGTCGTGGCCAATTTGTGATGCAGAATCCGCACCGGCTGTGTGTGCGGAGTTGGCAAGGCCCAAGCACGCCACACCTGGTCCTGGAATCCAGTCATACTCATCCAAAAGTTCTCGAAGCGGAAAGGTCACGTAATTCTTGGGCTGTCCAGGTTTAAAAGCAGAAGCGGGCAATGATTGGAGAGAGAAGTTGTGAGGGCCCGCAGGCCATGGTGTTCAAACCGGATTCCCAGCTGTCATTACAAAAAAATCGGTCCAGACAACTCATGGTTGGCCGGCGCCGCTCGTTCGTCCACGTGTATTTCCGATTTTGTAGTTGAATCTCCTTTAGTTGGCAAAACTGTAGCATGCGTTGGAATTGTCGTATACGGGAGAGGTTTATATTCGTGTTGTTCTTGTCTCGTGTGTTGACACCCAAAAGTGGCACAACAGTGCAAATCGGTAGTTATCCTCACGAACGATTGATCCGGCGAAACCCTAGAAAACCGGTCTGACCGGATTTCCAAACCAGTCTGACCGGTTTGGGCAACGTGTCTTCCCTGACGTCGATCCTCATTGTGCCGATGATCTCCTCCGTCGTCGGGCCCATCTCGACGGAGACGACCTTGAAGGTGCCATCGTCCTCTCCGCCGCCAGCGCTCTCGACGCGCACGAGGGTCGGGCCGCTGAACAGGTTGTGCTTGCAGGCCAGCGCCTCCTGGTACGACCCTGACAGGAGCACGGCCACGTAGTAGGCGCCACGCTCCGGGTCCAGCGGGTGCAGCGGCAGCGTCTCACAGCCGCCGATGAACTTGTTCACCTTGCCGTCGCTGTCGCAGGTGATGTCGACGAGCGTGCCCCTGAGCGCCGGCCGCTCGTCCAGCCGGCTCACCGGCATCATCGGGAACAGCTGCCCGACGCCCCAGTAGTCGGCCACCAGCGAGAACACGGAAAGGTTCATGTGGTAGTTGTAGATGGTGTCGGCGTCGCAGGTGAGCCTCTTGCACATCTTCTTGGCCAGCTTGTACATCTCGATGCCCTGCTTCTGCAGCTCGGCGGCGTGCGAGTACAACCCCGTGCCACCATCCTCGGCTGCTTGGAGTAGAGGTCCTGGATCTTGCTCATCAGCTGCTCGCAGGTCTCCTCCTCCGGCGGCTCCGGGATCGCCGACAGTGCCTCGAGGATGATCATGGAGTGGTGCGTCACCATGGCGCGCCCGCTCTCGGTGCACAGCACCGGGTGTGCGACGCCGGCGCCGTCGCACATGCGCCGCGCCGCCTCCACGACGCTGGCCGCGTACTCCTCTAGCCCGTACGCCACCGACATGTCGGAGTCGCCGGACCGGGTCCCGTCGTAGTCGATGCCGAGCCCGCCGCCGCAGTCCAGCAGGGCCATCAACGCGCCGTACCAGTTCACCAGGTTGCAGTAGATGCCGACGGCCTCGCCAACCGCCTCGCTCACGATCTCTGCCGTCGGGATCATGGAGCCGATGTGGAAGTGGAGCATCGTGAGCCAGTGGAGCCTGCCCATCTCCTTCAACCTCTCGGCCACGCCGTAGATCTTGTCCTCAAGGAGCCCGAACTTGCTGCGCTTGCCGGCAGTGGACCCGAAGTGGCCCGATATCTTGGTGAGGAGCTTGGCCCGGATGCCGATGACCGGCTCGACGCCGAGCTTGGCGCTCTGCTCGACGACGATGTCGAGCTCCTCTTCCATCTCCAGCACGATGATGCAGTTGAGCCCCATGGCGCACGCCGACAGCGCGAGGGCGATGAAGTCCGCGTCCTTGTAGCCGTTGCACACCAGGTAGGCTCCGGGCTTGGCCTTGGTGAGGCAGCCCATGGCGACGAGCAGCTCCGGCTTGGAGCCGGCCTCGAGGCCGTAGCTCTCGCCGTGGCCGAACCGGACGAGGTCCTGGATCATGTCCTTGTTCTGGTTCACCTTGATTGGGTACACGCCCTGGTACCTGTTCTTGTACCCGGCGTTGGCGATGGCGCGCTTGAACGCGGCATGGAGGGAGTCGAGGCGGGCCTTGAGCACGTGGGGGAAGCGGAGGATCACGGGGAACTGGACCAAGGTTTTAAATAACGGGCTAAGGCATTGAGCAGCAGAGCTTCTAAAACAGCTAATTGTTGCAAATATAGACAATATATTGATCAAAATCTGAACAGTATTAATCATGGCACGAACTAAATGTAGCATGCAACACTCTATTATACTGGTAACCATCAAGATCATCATGATTAACTCATAAAACATGATGTAGAAATAGATCTGAACACGGCGTATGTACAGTGGATGTGCTGGCGCAGCCGTGGTGACGAGTGTTGAAGGAGCGACGTTCACATTGTGGACGGAGCGCAACAATCGGCGCTGCAGACGACGAGCTCGTACAGCGCCGGACCTTGGCGGAAGACGAGCCGTGGCGAAGATTTGGAGCAGTCGCGCCGAGCGCTTCCCAAAAACCTTATTCGCCCTCTCCCGGTGCAGGATCACAAGGACGAAGGGTTTCGGAGACCTGCTCCCCCGTTCGCCGGTGCACGCCAGCGATCGGGATAGAGTAGGACTAGAGCAGCGGCGTAGCAGCGAGAGAAGGCAGAAACCCTAGCTCGATTAGATGTATTTTTTGGCTGAAGCTGACGGGTCGATTATATAGGGAAGCGGTAGCCCACGATCTCTAAACCGATAAGGACTCCGTATATCTCGCCGACTTGATAGCCAAGGAAACTAAAAAATTAAAACAACAAAAGGAAACCGATTTCGGCGAACCATTCACGCAGACGTCGTGCACCCTTCGCCCCGCCCCGGCCCTGCCCGGCGAGGCGAGGCGAGCGAGCGCGCGCGTGTGGAGCTTCCCTTCTCTCCCCACACACATAGCTTGGAGGAGTGGAGACAACTTCCATATTTAAGTTGGTCATACCTCCTCTCAACTAGCAATGTGGGACTAAAGGTTGCACCCATCCACCACTTCCTCATGCACATATGGGCATTTGAGATTTATTTAGGAATTTTGGAATTTCTTCATGGGCTTTAATGGGCCAAGCCCCTAAATTCCATCAATCCCCCACCAGATTTCAAATACCCATATGAGATTTTGCCAGTCTCTTACTACTGTTTATATACCGGTGTTTCAGCAAGGACTATTAAGTTGAACTCTTGCCTAGAGCTTCAAGCTACACTCATCCACAACTTGACAATGGACTAGGCCTTGAATTGAAAGTTTTGTGCGAACAAGTTTCACTTAAAGTCAGAACCAGTACGTGGCTGCCGGTAGCCTACCCCGCGGGTGGAGCATATACGTCGTACTCCCTGGTCTCTTCATGAGTTTACTAGAGATCACCCAAATCTCATAGACTGCGACGTTATACATTCAGGCTCATATAGGTGTGTTCTTTCAAGAATGTCCTGTAGGATGACATCTTTGCTTAACCAAGCCAATAGAATCACATTAAAGCATAAAGCTATCCTACCATACAGCATCTGAGAGTATTGCATCTTCACTTAGAGAGGGTTTCGAAAAAGGTTACTCTCCTCAGTCAACCGATAGCTCGTTCTTCCCAGGTCCTAATTCACGGGATCTCTGATCACATAGGTTGGGTTACCACTTCAACAACTTAAATGGGTCTCAAACCCATCTCCCTCGATGCACTTTCTATCACGTTACGTGATAGCCCTTTGGTAAAAGGATCTGCCAGGTTTTTATCTATTTGAATATAAGTCACACTTATTACTCCGAAGTTTCTCAATTTCCTGACAGACTTCAGTCGTCTCTTGACGTGTCTTGATGACTTCGCATTATCCTTAGCACTGTTTACTTTGACTATCACCGTCTGATTGTCACAGTTCATAAGGATAGCCGGTATCGGTTTTTTAACCACCGGCAAGTCCATCAAGAGCTCACGCAACCATTTTGCCTCAACAGTGGCTGTGTCCAAGGCAGTAAGCTCTGCTTCCATGGTTGACCTCGTCAAAATGGTTTATTTGCAAGACCTCCATGATATAGCACCACCTCCAAGGGTAAACACATACCCACTCATAGCATACAACTCATCAGCATCCGAAATCCAATTCGAATCACTATATCCCTCTAGCACGGCAGGATGCCCGGAATAGTGTATCGCATAACTCATAGTCCCCACTAAGTAGCGCATAACCCTTTCAAGTGCATGCCAATGATCAGAACCCGTGTTTGACATGAACCTGCTCAATTTGCTCACAGCATAAGAGATGTCAGGCCTCGTTGCGCCAGCTAAGTACATGAGTGAACCAATGATCTGAGAGTATCTCAATTGGTCTTTAGCAATTTTCTTGTTCTTTCTGAGTATCACACTGGGGTCATAGGGCGTTGGAGCCAGTTTGCTGTCCAAATAGCCAAACCGACTCAAAACCTTCTCTACATAATGGGATTGAGAAAGAGTGATCCCATTCTCATGCTTAATGAGCTTAATGTTCAGAATAACATCAGCTACCCCCAGATCTTTCATATCAAAACTCTTTGATAGAAAAGACTTGACCTCATTGATCACATCAATGTGTGTGCCAAAAATCAGTATGTCATCCACATACAAGCACAATATAACACTTTGACCCCCACCATGGCGATAGTACACACATCTATCAGCCTCATTAATGACAAAGCCCGCAGAAGTTAATGTTCTGTCAAACTTCTCATGCCATTGCTTAGGTGCTTGTTTCAGGCCATACAAGGATTTCAGCAACTTACACACCTTGTTCTCATGACCCTTCACTACAAATCCGTTAGGATGATCCATGTAGATCTCCTCATCCAACTCTCCATTTAGGAAAGCTGTCTTTACATCCATCTGATGAATGATAAGACCATATGAGGCAGCCAACGAAAGTAATGCTCGAATGGTGATCATTCTTGCAACAGGTGAATAAGTATCAAAGAAATCTTCGCCTTCCTTCTGTGTGTAGCCTTTTGCCAGAAGCCGAGCCTTGTACTTCTCAATAGTACCATCAGGCCTAAGCTTCTTCTTGAACACCCATTTACAACCCACCGGTTTGCAACCATAGGGTCGTTCAGAGAGCTCCCACGTTCCATTAGAAAGAATCGAGTCCATCTCACTACGGACTGCTTCTTTCCAATCATATGCATCCGGAGATGCATATGCCTCATGGATAGATGTGGGTTTGTCGTCCACAAGGTACATAGTGAAATCATCACCAAAGGATTTTGCAACCCTCTGTCTCTTGCTCCTTCTAGGAGCTTCACTGTCATCCTTCTCTAGGACATTTTCATGTTCAAGCTCATCAGGTCGCACATAACTCTCAACATGTACAGGAGGTTCAGGTGTTATCTCAGTAGAAAATCTAGAAATGCTATGCATATCTTTTAACGGAAATATGTTCTCAAAAAATGTTGCAGCACGAGATTCCATAATAGTATCAACATGCATATCAGGTATCTCAGATTTAACTACTAAAAATCTATAAGCAATGCTTCTCTGTGCATATCCTAGAAAGACACAATCCACTGTCTTAGGTCCCAACTTGCGCTTCTTTGGAATAGGTACATTGACTTTTGCCAAACATCCCCACGTGCGCAAGCACGACAGTGATGGTTTCTTCCCGCTCCACATCTCATATGGAGTTTGATCTTTATTCTTGTTCGGAACTCTATTTAGGACATGACATGAAGTCAATACAGCCTCCCCCCACCATGCCTTAGATAAACCAGCAGTGTCCAACATGGAATTAACCAAGTCAGTCAACGTGCGGTTTTTCCTCTCGGCAATCCCGTTTGACTCGGGCGAATAGGGAGGCGTCCTCTCATGAATAATACCATGTTCCTCACAGAACTCATCAAAGATCTTAGGAAAATACTCGCCACCACGATCAGACCTTAGACGTTTGATCTTTTTCTCAAGTTAGTTCTCAACTTCGGCCTTATAAATTTTAAAGTAGTCTAACGCTTCATCCTTAGTGTGCAACAAATAAACATAGCAAAATCTAGTCGCATCATCAATCAATGTCATGAAATATCTTTTTTCGCGACCGTGCCTGGGCACGTATTTCATTAAGAGGGGGAGAAATGTTACAGCATTGACCTCTAGAAGCAGAGGGTTCTAGAGGTAATTGACATACAAAAGACTATTACACAAGAACAATTTGGCGACCCCTATTAGCACTACCATCAAGCACCGAAAGGCCAGCGACTGCCATGTCTGCACACCCCGCTCTCGACCAATTCTTCGCTTCTTCAGTGATCACGCCCGCAACCTGCTCGATTGCAGCAACGACACCGTTGAAGGTCCACGAATTGCGTTCCTTCCAAAGTGTCCAAACGACAAGCAGAACAAGCGAGTCGAAAGAGGGTCTTACTGCCTTGGTTAATTGCTTCCGTGCTGTCAACCACCAGTTCACCAAAGAAACACCTGTCCCTGGAGTAAGGTGGTGCTAGTTCCATCGGTATAGCACCTGGAACCACACTGCTCTCGAGAATGAACAGCCAATCAGCAAATGCGTTATCGTTTCAGATTCTTGATCGCATAGTGCACATGAGTCATCTTCCTGCAGATTATGACGTTTACGGCGAGCCGCTGTCCAACACCTCCCATGGAGGACTAGCCATCCAAAGAACTTGCAGCGATTCGGTGCTTTTGTCTTCCAGAGAACCTTCGCCCCATGCAACTGAATATGGCCACTGAAGAAAATCTCATATGCTGATGCCGAAGAGAATTTTTGGTCAGCAGACCATCTCCATTTCCACTCATCCTTAACGCCCTCCTGAAGTTCCACCCCACTCAATCTGTCCCACAGATGCACATAGTCTAGGATAACATGTACAGTTAGAGCTCCCTTAATATCCGCAATCCACCTCCTACCTTGCATCGCTTCTGCCACTGTGCGTTTGTTCTGTGTCCTGGAACCAACTGTCTGAACGAGGCATGGAGCCATTTCCGCTATTGAGTGACCATGAAGCCATGGGTCCTTCCAAAACAGTGTCGATCGGCCGTCTCCAATTTCTACCCGTGTTGATCCGGCGAAAATGGCTTCAAGCAGTGGTTCTCGCATGTCTGGCAACTGTCCCCAGAGTTTGTTGTCGCCATTTTTTGCTTCCCATAGCCATCTCATTCTAAGAGCCATTCCCCACTTCTGAAGATATGGAATTCCTAAGCCACCAAGTTCCTTCGGTAGACATACCCTAGTCCATGCTACCTTGCAATGGCCCCCAGCCACGGTGGTCGTCCCATTCCACAGAAAAGCTCGCCGTTTTCTATCAATACATGAGATCACCCAAGGGCTGAGTGATACTGCTATTGCCGTGTGAATTGGGATAGCAGATAGTTTAACCTTGACCAACACCAGACGACCAGCCGGGCTAAGCATCACAGCCTTCCAGTGTGGGAGCCCGCTGCATACTTTATCAACCAGTGGCTGGAGATCGCTCTTCTTCAGTTTGTGCACTGAGAGTGGAATCCCCAGATATTTGCATGGGAGAGGCTCGAGCTTCGCTTGTGAGTAGCTGCAGATAGTAACCGATTCTTCCAGCCCACACTGAATTGGTGATATCAGACACTTGGATTTGTTGGTATGCAGACCAGAGGCTTCCCCAAAAATGTCCAGAAGCACTTCTGTAGCCACTAAGTCCTGTTGAGCTGGGGAAACAAACAACACCACATCATCCGCGTATAGGAAAACTCTCTCCTTGATTCTGGAATCCGACAAACTAGAGATAGTCCCATCACGCCCAGCTACCCGGACTAAAGCATTCAAACCCTCCATTGCGATGACAAATAGCATGGGGGAGAGGGGATCCCCTTGTCGCAAGCCCCTAGCATGGCAGATGCGCCGACCGGGTGTCCCATTTAAGATGATCTTGGTGCTTGCCGTGGATAACAACATGCATACCCAGTTGATCCATCACCGTGTAAACCCCATGTGCTGCAGAATGGATATTAGATATGTCCAATTGACTGAATCAAAGGCCTTAGCAATGTCAAGCTTAAGCAGGGCGCACGGTGTCTTCTTCTGGTGCAGTAGCTGTGCAGTGAGTTGCACTGCCTTGAAGTTGTCATGAATCAATCTTCCTTTAACAAAGGCGCTTTGGTTTGGGCACACCAAGTCTGACAATTTCGCCGAGAGTCTGTTAGCGAGTACCTTAGTGAAGAGCTTAGAGAAGCTGTGGATCAAACTGATGGGACGGTAATCTCCAATGCTTATTGCTGCTTCCCTTTTCTTGAGCAAAATCATGTACGCCTGGTTCACCAGATATAAACTCCGCCCATCCATTCCCCATAAAGCGTGAAAAGCCCGCATAATGTCCTCCTTGATAATGGGCCAAGCAACTTTATAGAAAAGTCCAGTAAATCCATCTGGACCGGGAGCTTTATCCGACGGGAGTTCACGGATAGTTTTATGAACCTCTTCCTCCGTGAAGCAATAGTCCAGCCCGGAAAGATCTAGCGTAGGAATGCCTAGTGCCTGATAATCGAGCGTCATTGTGTGCTGTCTTGCTGTACCCAATATTTGATCAAAGTGCTCAAATACAGCTGCTACTTTGGCGTCATCATGCACCAGTTCCACATCCTGCACCTGTAGCATATCAATGTGGTTTGTGCGGCTTCGGTGACAAGCTTGGAGATGGAAAAATTTGGTATTAGCATCACCCTCTGCCAGGAATGTCATGCGTGAGCGCTGTCTGGTAATCGTACGCATTAAGGAGGCAAGCCCAAGGCAATTCATCTTGGCTTTATGTCATGAAATATCTCTTTCCACCTTTTGTGAACATACCATTCATCTTGCACAGATCAGAATGTACGAGTTCTAGAGGTGCCAAGTGTCTCTCCTCGGCCGCTTTATGAGGCTTCCGAGGTTGCTTCGATTGCACACAACTATGACACTTAGAACCTTTGGCAATGGTGAAGTTCGGAATTAAACATAGACTGGAAAGTCGAGACATCAAACCAAAATTAATATGACATAAATGTGAATGCCAAACACTCGCATCATTTCTAACGTCGCCACAAATATGGTTCACCGACTTATTACAAAACTCTAAAAGGGAAAGGCGGAACAAGCCTCCTCAATCATAACCTTTACCAATGAATTGTCCATGTTTCGACATGACTAATTTATTGGACTCTAAAACTACCTTAAACCATCCTTACAAAGGACAGACCCACTCACAAGATTCTTGTTGATAGTAGGGACATCCTGCACGTTCCTCAGTTGCACGATCTTTCCCGAAGTAAACTTCAGATCCACCATACCAATGCCACGAACAGCAGCAGGTGACCCATTCCCCATCAGCACGAAGGAATCTTGGACGTCCTGGTAAGAAGAAAACAAAGCGATATCAGCACACACATGAACATTAGCACCCGTATCTAGCCACCAACTCGTGGAAAGAAATACTGAAAGAACAATAGGTAGATTACCGTACCCGTCTCCAGTGTTGCCTGCGGTCACCATGTTGACATCCTTTGAGTCATCAGACTGCTTGCCCTTACGGTCTGCACACTGTGGACACTCCTTGGCGAAGTGCCCAACATCACCACAAGTGAAGCAGCTCAACTCAGCCTTGTTCACCTTGTTATTCTTCTTCTTAAAGGTGGTGGTCTTAACAACCTTGTTGTTGTTGTTCCCTTTGTTCTTGCCAAATTCTTACGTGAGAACTTGTTCTGAACCAGATTGGCACTGGACTGACCTTGAACTCCCTTCTCAGTAGTATCTTTCTTCCGAGCTTTCTCCTCAACATCAAGAGACGCTATCAGGTTGTCAACCGATATCTCCTATCTCTTATGCTTCAGAGCAGTGGCGAAGTTCCTCCATGAAGGGGGCAACTTTTCAATCATGCACCCAGCCACAAACTTGTTTGGAAGAACACACTTAGCGAGTTCAAGATCCCTGACAATGCACTGAACCTCATGCGCTTGTTCTACTACATAACGATTATTCTCCATCCTGTAGTCATGGAAACTTTCCATGAGGTATAGTTCACTGCCTGCATCTGCTGCATCATATCTCGCAGACAGAGCATCCCACAACACCTTCGCATATGGCATGTCTAGGTAGGCATCAACCAGGCGATCAGAGATAACGCTTACGAGACATCCCACGAAAAGGTTGTTGGCATTGGTAAACTTTTGCTGCTCTTTAGCATTTAGTTCACCCTCAGGTTTGCCCAACCTCGCGTCCCAGATGTTCATAGCGGTAAACCAAAGACGGATCTTAGCCGCCCACCTCTTAAAGTTCACACCATCGAACTTATCAGGCTTCATCGCAATGACAAAACCAGTCCTCATATCAACAGATTGCCTATAATAAGGTTTTTGGAATGTTGGAAATATAGACAATATATTGATCAAAATCCGAACAGGCGTACGTACAGTGGATGCGCTGGTGCAGCCATGGTGACGAGTGTTGAAGGAGCAACGTTCACGTTGTGGACGGAGCGCAACAATCGGCGCTGCAGACGACGAGCTCGTACAGCGCCGGACCTTGGCGGAAGACGAGCCGTGGCGAAGATTTGGAGTAGTCGCGCGGAGCGCTTCCCAAAAACCTTATTCGCCCTCTCCCGGTGCAGGATCACAAGGACGAAGGGTTCCGGAGACCTGCTCTCCCGTTCGCTGGTGCACGCCGGCGATCGGGATGGAGTAGGACTAGAGTGGCGGCGTAGACCGCGCCCCTGGAAGGCGAGGGGCCAGATTTCGGCAGACCATTCACGCAGACGTCGTGCGCCCGCGCCCTTCGCCCCGCCCCGCCCCGCCCCGGCCCGGCGAGGCGAGCGCGCGCGCGCGTGTGGAGCTTCCCTTCTCTCCCCACACACATAGCTTGGAGGAGTGGAGACAACTTCCATATTTAAGTTGGTCATACCTCCTATCAACTAGCAATGTGGGACTAAAGGTTGCACCCATCCACCACTTCCTCATGCACATATGGGCCTTTGAGATTTATTTAGGAATTTTGGAATTTCTTCATGGGCTTTAATGGGCCAAGCCCCTAAATTCCATCACTAATAGCTGGCTGAATGGAGCTATAGCGGTTAATAGTGGCTAAATTACACATAGAAGCAAATAGCGGCGTTCTTCTAAATCAGCTATAGCTGGAGATAGCGGAGGCTATAGCCGGCTATTTAAAACCTTGAACTGGACCTTCTTGTTGTCATTGGTCGTGCCCGATAAGACCTTGTCGATAACGGAGAGCACGTCGATCTCCTGCCCAGGCGGCCTCTCGAGGCCATGGGGCTTGGCGCAGAGGTGGCCCTTGGAGTTCACTGTGAAGTAGGCCTCGCCCAAGCCGAGGATGTTGTACTGCTCGCCGAAGTTCTTGGCCATGGTGGAGAGGGTGATTGCTTGTCCAAAAAGATAAGCTGATTTGCTGAAATGGAAACCATATCAGGCAAAAATAGGTTTAGTGCTGAACAACCAAAAACGGTGTAATATGTATCGATTTGGGGCAACTCTAGTTGCGGTCGACTCGCCCCCGCCCGCCGCCTCCCCCACCGCCCGCAGCCCGCGGTGACTGCTGCCGGCCGTCCACCCACCTCCCGCTCCCCGCCGGCCGTCTCGCCCTTCTGAATCTCTTGGACCAGCCGTCGTGCCCAGCCTCCTCCTCCCTTGCCTCCTCCCGCACCGCCTGCGGCCGGCGGCGACCTCACCGCCGTACCGTCCGCCCTCCTCCCGCCGACCGCCCGTGGCCCCGCCCTTCCAAACCTATCCGGTCAGTCGTCGCCCCCGCCGCCGGCCTTCCCCACCGGCTGTCATCCGCCGCCCGATCGGCGGTGTCCCCACCACCCGCAACCACCACAGGACCGTCGGCCCCCCCCGGCTGCCTCTCTAGAGTCCGGTCCTCCTCCCCAACCCGGCAACCCCAAAACCCTAACCTCGTCTTCCTCCTCTCCTCTTCTCTCCTCTCCAATCGTCTGAAAAACAGTATTGCGATCGATTTGTTGTAAGCGGTGTTTGAAAATGTTGTGAGCAATGATTTCAACGCTCGTAACAATTTTAGGTGTTCCACGCACTTGGTTCGTTTTCACCATGTACGTCTCCAACTATCTGCTTCAGGTCGACATGTTTACAATTGCGTCTAATTGGAAAATATCAGTTCAGATCATTTTTTCTTATATTGTTATTATTACGTTAGAGGACAATTAATATTAAGAGAAGTGCATCACTCCTCTCTTCTTTTTTTTGGGCACGGATGCGATTCAGAGCACCAGTCGTGGCCACTCACCACTTATTTATCCGATCCAATATATAGAAAGGGATATCCGTCACCACATCATATCAGTTGGATTGAAAACATGCATGCAAGGACCCACGAAAACAAAACATGCAAGACTTGAATGAACAACAGCTTTCTGTCAATCTACAGGCCACGTACAGTCGTTATATGTGTCAACCTTTCCCCGGTTGGTTTTATTATATATACAAAATTATGAAACGATGTTTGCTTCCACGCAGTCACACCTTCAAATAAAGTGGTAATGTGGACATATCTGTAATATCAACAATATATATATAGCTATTGCGCTATTAAAGTTTTTAACTAAAATAATGTCCAAGTGTTATTATTTTATTTTATTATTACCATAAGCTACAGAAGCTATTAACGGTACGCCAACATTCTGGCCCAAATGCGAAAAGCCGGACCGGAGATCGAACCGGTCAGGCTACTGGTTCACTGGTTCATCGGTCCAACCAGTGGTTCACTGGTCGAACCAGTGGTTCACTATTTATTAATATAATATTTATTTCACATGATTTATTTGAACACTATGCAAGTTTTATTACCAAAAGATATCGCATATAACATAATAGATGGTATAACATAATTATATCATAATAATCTATTATTTTAAATTAGAAACCAATATCCAAACATCAAATTGATCAATGTTTCACGAAAAAACGGTTCACTGGTTCGACACAAAAACCGGCCGGTTCGCACCGGTTCACACCGGTCCAATTGCATGGCCGATCTTTTAATTGAACCGGACCGGTCCGGCCACCGGTTCACGGTTTTTCCGGTCCAACCGGTGAACCGGTCCGTTTTTTGTACTAGGATTCTGGCCCTCCTGTTTGGAACAAAAGAAAGTCTCCTACATATATTCTAGAAATTCTCCTACATATATTCTAGTCTCCTGAGGTCTCACTTCAAGATTCAGATCCTATAGTTGCATACCTGCACTGGTTTCCTATGGTAAAATAAATTTATCATACTCCAAATCTTTATTCATACGAGCTCATGGTCTTTTAAATTAATGTCATCCGAACAATTCAGTAGCAGAGAATAGACTTGCTATCATCCCATGGGACACAATATCTTTTAGACCGACTAAAGGTCAGTTGGGAACCAGGACAAAAGGCCATCTGTGCACTAGTGATTTTAAGAAAGGAAAAAAACGAAATAGGGGGAAAAAGCTGCTGACAGTGTTTCATATGTAGGAGGGATATATACCACCAATACTAGGATATATTAGTAAACGTTTGAAATGTAGTATAACTAAATAGCATCTCGAGAGAAATGAGTTGAAGAGAACGCAACAAAAATAAGGCTAAGTGGCTAACAATATAGCCATGAGCCGTTAACAGATGGATTAGTTGAAGAGAAGAAATACTCCTACTGGGGATATAATAAGACCATACCAGAAGGTCGTCGATCAGGGTACGAGAACTAGTGATGCCTGGATTGATTTCAAAGCCTATATTATTGTGTGGAAAGTAGACTGCAGCTTCATCAGTTATATAGAGGTCTGAACAAGAATAAAATGACCTATCTGCCCATTGCAGAAGATTTAAAAAATATCCTCACTGCTCAGCATCGCCCTCGCAAAACATGTGCTCCTTGTCATGCACGAGATGAAAATAACATTTTATCGGAAGATCCGCGGCCAGTTTGTAGATAGATGTGACGAGGGGGATGGGGGACCCAAGTTTTGCTCTTGATTGGCATACTATTCACGTGTGAATGGAACTCTCGAACTGTACTCATGTTCAATTGTACGAAAGGAATCATCTCCGACCCCTGCTGTACGTAACTATGTTGTCAACTTCAATCGCTCCATAGAATGAGGGGGACCCAATTGGCAATTCACGGGTGATTGGAACTCTGGAACTGTACTTATCTTCAAATATATTGTACAAAAGGAATCATCTCCCATCCCAGCTGTAACCGATGAGAATATCACCGCCAACGATTCAGCCACACCATCTTCTCTTATCATTGCTGGTCTTATTACCCGTGCTCATGCTAGACAACTTAATCATCTGGTGAGTTCACTCCTGAGTTCATGTTCATCATATTTAGATTGTGGAGTCCCGCGCACTCTTGCTTTGCTTAGGAATCATGGAGATGATCGAGAAGAAAAAGATTCACGTGGGCTGGATTCGGACCGCAGAAAAACTTCAACTTGTGATGGACGCCACGGTCGCATACGGACTTGGATTGGGGCGTTCAAGTACTTCACGGAAAGCTTATCAAGTCTACTTTCCAAAGGATCTGACCGCGCGTCCATATCTATTCGGAGTCGGCCAGAATTGTGTATTTGTACCGAGATGTTTTCTGCCCATGATGCTGCGTCATCTTATTTTAGCCCAACGGACCGTGTATCATGTAGAGTCCATTATGAACGCGTCCTAGGGTTGGAGCATGACCCCAACACCCATGTGGTCGTCCTCCCTTGTCATATACCCCTTAGCCGCCGCCAAGAACACTTGGGTTTTGTTTAGATCAAATTTAGCCATTGCTACTTGCTTGTAAGCGCGCGTGCTGGTCCAGCCGCCTGTCTTCGAGTCTTCGGAACCCACTTCGTTTGTGATTGAGATTCAGATTGAAACACTTCATTCCCATCTAGTAATTTTAGTACTTTTTTATACTTTTTCTTGCTAGTTCTTCGATTGCTTGCAGGACGGGTGCCCTAGTGGCCGGGTGACGCGCTCCACAAGATCACGGCAACCATAGGAGGTGGTGTATCGGTTGCTAAGGCGCAGCGTCCTTTGGAAGGCTGTAGTCGGGCCGTGAATGTCGTCTCCAATCGAGTTATCCCCCACGCCTCTCATCGAAAGATCGGGCGCAAACCCAAGCGGGTTTGCATCAGTTTGTAATCAGAGCGAGGTTTATCGGTGAGAAATTATCAATCCTTTGTTTTTTTAATTTCCTATAGTCCACAAAAGCCCCAAAAAATATTAGATTAGTCTTACCGTGATCCTATAAACCCTTTGAGCCTTTGCTAGTACTGCTTAGTTAGGGCTTGTTGAGTTTTCGGTTGCATCGGTCGTGTCGAGTTGTTGGTCTTAGTTCTGGTCGTTTAGAGTTTAGAGTTCTTGTCACGTTTCGGTCACAACTATGTGCGATCGTTCTATTACTGTGTGGGTGAATTTGAGTACTTTTTGGTGACCTAGTCCGACCAGGAATCTGCTGGTTGCGAGAAGGGAGAAACCGAACCGCACACTGTGTCGAAGTCCGAGTTGCAATCGATTTTGGAGTCCGATTTGCTGGCCACGCAGGTTACTTAATTGGAGATTATTGCATCATGTATCTATCCTCAACGTGTTACAGGAAGGCAACGGTACTTCATATCCCCATACTCGACCTCTCAAAGTTTGTGCATAAATAGATCAGTTTGCTTTACTCTAGAGAGAGAGAGATAAACCGATCATTTTTTTACCGGAATACCCCTATACTTTCTAAAAAGTTTGTGTGGTGATTGGCTGTTTGGGATCCTCTTTGTTCATATATTCAGTTTTGAGGACCCCTAAAAAAAGAAACAAAAAAGAAACAAAAAATGAAAAAAAGAGAAGAAGCAAAAGAAAAAGAAGAAAGAAAGGGGCTGATCATTGCGATTGTTTTTGGTGGTGCATTGCGACTTCCTTTATGTTCAGGCTTGCGTCTCTAGCACGGTCTAGGCTAGGACCACCACAGTACCATCGTTGAATGATTATTCAGTTTGCTTTGTTTTAACTAACGTGGTGCTAGCTATTCTTGTTTTTAGCCCACCTATAACTCCACATATTCGACTATAGCTTGATAGATCTTGTTGCTGCGGCACCGATACACTTCATTCCAGGTTTCCAGACTTGTTGGTAGTCGTACCCTCCTGTCGAGCAAGGTAAGAATTGGTAAGAGCTTGTATAACAAGTTGAGAGTGAGTGCCTTATAGTACCCACATCCTATTAGCTGTAGGGATTTTATTTCTTCACATGTTTCTCTTGTTGCCTCTGTTTGTTTAACCATGACAGACTCTCAAGATGATGGTGATGGATCTCAAAGTGACAAGACTCCACAGTCTCCTTGCACAAATGGCATCATATAACATTTTGAAAGGTTGGTGAAGAAGCACAACGAGGGGACTGATAATGACTTGCTGGTGACGAATGACAAGATTGGGCAATTGGAGGCCTCACAGATCACAATCAATAGCAAGATTACAAAGATGGAGGCGTCAGTGGCTCGTATGGACAAGAGTTTTGCTGCACTTTTGAGGTGATTTGATGACATGCATGCTAAAACCAATGGCGGGCGTGATGGAGATGACAATAAGGATGGCAAGAAGAATGACAACGAGGAAGAAAGTGGCGATGACGATGCATATAGTGCAGATACCGAAGTCGAAGACCAAGAACCTAGTCGCCGTCGGCTACGTCATAATCGCCGAGGTATGGGTGGTCATCGTCGATGCGAGGTACATGGTAATGATGATGCTTTCAGTAAGATTAAATTTAAGATACCTCCTTTTGATTGTAAATATGATCCTAATGCTTATATTACTTGGGAAATTGCTATTGATAAAAAATTTGCGTGCCATGAATTTCTTGAAGCTACACGTGTTAGGGTTGCTACTAGTGAGTTTATTGAATTTGGTTCTGTTTGGTGGATAGAACATGGCAAGAAACATCCTAATAACATGCCACAAACTTGGGATGCTTTGAAACGGGTCATGTGGGCTAGATTTGTTCCTTCTTATTATGCACGTGATCTGTTACATAAGTTGCAGCAATTCAGACAGGGTGCTAAAAGTGTAGAAGAATATTATCAAGAATTACAAATGGGTATGTTGTGTTGTCAAATAGAGGAGGGTGAGGAACCTGCTATTGCTAGATTTGTGGGAGGGCTGAATAGAGAAATTCGGGATATCGTTGAATATAAAGATTATAATAACATAATATGTTTTCATATTGCTTGTAAAGCTGAAAGAGAAGTGCAGGGACGATGTGCAGGTGTAAGGTCTAATGTTTCTGCAGGAAA
Source organism: Echinochloa phyllopogon (assembly GCA_033239725.1). Lineage (NCBI taxonomy): Eukaryota > Viridiplantae > Streptophyta > Magnoliopsida > Poales > Poaceae > Echinochloa > Echinochloa phyllopogon. The sequence continues at coordinate 16,907,786 of BTCW01000015.1, read as the reverse complement.
ATCAGCACCATGGCAGCAGCGTACGACTACTTCCTTGACCAGGCGTGCACCTCCCCCAACTCCGTCGTCGAGTCGTTCAGCACCACCGCCTCCTTCCAGCAACAAGACACGTGCTGTTTCCACAAATTCAACAACAAAATCTGCCCCAAAACCAGCCGGTAGTACTTCCTCAGTTGCAAGGGTTATGGGCATGTGCAGCGTGATTGCCCAATTAAGTGAGTTTTGGTGGTTAACAATGATGGTGGGTATTCCTCTGCTAGTGATTTTGATGAACAAACACTTGCTTTGCTTGCGGCTGACGATGCATGCAGTGAGGAGCCACTAGATCAACAGATTGGTGCAGAAGATGCAGAGCATTATGAGAGCCTCATTGTGCAGCGTGTGGTTAGTGCATAAATAGAGAAGGCGGAGCAAAATCAGCGGCATACATTGTTCCAAACCAAGTGTGTAATTAAAGAGCGTTCTTGCCGCTTGATCATTCATGGAGCCAGTTGCAACAACTTGGCTAGAAGCGACATGGTGGAGAGACTTTCACTAACAACAAAACCACATCCACATCCATACCACATTCGATGGCTGAACAACAACGGTAAGGTAAAGGTAACCAAGCTGGTTCGAATTAGTTTTGCTATTGGTTCATATCATGATGTTGTTGAATTTGATGTTGTGCCTATGGAAGCTTGTCATATTCTGTTAGGTAGGCCATGACAATTTGATACAGATTGTAGACATCATGGTAGATCAAATCAATATTCTCTCATACACCATGATAAGAAACTTGTTTTGCTTCCCATGTCTCCTAAGGCTATTGTGCATGATGATATTGCTTAAGCTGCAAAAGATAAAACTGAGAACACTAAAATTGTCAAATTGCTGAAAGTAAGAAAGATGAGATAAGATTAAAAGGGCATTGCTTGCTTGCTACTAAATATGATATAAATGAATTGGTTGCTTCTACTTCTGTTGCCTATGCTTTGGTGTGCAAGCATGCTTTGATTTCACTTCACAATATGCAACAATCTTTGCCCCGTGATGGTTCTAACATTTTGCAAGAGTATTCGGATGTGTTTCCAAGTGAGATACCAGCGGGGCTGGCACCAATGCGAGGGATTGAGCACCAAATTGATCTGATTCCTGGTGTATCTTTGCCAAACCGTGCACCATACATAACAAATCCGGAGGAAACAAAAGAAATTCAATGGCAAGTGCAAGAGCTACTCGACAAAGGTTATGTGCGTGAGTCTCTTAGTCCTTGTGCTGTTCTGGTTATTTTGGTGCCTAAGAAAGATGGAACATGGCGTATGTGTATTGATTGTAGAGATATTAATAATATCACCATTCGATATCAACACCCTATTCCACGTTTAGATGATATGCTTGATGAGTTGAGTGGTGCTGTTGTGTTTTCTAAAGTTGATTTGCGTAGTGGGTACCACCAGATTCATATGAAATTGGGAGATGAATGGAAATCTGCTTTCAAAACTAAGTTTGGTCTATATGAGTCGGTAGTCATGCCTTTTGGGTTAACTAATGCACCTAGTACTTTCATGAGATTAATGAATGAGGTTTTGCGTGGTTTCATTAGGAAATTTGTTGTAGTATACTTTGATGATATTTTGATTTACAGCAAATCCATGGTTGAACATCTTGATCACTTGCGTGCTGTTTTTAATGCATTACGAGATGCACATTTGTTTGGTAACCTTGAGAAGTGCACCTTTTGCACCGATTAAGTGTATTTTCTTGGCTATGTTGTGACTCCACAGGGAATTAAGGTTGGTCATGCCAAGGTTGAAGCTATACAGGGATGGCCTAAACCAAAGACTATTACACAGGTGCGGAGTTTTTTAGGACTTGCTAGTTTCTATCACCGTTTTGTGCAGAATTTCAGCACCACTGCTGCACCATTGAACGAGCTTACAAAGAAGGGAGTGCATTTTCGTTGGGACAAAGAGCAAGAGAATGCTTTCAATATGCTGAAAGATAAGTTGACACATGCACCTCTCCTCCAACTTCCCGATTTTAATAAAACTTTTGAGCTTGAATGTGATGCTAGTGGAATTGGATTGGGTGGTGTTTTGTTGCAAGAGGGAAAACCAGTTGCATATTTTAGTGAAAAATTAAGCGGGCTGTTCTGAATTATTCCACTTATAACAAAGAATTGTATGCTCTTGTTCGAACGTTGGAAACTTGGCAGCATTATTTGTGGCCCAAAGAGTTTGTTATTCATTCTGATCATGAATCATTGAAACATATTCGTAGTCCAAGAAAACTGAACCGTACGCATGCTAAGTGGGTTGAATTTATTGAATCTTTTCCTTATGTTATTAAGAACAAGAAAGGAAAAGAAAAATGTTATTGCTGATGCCTTGTCTAGGAGATATACATTGCTGAACCAACTTGATTACAAAATGTTTGGATTAGAAACAATTAAAAACATATATGCTGATGATGCTGATTTTAAAGAGGTGTTGCTGCATTGTAAAGATGGGACAAGATGGAACAAATTCATCGTTAGTGATGGGTTGTGTTTAGAGCTAACAAGCTATGCATTCCAGCTAGCTCCATTCGCTTGTTGTTGTTGCAAGAAGCACATGGAGGTGGCTTAATGGGGCATTTTGGAGGCAAAAAGATGGAGGATATACTTGCTGGTCATTTCTTTTGGCCAAAGATGAGAAGAGTTGTGGAGAGATTCGTTTCTCGTTGCACTACATGTCAAAAGGCTAAGTCAAGGTTAAATCCACATGGTTTGTATTTTCCTTTACCCGTTCTTAGTGCTCCTTGGGAAGATATTTCTATAGATTTTGTGATGGGTTTGCCAAGAACTAGGAAGGGTCGTGATAGTGTGCTTGTGGTTATTGATAGATTTTCTAAGATGGCACATTTTATACCATCTCATAAGACTTATGATGCTTCTCATGTTGCTGATCTGTTCTTTCGAGAAATTGTTCGTTTGCATGGTGTGCCTAATACTATTGTGTCAAATCGTGATGCTAAATTTTTTAGTTAATTTTGGAAGACATTGTGGGCTAAATTGGGGACTAAGCTTTTGTTTTCTACTACATGTAATCCCTAAACTGATGGTCAAACTGAGGTTGTGAATAGAACTTTGTCTACTATGTTAAGGGTTGTTTTAAAGAAAAACATTAAGATGTGGGAAGATTGTTTGCCTCATATTGAGTTTGCATATAATCCTTCGATGCATTCTACCACAAAGATGTGCCCATTTCAGATTGTGTATGGTTTATTGCCTCGTGTTCCTATTGATTTAATGCCTTTGCCATCATCTGAAAAATTGGATTCTGATGCTACTACACGTGTCGAATTGATGTTGAAAATGCATGAAACAACTAAAGCAAACATAGAGCGCATGAATGATAAATACAAGCTTGCTGGTGATGAAGGTAGAAAGGAATTAAAATTTGAACCTGGAGATTTAGTTTGGTTGCATTTGAGGAAGGATCGGTTTCCTGAATTGCGAAAATCTAAGTTGTTGCCTCGAGCAGATGGTCCATTTAAAGTATTAGAGAAGATTAATGATAATGCATACAAGCTCGAGTTGCCTACAGATTTTGGGGTTATTCCCACTTTTAACATTGCAGATTTGAAGCTATATTTGGGAGAGGAAAATGATCTTGAGTCGAGGACGACTCAAATGCAAGAAGGGGAGGATGATGAGGACATCACCGCCAACGATACAACCACGCCATCTTCTCCTATCATTGCTGGTCATATTAACCGTGCTTGTGCTAGACAACTTAATCATCCAGTGAGTTCACTCCTAAGTTCATGTTCGTCATATTTAGATTGTGGAAACCCGTGCACTCTTGTTTTGCTTAGGAATCATGGAGAGGATGGAGAAGGAAAAGGATTCGCGCGGGCTAGATTTGGACTGTAGAAAAACTTCAAATTGTGATGGACGCCACAGTCGCATACGGACTCGGATTGGGGCGTTCAAGTACTTCACGGAAAGCTTATCAAGTCTACTTTCCAATGGATCCAACCGCGCATCCATATCTATTCAGAGTCGGCAAGAATCGTCTATTTGTGCCGAGATATTTTCTGCCCATGATGCTGTGTCATCTTATTTTGGCCCAATGGGCCATGTATCATGTAGAGTCCATTATGGACGCATCCTAGTGTTGGTGGACCACGACCCCAGCACCCCTGTGGTCATCCTCCCTTGTCATATACCCTTTAGCTACCACCAAGAACACTTGAGTTTTGTTTAGATCAAGTTTAGCCATTGCTTCTTGCTTGTAAGCGCGTGTGCTGGTCCAGCCGCCCGTCTTTGAGTCTTCGGAACCCCACTTTGTTTGTGATTGAGATTCAGATTGACACACTTCATTCCCATCTAGTAATTTCAGTATTTGTTCGATACTTGTTCTTTCTAGTTCTTCGATTGCTTGTAGGACGGGTGCCCTAGTGGCCGGGTGACGCGCTCCACAAGATCGTGGCAGCCATAAGAGGTGGTGTATCGGTTGCTAAGGCGCAGCGTCCTTTGAAAGGATGTAGTCGGGCCGTGAACGTCATCTCCTCCAATCGAGTTATCCCCCACGCCTCTCATCGAAAGATCGGGCGCAAACCCAAGCGGATTCGCATCAGTAACTCTTGTCAACTTCAATTGTAACGGACTCACCTTAGCCAGGGTGATTGAGCACCACCAAGGCACACCAACTAATTCTCAAAAAAAGAAATCCATATCAACTTGTTTGCTTAGAGACTATATGCAAACTCCAGTTGCCTGGATCTTTGTGGGCGTGGTGGGTCAAGAAATAATATTTGTTAAGATATTTTTGAGCGTGTGTTGATCTTTGTAACACGGTAAGGCTGTCCGCACTCACGTTTCTCTATTTCCTTCCCTTAAAATAAATATTCTATCCTGATCATCGAGATTCTTTACTCTATCCAATTCCCCCCGCACCCATCTCTTCTCTATACTCTCACTCTATCCCAACTACCACACATTTTATTCCATCATCTCTAACTACCATCTCTTTTTAACGAACACATTCCTTCATAACACAATCATTTAAAATGATGATTCTTACATCACAGAATCCGAAATAATCCGAAATGATTCTTACTATTTAATTAAAGAAAAAATTAACAATATTTTTCAAATGCTTACACTAAAATTTATTTTCTTCCTTTTCTTTTTTCCCTTTTATTTTTCTTCCTTTTTGTTTCTCTTTTCCTCTCCCATTCTACTCTTTTCTTTACCCTGCTCCTGCTCTGCTTCACTCCACCGACACCCCTCCTCTTCCTCGCTCCCTCCCCACGCGTCGCCGCCCCACTTGCTCCCTCTCCTCCCCCCATGCCGCCACACCCCTGCTCCCTCTCCTCTCTCCCATGCCGCCCAAGCCTTCCGGCCCCGCCTGCCACCTCCCTACATACACTAAAGTAAAGGTTACTGATTCTATCAAGAATTAGATTGAATAGGCTGATCATAAATAAATTTCTGGGTTGTGAATGGGGCCTCCTCACTCTTTCATAGAAAGATAGAAAGCGGGGCAGTAGGGTTTAGGTCAAAAATAAACAAGTGTAAGGTATGTATTCAATAAGTATTTATCTATCCTAATTTTAGGATATATTCTTACGCCCTTTGCTTATAAAAAAACAAACGGAAGAAAAAATCTCGCCTCCCGCCCCTGCCCCAGAGCCTCCCCACCCTGCTCCCTCCCCTCCCTCCGACGCCGCCCTGCCCCTCCCCTTCCTCTAGTGCCTCCTCCTCCGGCGGCCCTCCCTCTGGCCGCCCCTTCATCCGCCCCTCCCCGCTCCCTCCCCTCCACCGCGCGCTCCCTCCATGCCGCTCCCTACCGGGCTCTGGCACGATGTAGGCGATGGCCAAGCGCGGCGTGGGGTGCGGCCGAGTGGGCGGGCGGCGAAGTGGCGGCTGAGCTCTGGCATCGTGCGGTTGGCTGTTGGCACTTCTTATGATCCAATATCAGAATTGAGAATCCTGGTACTGGGGTAAGGAGTGTTTCAGTGGTTTTCCTTATGGCTTAGTAAAATATAGAAATATTCTGCAAGCGCACAGAATCACCGCTGTAGCACTTCACCTGGGAGTATTCCGAGGTATCATAATTTATATTTTCACAGGGAAGCTTTGGCAAGATTACTAGTGAACAGATATTCGAGACTATCAGAGGAGGGTACACGACTAGTCAAGACAGGGGAGGTAACGGTATTGGATAGGAGTGGATATACTGGACACACAGCTCAAGGGATACTCAGGCAAGGGAGAGAAGAGATAGATAGCTGGGAGGACAACGAGAAGAGATAGAGGACTCCTGGATACTTTATCTACCTATGTCACTCTAGCTTAGAGATACAGCGGCTACAGAGCCAGCACTAGGAGATCTGAGATAACTCTACTGTCTTAGCATCGGGACAAGGGAACCGGCAGATACGCAGAAAGGGATGAGAAGGGGTGCCGCTATTTCCCTAATGGGGGATCCTACGGACCGGAACTAACGTGATGGGCTACGAAGACCGAAAGGGCTGTCACCACCTCCCGGCTACCACCTCCGTTGCGACGGGAATAAACTAAGGCCACCGACTAGCCTAGGAACCACTCCTACACTAGGCAACGACTACTTACTCTGCTAGCAAGAGCAAGCAACCTTGTCAATACTCTTGGTGACAATTCACCTCCAGTATCGAGCAAGAACGAAGAACCAGCCAAGACAAAGACTTAAACAAGACTACAAGCACTAGAACTATAACTGACTATAGTCTAAACAAGATATATTTGCTACTAGAATAAAGTAGAAGCAAGATATAAATGACAAAGGCAAACTGATAAAGATAACTATATTGATACTCAATGTCTTACAAAAGGAAAAGTAAAAGATACAAGAGCTATTACCAGAGCTTCTGAAGATGACTCCGGAACCTCCGAGGCAAAGCTCGACTCAACTCTAACTCCCAACTAAACTATCCTAACTCTACTAGAATGAAAGTGGAAATGAGCTCCTTGGCTTGGTGTGTCTTTACAAGTGAAGTGTAAGGTCCTATATATAGTGCTCCAGGGTCGGTTCAGGTAGGGTAACGGCCAAGGGAGGGGGCAGAGGCGGTTGCCGGGCGTTTCGGCCGAGAGGGTCGGTTCGGCCGAACCCTGGCGTTCGGCCGAATGCCCGATCCACCGCCTCAGCCACCTACGGCCGAGATGCATCCCCTGGAGTCGGTTGGGCAACTGGGGGCGGTTCGGGCGAACCCCCCAGTTCAGCCGAACTGGGCTAGGAGCCCAGGCCCGCCCCCCTGCACCGCCTTCGGCTCTGGGTCCCTCCTGGGCCGGCCTCTACTGCTTGGACTTGTCTTGATTCGGCCCAGGTTGACGTGTCGGTGCTCCAGGACGTGTTGGCGGTCGTCCACGTGTCGTGCATCGTGTTTGCTTGGTCATCGGTGACGTGGACGGCTCCCGGTGGTCTGTACGGCTAAGGGGGTAACCGACCGAACGGAGTCGTTCGGCCGATTCGGTCATTTTCGGCCCCAATAGCGCGTATTTGTCGTAGTTGTACCTGCACAAGTGACACTCACCAAAACTCGTGGAACTTTATTAGAAATAAAACCTAAGTACATGGAATGTTGCATAAAACCTTATTTATTCCCGAGTATTGGTGGTCGGATTTGGGCTGTAACGACCGCCAACAGTGCCCCCCTGCTCTCCTCGACGCGGCGGCTGCATGAAGTCCTCCCTACGCCAAGACCGCCTGCACGCTGCACTCGACGCTGCCACCGCGCGCATGGGCAACATCGCCGCGGCCACCGTCGCGCCGGCATCCTCCGCTTCTACCTCGACGCCATCTCATGGCTACCACCCCCCGAGCTTAGGAGGACTGCCAGCCTCGCGCGCGGCCGGCGGTGAGGGGGTCTCCGCGGGTACGCGGCCGACGATGAGCAAGCGGCTCCCATGGCGGCGGCGGTGGATGGCTGTCCTCGCTGGCGCGTCGACGGCCTTCGAGGAGCGGTAGGGTGGCGCGAAAGCCGGAGCGGTAGGGCGGCGGCCGAGCGAGGGCGGAGCGGGGTGGTGGGGCGGCGACGGAGCGGGTGCGAAGGCGCAGTGGTTGGGTTGGCATGCGGGCCCCATGCCATGTCGGTGCGTGGCGTTGCTTCGCCATCCCGCCACAAATGGCGGAGAGCCGGGCCTCTAGCTTTTTACCGGAGTGCATCGGGGAGACCGGTGCGGGCCTTCGTTCCCCTAAACGCTCCTGCAGAGAGCTTTAGGGAAGACCGGTGCGGGCATTGTAATAGACGGTGATGTGATGAGGGCGGGGATCTCTAGAGTAGTCGCTCTTCGGTTTGCCTGGTTAGGGTTGTTGTAACCGATGTAAATAGTATGTTTCCTATCACATTTTTTCCTTTTGGCGCGTTTTTTAGTGTTTGGCATTTCCTTTTGACATACCCTAAATGTTTCCCTGTTTGAAGAAAGAAGACCATTCGAGACTATGAGAAATGGGTGAAATAAATTTGGTGGGGGAAGTCAAAATAAAACTCAGTTTCAAAGAAGTAATAATATACATTAAAATGCTAAGTGTTTTGTGATTTTCTTAGGAAATTTGACTTTCCCTTTGATGGCGTATCAAACTCTCATATAGTAACTCAAACAAGAAAAATTCTTTATCCATACATATTTCTATCATCCTTACGGCACCATCCATTCCTATTATCTATCTATCTATATTATATAATATATATATTATAAGGATCCAGTTCTTTTAAAAACACTTTTCACCAAAATAATTTCTATCCACCCCTCACAGAGGACCCACATGTCAAGTCTAACGGTGGGAAAGACGTGAAAAAGTTTTTGCAAATGAAAAAAACAATGTTTCTAAAGAGTTTTTGCCGTTTTGGCATTACTTTTTTCAGCATAGAATTTTTTACCCACTCCATGTACCCACCAACCAAATAGTCTAAAATAACCCCATAATAAAGGTAGCACACGCGTGTCGTACGGGCATATTTGCTAGTAGTTGAAACAAACCAACACAATATATTACACCAACCATCCGTGTTGACTCGGAATCGTTTTCTCTGGACCATTATTCATCTTCAGAATACGAGAAAAGTAAACTGAGCAAAATAAGATGTGAAGAAAGGTGAAAGAAATGAGGGACGAAAGATACAACAACACAAGGCAACACACTTCGTCAAACCAAACATCGGACACTCAATGACATTGAATTCATATTAAGAAAACAAAGGTGAAATGACAAAACAAAAGTATATCACACCAATATGATAACGACTTAAGTAGCAAAAAATGACAATAATAAGGATTTTTATCTGTGACTTCGTGATATATAAAACTAATATTCACAATATATGTACCAAACTTTACAATTTACATATACTTATCTGTTTTCTGGATTAACTATTAAGAACCAAATAATCTTATTCAGATAACTTGTGAAATGAATCTTATGAAGATAACTCATGACAGTAACTTGTGAAAGTAATGTACATATAACTTATGAAATCAACAACTTATAAAAGCAATTTGTGGTAATAACTTATGAATATAACTTATGACTCTAACTTATAATGTGTGGAAATAACTTATGCGGTTAATTTGTCAAAATAAATGTGTAGAAATACCAAAAAAATAAATTATTGAATAATATATGCATGTATTTTGTGCAAAATAACTTATACATATGAAATAAATTGGGTGGAGAAGTTAAAATAAAACTTAGTTTCAAAGGACTAATAATATACATTAAAATATTTGGAATGTTTGCAGGAAAAAATTTGTAAAAAAATATCCAAAAATTTTATGCATAAAAGATATATTTGAAAATTTATATATTAAATTATATAGAAAAGTTCATCATATAAGTTTTTTGAAAAGGGTTATTTCCAATGTTAGCAAGAAATATTTTCATACTATAAAAGCCAAACTTTTTAATACAAACCTCTAGGAATAAGTTCGGTAGAGAACTTTGGTTTCCTATATTATATGGAATAACTTATCAAGTCAACCTTTCTCTTCATAAACAACTTATGATAATAACTTAAGCTTTTAAAATAACTTGTGAAAGTAATTTTTGAATATAAATTATTCAAATAACTTAATACAATAACTTAAAATACTAGCTCAGGAACTTATGAACAGTTTTGGAATATTTGCAGGAAAAGTTTTCGTACATATACAATGTATTTAAAATTTTATATATAACTTGGGTATATAAAAGTTATATATAAGTTTCATATATAACTTTTATGAATATAACTTATAATTTTTAGAAATAAATTATGCTTGTAGAAATTAATGTGTAAAAATACCATAAAAATATAATTTCAAAATAATATATGTAGGTATTTTATGGAAATAACTTATGCACATGAAATTGTGAAAACTATTTGTGTAAAATAACTTGTGTATATTACTAATAGAACTAAGATAACTTGTTAAAAGAATCTTATAAAGATAAATTATCAAAATAACTTGTGCATATAACTTATGAAAGCAACAATCAAAAATAAGTTCTTAAAAGAACTTTAATAATAACTTATCGATCAAACTTATATTTATAACTTTTTAAAAGAAACATTTTTAGAATAACTTTTGGAATAAACTTTGATGAATAATTTATCCACATAAATTTTTTAAGAAAACTTTTACGCAAAACTTCATCCATATAATTTCATTGTATAATAATTCTCTAAGAAGAACTTTTGTACATGACTTTTTTAGATGAAAAAACTTCATCCATATAACTTTATTGTATAAATATTGGTTAAAAGAAATATTGTATAGTGCATACTACGTGGTATGAAAGCAAACATAAAGAGAACAACGATGGTCAATTAGGCACTTGTGATATTTGATCTCTGAACTATTCAAAACACTTGAACCTTATCTTATTTCATACCCCATATCTTTTGCAGTCTTGCTTCTGAAACTGAAATAACAAAGATAAGTAGCTAAAAAATATAGAACTTCATTGCTGAATGTTTCAGACTGCATTTACTTAGTACCAATTCAGTTTCAGACTGCACCCTCCATAACTGATCATTGTTCTATTAGAATATTACGGGCTTTCATTTTAGTTTTCCTAACAAGTTCGTCAAAGAACTAGTAGCTTGGCTCTTCAAACCACAATATCAGTTTGAGGCGAATAACCAAAGGAAGTTGTGGTAGAAATGGTACAACACAACAAGCATGGAGGAGAGTGTGAATCGGCATCCACTAAAAGTAATAAAATAACATGTATAAGACATTATGAGTCACTGGCATCTATATTGCCTAAGAAAATATCGTGTGCCATAGGCCTTGTTTAGTTCCCAAATTCCACCCCCAAATTCCACTATGCAAAAAGAAGATTCTCATCACATCAAAATGCCAACACATGCATGGAGTACTAAATGTAGATGAAATCAAAAACTAATTGCACAGTTTTGTTGTACTTTACGAGACGAACATTTTGAGCCTAATTAATTAATGTTTGGACAATTATTCACAAATACAAATGAAATGCTACAGTGCCTTTATGACAAAGTGCCAAGTTTGGGTGTCCAAACTTTGGAACTAAACAAGCCCTAGTCAAAGAATGTCAATAATTTATTCATAGCTAGTGGAAGTTGATAATCCTTGTAGCTACCTTGATTTGTTCTTTGATCTATCCCTGAGCTTTAGCACTACATAACCATAAATCTGAATGTGAATGCATTATTTCTACGGATGCAGAGCACAAATTCTAGCCCCCAGCTTTATCACAGCTACAAATAGAAAAGCTACAACCCCAGAACCTAGGGAATTTGGGGGTGAGGGTGAGGGAACATGTTGACGACCAAAATTGGCAGTTGCCTATCAGGCCGAAGGCAACCGGTCAGACCGGTTCTAGGAAGCGGTCAGACCGGTTTTACTGTAGCCGATCTGGCAACTGCCGAAACCGGTCTGACCGGTTCTAGAACCGGTCTGACCGGTTCGTATGGGAGAATAAAAAACAAAGTGAGGCCGAGCTTTGAGGAGCTCATGGCCAAGTATAACGAGAAAGGGGCTGCTCAGAAACAAAAGAAGCTTCAAAACAAAGTCAAAGGTGTGAAGCCATGTCAGAAGCAGTCAATGAGCAAACAAAAATCAGTGGAGCAACTTGCAAAGGTGGTACCAGCAAGATCAGCAACAATCAAGCAAGTATGGAAGCCAAAACAAGTTGTTTCATCATCAACTTGAGTTAAAGCAAGGTATGGCCGATAATATGTTTATCGCCCTTAGAGCTTATATATGGCCGATGTATTGTTCATCATCGTCCTTAGATAATTTTGGTCCAGAAGGATATTTTTTAGCACGCAAGCTTTGCTAAAAAACAGGGGGGCATATGTTGATGACCAAAATTGGCAATTGCCTATCAGGCCGAAGGCAACCGGTCAGACCGGTTCTAGGAAGCGGTCAGACCGGTTTTACTGTAGCCGATCTGGCAACTGCCGAAACCGGTCTGACCGGTTTCCCTAACCGGTCAGACCGGTTTTGTAAACATTGTCAAAATGCAAATTGGACTTCACCATTGCGTAGCTCTCGTCGAGACGATCAAGATGCATATGTGGAACGCCTATTTTGGACTCCAGATGAGAGAGTTATGACTTCGGGAAGATTTTGCACCTGGGAAAACCGGTCAGACCGGTTTCCCAAACTGGTCTGACCGGTTTGGATCTGAATTTGAGTAGGTTTAGGACTCTGAGTTTTATCCCATATTGTAAACCAACTCGACGGGGTAAGACCATCCCACCCTATAAATATAAAGGGCCAAGGCCGATTGAGAATATCCCCAATCGAATCTATCAAATCTATCTTTTATCGTTTTTCCTTTACTTTTATCTTTTTATGTTCCGCATTACTTTTATCTCCAAACCCTAGCTCTTCCAACCCCCGTATCTTCTGTTCTTCTCTCGTCTCGACGACGTTTTGAGGGCGTTCTAGGTGGCCTGCCGACCCTAGAACAACCCTAGACTCTCAAGCTCCGACGGGGTCCCTCCCGAGCTCGAGATTTTAGGTTTTCACCGTCGCCCCGTCAAAAGCGGTCTGACCGGTTTCAAAAGCGGTCTGACCGGTTTAGCTCCAGGAAAGCGGTCTGACCGGTTTCGCTCCAAGGCATCGGCGACTTCGTTGGCGCGGTCTCGTGTCAACATATTTTTGGCGACTCCGCTGGGGACGAAAGCAAAGGGATCTGTTACTATGGTTAATCTACCAAAACCTAGTGATGTTGATTCTGCTAATATTGTTAAGCCGATTGTTGATGAATTATCGGCCGAGGATCGTCAAGCTTATGAGGCCTTCATGAAGGACCGTGAGGAGAAGGAAGCCCGACGCAAAGCAGCAGCAGATGAGAAAGCCACTCAGTGGTTTTTATCTCACTTCTCCAAGAATCGGAAAGGCGGCATCTCCAAGGACAAGGAGATAGTCTTCGTTTCGAGCGAAGACGAACGTGACGAAGAAAGAGACACTGTGAGTACTACAGCACCACCTGTTACTTTGGAGCAAATTAATCAATTATTAGTCAATGGTCAAAAACAAATGTTTGCTACTGTCCAAAACATGATTGATAACTCGTTAGGCAAGCAACCTTTGGTCAATGATAGTAATGCTCCTAAGTTTGATGTTGCTAGTACTTCACAAAATAATGTCATGCCTCCTGTACCATCGGCAACACCCACGCCTCGATTTGGCATGCCGATGAACTATTTTGAAGGTCAAACAATTCCAGAACCACATAATCTCAATGCGGTCAGACCGGTTTTACAAACCGGTCAGACCGGTTCTGGTAGACCGGTTCCAACCGGTCAGACCGGTTCTGGTACTTTAGTTGCTTATCAATTATCTCCTGAACCAATTACTAGTATGCATCCTGTTCAGGTTGATCCTAGCCGAACAAATGGATTTGCCGGTAATTTTGTTCCTCCATATGCAACTATATATCATCCTATACCTCCCCAGAGTTCAGGTTATTCATACGGTGCAATGCAAAACAATGTTTATTCGCAACAAGTACCGTATGTACAGCCGAACCAGGTACCACATCATACGCCGAATAATACTACTTCTGTGACGAACCGGATTCTCACCAACGAGAACCCGACTCCCTGTACCCTTGAGATAGTCCCAGGAATAGCAGCTATCTCGTACAGAACTCATCTCAGTCGAATATCACATCCATACAACGATAAAAGTTTCATTACATGACTCATATAAAGACAAAGCGTCTGGTACAAGCCCTCTGGGCTAAAACGACAATAAGAAACATCTACGCAGCGGTAGCTAGAACAACTGGGTCCACTCCTCCACAGGCATCCTTGAGCGTAGCGCACACCCTTCAATCGTACCACCCGTCCTGGTTGAACTCGTGGTCGGGGTCTTCACCTGAGAACCCAAGGTCTGTCCCCAAGGAAATGGGACAGGTCCACGTCACCAACCATAATATGATGCAAGCTTTAAAGGTGGCCTATTCTAAGGATGTAGAAATAAACAAGGTTTAAGCCAGGGTTTCTTATGCAAGCAGCAGCAATAACCCAAATTCATTCTCCCATCGGGCTCGTCCTGCCACGGCAGGTTCCCGCAAATCATCATCCACCAATCACCTTTCACTCACTAGTCGACTCGGTGAGCTCCCTCCCCACCTCATCTCAACAGCCTCAGCTGGACCAATCTCTCATAACCCAAATCAAGGATGAGGTAAGAAAGCAGTTTCCCATGCTAGCCGGGGCTTCTCAGAAATGGGTCGTCCGTAACCGTGGACACGGCTATACGTATAGTTTACACTCTGCAGAGGTGGCACTCCAAGAATCCATCCGGGCTGCAAGGCTAGTCCGCAACCAACCTGAGACACAGCCCACAGCAAAGACCCTAAACAGTAGCGGCGCCAATCCTGTCTCCCTGGGCTCGGGAAACATCCGATCTAACATCTGCCCCAGGGTCGTGAAACCTTCCCACCGGGGCCAGTCGGGGGCCGTGGTAAATCAGGGAGATTACGCCGCAACGAATCCCCCCTACACATATCAAACTCGATTCTCCTACAGTCTCGGCGCCGCACTAGAGTAGGCTTGCTGGAACCCTCCCCATACTGGGTAGATGGTGAGCACGGTAATTCCCAAGTCCAAAGTGGGGGCACGACTCGGTCCTTAATTGTTCGGTAAAGCGAGTATCTGCAACACAAGCGATCCGCCGCAACGGTCCGCAATCGGCACCCATAACAGGTATTGCCACCCAAACTCCTCAGGTACTCACCGAGTACCAACCCCAAGTAACCAGTAACCATGTACCCGCAACAGGTACCCCATAGGGACTGCCCGAGTGCAGCCCCTCAGCACCTCGATCAACGATCGAGTTGTTATTTACTCGCTTACACCGCCTAGCTGCACTACTCCTCCCAAACCACCCACAACTCACGCCAAGAGGATCAATCACAACCATCCCAACACATGCATAGCATAGCATAATTCATAAAGTGAGTAGTAGGTAGCAAGGTAACAGGATAATATCAAAGGCAGTGCAGGTTTATCATGCGAGTAAAGTAAAGCGCTAGCATACTAGTTTGCATGTCTAATAGGTATTTCAGAGATGGTCGGGCGTGAACCTGGGCAAAGGTCTTCGTCCTCGTCAAAGCAGTTGTTGCAGTAGTCCGGCTCCTCCTGGCTCTCCGGAGCTCCTAGGGGCGCCGAAAATAAAATAAGACGCGGCTACTAGCAAAGAAACACTAAAACAGCGACGAAAGAAGACTCAAATAACACCAAACTCTATACTAACGCGTAGGTCATGATTTTAGAAAAATATAGAAACTGGTTTCATATTTTTCTGAGCTACGGTTGATTTATTAATAATTTTCGAAGTTTAAATCATTTTCTGAAAATATTAAATAATTTCCGAAAAAGAAAACAGACAAAAATTAGCCTGCTGACGTCAGCATGACGCCATGCTGACGTCAGCAGTGGGGTCCGCCTAGGATGACGTCAGCAGTGGGCCCTGCTGACGTCAGCGTTGACCGGTCAACGGTCAACGGGGTCAACGGTCAACGGTCAGCGGTCAACTCTGGTCAGTGGGCCCCCATGTGTCAGTGACTCACAGAGTATGACAGGTGGGTCCCATACGTCAGCGCAGTTAAAAGAAAAAGAAAAAGAATAAACGATGGCTGGGCTGGAATTGGGCCGAAAGCGAATGGGCCGGAAGAGTTCAGGGGTGTTAAACGGACTTAAAGGTGAACATTCGGCCCACGAAGGGGGATGGCTGCTGGATTCGCTCTGGTGGACTGAGTCCACCGTGAACCGTGAGAGTGGTTCACGAGAGCCGGGTGCACGGGATCATTCTGTGGCCGACTCGGGATCTTCTGCGGGTGCGCGTGTGATGCTGGTGTGGTCCACGGTGTGGCACGGCCACGGCGCGACGCGACGCGCGCGCGGCGCGCTCCAGAACGCGCCGGCGGCGAAGCTTGACGGCGGTTATCGCCGGAAACAGCTCGGCTCGGGGCTAGATTGGCCGGAACAGCTTGGCTTGGGTTAGGCGAACACGTTCGGGGTGAAAAGGGCTCGGATCAGCCGACGGAGTGGCTTCCCGACGTGCGACGGCGGCGGCACGGGTGCTCCGGCGAGCCGGCTCCGTGGCGACGCGCAGGCCAGGTTCTTCAGACCGCGAGGGCTGTGCACGTGCTCCGGTGCTGGGTGGTGCGTGTGTGCGTGAGTGTGTTTGGCTCGCGCGCGCGCAGTTCAAGCCATGGGCTTGACCGCGCCGCGGCCATGGCGCTCGCGCGGCCCGAGCTCGCTCGGCGCGCGGCGACAGCATGGCGGCCATGGTCAAGGCTAGGGCGTCGGCGGTTGCGAACGGCTGCAGCGGCTCGAGGGGACCCTGCAGAAGACACACGGCTCGATGGCCGGTACACAGAAGGCTAGCAAGCGGCGGCGGCGGCGGAGATCGGCCGGAGACAGAGAAGAAAGGGGGCGAAACGCGGTGGCTCACCTAGGGGTCTCGTCGTCGTACGCTGCAGCTCGGTGTAGGCTCGACGCAGTCCGGTGGTGCTCGTGCGCTTCCTCTCGCCCCTGGTCCGGCTCCTCGTCGGCGAGTCCACGGACGGCGGCGGCGACTTCGGCGGCGGCGCTGCGGGGAAGGCGACCGGCTCCACTCCTCCTTGCTCCAACAGCTCCTGGACCTTCCCCACCCCTCTCCTACTCCTCCCCTCCCACGAACTGGATCTGGATGGAACCCCGAAGGGCGGCGCGGCTTGGGGAAGAAGAAGGCCGGCGGCGGGTTAAATAGGCGCTAGGGCTAGGGTTTGGCGGGCACGGACGGCGAGATAGGGAGCTCGAGCGCTCGCGGACACGCGGCGCAATCGCGTCGGGCCGCACGGAGCTCGGGTGGTTGAGAGGATCACGGGCGGCGCGTCGCGGGTGAGAGAGAGCTGCGGGAGGTGGAAGATGACGCGGGGAGGATGGAGCTGACAGGCGGGGCCCGCCTGTCAGTGGGAGAGATGGCGACGCGGAGTCGACGCGGCGGACGGCTGGGCCGAAAGGCCGGCTGGGCCGACTGGGTTGCTGGCTCGGAAAAGAAGTTGAAGGGCGAAAGTTGGACTTGAGCTGCGGGAATTCGGCCCACGAACAGGAAATAGGATTGGAAATTAGTTTAGTCAATTAGAGTTTGAATTCAAATCTAGAATTTGAATTCAAACCAACCAAAAATCCAAATAAATCCAAATAAATCCAAATCACACTATTTCATCCTTAGCACTTCAAATTGATTTTAAATTGAATTTAAATTGCCTAAGAATTTAGGGAGCAAATAGAAGACACTCTTATATGTTTATTTGCATGCACACAATTTCACCAAAATTTTTTTTAAATTCGAATTTTTGCACTCAACAGAGCCTATAGGAAATTTTGGGTTGTTACAGTCTCCCCCCCTCACAAGAATCTCGTCCTCGAGATTTGTGAATACCTATGGTTTAAACAAGTGGGGGTATTTCTCTCTCAGCACTGACTCCTTTTCCCAAGTAGCTTCCCTTTCTGAGTGATTGCTCCACTGTACTTTGCAAAACGGGATAGCTGTGCTTCTGGTCTCTTTGACTGCTCTGTCTAGTATCCTCTCTGGGTACTCCAGGTACTCCAAGGTGTCTTGTAGGTCTAATGCCTCTGTCTTGATCTCATGTTCTGGTACTCTCAGGCACTTCCTCAGCTGAGATACATGGAACACTGGGTGTACTCCCGCTAGTTCCTCTGGTAGGTCTAGCTTGTAGGCTAGCTTTCCTACTCTCTCCAGTATCTGGTATGGTCCAACAAAACGGGGTGCTAGCTTTCCTTTCACCTGGAATCTCTTATGCCCTCTGAGGGGTGACACTTTCAGGTAGACGAAGTCTCCTACATCGAACTCCAGATCTCGTCTCCTTTTATCTGCATAGCTCTTTTGTCGGCTCTGAGCTGCCTTCAGGTGCTCTCGGATCTTGGCCACATTTTCTTCTGCCTCTACAATCATGTCACGCCCAAAGAATGTTCGTTCTCCCACCTCTGACCACATTAGAGGTGTTCTGCATTTTCTGCCATAAAGTGCCTCAAAGGGTGACATCTGTAGGCTGGCCTGGTAACTGTTGTTATAGGAAAATTCTGCATATGATAGACTCTTCTCCCAGTCTGTGCTGTAAGCTAGAACACATGCCCTCAACAAATCTTCAAGAATCTGGTTCACTCTTTCGGTCTGCCCATCTGTCTGGGGGTGGTAAGCTATGCTATACTCCAAGGTTGTTCCGATGGCTTGATGTAGGCTTTGCCAGAATTGAGCTGTGAATTGGGGTCCTCTGTCTGACACAATACTTTTTGGTGCCCCATGCAGCTTGAGAATGTTGTCTATGTATAGCTCTGCTAGTTTGCCTACTGAGTGTGTGCTTTTGACTGGTATAAAGTGAGCTACTTTTGTCAGTCGATCAACTATGACCCAAATAGCATCATTCCCTTTCTGAGTGCGGGGTAGGCCAACTACGAAGTCCATGCTGATATCTTCCCACTTCCACATTGGAATTTCCAGTGGTTTCAGCAGTCCTGCTGGCCTTTGATGTTCTGCTTTGATTCTTCGACAAGAGTCGCACTTGGCTACATACTCTGCTATGTCCTCTCTCATTTTCTTCCACCAGAACTTATCCTTCAGATCCTGATACATTTTGGTGCATCCAGGGTGTATCGAGTACTTGGACTCGTGAGCTTCTGAGAGAATTGTTCTCCTGATTTCCTCGTCCTGCGGTACACAAATACGATCCTTCAGCCATACTGTCCCTGCTTCATCAATCCGGTAGTCAGGTGCTACTCCTCGTTGGATATCCTCTCTTACTTCTTGGATTTCTGAACACTTCCCTTGAGCTTCTTTGATTCGGTCTTCTAGGTTATACTTCACTCTCATTTCCTGGGGTTTTCCTTCTTCTACTAGCTCGAGTTTCAGCATGTACAACTCTTTTGCTAGTTCTGGCTGACTTTCTTCTATCATCAAGTTGTTGCAATAACTCTTTCGGCTCAAGGCATCTGCCACGACATTAGCTTTGCCAGGATGGTAGTGTATCTCCAAATCATAATCTTTGATCAGTTCTAACCATCTTCTTTGCCTCATGTTCAGTTCAGATTGGGTGAAGAAATACTTCAAACTTTTGTGATCTGTGTAGATATCGCACTTGTTGCCAATCAGATAGTGCCTCCAGATCTTCAAGGCATGTACCACTGCTGCCAGTTCTAAATCATGTGTGGGGTAGTTTTCCTCATGTTTCCTCGGCTGCCTCGATGCATAGGCAACAACCTTGCCCTCTTGCATTAGAACACATCCCAAACCTTGTCTTGAAGCATCGCAGTAGACTACGAAATCTTTGCGAATATCTGGCAGGGTCAATACTGGAGTTGTAGTGAGTTTGTGCTTGAGTTCTTGGAAACTTCTTTCACATTTGTCCGTCCACTCGAATGGGACATTGTTCTTGAGTAGTTCGGTCATTGGCTTGGCAATCTTGGAGAAGTTCTCAATGAATCTTCTATAGTATCCTGCCAATCCCAGAAAGCTTCGGATTTCTGTAACACTCTTCGGCTGTTTCCATTCTGCTACTGCCTCAATCTTTTCTGGGTCGACTGCTACGCCCTCGGCTGTCAACACGTGACCCAAAAAGGCTACTTCCTCCAGCCAAAATTCACATTTGCTGAACTTTCCGTAGAGTTGATGCTGCCTCAGCCTCTCTAGTACAATCCTCAGATGCTTCTCATGTTCTTCGGCTGTTTCTGAGTAAACTAGTATATCATCAATGAACACCACTACGAACTTGTCTAGTTCCTCCATGAATACCTTGTTCATCATGTTCATGAAGTAAGCAAGTGCGTTGGTCAATCCAAAAGACACAACGGTGAACTCGTACTGTCCGTACCGAGTCACAAATGCTGTCTTGGGAATGTCTCCTTCTTTAATCTTCATTTGGTGGTATCCCGATCTCAGATCAATCTTACTGAAGTACTTGGCTTTCTTTAACTGATCTAGCAAGTCGTCAATCCGAGGTAATGGGTACTTGTTCTTGATCGTCACTGCGTTCAGGGATCGATAGTCTACGCACATGCGCATTGATCCATCTTTCTTCTTCACAAACAACACTGGCGATCCCCATGGGGATGCACTTGGTCGAATCACACCGCTTTCAAGCATCTCTTTCAGCTGCTTTTTGAGTTCTTCCAACTCTTCCACTGACATTCTGTACGGTCTCTTAGCAATAGGCCCTGTGCCTGGTTGCAATTCGATTATGAACTCCACGTCTCGGTCAGGTGGTAGTCCTGGTAGTTCCTCGGGAAACACGTCCGGGTACTCACATACTACAGATACTTCTTCGATCGTCATTTTCTCGATAGAGTATACCAACTGTCTCAGAATACATGTTCTGGATCTCTTCCCTGTTCTTCTTTGTGGTTCTGTTGTTACTTTGACTCCACTAGGGTGTGTCAACTCAACTGTTCTGGGTGAGCAACTGATTATTCCTTTGTGCTCTGTAAGCCAATCCATTCCTAGTATCACGTCAATTCCATCCGATTCCAGGACTGTCAAATTTCCTTCGAACTCCTGGCCTCCTATCATCAGTCTAACTGCGGGGCACTCTAAAGTGCACCTAAGCTCTCCTAAGGGAGAAGTAGTGACTATAGGTCTAGCTTTAGGTATTGTCGGGGGTGACCGCTCTCTCACAAACTTTGTCGAGATATAAGATCCAGTTGCTCCAGAGTCAAACAATATCAAAGCTAGAATGCCATTTACTAAAAACTCACCGAGCACAACGTCGGGAGCGTCCTCGGCTTCCTCCTCTGTCAAGTGGTTGAGGCGTCCTCTCTGCGCTGTTGCTGGCTGCCTGTCCTGTCCTCCAGATGCCGGTGCCTTGGCTGGGGTTTGTTTGTTCTTCTTCTCCGGACAGTCGAAGGACTTGTGACCGGGCTTCCCACAAGCAAAACAGACCACTGTGGTCCCTCCACCAACTCTGGGTGTGTTGTTCGGCTTCCAGTTGGGGTTTCCCTGACTTGAGTAGCTGTTGTTTCCGTTACCAAAGCTGTTGTAGTTGTTACCTCTGCTGCCAAAACTGTTGCTGTTACTGCCTCGGTTACTCTGGTAGCTGTTTCTGTTGAATCCTGAACTTCCTTGGCTGTTGCTCTGTTGAAAGCTTCTCCTGAGCATGTTGCTCTGGCCACTCCTCGGCCTCTGACTTAGTCTGTGGTTGTGCAACTGTTCAGCCTTTCTTTTCTTCCCTCGCCAGGTATCTTCAAGTCCCACTCTTTCCTTCTCAACTGCGATAGCCCTGTCAATCAGCTCTCTGAATGACCTGTGTGAACTCGCTGCGAGTGCTGTCCTCAGACCTCTGTGTAAACCACGTTGGAACCAAAACTGCTTCTTCTTCTCAGTGTTGACGTCTTCAGGAGCGTACCTTGACATCTTAGCAAAGTGTCGAGCGTACTCAGCTACAGACAAACTTCCTTGGGTCATTGTCCTGAATTCCATTGCTTTATGCACCATGACTTGTTCTGGTATGTGGTACTCCTTGAAAGCTTCACAAAACTCTAGCCAGGTGATCTGAGCTGGGTTTGCGTGAGAGTCACAGTAGCTCTCCCACCACGCTTTTGCTGCTCCTTCAAGTTGGTGCGCCGCAAGGGCCACACATTCCTCTTCAGTGTAGTCTGTCAGGTCCAGCTTCGTCTCGATGGTACGTAACCAGTCGTGTGCATCGAGTGGTTCGTCCGAGTAGTCGAAGGTGGGTGCTTTCAGCCTGATGAACCGTTCAATCTTCCTTTGTAGGTCTTCCTCACGGTGTCCCTGACGGTTCTGGTTCTGGTTTCCTTGCATCTGTTGCATAGCTTGCATCATCTGTGTGTTGGCCTGTGCCATCTGCTGCATCAGCTGTGTCTGAGTAGTCATCACTTCTGCCAAGTTAGGCGGTGGCGGTGGTTGCTGGTTATTCTGCTGGTTCTGCTGAGGTTCCACTGCTGGTTCTTCCATTTCCACTTCTTGTTCTTCTCCTGGTGCGTTGTTCTCGGGCTGGAGCACGCCTGCTGCGCGTCCACGACCTCTGCCTCTAACTGCAACTGCTGCTCTTCCACGACCACGACCTCTGACACGTCCTCTGCCTCTAACTGCCATTGCTGCCTCTTCTTGCTCAGCTTCCTCAAAACGTGCAAGCAGACGGTTGGATCTTCGGATCGACATCTTGCTGTATTTTTCATAAAGCAGATTTAGTGGCGGTCGGTACGGGTTAGGTTAGCGTAACTAGAGTAGGAGCTGCACACATGAAATAGACTCAACACTAAAGTACACTCAAGACGAACAACAATAAAACTGCAAGAACAGCCCAAAAGATCGATCAATCATTACAGCATTACACCCTAGACATGTGTACTATCCCGAGGTCAGCTCCTGAAACCTTGAGGATTAGTACATCTAAGCGAATGCTACATCGTGGCTGAGCCAAAAGGTGGTCATGATCTAGTAAGTCTAAACATATACTCATGAAGATAGATACAACTCTCATCATCTGCTGATACTGTCTACTGCATCTGTCTCATACTGCTGAAAGTGCCTGTGAGGCGCGCTGCCGACCTCACAGCCTCAGTCTCTGTCTGTTGCTTGATCACTGCCTGTTGTCTTGGTGGGTGTCCGTGAGGCGCGCTGCCAACCTCACTATGTCCATCTCAGGTTCTGTCAACTGCTTCTCTAAGTGTGCCAGTTCTTGTCTCAGTCTTGTCATCTCGGAAGTAAGGGTTCGAGCCTCAGGTGGTGGTATCGGCTCAACTCGGCTCGGTGAAACTCTGTAGTTCTCTGTTCTGGGTTCAACTCTGCGTTCTTCTGGTAGTCCTTGGTTCACTGCGATCATTTCTGCCACTCTCTTCCTGTCTGATCTTACCCAACTACTAAGGGTCCTTCGAGCTTCATCCTTTGCCATAATCTGTTGAAGACTCAGGTACTTCATCAGCTGGTAGTTTCGTCCATTCTTCTCCTTGTAGCTATCCACTTCTTCCTGGAGTTCTGAGTTGAGACTGTCCAACCAGTATACTTCTTCCTTCAGACCTTCTATCTCTTCTTCCTTGGCTGCCAGTTCCTTGTCTTTTTCTGTGAGTTGATCTTCCAGGCGAACATCTCGAGCATGGTGAGTTGCTCGGATCAGTCCTGCCAACTGCCTGTTGTTGCGAGCTTCGTGGTTCAAGATTCTGACTTCCCTCGTTTTAGTTCTGAGTTGCTCCTCAAGTAGGGCGATCCTATTGTCCTTCTCCATCAGCTGGAGGTCTTGCTTCCATACCCTCTCTTTCAGCTTGGCAACCTTCTCTTCTAAGCCAATGTTCAAATACTCCTGCTCTATCATGCACTGAACTGAGGTCCGCAGAGTCACGTTCCGCTCTCGGTCTGCTGCGTGAGCCTGCAAGCTGACTGCGTCTCTGTCTGTCGAATCTTCAAGAGCTCGCGGTAGGTACCGGAAACGAGTGTGGCTGAGCTGACTTTGGTACACAAGTGTGGCAAGTCGGAGTATCCTCATAGCTATAGTCTGCACTGCCCGACTGAAAGTGCTCTCGCTGGTAGCTGCTCGTAGCATCAATGACCTTGGTCGTCCAGGGATATTGGGTACAACCATCTGCAACCGAGTGTGTACTCCCTCTCCAGGTCCGTAGGTCCATCCCTCATAGAAGACGTTGTCCACATCTATTCCCACTGTACGCAGCACCTCCCTCAGTAGCACTGCCAAACCTCCACAGTCTGCTCCTGTGGTCCTGATCTCTCGTCGTTCATCTGCTGATCTTCTTTCCATCTGCCAGACAGTTAGTGGGTTGTTAGTAAGTTAGCAAGTTAGTCAGGTAAGGTAAGGGTAAAAGTTTTGCAAATAGATGAGTTGTACTTATATATAGTTTTCAAATAGTCCAAGGGGTTTCATATAAAATAGAGGACTCAATTAGAGCTTCTGTCCTAAGTTTCCGTTCTATGGGTTACGCGCTACGGTCAAGTATGGCTCTGATACCAACTGTGACGAACCGGATTCTCACCAACGAGAACCCGACTCCCTGTACCCTTGAGATAGTCCCAGGAATAGCAGCTATCTCGTACAGAACTCATCTCAGTCGAATATCACATCCATACAACGATAAAAGTTTCATTACATGACTCATATAAAGACAAATCGTCTGGTACAAGCCCTCTGGGCTAAAACGACAATAAGAAACATCTACGCAGCGGTAGCTAGAACAACTGGGTCCACTCCTCCACAGGCATCCTTGAGCGTAGCGCACACCCTTCAATCGTACCACCCGTCCTGGTTGAACTCGTGGTCGGGGTCTTCACCTGAGAACCCAAGGTCTGTCCCCAAGGAAATGGGACAGGTCCACGTCACCAACCATAATATGATGCAAGCTTTAAAGGTGGCCTATTCTAAGGATGTAGAAATAAACAAGGTTTAAGCCAGGGTTTCTTATGCAAGCAGCAGCAATAACCCAAATTCATCTCATCACCAACTCCTGCTCACACACATACATCATACACTCCCCAAAACCAACCATCAGCCTCACATTTTCCCATCGGGCTCGTCCTGCCACGGCAGGTTCCCGCAAATCATCATCCACCAATCACCTTTCACTCACTAGTCGACTCGGTGAGCTCCCTCCCCACCTCGTCTCAACAGCCTCAGCTGGACCAATCTCTCATAACCCAAATCAAGGATGAGGTAAGAAAGCAGTTTCCCATGCTAGCCGGGGCTTCTCAGAAATGGGTCGTCCGTAACCGTGGACACGGCTATACGTATAGTTTACACTCTGCAGAGGTGGCACTCCAGGAATCCATCCGGGCTGCAAGGCTAGTCCGCAACCAACCTGAGACACAGCCCACAGCAAAGACCCTAAACAGTAGCGGCGCCAATCCTGTCTCCCTGGGCTCGGGAAACATCCGATCTAACATCTGCCCCAGGGTCGTGAAACCTTCCCACCGGGGCCAGTCGGGGGCCGTGGTAAATCAGGGAGATTACGCCGCAACGAATCCCCCCTACACATATCAAACTCGATTCTCCTACAGTCTCGGCGCCGCACTAGAGTAGGCTTGCTGGAACCCTCCCCATACTGGGTAGATGGTGAGCACGGTAATTCCCAAGTCCAAAGTGGGGGCACGACTCGGTCCTTAATTGTTCGGTAAAGCGAGTATCTGCAACACAAGCGATCCGCCGCAATGGTCCGCAATCGGCACCCATAACAGGTATTGCCGCCCAAACTCCTCAGGTACTCACCGAGTACCAACCCCAAGTAACCAGTAACCATGTACCCGCAACAGGTACCCCATAGGGACTGCCCGAGTGCAGCCCCTCAGCACCTCGATCAACGATCGAGTTGTTATTTACTCGCTTACACCGCCTAGCTGCACTACTCCTCCCAAACCACCCACAACTCACGCCAAGAGGATCAATCACAACCATCCCAACACATGCATAGCATAGCATAATTCATAAAGTGAGTAGTAGGTAGCAAGGTAACAGGATAATATCAAAGGCAGTGCAGGTTTATCATGCGAGTAAAGTAAAGCGCTAGCATACTAGTTTGCATGTCTAATAGGTATTTCAGAGATGGTCGGGCGTGAACCTGGGCAAAGGTCTTCGTCCTCGTCAAAGCAGTTGTTGCAGTAGTCCGGCTCCTCCTGGCTCTCCGGAGCTCCTAGGGGCGCGGAAAATAAAATAAGACGCGGCTACTAGCAAAGAAACACTAAAACAGCGATGAAAGAAGACTCAAATAACACCAAACTCTATACTAACGCGTAGGTCATGATTTTAGAAAAATATAGAAACTGGTTTCATATTTTTCTGAGCTACGGTTGATTTATTAATAATTTTCGAAGTTTAAATCATTTTCTGAAAATATTAAATAATTTCCGAAAAAGAAAACAGACAAAAATTAGCCTGCTGACGTCAGCATGACGCCATGCTGACGTCAGCAGTGGGGTCCGCCTAGGATGACGTCAGCAGTGGGCCCTGCTGACGTCAGCGTTGACCGGTCAACGGTCAACGGTCAGCGGTCAACTCTGGTCAGTGGGCCCCCATGTGTCAGTGACTCACAGAGTATGACAGGTGGGTCCCATACGTCAGCGCAGTTAAAAGAAAAAGAAAAAGAATAAACGATGGCTGGGCTGGAATTGGGCCGAAAGCGAATGGGCCGGAAGAGTTCAGGGGTGTTAAACGGACTTAAAGGTGAACATTCGGCCCACGAAGGGGGATGGCTGCTGGATTCGCTCTGGTGGACTGAGTCCACCGTGAACCGTGAGAGTGGTTCACGAGAGCCGGGTGCACGGGATCATTCTGTGGCCGACTCGGGATCTTCTGCGGGTGCGCGTGTGATGATGGTGTGGTCCACGGTGTGGCACGGCCACGGCGCGACGCGACGCGCGCGCGGCGCGCTCCAGAACGCGCCGGCGGCGAAGCTCGACGGCGGTTATCGCCGGAAACAGCTCGGCTCGGGGCTAGATTGGCCGGAACAGCTTGGCTTGGGTTAGGCGAACACGTTCGGGGTGAAAAGGGCTCGGATCAGCCGACGGAGTGGCTTCCCGACGTGCGACGGCGGCGGCACGGGTGCTCCGGCGAGCCGGCTCCGTGGCGATGCGCAGGCCAGGTGCTTCAGACCGCGAGGGCTGTGCACGTGCTCCGGTGCTGGGTGGTGCGTGTGTGCGTGAGTGTGTTTGGCTCGCGCGCGCGCAGTTCAAGCCATGGGCTTGACCGCGCCGCGGCCATGGCGCTCGCGCGGCCCGAGCTCGCTCGGCGCGCGGCGACAGCATGGCGGCCATGGTCAAGGCTAGGGCGTCGGCGGTTGCGAACGGCTGCAGCGGCTCGAGGGGACCCTGCAGAAGACACACGGCTCGATGGCCGGTACACAGAAGGCTAGCAAGCGGCGGCGGCGGCGGAGATCGGCCGGAGACAGAGAAGAAAGGGGGCGAAACGCGGTGGCTCACCTAGGGGTCTCGTCGTCGTACGCTGCAGCTCGGTGTAGGCTCGACGCAGTCCGGTGGTGCTCGTGCGCTTCCTCTCGCCCCTGGTCCGGCTCCTCGTCGGCGAGTCCACGGACGGCGGCGGCGACTTCGGCGGCGGCGCTGCGGGGAAGGCGACCGGCTCCACTCCTCCTTGCTCCAACAGCTCCTGGACCTTCCCCACCCCTCTCCTACTCCTCCCCTCCCACGAACTGGATCTGGATGGAACCCCGAAGGGCGGCGCGGCTTGGGGAAGAAGAAGGCCGGCGGCGGGTTAAATAGGCGCTAGGGCTAGGGTTTGGCGGGCACGGACGGCGAGATAGGGAGCTCGAGCGCTCGCGGACACGCGGCGCAATCGCGTCGGGCCGCACGGAGCTCGGGTGGTTGAGAGGATCACGGGCGGCGCGTCGCGGGTGAGAGAGAGCTGCGGGAGGTGGAAGATGACGCGGGGAGGATGGAGCTGACAGGCGGGGCCCGCCTGTCAGTGGGAGAGATGGCGACGCGGAGTCGACGCGGCGGACGGCTGGGCCGAGCTGGGCCGAAAGGCCGGCTGGGCCGATTGGGTTGCTGGCTCGGAAAAGAAGTTGAAGGGCGAAAGTTGGACTTGAGCTGCGGGAATTCGGCCCACGAACAGGAAATAGGATTGGAAATTAGTTTAGTCAATTAGAGTTTGAATTCAAATCTAGAATTTGAATTCAAACCAACCAAAAATCCAAATAAATCCAAATAAATCCAAATAAATCCAAATCACACTATTTCATCCTTAGCACTTCAAATTGATTTTAAATTGAATTTAAATTGCCTAAGAATTTAGGGAGCAAATAGAAGACACTCTTATATGTTTGTTTGCATGCACACAATTTCACCAAAATTTTTTTTAAATTCGAATTTTTGCACTCAACAGAGCCTATAGGAAATTTTGGGTTGTTACAACTTCTAGTGTGCAAAGGCCAAATGATCCTTATCATGATCAATTGCTTGAAAAATATAAAAAGGATTTGGCCATTATGTTTAAAGAAACTTTCGGCGTAGAGCTTAAAGATAAAACTCTAGTGTGTCAAAAACCATATCCTGAGAGGTTTGATGCTATACCATATCCTCACAATTTCAAGGTACCCGAATTTGTTAAATTCACTGGGGAGGATAGTAGAACTACATGGGAGCATGTTAGCCAATTTAATGCACAAATGGATATTCATGGTAATCTTGATCATTTAAAAATCCGAATGTTCCCTTTGTCATTATCTGGTACTGCTTTCTCATGGTTTTCAGCATTATCCCCTAATTCCATTCATACATGGTCTCAATTAGAGAAAAAATTCCATGAACACTTTTACAATAGTGACAATGAGTTGAGACTTTCTCACTTAACATCGGTTAGGCAAAAGAGTGATGAGCCTGTTTCTGAATATATTAGAAGATTTAGAGATACAAAAAACCGATGTTATAGTTTGGTTATTTCTGAAAAGGATCTTGTTGAATTATGTCTTAATGGTTTGAGATCTCATATTAAAGAGAGATTAGAAGGCTAAACCCGAAGTAAGGATTCTAAACCTAAACCCGATCGTTTTGGTGTGCATACCGTCAATTATGATTCTTCAGACGATGAGGGTAAAGAGGTTTATGCTGCTGAATTTGTATGGTCCTCTAAAGATAATCCTAGCACTTGTGCTTCTCTCAAGCCGGTTCATAAAAATCGGCACGAAGAAGTAAAATTTACCTTTGATGTATCTAAGTGTGATAGGATCTTTGATGAGCTTGCAAAGGCTGGGAAACTGAAATTTTCTCATACTATACCGCCGAATGATGAGTTGAAACGGCGAGCGTATTGCAAGTTTCATAATACTTATTCTCATGCTACCAATGATTGCAATGTTTTCCGTAGGCAAATACAATCGGCCATAAATCAAGGACGATTGATGATTAATGCGATGCAGATTGATGAAAATCCTTTTCCTATTCACACACTTGAATTGGTAAATCCAAAAGTGCTGATTCGGCCGCATCAAGCCGAAAAAGCTAAAGGGAAAAATGTGATCATTGGTGAAGAAAGACCTACAAGTTCAAAGATGCCATCAGAAAAGACCCCTCGGTTCAAGTTGAAGACTCAAACGCTCGGGGGGCAAGACAAGAGCAAAGACGCCGGTTCTGCGCAAACCGGTCTAACCGGTTCTAGAAACGGTCTGACCGGTTCGTATGGGAGAATAAAAAACAAAGCGAGGCCAAGCTTTGAGGAGCTCTTGGCCAAGTATAAAGAGAAAGGGGATGCTCAGGAACAAAAGAAGCTTCGGAACAAAGTCAAAGGTGTGAAGCCATGTCAGAAGCAGTCAATGAGAAAACAAAAATCAGTGGAGCAACTTGCAAAGGTGGTACCAGCAAGATCAGCAACAATCAAGCAAGTATGGAAGCCAAAACAAGTTGTTTCATCATCAACTTGAGTTAAAGCAAGGTATGGCCGATAATATGTTTATCGCCCTTAGAGCTTATATATGGCCGATGTATTGTTCATCATCGTCCTTAGATAATTTTGGTCCAGAAGGATATTTTTTAGCACGCAAGCTTTGCTAAAAAACGGGGGGGCATATATTGACGACCAAAATTGGCAGTTGCCTATCAGGCCGAAGGCAACCGGTCAGACCGGTTCTAGGAAGCGGTCAGACCGGTTTTACTGTAGCCGATCTGGCAACTGCCGAAACCGGTCTGACCGGTTTCCCTAACCGGTCAGACCGGTTTTGTAAACATTGTCAAAATGCAAATTGGACTTCACCATTGCGTATCTCTCGTCGAGACGATCAAGATGCATATGTGCAACGCCTATTTTGGACTCCGGATGAGAGAGTTATGACTTCGGGAAGATTCTGCACCTGGGAAAACCGGTCAGACCGGTTTCCCAAACCGGTCTGACCGGTTTGGATCTGAATTTGAGTAGGTTTAGGACTCTGAGTTTTATCCCATATTGTAAACCAACTCGACGGGGTAAGACCATCCCACCGTATAAATATAAAGGGCCAAGGCCGATTGAGAATATCCCCAATCGAATCTATCAAATCTACCTTTTATCGTTTTTCCTTTACTTTTATCTTTTTATGTTCCGCATTACTTTTATCTCCAAACCCTAGCTCTTCCAACCCCCATATCTTCTGTTCTTCTCTCGTCTCGACGACGTTTTGAGGGCGTTCTAGGTGGCCTGCCGACCCTAGAACAACCCTAGACTCTCAAGCTCCGACGGGGCCCCTCCCGAGCTCGAGATTTTAGGTTTTCACCGTCGCCCCGTCAAAAGCGGTCTGACCGGTTTCAAAAGCGGTCTGACCGGTTTAGCTCCAGGAAAGCGGTCTGACCGGTTTCATAAAGCGGTCTGACCGGTTTCGCTCCAAGGCATCAGCGACTTCGTTGGCGCGGTCTCGTGTCAACAAAACCAAATGCCAATGTTCAATTATTGGCATACAGGAAACATAGTTTGGTAAGATTGCAAGTAAAGTTTTGAACCGAAATATGCAGTCTCACAACTTTGATTCCTGATGGATGTAGATATAACTGAATGATACTACAATGAGCACACAGACATTTGAGCAGTATGAACAATCAAGACGATATCAAAAAAATAATCCACGGCTGGCAACCGGATATTTTGACCAGTATGAACAATCAACACAAGTGCGTTCGAGTATACTAGCTAAGCAACACATGTATTCTCTTCGGTTTCAGTTCGAGTGGCAAAAATGAGGACACTAAAATTATTGGTCACGATGAAAGTAAGCAAAAGAATGAATATGCATTCGCTATTTTATTTCTACTTTATATGCAGCATTCTTAATGTCACATCTGCAAAAGAAAAGCACAGAGAAAATTCTTACGGCAAGAATTTGTTGTAATAGCTTTTGAAGATAACTTGTGAGGATAACTTATGAAAACAATAACCTTTTAGAATATCTTCTTGAAAGAACTTTGATAAATAACTTATCAACAAAACTTGTGCTTACAACTTTTGGGCCAGATCGGGCCTGGTTGCATGTGTGCTACAGTAACCCATGAACTGTAGCCCACTTTCAGAGGAGACTGCGCCGACCTGGGTCCACGCCTCACAAGGTTGTGGGCCGACCCCTAGGTGGCCCACAAAGGATCCCCGACTTGACAGACAAGCTTGATGAAGACACAGCTGGCGGCGCGGCCGGATATCCCGGGATATCCTGCATGTTGTAACCGACTCGGATAAGAATCCTTGTTATAACCAAGTAGGTTTAGATGGAAACTGACTTGTAAACCTTAGCCCGTCACCCTATATACGGCGGCCTATGGCAACCCCATGAGGGACACGCGATATCGCACCTTGTAACCCATACACTCGTCCTTGCTTTCTCAAGCTAGCAATACAAACATAGCCACCGACACAGGACGTAGGGTATTATACCTCCAGGTAGCCCGAACCTGTCTAAATAAATGCCTCCTGTGTACCATCAAGCTACTCGCTCGTCGATCGCCCGCCTACAAATCTACCGCTTGGGTACCCCTAGGCGGTTTGCCGGAAATAAGGTCCAACAGTTGGCGCGCCAAGTAGGGGTGATTGCCGAGCTTTTTCAATTCGAAAACCCAATTGGCTTCATGGCAGATCGATCTGGAGTCACCTTCCCGGCGAGCATGAAGGAGAGCCCTAAGCATCTCCCGGGTCAGCTTCTTCGCCGACTCAAGCAGCTCCATGTCATACCCGGATTTTCACAAAAACCCGAATGTGGCCATATGTGTGCCTAGAAAGCCAAAGTATACATATAGTGAACAAATATGATAAACAGAGAACATATGCTTGAATAAATTCTTGATGAAATAAAGTTTTACATCAGAGTGCATCATAAATAAACTAACCAAATACAGCGGAAGACTAATAAACTCTCAAAATAATGGACCCGCAATCCACAGGGACTCTGACTGGGAGATCACAACTCAGTAGTACGGCAATCTTCTGAAAACTCAGCAGCAGACTCATGCCTAGCCCAATCTGTTTACTCATCTGGGATTTTGTTGAATAAATGACAAGTGTAAGTAAACAATTACTTAGCAAGTATAGCACGGGTATATGAAGGCTCAAAATAAGGCTAGACATGGCTTAACTACATTAGCATTTTTAGTTGGTTCATTTTAACATTGACCAATTTACTACAAGTGGAAGGAACCCAGTTGCAACCCAATTAATAAAGTATAACTGTCATTAAGCATAAATAAACATCATCTTCTAATAAAAAAGGATTCAGGCCGCTCGTGACCCTGAGCAAGACTATCATGATAGATTTTACACTCTGCAGAGGTTTCGCCCTTTACCCACCAGTCGCGTAAAAGCTCAAACGAACTTTAAACCCAACCATGCTGAGCTGGATCAGACCTCACAAATCACACTTCCGAGGTGTGACCGCATAGGGACGCTATGAGGCTTTTCACAAGACACCCTAACAAGATAGTGGCCACTATGGTACAACACAGGTAGTATGGCTCAAGGCACCGAGATCGACTTACGCCTACGGAGTCACACCATAAGGGGGTCGATGGCGTCCAAAGCGCGGGCATCACACCCAACAATGCGCAACGTGTGGAGTTCCCTATCGCAGGGACTCCCAACACGAGACTGTGCCTCACGGGGACAAAGCCGACGGATCGCCTATCCTCGGTGGATCAAACCATACACTCACGAGTGGTTCTCATAGCGCCGTCGGCCATTCCGGTAACCATTGACAAGCTAGAGACGTACATGCTACTTGACCAAGACCAGAGCCATAATAGTTCTAGCGGTGGCGACATGCTCCTGGGTTGCCGCTTTTAAGAACCGGACCTTATGGAGAGACACTAGAGCAAAGCACGAAGCACATGCTCTAACTCCCTAAACCAAGTTGCTAAAAAGCAAGTTTTATCATTAATGTTGAAGTGAACCATTAAGTCAAAGTTAGTAGTTAAATAATGATGATAGTAGCCGCACATAGCAAAGATCTACACATATGCATAAACCCAATGTAAACAATGATAGGATAATCAAGACTAGGTACAAGCTTAATGGTACATCAATTACGACGCATGCATGTATGAAATAATTTAATACAAAGTGGGTAGGTAGCAAGGATTGTTCATGATATAACTTGCCTTCCTCAAAAGTCAGCTGCTGCTGCTGTGAGTCCTATCCCTGGAAGTCCTCCTCGTACTCGAAGTCTAACGCGAAAGGCTCACCGATTGGACACGAATCACCACACAAACATGCACGCAATCCAATACATGCAAACAAATAACAATCTATTAGAACAGTACACCAAACAATAGAAATAGTACAATAAATCTTTTAGAAATAATCTACACTTCACTACGAACACATGCGCGTGAAAATCACACTAATCGGAGCTAAAACGGAGAAGATATGGCAAATCTAAGATCTAGGGACCTGCTGGCAAGTTTTAAAAGTTTCCAGGGGCTTATGTGTGAAAAACCAGGGACCTAAACATAATTATGCTTAAAAACCCAAGGTCTAACGCGCAAAAGAGCAGGGGCTGGACCGCGGGTTCTAATATTTAAAAGCTCAGGGGGTTTTCCATAAAAGAAAATGACCTATTCGTAATTACTTTCTATGGGCAGTGGACGGCGGGTTCTATATCAAATCTTGCAGGGGCCTTTTTGCAAAATCACTCGGTTGACCGGTATCTGATGGTTTTGTCTCGGGGCTCAGGCGCACGGGAGCCGTTGGATCTGGATCCAACGGTCCACGACAGATCGCGGGTGGCGGGGGAGTCGTCGGCAGGGGGGTCGCGGCGGCGCCATCGGCTACCGCGACGGTGGCTCGCCGGAGCTAGGTGAAACTTGAGCTAGGGAGCTTAGTTTTCGACTCGATTTGTTGCTACGGGACTGCGGGGACACGACGAGTTCACCCAGGGGGTTCTGGATGGCAGCAACGGAGCGACGGGGGGCGTGCGACGGCGACCGGCGGAGCGGAAGTCCGGTGAAGTTAGCTTGGGGCGCTACAGTGCGAGAGAGGGGGAGGGAGCTGGCTGGTGGCGTCGCTTACCACCCAATGAAGCTCCTGGAGCGGCCAATTTGGCCGGAGCGGCGATGAATCGACGAGTCGATGGCGCGGCGGCAAGCTTGGGGGCAGTGGCGGCGGTGTTGCGCAGAAGCGGGAAGCTGGGCCATGGGACCTCAGCTGGGGCTCGGGTGTGGTGTGGAGATGGGGGAGGGGTGCTTTTATAGGCTCGGGGGGGGGGGGGGGTTGCTCGGTGAGTGAATCGCGAGATTGACGACGGCCGGCGGCGAATCGGGGAGCTTCCAAGTGGGGAGCGGGACTTTCCATGCGGGGCACGCCATGGATGGAAGGAGATTGCGGGGAAGGGGCAGGGGAGGCTCGGTCAGGGCCCACAGGGCGCGGGGCGGGACCAAGGTGTCCGGCGAAGCGGCGTTGATCGCGCCGGGGAGAGAGGGCGCTCGGGCGAGATGTAGAAGGCGATACTGACGGGCGGGGCCCGTGTGGCAGTGGGAGATGGAGGGGGGAGGTCGCGGGCTGCGCGGGCGGGTGACTGGGCCGGCTCTGCTGGGCAGCCCAGGAGCGGGGGCGCATGGGCCGGCTCGGGAAAGAGGAGGGGGGTGCTGGGCCGAGTTGGGAGAAAAGTAGGAGGTGCAGAAGTGGACTAGAGAAGAAACTTAGGGAGCAAAAGCGAACTCGGCTAGAATAACTTTTCTAGAATTCAAACAAATGCAAATTAAATTTGAATTTAAATAGAATTTAAAATCCAATTTAACTCAATATAAACCAAAACACAGTGCAGCAGCATGAATGCAACAAAAATATTCTACAACTTATATTTGATTTTAATATTCATAAATAATTTATTTAACCTATATCATGTATGAACAATTAAAATAAAAGCCAATAAATTACTAAAAATTTTAAATATGCTATTTTTGGGTGTTACACTCTAGCTCCGCCAGCGCCAACTTGTCGCCGGCGGATTCTGCTTCAATAAAGTCGGGGGTTCCCTCGACGCCGCCGGCCCGCTCCTGCAGCAGGTCGAGCTCTGCTTCCCCGACGCCGAGTCCCACCACCCGATGAGATCGTCGCCGGGTTAGACCGCATCGATGACACGCTCGCTGAGTGCATCGCTATGTCCGAGCAAGCCCTGGACCATTTGTTGGCGGTCGTTACAACCCAAATTCGACCACCAATACGCGGGAATAAATGAGAGACTATGCAACATTCCATGTACTTAGGTTTTATTTCTAATGGAGTTCCACGAGTTTTGGTGAGTGTCGCTTGTGCAGGTACAACATTGCGAAATACGTGCTATAGGGGTCGGAAATGACCAATTCGGCCGAACGACACGTTCGGCCGGTTACCCCCTTAGCCGTACAGGCCAGCGGGAGCCGTCCACGTCAATCAAACGACAACACACGACACGTGGATGACCGCCAACACATCCCGGAGCACCGACATGTCATCCTGGGCCAAATCAACTCAAACCCAAGCACCAGAGGCCAGCCCAAGGGGTCGAGGAGCAAGAGACGGTGCACGGGGGGCGTTCTGGGCTGAAAGCCCAGTTCGGCCGAACCCACAGTTCGGCCGAACCGCCCCCAATGCACCAACCGCCTCCAGGAGTGCATCCATGCCGTCCAGAGCCAAGGCGGTGGATCCAGGGGTTCGGCCGAACCGACCTGTTCGGCCGAACCCGGTCTCTTCGCCCGAATCAACAGGGAATATCCCCTGGATCCCTTGGCGGTTACTCCACTCCAAACCGCCTTAGGACACCTATATAAGCAGTGGCATACACCTTGTATCAAACACAACACAAGAGTAGAGTACAGGCGAAGCACTGTTAGTTCTCCACTTGTATCAGTAGAGATAGGGAGAGAGGAGAGGTGAGCATCCCTGAGAGGAGCCGAAGTGTCGGCCCCTCTTCCCGCAGTACCTCTACGGATGCGACTTCACTTCGAGTAACATCCGGGTCTTGTCTGGTAACTCTTGTATCTCTCTCTGATTAGTTGAGCATTTAGTTCTTACTTTTATATGCTTGCTGGTTCTTCGTTCAATGCTTAGTTGTGTAGTACTACCTCCGTTCCAAATTACTATTCGTTGTTGACTTTTTCGTTTAACGTTTGACCATTCGTCTTATTCAAAAAATTTCACGAGTATCATTTATTTTGTATGTGACTTGCTTTATCATCGTATACACTTCAAGTATAACTTATTAGTTTGTATATTTGGACAAAATTTTTGAATAAGACGAATGGTCAAAGATGATGACAAAAAGTCAACAAAGAATAATAATTTGGAACGGAGGTAGTATAATTGTATACTAGCTGTTTAGCTTGAGTGCTTATCTGTCTGCAGTAGATAAGTATTAGTCAACTAGTGTAGGCGTGGTGCCTATACTTGAGGCTAACTTAGTTTCTGCCCATCGCAACGGAGGTGGTAGCCGTAAGGTGGTGACAGCCCTTTCGGTCTTCGTAGCCCATCACGTTAGTTCCGGTGTCTTAGGACCCAAGGTTCAGGGTAACCGGCACCCCTTCTCACCCCTTTCTGTGTGTCAGAGGCTCTGTAGTCCTGAAGCAAGTATCTATCTGTATCCTCTGATCTGCTCAATCAATCGGTAGAATACCTTTATCAGACCCGTACCCTCTCTACCCTCTTACCTCTTCTCTTCTCTCCTTGTTGTCGTCATCCATCTCATCCATTCTATTTCATCCACACCATCTACCTAGGACAACTTAGTTTAGGATTAGTACACTTCTCGTTCTCCGTGGAAATCGATACCTTGGAATACTCCTGGGTGAAAGCTACAACGGTATCCGTCCGCTTGCGGATTTATCTGTAGGCCGTAAGGAGTGCCAACAAGCTTTCTGGCACAGTTACCGGGGAACGGTAGCTGTTCTTATTCCGAACCCAAGTTGTCCGTGTACCCCATCACCATCCACCATATGAATTCCACCCTCACCTTACGCCAACACTCGGCTCCAAAGGGCGCTTGTTTGGAGCCACCACCATCATCACATCCCATATCCACACCCGGCTATGAGCTACGTCCCGGCTTCATAGACATGGTTCGTGAGCAATCGTTCTCAGGAACGAAGGCCGAGAGTCCATACGCGCATTTGCGCGAGTTTGAGCAACTCTGCTCGTGCCTGACCATTGCGTGCATGACACAAGAGACACTCAAATGGAAGCTATTCTCGTTCTCATTAACGGGAGGAGCGAAGAAATGGTACTCTTTGGCTGTCGGTACTATGGAAGGGAGTTGGGAAACTCTCAGAGAGAAATTCTGCCTAAATTTCTTCCCAATTTCCAAGGTAGCCAGCCTCCGAATTGAAATTCTTACCTTTAAACAATTAGAGGGAGAGTCGTTAGGAGCTGCCTGGCCTCGTTTCAAGCAAATCTTGGCATCCGGACCAGACCTAGGCCTATCTGAACCTATCATTCTCCAACATTTCAGCCTTGGCCTCTGTCCCGTAGCCACCACTTTCTTGGACTCTGCTTCAAAAGGGTCGTTTTTTCATTTGACTCCCAGTGACGCGAGGATAGTCCTGGAGCGTATCCTAGACGACACTCCCTACATTGGAGTCTATGACGAACTCCCCGATGAAGAAGAGAAGCAGCCTAAACCTAAAGAGCCAGTACAGTCCCAATCCAAACCAATTAGCTCTTCCATTCTATCAGAACCCGATGCTCATTTCGAACCGCAACCATATTCTAGCCTGGATTATTATCATCCACTCTACACCACTCCCTACGATTTTGATGACGATCTATTCGATAACGTAGGGAGTGCAACAAGTTTCCCATTGGAACAATGTGTAGAGCAAAAGGATCCACCACCCGACAAGGAAGCACTAGAATATCAGAGAGGGTACTTAGGCCATATCTCTGCCATCAAGAGTCGGGAATGGCTAGACGAGGCCGAAGCCTCGACCGAGGTTGTCAAAATGCCCAAAAGGATCAGAAGCATATTCTATGAAGTTATGGGCAATGACAGAGAAATCGGGTACGACCCAAGCCTCAGAATCAACATAATCTCTAGCTCTTTGGTGCGAGCGCAACTCCCCGATGAACCATGGTCATCATCTCAGAAACGTTTAAGGTTCACATCGGGAAGGATCCTCGACTGTTTAGGGATCTTGCGGGTCACACCCGTTAAGATTAACGACCCTGAACTTTTCTTGGATTTCCATATCTTTGACCTACCCACAAACTCCACTCATTCCATCTTTATTGGAAGGCC
Source organism: Echinochloa phyllopogon (assembly GCA_033239725.1). Classification (NCBI taxonomy): domain Eukaryota; kingdom Viridiplantae; phylum Streptophyta; class Magnoliopsida; order Poales; family Poaceae; genus Echinochloa; species Echinochloa phyllopogon. The sequence goes on along the minus strand of BTCW01000015.1, from coordinate 16,869,119 downwards.
AATCATGAAAATCTTAGAAAATTCACCAATAATCCAGCTAGAGCTTAGGATCGGAGAAGAACTCATCCCAATCTCTTATTCCTATTCCTTGAATACCCTAATAGAGACAGACCCCGATTCTGATCCAATAGAGGAGGTCATGTCAACAACTCTGGCAGACTTAGAGCAACCTTTCCTAGAAGAAGATGCCCAATTCCTTATGGAGGAAGAAGAAATTCATCCTCTAATCGAGCCTATGCCTCTTCCCTCTAGATTGAAGTGTGCTTCCCTCTTTAAGGACGGACAAACTCCAGTGACCATCAATGACAAACCCCCTGGAACCCAACCGACTTTCACTGTTCTGGAGGAAAATCGATCAGTCTATGGATATTCGGTCCAAGACCCAAAAGGGATTGCTCCTAACCTTCATACTCATCATATCCCTATCTTATATTACCTTGGGGTCGTAAGACAATTGTCACAAAGATTCGTATTTGATCGGGGAAAGACTAGATTCAAAGCCTGAAGCCATCATCTTCCCTTGTCATACCCTCTAATGCGACCCTATGCCTGCACCTCCTACGAGTAAAGGGGATTCGTAGTTCCTTTGGCCACACCGGGCTTTATAGGTGTTTCATCAAAAATTTCTCTCTAGTAGCCCGGTCATTGACCACTCTCCCAGCCAAAGAACCCCTCTCGTCTCTAATCAAGAGTGCTATGCTTCCTTGCAAACCCTTAAGAAAGCACTCAGCTTCGCTCCCATCATCCAGCCTCCTGACTGGAGCATCCAGCTAGAAATCCTGTGTGATGCGAGCGATTTTGCCGTAGGAGATGTTGTGGGCCAAACCAAGGACAAGAAGCATTATGCTCACTAGCCCCAGCTCAACTACGCAACCACAGAAAAAGAACTCTTAGCAACTATGTTTGTTATAGACAAATTCTAGTCCTACCAAGTTAGGGCAAAGGTCATAGTCTATTCCGACCATACTGCTCTGAAGTATCTTTTGACCAACAAGGATGCGAAACCAAGACACACGCTCCTTGAGATCACAACACTAGAGCCGTGGTACGCCACCATAGTTGACTTCATGGTGCAAGGGTACGTCCCATCAGGTGAAAATAGGAAAAGATTGGTTTATGAGAGCAGACATCACCTATGGGATAACCCATATCTCGTCTGGACACAAGATGGACTCAGGCGATGCATACCTGCACTTGAGGCACATAAAACCTGGGAGAGATATCATGCAGCACCTTGTGAACGACATTATGGAGCGTTTAGAACAAAGGTCTGGCAATATGGAGATGCTAAGAAATTTAGCAAGAGATGCCCACACTTCCAGAAACACGGGAATATAAGACACGCAAAGCCGCTTACCAGTAGTCATCAATTAGAAACCTTTGGTGTATGGGGAATAGACCCCATGGGTTATTTCCCTAACTCAGAGAACTATGAGTTTACTCTGGTAGCCATAGATCCGGTCTCTAACTGGGTAGAAGCCAAGCCCTACCGAGCCGCAGCCACCAGGCACGCTAAGCAAATGTCCCATGAAACATCTTTCCTCGCTTTGGCGTCCTGGGCTAGTCGTAGAGGCTCCCATCTCATTGACTCCATCTCCCGGAAATATCTAAGCTTGGGGGAGCCGCATTTTATAGCCACACCTTCTCACCCCCAAACTAATGGTCAAGCAGAACATCAGCACTCACATCAAGAACATTCTGCAAAATCGTCAATGAGATGGGTGTGCAGTAGAGAGATAGGCTCACTGATGCACTCTGGGCATACTAGACCACTCTAGTCGGGCAAACTAGGACAATTCGGCCGAACCACGCTGGTTCGACCGAAGGACCCCTGTTTTGCCCCCTGAGCATCCTTTTGGACCCTTGATCCTATCTCTATCCCATCTTGTCTCGAAGTTGCTAGGAAAATGTTGGGAAAGCTACTTGTCGATCTCAAGTCAGAAACCATCCTCCATCACTTTCCCGAACATGACCAAGTGTTCACATTTCCCAGCCACCATCCTTGTCCAAAGACCTTTCCTCACCCAAGGGCTCCCTCTCCATAAGTATGACAAGTCCACTAACGAAGAAAGCCATGGAGGAGGGAGAAGAGAAACCCATGGTTGAAGAGCATGAAAAAGAACTGGCACAAACCAGCCAGAAGTTGAGCAACCGGGATGAGAAGGTCACTGAACGCGAGCCTTGGCAGATGGACAAGAACAATGTCCTCTTCCAAGCATTCACAACCAAATTCAAGAGGCTCGCCAAAGCCACATGACATCTAGACCTTTACAATCCATCTATAGAGTAGAAGTCGTGTGGTTGTATCTTTTAGAGCACCATTAGTTTCAATTTATTTCCCAATTCAATTTCCCTTTGCTCAAATCATTGTTTAGGAGGTGCTCTAATTATTTCCCTTCCAACACATTTTGTTTCCAACATTAGCTTGATGAATAAATAAAATTACAGTTGAATGCAAAAAGAATAAAATTGTCGCTCCGGTTGGTGCATTTGAGCCAACCGGAGATTGCCCTGTTTAACAGAAAGATACATGAGTACAGGCATGACACAGTGGAGGAGCAGGATGAGGACGAGTAGGCCGACCAGCTAACTCAGTACCTTTCAAGGTTGAATCCCTACCAGTGAAGAGTCCAAGCTTGGGGGAGGACCCCCATCAGGTACGATCCGAATTACTCAACACTTTGGTCATTCAATTGAAAATACTTCCTTTGAATAAACTCCCAACCATGCATGGAATGAAACATATGCCTCTCACTTTGGAAATGATGAATAGTTGCTCTGTCATTAATTCTGCTAGTACTTTGTTGCAACTAGTTGCTTGACTATGCTTGAGTTATTTGGCATAAGTAGAAATGAACCTAAAAACCTTGTGGGAGCATATGCCTTATTCCAAGTCTAGGTTGTTGTGGGAATTGATATAGTAAGACTTTGGTTGAATTCTATTTCTGCTCTTAGTATGGTGAAAATCTTGGTTGTTTATGCTTTCAAAATTAAAACAAAGTTCCTCATTGGTCATAATACCTACCAGAGCCATATGATAGGATTAGTTCTAAACTTTCTACCATATGCTGCTTGTCATCTTAGTGAGCTTTGTCAAATTGTTGTGACCTTAGTGAGGAATCTTTCATGCTTCTAAGATCGAGATGCACATACACTCCACCTCTCACTTGCAATTCCTACTTGGGAGTTAGCAAAACCATACCATCATCCATTCCATAAATAAAATTTCATGTTCTTTGATTCCCTCTCCAAATATCTTTAAAGTAGAGGCATGGGCTATGCAAAAAGAAAAAGAAAAGCATGCCAATTGGCATGGCAAAAAAAATGAGAAAAAGAAAAGCATGCTAAAAGGCATGGCAAAAATATGAATAAAAGATAGCCCATGCTCTCGAAAAATAAATCAAGGAGAGGAAGAATCATTCCATGAAATTTCGCCAAATTCCACTCCACATATTCGACTCCACATATTCCAGTCCACATATTCCACACACTTGCACTTCTCGATCTAGAGTGTGATTTGATTCTCCTAAGATCCGGTCTTTGACTTAGCAATATATAAGATGCTTGTATGCCTTCATCCTTTGTCCCCGAGCCACACAAAAGCCAAATTAGATGTTAGGATGAAAAGAAGGCAAAGCCTTTGGTGACGATTCAAATACACTTGAGCGATTGAGTGAGCCAATGAGGAACAATTTATCTTTTCACAAAAGGGTGAAAACTCCGAGATAGGATCCTGAAAAGAGTAGGGTGGAATAAAACTAAGTTAAACTGTTCATTCTTTCAACCGCCCAAGATAAGGAGATTGCTATAAGCCCCATAGGTAAAATGGTGAATTAATACCTTGCTAGTGATTCAAGTATTTGTTTGAGTACTAGTTGTTTATGAAGTTACCTGCAAGAAAAATGACATTGTAGCAACTCCTGATCCACCGAGCCTAAGTTTTATCTTTGCTCGAGGACGAGCAAAGAGCCAAGCTTGGGGGAGCTTGTTGGCGGTCGTTACAATCCAAATTCGACCACCAATACGCGGGAATAAATGAGAGACTATGCAACATTCCATGTACTTAGGTTTTATTTCTAATGGAGTTCCACGAGTTTTGGTGAGTGTCGCTTGTGCAGGTACAACATTGCGAAATACGTGCTATAGGGGTCGGAAATGACCAATTCGGCCAAACGACACGTTCGGCTGGTTACCCCCCTTAGCCGTACAGGCCAGCGGGAGCCGTCCACGTCAATCAAACGACAACACACGACACGTGGATGACCGCCAACACATCCCGGAGCACCGACACGTCATCCTGGGCCGAATCAACTCAAACCCAAGCACCAGAGGCCAGCCCAAGGGGTCCAGGAGCAAGAGGCGGTGCACGGGGGGCGTTCTGGGCTAAAAGCCCAGTTCGGCCGAACCCACCAGTTCGGCCGAACCGCCCCCCAATGCACCAACCGCCTCTAGGAGTGCATCCATGCCGTCCAGAGACAAGGCGGTGGATCCAGGGGTTCGGCCGAACCGACCTGTTCGGCGAAACCCGATCTCTTCGCCCGAATCAACAGGGAATATCCCCTGGATCCCTTGGCGGTTACTCCACTCCAAACCGCCTTAGGACACCTATATAAGCAGTGGCATACACCTTGTATCAAACACAACACAAGAGTAGAGTGCAGGCGAAGCACTGTTAGTTCTCCACTTGTATCAGTAGAGATAGGGAGAGAGGAGAGGTGAGCGTCCCGGAGAGGAGCCGAAGTGTCGGCCCCTCTTCCCGCTGTACCTCTATGGATGCGACTTCACTTCGAGTAACATCCGGGTCTTATCTGGTAACTCTTGTATCTCTCTCTGATTAATTGAGCATTCAGTTCTTACTTTTATATGCTTGCTGGTTCTTCGTTCAATGCTTAGTTGTGTAGTATAATTGTATACTAGCTGCTTAGCTTGAGTGCTTATCTATCTACAGTAGATAAGTATTAGTCAACTTGTGTAGGCGTGGTGCCTATACTTGAGGCTAACTTAGTTTCTGCCCGTCGCAATGGAGGTGGTAGCCGTAAGGTGGTGACAGCCCTTTCGGTCTTCGTAGCCCATCACGTTAGTTCCGGTGTCTTAGGACCCAAGGTTCAGGGTAACCGGCACCCCTTCTCACCCCTTTCTGTGTGTCGGAGGCTCTGTAGTCCCGAAGCAAGTATCTATTTGTATCCTCTGATCTGCTCAATCAATCGGTAGAATACCTTTATCAGACCCGTACCCTCTCTACCCTCTTACCTCTTCTCTTCTCTCCTTGTTGTCGTCATCCATCTCATCCTTTCCATTTCATCCACACCATCTACCTAGGACAACTTAGTTTAGGATTAGTACACTTCTCGTTCTACATGGAAATCAATACCTTGGAATACTCCCGGGTGAAAGCTACATCGGTATCCGTCCGCTTGTGCATTTATTTGTAGGCCGTAAGGAGTGCCAACACCGCTCGGGGAACAAGTTACCCTTCGGGCTGAAAAACGCGATCGTCGACTACTCTGGTCGGTCCCTGCCACGCGCGGCTCAGATCCAATCTGAAAACCCGCCCAAACCCACCTAGTTTCCAGACTGTGGAGAGTTCCAGGTCGCTACGACCATCCTTCCGTCTACCGAGAACTCGGTCGACGCGAGCTACGATACGCGGCCCGACCGTGAAGTGTTTGTCTCCGAGGAACAGCCTTCTCAGAATGGGGAAACTCCGTCCCAATGGCAACGCCACGTGGACGCTAATGAATATCGCGCTCGGCGACACGCAGCAGAAGCCGGGGACAATCTGATGGTGGACGAAGATGAAAGGGACAAAGATTTCCTTGACCCCCTTGACCCGTGCAACCTACAGCGCGAGTTCGATCGGGAAAGGCGGACTTCCGCACACCGTTCACTCTGATGGCAGCATGTCTCGCCGAGTTGGAGCACATGGAGGCCACTCCCGAGGCGGTGTTGACACTTCTTATGATCCAATATCAGGATTGTGAATCCCGGTATACTAGGGTAAGGAGCGTTTCAGCGGTTTTTCTTATGGCTCAGTAAAATATATAAATATTCTGCAAGCGCACAGAATTACCATTGTAGCACTTCACCAGGGAGTAATCCGAGGTATCGTAATATATATTTCCGCAGGGAAGCTTATGGCAAGAGTACTAGCAAACAAGTATTCGAGACTATCAGAGAGGGGTACACGACTAGCAAGACGGGGGATAACGGTATTGGATAGGAATGGATATATCGTGACACACAGCTCAAGGTAGGCTCAGATAGGGGAGGGAAGGAGTATATAGTTGGGAGGACAATGAGAAGAGATATAGTGGCTGAAGAGCCAGCACTCAGAGATCAGGGTTAACTCTAATGTCTTAGCTTCGGGACAATAGAACCTATGACACGCAGAAAGGGATGAGAAGGGGTGCCACCAATCCTACACTCTGGGATCCTACAGGCCGAGACAACGTGATGGACTACGTAGGCCGTATAGGGCTGTCACCACCCAACGACCACCACCTCAGTAGACTCAGGGAAAACTAAGGTTATTGTCTAGTCTAGGAACCACTCCCACACTAGTCAACAACTATTTACCCCGCTAGCAAGAGCAAGCAACCTTGCCAATACCCCAGTGACAATTCACCACAAGTATTGAGCAAGATCGAAGAACCAGCTAAGACAAAGACTTAAACAAGATCTAGAAGCACTAGAGCTACAACTAACTATAGTCTAAACACGAAATAGAGCAACTAGAATAAAGTAGAAACAACTATAAATGAAAAGAAAATATGATAAAGATAACTTTATATTTATAACTCAAAGTCTACAAAAGGAAAGGAAAAGATACAAGAGCTTATACCAGAGCTTCTGAAGACGACTCCGGAACCTCCGAGGCACAGCTCGACTCAACTCTAACTCCTAGATTAACTATCCTAACTCTACTAGAAAGAAGTGGAAAATGAGCTCGTTGGCTTGAGTGTGTGTTACAAGTGATGTGGACGCCACTATTTATAGCTTGCAATGACGATTGAGCTTGGGTAACCACCAAGGCAGCCAGGGGGCATCTTCGGTTGATTCGGCCGAAGATCTTGGTTCGGCCGAACTCCCTGGTTCGGCCGAACCAGTGGATCCACCGCCCTTGGCCTTCAAGGGCTGAGATTGGCCATGGGGAGGCGGTACTGGCCTGGGGGCGGTTCGGCCAAACCGCCTCAGTTTGGCCGAACTGGCCTGGAGGCCCAGGCACGCTCCCCTACACCGCCTTTGCTTCATGGGCTTCATGGGTGACTTGCTCGTGGTGGTCTTCGTGTTGGTTCAACCCAGAAGTGATGTGGCAGTAGTCCAAGTGGCTTGCACGGTCGTCGTTTGGTCATCGCTAATGTGGATGGCCTCCGGTTGTGCTTTGCATCATTTACAACTAAGGGGGTAACCGGCCGAACGGAGTCGTTCAGGCGAATCGGGCAATTCTGACCCCAATACCATGTATTTCTCGTTATTGTACCTACACAAGTGAAACACACCAAAACTCGTAGAATTTTATTAGAAATAAACCTAAGTACATGGAATGTCACATATAGCCTCATTTATTCCCAAGTATTGGTGGTCGAAAACGTGCCGTAACGACCGCCAACAGCGGCGCACGTCTGGGCTCGCCTGGCGGTGGCCCAATAGCTCCATCATCAAAACCGAGAAGCCAGATCAAGATCCGGCCAATCGCGCTCGAGCAGATCTAACTCCCGTAGGTCCGTGCATAGAAGATCTGGTCGAGACCAACGTCACCCACGACCCCTTTCTCTAGGGGTCATTGTTGAAGAGGTCGACCAGGAGTACATGCATGACCATCGCCCACAGAGGCAGTGGCCGCAACAGACGGCGAGAGAACTACCTACTGGATGGTGACCTCCGCGGCTGCCTCCGCAGGCCAGACCGCGATGTGCGAATGGACCTTGACAATTGCCACAGGGAGCGTGATGCGGCCGAGCTGGAGCGCCGCAAACGGTACGACCGTGACTACAGCCGACCCGACAGACGTGGTGACGGGTCCGAGTACACCGACGACGACGATCGCTGCGCACGCTGTGAGCTCGATGAATGTGATCGCTACGATCGCCATTATGGATAATCGCGTGCCTACGAGCTCCACCACAATGACCGACACGGAGATGATGATTTCCATATTGAGGGCTTCTAGGCCTTCTCTCCGCGGCTCTGCGTCGTCCGGTGGCCGGACACCTTCAAGCCAGCCATGGTCGAGAAGTTCGACGGACGCTCTGACCCCAAGCTCTGGATCTAGACTGACATCACGACGGTCAGAGCAGCACGCATCTCGAAGGACCAGGCAGCTGCCTATTTCCCGTTAATGCTCGGAAAGGCGGCACTCCTATGGCTCTCGGGACTCCCGAAGAACTCCATTAACACCAGGGCCGAGCTCTGCAAGGTCTTTACACAGAACTACCAGGACACCTACACTCAATCAGGTACCAGATTCGATCTGGACCTGGTATGGAAAAACAGGGGTGGAAGTCTCCGAGACAACACCAAACGCTTTTTTGATAACCGTAACAAGCTTACGGACATCGAGGAGAGGTACATCGACGTCTCCCCATGTGTGGCAGGAAAAGATCTTGAAGCTTGTGAGTTGCCTTCGGTGTGTGCGTGTAGCGGATATACATCGTCTTGTGATATGTGTCTTGATATTCTCTGGGCATATGTGTCTTGAGCTCTTTAATTAATCTTGCATACAAGCTAGTGCTTGTTGCTCTTTTCTTGTGAACATGTATAACACGCCAAAATTGGCTTGTCTTCAAAGCCACGAATCGGAGTACCACACGGCTATTGACTTGAGTTGGAGTAGATGTGAACCACATGGCTTCCAAAAGCCATGAGTTGCAGCGCTCCTTCTTGCTTTAGACTCGAACTCAGTAATTCCATCTTTCAGTGGTCAGAAGTACAGAATCGAATCCATCTTGGACTTGGTGCAGAGACACGGCCGCACTATTGATTTATCACCATAGAACGGCCATGATGTTGCACTGAGTACACTAATTTTGTTGATAGTTTGTCCATCAAGCTCACCCAATGATCCTGCGATCTGCCCCACGGTGGGCGCCAAGTGTTGAAGATTTATCTCGAGTACGTCTGTCTAGGGGTATCCCGAACAGGTAGATTTGTGGGGATCACCGGACCTAGAACTAGAAGGTTAACGCGAAGACACAACACACAAGGATTTAGACAGGTTTGGGCCACCAGTGTAGCGTAATACCCTACATCCTGTGGGGGTTTGTATAATGTATTCTTCTCGTTGGGTAGTCTTTTAGACTCTGCCTGTTAGGCCTCACCGAGCTAGGAACCCCTGCCCTCGTTTACATGTCCCAGGGGGTAAGGTTACATAGTAAGTATCCTAGTCGATTACAATATGGGAGTCCTAGTAGGAGTGCATTTCAAGTAATTCTACTGGGACTTGGTCTTCTTTCTTGAGGGTACCTGGGGATGCATATCCCACAAGACCCTCAACCTGATTTTTCTAATCACCTTAGGCTCAGGGGCTAAGCATATATGTTTCACCTTTGGTGAGCATATTTATTGAAGACATTTATAAAGCTCTCCACAGCCTCTAGGTAACCACAAGCATTCGGTGAAAGACTAAAAGACTTCGAAGGATGGTTGTTGTTCGGCTATGAAGCGCTCGGGGGCTTGTGGGATATGCATCCCCGGGTACCCTCAAGAAAAGAAGACCAAGTCCTAGTAGAACTAGTTGAACTAATCATGTACTCCTACTAGGACTCTTATATTGTAACCGACTAGGAGACTAGCCACATGACCTTACCCCCTGGGATGTATAAAGGAGGACAGGGGTCCCTAGCTCGGTAAGAACACCCAACGAGAAGATTACAATATACAATCCCCCAAACATGACGTATGGTATTACGCTACACTGGTGGCCCAAACCTGTCTAAATCCTTGTGTGTTGTGTCTTTGCGTTAACCATCAAGTTCCAAGTCCGGCGATCCCCACAATTCTACTCTCTGGGATACCCCTAGACAGATACGCTCGAGATAAATCTTCGACACCAACCAATTGGAGAGCTCACCATCGATGAGTGGGCAGACTTAAGCAAGAGTTCCTCAGAGAGAACTGAAGACGCTGAAACAAATACCGACACGACCGTCGGAGTCGAAGAAGATGAAGTCGTAGCTGACACTGATGAGGAAACAACTACACATATCAAGGACTAGGAGGATCCAAAGGATAAGTCCCTTGTACTCGGCCCAGTAGTCATTGAAGATTATCATACCATAGGAGTAGAAAATCCTGATAAGTGGAACCCACCACCAAAAATCCTATGGGGCAATTTTAAACCAGAGTGCTTGAGAGAGCCCCCAGCAATTCCCACAGGCGTGAAGAGGAAGAGGTCTGCCAGAGCACGTTCAGAGACACCCTTGAGTGGTTTGATCCCTGATGTGGACGAATTGGAGTGGATAAAGATATCCAATTTCATCACTGGACCACAGGGCTCATCCACAACTAACTCCATGGCCAGCGGCACGACTGGAAGCACCAGCAGCTCAAAGATGAGCATTCCAAAGCTTAAGAAATTCAGATTCCAACCCAAAGCTATGCCTCTTGTAAAGTAAATAAAGCTGTCGTTCGAGTCTTTGTCTTGTATATATTGATATCAAGTAGTCAGTAAATAATCCTTAACTTGTATTGTGACAGATCACCCACGACAACATTCTTTAAGGCCATGCAGACCGAAGAAGCGGAGAAACAACCCTCCATGGGAACAGAGGGTGAGAAGACCAATGACAACCCACCTTTCAGAGCAGAGACGGCGAAAAGTGTTGACGAACCACCCGCTGGAGTAGAGGTGGAAAAGTCTACTGAACTGCCATGCACCAGAACAGAACTAGAAAAAACCAGAGCGAAATCCCCTGCTGCCATGGACTTGGACCTGAGCGCTGTCAACGAGCCATCCGCTTTAGCGGAAATAGAAAACACAGGAAACAAGTCGGCCACTGCCATGGACATGGACACGAGAGCTACTACCAGGGACAAGGATCCTTTAGACCTAAACAAGTCCCAGAAGAAGCCTCAACTCCTCTGCCCCAAGCTCCAGAGTCCAATATATCAACCGTAGCCACCGAAGTAGTCATCCTAACGAATGCGGAGGTATGCCCCATTGTAGAATACATCAATTCAGGACCACCAATTTGTATCCCTTGGTGATTATTCGTATTAAACATGATGTGTGACCTGCAAAAGCCGCAGACCGGTGAAACATAGGATGCTGAGCCGCCCAGCAAAGAAGCTGAGGCAAGTACTCTGTTAGCAGCGGAGGAAACTCCAAAAACTGTAAGTAACCTTTGTTAAAGGTATATAGAAAGAATATTAAAACAAAGTAGTAGTCTTATGAATAACCATATAACCCTCTGATAGGTTGAGGTTGTTGAGGAGAACTCTGAAAGCACCTTCAAGCCGCCTTGGTAAGGATCTTCGACTTAAAGTAAATTTACTTGTCATAAAATGGACGATAATAATTGTATTATTAACTGCAGGCCTTAGTAGAAAAGCTATAGAAGCCCAGCAATGCTAATCTTGAAGCACGAGTGAAAGAACTCGACGAAGATCTAGCCGAAGCTTTTGAAGGACGGGAAAAAACTTGATTTGAGCATCAACAGATGATTGATAACCTGCACAAGCAGCTAGACGACCTTGGCGACGACAGAGGCAAGCTGGACCTTTGAAACCGTGCTTTGAGAAATTGAAACAAAAGTAAGTACTTGTGGGGCCAGGATCCCTAGGCCACTCATCTAAGGAATTAAACTACTCGATATGGAGAGTTATGACCCGGCTGCTTTGGACTAGCCAGTTAAGGTATAGGACGATGTAGTCAAGTAGTAGAACTACTCGTATTCATGATAGATTACCTTAATGTAACCTTTGAGGTCGGATACGAGTAGTATTTGTAATCAAATTGTAACTCTGCTCCCCGAGTATATAAGGAGGAGCAGGGACCCCCTCAAAACAACTCAACTCACATACAATACAATCAAGCACACAGGACGTAGGGTATTACGCTACTAGCGGCCCGAACCTGTCTAAATCTTTGTGCTGTTCGTGCACTGTCGTTCCTAGAACCCAGCGAGACCCACTAATCTACTCCCTGGGATACCCCCAGATAGACGTGCTCAACATAAATCATCGACACTTGGTGCCCACCGTGGGGCATCTCGCCGAAAGCTCACCATCAGGGACGATGGGATTCACCACCTTCAAGATTGCTGACATCGAAGAAGGAGCCACCTTCGTTTTCAGTGCATGGACCTTTGTTGCTGAAAGCGATGGTAGGTTCACGAGCTACCTTGCGAACAACCCCAGCTCCTGCTCGGCGACTACTTCCAATTCGATATCGGCTCCAATTCCGAGTTCGATCTTAACTCCATGTTCGCTCGGCATTACCCAAGTCGAGTCCGGGTACAACTCGATCCCAGGTATGGAAAGAGCAGGGAACTCCGAGTTGGCCACGCCATCGGACAATCCCCCAGATCGACTCCCGCTCGAACTCTCCAACGTAGTGCATTCGCATAAACAGAGGCGTACCACAAAAGCAGAAGCAAGGATGACCCAGGAGCCCCACTCAAAGCCAAGTCACCCCGACGACCTCGAGCTGGCATCAACGCCATCGAGGGACAACGACAATGACTTCACCATCTTGCTAAGTGATGCTCCTGATAACGTCGCGCGCCTACACCATCACGCTCACTTCGACACCAAGTTCGCGTTGGAGGAACCACTCGTTCGCCTCCTGTCCGGACTAGTCGTAACCAGAACACCAGGAGGACTTGCCGTTCACTGGCACGCAGCGATTCCGGCCGACACCTCCCGGGACAATGATTCAAGACTTGCCGCCGTTATACTGGAGGAACTCCCCTTCCAAGACGGCAAGACTGCATCGCTCAGCACCCCAACTGAAAGCTCAAGTGACAACTTCTCAACCACTCAGATCATCCTCAGCGAACAAGACCCAAATCGTCAGGTGTTCATGGTTGGCAATGAAGACCAAGGCACTCAATACGACCGCGAGCTGATCACCGACGTATCAGAAGAGGAACGTACTGCTGACGGAGAAACAGAGGAGCAAAAGACCTCGCGTCAAGCAAGGAACGCCAAGCGCAAGCAGAGGCGTATTAACGCCACGATACGCGCCAATGCCATACGAAACCATACACAAGATTTCGATATGGTCGGAGACCAGTTAGTATCCCAAAACGCGCCATTAAACATCTCCGTCGCAGCAGAACTCGTCAGGGCCATGCCCGACACCCCTGCCGTCAGACAAGTACTCTCACTCCTCGACACAGCTCAGAAGGAGGACATCGACACCCCACATGAAGCTTCAATCGCCACCACAGGAGGACATCGACGTGACCAAGACGCTGATCGCAATCACCAGCAGGGGAGAGGACGCAGTAACAACCAAGACGATGCAAGGCCACGAGATCGAGACCTCCGCAACGTCATTAATGACAACCACGATGCTCGCTCTGTCTTTCAGTCGAGTCAACAACGGCGCGTGGAATCCGAACTCCGTCGCCGCGCAGACTACGACCGCTACTACGGGCCTCCACCCCATCACAACTACAGAAACTGACCACGCGATCAGGAACGCCATTACGATCGTCACGAAGAACGTCGCAACGATCGCCGAGGAGAGCACCGTAACGATCGCCACCGACATCTAGAGTCCTCAAATTATGGCGATTGACCTCCCTAAAATCACAATCATGGATGACAATACGACTCCGACCACAACACCTCTAGCTTCCGGAGTGATCGTTCACCAAGTGATAAATATGACGGCTTCCCAGCTTTTTCCAGGCGCATAAAAGAAATTCAATGGCCAAGCAAGTTCAAACCTACAGGAATTGAAAAAGATGAGGGGCAAGCAAGACCCTGAACAATGGCTCTGACTCTACTCTACAGCCATCCAGATGGCCGACTGATCCAACGACATCAAAGTCAGCTACTTCCCCGTTATGCTAGACACCACGCCCCTAACATGGCTCGAGGGCCTCCGCCCCGGGTCCATCGACTCCTGGTACGACCTCACCAGGAAATTTACCACCAACTTCCAAGGAACCTAGGCTCGGCCCGGAACCCGTTATGAATTGGTAGCTTGCAAGCAAGGAAAAGGAGAAACCTTGCGAAAATACATCAAGAGATTCTTCGATATAAGAGCTACAATCGTGGATATCTCCGACCGGGAAGTAATCGACTGCTTTCACGATGGTCTCTACACCCGGGAACTACACCGTGAGTTCGGCCGACGTCATCCCAAAAACATCAGCGAACTACGACGCATTGTCGCTGAATGGGCAGACCAAGACGACCGTGAGCGGGAGCGCTTTGACAAACATCGCGATAACAACACCAACAATCACAATAAAGATAACAGCGACCGACGCAATGATCGCCCAAAGAACCGAGACTTCAATCGCGATAATAGGAAGCGCAAGCCAGACAACACAGTCGCGGCAGTCCAGCGCCCTAGTCATAAAACTCGTTTAGCGGCAGACGTCGTGAACGGTCCTTGCCCATATCACCCTAATGGCAAGCACACAATGGCAAAGTGCTTCCACCTAAAGCAGGAGTTCGACAAGCAAACACCAGATGCTCCCAAAACAGACAAGAAAAAGAAAGACAAAGACGACAAAGACCCTGGCAATAACTTCCCAAATGTCGAGAATGTCGTAGCCGTACTATTCAGTGGAGAAACTCTTAACCGGTCGAAGCGCACCAAGAAGCTCACCCTGTGAGAGATCATGGCGATAGAGCCTGCCACCCCAACATACTTAAAGTGCTAAAAAATGCCTATCACATTCTCCAGAACAGATCAATGGACCAACTTTACAAACCCTGTGAGATATCCTCTGGTTTTAAACTCAGTCGTGGCGCAAGCTAGACTGACTGAAGTACTTATTCTATGGCATTGTTCCAGGCAATGCAGCAATCTCCCTTGGTCAGGTCACACTACCAGTCACCTTCGAGACGGAAGCAAACTTCAGAACCGAGTACATCAAGTTCGAGGTTGCAGACTTCGAGACCTCATACCACGCGATTCTTGGGCGACCAGCCCTCGCCAAATTCATGGCGATCCCGCATTATGTATACTTGGTTCTCAAGATGCCTGCTCCTAAAGGAGTACTTTCCCTAAAGGGAGACTTAAAGGTATCATATGATTGCGACGTCGAGGACGTAGAATTTGCCGCCACTTCGCACGTCCCTACCCAGATGCTCGAAGTACTCGCCTTGGCCAAGAAGTTAAAGGAAGATGACCTAGAAGTACCCAGCAAGAAGTCGACAAGTACCAACTTCAAGCCCTCCGAAGAAGTACAGCTCAAAACTGTAGATCTCGGGACTGGTGATCCATCCTAAACTGCCCTTATAGGGGCAGATTTAGACTGTAAATAGGAAGACGCGCTCGTCAAGTTCCTCCGAAATAATAAAGACATATTTGCTTGGAAACCATCTGATATGCCTGGTGTCCCTAGAGAACTTGTCGAGCACAAACTGAACATTGACAAGAACGCAAAACACAAAAAACAGCGCCTCCGACGATTTGCACAAGATAGACGTGAGGCAATAAAAGAACTCGCCAAACTACTCGCCGCAGGTTTCATCAAAGAAGTCTTCCACCCCGAGTGGTTGGCCAATCCAGTGTTAGTTCGGAAGAAAAACAACAATGAATGGCGGATGTGTGTCGACTACAGAGATTTGAACAAGCATTGCCCGAAAGATCCCATGGGATTTCCACGCATTGATCAAGTCATGGACTCCACTGCAGGATGCGCATTGCTCTGCTGTCTAGACTGCTATTCAGGATACCATCAGATAGCTCTAAGGAAAGAAGGTCAGATCAAAATATCTTTCATCACACCCTTCGGTGCTTACTGCTACACAACTATGTCTTTTGGATTGAAGAACGCCGGCGCCACATATCAACGAGCCATACAAACGTGCCTATCCAAACAAATTGGGCGCAATGTAGAGCCATATGTTGATGATGTGGTCGTCTAAACAAGGCAGTCAGAACATCTCATCAATGACCTTCAAGAAACATTCGACAACCTTAGAACATTCCGTTGGAAACTTAACCCAACCAAATGTGTCTTCGGTGTTCCTTCAGGGAAACTTTTGGGGTTCATGGTCCGTAATAGGGGTATCGAGGCCAATCCGGCAAAGATCTCAGCAATCCTTACAACGGAAGCACCAAAGAACGTAAAAGATGTCCAAAAGCTGACAGGATGCATCGCTGCCTTAAACAGGTTCATCTCAAGACTAGGGGAAAAGGGCCTCCCTTTCTTCAACTTGCTTAAAAAGCAGGATAAGTTTTCATGGACGAATGAAGCGCATACGGCATTCGAAGAACTCAAAACATATCTATCCACTCTGCCAGTACTCACAGCACCTGTTAAGGGTGATCATCTCTATCTATACATTGCAGTGACAACCCATGTGGTCAACACTGTAATAGTAGTCGAAAGGCAAGAGGACGGCCATGTATTCCCAGTACAGCGGCCAATTTATTACATCAGTGAAGTACTCTCCGAGTCCAAGATTCGTTATCCGCAAGTCCAAAAATTACTCTACGCCGTCTTCATTACATCACGGAAGCTACGACATTATTTCCAACTTTTCACATCACAGTCGTAAATAAATTCCCACTAGGTGAGATCCTCAATAACCCAGACGCAACAGGTCGAATCTGCAAATGGAAGGCCGAAATTGGAGCATACCACCTTGACTTCGCATCTCAAACAGCCGTCAAGTCCCAGGCTCTTGCTGACTTCACAGTCGAATGGACAGAAATTCAAAATTCTTCGACAACCACTCGACTTGAGCACTGAGTCATGTATTTTGATGGATCACTTAAACTTGAAGGAGGAGGCGCAGGTGTACTACTTATATCTCCTAAAGGAGATCAACTCAAATACGTTCTGCAAATCCTGTTTTAGGCCACCAATAATGAAGCAGAGTATGAGGCTATGCTGCACGGGCTCCGCCTGGCTGCATCACTCAGTATCAAGCGACTTGTTGTTTATGGCGATTCGGCTGTAGCCATCAACCAAGTTAATAAAGACTGGGACGCTTCTAAAGAGACAATGGATGCCTACGTTCACGAGGTTCATAAATTAGAACGAAACTTTCTAGGCCTGGAGTTTCACCACGTCATCCGCGACTACAACATCGCTGCAGATGCCCTGTCAAAGCTAGGATCTCGGCGAGCCGACGTCCCAACAGAAATATTCGTCCAAGAACTACTCCAGCCATCCATTAAGGAACCAGCATGAGCTGAGACCATGCAATCCCAGTCCCAGCCAGAAACTCAGATCATGGTAATCAACACTGACTGGATGACTCCTTTCATTGAGTACTTGAAAGACCATAAATTGCCAAAGCAGAAGCCAGAGCAAATACGTATTCAACGACGAGCTGCTAATTATGTAGTAGTGGACAATGTACTCTATAGGCATGGGGCTTCGGCCAACGTCCTAATGAAGTGCATCACAATTGACCAAGGAAAAGCCATACTACAAGAAATTCACAGCGGCGTGTGTGGTAATCATGCCGCTTCACGAATGTTGGTCGGCAAGGCTTACAGAGTAGGTTTTTTCTGGCCAACAGCCAAGCACGATGTAGTGGACATCGTCAAAAAATGTCAAGGATGTCAATTCTTCGCACGACAAGCGTATGTTCCAGCACACGACCTCAACATCATCCCACTCTCATGGCCTTTTGCTTGTTGGGGTCTTGATCTCGTTGGCCCGCTTACCAAAGCTCCAGGCGGATTCGAGTGGCTCGTTGTAGCCATCGATAAATTTACCAAGTGGATCGAAGCAATGCCCTTAGTAAATGCTAAAGCCGGTAATTTAATCAAATTCTTTGACGGTATTGTCTAGAGATTTGGAGTTCCTCACAACATCATCACAGATCTAGGCTCTGTATTCACCAGCGAAGAATTCCAAGACTATTGTGACAGATACTCCAGTGAGATACATTATGCTTCAGTCGCTCATCCTCGTGCCAACGGACAGGTGGAAAAAGCGAATGGTTTGTTACTGCAAGGGTTAAACCCCGAATTATATGAGCCTCTAAAGAAATATGGCGGAAAATTGGCAAAGGATTTGCCCGCGATGCTTTGGGGGCTACGCACCCAACCCAATAGGGCTACCGGCCAATCACCATATTTCCTGGTTTACGGCTCCGAAGCAGTTCTGCCTGCCGATCTTTTATGGGAAACTCCGCGTCTGGAGAATTACGATGAACAACTCGCTCATCAAGAAAGGTCTCAGGATGTTGATGGCATTGAGGAAGCTCGAGTAGCAGCTCTTATTTAGAACACACGTTATCTTCAAGGATTACGTCCCTTTCATCAACGCTCTGTTCAACCTCGATCCTTACTACAGGAGACTTGGTACTACACCGTATCCAAAAGACTGAAGGATTACACAAGCTTATATCTCGATGGGAAGGTCCTTTTCTTGTAAAACAAGTCATTGGACCTGGTACGTACCAGCTGCAAACCCCGGAAGGAAAGGAATTGCCAAATGTATGGAACATAGAGCATCTCCGCAAATTTTACCCGTAACACGGGACATTGTATTCGAGTCGTTGTAAAACAACCGATGTTCACAAATTAATAAAGTTATATTCCCCTGTCATCTACAAGTCATGGCATTATTTATCTCATTAGATAAAATTATACCATGTTCACTACGGCGTCTGCCGTCGTGTGGTATCCGAGTAGTTTTCTACTCCCGCTCAAAAGAAACCAGGATTCCCTTTTAAAAGGAGGTATCAAAACACCTAAAAATCTTGGATGAATTACCCTCACCTATACATGGTTGAAGGCGATAATCTCTTTTATTTTGATTCTATGGCTTTTTCAGGAAAAGCTTCAAGAATTAGTGTTATACCAACTACACTCATTCTTCCTCTCCTATAAAAGTCACCTAAAGGTGCTCTAAAGTACTAAGAAGTACAACATGCTTATGCCTATGCGCATAACTTTTCGCCCTGCATTAGCAAAATTGCTAAACCTTAACAAGGCTCGATTCAACTCCTCCTAATTGCGAACCTTATACAACCACTGGACTACTTAAACTGTAGTCACTCATTAAATATACTACCCTCAGTACTTCGCATACACACAAACTATTGGATATTACTTACACAGTGGTATTTCCAAAGGAGTACTTTAAACAAGTATCAAATGTTATATACATGGACAAGTATCCATATCGGATTCAAAACAGAGTATTTGAATGAGTACTTCAAGTTACAACACAGATCTACTCTAACGAGTCAATAAAAGTATCTGCGACTGGCTCTGTTTCTTTCACCAAATCTTCGAACCCTTCAATTTCCATTCCTTCTGGAAGCTCTACGACTTCAAGTTTGGCGTCTAGATTGTGTGCCTTCACCATCGCTAGCAGCTCATTGACGCACTCCTTCATGGTATTCTTACAAAAATCAGTAATTTGTCCAGGCACTGCGCCGATCCGCTCCAATAATGACTAGTTAGTAGTAGTAGCACCCTCCGGTGT
Source organism: Echinochloa phyllopogon (assembly GCA_033239725.1). NCBI lineage: Eukaryota > Viridiplantae > Streptophyta > Magnoliopsida > Poales > Poaceae > Echinochloa > Echinochloa phyllopogon. The sequence goes on along the minus strand of BTCW01000015.1, from coordinate 16,849,533 downwards.
TACCATATCAATGATGGGGAGCACCGCCTCTTCTATGGCCTTCTTCTCAGCTTGGAGATCCTCCACTTCTTGTTGTTTGGCTTGTTGTCCCGCTAAGGCCCTAGCGCAAGCTTGTTCCATGTCAACACGGATTTGATGCTCCTTGGCAAATTTTTCATTCAGATCCTCAAGTTCTTTCTCCAAGCGGGCACAATCTTCTGTTTTGGATTGCGCCAAGTTATACCATGATGTGTTGTTGCTCTGTTCTTCAACCAATTATTTTTTCAACCCTGCAGAAACAAGACAAGTCTCGGATCAATGCCCGGTTACGAGTATCCATCCAAAATTTTTCATCTCCCATTCCCTCGAGTTGTTTGTGTAGTCGAGAAACCAAGTCTTGATTATCAACTCGGGCTTTTTCCCGCGCCTCATAGGCAGCCGCAATATCTTCTTCGAGTTCTTTTATTCGAGATTCCAGACTTGCATCTTTGTTCTTCTCCAATTTATCTACCAAAGCTTGCATTTGATGTTAATTAATAACTACTATATTAACTATTTTCTATTTAAGCTTTCCTCTTACCAGAGCGACTTCCAAGTGTTGTTTCAGTTGCATTGCTTCATTGTCAGTAGCCCTCCCTTGTGGCGGTGGAGTACTTTGTTTGATAACAATTTTGGCGACTCCCTCAGTCTCCAAACCAACCTTCATGATTTTACAAGCATTGTTCATATAAACTTCCGGGAAATATAAAGAGCAAAGGCTATATGATTTACCTCCACAATTGACGACGGCCTTTCAGCATCTTCCTGGTTTGTGGTTTCTACAGGGTTTGCCTCCGAAGCTAGAGTGGCATCAGATGCCTTTTTCTCCGGTGATTGGTTCAATCTTGAAACCCCACCACTCTCATTGACAGCACTAGGGATGACTTCTTCTTCATCACGCTCTGTTTCTTCAGCTCCCTTCAATTGTTCTTGCTGCGCGTACAGCGCGCTCGCAAGTGCGCCAGATGGAACTCTTCAAAAAGAATGCAAGATTCAACAACTGAACAATGGCTCAATTGAAAGGATATTCGATTTAAACAAACTTACTTTGTCAGCGTAGTGGTTTTTGGCTTAAAGTTGAACTTCTTCAACTTCAGCACGCCCACTTTGGAGCTGGTTGTGCTCCGTGTGGTACCACTCGCCATGGCACTTGTGGTTGAGTTGCTTTGAACAGCGGTGATAAATTTGGAGAGCTTGATACGCTGACCTTCTTCTACCCCAGGCACATATGCTCCTGTAGGGGTATCTGATCGAGACCGAGTAGTTCTCTTCCGTTTTACCCCTGCGGGAACTTTTGGTACTATTTCTATATCATCCGTTTTTCGGAAATAGTGCATCCAAATTAAATGGCGAAACAGATAAAGTACTCAAATTTTATTATGAAGACTTCTCTTACCTTGAAGATTAACTTGCTTGTCATCCGAGGCAGCTGCCTTCTCTTCGGATATTGCTTCAAGTTTTTCTACACTGTTAGCAGTTGCCTCAATTTTCTCATTAGATGGCTCTGACTTGTCCGAAGAACTCTTTCTGAATTTCTCCCAATCTTGCGGGGATAGGCCACCAACTGGCCCATCAGAATCAGGAGCCGACTACAATGGAAGAATCATCATTGAGACACATGTTCAGAATAACTGAAATTAAAGGTTGCGAGTACTTACAGAACTTGGAGATTGGCCTTTACAGAATTCTTTGGCGATGTATGGCTTCTTGTTGTTCACATTGCTAAACATGCGCACCAAGCGCATTAGCAGGGTCTCATCCGAGAGATCTTCTGGCACCATCCGGGAAGGATCTGTATTTCCCTCACACTTGTATCCTAGATTGATACGCTCTTGGAGCGGTTGGATTCTTCTCTTGAGGAAACTGAATGCTATCCCCACTCCAGTCAAGCCTTTATTCTTCAAAGATTGAACTCGCTTTAGCAAAGCGGGCACATCCTTGGCTTCTTCAGTGGTTGGTTTGGTGTTCCAATTGGATAGATCTCTTGGATACCATCCATCTTTAACAGGACAGCTTTTTTCCATGATTCCCTGCTGTATTACAATTACACAGGAACAAGATTAGTGTATAACAAAGTACATTGATCGTAAATACTATAGAAAGAGTACTCGTTTTTTGACTACTCACCAATTATGAACCACTTGGACTTCCAATCTCCACACGATTCCTTAAGGAGCATGGAGAACCAATGTTCTTTCATCCTCTGGCGGAATTGAATTCCCGCTCCTCCAACCACTTCCATCCTTTGGAAATTTGGATGGGGCTTTACATGATACAAAGTGCGGAATAAAGCAAGATTTGGGTTGATGCCAAGAAATGTTTCACAAGCGTGCACAAAGACAGCAATATTCAGAATCCCATTAGGATTTAGATGATGGAGATTGGAAGGCCAACTCCGCGCTCACAAAAAGACACGAATAAAGGGATTTCATTTGTGTTTTCAGTGGGAAATTGTGCGTTGAAGAAAGCTCTCCACTCAAGAGTTTCCTGGGATAAAAGAAAACCTTGCTCCACCAGGTCTTGGAGATCTCCTTCCTTCGCAGTGCAATACTTCCAAGCATCAGCGGGAGAACGATGAGTTTTGCAATCCGGCTTTGTGTTTGGATCTACCAATGGAATCCTCTTCCTTGGTGCCTTCTTCTCCGCAGACTTAGCAGCAGCAGCTTTCTCTATGTTTTTAGCATCAGCTTTCTTTTGGCTCATGGTTGCAGATCGAGTTAAAACTTTACTTTTCTCTCGCATTCATAGGAGATGAAAGCAGGGAAAGTTCTAAATGCCCAGGAAGCTACGATGGGGAGACAAAAGGCAATAGCGTTTCCCTCAAGGTTACAAAAGAAATGAAGGTCTAACTTCAGATTTATATCTTTCGGTTAGGGTTACTATTTAGAACAGTATTTACGGCGTATCACATTCAGTTACAGTGAAAGGCTTGGTTTTTCGTAAGTTAGTTTTTCCCGGCGTAAATTTCAGATTCAATTACAACATAATCCTGGAGATTATTCAGATCTTCAAATCAAAGATATTTTTTGATTCAAAGCTCGGGGGCTGCTAACGGATAATCTGGGATTTGATTTTCCTCCAAGATTTAAGGCGAAAAAATGTGGAAAAAGATCTTTGACTGGTTTTAACAAAACCGCTTGTAGATACGGAATTGCAGTTGATCAATTATTACATTTGAAGACAACTCGAAAGTTGTTGTGCTTGCATGGATGTTCGAAAAAACACGAGGATTCTTATGGAAATAATTATCGGGTATGTATTAGCATCCATTGCTTGGAGTAAATAAAGGGAGCAGAGCTTGATCCAACGACTACTTGAAAGTACTCGCGGATTCAGAGTTGCATTTGAAAGATACAATTTCTTCAACACCTATTATGTGCCATTCAAAACTTTTGACTAGTTTTAACAAAACTACTCAAAAGACCGAAGGTCTTACTTTATTCAAAGCTTTTGACTAGTTTTAACAAAACTACTCAAAAGACCGAAGGTCTTATTTTATTCAGAGCTTTTGACTAGTTTTTAAGCAAAAGCTACTCAACATTCGATGGTTGCATCTACTTGGAACGCACCATTAAACTACTCAGGTGAAATTCAAGATTAGTTTTTTGGTTCTTCAATTACTTAAAGAGTACATGGAGGCTCGGGGGCTACGCCTATTGGGTACATCAAAAGATGTGCTCTAAAGAAACTACTCATCAGAAGAGATTTGAGCATCTTGGGCTTAGCCCTAACTACTCGAAAATGCTAAAAAGCTTCAAGAGTTGAAGCAAAGGCGCAAGATGCTCGGGGGCTTGTGGGGCCAGGATCCCTAGGGCCACTCATCTAAGGAATTAAACTACTCGATATGGAGAGTTATGACCCGACTGCTTTGGACTAGCCAGTTAAGGTATAGGACGATGTAGTCAAGTAGTAGAACTACTCGTATTCATGATAGATTACCTTAATGTAACCTTCGAGGTCGGATACGAGTAGTCTTTGTAATCAAATTGTAACTCTACTCCCCGAGTATATAAGGAGGAGCAGGGACCCCCTCAAAACAACTCAACTCACATACAATACAATCGAGCACACAGGACGTAGGGTATTACGCTACTAGCGGCCCGAACCTGTCTAAATCTTTGTGTTGTTCGTGCACTGTCATTCCTAGAACCCAGCGAGACCCACTAATCTACTCCCTGGGATACCCCCAGATAGACGTGCTCAACATAAATCATCGACACTTGGTGCCCACCGTGGGGCATCTCACCGAAAGCTCACCATCAGGGACGATGGGATTCACCACCTTCAAGATTGCCGACGTCGAAGAAGGAGCCACCTTCGTTTTCAGTGCATGGACCTTTGTTGCTGAAAGCGATGGTAGGTTCACGAGCTACCTTGCGAACAACCCCAGCTCCTGCTCGGTGACTACTTCCAATTCGATCTCGGCTCCAATTCCGAGTTCGATCTTAACTCCAAGTTCGCTCGGGATTCCCCAAGTCGAGTCCGGGTACAACTCGATCCCAGATATGGAAAGAGCAGGGAACTCTGAGTTGGCCACGCCATCGGACAATCCCCCAGATCGACTCCCGCTCGAACTCTCCAACGTAGTGCATTCGCATAAACAGAGGCGTACCACAAAAGCAGAAGCAAGGATGACCCAGGAGCCCCACTCGAAGCCAAGTCACCCTGACGACCTCGAGCTGGCATCAACGCCATCGAGGGACAACGACGATGACTTCACCATCCTGCTAAGTGATGCTCCTGATAATGTCGCGCGCCTACACCATCACGCTCACTTCGGCACCAAGTTTGCATTGGAGGAACCACTCGTTCGCCTCCTGTCCGGACTAGTCGTAACCAGAACACCAGGAGGACTTGCCGTTCACTGGCCCGGAGCGATTCCGGCCAACACCTCCTGGGACAATGATTCAAGACTTGCCGCCGTTATACTGGAGGAACTCCCCTTCCAAGACGGCAAGACTGCATCGCTCAGCACCCCAACTGAAAGCTCAAGTGACAACTTCTCAACCACTCAGATCGTCCTCAGCGAACAAGACCCATGTCGTCCTAGGACCCGGCGAGACCCACTAATTCTGCTCCCTGGGATACCCCCAGATAGACGTGCTCGACATAAATCGTCGACAGTACTCTATCTTTAGATAAAGTAGTAGTATTAATGTTATCCTGTGAAGATAACTAATGAGATGTGCCTTGAACACAGAATTGCAGAAGGAACATGCCAATGAAAAGAGTGCCTCAACATCGTATTATAATGCTATGCAATGAAGGTTGAGGAATGCGACCGCTTGGAGAAGTTGGTGGCCCAAAAAGATGAATAATTCGCCAAGGAACATCAAATCCGAGTGGATATGGAGAAGAGCATCAATAGGGCTTTAGCAAATGAGCAAGTCAAACAATAAGAAGTTGAAGACCTGCAAGCTGAAAAGAAAGCAATAGAAGATGTCTAACCCCTGAAGGTGCGGAAACAAACAACCAGTCTTTCCTGGAGCATCTTCGCATGGTGCCAGATCAGATCTCTGAATTGTGCAAGGCTACCGTGAAAGAGTGCGTCAACCGACTGGTAGCTTTGGTGAAGGCGCATAATCCTGAAGCCAAGCTAGAAGTAGTTTGGCTGCCTGCTGGAGTAACCTCGGAGCAGTACGAAGCACTAGTGACTGAGACCAAGCCCGTAGCCCAAAAGTTTGTTGACTTGTTAGAGTAGACTTGTGAAACAATTTGAACTTGCACTGTAATATTGCTACTTGTGAAGTAATCCTTTGGATATGCTACTGGTTAAGTAGTCGATAACCCTTGCGATAGGTTAAGTAGTCATTTAATCGATGCCGCTATTTAAGCAGTCGTTCTATTTTTGCTACTTGTTAAGTAGTCTTTTTTATCAGCTACTATTTAAGTAGTCTATATTGTTCACTTCTGGATAAGTAGGCGCTATTATTCGCTACTTGTTAAGTAGTCTTTGCTTAGTGCGCGTTGCGGTGAGTACTTTTAGTATTCTGACTCATGGTCTGGGCGCTTTTAAGCTTTTCTGTTGTACCAGATTTGATTTTTCTAGTCTTGTTAGGACAGGATAGGCTGCTAGTGCAAACCTAAGGTACTACTTGTAGTAGTTTGAGTTGCGCATTTTACGCGAAATAGCGATACTAATGAGCTCCTGTAGTGTAAAGATCGAGGAGTCTGGTGTAATCATTCTTAATCAAAAACATACAGCAGATAGTCCTCACTAATGAAAGCAAGGCGACAAAGGAAGCGATACTAGCTCCTACAACCGTGTATGGGTTGGGGCAGCTCAACCAAGACTTCTAAGGCTTAGCGCCACTTTCATTGAAGGCGGTCTTGCATCCTTTGCGCAAGATAAAAACTACCATGGGCTTGTGCTTTAAAGCAATAGGCTTACACAGGGCCCCTCTAAGCAGAGTTATGTTGGCAAAAAAGTGAGGAACACACTACAACTTCTAGATGGCAGGGAAACATCAACTTTATTGATCTTTACACAAGGTACCTCGGGGATTGCTCGTGCCCGTACTCGATAATGGCGTCTCCACCAGAGGCGCTCCGCAATCTCGTCGACAAACAACTCTCAACGAGTACTTCAACCTCGACTTCGACCTCGACTCTGACATGTTTCACGACCTCGAGCTCAATACTCTAACTCCAACTCCGATCGGGATTCAACAAGTCGAGTCCGGGTGCAACTCTCTTCCAATTATGGAAGGAGCAGGTAACTCCGAGCTGGCTATGCCATCGGACAACCCCCGGATCGATTCCTGTTCGGACTCACCAACACTGTGGCCATATATCAACAGATGTACACCGCGTACATCAACAAGACTACAAGTCACAAGCCCAGCTCGACCGTGGATCGCTACAAGGACTCTGAGCCGGCTCATAAGCCATCAGAGGACGTTAACGAAAACAACTTCATCGTCCTGCTGAGTGACAACCCTGACAACATTGCGTGCTTACACTGCTGCGCACAGTTCAACACCGACTTCAAACTTGAAGTACCACTCGTTCGCCTCCTGTCAGGACTAGTCGTTACAAGATCACCAGGAGGACTTATTGTTCACTAGCCTGGGGCGATTCCTACTGGCACCTACTGGGACAACGAGTCGAGACTTGCCGTGGTCATCCTAGAGGAATTACCTTATCAAGACGGCAAGACTACTTTGCTCACCACTTCAACAGAGAGGACGAGCGACAACTTATCTAACACTCAGATTGTGCCATACTCCGGAGCATTTGACTCCAGCCAACAAGTGATGCAAACCCGCTAGTGTCACACCCGGCCCAGTTTGTATGGCCCGATAGTGGCCCATTAGTGCGGGATGCACATGTTTAGTGCCACATTGCTAGTTGAGCAAGGGTGGAGGCAACTTATAAGCCTTTGTCTTCCAGCCATAGCACCTTCGAGTTAACCCTTTTACACGAAGCGAGGACGAAAGTGTAAGCAGGGTGCTATGTGTACGTGTGCGCGCCCCTCGGAAGGGCTGTGTGGGGCGGCTCGTGAAAGGTGGGGTGTTACAAATGGTATCAGAGCCGACCCTCGCGATTGCGCGTACGGGTCAGTGTGCGGGCATAGGGCGCATGGCGCGTATGGCCCGGGTAGGGCATACGGCATGGACTATGGCGCCGGCACTGGATGTACGGTCGTGCGCCAAGGGGTAACGTTCCTGGACATTTGCCCGTGTGGGTGAGTTGCGCCGACGAGGACGTCGGGTTCTTTGAGGGGGGGTGTATGTCACACCCGGCCCAGTTTGTATGGCCCAGTAGTGGCCCATGAGTGCGGGATGCATGTGTTTAGTGCCACCTTGCTAGTTTAGCAAGGGTGGAGGCAACTTATAAGCCATTGTCTTCCAGCCATAGCACCTTCGGGTTAACCCTTTTACACGAAGCGAGGACGAAAGTGTAAGCAGGTTGCTATGTGTATGCGTGCACGCCCCTCGGAAGGGCTGTGCAGGGCGGCTCGTGGAGGGCAGGGTGTTACAAATGGTATCAGAGCCGACCCTCGCGGTTGCGCGTACGGGTCAGTGTGCGGGCATAGGGCGCATGGCGCGTATGGCCCGGGTAGGGCATACGGCATGGACTATGGCACCGGCACTGGACGTACGGTCGTGCGCTAAGGGGGAATGTTCCTGTACATTTGCCCAGGTGGGTGAGTTGTGCCGACGAGGACGTCGGGTTCTTTGAGGGGGGGTGTATGTCACACCCGGTCCAGTTTGTATGGCCCGGTAGTGGCCCATTAGTGCGGGATGCACATGTTTAGTGCCACATTGCTAGTTGAGCAAGGGTGGAGGCAACTTACAAGCCTTTGTCTTCCAGCCATAGCACCTTCGGGTTAACCCTTTTACACGAAGCGAGGACGAAAGTGTAAGCAGGGTGCTATGTGTACGCGTGCGCGCCCCTCAGAAGGGCTGTGCGGGGCGGCTCGTGAAAGGCGGAGTGTTACAGCTAGGGTTTGTGCCCGATCTTTCGATGAGAGGGGGATAACTTCGATTTAGACTGGAGAGACGATCACGGCCCGACTACAACCATCTAAGGACGATGCGCCTTAGCAACCGATACACCAACTCCAGCGGTCGCCGTGATCTTGTGGAGCACGATCAACCAAACCACTAGGGTAATAACTGCAAGCAATCGAAGAACAAGCAAGAACAAGTAGAACAAGCAACTGAATTACAAATTTGGAGATGATAACCAATCTGAAATCACAAAGGTAGGGTTCCGAAGACTCGAAGACGGGCGGCTGGACCAGCACGCGCGCTTACAAGCAAGTAGCAATGGCTAAACTTGATCTAAACAAAACCCAAGTGTTCTTGGCGGCGGCTAAAGGGTATAAGACAAGGGAGGATGACCACAGGGGTGCTGGGGTTATGCTCCAACCCTAGGACGCATCCATAATGGACTCTACATGATACACGGCCCATCGGGCCAAAATAAGATGGCGCACAATCATGGGTAGAAAACATCTCGGAGCAAATAGACGATTCCGGACGACTCCGAATAGATATGGATGTGCGGTCAGATCCGTGGGAAAGTAGACTTGATAAGCTTTCCGTGAAGTACTTGAACGCCCCAATCCGATTCCGTATGCAACCGTGGTATCCATCACAAGTTGATGTTTTTCTGCAATCCGAATCCAGACTTTCCAAAACGTGTTGGAATTTGTCTCTTTCCTTCCTTGGGCCATTGTGACGTGGTAGCCTGATGGAAAACGTGGAAATACTTAGAATTGGTCTCCAATCAACTTCTTTGGTCCTCCATGCCTTTCATGTATGTTTAACACTCTTTTTGATCCAGCTATATATTTCTGAAAATGACATTGAACACACGTCATGGTGTATGGTCATATCCGAGCATGTGATGTCCTCATCATTCTCCCCTTCTTGGCTGCAAGTCATCCTCGACTTGCTCCAGTTGCATTCAGAAGTTCTTGGTTTGAAGTTGGAATATGGAGCGAAAACTATAGTGTCCGACAACAACCAGGAATGCTCACCTTCTTTGGGCTGAACCTGTTGAATAAGAGAAACACTAGGAAAACTTTGCGAGACATTATTAGTGTTAGTGCAGCCCCCTATTTGATCATGGTATTGCAGCCCAAAAGGAGAATTTAGATTAGAGCAAATATAAACTTTATGCATCAAATACTCTCCTTTGCAATTATACTTGCCAATAAGGTGATATGTATGATTAGACAAGCATGAAAATTCAGAATATGCAAAAAGCTTCTCCTCTAAGCATTTTAGATCACAAAGAATATCAAATTCAATATAGCCCAAAGTATTTAAAGAAGACATCAATTTCAGTTCATCTTGTGCACAAGTAATAGGATGGAAAAGTTTTTCTTCAGTACATTTGTATGGTTCCAAACCAAAAGAATCACACTTATTCACTACTTGTGGCATATGAGTAAAAGAATCATCAACACACAAGTCCTCTTTATCACAAGGAACAATAAGTAACTCATCTTGTGACAAAGGTAAATCTACAACGGTTTCTACTATTTGTTGCTCTTGATAAGCATGCAAAGTGGACAAGTTTTTAATATCATGGGTCGCATCATTCTTGCAAGTATTCGTAGATAACAAAATCTCCTTTTCAGCACTTACGGCAAGCCAAAACAATGAAGCAATATTGTTGTATGATTTGCTAATTAGCTTAGTTCGAATTTCAGAATTAAGCCCTTTCATGAACCTACTCATAACATCTTCCTTGCATTCATCTAATCCACCAAACATGACACAAATCTTAAAGCTATGATAGTATTCTTTGATAGTCCTACTACCTTGCTTCAATTTGTCCAATTTTGCAAGTAAACAATCAGCATAATATTCAGGAACATATTCATCTCGAAAAAGCATTTTAAAATCTTTCCAAGTTTGTGGAACTCTATTGTGCCTACAAATATGTTTCCATGTAATCAAAGCATATTTTGTTAAAGCACTAGAAGTAGCAAAAATCATTTCATGTTCAGACAAGTCATAACTATCAAATTCTGCATCTACCTGAAGCTCCCAATCAATATAAGCTTCAGGATCAAACATACCAGCATATAATTGCAAATATTGAATGACATCCTGAAGATGAGGGTTTAGTTCCAACTGCTCAAAAATTTCTGTATCACCTGCCATGATTAGTATAAAACAAGAAACACAAAAACAAGATGTATCCTCCTGTCAACTACTAGATGTGTTGATTGTAATTCTCTCAAACTGAACTTGTTCAAAACAAGCTCTTACAAGTTCTTACCGAGCAAAACAGGAGGTGACGGCAACCAACAAGACAACAACCTCGAAGATAGTGTATCGGTGCCGCAGCAATAAGACCTGTCAAGCTGTAGTCGTATATGTGAAGCTATAGGTGGGCTGAAAACAAGGAATAGCTAGCACCACGTTAGTTAAAATAAAGTAAGCTAAATAATCGTTCAACAGTGGTACCGTGCTGGTCCTAGCCTAGACCAAGCTAGAGACGCGAGCTTGTTCACAAGGGAAATCACAACGCACCACCGAAAACAATAGATACTCACAATGAACAGATCAACCCCTTTCTTTCTTTTTTTTCTTTTATTTTCTTCTTCTTCTTTTTTTTCTCTTTTTTCCTTTTCCTTTTCTTTTGGGCACTAAAATCTTCTGATTGATGGTGTAACAACCAAAATAAATGGCAGCATACAACACCTATCGAAACATATTACAATTCTTATTTCAGCTAGCCAGATGTGCAAATCTCCAAGGCGATTGCGGAGTGCTCAGAAGGAATTTTTGACCAAGGTCAGATGCGTTATAAAGAGCACGAGTTAAGCTTTCCAGATTGTACTAAAACAGCCAATTTGGAGATTGGACACGGAAACTCAGGCAGTTTTTGTGTCATACTGGATAGGAACTCCGAAACAAAACGTGACAAGAACTCGAAACTCTAAAGGACTAAACTAAGACCAGCAACTCGACGCAACCGATGCAACCGAAAACTCAACAAGCCCTAACTAAGCAGTACTAGCAAAGGCTCAAAGAGTTTATAGGATTGTAGGTAAACCAATCTACTATTTCTTTTTGGCTTTTCTGGACTATAGGAAATTAAAATCAGCAAAGAATTGGATAACTCTCACCGATAAACCTTACTCTGATTACCAACTGATGCAAACCCGCTAGGGTTTGTGCCCGATCTTTCGATGAGAGGGGTATAACTTCGATTTAGACTGGAGAGACGATCACGGCCTGACTACAACCATCCAAGGATGCTTCGCCTTAGCAACTGATACACCAACTCCAGTGGTCGCCGTGATCTTGTGGAGCACAATCAACCAAACCACTAGGGTAATTCTTGCAAGCAATCAAAGAACAAGCAAGCACAAGTAGAACAAGCAACTGAATTGCAAATTTGGAGATGATAACAAATCTGAAATCACAAAGGTGGGGCTCCGAAGACTCAAAGACGGGCGGCTGGACCAGCATGCGCGCTTACAAGCAAGTAGCAATGGCTAAACTGGATCTAAACAAAACCCAAGTGTTCTTGGCGGCGGCTAAGGGGTATAAGACAAGGGAGGACGACCACAGGGGTGCTGGGATCGTGCTCCAACCCTAGGACGCATGCATAATGGACTTTACATGATACATGGCCCATCGGGCCAAAATAAGATGGCGCAACATCATGGGCAGAAAACATCTCGGAGGTAATAGACGATTCTGGACGACTCCGAATAGATATGGATGTGCGGTCAGATCTGTTTGAAAGTAGACTTGATAAGCTTTCCGTGAAGTACTTGAAGGCCCCAATCCGAGTCCGTATGCGACCGTGGTATCCATCACAAGTTGATATTTTTCTGCAGTCTGAATCCAGACTTTCCAAAACGTGTTGGATTTGGTCTCTTTCCTTCCTTGGGCCATTGTGGCGTGGTAGCCTGATGGAAAACGTGGAAATACTTAGAATTGGTCCCCAATCAACTTCTTTGGTCCTCCATGCCTTCCATGTATGTTTAACACTCTTTTTGATCCAGCTATATATTTCTGAAAATGACATTGAACACACATCATGGTGTATGGTCATATCCGAGCATGTGATGTCCTCATCAACAAGTATTCATGGCCGGCACGGGTGAATAGGGTACACAATACGATCGTGAGCTCCTGACAGATATCTCCGAGGAAGAACGCACCGCCAATGAAGAAACAGAGGAGCAAAAGACCTCAAGCCAATCAAGAAACGCTAAACACAAGCAGAGGCGCATAAATGCTGCCCTACGCGTTGACGCCATGCGTTACCTTGCGACGGACTTCGACATGGATGGGGACCAGCCGGTACTCCAGGATGCGCTGCTCAACATCATCGTCGTTGTAGAGCTTGTCAGAACATTGCCCGACACCCATGCCACCAGGCAGGTCCTAACGCTCCTGGAGACAGCTCGTAAAGGCATCAACACGCCTAACCCCGCATCAAGCCACCACACCTCAGGCAGCAGGCGACCGACAAGCAGCCGCTCCCAAGGTGACCCGGTAGCATCAGCTCCCCGGGCCGCACCAAGCGCTCCATGAGAACCATCTGCTGCCACAACAGGAGGTCAAGGACGCGATCAAGATGGTGGGCACGGACGTGATCAAGACGGTGGAAGGCCACGCGATGGAGAAAATCGCCCTTGTGATCTTCGCAACACCATCAACGCCAATTATGATGCTCGTTCTGTAGTCCAGTCAAGTAGACAGCTGCGCGTTGAATCCAAGCAACGCTGACACAAAGAATACGACGCCGCTATGGACCTCCACCTCGCAATCAAGACCCTCCACGTGATCAAGATCGCCCACGTGATCGGGATCGTCCAAGAGACCAAGACCGCCCACGTGATCAAGATCACCCACACGATTGGGATTGCCCCCGTGACAACGACCGTCCACGCGACCGCGATCATCCACGTGACAATGATCGTCCACACGATCAAGATCATCCTCGTAACCGAGGTCGACCCAGACATGGAGACTCCCCAAGCTACAGCTCGGGTAATCGTGGTCGTTACTACGACTCCGACCACAGCAACTCTAGCTACCGAGGTCGCGACCACTCACCAAGAGACAAGTACGATGGGTTCCCAGTCTTCTCCAACTGCATCAAGAAGATCCAGTGGCCAAGCAAGTTCAAGCCAACTGGAATCGAGAAGTTCACGGGCAACCAAGACCCTGAACAATGGCTTAGAGTCTACTCGAGTGCAATCCAGATGGCGGGAGACTCCAAAAAAATCAAAGTGAGCTATTTCCCCGTCATGCTGGACACTACACCACTGACATGGCTCGAGGGCCTCTGCCTCGGGTCTATCGATTCCTGGGATGACCTCAGTATTTTTAGTCGCAAACGATTGTTTCAAACAAGACTTCCATTGAAGGGTTGCTTGTAAAAGGAGCAAACCTTGAGCCACTAGGCTGTTTAGATCATCGGCGGCAGCTGTGCAGAATTTCGAGGCGTTGGCTGGAGATGGAGGAATCTTGGAGTCGGGTTTGGTGTTTGAATCTACCAGTGACGACTTCCTTCTTGTGGTCTTCTTGTCTGTGACCTTGGCAGATCCAGCTTCGTTGGTCTTCTTCACTGCGCCCTTCTTTTGTACCATGGCGGCTGAGCATGTAACCATTTTGGTTTTTTCTCGCGTTCACTGATGGGGAAGAGGTCGCGCTATGCACAAGGGCTGCTCAAGCTTGGGAGCTACAAGCTCAGAGGTTGTGCAGGATCGCTTGGGGGCTAAAGGCTCGAGCTCTGGAAGTTGGCAAATGGTGGCGCACTAACAGATGAGAAATGACCGAGCTCACCGATCAAGATTTATAAGTGGCGGCTAGGGTTATTGTGCAAACAGTACCTGTGGCGCATCACATTCCGTCATTTAGGCCGGTTTTTTAGGGATAACCTTCTTAACTAACCACCAGTGACGGGATACTCGAATGAATCAAGATTTGTGCAGATTTTTTAAGATTTTCTTGATCTTTAAACCAAAGATACTTGCTTTAAAGATTGGGGGCTACTAGCGTATTATCCGGGATTTTATTTCTCCAAAATTTTTGGCTTAAATCTGGTGAAGACCTTCGACTATTTTTAACAAAACAACTTGAAGCTTGGGGGCTATATCCAATGGGTGCACCTACTCGGTAGACGCCATTGAACTACTCAAGTTAAAGACAGAAGACTTGCTTTTGAACCTTCGGCTACTTAAAAGTAGTCGAAGTCTCAGGGCTACACCCATTGGGTGCATCTAAAGATGCACTTCAATGAAAACTACTTGATAAAGAAGATGTGAGCGTCTTGGGCTTAGCTCCAACTACTAGAATCATCAAGAGATCAGGCCTTGAAGATGTTAAAGCAGATTCAATACTTGAAGCGAAGGCGGAATTGCTCGGGGGCTTGTGGGACTAGGACCCCTAGGTCTACTCATTTACGGGAATAAGCTACTCGGTTACAGAAAGTTTGGCCCGACTACTCCAAACCAGTCGGCTATGGTGCAAGACGGCGTAGTTGATTGGGAGAACTAGTCGTGTACTGTTAGGAGACTCCCCAAAATACCCTGTTGTGGTACTCCATGTTGTATACGGCTTGATCATACAACCCACTTGTAACTCTGCTCCTCGGATATATAAGGCAGAGCAGGGACCCCACCAAAACATACAAACTCACGTACAATACAATCAAGCACATAGGACGTAGGGTATTATGCAATTTGCAGCCCGAACCTATCTAAATCTTTGTGTGTTGTGTGCACCATTGTTCCTAGAACTCGACAAGACCCACAAATCTACTCTCTGGGATACCCCTAGAACGATATTGTCGGTGTTTAGAAATCATGGTCCCGACACCAACTAGAAATGCGCTGTGTTCCCTCCCACTGATGGTTGATACAGAAGATAACACGAGACACGGGTTTATCCTGGTTCCGGTCGGAAGATCGTCCTTCCAGCAAGGTGGTATGTGCGATGTATTATTTTGCACCGGACTGCAAGTAGTAGGGGGTACAAGCAGGCTGGGATAAGAGGCTAGACCTCCGAATCCCGGATGATTGAGGCGAAGTGCCAATATCATGGTTTTTCTGAGTGTGTGCAGATTCTTCATCTTTTTTCAGTCGTCCTCTTCTTGCTCGATCACACCCTCCTTTTATAGGCCAAGGAGGAAGGGTTACAGGAGCATGTTGCTGTTTAGGCATAGTTGTCGCACAGTAGTAGGAGTTGCGTTGGGCGTGCTTCTGTGTCCTTGTTTGCTGTAGTCGATTCTTGTACTGGTGATGACGTCGAGGAGTGGTCTTGAGGATCCGAGGCGTCCTTTGTGCGATAATGGCTCATCCGTACATCACCTCGAGGGTCTCCCATGCCTGCGCATAGCTCATTCTGTGGAAAATCGCTGTGGGAGTCGGTGGCACAGGGAGTTAGAGTGACCCGGCCCTGTTCGCACGGCAGTGATATGTCCGCACAGCGCCGGGGTTGGTCGCATAGCGCTCGGAATGGCCCGCCATACCTCCGCCGTCCTGTCCTCTTCTCCTGCTGTGTGCTCGAGGGTCTCTCCCGTCCGACGGAGGTCTTTGAGTCGTCGGAGTTGGCAGTAGAGGAGCTCGGAGTGACGGGCTATGTTCGCACAGTGCCGGCCTACCCGCACAGAGCCTTGGTTGGCAGCATAGTGACGGGAGTTGGCGGATGCGATGGGAGGGGTCGTGGCCGTCAGGGCAGTATGGCGAGAGATCTGCCTTTTGACTTTGGAGGCACGGTGTCAGTGGGCGCCATTTATTGTCCGTCGGAGCGAGGGTCTCGACCGAGGCAGAGCTTTCCCCATTCCGTGGGTTGCTCGAGGCTCGGTCCCCAGGCCTCGACCGAAGCGGAGTTCTCCGATTCGCTCGAGGGGTCGGTCCCCTCGAGCGAAGCGGAGATTTTGGTTCGCGTCGAGGCACGCCGCGGGGCGTCTTGGCTGGGCCTTCATTTGTTGCTAGGCCGTGGGCCTTAACTTTCGTTTCTTTTTCTGGTTACTTGCATGAGATTAATGTTCACCAAGGGCGGTTATCCCATAGGTTTGGGTACCCCGAATGATCGCCCCCAACAGATACGCTCAAGATAAATCTTTGAAATGGAGGCGAACGAGTAGTTCTTCAAGCTCGAAGTTGGTGTTGAACTATGCACAGCAATGTAAGCGTGCAACGTTGCCAGGGTTGTCGCTCAGCAGGATCGTGAAGTCGTCTTTGCCGTCCTCCGATGGCTTGGCAACCGGCTCAGAGTCCTTGCCGCAATCCATTGTCGAGTTGGGCTTATGATTTGTAGTCTTGTTGATGTCTGCGGTGTACATCTGTTGATATATGGTGTTGGTGAGTCCGAACGGGAATCGGTCTGGGGGTTGTCCGATGGCGTAGCTAGCTCGGAGTTCCCTACTTCTTCCATAATTGGAAGAGAGTTTTACCCAGATTTGACTTGTTGAGTCCCGATCGGAGTTGGAGTTGGAGTCAAAGTCGAGCTCGGGGTCGCGACGCGTGTCGGAGTCGAGGTCAAGGTCGTGGTCAAGGCCGAAGTAGTCGTCGAGAGTTGATTCTCGACGATATCACAGAGCGCCTCTGGTGGAGACGCCGTCATCAAATACGGGCCCGGGCAATCCGCAAGGTGGCTCATGAACTTGCCATTGCCTAGGGTGACGAAGGTCCAAGCCAAAGACGAAGGTCGCGCCCTCCTCGAGGCCGCAGGTGTTGAAGCTTGATCCCATCGCGCCTAATGGCAAGCTTTCGGTGAGTTGCCCCATGGTGGGCGCCAAGTGCCAAAGATTTGTCTGGAGCGTATCTGTCTTGGGGTATTCCAAAGAGTAGATTTGTGGGTCTCGCTAAGTTATAGGAATGATGGTGCACACACAACACAAAGATTTAGACAGGTTCGGGTCACAAATTGTGTAATACCCTACGTCATGTGTGCTTGATTGTATTGCACGTGAGATTGTATGTTTTGGTGGGGTCCTTGCTCCACCTTATATATCCGGGGAGCAGTGTTACAAGTCGGTTACATGATCTAGTCGTATACAGCATGGAGTACTCCAACATGATACTTTGGGGAGTCTCCTAACTGTACACGACTAGTTCTCCCAATCAACTACGCCGTCTTGCAGCATAGCCGACTGGTTTGGAGTAGTCGGGCCAAACTTCCCATAACCGAGTAGTTTATTCCCATAAATGTGTAGTCCTAGGGATCGTGGTCCAACAGTAGGCGCCACGCTTGCCTGGACGGCATGGCAATATTAAGCTGATGCAGATCCCGAAAGCCTAGCCCCCCCCCCCCCCTTATGTTTTGAGATTGTCAACTTCTCCCACGAAAGCCAATGAATCTTGTTTTCTTTATCATTCTGGTTCCACCACCATCTCCCAATCATCGAGTTCAGGTTATCGCATAGCCCCATCGTCAGGTCGAAGCAAGACATGGCGTATGTCCGGATTGCTTGTGCAACCCTTGCTCAGTATCTCCTTCCCAGCTTTAGAAAAAAGTTTCTCTTGCCACCCCTGAATTTGGAGCAAAACCTTCCTTTTAATTTACTCAAACGCCTTCTTTCTTGATTGCCCAATTGAAACCGGGAGTCCAAGGTACCGTTCATTTTTTGCCTCCTGTGTTATGTTTAAAACTGATCTCAGAGAAGTCCTATCATCATGCAGAGTGTTTGGACAAAACAGAACCGATGACTTTTCCTTGTTAATAACCTGTCCTGATACCCTTTCATAGACTGATAGAATTCAGCTCAGCTCTTGGGCATCACCATGGCCAGCCCGCATTAGAATAAGCGAGTCGTCTGCAAAGAACATATGGTTGATTCTCGGGGGCCCCATGCACACCTTTATCCCTTCAATTTTTCCTTCTTCTTCAGCTTTCTGTAACATGGCCGATAGCCCCTCTGTGCAGATAATAAACAAATATGGGGACAGAGGGTCCCCTGTCGTAACCCTCTTTGGGGAAATATCATATCAGAATATTCATCATTAACCTTGATCCGGTAGCCCACAGAAGACACGAACTTCATCACTAATTCCACCCAACGTTCCTGGAATCCCAACTTCAGCATCATTCTTCTCAGAAACGACCATTCCACACGGTCGTATGCCTTGCTCATATCCAGCTTGATAGCAGCGACACCTCTCCTGCCCTTCTTTCTTTGGTTTAGATTAGGGTTGGACAAAAAACTCGTGGCTCGTAAGCTCGCTCGACTCGGTTCAACAGTGGCTTGGCTCGGCTCGGCTCATTGAAAAATTATAACGAGCTGAGCCAATATTTTGGCTCGGTAGTATAACAAGCCAGCTCGAGCTGGCTCATGAGCCGTTCGCGAGCCAAAACAAGCCGGAGCAGCCCAACGTCTCTGCCTGAACCCAATATGAAATATGCAACACTAGACTCATACAACAATTTCTCAATTCAAGAGTATATAAACTATACACAACTAACTCAAACCCCAACCATGCTGTATGACACAATCCAATTCTCTCCCCGTCATATTGCAGGTGCGCTGCCGGCTAAACATCCACATGATGGTACATATCTCCGATCCCCCATTTCATATAATGTTTTAGAAATTTTTTCATTTATTCTCTTGATTACTCCCTGTGAGAGTGATTTAAGGTATGATGCGATACAATTGATGGTTTATGATTAATAAATTTAAGAGGGTTAGTGGTGTGCTTATTACTCCTTTAAATACTATACTTGATTTACCGACTTTGATTTTTTTTACTTTGATTTTATATTACAATTATTTTTATCAAGCTAGCTCACAAGCTAAATGAGCCAGCTCGAGCTATCAAACGAGCCAAGCCAAGCCAGACCTATAGTTCGTTGAGATAATGAGCCAAGCTGAGCCAACTCATTATATTAACGAGCCAGCTCGAGCTGAGCCAAATCAAGCCAAGCCGGCTCGATATCCACCCCTAGTTTAGATTGTGAGTGAGTTCATATGCAAGTAAAATATTACCTGTGATCAGCCATCCAGGAACAAATGCACTCTGCGAGGGGGAAATGATCTCCGACAAGATAATCTTGAGACGATTTGCTAGGACTTTAGATATTAACTTATACATGACATTGCACAGACTTATAAGCATTAGATCTTTCAGCTTTTCTGGCGTAGTAATCTTTGGTATCAACACAATGACAGTATTTCCATCCCTCCGGAATATCCCCTCCATTCATCACAGCCAGCAACTCTTGCTTCACCTTATCACCCACCAGGGATCAGAACCGCTTGTAGAAGATCACAGGAATACCGTCAGCACTTGATGCATTTAAATCCCCCATATCCTTCAGAGCAGCCCATACTTCCTTGTCTGTAAACGGGGCAGCCAGGCCTTCATTCATTTCACCAGACACCCGGCCCTGGACACAGTCCAGTACCTCCTCCATATGTAAACCTACAGAAGAAATGAACAACTTTTGATATTGATTAGCAATAAACATTTTCATGTACTTTCCCGCCACCACACCACCACCATCATCTTTTAAGTTGTGTATAGTGTTTTTTCTCCTTCTCTCTGAAGACTGACATGGAAAAACTTGTTGTTTCGATCGCCTTTTGTTAACCAGGTGGAGAGGGCCCATTGTTTCCGGTATACGTGCTGCTGATCAAGGAGGCGATCAAGCTTGTAGCGTAACAAATGCTCTTTATTCACCTGCTCTTGTATATTGGCAATCTGCGACACCTTTCAAGCTCCCTCTTAGCATTTTTAACCCGCTTTTCCAGGGTGCCTAGGACAGTGCGATTCCACTCCCCAAGCTCTCCCAGCACCTTGCTCTGGATCTGCATGAGGTCTAGTTCTCCATTCGCTAGTGCCGCATTCCATGCCTCCTCTGCATGAGCCGAACACTCCTCCTCGTCTAGCCAACGTAGTAGGAACTAGGGTGCCCCATCTTCCATCAGGTGATGGATAACTCGTTTTGGGTGGAGCACAACACACCAATCCGGCTTCAAGTCAGCAAACTCGAACCCTACAATCTTAGCACCATGACTCCTCTAGTTATCAACCGTGTCACGAACCGGTTAACCTCACCAAGAAGGTTAATCCCTGCCTACGAAATGAACAACACAAGCAAGAACTTGAAAGAACGTAGCTCTCAATAGGAAATGACACTGTAGATGCGGGGCGGAGCCACCAATCTGGCGAGGCATGGCAACCGCCATGCCTGCTGCTAGTGAATTTCTTCTTGTATTTGTGCTAACGGCGAACGGATAGCAGCGCCCGCGAGGCCTCGGTTATAGGTTTGTCATAGGTAAAGTTTTATCCTAGCTCCGCCACTAGGTAGATGAATGATTAAGCACGATAATTGGGTTCTACAAACCGACGACGGCAAAACTATTCTTGACAGATTAATATAAGCAAATCACCAACCCTAATGTGGCGGTAGCTACTGATTATATGAGGGTTGGGGCATGCATAACCCCCTAACCACGTCCATAATGGACCCCAACACGATACATGGGGCAACAGCCCAAAAGATGGCGACGCAGCACCCTGGTAGATTCTGGATGTCCAATTGTTTCGATGATTCCCGACGAATCAGAAGGAATTTTTCAGTGGGACTGGTTCCATTGGAAGGTACTTGAAATTATCTTTCCATCCATATAAAGAACGTTGCAATCGGCCTCCATATCCGACCAGAGTGTCCAATTTACTACAGGCTGCTCATGGACTCTGAGGTGGACTCGAACTTGAGTTTCTTTGGGCCTCCACTTTGGGGACTCGAATCGGATTAGCCTCGGGCCTTCTTCTTGACTTGGAAATATGCACCATTCATGGACATATGCATGGGTTTCATGTCCTCATCATCCTCCCCTTCTTGACGAAAAGCCGTCCTCGGCGTCGTTTGTGCTCTAAGATGGCCCTGCACAACACGAAGAAACACGAGGTTGCGGAAAATATGGAAACTGAGAATATTGTGGGGAGTGACATGACCATATTTCCAATCTCATAAAATATCTTCTCCTATAGAGTCGTCGGCAAATACGTAGGCTCCTTGATTGAAATGCACACGATCTTTTTCAACATTATCCTGCAAAAGATTAGCACTAACAAAACACAATGCAGGAATAGATGGTTACATAACCGCTAGTATCTGTTCAATGCAAGAAAAATCAGCACTAGCACACATAGGTAACAGCCAACAATACTCCCCTTCTTGAGAGTGAAACCGATTCGTTATAGTAAAACTAGAGGAACAATCTAGTTGATCGCAATCTTGTACATCAGAAGGAGATTTCACATTTGCATAAATATAGACTCGATGCACCATATACTCTCCTTTACAATTGTATTTGCCAATAAAATGATATGTATAAGTAGACAACCATGGCAACTCAGCACATTTAAATTTCTCTTTCAAACTACTAAGAGCACATAAAGTATCAAACTCAACATAACCCAAAGTGTTTAAAGAAGATAATAATTTCAGATCGTCATGTGCACAAGTAATCGACATAATAATATTATTTTTAGCACATGTATATTGCTTCAAATCAAAAGTATCATGCTCCTCCTATGCTTGTGGCAAAGGTAATACAAGAGAAGATTCTAGTATAACATTATTTCCATCATTGGGGGACAAACTCAGCACATCAAGAGAGATTTTACCTGAAATTTTACCTGTTCATGTTCTTTTGTATGGTCATCTTCATTATGTACATGCTGCAAAGTATCAGTTCCAACAATAGGCAAAACAATATCATCATTTTGTAAAAATTCAGATTTAGATGAATTTGTTGTGTCATTGAAAACAACCCATTCTTTTCTAAACGGCTCATTTTTTCTTCTCTCCACCCTTTGGAGATCAGCTTCTAAAATTTCAGCAGTAGTCAAATGTACAAGTGTAATTTTTCTACCGTTGTACCTGAAGGAATATTTATTACCAATCTTTTTGTGTATCACATTATTCATATTAATCTGTGTGCCTAGAAACAAATGTCATGCTTGCATAGGTACTATGTCAAAATGAGCACTATTCTAATAAGAACCAATGCTAAATCCAATATGTGCAATTTCAGTTACCTTTATCTGATCATAAGAATTTATCCATTGCATGTAGTATGGATGTGGATGTGGCTTTGTGGTCAAGCCAAGCTTCTCAACCAGCTCTAAGCTTGCAAGGTTGTTGCAACTTTCACCATCAATGATGACTCGGCAACGTCTCTCTATCACAACAAAGAAAATTTAGAATAAATTGTTGATTTTATTTTGCTCCGCTTTCTCCATTTTATAACTTAGTACTTCTCTAACAATCTCGTCATTCCCTGCCATTATTAGTATGTAGACAAGAGAAAACACAAAGGTTATCCCTATCAACTGTTATATGTGTGTCAGTGGAAACATGCTCTCACATGCTTTACCAAATGCTTACAAGTGTTCTTACTAAAGCAAAACAGTGGATGGTACAACCGGCAGCTGGTTCGTGATACCTACGAGAAAATAGTATCGAGATTGCAAGGGTCCTTCGTTGTACTGAACTGAAGTATTGTCTGTGGAGCTTTGGGAAGGCAAAATATGTAGCAATGAGTAGCAAATAACGAATGCATAATAGCAAAGTTTAAGAAGTATCAAAGTACAAGTCACAATTGCTGGCTCAGACATGTCCTAGGTGTAGTACAACAAGTTGGAACATGAAACAATGGATAAAGCTCACAAAACAAGCAAAATAGCACTGTATGCACTTGTTTTTAATCTTTTCAGCAATTTCCCTCCGGTACTAGTAGGAATCAATATTTTTTATTTTTTCAACTATTGTTTTTACATTTTTTTCTGAACAGGGATAGCAAAAGCTCCAACCACAAAAATTTGTACCATTTTTGGAGGCGTGATGCGGCCAAGTGAAATTCAGGAACAACCTCTGAAAACCCTGAAACAACTTCAATAACTTTTTTCTTTATCTTCCTAATTTTTTGATGAAACCAAACAGACCTAAGGTCAGTTTTGGTCACCTCATAATGGGGTCACGAAACTGCTGTAAAAAATTAAGCTCAAACAGAGCACCGAGCAAAAAGTTATGCATGTTTTACCGAAGTTATCTTTTTCCAAAGGCATAAAAGACAGCAATGGCTACGGTAAAACATCCTCCTAGCGTCTGCGGCAGCAAGCAATAGGTATTCGTCGGATGAAACAAGGATCAAGTATGTGATGCAAAGGCGATCAAAGCGACTTGCAACCTATCTAGGGCTTGTGCGGTGAGAGTTCACACAAGGCGGTTAATGGGGCAAATCGAGTAATGTGGTGGCTCGACTTTTTGTATGGCTAAACGTGGATGGGATAGCGGCGGAAACAAACAAATCACAGGAACGGGCGATTGAACTACGGCATGCACAACTAAAACCAGCAACAAGACTCGACAACAGACACAAACTCAATAAAGCGAATCTGAAACGAAATTGCAAAGGCTAAAAGGGTACTAGGAGAGCGAAACGATGAACAAATATTTTTGTAGGGCTATTTTCTGGACTATAGAACCAAGACACAAGGACGAACCTGAGGGTAAACCTGTCTCTAAATACCACTTGATGTGAATTAGGCTGCCCGATCTTCCGTCAGGTGATGGATAACTCGTTTTGAGCGGAGCGCAACACACCGATCCGGCTACAAGTCAACAAACTCAAACCCTGCAATCTTAGCACTACGACTCCTCTGGTTATCAACCGTGTCACAAACTGGTTGACCTCACCAAGAGGGCTAATCTCTGCTTGTGAAACAAATAACATAAGCAAGAACTTGAAAGAATGCAGCTCTCAATAGGAAATGACATTGCAGATGAATGATTAAACACGATAGTTGGGGTTCTACAAACCGACGACGGTGAAACTGTTCTTGACAGATTAATCTAAGCAAAACCTAAACCCTAATGTGGCGGTGGCTACTGATTATATGAGGGTTCGGGCATGCATAACCCCTAACCATGTCCATAATGGACCCCAACACGATACACGGGCCAACAGCCCAAAAGATGGCGACGCAACACCCTGGCAGATTCTGGATGTCCAATTGTTTCACGATTCTCATTGACTCAGAAGGAATTTGGAGGTGGGACCGATTCCATTGGAAGATCCTTGAAATTATCTTTCCATCCATATGAAGAATGTTACAATAGGCCTCCGTATGCGACCTGAGCGTCCAATTTACTGTGGGCTGCTCCTGAACTCCGAGGTGGACTCGAACTTGAGTTTCTTTTGGCCTCCACTTTATGGTCGAATCGGATTAGCCTTGGGCCTTCTTCTTGACTTGGAAAATCTTATTGGTCTCCTTCTTCTCCACCCCATGCACCATTCATGGACATATGCATGCGTGTCATGTCCTCATCACAACGTGCCTCAAATTTTTTCACAACTTCCAGCGGCTTGCCCCAAAACTTCTTCTCGCGCACCCCTAGTTCCACAATAATCGGCCTGTGATCCGAGTGCCGAGGATCCCCATTGATGACCCAAACTAGAGGTAATCGGGCTCTCCAGGCACTATTAGCCACCACTCTTTCAAGGCATTCCTTCGTATAGCTCAAGCTCTATGGTGGTGATTTCTCCAAGTAAACGCATCCCCCACAAAACCCAAATCATGCAAATCACAATCCTCCAAAGCTTGACGAAAATTCAACATACAATTTTCTGTCCGCATCGCCCCCCCCCTCACAATTAAACATAATTTCATTGAAATCCCCACAACACAACCATGGAAGATTACTACAATCACGCAAAATCCGCAGCAGCTGCCATGTCTTCTCCTTCTTGTCGCTCCTCGATTCTCCATAGAGGCCCGTGTACCTCCAAGAGAAGCCATCATCCTCTTTGATCTCGGCGTCTATGTGGTACAAAGACTAGCTCAAGACCTTCAAGTTCACGTCCTTCTTCCACTGCAGCCAGCACTGTCCTTCACTAACATGTTCATCATGTTTAACCGCCACTTAAGGCTCTCCATCCACCTCCTGTCGTGTTTTGTCTCGGAGAGGAAAAGCATGCCAGGATCCTCCCTCTTCTAGACGTCCAGGAGACCACGACTGTCGGGCCGTTCCCAAGTCCCCGGCAGTTCCAAGCTATAAGCCTCATTGATCATTGCGGGATTGTGCCAGCAATCCTGCTTCAGTTTTTGTCCCCTCCCCAGCGCCATTCACCGCCATCCATTCTGCCAATTTTTGTTTTTTTTCTCCACCGCCCCTATGCTCTTCTGCCCCCCCCCCCTCCCATTCTCACTGGGCCATGTATCAGCACGAACCCCTTTCTTGTACTTCCCTCCACCCTTCTTTTTGCTTTTCAAAGCTCCATTAACATTGCCCGTAGACTCCTATTCCTTTACTTCCATGGACGAGACCACCACATTGGCCATCTCATCTAGCTCCATTGCTCTAGCCTCACTAACAACAATGGTGCTTTTATTTATATTTCCTTCTCCTACTATCTCCACCTCCTGCACTCCCTTAGCTACCATTGGTGCCTTACTTTCTCTGTTTTCTTCCTCAGTTGCAACCCCAGGTGGTACCTGGAGCTGCTGGTCATGCCCTTTTTTTTGCTCCTGACCCAATGCTTGAGACAGCTTATTTTGTTTATTTGCCACCAGGACGATTGGATCCTCAAAAGTGAGTTGTTTTGGCTCCACTCCCTTACCCACCAGTACTGTGTTGTTCAGGAGGCTAATCGTGGGATATTCAAAGGAAACTATTTGGTATTGCTTCTACAACCGATCTGAGGGTAAAGTGTTTTTCGCTTGGAATGGTGGTTTCTTGGAGAAAGGGTTTCTCAAAAGCGAGAAAAGTGGGCAGAAGGTGTGTCTTGAAGAAGTTCGAAACGAGCCTATGAGGCAAGACTCTATGGGTGATGCTAATGTAGCAGAACAAGTTGAGGCACCTATGGCAACAGAAGAACCACCACAACTATGAACGGCAAAAAGGCCCACGTCACGCAACTGATAGAATGAATCTCCTAATTACACGAGAGCACAACATATTATTGATGGACAACGATGAGCCTAAGACATATGTGTTGGCACTTCTTACGGTGCACTATTAAGATTGGTAATCCCGATAATGTTGCAAGGAGTGTTTTGTTTGTTTTTCTTATGGCATAGTAAAATAAATAAATATTATGCAAGAGTACAGAATTACCAATGTAGCATTTCATCTGGGAGTAATCCTTTATATTTTTCACAGGAAAGCTTATGACAAGAGTACTAGTAAACAAGTATTTGAGGATATCACAGAAGAATACACTATCGTCAAGATGGGGGATAACAATAATGACAAGAGTGAAAGACCAGGACACATATCTCAAGGATAACTCAGATAAGAAAAGAGAAGGACTAGCTAGCTGGGAGGACAACAAGACGAGAAAAGATTCCTAGGTACTTTATCCATTGTGCTACAACAATATGCATTTTTTATCCATTTTCTTGCACTGTTTTTTGGAGTGTTCATGAGATGTGTATTTGCATTATTCACGAAAAGTGGCAGTGTTAAGAGTCCTTCTATTTCGGAATTAAAAGAGGAAAAATTTCAAATGTGCCGTAGATGAGGGCTATACCTACATAAATCTACCATTGTAGACCTACCAATTCTAATGAGAATACTCCCATCTACCATATTGCGGCTCATGTATGATTTTCTTGTGATGTATTGGGCATTGAGGAGAGGAACAAGACTTTGATCCACAACTTTTTTTGCATCAGGAATTAGGAATAACATGGTGATTTTTTAAATATGTTGGTTCTTTTAACCCATGGAATATGGATGGACTTTTGTGTGGAGAAAATTGGATGCAATCTGGGGGCATTGATCAAGTGGTCGATTCATCCCACACAAGATGATTTAGGTTTACTACCAATGAGGTGGGATAATGGGACCTTTTTTGGAGGAGGTGGTTTCTATGAGAATGGATGGAGCTGATCGAGAGAAGAATTACTCATGTCGTTTCTCATTTAAGAAGGGTTCATATTGTCTATATGGGCCCTTGTAAGTACATGTTGATTTTAGTTCTAATGGGCCTTACAATACTAGGTTCGAACCCAAATCAATATGACAATATCCGCCCAACTCACAAGATATTGTTGATCCTCATATAAATAATAAAGAGAGGTGGTCGCTAGGGTTCCTCCCTTTTTTTCTCCCCCTCTCCCTTGGCGGCGGCTTCGCGCATGCTCCATCTCAGATCCTTGGTTCTTGTCTAGCATCGCCACTATCAGTGTAGCTTCTCCGACCCTGATTGAATTGTCTTGTTGGAGCGGCGCTTCAATCATGGCTTGGATCTGAGCTTCCAAAGGCGGTAAGTTGAATCTTCTAGTTTGTTTCCTTTCTTATTTTTGCGATTGACTTGGTGTCTTCATTCTTTCTCAAGTTTCTAATTCTTTTGGTACCGATTTATAGAAAATCCATGCTGATTTGCGAAAAATCGACTTATATAGATCTGATGCTTTGAGATAGATTTGCGCATGGATCCTTTTTTAGAGTAAAATAGGGATTTTATATATCACTTATAGCATTGTTTACATTTAGAAACATAGGGGGAGCGGCCAACCAAACATGCTGGCCATCCCCAAGAGTATTTGCTAACTTAGCTAGACTGAGCCTCAACGTTAGAATCCCTACTTTCATACACAAATCGCACAAAATCAAAAGCTTTTGCTCTTTCTTGAATATCTCTATGGATCATCATGTAAGAGCATCAAGGGTTCTGTTCGATGTTCTTAACCATGTTGGGGCAATTTGAAGTCAATTTTACCTTGCATATACCAGAGTCTTCAGTGAGCGCAAGAGCTTCTGCAACGCCAATTCCTTGTAGAGTTTCATAATCACTTACTGTAGAGCATACAATGCCATTAGCTGCTACAAAGTTACCCTGATCATTCCGTCGTACCACAGCACCAACACCTTTAGTCCCAGTTCGACTGAGAGATGCATCGACATTTTTCTTGTCCAAACCTCGTCTGGTGGAATCCATCTGTAACCTTTTGTAGTTGGGTTGCTCTTATGTCCAAACCCATTAGCCACTAGAAATTTACTAATAAGTCATTTGATGAATCCAATAGTTGTTAAGGACTATGAAAAATTCCTTCATGTATGGCTTTCCTTCTTGCATGCCAAATTGCCCAGCATGTGAGTATAATACTTAATTGCTGTCTTCCTCCGGTATGTTATCACATATATGAAAGACCCACTATTTTGGGTCAACATGATCATTAAAGCAGCATCTTGATCCATTAAGGCCCACACACACCTAGTCGTTGTGCATTTTCAAATTGCATGCTCTCAGTCATCCTCATCAGCTCCACAAATTCTATATGCAGCTGTCTTTGATATATTTCTCCTCTTTGGAACAGAAGCTGCAGGAATAGAGTTCAAGGCCAAGTACCAAATGACAGATCTTGGATGGCACCTTTAGATCCCACAAATGTGTCCAATCTTTTTACTAGAATTGGCACCTGAACAATGTTTCCTCGCCTCTAAGTGATCTTCTCTGACTTTTCGAGATTGAACCAACATCTTATATGCTGATCGAATAGAGAATAGGACAATCTTTTCAGAAACGATGCCCAACAGTCAGGTTGTCTCCTTGGCTCAATAGGTTTTGTAAATGGCCTCACTGTCCATCTGAGTAGAAAAATATTGTATCATAACAACTCTTGAGGACATTGAAGTGTGGTCAATAAGCTCGCTTACTAGACTGGCTGGATCGTGCTCCTTTGCACATAAAGTTTAAACTTGCAAATTTGCATCATTCCTGTTCTTGGTAATTAACGAGTTGCAGCCCCATATGTACTTGTGCTTTCACCATCACCAATCCGTTTAATCAGTCCCTGTTTGAGTATTTCCAGCCCATCAAAGATTGCTATCCGAGTTCTAGATGGGTTACTTTCTATGCGTGCCTAGCAAATGGAATCTAGCTTCATAAACAGCCACCATGCCCGCCTATAGCAAATAAAGCCACGTTGAATATTTCTATATCTTGAAAGCCTAGGCCACCTAGAAATTCTGGTCGTGTTATTGTTTCCCATTCAACCCAGCTTATCTTTCGCTAGCCATTATTATCACTGTTGTACTAGACCTCTTAGCAATCTAAAACATCCTATAGTACAAATGGGGATCGCCTGAGCCTCAGCTTTACTTAATACTACTTCTTTTCCACCTGCCAATAAAGTTTTCTCAAGACATCCCTTTACGCCAAACCCTGTCTTTGAGGTACTTCAATACACCATTAGTTGTTCTCCAAACATCTGTGGGAAGCCCCAAGTAAATATCATCCAATGATTTATTTTTCCACTGCTGTAATTGCTATCATTTTATCTCAAACAGTTTGACGGCATCCTTTACAAAGAATATCGAGCATTGGCCAAGTTAACCAGCTGACCAGAAGCTTCCCAATGATCTGTCAAGGATCGCTTCACTGCCACTGCATTTTCTGCTGTTGCTTTAAAGAATAAAACACTATCATCAGAAAAATCAGAGATAATCATCAGCATTTGGAGATACTTGTGATATTTGAATACCTTGAACATGCCCATTTTGTCTTTCTCTTTTAAGCAGGCAGGAAAGACAACCCTCAGCACACAGTAATACTAGTTAGAGGAAATAGGGTTACCCTAGCTAATACCATATGTTGGCTTAAACTCTTGTAACTTGCACCATTAAGTAACATCGTAAAAGAATCTATTCTGACATATCTGATGGTTTTACTCACCCAAGATTGATTATGTTGGGACATGCCCGGGAACGCGCGTTCCCGCAGCTCCCACCTCGCCTCCCTCACTCAGGCGCTCACACACGTTGGCACCCCGAGGTTGAATATGAACAGTAGTATCGCTACATCAACACACTGCGCTCGGTTGCCCCCGCTCGGGTGACACGGGCGGCGACACAGCCCCGCAGCCGGGCCACCCCCTCCCTTGCTGCCGTCGGATAGGCCTGCCGGAAGTCCGCGTGGACCTCCAAGACGGCGGCGGCGGGGCCATTTCGGCCGACGGCGATGTCTCGGGGCGGCGGAGCAACGCGCGGCGACCCCACCGGCCATGGCGATGGCGGCGGCGGGGGGCCGCAGATCCAGCGCCCCTAGGGACGGATCGGGGCGTCCCCTTGCCGGATCCGCGTCAAGCGGGAGCGGAGCGGCCCCACGGCGGGCGCTTCTGCGCGTGAGGCGGCGGTGGAGCTGCGGGCCCGAGCGTGCGGAGGTATGCGTGAGGCGGCGGCTGGCGACGGACGGTGGTTGGCCGGCCTGCGGCATGGGTGGCCAGCCAGGCACGTCGACGAGGGCGTCCAGCCGGCGGCGCGAGTGCAGAGATGGGCCGCGAGGGGCGGTGCTACTGGGCGATGGCCTGGTGCGTGGGTCCCGTGCGCGGGCAGCGGTGGCTGAGCGGCGGCGGCTTTCTTGGGGCGGCGGCAGTGTGAAGCAGAGAAGATGCAGCACTGCTGGTGGGACTGCAGCGGGGGCGTCGCTAGGGTGAGGTGGCCATGGCGGTGGGGCCAATCTTGCTGTGCCGCGTACGTGCAGCAGGGTTGAACGCTCTGGGCAAAAGCCCTCGCTAGCTTCATGCCGGCGGATGGCGGTGGCGTCCTCGGATGTCGCTTTCCCTCCTGGGGGTGTCATTGTCGAGCTACAACCCTGCTGCACGCGATCTCTGGGTGAAAACCCTGTCCTGCTTCTGGACGAGCGACGGTGGAGACAATAGTGTCATTCCCTCCTTGGAGGCATCGTCTCCAAAGATCTGCGCGGCTATAGCATGAGCGGTCCACTGTCGATGGCGGCTTTAACCGTGTTGACAATCCCATTGTGAGGCGCTCAGAAGGGTGTTGGCCTCCTCAAGACATAAGGGTCTACTTTCTTGTTGGTGGCCATGGGTCGTCGCAAGACGACTCGGCCTGTAGCGGATCGCTAAGGTTTGTTTCGGCATGGCTGACCCTATCCGGTGAGGTACAACGTCGGAAGACGGTACAGGCGACAACATTGGTCTGTCGGTTGGAAGGCAGCAGCTCTGCGCGCGAGGGAGCAACGTGGTGAAGTTGAATCACGGCGGCGGTTCCATTGTTTGGGAAGGTTTCTTTGGAGGAAGGGAAATCATGCTCGCTATCTCGACGGCAACACAAGGAACGAGCTCGGAGCATGGAGTTGTGGCGGATGAGGCGAGACCCCCACGCATGAGAGAGGCATCCAACGGCGGATGTGACGAGGCCCGCGCGTTGTTTTTGCTCGGGCTCAGTGTTTTTCATCCCGTCCGATAGGTCCTGTATTGTTCCAACGTCCAACGAAGGCGTCTTCCTCCTTTGTATCTCTACCAGCGTCGGATCGCGTCGGAGTTTTGATGACTATAAGGGTGCGGAACGAGGGTGGGAGTTGCGGTTGGTTTTTTTCTCCGCTGTCATCTGTGGGTGTCGATGACTACGCCGGCCGTGAGAGGTTGCGAGTGGTACCCCGCGTTGATGTCCCAATCCAACCGGGCGAGTATAGTTGTTTTTTCTTTCTTTTCTTTTTTTCTGCATATGGCTTTCCAGAGACGTCTTGTATTTTCTTCTATTTTAATGAAACACGCACTGTCTTGTACGGTTCGTTCAAAAAAAAGATGAACAGTAGTACACAGTGGTTTTGCCGGTGATGAACGCCGCGGCCGGACACACCGGCTTGTATCTTGACCTCTCTACATTGAAATGGACTCCGCAGAACAAACGATGGAGCACCAAGCCTAATAGACCGGCCGACGCACGGAGCTATCCTCCACGTCCGGCCTCTCCGCCACGATCCGAAGGACCCGCGCTCAGCATCCTCTGTGAGCCACCAGCTCTCCCGGAGGGGCCTCCTCCGCTCCGATCAACGCCACGCGCTAACGACCCCAACAGACTCCGACTCAATCCACGCTAACTCACGCACGCACCAGTCCCTGGACTCGACCAGGCTGCAGCCATACACGAGTGCGCACAACACACAAACGCACGCACACATACACGTATACTCACGCAACGTACGCACACACATGCACGTACACGACTCACCCAATGCACATACGCACACAAGCTTAAGTCCAACAGATTAAACCCAAATTTAATCATCACAGGCTCCAAATAGTTTCGTTCCACGCTATCATATGCTTTTCCCGTATCTGTGATCTTGATGGCACAAAGAACATTACCTTAGACCGGTTAGTGTGCAAGTGATGTAGGCATTCGTATACCACCAAGACATTATAGGTAATGATTTCTTCCTGGGACAAATGCCGATTGTTATTTGGAGATATCAAGGAGTACCTTCTTCAACCGATATAATCTTGTATACCAATTTGTAGAGATTAATTGGATGAAATTAGGTCAACCATACAAGATAGATACACATACATGCCGCGATGCTTTGCAATGTCTCACACGCACACGTACGTACAGGACTACAACGTTGCCTTTCTAATAACCGGGTAGATTTAATTGACATGTGTGTCCTAATAATTCTAAGAATGGAAAAAAGGTAGCACGACATTTTAGATGATGTTTGTCTTTGCAATCTCATCAATTGTTCTGTTGCAGGTCCTATGGAGTTGAACCCCAGCGCAGGGAGGATGAAGACCAGGAGGAGAGCTGGCGCTTCAGGCAACACCGACGATAATGCCAGCCCACGAGACAGCAGGATCGGAGATCTACCCAGATGCATCCTCGACACGATCTTCACTTTCCTCACCACCTGCGATCCCTACGGGAAACCGGGCGGCAAACCCCAGTAAACACTTGGCAAAGGACACACGGCAGACGGGGTAACGGCAAAGAGATCAACCCAAAGCGCCAAAGAATGGCCAAGAACTTTTATATTTAAAATTTTCACATTTTGTGTGTTTGAATTTCAAGTTTTTTTAAAAAAATAGGGTCTTTGCCGAGTGTCAATCCTCTGACATTCGGCAAAAAGCTAACAGACCAAACGGCTGCCAACGACCATTGGCGGCCATGACACGTATTGGGCACATATCACCTCTTTGCTGAGTGTGAAGCCTCGAACACTCGACGAAGAGCTAACGTCCCTAACGGCTGCCACCAGACGTTGGCGGCCGTGGCACGTGTTGGGCACGTACGTGCTCTTTACCGAGTGTCATGCCTGTGACACTCGGTAAATTCTTGTATTTGCCGAGTGGATTTTTTGTAGACACTCGGCAAAGGCTTGTATTTACCGAGTGTCTTGGCTTTGTCGAGTGCTTTATTGTAGACACTCGGTAAATCATGTCTTTGCCGAGTGCCCGATAAAATACACTCGATAAAGAATAATGCACTCAACAACTATGAGGTTTTCCGTCGTGGATGCAGCCAGGGCAGCTCTGGTCTCCACTGAGTGGAAGGTTGTGTTCAGGTCATCACCGGACTGCCTCGCTGACAGCATCACGGCACTGTCCTGTGGCACGGGCCGCGCCATCCGCGCATCAGGCTCGAGTGGTCCGACCAGTGGGAGTGGCGCGCCAGCGTGATCAGCGACACGCTCACCACACTACGGCAAACGGTATATTTGCCGAGTGTCCTGGACACTCGGGGCAAAAGCCCAAAAACACTCGGCAAATCCGGCAAAGGAGACTGAGTAAAGCGGGTGTCGGCTATGAGCCATTTGCCGAGTGTCTTTTGTCGGACACTTAGCAAAAGATTCACCGAGGGACCAAACCAACACTCGGCAAACAATTTAAAAAATTAAAAGAAAAACTCGCAGCGCCCCACGCTGCCAGCCCGGCCATGCCGCCGCCGCACGTCCGCGCCGCGCGCCTGGCCGCACCACCGCCGCCTGCCCGCCGCATCCGGCCGCCACCCGATGCGCTCGGCCGCTGCTCGCCACGCCCGACCACTGCAAGCACCGGGGCCGCGCCCGCCCGGCCGCCGGCCGCGTCGGGGCCGTGCCGCGCCCGCGCCGCCACCAAACCGAGTCAGGGCTGCGCCGCGCCCGGCTGCCGGCCGCCGCTCACGTCGGGGCCGTGCCCCGCCCGTGCCGCCGCCAAGCCGAGTCGGGACCCCGCCCACGCAGCTGTCAAGCCGAGTCGGAGCCGCGCCGCGCCCGGCTGCCGGCCACCGCTCGCGCCATGGCCGAGCCCCGCCCACGCCACCACCAAGCCGAGCCGGGGCCTCGCCCACGCCGGTGCCTGCTGCGTTAGAGGGAGAGATGAGAGAGACGTCCGTGAGAGGGAGAGAGAGGGGGAAAGATATTTTATTTCTATGTTGGAGGGGTGATCCATGTGCTCATGTATGGACCAATAGGAGCTCACCATTTTGATGGGTTGGGTTGCAGACGTGGCAACATACGGTTTCTCTATGAGTTTATAACAAAATTTTGGATAGATAAACAATTTCAAATGAAAAGGTTTTAAACTACAAAGTTTTACATCTCTTCGAGACCTACAACTTTTATATAGAACATATTTACATATGAGGTCATTTAAAAATTTTAAAAATTTAAGATTTCAAATTAGATACATTATAATGATATTTTAAAGTATTAAACCATCTCAAATTAAAAGGTTGTAAACTACAAAGTTTTATACTTCTTAAATACGCACAACTTTGATATATAACTTATTCACATTCAAGATCATTTGAAAATTTTAAAACTACAAATTTCAAATTAGTCAACTTATAATAATATTTTGAGTTATTGAACAATCTCAAATACAAAAGTTGTCAACTACAAAATTTTAGATCTCGTCAAGGTGTATAACTTTGGTATAAAGTTTTTCCATATGAGATCATATAAAAAAGTTTGTAGTAAAAAAACATCTACTTACTATCTCACGTACAATCACACGTATACTTATTGTGAGATGTTTCAATTTTGTAAACATCGTTAATATAAAATATGTAAAATCTTCATAACTTTTTATCTCGGCCTCCACGTGTGATACCCTCACATCAGGACAAATTTCATAATTTTCAGATTCCATTTGCTTTTTTTAAAATTTAAAAATTATTGGGACAAACGTTAATGGCCATATTTCTTCGCACAAGATATTCAAAATTTCTTTTCTTTTCATGGGTAAATAACATGAATATAATTTTTCTGCTCATTGTATTCTATTATTTGAATCACTTGTAGTTAAAATTTGACTTGATTTAAAAAATTGATTGAAATATGATTAATTAATTAAATATAGCAAAAAATACAAAAACGTACCAAATTTTAACATGGAGTAACACATGTTGTATGTGAATAGTAGAAAAAGTTTTGATGCTAAAAAGGAAAAAAAACTTAATTGTTTGCCGAGTGTCACGAAAAACACTCGGCAAACTCGCATCTTTGCTGAGTGTCAAAGATAATACACTCGGCAAAGAGCTTGTTTTCCGAGTGTCAAAAAAACACTCGGAAAACACTTATCTTTGCCGACTGTATTTTTTGGCACTCGATAAATGTCACACCCGGTTTTAGAAAACAAACCAAGTGTACCCTGTATGTGTGACAGGATCAAGTTTCACACGTACGATGAGCCAATAGTGAATAACAGATACGGTATCACGTAAAATAAACTATATAAATGACTTACAATTCTATCAGAGTTACAGCGTATCTTGTAAACGAAGGATCCAAACTTCACAGGCAATCGACTGGGGGTTGCGTACACCTAGAACTCAGCACCATCTTCATCAGCTTCACACACCTTCTTTTCTGAGCAGCGATTAGCAAGGATGAGTACACTTATGATTGGTAGTCAGGAAGGCCACGAGAAATAACCAGAGATCAAATTAATATCAACTTTAAGTATATTAATCATGCGAGGATCCAGACCACTCTTAACTGTGAGTACGGCTGATATATTAGTTTTACACTCTACAGAGGTTGTACACGTTCACCATAAGTCGCGTAAAAGTTCAAAAGACCTTTAAACCCAACCATGTTGTGCGGATCAGGCACGCATCACACTACCAAGGTGTGATTGCATAGGGACGCTACGAGGCCTTTACAAAGATTCCCTAATAAGTGCAGTCCGCTAAGGTTTTAAAATCCAAGCAAAGCTTCCCTTCCTAATGAGGTCTGTCTCTTAGCTAAGCCCACAGCTCAAGAGGACCGGGTTATACCTCATCGAAGTCTCCCCCACTTGCCCTTTCGGTAAGACATGCACAAACTAGAGTCTCTAATTATTCAGCCAAGGCCAGAGCCCATTAGCACTCATGGTTGTACTGTTTTCCTGAGTGGTCACTCCATGTTCCAATTAAATCATCATGATAGTGTAATTAAAGCATAGGTAGAAAGATGGTTAGGGACACTTGCCTTTCTCCAAAGTATAGCTGGTCAGATTATCTTCAACTCTTGCTCTTTGAATAACGTTCCATCTACTCGTAGCAATCATCGAGCACAAGCAAGCATACAACTATACAAGCAAACAAACAAGTACAACTAAGAACAATACACCAATCAAAAGAAAAGCTTTAAAACACAGCAGTAAAGGATAAGGCTCGATGCTATGGTCACGCAAGCGCAAGAAACGCTGAAAACGGAGCTTCGGTTGAAAAGATACAGCTATTGGAAGATTTAGATTATAAAAGGCACAAAAGACTATATGCTTGATTAATTTTAATTAAATAAAATCATAGATACAGGTTATTCTCTATGTTAGAATTAATTCAATTATGTTTGAATTTATAAAACACCAAAGTAAAACTTAATCATATTTTATTTATAACTATTTATGTATAAATTATATCAAATTAAATATTAACTTTAAATAAAACATGTGAGAGCATTTAATTGAATCATAAGTATTTTGAGTTGAGCTATCAAAAGTTAATTTAGAAAGCACATTTATGTTAGTGTTAACCACATGAATATTTATTATGAAAACTCCAAGTTTTAACTCCAGGTTGTTTTTAATTAGAAAAGGTCACTTTCATTAAACATTAATGAAATTAACATCACTTTATGAAAACCGAGATAAAACTTAATTAGATTTTAATTACAAATATGCAAGTACATATTATTCCAGTTAAAACATTGAGTTAAAATATATGAGCATTTAATGAAATAAAACTAACTATTCAAGTTTTACTTAAAAAACACATGTGTCTTGATATTAGTCATATTAACATTAATTATGAAATAATGAGGTGTAACTCTAATTACATTTTAATTAGAGAAGCTATTTATCATAAATATTATCAAGATTAATATTTGTTAATGGAAATATGACATATAACCTAGTCAAATTTTAATTAGAAGACCAATTAAATAAATATTAATCAATTTGACATTAGTATGAAAATCTAAAGTGTAAACCTTAATTAGATTTTAATTAGAGAAGCATATTTGAATATTATTTAATTAATTTAACATAAATAAAAAAATCAGAAATAATTTTATATTAAATAATATTTTTAAAATATAGTTCATGATAATACAAATCTATCGCAACGAGAACGTATCAAAACGGATGTAAAATGTGAATTCTATGGTTAAAACAATGTTGTAGGGACCTATACTCAATTAACTATAGATTTCAGGGGCTAGCTAGGAAGATTCGCAAGACTCACCGAACAGTGGCCGCAAAACATGATAAGTTCACGCTTGGATCTACAAAAGCGCAGGGCTTGGACAGAACTATAAGGATCTAATCTTTCTAGGGGGTTTTTTGTTAAATGCGCAAGACACAAGAATGGATCTAAAGATTTCATGATTCTCCAGGGACTTAAATGCAAAACCGCGTTCTTCCTCCGCTAATCAACACAGAGGCCTCTCACCGGCGCCCCTGGGCGGCTCGGCTCGCCGATGTTCTGGCGATCTAGGGCGGCTGTGAGCGCGCGGGTGGAAGGGAGGAGGTCGGGTGAGGTCGCGGAGATGCTCACCGGCGCGGAAAGTGGAGAATGACAGCCGGATTTTGGTCGGCGGCGGAGGAGGCGCCCGGCGGCTCGGATCCTCGCGCGGGGGAGCTTTTCCAGCGGCGGAACGACGACGGGAAGCGGCTGGATCGATGCGTCTTGGCGAGTGGATCGTCATGGTGGTGGCGGCTTGCTCCGAGAGGGCTCGACGGCGGCAAATCGGTAGCAATGGCGATGGCGGCGCCAGCCCTTGCTCCGACGAGCTCGTGGCGGCGGCGACGGCGCTGCTTGGCGCAGGGGGCAGGGCGAAGGCTGCGTGGAGGCTAGGGCTTGCAAGGCGGCAGCATATTATAGGGGCGCGGAGGCCAAGGAGACCGTGGCGCGCACGCCAAGGACGACCGGTGGCGCACAGCGCCTGGAGGGTCGGGTCGGCGGAGCTCGGCCGGCTCGCGAGCTGGGCCCTCTTGGGAGTGGCCCAACGGCGGGGAGAGAGGAGGGGGAAGCAGGCCGGGCTGGTAGTGTTCGACCCGGAGAGGATTTAGGGTTTCCTTTTTTTAGAATATCACTTTCCCGTGCAAAGATTATTCCAGAATATTCCAGATAAATCATTTGAGCCGCAAAAATACTCAGAAAATTCCAAAAATCTCGGAAAAAATCCCAGAGATAGATTTGGTCATGAGGAACCCAAATAATGTATTTGAAGCTCATGAAAAAGATTGTTACCACCTCCCAAAAATTGGAATTTGCGCTAGGAAAATGGGAATAGTTTCTAGAAAAATCTAGAAAATTCCCATTGGGCTTCTAAACAAAATTTTTGAAAACTAGCACACATTATCATCACCTATATTGATTTAAATTTAATTTAGAAAACAAAATTTCCCTATACTAAATTCCCTGTAAATTATATAAAGCTTGGGAAAATTTTAGAAATTTAAGAAAATTATTATATTAACTTATCTTATTTTTCACATCCTAAAATTTGGAAATTTTAGGGTGTGACAGTAAATAACATGAATATAATTTTTTTATTCATCATATTTTAACACATGTTATATAAAAGTAGTAGAAAAAGTTTTTAGGCTAAAAGGAAAAAAACTTAATTATTTGCCGAGTGTTGAAGATAATGCACTCGGCAAAGAACTTCTTTATCGAGTGTATTTTTTTGCATTCGGTAAATAAGCTCTTTGTCGAGTGTATTTTCTTTTGACAATTGTCCGAGAAAATGCACTCGACAATTTTTTTTCCCGTAGTACGGCGGCCCCATCCGCCGGTTCATCATCCGGCAGACGCGCCCGCTCTTCCCGACTGTCAGGTGGCTCCAGCTGCTGTCGGAGAAAGGAGTCGTCGTGGAGCTGGTCTTCCACATGCCACCCCCGATGTTCTGCCTGCCCTACTTCCTCTTCAACTATACCTGCCTCCGGTCTCTGAGCCTCGCCAACTGCGTGTGGCCCAGAATAATCCCGGTCAACGTCTACTTCCCCACCTACTTGCCGGCGTGGACACTCCCGCACCTCGTGGAGCTCACACTGATCCGGATGGACATGATGATGGGAGAGGTCGAGGACCTGCTGCGGCGGTGCCCGGCGCTGCTGAGCCTGCAGTCTTCTACCCCCGGCCGCCGGGGATGGAGGGTGCGGATCCTGTGCGAGACCCTCCGGAGCGTGACCTTGGTGGGGTGCAACATCAACCCGTACTGGGTCTTTGTCTCCGCCTGGAAGACGCCCAACCTTGAGCAGGTGCTGTGGTGGCCACCGAAGCC
Organism: Echinochloa phyllopogon; assembly: GCA_033239725.1. Lineage (NCBI taxonomy): Eukaryota > Viridiplantae > Streptophyta > Magnoliopsida > Poales > Poaceae > Echinochloa > Echinochloa phyllopogon. Next base: position 16,809,564 of record BTCW01000015.1, on the reverse strand, counting down.
ATTCTGCGTGGGTTACGGCCTTACGGGCCCGTCGAGAAGTGGCTGTCGAGGCTGCACACACTCGGTTTCTTCCAGGGGCATGCGATCTCGCTGGTTGGGGTGACGATCGGGAATGTGAGGACCATTATTGCTCTCAGAACCGACATGGATAGCTACGGTGAGGTGCAGCAGTTCATGGACATGCTGCACAACCTTCCCCACCTCGAAACACTTTACGTGCAGGTTTTGTTACTGTTGACAGTGAAAATTGGCTTTGGCCCGGCCAAACCGGTCTGACCGGTTTGCCAAACCGGTTAGACCGGTTTGGTTCTGTAATTCGAGTAGGATTAAGATTCCGAGTTTAATCCCATATTGTAACCTATTCGAAAGGGGTAAGACTTCCCCGGCCTATAAATATAAAGGCTAAGGCCGATTGAGAGGTATTCCAATCGAATCAAACACATTTATCCTTTACTTTTTATCTCTCAAACCCTAATCTTTTCCAACCCCCATATTCTATTCTTTGCTCGTCTCTACGGCGTTCAAAGGCGTTCTAGGTGGCCTGCTGACCCTAGAGCAACCCTAGCTTGCTTGAGCTCCGACGGGGTCCCTCCCGAGCTCGAGTTTCTAGGTCTTCACGAGTTCCTGCCTGAAAGCGGTCTGACCGGTTTCAGGAACCGGTCTGACCGGTTTGCCCGAGGAGCTCAAGAGTTGGCCGTTGTGATGGCCGTGCTGCGCGTTCGATCTATCTCGAGTCTGTTGGCGCGTTTTTGTGTCAACATACTTTTTGGCGACTCCGCTGGGGAAAGATTAATCTGGTTTTAAGACCGATTTAATTTACTCCAATAATGTCTGGATCAACGTGCGACCTTGATAGAGACAACATCATCACCGCGACGATGGAAGAGCTCACGGACGAGGAGCGGAAGCGGTACCTAATCGCCGAGGAGCACTTCAGGACGCAATTCTTGAAGGGCTTCAAAAAAGATCGTGGTGGTCTTGTCAAGAGAGTGGAGGAATTCGTCATGCCAGCTTTCAAGCTGGCAAACGACCAAGTTGAAGAACTTCCAAAGGTAACTGGCGAATCCTCTGATTTGATGCAGCAAATTACTCGCATGATGGATGATAAATTGGTTGCTGCACAAACTGCTACTAGTGAATTGATCGCTAGTATGACGGGTAATTCTGATAAAGGTAAAAATAACGTAGAATCTAATGAATTACCTAACCAAGATCCTAGCTCATCAGGCGTGCCAGAAAATGTATTAGATCCTAATTTAGGCATGCCGATGAATTTCTATGCGGGACAACCACCTCACCATGGTTCGGTCCACGAACCGGTTAGACCGGTTTTGCCTCCTCTGGCAGTCAGACCGGTTCCATGGGTACAGGGGCACCGGGTGTGATGGTTTTATCTAATACGGTTGCTTCTGGTCCTGTTTACACTACTCCACGCACTACGGTTGTGGGAAGTATACCCCACGGATCTGGCGCGTCTCACGGGCCGATTCCGAATACTTCTCAAAGTGCAATGTATAATGTTCCCCGTATTCCACAAAACAGAGGTGATGAGAATTATCAAGCTGAGTTAGCTAAGTTTAAAGAAGATATAGCTAATACACTTAGAGCAAGACTCGACCTTGAATTGGGTAATTCACGCTTATATCAAAAACCGTATCCGCCTGAATTTGATTTAGTTGCTTATCCTAATGGTTGGCGTGTTCCTGATTTTATTAAATTCAGTGGTGAATATAATAGAACTCCTTGGGAACATATTAGTCAATATATCTTGCAATTAGGGGAAGCATCATTTTATGAACCATTGCGTATACAGTTATTCTCATTATCTTTAACTGGAACTGCTTTTTCATGGTTTTCTTCGCTTGCTCCTAATTCTATTCAAAATTGGACTCAATTGGAGCGCAAATTTCATGATCATTTCTTTAGCGGAGAAAACGAAGCTAAATTGTCTGATTTAACATCGGTTAAGCAAAGCTGAGAGGAATCGGTTCTTGATTACTTCAAAAGATTTAAAGATGTTAAGAACCGATGTTTTAACATAACTGTTTCTGAAAAAGATTTAGCAGATTTAGCTTTTGCGGGCTTACGGTCTCATTTCATGGAAAAGCTAGAGGGTTCTGATTTCCTTACTATTAATCACTTGCAAATGAAGGCTATGAGTCTAGAGCTTAAGTTTAAAAATTCAAAAGAATCTACTAAACCACATCGTTCGAATGTGCATATTGTTGATAATGATTCTGATAGTTCGGACGATGAGAAAGAAATTTATGCTGCTGAATTTGTTTGGTCATCAAAGAGTAAACCTGGTTCTTGTCCCTCGTTGAAGCCGATTCAGAAAAATTGACAAGAAGAAATTAAGTTTACTTTTGATGTAGCCAAATGTGATCGTGTTTTTGATGAATTGCTTAAGAATGGCTTTATTAAACTTTCTCATGCAATTCCACCAGCCGATTAATTGAAAAATCGTGCGTATTGTAAGTGGCATAATTCTTTTTCACATGCGACCAACGATTGCAATGTTTTTCGACGACAGGTACAATCGGCCCTTAATGAAGGTCGATTAGTGCTAGCTGAAATGCAAGTTGATAAGGCTCCTTTCCCTATTCATACCTTGGATTTGAATACTAAGGTGATCATTCGGCCGGAACAAGCCGATGGAGCTAAGGGAAAGAACGTGGTGATTGGAGACCCAAGGCCGGAAAAACTTAATGATAAAGTTCCGGTCAGAACAGTGATGATTGGGAGAACTCTTGATGGTAAAGAGTCTCTGAAGATTACTATTAACACATCAAGGCCTAGGGGGCAAGAAAGTTCCTTGGAAGAGAATCGGTTCGCTAGTCACGTGAAACCGGTCAGACCGGTTTGTCTCCAGACCGTCCAAGAACTTTCAAGCCTAAGCGCCCGGAAGTGGGTACTTGGAAGTTTAATGAGCCAAAGGTTCAAGGAAAGGTTCTGAAGCAAGGACCTACTTTCTCTCAGCTCATGAACAAGTATACAAATGCCGTTCAAGTTGATCGGCCAACAAAAAAGAGACAGAGGTCACCGCAGTGTTGGATCAATTCTACAGCTTATAAGCGCCGTGGTGACATTACTGGGACTTCGGTACATGACCGATTGGGCTCATACCAATCAGGTCCTTCGACTGCTCCCAAAAGCGGTCAGACCGGTTTTGTGAACCGGTCAGACCGGTTTCGGTCTGAGCAGAGGGTCCAAGCTCCTTCTAAGCAAGAGTACCGTGTCAAGGAGAAAAAGGAGGACGTGCAAGCCAAACCCAGTGGGTTTGTAAAAATTGGCGATATTCTAGTGGCTATGCAAGATTTGGGTAAAAAGCCGATAGTCATTGGAGATTCGGCTCCTGTTCTAGTCAAAAAGCAGGTCATGGTCAATGATCGTGAGACTAGCAGTAGCAAGGGCGTGAAGAAGGTCTTTCAACCAAGGTGGTGTCCTTCTGGTTTGACTCATACACAAACGAGAAAATTGCAACGCCTGCGGAACAAAGAAAAAAGGGAACAGGAAGCTGAAAAGCTGAGGGATGAATACTTTAACAATTACAGACATATGATTCCTCATACCAAGATCTAGCAAGCTAAGTTCATTGTACAATCAACAGCACAACCGTCAGACCGGTTTCTGAATCTGGTCAGACTGGTTTGGATCAGCCCACCGCTGCAGAAGCGGTCAGACCGGTTTCTGGAACCGGTCAGACCGGTTTGATGACAGGAGCGGGAGCTGAGATTACTTCAACCATCGATACTACTTCGCCAATTTCTCCACTGGTTGAAGATGAAGAATTAGTTGATTTTGAACCTTCTCCAGAACATGACAACATGGAAATCAATGTTGTATATTTGTCTTCTAATTATTATGTGGTGCCGGAGGAGGAAATCTATCATCTTCAACTTGGGCCTCGAGATGCTGTTTTCCAGAAGCCTAGTGAATCAGAGAATCATCTCAAAGCTTTATATATGAGAGGGCACATCAACGGGAAGCCAATTCTCGTATGTTGGTTGATTGTGGAGCTATTATAAATCTTATGCCATACTCTCTCTACAAGAAGATTGGCAGAAAAGACGAAGAATTGATAAAGACGAACATGACGGTCAGTTGAGTTGGTGGAGGTGATCCCATTGGTGCCAAGGGGGTGGCTTCTATGGAGTTGACCGTCGGGAGCAAGACTATTGCTATGGCTTTCTTCGTCTCTGAAGTGCAAGGTAACTTCAGTTTAATCCTTGGTCGAGATTGGATTCATGCAAATCAATGCGTACCTTCTACCTTGCATCAATATCTTATTCAGTGGATCGGTGATGAAGTTGAAGTTGTACATGGTGATACTTCTTCCTTCGTTGCAACGGCCGATTCCGATTCTATTAGTACAAATGGAAATATTAAGTGTTTGTCGGGCTTAGATTTGACTGATTATGAGCTGATCAGTTGCACTAAGGATGGTTTCGTCACTTCTACATTAAAGCCGATGGAGAATCGGTTGAATTACTTGCTGTAATTAATGGAGCAAACAAATCAATAGAGACAAACCAGTCAGACCGCTTCTGGAAACCGGTCAGACCGGTTTAGGCCTGAACAACGCCGATCAAGCCAAACCGGTCAGACCGCTTCGGGGAACCGATCAGACTGGTTTACGTCGGGACAGTGGCTTCAAGACCGAATTGATCATCATCGAGCACATTCGGCCGGTATGTTTGAAGCCATTGAAGATCTCGGTGATATGGATAAGTTGGGTCAAGGTTTCACATCAGCCAACCCTTTAGAAAAAATAGATATTGGTGATGGTACTATTCCTAGGCCAACTTTTGTTAACAAAAATTTATCGGCTGAGTTTAAAGCCAAGTTAATAAATTTGTTGAAAGAGTATGTCGATTATTTTGCTTGGGAGTACCGTGAGATGCCCGGTTTGAGTCGTGATTTAGTTGAGCATCGTTTACCAATAAAAGCCAATTTTAGGCCTTTTAAACAATCGGCTAGACGTTTTAATCCCGCTATTTATGACCGAATAAAAGAAGAAATTAATCGTTTGCTAGATGCTGGTTTTATTCGGACTTGTCGTTATGCGGAGTGGATTTCTAATATTGTTCCGGTTGAAAAGAAAGATTCAGGAAAACTTAGAGTTTGCATTAATTTTAGAGATCTTTATAAAGCCACCCCGAAAGATTCATATCCTATGCCTATAGCCGATCTCTTAATCAATGAAGCTTCTGGACATCGTGTTGTTTGTTTCCTTGATGGCCGAAAAGGATATGCACAAAATGGCTTTTCAATGTCCAGGATTTATTGGTTTGTTTGAGTGGGTGGTTATGACTTTTGGATTGAAGAATGCTGGCGCAACTTATCAAAGAGCTATGAATTTAATCTTTCATGATTTACTTGGTGTTATTGTGGAAGTATATATTGATGATATCGTAGTTAAATCGGATGGCTTGAATTCTCATTTAGCCGATTTAAAACTTGCTCTTGAGAGGATGCGACGGTATGGCTTGAAGATGAATCCACTCAAATGTGTTTTTGGTGTTTCGGCTGGGAAGTTTTTGGGATTTATTATTCATGAGAGCGGCATAGAAGTTGATCCCAAGAGAATTGAAGCTATGAACAGAGTCGAAGCTCCTACTTGCAAGAAAGATTTGCAAAAGTTTCTAGGCAAGGTAAATTTCTTGAGAAGATTTATAAATAACTTGTCTGGAAAGGTTGATGCTTTTATTCCTTTACTCCGGTTGAAAGATGAAGCCGATTTTACCTGGGGGGCAAAACAGCAAGAAGCTTTTGAGAAGATCAAAGAGTACTTATCTTCACCACCGGTGCTTAGGGCGCCTAAGAGAGGGGTTCCATTCAGACTTTACGTGGCGGCTGAAGATAGAACTGTCGGGGACAGTCCCAGGGGATCCCCTAACAGTCGGGGTAATCACCCTTAAAAAACGATCTACCACGAAATACCGAATCACCGGCAGCCCGGAAGGGCCATCGAGGCAGCACGGCCCGTCACGGCCTATCGCGGCCCAAGAACGGCCGTCCAAACTCGCCTGTCGAGGGGATCTGAGTCGCTATCCCCGTCTCCGCCTCGCTCGAGGGCCGTGCACCCCCTCGAGCATGCACAACACAAACCCCGCCTCGCCTCGTGGGCCGCGCACCCCTCGAGCGGGCGAGCCGACTCCGCCTCGTTCGAGGCAACCCTCTACTCAACGCGGCGCACCCCAGCGCCCCGCCCGACAACGGCATTTAATGCCCGGCCCATCAGGCGGACGCCAAAGTCAAAAGGCAATCTTTCCCCACGCCTCGCCGCTGACACCAACAGAGCTCGCTGTGCCACCTGCTCCGGTCACTATGCGTCCTCACCGACGCTGTGCGGACGCACGCGGCACTGCGCAAGGCCCTGTGCAGACTGGCAGACATCATTCCGCGCCACTATTCCACCCACTCCCGTCCTTTCCCCCGGGGGGAGCCCTCGAATGGGCACGGAGGACCCTCGAACGAATATTTGAGCAGCGACCAAGTACAAGCTCCGATCGGACGCGGCCCGATGATGACGAACGCCAGGTCAAATCCACCAGCGGCGGGCAGCTGGGTGCGGATGACGGCAGCGCCACCCCTCGAAGTCACTCCAGGACAAGCACAGGGACGGCCACGACGCCCACGGAGCTCGCCATAAATCTCCCGCCAGGGTCAAGGACGACCGCACACTCGGCGCCATGCTCACCAGTGCACACCCCTGTAGCACACACTGTATTTGTACCTGTAAGCCTCTTCCCCCCTTCTCTCCTTGGCCTATAAAAGGAGGGAGGGAGTGAGAGAGAGGGAGAGGCCGCCGGAACACAACCACCGCCTCACACGATATTGGCACCCACCTCAATCACTTTCACACTCATTTTCAGGGACTTGGAGACTCTTTCTCCTCTCCCACCGTGCTTGTAGCCCCCCACTGCAAGCACCACGGTGCAAGATAGTACAGCGCCCTGAGCGCACTCTGCTGGACGTACGACCTCGCGGTCGGAACCAGGATAAACCCTTGTCTCTCCGTGGTAGCTCTTGCATCAACTATCAAGGGACGGGACACAGCGCATTCTGTGTGGCGCTGCAGATTAGCCGACCAATTCCAGCACCGACAGTGGCGCGCCAGGTAGGGGGCTAGCGCTGTGATCAACCCACTTCACCCGGTCAGTTCCCTTGACGGCAAGCCAAGCCCAGGCCATGTCGCCACGATCCGCCACGGGGTCCCCCGGCCCGCTTCCGCGCGGGTACCGGATCACGTTTGGGAGCCTGGAGTTCGAAGCGACCGGTGAGGGCTTCCTCATGCGGCTTGCCTCCAGGGCGCCCGACATGATGATCATTACCCCGACACCGCCAACACCGTCTTAGCTCAGAAGACGTCGAAAACTGCTCGAGATGCAGATTCGCGTGGAGCGGCGCGTTGCCCCACGCATCGTCCTCCCTGATTAGGACGCACACCTGCAGCTCCGGCCCGCTGCCACATTACAGGGGGGCAGACCCCCGCCGGCGGCTCCCGCGGAGGAAGCGCGCTGGGAAAATATGGCCGGGCCGGTGCGGCTCCCATACGGGATGAACAACTCCGCCGCCAGCTACTCCGCGGCAATCAGCGCCAACCTGAACGCGCACAAGGATTCGCCGGGTCACCAGCTGGGTTCGATCCGCGACCTCAACATTTCCTCGCCCGACGGGTCCCAGCCCGAGTCGGATGACGGGGAAAATGTGCGCGGCCAGGAGCACCCGGACCTGGACTACTCAGGGTTGCGCGACCGCGAAGGCCTTGTCACCTTCCAGGCCATTGCGGACTTCTGCCTCACCTGTTTTGACGATTCCAGCGAAGGGGAATACGACCCCATGCGGGAATGCTTCGTCCTCGACGGCGAAGTAGAGTCCGTGGCCAGAAGCTCGTCGCCGCAGCAACCCTGATTCGGGTCATGCCTGAACCGTTGACGCCGGAAGCACGTGGCATGCGGCGCCAAGTGCAGGCCCTTGTCGAAGGAGTGGCCATTCAACAAGCGGAAAGTTCCGCCTCCCGCATGCGCCACCAGGCCAGTTCAAGAGCCGGAGGTTGCAAGTGGGATAAGGAACAATCCAGCCATACCCCGCCTATGGGCGCATGGACGTCCAACCGTCCAACGAACGATGGAAGGGCGCTCGTGGCCGGCGACCGCGAAACAAGGAGGTCTGCGAAGGACCAGCTCGCGGACACGGGAGGCGCCATCGACGACGGCGATGCGCGCAACATCCTGAACAAGAAGAGGCAGGACGTGGCGCCTCCTCGCAGTAGGAACCCCCGACGAGGGGGTCGCTATGACAGCGAGGAGGACAACAGCCCGACGCCGGAACCCCCGGGAACCCCTGTGTTCAGCCGGAAGATCCGTTCGGCCGCCATCCCGCCACGCTTTCGTCAGCTGACCACCATCACCAAGTATTCGGGCGAGACGAAACCCGAGACGTGGCTCAACGACTACCGCCTGGCTTGCCAGTTGAGCGGGGCCACCGACGACGCCATAATCATTCGCAGCCTTCCGCTTCATCTCGCGGACTCGGCGCAAACGTGGCTCGAGCACCTACCCACGAACCAGATCCACGACTGGGACGACCTGGTCAGGTTGTTCGTAGGGAAGTTCCAGGGCACGTACGTGCACCCCGGAAACTCCTGGGACCTGCGCGGGTGTCGGCAGGCCGCCGACGAGCCGCTGAGAGACTTCATCCGCCACTTCTCCAAGCGCTGCATCGAGCTCCCGAGCGTGGGTGATTCCGAAATCATCCACGCCTTCCTCGAGGGCACGACCTGTCGAGAGCTGGTGCGCGAGCTGGGGCGAAACCATCCCACCAGCATCAACGCTCTGTTCGACATCGCCACCAACTTCACCTCTAGGGAGGAAGCTGTTGGGGCAATCTTCGACGGCAAGACCAAGGGGAAGCGCGCGGAGGAGCTGCCCGCGGAGGGCAGCAAACCCAAGGCAAAGGCGAAGAAGGGCGAGGTCTTCACCAACGCCTGGAACATTCAACAGCTACGTCGCTTCTATCCCTAAATCTCTTAGTATTTCTTGTAAATACTTCATGTTCTTAGTTGACGACAATGAAAAGTTTGCGAAAAACATGGAAACATTGTTATTAACAGCATGAACAAGGGGGACTTGGTTCTATTCTCGACCTAGTCTTGATAAAGCCAAGCCCCCCTCGGGGGCTACAGGGGGGTTTACCCCCCTAATCGTCCAAATTTTTTCAAAAAATTGTGCTAAAACTCGAGACGCCTGGAAAGATGCGGGGCGCGAGCTAACTAAAGCTAGAGCCGGCTGAGCCGTGAGACCGCCTGCGCCCTCGAAGGGATATGGCATCTCCCTCTCCACTCCATGCCTTAATTACTCGCGAATTCGAAATACCCGGCCGAAATCTTTCCAAGCCAAGAGTAGCACAATAGAACAATCGAACAAGTTCGAAACGCACAATCGACATTTAATCTTAGTTTATTTACAAGGCTAGTCTCCTAAGAAAACTAAGATACATCTAGATACTAAGCCTGAACCTTTCAGGCTCCGCCTTCCTACGGGGGCGTGGTGGCTTCGGCAGCGGTGGTCGAAGGGACCGACGCGAGGGCCCCGGGACCATCGTCATCACGGCTCACCGAGGCGATGGCCTCCTCAAGGGACGCCACGGCGTCGGCCTCAGGATCAACCTCAGCTTCGGTGGCAGCCGCAGCCTCAGGCTCGATGTCGGCGCACGCATCTTCATCATCTTCAGGGAAGAGGTCGCACCCGAACTTGGCGGCAAGCGCCGTGGCGGCGTCCTCAGCACCATCATCGGCCTCGTCGAGTGCAGCAAGGGCGGCGTCGTCGTCCAGGTCTGCATCGATGAAGTAGCCGCGCGCCACCGCCGCGAGGTCGATGACGTAATGCGTCAACACCACACCGAGTGCCTTCTTCACACCAAGGTGAAGGGCGTTCTCGAGGCGCTCTGTCATGCAGCCTTTCAAAGACCTCAGGCGGCTGGGCAACGACGACCCTGACTGCACGTCGACGCACTGAATGTCCCGGCACGCCGCATCGGCGGCGACCCTCGGTGCCTCGAGCTCCCCCTTGGCCTCGGAGTAGGCGGCCTGAACAGCCACCACCTCATCCGCCTTCTCCGCCTCGGCCCTCCGCAGCCCTGGCAAAGCTCGAGTACGTCAAGACGAACTCCAACACAGAAACAGCCAAGAAAGCCAGGAAAGCATAAAGCCATACCGTCTACCAAGGCCCTGGCCTCGGTAAGCGCCGTGCGCTCTTGCTGGAGCAGGCCCTCCGCGGTGGCCCGCGCACCCTCCTCCTCTCGAAGCGTGCGGCCCAGCTGTTCGGCCTCATGGGCCTTTTGCTCCGCCCGGGCCGCCGCCTCCACGAGCTAGGACTGCGCGGCCTCGCGCGCCTTGCGCTCCCGCTCGAGCCGCGTTCGCTCTGCCGCCAGCGCCTCGCGCTCCTGCTGGAGCTGGCCCTGTGCCCCCAGCAGCCTGGCCCCGACCTCCTCGCGCGCCTTGCGCTCGAGCTCGAGCCACTCCAACGTCGCGGCCGAGGATCGGGCCTCCCGCTCCGCCGTGCCTCTCTCGGCGTCGCGCTCTCGCTCCGCGCGGGCCCTGGCCTCTCCGTGCGCGCGGGCGGCCGTCTCCGCCTCCCTCACCCGGACGGTGAGCTGAGACACCTCTGTGCCCAGGTCCGCGTTCGCCTGGCGGAACCGGCGAAGATCGGCGTACAAGTCCGCGATGCACGCGGTCTTGTCTGCCGCCTCCTGCCCCAGGCCGTCGTTGCGCAGGTAAAACCACCCCTTCGCCCAGCCGCTGTTGTTGGTGGTCATCCTGCAGGCCGGGTACTGGTGCTTCCGGGACTCAAGCGGCGCGAGCGTAAGGACGCCGGCGCACGAAGAACGCCGCACCCCCCTCCCCACGTCAGACGTACTAAGCTCGGCGCGGAAGAGGTGGACCCACAGGTCCCAGTGCACCTCGACCCCCAGCACGCCCTCACAGACGCCGACGAAGGCCGCCGCCTGAGAGACGGCGTTGGGGGAGAAGTTGTGGAGCTCCACGCCATAGTAGTGGCAGAGACCCCGCATGAACTGGCTGGCGGGCGCGTTGAAGCCCCGCTCGTGGAAGCGGATGAAGCTCACCACGTACCCCGCCGGCGGGTTCGGCACCCTGGCCGCCAGCGCCGGGACAATCCACGCCGGCCGCGCCGGATCGCCCCGGGGCGAGAGCTGCCCGCCGTTCACCAGGTCCTCCAGGAGGTGCTCGGTGGCGGTGGACGGAGTCCACTCGGTGACGCCTTTGATGATCACCATGACGGACGGCGAGCGGGGAGCGAAAGCGACGAAGATAGAAAAGCGGCTAGCGGGCTCGGAAGCGAGGAAAGAGCAGAGGCGAGAGCTGGTGCGAGGAATGGCGAAGGTGAGAAATCCCCGCCGCAGTATCCAGAGCCACTGACACATGGGCCACGCGCGCGCGGCGCATCAATGGCAACCGGGGGCCCCTCCCCCTTTTTTCGCCGCGGAACGGCACGCGCGAGCGGCGGCATTTACTGCGGCACGGTAAAACGAAGCGACGCAGCAGCGGCGCCTGACCGCCCGTCGCCTCGCCTCCCCCCAGCGCACGCCAACTCCGCCTAAAAAGGCGCACCCACTATGCCCATCTCGCCCACTCCGCGCTACGTCAGCCATGACCGCGCCCGCCAGCGGTTGTGCGCAGACCCGCAAACTGAAACGTCAAACCACCCTACCGTTGGGTTCCTTCCAAGGTAAGGCAAAAACGCCCCTCCACCCCGAGGCGCAGGGTGCTTCTAATCAGGGGCTCGAAGCCCGGGCCTCGAAAAGGTTCGACGGGCGCCCCAGATTAAAGCAATGTGAAGGCTGCCGGTCGCGCTCGACCAAACCTCGAGCCCGCTGCTCGAGGGCAACCTGCATCTTTCGCAAGGCCCTACTGATCAGGAGTACGAAGCCTGGCCCGCGAAAGGGTTCGACAAGCGCTCCAGATCGACAGAGTCAGAGACAATTCGGGCGTGTTCAACGGACTTTACCCCGAACGCGAAGTTTGGGGACGCCCCTGTTGTGTTCGAGGCCGGACAAAGGCAGCTAGTGGGGGGATCCCAACGAGGGAGAGCTTTCGCGCCCTCGGTCCCTGCGAAAGGGACCGAGCCCCACCTAGCAAATCTTTGCAAGCGCTACATGGACGTGTCTCCGGACCACGAGCCGACCCCTAGCGAACGGGGCACGGACGTCCACTTGAACTACCCGCTAACAGCTCACCGAGGCATCCGTGTACGCTGCCCGATTCGAGGGTTGCACGAATGACCTCACCCCTCTCCCCCGCGAAGGGGAAGCGAGAGTCATAACTCAAAGACAAGAAGCCCCTCCGATCGCCTCCGCTCGGGCCAGGAGCTCGGGGGCTCCTTGCAGCATGTCCTCCTCCTCTTATGCACGAATCATGTCGAAACAGTGCAGGGTCCGCCCCCCGAATTCCGTATAACTCGGTCTCAACCCCACTACGGCAAAAGGGGAGCGACCAACATAACCCTCAGAAGTCATAGCCCTTGCACGAGTGAACTCACTCCTCCAAGGGCTCGGGGGCTACACCCGCGGGTGCGCTCTCGCGCCCCCACGGAAAAACGTGCATAATCCAAAGGAGTAATCCCCGCAGAACGCCCGGGAATGATTCCGCGAACCATCAGCCTCTGCCCGACTAACCCTTAGTCCGACAGAGGCTCGGGGGCTACTGTCGGGGACAGTCCCAGGGGATCCCCTAACCGTCGGGGTAATCACCCTTAAAAATGATCTACCACGAAATACCGAATCACCGGTAGCCCGGAAGGGCCACCAAGGCAGTACGGCCCGTCACGGCCTATCGCGGCCCAAGAACGGCCGTCCAAACTCGCCTGTCGAGGGGATCTGAGTCACTACCCCCGTCTCCGCCTCGCTTGAGGGCCGCGCACCCCCTCGAGCATGCACAACACAAACCCCGCCTCACCTCGAGGGCCGCGCACCCCTCGAGCGGGCGAGCCGACTCCGCCTCGTTCGAGGCCAACCCTCTACTCAACGCGGCGCACCCCGGCGCCCCTCCCGACAACGGCATTTAATGCCCGGCCCATCAGGCGGACGCCAAAGTCAAAAGGCAATCTTTCCCCACGCCGCGCCGCTGACACCAACAGAGCTCGCTGTGCCACCTGCTCCGGTCACTATGCGTCCTCACCGACGCTGTGCGGACGCACGCGGCACTGCGCAAGGCCCTGTGCAGACTGGCAGGCGTCATTCCGCGCCACTATTCCACCCACTCCCGTCCTTTCCCCCGGGGGGAGCCCTCGAATGGGCACGGAGGACCCTCGAACGAATATTTGAGCAGCGACCGAGTACAAGCTCCGATCAGACGCGGCCCGATGATGACGAACGCCGGGTCAAATCCACCAACCCTCGGCCATCCCCTGGCAAGCCGGGCACGCCGCGCACTGTGGTCGACAGCAAGCGCCATGCCGGTCCCTGTGCCGCCAACTCTCGTCCTTCCCCACCTGCCTCGCCGTCGAATCAACCAGCGGCGGGCAGCTGGGTGCGGATGACGGCAGCGCCACCCCTCGAAGTCACTCCAGGACAAGCACAGAGACGGCCACGATGCCCGCGGGAGACGGAGCTCACCATAAATCTCCCGCCAGGGTCAAGGACGACCGCATACTCGGCGCCATCCTCACCAGTGCACACCCCTGTAGCACACACTGTATTTGTACCTGTAATCCTCTTCCCCCCTTCTCTCCTTGGCCTATAAAAGGTGGGAGGGAGTGAGAGAGAGAGGCCGCCGAAACACAACCACCGCCTCACACGATATTGGCACCCGCCTCAATCACTTTCACACTCATTTTCAGGGACTTGGAGACTCTTTCTCCTCTCCCACCGTGCTTGTAGCCCCCCACTGCAAGCACCCCCGGTGCAAGATAGTACAGCGCCCCGAGCGCACTCTGCTGGACGTACGACCTCGCGGTCGGAACCAGGATAAACCCTTGTCTCTCCGTGCTAGCTCTTGCATCAACCGTCAAGGGACGGGACACAGCGCATTTTGTGTGGCGCTGGGGATTAGCCGACCAATCCCAGCACCGAGGGGATTAGACGAGCCGGTTTCTATTGGCCTACTATGATGGCAGATTGTTTCAAATATTACAAAGGATGTGAGGAATGTTAGAAGTTTGGAAATTTGCACTTGTTCCTGCTGCATTGATGCATCCTATTATTAAGCCATGGTCGTTCCGTGGTTGGGGATTGGATTTTATTGGGCGAATTAATCCTTCATCATTAAAGGGACATCGTTTCGTGTTGGTTGCTACGGATTATTTTACTAAGTGGACCGAAGCGATTCCATTGAAGAATATGACACATCGAGAGGTGATTGAGTTTGTTAGGCAAAATATTATTCATAGATTCGGTATTCCTCAAACTTTGACAACGGATCAAGGTACTTCGTTTATGTCTAAAGAGGTACGTAAATTCGCCGAATCTTATAGAATTAAGTTGCTCAATTCATCTCCATATTACGCTCAGCCTAATGGACATGCCGAGTCAAGTAATAAAATTTTGATCAAATTAATCAAGAAAAAGATAGAAGAAAATCCTAAAAAATGGCATGAAGTTTTATCCGAAGCATTATTGGCTCATCGTATATCTAGACATGGTCCTACTAAAGTTACTCCTTTTGAGCTTGTGTATGGTCAAGAGGCCGTTTTACCCGTTGAGGTAAATCTGGACGCTTATAGATTGGCTAAACAAAATGACCTTGATGCTGTTGATTACCACAATTTGATGTTGGACAATATTGATGAGGTAACCGACAAACGATTGAAAGCTTTGAAGGAGATTGAGAAAGATAAGCTTCGGGTTGCTAAATCTTACAACAAGAAAGTACGAGGAAAATATTTTCAGATTGGTGAGCTTGTTTGGAAGACGATCTTGCCTATTGGGACGAAAAGCAACAAGTTTGGTAAGTGGTCACCAAGTTGGGAAGGACCTTATAGAGTTGTCAAAGTCATTTTTGGGAATTCTTACATGCTAGAGACACTGAAGGGAGATCATTTGCCTAAAGCTATCAACGGAAGATATTTGAAGAAATTCTATCCAAATGTTTGGCAAGACGCATGAAGACCAATGGCCGATATATTGTTGATATCGCCCTTAGCATAAAATTTAGCTCCTGAATTGTAATTACTTGCTTTTTAGTTCTCAAGTTCACTAAAAACGCAGGGGGGCATGTGTTGATAGTCAAAATTGGCTCTGGCCCGGCCAAACCGGTCTGACCGGTTTGGTTCTGTAATTCGAGTAGGATTAGGATTCCGAGTTTAATCCCATATTGTAACCTATTCGAAAGGGGTAAGACTTCCCCGGCCTATAAATATAAAGGCTAAGGCCGATTCAGAGGTATTCCAATCGAATCAAACACATTTATCCTTTACTTTTTATCTCTCAAACCCTAATCTTTTCCAACCCCCATATTCTGTTCTTTGCTCGTCTCTACGGCGTTCAAGGGCGTTCTAAGTGGCCTGCCGACCCTAGAGCAACCCTAGCTTGCTTGAGCTCCGACGGGGTCCCTCCCGAGCTCGAGTTTCTAGGTCTTCACGAGTTCCTGCCTGAAAGCGGTCTGACCGGTTTGCCCGAGGAGCTCAGGAGTTGGCCGTTGTGACGGCCGTGCTGCGCATTCGATCGATCTCGAGTCTGTTGGCGCGTTTTCGTGTCAACATACTTTATGGCGACTCCGCTGGGGAAAGATTAATCTAGTTTCAAGACCGATTTAATTTACTCCAATAATGTCTGGATCGACGTCCTACCTTGATAGAGACAACATCATCACCGCGACGATGGAAAAGCTCACGGACGAGGAGCGGAAGCGGTACCTGATCGCAGCTTTCAAGTTGAGCTTTTTTTTACGGTGCTCCATACTATTACTTATAGAATATAGTATCAAATTTTAAGAATAATTTAGTAATTATTTTGATTTTTTCAGCCTTAATAATATTATAATTTTGTATTGATGTCAAAAAAAATATATAATAGTGATATCATCTGCATTTTTTATCGATAATATTATTCTACTACTCACATATACTACCTATACCATAGGTAAAGTCATCAGTAGTATCCAATTAATCTTAGCCGTAGGATGTTTATATACTAGTCCTTTTATAGCATAGTATGGAGCACCGTAAAATAGCTGTTCAAGTTTTAATTATGCATGAAGATCAAATCAAATATCAAAAACTACATGCTACTTTTTCATGATTTTCAGCTTGACAACGTGTGGAAGAGCATGACAGACAAGGCAAACAGCTTCGAAGAAATAACTTACGACCCAGCCCCGTGCATGGAGAAGAGCCTCAAGACGATCGTGCTGAGGGTGCCGAACCTCGTCCACCAGAAGCTAGTGTTCGCCAACTTCCTCCTCAAGGTGGCCAAGTGTTGACGACCAAAATTGGCAGTTGCCTATCAAGCCGAGGGCAACCGGTCAGACCGGTTCTAGGAAGCGGTCAGACCGGTTTTACTGTAGCCGATCTGGCAACGGCCAAACCGGTCTGACTGGTTTCCCTATCCGGTCTGACCGGTTTCTCCCGTGTTGGAGTAGGTTTAGGACTTTAGAGTTTTATCCCATATTGTAAACCGACTCAATGGGGTAAGACCATCCCACCCTATAAATATAAAGGGCCAAGTCCGATTGAGGGAATCCAACATCCAATCCAATCGAATCTATCAATTTTACCTTTTATCGTTTTTCCTTTACTTTTATCTTTCTATGTTTCGCATTACTTTTATCTCCAAACCCTAGCTCTTCCAACCCCCATATCTTCTGTTCTTCTCTCGTCTCGACGACGTTTGAGGACGTTCTAGGTGACCTGCCGACCCTAGAAAAACCCCAGACTCTCAAGCTCCGACGGGGTCCCTCCCGAGCTCGAGATTTTAGGTTTTCACCGTCGCCCCATCAAAAGCGGTCTGACCGGTTTCATAAAGCGGTCTGACCGGTTTCGCTTCAAGGCATCGGCGACTTCATTGGCGCGGTTTCGTGTCAACATATTTCGGCGACTCCGCTGGGGAAGAAAGCAAAGAGATCTGTTACTATGGTTAGTCTACCAAAACCTAGTGACGTTGATCCTGCTAACATTGCTAGGCCGATTGTTGATGAATTATCGGCCGAGGATCATCAAGCTTATGAGGCCTTCATGAAGGACCGTGAAGAGAAGGAAGCCCGACGCAGAGCAGCAGCAGATGAAAAAGCCACTCAGTGGTTTTTATCTCACTTCTCCAAGAATCGGAATGGCGGCATCTCCAAGGACAAGGAGATGGTCTTCGTTTCAAGCGAAGACGAGCATGATGAAGAAGAAGACACTGTGAGTACTACAGCACCACCTGTTACTTTGGAGCAAATTAATCAATTATTAGTCAATGGCCAAAAACAAATGATTGCTACTGTCCAAAACATGATTGATAATTCTTTAGGCAAGCAACCTTTGGTCAATGATAGTAATGCTCCTAAGTTTGATGTTGCTAGTACTTCACAAAATAATGTCATGCCTCCTAGATCATCGGCAACACCCACGCCTCAATTTGGCATGCCGATGAACTATTTCGAAGGTCAAACGACTCCAGAACCACGCAGTCTGAACAATGCAGTCAGACCGGTTGTACAAACCGGTCAGACCGGTTCTGGTAGACCGGTTCCAACCGGTCAGACCGGTTCTGGTGCTTTAGTTGCTTATCAACCGTCTCCTGAACCAATTACTAGTGTACCTCCTGTTCAGGCTGATCCTAGCCGAACAAATGGATTTGCTGGTAATTTTGTTCCTCCATATGCAACTATATATCATCCTATACCTCCCCAGAGTTCAGGTTATTCATACGGTGCAATGCAAAACAATGTTTATTCGCAACAAGTACCATATGTACAGCCGAACCAGGTACCACATCATACACCGAATAATCTTACTTCTAGTGTGCAAAGGCCAAATGATCCTTATCATGATCAAATGCTTGAAAAATATAAAAGGGATTTGGCTATTATGTTTAAAGAAACTTTCGGTGTAGAGCTTAAAGATAAGACTCTAGTGTGTCAAAAACCATATCCTGAGAGTTTTGATACTATACCATATCCTCACAATTTCAAGGTACCCGAATTTGTTAAATTCACTGGGGAGGATAGTAGAACTACATGGGAGCATGTTAGCCAATTTAATGCACAAATGGGTATTCATGGTAATCTTGATCATTTAAAAATCTGAATGTTCCCTTTGTCATTATCTGGTACTGCTTTCTCATGGTTTTCAGCATTATCCCCTAATTCCATTCATACATGGTCTCAATTAGAGAAAAAATTTCATGAACACTTTTACAATAGTGATAATGAATTGAGACTTTCTCACTTAACATCGGTTAGGCAAAAGAGTGATGAGCATGTTTCTGAATATGTTAGAAGATTTAGAGATACAAAAAACCGATGTTATACTTTGGTTATTTCTGAAAAGGATCTTGCTGAATTATGTCTTAATGGTTTGAGATCTCATATTAAAGAAAGATTAGAAGGCTATGAGTTTCTAACCATTAATCAAGTGTTGCAAAGAGCTTTGGCTCAAGAAAGCCGAGGTAAAGATGCTAAACCTAAACCCGATCGTTTTGGTGTGCATACCGTCAATTATGATTCTTCAGACGATGAGGGAAAAGAGGTTTATGCTGCTGAATTTGTATGGTCATCTAAAGATCATCCTAGCACTTGTGCTTCTCTTAAGCCGATTCATAAAAATCGGCACGAAGAAGTCAAATTTACCTTTGATGTATCTAAGTGTGATAGGATCTTTGATGAGCTTGCAAAGGCTGGAAAACTGAAATTTTCTCATACTATACCGCCGAATGATGAATTGAAACGGCGAGCTTATTGCAAGTTCCATAATACTTATTCTCATGCTACCAATGATTGCAATGTTTTCCGTAGGCAAATACAATCGGCCATAGATCAAGGACGATTGATGATTAATGTAATGCAGATTGATGAAAACTCTTTTCCTGTGCACACACTTGAATTGGTGAATCCAAAAGTGTTAATTCGGCCGCATCAAGCCGAAAAGGCTAAAGGAAAAAATGTGATAATTGGTGAAGAAAGGCCTACGAGTTCAAAGATGCCATCAGAAAAGACCCCCTCGAGCTCCCCCTGGGCCTCGGAGTAGGCGGCCTGAACAGCCACCACCTCATCCGCCTTCTCCGCCTCGGCCCTCCGCAGCCCTGGCAAAGCTCGAGTACGTCAAGACGAACTCCAACACAGAAACAGCCAAGAAAGCCAGGAAAGCGTAAAGCCATACCGTCTACCAAGGCCCTGGCCTCGGTAAGCGCCGTGCGCTCTTGCTGGAGCAGGCCTTCCGCGGTGGCCCGCGCACCCTCCTCCTCTCGAAGCTTGCGGCCCAGCTGTTTGGCCTCATGGACCTTTTGCTCCGCCCGGGCCGCCGCCTCCGCGAGCTGGGACTGCGCGGCCTCGCGCGCCTTGCGCTCCCGCTCGAGCCGCGTCCGCTCTGCCGCCAGCACCTCGCGCTCCTGCTGGAGCTGGCCTTGTGCCTGTGCCTCCAGCAGCCTGGCCCCGACCTCCTCGCACGCCTTGCGCTCGAGCTCGAGCCGCTCCAACGTCGCGGCCGAGGATCGGGCCTCCCGCTCCGCCGTGCCTCTCTCGGTGTCGCGCTCCCGCTCCGCGCGGGCCCTGGCCTCTCCATGCGCGCGGGCAGCCGTCTCCGCCTCCCTCACCCGGACGGTGAGCTGAGACACCTCTGTGCCCAGGTCCGCGTTCGCCTGGCGGAACCGGCGAAGATCGGCGTACAAGTCCGCGATGCACGCGGTCTTGTCTGCCGCCTCTTGCCCCAGGCCGTCGTTGCGCAGGTAAAACCACCCCTTCGCCCAGCCGCTGTTGTTGGTGGTCATCCTGCAGGCCGGGTATAGGTGCTTCCGGGACTCGAGCGGCGCGAGCGTAAGGCCGCCGACGCACGAAGAACGCCGCACCCCCCTCCCCGCGCCAGACGTACTAAGCTCGGCGCGGAAGAGGTGGACCCACAGGTCCCAGTGCGCCTCGACCCCCAGCACGCCCTCACAGACGCCGACGAAGGCCGCTGCCTGAGAGACGGCGTTGGGGGAGAAGTTGTGAAGCTCCACGCCATAGTAGTGGCAGAGACCCCGCATGAACTGGCTGGCGGGCGCGTTGAATCCCTGCTCGTGGAAGCGGATGAAACTCACCACGTACCCCGCCGGAGGGGGTTCGGCACCCTGGCCGCCAGCGCCGGGACAATCCACGCCGGCCACGCCGGATCACCCCGGGGTGAGAGCTGCCCGCCGTTCACCAGGCCCTCCAGGAGGTGCTCGGTGGCGGTGGACGGAGTCCACTCGGTGACGCCTTCGATGATCACCATGACGGACGGCGAGCGGGGAGCAAAAGCGACGAAGACAGAAAAGCGGCTAGCGGGCTCGGAAGCGAGGAAAGAGCAGAGGCGAGAGCTGGTGCGAGGAATGGCGAAGGTAAGAAATCCCCTTGCCCCTCGCTTTCCTTTTATAAAGGAGCAGACTCGTCCCCGCCGCAGCATCCAGAGCCACTGACACATGGGCCAGGCGCGCGCGGCGCATCAATGGCAACCGGGGGCCCCTCCCCCTTTTTTCGCCGCGGAACGGCACGCGCAAGCGGCGGCATTTACTGCGGCACGGTAAAACGAAGCGACGCGGCAGCGGCGCCTGACCGCCCGTCGCCTCGCCTCCCCCCAGCGCACGCTAACTCCGCCTAAAAAGGCGCACCCACTACGCCCATCTCGCCCACTCCGCGCTACGTCAGCCACGACCGCACCCGCCAGCGGTTGTGCGCAGACCCGCAAACTGAAATGTCAAACCACCCTTCCGTTGGGTTCCTTCCAAGGTAAGGCAAAAACGCCCCTCCACCCCGAGGCGCAGGGTGCTACTAATCAGGGGCTCGAAGCCCGGGCCTCGAAAAGGTTCGACGGGCGACCCAGATTAAAGCAATGCGAAGGCTGCCGGTCGCGCTCGACCAAACCTCGAGCCCGCTGCTCGAGGGCAACCTGCACCTTTCGCAAGGCCCTACTGATCAGGAGTACGAAGCCTGGCCCGCGAAAGGGTTCGACAGGCGCTCCAGATCGACAGAGTCAGGGACAATTCGGGCATGTTCAACGGACTTTACCCCGAACGCGAAGTTTGGGGACGCCCCTATTGTGTTCGAGGCCGGACAAAGGCAGCTAGTGGGGGGATCCCAACGAGGGAGAGCTTTCGCGCCCTCAGTCCCTGCGAAAGGGACCGAGCCCCACCTAGCAAACCTTTGCAAGGCTACATGGACGTGTCTCCGGACCACGAGCCGACCCCTAGCGAACGGGGCACGGACGTCCACTTGAACTACCCGCTAACAGCTCACAGAGGCATCCGTGTACGCTGCCCGATTCGAGGGTTGCACGAATGACCTTACCCCTCTCCCCCGCGAAGGGGAAGCGAGGGTCGTAACTCAAAGACAAGAAGCCCCTCCGATCGCCTCCGCTCGGGCCAGGAGCTCGGGGGCTCCTTGCAGCATGTCCTCCTCCTCTTATGCACGAATCACGTCGAAACCGTGCAGGGTCCGCCCCCCGAATTCCGTATAAATCGGTCTCAACCCCACTACGGCGAAAGGGGAGCGACCAACATAACCCTTGGAAGTCATAGCCCTTGCACGAGTGAACTCACTCCTCCAAGGGCTCGGGGGCTACACCCGCGGGTGCGCTCGCGCGCCCCCACGGAAAAACGTGCATAATCCAAAGGAGTAATCCCCGCAGAACGCCCGGGAACGATTCCGCGAACCATTAGCCTCTGCCCGACTAACCCTTAGTCCGACAGAGGCTCGGGGGCTACTGTCGGGGACAGTCCCAGGGGATCCCCTAACCGTCGGGGTAATCACCCTTAAAAACGATCTACCACGAAATACCGAATCACCGGCAGCCCGGAAGGGCCACCGAGGCAGCACGGCCCGTCATGGCCTATCGCGGCCCAAGAACGGCCGTCCAAACTCGCTTGTCGAGGGGATCTGAGTCACTACCCCCGTCTCCGCCTCGCTCGAGGGCCGCGCACCCCCTCGAGCATGCACAACACAAACCCCGCCTCACCTCGAGGGCCGCGCACCCCTCGAGCGGGCGAGCCGACTCCGCCTCGTTCGAGGCCAACCCTCTACTCAACGCGGCGCACCCCGGCGCCCCGCCCGACAACGGCATTTAATGCCCGCCCCATCAGGCGGACACCAAAGTCAAAAGGTAAAGTCATCAGTAGTATACAATTAATCTTAGCCGTAGGATGTTTATATACTAGTCCTTTTATAGCATAGTATGGAGCACCGTAAAATAGCTGTTCAAGTTTTAATTATGCATGAAGATCAAAGCAAATATCAAAAACTACATGCTGCTTTTTCATGATTTTCAGCTTGACAACGGGTGGAAGAGCATGACAGACAAGGCAAACAGCTTCGAAGAAATAACTTACGACCCAACCCCGTGCATGGAGAAGAGCCTCAAGACGATCGTGCTGAGGGTGCCGAACCTCGTCCACCAGAAGCTAGCGTTCGCCAACTTCCTCCTCAAGGTGGCCAAGTGTTGACGACCAAAATTGGCAGTTGCCTATCAAGCCGAGGGCAACCGGTCAGACCGGTTCTAGGAAGCGGTCAGACCGGTTTTACTGTAGCCGATCTGGCAACGGCCAAACCGGTCTGACTGGTTTCCCTATCCGGTCTGACCGGTTTCTCCCGTGTTGGAGTAGGTTTAGGACTTTAGAGTTTTATCCCATATTGTAAACCGACTCAATGGGGTAAGTCCATCCCACCCTATAAATATAAAGGGCCAAGTCCGATTGAGGGAATCCAACATCCAATCCAATCGAATCTATCAATTTTACCTTTTATCGTTTTTCCTTTACTTTTATCTTTCTATGTTTCGCATTACTTTTATCTCCAAACCCTAGCTCTTCCAACCCCCATATCTTCTGTTCTTCTCTCGTCTCGACGACGTTTGAGGACGTTCTAGGTGACCTGCCGACCCTAGAAAAACCCTAGACTCTCAAGCTCCGACGGGGTCCCTCCCGAGCTCGAGATTTTAGGTTTTCACCGTCGCCCCATCAAAAGCGGTCTGACCGGTTTCATAAAGCGGTCTGACCGGTTTCGCTTCAAGGCATCGGCGACTTCATTGGCGCGGTTTCGTGTCAACACCAAGGTGCTCAAGTCAATGGTCATCTGCAACGAGAGGATGGCTGGCGAGCTGCTGCACCCGGAGAGGAGGGGCTCCCCCAACACTCAGGTCGTGTTCCTCCATTAACTGCAAGAGCACCCTCGAGCTGGACATGTCTGCCTCCAACTACAAGCTCGCCGATCCATTCATGCCGTGAGCTGAGGCCGTACCGACGGCATGCTTACTTTGGCTGCCATTAATAATTCCGCTCCAGATGGTTTATCTTGTTTGGCCATTGCACTGATTTCTATCTACCTATTTGGCGCTTTAATAATTAGTGTGGTGAACCATGAACTGCGCAAACTAAAAAAATAAACTTGACCATGGTGGAAGACTCCCACCAGGCCTTGTTCTAAGTAGGTGCCGTGCTTCGAATCCGGGTCGGGACAGGAGTTTCAACGACTCCCAGAGTTCAATGCTCTAAGCGGTCCACCGCGGGAAGCTTGACTGAACTGTGCAAACTAAACAAACAAATAATGTGTTTGCTTGAACTTAAGTAAGATCCATGGTGCCATGGTCGCTTGTTTTGTGACTTGAATTAAGATCATGCATGGGTAAATTTAGAGTTTCAACGACTCCCGGAGTTCAACGCTCTAAGCGGTCCACCGCGGGAAGCTTGACTGAACTGTGCAAACTAAACAAACAAATAATGTGTTTGCTTGAACTTAAGTAAGATCCATGGTGCCATGGTCGCTTGTTTTGTGACTTGAATTAAGATCATGCATGGGTAAATTTAGAGGTATGAATACTGAATTAAGATGCAGTCCAACTGACAATGCCAAATGCCGCATCTTCCTGGACAAACGGTCAACAGATCCCTAGGTCTATGGCACAAAGTGTTGGTGACTCGTGGGTAGCTAGTGTTATCTACAACTTTGCTACTTGCGCCTGAAAGCTTGTCTCACGTTCAGCGTCTTGCTTTTAAAGAAAACTATTGGTAACTAGGCCTGTTTGTCAAATATGCCACATGAATGTTAACACACGCTTATATATATTCTTAGTTGAGTCTAGCGATTTGTTTTCTGGTTTGGTGGTTTGTGTCTTATATCTCCTGATAATAGAGTAAGAATTGATTCAGCGGTACATTATAATTTAATAGTAAACCCCCTAATATTTCTTCAAATGAAACCACCATCATTTCTCATCCATATAACCTTTTGCAGAAAATCCCCTAGAATTTCATGGAACCGATCCACATCCCTTTATCTTCTCCCACTGTTCCACACGTGCTAACAAAATTTTCATACGTGGTTGACAATTAACCAAGCACCGACACATGGACCACGCTTGCACCCAACGATTGACCAAGGACTCCACCACCACGCATGGCAGTGCAGTGGAACCTCGGATATGCCTACTTATGACCGGTCAACATGGGCATCGAAGGGAACATCGGGTAGCACTCCGCTCCACTTCCTTCGCTTAGAGCTAAGCAACATGTGGTAGAGCGTGATGGGGGCACACCGTGCACAGGGCCAGCCGAACAGATAGACTAGAGAGCTCAGAGCTCGAGCATGGAGTGCAAAGGATATGGGAGCAGAGCTAAGGAGCAGGCGGTGGAAATGGGTGGAGAAATGGGTGTGAGGAGATAAGGTTCAGAGTCAGAGCTTGAGCGATCGAATACACCAACACGTTGAGAACCATGACCTGGCAGCGTGTGGTTGGTGCCCATCATCCGCGTGTCCCATTGCAACACACAGACATATTTGCTAGCTTGTTATAAAGATATTTGTACCCTTATATCTTTGGACAATCGATTGCTATGGCTGGCCATATATATCTTCCTTGTTGTAGTTTGTTGTAACAAGATTGTATAGGTAGTTTTAGCCAGCCATGAATGTTGAGATATTCCTTGCATTGTAAGCCACAACAAAGGCTCTTGCTGCCCTATATTAACAAAGTTACACGGCCATACGGGTTCAAAGCTTCCACAGATTTTACATGGTACATAGAGCCTTTCCTCAGATACACCTAATCCATGGCAAGCTCTTCATCCTCTCCACTGTTCATTGCGCAACTGGCTTTGCCGGTCATGGAGAAGTTGATGAGGCTCAACTTCAATCTATGGAGTGCCCAAGTGATGCCAGCCATCCGAGGTGCTCAACTTGAGGGCCTCCTTGATGGATGAGATGCCACAACACCAAAAAAAAGTCACCGTCGAGATCGATGGCAAGGCGGTCCAGAATCCCAACAAGGTGTATGGTAGCTGGATCGGCCATGACCAGCAGGTCATGAGCTATCTGCTCTCAAGCATCTCCAAGGAGGTGTTCACTCATGTCGCCAACAAGAAGACGACGGCTGAAGTTTGGAAGGGCATCCTAGACATGCTATCATCCCATACCAAAAGCACGTGTTATGAACATGCGCATCGCGCTGACTACGACACAGAAGGACAGCATGACCATGGTCACCTACCTCAACAATATGAAGTCTCTTGCCGATGACATGGTGGAGGTTGGCAAACCAATCGATGACGATGAGTTGGTCAGCCACATCCTCACTGGTCGAGACCTTGACTACAACCCAGTGGCCTCGGTTGTACGTGTTTGTGCGTGTCAAGCCCATCTCTGTAAGTAATCTTAATACTCAGCTTGTTTCCTTCGAGCAGCGCAAGAGCCTCTTCCAAGGGGGCCGCGGTAATGGATGGGTCAACTTCCGAGGACATGGTGGAAATCATGGCGGTCGCTACCATCCAGGTCATGGTCGTGGCGGCAATGATGGCAAACTGTGGCCATATCTACCGTCCCAACAACTCCAACATGGTGGTGGCCGCTAGTCCAAGCCGCAATGCCAGATCTGTCTCAAGGAGGGGCACACTGCTATCAATTGTTGGTATGGGTACGAAGCTGACTATATACCAGATGCAAGTTGTGCATCTGCCACCACCATCAACAACAACTATGGAGTTGACTCCAACTGGTAGAGCGATACGGGTGCCCACTGATCACATCACGGAGTAGTTGAACAAGCTGGCCGGGCATGATATCCACAATGGTCACGATAAGATCAAGACAGCCAGCAGAGAAGGTATGACTATTAATCACATTGGTCATGCTATTTTTCTTACCCACTCGGAATCTACATTTAAAAATGTTCTTCATGTACTGGATGCATGAAAAAAATCTTGTCTCTGTTTATTGCCTTGCTACTCATAAAGCTTTCAAAAGGAAGGGGCTCCTACCCATGTATACACTGTATATGTCTATTAGACAGCAGGCTGTAGTTAGTTTGTAGTCTGTAAATTTGCGTTGCTTAGTTGGGCCAGCTGGCTAGGCCCAAAGGAAAACAATGGAGTGCAAACCCGTCTCTAATTTACTGAATCGATTTGCTTCCATCTGACCTCATGTGCTCGGACGCCGTCAATCACGCGCTGCCGACTCATCGTCTCCTCGCCTCGTACTCTGATCAATCTGAGGCCTCGCAGAAACGTCGGCAACTATTTTTATCCAACACGGCGATGGCGACAAACGGCGGGCGATGGTGACTACACGAGAGCCCGAGATGGTAAATGCATATTTGTCCCTATGTTGATCTTAAAAGTTCAATATTCATCTGTATGCCTGAATATCCGTTATGTAATTTATTCTCTGTAATCTTTAGTACTTCAGAGCTCCGTTTTTCAGGCTTGAGAATACATTGTGCATCAGGAGCGTTAGGCTATGACATTAATTTAGGTCAGGCAGCCTAAACTGAATTGATTCATTGGCCCTCAATAAGGACAGGTGCAGAAGAACAGAAGTACTCTAACCTTGTAATTTTCTAATTTTGCTGAGTTGATCCAATATGATAATACCTCTAGTGTAGATGAAAAAACTTGTTTTTTCACTTCAGATATGTATGATCCAGTAATTGAGATAATCTTGATAGCAAAATAAGGGACATAGTAGATAAGAAAATATTAGTCATTTAAGTGTTGTTGTTATTTTCATTATTATTTTTTTGTTAATTTTTTAAAATTATCATTATTATTATTATTATTTTCTATTTATGATCGTCATATTATTATTATTATTATTAAATGGCCTGCTTTTTAGTTTCGCCCCGGGCCACCAAAATTTCAGGACCGGGCCTGTGCACCTATGCCACTCCAATAGTGGAATGAGTCTTTCCTCTGTGCTGTCTATTTGATAAATCGAATACCTAGAAAAATCCTGGATTTCCACACACCCTTAGAGGTTCTATTTAAAGAATAGCCGCACAAATCTGATTTCAAATGTCACTCTGAGGTTGGGCTAACTTACACCCATACAATGCTTACAAGCTCGAGTTTTGATCTAAACAATGTGTTTTCCTTGGGTGTCACAAAGGTTTTAAATGTCTTATTATTTCTACAGGGCACATTTATATTTCTGGTGATGTTGTGTTCTATGAATCAGTTTCTCTCTGTTTAGACTTACACTCCAATGCTGGTGCCCGTCTCCGCACAGAAATCCTCCTTCCTAGTCATCTTACAAATTTTGATGGGGCAGGAAATATAGCTGATCATGTGGAGAATAGTTGTACAGGTGCTTCTGATGGTTCCTTGTCTTCTGCAGAAAATTCCACATTCCCCATGCATCCTTTCTCTTGGATTTAATTGTTCTAAGGCGGACATTCCCTACTCTAGGGACCCTCATTCGTACCGGTGTGAAAACGTCATTTGTACAGGTGATGGGCTAGTACCATGGAGGCAATGCGAATGTGGTGTGTCATTCATGTCGGAACCAGCACGAATAACTTCACTATTCAAGTCGGGTTGTTAAGCACAGGTACATTTGAGCGTACTTTTCCTACCAGTCCATTTGAGCGCAGTTATGTATGGGATTACTACTCGTACTGGTGGTTGTTTCGCATCGCTACATTAGTTGGTACTAAATGTATTACTTATTTATTAACTTGTTGGTTTCGTTTGACTATCCACATTGGTGTAATTTAGCAATGGTGAGAAAGTTGTCAAGGTGGAACAAAAAAATGATTAGCCATTAATCATGTTCAATCAGATCTATGAGTAAAACGTACGGTGTTATGAACGGATAGCGCACACAATAGATGCTCATTCAGAGGAATAAGCATGTGTACATGCTAGACATTCATAACAATGAATATATTACTTCTACCATCACCTTTGGACATGAAAAAAGCTAACAGAACATAAAAGATCAACATCACCATCAACATAACATGTCATGATGAGAACATGACATCCATGCATACGGCCATGCTTGGAGGCTGGCATAGAGATAGAGGAGACCAGTAAGGGTATCCAAACCAAGTAGGAGGCCCGAAACTTATTGAAAGTGCATCTAGACACTTATGTGTTTTGGTGAATTGTATGATAACATGATTTATAAACTAACTTATTTATTTAAGTATATAAGCAGGGATTTATTCTTATAGATATTCGTGTAATATACTTGTTGATAAGAACATGCGCTCTCCATTGGTTCTAAATGATATAAAAGCAAACAAGTGCATGTGATCCCATAATACAAAAGGTTGACAATGACAAGTGAATGAAAACAGCAAAGGAGACAAGGGTTTATGTGTATTGATTGGTCTCATCTAGAAGAAGCTTGTCAAAGGTTATTGGGATAATGTATTTGAAGAATTGGGATTTCTTTGGACTTGGTTCTTAGCTACGGTTTCAAATAAAATGAGATATGACTCTATGGTTATTTAATGGTCTCATACGGTTGAAAGCTTATGAATAAGTCATATGCTATAATGGACATATCATAGGATTAAGTTGAAGACATGGATTTCAATGAGGTATTCATGGTGATGCAAAGCAAAGCCTAACTTAAAGTGGCAAGATAGGGTGAAAGGGTCAAGCTAGATGGCTAGTGATGAGGTACTAAGCAAAGAGAAGGGTAAGGTAGTCTTGTAGTCGAGGAACTTTGCTAGGGTGAAGAAACTAGTATCGTGGTTTGGTCTCTAGGCATTAATCAAGCCTTATCTAGTGAAGCAATGCAATGCATCTAATCATTGTTGAATCATATGATGAAGTGGCTTTTGAATTGGTGATGGATTCTCGATCATACACTTGGATATCCTAAGCCATTAGCTCAAATTGGATTTGCTCAACAAGAAAAGAATGTTGTGAGCCCTCAAGTTGAGAATGATCAAGTATGGCATCAACGAAGACATAGAAGCTCAAGTGGATGTTTCGTTTATCATTTGTAATATTGAGTATAGGTATACCGTACTATCAAGAGGGATGCAACATTAGTTGTTTGACAACACAACCCATGTGAGATAGCCTTACGAGAGAAGTGTTTCGAGACTTAGTGTGCTGACAGGTCCAAAACCGGTCTTACCGGTTTTGGAAAGAGGTCTGACCAGTTTGCGTGCTCAGGAGTGCTAACGGCTAGTTTTTAGAGAGTGGGTATTTATACCCCTTGACCCTCTCCTTTGAGGATGCTGGTTCCTTGGGATCCTTGGATGTCCAGCGCCTTGTTTAGCACTAGCAAACTCTCCCCAAGCATCTCTTTGTGAGATTGGTTGATATAGATCATATCTTTGGATTTGGGTTGAGAGAGTGATTATGTGTGAGCTATAGAAAGCTAGAGAGAGCTAGCTAATTCAGTAAAGAGCAAGTACATAGCTTGAGCACTTGCAGTTGAGGTCTAGCATCTATTGAAGCATTTGTTACTCTTGGAGGTGAAGCCTCCTAGACAGTTAGGCGTTGCCGGTGAGCCACCAAGGTTGTGGTATGCCACGGATCATTTGTGAAGGCTGCGATCTTGCCTCCTTTGGAAAAAAAAGGTCACAAGTTATTGGAACTGAAGAAAGTGGCTCGGAGTGTATAAGCCCGCCTATTAGTAGACACCTCAATGGAGACGTAGGATTCACATTGGTGAATCTGAACTTCGGGAAACAACTCTTGGCATCTCTCAATTTGGTTTGTCTCACTTGTTCAATTCTAGCATTTATATTTACTTCCGTTTCGATCTACTTGGTTGTGCTTTACATGTGTGCAGGGACTTGGTGAACCTACTAGAAATCATCTAGAGAAGCACCCCACAAAATTTGGTTTGTGCTGGAACTCGTAGAGGGGTTGATTTACTTTGCAGTGTTTCTCTGTGACCGGTTTTGGTTAGTAGAAATCAGCTTTGTTAATCGGAGATTTTTGCTGAATCTACGGATAGGTCCAGAGTGTCTAGACAAATCTTCGGAGTCTCCAGAGTTTGTACTGGCCGATTGTTTTAAGTGTTGGAAATTTGCAAAAAATCACCTATTCAACCCCCCCCCCCTCTAGGTGACATCAAGGTCCTTTCACTTATCCGGTCCAAGACGCAAAGGTGGAGGCCCAAAACAAATCAAGTTCGAGTCCACTTTGGAGTCCAAGAGCAGCACGCACTAAAATCGTCGCCCGGGTCGCATACAGGCTCGGTTTTTTACGTTCTACATATGCATGGAAAGCTAATGAGATAAGGTTTCAACTGGTGATGGTCCCATATCAAAGTTCCTTATGAGTCCCTTACCGACCTACTGAGCTAATATAATGTGGGCATATGCCCAATTGCGGTCATCATCGAGCAGTTCACTACACTCAAAGGTGAAGCCTTACTCTTTTAGATATAGAAATAGGGAGTCTGGGGAGTTCCGGGTCTGTCGGCAACTCCTCCACCTTGTATCTCTGTTGGTACATACCTAGGTGACTAGGGTAAACCGTGCCCAAAGTAAGCATATATAAAAATCTTGCCTACAACCAATATCAACCCATCGGGTCCTCACGCATCCTACCTAAGTTCTGGATCGATCACTCTAGGAGGAGCCCGATTCTCAGGTGATTTGCACTTGTTCCTCAAGGAAATCGATACTTGGAATACTCTCGGTGAAAGCTACAGCGATAGTCGTGCGCTTGTGGTTTATTCTATTTGCCACCGCTGGTGTCAACAGCAACCAAGGAAGTTGTGGCTACGATAGATCTTGCCTGGGACTCGAGCCTGGACGTCGTCCCCACGGCTGTAGCAGAGGTTTATACCATGGCTTGGGAGGTGGATGCAAGGTATGTCGGTGTTTTGCTACTGTCTACCTATCCAGAGTATCTCAGAGTGGAGAGTTGTCGAGGTCTCGCCAAGTTGGGAATGATAGTATCTAGGAGATAAAGATTTTGACACATTCGAAACATATGTGTATAATACCCTACATCACATGTGATGTATTGTCTTGCGTATGAGTTGTGTTGTCGGTTTTGGAGGGCTCCCAACTCTGCCTTATATGTACCAAGAACAGAGTTACAAGTCGGTTATAAGTCGGACAATTGCAATTGTTTATGGTCCAATTGCAATTGGTTTGCAACCGGGTCGGGTCCAGTTCCATCTGCATTGGATCAGTTGTAATTAATTTTGTCAACCTATAATTGATCCAGTGTCTCAATTACAATTGGTCTAGTTTAACGGTTGCAACTGCAGGGTCTGAGCATTCTGCATGGAATTGACTCATTTTTTTAACTTCATTGACTCATTCTTTGATGTCAAATAGATAATTCTCTCCAACTCTTAGGGATTGCATGTAGCTGTACCACTCCAGCTAAAGTTTCAATTTGCATCAAGCGTCTTTTCCAAACATGACAATACTATAATCTTTAAGACGTCTGAAACACGAGAATAGTTATGAACAAGTCCTCAACAACTAAGCTTACTCCTCAGAGCTAATTACCTACTTCATGGCTTCATGCTGCATCTTTGAGTTCATCTTTAGAGTTTTTTTTAGGGCTGTTCATCTTTTGAGTTAGCACAGCACGGATTGACGCAATGTGCATGGTGGTCGTAACTACAATTAAGCATCTTTAAAAAAAAGAAGAAGTGCAATTAAGAAAAAGCATGTCAAGATTAAGAGATGGAATAGTAGAACATAAAAAATATTTAATCATTGACTCAAAATGGTCGAAAAGCAATCAGAACATGTGCAAACAGATAAAGAAAAAGCCAAACAACATGCATTCCAAACAGGATAGTTTAAACGGGTCAAAAATGTCCGTTTCTGTTGAAATATGATTTACTTTTCTGTTTCTTAGGTACGCGGATCGGACAAACAATACAGAATAAAGTATCTGAACTCCGAGCCAAAATTATGTTAATTTCTTCTGCATATAGTTGCATCTGCATTCTTCCAAGGAGTATGCACGGACAGAACAAAATACGTGACGTCACAGATCTGAAACATCAGAATTGTACAAAACTTTCCCCCACACAACAGGCCACGAGCAATGGCACAGATCATAGACGGACAGCCACATGGCGCACTAACACAAATCAACTTGTATTAGAAAGCTGCACCCAGCATCAGTTGGCGTCCATTAGAATTCTGACAAACAGAGGGGTTTGCATATACTGCAGACATACACATTTGGAGAGGGGCTCGCGGGCGCGTCGCTCCCGACGCAGGCGGCGCGCGCCTCCAACCCTAGCCGCCGCCGTCCCCAACAAAGGACCTCCCCGCTGCGGTGCCGCCCGAGCGGGTTGCCCGGAAGTCCGAGCGGCCTGTGGGGAAGGTGGCGGCGTGCCTCCTCCCCTCCTCCTCCGACGGTCTGGCGCGGGCGCGGCCGCTTCGCTCCGTGGAGGTTGCTCACCGGCGCGGCGTCGTTATGCGGCGGCAGGAGCGGGATGCCACGGATCCGGCGACGCTCCCACCGGACGGATCTGGTAGCCGCACGGCGGGGGAGTGCACTCGTGGGTGGGGAGTGGTAGTCGGTGTCGGATGGCGACGGCGGTGGTGGCCGGTACGGGCTGGCGGGCGACGCCAGAGGCTGGAGCGGCGCGGGCGGCCGCCGGCCGGGCAGCGCGTGGAGCGGCCAAGCGGCGACCGGCTGCGCTGTGGCCCGTGTGCGATGACCAAGCGGCGGACAGCGGCGCGCGGCTCACTGCGCGGCCGTGCGTGGCCGGCGGCGGCCGACGGCAGCGTGGTCAGCATGCGGCGTGGCCTTGAGGCGGCCGGCGGACTGCAGCTGTGCGGGCTGGCCGTGGTGAGGCTGCGGGCAGGCGGCGGCCTGTGCGTGCGGGCGACGGGTGTTATGGGGAGGTCATGGTGCTCCCATGTCGGCTCCTCATCGAGATACTGGTTCGGCGCCATCTTGGTGGTGGGGCTAGGGTGCCGGCTGGCGCTTGCTGGTGGCGCCGAGGTGGTGCTTCGGGCGGTGCCAGGTTCCTTCTAGTTGAGGTGTTGCGTAGGCGATAAGGAGTAGGTCAAGTGCATGTAGCAGGCATGGCGTTGAATCGGGCGAAAGCCTTCACTGGCATAGCCGGCGGCAATGGTGGCGGTGCCCTTGTGGTGCTGTTCTTCCCGCTGGGGGCACCATTGCGAGGCGTCAAGTTCCTACTACATGGGATCTTGAGGGTGAAAACCCCGCGACTGCGGCGTCTTTAGCGCCGTGCCCTCCTTAGAGGCGCCGCATTAGAGACCCGACTTGGCTCGGTGGTGGTTGGTTGGTGGTGTTGCCCGTGCGCGGCGGCGCAGGAGGTGCGCGTGGCCCGTGCTGGCAAGAAGGTGCAGAAGACCCATGGATGTTGAAGGTCAATTGTGCCACGTGCATGGTGCGGTGGAGTTTCCGGTTTCAGCTGGGCGGAGGTTGTTTCTCTCGTGGTGGTTATCGAGTATCTGAGTCCTTGGCAAAGGAGTGTGAGGCGGTGGGTGAGGCGATGCCTCCACGCAGAGTGGTCAGGATCAGTGGTTTTTTTGGTGCCGCGACGGGAGTGTTCTACTAACGCACCACTGGAGCAGGGGCTTCGATGATCAAGTGTGTGCGGTTTAAGGGTGATAGCCCATGGTGGAGGTGTTTAAGTTGCCGCTCAGGCTTGCAGTGGGCTGCGGCATTTGGCGTGGCACAACGTTGGTGACGATGACGCAGTTCGTGGTGGTTAACCTTGACTCCTCTCCTAGACATTGGGAGTAGTGTTTTGTTGTGTGCGTTGTTTGCGTGCGTCGTTTGTGTAGTGGTGGTGGTGGTGTTCGCTTCGACGCGTGAGGTAACTTTGCTACCTTCTGAAATGATATGGCAGGGCTCCTGCCCTTTATTTAAAAAAACACACATTTGGAGATAAGCGTTAACGGTATGTTTGCAAAATACAGTTAGCATAAAACTAGCTGATATTTGGAGATAGATTTTACAATAGAAGCCAAAAGATAAACGAATAAACAAAGAACGATGAAGATGTATTCAGACCATTGGGCTACAGCTGCTGCGAACATTAAAACTTAAACAGAGATACTAAGATCCAGTTTTATGCATGAGAGAATTATAGTGCCTCCCGTAAAAGCAAACTAAAGAATGGCCAACAAATATCTGTTGCTCACAGAACTCCTGTAGCTCAATTGGCGCCCTTTTGACGGGAATCTGACGATTAAGCAACAGCAGGCATGTCCTTGAGCCAGGCATCAAGCGGCTTGCCAATACAGTAGACGATAAAGCCAATCTCCCTAAGCTTCTCACCATCGACGATGTTGCGCCCGTCGAAGACAAAGGCTGGTTTCTGCATGTTATCGAAGATCTTCTGGTAGTCCAAGGTCTTAAACTCCTCCCACTCAGTGAGGATGCAGAGGCCATGGGCGCCCTTGGTGGCCTCATATGCATCCCAGACCACGCTCACCTGCTTCACAGCACTGGGGCTTGTAGGCTGAAGGTGCATCGGGTGGTCCCAGTCGAACTTGTTCATGGCGAGGTCCCGCTGGATCTGATCCTCAGTGACTTGGGGGTCATAGATGCTGATTTGAGCCTTGTCGCCCAGCAGGCCCTTGCACACATCAATGGCTGGGGTCTCCCTAGTGTCACCGGTGTCCTTCTTGAAGGCAAAACCGAGAACTGCAATCTTCTTTCCAGCAACAGTGTTGAACATGGAGGAAACAACACGATTGACAAATCGGCTCTTCTGGTAGTCATTGATCTTGATGACCTGTTTCCAGTAGTTGGCCACCTCAGGGAGGCCATTGCACTCGCAGATGTACACCAAGTTCAAGATGTCCTTCTGGAAGCAAGACCCACCAAAGCCAACACTGGCGCTCAGGAATTTGGGGCCAATCCTTGAGTCCTTCCCAACAGCATAAGCCACCTCAGACACATTGGCACCAGTGGCCTCACAGAGTGCAGAGATTGCATTCACAGAGGAAATCCTCTGCGCCAAGAATGCATTTGCGGCAAGCTTGGAGAGCTCAGCAGACCATAGGTTGGTGGTGAGGATCCTGTCCTCCGGAACCCAATGGGCATACACATCCTTGAGAGCTTGAACAGCTTTCCTGCCCTCAGGGGTCTCCCGTCCACCGATGAGAACTCTATCAGGCTTGAAAAGGTCCTCGATCGCTGTGCCCTCCGCGAGAAACTCCGGGTTTGAGAGAATCTGGTAATTGATGCCCTTGCTATTGTGAGTCAAAATCTTTTCAATAGCCTCTGCTGTCTTCACAGGGACAGTGGACTTCTCAACAACAATTTTGTCTGACTTGGAGACGTCAGCGATCATACGGGCAGCACTCTCCCAGTAGGTGAGATCGGCAGCCTTGCCTGCTCCAAGCCCACGGGTCTTAGTTGGAGTGTTAACCGACACAAAGATGATGTCTGCCTCAGCAACATGCTTCTCAACATCAGTGCTGAAGAAGAGATTCCTGCCCCTACACTGCTTTACAACATCGTCAAGACCAGGCTCGTAGATTGGGAGCTGGTCGCTGTTCCAAGCTTCAATACGAGGCTTGGAAATGTCAACAACAACAACCTCAATTGCTGGGCATTTAAGGGCAATGACGGCCATTGTAGGGCCACCAACATAGCCAGCTCCAATGCAGCAGATTTTCACCATCTTGTCAGTTTACTGCACAACCTGTGATTGAAAATTTTGGTTTTCAGTGGATTGTAAAAAAGCCACATTTCAACATATGGCATAGATTAGGAAACAATAAAATTTTAAGCACGAGCACCAAGATCTTGAAGGAAGCATGTTATACAAGTGCAGTAACAGGCATAAAGAGGCTAAAGCAGTTTAACTGAAACAAAAGACCGAAACTCTCATCCTCAAAGAGATCAAAAGAAACAAAGATCCTGAGACAAATACTGTCACTACGGGAAACCCGGAGTTTGCCGAGTGCCTGGGGCACTCGGCAAACCCCGAAATACACTCGGCAAAGGCTTTGCCGAGTGTTACACTCGGCAAAGGGGTTACGGCATAGCTCGTGTCGGCAAACAGGCCCTTTGCCGAGTGTCTTCTGTCGGGCACTCGGCAAAGGCTTTGCCGAGTGCAAAGCCAGCACTCGGCAAAATAAAGCACTAACAGCCCGCCCGCTACCGTCTGCAGACGGCCGTTAGGGCTAACGGACCCTTTGCCGAGTGTCACTCTCGGCAAAGACACCAGCCTTTGCCGAGTGTTGGACCCCGACACTCGGCAAAGCTTGGTTAGGGGGCAGGCCCTGGACAACCCTTTGCCGAGTGTAAGGGCTTTAACACTCGGCAAAGGTTGCATATTTGCCGAGTGTAAAAGCCAAGACACTCGGCAAAGGCTGTTCCAGAAATGACAGAAACAGCCTCTTTGCCGAGTGTTAAAGCCAATACACTCGGCAAAGCACCTCTTTGCCGAGTGTAACACTCGGCAAAGGCTCAAATTTTTTCCTGTTTTTATTAATTTTTTGCGTTAAAAGGACCCCTCAACAAAAACATCACAGGCAGTTTATAATAGGCATCACAGGCAATTCATATATATATATAGCCACTAAACCATCAAACAACCATAAACAAACACATATAAGTCACTAAACCATCCAACATCACAGAAATGTCACAAATTCAATATCCAAACATCCAACATCCATCATTCATATGTTACAAAGTCCAACATCCATCACTCACGGAAGAGGGGGTCCGAACAACGATCTAACCGCCCGCGCCGCAAGGTCTTCGTCTTGAGGGCCGTCATTCGACGCGGCCGAGCCAGGAGCCTGCCCAAAAGAGATTAGTGGTGTGTGTTACAAGATTTTGGACAGAAATGAGTTGTGAAATGAAATCATAGGGTTCTCAAGTGACTCACGGGAGAAATAGGAACACGTGGTGGTGGAGGCGGTGGTGGCATCGGCGGCGGCGGACCTTCACCCACGCGCTGGCCAATGCTCTGCAGGTAGGCAAATACCTGCTCCTGCCACACTCGGTTCGCCCGCTCGGCCTCCTCCTTCTGCCTGTCTTTCTCGGCCTCCGCCTCCCGTATCTGCTGCACCTCCAACTCCAGCTGCCTCCGTCTCTCCGTCTCTTCATCCAACCGGGCCTGCAATATTCAATCACATTGTTATAATACATTATAAACGTAAGCAAACTTCACGTACAAAGATAGAAATAGAAATAACCTGGAGTGCCTGCATCCCGAAGTGTGAACCGGGAAGAGGCTGGCGGATAGCCGCTGAAGAGCTCGTGCTCCTGGCTCGAATCTGGGAGAGTGTGGGGGTAGAGGCCGTGTCGATGGTGTTGTTGGCGATCAAGTACCGCCCGTGCTTCTTGCCTCCTCCCGCCCTCATGACCACTTCTCCATCAATGTCGTGGGCGGTCGGATCCCAGTCTGGCCCGTGGACCTCCTTCGCGACCTCTTGATATGCTGTGAGGCGACTGTGGACGCTGGCGTTGCTGTATGCCGCGGGCCCGTCCTCCGGGTTGTACCGGACGTCGGAGGTCGCCTTGCCCTTGTGGGCCATAGCAAAAGCCTCGAGCAGCACCTCCCCTGCACGGGGAGGTTTCTGAAACCCCATCCTGCAAAAAACCACGGCACGAAGGCCGGCAAACCACGGGGAGGTTTCTGAAACCCCATCCTGCAAAAAACCACGGCACGAAGGCCGGCAAACCACAACGGCACGAAGGCCGGCAAACCACCACATCCTAGTTTTGCAGCAAAATGAACAAATTAACAAAGGTAACAAGAGGACGGGCGGGGTACCTACACGAGATGGGCGGGCGCGGGGACAGGAGGACGAGCCGGCGGCCGGGGAAGGAGCGGGGACGGGCCGGCCTGCGCGGCGGCCGGGCCGGGGCTGACGCGGACGGGGCCGGGGCGGGGACGGGGACGGCCGGCCGGGGCCGGGGCGGGGGCGGGGGCCGGGGCCAGGGACGGCCGGCCGGGGCCGGGCCGGGGATGGCCGGCCGGGGCCGGGGCCGGGGACGGCCGGCCGGGGCCGGGGACGGCCGGCCGGGGCCGGAGCGGGGACGGCCGGCCGGGGCCGGGGCCGGGGCGGGGGCGGGGGCCGGCGCGGGGACGGCCGGCCGGGGCGCGTGCGCGGGCGGCCGGCCGGGGCGGAGGCGGCGGCCGGGGCGCGTGCGCGGGCGGCCGGCCGGGGCGGAGGCGGCGGCCGGGGCGCGTGCGCGGGCGGCCGGCCGGGGCGGAGGCGGCGGCCGGCGTCGCGTGCGGGGAGCGGCGGCGGTGGCGGCGTGCGGCGGCGGCGGGCGGGGAGAGAGGCGGCGGCGCGGGGAGAGAGGCGGCGGGCGGGGTGGGGAGGGGAGCGGCGGCGCGTGTGCGTGTGTGCGTGTGTAGGGTTGGGGGCCGCGTGGGCGGTTAAGTCCCCCCGGCACCCCCTGTTTGCCGAGTGTCCCAGATCCGGCACTCGGCAAACCCCCTGTTTGCCGAGTGTCCCAGATCCAGGCACTCGGCAAACAGATCTGGCCGCACACTGGCCGCTGACGTGGCCGCGCGCGGCCGAAGGGGACGGCCACGTGGCCTGTTTGCCGAGTGTCTGCCCAGGGCACTCGGCAAATCTGCCCTTTGCCGAGTGCAGGCACTCGGCAAACATTTCCCAGACCAATTCTTACATACCAAATTTTTCAAATTCGGTCAAATACACATCAAAATATCTTGTCAAATACATTCAACAATGCACATTTTATGCTTAGATGAAATGTTTTCATTATTTGAAGCATATATATCTAATAATTCCTTCATATATTTCATTATTTCATGCGGAGAAGGGCGTAAAAATAATTTAAAAAATATCAAATGGGTCCGAAAAAATATGATAACTTCAAATGAACCAATCTACGTCGTCTATTGCCTATAGAAAAAGTTATGAACTCAAACTCTAATTCAACTTCACTTCGTTTCGAAACCCGGCTGTCTCCTTCTCAACTCTCCGAAACTTCTATGGGGATATGCTCCGATTGGAAAGGGTCGTATATATAAACTTTTCGAAATCATCTCAACTTTTTCCCACAGACTTCACATAATATATAAAGAGCCTTTGACAAGTATCACTAGAAAAAAAAATAAAGTTTGGACCCCAAAAACATAAGTTTAAAAACTAAGGTCCTGACTTTGCCGAGTGTTTACCAAGAAACACTCGGCAAAGGATAGCTTCGCCGAGTGTCGAGTGGTGAACACTCGGCAAAGGATAGCTTTGCCGAGTGTTGCTTGGTAAACACTCGGCAAACCCACCAAGTTTTACAAAAATATTTTTAAATTTTCAAACTTTTATGTTTGAATTCCAAGTTTTTTAAGAATATTTTCAAATTTTCAAAATTTTTCAAATTTTCAAATTTTTTGCCACCTCTTTGCCGAGTGTCGGCTGGAGGACACTCGGCAAAACTGTGACGATTCAAACGGCCGGCGTCGGACGTGGGCGCGCGTGGCACGTGCTGGACACGTGCCGCACCTTTGCCGAGTGTCTCTGACCTGACACTCGGCAAAGGTGCTCTTTGCCGAGTGTCTTTGACCCGACACTCGGCAAACCGGTGGCCGCCCAAACGGCTACGGCCGGCCGCGAACGGCCGGTGGCGTGCGTGGGGGGCTGACGAGCACGTGCGCCTTCTTTGCCGAGTGTCTCCGGCCTGACACTCGGCAAAACACCTCTTTGCCGAGTGTCGCAGGCCTGACACTCGGCAAAACACCTCTTTGCCGAGTGTCCCGTGTATGCCGAGTGCCTTGCCAAGGGCACTCGGCAAAGGCTTTCTTTGCCGAGTGCCCGACAGAATACACTCGGCAAAGGGCTGGACACTCGGCATACGTCGGGTTTCCCGTAGTGTGTTCAACTGAACTGCCAGATCTGAAGATACCACAGTAATAAAATTTGAAGAGTAACTACAACGACAAAATGGATTTGCACTTGTTGCAAGATCCGGTGCAAAAGTAAAACAAAAACAAAAGTATTGCGTGGAATCAGGTGGGAGCTCTTACCGGATCTCAGGAAGTTTAGGACGATCTTGAGAAGGGCACTACTAGAGAAGAGATGGAGGCAACCTCTTGTATGCAGAGAAGCTGCCTGTGAGTTGTATGCAGAGGGGAGGGTCAGCTCCTTATAAACCCCTTCCCACAAAGCCACCAAATTAGATCTACCCCACTCCTGTCCCCTTCAAAAAAAAATGTGTCTAGTTTGGTCAGTTACCAGAATAATTGTGGAGGTGTCAGTTGTTTTAACAAAGCAAAGTGCTCATGCTACACATGAGGCCACCAAACTTCCATTAATCATAAAGGTTCTCACATGAGTACAAGACACACTACCAAACCTCTTTCCTTTAACCCCCCACATTAGAAATAATGCCAGATGCATAAACAAAAAGGTGCTAAGCTGTTGTGCTGTAACCGTAGTCTGATGCTCTTATCAGATCTGAAAGTTCCATCTCCACTCTCAACCTATATTATCTCTCGTCCAATGTACACAACTACGGGAGCCAAGATGGCTGAGTACATGTAGCCCATGAATAGGAAGATGATCTGCAGAATAACTAGGGATAAACAACTACAGTATTTTAATCCGTGGTCAACTAAGAGCAACAAAATAATTGAGACAAAAACCATTTAATATAACCTAGATGGAAAAGTTATATATATGGATTGAGAAGTAAGAAACACAAGATGTATGCTACAATGTTGCTGTATCAACCGAATGAAGGCAGTACAAAACCTTCAAAGCTTAGGCAGTCAAAGTTAGGAAGCTGATGCCAGCGTTTGTCCTGAATCCTAATGATACCCTCACCAACCATACATGTGTGCTTTATTTACTGATTGGGACACGGCGTGGAGGTGGAATCTTCTTTAATCTTTTGTAGAGAATATAAAAGACCAACTGTAATAAGAAAAAAGGAATTCTGTAGAGGCCTTTAAATCCAAAAGGTGTGTAAGTAGGAAAACAATGAAGTGCCATAATCGTGTGTTGTTGCCATTTGATTACTGCTACTAATAGAATAAGAAAGAATCCATCTTTCAGTCCACCGCCAGTCATCATTTGGAGAAAGGACTAGCAAGAAACTTGCTTACACAGTCTAGATCATGAATTGTCACATGTCCATCCTTCAATTTAACAAGTCAACAAAATCCTAACTTCTAAACACTAAATGGTAAACCTCATGTATGCACACACCATACAAAACAAACACATATTCTTTAGGAGAAAAATAAAGACACGCATCTCTTTCTTCACACCATAGTAGAGGGAAAAGAGGTATAAGACAGGAAGCCAAAAGAGCACAGTTTAAAAACCACCACCAACATGTACAGCAATGACAACCAGAACAAACGGGGCTGTTTCGATCCACGTGACAAGAGAAAAAAAAATAGCAAAACTTTTGCCCTCAAGAAGAGATGGCAAAAGATTTGACATTATGGGTGTTTGGATCCAATGGCAAAACGTTTGGCAAAAACCCATTTAAATCACATTCTCCCTCCTTTTGCCATGGGGTGTTTGAAGGCAAATGGCAAAAGTTTTGTCTTTTTGCCCAATTTTACCATAATGTTGAGCCCAAAGATTTTTACCATTTGCCCTTTTGCCATGGGGTGTTTGGAGGCAAATGGCAAAAAAAAAAGGACAAATGGCATTTTTTTATTTTTGTCATTTGCCCATGGACACCCCTAAAACAGAGCCCGCCTCCCTGCAAGGCATTTTAACAAACACCAGATCTGCATCTCAAGTCATGACTTCCACCACAACCCCCGCCCGTCGTCGCTAACAATAATTTAGGGCGGAAATCCACCGACACCGAAAGAAAGGGCGCACCCAGCACAGTACCATCTCCCCCCACCCGATTCGGTTGGAACTAACCGAAGGAAAGTTGGTGATTCCCTTTGAGTGCCTGCGAAGCGACCAAGAAACGCGGCAAGCGGCAAGCCACCTACAGGCACGCACAACGTGGTGCACCAGATTCCTCTGCCGCCATTGGTACGTGCTCCACAGCCAAGCAAGCTAAGCCAACGCGCCACAGAAGAAACGGCGATTTGGGTTACAATGCCCAGAGCAACTCTCGCGACAACCCAAAGGAGCAAGGTAAGACTCAGCACCAACGAAAGAAGAATCAACCCGGGTCCTGATGGATCTCCGGCAGAACATTAGAGCGCAGGAAGAGGAGAGTACCCAGGCGGTTGAAGCCGATCGCCGCGTTCGTGGACGGCTCTGCGAAGGGGCGAGGAAGGAAATCAAGATGATAATGGCCGGAGGGCCAGAGTAGCAGTTTTCACAGATATGTAACCATCCGTACCGTGCCCCTCTAATCCCATATTTACAGTTCAAGTTAGTTTTTTTCATGAAAAATGAAGACTTTACTGCTGTTTGAAAAAGCAGAATATATAGATAGACTAGCAAATATAAGCCACCTTCGTTATGTCGGCTATCATGATACTACTGTTTTTTACGATGAGAAGTCATGGGTTCATACTTCATAGTGCATGTGGATTCATACTTCATAGTGCATGTCACCTTGGTTCCTGTATATTTTGACGGTGAGTAGTCCTGGGTTTGGAACGTCTTGTCAAGCGTGGTTTGACAAAAAAACCTGACAGGTGAGGTCGTAGGAGGGATAATATTTTAATGACGGGTGGGTTCGTTAGCCGTCGAAAGTTTTGCGTCTCAGACTATATTTTAAAGTAATTGAACTAACTTTCTAAAATTTAAAATAATTGAAAACTTGTTCGTGTTGACCGTATAAATTATAGTTGGTTTAACTTTTTTACCGCAAGTTTGATCACTCATCTTATTCAATATATATATATATATATATAAATATAGTCAAATTTAAGACATATTTGAAGATTTTTTTATTAATAAAGCAAGCCACCACAAAAAATATGATAATTTGCGTAAAATTTTGAATAAAACGATCGGTTAAATTTAGAGTTAAAAAAATCAAACGAACTATAATTTGAAACGGATGGAGTACTTGCATGATGTAACATAGTTTCAGGTTATTTAGCAGAAATCTAGAGTCAGTCTTGGCCAATATAATCATGACGTAGCACGCCCATGGAAATGACATACAAACTCAAAAACAGTTAAATGACCTTAGAACAATGCAATATATACAAAAAAAAGCTCTTACAAAATTTTCTATGTAGCATGTATCTAAATTCAGTAGGGACACTATTTGTATTCTTTCATGGCCTGCAATTCTTTAGCACTTGGATGCTTTCACCTGCAATTTTTAGCACTTCAATACTTTCATGGCAAACAAGAAAAGGTATGTACCTGTTGACACGAAAACGCGCCAACAAACTCGAGATCGATCGAACGCGCAGCACGGCCGTCACAACGGCCAACTCCTGAGCTCCTCGGGCAAACCGGTCAGACCGGTTCCTGAAACCGGTCAGACCGCTTTCAGGCAGGAACTCGTGAAGACCTAGAAACTCGAGCTCGGGAGGGACCCCGTCGGAGCTCAAGCAAGATAGGGTTGCTCTAGGGTCGGCAGGCCACCTAGAACGCCTTTGAACGCCGTAGAGACGAGCAAAGAACAGAATATAAGGGTTGGAAGAGACTAGGGTTTGAGAGATAAAAATAAAGGATAAACGTGTTTGATTCGATTGGAATAGATCTCAATCGGCCTTAGCCTTTATATTTATAGGCCGGGGAAGTCTTACCCCTTCCGAATAGGTTACAATATGGGATTAAACTCGGAATCCTAATCCTACTCGAATTACAGAACCAAACCGGTCTAACCGGTTTGGCAAACCGGTCAGACCGGTTTGGCCAGGCCAGAGCCAATTTTGACTGTCAACACATGCCCCCTACATTTTTAGTGAACTTGAGAACTAAAAAGCAAGTAATTACAATTCAGAAGCTAAAATTTATGCTAAGGGCGATATCAATAATATATCGGCCATTGATCTTCATGCGTCTTGCCAAACACTTGGATAGAATTTCTTCAAATATCTTCCGTTGATAGCTTTAGGCAAATGATCTCCCTTCAGTGTCTCTAGCATGTAAGAATTTCTAAAAATGACTTGGACAACTCTATAGGGTCCTTCCCAACTTGGTGACCATTTACCAAACTTGTTGCTTTTTGTCCCAGTAGGCAAGATCGTCTTCCAAACAAGTTCACCAATCTGAAAATATTTTCCTCGTACTTTCTTGTTGTAAGCTTTAGCAAC
This sequence comes from Echinochloa phyllopogon, assembly GCA_033239725.1. Lineage (NCBI taxonomy): Eukaryota > Viridiplantae > Streptophyta > Magnoliopsida > Poales > Poaceae > Echinochloa > Echinochloa phyllopogon. Next base: position 16,765,055 of record BTCW01000015.1, on the reverse strand, counting down.
CCGAAGCTTATCTTTCTCAATCTCCTTCAAAGCTTTCAATCGTTTGTCGGTTACCTCATCAATATTGTCCAACATCAAATTGAGGTAATCAACAGCATCAAGGTCATTTTGTTTAGCCAATCTATAAGCGTCCAGATTTACCTCAACGGGTAAAACGGCCTCTTGACCATACACAAGCTCAAAAGGAGTAACTTTAGTAGCACCATGTCTAGATATACGATGAGCCCATAATGCTTCGGATAAAACTTCATGCCATCTCTTAGGACTTTCTTCTATATTTTTCTTGATTAATTTGATTAAAATTTTATTACTTGACTCGGCTTGTCCATTAGCCTGAGCGTAATATGGAGATGAATTGAGCAACTTAATTCTATAGGATTCGGCGAATTCACGTACCTCTTTATACATAAACGAAGTACCTTGATCCGTTGTCAAAGTTTGAGGAATACCGAATCTATGAATAATATTTTATGTAACAAACTCAATCACCTCTCGATGTGTCATATTCTTCAATGGAATCGCTTCGGTCCACTTAGTAAAGTAATCTGTAGCAACCAACACGAAACGATGTCCTTTTGATGATGGAGGATTGATTTGTCCAATAAAATCCAATCCCCAACCTCGGAACGGCCATGGCTTAATAATAGGATGCATCAATGCAGCAGGAACAAGTTGCAAATTTCCAAACTTCTGACATTCCTCACACCCTTTGTAATATTTGAAACAATCCGCCATCATAGTAGGCCAATAGAAACCGGCTCGTCTAAGTAACCACTTCATCTTTGGAGCCGATTGATGTGTACCACAAATACCTTCATGGACCTCACCCATGGCAACTTTGGCCTGATCCGAATTAAGACATTTCAATAGCAAATCTTCGGTGTTTCGACGATAGAGCTCATCGTCAAGTAAAACGTATTTAAATGATATTCGCCGAATATTTCTTTCTGCACCCCGACCAGGATCTCTCAAATAAGTAATAATAGGTACCCTCCAATCCTGATCTTCAACTTTGGATTGATTGGCATCATCCAAAGGATTTTTGCTTTTGTTAGGGGACGAAGCGGTCAGACCGGTTTCAGAACCGGTCTGACCGGTTTCTGAAACCGGTGTGACCGGTTCGTCCAGAACCAGAACCTCGGCTTTCGTTTGCATCGGTTTTTGAAAATAGAAATATTTCTTTGCAACCATATAACCAGATGCTTTCTGAGCCAGAGTATTTGCCTTGCTATTCTTTTCTCTTGGAATATGTTTGATAGTAAATTCATCAAAAGAAGCAATAATATCAAGGCATCTATCAAGATATGCATTTAATGAACCATTATAACATTGGCATACCTTTGACACTCGTTGTACCACCAGGAGCGAATCACCAAAAGCCTCAATATGCTTTATTCCCATGTCTTGCAAAAATTCCAAGCCAAATAGAAGAGCTTCATATTCAACTTGATTATTGGTTCGCTTTTCTTCCAATCGGTTTGAAAACTCAAAGATGGCACCACTTGGAGAGATCAAAACAGCACCAATTCCTTGCCCATCATTACAAACCGATCCATCAAAGTATAACTTCCATGGTGTACAAGTAACATAGCCGACGTCGAAGTTGTTTGTATCGTTTATCCGATGTTCAACAATAAAATCAGCTACAATTTGGCCTTTCATAGATTTTAAAGGTTCACAAGCCAAATCATACTCAACTAAAGCATAAGCCCATTTACCGACTCTTCCACTAGAAATCGGCTTTTGCAACATATGTTTAATTACATCGGTTTGACATAACACGATGCAAGTGCTAGATAATAAATAATGCCTCAATTGAGTACAAGCATGGTACAAGGATAAACACAACTTCTCAATGAAAGTATACCTTGTTTCTGCATCGATGAGCCGTCGGCTTACATAAGCAATCACATACTCCTTGTTGCCGATTTCTTGAGTCAAAACAGCCCCAATAGTCCTATCTTCAGCTGCCACATAAAGTCTGAATGGAACCCCTCTCTTAGGCGCCCTAAGCACCGGTGGTGAAGACAAGTACTCTTTGATCTTCTCAAAAGCTTCTTGCTGTTTTGCCCCCCAAGTAAAATCGGCTTCATCTATCAACCGAAGTAAAGGAGTAAAAGCATCAACCTTTCCAGACAAGTTAATTATGAATCTTCTCAAGAAGTTTACCTTGCCTAGAAACTTTTGCAAATCCTTCTTGCAAGCAGGAGCTTCGACTTTCCTCATAGCTATAATTCTCTTGGGATCAACTTCTATGGCGTTCTCATGAATAATAAATCCCAAAAACTTCCCAGCCGAAACACCAAAAGCACATTTGAGTGGATTCATCTTCAAACCATACCGCTGCATCCTCTCAAGAGCAAGTTTTAAATCGGCTAAATGAGAATCCAAACCATCCGATTTAACTACAATATCATCAATATACACTTCCACAATAACACCAAGTAAATCATGAAAGATTAAATTCATAGCTCTTTGATAAGTTGCACCGGCATTTTTCAATCCAAAAGTCATAACCACCCACTCAAACAAACCAATAAATCCCGGACATTGAAAGGCCGTTTTGTGCATATCCTCTTCGGCCATGAAGATTTGATTATATCCAGCATTACCATCAAGGAAACTAACAACACGATGTCCAGAAGCTTCATTGATTAAGACATCGGCTATAGGCATAGGATATGAATCTTTTGGAGTGGCTTTATTAAGATCTCTAAAATCAATACAAACTCTAAGTTTTCCCGAATCTTTCTTTTCAACGGGAACAATATTAGAAATCCACTCCGCATAACGACAAGTCCGAATAAAACCAGCATCTAATAAACGATTGACTTCTTCTTTTATTCGGTCATAAATAGCGGGATTAAAATGTCTAGCCGATTGTTTAAAATGTCTAAAACCGGCTTTTATTGGTAAACGATGCTCAACTAAATCACGACTTAAACCCGGCATCTCACGGTATTCCCAAGCAAAACAATCGACATACTCTTTCAACAAATTTATTAACTCGGCTTTAAACTCAGCCGATAAATTTTTGTTTACAAAAGTTGGCCTAGGAATAGTACCATCACCAATATCTATTTTTTTCTAAAGGGTCGGCTGACGTGAAACCCTGACCCAACTTAATCATATCACCGAGATCTTCAATGGCTTCAAACATACCGGCCGAATGTGCTCGATGATGATCAATTCGGTCTTGAAGCCACTGTCCAGACGTAAACCGGTCTGACCGGTTCCCAAAAGCGGTCTGACCGGTTTGGCTCGACGGGCACTGTTCAGGTCTAAACCGGTCTGACCGGTTTCCAGAAGCGGTCTGACCGGTTTGTCTCTGTTGATTCGTTTGCTCCATCAATTACAGCTAGTAAGTCAACCGATTCTCCATCGGCTTTAATGTAGCAGCAACAAAACCATCCTTGGTGCAACTGATCAGCTCATAGTCGGTCAAATCCATGCCCGACAGACATTTAACTTTCCCATTTGCACTAAGAGAATCGGAATCGGCCGTTGCAACAAAGGAAGAAGTGTCACCATGGACAACCTCAACTTCATCGCCGATCCACTGAATAAGATATTGATGCAAGGTAGATGGAATACATTTATTTGCATGAATCCAATCTCGACCAAGGATTAAACTGAAGTTACCTTGCACCTCGGAGACGAAGAAAGCCGTAGCAATAGTCTTGCTCCCGACGGTCAACTCCATACAAGCCACCCCCTTGGCACCAATGGGATCACCTCCACCAACTCCACTGACCGTCATGTTCGTCTTGATCAATTCTTCGTCTTTTCCGCCAATCTTCTTGTAGAGAGAGTATGGCATAAGATTTACAATAGCTCCACCATCAACCAACATGCGAGAAATTGGATTCCCGTTGATGTGCCCTCTCATATATAAAGCCTTGAGATGATTCTCTGATTCACTAGGCTTCTGAAACGCAGCATCTCGAGGCCCAAGTTGAAGATGAGATATTTCCTCCTCTGGCACCACATAATAATCAGAAGATAGATAAACAACATTAATTTCCATGTTGTCACGCTGTGGAGAAGGCTCAAAATCAACCAATTCTTCATCTTCAACCACTGGAGGAATTGAAGGAGTAGCATCGATGGTTGAAGTAATCTCAGCTCCCGCTTCTGTCGTTAAACCGGTCTGACCGGTTCCAGAACCCGGTCTGACCGCTTTGACAGCGGTGGGCTGATCCAAACCGGTCTGACCGGATTCAGAAACCGGTCTGACCGGTTGTGCTGCTGATTGCACAACGGGCTTAGCTTGCCAGATTTTGGACTGAGGAATCATAGGCCTGTATTTGTTGAAGTATTCATCCCTCAGCTTCTCAGCTTCCTGTTCCCTTTTTTCTTTGTTTCGCAGGCGCTGTAATTTCTGCTTTTGTGTATGAGTCAATCCAGAAGGACACCACCTAGGTTGGAAAACCTTCTTCACGCCTTTGCTACTGCTAGCCTCATGATCATTAGCCATGATCGGCCTTTTGGCTGGAACAGGAGCCGAATCTCCAATGACTATCGGCTTTTTACCCAAGTCTTGCATAGCCACTAGAATATCGCCAATTTTTATAAACCCACTGGCTTTGGCTTGCACGTCCTCCTTTTTCTCCTTAACACGGTATTCTTGCCTAGGAGGAGCTTGGAACCTCTGCTCAGACCGAAACCGGTCTGACCGGTTCACAAAACTGGTCTGACCGCTTTTGGGCACAGTCAAAGGACCTGATTAGTATGAGCCCAATCGGTCATGTACTGAAGTCCCAGTAACATCACCACGGCGTTTATAAGCTGTAGAATTAATCCAATGTTGTGGTGACCTCTGTCTCTTTTTTGTTGGCCGATCAACTTGAACGGCCTTTGTGTACTTGTTCATGAGCTGAGAGAAAGTGGGCCCCTGCTTCAGAACCCTTCCTTGAACCTTTGACTCATTAAATTTCCAAGTACCCACTTCCGGGCGCTTAGGCTTGAAAGTTCTTGGACGGTCTGGAGACAAACCGGTCTAACCGGTTTGGGAAACCGGTCTGACCGGTTTCGCCTGACTAGCGAACGAATTCTCTTCCAAAGAACTTCCTTGCCCCCCGGGCCTTGATGTGTTAATAGTAATCTTCAGGGACTTTTTTCCATCCAGAGTCTTCCCAATCATCACTGTCCTGACCGGAACTTTATCATTGACTTCTTCCGGCCTTGGGTCTCCAATCACCACAATCTTACCTTTAGCTCCATCGGCTTGTTCCGGCCGAATCAGCACCTTAGTATTCAAATCCAAGGTATGAACAGGGAAAGGAGCCTTATCAACTTGCATTTCCGCTAGCACTAATCGACCTTCATTAAGGGCCGATTGTACCTGTCGTCGAAAAACATTGCAATCGTTGGTCGCATGAGAAAAAGAATTATGCCACTTACAATATGCGCGAGTTTTCAATTGATCGGCTGGTGGAACTGCATGAGAAAGTTTAATAAAGCCATTCTTAAGCAATTCATCAAAAACACGATCACATTTGGCTACATCAAAAGTAAACTTAATTTCTTCTTGCCGATTTTTCTGAATCGGCTTCAATGAGGGACAAGAACCAGGTTTACTCTTTGATGACCAATCAAATTCAGCAGCATAAATTTCTTTATCATCGTCCGAACAATCAGAATCATTATCAATAATATGCACATTCGAACGATGTGGTTTAGCAGATTCTTTTGAATTTTTAAACTTAAGCTCTAGACTCATCGGTTCTTAACATCTTTAAATCTTTTGAAGTAATCAAGAACCGATTCCTCTCGGCTTTGCTTAACCGATGTTAAATTAGACAATTTAGCTTTGTTTTCTACGCTAAAGAAATGATCATGAAATTTGCGCTCCAATTGAGTCCAATTTTGAATAGAATTAGGAGCAAGCGAAGAAAACCATGAAAAAGCAGTTCCAGTTAAAGATAATGAGAACAACCGTATACGCAATGGTTCATAAAATGATGCTTCTCCTAATTGCAAGATATATTGACTAATATGTTCCCAAGGAGTTCTATTATCTTTGCCACTGAATTTAATAAAATCAGGAACACGCCAACCATTAGGATAAGCAACTAAATCAAATTCAGGCGGATACGGTTTCTGATATAATCGTGAATTACCCAATTCAAGCCCGAGTCTTGTTCTAAGTGTATTAGTTATATCTTCTTTAAACTTAGCTAACTCAGCTTGATAGTTCCCATCACCTCTATTTTGTGGAAAACGAGGAACATTATATGCCGCACTTTGAGAAGTATTCGAAATCGGCCCGTGAGACGCGCCAGATCCGTGGGGTATACTTCCCGCAACCGTAGTGCGTGGAATAGTGTAAACAGGACCAGAAGCAACCGTATTAGATAAACCATCGCACCCGTTGCTCCTGCACCCATGGAACCGGTCTGACCGCCAGAGGGGGCCAAACCGGTCTGACCGGTTGTGAAAACCGGTCTGACCGGTTCGTGAACCGAACCAGGGTGAAGTGGTTGTCCCGCATAAAAATTCATCGGCATGCCTAAATTAGGATCTAAAACATTTTCTGGCACGCCTGATGAGCTAGGAGTTGCGTTAGGTAATTCATTAGAGTCTACGTTATTTTTACCTTTATCAGAATTACCCGACATATTAGCAATCAACTCACTAGTAACAGTTTGTGCAGCAAGCAATTTATCATCCATCATGCGAGTAATTTGCTGCATCAAATCAGAGGATTCGCCAGTTACCTTTGGAAGTTCTTCAACTTGGTCGTTTGCCAGCTGGAAAGCCGGCATGACGAATTCCTCCACTCTCTTGACAAGACCACCGCGATCTTTTTTGAAGCCCTTCAAGAATTGCGCCCTGAAGTGCTCCTCGGCGATCAGGTACCGCTTCCGCTCCTCGTCCGTGAGCTCTTCCATCATCGCGGTGATGATGTTGTCTTTGTCAAGGTCGCACGTTGATCCAGACATAATTGGAGTAGATTGAATCGGTCTTGAAACCAGATTAATCTGTCCCCAGCGGAGTCGCCAAAAAGTATGTTGACACGAAAACGCGCCAACAAACTCGAGATCGATCGAACGCGCAGCACGGCCGTCACAACGGCCAACTCCTGAGCTCCTCGGGCAAATCGGTCAGACCGGTTCCTGAAACCGGTCAGACCGCTTTCAGGCAGGAACTCGTGAAGACCTAGAAACTCGAGCTCGGGAGGGACCCCGTCGGAGCTCAAGCAAGATAGGGTTGCTCTAGGGTCGGCAGGCCACCTAGAACGCCTTTGAACGCCGTAGAGACGAGCAAAGAACAGAATATAAGGGTTGGAAGAGACTAGGGTTTGAGAGATAAAAATAAAGGATAAACGTGTTTGATTCGATTGGAATAGATCTCAATCGGCCTTAGCCTTTATATTTATAGGCCGGGGAAGTCTTACCCCTTCCGAATAGGTTACAATATGGGATTAAACTCGGAATCCTAATCCTACTCGAATTACAGAACCAAACCGGTCTGACCGGTTTGGCAAAACGGTCAGACCGGTTTGGCCGGGCCAGAGCCAATTTTAACTGTCAACTGTACCTTTGATGAAACTAAGAAAGGAATAATTCCTTCCACTACAACCTCCATTATTGTACTTAGACAAAGAAAAAGGGATAAAGGGATCCAGAGCTTTCGTTTGTATGCATAATTGACAATGCACTGATAATGTACATATATAATACAGGAAAATGACTTATTTAGTATGTTTAGTCAAGCAGGTAGTGCCATTTAGCATTTAGGCTCAGCTGTAGACAAAACAAAGACATCCAAACACAGTAATGTGATTGAGGAAAACATCACCCCTCTGGTTGAGAGAACTTCTTGATGCCGCTGGCAGGGCAGAGGTCCTCAATGTTGTAGCCGAGGGATGCTCCATGCATCATGGCTAGACTTATATTTGCCACCCTTGGACTCCATTAGCATATCAAATTTATACTGCAGTGAAGAACCAAATAACTAATGAGAAACTACATAGATATGTAATAAATCATAGGAAAATTTCACTAATATCTTTGATGAACTCACAGTTAGTTCAAAACTGTCCAAATCATCGGAATTTAATAGAAGATAATTGCTACTCACAGCGGATGAAACAGATAGACCCAGTAATCCAAAAACAAGGCATAATTGAAATAGGGACTCTGATACAACTGCACACATATTAGGATCAGAAAACCATAATATCCAAAATTATATGCCATAAGTGAAAAACTTTCTCTTGTGATTCATTCAGATAGATTAATGATTCTTCATCGGGCAGCAAAGAAATATAATCTCCATCATCCATATAACTCTTCGTCTCGATGGGGAAGAGTTTCTTACAGTCCAACAAAGGTCCCATCTTCGCTGCAACCAGCGGCCTGGACAATCTGAGATCCCGACCCTATTGGAGGGCGAAGAATTTATCAGGAAGGCTTCTTGACATTTGAATGCAACCCTCGTGCGTCATGCAAATTATAGATACAAAAAAAATTATACTATCGAGCACCATCTGCTCTGATCCAAACCAGAGCTAATTGATACAAAAAAAATTGGGGCTAATTGATGCAAGATTGAGATTTGGATAAGGTACATCTGCAGGCGATGGTTGCTCATCTTATGTTGGTGCTGGTGCTGACCTCGTGCAAGCACTACCAGAATGCTTCACATCCGCCCGCCTCCTCCGCCTCGGCCATTTTTGGACCCGGTGCTGATGGGGCTTCAGCACCGGGTCCAACGGCTAGGAGCGGGGGGCGGCGCGAAGATGTGTCAGGGCGAAGACATTAGCACCGGGTCGTGGTAAGACCCGGTGCTAATACGCCCCCTTTAACACCGGGTGCAGCCAGCAACCGGTGCTAATGTGCCGAGGCCATTTCGCACCGGTTGTTGGCTGCACCCGGTGCTAAAGGGTGCACATTAGCACCGGGTCTTGCCACGACCCGGTGCTAATGTCTTTTGTATATAGCACCTTCTTCCTCCCCCGGCCGAGCCAGCTGAACACTTAGGCGTTGTGTTCATGCTGCTCGGCCGTGGGAGGGGAGGTGCTGCCCAAATTTTTTTCAAAATTTGTGAAGATTCTACTCATCTAAGGAGCACTACAAGGTACACTCTTTCATTCTCTAATGTTTTATTTAGCTTTTAATCCTTCTATGATTTAGAAATAGAGGGATTTGTGAATCAAAGTAAAGCTAGCTAGAGAGAGCTTGTGTTCTTGGAGGAGAGAGAGGAGAGAGCTTGAGTTCATGGTGGAGAGAGTGTTCATGTTGTGTTTTAAATGGAGAGAGAAGGCAAGCTAGTTAGTATTTTGTTTTGTATGACTTGTGAATAGTTATAAGGCTTATGTATTTTATTTATTAGAGAGGTTTATTTATTAAAAGTTGGAATAGTTATTTATTAATTTAATGAAATATATATATTATTAGTTATTTATTAAAAGGTAGAATAGTTATTTATTTATTTAACTGAAGGTATATTTATTTATTTAATGAATATAGTAATGTAGTTTTAGAAATTTATTTATATAATGGAATATATATTATAATTTGTATTTATTTATATATTAATTTTTTTATATTTAAATTGTATTGTATATTTGTTATTTGTTAATAATGCAGATGAATAGACAATGGATGTACGGGGACCCCCACGCTCAGGCGTTCCGTGATGGCCTTAGGACGTTTCTCGATGCCGCCGAGGCTAACAGGACGCCGTCCGGTTTCATGTTCTGCCCATGCACCCATTGTAAAAATATACAATCGTACAAACAAAGAGGTTGTCTTCAGGTGCATCTGATGAGGCACGGTTTCATGAGGAATTATTCTGTTTGGACGAAGCATGGTGAAAGAGGAATTCTAATGGATGAAGATGAACAAGACGAGGCCGATGACGACATTCCGTTATTGGCTCAATACTACGGTTCCTTTGCATATGCTGCAATGGGTGATGCCGATGAGGAAGATGTTGCTCGGGAAGGCGGTGCTCAGGAAGATGTTGCTCAGGAGAATGAACCTACTGATGGACTCGGGCAAATGTTGCGTGATGCCGAGAAAGACTGCGGCAATGATAAGGAACTGAAAAAGATACAACGCATGTTGCAGGACCACAAGACTGACCTGTACCCAGATTGCAAAGAGGGGCTAAAGAAGTTGGGTAGCACACTTGAACTTCTGCAGTGGAAGGCAACAAATGGTGTTACTGATAAGGGTTTCGAGGAGCTACTGAAACTCGTAAAGAAGATTCTTCCAGAGGGTAACAAATTGCCATCGACGACGTATCAAGCAAAACGTGTTGTTTGCCCTCTCGGTTTGGAGGTGCATAAGATACATGCGTGTCCTAATGACTGTATCCTCTATCGCGGACAGTACGAACACTTGGATCGTTGTCCGGTTTGCACCTGCGCACGATACAAGATCAGGCGGGACGACCCTGGTGATGTTGGGGGAGAGCGTTCTAAGAAAAAAATCCCTGCGAAGGTGATGTGGTATTTCCCTCTGATACCCCGTCTGAAGCGTTTGTTCAGGAACAAAGACCATGCCAAACTGATGCGCTGGCACAAAGAAGAACGTAAGCAGGATGGCATGTTGAGACACCCCGCCGATGGATCCCAGTGGAGGAACATCGACAGAGAATTCCCAGAGTTTGATGCTGATGTGAGGAATGTTAGGCTTGGTTTAAGTACCGATGGCATGAACCCTTTTGGTGAAATGAGCAGTAGTCATAGCACTTGGCCCGTGACTGTTTGTATCTACAACCTACCCCCTGGCTCTGCATGAAGCGGAAGTTCATTATGATGCCAGTGCTCATCGAAGGCACAAAGCAACCTGGCAACGACATTGATGTGTACCTAAGACCATTGGTTGATGAACTTTTGCAGCTGTGGAAGAATGAAGGTGTTAGCATGTGGGATGAGGACAAGCAGGAGCAGTTTGACCTTCAAGCACTGCTTTTCATAAGCATCAACGACAGGCCTGCACTAACTAACCTATCAGGACAATCAAACAAAGAATATAAAGCATGCACTCACTGTTTAGAGGAAACCGAAAGCATGTATTTGAAACATTGACGTAAAGTTGTGTACATGGGTCACCGTCGATTCCTTCCGGCGAAGCATGAGCTACGAAAGAAATGTGCGCATTTTGGCGGGAATGCTGACCGCCGTACAAAGCCGAGACACCGGAGTGGAGAAGAGCTATTTGATATGGTGAAGGACCTACACGTGGTGTTTGGCAAGGGAGACGGAAGCCAGGCTGCTCCGACGGGCGAGGATGGTCGTGCCGCGATGTGGAAGAAGAAGTCTATCTTTTGGGAGCTATCTTATTGGCAACGTTTAGAGGTCCGTAACGCGATTGATGTGATGCATCTGACGAAGAATCTTTGCGTGAACTTGATAAGATTCCTTGGTACTTATGGGAAGCCAAAAGATACACTGGAAGCACGTCAGGAGCTGAAACGATTGAAGCAACGGACTGATCTACATCCAGAAAAGAGAGACAAAGGACGCCAGTACTTGCGTCCTGCCAGCTTCACTCTCAGCAAAGAAGAGAAGGCAAGCATGTTTGAATGTTTGAACAGTATCAAGGTTCCGTCTGGCTACTCCTCCAATATTAAGGGAATAATAAATATGATAGAGAAGAAGTTCACAAACCTGAAGTCTCACGACTGCCATGTGTTGATGACACAGCTGCTTCCCGTCATACTCAGGGGTGTGCTACTAGTTAACGTGCGGAAAACCATTGTGAAGCTATGTGCATTCCTCAATGCAATTTCTCAGAAGGTCATCAATCCAGACCATTTAGATCAGCTACAGAACGACGTGGTGCAATGTCTTGTCAGCTTTGAGATGATATTTCCACCATCCTTCTTCAATATCATGACACATCTATTGGTTCACCTCGTCAAAGAGATTCGTATATTGGGCCCAGTATTTCTACACAACATGTTCCCATTTGAGAGGTTCTTCGCTGTCCTAAAGAAGTATGTCCGTAATCGTTCTCGTCCAGAAGGATGCATTGCTAAGGGATACGAAACAGAAGAGGTCATTGAATTCTGTGTTGACTTTGTCGACGATCTTATGCCGATTGGTGTGCTCGAATCACATCACGAGGGGAGACTTGGTGGAAAGGGCACACTAGGGAGAAGATCGATGGTGATCAAGGACATTGAGACATTTCGTAAAGCGCACCTCACAGTTTTGCAACAATCAACCTTAGTTGCTCCGTACATCGAGGAGCACATGCAGATTCTCAGGGACGAAAACTCAACAAAGTCTGCGGCCTTCATTCAGCGTCTGCACAATAGTACTTTCGCCGATTGGTTGCGAAGACGTCTTATGGGTGTCGAGGGCATTGATGCGCAGCTAGCTTTTGTAGCTAGAGGTCCATCGAGCACGATCTTGACATTCCAACGATATGACATCAATGGGTATACATTTTACACAAGAGCCCAGGACAAGAAAGGCACCAACCAAAACAGTGGTGTCCGGATCGACGCGATAGACACCAATGGCAATACAAACTCATACTATGGAATCATAGAGGAGATATGGGAACTAAAGTACGGACCTTTGAAGATCCCACTGTTCAAGTGCCAATGGGTGAAGCTGACTGGAGGAGGTGTTAAAGTTGAAGCGGACTATGGAATGACGTTAGTGGACCTAAACAAGATTGGCTTTCTAGACGAACCGTTCGTCCTAGGCAAAGCTGTCACACAAGTTTTTTCTGTGAAGGACATGGCTAGCAGACCGAAGAAAGGGGCGGATAAGAAAGGTGGGGGTAAGCAATTGGACCCATCACAAGACGAGCCAAAGCGTCATATAATTCTTCCTGGAAAGAGAAAAATCGTAGGAGTTGAGGACAAGACGGATGAAGATTATGATATGCTCGATGGCCGGCCTCCATTCTCAGTGGCTGATGACCCAAGCATCCTGTTAGCGGCGGAGGAGACACCGTATCTATGGCGTGATCACAATCAAGGAACATTTGTAAAGAGGAAGTTTATTAGTGTCCGAGTAAATGATGATGCCATGTAATTTAATTGCACTATGTTCCACCCAATTTGTAATGACTATATTTGCATTTATGTTCCACCTATGTTCTAAGATTTTCTATTGATTTATAAGATTATTTTTATTAATTCTAGCATTTTATATTGATTTTCTAGTAATTTATAAGATTTTCTAGTAATTTATAAGATTTTCTAGTAATTTATAAGATTTTCTAGTAATTTATAAGATTTTCTAGTAATTAATAAGATTTTCTATTAATTTATAAGATTTTCTAGCATTTTATATTGATTTTCTAGTAATTTATAAGATTTTTTAGTAATTTATAAGATTTTCTAGTAATTTATAAGATTTTCTAGTAATTTATAAGATTTTTTAATAATTTATAAGATTTTCTAGAAATTTATAAGATTTTCTATTAATTTATAAGATTTTCTAGCATTTTATATTTATTTTCTAGCATTTTATATTGATTTTCTAGTAATTTATAAGATTTTCTAGTAATTTATAAGATTTTCTATTAATTTATAAGATTTTCTAGCATTTTATATTGATTTTCTAGTAATTTATATGATTTTCTAATTTAATATATATTTTTAATCGGTATTAATAACTGAATTAAAACAAGTATTAATAACTATATATTAAAAACTATATTTATAAGATTCCCAAATAGTAGCCCCCGGTGCTAAAGGCCGGTTTGGAAAGTGGCGCTAAACGAAAATTTGGGGCCTTTAGCACCGGATAAAGGCCCCCAATTTTCGTTTGGCGCCAGTTACGGCCTTTAGCACCGGATGGTGGGAAGACCCGGTGCTAAAGGGGGGGGCCTTTAGCACCGGGTCGTGGCTGCACCCGGTGCTGAGAGGGGAGAATTTGTTGCTGATAGAGACAGAGATGAGCTAACCTATGCCTTAGGGAACAAGGAGCATCCTAGACAGACGCGCGGCGTAGGCACAAGCATCTCATGGAAGAAAGGTTTCCAAGAGCACGCCGCCACCTATAGGAGCCGTTCGAGGAAGAAGGCCGAATATGAGCAGAGGGTGAGGGACCTAGAGCAAACGGTTGCCGCCCAGGGCTCAAAGCTCCAAGAAATGGAGTCAGAGATGGATCGACGGATGAAGGTAGCATGGCTGCAGATACAACAAGCCACAGGCGGGACCGGTTCCACAGAGCATGCACCTCTCCAACAAGCCGCAGGCGGGACCGGTTCCACAGAGCATGCACCTCTCCAAGATGCGGCCCTTATTTGCCCTCCACAACAATATCAAAGCAGTCACGCTTTCACACAGGCCGCCGAAGCGGTCCGTTACCCCGTGGATGAAATAACTCAACGGACCGCGTGCGAGCTTGTCGTCAGGCAGAAGAACTTAGCTGTGGTGGTACGTATGCGACCTTAGTTCGTACTGCATACATTTCACCGTAAATACCATTCATTTACTAACTTTCTTTGTGACTACTAAATTATCAGGTCGCATACGGTATGACCAAACGTGTGGAAGAAGGGCAAAAATGGCACTGTAATGACATTCCACATGGTTACGTACCTGTTGAGGTAGAGCAAGTCGTCACCAACTGGGAAGACTTGGAACTTGACATCCCCGGAGGTGACGGAGAAACAAAACTCGGTCAGTGTTCTCACTGCATCATTCTATGGAGCAAGGCAGACGTCGTCATACCCGGTACACCTGCAGCTACCAACAAGCCTCTGTCACCTCCACCGTCTCCAAGAGATCCACCGGATCATGACGATTCTCCGGGAGCACCTGATGCAAGCCTGTCTCCTCCGCCGAAGAGGTCTCCGTCTCCTCCGCCGCGGAGGTCTCCGCCCCCTCCGCCGAAGAGGGGACGCCGCACTAAAGCCTCTGCCCCCACTCCACCAGGGAAGAAGGCGCGGAAACCCAGAGAGAAGCCCGCACCAGAGAAAAGAGCGGGTGGGAAGACTCTAGAGGAGCTCGAAGCCTCGGTCAAAGCAGACACAAAGAGGCAAATGGCCGAGTGGAGGAAAAAACCGGAGCCGGAGCCGAAGCTTGATCCCACTGTCGTCAAGTCATTCCTCGGTAATTTGAGGAAGGGTCAACAGAAGGAAGTAATAGTAACAGACTATGACCGCTCATTACTGAAATCTCGCCGGAAGCGGAAGGCTGCAGATAAGGAGGCGGGCCCATCCAAAAAGGTTCCTCAGCTCGGCGAGCAACCTCAGCGGCCCTTGGGTCCATTGCCATCTCTGGATGAGATTAACGTGCAACGAGTAATGGCCAAGACTGGACTATCCAGAGCGCAAGTCCTGGGGAAGAAGAGGTGCCTGTAAACACAACGTTGAAGTGGCCGTTTAAGCTTGGTGAGCCTATGGTCCCTCCTGAAAGGGAGAGCAAGCTACAGACGAAGATGCGCCGATTCCATAAGTGGTATTTGGAAGAATCAAGAAGGAATAAACGGCGCATGATCAAAGTAGGCGTGAAGGACCATGATTTCTACAATGGTGACGATGATTGGGTCTGGCTGAGGTTTAAGGATATATATGAGCTGTACCACCGCGACGCCATGGACGTGGATTTGATCACCTGTTGGACACTGTAAGTACTTTATTGTTGCTTATAATTCACAGTTTGAAAACAATAATTCCAATCTATGCTGACGCGAGCTTTAATTATTGCTTAACATATGCAGAATGGAGATTCAAAAATGTCGGAGATCCTCAATATATGACGTTGGTTTCGTGGATCCTCGAAGGATAAGTGAAGAAATGATATTGATAAATCCTGAGGAAACATATGGAAACCTATACAAGTATATTAAGAAACAAAATTACTGCGACTCCGTACTAATCCCGTACAACATCGAGTGAGTACATACACAGACTTCTTCTTATACTGTCTGTGTACTATTTCATTTCTGATTATAATGTATACATGTATACAGATTCTACTGGTTCCTAATAATATTGTGTCCTGACCGGGGTGTCGTGAACGTCTTTGATTCATTGCACACTCCAAAAGAAAAACTACATAACATCATGGACATGATGACAAGGTGATGTATATTTTCCCCTACTTAATTCACCCCTTACACTCGCAATGACTTAACTGAATTTTTTTTTTCGCAGGGCCTGGAATTAATTTCGTCAAGAACACCCGGGTATTCAACATGAAACACTAAAATGGAACATTGGCTTTCCGGTAAGCAAGTAATTTGTACATGTAGCCCTCGGCTAATATAGTATATGAATTTTACTTAATTTCTTTTGGTCGACAGTGTGCCAAACAGGGGAAGGGAAATAATTTATATGCATACTATGTTTGCGATTACATGTGGAATTGGGGACATAAAAAGCTTACACAACACGATATTATGGTACGTAATAATAAACACATTTCCATTATTATTAAGTGCACAATTATTGTCTCCAACTCGGCGGATTAAATATCTTTCAATTATTTGTAAATTATAGATGTTTAGCCTGAAGGAAGAGTCTCTAGAGCTAGAAAGAATTGACACAATTGCAGAACAGCTCGTCGGATGGATCTGGGACGAGGTCGTCAATCCCCGAGGAGAATTCCACTCGCCAGTACTGGAGGACGTGCCGAACAGTTCAAAAAGTCGTCAATCTTAATTAAGTAGAAAATATAGTTTAAATATATATAACTCGAGTTGACATGCATGAATATCTACTTTTGTAATATATATGTCTTCTATTTTGATGAAATGTCAGCTAATATGAATATAGAGTCGGCCGAATACGCATTAGAATACACGTATTAAAATATATACGTATGTACACGTATATAGACGTGCATGCATGGCTACTGAAAAAAGCAAAAAAAAAGAAATTCGGGGCCTTTAGCACCGGTTGTGTCTGGAACCGGTGCTAAAGGCCCCGCTAAAGGCGCTGCGGGGCAGGCCCTTTAGCACCGGGTCGTGGCTGCACCCGGTGCTAAAGGGACCCTTTAGCACCGGTTATTCAACCCGGTGCTAAAGGGGTACCCCTTTAGCCTCGGTTTAGTTGCACCGGGTGGGAAACACGGTGCTAAAGAGCTTTCCCACCCGGTGCAGATGTTGATCATTCTGGTAATGAAGCATTGAAACCATAGGCGGTGCAGATGTTGAGGCCGTCTGTCAGAAACAAAACTCCGAGCAAAAAACGAAACAATTTGCCAACCAGATTTTTTGCACGGAAACAATAGCAAGGTTCATGAGATAGAGGCGGGGCCACATGCTGGGGGTCCATCCGCTGCACGCTGGCGTAGAGGTTGGCGAGCGCACCGAGCGGCTGTACGTCCTTCTCCTTCTGGGCGGCATGACGACTTGACGAGGATGCCGAGGAGGAAGTTCATGACATCCTTACCTGCCTCGGCGAGGACCACAACCCCCGGCGTCCTTGGCAATGAGCAGCTTGATGATCAGGGACTCGAGGTCGCCAACAACGGTGCCGTCGGCCCATCGCGAACGCCGGCATGGCGGCGGCGTTGCCCATGTGTCTATCAGAGACCTAGCTAGGTCACGGTATACGCTCACCATGTCTCTTGGTAGATGGACCGGCTGATCGTTGGTGAGGCGTGTATTTGGAAAGGTTATGTGATGAGGACATTCTCGCAACAAAGTTGTAGTCAGGCGGCGACCGTGTGAGTCTCTGAATAATCTCACCTTGCTTATCTAGGGAGGAGGAAGTCACCTTAAAAGGAGAGACACTCTTCCCCTATTAGACTAGTCTTTTGCGGCGATTGGACCTTTTCCCGAGGAGTGCGCCGGAGTGCGGTGCTAAGATTGTCGAGGCGCGACAAGAGGCCCTAGTGGCGTTGTAGCCGGTTCGGTGTGTCGGGCTTTTCATCCTATCCAACCTAGGCCGGACTTATCATTATGAAGGTATGACCGTTGGGCGGGCGTATTTATGAAGGTATAATGGTTGAGCAGGCGTGTATATCATGGGTACACGGGGTGGGTAAAAAAAATTTATAGTAAGAAAAGTAATACCAAAACGATAGAAAACTCTCTAGAAACATCTTTTGTGAAAACTTTCCACGTCGTTTACCCCATTAAACCTGACACGTGGGTTCTCCGTGAGGGGTGGGTACGATTTTTTGGGAGAGAGGTGTTTTCAAAAAAAACTGGTGTATAAATAGATAGATAGATATAATATATGTGAAAAGAGAAAATGTTGTGATATTCCACCATTCTGTTATACTATGCCATACGGAACATTTGACAATTCAACGCGAATTGACAGCACATTAACATAAATAAACCTTTTATTCCACTAGAAATAAGTGATATCTGGATTTTGAATTGCAACTTTTAAATTTTGACCAGTTAAATTTTGTTGTAATAAATACGTAGAGCTCCATTTCAATTTAGAAGTTTTTTGTTTTGTTATAATACAAATTTGATCAAATAAATGCATAGCCAATATATATTATATTGTGTATCTATTGAAAACATAGTTTGATGTTGTAGATATTTTTTGTATTTTTCGAAAAAATTGATCAAAATTAGATAAGTTATTTGACTTATATGAAACTAGAATGATTTAAAGGAGAAAGTACGTAGCAAAATATACTATCGTGAAACCAGTTTTTGATACAATAGTCGAATCATTTTAAAACATCCAAACGCAGATACCTAAACCATATTTTGATTTTTTTTTTGAGAAACACACTTGGACATTCACGTACGCACACTCATTTATATGAATACACGTATGCAACACTACATCTACGAGCACCTTTGAGCACCTTTGAGAGACCGAGCCAACAGATCTCAAGATTGACAAAGTCATCTACCCGTTAAAAGTGGAACTTGTACTGAGTTGAAGACTTAAGCTCAGATGAGTAGGTTCTACCAAATAATCTTACTATCTGATATACAATCAGTTTGCAAATCCCAACCATATTTTGATGAACTACATGTTCTCTACTTAGACTGTCTCCAACAATAGAGACCCAAATCGGAGACCCATTTACCACTTTAGGTTGCCTACAGTAAAAAGGTTCGTGACCCATAAACTCATTCTCCAACAGAAGATCCAAAAGAGAATCCTTTCTGTGAATGGGTCACGAAGAGAGATACCCAGATTTAGGTTCTCTATCCTGAAAACTCATTTTAGGTTTGGATATGGGTACTTTGTTGGAGGCTGAAATAGTACATCGGAGACCCATTTTGGGTTTGGGTCTCCATTTGGGTCACCTTGTTGGAGATAGCCTTAGGCCCTGTTTGGAACGGGGTCGTTAAACTTTAGCACTTGTTAAACTTTAACAACACATAGAGGTGTTTGGATACAAGTGTTAAATTCTATCACATGGAGTAGAAAAGACCAATTTACCCTTATTAATAATGTTTAACTACCCTCCTGGACCACCGAAGGATGTAAAATGCCCACCTAGACCACTTTTAACACAAAAAACATTGCTTGAAGGTGTTAAAGGTTTTGGAGGTGTTAAACTTTAGCACCTCACTTTTGACAACATGTAATACACTTGTTTGTATCCAATCTATTAATTTTTAACAAAAAATAGGGTGTTAAAATTTAACACCCCCGTTCCAAACATGACCTTATAATGACAAAACAAAACAAGCATAAGCATCCAATAAGTCTTTTTTTTTTGCATGATCACATCATTGCAGTCAATATCATGCGCCACCCGACAGTCAGGAAGCCTCTGTTTCGCGTGGTGCTACCCTGACAGTTGTCGTTTGCTCTTGAGGACACCCTTTGACCATTGTGATTCACGTAGTAAATGTGAAATGCCATGCTAACAGCTGGTAGCTGGCACCATTGTTAAATGGTCCCACACAAATTATCATATTTGGAGGGTCCGATCCAAACAATTGACCGAGATACTATTCTTCTATTTTGAAGAAACCAAATTAATTCCAACTGTTAAGCTTTGGAGGCTAATACTTGGCTAATGATTATGTTTGTGAGACATGAAACTAAGCTTGAAGGCAATTTTCACAGCAGAGGAATGTTGTCTGCGTTTGTGAATCGCATCAGATATTAATATTAAGCTTCCAGGCTAAAACTTGATGAGATATGAATTGAATATCGTAGGCCTTGAGGGAAAGGACAAAAAAGATACAGCAGATCTGTGTTATTTGTTCTTTTGTGAGATATGAACTTGATTATTCTTCACAATTTGTAGATTTTATATCTCGTACCACATGTGGTTTGAAGTTTTATATGCGTGTAACTCAACTTCTCTATATATGTGATATATTTTACAATTTTTCAAAATGGTTAAGATATGTTTTCACAATTTCTCCAGGTGGAACGTTTTGCACTAGATATCTTATTATGAAACATAAGTGCAGGGAAGTTTCTTTCCTTAAATCTAGTTGTGCTTGGTTCCTTTTAAACAGAGACGGATCTTAAGCATAATCTTTAGTTTATGTGTGTTAACCAGGCTATTGCATGCATGTTGCTAATGGAGTTTCATCAAGCCCTTGTTTAGTTCCGAAATTTGAAGCCAAGCTTTGGTGCATGCGTCATTGTAGCATTTCGTTTGTACGTGTGAAAAATTGTCCAAAAAATGATTAATTAGGCTCAAAATGTTCGTCTCACATAGTACAATAAAATTGTGCAATTAGTTTTAATTTCATCTACGTTTAGTACTCCATGCATGTGACGATATTTTGATGTGATGGAAATCTTCTTTTTTGTATAGTAAACTTTAGGATCTAAACAAGGCCCAAGTACAGTAGGAGCCATGTCCCCTGCCAGAAACCCCCGGCCCTGTCTCCGTCCCTACTTTTAAATAGTGTATGTTTGGTAACTCAATAGCGGTCAATACCAATGGAACATTGCACATGGATATAAAAAATTATCTACAATAAACATATTGTAGACGGTGTTCAAGGCTGGCCCTCTAAACTAAATCTTTTGGGACCAAAATCCGTTTTCATACATATGACATTTTAAGAATATGACTCATATTATATGACATTTTAAGAATATGACTCATACTATAAACGGTTTTTTGTAAGAACTATTTGAAATAACTACCGTCAATACATATGGGATGTCTTTAAAAAAATTATAATATAGTACAGGTGGTTTTCGATGTAAGGGCCATTTATGATGTATGTAATTATTACTAACAGATTTTCTTTAAGGCAGTCTCAACCCATAATGTTCATAGGTAGTATTCATAATGTCATGTTAGACATTGTGTTTCCAACCCATAATTTCTTACTGTGGGTCATCAATAAATTCATCATCTCCCCTCTCCACCAATCGTATTTGTTTTTTATCTATAATGAAGACACTATCATCTCCCAACCCAAACTTGGTAGTGTCATATGCATAGGTTCTCGTATAGAAACTAGGTCTTGCATGAGACCCAGTATCTCTTTTCTCCCTCTCTCCTATTTAATATAGTGCCACGTAAGCTAATACTCATACTCCCTCCATTCTGAAAAAACTGACGTTTAGAACAATGTTTGGGTCAAACATTGGGAATATAAATCATCAATAACTTTTAAGTTGTTGAGTTTGTAAATGTAAAAACTATATGAATAGATTTGTCTTGAAAAATACTTTCATAAAAGTATACATATAGCACTATTTGATAAATATTTTTATAATAACAAAAGGTCAAAGTTGTGTTTTGAAGACCGTGTCGCTGTCCTAAACGTCAGTTTTTTCGGAACGGATGGAGTATGTATCACCCTATTTAATGCTATGGAAACTATCACAGTTGGAGGGTTGGAACTGCCCTAAGGCCAGTCTCAGTGCACAGTTTCATTACATGGTTATCTAGACCATAAAACTCTTTCTCATCTCTCATATACCATATAATGCTATAAAACTCTCCATAAAAATCCTACTGAGACTGGCTGACGGTTTTTTTAGATTAAATTCCCTCAATGCCACTAAAAATTATAACACTTCCCTTAATGCCATTGAAATTGTTAGGTTTTCCTCTGTCATTGAATAATTTTTTACATCCCTTTGATGCCATTTCTGTTAGCTATCTGTTAAAAGGGTGTTAAATAGTAAGTGAAATGATAATTGTGTCCTTATAATTCAGCTGATTCGACTGTACGGTGAAGAAAAAGGAGCATTGTTGTATGCTCCTAACGCATGCATATTTTTTTTCATCGTTCTCGGCCGCCGCCAATCCCGGCGCCCCTGCCCTCATCGCGCGCTTCCACCTGCCCGCCCACGCGGCCACGCCGCCCCCGGAGGTGCCCCTCCGCTCAGCGCGCCAACGACGCGAGGCTCCGGCCCCATGCGGAGGCCCCAATGGACAAAGACGAAGGAGCGCCGGAGCGGTGGCTGATGGGAGGAGCTGCTCACGGATCTAGGATAATTCCTTTTTTCCTCTTCCCATTTGCTGCTAGATCTGTCGTCCATAGATAGAAAATAGGATGCAAATGGTTTATACGAAGAAAGCTCTGTTGATTTGCTGTACTCTTTCAACGATCTGTGTTCAGTTTGATTTTAGCTCCTATGAATGGATCTGTGTGTATGTAGCTCCTGTGTGTATGCCCAATCGTGCTCAAGATTTGTGATTTTTGGATAGCTCCGCATAAATTGATAGCTGTGCTAATCAAACATTTCACAAGGACAAACAGGAACGTGCTGCAGACTCCTGGGTCCAGTCTGGTCAGTGACAAACACCTAACGGTAGCTAACGGAAATGGCACTCAGGGACAAGAAAATTTGAACCAGTGGCAACCAAGGCAACCAAGGAAAGCTAAAAATTTTAATGGCAGTGAAAGAAGTCCCACAATTTCCAGTGACATTGAGATAATTTACTCTTTTTTTAGATGAAGCCATCTGTATCATAGCCATCATATACAAAACACTTCTGGCGTTACGGTCTTCCGATTAGCCCCAACGCATGCTCCGTTGGTAGCTTTTGCCTTTTGTCAGTGTTTCTTTGGGGTAAAAAAAATTTTCATCCCGTTTGACTAATAATTAAGGATATTAAATAAAGTCAGTTTACAAAACTATCTTCACAACCTCGGATTAATTCACGAGACAAATCTAATGAGACATTTGACCACACAATTAGATGATGGTTGCTGTAGCATTACTATAGTAAATCATGGACTAATTAGGCTCATTAGATTCATTGCGTAAAGTTACACATCCCTAAAAAAGGTTTTACAAATATACTTCATTTAATACTTCATGCATGTAAGATTCCCTTTGAAAAAAATTTCCGGGCGGGAAAGAAACACAGCAACTCTGGCACCCTACAAAGCACTCATTCAGCGTGACGTGGACTAAAGGTGTGGACGTGGAGCTTGAGGCTACCGAACAACGTGTAGGGTTGGGCTGTCCCAGGTACATTACTAGTATCAGCGGTTTGATACATCGTTTCATACAGCGCCACGTAGAATTATACTGATGTGGAGTAGAGAGAGCGAGGTGAGAAATAAGGTCTTCACCATTGTACGAGTTTTATTGCCATGCAATCAATAATATTTTTTTATTTCTTCATAAATTAGACAAATAAAACAACAACATATTAGGTAAGTTATCAGATAAGTCGTCTCAACATTAGCAAGAGTTTGTTAGTTTTGTAAAAAAAACACCTGATATTTTCAAAATCAACCCACAGGACATACTTACCTCGGAAGAAATTTTACAAAACAACCCTTAATTTTTTTTATGAATCAACCCGCAACCCATGCGCCTTGGTTATTTTACTTAAGACCCTTTATTAGTCCACAAAATCAATCCACGGTCTATTTTTCTTGAACATTTTACAAAACAGGCAACATTAACTATTTTCACCCCATACATCCCAAATCAAATAAACGGAGGGCCATTTTTGCGCGGCGTTACTTTTCTAGTTTACACGTGAAATCATGTTGATGATGGAGGATACTATGCTTTGTGGGCAACCGTTACGATGTTATATTCCCATCGTCCTCGTGAATGCCGCTGGAGATCCAGGAAAGGTCGTAGCCAGCTTTATACATAAAGCATTCGAAAGATACTGGGATTATCAGTTTACAATAACGCTCACGCCGCTCGAAGAGCAGCATCCAACCAACCCGTAACGAGACCCTCTAGGCCGCGCGCCAGAGATAGGCAAAAACTACTCACGACGAACAAACAAAAGGGCCATGCGACCATTACAAAACCGACTGGACCCGACCTTCCGCGGAGCCTACAACTCCACCACCACCAGCTACAGGAAGAACTCCAAACAACGCCTTAAGGAAGTCAAAGGCGCGACGGCGCCAGTGTTTGGTTTTCACCACGGAGAGTTTCCACGAACCGCCGTCGAACGAGAGCCTGCAGACAACGCCCTCAAGAGGGAAGAGCAAACATCGTTGCCCGACCCGACACCGGATCGAAGCTTACGCTTGAGGACCTCCGCCCGATGAGCTGAGAGCACCAGAGCCGGTCCCACTCGCTTCCACCCACCGCTCACCATCGCAGCCGTCGAAGCTCGCCCCACTAGGTTCCATATGCACCCGCTGGCAACACCCGACACCTCGGGAAGGTTTGGGGCCCTCGATGACCCCAAATCTCCTGTCGTCCCCTCAATGAGACGACATCGTGCTTCACAAAGTGGGACAGAAACCATGAACCTAGTGGTGAAGACTTGACGGCGCTACGGGGACGGTTTCATCGGCGATGCGGAAACGGAGGCGGCAGCATCGGCCATGATGAAGCTGCAGGATGGAGCCAGGATGAGGGCCGACGCCCCCCAAGACGCCGCCACCGTCAGGGACGCGCCGACGCCCGCCCCGACCCCGACCAGAGTCACGGGCCACGAAGCCGAGGCACCGGACCGCCACCACGGCGGTATCCGCCGCTGTCGTCCCGCCGACGCCCGCCACTCCGGTCAGCACCGGCGGTGTCCGGGGCGCCAAAACTGGGGCCGAACCCCCAGATCCGGAGCTGGAGCACAGGACTGGGCCGCGCAGGGCGCTGCCCGGGGCGCTGCCCGGGGCGCCAGAACGCCACGAGGGCAACTAGCCACCGCCGGCCGTGCCCGGCCGCCTGCCTGCGCACCGAGCCGCGCCCAAGCCACCGCCGGTCACGCACGGGCCGCGTCGCGCGCAGGGCCGCGACCGGCCGCCCGCGCCGCCGGCCGCCCCGGCCGACGAGGCCACGCACGGGCGCGCCGCCGCAGGGTCACGCCGCACCGCACATGGCCGCGCCTGGCCGCCCGCACAGCCGGCCGCCCCGGCCGACGCCCACGCAAGCGCCCGCGCCGCCGCGGGGACGCGCCTAGGGCGACGCCGCCGCCAGATCCGCGCGGAGCATCCGGAGAACCGCCCCGCCACCGCCATCCTCAGTCCACCGGACTTCCGGCGGCGGCGAGGTGGAGGGACGGGGGAGGAGGGGGTGGCGGCGCCGGTTAGGGTAGCCGCCCAAGCCGCCCGCGGAGGGGGCGACGCGGGCGCGAGGAGTGTTGATGTTTCTATATGCCAGATGGGTAAAAATCTGAATGCTGCCGGAGATGTGAAAGAATCCCTTGAGAAAATGATCTCCAGCTGGAAACCTCTTTTTTTTGTCCCAGAGATGCCTTTGCCAGCCTAGCCCACTATTGATTGCGTGGAAATGGGTGGATCGAGCGAGGCGATGGGCGGAATGGTAAAGGCCAGACGGCCCATTGACTCTGATGATTTTTTGTTTTGTTTTTGTTATTTCTGCTTGAAAGCGTCGCCGTCCGTTTTCGCTTAGCCTATGATCATCCTAGTGGTCTGGTTTCAGTTCAAAAAAGATCAGTGGTCTGGTCCCGTTCGGCCGCAGGCGCTGGCCCTCACTGCAATGCAAGGCGACAAGGCTTATGCAAACGCGCTTGCAGTTCCTACCTGTTCGAATGGACTCGTGCTCAACCGCTGTGTGTATACGCCGACGTGTTCATTTCATATTTTCATGTAACTAAAGTGAACTAAATGTATGAATTAATCGTAGATATTGACAAGTCCGTCAACAGTGAGATGTCTGCGATAATTTCGTCAATCTAAATTTCTACCAGTCCAGTCTTTCGCATGTACTCATATGAGTGGAGTATAAATATACGTATTTACACGGTGAGTGCGCGTATATTGCGGCCTCTTTCCAACCGTGTGCATTCATGCATTTTCATGCACAACCTGGTAGTGGCTGCTGGACCCGTAGCCGGGGCACTTTGGTGCTAGTTTGGGCCAGGTCCATATTGGGCTGGGCTGGCGTCAACTTTTTGTTCTTCCATGTGCCGCCGGTCATCAGCGACGTGGTCCCTCCTGCACTGCACGTAGAATTAAATCAGGCGGCTGCAGGGACCACGCCTCAGCAGGCGTGGCGCTCGCGCTCCTCATCGTTGTCTTCAATTTCCTCGTACTTGCTGGACGGCCACGAGTGGAGCTGACGATGGATAGCAGGAGGGATGGCTGTTTCAATTCACACCTCCTTTGCCCTCCTCCTCGTGTCACCCCAATTCTATAGGACCGGAATAAGCCGCGACCGATCACGTGATAGAGGATCGCGCGACCTCGTCTTCTCCCCCGCCGTCCGGCTACGGCAGCCTCGACCGCCTCCACCGCCACGCTAACCCATCGACATCGCCTCCTCCGCTCCCTCCTCCGCCCCCGCCGCCACCTCCTCCGTCCTCGGCTCCGGCATCGTCCCGACGCCTCCGCCGCCGCCTACCGCCGCCACCACGCTAATCTGTCGGACCGCCGCCGTCTCCTCTCTGCCGTCTCCACCCCCGCCGCCGGCACCGCCCATCGGGGGTCCCCCACCGCCCGGCCGGCGGCATCCTCGCCGTCCAGCCCTCCGCCCGGCGGCCGTTGCCCCCGCCGAGCCAACCGCCGCCCCCGAACCCCTCTTCTAGAGCCGTCGGCGTCGGATCTCCCCCGACAACCCCCGCCCCCTAACCCGAGCCGCTAACCTGGTGTCGTCGGCGCCGGCGCCGAAGAAGCAGGGCGCGCGGCGGCGCGCGCTTCGGCGTGAGCACGACTAATCACGCGGTAGACTTAACGATTCTATAATGATTCTATAGTACCAACGGGCCAGGCAGGGGTGGACACATTATGTGAACATGGGTGTACAGATGTATACTGTACACCCAATAATTTTCAAAAAAATCCTAGCAAGTATGTATACATATATATATATATATATATATATATATATATATATACACTACTCTATCTCACCCTCCCATTTGGGCTGGCCCAAAATGAACTGCAGGCCTGCATGGGTGCACGCAGGTGCTCACGCTCACGGCCGCTGTGCGCAAAGAAGCGTTGTCGCCGCCGCTTCCTGTCGTTCCCCCAGTCTCTCCCCTTCCCATTATCTCCTCTTCCTTGCTAGGGATTCGGCCTGCTGCCTGCTGGGCGCCGGCCACCGGTCACGAGCCGCCGGCTGCCGGCGCGGCGGCGCACCGTCGGCTGCAAGCCATGTCTAGCGTGATGGAGTGCACGGTCGCTATGGTGAGCAGAGAGGGGGAGGCCGGGGAGCAGGAAGAAGCCACGGTGGGCACAGATGCGGAGCAAGCGCCGGTGGGAATGGGGCCTCACAGGCAGGGATGGGGGCGCTGGCCGCCGAGGAGGCCACGACAGGGATGGAAAGAGCGATGCTCACACCGATGCTGCAGATGAGTTCTAGTTCATGTTTGGTACAATTAATTCATATATGATGAAATTGTTTAGTCTTTAGTCACTTCAGTAGTTAAACGAAGCAAATTGTTTTATATAGGCACTCAATCAAAAAAAAAGATTGAAGGTTGTTAATTTGCGATCTCTATGGACTAGAGCTGAAAAGAAATCAAAGACAGCCAGTACCTCCGCATTGTATGGAAAATTAAAAATATATTAAGTAACTATATGTACCGTACTCTTTAATTTTATTGATCTTTACTTTGTATATATAATATTGTTCTGTTCGCTAATACTGTGTACATCCAATTTTAAATTCCTGCGTCCGCTGAAGGCCAGGGTGCGTCATGCCGGGTGGGTATGGGCACGAGAGCACGACCTGGCAAACCCGCACGTCACCCCTGCAAATCCTAACTTTCCATGTTCTGTTCCCTGCATGCCCTGACACAGTGACACTAGCGCATGTCGGTATATCTGTACATCAGTTAATTTCTTCAGAAATTTTCAGAATTCCAGTTCATTTTTTCCCAAAAAAAAGAATCGCCTGTACAAGCCGAGTATGTACTCACACCGCATCATATTCACATTCTGTTGGTATCAACAATCAGCGGGCGCCAAACATTCCACTAGCAACAAATAAACAAAACCAAATAGAATTATTCGTACCAAAAGCAGAACGAGCTGTGGATACAAATTGCACGGCTAATTAGTACTGGGGACTAAAGTTTAGTCCCTTAAATCAGTAACAATTAGAAGCATTAAATATAAATTAATTATAAAACTAATTATATAAGTCATGTCTACTCCGCGAGACGAACCTAACAAGCCTAATTAACATATAATTAGTATATAATTATCACATGATTATTGTAGCATTATATTATCTAATTATGGACTAATTAGGCTTTATAGATCCGTATCGTAAATTAGTCCTCGCTTATGTAATACGTTTTTAATTAATCTATATTTAATACTTCTAATTAGCAATCTTCTATTCGATGTGATGGGACTAAAGTTTTAGTCCCGGAAAGCAGGGCCTAAGAAAAGAAACGTGTGTGTGTTTCTTTAGGGTTTTCCACCCTGTTTGACCAAAAATTAAGGGTATTAAATAAAGTCAGTTTATAAAATTATCTTCACAACTCCGGATTAATTCACGAGACAAATCTAATAAGGTCTTTGACCACACGATTAGAGAATGGTTACTGTAGCATTACTGTAGTAAATCATGGACTAATTAGGCTCGTTAGATTCGTCGCACAAAGTTGCACTCATTTCTAAAAATATTTTACAAATATAGTTCATTTAATACTCTATGCATGTAAGATTCCCTTTGAAAAAAATTTCGGGAAAAAAAACACGGCCCGGCACCTGAGAAACACACTCGGGGAGCCTGGGTGCCCAGTAGGCAGACAGACACTCCCGGCCACGTTGACTCCATGCTCATCGACTAAGCATTGTTTAGTTCCTAAATTCCACCTCAAATTTCACTATGCAAAAAAAATTCTCATCACATCAAAATGTCGGTATATGCATGGAGTACTAAATATAGATAAAATCAAAAACTAATTACATAATTTTGTTGTAATTTGCGAGACGAACATTTTGAGCCTAATTAATCAATGTTTGGACAATTATTCATAAATACAAACGAAACGTTACAGTATCATATTAATGGCGAAGTTTCAAGTTTGACCCTCCAAAGTTAGGATCTAAACAAAACGTTCCAAAGCACCCAAACTTTGGACTTTGCCACTGTAGCGTCACTGTAGCATTTCGTTTGTATTTGTAAATAATTGTTCAAACATTAATTAATTAGGCTCAAAATGTTCGTCTAGCAAAGTATAACAAAATTGTGTAATTAGTTTTTAATTTTATCTATATTTAGTATTTTATGCATGTGCCGATATTTTGATGTGATGAGAATTTTCTTTTTGCATAGTAGAATTTAGAGGTGGAATTTGGAAATTAAACGAGGCCCTAATTTTTTCCATCCTGTTTGTTCAATTCTCCTGCCTGGTGACGACGAGCACTAGTGATGGGTGGTGGACTGGTGGTAGCTCTGGACCTCTCCACTCTGGCCGTGCCTGTCACCCAATTCAATGGCAGCAGGCCAGGCCGCCAGGCCGGGTACGAGTACGACGCGGCCGCCCGGGCCTGCGCATCAGCAACTGGCCCGGCTCCTGCGCCCCCTGTCCGGCCGTGCGGGCCCACGAACACCCGCCCACTCGCACATCATTTTGATGGCACGTGACGCCACATTAGTAGGCAAGCAGGCGAATTTAACGAAAAAGATCTATAAGCCAACAATGACCTTCCAATTTGTAACATGTGTTATATACAGAATGATAACTTTGGACCCACGCGTATTTGACGCGTGATTTTTTCCTATTATCGTGGTTTGATTGTCACGAGAAATACAATACATGGAGGTAATTATTTGGTATTTTGAAATTGAGAGAGTTGACACTAATGCATGGGATGCCCTTGTCTTTGATTTCAGACTTGAGGTGTTAAAAAGGAAAAAGAAATGGTCACCCACACGCTACTTAATTGAACAGGTAATTGCTAATGTGAACTGTAGAGGAATAGAGAAATCAAATTATTCCGATTTTACTACAGAGGGTAAACCAGTAAGGTACCCATACAACTTTCAAAAGCCCAGCCATTATAATAGTCAGGTTCTTGCTCGGATCTTTGACAATCGAGATCCTTGTCTTCATGGTTTGAGAACAATGAGATCGACAAATTTAAGGATTTTTCATGGTACTAGCTAGTTCGCCAGTTCCTAAAGATTTACAGGCTGACGGGTTATTCCTAGCCCTATGATGATTTTTTTTTAGAGAGAGCGGCCTTCTGGTGATTGATAACTACTAAGCGTCTGTTTGGTTACTGAGACTAAAATTTTAGTCCCGTCACATCGAATGAAAGAATGTTAATTAAAAGTATTAAATATAGATTAATTAAAAAATACATTACATAAGCGATGACTAATTTATGGTACGAATCTATTAAGCCTATAGTAATAATTTAATAACTATGTACTAATTATAGGTTAATTAGGCTTGTTAGATTCGTCTCGCGGAGTAGATATGACTTATGCAATTAATTTTATAATTAGTTTATATTTAATGCTTCTAATTGTCACTTATTTGAGAGACTAAACTTTAATCTCTAGGATCCAAACACACCTTAAACCAGAAGCAAATCTCGTAACTGCGCTGTTGTAAGTTGTAACCTACCACTACCATACGTGGTTGCAACGCGGAATCCCGTTTGCTCCACCGGTTGAACAAGCACAAGCTAGACAATACATCCCTGTTCGGCTTGTTGGTGGCTGGTGCTGGTTTATGCTGAGAGAAAAATACTGCTGGCTTATTAATGGCTGATGGTGATTTGTTCTGAGAGAAAAGTACCGCTGACTGGTGGTTGATAAGGCAAACGAACATGTTGGCGTCATCAACCTGCAGGCAGGCGACGTGTTCAACACCAAACCCTCCTGCTTCGTTGATGTTTCCCTTCCAGTTTTTAAAATGGTTCTACTTGTTTGTTCGTTCGACTCAAATGCTTGTATGCATGTTCAAGTTTTGCCCAACCACTTCAACTTGGAAAATAAAACACTCAACACACTGGGGCCTCAACAACTTGGGTGAAACTTGACTTTTCGTTAACCTATCTCCGTCCATGCTTTCTCCTTTTATCTCAGGAATCTCGTTGCTCGATTGGCATGGATCGGCAGACGCCATGAATGAGAGCGATCGCTCATCAGCAGTCGCGTTCAAATAAGTTAGGATAAAGTTGGTTCATCAACCACATGCCCGAAAAAGCACAAAGCCGAAATGTAAATAATTCAGGAGTTCAACCTGATTCGCCAAATATTCGGTAAGCTTTGTTTGGCAGCTTCAGAGTGCAGTACCATTCTTGTGGAGTAGATGAAATTTTGGAAACGAAATGTGGGAGTTGATGAATTGGTTGTAGCATATATACTCAGTCTTGGATCTCATTGTATGAGCAAGGACTTCCTGGTGTCAACTAGAACAAGCTGTTAGGTGAAAACCAACTCTCGGTCTCCGATCCAATTATTTTTTTTGGGTCCGAGTTGATAATTGTATACCTTACCGCAAGCATATCTTCTCACTAGCTAGCTACCCATATGAATAGTATAAAAAACATACCGAAAATCTTTGACGGCCTGGCCATTTTGCTTGACCGCATCCGGGATCCATTTGTGTATCTACATCCTGGCGTGCACGACATTCGTTGATCATATCTAATTCCGCAGCACATGTGCGAGATTTCGTCTTCTGTTCATATGTTCCTGATCTTAGGATTCACCGATTCAGTCAGCAGCCAGCACACCTTCCTGCCATGTTTCAGTGGCAGCAGGGGGGCAATTAAAAAAATGAGACATAATAGGCGGTGAATATGTCTGGGGGCCTTTTAGATGTCAAATTTTGGAGGGCAAATTTGGGAGTACGGTGTCGCTTCGTAATCATTACGTCACTGTAGCATTTCGTCTGTATGTGTGAAAAATTATCCAAAAATTAATTAATTAGGCTTAAAATGTTCGTCTCGTAGAGTACAACAAAACTGTGCAATTAGTTTTTTATTTCATCTACATTTAGTACTCCATGCATGCTATGACATTTTGATATGATGGAAATCTTCTTTTTGCATATTGAACTTTGGGGGTAGAATTTGGGATCTAAACAAGGCCTCATTTTTTAGACATAGACACAAATAGGCGCTTTTCAAGACAAATTATATAGTGCCGATACCATTTCATATTCAAATTCAACACACTTCAAAATATATTAGAAAACTATATGAATGGTTTGGCTGCATGCAAATCATAATGCAAACCAATGAAAAACTAATGAATGAAATTCAAAGGAAGCATGGTGTTTGGGGTGATCATTAGGGGTACCCAAACCTGTGGGATAATCACCCTTGTTAAACACTAAGCCCTTGTTTAGTTCCCAAAAAGCAACCCCAAAGTTCACTATGCAAAAAGAAGATTCCCATCACATCAAAATGTCATAGCTTACATGGAGTACTAAATGTAGATGAAATCAAAACCTAATTACACAGTTTTGTTGTACTCTGTGAGACGAACATTTTGAGCTTAATTAATCAATTTTTGGATAATTTTTCACACATACAAACGAAATGCTACAGTGACGTAATGATTACGAAGTGACCCCAAACCTCCAATTCCCCACCCCCATATTTTGGATCTAAACAAGGCCTAACTCATGCACATATCAGAAAAAAGAAAAGCAAATTAAGGCCCACGGCCCAGCAACGGACAAAGGCCCAGTCAAGACACCTCGAGGGGCGTCTCGACGCGCACCTCAATCTCCGCTTCGCTCGAGGGAACCGACCCCTCGAGCGAATCGAAAAACTCCGTCTCGGTCGAGGCCTGAGAGTCGAGCCTCGAGCAAACCACAAAATGAGGAAAGCTCCGCCTCGGTCGAGACCTCCGCTCCGACAAACAATTAATGACGCTCGCCGCCGCCGTGCATCCAAAGTCAAAAGGCAAATCTCTCGCCACGCCGCTCTGACAGCCACGACCCCCCCGTCGCATCCGCCAATTCCCGTCACTATGCTGCCAACCGAGGCGCTGTGCGAACAGAGCACGTCACTCCGACTCCCTGTGCTACCAACTCCGACGACCCGAAGTCCTCGATCGGGCGGGAGAGACCCTCGAGCACGCAGCAGGAGAAGGGGAAGGACGGCGGAGGCATGGCGGGCCATCCCGAGCACTATGCAACCATCTCCGGCGATGTGCGAACATGTCGCCGCTGTACGAACAGGGCAGGGTCACTCCGACTCCCTGTGCTGCCGACTCCCACAGTGATTTTCCACAGAAAGGGTTGTGCACAGGCATGGGAGACCCTCGAATTGGCGTACGGACGAGTCATTACGGCACGCAGGTCAGCTCAGATCCTCGAAACCACTCCCTGGCGTCATCACCAGTACGAGAATCCATCACAGGAACAACAACACCACGCAACAGTGGCCAAGGATAAAGAGCCACGCCCGACTCCACTCCAACTGCTATGCAACAACTATGCCTGCATAGCGACACATGCCAGTAACCCCTCCTCCTTAGTCTATAAAAGGAGAGGGCGCTCTCATGAAGAGAGAGAGAGAGACGGATCAATGGAATACAGAACAAGAAACAACACACACATTCCTCACTCCACGATATTGACACTCTGCCTCAATCATCTGGGACTTGGAGGTCTAGCCTCTTCTCCCAACCTGCTTGTATCCCCTACTACTTGCAGTCCGGTGCAGGATAATACATTGCACGCACCATCTTTGCTGGACGTACGGTCCTGCGACCGGAACCAGGATAATTTCGTGTCATTGCATCACCTTCTGCATCAACCATCAGGAGTGGGAACACAACGCATTTTTGGTTGGTGTCGGGATCGCGATTTCCAAACACCGACACATGGGATATATAGTTAACAAATTAACATGTTTTCTTTCTTGTCAGTTACCTTTTTTTTCGTACAGTCTAAAATGGCATATGGATCTTCAGAAAAGGTTTATCATGTGTGTAAAATTTGTCTTCCACAATATCCACAACTTTCCTGCATTGTATCCACAGAGCGAGATGGCACCACGCGGCTGGTGTAACTTCAAAGAAAAAAGCTAGAAATTTTCTTAAAAATGTAAATTATGTTATAATAAGAAGTGCCGTGCTGTTGGCATAATTAGAAAAATGCAAGGTTGAATAAGATGAACGAGACAAGGCGGACCTACGTGTAGGCGAGGTGGGACGGCCGCCCTAGCTACTGGCCGGCGAGCATCCAGTCCCCAGTCTAATTTTCAGTTTTAGTGCCTACTGTTGTGATTGCGAGCAAATCAGAGACGCCATTACTGTCGCAAAGAAAAAACAACGGGAGAAGGAAAGGGGCAAAAGCTGAAGGAGTTGTATGGGCCAAGTGGGGTCGGCTAATCCATTGGACATCACGACAGGAAGAAGCCTAGCGAACATAACCACTATATGTAGGTAGCAGCCAACGACCCTATCAAAGTCATCGGCACCAAGAAGTAATAAAAAATGGTGCATTGTGTTAGTTATCATTGTTTGATTAGACGTTTTAGGCATTAGTAGAGTATGACAAGCAGCTTTTGAAGAATTATTTTACGAGTTTGAGTGTTATCTAGCAGTAGTCACCTACTACTTAGTGGCTTAGTGCATTACTAGATGTGTATATTCTCCAAACATTCATCAGTTTTTTAAAGTTAAGGCATACTATCACTTTATTATCGCTCATGGATTAATGTATTTTGAATCGTATGGTTTGTAAACAATATGTATTCTTCAAAATTAGAGTATTATTTTTAAAATTAGAGGTGTCATCTTAAAATTATTATTGTTTGATTAGTGTTTTGCTATAATTTTATGATTGCAACATGTAAATATGGCCGGTGCATGTGCGTTTTTTGGTTTCCCGTTTAGCTCTTGGCTGAAGTTCGACCCACCTAAAAAAAATCCTGGTCCGCCACTGCAATAAACCATACAGTAATATACGTTAGACTCAATGTGATATATCATATATGTAACCTTGAGGATTAACAATAATTGAGAAATTTTAAATATGAATATAAGAGTACGAGAAATCATATTTAGAATATTACGTCAAATTCAAAGTTAAAAAAATTATGTTGTTCTAGGCTTAAAATATTTTGATTGAGCTTGTAAAATTTCTAAGCTACATTTTTTGGAAATAATATTATAACTTTGGTATATTTTACACTAATTCTATACTAATAAATTGTGATATCTTATTGAACGTGTCATTGTCCAAAACTATATAGCAGTACAATTTGATCTCTGGTAAATATTGATGCTTTATCATAAACTAATAGATGTACGCCATTCGAAAAATTTAAACCCTTCTTATTTGAATATCGTATTTCATTTTGAATATTAGTATATGGTTTTCAAATACCATGTTCTTGAAAATATAGTCAAACGTTTCCGTATTTCCTAGCAAACGAAAGCTTTCCCGGTATATAAATGGAAATCCAATCCGCGCCTCCGTACGGTGTGCTGGGCGGCAGCTGAGCTGAATCCCACCACCCCCCCCCCCCCCCCCCCCCCCCAATTTACTCCCCCATTTACTCCCTCCACCTCCCCAAATTTATGGCCTCCTTCCCTTCCTTCTCCCTCCCCTTCCGCCATCGTCACCTCCCCGCTCCCCCACAAGCTTTCTCCCCTTTTCACACCAAGCAGGACCTGCCAAACGCACGCCGCATCACCCACTACCCACACAAAGGAGAGAGAAGGGCGAGAGTAGAGTAGAGAGAGAAACAGCAGGGAGGGAGGAGAGGCTGGGGGGGGTCAGCCAAGCCATCCACTTGCCCACCTCCAAGCTGTCCTCCATGACACCACCGCCAGCACCGCCGCAAGAACCCAACGACGCGGCCTCGGCCTCGCATTAGCGCCAAGATCTCCCCTCTGGCCTCCCCCTCCGCCCGCCTCGCCCGCCATGGGCTGCTGCGAAGGTGCCGGCGGCCGCCGCCGCGCCGCGCTCCTGTTCATGGCCGCGGCCGTGGCCGCCTGCGTCGCGGCGGCGTCGGCGCAGGAGCCCAACACCGACGCCTACTTCGTCTCCGGGTTCTTCTCCAAGCTGGGCCGCCCCGCGCCGTCGTCCTCCGGCGGCGGCGGCGTGTGCTACTGGCCCGGCGTGTCCTGCGACGGCGAGGGCCGCGTGGTGACGTTCTCGGCCGCCGGGATGGGCCTGGCGGGCGACATCCCGGAGGACACCGTCGGCAAGCTCGCGCGCCTGCGGACGCTCGACCTCAGCGGCAACCGCCTCACCGCGCTGCCCAACGACTTCTGGGAGCTCGGCGCGTCGCTGCGCGCGCTCAACCTCTCCGGCAACGCCATCCGCGGCGCGCTCCCCAACAACGTCGGCAACTTCGCGTTCCTCCAGGTGCTCGACGTCTCCCACAACGCCTTCACCGGCGCGCTGCCGCAGGCGCTCGGCTCCATCGCCAGCCTGCAGGTGCTCAACGCCAGCCACAACCAGTTCCAAGGGCAGCCCCCCAGCGCCGTAATCTTCGGGTGCGGGAACCTCGTGGCCATGGATCTCTCCGGCAATGCGCTCGATGGTGACTTGCCGGACTTTTCGCCACTCCGGTCCCTGGCCTATCTAAACCTGTCCGGCAACCGGCTCGGCGGCTCGGTCGTTGGGGCGTTCCAGGAGCAACTGAGGGTCATAGACCTCGGCAACAACCGCTTCTCCGGGTTGAATTTTAGCAGTGGGTATGCCGGTTCTTCACTGATATACCTTGACTTGTCAGGCAATGGGCTTCTAGGAGAATTCAACATTGCTGGCCGGTTCCAAAACCTGAGGCATATCAATCTTGCACACAACCAGTTGTCAAATGCCAATTTGCTTGTGTCCGTGGGTGAGATCTCTGGGTTGGAGTATGTCAATCTGTCAAGCACTGGATTGCATGGCCAAATTCCAGCTCAATTTTCACCCCGATTGGTTGGATTGAAGGTGCTCGATTTGTCACGGAACAACATCAGTGGGTTGGTCCCAGACATGAGCTCTCTTCGGCTACGCGTGCTGGACTTGTCAGTGAACAATCTCACCGGCGAGATACCTGTGACATTGGTCAAGAAGTTGGCGTCGATGGAGCGGTTCAACTTTTCATACAACAATCTCACTGTTTGTGCCTCTGAGCTCTCCCCTGAGGCATTTGCAGCTGCATTTGCTAAGTCCAGGAATGACTGCCCAATTGCTGTGAACCCAGACAGTATCAAGAAAAATAAAGGAAAGCGTAAGGGGATGAAGTTGGCATTGGGTGTTGTGCTCTCATTGTTCTTCGCTGTTCTTGGGTTGCTTTGCTTGGCAGTGGCATGTCGGAAGCGGAGGAAGAAGTGTGATACACTGCCCGTAGTTAAGCAGGTTTCATTCAAGGAGGAGCCTGCTGTATCAGGGCCATTTGCTTTCCAGACAGATTCAACAACTTGGGTTGCTGATGTGAAGGTCGCAACTTCAGTGCCTGTTATCATCTTTGAGAAGCCCTTGCTAAGCTTCACGTTTGCTGACCTCTTGGCAGCGACGTCGAACTTTGACAGGGGTACCTTGCTGGCTGAAGGGAGGTTTGGGCCAGTGTACAGGGGATTCCTCCCTGGTGGAATTCAAGTTGCTGTGAAGGTGCTGGTGCATGGATCGGTAATGGAGGATCAAGATGCTGCAAGGGAACTCGAGCGGCTGGGACGGATCAAACATCCTAACTTGGTTCCTTTGACTGGCTACTGTCTGGCAGGGGACCAGAGGATTGCCATCTATGAGTACATGGAGAATGGCAATTTGCATAACCTACTGCATGACTTGCCACTGGGAGTCCAGACGACCGAAGATTGGAGTGCAGACACTTGGGAGGACAACATGGGTGGTGTTGCAACTGAAATCATCACACCGGAAGGTACCGCGGCATGGATGTTCCGACACAAAATTGCATTAGGTGCTGCGAGGGCGCTGGCATTCCTCCACCATGGTTGCATTCCGCAGATCGTCCACCGCGACGTGAAGGCAAGCAGCATCTACTTTGACTGCACAATGGAGCCTAGGCTGTCCGATTTCGGGTTATCAATGGTTGCCGGAACCAGCACCGACAACGACCTATTGCACCACTCCCCAGGTTATACTCCGCCGGAGTTCTCCAGCTCAGAGAAAGCCATGGCAACTGCAAAGTCCGACGTTTACAGTTTTGGTGTCGTGCTGTTTGAATTGGTCACCGGGAAGAAACCACTAGGTGACGAATACCCAGACAAGAAGGAGGCGAGCCTGGTGAACTGGGCCAGGGCAATGGTGAAGGCGAACCTCGGGTCGAGCATCATCGACGCAAAGATCCGTGACGCGGGGCTGGAGCGGCAGATGGAGGAGGCACTGAGGATCGCCTACCTATGCACCGCCGAGCTGCCATCCAAGAGGCCGGCCATGCAGCAGATCGTCGGCCTGCTCAAGGACATCGAGCCGAAAGTAGCAGAACAGGACTGAAGAACTGAAGATATGACTACTAGTAGCGTTTTGGTGGTGTTGAAGGATGTGTAGCGTAGGCAGGCTGTGAGTGAGCTCTTGGTTGTTTTGCCTAGTGGAGCTCACTGTGCCATTCCCCTGCTCTGCTGAGCCTAAGATACATCTCTTCTTCTTCTTCTTCTTCTTCTTCTTCCCCTATTTCTCTCCCCGATTCTTCTTCCAGTTGTTGAAGATGTTGCAATACAGCTTTGCCATACCTGCCCCTTACTGCTAACCATGTTACTGCTAGAGAGAGCTGTGACTGTGAGACACTGAAAGCTCCCATCAATGTGCCTTCTGTTTTTGCAAGAGGAAGAGCAAGCAACTTCAGCTGTCCCTGTCCCTGCTTTTTTGGCTTACTGTTAGCTGATACTGCATCAAGCCCTCTCGATTCATCAATACTACATGTCTTGCCATCTGAACAAAGCGTCAAAGCCACTGTTCACCCACTCAGATGGATATTGCATGACATGATTGCAGCTGCAATCCTACACCGTCCTGGAAGTGTCCTCGCGCACTGCTTGGAAGATTAAAGCGTGTTCCATGCCATGATTATGCTTTCAGCCCCTTTCCCATCGGCCAAAGCACAGGAGGACAACGGGCGCAGGTGGCTCTGCTTTCCTCGAGTTCTTTGGCCCGGGGCACTTTTCCGCCCTGCAAACCATCCAGGCTGCCTGCTCTCTCCTGGGTTTTACGCCATCTAAGTGCGTTGTTAATAATGCTTTCTCGCCATGCGCGGCTGCTGGTGCTGGATGGCTGCTCTTTTTGGGGGAGCCATCACTGCAAGCGCACACAACTCCATCACTCTCTTCGCCGTGCATCCAAAACCCCTATCATGCCTGCGAGCAACTCTTTATGATTGTGCTTCCGTTTTCATGAAAAAACACTTGATTTTTCGAGTTGCAAATGTTTTATTAGCAATAAATTTGCCGAGTGCCACGATTAAAAAAAATGGCTAAAGACTAGTGTCTCGTACAGTAGGTATTACACTGGAAATGTCGGATTTAGACTAGTTCGATGTTCCAGTAGACTACGCGGCAGCCTTGTTTACGCGCCTGGGAATTGTCAACTCTAAAAAGAAAACCATAAGCGCGTGTCTCGCGTCAACATCTGAAATTTGGGCGTTTCGCCCTGATTAGCGTCGTGATTTAGGGGAAGATGGGCTGACTGTCCATTCCAACGCATGGTCATGCAAAACAGCATGCCAAGAAAAGCAAGAGGTCAGCAAAAGAAAACGGCCAAATTGCGCAATTAGTTAGGCCATCAGGATCAGATCACGGCATTGCAGTCCGTTTGATTAATAAAAGTGGCTTGCTTTTGTGGGAGTCTTAGGAGGCCAACTAACCAGTACTTGCATGTTCCCTGTATCATATCATCATACATGTCTTGTGGTATGTCATTGCTCCAAGTACAAGCCAGGGTGCAGCATCTATTTTGCTTTTGTCCAGCCATGAGAGCTTCCAACATGCAAAAATGTGGTATGCCCTAGCTGTTTTGGGCTCATTGCTAGTTTTGTGTTGAATTTGTACTGATCTTCTAGCTGTATTTCAGTTAAACTAATAGCAGGAGGGAAGGAAGTGGGTCTATAGCTTCATATTTGTCCTTTATAAGTTCACAGCCAACCCTTTATCGATACCTGTTTTATACTGTTTGCAGCATTAAGAGTTGAAAACTTTCCTAATCAATCCAAGTATTTTAATTGTTCGCTAACTTGAAGTACTTTTGGAGGTGCTTTGAAATTTGAATCTTCCGCTTGTTAATTAATTAGTATGGTCTCAGAAGATAATCACTTTGATTTACCCTAACATTCTCTCTTCATGTTGTCATTGTCAGTATTCAAATGTCCTTACACTCCCAAGGTATCTTTATTTGAGCAAGGTTCTACTTGGTCCGGTTGATGGAATCTGCCTCTGCGGATTCCAACATCCCAAATCGTGGTTGTGTGCTAAACACCAAACATGTGAAGACAAAGCATGATCCAAGCCAGAATTAATCGCACAAATTCTAAGGCAGGAGCTGCAGCGACTTCATAACATCTGTTCCCCAGAAAAGGGTAATCCGATTTGTCTCAACAAAACACTGGTACAATATTTGACATTACATATAAATACTCGATTTCATCCAAACAGTTATGGATGTTAGTACTTGGTTCCTTTTTATTCAAATACACAACAATTCATAGGTTTACTTATTAATGTAGTTAAACGTTTGTAGATCGGATTGATCAAATCGCTTCCCCTATAATTCCTATTCAAAATATATTTCCAGTTTTGTTGGAAGGATAAGTTTTTCTTTTAAAAAAACGAACAAATTTATGCCAGGAGCTCTGACATTCACTTAGGCTCTATCACAAATTCATGATTTACTATAATATAATAACATTACAAGGTAATAATCAAAGAAATATGCGTGAGGCAATGATTAGTAAAAACTCAAGTAACAAAAGCGCAGAGGAGAGTAAAACTTACAGATAATAACAAATGTACTACCTACATCTAAAAAAAAATGCATCTCAGCATAGTGGTTCGTAAAATTCTCGTAACTTTGACCAAGTTTGTAATAAAATATACTAATACTTATCGTACTTACTATGCATTATTAGATTCATCATGTAATATAGTTGTACTACACCTATTTAAAATTATAAATGTTGATACTACTTTCTATAATTGTTGCCAAAGTTGAGATATTTGACTGTGACTAAACCTAGAGTTGCGTCCTTTTTTGAACCGAGGGAGTAAGGCCTTGTTTAGTTTCCGAATTTGGGAGCAAACTTTGACCTTTTGGGGTGCGTGCGTCACTGTAACATTTCGTTTGTATGTGTGAAAAATTATCTAAAAATTAATTAATTAGGCTCAAAATGTTCGTCTCGCAGAGTACAACAAAACTGTGCAATTAGTTTTTGATTTCATCTATATTATAGTACTCCATACATGTGCCGATATTTTGATGTGATGAGAATTTTCTTTTTGCATAGTGAACTTTGGAGGTGAAATTTGGGATCTAAACAAGGCCTAAGTTGTTGGTAACTGACTTCCCTTAAAAAAAGAGCTGGTAACTGTCTGCAGTGACTACATATGTAAATGATCCAGCCGTACACTGCCTCTCCAAATCCATGAATGATTGAGGCTTGTTTAGTTCTCCAAATTTGACCCCTAAATTTCACTATACAAAAGAAGATTCTTATCACATCAAAATATCGGCACATGCATTGAGTACTAAATATAGATAAAATTAAAAACTAATTGCACAATTTTGTTGTACTTTGCGAGACGAACATTTTGAGCCTAATTAATTAATGTTTGGACAATTATTTATAAATACAAACGAAATACTACAGTAATGTATTAATGACAAAATGCCAAGTTTGATATGGCAAACTTTGGAAGCATGAGCACCGGTTAATGCCACTCAATTGTGTTTGCCGCACCTAGACCCAAACGCTCGCCCACTCGT
Organism: Echinochloa phyllopogon; assembly: GCA_033239725.1. Lineage (NCBI taxonomy): Eukaryota > Viridiplantae > Streptophyta > Magnoliopsida > Poales > Poaceae > Echinochloa > Echinochloa phyllopogon. The sequence goes on along the minus strand of BTCW01000015.1, from coordinate 16,723,013 downwards.
TCTTCCTGCTGGCAGTGGGAGCAGGTGTGTAAGACACCTTCTGTGGTTATCCTTTGGCGCACCCCGATGGAGTGCACCTGTAATCATGCTCAGCAGACACCATAATTCCTTGCTTAGAGAACAAACTCGATGAAAGATCATTTGCTACTGTAGTACTTACAAAGTGGGATGAGTAAAATGTTGCGCATGGATGTCTACTCATTACGAATTAGTATGGATTTCGGAAGTGCAATGTTGTCGTTAGACTTACAGAGTGCACTTTTCTAAAATAGAAGTGTTCTAATAGCATATACTTATAGATCCTCTTTTTATTTCCGGCTACATGTGATGGAGGTAATGTGGAGTTGCATCTCTAGAAGTGCAAAAAGTTTCCAACCAATTTTTATGATGTTGGCACAGTGCGCGCGTCCGCTCCACCTTTGCAAAAAATTTGAACCAGAACTCAACCTACACACCAAGTAGCTGTGAATAGTAGTGGACAACCTCTTACTCTTCTTAGAGCAAGTATGATAAGCCTACGTAAGTAGGCTCAATAAGTTGCCACCTCATATTAGGCCTTGTTTAGTTTCCGAATTTGGGAGCCAAACTTTGGTCTTTTGGAGTGCGTGCGTCACTGTAGCATTTCGTTTGTACGTGTGAAAAATTATCCAAAATTTAATTAATTAGGCTCAAAATGTTTGTCTCGTAGAATACAACAAAATTGTGCAATTAGTTTTTAATTTTATCTATATTTAGTACTCCATGCATGCTATGACATTTTGATGTGATGGGAATCTTCTTTTTGCATAGTGAACTTTGGGGGTAGAATTTGGGATCTAAACAAGGGGTTAGTGAGGATGTAGATGAGAGAGAAGAGGAGAGAGAGGAGAAGTGGGCTATAAGTTTTTTAGCCAGCTGAGGCACGTGTTTCCATGTATTTGTAAGAAGATAAAGTGAGCCATATATTAGGGCTTGTTTGGTTCATGCTGCTAAACTAAATTTAGACACTTTATAGTCTAAACTATCAAATATGGTGTCTAAACTACCATCTAAAACTGTCTAAACTATTATAGCACCTTTAGCACCTAAATAGGTGCTAAAACCGTATAAAACGTCATTTTTCCTAGTTGCCCCGTCATTATTGCCCTCCCCACTCTGGCTAGCAGTAATGAGGGGTATTTTGGTCTTTGGTTAGAGCATTAAACACTTTTAGACAGTACAACCAAACATGGGTGTCTAAAATTTAAACACCTCTTTTTAGACAGTACAATTTTAGACACCACTAACCAAACGGGCCCTTAATGTTGTAGCTTACATCAACTACAAACTATTATACGAGTGGGCTATAAGATAGGCTGTGGGTGCCACGCCACTTGTATAAAGCCAGTAGCGGACTAAATCATCAGCCATGCCCTTATTACTGTGCACCTAAATGTCTGTTTATCCTGTTTAAACATTGTGTATAAACTATATATCACAGTGGCTAGCCATGTCCATTTACTAAGCCATTTATCTCGTCTAATGACCATTGAGCCCAAATAAATAGCTAAATCACGCGGCCCTATTCGGCTGGCTGGTGGCTGATGCTGATTTATGCTAAAAGAAAAATATTGTTGGCTGGCCGGTGACTGGTGCTGGTCTGTGCAGAGAGAAAAATACTGCTGGTTGGCTACTAATAAGCCAAGCGAACAGGGCACACATTACACCATTCTATTTGTCTAACATGTAGGAATAAGTAAATACAGGGTAAGTGAAAGACTACGACATAATTTAGTTCTCATTTAAAGTTATTAAAAAAGAAGTCGTAGGTGTCCAAAGAAGAGGTGTAATTTATTTGCGGGTAATCTTGTTTTTTTACTGAAAGGGTTTAATGGTATTCCCTCATACGAGTTTGCCTACGAAATGCCTAACGCTGCAAACTTGTTAACAGAAACCATTTGTACGTTAGCCGTGACAGTGGATAAGTTATAGCTGCTCGTGGCATGCATGTGTGAGCCTAGCACGGAGGGATGTGCATGAAGAGAAAAAGGAGAAGCAATTTGCGGACGTGGGAGCCGAGTAGGGGTGGATATCGAGCCGTGTAACAACCCTAAAATTCCTATAGGCTTTGTTGAGTGCAAAAATTCGAATTTAAAAATTTTGGTGGAATTGTGTGCATGCAAACAAACATATAAGAGTGTCTTCTATTTGCTCCCTAAATTCTTAGGCAATTTAAATTCAATTTAAAATCAATTTGAAGTGCTAAGGATGAAATAGTGTGATTTGGATTTATTTGGATTTATTTAGATTTTTGGTTGGTTTGAATTCAAATTCTAGATTTGAATTCAAACTCTAATTGACTAAACTAATTTCCAAATCCTATTCCTGTTCGTGGGCCAAATTCCCGAAGCTAAAGTCCATCTTTCGCCCTTCAACTTCTCTCCCGAGCCAACCGACCAAGCCAGCCCGGCCGGCCTTTCGGCCCAGCTCGGCCCAACCAACTCCCCGCCGCGTCGACTCCGCGTCGCCCCTTTCTCTCGCTGACCGCTGGGCCCCGCCTGTCAGTCGTCTCCTCCCCCGCGTCATCGTCTTCCTCTCGCCGCTCTCTCTCTCCCGCGGCCGAGCGCCCGTGACCCAACCACCCACGCACCGTGCGGCCCGTCGCGATTGCGCCGCGTGTCCGCGAGCCCCTGGCCGCCCCAATCTCGCCGTCCGTGCCCGCCAAACCCTAGCCCTAGCGCCTATAAAACCCGCCACCGGCCATCTTCTTCCCCAAGCCGCGCCGCCCTTCGGGGTTCCATCCAGATCCAGTTCGTGGGAGGGGAGGAGTAGGAGAGGGGTGGGGAAGGTCCTGGAGCAGTCGGAGCAAGAGGAGGAGAGCCGGAGCGCCTTCCCCGCATCGCCGCCGCCGAAGCCATCGCCGCCGTCCGTGGACTCGCCGACGAGGAGCCGGACCAGGGACGAGAGGAAGCGCACGAGCATCGCCGAGCCTCGACGAGTCTTCCCCGAGCTGCAGCGTACGACGACGAGACCCTGGGTGAGCTGCCCGCGTTCGCCCCCCTTCTTCTCTGTTTCCGGCGGAGCGCCGCCGCTCGTGCTCGCCGTGCCAAGCCAAGCCCCTGTGAGCCAGCCTTCGTGCTGTGCATCTTCTTGTGCAGGTTCCCGTCGCCGCTAAACCCTTTGCAACCCGCCGTCGCTTGTTCCCCGCAGCCGAGGCCGCCGCGGCCGAGCTCTGCTCGCCCCGCGCGCGAACGCCGAGGCCACGCGCGGCCGTGGGCGACCACGTGCCCGCGCGTGTGCACCTAGCCGTGCCCCAGCAGTCGCTGGAGGCCACGGGCGTGCTAGCCGAACCCGAATCGAGCGCAGTTGAGCCAAAACCCGAGCCGCCGTCGTGCTCGCCGGCGCACATGGCCGTGTCGCCGCCGTCGCACGTCGGGAAGCCCCAATCCGAACCCAGCCATGGCCTTTTTCCCCTCGAGCGTGATCGCCTAACCCTGGTGAAGCTTTTCCGACCGATCTTGAGCCCAGCCGAGCCTTTTCCGGCGAGAACCGCCGCCGACCGTCGCCGCCGGCGCGTTCCAGTGCGCGCCGCGCGCGCGTCGCGTCGCGCCGTGGCCGTGCCACACCGTGGACCACACCAAGTCCCTCTCAGCCGCGCACAGAAGATCCCTGCCAGCCACAAATCGATCCCGTGCACCCGGCTCTCGTGAACCACTCTCACGGTGCACCGTGGACCCAGTCCACCAGGCCAGATCCAGCAGCCGCCCCTTCGTGGGCCGAATCTCGCGTTTAAGTCCGTTTACCCACCTTGAACTCTTCCGGCCCATTCACTTTCGGCCCAATTCCAGCCCAGCCATCGTTTATTCTTTTTCCTTTTTCTTTTAACAGCGCTGACACATGGGACCCACTGACCAGAGTTGACCCGCTGACCGTTGACCCCGTTGACCGTTGACCGGTCAACGCTGACGTCAGCAGGGCCCACTGCTGACGTCATCCTAGGTGGACCCCACTGCTGACGTCAGCATGACGTCATGCTGACGTCAGCAGGCTAATTATTTGTCTGTTTTCTTTTTCGGTAATTATTTAATATTTTCAGAAAATGATTTAAACTTCGAAAATTAATAATAAATCAACCGTAGCTCAGAAAAATATGAAACCAGTTTCTATATTTTTCTAAAATCATGATCTACGCGTTAGTATAGAGTTTGGTGTTATTTGAGTCTTCATTCGTCGCTGTTTTAGTGTTTCTTTGCTAGTAGCCGCGTCTTATTTTCTTTCCGCGCCCCTAGGAGCTCCGGAGAGTCAGGAGGAGCCGGACTACTACAACAACTGCTTTGACGAGGACGAAGACCTTTGCCCAGGTTCACGCCCGACCATCTCTGAAATACCTACTAGACATGCAAACTAGTATGCTAGCGCTTTACTTTACTCGCATGATAAACCTGCACTGCCTTTGTTAATATCCTGTTACCTTGCTACCTACTACTCACTTTATATAATATGCTATGCTATGCATGTGTTGGGATGGTTGTGATTGATCCTCTTGGCGTGAGTTGTGGGTGGTTTGGGAGGAGTAGTGCAGCTAGGCGGTGTAAGCGAGTAAATAACAACTCGATCGTTGATCGAGGTGCTGAGGGGCTGCACTCGGGCAGTCCCTATGGGGTACCTGTTGCGGGTACATGGTTACTGGTTACTTGGGGTTGGTACTCGGTGAGTACCTGAGGAGTTTGGGCGGCAATACCTGTTATGGGTGCCGATTGCGGACCGTTGCGGCGGATCGCTTGTGTTGCAGATACTCGCTTTACCGAACAATTAAGGACCGAGTCGTGCCCCCACTTCGGACTTGGGAATTACCGTGCTCACCATCTACCCAGTATGGGGAGGGTTCCAGCAAGCCTACTCTAGTGCGGCGCCGAGACTGTAGGAGAATCGAGTTTGATATGTGTAGGGGGGATTCGTTGCGGCGTAATCTCCCTGATTTACCACGGCCCCCGACTGGCCCCGGTGGGAAGGTTTCACGACCCTGGGGCAGATGTTAGATCGGATGTTTCCCGAGCCCAGGGAGACAGGATTGGCGCCGTTACTGTTTAGGGTCTTTGCTGTGGGCTGTGTCTCAGGTTGGTTGCGGACTAGCCTTGCAGCCCGGATGGATTCCTGGAGTGCCACCTCTGCAGAGTGTAAACTATACGTATAGCCGTGTCCACGGTTACGGACGACCCATTTCTGAGAAGCCCCGGCTAGCATGGGAAACTGCTTTCTTACCTCATCCTTGATTCGGGTTATGAGAGATTGGTCCAGCTGAGGCTGTTGAGACGAGGTGGGGAGGGAGCTCACCGAGTCGACTAGTGAGTGAAAGGCGTTGGTGGATAATGTTTTGCGGGAACCTGCCGTGGCAGGACGAGCCCGATGGGAAAATGTGAGGCTGATGGTTGGTTTTGGGGAGTGGAGGTGTATGTGTGTGAGCAGGAGTTGGTGTCGAGATGAAATTGGGTTATTATTGCTGCTTGCATAAGAAAACCCTGGCTTAAACCTTGATTAATTCTTTATCCTTAGAATAGGCCACCTTTAAAGCTTGCATCATATTATGGTTGGTGACGTGGACCTGTCCCATTTCCTTGGGGACAGACTTTGGGTTCTCAGGTGAAGACCCCGACCACGAGTTCAACCAGGACGGGTGGTACGACTGAAGGGTGTGCGCTACGCTCAAGGATGCCTGTGGAGGAGTGGACCCAGTTGTTCTAGCTACCGCTGCGCAGATGTTTCTTATTGTCGTTTTAGCCCAGAGGGCTTGTACCAGACGCTTTGTCTTTATATGAGTCATGTAATGAATCCTTTATCGTTGTATGGATGTGATATTCGACTGAGATGAGTTCTGTACGAGATAGCTGCTATTCCTGGGACTATCTCGAGGGTACAGGGAGTCGGGTTCTCGTCGGTGAGAATCCGGTTCGTCACAAGCCGCCTTGGCTTGGCTTGGCTTCGGCCCAGCTCGGGTTGGCTCATTAAGATAATGAGCTGGTTTGGCTTGACTCATTATCTCAACGAACTACAGATTCGGCTTGGCTCGGCTCGTTTGTCAGCTCGAGCTGGCTTGTGTTAGCTCATGAGCTAGCTCGATAAAAAATAAGTGTAAGGTAAAATCAAAGTAAAAAATCTAAGAGTCGTAAATCAGATATTGTATTTAAAGGAGTAATCAATACACTGCTAATCCTTTCAAATTTATAAATCATAAACCATCAATTACACCGCATCAAACCCAAAATCACTCTCATTTGAGAAATAGAAGAAAAAAGGAGTAATCAAGAAAATAAATGAAAGAAATCTACAGAACTATATAATCACACATACCGTTCACTTCATTGGTGAGCGAGAGCATATCAGGAGGAGACAGAAAATAGGGATCAAAGATATAGGGTACAATCATGCGGATGTGCAGTGGTGGAACCGGCTGGCCGGTGGTCGTGACGCATGTGCAATATGACAGGAAGAGAATCAGATTATGTCGTGCAGCATAGTTAGGGTTTCAGTTGGTTGTTTAGACTTTACATATTCTTGAATCGAAGAATAGCTAGATGGATCTAACATTGCATATTTTCTATTGGACTCCGGCTGTTGCGGCTCGTTTTAGCTCGCAAGCGGCTCATGAGCCAGCTTGAGCTCATTAAACTATTGATTTAAAATATTAGCTCAGCTCATTATAATTTTTCAACGAGCCACTGTCGAGCCGAATTGAGCGAGCTAACCAGCCAGAAGTTTTTTTTCCAGCCCAAGAGCGGGCATCCATGATGCGCAGTTATTTATGCCGTTCTGGCTCGGTTGGTGTGAATGTCTCAATTCTTTGACTTGTTCGGGGAGCAGGGACCCAAGAATTTGACCAAGCCTTTAGTTCCAAAAAAGCAACCCTAAAGTTCACCATACAAAAAAAAAGATTTCCATCATATCAAAATGTCGGTTCATATATGGAGTACTAAATATAGATGAAATCAAAAACTAACTACACAGTTTTGTTGTACTCTGCGAGACGAATATTTTGAGCCTAATTAATCAATTTTTGGATAATTTTTCACACATACAAACGAAATACTACAGTGGCGCAATGATTACGAGTGACCCCAAACCCTAAATCTCCACCCCGTATTTTGCATCTAAACAAGGCCCAACTCCTCTAGTTCCACCGTCCTACCAAGAGGCACTGTTCGAGAGCAACTCCTTGGTTTTTTATGGAATACTACTCGGTGTGTTTTACTATCCATTCAGTATTATTTCCAGCTGTATAAATTAGATATATACTACGTACATAGCAAATCTGCTACAGTTGTCCTTTAATTTAATAAAGTTTATTTATTACCCGGGTATGTTTTTTAATACAGTGTACATACAACAGATATTCAGTACATAAAAAAAACTCATACCTATAAACTCACATACACATATATAGATGCCTCGTTGTCGATGGACATACCTCTAGCGCTGAAAGTTAGTCAAATATATGATTACTTGAACATAAATGGATAAGTTTCACAAAAAAAAACTAGTATTGTATGAAACTCGTATCTTAGAGATTCCCAAAGTCTAAAACAATTTTCCGGTTGAAGACCCAGTATATATTAGTAGGTTATATCCTTTAAAATGTTTACGTACTGTTGGCTAGAACAAATCAGACGTACATTCTCGAAATTTGAATTTGCTTCTTCAGAAACTAGAGACTTAGGCTATCCGCGCTCGTCGTACTGTATTTTCATCATCTAAAACGAATATTTCATCCTGATCATCGAGATTTTCTATTCTATATCAATTTATCCCGCGCTCGTCGTACTCTGTATGAGTCCTCTGTATCAACTATCCACTGGTGGGCCCCACCCATCATATTTTTTCTTTTTTTTTCTTTCTTCCTCCCTCTTTTCTCTTTCTCCCATCGCCCCCAACTCCATGGTCTCCACCACCGCCCCCTCCCTCCCCCACCATCCCGACCCCTCCACGCCGCCTCCCAGTTCCTCCGCAGCGGCCGCGGAAGGCGGGCGCGACGCGCGGCGAATGGCGTTCACGAATGACGGGCGGCGCGCGGCGGCCGTGGAGGATGCTCCGCCGCTGGATACGGTCGAGGCAGCGCCGATGAGGGAGATGAGCATTGGCTTGGTCTTGAACGCGAAGCTGCGGAGGACGTTGAGGAGGCACGGGAGGATCACCCGAAGGTAGGCAGCGAGGTCGTCGGTGGGGTCGGAGGCCTCGACGGCTGTGGTGGCACTGGTCCTGCTCATCGGTGAGCGGGTCGAGCGCCGCGGGCGGGGGACTGCGCCGCCCCCCTGCACGGGCGGCGTCGACGAGCGCGGCGCGCACGGAGGTATCCGGGTCCCTGACGCCGCACAACGTAGTGGAGACGAGCCTGGGCATGAGTGGCGCGATAGCATCCCGCGGGTGCTTGCCGGCGACGAGCACGAGCAACAACAGGGGAAGAGCGCAGGGAGGCTGGGTGAGCACGAGACGACGGGCTGGGCGGTTCGGGCAGATGCGCGAGGAGGAGGAAGTGTCCGCTGTCCGCTGAATATAGCGCACTGGCACCTTCCTCTTGTTTACGGGACGGCTTACCATACCCCAGTGCGGGAGTTTTTACGGTAAATAAATCCTGGAGTGAGGGATAGAAGAAAGGTAATGGAGCCGGTGCGGATAGCCTTAATAGACATAGGCCATGTTTGGATCCACGAGCTAAACTTTAGCAGCTGAAGTAGATAAAACTCAGCTAAACTTTAGTTGCATGTCAAAAGGTACACGATTCCTTTAACTGATTGAACCTAGCTAAACGTAGCTAAACAAGTTCGAAGATCAAAATACCCCACATGTATATGGAAATTTTCACTATCACGATTCTGTCCATAATTAATGAAGGGTATGATGTCATGATTCTGTCCATAATTAATGAAGGGTAGGATAGTCCAATTAATTCAATTAGCTGATGGATCCAAAGTTCCAAACACCTCTGGCTAAAGTTTAGCAGGGTACTTCTTAGCTGGCTAAAATAAACCATTATAAATTAGTTAGCTAATTTTCGGTTGGAGTGGATCCAAGGGCCATAGAATGATGTAAACGTACTGATTAGTGGTAAATTAAAAGTACCTGAACACGTCATAATTTGTTTCATTGTTTGTGCATGGTTAGGTGATCATACAAAATTGGAAAGGTGGGCGATGCACATGGCAAATTGATCACAGACATATGGACAAGGATTCAGTCCTACGGAATCTAGCTGGAGGGTGATGCTTAAACTTAAACCAACTCAGGGTGCATCGTGTGCGAATCTTATTTTATCTCAGAAAGGATGATGTTTTGATTTTTTTTAAAAATCTCATGCATTCTAAAATGTTTAGAAACAAAATTTCTCTTCTATATTCAAATTGAACTAACACACACGCCTTTTTAATTCATGATTACATTTGTCTGAAAAATATAAATATCAAAAGATTTTTTTGGAGGGGGTAACAAATTAATTTCACATACCATGGCTCTCAATCCGAAACGTCAACATGCTTCTTTACGCCATTCTCAGTGAGAGTTTCATCAGCATTAAATACAATGCTATGTCAGCGTTTTTGGTGATGTGGTAAAGAATAAATGAAGAGAGATGGAACGAGTTTCATGGTGGTGAAATCATGTGTACACTATTTCTAAGAGAGTATGTGTCTTGTATGTATACGTAGTCTTGGAAACAACAAATAATGAAACTTTATATTCAGAGGGGGCTATTTCAACTATGAATTAAATGACATTTTGCTTACGTGGTATCCTTGGAAATATAAATATGAAATGACCATTAAGAATGACCTTAATAATCATATACTCCCTCCATCCCAAAATAAGCGTTCATTTGAAAAATTTAATACATATGAGTAGTAATGTCAAATGACCATGTTACCCTTGAACTATAAAAGTAGCATTAACTAAGTATTTGATCGGCTCTATGCACTTTTGTATTAATGTATGCATGTCTAAAAGCTAAATAAACGTTCTTTATGGGACAAAATTTAAATGTTATATGAACATTTATTTTATTTTGAGACGGAGGAGTACTCCGTGACACTCATACCGACATCTACATCACAATAATTTAGAATATCAAACTATCGTAAGAGCAAGGCTAATAATACAGCCAGCAAGTAGGCTGTATGTTGTTGCCATATCACTTATAGCCAACTAACAGCTCATCCATATAATAGGTTGGCTAAGAAACATACTATTTGGCCCACCATCCACTCTCACAAGATTTTTAGGAACCTGTGCCTCAGCTGGCTTTAAGTTTATAGCCCACTTTCTTCTCTCTCTTCTCCTCTCTCCTCCGTATAGGATTCAGCCTGCTTGCAGCGTGTTATTATACTTGCTCTAAAACAATTCATTTCTTCTTGGAAATGAAAAACAAGCATTTGACCGGCGCAGGGCACGAGCTATAAATTCGAGTCATACAGAAATGTAGGCAGGTAGAGTAGAGACAGAATCAGAGTTAGATCCACGAGATCTTTCTATGTAATTTAACAAGTTCCCGAAATTGAAAGTTAAATTTTGGTCTTTTAGAGTGCGTGCGCTACTGTAGCATTTTGTTTGTATGTGTGAAAATTATCCAAAAATTGATTAATTGGGCTCAAAATGTTCCTCTCGTAGAGTACAACAAAACTGTGCAATTAGTTTTTAATTTTATCTACATTTAGTACTCCATGCATGCTATGACATTTTAATGTGATGAAAATCTTTTTTTTGCATAGTGAACTTTGTGGGTGGAATTTGGGATGCCTCAATCGCAAATCAGAAGAAACTGCAGATTACAGAGAACGAGGTCAACGAGGGACTGTTGTGTTGTCTAGGTTTTGCAGCAGAAATGCTTCGTGTCTGTTTGGACTAGATTTCAGTACGAACTGATTAAATAAAATTCTCTGGCCCATATGCACTTCGGCCTAGGTTTGGACTACATGAGGCTTCTTTCTTTCTTTTCTTTTCTTTTTCGAAACATATGCACTCACGTACACGCACACACATTACCCTCTATAAAAATATTTATATAATTTTTACCTATTAGGTTGCGAGACTATGATGGATCTGATAGATGGTCGGAAAGGCACATTCCAGTTATTGTTTGGTTCAAGGGCAGATATATCCCAAAAATTGAGCAAGGGCCTATGAGTTATTATACTTCCTTAACTACAGTGAAACATGTTCAAACTCCGCTAAACAAGAAAAAATGAGTGAAGCCCTAGGACCTCATTGAGTCTAACATGGGTCTGCCTCTAGTTTGGTTAGCTTATACTTCTTGTGATTAACGAATCGCCACATACACCTTACTATAGACGGGACAAGCCGCCTAACACCAATGATTGAGAGGTATCTCCTCTACCAACTTCAAACAAATATGTGGGGTTCCAGTGTACACCAGATCATCAAAACCATCGATGAAACCACTCTACCTACTCCATCCATCCCATAAAGAATACAATTCTTGTATTTTCAGATATATTAGTGTTGTTGGCAAAAGACCATGCTACCTTAATAATTGTGTCAATCCTTATGAAGGTCGTTGGTGCACGCAAATAATTACTATTTTAAGGAATAAGATAGTTAGTTACAGCTATAATTGTATTTTTATGAGATTTTTTTAAATCTTAGGTCTGCACTTTTATGGGACGGAAGGAGCATAGAGGTGTTTTTTCGGGTTTCAAGAGTTGGACTTTACTTTATTAGAAATTTTGAAATAGTGGTTGGGCTAGGCCGATGTTTGTTTCAATTGGGCTGCCACAGAATTGGACAACGGGTTTGTACTTTGTACACGGCCCAGTACGCTTCCATCCGCGCAGTCGCGGCACCGAGCGAAGCCTGTGCGGGTACGGTGTGGCGGGCGGCGGCGACGGCGACGGCGACGGCGATGTCGGGCTCACGGCCTTGACGGCATTGTCGAGGGGGTTAGCATCGGCTGGGATGGCGTGGGCGGAGGTGGCGAGGCGGGTCTCCTGGTTGCGTGGGAGCCGTCATGCCCGCCGGCGCCGGGAGTGGCGAGATCGAGCCGCTCGTGGAAGTGCAGGGTTCCTGGATGGTAATCTCTGATTTCGCGTGGCCTATTAGTTGCTTCAAGCGGACTGTGATGAGTTGTTGCATAAGCTCTCACAAAGATCTTCTGATTAATGGCTCTCTGTCTAGTCTCATCGTTCTGTAAATTTGTTTGTCTGAATGTTACTTCTCTATTATGACAATTCCCCTAAATTTTGCTGAGAAATGTCCTTCCTGTCATTGGGAGAAAACAAATCGCAAAAGGCCTAGGAATACTTTGGTAGTTTGGTGTCCCCATTGGTACCATTTTTTGTGCAGTGGCGTTTAGCCCTTTTTTTTTTAATGCAGAGAAACAACCCACATTAACAAGATAACTCAAATACTTGTACAATTTGTTGAAAATAGTCACATTCATTAATAAACTTGCAAAGTGACAATACAGTATCTGTATTAAATCTATTAATGGTGCTAACCTGACATTGTTTATATGTTTGGCATGTTTGTCGCTTTTCAAAAGTTTTTCGTTTCTAATTTTGGATGTAGCAGTTTGAATCATTTTTCAGAACAGAAGCTGGTCAAAATTCTTTTAACCAACTATATTTGGCAGAGCTCGTTGACAACTGCAAATTGTCATCTTTGAGCCATGTGAGTGCATCCGTCCCTTATAGAACAGCCAAACGACTTCCCAGACCAAATCGATGTAAGCTACCAAACAATCAGTTCCATGTTCTAGTTGTTAATGGGCTAATTACCTGTCTGAGGTTCGACTGCAGTATTGATTTAGAGAAATCCTTACTTGGAAGACTTGCAAGTCAATGCGGATGGAGATATCTACAATGTAACAATTTTTTTTGCAATAGCCAAAATTTTAGGTAGTCATGATTCGAAACTAGAATAAGGACTTTGGCCTCTAAACAAGTCACTGATCACAGAAAAACAGAGAAATAACATGTCATATAGACGCAGTTGGCACTGTTGGTCCGAATTGCTAAGATTACCGACCTTATTACATGAACATTTGGATGTGGTGAGGTAGATAAGACCACAACAAAGAAACTGCAGGAAAGTGAAATGAAGTAGGTACTTCATAGGTCTGTCTATGAGCCACGCCTCTCTGATTCAGGAAGATTACCGTTGTTACCCTCAAACTGGGTGGGTTTGCTATCACTGCTGTTGTTCTTCACATGCTGAGTATCAGAGGGGATTTTTTCTTCAGGATTAACTTCTGAAGTTTTCTCATAGTTCTTATCAGCATTTGTGGAGAGATCCTTCTTCTTATGCTGCTCTGTTCCAGACCCCAGTGGTGTGGCTTCAGAACCCCGCTTCACATTGTCTTGCAGTGAGATACCAGACCTGTCTCCTTGCAGTTGCTGCTGTTCCTTTCTCTTCTCAGGGGGTGAAGGCAATACTTCTTTGGATGTTGATAAGCTAGGAGACTGCATCTGCAGCTTGGATGTCGCATCATTTGTTGTTCCTTGAGTTTGTCCAGTGTTATCGCCACTGGCATTTGCCAAGGAATCTTCATCTTTGCGTTTGCCAATTCTAGTCGTTGGTGCTGCATCACCAACTTGCTTCTTGTTTTCAGCTAGCTGAGCCATGGATTGGTCTGTTGGTAGGTCTTGTATGGCTGCCTTTTCCTTGTATGTTTTATTACCATCTTCTGGTGACTTTACTGGTGGACGCACAGAAGAAGGTGCTCCAGCATTCCTGGTAACTTTCCCACCCGGTTGATCATTGGGCGATACCACACTGGTTTGCCTGGTTTCAGCAATACCAGTCTTCTCATTCCTTGTGTCAGATAAGGAAGATACTGGTGGAGATGGTGTTGACAATTGACCTGCATTATGTCATCAATATACCTATGGTCAGCCAACACAGGAAGATTAGTTTACAAAGGTTATAGAGGATTTCTCTCCCTGAGACATGGACTAGTTTTCCTAATGAAAAAAAAATGTACCTAGATTTAGGATATGACAGCTCAGCTGTCAAAAATAGTATTGTACTTAAACATAATTTGTTCCATAAGAGGCACCTAACAGTTTCCTACTATATGAGAAACAATTTTGAGTGTAAAATGATAAAGTATCAATAGAAATGCATATTTATCTCCTTAAATACTAGGACTTTGGTTGGGTGGTTTGTGCATGGAACACATTCGGAAATTTAGAACTAAATTTAGACCTGCTACTTTTCGAAGGCCTTGGTGCCTTATTTGAGTTAACTGCTTAGGAGCATGCTTCTGTGTTTAATTGGGCAATGGTCAGGGACTATTTTGTTTTTTTATCAGATTGGGCAATTTTTTTCAGTGTTAGCTATTTACCTGAAGTGTCGCGGATTTGTGTGTCAGGACTTGGTTCTAGCCTTCTGGGTGTAGTTGGGAGCATGCTTCTTGGATCACCAGGAGATGGTTTGGCTACCTGGTTCTTGCCATTAGCATCAAGATTTCCTCCACTGAGAACTGCAGAAGCATTCTGTCCACCAAAAGCTGGTGCTCGCACTGAGTCAGGCAGTGCTGCACTTGGATCAACCGTTGCTGCCCTTGTTGACTTATTACCAGTGGTTCCAGGTGAGGTAGGAGGACTAACTCCTTTGACTGGTTCTGTTATTTGTTGAGACCCTGAAGTTGGTTCTGCTGCACTTTTGTCAATAACAGATTCTTTGGTTGTGTCACGGTCACTGGTATCTGGAACACCAGGGATTTTTTCTTGGCCAACTGGTGCTTGCTTCCCATGGGCATCAAGAACTGCTTCTTGGGTTGATGCTGAAGTACCTTGACTATCAGAAGCCTTCCTTGTTGCCTGTGGAGCTTTTCCACCCATGGAACTCTTGTATGTCTGTTCATCACGGATAACACGAGCATGTGGTTCAGCTCCTTGCACCAGTGCTGAAACACTTCTAGCATCACTTGGGGTTTGCTGTGGTGCTCTCATATCAGCACCTTCTGGTTTAGCCAACTTGTCAGCGCTAGGAGCAGTAGGAGGTACTTGTTGGATGGGTGATATATTTTCTGGTCCGGTAGTAGCACGATCATTGTAAGGCACTCCTTTAGGTGGTGAAATGGCTCTCCTTTCATCTGCTGTCTCTGGAGTGTAAGGAGCTCTTGTGCCTGTTGTTGGAGAACTGTTCGTTTTGTTGGCTGGGACTGCTCTAGTTTGATTTTCTCTGTCTTGCACATCTGAAGGCGTATTGGGAGTGGCAAGTGCTTCCTCCATGGCAGGGCCTTGAGAATCTGGAGCGTCTGGATTAAACATTCTCCGGAGCCTCTTGGTCGAGAATCTTTCATTTTCAGCAATGCCATATTGAGAGTCTTCTTCAGATTCTACTTGCAACGGTGATTTGCCAGATACTCTCTGATCAGCAGGCAGTACTTTAGCTTGCTTCTGGGCATCCTGGACATCTGATTTTACTTCCTGAGCTCGAGATGATGGAACCCGATCTTGATCAGCCTCTGTTGCTCTCCTTGCAATAGCTGGGGCACCAGTGTATGTAGATTGTTTTGCAGTTTCACCTCGAGCATAAGGAGTGCCCAATGCACTTTTCTGTTTTTCACCTGCCTCAGGACCAACAGAAGTGTCTGTAACTCTCTGTTCAGGAGGCTTTCCATAAAGAGTTTGTTGTTTTTGTGTACCAGGCTTGTCAACCTGAGGAAGGACACCAAAAGGTTTGTTCTCATTTTCACTGTAATCAGGTTCAGTAATTCTGTGGGTAGATTTGGCTGATCCTGGACTGGGCTTGTCAGGAGCAACTGCTTCACTTGTCTGCCTAGCTTCTGGGGTCTTGGAGGCAGCTTGTGGACTGGGCTTGGCAAGAGATCCTGCCTCATCTTTATGGCTGCTAACCTTGAAAAAATCAGAAATGTGAGGCTTATCAGGAACTTCTTTGTGCGATATTTGACTGGCTTTGCTAGGAGATGAGGCATCTTTGTGGCTGGACTTTTCAGCATCTGTTCTCTGGTGTGTCTTGGCAGTGGTAGGAGTGGAAGGCTGGGTGAATAAGCTACTTTTAGTGCTCTGGACACTTCTAGATGGTTTCTGAGTGGTAGAATCTTTCTGCCTTGATGGTGGTTGAGGTTTTTCAGTGGTTGTAAAGAAGCCACCTTGATTTCTTTGGATAGGTGAGGAAGGCTTGCGGTCAGAGGTATTTTCATGTTCTTGTGGAGCTGCTGGATTGGAGATTAGGATGGCACCAGTGCTCGGAGGCGCAATCAGCACCGTCTGTGACTTTGTGCCCTCCTGCTGCCGATGGCTTATGTGAATGTCGTGGACACTAAACTGTGGCAAATGTTCTGTCTGCCATTGCTGCTGCTGCTTCTCATGTTCCTCCTTTCTGTGCTCCTCCTCCACGCCCCTCATGTCCATCAGCACCTGCTGCCAGGAATCTCGGGCTGAGATCCTGTTCCACCACTTCTGCACATTCTTCCTTGAGTCGTACAGGTAGGCGAACCTCTCGGATGTAATGACATGGTGGGTGGCAGGCAGATGAACAAGGTCGGCGAGGGTGAACTTATTCCCAGCAAGGTAATTGCTCTCAGCAAGCCTCTGTTCGTAGACTTCCAGAACTTCTTCCAGCTTCCGCTTCTCTCGGTTAATATCTTCATTGTTGTCGTCATCCTCATCATGCAATGGGAAGGCGATATGGCAGAACAATGCCCGGCTCGGAGGATCGAAGGCATGCTCCTCATTCCGGAGCCATTGTTCAATGGAAGCCCTCTCCAGGACATCCTTTCCCAGGAGGAAAGGATACCCCTGATGCTCATAGGTCTCTGCTAGATAGCGGCAGATTGCTCTTGAATCTGCAGTTTACAGGACAGTTTAGTTCCGCGTTCTGTCTCAAGGTGTGTCATCTATATTCTGTTTTTTTTTGTTTCGCACATTTATATTTCTGGTACAATTTTGCTTCAGAAACAGAGCATCGTTAAAATTCATTTGATTAGTATATGGAAAGCGGCACCATTTGTGCTGCCACAATGCAATCCTGCTAGTACAGCCATATAGAAGTGCTTCATGTATATTTTCATTCTGAAAACACTTCTATGCAACATGTAAACATCACATTTCGTTTCCAAATCGTGACCCTGGAACAATTTTCTGCTAATGTTTCATGCATGACTGGGAACAAACCGGTTTACATTATAACTATTGCATTGTAATTGAAAGAGTAGGTAGAAAATTTGGAAGCAGAATGCTGAGATAAACATCTGATCAGAGTAGTCTTTGTTTTGTTTTAAATTTAATGTCACATTACCAGCCAGTGGAAATTCTATATAATATTTGGGATTCCTGTAAGAAGTTGGATTTATTGGACCTACAGATTGTTTCCATAGTATTTTTATTCTTCCTGACAATTTGTTTTGGTATAAAGAAAAAGAAGTATACTTATTGGAACATTATGCAAATATGAATACCCCGTACTTATTTGGCTCGAACAAGATTTGCATTACTTTCAGACATTCCATCTGATTGTTTCAGGGAGTATATGGTACTAATTAGAAGAACTGAGAGCAGCACATATAAAGGTTTACTTTTTTTTTCAATCTGGCACACTTTCCTTTTTCTTCACATCAATAAATGCTAAAAACTATCTTCAATCTGTGAGAGAACAATGTTATCACTTATCAGTGTATGTTTCCCATATCAGTATATATACTGAGCCGATCTTTTCTGCACAAATTATTTAAGTTCTCTTTTAAAGTTAAGATTATTAATTAAGTAGTTACTTCAAAGCAGAAAACAGTAATATTAGGCTATATGTCCTTTGTGGTTGCTAAATATACTGATGTCACAACAATTTTAGATGAAAAGACTGTTACAAAATGTTGACTTATAGTATGGTCTTTTCAGCCTGGACTAATATGGAAGGGCATTAAAAATAACAAATTAGAAGTAATTGGAAGCATATTTCGCAACTCTAATGGACAACCACGTTTATTATGCACCTTTTTCCCATAAAGGTTCTGCCTTGGATCACCTTATTACAGTTTTTGTCTGATTGTTTCCTATTAATACGATCACTTATATTCTGGCTTTTACTCGAAAATGTTTTTCATCAAGCTTCTCATACTAGTATGCGATTCTCACCTGGACAACATATCATTCTAGTATGTGCATGTGTGGCTTGCAAAATATTGTGTCACTGTAACTACGCGACCTTAATGAATTATGTAATTAGGACAACCCAATCATTACACAACAAGCTAGTGACAATTACCTTGTAGAAACACGGGTCCATCATAGAATGGAACAGGAACACTTCTCGATGCCTGCAGAGACAAATAAACAAGATAGAAACTTGAGGTGAGGTCAATTTGTTTTAAGCAAACAAACTGCTGCTTCTACTATTTGGGTGTTGAAAAGAACATTGGGATATATGACAAGTACCTGGAGGCTGAGTAAGTCCTTGTAAGAGGCTTTGAATGTCTCAAACTTGACATTTTTCTCGTACAGGCATGTGAGCACCCTTGACACATCTGGTAGGATCATGGACTTCTCATGGTACAGATTCACCACGGGAGGCCCTGCTCCAGTGCTAAGGCTTGCCATGGCGGCAAGAGCTTGGTCTCACTCTCACTGGTTGGAAGAACTGAAGGTAATGGTGTGCAAGCGTGGTGACCCAACCGTCATTGTTTTAATATTAGAAGGTTCTGTTCGTGCCTGCTTGAAGAAGCAAAGAGAAGATGCTTAAAGTGGTACAGTGAGAAGCAGGATTAGAAATAAATAAAAGGGAGAAGGGAAAAGAAAAAGAGGAGGAAAGCAAAAGGTAAAGTGACCTACATCTGGAGGATTTGTATTGTGGATGACGTTATTTATGGCTTCATACTGTAAGCTTATATCTGGGGGATATGGATTGTGAGTGATGTTTAAAGGGAAAGAGCAGAAGAAGCCTATTTGCCAAGGAACTGTGATCGGGCTGAGCTACACGGCTTTATTCATTCTGCGCAATTGGCTGAGCTATGCGGCTTTATTCATTCCTTGCCGCTTTGGTTGAAGGAGATGCATATTGTTGGTACGGAAGCACACAGGTTCTGCCTAAGAAGGTAAGCTTAGCATCAGAGACCCATGATGGGTACCAAGAGACAAACTGGACGGGTTGGATGTCCTGGGTCACTGGGTGTCCTCTAGGCTTTTACCCTTTTACCTTGGAGAGAAACTTTTTTTGAAATACATATCCCCAGGAATACGAGCAATATTGGGATATACATGTAGGGTGATTATATTGTCTAATGTCACGCACTGTCTTCCAACTCTTTTTCCATTGAGATTCTAACCCTGGTGAGACTGTTGACACCTTTTTTTAGAAAGACACATGGACGCTCCCACACGCACGCATATTCACCCATACGAATACACGTATATAAACTCTAACCCTGTTACTTTGGATATATTTCTTGATGCAGCCACATCGGTCTGAGCTCCATCCGAGTTGCCTGCTTTGACGATATCTCACACGCAGTCCCTGCACACGATAGCTTTTGTAATACTGTATATCATGAAGCATAGAGGCTGCAGGTAGTGTGGTCCTGCAAAGCAAACAAGCAGCATGCATGAAAGGAAGTGCTTCAGTTCGTAACAAGGAAGAAGTGTCCTCGACCTGCTTTTCAAGGTGCATGTCGGATGATGAGGGTCATGTATTTGTGTTTGCTCTCCTTTTGTTTTCGAGTGATATGAGAAGTGCGAAAATTATTTCTAATCAAAAGCCATTTGGCTAAGGAAGAATATTGTGAACAGTAGGTGCCTTGGAGGGTGGCAAAATGTGGGAACTTCAAAATTTTAATACAGATGTTGGGAGTATTTGCCGTTATCTTCTAGAACAATTCGAATTGAATGCAATGCTTGTATTATGCCCAGGCCCCGTATGGGCGTATGGTGCTGCTATATGCTACGCACTAGCAAAAATCGAGTAGCACGTAATAATATGAATGTATTAGCACCAACATCAGTTTTCCGGGCCATGCAACACGGAAACAAGCAGCATGCATGAAAGTTTCACTAGCTTCCACGGAACATCAGTTTTGTGGCTATCAGCAAAATCCTTATCGGGATAGTCCACAGCCATAAGCTAAGCCTTTTCCATTGGAAGTTCAGAAAATAACTGAGAACCAACAAAAGCCTTTGCCAAAAAATACTACATAGTTCAAATAATTTAGCACAACTGAGAATTTGGCGCAACTTTCATCTTGAGAATAATAGTTTCACTAGGAATTTTGCAAAAATATTGGTGATTATTGCAATTGCTATAACTGATGCTTTTTTTTAAAGGAGCTACAAGTGATGCTATTGATAATACAAGTCGCGTCACACAGTTACACAGGTAAAACGAAAGTTGAATTATGAACTAGATAGAAACATAACCCGATGGCCCGATGAGCACCCACGGGTAGGGAATGAACTCACCCACGGGTAGGGAATGAACTCATTTCTAATTTAGACCGCAGGGGCAGATCCAGGCAAAAGAATTATTGGTGTCACATCCATAACATAATAGTGCCATTAACCTAATTAGCACTAATAAGCATTTGCTTTCTATAGAAATTAAAAAAAATTAATGGTGTTATAGGACATTACCAAAGCCCCCTGGCTCCGCCCCTGTTACAAATAAATTTAAACATACTCCGTAAACTACGTATCATTTCCTCCAAAGACCGAAGCCAGATTTATATAAAAAGAATAAAAAAAATACTAGGATTACCGGTTTATAATAAAGCACAGACCGCTAGAAGAGCGGAATCCAACAAAACTGTAACAAGACCCTCTAGGCCACTAAGAGCCAAAAGACCGTTACAACATCGACCGGACCCGACCTTTCATTGAGCCTATAGATCCACCACCAATGGTCGCAGGAAGAGCTCTAAACAACACCTTCAGGAAGGAAAAGACATGACGGCACCAACGTTTGGTTTTCACCACGGAGAGCTTCAATGAACCGCCGCTGAACGTGACCCTACAGACAACACCCTCAAGAGGGAAGTGTGAAACACCGTTGCCCGACCCGGCAACCGGATCGAAGCTTACGCTTGAGGAACACCGCCCGACGAGCCGAGAGCACCTATACCAATCTCACTCGCTTCCATCCACCGCCCATCCTCGCCGCTGCCGAAGCTCTCCACTATGTTCCATATGCACCCGAACAGCAACACCCAACACATTGGGGAGATTTGAATCTCTTGATGATACCCCAAATCTCCTGTTGTCCCCTCAATGGGACGGCACCATGCTAAATAGGATGAGATAGAAACCATGAACATAGTGTCGAGGACTTGACAGCGCTACAGAGACTGCTTCATCGGCGACACAAAAATCGAAGGCGGCACCACCGGTCATGATGAAGCCACAGGCTTGCGCTCCTCCCTGCCCTCCACACCACACGTCCAGGACGCCGAACAACCGCGGAGGGCAAAGGCTAGTACGAGGCAAGGGACCCACCGGAAAAGCAGCGCCCCCACCACCACGGAGGGCCGGGCCCCCTGTGAGCCGCGCCGCTGACAACGCACCGGGCGGCAGCCAGGGCCGCGCCGCCGCCACCAGTCCCCAGCCACCCGCCAGAAAACACCGACGGGGAGGGCAAGGAGCAAGGCCGCCCGCCCGGATCCGGGGGAGGAGCCGACCACCGACGCCGGAGCCGAGGCCACCGTGCCACGGCGGTGCATGCACCTCTGAGCCGCGACGAGCCCAGAGCCACCACGAAGCCAGACGACCGCCCACGACGGGAGCCAGATCTGGGGCCGCCCTAGCGAGGCTGACGACCACGGCGCCAGCCCCGGCCAACCGACCGACGCCCTGGCGCCCTGTGCAGGAGGGAGCACCGCGCCGATGAAAGCATCTAGGCCACTAATTTATGTTTGGTAATTAATGACAAACAAAATGGACTAACAATTTCATTAAGATATGAGAATAGGTTAGTCCTTGGGATTGGATGAGCTCTTGCGGTATGTCATGATCATGATGGGTGTGATAAGGACCGAAAGGAGCTAAAGGCAAAGGTATAAGATAGGGTATTCTATTTTACCGGTCAAGCGGTGTTTAGTGGATGAACATTGACCGGATTATAGGCTAGATAGCCGTACTATCAAGAGGGGTCAATCTCCTTGGCTTGACGAGTCCATGGTGCCATTTTGCTCAAACAATTGCATTGCATGCATGAGGACTAACAACGTTTGAGAAAGTGGGTAAAACAAGAAGCGAAAACTAACCTGTGGAGGGCTCACTGCGTCCTGGCGGACTGTCCGCCTGGCCAGTGGCGGACTGTCTGGGGGGTCCGGACGGTCCGCGTCCTGGTGTGGCGGATGGTCCGCAGGCTTTTCCCATGTGATAATTTTGTCTAAGTATGAAATGTGCTCGGCTGGAAAAATGAGAGGCGGACTGTCCGCAGTACAAAAAATGTGAGGCGGATCGTTTTGGCGGACCATCAACACAGAAGCATTTCCGAGCATTCTAGAAGACTTTTGTGAGGCAGACGGTCCGCAGGCAAACTTGTGCGAGTTTCTCTTGGCCTGGCGGACGGTCCGCGCCTATATGGCAGACGGTCCGCAGGTCCGTAACGGCTAGTTCTGACACCGTCTGACACACGTTGTAGCCGTTGGTTTTGAAGGGCGGACAGTCCACCAGGTGTGAGGCGGACAGTCCGCCAGTACCCTGTTTTGAACGTAACGGCTAGATTTCGAGGGGGTGAGTATACCCCTGGGGGTTGGGAAGGCTCTTTTGGCCCATTTGAAAGCTTCCTTGACACATTTGAGCATTCATCATTCTTTATCTCACTCACTTGGTTTAGTGGTTGCATCTTTGTGAGATTGAGAGGATCCTAGTGCATTGCATCAAGAGTTTGAGCTTTGTGGCACTAGGGAGACTTCAAGAAAGGTCATTGATTTGTTAGTCTTGGAGGTTGCCGCCTCCTAGACGGCTTGGAGCTGGTGATTCCATCGAGCACTTCAAGAAGATTGTGAAGTTGCCGTGGAAGTTGGTTGTGAGAGGTCATTGTGCTCACCTCGCCGGAGCGGTGAAGAGCAACTCTAGTGGAATCGAGATTTGGAGCGGTTCTTTGGTTCTAACCGGCTCATACATCAAGTGGAGACTTGATAGAGGAGCGGTTGAACATTGAATCCATCTCAACGTGGATTAGGGGTGACCGGCAAGTCATCGATACCACGGGATAAGTTCTTGTGTCACTTGTTCTTATTGCTTGCTTATTGTCTTGATTATCTACATGAAGCAAGTTAATTTCATAGAGATTAATTCTTATCTTGTTACCCTAGGTTGCAAAACAATCAACATAGGCTTAGAGTAGCTAGAGATTTAATTCCCCTTTGGTTCTAGTCAAATTTCTCTAGTGTTGTGATTTAAGTTTTTAAAACCACCTATTCACCCCTATCTAGTCGGTAATCCTAGATCTACAAGTGGTATCAGAGCTAAGTACTCCCTAATCAAGGATTTAATCATCCCGGAGTAGGATTAAAATGGCTAGAGAGAACAAAATGAAGCAAAGGAAGATTCCTTACTTTGATGGGGAAAATTATGATTATTGGAAGACTAGGATGACAACCTATCTAAGGACGGCCAGAAGAAAAGTTTGGGGGATTGTTGAGGAAGGGTTTGTCATCCTAGACAAAAATGTCAAGACCGAAAGAGATTTAGAGAATGAGGACCTTAATGAGGAAGCATTGTGCATATTGTATGAAGGTCTATCTATTGATCAATTCAACCGTGTCAAGGGCATTGCAAGTGCAAAAGATGTTTGTAATAAGCTAGCAGAAATCTATGAGGGAACATCCTCGGTCAAAGAAGCCAATCTCTATGTGCTCCAAGGAAAATTCAATGAGTTTACATTGAAGAAGGATGAAGATATTTCAATCATGTTCAATCGGTTAAATGAAATTGTGAATGAGCTAAAATGCCTTGATTATGATGTGCCGGATCGAGACTTCTCTCGCAAATTTCTTAGGAGTCTCACAGAGAAATATGAGACCATTGTCACAATGTTAGTGAGAAAAGACTTGAAGAAATACACTCCTACGGAGGTGCTTGGTGAAGTGCTCACACATGACATCTTCAAGCAATCTCAAAAGGAAGCTCATGGTCAAACAACAAATGAAGAGAAGAAGAATATTGCTCTCAAGGCCAAAGCTATTCAAGAAGAAGAAACACATTGTGAAAAATGATGAAGATTCGGATGAAGAAATGACTCTCATTGTTAGGGGGCTCCAAAAGGTTCTTGAGAAGAAGAGATTTGGCAAGAGAAATAGGTTCTCAAAGAAGAATCCATTTGAAGGCAAAGAGTGCTTCTCTTGTGGGGAGATTGGGCATATATCAATAAATTGCCCAAACAAGAAAGAGGGCAAAACAAGTAAGAACAAGTATAAGAAGAGTGAGAACAAGAAGAAGAAGTACTACAAGAAGAAGAAGAATGGGCAAGTCTACTTTGTTCAGTGGGACTCCGAGGCAAGCTCCGATGAGGAAGAAGAGGAAGTCAAGCCTTCGAAGAGTCTTGCCGGGGTTGCAATTAAGGAAGCCCCATCACTCTTCTCCAAGCCATATTGCCTTATGGCCAAAGGTACATCAAAGGTAATAATCAATGATGAGGAGAGTGATAGTGATAATGATAATGATGATGATGAAAATGCTATATCCTATGAATATCTTGCTAATTTGGTTATAAAATCCGATAAAAAAGTGCGCAAGGAAAAGGCTAAGTTAAGGGATTTAGAATTGAAGAATATTTCAATTCAAAAATCCTATGAGGTGCTAAAGATTTCTCATGCCAACCTAAAGGAATCTCATGACACTCTCAACACATCATGGGAAATTCTTAAATGAAAGCATGAGGAGCTTAAGGAAGCTCACAACTCTCTCCTTGCGCAAGAGGCCAAAGGAAAACTTGTTGCTAACATCGATACTTGTAAAACATGTATATCTTGCTCGACTAACACCTCTTGTAGCACAAACACAAGCTCTTGCACTAGTGGAAAAGATTCAAGTGAAGCACCTTTCTTATTATTGGAGAATGAATCATTGAAAAAAGAAGTGGAGTGTTTGTCCAAGGATCTTGTCAAATGGTTTGGAAGTCAAGTCAAATTCAATCATTGTTGGACAAGTCAAAAATTCACATTGAACAAGAATGGCATTGGTTATTTGCCCAAGCAAGGGAAATCGTCTTTCATTCCCAAGAAGACCACTTATGTGCCATCAAGTGTGACATTGCAAGAAGAAGCTAAATTCAAGAAATACCACATTTGCAAGACAAAGGTAGATGTGAATCACAAGTGCAAGAGCAAGAAGACCGTATCCTTTGATCCATCTTACATTCTTAAGAAAGATTCAAAGGGTGTTGTATGTGCTAAATTTGTTGGTCGCTCTATGGATAATACTAGATTGAAATCCATTTGGGTGCCTAAAGTTATGATCACTAACATTGAAGGACCCAAGAAAAGTTGGGTACCTAAAAGGAAGTGATTCTCATGTGTAGGTAAATTACAAAGCCGGAGGAAGACATTGGGTAATTGACAGTGGTTGTACAAACCACATGACCGGTGAAAAGAAAACATTCTCATATCTTGATGAAGATATCTCTGACTTTGATAATATTACTTTTGGTGATGATAGCAAGGGAGGTGTTAAAGACATTGGTGACATTTCTATCTCTCAAGATTATAAATTATCAAATATCTTGTTAGTTGATTCTTTAAATTTCAACTTGCTATCCATTGCTCAACTTTGTGATAATGGCTATAGATGTTCATTTACTAGTGATGAATTTGTTGTGACAACTCTTGATGAAAAGGAAACTATTTTCAAGGGCTTTCATCATGATAGTTTATATCTTGTGGACTTTTCATCTAAAGAGGCAAATATCTCAACTTGTTTATTCTCTAAAGCCTCAATGGGTTGGTTATGGCATAGAAGACTAGGTCATGTTGGCATGAGACAACTAAATAAATTGGTTAAGCATGATTTAGTCCTTGGCTTGAAAGATGTCAAATTTGAAAAGGACAAATTATGTAGCTCTTGTCAAGCCGGCAAGAAAGTTGCAAATTCTCATCCAACCAAGAGTGTCATGTCCACCTTAAGACCATTTGAATTATTGCATATGGACTTATTTGTGGCCACAACATATAGAAGCATCGGTGGCAATAGTTATTATCTTGTCATAGTGGATGACTTCTCAAGATTCACATGGGTATTATTTCTTCATGACAAAGCCGATGCTTGTGATATATTCAAGAACTTTGTCACTAGAGCCGAAAATGAATTTGAGCTCAAGTTGAAGAAAGTTCGGAGTGATAATGGTAGTGAATTCAAAAACACTCGTGTGGAGGAGTTTTGCAATGAGAAGGGGATCAAACATGAATTCTCAACCACATATACACCGGAACAAAATGGGTTGGTTGAGAGAAAGAATATGACATTTATTGAAATGGCAAGACCAATGCTAGCCGAGTATAATGTTTCAGATTCCTTTTGGGCCGAGGCTATCAACACCGCTTGCCATTCTTCAAATAGGCTATATTGTCATGGGTTTTTCAACAAGACCCCCTATGAATTGCTTGTTGGAAGGAAGCCAAATATATCTTATTTTAGGGTCTTCGGATGCAAGTGCTATATTTTGAGGAAAGGTTCTCGATTATCCAAGTTCCAAAGCAAATGTGATGAGGGATTTTTTCTCGGATATTCATCTAGTAGCAAAGCCTATAGATTTTACAATAAATCCAAGGGTTTTGTTGAAGAAGGTTATGATGTTCAATTTGATGAAACAAATGGGTCACAAGATGAGAAAGACAACTTGGATGATGTGAGAGGTGATAGTTTAAAAGAAGCCATGAAGAATATGGATGTTGGGGACATTCTACCAAGAGAACAACAACAAGAAGAAGAAGAAGATGATGATGATGATGATGATCATATTATCTCCACTCAAGAAAATGCATCATCCTCTCAAGATCAAGGGATTGTCAACACAAATGAAAATGACTCACCTCAAGACAATGAGCAATCGGTCACATCTACATCATCCTCTACATCCTCTCAAGACCACGTTGTTCAACCAAGAATTCATGGTCAAGTCACCAAAGATCACCTCATTGATCAAATTGTGGGTGACATTAGTAAGGGTGTTCAAACTCGATCTAGTATTGCTTCATTTTGTCAACATTATTCTTTTGTATCTTTTCTTGAACCTAAACGTTTAGATGAATCTCTTGATGATCCGGATTGGGTGATGGCCATGCAAGAAGAATTAAATAACTTCACCCAGAACAAGGTTTGGAATTTGGTGGAAAGGCCCAAGAATTACAATGTCATTGGCACTAAATGGGTTTTTCACAATAAAGAAAATGAAGATGGTATTGTTGTAAGAAACAAGGCAAGATTGGTTGCTCAAGGCTACACTCAAGTCGAAGGTTTGGACTTTGATGAAACCTTTGCTCCCGTAGCTAGACTTGAAGCAATTAGAATTTTACTAGCTTTTGCATGAACACAACATAAAACTTTATCAAATGGATGTCAAAAGTGCTTTCTTAAATGGTGAAATTAGTGAACTAGTTTATGTTGAACAACCACCCGGTTTTGAAGATCCCAAAATGCCTAACCATGTGTTTAAGCTCTCTAAAGCTCTTTATGGATTGAAGCAAGCACCTCGTGCTTGGTATGAGAGGCTTAGGAATTTTCTCATCTCAAAGGGATTCAAAATTGGAAAGGTTGACACTACCTTGTTCACTAAGAAAATTAGAAATGACATCTTTATTTGTCAAATTTATGTTGATGATATCATCTTTGGGTCCAGAAATGAAGCTTATTATGAAGAATTTGGTAGAATGATGTCAAAGGAATTTGAAATGTCTATGATTGGTGAATTAAGCTATTTCCTTGGTCTTCAAATTAAACAATTGAAGGAAGGCACATTCGTTTGCCAATCTAAATATGTGAAGGACATCTTGAAGAAATTTGGTATGGAGGATGCAAAACCCATCAAGACTCCAATGGCTACAAATGGACATCTTGGTCTTGATGAGGGAGGTAAACCGGTTGACACTAAGCTTTATAGGTCTATGATTGGTAGTTTGCTTTATCTTACCGCATCTAGGCCCAATATTATGTTTAGTGTGTGCATGTGTGCTAGATTTCAAGCCGCTCCTAAGGAATGTCATTTGATCGCCGTTAAAAGAATCTTAAGATACTTGAAATTTACTCATAATATTGGTCTTTGGTATCCAAAGGGTGCTCAATTCTAATTGGTTGTCTATTCGGATTTGGATTATGCCGGTTGTAAAGTTGATAGGAAGAGCACTTCCGAGGGTTGTCAACTTCTTGGGTGTTCTCTTGTATCATGGTCTTCAAAGAAGCAAAATTCCGTAGCTCTTTCTACCGCCGAAGCGGAATATATATCGGCGGGAAGTTGTTGTGCTCAATTACTATGGATGAAGCAAACACTTCTTGATTATGGTGTGAAATTCAATGGAATTCCTCTCTTATGTGATAATGAAAGTGCTATAAAGATTGCAAACAATCCGGTTCAACATTCTAGAACCAAGCACATTGATATTCGACATCATTTTCTTAGGGATCATGTAAGCAAGGGAGATATCAAAATTGATGGAGTAAGCACAAATGATCAATTGGCGGATATATTCACAAAGCCTTTGGATGAATCAAGGTTTTGCAAATTGAGGAACGAGCTTAATGTCATTGACATATCAAATGTGGCTTGAAATTTAGAACATATGATTTGTTTACTTGCTTTCTAACTCTTTAATTTTCTTAGTCATGTCACTATTTTGGTTGTATCATATTCTTCATATATCCATCCATGGTTCATGGTTCTATCTCTGAGAAATTGATGGCCACAATCTTCACATGGCATCAAGGGATTTTTGGAAACGAATATGGGCAGCAAAGTCAAAAGAAAGTGCAAAGAAAATGGTCTCGGGGGCAGTTTTCTGGTCAGGCGGACTGTCCGCTCAGAGCAGTGGCGGACCGTCCGGGGGTCCCGGACAGTCCGGCCAAAGGACCGCGGACAGTCCGCGTGGGACTGATTGCAATTGACAGAACTAAAAATCTGCTGAACTGGTGGCGGACAGTCCGCATCTTCCATGGCGGACAGTCCGCGAGACTCGAGTAAAGTGTGGACCCACTCGCCCGCGGTTGTTTACATCAAAGGGAAGACTCCCTTCGCCCCCAAACAGATCAGGAGGCCTCCAGCTTTCTTCTTTCTCCCATCTACATCAAGGAAGAAGCCATTGTTGAGGGGGAGCCCTTGGAACTTTGACGGACCGTCCGAAGCTCGTCCTCGGACTCTCCGTGACTTCCTCCGCCATGTCCTCTCGGTATTTCATTGATTCAACTCTTGGTTTTCTCGGATTTCACTCCTAAGGCATGGTTAGGGTTTGAGATTGGATTTCGTTTTGGTCCATGGATTCATGCAAACAACTAGGGGAATATGTTGATAGAGTCATGGAGAGTATATGCTGATGATTTGGTCAAGTTTCATGGGTTAAATACGTAGATCGATCCAAGTTTGTGTAGGGTCGCTGGGCTGTTCGTACTGAACAGAGCCTGGCGGACCGTCCACCGGCTGATGGCGGACAGTCCGCCAGTGCACTGTCAGTAGCAACAGCACCAGCAGCCTATCAAGCTTTGGATTGGTTTCCCATATATGATCTGTTGATGGTTATTGTTGAATTATTTTGGCAGTGCTGGTGGATCAGGCAGGAAGGGCCGAAAGACAACTGTCAAGAGGCCAAGGCAGCACGTTTCTGAGGACAGTGATGATGATTATGAAATCAGTGAAGAGGAGGAATCACATGTTGCTAGTGAGATGGAGGCAGAAGAAAGTGAGGATGACTTGGTTGATGTGAATGCCAACAGGGGGAGTAGGCGTTGGACTCCTACCAACTATAGAGCTGATCGTGCTGGAAATCAGTATGAGTTTGCCAGGGACACAAATGACTTATTCTTTCACACTCAGGTCCAACAGTAGGTTTTCTATGGCCACAAGTTGAAGAAAGCTGTATTCAAGCACCAAATGATCAACCTCTACTATATGGGTGAGAAGGTGGTTATGAGTGGTCTAGTGCCACAACTTGAGGCCCTGGGGCTTACTGATTTTCTAGAGCATAAGTGCGATTGGGACAACACAGATCATCACACAGTTCTATGCTACAGTAGAGGTGGATATGATTGAGAAGAGACTCGTGTGGATGACCGAGAAAAGGAGATATGAGGCCACATTTGCTAAGTTTGCGGAGGTAAATAAATTAGACTACACTTTTCTCACCACTAATCCCACATATGACATTCTTGATGAGAATCCATTGGAGGTGGATGAGATTGTGAGGTTCTGTGAGCCAAACAAGATGGGCATCAACAGGGTGTATGAGAGGATTACTGGTCTCAGGCACCATCCAGCAGTCCTGCTAAAGATTGCCAAGACCACAGTGCTCCCCAAGAGTGGCTACAAAGAGGCTTTTGTTGGATGGCACAGAAACTTTGTTAAGCATGTCATGGCCAGTGACAAAATTGATGTAGTCAACTTGATCATGGGTCAAATTCTGGACAAGAAGACTAACTTTGAGATAAATCTTTACTTTGCTCCATACATCATGTCTCTTATTCTGGCAAAGACCAAGTTCAGGGGCCCTTGCAATGAAAAACATACACTCTACAGTCCTTTCAAGAATGACAAGAGGGTTTCTTGAGAGGGATTTGACTGCCTATCTGCCTGGTGATGAAGATGAAGCATGGGGGGATGCAGGATATGAAGAAGAAGAGGAAGCAGGGGGAGCAGGAGCAGCATATGCACCCATGCCACCACCACCACCTGAGGGCTATTTTGACCCTTACTTTGCCTCCATGCAGCAGCATATGACCTCTCAGTTTCAGCAGATGCAGACTGGCTTTGAGGCTCACTTTGAGGCCTATGGGCAGTAGATCAACAACTCTTTTCAGACTATGCAATATGGCATGCAGCAGCAGTTTGAAGCTATGAATGCCCGATTTGATCAGCTGGCCCTTTCTGAGCAGGACATCATGGCAAGACAGCAGCAGCTTGAGCAGGACTTCACTGATTTCAGTGGCCACTTCTACTCTATCTACCCTCGGCCTCCTCCTCCACCGCCTCAGCAGGACTAGAGCTCCCTTTTTGAGTCATTTGATGACAAAGGGGGAGAAATTGAAGAAGTGATGAAGTGGAGCTCATTGAAGATCATGATCATGGATGGAGCATGAAAACATTTGCATTTTCATATTTACTTTTGGCATTGCATGAACCTTGGTGTGTAATAAGTATTACTCTTTGCGTCATTTGCTTGTGAACTTTGGTTTATGATACTTAATTTTATGGTGTGAACTATGATGTGTTGGCAAAATCTATGCTTGAAAATTTGAGGCTAATGCTATCTTGTTTTTTATAAGCTTTGTTATATATATATATATATATGTTCTTGTGCCTCAATTTTCAGTTGTAAGGGAAATTCCACCAAAATTCATAATCAAATATATCAAATGAATGCACTCATGCACATGTGTAGGGGGAGTTCTCCTATTCTTTGGGTTTTCAAAGTCATTCACTCTATCTATTCCTATGATCTCAAATGAAAGGAGTAAGTGATTTCAAAATCCAAAACCTATCTCATATCACTTCTTAAAATGGTGGTCATCAATTACCAAAAAGGGGGAGATTCAAAGCATCTAGGCCCCTAATTTATGTTTTGGTAATTAATGACAATCAAAATGGACTAACAATTTTATTGAGATATGAGAATAGGTTAGTCCTTGGGATTGGATGAGCTCTTGCGGTATGTCATGATCATGATGGGTGTGATAAGGACCGAAAGGAGCTAAAGGCAAAGGTATAAGATAGGGTATTCTATTTTACCGGTCAAGCGGTGTTTAGTGGATGACACATTTGAGCATTCATCATCCTTTCTCTCACTCACTTGGTTTAGTGGTTGCATCTTTGTGAGATTGAGAGGATCCTAGTGCATTGCATCAAGAGTTTGAGCTTTGTGGCACTAGGGAGACTTCAAGAAAGGTCATTGATTTGTTAGTCTTGGAGGTTGCCGCCCCCTAGACGGCTTGGAGCTGGTGATTCCATTGAGCACTTCAAGAAGATTGTGAAGTTGTCGTGGACGTTGGTTGTGAGAGGTCATTGTGCTCACCTCGCCAGAGCGGTGAAGAGCAACTCTAGTGGAATCGAGATTTGGAGCGGTTCTTTGGTTCTAACCGGCTCATACATCAAGTGGAGACTTGATAGAGGAGCGGTTGAACATTGAATCCATCTCAACGTGGATTAGGGGTGACCGGCAAGTCATCGATACCATGGGATAAGTTCTTGTGTCACTTGTTCTTATTGCTTGCTTATTGTCTTGATTATCTACTTGAAGCAAGTTAATTTCATAGAGATTAATTCTTATCTTGTCACCCTAGGTTGCAAAACAATCAACATAGGCTTAGAGTAGCTAGAGATTTAATTCCCCTTTGGTTCTAATAAAATTTCTCTAGTGTTGTGATTGAAGTTTTTAAAACCGCCTATTCACCCCCCCTCTAGTCGGTAATCCTAGATCCTACAGCCGGCGGAGTGTATCATACACCTGCCCGCAGGGGTCCCAACTGAGAGGAGCGGGGAGAAGAAGAGGGGAGGAGAAGGGGCCCCTCCGCCACCGTCCTCACGGTCGCGCGGCGGCGGCTAGTTCGTGCAGCAGTGGGACGAAAGGAGCGCGTGAAGGGGCTAGGGGAGTGGCGGCGGCGGCACGGGTTCCGCCCGCGTCGCTTTCGTGGAGAGAGCGATCGGGCTTCCCTGGAAGCAGTTCCTCCGAGACAACCATGTCCCCCTCCCCTTCCTCTCTACCCGTCACCAATCTCCCGGAAGCAGAATCTTTTTACTAGATCGACAGTAGCAGTGTCATGGGTTCACGTTTTATCTTTTATAAGCACGCGTAATCATCGTCTACATCATCCTTCTTTTTCATCTTTGTTCCTCCCTAATTTTGCATTTTTAGAGGAACCTCAGATTTTTGATAGGTTGACAAATTGAATTTGAAACATGTAGCTCACAACCTACCTACAAAAGTGACTCCTCTTGTTCTCTTCTTTAATAATGATGAGAAGAAAAGGTACACATGTGTAAGCTGTAGACAGACGGCAAACACTTTCTCTGCAAAAATCTCTCCTGTCGATTGAGCCCGGCCGACGATCGTGATGGCACGACCGCACGAGCACTCTCTTCTCGCCTCGCCTCATCTGAGCATCGTGATCCAGAACCAGGGCCCAAGGGTCCAGGGTCATCCAGGCGCCTATGCCAAACTCTAAAGCAAGGCCTAACAAAAATAGAGCAATAGTAACAAATAGACAGTAATGCATTTTAGCAGCAGCATAATTTTTATGTTTGAACGGCGTCATTCTTTCTAAATAGATTTACGCCAGATATGGCTTGGATATAATATTGGAATAGAACCATGCTAAAGCGCCACTCGCGCGGAGGTGAAGCGAGCGACCCGTCGCGTCTTCTCCCTCGCGCCACCGCCACAGTGTCCTCTGTCGCCTCCTTCACCCTCGGTTTCAGCGACGCTCCGCTGCCTCAACGCCACCATGCTAATTCACCACATTGTGTCTCCTTCTCTTCCGCTCTGCCCCCGCCGCCGACACCGCTAACCGAGGGTCACCCACCACCCCACTCAACAGCGCCATCGTGGCCCGGCCCTCCAGCCATCACCACTGCCGGGCTTTTCGTCACCCCCGGTCCCTCCTTCTAGGTCTGCCGACAACAAATCTCCCCCAGCAACCTCGACCTCCCTAACCCCGGGCCCCTAACCCAGCGGCGCCTTCCTTTCTTCTCCAACAGCGGCGTCAGAAACAAGGGTCGCGCGGTGTGGCTGGAGCACGACCGAGCATGCAGTAGACTTAACACCTAGAATAAGAACGTCGTGCCGTCATCTAGAGATAATGCCCATGGAAATCTTGTCAAATGCATGGGTGGGGGTTTATGAACCGTCCCCTCAAATGAGAAGACTTAAATGTGATACAAACATCAGTCCCAGGGTGGCTGATTCACATTTATTACAATACATGGTCCATTACCGAACAAACCTACGCGGTAGTGGGCACAGACGCACCACTAGTGCGAGGATAAAAACTAGAAACCAAACGGTACAACTAATCATGGCATCATCAGAGAGTTGCGCCATGCGGTTCTTCAAGCGGACGGCCCTAACACACAGGCAAGGTTGGGTGCAGAACACAACTCCTACTCGACGTCTTTGGGAACGAAGTCCGGGTCCTCTTCTTTAAAACAAGCAAGGGTGAGTACACACGTACTCAGCAAGTCCAACCATACCCACGGAGGGTTACAACAGAAGCATGCAAGGATAATTATCAAGGATAGGCTATTGGTTTATTTGCGTAAATGCCACATGCAGAAGTTCATTTAAAAAGAATTCTGTAAAGCAGCTCTGATAATAAAGCATCAAGGATCAAGTAAATTGTAAGACACAACTCAGTGCTACCGGACTCCCCGTCCGTCGTAGACACTACCAACACCTCCCAAAGCAACAGACTCATCAGGATGCTACTCATAACAAACACCAAACCAAGTTAAAGGACTTGTGAAGTGACCATGTCGTAACTCGTCCAATACCGTGGACACGCCTATCCGGATAGGTTTCAACTCTGCAGAGGTGTACACAACCACAAGTAGGGTACCACAACATGAAAAACTTAGTGTCAGTGCAGATCCTATCGAGGCCATTACCCACCTTAGCTAAACTGACAAGTCACCACAGAAGCAACTAGGGGATCAGCAACCTACCCTCGAGGTTCTATCCAGGGTATAACTCACCAAGAACTTATACCCGTCTCCATGGTCCTCTGTTGCTCACTAGCACACCCGATAACTACCAGTTCAACTAGTGGGATTTATGCCAAGCCGTTGCCACATACAACGGTCGAGTGGAGGTACCAATATTTGGGTTAGGCAAGATGACACATCAACTCATCCTTCTAATGACAAGTCGGACCTCTCCCATCATGCTCAGCCACACAGGCATGAGCTCACCTTGGTATTTCACACAAGAAACACCGTCCGGCTTATCC
This sequence comes from Echinochloa phyllopogon, assembly GCA_033239725.1. Taxonomy (NCBI): domain Eukaryota; kingdom Viridiplantae; phylum Streptophyta; class Magnoliopsida; order Poales; family Poaceae; genus Echinochloa; species Echinochloa phyllopogon. The sequence continues at coordinate 16,687,968 of BTCW01000015.1, read as the reverse complement.
CCTAATAATCATTTTTATTAATTAAACCCTATTTCTCTTAAAGCACTATTTCCCCTAACAAGAAACCCTATTTCTCTTAATGGGTATAGGGTGCTAGAGGGGTTTATTAGCGAATATTAGAGGTTGGTAGGGTTTATTGGAGAGAAAAGATTAACAAAAAGGTATTAGGGGTTGTTTATAAAGGACACAGGACCTCCTTGTAAATATCTAAAAAGGATAGGGTCCCTGGTAATTCGGTCACAGAGAGATGGAATAGAACTGTGGACCGCGGGTTGTTTAAGGGAAAAGGCAGGGGGGTTTTCGCTAAACGGCCTTCTCCCTCGCGAACATAACAGAGGAGGGGAGGAGGGCAGGGGAGGCGCTGGCGGCGATAGGCTCGCCGGCGCTCCGGGGCGTGGGAGCGGCCGGGAAGAGGGGGAAAAGGAAGAGGGCGATGAGGGGAGTCCACCCAGGTGCTCACCTCGGGCGGAGACAAAGCAGAGAGGGCTGCCCACGGAGGGGCGCTTGCGGCGGTGGCGTCTTCACGTTCCCACGTAGCTTCTTCCACCCCATGTCTGCTCCACTGCACTCTACAGATCCGTACTTCGGAGGTCCTCGTCCTTTTCGTGACGATGTCCAAAATTTTGACTGGCACTTCCTGGTACCGCAGATCTGGCTGTAGATCTATTGTCTCTACAGGCACATGCTCGGCTTCGGGCACTCTCAAGCATTTCCTCAGTTGTGAGACATGGAACACTGGGTGTATTTCTGACATTGCTTCTGGTGGTTCCAACCGGTAGGCTTCCTTCCCAACTCTCTTCAGTACCTGATATGGCCCAATGTATCGAGGGGCTAACTTCCCGTGGACTTGGAATCTGCGGGTTCCTCGAATAGTTCTGGGGTTGAAAGGACCTTGATGTCACCTAGAGGGGGGGTGAATAGGTGAATCTGCAAATTACAAACTTTTTCACACAGTTAGTACAGAAACTGGTCAGACCGGTTTCTAAAACCGGTCAGACCGCTTTCTTGAAAGCGAACAGACCGCTTTACCAAAGCGGTCAGACCGGTTTTCCACAGAGAAAACCAACTATGTAAATTAACCCCCTCTACAAGTTCTAGCACAAACCAAACTTGGTGATGGGCTCCTGTAGATGATAACTAGCAGGTTCACTTAGTCCCTGCACACAAGTAGAGCACACCCAAGTGGAATGATACGGAAGCGAATATAAATGCTAGAATTGAGCTTGTGAAGTAAAACAAGAGACAAGGATTTGTTTTCCCGAAGTTCGGAGTTCACCGCTGCCACCAAGGCTGTCACAAAGACACGATGAATCCTAGTCTCCGTTGAGGGCCTACGAAAGGCGGGCTTATCCACTCCAAGCCACTTTCCTCGGTTCCACTAGCTTTTGGCCCTTTTTCACGAAGAAGGCAAGGCCAGCCTTTACAACCAATCCGTGGCTTACCACACTCACGGTAGCTCACCGGCGACACCTAGCCGTCTAGGAGGATCACCTCCAAGAGTAACAAATGCTTCAATTGGTTGCTAGACTCCACCGGAAGTGCTCAAGCTATGGATTTGCTCTCACTGTTGCAATTAGCTCTCTCTTGCTATCTAGCTCATACACAAAGCATCCTCAACCCAAATCCAAAGATATGAACTAAATCAATCAACTCTCACAAAGAGAGGTTTGGGGAGAGCTTGCTGGTGCTTGGGAAGGCTTGGGACGTGCCACAAAGGCAATGAAACCAGCAGCCCTCAAAGGAGAGGGCCAAGGGGTATAAATACCCCAATCCCAAAAACTAGCCGTTATAGCCGTTGGAAACCGGTTTGACCGGTTTCCCAAACCGGTCAGACCAGTTTTCAAACCAAAGTAGCCGTTACACCTGTCAGATCCCCAAATCGGTCAGACCGGTTTGGGTCGACTTAGTACACTTGAGTCCCAAAAGACTCCACTCTCAAGGCTATCTCACATGGGTTGATTTATGAGCACTTTTGGTGTTGTCAAACAACTAATGTTGCATCCCTCTTGATAGTACGGCATTCCTAAACTCAAGATTAAAACAATAAAAGAAATCTTCCACTTGAGCTTTTATGTCTTCATTGATGCCATACTTGATTATCTTCAACCTTGAGGGCTTCAACACTTCATGTCTTGCTGAGCAAATCCAATCTTGAGCCGATGGCTTAGAATTTCCATTGTATGAAACAATTCACAAGCCATTCCACTATATGATCAACAAAGATTAGATGCTTCGCATAGCTTCGCTAGATAAGGCTTGATTAGTGCATAGAGATCAAACTATGATGCTAGTCTTCACCCTAGCAAAGTCCCTCAGCAACAAGACCAACTTGCCCTTCTCTTTGCTTGGTACCTGGACACGACCATCTAGCTTAATCCCTTTCACCATATCTAGCCACTCAAGTCTTGCTTTGCATTGTATCATCATGAAAACCACATTGAATTCGATTGCTTCAATTTATCTTGATGTATGTCCGATATTTTCCATGATCATCTTGTATGTTAACTTTGGTGAATTCTTGTCCTCAATCTTCTATGCACATGAGACCATATACAAACCATTGCAATCATGCCTCATATAGTGTACAACCATCATCATGACTATGGAACAAGATCATGGAAATTCCAATATTATCTTCTATGTTGTCTTTGGTAAATAACTTGTCCATAAGCATCAATGCACTTGAGACCATATACTAACCATAGAATCATGTCTCATTTTGAATATAACCATTGCCATGGATCAAACCCAAAGAAATCCCAATTTCTTCAATTATTTTGTCCCAAAAACCTTTGACAAGTATCCTATAGATGAGACCAACTAATTTGCATAAGACTGTGTCTCATTTGTCATTTCACTTCACTTGTCATTGTATTACTTAGTTGCATGGGATCATAAACACTTGTTTGTTTTCATATCATATATACCAACAATGAGCTCTCATTCTTCAATAAATATATTTCATGAATATCCATAAGAATAAAACCCTGCTCATATGCTTAAGCAAACAAGTTAAATACAAATCATGTTGTCATCCAAAATCACCAAAACATATAAGTGCCTAGATGCACTTTCAGGGGTCAAGCATTTCTTAAACATGTCTTGCTTCTTCTCCTCTGTGTCCACTTCTTCTGGTGCATAGCGAGCAAGCTCTATGAACTGATGGGTGTATTCCTCAACCGACTTGGTTCCTTGCTGCAATGCTCGGAATTCGTCCGCCTTTGGCTTCATGGTGGCTGCAGGGATATGGTAACGGTGGAACTCTCTCACAAACTCATTCCAGGTGATGGAGGTCTCATCATCGGCTGCATTACAGTAATTTTCCCACCAGGCTAGAGCAGTTCCAGTGAGTTGGTGGGTTGCCAGGAGAACCTTGTTGCGGTCTTCACAATCGAACGGCTCAAGCTTTCTCTTAATAGCCCGCAGCCAATCGTCTGCCTCCAGTCGGTTGCTGGATCCTCCGAAGGTGGGTGGTCTGGTCCTTAAGAAGTGTGACAGCTTGTCATTAAGGTTCTGTTGACGTATCTCGCGGCGAAGGAAAGCTTCCAGCATGGTTTGCATGGCAATGGTCTGGTTATGTATTGCTTGCACCAAGCTGCCGGGTGGGGGTAGGGTGGTATTTGCTGCTCTCCGCCCAGGTCTCCTACTCTTGGTTGGCTTACTTCCTGCTCCTCCATCACTGGGTCGTGTCCTTCTCCTCCCTGCTGTCCTGTACCACTAGGAGGGGTGCAGTTCTGGGAGGGCCTTGTGCGCGTGTTAACCATCTGCAGGTTGAGGTGGGGAAAGGAGGTCTTAGGTGATGTTCAAGTTGTTTATTTCGCATTTTCTAAAAGGCAAGGTTCACCCTGCCGGAAACACTCAACAAACAAGCAAGCAGACAATCACAAGCGGCTTTATTCGAACAACCGGGGGGTACAACACGCGGGGTACAACGCGGCTACACAACCGATCACAAGGGTACAACACGAAGGGGGGGTACAGTTCTAAGCGAGGGCCTAGGGCTTCAGCTTGGTGGCTTCGGGGCTTCTACTCGTGGGGCGAGCCTTCTTCTAGGGCGGGGTGCGCCTCCTGTGGCTGTCATCTTCGACGTTTCCATTTTCCGGGGGTTGCTCGTCCGCTTCTCCTTCTGCGGCTTCCTCCGATCTTGCGGGGCTTTCGGGTGGGGCTTGTGGGGTCCCAAAGAGTGTTCCCCACCCGATGACGGGTGTTCCCAGTAGGACTTGGGTTTCTCCTATAGCAGAGATGGGTGTTCCACTCCTGGTCCAGTCTTGCATACGTTGGTCCTGGGCTTGCTTGAGACTTTCCTGGGCAAGGGCTTCGCGGCTGACGGCTTCTGCGGCTCTGGCCTCTGCTTGGACCACCTGGATTTGGTGCATCCGCACCACGCGTTCGGCTTGCTCGGCCCGGTTGATCTGTTCACTCAGGAAATTGGCCTGCTCGTCAAGGAGTTGATCCAAGGCGGAAAGGTAGGCGACCGCTTTGTACGAGGGTCCTTCCTCTTGGCGGCGCCGTTCCAGGTTTCTTATCCGGGCCCACCAGACCGGAGTCCGGACGATCGGGGGAAAGAACCTCATCGGTGTGGGGGCGAGGTGTTCTTCATAGATCCGGCACAGATAGCGGAGTGCCTTCCTGATGGCCAGGGTATAGGTGTCTTGGTGCCTGAACCCTGTGGCGGTTACTCACCATGGTTCAATTGCAGGGTGGCGGTCGCTTCTGGCGACGACGATGACCACCCAACAGCGAAAGGTGCCATGGTGCTCGTACTCCCTGCTGTAGTACCTTGGGCGCTCGGCCACACAAAGCTGTACCAGGGAGTCGATCAAAAGGCTAGGAAAACCAGGTGCGGCGAGGCAAGTGCCCTGGGTCCATCCTTCCACAGCCATCTAAAAACAAAGATAGGGCAGACCAATTGCAAGGATAATAAGCATAATGGTGGGTGATGGTTTTATTAATTCATCATGGATGGGTACATTTTTATTTAGACAACAACTCCTGCCTGCACATGCTACTCCTCACTCCTGGGGGCCCTCTTAATGATCCAATTAAGGCGCTTCTTGGGTGGGAGATAAGGCTCTTCTTCAGTCTGGGTACCCATGTCTCGGTGTGTCTCTTCGGGTTCTCCTTCCAGTAGCCCAACTTTCCTCTGGTGGGCCTCGATCTACTCTATTTCTTCGGCGTAGTTTTGCCATTTGGCTTGGAGGGCAGCTAGGGAGCTTTCGGCTCGTCCGGCTCTTATCCGCTGCTTCTCCACTTCCTGCTCCACCTTTTCTGCCCTGCGGATTTGGTGCTTCAGTTGAACCGCCTAGTCACGGTACAACCGGTCCAAGCCATTAAGGTAGATAGCCAGATGAGAAACTATGTCCTCCAGTTCCTCATCCCTTCCAAGATTCCTCATCCGGGCAATCCATGCGCGTCCTCCTCCTCTAGTGGGCGGAAAGAATCCCATAGGTGTCCCCTGGAGATGTCGCGTGTAGAGAACGTGCAGACATATCAGGGCTTTTCTGGTGGCCTTATGGTAGGTGTCTGTTAACCAAAGCCAGTGGTCCTGACGAACCAGGGCTCGACCTCGGCGTAAAGTGTGCTTTTTCCCACGAAGATCATCATCTCACACCGACGGGTGCCTTGGGAGTCGTAAACTCGGTAGGAGTACTCTGGTGGGTTCGTGACTCCGACGCGCTCCAGGCTGAGTAGAAACAACTTAGGGAGGCCAGGATCTGTAGGGCAGATCCCCTCACTCCATCCATCGTCAGCCATCTGGACAGTGCAAAACCATCGGTGAGTGCTGGTGTGGGAAAACGGCTTAAACCAGGGAGAGTGTGACTACAAAAGGCTGAGGAAAAGGGTCTCAATCCTAGGGTCACGTCCTACGGCCAACCTATCGGCTCTGATACCACCTGAAGCGTCCCCTCAAATGAGAAGACTTAAATGTGATACAAACATCAGTCCTAGGTGGTTGATTCACATTTATTACAACAGATGGTCCATTACCTCACTCTGTTCGCCGGTTTGGTCCAACCCGGAGAAACCACCAACCCAACCCGTCCTGACCCGTATAAGCAATATTTTGCGGGTTAAACAGTTTCCGGGTTAAGCCCGTTGAGTCTAGAATGGTTTATGAGACAATAGCGGTTCAGAACCAAAGAACCAGGCAAACCCGTCCTAATTAGATGTCGCAACTTCTCTCCCCGGCGCCGGCGCCGGCACCGGCGGCGGTCGTGGACGAGGGCGAGGAGATTCTGGCTTCTCCCCGCTGGGGAGGTGGGCTTGGAGACGAAGATGATCCCCAGACGCAACTTCCCCACCGCTACTGTGAAGGTAGGCACTGAATCAACCTTCCTCGCCGTAGCAGATCCCGGCTTCTCCGCACAGAAGACGGGGAGCGCATGGATTCTCTTGGGTCGGGCGGAGGACCTGCGGCCCAAGTTCCTCGCAGCAGCAGCGAAGGAAGTCAGAGATCCATTCCTCGTGGCAATGCTTTCAAGACGGCGACCCAAGGACAGGTAACTACTGTCTCAATCTATATCAGTGCTTGCTTCTTAGTCCTTGGTGATTTCTCTGTTGAAGTGATTGATAGATGATAGATTTGGTGGGATGGATACGATGGATAGGCCTGTTTGGATTGGCGTGATCACAAAAATGGTCTTGGTTCAGACTTCAGAGTCATGCAAGCAGGCTTGTTGTACATGCTAATTTACATAAATGAACAAATGATGTCTGATATGATTTCAATGTACTTACCTCGTCATCTAGATTGAGTCCTTCTGTTGATCCATGGTTACTAGTAGTTACTAGTAGTAGAACCTATGTACAGAATACAGTTTTTTCCTGGAACTGATGATAGTATGTGTTGGTGATACAGCAATGGACTGACGGTATAACTATCGAAAATGAACTTGATTCAACTGCATCAACGCCACCATCTCCAGTGGTTGCAACATCACATAATCCATTAACTGAGGAAACAACAAGAGGAGTGAACCTTCGTACATCGGAAGGCAGGGGGCAAACCAAGGAGGTACTATTCCACTTATGACTTATTTATTGCTGCTAGTTAATGATCATCGTTTATGCTTAGCATCTTGTCAAGACTATAGTAATAATTTATTTATGCTTATTTCTATTCCAGGTGTATAGGCAGCCGAATAACACATCTACCAAGTCATCTCCTGTGAAAATTACGAGGCATTTGCAGATAAAGAGAAGACAATGTTCTAGAGCAAGTTCTGATGTTTGGGATCACTTTACTCCACATGAAATAGAAGGTGGTCCAATCGCAGTATGCAATGATTGTCAGCAAGTCTATATATGTGATAGATCTTTCCATGGTACTAGCACATTGAGGAGACATGTGATGAACTTATGCATGTCATCTCCATTCTGGGACCCAGAAAAGCGAAGAAAGACATCTAAACAGCAAGATCACCATTTCAACATTGAAACTTGCCGTAGAGCTCTTGGTAAGATGGTCATCCTTGATGAGACGCCTTTCAATGTTGTAGAGGGTGAAGGATTCAAGGAGTACTCGAAAACACTTGAGCCAAGGTTTGAGTTACCTTCAAGAATTACTATAGCAAGAGATTGTATGAAGATTTACCAAGAAGAGAAAATAAAGTTAAAGAACAGCATGAGTGGCCATCGGATATGCCTCACAACCTATACTTGGACCTCAAATCAAAATCTAAACTATATGAGCTTGACTGGCCATTGGGTGGATCATGATTGGAACCTTCAGAAAAGGGTTCTAAACTTTTGTTCAGTACCTGACCGCAAAGGCGAAACACTTGGAGAAAAGATCGAAGAATGCCTATTGTAGTGGGACATTGGTAATGTATTTACTATTACCGTTGACAATGCTTCTTCAAATAATTCTGCAATTACCTTTCTGAAGACAATCAGCAAAGATTGGGAGGGGGTCATTTTAGAGAATGAGTTCTTACATATACGGTGCTGCACCCATATTGTTAACCTAATAGTTAAGAGTGGATTGGAATTCATCAAGAACTCTGTGAAAAAAATAAGAAATGTTATTTTGTATGTAATATCCTCTCCTCAAAGGTTAGATCAATTCAAGAAGTGTGTAGAGAAAGAGAAGATATCTGATCGCAGCCTCATGTCATTATATGTTGAGACAAGATGGAATTCCACTTATCTAATGTTGGAGTCTGCAGTGAAATTCGAGAAGGCATTCTTTAGATTAACTAAAGACAACAGGAGTTATATGGAACATTTTGGTGAGGATGGTGTCCCAAATGCAGCAGACTGGGCATATGCAAGAGAGTTTATTTCTATTATGAAGCCATTCTGTGATGTGACAGTACGACTCTCTGGCTCGAAATATGTGACTTCAAGCATATTTTTCCATGATTTTATTTCAATCCATGATAATCTAGAGAAACTTTCTGGTAGAGATGATCGTAGTTGGAGTTTGATGGCTTTACAGATGAAGAAAAAATTTGATAAATACTTGGGCAATATATCTGCTATGAATCCATTGTTATTTATGGTTGTTGCTTTGGACCCAAGGTTCAAGATGAAATACATAGACTTCTCTTCCAAAATTCTATATGATACAGTGAATGCAAAAGAGTTTACATGTGCAATTGAAGGAGGCCTAACTCGGTTGTATGATTTTTATGTCGAGGCTGCTACCGGTACTTCATCGTCTGGTGTTAGAAACAATAGTCATCTATCTCCAATCAACACCGAAGAGAATGCAGATGACATTTCTCAGATCTTGGTGTCACAGTTTGCACTTCACCTCAAAGAGATCGAAACTAAGGAAAATAATTCAGAGTTATCAAGATTTCTAAAAGAGAATTGTGAGCAGAACACTGATATATTTGACATCTTGAGCTAGTGGAAAGTGAACTCCAATAAATATCCTATGTTATCAAAACTAGCAAAAGATGTTCTAGCAGTTCCAGTGTCTACAGTAGCTTCAGAGTCTGCCTTCAGCACTGGTGGTCGAGTGATCTCTTCCTTCAGAAGCTCTTTGTCACCAAAGATGGTTGAGGCACTGATATGTGCACAAAGTTGGTTACGTTCATCCCCCAATAATGTAGATCTGGAAGAAATCATAAGAGATTTAAAAAACTGTGAAGCACTTGAAGAAGGTAACAATCATTTTTGTTTGTCAACCCATTTTTGGTTTCTGATTATAATAAGTTGGCTAACATTAATCATCTAAATGTAGAGTTTGTAGAGTTGAACTGTGGAGATTAGACTTCCTCCTTGTCATTTCAAATAGAAGGTAGACTACTATACAACTGACTGATATGCTCTATTTCATTTGGAGATGACTTTGCACTCTAAAATAACATGTAGTCTATGGCATTCTACAGTAGCCTGACTGATATGCTCTATTTCATTTGGAGATGAGTTTCAGTAGTAATTTTTCTATTTTAAATGACTTGTCATAGTATCATTTTATTTACTTCTTGCCGATTGTACCATTGTTCATGGAAATCTGTCACCATTACAGACTACTTTTAGATTTGTGTTTCCGAAATAGACAACAGTTGTAGAATGTGCCAAATACACTTGGCTTTGGGTGCAGATATACACTCTCACAGTTACCTATTTTCTTTGTCAATCTAACATGCTTGTTTTGTATTTTTATCATCTTATAGGTTGCTTGAAGGCACACTCTTGTTCCTTTCAGCAGTCATCACCAAGCATGTGAATAGGCCAACAGTGGAAGTCTCTCATCTAGCAAAGCCTCTCATTTAGCATGACGACGACTATAGATGAACCGAGTGGTTGTTTACTGTAATAATTTTATTTATAGTACATGAATGTTATTGTTACACCAAAGATTATGAGTTTTTCATGCCGTTCAATAGCCATTTATATAGACTTGGACCAAGACCTGAAGCTAATGGCCTGGTCTTTACGATTGGGAAGATATTAACTTAAGTAAACATTGTTTAGTCTCTGAAAAAATGAAGGAAATAACAGTAAGGCGCTAAGTTGAATAGCTGATCTTGTTTGATGGGTAGGCTGTCAGATTTGATGTGGATGGTTTTGAATGAAATCAATGAATTTCAACTGAAGCTGCCGATTATCTATTGAAGATGATGATGCTAACTGACGATGTCATTTAGATTTAGACAATCCGGCACGATCCTCCGGCCAAAGCGTAGCGTCAGATGCAGCAGCCTGTGAACTGGTTTCAAACCAACTAGACCGTAGAACCAGCCCAACCCAACCCACTCAGCCACCCTGCGTGAATCATATAACCCGCACCAGCCCGGTCGAACTGTTCACCGATGGGCTGGGTTGAAAAACCAGTGGTTTCTGCGGTAACCCGTGAGTGAACAGACACGCCACTAGCGCGAGGATAAAAACTAGAAACCAAACGGTACAACTAATCATGGCATCATCAGAGAGTTGTGCCATGCGGTTCTTCAAGCGGACGGCCCTAATACACAGGCAAGGTTGGGTGCACAACGCAACTCCTACTCGACGTCTTCGGGAACGAAGTCCGGGTCCTTTTCTGTAAAACAAGCAAGGGTAAGTACACACGTACTCAGCAAGTCCAACCATACCCACGGAGGGTTACAACAGAAGCATGCAAGGATAATTATCAAGGATAGGCTATTGGTTTATTTGCGCAAATGCCACATGCAGGGGTTCATTTAAAAAGAATTATGTAAAGCAGCTCTAATAACAAAGCATCGAGGATCAAGTAAATTGTAAGACACAACTCAGTGCTACCGGACTCCCCGTCCGTCGTAGACACTACCAACACCTCCCAAAGCAACAGACTCATCATGACGCTACTCATAACCAACACCAAACCAAGTTAAAGGACTTGTGAAGTGACCATGCCGTAACTCGTCCAATACCGTGGACACGGCTATCCGGATAGGTTTCAACTCTGCAGAGGTGTACACAACCACAAGTAGGGTACCACAACATGAACACCTTAGTGTCAGTGCAGATCCTATCGAGGCCATTACCCACCTTAGCTAAACTGACAAGTCACCATAGAAGCAACTAGGGGATCAGCAACCTACCCTCGAGGTTCTATCCAGGGTATGACTCACCAAGAACTTATACCCATCTCCATGGTCCTCTGTTGCTCACCAGCACACCCGATAACTACCAGTTCAACTAGTGGGATTTATGCCAAGCCGTTGCCACATACAACGGTCGAGTGGAGGTACCGATATTTGGGTTAGGCAAGATGACACATCAACTCATCCTTCTAATGACAAGTCGGACCTCTCCTAACATGCTCAGCCACACAGGCACGAGCTCATCTTGGTATTTCACACAAGAAACATCAACCGGCTTATCCCCTAATAATCATATTTATTAATTAAACCCTATTTCTCTTAAAGCACTTACTCTAATATTTTACCAAATATCGAGTGGGTAGTATTTATCTATCAAAGGTAAATACGTCCTAAGCGGCATTAGCAATGATTAACTCCCAACTAAAATATTCAGAAATTAATCCATGTTATCAATGAATATTTGTAGCAAACAAGGAACGGCTCATATAAAAGTGGTTTAGCAACAAGCATGCAAGTTTTATAAAACAGGCCAGTAGGTTGCATTTATAAAACTAGGATAAATATGCATCACAGGGTAAAATTGAACATGTCGTTCTCAAAGCCTTCCGGAAACTCCTGCTCGGGGCACTAGCCTTCGGGCTCCTGCTCGTAGCTCTGCTCTCCTTCGGGCTCTTCCTCAACATGATCTACGGCGCACAAGCAAGCACACACAATAAATAAAAGAAAGAAAAAAACAATAAAAGTTTTATTTGCCGAGATCGTAGAAGGGAAGAACAGAGATTAAATGGAGAGAGAGGAAAAGAAGGTCACATTTAGGAATGCGATATTTGGTTTGGCTGATGATATGGTGGAAAAGTGGGTGGTGAAGTTTGGGGTCGTTCCAGGTTAAAACGGCGCATAAAATGACGTGTCGTTCGAGTGGTTAGAGGGACAAGGACTTGTACGGGAAGTCACCAAAAGTCCTAGGGTTCACTTGGAGAAGGTATAGGGTTTGTTTGTGATGGTTATAGGGTGCTAGAGGGGTTTATTAGCGAATATTAGAGGTTGGTAGGGTTTATTGGAGAGAAAAGATTAACAAAAAGGTATTAGGGGTTGTTTATAAAGGACACAGGACCTCGTAAATATCTAAAAAGGACAGGGTCCCTGGTAATTCGGTCAGAGAGAGAGGGAATAGAACGGAGGACCGCGGGTTGTTTAAGGGAAAAGGCATGGGGTTTTTTGCTAAACGTCCTTCTCCCTCGCGAACAGAACAGAGGAGGGGAGGAGGGCAGGGGAGGCGGCCGGCGGCGATAGGATCGTCGGCGCTCCGGGGCGTGGGAGCGGCCGGGAAGAGGGGGAAAAGGAAGAGGGCGACGAGGGGAGTCCACCCAGGTGCTCACCTCGGGCGGAGACAGAGCAAAGAGGGCTGCCCACGGAGGGGCGCTTGCGGCGGCGACGATGGGAGCGGAGGCGGTGCTGTGGTAGGTGGGGAAGTGCGGGAGATGGCTGGGGAGCTTTGTGGTAGGGAGGGGTTGCTCGGATGCCCGTTTTATAGGCCGGAGAGGGAGCTATAGGCGGTAGCCGACGGAGCGGGGTTCGGCGGGTGGAGTTAATGGCGGCCGGGAATCGCGGCCGGCCGACCGGACGGTGCAGTGGCGAGGGCGGTGATGTGGGGGAATAGTGGGAGGCGCTGTGCTTATCGCGAAGCGGGCGGCGGGACGCGGTTGTGTACGCATGCGCGACGAGCAATGGCGGAGTGCACGGCGGCCGGTGCGTCGCGGTCAGCGGCGAGCGGCGCGTGAAGGGCCAGAGCACGGCGGGTCGCGCGGCAGCGTGACAGCGAGCGTTGCGGGCACGCGTAGCATGTGCGTTGGCTCGGGGGCGGTGGCGCAGGCCCGGCAGGCGCCAAGGCGATGGGCGAGCTGGCGACGCGACGGGCGGCTGTGGCGGGTCGGGGCGCTGTGCGAGGCAGGACGCGTGTGCGCGGCGAGTGCGGTGGTGCAGCGGCAAGCGGCGCGGCAGGGCTGGTCCGCGTGCGCTGAGAGGGCACGAGCGCGTGCGCGCGAGGCAGCGACGGGAAAAAGGGGAAGGTCGTGCGCGGCGCCGGTGGCCAGGCGCGGCACGCACAGGGAGGGAGGTGACGCCGGGGAAAGGAAAGAGGAGGGAAAAGAAAAGAAAGGAAGGAAGGAAAAAAGAAAAGAAGAAAAACAAAAAGGGAGGAAGGGAAGAAAGGGGGAATCCGAGGCGGAATCGATGGCGGCGATGCCGGCGACGGCAGTTCCGAGGCGGGCGACACGGGTTAGGGTGGCGGGCGAAACAGGGAAAAGATTTGGGTGACGGACGGAGATTCAGGAGCTCGGCGAAAATATTTTTGAAAATGATTTTTAACGCGTCATTTTTACGGTGATTTAGCTGTGGTAAATTTTACGGGCGTTACAGTTTAGCAATCAATTGAGTATTTAGATCTTTCGTTGTTTTACTCTTTTATGCATGCATTTCTTGTGAGTATGGAGTGTACTACAAGGAGACAAAGTCTTGAGTGGTCTAATGCAAACTTGATTGTAGATGCTAAGACACTTTCATTTGTTTGATAAATAAACTCTCTTTGTTAGAAAATATTAACCACTAGTTCATCTAAAGGATTTTGAATCTTTTTAACAAAGAGAATATATGAGTTGTTAGTTGGGCTTTGGGCCGTTGGCCTTGTTGGCATGTCCTAGACTCGTTGCAGTTATGTAATATTTTAGTGGCAGGCGACCTCCTCGTCGATACCGTCTACGATGACTTCGTGAATTTTAAGATTGAATCTGTTAGTATAGTTTTTCGGAGGTGCTCATATGGATAATGTTAGCTATCTGTATTTATAAAGGTGAATGTGCGTGCGTGTGGTTTTTAAAAAAAAATGCAATGCATCGGTGGAGGCAAGAAGATTTTAGAGATCCGGCACATCGAGCGGCCTCGACGCCGATCGAGAGATGAACACGCCTCAAAATGAACCATCGAACCGCTTCGCATTTTTCATACTAAGCAGAAGCAATTTAGTATCCAGAAAATGCATCAAAGCAATAAACACATGGACTTAAGTTGGAAACTGATGCTCGGTATATCTCTGCTTGGTCTTTAAGGCTAAATAAATCCACTGAAATTTCCTGAACGCTCGGAATTAAAGTGGCCAGTGCGCGCGTGTTTGATCGATAACCGTGGGCTGGTGGGGCTGTGCAAATGTTGCCATGCCGCACAGGGAAGGCCAGGAGTGGGGCTGTTTTCTCTTTCTTGGTGGCTCGGGCTGGGCCAAATACATACTACCCCAGTGACGAAACTACTTCCCCGTCACAAAAAAAAAGTTATACGATTCAAAATTTGTCTAAAAAATAAGTCATTATCTCTATTAATGTCTAAATATGGCTGATAATTAGAGACAATCAATATCATTTTATTTTCTCATTAATCTGTTCTAAAAATGAAACTACTTCCCCGTCAAAAAAAAGTTATACGATTCAAAATTTGTCTAAAAAATAAGTCATTATATCTATTAATGTCTAAATATGGCTGATAATTAGAGACAATCAATATCATTTTATTTTCTCATCTGTTCTAAAAATTTCTATAATGACTTTTTTTTGAACGAAGGGAGTATGTACCCATAACGACAGTGGAGGCAGCGGCTTTGTGACCAGGTCAGCGTCAACGGCACAAGATACAAATAGTGATGTCTTACGATGTTTTTTTTTCTCATGAAAACCTATATGAATGTGTAAGACTGACTTTGAAGCGAGAGAGAGCAGGAGAGACTAATCCGGTTGAGATATGGCCATCCTCGCCATACGTTGGTATGCTCTTCTCATGGTTTGCACCAACACAATTAGAGAACATGCTCAATGACATATCAAACCAGGCACGCGCAATGCAAAATACGATTTTCTTTTAAATTACACAGTACAACGCAGACGCTCACACACGCACGCACACTCACCCCTATGAATACACGTACGCAAACCCTACCCCTATGAGCACCTCCGAAGGACTGAGCACCCGACGGATCTGGAGATTCCCGAAGTCACCATTGACGTCTCGTTGTCGACGGGAACGTCGCTTACCACTTAATGCATAACGCCGATAAATCATGGGAAAATCCCAGGAAAAGGTGCGAGCACCAGGATTTGAACCCTGGTGGGTAGCGTCCCACTGAACCGTCCTATCGTTAGACTGTAAGCCAATTCGCGCAAAATACGATCCTCAGCGAGGCTACGTGGATATAGTTAGTTTTCTCATCTCTGTTGAACCTGGCTGACGTGAGCGCGTGAGCTGTGCGGCGTGAGAGAGTAGCAGTGTAGCAGTGCGGAGCAGGCATGCTGAGCAACCAACCAATTAATTTCTCTGCATAGGGCCGCACAGAAAACTCGTGGCTCGTTAGCTTGCTCGACTCGGCTCGATAGTGCCTCGACTCGGCTCAACTCGTTGAAAAATTATAATGAGCTGAGCTAATGTTTTAGCTCGATAGATTAATGAGCCAGCTCGAGCTGGCTCACGAGCTGCTCGCAAGCCAAAACGAGCCGCAACAGTCCAACGTTTCTGCCCGAGCCCAATAGAAAATATGAAACATTTGCCTCATCTAACAATTCATCAATTCAAGAGTATATAAAATATAGGATTTTTCATTTATTCTCTTGAGTACTCCTTTTTGTTTGCTTCTATTTCTCCCGTGAGAGTGATCTGGGGTATGATGCAATATAATTGATGGTTTATGATTCATAAATTTGAAAAGGTTAGTGGTGCATTGATTATACTCCTTTCAATACTATGCCTAATTTATTAATCTTAGATTTTTTTACTTTAATTTTATCTTATATTTATTTTTTATTGAGCTAGCTCATGAGCTAAACGAGCCGGAGTTAGCAAACGAGCCGAGCAAAGCTGGATCTGTAACTCGTTGAGATAACGAGCCGAACCGAGCCATCTCGTTATCTTAATGAACTAACTCGAGCTAAGCCAAGCCAAGCCAAGCCGGCTCGATATCCACCCCTATCTCAACATATGCTGGCTAGATGCAAACTACTGATCAATCAAATGCATGTGGATCCATGGAGCTTGACCGACGGGCCTGTTTCACAAATACGAGCTTTTGCCAGGATGGACTAGCAAACTAATCACGCCCTTTGTCGCATCGATCAATGCATCCAAGTCACTCACTAGCACTTAAAAGAAAATTCCAGCATGGAGGTAGGGTGATTATAGTCCAGGGCTAAGTGAGCAGCAAAGTGGAGGTGCCCACCAAATCCAAAACTGTTGTTCAAATCTTGATAGGCAAGGCCGTACCTAAGAATTTGAGGCCCAGGTGCGAAATGCAAAATGAGGCCCTACATTTAAGAAATGACAATAACTAAAACATTTTCAAAATCAATATATAAGGTTATGAAGTTAATGTTCATCAAGAAAAGATAAGAAAACGTGCTTTGCTTTAAATTTGGATGTGATGTTAATTTGCTGAATTTTTGCCCACACTAAAAAAACCTAGCAGATAAGCTTATGGTATAATACTGATTATTGATCACACATTCACATACAAAATACAAATCTTTTTCTCATAGTGATTGGAGGAGAATTACAAGAGGATTAAAGAGAATTGGTTGAGCAAAGAGACATGGGAACCAAATAAAATTAGAGGAACTGGAAAAGAAAAATTGGCATTTGCTGCCTACAGGCAAAAGAAATAAATGTTGTAACTGCTCTATAATTTTCTCCTACCTAATACAGTAATTACAGTAATACACATATTGCCTACGGTTACACTTAGGCCCCGTTTGTTTCCCTCAGTCTAAAGTTTAGCCCTATCACATCGGATGTAAATATATTAATTAGGAGTATTAAATATAGATTAATTAAAAAATCCATTACATAAATAAGGACTAATTTGCGAGACAAATCTATTAAGCCTAATTATACCATGATTAGACAATGTAATGCTACATTAAATATATGGTAATTATGCATTAATTATATCTTAATTAGGCTTGTTAGGTTCGTCTCGTGAAATAGATATGACTTATGCAATTAGTTTTATAATTAATTTATGTTTAATACGTCTAATTATCACTTATTTAAAGTTCTAAACTTTACCATCTAGATCAAAACACCACCTTAGCGAAGCTGGGGTGGGGGGCTTTAATTTTTTGGGGATCTGTTCCACCGCCCACCTTGCCCCCCTGCTAGTGTAGGAGGCTGTTGATAGGTGATACAGTATAGATATCCGATCATCTAAAATTTATTTATTTGACAATGAAAATTTTTTTAGCATGGTCTCATTGTCATATGTCCTTGGGATCCGGTTAAGAAGAGAGGAAGGAGGAAGAGGGAAATATGATTACCCGTGAAAAGATGACCATCGAAGGCATAATTATCACGTTGCCGCCGCGTCCGGATGTGCCGTACAACTAACGGATATCCATGCCCCCATCAAGGAGCTGTGACAACTCAAATAATTAGTGATCAAATTAAAATAATTTGGAGCACAATTATACTTTAATTACAAGTTGACAAAAGTCAAACCAAAGGTTGATTTCATAAATAAACCCAAAATTTGACCAAAGCGAACTTCAAATATTTAATTCTACAAAGTGATCATGATCGTGAACATGGCTATCACATTGATAACTCTAAACCATAACTAGAACCAAAAAGTTCAAATGAATTTAATTTTAAATTTTAAATTTAAACATCATTTGGATTAGATTTAAATATCTCATTTTTTCTACTTAATTTAGTGCTCAGATAAAAAATAACCAAATATGAAAGTCGTAGGAAATGAATTTTCCCACAACTTTTATTTTGACAAAATTTGATGTTCTAATGCGAAATCATTTTTTAATCAGCGGTCAAATAAGGTCAAAACCCCGGTCAAACTCTCATCCTTTTCTCTCTCTCCCCTGTTTTTCCTTACCCCGCCGCCTGCGCTTCCGTTCAATGCCGCCGCGCGCTCCCGACGCCTCGCAGCCACCGGTCAGCTTGCTCGGCGATCCAAGCTGCGCCACGTCGCGCGCCCACACACCCACGCGCACGTACCCAGCCCACTCCCAGCCTCCTCCGCTCCCATGCGCAGATGCCCCCCGCGCTCTCACTCCGCTCGTGTCACGTCGCAGCCAATCCCGCCCCCACCGCCGCAACTCCGATCAGCCACGTGGCCGCCGATGCCCGATAGCGCCACACCAAGCTAATCGTGCGCGGCCACGCCCCGCAGCTGCTAACCAATCCTCGCGTGCACGAACCCTCCCCAGCCCAGCGCCACCACGCTAAAGCCAAGCTCTGGCGGCGCGCCCATGCCGTCGGCGAAGCCCCGACACGCGTTACCCCGCTCCGCCGTCCACTTGGCCTCCAATGCTTCGCCCCGAAGCCTCACTCTCCTCGTTGCCGCTTATAAAAGGACCCCCCGAACCTCCCCATTATCGCCCGATCTCACACCACCGCCAATTTCGTCTGCCGCCTCCACCTCACCACGGACAGAGAGCTCAGCTCAACACTAACCGAATTCAAGCATCCCACCGCACTCCCCGTGTGCCACTTCCGCTCCCGACCCCTCAACGCGGCTTCCTGAAGCTCCATGAGCTCCGCCGCTGCCGGCCACTGCCTCCACGTGGGCAGTCCACTCTACTCCACCTCTGGCCAAACCAACACTACCAACACCTCCCTCGCGCCCCCACCAGTCGCGAGCAAGCTCCCAAGGCACTCCTCCGAGCTTCCCCGGCCCTCGCCGTCGCCGGCGCATGCACGCCGTCACCGTCCGGTACGCTCCACCGCCGGCAGCCCAACTTCGGTCACCCCGCCCCCACCAAGCACCTCTACGGGCTCGTGGTGAGCTCCTGATGGTCGTGGACTAGCTCGAGTCGAGGATTAGGGCCCCACATCGCCGGAATTTGGCCTCCCTGTCACCGCCGGCCATGTTGGACCACATTGCAAACTTTTAAAAACTTGAAGAGGCCTAAGTGCAAAGAACTAGGGACCTGTTCGTAAATCTTAAGTTAAAGTTTTTAGTTAAAAACAGTGAACTTGTAAATTTGATTAAAAATAACAGAAAAATCATAAAAATGCAAACCCAATTTTGTTGAAATCGGTGAACCTAGATCTACAACTTTTACAAAACATGTATATACCTTTTCTGTGTAGTTTGTAAATTTAAAATCAATCCAAGTTTATTTACTTTAATGTAATGTACTGTGTAAAGTTTATATATGTGTACACAACAAAACAAACAAACAAATAATCACTAATCAGCCCTATGCTTTTTGTGAAGTTAATAAAAGAATAGAATTTATCTAGGTGAGTATGGCCACAAATCCACCTTATGCTTTTGTTTTAAAGTTCAAAGAAAAGTTCAAATAAAATCCTATGCATGCACATTTCCGTGTAGACGCTAATCTCGCGGACCAAAATTACGCGCGCGTGCCGGCAGCCAAAGTTCAAGGAGGAGACTTGAACGTGATCAAAGTTAAGCAAGACCCGAGCCAAAGTTCGGAAGAGCCAAAGGTTGTTGTAGAGGAAGAAGGCAAGCCCTGGAACATAATCCGGTTTTCTCTAAAAATTCATGCAATATTACTTTTCTGTACTTATGTTTGTGCATTTAAGTGTAGGAGTTGATTGGAACCATAGTTGCATATCCATAGTTCCCACGTGTTGATTACTAGTGTATAGGTCGCTAGTTGCTATGCTAAACTAAGATCCGGCAAAAGTCGAGCGATTTCATGTCCCTCGTGAGTTATAGAAATTTCTTGCTTTACTTATGATGAAATCATAAGGATGATGGGCGGGGATGGGCAAGTTATTTTTGGAGGTTTATTGGTACCCCGCCTGTCTAGGAAGAATTTTGCTAAGGTCGTAAGGTGTCGGTGTTGTTGGTCAAATTTTTGAACGTACTAAACACATGCCGAAAAATATGGTAATCGGTAAGCCTAGTACCTAATTGAACCGGGACGTGGCTTTACCCCGGTACCCCTGGAATGGGTTTCCTATGAATGCATCATATGGGCACAAGTCCGGCCACGACACGACGTCGTTCCGGGGACCGTTGGGGCCTTGTATTCAAGGGATGCGGGCTCTGTACACAAACCAATGATTGATGGGAACCATTGATAATGTGTGGATCCGTCGTTATCATGCATGTTATGTGTTTATGTCCACCTTGCAGGTTAAGTAATCGATTTAAATCGTTTGTTTCTCGCAGCCAATGAGACTGTTGACCTGTGTGTTGCATTGAGTAAAAAAATTGAACATGAGATTTGATATATATTGAGAATTGCTTAAATTTTCTTGTTACCACATGTTTGTTTAGAAGAGGTGCTCATTTGGAATGGAGGTACAACTAGAACAAGAAAAATAAAACTTGAATGTAAGGGCATGTTTGATAGAGCTCTATCCGATTCTGATTCTCTATGGAAGCTGATTCTCTATGGGAGCTGATTCTCTGAGAGAAGTGATTATGTGGCTGAAATTGATTCTCTTTGATTCTCTAGCATACACACTCAAAATCAGGTGGGAGAATCACTTCACGGAATCAAGAGAAGCTACTATTTTTAGCTCCCAACCTCTTAGTTCATTTCAGAGAATCACTTCACAGAATCAGCAAAGAATCGCTTCTCTCTGAAAAACCGTTTGACAGAGAACTCCTCCTGGATTCACTATAGAATCAGCTCTGGGAGCTCTGCCAAATAGGGCATAAGGATCCACTTTTTAGTTGCCTTTGGCAAAACAAACCCATCCATCAAAAAGCATGCATGTCTAGGTGTCGGTGTTTAGAAATCGTGGTCCCGACACCAACCAGAAATGCGCTGTGTTCCCTCCCTTGATGATTGATGCAGAAGATAAAATGAGACACGGGTTTATCCTGGTTCCGGTCATAAGGCCGTACTTCCAGCAAGGTGGTACGTGCGATGTATTATTCTGCACCGGACTGCAAATAGTAGGGGGTACAAGCAAGTTGGGAGGAGAGGCTAAACCTCCGAGTCCCAGATGATTGAGGCGGAGTGCCAATATCATGGTTTATCTGAGTGTGTGTGAATTCTCGATCTCTTTGTCTGTCTCGCTCTTGCTCGATCACCCCCTCCTTTTATAGGCCAAGGAGGAGGGGTTACAACGTGTGTTGCTGCACAAGCATAGTTGCCGCACAGTAGTAGGAGTGGCGCTGGGCGTGCTTCTTTGTCCTTGTTTGCTGTCGCGCGATATTGCGATCCCTGTAGTCGATTCTTGTACTGGTGATGACATCGAGGAGTGGTTTTGAGGCTCCGAGGTGTCCTTTGTGTGGTAATGGCTCGCCCGTACAATATTTTGAGGGTCTCCCATGCCTGTGCACAGCCTATTCTGTGGGAAATCGCTGTGGAAGTTGGTAGCACAGGAAGTTGGAGTGACCCGGCTCTGTTCGCACAGTGGCGACATGTGC
The DNA here is from genome assembly GCA_033239725.1 of Echinochloa phyllopogon. Classification (NCBI taxonomy): domain Eukaryota; kingdom Viridiplantae; phylum Streptophyta; class Magnoliopsida; order Poales; family Poaceae; genus Echinochloa; species Echinochloa phyllopogon. Next base: position 16,666,545 of record BTCW01000015.1, on the reverse strand, counting down.
GCACAGCGCCAGGGATGGTCGCATAGCGCTCGGAAGGGCCCGCCATGCCTCCGTCGTCCTCTCTTCTTCTCCTGCTGTGCGCCCGAGGGTCTCTCCTTCCCGATGGAGGTCTTCGGGTCGTCGGAGTTGGCAGCACAGGAGCTTCGGAGTGACGGGCTCTGTTCGCTCAGCGCCGGCCTGTCCGCACAGAGCCTCGGTTGGCAGCATAGTGACGGGAGTTGGCGGATGCGACGGGGGGTCGTGGCTGTCAGGGCGGTATGGAGAGAGATCTGCCTTTTGACTTTGGACGCACGGTGGTGGTGAGCGCCATTAATTGTCCGTCGGAGAGAGAGTCTCGACCGAGGCGGAGTTCTCCCCATTCCGTGGGTTGCTCGAGGCTCGATCCTCAGGCCTCGACCGAAGCAGAGTTCTCCGATTCGCTCGAGGGGTCGGTTCCCTCGAGCGAAGCAAAGATTATGGTTCGCGTCGAGGCACGCCACGGGGCGCCTTGACTGGGCCTTCGTTTGTTGCTGGGCTGTGGGCCTTAACTTCCGTTTCTCTTTTTCTGGTTAAGCACATGAGTTTACTGTTTAATAAGGGTGGTTATCCCATAGGTTTGGGTACCCCTAATGATCGCCCCCAACAGTAGCCCCCGAACATTTGTTGGAGTAGATTTTAATCCGACAAAGGATTTTTGTCGTGGGTGCCTCTGATAAGGTTTCCCTGAAGAATTCTGCTGGGTGCGCGCTAGCGCACCCACGGGTGTAGCCCCCGAGGCCTTGGAGGAGTGGATATACTCCTGCAAGGGCTGTCAGCGTTTTGCGCCTTCGCGAGCTACAGCATGTTTCGTCTTCAAGGAACTCGACCTTGTGGTGCAAGGAGCCCCTGAGCCCTGGCCCTAGCAAGGTCGATCAGGGGCGGTCCTTGACTTTGAGTTACGACCCTCGTCGCCCCGTTCGTGGGGAGGAGGGGTGACGCAATCCATGCTTCCCTCGAACGGGCCGCGAGTCATGGATGCCTCTGCGAGCTGTTAGCGGGTAATTCAAGTGGACATCCGTGCCTCGTTCGATGGAGGTCGGCTTGTGGTCCGGAGACATGTCTCGTAAGAGCACTTGTGAAGGTTTGCTAGGCAGGGCTCGACCCCGTTCGTTTGGGGTCGAGGGCTCGTTGCTCTCCCTCGGTGGGATCCCTCGACTAGCTGCCTTCATCTTGGCCTTGAATATAACATGGAGGGCACCCTCGAGTTTCGTGCTCGAGGATAGGCTCGATCGCGCGTGCCCTTGGTTATCCCTGACTCTGTTATATCTGGGTGCCTGTCGAACCCTCGAGGGGCCAGGACTTCGAACCCCTGATCAGTAGGGCCTCGAGGAGAGGTAACTTACCTCGGAAGCCTTTCGGCTGACCTCGAGCGTTTATTTTCGTAATCGTGGGCGACGTGGCGTGGAGTATGCGAAGTGGGCGCGCCTTTTTAGGCAGAGCGACAGAGACGTGGGCAGTTACGATGCGTCGTATCGTCTGTAACGCCTGGATTTTCGCGTGTAGTGGTTATCCCAACCCGTGGGGCCCGGCCGTCAGTGGCTGCGGTGCCAATCGTATTGGATGCGTTTTTCACACGACTAGGGTGCCGGTTGCGCTTCGCGTTACACTATAAATAAAGAGACAATGGGAAAGGATTGGCTTACCCAGCCCTTGCCTTCCGATTGCATCTGCTATTTCCAAGCGCCGCCGCTCTTGCCTTTCATCTTTCTTCGCACAAGACTCCGCTTTTCACCGCCGCTGTTCGCCATGGTGACCATTGTTGACCCTGCTCCGTGGAGCCCCTCCATCGCCACCGACGCCTATCTCGCCGGGCTGGTGAAGGCCGGGGTGCTGCCGGCGAACAGCGACCCGGATGAGCCGATGTGGATTGCGCCGCCATCCAATCACCACGAGCCTTCTCCACCGGAGGGCTTCATGGTGAGCCTGGCGAGGCTACACGAGCGGGGGTTCGGAGTCCCCGGATCGTCGTTCTTCCGCGGGTTGTGCCTCCACTACGGCGTGGAGCTCCACAACTTCGCCCCCAATGCCATCTCGAAGGCGGCGGTCTTCGTCGCTGTTTGTGATGGGTATTTTGGGATAGAGGCTCACTGGGACCTATGGGTTCACCTTTTCCGGGGTGAGCTACATACGGCCGTAGGCCAGTCTCGGGGGTTCCGCCGGGCGGTCCACGCCGGGGGCCTTACCCTGCACGTTCGGGGCATCGGAGCGGGCTATACATCCCGACGACGATGACCTCCAACAACGCCGACTGGGACAAGAGATGGTTCTACCTCCGCAACGTCGACAACAAACTGCCGGAGTACACCGGCAAGGTGCTGCGCGAGCGGCCAGAGTCGTGGAGCTACGGTATTTCCCCCGCCGACCGTCAGGAGCGACTCTGGTCTTCACCGACGCCTTCACCGCGCTGTCAAGGGCAGGATTGACCGCGGCGGGGGTGATTGCAAACTTCAATCAGCGGTATGTCCTGCCGCTGATGGAGAGGACGCTGCGCCTCGACCAGCTCAGGGCGGATTCGCCCTGGCAGGGCTCGAAGATGAAGGAGGGGACACTCGTCCTCGAGTACTGCATGCATCGAGCACGGCGAGCCGTGGAGGTCTCCAAGCTCGATTGCAAGGAGGAGGCCCTATTTGCCGTCAAGATGCGCCCCGAAATGGGATTTTTACAATTTGTAAGTTCTGCTTTAAGTTTGATTTAGATTCAATATTGCTTCCTACCCTCGAGGTTTTTTGATCGCCAGTCTTGGATTTTTTCTTCAGGGTTTGTCTCAAAAAGGATACCGCTCCGCTCCTCCTCTTCGTGAGGTCCGTGCGGCCAATCGCCTTTTTGCCGAGAGGCAGAAGGCGCGGACGGATGCGGCGAAGCAGAAGAAGGAGAGGAAGCGCCAACAAAAGGCGGCGCATGAGAAGGAGTGCCGCCGTCGGGTTAGAGAGGGGCGCTCCCGGCCTACTACCCCCCGAGAGCACCCCAGAGGAGTCCTCCTCGGACGACCTCATGGAGATTCCGCCACCCGCGCCGGTGGCGGCTGAAGTGACTGCGCCCCCGAGGGGGCAACGCTAGGAGACCCCGTCGTCGTCACGGGGTAGGGAGGCCTCGAGCAGCCCGGCGCCTTCGACGGCGGGTGCCGCCCCCCCTCCCCCCCGAGTACCGCGACGGCTGCTGCAGGGGCTCGAGCTCGGAGCCCACCGGTGCCTGGGCGGACAAGGCGGCCATTGCCCCAGGGGCCACTGGGCCTCAAAGCTCCGCACCCGCGGGCTCGAGGCCCGCGAGCGAGACCCCGCCGCCGAGGGGCCGTGGTCGTTCGGGGACTCGGCGGCCCTCGAGTAGCAAGAAGCGCAAGCTGAGCAACCTCATCCGGGTTAGGTGAGTTGTTGTCCCTTTCTCGGGCTTAATTCATAAGTTGGTTGTCTAATTCTGTTGACTTGGTTTCTGTCAGCCAACCCGGACCGCCGGCATCGCTTCCGTTGGCGCCAACGAAGGTGCTGAAGGTGTCGGCGCGCGCCACGCCTCGTTTGGCAGCGCCGCCCCCATCCGGGGCGCCCCAGGCGACGGGGATTGTCGCCCGGTATTGGGCGGCCCTCACGCGAGGGGCTGCCCCGATCAAGGGGGCAAGCGGCGGCTGGAGAAGTATCGGTGGCAGCGGGTGACGAGCGGGCCAGGGAGACAACCCCGGCTCTCCCTGTGGAGGATGCGGCCCCTGCCGTTGTGGGGTGACAGAGACCTCCGTGCCGGCCGAGGGCACGGGGGGTGGTAGAAGGTGCGGCCCGCGCTGAAGATGCGGGTCAGACCGGGGCTGGAGGCAGCGGTACAGCGGAGGCCGAGGAGGTGCCCGGGGCCGGCTCCGCAATGATGACCCTCCCGGCCACCCTCGAGGGTGGTCAGGAGGATGACGAGGAGGATGCTCCAGGATTCCGCGACGGGACCTGGAGCCCTTCGGAGGAGAGGGCCATGGGCACCCTGCCTGGCGTTCCGGCCTTCGAGGCCTGGAGCAACTTAGAGCTCGGTCGTCGCGGCGTCCCTCCCGGCCTGGCCAAGTCCGCTGAGGCCGAGCGTCTCCTATGGGAGGAACAGCAGGCCTTGGGGACCACTGTCCAAGAAGCTCTGAAGCAAGTCCTCGAACTCCACCTTGGTCGTGGTTTGGACGTCCACCGGGTAAGTGACTTAATCACTAATTTTGTTGCATGTTTTGCGTCTCTCCCCCTTTTTTCATTTTTATCTGTTGTGTTAATAACTGGACCTGAGGGAGATGGTCGGGCGAAAGGTCGCCGAACTTGCTGATGCGCACGTTGAGGTGCATCGGCTAAGGTCATAAGGTGTCGGTGTTGTTGGTCAAATTTTTGAACGTACTAAACACATGCCGAAAAATATGGTAATCGGTAAGCCTAGTACCTGATTGAACCGGGACGTGGCTTTACCCCGGTACCCCTGGAATGGGTTTCCTATGAATGCATCATATGGGCACAAGTCCGGCCACGACACGACGTCGTTCCGGGGACCGTTGGGGCCTTGTATTCAAGGGATGCGGGCTCTGTACACAAACCAATGATTGATGGGAACCGTTGATAATGTGTGGATCCGTCGTGATCATGCATGTTATATGTTTATGTCCACCTTGCAGGTTAAGTAATCGATTTAAATCATCTGTTTCTCACAGCCAGTGAGACTGTTGACCTGTGTGTTGCATTGAGTAAAAAAATGAACATGAGATTTGATATATATTGAGAATTGCTTAAATTTTCTTGTTACCACATGCTTGTTTAGAAGAGGTGCTCATTTAGAATGGAGGTACAACTAGAACAAGAAAAATAAAACTTGAATGTAAGGGCATGTTTGATAGAGCTCTATCTGATTCTGATTCTCTATGGAAGCTGATTCTCTATGGGAGCTGATTCTCTGAGAGAAGTGATTATGTGGCTGAAATTGATTCTCTTTGATTCTCTAGCATACACACTCAAAATCAGGTGGGAGAATCAACTTCACAGAATCAGGAGAAGCTACTATTTTTAGCTCCCAACCTCTTAGTTCATTTCAGAGAATCACTTCACAGAATCAGTAAAGAATCGCTTCTCTCTGAAAAACCGATTGACAGAGAACTCCTCCTGGATTCACTATAGAATCAGCTTTGGGAGCTCTGCCAAATAGGGCATAAGGATCCACTTTTTAGTTGCCTTTGGCAAAACAAACCCATCCATCAAAAAGCATGCATGTCTAGGAGTCGTGAATTAGCTTTCACCGTCAGGTAAGTCTTGCTAAGTATTAGTATACTCAGCCTTACTTGTGGCTTTGTTTTCAGGCAATGGTTTAGAGGAAATGGTTGCTAGTTTGACTTGGTCGTGCGAGCTCTCTCCGGGTTGGACTGTTGAGTGGGACTCGTCCTCGACTGTCGAGGATCGTGTTGAGTGATGTCATAAGAGGCTTCCTCGTGATGTCACATGTATCGTCGATTAGACTTCGTTTAATTTCCGCTGTTTTATGTTGAACTCTGAACTACTTTACATTTAAACTCAGTTGTAATAAATTAATGTGGACTTCTGTGTTGTAATAATTTTGGATTGATGTAATCCATGTGCTCGTCTTTGTACGAGTATTTGTATGCTTTGTTTCAATCTCGAAATATGTGGTTGTATCGGGTGAAACTCGACTAACGGTCGTCTTGATCCAATTTAGGTGTCGGATCGCGTTTGAGACGATATAAGTACATTTTTATTGGGCTGAGATGGACGGTTGTGCCACAGGAGGAGACATCGTTAGGGACACCAAATCTATGATGCGCTTGCTCTCTCCCGCCTGAAGATGCGGCGGTGCTCATGTTCTGTAGAGCAACGCCACCTCACGGTCGCGTCCCCCGCTCTGGCATAGTTTCGAGCCTGATTGGTTTGCTATCAAAATTTGGGCATGCCCAAGTTTTGGCAAGCCAAAAGTTAGGCCAAAAACTTGCCAACACTTTGATGAGTTAAATGTGAGATATTGTCAACTTTTGGTAGCCAACCAAATAATAGCCAAAGAATTGGCCGGCCAAGTTTTGGCATGCCAATAAACTGGCTTATGTGAGATAATGCATAAGAGAGTTTCATCAAACAAATAAGACATCATGAGCTCAAGGGGTATCTAGGTCATTTCATACTCAGAACAGACAATCTCCTCACATCTAATCAGGATTGTCAAACACTCTGATTTTCTAACCAGCCGATTCTACATACAGCTAGATTCTCTAGACAGCCGGATTTTCAGAAAAGCTCTATAGAAATAAACTGCTCCGAACAAGACCGTAGAGTAACGCCACCTCACGGTCGCGTCCCCCCCACCCTCTCGCATAGTTTCATTTTATGCCATCAAAAGGCTAGATTGTTTTTCATACCGGAGTGAACCGGAATAAAAAACAACTATTTTTATTAACCGAGATTTGTCGGGCTCACGGGAATTGGGTTGCCTCCCAAAATGAACAGAGCCCAGGCGTCAACGAAATAAATTCATGTCCATCTTCCACCTCAATTTTTTCATGATCCTAGATGTGATAAAAAGGATATGCATCAACCGTGATGGCATGACAACATTGTAATTCACGTGTCAGTGGCTCACTGCCATCCCCATTCCTAACCACGCGAATCGCGAGTGGGCCCTGCTCTGTTGACCGTTCGGTCCTCGACGGTGAACCGGTTACCCCGTCCCTAAGTAACGGCCGTTACCCCTCCGTCCATGCCCGTCCCCCTCGTAACTGTAACGGCCGTCACTCCTCCGTCCTCCCGCCGCGCTCCCCGTTCCGTTCTCCCACTCCACCCCCGGCTTTGGCTTTTACTTCTCCCTCACTGCTGCGGTCAATGTCAGTCAAAAAGCTCCCCCTGCTCTTCCCCTTCTTCTCAGTTCTCACCCACCTCTCGAACTCTCCGGCCCTCCAAACCCTAGCTTTTCCCACCTCCCCTCCATGGCCGACGGCGATCCAGACCCCGCGCCGGCGCCGGCGGCGGCCGTGGCGGAGGAGCCGCGCCCGCCGCCGCCGGAGGGTCCGGCTGAGGAGAAGCGCCCGTCACTGGAGGCCGCGGCGGCCGAGGCGAAGACGCGCCCGCCGCCGGAGGCCCCCGGGGCGCTGCCCGCTGAGAACCCGTATAAAGTGGCGGAGGTGGCTGAGGCGAAGGAATTGGAGAAGGGGATGTGGGACGAGACGACGGAGAAGCGGGTGGAGGAGGATAAGGGGAAGGGCGAGAAGCAGGAGAAGGTGGAGGAGGAGGAGGCGAAGGCGAAGGCGAAGGGGAAGGTTCTTGCGGTGGTGAAGGTGGAGGGGGCGGAGAAGGAGGTCAAGCCGACCCGGCGGCCGGCCGGGGCCAGCGCGGATACGCCCATCCTCGCGGTGCCTGTGGTGGCCGTTCCGTGCTTCATCGCGCCTCCGGGGTTCGCGGTGCGTCTGCCGTTTCCTCGCTCTCTCTGTCTATATCTTTCTCTGTGGATGGGGTTTTTAAGCGCACAGTTCTATGTTGATTCGTTTGTGTACAAAACCATTCTTGATTTCGTGTCTATATCGTCAGCAGATTAGAACTGATGTTAAATATAGTATGATTCACCAGTGATGGCCGGATGCTGGAAACAGTGTTGAGTATCTAGGCCGCATGTATGCAGTTCTAGCCTTCTGGGTATATGCTGGGTTGGAATTACAAATTTTATGGCAATTCAATCTAGATGAGGCTTGACTCTTGTGTGATGCTGAATGTGGCATGCCTTAAGTCCTGTTTTAAGTTCAGCTGCATATTGTTGCTTCAAATCTTCTTTTTGTTGCAGTTTTAGTTTCTTCAAGTGTAACATAAAGAAATCCGGGCAGTGTTTCAAACATTGCTATACTCAACCATGTACAAGGAATGGATGCCTCTACTTTATACTGTAAAATCATTGTTAGGCCAAATTATTCCCCAACTATACCGTATAATTACCTCTAGGTTTGGTGATTGACTGATTACTTGTTACCGAATATTACAACCTTGAATCCAGACACTAATTTTGTTGATATGGGCTGCAACTTTACATTGTAGATGATATTCAAAGTTCTTATGCCATGTGATAGTTTCTTTGTTATCTTACAATGTAATCTGCATGTCCTTATCCTAGTAATATTCCTTAAACATGAAGATGATAATACATAAGTTGAGTCCATGCATGTCGGATCAATGGTTCATCTTCTGTTTCATGTGGGGTAAAGGGCTGGATTCATCTTGTTCAACAATCAACATATCACAATATATTGGATCCTTGTGTTCTTTTGTGTGTAGTACTTTACTCAAATTTGAGTTTGACAGATCTCTGTCATTGATGGATGTAGGTTTTTAAGCTTTCTTGCCTATAGCATGTCACATAGAACAATACCATGAATGCACTGCTTGCTACTTGGTTTTTGTGCCTTGTACATGCTATCATATTTTTCCTGAGTTCTATATAATGCTTTATTTTGGTGGATTACTTAGGTTTGTAAAATTCTCGTTTTGTGAATCTTAGGGCCAGTTTGCAATTACTCATCAAGCAGCTCTGGCAAGTGTTACGGCGCAGGCACAAATGCACTTGCAATCCCCAACTTCGTCGACATGTTCAGAAGCACCATCAAGTCCATTTTATATAACACCCAGATCTATAGTGCCACTGCAGCAATCACCATCAATAAGTGAAGGAAATGTTTATAGACAATTAGCAGACAAGCCGTTTTCATCTGATTCAAAATCACACCACCATGCTGTTGTAAATATGGTGGCTGATGGCTTCAACTGGAGGAAATATGGTCAGAAGCAGGTGAAAAGTAGTGAGAATTCCAGGAGCTACTATAGATGCACCAACCCAGGTTGTTTGGCTAAAAAGAAGGTTGAGCATTGCCCTGATGGCTGCGTTGTGGAAATCATTTATAGAGGAGCTCATAATCATGAACCACCTCAAAAAACCAGATTTGCAAAAGAAAAAGTGACTCCTATTGGTGTTCCCTCTGGAGGTGAAACCTTGAGACTTGTGAATACAGAAATTTTAGAGTCCAGTACACCTACCTGTAAATTGGACCAGAGAACTGTCACAGAAACCTCAGAGCAGCAGCTCTTTTGCTCGAGCGATTGCGAAGGTGATGCTGGTAACAGATCTGAAGATGAACATCCTAGTGCAGAACCCCTGCCAAAGCGAAGGTCATTGTACTGTTGCACTATTTGCTTTGTTTTTCTTAATGTTAATTAGTTGTGCTTACCTTTTGTTTCCTCTATTGTGTTCTGTGAGCAGGGCGATTGAAACCACAGCACCTAACTTAACCCCAGTTCTCAGAACTGTTAGAGAGCAAAAGATTATTGTGCAGGCCGGAAAGATGAGTGATGGATACAGATGGCGCAAGTATGGACAGAAAATTGTGAAGGGAAATCCAAACCCCAGGTGGGGAGCCTGTCATTTATTGTTTGTGCAATAAACAACTGTTGCAGAGCAATTTTACACTGTTCTATTTAAAATCAGTACTGTTACTTCAGATCCTCAAAGAGGATCTTGGCTGATTTTCTCTACCCTGCTGTGATATTTTGTCTTGTATTTTTACGTATGGAGGCTTATTACCTGCTTTTGTGGTTCATTGTTCCTTTACTTTTACCTAACCATACTAGCTGGATTCGTTAATTGAACCTGTGGTTAGTACTTAGTATGGTTTGATAATTTAGGAGAAATCTTTATCCCTGATGCTTAAAATTGACCATGCACATTACATCTGATGGTGCTTTTAAGAACTGAATTTCTGGTTTTTTAGCAACAATGAGATACTCAAATATAAAAAGAAGAAGACACATTTGTGCTGTGGTGTCCAGGATTAGGTTTTGAGCATTTATTTGCATTACTATATAGTAGCAGCATCTGCAAAACTTGGTCTAGCAGAATGAATTAGTATAACTTTATAATGGAAGGGACTAATGGGCAGGCAACAAAGGCTTCACCTTAACTGTCAAAACAGAAACCATACAATATTTATGGAATGGAGCTGTATCATGAAGCGTAAATTTCACAAAATGTAACTATTTACATCTAATTATAAAAGCTACATTTTTTTATGAAACTACTACTATGTTTGTTGCTCTGTTCTTTCACCAAACAACATGTTATTAAGGGCACAGATAGTCGTGCTTCTGTGAAACTGGTCTCAGAAGTTGTACCTTTTTGATAGTCAGGCACAAAAGTTGCAGTTTTGTGAAATTTGCTATATCTTTTAGGGAAGTTGTATTAGGTTTCAGACTGACATGTATGAAGTGAAAGTGATAGCACATCAGTTCTGTTGATTGGTGTTCCCTGTTTGTTTGTGGTTGAAGATAAAAGCATTTAATCATTTGTTCCTTTCTGTGCATTGTTTCTGTTGGTATAATCACGCATGTCTAAGGGTAAAAAATTTCATGCCCATTTTGTTGTTTCAGCTATCTTCTATAATAGCTTTCATATATTTAGAATATGTTACGGTTGCATTTTCCTTTGTGATATGTTATTTAAATTCTCACTAGCATGACACCAAATGGTTGAGAATTGCCAACAAAAACTTGCCAAAGAGTGAAGATGCAAATCCACTAACTGGGCTGTGGTTCAAATACAAAATTTTATTCAGTACTATCTGTCATGGCTTTGCGGCAGTGAATGGATCGGGTAGTATGGGTTGCCACTTTCCATTCCTTGCCTGTGATGAGGGAGATAATTTTGGCAAGGTGTCGACCAGAATGATTGGCCGCCTGTTGGATAAGCCTTGCACTGTTTGGTCCTTTTTTTCTTTTGCTGCCCACTTGGACCGCCTGCCAAACTTAATCACTGAGCTACCCTAAACAGTTTCTTCCTAACAAACTCTTAATCTATTCCTAACCAAACAAATCTCAACTAAATTGTAGATGTAGAGTGAATCTAATGGGGTTGTCTCATGCTCCTAGATTCCTGGTGGCACTTGTTGTCAGGTGCGACTTTGATACTTGCGACTGTTTCATGTGCACAAAACCTGTACATTAAGCTTTTCAGTGTGCATTCTTCCTCAAAACCTTATTTATTATGTTCTGCCAATATGTCCTGTTTTACTTGGGAGCTGTTTTAATTTAGTTGCTCTCTGAACCAACCTCTGCAGGAGTTATTACCGCTGCACACATGGTGGGTGTCCTGTCCGTAAGCATGTGGAAAAGGCACCAGATGATGCCAACAATATCGTTGTAACTTATGAAGGTAAACACAACCACGATGAACCGTTTCGAAGCAGCAGCATACCAGTTGCTGCGATCAGTCCATCAGCTGCAATCACTGAGCAACCCAACACATCAGCCACAACATCTGATGAGATACCTCCAACCATCATCACTCAGAAGGATGCCAATGGTGAGTCCGAAAAGGAGACAACTTTGGAATTCGGAGGTGAGAAAGCGCTTGAATCTGCACAAAGTCTGCTCAGCATCAAAACTAATTCCGACGACATGAAGAACTCTGTCCTGAAAGAAACTTCTGCCGCAGTTCCTGTCCAAAACAGTTGAGTTCGGTTGAGATAGGGTGATTCAATTGACGTCTTAGCTTGTGATATTTATTGGTTCTGTGATCTGTTATTGTGTTAGCTTGTGTATGAGGTGAGGGTTGGCGTTTGGCATTCTGTGGAGCACTGGGGAGCATTCTGAGGAAGCATTAGGTTCTGGAAGCCATGACGGGTCGTGTACCTGTATAGATTCCTAGTGTGTATAGGTACTGTAATTTCTTACCTGAGGCTAAGCAACAAGGAGAACAGATGACATGTGTGAGGTTGTTCTTCAGAACATCGTGTGATGTATTGTTCAAGTTCCATTTATTGCATAGCTAATCTGAGATGGGTTATTTATTGGTATGCCACCAGATGATATTTGCAGTGCACCACTGGAGCCCATCTGATTGTTCTTACTAATCCCCATATAAACAGCACTCGTGCCGAATTGAAATTGAACTAGGCACTGAATCATGTCGCGAGCGTTGTGGCACGTATAAATTGCCTGTGAATCCCTATGTACTAAGCAATGGGGATGATATTGTCAGCTGCTTCTTTTATGCCAACGCGAAGCTTGGAGCCGGCTCGAAGTCCCTCACTGCCTTCTTGACGGCCTCGACGTCGATGTCGATCAGCTTCCCCGTCGCCGACGAGATGATGGTGCAGCTGGCCTTGTCCTCCACGTGCGGCAGGAACAGCTTCGCCTTCTCAGCCGAGGAGAAGAGCGCCACACTGGCAGAAGAACAAAGACCAAAGAGCATGGCATGAGGAACCAAGAACTGCAAACACTGGTAGATATGGTAAGCTCCGTTTCCTCCTCACCATGGCTTCTCACGGGCGTTGGCAAGCTGGACGGCGGCGGTGTTGGTGGCGACGACTCCGGCGGAGTCGTTGATGAGGCAGGTGAGCTGGACAATAATTAGGCAAGGCATGGTAAGAACTTGAGTCATCTCTGAAATGTTCAATTCTATTCTGCAATGTATGGAAGATTCATGGAGGATAGAAGAGTCAAAAGCTGATTACCTGGCCTGGGGTGGTGAGGAAGAGGATGTTGGTGTCCTCGCCCACCTCCTCCTCAATCTCCTCCCTGTGCTTCTCATGGGGGATCACGAACAGAGGCTTCAGTCCCTTGTCTCCAGAGCTTCGAAAGAGACAAAGAGATCATTCATTCTCAGCTGTCAGCTCACAACAAGTCAACAATTACAGGCAAGAGATCGATGACAATTAATGATGATATAGGAGGAACTGGACGGTGAACCTGATCTCCTTGGCTATGTGCGCCCAGTGCTCGAGTGGCAGGAGGCAGTCGTCGTCGCCCCTGGACGTCATGCTGGCGACGGAGTCGGAGGCGATGCCGTGGACGACGACGTACTTGCCCTTCTCGACGCCGGCGCGGCCGTACTTGTCCTCCACGTACGCCCGCAGCTTCTTGGAGATGGACACCCGCAGCGGCGGCGTCGGCTGCTGCGGCACGTTCTTCGCCGGCCGGCCGATCCACTCCAGCATCTCCTTGTACCTGGCACAGATCGAATTTGTCAAAAAGTTTCAAAATTGGCCTCGTTCATCAGTCTAAACGTTCAATTCACACGCCAATGTATGCGGATTAGAATCGTGCAAATAAATATAATTGAAATGGCGTTTGCGCTGCCGATTACATGTGGTAGCCGCCGTCGGAGAGGTTGGTGGTCGGCGCCTTGAACGTCTCGTCGAGGAACAGCCCGGCGCCGACGCTGTTGACGTTTGGGTAGACGTAGCCCACCTTGTCGCGCGACGACGACATGAAGAGGAACAGCCCGTGCCCGAAACCCGCCAGCCTCGTCGACAAGATCAGATCATAGTACCTATTCTGCCAATTGCAACAACATCACGCGGTTTTTCAGTTTTCAGTAACTCAAATGCAAATCCAAACAAAAAATTGGGTACACTACTGCACCTTGATGAGGAAAATTAAAGCAAGAATAGCAAGCAGAGTACATATACCTTGAGGACGCCGAGCTGGTGGGTGTACTCGGCGGGCTCAGGCCAGTCGTCGTCGGGGTCGTAGACGGTGGCGTACCTGACGTTCTTGCACATCTCGTACACCTGCTTGCCCCTTTCCGACGTCACCACGTCGACGAGCACGCCGGGGTACCGGTCCCTGAGCATCTGCACGACGGGGAAGAAGAGCACGTTCTCGTAGACGCCGCCGGACACGACGCAGCAGGCGCGCCGCACGTCGCCGCGGACCTTGGACGCCAGGCTGTCCAGCTCCGGCATGTACGCCTGCGGGAACCGGAGGAACCCGTAGGGGTTGGCGGGGTCCTCGGGCGGGCGCGGGTCCTCCTCCTGCTTCCCGCCGGCGAACATGCCCTGGTAGTCGAACTCCTCGTCGGGCCCGTCGTCGAACGGGTCCAGCCACGGGTTCTTCTTCTTCGCCGCCGACCGCGCCGCGACGCCGCGGCGGGGGCGGCGGCTGGTGGAGGAGGGGAGGAGGAGGTGGTGGGGGTTGTTGCAGCATGGCCGTGGCGCGGGGGGCTTCGCGGGCGCCGGCGCCATGGCGCGGGTCGTGGTGGGCGTGGCGGCCATGGACGTCGACATGGTCGGCGTCTGCATGGCGATCGAGCTCCCTCCTTCCTCGGTTGCTCTTGCTCTTGAGCGTGTTGATGAGCTGCTGCTGCCGCTGCTATCTATGGATTATTGGATGTCGTGGTATCTGTGTGTGTGACTGTTTCTTTTTGCGGTGGACCCTTTTTTCTTCTTTGGCTGAAGGAAGAAGGGAGGAGAAGGGAGAAGGGGTTGGGTTTAGCCAGGATGTGTGGACGAGGAGGGATAATAAAGTGCATGCTGATGCTGGCATGCATCTCGGCTTTGGGTTGGGTCATGGTGCATGATGTGGCACCTCAAAGCCAAGTGCACGAATCTTCAAATGAAGAAGCCGTCCGGAGTTGGTTATATGGACTTATAAAATAAAATGTGTAAAATACATGAGCACTCTTTAACTTATCTCGTGATGTTATATAGTTCGTGAACTCTCAAAATACATGTTAATCTGAGTCTCTAAACTTATTTAAATATGCCATCTAGGTATAAAATCCCAAAATTACCCTATGTTAAATGACGTGGCTGCCGATTTAGTATGATTTTTCATACTATTTGTCTATGGAAATTAGTTTGTTTTTACGGAACTGCAAATTAGTTATTGCCATCACAACACTTAGAGAATTTTGTTTGATTATACCATAGTGCGGGTATAGATTAAGAGATGGATAAGAATATTTTTGGAATTTTGAACCTAAATGTTACACTTTAATTAGCAAGTTCAAGAACTCTAATATGTCTTTTAAGAGTTTGAGGACCTAGACGACATCTCTGAGACAGGTTTAAGGACCGATGATACACTTTACTTGTATAAAATCATGAATTTGACAATAAAAAAGAATTAGTTGTACATCCTTCCCAAAATTCATGTAAAAGCACATTTGAAAAACTGAAACTTTGAGAGAGGAAAATACATTGTTCTCATAAAAATAATATAAAAGATACAAACTGTTCCTACAAAACAAAAAATAGAACATTTTTTCAGCAAGATGTTTGGGTCACGAATCACCTCATGGATCATGAGATCAGAAATTTGGCATCATTTAGCACAATCCATAAGTTTACCAAGCGGAGCTACCTAGGGCAAGACTTATATTTCATTTTGTTGGTAAGCGAGACACTTAGCTAGTAATGATCATGTGAACAAGTTTTAAAAATAAAGAAATTGTTTCTTTATCATTGAAGAACAAAGGCCCACGAGATTTCTCTGCGTCTTTTAGTTTTACGTTTAGTTCTTTTGCAAAGAATTTTATACTTTGCAAACTGAGTGTAGCTGAATAATAAGACTTCTCGTGGTGGAATCTACCCATATCGAGTTCTAAGTCATTCACTTTTCTTTTATTGGTAGATAACGTGCCCGTTGAGACTGAGACGTTTATGGTGACTTCATCAATTTAAAGATCAAGTCAGCTCAGTCTCTTGAATGTGCTCGTATAGGTAGGGTTACATGCATGTATTTATAGGTGTGAATGAGTGTGCGTGCATGTCCGTGAATGTATATGTCTACTACGTCTGCACTATATAATTCGCAAAAAAAAATCTTAATCGCTGCGGAATGACATGTACTTTCTATTCAGCTAGTTTCCTAACACACAAAACATTCTTCTCCTGCTATGTTCAGGCCCTCTTTTCTTTTGCAACTCTTCTAACCCTTTACATACTTTGTCACAAATGCGATGACCAACTTATCAGATTTAGTCAAGCCAACTGAACCGCATCATCTGGGGTGACAATTGCTGGCCCTAATAAAAGGTACATCCAACCCTTTTTTAGTTCAAGTATTTGTATTATATACTTTTCTATATAGGGTCCTATTACTTTTAAATTGCAGTATAGATATTTGAACTAAGAAGGGTTAGAGGTGAACCTTTTTGGGGACAATCATTTGCATAGTAGACCTCATGCAAAAAGAAAAAAAAAGGCCGGCCATGTTTGTTGGATGAACGGGAGTACCATACCTTGGTGCATGCCGAGATCGACCAGCGCATGACGCTTTTTTACGTGCGCGGTGCGGCAATTTTAAAATGACGGAGAGCCACGGAGATATAAGTATGTGTACAGTCTTAATCACGCATCTATGCATGTGCAGCGTGAAGATCATGCGGCACGTTCGGCGCCCTTCACGGCGACTTGCAGGGTTTGACGACATCAGCTAGCAGACACAGATCCAGGCTCTCTCGGGCCTTGTCCGATCCCACCGCATCCTCTCCGTCATTGAGAAGTGGTATAGCTCCTCTGCTTGGATTTGGTCGGCCTGGTTTGGTTCACAAAAGAGTTACAGTTCCATTCTTCATACACTCCTCCCCAGCACCTTGATCGAAGAAGATCGGCAGAATTAAAATGAAACATTGTACCGACTTTGACAAAGAGCCATGCAACTCTCGATACTTACCGCAACGAAAGGATAATACGTCAAGTCCCACGGATTCACAAGATGCAATAGCCCTGGTCCCCGGAGTCAAATTCGTGGCTAACAACAACAATGAAATCTTCAACCAGAGCCAACGTAACTGATTGTAGTTAATTTTCTTATGATAAGACTTGTCTATTTACATCGGAGTCGTCGACTCACACATGTGCTTCTATTTTTTTTAATCTACTTAATCGTCTCTAAGATACTACCGCTGTTCTCGAATATACGTCGTTTAGGATAAGCTATTTAATTTAAAAATAAACTAATTTGCTTGTCCTAAACGTCAAATATTTAAGAATGGATGGAGTATTTATGGGAATATGGTTATGTTTTTTTTGTTTAACCTATGCTTTTGGTTTGACAATGGCATGTCCGGAGTGCTTCCACTGTACAGTAACTTGTAAGACTTAGCACTAATACACATTTCACTAATAGTCAGAAGCTTACTTCTCCGATTCAGTGTCACTAATGTTGATACACTGAATCCAAAACTTAGTTGGTCTCATAAATATTACTCCCTCCGTCCCGCTATATAAGCATTCCTATGGTTCAAATTTTGTACCAAAATGTAAGTATTTCTAAGGATAGGACAAAACTAAATGGGTTGACGTGGGTGGGTGGAGAGTCAGTGGGTAGTGTAAAATGAGGGGTATAGATGTTTTTTAGGAGTTCTGTTATTTTTTACAATGTAATGCTTCAAATACTTATATTTATTGTAGGACAGAGGGAGTAATACTTTGTTGATAAACTTTATCAAAAGTTAAAATAGTCCGACTCAAAACAGAACTAAAAAAAGCTATCCTTTTAAGACATAAGGGCTGTGTTTAGTTCCCAAAATTTCATCCCAAAATTTCACTATGCAAAAAGTCTCATCACATCACATCACATCAAATCTCTCTCATCATGTATGGAGCATTAAATATAGATAAATAAAATACTAATTGCATAGTTTTGATCTAGAGACGAATGTTTTGAGCCTAGTTAGGTCATGGTAGGACAACAATTACCACGAACAAACGAAAAGTGCTAAAGTGCACTACAGTGACCGATGCGACTTTTCGACCATCTTTTTCAGGGGATCTAACACACAGCCAAGGAGTATCTAAAGTTGATGTCACGTGAATGTCAATTCAGTGACAGAGGATTTAAATATTGATGGACAGGTAAGTTAATTTATACATCCGTCTCTAAATAACCGTCGCCGTTGGTTTTTGTGCCACAACTTTGCTTCGATTTCTAGAAAATACTTGCAACATTTTAATCTCCAAATAAATTTATTAAAAAACTAGATTCAAATATTTATCTAATAATATTTATTATGTACCATAAATATTAATATATATTTTTATATATTCGGTCAAAGATGTTTCTCGGGAAGCGAAAACGACCTGTATTTAGAAATAGAGGGAGTAGACTAGTAAATGCTAAAGCATGTAGTTAATTTCTTGCCTATCTAAAGAATTTGAAAGGAAAATTTCTTGCCTATCTAAAACATAGACCTGAACTCAAGAGCCTTAGAAACAAAACTAACAACTTGGAAATTGAAGGAAATACAAAAGTAGCTTGCATTGCGGTAGGTGGCTTAGGTCTTGTTAAGATCAAAATTTTGGTGCCAAACTTTGGCCCAAAGTTTACGCTTTGTAATAAATACGTCGTTGTAGTATTTGTGAAAAATTATCCAAACATTGATTAATTAGGCTTAAAATGTTCGTCTTGTAAAGTGGAATTAGTTTTTGATTTCACCTACATTTAGTATTCCATGCATGCGTCGACATTTTGATGTGATGAAAATCTTCTTTTTAGATAGTGAAATTTAGGAGCCAGATTTGGGATCTAAACAAGCGCTTAAGGCCTTGTTTAGTTCCCAAATTTGGTGTAGGTGTACCAAATTTGGGAGTTTGGGGTCTCTTCGTAATCATTACGCCACTGTAGCATTTCGTTTGTATGTGTGAAAAATTGTCCAAAAACTGATTAATTAGGCTCAAAATGTTCGTCTCGTAGAGTACAACAAAACTATGCAATTAGTTTTTGATTTCATCTACATTTAGTACTCAATGCATGTTATGACATTTTGATGTGACGGGGAATCTTCTTTTTGCATAGTAAATTTGAGAGTTGCTTTTTGAAACAAAGGCCTTGTTTAGATCCCAAATTTTACCCCCAAAGTTCACTATGCAAAAAGAAGATTTCCATCACATCAAAATGTCATAGCATGCATGGAGTACTAAATGTAGATGAAATCAAAAACTAATTGCACAGTTTTGTTGTACTCTACGAGACGAACATTTTGAGCCTAATTAATCAATTTTTGGATAATTTTTCACACATACAAACGAAATGCTACAGTGACGCACGCACCTCAAAACGCCAAAGTTTGCTCCCAAATTTGGTAACTTGTTTAGATGCATATTTGGGGGTGGGGATTTGGGGTTTGGTGTCACTTCGTAATCATTGCACCACTGTAACATTTCGTTTGTATGTGTGAAAAATTAACCAAATATTAATTAATTAGGCTCAAAATGTTCGTCTCATGGAGTACATCAAAGCTGTGCAGTTAGTTTTTAATTTCATCTACATTTAGTAGCCGGCATTTTGACGTGATGAATTTTTTTTCGTAGTAAACGTTCCCACAATCGAAGTCAATGCATCGGGAAATGGTTGAACTGAAGCATGTGGAAGCCGGCTCTGACAGGCGTGCAGTCCTGCAAATCTCCACTTACCACGTCGGGACCACGTAAGACCCTGGCCCCACCTGTCATTAGGCCGTAGCCGTGTTCAATGGCCCGCAGCCCCCAACGGAGTGGGTCGTCGCCGATCTCCACCGACAGAGACCGGATCCATGCTCACCGTTGGCTAAAAAGAGAACTCACACTGTGCCACCGACAGGTGCGCCCTCCGCACCCGGGCCCACGCCTCAGTTGCTGGTGCTGGGTCGGTCACAGTAAATGGTGGTAGCAGTGGCTGTGGCTCCCATCGGCCGGCTGCCGCTCTTCCTTCCAGTCGCCGCTCTTCCCCCACCACCGCAACAACACGCACACCAAACTCCCTTTTTTTTGTGATACTTACACCAAATTCCCTTTTCTTCCCGTGGCGCGCACCTAACGGTACCCGCTGACGCGTGGGCCCACCATGACCACGCCGGGGCGCGCGCGGGACCCACCTGCCCGAAACGTTTGGCACGAACGCAAGCAAAGCTCGTGCTGTCACGTCCTTCTCGCCGCCGCTGCCCGCTGGCTACTAGCACCAACAAGCAGCCGCGCACCGATCGCTGAGACGTGGGACCGACGCGCTACCCGACACTACGGGCCCCACGTGTCAGTTCAAGCTTCTCCGTTAAGATAGGGCAGGCGCTGAATCTCATGCTTCACTGACAGGTGGGCCCATACGGAGCGAACCTGGCAGTGACCCGTGGTACCGACTACCGAGTTTATCCGTTATCGCAACGTAGAAGTTCACCGAGCCGGTAAAATGGAAGGCCCGTCACGCCATGAAACTTCGGTCTACTCACTGGATGGTGGGTCAGGGGGGTGACTGAACAGGGAGGGCCCATATGTCGGTTACACAACAGTGGTGGTTTAGGCAGGCCGCGGCCCCGTGTGGGTGGCCATGCGCCCACCTCCATTAAACCGGACCATCACCACCACCTCGTCGCGCAGCGCAGCAGGAAAAGCGCCATCTCATCCTTCGTCGTCCGTCCCCGTCTGTCCGTTGCGCTCTCTCTCTCTCTCTCTCTCTCTCTCCCGCGCGGCCGCGCCACTCCCCTCCCCTCCGACAGAGCCCGCCGGCCGCCATGGCGCCGCCGGGGTGGGCCGTCGCCCTCGCCGCGCTCTGCCTCGTCGCGCTCGCGCCGCCCGCCGCCGGGTTCTACCTCCCCGGCGTCGCGCCCAACGACTTCGACAAGGTACGGCTCGCTCTCCCCCGTCCCCCGTCTTCCCTCACCTCGCCTCGCCTCCCGTTCCACCTATTCGCTCGAGGGATCTCCTCTGTCTCTCCCTCTTCGTGCTTTGTGCCGTTGGCGAGCGTGTGCGGTTCGGATCTGGCGTCGGCGGCGCCAGATCTGCGAGCGCGCCAGCCGGCCGCCGCGAGATCTGGCTGCGCGGGTTCGGGACGGCTCACGCTCTCCGCGCAATGTGGCTGGGGTTGCGAATGTTTCGACCCTACGAGCCGCGCAAAACGCTCTATGTGTTTCTCTCCGTTCACGTTCTCCACGTGAGGTTCTGATTACGGATGGGAGCGCGTGATGTCGAGGGTGACGGGATTAAAATGATGGAGATGTGCCTTCGCCGGGGAAAACCCCCGCTTCTGCGGTGGAGATAAAGCGGAGCTGCAAAATTTTAGGTTCGCGATCGCCGAGCGCTTGGGTGACAACATCACCTAAAGAGCATGTTGGGTTTTGATGTTTATTAGTACTGGTCGCTGTCTAGGACGATTTATTTGTTATGACACTTATGTTCTGGAATGTAGTAGTTTTCATTGTTTTATAGTAGCATTGAACCTCAGTAGCAGTGAAGAACCAGGTTTTTCACACTCGGATCGCGACAGTAGTTGCACTTCTTTTTTATCTTTAACCTGTAAGATTTTTTAAACATATTCTATGTTTTGATATACATTTATTTGTTTATTTGTCAGTATCTGATCTGTAGCGTGTTCCTACTTGTTAATTGTTTTTGCTAGCTTACTTAGTAGTATCAGTTTCAATTATTTAAGTGGTATATATTTGTCAGCATTTTTTGCCTTGTGCTGTCTTATTCCTTGAAAGAGTTGGAGTAATGAACCATACTTACTGAAAATTATTCTTGCAGTTAGGTTAACTGTGACTGCTAGCTTAATACTAGTTTCTAAGAATTATTTCATCTGATCTATTACAGAAAGCCCAGCTTACTGTGAAAGTTAACAAGCTGACTTCAATCAAGACACAACTGCCCTACTCCTACTATTCTCTTCCATTCTGCAAGCCTGATACAATTGTTGACAGTGCTGAAAACCTTGGTGAAGTTCTTCGTGGTGACCGCATCGAGAACTCTCCATATATGGTTTGTTCTCTCACTGTGCAGTGATTTCTTTGTTCAGTGTTTTGGCACCTTAGGCTTACTGTAGACAATCTTTTCTCATGTATGTTTTCCAGTTTGAAATGAGGGAGCCTCAGATGTGTCAAATCGTCTGCAAGATTTCCGTTGGGGAGAAAGAAGCAAAGCTTCTCAAGGAAAAGATTGAAGACGAGTACCGTGTTAACATGTATGCCAATAATTTAGCTTCTTGATTCTTGACTAATAATTTAGCTTCGTGATTCATGTCTCTAAGCTGTTGTAAACATGATTTTCTCTAAATCAACAGGATTCTTGACAACCTACCCCTAGTTGTTCCTATTCAAAGAGTAGATCAAGAAGGTGCTTATTTCTATCAACATGGGTTCCATGTCGGAGCCAAAGGAAAATTCTCAGGGGTAAGTCACTATGGTGCATTGACCAAATGTTGTATGAATTGGAAGTTTTCAACATGGACTTAAACATTTCTTTTTATTTGGCAGAGCAAGGATGAAAAGTACTTCATCCACAATCATTTGTCCTTTACGGTGAAATATCACAGGGACGAACAAAGGGATGTTTCCAGGATTGTGGCCTTTGAAGTGAAACCATACAGGTAGATTTCAGTTTTTGATATTTCAAACAAATATGTTATGTAAGTATCTGAATATTGGCATCCTTCCTGTTGTTATATTTAACCATAAATGCTGACATGTGGTGCAGTGTTAAGCATGAATATGAAGGGCAGTGGAATGACAAGAAGACCCGCCTGACAACATGTGATCCTCATGCTCAACGTGTGATTACATCATCTGATTCTCCTCAGGAAGTTGAAGTTGGCAAGGATATCGTATTTACTTATGATGTGGATTTCAAGGTCAGAAAATATGCAAAAAATTTCTTGTACTCTAAACAAGTGATCACAGTAGCTGTATTACTCAGTGTGCCATAAGTGGAACATGAATGCTGTCTGTTTGCTTGTTTCTGAACTGCTCTGTCGATTTTCAGGAGAGTGATATCAAGTGGGCATCTCGGTGGGACAGCTATCTGCTGATGACAGATGATCAGATCCACTGGTTCTCCATTGTGAATTCTCTCATGATCGTTCTCTTCCTTTCTGGAATGGTTGCAATGATCATGCTCCGTACCCTTTACCGGGATATCTCCAAGTATAACCAGCTTGAGACTCAGGAAGAGGCCCAAGAAGAGACTGGATGGAAGCTTGTTCATGGTGATGTTTTCAGGCCTCCATCAAACTCCGACTTGCTTTGTGTCTATGTTGGCACCGGTGTCCAGTTCTTTGGCATGCTGCTTGTCACCATGGTATTTGCGGTTCTTGGCTTCCTTTCTCCATCAAACAGGGGTGGGCTGATGACAGCTATGCTCCTGCTCTGGGTATTCATGGGGCTGCTTGCCGGCTACTCTTCTTCACGTCTCTACAAGTTGTTCAAGGGCTCAGAATGGAAGAACATTGCCTTGAGGACAGCCTTCACTTTCCCTGGCAGCGTTTTTGCTATTTTCTTCTTCTTGAATGCTCTTATCTGGGGGCAGAAGTCCTCAGGTGCTGTACCATTCACCACCATGTTTGCCCTTGTCCTCCTTTGGTTTGGTATCTCAGTGCCTTTGGTTTTTGTTGGAAGCTTCCTTGGCTTCAAGAAACCTACCATTGAAGATCCTGTGAAGACAAACAAGATACCAAGGCAGATCCCTGAGCAGGCATGGTACATGAACCCAATCTTCTCGATTCTGATCGGAGGGATCCTTCCATTTGGAGCTGTGTTCATTGAGCTTTTCTTCATCCTTACCTCCATCTGGCTGCACCAGTTCTACTACATCTTTGGCTTCCTCTTCCTCGTCTTCCTGATCCTTATCGTTACATGTGCTGAGATCTCGATTGTGCTTTGCTACTTCCAGCTATGCAGTGAGGATTACCTGTGGTGGTGGAGGTCATACTTGACATCAGGTTCCTCTGCTCTCTACCTCTTCTTGTATGCGACCTTCTACTTCTTCACAAAGCTAGAGATCACCAAGTTTGTCTCTGCCGTTCTGTACTTTGGCTACATGCTCATTGCCTCTTATGCCTTCTTTGCCTTGACGGGCACAATTGGATTCTACGCTTGCTTCCTGTTCACAAGGCTAATTTACTCTTCCGTCAAGATTGAGTAAAGTGAAGTGCTCTCTCGTCTTATTCTTGGTTGCCACAAAGGAAGATGGATTCTGCGGATAACGAATTCTACAGAACCCAGAAATTAGCTGAGTGGCCGTCGGTTTTGAGTTCTCAAAGCTGGTAGTTATAATGAAGTGGCGATTCGTTATCATATAATTCAGGTATTATAGTTAGCTCAGTGAATTTTCTATTTTCTCTTTTGTTTTCTGTTTTTGGGCTGTGCCTTTGGACCACGAGGATATGCTTATCAAGCGCTCCTTGCAGAGCGAACTGTATACGGATGCTGAGTAATCTATTTCTTGTTCATGTCAGAATTTATGTACTTGACTTCGAAATATACATTACAGTTAAAATGTTCGAATAGCTAGTTTTTCTTTGGCACTTGGCACTAAAGGTCCAAGTGTTTGTGATTATGGTTCGGACAATATCTTTGGGGGACGTACATCAATCAAATGTTCCCTTTAATCTTTTTTTTTTGGTTTTCCTAATGTTCTACCTGACCGTAGAGAGCACTCGTTATATTTTTAAGTAGTAATTTAAACAGTGCGCCAAACATACGTACCAGCGTGTACAAGTCGTATTTAAATTTCAAACAATGCAATGCCATTCGATCACGTGCTGTACTGTTGGGTATGTTCTAAATTTACGTCCACGATAAAGGCCGGGCTTCTGTTGGAGCGTAGAGAAGGTCCGTCGCCGGAGGTTTGGGCCGGAGCGAAGTGGTGCTGTGTTTTCTCTCAAGAGCGCACGGTTTAGTCCCACATTAGGAAACGCAACCAAGCATGGTCGTGTGAGCCGCTTATATATATATATATATATATATATATATATATATATATATAAGCCATATGTAAACGATAGGGTAAGAAGACAGATAAGGCATCTTAGACGAGCCATGTATCGTCCCTACCTGTAAACTCTCATTAATAATGATTGTCTTCCGTGATTTTTTTTCGTAAGAGTTTTTTCACGTTAAATCATGTCTGTTCGATCTTGTTTTAGCATAATTTGCTAACAAGTGGTATCAGAGCTTGGTACGAAATTACATGAAAATAAATAAATAAATAGAGTTTCATCCCTGTTTATTGCGCGCCGTCAGCCGGATCAATCCGTGATTGGCTACCTCGTGCAAGACTCATCAATGTGGAGTTTAAGACGGAATCTGATTCCGTATTTGCCACAGGCTGCAGACCAATCCACGAGAAGCTACCAGAAGGTTTTCTCAGCTTTGCTGAACGTATACGGAGATGTACACAAGGTTGCAGGTTATTGCTAGGTTTACATAGTAACATACCTAGATTATTACTGCAGATTATTTTTTTCTGGTTATTTCTTTCATATGGCTTCTTTGATATATAATATGATTTCCGCTGCTGAAACATATTGAGATTTTGAGGAGATATGGAGATTATTATTGGATCACTTTGAGTTAATTCTTCTTGATATCTTGACAACATCATGTCACCCTAGTGGTTTCTTTTACTCCTATGGAGTTGGTTAATTTAAAGTGAAGGTTTTGCTCTGAATTGAGTTCGAGCCGGATGATTTTAAGTGCAACAGAGGAGGTTTGTTGTTATGGTGGTTGCTACGGTAGATGAATATGCAAGGTGAATAGCTGCTCGCCCTTCCTAGGAGGCTCTGAGAAGATTATAACTCAACTTGCTTAACTCAATTATTCAGCCGTGGGCTATATATATAGCTTAGCCAATTACAAAATCCTAACCGAATACTACTCTCTCTCTATTAACTAACAAACTCTTTAACTAATATTTATTCCATCAGGACTCTAAGACTAATATCCTAGCTAGTACTGGACGTGGACACTTGCTTCTTCTTTAATCTGCGCTTGTACTGAATGCCAATGAAAGCGTCCACAACACTTCCTCCCTCCTCGCAAAACAGCTTGTCCTCAAGCTGAAAATCTGGGTAGGTCTCCTTGAACTCATCCAGACGCTCCCATGTAGTGTCAGCAGGACCACGACCGACCCAACTCACACAAAGTTCCCAGTTGCCACGATTGAGACGCGCACGCTTGACCAAATCAGGGACAGGCACAACTCTGCCATGGATAATCTGAGGAAGAGCCATAGGAACTGGTGGCGTAGCTCCTGTAAACTTCTTAAGAAACACAACATGAAAGACGTCATGTATCTTAGCATGGGCCGGTAGACGAAGGCGATATGCCACAGGACCAACACGCTCCAAAACTTCATAAGGCCCATAAAAACGCGGTGCCAATTTAGCATAGGTCTTGTCGGTAATACCAGAGGCTGAGCGATGATGCAAACGCAGCCAAACCCAGTCCCCCACAGAGAAGAAAACATCGCGATGCGCCTTATCATAATACTGCTTCATGAGACCTTGGGCATGAAGAAGGCGGCCCCGAATCTCTGATAGAAACGTATCACGATCTTTAAGCTGCTTGTCCAGAGCAGTCACACGAGCAACACCTGGTTGATAGGAAGCTAGGGAAGGAGGCTGCCTGCCATAGACCACTTCAAAAGGAGTAGTTTGCAGCGAAGTCTGATAGGAAGAATTGTAGCAATACTCAGCCCATGGCAGCCAACGAAGCCAGCTCCGCGGACGATCGCCGGCAAGACAACGCAAATATACGCCCAACACTTGATTGGTGACTTCCGACTGCCCGTCAGTCTGAGGATGAAAGGCAGAACTGAGGTGCAAAGTGACGCCGGCCAACTGAAAAAGCTCTGTCCAAAACTTGCTGGTGAATACAGGATCCCGATCACTGACAATAGAACAGGGAATCCCATGCAAGCGGACGATCTGATCAAAGAAAACACGGGCCACAGACGTAGCTGAATAAGGATGACCGAGAGCGATGAAGTGGGCGTACTTGGAGAATCGATCAACCACTGTAAGGACTACAGATTTGCCACCCACCTTTGGAAATCCTTCAATAAAATCGAGTGCTATATCCTGCCACACTGCTGTTGGCACAGGCAAGGGTTGCAATAGGCCAGCAGGGTGAAGATGCTCCGTCTTGTTCCGCTGACAAACATCACAACTTTTGACAAAATCCCGCACCAAACGATTTGCATGAGGAGAATAAAAAGAAGCACGAAGCCTATTCAGCATCTTTTGAACACCCTCATGGTGAGGTCCATGGGCTGTTGCCAATATTTGAGGCCATAAGGAGGAAGAATCTAGAACCAAGATGCGGCCACGGTGCAGCACAAAACCATCAACCAGACTTCAGGAAGCACCAGCCTCGCCGCTTTCAATTTCCTGGCGCTTGGAGACACAGGCAGGTAGCGTGGCGGATTCACGGCGAAAATCCTCAAAAAGTGGTATCTCTGGAAGCGACAGGGCGTGCGCCGCCAACACAGCCGTCTCCTCATCGCGGCGGGACAAAGCATCTGCTGCCACATTCTGGCGCCCCGGCTTAAACTGCACAGTGAAATCATACCCAAACAACTTGCTCACCCAAGTATGTTGAGGAATTGTAGAGAGGCGCTGATCCAACAAGTATTTCAAAGCAAAGTGATCTGTGCGAACCACGAAAGAACGGGCCCAGAGATAAGGCCGCCAATGCTTGACAGCCTTGACCAATCCAATTAACTCACGTTCATAGGCAGCAAGCTTGGCGTGGTGTGGCGCCACCGCACGACTGAAGAAGGCAATAGGGGCCCCGCCCTGATGTAAAACAACACCAAACCCTGAACCAGAAGCATCACAATCCACTATGAAGCCCTTGGAAAAATTCTGTAGCTGTAAAGCTAGCCCAGTTGTCAATGCTGCCTTCAAATTATCAAATGCCGCAGCAGCTTCAGGAGACCAAACGAACGCTTCCCGCTTGAGGAAAGCTGTTAATGGTGCCGCTATGGCTCCGTAGTTGCTGATGAAACGCCTGTGGTAGCCCATGAGACCCAAAAATCCACGGAGAGCTTTCAGTGACTGCGGAAAAGGCCAGGCCTGCACAGCCTCAATCTTGGAAGGATCCATCGCAACACCTTGCTCAGAAATAATGTGCCCCAAGTAGGCAATGCTGCGCTCAGCGAAGGAACATTTAGAACGCTTGAGGAACAATGAATGTTGGCACAGCACTGTAAGCACTGCCCAAAGGTGGCGTAGATGTTCAGTCCAGGAACTGCTGTAGATCAAAATGTCGTAAAAAAAACAAGAACAATCTTGTGAAGGAAAGGTCGAAGAACCTCATTCATCAATGCCTGGAACGTGGATGGGGCGTTTGTCAGCCCAAAGGGCATCACAACAAACTCAAAGTGGCCATGGTGGGTGCGAAACGCCGTCTAGTGGATATCTACGGCATGCATACGAACTTGATGATAGCCATTGCGAAGGTCCACTTTAGAAAAAAAATGTGGAGCCCTTAAGCTCATCGAGGAGTTCATCGACGGCGGGAATTGGGAACATATCCCTCACTGTCTTGGCATTGAGAGGGCGATAATCAATACAAAACCGCCATGTTCCATCCTTCTTGCGAACCAGGAGTACGGGTGAAGAAAAGGCTGATGTACTGGTACGAATGAGACCTTGAGTCAGCATCTCTGCGCACTGTCGTTCCAGCTCATCTTTCAGAAGCTGGGGATAGCGATACGGGCGCACTGCAATGGGAGTCGTGCCAGGTAACAGATGCACACGATGATCTAGTTGACGAGGGGGCGGAAGACCGGAAGGCGGCTCAAATAGATCAGTAAACTCTTCCAATAATAAGGACAGGAGGTCCAGACGGTCCATAGCACGGATGTGCGGCGCAGAGGATGCCCCAGAACCGCTCCACTTGACATGGTGACTGTGTCGCCAGAACGACATGGATTGGCGTTTGAAATCCCACAAAATAGGGCCCAAGGTCTTCAACCATTGACAGCCAAGGACCAGGTCATAGTCGTCGAGATCCAGGACATAAAGGTCGATGGAAAAAACCTCCTGGCTGATGACGACGGTGACTGCTCTGCAGACGCCGGAACAGGCAAGACGGTCGCCATTGGCGACACCCACAGTAAGTCCCGTTCGCGGTTCATGAGGCTAAGGCGGCGTGCTGCTGACGACGCGATGAAGGAGTGAGTAGACCCCGAGTCCACCAGAGCACGCAAGGGTGCGCTCGCCACTGTGGTGTCCAGGTGCATCGTATCCGCTGTCCTGATTCCAGTAATCGCATGCATAGAAATCTCCAGCTCATCATCTATTGCCTGATCATCTAGTGGTGCAGCATAATCTTACTCCATGAGATAGATCCCTTTGAACGTACACTTATCAATATGGCCGGGGGTGAACTTCTGTGGACAATTGTAGCATAGACCATCTATGCGGCGCTGATTCATCTCCTGTGGGGTTAGTCGCGTGAAACGAGTCCCCGGGCGCGGCACAGGACGGGCAGGCGCCGCAGGCGTCGGGGGCGAGGAGCGCGATGTAGATGCACCAAGCGTGCGAGGCGTAGCAGGCGACGACGAGGGTGCCTGAATGGAGAGCGTCGTGCGTGGGGGAGCGCGAGGCATCACGCGGACCTCATCGTCGTCGATCTGCATGCGGCGCTCAAAGGCGCGGGCGAGGCTCATGGCATCCTCCAAAGTTTCTGGGCGTTGCATCTCCACGTCGACACGGAGAGGATTGCGGAGTCCGGCGGTAAACATATCGACCTGCTGGCGTTCTGTGATGTGTTCGCAACGCGCCAGAAGTTGGAGAAATTGGTCTTGATAGTCTGCCACTGTGCCAGTGCGACGCAAGTGTGCCAATTCGCCCAGAGGATTGCTTCTTGCCGGTGGACCAAAACGTTTGTTAACAAAGTCAACAAAAGCCGGCCATGTTGGTATGCCACGGTTCTTCTCCAGGCGGTAGTACCATTGCTGAGCCGTTCCTTCCATATAATAGGTGTCCGTCAGTACTTTCTCTTCCTCAGGAGTTTGATGGGCGCGAAAAAATTGTTCGCACTTGTGTAGCCAGCCAATCGGGTCATCTGTGCCGTCATACTTGGAGAAGCGAAGCTTGTGGGTGGTGGCCGGTGCTTTAGGGGGCGGCACGACGGTCTCCTTGGACTTGCTGTCGCCGGAGGATGATGTACTAAGCTTATCAGATTGGAGGCGATTGACGGCAACGCTCAGGCGACTCTGATCGCCTTTGAGCGTGGTGATTTCATCTTTGACAGAGGAGATCTCCAGGAACAACTTGTCCATGGCAGTCTTGAAGTCTACCGCGGAAACACCGTCGCCCATGGTTACGATGGATGCAGCGACGATGCGGAAGGGCAAGAGGGTTAGGGGAGGTCGCAGGATCAGGAGGATCTCCGATACCAGATGTTATGGTGGTTGCTACGGTAGATGAATATGCAAGGTGAATAGCTGCTCGCCCTCCCTAGGAGGCTCCGAGAAGATTATAACTCAACTTGCTTAACTAAAGTACTGGACGTGGACACTTGCTTCTTCTTTAATCTGCGCTTATACTGAATGCCAACGAAAGCGTCCACAACATTTGTTTGACTAGATACTACAACGTTTTGTATTGCGGGAGCAGTACATTTATTGCTGTCTTTGCTCATATTGAGGGGTTTAGTTCAAAAGTTTAACTCCGTTGGTTGCACATTTATGCCTACATCTGAACCGTGTTTGAATAGAGCAGTAATTGACCATGTCATGTAATGAATTTGATGAAGACCGAGATTGTTCGTCTGCTTTGTTGATAGCTGTGTGTATTTGGACCTATTGGTTATTTGCTCAATTTTTACTTTCTATGAAGTGTTGAGAGAATACTCAAGTGATCTTACTTATTGGTTAGTCCGGTGGACATTAGCATTCAAGATTTGAATATGGAGATTTACTATTCGTCTACAGGAGGAAATTTATCTCAAGGTGGAGTTTATTGGATATGTTCCAAATTCACGTCCACGATAAAGGCCGGGCTTCTGCCGGAGCACAGAGAAGGCCCGTCGCCGGATGTTTGGGCCGGAGCGAAGTGGTGCTGTATTTTCTCTCAGGAGCGCATAGTTTAGTCCCACATCGGAAACGCAACCAAGCACAGTCGTGTGAGCCGTCTATATATATATATAGCTCTATGTAGACGATAGGGTAAGACTAAGACAGATAAGACATCTTAGATGAGCCATGTATCATCCCTACTTGTAAACTTTCCTCAATAATGATGGTCTTCCGTGGTTTTTTTCGTAAGGATTTTTCCACGTTAAATCGTGTCTCGCGTTCGATCTTGTTTTTAGCATAATTTGCTAACACTGTACTTGACTCGACTCTCCGCTTCCTTTTAGCTGATCGCAATGTTCAACAGGAAGCAGAGATATTAGTAGGGTCGAAAACGTCTTTTCATTCACAATGCAACACATTGTTGCTTATTGCGTATCCGTATGCTAAGAGTTAAGAGTATATTTTCATATTGTTAAGAGTTCTTACAAGAATTTAACTCAAAGTCCAACCAAAGATATGTAATCACTCAAACTGAAGTATACCAGATACATGCTGGGATAAATTGGCAAAGGGATACCATTCTAAGAAGTCATGATGGGATACATGTTAGGATGAGGGTTCTAAGAGCGCGCTAGAGAAGGAAGCAGGCAGGGTTCGTGTGAATTTTGTTTCTAATTTCTTTCCTTCGGTACAACTGTGAACTGCCTTGCTTAAAGGTCAGGTTCCGACTGTAGCGACTGCCGAAGATATTTAGCAAAAGAGACGATCTCGCACAAAACCCTATAAATATGCAGGCTAGTTATATCATTTTTATTATTTTCAAAAAAATATTCAGGCTATGTATATATGCACCTCGGGCGGGTCTGACCTAATCTCACAAATCCCATATATAAACTCTAATCTGATCATGGCTTGCTCCTCCTTCCGCCGCTGCAAACGCCGCCGTTTGGGAGGCCGCAGGAACCCTTCCCCTTCACCTCCGGAGTCCAGGAACTGGGCATCGCTGCCTTCCGACGTCCTGTGGGAGATGTTCCGGAGGCTGCGGGCCGCCGACATCCTCTGCGGAGCGAGCCAGGTCTGCGCCGCCTGGCGCCGCTTCTCAATCGAGGAGCGCGCTCTGTGGCGGCGCATCGATCTGACCGCCGACGCCGGCGACGCCTGGAACTGGAGCAAGCGCCGGCGTGCCGCCATGGGCCGCGTCGCCCTGGAGCGCAGCGCCGGCCGGTTCCTGTGCCACGTCGCCGCCAGCGCCCCGTCGCTGAGGAGCCTCCGTGTCCGCCCGTTCCGGCACCTCAACATCTATCGTCACAGCGCGCACCTGATCAGCAGGGTCGTCGTCAAGCTCCCGCTGCTGGAGGAGCTCGTGCTGTCGAACCTGATCCTGCCCGATGACATGCTGGCGGCACTCCTCGAGCACTGCCCGCGCCTCGAGCGGCTCGATCTCGGCGGCTGCGTCACGTCCTCGAAGACGGCGCGGAGGAGAGGCAAGAGGACGATCAAGCACCTCACGCTGCCACGGTATGTTCCATATGTTGAACGACCAGAGTCCATCAGATGAGGCTTGATGGGCTACACATAACATTGTGCGGACACTTGCTTGGCTATAAAGGCGCACACGCCCAATTTTAGCAAAACCTTGTTGGAATCTCTCCTCGTTTTCTGTTTTGATCCATCTGGTTTTAAGTTCTTTTGGTTACATATTGCCTAGCAAATATATCCGTCTCTTACTACAGACAAAACCCATTTAGGGCATGTACAGCCCGTTTGTAAGCCCCGTCGGTATAGACGTGTTTTTGCAAAAACACCCCCGCGAGCAGCTACCGACGGCCTTCGCGTCGCCTGGCGAGGCGACCCGAGGCCAAATCGACGAACCCCCGAGCGCTGTACATATCGTCTTTACCAGGCGACGGCGAGTTGGGATCCCGCCCGCGGCGCGCGGGAGTTCTTCTTCGCGCCAGATCGTGGAGGCTGGGAGGCGCGAGAACCGCTCCGCCCCAGCCGCCGCGAGCGCCGCGGCGGGCTGCTCCGCCCCGGCCGCAGGGGAGAGTCCACCTCGACCCCGCCACTGGATCCGACCCCGAGGAGGAGGCTGGCCTCCATGGCCGCGACGGGGAAGAGGAGGCCGCCATGGCCTCGCCCGCGCGCGCCTGTGGGGGAGCTCGCCCGCCCTCCGTCTCGGCCACCACGAGAGAGGGGCAGGTGACGGACAGAAGAGATGCCGGAGGAGAAAAGAGAGATTCGTGGGAGAGGAATCGATGGACGGAGCCTCGAGCTCGCCGGAGCGCTGACGCCCAAGCTCGACGGAGCGCCTGCTATGTTCACGAGAGAGGAACGAAGGAACGAGTGGAGGAGAGGTGGATTGGATCGAGAGGATGAGGTGGTGCCGTGCTAGATAGATAAGCGTGTACTGTGCTCTCTGTTAGATTTTTTTTACCGTTGATCTGACGCAAGAGAAAAGGGAAAAGAGAAAAGGGAAAATAAAAAATATATTCTATCAAATAGCCACACAACGGTATACAAAAATATATTCGTAGTTGATCTTAAGCTACATACAAAGCATTAAACAGCTTATAGACGACCTCTCTGTCTATGGGTTGTATGACCTGTCTGTATATATGTCTGTATGCTAAATTCGAGGTTCTACAGACGACCTGCTGTACATGCCCTTACAATATATAATTATTTTATATTTTTCATTAAACACTATTTATCACAATAACTTTATACACACAGATTAAAAAATATTTCTATCTTTTTTTACCATGTCTTCGACCTAAGGCCTTAGATCCCAAATTTGAGGTAGGATGTCACTTCGTAATCATTGCGTCACCGTAGCATTTCGTTTGTATGTGTGAAAAATTATTCAAAAATTGATTAATTAGGTTCAAAATGTTCGTCTCGCAAAGTACAACAAAACTGTGCAGTTAGTTTTTGATTTCATCTACATTTAGTACTCCATGCATGTTATGACATTTTGATGTGATGAGAATCTTTTTTTTGCATAGTAAACTTTAGAGGTAGAATTTAGGGTTAAATTGATGGCCTCGCAGTCTGTTAGAGACGAGAGATTTCTGCAGGAGTAACACTGGCCTCATCTGAAAGGGTGAGGTGGTAGCCATAGCGCACGTTGTGGTGAGAAGTGAGCTCGATATACATAAAAAAGGCATCCACTCAGCTCAGTAATAGTACAGAGAGCCAGAGAATAGCAGGAGTGTGCATAAAATAAAAAAAGTAGACTGGGTTGTGAGTTTAGCGGTTTCAACCAAAATGAGTCTATGTGTATCTTGATTTTTCTTGGGGCTAATGCTTTTCGTGGACAGCGTTGGGCCTGCCCTAACTCACTTTCCTTTGTCCTACTCTCAGCGTTCGCTTTTCCTTGGGACAGACCCAACGCTACACCAGGTATGGTAGCCCCAACCTCCACGTATTCAGCTAATCTCCACGTCAAACAAAATAGTAGTTACGCTGGGTGTCAAACATCCTGCAGGAGTGTCGAGTGCCTCGTCTTGCAAAAGGCTCAAGCACCTGTTGAAGAACGCGTTATGACACAAGTGCTAGACTTTTCATGTGTGTTCCTATGGACCACACGTTACATGCATCTCTCCACAATTCAAGCATGTCCGTTAACTTTTTCCAGCTGCGCCAAAGCAATCATGAGAGCAAAGGATGGCTTGTGTTCCAGTCTCATAATTTCTTGTCGACGTGATCTCCAACTTTTACGTGAGGCTACCTGTTGACACGAAACCGCGCCAACGAAGTCGCCGATGCCTTGGAGCGAAACCGGTCAGACCGCTTGGTGAAACCGGTCAGACCGCTTTCCTGGAGCGAAACCGGTCAGACCGCTTTGTGAAGCCGGTCAGACCGCTTTTGATGGGGCGACGATAAAACCTAGAATCTCGAGCTCGGGAGGGACCCCGTCGGAGCTTGAGAGTCTAGGGTTGTTCTAGGATCGGCAGGCCACCTAGAACGCCCTCAAACGTCGTCGAGACGAGAGAAGAACAGAAGATATGGGGATTGGAAGAGCTAGGAGTTGGAGATAAAAGTAATGCAGAACATAAAAGTAAAGAAAACGATAAATAAGATAAAAAAGATAAATTCGATTGGATGTTGGATAGATGATATCTCAATCGGCCATAACCCTTTATATTTATAGGGTGGGATGGTCTTCCCCGTTGAGTTGGTTTACAATACGGGATAAAACTCTTTGAAAGTCCTAAACCTACTCCATCACGACAGAAACCGGTCAGACCGCTTCTAGGAACCGGTCAGACCGGTTTGGCTGTTGCCAGATCAGCTACAGTAAAACCGGTCTGACCGCTTCCTAGAACCGGTCTGACCGGTTGCCCTGATTTGATAGGCAACTGCCAATTTTGGTCGTCAACATATGCCCCCCTGTTTTTTAGCAAAGCTTGCGTGCTAGAAAACAATCTTTTGGACCAAAATTACCTAAGGACGATGATGGATAATACATCGGCCATATATAAGTTCTAAGGGCGATATATAAATTATCGGCCATACCTTGCTTTATCTCAAGTTGATGATGAAACAACTTGTTTTGGCTTCCATACTTGCTTGATTGTCGCTGATCTTGTTGGCACCACCTTTGCAAGTTGTTTCAATGATTCTTGTTTGTTCATTGATTGCTTCTGACATGGCTTCACACTTCTGACTTTATTCTGAAACTTCTTTTGTTCCTGAGCAGCCCCTATCTTCTTATATTTGGCCAGGAGCTCTTCAAAGCTCGGCCTTGCTCTGTTTCTTCGTTTCCCATGTAAACCGGTCAGACCGGTTCTGGAACCGGTTAGACCGGTTTGTGCAGGACCGGTGTTTTTGCTTTTGTTTTGCCCCCCGAGTGTTTGAGTCTTCGACTTGAACCGAGGGGTCTTTTCTGATGGCATCTTTGTAGGTCTTTCTTCACCAATGATCACATTTTTCCCTTTAGCTTTTTCGGCTTGATGCGGCCGAATCAACACTTTCGGATTCACCAATTCAAGTGTGTGTATAGGAAAAGGGTTCTCATCAACCTGCATTACACCAATCATCAATCGTCCTTGATCTATGGCCGATTGTATTTGTCTACGGAAAACATTGCAATCATTGGTAGCATGAGAATAAAGATTATGAAACTTGCAATAAGCTCGCCGTTTCAACTCATCATTCGGCGGTATAGTATGAGAAAATTTCAACTTTCCGGCCTTTGCAAGCTCATCAAAGATCCTATCACACTTAGTTATATCAAAGGTAAATTTTACTTCTTCGTGCCGATTTTTCTGAATCGGCTTGAGAGAAGCACAAGTGCTAGGATTATCTTTAGATGACCATACAAATTCAGCAGCGTAAACTTCTTTACCCTCATCATCTGAAGAATCATAATTGATGGTATGCACACCAAGACGATCGGGTTTAGGCTTAGAATCCTTACTTCGGCTTTCCTGAGCCAAAGCACGTTGCATCACTTGATTAATGGTTAGAAACTCATAGCCTTCTAATCTTTCTTTGATATGAGATCTCAAACCATTAAGACATAATTCAGCAAGATCCTTTTCAGAAATAACCAAACTATAACATCGGTTTTTTGTATCTCTAAATCTTCTAATATATTCAGAAACAGGCTCATCACTCTTTTGCCTAACCGATGTTAAGTGAGAAAGTCTCAATTCATTATCACTATTGTAAAAGTGTTCATGAAATTTTTTCTCTAATTGAGACCATGTATGAATGGAATTAGGGGATAATGCTGAAAACCATGAGAAAGCAGTACCAGATAATGACAAAGGGAACATTCGGATTTTTAAATGATCAAGATTTCCATGAATACCCATTTGTGCATTAAATTGGCTAACATGCTCCCATGTAGTTCTACTATCCTCCCCAGTGAATTTAACAAATTCGGGTACCTTGAAATTGTGAGGATATGGTATAGCATCAAAACTCTCAGGATATGGCTTTTGACACACTAGAGTTTTATCTTTAAGCTCTACACCGAAAGTTTCTTTAAACATGATGGCCAAATCTTTTTTGTATTTTTCAAGCAACTGATCATGATAAGCATCATTTGGCCTTTGCATACTAGAATTATTCGGTGCATAATGTGGTACCTGGTTCGGCTGTACATACGGTACTTGTTGCGAATAAACATTGTTTGGCACTGTACCGTATGAATAACCTGAACTCTGAGGAGGCATAGGATAATATGTAGTTGCATATGGAGGAACAAAATTACCAGCAAACCCATTTGTTCGGCTAGAATCAACCTGAACATGAGGTATACTAGCAATTGGTTCAGGGGATGATTGATAAGCAACTACAGTACCAGAACCGGTCTGACCGGTTTGAACCGGTCTACCAGAACCGGTCTGACCGGTTTGTAAAACCGGTCTGACCGCATTGTGTGGTTCTGGAATCGTTTGACCTTCAAAATAATTCATCGGCATGCCAAATTGAGGCGTGAGTGTTGCCGATGATCCAGGAGGCATTACATGATTTTGTGAAGTACTAGCAACATCAAACTTAGGAGCATTACTATCATTGATCAAAGGTTGCTTGCCTAATGAACTATCAATCATGTTTTGGACAGTAGCAAACATCTGTTTTTGACCATTGACTAATAATTGATTAATTTGCTCCAAAGTAACAGGTGGTGCTATAGTACTCACAGTGTTTGTTTGTTCGTCATGTTCGTCTTCGCTTGAAACGAAGACTATCTCCTTGTCCTTGGAGATGCCGCCCTTCCGATTCTTGGAGAAGTGAGACAAAAACCACTGAGTAGCCTCTTCATCTGCTGCTGCTTTGCGTCGGGCTTCCTTCTCCTCACGGTCCTTCATGAAGGCCTCATAAGCTTGACGCTCCTCAGCCGATAATTCATCAACGATCGGCTTAACAATATTAGCAGAATCAACATCACTAGGTTTTGGTAGATTAACCATAGTAACAGATCCCTTTGCTTTCGTCCCCAGCGGAGTCGCCAAAAATATGTTGACACGAAACCGCGCCAACGAAGTCGCCGATGCCTTGGAGCGAAACCGGTCAGACCGCTTGGTGAAACCGGTCAGACCGCTTTCCTGGAGCGAAACCGGTCAGACCGCTTTGTGAAGCCGGTCAGACCGCTTTTGATGGGGCGACGATAAAACCTAGAATCTCGAGCTCGGGAGGGACCCCGTCGGAGCTTGAGAGTCTAGGGTTGTTCTAGGATCGGCAGGCCACCTAGAACGCCCTCAAACGTCGTCGAGACGAGAGAAGAACAGAAGATATGGGGATTGGAAGAGCTAGGAGTTGGAGATAAAAGTAATGCAGAACATAAAAGTAAAGAAAACGATAAATAAGATAAAAAAGATAAATTCGATTGGATGTTGGATAGATGATATCTCAATCGGCCATAACCCTTTATATTTATAGGGTGGGATGGTCTTCCCCGTTGAGTTGGTTTACAATACGGGATAAAACTCTTTGAAAGTCCTAAACCTACTCCATCACGACAGAAACCGGTCAGACCGCTTCTAGGAACCGGTCAGACCGGTTTGGCTGTTGCCAGATCAGCTACAGTAAAACCGGTCTGACCGCTTCCTAGAACCGGTCTGACCGGTTGCCCTGATTTGATAGGCAACTGCCAATTTTGGTCGTCAACACTACCACTCAGTGCTCGCTGCGTTGGGCTTGTCCTTAGCATATCTGCAATAGAGCACTCGCTGCCTACAAAAGCTCAATTTCATCCTAGCATCCGGGTACAGTTGGCATTCCGAGGCTACCATCCCCGTCATCGCAATGGCCTGGCCTAAGTACTTGAATCTCACGGCATCCACATGTCGTACACCTAATCGACAGGGTGCCTAATAAGAGACTCCCCTATTGGAGCAGCTCATGCTGTCGCACGTCGTCAACTCATCATGTGTGACCGTGCACCTCGACCGACCTCGACCAGTGCTCCCATTTGGGGTCGGTTGACCTGGGCAGCTTTGATGCCGTCTCATCGGAGACGGAAGAGGGGATGCAGCTGCGGGAAAGGTGTCACAGGACGATCAAAGCTTTGACTCCGACAACGTGGATCCCAAATTACATGTAATATGGGTACAACACTACGTTGGACTCTGATACGATTATTATGCATTTGGTCCCATCCCTATCCGTGCATCTCCTTCCAAGTGAAGAAATGGAGAGTACAATGAAGATACATTTGTGTGTGTGTGCGCGCGCGCGCTGAACCCAATGATCTTTATGGTTGCTCTAGTCCTACTCTCGTTCATCTGGAGGGTGATATATAGTCCATAGGAGGTTGGGGTATTGTTTAGTAATGCAGACATGGTGCCCGAGCTATCTAATCGTTGTTGGATATGGTTGTGTCCCATGGTTTCTACAGGTAGGCAACAGGTGGTGACAGCCCTATCCGTCTCTTGTAATCCAACACGTTTGGTATGACGTAAGAGGTCGTAACGACATACTCCAGGCTGATAGACTGGGGGTAGGGGGATATTCTCTTGGTAGTTCTTAGGTGCATAGAACTAGGTCCTAAGTTATCTTTATCTTGAGTTTGGTCCTCTTGGGTTTCACACTCTCTCTCTCCACGCTATCACTTATCCCAGTCTATGCCTTGGTTATTCATTTAAGATATAATCATGAACATATTACTTCTTTTGACTATCATCTTCCCTTGGGATAAAATAAATAACGGTACACATGAATACTCATATGTGAAATGCTACAACCCTATATCTATGTGCTTGCAGGTTTATTCTTGATCGTAAGAAATTCCAACAACATCTCCATTGAGTCTTGAAGAGGATTGCATGGCCCAATAGATGTACCAGAATCCTGTAAAGCTTAGTTAGATTATTTGTGGCCATTCAAAAGCTCCCACAAAACATGTTCTTATTGGAAATAGTAATATGCACTATATTTATTTGACGAAAAAAATAGAAGATGCAGAGTAGCAATGTTTCCTTCTGGGCTGTTGCATGATCTCTGGTAGTGCGAGGAGTAGCAATGTTCTCTCTGGGTTGTTGCATGATCTCTAGTAGTGCAAAGAATTCGGTAGCACCATTGCTTTTTGTGCATATAAAGAATATCTAAATACAAGCCCGCATGTGACCTGGGCGTCCGTTTTAACACTGACTGTTCTTGAACTCCAAAACGGACTCGAAGTCAACTTGATTTGTTTTGGGCATCCACCTTGGCATCTCAAAATGGGTAAGCTTCGTGCCTCCTTCTCGGCTTGAATACCCTTGTTGGTCTCCTCCATCGCCATGCCATCCTCCAAGAATGGTTGTATGAATGGATGACATGTCCAGATCAAAAGTAGTATTGTTGCTTGCTTGAACTAAGTCTAGGAAAAGTTTAGGATGGCGGCATAGACTAGCTCGAGACTAATTTTTAGTTTTACAATTTCTGAATTGAATTATTTATAATCCATGTTACCATATATTTGCCTCCCAAGCTCTATATACATACTTCTGATTAGTTTA
The DNA here is from genome assembly GCA_033239725.1 of Echinochloa phyllopogon. NCBI lineage: Eukaryota > Viridiplantae > Streptophyta > Magnoliopsida > Poales > Poaceae > Echinochloa > Echinochloa phyllopogon. Next base: position 16,626,549 of record BTCW01000015.1, on the reverse strand, counting down.
GCCTCTACCTTTGCAATCGCATCGCTCATGCCCACAGGTAAAACCAACTGTCGGTTGTACCATCTACTGCTTGCTTTGGTAAGACCACTTATAAGAACCTGATAAGATGCTTGAGAGTGTGTGACTCTATTCCTTGACCATATTCTAGTAGATAATTGGAAAATATACACTTGTGTGTTTTTTTGTTTTGTTTCTAATATGACAAGTTAGAACAGTCATCATAATGAGAAAACAAGGATGCTTGCAACACGCACTACAACTACTACAATTCCTTCAGCGGGTCATTCTATTTCATCACCACCAACTTATGATGGTATAGGTGTTGATCAGTACATAGAGTGAAAACTTCAAAATATTTTATGCGTGAATGGAGAAAGATTAAGAACGCTACTGGTGTTTTAAGAAATCATACATCAACATGGTGGTCAAATTTAAGTGCTTCAGATAAACCTCGAGCATGGCAAGACATGAAAATACTTATGAGGGGAACTTTTGTTAATCCATATGTATTTAATTCATATGATGAGGTGAATCATTTAGACAATCAGTCTCTTGTTGTTCCTCCTGCCACGACTAACCTTTTGCAGGATACAGTACAAAAGAGAGAGGACGACGAGACAGAAAATGAGGTGGCCATAGCCTCATGTGAAAAATTCAGAATCAACATCTTCAAATGCATCTAATACTCCTGCTGAAAATGAAAGTCAAGATAATGTCACAATTAATGAGCATGCTAAAGATGTTTTGGATTCAATCACTTGTGCTGAAAATAGATGGTCTTTATATTGATAGTGAAAAAGACGAGCCAAGATTGTTGTCTTCTCTAAATACTTTGGGTTATGTTGAATTTGATATTTTGTGTAATATGAATTATTTGGAAGAGAAACTTTTTGGATATGCTGATTTGCCATGGTTTTTGAAGCACACATATCATGTTATTGGCAAACATAATAACAAAGTACAATATTTGATACATCGACTTTATATTTGTATAAATCTGAGCTCTCCTTTTGTTGTACACGATTGTGATCAACTAGATTGCCCCTCTAGTTTTGTTTTAACGAATCAGGTTTACTCCCAAGAAAGGAAGCATTGTTGGTTACTACCTATGCATGCTAGTGCTGTTTTTTATTGCATTAAACACATACTAGTGGTTATGCAACCATCTAGCTATTCTCGCGTTGTGTTTTGTTGGTGCTAATCTTTTGCAAGATGGTGTTGACAAAGATCATGTGAATTTCGATCAAGGAGCCTACTTGCTAACATCTCTGTAGGAGAAGATATTTTGGGAGATCGGAAACATGGTCATGTCCCTTTCCATAATATTTGCAATTCATATTGTTTTCACAACCTTGTGTTTCTTCATGTCGTGCAGGGCCAGCTTAGAGTACAATCGACGCCGATGATGGCTTTTCGTCAAGAAGGGAAGGATGATAAGGACATGACATCCATGCATACGACCATGCTTAGAGGATGACATAGAGATGGAGGAGACCAGGAAGTGTATCCAAACCGAGAAGGAGGCCCGAAGCTTATCCAGTTTGGGACGCCAAAGTGGAGGCCCAAAAACAAATTAAGTTGACTTTGAGTCTGTCTCGAAGTCTAGGAGAGTCTGTCTCGAAGTCTAGGAGTAGTCAGCGTTAAAACGGATGCCCAAGTCGCATGCGAGCTCGGATTTGGAGTTCTTTATATACACAAAAAGCTAAGAAGATAGGGACCAATCTCCTGTCAAAATTCGAGTCATTGGGAATTGATGAAATAAGTTGACGTCCAAAATCTATCACGGTGTTGCGTCGTCATATTTTGGCCTTTGGGCCGTGTATCGTATTGGAGCCCATTAGAAGTGCATCCATGGTCTTGCCATGACTCTGGATTCATTATTAAACAACCACCGCCCCACCATTATGGTTTGAGTTTTGGTTAGATCAATTATGTCAAGAACAGTGTCGCCGCTCGTCGGTTTGTGAGACTCCAATTTTATGAGTTTAATCATATATCTGCGATTGTGTTGCATTCTTTGTTGTTCTTGCTTGCGTCCTTCGATTCACAAGCATGGATTAGCCTTCTTGCCAAGGTCAACCGTGCAACGCCGGTTGATAACCTGAGTAGATGTGGTGCTGCGATTGCGGGGTTCAGAACGTGTCATTCAGAAGCCGGATCGAGTTGTGTTGCGACTCCACCAAATCGAGAGTTATCTAAACTTTTCGGAAGATCGGGAACCCTAGTTCACATCATTTTTGCTGGAGATGACTTGAAGTCATTGGAAGTGCATAGGAATATTTTTCCTGTCTTGATGTTCTCCCACTCCTCGTGTGTGTCAAATGCATATCACCCCTATCATATTCTTTACCCCCGCCTTTGTTAGTCCGTAGTTTAATTAGTAATTATATCCTTATTAGTTATCAATACTTTTTATCTATTGCTTCCCTGATGTAACAAATATAATACTCTGGAATACTCTCATGGTGTGTAGAGTGTGTTTTTGTGCAAGAAAAGCTGCTCTAAGTTTTTGCTGAACCAAGACAAATTTCATTACTGCAACATAAATTTCACCATCCCCAGGGTTATATAGCAAGACCTCGTGGTTATATATAGCAAGAGAGAAAAGGATCACTTAGCATCGTTGCATCATTAATTTCGGATGTGTCGACACATATGCAGCATATCCGGCTGGGTCGGCACTCTGCATGCCACAGCTCCATCTCGTAGCCCACAACAACCAAGGGATCAGGCATAACACCTGTTTGGTAAAGATTGTCCCTCAACTTATAAATTGTGTTTCCTACTTAATTTCTAATGTAGATTTCTAACGTGGGACTAAACCTAACAACATATAGCAACACTTAATTTTAGTGCAAAGAAAACTAGCTTAGCTCAAAACTAAAATTAGGGGGCTCAAAGTTCAAGAAAGTACATGCTCTTTCAAAAAAAAAGTGCATGTTCTTTTCTATAATCAATTAATCATCTTGATACCTCGAGATCCCATTTATGAGAACGTGAATTTTACGTACAAGTCATGTATATATGTTCTTGGTAAATTTATGTGAAATTACAAACCGTGCCCTCAAAAAATATCCGCGCATGACTTGTCACTGCAAATTTAGGGGTCAAGCAACCCAAAACCTGACGAACCACCACGTGAGCTAGCTGGCTAAGGGGCATCACATGAGTCTCCTATCTTACCTGAAATACATGACAATTAGATTTATTAAACATAAATTTTAGTATTAAAGATGTTTCACTACCAGAGAACATCACATCCGCACCGGTTGGAAACGGGCTTTAGCACCGGATTCTCAACCGGTGCTAAACTTCCGGTGCTAAAGGGGGTCTAAACTTCCGGTGCTAAACTTCCGGTGCTAAAGGGGGTCTAAACTTCCGGTGCTAAAGGGAGAACGGGCTTTATGCTACCCCCTTTAGCACCGGGTAGCATAACCGGTGCTAAATGGGGCCTTTAGCACCGGTTCTAAACACCAACCGGGGCTAAAGGCCCTGCCAACACAGCGGGGATAGGAGGGCCTTTAGCACCGGTTGGTGTCTACAACCGGTGCTAAAGGGCCTGGATTTCTTTTTTTTGTTACTTTTTACAGCCGTCATGCATGTATGTTTATATATGTATTATGCAATGTATTCAAATATGTATTCAGCCGTCGTGCATGTAGTACTATTGTTGGGGGTGATCATTAGGGGTACCCAAACCTATGGGATAACCGCCCTCGGTAAACATTAATCTCATGCGATTAACCAGAAAAAGAGAAACAGAAGTTAAGGCCCACGGCCCAGCAACAAACGAAGGCCTAGTCAAGGCGCCCCGTGGCATGCCTCGACGTAAACCATAATCTCCGCTTCACTTGAGGGAACCGACCCCTCGAGCGAATCAGAGAACTCCGCTTCGGTCGAGGCCTGAGGATCGAGCCTCGAGCAACCCACGGAATGGGGAGGGCTCCTCCTCGGTCGAGACCCTCGCTCCGACGGATAATTAATGGCGCCCACTACCACCGTGCGTCCAAAGTCAAAAGGCAGATCGCTCGCCATACCGCCCTGGCAGCCACGACCCCTCCCGTCGCATTCGTCAACTCCCGTCACTATGCTGCCAACCGAGGCTCTGTGCGAACAGGCCGGCGCTGTGCGAACAGAGCCCGTCACTCTGAGCTCCTGTGCTGCCAACTCTGACGACTCGAAGACCTTCGTCGGACGGGAGAGACCCTCGAGCACAGAGCAGGAGAAGAAGACAGGATGGCGGAGGTATGGCGGGCCATTCCGAGCGCTATGCAACCAACCCCGGTGCTGTGCGCACATGTCGCCACTATGCGAACAGGGCCAGGTCTCTCCAACTCCCTGTGCTACCAACTCCCACAGCGATTTCCCACAGAATGAGCTGTGCGCAGGCATGGAAGACCCTCGAAATAGTGTATGCGCGAGCCATTACCGCACGAAGGACACCTCGGATCCTCAAAATCACTCCTCGGTATCATCACCAGTACAAGAATCGACTACAAGGATCGCAATGTCGCGCGACAGCAAACAAGGATAAAGAAGCACGCCCAGCGCCACTCCTACTACTGTGCGGCAACTATGCCTGTGCAGCAACACACTCCTGTAACCCCTCCTCCTTGGCCTATAAAAGGAGGGGGTGATCGAGCAAAAGACACACAGACGAAGAGATCAAGAATTCGCACACACTCAGAAAAACCACGATATTGGCACTCCGCCTCAATCATCTGGGACTCGGAGGTCTAGCCTCTCATCCCAACCTGCTTGTACCCCCTACTACTTGCAGCCCAATGCAGAATAATACATCGCACGTACCGCCTTGCTGGAAGTACGGTCTTCAGACCGGAACCAGGATAAACCCGTGTCTTGCGTTATCTTCTGCATCAACCATCAGGGGAGGGAACACAGCGCATTTCTGGTTGGTGTCGGGACCACGATTTCTAAACACCAACAGTGGCGCGCCAGGTAGGGGCCTCGCGCTGTGATCGATTGTTTCATCCACCATCTCCCTTGATGGCAACCCGAGTCGTACGCGACAACCTTTTTTCGATGCCAGCATCGGATCAACTCCCTACCGGATTCGAAATCCGGTTCGGGAGTCTTGACTTCAGGGCGACTAGCGATGGCTACAACATGCAACTCCTGACGAGGAACGCCAGCTTGAGCATGCCACCACCACTCCCATCACCATCACCACGACGCAAAAGGCGTTCGCGTCAACGCGCGCGGCGAATGCGTGCAGAGCAACGCGGAATGGCCCGCGCCGGCTCCCCCGAATGGGTTGAGCCCAGCACGTCAAGGGCAAAAAACACTGCCACCGCAGCACACCCAGCCGGGGATAGCACGGTCGACCCATGGCGAAACCCCGGTGAGACACGCACCACAACTATGACCAACTCTTCCATCAGTTGACACGGACATGACGACATATGAGGATTTGCCGGGGCACCACCTGATCTCAATTCACAACCTCATAGCAATGTCACCAGACAACGACTACCCTGACTCTGGCAGCGAGGCATCCGAGAGCGGCCGGAGGATCCTCGAATGGGATTACTCAGGGCTTCGCGATCGAGAGGCCTTCCTATCATTCTAGGCTGCAGCAGATTATTGCCTAACCTGCTCCGATGACCCAAGCGAGGGGGATTACGATCCCGCCAGGGAATGCTTCGTCATCCTTCCGGGAAAGGATGGCGGAGATGACGGGGCAAGAGAGCCAACGCACGTCAGAGATCATGAACAGGCGCATAACAACGTTGCGCTTGCACAAGCACAACTGGCCCAAGTCCGCGAACTTGAAGCCAAGCTTGAGGAAGAACACCGACAGGTCTGAGAGCTCTGGGCAACACTTGAGGACAATCATCCTATGCGCGGCGTGCGTGCTAGGGAAGCTGGGCGCATAGCACGAGCCCGCATCGAGGCTGATGACGATGTGGACGACCCACTCGCGTTAGCCAGGGCAAGCCAAAAACTTATCCCCGCGGCGACTCTGATCCGAGCCATGCCCGAGCCATCAACGCCCGAAGGCCGAAACCTACGCCAAGAGGCGCAGCTCCTAATCGAGCAAGCGGCTGTGCAACAAGCCGAAAGCTCAGCTTCTCGCATCCGCAGTTCCTCCGGCCCAAAAACTGGTGGAGCAACACGGGAGCACGAGGTATCAACACAAACCCCGCGAAGGGACAGTCCAATGCCACCCCCGCCCTCGAATAAGGGAAAGACACCTTCGGTGCACGAACGCATCGGGAGGAAGCCTCTCAAGGAGCGAATCCTTGACACACGTGGTGACGCTAGCGACGACGACGTTCGCAACACCCTCAATAGAAAGAGGCAGGATGACACATCTCGCGGATTCCACCCCCGCCGTGGAGGCCGCTACGACAGCGACGAAGACAAGAGCGCAACGCCAGAGCCCCCGGGAACCCGGGTATTTGGCCGGGAGATTCGTGTGGCCCCGATTCCCGCATGATTCAGGCAGCCGACGACCATCGCCAAGTACTCGGGGGAGACGGACCCAAGGGTGTGGTTCAACGACTATCGCCTCGCCTATTTATTGGGCGGTGCAACCGACGACGCCATGATCATCCGCAACTTGCCGCTTCATTTGGCGGATTCTGCGCGGACATGGCTAGAGCACCTACCCGCGAACCAGATTCACGACTGGAATGACCTCGTGAAGACGTTCGTGGGTAACTTTTAGGGCACCTACCTACGCCCTGGAAACTCATGGGACCTTCGAGGGTGTCGCCAAACATCCAACGAGTCCCTTCGTGATTTCATCCGCCGCTTCTCCAAGCGTTGCACCGAGCTCCCGAGTGTGGGTGACTCCGAAGTCATCCACGCTTTTCTCAAGGGCACAACCTATCGGGACTTGGTGCGTGAGCTAGGACGCAGTCCTCCTACTAGTGTAAACGAACTGTTCGACGTCGCTACCAATTTTGCCTCCGGCGAGGAGGCGGTTGGAGCCATCTTTGAGAGTGGAAGGGGGAAGCGGACGGAGGAAACGCCCGCGGAGTGCAGAAAGTCCAAAGGATCTGCCAAGAAACAAAGGCAAGGCAAAAAGGGGAAGAAGCCCTAAAAAGCCTCGTGCTAATAAGAGTGGACTGAGGACCCTGACGAAATACTCGCAGTCGATCCTGCTGCGCCCAAAGCTCCTCGAGGCCCCCCTCGAGGAGGCGGCATCTTCGATGACATGCTCAAGAAACCTTGCCCTTATCACAAGGGCGTCGTAACCCACACCCTCGAGCAGTGCGGAATGCTAAAGAAATACTTCAACCGCGCCGCTTCGAAGGATGAAGGGGAAAAAAGAGACACGGGCGATGGGAGTGGCCAAGGCATCCCGGAGGTGGAGAACGTCTTCTTCATTTTCGGTGGGCCAACCGCGAACATGAACCCTCGACAGCGCAAACGTGAGCGCTGAGAGGTATTCTCCATACACAAGGCGGGGCCGTCGTACCTCGACTGGTCAGAGGAAACCATCTCCTTCGGTCGAGAGGACTACCCCAACTACATCCCGAACCCGGGGCAATACCCGCTTGTCGTTGATCTTATCATCGGCAATACCCGGTTCTCCAAGATACTCATGGATGGAGGCAGCAGCCTCAATATCATGTATGCTTCATCCTTGGATCTCATGGGCATCGGGAGGGACACGCTGCGCCCCAGCAAGGCGCCGTTCCATGGCGTTGCACCGAGAAAGCGAGTTCAGCCCCTCGGGCAGATCGATCTGCCGGTTTGCTTCGGTACCCCCGACAACTTCCGCAGGGAGACCCTAACCTTCGAAGTGGTGGGATTTGGAGGTGCGTACCACGCCATCCTCGGCCGCCCATGCTACGCCATGTTTATGGCAATCCCAAACTATACCTACTTCAAGTTGAAGATGCCGGGACCAAACGGCGTCATCACCGTGGCCCCATCGTTCGAACATGCCTACATATGCGACGTGGAATGCGTCGAGAGTGTCGAGGCGCTTGCCAAGGATGAGGCTCTCATCGCAGACCTGGAGAATATGGCGAACGAAACCATCCTCTCCACTTCGAAGCATGCAGGGAGTTTCGAGCCCGCAGAGCACACCAAGGCTATGCCCCTCGACTCGGGTATCCCCAGTGACAATACGGTGCGAGTCAGCTCGACCCTCGACAACAAATAGGAGGTGGTGCTCGTCAACTTCCTCCGCGCCAACACCGACATCTTCGCGTGGAGCCCCTCTGATATGCCAGGCATACCGAGGGAGGTCGCCGAGCACTCCCTTGACATCCTGCCCCATTCCAAACCGGTGGTTCAACGCCTGCGACGCTTCGACGAGCACAAGCGCAGGGCCATTGGTGAGGAGCTACGCAAGCTCCTCGAGGCCGGATTCATCAAGGAGGTATTTCACCCTAACTGGCTCACCAATCCTGTTTTAGTTAAGAAAAAGAATGGGAAGTGGAGGATGTGCATAGATTATACTGGTTTAAATAAAGCATGTCCAAAAGTCCCTTTTCTTTTACCACGTATCGATCAGATCGTAGATTCAACCGCAGGATGCGAGCTGTTATGTTTCCTTGATGCTTATTCTGGTTTCCACCAAATTAAGATGAAAGTTTCTGACCAACTGGCAACCTCCTTTATCACACCTTTTGGTATTTTCTGCTATGTCACGATGTCGTTTGGCCTTCGAAATGCCGGAGCTACACATCAGCGATGTATGCTTCGTGTTTTCGGAGATAATATCGGGCAAACCGTAGAAGCATATGTCGACGATATTGTAGTAAAATCCAGGAAGGTGGACGACCTGGTAAACAATTTGTGCATTGCGTTTGATTGTCTCCGGGCCAACGGGGTAAAACTGAATCCGGAAAAATGCGTTTTTAGGGTACCTCGAGGTATACTCTTGGGTTTCATAGTCTCTCAGTGAGGCATTGAGCCCAACCCTGAAAAAGTCTTGGCCCTCGAACAGATGGGACCGATCCGAGACCTAAAGGGGGTACAAAGGGTATTGGGATGCTTAGCAGCCCTAAGCCGGTTCATCTCGCGTCTCGGCGAGAAAGGCTTACCCCTGTACCGACTCCTAAAAAAGAGCGAGCATTTTTCTTGGACCCTCGAGGCTCAAAAATCCCTCGACGGGCTAAAAGTGTCTCTTGCACGAGCGCCAGTCTTAACGCCACCTAAGGAGGGTGAGCGCCTCTACCTCTACGTAGCCGCAATGACTCAAGTAGTCAGCGGAGTCATCGTCATAGAAAGAACTGAGGAAGGACACGCTCTGCCCGTCCAAAGGCCGATATATTACATCAGTGAGGTACTGACCGAAACCAAGACGCGATATCCACAAATCCAGAAGCTGCTCTACGCAGTGGTGCTAGCTCGGCGCAAATTGCGCCACTACTTCGAAGCTCATCCTGTCACCGTGGTCTCATCTTTCCCCTTGGGGGAGATACTCCGCAACCAGGATGTCTCGGGTAGAATAGCCAAATGGTCCGTGGAGTTGATGGGCGAAACACTCACTTATGCCCCCCGCAAGGCAATTAAATCGCAAATCTTGGCCGATTTCGTGGCAGAGTGGACCGACACACAGCTGCCCCACCTCAGATCCAAGCCAAATGTTGGATCATGTACTTCGACGGGTCAGTGATGAAAACCGGTGCGGTCGCGGTCCTACTCTTCGTCTCACCCCTCGAAGAACATATAAGGCACGAGGTACGCTTGCACTTTCCGACGTCCAATAACATGGCCGAATATGAGGCCTTACTAGCCGGCCTTCGCATAGCCATTGAATTGGGCGTTAAACGCCTCGACGTCCGGGGAGATTCACGATTGGTCATCGACCAGGTTATGAAGGAGGCAAGCTGCCACGACGACAAGATGCAAGCGTACTGCAATGCAGTACGCCGACTCGAAGACAAATTCCATGGCCTCGAGCTCAACCACATCGCGCAAAAATACAACAAGGAGGCCGATGAATTAGCAAAAATTGCGTCAGGGCGGATCACTGTTCCCCCAAACGTATTCGCCCGTGACCTAACAGAGCCAAGCATCGACCTCAAGCCAATTCCCAAAGCTCCTGATGCTCCCTCGAGGTCCGAACCCTCGGGGGCTCCATATATCGAGCCCATGGATGAGGATCCTTCGAAAGAGGAACCTGAAGCCTCAAGTCAGGAGATATCCTCGGCGGACGAGGGTGAAATTATGGAGATCGACGAGGCCCCATTGACTCGCGATTGGCGCAACCAATAATTTGCCTGGATCAGCTGAGGGGAACTACCCTCGGATCGAACCGAGGCTCGACGCATCGCGAGAAAGGCCAAGTCGTTCCACATCATCGATAGGGAGTTGTACAAGCGCAGCCCCTCCGGAATTTTGCAGCGGTGCATTCCAATCCCGGAGGGAAGGGAGCTCATTCGAGACATCCACGCTGGCATATGCGGCCACCACACGGTGCCCCGTACCCTCGTGGGCAACGCGTTTCACCAAGGCTTCTACTGGCCCACGGCTGTAGCAGACGCCAACGAAATCGTCCGCACCTACGAAGAGTGTCAATTCTACGCACGCAAAACTCACCTCCCGGCCCACATCTTGCAAACCGTTCCTATCACATGGCCATTCGCCGTATGGGGGTCGACCTCGTCGGTCCAATGCGAGCAGCGCCCGGGGGCTTTACACATCTGCTGGTGGCCATCGACAAGTTCTCGAAATGGATTGAGGCTCGACCAATCAGTAGCATCAGATCCGAACAGGCTGTCCAATTCTTCACAGATATAATTCACAGGTTCGGGGTCCCCAATTCGATAATTACTGACAATGGCACCCAGTTTATAGGCAAGAAATTCTTGGAGTTCTGTGACGACCACCATATCCACGTGGATTGGTCGGCCGTAGCACATTCTCAGACAAATGTCCAAGTAGAACGTGCCAACGACATGATTCTACAAGGCCTCAAGCCAAGAATATTCAACAAGCTGAATAGATTCGGTGGAAAATGGGTGTCAAAACTGCCCTTGGTAATTTGGAGCCTTAGAACAACCCCAAGCAGAGCCACGGGTTTCACCCCATTTTTTCTCATCTATAGCGCCGAGGCTATCCTCCCCACAGACTTGGAATATGGGTCCCCAAGGCTCAGAGCCTTCCAAGAGGAAAGGAATAAGCAAGTTCGTGAAGACTCACTCGACCAAGTGGATGAAGCTCGAGACGTCGCGGTCTTACATTCAGCCTGGTACCAGCAGTCGCTTCGAAAATATCAAGCCCAAAAGGTTCGACGACGAGACCTCAACAAGGGGGACCTAGTGCTAAGGCTGCGACAAGACAATCGAGGGCATCACAAGCTCACACCGCCATGGGAAGGGCCCTACATCATCGCTGAGGTCCTCAAACCACGCACATACAAGCTCGCAAACGAGAAAGGCGAAGTATTCGCCAATGCCTGGAACATCCAACAACTACGTCGCTTCTACCCTTAAGCTTTCAAGCATTCATGTACATTTGTACTTAATTCAATAAAAAAATAAAGGACCTTAAAATGAGTAAGACTAGGCTTACCATCGAAAAAAGCCAAGTCTCACTCGGGGGGCACCCCCTCCTAAAATTGTCCCAATTTTAAAGTTTCTTTTTTCTTCAAAATTTCTTTCATCATGTCCATCTCCTGTAATTGCCAAAAGGAAGTTCAAGGCATAGAATGACTAAGGCCAAGGGCCGGATGAGTCGAGGGACCGCTTACGCCTTCGAAAGGATACGACATCCCCCTCGCCACCCGACGCTAAAGTTACTCTATGAACGATACTCTCCTCGACAAGCCCTTTGCAAATTCAGTAAGATAAACGTGATAAAGAAACCATAATTCAAACAAAAACTCGAATGTGCGTTTCAAAGCATGAAATTGTTTAAAACCACTAGAGTACTTATTACATAAATATCCCTAAGCTACTCAGGGAGCAGGGTCTTCGGGGTCTTCGGGGGTGGCGTCCTCTTCGTGTTCAGCGTCGGGAAGTAGGTCACTCTCGAAGATTCACGCGAGGATGGCAGCAGGAGCAGAGGAAGCGGCATCGGCACTCTCCACGACGGCCAGCGCAGCGTCGTCGTCGAGGTCATCCACCACCACGTAGCCACCGCTGACTGCCTCGAGGTCCACGACAAAGTGCGTCGAGATCACCCCAAGGGTCTTCTGCACGCCGAGGAGAAGGGCCCCCTTCAGGCGCTCGGTAACGCAACCGCCCAAGGCCCTTAGACGGCTGGCCACCGAGCTGCCCGACTAGGACTCGAGGGCGTCTGGTCCCTCGACCTCCTTGCAAACGGCAAGGACTACTTCCCGTAGCTCCTCGAGGTCCTCCTGGGCCTTTGAATAGGCTACTTGGAGTGACTCCGCCTGTGAGGAGGTTTCCTCCGCCACCTTCCGCACCTCTGAAAGCCCAACACCAAAATCAGATAAGTTTTCGAAAACTCCAATCCAAATTTAGGGTAAGTTCATACTAGACTTATCTTCTACCAGCCTTTCCTTCTCGGCGAAGGCCTCCCGGGCAGTACTGGCCTCCTGCTGGAGTGTTGCCATCTCTCTTTGTTGGGCCTCGATCGAGGCCCGCAGCTCCGCGATGGCGACATCTCCCTCCGTCACCGCCACGGTAAGCAGGTCGATAGCCTCGCCCTGGGTCTTCAATTGGGCCTCAGCCACGGCAAGCGCCAAGTCCCGCTGCTGCAGCTGCCCCCGGGCTTCGGAAAGGGCGGCACACTCCTGCTGAAGCTCGCCCTCGAGTGCTGCCAGCGCTTGCGTTCGCCGATGGAGCTCGTCCCCCTGCCGAAGGACCTCCTCTGTCGTCTCCACGGCGAGAGTCCTCTCGCGTAGGCGTTCCCGCTCAGTGTGGCTCAATGCCTCCCTTAGCTGATGCACCTCGACGTGCGTATCATCAAGTTCGGCGACCTTTCGCCCGGCCATCTCCCTCAGGTCCTGTTATTAACACAACAGATAAAAATGAAAAAAGGGGGAGAGACGCAAAACATTCAACAAAATTAGTGATTAAGTCACTTACCCGGTGGACGTCCAAACCCCGGCCAAGGTGGAGTTCGAGGACTTGCTTTAGAGCTTCTTGGACCGTGGTCCCCAAGGCCTGCTGTTCCTCCCATAGGAGGCGCTCGGCCTCAGCAGCCTTGGCGAGGCCGGGAGGGACGCCGCGACGACCGAGCCCAAAGTTGCGCCAGGCCTCGAAGGCCGAAATGCCAGGCAGGGTGCCCATGGCCCTCTCCTCCCAAGGGCTCCAGGTCCCATCGCGGAAACCTGCAGCATCCTCCTCCTCATCCTCCTGACCACCCTCGAGGGTGGCCGGGAGGGTCGTCATTGCGGAGCCGGCCCCGGGCACCTCCTCGACCTCCGCTGTACCGCTGCCTCCAGCTGCGGTCTGACTCGCGTCTTCAGCGCGGGACGCACCTTCCACCACCCCTGTGCCCTCAGCCGGCACGGAGGTCTCTGTCACCGCCGCAATGGCAGGGGCTGCATCCTCCACAGGGAGAGCCGAGGGCGTCTCCCTGGCCCGCTCGTCGCCCGCTACCACCAACACTTCTCCAGCCGCAGCCTGCCCCCTTGATTGGGCGGCTCCTCACGTGAGGGCCGCCCGATACCGGGCGACAATCCCCGTCGCCTGAGGCACCCCGGATGGGGGCGGCGCTGCCGAACGAGGCGTGGCGCGCGCCGACACCTTCAGCGCATTCGTTGGCGCCAACGGAAGCGATGTCGGCGGACCGGGTTGGCTGACAGAAACCAAGTCAACAGAATTAGACTAACAACTTATGAATTAAGTCCGAGAAAGGAACAAAAACTCACCTAACCCGGATGAGGTTGCTCAGCTTGCTCTTCTTGCTGCTCGACGGCCGCCGAGCTCCCGAACGACCACGGCCCCTCGGCGACGGGGTCTCGCTTGCAGGCCTCGAGCCCGCGGGTGCGAAGCTTTGAGCCCCAGTGGCCCCTAGGGCAATGGACTCCTTGTCTGCCCCAGGCACCGGCGGGCTCCGAGCTCGAGCCCCTGCTGCAGCCGCCGCGGTACTCAGGGGGGCGGCACCCGCCGTCGAAGTCGTCGGGCCACTCGAGGCCTTCCTACCCCGTGACGACGACGGGGTCTCCTGGCGTTGCCCCCTCGGGGGCGCAGTCGCTTCAGCCACCACCGGCGCAGGTGGTGGAATTTGCACGATGTCCTCCGAGGAAGACTCCTCCGGAGTGCTCTCGAGGGTAGTAGGCGGGGAGCGCCCCTCCCTGACCCGACGGCGGCATTCCTTCTCATGCGCCGCCTTTCATAGGCGCTTCCTCTCCTTCTGCTTCGCCACATCCTTCCGTGCCTTCTGCCTCTCAGCAGAAAGGCGATTGGCCGCACGGACCTCATGAGGAGGAGGAGCGGAGCAATATCCTTTTTGAGACAAATCCTAAAAAAAATCCAAGATTAGCGATCAGATAACCTCGAGGGTAGGAAGCAATATTGAATCTAAATCAAACTTAAAGCAGAACTTACAAATTGTAAAAACCCCGTTTCGGGGCGCATCTTGACGGCAAATAGGGCCTCCTCCTTGCAATCGATCTTGGAGACCTCCACGGCTCGCCGTGCTCGATGGATGCAGTACTCGAGGATGAGGGTCCCCTCCTTCATCTTCGAGCCCTGCCAGGGTGAATCCGCCCTGAGCTGGTCGAGGCGCAGTGTCCTCTCCATCAGCGGCAGGATATACCGCTGATTAAAGTTTGCAATCACCCCCGCCGCGGTCAATCCTGCCCTCGACAGCGTGGCGAAGGCGTCGGTGAAGACCCGGAGTCGCTCCTGACGGTCGGCGGGGGAAATACCGTAGCTCCACGACTCTGGCTGCTCGCACAGCACCTTACCGGTGTACTCCGGCAGCTTGTTGTCGACATTGCGGAGGTAGAACCATCCCTTGTCCCAGTCACTATTGTTGGAGGTCATCGTCGCCGGGATGTACAGCCCGCTCCGCTGCCCCCGAACGTGCATGGTAAGGCCCCCGGCGCGGACCGCCCGGCGGAACCCCCGAGACTCACCTACGGCCGTATGGAGCTCACCCCGGAAAAAGTGAACCCATAAGTCCCAGTGAGCCTCTATCCCCAAATACCCCTCACAAATGGCGATGAAGACCGCCGCTTGCGAGATGGCATTGGGGGCGAAGTTGTGGAGCTCCACGCCATAGTGGAGGCACAACCCGCGGAAGAACGGCGATGCGGGGACTCCGAACCCCCGCTCGTGCAGCCGCTCCAGGCTCACCATGAAGCCCTCCGGTGGAGAAGGCTCGTGGTGATTAGATGACGGCGCAATCCACATCAGCTCGTCCGGGTTGCTGTTCGCCGGCGGCACCCCGGCCTCCACCAGCCCGGCGAGATAGGTGTCGGTGGCGATGGAGGGGCTCCACGGAGCAGGGTCAACAATGGTCACCATGGCGAACGGCGGCGGCAAAAAGCGGAGTCTTGTGCGAGGAAAGATGAAAGGCAAAGAGCGGTGGTGCTTGGAAATAGCAGATGCAATCGGAAGGCAAGGGCTGGGTAAGCCAATCCTTTCCCCTTGTCTCTTTATTTATAGTGTAACGCGAAGCGCAACCGAGACCCCGGCCGTGTGAAAAACGCATCCAATACGATAAACCTAAACCTATGGGATAACCGCCCTCGGTAAACATTAATCTCATGCGATTAACCAGAAAAAGAGAAACGGAAGTTAAGGCCCACGGCCCAGCAACAAACGAAGGCCCAGTCAAGGCGCCCCGTGGCATGCCTCGACGCAAACCATAATCTCTGCTTCGCTCGAGGGAACCGACCCCTCGAGTGAATCGGAGAACTCCGCTTTGGTTGAGGCCTGAGGATCGAGCCTCGAGCAACCCATGGAATGGGGAGGGCTCCGCCTCGGTCGAGACCCTCGCTCCGACGGACAATTAATGGCGCCCACAACAGTCGTGCGTCCAAAGTCAAAAGGCAGATCTCTTGCCATACCGCCCTGACAGCCACGACCCCTCCCGTCGCATCCGCAAACTCCCGTCACTATGCTGCCAACCGAGGCTCTGTGCGGGCAGGCCGGCGCTGTGCGAATAGAGCCCGTCACTCTGAGCTCCTGTGCTGCCAACTCCAACGACTCGAAGACCTCCGTCGGACGGGAGAGACCCTCGAGCACACAGCAGGAGAAGAAGATAGGACGATAGAGGTATGACGGGCCATTCCGAGCGCTATGCAACCAACCCCGGCGCTGTGCGCACATGTCGCCACTATGCGAATAGGGCCAGGTCTCTCCAACTCCCTGTGCTACCAACTCCCACAGCGATTTCCCACAGAATGAGCTGTGCGCAGGCATGGGAGACCCTCGAAATAGTGTATGCGCGAGCCATTACCGCACGAAGGACACCTCGGATCCTCAAAACCACTCCTCGGTGTCATCACCAGTACAAGAATCGACTACATGGATCGCAATGTCGCGCGACAGCAAACAAGGATAAAGAAGCACGCCCAGCGCCACTCCTACTACTATGCGGCAACTATGCTTGTGCAGCAACACACTCCTATAACCCCTCCTCCTTGGCCTATAAAAGGAGGGGGTGATCGAGCAAAAGACACACAGACGAAGAGATCAAGAATTCGCACACACTCAGAAAAACCACGATATTGGCACTCCGCCTCAATCATCTGGGACTCAGAGGTCTAGCCTCTCATCCCAACCTGCTTGTACCCCCTACTACTTGCAGCCCGGTGTAGAATAATACATCGCACGTACCACCTTGCTGGAAGTACGGTCTTCAGACCGGAACCAGGATAAACCCGTGTCTTGCGTTATCTTCTACATCAACCATCAGGGGAGGGAACACAACGCATTTCTGGTTGGTGTCGGGACCACGATTTCTAAACACTGACAACTATATATTCATGTTAGCTAGACATATAATCAAAATAGAAGATATATATATATATATATTATAATATAGATATCCGACTAGAGTTATATATTTGAACTGCATATTACAACTTAAGAAATCCGACTAGAGGAACGACTTGACGGCACATCCTCCAGGAAGACATGGAATTCTCCTCGGGGATTAACGACCTCGTCCCAAATCCAACTAATGAGTCGTTCTGCAATTGCGTCTATTCTCTCTTGATCGAGTCTATCTTCTTCCAGCCTCATCATCTATAATTTGCAAATAATTGGAAATATTAAATCCGTGGAATTGAAGACAACAATTGTGCAATTAATAATTATTTAATATAAAATAAATGCTTTACTTACAAATACAAATATCCATCTATTTTTAGTTAATCATTTATTATAAAACAAAGTGTTTTTCTTATTAATACAAACATAATAATTATTAAATGAAGCCCTCTATTTCTAAATAATCTTTTATTATAAAACAAAATGCTTTACTTATTAATTCAAATTTAATAATAATATTATTTATTATAAATGAATCCCATTATCATTAAATGAAGCTGTATATTTCTAAATAAGATCATTTATTACAAAATCAAGTGCTTTTCCTACAAATATAGTAAATATATCAAATTAAAACTTGGAAATGTGTTACATACCATAACATCATGGTGAGTCGGCCAATTGAGCATGTTATCACAAACATAGTATGCACATAGATTATTTCTCGACCCTTGTTCGCGACACTGTCGATCAAAAAATAAAGTTAAGTAAAATTCATATAATAGATTAGCGGAGACCTACACGTACAAATTACTTGCTTACCGGAAAGCCAGTCTTCCATGTGAGTGTTTCATGGATCATACCTGGGTTATCTTGACGAAATTGATCCCACGCCCTGTGAACCAAAAAGTTGTGTTAAATCATTATGAGTGTAAGGGCAGAATTGAGTTAAATGGGAAAATATATGTCACCTTGCAAACATGTTACTGATGTTCTGGTAAGGATATGTTGGAGACTTCAACGAATCAAAGACGTGGACGATACCTCGGTTAGGACACACTATGATTAGGATCCAGTGAAAACTGTATATATGTATACATTACAATGAGAAATAAAATTGAACGGCAATAGTATGGAATCCATACAATTTTGTATAGACACTATAAGTAGATACATATGTAGGCACTCACCCGAAGTTGTACGGCAATAGTATGGAGTCGCAATAATTTTGTTTGATGAGATACTTGTATAAATTTTGATATGTTTCCTCTGGATTCATCAAAATCATTGTGTCACTTATCTTTGTCGGGTCCATGTAACCAATGTCAAATATTCCTTCCTTCCGACATCTTTGAATCTCCATTCTGCATTGTTAAGCAATAAAGGGTGCGTCAGCATAGATTAAATTTTTTTTTCAAGTGTCAATTGTAAACGAGGACCAAGCACTGACAATACCCAACAGGCGACCAAAGACACGTCCATGGCGTCTTGGTGGTACACCTCATATATATATATATATCATTGAACTCCAACCAGAGCGTTTTCTCATCATTGAAAAAATCTTTGTCCTTTACGTGAACTCCAAACATGCGCATTTTGCTTCTTGATTGTTCCAGATACCACTAATGGAATCGACGCATCTTCGTTTGTAGCTTGCTCTCCATTTCTGGACTGACCAAAGGCTGGCCAAGCTTAAATGGCCACTTGAACGATGTGCTCACAGGGATTTCTTTTTATCCCGTGATTTCCTCTCTCGAGAGTCCTGTCTCGGCCATTTGTCGTTGCACGTTCAGCTCGTACTCAGATGCCAATTGAGGCAATGACTCCTTAGGTTGGTTGCCGAGCTGAGCAACAAGTTTGGACACCGTCGCCTTCCTCTTCCCTTGATATTTCAGTAATGAGCGGTCATAGTCTGATACTTGTGCCCTCTTCTGTTGTCCCCTGGTCCAATTTTGGAGGAAAGATTTTGCCGTGGCAGGGTCAATCTTCGGCTCTGGTTGTTTTCTTGTGAAAAGTTGCCTCTTTACGTCTTCTTTAATGGAGGAATCGAGCTCTTCTTGAGTCTTCTCGTAAGTTTTTTTCGGTGGTGCAGGCTTCTCTTTGACTTTCCATGGCTTCTTCTGTGGTGGAGGGGCCAAGCTAGACAATTTAGAGCGCTTCTTTGGTTGAGGCTTCTGCGGTGGAGGAGACGGAGACTTCCGCCGTGGAGGAGACGGAGACTTCCGCCGCAGAGGAGACGGAGACAGAGACGGGTTTGCGTCATGAGCTCCCGGAGAATCATGATCCGGTGGACCTCTTGGAGACGGGGGATCTGAAGGAGACTTGGTGCTACCAGGTATGGCGATGTCTCGCTTGCTCCATAGAATGATGTCGTGAGAAAAATCCCCGAGTTTTGTTTCTCCGTCACCTCCGGTGATGTCAAGTTCCAAGTCATTCCACTGGTCAACGACTTGCTCCACCTCATCGGGTACGTAACCATGTGGAATCTCCATGCAATGCCATGTTTGACCTGGTTCCACTGGTTTGGTCATACTGTATGCGACCTGATAAAATAAGTAGAAAGGAAGTTAGTAAATGAATAATTTTTTACGACGATATTTATGAAATATACAAACTAATGTCGCATACGTACCACCACAGATATGTTTTTCTGCCTCACGACAAGCGCACACGCGGTCCGTTGAGTTATTTCATCCATGGGGTAACGAACCGGTTTGGACTGAGGTGCATGCTCTGTGGAAGCGTGACTGCTTCGATGTTGTGGAGGGCTAAGAAGGGCTGCATTAGGATCTTGGAGAGGTACATGCTCTGTGCTGGCAGTTCCTGTGGCTTGTATTTGCATCCATGCTAACTTCATTCGCCGCTCCATCTCTACCTCCATTTCCTGTATCTTTGAGCCCTGGGCTGCTACCTTTCTCTAGGTCCCTCACCCTCTGCTCATATTCTGTCTTCTTCCTCGAATGACTCCTATAGGAAGCGGCGTCCTCTTTGAAACCTTTCTTCCATGGTACTATGCCTACGTTGTGCGTACGTCCACGATGCTCCTTGTTTCCTAAGGCACAGGTTAGTTCATCTCTGTCTCTATCAGGAACAAATTCTCCCCTCTCAGATGCCTTAAGGATATCGATAAGACATTGAGCTAGTTCTCGCAAGTCCTCGCCAAAAACTAAAGAGCCGTCGATCGGACTGAGGGTGCCTCCATGTCCATAGTACCAATGCTTGGATCGCGTGGGCCAGTCATGTGTCGCTGGACGAATGCCTCTAGCAAATAGATCTTCTTCCATCTTCTCCCATTTATCAATGCTCCCTTGATAACCTCCTGAACCCATTCGATGGGTGTACTTCCTATTACCGGCATTGTCAGCGTTTCTAGCGGTCATACTTGACCCTTCTTCGGAGCTTTTGTACTCCAAGAATGATTCACAAGCATCAGGAGTGATGGTTGGATGCTTCGTAGGATCTGGTGCTTCTCCGGTCATGAGATAATTCTTGTACAATTTCTTCTTGTAATCCTAAAAGAGAATTGCCATCTTTTTCATTGTCCAATCCTTCAGTTGCTCTTCATGACTGCTAGGCCATTCAAAAATTCCTTTTAAGTCCACCCATAGCATCTCCTTCTCAGTATTGGGCAACACGTGCGGCTCAGTAGGGTCCGTGGATTTCCATTTTCTGATGCTAATGGGCACGCGTTCCCATAGAACAACCCCGCACTGAGATATAAATTTTCTAGCCACTTGTTTGGGCTCAACTGGCTCTCCATCATTGTCACACCCGGATTTTCACAAAAACCCGAATGCGGCCATATGTGTGCCCAGGAAGTCATAGTACACATATAGCGAACAAATATGATAAACAGAGAACATATGCTGGAATAAATTCTTCATTAAATAAAGTGTTTACATCAGAGTGCTTCATAAATGATCTAAGCAAAAACAGCAGAAGACTAGTAAACTCTCAAACTAATGGAGCCGCAATCCACAAGGACTCTGACTGGGAGATCACAGCTCAGTAGTACGGTAAATCTTTGGGAAACTAAGCAGCAGACTCATGCCTAGCCCAATCTGTTTACCCATCCGGGATTTTGTTGAATAGAATGAAAAGTGTAAGTAAATAATTACTTAGAAAGTATAGCACGGGTATGAAGGCTCAAAATAGGGTAGACATGGCTTAATTGCATTAGCATTTTTAGTTGGTTCATTTTAACACTAACCAAATTACTACAAGTGAATGAAATCCGGTTGTAACCCAATTAATAAAGTATAAGTGGCATTAAACATAAATAAACATCATCTTCTAATAAAAAAGGACCCAGGCCGCTCGTGACCCTGAGCAAGGCTATCATTATAGATTTACACTTTGCAGAGGTTTCGCCCTTTACCCACCAGTCGTGTAAAAGTTCAAAAGAACTTTGCACCCAACCACGCACATCAACACTTCCGAGGTGTGATTGCATAGGGACGCTACGAGGTTTTTCACAAGACACCCTAACAAGATAGTGGCCGCTAAGGTACAATAAGGTGGTGAGACTCTAGGCACCGAGATTGACTTACGCTTACGGAGTCATACCATAAGGGGGTCAATGGCATCCAGAGCGCGGGCATCGCACCCAACAATGTGCAACGTGCGGAGTTCCCCGTCGCAGGGACTCCCAACACGGGACTGGGTCTAACGAGACCTAGCCGACGGGGCTACCGTCCTCGGTGGGATCAAGAAACACCTCGCGCCTTACTTCCCCTAACGCCGTCGGCCCCACTGGTAACCACTGGCAAGCTAGAGACGTACAAGTTACTTGACCAAGACCAGAGCCATAATAGTTCTGGCGGTGGCGACAGGCTCCTAGGTTGCCGCTTTAAGAACCAGACCTTACAGAGAGACACTGGAGCAAAGCACACAGCACATGCCCCAGCTCCCTAAACCATGTTGCTAAAAAGGAAGTTTTATAATTAATTTTGAAGTGAACCATTAAGTCAAAATTAACAGTTAAATAATGGTGACAGTAGCTGCGCATAGCTAAATCTACCCATATGCATAAACCCAAGGTAATCAAATGATAGGAGTAAACAAACTAGGTACAACCTTAATAGGACATCAATTTAGACACATGCATATGAAAGTGAATATATATAAAAAGTGTGTTTAGATAGCAAGGATTGTCTGTGCTATAACTTGCCTTCCTCGAAGGGCGGCTGCTGCTGCTGCTGTGGGTCCTGCTCCAAAAAGTCCTCCACGTACTCGAACTCCAAAGCGTACGGCTCACCGACTGGACATGAATCACCATACAAGCGAGCACGCAAACCAATACATGCAAACAAATAATATTCTATTAGAACAGTACACCAAACAATAGAAACAGTATAAATAAAGGTTCTAGAAATATTCTACGCTTCACTACGAACACATGAGCTCAAAAATCACACTAATCGGAGCTAAAACGGAAAAGATATGGGTTTTCTAAGATCTAGGGACCTGCTGGCAATTTTTAAAAGGTTCCAGGGGCTTATTTGAAGTAAACAAAGGACCTATACGTAAATACGCATTAAAACCCTTGGGCTAACGCGTAAAAGTACTTAAACAGGACCGCGGGTTCTAATTTCTAAAAGCTCAGGGTGTTATTTGTTAAAAACAGGACCTATACATAAATAGTTTTGAGCTAAGCTGGACCGCGGGTTAATTTCTAATCTTATGGGGCTCTTTAATAAAATGGCCAGGCTGACCCGGGTTGACTGGTACGCGGCCCTTGGATCTGATCTGGACGGCTCAGATTTAAAGCGCGAAGGGGTATCTGGGTTCTAATCTGGCCGGCTGAGATCAGATCGGGCGGCTGTGGTTGGTTGGGGGAAAAGAATCGCCAGCGGCGAATAGGGATCTCCGGCACAGCTCGGGGGCGGCGGAGACTCGCCGGAGTGAAGCCGATATAGCGCTTCGGGCCTCCATTGGCGACGGGATCTGGCCTGGGGGAAAGCTGGGCGCCTGGGGAGTGCGGCCCGGGGGTCCAAGTCACTGGACGAAGCTCCGGTGCGGCGGCCGATGCGGAACAGCGGGGCACAAGCTCTGGCGAGGTATACCGCGCGCGTTGGGGCGAGAGAGAGTGCGAGAGGAGGCTCGGGAGAGTGCTCACCAACCCGTGAAGTCGCTCCGGGAGTTGGATTTGGCCGAGGCGGCTCCGGCGTTGTGCTTCGTCGGCAACCGAGGCCCGGCTGCGGCGGAGAGCGGGGGAGAAAGCTGGGGAGGGCTCGGTAGCTCGGGTACGGGTTGGTGGGGGTCTTGGGGCTCGTTGGCCCTGCTTATATAGTGCTCAGGGGGCTTAGGAGGGGCTAGGTCGGCGGGGTTCCGCAAGCCGAGGCCGAGATTTCGGCGGCGATGTGGCGGCGCTCCCCTTCCATGTGGGAGGGGGGTTTCCTTGCGGGGCGCTGCGCAAAGATGGAAGGGGAGGCGCGGGGGAAGCTTCCATGAAGCTCGGCGGGGTCCTTGGAGCGCGGGAGAAATAGCCTGGCCGGACTTGCCCTCGGGCGGATCGGGCGTTAATCGCGCGAGGCGAGAAAGAAGAAAGGAAGGCGGGGGAGAAGGATCCGACCGGTGGGTCCCGCCTGTCGGTGGCCCAAGCGAGAGAGGGTCGGGGCGCGGTGTGGGCCAAGCAGCCTGCTGGGCCGACGCGAAGCAAAGCAGCTGGGCCGGCGCGAGCTGAGGCGGGGGTGAGCTGCTGGGCCGAGCTGAGCCGCGGATGCTGAAGCGGCTGGGCCGAGCGGGAGAAGGAAGTGGAGGGAGTTGGGCTGAGCTCGGGGGAGAAGTAGGAGGTGCAGAAGTGGACCAGGAAAATAGCTTAGGGAGCAAAGGCGAACTCGGCTGAAACAACTATTTTAGGGCTCCAAACAAGGTGATTCAAATTTGAATTTAAATATTTTTAAATTCTTGTTTAAACACAAGCAATACAAAAATTAAATGCAGCAGCATGAATGCAACAAAAATATTTCTACAACCTATATTTGATTTTAATATTCATAAATACTTCATTTATCCTATATTAAATATAAACAAATTAAATAAAAGCCAATTAATTACTAAAAATTTTAAATAGGCAATTTTTTTGGGTGTTACAATCATCCTCCACTCTAGTGATGTGAAACTTCACATCCTTTAGCTTCTTAGTGGCAGATCGTTTGGATTTCCTAGTTCCGGTTGTCGACGCAGAGGCGGGCTACATAAATTATATATATATGATACATATTAAATGAGATATATTCACACCTGACTAGACGTGGGCTCATTATTAGTGTGTTCATCCACATTACGTTGTTCCACATTTTTGCTCCCTTGAGCAATACCCAGCACGTCTTCCATGTTTGGTTGCGGGTTATCTTCGGCAGCGATACCAAATATTTGATTAATTAAGAACTGGTCATTATCCTCTTGCAAGGGTTCGCTAGGGTTGTTGTCCGCCATCTATAGGAATTAAAATAATTGGTAAGCAATAAATATAAATAAATATAGATAATTATGAGGTTTAGGGTTTAGGGATAGGGGGTTTGGGTTTGGGTTTTGGGGTTTAGGGTTAGGGATAGGGGGTGGTTTGGGTTTAGGGGTTTAGGGTTTGGGTTTTGGGGTTTACGGTTTGGGTTTAGGGTTAGGGATAGGGGTTAAGGGTTTGGGTTTTGGGGTTTGGGGTTAGGATAGGGGGTTTAGGGTTTAGGGTTTGGGTTCTGGGGCTTAGGGTTAGGGATAGGGGGTTTAGGGTTTGGGTTTCGGGGTTTAGGGTTTGGGTGCGCGACGCGAATGGCTTCGCGAAGGGTAGTTGTGCGACGCAGATGGGTTCACGAAGGGTGGGTGCGCGACGCGAAGGGGTTCGTGAAGGTTTGGGTGCGCGACGCGAAGGGGTTCGTGAAGGGTGGGTGTGCGACGCGGATGGGTTCGCGAAGGGTGGGTGCGCGACGCGTTTGGATTCGCGAAGGTTTGGGTGCGCGACGTGAAGGGGTTCGTGAAGGGTGGGTGCGCGACGCGGAGAGGTTCGCGAAGGGGTTCGGGTGCGCGATAGGTTTTGCACATGCTTGATAGGATTTCCGATATAACACATTTATCTAATACAACATTTCCAATATAACATTTCTAAAATAACATTTCCAATATAACATTTCCAATATAACATTTCTAATACAACATTTCTAATACAACATTTCTAATATAACATTTCTAATATAACATTTCTAATATAACATTTCTAATACAACATTTTCAATATAACATTTCTAATATAGCATTTCCCATATAACATTTCTAAATTCAAGCATATATATTTCTAAATATATTTCCATGCATTTTCAATATGGGACAGCGGAGGAGGTGACGGTGGGCTGCGGGGTGATAGAAGCGACGACGGGGTCCTGCAAAAAAAGGCTCGGCACGAAGGCCGGCTTCACAAGAGCCTAGCGCGCGGCTCGGCGGCTTCCTCCACGTACTCACCGTAGCACGAGGAGTTACTAGAAAATAGTAAAAATTAATAGAAAATCCTAGAAAATCGTAGGAATTACCATTTGGTTTCATTTACTTTATTAATAAATAAAAATATAATAATTATTTCAAGCGATGAGTGCTTTACTTACTAATAGTAATTATTAAATGAAGTTCTTTATTTCTAAATAATAATTTTGTAGAAAACAAAGCCCTTTAAAATTATTAGAGAATTCTAGAAAAATAGTAGGAGTTACTAGAAAATAGTAGAAAATAATAGAAAATCCTAGAAAATCGTAGGAATTATCATTTGGTTTCATTGATCGAATGTTGCTACATTTCACGAAAGATGAGCTTCGGGTGGTCATATCTTTTGATGGATCATATCTCAAAATGTTAAAAACTTATAAAACAAAGTGCTTTACTTACTAATACAAATATAGTAATTATATCAAACTAAAACCACATAAATGCATAACAAATACATGTTGTGTAGAAATACTGGGCCCAGTATACGAATCTCTTTGACGAGGTGAACCAATAGATGTGTCATAATATCGAAGAAGGATGGTGGAAATATCATCTCAAAGCTGACAAGACATTGCACCACGTCGTTCTGTAGCTGAACTAAATGCTTTGGATTGATCATCTTCTGAGAAATTGCATTGAGGAATGCACATAGCTTCACAATGGCTTTCCGCACATTAACGGGTAGCACACCCCTGAGTATGACGGGAAGCAGCTGTGTCATCAACACATGACAGTCATGAGACTTGAGGTTTGTGAACTTCTTCTCTTTCATATTTATTATTCCCTTAATATTGGAGGAGTAGCCCGACGGAACCTTGATACTGTTCAAGCATTCAAACATGTTTGCCTTCTCTTCTTTGCTGAGAGTGAAGCTGGCAGGACGCAAGTACTGGCGTCCTTTGCCTCTCTTTTCTGGATGTAGATCATTCCATTGTTTCAATCATTTCGGCTCTTGTCGTGCTCCCAGTGTATCTTTTGGCTTCCCATAAGTACCCAGGAAGCTTATCAAGTTCACGCAAAGATTCTTCGTCAGATGCATCACATCAATTGCGTTACGGACCTCTAAAAATTGCCAATAAGGTAGCTCCCAAAAGATAGACTTTTCTTCCACATCGTGGCACAACCATCCTCACCCGTCGGAACAGGATGGCTTCCGTCTCCCTTTCCAAACACCACTTGTAGGTCATTTAACATATCAAATACATCTCGTCCACTCCGGTGTCTCGGCTTTGTACGGTGGTCCGTATTCCCGCCAAAATGCGGACATTTCTTTCGTAGCTCATGTTTCGTAGGAAGAAATCGACGATGACCCATGTAAACAACCTTCCTATAATGTTTCAAATACATGCTTTCGGTTTCCTTTAAACAGTGAGTGCATGCTTTATATCCTTTGTTTGATTGTTCTAATAGGTTACTTAGTGCAAGACAGTCGTTGATGTTTATGAAAAGCAGTGCTCGAAGGTCAAACTGCTCCTGCTTGTCCTCATCCCACATGCTAACACCTTCTTCCTTCCATAGCTACAAAAGTTCGTCAACCAATGGTCTTAGGTAGACATCAATGTCGTTGCCAGGTTGCTTTGGGGCTTGAATAAGCACTCGCATCATAATGAACTTTTGCTTCATGCAGAGCCAAGGGGGTAGGTTGTAGATACATAAAGTCACATGCCAAGTGCTATGACTACTGCTCATTTCACCAAAAGGTTTCATGCCATTAGTACTTAAACCAAGCCTCACATTCCTCACATCACCATCAAACTCTGGGAATGCTCTGTCGATGTTCCTCCACTGGGATCCATCAGCGGGGTGTCTCAACATGCCATCCTGCTTATGTTCTTCTTTGTGCCATCGCATTAGTTTGGCATGCTCTTTGTTCCTAAACAAACGCTTCAGATGGGGTATCAGAGGAAAATATCACATCACCTTCGCATGAATTTTTTTCTTACAAGGCTCCCCCACAACCTCACCAGGGTCATCCCGCATTATCTTGTATCGTGCGCAACTGCAAACCGGACAACAATCCAAGTGTTCGTATTGTCCGCGATAGAGGATACAGTCATTAGGACACGCATGTATCTTCTGCACCTCCAAACCGAGAGGGCAAACAACCCGTTTTGCTTCATATATTTGCCGATGACAATTCGTTACCCTTGGACAGAATCTTCTTTACGAGTTTTAGTAGTTCATCGAAACCCTTATCAGTAACGTCATTTGCTGCCTTCCACTGCAGAAATTCAAGTGTGCTACCCAACTTCTTAAGCCCCTCTTTGCAATCTGGATAAAAGTCAATTTTGTTCTCCCGCAACATGCGCTGTATCTTTTCCAGTTCCTTATCATTGCCGAAGTCTTTCTCAGCATCACACAACATTTGCCCAAGTCCATCATTAGGGTCATCTTTCTGAGCATCATCTTCCTGAGCAACATCTTCCTGATCGGCATCACCCATTGCAGCATCTGCAAAGGCCCCGTAGTATTCAGCCAATACCGGAATGTCATTACTCCTAGATACACTATGTAAAAAAAATTCATCATCACATTAAAATGTCATAACATGCATTGAGTACTAAATGTAGATAAAATCAAAAACTAATTGTACAGTTTTGTTGTACTCTGCGAGACGAACATTTTGAGCCTAATTAATCAATTTTTGGATAATTTTTCACAAATACAAACGAAATACTACAATAACGCAATGATTACGAAGTGACATCTTACTCCTAAATTCAACCTCCCGATTCTAACCTCTAAACAAGGGCTATATCAACCGCAAAAGAAAAGAAAATTGAAAATTCCAAGAACCAGGATCGAGGTGCAGTGCTGAGACGATCGTCGTGACACGTAGAGGCAGCCTGGATGCAGCTACTATATTCTTCCTTAAAAAACAGAAGTAAAATCAATGCATTGGATAAGGACAAAGGATATCCTTCTCAAGAAGCAACGCCACGCTCTTGAAAGGGACTATCAGAACTCATGGATGAATTTGTAATGGCACTAAGACGGTTGGATTAATTGGTGCCTTGAAAAGGATGGATATGATGGCTCATATAGAGGGACTGCAGCTGCAGACTTTAGAGCCCCAAAACTTAGCTACGGTATTGTTGAACTATGTGCAATTTGATTTCACGGATGTCATATATGCAGTTCGGTTGGTGAGAGGTACAGGTATAGGCAGTTTAAGCTTATGTTTGAGTTCCCTTTTAAACAGAAAATTAGCTAGCTCTATCGAAGTAGACTCGTCTTTATTGCGTAAACCAGTTTCTGTTAACGATACCGTAGCATTAGAAAAAGAATATATATTTATTAAAAAGGTCAAGAGATAACAAACAGAACTTTACAGTACTAGAAAGGGTAATCTAATTTTTTGGAGAACTAATTGCCGCAAAAGTTCCCCCTTTGATGAAATGGAAACACACGGGTTCAAAGTTGAGACATCCTCTGGCTCGGTGGATTAGGGACCATGAAACGCTTAACTACGAAACAAAAATTCACTGCAAATTTAGTACTTTTTGCAGCCTTAAAGGTCAACCAGGTTCATCACGCTCCTAGACGTGCTCTAGGTGCCTTTCTCTTTTAACAAAATTTGACCGTCGAGTCACACTGTCCTAGAAGTATAGACCAGTACACGGCATTCCTGAAGCTTAGCTTTCTGTCATTCTGAAAGGAGACTGACCAAAAAGAATTCACTAAGTTTCTATCAGGAAACTCAAATTCGAGCCGAGAAAATCTAAATGCATAAAAGAAAATCCCACAAGTTTGTGAACTTGTTTTTGCTTCTCTTTTCCGAAGGAAAGTGAGCTTCTATTTGATGCTCCATGGGTGTTTCTTTTTCATTCGTCGTGAAATAAGGATTATTCAGGAAGGTCAATTCAGAAGGACAAAGACATCAACTTCTAGAACTGACAAGTATCTCACGCAAAGAAACCGCGCACTGAAACAAATTCACAACCAACAATAGGATTTCACCCTCACAAACCGAAAGATCATCAGCAGATACATGATCCACACAAATTGTCCATTGCACAGACATGCCACGCCCCTTAATCCCAATCAAACAAAACCATAACCATAAACTAATGGTGAGGGACAGCACTAGGAGCTGGAAAGCCATGTGGGACAGAGCTAGCACGGCCATATCATGGGTAGGGCAGTGTGCCACAGCACAGCACTTTGAATGCAAAACCCACAAGAAGTCAACCCACCAATCAGCAGCAACATTTCCAACAGTAAACTAAACTATTTGTTCAAGCTGCTAATTGAGTGTCATCTTGGTGGCCTGGGAAGGCTCAGCTGCACTTTGGGAGTTCTGGACCACCCCACTAATGTGTAGCCTTTGTTGAAGCTATGTAGTGTGAACTATAAAGCCCGAAAGGCAGAGCGTGTCTATATCCAAATTAACATTTTTTTCTTGGTAACAACGCGGTTTGATGGGTCGCAAAAGGAATAAAACTAAAACTTTTTTCTATAAAAGATGTGTGAAGTAATGGAGAAGAGTAAAAGTTAGAAATTTTAGTTTCCCTGAAATTACATGTGAAAGTTTATTTGCTGGGTTCATGTTTTCAGGAGTCCAGAGTATCGGAGAGTTGGTACCGAGCAGAAGATTCGTTCAACTAACTTCATGTGGAATAGTACTCACATGTGCAGCGGTGGTGCCTGGTGGATACTCCTGGCTGATGAAAAAGGGGTAACACCAACCAACCATGCAGCCGTGGTTGGTGAAAATGTTTTGACTCCACGGGGGAGCAAGTAGCAACCCATGGTAGTGGGGCACTATGGGCGTGCTGAAACTTCTTTAACGACCTAGTCCTTTTGATACTTTTGAAAGTTCTTGTATGAACTCACCCTGATTCTTGAAGAGCCAGGCTGTAAAGAAACATTCATTTGATGCAGTAAAGGGGTTGATTCAATAGCATGGGAAAAAATGACCAAAAATAATTTCAGGGTTGAAGCATAGCCTCCTCTGCGGTTGTTCGGAAATGATCGTGGCAGTTAAAAACTCGTTGAATGGTGCTCAAACACAAATTTTGGTTTTCAACTTCCCGCAGGAGGAACAGATCCAACTCTATTTTGTACCCAATCATGTACGGTTGACCTTCGTGTTGCACATCATTCTCTGCCAAAGATTGATTGAGACGCATCATATTTGACCAATTTTATGGTGTACTAATAGATTACGCAAGTGCTACGCAGTGTGCTTCTGTTTATGTGGTATCAGCAAACAGCCCTGAAAGTAACTTGATGCTGTCTTAGGCCTTGTTTAGTTCCCAGATTTGGTACACCAAATATGGGAGTTTGGGGTCTCTTCGTAATCATTGCGCACTGTAGCATTTCGTTTGTATGTGTGAAAATTTTTTCAAAAATTGATTAATTAGGCTCAAAATGTTCGTCTCGCAAAGTATAATAAAACTGTGTAATTAGTTTTGATTTCTACATTTAATACTCCATGTATGTTATGACATTTTAATGTGACGGGGGATCTTCTTTTTGCATAGTAAATTTGAGAGTTGTTTTTTGGAACTAAAAAAAGGCCTTATTGGTTGCACTGCACACACACTCCACATATCTGATTGACTTCATTGCTCCCCGCCATGGTTATCTTCCTATACACTTCAAATATGATTGTTCTTTCATCGGCCCTTTGGTTTCTCCAAGGGCTCATCTGCAATTTTATCACTAGCATGTCCAGGAGACTAGACAAATCATTTTCTAAAGTTAAATTTAGCTATTGTTAGAGAAAAAACGTTTCCAACAGACTCTGTAAATGACCTTCAAATTTAATGGCTCTCCATCTCACCTCATTCACTAGCTATTTTTAGTTAGCCTACTTCACTAGCCATCTTTACAGAATCTGTTGGATTACCCCATTGAATTAGATTACTTTCTATTTTTACAAAGAGGCTATAATCTCCATATTTAGCTAACGCAATACGGAGTCTCTTGGAGATGCTCTAAAATGAAGAGCACTCATCATTCCAAAGAAAACGTTACCAGATATATGCAATCCTAAAATATTGTTACCAATTGTCGCCAGCAACGTCAATTCTTAAAAAAGAAACCACAAGAAGACAATTCATTGTTATAAGAACAAAAGCCATCAACATGACCACTGCAAGTTCCAAGTCTTAGGCAAAGATATGAACAATTGGGTCCTAGAGGCTAGATGATTACGGAGTATGTTGATTCTTGAAAGATCAATTTTTCAATTGGCATAGAATGAATTCAGTGTTAGATTAGGGGAAAGATGAATGGCTCGTACCTATATATACAAAAACAATCAACACGACACCATGAACTCTTTTTTTTTGTCAATTCTCACTGATCATCAGACAACAAATCCGCAAGGAGCAGAGGTACTCATCACTCGGCGGCATCCGGTTGCGCTGCCCGGCGTGACGACCGCGGGAACGGCCGCACGCGGGGCGACGGCGAGAACTCCACCGGCGCCGGCGGCAGCTCCATCTCGCCGTCGAGGATCTTGACAATGTCAGTGCTGTCCGGCCGGAGCTCCGGCTGCCGCTGCAGGCAGAGCAGCGCGAGCTGCACGCACTGCGCGGCCTGGTCCTTGTCGTACCCGCCGTCCAGCCTCTCGTCCATGAGCTCGAGCACGTTCCCGGCGCGCGCCAGCTGGCGGCACCAGCTCACCAGGTTTGCCTTCTCCAGCTTCATCGGCGACGAGAGGATGTGCAGCGGCCGCCGGCCGGACAGGATCACCAGCACGAGCACGCCGAAGCTGTACACGTCAGCCTTCTCGAGCAGCTCGCCGCCGTGCTCGCACGGCCCGCCGCCGCACTCCGGCGCGACGTAGCACACCGTACCGCGCATGCTCGTTGTGCTGCTCAGCTCCCGGCTGAGGATGTCGCTGTGGATGTCGCTGCCCACCGACCGGCCGCGCCGCCGGCTCCGCTTCCGGCTCCTCCGGAAGCTGAGGTCCAGCGCGCCCGGCTCGACATTGCCGTCGCCGTTGGCGTTGCCGTGGCCGGTGTTCATGCTGATCGAACGGAGCCACGGCTTGCCGCCGCCGCCGCCGCCGCCTCCGCCGCGGCGCTTGTCAAAGGTGGGGCCCTTCTTGCTCATCTCCTCAAAGAACTCCTCTTTCCACCACTCCCTAATCTTGGTCGCCTCTTTCTTGGAGCCGTCGGCATTGCCGTTGCAGTCGGCGTTCTTCTTCTCCTCCGGCGAAGCCGACACGGCGTGTTCGTCCGTGCCGGAGGGCGAATTCTTGTGATCGTTGGCGTCGCCGCCGTCGTTCTCGTCGGCCCAATCCGGGTTCCGCTCCGGGCAGATTTGGCTGCCAATCCACTCGGCGACGTAATCCCTCGAGTCAAGCTCGCCGCTGCCGTCCTGCTTCCACCACCACTCCTTCCCCCAGGCGCCAGCCGGGCCGGACTCGTCCTTGGTATCCGTTCTGGCGCCGCCCGCAGCGGAGGCGGCAGTGGAGAGGTGGTCCCCAGCCTCGCCGAGCTCCTGGCTCATGAAGTCGTCCGCAACCGCGGCGGAGGCGGCGGCGGCGTCGGGGGTCTTGAAGCGCGCGAGGCCGAAGTCGGCGAGCTTGGCGCGGAAGCCGGCATCGAGGAGGACGTTGCTGGGCTTGAGGTCGCCGTGCACGATGGGCGGGTGGCACTCGGCGTGGAGGAACGCGAGCGCGCGCGCCACGTCGCGGATAACGGCGAGCCGCTTGGGCCACTCGAGGAACTGCAGCGTGTCGCGGGTGGCGGCGGTGACGGTGGCAGCGGCGTCGCCGCGGCCGTCTCCGAAGAGCGCTCTCTGGAGGGAGACCTGGGGCATGTACTCGAAGACGAGGAGGAGCGGGCGCTCGGCGGCGGGGGCGGCGCCGGAGGCCGAGCCGGGGGAGTAGCCGAGCAGGGAGACGAGGCGCGGGGAGTCCGGGAGCGAGGCGAGAAGGTGGAGCTCGTGCGGCGAGGCACAGGTCTTGACGGCGGCGAGGGAGGCGTCTGGGAAGGTGGCGAGGTAGACCGGCGAGGCGGCGCCGCGGCCGAGGAGCCGGGACGGGTGGAACCCGGCCGTGGCGCGGCGGAGCGCGCGGCGGGAGTAGCGGCGGAGCGGGCGGGCTGGGTCCGGCGGCGGGGAGAACGGGAGCGTGGGGTGCCGCCGGCGCCGTCGCCGGAGGAGGAGGACGAGGGCGAGAAGGAGCAGCAGGGCCGCGGCGGCCGCGGCGGATGCGGCGATGGCGGCGAGGAGCACGCGGCGGAGGTGCTGCTGGCTCCTGGCGGGCAGGGGAGGCGGCGGCGGCGCGGGCGGCGGGAGCGGCTGCTGGAGGAGGAGGCGGGAAGGCATGGTGCTGGACGGAGGCGGCGTGGCGCGGGGCGGGGCGGCTGCCGCGGCGTGGTGTCGTGTGCGTGTGCGAGGACGAGGAAGTGATGGGGGTCGCGTTAGCAGCGACTGCTTCTTTTGTGTCTGTACGTCATCAAGCCGACTAGCCAGCCGTCTGACAATAATAAAATTCTGAAGCGGCTATATTATCGCCTGAAAACGGCAGGGTCGACGGTGCCACTGATTTTGCATCCAACGGTCAGACGAAATGCTGGTCTTCGTTTTGGTCGACCTTGACACTAGGTCTCTGTCATTCCTCTCTTACACTGAGATCACTTCGTAAACATTAATTAATTATACGTACTAACAATGCACGTGCGACACACACGTTAAACAAAATAAAAAATTTTAAAAAAACATAATAATATGACAGGAATATAAGTTTTCGTGTAAACATAAACTATTTACCGTTAACAATAATCTATACTATAATTTGAGTTAGAATGATCATTATATTTTAGGACGGATGAATTCCATTATCATCGTTTCATAAAACTATTTCAAGAAGATTGTAGTGCACAAAAATGTTCCTCGTTCAAAGCGATTTTACCATTCAGGGAAAAATATGTCATAGTTCTCATGTTCCATCTCACAAGGAACTGTTACATAAGCTCTATGCAACAGAATCAAACATAGATGTACACAGAGCAAACATGTCATCGAAGAATTTTGTTACCATGAGCCTCTTTGGTACAGCGCCCTGCGCTCTTCGGGCCAGCGCCCGGCACGCCTGCACGATCTCCCTTGGCCCGTTGTAGCAGGTCGCCAGTATCAGGCTTGGAGTTGCTCCTCGTCATCTCCTCGACATCCCGGGCAGCCTCCTGCAGAGACTCCATCCGTCTCGAAGGGCCGCCGGTGATGTGCAACCGGATTCCCTTCCTGCCCAAAACAATCAAAATCACCACTTGCTATAAATTTTCAGTTCATATACTAGATCTACTAGCGTGCGAGTGCCACTGATTCACAGAGTGTACACCTCTCGTACTCGGCGACGTTCTCGCGGATCGTCCGCTCGATCATCCCAGCACGTATTTGACCACCGTCTGCAGATTCAGTGAATTAATTAATGCAAGAACAATGTCAGCCGTGAGCACGAGATCTACATCTGTCAGGGACCATAGAGGAAGACGCCGCCGGTTCCTCGTCGCCGGCGCCGGCTGTCAACTCTACCTCCCAGTCGACGCCGCCGCCGTCAACCACCACTCTCCACCACCGTTGGCAGCCCGTCCCCACCGTCGTCGAGGCCGCTGCTGCCCACTGCAGCCGTCAACCACCACTCTCCACCACCGTTAGCAGCTCGTCCCCGCCGTCGTCGAGGCCGCTGCTGCCCACTGCAGCATTGCTGCTTGTGCTTGTCTCCGTCACGCTGGACACGCTCTCCACGCTGTCCTACGCCGCCCGGCTGCCGCCTCCGCCGCCAGACGTATCGCCGACGCTGGCCTCGTTCTCCATCTTTTCGCACGTAAAGGCTTTGGATTTATATAAGTCACGGTAGATTAGTATGGTAATTATTGGACTTCAATCTGAACACAATCATCAACCAAGAAAATCTATCATCTGTTTGAAAATTTACTCAGATTGTACATATTAATTATAGCAACACATTGGATTTAAATCCAAACGTAATCATCAACTACCATCTATTTGTATACATATTAAATATGGAAATCTATAGTCTGTTTGAAAACTTACTCAGATTGTACATATTAATGATGGCAACACATTGGACTTAAATCCAAACGTAATCATCAACTACCATCTATTTGAAAACTTGCTCAGACTATACATATTAAATATGAAAATCTATCGTCTGTTTGAAAACTTACTCAGATCGTACATATTAGTTATGGCAACACATTGGACTTAAATCCAAACGTAATCATCAACTACCATCTATTTGAAAACTTGCTCAGATTATACATATTAAATATGAAAATCTATCATCTGTTCGAAAACTTACTCCGGTTGTACGTATTAATTATGGCAACAGATTGAACTTAAATCCAAACGTAATCATCAACTACCATCTATTTAAAAACTTACTCAGATTATACATATTAAATATGGAATCTATTTGAAAACTTGCTTAGATTATATATATTAAATATAAAAATCTATCGTCTGTTTGAAAACTTACTCAGATCGTACATATTAATTATGGCAACACATTGGACTTAAATCCAAACATAATAATCAACTACCATCTATTTGAAAACTTGCTTAGATTATATATATTAAATATAAAAATCTATCATCTATTTAAAAACTTACTCCGATTGTACGTATTAATTATGGCAACACATTGAACTTAAATACAAACGTAATCATCAACTACCATCTATTTAAAAACTTGCTCAGATTATACATATTAAATATGAAAAATCTATCATCTGTTTGAAAACTTACTTAGATTGTACATATTAATTATGACAACACATTGGACTTAAATCACGAAATCATCAACTATCATCTATTTAAAAATTTGCTTAGATTATACATATTAAATATGAAAATCTATCATTATACACGCATAACAACATATCCAAACTACTGTAGTATAGGCCCCGTACAAATAAAGCTAGTAAGTAGAAAAAAAGCATGCAGCGCCGCGCCGCGGCCTAGACCAGCTCGTGTACGTAGTTTCGCGCGACCGCCTTTTGGATGGAGGGAGAATGTTGATAAGCTTTTCCTGCCGACGACGTACGTGTGCTCTAGAGCTCTCCCCTCGCTCTCACACACGACACAAATGTGTCAATAATGTGTACTACGCGCGGCCGCCACGGCTGGTTGATCGATTGACCGGCCGGCCAATGCAAAGGCAGTAGATTTGCGCGCGGGGAAAACGTCGGGCGGGCAGCGCGCGAGGAAGAGTAGATGAAGCGAAGACCGGAGAGAGAGAGAGTCACGAGGCCCGAGGCGGCTGGCGGGGCTTCCAGACAAGGGAATAAAGGTCGCGGCCGACAACGACGTCCCGTGAACCACACCACCTATCCCGGCCGGGTCCGGGTCCGGGACGGCACCAGCGCCGTGACGGAGCAGCTGGAGCGCGAGCGCGGCATATGTACATGCGAGCCCCCACCCCCACCCGACCTCCTCGGCTGCAGTGCTCCGGGCGGTCCACGAGTCGGGCTTCTCCCTCCCTCCCTCCCTTTCGGACCACAGCTACAACTAGCTCTAGTAGCATCTAGTGCATGCGTATGGCTCAAGGTCAGGAGATCCATCCAGCCAATCAATTTGTTCCCGCGTGGTTGACTCCATGCATGCGTATTTCGGACTATGCTAATGTCTCTGTTGGATCTCACTGTCTTTCTCCGCACGTTGTTAACCTAGGAGGCCGGAGGGTTCATTAACCTTTTTGATCGACAGATGATGGAGGCACGAGATCCATTGGGCTTTGGATGGATGGATCGTGGATCTACCTACAACATTCCCCTGGATTTGACGGCATGTCCATGGGAGCCTGGAAAGATGGTTCCACTCATGGCATCATATGGTCCTACCACCTCATGGGACCCCGGCCCTATAGGCGCCGAGAGGCAGTATAAACAAACAGTTCCAAACAAACACAAAGAAAACAGTGTGAGAGGAAATCATGCATGCGACCGGTGCCTGACATGCATGTGGTGCTGTACGTGCAGTGCTGCCCACACATGGGTCAATGAAATCGGGCAGGGTCTAGATTACCGAGGCACACATTTCTCGGCCACCACAATTCATATGTTTGGAGTCTTCCTAATAGACATTCATATGGAATAGTAACCTTTTTCTCTACCAAGTCAGTAATGTCGTAGGAGGTACTTTGAGAAAGATCGAAAATTTACGAGCAGGATCCGAGCCCTGGAGTAGTAGAGCTGTACTGTATGCGTTGCTAGCCTTGCATCAAATGGTAGTCTCTGCTTTGCAGGATCTGGACCCCACCCCACCGCTAGCAAATTGTCTCAACAACGGGGGACACGACAAGCCTGACAGGCAGGGCCGGCACGTACACCAACGTATCTGGAGTAGTGCCGTGCTACGCCGAAGTCGTAGTGGCGCTGCATATCATCACGGCCAACATGCATGCATGGACACCTCGATCAGATCGCTGGCATGGCCACTTTACGCTTTTATATCGACTGGTTACATGGTGATATTTATAAACAACAATTTTCACGATTAGACCCTTGGACAAATAATTGATGAGAAAATGACTTTCTTCCATCATAGCCTCCTTGCATAAGGCATCCGAATTTTTTTATTCGTCAGGCGCAAGTAAAAGAAAATCCGTCGGATCTACATCTCCACAGTTGTCAGCTTTTCTTCGACCACTATTTTGCCTCGCCGTTGTTCTTCTGGGGTGTTTGGATTTCCACGTCTAAAATTTAGACACGTCACATCGAATAAAAGAATGTTAATTACAAATATTAAATATAAATTAATTTAAAAATCTATAATATAAACGAGGCTAATTTGCGAGACGAATCTATTAGTCTATGATTAGACAATATAATGCTACAGTAAACATACGATAATTATGTGCTAATTATAGCTTAATTAAGCTTGTTAGATTCGTCTCACGAATTAGACATGACTTATGTAATTAGTTTTATAATTAGTTTATATTTAATACGTCTAATTATCATTTATTTAAAGACTAAACTTTAGCCCCTGAATCCAAACAGCCCCTTCGTGTCCCAATCACGCACACCACTGTATTTTCTATGTTTTTTTTGAGCTGCAAGCTTTCAGAACCTCATACCTACTCTAGGAATCATACTAGTTATGATGGCTCCAAACATCCGTTTGTGATGAGGGGCATCACAGACGGTTTCTAACACAAACCGTTTATGATTTTTGTAACGATTTTTTATACAACACAACACATATACCGCACAACACAACACATATACACAGCACAACACCGCACATAGCACATATTCAGGATTCAAGTCACATCACAAGCACAATTAGACAATAAAAACCATCTCAATCTTACAACAAGCTCCAAACTTATTACAAGTTCCAACAATGACACTAGTTCACCTTCATAATATGTGAAACTCACCATCTACATTCACAACTTGATCAAGGATGAACCCGGCTAGTTGTTCTTGGAGTGCCATTATCTCGCTCATAATCATCTCCGATGCACCTATTTCATTTTCCTGTACGACATGAGAAAAGAAAAAAATGCATTAGCATATGGTTTCAAAAATATATTAAGAAAGCAAAAGACATAGTTAGATTGCTAGATTAGTGCAAACCATTTGGTCTAATGAAGCGTCCCCTCAAATGAGAAGACTTAAATGTGATACAAACATCAGTCCCAGGAGGCTGATTCACATTTATTACAACAGATGATCCATTACCGACCAAACCTACGCGGTAGCGGGCACAGACGCGCCACCAGCGCGAGGATAAAAACTAGAAACCAAATGGTGCAGCTAATCATGGCATCATCAGATAGTTGCGCCATGCGGTTTTTCAAGCGGATGGCCCTAACACACAGGCGAGGTTGGGTGCAGAACGTAACTCCTACTCGACGTCTTCGGGAACGAAGTCCAGGTCCTCTTTTGAAAAACAGGCAAGGGTGAGTACATACGTACTCAGCAAGTCCAACCATACCCACGGAGGGTTACAACAGAAGCATGCAAGGATAAATATCAAGGATAGGCTATTGGTTTATTTGCGAAAATGCCACATGCAAGGGTTCATTTTATAAAAGTTCTGTAAAGCAATCTAATGATAAAATCATCATAAATAAAGTAATTTTTAAATCCCAAATCAGTGCTACCGGACTCCCCGTCCGTCGTAGACACTACTAACACTTCCCAAAGCAACTCACACAGCAGAACACTTCTCATAACCAACACCAAAACAAAGTTAAAGGACTTGTGAACTGACCATGTCGTAACTCGTCCAATACCGTGGACACGGCTATTCAGATAGGTTTCAACTCTGCAGAGGTGTA
The DNA here is from genome assembly GCA_033239725.1 of Echinochloa phyllopogon. Taxonomy (NCBI): domain Eukaryota; kingdom Viridiplantae; phylum Streptophyta; class Magnoliopsida; order Poales; family Poaceae; genus Echinochloa; species Echinochloa phyllopogon. The sequence goes on along the minus strand of BTCW01000015.1, from coordinate 16,586,955 downwards.
CACAACCACAAGTAGGGTACCACAACTTGAACACCTTAGTGTCAGTGCAGATCCTATCGAGGTCATTACCCACCTTAGCTAAACTGACAAGTCACCACAGAGCAACCAGGGGGTCAGCAACCTACCCACGAGGTTCTACCCAGGGTATAACTCACCGAGAACTTATACCCGTCTCCATGGACCTCTGTTGCTCACCAGCACACCCGATAACTACCAGTTCAACTAGTGGGATTTATGCCAAGCCGTTGCCACATACAACGGTCGAGTGGTGGTACTGATATTTGGGTTAGGCAAGACGACACATCAACTCATCCTTCTAATGACAAGTCGGACTTCTCCCACCATGCTCTTCCACACAAGCACGAGCTCACCTTGGCATTTCACATAGGAAACACCGTCCGGCTTATCTCCTAACAATAATCATTTTTATCATTTAAACCTATTTCTTTAAAAGCACTTATTCTAATATTTTACTAAATATTCAGTGGATAGTATTTATTTATAAAAGGTAAATTTGTCCGAAGCGACATTTAGCAATGATTAATTCCCAAGCTAAAATATTCAGAAATTAATCTAGGTCATCAAGGAATATTTATAGCAAACAAGGAATGGCTCACACAAACATGGTTTAGCAATCAAGCATGCAAGTTTTATAAAACAGGCCAATAGGTTGCATTTATAAAACTAGGATAAACATGCATCAAAGGGTAAGATTGAACTTGCCGTTCTCAAAGCCTTCCGGAAACTCCTGCTCGGGGCACTGGCCTTCGGGCTCCTGCTCGTAGCACTGCTCTCCTTCGGGTTCTTCCTCAGCGTGATCTACGGCGCACACAACAAGCACACACAATAAATAAAAGAAAAGAAATTACAAAAAGGTTTTAATTGCCGAGCTCGCAGAAGGAAAAACAGAGATAAAATGGTGAGCGAGGAAAAGAAGGTCTCATTTAGGAATGCGACGTATGGTTTGGCGGAAGGTATAGTGGAAAAGTAGGTGGTGAAATTTGGGGTTGTTCTGGGTTAAAATGGCGCATGAAATGACGTGTTGTTCGAGTGGTTAGAGGGAAAAGGACTTGTTCGGGAAGTCACCGAAAGTCCTGGGGTTCACTTGGAGAAGGTATAGGGTCTGTCTGTGATGGTTATAGGGTGCTAGAGGGGCTTAATTGCGAATACCAAAAGTTGGTAGGGGGTTAGAGTGAAGAAAGGTTGATCTAATAGGTCCTTAGGGGCTGTTTTAAAAGGGCCAGGGACCCACTTGTAATTAATTACAAGGGCAAGGGCTTCTGGTAAATTCCCCGAGAGAGAAGGGGGGTTGGACGATGGGTGTTATAATGGAAAGGGCCAGGGGGTTTTTCGCCATTTGTTCCTTTCTCTCGGATGGGGCAAAGGAGGGGAACAGGGGGTCGGCCGGCGGTCGGCGGCGGCGGGGCTTGCCGGTGCCCTGGGCGGTCCCAGCGGCCGGGGATAGAGGGGAAAGAGAGAGAGAGAGCGCCATGAGGAGTTCACCCATGTGCTCACCTTGCGCAGAGGTGGTGCGGGGAAGCCGGCCCACGACAGCGGGCGGAGCAAGGTGAGGGCGGTGGTGGGGAGCGTCGGCGGTGGCAAGGGAGGCGAGAGGGGGTGGCGTGCGAGTGAGGTGAAGGTGTGAGGGTGCTAACGGGCCTTCTTATAGGCGGGGCGGAGCGTTGAGGCGGTGGGCAGACGGGGCGGCGTTCGTCGGGCGGCGCAACGGAAATTAATGGTGCCGGCCGGCGGGATTCGCAGCCAAGGCGGCACAGCGCTCGTCGCCTTGCTTGCGAACGCGTGCACGAGCAGTGGCAGTGCTATGGCCAATGGCGTGCGGTGCGGCAATGCACAGCGGCGGTGCGGCACGCCTGCGCGGGCGATGCGAAGGGCAGCGGCGGAGCTCTTGGTGCACAGTGACAGCGCTGTGGCGACACATCGAGCGGCCAGGCGGGGCACGTGGCTTGGGTGCGACGCGGCACTCGTGCGTGCGATGTGTGGTGGCATGACGACGAGCGGTGTGGCGAGGGAGGCGGCACGCGCGCTCGAGCGGAGCAGAGGGCAGCAGCGGGGCGCGCGGCGAGGCGGCCCGGACGTGCGCGCGCGACGCGGGGTGCACGTGGTGGTGGGGGGGTCGGGCGATGCGATGGCGGGAAGGGAAAGGCGGTGCGTGGAGGAGGTGGCTCGGCCGGGAGAAGGTTGGCGCCGGAAAAAGAGAAGGAGGGGGAAGGGGAAAGAAAGAAAAGGAAGAGAAGGAAAAGAAAAGAAAAGAAAAGAAAGAAGGAAAAAGAGAGGGAGAAGAAAGGAAATAGAGAAAGAAAGAAAGGGGAGGGAAAGAGGGGGATCCGAGGCGGGATTCCCGGCGGCGGTCGGCTGGCAGCCGACCCGCGGGCGGGCGATCCGGGATAGGGACAGCGGGGCGAAAAACGAGGGCAAGATTTGGATGACGAGAGGAGATTCGGGAGCTCGGCGGAAAAAGATTTGAAAACGATTTTTAACGCGTGATTTAATTAGAGTAAATTTTACGGGCATTACATCTAAAGAGGTAAAGTCATCTCCAGTGTAGTAGTGGATGCAGTGCATTACATAGAACCCACAATGGTTGTTACCCATCAGTTGTCTTTTAATCCACTTGACATCATCTACGCTGAACTTTTTGTAATAAGGTCCATGCTGCCTCGGGTATGATTTACAGTACATTTCAAAAATTCTATACAACATTAAATAGTAAATATGATTGCATTGATGAAATAAAACATAATACGACTAGATAGAATGAACCAACACAGCATTAAATACTTACTTGTCTAGCAGGTCAAGGACTACCTGGATGAGTTCTTGAGGCCTTTGTCTTGAGTCGTAAACCCTGATGCGGCTCTCCAGAAGGCAGATTTCAAATAGAACGTAGTGCTCCCTGTAAACATTTGACACATAAAAAGTAGACAAAGGCTTCGTTAGTGGAAAGATGCATGTAACGAGAAACACACTTACTTGCAGTTGTACGACAAAAGTATACCATTTTTCTTTCTCAGCGTGCAAAAAGCAAGGTACGAATAACGGGTAGTGTCAGGGTTTCCCAACACCTTTTCATTTACACAAGTAGGGTCCATGAAGGCTACATCTTCAATCCCTCTTTCCCTACATATTTGGGCCTCCATCCTACAGAATGAGCAAGTTATAAAATCAAATTGGTTCATCAAAAGAATGGAAGAGATTTAGTTACGATACTTACAAGCACCAAATGAACAATCTTGACATCGAGGGAATCTTGTTGGTAGAAATCGTATAGACACTCGAATTCAACCCACATTGCTCCATATGCTTGGTTGTATATGAGTCTCTGATCGGTTCATGATCTTGCTATGATGGTCGTGTAACGAATTGCTCCTACCTGTCGAAATTCCGCCATCGGAGCTAAGTAATACATGTAAACCCAGTCATGGTGAGATGGAGATCAATTGGATTGGTCGAATCAAACTTAGGTTAATGGCCAGGCGCATTGTGATGCACGACGGTGTAGATTGGATCTACTACCGGGCCGAGTTTTGCGCGAAAAACAGGTTGTTCGTAAAACAACCATAACTTTTGCATACGACCTCGGATTGAGACGATTTTTATATGAAAATTCATCTACAGAAAATTTAAACATGATTTTGATTGCTTCCAGTTTCGCTGAATTTAGATTTGCGAAATAAGGCCGAGAAGATGGAGTTTTCGGTAATTTAAGTTTGGACGTCGGAATCGGCTAACTTGTTTTGCAGATTCATGTGATCGGTATGGCCCTATGTGTATGTGATGCATGTATGTAATTAATCATGACCTGCGTGTTGTGAGTACGACAATACGACTGGAGTCATATGTATTGTCAATTCATTGTAACGGCCTGCGTGCCAACTTGTGATGTTGCGTCTTCTATGTAACTAGTTATCGGTAGTCTAGTTTGGAGCAATCATCGCTTGAAGGATGGCACACATGGGCCATAGAGATGGAGAACATCATGGTGGATAGATTCAATGGAGATCACCATATGATAATGGGCCATAACGTGTCACATACATGTGAATGCCGTCTTTACTGTTTTACTTCTATTCATGTGTTACTAGCGATTTTATGCTTGCGATGATAGAAGTAGAACGATCCCTCGCAATGTTTAGGTTTGAATGCCCTCCCAACTTAACCTTGCACCATCACATGTCTTGTACAATTAGTGGTGGGTCTATGAAATTAGGGTGCTACTAGTTTTCCTTGACTAGATGGGTTCGTATCGGATACTTACTCGCATAAAGGGTTGGTTAACTTAGACAAGGTCATCTTAACGGTTAAGGACCTTGGGGCTAAAGGTTGGGCACCGAGACATAGAGATGTCACCCAGCAACAGGAGTCATATGTGATATGATTAGCAAAGGGTTGCTTACCGATCTACCATGTCTTCTAGCAGTGATGCTAAAGCTCACTAGTGTACTTGTTAGTTGTGGGTCCTGAATCACTAAGTATCAATGGAGGGATATTGATTTTAGTGGGAGTAGATTTTGTTAGATGCTTAATGTAATTTACTCCATCATGGATGCGTTGTCTTAGTATTTTGCATTATTTTGTTGTAGATCAATGGCACCTAGTAACACAACATCATTTACTTTGTGTTTGGTCTTTGAGAAGGACAAGTTGAATGGAACAAACTTTGCGGATTGGATCCGTAACCTGAGAATTGTTCTCAGGGCTGAGAAAAAGGAAAACGTTCTGGACACCCCATTACCAGCAAAGAGTGTCATTTAGAGAGGCGCGGGTAGTAGTCATGTGATGGCAATCCAGAACAATCCTACCTTTAAGAAGAAAGGTAATTCTTGGAAGAAGGGCAAGGCTAAAGATGGATATCTAAGCCAGCACCCAAGGCTAAAGCTAGACCAGCTGCTGATAATGAGTGCTTTCACTGTCATGAACTGGGTCACTAGAAAAAAGATATTGCAAGTTGTACTTAGCTTCTTTGAAAAGCAAGGGAAGTAAGGGTACTTCCACTTCAAGTACACTTCATGTTTATGTTACAGACATTTTCCTCACCGATTCTAGTATTAATTCCTAGGTATTTGATACCAGATCGGTTGCTCATATTTGCAATACAATGCGGGGACTAATAAGAAGTAGAAGCGTGGGAAGAGGAGAAGTTGATTTCCGCGTGGGCAATAATGCAAGAGTTGCTGCGTTGACTGTCGGGGCGATGCAACTTCACCTCCCGTCAAAATTTATTATGGAGTTGAATAATTGTTATTTTGTTCCTTGTTTGAGTCGAAACATTGTATCTCCTTCATGTTTGATGAAGGATGGTTATTCATTTACGAGAAAACAATGGTTGTGTGATATCTAAGAATGGCATATTTGTGGCTCTTGCATCCATTGTGAATGAGTTATTTGTTTTAAATCTTGATGATTCACCTATCTGTAATATAAGTGCTAAAAGGCCTCGGCTAGATGATTTGAATCCTACCTATATGTGGCATTGTCATTTGGGTCATATAAGTGAGAAGCGCGTGAAGAAGCTCCATTTTGATGGACTTTAAACTTCGTTTTATTTTGAATCATACGAGACATATGAAGCTTGTTTGCTAGGCAAGATGACCAAGACGCCTTTCACAGGTTTTCCTGAGAGGGCGCATGACTTGTTGGAACTCATACATACAGATGTGTGTGGACCAATGAGCACGATAGCTAGAGGTGGATTTCAATACTTCATAACTTTCACTGATGATTTTAGTAAATATGGCTATGTCTACTTAATGAAGCACAAGTCAGAAACTTTTAAAAAGTTCAAGGAGTTTCAGAATGAAGTTGGAAATCAACGTGGCAAGAAAATTAAGGCCTTGCGATCTGATCGTGGAGACGAATATTTGAGCCACGAATTTAGCACTCATCTAAAGAGTTGTAGAATTGTTCCACAGCTTACGCCACATGGAACACCTCAGAGAAATGGTGTGTCGGAGTGATGTAATCGAACTTTGTTGGAGATGGTTCGATCAATGATGAGCCAGTCAGACCTACCGTTATCGTTTTGGGGTTACGCTCTAGAAACAACAGCTTTTACATTAAATGGGGTACCGTCTAAATCCGTGGATAAGACACCATATGAGATATGGACTGTCAAGACTCCTAGTTTGTCTTTTCTGAAAATTTGGGGTTGTGAAGCATATGTCAAGCGACTTCAGTCAGACAATTAGAGGGTTAAGTGTTTGTCGCTAGGAATGCTATTTTCTTGGAGAAAGAGTTTCTTAAAAGCGAGAAAAGTGGACAGAATGTGTATCTCGAAGAAGTTTGAGATGAGCCTATGAGGCAAGACTTTATGAGTGATGCTAATGTAGCAGAACAAGTTGAGGCACATGTGGCAAGAGAAGAACCGCCACAGCCACGAAGGTCGGAAAGGCCACGTCGCACAACTAATAGAATGAATCTCCTAGCTACGGGAGAGCGCGACATATTGTTGATGGACAACGATGAGCCTAGGACCTATGCAGAAGCAATGATGGACCTAGATTCCGAGAAATGGCAAAGCGCCATGAGATCCGAGATAGATTCCATGGGACACAATCAAGTTTGGAACTTAGTTGACCCGCCTGATGGTGTGAGACCCATCGACTGCAAATGGATCTTTAAAAGAAAGAGAGATGTGGATGGAAATGTTCACGTCCACAAAGCACGACTTGTTGCAAAAGGTTTTCGATAAGTTCAAGGAGTTGACTACGATGAGACATTCTCTTCAGTACTGATGCTTAAATCTATTCGGATCATTCTAGCAATAGCTGCATATTTCGATTATGAGATATGGAAGATGGATGTCAAAATGGCTTTCCTAAATGGGAATCTGGAGGAGGATGTATATATGATACAACCCGAAGGTTTTGTCAATCCAACTAATGCTGGAAAAATATGCAAGCTTTAGAAATCCATCTATGGAATAAAGCAAACATCTCGGAGTTGGAACCTTCATTTTGATGAGGTAGTCAAAGGGTTTGGCTTCCGTCGGAATGAAGAAGAGGCTTGTGTTTATAAGAAGGAAAGTGAGAGCTATGTTGTATTTCTAATCTTGTATGTGGATGACATATTATTGATTGGGAATGATATTCCTATGCTGGAATCCATTAAGACTTCACTGAAAAATAGTTTTTCTATGAAGGACTTAGGGGAAGTTGCATATATTCTGGGCATAAGGATCTATAGAGATAGATCAAGGAGGCTTATAGTATTAAGCCAGGATACTTACATTGACAAGGTGCTGAATCGGTTCCGCATGGAACAGTCCAAGAAAGGGTTCTTGCCTATGTCACATGGCGTACACCTCAGCAAGACTAAGTGTCCTTTGACAACTGATGAGCGGGAGCGCATGAGTAAGGTCCCTTACTGTTGGGGGCGATCATTAGGGGTACCCAAACCTATGGGATAATCACCCTTGTTAAACATTAAACTCATGCACATAACCAGAAAAAGAGAAACGAAATTTAAGGCCCACGGCCTAGCAACAAACGAAGGCCCAGTCAAGGCACCCCGCGGAGCGCCTCGACGCGCACCACAATCTCTGCTTCGCTCGAGGGAACCGACCCCTCGAGCAAATCAGAGAACTCTGCCTCGGTCGAGGCCTGAGGATCGAGCCTCGAGCAACCCATGAAACGGGGAGAGCTCTGCCTCGGTCGAGACCCCCGCTCCAACAAACAATTAATGGCGCTCACCACCGCCGTGCATCCAAAGTCAAAAGGCAAATTTCTCGCCATACCGCCCTGACAGCCACGACCCCCCCATCGCATCTGCCAACTCCCGTCACTATGCTGCCGACCGAGGCTCTGTGCAGACAGGGCGGCGCTGTGCGAACAGAGCCCGTCACTCCGACTCCCTGTGCTGCCAACTCCGGCGACCTGAAGCCCTCCATCGGGCGGGAGAGACCCTCGAGCACACAACAGGAGAAGAAGAGAGGACGGCGGAGGCATGGCGGGCCATCCCAAGCACTATGCGGCCATCCCTGGCGCTGTGCGCACACGTCGCCACTGTGCGAACAGGGCCGGGTCACTCCAACTCCCTTTGCTACCAACTCGCACAATGGTTTCCCACAGAATGGGCTGTACTCTAGCATGGGAGACCATCGAAATGGTATACGAGCGAATCATTACCGCACGAAGGACAACCCGGATCCTCGAAACCACTCCCAGGCTTCATCGACAGTACGAGAATCGATAACAGGAACCGCAATACCGCATAACAGTGGCCAAGGACAAAGAAGCACGCCCGATGCCACTCCTACTACTGTGCAGCTCCTACGCTAGCACAGCGACACACGCCTGTAACCCTTCTCCTCGGCCTATAAAAGGAGATGGGGATCAATCGATCAAAGAGAGAACACATTCGCACACACTCCGAAAAACCACGATATTGGCACTCTGCCTCAATCATCTGGGACTTTGAGGTCTAGCCTCTTCTCCCAACCTGCTTGTATCCCCTACCACTTGCAGTCCGGTGCAGAATAATACATCGCACGAACCACCTCGCTGGAAGTACGGTCTTGCGACCGGAACCAGGATAAATCCGTGTCTTGCATTATCTTCTGCATCAACCACCAGGGGAGGGAACACAACGCATTTTTGGTTGGTGTCGGAACCATGATTTCTAAACACCGGCACTTACGCTTCAGCTATTGGATCTATCATGTACGCCATGATAAGTACTCGCCTAGATGTCTCATATGCTCTAAGCGTTACGAGTAGACACCAGTCTAATCCAGATGAAAGTCACCGGACAACGGCGAAAAGCATTCTTAAGATGTGTTCCTAGTCTATGGAGGTGACGAGGAGCTCATTGTAATGGGTTACACTGATGCTAGCTTCCAAACTGATCCAGACGATTCAAAATCGTAATCAGGATCCGTGTTCATGATAAACGGTGGTGCTGTAAACTAGAAAAGTTCTAAGCAAGAAATTGTGGCTGATTCTACAATGGAAGCCGAGTACATCGCAGCTTCTGAAGCGGCGAAGGAATGTGTTTGGATAAGGAAGTTCCTTGTTGAGTTTGGTGTGTTTCCAAATGCATCTAGCCCATTGGAACTCTACTGTGATAACAATGTGACAATTGCGCATGCTAAGGAGCCTAGAAATAATCAGAAGAACAAACATGTACTACGAAAATTTCAGCTCATTCAAAAGTTCGTTAGACTTGACGCTGGTGCTGGAAGCTTATCAGACATATGGTATCGTGCCTGTGTTAAGCTCCAAGCACCAGCGCCCCAAGCTAGCACGCCCAAACTGGATCGTGCGTGCATGCCGTTGCCGTGGCATGGGGCCGGTGGGCTGCTTGCTTGTCGTCTCGCTTTCGTCGTCCCCCGTCGCGATCGCCCCCGTGACTCCCCCGGCCGGTGGCACCGCACAACTAGCACGCGTATCACGGACATGCTGCCAACGTCAGCATGCATCGATCCGCAGCTAGCGTACTACTGTGTGTGTGCCTCTCTCTCGTCAGCTTCCTTCTTCCATCGGCTTCGTCTCGGCGCCAGGCTGTAGCTGTAGCGCTGTAGCCCTGTAGTGTAGCGTTACGACATGGGGCCTGGGTCGACTGTACGGTACAGTACATTCTTACGGCCCTACTATAAGTATTAGCCATTATTTAGTTCCAGAAAGCAACCCCAAAGTTCACTATACAATCAGAAGATTTTCATTATATCAAAATGTCGGCTTGTGCATGGAGTACTAAATGTAAATGAAATGAAAAACTAACTGCACAGTTTTATTGTACTCTGCGAGACGAACATTTTGAGCCTAATTAATCAATTTTTGAACAATTTTTCACACATACAAACAGAATGCTACAGTGACGCAATGATTACGAAGTGACACCAAACCCTCGAATCCCCACCCCAAATAGCCATCTAAACGAGGCCTTAGTTGCTTGCACCCAATGGAAACGACCAGAGAGCTGAGGGCGAGTAACAATGTTACTACTCACATCGCTCTCTGTCTGTGTGTACACGGAACAGAGTTTCTAAAATGACACCGAGTTTCCCATGTGCTCATGCCTGCGTAACAGCGTTCAGATCGAGCTCAACACAGGCCTGCTTTCTTGCTTCTAGTAGAAACAGAACCCCACAACTCATCGGCACACAGATACACCTACTGCTACTGTTACTTCACCACGAAAAGGTAGGGAAAACAAAGCATAAACCAGGAGCGAGAGTTTTACCTTTCAAGTTTCAACGCACCACGTATAAGCGTGTAAAAAACCAGTGGCAAACGAGTGTACAAAAGTGTCAGCTGGACCAGAGAGCATAGCGGACTGTGAAAGTCATGAACCTCGTCCTCGTGTAAAATTTTACTGACACCACACAGTCGGCAGGACAGAATAAATGGAAATACCATTTCCCTTCCCGCCTCTGAAAACCGGTTTATTTCAAAGTCCACTTTCCCAGGTTGTTCGTCGAATTCCAGTGAGATGTTTGTTCGTTGCGTGCAGTGCTCATCACAGCTTTTGCTTCCTTTACATCCCAGAATTTACAAGTAAAAAAGAAGGAAAAGAAACAGTGCACAATCATTAAAGCATGAGTTACTAGATTAATGGAGACCTTCATACCGAGTACTGAAAACCGCCCATCTGGAACTATAGATTACGTTCCATTGGATTCTTTTCATACCTTTTGCAAAGCTATCATGTATGCAAAACTTAAAATCAAGCATGCTCCAAAGCTCGTAAGCCTCATCCTGCAGCAACACTCGCTATTTTGGACACCAATATTTTTTTCCATACAAACACGCAGCTCATAATGGTGGGCAAAGGGCTACACAACCATTTGCAACCATAACAATTTTGGCCAAACAAGTTACCATATCATTATATCCCGATTCATTCTTCCTCAAAAACTGTCTCGCTCCAAACATACTGAACATGTACTTGAAAGTGCAAAGACCGCTAGATACCCAGTTGAGACCCTTAGTCTTGCTCCCTCCAAATAAACTCCTGAAACAGGAGAAAGCAAACAGCATTCAGTTTTCTTAGGAACCACTGAAGGTGCACCAGACTACAAGACAGAGATGTGTGATGGGAGAACTATAATTAAATTGCCGTTAGCCTTCTTTCTTTACAGTAAAAGTTCAAAGCAGTGAACATACATGAATATATCAGGTAAACTGCTCAAGCACTCCATTGCAAGGAGACCTGGAACCTGCAGGTTCAAGGAGTAGAAGGCCCATCAGGTAGCTTTGTCTTCCTTTTCCTTCCAAGGATAGAAGCCTTTTGCAATCTCACACCACCAGCACGCCATTTCTTGAAAGCAGCCATCGATTCCCTAGCAGATTCAAACACTTCACGAAAACATAGCGAGTCAGTCAGTGTATTGCAGCAAAATAGTTGGTTTTGTAGCTTGTTGACAATCCCACAAACACAAGAATAACAGGAGATCGATGCTTACCCCGAGTTTCTTCTTTGGTAAGGCGCGGGACAAACTTGGGCACTGTCATAATTGAAGAACTGTGGGACTTGCTTAGAACCTCTTTGTACCGACTGGTGAATGCATAGCGCAAGAACAGGCCAATGCTCCTGTCACTCACCCTGTCAGTGTAAAAACATGAGAAAAGATGATCAATGTAGATTATACACCTTTCTTTTATATTGCAGTAGTCCTGGATTTTTAATTAAGAAACCAACAAAAATGGTTTCCAAGTACATGCAGGCAGTCATCTTTGTTTCTGGCGAGGTGCAGTGCATGTATACATTCAGATATGCTAATATCTCCATTGTACTGAGGCCCTGTTTGTTTCCATAGTGCTAAACTTTAGCACAGCACTTTTTGCTAAACGTTAGCAGATTGTATCAAAACAGGTGTGCTAAAACCTGCTAAAAGTGACATGCTAAAGTTTAACACCACCCTGTTCCTTATCACCTCAAAGGGGTGCTTTTTTTGCTAAAAGTGCTTCCTGGTGGGCTTTTGACACCCACTACCCCTCCCCCGCCGCCTTAAATTATCTCCCCAGCCCCTCCCTCATCCCCACTCTCCTCCGCACCCCGGTCTCTCACCCCATCCCTCATCCGCACTCTCTTCCGCACCGCCGCCGCTCAACCGCGCCACCGTCCCTCCTTCCCTCCGTCCCTGCACCTGCCCTCCTTCCCTCCACCGGCCGTTCTTCCCTCCACCGGCCGTCCCGGCCCTCATTTCCTCCACCGCTCTCCCGTCCCAGATCTAGCCCCGCACCGGCGATGGATGGCCATGGCGACGACGGCTTCATGGATCCGTTCTCCCAGGCGGCGAATCCGGTGTTCCCATCCGCCGGATTCGATTTATTCTCTAAGGCTGAGTTGGCGGCGGCGGCGTACAATGGCGTCCGCGGACCACGCCCCGGCATGCCAGCACTAGACCTCAACTCCGTGGCCAGTGAGTTCCCAAACATGGGGACATACTCCGACATCCTTAGGGGGATTGGCTCCAATCGTCCCGGGCGAAACCTCGGCTTACGCCGCCCTCGCGCGCCGTGGTGGAGGAGCAAACGACCATGGTGGAGGAGCAAGCGACCGTGGTGCTGCACGTAGCGCCTGTGGTGGTAGAGGAGGTCGCGGATCCATGTCCAAGGGTGCTGCGGGCAATGGAGGTCGAGGCAGATCCATGGCCGACGGTGCTGCGGGCGGTGGAGGCCGACGTGTTCCTGCTCGTGGTGGTGCAGATGACGACCAAGGTGAAGAAGAAGATGACGAAGAAGGATTCATCGCTGCGTCTGCGGTAACACAATTAATGAGGGTAAATTGGGCTTTTGCCCTCCTATGTGCTACACTTTAGCAGCTACATCCAAACACCTCACTGTGCTAAACTTTAGCACACAGAATTCAGGTGCTAATGTTTAGCAAGTGCTAAACTTTAGCAACTCCATTCCAAACAGGACCTAAGGCAATACAGAACCTCATTTTGAGATAGCGAAGAAACGTTCATAAAAAAACACCCATCTCTAAGTGGACTCTGCGAAACCGTTTTATTCTTTCTTAATGAAGAGGTATTGGCCCTGCCTTTGCGCCTACGCCACGCCGATACATCGATCTGCTGCCGTGTCGCGTATCGCGGACGTTTTCGATACGCGATATGGCGGCGATACGACATCGATACTTATCCAGTACCACTACTCTTGCTCTTTCTTCCTACTTTCTTAGATCGATTTTTTCCCTTTAATTAGATGGCAGCAACCGGTACCAGCAGTGCTTGTGCAAGTGCTCAATGCTTCCAATACCAATCCAACTATTTAAGACTTATTTTATAATTTAAATTCTTCTATTTGAGACTTGTTTTATGTATTAAATTTAAATCCTAAACGTATCGGCGTATCAGATTAATTTAAAAATGGCATATCGTATCAGTATCCGTATTCGATACCGATACACATATCTGAATCGGCGTAGCCTAGCTTTGCGCTAAACAATGTGTTACACTCCATCCCTAAGGGGACCATGCTGATTGAGTTCGGCCATTCTTTCCAATCAGAATTCCGAAAGGGCTGTATTTGGTTCTTTTACTACAACTTCATTCAATTGCAGTCCTGCTGGTTCAAGCAAAAGAATTCCAAAAGGGCACACTAGCAAATATACGAAAAAATTGTTTACATATGACTCTCCTTACTAAGAAATTCAGATCTTCAACACTAATCCAAAAACATACAACTATGGGTATGAAATGAGGCAAATGGAGACCACTAAATGTGTATCCAGCCATCCACATTAGTATATTTACAACTATGGGTTTAAACTTTAAACATTCCATGATTGTTCTAAAAACCATAAAACATAAAGGTGAAACACCAACATGCACCTGATAAGAGGTCCATACTTCATAATATGCAAATTCATGATAACTTAAAAGTGTACATGCATACCTAAGGCTTGGTAAAACTATAAGTACTAGTAATTTACTTGGTTTTTTAGCAATGTAATTTACGTATCAGGGTTCACGTATGATAAGATTGTGTAGAATGACAGCTGAATGGTGGTAAAAATCACAGAATTAGCAGAAAGCCAGTAACCTGACATTATATTATATACAGGGAGCAAAATGCAGCAGATTGCTAATCAATTGTTATGGATATTCTACATTAAGTTAATTGATTTATTTTCAACATGCACAAACCCATGCATCTGTAAGAGAGCACAAGCGAGCAAGTACTCAGGGAAGAATTCTATATAAATAATAAAACAAATCCAACATTGTAGGCACCAAATTAAAAAGTTAGTGTCAGCATATCATCCAATACAGTCTGGTTGTTCGAAGTAAACCTGATAGGAAAAATAAATCTAAAGTAGGAAACAATGGATGGGGATGATCAATCACTTGCAGAGGGCAAGGGGAAGCATACTCCAGAACTAGACCATATCATTATATCAAGAAGACTTTAACAATGGCCTACACTACAAAACTGCTGAAATTTTACAGTACGACTGAAGAGCAGAATAATGGCAGCAAAGCCCTTAATCTGTTCATATCAATGCCAGTTGTGTATAATATGCTAGGTAGGCATAGATATGTGAATAAATTCTAACTAGACAAGCCAGACATTTAACCCATTTGCATTGAACAAGGACCGATTCCAACCTAATTAGCCACTAGTCTTAAACTTTGGTAAAGAAGACCATATGGCTGCATAATCTGCATTTTACCACTACTCAACAGTTAAATACCAGTCTTCTGCTCACAATTTCACAGCAGCATAGTAGAGGTTTTGTGAATTGTAAGCCAACAAACATCAACTTTCTAACATGTCATGAGGGTCCTACTTGAACTTACAATAATTTATAGTTTATTAAGGAATCACCAATAAATTTATAAACAAGCCTCACCTTTGATGTGAATAAGAGCATCTGAAGATTTCAAACTAACATTGGCAACTGTAATACAAAAACATTATAGCACATGTTTTTATAGGTCAAAACTTTCTGTGAAGCAAGTGAAAGGTATTCTGATATTGCAGAAAGAAAAGAGCTGAATCCGCAATGCAATATTTTAAAAAGAAATGTACAAAAATGGGTACAAACATCTAATTTTGTGTATGACTAAAGTAATGAGAAGACTTACAAAGGAACAATCTTGCATCCTAGCTCATAAAAGTAAGGGCACCGAACCCTCAGATCGACACAAGCCGCATCAGCTTGGACCTCCTTTCGTGTTCTGCAGAAATTATTACAACAGCCTTCAAATAACAAAAAAAAAGGGCGTACCCAGTGCCGTAGGCTTCCCACACCGTGCGGGGTCTGGGGAAGGGTTGTAATAGCACCCAAACCTTACCCGCACAAATGTGCAGAGGCTGGGGCTTGAACCCGGGACCTTCCGGTTACAGACGGTAGGCTCTACCGCTGCACCAAGCCCGCCCTTCAAAAATCCCAGGAAAAGGTGCGAGCACCAGGATTTGAACCCTGGTGGGTAGCGTCCCACTGGACCGTCCTACCATTGGACTGCAAGCCAATTCGCCCTTCAAATAACAAAAACTGCAGAAAATTCATGCATTCTGCAAAAATCAAAGCCTTGAGAGCAATTTGAATATTCTGAGTGATGAACCTCATTTTCCATGTCAAGAAGATTCATGTATTGAATATATTCGCTCATTGAGGTGGGAAAACAAGTTTAACACATTTAATACTGTTTAGTGACAAACTACAGTAGGTACAACTAAGAAAAGAAGAGCCTAATCTCTTTGTATTTAAGCTTTTCAGAAAAAAGTTTCAAAAATATTTTATAGAACTAAGAGCATTATATGCTGTTTTGTGCTGTATGCAGCAATGTAATACAAGACGCTGCAAACCTACTTCTGCGTGAAGCATGGAGGTGGATTTATGGACACCGCTTGTTCTAGAGACAGCAGCCCATGTGCAAGCCAAAATGGGAGGTCCACCTTAGCACCTTTTTCAACCTGGTACAAAGAAGAGGAGTCCATGTTTTCGTGTTTTCATTTGAAACAAATAAAAGATTTGTCCACAATGCAAGGCATCAGGTCAGGGTTCTCCGCAAACATGATAGACAGGGCAATAGAAAACATTAGCATTGCGAATCAGTTTAAACAAGTAAATTTGAATAGTTTTTAAGGAGCATCTCAGTTAACAACTACAGGAAGTATCAAAACAATTCCGTTCAGGAATTAGCAGGAGAAAAGAAGAATCGTTGGATTTGTCTTAAGCAAGTATAAGTACAGCCTAACAATAAAAACATTCAGCACACAGTTAATGTACAGAGTACAGACACTTACACAGTTAGTTTCAGCACCAGGATCTAGCAGGCCGACGCCGTTTGCGGTTACTTGAAAAACAACCGAAATAGGCTGCAGGCAGAGCAGAAAAACTCTGAGATGGCATACACAAGCACCATGCAACAAGGGGATATAAAGCAGGCATCCTGAAGACCTGAAGTACCTCCTCCTCCATGAGAATGTCATCGATGTCATAATAACCGGGCATCTCACCAAGTAAACAGGATCGCTGCTGCTTACTCTCAAATACTGCGAGAGCTGTTTTGTTGCGGCATGCCAAAGATCAGCGGATAGTTATTCGTATCAATAATAATTGCAGAGACTGGATGTGCGATTCGATTCAAACTGCAGTGAAAACATTGCCCACTACAGGCTACAGGGTGTGCACCTCAATTGAGCGGATCCATGAGAACCCTTACCTTTCTTCAGCTGCTGACCAATGCATGAGAGAATCATAACGAATCCAGAGCCTTACCGTGCTACAGGCGCGGGGATGCCGTCGGGGAGGGCGCCGCCGGTCGGGGAGCAACTCGGCGGCGGCGGCAGGAACAGGGCACCGAGCGGAGCCTCAGGTGGTGACGGCAGCGACGGCTGGCGCGGAAGAGCAAGAGGCGCAGGAACGGCGAGGGAGCCCGCCGGAGCACACGGATCTGGGCGGCGGAGAAGGCGCTCCCGCTTGGATGGGGAATTTGGTTTTGGCGCCCTTGTTTCCCGCTCAATTAGTTGGAAAAGTCTCCTCAACGAAAGTCTTCCACGTCGGTCGGCCCAGAAAGGTTTACTTCATATGCAGTTCAGTTTGTGGCCCATCCAGCCCATCAAAGGGTAGGTCTTTTTCTTTTCTCGTTTTGAATTTTGTAATCTTTGTAAGTATTCTTTTTTTCCCTTGCGAAAGTTGTAAGTATTCATTAATACGGCTGCGTTTAGGTGTAGAATAGCACATGAGCGAGTTCATTAGTATCATTGATTTATGAGTTAATTTCCGGTTTGGCCCTAGAAAAACTACTGGTTTCTTTCTTGACCTTCAAAAATAATTTTGTTCCCTATTTAACCTCGGATTTAACTTTCATTCCTTTCATGACACTTTGGTAGCATTTTCATCCAACACCGATTAAAATCCATGTGAAAAGACAATTTTGCCCTTGTGGTGGGCCCACACTCTTCTTCCAGCTCTCCTACCGCGTACGTTGGGGTGTGCTGCTTCGCCGTGAGAAAGAAAATGCAGCCAGCCTTCATCGCTCTTCCGCCGCCGAACGAGCCCCTCACGCGAGCACCTCACCGCCGGCCATCTACCTCCGTCGAGGGTCGGGCGCTCGGGCCGCCGCCGCCGCCGTCGCGGCACGGGCAGTAGAGCGAGCGCACTGCCGCGCACACGGTCAACGAGCTCAACCGGGGGCTTCTCGTCGAAGTGACAGATCTCCAATTTGTTCGCCGCCTCGGCTTAGCTTAGCTATGGCCGCGGGGCGCTCTCGCGGCGGCGGCGCCCTTCGCCGCTGCGGCGATGGTGCCGCCCCAGTTCTGGTCCCCGAGGAAGAGGGGGACGGTGGAGCGGTCGTCGGCGCGGGACGACGGGTACCTCGTCTGCCACCGCGCCGCCGCGGCCTCCGCCACGGCCTTGGACGCGTGCTCCTTCCGCGTCGTGGTGCACACGATGGACACCACCTCCTCGTTGCTCAGCACGTCCCACACGCCGTCCGTCACAAGGATGACGAACAGGTCCCCGCGCCGGACACGGCGGTGCGTCACCTCGCCGAGCGCGAGGCCACCGGCGCCGCTGGCCCAAGCAGCCGCCTCCGCGTGCCGTGAGGTCGCTGCCGCCGTGGGTCAGGCACGCGGGCCGACCCCTCTGCCGCTGGCCGGGCACGAGGCCGCTGCCGCCGCGTGCCGTGAGGCCGCTGCCGCTGGTCGAGTGCCCAAGCCTCGTGTCGCGTGGCCGCCGCTGACCGCGTGCGCGGGCCGCGTGCCGCGATGCCTCCGCCGGATGAAAAGAGAAGGGAAGGAGAAGAGAGGATGCGGTGGGGCCCACGTCTTCAGAGGGGCAAAATGGTCTTTTCACAGGCCATTCAGAGGGGCAAAATGGTCTTTTCAGAGGCCATTTCACGGCACCATGACGGAAAATCCAATAGAAGGTCGGATGAGGAATGAAAGTTACACCAAATGTTGAATAAGGAACAAAAAAAATTTTAGATGACCAAGAAAGGAAGAGGCAAGTTTCCTGGGATCAAATGGGGAATTAACTCTTGATTTATTCGACTACTGACGAGCTACTACTGAACGTGGTTGTCGATCAGTTTGGCCAGTAGTAGATAATGTAGAATATCATATGAATGTGTTCATTACTATCATTGATTTATTGTTTAGTGTCTTTTGTATTAACGATTTTTTTGAATGATTATATTCAACATTTCTCAATACCTAGTCTAAACATTTTGTCAAACTAGATGGAGATATATACATGTATAATAGTATATCCAAAATGTTGACTTGGCACACTTAAAATGTTGAATTTCGAAAAAGAATATAAACTAAAACAATATAGTCAAATTTGGACCTAACTTTTTAATTCTAATCTCAAACAACATCATGGTTTATATGGGCTAAAATACAGATTCATGATTTGAGAAAGAGCATTCTATTTAGAATAATGCAGCTCATTAACAGCGTGACACGTGTCCTCAAGTAGCGTGGATCACAAACTAGATGACTTTGTCATATATCTTCGTCATTCTATGGTTGGATAAAACAAGGAGGAAGCAACTGATGTTCCATTGGTCCAGTGCTGTTGGTACCCTGTACTCCTGGTGATCAGATCAGGCTTGTCACACAGCTGTTTTTCCCAAACAGGGCGTACCAACATAATCCCAGCTGCGTTCGGCCTATAAGCACGAAAACAATTCCTAGATTATTTTTTATGTGTATAACCAGCTCTTCAGAGCAAGCTGATACTGCTGCTAAGCTGGTACTGCTGCTTTTCCCTATCCCCCCTATTCCCACATGTTCTTCACAAATCTCCTGGTTTACCACTACCATCGTCATTACAAATCTCTCAATTTCGTCTCATATTTTTCTATCTTCTATACTGGAGCTCCACACAAATAACCGGTGAAGGCAAAGCCTTTGGATAAAATGAACTAAGTTGACAACAAGACCTAAGTTCGGGGAGGGTGATCAAGCCACGCTATATATAACTGCTGAACGCATGTCTTCCACATGATATGTTTCACTAGCTCATGAATTATATACAGAGGGTTCGGTTCATAAGTCCACTAATGTTTTCTGAATGCGTTAGGTGCATCCCTTTGTCACCTCGGAATTGTTGAGCCAAGACTAGTGCTCCTCACAGGTCATAACTCACTACTAGTAACACAGTACAAAAAAAAGAGAGCTTAAAACAGCCACAGTAGTTACGCTGATCTCATGATGAATTGATGGTCATAGGTAGGAGTATGTAAATCTAACTGGTATTCTGCTTCTGCAGAGTTTAGAAATCGTACTTCGTTTTGAGACATCCATCCGTCGTCTTCAACCAAAATCGTGAGTTTTGCGTTTATGAACGACAAAGAAGGCCCCATTCTGAGCAGCTCAAAAAACATCATATTCTTAAGGATTTTAGAGGAAATTACAAAAGAAAAAAATTTGTTCCTTAGTTTTTTGACCTACTGAAGTGCGGATGAATGATGTGGAAGATCACAGGTACGTCAAAGATGGAGCCACGCCAAGGGAAAAAGCTGTATCCGTCACGATAAAGGGATCATCATGTTTGTGTTTTGTCAGAAAAAAAACTTGTATGGCCGTGTTTCCCGGGAATCTTGTATGCATGAAGTATTAAATAAGATCTATTTGTAAATTTTTTTAAGGATGAGTGTAACTTTACATGACGAATCTAATGAGCCTAATTAACCTATAATTTACTACAGTAGTGCTGCAGTAACCATCCTCTAATCATACGGTTAGAGGCCTCGATGGGTCTCGCGAATTAACCTGGTGTTTTATACGTAGTTTTGTAAACTGATTTTATTTAATACCCTTAATTAGTGGTCAAAAGTGTGTACAAAATTTTACCCCAAAGAAATACGGCTATGTCATGATGTCTCATATAGGGGCTCTAGCTAGTGGTCAGAGTGTTTGAGTAGCAGAGAGTAGATCTGAGTTCAATTCCTAGCGGAATTGAATTTTCCAGACTGGTCGAGGTTAGGTTTTTCTAGACCGAAAGAATGTTGCTTCTTCTTAATTAAAACCATGGGAAGGTTTCAGCTATATTAGAGGTTAGTTGGAGATCACGGCAGAAGATGAATGATGAAGTACATCAGCGCATATAGTCTAAAACAGGCTAAGCCTAGCTCGCTGAAGGAGCACGGGAGTGGATTTGGTAGAATCAGTTACTATGATTTTTTTAGAAGGAAAATGTATTGATCTTAGTATGGTACACCGGACCTTTTACCGACAGGATCCCAAAGAAAAGGAAAATTACAAAGAAGTCAAAAACTCCTATTCATCTTCCTCGAAGCCCTCAGGGATCCGTTCGTCACCGCCACCGAAGCCACTTCCCAATCGTCGCCGAACGCCAGAGCCAATCTCCATAAAATGGAAGCCGCAGAGGAGGGCTTACTGCTAGGCAAATCAGCTGAGTACACTGCCTCCCAGGCGCATCGGCCAACTCCGACACCCACGACGCAACCTTCGATTCCACCGCCGGCAACCTGAGTACAACTCTGATTTCCACTAGAGACCATCTTCTTTGAGATTAAAAGGGTCAGCAACATCATCACCTGAAGAAGACGAATATGCGCCGGCCTCGGACTCCTGAACAGGTCTCCCCGGCCTCTCTGTTGGCGTCGGAGAAGATCGCCACCAGAGAATGGAAGAAGCCGGGAGAAGTTATTGCCCTATAACGCCGTCGCTTCCGCATCGCCGACGCCACAATGAAAAACAAGCCGCAAAGGAGCCGCGCTCCTCCGGCAAACCCTAGTTCCGCCGCCAAGCATCGACAGCGAACAAACCCTAGACCTAAGGACTCGATTAAAGGCTTGATGTACTAAAGGACGGACCTCGGCTCCCCTTGCCGCCGGCTAGGAGGCCGGGGGCGAGGGCGAACAGGGGCTAAAGGCGAACGGCGGCGGCGGCGCAAGCACTTGGCGGTGACGGCAGTTCCGCCCGAGTCGCCCGGGTCGATGCCGTCGCATGTGGAATGTGGTAAATCCCATAGTTACTACTCTATTTTTGAGGAATAAGAGGTGAACCAGGATCCCCTTTGGGTTGGACAAAAACACGGAAGAGAAAGGAGATGAGGCCCAACACAGGGTTTGGCCCAGAGACAGAGCAGCTACGTGGGCCTAGGATCGCGATGGCCCAACATCTCAGAGGCGGTTAGCTTCCTTCCAGGGAAGGAGCCGCCCCCGGTGGCGCGATCGATGAGCCTGCCACAGTGCGCCTTGTCACGCCTCAGGGACGACGCGTCTTCCCCGTAAGACAACATGATTACAGAGAGGCATGTGCTCAAGCGACCCTATCACTGTGATTGGGTGGGCCCCTCAAGCGACCCTGTCACGTCAGGCCACCCAACAAGCGGTAGGAAGAATCCCACTCCACAGGCCGCCTGCAACCACAACAGGCATGGGGAAGAGCGCCCATGCAACCCGGGCTCCACGATAACCCTGGGGCACCCCGGGGTCTCAAGACCTGTAACACCCGCGTTTTTACCACAGCGAAATCACCTTATAACTTGCGCGTTAAAATTTTGTTTCGAAAACCTATTTTCCGCCGAGCTCCCGGGATCCAGACCCGGATTTCCCTCCCCAGTTTCCCGCCGAGCTAGCTCGAACCCCATCGTGCCCAACCTTTTCACCGCTCCGTCGCATCCCGCACCGACCGCTCTCGGGTCATGTGCTCACGTTCGACCGCCGCCACAGATCCCGCCTAGGATCCCCTCCTTTCTCCCCTTTTCTTTTCCTCCTTTTCTTTTTCTCTCCTTTCCTCTTTTCTTTTTCTTCTTTTCTCTTTCCTCTCCTCCTTCCCTTTTCCCGGCGTCTTTTCCCCCTCCCGGTGCATCGGCCCGCACGCATGCTTGCTGCCCCGCCGCACCAAGCGCCGGCTCCGGCCCCTTCTTCCCTCCCTAGCACACGCGCGCACTGCTGCACCCGTGTGCTCGCTAGGGCGCTGTTGCTACGCGCACATGCCCAGCGCGCGCGCACGCACGCGTGCCGCACCGACCGCCGCGCCGCACGCCGTCTCCCTGCCGCGCAAGCGCCATTAAGCCATCGCGACCCCACACACCGAGTCGCACTGCCCTGCCGCGCTCACCGTCGCCACGCACGCGTGTTCCGCCCCTCGCGTCGTCGCATACGCACGCACGAGCGTGTCACCCCACCAGCTGTCGTGTCGCTCGCCACTCCGCTCGCATGCCCCGCTGTTGCATTGTCGGCCTCGCCGAGTACGCGCTCATCGCACACCCGTGTGCCCGAGTTCTCCGCCGCTGCCTCCCACGCCGATCGTGCACACGCGCACGAATGCATCGCGCCGCGCGCATCGCACCAGTCGCGACAGCACGCAGCCGCGCCGCCCGTCGCTGCCGCACGGCCGCTGACCACCACAGCGCCCTTCCTGTTCCGCCACCGCACCGCCGTGTTGTCCCATCCTGGCCGGGAATCTCGCCGGCCTCCTTGTCCCTCTACTCGCCGGCCGCCAAAGCACTCCTCTCGTCGGCCCGCCTCCTAACCCCTCTCTACGCCTATAAATAGGCCCGTCATCCTCCCCCCACTCCACCCCTCCTCACCGCCACCCTACTTCCCCTCTGCTTGCCCTGCGCACCGCCACCACGACCGCCATAGCTGGCCGCCAATCCCCCCCTCCGCGGGCAGGCCTCCCCGAGCCACCGCTGCCCAAGGTAAAGCCACGGGTGGACTCCTCCCTCTCCCCTCTCCCTTTTCCCCCAGTTACCGATTGCTATCGCTGCCCGAGGCGCCGGCGTGCCCGCCGACCGCCGCCGCCGGTCGCCGGCCCCTTTCCCTACTCTGTTCGGGCGAGAAGGGGATGGCATTAAGCCAAAAACCCCCTGGCCTTTTCCATTTTAAAACCCGCCGTCCAACCCCCCCTCTCTCTCTCTCGGGAGAATTTGACAGGAGCCCTTGCCCTTTTATATTCACAAATAAGTCCCCGCCTCTAGTAAAACAGCCCCTAAAACTCTTTTCCTCATCCTTCTCTCACCCTAAAACCCCACCAACTTTTAATATTCACAAATGAACCCCTCTATCACCCTATAATCACCCCAGATATACCCTTAACCCTTTTCGAATAAACCCCGGGACTTTCGGGAACTTTCCGAATAAGTCCTTTCTTCGTTAATCACCCGAACGGTGTGTCATTTTATGCGCCGTTTTAGCCCAGAATGACCCCAAACTTCACCACCCACTTTCCCACTGTAGCTTCCGCCAAACCATACATTGCATTCCTAAATGTGACCTTCTTTTCCTCGCTCTCTATTTAATCCCCATTTTTCCCTTCGGCGAGCTCCACAAATAAAACTTTTATTTTAATTTCTCTTTTCTTTTATTTATTATGTGTGCTTGTTGTGTGCGCCGTAGATCACGTTGAGGAAGAGCCCAAAGGAGAGCAGTGCTACGAGCAGGAACCTGAAGGCCAGTGCCCCGAGCAGGAGCTTCCGGAAGGCTTCGAGAACGGCAAGTTCAATCTCACCCTTTGATGCATGTTTATCCCAGTTTTATAAAAAATACCCATTGGCCTGTTTTATGAAAATTGCATGATTTATTGCTGAGCCATGTTTGTGAAAGCCACCCCTTGTTTGCTATGAATATTCCTTGATGACCTAGATTAATTTCTGAATGCCTAGTTTAGAAGTTAATCACTGCTAGCGCCGCTTAGGTTTGGGTACTTTTATATCCAAATACCACTTAAATATTGTCGGTTAAAATAATGGTGCGTGTGTCTTGAAAATAAAAATGAATTTTGTTGAGTAAAAATGATAATGAAACGGAATGGGACAGACGATATTTCTGTGTGAAATACCGAGGTGTGCTTATACCTGTGTGGTAGAGCAAGGTGGAAGATATCCGTCGCATTGGATTTTTAAGGGATGAGTCGATGTGTCATCTAGCCTAACTCAGTTTTACCGTACCACCACTCGACCGTTGTATGTGGCAATGGCTTAGCATAAATCTCACTAGTTAAACTGATAGTTATCAGGAGTGTTGGTGAGCAACAGAAGGCCATGGAGACGGGATATGATATATGTGAGTTATGCCCTGGGTAGAACCTCATTGGTAGGTTGCTGACCCCCTGGCTGCTTCTGTGGTAATTGTCGGTTTAGCTAAGGTGGGTAATGGCTTCGATAGGATTTGCACTAAGGTGTTCGTGTTGCGGTACCTTACTTGTGGTTGCGTACACCTCTGCAGAGTTGAAACCTATCCGGATAGCCGTGTCCACGATATTGGACGAGTTACGGCTTGGTCACTTCACGAGTCCTTGGGTTTTGGAAATGGTTTTGGTGTGGGTAGTTTGATGGTGTCGGTGGTGGCTACGACAAACGGGGAGTCTGGTAGCGTTTAAGCGTAACTGTGAAATTTATAAATATGCTTTTACCGTTACTGCAAGAGCTTTGTGAAAATTCTTTTACGAAATAAGCCCCTTGCATGTGGTTAACTAGCATTTATGCAATAAAACCATAAGCCTATCCTTGTTTATATCCTGTGCACGATTCATTTTATAAACCCCTCCGTGGGTGTGGTTGATCTTGCTAAGTACGTTTGTGCTCACCCTTGCTTTATTCTATACAGAAGAAGACCCGAATTTCGTTCCTGAAGACGTCGAGTAGGAGTTATGTTCTGCACCCAACCTTGCCTGTGTGTTAGGGACATCCGCTTGAAGAACCACATGGCACAACTCTCTGATGATGCCATGATTAGTTGTATCGTTTGGTTTCTAGTTTTTATCCTCGTGCTAGTGGCGCGTTTGTTCGGTAATGAACAATCTGTTGTAATAAATGTGAATCAGCCTCCTGGGACTGATGTTTGAATCACATTTAAGTCTTCTCCCTTGAGGGGACGCTTGAAGACCACCCCGGGATGATAGGAGACGTGTCCCAAAGGCACAACCGTGACTGACAAGGGTGTCCCGCCGGCAGGATGACGCCTCCCTGGGGGCGTCGCTTTCACATTAAATGTGGTAAGACCTTTCCCACTACCGGTGGGGAGCTATAAATAGAATAGAAGAGCGTCATGTAAAGGGATCGAATCCTGAAGGGGAATATACATAGAACCACCACACATGATGTAGGGTGTTACACTTTGCAGCGGCCCGAACCTGTCTAAATCATTTGCCCCCTTTTCACTGCATTGATCTGAGCTCACTGCGTGTTACACCCCTGGTTGAATCTCTAAACGGGGGTTCCCTTGAATCACTGCTCGCGGTATCCACCCACCATCGGGTAACACCTTCTCACGCAGGTAACCCTTAGCCTACCTTACACAACATTACCGTTGGCAGTGTGAGACGACCGACAATCAGGGCTGGGTTTTAGAACTATGCTTTTGCGTGATGACAAACGAGGGGAATTTTTTTAACCCCGGCCCAAAATTCACGTGATGACAAATGAATGGATTTTTTTAACCCCAGTTTGAAATTCGCTCCTATGTGGAGTTGAACCCAGTACCTACCTTAGGAGTAGTACCGGGACCATCTATAACTAATCCAACTAGAGGCCCGAAACAAAGAAGGTAACAAAGAAAATAAAAAAAAAAGATTACAGCACAACCTCTAGCCATGTTTCTATGGAGGGAAAATATTTCTTCTTAATTTGCTCTGAGCAACATTAGAGCAAATTCCTGTTTGAACGCTTCTCTACATTCCTGAAGATGAAATCATTCGGAATTGACCAGGTGCTCCAGCATATTAGGATAATGACTTCCATGAAATACATGCAACTGCGCTCGAAAAGAACTGAAGGTTTCATGTGGGTCAAGATCTGGAGGAATTTAGATGTTTAGCTAAGACCAATAGAAGGTTTGCAAAGGGGCCGACTAATAAAAAGAAAAGGTTGCAAAGGAGCAGTAGAGAAAGAGATGTTCCAGAGTTTCCTCAGTGATCAGCACAGAGCACACACTCGTATGATTGAAAAGCCTATGGACAGAGCACAGAGTTTATCTCATATGTTTGCACGTAGCTCAGAGTTGCTATTGTGTTCATCCATCAAGTGACAGCTTTTGCCTCTATGGAGTGAAATTTGCCTCAGAACCGAGGAAAGTGGTAGCTTGTTTCCCGACAACTCCCGTTCTCGTCACTACCAGAATCATGCACATTGACACCGGGTGGGAAAGCCCTTTAGCACCGGGTTTCCCACCCGGTGCCAATCTTCCGGATAGCACCGGGTCAAATAACCGGTGCTAAAGGTGGGGGCACTAGCTAAAAATATTTGCATATTTGCGTGTTGCGTCTTGGCTCGTGCGCGTGCACCCACCTAACCATCCCACCTACACAACGCATGTGATAGGATGAAAGATGCGCTCCTTTTAAAGTAGCATGTGGCACCTACATTAGCACCGGATCGTATTTACGAACCGGTGCTAAAGGGCATTTAGCACCGGGTCGTAACACCACCCGGTGCTAAAGGGATCACCCTTTAGCACCGGGTCGTAATACCACCCGGTGCTAAAGGAGGGGGACCCTTTAGCACCGGGTTGTAACTGCTAAAGGGTTCCCGAGGGCGCCCCAATTTCGCACCCGGTGCTAACGTTACATTAGCACCGGATCTTAAGTGCACCGAGGCATATGAGGGGTGCGGATGTGAGTTATTCTTGTAGTGCGTCAAACTCTTAGGGTTTGATGTTTGTACACGATTTCCTTCCATCATTCGTTGGCATGGTTGGCTGAAGCGGATTTATATATATACGTAGGATATAGTGTTATCTTACATTCAGTCTCCTAATGTACAAGATCTTATCTTTATCTTTTTTTGCACAAAAGATCTTATCTTTATCATTTCTGTTTTTCTATGTTTTGTTCTTTTTTCGTCAATGATATAAATGTTTCCACAGACCAAATTATTTTTCAGTAAGACGGTTGATTTTGATCTACTCACTAGTTCAAGTAGAGACCTCGAACAGAAACTTACGAATTGGATACTCACTTTCCACAAAATCTCCACGTTGCTTTATTTCTGCTTGCATGTTCTAACTCTTTCAACTGCTTAACATAACCAGGGATTTGCTGAATCCTTGTTTTAGAAGGGCAGTACATTGCTACACCTAAGCGGTCTCGTAGTTCGTCTCATGCAGTGTCACGTAGGATTTTTGCTGACGTGGAGGAGAGAGAGCGAGGTAAGAGAATGAGGTCGTTGCTTCGCGAAACAACGGCCTCATGAGCCAAAATTTAGGACTATGAGACAACTCAACCACTATTGTACGAGTTTTGTTGCCATGCAACCAATAATATTTCTTTATTTTTTCCACAAATTAAGGGATTTTGTATTACTATGAGACAACTAAAACAACAATATATTATATAGGTTGTCTCATAATTTGTCTCAAGATTACGTGTCACTGTATGAGACCGCCTATTAGACGACACCAATATATTATAAGGATACAATAGAATTGAAAGCACTTCTCACCCAAAATAATCACATCCACCCCTCAAAGAGGACCCACACGACAAATTTTAAGGTGAGACCACGGTCCAAAAACATAGGAGGAAAAAACATTACCCGCCCCTATACCCACCTCCGACCCACACCCCCTCAATCACGCCCCCCAGCCCTGCACCTGGCAAATATGCATCCATCGTGTTGGCAAGTTTTCTTTCTGCGTACCATGTATTTTGCCCTCTCCCCCACCGATCTCAGCGGCGCCGGTTGGTAAGGCAACATCCTCCTCCGATGCTTGTCCCGTGTTCGTGATTCTTAGCAGTAGCATGATATTTGTCTCTCGCGTTTGTGATTCTTAATGGTAGTAGCTTGACATCTTGTGTGTTGCCAGGTACCCATGCTGTCCGCCGCTTCTCGCGTTCTGCTTCCCAGGTGCTAACGAATTCGGTGTGTATGTATGTGTGTATATATATATATATATACTCCCTCCAGTATCGTATTAGAAGTCCTTTTGGATAAGGTTTGAGTCAAACATTGGGAATATAAATCATGAATAACATTTCAGTTTTTTGAGTTTGAAAATGTAAAAATCATATAAATAGATTGGTCTTGAAAATTACTTTCATAAAAATATACCTATATAACTTTTCAAAAAATATTTTTATAGGAAAATGGAGTCAAAGTTGTGCTTTGGTGACCGTGTCGCTGTCCTAAAGGACTTCTAATATACCGAAGGGAGTATATATGATCTACACATGCGTGTAGCTACACCCACCATCGGTATACCACTAGAAATCCTAGCGCGGCCCAACTTGAGTTGGGCCAGTGTGCCACCTTCTGATTGAAGGTACAAGGGTATTATGCATATTTAGTTACAATCTTCCAATGAATATGCTGTTGTTGGAGCATGTAAGAGTTTCAGTTATAGACATACTGCTTAACATACTACTTTTTAAAAGATACATTTATAATATCTCATCCCTGCCCACACAGATAAATTGGACAATCAATGAGGTTGCTTCATGAGAATAAATTTGGCTTTGTAAGCTTTGCTACATAGCAAGAAACATGGAAAAAAATTGCCAGTGTGTTTGTTCTACCACCACTTTTAGACAAATGCGGCAATAGCTTGGAGGCTGGAACTCATTTTTTTTTGGGGGTGGGGAAAAGCTTAAGTTATCAAAACGAACTCGAGGAGTGGCCACGATATTAGGTTAAGCAAGAAAAAAAAGATGTAGATAAAGTTACCAGATCTAATAAATTATGGGAAGTTCCTAGTATGAGGATAGTTTCACAATGCTAAGTAACAAAAGGTTTAAAACACAGCCTTGACCGGTATGCATAAACTGATCTAAGATTTTAACGCACAACTAATAAGGTCCTTTTGAACCTGAGCCCCCACAGCATATTCTAAGCAAATGACATGAAGAATATTTGCATGGGAGTGAGAAGAGCCATCCTCATGTTAGTTGGAACCATGGCAGTCAACTAACAGAGCATTATCTGACAGTTATATCCAAACAATATATGGTTATGTACAGGCAACTATTGACTGACAAATTACATCATTGACGCTATTCCTGGAATGGTCAACTTTACAAACAGACAAGCTGATGCAGCGAAATGCCAATGAACGCAACTGATTCAACTGATGAATGCTGAAACTACTGCATACATCTATCACACCAATAGATCATCCCTGGATACATATAGCATTCAAGCCAATTGATACAATAATATGAGGCAATGCTACCACAGCTGAAATGGTTAATTCATTGCATTCGATTGATCCACCAAACAATCGAAACTGAATATAATATGACGGCAACAGATTTGATTATTGAAGCTATTGCGCTCGAATATGCTACCTAAATTTGTTATGGAGCAAACACAAAGTAGCAAACAATTTCCAAGTCACGCTAATTCTCTAATTTCACTGGTGCCACCAAGGAAAAACTTCCACGAAGGTTGATTTGATTCTCCTGCGAGTTGGGCATGGGTCTCCCCTTCGCCACCACTTTTGGAGACGGGGCAGGAGCATCAAACCAGTTTGCTGCTGAGGCGGGCGAGGAGGCGGCATTTTAGATGGAGATGGGTGCCGCAGGTGGCAGCTGAGAGAGCGCCGACACTGCAGTCGCTTGGGGCAAGCGCGAGAGCGGGAGCTGTGCAACGACATTGGTTGCTTCATGTTTTGTTGATATTTCTCTGTTTTTTTGTCAGATCGTGCTTAGTCAATACACTCGATCCTCCATTCAAAGAATGTCGCCTGCTCACTATTATTTGTATAGTATGGCTGATATAAGACACCAAAGATGCATTTGAGCATTTTTTTTTAATTTGAAACTACAAATATTAAATCATTCTGTGTTAAGTCACAAAATTAAGTTTGTACAGATGTGAATATTAAAGAACATGCTTAGGATATGACAGTAAAGGTGAATTTGAAGAATCATAGATTATGTAGCAGAGAACATAATCACGGATTCTTTAAGATAATTGAATATCCATGTTCATATGAAAGAACAAAGGAAAACTTTAGATTAAATCAAACTCGCTTAGAGTCGGAGAGCAGAATGGAACTAAACTGATCAAGAATTATAAGATCTGAAGCTCTACATTAATCCCACAAAGAAATATTAGAAAAGTGAAATTCCTAGAAAAATCCATAATTTGAGCATGGATTTGGTAATCACCAGCAACCAAGCACAACAGAAACAAATCAGCCGTATGCAATGATAGAATTGTAGTATGACTTGCTGAATAATTAAGTTGAAAACACGTATCATTGTTCCAAGGGCACATATCCAATAGAGAGGCACGTAACTGTGGCATGTCGATTGACAATCCAAATAGGATGAATAATGCTCTGCCATGCCACATTGTCAGGTTTCAGGTGCCATCTTGCAGCAAGAATATTGGAAAACGTGTTGATTGAGAATCTTATTTGAACTTCAGATCTTGCATGAAACAAGGGCTTCAAAGAAATCTCATTTCTCTTAGGCATTGCATCGAACACCTTGAAAGTAGCACTGAGACCATAGCAATTCATCTCTGTTGTCACCCGGCAAGAGCTTGACGTCCCATCTCGCCAGATGGCCGGAGCAATGCGTGGACTTAACTCCCTAAACAGTGGAACATATCCCACTCCTCATCGCCGCCTGGTGCACATTGCCATTAGGATGGAGAACTCGTGCTGCTGTTGGCCAAGGGGGGCACACAACGTCACCACCGCCGACGAAAGAGAAGAAATTGGGGCCAGCATCGAAACCATGCTGTGTGGCTGCTTGTGCCTTTTCCGTATCACCTCGCCCATGCCCAACACATTGCTGTCCAGGCGCTTGTATGCACCAGCCTCCGCGGCAGACTACGGCGGTGCTGGTGCCTGTATGGGCGTCGGGGTGCAGAACAGGTGAACCCTATGAGAAGCCGATACCGGAAGCACCAAGGAGACTGGGGGAGGGGAGGCTGGAGGAGCCGCCGTCCATGGCGACGATGATGGAAAGGCGGTGGGAGAGGCAGGTGACGAGTGCCGAATCAGAGATCGCGCGGTGGTGGCGCGGCAAGTGAAGGGATTTGGCGTCGGGCGGATCAAGTTCGTGGCCGCCATGACAAGCGGACGGCGGAGGGCCTCGCTGCAGGCGAAGGGAGGAGCGCGCGGAGCAGAAGAGCAGGGGCTAGCGGGCGGCGGGGGAGGCGATGGGACAGGCGGCGACGAGCGGAGGGAATCCGCGGTAGCGCGAGGTACGCGCTCGAGATGAAAGGTCCAGACTCTTAGATATCTTGTGCCCGCTTTTGGATGGCCCGATCAAAATTCAATCTGTAAAAACGAGGTGACCTGGCCCAATCACGGCTCAAAAAGTTCACCGGATTTAGGTCTATGGAGATTGTACGTATGTCCGCATACTAGTTTATCATTTTTAGTATGTTCATATACTAATTCTAAGATACTTCAAGGCGAGTTACATGGAAAAATTTCAAAATCAACCTTATTTTTAAATATATTTTGATTATATCTTTATAATAATATATAAAATAGTATGTCCATATACTCAATATATGCTTATATACCCAACATATATATCATCACAGATAGTCTAGTATCATTACATATTACATGTACATACTCTTCGTCGGATCAAATTCATCATGTATCATGAGGTACACAGGTGGGCGTAGCTACACGCGTATGTAGAATGAATTATATATATATATATATATATATATATATGGTCGGTGTTGAGCCAGTCACCACGGTCGTGATGCCGGGCGGGCGGCGACTGACGCTCGCCCCGGCGGCCTGGCGGCCATCGCGTCCAAGAGGAGAGGACATCGAAGAACAAGAGAGCCCCGGAGACAGGGACGACAATGACGAGCGGCGATGCAAGGAGGGAAGAGAAGCTTTGTCTCAGGCCGTGACATTGGCGGTGGATGCATTTGTGCGCCCCAAACCAATCCACGGAATGGAGTCCACGCCGTCAAAATTCTGGGCCGGCGACGACTCCGATTCTGATGAGGAGAATATGGAGGAGGCAGACATCTCAACGTCCGAATTCATTGCAGAGGCGGCGGCGGTCGGCTTCACCCTGCAGGATCTACAGAAGGCGGAACGGGAGTTGTCTTCCCCTAAGGTACGTTCAAAGGATGAATCAGTTCATCGTCAGGAACAATCTCTTGCAAAGAAGATTGTTTCGGCTATGGTTCAGAGAAAAGAACAATGTCGTCCATGGCAGGGTCCATTGCCAGCACCACGGGCTTCTCCTCCGTTAACTTTGGGAGATGCCTTAGCTTCGGCAAAGAGAATCAATGTGACTCCTGTCCATCGGGTGAATTCAGTCCATACTTATTCTCCGACGAGGTCCAGATCGGGGCCAGAGATGACGTCGAACGACTCCAGCTTGGATCCTGGCGATCATCTCGGGCACGTTACGGTGTCCCATTCAAATTCAAATACTCCAATACGTAGGGTGCTGAACAGGCCTGAAACTATAGGCCCACCAATTTGCATCGGCCCATCGCGATTGTGGCTCAGCCCAGAGGTGCCATATCGGCTTACCCAGGGTCTGGTCGCCTTCTTTGCGCGGACGGGAACTCGACGGCAAAAACCTAGGGCTGTTCACGCTGCCGTTGTACACTCCCACGGGCAATCAATCGTACGCGCAGATCGTGAAGCAGACCACGGAGAACACCGGCCGTGGTGGTGTGGCGAACCGAGGAGGTGGTCAGGCCAACGGCCAAGGCGGCTTGTTCGGGCAAGGAGGTTTTCAAGGAAGCTTTCATCCCGGCCATGGCGGCGGTGGTTATGTCGGCGGCTATTTTGGCCGGGGGGAGGAAGATATGGAGGCGGTCGGTACAACGGCGGTCGCTTCGGCGGTAGGGCGGCTGGTGGTCGCCGGCCGTACGGAGGACGGGGCATGCATGCCGGTCATCCGCAAGGAGCTCCTACTGGACAGGGCATGCATACAGGCCATCCACAAGGCACTCCTGCTGGACAGGGTATGCCC
The DNA here is from genome assembly GCA_033239725.1 of Echinochloa phyllopogon. Taxonomy (NCBI): domain Eukaryota; kingdom Viridiplantae; phylum Streptophyta; class Magnoliopsida; order Poales; family Poaceae; genus Echinochloa; species Echinochloa phyllopogon. The sequence goes on along the minus strand of BTCW01000015.1, from coordinate 16,553,644 downwards.
GCCGGCCACACACAGGGAACTCCTGATGGACAGGATGCATCTGTGACAATACAGGCTGGGGTGCCAACAACGCCGACGCCGGTGCAAGCTACTCAAGCTGCAGCTCTACTCCAGCAGATGTTCTCCTCATCCACGGCTGATCAAGCATCACAGGCGGCCGTGCTACTGCAGCAGGCATTCGTGCTCATGCAAGGGGGCGCGGCAATAGACGGCAAGGGTGCTAAATCAAAGCTATCCGCGCCGGCTGTTGTACTCAAGAATGAAAAGGCTGCTGCTCAGAGTAAAGCGGAGGTACCAGAGTCATCTAATATGGGGGCGGCAAAGGCAACAGGCAAGCTACCCTATTGTTACAGGTGCTACACAAAAGGGCATGCTATGGCCGACTGTACCTCTGAGTTATATTGCGAGATTTGTGATAAAGTTGATCATTCAAAGATCCGTTGTCCTAGATTCCGAGCAGACAAATCTTTTGTTGTGGCCTGTGGGTATGCTGTGGATGGTTTGGGCTTTTATTATATCCCGGCGCCTAACACCCATAAGCACAAAGGGGAGACCAAGACCGGAGTGATCAGGGTCAATGGGGGATCTCTCATAGGGCCAATGGTGACCTCAGAGCTGGAGCGTTTGATTCCAGGGCAATGGAAGTAGGTGGTGTAGGAAACAAACCCTAATACTTTTAGGGCAGTGTTTCCAACAAGAGCAGAACTACAGAGGATGAAGGAGTGGGGTGTGCTGCATACAAGGTTTCCCAACATCACAATGAAAATAGAGGAGGTGGGAGGCAGGGAAGAAAAATTTGTTTTACCCAAAATTTGGGTACAGTTTACTGGACTACCCGATGATATGAGGAGTACGAGGTAGTATGGGCTGTTGGCTCAATTCTGGGGGTGACAAAAGAGGTTGATATGACCTTTACAAGGAAATATGATAGATGGCGGGTTCAAGTTGCAGTCCTTGATCCCAACATTATTCCACAATTTGTGGACGTGGCTATTGGGGACTGTCTACATGAACTGCATTTCATGGTCGAAGCTAATATTGATGAAGGTAATCCGGAGCCAATGGATATGGATAACAATGGTAATGATGGGAGTCCAGAGGAGGATGATTTGGGCAAAAAGAATGGCAAAGGGCCAAGTAGTGCTTCCAAGGGAGAAAAGAAGAAAAGTGCTGCTAATACATCAGGGACGGCCGGGGAGCAAACTGCGGATTTGGGTGGCAATACAGGTCGGCAGGTGGCCGTTTTGGGCGCAGTGTCGACTTCTGTTGTGCCGGGAGCAGTGTTGCAGCAGGTTGGAGGCCCAACGCCGGCGTCACAACAGGCAGGGGCGACACCACAGGTGCTCCAGCAGATGGCGCCTATAGAGGTTGAGACAGACAGTCCTGCCAAGAGGGATATGGCACTGGCGGCTATTCCAGAGGCGCAGGAACAAGATCTTCGGTGTAGCAAACATCGTGCGGGGTCCAATGGTGGTGATTCGATGGACCTGGCCATGAAGCGCAAGGCCGGGACGTCGGAGGCGGGTCTATCTTCAAAAGGTGATCAAAACTGTCATTCTTTTTTACATTTTCCAGTTGATTCGATTCATGCTAGTTTCAGTAATGTGGGTATTGTTGTGGGTACTGATGCTGCTAGTATTAATGAATCGATTGTTGCTATTAAAAATGTAGAGCAAAAAAGATTAATAGAGCAGCCGGTTAGGGATAAAATGAATGACATGTCAGATAAGGAGGAGAAAGGTTTAGCAGGGGAAGATGAAGTAGATAATTTTATTTTGAATCATCTGTGTGGAGAGATTATGGATGAGGTGTTGGATTCCAGTGGTGATCTACATGATCGTACTACTGAGTTACCGAGACAGAACACACCCACGTCAGCTAAAATGAAAAAGAGAATCTCCACATCAAAGAAAAAGCTCAAAAGTAGGACTCGATGAAAGACGTTTTTTTGAATAGCAATGGGTTTGCGGACCCAAAAAAATACAAATTTTTATCGGAATTGACCAAAGAACAGAATCTCAGTTTCATTGCCATCTCAGAAACAGGGAGGGGGAATTTTTCTGATCCTCTCCTGAGAAATCTGTGTGGTGGTAAAAATTATATTTGGCACTATAAGGAACCGAAGGGTCGCTCTGGGGGGATTCTGTTAGGAATTGACTTAGATATGTTCCATATCGGGGCAATAGATGAGGGTGATTACTATGTCAAATTCCACTTGTGTAACAAAAAGGATAGCTTCAAGTGGGCCTTGGTAGTGGTTTATGGTCCGGCTCAGAATGAGTTCAAGGAGAGCTTCTTAACTGAGCTAGTGTATATGTGCAGCCATGAGACTCTACCGATCATCATAGCGGGTGATTTTAATATCCTGCGCAGCCCTAATGAAAAAAATAATGATAACTTTGACCATCGTTGGCCATTCTTATTTAATGCAGTAATTGATGGTCTGGATTTGAGGGAGCTAGAGATGTCGGGCAGGAAATTTACTTGGGCCAACTCACTTCAGAACCCAACTTATGAAAAATTGGATCGTGTGTTAATGTCCACATAATGGGAACAAAAGTACCCTTTATCCACGGTTATTGCGCTTAATCGGGACATCTCTGATCATACACCACTACTCCTTAACATCGGCGAATCTTCTTCGGTGTGTAACCAACCGGCTTTCAAATTTGAGTTAGGTTGGTTGCTCCGAGATGGATTCGTGGACATGGTGAGGGATATCTGGGTGAGTGAGAATAATGGAAACACACCTATGGAACGCTGGCAATCAAAAATAAGAAAAGTGCGCCAATATTTAAGAGGATGGGCCAAAAATACGAGTGGTCAATACAAAAAAGAAAAGAAGCAGATATTAAATAAACTTAATTTCTTTGACAAAAAGGCCGAATCTTGTCTCTTGTTACCACAGGAGATTGATCTGAAACGGTGCCTTCAAAATCGCTTAGCAAAAATGTTGCGTGAGGAAGAAATTAAGTGGTATCAACGGGCTAAGGTGAAGGAGTTACTAGAGGGAGATGTCAATACCAAATACTTCCAGCTCGTAGCGAACGGTAAACATAGGAAGACTAGGATTTACCAGTTGTAGGATGGGGAACGTATAATACATGGTGATGAGGAGTTAAAAAATTATATTACTACATACTACCAGGGTTTATTCGGCCCCCCTGAGGAGAATAATTTCCAACTGGATGAATCTCGGATAGATAACATACCCCAGGTGTCAACGTTGGAAAATGAAATTCTTGTATCTATGTTTACTGAACAGGAAGTAAAGGAGGCTATTTTCGAAATGGAACACAACAAAGCCCCTGGACCTGATGGTTTCCCAATTGAATTCTATCAGGCTTTCTGGGACTTTATAAAAGAAGACTTAATGCTTCTATTTCAGGAATTCCATGGTGGGAATCTGCCGCTATATAGTCTCAATTTTGGGGCAATCATTCTGTTGCCCAAATGTAAAAAAGAAATTAAAATTCAGCAATATAGACCCATTTTCCTACTTAATGTGAGTTTTAAAATATTCACAAAAGTGGCAACAAATAGAATATCGCAAGTAGCCCAAAAGGTAATTAGTCCTACCCAAACCGCTTTTTTACGAGGGCGTAATATTATGGAAGGAGTGGTGGTTCTTCATGAGACAATTCATGAACTTCATAGGAAGAACCAAGACGGGGTAATTTTTAAGATTGACTTCGAAAAAGCGTATGACAAGGTCAGATGGCCATTTGTACAACAAACCTTGAGAATGAAAGGCTTTTCACATATGTGGGGACAATGGATTGCTGCTTTTACTCAACGTGGTCATGTTGGTATTAAAATAAATGACCAAGTTGGCAAAAATTTCTAGACTTGGAAGGGGTTAAGACAAGGGGATCCATTATCCCCCATTCTCTTTAATATTGTGGTGGATATGTTAGCAATTCTCATAAATAGAGCGAAAGAACAGGGACAAATCTCTGGGGTTGTGCCGCATTTGGTGGATGGAGGGTTATCCATCTTACAATATGCAGACGATACGATCCTTTTTATGGACCATGATTTAGCCAAAGCTACTAATCTGAAGTTATTGTTGTGTGAGTTCGAACAATTGTCGGGCCTTAAAATAAACTTTCATAAAAGTGAGATATTTTGCTTCGGTCAGGCTAAAGAGCATGAACAACAGTACGCTGAACTTTTTGGGTGCCAATCTGGATGATATCCGTTTAGGTATCTAGGGATTCCGATGCATTATAGGAAACTCAGCAACTCAGATTGGAAGGTGATAGAGGAAAAGTTTGAAAAGAAATTGAGTAGCTGGAAGGGTAAGCATATGTCTGTTGGCGGGAGGCTGGTGTTAATTAACTCTGTCTTAACTAGCTTAGCAGTGTTCATGCTTTCCTTTTTTGAGGTTCTGGAAAAACTAGATTACTTCAGATCAAGATTCTTTTGGCAATCTGATGAACATAAGAGGAAATATAGATTAGCCAAATGGAACATACTATGTCAACCCAAAGAATGTGGGGGGTTAGGGATTAAAAATCTAGATGCTCAGAACCAATGTCTCTTAAGTAAGTGGTTGTTTAAGCTCATTAATGAGGATGGTTTATGGCAGCATTTGTTAAAGAATAAATATTTGCGTTCTAATACTATTATGCAAGCAGTGAGGAAACCCGGGGACTCCCACTTCTGGTCGGGTTTGATGAAAGTGAAGCAAACCTTTACCAATTTTGGTTCTTTCCAGTTAAATGATGGTAAACAAGTTAGGTTCTGGGAAGATAAATGGTTAGGTAATTTCACTCTTAAGCAACAGTACCCGTCACTTTACCATATTGCTAGGAAGAAAAACGACACTGTAGCCATGGTTTTTTCAAGGATCCCTCTTAATGTGTCTTTTAGAAGATCACTGGTAGGACCGGATTTAAATTTATGGCATAATTTGGTAAGTCGTATTGGACATATACAACTAAATGAGAATGCCAATGCTTTTCGATGGAATCTTACGCAATCCGGTCTGTTCTCTGTTAAGTCAATGTATATGGCTCTTATCAGCAATGGTAATATACAACGACAATCCATAATTTGGAAGCTAAAGGTACCATTGAAGATTAAGATTTTCATGTGGTACCTAAAAAGAGGGGTGGTCCTCACGAAGGACAATTTAGTAAGGAGGAATTGGAAAGGGAGTAAACTCTATTCTTTTTGTTCACAGGAGGAAACAATTCAACATTTATTTTTTGATTGTCATATGGCCAAATTCCTTTGGAGGGCTGTTCGGATTGCTTTTAACTTACAAATTCCTCACAGTTTTAATTATATGTTCAGTAATTGGCTTGTGGGGTTGGATAGCAAGTTAAAGGGTCAAATGTTTGTTGGTGTTGCTGCCCTATGCTGGTCAATATGGCTCAGTAGGAATGATGTGGTTTTTGACAAGTCTCCAATTAAAACTTGCTTGCAGGTACTGTTCAGAGGAACTTACTGGCTGCGGTACTGGGCACAGCTACAACGGCGTGAACAGAAACAACAAGCAATAAAGGATGCATGTCATGCACTGGAGGTATTGGCGATGCGTCTCTTTGCTCACCATGGATGGAGGTTTAGCAATAGAATTGCTTTGTAATCCTCCTATCAAACTATTCAGTGTGATTTATTTTGATTAACTTTAAAGTCGCAGACGGAAGTGCTGCGGAGTTGTAACTAAGGCCGTAGCCAAATATGGTCAATGCTGGATTTATTCCATTATATATATATATATATATATATATATAGTCTAGTATCATTACATACTACATGTACATACTCTTCGTCGGATCAAATTCATCATGTATCATGAGATACACAGGTGGGCGTAGCTACAAGCGCGTGTAGAATGATATATATATATATATATCTGAATATATACTATATACTGATATATATTACCAAAAAAAGAATTCAGTATATATCTTGATTGGGCACGTCATTTCATTCACAGTCATTCTCTTTTCCTTCTTTGCTTACGAGTCTCAATTTTCCTATAGCAAGGTGTTAACCGTTCTTCTATGTTACATATATATATTTTTTTGGTGTCAGGATCATTAGTTTCTACATAAGCCCCTACATATGGACAGCTCACTAGGTAGGATAAATTACAACGATGTCACTACCTAAAATAAATTAGCATGTAGGCTTTATTGATTTGAAATAAACAAACTCACTCGATCTTGCAATTCATTGACGAGTTGGTATTCAGGCTGGTTGGATATTCTTTTAGTTTCTTATATACTATCTCCCTTTTAAATTATAGTTCGTTTGACTTTTTTGGTTCTAAGTTTGACCGCTCGTCTTATTCACAATTTTATACAAATTATCATAATTTTTGTGGTGGATTGTTTTATTAATAAAAATTCTTTAAATATGACTTAAATTTGACTATATTTACACAAATTTTTTTGAATAAGACGAGCGGTTAAACTTGTGGTAAAAAAAGTCAAACAAACTATTATTTGAAGCTAAGGTAGTATTAGTTTGGTCAAAGTGATAAACCAAGGCCTAACAAAACAAGACCATTTTTATTGAGATTTTCTTAGATCAATTATGGATTTTGGATATCTTGGAGAATTGTATTGCTGTAGGAGAAAAAGATAAATGAGGAGCTGTTGGGTTTTTCCTGGGCCATATCCTATGCTGTTTACAATTCATAATTAGTTTTCTTGCTATTTTATATTAGTTCTATATTTTGCAATGGTTTTATATTTTTTGAATAATATACGTACGTGGAGATGAGTCGTATATACATTAACATGTCTTTCAACTTTTGCTTGAATATAAGTTTAATCAAACTGATGCATATCATATCGCTAATGAATTAAGTTCCTTTTTTATCGATACCGCATGGTTGGGCTTTTGTGAAGTTGAGCACCTAAAGAATGTGATTAGTATGATGTGAGCACGTAGTAGGAAACTTTTTAGAATGTGAAGCGATATGTTGAGAGAGTAACTATAGGATTTGGGTTATTCACTATATATAATGAAGGTGTTGTTTCTCTCGTAATGAAAGTGAACTGAGTGGTCCAGTACAAAGGAACAATGATAAAAATAATCTTAATCATGTAAATATAATAGATAGTGTTGAATTTGGCGAAGCTATAATGAACTAATTTAAATGTATATCTGGATGGATTTGAAAATATGTGTGGATCGTGAAGTAAAGTGTGTGGATGCATATGTTCTCATAACAGACTATTTCTGAATGTTTTTTTATTGGATTTTAGTTTGATGGTTTATTATTATTTTTGAACTCTACTGGTAGTAATGAGAAATTAAGGGCATGTTTGGTAGAGCTCCATCTGATTCTGATTTTCCATCTGATTCTGATTCTCTATAGGAGCTAATTCTCTAAGAGAAGAAATTTTATGGTTGAAAGTGATTCTCTTTTATTCTCTAGCATAAACTCTTAAAATCAGGATGAAAAATCACTTCACAGAAACATGATAAGCTAGTTTTTTCAGTTCCAGTCTCTTAGTTCATTTTAAAGAATCACTTCATAGAATAAGCAGATAATCACTTCTCTATGGAAAACTGTTTGACAAAACTACTCCTAAATTCATGAGAGAATCAACTCGGAGCTCTGCCAAATGGGGCCAAATATAACAACACAACATTTTCTCATGGCTGATGTACACGTATAGGGCAAGCATATGTAGTATACTTAGGGCAGGTACAATGCTACACATCAGCAGTCTCATAGGTCGTCTCATGCAATGCCACATAGGATTTTTGCTGACGTGGAAGAGAGAGAGCGAGGTGAGAGAAAGAGGTCGTTGCTTCGTGAAACAACCGCCTCATGAGCTAAATTTTAGGACTATGAGACAACTCCACCATTGTATGAGTTTTATTGCCATGCAACCAATAATATTTCTTTATTTTTCCATAAATTAAGGGATATTGTATTACTACGAGACAGCCAAAACAACAACCCATTGTATAGGTGACGATAAGTCGTCTCAAGATTACGTGTCACTGCATGAGACTACCTATTAGACGACACTAATGTACCTGCCTTAGAACCGTCGGCTGATTGGATCAAGTCCGTCGGCAATAAGGCTGCTATTAGTAGGAAAAATGATGCATCAGTGCATTGCAAGCGTATATGTACTACAATTTCCTTATACAACTATATTTTTTCCGTGTCCTACAATTATATTTCTCTTCTCCACATTGCTCTCCCTATTAGGCCACTTTCGTGTCATTTGTGCGTCCCTCATGACCAGGGAAGTTGTTCTAGCTCACAAACACCTTCCAAATTGGATTCAAAATTTTGTGGATCGTGGTGTCAATCACTACCATTGTAAATTTGTAACTATGGCTTAATTCATTACCGCTTGAAGCTGCTTCTGAAGAAGGTACGTTGTTGTGGTTTTTCTAAAGCTTGCATTGCATGGAACTGAAGAACTGTTTCTTCGTAGCACCTGCCCAAGCAAACATATTGAAGCCTACAGGAATGTAAAGAACAACAAGATTTAAAGGGCCGCGCTTGATTGTTGTGGGCATTCAAATCAAATAGAATTCGACTGCTTCTTTTCTGATGTCTTCCATTCTCATGAAAGAACTTTATCTACAAAAAATTCTCGTCAAAGATGTATTCTACTGCAACCGTGATTGGCACACCTTTTTTCACAATTTCTCCATCATCACTCGTATCGTTTCGGTGGTTCCATTGGATGTATATATATGGTCAAAAGAAGAAATATATTTTATAAGGCGATGATTCTATCCAAAACCATTGTCATAGAAACAAGGTACGTACCTCTTTATGGCTTGAGCAGGTGGCAATTGATATTTCAGGAAAACTTAATGACTGCAAAGATTGATGAAATAATTCGTATTTGGGAATCTATAATTTTTACCATCTCGTTACAGATTAGCTGGCAGAGTGGCCACTCCCACAACACTCAACTGTGAACGTGAGCCACCCATGGACCATGATTACGACGTGTGCACGTCGACATTGGCATAGCGTGTGCCGCTCCCGGCCTGCTAAACGTACTGAGACTACAAACTAATTAAAGCCACTATAAACTAGCAGACACCGGTGAAACAAATGAGGATTCATCAGTTCCGCGCTAATGTGAAAACCAGCTCTCTGTATCATGCGGGTAGCTGAGTTTCTGATGGCTCCCATCCACGTGAAAAGTCTAATTTTCTCTTCTAAGGCACAACAAAATACTCTCTGGTTTCCCCCCAACGTTCATTGCGCACTAGGAGACTGCTGGCACTCTCTTACTACAGGGTAATGACAGATATCGAGGAGCAAGAAGGTGATAATGTTCACCTTCTATGAAAGTGACGATGGTGTGTTAAGAGCTCAAATTACTATATTATCAATTCTCTATACCATATACCACTCGTCAGTGTGTTAAACAGTGAATAACTGAACCCCTTTTATCTAGGTGTTTCCTATTCTGCTAGTATATGTTATAGGTAGGCTGATGAATTTATTGTACATTCACTCTTCTCACCACTGGTAAAGAAATTATATTCTTGCGTTCAACAATCTTTATCACACTTCTTTTCTTCATTCCTAATCCAACAGACAACATCGTGCATTTTGCGAGCTGCTGACTTTGCTACCAGTTCTACCACTGCGGGGAACCATTTTCTTGCCCTGCCAAGCTAAGTAACTCGGCATCGGCGGCTCCTTGCTCAGCAAACCTGAACGTAGTTGAGGTGGTCTAGAAGGTAAAGATGCAGCTCGCCACCAATCAGAAGAGAAATGCAGTCCAGGTCTCCTCAGCTCTCTCTGGTGTTTCTGATGGGCAATTAAGAATTGTGGTGTGTGCATACCGAGAGATATAGTTGTGGATAATAAAGTCTGCAAGTCATACGATGTGCGAGGTTCTTTCCTAACACCTTCCATTCTCATCAAGATTTCATCTGACTGCTTTGTTGCGACCTCGGTGCCTTAGTCACTCAGTTTTTATCTCCCATCAGCTAAATTATCATTCCATCACGCTATAGTGAAGGCTCTGTTGACCTTGTGAGTGGTGGTCGGATGGAGAAGTATTTAAGGGTGTGAATTGGTAACCTAAAGGTATTCACCAATCCTCTTTATTTCAGTTATAAGACTAGTTTTTAAAAGTGTATAAATTTGCACCAATCGTAGGACAGGAAACAATTAGTCGTTTCAGCAGTATCGAAATTCTAGCTCCTTGGTGTCTATTGACTAGAACAGTATTTCTCTGAACTATATACTTAAATGTGATTTTTGCATCTGAAAAGCCAGCATTTTTATCCTTGGAATTGATTTCGAGAAAACTTGAATTGCATTAGCTAAGATGTAGGCAGTAGCACTGTCTCTAGCTGATGCCAGCAAGCAAAAAGTACCGGGTCATTCAGGTTAAACTTAAAAGATTAGCTGAAAATGCAATTCGTCACAGAAGTTGAAGTTAAGAGAGGCAATTTTTCAGATGAAGCATAATAAAGCTCCGGGACCCGATGGTTTTCCACCAGAGTTCTATCAAAAAACTTTTTTAGGAATTAATCAGGGAAGACTTGATGGCTTTGTTTGAGGAATTCCATAAGGGTTCTTTACCTCTAAATAGCTTGAATTTTGGAACAATAATTCTACTACCTAAAAATAGTGATGCATCAACAATCCAACAGTACAGACCTATCTGCCTGTTGAAAGTTAGTTTCAAAATTTTTACCAAAGTAGTGTCACACCCGGCCCAGTTTGTATGGCCCGGTAGTGGCCCATTAGTGCGAGATGCACATGTTTAGTGCCACATTGCTAGTTGAGCAAGGGTGGAGGCAACTTATAAGCCTTTGTCTTCCAGCCATAGCACCTTCGGGTTAACCCTTTTACACGAAGCGATGACGAAATTGTAAGCAGGGTGCTATGTGTACGCGTGCGCGCCCCTCGGAAGGGCTGTGCGGGGCGGCTCGTGAAAGGCGGGGTGTTACAAGTGGTATCAGAGCTGTGTTGACTGTAGGACGCAAGCCTAGATAGCAATGGTCATTCTCTAAGGATTATTTTGCTTAACTACTCTTGTTCTATCTATTCTTGGTTTATTTTGCTATTATTCCTGGTCATTGATAATTGTCTCCTCCTTGATTTTTGTTTTCTGTTCTATCTTTTTCACCATCTCACCTGGTTTCGATGTCCTTAGAACTTTTCTAACCCCCTTCTTGCTTAAATCATAGATGGTGTTGACAAGGCAAGGTGCTCGTAGATTGACTAGCACTCCTTCCCCTTCTTCGTCGCATTCGGTGCAAGAAGAGGAACCGGAACCTGAAGAGATGGAAGTGATGGACGAAGAAGTTAACTCAGGAGGGAATGCTCCAGCTGGATCTGAAGGAAGTAAAGGACCCCCTCCGCCGCCTGACATGTGGGTAGTGACTTTTCACCACCATGACGGAGGCAATAGTGGGTTCCCGATGCTGCTTCGAATGCTCTTCGAGCGTCTGAACTACCCAGTGGAGATAGAATATCGTGGAAGAAGGAGGGCACATCCAAATCACCCAGAGGATTGGGATGTCGTTGTATACATCCGGGAGCCTGATTATGAGCATGGAGGAACCAAAGAGGCTGCAGTGCACCATGCTATCGCCATGAGATCAACCTTCGAAGCTGGAATTCAGGATGCAGCAAGACGGGCACTTTCTGTGCTTTGTCATGAGGAGGCTGCTGAAGTACGTCACACTGCTTGGGCATATCTTCCCCGAAGGCAGCAAGGCACTCCAACTGGGGTTGTGCCACAACCGCCAGGCGTGCTAAACTCTACACTCAACGTCCAGGTGGCGTTCACCAAGATGCTCAACGTGCACGCCGATGACACCACAAGGGAGCTACAGGAAGTGCGTGAAGAACTCGCTGCTGAACGAAGGAAGAACAAGAGGCTGATAGCTGAACTCAAGGGAGAAGCACTTCCGCCCTTGGATGAAGATGTAGAAGGGTTGATGGGTCATTCACCGCCCCACTAGAGAGTGCTTGGAGGATCGTCTAGTTGCTTCACCCATACCTATTAAGATAGGATACCCTCTCTTTTGATAGTTCAGTACATTTAGAATCGTTGAGACTCGTGCGTAGCGTGTGATTTAGTTCGGTTTAAAAGTGTGGTAGAGATGTTTGCTTTCGTGCTAAGTGTGTGATTTGGATCTTTGTAATGATTGAACTTAATTGTGGAGTGATGACCACAATTGAGTAATTATTAAATAAATAAATTTAGTTAGTTTGGGTTTATCTTGGTCTCTGATCTTAGCACTTAACTATCACTTTATCCATATAATTGTACCCCTCATATAAATCATGTTATGCGACAATCTGTTCTCGCTGCTGCATGATATCCTGGTATTGTACGAATTGTTTCTGGAGCTTCAGAACTCCGTTTGACATAAATCCAGTTGGGTCGGATTAAGGACTTGATAACCTAGGTTCTGGGAATTTTTCGTGATTTTTGGAGGTTCTGGCAGAGAGAGATAATGGTTTTATTGGAGCAACCAGAATCTGTCCCGTGGTCCTGACACAGCTGTCTTGTTTATTTTATACCTCGAGCCACCAAATTACGATTGAGGTGATTCAAGTTGGGTTAGTTTCAGAAATTGATAGTCTACGTTCAGACAAAAGATCATGATTTTTGGATACTCAGAATGAGAGTTACAACTGTTTAATTGTGACGAACAGAATCTGTTTCAGAATTTGATTTTCCAGTCATTGGCAACTCGTTCTACATCAAGTTTTATCTGTTCATGATTTGAGTTACATCTTTTTACCACCCTTTGAACCTCATGTTTCTAACCATCAGATGGTGAACACCAGGTCTGGAAGTGGAGTGGATCAACCACCTGTGAATCGTCAGGGACGTGCCAACCCCAATCCAAATCATCCGCCGAATCAAGCACCTGTAGCAATGGATCAGATCCTCGCCAACCAGACTCAGATCCTCCAGGGAATGGCTAATACCTTGGCAGCCATGCAAGCACAGAACAACAACAACAACAACAACAACCAGCCGAGAGACAAGCACCGGGAGTTCATGAGTCACAAACCTCCTACCTACTCCCACTCTGCAGATCCTCTTGATGCTGATGATTGGCTGAAGACTGTTGAGAAGAAGCTGGATATGGCTCAGTGCAATGACAGGGGGAAGGTCCTATATGCCTCAGGTCGCTTGGAGGGATCAGCTTCAGATTGGTGGGATGCTTACCATGCTGCTCATGCCACCCCTGATGCTATCACCTGGCAGGAGTTCAGGACCAACTTCAGGAGCCACCATATTCCTGCTGGTGTCATGAAGCTGAAGAAGAAGGAGTTCCTCTCACTCAAGCAAGGTGGGATGACCGTCAGCGAGTACGGGATAAGTTCATTCAGTTGTCCCGTTACGCCCCAGATGAGGTGAAAGAGGATGAGCAGAAGCAGGAGCGGTTTCTGGAAGGATTGATCCCGCCGCTCCATTATCAACTCATGTCTCACACCTTCCCAACATTTCAGAAGCTGCTAGACAAGGCTATTGGCTTGGAGAGCAAGCGTCGTGAGTTGGGAGAGCAGAAGAGGAAGTTCATGGCCTCAGGACAGTCAAGCAGTAACACCCGCCCTCGTCTCCAGCAGCCTCAGCAGAACATGCCCGTTCGCTTTGGTGGGCAAGGGGGTAACTTTGTGCAGAGTCAGGGTCAGCACCTCCACCTCAGCGTCCAGCATTTCAGCAGAACCGCCAGACCACCCCGGCTCAGACTCCAGTGAAGACCACTACACCAGGCAGTGCTCCTTCTCCTCGTACCTGCTACATTTGTGGAGATCCCAGCCACTTTGCCCACAACTGTCCTAAGAGGAATGCTCAGACCCCACAGCGCTAGAGTGGCAGTGCACCTAGGCAGAATACCCCTCAGCAGCAGAGCAGGAATGTGAACCCGACGCCCTAGAGCAACAAGGGCCAGCAGAATCAGATGCGGGGCAAGGTGAACCATGTTGCTGCAGAGTCCGCACAGGAGGCCTAGGATGTGGTACTTGGTATGTTCCTTGTCAACTCAGCCCCTGCATCAGTTTTATTCGACTCTGGAGCATCCCATTCTTTTATTACTGCTCATTACGTAGCTAAGTATAATATACCCATGCTCCCTATGAAGAATTCCATGCTAGTTAGCTCCCCCGGTGGAAACATGAAAGCCAATTTTATTTGTCCCCGAGTTAATCTGAAAATAGTTGGGGTAGACTTTCCTGCTGATCTGATAGTTCTGAACTCTGGGGGAATTGATGTCATGCTTGGAATGGGATGGTTGGCTGCTTTTGATGCGGTGATTCAGTGTGCCAAGAGGTCTGTGTTGTTGACTAGTCCTCAGGGAGAGAAGATTGAATTCGGGGCCACTCAACCCTCAGCTTCGACTTACTCAGTGAATCAGGCCAGCGGTGTTCCTTTGGAGGATATCAGAGTTGTTTGTGAGTTTCCGGATGTCTTCCCAGATGATTTGTCAGGTATGCCACCCAACCGAGACATTGAGTTTATTATTGAGCTTTTACCTGGTACTGCTCCTATTTCTAAAAGACCCTATAGAATGGTTGTTAATGAACTAGAAGAACTTAAGAAACAACTTAAGGAATTGTTGGATAAGGGTTACATTCGTCCTAGTTCTTCACCTTGGGGAGCACCTGTAATTTTTGTGGGTAAAAAGGATGGTACTCTGAGGATGTGTGTGGATTATCGTTCATTGAATGAGGTAACCATCAAGAATAAGTATCCATTGCCCAAAATTGAAGACTTATTTGATCAGTTGAGAGGAGCTAAGGTTTTCTCCAAGATTGACTTGAGATCTGGCTATCATCAGTTGAGGATCAGGCGCTCCGACATTCCTAAAACAGCATTCACCACCAGGTATGGGTTGTATGAGTATACTGTGATGTCGTTTGGATTGACAAATGCACCTGCCTACTTTATGTACCTGATGAATAAGGTGTTCATGGAGTACTTGGATAAATTTGTGGTGGTGTTTATTGATGATATTCTGGTTTACTCTAAGAATGAGGAGGAGCATTTGAGGTTGGTGTTGCAGACTCTTAGAGAGAACCAGTTGTATGCCAAGTTTAGTAAATGTGAGTTTTGGTTGAATCAAGTGTCTTTTCTTGGTCATGTTGTTACTGATGGAGGTATTGCAGTGGATCCAAGTAAAGTCAAGGATGTGTTGGATTGGGAACCTCCTACCACAGTCTCTGAGATCAGAAGCTTTCTGGGATTGGCTGGATATTACAGGAGATTCATTGAAGGCTTTTCTAAAATAGCGAAACCTCTTACTTCGCTATTAGAGAAGGGCAAGGAGTTTGTTTGGTCAGAAGCGTGTCAGGCCAGCTTTGAAGTTGACTACAGCCCCAGTGCTTGCTATGCCAGATATTCACAAGAACTTTGATATATATTGTGATGCTTCTCGTAGAGGTCTTGGGTGTGTGCTCATGCAGGAAGGCAGAGTTATAGCCTATGCATCCAAGCAGTTGAGGAAGCACGAGCTGAACTATCCTACTCATGATCTGGAACTTGCAGCTGTTGTCCATGCCTTGAAGATCTGGAGGCACTATATTTTAGGTAACAGATGTGAGCTGTATACTGATCACAAAAGCCTGAAGTACATATTCATTCAGAAGGATCTGAATTTGAGGCAGAGAAGATGGTTGGAGTTGATCAAGGATTATGATCTGGGGATCAACTATCATCCTGGCAAGGCTAATTTGGTTGCTGATGCGTTGAGTAGGAAGTCACAAGTAAATGCAATGTTTGGTCGCCAGTTGCCAGCTGAGTTGTGTGCAGAGATGGGGAAGCTGAACCTGGGATTTCTGAGTCAGACCGAAGGCGTGACAATGGAGGTTGAGTCTACACTGGAGCAGGAAATTCGGAAGGGTCAGCTTACTGATGAGAAGATAAAGGAAATCAAGGAAACCATGTTAGCAGGGAAAGCTCCCGACTTCACCGAAGATGATCAAGGTACAGTATGGTTTAGAAAGAGGATATGTGTACTAGATATCGAGTCTCTCAGGGAGCAGATATTGAGGGAAGCTCATGATTCCGCATATTCTATTCATCCTGGAAGCACCAAGATGTACCAGGATCTGAAGCAAAGGTATTGGTGGTATGGACTAAAAAGGGATGTGGCTGCCCATGTGGCGTTGTGCGATGTTTGTCAGAAAGTTAAGGCTGAACATCAGAGACCAGCCGGTTTGCTTCAGCCACTCAAGGTATCTGAATGGAAGTGAGAAGAAATCAGTATGGATTTCATTGTTGGGTTACCTCGGACTCGAGGAGGATATGACTCCATATGGGTTATTGTGGACAGATTAACTAAGGTAGCCCACTTTATACCCGTTCACACTACTTATACCAGCGCTAAGTTAGCAGAGTTATACATGTCCAGAATTGTTTGTCTCCATGGTGTACCTAAAAAGATAGTGTCTGATAGAGGTACTCAGTTTACATCTAGATTCTGGCAGAAGTTGCATGAGTCTATGGATACAAAGTTGAATTTCAGTTCTGCATATCATCCTCAGACAGATGGTCAGACAGAGAGGACTAACCAGATTTTGGAGGATATGTTGAGAGCTTGTGCTTTGAAGCATGGAGGCAGTTGGGACAAGAGTCTTCCATATGCAGAGTTCTCATATAACAACAATTATCAGGCAAGTCTAAAGATGGCCCCCTTCGAAGCGCTTTATGGTAGAAAGTGCAAAACACCTTTGTATTGGAGTGAAGCAGGTGAAAGTCAGCTGTTTGGGCCAGAGATTTTGCAGGAAGCGGAGAGACAGGTTCAGATTATTAGAGAGAATTTGAGAACGGCTCAGTCCAGGCAGAAGAGCTATGCAGATACAAGAAGGAGAGAGCTAACCTTTGAGGTGGGTGATTATGTGTATCTGAAAGTATCTCCTATTCGAGGCTTGAGAAGGTTTAAGGTGAAAGGTAAATTATCTCCTCGTTTCATTGGACCTTTCAAGATTGTTGATAGAAAAGGTGAGGTTGCTTATCAATTGGAGTTGCCAGCCAGATTGTCTGATGTGCATGACGTGTTTCATATCTCTCAGTTGAAGAAGTGTCTTAGAGTGCCTGAGGAAGAATTGTCTTTAGATGAATTGAATGTGCAAGATGATTTGACTTATATGGAATATCCAGCTAAGATTTTGAAAACTGCTGAAAGAGTTACTAGGAGTAAAGTGATTAAGATGTGTAAAGTTCAATGGAGTCATCATGGAGAAAGCGAGGCAACTTGGGAAAGAGAGGATGAGTTGATGGCAGAGTTCCCTCAGATTTTCTCTAATCCATCCGAATCTCGAGGTCGAGATTCTCTTTAAGGGAGGTAGGTTTGTAACACCCTAAAATTCATCACAATTAAATTGTAGCAAATTTCTGAATTTTCTAGGATTTATTAAGGCCTAAATAAATTTTTCTATGATTTAATTGGAATTTCTAGCCTTTTATCAATTTAAATATCATATTAAATAATTTTAGTCAAAAATAAGTTGTTGATGCATCCATGCTGTTGCATTTGTCTTTTGCTTGTTGTTCAATTAAGTTGGGATTTAAATTCTGTTTAAATTCGAATTTAATTTGAATTTGTTTGAGGTTTAGAATAGTTGTTTTCTGTCGAGTTCGTTTTTGCCCCTCCAACTCTTGGCCCAGCTCGGCTTTGCCCCTCTACTTCTCTTCTCTCCCGAGCCGGCCCAAGTTCCTTTTCTCGGCCCAAGTCCTCTCCCGGCCCAAGTCTTCCGCACCGGCCCGCTTCCCTTCTCCCTCTCCCCCGCGTCGCTGACAGGCGGGGCCCGCCTGTCAGGATCGTCGTCCCCGAGCCGGACTCGAGCTCAAGTCCGACCCGGCTCGGCCGCGCCGCCTCCTCCATCTCCGTGGCACGCACGCCAAGGCATGGACCCGAGCCGCCCTGGGTCCTATAAAGGCCGCCGCCGCCCCTAACATCTCCGCTCTCCCCGCGTGCCGCAAACCCTAGCCGCCTGCGCCATAGCCGCCGCCATTGCCGAGCTCGAGCCGCCGCCGTTGATCTCGCTCGTCACTGGCCCTCTCTCGCCAAGTCTCACCGCGGGAGGTTCGCAAGGAGGTAAGGAACCCTCCTGTGTTGCTCGCGCATCGTTTCCCCGCTTCGCTCCTGCCTTAATCGCTCGCCGTTGATGGCCGCAGCTCCGCCGCCCGCCATTCGCCGTCGCCGGTCGCCGTCGTCGCTCTTCCGCCGTCAAGAACCCCCGGAGTGAGTCCGCCTTGATCCCCTCGTGCACCCCGTCCAAGCCGCGTGCGTTTTGGTGCACCGTAGCGAATTTTCACGTGTCGCCGGCGAAGCTCCGCCGTGTCCGACGGCGGCGCCGCCGCTCCCGTCGTCGCCGGAGTCTCCCCTCCGCCCGATCTGTTCACGATCGTTAGATCGTGATCCTACGGTCCACGTCAGCCCGAGCCTTCAAGTCAAACAGACGACTTACCGGTCAACCTTGACCGTTTTACAAAAAGGCCCTCCAAGTTTTGAAAATCAACCCGCGGTCCTAGCCATTTCAAAAATATTTCAAATTTAGTCCTTTTTCTTTCCGTTTAGCCCCTGCAAGTTTTAAAATTGCGCCCGAGGTCCAAGTATTGTCTTTTTACATGAAAACCCTCGTAGTTTAATACAAAATTATGTTTTAGCCCTCGGATTTTCGCAGTTAAGCCCCTGGAACTTTTAAAACTTTGCCAGCAAGTCCCTGAACCTTAGAAAAGCCATATCTTTTGCGTTTTAACTCCAATTTTAGTGATTCTCACGCTCACGCGTTCGTTGTAACACGTAGATTAGTTTTGTGCCGTTGGTTTCTTCTGTTGGATTTGTTTGGTGTACTGTTTCTTATTTATTGTATTGTTTCTTTGCATGTGAATGTGTGATGCGTATAGGAAACGTGCCGTTCGAGGAGAGCTTTGAAGATCCGGTCGTTGAAGACTTTGAGCAGCAGCAGGGTTGGGAAGAAGGCAAGTATTCCTTGATCATACCCGTTTGTACCTGAATGACATGCATTTTAATTACACTGTTATTTATCGCTTGGAATAATATTGTTGGGTCCCATTAAGGATTTCCTAGTCTCCTTTACCATACCTTGCAGCTTGGGGTACTTAATTAATTTTGATGGTAGATGATGCTTAGCTTGCTCAACTGGGATTGGTTAAATGAAACCCCTACTCTATGTTCCATTACTACCTTTTAATCAATTAATGGATAAGATCACATCTTTTAATTGGAACATGGAGAACCACCCAGGAAAACAGTACAACCATGAGTGTCATGTGGCTCTGGCTTTGACTGACTAATTAGGTGCTCTAGTTTATGGTAGCTTTACTCGGAAGGGGCATGGGAGGCGGCGGTTGACGGGGTATAGCTCGGTCCTCTTGAGCTGTGGGCTTTGGTAAGAGACAGACCTCATTAGGGAGGGTTATGCTTTGCTTCTGAACTGGAAACCTTAGCGGGCTATCATTTATTAGAGTGCTTTTGTAAAGGTCTCATAGTGAAACTCAGTATTCGGTCCACGTGGTGTGAGACGGGTGCATGCTTCGGCAATGGGAATCACGACTTATGGTAAAAGTGTACAACCTCTGCAGAGTGTAAAACTGTTATAACAGCCGTGCTCACGGTCAAGAGCGGCCTGGACCCTTACATGATAATTATACTTGAACACGATCTAAACTGTGGTTACCTGAATTTGTTGGGTTTATATTATTTATTTAATTGTGGTTGGTATATACTTATATTTGCTAGTAAATAGTTGCTTAATAAAACTTGACAAACTAAAAGTGCTTAATGCAGCTAGCCTTTCAGCTACCCACTTTATAAAGCCTTGCATGTCATTTATTTCCAAACTTTGCTGAGTACGGCATGTACTCACACTTGTCGTTTATTTATATTGCATCGACCACACCCGGAATGCTGCTCAGATTTGGAGAATTTTGAGGATTTCACTGCTGATTTTGAGGAGTTCTAGGCGAGTCTCCCCCAGTCAACGCTTGTGGAGTTGGAGTCACTTTTGCTTCGTTAGATGAACGTTTATTTAAGTCTTCCGCTATGACATTTGTGTCAACTCTGAGATTGTAATAAATGCACTTTAATACTCTTTCGTTATGCATGGTTATGGATATTCACTTGTGACGTCTACCATATGTGTGTAAACTGATCCTCGCGCACATATGAGATGCATCTGGTTTTGCCTTTAAAACCGGGTGTGACAGAAGTGGTATCATAGCCGACCCTCGCAGTTGCGCGTACGGGTCAGTGTGCGGGCATAGGGCGCATGGCGCGTATGGCCCGGGTAGGGCATACGGCATGGACTATGGCGCCGGCACTGGACGTACGGTCGTGCGCTAAGGGGGAACGTTCCTATACATTTGCCCGGGTGGGTGAGTTGCGCCGACGAGGACGTCGGGTTCTTTGAGGGGGGGTGTATGTCACACACGGCCCAGTTTGTATGGCCCGGTAGTGGCCCATTAGTGTGGGATGCACATGTTTAGTGCCACATTGCTAGTTGAGCAAGGGTGGAGGAAACTTATAAGCCTTTGTCTTCCAGCCATAGCACCTTCGGGTTAACCCTTTTACACGAAGCGAGGACGAAAGTGTAAGCAGGGTGCTATGTGTACGCGTGCGCGCCCCTCAGAAGGGCTGTGCGGGGCGGCTCGTGAAAGGCGGGGTGTTACAAGTAGCCACAAATAGAATTTCAAAGGTTGCACAAAGGATTATTAAGCCATAACAGACAACTTTTTTGCCTAGAAGAAATATTATGGAAGGGACAATTATTTTGCATGAAACAATTCACAAGTTGCACACGAAAAAACAGGATGGCACAGTATTTAAAATAGATTTTGAAAAGGCATACGATAAGGTAAAGTGGGACTTCCTACAACAATCCTTAAGAATGAAGGGTTTCTCACCGATATGGTGTAATTGGGTAGATGCTTTCACAAAAGGGGGTAAGGTGGGAATAAAAGTAAATGATCAGATCGGGTTCAATTTCCAAACAAAAAAGGGCCTAAGACAAGGTGATCCATTGTCTCCCATTCTATTTAATATAGTAGTGGATATGCTGGCAAACATTATTTCTAGGGCGAAAGGGGATGGCTAGGTAAGAGGAGTGATCCCACATTTAGTTGATGAGGGTGTGTCTATCTTGCAATATGCGGATGACACGGTGATTTTTTTAGACCATGATATAGAGCAAGCAAAGAACATGAAGCTGTTGCTTTGTATGTTTGAGCAATTATCAGGTCTTAAAATTAATTTTCACAAGAGTGAAATCTTTTGTTTTGGAGAAGCGAAAGAGTTTGAGGCGACCTATTCCCAACTTTTTGAGTGTAAATCAGGGTCCTACCCTTTTCGCTACCTAGGATTTCCAAGGCATTATAGGAAGTTGAATAACAAAGATTGGAAGGTGATAGATGAGAGACTAGAGAAAAGATTAAGTGGGTGGAAAGGAAAATTGCTATATGTTGGAGGGAGATTAGTGCTGATTAACTCGATAAAGTCCAGCTTACCAATGTTTATGCTATCTTTTTTTGAGGTCCCGAGGGGAGTCCTAAAAAATAGAGTACTTTAGATCAAGGTTCTTCTGGTAATATGATCAGCACAGGAAAAAATACAGACTAGCCAAGTAGGATGTGTTATGCCAACCAAAAGACCAGGGTGGTTTGGGAATTATGAACCTGAATATCCAGAATAGATGCCTTCTAAGTAAATGGTTGTTTAATCTACGCAATGAGCAAGGGGTGTGGCAGGACCTAATTAGAAATAAATATCTTAAGAATAATTCATTGGGGCAAGTGCATAAAAAACCAGGGGATTCTCAGTTTTAGACAGGGCTGATGGGCGTTAAGGAGTATTTGAGAATGGAGATAGTACACGATAAAGCTACATAAAAATATTATGTTGCATCCACACCATTGATTGATTGTATTCGTACGAGCAGTAGAGTCATCCATGCATATTTTTTTGTTATTGTTTTCTCGATAAGTATTTTGCAGCGTGCGTTTTGCTCAAGTTGCTAGTCTTGTTACCACTGTCGGGATCCAAAATATTGGCCATCAAACTAATTGCATTGAACGTAAAAACCTATATATTATGTTTTTTTTTTTTTTTTTGGAAAAGGGAAGCTTTATTGATCTTAAACAATTACATCAAGATGATACAATTATATAAGATCTAACCCGGCCTCTGCATAACTAAGATGCACACAGCCCATAAAAAAGAAAAAAAGAAAGCACCATGATCACAAGATCATGTCGCAGCAAGCTACCACAAGCGACTTTACCTTCATCCGCTTTACAAACCAAAGCAGCTCTTGGACTATGACGTAGGCTCCCGAGACAACGACTCCAACGAGGAAACGACACGCGCACGTGCCGACATTGTGACCCAATCAATTAAGACCAGGTCAAAAGTTTTCACCGAGGGAGTAATTCATCTTAATCCAAACAATGCCTTCAACAAAGTCACTGTCAGGTACAACCAATTAAGGTCATACCTAGGAATTTCTTCCCGGAATCGGTGAATTAGTAACAATTACCACCACGACATAGTCACACCGTGTTGCTTTCCCTTCTTACCAAGCCAATGCTTTCATATAGACCAGACCTGACCCACTTCAAACAGCCACGAACTCCAAATCCGGCAGACCATCTGAAATCATAACCTGAGATATCATGCTGCAAAGTAGCCACTGGGTACCCGTGCATAATCCACCGGAATAAATTGCAGATGAAATCCGTCTTCGAGTAAGAGAATCCGCGAAAGAAGCCAAGGTGACTCATGTCTCCCGGTTTATATAAAAATAAAGACGAAATTAAAGATGTCATCATCAGATGTAGTTGCAAGATCCGAACTAGGGGCTCGTCCCCTACCCCGAGGCTGCCATCGCCGCCACCGACTGCCTTGGGGACCTCCATGGATTCCGTCGAGCTCCTCCGCCGGATCCCACGCACGGACGCCGCCCGGGCTGCGGAGGGCGGGATCCGGTCACCTAGACGTCGGAGCAGGCATGCCCTCGCCAGAGAAGAATGCGCCGCCCCCCGCACGATGTGGCCTTGTCGACCGGAGGAGCCACCCCGCCGCCGCCCTCCTCGCAGGTGCCGGACTTCCGGCTGGCCTGCTCGGGCGACGGCAAGGAGAAGGCGGGGGAGGAGGGAGGCCGGCGGTGAGGGGCGTGGGGGACTCCCTGGTCGTCTGCGGCAGCGATGCGGGGTAGCGCTGGATCCTCACCTATATATTATGTGACAAACACTCTGCTGATGAAGTGCAATCAGGTGACATATAGCTTGTTGCACCATCCTCGAATGTGTACAATTCAAAAAAAAGTTGCATATGCTGCTATATATATATTGTGCGAATCTTAAGCTAACTTGGGCAATGGACGAGCCCAAGACCAACGGATGGAAGGAGTGAATAACATCAGAGGTCAGATGATGCTTCTGTGCATCGCAAATGTACAGGGACCCTTTTCTCAACCAGAATGTGTGTACTGCAACATCAATACGCCGTCATGCATCCCAGTAGCATCATTTATTGGGAACTATCCAGCACAAAGCTCCTGGCGCTTATTGCTTGAGCAGAGCTGCGTGCGTGTTGCATGTGTGGAGAGTGTGAATGTGCTACTTTTTTAGCTGAAATTTCTCACAAACAGGATGGTGAAGGTCCTCGTGGAAGGTAGCTAACATGACATTTGCATCCTCTTTTACTCACTTTCATCCGTGTCATACGACCAGTCTTCTCTGTTTTGTTCCTATTCCTTTGCTTCAGAACAAGACCTTCACTATTGACCGGGTTGGAGCCATTCTTGTTGCACAAAAATATAACATTGTTCGTTTCACTTGGCATACTTGTTGCAACAAGCCTTAGCTTCCTGTCACGAATCATAAACTATAGTGGACAATGCAAATGGATCTTGGGGTGTACACGACACATTCTGAGACTGAATCTTGTCGTCATCATCTGATTCCTCACTTGGTAATGTTTCTCCATTAGCTTTCGCGCATAACATCGTACTCCCTGTGTTTTGTGAAGTAGTCCTATAAACTAAAGCCGCGGCTTCTTGTTCAAATAACAACTGACTTAAACTTTTTTCAATTTGCTGGTGTTCCCAATCATTTTCTGATGCAGCTATGTTGAGGTCAAATAATCCCATCCCTAAATTTGGACAACAAGTAACTTTGTCATAATGGAACTGTTTATATGAAGTAACTTTTTTCATATAGGAAGTAACTAGCTAGAAAATACAGTGGGTAGAGTGTAGCTTTGTCATAATGGAACTAGGATTGCCTTCTTGAGTTGTACTTTCTTCTTCAGTCAAGTGTTCTTGAATGATTGTTACAAAACTGTAAAATTTGTAACTATGTGCTACATTCACATATGTTGTTTTCATGAAATGAATGTAACTATGTGTTACATTCACATATGTTATTTTCATAAATGACTATAACTATGTGCTATATTCACATAGTTTTTTTTCATATCTTGCTCCATGCTAATTTTTTTCAATTACAAAACTGTAACATATACAAAGCTACGTTCACATAGATTGTTTGCTATCAAGTAATACAAAAAATTGTGAATCTATCTGCATATATAACCTGTTGCAACTTATGGCATGTTATGTTTTTCATGTTCACTATGTTTGTATTTATTTTTGATCTATTTCTGTCTTTTTATTCAGGTACATATCTAAATTTGAAGGCCAAATCTGACACAAGGATAGACAAATCCCTGTACGCAGCATTTAATTTCTCTTGTTGAAGATGCAAGCAGATGAAAGCAGGCAAAAAAGAAATATGTTCATGCCACCATAAATTCTACAAGTGATCCGTAAAAACAGTTGTGCCTAGTTCTGGGGATTTCTGTCAAATTTGCAAGCAAAGAGATTAGGGGTGAAAAAGGAATCTGTACATGCATTTTCCAGTTCACTCATGCTGTTTTTACTCTTAATTTTGTCAAAATTTTGTCCGGACAATTAAATTTTGGTTCCATGGCTTTTTGCAGCGATGCGCCTGGGAACTGGCATCGGCGCAGCGGTGGCATATGGGAATGCTTCGGTATCTCCAAGGGTTTCTGATTTATTCTGTTCATTTTGGACTGGGCAGTTTCTACATTTTAGGCCTGGAACTTTCTGTTTTTTTCCCGCGATTAGCTTTCGCACGCTGCTTGTTTTCCGTTTTAAAACACGTTTGCGCGCACGACGAGCGGTCGCGGGGTGGTGGTCATTTATATTTACAGCGGCCGTGGAGTGGTGGTCATTTCAGTTTATAGCGGCGGTCTTCTCCAAGTTTTCTAGGATTGCTATATTAGGAATGAAGGGGCCTCCAGATACGACTATTTGGCAAGGGCTCTCCATATAGTCAGCTCTCTTTGACCTATAGAGGGATACAAGCAAAAGTTCAATGGGCCAAAATGCTATTTACAAGGAATTTGCCTTGTTTATTCTAAAAGTAAGGATAGCTCAGATGTCCATATGGCTGGATTCAGTCTTGTAATTTTCCTCATTTTATTTGTTTCTTATTAAACTTTTGCTGACGTATTGTTTTTCTCACAACCCCTCCCTTTTCCTCAAGAAAGAAGTCTTTTCCTTGACACCGGTTTAGAAACATCGAGGCCGTGTTTCTTTGGAGCGTGAAAATTTTTTCATACACGTTTTCACCACTAATTAAGGGTATTAAATAAAGTCAGTTTTCAAAACTACGTAAAGAACTTCAAGTTAATTCGCAAGACCAATGAGGCCTTTGACCATATTATTGGAGGATGGTTACTGTATCATAGTAAATTATGGGTTAATTAGGCTCATTAGATTCGTTGCATAAAGTTACACTCATTCTTAAAAATATTTTACAAATAAACTTTATTTAATACTTCGTGAAGATTCCTTGAAAAAAAATCTGGGGAACCAAAGAAACACCGTTTCGCTCTTTGTTTCATCGGAAAAGGCGTCGAAACTGACCAACGAGAGAATTGACGACATGTGGTTAACGACAGCCACGACGCAGGCGGTAAAATAGCACAGACTCTAGAAGCTTTCTCTCGGAGTTGGGAAGCTGCCGTCTTCTGACCCGCTGCTGGCTTCGAACCTGCGACCATTCCGAGCATACCTTGGCCACGTGCAGTACTTGCAAGTTGGAAGAATCTACCCGAGTGTGTGAACGTTCTCTCCCAAGGATCGATTCCTTTTCCCTTCTTTTCACCGATACCAAGTTCTTACCAACAACTTCTGTACGTCGCGGATCCGACACCTATAGCTGCTTCCTATAAAGAGGTGGCACACTGACGATGATGCGTGCAGCTGCAACCTGGAGCGCGCAGAGCCATGGCGAAGAGGACGCTCGTGCTGTACCCGTCGCTGGGCGTGGGCCACCTCAACCCCATGGTGGAGCTCGCCAAGGTCCTCCTTCGCCACGGCCTCGCCGTGCTCATCGCCGTCGTCGACCCGCCCGACGCCGACGCCGTGTCGGCGGCCGCCGTCGCGCGCCTCGCGGCCGCCAACCCTGCCATCGCGTTCCGCCTCCTGCCGGCGCCGCCCAGCCCCGACCCCGCGGCGCACCCGGTGAGGCGCAGCCTCGACACGCTCCGCCTCGCCAACCCCGCGCTCCGGGACCTCCTCCTCTCCCTCCCCGGCGGCGTGGCCGCGCTGGTGCTCGACATGTTCTGCGTCGACGCGCTCGACGTCGCGGCGGAGCTCGGCGTTCCGGCCTACTTTTTCTTCCCCTCCGCGGCCAGCGACCTCGCCGTGTTCCTCCACATGCCCTACTTCTACCCGACCGCGCCGTCGTTCAGGGAGATGGCCGGGGACGCGCCCATCCAATGCTGCCCCGGCATGCCGCCGATCCCCGCGGCGGACATGCCGCAGACGATGCAGGACAAGGAGAGCGAGGCCACCAAGGTCCGGCTCTACCAGTTCAAGCGCATGGCGGAGGGGCGAGGCGTGCTCTGCAACACCTTCGACTGGCTGGAGCCCCGGGCCCTCAAGGCGCTCGCCGGCGGCGCCTGCGTGCCCGGCGGCATGCCGACGCCGGGAGTCTACTGTATCGGGCCGCTGGTCAATGGCGGCAACAGGGGAGACGACACCACCGGCGGCGGCGGCCAGAGGCATGAGTGTCTCTCGTGGCTGGACGCGCAGCCCAAGCGGAGCGTCGTGTTCCTCTGCTTCGGCAGCATGGGCGCCTTCTCGGCAGAGCAGCTGCAGGAGATCGCCGGCGGGCTGGAGAGCTCCGGCCACCGGTTCCTATGGGCGGTGAGGAGCCCGTGGGAGGAGCAGAGCCAGTTCCCGGAGCCGGACCTGGAGCGGCTGCTCCCGGCGGGGTTCTTGGAGAGGACGAGGGGCAGGGGCATGGTGGTGAAGAACTGGGTGCCGCAGTCGGAGGTGGTGCGGCACGGGGCGGTGGCCGCGTTCGTGACGCATTGCGGGTGGAACTCCACGCTGGAGGCGATCATGGCTGGGTTGCCGATGATATGCTGGCCGCTCTACGCGGAGCAGAGCATGAACAAGGTGTTCATGGTGGAGGAGATGAAGATCGCGGTGGCGATGGAAGGATACGAGGAGTTCGTCAAGGCCGAGGAGGTGGAGGCGAAGGTGAGGCTGGTGATGGAGACCGAGGAAGGGAAGATGTTAAGGGAGAGGCTGGCGGTCACGAAGGAGAAGGCCTTGGAGGCCATCAAGGAAGGCGGGTCGTCTGAAGCCGCATTCGTGAATTTTTTGAGAGATTTGGGGGAGAATACCAGCTCCGAAAATGGTGATCATGTGGTTTGGGTGTGACAGATGAACACCCAAACTGAGAGTGTCAGTTAGCCGGTGCTCGAGCATTCAGATTTTTAAAATTCTACCATCAAGATGAATAAATAGGAAATAAGATTCTTGCATCTGTATATTGCAACTATGTCAGCATAATTTGACAGGTAAGTTGGCCAGTTGGGGCACAAGTCATGAAGCAGCAATGTGATTCAAGAGCTCGCTGTGACTTCCAGTACTTCAATTTTCTTTTCTTCTTTTTTTTTCTTTGAGGTCCAGTACTTCAATCAATGTTCAAGAATGGACGATTCACAATATTGTATCCTTTGTGATCTGTGGTAGAACATGCTACTGAGGAAAGCTTCAAAACACAGCTACCACATACCAAAAGTCACTAATCCAGTTATCTCACTTCCATAAACTGTTTTAAAATAATAATTGCATCACTAATCCAGTTACTAACCAGCAATTCTTTCATGATTTACTCGGATCGATAATTGTATTTGCTTGTGAACTCTCGCTAAGTCTCGCATGCAGGATCCCCTCCATTGTCAATTCCATATGTCGCTGCAATGCACGCATGTGGTTTTGTTGCTGGTTCTCCTGGATTCCTGCTAGAAGAACTAAAGGGACGCAAGCGAGGGAGTAGAGATTTCGGAGGCGCTTATATCACCAAAATGACTAATAAAATCTTGATGCAACCGGGTCATTTATGATTGATCATTTCCTTGATCCTTTGAGCTTAACAGCAAGCAAGGATGAATCAAAGAATAAGCACACTGTTGACAACCAAAATTGGCCGTTTCCTGACAGACCGAGGGAAACCGGTCAGACCGGTTCTAGGAAGCGGTCAGACCGGTTTTACTGTAGCAGATCTGGCAACGCCAAACCGGTCTGACCGGTTTCAGAAAGCGGTCTGACCGGTTTCGTCCGTAGTGGAGTAGGTTTAGGACTTTCAAAGAGTTTTATCCCGTATTGTAAACCAACTCAGCGGGGAAGACCATCCCACCCTATAAATATAAAGGGTTATGGCCGATTGAGAGATCAATCTATCCAACATCCAATCGAATTTATCTTATTTATCTTTTTATCTTATTTACCGCTTTCTTTACTTTTATGTTCTGCATTACTTTTATCTCCAACTTCTAGCTCTTCCAATCTCCATATCTTCTGTTCTTCTCTCGTCTCGACGACGTTTGAGGGCGTTCTAGGTGGCCTGCCGATCCTAGAACAACCCTAGACTCTCAAGCTCCGACGGGGTCCCTCCCGAGCTCGAGGTTCTAGGTTTTATCGTCGCCACACCAAAAGCGGTCTGACCGGTCTCAAAAGCGGTCTGACCGGTTCATCTCAAGGAAAGCGGTCTGACCGGTTTCACCAAGCGGTCTGACCGGTTTCGCTCCAAGGGCATCGGCGACTCTGTTGGCGCGGTTTCGTGTCAACATATTTTGGCGACTCCGCTGGGGACGAAAGCAAAGGGATCTGTTACTATGGTTAATCTACCAAAACCTAGTGACGTTGATTCTGCTAATATTGTTAAGCCGATCGTTGACGAATTATCGGCTGAGGATCGTCAAGCTTATGAGGCCTTCATGAAGGACCGTGAGGAGAAGGAAGCACGACGCAAAGCAGCAGCAGATGAAGAGGCCACTCAGTGGTTTTTGTCTCACTTCTCCAAGAATCGGAAGGGCGGCATCTCCAAGGACAAGGAGATCGTCTTCGTTTCAAGCGAAGACGAACATGACGAAGAAAACGACACTGTGAGTACTACAGCACCACCTGTTACTTTGGAGCAAATTAATCAATTATTAGTCAATGGTCAAAAACAGATGTTTGCTACTGTCCAAAAAATGATTGATAACTCGTTAGGCAAGCAATCTTTGGTCAATGATAGTAATGCTCCTAAGTTTGATGTTGCTAGTACTTCACAAAATCATGTCATGCCCCCTGGATCATCGGCAACACCCACGCCTCAATTTGGCATGCCGATGAACTATTTTGAAGGTCAAACAATTCCAGAACAGCACAGTCTCAACAATGCGGTCAGACCGGTTTTTCAAACCGGTCAGACCGGTTCTGGTAGACCGGTTCAAACCGGTCAAACCGGTTCTGGTACTGTAGTTGCTTATCAATCATCCCCTGAACCAATTGCTAGTATACCTCATGTTCAGGTTGATTCTAGCCGAACAAATGGGTTTGCTGGTAATTTTGTTCCTCCATATGCAACTACATATTATTCTATGCCTCCTCAGAGTTCAGGTTATTCATACGGTACAGTGTCAAACAATGTTTATTCGCAACAAGTACCGTATGTACAGCCGAACCAGGTACCACATTATGCACCGAATAATTCTAGTATGCAAAGGCCAAATGATGCTTATCATGATCAGTTGCTTGAAAAATACAAAAAAGATTTGGCCATCATGTTTAAAGAAACTTTCGGTGTAGAGCTTAAAGATAAAACTCTAGTGTGTCAAAAGCCATATCCTGAGAGTTTTGATGCTATACCATATCCTCATAATTTCAAGGTACCTGAATTTGTTAAATTCACTGGGGAGGATAGTAGAACTACATGGGAGCATGTTAGCCAATTTAATGCACAAATGGGTATTCATGGGAATCTTGATCATTTAAAAATCCGAATGTTCCCTTTGTCATTATCTGGTACTGCTTTCTCATGGTTTTCAGCATTATCCCCTAATTCCATTCATACATGGTCTCAATTAGAGAAGAAATTTCATGAACACTTTTATAATAGTGATAATGAATTGAGACTTTCTCACTTAACATCGGTTAGGCAAAAGAGTGATGAGCCTGTTTCTGAATATATTAGAAGATTTAGAGATACAAAAAACCGATGTTATAGTTTGGTTATTTCTGAAAAGGATCTTGCTGAATTATGTCTTAATGGTTTGAGATCTCATATCAAAGAAAGATTAGAAGGCTATGAGTTTCTAACCATTAATCAAGTGATGCAAAGAGCTTTGGCTCAGGAAAGCCGAAGTAAGGATTCTAAGCCTAAGCCCGATCGTTTTGGTGTGCATACCATCAATTATGATTCTTCAGACGATGAGGGTAAAGAGGTTTATGCTGCTGAATTTGTATGGTCATCTAAAGATAATCCTAGCACTTGTGCTTCTCTCAAGCCGATTCAGAAAAATCGGCACGAAGAAGTAAAATTTACCTTTGATATAACTAAGTGTGATAGGATCTTTGATGAGCTTGCAAAGGCCGGAAAGTTGAAGTTTTCTCACACTATACCGCCGAATGATGAGTTGAAACGGCGAGCTTATTGCAAGTTTCATAATCTTTATTCTCATGCTACCAATGATTGCAATGTTTTCCGTAGACAAATACAATCGGCCATAGATCAAGGACGATTGATGATTGGTGTAATGCAAGTTGATGAGAACCCTTTTCCTATACACACACTTGAATTGGTGAATCCGAAAGTGTTGATTCGGCCGCATCAAGCCGAAAAAGCTAAAGGGAAAAATGTGATCATTGGTGAAGAAAGACCTACAAAGATGCCATCAGAAAAGACCCCTCGGTTCAAGTCGAAGACTCAAACACTCGGGGGGCAAAACAAAAGCAAAAACACCGGTCCTGCACAAACCGGTCTAACCGGTTCCAGAACCGGTCTGACCGGTTTACATGGGAAAAACAGAAACAAAGCAAGGCCGAGCTTTGAAGAGCTCTTGGCCAAATATAAAGAGATAGGGGCTGCTCAGGAACAAAAGAAGCTTCAGAACAAAATCAGAGGTGTGAAGTCATGTCAGAAGCAGTCAACGAGCAAACAAGAATCATTGAAGCAACTTGCAAAGGTGGTACCAACAAAATCAGCGAAGATCAAGCAAGTTTGGAAGCCGAAACAAGTTGTTTCATCATCAACTTGAGATAAAGCAAGGTATGGCCGATAATTTATATATCGCCCTTAGAACTTATATATGGCCGATGTATTATCCATCATCGTCCTTAGGTAATTTTGGTCCAAAAGATTGTTTTCTAGCACGCAAGCTTTGCTAAAAAACAGGGGGGCATATGTTGACAACCAAAATTGGCCGTTTCCTGACAGACCGAGGGAAACCGGTCAGACCGGTTCTAGGAAGCGGTCAGACCGGTTTTACTGTAGCAGATCTGGCAACGCCAAACCGGTCTGACCGGTTTCAGAAAGCGGTCTGACCGGTTTCGTCCGTAGTGGAGTAGGTTTAGGACTTTCAAAGAGTTTTATCCCGTATTGTAAACCAACTCAGCGGGGAAGACCATCCCACCCTATAAATATAAAGGGTTATGGCCGATTGAGAGATCAATCTATCCAACATCCAATCGAATTTATCTTATTTATCTTTTTATCTTATTTACCGCTTTCTTTACTTTTATGTTCTGCATTACTTTTATCTCCAACTTCTAGCTCTTCCAATCTCCATATCTTCTGTTCTTCTCTCGTCTCGACGACGTTTGAGGGCGTTCTAGGTGGCCTGCCGATCCTAGAACAACCCTAGACTCTCAAGCTCCGACGGGGTCCCTCCCGAGCTCGAGGTTCTAGGTTTTATCGTCGCCACACCAAAAGCGGTCTGACCGGTCTCAAAAGCGGTCTGACCGGTTCATCTCAAGGAAAGCGGTCTGACCGGTTTCACCAAGCGGTCTGACCGGTTTCGCTCCAAGGGCATCGGCGACTCTGTTGGCGCGGTTTCGTGTCAACACACACGAAACGCTTTCTCTTCCACTATCACCCAACAAACAGGGCCCCAAGAACAGCAGCCACGCCAAGAAGCAGAGCGCCGGTCCCGGCAGCCGCCGTCCTCCCGGCCGCACCGGTAGCCGGCGCCGGCGCGGCGGCAGGGCCCGAGACGAAACTGGCGGCCAGCGGCGACCCAGCCTCGGGCTCGGGCGCCGGAGCTGGCACCAGCGCGAGGCCCCGCAGGCGGCCGCGTCCGTGCTTCTCGGACATGACGAGGAGGAGGAGGCGCTCGCCCTTCTGGCAGCTGCCCGGGGCGCCGCCGACGAAGTAGTAGGGGCCGGATCGGGGCAGCGGCACCGTGGCGGCGCCGGCGCCGGCGGCGGCCTTGTGGGTGGCGAGCGGCGCCGCCATGCTGCAGCGGTTGTAGTCCTCCCGGGTCACCTCCAGCACCGAGTCCGCCGCGCCGTCGAGCTTGAACACTGCGCCCGGCCGCGACAACAGAGGAGTTAAGGAAACAGGGGGAGAAATGGAGGATCGCGGCGCTAGAAGCGTCGATGGCGAGGGATATCTTACCGAGGCTGTCGCCGACGTGGAAGCGGTTGGCGGAGGCCCACTTGGTGAGCGCGTCGGGCTTCGCCTGCGCCTTCCAGCCGTCGCTGGCGCCGCCGACGACGAAGTCCCTGGCCTCGGCCGCGGCCGCCGCGGCGAGGACCACCGAAACGCAGAGGAGGAGCGCCGCCCTCGACGCCATTGCAGGAGAATAGCTAGCAGACGACGGAACACAACACAACTACACAAGACCGCGGCTGAGAGCTCAAGGAAGGCAGAAGCAGAAGGGGTGATCTGTGGCCGTGGCGACGGGGTGAGTTTAAGTAGGCGGAGGGGGTCAAAGTAGCCGTTGGGCTCGAACGTTCGGAAGGATTGGCGCCATTATTACTGTGCTGTGACTGGTGTCTGGTAACGGCGAATGGCTCCCTCTTCTCTCTGCTGGGGTGGGGGTGGCAATGGCGGGGAGCACGAGCATCTTCTGTTTTGGACTTTACCGTTGGCTTTGTCTTCTTTACAGGAGAAGGAAGAAAAAGAAAGGTCCAACGGTCAGGCACCTGAGCCAGAAGATTGGGCCCCACTATTAACGGCCGTGAGATTTATTATTCTGTAGAAGTACGGGTCAAGAGTTATAGGTGGAATAAAAAACATTAGAGCATCTCCAGCAGCAATGTTATATGCCTACCTGGTAGGTCTAGGAGAGAGAAGATTTTCATAAACTTTTTGTAGTTCTCTCCAGCAGCATACCTAGAACTGAATATCTATAAATGTTTTGGGCTCATTTTCTTGTCTCATTGTGCATGTGGACTCCAAATTAACTCTAGATGTTATCAATAATTCACATTTGCATTCATACCCAACACAATTTAACAATCAAATTTGAACATTCAAATTCAAGATCATGATACAGTAAAAACCGAGAGCATAGTGTATCGTGACAACACAACGTTCATGATAAAATAATCATACATTAATAAACTACACACAAAGTTCATGATAAAATAATCATACATTAATAAACTAACGACGACGTTCACCATGGAACTACCACAGTTCCTCCACAAGGTCATCACGTAGGTGCTCATGGGCCCCTCGGTCTTGGATCTCTTGGTGGACTTGAACAACCTTTTAATTCGGTCTTTGTCCTTGCGTGGTAACACCATTTTTCCTACCCCTCGTACTCATAATCTACGCCCTGTCCACGCTCATCCTCAATGATCATATTATGCATGATCACACATGCTGTCATGATCTTCCATAGTGTCTTTTGATCCCAGAATCTTGCTGGACCACGCACAATTGCAAAGCAGGATTGCAACACACCAAATGCTCGCTCTACATCCTTCCTGATAGCCATCTGTGCCTTTGCAAAGTGAATTCTTTTGCTACCTTCAGGGTTTTGTATGGTCTTGACAAATGTCGCCCATGCTGGGTATATCCCATCAGCTAGATAGTATCCCATTGTGTGAATGTGTCCATTTGCTTCAAACTCCACTGGTG
This sequence comes from Echinochloa phyllopogon, assembly GCA_033239725.1. Lineage (NCBI taxonomy): Eukaryota > Viridiplantae > Streptophyta > Magnoliopsida > Poales > Poaceae > Echinochloa > Echinochloa phyllopogon. The sequence goes on along the minus strand of BTCW01000015.1, from coordinate 16,519,229 downwards.
GTGACTCTCCATTGGCTAGCCTTGCAAATAGGGGTGAGCGGTGCAGTACATTGATGTCATTGCAAGAACCAGGCATCCCGAAGTATGCATGCCAAAATCAAAGTTAATTGTCTGCAACAGCTTCAAGGATGATAGTAGGATCATGGGCATGGCCAGTGAATTGCCCATGCCATGCCGTAGGACAGTTCTAGGGTGAAGAACAAGAAGTAGAACAAGAAGTTATCTACATGACAAAAGCTACATCCTTCCTATAAAACATAGACATAAAACAAGAAGTATGCACAAACAAAGGTGCCAAGATGGCTTGCTTCTTCTCTTTCAAACTCTGGGGACAAAAGCACTAATGCATCAGCCACATCAATCGTTTCCCACTTTCCAATCAATTTAAGAGCTTGTTTGGCTTCCTACATGAAAAAAAATCACATGTAAACCTTAATAAGCCACCAGATCATTTTTTTATTCAATCAAGAATATGTAGCACTGACAACTTGTAAAAGATCCACACGTATATTCTTCAATTACATAAATGAACTTGAACAGCTGGCATGCCTTCAGATAAGCTAATGTCCAGCCATAATTTTTCTTTGACGTAAAACTGTGGGGGAATTCCCCACAGCTTCTCCAGCCATATTAACACAGCATGGAACCAAGTGCCGCCACCATATGACAGTACGAAACAAAAAAAAATGATATCTGATTATATTTACTTACTTTGATGTCGCTCCAATCCACTGAACAGACGAATTTTGTTAAATATTTCTTCTCAGACATCAAACAGAAACGAAATTTCCACACCAATTGCTTCTCCTTCTCCAGTAAAGGGAGTGTAGGAGGAAACTTGACAGTTCTTTCTAGTAACCAACACAAAAAGGAAAAATTAAGATATAAAACATAAATTTCACATCAGTATTAATTATGCTTCCTGCAGCTTCTGGTTCATGCAGCTGCATGCAAATGTGATTCTCTTACAAGTTTATGACAGCATGAAACCAAAAGAAACAGAGCCTCACATGATGGCAAGAAAGAGAAAATACAAAATAATATGCTTGCACATACTTCCGCTCATCTGTGCTTGGTTTAAGATCTGTATCAATTATTTCACGAGTCAAGCTCCTAGCAAGCTCCAAGTGCTTATGTTCTGACGGATTGGTTCGTCCATGTTCAGGGTCCCATATGGTAACCAGCTCATTTGATAACGATACTGGACCTGGTACATACAAATTTGCTCCAGATTCCTGCACTCATAAATAATATTTACTGGGGCAAGTTTAACAATTTAAATTTGAACTAACTTGCAAGCAGGGAAAGTTGTGTTCAAATAAATATTACATCATCAGTACTTTTGATATTAAAATTCCCCAACCATGGAAATTAGCAAGAGAAACTACTCTAAATGAATAAGGAACACCTTTTGCACAAACGTATAAGCAAGATCCAATCTAACACACAAGAATCATTTAGTCGCATGGGTAATTATGGAAAACCAAATATCAATATAATATAATGGGCTACTGAACATAATCTATCGAAACAGATAACAGACAAATTCATAAAAAAAGTAGTAAGCCACATTTGTGAGTAATGTTAACCTGGAAGACAACTCTGTGGTCGAAGCTGTAAAATTCGACTATCAGGTTAGGATACAAATTTGTTGTCCTCTCGCATTCTTTCTTCATAACTTTCTCCAAAGTACTGCTGGTAAGATGGTCCAGCCAATCTATATGCTGTATTTTTCCACTTTTATATTTTTTAATGAGTCCCTCTAAGCACTCAATCTCACCACTCTTGTTCTTTGGAATCTGCATGTCAATGGAAATGGTAAATTAACCTTGAGTAAATGGAGCAAACAATAGCTGTAGACAATTAATAGAACCTTCTGAGCAGTTTCATGTGTTTAATACTAGGATAGTGTGTGCATGTAATAGATTACTCTTCCCAGTTCAAATTAAAGGACTGGCGGGTATCTCAAACTCATAAGGGTCCGGAATTATGGTATCATGCTCATAATAGTTACCAGATAAACATCCTTATTGGCAGACTGAAAAATCCAAATTCCTCCAGCATGTAAACTAACCAAACTTCCCTAAAAAATCTTACTCAGATCTCTATTGGCAGACAATTTACCTACTACAAGTGATGGGGCGAGGTACAAAATATTTGATCATGCAAGAACAAACATAATTAACATATTTTTACCAAAAACATAGACCCGAATGATACATCACCATCCTACCACACAAACTTCAAAGGTAATTATTCAGATGCCAGCAACACAAGGCAAATGCTGTGTTTATTATGGTTTTGCGGTGAGATTCATATAAACTGATATTTTTAAAATGCGGGAGAGCTGTGTTTCATTGTATTAGGGAGTGATTCACATAAACTTTAATATATGCGCAATAATCAGGGTTCAAAAACATGTTAAATACACATACCTTACATTCAATTGTGCTCCGAATTCAAGTTTGTTCAAAAACTGTTATTTGCTTCTACTGTATCACAAAATACAGTAGAAGCAAATTCGGTTGAACCACATTTGTTATTGCATTCTTGACCGCCTTGTAAAATGTTTGCCCCGTTGGGGAATGATATTATTTTTGCCTGCTCCTCTCCAGTGGTCTCTGTTGGCCAAAAGAAAGGTTTTGAATTCCTTGTCAAGTTGTATATCAGAAGCAAAACCTTTTTCCTTCATTTCATCATAGTACTCTAAAGCTCTTGGTATACATCTGTGCTTTACTAAACCTTGGACCACTGTCATATAGTGTGAACGAGCAGGGTTAATGTCATATTTTCTCATATCATTCCACACTCTTAGAGCATTCCCAGGCTCATTCACTAGAAAAAATTTATCAATAAGCATGAGAAATGTATCACTATTAGGACCACAACCATCTTCCTTCATTCTTTTCAAAAGTTCCAGTGATTTGTCGATACCTTCTTGCTTCAAAAATGCATGGTACGTCAAAATGGTTGGAACAATGCCCTTACGTATCATGCTTTCCATCACCATTCGTGCTTCATCAAGCTTACAGCTTTCACAAAGTGGAACTACCATACTGTTGTATGTTTCAACATCCGGTTGGAGGCCTTCATCTATAAGTTTGCTAAATATATTGTGTGCATCCTTCATGCAATTCTCTCTTGTCAGAACATAGACAAGTGAATTGTAAACACCAATACCAGGAGTCCAGCCCCTCTTTTTCATTTCATCATAAACCCTCAGGGTATCAAAAAGGTTTCCAACTTTTGAGAAACAACTGATCATGAGACTATAGGATATACCATCAGGAGTAATGCAATAATTGGACATTTCTCTCCACACTCTCTTTGCTTCAGCCACATCAGTGATCATGTTACACCAACCATCTAGAATTATATTGAAACCTTCTGCAGTAAGTGGGAAGAATTTCTTTCTCAGAAGAAGCAATTCCTCAGCATCCTCTATGTTTTTGCTTTTGCAAAGAGCGCGGAGAAGGGAGTAGAATGTAGTTTTATCTACTTCAACTTTAAACTTATCCATCGCATCAAATGTCTTGATTGATTTATTCACTTCATTGGCAGCTGCATATCTGCAATTTCACATCCAAATTGTTCCGATGTAAAGTACATGATGAGAAAATAACAATATACGTTCCGAAGGATGAACAAATTCCAACTCCTGCATTATGACGGCCAAAACGGGAGCAACTCTCTGCTCAACAAAGCAAGATACTAAGTTAGGCACTTGTGGCAGCTTGTGTCTTGGTCCAAGCATTCATACTATCTACCATCATTGATTATAATCACCGGCAGTTCATCACAGAGCCACAAAGTTAACATCCTTAGAATTGGACCGATACTATCTATCATTTCCAATTTTACTACCATCAGCATGTTTTGTTCACTTTTAATGCAGGAGCCACAAAAGAAAGACATTCCGAGCTAGAGACCGCACCTCTCCATCAGGATGACCATGGCGCGTCGAGTGAGAACCCCGCGGCGGCGCATGCGCCGCACGACGGCCCACGCCAGGTCGAACCGCCGCATCTTACCCGCGGCCCACACAGCCAGGTGCCACGCCTCGGCCGGTGGCGGCGGCCCTGCGCCTGCGCCATCGGCCCCATCCGCAGCGCTGCTCTCGTACCCGTAGCGAACCGCGAGCGCGGCGGCGTCAGGGTCATGGCGCAGCTCCCAGAGCGCGCGGACGAGGAGGGACGGGGATGCTGGGGGCGGCGATGGGCCCGTGGTGGAGGAGGAGGACAGGAGGATAGAGAGCGCGTCCTTTGGGGAGGAGGCGGAGGAGGACTCGCTGGAGATGCGGTGGATGAAGGAGGCGAGTTCGCCGTCGTCGTCGGTGGCGGGGGGCAGAGGGATGGGGCGGTCGGGGTCTGCCTCGAAGTCGCTTTGGTCGGAGGGGGAGGGGGACGTGGAGAGGCGGAGGTGATGGGACGAGAGGAGGAGGCGGAGACGGAGACGGAGGCGGAGGCGGGAGAGGTGAGGGCGGAGGACGGCGGCGAGCGGCGGCGCCATGCGAGTAAGTGCGAGGTGGCGTTTGGATGGACCTTTGGGTTAGGGATTGGGGTCTGGGATACAAAATGTTATCCCATTGCCACGTCTGTACGTGTGGGTCTGGATTGGGTCATCACGTGGGTCCCATGAGTAAAAAAAACAAATAGATTACTCCCACAATTTTGACTTATCTTTTCTAAAAAATATTTCACTTCACCCCTTTAACCTACAAAACCAGCTTTTTTTATACCCCCAAACTAATGAAAACCATTTATGGGCGTGTTTCTTTCCTCACGAAAAATATATTTTCAAAGAGAATCTTGCATGCATGAAATATTAAATGAAGTCTATTTGTAAAACCTTTTTAGGGATGGGCGTAAATTTACACGACGAATCTAATGAGCCTAGTTAGTTCATTATTTCTATTGTAATGCTACAGTAAATATCCTCTAATCATGCGGTCAAAGGCTTCATTAGATTTGTCTCGTGAATTAATCCGGGGTTGTGAAGATAGTTTTGTAAACTGACTTTATTTAATACCCTTAATTATTGGTCAAACGGGGTGAAAAAAAATTTTCACCCCAAAAGAAACACGGCCTATCTAACGCCCGAAGTGGTTTTGTAGTCTGGTTTTACCGACTTGGCGTGCTACTATGGAAGACACTCTAGTGTTCGGCCTCACTCATCGGTTGGTGGAACCCATTGTCGCCCGCCTTCCCTCTCTCCCTCGCCTGCGACGTTGTGCCATTCCCGTCCCGTGATGCAAATGCATGCCTCCGCCCCCTTCCTTAGAGCAACTCCAATAGATCCCAATAACAATCACATTTCCCTTTATTTCTAGTTAAAGGGAATTGAGAGGAAAAAATACAGCTCCAACAGATCATCTTTCTATTCCCCTTTCCCTATAATTTTTTTCTTACTTCCCTTTATTCCAATTGCATTCCCCATTAGAGAGGGGAGACAACTCCTCTCCCCTTTCCATCTTTTCCTGTGTGCTGCCGCCCCGCTCCCAACACTCTTCTCCACCTTGGTCGAGCCCCGCCGCCCGCTGCGCGTGGCTCCGCCGCCCGCGGCCCACTACTTCGCCCGGGCCTAGCACCGCCGCTGAAGGCATCTAGGCCCCTAATTGAGTTTTGGTAATTAATGACAACCCTTGTGGACTAACAACTTCATTTGATATAATGAGAATAGGTTAGTCTCGAGAGTTGGAATGATAAGTAATTTGTTACTCTTGGAGCTTGCTCCTAGATGGTTAGAGGTGCCGGTGAACTCCCATTCTCTTGTGGTTTGAGTCCCGGAAGTTTGTATTACCCTCTCTCTTCGTGGGAGCACATAGTAAGTAACTCAATCCTCCTTTGTGGTTGATTGGGAGAGACTTGGGGTTAGTGTGACAGCCCGGCTCTTTGTGAGCATCTCAACGGAGACGTAGCTCCTTTGTGGAGTGAACTTCGGTAGAAAATCCTTTGTCTCCACATTTGTTCTTGTTCATATTGTTTCTATAACTTGATTTGTCCCGATCTACTTATTTGTGGCTATACTCTGATATTGATCATATATAGAAGGTTCCTTACATCATTTGTGAGCTTTGTATTCAAGTGGAATTGTCAAAAGGTCATTAGATTTCAAATCTCGAAGTACACTTGAATTGCCTGTCGGAAGATCCGGCTTATCATCGGATCTTCCGGTATTCTGTCCCAGTCGGAAGATCCTGTACAGTGTCGGATCTTCCTGGCCGGAAGATCCGAGACTGTGTCGGATCATCCGACTTTCTGACATTTTTCGGAGGATTTTTGCAGGAATTTTTAAACAGGCCTATTCACCCCCCCTCTAGGCCTAGTGTTGGTCCTTTCAATTGGTATCAGAGCCTAATCCCTTGTTTAGGCTTAACCGCTAAGGGAAAAACACTATGGCCGGTATGGGAGATGGATCCGAGATGACTGCCGCTCACAAAGATAAACATTCGACGCCCGTCGAGTCAAGCTCAAGCGATGATGAATTCAACATTAGCGATGTTGATGAGAGCTTGGATGAACAAGAAAAGAAGAAGCAAAGAAGGGAGAAGATAAGGAAGAAGATTAAGGAGAAGGCCGAAAGAAAGGCGCAAAAGCTTCTCAAGAAGAAGATACGAGAAAGAGACGCTCTCGACGGACTTCACTCGGTGTCTTATCGATATGAGACATCTTCTTCCAACAAATCTTTCGACCCTTCTAGTCTTAATTTCTCATCCGTTCCAATGGGCAAAGTCCCCAAATTCAATGGGATTGACTATGCCCGGTGGAGCGATGATATGAAAGTTTACTTGTATGGTCTTCATCCATCTCTTTGGACTATTGTGAAAATAGGTGTCGACAAGAGTGCAACGCCAAGTCGAGAACAAGAGTACGACATCTTCCGCAACTCTCAAGCCGTGACCGTGCTTAGGAGTGCTCTAAGCTCCTATGAGTACAACAAGATTAGAGGAATCAATAGTGCCAAGGAGCTATGGGACACTCTTCAAATGGTGCATGAAGGATCGGATGAGGTCAAGGAAGGCAAGGTAGATCTCTTACAAGGAGAACTAGAAGCTTTTGTCATGAAGAAGGATGAGTCCTTGCAAGAGATGTATGATCGATTGAAGCTTCTTGTCACCGAAATTAGAATGCTTGGAAGCCCATGGAGCTATTCAACAAGTTGCAATATCATGAGATGAATAGCTTGGATGTGACAAGGTCAATCCAACAAACCGAAGTCAAGACCATAGCTCTCAAGGCCGAACCAAACAAGAAAGTTGAGTCAAATGAGAAGACCTCAACTTCCAAGAAGAATGAAGATTCAAACGACCATGAGAGCACCGATGAAGAAACCGCTATGATGGTTAGGAACTTCAAGAGATTCATGAAGACAAAAGGTGAAAAGAAGAGCTTCTCTCAACGAAGATGCTATGAGTGTGGGGAGAAAGGTCACTACATTGCCGATTGTCCCCGCAAGAAGAATGACAAGGATGACAAGAAGTCCAAGGACAAGACCGGTGACAAAGACAAGAAATACAAGGAGAAGAGTCGAGAGTACAAGAAAAAGTTTGGAAGCGCCCACGTCGGTGAAGGTTGGGATTCATCAAGTGATGACTCCAGTGATGAAGGAATGACCACTTGTGCCATCCAAGCTCCTACACCAACTCCACGTCTCTTCAACAACATCGATGAGAGTGATGACGAAGCTCCCATGTGCCTCATGGCTCAAGGGACTAAGGTATTTGACACCACACCACCTCTCTCATCCACTCTCTTGTCATCTAGGAACATTGAAAATGATCTAGATAATGAAGAAGCCAAACATGAGAAAAACATGATAAAGAAGTTCGGCAAAGATGGCTACAAATTTATTAAAAAACTAATAGAGAAAGTTGAGAAAAGAGAGGAGTCTCTTGATAGGCAAGAAGAATTGCTCATCCTTGAGAAGGAGAGAAACCTTGTCCTAGAAAAGGCTCTAGTTGAGGAGAAACTCAAGGTTGAGAAGTTGGCTTGTGAGTTATCTCATGCCAATGACTCACGTGAGAAGATGTCAAAGGAATTGTCTTTGACAAATGACTCTCTAACTAACCTAAAGAATGCTAAAAGTGAGCTTCAAGAAAGGCATTCAAGCCTAGAGATCAAATATAAAGATCTAGAAGCCAATTTTAGCTCACTTTGGGAAAGTACCAAGAATAACTCTAAAACAACTCTTGACTCAAGTGTCTCTACTAGTGAAGGTTGCTCAAGATGTTATAAAATTGATTTAGATGCTTGTGCAACTAACATTTCTAAGCTAGAGGAGAAAGTCAAGGCTAAAGATGCCCAAATCTAAAAGTTGACCAATGCCATTGGCCAAGACCAAGGTAAGGGCAAGAGTGTATTCGAGACCCACCCGGCATATAAAGCCGGTAGATATGGTATTATCAAGGATGGGCTTGGATACACTCGAGGTGGAAAGGCCAATGGGACAAAGAAGATAAGAGGTCGTGATGTGACATTGTTCACCAAGGGGACCAATCTAGGTGAACTAATGGATGTGGCTCATGGGGTGGTAAGGTCCATGGAGCCCTTGCCAATGGCAAAAGCATCTAGTCAAGATGTCAAGATCAAGACCAAGAAGGAAGAGAAGGTCATTGAGCATAAGCCATCGTCAAACTACTCCATCGACTATATGGTCACTTGGGACCAAAATGGGAAGATGGTCGTAAAGTATATAGGTGCTTATACTAGGAAGATGATGAGAAGTGTGTGGGTGCCTAAAATGTCAAAAGCTAACACTCAAGGACCCAACCACTTTTGGGTACCTAAGTCCAAGGCTTAAACTTGTTTTGTAGGCATATTCCTCCGGTGGACCTTCGTGGTTGTTGGATAGTGGATGCTCAAATCCGGTGGACCTCACTAATGAGGGTGTGAGCGTCCTAAGAAGGGAGGATTCCTCTATTGCTTTTACGGGTCGACTCAAGGGAAAGCTTTACTTAGTTGATTTCACAACTAGTAAAGTGGAACCGAAGACTTGTTTAGTGGCAAAATCTAGCTTGGGTTGGCTTTGGCATCGCCGGCTAGCTCATGTTGGGATGAGGAACTTGGCCAAACTTCAAAAGGATGAACACATCCTAGGACTAACAAATGTTGTGTTTGAGAAAGATAGATTGTGTAGTGCTTGTCAAGACGAGAAGCAAGTTGGTGCTCCACATCCACCCAAGAATATTTTGACTAGCTCAAGACCACTCAAGTTGCTTCACATGGATTTATTTGGACCGGTTGCATATGTTAGCATTGGCGTGAACAAGTATGGACTTGTCATTGTAGATGACTTTTCTCGCTTCACATGGGTTTTCTTTTTACAAGACAAGAGTGAAGCTCAAACAATCATCAAGAGATTCATTAAAAGAGCTCAAAATGAGTTTGAGTTGAAGATAAAGCATATAAGAAGTGACAATGGGACGGAGTTCAAGAACACCAATGTTGAAGAGTTTCTTGATGAAGAAGGCATCAAGCATGAGCTCTCCGCGCCATACACACCTCAACAAAATGGCATTGTTGAGAGGAAGAACCGGACTTTGATTGAAATGGCACGGACCATGCTTGATGAGTACAAGACTCCGGATAACTTTTGGGCCGAGGCGGTTAGCATGGCTTCCCATGCCACTAACCGTCTCTATCTTCAAAAGTATTTGAACAAGACTCCATACGAGATACTAACCGGTAACAAACCAAAGGTGCACTACTTTCGAGTCTTTGGTTGCAAATGTTACATTCTTAACAAGAAAGCCAAAAGCTCAAAGTTTGCACCTAAGGTTGATGAAGGCTTTCTACTTGGTTATGGTACTAACGAACACGCCTACCGTGTTTTCAACAAAACCACCGGTTGTGTTGAGATCACGGTAGACGTAAAATTTGATGAATCAAACGGCTCTCAAGTAGAGCAAGTTGTAAATGACCTTGTAGATGAAGTCCCGCCAAGTCAAGCCATCAAAAACTTGAGTTTAGGGGGAGTTATGCCTCAAGAGCCTCCAAATGAAGATGAAGAACAAGACCAAGATCCGGAAATCATGTTCAACATCGATCCATCACCATCAACAAGAGTTGAACCACCAAGCTCATCACAAGATCAAGTCCAAGATCATGGTGACGATCATGACCATGGCAATGATCAAGGGGGAGCTCAAGGTGAAGATGCTCAAGATGTTGAGTCACATCATGAAGAAGATGATGATGGACCCATCCAATGTCAATCAACATTTTCACATCCAAGAGTTCACCAAAGTGTTCAACGGGATCATCCCGTTGACAACATTCTAGGGAGCATCCAAAGAGGGGTAACCACTCGTTCACGTTTAGCAAATTTTTGTGGATGTTACTCGTTTGTCTCCTCTTTGGAACCTCTCAAGGTAGAAGAAGCTCTTGGAGATGTGGATTGGGTTATTGCAATGCAAGAAGAGTTGAACAACTTCACAATAAATGAAGTATGGGAATTGGTCCCAAGACCCAAGCAAAATGTGATTGGCACCAAGTGGGTTGCAAATGTTACACTGTTAACAAGAAAACCAAAAGCTCCAAGTTTGCACCCAAGGTTGATGAAGGTTTTCTACTAGGTTATGGTACTAACGAACATGCTTATCGTGTCTTCAACAAAACCACCCGTTGTGTTGAGATCACGGTAGACGTGAAATTTGATGAATCAAACGGCTCTCAAGTAGAGAAAGTTGTGAATGACCTTGTAGATGAAGAGCCACCAAGTCAAGCTATCAAGAAAATGAGTTTAGGTGAAGTGAAGCCTCAAGAGCCCCAAGTAGAAGATGATGAGCAAGACCAAGTCTCGGAAATCATATTTAACATTGATCCATCAACATCATCAACAAGAGTGGAACCACCAAGTTCTTCGCAAGATCAAGTTTAAGATCATGGTGACAATCATGATCATGGCAACGATCAAGGGGGAGCTCAAGGTGATGAAACTCAAGGTAACGAGTCTCACAATGAAGAAGATGATGATGGACCTATTCAACGTCAATCAACATTTCCACACCCCAAGAGTTCATCAAAGCGTCCAACGGGATCATCCCGTTGATAACATTCTAGGGAGCATCCAAAGAGGGGTAACCACTCATTCTCGTCTAGCAAATTTTTGTGGATGTTACTCGTTTGTTTCCTCTTTAGAGCCTCTCAAGGTGGAAGAAGCTCTTGGCGATGCGGATTGGGTCATTGCAATGCAAGAAGAGTTAAACAACTTCACAAGAAATGAAGTATGGGAATTGGTCCCAAGACCCAAGCAAAATGTGATTGGCACCAAGTGGGTTTTCCGGAACAAACAAGATGAAAATGGCATTGTCACAAGAAACAAAGCTAGATTGGTTGCTCAAGGCTTCACTCAAATTGAAGGGCTTGATTTTGGTGAGACATATGCTCCGGTGGCAAGGCTTGAGTCAATTCGTATCCTTTTGGCCTATGCATCTCATCACAACTTCAAGTTGTATCAAATGGATGTGAAGAGTGCATTCTTGAATGGGCCTCTTGGGGAGCTAGTATATGTGGAGCAACCACCGGGATTTGAAGACCCCAAGCACCCCGACCACGTCTACAAACTCCATAAGGCGCTCTATGGGCTTAAGCAAGCACCTAGAGCATGGTATGAATGCCTCAAGGATTTTATTCTCAAGAATGGCTTTGTAATGGGCAAAGCCGATTCTACTCTCTTCACTAGGAAAATAGACAAAGATTTGTTTGTTTGTCAAATTTATGTTGATGATATAATCTTTGGTTCTACTAATGAAAATTTTTGTGAAGAGTATAGTAGGATAATGACCAAGAGATTTGAGATATCAATGATGGGGGAATTGAAGTTCTTTCTCGGATTTCAAATCAAGCAATTGAAGCATGGCACGTTCATATGTCAAACCAAATATACAAGCGATATGCTCAAGAAGTTTGACATGGCCAATGCTAAGCCCATCAAGACCCCTATGCCGGTGAATGGCCATCTTGATCTAAATGAGGAAGGCAAATCGGTCGATCAAAAGGCATATCGCTCCATGATTGGTTCCTTGCTTTACCTTTGTGCATCTAGGCCGGATATTATGCTTAGTGTGTGCATGTGTGCAAGATTTCAAGCCAATCCTAAGGAATGTCATTTAATGGCTGTTAAGAGAATTTTTAGATATTTATTGCATACTCGAAACCTTGGCTTGTGGTATCCCAAGGGCTCCACTTTTGATCTACTTGGCTACTCCGATTCGGATTATGCCGGTTGCAAAGTAGATCGGAAGAGTACAACGGGGACATGTCAATTTCTTGGTAGGTCTTTGGTGTCATGGAGCTCTAAGAAACAAAATTTCGTTGCGCTATCCACCGCCGAGGCCGAGTATGTTGCAGCCGGTGCTTGTTGTGCTCAACTACTTTGGATGAGGCAAACCTTGAGTGACTTTGGTTGTGAGTTCAAAAATATCCCACTCTTGTGTGACAATGAGAGTGCCATAAAACTAGCAAACAACCCCGTTCAACACTCAAGAACCAAGCACATAGACATTAGACATCACTTCCTTAGAGACCATGAAGCCAAAGGAGATATCGCCCTATGCCATGTTGGAACCGAAAAACAATTGGCCGATATTTTCACCAAGCCTCTTGATGAGCAAAGGTTTTGTTCCTTGAGGAGTGAGCTAAATATCTTGGATTCTCGTAACTTGGCTTGACTTGTTGCATACACAATTGATTGATGCCTAGACTAGAAAAAAATGTTTTTATTCTATTTTTATGGTGTGAGTTTTTTCAAAATTTTGATCTTATGATCGTTGGATCTTTTCTTGTTTCAAGTTGATCATGGTTATGTGTTGATTGTTTGTTGCTGATCAACTTTGGGACAAGTTCCTTACATGTTCATAAGCTAGTTCTCTCAAAATCGTCAATCAAATCTTGTTGTGGAAAATCATCTTCGGGACATATCTTCTCTCGGCCGGATCTTCCAACAGTGCCCCGAAACTTACCCCTGGAAGTTTCGGGCGGCTCTGTCTCCCTTCACTCTCTCTGAGAGTTTGCCGGATCTTCCGATCCGGCCAGATCATCTGACAACATGTCGGATCTTCCGGACCCGGGAGCAGGCGGAACTTCCGGTGCTGATCTCCCTGGTTCTGACTCTATCGGATCTTCCGACGCTCTGTCGGATCTTCCGGCCTGTGCGCGAACTATAAATACCGGGACTCAACCGTTACTTCATCTCCTCTTCCTTTTTAAACACAGTCAGCCCCCTCTCTCTCTATCTCTCCACCTCGTGCAGTGATTTCCGAGTTTGGCCATGGGATTGCTGATCTTTGGACTTCTTTTGTTTCCCCAAGGCTCGAAGACTCGATCCCCATCGGATCTTCCGGAGTTTTTCGCGGGAAATCTCAACGGTATTGATTCAAAATCCCCATCACCCGATCTGTCAATGTAGGAAGTTCTAGTGGATTTCCCTTGGTGAATCATCTCATATACATGCCTAGAACACTTCTCTATGATCTCGTGTCGTTTGGTGGGCTAAATCTTCGGTTCGGATCTTCCGACTCATTGCCAGAAGATCCGACCGAGTCGAGCTCTGTCCTATCAATTCAGTTACCAATCTTTGATCCTTTCTCTAAATATATCCTTGCATATCTTGTCAGATGGTTAAAGAGAAGGTCACACAGAAGAAGAGCACCTTTTTGACTGCGCGTCCAAGTACTGGTCGCACCAAAAGCTCCTTTCACCCACCCAGTGGTTCGTCCTCTGAGTCGGACACCAACTCAGATGGGGGCATTAGAGAAGTTGGCAAGGGGAAGCGCTTAGAGAAACAGACAACTTCTCGCTCTGTTCGAGGAAGAGCTCAGTCAAGTGGGCAAGGGCGCAAAATTCCTCCTCGTCCCAGAGTCAAGAGAGCTGACCAAGAAGAAGGACCAGGGACACAGTATAATGATGATATTGACATATCCTTTCTTGCTCAGAATTTCATAAGCACTGTCATTCCTTTCCGTCACTCACAAGATAGTCCCTTGGTCAATTTCAAGTTAGCCAAAAATAGCATGAAGCCTCTAAGGTTCGGTGAACATGAGGATCCAAGGAGCATCCAATACAAACTCTTCAAGGGTGATCCTCGGTTTTGGCTTCCACACCAGGCAGATTGGTATGAGTCTGTGATCCTGAAGATGACTCGGCTTTGCACTCCAATGTATTGGGTTGACTGGAAATATCTGAGGAACTTCCCACCACCGCTCAAGCCTATTGTCGAGGATGTATACAAGCGATGTGTGGAGATGGATGTGGACCAGGTGATGGCATTTGAGTGTCCATACAATGAAGAAGTCATTGCCCAATTTTATGCTACTCTATGGGTTGATGAGGAAAGGTATGAGATGCACTGGACTTTGTGTGGGAAACGTCTTTCCATCTCTTTGCATGACTTCGCCGGTTTGTTTGACCTTGCTGAGGAGACTGCTTATGCTCATACCAGCAATGATCGTAGAAAGGTTGATCTTCATCTTGGGAGAATACTAGATGACACCAAGTTGGCATTCATGTATGATCATGCTTATGGAGAGGTGGTGTATGGGAAGTACAAGGGTCTCTCTCCGTTCTACAAGTTGCTAAATCAACTCTTTCGAGGGACCTTGTACCCTAGAGCAGGAGATGCCGACAACATCTCAAAGAGGGCAAAGAATTTACTTTTTCAAATGGCCCCCGGGAAGCCCAAGTTCAAGGTGTTCAACTTCATTTGGAATGAAATCATCTACTGCTCTCATGATGCTTCTAGTGGCTGTCACTATGCTCCTTACATTTTCCATATGATCAAGCATGTGACTGGGATCAACATTTTGACTGACAAGCTTCATCCCCCATAAAAATCTCCTCCGGGCAAGATTACGCAGCTTCTAAAGATCAAGTCCAAGGCATATCAGGGTGCTCCAACCCCATCCTCTCAAGGTGCCTCATCTTCCCGAGCTCCTCCATCACATGCTCCAGCTTCATCTAGTGGCCCCTCTTTTACTCCCAAAGGCAAGATGAGTAAGATTGACCTTCTGCTCCAAGGCATGTTCTCTTGCTTCAACATGTGCAAATATGAAGTCAAGAGGTCTCATGTGCATGAGCAACGCGCCGAGCATGATAGATACATGGCGGATAAGCGCCACAAAGAGCTTCTTGAAAAGTTAAATATGCCACATTCTCCTGTTCATCAACTCAGGGAAGTCACTCCTCCACCTCTCTTTGCAAATCCTTAGGAGGACTACTCACAGGAATATGTCTTTGGTGCCTCTCAACAACAAGGACAAGGTGAGGAGGAGATAGTGGAAGAAGAAGAAGAAGAAGAGGAAGAAACTGAGCAGGAGGAGGAGTATCAAAGTGAGTCAGAGACGAATGACGATCGTCGCAAGGGCAAGGCAGCCGCAGCAGCTGATGATGACGATGACGATGACGATGATGATGACGATGACGATGGTGGTGATGACGACGACGACGACGAGGACGAGTAGCTCCCTTTTTGGTCTTTGATGACAAAGGGGGAGTGAATTTGGCCACTCTATCGTTATCTATCTTTT
Source organism: Echinochloa phyllopogon (assembly GCA_033239725.1). NCBI lineage: Eukaryota > Viridiplantae > Streptophyta > Magnoliopsida > Poales > Poaceae > Echinochloa > Echinochloa phyllopogon. Next base: position 16,503,706 of record BTCW01000015.1, on the reverse strand, counting down.
ATTCATGTTTTAGCTTGTGAACTTGTGAGAACTTGAACTTGTGTTATGTGTGGTGTGCCAAGTGAGACTTTTATTTGTAAGACTTAATTTTGGTTATTGCTAGTGTGATGTTCAACTCGTTATCTATTTCATTGTGAGATGCTTAGGTTTGATGTGATGTTATTTCTCACTTTATTGTTGTGTATATCTTGTCATATGCATCACGTTGATTTTATCACACCAATCACTTGTATGCAATTTTTTTTTGGGAAGCTCTTGCAAAATATGTGCACAAGAATTTGAGGCTATTTAAGTTGAACATGCACATATTTAGGGGGAGCCTATTCAAAATATATTGGATGCAAAACATGAATTTTATTCCCATCTTGTGAACCCAAATTTGTATTGTCATCAATCACCAAAAAGGGGGAGATTGAAAGTGCATCTAGGCATTTAATCAATTTTGGTGATTAATGGCAATAGAAATTTGGATATGATGCTTTGCATGAGTTGTGCAGGAATAAAATGAAATAAAAAGGAGAAAATACTAAAGGAGGGACTCCAACGCTTATTCATATGGTGGAGGACTCAATTGGTGGATTTAAATTTATTTTTCCGTTTGAAATTGAGTATAGGACCACCGTATTATCAAGAGGAACATGGTTGATCAATTCTAGATGCTAAAAGTGCTTTACTTGAGATGACAAACTCGTGAGAGACACAAAAACACATCAGAAACACCTTTTCTGCTCGGCCGGAACTTAGGCCGGAAGATCCGACCGGAAGTTCCGGGTGGCTCGGTCTCGAGCTTCTCCTGGCCGGAAGTTCCGGCCATGGCATCGGAAGATGCATGACTTAGCCGTTTTTCGAGCTCCTGAGCGCCTAGAGTGCAAGTTCCGACCCTATGCCGGAAGATCCGACCGGATGTTCCGGCCGGCTCTGTCTTGATAAGTTTCCGGGCCGGAAGATCCGAGCTTGGCCGGATGATCCGACACATGGTCGGAAGATCCGGCCCCTGGAACTTTTCTGGAGTTTTCCTAACACATATCTGTTGGTTGTCGGAAGATCCGACTAAGTGTCGGAAGATCCGGTACCCCTTCGCAGAGCACATAATGGTCATATTTTGGGGGGTTGGTATAAATACCCCTCACACCCCCTCATTCATTTGCTGCTGCACACACGACCTAACACAAGACAAGAGCATTCACTCTCCTCCTCAAATCCCCTCCCAAGCTTGATTCTTGCCAAGATTCACCTAGGGTTTGAGTGAGAGAGAAGACTAGAAGTGAGAACTCCTTTTGTTCATCTCGTGAAGCACTTCGAGCAACTTGAGTTCATTGATTCACGTTTGTTACTCTTGGAGCTTGCTCCTAGACGGTTAGAGGTGCCGGTGAACTCCCATTCTCTTGTGGTTTGAGTCCCGAAAGTTTGTATTACCCTCTCTCTTTGTGGGAGCACATAGTAAGTAACTCAATCCTCCTTTGTGGTTGATTGGGAGAGACTTGGGGTTAGTGTGACAGCCCGGCTCTTTGTGAGCATCTCAACGGAGACGTAGCTCCTTTGTGGAGTGAACTTCGGTAGAAAATCCTTTGTCTCCACATTTGTTCTTGTTCATATTGTTTCTATAACTTGATTTGTCCCGATCTACTTATTTGTGGCTATACTCTGATATTGATCATATATAGAAGGTTCCTTACATCATTTGTGAGCTTTGTATTCAAGTGGAATTGTCAAAAGGTCATTAGATTTCAAATCTCGAAGTACACTTGAATTGCCTGTCGGAAGATCCGGCTTATCATCGGATCTTCCGGTATTCTGTCCCAGTCGGAAGATCCTGTACAGTGTCGGATCTTCCTGGCCGGAAGATCCGAGACTGTGTCGGATCATCCGACTTTCTGACATTTTTCGGAGGATTTTTGCAGGAATTTTTAAACAGGCCTATTCACCCTCCCTCTAGGCCTAGTGCTGGTCCTTTCATAGATGCTGACAAGGGCATTCCTGAGATACCTGTGATGCATGAGATGCCACCACCTCCTCCTATGCAGCCACAGGGATACTGGGTTCCTCCAGAGGGGTACTTCACCCCATACTTTGATAGTATGGCTCAGTTGTTCGGTGCTTAGTTCACCACAGGGTTTGAGGATATGCAGCAGGGGCTACAGCAACAGCTTGATACTAGGTTTATTGCACATGACTAGCAGATGAACTCTTAGAACTTCCAGCCCATCATGACTCAGCTCGAGGGGATACAACAGGGGTTTCACTCTGATATGGAGACACTGACTGCACGGTTTGATGGTTTATCTACTTCAGAGCAGTATCAGTAGGTGGTTGATTGCCAGACTCAGCTTGAGGGCTCGTTTGCTACATTCAACACGGCGTTCACCGACTTCAGTGATCACTTCTTCAGTATCTATCCTCGGGCACCTCCTCCACCACGGCAGGATGAGTAGTTCCTTCTTGGTATTTGATGCCAAAGCGGGAGAGACTTTGGAGTGATGTGATCTCCAGGGGTAGCTTGTTGCTTGAGCATGAAAATTGAACTTTTCATTGCATGTTTATTTATGGCATGTGTGAGATGAACTTTGTGTGGATGTAATAAGTAGACTTATTTGCTCATGTGGTACTTTAATATTCACTTGTGTGATGAACTTATTTGCTATATCTATTTCCTATGATGAATTTGTGTTAGTGACTATGGTTTTTGAGGCTAACACATGTTGCGGTTAAATTTTCATATATATATATATATATATGTGCATGTTGTTGTCTTGATCTCCATGTTGTAGGGAATGCTTCGCCAAAGATTATCATATTCAAACATGTGTGGAAATTGTCACTTGTGATCCATGCACACATATAGGGGGAGCAATTCTCTATTTTATTGAAATTTGAAATCATTAACTCTATCACTTATATGGAATTCATTGAATGAGAGTAAGTAATTTCATGTTTCACCCTCAACTCTATCACTCCTTTGTTATTGTTGTCATCAATTACCAAAAATGGGGAGATTGAAGGCATCTAGGCCCCTAATTGAGTTTTGGTAATTAATGACAACCATTGTGGACTAACAACTTCATTTGAGATAATGAGAATAGGTTAGTCTCGAGAGTTGGAATGAGCTTCAGAGAGACGGTGTATCAATAGCATGTGTGCTTTGGATCTTGGAAGCTCAAGGCAAAGGTATATGATAGGGCTTTTAAATTTGACCGGTCATGAGGTGATTAGAGGATGAAATATGACCGGGTTGATAGGATAGATAGCCGTACTATCAAGAGGGATCAACTTCGTTGGTTCAATGAAATATTAATGCCACAATGGTCTTTGATTTGCATGTAGTGCATTTAGAATTTGTGATGACTAACTTGGAAGAGGGTACCTTGCAAATCTGATGGAAAACCAGCCCTATCATGGCTGGCGGACCGTCCAAGGCCATTGGGCGGACGGTCCGCGGTATTTTGATGTTACTTTCTACATATAAAACATGTGGAAATTCCGTTCGGTGGTGTCCGAACGGACCGCGGACGATCCGCGGATGGAAAGCGGACGGCCCGCGGACTGTGCTGACTTTGGGCCCACGTGCGTTGACTTGTGCTGGCGCTAAGTGTTCGCGCGGAGGGTCCACCGTGGTGCCGCGGACGGTCCGTAAATTAACTCAAGATCACACATAGAGCGTTTTCACGTTTCTAGAGGGGTAGACCGTCCGGCCTTGCTCCGGTGGACTATCTGTAGTGATCGCGGACGGTCCGCGGGTGGCTGGCGGACGGTCCGCCAGACCTCAACGGTCACCTCTAACACATGACTGACAGCCATTGTAGCCGTTGTAATTTGAACGCGGACGGTCCGTGAGGGTCGTGCGGACAGTCCGCGGTGCACGATTTTAAACGGGATTTGCACATAACGTCTAGTTCCGAGGAGGCGGCTATAAATACTCACACCCGCGGGCATGTGAGGTCTCTTGGAACTTTGGAAAGCTTGAAACACATTCTAGAGCCCTTGTTCTCCTCTCTCTCACTCACTTGCTTTGGGACTGCATTTCTTTGTGAGATTGAGAGTTTCTAGTGCATTGCATCAAGGATTTGATCATTGTGGCACTAGGATTTTATTGAGCTCGTGGTTGATTTGTTACTCTTCGAGGTTACCGCCTCCTAGCCGGCTTGAAGCTCGTGATCCCATTGAGCACTTCAAGAAGATTGTGAAGTTGCCGTGGAAGTTGGTTGTGAGAGGTCATTGTGCTCACCTCGCCGGAGCGGTGAAGAGCAACTCTAGTGGAATCGAGATTTGGAGTGGTTCTTTGGTTCTAACCGGCTCATACATCAAGTAGAGACTTGATAGAGGAGCGGTTGAACATTGAATCCATCTTAACGTGGATTAGGGGTGACCGGCAAGTCATCGATACCATGGGATAAGTTCTTGAGACACTTGTTCTTATTGCTTGCTCATTGTCTTGATTATTTACTTGAAGCAAGTTAATTTCATAGAGATTGATTCCTATCTTGTCACCCTAGATCGCAAAACCATCAACATAGGCTTAGAGTAGCTAGAGATTTAATTTCCCTTGTGGTTCTAATTGAATTTCTCTAGTGTTGTGATTGAAGTTTTTAAAACCGCCTATTCACCCCCCTCTAGTCGGCAATTCTAGATCCTACAGCTGCACGCTGCTCCGCCGCCCGGGCCTCGCGCCGCCGTGGCTGCTCCGCCCGCGCCGCGCACTGCTGCAACAAGCCCCCGCTCGCGCGCCCGCCCGCCGACCACCGCCACAACAAGCCCCCTGCACGCCCGCCGCCCACTGACCACCGCCGCACCAAGCCCGCCGAGCGCCGCCTCCCTACCTAGGTTCGCCTGGTCGCGCGAGCTGTAGTGATGGGAGAGAAAAGACCGAGGGAGAGAAGAGCACGGTAGAAGAAAAAAATGGTTTATCTAGTGGCAAAAGGGACCCATTTGTAAGTGAGATAGAAATAAAGGGAAAGGGGAGTAGGAAAGGAGATCTGCTGGAGCACCTCTCCCCAATATGCTGAGAATCTGAAAGGGGATTCCCCTATAGTAAAAATAAAGGGAAAGGGGATCTGTTGGAGTTGCTCTTACCTCCCCATCTCCATCACCAATCCAATCAACATAATCTACATTGAATCGGAGAAAGCATATGGATTCTTGCCCATGACTGATGTGATTCCACCTCGGCGCACTCATGCTCGCGTGGGCCACCTTTGTGCTTCCGATTGACCTCGGCGGCGAGGCGAGATGGCTCTCGTCAAGGAGTCATGCTAGGCTGGTCGGCAGTTGTCTGCGGTGCTTGTCAGGAAGCCACACACCAGGGCGATGCTAGTTGGGAGCAGCAAGCCCATTAATGTTCATCAGGGGAGCCGCGCATGCTGGTCAAGGTTTGTCTATGAGCACCAAGAGGCCGACGTTGGGCTCATCGGGGAACCACAAGTCATGGTGGCGCTAGTCCTGAAGCCATAACTAGGATGAGCGTTGCTCGCACTTGAGCAATGTGAGGCATAGGCGGTGGTTGTCGCCTTGTCCGTGGTGTGGTTTTGCAAGAGGAGAAAGGGATGCAGAGCTGGTGGGGCTTTTGTTGGTGGAGATGATTGACGATGATTGATAGACTTGGATCCGTAGAGAATTTGACCAGCGTATGATGTTTGGTGCTAGTTTGTTGGATGCATAAGGCTACCCGCAGTGGGCACGGCACCCGCGCACGATATGCGCCAGGTGGCCTACATGCCGTGCGGGGTGCCTTTTTACTGCTGCTGCTACGGCGACTGGTAAAGCGTCGCTACCTTACCAACCGGCGTCCCCGCACGACAAGTGTGGCGGGGGTAGCGGGCGCACGGTACGCATGAGGGGCCCACCTGCCGCGGGCCTTCCCAACCGCTGCTCCGCCGCAGGGCACCACCACACTGCTTGTTGGCGGTCGTTACGGCACGTTTTCGACCACCAATACTCGGGAATAAAAGAGGATATATGTGACATTCCATGTACTTAGGTTTACTTCTAATAAAGTTCCACAAGTTTTGGTGAGTTTCACTTGTGCAGGTACAACAACGAGAAATACATGCTATAGGGGTCGTAAATGACCGATTCGGCAGAACGACTCAGTTCGGCTAGTTACCCACCTTAGCCATATACGACACAGAGCACAACTGGGAGTCGTCCACATCAACGATGACCAAGCAATGACGACACATGACACGTGGAAGACCGCTACCTCATCCTTGGGCCAACACAACATGAAGTACATTTCTAGAAGCCAACCCATGGAGGTCCAAGACCAAAGGCGGTGTTGGGGAGGCCAGCAATGGGCCAAGCCCAATTCGGCCGAAGCCTGGCCTTCGGCTGAACCAACCCCATCGCCAGGAACCGACCCCAAGAGTGCATCCAGGCCGTGGGAGCAAATGGAGGTGCATCCCACGGTTCGGCCGAACTGGGTAGTTCGACCGAACCGGGCAATTCGTCCGAATCACCAGGGGGCACCCCCTGGCTCCCTTGGCCGCCACTCCTCTCCACCACCTTGGGACACCTATAAATGCAGTGGCACTTCACTTGTATCTCACACACACCAAGCCAAGGAGCGCTCATTTCCAGTTCTCTCTAGTAGAGTTAGGATAGTTTAATTGGGAGTTAGAGTTGAGTCGAGCTATGCCTCGGAGGTTCCAGAGTCGTCTTCAGAGGCTCTGGTATAAGCTCTTGTATCTTTTCCTTTTCCTTTTGTAGACTTTGAGGTATCAATATAAAGCTATCTTTATCATCTTGTCTTGTCATTTATAGCTTGCTTCTACTTTATTCTAGTTGCATCTATATCGTGTTTAGACTATAGTCAGTTCTAGTTCTGGTGCTTCTAGATCTTGTTTAAGTCTTTGGCTTAGCTGGTTCTTCGATCTTGCTCAATACTGGATGTGAATTGTCACTAAGAGTATTGACAAGGTTGCTTGCTCTTGCTAGCCGAGTAAGTAGTTGTTGACTAGTCTAGGAGTGGTTCCTAGACTAGCCATTGGCCTTAGTTTGCCCCTGAGTCTGCGGAGGTGGTAGTCGTTAGGTGGTGACAGCCCTATACGGCCTTTGTAGCCCATCACGTTCGTCTCGGCTTGTAGGATCCCCCAGTGCAGGGTAGATGCCACCCATTCTCATCCCTTTCTGTGTGGTGTAGGCTCTGCTGTCTCGAAGTTAAGACATAGGTTTGACCTTGACCTCTGAGTGCTGGCTCTACAACCTCTGTATCTCTAACCCTGAGTGACATAGATAGATAAAGTACCTAGGAATCCTCTATCTCATCTTGTTGTCCTCCCAGCTATATATTCCTTCTCTTTCCTATCTGAGCCTACCTTGAGCTGTGTGTCATGGTATATCCACTCCTATCCAATACTGTTATCCCCCATCTTGCTAGTCGTGTACCCCTCTCTAATAGTCTCGAATATCTGTTTGCTAGTACTCTTGCCATAAGCTTCCCTGCAGAAATATAAATTATGATACCTCGGAATACTCCTTGGTGAAGTGATACAGTGGTAATTCTGTGCGCTTGTAGAATATTTATATATTTACTGAGCCATAAGAAAAACCACTGAAACACTCCTTGCCCCAGTACCGGGATTCACAATCCTGATATTGGATCATAAGAAGTACCAACAAGCATTTCCGGCGCCATTGCCGGGGAATCAATTGGCTAGATACTTTCAAACTTCTATCTCGAGCTATCTTAGTTGAGTATACCGGTACTCAAGCGGGTTTATCCTTGCTCTATTTTGTTGGTCTTGTGAAGCAGAGCAGTGCATGACTGGTTTCCAATTACCGTTAAACTTCCAAGAAAATCCTGAGTCTCTTGTGAGGAAAGTGCGACCCCATGTTGTACCTCCTCAGAAGCAACTCATTCCGACGAGCCCAGTCTTTCCCGTCGTCGACACGGCTTCATCGAGGATGGCAAACAAGACGATCCGTGAGTTCTCCTCTCCATCGAGCGAGAACGTGCGTGTCGGACCAGCTCCGCCAGTCGGAGATGGAAAATTCGAGCTCAAGCCAGCCCTCATCAACATGGTGCAAGCTAGCCCGTTCTACGACAAGCCACACGAGGATGCCAACTCTCATCTTCAGCAATTTCTGGAGATTTGCAATACTTTCACCATACACGGGAGTTGGTTCATCATCCAAACCTTTCACCACGGGCTTAGAAGCTCTGCCCGTGAGTATTTGGATGCTGCTGCTGGAGGTTCTTTCTTCTCTTTTGAGAAGAGTCGTCCAAAGGCCCTCATCAAGAAGATGGTCGAGAACCAAGGTTGGTCCGATGATCGAGCCCAACCTCGGACCCGAGGAGAACATCAAGTTGAAGCTCTGGACATGCTCGCTGCCAAGATGGACCTTCTGATGAAGAAAATGGAGGGCCCTGCTCAAGAAATGGTGCAAGCCATGGACACTCACAAGACTTGGGAGGTCTGTGGCAATGCTGGCCATTCGGGGAATGACTGCGCCGAAACGCGAGAAGATGCCCACTACGTCAACAACGGGTATCGACCGAACAACTATGACAATCAAGGCTGGAATTCACTCCCAAACCTCCCATTTGAGAGGCCTCAACAAGGTAACAATTTCAATTCTAGCAATTTCAATAATCAGCCATCTCTTTGAGATCTAGTGTTTGGCCAGGGTAAAATCACTGAAAATATCAATAAAAAGCTTGGTGCTAATGATAAAATCCTGGAAAGCATAGACTCTAGATTGGATTCATTCTCTTCTACCATGAAAAGTCAACTGAGCTTTAATAAAATGATCAAAACCCAAATTGCTCAGTTAGCTGCAGTCGTTCCTGTTACCGAGTCAGGGAAGATTCTGGGGCAACCCGAACCTTGCATTGAAACAGTAAATGCGGTTACTACGATACAAGGTAAGGCGTCTCGTGGAACATATTGTGCTTGTCACGCAGGTGTAGTCGCACGAGTCCAAGTAGAAATACCACAAGGGGTACACCTGCCAAGAGCTTCTGTTAAAGCCATCACGAGGACACCTCCGGAAAAGAAGGAAGATCCCAGAGTGCCAATCATTCAATGCGCGATCTCAAATCGTCGCATTGACGGTGCACTCTGTGATCTGGGAGCCAGCGTCAACATCATGTCCAAGGTATTATTTAAAAAGTTATGCTATTCCACTTTGTCTCCTACAAATGCCTAGGTACAACCGGCAGATTCATCGATCCGCTACCCCGAGGGGGTGATCGAGAATGTGCCGGTCCGAGTCCGGGGACATTACATCTCTACGGACTTCGTTGTCCTTAACACGGGGAGTGGTTATTTATTTCCCCTTGTGTTGGGCCGGCCATTTTTGAACACTGCCCGGGCCAGGATTGACATGGATACAAGAGAAATCATGTTACATATCAACCGGACGCCAATCTCCTTCCCGTTCCGACCTCGGGAAGAAAAGATGACAAAACCCCGTACACCAGAGCAGAGAAGCGCTGAATGTTTCCTAAAAGCACTCCTCAGTGGAGAGCTAGAAGTACTTAGTGGAGAGTAGTTCGAATGGGATGAGCTGATAGGACTAATGAGCGCAGAAGAAATGGACCTCCTCGTAAAGAAATACGAGGAAGATCAGGCCCTCTGGAATTCTCCAGAAGAGCCGATTCCACTGCCACCGACACAGAAGAAGAACAAGAAGGTGTGGCGCAAGAAGGTTGCATCATCCGAACCACCCACTCCGGGATCGGACGATGACAAAAACAACTGAAGACAGGAGGAGTCCCGCTCGCGGACTTTAAACACGAGCTCTCGCCGCGAGGAAAACCGATATGTATCCCATGTTTCCCTTCCAAATTTTAATTTCCATCATTACATTTGCATGTTTCTCATTTCAAAATAAATGAACCACTTGTGTAATTAATTTGAAAGAGAGTAAAAATTGCAAGCATGGTAAAGAATAAATGGAGAGTATGCTAAAATTTATTTGAAGAGGGTGTAAGTTCTATTTCTCATCATTTTTACCCCCTTCTAGAACACTCCATTTATCTCCCATCATCACCATCCAGCACAAAACATGTCTACCCCACTCGATATGGCTGCACACTCACCAATTATCACAAAACATGGCAGCATGGGGGTGACTCCACTAACTTCCACTTTGTTCATGTTAATTTTACATCTTACCTACCAAAAACCACCAAAGTGCCCATGCCCTAGTCCTATGAAAGATTTTTGTGCTTGTGGGAGGCAAGATGTGCACGCAGCACATGGCCAGTTTGGCCGAATGCCCTGGTTCGGCCAAACCGGGCAATTCGGCCGAACCAGGCCGGCTGCCTCCCTTCGCCTATAAATGCCACCCCTTGCCTCCTTGCTTGCTGCACCATCTCACACTAAAATTTTTTTGCTAGAAGCTCTCTCTGTCTCTCTCAAGTTCTTGCTCAAGTTCTTCTTTAGTTCTTGCTCAAGTTGGTTCACTTGCATTGCTGAAAAATCATAAAAACATTTTGCTTTTGTTTGATCCTTGTGCTGAAACTTGAACGTGTTTGTGGTGGTTTCTGACACCCACAAGAACGACTAACTTTTTTTGGTGTTTCTTCATCCCCATAAGAACGACTAACCCTCTCGAATGACTGATTTGTTTTACTTGTGCTAACCCCATATATTCAGTCCTTCGGGTAGTTGTTGTGCTAACATTTTGCAAATAGCATGTCGAAGATCTTCTCCGCATTCCGTCGCTCCACCCGGCTAAGAAAACGCTCGGACGATGCTGGGAGTTCCCCAGCCCCGTCCCGCGGTTCAAGTCAGATGGAGGTGGACGAGTCAGGGGCAGTCGACTTTGGGAGAGGCTCTGCCTCGCACCCAACCCGGTAGCTCCTGAACGAGGGTGACATCATCCTCCGGACGGACCGGGAGCGGAACGTCTTCATCATGTGGCGCTTGAAGGAATTTGAGTATACCCGTGTCTTCGAGTAGGACTTGCTCATAAGAACGGGTATGGATAAAGAATTCCCATAAGTCTTCGAAGCCGTTGGCTGGGGCAACTTCTGGCGAGTCAGCGAACAAGGTTCGTACCTCATCACCCTCGAATTTCTTTCGACTCTTACATTTGAACGGGAGGGTGTTCACTTTCGATTTTTCAACCAAGAGTACTTCTACTCTTGGAGGGATTTGAGCATGGCTCTTGGTTTTGCGGGTCATTGTTCTTTGGATCCCGCCAAAGCTTTGAAAAGGTTTAGTCAGGATGGGTTTTGGAAAAAGATTTCCGGAAGCACCAATTGTTCTGCTCCTTGCACCAATAACATCCATAACCCCACCTTGTGTTTCATGCATCGGTGGATGGCTATGATAGTGTTTCCGCGTTCTGATTTGCGTCCCGTCAATACAGTCGAGTTGCGGCTTCTTTATACCATTGTTAAGCAAGTTGTTGTTTCTCCGGTTATGGATATGGTTACCCATTGGCTGTCCCATCACTCTCACGTGGGTAGCATGGCAGTGACTTCTCTAGTCACTCGCCTCTCTAACCAGTTGGGCGTTCTGGAGGGCGTGTAGCTCGCTTACATAGAGACAACGCGTTCTGTTGTGGATGCCGAGCACTTTGTGCAAGGCCACATGATACGACGAGAGCCCGATGCAACACTGGTGATGATTTACCGCAGTTATACAACCGAAGTGCCGCTACCCTGTGTAGAGCTGAGGTTGTATACCGCCCAGAAACTAACTCTTCAGCTGAGTACCGAGTCAGATGATTCTCCCCCTCGGAGAGAGCCCGCTCGGCACAGTGTTGCAGGCGAAGGACAATTCACCCGGGGACGAGCCAGCCGTGATGCCGGGCTCTTCACCGCACAGGAACTAGCAACTTCACCAACACAGCCACACCGACATACGTCTACGTTCGAGGCGGCCTTCAGCGAGTACACCGGTGCTGGGACGTTAGGAGCAGGAGGCTCTGGACAATCCCAGGACCCGGACTACTTCGCCCCGAGCCATTGTGACTACGCCCAGAGTACGGATTCTAAGTACTCCTAGGGGTGGCATGTAGGGGGGTACGATAGTGCCTCCCAGCCGTACTTCCCTGGGCACTCTCAGTCCGCACGCTTCTCCATACCCAGCGGCTATGACATCGATTGGGAGTTATCTTACATCTTCGACCGAGTCGACCTCCTCGATGACCGTACCCGAGACAGGGAAGGCACTCTAGCACGCCATTTTCAGTACCATCAAGAGAATAGTGGTGTGGTGGAATCTATAAGGTACAATGTCCAGCAGCAGATGGACCAAATGGCGGAATATTTTTCAAGGTTTCGACCCTATCAATGAAAGATCCAAGCTTGGGGGAGGACCCCCACTAGGTATGTTCTATGTCCCTCTCAAAACTTTGATTTTGCATTTGCCATTTCCCTTTCTATTTTATTGCCATCTTAAAATGAAAAGACCAAAAATATTTTCTTTGAATAAAATTAACTCCCAACTATGCATGGAATGAACCATATGCCTCTCACTTTGGAAATGATGAATAGTTGCTCCGTCATTAATCTTGCGAGTGCTTTGTTTCGACTAGTTGCTTGATAGTACTTGAGTTAATTGGCATGAGTAAAAATGAACATGAAAACCTTGTGTCACACCCGGATTTTCACAAAACCCAAATGCGGCCATATGTGTGCCCAGAAAGTCCACAGAACACATACAGCGAACAAATATGATAAACAGAGTACAAATGCTCGAAATAAAATAGTTTACATCATAGTATGACAATAATATTTATTACAGCAGAAGTCTATAACTCTCAACGAAAGCGGAGCCGCAGTCCATAGGGACTCTGACTGGGAAAGCGCAACTCAGAAGTACGGCAGGTCCTCAGGGAACTCAGCAGCAGTCTCCTGATCAGCCCAATCTGTTTACCCATCCGGGATTTTGTTGGATATTGACAAGTGTAAGTAAACAAATACTTAGCAAGTATAGCACGGGTATGAAGGCTCAAAGTAGGCTAGACACGGCTTAACTGCTTTAGCATTTTTAGTTGGTTCATTTTAACATTTAACAAATTACTACAAATGAATAAAACCCGGTTGTAACCCAATTAAATAAGTATAAGTGACAATAATCATAAATGAACATCATCTTCTAATAAAAAATGATCCAGGCTACTCATGACCTTGAGCAAGGCTATCATGATAGATTGTACACTCTGCAGAGGTTTCGCCCTTTACCCACCAGTCGCGTACAAGTTCAAAGGAACTTTGCACCCAACCACTCACATCAACACTTCCGAGGTGTGACGGCATAGGGACGCTACGAGGTTTTTCACAAGACACCATAACAAGATAGTAGCCACTAGTTTAACAAGGCGGTGAGACCATAGGCACCGAGATCGACGTACGCTTACGGAGTCACACCATAGGGGGGTCGATGGCATCCAGAGCGCGGGCATCACACTCATCCATGCACAACGTGTGGAGTTCCCCATCGCAGGGACTCCCAACACGGGACTGGGTCTAACGTGACCTAGCCGATGGATCACCCGTCCTCGGTGGAATCCGGAAACACCCTTTCACCTTGTGTCCACTAACACCGTTGGCCCCAATGGTAGCCACTGGCAAGCTAGAGCCGTACAAGTTACTTGACCAAGACCAGAGCCATAATAGTTCTAGCGGTGGCGACAGGCTCCTGGGTTGCCGCTTTAAGAACCGGACCTTACGGAGAGACACTGGAGCAAAGCACACAACACATGCCCCAGCTCCCTAAACCATGTTGCTAAAAAGCAAGTTTTATCATTAATGTTGTAGTGAACCATTAAGTCAAAGTTAATAGTTAAATAAAGGTGATAGTAGCTGCGCATATGTATAAGCCCGGGGTAATCAAAGGGTAGAGGTAAACAAACTAGGTACAACCTTAATAGGACACCAAATTTAGACACATGCATATGAAAGTAAATGTATGTAAACAGGTGTGTTTAGGTAGCAAGGATTGTCTGTGCTATAACTTGCCTTCCTCGAAGTGCTGTTGCGAGTCCTGCTCCGGAAAGTCCTCACTGAGCTTGAACTCCAAAGCTAACGGCTCACCGACTGGACACGAAGCACCATACAAGCATACACGCATACCAATACATGCAAATAAATAATATTCTATTAGAACAATACACCAAACAGCAGAAACAATACATAAATAGGTTTTAGAAATATTCTACGCTTCACTACGAACACATGAGCGCGAAAATCGCACTAATCGGAGCTAAAACGAAAAAGATATGGGTTTTCTAAGTTCTAGGGACCTGTTGGCAATTTTTAAAAGTTTCCAGGGGCTTATTTTGAAGAAATCAGGGACCTGAACATAATTTCGTATAAAAATCCGAGGGCCTACACGCGAAAATGACTCCCTAGGACGGCGGGTTCTATTTTCTAAAAACTCAGGGGGGTTTTCCTAAAACTCAGGACCTAACTGTAATTATTTTCAAATAGAAAATGGACCGCGGGTTGAAATCAAATCTTGCAGGGGCTTCTTTGCAAAATGCCAGAGCTGACCGGTACTCGGGGAGTTTGACTCGGGCGGGGGTTGTTGTGGGCCGTCGGATTAGATCTGGACGGCCCAGATCTGCTCGGGCGGAAGGCGGGCGGCGGGGACAGAGCGGCCTGCGGCGCTACTGTCGCGCGCGGTGGCGCATCGCCGGCGCTAGCCCAAGCTCGAGCTAGAGTGCTCGGCTTTCGACGTGGCTTGGTCCTACGGGATCAGCGGAGAATGGCGAGCACAATGGTGGTGACCAAGTCGAGGGAGGAGCGATGGGAGAGGCTGCCGACGGTGGCCGGCGGCTGGGCGGCTCGGGCGAGCACGCGCGCATGGCTAGAGAGCAGAAGAGCGGGCGCTGAGGGCTTGGGGAGGACCCTTGCCGGCGTGCGAAGCTAGCAGTGGGGTCCAATCGACGGGAACGACACCGGAGGGGAGACTTCGACGGCGACCGAGGCTCGGCGAAGTTCTTGGCGGCGGCGCTGGGGCGTGGAGCGAGGAAGGGCGCTGGGGCTCGAATTAGAGGTGGGTGAGTTGCTGGGGGTCGTCGGGGCGGCTTTTATAGGCCCGGGGGAGGATCCTTGGCGTGCGAGCCACGCCCAATTGGCGACGGCGCGGCCGGGATTGCTTTCCATCGCGAGGGAAGATTTCCATGGGGGAATCGGCGCCCAAAACGAAACAAGGGCATGGGGAAGCTTCGGCGAAGGTTCCTGGGTGGGCTACGGTAGCGCGGGGAGGTGGCAGGGCGGCCGACCGAGCGGCGCAAATCGCGGCGGGGGAGGAGATGCCGGCGAGAGGTGTGGGATGATGCTGACAGGCGGGGCCCGCCTATCGGTGGGGGAAGGAGGGAAAGGGTTGAGGCGCGCCGCGTGCTGGGCCACGGGAACTGCGGGCCGAGCGGGTTCGGGGGTGGCTGGGCCGGCGCGGATCGAGGGGGAGTGGCCGAGCGGGGGTGCTGAACAAGTTGGGCCGAGCGGGGAGAGGCGGCTGGGCCGGACCAGGGGGAAAGTGGAGGGGGAGAAAGCGAGCCCAAGCTAAAGTTTGAGAAAGCTAAAGTTTGAGGAGCCCAAACTAAATCAAACTATTCAACCTTTCAACCACCCAAGACAAGGAGATTGTTATAAGCCCCATAGGTAAAATGATGATTTAATACTTTGCTAATGATTCAAGTAATTTTGAGCCCCATAGTCGAGTCATTATAAGCCCCATAGGGGGCGGCAGAGGGGGGAGATGGCGGAGGGGGGCGGCGCCGGACGGGGAGAAATGGGAGGGGGCGGCGGGGGAGGAGAGAGATAAGAGATGGAGGGGGAGAAAAATAATAAAGAATCTAAAATGTGGGCCCTATTGGTTGGTGGTTGGTATAGAGAGTGAGGATAGAGTGTGAACGAGTTCGGAAGAAAGTGGTAGAGAGTTGAGAATCTTGATGACCAGGATAAAATATTCTCTTTTAGAGGGTAGAGTAGAGTTTCAGTAGTGCGAACAGCCTAAGGAGAGAAAAGAAAGGCACGAGAGAGTTGACTGGTCATGGGGTGCCCATGGAGCTTAGCAGGAGGCTCCGTATACCCGGAGATCAAACGGTGGCCGGGGACGATGGAAAAAACAGAGGCACAAGGCAGCAGAGCTTGCGCGTAGAGCAACGGCTCATTCTAGGGAAGGGAGAGAATGGGCAGGAGAGAGAATAGGCAGTAGAGATGATGAATAAACAAACTGATAGGTGGACCTAAACGCCACATTTTCAGCTCTGTCCAACATGCCAACTCAGTGAAACCGATATGCAAAACCACTTTGGGGGTTAGAATTAGTTTAGGGTGTAAAAAAACTGGTTTTGTAGGTTAGGGGGCGAACTGAACCACCAATTTTACATTGGGGGGTTATGTAGACTTTTTTCCATCCTCTTATCCACACACGTCTAGCAAGCGCAGCTCCGAGCCCAGTACGGAGTGGCGAAGTGGAGCCGGGGACGCATGGGAGGGATGTCAGCTGTGGCGGTTCCTGTTCCCGTGCGGCGAGGCGTGCAACGCGGCCGATAGGCATTTAGCGGCCGCGCGTACGTGGCAAGCTACGGCTCCGATAGCCGCACGCGTGGAGCGGCAGCTCCAACGGCCCAACGCGTGGGAGGAGCGCCGACTCCAGCAACCCGACGCGCGCGGAGCGAGTGGGGCCTCCAGCGGTCTCGCGCGCGGAGCGAGGGGAACCTCCGACGAGCGGCGCGGCAAGGTGAGGTGCGGCTACGGCGAGCGCCTTCCGCGGGCAAGCTGCACCTCCAACTGTTGTGGTGGCTGAACCGAGCTCCACTCCGTATGGATCGAAGACGAGTGGCTGCTCCTCTCCAGCCTCCCGCCGTGCGAGTGGTTTCCCAGCTAAACCCACCCCTCCCGTTGGGACATGATCGTCGGGATAAGAGCATCTCCAACAATATTGGTAAAATGGATTGCTATATCTAAAAACTGCCAGAATAATTAAAAACTACAGAAAATAGCTCCAGCAGTATATGTATATGGATTGCTATACCTAAATTTTAGGCTATGACCTAAATTTTTCTCTCATTGACCCAAATATGCCAATCCAATTCATGGATTGCTATATTCCTTCGCTTAGGCGGGAGAGGCTAACTACCTCGCGTTGGACATTTCCACCGCCTAGTGCTTGCACTGTGCCTCACTGTCACCAACTCATCGCCGTCGTTGAACGCCAGCATGCCACTGGAGCGCCGTTGGCCACGCCTTTGACCCCGACGCGGGCTCCACCCTAGAACTTAAGAGTATTTATAAGAAACTTTATAGGTATCCCGTTTTAGATATGCTGCTCGAGAAGAGAACAAAAACGATATGCAAATCTTCTCTCTCTTGAACCTAAAACTTATTTTAGGACTGCAGTTTTACGTATGCTGCTGGAGATGCTCTAAGAAGGGCTCTTTTTCTTTTCTAGCTCTGGTTCTATTATTAATTTAAGCACAAGAAACTGGAGGTAAATTCGCAAAATTAAAGGTGATCAACACAAAAACACTTGTGTGTCTGTCCAACATCACAAACTATAATTGGTTGATGTAGCTAGATCAGTCTTATAATTATTATTTACTAAAAGTTAACTTGGTGGTTTGTTTTCCTTGTTTTTTTGAGTAAAAGTTTGTTTTCCTTGTTGGGACAGAGTCATCAGGGCCCAATCAATTGTTGGAGTCCACCGCAGCAGGGCTCTCTCCTAATAAAACTGGGCCTTAGAGCCCACCAGAGTCAGATGCCTTGAAGCCCAGAGAGTTGGTTCTCTAGACAAGGAGGATTATTTGCTTTTTCACTTGCTTTGGCCTGATGGATCGAGTGCCCTGTTTTGGTGGCTGTCAGCTATTTCCATCTGAAAAAAGAAAAAAAAGGACATTCGATCAGCGCAACCAACTGCCAGATGAGTGGAATGCATGTATGTATGTGGGTGGGTGGCGATCGATGATGAAGGATTATACCGCTAAGATTCTGAGACGAGGAGATTCCGTCAACATATCAAGTTGTAGTAGTATGCAGAAAGCAAAGACAAGTAATTAACATCGGACGGAGTATCTGCTTCATTCCCAATTAATCCCACCCATCTCCTACCTATAGTCACTCCTCCTTTATACGTATGTAACATGCGCCTTCGTTTGTTCATCTCCTGTCTCCGATCGATCCATCTTCCTCGTAGCTACCATCACTGTAAAAGTGCGTGTAATAAATAACGTACACTCGCACAATGGAACTGAATGCCGCATGACCAAAATGCAAAGAAACTTCCTCGCACCGCACGCACGCACACGTACGTTTGCAATTGCGCCTGTTTCTAGAAAAATATCGTTGGTTGGCTGGTGGCCAGTGACTGGTGCTGATTTGTATAGAGAGAAAAATACTGCTGGCCGATGGCTGATAAGCCAAACGAACTAGCAAACCGTCACGCCAGAAGCTCGCCAAAGGGGAATAAATTAAATCCGGCCATCACCCTATCTTCTACACCAAATAAATGCATCTTTCTCGTAGGAACTGGCCTCTGAAATTCGCTTAAACGAGGAGTCGAAAACATGACCGAGAGTTACATACTGCTAAAGCATTGCTACATTGATCGAGTTGCAGGCTCAGCTCGCTCGTGGACTCAGGATTTTGCAGGGATGGCCGTCGGTACTTGCTGCTACCAGTAGCCAGTACTGATCAAAATTCAATTTCGTTTTCTTCCGAGCAATATATGCAACCATGCATAATATTTAAGCACAATCAACTCCTGGGGAAACGATGAGGCGAGAATAATCATGCATCAGCTCTGCTGAATAGAAGAGACATATATATGTTATTGGCCGGGGATCGAGCTAGCTAGCAAGTAAAAGCAAGGGACACGATCGGAGAAATGAACGTGGCGTCTCGATGAAGTGGCCGCTGGAGGGCAGCACATTGTGAGGACACAAACTAAAGCAGCCTGGCAACTGCCAAGTTAAATTAATACTACTCCGATCGATCCAACCCTCCTGCCTGTTGTACCATATATATATATATATATATATATATATATATATATATGCTAATTCTGCATCATTATTCTCTCCCATGTACATTCTTCAACAAGCTAAGTAGCCAGCCAACCCTCCTCTCTCATGCATTACCACTTTAATTATTAGCCTCATTTGACCGTCCGGGCACCTTATGTTTCTTTATTATCACTATTGACAGTGCTCTACCTTATTATACTGCTAATGTGACCATCACTAGAATGCTTTGCTTAGAGCTCAATCATTCAATTGCAGGCCCACTCTGTGTTTTTCTTTATACGACGTTCAGACAAATTTTTTCAACTGCTTCCGGTACAAATGTCTGGTCGGGAGCGTCAATTAATCGCTAACGGAGATAGTACTACTAGTCAATAGTTATATGTAGTGGCATCCGAAGTACTAGTTGTACTTGAGAGTTTAGCATTGGTTACATCCGGAAGAAAAGAATATCCAATTATTATCAATCGGCTGATCAGTCGTAATATGAAGTAGACGACGACAGTGCTGCTCTTTCGGCGGACTACCTTGTTCCTGAGATTACACGCACGTACATGTAGTACCTAGCTAGCTAGGGATGATGTGAGTTTTTCTTTCCTAATGGATACGGTCGTTGGGTCGATTAATAACTAATTAAGGTGTTGACTTGGAAGTATGGCATTCCTACATGTATTCTACGTTTTCAATGACAATATATATCAACTGGTTGGTCCAGATGTCATGTACACCATCATGTGAAATCCAGGTTTGCTTGAGCAATAACCGATTAGCATGTATCCTGGAGAATCGTCAACGTTTTTTGTGGACCTGAACTTGCATGTCTCTAAAACACCCACGTTTTAGCTAGATTTCCTATAAACCAGAAACTCTACATGAGAAATAAGGCGCCGCCATCCATGATATCATTACATTATTTTCCTTTACCCTGCATGAATTGCCCACATCAGTGATTTACTGCTAGTACGTGTTTGTATAGGAAGCATCAGCAAAGCGTGTGTAAACAAACAACTCATCGCTACGGGAAACCCGTATATGCTAAGTCTCTACATCTTTACCGATTGTATTGGCAAACGAAGCCTTTCCGAGTGTCTACAGAAATACACTCGACAAATAAAATGCACTCGGCTAATCAAAGCCTTTGCCGAGTGTCTCCACTAAATACACTCGACAAAAAGTACACACTCAGCACATCGAAGGCTTCGCCGAGTGTGCTCAGGCTGACACTCGGTAAATTGCCTGCACGTGGCACGCCCGGCAACAAACTAATTGCATAGTTTTGGTACACGACGAGACGAATTTTTTGAGCCTAGTTAGGTCATGATAGGACAACAATTATCATAAACAAACGAAAAGTGCTACAATGCGCTACAGTGTTCGATGTGACCATTTTCATCCTTTTTCACGAATCTAAACACAGTAAGTGGAATTTTGGGGTGGAAGTTTGGGAACTAAACACAACTATAATTGTAGTTGGAAGGAAAAGGGAACAAGTCCTGCAACAGTCAACAGCTTGTCCTCGGCGTTGGACTTTGCACCAACGGCCGTGACGGTCAAACGTCGAATATTCGGCCGAGGCGCCGCGAAGATCCGTGTCGCCGCCGCGTATAAATAGCCGATCGAGGCGCCTCAGACCAACCAAGCAAGCATTCATCGTCGTCGCCCGCAAATCAATCGGCATTAATGGCCGCCGCAAGCGATCTGCAGGTGCTCACGGCGCTGGACGCCGCCAAGACGCAATGGTACCACTTCACCGCCATCGTGGTCGCCGGCATGGGCTTCTTCACCGACGCCTACGCTCCCTCGTCACCAAGCTGCTCGGCCGCATCTACTACCGCGTCCACGGCTCCCCGGCCCCCGGCACCCTCCCGCCGCACGTCTCCGCCGCCGTCAACGGCGTCGCCTTCGTCGGCACGCTCTCGGGGCAGCTCTTCTTTGGCTGGCTGGGCGACAGGCTCGGGCGTAAGAAGGTGTACGGCATGACGCTGATGCTGATGGTCCTGTGCTCCGTCGCGTCGGGGCTCTCCTTCGGCCACACCCCGGCGTCCGTCATGGCCACGCTCTGCTTCTTCCGCTTCTGGCTCGGCTTCGGCATCGGCGGCGACTACCCGCTCTCCGCCACCATCATGTCCGAGTACGCCAACAAGCGCACCCGCGGCGCCTTCATCGCCGCCGTCTTCGCCATGCAGGGCTTCGGCATCATGGCCGGCGGCCTCGTCGCCATCGTTGTGTCCGCCGCGTTCAGGGCCCGGTTCCCGGCACCGGCGTACGCCGCCGACCCCGCCGGGTCCACGCCGCCACAGGCCGATTTCGTGTGGAGGATCATCCTGATGCTGGGCGCGATGCCGGCGGCGCTGACCTACTACTGGCGCACCAAGATGCCGGAGACGGCGCGGTACACGGCGCTGGTGGCCAAGGACGCCAAGCAGGCGGCGGCCGACATGTCCAAGGTGCTGCAGGTGGACGTGGACATCATCGGCGGCGGCAGACATGTCCAAGGTGCTGCTGCTGCCGACTCATCCATCAGTAGTAGTCGTTCGGCGCCAGCGTTCGGTCTCTTCTCTGGCGAGTTCGTGCACCAGCACGGGCTGCACCTGCTGGGCACGTCGGCGACGTGGTTCCTGCTGGACATCGCCTTCTACTCGCAGAACCTGTTCCAGAAGGACATCTTCAGCGCGGTGGGGTGGATCCCCAAGGCGGCGGCCATGAGCGCCCTCGACGAGCTCTTCCGCATCGCCCGCGCGCAGTCGCTGATCGCGCTGTGCGGCACCGTGCCGGGCTACTGGTTCACGGTGGCGCTCATCGACGTGCTGGGGCGCTTCGCCATCCAGGCCACGGGCTTCGCCATGATGACGCTCTTCATGCTGGGCCTCGCCGTGCCGTACCACCACTGGACCACGCCAGGGAACCACGTCGGCTTCGTCGTCATGTACGGATTCACCTTCTTCTTCGCAAACTTCGGGCCCAACGCCACCACGTTCATCGTGCCGGCAGAGATCTTCCCGGCGAGGCTGCGGTCGACGTGCCACGGCATCTCGGTAGCGTCGGGGAAGCTGGGCGCCATCGTGGGCTCATTCGGGTTCCTGTACCTGCTGGCGCAGAGCCCACGGGACCCGCCGCCGGGAAGACGGAGGAGCAAGGGTGGTACCCGGCGGGCATCGGCGTGCGCAACGCGCTCTTCCTCCTCGCCGGCTGCAACCTGCTGGGCCTGCTCTTCACCTTCCTGGTGCCCGAGTCCAAGGGCAAGTCACTCGAGGAGATGTCCGGCGAGAACGACGACGCCGCCGCTACGGGCTACGACAACCACCGCACGGTGCCCGCCGTGTAGCCGGCCAGCAGCACAAGCCCGGCCGCCATATATATATATGCATGCATTCATATATATATATATATATATGTGGCCGGCCATAGACTATATATATATATGTATAAGTATAAGCAGTTGTACGTGTTGGTGGCGACGTGGCGAGGCTATTCGATCTTCTCACTCCTTCGATCTGGTCGAGGTTGTTGCTTGTTGGTCGGGTCATTGTTTCCGTTTTCAGTCGCCGTCGTACGTAAGGGATACGATCGGAGCTGCAACACGTAGCTTTCGTTTGGCTCCTAAATAATCGGAGGTCAATGTAATACTACGCACTCCATGCACGTAGGAAATGAAACTGTACACCCATTGGATCAACATCGTATGGTTCAGATTAAATTTGTATGAACGGGTTGGTTGGTTTTCGCTTGGCACTTTGCCTTTTATTTATTGAGGTTGTAATGTTGTGTTGTGAGCATGCATGCGTATCACGGCATCAGCTTCATGGTGCAAAGCATGGAAATTAAAATGGTCACTTTGTCTTCTGTCCAGCCAGCAGCACACTGAAAATTACGGCATCCAAGCATACTCAGCGTGTCAGTGCCATGCGCGGTGGTTTGCGAAGCCCAGCTGGGGACACCATCAAAATTGTGGTAGCTCCCCGGCATATTCGGAAGGAGCAAGCATGATACCCGTGCAAAAGCATTCACAGAAAAAAAAAGTCATAAAGCATTCGCAGCATCCGTTCGTCCGGCAAACCGGCCAAAAACAGGAGCACCTGCTGCTAACCGGTTATGATATCCGATGCTAAATGCACCCTTTAACACCGGTTGGAAATATTAACTGGTGTTAAAGGACTGTCACCTCAGCGCATGTGTTGAGACACCTTTTAGTACCGGTTGGTGTTTCCAACCGGTGCTAAATAGCCGCGCTTTTCTTTTCTCTTTTTACTTTTTTCAGGCCGCATCCTCCTCCTCGCCGCCGTCGCATCCTCCTCCTCCCCGCCGCCGTCTCCTTCCTTCTCGAGCTCTCCTCCTCCTTCCTCCTCGCGCTCAAGGAGATCCGGTCCGAACACGCCGCCGCGCGGGAGCTCGTCCCCGGGGACGTCGTCCAGCTCCGCGGCGGGTAGCTCGGCGGTGGCGCTAGAGCGGGCGGCGGGGGGAGCTCGCCACAGCGGGCGGCTGCAGCTCATCGCCGGGGCAGCTCCGCGCGGCGCTGGAGCGGGCTGCAGGGGCAGCGGTGTTGAAGACTCGAAGGAGACGAGAGGTGGGGAGAAAGGAGTATGATATGTGGGGTCCATTAATATTTAATATATATAGAGTCCAGGTTTAGAGAGTCTGTTGGTTTACACCAGCTTTTGGTAAGTTTTTTGTTTTTTAGCTAGCCTCCTAATCTTTAAATTTAGCAGTCTCTTGGAGACGCTAGTCCGATTCTTCGTAATTTTAGTTCAACACTAGAAACAACGCGCGGCATTGCCGCGCCACGGCCTTTGCTAGGCCAGTAAATCTGGTTTGTTCGGAAACTCTCATGATTTTTTTTAGAAAGGAAACTCTCATGATTATTATTTGTAATTAATCAGTACATTGGCTAATATTAACTATGTTGAAAATCCGTGGTCCTTTTTTTCTTACATTGCTGCTTACAGATTATCTTAGGGTGTTTGTAAACATAGTACGGAGA
Source organism: Echinochloa phyllopogon (assembly GCA_033239725.1). Classification (NCBI taxonomy): domain Eukaryota; kingdom Viridiplantae; phylum Streptophyta; class Magnoliopsida; order Poales; family Poaceae; genus Echinochloa; species Echinochloa phyllopogon. The sequence goes on along the minus strand of BTCW01000015.1, from coordinate 16,479,807 downwards.
CAAAATATCTAGTTGGTTATCTTTGTTTATTGTATTTGAAATGACATTTTGCACGTCCAGAGGTAGTCCTCTGGTTGCCTTCAGATGGCCTTTGCAAACAAAAATGATTAATAGATTTTTATACTTTTAACATTGAAGAGCACTGACCCTTTGCAAACTTAATAAGAAATTAAGGTAAGGAACGTTTAAACCAATCAAATGTTGAAGTCTTCAAGTGGTCTTCAAAAATATAAAATACGGTTTACATTCTCTTTTGAGAATACAGACCCTATTAGGCAAATTGTCCATAGTTTGATCATTCTCATAGTCTTAGGTTTCACGGAAAGAGTAAGTTGGAGCTCTTATCCCACCATGTTGAATGCCATCAAATAAAGCAGTTTCGTGGCTGCAGAAGTTGCTGCAAAGAACAAAAATATAGAAATAGACATCATTACTATTTTCCTAACAAGCAATGTAGTAGAATGACCCTCCCAGTATCCAAACGCCACCAGTGTTTTCGAGCTTGGGAGTGGTAGGAGGCGAAACCGGTTTGGAAAAATTTGAAACGTTGATCTGGACTCGCCATGGGCGCATGGCGTGATCCTGTCCATTTGTTTGTCTCAAGTTCGTCCAAAAGCGTTTTTTCCATTTTGATTTTAAATTTTTTGCTGACCATTCTGATTTTCTTTATTACGTAAAAGCCCATTTAGTACTCGCAGACAAACTATTAGCATTCAAAATTTTATTTAGGAAGCTACTCCGTATGGATTATTCCGTACTAAAATTCCACCAACCATGGAAATTAGCAAGAGAAACTACTCTAAATGAGTAAGGAACACCTTTTGCACAAACGTATAAGCAAGATCTAATCTAACACAAGAATCATTTAGTCGCATGGGTAATTATGGAAAACCAAACATCAATATTGTTGGGACAGTCTTAAGGGGTCCCCTAACCTAAGGGATAATCACCCCCAAAAAACGCAAACAAATCACAACCAAATCCCCGTGAGGCAAAGAAGACCAAAGCACGCACAAGGCCCACAGCCCATTATGGCCCAGGAGTCGCTCGGGCCTCTCCACCAAAGGTCCCAACGCACGGACCTCATCTTCGCCTCGCTCGAGGGTCTCGGCTCCCTCAACCAAAACACTGTACAAACTCTGCTTCGCTCGGGGGTACCGACCTCCCTCGAGCGCACACCAAACTCCGCCTCGCTCGAGGCCACCCTTCCAAACAAAGGCGCGCGCACGCTCATCCGCTTCGCCTGACAAGGGCATTCAATGCCCGGCACTGCCGCGGGGCGCCAAAGTCAAAAGACAAATCACCGCCATACCGACCGACACGACCTAGGGCACTATGCGGCCAACCCCAGTCACTGTGCGGCTGACGCCGGTCACTATGCAAGCACTGCAACGCCCTGTGCGGACAGGCAAGCGTCATCCCGATGTACGGCTCTGCCCATCCCCGTCCATCCCCCACGACGGAGCCCTCGAACAGGCATGGGGATACCCTTAAATGGGCGTACGGACGAGGACTAGGCATGAGCGCCGGTCAGTGCAGCTACACGAACAACATAGTCCAGGTTCCATCCGCCAACTCCGTTCACCGCTCTGTCATCCCCAGCGCTGTGCGTGACTGCGAGACCCTGCACCACGAACTCTTGTCACCATGCCGACCTGCGAGGCCCTGTTCAGACGACCGGGCTCGGACGCCGAACAACATGACCCCTCGAAGACACTCCGGAACAAGCACAGGGACACGTACTTTCTACAGAGGTCGTCATACAGCCGTGCATAGAAGTTGGGGCAGAGGTTCAACGATTTATGCCGGGCAAAAGGATCCGCGGGATGACTGCCACGCCCAGCGCCACACTCTCCAGTACCCGATGACAATAGATTTAACTGTGCGATACATGTATCTCTGCCCCTCCTTGGACTATAAAAGGAGGAGGTAGACACCCAGCCAAGGGCCGGCACATGGACAAACGATAAGCCACACACACACGAACATCATTCATCGACCAGAGCTCACAACATATCCATCTGATACGCTCGGGACTTGGAGGCCTCTCCTCCTCTCTCACCTTGCTTGTAAACCCCTACTACAGGCATCCTGGTGCGAAGTAATTCAGTGCGAGCACCTCTCTTGCTGGATGTACGGCCCCGCGGCCGGAACCAGGATAAATCTCGTGTCATTGTGTTATCCTTTGCACCAACCATCGAGAGACTGGGCACATCGCATTCATTCTAGTTGGTGTCGGGCAGTCGATCCGGACACCGACAAATATAATGCAATGGGCTGCTGAATATAAACAGATAACAGAAAAATTCATACAAAAAGTAGTAAGCCACATTTGTGAGTAAGGTTAACCTAGAAGACAACTCTGTGGTCGAAGCTGTAAAATTCGACTATCAGGTTAGGATACAAATTTGTTGTCCTCTCGCATTCTTTCTTCATAACTTTCTCCAAAGTACTGCCGGTAAGACGGTCCAGCCAATCTATATGATGTACTTTTCCACTTTCATATATTTTAATGAGTCCCTCTAAGCGCTCAATCTCACCACTCTTGTTCTTTGGAATCTGCATGTCAATGGAAATGGTAAATTCACCTTGAGTAAATGGAGCAAACAATAGCTGTAGACAATGGAGATAAAAGAGCCAAAATCAATCATTAATAGAGCTCGTGAGAAGCAAATAAAGCTCCCTAGTAACCTTGCCGGGTGTTGAGGTAGAGACACTTCCATCTCCATCCTTTTTGGGCCACAGCCGCAGCTTCAACCTTACTGTTTCAAGCTGCCCTTTTGCTGTTGAAAAGAGATACAGTGGCTCCACCTACAATATCACCTTCCTCACCAGATGAGACATCCCACACCTAAATTATAGATAGAATATGGAGAGTTAAAACCAAATAAATGGACAGTTAAAACACAAGAAAAAACATGAAGGCAGGGAACTACACAACCATGAGGGATATGAGATGCTCAAACATATATTTATTGGGCATTAAAATTTACTCCTAGATAATAGTGTGCCATAATTACTAAGGTCAGTCTTAGGGAAGTCCCAACTCATGATGCCTATAGGTAGTGTCCATGATGCCATGTTAGCGAGACACTACTTTATACATTGTGTTCTCCAACCTATGATTTCTTAGTGTGAGTCTTCAATAAATTCATCATCTCTCATCTCCACCAATGGTATTTGTTTTTTATCTATATAATGAAGGCACTATCATCTCGCAACCCAAACTTCGTATTGTCCTGTGCATAGATTTAATGCAGCGGCACATAAGCCAATAGTCCTATGTGTCACCCTATTTAATGCTATGGAAACCATCCTAGTTGGAAGGTTGGGACTGCCCTTAGTGCACAGTTTTACTACACAGTTACCTAAACCAGAAACTAGGTAACTGAGCCAAAAGAGTTTCACGGTGATGAAACTTCTCTCTCATACCATGAAACTCTTGCTTCTCTCTTCTATACCACATCAGGACATTTAATATTATGAAACTCCCCGTAAAACCCTCGACTGGCCTACCAAGGTATCGCTAGAGCTTGGAACGTTGCATAACTTGTGGGTGTTACAGTGAAATTAACCATGAGTCATATCGGCTCAGGTGTTATTCAAAATGAGCTCAGACATAAGATAGCATGCTTTCATTGAATTGAGCAGCCACCATTAATATCAAATAATCTTGTACATGACCCACATACACATTTTATGGATTGCTTGTTTGTCGAAGTAGACTATCAGTAAAGTGGTTATTCTGTTACTCACCACACATATCCTCAGTTTGACCATCATCAAAGAAAAATGTTTGAAAGTTTAAATAATTTACTTCATGCACCACATATCCTATTTAATTTATTGCATCTTCATATTGACATCGACCACCTCCACCCTAAAGAATATTGACCTCTAGCTTTTTCAAGATAAATATATCTTTTCTTGCAATTGACAGCGGTGGTTCAGGATTCCAAGAAATATACCGTGAATGCAAGGGAAGTTAGATCTCTGTATTTTCTAGTTAATGTTATCAGCTGGTTCCAGCAGTACGGTGGTCCTGAATCTTGCAGCCTGATACGAAAGACAACATTTATTCAATCGCAATAAGCAGAAGTGGTTATTAATGGTAGTTTGATTACAAAGATCATTTGAACTGATAATATTTTTTTGTTAATGTTAAGTAGCTTTGAGTGCAGATCTACCGTATTCTTAGTTTTTTAATACCAATTGGGCTCATACGTGCGGCCACGTCATTGATTGATAGGGTCCATCCGATCTAGAACGGAAGCAATCCAACGGCCTGGCTGTTGCCAATCGTGCCACCCGGTAGAGGCATCTGGAACGCTCGCAGTTCACCGTGTTGCGCTTTCCTACGCTCGGCGGGCTGACGAATTTATCTGCATCACCTTTCCTGCGTGCAGCCAGATCGGATGTGCCATCTTCCTTTCCTGCTTCTTGCTTCTTCCAAGGGCCAAACGCTGTTCTAGCCGCTGGCGTCCCTCCCCACGACGGGCAGCACCTCCATCCCGCGTCGCCGTCGCCTCTCCTCCTCCCCACCTCGCCGCCGCCGGAGGCTGCCACCAGAAGTCCGGTTGGCCCCTGGGAAGGTGGCGGCGGGGAGCTCTCCGGCAATACAGGCCGCCTGCCCGCGGATCGGACGGGGCGGCGACCTTGACACACGGGCTGGCTGCGAGCGTGAGGGGACGGTGGCACGAGCGAGGGGATGCAGCTGGCGCACGAGGCGTCGGCCGATACGAGCGATGTGGATGTGTAGGATCTAGGATTACCGAGTAGAGGGGGTGAATAGGCGGTTTTAAACTTCAATCACAACACTAGAGAAATTTAATTAGAACCTCAAGTGAGTGAAATCTCTATCTATTCTAAGCCTATGTTGAGGGGTTTGCAACCTAGGATGACAAGAAACAATTCAAGTTCTAGATAGATAACTTGCTCAAATTAAATTGCTCAAAGTAAACAACAATGGACAACTCACGAACAAAGACAAGAAGTTATCTCGTGGTGTCGATGACTTGCCGGTCACCCCTAATCCACGTTGAGATGGATTCAATGTTCAACCGCTTCTCTATCAAGACCCCTCTTGATCTCTAAGCCGGTTAGAACCAAAGAACCGCTTCAAATCTCGATTCCACTAGAGTTGTTCGTCACCGCTCCGGCGAGGTGAGCATAAGAATCTGTCACCCCAATCTTCCAAGGCAACTTCACGATCTTCTTGAAGTGCTCAATAGAATCGCGAGCTCCAAGCCGTCTAGGAGGCAGCAACTTCTAAGAGTAACAAATCATCTTGCTCGCTTGATGAATCCCTAGTGCCACAATGATCAAATCCTTGATGCAATGCACTAGATGCTCTCAATCTCACAAGGAAATGCAATCTCAAAGCAAGCGAGTGAGAGAGAGAGGAGAACAATGGCTCTAGTATGTCAAGTAAGCTTCCCAAAGTGCCGAGAGACCTCACACACCCGCGGGGGTGGGGTATTTATAAGCAAGTCATATTTCATCATCTAATCACCTCATGACTGGTCACAGCAAAAAGCCATATCTTATACCTTTGTCTTGAGCTCCCCATGATCCATAGCACACATGTCATCCACACATCATTTTTTGAAGCTCATTCCAACTCTCGGGACTAACTTATTCTCATATTCTTCAAGTAAAATTGTTAGTCCACATTGGTTGCCATTAATTACCAAAACTTAATTAGGGGCCTAGATGCCTTCAATCTCCCCTTTTTGGTCATTGATGACAACCATATCAAAGGAGTGATAGAGTTGAGGGTGAAACTTGAAGTCACTTACTCATAGCAATGAATTCACGATTTGAAATTGAGTAGATGGCTTCAAATTTCAATAATAGAGAATAACTCTCCCTACATGTGTGCATGGATTTTGCACTTCAACTTTTCACACATGCAATAGTTATAACAATTTTTGGCGGAGCTTCCCCTACAAGATGGAGATCAAGGCAACCACACAATATATATATATATATATATACAAAATCAGACAATTTTAACCACACTATGTGTTAGCCTTAACTCCATACAACCATTATCACAAACCACAAGATAGAAATATCACAAATAGTTCATCACATAGAGCTGAAAGGAAAGATGAAGTTCTAGCTTATTACATCTCACACATCATCCACCACACATAGCAATAAAATTAAACATACAATGCAAAGTTCAAAGTTTTCATGCTCATGCAAAGCTCCCCCTGAAGATCACATCACTCCCAAACCTCCCAATCTCTCCCCCTTTGGCATCAAGTACCAAAAGGTCTACTCATCCTGTTGTGGTGGAGGAGGAGAATAAGATGGCCGAGGATAAATGCTGTAGAAGTGGCCACTGAAGTCTGTAAAAGTCGTGTTGAATGTGTCAAAGGAGCTCTCAAGCTGTGTCTGACGGTCAACAAGCTACTAATACTGCTCTGTAGTAGCCAAGCCATCAAATCTAGCTGTCAATGCATTGATATCAGTTTGATAACTCTATTGCATTCCCTGAAGCTGGGTCATGATAGGCTGGAGATATTGAGTGTTCATCTGCTGCTCATATGCATTGAACCTATTATCAAACTATTTATGGAGGCCTAGCTGCATAGTCTCAAACCCAGTAGTCATCTGTGCCCCAAAAGACTGAGTCATGCTATCAAAATATGGAGTGAAATATCCCTCTGGTGGAACCCAATGGCCCTGCGGCTACATAGGAGGAGGAGGAGGCGGAGGAGGCATTTCAGGAAGACCCATATCAACATCCTCATGTGCTTCTGCACCAACATTATGAGCACCCCCGACATCACCAATATTTTCATATGGAGTTAGTGGCCTACTCAGAAATTCTTAGCATTGTTGAAGGGTTGAAATAACTCATGATGAACTTCACAAGGACCATTGAACCAGTTTTGGCTATGATCAATGACATGATATATGGAGCAAAGTACATGTGTTGCCAACTAGAGTCATTCTCTTTTCAATCATTTTTTCAAATATCATTTTAACGACATTGAATCTTGTTCCGGTCATGATATAGTGGATGACATTCCAATAATGATCTCTAATAGCATCATTATTTCCACTTTTAGGCATGAAGGTGCATCTAAAAATGTAATTGATTGCGGCTGGATGATGTCTAAGCCCAGTGGGTGTACCAAACTTAACACTAATGCCAAGATGAGCAGCCTCATAATATATCTGAGAGTTGTCAAAAATATCCTGTTGATAAACATCAAGACTAGCTAGTTCATCAGTAAAATAGCTATAGTCAAGTTCATTTGCTACTGCAAATTCCTCAAAGTTAGTTGAGTACCTTCTTTTACCTGTCATCCATTCTAGCCTCTTTTCCTCAATATCAAGTTGATAGGTGGCATAAAACTGTCTAATAACTGTTTCATTCCAATCACATCTATGCTCTAGAAAAGGTCTAAGCCTAAGATTCTCAAACATGACAGCTACTCGCACTAAGACTTCTTTATTTGCAAGATATGGGAAGTCAATCCTTTTGTGAGAGTATACGGTGCAACAAAGTAAATGACTAAAGAACACATCTTCTTGCACCATTGTATGAAAATAAAGATTATTAGTATTGCTATGTTGGGAAAATGCATTGTCATTCCTTACCCTAGCATACTCCATTTGGGTCCAAACCTTCCTTGGTGCAGTGTGAGAGTGAATATCAATGATGTCATCATGAACACCACCTCCCCCGTGATGCATGCCCGCATCTTCTTCTATCACAAAATCATGTTGACTCATTGAAGATTCAACCTCTGTCTCACCCACATAATCACTGTCATGAGAATCATCATCTTCAGAACTTGAGACTCTTCGACGTCTCTTGGAGGACCCCTCATGTCCTTTCTTAGTCATCCCCTTCTTGATTCTACCGGCTAGTGTTTCGATGACTTTGCGACCACTACCATGAATCAACCATTTGAATCAATATAATAATACAAATAAACAATATATAATGAGTGAATTAGCCCAAAGATACCCTGTCCAAATTCGTTGCTGACAGTGTCTGGCGGACTGTCCAACTGACCACCTCGGACAGTCCAACAAGTATGGTCGGACAGTCTGCCATGGTGCCTCGGACAGTCCGAGAGGTACTGTAGCGGTGACGAACATGAACAGGGGTCCAAGAAAATTTGATCCCCATATCTCAATCAATAACTAATTTCTTCCAACCAAAATTTAGCCACATAACCACTAGAACATAGCAAACAACTTCTCCTAATCAATTTTTCAAATCCATGGCCAGATTTCAGATCAGGATCCCAAACCCTAACCACATGCATCCTCAAATTCAACCAAAATAAGGAGTGATTCAATGAAAATACCCAGATGACATGGTGGAGAATCCTGTAGAGAGTCCATAGATGTCCTCGGATTGTCCAGGAAGTGCTCCAATCAAGAGATCCAAGAATGGGTTCCTTGCACCACCAAGAACGAGAGAGAGAGAGAGAGAGAGGGAGTTGTTGATTGTGACTCGAGTATGAGAGAGATGGGGGGCTGCCAGACAGTTTTAGATCCACCGGGGGTGGACCCGCCTGTGCTCGCGCACCTCGTACAGTCCGAGGTCCATGGTCGGACTGTCCGACCCTCTGGAAAATGAGCTCCCCAACCTTCTATTAGAAATCTCACAATTTTTGAACAGTCCGAGGTCCATGGTGGACAGTCTGAGGGTCTGCCTCAGACGGTCTGTGGTCCACTGGCGGACTGTCTAGCCCTTACTTCTTTTTCAGCCCGAGATACATCCTTTTGACAGACACTTCGATGGATCTTTTTGGTTCATTGCTTCAACAAGTATGATGTACAAGGTAACATTCATGCATATGAATATAAGAAGATTTTTTTGAGAGAAAAATACAATGCAAACAAATACTCATGTGCTAGATCTCAAGCCACATTAGAGAAGTCAATGACATTCAATTTATTCCTCAATTTGCAGAACCGAGATTCATCCAATGGTTTTGTGAAGATGTCAGCCAATTGATCATCCGTGCTCACCCCATCAATCCTGATGTCACCCTTGCTCACATGATCTCTAAGAAAATGATGCCGAATATCAATGTGCTTGCTTCTAGAATGTTGAACCGGATTGTTAGCAATCTTGATGGCACTTTCATTATCACATAAAAGAGGAATTCCATTGAATTTCACACTATAATCCAGAAGTGTTTGCTTCATACATAATAATTGAGCACAACAACTCCCTACTGAGATATATTCCGCTTCGGCTGTTGAAAGAGCCACCAAATTTTGCTTCTTTGAAGACCATGATACAAGAGAACAACCAAGAAATTGACAACCACTAGAAGTACTTGTTCTATCAACTTTACAAACGGCATAATCCGAATCCGAGTAACCAACTAATTCAAATTGAGCACCTTTGGATACCAAAGACCAATATTTGGAGTGAATTTCAAGTATCTCATGATTCTCTTCACGGAGATCAAATGACATTCGTTAGGTGCAACTTGAAATCTAGCACACATGCATACACTAAACATGATATCGGGCCTAGATGAGATAAGATAAAGCAAACTACCTATCATGGATCTATAGAGTTTAACATCAACCGGTTTACCTTCCTCATCAAGATCAAGATGTCCATTTGTAGCCATAGGAGTCTTGAGTGGCTTTGAGTTTTCCATACCAAATTTCTTCAAAATGTCGTTGACATATTTAGATTGGCAAACAAATGTGCCTTCCTCAATTTGTTTGATTTGAAGACCAAGAAAGAAACTCAATTCACCAATCATAGACATCTCAAATTCTCTAGACATCATTTCTCCAAATTCTCTACAAATGGATTCATTAGTAGAACCTAAGATTATATCATCAACATATATTTGATAAATAAAGATATCATTGCCAATTTTCTTAGTGAATAGTGTAGTGTCAACCTTTTCAATTTTGAAGCCCTTTGATATAAGAAAATTCCTAAGCCTCTCATAACAATACCAAGCAAGCACGAGGTGCTTGCTTTAATCCACAAAGAGCTTTAGAGAGCTTATAAACATGATTGGGCAATTTAGAATCTTCAAAACCGGGAGGTTGCTCGACATACACTAGTTCGCTAATTTCAGCATTTAATAAATCACTTTTAACATCCATTTGATAGAGTTTTATATTGTGAGAACATGCATAAGCAAGTAAAATTCTAATAGCTTCAAGTCTAACTACGGGAGCAAAAGTTTCATCAAAATCGAAACCTTCGACTTGAGTGTAGCCTTGAGCAACCAATCTTGCCTTATTTCTTACCACAATGCCGTCTTCATTTTCCTTGTTGCGAAAGACCCATTTAGTACCAATAACATTGTAGTTTTTGGGCCTCTCAACCAATTCCCAAACTTTGTTCCAGATGAAATTATTCAACTCTTCTTGCATGGCCATCACCCAATCCGGATCATCAAGTGCTTCATCTACACGTTTAGGCTCAAGAAAAGATACAAAAGAGTAATGTTGACAAAATGAAGCAACACGAGATCGAGTTTGAACACCCTTACTAATATCACCCACAATTTGATCAATGGGGTGATCTTTGGCGACTTGACCATGAACTCTTGGTTGAACAATTTGGCCTTGAGAAGATGTGGATGGTGGTGTAGTGGAGACCAATTGCTCATTATCTTGAGAAGAGTCACTCGCATTTGAATCACCATTCTCTTGATCATTTGAAGGAGAGGATGCATCTACTTGGATAGATGTTGTTGGTTCTTCATCAACATCTTCTTCTTCTCTTGGTCAAATATCACCAATATCCATATTCTTCATAGCCTCTCTTAGGCTATCACTTCTCACATCATACAAGTTATCTTTTTCATCTTGTGACCCATTTGTTTCATCAAATTGAACATCATAGGCTTATTCAACAAATCCCTTGGATTTATTGTAAACCCTATAGGCCTTGCTACAAGATGAAGACCCAAGGTAAAACCCTTCATCACACTTACTTTGAAACTTGGATAATCGAGAGCTTTTTCTCAAGATATAGCATTTGCAACCAAACACCCAAAAATAAGAAATATTAGGCCTTCTTCGAGCCTCAGCCCAAAAAGTATCCGACACATTATATTCAACTAGCATTGACCTTGCCATTTCAATTAAAGTCCTATTCTTTCTCTCAACCAATCCATTTTGTTCAGGAGTATATGTGGTTGAGGATTCCTGCTTGATCCCCTTCTCATTGCAAAACTCTTCAACTCGAGTATTCTTGAACTCACTACCATTGTCACTTCTTACTTTTTTCAACTTTTGTTCAAATTCATTTTCAGCTCTAGTGACAAAGTTCTTAAAGATATCACATGCATCGGCTTTGTCATGAAGAAAGAATACCCATGTGAATCTTGAGAAATCATCCACAATAACAAGACAATAGCTATTGCCTCCAATGCTTCTATAAGTAGTGGGGCCAAATAAATCCACATGCAATAATTCCAAAGGTCTTATGGTGGACATGACACTCTTAGTTGGATGAGAGTTAGCTACTTGTTTACCAGCTTGACAAGCACTACATAATTTATCCTTCTGAAATTTGACATCTTTCAAGCCAAGAACTAAATCATGCTTAATCAATCGATTGAGTTGTCTCATACCAACATGACCTAGCCTTCTATGCCATAACCATCCCATAGAGGCTTTAGAGAATAAACAAGTAGAGAGATTTGCCTCTTTAGAAGAAAAATCCACAGGATATAAGCTATCATGTCAAAAACCCTTGAAAATAGTTTCCTTTCCATCAAGAGAGGTTACTACAAAGTTATTGCTAGTAAAGGTACATCTATATCCATAATCACAAAGTTAAACAATAGATAATAGATTGAAATTCAAGGAATCAACTAGCAAAACATTAGTTAGATTATAATCATGTGAGATGGGTACATCACCAATGCCTTTTACTCCTCCCTTGCTATCATCTCCTAAGGTGATATTGTTGAAGTAAGAGATATCTTCATCAAGACATGAAAATAATTTCTTTTCACCGGTCATGTGATTTGTACAACCACTATCAATTACCCAATGTGTTCCTCCGTCTTTGTAATTCACCTACACAAGAAAATTACTTTCTCTTAGGTACCCAAATTCTCTTGGGTCCTTCAATGTTAGTGATCAAGACCTTAGGCACCCAAATGGATTTTAATCTAGTATTAGCCATTGATCTACCAACAAATTTAGCACAAACAACACCCTTTGAATCTTTCTTAAAATGTAAGATGGATGAAAGGATACAGTCTTCTTGCTCTTGCATTTGTGATTCACTTCAACCTTTGACTTGCATATGTGACACTTCTTGAATTTCCCTTCTTCTTCAAGTGTCACACTTGACTTGACAAACGTAGTCTTTTTGGGAATGAAAGCCGCTTTCCCTTTCTTGGGCACATAATCAATGTCATTCTTGTTCAAGGTGAACTTTTGACTTGTCCAACAATGATTAAACTTGACATGACTTCCAAACCATTTAGAGAGATCCTTGGATAAGAAATCAACTTCCTTCTTCAAAGATTCATTCTCCAATAACAAGAGAGATACATCACCAGAATCTTTTTCACTAATGCAAGAGTTAGTGCTTGTGCTACAAGAGGAGTTAGTTGAACAAGACATACAAGTTTTACATTTATCATTGTCAACAATAGATTTTCCTTTGGCCTCTTGCGCAAGAAGTGAGTTGTGATCTTCCTTAAGCTCCTCATGCTTTCCTTTGAGAATTCTCCATGACGTGTTGAGGGTATCATGGAATTCCTTTAGATTAGCATGCGAAGTCTTTAGCTCCTCATAGGAATTTTGGAGTGAAACATTTTTCAGCTCCATATCCCTCAACTTTCCTTTTCTCTTTGCACAATTTTTTATCAGATTTAATAAGTAAATTAAAAAGATCTTTGCATCATCATCCATTCTTCTTGTCTTTCTTCTTGTCTTTCTTCTTGTCATACTTGTTCTCTTTCTTGATTGAAAAATTAATTAAAATGTGTCCGGTCTCTCCACAAGTGAAATATTCTTTCCCTTCAAATGGATTCTTCTTTGAGAATTGACTTTTCTTCCCAAATTTCTTCTTCTCAAGGACCTTTTTGAGCCCTCTAACGATAAGAGCCATCTCCTCATCCGAGTCTTCATCAATTTTGTCATGATTCTCTTCTTCTTGAGTGGCTTTGGCCTTGAGAGCAATGTTCTTCTTTTCTTCACTTGTTGATTGGCCATGAGCTTCTTTTTGTGATTGCTTGAATATGTCATGCATGAGTACTTCACCAAGCACCTCCGTGGGAGTCAAGCTCTTCAAGTTTTCTCTCACAAGCAATGTAACAATTGTCTCATATTTCTCCGGGAGACATCTAAGGAATTTGTGAGAAAAATCTTGATCCGGCACATCAAAATCAAGACACTTGAGTTCATTCACAATGTCATTCAACCGGTTGAACATGGTTGAAATATCTTCATCCTTCTTCATGGCGAACTCATTGAATTTTCCCTTGAATACATAGAGCTTGGCTTCCTTGACGAAACATGTTCCTTCATAAATTTCCGCAAGCTTGTACCAAATATCCTTGATAATAGTAAAACCCTTGACACGATTGAATTGATCAAGTGACAAGCCATCATACAAGATACACAAAGCTTCCTCATTGAGATCTTCATTCTCTAAACCGGTTGGTGTTTTGTGATCCTTGTATAGAATGACAAACCCATGTTCAAAAATATTCCAAATTTTCCTCCGGCTGTCCTTAAATAGGTTGTCATTCTAGTTTTCCAATAATCATAATTTTCCCCATCAAAGAAAGGTGTCTTTCTTTGTTTCATTTTGTTCTCTCTAGCCATTCAATCCCACTCTGAAATGGTTAAATCCCTCAATTAAGGAGTACTTAGCTCTGATGCCACTTGTAGGATCTAGGATTACCGACTAGAGGGGGGTGATAGACGGTTTTAAACTTCAATTACAACACTAGAGAAATTTAATTAGAACCTCAAGGGGAGTGAAATCTCTATCTATTCTAAGCCTAAGTTGAGGGGTTTGCAACCTAGGATGACAAGAAACAATTCAAGTTCTAGATAGATAACTTGCTCAAATTAAATTGCTCAAAGTAAACAACAATGGACAACTCACGAACAAAGACAAGAATTTATCCCGTGGTGTTGGTGACTTTCCGGTCACCCCAAATCCACGTTGAGATGGATTCCATGTTCAACTGCTTCTCTATCAAGACTCCTCTTGATCTCTAAGCTGGTTAGAACCAAAGAATCGCTCCTAATCTCGATTCCACTAGAGTTGCTCTTCACCGCTCCGGCGAGGTGAGCACAAGAACCTCTCACACCAATCTTCCAAGGCAACTTCACAATATTCTTGAAGTGCTTAATGGAATCGCGAGCTCCAAGCCATCTAGGAGTCGGCAACCCCCAAGAGTAACAAATCAACTCGCTCGCTTGATGAATCCCTAGTTCCACAATGATCAAATCCTTGATGCAATGCACTAGATGCTCTCAATCTCACAAGGAAATGCAATCTCAAAGCAAGTAAGTGAGAGAGAAGAGAATAAGGGCTCTAGTATGTCAAGTAAGCTTCCTAAAGTGCCAAGAGACCTCACACACCCACGGGGGTGGGGCATTTATAAGCCCCCTCCACGGAACTAGCCGTTACGTTCAAAACACGTGAAAAACGGCCCTCGCGGATTGTCCGACCAGCACCCTTGGACTGTCCGAGCTTGAATCTAATGATCATATACGCGCAGTCAAACGTGTGTCAGAGATGACTGTTGGGCCGGACAGACAGTCCGACCGCCACCCGCGGACGGTCCGAGAAGGATCACAGACGGTCCGCCAGGCACGGGTGGACGGTCTGACCCCCTGCATCATTGAAAACCTTCTCTGTCTAAAACCGAGCTAATTTACGGACTGTCCGAGTTACAACCCCGGACTGTCCGACCATCACAGTCAACGCTCGGAAGTTAGCACACGTGGGCCCACCTGCCAGCACAGGTCGCGAACAGTCCGGCCATAACCCGCAGAGTGTCCGAGAACCGATCGGACACCCCGAACTTCTGATGATTTTCATTTAATTAATTAACTCACATATCTCGGACTGTCCGAGACCAGGCCTCGGACTGTCCGACTAGTCTCGACAGAACTGTATTTCCACCAGATTCTCAACACACTCTTCCTACTATAAGTCACCACTCATCTAAATGCACAACATGCAAGTTAATGGTCAAAGTGGCACTATAGATCATCAAGCCAATGACGTTGATCCCTCTTGATAGTACGGCTATCTAGCCTATCAACCCGGTCATATTTCATCCTCTAATCACCTCATGACCGGTCAAAGCAAAAAGCCATATCTTATACCTTTGCCTTGAGCTTCCCATGATCCATAGCACACATGGCATCCACACATCATCTTTTAAAGCTTATTCCAACTCTCGGGACTAACATATTCTCATATTCTTCAACTGAAATTGTTAGTCCACATTGGTTGCCATTAATTACCAAAACTTAATTAGGGGCCTAGATGCCTTCAGGATGCTGGCGGTCGAGCGCGCGGACGTCGGTGTGGGCGGTGCTGCATCCCGCGGGCACAGGGGCCGGCGGCGAGCGGTGGCCAAGGTGCATGGCCCCAGCTGCGGGCGATGGACAGGGCGCGCAGGGAGCCGGCGCGGACGTGGACGGCGCAACTACCGGCCGCCGGGCGTGCGGGGACCGGACTCCGACGGGCGGCGCGACAGCTAGCGGTAGTGCCGGTCAAGGCGCGTGGGCGTCGGCCAGTGGCCAAATGCGCTGGCAGCAGTGGCCAGGGTGCCCGACAGAGCGTGGGGGAGTTGGCCACGGATGGTGTCGCTCCGCCGCAGCAGATGCGTCTTGGCAAATGAAGGAACGGCGGTGCCACCGCCACGGTCGAGCTACCATGGCCATGTTTCGGGAATGTTGAGATTGAGCATGTATCGTGAGGTAAAGATACTCCGGGCATAAGCCCTCACCGGCTCTAATGCCGGTGGAGATGATGGCGGCGCTTCAGGGCGTCGTTTTTCCCCGTTGGGGCGTCATTTTGGAGCTTCAACCCTACGGCGCGTGGTTTTCTGGGTGAAAACCCTGTCCAAATCCTAGACGAGCGATGGCGACACCGTTGGTGTCGTACCCTCCTTGGAGGCATCGTGTCTAGAGACCCATCTCAATTCTTAGCATCTCTGGTTCATTGGTCATGGGCGGCCGCTGCTGGTGGTGGCAATCTCGCCACGTGGCAAGCTAGACGGGTGTTGTTGAGCCCACGTGGAGGCGTTCGTAGTCATGTCAGCGATTGGAGGTCGTCGCATAGCAGTGGTTAGTGCGGCATGGGACTTCGTCTTTGGACGGCGCTTGTGGCATCGGCTTCGTGGGATGACTTGGCTTTGCAGCGGGTTGCGGTGGATTATTTCAGCTTGGCTGGGCTATCTAGGGCAGCACAGGATGGCGCAAGTGACTTCTTCAGTTTGTTGTCATTGCAGCGGAGGCTACATGCGGGGGTGAAGCAAGGATGTGAGGTCGGCTTGCAGTGACGGCTTGGTGGTACATTGGAGATCCGGGGACGCGGGGCAACTTCGCTCACCACCCTGACTGTGATTTAAGAAATGGATCCGGGATACGGAGTCTGAGGCGGGCGTGGCGAGGCCCCCGCGTGCGGAGTTTCCTCGAGGCGGCGAGAGAGGTGGAGTCCGCAGGCGATGAGAGAGGTGGAGTGTGACGATGGAAGTGGCGAGGCCCCCGCACGATGTGTTTTCGTGGTGGCGACTGTGAGGCAGCCTACGAGAGTTCCGGATTCGGTGGCATCACCCCGTCACGTGGAGTGTGATGTTGCAACGGCATTACGGCGGAGGGTCCCGCATGGCGGCGGCTTTCTCGGTGTGGTGCAGTCTGCTTCTATCGATTTTTTATCGACCCCAGGTCGCGTTTGCAGATTCTCGATGACTATGTGGGTATGTTGGTGGGTGTCGCGTCTGAGGGGGAGTTGTTGTGTTCCGTGTCGATGTCCCAATCCGACCGGACTAAGTTGAGTTGTTGCCAGCGTGAGTTGAGGTCCCAATCCAACCTGCCGGGTTTTTGTAATTTATTATGTTTGTTTTTCTTTAATTGTAACGTCCCGTCTGGACTTCATCTTCTTTTTAATATAATCGGCAGCTCTCCTGCCCGGTTCGTTTCAAAAAATATTACTTTGTACTGTCAAAACCAAGAGAAGAGTATTTTCATTTAAGAGCCTCCAACAATTTGATGGATATATATACATATTCTTAATTTGAATATGAATTCTATTTAGGATTTAAGGTTTAGATACTACTATATTTAGGATTTAACCACGCACAGACATAGATACATCTATATTTTTCCTACCAAATTTTATGGACAAACCTTTGAGCTCATTTATAGGTTATAGATGTAACTTTAGGTATATTGATGATAATGCCCAACAAGTTTGCATTTAATCTTTTTTTTGCCCAAAAGTTTGCACTTAACCTTACAGTGCTCGCCCTGGCAACGCGCGCGGGGTCCTGTCTAGTTATGTTTGATAAAAGCATATCTTGTCTTTACTGGCAGAAAAAAAATACACCATTCATGTATAGCTTGCACTCAACAAAAAGCTCTTGATGTTTCTTCTTGGTCAAAAGAGTATAATCTCGAAACAGGCAACATAAAAGAATTTCGATCTATCTGTCTATAAAAGAAAAGGAAGGAACATTAATCTATATGATTTTTGTTTCTCAGTAATAAAGAAGAGATTAAACACCCACTAATTGTTGTAGATCAAGGGTGGAGCTGGGGAAAAAACAAGGAGAGCCAAAAAACAAGAATGTGTTAGGATCTAGCTAATTTATATGAAACCTCCTTTTTGGAGATTTGGAGGAATTCATCAGATGTGGATCATTCATCCGTTGCGACCTAATGGGAGTAACTAGAAATTTTGTGTGCTCCACTAACATGCGGGAGGGTGTAAAATAAATTGAAGGGCAAAACTTTAAGAATTCATGACTACTCCAATAGATATGATAGGCAAATTTGTAATTCAAACAGGTTGTCTCATCTCATCATGGCCGGTTTGCGACCTTATCACCCCGTTGCATGCAGTAGCTATAATAAACATTTAGAGATCGCTGCTAGGTGATTGTCAGGTTACTGGTTTTCAGGTCGGGGCGTGTTGTGTCTCTGGTGGCAGTTTATTAGTTTTCACGTCGGGTCTTATGCTTCTTCTTCTTAATGCAATGATAGACAGTCTCCTGCGTATTTAAGAAAAAAAAGTTGAAATGTTATGATCCAATATATGTTGGGGAGAGAGACGTTCTGATCTCGGACTGAAGACACTTTGCACTGTGATGTCTTGTTTTTGAATTTGAAGAAAATTGACCTTAAATCTGGTGTAACACCCAAAAATAGCCTATTTAAAATTTTTATTAATTTATTTGCTTTTTATTAAATTGTTCATAATCAATATAGGTTAAACAAATTATTTATGAAAATTAAAATCAAATATAAACTGTAGAAATATTTTTGTTGCATTCATGCTGGCTGCATTGAGTTTTGGTTGTGTGCGATTCAATTAGAATTTAATTCGAACTTGAAATGCATTGGTTCAATTTTTAGAAAAGTTGTTTTGGTCCGGTTTCGTTTCGCCCCCCTGAACTTTTCCTCGGTTTGCTTTTGCTCCCTCACCTCTTACCTCACGGCCGAAACCACCGACAGCCCCGGCCCAACTCCTCCCCTCGGCCCAGTGCGCCTTCTTGCGTCCGCTTGGCCCAAAACGCCCCGCCGGCCCATTCCCTCTCGCGCCAGCCCCACGCGCTGCTCCCGGCCCAGCGCCCGCTCCCCCCCACCCCCCGCGCGCGGCCCAGCCGGCCCACCAGGCCGCCGCACCTGCCTCCTCCCGCTGGCCGCTGCTAGGCGCTGTGCGCCGCCGCCGCCGCCTTGGCGTCCGTGCCACGCCCACCTCGGTGCCCGAGCCCTTCCTGCATCTCCCTCGGGCCTACTTAAAGCTACCACCCTACGCCCACCTCCCATCAACCACCGCCGCCCTCGCTTGCTCCCCTACACAGTGTCGCCGGCCGACCGAACAGAGCATCGCCCTTTGTTGGCGGTCGTTACGGCTCGTTTTCCACCACCACTACTCGGGAGTAAAAGAGGCTTTATGCAACATTCCATGCACTTAGGTTTATTTCTAATAAAGTTTCATGAGTTTTGGTGTGTTTCACTTGTGCAGGTACATTAACGACAAATATGTGCTATTGGGGTCGTAACTAACCGATTCGGCCGAACGACACGATTCGGCCAGTTACCCCCCTTAGTCGTATACGACGCGAAGCACAACCGGAAGGCCGTGCATGTCAGCAATGACCGAGCGACGACCATGCAAGACACTTGGACCATCGACACGTCACTTCTGGGCCGAACCAACACAATGACCACCACATACAAGCAGCCTAGAAGGTCCAGGAGGGAGAGGCAGTGCAGGGGAGCGCTACTGGACCAAAAGCCTAGTTTGGCCGAATCTCCCAATTCGGCCGAATCCCCTAATTCGGCCGAACCGCCCCTAGGTGATGCACCGACCCTGCGCCGCCTCAGCAGCAAGGCGGTGCCACATGGCAATTCAGCCGAATTGCTCGGTTCGCCCGAACCGGCTTGTTCGGCCGAATCAGTCGGGCACCGCCCTATGGTTGCTTGGCCGCTGCTCCATCCTCCACCGCCCTTCCTTGCTATAAATAGAGGCCCTCCTTCACCTGAAAGAGACACAGCACAAGAGAAGAGCTCTCTAGCTAAGTTCTGCCACTTTCATACTTAGAAGATAGGGAGAGAGGAGTGGTGAGCGTCCGGAGAGGAGCCGGAGTGTCGGCCCCTCTTCCAGCTGTACCTCTACAGATGTGGCTCTGCTTTGAGTGACATCCGGGTCGTGTCTGGTAACTCTTGTATCTCTTCCTGATTAATTGAGTAGTCAGTTCTACTTTTATTTACTTGCTGGTTCTTCGTTCCATGCTTAGTTGATTGGTATAATTGTATACTGGTTGCTTGGCTTCGGTGCTTGTTTTTCTATAGGAGATAAGTATTAACCGACTAGTGTAGGCGTGGTGCCTATACTAGAGGTTAACTTAGTTTGTCCCCGAGTCTACGGATGTGGTAGCCGTTAGGTGGTGACAGCCGTATACGGCCTACGTAGTCCATCACGTTCGTCTCGGCCTGCAGGATCCCAGAGTGTAGGATTGGTGACACCCCTTCTCATCCCTTTCTGCATGTCATAGGTTCTATTGTCCCGAAGCAAGTATCTATCTGTACCCTCTGATTCACTCAGTTAATCAGTAGAGTGCCTCTATCAGACTCGTACCCTCTCTACCCTCTCATCGCTTTTCTTCCCTCTTTGTTGTTGTCGTCCACTTCATCCATCCAATTCCATAACCCTTGGACAACTTAGTTTAGAATTAGTTCACTTCTCGTTCCCCGTGGAAATCGATACCTTGGAATACTCCCGGGTGAAAGCTACATCGGTATCCATCCGCTTGCGGATTTATCTGTAGGCCGTAAGGAGTGCCAACAAGCTTTCTGGCACCGTTGCCGGGATACAGTAGCTTTTCTGATTCCGAACCCAAGTTGTCCGTGTATCTCACCGTCCACCACATGGATTCCACTCTTACCTTACGTCAACATTCGGCCCCAAAGGGCGATTGTTTGGAGCCTCCACCATCATCACATCCCATCCACACACTCGGCTATGAGCTGTGTCCCGGCTTCATAGCCATGGTTTGAGAGCAAACGTTCTCAGGAATGAATGCTGAGAGTCCCTATGCGCATTTATGAGAGTTTGAGCAACTCTGTTCTTGCCTCACCATATAGGGCATGACACAAGAGACACTCAAATGGAAGCTATTCCCATTTTCATTAACGGGAGGAGCAAAGAAATGATACTCTCTATCTGTCGGAAAAATGGAAGGGAGCTGGGAAATCCTTAGAGAAAAATTCTGCCTAAATTTCTTCCTAGTTTCCAAGGTAGCCAGCCTCCGAATCGAAGTTCTTACCTTTAAGCAATTAGAGGGAGAATCGTTTGGAGCTGCGTGGGCTCGTTTCAAGCAAATTTTGGCCTCAGGACCAGACCTAAGCCTACCAGAACCAGTTGTTTTACAACATTTTAGCCTTGGCCTCTGTCCCATAGCCACCACTTTCTTGAACTCTGCTTCAAGAGGGTCATTCTCTCATTTGACTCCCAGTGAAGCGAGGATAATCTTGGATCGTATCCTGGATGACACTCCCTACACTGGAGTTTATGACGAACTCCCCAATGAAGAAGAGAAGCAGCCTGAACCTGAAGAGCCTACATGTTCTCAATCCAAATCTATCAGGTCTTCCATCCCGTCAGAACCTAACCTGGACTACTATGAGCCACACTACACCACTCCCTATGATTTTGACGATGATCTATTCGAGGACATCGGGAGTGCAACAAGTTTCCCATTGGAACAACGTGTAGAGTATAAGGATCAACCTCCCGACAAGGAAGAACTGGAACATCAGAGGGAGTACTTGGGACGTCTCTCTGCTGTGATGAGTCGGGAATGGCTAGAAGAGGCCGAAGCCTCATCTGAGGTGGTCAGAATGCCCAAGAAGATCAGAAGAATTTTCTGTGAAATTCTAGGTTACGACCAAGAAATCGGGTACGACCCGAGCCTCGGAATCAACATAATCTCTAGCTCTTTGGTGCGAGCTCAACTCCGCGATGAACCATGGTCATCATCTCAAAAGCGTCTAAGGTTCACATCGGGAAGGATCCTCGATTGTTTAGGGATCTTGAGGGTCACACCCGTTAAGATTAATGACCCTAAACTTTTCCTGGATTTCCATATCTTTGACCTACCTAATGATTCCACACATTCCATCTTTATTGGTAGGCCAATCATGAAAATCCTGGAAAATTCACCAACAAACCAGCTAGTAGAACTTAGGATCAGAGAAGAACCTGTCCCAGTCTCTTATTCCTATTCCTTGAACCCACAAATAGTGACGGACCCTGATCCTGACCCTGTAGAGTAAGTCATGTCAACAACTCTGGCAGACTTAGAGCAACCTATCCTAAAAGAAGATGCCCAATTCTTTATGGAGGTATAAGAAATTCATCCTCCAATCGAGCCTAAGCCTCTTCCCTCTGGACAGATGGATGCCTTCCTCTTTAGGGACAAACAAACTCCAGTGACAATTAGTGACATGCCCTCTAATGTTGAAACTCAACACATTCTCACTATCCTGGAGAATGATTACTCTGCCCAAGATTTAGAAGGGATTACTAGTAATCATCATACACATCATATCCGTATCTCATCTTATCTTGGGGTCGCAAGGAAAGTGCCACGAAGATTCATCTTTGACCGTGGAAAGACTGGATTCAAAGTCAGAAGCAATTATCTTCCTCTTTCCTACTCCTAAACACGACCTTATGCCTACACTTCCCACCAACATAAAGGGGATTCGTAGTACCTTTGGCCACGCCGGGCTTTATAGGTGTTTCATCAAAAATTTCTCTCTAATAGCCCGGTCGTTAACTAACCTCCTAGCCAAGGAAACCCCTCTCGTCTTTGATAAAGAGTGCTATGCTTCCTTTCACACCCTCAAGAAAGCACTCAATTTCGTTCCCATCATCCAGCCTCCCGCCTGGAGCATCCCACTAGAAATCATGTGTGATGCTGTAGGAGCTGTTGTGGGCCAAACCAAGGACAAGAAGCTTTATGCTATCTCATACGCTAGCATAACACTCACTGGCCCTAGCTCAACTACACAACCACGGAAAAGGACTCTTAGCAGTTGTGTTGGGGACGATCATTAGGGGTACCCAAACCTATGGGATAATCACCCTTGTTAATCACTAATTCACGCACATATCAGAAAAAAGGAAAGCAAATTAAGGCCCACAACCAAGCAATGGACAGGCCCAGTCAAGACACCTCGCGGGGCGCCTCGATGCGCACATCAATCTCTGCTTCGCTCGAGGGAACCGATCCCTCGAGCAAATCAGAAAACTCCACCTCGGTCGAGACCTCTGCTCCGACAAATAATTAATGACGCTCACCGCCACCATGCATCCAAAGTCAAAAGGAAAATCTCTCGCCACGCCGCTCTGACAGCCATGACCCCCCCTGTCGTATCCGCCAACTCCCGTCACTATGCTGCCAAACGAGGCTCTGTGCGGACAAGCCGGCGCTGTGTGTTGGCGGTTGTTACGGCACGTTTTTGACCACCAATACTCGGGAATAATTGAGGACATATGTGACATTCCATGTACCTAGGTTTCATTTCTAATATAGTTCCACTAGTTTTGGTGAGTTCCACTTGTGCAGGTACAACAATGAGAAATACATGCTATAGGGGTCGAAAATGACCGATTCGGCCGAGCGACATGATTCGGCTGGTTACCCCCCTTAGCCGTGCACACCACCGGGAACCGTCCACGTCAACGATGATCAAGCAACAACAAAACATGACACGTGGATGACCGCCAACTCATCTCGGGCCACTGCCACGTCACCCTGGGCTTACACAGCATGAAGACCAACACATATGAGCAGCCCAGAAGGCCCAGGAGGCAAAGGCGGTGCATGGGAGCGGGCCTGGGCCCTGAGCCCAGTTCGGGCAAATATAGGCGGTTCGGCCAAACCACCCCCAACTGCCAACCGCCTTCCCTGAGCAAATCCTGAACGTACAAGTGAAGAGGCAGTTTATCCCACGTTCGGCCGAACCAGGAGGGTTCGGCCGAACTGATCCATACGGCCGAACCGGCCGGGGCTCCCCCCTCGGTCCGTGGCCGTTACTCCACCTCCAAACCGCCATCACTTGCTATAAATGCAGTGGTACAAGCCCCGGTTTCAACACACACCAAGCCAAGGAGCTCTCATTTCCACTTCTCTCTAGTAGAGTTAGGATAGTTTAGTTGGGAGTTAGAGTCGAGTCAAGCTTTGCCTCGGAGGTTCCGGAGTTGTCTTCAGAAGCTCTGGTATAAGCTCTTGTATCTTTTCCTTTTCCTTTTGCAAGACTTGAGTTATCAATAAAATTATCTTTATCATCTTGCCTTTGTCATTTATAGCTTGCTTCTACTTTATTCTAGTTGCATCTATATCGTGTTTAGACTATAGTCGGTTCTAGTTCTAGTGCTTCTAGTTCTTGTTTAAGTCTTTGTCTTAGCTGGTTCTTCGACTTAGCTCAATATTTGCCAGTGAATTGTCACCGGGGGTATGGACGGGTTGCTTGGTTTTGCTAGTGAAGTAAGTAGTCGTTGGTTAGTGTGGGTGTGGTACCCATACTAGTCAGTGGCCTTGGTTTGCCCCCGATTCAACGAACGTGTGGTAGTCGTTAGGTGGTGACAGCCCTATACGGTCTTTGTAATCCACCTCGTTAGTCTCGACCTGTAGGATCCCCCAGTGTGGAGTTGGTGGCACCCCTTCTCATCTCTTTCTACGTGTCACTGGTGTCCATTGTCCCGATGCTAAGACATTAGAGTTAACCCAGACCTTCCAGTGCTAGCTCTTTAGCCGTTGTATCTCTAAGCCAGAGTGACATAGACAGATAAAGTCCATAGGAATCCTCTATATCTTCTTGTTGTCCTCCCAGCTATCTATACATTCTCTCTCTTACCTGAGTCTCCCTTGAGCTGTGTGCCACGGTATATCCACTCCTATCCAATACCATTATCCCTTGTCTTGTTTAGTTGTGTACCTTTCTCTGATAGTCTTGAATACCTGTTTACTAGTACTCTTGCCAAAGCTTCCCTGCGGAAATATAAATTACGATACCTCGGGATACTCCCAGGTGAAGTGCTACAGCGGTGATTCTGTGCGCTTGTAGAATATTTATATATTTTACTAAGCCATAAGGAAAACCACTGAAACACTCCTTACCCAAGTACCGGGATTCTCAATCCTGATATTGGATCGTAAGAAGTGCCAACAAGCATTTATGGCGCCGTTGCCGGGGAAGCAATTGGCTAGAATACTTTTAAACATTTATCTCAAGTTATCTGAGTTGAGTGCACCGCTACTCAAGTGGGTTTACCTTTGCTCTGTTCATTGGTCTTTGTGAAGCAGAGCAGTGTATGAGTGGTTTCCAACTACCGTCAAACTATCAAGAGAATCCTGAGTCACTTTTGAGGAAAGTACGACCCCGTGTTGTACCTCCTCAGAGGCAACTCAGCTTGACGAGCCCAGTCTTTCCCGACGTCGACACGGCTTCAACATCGAGGATGGCAAGCAAGACGATACGCGAATTCTCGGCTCCATCGAGCGAGAATGTGCGTACCGGTCCCACTACGCCTGTCGGAGATGGGACTTTCGAGCTCAAGCCAGCACTCATCAACATGATGCAGGCTAGCCCGTTCTGCGGCAAGCCTCACGAAGATGCTAACGCTCATCTCCAATTACAAGACATGGTACCTTCTATGACAATTTGATTGTGTCACAAAAAAGGAGCTGTTTTGTCACGTTCCCTGATTTGTGACGTCTCTGTGACGAAAAAGCCATCGTCACAGAAGGTCCGTGTCTAAACACCTTTTGTGACAAAATTCTAAAAAAAGTCATAAAATTAGTGACGAACACATCATCGTCACAAACAATTATGACGATTTGAATCGTCATAAATTCAGCTTGAAAATGTCACAACCTCTTGTCTAGAAAGTTGCCACATGTCTGCTGACATGGCAAGATGATGTGTCATGTGACGTGGCAGCTGACGTGGAAAGAATTTTGTGATGATTATATTCATCATGAAATGGGATGACATGGCATTTCCCATTGCTGTTGACGTGGCAAAAGTGTGTGACGAACTAGTACGTCATAAATTGTTTCATGGGCTAACTAGGCCCACATAATAATCAATGCACTAATTTTATTTTATTTGCCCAATTATTTGGGCTCATCAGCCCAAATGCCCGCCCAATATTTTAATGGGGCGAGTGGATATAACCAGCAGCCAAGCCCATCAATTTGAAGCCACACATTTAAATTTTTACAGCCAATTTAAAAATACTTCATTTGTGGGTGTTAGGGACCAAATCATATCATTGGCAAAGCATTCAGCACAAGTAATGTATTTCATCAACGGAAGGTATGCAACCAATTTTTTCATCGATCAGTCACAGGTCCCATAATATAAGTTAACAAGAACCTCTAAAATATTCAACAGAATAGTAATCTTCTAACCTTAAACAAAGAAACAAAATAGTTGAGGGCCAAAGTTCTAGCAGCACATCAAGTTTGAAAGACAAAGAAAAAAAAAGTTCACGACCAAGTTGTAGCTGAGTTTGAAAGCTAAATTTGATGGATGTAGCCAAGATGACAGGCGGACTTAAGGAGCAGACGCTGGACCTTGGAAGGATATTAGTTGACGAAGGAAACCGCTACAATCTTGGACTGTCTTCTTTAAAGTCTCAATCTCTTGTGATTGCTTTGCCATTGCTGCCTCAGATTGTTCTGCCTGGGACTTCATGGTTTCCTTCAAACTTTCAATCTCATGTGATTGTTTAGCCATGGTTGAATCAGATTCTTGTGCCTGCAATTTCAATGTGTCCATCTCATGTCGAAGTTCAGCTTTTTCTTGCTTCTTTGACTCCAGTTGGGCCTCAAGTTCTTGCACCTTCGAAGACATGCCAACTCTGCTGCTTGACTTGGAGGAGGAAAGAATGCCTACATTCTGTAGGAATTTACTTGACTGCGGCAAAACTTCAGAAACAGCAGTAATTGAAGACTTCTGTTGTCCATCATCTTCTGGTTGAGCAAGAATCATCTCCATATCATCCTAGCCAAATGAATAAAATTCAGTCTTGCATAATGGACTAAGATTTAGTTTCACTAGGACTTTGTCAAGAATTAGAAAACAGGAAACACAAACTTACAATTGCTTTCTTAACAGGTTCAGTAAAGCCTTTTTTGCTGCTGCAATGCATATCCTTGAATAGATCAATTGCACTTGGCTCAGTATCTTTGTACTTGTCTTGCTTCTGTAATGATGTGAACAGAATTAATAGTACCATATAACTGTTAGATTAATTGGGCCTTGGCCCATTTAAGTCTCAATTAATCAAAGAATTAAAGGTCCACTAATAAATGCTAGGGAATTAAATCCCGGATGGAGAGTCAACGGGAATCCTAACCAACTTAAATAGTGGACCAACTGTGGACCACTTGTGAAGTTAGTAAAAGGAGATGGGCGTGCCGCGCGCGCGCTCACCTCGCCGGGCCGGGCCGTGGCCGTGTCGAGACGTGACGAGCCGCTCTGCGTGTGCTGTGTGATGAACCTTTTGCCACAAATGACATTGATTGAGTCTTAAACGTTACCAGTAACTGCCGTTTTGATGGCTGAGAGTTACTGATGACGTTTAGTGGCATTATTGGGCTGACCAATAACTGACGTCATTATGGTCATTGCTGCCTCATGCAGTGTCCAGGTTCATCCCCCTCCTCCTCTGGTCGCCTATATAAGAGGGGCTCTCTCCCATAGCCAGACATAAGCAGACTCTCCCTCTCTGGTACTCCTTTCAGGAGACCTCTCTCTTCTCCCTGTTTTTGCTGCTCTCTTGCATTCCCAATGTAATCACTAAATTTGGAAGTTTTATTGGAAAAGGTTATGATAGCGGAGGCTTGTTCCGCTTTTCTTTGTCAGACAATTGTAATAAAGTTGTGAACCATGCTGCAAACGTTAATACTGAATCTAATGTTTGGCATTCGCGACTCTGTCATGTTAATTTTGGTTGTATGATGCGTCTTGCAAACCTGTGCTTAATTCCGAGATTCACCTTAGTCAAAAATTCTAAGTGTCATGTGTGTGTTGAATCAAAACAGCCTCACAAGCCTCATTTCGCGGCTGAGGCGAGGAACTTGGCACCTCTAGACTTAATTCATTCCGATCTGTGCGAGATGAATGGTGTGTTGACAAAAGGTGGTAAAAAGCACTTCATGACTTTAATAGATGATTCTACTAGATTTTGCTACATTTATTTCTTGAAGTCTAAAGATGAAGCGTTAAAGTATTTTAAAATCTATAAAGCTGAGGTAGAAAATCAACATGAGAGAAAGATCAAAAGAGTTAGGTCTGATCACGGTGGAGAGTATTTTTCTAATGTATTCATTGCGTCTGTGAGGAACATGGAATAATTCATGAGAGGACACCTCCCTACTCACCTCAGTCAAATGGGGTAGCCGAAAGAAAGAACCGCACACTGACTGACTTGGTTAATGCCATGTTGGATACAGCGGGACTTTCCAAGGAATGGTGGGGTGAGGCTATATTGACTGCATGTCATGTCCTGAATCGTGTTCCTATGAAGAACAAAGAGATAACACCATTCGAGGAATGGGAAAAGAAAAAGCTAACCCTTTCATACTTACATACTTGGGGATGTTTGGCCAAAGTGAATGTGCCCATAACCAAGAAACGTAAATTGGGACCTAAGACTGTTGATTGTGTCTTTTTTGGTTATGCTTTCAACAGTGTAGGTTATAGATTTTTAATAGTAAAATCTGGAGTACCTGACATGCATGTTGGTACAATTATGGAGTCCAGAGACGCTACATTCTTTGAGGACATTTTTCCTATGAAAGAGGAAGCTAGCACGTCTAGTAATGAACTGTCTATTAATAAAGAACCTAGAGAACCTGCTGTTTCGATAGAACACAATGAACACACACATGTGGAAAATCCTGAGGAGGATGACAATGAAGCTCTCAGAAGGAGCAAGAGACAGAGGACTGCAAAGTCCTTTGGTGATGATTTCATTGTGTACCTCGTGGATGACACCCCTAAAACCATTGAAGAGGCATATTCCTCTCCAAACGCTGACTATTGGAAGGAAGCAGTTAGGAGTGAGATGGACTCTATTATGTCTAATGGTATTTGGGAAGTCGTGGAACATCCGTATGGGTGCAAACTTGTAGGATGCAAGTGGGTGTTCAAGAAAAAGCTTAGGCCTAATGGTACTGTTGAGAAGTACAAGGCAAGGCTAGTGGCTAAGGGATATACTCAGAAAGAAGGAGAGGACTTCTTTGACACTTACTCGCCGATTGCCCGATTGACCACCATTCGAGTACTGCTCTCTCTGGCAGCTTCCCATGGTCTTCTCGTTCATCAGATGGACGTTAAGACAGCTTTCCTAAATGGAGAATTGGAGGAAGAGATCTACATGGATCAGCCAGAAGGTTTTGTAGTGGAAGGTCAAGAAGGAATGGTGTGTAAGTTGATAAAGTCTTTGTATGGCCTTAAGCAAGCTCCTAAGCAGTGGCATGACAAGTTCGATAGAACTTTAACGTCAGTTGGCTTTGTTGTGAACGAAGCCGACAAGTGTGTACTATCGCTATGGTGGGGGTGAAGGAGTGATCTTGCGTCTGTATGTAGATGACATACTGATATTTGGGACAAGCCTTAATGTGATTAAGGAAGTCAAAGAGTTTTTGTCTTAGAGCTTTGTGATGAAAGATTTGGGAGAGGCTGATGTGATCCTAAATATTAAGCTAGTGAGAGAAGGTGATGGTGGGGTTGTTCTCACACAATCCCACTATGTGGAGAAGGTCTTGAGTCATTTTCGGATATAATGACTGCAAGCCAGCTCCAACACCTTATGATGCTAGTAAAATATTAAGGAAGAACAAAAGAATAATGAGAGATCAGCTGAGATACTCCCAAATCATTGGTTCACTGATGTACCTAGCCATCGCTACTAGACCCGATATCGCGTTCGCTGTGAGCAAACTAAGCTGGTTTGTGTCAAATCCGGGAGATGCTCATTGGGAAGCTCTTAAACGGGTAATGCGCTTTCTGAAAGGTACTGTGGACTACGGAATTCACTATACCGGGTACCCTAGAGTACTGGAGGGTTACAGTGATTCAAACTGGATATCCGATGCAGATGAGATTAAAGCCACAAGTGGATATGTGTTCACACTTGGAGGTGGCGCTGTCTCCTGGAAGTCTTGCAGGCAGACCATCTTAACGAGGTCAACTATGGAGGCACAACTCACTGCATTGGACACCGCCACTGTTGAGGCCGAATGGCTTCGTGATCTCCTTATGGATTTGCCGGTAGTTGAGAAACCGATACCGGCTATCCTCATGAACTGTGATAATCAAACTGTGATTGTCAAGGTGAACAGTTCCAAGGATAACATGAAGTCCTCTAGGCATGTAAAGAGGCGGTTGAAATCTGTCAGGAAAATGAGAAACTCCGGAGTGATAGCCTTGGACTACATCCAAACGGCTAAGAACCTGGCAGATCAATTCACAAAGGGTCTTTCACATAACGTGATAGACAATGCATCCAGGGAATTGGGCTTGAGACCCATGTGTGTTACTCAGTAGTGGTAACCTGTCCTATGTGATCGGAGATCCCGTGAATTAGGATGGTGAAACAAGCTACTGTTTAACTGAGAGAAGAGAACCTTTGAAAAGGGCTCATTCCAATGGAGGTGCATTTCTCTTCTAAGTCTGTATGGCAGGTTGGTGAAAACCTTAATGTGATCCGAGTGGCTCAATGAGGGCAAAGATGTTGACCTACAGAACATCTCAAAGGATTGCACCTATATGGGTTCGATTGCTAGTCACAATCTATGAGATAGGGTGATCTCTAGATACCCATGAAAGGCACAGAGTATGACTTATACGCTCCAACCCGAGGGGATGCTTATAGCAGCCTAGTACTGGCAAAGGGGCTCTAGTTAAGCTTATTTGCACAAAACTGTCAATTCAAGGCATAGTCCATTCGTCAGTTGTGAACAAGTGTAGCTCTTGCCCCAGGTGGATGTTCAACTTAACA
The DNA here is from genome assembly GCA_033239725.1 of Echinochloa phyllopogon. NCBI lineage: Eukaryota > Viridiplantae > Streptophyta > Magnoliopsida > Poales > Poaceae > Echinochloa > Echinochloa phyllopogon. The sequence goes on along the minus strand of BTCW01000015.1, from coordinate 16,449,041 downwards.
GTCCCCGCCATGAGGCCAGTATATCAAAACAACAGTTGAGTCGAGAGTATTTCCTTGTGTACCTTGAAATTCTTGGTGGGGATTGTTAGATTAATTGGGTCTTGGCCCATTTAAGTCTCAATTAATCAAAGAATTAAAGGTCCACTAATAAATGCTAGGGAATTAAATCCCGGATGGAGAGTCAACGGGAATCCTAACCAACTTAAATAGTGGACCAACTGTGGACCACTTGTGAAGTTGGTAAAAGGAGATGGGCGTGCCACACGCGCGCGCGCTCGCCTCGCCTCGCCTCACCTCGCTTTGCGTGTGCTGTGTGATGAACCTTTTGCCACAAATGACATTGATTGAGTCTTAAACATTACCAGTAACTGCCGTTTTGATGGCTGAGAGTAACTGATGACGTTTAATGGCATAATTGGGCTGACCAATAACTGACGTCATTATGGCCATTGCTGCCTCATGCAGTGTCCAGGTTCATCCCCCCCTCCTCCTCTGGTCGCCTATATAAGAGAGGCTCTCTCCCATAGCCAAACACAAGCAGACTCTCCCTCTCTGGTACTCCTTTCAGGAGACCTCTCTCTTCTCCCTGTTTTTGCTGCTCTCTTGCATTCCCAACGCAAGCTTTGCGCGCACTCTGCTTGCGTGAGCAGTTGCCTCCGAACCTCCCTGTCTAGTGATCCTGCTCGGGATAGGCGGGCGATAAGGTTTTTGGGGAGCGTACGAGTACGGGCCTGCTCGCTGCTGTGAACGACTACTTCCTGGTGGCCAACTTCGTCAACCCGAACGACTACTTCCTGGTGGCCAACTTCGTCAACCCGAATGACTACTTCCTAGCGGCCAACTTCGTCAACCCGAACGACTACTTCCTGGTGGCCAACTTCGTCAACCCGAACAACTACTTCCTGGTGGCCGTCTTCCTCACGTTAACGACTACGTCCCGGTGACCGTTCGAGGGACTCCACTGCATCGACTCGCCACTGCACCGAATTAGATCGAATGCTTCAAGCAAGGCGAGGATGGTTAACACTATTCCTCCAGCTGGTGATGGCGCATCCGGTGCCTCCGGTACTGGCCCCGCCTCTGGGTACATCCTGAACATCTTTTTGTTCTTGTTTCGGTTTCTCATGTTGTTCATGTTATTTAGGAGAATTAACTTGAACACTGGCACATGTTATGTTACCACTGGATCACTCACTGTTGTCATGAATTTGTTGCTAATTTTTGGAATTAAAATATACCGAATGATGCCTAAATTTCTAACAATAACTTCTCCAATAAAGGAAGTACTTGCACCCAAACATGATAGTATAACTCCTCCAATAAAGGCATCATTCGGTATATGGTCGAAAGATGTCTTCAAATATCATAGTTGAAGGAAGCAAACTATATGGTCGAAAGCTATATGGTCGAAAGATGTCTTCAAATATCATAGTTGAAGGAAATAAAAAATTACTACAATGTTGGCGGTCGTTAAAACCCAAATTCGACCACCAATACGCGGGAATAAATGAGAGACTATGCAACATTCCATGTACTTAGGTTTTAGTTCTAATAAAGTTCCACGAGTTTTGGTGAGTGTTGCTTATGCAGGTACAATATCTACAAATACGTGCTATAGGGGTCGAAAATGACCAATTCGGCCGAACAACACGTTCGGCCGGTTACCCCCCTTAGCCGTACAGGCCAGCGGGAGCCGTCCACGTCAACCAAACGACAACACACGACACGTGGACGACCGCCAACACATCCCGGAGCACCGACACGTCATCCTGGGCCGAATCAACTCAAACCCAAGCACCAGAGGCCAGCCCAAGGGGTCCAGGAGCAAGAGGCGGTGCACGGGGGGCGTTCTGCGCTGAAAGCCCAGTTCGGCCGAACCCACCAGTTCGGCCGAACCGCCCCCAATGCACCAACTGCCTCCAGGAGTGCATCCATGCCGTCCAGAGCCAAGTCGGTGGATCCAGGGGTTCGGCCGAACCGACCTGTTCGGCCGAACCCGGTCTCTTCGCCCGAATCAACAGGGAATATCCCCTGGCTCCCTTGGCGGTTACTCCACTCCAAACCGCCTTAGGACACCTATATAAGCAGTGGCATACACCTTGTATCAAACACAACACAAGAGTAGAGTGAGCGTTGCCAAGTTCCGCCACTTGTATCAGTAGAATAGGGAGAGAGGAGAGGTGAGCGTCCCGGAGAGGAGCAGGAGTGTCGGCCCCTCTTCCCGCTGTACCTCTACAGATGTGGCTCTGCTTCGAGTGACAACCGGGTCATGTCTGGTAACTCTTGTATCTCTTTCTGATTAATTGAGCATTCAGTTCTTACATCTATATACTTGTCTCGTTCTTTGTTCAATGCTTAGTTGATTGTTATAACTGTATACTGGTTGCTTAGCTTGGGTGCTTATCTTGCTATAGGAGATAAGTAGTTATTGACTAGTGTAGGAGTGGTTCCTAGACTTGCCAGTAACCCTAGTTTCTGCCCGTCGCAACGGAGGTGGTAGCCGTAAGGTGGTGACAGCCCTTTCGGTCTTCGTAGTCCATCACGTTAGTTCCGGTGTCCTAGGACCCAAGGTTCAGGGTAACCGGCACCCCTTCTCATCCCTTTCTGTGTGTCGGAGGCTCTGTAGTCCCGAAGCAAGTATCTATCTGTATCTTCTGCTCTGCTCAGTCAATCGGTAGAATACCCTTACCAGACCTGTACCATCTCTACCCTCCTACCTCTTCTCTTCTCTCCTTGTTGTCATCATCCACCTCATCCATTTCATTCATCCACTCCATCTACCTAGGACAACTTAGTTTAGGATTAGTACACTTCTCGTTCCCCGTGGAAATCGATACCTTGGAATACTCCCGGGTGAAAGCTACATCGGTATCCGTCCGCTTGCGGATTTATCTGTAGGCCGTAAGGAGTGCCAACATACAATAGCTCCTAAAACCTGATGATAGAAAGGAAGCAAACTATACAAACCATAACAACTGTACTAATATTTGGTTGCAAGGCTGTGAATAATTAATCACAAATGAAGGACAATTCCAAAGAATAAATGCATGTATGGTATCAAGCAAAAGCATAAATTCAGTGGAGAAAAACCAAAATAAAAGGAAACATGGAAATATAGCCATAGTGGCAAGACAGACGAAATGGAAGTGGATCCAAAAAAACTGCACCCATAGCTATGCATGTACCCACATAGCTTATTCGTTTCAAGAAAGCATGCACATTCATCTAATGATTGCACATAAAAAACAAATTTGGTGTGGGTACAAAGGATCTGAAATAATTTGTCTGAACAACTTTGGATCTATTTGGTTGGAAAGATTAATATCTTTGCCCACCTTTGTCAAAACATATGCTAGTTTTTCTCTAAAAAGAGAAATGCAAGTGGCTGAATCTAAACTAGAATTCTTAACAATGTGTTTTCATGCTTATTGTGACCTGACAAGAGCCATTGGAATAACCATAATCTTCTGAATAGAAATGGATAATATTAGCTTAAAACAATAACACAATATCATGAGTACTAAACATGCTAAAAAAATATAACTAGTGGCAGGTATTTTCTTACCACGAGATAAGTTTTTGCAATATAGCACTGAGACCCTGTCCTCTGCTGGAATATAACCTTTCCTCGATTATGTTGGTTTATGATACACTTGTCCTGTGGATGTGGATCCATGAATTTATACAGTTAGTCTATAGGAGCAAACAATTCAAGAGGAAAAGAAGAGAAACTGCATTTCTGTGAACCTAGGATTGGTTGGGAAGATTTCATAATAGCATAATCTGAAACCTACATATGAATTTGCACTGAATTTACACAAAAATATAATAGCTATGTTCCAGTTTACATAATTATTAGAACTGAATTAGAGCAGAAATACATGTAGATTTCATAAGTTAATAATCTTAAATGTACATGAGTATTAGCACTGAATTTACACAAAAAGCAGATCAGTTAGATTCCAATTTCCTTGATTACTAGGACTGAATTAGAGCAACAATACATGTACAAAAATTCAGATCCACTTAACTAAATACATTTTCTCATGACTAACTAATACACAGGGAGGTGCTGCATGAATAACTAAGAGATATTCGAGGTTCATTCTCTATATGAAGCAAGTATGTACGTGCCATACCTTGTGCTTTGGGCTTGACCACATCTCTACCAATTCTCTCCATTGGTCATCAGTCATCTGCTTGATAGGCGACGTAGTGCTCACTTGATTTGCTGGAACCCCATCGAAGTACTTCTTTTTCAGCTTATGCCTCCTCTGTCGTTGTCCACACTTTAGCAAGTCAACACATGCGTCTTTCACTGGCTTGCTATCGATGTCCATGGTGAATTGACCCTAGTTTAAAGCATGAAGAATAGAATTTGAGAATGCAAAGGACCCTAAGAAATTTGATTGAACAACTCAATCGGAAGTTGACTTACAGCATGTTTTCCAATGTAGTTTGTAATTTGTGCCTCATCCTTCTTGTAATTCTTCCAGTGTGGATAGATTGGTATGTGCTGCCTGAGAATGATCCCACCCTCTGATGCAAGCTTTGCGGCTTGCATAGGTGGCTCCGGCCTTCTCTTCCCTTCAGAAATTTGGATTGGTATCTTAGTACCTAACCCCCTGCTTAATGAATCCAGCTGTATGCCACGAGTTTGTCCCCTCGGCGCTTGTTGTGTTGTAGCAGTCAGTGCTCCTAACAAATATAATGGTGTGGTAAGTAAATATCAACTTGCCCTATGAATTGCATCTGCACTACTATAATTTTAGCAGCAAATCTGAATGATCCTACTTGTAGATGAAACAATTGAATTTCATACCCTAATTAATGTAGCAAACAACATTCCATTTGCATATATATATGGTTAAGCACTTGCCTTCATCAGCAACGTCTATTTGGTCAGCATCATGCTGTGCTGGAGAACTAGGAGGCTCCAATTCATCATTTGTTGCAGCATTGAACCCTTGGGAGGGTACTTGTTTAGTGGCTGCACTCCTTTGTCTTGTGACCCTAGTAGGTTCTTCTAGTTGCTCAGGTGCTGCCACTCTCTTAGATCTTCTATTTCCTCTAGCATTGGTGTTGGCACCATGGCTGGAGATAGTGTTAGATGCACCCTTTGAAAGCTGTGAAACCTCAATAGATAGAATAGAACGAGAATCAGATGCAAGTCTATGAAATAGTTGATATAGGACAAACATTGTAATGAAGAGAACAATTTGTACCTGGCTGACCTCATCCTGTTCAGAGCCCCCATCATTGTCCTGTCCGTCATACAGAGATCCTGATGCTTGAGGAGCATCGCCCTTGCTTATTGCACTTCTATTACCAACCATGTACCCGAGGAGTCCACCAAGTTGAACCTTTGGACATGCTCGCTGCCAAGATGGACCTCCTTCTGAAGAAGATGGAGGCCCCTGTTCAAGAAACAGTGCAAGCCATGGATGCTCGCATGACATGCGAGGTCGGTGGCAACACAGGCCATTCGGGGAATGATTGCCCCGAAACGCGAGAAGATGCCCACTACATCAACAACTCCAACAACAATCGGTATCGTCCGAACAACTACGGCAATCAAGGCTGGAATTCGCGCCCGAATCTCTCTTTTGAGAGATCTTCACAAGGTAACAATTTCAATTCCAGTACTTTCAATAATCAGCCGTTTATCAAAGATCTTGTGCTAGGCTAGGGTAAAATCAATGAAAATATTAGTAAAAAGTTTGTTGCAACTGATAAAATCTTGGAAAGCATAGATGCAAAACTGGAATCTTTCTCTTCTGCTATAAAAAGTCAATTGAGCTTCAATAAAATGATAGAAACACAAGTTGCTTAATTAGCTGCTTCTGTTCCTGTTTTTGAATCTGGGAAGATTTCGGGGCAACCCGAACCTTCCATTGAGTCTATTAAAGCAGTAACCATAAGATGGGGTAAGCCGTCTCGTGGTTCGTTCTGTGCTAATCATGCAGGGAAGGCCTCGTACATCCAAGTGGATACACCCAGAGGGCTGTACCTACCAAGAGCTGCCAAGAAGGCCATCATCAACACTCCTCCGGAAAGGAAGGAAGATCCCGGAGAGCCAGTCATTCAGTGCTCGATTTGGAATCGATGCATTGAAAACACTCTTTGCGATCTTGGAGCTAGCATCAACATCATGTCAAAGGTATTATTCAAAAAGTTACGCTACCCTGTTCTTTATGCTACAAATGCCCAGGTGCAGCTTGCAGATTCGTCAATCCGCTACCCCGAGGTGGTGATTGAAAATGCCCCGGTCCGAATTTGGGGATATTATGTCCCTACAGATTTCGTAGTCCTTGACACGGGGAATGATTATTCGTTTCCCCTTGTGTTGGGCCAGCCATTTTTAAACACCGCTCAGGCTAGAATTGATGTGGATACGAGAGAAATCTCGTTCCATATCAGCGGAACGCTGATATCATTCATGTTTCAACCCGGGAGTTTAGAAGAACAAGGGAATTCACTCCAGAGCAAAGAAGCGCTGAGTGTTTCCTGGAAGCCCTCCTTAGTGGAGAGCTGGAAATACTCGGTGCTGAGTAGTGGGATCAACCCACTGCATCTGAAAGTGAGGATGAAATGGACCGCCTCTTCCGGAAACAAGAGGAGGATCAAGCTATATGGAACACACCAGAAGATCCGATTCCACCGCCACCGACACCTACATCGAAGAAAATCAAGAAGGTGTGGCGGAAGAAGCAGAGTTCATCGTCCGAACCATCCACTCCAGGATCGGACGATGACAAAAATCACTAAAGACAGGAGGAGTCTCGCTCACGGACTTTAAACAGGAGCTCTCGCTGCGAGCAAAACCGGTATGTATCTTATGTTTCCCTTCCAAAATTTATTTTCCATCATTGCATTTGCATGTTTCCCTTACAAAATAAATGAACCACTTGTCTAATTAATTTGAAAGAGAGTAGAAAAATTGCAAACATGGTAAAAAAATAAATGGACAATGTGCTGAAATTTATTTACAGTGGGTGTAAAATGTAATTCTCATCATTTTTACCCCTTCTAGAACATCTCCATTTATTTACCACCATCACCAACCAGCACAAAACATGTCTACCTCACTCAACATGGCTGCACACTCACCAATTATCACAAACATGGCAGCATGGGGGTAACTCCACTAACTTCCACTTTGGTCATGTCAAATTTGCTTCTTACCTACCACTAAAATCCACTCACATGACCAAGGCAAGTGCTGGCCACATAATTTTGTGTGCAACCAAGGCAAAGGTGAGTGCTGCACTCACATGGGAGTGCCCAGGCCACTCAGTCCAATTTGGCCGAATTGGGCCATTCGGCCGAATGGCCTGGCTGCCTCCCCTCTGCCTATAAATGCTGGGCATTGCTTGCCAGCTTCTCACACACTCACACTCTGAAAAAATCCCACCAGAAGCTCTCTCTCTCTCTATCTATCTCTCAAGTTCTTTGCTCTAGTTATTGCTCAAGTTCTTCTTTAGTTCTTGCTCAAGTTGGTTCACTTGCATTGCTGAAAAAAATCCTAAAAAAATAGTTTGCCTTTGTTCGATCTTTGTGCTGAAACCTGAACGTGTTTGTGGCGGTTTCTGACACCCACAAGAACGACTAACCTTTTGTGGAGGTTTTCATCCCCGCAAGAACGACTAACTCTCTTGAATGACTTGATTTACCGGTTCTAACCCCATGTATTCAGTCCTTCGGGTAGTCGTTGCGCTAACCTTTTGCAGGAAGCATGTCGAAGCTCTTCTCCACGTTCCGTCGCTCCGCCTGGCTGAGCAAACGCTCGGACGATGCTGAGCTCCCTAGCCCCGTCCCGCGATTCAAGCCAGATGGATGTGGATGAGTCAGGGGCAGCCAACTTGGGGAGAGGCTTGCCTCGCAACCAACCCGGCAGCTCCTGAATGAGAGTGACATCATTCTTCGGACGGACCGGGAGCGGAACGTCTTCAACATGCTACGCCTGAAGGAGTTTGAGCATACCCGTGTCTACGAGTAGGACATGCTCGTAAGAACGGGTATGGACGAAGAGTTCCCAGAAGTCTTCGAAGCCGTTGGCTGGGGCAACTTCTGGCGTGTCGACGAACAAGGTTCGTATCTCCTCACCCTCGAATTTCTTTCGACTCTCACATCTGGACGGGAGGGTGTTCACTTTCAATTTTTCAACCAAGAGTATTCCTACTCTTGGAGGGATTTGAGTACGGCTCTGGGTTTTGCTAGTCATTGTTCTTTGGAGCCTGCCAGAGCTTTGAAAAGTTTCAGTCGGGACAGGTTCTGGAAAAGATTTCGGGAAGCACCAATTGTTCTGCACCGCGCACGAACAATATTCATAACCCACCTTCTGATTTGTGTCCCGTTAATACAGTCGAGTTGCGGTTCTTATACGCTATGGTTAAACAAGTTGTTGTTTCTCCGGTAAAAGATTTGGTTGCCCATTGGATGTCTCATCACTCTCGCGTGGGTAGCGTGGCGGTGACTTCTCTAGTCACTCGCCTTGCTAACCAGCTGGGCGTTCTGGAGGGCGCCCAACTTGCGTACTTAGAGACAGCGCAGCCCGTCGTGGATGCTGAGCACTTTGTGCAAGGTCACATGATACGACGGGCGCCCGATGCAACGCTGGTTATGATCTATCGCGGTTATACAACCGAGGTGCCCCTGCCCTGTGCAGGACTGAGGTTGTATACCGCTAAAAAATTAACACTCCGGTTGAGTACTGAGGCGGATGACTCTCCTCCTCGGAGAGAGCCGGCTCGGCACAGTGTTGCGGGAGAGGGCCATTCTGCCGGGGGCAAGCCAGACGTGATGTCGGGCTTTTCACCACTCAAGAACCAGAAACTTCACTGATGCAGCCGCATCGACACACGACTGCATTCGAGGCAGCTTACGATGCATACGGTGGTTCCGGGACGTCCGGAGCAGGAGGCTCTAGACAACCCCAGGACCCAGACTACTTCACCTCGGGCTACTGGGACTATGCTCCGAGTACAGACTTAGAGTACTCCCAGGGATGGTACGGAGGAGGGTACAACAGTGCCTCCCGATCATACTTCCCTGGGCACTCTCAGTCCGCACGATTCGCTGCACCCAGTGGCTACGACATTGGTCGAGAGTTGTCTTTCATCTCCGACCGGGTCAACCTCCTCAACGACCGTACACGGAGCATTGAAGACACCCTGGCACACCATTCTCAGTATCACCAAGAGAATAGCAGTGTGCTGGACTCTCTATGGTACGACGTCCAGCAGCAGATGGATCAAATGTCAGAGTACTTTTCGAAGTTTCAACCCTACCAGTGAAGAATCCAAGCTTGGGGGAGGACCCCCATCAGGTATGTTCAATCTCCCTTCAGCACCTTGATCTTGCATTTGCCATCTCCCTTTCCATTTTACTTCCACCTTAAAATGAAAACACCAAAAATATTTCCCTTGAATAAAATAACTCCCAACTATGCATGGAATGAGCCCCATATGCCTCTCACCTTGGAAATGATGAATAGTTGCTCTGTCATTAATTTTGCAAGTGCCCTGTTTTCAACTAGTTGCTTTATAGTACTTGAGTTATTTGGCATGAGTAAAATGAACCTGAAAACCTCGTGGGAGCACATGCTTTTTAGGGTTTACGTCAGCTCAGATTCTCCCAACCTGCTTGTATCCCCTACTACTCACAGTCCGGTGCAGGATAATACATTGCACGCTCCATCTTGCTGGACGTACGGTCTTGCGATCGGAACCAGGATAAATTCATGTCATTGCATTACCTTCTGCATCAACCATCAGGGGAGGGAACATAGCGCATTTTAGGTTGGTGTCGGGACCACGATTTCCAAACACCGACAAGTTGTGTTTGTTATAGACAAATTCTGGTCCTAGCAAGTTGGGGCAAAGGTCATAGTCTATTCAGACCATGCTGCTCTGAAGTATCTTTTGACCAAATAGGATGCGAACCGAGACTCATCCATTGGGTCTGTCTCAGATACAAGTCCCGTTAGATCACCTCATTGATGATTTCTTACGGGATGATAGGCTCCTCAATGTCACAATACTAGAGCCGTGGTACGCCAACAAAGTCAACTTCATGGTGTCTGGGTACGTCCCATCGGGTGAAAATAGGAAAAGATTGGTTTACGAGAGCAGACTTCACCTATGGGACGACCCATGTCTGCTCCGGTAATATTCAAGTTTGGGGGAGCCGCATTTTTATAGCCACACCTTATCACCCCCAAACTTGTGGTCAGGCAGAACATCTAACATGCAGATCAAGAACATTCTGCAAAAGATCGTCAATAAGATGGGTAGGCACTAGAGAACTAGGCTCTTTGGTGCACTCTGGGCATACCAACCCACTTTGGTTTGGGTAAACTGGGACACTTCGGCCAAACCATTGTTCGGCCGAAGGCAACCCTTGGCCCCAGGCGCATCCATTTGAATCTTAGATCCTATCTCTATCCCATCTTATCCTGGAGTCGTGAGGAAAACATCGGAAAAGTTTTCTTTCGATCGAGACTTCTCGATTTATTCTGGAGAACGTCGTCTTCCTCCGTCACCTTCCCGAACATAGAGCCGGCACACCTAGCCACCATGGCCACCCAAAGACCTTTCCTCACCCAAGGGTTCCCTCTCCAAGAGTATCACAAGAAAAATTCACAAAACCCACCAATGGAGACCCATGTGATGGAACATTCCGAGGAGGAGGAAGAAGAGGAGCCCATTGTAGAACCTGAAAGAAAAGCTAGCACAAACATGCTGGAAATTGAACAACCTGGATGAGAAGGTCGTTGAAGGCGAGCCTTGGCAGATAGACAAGGAATGACAAGATCAATGTCCTCTGTCAAGCATTCACAACCAAATTCAAGAAGCTCGCCAAAGCTACATGACACCTAGACCTTTACGATCCACCTATAGAGTAGATGTCATATGGTTGCATCTTGTAGAGCACCATTAGTTTAAATTTATTTCCCATTTCAACTTCCCTTTTTGCTCAGATCATTGTTTAGGAGGTCCTCTCTTTATTTCTCTTCCAATTTTTGTTTTCCCAAATTTAGCTTGATGAATAAAATAAAAATCTTAGTTGAACTGTCCAAAATAATGCTCTGACTGGTGTTGTTGAGCCAGTCAGAGAATGCCCAATTTAACAGATGTTGCATGAGTACAGGGACGACACAGTGGAGGAACAGGACGAGAACGTGAAGGACGATCCGTTCAGCTAAACCATTTGGTTCTGGCGAACTGGCCCGTTTGGGTGAACTGGTTGGTTCAGCTGAACCAGCCCGACTCAACCACTTCGCGCACACGCACGCTGAGTACGGACTCTGAGTATTTCCAGGGATGGTATGTAGGGGGTACGACAGTGCCTCCCAACCTTACTTCCCTGGGCACTCTCAGTCCGCACGCTTCTCTACACCCAGTGGCTATGACATCGGTCGGGAGTCATCCTATATCTCCGACCGAGTTAACCTCCTCGACGACCGTACCAGGAACATTGAAGGAACACTGGCACGCCATTCTCAATATCATCAAGAGAATAGCGGCATGCTGGACTCTATAAGGTATGATGTCCAGCGGCAGATGGACCAGATGACGGATGACTTCTGAAGGTTTCGACCCTACCAATGAAAGATCCAAGCTTGGGGGAGGACCCCCACCAGGTATGTTCTGTGTTCCTTTGAGCACTTTGATTTTGCATTTGCCATTTCCCTTCCTATTTTATTTCCATCTTAAAATAAAATTACCAAAAATATTTCCCTTGAATAAAATAATTCCCAACTATGCACGAAATGAACCATATGCCTCTCATCTTGGAAATGATGAATAGTTGTTATCATTAATCTTGCAAGTGCTTTGTTTCAACTAGTTGCTCGATAGTACTTGAGTCAATTGGCATGAGTAAAAATGAACCTGAACCTTGTGGGAGCACATGCTTTATTCCAAGTCTAAGTTGTTGTGAGGAATGATATAGTGGGATTGTGGTTAAGTTCTACTTCTGCTCTTAGAATGGTGAAAATCTCGGGTGTTTTATGCTTTCAAAATAAAATAAAGTTCCTCATTGGTTTGGAATTCCTACCAAAGCCATATGTTAAGATTAGTTGAAAACCTTCTACGCATGTGTTGCTTGTTATCTTAGTGAGCTTTGTCAAATTGTTGTGACCATTGTGAGGAATCTTTCATGTTTTCAAGATCGAGATTCACATACACACCACACTCACCTACAATTCCTACACTAGGAGTTAGCAAATATTGCCATCATCCATACACAAAATAAATGCTCCATGTTCTATGATCTCCTCTCCAAATATCCTTGAATAGAGACATGGACTATGCAAAAAGAAAAGCATGCCAAAGAGCATGGCAAAAAGAAAGAGAAAGAAAGAGCATGCCAAAGAGCATGGCAAAAATAAGAAATAAGAAAAACATGCCAAGTGGCATGGCAAAAATATGAGCAAAAAGAGATAGCCCATGTTTTCGAAAATAAGTCAAGGAGAGGAAGAATCATCCCATGGAGTTCCACCACATTCCACTCCACATATTCCACACACTTGCACTTCTCGATCTAAAGGCGTGATTTGGTTCCCCAAACATCCGATCTTTGACTTAGCACAATATAAGATGTAAGTAGGCCTTCATCCTTTGTCCCTGAGCCACACAAAAAGCTTTGTTAGATTTTAGGATGAAAGAAGGCATAAGCCTTTGGTGAGGATTCAAATACCACTTGAGTGATTGAGTGTGCCAATTGAGGAACAAATTTAAATTTCAAAAAAAAATTGTGGAAACTCTGAGATAGGATCCTGAAAAGAGTAGAGTGGAATAAAACTAAATCATGACTCTTCAACCTTTCAACCACCCAAGACAATGAGATTGCTATAAGCCCCATAGGTAAAATGGTGAGTTAATACTTTGCCGATGATTCAAGTACTTTTGAGTACTAGTTGGTCATAAAGTGACCTACAAGACACTGACATAGTAGCAACTCCTGATCTGCCGAGCCTAAGTTTTTATCTTTACTCGAGGACCAGCAAAGGTCTAAGCTTGGGGGAGCTTGTTGGCGGTCATTACGGCTCGTTTTCGACCACCAATACTCGGGAGTAAAAGAGGCTTTATGCAACATTCCATGTACTTAGGTTTATTTCTAATAAAGTTCCACGAGTTTTTGTGTGTTTCACTTGTGCAGGTACATTAACGACAAATATGTGCTATTGGGGTCGGAACTAACTGATTCGGCCGGTTACCCCCCTTAGCCATATACGACGCGAAGCACAACCGGAAGGCCGTCAACGTCAATAATGACCGAGCGACGACCATGCAAGACACTTGGACCATCGACACGTCACTTCTGGGCCGAACCAACACAAAGACCACCACATACAAGCAGCCCAGAAGGTCCAGGAGGGAGAGGCAGTGTAGCTACTGGACCAAAAGCCCTGTTTGGCCGAATCTCCCAATTCGGCCGAATCCCCCAATTTGGCTGAACCGCCCCCAGGTGATGCACCGACCCTGCGCTGCCTCAGCACTAAGGCGGTGCCACATGGCAATTCGGCCGAATTGCTCGGTTCGCCCGAACCGGCTTGTTCGACCGAATCAGCCGGGCACCGCCCTATGGTTGCTTGGCCGCTGCTCCATCCTCCACCGCCCTTGCTTGCTATAAATAGAGGTCCTCCTTCACCTGAAAGAGACACAACACAAGAGAAGAGCTCTCTAGCGAAGCTCTGCCACTTTCATACTTAGAAGATAGGGAGAGAGGAGTGGTGAGCGTCCGGAGAGGAGCCGGAGTGTCGGCCCCTCTTCCAGCTGTACCTCTACAGATGTGGCTCTGCTTTGAGTGACATCCGGGTCGTGTCTGGTAACTCTTGTATCTCTTCCTGATTAATTGAGTAGTCAGTTCTACTTTTATTTACTTGCTGGTTCTTCGTTCAATGCTTAGTTGATTGGTATAATTGTATACTGGTTGCTTGGCTTCGGTGCTTGTCTTTCTATAGGAGATAAGTATTAACCGACTAGTGTAGCCGTGGTGCCTATACTTGAGGTTAACTTAGTTTGTCCCCAAGTCTACGAAGGTTGTAGCTGTTAGCTGGTCACAGCCCTATACGGCCTACGTAGTCCATCATGTTCGTCTCGACCTGCAGGATCCTAGAGTGTAGGATTGGTGACACCCCTTCTCATCTCTTTCTGCGTGTCATAGGTTCTATTGTCCCGAAGCAAGTATCTATTTGTACCCTCTGATTCGCTCAGTTAATCAGTAGAGTGCCTCTATCAGACTTGTACCCTCTCTACCCTCTCATCGCTTCTCTTCCCTCTTTGTTGTTGTCATCCAGTTCATCCACCCCATTCCATAACCCTTGGACAACTTAGTTTAGTATTAGTTCACTTCTCGTTCCCCGTGGAAATCAATACCTTGGAATACTCCCGGATGAAAGCTACATCGGTATCCGTCCGCTTGCGGATTTATCTGTAGGCCGTAAGGAGTGCCAACACCCTCTGCCTCGATTCGCCGCCGTCGAGCCCCCTCAGGCGAAGCCGGCCACACCACAAGCATCCCCTCGCCGAGACGAGTGAAAGCATCTAGGCCCCTAATTTATGTTTTGGTAATTAATGACAATCAAAATGGACTAACAATTTCATTGAGATATGAGAACAGGTTAGTCCTTGGGATTGGATGAGCTCTTGCGGTATGTCATGATCATGATGGGTGTGATAAGGACCGAAATGAGCTAAAGGCAAAGGTATAAGATAGGGTATTCTATTTTACCAGTCAAGCGGTGTTTAGTGGATGAACATTGACCGGATTATAGGCTAGATAGCCGTACTATCAAGAGGGGTCAATGTCCTTGGCTTGACGAGTCCATGATGCCATTTTGCTCAAACAATTGCATTGCATGCATGAGGGCTAACAACGTTTGTGAAAGTGGGAAATACAAGAAGCAAAAAACTATCGTGTGGAGGGCTCACTTGGTCCTGGCGGACTGTCCGCGTGGCCAGTGGCGGACTGTCTAGGGGGTCCGGACAGTCCGTGTCCTCGTGTGGCGGACGGTCCACAGGCTTTTTCCGTGTGATAATTTTGTCTAAGTATGAAATGTGCTCGGCTGAAAAATGAGAGGCGGACTGTCCGGCCATGAGGGGCGAACTGTCCGCAGTACAAAAATTGTGAGGCGGACCGTTTTGGCGGACCATCAACACAGAAGCGTTTCCGAGCGTTCTAGAAGACTTTTGTGAGGCGGACGGTCCGCAGGCAAACTTGTGATAGTTTGTCATGGCCTGGCGGACGGTCCGTAGGTCCGTAACGGCTAGTTCTAACACCATCTGACACAAGTTGTAGCCGTTGGTTTTGAAGGGCGGACAGTCCGCCAGGTATGAGGCGGACAGTCCGCCAGTGCCCTGTTTTGAACGTAACGGCTAGATTTCGAGGGGGTGAGTATTTATACTCCACCCCTGGGGTTGGGAAGGCTCTCTTGGCCCATTTGAAAGCTTCCTTGATACATTTGAGCATTCCCCATCCTTTCTCTCACGCACTTGATTTAGTGGTTGCATCTTTGTGAGATTGAGAGGATCCTAGTGCATTGCATCAAGAGTTTGAGATTTGTGGCACTAGGGAGACTTCAAGCAATGTCATTGATTTTTTACTCGTGGAGGTTGCCGCCTCCTAGACGGCTTGGAGCTGGTGATTCCATCGAGCACTTCAAGAAGATTGTGAAGTTGCCGTGGAGGTTGGTTGTGAGAGATCATTGTGCTTACCTCATCGGAGCGGTGAAGAGCAACTCTAGTGGAATCGAGATTTGGAGCGGTTCTTTGGTTCTAACCGGCTCATACATCAAGTGGAGACTTGATTGAGGAGCGGTTGAACATTGAATCCATCTCAACGTGGATTAGGGGTGACCGGCAAGTCATCGATACCACGGGATAAGTTCTTGCGTCACTTGTTCTTATTGCTTGCTTGTTATCTTGATTATTTACTTGAAACAAGTTAATTTAATAGAGATTGATTCTTATCTTTTCATCCTAGGTTGCAAAACCATCAACATAGGGTTAGAGTAGCTAGACATTTACTTTCCCTTGTGGTTCTAATTAAACTTCTCTAGTGTTGTGATTGAAGTTCTCAAAACCGCCTATTCACCCCCTCTCTAGTCGGTAATCCTAGATCCTACAACGAGTCCACCTCGTCGGTCAGCATTGCCGTCTCGCCGCCGGAGCGCCTCGCCGGCATGCGCCGCCCGCCGCCGGCCCCTGTCTTCGTCCCGAGCCGATTGCCGGCCGGCCTCCTGCACCTCTGTCCGTGGTGAGCATGTCTACGAGATCCCATCTCCCTCCTGCCTCCCTTGCGCGCCTCGCCATAGGCTCCTGCCCACCAGAACGCCGGCGAGCCCCCCCCTGTGCTGCCTCGGGGAAGAATATGGCGCTTTTACATTTTAGCCCCTGAAGAATCGCATAAACCTTAGATTTGATTCTATGTCTTGCAACTTTTGTAAAAAACCCCCTGCAGTGATCAAATCCTCACAACCAGATCCAAGCCCTACAGTTTTATAGATCTAACCCCAAGAATAATTTGATTTGCATGCACTTTTCCCCGTGCCTTGCGAATCTCCTCTGCTACCCCTCAATGGCTACGGTTATTCACATTTAGGTCCCTGTCACCTTGTTTAACCAATAGAATCCACCTTTTAGATCCGTTTAACCTCGTTCTTGTCGCGTTGGGTTCACGTCAACTTAAACTACGCAGTGGTATTAATGTTCATCATAATATGAATCTTTCTAATTTAGTTTGGAATTAATTTGATTCAAATCTATGTAATTATCTTTTCCTAATAAAGGCAAATTAGGGTTTAAATATCGGATTAATTCTATTTAATCATATTTTCATAGTAACATTTGATTTGTTTCTGAAATTTTACTTAAGATTAATTTGACTAATGATTTTTTAAATGTCTTTTCCTAACTAAAAGCTAATTAAGGTGCAGCCAGTTCAGCGCCACCTTGTTGTACCCTAGCGGCTACTGTCTTGTTAGGGTGTCTTGTGAAAAACCACGTAGCGTCCCTAAGCAGTCACACCTCGGAAGTGTTGATGTGCATGGTTGGGTGCAAAGTTCTTTTGAACTTTTACGCGACTGGTGGGTAAAGGGCGAAACCTCTACAGTGTGTAAATCTATCATGATAGCCTTACTCAGGGTCACGAGCGGCCTGGATCCTTTTTTATCAGAAGATAATGTTTATTTATGTTTAATGTCACTTATACTTTATTAATTGGGTTGCAACTGGGTTTCATCCACTTGTAGTAACTTGGTTAATGATAAAATGAACCAACTAAAAATGCTAATGCAGTTCAGCCGTGTCTAGCCTTATTTTGAGCCTTCATATACCCGTGCTATACTTGCTAAGTAAATGTTTACTTACACTTGGCATTTATTCAACAAAATCCCGGATGGGTAAACAGATTGGGTTGTGCATGAATCTGCTGCTGAGTTTCCAGAAGATTTGCCGTACTACTGAGTTGTGATCTCCTAGTCAGAGTCCCTGTGGATTGCGGCTCCATTAGTTTGAGAGTTATTAGTCTTCCGTTGTATTTGGTTAGTTTATTTATGATGCACTCTGATGTAAAACTTTATTCAATCAAGAATTTATTCAAGCATATGTTCTCTGTTTATCATATTTGTTCGCTATATGTGCACTATGACTTCCTAGACACACATATGGCCGCATTCGGATTTTTGTGAAAATCCGGGTGTGACAGATTGGTATCAGAGCCATGCTGACTATAGGATCGCAGACTAGTTAGAACGGTTGAATTAAACCTTAGGAGACCACCATGATTATGTGTTATGGGTCGTCTTGTTTCACTTTTTCAAAACTCAAGTGCTGTCAAGTCTTGTGTGAATCATGTCTTTAGGTGGTTGAAATGGTTGTCATTATGCTTATGCTTGATTTGGATTTTTGTAATGATTATGATGGGTGTAGATGTGAGTCTACCACCTTCTAAGATATAGGACTAAGGTTTAAGGACATTAGTGATTACATAGAGGGGGGGTAGTCATTTCTCTTGCTCTTTTTCCATCAAACCCTCCATCCTAGCAAGTTAGTAAACCTCTGAAGTCATTCGGCTATAACCAATGGAATTTTTATGAGGCTTATTTATTGATGATAGATGGTGAACACAAGGAGCAACGCCAGTGCCAGCGGAGTGCCACTGCCGCTGCCACCTCCCACCATTGAGCAGATGATGCACACGCAGACCCAACTGATGCAGCAGATGGCCCAGACGATGGCGATGATGCAGCAGAACATGCAGAATTTGCCACCTCAGCACAACATGCCGCCCCAGGACAAGAGGGGTGAATTCCTGGAGGGACGTCCTCCCACCTTCAGCAAGACCAGTGACCCCCTGCAGGCAGATGACTGGCTCAAGGTGGTGGAGAGACAGCTCGACATCGCGCAGTGCAATGACCGGGAGAAGGTGTTGTACGCCGGAGGACAGCTCCAAGGACCAGCATTGGACTGGTGGGATTCGTACCAGTATGCTCACGTCGACAGTACTCAGATCACCTGGCAGGAGTTTTGTAGCAGCTTCCGCTCCCACCATGTGCCAGAAGCCCTGATGACCCTTTGAGTTCCTGGCACTGAGGCAGGAAGGGATGAGTGTCACCGCTTATCATGACAAGTTCATTGAGCTCGCCCGCTATGCTCCGGATGACGTGGACACTGACAAGAAGAAGCAGACCAGGTTCCGCGATGGCTTACAAGATGCACTGCAGCACCAGCTGATGTGCACCAAGTTCCCCAACTTCCAGGAACTGGTGGATGGCGCTTTGATGCTGGAACACAAGCGCCGTGAGATGGAAGAGAAGAAGAGGAAGTTCCAGGGCCAGTAGATCGGGAGCAGCAGTTGCCCCCGTTTCGTTCCTCCTCAGGGAAGTCAGCAGATGCGGAACCAGCAGCGCTTCCAGAGTCAGCCCGGTTCGCTCAACCTTGGCAAGTACCAGCAGCGCCCCCAGTACACCCAAGAACCATAGCAGTAGCATTTCCAGAACCAGCTACAGAATGCCCCAGCTCAGCGCAACCAGGTGCAGCCAGTTCAGCGCCCCACCCCAGCCGACAATGCACCAGGGGGACAGAAATGTTTCCATTGTGGCGAGCCAGGACACTATGCCAACGCCTGTCCCCACAGAGTCCAGAACGTCGCCGGCCAGAACAACAATCAGCTGGCTGGGCAACCACAGAATCAGCAGCAGGGCCAGGAAAACCGTGCTCCGCAGAACCCCGCTAGAGGCAAGCTCAAACACACTGGTACAGAGACCGTTGTATGAGCTACTAATGTGGTCGTGGGTACGTTCCCTTTCAACTCTACCCCTGCGACTATTTAGTTCGATTCCAGAGCTTCGCATGCTTTCATATCTGCTGCTTTTGTGAAAAAGAACTTAGTGGCATTACTGCCCATGAAGAATGTTATGCTAGTTAGCTCACCAGGAGGGGAACAACGCGCCACTTTACGCTGTCCCTGTATTACCGTCACCATAAGGGGGGTAGACTTCGAGGCACGCCCGATAGTCCTAGAGTCTATTGGTTTTGACTTGATCCTGGGTATGAGCTGGCTAGCCAGATATGATGCAGTGATCCAGTGCGCCAAGAGGACTGTACAACTGACGGCAGAGTCCGGAGATAAGGTAGAGTACCAGGCAGCCAGTCCATTGGAGCATAATCAAGTCAATCAAGCTGATGGTGCAGCTCCTGAAGACATCAGGGTGGTGAGCGAGTTCTCAGATGTGTCCCCTGATGAATTGCCAGGTATGCCCCCAGAACGCGAAATTGAATTCGTTATTGAACTCAATCCTGGCACTACACCTATAGCGAAAAGGCCATATAGAAGGAGAGTGAAGGAGCTGGAAAAAACTTAAGGAGGAATTAAGCTCATTGCTAGCCAAGGGGTATATTCATCCTAGTGCTTCACCATGCGGAGCACCAGTGTTATTCGTGGACAAGAAAGATGGGACACAGAGGTTGTGTGTGGACTATCGAGCCCTCAACGAAGTGACCATCAAGAACAAGTATCCACTGCCAAGGATTGATGATCTGTTTGATCAGCTGAAGGGAGTCTGTGTGTTCTCCAAGATAGATCTTCGATCGGGTTATCATCAGATGAGAATCCGGTTGTCGGACATACCCAAGACGACTTTCACCACTCGGTATGGGTTGTACGAGTTCACGGTTATGTCCTTTGGACTGACCAATGCTCCTGCATACTTCATGTACCTAATAAATAGCGTGTTCATGGACTACCTCGACAAGTTTGTGGTGGTGTTCATTGATGACATTATGGTCTTCTCCAAGAATGAAGAGGAACATGGAGATCATCTGAGGTTGGTGATGCAGAGACTCCAGGAACATTAGCTATATGCCAAGTTGAGCAAGTGTGAGTTCTGGTTGAAGGAAGTGGCATTCTTGTGACACGTGTTTTCCAATGGAGGAGTGACAGTTGACCCGAAGAAGGTTAACGATGTGTTGAGCTGGAAACCACCTCGGGATGTCAGCGAGATCAGGAGTTTTCTTGGGATGGCCAGATATTATCGACAGTGCATCGAGGGATTCTCCAAGATTGCTAAACCCCTGACAGCGTTATTAGAGAAAAATGTCAAGTTTGTCTGGACAGAGGAGTGCCGAACAAGCTTCGAAGAGTTGAAGAAGAGGCTGACGACAGCACCTGTGCTGATTTTGCCCGACATAGCCAAGAGCTTCTCCATCTACTGCGATGCATCCCGTCTAGGACTGGGGTGTGTACTCATGTAGGATGGGAGAGTCGTGACATATGCATCAATACAGTTGAGGAAGCATGAGCACAACTACCCGACGCACGACCTGGAGTTGGCAGTTGTAGTACATGCTCTGAATATCTGGAGGCACTATTTGATTGGACACAAGTGTGACATCTACACCGATCATAAGAGCCTCAAGTACGTCTTCACTCAGTCAGATCTGAATATGAGGCAATGCCGATGGGTGGAGTTGATCAAGGACTATGATCTGGAGATTCACTACCACCTAGGAAAGGCTAACTTGGTGGCAGATGCTCTGAGCAGGAGGAGCTATGTGAACAAGGTCACCGGACATTGTCTGTCGAAAGAGCTCAGTCTAGAGTTTGAGAGGATGAGCCTGGGATTCGTGGCTAGCATCATAGATATGGTAGTAGAACCGACTCTGGAATAGAAAATCCGGAAGGGACAGCTCGAGGATGAAAAGATCAAGGAGATTGTGGAGCATGTTGCCCTAGGGAAGGCCCCTGGATTCCGAGTGGATGAACAGGGAACCTTGTGGCACGGGAAGAGGATATGTGTACCGGACATGGCGCGGATCAAGGACACGATCCTAAGAGAAGCGCATGATTCGGCATACTCGATCCACCCGGGGAGTACGAAGATGTACCAAGACATCAAGGAGAGATTCTGGTGGTACAGATTGAAGCGTGATGTGGCAACATATGTGGCTCTATGTGACACATGTCAGAGTCAAGGCTGAACATCAGAGGCCAGCCGGATTACTCCAGCCCTGGAAGATACCTGAATGGAAATGGGAGGAAGTTGGTATGGACTTCATAACGGGTCTACCCCGCACTCAGCGAGGATTTGATTCCATTTGGGTGATTGTGGATCGCTTGAACAAAGTGGCACACTTTCTTCCAGTGAAGACTACCTGCACCGGAGCCAGACTGGCAGAGCTATACATGGAGAGGATTGTGTGTTTGCATGGAGTGCCAAAGCGGATAGTGTCTGACCGTGGTACTCAGTTCACTTTACACTTCTGGCAAAAGCTGCATGAGTCTATGGACACTAAGTTGCAGTTTAGTTCAGCTTACCACCCCCAAACGGATAGACAGACAGAGCGGACTAATCAGATTCTGGAGGACATGTTGAGGGCATGTGCTCTGCAGTATGGTATTAGCTGGGACAAGAGTATACCCTATGCGGAATTCTCATACACCAATAGCTACTAGAAGAGTCTGCAGATGGCACCGTTCGAGGCTCTGTACGGTAGGAAGTGCAGAACACCACTGTTTTGGAATCAGACTGGAGAGAGTCAAGTCTTTGGGCCTGAGATACTCAGAGAGGCAGAGCGCCAAGTGTAAGTGATCATGCAGAACTTGAAGGTTGCACAATCCAGGTAGAAGAGCTATGCTGATGTCAGACAGAGGGATCTCACCTTCGAAGTAGATGACTTTGTGTATCTCAAGGTGTCACCGATGAGGGGCGTGAAGAGGTTTAATGTCAAGGGCAAGCTAGCACCTCGTTACATCAGACCCTTCAAGATATTGGAACGGATGGGCGAAGTGGCATATCGGCTAGAGCTACCTGAAAGACTAGCACAACGTGTTCCATGTGTCTTAGCTGAAAAAATGTTTGCGGGTACCTGAGGAGCAGATTCCGATAGATGAGCTGAATGTGCAGGAAGATCTCACCTATGATGAGTATCCGGTCAAGATTTTGGAGTCAGAGAGGGTGACAGGAAACAAGGTTATCCGGATGTGCAAGGTGCAGTGGAACCGACACTCAGAAGATGAAGCGACTTGGGAAAGGGAAGAAGATCTCAAGGCCGAGTACCCGCAGCTCTTCGCATCTACATCTGAATCTCTAGGACGAGATTCATCTTAACGGGGTAGGTTTGTAACACCCAAAAATAGCCTATTTAAAATTTTTAGTAATTTATTTGCTTTTTATTAAATTGTTCATAATTAATATAGGTTAAACAAATTATTTATGAAAAATAAAATCAAATATAAGTTGTAGAAATATTTTTTTTGCATTCATGCTGGCTGCATTGAGTTTTGGTTGTGTGCGATTCAATTAGAATTTAAATTTAATTTAAATTTGAATTTGAAATGCATTGTGGTTCGATCTTTAGAAAAGTTGTTTCGGTTCGGGTTCGTTTCGCCCCCCTGAACTTTTCCTTGGTTTTCTTTTGCTCCCTCACCTCTTTCCTCAGCGCCCAAACCACCGACAGCCCCGGCCCAACTCCTCCGCTCGGCCCAGCGCGCCTTCTTGCGTTCGCTCGGCCCAAAACGCCCCGCCGGCCATTCCCTCTCGAGCCAGCCCCCCGCCCCCCGCCCCCCCCCCCCCCCCCCCCCGCGGCCCACCAGGCCGCCGCACCTGCCTCCTCCCGCTAGCCGCTAGTAGGCGCTATGCACCGCCACCGCCTTGGCGTCCGTGCCACGCCCACCTCGACGGCCGAGCCCTTCCTAAATCTCCCTCGGGCCTACTTAAAGCCACGCCCAGCTCCCATCAACTGCCACCGCCCTCGCTTGCTCCCCTACACAGCGCCGCCGGCCGACCAAACAGAGCTCCGCCCTCCGCCTCGATTCGCTGCAGTCGAGCCCCCTCAGGCTTAGCTGGCCACACCACGAGCACCCCCTCACCGAGACGAGTCCACCTCGCCGGTCAGCATTGCCGTCTCGCCACCGGAGCACCTCGCCCGCGTGCGCCACCCGCCGCCGGCCCCTGTCTTCGTCGAGAGCCAATTGCCGGCCGGCCTCTGTTGGCGGTCGTTACGGCATGTTTTCGACCACCAATACTCGGGAATAAAAGAGGATATATGTGACATTCCATGTACTTAGGTTTATTTCTAACAGAGTTCCACGAGTTTTGGTGAGTTACACTTGTGCAAGTACAACAACGAGAAATACGTGCTATAGGGGTCGAAATTGACCGGTTACCCCCCTTAGCCGTAAATGACACAAAGCACAGCCGGGAGTCGTCCACGTCAACGATGACCAAGCGATGACAACACACAACACGTGAGCGACCGACACGTCACTCCTGGGCCAAACCAACACGAAGACCACCTCGAGCAAGTCATCCATGAAGCCCATGAAGCAAAGGCGGTGCAGGGGGCGGGCCTGGGCTTCCAGCCCAGTTCGGAGGAACATGGGACCGTGGGATTGAGGCGGGGGAGATGGACGGTTCGGCCGAACATGTCGGTTCGGCCGAACCCATCCAATTCAGCCAAATCAGGAGGAACCGCCTCCTAATTCCCTTGGCTGGTACTCCACTTCAACCGCCATCAACCACTATAAAGTCACTCAAGCCAAGGAGCTCTCATTCCACTTCTTTCTAGTAGAGTTAGGATAGTTTAGTTTGGAGTTAGAGTTGAGTCTAGCTGTGCCTCGGAGGTTCCGGAGTCGTCTTCAGAAGCTTTGGTATAAGCTGTTGTATCTTTTCCATTTTCCTTTTGTAAGACTTTGACTTATCAATATAGTTATCTTTATCACTTTACCCTTGTCATTTATAGCGTGCTTCTACTTTATTCTAGTTGCATCTATATCGTGTTTAGACTATAGTTAGTTGTAGCTCTAGTGCTTCTAGATCTTGATTAAGTCTTTGTCTTAGCTGGTCCTTCGATCTTGCTCAATACTTGTGGTGAATTGTCACTGGGGTATTGACAAGGTTGCTTTCTCTTGCTAGCGGAGTAAGTAGTTGTTGACTAGTGTGGGAGTGGTTCCCAGACTAGTTAATGGCCTTAGTTTGTCCCCATGTCTACGGAGGTGGTAGCCGTTAGGTGGTGATAGCCCTATACGGCCTACGTAGTCCATCACGTTCGTTGTGGCCTGCAGGATCCCAGAGTGTAGGATTGGTGGCACCCCTTCTCATCCCTTTCTGCATGTCATAGGTTCTATTGTCCCGATGCTAAGACATTAGAGTTAACCCTGATCTCTGAGTACTGGCTCTTCAGCCACTGTATCTCTAAGCCCGAGTGACATAGGTAGATAAAGTACCCTGGATTCCTCTTTCTCTTTTCGTTGTTCTCCCAACTATCTATTCCTTCTCTTTCCTACCTGAGCCACCCTTGAGTTGTGTGTCACGGTATAACCACTCCTATCCAATACCGTTTATCCCCTGTCTTGGTAGTAGTGTACCCTTCTCTGACATTCTCGAATATCTGTTTGCTAGTAATCTTGCCAAAGCTTTCCTGCGGAAATATAAATTACGATACCTTAGATTACTCCCTAGTGAAGTGCTACAGCGGTAATTCTATGGACTTGCAGAATATTTATATATTTTACTGAGCCATAAGAAAAACCACTGAAACACTCCTTACCCCAGTACCTGTATTCACAATCCTGATATTGGATCGTAAGAAGTCCCAACAAGCATTTCTGGCGCCGTTGCCGGGGAAGCAATTGGCTAGGTAGTTTCAAACTTTTATCTCGAGCTATCTTAGTTGAGTATACCGCTACTCAAGCAGGTTTATCCTTGCTCTGTTTCATTGGTCTTGTGAAGTAGAGCAGTGCATGACTGGTTTCCAACTACCGTCAAACTACCAAGAAAATCCTGAGTCTCTTGTGAGGACAGTGCGACCCCGTGTTGTACCTCCTCAGAAGCAGCTCATTTCGACGAGCCTGGTCTTTCCCGTTGTTGACCTGGCTTCATCGAGGATTGCAAGCAAGACGATCCGCGAGTTCTCTGCTCCATTGAGTGAGAACGTGCGTGTCGGACCAGCTCCGCCAATCGGAGATGGGAACTTCGAGCTCAAGCCAGCCCTCATCAACATGGTGCAGGCTAGCCCGTTGTGTGGCAAGCCGCACGAGGATGCCAACGCTCATCTTCAGCATTTTCTGGAGATTTGCAATGCCTTCACCATACGCGGGGTAAGCATTGATGTCATTCGCCTTCGTTTATTCCCTTTCTCATTATTAGGCAAGGCGAAACAATGGTTTTATGCTAACCGCAAAGCCATAGAAACTTGGGATAAGTGCACTAGCGCATTTCTACTAAAATTCTTTTCGGTTGGGAAAACCAACGCCCTCCGGAACAAAATTGCTAGTTTCCAGCAGCTAAAAGATAAACAGTCCCAGAGGCATGGGATCACCTCCAGGACTATATATCTGCTTGTCCTCACCATGGTATGCAGAGTTGGTTTATCATTCAAACCTTTTACCACGGGCTTAGAAGCTCTGCCCGTGAGTATCTGGATGCTGCTGCTGGAGGTTCTTTCTTCTCTCTTGAGAAGAGCCGTCCAAAGGCCCTCATCGAGAGGATGGTCGAGAACCAAGGTTGGTCCAACGATCAAGCCCAACCTCGGACCCGAGGAGTTCACCAAGTTGAAGCTCTGGACATGCTCGCCGCCAAGATGGACCTCCTGATGAAGAAACTGGAGGCCCCTACTCAAGAAATGGTGCAAGCCATGGATGCTCGCATGACTTGCGAGGTCTGTGGTGACACTGGCCATTCGAGGAGCGACTGCCCCGAAACGCGAGAAGATGCCCACTATGTCAACAACTCCAACAACAACGGGTATCGACCGAACAACTACGGCAATCAAGGCTGGAATTCGCGCCCAAACCTCCCATTTGAGAGGCCTGAACAAGGTAACAATTTCAATTCCAGCAATTTCAATAATCAGCCATCACTTAGAGATCTAGTGTTTGGCCAGGGTAAAATCACTGAAAATATCAATAAAAAACTTGTTGCTAACGATAAAATCCTGGAAAGCATAGACTCTAGGCTGTTTTCCTTTGCTTCTATCATGAAAAGCCAACTAAGTTTCAATAAAATGATAGAAACCCAAATTGCTCAGTTAGCTGCAGCCGTTCCTGCCACTGAATCGGGAAAGATTACGTGGCAACCCGAACCTTCCATCGAAAAAGTAAATGTTGTTACTAAGAGACAAGGTAAGGTGTCTCGTAGTACGTTCCATACTAATCATGCAGGTAAGATCACGCACATCCAAGTACAAATACCAAGATGGACCTACCTACCAAGAGCTGCTAAGAGAGCAATCACGAAGACCTCTCCGGAGAGGAAGGAAGATCCTGGAGTACCCATCATTCAGTGCACGATCTGGAATCGTCGCATTGATGATGCTCTCTGTGATCTGGGGGCCAGCGTAAACATCATGTCCAAGGTATTATTTAAGAAATTACGCTACCCTACATTGTCATCTACAAATGCCTAGGTACAACTTGCGGACTCAACGATCCGCTACCCTGAGGGGGTGATCGAGAATGTACCGGTCCGCGTTTGGGGACGTTATATCCCTACAGACTTTGTCGTCCTTGACACGGGGAACGATTATTCGTTTTCCCTTGTGTTGGGCCGGCCATTCTTGAACACCGCCCGGGCTAGAATCGATATGGATGCGAGAAAAATCTCGTTCCGTATCGACGGAAGATTGATATACTTCAAGTTTCAACCACAGGAAGAGAAGAAGACAAAGCCTCTCACACCGGAGCAAAAGAGTGCTGAGTGTTTCCTGAAGGCACTCATCAATGGAGGGCAAATACTCAGTGGCGAGCAGTTCAAACGGAATGAGCCGACAGGACCAATGCAAGCAGAAGAGATGGATCTTCTCGTAAAGAAATACGAAGAAGACCAAGCCCTCTGGAATTCTCCAGAGGAGCCGATCCCACTGCCACCAACACAGAAGAAGACTAAGAAGATGTGGTGGAAGAAGGTTGCATCGCCCGAACCACCCACTCTGGGATCGGACGATGACAAAATCAACTGAAGAAAGGAGGAGTCCCGCTCACGGACTTTAAACACGAGCTCTCGCCGCGAGGAAAACCGGTATGTATCTCATGTTTCCCTTCCAAAATTTTATTTTCCATAATTGCATTTGCATGTTTCCCTTTCCCAAATAAACGAACCACTTGTGTAATTTATTTGAAAGAGAGTAGAAAAAAATTGCAAGCATGGTAAAAATAAATGGACAACGTGCTGAAATTTATTTACAGTGGGTGTAAAATGTAATTCTCATCAATGTTACCCCTTCTAGAACATCTCCATTTATTTACTATCATCACCAACCAGCACAAAACATGTCTACCCCACTCAATATGGCTGCGCACTCACCAATTATCACAAGACATGGCAGCATAGGGGTGACTCCACTAACTTTCACTTTGGTCATGTCAATTTTTCATCTCACCTACCACTAAACTCCACTAAAATGATCATACTTGGATGTTGGCCACATAAACTTGCGTGCAAACAAAGCAAAGGTGGATGTGCACTAACATGGGAGTGCTGGGGGAGGGCAGGACTAATTCGCCCGACTCAGTCCATTCGCCCGAACCAACCCACAAGAATGACTAATCTTTTGTGGAGGTTTTCATCCCCACAAGAACGACTAACTCTCTCGAACGACTGACTTGATTTACTTATGCTAACCCCATATATTCAGTCCTTCGGGTAGTCGTTGTACTAACCTTTTGCAGGAAGCATGTCGAAGCTCTTCTCCGCGTTCCGTCGCTCCGCCCGGCTGAGCAAACGCTCGAACGATGCTGGGAGCTCCCCAGCCCCGTCCCACGGTTCAAGCCGGATGGAGGTGGACGAGTCAGGGGCAGCCGACTTGGGGAGAGGCTTCACCTCGCAACCAACCCGGCAGCTCCTGAACGAGAGTGACATAATTCTCCGGATGGACCAGGAGTGGAACATCTTCAACATGCTACGCCTGAAGGAGTTGGAGCATACCCGTGTCTACGAGCAGGACCTGCTCGTAAGAACGGGTATGGACGAAGAGTTCCCAGAAGTCTTTGAAGCCGTAGGCTGGGGCAACTTCTGGCGTGTCGACGAACAAGGTTTGTATCTCCTCACCCTCGAATTTCTTTCAACTCTCACATCTGGATAGGAGGGTGTTCGCTTTCAATTTTTCAACCAAGAGTATTCCTACTCTTTGAGGGATTTGAGTACGGCTCTCGGTTTTGCTAGTCATTGTTCTTTGGAGCCTGCCAAAACTTTGAAAAGTTTCAGTCGGGACGGGTTCTGGAAAAAGATTTCGGGAAGCACCAATTGCTCTGCACCACGCACGAACAATATTCATAACCCCACCTTGCGTTCCATGCATCGGTGGATGGCTATGACGGTGTTTCCACGTTCTGATTTGCGTCCCGTTAATGTAGTCGAGTTGTGGTTCTTATATGCCATGTGATGAGGACATCACTCCTATGGATACTCACAACAATCCTCCATTGATCGTTCAAGGTCCAATCACTAGAGCTCGTGCGCGACAATTGAATTTAGAGGTGAGCTCGTTCCTAAGTACTTCTCTATATGATTATGAGAATATATTGCTACCTAATGATTATATTATAATTAGGAACCATGGAGATGACCAGAGGATAGTTGGAGAAGGCTTCAAGGTGGAGAGGACCAGCAAGGGCGTGCAAGTCAAGATAAAGGCCCAAATCAATTCGACTTCGAGTCCACCTCGGAGTCTAGGAGTAGTCAGCACTAAATCGGACGCCCAGGTCGCATACAAACTCGGATTTGGATGTTATTTATATGCTTGGAAAGCTAAGAAGATAATCTTTGCAATGGCACTGGTCTCATGCCAAAATTCGTCCGGAGTCATCGGGAATCGACGAAACAATTTGACGTCCAGAATCTGTTTTGGCGTTGCATCGTCGTATTTTGGTCTTTCGGCCGTGTATCGTGTTGAGCCCAATAGGGGCACGTCCAAGGGGCGTCGACCACGACCCTAGACTCTTTAAAACAGTAGCCGCCGCCCAAGTTAGGGTTTGGGTTTTGCTTAGATCAATTCTGTCAAGAACAGTGTCGCAACTCGTCGGTTTGTGAGACCCCAACTTCGTGAGTTTAATCATACATCTGCAATTGTGTTGCTATCTTTCTCGTTCTTGCTTGTGTTCTTCAATTCGCAGGCAAGGATTAGCCTTCTGGGTGAGGTCAACCGTGCAACACCGGTTGATAACCTAAGGAGACGTGGTACTGCGATTGCGGGGTTCGGAACGTGTGGTTTGGAAGCCGGATCGATTTGAGTCACGACTCCACCAAATTGAGAGTTATCAGAACCTTTCGAAAGATCGGGAAACCCTAGTTCCCATCACAATGGTTAAATGAGTTGTTGTTTCTCCGGTAAAAGATTTGGTTGCCCATTGGATGTCTCACCACTCTCGCGTGGGTAGAGTGGTGGTGACTTCTCTAGTCACCCGCCTTGCTAACCAGTTGGGCGTTCTGGAGGGTGCCCAACTTGCGTACTTAGAGACAGCGTGACCTGTCGTGGATACTGAGCACTTTGTGCAAGGTCACATGATACGACGGGCGCCCGATGCAATGCTAGTTATGATCTATCGCGGTTATACAACTGAGGTGCCCTTGCCTTGTGCAGGACTGAGGTTGTATACCGCTAAGAAATTAACACTCCGGTTGAGTACCAAGGCAGATGACTCTTCTCCTCGGAGAGAGCCGGCTCGGCATAGTGTTGCAGGAGATGGGCCATTTACCTGGGGGCAAGCCAGGCGTGACGTCGGGCTTTTCACCACTCAAGAACCAGAAACTTCACCAACGCAGCCACATCGACACACGTCTGCATTTGAGGCAGCTTACGATGCATACATTGGTTCTGGGACGTCCGGAGCAGGAGGCTCTAGACAACGCCAGGACCCAGACTACTTCGCCTCGGGCTACTGGGACTATGATCCGAGTACGGACTCAGAGTACTCCCAGGGATGGTACGGAGGAGGGTACGACAGTGCCTCCCAACCATACTTCCCTGGACACTCTCAATCCGCACGATTCGCTGCACCCAGTGGCTACGACATCGGTCGAGAGTTGTCTTACATCTCCGACCGAGTCGACCTCCTCGACAACCATACACGGAGCAATGAAGGCACCCTGGCACGCCATTCTCAGTATCACCAAGATAATAGCGGCGTGCTGGACTCTCTACGGTACGACGTCCAGCAGCAGACGGATCAAATGTCAGAATACTTTTAAAAGTTTCAACCCTACCAGTGAAGAATCCAAGCTTGGGGGAGGACCCCCATCAGGTATGTTTGATGTCCCTTCAGCACTTTGATCTTGCATTTGCCATCTCCATTTCCATTTTATTTCCACCTTAAAATGAAAACACCAAAAAAATATTTCCTTGAATAAAATAACTCCCAACTATGCTTGGAATGAATCATATGCCTCTCACCTTGGAAATGATGAATAGTGTCTCTGTCATTAATTTTGCAAGTGTCTTGTTTTCAACTAGTTGCTTTATAGTACTTGAGTTATTTGGCATGAGTAAAATGAACCTGAAAACATCATGGGAGCACATGCTTTATTCCAAGTCTAAGTTGTTGTGAGGAATGATATAGTGAGATTTGGTTGAGTTCTTGCTTTTGCTCTTAGTACGGTGAATATCTCGCATGTCTTTTGCTTTCAAAAATAAAATAAAGTCCCTCATTGGTCAAAAATACCCACCAAAGCCATATGCTAAGCTTAGTAAAAAATTTCTACTCATATGCTGCTTGTTGTCTTAGTGAGCTTTGTCAAATTAATGTGGCCTTTGGGTGAAACCTTCATGCTTCTAAGATCGAGATTCACATACACACTGCTCTCATTTGCAATTCCTACACTGGGAGTTAGCAAACATTGCCATCATCCATCCACAAAATAAATACTCCATGTTCTATGATCTCCTCTCCAAATATCCTTGAATAGAGACATGGGCTATGCAAAAAGAAAAGCATGCCAAAGAGCATGGCAAAAAGAAAGAGAAAAAGAAAAGAGTGCCAAAGAGCATGGCAAAAATAAGAAATAAGAAAAGCATGCCAAGTGGCATGGCAAAAATATGAGCAAAAAGAGATAGCCCATGTTCTCGAAAATAAGTCAAGGACAGGAAGAATCATCCCAAGGAGTTCCACCACATTCCACATTCCACGTTCCACTCCACATATTCCACACACTTGCACTTCTCGATCTAAAGGTATGATTTGGTTCCCCAAAGATCCGGTCTTTGACTTAGCAAAATATAAGATGCAAGTAGGCCTTCATCCTTTGTCCCTAAGCCACACAAAAGCTTTGTTAGATTTTAGTATGAAAGAAGGCACAAGCCTTTGGTGAGGATACAAACACCACTTGAGCGATCAAGTGTACCAATTGAGGAACAAAATTTAAATTTTCGAAATTTGTGGAAACTCCGAGATGGGATCCTGAAAAGAGTAGGAGTGGAATAAAAACTGAGTTAAGCTGTTCAACCTTTCAACCGCCCAAGACAAGGAGATTGCTATAAGCCCCATAGGTAAAAGGTGAGTTAAAACTTTGCCAATGATTCGAGTATTTTTGAGTACTAGTTGTTTATAAAGTTACCTGCAAGAAAATTAACATTGTAGCAACTCCTGATCCACTGAGCCTAACTCTTTATCTTTGCTCGAGGCCGAGCAAAGGTTTAAGCTTGGGGGAGCTTGTTGGCGGTCGTTACGGCACGTTTTCGACCACCAATACTCGGGAATAAAAGAGGATATATGTGACATTCCATGTACTTAGGTTTATTTCTAACAGAGTTCCACGAGTTTTGGTGAGTTACACTTGTGCAGGTACAACAACGAGAAATACGTGCTATATGGGTCGGAATTGACCGGTTACCCCCCTTAGCCGTAAATGACACAAAGCACAGCCGGGAGTCGTGGTGAGCCTCCTGCACCTCTGTCCGTGGTGAGCATGTCTACGAGATCCCCTCTCCCTCGTGCCTCCCTTGCGCGCCTCGCCATAGGCTCCTGCCCACCAGAACGTCGGTGAGCCCGTCGACCAGAGGCGCCGGCGAGCCCCCCCAACCCCCCCCCCCCCCCCTGTGCTGCCTCGGGGAAGAAGATGGCACTTTTACATTTTAGCCCCTGAGAATCGCGTAAACCTTAGATTTATTTCTGTGTCTTGTGACTTTTGCAGAAAACTCCCTACAATGATCAAATCCTCACAATCAGATCCAAGCCCTACGGTTTTATAGATCTAACCCCGAGAATAATTTGATTTGCATGCATTGTTCCCTATGCCTTGCGAATCTCCTCTGTTACACCTCAATGGCTACGGTTATTCACATTTAGGTCCCTGTCACCTTGTTTAACCAATAGAATCCACGTTTTAGATCCGTTTTACCTCGTTCTTATCGCGTTGGGTTCACGTCAACTTAAACTACGCAGTGGTACTGATGTTCATCATAATATGAATCTTTATAATTTAGTTTGGAATTAATTTGACTAAAATCTATGTAATTACCTTTTCCTAATAAAGGCAAATTAGGTTTTAAATATCGGATTAATTCTATTTAATCATATTTTCATAGTAACATTGGATTTGTTTCTAAAATTTTATTTAAGATTAATTTAACTAAAGATTTTTTAAATGTCTTTTCCTAACTAAAAGCTAATTAAGGTTTATACCGCGGATTTCATATTAGTGCTAATTTGATTAATTACTTATTCAATTAGTTTTATAAATAAAAGTTAATTAAGTTATATCTCGGTTTTTGTAAATTAATATTAATATTAATATGCTTAATATATATGATAACTAGCTTTTCTAATTTAAAAGCCAATTAGAGCTACACTTCGAGTTTTTATAAACAAATGATAACACTGCATAATATCAACATGAATATGTTTTGATTATAATATTGACTAGTTCAACACGAAATATCTTATTATTCGATTAGATGCTCTCACATATTTTTATTACTAAAAGTTAAATGTTTAAATTGTATAAATTCTACATAAACAATTATAAATAAATATGATTAGTTTTATCCCGGCTTTTACAAATTTAAATAGGATTAAATTAATTCCATCATAAGATGTTTCTCTGAAATATCTTTTATATCATTTATTTAATTAAAATTTATCAAGCATATAGTCTTTTATTTTTTTTATAATCCAAATCTTCCGATAGCGGTATCTTTTCAACCGTTGCTCCGTTTTCAGCGATTCTTGTGCTCGTGTGTTCGTAGCGAAGTGTAGAATATTATTTGTTTTTACTGTTTGGTGTACTGTTCTAATAGAATACTATTTGTTTGCATGTATTGGCTTGCGTGGATGTTTGTGTGGTGATTCGTGTCCAGTCGGTGAGCCTTTCGCATTGGACTTCGAGTACGAGGAGGACTTCCAGGGACAGGACTCACAGCAGCAGCAGCCGCCTTTTGAGGAAGGCAAGTTATAGCATGGACAATCCTTGCTACCTACTCACCTTGTATTAAATTATTTCATAAATGCATGTGTCTAATTTGATGTACCATTAAGGTTGTACCTAGTTTTGAATATCCTATCCTTGTTTACCTTGGGTTTATGCATATGGGTAGATTTTTGCTATGCGCAGCTACTATCACCACTATTTAACTAATAATATTGACTTAATGGTCCACTTCAACATTAATGATAAAAGTTGCTTTTTAGCAACTTGGTTTAGGGAGCTAGAACAAGTGCTTCGTGCTTTGCTCTAGAGTCTCTCCATAAGGTCCGGTTCTTAAAGCAGCAACCGAGGGCGTGTCGCCACCGCTAGAACTATTATGGCTCTGGTCTTGGTTAAGTAGCTTGTACGTCTGTAGCTTGCCAGTGGTTACCGGAGTGGCCGACGGCGTTATGGGAAGCAAGGTACAGGGTGTTACTTGATTCCACCGAGGACGGTAGCCCCGTCGGCTATGTCTCGTTAGGCACAGTCCCGTGTTGGGAGTACCTGTGGTACGGGAACTCCGCACGTTACGCTCTTTATTTTTGTTGTTGGCATGAGTTGCCCACGCTTCGGATGCCATTGACCCCCTCACGTTGCGCCCTGAGGATCAGTCAATCTCGGTGCCTAGAGTCTCACCACCTTGTTGTACCTTAGCGGCTACTGTCTTGATAGGGTGTCTTGTAAAAACCTTGTAGCGTCCCTATGCAGTCACACATCGGAAGTGTTGATGTGCATGGTTGGGTGCAAAGTTCTTTTGAACTTTTATGCGACTGGTAGGTAAAGGGCGAAACCTCTGCAGAGTGTATATCTATCATGATAGCCTTGCTCAGGGTCACGAGCGGCTTGGATCCTTTTTTATCAGAAGATGAGTTTATTTATGTTTAATGTCACTTATACTTTATTAATTGAGTTGCAACTGGGTTTCATCCACTTGTAATAACTTGGTTAATGATAAAATGAACTAAAAATGCTAATGCAGTTCAGCCGTGTCTAGCCTTATTTTGAGCCTTCATATACCCGTGCTATACTTACTAAGTAAATGTTTACTTACACTTGTCATTTATTCAACAAAATCCCGGATGGGTAAACAGATTGGGTTGTGCATGAGTCTGCTGCTGAGTTTCCAGAAGATTTGTCGTACTACCGAGTTGTGATCTCCTAGTCAGAGTCCCTGTGGATTGCGGCTCCATTAGTTTGAGAGTTATTAGTCTTCCACTGTATTTGGTTAGTTTATTTATGATGCACTCTGATGTAAAACTTTATTCAATCAAGAATTTATTCAAGCATATGTTCTGTGTTTATCATATTTGTTCGCTATATATGTACTATGACTTCCTGGGCACACATATGGCCACATTCGGGTTTTTGTGAAAATCCGGGTGTGACATCTGGCATGCTAATCCTATAATTGAATTCAAAGTGCCAGTGCTAAGAAATAGTAGACTAGTTAGATTTGAAGATATATTGGTTTTCTATGCTATGGATGTTATTGTGTATCTAAAGTCGACAAGTTTGTCCCACAACCTTGTCAATGGGATAGTTGTGCGCTGACATGACTTCCGAGAACTATAGTCTGTAGATGAATAAAAATCCACGGACTCGTACATGTGAATAATACGGGAAATAAGGAGACGAGGGGATAACCAGGCACAACACAAGGAACAAAATTCGAATCAGGGATCAGAGCTCACATGGGAATCAAGTGTGAAAAAATCTCATCAAGGCAAAATAAGGCATGCACTCCAAAGGGAAGTAAAATCAAAGGGCAAATCAGTCAACGAAGAAATTTTTGATTCAACAGTACATCATATAATTTAAAAAAAACTTAATATTTATGGGAATCAACCCACGTTATTTAGTATGTTGTAAGTTTTTTAAAGGGCCCATGATGTTTCATCTAACCAGCCCTGTAGTATATCGTTTCTTCTCGACATCCCACGTCGCCACATGAACCTATTCGTATTTTCACCTTGCTTGCATCCTCGTCGTCAACCCGCCGTTGTTTCCGGGTACGATGTCCATCGAGGATATCTCTCCTTTGTCGTTCTCCTCATCGACCCATACTCCTTTCATGCGTTGTAATTTTTTAATGAATCCATGATGTCTCATCTAATTAACTTGTAGTACCTCATCTCTCATTCTCACACGCACCCCTTTGTTTTCTCATCCTCCATCCCTGCCATCGTTCCTGGTCACGGCTTTCACCGAGAATCTCTCATTTGTCGTGTTCCTCATCGAGCCATAATCCTTTGGTACATTGTAATTTTTTAAAGCACCTATTGCGTTTCATCTATTCAACCCAAAGTATCTTATCTCCTCTCGTCGTTTTGCACCATCGCATGCACCCCTTCATCATTTCACGTCGCTCGAATGCTCGTCGTTAACCCACCATCATTTTCGGGCACGACATCCAATGAGGATCTCTCCTTTGTTGTGCTCATCATCAACCCAAAGTTCTTTGTTACGTTGAAATGTTGTTTAAAAAACCCATGATGTTCCATTGATTGAATCCATAGTATCTCATCGCATCTTGCCGTCCCGCACTGCAGCATACATCCCTTCGTTTTCTCACGTTACTTGCATCGCCATCGTCGATCCGCTGTAGTTCCTGATAAAAGCATGCACCGAGGATCTTTTCTTTGTGGTGCTCCTCGTCAGATGTTGAATCGGCGGCGTTCATGAGTCCCATGTGACTTCACTCATGAAGTCCCCTTCAACCGTAGCAACGCACGGGCATATTTGCCAGTAATCTAGATAAAAAAGACAAATCATACAATTCCTTGGCAAAATTTAGAGTCAAACAACAGAAAAATGTCACCCTTGACAAATTAGTGCAGATATAAGGATGCAGGAGGAACATACATGGGTGCAAGACATTGTAGAAGTGCGATAAGATGAACAAGCATAAAAATAATTATGTCAACGGAACCGGGAACTTCCTTTTTCGATAAGCGATTATTTGCAATAATCAAATTGCACTTTAGTGCCCTGAAAGCGAGCTGAAAAGACGAGCTGTGGTGGAATGCAAGGTCAAATGAAGATAGCACGGCGAACTACTACACATGAGGTCCTAGAGAGCAGTCATGGTAGCACCTACTATTCTGTTTAGCACACACGAACGGCAGCGATTGGATTGGGACCAGAGTTGGGGTAAAAAGGATGGACCAGGATATCCCGCGACCCATCGCATTATAAGCGGACGACGCGATCCCGTGTCCTCCTCGTCTCCTCCGTCCCCGCTGTCTCCTTTGTCCCCGGCATCGACGGCCAAGCTGCCTCCGCCGCGACCCACCGCCCGCCTCCACGCTAACCCCTCCTCCGCTGTCTCTTTCGTCGCCTCCTCCGCCCCCGGCTCCGGCGGCCGAGCTGCCTCCACGCTAACCCCTCCTCTGCTGTCTCTTCCGTCGCCTGCTCCGCCCCGGCTCCGGCAGCTTAGCCGCCTCCGCCGCTGCCCACAGTCCACCTCTACGCTAATCCCTCCTCCACCGTCTCCTCTTCCGGCGTCTCCGCCCACTGGAGTGTAGGAAAACGAAGAGGCTACGCTAGCACATATAAAAACTCGTTTACCCCAAAAAAGGAACAGCAACAGTTATAGATCACGGATTGTTACCACTAGACCCGCAGATGCAGCGGAAGCCATCTCGATGTAGACGAACGCGTCGAAGTGGCAGTGTCGTGTAGTTGCTCACGTCCGTCTGGTCCTGCACGTGCAGTTCGTTCTTGTGCTCCAAGCGCAGCACCTCTGAGGTATCTACACATACGAGGATGGAACGCCAAACGTAGGTGTACTAGCACCTCACGAATGACCGCAATATGCAGGATATAGATGGAGGAGGGGTGCTGTTCATGCGGGTACTATTCACGCGTGTACTGTTTCGTGCGGCACTGTAGCCGCAGCGGTACTGTAGCACCTCTTCAGGTTTTCCCCTTCCTCCACCTCTGTATTTATAGCGGTCACTAATGGGCCTTTCAACATTTGTGGCCCATCAAGACTCTAGTACCCTAATGGATCAAATCCATCAAAACCCATTAGTGGATCCAATCCAATTTGGCTCTAGGGCATATATCCAACAGTCTCCCACTTGCACTAGAGACAATCACATAGGCAAGCTTTTCAATATTCCAAATCCCTTAAGTGTGTGACCCTATGGGTTCACGCACACATAGACATGTCCCGAGTACTCCTACTCGGTCCAATAGTTAATAGCGGCCTCTAGCAAGACATGTCAACTCCCATGCGCACGTAAAGATCATATCAGACGAACCACCACAACATCACGTACAAGCTATTCCCTTTGCCTCACGATATTTGTTCTAACTCCAAGTTGACCTCTCTTTCTCGAACCTGTGAGTCAGATCCTTCAAGAGGTTAACACTTAACCTAGCACGACCATGCATTTCTTGGTCCGATCACTCGAGGGGCCCAGAGATATCTCTCTCGTATAGAGAGGGGTAAATCCCACCATGATTGACCACGCCTCACAGCATGCTTCATGACAAACCCGAAAACTACCTTTATGACTACTCAGTTACGGAGTAGCATTTGGTAGTCCCTAAGTAGGTCAATTCACATCTTGAGTATATGCAACAATCTCAGGTCTTAGGACAAAGCACACACGTTGTATAAAGAGAGAACTATATAACAAAATCATTAGAATAACCATACAAGTAAAGAGTTTTACAAACAATTCACATAATTGCAAATCATATACAAGTTGCCTTTTATGGATATTCAATAAATAAACGATATGTCATAGATACAATACAATCATCCACTCACACTAGAGCTAATCTAGATGATATCTAATACCCATAGCTCTCATGTGCGACTCATGCTTAGGCTGTGGAAGAGCCTTTGTCAAGGGATTAGCAACATTCAAATTTGTGTGTATTTTGCATATCTTTATCTCACCTCGTTTAACGAACTCTCGAATAAGGTGAAACTTCCGCAGTACATGTTTGTTTTTCTGGTGATTCCTAGGCTCCTTAGCCTGTGCAATTGCCTCATTATTGTCACAATAGAGTTCCAATGGGCTAGATGCATTAGGAAACACACCAAGCTCAATGAGGAACTTTCCCATCCAAACACCTTCCTTCGCCGCTTCAGAAGCTGCGATGTACTCGGCTTCCGTCGTAGAATCAGCCATCGTATCCTGCTTAGAACTTTTCCAGCTAACAGCACCACCGTTTATCGTGAACACAAATCCTGATTGCGACTTTGAATCGTCTGGATCAGTTTGGAACCTAGCATCAGTATAACCTGTTACAATGAGCTCCTCCTCACCTCCATAGACTAGGAACACATCTTTAGTCCTTCTAAAGTACTTAAGAATGCTTTTCACCGTTGTCCAGTGACCTTCACCTAGATCAGACTGGTGTCTGCTCGTAACACTTAGAGCATATGAGACATCTGGACGAGTACTTACCATGGCGTACATGATAGACCCAATTGCCGAAGCATAGGGGATTTTACTCATGCACTCCCGCTCATTAGCCGTCGAAGGACACCGAGTCTTGCTAAGGTGTACGCCATGTGATATAGGCAAGAACCCTTTCTTGGACTGTTCCATGTTGAACTGTTTCAACACCTTATTAATGTAAGTATCATAACTTAATCCTACAAGCCTCCTTGATTTATCTCTATAGATCCTTATGCCCAGAATGTATGCAGCTTCCCTAAGTCCTTCATAGAAAAACTATTTTTCAGTGAAGTCTTAACGGATTCCAGCATAGGAATATCATTCCCAATCAACAATATGTCATCCACATACAAGATTAGAAATGCAACTGAGCTCACACTTTCCTTCTTGTAAACACAAGCCTCTTCCTCATTCTGACAGAAGTCAAATCCTTTGACTACATCATCAAAATGAAGGTTCCAACTTCGAGATGCTTGCTTTAACCCATATATGGATTTCTGAAGCTTTCATATTTTTCCAGCATTAGTTGGATCGACAAAACTTTCGGGTTGTATCATATATACATCCTCCTCCAGGTTCCCATTTAGGAAAGCTGTTTTGGCATCCATCTGCCATATCTCATAATCGAAATATACAGCTATTGTTAGAATGATCCGAATAGATTTAAGCATCGCTACTGGCAAGAATGTCTCGTTGTAGTCAACTCCTTGAACTTGTCAAAAACCTTTTGCAACAAGTCATGCTTTGTGGATGTGAACATTTCCGTCCACATCTTTCTTTCTCTTAAAGATCCATTTTCACTCTATGGGTCTCACACCATCAGCCGGGTCAAGCAAGTTCCAAACTTGATTGTGTCCCATGGAATCTATCTCGGATTTCATGGCACTTTGCCATTTCTCAGAATCTGGGTCCATCATTGCTTCTGCATAGGTCCTAGGCTCATCGTTGTCCATCGACAATACGTTGCGCTCTCCCGTAACTAGGAGATTCATTTTATTAGTTGAGCGACGTGGCCTTTTCGACCTTCGTGGTTGTGGCGGTTCTTCTCTTGCCACAGGTGCCTCAACTTGTTCTGCTACATTAGCATCACTCGTAAAGTCTTGCCTCATAGGCTCATCTCAAACTTCTTCAAGATACACCTTCTGTCCACTTTTCTCTCTTTTGAGAAACTCTTTCTCCAAGAAAACACCGTTCCTAGCGACAAACACTTTGCCCTCTGATCGGTTGTAGAAATAATACCCAATTGTTTCCTTTGGATATCCCACAAATATGCACTTGTCCAACTTGGGTGTAAGCTTGTCCGACTGAAGTCGCTTGACATATACTTCACAGCCCCAAATTTTTAGAAAAGACAAACTGGGAGTCTTGCCAGTCCATATCTCATATGGTGTCTTATCCACGGACTTAGACGGTACCCTATTTAGTGTGAAAGCTGTTGTTTCTAGAGTGTAACCCCAAAACGATAATGGTAGGTCTGACTGGCTCATCACTGATCGTACCATGTCCAACAAGGTTCGATTACGTCGCTCGGACACACCGTTCCTCTGAGGTGTTCTAGGTGGCATAAGCTGTGGAACAATTCCGCAACTCTTTAGATGAGTGCTAAACTCATGGCTCAAATACTCGCCTCCACAATCAGATCGCAAGGCCTTGATTTTCTTGCTACGTTGATTTTCAACTTCATGTTCAAACTCCTTGGAACTTTTTAAAAGTTTCTGACTTATGCTTCATTAAGTAGACATAGCCATATCTACTAAAATCATCAATGAAAGTTATGAAGTACTGAAATCCACCTCTAGCTGTCATGCTCATTGGTCCAAACACATCCGTATGTACGAGTTCCAACAAGTCTTGCGCCCTCTCAGGATAACCTGTGAAGGGCGCCTTGGTCATATTGCCTACCAAGCAAGCTTCGCATGTCTCATATGACTCAAAATCAAACGAAGTTAAAAGTCCATCAAAATGGAGCTTCTTCATGCGCTTCTCACTTATATGACCCAAACGACAATGCCACATATATGTATGATTCAAATCATCTAGCCAAGGCCTTTTAGCACTTATATTACAGATAGGTGAATCATCATGATTTAAAATAAATAACACATTCACAATGGATGCAAGAGCCACAAACATGTCATTCTTAGAGATCACACAACCATTGTTTTCACTCGTAAATGAATAACCATCCTTCATCAAACATGAAGGAGATACAATGTTTCGACTCAAACTAGCAACAAAATAACAATTATTCAACTCCATAATAAATCCTGACGGGAGGTGAAGTTGCATCGTCCTTACGGTCAACGTAGCAACTCTTGCATTATTGCCCACGCGGAAATCAACTTCTCCTCTTCCCACGCTTCTACTTCTTATTAGTCCCTGCATCATATTGCAAATATGAGCAATTGATCCAGTATCAAATACCCAGGAATTAATACTAGAATCAGCGAGGAAAGTGTCTGTAACATAAACATGAAGTGTACTTGAAGTGGAAGTACCCTTACTTCCCTTGCTTTTCAAAGAAGCTAAGTACAACTTGCAATTTCTTTTTTAGTGACCCAGTTCATGACAGTGAGAGCACTCATTATCAGTAGCTAGTCCAACTTTAGCCTTGGGTGCTGGCTTAGATATCCCATCTTTAGCCTTGCCCTTCTTCCAAGAATTACCTTTCTTAAAGGTAGGCTTGTTCTGGATTGCCATCACATGGCTACTGCCCACACTTTTCTTAATGTCACCCTTTGCTGGTGATGGGGTGTCTAGAAAGTTTTCCTTTTTCTCAGCCATGAGAACAATTCTCAGGTTATGGATCCAATCCGCAAAGTTTGTTCCATTCAACTTGTCCTTCTCAAAGACTGAACGCAAAGTAAACGATGTGGTGTTACTAGATGTCATTGATCTACAACAAAATAATGCAAAATACTAAGACAACGCATCCATGATGGAGTAAATTACATTAAGCATTTAACAGAATCTACTCCCAGTAAAATCAATATCCCTCCATAGATACTTAGTGATTCAGGACCCACAACTAACAAGTTCACTAGTGAGCTTTAGCATCACCGCTGGAAGATATGGTAGATCGGTAAGCAACCCTTTGCTAATCATATCACATATGACTCCTATTGTTGGGTGACATCTCTATGTTTCGGCGCCCAACCTTTATGCCCCAAGGTCCTTAACTGTTAAGATGACCTTGTCTAAGTTGACCAACCCTTTATGCGAGTCAGTATACAATACGAACCCATCTAGTCAAGGAAAACTAGTGGCACTCTAATTTCATAGACCCACCACTAATTGTACAAGACATGTGACGGTGCAAGGTTTAGTTGGGAGGACATTCAAACATTAAACATTGCAGAGGGATCGTTCTACTTCTACCGTCGCATGCAAAAAATAATCATTATCATCGCATATGTAGAAGTAAAACACTAAGAACGACATTCACATAGTAATGACACGGTATGGCCCATTAACACATGGTGATCTCTGTCCATCATGATGATCCCCATCTCCATGATCCATGTATTTCATCCTCCAGTGATGAGTCCTCCAAGAACACATGGTGATCTCTATCTCCATTGTACTGTGCATCATGATGATCCCCATCTCCATGATCCATGTATGTCATCCTCCAGTGATGAGTCCTCCAAGAACTGTCTAACGCATGCTAGTAAAATAAATTACACAACCGCGCATTAGATCATCACAAGTTGGCACGCAGGCCATTACATCAAATTGACAATACATATGGCTCCAGCCGTATTACCCTACTCACAACACGCAGTGATTAATTACACACATGCATCACATACACATAGGGTCATACCGATCACATGAATCTGCAAAAACAAGTTAGCCGATTCCGACGTCCAAACTTAAATCACCGAAAACTCCATCTTCTCAGCCTTATTTCGTAAATTTAAATTTAGCAAAACTGTCATTGGCAGTCGAAATTATGTGTAGAATTTTCTGTAGATGAATTTTCATATAAAAATCGTCTCAATCCGAGGTCGTATGAAAAAGTTATGGCTGTTTTACGAACAACCTGTTTTTCGAGCAAAACCCAGCCCGGTAGCAGATCCAATCTACACCGCCGCGTATCACCATGTGTCTGGCCATTGACCTAAGTTCGATTCAACCAATCCAATTGATCTCCATCTCGCCATGACCGGGTTTACATGTATCACTTAGCTTCGATGGCGGAATTCCGACCGGTAGGAGCAATTCGTTACACGACCATCATAGCAAGATCATGAACCGATCAGAGATTCATCTACAACCAAGCATATCTCCATATGCACACATCCGAACCTATAACGAGACAGCTATGGCTTGGACACCACTATAGGAAAATGAGGAGGCTACGCTAGCACATACAAAAACTCGTTTACCCAAAACAGGAACAACATCAGTTATAGATCACGGATCGTTACCACTAGACGCGCAGATACAGCAGAAGCTGTCTCGATGTAGACGAATGCGTCGAAGTGGCAGTGCCATGCAGTTGCTCACGTCCGTCTGGTCCTGCACGTGCGGTTCGTCCTTGTGCTCCAAGCGCAGCACCTCCGACGTATCCACACGTACGAGGATATGGAACGCCAAACGTAGGTGTACTAGCACCTCACGAATGACCGCGATCTGCAGGATATAGATGGAGGAGGTGTACTGCTCACGTGGGTACTGTTCATGCGCGTACTGTACTGTAGCGGCGGCGGTAGTACCTCTTCGGGTTTTCTCCTTCCTCCACCTCTGTATTTATAGCGGTCAGTAATGGGCGTTTCAATATTTGTGGTCCATCAAGACTCTAGTACCCTAATGGAACAAATCCATCAAAACCCATTAGCGAATCCAATGTGATTGGCTTTAGGGTATATATCCAACACGGAGGTCCTCCACCGCCCGGCCGGCGGCGCCATCGCCGCCCGACCCTCCGCCCGTCTCGCCCCGATTCTTTCTTCTAGATCCATCGACGGTGGATCTCCCCCAACAACCCCTGGCCCTAACCCCGGGCGCTAACCCGGGAGGCGGCAGCGCACCAGGCGAGTGCAGCGAAAGTGTGCGCTATAAACTTAACGAAAAAGGATGGCCTCACAGATGAAAGGATGGAAAGCGGCACGGCGGGGTAGAACTGGAGAGGGAGTCGAGGAGAGGACGTGGACATGTACCTGCTTCGACGATGTGGAACTTGATGTTGACGTCGAGGTCGCCGGAGAGGAAGCAACGGCACTCGTCGTGGCAGCAGGCAGCGCCGCTCGCCATCAACATCACTTCTGGTCGTCAGAAGCGGAGAAAACTAGGGGCGGACGGAGCCGACGCGTGCTCCGA
The DNA here is from genome assembly GCA_033239725.1 of Echinochloa phyllopogon. NCBI lineage: Eukaryota > Viridiplantae > Streptophyta > Magnoliopsida > Poales > Poaceae > Echinochloa > Echinochloa phyllopogon. Next base: position 16,404,395 of record BTCW01000015.1, on the reverse strand, counting down.
ATCTCCGATCAACTAAAAACCACACCAAAAATAAGTTCCCCTGGTGCACGCAGGTTGAGAGCGGCGAAGCAACCGATGGATCCAGGCAGACACTCAGACAATGCGGGAGGAAATGCAAGCAGACGAGATGGCAAGGCCTCCCCGGACGCCGTAGTGGACCGCCGCGCTCTGCTTGGGTGGCCGCAGCAACAACGGTGAGGAGGCGTCGTGGCCTCGTGGGCGACTGGGCGGCAGCGGTGCACACGAGTAGAGAGATCAACTGCTACCGCGACAGAGAGGAGTAAACTAAATTAATCGAACCGGGTCGTGGACGACCTGGACTTCAATTCGTTACTGGATCGTGTTATTGCCTGCCAGAAAAAGTCTATTTTACGTCTCTCACGTTTGATAGAAGTTCGTTTTTCTTCCTCAACGTGAAAAATTAGAAATCTTGCATCCCTCAACTCTTCAAAACCGTGTATTTTACGTCCATCGGCGGTTTCGACGGTAGTTTCACTGACGTGGCGGCAGTTTCGCTGACGTGACACGCTGACATGGCGTGCTTAAAATGGCTAAAACTTTGAAAAATCATATAAAATCGTAAAAAATGATAAAAAGATAAATCCAGCTTTTTTAGCTTCCTCATGAGCATCTTTACACGGTGGAGTCATTTATTTACATGTTTGATATTATTTTCTAGTCAAAATAAAATAGGCAAGAAAAGATGCCATAGAACTTGTAAAATACCTAGTAAATATTTGAAAAATTATAAAATACTAAATATAACTCTTGTGTTCCTATGGGGAGTGTGTACATCTAGTAGAATAGTTTGTTCATATATTAGAAGTTTTTATACGGTAGAGTAAGATTATGTTTGTGCATATGCTAAACATAATCCTATTATACCATATAAAAACATCTAATATGTAAAGAAAACAACTCTGATAGATGTACACACTCGCCAGAGGCACACAGGAGTTGTATTTACTATTTTATAATTTTTCAAATATTTACTATGCATTTTACAAGTTCTATGGTATATTTTCTTGCCTATTTTATTTCGACTAGAAAATAACATCAAACATGTAAATAAATGACTCCACCGTGTAAAGATGCTCATGAGGAAGCTAAAAAAATTAGATTTATCTTTTTATCTTTTTTTATGATTTTATATGATTTTTCAAAGTTTCAGTCATTTTAAGCACGCCATATCAGTGTGCCACATCAGCGAAACTGCCGTTGAAACCGCCGAGGGACATAAAATGTACGGTTTTGAAGAGTTGATGATGCAAGATTCCTGATTTTTCACGTTGAGGATGAAAAACAAACTTCTGCCAAACGTGAGGGACGTAAAATAGACTTTTTCCTTGCCTGCCTGATTGGAATTGGATTAGGTAATGGGTTGGGCTGTACGGCATGCTGTTGATGGATCATGGATGGGCCTCTATGTCGCAAAAGCAGCGGACTTGTAATTCGAAATGATAAATTTCAGGTGGGAAATCCTCGCGACTACTTTGCCATAGTATTTATTTTGCATTCAAAACTTCAAATTCTGCATCTTAAGAAAGAAGAATAACTGCAAAACCTGCAGCGCTATCAGTAAAACCAGATTATCATATATCCACGTTTCAGTTTTGTTAGGCAGCAATCGAAAGGTCCAAAACTCGAACTCGGCGGCAACTCTTCTGATAGGTAGCTATCATTAGAAGACATTCTGATGCAACTCTTTTGATGTAGCAGTAGCTGCAGGATGTCATCAAATAGACATTACTGTTTCCAAATAATAGGATTTGAATGCTATAGGTGGGCTAATTTACAGCCATAGGTTCACAGCTGACAGACTTACTTTTAGGTGTTGCTAGCAAATTAAATCGATCCGAAATCTTGCCCGTCACAAAGGGTGTGTTTAGATCCGCGAAAAATTTGATGAAAAAGTCACATCGAACATTGTAGCGTACCGTATCATTTTTCGTTTGTTTGTGGTAAACGTTGTTCTACCATGACCTAACTAGGCTCAAAAGATTCGCCTCGTCATGTACATCAAAACTATGCAATAGTTTTTTTATTTACCTACGTTTAGTGTTTCATGTATATGTCATTTGCTATATTTAATGTTTCGACGTGACGTCGATGTGATGGAAATTTTAAAATTTAGGGAAACTAAACATACCCAAAGAAATGCACCACCTTATAAGAAACCAGCCAGGGCCTAGTAACCTGAGTAATCTGGCAGCCCAACCTATTAATATTCTTAATTACTTGGCTTTGCTTACTTGTAAAATGATGAAAGGTGACCCATTATGAGCGTTCGACCTTGTACTCAACCCGAAGAACTGTTTTCAGAACATGGGTAACAAAGTTTGTTCATGAAAGACATAGTAAGCATATTTTATATTGTATCGTCTACTGTAAAATCTGGCCTTTTTGGCAGCTCCTGCTCCAATGTTCTTGCAGTATAGAGAGTCATAAAGATATCTGAATTAATAAACCTTATGAGCAATTTCATGTGTTTAATTGAATATTTACTAGGACAGTGTGTGCATGTCATAGATTACTCTTCCCAGTTCAAATTAAAGCATTGGCGAGTAAAATAACCAAACTTCCCTAAAATATCTAACTCAGATACCTATTGGCAGACAATTTACCTACTACAAGTGCTGGGGCGAGATACGAAATATTTCATCATGCAAGAACAAACATAATTAACACATTTTTACCAAAAACATAGACCCGAATGATACATTACTGAAAGAGAATAATGTTTGCGGAAATAGTAGATTGATTGATAGGAGTACAAAGGGTGTACAATATATAGGCAAGCATCGGTCTAGGGTTTATAGAATACACCCAATCAACGGAGATCCGATCCTTGCCTAATCTATAATCAACCACTAGAAAACCCTGAGGCAGTCCAGCCGCCTATGGTTGGAAGCCTGGCCCATACAGCCCATCGTATAGCCCATGCTAACACCTCCTCACAGTCGAAACGTCAGCCACTACAAACGTTCAGATTGGCTCTAAACTCAGCAAACACCGAAGATGGAAGACATTTGGTGAAGATGTCTGCATATTGGGATGATGTTGGCACATGTAGAACACGAAGAGTACCAGCAGAAACCTGCTCACGGACGAAGTGAAGGTCAACTTCAATGTGCTTGGTGCGTTGGTGCTGAACTGGATTGGAGGACATGTAGACAACACTGATACTATCGCGATACACCAGCGTAGCTTGACGAAGAGGGGCATGAAGCTCCAGAAGGAGCTGGCGCAACCATGTAGCCTCAGCAACTCCATTGGCCACCATGCGATACTCAGCCTCAGCGCTTAATCTCGAAACAATGTGCTGACGCTTAGACGACCAAGAGACAAGATTGTCACCAAGAAGCACTGCATAGCCCGAGGTGGACTTGTGCGTATCCAGACAACCAGCCCAATCAGCATCAGTGTAAACTACAAGATCAGCAATTGTAGATGGACGCAGCAGAAGACCCATATCCAGAGAGCCGCGAATGTATCGAAGAATCCGCTTGAGAGCAGTAAGATGAGGCTCCCGGGGATCATGCATATGAAGAGACTTGCTGGACAACATAGGCGATATCTGGCCAAGTGAAGGTCAGCCATTGTAGGGCACCAGCGAGACTCCGAAAATCTGAGGTGTCAGACACAGGAGCACCATCTGTTGCTACCACCTTGGGATTGGTGTCGACTGGCGTTGAACAAGGCTTGCAATCAGCCATCCATGTGTGATGAAGGAGCTCCACCATGTACTACTTCTAAGAAAGAAGAAGACCATCGCCAGAATGTTGAACATGCATACCGAGAAAGTGATGCAGTATACCAAGGTCCTTCATGGAGAACTCCTGTTGGAGGGCCGAGATGATCCGGTGTAGGAGGACGGACGAAGAGGCTGTGAGGACGATGTCATCGACATAGAGCAGCAGATGGGCGATGTCAGATCCGCGCTGGTAGATAAAGAGCGACGTGTTGGGCTTGGCTTCAACGAACCCAAGAGAGATCAGATGAGTGGCAAACTGGCCAAACCATGCACGATGTGCTTGCTTCAAACCGTAGAGAGACTTGTTCAAATGAAAAACAAAGTCTGGGTAAGCAGGCTCCTCAAACCCGGATGGTTGTGCGCAGTACACGGTCTCGGACGGAGTGCCATGGAGAAATATGTTCTTCACATCCAGTTGATGCACATGCTGGTGACGGGAGAGCGCCAAGGAGAGAACAGTGTGAACCATAGCTGGTTTCACCACCGGGCTGAAAGACTTCGAGAAATCCACGCCGGGGAGCTGGGTGAAGCCCCGAAGAACCCAGCGCGCCTTGTAACGTTCGAGAGTCTCGTCGGCATGAAACTTGTGCTTGAAAATCCACTTGCCTGTCACCACGTTGGCATGCGGTGGTCGAGGCACAAGATCCCATGTATTTTTTTCAGAAGAGCTGTGTGTTCCTCCTCCATAGAAGCACGCCAACTCGGGTCAGCAAGTGCACTACGGAAGGTCTTAGGCACGGGGGACAGTGGCACGGCATGGAACAGAGCTGGGAAGCGAAGACCATCCTTGGCGCGTGTCATCATCGAATGTCGGTTGGCCACCGGTGGAACAACGACAGCACCCTTAGGAAGTGGAGATGGCGCGGCCGTAGGTGCTCGCGACAACGCGACGTTCCCGGTGCGTGTGGATATTGGTGATGACGTGCGCCGGGGCCTGGAATTGTGGAAATCCCGGAGAGGGACCGACCGTCCGGGCGTTCGGAGTCAGCTGGGCTGCACGAAGTGCAGGCGAAACGTACGCAGCAGGCGAAGATGATGAGGCCGCACGTGGCGCGAGAGAAGGAGTCGCCGTGGCCACACTTGGCGCGGGAGAGGGGGGCGTCGTCGTGGCCACGCGTGGCACAGTTGTGTCCGCGCGTGGTGTGGGAGAGGAGGGCACTGATGCTGTGAAGTCCAGGGCATGTCGCCCTGGGGAGACGTAGAGCAAGGGTGCCGGTGCCGCAAGTCCGGCAGGCGCGGCTGTAGGCTCCTCAGGCGTAGTTGCAGGTGCGCTGGAGGTGCTTACGGAGGGCGGCGAAACTCTTGGTGTTCCTGTAGTCAAAATCTTGTGCGATCCAATCGAAACTGGCACAATATCAGGAGCATCAAGAAAATCAAAGGCAGTGGAGACTCGCGGCCCATCGCGACCAGCAAAGGGAAAGACAGTTTCATCAAAGATGACGTGCCGTGAGATGATGATGCAATTGGTGGAGAGGTCAAGGCAGCGGTATCCTTTGTGATGGTCGGAGTAGCTAAGAAAGACACACATGACAGACCTAGGGGTGAGTTTGTGGGGAGCTGTCGCGGACAAGTTCGGGTAACACTTGCAGCCAAAGACACAGATGTGATCGTACGCCTGTGATGTGCCATCCAGGGCAAAGTGTGGCGTAGAGAAAGCGATTGTCTTGGTAGGTAATATGTTAAGCAGAACTATCGCGGTGGAGAGAGCCTCGACCTAGTAGGAGAGAGGCATGGAGGCCTGAAACAGCAGGGAGCGAATGACATTATTGATGGATCGAATGATGGGTTCAGCTTTACCGTTTTGAGGTGAGGTGCAGGGGCAGGACATCCAGAGGTGGATGCCCTGAGTGAGGAAGAAGAGGCGGACGCTAGAGTTATTGAACTCGCACCCATTGTCGCACTGAACTGCTTTAACAGTGGCACCGAACTGGGTGGAGGCACAGGCGATGAAGCTAGCGAGCATGCTGAAAGTGTCAGATTTAACACGTAGAGGAAACGTCCATAAATAATGAGTGCAATCATCAAGAATGACCAAATAATATTTGTAACCAGACACGCTAACAACTGAAGATGTCCAGAGATCACAATGTATGAGATCAAACTTATTAGATGCACAAGACGTGGACGCATGAAAGGGCAAGCGAACATGGCGCCCTAGCTGACAATCACGTTCCAAGTCGAAGTACCACTCATTGGTCGAAGGTTGGTTCAGCATCGCCGTGCTGAACGCGGAGGCCAGCGACTGCTGGTCCCAGGAGGGCAGGCCGGCCACGGGGTTATAGAACCCCTGTGGCGCCCACTGGCCGCCCCTGTCAGTCGGAGCTGGAGGGGCGGGCTGCTGCTGGGCGACGAAGGCCTGCTGTTGGGGACGTGGCTGAGGGAGTGGCGCCAGCGGGGGACGAGCACAAGGCCACATGTGGATGGTGCCCGTCCACGGGTTGTAGACGGAGGGCCAGGAGCTGGTGGGGCGCCGTAGTCTTGGCGCCAGGTGCGGGCTGCTGAGGAGCGCCGGCCTGGTGCTGCTGAGGGGCTCTGGAGGGTGGTCGCTGACCACTGGGCGGCCAGCAGCCGCCGTTGCCGCTGCCGCGCTTACCACGGCGGTTGTAGTTGTTCTTGTAGCCGTTCCCGTTGCCGGTGCCCCCGGAGTTGGCGCCGGGCTGCTGCTGCGGTGGTTTGGTGGTGGCGGCGAGTGCAGCAGCGAGCGAGGGCTGGCGGGCCTCCTGAGTGATCTCCTCCGGTGTGAGATCGTCCTTTGCCTCCAGGAAGGTAGGGAAAGGACGAGCGCGACGCAGCAACGACATCAAACGTCACTGATTTCTGGTGCCTCTCTATTGTTTCTTGGGTGGACGCTTATGTTGGGAGGAATAACTGCTTGATATAATGGAAAAATAGAGATTAGCTGAATAAATGTCTGTTACTCAGGGATGAAGTTAGCCTCAATATATATAACGGGAGCACATGTATCAATGACAATCAAAGCAAGCAAAAGGATAAATGAATTTATTACCCATGCCCCATCCTACTATTCCTATCCTTGTGATAAATTATTGATCTATTATGCCGGTCCACTTGTCCTATACATGCTCTTGTGATGCGGCTACTGTCATCTAGACCAAGATTCATAGCATGATGAATGGCCCCCATTGATGAAATGTAGGCCTATGTTTTAAAACAGGGGATCCTCTGTTGAAGGGGACAGACTGGTGGATCTGTGCCTGAGTTGTCCTGTCTTTGCCATCAGATATCAGAGCTCCCCTTGAGATTAAGGAGTAGCAACAAGTCGGCAAGGGATTTGTAACAGTAGTGACTAAGCAGATCTGAAAATTGGTAAAATGTCTGCAGGTGGTCACTTTGAAAATTGGCAAAATGCTGAAGGGGACAGACTGGTGGATCTGTGCCTGAGTTGTCCTGTCTTTGCCATCAGATATCAGAGCTCCCCTTGAGATTAAGGAGTAGCAACAAGTCGGCAAGGGATTTCTAACAGTAGTGACTAAGCAGAGCTGAAAATTGGCAAAATGTCTGCAGGTGGTCAGTTTGAATATGTATATGTCACAACAGTGGTATCATTATTTCCTACACAATCCTTTTTTTTGCATCAGCTATATGCAAGCAGAATATGTTTAGTAAACATGTCCACCAGATAAATTTCAAAGTTTCATCATTATCATTCATATTATTGTAGAGAATTCATGTGTACGTAGAGTGAAATAACAACATTGAGTAGCATCAAGAATTATCTGTTTTCTGTTTTCAAGCTTTCTTTATCCTGGTCAAATCAATATCCGAGAGATTGAACAATGAGAGGGATGGAGCAATATAGATGCAAAAAATCAGATATGAGATATTCCAAAATACAGGGGTCGGTGTGAGGCTTAATATAATATTTAGAATTTGAGGGTACCAATGTACAGACCTTTGAAGATCTTGAATCTTGATTATCACCCAAGCAAACAGCAGTACAAATGGCTTATGTTTTTTTGTCAGTTCACACGAATTTTCAATGTCAGTTTGAAATTGTAATGGGGTGTTCTTTCCTTATAATATTCGATATGTATACCTGACTATCAATGAGCATACCTTCAAATTAAATAAATACAATAGATTTTATGTAAACTGTCCAGGATATATAGATGCTTTGTGATCCATATGGATTGATATATATTGCTTGTGGACAATGACTTTGTCCAGAGATGTGTGGCGATATCAAACCTTTATGTTCCTGATAAGGGTATGCCACATGCCGAAGAGGTTTCAAGGCTACCTGTCATTGTTAATGTTGCTATTCACCAGGACTCGCTACTGCTAGACTGAGAACTCAGCACTAAACATTTTGCAACGAAAATTATTTGCAAAAGAAATTATCCACAGCTGCGTGGGTTGCTCAATGGCATGCAATTCAGAACAGGTGGGTACCTTAACCTGTAGGCTCTCGAGCGGGCGTTCAGCTAAGCCCTGACATCCGTGGGTAGTAGCTAGTTCAGCTGGCACTGCCGTTGATATTGCAGTGGGTGATGAAGGTCATCCCATAGGACAACCTGAACCAGCAGGAATACGACATGAGCATGTGTTCAAGGCGGTCAATGGTGGCGCAGTGCGGCATTCCATCGAGCGAGTCGTGGCTGCAGGAGGCGTGGCCAACACCCAGAGTAGATAGGTTCGACGCCACCACAGGCATGGCCCAACAGCATGAGCGGCCGCCGCGACTTGGGCGTCTCCACCCCCGCTGCCGCTGCCGCCCCCTGCCTTGCCGACTGGTCGGCGAGGAGCCATCCCATCGTCGCCAACAATGAGATGAAAGCGACCATGGCCAAGAGGACGCCGCCGCTCTCGTTCATGGTCACCATGTCAGTAGGACGCCTCGGTGTTAGTGAGAGGCGTGGGGGGACACGACAATGACGTTGATTGGCCGCGGAGTAGGGCAGGGGTGGCGGCGGAGCAGGGTGTCTCGCTCGAATTTGGAGCTCCCAGAAGATGGTTATTCTGTAGTAGGGATGCTCTATGATGGCTGCCTCTTCTACCCTGGCCTATGCGACATGGGGATCCCGCCTGGCCGCTCAGCACTGGCGCTGGCCGTGATGGCAGCGGTCGGCCTCACCTAGAGCTCCGACGACGACCTCACGGGGGCCATGCGGCCTTAGCGGCATGGAGAGCCCTGAACCCTGACGTTTTTGCCGTGTCGCAGGCGGGAGCGGGCCGGGGTGAAGCGTGGAATGACCGCGGGAGGATGCCCCGGGCCAGGGGCGGATCCACGGGGTGGTCAAGGTGCTCCATCAACCACCCCGTGACCCGTCCGTCATATATACAACATATAGTCTGTGCGCGCACGTTTTCTGTGCATACAGCAGATCAACAATTCGACACGTTTACCGAACTGTATAAGAAATTTTTTTGGGACGACCACCCTATGCTCAAAAGCTGGGTCCGCCACTGCCCCGGGCGGTGACTGGCGGGCGCGGCAGGCGAAGGGGGAAGGGCGCAGGGCGGTGCCTTGCGATGCAGAGGAGGTATAGTTGGCCACACGGGCCAGGCCCGCTGGCCGGCACTGGCCCGACCCTATTTAGCACGGCTCGGCCCGACAGCCTTAGTGCCAGTGTCGTGTTAGTGCCTGACACAGTGTCGTGTCTGGGCCGCAATCTCGGCCCGCGGTACTGGCACGGACACGGCACGACTAATGGCCAGTCCGGCCTCGGCACTCCGGCGGCACGAGGGGAGGCACGACAGACGCCTGATTCTCACCTCCGCTCCATCCAACCATTGGATCTGGCCGTTGGGGAGGGGGTATATAAGCCGCCGCGCCAGCCGACCCCCCCTTGTAACCCTAACCCTGGTTCATTTAGCTCCCTCCCTCTTTTGGAGTTGAGGTTGTGTTTGAATTATTGTTGATGAAATTCTGTTATATTATATATATGATTGTGTTTGTCATCTTAGTACTAGTGCCGGCACGAGTACTATAGGGCCTGAGCTTGGAGTTCAGTACGGCGGCACTAGGTGGCACGACACGACTAATCAGCCATGCCAAGTAGTGTCGTGCTGGTTAGTGTCGTGCCACCTAGTGTCGTGCCAAATAGTGCTAGTGGTCGTGCCGGCACGGCACGGCCCGTTTGGCCAACTATAAGAGGAGGGGCGGGGCAGGGCAGGCGGGAGATTGCGGCCATCTTGGCGGGCGGAGACATCGACCCGCGAAGCTTTGTGATGGTTCGGGTCCATGATAGAGTGGGTGAGGACCCGAATCGAACGGTCCACGTCAAGAGCTAGGCAGATCCTACGGTTAACGAGCTAACGGGTGACGTAGCCCGATTCTCCGCCTGATTTTTCTGCCGAGATTCGTTCTCGCCTACTTGAGGTGGCCAGTGATTTTTGGTCATCTTACACCTTTGTGTCATAATAGTTGATGTTGAAAATGGTACTTAGCAGTTAAAAGACAAAAATAAGCACTCAAAAAGTATTAGGAGAAGAAACAGTGTATAAATCAACGTTTCCATGTAGTGTTTAACGTATTAGTTGAGTGAATCCGTGCCTTTACATAGTTTGCCACTACAACAAAACTGCAAAGCCCCTTTTTCTCAACGGTGTCTTCAGAATCACATCTGCTCGTTCTAGAGGATCATCACAGCGGATCCGGTGCTGCTAAATGTTTAGAGTTGTAATCATCTTTGCTGCAGAGCACAGAACACCCGACAAACTGCACAATACTTAAAGGGAAATCAAGGATATTATGTGACCCCATTTTGGCATTTTCCTATTCCTTTCCCCCAAGAAAATGTTGGTTGCAAGCCTTCTAGTTTACGGAATTATAAACAAAGTTTAGTTGTTTGACATAGCAGTTACGTTGTTTGGCATACAAGTTACCAAACTTTAGATAACTAATGGCGTTCTAGAACTAAGGCCCCTACAGAACTATTATGTAAGTTTAACTATGTACATGGTGGTGATACATTTCTATATCTATACTATAAAGATCCAAAACTTTCGAGAGCCAACGGATCCGCCCGTTATTGAAACATTATTCCTAATACGACTCCACCTGTCAGGCTTTTTTTTCGTCAAACCACGCTTGACGAAACAGCCCGAACCTAAGACTACTCATCGTCAAAATATATAGGAACCAAAGGTGACATGCCCTATGGAGTAAGAACCTAGGACTCATCATCTTCAAGACAACAGTGTCATGGTCGTCGGCGTAATAAATGTAGCACGCGCGTGTCGCGCGGACATATTTGCTAGTATTGTGAAACCATTAGAACATTTACCTTTTTCATGTAAGGACATCTTTTTACCACCATATGATCCATGCATTACACCCTCAACGTAGCTGGTTCACCATCATCAAACAATATGCTAGCCAAATATAATTCAACACCGTGTGAATTACAGAGCATTTCTTGTAGCAAATATAATTTAATTTGTAAGAAAGTCTAGCCAAAGACTGAAGAAAAATTGGAATCCAATCATAGTGAGTCAAAACTTCGAGTTGGTTCCTTCAGCTATTCCATCGAACAGCTGGTATGCATGAATGTTAACACATAATAACAGAGAAATCAGAAATCGATTGAATACGTAGAATACGTGTACATTCATCTGACATGGAGCACCAATCATGCTATGGCCTAGAGCAGCTCGCCGTCGTTGCTACCGCTGCATTCGCCGCCAACGCCGCAGAGGTCAAGCCCTCGTAACTCGCCGAGCTCAGCCACCGATGGGCGCCCCAAGAACCTTTCACCTACTATACGTGCCGTTGCCGTCGTGGAAGCAGTAGTCCGCCCAGTATCACCGCTGCGGGTGTCGCCACGCAGGAATCAGTGAGATCGTAAGTATAGGCGAGATGGGAGAGAGAGTGGATGGGAGCTCGGAGATGGCAAAAATGTTGCACATCTGGGCATCTGGCTATCGTCCTGCTGCCTGCTACAAGCTCAAGCTAGCACTTGCTCAGTATGGACCGAGAGCCCGGTAACAACTCTGTTGGGTACCGGAAGGCATGACTTCCAGCCGAGGCAGAGCTGGTATGGCAATACAATTATTCAATCTTAATTCTTAATTTTAACTCTTAGCTTTAAAATAAATCAAATTTCACCACATGACGCAAATACAGCAGGTATGGCAATACAATTATTCATGTCAATTCATTTAAGCAAACATATGCTTTTAGTGACAATCCTAACACTCTCTTTGGTCCAATCTTAGTGTATCTTAATGTCTTCAACATAATAGACTTACACCAAGATTTCTTTATAACTTATTGAACGATAAAAAACTCTTACTAATAGACTATCATCCACTTTGAGTATTAGGATAATAATTTTCCACCTTAATAATAGTAGATACATATGAATCCATAAAGTTCTAAATTATGGTAAGCTATAGGTTTATCATTTTAATTTTCTTTTGGAACCACACTTAAATTGTAGACCCATTTATAGCCTACTGTATTGATTTCATAAAAAATTATTGCTAAAACCATATTCAAATCTTAAGCTCATAGACTCAATTATACCCTCATTATTGCAATTCTTAGAGCAAATAAAGTTATTGTCTTCTGTGCCTCATCATAATTAATTCATCAAATACTATATCTTTATATTGAGTTTAATCAATTAATGAAAATCCTCAACATAATAATCTATAGTAATTGATATGGAGGTATACTAACTAATGACACATGAGAACTGTTATCCTGAATCATAGGCAAGGGAAAAACTAATCCTGCATCTCATCAAGATTTCTCTTCCTCCTTGTGAGCTCCTACTGACTCCCATTGATCTCAGCATTCCTTTAAGAAAACAACTATCTCAATATCCATTGATCTCAGCATTCGTTTATAGCAGCGGAAGATAGTATCTCTTAAACTCATTGGGGCATCTATAAGCAGTAGCTCTTTATATCTTAGAATTTTTATCTTTAGCATGACATTACTTTTGTCTTGCTCAAGTTTTATTTAAATATCAGTAGTGAACTTCCTTTACCGTTCAAACCCACATCAGCGTTGGCCAGAAAATGGACAAGAACAATAAAGCTTGGTGAAATCCATCAATCAGCGTTGGCCAGAAATAATGAATAAAGTCACACTTAATTTAATAATTATGGAGTATTTCTCCTATCACAATGGTATATAGCAAGCATGCCTCTCATTTTATTCACCCTTTAGTTATGCTGATTTTCTATTTCAGCTTTTTGAATACTTGATTCATTCTTTAGTGGGCAAATTGAAGACAATGAGAGAATTATAGCTTCTTTATTGTCTTAGCATATTTCCCTTAATACATCTGGTGCATTGCTCTTAGTAATTGAAGTATCTCTTAACTGTTGAGACATTCCAATTCTCCCCTTCGCATTGTATTCTAAACAATAGTGAGCCACAAATTCGACAAGGTCTCGTCATTTCCTTATATCATAACGCAGACATATCACATAACTTATTTGAACTAAGGAGAGCATATAATACTTGACAATGAATTTAATTATTACCACAAACATAATGCGACAATATTCTAACAATGAAACAAACTAAGGTTTCTCTTGATCTTTTATTTACATCATCAAGTATAAAGTTGATAAGAATCTTATAACGAATTCGATTTCAACTTTATCCATCAACAACTCTTTGCTCTACTTCTTCTTATGTTTTTTATGCAGAATCTGTAAAGTGATGTGCATAATTGCACCTTAGTCCACCGTTAAGGGAAAAATTGCTAAGAAACTTAGCTCTAATGAAACAACATCATTAACTTAAGTTTTGCAGTAGCTTACTTAGAGCATCTCCAAGAGACTCTGTATTGTGTTAGCTAAATATGAAGATTATACCCCCTTTTTAAAAATAGAAAGTCATCTAATTCAATGGGTAATCCAACAGATTATGTAAAGATGGCTAGTGAGGTAGACTAGCTAAAAATAACTAGCGAATGAGGTGAGATGGAGAGCCACTAAATTTGGAGGGTCATTTACAGAGTCTGTTGGAAACGTTTTTTCTCTAACAATAGCTAAATTTAACTTTAAAAAATGATTTGGCTAGTCTTTTGGAGATGCTCTTAGAGATCTTTGTCTTCATTATTTATGAAACTAATGAGATCAGCGATGCTCTAGTCAACCCTATTAGCTTTGCAGCTAGTCTTAATGGGTGCATAATGAGCTGGCAAAGATGACATAACAATTTTCACAAGGAATTTATCACTAATATCCATTCCAAGTGTTTCTAACTCATTTGTTATATCACAAATGCTAAAAAACAGTCCTCTAACTCCACCTTGACCATTATAACGTGAGGAAGTCAATCTCATGACTAGGGTGTTGATGTACATATTAAGGGAATTCTTATGATTCTCCTCAACTGGTTTTAATATTTTCTTAGCATCCAACTCCCTTCCTTCTTTCTCATCAGGAATTCCTCCCCTTATTTTTGCTGAGATCGATTCCTTTATGATTCTTTTAGCAATTCTATTGGATTTCTCCCACTTCTCAGTGTCAGCAGTGTACTTCTCAAATTTAGGAGTGCAGTCCAAACTACTAGCAGCGGGAGCAATAGATTTATACTCACACATAACATAATCAAGGTCTAGAATCATGAGAACCTCTTTCACATCTTCCTTCCAGGCACAAAAATTATTGCCATTGAGAGGAATGATGGCACTTAGTGGGACTGCAATATTCTTAGCTGAAAATTGTAACAATGACATAATTTTTCGGTAATAGCACAAGAAGATGCACATAAAAGCACGAAATTAACCCTACGTTGACCTGATTAATAACATGCTATAAGTTTCAATTTGCATCACCGTTGGACAGAAAAAAATAAAACTTATCATTAACTCGTAATTAAATCAACGTTAGTCCGAATTAATTACAAGTGTATTTTAATTAAACTTCTCTTTGGTTTCATTTAATCGGAGAGCATCTTAATTGCACTTTGGTGGAAATATAAAAGTCAGTCAAAATAAAAGCAAATTAATGCAATATTTAAAGCATAACGGAAACTAGATAAACTTATTCTAGATTTAAACTTAAACTTAAAACTTAAATACCTTTAACAAGCATTAAAGAACTTAAATTCTATTGTAATTTAAAATCTCATAAAACTTTAAATATCAACTTATTTAACAATACATAAACATCAAAAAATTAATTGTTCTGAATATAATAAGACTCATAAAGTTAATAGATTAAAACTCTTAAATATTCTCATCGAATGATTTCCCGAATTAACTCTTAAATTGCTCTTTAAAGCAAATAATCATGAGAAATAACTTTATTCATGATAAGAAAATGTCAACCTTATTTTGCAACAATCTTATATGCATATTCAAAATTGTGAAATGAAATTTAAAATAGTTTAAATCTCAAATAATTTTAAAAAGTAAAACTTATATGCTCAAAAAACTCTACTATTAACTAGGCAATAAACTTATTTGCATTAAAATAGTAGATAAATCAAAGTTATGAATAACTTAAATTCCAAGCAAAGTTTAACTTAGAAAAATAATAAACAGAAAGCATAAAGGAAAAACATGAAAATACTTTTTTTAAGAATTACACAGTACAACGGAGACGCTCACACACGCACGCACATTCACCCCTATAAATATACGTACGCAAACCCTACCCCTATGAGCACATTCAAAGGACCGAGCACCCGGCAGATCTGGAGATTTTTGAAGTCATCATTGGCGCCTCGTTGTTGACGGGATCGCCGCTTAACACTTAACGCATAGCACCGGTAAATCCTGGGAAAATTTTAGAAAAAGGTGCGAGCACCAGGATTTGAACTCTAATGGTAGCGTTCAACCGTCCTACCGTTAGACTACGAGCCAATTCGCAAACATGAAAATACTAAACAGGTCGAAAACTCATAAACATCCCATATCTGATTTTGGTCCGGCTCGGCCCGTTATACGCGCGCGCAGCGCAGCGCTTCTCATTCGCGCGTGACAGCCCAGTACGCACAGCGCGCGCGACCAATCATGTGGCCCAGCGCGCGCAACTCATGCGCGCATTACAGTCCACCCGTGCTCCGCTCATGCACAGTAGCGCGGCCCAGTCGGCCCACTCGCTCGCACGCGGCCCGGCCTGCCTCGCGAAACCCTAACTCGATTGTTCATCTCAGCCGTTCAACGAGATCGGGCGGCCAGGATTGGACGGCGCCGCCTATACAAACCAGGCGGCCGCTCAAACACTATCCACTCCCTCACTCCCACAGCCGCACCCCTTCTCTTCTTTTTCCCCGACTCAGCGCCGCCGCCGCCTTCCTCATGCGCTAGCGACGCCGCCGCCACCTCGCCTTGCGAGCTCCAGGCACCGCCGCCGCCGCCACCTACGCCCCGCGCCGCCCCTTCCTAGCGCTCCCCCGGGCCCTCTCGCCGGCGCCACATGCGAGCAAGTCGCGTGCGGCTCCGTCGAGGGGCTCCGCCGTGGCGCACATCATGGACATGTGACGCAGCTCATTGTGGTCGCTACGGCAACGGCGTCGGCAAGCCAAGTCTTGCTCGCCGTGGTCAAGCCGTATCCAGGCGCGGCCAACGCTTATGCCGTGCGTGGTATCGAGCGCGTCGGGCTCGCGCGGGTACAAGCTCCCCCGCATGTCATGGCCCGGCGCCGCTCGTCACAGACAATCCGCCGATGGCGCGCGACGGCGTCTTATGCCTCGCACGTTATCGACGGATCGAGGTAAGCGACCTAGGGTTAGGGTTAGGACTTCTCATGAGGATTATGCGACTTTGGGGTTAATTCGTTGGGCTGAAATGAATGCTTATGCCTATGCGCCTGTAAATTGCATGAATGTTGTACTGATGCGTAAATTTGGGATTAATTTCATTCATTGCTACTGATTTGCATGAAAGTAACATAAATTGGGCATAAACTTTATAACACAGTACAGGAACATAACCCTAATCGCTTAATTAGTTCACTTAAACATGCAATTATGTCTTAATTAGGTTCGGATTTGCTAATTGTGCACTAACAACTCATTAAATTGCATCTAATTCGGTTATCTTAACATAAACAGATCAAAATTAACTTATAATTTGATCAATTTGACTAAAAATTAAGTAAACAGGATTACACTTAGTCTCTTTTTTCCTGTGTCTAGTGCTAATACAAAAGTTAACCATCAGCTGACTTTGTGGAATTGTGTCGACGCAGATTTTTGGTCATGGAGTATCCTAAACATCAAAGAAGGCCAGGGAGAGACAGACGTGTCCACCTCGCTATTGGGCCTTAATAAAGCCCACTGCTCCTACCGAGAGGCCCAGTACAGTCGGCACCCATCCACGCCCATTGACACGTGTCGCTCCATGCTAGGCCAATTTCGCCAGCAACCGCCTAACCCACTTTGCTACCCTAACACACTTTGCTACTCTCTCAGATCTGGTTTCTAGGGTATTGCTCAGGGGTTTGCGCTATTTGTTGGTTGAAATTCGTTTGCTTTTCTCTGAAGGAGTAGATGCATAGGGTTTTCTCGATTTGTTCTTTTCGAAGTTTGCCTGTTTCTCGGATGGGACTAGATGCAAAGTTTCATTTCATTCTGTTTTTTCTTCACACGGTTTGAATACGGGAGATCGGGCTCTATATTATGAGTCAACAGCAGGTGCCATTCAATGGCGTCCTGACTGCCGCATGGAGCTCAGACTGGCGCCAGGAGAAGATTGTTTGGAGATCCATCTTCTTTAGTTCCAAGCCACAATACCTGGCCACACATAAGCACGAACGCACGCCCATTTGTTTCTTGTGCTTGGTAAAGCGTTGGGATTTGGATCGGGTCTTTAAAATTGTGCTGCTGGATTTGGTGTTGGGACGGCATGATTTTGACGAACGGGTGCCGTCTTGTTTCTCCGTGGACGAAACGCCCTTTGCACTGTGCCCAGATAGACGCCGATACACGATTGGATGGGGCGTCGTCTCTGGTTCTGCCCCCTCCAAATTCAATGCGGTCACAGTTTCGATAGAGCATCTCCACTCTATTTTTGTTTTGGGTTTTTTTCTCTTATTTTTTTTGGCTTTTCGATTTGTTTTTTTATCTCTGGTACCAGGGATGTTACATTATCTTTAAGTACAAACAATTGAAATTATAATAAGCATTTAATTTTTTATCTCAATTTGGAAGCAAAAATTAACTTTGATTTGTTCGTGATGATTTGGAAAAAAGAATAAACTGAATTGTTCATAATTTAACGAGATTAGGTTCAGAACGATGATTTCACTCTGTTATAGCATCTTCAATTTGAGAACCAATTCTTTATCCCTATATTCTGGATTGAGTGTAAAATTTCAGATTCAACGGATCTTTTTTTTCTAATCCCCTTTCCCTATATATATTTTGTTATCTCGTTTATCTTTCTTCCTCTTGTCTTTCTTTTTCTCAATTACCATTCATGTTTTTCTCAACCTCTTTCCATCTTTTCTCCTCCCCTAGTGCACCCCTTGCTTGCCTCGCGAAGCGGCCATGCACCGCTCCCCGATCAGGCGCCGCCGCTGCCATTCTCGACGGCTAATCACGTGCAACGGTCGTGCACTGCCTTGTCGTCGGCCGTGCACCGCCCTGCACGGCCATGTCGGCGGCCGCTCACCGCCTCCCGTTGGCCACCCGCAGGCTGGCGGGCCCGCTTCTCAGCCGGCCGCTCGGCCTAGCGTTGCTGCCGCCTGTCATGTTGCCCCTCCTAGCTTGCGCTGCCGGCCACCTGCGCGCCGGCGTGCTGCGCCACACCTGTGCGCCCCCCAAGCATGTGCCGCGTCCCACCTGAGAGCCCATGAACCTACCCCGTGCCCCACCTTGGCGCCGACGAACCCGTGCCGCGCCCCACCTGGTCGTCGGTGATCCCGTGTCGAGCCGTGGGAAGGAGATGAGAGAGATGAATAGAAAAGAAAAATTGATTGGCTCAATGACTAGTGGGTTCCACATGTTATGGTAGATAATGACGTCCACAATGTTGGTAAAAAAGTAGTCCATAAGGCTATAAACAATTCCTTGAACCTGTCCAAATATATTGTGCAACTAGTCTATAGTGAAGAAATAACTATGGTCACCCATAGTGTAATAGATAGTCCATAGGTAGTAAAAAATAAATTTATGTCTTTCCCTCTACTTCCTCATCTCTCACCAGGACTTTTATTTGCTAGTGGATCCTATCCAAACTTTAACATTGTGTAGATAACCATAGCTATGGATTATTGACATGGGTCCCATCTATTTAGACTGGTTTGTCCAGATACACTAGTTGCCCTAAAAAGCGGAATTGAGAGAGGACATGTTATGGTAGATAAAAGGGGAATTGAGAGAGGATCTACTGGAGGACCTTTTCTCGATACGCTGCAAATGTACAAGGACATTCTTCTATAGTAAAAATAAAGGCAAAGGGGAAATGAGATCTGATAGCAACTCCAATAGATTTAGAAAACCAATCTTCTTTCTCTATATTTCTGGTTAGAGGGGATTAGGGGTAACATTTCAGCTCCAACAGATCTTTTTAATCCCATTTTTCTATATTTTCTCATTTCCCTTTATCTCCCTCTCTTTCCCTTTCTTTTCTCAATCATCATCCATTTTTTCTCATCTTTTCTCCTTTGGTACACCACTACTTGCCCCCATATCGTTGAATAGCTCTATCGATCGAATTTACTTAGAAATTTTTCGTTGGAATTCCGAATTTGGCCCAGTTAAATCATTGAGGCTTAAAATTCACAGTTATCCTTCTACTTCGTCTAAAATTTCTTTATTGTAAATGGAAATGAATCCCCACCTTATATAGCTTCATTGATTTTTATCTAAAATGTGCATGCATAAATGATATATAAATATGTAATAATGTTGGTTGTTGAAATTGGCCTACAAAGTTTTTGATTTGAAGTTTCTACGTTTTCGTTTTTGATATACCGACTTTTCCTTTATCGCTATGGTTTCTGAAATTATCCTTTCCAATTTCGTTTCCTAGTAAAAAAATATGGTTAGGAAATGATAATGAAAATTTTTGATCGTTTCCGACCGATTTCATCCCTACTGCCACCTGTTGTGCTGCCTCTTGCCGGTCGGTCTTCAGGCCACCCACCCGCTGTGCTTCTGATCGCACAACTTTGTTGCGCGGCACAAAGTCGTGCGGTCAGACTAGTTGCGGTCAGGGGATTCTTTGATACCAAAAATAAGGAGAAAATGTAATAGCAGATCTGTTGGAGTTGCTATAAGTAGTGTTGTCGGATATGTAAATAAGCTGAAATTCAGAAATAAAATTCTTCATAATTTGAATTGGAACAACTGTAAATGAGTTTGACGATGAGAATGAACGTGAGATGGAAGGCCAGGGAGGCATATACAAACATGTCATTTGTGTTGCACTTGGATCACCAAAGCTGCCCGTATGGTCTGCTAGTGATGGAGATCCCTGTGGTGAGAGTTCGCAGGGCGTCACATGTACTGGCTCAAGTATAACCTCAATGTACGTTAGTTATTCTATGTCACTTTTTGCCGGTAATACTTTTATATTTTGTTGTTTTATTAACTCGGTGTTTGTAGATTTTTCAATGCTGCGAATTTGGGAGGACAGCTAGGCAGTTTGGGGAAATTCACTTCAATAACTGAAATGCAATTTTCTTGCTCATGGTTGATGGTTGTACCAATATATTGTATCATCTCGATAGGTGTATACTGTATAGGGAACATTTATATACTGGGACTAGTTATGTTTTACTCGTGATCTGATCAAGCTTTGTGATTGTTTGCTTTGTTGTCATGCCAGAAGATCTACCTATCGCCCTGCAGAATTTGTATATGCTATCCTTACCCTTAAAATTTCTTTAGTTGTGGATGATGGATGATTTTTATTCCTTGCCGCTGCACCTTTCTCAGATAGCCAACTCAGTGGAAGCATTCCAACGTCATTATCAAATCTCCAAATTCTTAATAGCCATGTAATTTTTGCTTCCTTCCTAAATGGTTGAACCTTACCTCACTGTTTTCTAGTTTCATACTTTGAACAATGAACTCCGTCTCTTCCCCAAGTCACTAGATGGTAACCATCTGGATGGAAAATATGGTAACCATCTAGATGGAAAATTGTCAGATGCATTTGATTCACATATAGGATTTGTAAATCTGTAAGAAATCTGTCCACCCCCTGGAACCCACTCACTATGTCTCTACAAACTGGTTGATAACAAGGGAGGTGGGTCCATCTACGGGGTGGGGCTGGGCAGGCGCGCTCGTGGGTGCAAGCAAGTGGAGCGGCGGCAGTGGCGCACCAATTGCGCGAGCAAAGGAGGAAGGAGATGAGGACGCTGACGTGCCAGACCCGCTGCGAAGTGTGAGAGGGGAGGGAGGCGTTGCGCCCGGGCGTTGGGGCGTCTCCCGCGTCGCACAGGGGTGGGGGATGGGCTGCGTGGGCCGTGCGGGAGGGGGTGAGGGAGTTGCCCTACGGGGGAGGGTTGGGTGGTGTGCTGGCCGTGGGTTTTCGGCCGGGACAGGCTGCGCTGTATGGGGAGGAGAGGAGAGCTGGGCTGGCCGGCTTAGGAAGGAGAGTGAGGGAAGAGGAGGGTTTGGGCCGGGATGGGGTTTTATTTGGGCCATGACGGGTTGGGTCCGGGTGGGGAGGGTTTGGGGTTAGCATTAAGATTTTTTGACTTGAGAAAAATGAGAGAAAAATGGGCAAAGCCCTAAAATAATATTTGGCCCTTAAATAATATTAATTCTAGAAATATTTAGTCCTTAAACTTAAACACATTAATGAAAACTACTTGGATTTTCAAAAGTGTTTTAAAATCCACATTTTTCCATACAAGAAAACTATGCAAAAGCATGAATGCCACAACCACCTTATATTTATAACCTATATTAACTGCATTTTCATTTAATCCGTCATGAGGTGATTAGTGGATGAAACTGATCGGGTTAATAGGCTAGATAGCCGTACTATCAAGAGGGATCAACGTCATTGGCTTGACATGTCTTTAGTGCCACCTTGATCAATGACTTGCATGTTTGCATTTAGATGAGTTGCGACTAACTTCGTGTGAAGCGTTGTTGAAAATCTTATGAAAATGAATTTCTGACAAGGGGTCAGACTGTCCGTGGTCAGGGCTCGGACAGTCCGTGACTATTATGTTGAAAAATAACGAAAATTAGTGAAAATTCACTTCAAACGTGTCCGATCGTCCCTCGGACAGTCCGAGGCTTGGGACGGACAGTCTGTGACCTGTGCTGACTGGTGGCTCCGTGAGCGCTGACTTGACGAGCTATGCACTGACTGTCGGACTGTCCGTGATGGGGATCAGACAGTCCATATTAAATAGGATTGATTTAGATAGAGACGGTTTTTGAGGTTCAGGGGGTCAGACCGTCCGACAGCGTTTGTCGGACCGTTCGACATATTTGAGCTCATTCTCTCCTCTCACTCACTCACTTTGCTTTGAGGTTGCATTCTTGTGAGATTGAGAGCATCTAGTGCATTGCTTCAAGAATTTGATCATTGTGGTACTAGGATTCATCAAGCGAGAGAGTTGGTTTGTTACTCTTGGAGGTTGCCGCCTCCTAGATGGTCTGGAGCTCGTGATTCCATTGAGCACTTCAAAAAGATTGCGAATTTGCCTTGTAAGATTGGTGTGAGAGGTCTTTGTGCTCACCTCACCGGAGTGGTGAAGAGCAACTTTAGTGGAATCGAGATTTGAAGTGGTTCTTTGGTTCTAACCGGCTTATACATCAAGCGGAGTCTTGATAGAGAAGTGGTTAAATATTGAATCCATCTCGACGTGGATTAGGGGTGACCGACAAGTTATCGATACCACGTGATAAATTTCGTCTCTTGAACTTGTCATTTATTTGCTCATTTCCTTTCAAGCAATTCCATTCAAGCAATTTACTTTCTCGAGATTGAATCATATCTTGTCACCCTAGGTTGTTGACCCTCAACATAGGCTTAGAATAGCTATAAATTTAATCCTCCAAGTGTTTCTAATTAAATTTCTCTAGTGTTCTGTTTGTTAGTTTAAAACTGCCTATTCACCCCCCTCTAGTGGGTATCCTATATCCTACAAGTGGTATCAGAGCTAAGTACTCCATAATTGAAGGATTTAATCATCCCAGAGTAGGATAAAATGGCTAATGAGAACAAGTTGAGTCATAGGAAGACACCATTCTTTGATGGGGATAATTATGACTATTGGAAAACTAGAATGACAACCTATTTAAGGACAACAGGGAGAAATGTTTGGAATATAGTTGAAAATGGGTTTGTCATCTTAGATAAGGGTAACAAAACTCCAACCGATCTAGAGAATGAAGATCTCAATGAACAAGCTTTGTGCATCTTATATGATGGACTTTCAATTGGGCAGTTCAACCGTGTCAAGGGGCTCACTATTACACGGGAAGTTTGGAACAAGCTTGCTGAAATTTATGAAGGAACATCCTCGGTAAACGAAGCAAAACTGTATGTGTTCAAGGGCACATTCAATGAATTTTCTATGAATAAGGATGAAGATATTTCAACCATGTTTAATCGGTTTAATGATATTGTGAATGAGCTCAAGAGCCTTGATTTTGATGTGCCGGATCAAGATTTCTCTCATAAATTTATTGTGAGGGAAAACTTGAAGAACATGACCCCCAAAAAAGTGCTTGGTGAAGTGCTTACACATGATATTTTCAAGCAGTCACAAAAAGAGGCTCATGGTCATTCAACAAATGAAGAAAAGAAGAGCATTGCTCTCAAGGCCAAAGCCGCTCATGATGATAATGGTCGTGAAGATAAAGAAGATTACTCGGATGAGGAAATGACTCTGATTGTTAGAGGGCTCAAAAGAATTCTTGAGAAGAAGAAATTTGGGAAGAAAAATCAATTCTCAAAAAAGAATCCATTTGAAGGGAAAAATTGCTTTACTTGTGGGGAAACCAGACATATATCAATCAATTGTCCAAACAAGAAAGAGGGCAATAATGACAAGAAGAAAGACAAGAAAAGTGAGTACAAGAAGAAGAACAAGTACTACAAGAGGGAGAAGAATGGACAAGCCTACTTTGTTGAATGAGATTCCGATGCAAGCGACGACGACGATGATGATGATAAGCCGTCAAAGAGTCTTGCCAGAATTGCTATCAAGGAAGCTCCTTCACTCTTCTCCAAGCCATATTGTCTTATGGAAAAAGGTGAACCAAAGGTAACAATTGAGGATAATGATGATGATTATGTTTGTGATGATAATCTTCTTTCTTATGAAGATCTTGTTATTATGCTTATCAAATCCAATGGCAAATTGCGCAAGGAAAATGCCAAGTTGAAGGATATGGAGTGGAAAAATGTTTCACTCCAAAATTCCTATGAGGAGCTAAAGACTTCTCATGCTAATCTTGAGGATTCTCATGACACTCTCAACACGTCATGGATGATACTCAAAGAGAAGCATGCGAAGCTTAAGGAAGCTCACAACACTCTCCTTGCGCATGAGGCCAAAGGAAAAGCTATCAAGAATGATAAATGTGATAATTGCATGTCTTGTTCAACTAACCTCTCTTGTAGCACAAGTACTAGCTCTTGCATTAGTGAAAAGACTTCTAATGATGCATCTCTCCTATTATTGGAATGTATCTTTGAAAAAGGAAGTTGATTGCTTGTCTAAGGATCTCTCTAAGTGGTTTGGAAGCCATACTCGGTTCAATCATTGTTGGACAAGCCAAAAATTTACCTTGAACAAGAATGGTATTGCTTATTTGCCAAAGCAAGGGAAGACGACTTTCATTCCCAAGAAGACTACTTTTATCAAATCTAATGTGACACTTGAAGAAGCTAAATTCAAGATGTGTCACATATGCAAGACAAAAGTTGATGTGAATCACAAATGCAAGAGCAGGAAGACCGTATCCTTGGATCCATCTTACATTCTTAAGAAAGATTCTAAGGGTGTTGTTTGTGCTAAATTTGTTGGTCGCTCTATGGGTAGCTCTAAGTTAAAATCTATTTGGGTGCCTAAAGTTTTGGTCACTAACATTGAAGGACCCAAGAAAACTTGGGTACCTAAAACAAAGTAACTTCTCCTTGTAGGTGAATTACAAAGCCGAAGGAAGGCATTGTGTAATTCATAGCGGTTGCACAAATCATATGACCGGTGAAAGAAAAATTTTCTCATGTCTTGATGAAGAGATATCCGAAACTCTATAGATCCATGATAGGTAGTTTGCTTTATCTTACCGCATCTAGGCCCGATATCATGTTTAGTGTGTGCATGCGTGCTAGATTTCAAGCTGCTCCTAAAGAGTGTCATTTGACCGCGGTAAAAAGAATCATGAGATATTTGAAATTCACTCCAAATATTGGTCTTTGGTATCCAAAGGGTGCTCAATTTGAATTAGTTGGTTATTCGGATTTAGATTATGCCGGATGTAAAGTTGATAGGAAAAGCACTTCTGGTGGTTGTCAACTTCTTGGGTGCTCACTCGTATCTTGATCTTCAAAGAAACAAAATTCGGTGGTTCTCTCTACCGCCGAAGCGGAATATATCTCGGCGGGGAGTTGTTGTGCTCAATTATTATGGATGAAGCAAACACTTCTTGATTATGGTGTGAAATTCGATGGAATTCCCCTCTTATGTGATAATGAAAGTGCTATTAAGATTGCAAATAATCCGGTTCAACATTCTAGAACCAAGCATATTGATATTCGGCATCATTTCCTTAGATATCATGTGAGCAAAGGTGATATCAAGATTGATGGAGTGAGCACGGATGATCAATTGGCGGATATCTTTACCAAGCCTTTGGATGAATTTTTGTTTTGCAAATTGAGAAATGAGTTGAATGTCATTGATTACTCAAACGTGTCTTGAAAGTTAGCATATGTGTTTCCTTACATTTTTTCTTCATAAAACAATCTCTTTTTATCGCATGATGCATGACATATTGATCTTTATCATATCATGAAAATTCTGCATCACACATGTTGAGCAATGACCCCAAATGATACATCAAAGTGTCTAGCAAAATGGTTTTTCTCGGGCTGAAAAGGAACTGAGGACCAGACAGTCCGTCCATGGACTGTGGACCGTCCGAGGACACCTCACGGACTGTCCGTCATAGACCACAGACTGGCCGGCATCGTCGTCACCATCGTCTTCGTCATCTTCAACATCGGAGGTGCTGATGTAGCCATCTTCTGTAGCAATATATGTCCGTTGACTAGGGCAATCCTTCTGCATGTGGCCAATCCCATGGCAGCGATGGCACTGAATGTTGGAAGTGCATGGCGTCGAGGTTGTGCTCTTGCTACCCTCCTGCAAAGGAGTTTTACCTGAATCCAAAGAACGTGCAGACGATAGCTGAGGCGGTGGTGCAGCTACTGCCGAAGGTGTGGATCCCTTGCTCGCTGGGGAGGGTGCTCGAAAGGATGTTGGCTTGGGCAGCCCCGAAGATGGCGTCGCATGTGGCGTATAGGAGGTGCTTCCCACCTTGTTCTTACCCTGCTGTTCATGCCCCTGCAACTCTTTTTCTGCAAGTATAGCAAATCAAAACAACTGGTCGACAAAGTTAAAGTCCTTATAATCAACTATGTCCTGTGTGTAATGCCTCAAGCCTGAATAAAAGCGACAAATAGAATCCTCAGGCCCTTCTACAATACCACAACGCATTATACCTTTTTACAAAGCACCATAGTAATCCTGTACAGAAGTTTCTCCTTGTTCTAAGCACTGCAATTTCTTACGCAATTCTCTATGATATGAAGGAGGAACAAAACAATCACACATAGCCACCTTAAGCTCATCCCAAGTCATAGGTGCTCTACTATCTCCAACTAGACCAGTCCACCAACTAATAGCAAAGTCCTTAAACTCAATAGTGGCTTGTCTAACTTGATGATGGGCTGGCACAAGGTGGGTAGAAATTTTTTGTTCTATTGTCATCTCCCAATCAAGGTAACCCTCAGCATCGTAATGACCCAAAAAAGATGGTATGCTAAACTTAATCTTAACATAAGGGTCATCACGATTGTTATTACCTTGCGGATGGTTCGGAGCGCCACCCATACCGTCTCTGTTGTGGCGAAGACGACGTTGGAGGCATGCGTTTCTGGTGGCTGCTTCATCATAATTGCCATTGTCATCAAACATTGCGTCATCTAGAAAACATGGAGGTTGTGGCTGCTGTGGACGCGCCTCCACTACAGCAATCCTGTCGGTAAGCTCGGACACCCATCAGTCCACCCTTTCTAACATGGTGCCAAGCTTCATAGCAATGAGCGCGTCAGTAACAACCTTGTTGATCGTTTCTTCCATCTTGTCACAAGCAGCTTCTAGCTCTTCGCGACTAACACATTCGCTGAAATCTGCAGGAACCTTCGGTGCGTCATCTCCTGCCATTGAGAAGCACCACAACAAAAACAAACATAGTGAAGGTTACCCCTAATAATCCGACTACATGCTTTCAACACCGCAAAAGGAAGCGTCTTACCAAGCTATTGCAAGGTTCTTACCAACAAGCAAGGCAAAGGATACCTGTAAGGTGTAGTCCGTGATTGCAAGGGTCAAAAACCTATGTTGTCCAGAAGTAGTATGTGGAGCTCGGAAGGCAAAATATGTAGCAAGGAGTAGCAAATAACGAATTACAAAATAGTAAAGTTCAATAAGTATCCAAAGTACAAGTCACAATTGTCCAAGGCGTAGCACAACAACCTAGAACAAGAAACGACGGATAAAGCTCAAAATGGTAGTTCTGTAATTGTTGTACTAAGATTGTCAAAAAGTCACTAGTAGGAATCACATGTATTTTTTATTTTATTTTTTTGATATTTTTCTCACAATCAGGAACACCATAATCAAAACCACACAAATTTTCAGACCAAACAAAGATGTAATATGGTCTAGGGAAAATCAGAAATCTTCTCTAAAAACCATGTAACAACTTCACTAAATTTTTTAATTATCTTCCTGATTTTTTTTGAATTTTTTGACTCGACCAAACAGTCACAAAACTGCTGTAAAAAATTGAGCCCAAACGGAGCACCGAGTGAAAAGTTATGCATATTTTATGGAAGGTACCTCAAGTTATGTTTTTCAGAAAGCACAACTCGGCAAAAACACGACGGCAACTAGGGTAAAACTTCCTCCTAGCGTCTGCAGCAGCAAGCAATAGGTATTTGCTATATGAAACAAGGATCAAGTATGCGATGCAAAGGTGGTCAACACGACTTGCACAACCTATCTAGGGTTTGTGCGGCGAGAGTTCACCTAAGGCGGCTAGCGGGCAAATCGAGTAATGTGGTGGCTCAACTTGTTGTATGGCTAAACGTGGATGGGATAGCGGCGGAAACCAACAAAAAGCGATGTGCACGTTAAACTACAATGATGAACACGACCTCAACCAGCAACAAGACTCGACCACAGATACGAACTCAACAAAGCAATCTAAAAATGAAACTACAAAGCTAAACAGGGTTGTAGGAGAGCAGAATTTTTTTTGTAGGGCTATTTTCTGGACTATAGGACGAAGGCGAAAAGACGAACCTAACGGTAAACCTGTCTCTGAATACCACTTGATGTAAACTAGGGTTTCCGATCTTCCGAAAGGTTCCGATAACTATCGATTTGGTTGAGTCGCAACACAATTCGATCCGGCTTCCGAACAACACGTTCTGAACCCCACAATCGCACTACCTCGTCTCCTCAGGTTATCAACCGGTATTTCATGGTTGACCTCACCAAGAAGGCTAATCCTTGCCTACAAATCAAAGAACACAAGCAAGAACAAGAAAGAATGGAACACAATTGCAGATGAATGATTAAGCTCACAAAGTTGGTGTCTCACAAACCGATGAACGGCGACACTATTCTTGACAGAATTGATCTAAGCAAAACCCAAACCCTAATGGTTGGTGGCAGCTAGTTAATAAAGACTCAAGGGTCATGGGAAGACCCCTAGTCGCGCCCCTAATGTACACATGATACACGGCCCAAAGGCCAAAATACGGCAACGCAACACCGAGACAGATTCTAGATGTCAACTTGTTTCGTCGATTCCCAATGAATCCAGGTGAATTTTGACATGATACCGGTGCCATTGGAAAGTTTATCTTCTTAGCTTTCCAAGCATATAAAGAACGTCCAAATCCGATCCCGTATGCGACCTGGACGTCCGATTTAGCTCTAACTACTACACCCGAGGTGGGCTCAAAGTCGACTTGATTTGGGCCTCCATCTTGACTTGCACGCCCTTGCTGATCCTCTCCACCTTGAGGCTCTTCTCCAACTATCTTCTGGTCCTCTCCATGGTTCCTAATTACAATATAATCATTAGGTAGTAATTTATGCTCAAAAGCATATAAATAAGTACTTATGAATGAGCTCACCTCTAAATTCAATTGTCGCGTGCGAGCTCTAGTGATTGGACCTTGAATGATCATTGGAGGATTGCTGGGTGTATCCACAGGAGTGATGTCCTCATTAGTTTTGGAAAAGTGATTGGGGGAATATGTTTTCTATGCTCTAGTGGTGCTATGGCTAAAGTTTGGTGGGAAGGAATTGCTTATTGATTGAGTTTTGGGGATCAGAATTTCTTGGACCCCTGTTCATGTTCGTCGCCGCTACAGTGCGGACAGACTATTCGAGAGTCTGCGATGGACTGTCCGTCTGACCGACGGACTATCCATGGGATCTCGACGGACTGTCCGTCAGGCACTGGTTGTGACGAATTTGGGCAGGGTATCGTGGATTGGGTCATTCAATTTATACTATTGATTATTATTATTATTAATATTCACTCAATTATTGACAGAGGCCGCAAAGTAATTACTTTACTAGCCGGACGGATCAAGAAAGGAATGACCAAGAAAAGGGGAGACGAAGGGTCCTCCAAGAGGCATCGCAAAGACACAAGCTCTGAAGAGGATGATTCCTATCACAGTGACTATGTGGCAAAAACAGAAGTGGAGTTCTCAATGGGACAACATGATTTTGTCATTGAAGAAGATGAGGCTATGCATCAAGGGGGAGGTGGTGGTCATGATGATATTATTGATGTACACTCTCACTCTGCACCAAGGAAGGTTTAGAGTCAAAAGGAGTATGCACGAGTGAGAAATGACTATGCCTATGCTCAACCTCACAACTCTCACAACAGATATTTGCATACTATGGTGCAAGAAGATGCTTTCTTTGGTCACTTAGTTAATTGCACAGTTTATTCTCACAAA
Source organism: Echinochloa phyllopogon (assembly GCA_033239725.1). Taxonomy (NCBI): domain Eukaryota; kingdom Viridiplantae; phylum Streptophyta; class Magnoliopsida; order Poales; family Poaceae; genus Echinochloa; species Echinochloa phyllopogon. The sequence goes on along the minus strand of BTCW01000015.1, from coordinate 16,374,500 downwards.
AGAATTGATTTTTCATATCTTGGAACCAAAGAAGTTCTAGTGGGAGTGGCTGTCATGTTTGAGAACCTCAGACTTAGACCTTTTCTAGAGCATAGGTGTGATTGGAATGATATTATCATTAGATAATTCTATGCTACCTATGAGCTTGATATTGAAGAGAGTAAGATAGAATGGATGACTGTCAAGAGTAGGTACTCAGCTACTTTCCAAGAGTTTGCTGCAGCTAATCAACTTGACTATGATTATTTCACTGATGGGGGGTTAGTCTTGATGTTTATCAGCAGGATATATTTGAAAACTCTCAGATTTTTTATGAACCTGCTCATATTGCTCCAGTTAAGTTTGGCACATCTACTGGGCTTAGGCATCATCCAGCTGTCATCAATAACATTATCAGGTGCACTTTCATGCCTAAGGGTGAAAATAGGGATACCATTTGTGATCATTATTGGAATGTCATAAACTACATCATGAATGGAACTAGATTCAATGTGATCAAGATGATCTTTGAGCAGATGTTAGAGAAAAGGATGGTTCTCAGGAGTAATATGTATTTTGCTCCCTATATCATGTCCCTAATCAAGGTTAAGACCGGATACAATGGTCCATGTGAAGTTCACCATGAATCGTGTCAACCATTCTTCAATGCTAAGAGCTTTCTTGCTAGGCCACTGACACCATATGGAGATGTAGGTGCTGCTGCAGATGAGGAAGCACCAAATGTGCATGAGAATATCAATGTGAATTTTGATATGGGTGCTCATAAAATGCCTCCTCCTCCTCCTCCTCCTCCTATGCAGCCACAGAGTTACTGGACTCCTCCCGAGGGTTACTTCACTCCATACTTTCAGACCATGAGTGATAACCTAGCTCAGACTTTTGGGGCACATATGACCATTGGTTTCCAGACTATCACTAGTAGAAATGTTAATATATATGACGTTTTCCTCATGACATTTTAAATTTGCGTCATTGAACATTGCATATCTATGACGAAACTTTGGTTTTCATCATGGAACATGAGCGATGGAAATTAGGCACTACGAATTTATGACAAAAATGAGGAAAACATCATAGAACAACACCCGACTTCGTCACAGACGAACGCTCCATCAACGTAACTCATTTTATGACGCTTTTGTGTTAAAATTATGACGGAGAATTTTCGTCACTCATAAATTACACGTGTTCTCATCCTGGACCCAGCACAGGGTACTGCCACGTATAAGAATGGGTCCCGCATGGATAAATTGGACCGCAAAACTCAGTGGGCCCCGCAAATAGATTGGGGGCAAAAATATTCCCTCGGTGGGAATCAAACTCAGGCTCCTTATGAGCAAAGTAGTTGGCTCTACCACTAAACCACGTAACAACTTATGATTTTGTATTATTTTATATTTCATTTATCTACGGATAGGTTGGTCTCATTTGACAACATGGCCACCACGTCTTACACTTGGGCTCTCATGTTCATACGTGGCATCCAGGTGTAAATGGGAATAAATCACAGCTTAAAAAATTGCAGCTTAAAAAATGTGATGACGTGAGGAATCAAACCATAGGCGCGTGGGCCAAATGTATCAGCCTAACCACCATACTACAAGACTCATCTTGATTACTAATTAACTGGTTTTGTAATTGTACAGAAGACTAGGTAAAGGCCCATCTAGTCTGGACTTATTTCCACTGATGAATCTTAGCTCCATTTCATATACTATGAATACAATGTTCTGTACAGAAATAGACAGTACCATTTCACTTTCACATCAAGCACAAGCATGTGTACTTACATGAAAGTCATAGCAATAGACTACATCACTACACAGCGTTGTGCATACAAAGAACGAATTTGAATACTTAACCAACATGGATGCTTGCGTTGAACCTGTAAAGATGCCGTGAAGAATCTGCTTTTGCACTTGTGAGGCCATCAACTGGTCAAAATGGCGCATAGAGGACCAACGCCAGCAAAGCTTAAACTGGTCCACAACCAGCACGAAACTCTCACCATCCGAGTATCTGGCCTACTTCCCACATACCATATCTCAACTCAAAAAGATAACAAAGAGAATGCAGCACTAATGCGTCAATCGCCAAAACACAATCATCACAACTACGGTGATGATCATGCCAGCATATGCGATCCACTTGTCGACACGGTGCTGCCTCTCAATAAGCTTCAAAACAGAGTTCGATAGCCCGACAGTGTTCAGGACATCAAAAGCTTTCCTTTGAGCACTCTGCAGTTCAGTGAAGGTGGGTATTAGCAGGCAGAAGTGAGCATCAAAAGTAATTTTAAATGATCCCAATTTTTTGTCCTTCTGTAGATATTTGTTGTTTTTTACCTTATAGGTAAAGGTCCGTGCGATGCTACGGGCACACAACTTGCTGGTCAGTCGGGGGATCTAGCTGGGGTAGGAGTGTCTGCAGCATCATGAAAAAGTTTTCAACGAAAAATAAAACCATATGAACTCATATTTAACTTGAGTTCATTTTTACTCTAATGAATTTGATCGATATCCTGTTTTTTACTGTAATATCTATTGTCAAGTGGGCTTTATCCTTCATCTCTGCCAGGTGCATTTTGTAACAAAATCAACCTCAGTTCATCTTGGCAATCTAGGAGAATGTAGCGGTGCATGCATTGAGTTTGATATCAGGTGCTTTATTCAGTTGTCAGACACAAGTTCATACCTTGAGAAGATCAGAGGGCCTGAATCCACCCATCCAGAGGAAGCACCGTTCGGCTGGGGTTGTCCACACCCCGGTGTTGAGGTGGAACACATCGGACTTGGCTAATCCAATGACCCACAGAGCAAATTCAACAAGTGGCCTGATGGCTGATACCAGCACCTTTCAGATAAAACATTGCCAGTCATTGGTACTGCTTATAGCTGTGAGCAAAGGAATTCAGTCTGTATATCTGAAAACATAGTTCTAAATGACATGTGTTTGTTTGCTTTCTTGATAACAAATCCTAGGGGTCCAGAAATGAATTTACCTGACAATAGCAATAAATTGATGGAGATTCACATTGTGCAATCTCTGGTGTTAGCTTGTGTTTTGCTGATGTGATGTATAGTGGTGGATATTGAGCAAAAGTGAAATGGCGAATTTGCTTGGTACTAGGCAGCAAGCAGACTTAACTCTTCTTCCCCTTCTCCTTGAGCAAAAATGGAATCAGTATCTGTGTTACCAGCTCCTTCCCCTTCTTGTCCTTCCGCTTCTGCTCCTTCCCCTTCTTCTGCTTGAAATCGCGTGCAGCTGGGCTCACCATTTCCTCCTCAGTGCTTGAGGTCGTCAAATCGATGATGTTGGAGTCGCCGCCGCCGCCGCCTTCCCCATCAGGCAGCCGAGGTGAAGCTGGCCGCTTCATGTGGGACGAATCCCCCACGCCGGCGTCACTGGGTCCATCGTCAGCGCCACTGCTGCCGCCGCTTTCCCCATCAGGCAGCCGAGGAGAAGCCTTGCCGCCGTCAAGCTTCGCCATGCTGCCGTCGCTGGCCCGCCACACGGGGGAACCGCGGCAAAATTGGCTCAGTTCATTGCGTGCCTGGTGCCGAGCATGAGCCGATCGATTCCATACCATGTTCCGCCGCCGAGAAGACGGGGGGCGCGCCGTGGCGAAGAAGAAGATAAGATGGGCGTTAGTTATGTGAATCGTTCGATGGTCTTATTGGAAAACACAGTAGCCAAAACGGCACAATGGTTTGTTCACTAGGCTGATGAGCGGAAGGTCCTACGTTCGAATCCGGACCTGGTCCCATTTTTTGTCCTTTTTTGCCAAATTTGTATATTAGCATATAACAAAAAAACACTGATGTGCCCAGGGATCGAACACAATACCTCATGGAACCAAAAGACATCACTTACCACAGCGACATTTGCTCAGCTGTGGCTGTTCAATGTAACAAAATATATTTACCATACAAGTGTTCGTAATGTGGCCACACCCGAAGAACACAGTTATGTTTCATATTTCTCTTTTTAATCGGAAACTAAAACTTGTAATTGGTTTTTCTCTCTCATATGAACTCGAAATCTAGTGATTTTTTCTTGTATTTTTCTAAAATCAACAATTGTTTATTTATGATGGTCTTTTGTATGTTAATTAATATTTATTTAATTTTTTTCATATAAATAATTTCCTTCCATTTAAATAGATAATAGAATAAATGTTTATGCGTAATAATTAGTAATGTAACTTCATATTTTATGATGTTAGGGTCAATATAAGGTTGTCTTCGAGTCTATGGTGCATATGAGTTGAAAAGTGTTATAAGGTCTTTAAATCTCAAAGTTTGGACTCCAGTTATATGAAACTATGTGAATGGTGTATTGATTTGTGAGCAACGTATACATAGACTACATCGAAACTATTTGAAATTTTTATGACAACATTATGGATAAAAATATGTTGCGAACTCAGTTTATAGAATTTTCTACCTAAATTTAGATAGTTTAAAAATTATTCTATGGTAACTTGTACAATCAAGTTTGAATTGTCACTATAAAGCAATTGAATTTGACCCATATCTTAAAGGCATGGGTTACAATGTCACGTACGAGTCCAAATATATTTTTTCTACATTTTTTTTAAAATTTATTTGAGGTACACATAGTTCAAATTTGGAGTATATTCCCTAAAAAATGCAGAAAATTATTTTAATGATACAAAATAGCAAATCTGTCCAAAAAAGTAGAAACTCATACAAAACAACACATACACAGTCTATCACATGTAGAAAAGGTGCTATAGTATACTCTCTCCATATTGGTATTAGAAGACGTTTATGACAGGATTGTACATACGAAGGAGTAATTAATTTAGGTAGTGTTTTCCCTGTTTACCCTTATTAAATATGGTCGCGTCTACATTAGGCAATAGCCAAATGCGGCTTCAGCTGGTTAGCACGAGTCTTGACGTAAGAGGTCGCGGGATCGATTCCTGTGGGCTCTTTTTTTTTCACTTTTTGCGTGCGTGGGCGAGAAACGAGGCGTGCAGATGGTCTGCGGGCTCATTTTTTGTTCGCTGTTTGCGCCGGGCAAGAAATGAGGCATTGCGGATGACCACAATTAAGCGAGGGCAATTGCGTCCAAACTCACGCATGCAGGGATGAAACGGCTTCCTTCGTGCAATCCCCCTAAACGCCAGAACGACATCCTTTCAAGATATGGAGCGAGTATAAGATAAATACTTTTTGCATGTTTCTTTACAAGGTGCCTTTTGTATTTAATAAGAAAATGATTTGGTTAAATGGGCCAAGAAACCTGGTCTGGGCCGTTTACTTCTAAGGCCCGGCTGCTCTTAACCGTTAATCTACGATCCAATGACTCGATTTGAGTCTCATGTGCATACAAGACCTGGCTGCCTCTTGTAACCTAGCCTCGCAATCCTCCTCCCCCTCTCTACCGCCGCTCCTCCCCCTCGCCTCTATATCTCGAAAGGATCCGCTCTATTCTTAGATCCGCTCGCCGCCGCCCTTCCTCCTCCCTCCACTCTCGCACCACTCGCCGCCTAGATCCGCCACCCTCCTCCCTCCACTCTCGCACCGTTTGTCGACCAGATCCGCCGCCCTCCTCCCTCCACTCTCACACCCCTCGCCGCCCAGATCCACCGCCCCCTCCCAGGGCCGATGCGAACCCCGTGGTCCACAGCACCCCGTTCTTCTCTCTCGCCCACGCTCGAGCTCCTTGCAAGTCACACCAACTCCGCAACTCCTCTGCTCCCCCGCGCCGAAGCTTCTCAGCCCTAGGGTTTCCCATGGTGGCGGCGGTGAGGGTCCCACACGGCCGACTCGTCTCCCTGGCCGTGCTAGCCGCGTTCGTGCATGGCGCACTCTGGCTAGCGAGCACCCTCTACATCTCCAGGTCCGTGGAGCGCTGCCTTGCCGTGGAGGGCTCCGTGTGGCGTGACAAGGAGTGCTTCTTCAACATCAGGTGGACGGCCACCGTGACCGTCGTCGCTCTGGTGTTCGTAGCCGCGCTCTCCTACGGGGAGGCCGCACGCCGCCATGAACAGATGGTTACTCACCCGCAGCGTTACCTTTCTCCCCCCTCTGATGTGCTTTAGATGATTTTGATTGCTGATGCTCGCTCATCGCAGTGATAGGATGCCGCTGGTGGAGCATGGGGTTTCATTGTCAGGAATAGAATGATAGGTTATATTTAACCAAAGGTTTCAGGTCATTCTTGAAGTTGGTCATAAAAAAATGTGGAGATGTGCAGCCAAAACTGTTGTTAAAATAGCAGATGCAGCAAGTTTAAGTGATATATTCCGTCACTTAAGAATGGATCAAATTAAGTTCAAATCATTCACCAATTCACTGCTATTTCAATCCCTGATGTTTGTGCTTCTGCGGGGATGGTCTGTGATCGGTCCGGCTGTGAGACGCCCATCCCCAACTGTCGAGCTGGTGGTGATGAGCAGATACGTGACAACCTGCAGTGATGCAGGATCAAGCCCCTGGCTGAGAGACAAGTGCGGCCCCTACTTTTTTTTTTCTGGTGTGTTGTCCATTTGCTCTTTCTTCTATCGTCAACTAGCATCATGAAAGGAAAACTACAAATTTGTTTGCTCATATACTATCAGCACATATTCACTTTGATCGGGTCAAGAATAAGACATTGAGTTCAGGTCTTAGTTAGTGCAACTGATCATCCTAGTCTAAAGTACTAATACGTTTTCTTTTTGCTTCTTTCAGTTTGCTTACAGCTACCGCAGATGGGCCCAAGCATTTGAGACATGTCTTACCAGGGCTAAATTTGAGGAAGTATGCTCAGATCTCTTTGATAGGTATATAACTGTTGCTCTTGCTATGGCTTGGATCAAAACTCAGATGTGCTTCTTTCATACTAGGTTGCAATAATATTTGAACATTGAACCAACAAAAGGTTGTATCTACGGTGCTCCTTATGAACAAGGCTTCTACTCGATTGTTTTAGGTTTTTAATAGAACAATTATGCCTTTAATTTGCTTTGCATTCATTTATACCTGTATGCTTGATGCCTGCATGCTTTTAGGTGCTCTGTGATGTGATGATGTATGCTAGGTGATGGTAGTTGCAGAGCATTTTAGGCATTTCTATCAAAGGCTTATGTGTTTGTTAATCTGTGTTTCTGTTTTGCTAATTATGACTGATTAACTTTAGGTTGCATCTAATTCGGCTAGTTTAATATAAACAGATCAAAATTAGATCATATTCGGCTAGAAGCATTTTAACATTGAAATGTCTTTGGTGTTCATGTTGCTGTTAATTTGAGTTTCAGGAATGGAGCTTCAGTTTGAATGGGACCAGGTTGCAGCATTTCTTAGGCAACCAGATGGATCCCTGTTCAGTTGGAGAGAGCAATATTGCTGCTTCCGTTAATTGATATATGGCATTGTAAGTGCACATTTGTCATGCCTACTGATTTATGGCTACAATAGTGCTGCTTCAGTCTCTCAATACCTCCATTGCTATATGAAACTCGGAATCTGAACGACTCAGATTAGTTTCTCCCTGAATAATGTGAATGTTCAGTGACATGCTTAGTTTCTCAGTAACTAGTACCTATGGATGTTACCTAGCTTGTACTGTGCAGTTTAGGACTTGGAAGGTATATGTATGTATTGAATTTACTGGTTTCATGAGTAGTTTAACTATAGACTTTCTCTGCAGTACTATTGACTGGCTGCATCCTGTAGATTGCAAAACTGATTGTCTGCTTGACTGGCTGTTCTATGCAATCGGATATGCTACTGCTCTACACAATTTGATCTGCAACTAGGCTGCTTGATTGACTGCTCTCTCATTTCCCGGATGTAATACGTGGTATCTAATTCTTCAAGTTGGCTCTCTCATTTCCATGCTTTTATCTGTCTTATGAATTATGAACTGTTCTTTATGTGTCAACTTGCATGTGAGAACTAGGATAAGAGAACTGTTTGATTTAATATTTGTGTTATGTCATTGTTATACTGTTGTACTAATTCCATGACAATTTTGTTTTCAGGAAGTGTTGGGCCGCCACTAGCTACGGGCCACCACTAGCTATTGGGGTTGTGGTAGTGATAGTTATCATTCTTGTAGCTGACAGTTGTAACTGTAAATCGGTTTTCTGAATTTCACTGTCAGATGATGTGTAATATGTGCTATAATTAATGTGTTCTGATTTGTGTTATATATATATATTTATTTAGTCTGTGTAAATGAATTATTACATGGGTTGGAATCAGTGCCACATGCACCAATTAGAACACACCACATGGACCAACGAGAATGCGCCATGTGGACCAACCAGAACACACCATGTGGACCAACCAGAACGCGCCACGTGGACCAACCAGAATATGCCACGTCGGCTTCAAGAATTGGCCACATGGGATGCCACATTAGAGCTACATCAGCTGCCACCTCACATGACAGCGTAGACCATGCCACGTTGACCAATCCACATTAGATGCCAACATGGACCGTGCCACGTGGATCAAAATTTCTGAGACAAAAATCAGGTGCCAAGTCATTTTCGTCATTGAACAACAGCGTGTTTGATGACGAAATATATCTTTTCGTCTCGGACAAACAAACTTGACGCACCGTTTTCGACGAATGACATTTCATCATGAATTCGTCATAGAAATTTTTTAAAGATGAATTTGAGCTCTACTACGAACGAAAATTGTACGTCATACATATTAACATTTCTAGTAGTGATATGCAGCAGGGTTTTTAGCAGCAGCTTGATGACCGTTTTCATACATATGAGCAGCAGATGAACTCCTAGTATTTCCAACCCATCATGACTCAGCTTCAGGGGATGCAGTAGGGCTTTCACACTGATATAGAAGCATTAAGTGCCAGATTTGATGGATTGTCCACTACTGAGCAGCACCAGCAGATTGTTGAGCGTTAGTCCTAGCTTGAGAGTTCATTCAACACGTTCAACACTGCTTTCACGGATTTCAGTCGGCACTTCTACAACATCTATCCACAACAGCCATCTTATCCTCCTCCGCCACCACAGTAGGATGACTAGACCTTTTGGTATTTGATGCCAAAGGGGGAGAGAATCTGGAGGGAGTGATGATGTTATCTTTAGGGGGAGCTCTCTTGCATGCATGAATTGAACTTAAACTCTTGCATTTGCATTTTAATTTATGTGTGGTTTGGCATGTAATAAACTAGAATTTATTTTTTCTTCTCAGCTTGTGTGATGGACTATGTTAGCTAAATTATTATCTTGTGGCTTGTTCTAGTTGTTATGTGGAGTTGAGGATAATCCATATTGGTTTTACTATTTCTATTGGATATATGTGTGTGTGTGTGTGTGCGCGCGCGCACGCGCGCGCGTGTGTGTGTATGTTGTTGCCTTGATCTCCATGTTGTAGGGGAAACTACGCCAAAATTGACACACCTATGCATGTGTGAGAAAATGAAGAGCAAACATTTATGCACACATGTAGGGGGAGTTATTCTCTATCTTTGAAATTTGAAGCCATCAACTCTATCTCTATAATAGGATTCATTGACATGAGTAAGTGACTTCAAGTTTCACTCTCAATATTTTCACTCCTTGAAATGGTTGTCATCAATTACCAAAAAGGGGGGGATTGAAGGCATCTAGGCCCCTAATTTGTGTTTTGGTAATTAATGACAACATTTGTGGACTAAGAATTTCATTGAGATTATGAGAATAGGTTAGTCCCGAGGCTGAAGTGAGCTTCATATGTGGATGTGGATATATCGTGGATGATTTACATCAAGAGAAGCTCAAGGCAAAGGTATAAGATAGGGCATTTTCATTTAACCGGTCATGAGGTGATTAGTGGATGAAAAATGATCGGGTTAATAGGCTAGATAGTCGTACTATCAAGACGGATCAACGTCATTGGCTTGACGTGTCTTTAGTGCTACCTTGATCAATGACTTGCATGTTTGGATTTAGATGAGTGGCGACTAACTTCGTGTGAAGCGTTGTTGAAAATCTTGTGAAAACAAATTTCTGACAAGGGGTCGGATTGTCCGTGGTCAGGACTCGGACAGTCCGTGACCATTATGTTGAAAGATAATGAAAATTAGTGAAAATTCCGTTCGGACGTGTCCGATCGTCCCTCTGACTGTCCGAGGCTTGGGACGGACAGTCCATGACCTGTGCTGACTAGTGGGCCCGTGAGCGCTGACTTGACGAGCTATGCGGTGACTGTCGGACTGTCCGTGATGGGGATCAGATAGTCCGTATTTAATAGGATTGATTTAGACAGAGACGGTTTTTAGGGTTCCAGGGGGTCATACCGTCCGACATCGTTGGTTGGACTGTCCGTGGTGTGCCACGGACTGTCCATGGTGATGGGTCGGACAATCCGTCCGGCCCTAACGGCTAACTCTGACAAACGTTTGACTTCACAATATAACCGTTGGATTCAAAGACGAACAATCCATGGTGATAGGTCGGACAGTCCGTGAGTGCCATTTTTCACGCGTTTTGAATGTAACGGCTAGTTCCGAGGAGAGGGGCTATATATACTTCACCCTCGGGGTTGGGTGAGGTCTCTTGGCACTCTTGAAAGCTTTCTTGACATATTTGAGCTCATTCTCTCCTCTCTCTCCCTCACTTTGCTTTGAGGTTGCATTCTTGTGAGATTGAGAGCATCTAGTTCATTGCTTCAAGTATTTGATCATTGTGGCACTATGATTCATCAAGCGAGCGAGTTGATTTGTTACTCTTGGAGGTTGCCGCCTCCTAGACGGTTTGGAGCTCATGATTCCATTGAGCACTTCAAGAAGATTGTGAAGTTGCCTTGGAAGATTGGTGTGAGAGGTCTTTGTGCTCACCTCGCCAGAGTGGTGAATAGCAACTCTAGAGAAATCGAGATCTGGAGCGGTTCTTTGGTTCTAACCAGTTTATACATCAAGCAGAGTCTTGATAGAGAAGCAGTTGAACATTGAATCCATCTCAACGTGGATTAGGGGTGACCGGCAAGTCATCGATACCATGGGATAAATTTCGTCTCTTGAACTTGGTCATTTATTTGCTCATTTCCATTCGAGCAATTTCATTTAAGCAATTTACTTTCTAGAGATTGAATCATATCTTGTCACCCTAGGTTGTTGATCCTCAACATAGGCTTAGAATAGCTAGAAATTTAATCCTCCAAGTGTTTCTAATTAAATTTCTCTAGTGTTGTGTTTGTTAGTTTAAAACCGCCTATTCACCCCCCTCTAGTCGGTATCCTAGATCCTACAACGCTGCCCTAGTTGGCTCCTACCCGCTCAACACGTACCCCTAGATTACCCAACTTGCTCGGCCAAGATCATTGCCCATATAGCTCATGGTTGTACTGTAAGTCCCGGGTGGTCACTGCATAGATCAATCCTTATTAAAAACCTTGGCTCAGGCAACATCCATTCTCTTCACAACCTCGCATCTAACCCAACTTGCCTGAGCCACCTAAGGTTCTAGGTTGCTAAAAATATTACCAAACCCAATGTTGCATAATCCATTGATCAAGATTAATTATAACCCATCCAATGTTGAGCAAGCTAAGCATATGCTACCCATAAAAGGTACCTCTAAAGGGATCAAGGAATGTCATGAAAAAGCTAGTAAAAAACCTATATAGGATTCCCAACAAATTGACCTCTAATGCAGAAAGCAATAAATAAAAGGTGATAACATGTAGAAATAATAAAGGCGCAAAAGTCAAGATGATCAAGACACTTGCCTCTTTTCCAAAGTCTCCTGTTTAGAAGCGTTCCTCAGCGTAAACAAATTGTCGGTGCTGAGATTGGCTGCCCAACCTCAGCGCCACACAGAATGCGCTGTGTCCCGTCCCCTAACGGTTGATGCAAGAGCTAGCACGATGACACAAGAGTTTATCCTGGTTCCGGCCGCGGGGCCGTACGTCCAGCAGACTGTGCTCGCGGCACTATACTATCTTGCACCGAGGTGCCTGCAGTGGGGGGGGGGGGGGGGCTACAAGCACGGCGGGAGAGGAGAGGAAGTCTCCAAGTCTCTGAAAATGGGCGTGAAAGTGATTGAGGAGAATGCCAATATCGTGGAAGGCGGTGATCGTGTGCGTGTTCGTCTGTTTTCTCTCTTGCCCCCTTCCTCCTTTTATAGGCCAAGGAGAGGGGGGAAGAGCCTACAAGTACAAGTACAGTGTGTGCTACAGGGGCGCGCACTGGAGAGCATGGCGCCGGGCGTGCGGTCGTCCTTGACCCTGGCAGGGGATTTATGGCGAGCTCCGGCTTCTGCGGGTGTCACGGCCGTCGCTGTGCTTGTCCTGGAGTGGTTTCGAGGGGCGGTGCCGCCATAATCCACGCCCAGCCGTCCGCCGCTGGTTGGTTCGAGGGCGTGGCAGGTGGGGAAGGGCAGGAGTTGGCGGCACAGGGGTCGGCATGGTGGTTGCTGTTGACCACAGTGCGCGGTGTGCCCGGTTTACCGGGGAATGGCCGAGAGTTGGTGGATTTGACCCAGCGTTCGTCATCACCGGGCCGCGCCTGACCGGAGTTCGTGCTCGGTCGCTGCTCATATATTCGTTCGAGGGTTCTTCACGCCCATTCGAGGGCTCCACCGGGGGGGGGGGGGGGGGGGGAAGGACGGGAGCAGGCAGAATAGTGGTGCGGAATGATGCTTGCAAGTCTGCACAGGGCCTTGCGCAGCGCCGCATGCGTCCGCACAGTAGCGGTGAGGACACATAGTGACCGGAGCAGGTAGAACAGCGAGCTCTGCGGTGTCAGCGGCGCGATGTGGGGAGAGATCGCCCTTTGACTTTGGCGCCCGCCCGATGGGGCGGGCATTAAATGCCGTTGTCGGGCGGGGCGCCGGGGCGCGCCGCGTCGAGTAGAGGGGTGGCCTCGAGCGAGGCGGAGTTGGCTCGCCTGCTTGAGGGGGTGCGCGGCCCTCGAGCGAGGCGGAGTTGGCGTTGCGCCTGACCCGGGGGGTCCGTGTCCCTCGAGCGAGGCGGAGACGGGGGTCGCCACTTGGGTCCCCTCGACAGGCGAGCTCGGGCGGCTGTTTTGGGCCGTGATAAGCTGTGACGGGCCGCGCTGCCTTGGTGGCCCTTTCGGGCTGCTGGTGATTCGGCCCTCCGTGGTTAACGTTTTTTGAGGGTGGTTACCCCGATGGTTGGGGGACCCCCTGGGTCTGTCCCCGACAGTAGCCCCCGAGCCTCTGCCGGACTAAGGGTCAGTCGGGCAGAGGCTGATGGTTTGCGGGATCGTTCCCGGGCATTCTGCGGGGGTTACTCCTTCTTGATTACGCATGTTCTTCCGTGGGGGCGCGCGAGCGCACCCGCGGGTGTAGCCCCCGAGCCTTTGGAGGAGTGAGTTCACTCGTGCAAGGGCTTTGACTCCCAAGGGTTGTGTTAGTCGCTCCCCATGCGACGTGGTGGATTGCGGGGATGATACCGATTTATACGGAACTCGAGGGGTGGGTCCTGCACGGCTTCGACGTGTTTCGCGCATAGAAGGAGGAGGATATGCTGCAAGGAGCCCCCAAGCCCCTGGCCCGAGCGGAGGCGATCAGGGGGGCTCTTGTCTTTGAGTTGCGACCCTCGCTTTCCCTTCGCGGGGGAGAGGGGTGAGCTCATTCGTGTAACCCTCGAATTGGGCCGCGTACACGGATGCCTCGGCGAGCTGCTAGCGGGTAGTTCAAGTGGACGCCCGTGCCCCGTTCGCTAGGGGTCGGCTCATGGTCCGGAGACTTGTCCATAAGAGCGCTTGCAAAGGTTTGCTAGGTAGGGCTCGGCCCCCTTCGATGGAGGCCGAGGGCGCGGAAGCTCTTCCTCAATGGGATCCCTCGTCTAGCTGCCCATGTCTGGCCTTGAACACAACATGGGCGTCCCCAGACTTCGCGTTCGGGGTAAAGTCTGTTGAGCACGCCCGAATCGTCCCTGACTCTGTTGATCCGGAGCGCCTGTCGAACCCTTTCGCGGGCCAGGCTTCGTACTCCTGATCAGTGGGGCCTTGCGAAAGGTGCAGGTCGCCCTCGAGCCGCGGGCTCGAGAGTGGGTTGGTCGAGCGTGACCTGCAGCCTTCGCATCGCTTAATCTGGGGCGCCCGTCGAACCCTTTCGAGGTCTGGGCTTCGAGCCCCTGATTAGTAGCACCCCGCGCCTCGGGGGGGGGGGGGGGGCGTCGCTGTCTTACCTTGGAAGGAACCCTTCCGTTCGGTTGTTGACGTTTCGGTTTGCGGGCCTACGCGCGACCGCTGGCGGGCGTGGTCGTGGGCGAGGTGGGCGTAGTAGGCGCACCTTTTTAGGCGGAGTTGGCGTGCGCCGGGGAGAGGCGAGGCGACGGGCGGTTAGGTGCCACTGCCGCGTCGTTTCGTTTTACTGTGCCACAGTAAATGCCGCCGCTCACGCGTGCCGTTCTCCGGGGAAAGGGGATGGGGCCCCTGGTTGTCATTGATGCGCCACGCGCGCCGGGCCTATCGCCGATGGTTTTGTGTGCCGCGGCGGGGATGAACTCGCTCCCTCCCTTATAAAAAGGAAAGCGGGGGGGGGGGGGGGGGGAGGGGATTACTTACCTTCACCATTCCCCACACCAGCTCGCGCCTCCGCCTTTCTCTCGCTTCCGAGTCCGCTTGCTGCTCTCTGCTCGTCCTGCCCGCCTTCGTCGCCTTTGCTCCCCGCTCCGCCGTACGCCATGGTGGTCATTGAGGGCGTCACCAAGTGGACTCCGTCCACCGCCACCGATCACCTCCTGGAGGGCCTGGTGACCGGTGGGCAGCTCTCGCCCCGGGGCGATCCGGCGCGGCCGGCGTGGATTGTCCCGCCGCTAGCGGCCAGGGTGCCAAACCCACCGGCGGGGTACGTCGTGAGCTTCATCCGCTTCCACGAGCGGGGCTTGAACGCGCCTTCCAGTCAGTTCATGCGGGGCCTCTGCTACTACTACGGCGTGGAGCTCCACAACTTCGCCCCCAACGCCATCTCTCAGGAGGCGGCCTTCGTCGGTGTCTGTGAGGGCGTGCAGGGGATCGAGGCGCACTGGGACCTGTGGGTCCACCTCTTCCGCGCCGAGCTCAGCACGTCCGGTGCGGGGAAGGGGGTGCGCCGTTCTTCGTGTGCCGGCGGTCTTACGCTCGCGCCGTTCGAGCCCCGGAAGCATCTGTATCCGGCCTGCAGGATGACCACCAACAACAGTGGCTTGGCCAAGGGGTGGTTCTATCTGCGCAATGACGGCCTGGGGTTGCCGGAGTACACTGGCAAGGTCTTAACGGAGAAGGCCGACTCCTGGAGCTACGGTGTTTCCGGCGACGGTCAGCGGAAGAGGCTCCGCCCCGCCATCGACGCCCTTCGTACTCTGGAGGGGTCGGGTTTGACCGTGGCGCATGTGCTTGCGCACTGCCATCGTCGCCGGGTGGTTCCCCTCATGGAGAGACAGCTCCCTCTGTTCCGGATGACAGAGGACGCCGACCCGGCGGCATTGGCGGCTTCGCGTATGTTGCCGGAGCCACCCCTTGAGGAGTACGTCGTCACGAGGGTGCGAACGGCGGTGCATCCCGACACTATGCCGAGTAACCAGAACAACCTCTGGTCGTTCCGGCTGCGACCCGATGAGGGCCACGTTTTGTCGGTAAGTCGCCATTTTCCCTCCTGAGCTGTCGGATTGATAACTTAGGATTTCCTTTCTCGATTCATTGTGGTTTCAGGAGGTGAACTGCCACCTCTACCGCTCCCTCGCGCCGACTCCGGAGGTGCGCGCTTCGAACCGCGCCCGCCGTGACCGCGAGAGAGACGCGAAGGCGGTGAGGAAGGCCAGCAGCCAGAGGAGGCAGGCCCGGCGGGACGCGCACTCGGCGCCGCTCCGCCGGTGGAGGAGGGACGGCGGGACGCCGCCGGCGTCCCCGGAGGACTCCCCGGACCCTCCCAGCGAGGAGGAGGAGGAGGAGATCGATGCCGGCGGGGCTCTGCCCGCCGGTGAGGAGGAGGAGATGGCCGGGCCGCCGCCTGGGGCGAGCGCGGAGAGCCTTGGCGATGTCGCGCCGGTGGCGGCGCGGACGGCGGTCGCGCCCGCCCGACCCGCGTCCCCGTGGGCGCATGTGACTTCTACCCCTGCTGCGGGCGCGTTGCGCCGCAGCAGGTCGGATGCCGAGGGCTCGAGGGATTCGCAGCCCCTGAGCGGGTTGAGGGGGTCCTCGAGTTCGAGGAGGGCTCCCTCATCGGGCGGCTCGAAGCGGAAATTGCAGGCCTTGCAGGACTGCGTCCGGTAAGTCTCGCTTTGAGCTATTCTCGTGATTTTCCATCCCCGTTTGGTTTTTTGCTTCGCAATTTCCGTTTTTCCTTTGTAATTCAGCGCTCGGGGTGCTGCCAAGGCCAACCCCAACCTTGCGCCTAAGAAGGCGTTGAAGGTCGGGGTGTTGGATTCCCCTCACGCCGGGGGATCGCGTTCGCGTGGGACTCCGCGTCCAGCAGTGACGCCCACAGTGATGCCGGAGGAGCCGGCGCCAGGGGTACGAGATGCCCGGCCGATGGAGGTGGAGCGGGGGGTGGGGGGGGACGCCCCCGATGGTGGTTACGGAGCCGGGGCAAGATGCCCTGGTGGTGGACGTGGAGCCGGGGCATGGCGCCCCGGTGATAGAGGTGGAGTCGGGGCACGACGCTCTGGCTGAGGTGGGCGAGCAGGGGGGCCGTGCCACCGTCATGGCCCCTACTGGAAAGAGGCAGGAGGCGGTCGCGCCGATCGGTAGCACGGTCATCCTGCCGGCTTCGGGTTGCGCACAAGGCGTGGCCCAAGATGACGATGGCGGATGTGCTCCCCCTACGGGGGTGGCTGCGGCCGAGGTGCCAGCGGCGTTTTCCTTGGCCCGGGGGCCGCCGCAGGCGCAAGTGGCTGGGGAGCGGCGGAGTGGGATACGACCGAGGTGGCGCTGCGTCAGAGTCGGCGCGGCCTGAGCGCATGGCCGGAGCAGCCCGGCGTCTCTGCCCGAGTCTGGCGGGGCATGGCGGAGGAGAACGAGCTGTGGGCTCGAGCAGAACGGGTCGGGACGGACCTGGAGCGGACCATAGCTGCCGCCGCCGATCTCCATTCCAGGCAGGCGCTGGAACTTTTCGAGGTAACCCCGTGCTTATCCATACTTCTTGGTAATTCGTCACCGTTTTTAGTTCGTGCCTTATCCTTGATGGTTCTTCGTGCAGCTTCTGCGAAAGGAGGCGTCAGACAAGACCGCGTGCATCGTGGACTTGTACGCCGATCTTCGTCGGTACCGTCAGGCGAACCTAGACCTGGGCACGGAGGTGACCCAGCTCACCGCCCTGGTGAGGGAGACAGAGACGGCCGCCCGTGCACACGAGGGCGCCAAGGCTCGCGCGGAGCAGGAACGCGACGCCGAGAGGGGCGCGGTGGAGCAGGGGGCCCGGGCATTGGCCGCGGCGTTGGAGCGGCTCGAGCTCAAGCGCTAGGCGCGCGAGGAGGCCGGGACCAAGCTGCTGGAGGCACAAGGCCAGCTCCAGCGGGAGCGCAAGGCGCTCACGGCGGAGTGGACGCTGCTCAAGCAGGAGCGCAAGGCGCGCGAGGACGCGCAGTCTCAGCTCGCGGAGGCGACAGCCCGGGCAGAGCAGAAGGCCCAGGAGGCCGAACGGCTGGGCCGCTCGCTTCAGGAGAAGGAGGGTGCGCTGGCCACCGCGGAGGACCTGCTCCAGCAGGAGCGCACGGCGCTTACCGAGGCCACGGCCTTGGTAGATGGTATGGTTCTATGTTTTCTTAGCTTCCTTGGCTGTTTCTGTGTTGGAGTTCGTTTTGACGTGCTTGATCCTTGTCAAGGGCTGCGGAAGGCCGAGGCCGAGAAGGCGGACGAGGTGGTGGCTGTTCAAGCTGCCTACTCCGAGGGTCAGGGGGAGCTCAAAACTCTGAGGGCCGCCGCCGACGCCGCGTGCCGGGACATCCAGTGCGTCGACATCCCGTCGGGGTTGCAGTCGGGGTCGTCATTGCCCAGCCGCCTGAGGTCTTTGAGAGGCTGCGTGGCGGAGCGCCTCGAGAATGCTCTTCACCTTGGTGTGAAGAAGGCACTCGGCGTGGTGTCGACCCACTACGACATCGACCTTGCGGCGGTGGCGCGCGGTTATTTTATCGACGCAGACCTGGATGACGACGCTGCCCTTGCTGCTCTTGATGAGGCCGATGACAGGACCAAGGAAGCCGCCACAGCGCTTGCCGCCAAGTTCGGGCGTGAGCTTTTTCCTGGCGAGGATGAAGATGAAGATGCGCGCGCCGACATCGGGCCCGAGGCCGTGGCTGCCCCCGAAGCCGAGGCTGATCCTGAAGCCGACGTCGTGGCGTCCCTTGAGGAGGCCATCGCCTCGGTGCACCGTGATGACGATGGTCCTGGGGCCCTCGCGTCGGTTCCTTCGACTGTCGCCGCCGAGGCCGCCGCCCTGGGGGTTCTTGACACTGCCGCCGCGCCCCCGCAGGAAGGTGAAGCCTGAAAGGTTCAGGCTTAGAGATCCAGATGTATCTTAGTTTTTTGGAGACTGGCTCTGTACATAAACTAAGTTTGAATTTCGATTGTGCGCTTCGAACTTGTTTGATTGTTCTATTGTGCTATTCTTAGCTTGGAGAGATTTTGGCCGGGTATTTTGAATCTGCGAGTAATTAAGGCGTGGAGTGGAGAGGGAGATGCCGTATCTCTTCGAGGGCATAGGCGGTCTCACGGCTCAGCCGGCTCCAGCTTTAGTTAGCTCGCGCCCCGCATCTTTCTAAGCGTTCTGAGTTTTAGCACAATTTTAAAATTGGGATGATTAGGGGGGGTAAATCCCCCTGCAGCCCCCGAGGGGGGCTTGGCTCTATCGAGACTAGGTCGAGGATAGGACCAAGTCCCCCTTGTTCATGCTGTTAGTAACAATGTTTCCATGTTTTTCGCAAACTTTTCATCGTTGTTGGCTAAGAACATGAAGTATTTACAAGGAATGCTGAGAATTTTAAGGATAGAAGCGACGTAGCTGTTGGATGTTCCAGGCATTGGTGAAGATCTCGCCCTTCTCGTTTGCCAGCTTGTAAGTGCTAGGCTTGAGGACCTTGGCGATGATGAATGGTCCTTCCCATGGTGGAGTGAGCTTGTGGCGCTCTCGATTGTCCTGGCGCAACCTTAGCACCAGGTCCCCTTCGTGAAGGTCTCGACGCTGCACCTTCTGAGCTTGATACCGCCGGAGTGATTGCTGGTAGCGTGCCGAGTGAAGCAACGCCACGTCTCGAGCCTCATCTACCTGGTCCAGCGAATTCTCGCGGTTCCGCTGGTTTTGTTCTTCTTGGTAGGCCTTGAGCCTCGGAGACCCGTACTCCAAGTCTGTTGGGAGGACGGCCTCGGCGCCGTAGACGAGGAAGAACGGGCTGAAGCCTGTGGCCCTGCTTGGGGTTGTCTTGAGACTCCAAATCACCGATGGCAGCTCAGCTACCCATTTCCGGCCAAACTTGTTTAGCTTGTTGAAGATCCTTGGCTTCAGGCCTTGTAGTATCATGCCGTTGGCACGTTCTACTTGGCCGTTTGTTTGTGGATGTGCTACGGCCGACCAATCTACGCGAATGTGATGGTCGTCGTAGAACTCCAAGAATTTCTTGCCGGTGAACTGGGTGCCGTTGTCGGTGATGATCGAGTTGGGTACCCCGAATCGGTGGATGATGTCGGTGAAAAACAACACAGCCTGCTCAGATCTGATGCTGGTGATGGCCCGGACCTCGACCCACTTCGAGAACTTGTCGATGGCCACCAACAAGTGGGTGAAGCCCCCGGCGCTGGGTGGAAAGGTCCCATGAGATCCAACCCCCAGACCGCAAAAGGCCATGTTACAGGGATGGTCTGTAGGGCGTGCGCCGGGAGGTGCGTCTTTCGTGCGTAAAATTGGCACCCTTCGCAGGTGCGCACGACTTCGTTCGCGTCGGCTACGGCGGTAGGCCAGTAAAAGCCTTGCCGGAACGCGTTACCCACGAGGGTACGCGGCGCCGCATGGTGTCCGCACACCCCGGCATGGATGTCGCGGATCAACTGCTTTCCCTCGGGGACGGGGATGCATCGCTGCAGAATTTCTGAGGCGCTGCGTTTATACAGCTCGCCGCCGACTGAGACAAAGGTCTTGGCCCTTCTGGCGATGCGGCGCCCCTCGGTCCGGTCCGAGGGCAGCTCCCCACGATCGATCCACGCGAGGTATGGGCTGCGCCAGTCTTGCGGTCGTGTGTCCACGTCGATTTCCATGGCCTTGGTCGAAGAATTTCCAACGTCGAGGGCTTCGAGCCCCTCTTTCGAGGGGTCCTCTTCCATGGGCTCGACCCCCTCAGCCCCTGAGGGCGTCTTGAGGGCTCCGGCCCTTTGTTCGAAGTTGACGGAGGGTTGGTCGAGGTCGCGGGCGAAGACGTTCGGAGGAACGGTGACTCGCTCTGACGCGATCTTGGCCAGCTGATCCGCTTCCTCGTTGTATTTGCGCATGATACGGTTCAGCTCGAGGCCATAGAATTTGTCCTCGAGGCGGCAAACCTCGTTGCAGTACGCCTCCATCTTTTCATCGCGGCAGCTTGCGTTCTTCATGACTTGGTCGATGACCAACTGAGAATCTCCCCGGACGTCGAGGCGTTTGACGCCGAGGTCAACGGCGATACGGAGCCCAGCGAGGAGGGCTTCATACTCCGCCATGTTGTTCGACGCCGGGAAGTGCAAGCGAACCACGTATCAGATGTGCTCCCCGAGGGGTGAAACGAAGAGGAGGCCCGCGCCTGCCCCAGCTTTCATCACTGACCCGTCGAAGTACATGGTCCAGCACTCGGCTTGGATCTGTGGCGGTGGGAGTTGGACGTCGGTCCACTCAGCGACGAAATCCACTAAGGTTTGCGATTTTATCGCTTTTCGTGGCGCATAGGAGAGAGTTTCTCCCACGAGCTCCATCGACCACTTCGCTATCCTACCCGAGACGTCCGGGTTGCGGACTATCTCCCCCAAAGGGAAAGATGAGACCACGGTGACCGGGTGGGCCTCGAAGTAGTGTCGCAGCTTTTGTCGCGCGAGCACTACAGCGTAGATTAGCTTCTGAATCTGTGGGTACCGCGCCTTGGTCTTGGTCAGCACCTCACTGACGTAGTACACCGGCCTCTGGACCGGCAGAGCGTGTCCCTCCTCCGTCCTTTCCACGACGATGACGGCGCTGACAACTTGCGTTGTCGCAGCCACGTATAGGTAGAGGGGCACGCCGTTCTGTGGCGGCGTGAGGATTGGTGCGCGTACGAGCGACGCTTTTAGCCCGTCGAGGGCTTTTTGGGCTTCGGGGGTCCATGAAAAGCGTTCGTGCTTTTTTAGGAGCCGGTACAAAGGTAAGCCCTTTTCACCAAGTCGAGAGATGAAACGGCTGAGAGCCGCGAGGCAGCCCAGTACCTTTTGCACCCCCTTGAGGTCCCGAATTGGCCCCATCCGTTCCAGGGCCGAGAATTTTTCGGTGTTGGGTTCGATGCCTCGTTGGGAGACAATGAAACCCAACAGCATGCCCCGCGGCACCCCGAATACGCATTTCTCCGGATTTAACTTTACCCCGTTTGCCCGGAGGCAACCGAATGCGATTTGCAAATCGTTTACCAGATCGTCCGCCTTTCTGGTTTTCACAACGATATCATCTACATATGCCCAACGGTCCGCCCGATGTGGCTTCCGAAAACGTGTTGCATACATCGCTGGTATGTAGCTCCGGCGTTTCGGAGGCCGAACGGCATAGTGACGTAGCAAAACATGCCAAACAGGGTGATGAAAGAAGTCGCGAGCTGGTCGGACTCTTTCATCTTAATCTGATGATAACCGGAATAAGCATAAAAAAAGCATAGCAATTCGCACCCAGCAGTGGAGTCTACTATCTGATCTATTCGAGGCAAAGGGAATGGAACCTTAGGGCATGCTTTGTTTAAACCGGTATAATCTACGCACATACGCCATTTTCCGTTTTTTCCTAACTAGAACAGGATTAGCAAGCCAGGTTGGGTGAAATACCTCCTTGATGAACCCGGCCTGCAGAACCTTGTGCACCTCCTCCCCGATGGCGCGACGCTTTTCCTCGTCGAACCGCCGCAGTCGCTGCACCACCGGCTTGGAGCGAGGCTGGATGTCAAGGCAGTGCTCGGCGACCTTCCTCGGAATACCCGGCATGTCCGAGGGTCTCCACGCAAAGATGTCAGCGTTGGCGCGGAGAAAGTCGACGAGCACCGCTTCCTATTTGGGGTCGAGGGTGGTGCTGACCCTCAACGCCTTGCCCTTGGGGGCATTGGGGTCGAGGGGCACCGCCTTGGTGTGCTCTGTAGCCTCGAAGGTGCCCGCGTGCCTTTTGGCGGAGTCGACGGCCTCGGTCGCCATCTTTTCCAAGTCTGCCACCAGGGTCTCGCTGTAGGCGAGCGCCTCCGCGCCCTCGACGCACTCGACGTCACACGCGTAAGCATTCTCGTACGACGATCCCACGGTGATGACGCCCTTTGGCCCCGGCATCTTCATCTTGAGGTAGGCGTAGTTGGGGACCGCCATGAACTTGGCGTAGCACGGACGCCCGAGAATGGCGTGGTACGCTCCTGGGAATCCCACCACCTCAAAGGTGAGGGTCTCCCTCCGAAAGTTGTCGGGAGTGCCGAAGCAAACGGGTAGGTCGATCTGCCCAAGGGGTTGGACCCGTTTTCCCGGTGTGATGCCGTGGAACGGCGCCTTGCTTGGCCTCAGCTGGTTCATGTCGATGCCCATGAGCTCTAAGGTGCGGACGTAGAGGATGTTGAGGCTGCTGCCCCCGTCCATCAGCACCTTGGAGAATCGTGTGTTGCCGATGACGGGGTCAACGACAAGTGGGTAGCGCCCCGGATTCGGGACATAGTCCGGGTGGTCCTCGCGACCGAAGGAGATGGTCTCGTCTGACCAGGAGAGGTAAGTTGGCGTCGCGGGGTGAATGGAGAAGACCTCTCGGCATTCACGTCTTTGCTCCTGGGACGTCACGTTCATTGTGGGCCCCCCTACGATGAAGAAGACATTCTCCACATGGGGGAACTCGTCGTTGCCGCCATCACCCGTACCCTTCTTCGGGCCATCCTCCTTCGCGGAGGTGCACTTGTAGTAACCCTTGATCATCTCGCATTGTTCGAGGGTGTGGCTGACAGGGCCCTTATGGTACGGGCATGGCTTCTTCAGCATCTCATCAAACAGGCCTCCCCCCAGAGGAGGGCCTCGAGGGCCTTTGCGGCCTCGCTCGACCGCGAGGGCCTCGTCAGAGTCCTCGCCCTGCTGCTGCTGCTGCGCGGCTTGCCGAGGCTTCTTGCCTTTGCCACCTCGTTTCTGCTTTTTAGCCTTTCCCTTGGACTTGCTGCCCTCCGCGGGCAGCTCCTCCGCGCGCTTCCCCTTGGTCTTGCCGTCGAAAATCGCCCCAACAGCCTCCTCTCTAGAGGCGAAGTTGGTAGCGATGTCGAATAGCGCGTTGACGCTGGTGGGATGGTTTCGCCCCAGCTCACGCACCAGCTCCCGACAAGTCATGCCTTCAAGGAAGGCGTGGATGATTTCGGAGTCCCCCACGCTCGGGAGTTCGGTGCAGCGCTTGGAGAAGCGGCGGATGAAGTCTCAGCGGTTCGTCGGCCGCCTGCCGGCACCCGCGCAGGTCCCAGGAGTTTCCGGGGCGCACGTACGTGCCCTGGAAGTTACCCACAAACATCCTGACCAGGTCGTCCCAGTCGTGGATCTGGTTCGCGGGTAGGTGTTCGAGCCATGTCCGCGCCGAGTCCGCGAGATGAAGCGGAAGGTTGCGGATGATCATAGCATCGTCGGTGGCCCCGCCCAACTGGCAAGCCAGGCGGTAGTCATTGAGCCACGTGTCGGGTTTCGTCTCGCCCGAATACTTGGTAATGGTGGTCGGCTGACGAAAGCGCGGCGGGATGGCGGCCGAACGGATCTTCCGGCTGAACACAGGGGTTCCCGGGGGTTCCGGCATCGGGCTTTTGTCCTCCTCGCTGTCGTAGCGACCCCCTCGTCGGGGGTGCCTACTGTGGGGAGGTGCCGCGTCCTACCTCTTCTTGTTCAGGACGTTGCACGCGTCACCGTCGTTAATGGCGCCTCGTGTGTCCACGAGTCGGTCCTTCGCGGACCTCCTCTTTTCGAGGTCGCCGGTCATGAGCACATTCCCATCGTTCGTCGGTCAGTGAGGCATCCATGCGCCCCTAGGCGGGGTATGGATAGACTGTTCCTTATCCCGCTTGCTTCCTCCGGGTCTTGAACTGGCCTGGTGGCGCATACGGGAGGCGGAACTTTCTGCTTGTTGAACGGCCGCTTATTCGACAAGGGCCTGCACCTGGCGCCGCATGTCGCGCGCCTCTGGTGTCGATGGTTCGGGCATGGCCCGAATCAGAGTTACTGCGGCGACGAGCTTCTGGCTTGCCCGCGGCGGCATGGCAGGGCTGGCGTCATTGCCATCATTCATGATGCGCGCTTGAGCGATGCGCCCGGCGGATTGCGCACGTTTGCCGCGCTTGGGCTGCCGGGCTTCCAGAGCTGCGCGTAGCTCCTGTGCCTGCTGGCGCTCCTATCGGAGCCTGGCTTCCAGCTCTTGTACCTCATGAGCTGTGCCTGTGCGAGTGCGGCTTCGCCCGATGGCTCGGCGGGCGCTGGTGGCGGTTCGTCATGTCCGGCCCCGTCGCGCGTTTCTTCATCCTCTCCCACGGACTCTACTTCGCCGTCGAGGACGAAGCATTCCCGCGTGGGGTCGTATTCCCCTTCGCTGGAATCGTCGGAACAGGTGAGGCAGAAGTCCGCAGCGGCCTGGAAGGAGGTAAGACCTTCGCGGTCGCGTAGCCCGGAGTAGTCCAGGCCTGGGTGCTCCTGGCCGCGCACACTTTTCCCGTCGTCCGACTCGGGCTGGGACCCGCCGGGCGAGGAAATGTTGAGGTCGCGGATCGAACCCAGCTGGTGACCCGGCGAATCCTCTTGCGCGATCAGGTTGGCGCTGATTGCCGCGGAGTAGCTTGCGGCCGCGTTGCTCATTCCGTAAGGGAGCTGCACCGGCCCGGCCGCATTTTCCCAGCGTGCTCCCTCCGCGGGAGCCGCTGGTGGGGGTGCGCTCCCCTGTACTGCGGCAGCGGGCCGGAGCAACAGGTGTGCGTCCCAATCAGGGAGGATGATGCGTGGGGAAACGCGCCGTTCCACGCGAATTTTCAGCTCGTGCAGTCTTCGACGTCTCCTGAGCTGTGGCGGCGTTGGCGGCGCCGGGGTAATGGCCATCATGTCGGGCGTCCTGGAGGCGATCCGCATGAGGAGGCCCTCAACGGTCGCTTCGAACTCCAGGCTCCCAAACGTGATCCAGTACCCGCGCGGAAGCGGGCCGGGGGACCCCGTGGCGGATCGTGGCGGCATGGCCTTGGCGTGGCTTGCCATCAAGGAAACTGATTGGGTGAAGTGGGTTGATCACAACACAACCCCCTACCTGGCGCGCCACTGTCGGTGCTGAGATTGGCCGCCCAACCTCAGCGCCACACAGAATGCGCTGTGTCCCGTCCCCTGACGGTTGATGCAAGAGCTAGCACGATGACACAAGAGTTTATCCTGGTTCCGGCCGTGGGGCCGTACGTCCAGCAGACTGTGCTCGCGGCACTATACTATCTTGCACCGAGGTGCCTGCAGTGGCGGGGGGGCTACAAGCACGGTGGGAGAGGAGAGGAAGTCTCCAAGTCCCTGAAAATGGGTGTGAAAGTGATTGAGGAGAGTGCCAATATCGTGGAAGGCGGTGATCGTGTGCGTGTTCGTCTGTTTTCTCTCTCGCCCCCTTCCTCCTTTTATAGGCCAAGGAGAGGGGGGGAAGGGCCTACAAGTACAAGTACAGTGTGTGCTACAGGGGCGCGCACTGGAGAGCATGGCGCCGGGCGTGCGGTCGTCCTTGACCCTGGCAGGGGATTTATGGCGAGCTCCGGCTTCTGCGGGTGTCACGGCCGTCCCTGTGCTTGTCCTGGAGTGGTTTCGAGGGGCGGTGCCGCCCGTAATCCGCGCCCAGCCGTCCGCCGCTGGTTGGTTCGAGGGCGTGGCAGGTGGGGAAGGACAGGAGTTGGCGGCACAGGGGTCGGCATGGTGGTTGTTGTTGACCACAGTGCGCGGCGTGCCCGGTTTACCAGGGAATGGCCGAGAGTTGGTGGATTTGACCCGGCGTTCGTCATCACCGGGCCGCGCCTGACCGGAGTCCGTGCTCGGTCGCTGCTCATATATTCGTTCGAGGGTTCTTCACGCCCATTCGAGGGTTCTTCACGCCCATTCGAGGGCTGCACCGGGGGGGGAAGGACGGGAGCAGGTAGAATAGTGGTGCGGAATGACGCCTGCAAGTCTGCACAGGGCCTTGCGCAGCGCCGCATGCGTCCGCACAGTAGCGGTGAGGACGCATAGTGACCGGATCAGGTAGAACAGCGAGCTCTGCGGTGTCAGCGGCGCGGCGTGGGGAGAGATCGCCCTTTGACTTCGGCGCCCACCCGATGGGGCGGGCATAAAATGCCGTTGTCGGGCGAGGCGGAGTTGGCTCGCCTGCTTGAGGGGGTGTGCGGCCCTCGAGCGAGGCGGTGTTGGCGTTGCGCCTGACCCGGGGGGTCCGGGTCCCTCGAGCGAGGCGGAGACGGGTGTCGCCACTTGGGTCCCCTCGACAGGCGAGCTCGGACGACTGTTTTGGGCCGTGATAAGCTGTGACGGGCCGCGCTGCCTTGGTGGCCCTTTCGGGCTGCTGGTGATTCGGCCCTCCGTGGTTAACATTTTTTGAGGGTGGTTACCCCGATGGTTAGGGGACCCCCTGGGTCTGTCCCCGACACAAATCAACTGAAAAAATAACAGACATGTACAACTAAGAACAATACACCAAAAAATAACAAAATAGTTTTCAAAAACATATTGCTAGCTAACACTAGCTACGACGAATGCAAGGACACGAGAAACATGTAAAACGAAGCACGGTTCAAAAGATAAAGACAACAGGGACAACTATATGCTGCATTTATTTTAATTTAATAAAGCATGTGTAAAGGATATTTCAAAGAAATAGCAATGTTCAATTTACTCAAATTATTTGAATTCAAAAGTGAAGTAAATCCTAGTCATATTTTATTTACAAATACTTGCATTTAGATTAAGCCATTTATTTTCTTTAACTTGAAACAAAGGGCATGTGAGATGGTCTAATGAAATTATTTCTTGTGTCATGTGGAACTAAACAAGTTACAAATTAGAAATACATTTATGTTGGTATTATTCAAACTAACATGAGTTTATCAAAAACTGGTGTACAAACCTAAACAAGTTTTAATTAGAAAGCTAGTTTAAAGTAATTAACCAATTTAATATTTTATTTAATTTTGTAAAACATGGTTATCGTGAAACTACACTTCAAAATGATAGCCTACGCTAAAAGAGGACCATCGCAACAAGAACGAACTAAAACGGAGCTACGAAATAACACATAATTTATCTATTTTCTAGAATTTTATTAGCACCTAAAATAATTTTATTTAAGCTAAAACTAACTTTTATAGCATCGGCAAGGATTATAATATTTTTGGAATAAAATAAACTAATTTATGACATCATATGAGAAATTATGACTTCAACAAGGAATTTTATACAAGGTTTAAATAGGTTTTTACATCTTTCTTAAATAACAAGGGTATTTATATAATTTCCAAAAAATTTCAACGGCCAATAGGTGAAATATACAAGGTTCAATATGTAAATGTTGTAAAACAGTGAAAATACAATTTTTAATATGCTAAATACAGTAGCTGAGGGCCTAAACATAATTAACTGTAGACAGTAGGGGTTAGCAAGCAAGGTTCCCAAGACTCAGTGCACAGTGCGCCAAAAAACAAGATTATGCAGGGGGTAATCCGCAAAATGGCCACGACTGACTTGGTTGACCGACCATCGGACGATCTGGACCATCCGAGCTAAGATGTGTGGCTGCGATTTAAAACGCGAAGGGGTATGGGGCAATCTAATCTCAATCGCTGGCACTGGATCGGACGGCCTGGGGCGCGTCGGCCACCACAGGCGCCGCCGCGCACAGGAGCAGACACAGCGGAGGATCGACGGACTCAGCCCAAGAACACGCTACGATGCTCCGTTTCTCATGCGGTTTGCACGTGGAGCAAGAGGGCGGCACGACAAACCTTACCATGTGCTTCTAGTCATCGATCGCGCAGGGGAGTTGGGTTGTCCATGGCGCGGGGTGGGCGGGTCGTTGGGCGGCTATCGTAGGCAGTGTTGGGACCTCAACTTCCCATGTCTTGGCGTCAGGACAACCTCCTGGTGGTCTTGCGCACACGAGGGAGAAATAGAAGGAGTGAGAGAGGGAGTCGCGATGGAGACCGAGTTGGCGGCCATGGCTTACCGACGGCGGAAGGGGCGGCGATTCCCGGTGGGGTGAGGTGCTAGAGTGTGTAGGATTTGGCGAGGAGGCAAAGGGGAAGATAGGGGAGGCCGGTGGGGGTTTAGTAGCTACGGAGGAGCTCGGGTGGTGAGGAAATTGGGAGGCCGTGGCATTGATGGCTAGCAATGGCCATTAAGCGCCATCGATGCACGCGGGCAACGAGGGCTGGAGGGGGGAAACGGGTGGGGAAGAGGAAAGGGAGGTGGGTCCATCTATGGGGTGGGGCCGGGCAGGCGCGCTTGTGGGTGCAGGCAAGCAGAGCGGCGGCGGTGCACCAGTTGCGCGAGCAGAGGAGGGAGGAGGAAGGAGGCTAGGGCCCTGCCGGGCAGGGCCCGCTGCGCAGTGTGAGAGGGAAGGGGGTCTCCCGCGTCGCGCAGGGGTGGGGGATGGGCTGCATGGGCCGTGCGGGAGGGGGTGAGGGAGTTGGGATACGGGGGAGGGTTGGGTGGTGTGCTGGCCGTGGGTTTTCGGCCGGGGCAGGTTGCACGGGATGGGGAGGAGAGGAGAGCTGGGCTGGCCGGCCTAGGAAGGAGAGTGAGGGAAGAGGAGGGTTTGGGCCGGGGTGGTTTTTTTGGGCCAGGACGGGTTGGGTCTGGGTGGGGAGGGTTTTGGGTTGGGTTTGGGGTTATGCGGGCCACAAATGGCTTGGTGCTTTATAGGGTTTAGGATTAGGATTTTTTGACTTGAGAAAAGAGAGAAAGAAAAATGGGCAAAGCCCTAAAATAATATTTGGCCCTTAAAAAATATTAATTCCAGAAATATTTACTCCTTAAACTTAAACACATTAACGAAAACTACTCGGATTTTCAAAAGTGTTTTAAAATCCACATTTTTCCATACAAGAAAACTATGCAACAACATGAATGCCACAACCACCTTATATTTATAAACCTATATTAATTGGATTTAAACTTAGAAAATATTCTTTTATTTTAAATAATTATACACACTTTCTATTTAATTCTAACAAGTTTTTAGAAATTTTTTAAAAACCTAGCAAATTCAAATCTGGGTGTTACAATGGGGTATCCTTAATGACTAGTTTTTGTACATGATAGTTGTAGTGTCCTTGGCTAGATTACTATAGATGTAGAAGGATAAAAAATATCATAATGAGATTATGGTTTGTTTAAAATGAATTACCAAGCTCGATGTTTGATAGTTTTGTTGTGGGTTAAAATGCAATGGAATGCTTTTTTTAGATTACAAGTGCTTCCATCTAGAGGTCAACACAGGAAATTCTGATACACACACTGATGAAGGCCCGCTAGGGTTGAAACCCAATCCTTCAATGAGAGGCCAAATGATAACTTGATTTGTGGTAGGAGAAGATGTTCATGACTCGACTGCAACTATCCAATGATGTTGCGCCTTAGAAGCGGATGCACCACCTCCAAAGTTCGATGTGATCTTGCGGTGCACGTCGCCAACCACTAGGGCACTCGTCTGGCGAGCAAACGAAGAACCAGCAAGAACAAGTAAAACAAGTACTGACTTACAAGATGTAGATGAATGTCTCAAACTGCAGCTCAATTATGTTGGGGTTCCCAGAAAACAAGAAGACGACTGACAGCTTCCACATGCGCTTACAAGGAAGTAGCGAAAGCTAAACTTGCATCTAACAAAACCCAAGTGTTCTTGGCAGCGGATGACCATAAAGTAAGGCTGGATCCGTTGGAAAATATACTTGAGAAGCCTTCCATAAAGTACTTGCTCGCCCAAAACAGAGTCAATATCTAGTCGTGGCAGCCGTCAGAAGTCATCACTGTCCTGCAGCCCAAATTCAGACCGTGCGAAGCCTATCCCTTTTGATCTACTCCATTATTCCTGAGCAAAACAAGAGTGCATGCATCTCCATTGTCTAAAGAAATTGAATAGGAGATCAAGAGTGAAATTACATGATGGTTGTGTTGACGACCACGAGGGCGAGTAATAGGACGAAGTGGTGTTGGCGAGGTTGGTGCTAGTGTAGGAGTGGATGCATAGTTGGTGTTGATGTCCTCATCATTTTTCTCCTCTTGAATTTGAGTCATCCTCGATTCAAGCCCATCTTCCTCTCCCAAATATGGCTTAAAATCTGCAATGTTAAATGTGGTACTAACCCTAAAATCTGTAGGCAGATGTAGCTTATATGCATTATCATTAATTCGCTCTAGCACTTGAAATGGTCCATCAACCCTAGGCATCAATTTAGTCTTTCTCAATTCAAGAAACCTATTCTTTCTCAAGTGCAACCAAACCAAATATCCACATTCAAAAATCAATTGTCTTCTACCTTTATCACTAGCAATCTTATACTTAGCAATCATGTGCTATGTTTTCTTTAGTTGTTTCATGTAGTTTCAACATCAATTCAGCATGTTGGTTAGCATCAAAATTCAATTTTTCAGAAGTTGACAAAGGCATTAAATCAATAGGATCACAAGGTAAGAAGCTATAAACAATCTCAAAAGGGCACATCTTTGTAGTAGAATGCAACAAATGATTATAAGCAAACTCAACATGAGGCAAACATTTCCCCCCAACTTGATATTCTTCTTTAAAACAACCCTTAAGAAAGTAGACAAATTTCTATTCACTTGACCATCAGTTTGGGGATGACAAGTGGTAGAAAAGAAAAGCAGTCCCCAATTTAGCCCATGAAGTTCTCCAAAAGTGGCCAAGAAATTTAGCATCGTGATCAGAAACAATTGTGTTTGGCACACCATGTAAATGAACGATTTCTAAGAAAATGTGTAGCATTATCAGTCTTATGACAAGGTATAAAGTGTGCCATCTTAGAAAATCTATCCACCATAACAAAAATGATATCATGCCCCTTCCTAGTTTTAGGAAAGCCCAACACGAAATCCATAGAATTATCCTCCCAAGGAGCGCTAGGAACAGGTAAAGGCATATACGAACCATGTGGTTTTGATCGTGACTTAGCTTTTTGACATATAGTGCAGCAAGCAACCAATCTCTCCACATCTCTTCTCATCTTTAGCCAAAACAAATGACCAACAAATATGTCCTCCGTCTTCTTTGCACCAAAATGCCCCCATTAAGCCACCTTCATGCGCTTCCTATAATAACAACAACAAACAAACAGAGCTAGCTGGAATGCATAACTTGTTAGCTCTAAACACAAACCCATCATTGACGATAAATTTGTTCAATGCATTCCCATCTTTACAATGCAGCTACAATCTTTAAAATCTTAGCATGCAACCAAAAATTCTCATAGTCAAGTTGTGTTAACAAGTTATGTCTTGTAGATAAAGCATCTGCGATGATATTATCCTTCTCTTTATTATGTTTAATGACACAAGGAAAAGATTCAATAAATTCAATCAACTTAGCATGTCTAGGGTTTAATTTTTCTTGACTACTAATATGCTTAAATGATTCTTGGTCAAAATGTACAACAGATTCTTTGGGCCACAAATAATGATACCATGTTTCTAATGTTCACACAAGAGCATACAATTCTTTATCATAAGTAGAATGATTCAGAACAGCCCCGCTCAATTTCTCACTAATATTTGCAACATGTGTGCCTTCTTATAACAAAACACCACCCAAACCAATTCCACTACCATCACATTCAAGTTCAAAGGTCTTATTAGGATAAGGAAGTTGGAGGAGAGGAGCATGTGTTAACTTATCTTTATAAATTTTGAACGCTTACTCTTGTGTGGTGCCCCCAGAAAAGGGCACTCATAGGCCACCCTTGAATAACTTCCACCTTGGTTAGATCAACTTCAATTCCTTGTAGAGTGACAACATAGCCAAGAAAAGAGACTCAGGCCATGCAAAAGGTGCACTTCTCAAGGTTACCAAATAAATGTGGATCACATACATCATTAAAAAAATAGCATGCAAGTAATCAATACGTTCATCCATGGATTTGCTAAAAATCAATATATCATCAAAGTACACACCGACAATTCATCCAATGAAAGCATGCAAAACCGCGTTCATTAATCTCATGAAAGTGCTATGTGTATTAGTCAATCCAAAAGGCATGACTGGCCACTCATATAAACCGAACATAGTCTTAAAATTAGTTTTCCATTCATATCCCAATTTCATGAAAATTTGGGGGTAGCCACTACGCAAATCAACTTTTGAAAACATAGTAGCACCACTTAATTCATCAAGCATATCATCTAAGCGTGGAATAGGATGACGATATCGAATGGTGATATTATTTATAGATCAACAATCCACACACATACATAATGATCCATCTTTCTTAGGCACTAGAATAACAGGAACAACACAAGGACTAAGAGACTCACGTGCATAACTTTTATCGAGTAGTTCTTGCACTTGACGCTAAATCTCTTTTGTTTCTTCCAGATTGGTCCTGTATGGTGCACAGTTGGGCAAAGAAGCACTGGGGATGAGGTTGATGTGGTGCTCAATTCCTCAAAGTGGTGGCAACCCTGGTGGTATTTCGCTTGGAAACACATTAGAATACTCCTGCAAAATGCTAGCAACAACATGAGGCAAAGAATGTTGCATATCTTGAATGGAAATTAATGCATCTTTGCATACCAAAGCATAGGCAACAAAAGTGCATGCATTCAAATCATTAATATCAGATTTAGTAGCAAGTAAACAAGTTCCTTTCAATCTTATCTCATCTTTCTTATTAGCAAAAGATTTATAATTTTATTTCTCTCACTTTTAGCTTTTGAGGTTTTAGCAAATCTTGCTAAATAGCTTCAGGAGACATTGGGTGCAGCACAATCTTTTTATCATGGTATAGAAAACAATGTAGAAATCAATATCAAATTGCCAAGGTCTACCTAGCAGAATATTACAAGATTGCATAGGCACAACATCATATTCAACAACAACTTCATAAAAACCAATAGAGAAACTAATGTGCACCAGGTTAGTTACTTGACCTTACCACTGTTATTGAGCCATTGAACGTAATATGGATGTCGGTGTGGCTTGGTGCTGAGTGCAAGTTTCTCTACCATATCACTGCTAGCTAAATTATTGCACCTACCACCATCAATGATCATGTGATAAGCATGCTCTTTAATAACACACTTGGGGTTTGGAACAACGTTTGTCACTGATTTTGCTCCCCCTTCTCCATTTGTGCACTAAGCACGTGCTGCACAATGAGATTCTCATAGTGCTCCGCTTTGTCAGCACCAGTATATGCTCTTCAGCTTGTTCCTCCTTTCGTTCATGGTCAGTGGCAAGCAAAGCACATGTCTCTTCATCAAAATCACGCTGGTTTACATACTAGTTTGGACAATCATGATGCACATGTTCATAGCCCTTGCAACAGTGGC
The DNA here is from genome assembly GCA_033239725.1 of Echinochloa phyllopogon. Classification (NCBI taxonomy): domain Eukaryota; kingdom Viridiplantae; phylum Streptophyta; class Magnoliopsida; order Poales; family Poaceae; genus Echinochloa; species Echinochloa phyllopogon. The sequence continues at coordinate 16,340,843 of BTCW01000015.1, read as the reverse complement.
ACATAACTTCTCTTGTTCGACCCGTGGATGCAAACACTAGCAGATGGCTTCTAGACAGTCTTGGTTGCTGAATTTGTTGGAGGAGCACGTGGTTTATCACTATAAGGAGAAGTTGTTGCCCGTGGAGACACGCCCGTTTAGAGAAGTAGTCATGCGTGGCTGCCACGATGGAGATTTTCCTGGAGAGAAATTAGCTCTAGCACTAGCACGTCATCCCTGCACTTCCCTTTAAACTTTGCAAGGAAGATGAAACAAACGGTTTACATTAGTATAATCTTCATAAGCAAGGATGTTCTGAATTCCTCGGTTTAAAACACCCATAAATCCAGCCATAGCAGGTTCCTCATCCTCCACTAAATTACTATGAAGCATACTCATTTATAATTCCTGATAATATTCTTCTATATTTTTAGTACCTTGTATCAATTGTTGTAACTTATGTAAAAGATCACAAGCATAATAAGAAGGAACAAATCTAGACTATATGTTCCATTTCAAAGCATCCTAAGTTTGTGGTATATTATTAGAATTTTTCTTGCCATGTTATATCCACTAAACAGAAGCAAAATCGGTGAACTTACTAGTAGCCCTAACATGTGTATTCTCAGGAAATTTATGACATGCAAACTTCTGATCAACATCAATCTCCCAGATAATGTATGCATTAGGATCTTTGGTGTTGTCTTCTTTTTTAGTGTGTTCATCATAATGCGCATCCTTTTCAGCATGAAGGTCATCAAAATGCCTCAAAAGAGCAGCAAGACTCCTATAAATAGGGGCAATTGATGTCTCCACGTTTGTCAGATTGGTGTTGGTGGTAGTCTGCGTGGCCTCCAGTTGCCCAATCTTGCCATTCGTCAACTGCAAATCATTATCAAGTCCCTCCATGTGCTCCTCCCAAAATGTTGTGTGTTGCCCAACTCCAACTCCATCTCCATCTAAACCCGTCATGGTTAGAAAAGCAATGGAAACAATAAAAATAGGTGAATAAATAAAAGCCCTACAACTAGTAGGATGTCGCTATTGCAAGGCACTTACTCTCAAACTGAATTTACAAGCTCTTGCCAATTCTTATCATGTTGAACATGAGAGGACGACATCTACAAGTCTGCAACCATGGAGAAGAAGTTTATCAGTACCATAGCAACATGACATGAAAGCTGTAGTCGAATATGTGGAGTTGTAGGTGGGCTGAAAGTAGTAAGCACTAGCACCATGTTAGTCAAAAAGCAAGCTAAATAATCATTCAACGATGGTACTATGCTGATCCTAGCCTAGACTGTGCTAGAGATGCGAGTTTGGACACAAAGGAAGTCGCAAAGCACCACCTAGAACAGAAGGAAAAGCGCAAAGAACTAGCTCCTTTCTTTTTCTTCTTTTTTCATTTATCCTTTTCTTTTCTTTATTTTGGGGAAACCTAAAAAACTGATTATATCAACAAAAGAATATAAATGAGCATGTCACTACACACACTTTTTTCGGAAAGAGTAGGGGTATAAAGGTAATAACAGATATAGATGTGCACCACACACACCCTCTCTCTCTCTCTGGACTAAGCCAAGTAGTTATAGATGTGCACTATGTGGTGAAGTCGAATACCAATATGAAGTATTGTTGCCTTCTGGAGCTTCAATAGTTTACTGCAGCAATAGGGACGAACGCTTCAATGTTTGTAACACACAAAACCTGGCAGCCGTCGTTCGTTCACTAATTTCGACTCAAAATTCAACAAGACATGACAGTCTCGGTCAACCCTAGCAGCACACGTGGAGCCGACTCCAAGTCCAATTTGAACACCAATGTGTACTCTAATTCAGCCAATAGAGAGAATATATGTAGCACGTATGTGACTAAAATGTGACAAGAACTCGAAACTCTAAAGTACCACGACTAAGAGCAACAACTTGACACAACAGATACAACCAATGACTCAACAAGCCTTAACTAAGTAGTACTAGTAAAATGGCTCGAAAAGGTCTATGGGATTGCGGTCAAAAGCCAAAATAACAGTAAAAAGGCTAAAGGGTGTAAAAATGTCGCGGATGACCACATGGGTGCTGGGGTCATGTTACAACACCGGGACACATCCGTAATGGACCCGACATGATACATGTCCCATTGGGCCAAAATAGGATGCACAATGTCGTGGGCTAAAAACATCTTGGTAGAAAAATGATGATTGTGGCCGACTCTGAACATATATGGATGTGAGGCCAGATCCATTGGAAAGTAGACATTGTAAGCTTTCCACCCAAAATGGAGTCCATGTGAAGTCATGGCAGCTATCATAAGTCGTTGCTATCGTGCGGTCCAAATCCTGCCCGCACGAAGCCTCTCCCCTTTTGATCCATCCCATTATTCCTGAGCAAAACAAGAGTGCACACGTCTCCATTGTCTAAATATGTTGAACATGAGATCAAGAGTAAGCTTACTTGATCGTTGAGTTGATGAGCACAAGTGCGAGTAATAGGACCAAGTGGTGTTGGCCAGGTAAGTGATGGTGTAGGTGTCGATGTCCTCATCACACGCCCTCAGACATATCTAGGAGACGGACATGTCTACCTAGCTTAGAATATAAACCACTACACCCTACGTTTCAAATTATAGTTCGTTTGACTTTTTTACCACAAGTTTGATCGCTCATCTTATTCAAAAAATGTGTGTAAATATAGTCAAATTTAAGTCATTTTTGAAGAATTTCTGTTAATAAAGCAAGCCACCACAAAAATATGGTAATTTGCACTAAATTTTGAATAAGATGAGAGGTTAAACTTAGAGTCAAAAATGCCAATCGAAATATAATTTGAAACCGAGGGAGTACTAGCTAATCTGTGAGCATCCATGTTGGAGCGTCGGTTCTCATGAACTAGCACAACAACTAATACCACCTTTTGTGACAATACCTGATGACATTCGACCTATTCATCGTTATCATGTTTGGTTTTGTGAGTGGTGCTGAGGGGAGTCAAACCACAAATGTACTATGCAACCGTATTTTTCAAGGCAATGTAACGGAAGTTATTGTAGGTATGTATTGCGTCGCAACCTGGGGAGAGAGTTAAAATGCAAAAAATCAGACCAAAGGGGATGGGAAGTTTGCGCCTTACCATTGGGCTACAACACCATTTATGAAAGCTAGCATTGGTTTGTTCTATAAATTTTCTGCTACTGTTTTATTGAAAAATATAGCACAAAAATAGGGCTGACAGAGGGCCCAAACCTGTGACCCAGTGGACGGGAAGTTTGTGCCCTACCATTGGGTTACGACAACATCTGTGAAGGAGGCTGGCATTGGGTTTTTTATAATGTTCTCCTACTGTTTTATTGAAAAATACAGCAAAATTGGTGGTAGTCAAGGGGAGTCGAGCTGCCGCCTGCAAGTTCCCATCTCCATTCCCCTCTCTCCACCGCCTGCCAGTCCGCTCTCCTATCGAGCTATCGAGCTGCCGCCACTCCTCGTCCTCCCTCCCTCTCCTCCCCGGCCCCGTCCTCACCAAGGCCCGGATCCGAGCTATCGTCGGGTCTTGACCCCTCCTTCCACTCCTGAACACCACGGCGGGCCCCGTAGCGGTGCCGAGGCTACCGCCGCCTGCCGCCTTCGCGCGCAGGCCTGACACCACTCCCCCAAACCCTACCCCACCTGAGCCCAAGGCTCGTCCCCCGACGCCGCCGCCCTCCTCCACAACCACCGCCTCCTTACGGCGCCACAGGCACCACCGCAATCACGGCCGCAAGGCGGGTGAGGGATAGGGGGGAGGGATTGGGTGTCGCTACTGCAGGACACAGTCTCAGCCGTCCCCAGTAAGCTCAACCACATCGAGATCCTCATGGGTCCTGGCCAGGCGTGCTGCTCCCGGTGCCGCACCGCGCGGGAGGACCCCTCGCTGTGGCGCCACATCGACATGTGCGGCCATGCCGACCTCTTCAACCAGGTCAACCTCCACGGGATGGCGCAGGCTGCCGTCTATCGGGCCAACGGCCAGTGCGAGGCCTTCTGGGGCGAGCACGCCGGTGATGGCGACTTCCTCTTATTGCTCGGCGAGTAGTGAGAATCCATTCCCCTGATCGAGACTCTCTTTCCCAATTCCAGAGTTCAAATTCCATTCGTGTTTGATTTGCTTCGAAATGGATATCAACACTACATCTGCTAGAATCTGTGGATAAATTCGTTATCCTCCTATGAATTGCAGTAGGAATTTGGATAGTTTTGTATTGCGGGTGCTTCCGGGATCTGAGCATCTATATTGTAGTGAAGGTGTGTTTATTATCATTGAGTACTAGATGCCTTAGTAGCAATGTTGAAATGCATTTGGGTAAACATAAGTTAGGGTGCTCCTAAATTTATTCATATTTCGGTAAGAGGAGTGATCCTTTCAATCCTTTTATGCACTTGAAATGGGATATATATTGTGGATGTTTGATGTATAATATCCCATTGCCTACAGTCACCTGTTACTCCATGATTTACTATTGAATTTGTGAATTTAATTACAAAAAATTATCCTATGCCTGTGAGTTCTTTATCTACACCTATTAGCATTTTTGCTCAATATATTCTTTGGTTTACTAGTCTATGTTCAATATCTTTTATTCTGTTTGAATAATAACATGGATTTATAGATTTATCTGTTGCCTTTTCAGGTTTGGGTCCTCGGAGATATTCTCCAGGTGGTTTGTGCCCTATCTAGATCAATAGGGGAAATTTAGATATGGTGAATGCATCATCCCTGTTCCACATATTAAGCAAGTGGAGGTTTGTTCGTCTCATCTGAAAGCTCTGTTCAGTATCTCACATGTCTTCTTGTTCCAAATATTTCCGGTGAAATGTCCATTATCTCATATGCCAACTTCATTCTTCCTTCGAGATGGCTTTATCTAAAATATTCCACAACATTACAACTTTTTAGTGACAACTATGTCATCTGCAGTTCTCACTTAAATGCTTGATAGCTGATAGAAAAAAAAGAATAATCAAAGAATCGACGGAGATAGGTTTGGGTTTAGTCAGTGGAGACTTTTTATTCGGCTGGTTTCTGACTTTTCCTGTAGCGTGCATGCCCAAGATATGTAGTAAATTTGATGATACCAGGTTGAGGTTTTGAAAAGAGTCTAGAATAAGAATTTTTCCTTTTTCCTCTTTATTTCTGAATACAATGTTTGTTATATAGTCATCGTTCAGATCAGTAAGGTGAATTTCTTGCATTTCTATGTAACAACTAAAATGATTACTTTGAAACAAACATTTAATATAGCTGGCACTACCAGAGAAGCTCACATCCGCCCCCCTCATAGGCCACGACACATTTTGGACCCGGTGCAAAGGGTGCATCAGCACCGGGTCCAACGGCTATGAGCGGGGGCGGCGCGCAGGGGTGGCAGGCTGAGGACATTAGCACCGGGTCTTGTGACAACCCGGTGCTAATGGTCTAACATGCGCACCGGTTGCAGCCAGCAACCGGTGCTAATGTTGCCAAGGCCCTTTAGCACCGGTTGCTGGCTGCAACCGGTGCAAATGTGAGAGTACTAGCACCAGGTCTTGCCACGACCCGGTGCTAATGAGCTCGTATATAATACCTTCCCTCCCCTCGCCCGAACCAGCATCAACACTTGGAGCTGTGTTCATGTTGTGCTCGGGACTCGGGAGGTGCTGCCAATTTTTTTTTTTCAAAATATGTGAAGATTTCACTCATCCAAGGGGCACTACAAGGTACATTATTTCATTCTCTTATATTTTTTATTAGCTTGTATTGTTTCTATGCTTTAGAAATAGAGAAATTTGTGAATCAAAATGGAAAGAGAGCTTGTGTTCATGGTGGAGAGAGAGAGCTTGTGTTCATGGTGGAGAGAGAGCTTATGTATTGTATTTATTAGTTATTTATTTAAAGTTGGAATAGTTATTTATTTTTTTAATGGAAGTATATTGTTTTTTAGAAAATGAATATATTAATTATAGTTTTAGAAATGTGTTTAGTTTGCCTTATAAATGAATTCTAGTTTTATATAATGGAATATATATTAAATGTGTATCTATTTATATATTAAATTTGTATTTAGTTATATATTAGATTTCTATTGTCTTATGTATTAACTTTGTAATCTATTATATGTTAAATTTATATTTAGTTATATATTAAATTTGTATTGTCTTATATATTACCTTTGTATTATATTATATATTAAATTATACAAATAATTGTTATTGGTTACTAATGCAGATGAATAGGCAATGGATGTACGGGGACAATCACGATACGACGTTTTGTGATGGTCTGAAGGGGTTTCTCGATGTCGCCGAGGCCAACAGGACGCCGTCAGGTTTCATGTTCTGCCCATGCACTAATTGTCGAAATATATAATCGTACAAACAAAGAGGAGCTCTTCAGGTGCATTTGACGAGGCACGGTTTCATGAGCAATTATTCTGTTTGGACGAAGCATGGTGAAAGAGGAATTCTAATGGATGAAGATGAAGAAGACGAGGTGGATAACGACATTCCGGTATTGGCTGAATACTACGGGGCCTTTGCAGATGCTGCAATGGGTGATGCCGATCAGGAGGATGCTGCTCAGGAAGATGATGCTCAGGAAGATGACCCTACTGATGGACTTGGGCAAATGTCGCGTGATGCTGAGAAATACTTCGGCAATGATAAGGAACTGAAAAAGATACAATGCATGTTGCGGGACCACAAAACTGACTTGTACCCAGATTGCAAAGAGGGGCTTAAGAAGTTAGGTAGCACACTTGAATTTCTGAAGTGGAAGGCAGCAAATGGTGTTACTGATAAGGGTTTCAATGAGTTACTGAAACTCGTAAAGAAGATTTTGCCCAAGGGTAACGAATTGCCATCGGCAACGTATGAAACAAAATGGGTTGTTTGCCCTCTCGGTTTGGAGGTGCAGAAGATACATTCGTGTCCTAATGACTGTATACTCAATCGCGGACAATACGAACACTTGGATTGTTGTCCGGTTTCCAGTTACGCACGATACAAGATAAGGCGGGATGACCTTGGTGAGGTTGTGGGGGAGCCTTGTAAGAAAAAAAAATTTCTGCGAAGGTGATGTGGTATTTTCCTCTGATACCCCGTCTGAAGCGTTTGTTCAGGAACAAAGAGCATGCCAAACTGATGCGATGGCACAAAGAAGAACGTATGCAGGATGGCATGTTGAGACACCCCGCTGATGGATCCCAGTGGAGGAACATCGACAGAGCATTCCCAGAGTTTGATGGTAATGCGAGGAATGTGAGGCTTGGTTTAAGTACTGATGACATGAACCCTTTTGGTGAAATGAGTAGTAGTCATAGCACTTGGCCTGTGATTTTATGTATCTACAACCTACCCCATTGGCTCTGCATGAAGCGAAAGTTCATTATGATGCCAGTGCTTATTCAAGGCCCAAAGCAACCTGGCAACGACATTGATGTCTATCTAAGACCATTGGTTGACGAACTTTTATAGCTATGGAAGGAAAAAGGTGTTACCATGTGGGATGAGGACAAGAAGGAGCAATTTGACCTTCGAGCACTGCTTTTCATAAACATCAACGACTGGCCTGCACTACGTAACCTATCAGGACAATCAAACAAAGGATATAAAACATGCACTCACTGTTTAGAGGAAACCGAAAGCATGTATTTGAAAAAAATTATAGGAAGGTTATTTACATGAGTCATCGTTGATTTCTTCCTACGAAGCATGAGCTACGAAAGAAATGTCTGCATTTTGGCGGAAATGCGGACCACCGTACAAAGCCAAGACACTAGAGTGGACAAGATGTATTTGATATGTTAAAGGACCTACAAGTGGTGTTTGGAAAGGTAGACGGAAGCTAGCTTGTTCCGACGAGCGAGGATGGTCGTGCCGCAATGTGGAAGAAAAAGTCAATCTTTTGGGAGCTACCTTATTGGCAATTTTTAGAGGTCCATAACGCGATTGATGTGATGCATCTGACGAAGAATCTTTGTGTGAACTTGATAAGCTTCCTGGGTACTTATGGGAAACCAAAAGATATACTGGAAGCACGACAAGAACTGAAACGATTGAAACAACGGAATGATCTACATCCAGAAAAGAGAGACAAAGGACGCCAGTACTTGCGTCCTGCCAACTTCATTCTCAGCAAAGAAGAGAAGGCAAACATGTTTGAATGCTTGAATAGTATCAAGGTTCCTTCGGGCTACTCCTCCAATATTAAGGGAATAATAAATATGAAAGAGAAGAAGTTCACAAACCTCAGTCTCACGACTGTCATGTGTTGATGACACGGCTACTTCCCGTCATACTCAGGGGTGTGCTACCCGTTAATGTGCGGAAAGCCATTGTGAAGCTATGTGCATTCCTCAATGCAATTTCTCAGAAGGTGATCAATCCAGACCATTTAGTTCAGCTATAGAACAACGTGGTGCAATGTCTTGTCAGCTTTGAGATGATATTTCCACCATCCTTCTTCAATATTATGACACATCTATTGGTTCACCTCGTCAAAGAGATTTGTATGCTGGGTCCAGTATTTCTACACAACATGTTGCTGTTTGAGAGGTTCTTCGCTGTGCTAAAGAAGTATGTCCGTAATTGTTCTCGTCCAGAAGGATGCATTGCTAAGGGATACGAAACAGAGGAGGTCATCGAATTCTGTGTTGACTTTGTCAACGATCTTATGCTGATTGGTGTGCCCGAATCACATCATGAGGGGAGACTTGGTGGAAAGGGCACACCAGGGAAAAGATCGATGGTAATCAAGGACATGGAGACATTTCTTAAAGCGCACCTCACAGTTTTGTAACAATCAACCTTAGTTGCTCCGTACATCGAGGAGCACATGAAGATTCTTTGGGACGAGAATCCAGCAAAGTCTGCAGCCTTTATTCAGCGGATGCACAATAGTACTTTCGCGGCTTGGTTGCGAGAACGTCTGATGGGTGTCGAGGGCATTGATGCGCAGCTAGCTTTTGTAGCTAGGGGTCCATCGACCACGATCTTAAAATTCCAAGGATACAACATCAATGGGTATACATTTTACACAAGAGCCCAGGACAAGAGGAGCACCAACCAAAACAGTGGTGTCCGAATCGACGCGACAGACACCAATGGCAATACTAACTCATACTATGGTTGTCACACCCGGTTTTAGGAATAAAACCAGATGCATCTCATATATGCGCCAAGATCAAGTTTACATACATATGGTAGACGTCACAGGTGAATATCCATAACCATGCATACGAAAGAGTATTAAAGTATATTTATTACAATCTCAGAGTTGACACAAATATCATAGTGGAAGACTTAAATAAACGTTTAACTAAACGAAACGAAATAACTCCATCTCCACAGGCAGTTGACTGGATGACTCACCTAGAACTCCTCAAAATCAGTAGTATAGTCCTCAAAGTTCTCCCAATCTGAGCAGCAGTCCGAGTGTGGTCGATGCAATATAAATAAACAAGCGTGAGCACATGTCGTACTCAGCAAAGTATGGATATAAATGACATGCTATGCTTTATAAAGTGGAAGGCTGAAAGGATAGCTGCATTAAGCACTTTTAGTTAGTCAAAGTTTTATTAAGCATCTATTTACTAGCAGATATAAGTATATACCAACCACAATTAAATTAATGACATAAACCCATCAAATTCAGGTAACCACAATTTAGATCATATTCAGATAGATTAATCATGTGAGGGTCCAGGCCGCTCATGATCATGAGCACGGCTATTATAACAGTTTTACACTCTGCAGAGCTTGTACACATTCACCATAAGCCGTGATTCACATTGCCCGGAAGCATGTACCCTTCCCACACAACGTGGACCAAATACTGGGTTTCACTATGAGACCTTTACAAAGATACTCTAATAAGTGATAGTTCACTAAGGCTTCCGGTTCAGGCGCAAAGCATAACCCTCCCTAGTGAGTCGCATATATTAGCAAAGCCTACCGCTCAAGAGGACCGGTCTATACCTCATCAGCCGCCGCACCTCTTGCCCCTTTCGGGTAAAACTACCCCAAACTAGAATACCGAATTAGTCAGTCGAAGCCAGAGCCACATAACACTTATGGTTGCATTGTTTTTCTGGGTGGTCGCTCCATGTTCCAATTAAAAGAGGTGATCTTGTCCATTAATTAATTAAAAGATAATAGTGGAACATAGAGTAGGGGTTTCATTAGACCAATCCCAGTTGAGCAACTAAGCATCATCTACCAGTCAAATTAATTTAATGACCCAGCTGCAAGGTATGGTAAAACAGACTAGGAAATCCTTAATGGGACCCAACAATATTAATGCAAGCGATAAATAAACGATGTAATTAAAATGCATGTCATTTACGTACAAACGGGCATGATCAAGGAATACTTGCCTTCTTCCCAACCCTGCTGCTACTCAAACTCTTCAACAACTGGTTCTTCAAACACTTCCTCGAACGACGTGTTCCTATAGGCATCACACGAACACATACAAGAAAACAATACAATAAATAAGAAACAGTACACCAAACAATTCCAACAGAAGTAAACAACAACACAAAACTATTCTACGTGTTATCACGAACGCGTGAGCGCGAGAATAGCTATAATCGGAGTTAAAACGCAAAAGATATGGCTTTCCGGGTTTCAAGCCCAATTCACTGGATGGATTGTCTATCCCATTACGTGAAAGACCCTTTGTGAATTGATCTATCAGGTTCTTAGCCATTTGGATGTAGTCCAAGGCTATCGCTCCGGAGTTTCTCATTTTCTTGACAAATTTCAGCCGCCTCTTTACATGCCTAGAGGACTTCATGTTATCCTTTGAACTATTCATCTTGACAATCACAGTTTGATTATCACAGTTCATGAGGATAGTCGGTATCGGTTTTTCAACTACCAGCAGATCCATAAGGAGATCACAAATCCATTCAGCCTCAACAGTGGCAGTGTCTAATGCAGTGAGTTCTTCCTCCATAGTTGACCTCGTTAAGATGGTCTTCTTGTAAGACTTCAAGGAGACAGCGCCACCTTCAAGTGTAAACACATATCCACCTGTGGCTTTAATCTCATCTGCATCAGATACCAATTTGAATCACTGTAACCCTCTAGTACCCTAGGGTACCCGGTATATTGAATTCCATAGTTCACAGTACCTTTCAGAGAATGCATACTGAATATTACCACCTGCATCAACCCACCAATCAGGTGAATGACATACTGGAAGAGCTGTATGTAATAGATTATCGTACCCCGACGTTCCACCAGTCTCACTAACAACCATGTTGGCACTGTTGCCATTGTTCTTGTTCTTGCGGTCCGGACACTTTTCAGCGAAGTGCTCCGTGCTCCCACAGCAGTAACACTTCCCTGTCTGCTGCCTCTTCCTTTTCTTGAACTGAGCCGTTTGATTAGTCTTTGTTTGGTTCTGTTGCGGCTTGTTCTTCTTCGTGTTGGATGCATTGAAGTTCTTCTTCTGCACCAACTTGGCATTAGAAGATCCAACAATCCCTTTTCCACGTTGGTCTTTTACCCTCGCCTTCTCTTCCACATCAAGAGTGCCGATGAGACTGGCAATTGTGAACTCTTGTGTTTCAGAGAGGTCGCAAAATTTTCAGCGAGAACACTTAAGATGGCTACTCGAAAATGGTTATCGGCCGCCATGAAAGCCCGCTCCTGCTCTGGAGTGAACTGTTCGAGCTTCCCCTGCACGACATGCATAATGTTCATCGCTGTCAACCACAGCGTAACCTTCTCGCGCCAACACATGTAATTCGAGCCATCAAATACATTTGGTTTAATCGATGCAGCAAAACCAGCTACTGAAAGCCTATTATCAACGTAAGGTTCTTGGATTGTTAGAAATCTAGGCATTTTTTGGTATATTTTAATTCTAGAAATTAACAACGAAATCATGATAATGGTGAGTGATCTTATTATAACGGAGCATGTGTATGTGTTCAAGTTAAATTCCCATATTAGCAAGAACAACAAGGAAAGCCAGAACCAAGTATGTACCCAGAGGCGGGGCCGGTACTGGAGGCACCGGATGTGCCGTTACCAGCTGGAGGAATAGACATCCTCGACTGGCATTGCTCGAAGTAGTCGATCTAATTCGGTGCAGTGGCGAGTCGATGCAGTGGAGTCCCTCGAACAGCCTTCTAGAAGTAGTCGTTTAGGGCCTCCGGGAAGTAGTCGTTCGCGTGAGGAAGACGGACGTCGGGAAGTTCACGAAGCGAGCAATCGCGTACTCATACGCTCCCCAAAAACCTTATCGTCTACCTATCCCGAACAGGATCGCAATGCAAGGAGGTTCGGAGGCTTCTGCTGCCATCAATGGCAAAACATTCACCTCACCACAGCGTGGCTCGGCCACGCCCGGCGCGGCGAGCGAGCGCGCACATGTGGCACGCCCTTCTCATTTTTCCAACTTCACAAGCGGTCCATAGTTAGTCCACCATCTATGGTCCACCATTTAAGTTGGTTAGGATTCTCTTTGACTCTCGGTCCGGGAATAACTCCCTATTATTTACCGGTGAACCTTTTAATTCTCTCGATTAATTGAGACTAAATATGGGCCAAGACCCAATTAATCCAACAATTCTTAGCAAGCTGGCCGAATTATTTTATTATATCTTAGCAAGATTACAGACGTTATCCGCTGCTATTCTCATGGGCCCATTAAGAACTGATGCATTACCGGAATCAAGTGTTTAGGTCGATGGTCACAATAAAAGCCGATCGTCAAACCATATAAGCCGATGGGAATCTTTACGTGGTGATCGGACTCCAACAGATGAAAAGAAAAAATTATCAGCCCTCAAAATTTGAAACATGGGTGACAGGTGATTGGAAGTTATTTACACTATCGGTAGATTAATTGAAGACACTAAAGAGGTATTGGTCCGGAAAACTAATAAACAAAAGTTCACTCCATCGGCTACTCAATACTACTATGGGATTACTACTCTCATCGGCTATTTGTTTTATGGTGTGTTGGACAGCCGTTGGAGATAGTAAATTATTTGCTTCAAATGACTGAAATGTCTTTGGTCGAGAGTGATATTAATTAGCCGATGGAAATATTTTACTAGTATAACAGCCATACACTACTGGTTGCTTCCACCCGCGCTCGCTTCGTGTTATATGCCAGCATCACTGCTTTTTATCACCGTCACCATGCGCCGAGTTCCGTCATCACAACGGCACGTCGAACCCCGACGACGGCCTCCTGCTGCGCAGCTGCTAGACGAACTATATCCGTGGGCTATTGAAGACATCGCGATGACACTGGTTGCTACTAGGCAAGATATATCAGCTGCATAGCTCAAGAGATTATTCTCATGCAAGAGCAGCCGATGAAGCACAATTCACTTGGCCTGATGCATTTTGCTCGATATTGGTGCCACATTATCCGTCATGATTGCACTCACGACTACCTGGACGCTGGAGAAGACCACGAAACTCCTGGTCGGCATCAAGACTGAACCGGCATCTTCGAAGACCAATGATAGCTGAGGTATGTCTGTCCCCTCAGTACATTCATAAAAAATCTGACGTTTACTGTCTTCAAAATACAACTTTAATCTCTTATTATTACAAAAATATTTATCGAAGAGTGATATATATATATATATATTTATGTAAAAAAATTCAAGACAAATCTATCCCTATAGTTTTCACATTTACAAACTCAACAACTTAAAAGTTATTGATGATTTATATTCTCAATATTTGATCCAAACCTTGTCCTAAACGTCAGGTTAGGAATTGAGTGAATATATGCTATTCGGATGGATTTTGTGCCAAGCTAAAAATATCCAAAAACAAAAGGACACGTACTCCCGGTGATACTAGATGAGTTACTAGTTTTATTATCCCGGAGTATTTAGGGTACGTTTGGTTCCTATCCCTAGTGGCCCTGCTAAATCATGATCCGGCAAAATTTCGACGCACCAATCAGCCGCCCAAAATTGACCGAAGCATGACAGCGAAAATGAACTGAAGTGCCCGTGTGGGAGCTTGGGCTAGTCAAATCTTAGTTGGCATCCAAATACTGCACGTGTCCATGGTTAACGGCCAATATTTGACCTGGCCGCCAGGGGCTCCTATCCAAACGGCCCCTTAGGGCAGGTACATTGGTGTCATCTAATAGGCGGTCTTATGCAGTGACACGTAATCTTGAGACGACTTATCAGACAACATATACAATAAGTTGTTGTTTTGGCGGTCTCGTAGTAATACAATATCCCTTAATTTATGGAAAAATAAATAAATACTATTGGTTGCATGACAATAAAACCCATACAATGGTGGAGGAGTTGTCTCATAGTCCTAAAATTTAGCTCATGAGATAGTTGTTTCACGAAGCAACGTCCACTTTCTCTCACCTCGCTCTTTCTTCTCCACATCAGCAAAAATCCTACGTGGCACTGCATGAAACGACCTATGAGACCGCTGACATGTAGCAATGTACCTTCCCTTATAGCCGATAGAGCTATTCTGTTCAGCCGACAGGAGTAACAAAAGATGGATAGCCGATGGCTTGCAATCAAATTGGCTATGAGAAGAGCATCAAAACATAGGCCGGTGTCTTACTCAATGAAGAGGCGTTGAAGCCGATCTCTTTGCTTATCCATCGCATTGCACATGTGCGCCTTCGTCATGGTGACTGACTCATGACACATCGGTGGACTCATCGAACAGGAGAAGCAGATCGAAACCTGGCCATGAACTGCTTCCGCCTGTGCCCGCACCATATACTGTACACTGCCATCGTCAGCCACTTCCCTGGAGCCTCAGGCGTCGGCGCGTCTTACTACGCCGGCCGATTTATCAGAAGCCATGCTCGAGGAGCATCGGCTGTGAAGAGTCAAGATGTTGAGCCTATGGTAATATCGGACTTACAGAGTTAATATCAATCAATTTGAGAAGCCGATGGAAGCTAAAACTTGCAAGTTGCGGTACCAATTTAAAGAGAAATTTTATTTGATGGCATAGCAGATGCCATTTTTTTGAAACGACCCGGACAGGCTGCCGATTATATATATTAAAAAGTAGAAATAAAAGACCCGGACTGGACAGTATAACTAGTGAAAGAAACAACTTCTATGACACCACTCTCACATCAACAAGCAATAACGGGAAGTTTGGATTGGGACCTCAAAACTGTGCCGCGCACAACACAACACACTCAACGGGCGCCGAGCCGCTCATACTCAGGAGGTTAAGCTGACGAGCCGTCTTCACCGCAAGCCCCGTCGTCTCCGACGCTGTCCCATACCGGACCAGCGACCACAATGCAGCGCTGCCCGGCGTAGGCCGCTGCAAGCCGTGTATCCAAGACACCTCCTCCACTTAGGTCACCTACACGCAATCGCCGATCACCCAAGCCACAACACAACCTCAACAGAACTTCACAGAGGAACTCACCACACCACACCGAAAGGCCACCGCCATGCAGGACCCATCGCCGAAACATCGCTGCAGCACCATACACCCTCAAACAACCAAAGCATCGCATCAGATCCTGGCTCCTCTAAGGCTAACTCAAACGCGTGGGGGCCTCGCCACGTCCACCGCAGCACTCCTCAAATTCATTACCTTAAAGCGAATGGGGTCCTTGCCACTTCCGCCGCTGGACTCCACGCCAAAGATCCAGACTAGCCTCGCCATCTGAGGTGATATGATGCCACCGAACTACTCCATTAACCTCACATTCGCCTTGCTGCCACTAGGAAACAGGCTGTACTACGTGTGCAGCCCAAAGCTTTCCGTCAAGCTCTCCCTCCTACACCATGTTGCCGCCACCGATTGTAGTCTCCCATGGCTACGCGGTACTACCATAGGCTAAATTGGGTCTCTAAACAACAACGCCTCCAAGGATGGCATGACACCAGTGGCGCCGTCATCGCTCGTTTGGGACCTGGACAGGGCTTTCACCCAGAGAACCCGTGCAGTGGAGGATGGAGCTCCAAGATGATGCCCTCAATAGGGAGAAACAACGCTCGAAGGCGCCGCCGCCATCGCCGCCCCGGCCAAGGCTTTCACCCCAGCTCCTGCACACAACCATCGGTAACACCATCCATGGAAAGACCCAAGGGCATCGCCGTCCACAACCGCACTAACGCCTTCACTTGCTCCGTCCGCTGCCACTGCAGACACTTGCCGCGCGTGTGCCCATCGCTGCAGGCCTTGCGTGCGCCCACCGCACAAGCGTGCACGCAGTACGACCGAGGCCATGCGTGTGCCCGCGCAGGCGCCAACGCGGCGGGCCGCCGCCGCAGGCTGCACGTGGGCCGCCGCACCGCTGGTCACCCCATGGGCGCAGCGAGATCCAGCCGTTGCCGCTCCCCAACCTCGCCGCAGTCGCAGATCCACCATGGGGCACTGTAGATCCACTATGGGGCGTTCTGGATCCGGCCAGTCAGGCGCCATAGCAGGCCGCCCTCGTCGGAGAAGGAGGCAGCGCCGCCCGCACGGGATGGCCTTGCCTGCTGAAGGAGACGCCTCGCCGTCGCCGTCCTTGTGGGTGTCGGACTTCGGGCTGGCCGCTCGGACAACGGTGAGGAGGGAGCAGGCCAGGGGCGAGGTGCGGGGGGGGGGGGGGGGGGGGGGGTCCCATAGCAGATGCCATGAGTTCCGAAAAGATTGGTGCAGGAAATAGCCAATGGAAAAACGCGGTTGGACATAGAGGCATAAATACATGCAGATGTGTGGACTATGATTGGCTGTCTGCTATTCATCCAAATTGAAATCCCATCGGCTAGTGCGTCAGGCTCGACGTTAGCGTCGTTGGGCCTCGTAGCACTGGAGGAAGCTGCAGAGCACCTGTTGACTTCATTGCCATGGCTGACAGCCTGTGTTTCTTTCGGATGTTAAAAATTTTACACACTTGTAATCACTAATTTCTTACCAAAGTTTTACAAATAGAGTTCATTTAATACTTCATATATGTAAGATTCTCTGGATGAAAAAAATTTCAGGGGCCAACCCAAGGATACTGACAGCAGGGCCGTTTGATATTTTAATGATAATTATCAATCAACTGTTTCAGCCCGATCATGGACATCTAGAAACTTTCATCGACTATGTGCTGTTCTGATGAGTACAGGAGCTGATGGGAGAAATAAAAGAGAAGATAACGGAGGTCGTTGTAATTGCGAGGGAAGGCGATAGGATGAGTTTTATCTACACATACGTGTAGCTGCACCCACCATCAGTGTACCATTATACGTATGTCCGCATGCTCATTTATCATTTTGAGTACGTTTATATACTAATTTTAAGATACTTCAAAGCAAATTACACGAAAAAATTTCAAAATCAATCATATTTTTAAATATATTGTGATTATACATTTATAATACTATATAAAATAGTATGTTCATATACTCAATATATGCTTACATACTCAACGTATATAACATCTAGATAGTCTAGTATCATCACATACTAGCTACATATACATACTCTTCGTTGGATCAGATTCGTCGTGTATCATGATGTACATAGGTGGGTGTAGCTACACGTACGTAAATCCATTCTACACGCACGTATAGCTACACCCACTTGTGCATCTCATGATATAGGACGAATCTGATCCAATGAAGAGTATGTACATGTAGTATGTGATGATACTAGATCATCTGAGATGATATATGGGTTGGGTTATGGGTTGGGTATATAAGCATACATCGAGTATATGGACATACTATTTTATATAGTATTATAAAAGGTATAATCATAATATATTTAAAAATAGGGTTTATTTTAAAAACATTTTGTGTAATTCGCTTTGAAGTGTCTTATAATTAGTATATGAATATACTAAAAAATGATAAATAAGTATGCGGACGTACGCACGATGGTATATTGATGGTTGGTGTAGTTACACGTATGTGCACGATGGTATATATATATATATAGAGAGAGGGGGGATATTAACTGCGCAAGCACTAGTCGTTGGTTGTTTCTCAAACAAGCTTCCACACAGGTCCTATGGGCGAAGCGAGAGTCAATGTATTGCATCAACCAAAGAAATACGTACATATCTACCTCTTCTACGACCAACAAAGCAAATCGGCTGATGCCACTGCTACTGCTGACAAACATGAAGTTACTCGAAACTGAGGAACAAAATCAATCTGGATCAAGACTCAGAAAAAGAGATACGGTATGATCAACGAAACTTTACTTCGTTTTTGAGGAAACAGGAGAGGCTAGTGCCCCTACTGATTATATATATATATATATATATATATATTAGAAAGAAAGAAACAAATGAGGTTACAAGACCCTCATACAGTCAAGAGACAAAAAAACAAAGAAAATAAGTTGTATTACACAAAGGCTTGTATCCATTGGGAGATTAACGGGGAAATCTCTGGTTTTGCTCTGAGAGCAACCAGGCTAACTTCATGTCTGAACAGTTCGTTGCATCTTTGAATGCACACGGGCAAGTTTCTGAAAATGTGATCATTTCGGGCCATCCAGATTGCCCAGGCTAGAAGGATGACGATGTCCATGCCAAATGGTACTCCAAGAATTGTCCTGAAAGTCGCTAGGAGGATTTCAAAGGGCTCTAAATGTCCTTGAACTTGTAAACCCAAGAGAAGCCAACATTGCTGGGCAAATGGACATGAAAAAAAAATAGATGTTCTATGCTTTCTTCTGCGCTATTGTTACACAGTACACAATTGTAGGATTGAAGTGCCATGTGCTTACACCTTAAAATTTCACGAGTGCTTAATCTGTCCACCAGTAATAACCAAAAGAAGGCATTGTGCTTATGCTGACATGATGCTTTCCAGAGCCATTTGAAAATAAGATGTGTCATGGCCGAGCCAGTTAATCTCTTATATATCTTTGAAGAAGAGAACATTGGTGAGCCCCAAATATAGGTCCATATATCATGGTCATCTGTTAACTGTAGATTATCCAGAACATCAAACATCTGCAAGAGCTGTGTATATGCTAAACCTGAAAGAGGCAGGTGTACTAACTGTGTGATGTCAGTAACATTCAGTGTTCTATGAATTGTCAAATTCTTCTTATTTGCAAACGAGTAAAGCTCTGGATACTCCTGCATTGGTACACAATTATTCCATAGATCATGCCACAGATAACAAGTTTTGCCGTCAAGAACTGTGACAGTTGCTAAGCCTTTGAATTTATCTAATAACTTTAGATTGTCCCTCCACCAAAAAGAGCCCTTCCTTGTATGGTCTGGTAGTGTACCATTTGAGTAGTACTTTTCCCAGATCAAATGCACCCAAGGTATGTCACATCTATTGAAGAACTTATGCTGATTTTTCATCAGAAGTGCCTCATTTTGTGTCTTTAAATTTAAAACTCCTAGCCCACCTTCTGATTTAGGTAAGCAGACCAATTCCCAAGCAGCTTTTGGGGGGAGTTCTTGCATTAATATCAGCACCTCTCCACAGGCAGTGTTTTCTGAATTTATCCACTTGCTTGATTACAGTGAAATGGAGAAGGAAGGAGCACATCCAAAAGGTTGGCAAAGATGAGAATACGGCATTTGTCATCTACGGTTTTCCGGCTTAACTAAGAAAAACTGATGTACTTGCAAGTCTTTTTTCACATCTGGACACCAATGGCCAATAGTCTTCTACCTTTGGTCTTGTTGTACTCAAAGGTAGACCCAGATAAGTGAATGGGAAAGCCCTAATGGAACAACCAAAATATTGTGCTAAAGCTTGTGTCTCTACCTCATTCATGTTGATAGGTATTAACATAGACTTAGAGAAGTTCACTTGTAATCCTGTGAAGCTTGAGAAATCTTGTAGGATGGATTTGAGCAGTGTCAACCGTGTGTCTGATCCCTCCATTATAATTAAAGTATCATCTGCATACTGCAAAATTGGAAAGTCTTGACTGAATTGCAATGGCACTAGAAGTGTGAGAAAATGTTCTGCTCTAGCTTTGTTAACCATTGACTCTAATAGGTCTTCAGCTATCTCAAAAAGGAATGGAGATAGAGGGTCACCTTGCCTGACACCCCTTCTACAATGAAATGTTTTACCCGGTACACCATTCAACAACATAGCTCAGGTTCCTGATGAGAAAATGTCCTTCATCCATTTTAACCATTGATCTCCAAAGCCTTTTTGCTTCATAATCTGCAGCATGCTTTCATGTTCCATTTTGTCAAAAGCCTTTTCAAAATCCAGTTTGAGTACGACTATTTTCTTTTTGGACCTTTGACAAAGATGGATCTATTCAGTAGCCCATGCTATACAGTCCTGGATTGTTCTGGTCTGGATAAAACCATATTGGTTCTAGTGTATTATATCAGAAATGTATTGTTGCAGTCTATTTGCCAACAATTTTGTGATGATTTTGACAGAAATATTTAACAGTGATATTGGCCTGTAATCTGAAGCTTTGGAAGGGCCATCTACTTTTGGCATTAGGGTGATATATGATCCATTAATACTCTGCAAACATGCTTCACCGACTTGGAAAACTAGACATAAGTCATAAAAATCTGATTTAATTATGGGCCAACACTTTTTAACAAAATATGTGTTGAATCCATTAGGCCCTGGTGACTTGTCATTGTGGAGATTCTTCACTACTTGATCGATCTCCTCATGAGAGAAGGGGGCTTCTATGTTACTGAGATCACTATGTGGTTGCAGAATGCTTTCCAGATCAATCTGCATTCCTTGGTATTCTGAAATGTCTAACCTTTCCTTGAAGGTGTGCCACAAGAGTTCAGTGTTTTCCTCATGTGAGTATAGAACTTGCTCGTCTGGTTTTTCTATGGTGGTGATTAGATTCCTTCTATGCTTGATTGTTGCATTAGCATGGAAAAATTTAGTCCCCTCATCACCAAATTTGACCCATTTAATTGTCCCCCTTTGCTTCCAATAAACCCTTTGTTGCCTAAGCAAAGCAAGCAATTTCTCTTCCAGCATGAGCTTAAAATTCCACTCGGGTACAGTAAGGTCCCTTAGCTCCTCAATTATATGCATAAACTGAAGAACCAATTTTACATTGCTGATATTTGCCTTCAAACTAGAGAGATGGTGTTGCCAAGATCTGATGACCCTTCTCGGGTTTTTGAATTTTGATGTGACTATTTTAGCCTTGTCTGTTTGACTTACAGGAACACTCCAACCATGCTGCACCACTTCCATAAAGGATTCATGCTCCATAAGGTAATTATCAAATCTAAAGAGCCGACCTTTGGGTATATCAGTACCGATTGAAATCACACAGGGGAAGTGATCTGAGGTTTCCATAACAAGGGAATGGGCCATTGTGTTTGGGTATGTCAGGGTCCATGCATTTGAAGTGAAAAATCAATCCAACTTTTCTAGCAAGGGACTATACTGCTTATTTGTCCAAGTGAAATGTCTTCCTTGGAGAGGGATTTCCACTAAGCCCAGAGAGTTAATTGCATCATTGAACCTGAACATCTCATTAGTATTCCCACCAGGTAAGTTTCTATCATTTGGGTTTCGCGGGAGATTAAAATCTCCCAGGACTAGCCATTCCACTTCTTCTGGCATTTGTATATGCTTAAACCATTCTAAAAAGATCCTTTTTCCCTCTGAGGTGCACGGCCCATATATATTAGTAAGGATCCATTCAGCATTATTGTGCTTTGACTTCAATTCTACAGAAATGGCAAACTCATTTTGAAATATTAAGTTGCCATAAAAAAATAGCTGATTTCCAGATGGTAAGAATGCCACCTGAGGCCCATATTGAAGGGAGGAATTCAAAAGCATCAAAACTAGGTGGACAAAATTTTCTGATGAATGAAGTATCAACATGTTCCTTTTTAGTTTCCTGCAGACAAATGACATCACAAAGGCTTTCTCTGATCTTATCTCTTACTGCATCCCATTTCTTGTCTGAATTGAGCCCTCTAACATTCCAGCACATCACCTTCCAATCTCTGACATATGACTGGGTTCTATTATCCATTAATGAACAATTGTAATTTTAATAGAAGAAGCCTCATACATAGTAGGAAGGCTTAAAACTAGAATAAAGGAAACAGTGTGATCACACCGGCAGAGGTCCAAGAGAGTGCAAGTAATTAGATTATTACAGATAAGATAGAGACAAGAGGACACCCATGTCCTGAAGCAACAAATGCTTCCAAAAGTGAAACCAAACACTTGATCTGCCACATCCAGGGGCATTCCTTGCAAGATGCTACTTCTTTGGCCTCTTCTTGTGCTGCTTGTCATCATCACCATTATCCTTATCCTGAGGTTGTTTCTTGAAAATAGGCTTCTTCCCAGCAGGGGCTGTTGCCATTGCTCCTTTTTCCTTTTGAGCTGCTCTTTTGAATTTTCTCTCTCCAGGGGCTGAGATGTTTGGCTTGTTGTTCATATTTTCAGTAGTCAACTTAGCTGCATCCACATTACAAAAGGTAGTACCCAAGTTTTAAATTACTGAAGGAGTTGGCTGAGGAACAGGAATTTTGCATCCAATACAATTCCTTTCCTTGCATGGAGAATGCTTGAAACCCTTATTCTGACGCTTTGCTCTTATGCTTCTCCTGAGTACTGGATCATCCTCTGTGATGTTCAGCTTTCCTTCCTGGGCTAGTAAAGATTTGGACCAGGGGCCAGTGGAGGGGGAGACTTTGCTTGTGAAGCTTTGAGGAGTTGAATGAGAGGGATCAGATTGGTCTACCATTACTTGCTTCCCTTTCTCCTTCATTGGGGATATACCACGACAGTCAACTTTCACGGGCCCCATCATGCATAAGGTCAAAAGAACAGAAGATGGGTATTTCTCAGGAATTGTGAAACTCCTCGAGGTCTCCAGGCTGGAGTTAAAAGTCTCCATGGCTGCTGACTGTAAGAAGTGCTTGGCCCAGTCAAAATTTCCAGGGTTAAGCAGGAAAGAAGTGAAGAAAGGTGCCCAACTTTCAGGTACATTGATGGAAGGCCTCTCCATGCTACCAGAGAGGTATTTAGCCCATAGTCTGATGTTGTCACTTGACATTGAGGACCTCATTGCATTTCTTCCTTACAGGTATTCTCTGAAAGCTGGATCCACATTGGGTTCTATCATCTGAACATATCCCAGTTGGATATCAGTGTTCTGTTGTTGCTCATTCTCTGCCTGTGGAGCAATGTTAATGGGATTGTAATTCTCTTGCATGTCCTCTTCAATCATCAGATCTTCAAGTTGAATGTCCTCTAGAAGAACTGCCAAAGGCTCACCATTGTCCATTGGGAGAAACACCTCCACATCATGGTTCAGATCAGGAAGCATAGGCCCTCCATCATTCCCCACTGAATCTTCTGAAGCGCTGCCTTCTATCACCTCTTCTAAAATATGTTGCTCTTCTACCACTATGCCAACCCCTTCAGCCTGTATGATCTCTTCATTGGCCTCCTGAATTTCTGTAGTTGCATTCAGCAGCTCATTTGCCTGAACGAGACCTTCCATCCCCCCCTCAAGTCCTCATTGTCCAAATTTTGATTTATATTAATGACATTCTCATTCTCTAAAGGTTGAACCAGGTCATTAAGCTCTAGGAAAGGCTCCCCAGGTATGGGCTGGGCCAAGATGTTTGGCTGGGCTGCAGGAATTTGCTGCTGGACATGTTGTGGCCCTTCTGGCCAAAGGCCCCATGCAACATTATGTCCACCACCCTGAATGTTCTGTCCTTGCAAAGCATCATCAGGTTGAGGTTGAGGGGGATTGGGTGGCCCCTGTCCTGGCTGCCCAAAACCGAAGAATTAAAAAAGATTTGGCTGAACATCATCAGGTCCATTAGGTGGTAAATCTGCATCAGTTGGAGCAGCTCCCAGCATTTTGGCTTGCAGAATCTCACATTGGCATGTCCAGGACTCTCCCTCAAAGTTCTCTCCTTCAGAGAAAACCATAAACCATGGAATTTCAGTTAAATCAACTACTCTTGCTTTGACAATGACCCTAGCCAAATTATTTGGGTCTTCTTCCCAAATCAGTAACCTCCCAAACTCAGAAATGGCCTTTTTTGATATCCTTTCATCCCAGAAATCAAATGTTAAACCCCAAGAGCATAAGCCAAACTTCATAGTTCATCGTTGTGGCTTTGTTATTCCACCCTTTGTGGTGTTCTACAAATGAGATTCTGTAATCACCATACTCATGCGGACTGCCTTGGACTAAAATCCCCTATCCTGCCTATATCTGAAACGAACATAAGCCTGACCGTAGGGGCATGGTTGAATAGACCAGAATCCCACCCTCCTATGGTTACATAGGAAGTCATCAAGAAGCTCACTAATACTTGGAAACGATACCAGCTGCTCTGGTAATGGTTCTATCATTGCGATCACCAAATCACTGTTCCTGCCACGGAGTCCACCCATCACCACCCGAGACATCACCTTCCTATTGGCGACCATCACTCTCGAGGCGCCCCGCGGCATGAAGGGTGTTGGATCGACGAATCAGTACGCCATCCCCGTCGGGGGAGTGTACACAACCGTCAGCGGCGGCGGCGGAGGGAGTATTGTAGCACTAGCTGAACGGTGGCGGCGGTTTTTGCTCGGAGTGAGGTGCGGGGAGAACGAGGGGTGGGCGAGAAGGTCTCCTGGATCTGATTGGTCGAACTGAAAGGAAGGTCTCAATGAGAGATTGGTGTCAAGCAAGAAAGGCAAGGTACGTCCACCATTGCTGGAGCTCGAGATGGTAGGTTAAGGAACCTGCTAAGAAATTGAAGTCAAAGGGATGTCCCCTTGGAAACCCAAAATTACTCTTGCAAAATCACCCCAAGACTCAAACGAGGCGGGTCCACTGGAACTGGGTCCATCTGCCATTGGGCGCTTTATAGAGAACCAAAAGAGAATATCAATGAAATTTTCCATGACCGGCGAGGGGAAGGAAGGAGCATCTCTATCTTGAGGGAGTCCCAGAAACCGAGGCAGGAAACGGCAAAGAATTCCAATATGGCCCAAGCGAAAACAGGCTGAGCAGCGCACTCTCGATCGGCAAAATTCTCTGACGTGAAAATTAGACATACACCTTGAGCAATGGGCCCGACCCATTTTGTTCCCGCCAGGCTGTGGAGAACGAAAGCCCATGTGTTGATTCAAAAATTGAAACGGGGTCCTCTTAATGCCGCTCCCCCGATTAAGCCCTGAATTATTATCAGTAAAGGTATTTTGAACTGTCGTCGTGTTCTTCACAAAATTTTGAACACCTTTCCCCGATCTGGAATGAGAAATGCATGGGCTCGAAATTTCTAGCCTTGAAAATACTGAGCTTTTTAAATTGAATTTAGAAAGGGAGGGTTGTCTAGCAATCACATGGCGGGCTTGAGAGTGGGAGGTTTTGGAGTAGAATTTGACAGCATCCGCACAGGAAGAGGGAGGTGTCTTAGATCGGACCTCTTGCCATTCATACTGCGGCCTCTGTGAAGCAGCAATGATTTGCTTAGCTCTAAGGATACCTTTATCATTCCAAAGGTTGAAGTGGACTTGGAAAATATATGTGCTAACTTTGCCAATTTCATAAACAAGAAGACCCACATGCTTGGAGGAAACAATGAATTTGAAAATCCAATAATAAACCTCAACCACCGCAAAATCAGAGGCAGAACCGCCCAAAACCGATTGGAGCAAGAAGCTCACATTCTCTGAGCTAAGTTTTAACTTGGAACGAACAAAAGAGGCCACAAGCCAGAAACTGGAGATGTCATCAGAGGAGCGGGAAGTCACCGAGGTGCCTAGAAGCGATTGTACCTTTGCTGCAAAGCGGCAACCCGGCCATGGATCTAGTTGCGAGATATCCATGGAAGAGGGTTGTAGAAGGGGAGGTTGAAGAATCGTCAGGCCTGAGAGATCCCTCCATCAGCAACGGCCGGAGGATCGCTGGTGGCGAGCGACACCAGGGAGAGACACACCGGAGAGAGACCCATTAGGGCGTGAATTAACTTTACTTCTTACTCCGTAACTTTAGCCGTGCCTTTGCTTCTTGCTTGAACCTCAAGCTGGTCGAGCATGTAGTGACCTTTTCTCTCGCATTCACTTGCGGAGGCTACGCACGTACGCTCAGGGGCTGGAGCCGAGGGATCGAGGAAGATGGCAATGGTGGATGCGGTGAAAGTTGTGTTTCGATCAAGTTTATTACTGATGTATTTATAATATACGATTAGGGTTACTTAACTGAGCACAGTAATTTTTCAGCGGCGGCGTATCGTATCATGTGAACCGGGCTGGTTTTTTAGGTTTTTACTTATCCTACCACTGGTTACGAGATTTTCAGAAGTTTGCATATTTTTGAAGATTTTTCAAGATTTCTTGGATCTTTAAACCAAAGATATTTGTTTTAAAGATGGGGGGCTACCGGCGGATATTTAGAGATTTGAACTTCTCCGAAATTTATAGCTACAATCAAGTGAAGATCTTCGACTGATTTTTACAAAATTACTCGAAACTCAGGGGCTACACCCCACCCAATGGGTGCACCTAGTCGATGCACACCATTGAAACTACTCTTCGAAGATGATGCAAGACTAATTTGAACCTCCGACTATTCTGAGGAGTAGTTGGAGGCTCGGGGGCTACACCCATTGGGTGTATCAAAGATGAACTTCAATGAAAATTACTCTGTATACAAGAAAGGAGTGTCTTGTGCTTCAATTCAAGTACTCGACTAATCAAAGACGAGGTTTTTTAAGAAGTGTTAATGGAATCAAGACTTGAAGATAAGGCGAAAGATGCTCGGGGGCTTGTGGGACCATGATCCCTAGAGCCACTCACATACTGGATTAAACTATTCGATAGAAGAGTTTGACCCGACTACTCCAAGAAAGCAGTCGGCTATGGTGCAAGACGACGTAGTTGGCCGGAGGACTAGTCGTGTACTGTTAGGAGATTTCCCAATTACCATATTCTAGTACTCCTTGTTGTATACGACTAGGATCATGTAATCAGCTTGTAACTTTACTTCCCGGATATATAAGGCGGAGTAGGGACCCCTCAAAAAAACTCATACACAAAGCAATATAACATACATGACATAGGATATTACGCACATTGCAACCCGAACCTGTCTAAATCCATGCTACGAGTGTGCACCATCGCTCCTAAGAACTTGGTGAGACCTGCAATAACCTACTACTGAGGTACCCTGGGCAGGTACTCGGTCGTTAAACACCGACATTTAAGAATTTTATCTTGTGAAAATAAAAATAGCTTAGCTCCTCATATGATAAAATAAATTTCTACCAGGGCCATATGGTGACATATACTTGAGAACCTTGTATATATGCTACTTGTTTTACATTGAGCGTTGTTAAATTGTTTGTGACCCTTATGAGATTCATTTCATGCTCTTAAGATCAAGATCACGTGCACTCTACATTTGTTTCCATTGCTGAGTATTCTAGGTCTTAACTACCGGATGCATCGCTGTGGTTTTATCTAGATTCACCTATTTGGTTAATCATATGCGGACTTCTACACTGGAAGTTACGCAAAACATGCCTTCTATCCACACAAAAATGCTCCATCCCTATAGTATGACTCTTTCATATTCATTATGCAAAAGATATGCTATAAAAAAAGAAAAAGAAACAAAATATATTTGTGCTTGAAAAGGCATGAGGAACAGAAAAAAGGGATAAATAAAGATAGCCCATATCCTAAAAAAATAAAAAGTAATAGTCATGCAAAAAGGGTTAGAGTTTCATCCAAAAAATACCACACACATGCACATCTTGATCTGATTGTATGACTTGTTCTCTCCATTGGATCCGGTTTTTGACTTTACAAAAATGTGATACAAGTACGCTTCCTTTTTGTCCCTACCCCAAGCTCCAAAAAAAGCCTTAATACAAGTAGGGAGAAAGAAAGACAACCCAATGCCTCGGTGAGGAATCATACACAATAAGTGATCTGAGAGAATCATTTGAGGAGCAAGGTTATATTTTGATTTGAAAATCTTTCAAAAAAAACCCAAGTTATTTAACAGTAAGTGTACAGAACACTTGATTCTTCATATTGGTCAAAATATTCTGGTCAAAGAGTTTGAGGAAAGATATCGGCTACGTGAAAAGCACCAACAAAGAAACTTGGATGTCAGATCATACGTGATCAAAAAGATTAAGATATTGAATTTACAAAGTTTCAGAGCACGGGCTATTCGAATTTACAAAGATATCGGCTATGTGAAAAGCACCAACAAACAAATTTGATGTAATCTGAATTACAAAGAAATCGACTATTGATCGGCATCGACACAAATTATAGTCTACAAGCTAGTGTGCAACTGCACGAAGTAAGACCCAATACGTGCAAGAAAGATTATTAAAATAAAGAAGCCCAGATGAGATACGCATGAAAAGGCTTGGTTTGAAGATTTGTGGTACGTACGTACGAGGAAAGAAAAAAAAAAGGAAAGGCTCGATGGTATTAGTCTAATGAGACTAGCAATATGGCCGCAATATTTTATTGGTAAAATACAAGAAGCCGATGGAGACACTAAGCAATTGTCGATGGAGCCAGAAGACCTTCTGACAGTACGTGGGAGCGAAAGAATGTGGTTAGAATAAAGAAATCTACTTGTGCATCTGTGTGAAAGGAATCCTAATTAATTAAAAGGAGGAATATCGGCAGCAATCGGAAAAGCTACGGGATAGGAAAGCTTAATCGAAGAGGGTTCTGTACAAGGCAATTCGAATCCTTGTATCTTAATATTTTATTTTGTTTTAGACGTTAATTAAAGTAGTCAAGCCCTAGTTTGTTTAGGTAAGTTTGAGGTCTATGTGAGGTCCAGAGTCATCTTATAAATATAAAGGGATATAGTCATTGTAAAGGTTTTATCCCTCGATCAATCAAAACAATCTAGTTTCTCAAGTACCGTTATGTTTTCTGCCCTAGGAGTAGAGTAAATTAATTAAGGCAAAGTTTGCTCCTGTACATCCAACTTTCTTTGAATTGGCTAAAACACACCGCAAACGACGAAATTGGTCCAGTACTATTATAAAATCGTGATCGTTTGCTGCAACACAACGCGACGAATATAATATCAATTTCTCTGATTTGATGAGAGAGAAGAGGCAGGAAAAGACCATTTGGCCCTTGTGTGAATTGGGGCCCGACTACGGGCGTCGTCCTGGATGCAGTCGGCGAGGACCCGGAGGCCAGAGAGCTCGGCGGCGCGGGCGGAGGTGAGAGCGGCGGTGTCGCGGAGGCCGCCCATGGTGACGTGCTCAGCAGTGCCGGCGGTGTCGTGGAAGGCCTCGCGAGCGACATTGAGGCCCATGGCATTGAGCGTGAGCTCGCACTGGGCGAGCGCCTGTAGGTGGGAGATGACGCGGGTGAGGAGATCCTGGCGGACCCCCGGGAACGCGAGGAGGAAATGGTGGACGGGGAGCTGGACCTCGCCGACGATGTGGAGCCACGCAGAGCTGGGAACCGTGCATCGACGCCGGGGAGAGGTCCCTGATGCTGAGCGGGCGGGAGAGGTTGGAGACGGGGACCAGCTCCGCGGGCGCGGGCGCCGGCGGCAGAGACGGATCCAGGGCCGGCAGGGGCTTTTGGCCGTTCACCCACGGCGCCGACTGCCTGCTGCTGTCGCTGGCAGCGTCGGCGGCGATACTGCCTCCGCCGCCGGAGTTGCTGGCGAGGACGGCGCGGGCGGCCTGCCAGTCAGCGCGGGCGAAGCAGGCGACGGTTTGGGAGGGCAAGTGGCGGCGGAGGGAGCAAGGGAGGGTAGAGGACGGGACGGCGGCGGGGGAGAGGAGGGGGCGGCGGCGGAGGTGCAGGGGAGGGGCGGGAGAGCGGGTGGAGAGGGGCGGCTGTGGTGGAGGAAGAAAACGAGCTTACATGTGGGCCCCACTTCCTGGAGGGCAAAATGGACATTTCCCCCAACTTCTCTCTCCCCAAATCGTATATATTCTTAATTTAATCGCCGCGGTGTGTTGCAACAAACGATCACGACTTTGTAATGGTACCGGGCCAATTTCGTCGGTTGCGGTGTGTTTTGGCCAATTTAAAGAAAGTTGGATGTCCAGGAACAAAATTTGCCATTAATTAACTACGAGTTCTTCCAAGTCAAGCCGGGCTGCATCATCTTGATCTCTGGCTTGCCTGTAAGTTCCACGTCTACCTGGTGTATCTAGATTTAAACTTCCCACGCATCATTGTTGTTTGATCTAGTTCTCCTAAAAGAGTTATCGTACTTGCTAGATTATAGGTTTTAGTGAATCACTTTTATCTTGATCTAGTTGTTACACCAATTTATCGAACGTACATAGATCTGAGTAGAATTATCGTTTTAGGCTTTTTTGATCCGTTTCTATATCCGTTCACTAGTTATCGATAATAGCTAGTCCTTGATACATTATTTATTTAATTATGTTAAGTTGTAGCTTTTGTCACAATTTATCCAGTCTATTTACAAGCTCTTTATTAGCTCCAATCTTTTAAGCGCATAGTCGGTCTAGACTTGGATTTAGACTTTAAATTACGCATCGATTGATTTTAGCCGATACGGTCCCAGGAGGACAGTTCGGAATCACAACCGATCTGTGTATTTTACATTTCCAGGTCCCTTGTTAATTGCAGGTCAAATGGACTAGCACGCGACACACACCACACGCGCGCCGATTTACATTGGAGTAAAGCGGATCTCTGAGGCCTATCGTGCGTTTTTTACACAGAGGTTCACCGCTCAAATTCGGTGTCAACAGATACCTACTATTAAATCTAAATCTTAGCACAAGCCACTACGTGAAAATGCATTTTAGGTAACACGTTAGTAGTAAGGGGCATTTGATGTCTATTAAGAAAAGATTAAAGGTAACGGATATTGTTGAATTAAGTTGTTAATAAGGTCTGCCTGATCCAGCAACACTAAAGCCCGCTACCATTAACTCTCGTTACTGATGATATTAACGAACTTTAACAACGTCTGTTACTAATGTGCACCACATTGATAACGGACTATTGATGCATACCGATGCTTGTAACCAATGAGGTAAACATAACTTTTTTTACTTTTCCATTAGTTTTCAGATATGGTCAGACCAATCGACTTAAGGTTTGGCCTTAAAAAATAAAAGGATTCAAAAATGTTTATGTAAAAAGATTGCACCCTCCTTCTAAGCACAAGTAATACTGTGATGTACGGGTTGGGGCGGGCTCACGTAAACCAAAAGGTCTTGGGTTCGAATCTTAGAAATACAATATATTGTATTATTGGTAACCGATGTTATATTGTATTAGTGAGAATTACATAAAAACATCATCAATCAATCTAACGTGGAAACATTTAAGTTAAAACTTGTACTAGGCAAGAACACGGGCTGTTCTGGATCGCCAAGAAGGGGATCTTGCCGAAAACAATCGTCCCGTTTGTCTAGATGGTGGCTGGTGCTGATCTTTTCTGAGAGAAAAGTACTGCTGACTGGTGGCTGATAAGCCAAACGAACAGGGCGAATGTCCTTTGTAGTAAGATTGCTCTGGTCTTGGGAGAAATTTCAGGCTTTTGTTCTCTTATTATTGACGTGTGAAAATAAATCCAAACCCCTTTATTTATAGGGTTAATTTGATATATGCCATTACAACTATCCGAGTTCGGAAAAACGCCATTACGATTCGTCTATTTGTAAACATGCCATTACAATTCCCTCAAAGTCCGATATATACCATTATGTACCCCTTCGACGTGTTTTTCAATTTATTTAGACCAAATTGCCCTTCTTCCTCTCCCTTCCTCCTCTCTCCACTTGACGCGATCGCGGCGAGCTCAGTCGCTCAGTCCGCGTCTGGCACGCGCCGGCGCCGCCAACGCCGAATACCGCCGCGTCGGCTCCCTCCCGCACCTTCGCGACGTGCTCAAGAGCTCCCTCATCCCGTCCTGGTACGTCGAGACGTGCCGCCGCTGGAGCGGCCTCGATGCGCCACTTCGACGCCGTATTCTCGCTCTATCTCGACGCCGCTGTGGGCTCATCTACTCGCCCTCATGGGACCGCACCTTCAAGGTCTGGCGCGCCACCGACTCCAAGTGCCTCGAGTCCGTCTACGCCCACAACGACGCCGTGAACGCCGCTGCCGGTTTCGATGCGCTCGCGCTCACGGGCTCGCCGACGGCATCATCAAAGTGTGGCAGCGCGGATACCGCCGTCGTCCGTGCTGGAGACCGCCGCCGCCGCACCTTTCCGTCGCTGCAGCGCCCCGTGGTCCTCCGCGCCCGCCGTCCACGGCCGCCGGGAGGCTATTCGCCACCGCGGGCGCCGCCACCGCCGCTGCGAGGAGAAGCCGTGGGGTGGAGGCACGGACGAGAGGGTCGGGCGCGGGCGGAAGACGGCGGCGCGGGCGGGAGGGAGCGGCGTGGGCCTGAGGCGGCGGCGCATGCGGAGGGACGGCGTGGGCGGCAGACGGCGGCACAGGCGGAGGGGGAGGGGCGGGCGCAGGCCGGCCACCACGCGAGACGTGCTGCCCGCCCGCCGCCGTGAGTCAGAGGCGGAGCCCCTCGTGGCCGTGGTGGCCTGCTTGCCGCGGGCGAGCGCCGTCGCCTAGGCGCGGGGATGCCGAGCCACCGAGGTTGGTAGGGGAGGGGCGGAGGCGGCGGAGGGCAGGGGAGGTGGAGGGTCGGCAGGGAGGGGAGGGAGGGAGTCGGCGTGGTTGAGAGACACGGGGTGGACAGAGGAAGAGAGAGGGAGAGGAGGAAGGTAGAGGAAGAAGAAGGGCAATTTGGTCCAAATAAATTAAAAAACACTTCGAAGGGGTACATAATGGTATATATCGGATTTTGAGTGAATTTTAATGGCACGTTTATAAATAGACGAATTGTAATGGCGTTTATCTGAACTCGGATAGTTACAATGGCATATATGAAATTAACCCTTATTTATATAGTCTAGAGCCGTCGAGCTTGGAAAAATTTTCAAAACAGGGTCCTGTACTTCACAAGATGGAAAATGTGAGCCACCAGATTCCCACGTGATTAACCGTGCAGAACACATAAAATAATATCCAACAGCTCGGGCTCTGCCGAGGCGGCCACCCACGATGGACAGGTGCACGGGAAGGAGGGCATCATGTGGTTGAGGGCTGGCCAGGACGACCTCAGCAGGGCGACAGTGCCGCTGTTCCCACTGCCGGCCAACTACGCACCACAGACCCGCGGCACCCGCAGGAAGTCTGGTACTGTGTTACCGGTGCTCAAGTGTCACGCCCGATTCTAGGAATAAAACTAGATCCATCTTATATCTCATATGTGCGCTAGGATCAAGTTTACACACATATGGTAGACGTCACAAGTGAATATCCATAACCATGCATACGAAAGAGTATTAAAGTATATTTATTACAATCTCAGAGTTGATACAAATGTCATAGCGGAAGACTCAAATAAACGTTTAACTAAACGAAACGAAATAACTCCATCTCCACAGGCAGTTGACTGGGGGACTCGTCTAGAATTCCTCAAAATCAGTAGTATAGTCCTCGAAATTCTCCCAATCTGAGCAGCAGTCCGAGTGTGGTCGATGCAATATAAATAAACAAGTGTGAGCACATGTCGTACTCAGCAAAGTACGGAAATAAATGACACGCTAGGCTTTATAAAGTGGAAGGCTGAAAAGATAGCTGCATTAAGCATTTTTAGTTGGTCAAATTTTATTAAGCATCTATTTACTAGCAGATATAAGTATATACCAACCACAATTAAATGATAACATAAACCCATCAAATTTAGATAACCACAATTTAGATCATATTCAGATAGATTAATCATGTGAGGGTCCAGGCCGTTCATGACCGTGAGCACGACTATTATAACAGTTTTACACTCTGCAGATGTTGTACACATTCACCATAAGCCGTGATTCCCATTGCCCAAAAGCATGTACCCTTCCCACACCACGTGGACCGAATACTGGGTTTCACTATGAGACCTTTACAAAGATACCCTAATAAGTGATAGTTCGCTACGGCTTCCGGTTCAGGAGCAAAGCATAACCCTCCCTAGTGAGTCGTGTATCTTAGCCAAGCCTACCGCTCAAGAGGACCGGGCTATACCTCATCAACCGCCACACCTCTTGCCCCTTTCGGGTAAAACTATCCCAAACCAGAATACCTAATTAGTCAGTCAAAGCCAGAGCAACATAGCACTTATGGTTGCACTGTTTTCCTGGGTGGTCGCTCCATGTTCCAATTAAAAGAGGTGATCTTGCCATTAGTTAATTAAAAGATGATAGTGGAACATAGAATAGGGTTTCATTAGACCAATCCCAGTTGAGCAACTAAGCATCATCTACCAGTCAAATTAATTTAATGACCCAGCTGCAGGGTATGGTAAAATAGACTAGGAAATCCTTAATGGGACCCAGCAATATTAATGCAAGCGATAAATAAACGGTGTAATTAAAATGCATGTCATTTAGGCATAAACGGGCATGATCAAGGAATACTTGCCTTCTTCCCAACCCTGCTGCTGCTCAAACTCTTCAACAGCTGATTCTTCAAACGCTTCCTCGAACGACGTGTTTCCTATACACATCATACGAACACATACAAGAAAATAATACAATAAATAAGAAACAGTACACCAAAAAATTCCAAAAGAAGAAAACAACATCACAAAACTATTCTACGCATTACCATGATCGCGTGAGCGTGAGAATCACTAAAATCGGAATTAAAACGCAGAAGATATGGCTTTTCTAAGGTTCAGGGACTTGCTGGCAAAGTTTTAAAACTTTCAGGGACTTAACTGCGAAAATCCAAGGACTAAAACATAATTTTGTATAAAAACTCGAGAGTTTACATGCAAAAAGTTAAAGCTTGGGCTTCTGGGTGCTATTTCTAAACTTGTAGGGGCTAAAATGTGAAGCAGGGGCATAACTGTAATTAACTTTTGAATTGGCTGGACTGCGGGTTGAATCATCAAAAAGCGAGGGGCTCTTTAACAAAAATCCCTTGCTAACCGGTATGGACTAGGTTTGACTCGGCGTAAGGGCGAAGCTCGGCCATTGGATCAAGATCCGATGGCCGAGATTGGATCGGCACAGGGCTCGCCGGCGAGGGAGGCAGAGCGGCGGCGCCGATGGCGCCCACGACGGCGCTTCACCGGCGAATACGCGAAAACGCGCTACGGAGCACCAAAACGCGCACGAATTGGACGGGAAGCAAGAGGAGACGATGGCGAGCTCACCCCGGGACTTCTTGGCGGCGGAGGAGCGTCGACGACGGCCGGCGACGAGAAGGGCGGGTGGCGGCGCTACAAGAACCAACGGCGAGCGATTAAGGCAGGGGCGCGGCCGAAAGTCAGAGCAAGAACGCGTTAGGGAGGTTCGGGACTTCAAGACGAACCTCTCGAAGTAAATGTTGGCGAGAAAGGGGCGACGACTGCGTCATTCAACGGCGCGGCGGCGGAGCTCCGAAGAAACGCGGCGGCGGCGAGCTGTACTAGGGTTTCGCGAGTTGGGCGGCACGCGAAAGAGAAGCAAAGAGGCACAGGGGGCCACGACGCGCAGTTTAAGGGGTTGGGCCCGCTCTTGGCTTCCGTGCCCGAGACGGAGGCGGCGGCGCGACCAAGCCCCGGGTCGGACTCGAGTCCGACTCGGTGGGGAAGAAGCTGACGCATGGGCCCGCGCGTTAGTGGGAGATGGAGAAGGAGAGGAGAAAGTGGAGTGGGCCGGCGCGGGAAGAATTGGGACGCGCGGAGGGAGACGCCCCAAAGGGCTGGCCGGCCGAAAAGAAAAGAAAGGAGGGGCAGAAATGAACTGGGCCAAGAGTTCAAGGGCCGAAAACGAACTCGAACAAACAAAACTATTCTAAACATCAAACAAAATTCAAATTAAATTTGAATTTAAATAGAATTTAAATTCCAACTTAATTGAACAACAAGCAAAAGATAAATGCAACAGCATGAATGCATCAACAACTTATTTTGACTAAAATTATTTAATATGATATTTAAATTCAATTAATTCACAAGAATTCCAATTAAATCTCAGAAAAATTATATGGACCTTAACAAATCCTAGAAAATTTCAGAAAGTTGCTGCAATTTAATTGTGATGAATTTTAGGGTGTTACAAACCTACCCCCCTTAAAGAGAATCTCGTCCTCAAGATTCGGATGGATTAGAGAAAATCTGAGGGAACTCTGCCATCAACTCATCCTCTCTTTCTCAAGTTGCCTCGCTTTCTCCATGATGACTCCATTAAACTTTACACATCTTAATCACTTTACTCCTAGTAACTCTCTCTGCAGTTTCCAAAATCTTAGCTGGATATTCCATATAAGTCAGGTCATCTTGCACATTCAACTCATCCAAAGGTAATTCTTCCTCAGGCACTCGAAGACACTTCTTCAACTAGGAGATACGGAAAACATCATGAACATCTGACAATCTGCATGGTAGTTCCAATTAGTAAGCAACCTCACCTTTCCTATCAACAATTTTGAAAGGTCCAATAAAACGAGGAGATAGTTTGCCTTTTATCTTAAACCTTCTCAAACCTCGAATAGGAGAAACTTTCAAATACACATAATCACCTACCTCAAAGGTTAATTCCCTTCTCCTTGTGTCTGCATAACTCTTCTGCCTGGACTGAGCTGTTCTCAAGTTCTCTCTAATGATCTGAACTTGTCTCTCAGCTTCCTGCAGAATTTCTGGCCCAAACACTTGACTTTCACCTGTTTCACTCCAATACAAAGGTGTTCTGCATTTTCTACCATAAAGGGCTTCGAAAGGAGCCATTTTCAGACTTGCCTGATAACTGTTGTTATATGAGAACTCTGCATATTGAAGACTCTTATCCCAACTGCCTCCATGCTTCAAGGCACAAGCTCTCAACATATCCTCCAAAATCTGGTTAGTTCTCTATGTCTGACCATCTGTCTGTGGATGATAAGGAGAACTGAAATTTAACTTTGTATCCATGGACTCATGCAACTTTTGCTAGAATCTAGATGTAAACTGAGTACCTCTATCAGAAACTATCTTCTTAGGCACACCATGCAGACAAATAATTCTGGACATATATAACTCTGCAAGCCTAGCACTAGAATGAGTAGTTTTCACTGGAATAAAATGAGCCACCTTGGTCAATCGATCCACTATGACCCATATAGAGTCATACCCAGCACTAGTACGAGGTAAACCAACTATAAAGTCCATACTAATCTCTTCCCACTTCCACTCAGGTACCTTGAGTGGTTGAAGCAAACCTGACGGTCTCTGATGTTCAGCCTTAACCCTTTGACAGACATCACACAATGCTACATGAGCAGCCACATCCCTTTTCAATCCATACCACCAATACCTTTCCTTCAGATCCTAGTACATCTTAGTGTTTCCAGGATGGATCGAATATGCAGAATCATGAGCCTCTCTCAATATTTTCTCCCTAAGAGACTCGATATCAGGTACACATATCCATTTTCGGAACCAGATCGTACCTTGCTCATCTTCGGTGAAATCTGGAGCTTTTCCTGCTAACATAGTTTCCTTGATTTCCTTTATCTTCTCATCCGAAAGCTGACCCTTTCGAATCTCCTGCTCAAGTGTAGACTCAATGTCCATGGTCAGACTTTCTGCCTGATTAAGAAATTCCAAGTTTAGCCTTTCCATCTCAGCACACAACTCTTCTGACAACTGACGACCAAGCACTAGATTAGCTTGCGACTTCCTGCTCAACGCATCTGCAACCACATTTGCCTTGCCTAGGTGATAGTTGATTCCAAGATCATAATCCTTGATCAACTCCAACCATCTTCTCTGCCTCAAATTCAGATCCTTTTGAGTGAATATGTACTTCAGACTTTTGTGATCAGTATACAACTCACATCTGTTACCCAAGATATAGTGTCTCCAGATCTTCAAGGCATGAACAACAGCTGCTAGTTCCAAGTCATGAGTAGGATAATTTAGCTCATGTTTTCTCAACTGCCTTGATGCATAAGCTATAACTCTGCCTTCCTGCATAAGAACACAACCAAGTCCTTTTCGAGAAGCATCACAATATATGTCACAATTCTTGTGAATATCTGGCATAGCAAGTACTGGGGTTGTAGTCAACTTCCTTCGCAGTTCCTCAAAGCTGGTCTGACAAGCTTCTGACCAAACAAATTCCTTGCCTTTCTCTAATAGCGATGTAAGAGGTTTCGCTATTTTAGAAATGCCTTCGATGAATCTCCTGTAATATCCAGCCAATCCCAGGAAGCTTCTGATCTCATACACAGAAGTCGGAGGTTCTCAATCCAACACATCCTTGATTTTGCTAGGATCCA
The DNA here is from genome assembly GCA_033239725.1 of Echinochloa phyllopogon. Classification (NCBI taxonomy): domain Eukaryota; kingdom Viridiplantae; phylum Streptophyta; class Magnoliopsida; order Poales; family Poaceae; genus Echinochloa; species Echinochloa phyllopogon. The sequence continues at coordinate 16,302,635 of BTCW01000015.1, read as the reverse complement.
CTGCAATACCTCCACCAGTAACAACATGACCAAGAAAGGATACTTGATTCAACCAGAATTCACATTTACTAAACATGGCATACAACTGATTCTCCCTGAGAGTCTACAATACTAACATCAAATGTTCCTCATGTTCCTCCTCATTCTTAGAGTAAACCAGAATATCATCAATGAATACCACTACAAATTTATCCAAAAACTCCATAAACACCTTATTCATCAGATACATAAAGTAGGCAAGTGCATTTGTCAATTCAAAAGACATCACTGTGTATTCATATAATCCATACCTGGTGGTAAATGTTGTTTTAGGAATATCTGAGCGTCTGATCCTCAACTGATGGTAGCCAAATCGCAAATCAATCTTGGAGAAAACCTTAGCTCCTCGCAACTGATCAAATAAATCCTCAATTCTGGGCAAAGGATACTTGTTCTTGATTGTTACCTCATTTAAAGAACGATAATCCACACACAACCTCTGAGTGTCATCCTTCTTACCAACAAAAATAACAGGTGCTCCCCAAGGTGAAGAACTAGGACGAATATAACCCTTATCTAATAATTCTTTAAGTTGTTTCTTAAGTTCTTCTAGTTCATTAACAGCCATTCTATAGGGTCTTTTAGAAATAGGAGCAGTACCAGGTAAAAGCTCAATAAGAAACTCAATGTCTCGGTCGGGTGGCATACCTGGCAAATCATCTAGGAAGACATCTGGGAAATCACAAACCACTCTGGTGTCCTCAAGCGGTGCTCCCTACAGCTGATTAACCATACCATCTGCCGCTGCGGGTACTGTAGCAACAAATTCAACCTTTTCTCCTTGAGGGCTTGTTAACAACACTGACCTCTTGGCACACTGAATTATCCCATCAAATGCAGCCAACCATCCCATTCCAAGTATGACATCAATCCCCTCAGATTTCAGGACTATCAGATCAGCCGGAAAATCTACCCCTACTATTTTCAAATTAACACGAGGGCAGATAAAAGTGGCTTTCAAGATTCCTCCAGGGGAGCTGACTATCATATCACGCTTCACGGGGTGCATGGGTATGTTATGTATAGCTACATACTGAGCAGTAATGAAAGAATGGGATGCTCTAGAATCAAATAAAACTGATGCAGGGGCTGAGTTGACAAGGAACATACCAAGCACCACGTCCTGAGCCTCCTGCGCGGTCTCTGGGGCAACGTGGTTCACCCTACCACGTATCTTGTTCTGCTAACCTCTGTTGCACTGGGGCGTCTGGTTTCCATTCCGGTTGTGCTGCTGAGGAGGATTCTACCTAGGTGCATTGCTACTCTGGTGCTGCGGAGTCTAAGCATTCCTCTTAGGACAATTGTTGGTAAAGTGACTCGGATCTCCACATATGTAGCAAGCACGAGGGGTAGTAGCACTGCCTAGTGCAGGAGACTTCACTAGAGTCTGAGTTGGGGTGGTCTGGCGGTTCTGCTGAAAGACTGGGCGCTGGGGTGGAGGTGCTAAGCGCAGACCCTGACTCTGCCCAAAGTTACCCCCTTGCCCACCAAAGCGAACGGGCACACCCTGCTGAGGCTGCTGGAAACGAGGGCGAGTGTTACTGCTTGACTGTCCTGAGGCCAGGAATTTCCTCTTCTGTTCCCCCAACTCACGACGCTTGTGCTCCAAGCCAGTAGCCTTGTCCACCAACTTCTGGAATGATGGGAAGGTGTGAGCCATGAGCTGATACTAGAGCGGTGAGATCAATCCTTCCAAGAACAGCTCATGCTTCTGCTCATCTTCCTTCACCTCATTTGGGGTGTAGCGAGACAACTGAATGATCTTGTCCCTGTATTCGCTGACTGACATCCCCTTTGCTTGAGAGAGAGGAACTCCTTCTTCTTTAGTTTCATGACACCGGCAGGGATATGATGACTCCTGAAACTGTCCTTGAATTCCTGCCGGGTGATAGCATTAAGGGTGGCATGAGCAGCATGGTAAGCATCACACCAATCTGAAGCTGATCCCTCCAAGCGGCCTGAAGCATACAAGACCTTCTCCCTGTCAGTACACTGAGCCATATCCAGCTTCTTCTCAACGGTTTTCAACCAATCATCAGCGTCAAGAGGATCTGAAGAATGTGAGTAGGTAGGGGGCTTGTGGCTCATGAACTCCCGATGCTTGTTCAGCTGAGCTTGAATGCCTGCCATAGCAGTAGCCAAGTTCTGGAGGATCTGAGTCTGGTTGGCAAGGATCTGGTCCATTGCGGCGGATGGTGCTTGATTCGGCGGGGGATTGGAATTGGGGTTGGCACGTCCCTGTCGAATCACAGCTGGTCGATCCTCTCCACTTCCAGACCTGGTGTAAACCATCTGATGGTTAGAAACATGAGATTTAGACGGTGGTAGATAAAAGCATGCATAGAAAGATTCAACACAGATAAGAATTTCTGATTTCAAAGGCAGATTCAGTGCATCACAATGGAACAGGCGTAACTCTTATTGAACATCCAAAAATAATGATCTTTTGTCAGATTGTAGATTACCAAATTCTGAAACTAACACAACTTGAATCAACTCAATCGGACTTCTGTAACTCGAGATATTAAATAATTAAGACAATCACGTCAGAACTCAAGACAGATTCTGAACACTCCAATGAAACACCTGTATCTTCCTGTCAGAATGTCCAAAAATCACGAAAAATTCCCAGAACATAGCTTATCTAGTCCTTAATCCAAACCAACTGGTTTCATGTCAATCGGAATTCTGTAGCGTCAGAATTAAATCAAACAGTACCAACTTATATTTTTTAGTCATCTCCTAAACTTTCTCTCAAGTTTGTTGTATTGAGCATGTGAAGTGTTATTATTAACAGGTAAATTATTGTACGTTACTCCATTACAGCAAATTCTCGATCATAAATCATTGTGCCCATATGATCGTGCAAGCTGGCAATTCCATACCAGTCCTTGTAAACATTTTTCAGGCGCACTTAACAAGGAATTTTTTGACTCTTCCTCTTGCATAAATCATCTATAGGTGATCTTGCCACGTTATTGATCATCTTGGTCATATCGCACTCTAGCTATCTGTTATAATTACAATGAGCGGAGCATCTGAATGGGAGCTCATTGCACGTGCTCAATTACATTTCTCCTGCCAGCTGGTATTGATATTGCTTGGGGGTTTACCTAGGCCTAGGATTACAACTTTTAGGCTCTGTTTAGATTCAAGAGCTAATTTTAGTTACATAAAAATTAGTTCTAGATGATCCAAACAGGGGCAAGCTCATGGCTAAAAATTAACTAACATCAATTATGATTCGGGCATGTTCTCTAGATCTTCGTCTAATTTTGATTCTCTATGGGAGTTGATTCTCTAAGAGAAGTAATTATGTGTCTAAAAGTAATTCTCTTTGATTCTAGCGTAAACTCTCAAAATTAGGAGGGGGACCACTTCTTAGAATTTGGAGAAGCTACTTTTATTTTAGCTCTCAGCCTCTTAATTCATGTTAGAGAATCACTTCAAAGAATCAGCAAATATTCACTTCTCTCTGAAAACTAATTCACCAAAGCTACTCCGGTATTCACCAAACAATCAACTCTAGGAGCTCTAATAAACGAGGCCTTAGATTCTAAGTGAAGGCTATAATTTATGGTAGCAGATAGGAAATGACCAAAATATCCTCTCCCAACCTAATCATCTTCGAGTTGGCCAAAACTTTGACATGAAAGGCTAAATTTTAGTTTTAGCCTGTTCCAAAGCCTAGTCTTGCTTTCTCCTACTGCTCCAATTGCGGAGTAGACTAATTTATTTCTTATACGGGAACACGAACACCTAAAGAAACAGTTTCGAAATTAGTAGAGTCCAAACCTGCAAATGAACCAACAAGCCGAGGGTGTAATGAGGAATAATTTTGAAGGCGAATCAGAAACAACGGTTTTTTCGTGAAGTGCCTTAGCATGTATTTCATTAAGAAGAAAGCAGGTTACAAACGGTACTTGTTCCAGGCCAAACAGAAGTTGAACTACACAAACGCACAAAGGACTAAAAATAGAGAAAAAATTGAAACAAGGCCAACAAACAAATGGCCAACAGACCAACTAGCAAAGAGCGACAACGGCTCCACCACACACCAACCCGACCCCTCTCCTGAACCTGCAAAAAGATATCTCGTCGCAGAAAGGACTCAAAGGTGGCAAAGCATCCACCCAGAAGCACGACACGGCGGCAAAGCATCCGCCCGAACCAGCGGCCAAGCACAACAAGCACAGCAGGGGTGGCAAAGCATCCACCTGATACGACCACGGCGGCAAAGCATCCACCCGAAACAACGGCCAAGCACACCAAGCACAACTGGGGTAGCAAAGAATCCACCCCATACGACCACGGCGGCAAAGCATCCACCCGAACCAACGACCAGGGCAGCAAAGCATCCGCCAGAAGACAGCGATCCAACCAACGACCAAGGCGGCAAAGCTTCCGCCAAAAGACAGCGATCCAGACATCCATGCGACGTTAAATAAGTAGAGCAGGCAGATCCAGGAACAATAAACGACCGCTTACTGCCAATGTCGAAATGCCAAAGCCCTACACCCCGAAGGATAGGGACGATGACAGTGACATCACCGAAAGATGTGGCAGCCCCAACCAAGCACTGAGCCGACGCCTCCAAGAAGGGATGAGACGCCAACAACTGGCACCACCATCGAGGTTTTCACCTGAATAAAACTCATATGCATGGGCCGCACAGTTGACGCCTCCAAGGAGGTGTACGGCGCCCACGGGCGTTGTCGTCAACTGCAGGCAGCCACAGCGGCAGCTAGAGGAACCGGCGGCGGGAAGCCGGCGCCGTCGGGCCGCTGCAAGGAAGTGGATCTGGCAGCAAAGAGGCGGCCAGTGAGGCAGCCGGCCGGGCGGCCGCCGAAGCTTGGAGTAGCCGGCGGCGGCGGAGGACGATCAGGGGCCTGGATCCGGCGGGCGCGCACGGATCCGGTGGCAGACGGCGATAAAGCGGCAACGAGCACCTGCGGGCGCGCCCTCCAGGTCCCCCCTCCCCCCGAATCCCCGCATGCCTAGCGGTGGTGCACGGTCGCGCCAGCACCCCCGTAGGGGCACACAGATCCACGCCTAGGGCAGCTGGATCTGGCGTGCGACGGCCGGAAGCGACCTCGCCGGCGCCGGAATAGGGAACCGCCCGCCACCTCGATCAAGGAGAAAAGAGAGGGAGGGAAGGGAGGGAGAGGGGAGCGTGGAGGCCGGCTTCGTCTCCGATGTGGGCCGTTGTTGGCGGCGGCGACGATGGCCATCAGACCTAGGGTTGGGGGCTGGTGGGCGCCGGCCCTATCGCCCCTCGAGTCGCCCTGGGGAGGCGACGCGAGGGTCCTTCGTCCCTCTTGCCAAACCCTCCTCGTTATCATAAACAACGGTAATCTTGCATGTTTATGCAGAAGCCTTTCTATGGTAGATTGGTAGTCGTACTGGTTGGTTGATTCTCATCCACCTGTCATGAGTCTCCCGTTTTGATTATCTTGTCCATCAGCTTCCCCAAACATTCCCCATCGCAATCCACTCCACGCATGACAACTCCACGCATGAATGATGATACGCGCGTATCTTTGCATATACCGTTCCACTCTATGCGGCCGGAACCATATCCCTCTTCCTCCCTTCGACTATTGTATCCAGTATATATACATCGCTTCTAGTGAGATTGCACCAAGTTGTGTCTATGGCGGGGGACCGGGCAATGTCCGCGGAGAGGACGCCACATGATTTTTTTTTGGTTGGATTGTGTGATTTAATTAGGGGGCAATGTCCCCAAACTCTTAGAATGCGTGGAAAAGAGAGAGATCTAGCATGAGAATAAAGTGGAGTTTTGGGTTTTGACTCGTGACGATATCTAGCACCAAGTTGTGTCTATGGCGGGGGACAGGGCAATGTCCGCAGATAGGACGCCACATGATTTTTTTGTTGGATTGTGTGATTTAATTAGGGGGCAATGTGCCCAAACTCTTAGAATGCGATGGAAAAGAGAGATCTACCGTGAGAATAAAGTGGAGTTGCGGGTTTTGACTCGTGACGATATCTATGACGAGTTTATGAAAATAATTTTTTTATGAGTTTATGGACCTAGATGACACCCCTGTGAAAGTTCGAGGACCTAGAAAAGCACTTTTAGAGTTTAGACCTAGATAACACATCATGATAAGTTGAGTGACATGAAACATATTTTTAGAGTTTGGGGACCCAGATGACACATCATGTAATGCCACTGCAAAAACATTTGTGTACGGTTGGTGTGGCCATCATAGATTTGAGAGTATACTTTTTTTTTGCACTAGTTATAATAACAAGAACAATATATGTTTTAAGCATTCAAAATTCATATAATTTATATCTTCTGCTACTCCTTTTTTTTAAATATGTCATTTTGGAAACATGTTGTCAAACAACTTATTAGTCAGCAATACAAAACTGTATATGTTGGTCATGTGAAAGTGACATTATTAGGTTGGGAAAATATCCAGTGGAAACAACTTCTTCGGTGCAATCGTGAAAATCTTTCTAAAAACACACTTAGATGTTTTTAAAAAAACAAACGGTACACATTCATATATGTAATATTTTGCAAAGTTGAGATGGCAACTCGTTTTGTAAAAGATCATATAAAAATAGAGAACATGGTATGTAACATTAATTACTCGTTCTTCGATGTAATAGCTCTTCAACAAGAGCTAGCTTCAACAAGAGCTAGCTTTAATAGATACGGAGATCAACCCACTGCAAAAGCGTGTTCTTGAGGGTATAAAGGAGTTTGAAGAGGAGGTGCAAAGGAGACGTGAAATCAGGTGTAAGGAGGAAGAGGCTCAAAAGGAGCGCAAGGATGAAGAGCGTAGGAGGATTGCAGCGAAGCGGAAGACGGAAAGGGAAAAAAAGCTTGAGAGGCCACGTCGTGCCAAGGCAGCATTGGAGGAGAATCCGGACATACTTAGAAAGGGGAAGTGGCCTCGGTGCACTCGGTAGTATGGTTGTGGGTGTGTGCACTTGTATAAAGACCTTTTCGTGAATTTTGTTATGTTGGACTCACTGGTTTGTATGCAATTTGAATTCGTTGGATGAGACTATTGTGTATGCTATTTGTTGAACTATTTGATATGTTTAATATGGTATTGTTTTTCAGAATATTTGAGGTATTTTTAATGTTGCCAAGCCAGTAATGAGGAGCAGGAGGCTTTTGATAGTTTTCAGACTACGACGCCAAAGGAGCTGGTGTCGTGCTTCTAAGGGGGTGTTTGGATCCAATAGACTAAAGTTTAGTCCCTTAGACAAATGATAATTAGAAGTATTAAACATAAACTAATTATAAAACTAATTATATAAGTCATGTCTCCGTCAGACGAACCTAACGAGTCTAATTAAGCTATAATTAATATATAATTATCATATGTTTACTGTAGAATTATATTATCTAATTATGTTCTAATTAGGCTTAATAGATTCATCTCTCCAATTAGTCTTTCTTTATGTAATGAGTTTTTTAATTAATCTATATTTAATCCTTTTAATTTGGGACTAAATTTTAATGAAGGAAAACCAAACACGCCGGACTGTTTGGCGCCTGCCCGTTTGTTTCAGACCTGTTGAACGTTGTTTCAGGGAACGGCGCCAAAGGCCAGGGGTTCTCGCGGCTAGGGGTTCTCACTCCTCACGTTGCCTCAAATCTGCACAAATACTTTGTGTACAACAGTTTCTTGCGCTCATCGTCTGGCATTTTCTAGTCTTTCGACAGACGACAGACCAATTTTACTTTCGAGCTCTGGGATAGCCATACAAGACACTTAAGTTCACCATGGCCTACAACTACAAGTAGATACCAGCATGACAAAGCTCAGTATTTTGGCATTGCCAGGATCTTTGCTCAGGAGTTGGGACGAAACTACGCCATCGTTGTCTTTCCCCGGGCACTCTAGTTTGAACAAATTCTGCCCATGATCCACAAACATTTCAGGCTAGCACCCGTGAAAAGTGAGAACACAATCTAGCTGCTGGATTAGAACGCATCGATCTTCACACATCATCGAATTGACATCACACTACCCCCGGGGGTGTTTGAATCCGAGGACTAAAGTTTAATCTATGTCACATCGAATGAAAGGATGCTAATTAGAAATATTAAATATAGCTTAATTATAAAACTAATTACATAAATGAGGACTAATTCACAAGACGAATCTATTAAGCTTAATTAATCCATCATTAGCACATGTTTACTGTAGCACTGTATTATTAAATCATGGACTAGTTAGACTTAATAGATTCGTCTCGCGAATTAGTCTTCAATTATATAATAGGTTTTTTAATTAATCTATATTTAATAATTTTAATTAGTATTTTTATATTCGATGTGACCGGGACTAAAATTTAGAGGGTGTTTGGATTCTAGGGACTAAAGTTTATGCCCTGCTCGGCTGGCGGGTTGTAGGTGGCTGGTTTCTGCTGAGAGAAAAATATTGTTGGCCGGCTAACTGGTGGCTGGTTTGTGCAGAGAGAAAAATACTGCTGGCTGGCTACTGATAAGCCAGGCGAATTAGCCCCTCAAATAAGTGACAATCAGAAGCATTAAACATAAACTAATTATAAAACTAATTGTATAAGTCATATCTACTCCGCGAGACAAACCTAACAAGCCTAATTAATCTATAATTAGTACATAATTATCAAATTATTACTGTAGTGTTATATTGTCTAATTATGAACTAATTAGACTTAATAGATTCGTATCATAAATTAGTCCCGCCTTATGTAATGTATTTTTTAATTAATCTATATTTAATACTTCTAATTAGCATTATTTCATTCGATGTGACGGGACTTCCTTAGAGTGTGTTTGGATCCTAAGGACAAAAGTTTAGTCCATCAAATAAATGACAATTAAAAGCATTAAACATAAATTAATTATAAACTAATTAAATAATTCATATCTACTCCACGAGACGAACCTAACAAGCCTAATTATAAGTTAGTACATAATTATCAAATTATTAAATTATTACTGTAGCATTATATTGTCTAATCATAGACTAATTAGACTTAATAGATTCATATAGTAAATTAGTCCTCGTTTATGTAATGCATTTTTTATTAATCTATATTTAATACTTTTAGTCCTTATTTATGTAATGTATTTTTTAAGTAATCTATATTTAATACTTCTAATTAGTATTCTTTTATTCGATGTAACGGGACTAAAACGTTAGTCCCGTAAAGGCACACAGGGCCTGTCCGTGTACCAAACGGGGCTTGAACTCATGCTTACAGTTGACGGCATCGCTAGATTATATGGGCAATACACATGGAAACTAACAAGTAAAAAAGCGACTCAAAACAGCTAACCAAGATGCTAGCCCAAGTTATTTTTTCACCCTCTTTCTTGAACCTTCTGTTCACTCAACTGTGTCCGCAGAGTAAGCCCAGACATTTCTACGCTACATTCTACAATAACAGGAGAGACTGCTGCCTCTGAAGCCACATCTTTCATAGAGCCATTAGCCCTCCACACACGGATTAACCATAATATTTTGGTGAGCAGCACATCTATGTTGCTACCGCGAGACAGCCTATGTTTTCATCATGAGACGTGAGCAACGAGCATCCAGATTACCGAAGGATCCCTTCACATCTGGTGAGACAAGCTTACGATGACACATACGGATACTACTACTATGGTACTTCAGCTAAACACATTACCTATACTCTCAAGGCCAACTGATCCTGCCATGAGATCTTTCTTTTCCCAGCCCGCCTTGCCTGGCTCCGGGCATCCCATAACGTAGGAATTCGCACCTCGCTAGGGCCGGCAGAGGCATCACCTTCCATTGGGTACCTCCTCACCTTGTCAATGCGTAGAGGCTCCCGGTAACCAAGCTGGTCACCCGTTTCCATCTCCTCGTATCCCTGAAATAAGACAAACATGTTCAGATAACAAACATACTTCACAGATATTGCAATAGGTGAAATGAGGTTTATCACAAATATTACTGGCTCGCAGGCTTCATTGAGGTCAATCCCTGGAGACACCCTTGGAGAAGCATCTTGTCTCCACTGCACCTGCTGGCTTCTGCTTGAACTCCTGGTGGCTTGAACCGACCCATGCTGAGCGTCATTGGGCCAAGCAGCGGCCCGAGATGCAGACGGCATAGCTCGATTCCTCACTCTGCAAATAATTGTCTGAGATGGGTTTTCAGACATGGATTTGTACCTCTTCCGCAAGAATCTGCAACACCATGAGTGTAAAGTAGAAATTAGAAATAATACCCTCCACACGCATGGCACATACACATACACACACAGATACACACAACACACACATACACCTGTATAAGATAAGTTGACACTAGAACAAAATGACATTGATCAGAGGATTACCTGACTTCAGCCAAAACCCTCTGCTTGCCGAGCCTCTCCATGTGCAGCCTCCTCTTCTTTGCTTCGGCTTCCTGTGCGCATCAACATGAGCTAATCATCATCAGACACCACCAAAGCTAAGATAATAAAGCAACAAAATAGTACAAGTTCTAATGCGTCATTCTGAAAACCTTTCACAGTCAATTAAAGGCTCAAACCTCCAACAAAAAGTGAATTACGAATCACAGATATAACCTACCACCGCCATCAAGCTAGACTCGTTTGCGTGTTCACTTTAAAAATTACAGCAGTAAACCCAAATCGATCTCAAACGTCGCGACGAACCTAGGAAGCACACCAGATCCACAAGAAATAGCGACGAAAAAACCGGCAAAAAGACATACTATTACGCAGGGATAAATCCCGCAAAGAGAGAACACAGATCGAGCACCGCAGAACTCGCGGGAACCGCGGGAAGCTGAAGCAGCATCCAACGAATCCCAAAACACCAGAGATCGAACTCAACCCCAGAACCGATCGGAGGCCGGAAAACCCCCCGAAAACCCAGATCAGGCGAGATCGGATCGGCAACGGCCGTAGGTCGAAGAAGCTGCGAGAAGAGGACCGGGGGATGGATCCGCGGCCTCACCTTGAGGAGCTCCTGGTAGTCCTGGAGGAGCGCCTGGTACCTGAGCCTGGCCCTGTACGCCGCCTCCTCGCCGGTGCCGCGGACCGGGCCGTGCGCGCGGGAGAAGAGCTTCGGGCGCGGCGGCGGCGGCGGCGGCGAGGACGCCCCCGCCGCCGGCTGCGCCAGGACGACCCTGACCTTCTTGGTGGCCGCTGCCATGGGCGATCTCAGCTCACCTCAATCCCCCACCCGCAAGAGACCGGGCGCAGGGGATGAGATGCGATGGGGGCGAGGAACCGAAGAGGAAAAGGCGGAGCAGGGGGGGAGGAGAAGGGGATAGGACCGAGGAAGGAGACGACAATAATAAAGACGGAAGGCGAGGTGGAGGTGGGGGAAGTTTCTTGCGCCTGCGTCCCTGCTGTTGCTCGCTCTCTCTCTCTCTCTCTCTCCTGCGGGCGGCGTGTGACGGGGAGAGCTCCTCTCTGACCTCTGACCCATGGGGGTGAGGTTGAGGCGAGGTCGAAAACCCAAAAAGGCCCATGGAAACAGGGGTGGACGAGTTTGAGGAAGCGGGCGAGCACGCATGCCCGGCAAGAAACGCCACCGACCGGCTGGAATGGAGTTTCAACTCCCCCTCCCTCCCTCTGGAGTCTTGTTTGTTGTTTCTCTCTCTATACCCATCCATCCATCATCCTATCAGCAGTGGTGGTGGTGGCGGTAGTAGTAGACAGGGTGGTGGGTGGGCAGGCGGTGGTAATGGTGTGTGTGTGGACGGGAACAGTGGGGGCGCGCGAGCGGGGAGGTGATGCGAGGCGGCGCGAGGTCTCGTCGTCCTGGGTGGGCTTTCTTTTCTTTCTCTCTCTAGGGACGGGGAGAGGCGGGAGCAGCAGGTGGAGGTGGCGTCAACGAGGGGGAGGATGGGTGTAGCACCGTGCACGCCTGGGGCCTGTACACCTACGGATTTTCTTTCTCGCTCCTCTCTCGCTCTCGCCTACTATGTTTCTCTCTCTAGAGAAGTCATGCTCCATTAGGAAAAAAAGATATGGGCGCCTCGGCCGCTCGGATCGTCCTCTTCCACTTATCAGCCACCGTATTTTTGAACAAATCAACCACCAGACGAGTACTTTTCTCGGAACAAATCAGCATCAGTCATTGACCACTTTTCTCAGAACAAATCAACATCAGCCATCGACCACATTCAAACGAATGGGGGCGGCGGATGGCTGGGACCCGTTGTGCTTCCGAGGCCATGTTTTTTTCCCTTTAAAAATATTTTTTCAAAGAGAATCTTACATGCATCAACTATTAAATAAAATTTATTTGTAAAACTTTACGCGACAAATCTAATGAGCTTATCCATAATTTACTATAATAATACTACAGTAAATATCCTCTAATTATGCGGTTAAATACCTCATTAGATTTGTCTGATGAATTAATTTAATATTGTGAAGATAGTTTTATAGACTGAATTTATTTAATACCCTTGATTATTAGTTAAATGTGGCATATTTTTCCACCCCTGTGGCTCGAAACTCCCTCCCTCCCTCGGAGCCTCGGGTGATGAGAGAAAGAATCCCAGCGGACGTAGGGACAGAGAGGGGGGAATCGTGGCGCGCGCAGTTGCTGCGGCTGGACTCACCCTAAATTTTACTACGTAAAAAATACTATAATTATGTATTAAATGTAGATTAAATTAAAAATTAATTATACAATTTTTTTGTACTATACAATATTAACATTTTAAACCTAATTAATTAATATTTAGATAATTATTTATAAATAAAAAAAATGTTATAGTATCACATTTATTATACTTTTCAAGCTTTGGCATTTTAAAGTCTGGAGCTAAACAAGGGCATGGATGGGAGCGCACAGCGCAGTGCAGCAATGGATGATGAGCTGTGCTTGCTGTGCTGCTGTGGGGAGAGTCGAGGAGGGGGACGGGTGACGCGGTAGGTGGGTGGCAGCAGAGCGATCCGGCCAATTGATGAATACTCGCACCATCACGCTGTTTGCTGCCCCTTCCTGGCTGTACCGTCTCGGGAAGGCGGACAGGGACCGGCCTGGAATTCTGCGATGATGGCGATGTGCGCGGCCGAGAGGGGTGGACGGACGGAGTAAACGGAGGTCGTTTGTTTGGGTAGAAAATTTTGTTCAGTTTATATAATTAAAAGTATTAAATAAAATTAGTTTATAAAATTATCTTCACATCTCGTTAATTACGAAACAAATCTAACGAGCATTTGATTACATGATTAAAGGATAGTTATTGTAGCATTACTGTAGTAAATCATGAATTAATTAAACTCGTTAGATTCGTCGCGCACAGTTACGCTCATTCCTAAAAAAATTTTGTAAATAAACTTTATTTAATACTCAATGCATGTAAGATTCCCTTTAAATTTTTTTCGGAAAGCAGAAACACGGGCCAGTGCTGCAAGCGCTTGCGCTCCCAGCTCTCTCTCCTCTTGCTTGTGATTAGGCACGGCATCTGCGTAAGTTATCTGCGTGACTGCGTGTTACTATTCAGATAACAAAAGAAAAGAATGATAATTAAAGGGAAGAAAGATGAAGGGAAACAAGCCCCGGAGTGTGTTTGGTTCGAGGGTCAGGACCGGACGAGTCCATTCTCGTAAGTGTTTGGTTGTGAGTTAGTTGGGTTGGGACGGCATTAAAAAAGAATATTCTTAAAATATGTGGGATGAGGTCATTTCTTAAAAAGTGTCGAACCAACTCGTCCTCTAAAGGCGACGTCAGTCTCCATCTCTCACAAACTCACCCCTCCGCGCTCGGTCTCTCCTCCCCGATGTCCATTGGCCCCTCTGCCAGTCCCTCACCGGCGTTCCTCCGGCAGCCCCTCTCCGGCGTCTAGCCACCCCACGAGCACACCTGCTTGGCGTTCGGCGGTCCCTCCGCCCACCCATCGCGGCGCCCAAACGCCCCTCGGTCTTCCTACCCGAGCAGAAGTGGCGCGCATGGCGGTGCCGCGCGACAGGCGATGTAGGGCCGGAACTGGTTGGGGCCGTCACGGGGGAGTGGTGGGAGGAGCATCGCCTCGGGGCAGCGGCCGGACGCGCGAGCGGCTCGGCGGTGGAGCTGCAGCACCGCGTGTCCCGGAGCGGTGGGAAGAGCTCCGCGTCGGGGAGGGGAACGAGGACCATCTCATCCCTCTAACCAAACATCTAGTAGGATTGTTTCATCTCTAAAACGAAGGATGACCTTGTCCCGTCCCTCATGACTCCTAACCAAACACAACACTAGAGACCATGGCTGCCAATTGTTATGTGATGGTCAAACGCTAGGTAAACATCTAGTCTTCATTTTTTTTCTAGCTACAAACCTCGTGCCCCTAGGATGTTCTTTTGTTACCGAATGACCAACCAGGTTTGGGCCTTTTGTTTCCTCTGGCCCTAAGTTCAAGAGATGGCACTACATGAAAATCGAAGATAAGTAACGTGGTCTTGGTAATGGGCATACATCGTCCATTACAAAAATTAATAATGGTAACGGGCATTGTTGACGTTCGTCACGAATAATACCTGCCCCATCCGACAACATTAAAGTTTATTACCATTAACTTATTGGTAACGGACGTCAACAACGTTTGTTACCAATGATATTGACAACGGACTTTAACAACATCCGTTACCAACGCCTGTTACCAATGTGGTGTACATTGGTAACGGACTTTATTACCAATGTTGTTAACTAAAAGCATATAAGGGATGACCATAAAAAAATAGACCGATCGTACTTAAAGTGTGGCCGGTAGAAATTAAAAAATATTCATAAATGTTTATATAAAAGGGATGCATCTTTTCTTTGGCCACAAGTGATAGCGTGGTGCAGTGGTTAGGGGAGGCCTGCACGAACCAACGGTCTTGGGTTTGAATCCTAAGGTTCAAATCCTAAGAAAACAGAATATCCTTTTTTGAAAACTAAAGCAGAATCTTCGTCCGTTACCTATGGTGTTTTCACGTAGTGTGGGCTAACTTTTTTTTATCTTCATACTAAAAGAACCTAGTTTTTTTACCCGCCCAACATTTTTTTGCCATGTTTATCCAAAATTTTTCTTCCACGATGTTTATTCAACACCTTTATTTCCAACTTTTTCCTTCCATAAAGTTTAACACATATTATTCTTTCAAAAAAAATGATCCAACATTTCATTAAGATCGATTTATCCAATATTTTTTTCAAAAAGATGATTCACCTTTTTTTTCCTAAAATGGGACATGTTTCTTAAGAAATGTTGATCCAACATTTTACTGGATAAGGGTGATCCAACATTTTCTTAAGAAATGTTGATCCGGCATTTTTCTCTAAAATTCAGACGCAACATTTTTCTTGGAAAAAGTTGATAAAACATCCCCCGCCGGTTCCACGAGCTCCACTGAGGTACTTGGATGCGTGGTCAAATTGGAATGTGGTGGTGCTCAGCGCCACCGCTGTAGACGGCGCGGGCGCCTGTGACCATCTAAAATGCTGTCCCGGACTGTTCCTTGTTGCCCTGGTTGCCGCTACAGGACTAAATTGACCCGGGTGCACTACTCTAGAGACTTAACTTATTTTGCTGGAATATATGCTCATTTTGAAACTATTAAATGGAAAGTTGCTTTTACCATGGTGCATTGGCACCAGGGAAGCTCAATGTGGCTTCGCCCTTGCCGTCGGCGTAGATTGTGTGTTCGCCCATGTCTACTCATCAGAAACTGGCGAGTGGAGTAAGCCGATTGAGCCATGGGGGTGTTTGGTTCCTCTCCACTAAAGTTTAGTCTCGTCACATCGAATATAAAGATATTAATTAGAGATATTAAATATAAATTAATTAAAAATTCATTACATAAATAAGAACTAATTTACAAGACGAATCTATTAACCTTAATTAGTCCATAATTAGACAATATAATGCTAAAGTAAACATACGATAAATTATATATTAAATATAAGTTAATTAGACTTGCTAGATTCGTCTCGTGAAGTAGCCCTGACTTATATAATTAGTTTTATAATTGATTTGTATTTAATATTTTTAATTATCATTTATTTAAAAGACTTAACTTTAGGCCCTTGATCCAAACACCGTCAGTTGTATGCGTGCAGTACTAGCGGCGCTTTGTGTCGGTCAATCTGGGCCATAGCTGTTTGCATCCATGACCGCGAGACTGCGACAAATAGAGAAGAATAGCACAGGAAGTGGCAGATCCAGGTGAGGGCAGAGGGGACTCGAATACTCCTTTCTGGTTGCCGGGCATAGGAGCCCCTTGTCCCCCTCCAATTTCTACGCCGTGGGTGGTGGATTTCGAGTTCAAGAGGTACAAGAAGAGCCATGTGCCCTTGATTCAGCGCATTGGCATCAAAGGTCTAAAGAGGCTGTGATTCAGCCCGTCGGGACACTACTATGGGCTCGTGCCAGATCAAACAGGGGCTGTGAAACAGACCTTTGATGCCAATGCGCTATGGTGTTTTCGTACATTTCTGTCTGGTTTAATAACCATGTCAATCTTCTGTAATATTCTTTTGCTACTTGGTCTGGAATCTTAATCTGGTGGAACATGGGGCTAGATCCAGTTGCCAGCAGACGTACTTAGTTTCTTTGTTCTACTTGATCATTGGAACCTTGCTCCCTCCTGCCCTCTTTCTGTAAAACAAGAGTAAATTACGTATACCATACAACAACTTATAACGTTGTATCACTTTAGTCGATTAAGTTACAAAATGTGCAATCACATGCTATAACTAGTTTACTATGTGCACATGCAGTCTCAAATACGCCACATTAGTGTATTTTGCCATGGTGGCAGTGTATAACGTGGATTACCGATGATTTAATTGGTATACATGTACTGTAGGTTTTTTTTTTGCAAACAATACATACATGCGCCTATCTTTTTTTTGCCATTTTTCTCTCCTATCCTTTTGCCCACGGAGACAACTCCTACGGCTCAAATTTTTCTGGCCAATTCCACATTCTGGTTTCCTTCTTTTTCCATTTGCATTCTTTCATAGTAATTTTATCTTTTTACTATTAATTTCATCACCAAATTCTTCGATTAACCGGTATATAAAAAAGGTGGGAAATTGCCGTTGCATTCCAAAAATCTAGTAGAAGTAAATTGTGCCGGTTGCGGTTAGTTTTATGCACTTAACCCCCCTACAGTGTGTTTTGTTGCTTTGCATAAAACCTTATCCAATCGTTTTGATCACAGTAATATAGACGAAAGCGGCGGTTGGGTGCAGAGCGATTGACGACGGGTACATAACAGATACTAGCTTATGTATGAGTATGTAGTTACTATCAATAATTTTGTATTACTACATTTTTATGTTTTCTTGTATTTTTATTTGATTTTTGTTCCAATATTTTTATGAAAGTATTGTGGCTGGATTGCACAATTATTATTTAGTTCCTGTGAACACAAATCAGTAATCTGGCGTTCAATTAGTTGCTCATGTACGAGAAGAATAGCTAGACCATCCAATGAAGCAACAAAATAGGAAATTAGGGATTTATTTCCAAAATAGCAAAAGGCAGCTCACAAGTCACCAACTAAATTGCAACCGAACCATTCGGCAATCCACGTCGTACTGCTACCGTGGTGAAATACGTTGATATGGTGCATTTGAGACCGTACATCCACACAACAAACTACTTCTAGCACGTAATTGCATATTTTACAACTTTATAGACTAAAGTGATACAACATTACAAGTTATTGTATGGTTGACGTAATTTACTCGTAAAACAATTGGATGTTTCCGTTTCACTGCAATGGAAATGTGGCGGAGCTCGGTTCAAAAAAAAAGGGCCATCCTAAGTTACTTTTAGTAGTGATCATAGATGGCACAAGTATTTGTGATATCTGATTGTGCAGCTGGTTTTGTCTGCTGGCCTTCAGGGATATGATAGTCATTTAGCCGTAGAATAGTAGCTCACTAGTTGGTGTAGAGCTTTCCCGTCTTTAGTGTGAAGATTGGAACTGAAGTTGTATCTCCAGGTGTACAGGTTCCTTACATTTTGAAATAACAATGGCATGTCCTTTTTGTGCTCTGGAACTTCAGCTTTGCAATCAAACGAGTGGGTGTAACTCATTTTTGTTAGAAAATAATGACGCTCAGGAGAAAGAGCGTATAAAACGTAGAGAGTAGAATTTTCATACAAACCATGATATGCATCGTGATCTAGTGTCCTTCATCTTCCTCCGGCTTTAGTTTGATTTGCCTCACGCCGCCACTACCCTCATGTCTTCGGCTGCCGGCACCGCCATGGAAGGAGATGGGTCCCTCCCCAAGGCAGCACGGTGGCGCAACCAACGGTGGGGCAGGACGGGCCGACAGCTCGCAAGAAGATGGGCCGTGTTTCTTTCCTTTCCGAAAAAAAAATTTCTAAAGAGAATCTTACATGCATGGAGTATTAAATGAAGTCTATTTGTAAAATTTTTTTGGGATGAGTGTAACTTTGTGCGACGAATCTAACGAGCCTAATTAGTCCATGATTTACTACAGTAATGCTACAGTAACCATCCTCTAATCGTGCGGTCAAAGGCCTCATTAGATTTGTCTCGTGAATTAACCCGAGGTTGTAAAGATAGTTTTGTAAACTGACTTTATTTAATACCCTTAATTATTGGTCAAACGGGGTGAAAATTTTTTTCCACCCCAAAGAAACACGCCCATGGGTGGGGAGAAGAGGGCTATGTCACTGATACATGGACCCCACCTATTAGTGTCATATATCTTGAAAATAGATCTTTATATATACATATGCTAATGGAGATGACAACTTTTTAATACCTAAATTCTTCTCTCTTGTACCCACAAGTGTTTTTAGGTCACTGAATATACGTATGCTGTTGGAGATGCTCTTACGGGTAATTATTTACTGAATGCATACTTTGCTGTGGAAACTTAGCAAATTAGGTAACTATTGCACAGTTACAGGAACCCTTGCTTATAACACTTTAAATATTCCTCGCTAATTATGCACTAGTGGTAGAATTAGATGCATGATAAGTATCTCCTAGCCCTTATTTAGTTCCCAAATTTGGGTGCCAAACTTTGGCTTTTTGGGGTGCGTGCGTCACTGTAGCATTTCGTTTGTATGTGTGAAAAATTATCCAAAAAATGATTAATTAGGCTTAAAATGTTCGTCTCACAGAGTACAATAAAACGCCAGGATCTGGAACAATGCTGTGGTAAGTAGTAACTGCTGTTAGAAGTTACCACTTCATGTGATCTGGGCTGCCCGTTTTAGATGTGGACACATATATGATCTAGCTACATGTATGAGGTATTTTTCGGACCATTGTTTTTTGCTGCAGTGCATGAACCATTCTCTGGGTCCATAGAAAAAAGGGTGTTGTTTCATTAAGAAAAAAAAGAAGCTGTTAAAGCAAATTGAGTGTAACTCAACTGGTAAGATTTTTTATGATGCAACCTGTCTATTTGAATTCGATTCCTCGACTTAGTGTGACTACTCATGTTTTGCTGGAGTTATCTCATGATTTGATGGACCTGTTTATTTCAGCTTATGGCCGATTTTCAAGGGTCGATTTTGAGAAATATAAAAGTGAAATGACTCCCATAATCGATAATCGAGAATCCAGAATCCAGCTAGATTCTCCATTATAGATTCTAAGAATCATCTGGCCCTGTTTATTTCAGCTTACGGCCAATTTTCAAGGGTCGATTTTGAGAAATCTAAGAGTCAAATGACTCCCATAATTGATAATCGAGAATCTAGAATCCAGCTGGATTCTCCATTATAGATTCTAAGAATCATTTGACTTTTCGATTCTCTAAAATCGAGCATTCAAAAATAACCAGAAGCTAAAACATACAGGGCCAATGTGTTAGGCGACGTGTCTGTTAGCAACGTGGTGTCTATGTTAACTTCACTAATCTTGAGATTAGCTGATTCAGTAACTTTGCCGATCTCGATAATAGTCCGCTCAGTCCCTCCGATGTGCTTAACTATAGGAGTTACATACGCATATTTATAGAGGTGAGTACGTGTACATGTAACCATGCATCTGTCCTGTGTTTGAACAAAAAAATGCTAGAGCAAGCCGGTTGCAACAGTTGGTGAACTCGTTTCCAACTGTGAGAACGGACTGTATGTCGAAAAAAAAAGAAGTTGCTAGAGCAAGCGGGCTGCAACAGTTGGTGAGCTCGTTCCCAACTTTGAGAACGGACTGTATGTCGCTAGCACAAAGTTCTTTGTTTCCCTGGTGCATCAACAGGTAATTAACATCTAGAAACAAAGCAGATAACGACAGTGTCCGCCTCCGTCCCAGACACGTTAAGCAAGCGTGTTATGTACTGAAGGAGTGAAGGGAAAGCCATCAGTTCTAGATTCCAATACAGCAAACATGTCGCATTTAGATCTTTGTGAGCGCGAGAGGTCATGACTATTGGATGATGAGGAGTGATCACGACTATTCATGCCCAGTTGAGCTAGATGGGATGTTCCTAGCATGTACCCCCTTTTCATGGTTTTTACGGGGTTCTTTAGGCTACCTGCTTCATACTAGCTAGTAGCGAGAAACTTTGATAGTACCGTAATTTTCAGACGAGATCGTCGTGATGCGCTCCTGCGCCACTCCCTTTATTACTAGCAACAACAACACCCAACCTTTATGGACGACTAACTTTTGTTTTAGACTTTTTATCATTGTACGGACAGGATAATAATTACGTACATTTATTTAGTGGCCCTCAATCCTCGCAGCAATGCGATCTAGCCGGTGGCAGCAGCCGCATCGGCCACTGTCAGTGTAATAAATTTCATGTGAATTTTATTTCTATTATATGTAGACAAAAATAGTGACATAGCATAACATTCATGGAGAAAGAAATGACATGGGTTTCATGAAGATGAAGCTTGGTATACACAATTACCAAGTGTTTTGAAACCTGCCAGAACGAAACTCCATTAAAAGGGTTTGAGTTTGGTCTATACACATTCATCAATTCCTGTTAGTCATTTAGATGAAACATTTAAATGATATGATGGCTTATGAAATCGTGAAATGAAACTTTGCATTGAGAGACTTAGTTTCATTCGTCAACTTAAAAATTGTTAGATGATATGCCATTCTTGAAAATGAGAATGACCGAAGGGACTAGGATTATTTATTGGTTTCTTTTTTTACTTTCTCTTAATTGATGAATGCCCTCTCTTATATATATAGGGAACTTATATGTTCGAGATACTTAATTTGATATTAGCAAATATGCCCACGTGACACGCACGTTCAATATTTATTATGTGTATTATTTTAGACTATTTGGTTGGTGTATACATGGGGTGGGTACAAAATTTTACGGTGGAAAAGTAATGTCAAAATGACATAACTCTCTAGAAACATCATTTGGTTCTTGTTTGTGAAAACTTTATGCTTTGTCACATATGCATTACTTATGAAACTATGGGTTGCTCCGGAATCGTCTTTTCTGCCGTTAGGTTCTCTATGAGAGATGCGTAGGATTTATTTAGGTGAGAAGTGTTTTCAAAAGAACTATATCCTTCTATATATAATATGATATTTAAAACTAATCCTAATCATAGATCTGACCTGCTACTTAACCGGACCATGAGGTACACCGGACAATTTTCTTTTTAGCAGCTGTGGACTGTTAAATTGTTAAAATAGGTATAGTATATAGACATGGAGACCTTAGGCATACTGGATCACATGACGACTCAATTCGAGTCGACACAAACCTGCCGCCTTTTAAAACAAGTCTTTTAATTCATTTTCATATTCATATTCTAAATGGAGAGATTATAAATGTTGGTGGTCCCACTTAACACACCCGAAAGGTAGAACACCAAAGCAGTTTGGGGATGTCCCCCACTCTCTAGGTCCCATATGGGCTGAACATTGCTAAAAAGGGGAGCCACCAGTATAGAAACCATATTTTCTAACTGGGACTAGGAATCGGAGAATAAAGGATGCCCTTCAGTTTTGGAACCGGGACTAAAAACAACTCTTTAGTCCGTATGGAAATGCGCACGTGCGGCACATAGGATTCGTACACGGGACATCTTGCTTCACGTGTAGCTTTCCTTACTATCTTAGCTACAGATCACATATGATACATTCCTAGATGATTTTCTTTAAATTAATCCGTGTAGGACTTTTTAGTCATGGGTGGTAGGTCTTGGTTGGTATTACCACCCAGAACTAATTCCCACAGGATCTTTAGTCTCGGTTGGTAATATCAACCCAGACTAAAAGTAAACTTTAGACCCGGTTGGTAATATCAACCCAGACTAAAAGTAAACTTTTGTCCCGGTTGATGACACTAGCCGCCAGGCGGGACGAAAGGAGCTCACCCCCCTAAACATTAGAAATATACATGATGGAAAGTGATTTCTCTGCTACACAACCGATTTGGTTTGCTATTGGCATCTCACTTATATACCAGACACCCCAGAACGGTGAAAGTAGGTTATAGAATGACGGATACAATGGATGAAAAAGTGATATTTATAGCTTAATGTGGCTTGGCTCACCCGTCTTAAGTTTCATTCCACTACTATCAAGACCGCCGTATTTGTAACCGAGCATCACAAGGATGGAACTTCTTGTTAGATTTGATCTCTCCACCAGTAGACCCAACGGCCAATTAGACCCTTTACAATCGGGTGGGGGGGGGGGGGGGGGTGGGGTGGGGTGGTGTTCAGCCCAACCAAAGCTGGTGGGCCTCCTCATTCACGTTCACTGGTCAAATCCCAACCCTCTGTTTTATGCTTATGTTCTACATCTATGTGTTTATCATATTGTACAAGTTGTTTACCCAGTTGGATTTATGACTAGATGTTTCTATGTATCTCACACTTCTCTTATATTTAGGCCGTGTTTCGTTCGAAAACGAAAATATTTTTCCAAAGGGAATCTTGCCTGCATGAAGTATTAAATGAAGTCTATTTATAAAACTTTTTTAGGGATGAGTGTAACTTTACGCGAGGAATCTAATGAGCCTAATTAGTCCATAATTTACTACAATAATGCTACAGTAACCATTCTCTAATCGTACGGTCAGAGGCTTCATGAGATAGATCTCGTGAATTAGTCTAAGGTTGTGAATGTAGTTTTATAAACTGACTTTATTTAATACCCTTAATTATTGATCAAATGGGGTGAAAAAATATTTCTATCCCAAAGAAACACGGCCTTACTTGAAATGATCTTGCCAAGTCAGTAAAATTGCTGATATAGAATTTTAGTAGCAATAAATCTCATTGAAATTAGCATTAATACACGTAGAATATTGTGCCGCCCACTGCAATAAGACAGAAAATATATAGCGTAAACTGCATATTGCATAGAAACCTAGAAACTTCCGTCATCCGACAAGTAGGCCTGCAATCAGAGTTTTCCCACTGTCCGCTTTGCCTCGCCGGTCTCGCTAATCCTATCTGTTTTCCCTCACGGTTCCCATATACTCCATCGGCTCCATGCATTTCACTCCCCCTCCACCACACGCACCGCCGCTGTCATCCTGATGGATTAATCAAGGAGGTTAGATCCACGATGTTCGAAGAGAAGTACGGATCCACGGAGGATGACATCGATTATTTTCGACTGAAGATGTCCCCTGGTGGCTGGTGTTGATTCGTTCTGAGAGAAAAGTACTGCTAGTGGCTAATTTATTCTGAAGGAAAAGTACTACTGACTGGTGGCTGATAAGCTAAACGAACAAGACGATAGAATGCCAATAATCACCACAAACAAGAAAAAATTCCATATAACCCAACAACATATCTAGCGGCGACAGCATCACCTCTCACAAATTTGGATATTTAATCTCCTTGATTTTTGCACAGGCATTTAAATAAACCCTTGAGATGGTTTTACACTTTTACCTAGTGGTTTTTCCATGCTGGTGTCTAAGTAGGCAGAAAGGGTGCCTATCTTCTTAGTTCTCCCCATCTTTCTCCGGTGACCTCTTATCTTGGCATGTCCGTCATCTTTAAGCAGCTGCCTGTCAAAAGGTCCTTTTTTGAGCAATTAATTGATCTGGGCGCGGACACGACAGGTAACTGGTGGCCTTGTTTAGTTACCGGGAGCCAAATTTTGGTCTCTTGGAGTGTGCGCGCTACTGTAGCATTTCGTTTGTACGTGTGAAAAATTATCCAAAAATTGATTAATTAGGCTCAAAATATTTGTCTCGTAGAGTACAACAAAACTGTGCAATTAATTTTTGATTTTATCTACATTTAGTACTCCATACATGCTGTGACATTTTGATGTGATGTGAATCTTTTTTTTGCATAGTGAACTTTAGGTGTGAAATTTGGGATCTAAACAAGGGCTTGGTGCCAGAAGCCAGGGTGTGCCCTTGCCAGACCCACATATAAGGCATGATGACCTTGGTGTCAAAAGAATAAAGATGGCGGTATGATATATATGTTGATGCTGGTGAGTTCAGCGGGTCCTACAAAAGTTAAAAAAAACTTTTAGTATTTATGGAGTTCAACTGTTATATCAATTATAAGTGGGGTCCTTATGTTAGCCGGTTCACGCTAGTATCTTGGGCCACTGAGTGCGCCAGCATATCAAAACCATAATGTAAGACCATCTTAGGAGGTCATTTAAATGATTTTGCAAAGATAACAGGTTTTAAATAACTGGTTTTATAGTTGAGGATGTTATTTGGTCCACCTTTAATATGCTGTGAGATTATATAGACTTGTTCATGAACAATAAACTTTCCGCCCCATGTTTCCCTAGCTACTCGGCCCGGCGCCTCCACGCTCGACGCCATCTGCAACCTGCCCGGCGCCGCCCAGTTCGTCCCCACGTCCCCCTTCCGCCCGTCCCGCGCTGACCTCAGGAGGTGGCGCGCTCTCGATTCCCGGCACGGCCGCGTTCTCGCCTCTGCCGATGCCCGTGGAGCTGGTATGGAACACGTACAGCGGTGCTCTGTGCCACCGCCCGCCCGGATTGCCGCCGGCGCGGACCCTTCCTGTCGTGGCCGTCCAGTGTCTCCAGGCTACACCTGTTCACCGGTAGACAATCACGCTTTAGTCTAGGTCCTTCGCTCTTTAGTCTCGGACGTGGCGTCGGAACTAGGAGTCTAGAACTAACCTTTAGTCTCGGTCTCCACGCTAAAAAAAATATTTACATCAAGTGAGATTCTCTTTACGTACAGCCACCTAGCTACTCCACCTACGCGGTACATGTGATGGAAGGTGGGATGCATTCTCTTTATTGTAACCTATGAAACACCTCACTCGCAACTAAAGACACAGTCCCGGTTGGAGCCACCAACCGGGACTAAAAGTCACTCTTTTAGTCCCGGGTGAAACCACCACCCGGGACTAAATGTTAAGACCTTTTAGCCCTTGTTTAGATGCAAAATAGGAGGGTGGGAAATTGGGGGAAGATGTCACTTCGCAATAAATGCGCCACTGTAGCATTTCGTTTGTATTTGTGAAAAATTATCCAAAAATTGATTAATTAGGCTTAAAATGTTCGTCTCGCCGAGTACAACAAAATTGTGCAATTAGTTTTTGATTTCATCTACATTTAGTACTCCATGCATGTGCTGGCATTTTGATGTGATGAGAATCTTCTTTTTGTATAGTGAACTTTGGGGTTACTTTTTGGGAACTAAACAAGGTCTTAGTCTCGGTTGGCCGGACCCAGAAAAATACGAACCGAGACTAAAAATTTATTTTTCTCAGGCCAAAACTAAACCGGGACTAAAGGGATGGATGGAAAACCATTTCTCTACTCAGTGTGTCGTTGATAGTGGCTCATCGTCACGGAGATGTAGGATGGAGGCTGAACAGAATCGTGGAGCTCAACACGCTTCTCCGTCACATGTTATTTGGGCCATGTTTCTTTCTTTGAGTAATTTTTTCCCCGAAGAATTTTATTGTATGAAGTATTAAATAAAGTCTATTTATAAAACTTTTTTACGGATGCGTGTAACTTTACGCGACGAATCTAATGAGCCTAATTACTCATGATTTACTACAGTAATGCTGCAGTAACCATCGTCTAATCATACAGGCAGAGGCCTCATTAGATATGCCTCATTAACCCGGGTTTTTACCCTTAATTAGTGGTCAAACATTTGTAAAAATAATTTCACCCCAAAGAAACATAGCCTTGTTGGCTCGGACGATGGCTTCGGAATATTCTTTCTGCAAATGTTCAATAGGAAGTTGTTTAGGTTGTGTTTAGATCCGTGAAAATGGAGTAAAAAGGGTCACATCGGACACTGTAGCGCACCGTAGCACTTTTTATTTGGTGGTAATTGTTGTCCTACCATGACCTAACTAGCCTCAAAAGATTCGTCTCGTTGTGTACATCAAAACTATGTTATTAGTTTTTTTTATTTACATACATTTAATGCTTCAGGCATACGTCATTTGTTATATTTAATGTTTCAACGTGATGTCAATGTGATAAAAAATTTGGAAAGTTGGAAGGAACTAAACACACACAGCCTTAGTATCGATTTGAAGTCCGGCCAGGTGAAGGAGCTACAGGAGGACTGTGACACCTGCAGTGTTGTTCCACATGCAAGCTTCTGTACTCAAGGTAAGGATTTGCCTTAATTTATGGTTTACCAATTTCTACGACATGTAATGTATCTGTTAGTAACATGTAAATATGGACGATGCTACATGTGCTCAAAGAACAGTAAGTTCATGGGAGTAAAATATTTGTAAAGCAATGTTACTTCCACTACCAAAAACTGGCCATTTGCCGTGTGCCACGACCTTTACCGTGTGCTTTATATCGGACACACGACAAAGGCTATGTTTGCCATGTGCTATGGAGATGACACACGGCAAACCCACTGCACACGGCATTACGTGCCTTTACCGTGTGCCTCCACGGCCGGCTTACCGGCAAAGGCCAATCACACGGTAATTGTGCACCTTTGATGTGTGCCTGTCGTGTGGCACACGGTAAAGGCGCCAACCGTTTGTCTGTCGTGTGTGTTTGCCGTGTGTTTAAGATCAGGCACACGGCAAACTGTTTCTCTTGCCATGTGTTTTGTATTTTTGCCAAGTGTTTTATGCAAGCACTCGGTAAAAAAACTTTCAAAAATATTTTTCATTCCTATCTTTTTCTGCTACATAGCTATGTTTGATTCTATGTTGAAATTTTGTATATTTATTGGTCTTCTTGCTATATTTATTTATTTTATTTCATTTAAAATATTTCTTGCAAATTACTCAAATTTAAACTACAGGTGTATCGAATAAAGGAACACGGAGTATAATGAATCAAAAAATGATATTCACGTTGATTACGATGTGAAGCCGTATCTAGTAAATGCAAAGAAACTTTGATCATCTTGACCATGAACCATGGTCATGAATTTGTTGATACGTTATTTTAAAATTCTAAAAAAAGAAAAAATCTCAAGATTTATCGTCAACTCATGATTTCACGCATACAGGCTGTGGTAAAAAATTAAGAAGTGTCTGCACAAGTTATCATGTACGCTTCTTACAAATCCAATCATGTAGGTAGAAGATCAATAGAATTGGGAAGGAGCCGATCAGATTTCGAAGCAAATTAAAGTTTAAATTTGGGTTTGAGTTCAAAACTTTTTGTATATGCAACAGACAAGTTAGATTGCTTCGTGCCAAATTTTAGTTATTTTTTGGATCCATTTGATATTTTTTACTTTTTCTGTCGTAAAAGAATATCATGTCATAAACATCGAAACACATGAAATAATATATTTTTTTGGATAAAATCATAAAACATGATGTGTTGAACCAGTTTGGGAAGGAAAAAATGTGACAAAGTAATTGAAACTCGAAATATTAGAATGGTTTAGGTAATAATTAAAAAATATAAAAAATAGCAAAGGGTCAGCACAAGCCTTTGTTGTGGGCTAGATCCGGCACACGCAAAGAGAGGGAGTTATTGGGGGCCTTTGGTGCATTTGTAGCCCATTCTCGTGCCCTCACACTGCCGCCGCCGCCCACGGCAACTCGCCGCCCTGCCCTCCGCCCAGCCCGCCGCCCCGCCCCCACACCCCCACGCCGCTCCCGCCCATCGCCGCCCCCCGCCACACCTGCCTCCGCCGCCCCGCCGCCCCGACCACTGCCGCCGCCGCCGCCTGGCCATCCAGCGGCGCCCGCCCAGGTGCCCCCGCCCCCGACGCCGACGCAGCCCCCTGGCCGCCTGACATCGCCCTACCCGCGGTGACCTACCGCCAGCCCTGCCCCGAGCCGCGCGTTCGCGCCTTCTGGCCGCGCGTTCGGGCCGTGTGTTCGCGCCCCCAGTGGCCCCCAGCCGCTGCCTGGCCTTCTCCGGCTGGACCCGGCCACCTTCGGCTGCCCCCGGCCGCTCTCGGCCGCCCCAATAGCTCCGCCCCCGGCCGTAGGTGAGCACTATAAAGAGATGTGTGTCCGGCCATCGAGCCGTTGTGTCCGGCCTTCATGCCATTGTTTTCTAGTAGGTTTGGGGTTTTGGATAGGGGAGATGCTGCCAAAATTTTTAATTGACATCACTGTTTTCTTGTTTTTTTTGCAGGAGAGGCTTTTGCCCACAGCCGGCCCAGCCCAGACTGCCTCTGCCTCGCCGTTCTTGGCCTGTACGCTCCACCGCACGCCATCGTCCGTTGTCTGCACGGACACAAGCGTCACCGCCTCATCCGCCGTCGAGCCCTAGGTGAGCACATGCAAAACTCCACGCCTTCCGTATTTAATTTGTAGATCCATATTTAAGATGTGCACCTTCTTGGCCTCTTGTAATTCTCTTTACCGTATGGTTTCTTTGCCATGTTCTTGCGTTTCCTACTGTCATAAGATCCGCCAAGTTCTTCATATCGACAAATGCTACAAATAACAAAATTGACTAACATAATTAGCTCCTAATTCGATCAACGTCAAACAATTGAAGTTTCTGAAACTAACTTGTTTTATCACTCTGCTTTGATCCCTTGCTACGACTAGTGTCGTGGTCCTTGAGTAGTCAGGTTGCAAAGACTAGGACACTCAGTCATAGCAAGGGATCTGAGAGAGTGATAAAACGAGTTAGTCTCGGAAACTTCAATTGTTTGATGTTATCGATGCAGCACTAGTTATGTTAGTCAGTTTTATTTTCTCAGCATCTGTCGATATCACGACAAAAGAGGAAGATGATCCTCCATCTTATTACTGTACGAAACGCAAGAACATGACAAAGAAGCCATATCGTAAAGAGAATTATAAGAAGGTGCACAACTGTGTCACGTAACCTAGTTAGACGCCTCCCGTTTCGAATTGTCCACTTTTTTGGACAGCCCAAGGATGCGTAGATGAGTTAGTTTCCATGGTTTATTCCGATCCGTGATAGAGTTCTGGCACCATCTCCCCGTTGTTCTCTGGATACACATTCTCCCCCTGGGACGTATATTCATAGAACAGTGGGAAGGTGCTGCCGAAATTCTGTCCCGGATCGGAGTAGGCCGTGGAAACTAACTCATCTACGCATCCTTGGGTGCCAGTGGTAGAGCCAAACCGATGGGTCTATGAGTGCCGAGTTGAGACAGGTTGCTAATGGCTGTGCCTATAGGGTCAAGTCATTTGGCGCTTATGATGTGAATGGATATCGCTTTCATACAACAAGGCACGAGGAAAGTCGGCCCAATCGAAGAACCACAAATTATGGAGTCTTTACTCCAGGAGACGATTGGCTCGAGTACTATAGAAGAGTTGAAGAAATATATGAACTCGAGTTTCATGGTTCGCAACCTCTTAAACATGTCATATTCAAATGTCATTGGTTTGATCCTCAGGTTGTGAGACGGACCCCGAACCTTGGGCTAGTCAAAATTCAAAAATCGTCCGTGTACCCAGGAGACGATGTCTGTATTTTGTCTCAATAGGCCACCCAAGTTTATTATCTGTCATACCCGTGCAAAAAGGACAACCGGCTTGAGGGTTGGGATGTTGTGTACAAGGTGTCCCCACACGGCAAACTATGAGTCCCAAAGAATGAAGATTACAACATAGGCCCAAACACCTATGTCGGGGAATTCTTTCAGGAAGATGGCCTTTCAGGGAGTTTTGCGATAGATTTAACCGAGGTGATGGAAGTAGATAATGAAAGTATTGCTCATGAGGATGCCAGAGATGATGTTCATAATGTGAAGGACATAGAATTACTTGAATGATTACATTTGGGCAGTGACAATGATGGTCCTTTGGAGAATGGCGTTGATTTTATCGAGATGCGTGATAGTGATGATGAGACATATGATCCGGCAAATATTGACCATGATGATTATTTTTAATACATGTATGATCAGTATTATATTATTTTCTAATTAGTTTGTTTATTTTACTAGTTGTACTATTAAATTTTTAATAAATGTACTGATTGGTTTTCTATTTTTTATTTTAGGTGGTTGATCGAAGATGGTGGGGCGCGGCAAGGTCTGATGAGGTCGTTCACGGAGGTACTCGGTAGATCTGGCGCCAGTGGCTCCTCCTCCAGGTCGACTAGACATATGGGAAAGGCAGCGGGTTCGGTGCCTGCTGCAGTAGCTGAGGACTCTGGCACGGCTCGAGGGAGGAGGGGGAAGAGCGGCGCTCGCGGGAGGTCACCCTCGCCTGAGGTGGAGTCGGAGGAGGAGGTGGAGCAGAAGCAGGAGCATGTCGAGGAGGACGAGGACGAGGTACCTGAGGCGAATGCCTCGGGTGATGAGGAGGAGGAGGCCTCGCAGGAGGCGGGGTCGGAGGAGATCTCTACTGTTTGGTTGCGAGGCCCATCGAGGCTCCTTGACCGGCCGATACCTTTAGAGAGACGGCTGATTATTCGGCCAGACGGGAAAAGGTAAGTAATCTTTGTAGTTATCACTACATTTTCTTTTGATAGGCTGGATCAATCACAATTGAATCTAATAATTCGTCTTAATCATTTTTGCAGGAACTTTTCGGTCATCACCCCAGGCACTCACACCCGCTTGCCCAATGGCGTCTTGGGGCTCCTTTGCAAGCTTCATTACCCTAGCACTATGGAGATTGCCGGGAGCCTTCAGGCGCTGATGTCGTGGACACTCTACCGCGACGCTATCAATGCACCAGATTGGGATGGCAGAGTCATTGCAAACAAGGCGCAGCGGGTCCTGAACAAGTTTTGGGTAAGTCATCAACTACATTGCTCTATACATCACATCCATTGGACATTCTTCAAATAATAACATCATGTTTATGTGCAGGATTTCTACATATGCGAGGAGGGAGCCTTGCCTATGGCGCTTCAGGTGGCTGACACAACGTGCCACAAGGTGGTGTTGGATATGATATACGAGGCCCGCGTCCAGGCCATTGTGACATACAACGGCACTTTTGAAGGATGGAAGGTGAAGAAAGAGGAGGCAAGGAACATGAGGCTAACCCGGAAACAATTCATGAGGGTAAATATTAATACAGATTTTTTCTTAGATAAAGCATGCTCCATGTGATATTCTTATATGTCATGTTCTCGATTATGTGCAGGTGCCTCCGTGGTGGTTAGCCGGGAATACTCAGTGATGCGGATTGACGGTTGACAAGTGGTGCACGGATGGTTTGGTGGAGATCCACAACTCTTGCAAGGTGCACCACACCATCAAGGCAAGAAGTCATCATGAGGGTGGGAGGAGGCAAGAAGCATGGCCGGTACTGGGTTTGCGACAGCACACTCGACACGGCCAGTACCCCTACTCTCTCGCAGATTTGAGCTCGGAGCACCAGCTCAAGCCCGGCCATACGCCCACAGCCAGACACCGTCCAGACCCTGATGGAGGCACTCGAGGTTATTTCTGTTTCAATCGTCATTCACCGATCTTTCCATACATTTGTTTTGTATTAAAACATTTGATCAAATATTGTAGGCAAAATTTAAAGCTAGGGAGGAGGAGCAGCAGATGAGGTGGCAGGAAGAGCGGGGGAGGTTGGTGGCAGAGTTTCAGCCCCAGTAGGAGGTAGAACGCAAGAGACTTGACGATTGCATGACGTATATAGCAAGTCTGGGGCAGGCGATGGGTCAACCGCCGCCATCATTCACTCCACCACCTATACGGGGTGCTTCAATTACTCCTGTGAATAATTTGAGAACCTTCTACTTTCATTTCGTATGGTGACTTAGCAATTAGAACAACATAGAGCTACAATGACTTAGAACTAATGACCTAGGGAACTAGAATGACTATGAGATTAGGATATAGCTTAACACATGAAATAATTTCGAACTATGTGCAGAATCAATCGGCGGCATCAAATGACAGGCCTGTCAATGTAGAAAAGTCGCCTTAGTACCCTCTGATGCTTTTGCAGCCTCCTACGTGGCCTTCGCAGCCTCCGTGGGTGCCTGGGGGACCGGGTTTGTGGTCACAGCCTCCGTGGGTGCCTGTGGGGCCGAGACCGTGGTCGCAGCCGCCACCGCCACCAGCGGCGGCTCCGTGAGTTTGTATTTGAACTTGGATGTGGACTTTGACGTTGCATGTGGACTTGTATGGCTCTTATTTACATGTGGACTTGTTTGTGGACTTGTATGGACTTGTATGGATTGAACGAATGATTTACTATGCATTTATGGATTATAAACTGACTGTGATGTATATGGTGATGATTATAGTGCTATCATATATGTCTGTGATGCTTATTGTGATATATAAATGCCTGTGATGATTTTGTGCTGTTTGGAGTCCCATTTACATCAAAATATAAACTAAACCGGCCCCTATATGGTCATTTTGCCGTGTGCCTGGGCTTGGCACACGACAAAGTGACCATACTGTGAATTCTGTTGGTCACTTTACTGTGTGTGTCAGGGGCCGGCACACAGCAAAGTGACCAAGCTTTGCCGTGTGTGTCAGGGGCCGGCACACGGCAAAGTGACCAAGCTTTGCCCTGTGCCAGGGCCCCGACACACGGCTAAGCATGGGCCTTTGCCGTGTGCCGAGCCATCGTGGCCCACGGCAAAGGTTTGCCGGCAAATGACCGGTTTCCCGTAGTGTTTCATCTTACTGTTTTGTTATGAAAACCTTGAAATCGGCTACGTATGCTTGAAATTGACTATTAGAAACCTTTTGCATGGGTGATAGGATCTTAATAATTGATCTAAACTTAGGGTGGTCTCAGATAGTATCTAGCATGAGAGGTCCAAAACAAGTTCAATGGTTATTAGGAGATTGTTACTTCTAGGTTCTAGCCAACTTAAAATAACCCCCAAAATTTGTCGGACCATCCCAATTTGGCATGATCTTTGCTTCTCAAGAAAATTATGTTCCCTTCTTCGTCTAATATACCATAATGACCATCATCCTCCACGTAAAATCATGATTGTTCTTCTGCTAACTTGAATATCGATGGTGCCAGCTTGTCAGTACTTGTGATTGGTGAGTAGCAAATGTATACCACGACAAACTGGTTCGCCAATCCGCTGATTTTATTTTGGATACTTGTGTTTTCCTGCAGCACTGGGAGTACTCCCTACAGGTGACGAACAAGGAGCTGGTTCTTCAAGTGCATAAAGACACAAGATGCTGTTGCAAAGCCTTACAAATCAAGAAGGATCTTTTTAGTTGTATATCCGTCGATGGCATAATTGGGATTGTAGCCAGCTTAATCTTTATGGTCTGTGAGCGTGCTATTGCTTTTGCCCTGCAGGCCGGGCAATGCTTTCGATCTTTCTGTAAGGTATGGTTGTAACCAAGCGAAATCTCAGTATCTGTGTTCTGGAAATACAGCTTGCAATCGGGACTGGAGTGCATGTGACCTCTTTTATTGGAAAGTGCTGGTGCTGGGAGAATGAGCATACGAAATCGAAAACTGCAATTCCAACAAATCTACTTTAATTTAGTTTGTTTCCATTTCCACTTCATGTGGCTTTATTTTGTTAGATAACAGCTGAAATTATTCTGTGAATGCGTACTTTATTGCGAAAGTTTTATACCCCTCTGGCATGGTGCATCCGTACAAGTAATTGTATTAGTGTTTGAGCCTTAGCAGTATTTTATTCTATTAAACAAACTGATACACCACACAATGTGCTGAACGTCGGCGTGGAAGGCCGACGACGCTGCCGCGAGTGTACACCAATAGCATGATGAGCTGTGAGCGCCATTACCGGAAACAAAAGTAAGTCCGCAGTTCATCATCAGCATGAATACATCGGCTGTCTTACATAGGCTGAGTACCCCAAAATTGCTGAAGGTCACAAATCTTCTACAGATCTAGTTGACATTCTAACACTCATTATTAGGGGGTACCGCAGCACACAAATCATATAGCTACTAAAGATTTGAGGCAGTCAAAATTTTCTTTCCAGACAGACTCAGATACAAGTTCCGAGATCAATAGCTCCCAAAACAGGGGAAGCCAGCAAGCCATTGCTCCATTCCTGTTCCATGTACAACAACACAGCACTGTAGGTAAATTTATCTTCATCATCCAGAACTTCTAGTTTACTTTGCATAGCTGATGACAGGCATGTGCATACCACCTGGTAAACATTCATTTTTCCTGCATGGAAACAGAACAAATAGTCAAGAGGTCTGAAGAGACCACAATGCAGAAGAGATTTTTGCAGAATGCCAGCAAAAAAGTGGACTTCAATCATGCAGTAGAGATTTTTGTAGAACGCCAGTATGGTTATGGTACAAGAAGAAATAATGTAGGGGCAAGTATAGTAATAATGTTAGGTTAAAATAGACTTTGGTTTGCAACACAGGATATGTGCACACACATTGTACCACAGCACAAACAACTCTCCCAAAAGCATGCCCTGCTGTTGGCAATCTCAAGCTGTGCATTTTCAGTAGCATGAAAAAATATTTTTTCCCCACAAAACCACCATTCCAATACATGGTCCTATCCAATTAGTAAAAATGCAATTTGTGATTGTACACTTGGTGGCAAGAAAAATTGTATCTACCAACCATCATTAGGGCCTCTTTGTTTCAGTCAAAAGGTGCATATTATAAACAGCATTTGGTGTTTGTTTCACCTTGTGATTGTTAAAGCTATGATCCGCAACCCCAGGCTGAAACAAACAAGGCCTTGAATATTCTAATACCCAAGCCGAACTAATTCTCACATGTCCATGTGCAATTTGATGATGTAAAAATTATAAAACTAAGATGCACTTGAACGTACAAAAACTGTTTAGCAGGAACTATACACAAGAATAACTGGCTATCGCAAGTAGATGCATGCTACCTTGTGTGCTACAACAATCTACTGACAACTAATCAAATTGCAATAAACTTATTGTATGTGTACCAAGCTCTTGTACTACTAGCAACACATTTCTAAGAAATGCAAAAATGTGCCTTCACATGTATCGTCTGAACAATTAATATAATTTACAACTTTCAGCTAATGGCCATACTCGGCAATCATAAATGTTAGACCTAACATGACATTTGTATTGCCTATTTAACTTTCCAGACCCTTTTTATCAAAAAAAAAACCTTTCCAGACCCTAGAACTTGCCAGCAACTGTTTATGGAGCTACATGTCGGCGAAGCTAAAAGTTGATCCAAGGGTGTACTTAACTATCACACAGTAGAGGTACCTAAATTATATCTTTCTGACTTTCATCATTAGCAGAGTACAAGAAAGAGCTGTCTAAAACGAGACATGAAGATATTTGCATTAGGTGATTTCATATATTTTGACAAGGATAGCAATAACCTCTACAAAGATCTAATGGTAGTGCACATGAGGATTGTGAACTGGGACTTATATTATGTAGAGAAATTCCATGAACTGTGATGTTGTTGCCATATATACCCTCATTTGGATGTATTTTACAATGTTCTACAAATCAGCATGTGGGTATTACTTTTTAACTTGTTGTAGGTGTAGCATTACTGTTGCAGTAAGAACAGGGGTACAGAAGCAGCAATAAATCATTGATATCTTGATGAAGCTAACATACTGATTTAGTCCTCATCTTTATCAGGAATGAGTGTAACAGGACCCTTCACCCTGCTATCACTGTTCCCAATAAGCTCCTGAGCAGCCTTCGCAAGGAACTCTTCTGCAGCAGCACGAACAGACTTCTTTTCTGGCAAAGGCTCAGGTTTTCTTTTCTGCCCAGACCAGCCCCTTCTTTCTCCTCTACTGATTGCCTGCATGCCTCTCTTCTGATCTGAAACAACAAAAATAAAAACTGAGTACTCCAAGCCATAATAACCAAAAATCCACAGAAATTTAGTATTCAAATATGTACCAGACGTCAGGTGGGAGAGTGAGTGTCCAATGAACCTTGCTGCTGCTTGTGTATTTATTGTAGTAGTAGGGCGAAGTGGTGCTGCAATTGAGTTCAGGTAGTAACTGGGTATCAGCATTGCAAATCTATGAATAAATTATGAATACACATAAAAAGTGCAGTACAGTACCCTTTTCCCAGTCCTCAAATCGATTTAATTTCTCTTGCCAAATGCTTAACCTCTCCTGGAAAGAAAGAATGAGAGCCCAGGAAAAAACAACTACCAACTGAAAAACTAGATTAGATGACAAACACAAGACTGCATTTTCACCAAGTAGTGGCCATGTAGAGCCCACCAAACAATCATAAACATCAAAACTTTCTCCTAGTACAGGTAACAGAATAGTCAAAAAGATATGAACATTGAATCCATGTGGCTACATAGAATTCTCCATTCAAGAAATATAAAATATCAACATTATCTTTTAATATATAACTACAAAACGCTACTGTAAAACCATGTGCATGTTTAATAGGCTCAAGCTCTGCTCCACCCTTATGCCGAGGCAATCATTTAACAAAATACCCCCATCTTTGTTCCAGTTATAACATTGACATTTAACTCCTACTTCATGGGAATCTAGAAATAGGACTTCAAAAGATTGAGAAATCTCAGCTAGGAGGAGCTTACAAACTCCTTGTTGATGGGGTGCTCGTCGGGGTCAATCCCCGAACACCTTAGCCGCACTGCAAAAATCCACAAGAAGAGACATTTAATCAGAATGTAACAAAAAAAAGTTAAGCTTACGCAAGGAGAAGGGGAAGCGCGGACGGTACCCGCGAAGAGGGAGGTGGCGGCCTGCGCCACGGCGAGGAAGGCGCGCGCCCGGTGCAGGGGCGGGAGCTCGGCCACGGCGTCGGGGTCCTCCGCCGCCGCCGCGAGCAGCTGGGATAGGTGGTCCCCGACGGACTCGGCGGCCGCGAGCGTATCCTCGGCGGCGGATACCACAGAAGGCGGAACCGCCGAGGCGGCGTCGGCGGTGGCGGCGGCCATGGGTTCGGCAGATTCAGACGGCGGCGAGCAATCCAGGGAGTCGGGTCGTTTGGATGCACGGTGAAGGTACGGAGCATGTATTAGGGTTGGAGCCGGATGGTAGCTCCGTTACTATTCGACGTTTGATTATTCATCTTATTTAAAAAAATTTATAAATATTATTTATATTTTATCATGTATGTACTTTAAGTATAATTTATTGGTTTGTATATTTAGATTTAGACAAAATTTTTAAATAAGATGATCAAAAATTATTGAAAAAAATCAAGAATAGTAATTTGGAACGGAGGTCACTCCCTCCGTTATAAAATAAATACAATTATAAGATTTGAACGTGTCCAAAAAAATACAACTCTAAAACATGCTACCCAGTGTGGAGCCCACCAATAATAATAAATTAATTAAAATTCACGGGCAGAAAACTCGAGAAAAAACATGCCTCAATGAAAATAAAATATCAGAACTGCAGTTCCTTTTCTGTTAGGAACCATCCAGAATTTTTTTTTCATACGCACCCCAACATTGTTTCCCTTGTCCTATGGACGCAGGCGGCCGCATCAGGTTCCGTGCAGGCAGGCATTTAGTTTTTGCATTCTACTGGCACTAGAGTTTTCCGGTAGCTTGTTCTATGATTTGGAAGCATGCTTTACTATACGTTGTAAGTTTTAAATATTTATTTGATTACTTTTTGGAGTAATAGTTATGCATTTATTTCTATTTTAATAATAGTAGGGGTACATGCGTCAGTTCACATGCTTATTGGTTAATTTCATGGCGTCATATCTGGCAACTTCAACACGGTCGTAATGTGTCTGATTGAGCATTCATTGGACGGCCAATTTACGCGGTTGGTAGTGTTGTTGCAAAATATCAAGACTCTTTTCAATTCACTAAAGTAGAATATTTGAATTGATAATAGGAGTAATTTTCAACTTGCAAGAGGAGTATTTTTTTCTTCCAAATACGAGAGTATTTTACATTGATTAGAGGAGTATCCTTTTCTCCAAATACCAGGAGTTTTTGTTTTCAAATGTCAGGAGTATTTTCAATTAACTGGAGTAGTATTTTTCAATTGATAATAGGAGTAATTTTCAAATGGCAAGAGGAGTTTTTTTCCAAGCACAAGAGTATTTTACATTGACTAGAGGAGTATCTTTTTCCCCAAATACCAGGAGTTTCTGTTTTCAAATTTCTGGAGTATTGTCAATTGACTAGAAAAGTATTTTTAAATGATAGGTCTATTTTGCAATTCACTAGTGTCTTTTTCAATTAACACCATAAATTCCTTCTCAAAGGGTATTTTAATTGTCAAATGTTAGGAATATTTTTCACATTGATAACATGACCGCTTATCAAACAACTTGATGACCTCTTAGCAAACCACGTATTTTCAAATCACTAAAGTAGTATTTTTGAATTGATAATAGGAGTAATTTTTAATTGACAAGAGGAGTATTTTTTTCAAATACGAGAGTATTTTACATTGACTAGAGGAGTATCCTTTTCTCCAAATGCTAGGAGTTTTTATTTTCAAATGTCAGGAGTATTTTCAGTTAACTAGAGTAGTAATTTTTAATTGATAATAGGAGTAATTTTCAATTGGCAAGAGGAGTTTTTTTTTTCAAATATGAGAGTATTTTACATTGACTAGAGGAGTATCCATTTCTCCAAATGCCAGGAGTTTTTGTTTTCAAATTTCTAGAGTATTGTCAATTGACTAGAAGAGTATTTTTCAATTGATAATAGGAGTAATTTTTAATTGGCAAAAGGAGTATTTTTTTTTGCAAATATGATAGTATTTTATATTGACTAGAGGAGTATCCTTTTCTCCAAATGCCGGGAGTTTTTGTTTTCAAATTTCTGGAGTAAATCTTAGTGTCACTGACCACTATAAGGAGTAAATCTTAGTGTCACAAGGACTAAATATCTGACATTTAGAGCCGTATAAAACTTAGGCAACAACCAAACGGTAGAAATCACAATCAAGTCTTATTAATTGTTAAGTCTCAAATCTAAATCCATGTGCACCAGTTGTTGCTTCTTCACATCAGTGAGATCTGGATGAAAGAAGACAGAGGGAGGAGATATATAAAAAAAAGGGAGACCGAGGAAAATAGCTTGGGAGTAGAACGGATGCGCGGTAGCAAAATTAACGGTATCGGTGTTGCACCTTCCCATATCGAGAGCCTTTGATCCTAGCCGCCGTCGAGCTATACCCATGCGTCGATCTGCATGAATTAAAAAACAATGTATTAGCCCCTGAGTAAGATGAAGAACAAACAGGCAGCATCCATGGCACAAGTTTTGTATGTGTGAGAGAGAGATTAAGAACAAGCTCAAGGCAATCCGCGGCGTGCGGACGAGCATGGCATCCGGCGTGCCGTGACTGCCGTCCTTGCCGAACTAGAATACTGGAGAGAGAAAAGGAAAGAGAAATGAAAATAAGATACGGCTTATGTCTGTATCTCTTTGAATTCCTCCTGAATTTTTGGATCCACGCATGCGTTGAGTTGATTAAGTCAATTAATCTCAGGGCAATTAATGCATATATCACTGTCTAAATAGCATTATTCTGATACATATACGGCCGGTGCTACCGTTAACAATTTTGGATGGATGCATGGCGCTGTCCGGCGAGGTAATTTGGCCACTGCTTTTACTTCCAAAATACTATACCATGAGTATTTCATAGTGAATTCAATTCTGAGTTGTTCCATCTGCCATTAAAGCCGTAATAAATTGGTTTGCAACAGATTTTATGTCGTTTGTAGCGCTGCGTGGTGAATAATGTTATTCACCAATTTGGGGTGTGAATTATGTTTTTTTATATGGACTTAAGTACGCTACTCGCAAAAAAATTCCGAGCACGTAGGCGGCGAGGGGTAATCACCGCTTTTGTAGATAAAAATTACTCCCATCAGGATTGGAAATTACCCCACCGTACTAGTAGATGAGGATGCTGTCAGTAGTAGACACTGCATTGCATAGGTGCATGCATTATTTTTCTAATATGCGTGGTAGCATGCTTTTATGGAATTAATAAAATCTTGAGGGATTTTAGGGTGCTCTTAAGGTTTGCATGGATACATGTCGAGTAATTTTTCTATGACTAGAGTAGTATATTCCCATGACTAGAGTAGTAATTTTCCCACGACTAAATAGTTTCCTATGAATTCACATGCAAGGCGATAAGCCAGGTCATCCCTTGATTTGCTCCAGCTAATTACACGTGGAGATAAGAATGGAAGTTCTTGTAACAACCTTGGCAACATTATCTCATTGATTTGCGCCAAGTCCTGGTACACACGTGCCATGTATGCATGTTGTTTTATAAGATTACTCCATATCTAAAGATAATTCTTTGTGTATATGGAAAATTACTTTTTTTGTTTATGGTAAATTACTCCATTTGCTTTCGCAAACACAGTGGTGGGAATTTATCCTTTGTTTTAAAATTTTACTCCTTTAGTGTCAAAGATCATTCCTAATGTTTATAGTTATTTACTCCCTTTATCTTTGTAGACATAATTATTTCATGTTCTAAAACAATTACTCCTTTGGACGTGAACGATTATTCTTTGTGGATATGGCTAATTACTCCCAATAACAACGAGGGTACTTCTTTGTGCATATGGGTAATTATTTCATGATAAATGGTTTTAGAAAAGTAATTATTCACAACATCACGAATAGTGCAAAGTTTTTCTCTAAAAATAAAAATATTCCACCAAAAGATCAGAATTAGAGAGTAATTCTAAATAAAAGTTCTAGAAATGAGCATGCCAACCTGATAAGAAAGATCTATAATCTGAATGAAAAATACAACCGTAATTTCATTCAGTTAACTGCATCTACCAAGTAATAATTACTAAATCCTGTCGTGTATTGGTATGCTACCTCCCGCCACGAATAGAATCACTGGCTTTCATTGCCGGTCTGCATAATCAGCCTGCGTCAAAAAAATATTGACATCAAGCAGATCAATTTGAGATTGGTTTTTGTGGCACGCGCACACACCTGGGTATGGACCAGCAAACCTGGAGGAGATGCATCCATGTCGATGTTCCTGCATTCTGACGTCTCTGGAAGGGACACATGTGGTTCCGCCACCGCCAGATCGAGAGCCTTTGATCCCAGCCGCCGTCGAGCCATACCCATGCGTCGATCTGCATGAATTAAAAAATAATGTATTAGCCCCCGAGTAAGATGAAGAACAAACCGGCAGCATCCATGGCACAATTTTCGTATGTGTGAGAGAGATTAAGAACAAGCTCAAGGCAATCCGCGGCGTGCGGACGAGCATGGCATCCGGTGTGCCATGACCGTCGTCCTTGCCGAACTAGAATACTGGACAGGGGAAAAGGAGAGAGAAATGAAAATAACATACGGCTTATGTCTGTATCTCTTTATAGTTACAGGACCACTTGAATTCCTCCTAAATTTTTGGATCCGCGCATGCGTTGAGTTGATTAAGTCAATTAATCTCAGGCCAATTAATGCATATATCACTGTCCAAATAGCATTATTTGGATACGTAGTGCATGCATGCGGTGGACTAGGGAGTAAATACTGCCGGTGCTACTGTTAACAATTTTGGATGGATGGAAGGCGCTCCATCGGGTATTAAATAATATTCAGCGCCATGGTTGCTGAATATCAGGTCCCTATATATATACTAGTAGAGCCCACGTGCGGCACGCACGTGTATAAAACAGTCCAATATAAGTTAGCCCGCGACACATAAAAATTGTGCTGCATCATAACCATTGATTGAGATGAAAGCCCCAAGTAAACAAAACATACATAATAAAAGAAAATATTTGATATAATATAAAATATTTCTTAACTCCAACATCAGTGACTAATGCACATTGATAACTTTGAGCTTTCTCTTATAAAAAACATGAAAAAGTGGTTTTAAAAAATCTTTGTTCAAATCCGATGATAACAAATATTTAGTTGGTTTGAAAAATAAAAGGACAACATTTTAGCTCCGCCTCTTGAAGTCTCGAATTGCATTGTGTGGAGCTTCTCCTTCCGCTGCCGGAGTTCGACATCACCGATACATGCCACTGGTTCGAAGCTGCACGCTAGACCGGAGTTGAGACCCTTCTGTCGCCGAAGCCCGCCACCGGTTCGAAGTTAGACAAAAAGTGTGGTGCTTGTGGCCCTTGGTGTTGACCAATGACAACATCGGCACCCTTCCAGACACGTTCCTCCAACAAGTTGTATCATTCTTGTCCTATGTTGTCTCTTTTATCGCACTTCTAAGATAATTTACATGATTTTAAGATAAGTTCAGGGGTAAAATAGACTTTAATAAGTAAAAGATAAAAAGGACAGGCATGCTTTGCATAAATCATACAGTTTCAAATTGACAAATAAACCATACATTATTTCTATCCACAATCTGCAATTAATACAACTCTACACAATTTCCTCCGCTAATATACCTAGAAAGGAATTTGATCAAAATTGAAAAAGGTTAAAACTACCGTCACTTGATCAATGCAGTCATCACCAGAACATTCAGTCATGAGTGGTCCACTTTCTTCAGCTTCCCAATCAGCCTTCCTAATAACCATGAATAAAATTGGAATCTGGAGCACACTTCCACATAGCATGCATGCCTACAAAGAAGTGTCCAAAAACCAACTTTGAAACTCTAAATTGTACACCATTATAGAAACCATATATAACTGAAAAAGGAATTATTCTTCCAGTGCCTTCACTTCAGTATTTTGTAATGTTGGCTTTGCTCTCAACCATTAAGAATCACCACAACCGTAGATCTCTGCTTTGGATTTTGTAATAACATTAAGCCCTCATCTCATACTCCATCCGTGAGAATGGGAAAGTACTGTCAGGAAATGCTTATACCCAAGTATAATTTTTCAGCAGTTTATGAAACGTTTTCGATCTGCAATGGTCATTGATGTTTCAACAAAGTACAAAAAGAGAATCAATTCGGTGTGTAGTAGAACAAGATGGTGTCTACAGAGTGTAAAAAAGAGGAACTCTACAGGTGCCCGCCATGGCCTATGGCCGAGAGCCGCGCTCAAGTTCGCACTGCTGCCGTGGGTCGAGATCGCGTCGGTCTCTGCTGCCTAACCCACCTTCAGGGCCAGCACCATCATCCGGCTGCACCTAGAAGCAAATACCTGCGGAAAA
Organism: Echinochloa phyllopogon; assembly: GCA_033239725.1. NCBI lineage: Eukaryota > Viridiplantae > Streptophyta > Magnoliopsida > Poales > Poaceae > Echinochloa > Echinochloa phyllopogon. Next base: position 16,259,236 of record BTCW01000015.1, on the reverse strand, counting down.
GAATGTAGTAAAAATATTAGCATTGGGAAAGAACATTTACACTTGAATTGAAGCTTATTAAACATCATGGGAAGTATGATCATCACTGGTCCCCTCCATGCACTAACAGATACATGTTCATCAAATACTCTAGGAATTCATATAACTATTAGTGATTCAAAATTCAAACCAACCTCAACGTCCACTTTCATGAGTCATTTAGATCACCCTGGGCCATGGATACTCCTGAACTCAATGGTAACCACCTGTCAACCAGATCATATGAGAGGCAAGAACAATGCAGAGGCAGCCTCTGTATTTGGACAGAAAGCAAACGAATTTATATATGCAAGATTAATTGATTTATAGATACTGAGAACTAAAGAAATGATCAATACCAAGATCAGCTCATGTTAATTGTGGTCCCCCAACAGGTAGTCATGCACGCCAACCTGAATATATATATGGGCATGTCCCACTCAAATAGTCAAGAAACACCTGTTATACAACACACTTATGTTAGAGAAAAAAACAACTAAATATCCCATTGGACAGTCAATGTAGATTAAACAAATTTTAAGAGATACTGAAATATACATGATTAATGGAAAATGAGTAATATTTTCCTCAAAATCCAAACGAACCCCTTAAATTACCATTAGCTATTACTGACCAACTTTCAAGGGCACATTGTGCATAAATTAGCTTCAGAGGTAGGAAAAAAAATCAAGGATCCGTATGCTTGTTTTTATGCTTAAAAATGCAAACTACTCAATTTGTTCAATATAGGCATGTGATCTGTTCTAGAGAATGTCTGAAGACAATACAAACTCAAATCATTATTAGTACTACCTAAAAAGATCTATGAGATATAAGCATTTAGATACGAAGCTTCAGTATATCGAGCATTTTGGAAAGCATTTAGAGATGCATGGGAACCTGGTAGATCGCGTAGCCCAAGCCTGATTGCAGCCACACCTATACTGGCACTGCACAACATCTATGCATGGGCTCCTCTTCCTGCTGAAAGACACATATTAGAGTACAATTACATTTTATGGACTAATGTATAAGACATTTTAACTCTGAAACCTGTGTGCTCTAATATGCAAGGTTTAGGGTTTATGGATAAATGTAAAATTCAGCTGTGTCAATTTTCAAATAATCTCATTTCTAGATCAATCTCTGTTCTACTATGTTGAGGAAATACTAATAGAAATGTTAAGAAATTAATAGAAGTGTTCTACTATCACCAAAATATAATGGGTCCACTAAAATGAAAGAGAAAAATAGCATGAGGCAATCTATTAAGCGAAAGATATAATCTGATTTGGGCGGATTCACTCCCGAGCGTCCAGTTTTCATCGTCATGTCGTCTAAAAATCCAGAAATCAGTTGTCAACTGGGACCGGTTAGAGAGGTGGGTAGGGATTTTTTTAGGTAAAAAGTGTTTCAATTCTCTAGGATATTTATAGTATAGATATAATCTGATCTGATTAGAAGATTTGCAATAAATAGAATAAACGCGAGACTGATGAAAGTAGCTACCTGTTAAATGACCAAGAAACAATACTGCTTATATATTAAGCCATAAACATGAGAATCCACTTTCTAAAAGGAAACCTGAGAATTCCATACATAAGAAAATATTTTACATTGTAAACATGAACATTAGGAGGCAATGAGAACAAACACACCTCAACAATAAATCTTTTTTCTTCCTATGATAGAACAACTCACTTATCTATGCCACATTTGATTTGAGGATGAACCATACACAATATTCTGATAGTAAACATCAAAATCGAGAAATTTCAAGAATTGACACCAAATTTGTAAGCCTTTTAAGATTTGACACCCTAACCCGCATGTCATTGACTCTGGATGACCCCACATATCAAAATCAGGTGTCAATTAGAACAAACACGCCTCAACAGTAAACCTTTTGAGTAGAACCTAGGAAAGGTTGCACTGTGTACTTGTTTTTCAACATCTAAAACAAAATGAATGTCTCCTAATAAATACCAAACAGTCTGCTATCTATGCTAGAAAACATGAAACTGATACATTTTGTCAAGATTCTTTTGAGTTGGTTGACTCCACATGCAAAATTGTTTACTGAATGGCTCTGAATATTTTTTTTAGTTCCAAGGATGTGCTAAGAAAGGCTCAAGCTACTGCTTTGAGCTGTTCTTTTAAAGATCAACTTTCTACATCTCAGATCTGGCAGGTTTATTACCGAATCTTTCCGCATTATTAGTGTTCCATCTAATACAAATAGTGAAAAAATAAAAGGCCACGATGTTACAACAAGTAGAACTACATCATACAACTTTTTGTGAATCTGATAAAACAAAAGTGTCAGGTAATGAGTAGGCAAGATATGGTGCAGTTGAAAAAGTGAAATCACAATTATTTGTGCCAGCACACACATGTGTGCGACTCTGTCAGGTAAGATAGATTCTAGCTCAGATTCGTGTGTGATGGTACTGATACAAAGTTACCAAAACTTGGCCAATGCTAAAATGTAAATAAAATCAATAACTCACGCATGTTTCTAGGTATCAGTCTTAATCCCTGTAACGAGGGAGGAAGAGATCAAGCACAGTTCTACCGGGGAGGATGAGTAGCTCACATGTCTAAAAAAACATTGCTATATTAACATGGTAATCAATGGTTAGCAGCAAACTATGTAAGGGAGAGATTACTAAAACACATTGACAGTTGAAGGAATAAAGGTCATCAGCACGGATATATACCTTCACAGTCAGTTCTCAATAGTCTGTGCTCATTGGCGATGTGCAGTAATTGATCTATCAAAAAACAAAACTCTATCAGAGAAGATCCTAACCTGCATGGACCATAACTATCCACAGCCGTTCTTAAGTCCGCGTGGCAGAGGGCTCCTTCACCAAGCTCCAATATCACCATCATAATCTCGCGTCTTCCCATCGATTCTTGCTGCAGCTCCAACCAAAGCATGTCGTCTCCTCCATTGCTACTACCTGAGCCAAAAATCCATCAACGGCTCCAGCCCAATCCATCTCCATTTCCCCCATTGGGCAGTCCAAGAATGTGGTTACTTCTGCATGGGTACAAAATAATTGTGATAAAAAAGTAACAGTGTAGATAGAAATAGAATGAGAAATACTTTACGGATAGTTATACTTCCCTTCAAGCCAATAAGCAGTGTGGGCGTGAGAAAAGGAAGAAAAGTTTCATGTCAAGTTTTTGTCTTCCCAGCATTCCAAGTTAAACAAAAATGATCTCATTCTGTGAACATCAATTTTACATATATAAATCCTAATTACTGTCAGATTACTTCAACTCATGTGTATAAACATATGAAGAACTAACAAAGCAAAGGGAAAGCTGGCATGCCCAACATATCTGTTTTCTATATTTGCATAAATATAAAAAATAAGTTCTAATAGGTACAAGTATCCTTGCCATATCGAGGACAAATATTTAACATCATACAGCTGTATATGTACTAAAGCCAGCCATTGTAATTTATATATTCCAGTTTAACTACGCAGGGAATGACCAGGTTTGTAATGGGAGGTGGTCAAACATTATTATGCAAATTTATCTAAAATTTGCACATTATGGAGCATCCGCAAATTAAAAGAACATCGCCGTACCATCAATGTCACATCGTCTTCTCCCATAGCTCCATTCCAACATCATGCTGAGCATGGTGCTCTGTGCATGTCCCACAACCATGGAAAGCTGGCAGAGTTCTAGCACCGATGTGAAGTGAAAATTACCCAGTAAATAAGCTTTAAAGTGCAATCTACTTAAAAAATGCACCGGATAATTACTACAACAAAGAGCAAGAACAAAAAAATTGGCATGAGAAAAGTGAAGAAAATAAAATGTGGAAATGCAAGACTGACCTGTAATCAGTATGGACCATGATGTGATTTCCTTCCTTCCCACCAACTGTAGTCATATCGTCAGAGCATAAGGACTGCTGACACAAAAATCAAAGAATTGCTTCAGAACTTGGAGTCTAAATTAATCTAGCCAGTTAATTGCACAATGACTACAATTAGCGACTTAAATATTACTTTTTTGTTTTGGAAACTTATATCAGATATTAGTTGACTAATTCATATGATACTACATCATAATACTGAAAATGTGGCATTAAATTCGTGCTATTCCATTCCATGAAGCCATTAAAGCAGTAAAATTTTTCAGCAAACTATTTACTGCAACCCGACATCGTTGGAAATCTAGTTGCCAAACAAACACAAGCTTTTCTAGTCTTAGTTTCATTGTCTTCTTGAAATCAAAACCCAAGCATATCAGCCACATTTAGGCAAGGTTGCATAAAAGGAGGCTACAACAGGTCAAACTCACGCTATTACAGCAACACCAGTTATAACTATCCGTTGATTTGTTTGCAGGATACTCACCTTAACATGCATAAACATTTCCCTATTGTTCACTGATCCCATCATATCTTCCTCAGCTGCAAAGTAATCCCCCATTCTCTTCCCATCTCCAAAATTTACATAATCACTGCATATATTACGCAAAATTATGTGTCCCTATCCATTGTACGACAACACATGACTGAACCATGCTGGACTGAATTCAGGCACTAAACTAAAGTTTGCAATCTATTAACTGGAAGATTAAATTTCAATAAAGAGGTGTATTGATATATCTAAACTTGGAAAATGTGAGCTAAAAGTTATTGCCGTACAGGCCTTGTGAAAAATTAACTGAGTGAAATGCATGTCTATTAGTTTCATCACATTGATCCTCGCCCTGAGAATTATGATGCTAGAAAAATACCGAGCACCATGAATTGCTATTATATTAAGAGATGCATTTCATTCAGCATTTTTCATATGCAGTACGTGATATTGTAATACATGGACTGGCACCAAAATTAAAGCACTCATCACCAATCGCAATTCTAGTGGTCCTACGAGATGCTGAAGGTATCAAATGTAACAGTTGCTCGCTGTAAAGCTGTAGATCAGATCAGCACAGCACGTAGGTTGTGGCCTCGTGGCCTCGCCTCACCTCACCTCATCATCTGCAAGAAATAAATCAGGGTGAGGACGGCGACTGCTGGCGATTGGATAAGATGAATCAGGCCACGAATACTCTCCCGTCTGCAACATACCTGAACTGGTTAGCCCGCTCCTTTGTCATCCTGACCTCCACCCTCACCGCCGCCGTCGCAGAGGCTTCCTCGCCGAGCGCCCGCGCGGACCCGGCGGAGTAGAGCCGGCGGTAGCAGCCGGCTGCCGAGGGACGCAGCGACGATGCCTTCTCGTCCGCTTGGTGGCTGCGGTGGTGCAGCGACCGTGGCCAGCGGGGGAAGGATGGGAAGCGGAGGAAAGGAAGGCAGGATCCAGGAGATCGTGGATATATATTTTTTAGATAATGGATACAATATCCGGCCTCTCTACGTCAAGAGACGTACACAGCCCATTATTATAAAGTTTGATCTTAAGGAGCTCATCGACTTAAAATAAAAGACAAAAATTAAAGCAAACGGTATAAATGCTTCCATCCTCTGTTGGCCTGTTCTAAAGACACCATCTCTAGCTTTGTGCTTAACGAAAAGAGTAAGTTCTTGTTGTGCTCATCACGCTGCAGCTGCGCCCAGAAACGTAGCCAATACGTTCCTCTGAAAATAACCTGCAGAATCGAGTTATATCTAAATCTGTGAAAGATAATATCATTACGAGTTTTCCAAATTGCCCAGCATAATGCAGCAATCCCCACCCAAATCAAGGCTCTAATCTTGCTATTTTGATTAGAAAGCCAAGAACCGAACATATGTCGTATATACTTGGGTTGAGTTAATCCTGTAACTAGATATACCATCCTCCAGACCATTCTTGCAAAATGACAGTCCAGAAATAAATGTTGGACCGTCTCGTTAAGGTTACAGCCAACGCATGTTTGGCTACCTTTCCAATTTTTCCGAGCGAGATTGTCTTTAGTTAAACCACTTCCTTTTGTAAAAACCAAAGGAAGATTTTAATTTTTAGAGGAACTTTAATCTTCCAGATTTTTTTATGTCTGAAAGGTGGATGCGAGTCAAGTAAATGTAGATACGTAGATCGTGGATATATAAAGGAAACAAAGCCAAACGTAATCAGGGGGCTATTAAGACGCGCGTGAGTCAGGGCAGTGAATTAAGGAAGGGTGCGAGCAGGGCGGGCAAAAATTAGGGAGCTATTGATGGCAGGGTATCGCAGGTACGCAGCATGTGCTCGCGGCTGAAATTTCGGGAACTTTAGTTTTCCGGGTGCGGCGGGTGGGTAAGCGACGGGCATGGTGAGAAAATATTTTTGATTTTGGCGGATTCACTCCCTAACATGCGATTTCCATTGTCCTGTCGCCTAAAAACCAGAAAATCACCTGTCAGTTGGGCCCGGTTAGAGAGGTGGGTAGGTGTTTTTTTAGGTAAAAAATATTTCAATTGTTTAGGATCCTTATAGTATAGATTAAAAGCTATGTATCTTAAGAATCTAAAATAAATTATAATTTATAATAGAAAATGTGTGCTTGATACTTGACAGAAATCCAATCCAAAATTTGAAACTTTGACTACCAATGCTAGTCTACATTTTTTTTGAAATTCTGGCTATAGTTACTAACCTTCATTTTCATTTATACATGTTCTTTCAACTTTTTCAAATTTTGACTATAGTTGTTAACCTCCATTTCGGCTTATTAGTTGCCGACAATGAATTGTAACAATTTTGACTCTACATCTTTTTAGAAAAAAAAATATATGCTTCAAACTTCCTGCTGGTTGTCAAATCCTCGCTGGTTCCAATATACGGCCAGAAAACAGGCCAGCCTAACTAGGTGGCTATAGACATAGGTAACAAGCATCAGTCGCGCCATGTTATGGATGTATGCCAACAGTAACAGGTGTCAATGTAGCCCGTTATATATGACTTGTCATAGGGCACGTCAAGACAAGTTATTGGTAATGGGTTACATTGACGATCGTTACATATGACAACTTAGGTAACCGTCGTCACTAGAAGCCCATTACCTTTGATGTCATATTAGTAATGGTTGTCGTATGTCCCCGCCGAAGGATATGCGTGAGGTCATTGGTAACGGATATTCGTTCATACCTTATTTAATACATGATACATTTACGTATCATTACTAAGGGTCTTATGCCCGTTACCTATGATAAGCTATTAGTAACCCATAAAGAGTAATGGTCGCCATGCCCGTTATCAATGTTGATCTTGGTCCATTACAAATTAGGAGTTTTCATTCACGTATTGGAAGGCTAAAACATGACATGATGAATCCTTGTGTATACATGGAAAAAAAACCTCACACTTTGATATGGTTGGAGCCTGTCGATCCATATCAGCAAGCTTCTTAAAATTTCAGCAAGTATCTAGGCCTTTATGATTGAATAACATGTAACTTTCGGTATTCCAAAATCATGGGTTTTGCTTTTCAGCGTACATGTGGCAGGAAGAACACGTTTAAGAGATTGTGGTGCCTCTGGGATGTGATTATATTTTTGGTTACATCACACTACGCCAAAAGGCATATGTAATCCATTAATTACAACATAATTATCTCCAATAACTCAGGAGAGCATTGTTTTCCTAAAACACCATACTTAAGACCTCTGTATGAACCTTCTAATTTCCATCATTTTCAACCTTTCCATTTGCCTTTCCTTATTACATGCAACATTGAGAGTACGAGAAATGTCCAACATGTGTGATGTTCTAGTGTCCGCTGGTATAGGAGGTTTGTGTGAAGATCACAGAAGTGTTTAACGTAAACATCCTGTAGACAACCTATATGCGCGGGCCCTCAGCTTCTATGTTCAGCCTTAGTTCGTGATGCCTCTCGTCCCGACGAGCGTAGACAATTATTCGCTACTTCTGCAGTGTGAGCATTTTCTCTATCGACTGTGCACTACCAGAATCCTTCACATCCGCCCGCCTCCTCCGCCTCGGCCATTTTTGGACCCGGTGCTGATGGGGCTTCAGCACCGGGTCCAACGGCTAGGAGCGGGGGCGGCGCGGAGGTGTGTCCGGGCGGACACATTAGCACCGGGTCGTGGCACGACCCGGTGCTAATGTTCACCCTTTAGCACCGGGTGCAGCCACGACCCGGTGCTAAAGGCCTCGGGCACATTAGCACCGGGTCGTGGCTGCACCCGGTGCTAAAGGGTGAACATTAGCACCGGGTCTTGCCACGACCCGGTGCTAATGTGTTTGAATATAGGGGCTTCCCCTCCCCCGCCCGAGCCAGCTGAACACTTAGGCGCTGTGTTCATGCTGCTCGGCCGTGGGAGGGGAGGTGCTGCCCAAATTTTTTTCAAAATTTGTGAAGAATCTACTCATCTAAGGAGCACTACAAGGTACACTCTTTCATTCTCTAATGTTTTATTTAGCTTGTAATCCTTCTATGATTTAGAAATAGAGGGATTTGTGAATCAAAGTAAAGCTAGCTAGAGAGAGATTGTGTTCTTGGAGGAGAGAGAGGAGAGAGCTTGAGTTCATGGTGGAGAGAGTGTTCATGCATGTTGTGTTTTAAATGGAGAGAGAAGGCAAGCTAGTTAGTATTTTGTTTTGTATGACTTGTGAATAGTTGTAAGGCTTATAGTAATGTGGTTTTAGAAATTACTAGAAAATCAATATAAAATGCTAGAAAATCTTATAAATTACTAGAAAATCTTATAAATTACTAGAAAATCTTATAAATTACTAGAAAATCAATATAAAATGCTAGAAAATCTTATAAATTAATAGAAAATCTTATAAATTACTAGAAAATCAATATAAAATGCTATAAAATCTTATAAATTAATAGAAAATCTTATAAATTAATAGAAAATCTTATAAATTACTAGAAAATCAATATAAAATGCTATAAAATCTTATAAATTAATAGAAAATCTTATAAATCTTATAAGGCTTATAGTAATGTTATATTTAATGAATATAGTAATGTAGTTTTAGAAATTTATTTATATAATGGAATATATATTATAATTTGTATTTATTTATATATTAATTTTTTTTATCTTTAAATTGTATTGTATATTTGTTATTGGTTAATAATGCAGATGAATAGACAATGGATGTACGGGGACCCCCACGCTCAGGCCTTCCGTGATGGCCTTAGGACGTTTCTCGATGCCGCCGAGGCTAACAGGACGCCGTCCGGTTTCATGTTCTGCCCATGCACCCATTGTAAAAATATACAATCGTACAAACAAAGAGGTTGTCTTCAAGTGCATTTGATGAGGCACGGTTTCATGAGGAATTATTCTGTTTGGACGAAGCACGGTGAAAGAGGAATTCTAATGGATGAAGATGAAGAAGACGAGGCCGATGACGACATTCCGTTATTGGCTCAATACTACGGTTCCTTTGCATATGCTGCAATGGGTGATGCCGATGAGGAAGATGTTGCTCGGGAAGGCGATGCTCAGGAAGATGTTGCTCAGGAAAATGAACCTACTGATGGGCTCGGGCAAATGTTGCGTGATGCCGAGAAAGACTACGGCAATGATAAGGATATAAAAAAGATACAGCGCATGTTGCAGGACCACAAGACTGACCTGTACCCAGATTGCAAAGAGGGGCTAAAGAAGTTGGGTAGCACACTTGAACTTCTGCAGTGGAAAGCAGCAAATGGTGTTACTGATAAGGGTTTCGAGGAGCTACTGAAACTCGTAAAGAAGATTCTTCCAGAGGGTAACACATTGCCATCGACAACGTATCAAGCAAAACGTGTTGTTTGCCCTCTCGGTTTGGAGGTGCAGAAGATACATGCGTGTCCTAATGACTGTATCCTCTATCGCGGACAGTACGAACACTTGGATCGTTGTCCGGTTTGCACCTGCGCGCGATACAAAATCAGGCGGGACGACCCTGGTGATGTTGGGGGAGAGCGTTCTAAGAAAAAAATCCCTGCGAAGGTGATGTGGTATTTCCCTCTGATACCCCGTCTGAAGCGTTTGTTCAGGAACAAAGACCATGCCAAACTGATGTGCTGGCACAAAGAAGAACGTAAGCAGGATGGCATGTTGAGACACCCCGCCGATGGATCCCAGTGGAGGAACATCGACAGAGCATTCCCAGAGTTTGATGCTGATGCGAGGAATGTTAGGCTTGGTTTAAGTACCGATGGCATGAACCCTTTTGGTGAAATGAGCAGTAGTCATAGCACTTGGCCCGTGACTGTTTGTATCTACAACCTACCCCCCTGGCTCTGCATGAAGCGGAAGTTCATTATGATGCCAGTGCTCATCGAAGGCCCAAAGCAACCTGGCAACGACATTGATGTGTACCTAAGACCATTGGTTGACGAACTTTTGCAGCTGTGGAAGAATGAAGGTGTTAGCGTGTGGGATGAGGACAAGCAGGAGCAGTTTGACCTTCGAGCACTGCTTTTCATAAGCATCAACGACTGGCCTGCACTAAGTAACCTATCAGGACAATCAAACAAAGGATATAAAGCATGCACTCACTGTTTAGAGGAAACCGAAAGCATGTATTTGAAACATTGTCGTAAAGTTGTGTACATGGGTCACCGTCGATTCCTTCCGGCGAAGCATGAGCTACGAAAGAAATGTGCGCATTTTGGCGGGAATGCTGACCGCCGTACAAAGCCGAGACACCGGAGTGGAGAAGAGCTATTTGATATGGTGAAGGACCTACACGTGGTGTTTGGCAAGGGAGACGGAAGCCAGGCTGCTCCGACGGGCGAGGATGGTCGTGCCGCGATGTGGAAGAAGAAGTCTATCTTTTGGGAGCTACCTTATTGGCAACGTTTAGAGGTCCGTAACGCGATTGATGTGATGCATCTGACGAAGAATCTTTGCGTGAACTTGATAAGCTTCCTGGGTACTTATGGGAAGCCAAAAGATACACTGGAAGCACGTCAGGATCTGAAACGATTGAAGCAACGGACTGATCTACATCCAGAAAAGAGAGACAAAGGACGCCAGTACTTGCATCCTGCCAGCTTCACTCTCAGCAAAGAAGAGAAGGCAAGCATGTTTGAATGCTTGAACAGTATCAAGGTTCCGTCTGGCTACTCCTCCAATATTAAGGGAATAATAAATATGAAAGAGAAGAAGTTCACAAACCTGAAGTCTCACGACTGCCATGTGTTGATGACACAGCTGCTTCCCGTCATACTCAGGGGTGTGCTACCAGTAAACGTGCGGAAAGCCATTGTGAAGCTATGTGCATTCCTCAATGCAATTTCTCAGAAGGTGATCAATCCAGACCACTTAGATCAGCTACAGAACGACGTGGTGCAATGTCTTGTCAGCTTTGAGATGATATTTCCACCATCCTTCTTCAATATCATGACACATCTATTGGTTCACCTCGTCAAAGAGATTCGTATATTGGGCCCAGTATTTCTACACAACATGTTCCCATTTGAGAGGTTCTTCGCTGTCCTAAAGAAGTATGTCCGTAATCGTTCTCGTCCAGAAGGATGCATTGCTAAGGGATACGAAACGGAGGAGGTCATTGAATTCTGTGTTGACTTTGTCGACGATCTTATGCCGATTGGTGTGCCCGAATCCCATCACGAGGGGAGACTTGGTGGAAAGGGCACACTAGGGAGAAGATCGATGGTGATCAAGGACGTTGAGACATTTCGTAAAGCGCACCTCACAGTTTTGCAACAATCAACCTTAGTTGCTCCGTACATCGAGGAGCACATGCAGATTCTCAGGGACGAAAACTCAACAAAGTCTGCGGCCTTCATTCAGCGTCTGCACAATAGTACTTTCGCCGATTGGTTGCGAAGACGTCTTATGGGTGTCGAGGGCATTGATGCGCAGCTAGCTTTTGTAGCTAGAGGTCCATCGAGCACGATCTTGACATTCCAAGGATACGACATCAATGGGTATACATTTTACACAAGAGCCCAGGACAAGAAAAGCACCAACCAAAACAGTGGTGTCCGGATCGACGCGACAGACACCAATGGCAATACAAACTCATACTATGGAGTCATAGAGGAGATATGGGAACTAGAGTACGGACCTTTGAAGATCCCACTGTTCAAGTGCCAATGGGTGAAGCTGACTGGAGGAGGTGTTAAAGTTGAAGCGGACTATGGAATGACGTTAGTGGACCTAAACAAGATTGGCTTTCTAGACGAACCGTTCGTCCTGGCCAAAGCTGTCACACAAGTTTTTTATGTGAAGGACATGGCTAGCAGACCGAAGAAAGGGGCGGATAAGAAAGGTGGGGGTAAGCAATTGGACCCATCACAAGACGAGCCAAAGCGTCATATAGTTCTTCCTGGAAAGAGAAAAATCGTAGGAGTTGAGGACAAGACGGATGAAGATTATGATATGCTCGATGGCCGGCCTCCATTCTCAGTGGCTGATGACCCAAGCATCCTGTTAGCGGCGGAGGAGACACCGTATCTACGGCGTGATCACAATCAAGGAACATTTGTAAAGAGGAAGTTTATTAGTGTCCGAGTAAACGATGATGCCATGTAATTTCTATTGATTTATAGGATTTTCTAACATTTTATATTGATTTTCTATTAATTTATAAGAGTTTCTATTAATTTATAAGATTTTCTAGCATTTTATATTGATTTTCTAGTAATTTATAAGATTTTCTAGTAATTTATAAGATTTTCTAGCATTTTATATTGATTTTCTAGCATTTTATATTGATTTTCTATTAATTTATAAGAGTTTATATTAATTTATAAGATTTTCTAGCATTTTATATTGATTTTCTAGTAATTTATAAGATTTTCTAGTAATTTATAAGATTTTCTAGCATTTTATATTGATTTTCTAGCATTTTATACTGATTTTCTATTAATTTATAAGATTTAGGCCTTTAGCACCGGGTCGTGGCTGCACCCGGTGCTAAAGGCAACGACCGCGGCTGGCCACGTCACCGGGCGCACACGAGCCACGTCACTGGCCCGGTCGTGGCCTTTAGCACCGGGTCGTGGCTGCACCCGGTGCTAAAGGCCACGACCGGGCCGCGGGGGCCGTGCGGCGGCCGGCCACGTCACCGGGCCACGTCACTGGATGAACAAGAACAATTTTTCTTTTTAATCTCTGTATAAAAGTTGTAACTAGTCGTTCTCCCTCGTACAAACTTCAAAAAAGATCATTTTTCTTCCTAAAAATTCCTAAAATCATACTCTATCAGGTTATGAAACATATTAATGTTATTATTTTGAAAAATCTTCTCGTGTTTGAACAATCCAAATTTTGAATTAAAAATGACACCTACAACCAAGGTTTTTTTCACACTAGGTGATGTCAAATGAAAAAGTGATGAATACCAAAGTTTCATATTTCATCATTATCTACAATCTTTATTTAGGTCATTTTGTCATTTTCAAAATGGGTAATAACATGTAGTAGAAATTTGACAAGTCTCTAACAAAGTTTTGGAAACTATGCGAGTGAATCTAGGATTAATGAACAATGTACACTACCACTTTCTCAAATGCAAAAATGACTTAAATAAAGATTGTAGATCTTGATGAGATATGAAATTTTGGTATTCATGACTTTTTCATCTGAGACCGTTTAATGTTCCAAAATCTTTCATTTAGTTATCAATTTTTGTAATTTATAAGATTTTCTAGTAATTTATAAGATTTTCTAGTAATTTATAAGATTTTCTAGTAAGTTATAAGATTTTCTAGTAATTTATAAGATTTTCTATTAATTTATAAGATTTTCTATTAATTTACAGGATTTTCTAGTAATTTAAAAGATTTTCTATTAATTTATAAGATTTTCTAGTAATTTATAAGATTTTCTAGCATTTTATATTGATTTTCTAGTAATGTATAAGATTTTCTTTTTTAATATATATTTTTAATAGGTATTAATAACTGAATTAAAACAAGTATTAATAACTATACATTAAAAACTATATTTATAAGATTCCCAAATAGTAGCCCCCGGTGCTAAAGGCCCGTTTGGAAACTGGGCGCCAAACGAAAAGTTGGGGCCTTTAGCACCGGGTTGATCTAAAATCCGGTGCTAAAGGCCCCCAATTTTCGTTTGGCGCCAGTTACGGGGCCTTTAGCACCGGGTGTAGAAGACCCGGTGCGAAAGGGGGGCCTTTAGCACCGGGTCGTGGCTGCACCCGGTGCGAAAGGCCTCAGTCTGGCGCACAGTTACGGCCTTTCGCACCGGGTGTAGAAGACCCGGTGCTAAAGGGCCTTTCGCACCGGGTGGTGGGAAGACCCGGTGCTAAAGGGGGGGCCTTTAGCACCGGGTCTTCCCACCACCCGGTGCGAAAGGGCCTTTAGCACCGGGTCGTGGCTGCACCCGGTGCTAAATGCCCCGGTCCTATATAGGCCGGGGACTTCTCTCCCCTCCCTCACTTCGCCCTCAATCCTCACAGAAACCGCCGCCTCGTCTCCTCAGCCGCTGCCGCCCGTCGTCCCCGCCGCCGTCGTCGTCCCCGCCGCCGTCGTCGTCCTCGCGCCCACGCCGCCGCCGCCCGTGGTCCTCGCGCCCACGCCGCCGCCGCCCGTCGTCCCCGCCGCCGTCGTCGTCCCCGCGCCCGTCGTCCCCGCGCTCCGACACCCACGCCGCCGCCGCCCGTCGTCCCCGCCGCCGTCGTCGTCCCCGCGCCCGTCGTCCCCGCGCCGGTGCCCCTCGTCCCGCGCCGCTCAAAATGTTCGTCTCGTAGAGTACAACCAATCCATGCAATTAGTTTTTGATTTTATCTACATTTAGTAGTCCATACATGCTATGATATTTTGATGTGATGACAATCTTCTTTTTGCATTGTAAACTTTGAGGGTGAAATTTGTGATCTAAACAGTGCTAAATGGAAGTGAAATTCCAGGTTTCAGGGCTTGCAACTGATGAACTTTGGGATAATTTAAGTGAGTGCATGGGTTGGAAATGGTTGTTTTGCAATGAACAGGGAAACAGTGGCTGTAGGATTGGGATTGCTTTGGGTTTTATACCTAATACTAGTATGAAATTTATATTGGAAAATGCTTCATTTAAATGTATTGGAGATATTTACATTGAAATGTATATTGGAAATGTTATATGTTTGAAATGTATATTGGAAAATGCTTCATTTAAATGTATTGGAGATATTTACATTGAAATGTATATTGGAAATGTTATATGTTTGAAATGTGTATTGGAGATATTTACATTGAAATGTATATTGGAAATGTTATATGTTTGAAATGTATATTGGAAAATGCTTCATTTAAATGTATTGGAGATATTTACATTGAAATGTATATTGGAAATGTTATATGTTTGAAATGTATACTGGAAAATGCTTCATTGAAATGTATATTGGAAATTCTATGTATATTAGAAATATATGTGCTTCATTTAAATGTATATTGGAAATGTTATATGTTTGTATAATGTATACTATCGAAAATGTTTATTATCGGAAATTCTATGGCGTACCCGAACCCATCGCGCACCCGAACCCCTTAGCGAATCCGTTTTTCGCGCACCGACCCCCTTAGCGAACCCTTAGCGAATCAATTCACACCGCGCACCCGAACAACAACAACAACAACGTCCCACCCGAATCAATTCTTACCAATTATTTTTAATTCTATAGATGGCGGACAACAACAACAACGTCCCACCCATGCAAGAGGACAACAACACCCCTGTCCCACCCATGCAAGAGGACAACAACACCCCTGTCCCACCCATGCAAGAGGACACCAACACCCCTGTCCTACCCATGCAAGAGGACAACGACACATTCTTTGCGAATCAACTTTTCAATATTGTAACCCAACCAATGTCGATGGATGATGTGTTGGGCATCATTGGAAGGGACGACAATGTCCATGGCGACAATGTTGCAAGGGCCGAAACTATTGAAGGAGCCGGTAGCGCGCCCTCGTCTAGTCAGGTGTGTATATAGATAACATAAATTTGTACTGTACATGTCAATTATGTATACCATCTCTATATCATCTCGTATATATGTAATTTGTGTAGGCCGCCTCTGCTAAGAAATCAAAACGATCGACCACGAAGAAGCTGAAGGATGTCAAGTTACACATCACCCGAGTGGAGGATGACGGGGAGCCAGTTGAGCCCCCAAAAGTGGCCAAGAAATTTGTATCTCAGTGCGGGGTAATTGTACGGGACAATGTGCCCATTAGTATCAGAAAATGGAAGTCCACGGACCCCACTGAGGAGTACGTGCTCCCCGATACAGAGAAGGAGATGCTATGGAGGGAATTAAAGGCAATATTCGACTGGCCTAGCACTCATGAAGCAGAACTGAGGGATTGGACAATGAAGAAGATGGCAGTTCTGTTTCAGGATTTCAAGAAGAAGTTGTACTCGCAATTTCTCAAAACCGGAGAGGCCCCGGATCCTGAGAAGTATAAGAAGATCACCAATGACGAGTGGGAAGCATTCATTGAGTACAAAACCTCCGAAGAGGGTGCAACGGCTAGCGCTAGAAACGCTGGAAACGCCGCAAATAAGAAGTACTCGCATAAGATGGGTTCGGGAGGTTACAAGGCAAGCATCGCTAAATGGGAGAAGATGGAAGAAGATCTATATGCTAGAGGCATCACTCCAGCGACACATGACTGGCCCACAAGGACCAAGCATTGGTACTATGGTCATGGAGGCACCCTGAGCCCAATCGACGGCTCCTTAGTTTTTCCCGAGGACTTGCGAGAACTAGCTCAGCGTCTCCTCGATATCCTCAGGGCATCTGATAGGGGAGAATTTGTTGCCGATAGAGACAGAGATGAGCTAACCTATGCCTTAGGGAACAAGGAGCATCCTGGACGGACGCGCGGCGTAGGCACAAGCGTCTCATGGAAGAAAGGTTTCCAAGAGCACGCCGCCACCTATAGGAGCCGTTCGAGGAAGAAGGCCGAATATGAGCAGAGGGTAAGGGACCTAGAGCAAACGGTTGCCGCCCAGGGCTCAAAGCTCCAAGAAATGGAGTCAGAGATGGAGCGACGGATGAAGGTAGCATGGCTGCAGATACAACAAGCCACAGGCGGGACCGGTTCCACAGAGCCTGCACCTCTCCAACAAGCCACAGGCGGGACCGGTTCCACAGAGCATGCACCTCTCCAAGATGCGGCCCTTATTAGCCCTCCACAGCAATATCAAAGCAGTCACGCTTCCACACAGGCCGCCGAAGCGGTCCGTTACACCGTGGATGAAATAACTCAACGGACCGCGTGCGAGCTTGTCGTCAGGCAGAAGAACTTAGCTGTGGTGGTACGTATGCGACCTTAGTTCATACTGCATACATTTCACCGTAAATACCATTCATTTACTAACTTTCTTTGTGACTACTAACTTATCAGGTCGCATACGGTATGACCAAACGTGTGGAAGAAGGGCAAAAATGGCACTGCAATGACATTCCACATGGTTACGTACCTGTTGAGGTGGAGCAAGTCGTCACCAGCTGGGAAGACTTGGAACTTGACATCCCCGGAGGTGACGGAGAAACAAAACTCGGTCAGTGTTCTCACTGCATCATTCTATGGAGCAAGGCAGACATCGTTATACCCGATACACCTGCGGCTACCAACAAGCCCCCGTCACCTCCAAGAGATCCACAGGATCATGACGATTCTCCGGGAGCTCCTGATGCAAGCCCGTCTCCTCCGCCAAAGAGGTCTCCGTCTCCTCCGCCGAAGAGGTCTCCGTCTCCTCCGCCGAAGAGGGGACGCCGCACTAAAGCCTCTGCCCCCACTCCACCAGCGAAGAAGGCGCGAAAAACTAGAGAGAAGCCCGCACCAGAGAAAAGAGCGGGCGAGAAGACTCTAGAGGAGCTCGAAGCCTCGGTAAAAGCAGACACAAAGAGGCAAATGGCCGAGTGGAGGAGAAAACCTGAGGCGGAGCCGAAGCTTGATCCCACCATCGTGAAGTCATTCCTCGGTAATTTGAGCAAGGGTCAACAGAAGGAAGTAATAGTAACAGACTATGACCGCTCATTACTGAAATCTCGCCGGAAACGGAAGGCTGCGGATAAGGAGGCGGGCCCATCCAAAAAGGTTCCTCAACTCGGCCAGCAACCTCAGCGTCCCTTGGGTCCATTGCCATCTCTGGACGAGCTTAACATTCAACGAGTAATGGCCGAGACTGGACTGACCAGAGCGCAAGTCCTGGGGGAAGAAGATGTGCCAGTAAACACAACGCTGAAGTGGCCGTTTAAGCTTGGCGAGCCTATGGTCCCTCCTGAAATGGAGAGGAAGCTACAAACGAAGATGCGCCGATTCCATGACTGGTATTTGGAAGAATCAAGAAGGAATAAACGGCGCATGATAAAAGTAGGCGTGAAGGACCAAGACTTCTACAATGGTGACGCGGATTTTGTCTGGCTCAGGTTTAATGATATATATGAGCTGTACCACCGCGACGCCATGGACGTGGATTTGATCACATGTTGGACATTGTAAGTACTTTGTTGTTGCTTATAATTCACAGTTTAAAAACAATAATTCCAATCTATGTTGACGCGGGCTTTATTTATTGCTTAACATATGCAGAATGGAGATTCAAAAATGTCGCAGAGACAATATATATGACGTTGGTTTCGTTGACCCTCGAAGGATAAGTGAAGAAATGATAATGCACAATCCTGAGGAAACATATTTAAACCTATACAAATATATCAAGAAACAAAATTACTGTGACTCCATACTAATCCCGTACAACATCGAGTGAGTACATTCACAGCCTTCTTCTTATACTGTCTGTGTAACAATTCATTTCTGATTATAATGTATACATGTGCACAGATTCCACTGGTTCCTAATTATATTGTGTCCTGATCGGGGTGTCGTGAACGTCTTTGATTCATTGCACACCCCAAAAGAAAAACTACAGAACATCATGGACATGATGGCAAGGTGATGTATATTTTCCCCTACTTAATCCACCCCTTCCACTCGCAATGACTTAACTCAATTTTTTTGTTCGCAGGGCCTGGATTCAATTTCGTACAGAACACACGGGTATACAACATGAAACACTAAAATGGAACATTGGCTTTCCGGTAAGCAAGTAATTTGTACATGTAGGCATCGACTAATATATTATATGAATTTTACTAGATTTCTTTTGGTCGACAGTGTGCCAAACAGGGACCGGGAAATAATTTATGTGCATACTATGTGTGCGACTACATGTGGAATTGGGGACATAAAAAGCTCACACAACGCGATATTATGGTACGTAATAATAAAGACATTTCCATTATTATTAAGTGCACAATTATTGTCTCCAACTCGACGGATTAAATGTCTTTCAAATATTTTTAAATTATAGATGTTCAACCTGAAGGAAGAGTCCCTAGAGATAGAAAGAATTGACGCAATTGCAGAACAGCTCGTCGGATGGATCTGGGATGAGGTCGTCAATCCCCGAGGAGAATTCCACTCGCCAATACTGGAGGACGTGCCGGACAGTCCAACGAGAGCTAGCTAGTCGTCAATCTTAATTATGTAGAAAATACAGTTTAAATATATATAACTCGAGTTGACATGCATGAATATCTACTTTTGTAATATATATGTCTTCTATTTTGATGAAATGTCAGCTAGTATGAATATAGAGTCGGCCGAATACGCATTAGAATACACGTATTAGAATATATACGTATATAGACGTGCACGCATGGCTACTGAAAAAAGCAAAAAAAAAAAAGAAATCCGGGGCCTTTAGCACCGGTTTCAGGCAGCAACCGGTGCTAAAGGCAGGCCCTTTAGCACCGGGTGCAGCCACGACCCGGTGCTAAAGGCCCTGCTACCGGCGCTGCGGGGCAGGCCCTTTAGCACCGGGTCGTGGCTGCACCCGGTGCTAAAGGGCCCCTTTAGCACCGGTTATTCAACCCGGTGCTAAAGGGGTACCCCTTTAGCCTCGGATTAGTTGCACCGGGTGGGAAACCCGGTGCTAAAGGGCTTTCCCACCCGGTGCAGATGTCGATCATTCTGGTAGTGGTGGCATGTATATATATGAGCTTTTCTGCAGGTAGAGACGTAGAGTGTACTAGTATTTATCAGCATATACACGGGTCCACAACCCTTCAGTGATTCAACACACACATACGTGGATCGATGGATGTACTTGCAAAGCGTATGCCTTTTGTGGAGTATAGTCCAGTCCCTGGAATTTTCACAAAGGATAGACTATATATCCACCACAGCAATTTTAGGGATTCAGTCCAAACAACAAAACATCAAGAAATAAAGTCTCATCCTTGTGTTTATATGGGTCCCTACAAGTTCTCTTCACATACAGATAGGAGTAAAATCTAACTACTAGTAGGATTAATTTAGACTCAAATATAAATAAATAAATCTTAACAGCATACCTCTCCTAATAAGTTATAATTCAAATTGGATCTGAGGCAAGAGCCTTCACAGAACACAAAAATGAACTCTCGTATGCTCTTGAGTTGCGCAGAGAGCCAGAGACTGGACTCTGTTTGATGCACTCTCTGATTCTTGGGGAGTTCTATATTCTCAATGCATCCTCATTTTTATGGCTCTCATCTCGCCTGAAGGTTAGAAATCAGTACAATGACAATTTCCAAGTTTGGCCGATATTCATCTAAATCTCATTGCATTAGTTTTATTTTATCCTGCTGAAACTTATTCTAAAGAGAGAGTCTACAGATGCATCTAGTAGCAACTTGGTATGGCCCAAGCAAATGATGCATATTTCAAGAGTGACTCTGAATCACTTCAGAAAACGAGTGGCCATGAATGGTAGCAGATGAAACCGGTGGCATTCTTGATCGAATAATGGCTGATGAGGAGAAAGGCAATACTTTAGCATTCCTTTTTTACACCTGCAATTGATGATGATTGTTGACGTAATTTTTCGGATAGCTATTATTTTCAATACCAAGGTTCTCTCAAATCATGTCCTCCATTACAAAAATTGTGTTGAATGAGTTGGACTTGATATTCACACGGGTAGGCAAAGTATATACCAATGGGTATGAGACAACAGAATGAAGAACACAGAGCTTTTGTTTTCTCTTGAATTGTGGTAAGAAGCGAGTATGGTTGATTGACAGTTTACATCTTACATGAATAGGAGTTCTGAAATAGTGCGACAGAACCGTACCATAGCAGAAACACAATGCAAGTCCATTTTCCATTACAGCCATTCTTTAGTTTCATTGACACACGCATCTATATTATAGACAAAAGTCCTCTGCACTTATATGTCACATTGGGATAATCTGTGTTTAGTTATTTTTTATCCTTCTAGCTCATATCTAGGGTGCTTGGGGGCAGTAAAGATGAACCTCACGTAACTAATATGGAAGCCATGGGCACCAACAAAGTGCAAGTCCTTTGCTTGGCTGATCAAGTGATCATAAAGAATACGGTCTGGACAGCCGATCGACCGGCCATGCGGTACTTACCACACAATGCAGTCTGCCCGCTTTGCAGAGTTGGGCCGGAGACCGCTCATCACATCCTGGCCGGATGCCGCTACGCGAAGCGCGTACGGGGAATGGTGGTGTCATGGATTGGCCGCACACGGAGACGGTTCGAGACGGGTGGAAGGCCATGGGAGATACGCGGGGATACCGCAGAATGTTTTTCGTTCGCTCATACTACTCGTTTCATGGGAACTATGGCTCGAGCGCAACGCGCGAACATTTCAGCGGAGCGAGCGTCCAGCGCATGTCTTCATTGTTAAGATAAAGGAGGAGGCCCGCGCTTGGGGCTTTGCGGGCGTGAGACACCTCACCGCCTTGGTGGGGGGAGTATAAATGGAGCCTCACGTACATATGCATACTTTTCTTTTTCGTTGCAATGTTGTTCCTGTAAACGGGTCGTTCGGACCGTTTGCTTGTAATTCGCTTTATTAATAGAAACGTACGCGTTGGGTGCTGTTCATTTAAAAAAAATATCTAGGGTGATTTACGACATGCTCACTTGACCTCTAGCTTACCCAGGGGTGGAGCTGGGCTGGCCCAACGCCTACGGCCACTTAAAGGATTGTTGGGCTGGATGTAACTGTGTCTCTTTGTAGCGTACCCTTTTTTCTGAGGAAATGAAGCACTAAACATGAGCACTACCTCCCTTTTTATTTGTAGTTATTACAAAAAAAACATTTATAAGCAATCTTTCCACGCCATGTCACCTATTAGATTATTTTTTCATAATCCTTTTTGCATGTCATGCAGGTCCACACGCTAATGCACGAAATTCACTCTCTCTGCAGCATCCAGTCACGGAAGACCCTAGATGATCTTTGTCCCACTCTAGGCTGCTGGCTTCCTTCACATGCACATAGCCATTAACGGAAATGGAGTTCATGGTTTCCGGCGAGGGCTGTTCCTCTCACTCAATAGCCCTCCGTGAGGAATCGTGCCCTTGTGCAGTAAGGTCATGACCCAGTCTTCTGTTGCGCTTGTGCAGTAAGGTCATGACCCAGTTTGGTATCAGGATGCATGTCTTGGTGCTTGGTGGGAAGGAAAGGTTTAGTTTCCCAGCACCTCCCACCCCAGGTACCCTTTCGCCCTGTTCCTTTGGCTTATCAGCCACTAGCCAGCGGTACTTTTCTCTCAGAATAAATTAGCCACCGGCCATCAGTACTTTTCTCTCAGAACAAATCAGCACCAGCCACCAGCCACCAGCCAGACGACACAGCTCATGAATGCACTACTTTGCAAAGCTTTCCACGTACTCTTGGCATTGCAACAGAGAAGTTTTTTTTAGATAATGGAAAAAATATCCGACCTTGACCAAAATAGCTACAACTTGAGTTTACAAAATTGCAGCGCTTCCGTCTGCACACTCACAATCGTCAAAACCACACCACAAAGTTTCATGAGAGAATTATCCTGTAATCCTATTACTAAACGCATGGCAAAAACCTCCAAAGCCTGACATGCGTTGATTATTACTTGTCTATCCTGTTCATACCGGTATAGCTGCGTCCAGAATCGAAGCCAGTAGGTTCCTCTAAACAGTACCTGCAAGTAAGATTTTATAGGAGTTTTGTCAAAGACCAAATCATTCCTACTGAGCCGTAATGCCCAACATAATGCCGATGCACTTACTCTTTAACTTTCCATTCAACCCTACAAGCCAATTATTAAACATATAATTAAAGCTATGAGGTGTTTGACAACAGAGAAGTGAATGCACTACTTTGCAAAGCTTTCCACCTACTCTTTCCATTGCAACAGAGAAGTGAACAATTTGTTTAAGTGGTGATGTGCGGAATGTTTAGCAGTTATGATGAGGATATGCCGGGATATGTATACGATTGGGCATATACATCGAGCTACAAGACGTCTTCAACAACGACGATCTCAAGTTCGGTTCGGAGTCAGCGGACAACCCTTCACAAAAAGGCCATAACTTCTTCGTACGACGTCCAAATGAGGTGTTTTTTGATGCGTTAGAAAGCTAAGGACAAGAGCTTTATTTGGTTCTGGTCCAAGCCCCAAAACTTCTTGGATCATTCTGTGTGGACGACACAAGGTGTTGTGTCACAAGATTTGGGTCAACTTGGACTGTGTAATTTTGTCGGGCTTATCCCATATTGTGGGTGCCCCCTCGGTCTCCCCCAACCTAGCACGCCCCTTTAAGCTATAAACTCAGTAGCTGCCGCCTTAGAAACTTGGGTTTTTTTAGTTCTAGATTTTCTTGAGAAAGATTCCAATCATTATAACTGTGACGACAAGTCCTTTTACCGTGATCCAACGCCCCTGTTATTAGTCTTCTAGACTGTGTTATTTAGTTCTTTCGTGATAACATTTTAAATTTCATACTTGTTTTTGCTTCATATACATCTGTAATTTTAGATTGCGTTTTTATCCGATCTTGCTTGTGTTCTCGACTCCTATGCAGGAAAAGCCTTCATGGCGAGGTCAATCATGTTGTGCGGTTGATAACCAACAAAGCAGTGGTGTAGTGGTTGCATGGGTCGAATCTGAGTGATTAGAAGCTCGGATCTTTAACGTCGACATCTCTACCAATCGACTTATACATACCTTATGGAAGATCGGGCCAACTCATTACATATTCGCTCTATCAAGACGCGCGCTATCTTTTTATTGCCAAGTGACCGAGTACATGTTGTCAACAGAAAAATGACTTGTCATTCATGCTCGTGCACAAGTAAGCTGCTAGGTGCACTAACGGTTATGAAAATAATTAAAATGCAAACAGTAAAAAGTAACTAGGGTAACATTAGCAGCTGCAAATGTTGTATATATATATATATATATATGAACAATCTATTCTACACGCACGTGTAGCTACGCCTGCCTGTGTGTCTCATGATACACGATGAATTTGATCCGACGAAGAGTATGTACATGTAGTATGTGTGACACTAGACTATCATATATATATGCTTGTGCAGTAGTGCCTCGATAGCACGCATATAGGGCTCGTTTGCTTGGGAGCCGGAGGACCAGGCAGCAACCCCAGGCGTTCGATTTCGTCGGCTTGGGGTCAGGATTGCTGCCTGGGCGCGCAGCTGCATCCAAACAGGCCCTATAGCTGAAGGTTGTGAGAGAAGGTGATGTGCTAGTTTCTAAGTGCCTTTTTGAATCATGCCCTAGTTGGAATTAGTATCACATGGAGATTACTTGTCCCGGCGCCAACTCCAGTCTCAATCAACATTAAAGTAAATCTGATGCAGAGGAAAACTATATCCTTAGGGCTGTATCTCAAGGAAAAAAAATATGAACGATAGTTTTTTGAACACACACAAGAGAACTACTACCTTCATTCGGGAAAGTAAGACATTTTGGACAGCACTATTGGTTTGTGCACAGGCCAAGATTGTTGAACGTCACATAAAAAACAATATAGGGACTATATATGTGCCATTGTATTAAAAGATATTGCTAATGATGTTAATTTGTTCGTTGATGATGTCTTTGCAACATGGCGCAACGCAAACATCATCAGCCACTGAGATTTTAGCTCCAGAAAATGGCGCAAGGGATCCTCCTTTTGTCAGTTTGTGTGGGCAGTCTCTCCATCTTCTGCCAGACCCAGATTGGATATAGCTGCGCGCCTTTGCTGCTGCACGAGGTGTCCACTGATAGATAATTGCACGGCACTGGCCATTTCCGATCCCTGCCACAGACAGCGGGACGGGCCCTGCCATTTGGGGCTTGAGACCTAAAGTACTGGTGAGAATGATCAAATTGTATGGACACGCACTGGCAATGGTGAGTACACGGCAGGCTCTGCGTATGAGATGTAATTCTTGGGTTCCACATATCACAAGTATATCATGGCAGTCTGGCAAGTGGCAACGCCAAACAGCTGTAAGTTCTTCCTTTGGCTGTTGGTTCATAACAGAGATTGTGGATGGCTGACAGGTTACAACATAGAGGGTGGCCAAATAATTACTTCCATGTGTTATGTGAGAGGAATCTGGAAACGGCAGATCATCTATTTAGAAAATGACCTTTTTCAACGTCGATATGGAATAAGGTCAGCTCCTAGGCACATTGTCGCTATTTCCACCAGCATAGTTGGAGCACCAGCCAAAGCCCTGAAGACTGGCTGCTGAACTTAGCACTTAGCACTGGACGGAGAGCAATAGGTGAAGGATCTCTGGTACCGCTCATCCTCTGGAGTTTATTGAAAGAAAGGAACAATGGGATCTTCAGGAAGCAAACCAAACCGGTCCACAACGTTTTTATAGAGATCCAAGTGGATACAGATTTTGGGCACGCAGAAGCTTTAGGAACAATTGTTGATCCTTTATACCACAAGTAATTCGTTTTGTTTTCCCTTTTTACCCTTCCCTTTGAGGGTGGTCTGCCCTTAGAGAATTGTTGTTAGCCTGTTCGCGCTGTAATCATTCTACTTCTTATTAACATATGTTCGACAACCGGATCTTCCCAAAAAATTAGGGGCTGAGACGGTGGCGTATGTTCTTTGCCGCACTAAAGGACACTGTCAGTGTTTAACGACCGAGCACCTGCCTAGGATACCTCAGAGTAGAAAGAAGTCGAGGGTCTCGCCGAGTAGTCGACACACATCCTCCACTCGTTAGTACGCGGGAGGCCCATGGGGTCCTTTGGACAGTACTTATTGAGATCCGTGTAGTCGACGCACATCCTTCACTCATTGTTGTTTTTCTTTCGGACCAAAACTGGGTTGGCCAACCATTCGGGGTGAAAGACTTATTTGATGAAGCCAGCTGCAAGTAGTTTTGTGATTTCTGCCTTAATGGCTTCTTAGGTTTTGCGTTCACGTCAAGTTTTAAGTTGTGCTCGACCAATTCCCTTGGAACACTGGGCATATATGTTGGTTTCCATGCAAACATATCTTTATTATCTCTAAGCAACCTGACGAGCGTGTCTTCCTATTTACAATCTAAACCTGCTCCTATCAGAGCAGTCTTGGATGGATCGCCCGTCAGAAGATCAATTGTCACACCCGGATTTTCACAAAAACCCGAATGCGGCCATATGTGTTCCCAGAAAGTCATAGTACACATATAACGAACAAATATGATAACCAAAGAACATATGATTGAATAAATTCTTCATTAAATAAAGTTTTACATCAGAGTGCTTCATCAATAAACTAATCAAATACAACGGAAGACTAATAAACTCTCAAACTAATGGAGCCGCAATCCACAGGGACTCTAACTGGGAGATCACAACTCAGTAGTACGGCAAATGTTCTGGAAACTTAGCAGCAGACTCATGCCCAGCCCAATCTGTTTACCCATCCAGGATTTTGTTGAATAAATGACAAGTGTAAGTAAACAATTTCTTAGCAAGTATAGCACGGGTATGAAGGCTCAAAATAAGGCTAGACACGGCTTAACTGCATTAGAATTTTTAGTTGGTTCATTTTAACATTAACCAAATTACTACAAGTGGATAAAACCCAGTTGCAACCCAATTAATAAAGTATAAGTGACATTAAACATAAATAAACATCATCTTCTAATAAAAAAGGATCCAGACCGCTCGTGACCCTGAGCAAGGCTATCATGATAGATTTACACTCTGCAGAGGTTTCGCCCTTTACCCACCAGTCGCGTAAAAGCTCAAACGAACTTTAAACCCAACCACGCGGAGGTGGAACAGACCTCACAAATCACACTTCCGAGGTGTGACCGCATAGGGACGCTACGAGGCTTTTCACAAGACACCCTAACAAGACAGTGGCCGCTATGGTACAACACAAGTAGTATGGCCCAAGGCACCGAGATCGACTTACGCCTACGGAGTCACACCATAAGGGGGTCGATGGCGTCCAAAGCGTGGGCATCACACCCAACAATGCGCAACGTGTGGAGTTCCCCATCGCAGGGACTCCCAACACGGGACTATGCCTCACGGGAGCATAGCCGATGGATCACCCGTCCTCGGTGGATCAAACCATACACTCACGAGTGGTTCTCATAGCGCCATCGGCCACTTCGGTAACCACTGACAAGCTAGAGATGTACAAGCTACTTGACCAAGACCAGAGCCATAATAGTTCTAGTGGTGGTGGCAGGCTCCTGGGTTGTCGCTTTAAGAACCGGACCTTATGGAGAGACACTAGAGCAAAGCACGAAGCACATGCTCTAGCTCCCTAAATCAAGTTGCTAAAAAGCAAGTTTTATCATTAATGTTGAAGTGAACCATTAAGCCAAATTTAACAGTTAAATCAAGGTGATAGTAGCCGTGCATAGCAAAATCTATCCACATGCATAAACCCAAGGTAAACAAGGATAGGATATTCAAACTAGGTACAATCTTAATGGTACATCAAATTAGACACATGCATTTATGAAATAATTTAATACAAGGTGAGTAGGTAGCAAGGATTGTATGTGCTATAACTTGCCTTCCTCAAAAGGCGGCTGCTGCTGCTGCTGTGAGTCCTGTCCCTGGAAGTCCTCGTACTCGAAGTCCAACGCGAAAGGCTCACCGACTAGACACGAATCACCACACAAACATCCACACAAGCCAATACATGGAAACAAATAATATTCTATTAGAACAGTACACCAAACAATAGAAACAATACAAATAAAGCTTTTAGAAATAATCTACGCTTCACTACGAACACATGAGTGCGGAAATCACACTAATCGGAGCTAAAACGAAAAAGATATGGTAAATCTAAGATCTAGGGACCTGTTGGCAAGTTTTAAAAGTTTCTAGGGGCTTATTTGAAGAAAACCAAGGACATATACGTAATTACGTGTTAAAACTCGAGGGCCTACATGTAAAAACAGCTAGCCAGGACTGCGGGTTCTATTATTTAATAGATGAGGGGGTTTTCCATAAAAATCAGGACCTTTCTGTAATTATTTCCTAAAGGCGATGGACTGCGGGTTCATTAGGGAAAAGTCGGGGTCGGGGGGGGGGGTTCTTTAACAAAAAGGCCGGGCTGACCGTTACGGGAAAGGTTTGACTCGGGGTGGGGACGCACGGGGGCCGTTGGATCTGGATCTAACGATCGAGTTCGGCCGGGCGATGGAGCTGCCGGCGGCGGGAGGGGCGCGTGGCGGCGTTGCTCGGCCGGCGGTGGGGGATCGCCGGAGTTCATCCGATCTCTTGCTACCGGCCTCCATTTGACACGTGCTTTGGCCCTATGGCTTCGGGGGGAAATGGCGAGTCCACCCCGGGGGTGCAAGTCGGGGATTGTGCGGCGGTGGCGGCGGGCGACAGTGAATTGCGGGCGTGGTGCTCCGGTGAGGTGGGTGGACTCGTTAGGGGGCGAGAGAGAGAGAGAGAGAGAGAGAGAGAGAGAGAGAGGAAAGGGGCTTGGTGTGGTCCTTACCCACGAGTGAAGCTCCTGGAGGGCCAATGCGACGTGGAGCGACGCTGGAGCTAGGATTTCGTCGGCGACCGGCGGAGCTACTAGGCGGCGCACGCGGGGAGGGTGCTGGGGCGCTCGGGGACTCAATGTGAGGGGCTGGTGAGGGTCGTAGGGCTACGGGGTGGCCTTTTATAGGGCATGGGGGGGATCCTAGGCGTGCGGGCCATGGGGAATCGGCGGTGGCCAGCGCGCATCGGGAGTTTCCATCGGGGGGGGGGGGGGGGTGACTTGCCTTGCGCGTGGGGGCCAAGGATGGCAGGTGATCGCTGGAAGGGGGCTGGGGAGGCGTGGTCGGGGCCCATAGGGCGCAGAGCGGGCCGGGATGGCCGGGCGGATCGGCGGGATTCACGCAAAGGAGGAGGGGCACTCGGGCGGGAGGTGGAAGAAGAGCCGGACAGGCGGGGCCCGCCTGTCGGTGGGAGAAGCAGGGGGAAGGGGGGAGCGCGAGCTAGGCCGGGGTGGAGCTGTGGGCCGGCTCGGGGGGGGGGGGGAAGTTGGGCCGAGCGGGTGTTGGCACTTCTTACGATCTAATATCAGGATTGTGAATCCATGTACTGGGTAAGGAGTGTTTCAGTGATTTTTCTTATGGCTCTGTAAAATATATAAATATTCTGCAAGCGCACAGAATTACCGTTGTAGCACTTCACTAGGGAGTAATCTGAGGTATCGTAATTTATATTTCTGCAGAGAAGCTTTGGCAAAATTACTAGCAAACAGATTCGAGACTATCAGAGACGGGTACACTACTAGCAAGACAGTGGATAAACGGTATTGGATAAGAGTGGTTATATCATGACACACAGCTCAAGGGTGGCTCAGATAGGAAAGAGAAGGAATAGATAGTCGGGAGGACAACGAGAAGAGATAGAGGAATCCTAGATACTTTATCTACCTATGTCACTCGGGCTTAGAGATACAGTGGCTGAAGAACCAGTACTCAGAGATCAGGGTTAACTCTAATGTCTTAGCGTCGGGACAATAGAACCTATGACACGCAGAAAGGGATGAGAAGGGGTGCCACCAATCCTACACTTTGGGATCCCGCAGGCCACGACGAACGTGATGGACTACGTAGGCCGTATAGGGCTGTCACCACCTAACGGCTACCACCTCCGTAGACGTGGGGACAAACTAAGGCTACTGGCTAGTCTGGGAACCACTCCCACACTAGTCAACAACTACTTACTCCGCTAGCAAGAGCAAGCAACCTTGTCAATACCCTAGTGACAATTCATCACAAGTATTGAGCAAGATCGAAGAACCAACTAAGACAAAGACTTAATCAAGATCTAGAAGCACTAGAGCTACAACTAACTATAGTCTAAACACGATATAGATGCAACTAGAATAAAGTAGAAGCAAGCTATAAATGGCAAGGGCAAAGTGATAAAGATAACTATATTGATAACTCAAAGTATTACAAAAGGAAAAGGAAAAGATACAAGAGCTTATACCAGAGCTTCTGAAGACGACTCCGGAACATCCGAGGCACAGCTCGACTCAACTCTAACTCCCAACGAAACTATCCTAACTCTACTAGAAAGAAGTGGAATGAGAGCTCCTTGGCTTGAGTGTGTGTGAAACAAGTGAAGTACTTCTCTATTTATAGCTTGAGCACGTCGGTGGGAGTGGAGTGGCAGCCAAGGTGGTGAGAGGCGCTGGCCCGGCCAATTCGGCCGAATCCAGGGGATTTGGGCGAATGGATTGGTTCGGCCGAACTGCCCAGTTCGGCCGAACCATCGGATCCACCGCCTTGGATGCTCTCCCTTGGTCGGTTTGGTAGCTGGGGGTGGTTCGGCCGAACTGGGCCTGGCCCGTGGCCGGCCTCCCCAGCATCGCCTCTTGCTTGTGGACCTCCTGGGCTGGCTTGGGTCGATGTTCTTCATGTTGATTTGGCCCAGAAGTGAGATGGCGGTCGTCCACATGTCACTCACGGTTGTTGCTTGGTCATCGATGATGTGGACGTGTCCCGGTGTCCTGTACGGCTAAGGGGGGTAACCGGCCGAACGGAGTCATTCGGCCGAATCGGTCAATTCCGACCCCTATAGCATGTATTTCTCGTTGTTGTACCTGCACAAGTTTAACTCACCAAAACTCGTGGAACTCTGTTAGAAATAAACCTAAGTACATGGAATGTCACATATATCCTCTTTTATTCCCGAGTATTGGTGGTCAAAACGTGCTGTAACGACCGCCAACAAGCTCCCTCAAGCTTAGACCTTTGCTCGTCCTCGAGCAAAGATAAAGACTTAGGCTCAGGGAATCAGGAGTTGTTACAACCTTCAATCGTACCATCCATCGTGGTTGAACTCGCGGTCGGAGTCTTCTCCTGTGTACCCAAAGTCTGTCCCCAAGGAAATGGGATAGGTCCATGTCACCAACCATAGGTGCAGCAAGCTTAAAAGTATACAAAATATTCAAGGAAATAGGCTAAGGATTCCTATGCGCGTAGCAGCAATATAACCAAGTTGTCTCATCTCCAAACTCCTTTCTCACATTCACTTCCCAAATAACAACCACCATCCTCTCATCCATCATGGGCTAGTCTAGGTTCCCGCATTATCATCCACCAACTCCTCGCTCTAGTTGACAAGGTGAGCTCCCTCCCCACCTGTCTCAGTAGCGCACTGCTCCAACCACTCATGACCCAGATCAAGGTGAAGGTAAGGTAGCAGATTCCCATGCTAATCTGAATTAATCAGTCGTAGGGTCATCCATTATCGAGGATGCAGCTATACGTATAGTTTACACTCTGTAGAGGTTGTACTCCAGGACCCATTCGGGCTACAAGCTGGTGATCTGCCAACTCAAGACGCAACCCACAACAAAGACCCTAACAAGTAACGATACCAACTTGCTTCCCTGGGCTTGGGAAAAATCTGCACGCTAACATCTGCCCTAGGGGTGTGAAACCTTCCCACTAGGGCCAGTGGGGACTATTGTATATCGGGGAGAGTACGCCGCAACGATTCCCCCTTACACAAATCCCGCTCGATCTCCTAACAGAGCTGGTACCTCACCAGCTAGGCTTGCTGGAACCCTCCCCATTCTAGGTAGATGGTGAGCACTGTATAATTTCCACTTTTGAACATTCCAACGAGGTCCTTACTTGTCGATAAAGCAAGTATCAGCATCAAAGTGTATCTGCCGCAAAAGTTCGTAACCGAGACCCATCACAGGTATTGCCGCCCAAACTCCTCAAAGTCACCAAAGGTTGTACCCGCCACAGGTACTCCGTAGGAACTGCCCGAGTGCAGTTCCCAAGCACCCCAGTCAAAAGATCGGGTTATTATCACTCACCTCCACCGCCTAGCCTGTCTATCTTATCCCAAGCCACCCAACTCACACCAAGAGTAATCAATCACTACCATCCCAACACATGCAAGTATAGCATATATAAAGTGGATAATAGGGTAGCAAGGTAACAAGATAGATAAAAGGTGATGCAGGGTATATCATCATGCGAGTAAAGTAAAGCGCTAGCATACTAGTTGCATGTCTAATAGGTATTTTAGAGATTGGTTGGGCGTGAACCTGGTACAACGTCCTCCTCCTCGTCAAAGTAGTGGGCGTAGTTTCGGTCTCCTCCTGACTCTTCGGGGCTCCTAGAGTTGCGGAAAGTAAATAAGAACGGAGACTACTAACAAAATAACTACCAAAATAGTGTAACAAGAAGACACAAATAACACCAAACTCTACACTAACGCGTAGATCATGATTTTAGAAAATATATAGAAATTGGTTTCATATTTTTCTGAGCTACAGTGTCTTATTTTTCGAAGATTAAAACAACTTCTGGTATTTAATTAATTCAAGGAAATTCAGACAGTGACACGTGGTAGCACCAGAGCATGCCACGCGTTGGCCGGCTGACGTCAACATGATTTCATCAGTGGGTTAGGGTATATGATGTCAGCAGTTGGCCCTGCTGACGTTATCGTTGAGTGGTCAACAGTCAATGGGGTCCACGGTCAGTGATCAAAGTTAGTCAGTGGATCCACATGTTAGCCTCTGCCAGCCTATGACATGTGGGCCTTGTCTGTCAACAGGTTAAAAAGAAAAAGGAGAAAAACTCGCGGGCTGAAAGTGCTGGGCCGACCCAACAAGCTCTAGGACACAACCTGGCTAGGCTACTAGGTTTTTGGCCCAAGGGCAGCGTCGTGAGGCTGGTGTTGGCGGTGACGCCAGCGCTTGCGTCAGCGCTGATGCACGCACGGGATCAGGTGCTGCTGGTCGGATCTTCTATGGCCGGGTTGTGCACATGTATGTGTGGTCTCGTGTGTGGCTTGGGCGTGCAAGAACGAGGGCGCGACATCGCGGCGTGGTGCGACGCTCGACGTGGCTCAATGCACGGCGAGCGAGCGGCACTAGGTGGTCCAGCGAGGTTAGACTGCAATGGGGTTTGGCTCCGGCAAGGCTAGGGCTTGGCTAAGGCTTGGGCCAAGAATGGCGCACGCACGCGTGTAGCCCACCTTGGGCTTGCTCGCGCTTGTCGGGACCTCGGCGCGGCGACCACGGCGGCCTAGTTCGGCGAAGAGGCGATGACTGGTTAGAGTGTGTATGCGCGGTCACCAGCTTGCGCTGGGCTGTGCCACAGCTTGACGCGTGGCTAGGAGCGCGTGCACAACGTGCGGTAGTCTGCGGCCGTGACACGACATTGGCTCGCATGCGGTGGCCAGCATCCCGGTCGGCAACGGCCTTGGCTGCGAGAATGCGATGGCGGTTGCGAAGGGTTTAGTTGTGGCGATGGGGTCCTACACAAGAAGCTCGGCTCGAAGGCCGACACACATAGGGCTTTGCGCGGCGGTGGTGACAACCACGGCATGAAGGCCATTCACAGAAGGTTGGGCGGCAGCGCGCTTACCTTGGGGCTGCGAAGTAGCGTGTGGCCGGCTCAAGGTAGGCTCATGGTACGACGAAGACGTGCGGCATGATGTTGTGGCTCCTCCTCTGACACTACTCCGGCTCCCGTCCGGTGGCTCGCGGTTCAGCTCGAGGCGGCGGCGCTCTAGCTCCTCGCGTCGCCGCTCCGGTTTGGCACGTTCCTCCGCCTTCCTACTTTCATTTCCCCTCTCTCTTGATGGCGGTTTGGATGGAGAAAACCCTAGGGCGGCTAGGGTTGGCGGCCGGTAGGCGCGGAGATTAAATAGGGTGGCGAGCCCTAGGGTTTGGGGCCATGGATGGCAAACAATCCTTGGCGTGCGCGCTTTTATGCGTGGCGCGCATCCGGGGGTCGAGCGACGGCTTTTGGCGCGGGGCAGGGGAGGTTGCATGGCTGGCGGGCAGAGAGTTCACACGCGATACGTGAGCTCATGGAGACCGCGTGCTGCTTGGATGCGAGCTGGGTTAGCGCGGCAGCTGGGCCACTGGCTGGTGTTGGGCAGCAAGCTACATGGGGTTGGGCTGCTGGGTTAGAGGGTAGGTTAGTTAGCTTGGCTGAGGGTTTAGGTTTAGGCCAAAGTCAGATTAGGTTAGGTTAGTTTGTTAGTTTCATTTGAATTCAAATTCAAACAAAGAACCAAAGAACCAAATCAAACCTATTTGATCCTTAGTATCCAATTTCAAGTTTTTAAAATTAAATTAAATTGCCTAGGAGCAAAGGGTGCATTTAGAAGACATCCTTAAGGTGTTGGCATGCAGAACATTGCACGAAAAGTTTTTGAAAATTGAGATATTTGCATTCAACAACCTACGAAAAACTGGGATGTTACACCATATGAGCGGCACAGACTCCTGCATGACTGGGAAGTAAATGACTTTTGTGTCATTGTTGCCTCCCATCATCTAGATTGCAGTGGAGTAGATTCTTAACCACTTCTCTGGGTCTTGTTTGCCGGTGAACTTCTCCAGACCAGTCGGTTTGAATGTTGTTGACCAAGGGGTATGCTTGATGCGGTTTAAGATAGAAAGCCATCATACTTGTCGCGATGTGACTCCTTGCTAGAGTAGTCATGCTTGTCATTGTAAGTCTTCGAGTGCTCGTGGGATGGTCCGTTGTTGCGGTCATACTCATCATGGTGCTGCTGCTCGGATTCCATGCAGTTACGCATGCTTGTGTTGATCACGGAGCAAGCATCTCAACTATTGTTTAATCGATGGTGGAGGTCTATTGTTTCACCCTGTCCTTCATTTCAGTATTGTATGCCTCCGACTTGATCCTGCCTTCCTCCGGCCGAGTCCTACCTGCCTTCAGAATGATCTTGTCGCCCTCCCTGAATAGGAGGTTCTTGTTGCCTACTGGTGATATTGGAAGTAGTCTGAGCAAGGGCTTTTTGGGCAGTATGGATCAGTTCGATCGCTTCCCTGATCGATGAGGTCTCGAGCAGATTTTTGATGATCTCTGTTGCCTCGGTTAAGTTGAGCGGTGCTTCTCGGAGTACTGGCTCATCGCCTGTCATGCCAAAGGCTCTGCCCAAGTTATGTGTCTTCGAAACACGCAGGGCAGCCGCGACATGCCTCTCCTTGCATATCATGTTCCTGCGTTGTCTTGCAATCTTCTGTTATTCAGTCTCACCGTTGACCGAGGCTTCTTTGTTTGAGATGTCTGCTATGAGCTCATTGTCATGGTGTCCTCCTGCTCCATCACCGGTAGCCATGAAGACTTCTCTACCTGG
Source organism: Echinochloa phyllopogon (assembly GCA_033239725.1). Classification (NCBI taxonomy): domain Eukaryota; kingdom Viridiplantae; phylum Streptophyta; class Magnoliopsida; order Poales; family Poaceae; genus Echinochloa; species Echinochloa phyllopogon. The sequence continues at coordinate 16,223,822 of BTCW01000015.1, read as the reverse complement.
GTCGGTGATGGGGCTGCTTGGGATGATCTGGGTACACGAGTAGTTCCCGATTCAATCTTCTGAAGAGGAGGGAAGTGGGGCCGTGTACCCATCTTCGTAGGGTAGTTCTTCAGTTATGACGGCCGCCAAATGGAACTCATCATCCAAGTGGGGCTCAAACGGAATCAGCCCAGGCCAGTGACTAACAAGTCCTCCTAGTGTCCTGGAGATGACTAAACCCGACTGGACACCTGTAAGTGGCTCTTCTTCTAGTTGAAAGTTTGGAGCTTGGCTGGTGATGATGAGAATCCCGCAGTGTACATCTGTTGATATACAACTGTGGCGTTGGTGAGTTCGACCGAGAATCGGTCCAAGTGGGGCTCCGATGGGTCCTCCTAGGCTGACTCGGAGTCCAAGACTCCTTTCATGATTGAAAGTGAGTTATACCCGGATGCGAATTGAGTAGTCCGAGTTGAAGTTGTTGAGTGGTTCTCGCCGAGTAGATCAACGAGATCACGAAATGGCTCTGGGGGAGTCACTGTCATTGACGCAGGGCCTGGCTGGTATGTGAGATATCTCGCGAACTTTCCTTTGCCTAAGGTGATGAAGGTCCAGGCGCCGAAGACAAAGGTTGCGCCCTCCTCGATGTCACAGGTGTTGTAGGTGGTTGATCCCATCGCGCCTGTTGTTGAGCTTACAATGAGTTGCCCCATGGTGGGAGCTAGATGTCGATGTCTAACGACTGAGTACCTCAGAGTAGAAAGATGTTGAGGGTCTCACCCAGTTCTCAGAAACAATGGTGCACACGAGGCAATGATTTAGATAGGTTCAGGCCGCAATGTGCGTAATACCCTATGTCATGTATAGTGTATTGCCTTTTGTATGAGTTGTGTTGTTTTGAGGGGGTCCTTGCTCCACCTTATATGTATGGGGAGCAGAGTTACAAGTCGGTTACATGATCCTAGTTGTATACAATAGGGAGTACTACAATATGTAGTTGTGGAGTCTCCTAACATTATACGACTAGTTCTCCGAGTCTACTACGCCGTCTTGCACCATAGTTTACTGCTTCTAGAGTACTCGGGTCGGATTCCTCTTGGTAGAGTAAACTGTAACACCGTAAAAATTACCCATTTAAAATTTATAGTATTTAATTTAATTGTATTATTTATGGTCATAATTTATATAGGTTAAATAACTAACTTCTAGAAATTTAAAATCAAGGAAAAAGTCTACTTCACCCCCCAATCTATGAGGGGTGGAACACATCACTCCCCAACCTATGAAAATGGATTTTTTACCCCCTCAACTTTCTAAAACCGGACAAATCACTCTCTAAATCAGTTTTGAAAAATCATAATAAATAACAGAAAAATCATAAAATGAAAAATCAAATTGTGTTGGACTTCAAATTAGTAGTTCTACGCAGTGAACATATAATACAGAATGCTTTAGTACATTTTTTTCTGTAACTTTAGATCTATGCTTTTCTTCATAGCTATAAAAAATGTACTAAATCATACCATATTATATGTTCACTGCGTAGATCTACTCATTTGGAGTCCAACACAATTTGATTTTCCATTTTATGATTTTTCTGTGATTTATTATGATTTTTCAAAACTGCTTCAGGGGGTGATTTGTGCGGTTTTAGAAAGTTCAGGGGGTAAAAAATCCACTTTTATAGGTTAGGAGGTGATGTGTTCCACCCCTCATAGGTTAGGGGGTGAAGTAGACTTTTTCCTAAAATCAAATATAAGGCTTAGAAACATTTTTGTTGCATTCATGCTGCCACATTAAGTTTTGTATTGCTAGAGGTTCAAATAAGAATTTAAATCTAGTTTAAATTCAAATTTGAATCACCTTTGTTCGATCTCCGCACTCGTCGCCCTCTACTCAAAGTAAAGCCACCTAGGGGCTTCTCCAGGAGGTACTCAAGTCGACCGTGCCCCCCCAGCTCTCTTTCCCTCTCTGAATCGGGCCTAATTGAAAGGACCTTGATGTCACCTAGAGGGGGGAGGGGTGAATAGGTGAATATGCACTTAATCAAATTTTTTTACACAATCAGTACTGAAACCGGACAGTCCGGTTTCCCAAACCGGTCAGACCGGTTTCTGGAAGAGAAACACAACAAATCAATTTATCCCCTCTATGAATTCTAGCACAATGCAAACTTGGTGAATAACTTCTGTAGATGATTTCTAGCAGGTTCACTATGTCCCTGCACACAAATAAAGCACAACCAAGTAGATCAAAGCGAAAGCTAATGTAAATGCTAGAATTGAACTTGTGAGGCAAACAAAATGAGAGACACGATGATTTGTTTTCCGAAGTTCAGATTCATCGCTGCCACTAAGGCTGCCACCAAGGCACGATGAATCCTACGTATCCGTTGAAGGCGTACGAAAGGCGGGATTATGCACACCAAGGCACTTTCCTTGATTCCACTAACTTGTGACCTTTTTCCACAAAGGAGGCAGGACCAGCCTTTACAAACAATCCGTGGCTCACCACAAACTCAATAGCTCACCGGCGACGCCTAGCCGTCTAGGAGGCTTCACCTCTAAGAGTAACAAATGCTTCAATGGTTGCTAGACTGAAGTGCTCAAGCTAAGGATTTGCTCTTCACTGATCTAGCTAGCTCTTACTAGCTTGCAATAGCTCACACACAATTAGCCTCTCAACCCAAATCCAAAGATACAATCAAATTTCAATCAATCCCACAAAGAGATGTTTGGGGAGAGCTTGCTGGTGCTCAAGAAGGTTTTGGATGCACAAGAGAAGGAAGGGAACCAGCAGCCCTCAAAGGAGAGGGCCAAGGGGTATAAATACCCCACACCCAAAAACTAGCCATTATGTCAGTGGAAAACCGGTCAGACCGGTTTCCCAAACCGGTCACACCGGTTTTTAAACGAAACTAGCCGTTAGCACTCCGAGCTCTAAAACCGGTCAGACCTCTTTCCAAAATCGGTCAGACCGGTTTTGGACCAATCAACAGACTTAGTCTCAAAACGACTTCTCTCAAAGGCTATCTCACATGGGTTGACCTATGAGCACTTTTGGTTTTGTAAAACAACTGATGTTGCATCCCTCTTGATAGTACGACATTCATATACTCAAGATTACAATTAGTAAATAAAACTTCCCTTGAGTTTCTATATCTTCATTGATGCCATACTTGATCATTCTCAACTTTTAGGGCACACAACAATTCATTCTTGCTGAGCAAATCCCATCTTGAGCCAATGGCTTAGAATTTCTAAGAGTATGAACCAATTCAAAAGCCATTCCAATATATGATCCATAAATGATTAGATGCTTCACATTGCTTCACTTGATAAGGCTTGATTGAAGTATAGAGATCAAACTAAGACGCTAGACTTTCCCTAACAAAGTCCCTCGACTACAAGACCAACTTGCCCTTCTCTTCGTTTGGAATGTCACTCCCATCTAGCTTGATCCTTTTCATCATATCTTGCCACTTTAAGTTTCACTTTGCTTTGCATCATCATGAAAACCACATTGAAATCCATGTATTCAATTAACCCGAAATATATTCAATATTGTCTTGTATGTTGTCTTTGTCAAATCACTTGTCCATAGGCTTCCATGTACTTGAGACCATATAATATCGATAAGATCATGTCTCATCATGAATGTAACTATTGCCATGGACCACGTCCAAAGGAATTCCAATTTCTTCATGTAGATTGTCCCATTTTGTCTTGATAAGCTTCTACAAGATGAGACCATATATTATCCATAGAATCATATCTCATTTTATTCATAACCACTACTATGGACCAAGATCAAAAGAATTCCAATTTCTTCATGTAGATTGTCCCGTTTTGTTTTGACAAGCTTCTACTAAATGAGACCAACCAATATGCATAAAAACCTTGTCTCATTTGTCATTTCTATTTTCTTATCATTGCTCATCTTTTGCATCATGGGATCAAACACGCTTGCTTGCTTTTATGTCATTTAGAGCCAATGGTAAGTATATATTCTTATCAACAATTACATTGCACGAATATTTATAAGAATAAGACCTGCTCATATGCTTGAGCAAACAAGTTAGATCACGAATCATGTTGTCATATAAATCACCAAAACACATAAGTGCCTAAATGCACTTTCACTAATCACTCGCCGCCGCCTCTCCAGGGCCGCCGAGCCGCTGCCTCACAACGACTGCCGACTCCATCGCTCGTGTCCGGTGAACTCCCGCCGCCGGCCCGAGCGGCGCCGCCGTGTTCTCGGTCTGCCGCTGGCTAGGCAAACCCCTAGCCTCCCTCGCCGTCCGATCCCGATCCAACGGCTCTCGTGCGTCCTCGCCCGAGTCAAACCAGAGACATACCGGTCAGCGCCCGCTGTTTTTGCTTAAGAGCCCCTGCATTTTCATGAATTCAACCCGCCGTCCTGTTTAGTTCAAAAATAATTACGATCAGGTCCTTTTTTCTTCGAAAAACCCCGTATGCTTTAAAATAATAGAACCCGCTATCCTTTTAGGTTATTTTTATGCGTAGGCCCTCGGGTTTTAACGCATAATTACATATAGGTCCTCGGTTTTCTTCAATTAATCCCCTGGAAACTTTTCAAACTTTCTAGTAGGTCCCAGCATCTTAGAAACGTCATATCTTTTCTGTTTTAGCTCCGATTAGAGTGATTTTCGCGCCCATGTATTTGCAGTGAAGCATAGATTAATTCTAAAACCCTCTATTTGTACTGTTTCTACTGATTGGTGTACTGTTCTAATAGAATATTATTTGTTTGCATGTATTGGCTTGCGTGGATGCTTGTGTGGTGATTCGTGTCCAGTCGGTGAGCCTTTTGCGTTGGACTTCGAGTACGAGGAGGACTTCCAGGGGCAGGACTCACAGCAGCAGCAGCTGCTGCCTTTTGAGGAAGGCAAGTTATAGCACAGATAATCCTTGCTGCCTACTCACCTTGTATTAAATTATTTCATAAATGCATGTGTCTAAATTGATGTACCAATAAGGCTATACCTAGTCTTGATTATCATATCCTTGTTTACCTTGGGTTTTTGCATATGGGTAGAATCTTTGCTATGCGCAGCTACTATCACTAGTGTTTAATTGTGAATCTTGACTTAATGGTTCACTTTAACATTAATGATAAAACTTTCTTTTTAGCAACTTGGTTTAGGGGACTAGAGCATGTGCTTCGTGCTTTGTTCTAGTGTCCCTCCATAAGGTCCGGTTCTTAAAGTGGCAACCCAGGAGCCTGTCGCCACCGCTAGAACTATTATGGCTCTGGTCTTGGTCAAGTAGCATGTATGTCTCTAGCTTGTCAGTGGTTAGCGGAGTGGCCGGCGGCGTTATGGGAAACATGGGTGACAGTATGTCTTGATCCACCGAGGACGGGTGATCCATCGGCTATGCCCCCGTGAGGCACAGTCCCATGCTGGGAGTCCCTACGATGGGGAACACCACACGTTGCGCATTGTTGGGTGTGATGCCCGCACTCTGGACGCCATTGACCCCCCTATGGTGTGACTCCGTAGGCGTACGTCAATCTCGGTGCCTGGGCCATGCTGCCTGTGCTGTACCATAATCGGCCACTATATTGTTAGGGTGTCTTGTGAAAAGCCTTGTAGCATCCCTATGCGGTCACACCTCGGAAGTGTGATTTGTGAGGTCTGCTCCACCTCCGCGTGATTGGGTTTAAAGTTCTTTTAAGCTTTTACGCGACTAGTGGGTAAAGGGCGAAACCTCTGCAGAGTGTAAATCTATCATGATAGCCTTGCTTAGGGTCACGAGCGGCCTGGATCCTTTTTGATTAGAAGATGATGTTTATTTCTGCTTAATGTCACTTATACTTTATTAATTGGGTTGCAACTGGGCTCTATTCACTTGTAGTAACTTGGATAATGTAAAACGAACCAACTAAAAATGCTAATGCAGTTCAGCCGTGTCTAGCCTTACTTTGAGCCTTCATACACCCGTGCTATACTTGCTAAGTAAATGTTTTACTTACAGTTGTATTATTCAACAAAATCCCGGATGGGTAAACAGATTGGGTTGTGCATGAGTCTGCTGCTGCGTTTCCAGAAGATCTACCGTACTACTGAGTTGCGATCTCCCAGTCAGAGTCCATGTGGATTGCGGCTCCGTTTAGTTTGAGAGTTATTAGTCTTCCACTGTATTGTTAGTTTATTTATGATGCACTCGGATGTAAAAATCTATTTATTCAAGAATTTATTCAAGCATATGTTCTCTGTTTATCATATTTGTTTGCTATATGTGTACTATGACTTCCTGGGCACACATATTGCAGCATTCGGGTTTCTGTGTAAATCCGGGTGTGACATAAACCAATCCCGTATGTGAGTGGCCCTATGGATCCTGGTTCCACAGACATCATCACCCCTATTCGCTAGACCAAACAACTTAGTCATCGTGCAAGGTTGCCAAAACGATCTGGTTTGAGTAGTCCATGTGGCGAGCATCTAGGAAAAAGAATCATGGGCATGCCATGATACAACATGCAATGCATAACATCATAATGACACTACCACATAATGGATTTTTCGTGAGAGTGAAAAACCATCACAGTATATACTAAATCTTCCACTAAAATGTTTCGTGGTGGCACACCGTTACAAAATCACCCTCATGAATCAAACACCACGAAATTTCAAGATTTGTGACTGTTAACCTACACGAACATGATTCATGGCGGGCATCGCGTTAGGGTTTGATCATCACATTTGTGGGGGTCAAATGTCACACAAAAAATATAGGAAAATAATTCTTGAGAGTGAGCAACACACACGAAAATATGCTTACCCGTCACAAATTGCGTCATCTTCATGAGAGTGAACCGCCAGGAAAATATGCATTTTCATGAGAGTGAAAACCCGCCTGGAAAATATGCTTACCGTCACAAATAGTCTAATTTTCGTGACTCGTTTTTGTGATTGAGCACCGCCAGGAAACTGACTCCACAACATCTGGGAGCTCTACATTTTTCCTGTGTTCCATCACAGAAAAATATGCAAAGCCACCAGGAAATACAGCAAACAATTGAACACATTTGCAGAATATACACAATTGGTCAAAATAACATTGCGACAATCACATTCTCGCCATGAAAAAGAGAATTTTCATGTGAGTAAGCTCACATCTCATGAAATTACTTACTCTCACAAAATCTTTGTTTTCTGGTAGTGTAAAAGAGCTCGTGATTGTGCCCTCTGGCTTGGTTCCCTATGAAATAAAAAATATTTAGTGGCATCCACTTCTGCTGATGAAAGTGCACTACATCAATGTCAAGCGATTGTTGTTCTGTTCTCCTATTTCTTGACATGGACGATCCATCACCACCTATCTTATTGTCTTCTCAAGATCACAGACGTTAACCTTTTCCACCTTAATTATGTTAGAGTTCCCTAGGCCTCCCACTCCAAGTTGATTTTACGTTGTCCACCACTCTCAGTTGCTCACTCATATCCCCGACTTGGGTCTCTTCATAAAAAAAATGTTTTTTAGATGATGGAAACTTTATTTCCAACTTCAGTCATGCTCAATTGAGAATGCATTAGTACACAACTCTAACAAATGGATGCTACCACATCAAACAAAATCACACATCCAAAAGGACATATAGCTAAGACATCTTATACTCACTTATAAAAAAACTCTAACAGAAAGATTATGTAGTCGTTCTGCAGCATTTCGGCTTGTTACGTGATATCGACTCCAAAAGGACTGATTCGCCACATGCGGGTGAACACAGAACCGAAGTTTGAGCCAAATCCAGCAAAGATGAAATAATAACTTCAGCCACCGAACAAACTCTGACCATCAAGCCGAGAATATACCGCCGTAACGGCTCACCTCCCACCAGAAAAAGTGATTCCATAAGACACTGTCCGCCGTTGGAGACACCAGATACTAAAGTGGCAACCAAGCCCTAAAGTGCAGCAACCAACATTAAAGACACAAACCTCCTGCAACCGACACTTAGTGTTCCTTGCAATGCAACGTCTCCACGAAGAAAACAACATCAAACGATGTTGCAATCGCACGACTCGATAAACCAATCTTTGGCTTTTGCCTGAGAGAAACCCATTCAGAATTGTAGGATGCAACGAAACCTGCAGCGAGGAGAAGTGGCGTCTGTACGCATCAGTGCCATCGAGCAATGGCGGCAAGCAACAGAGCATACCATAGCTGTTCCAAATCCACCTCCCATTGGCCATAGGGACTTACATAGTTACGCCAGGCGCTTGACGACGGGGCAACCAATAAGGAAGTTACTGGCCAATGAGCAGATCTGATCATGTGCGCACCGCATGCACCGCCTCCTGTCACCGCCGATTTAGGCATGGATGACTGCACACATCATAAGCAGCTGCAACGACCCACCACTGGTCTCCCAAGCTTGGGATGGCCCGTTGACGATCGAATCCGACTAAGATGAGTCATTCCAACTAGATTCATCACAAAAAAGAGATCCAATGCAGGTCTTGCACATGAACTCGCTTGAACATCAGGCAGCCCGCGAGGATGCATCGGTGGTAGTGGCCTCGCCATGACGCCCACACTTGTCACCCATCCGAACTCCTCTCGAGGTGATAGATCAGACTGGGAGAACAACGGATCTAAGCCCAGAAAAAATAGATCCGGCTGCCGGCTGCCATGGCCACAAATCTCACCGGCGCAAGGAGAGATGAGGGACACTGAAAGGAAGCCCCGTCGTGACCTTGCAGCAGGATGGGACTCTGGCAACAGCGAGAGAGAGGAGGGGTGTTGGATATATGCCCAACAGACAATTGGATTGGACTCACTTATGGGCTTGATCCACGAGGGATCAGGTTTACTAATGGGGCCCATGAGATGGCAGCCCATTAGTATGGCCTATATATATGTGGGATGGGGCTAGGGGTGAGACACCAGTCGCCGACACTGCCCAACCCCTAGCCGCCCTCTCGCCTCTCCCTCGCCGCGCACGCCCTTGGTGCTGGCACACCAGCGCACGACGTTCCATCCTTGTACGTATGGATACCTCGGAGGTGCTACGCTTGGAGCACAAGGATGAACCACACGTGTAGGACCAGGCGGATGTGAGCAACTGCACGGCACTGCCACTTCGACGCGTTCTCTACATCGAGATGGTTCCGCTGCATCTACACGTCTAGTGGTAACAAACCGTGATCTATAATTGCTGTTGATCCTGATTATGGGGTTATCAATTTTTGTATTGTGCAAGCGTAGCCTCTCTGTTCCCCTTCAGTGGTATCATGAGCCGTGTAACTATCGTTATAGGTTCGGATGTGTGCATATGGAGATATGCTTTGTTGTAGATGAGTCTCTAATCAGTTCATAATCTTTGCTATGATGGTCGTGTAACGAATTGCTCCTACCGGTCGGAATTCTGCCATCGGAGCTAAGTGATACACGTAAACCCAGACATGGTGACATGTAGATCAACTGGATTGGTCGAATCGAACTTAGGTCAATGGCCGGGCGCATGGCGATGTGCGGCGGTGTGGATTGGATCCATTACCGGGCCGGGTTTTGCGTGAAAATTAGGTTGTTCATAAAACAGCCATACTTTTGCATACGACCTCTGATTGAAATGATTTTTATATGAAAATTCATCTACAAAAAATTTTACACATGATTTCGACTATCTATGGTAGCTTCGCTGAATTTATATTTGTGAAAAAGGGCCAGGAATATAGAGTTTTCAGCGATTTAAGTTTGGACGTCGGAATCGCCTAACTTGTTTTTGCGGATTTATGTGATCGGTATGGCCCTATGTGTATATGATGCATGTATGTAATTAATCATGACCTGTGCGTTGTGAGTAGAGCAATACAGCTGGAGCCATATGTATTGTCAAATTGATGTAATGGCATGCGTGCCAAAATGTGATGATCTATTGCGCGGTTGTGTAATTTATTTTACTAGCATGCGTTAGATAGTTCTTGGAGGACTCATCACTAGAGGATGGCATACATGGATCGTGGAGATGGAAATAATCATGTGGACAATACAATGGAGATAGAGATCACCATGTGTTAATGAGCCATACCGTGTCATTACTATGTGAATGCCATTCTTATTGTTTTATTTCTACTTATGCGGCGATAATGGTTATTTTTCTGCATGCGATGGTAGAAGTAGAACGATCCCTCGCAATGTTTAAGTTCTAAATGTTCTCCCAACTAATCCTTGCACCGTCACATGTCTTGTACAATTAGTGGTGGGTCTATGAAATTAGGGTGCCACTAGTTTTTCTTGACTAGATGTGTTTGTTTCAGATACTTACTCGCATAAAGGGTTGGTTAACTTAGACAAGGTCATCTTAACGGTTAAGGACCTTGGGGCATAAAGGTTGGGTGCCGAGACATAGAGATGTCACCCAACAACAGGAGTCATATGTGATATGATTAGCAAAGGGTTGCTCACTGATCTAACATGTCTCCTAGCGGTGATGCTAAAGCTCACTAGTGGACTTGTTAGTTGTGGGTCCTGAATCACTATCAACGGAGTAGATTCTGTTAAATTGTTTAATGTGATTTACTCTGTCATGGATATTTTGTCTTAGTATTTTGCATTATTTTCTGTTGTAGATCAATGGCACCTAGCACCACACTATTTTCTTTTCGTTCGGTCCTCGAGAAGGATAAGTTGAATGAAACAAACTATGCGGATTGGATCCGCAACCTGAGAATTGTTCTCAGGCTTGAGAAAAAAAGGAAGAAGTTCTGGACACCCCATTACCACCAGAGCCTACTAAAGATGCAACTGCTGCTGTGAAAAATGCTTACAAGAAAGCATGTGATGCCGATCTTGAAGTGAGTTGCCTTATGCTTGCTTGCATGGAACCCGAGCTATAGATGTAGTTTGAGACAAACCATGAGGCGCACTATATGATTGAGGCGCTTAAGGATATGTTCCAAACTCAGGCCAGGACTGAAAGGTTTAATGTCTCGAATGCCTTTGTGCAGACCAAGCTAGTAGAAGGCGCAGCGGTAGGACCACACGTGATCAAGTTGGTTGGTTACACCCACAGGTTGTAGAAGCTAGGCTTCCCACTTGGCCAAGAGTTGGCCATTGATTTTATTCTAGCATCACTTCCGCCTAGGTTTGGCAACTTCATCTCGAACTACCATATGCATGGGGCGGAGAATGGCTTGAATGAGTTGTGTGGCATGCTCAAGATAGCAGAGGCTGATAGTAAGAAAAGTGCTGGCAGCAGCCATGTGATGGCGGTCCAAAACAGGCCTAACTTTAAGAAGAAGGGAAAATCTTGGAAGAAGAAGGGCAAGGCTAAAGACGTGATCTCCCAGCCAAATCCTACGCCCCAGGCTAAACTCGGACCAGCTGCAGATGAAGAGTGCTTCTTCTGTAAGGAACATGGTCACTAGAAGAGGAATTGCAAGTTGTACCTAGCTTATTTGAAGAAAGGCGCTAGTAAGAGTACTTCCGCATCAGGTACACTTGTCATTCATGTTACAAATATTTTCCTCGCTGATTCTTGTATTAATTCTTGGGTATTTGATACTGGATTGGTTGCTCATATTTGCAATTTGATGCAGCGACTAATAAGAAGTACAAGTGTGGGAAGAGGCAAAGTTGATTTCCGCGTGGGCAATAATGCATGAGTTGCTGCTTTGACCATCGGGACGATGCAACTCCACCTCCCGTCAGGATTTATTATGGAGTTGAATAATTGTTATTTTGTTCCTAGTTTGAGTCAAATCATTGTGTCTCCTTCATGTTTGATGAATGATGGTTATTCATTTGCGAGTGAAAACAATGGTTGTGTGATCTCTAAGAATGACATGTTTGTGGCTCTTGCTTCCGTTGTGAATGGGTTGTTTATTTTAAATCTTGATGATTCACCTATCTGTAATATAAGTACTCAAAGACCTCAGTTGAATGATTTGAATCCTACCTATATGTGGCATTGTCGTTTGAGTCATATAAGTGAGAAGCGCATGAAGAAGCTCTTTTCTGATGGGCTTTTAACTTCATTTGATTTTGAATCATACGAGACATGCGAAGCTTGTTTGCCAGGCAAGATGACCAAGATGCCTTTCACAGCTTTTCCTGAGAGGGCGCAAGACTTGTTGGAACTCATACATACTGATGTATGTGCACCAATGAGCACGACAACTAGAGGTGGATTTCAGTACTTCATGACTTTCACTGATGATTTTAGTAGATATGGCTATGTCTACTTAATGAAGCATAAGTCAAAAACTTTTGAAAAGTTCAAAGAGTTTCCGAATGAAGTTGAAAATCAGCGTGGCAAGAAAATTAAAGCTTTGTGATCTGATTGCGGAGACGAGTATTTGAGCCATGAGTTTAGCACTCATCTGAAGAGTTGCGGAATTGTTCCACAACTTACGCCACCTGGAACACCTCACAGAAACGGTGTGTCCGAGCGACGTAATTGAACTTTGTTGGACATGGTTCGATCAATGATGAGCCAGTCAGACCTACCATTATTGTTTTGGGGTTTATCTCTAGAAACATCAGCTTTCACACCAAATAGGGTACCGTCTAAGTCTGTGGATAAGACACCATATGAGATAAGGACTGGCAAGACTCCCAGTTTGTCTTTTCTGAAAATTTGGGGTTGTGAATCATATGTCAAGCGACTTCAGTCAGACAAGCTTACACAAAAGTCGGACAAGTGCATATTCATGGGATATCCAAAGGAAACCATTGGGTATTATTTCTACAACCGATCATAGGGCAAAGTGTTTGTAGCTCGGAATGGTGTTTTCTTGGAGAAAGAATTTCTTAAAAGCGAGAAAAGTGGACAGAAGGTGTATCTTGAAAAAGTTCGAGATGAGCCTATGAGGCAAGACTCTACGAGTGATCCTAATGTAGCAGAACAAGTTGAGGCACCTGTGGCAGGAGAGGAACCACCACGGCCACGAAGGTCCGAAAGGACACATCGCGCGACTAATAGAATGAATCTCCTAGTTACGGGAGAGCGTGAGATATTGTTGATAGACAACGATGAGCCTAGGACCTATGTGGAAGCAATGATGGACCCAGATTCCGAGAAATGGCAAAGTGCCATGAGATCCGAGATAGATTCCATGGGAGACAATCAAGTTTGGAACTTGGTTGACCCGCCTGATGGTGTGAGACCCATCGAGTGCAAATGGATCTTTAAAAGAACGAGAGATATGGACGGAATGTTAACGTTTATAAACCATGACTTGTTGCAAAAGGTTTTCGATAAGTTCAAGGAGTTGACTACGATGATACATTCTCTCCAGTAGCGATGCTTAAATCTATTCGGATCATTCTAGCAATAGCTGCGTATTTCGATTATGAGATATGACAGATGAATGTCAAAACAGTTTTCCTAAATGAGAACCTGGATGAGGTGAGAACCTGGATGAGGATGTATATATATATGATACAACTCGAAGGTTTTGTCGATCTGACTAATGCTGGAAAAATATGCAAGCTTCAGAAATCCATTTATGGGTTAAAGCAAGCATCTCAGAGTTGGAACCATCATTTTGATGAGGTAGTCAAAGGGGTTGGCTTCCGTTAGAATGAAGAAGAGGCTTGTGTTTACAAGAATGAAAGTGAGAGCTCTGTTGCATTTCTAATCTTGTATGTAGATGACATATTGTTGATTGGGAATGATATTCCTATGCTGGAATCCGTTAAGACTTCACTAGAAAAATAGTTTTTCTATGAAGGACTTAGAGGAAGCGGCATTAGGATCTATAGAGATAGATCGAGGAGGCTTATAGGATTAAGCGAGGATACTTATATTGACAAAGTGTTGAATCGGTTCAGCATGGAACAGTCCAAGAAAGGGTTCTTGCCTATGTCACATGGCGTACACCTCACCAAGACTCAGTGTCCTTCGACGGCTGATGAGCGGGAGCGCATGAGTAAGGTCCCTTACGCTTCAGCAATTGGATCTATCATGTACGTCATGATAAGTACTCGTCCAGGTGTCTCATATGCTCTAAATGTTACGAGCACCCACCAGTCTGATCCAGATGAAAGTCACTGGATAGCAGTGAAAAACATTCTTAAGTACTTCAGAAGGACTAAAGATGTGTTCCTAGTCTATGGAGGTGAGGAAGAGCTCATTGTAAGATGTATTCAAACTGATCCAGACGATTCAACGTCGCAATCGGGATTTGTGTTCACGATAAATGGTGGTGCTGTCAGCTGGAAAAGTTCTAAGTAGGATATTGTGGCCGACTCTACAACAGAAGCCGAGTGCATCGCATCTTCTGAAGCGGTGAAGGAAGGTGTTTGGATGAGGAAGGTCCTCATTGAACTTGGTGTGTTTCCCAATGCATCTAGCCCATTGGAACTCTACTATGATAACAATGGGGCAATTGCGTAGGCTAAGGAGCCTAGGAATCACCAGAAGAACAAACATATACTACGAAAGTTTCACCTCGTTCGAGAATTCGTTAGACAATGTGAGATAAAGATATGCAAAATACATACAGATTTGAATGTTGCAGATCCTTTGACAAAGGCTCTTCCACAGTCTAAGCATGAGTCACACATGAGAGCTATAGGTATTAGATATCATCTAGATTAGCTCTAGTGTGAGTGGACAATAGTATTGTATCTATGATATATTGTTTATTTACTGAATATCCATGAAAGGCAACTTGTATATGATTGGCAATTATTTAAATTGTTTGTGAAACTCTTTACTTGTATGGTTATTCTAAAGTTGTCCCTAATCTGATTAGCACATGTATTAGTTGATGACTATGTTTCACAAGTCATGGACATGAAGATGTCAAACTAATGATGTGGGCTCATGTATGACATGGGGCTGGACTGACCCAACTTGAGATCTTGTTGTATGTTTATCTCTTTTCACAACGCGTATGCTTTGTCCTAAGACCTGAGATTGTCGCATGTACTCAGGATGTGAATTTACCTACTAAGGGACTATCAAACACTACTCCGTAACTGGGTAGTCATAAAGGTGGTTTTCGGGTTTATGCTGTGAGGCGTGGTCAATCAAGATGGGATTTGCCCCTCTTTATACGAGAGAGATATCTCTGGGCCCCTCGAGTGATCGGAACAATAAATGCATGGCCGTGCTAGGTTAAGTGTTACCCTCTTGAAGGATTTGACTCACAGTTTCGAGAAAGAGAGGTCGACTTGGAGTTAGACAAAATATCGTGAGGCAAAGAGAATAGCTTGTACGTGATGTTGTGGTGGTTCGTCTGATATGATCTTTACGTGCGCATGGGAGTTGACACGTCTTGCTACAGACCGCTATCAACTATTGGGCCGAGTAGGAGTACTCGGACCATGTCTACGTGTACATGAACCCATAGGGTGAACATTGAAAACTCGTCTAGGTGATTGTCTCTAGTGCAGGTGAGAGACTGTTGGATATATGCCCAAGACACAATTGGATTGGACTCGCTTATGGGCTTGATCCACGAGGGATTATGTTTACTAATGGGGCCCATGTGATGGCAGCCCATTAGTCCGGCCTATATATATGTGGGAGGGGGCTAGGGGCGACACACTAGTCGCCGACGCCGCCCAAACCCTAGCTGCCCTCTCGCCTCTCTCTCTCGCCGCGCGCGCCCTTGGTGCTGGCAAACAGCGCACGGTGTTCCATCCTTGTACGTATGGATACCTCGAAGGTGCTGCGCTTGGAGCACAAGGACGAACCGCACATGTAGGACCAGACGGACGTGAGCAACTGCACGGCACTGCCACTTCGACGCGTTCATCTACATCGAGACGGTTTCGCTGCATCTGCTCGTCTAGTGGTAACGATCTGTGATCTATAACTGCCGTTGTTCCTGTTTATAGGGTTATCGATTTTTGTATTGTGCTAGGGTAGCCTCTCGGTTTCCCTTCAAAGGGAGGGAGAGCCGGAGAGAGGAGAGGAGGGGAGGGAGAGGGCTGCGGCAGACGGACGGCATGGCGGCCGCACGAGGGCCTCGCGAGGGACATATGATGCTTTGCTCTGACGTGTCTTTTGAATGCAAAGAAACAACAAATTACGTACACTATGCATCTATGAGTACTGACTAGCAAGCGAACTGAACAAAAAGTACCAATATATGCAAGTCGTGCACCACTGTTCTGCGCCTGTAATTATTTGGGGGAGGTTGTAGTACATATGTATGGTGATCTTTTAAATGAGGTGTACACAGACTTTCAACTAAATTAGTTTTTTTCCCAAAAATGACCTTTACCACATATATACATGGCATCACTCAACTCTCGGGTTCTCCATTTCCAGTTAGATGCTCCCCCAATTGCTAGTTTCAACACCATGAAGTCAACTCTTTTTATTTATCACTTGACGTACAAGAAAAATATGTGATCATACTACAAATATATGGCTCGGTTCGTAAGTCACAAGTAATGAAGTGATGAAAGACTTTGGTGCATTTGCAGAGTTATTACACATTCCAACTAGCCCTGAAGCGACACATCTGTCCTTGCATGGTAAACTAGACACATTGTCATGTTCACAAGGAATTATTATTATTTGCAATTTAAATATTCTTACCAAACCGTAAAACATACTCTTCCCATCTCCAAAAAAGTCATTCTAATTTTGTGTGTTAAGTCAAATAATCTTATGTCTGATCAAGACTATAGAGCGAGGATGATCAACATTTATAACACTAAAAATGTATACTATGAAAAAATATTTTATGATGAATATAATAATGATACCTAATTGTAGACGCAAATATTTTTACTTTTTGTATGAACATGGTCAAATAATTTTAGATAGTTTGACTTAAGTCAAAACTAAAATTTATTTATTTTTGGGATGAATTATTTTTGTATGTGCTCCCCACCTACAGGAGAAAAATATGGGCCGTGGAAATTGACAGAATCAGCTTGGCCTAGCAGATGAGTTAAGCGTAATTCTCCATTCCTACTTGTAGTATCCAAACTAGGTTGATCTAAGGAGACTTGAACATGTCCGCTCTGACCACCATTTCTCTTTTGCATCACCGTTCGTGTGCTCATGGTGTCCTAAAGACATGCGGCGAGGGCATTGTGCATGAACTCGCAAATATCCGTATAAATTGTTTTCCTGTTCCTGCCTCAAACACTTAGGAGAAAAGAAGTAATCAAATATTCATGGTAATGAAACAAATAAACAAGACGTGCAAAAGTAGTACCCAAATCATATCGGAATGTATGTCTTTAATTCAAGTTCTTCGTTGAAATAACCTCTGGTTTTCAAGGAACTTTTTCCAACACTTTCACACGAAAACATATAAATGGAATTCTTGATGGATATCAAATCAATGATGATAGAGGTACAATGCGATGACCAAAATTATTTTTGGAGCGCGTCAATGATGCTTGTGATAGAGTCCTAGTTGTAGCCATTGATCGAGATCAACATCCGCCGTCCCTCTGTAAGGGCCATTTTCTGTGATTTTAGTGACTGAGTCACAGCATAATTATTGGGACCAGTACGTTTGTCTAAGTTTATACTTGTAGATTTTATAAGTCACAAGGTTTAATTCAAGCCATCCAAATACTAGAAAAAGCAATAACTGAGAAATGAAGTGAAAACAATAAATATTCATGACTGATGCATTTGACCAATTCATTCGGTGAGGGATAAAATAAGCATTGAATCAATTGGTGCCTTCAAACTCAGCGGAAGAAGATGGGCAAGACCACCGACTCATTTGTTGAGTCTCTGAATCAAGCACAGAATCAGCTAGGAATTTGGTTGTGGAACGATCGACTCATTCTGTCATGTCCAAGAGGCCCTCGCAAAAACAGTCGGTGATAGGAGTGGGCCACGGACGACAACCATCCACCGGGTACCTTGCAGAGGAACAACGATTGATTCAATTCTACTGTTTATGGGTGAGTGAATCAATCAATTTCTACCCATTGGAACAACGGGTAGTTTCTATTGTTCTAGCTATAAATACCCCTACACCCGGTCATTTCCAGTGTTGTAGAGCTTAGGAAAGTTGTTGCTTTGTGTTCCACACATATTTTTTTAGCTGTATCCAGTAAAATGATCAAGAGAAGATTAGAAAAATTAGCAATAAGGCTTAGGTCTTAATGAGTTCCGGTTTAGGCTTGTTAGCGCATTGCTTTAGGAGTTGTAGCTTAAAGTTAGGTGAGGTTTGCACACCTCTTAGTTATCGGTACTTGTGTGCACTTAGAGTTGTAAATCCGGGGCTTATAAGTCTTACGAGATCATCTAACTGAGTTTGTGGAGTAGCCGTCAGTAGTTGTGAGAGGAGAGGTTTGTGGAGGTTTGACGAAGGTCTACCTAGTGAAAGCGGCGAGTAGCATTCGGGAAAGGCAAGACGCTGACCCAATCGCGCGTCGGGAGAGCCCGTCGGTTATCGTCAGAGTACTTGATCGTGTGAAGCACCTATGTCCATTGTTATAGGATTATCAATTTTCTAGAACATAGTACATTTAGATAGAATTGTGATATATAGTTGATAGTTTTTATGCGCTTGGAGCCTTAGTTTTTAGAACATATAATTTACCGCCCTTCGGGGTGCCGCGGTCTTTTTTTTCACCCCCAGCCGTTAGGCCGTAGAATAGAGCTGTTTTACAATAATTGGAGAGATACCCACCGGTACCTGAAAATGTCTAGTATAAATGAATGGTTGGTCTCGTTATTTTTGGTATCTGGGTCCACAAATTTGTTACCTCTGGGTACCTCTATCTAGATACCTCTAGGTACTTCATTTGTTTCTACCGTCCAATTTCTCGGAACGGATGACTCTAATTAATCTCAATCATTTTAAAATTCCTCCCAGGGATAATGTCAGGGACGCAAAGGGGTTCTCTACTAGTGAACTACGTGGCAAAGTGAATCTGCAATTACACAGAAATTCGTAAGTCCAATGAATGATGAAACGTCAACAAAGTTGAGAACACTTCGGCTGTGGTTGGTCAGACTGTATTGACTAATCTTGAAATGCCCGGTTAGAAAAAAACACATCAACAAGCTAGGCAGAACGATTAAGAGGTAATATATATCTGAATTCTTACATATTTGCAATCGGAGCTGTTTTACAATGATTAGAGAGGTACCCACCGGTACCTAAAAGTACATAGTACAAATTAATAGTTGATCCCACTATTTTTAGTACATGCGCCCATGAATTTGGTACCTTTAGGTACCTCTAGGTACTCACTATGTTTCTACCGTCTGATTTCTCGGAACGGATGACTCTTATTAATCTCAATCATTTGAAAAGTCCTGAAGCAATTGATTATCACGCATAAAGAATCCTTGTTTTTTTTCCTATTTTAGTTTGCTGCCGAGGTTCTAATCATCGCATATTAAATTGCAACTGTGTTTTAATCTCCATGAACAACATAGTCCTACAAACCGTCCACCACTGAGCCTCCTCGGAATATTGGGATAAGGGCAGCTACGTTGCTACACTTCAGCGGTCTCATAGGTCGTCTCATGCAGTGCCACGTCGGATTTTTGCTGATGTGGAGGAGAGAGCGAGGTGAGAGAATGAGGTCGTTGCTTCGCGAAACAACCGCCTCATGATCTAAATATGACAACTCCTCCACCATTGTACGAGTTTTGTTGCCATACAACCAATAAAATTTCTCTATTTCCCCATAAATTAAGGGATACAACAACCTATTGTATAGGTTATATCTGATAAGTCGTCTCAAGATTAGGTGTCACTGCATGAGACTGTCTATTTGACGGCACCAATATACTTGCCTTAACGATCAGCTCTGCAGCCACCTAATCATTTCAGATAATTATTTTACGGAATCAAACGTAGAATTACTTTTCTACAAATACATTTGACAGAGCTTCTCCTAAAATCACCTTGAAGCTCTTACAAATAAGCCCATAGTTAATGCATTATAAAAGTTCCAAAACGCTGTTTTAATTCGAATTTTAATCTTTTTTACATGGTTATAAAAGCAATGGAAAAGTGATCCGGCTCTTGCTTTGCATTCACGTTTCTCAACGATGACGTGCCTCGGCCTCAGAACTAACTTAATTTGTATACCGTTCCGAAAATTTCTCATGTGCATATTTTTATAAAAAAGATGCAAATGATTTAGACACTAGTATATTGCAAAGTAAATCCCAATCCGTGTTAAACCTTGCTGGCTGCAGCTAGCTCTTGCCACAGCAAGGTAGTAAATCCCAATCCGTGTCAGCCCGAGTCCGACTCGAACACAGCAGCCGTTCCCCAATAATATAAGCGTATATGCATGAGGAGGCCAAGGCTCGCAACTTCCCTGGACCTCAGAAGGACGAACGAGATCAGATATAATTAATGGACGAGCTCAGGAAGAAGCAGCCGTTCACCGGTCTATGCATGTTCTACGCCACCGTGCTCCTGGGCGCCGTGACTTCCCGCGTCGGCCTGGCGATAGCCGGATCAGGGCAGGCGAACCTCGTCGGAACATGCCTGTATGGCGGCGGGACGGCGCTCCTGGCTCTGCTAGGTTTAATGGCGAGCGCCTGGATCACTATGGCTGTGGCTGATGGTGGACGCTGCGGATGCGCGCCCTGCCGCCGCATGGACCCGATCGAGTAGCCGCATTATATCCTGGGCGAGCGCTTGCACGCTCTCGAATTTACTCCACACCCAGCCGGTTTCATTTGCTCTGATTGCGTTGTACCTGCTGTATGTCTCGTGAGCACTTACTCTGATTTTGTACCGCGTCCGTGAGCACAATCGTTCCAGGATTTTGTAATTTACACAATGACACATCATGACGACTCGATCGATAAGATATTGGGCAGATGCTACCAACACTCATATCTCTGCTGCTCAGTAGATTAATTGTTACGCTTATATGGTAAAAACCAAAACTGTGAAACCAAACCCTTCTGCATAGTACGTAGTATTACAGATCGAGGAAACAGAACGAGCTAATGCATGTGACCGATATGCCACCGTGACTAATGCATTACTGAAACGAGCTAAAGTATAGTCCCTTAAATAAATAATAATTAAACATATTAAATATAAACTAATTGTAAAATATAAATCATGTCTATTTTGCGAGACGAACATAACAAGCCTAATTAAGCTATAATTAGTATATAATTATCACATATTTATTGTAGCATTACATTGTTTAATCATGGACTGATTAGGCTTAATAGATTCATCTAACCAAATAGCCCTCGTTTATGTAATGAATTTTTTAATTAATCTTTATTTAATACTTCTAATTAGCATCCTTACATCCTATACGACTATATGACGGGACTAAATTTTTGCCATGGGGATTCAAACATCCCCTTAATCTCAGTATTACAGATAATGATGACCATTAATTTCCCACTGTAGTCAAATTTGGATTTCCTGCGCCTCCCCCTCCAAGTTGATTTTACCTACTAGTATACTTGTTCACTCATCTTTTGCTCACTTCAGAATGCAAAGAAACAATAAACTTTGCTCAAGACACCCATAATAGATGCCTGACTCATCTACCATCTTGTTCGTGGATCATTTTCAGGGCTGCATTGGATTTGTTTGTGGACTTTGCTTCAGAAGGATGAGGATCAAGACACCATAACAGAGGCCTGTTGTGCTAAAGCGAGCAAAGATGAGTGACTAAATCGATCGTAACTTGATAGGGCCAGTTTAGAGCACAATCGACACCGAGGACAGATTTTCGTCAAGAAGGGGAGGATGATGAGGACATGACATCCATGCATACGACTATGCTTCGAGAATGGTATGGATATGGAGGAGACTAGCAAGGGTGTCCAAACCATTAAGGAGGCCTAGAGTTTATCTGGTTCGAGACGCCAAGGTGGAGGTCCAAAAAAAATTAAGTTCAAGAACATTTCGGAGTCCAGAAGCAGCAGGCACCAAGATCATCACCTAGGTTGCATACAGACTCGGTTTTTAACATTCTACGTATGCATGAAAAGCTAAGGAGACAAGTTTTCCGAAGCACTTATCTCATGTCATAATTCCTTAAGTCGACATGAATCGTAAAAACAATGGAATGTCCAGAATCTGTTAGCACGCTGCGTCATTATCTTTTGGGCCATTAGGCCGTGTATTGTGTCGGAGCCCATTAGGGGCGCCCCCTACAACCTGAGCTCAGTCATAGGAGCATATATTCAGTAGTCAATATTTAGTTGTAATTTTCTTTTGAGAAATAGATTCAATTCACTATAACAGTGGCGATAAGTCCTTTTACTATGATCCAAGCCCGTTTTCTTGTTTCTTCTCGACTGTGGTGATTAGTCCTTCAGTGTAAAGGGCTTGGACCTCTTATTTATCTTTGTTTCATATACATCTGCAATTTTAGATTGTATTATTCACGTTCTTACTTGTGTTCTCAATTCTCATATAGGGAAAACCATTGTGGCGAGGTAAATTATATGCGCATGGTTGATAACCAACAGAGCATTGGTGTAGTGGTTGCGGGGGTTCGAACATGAGTGATTAGAAGTCTGGATCGTCATTGTCAAGATCTCCACCAATCGACTTACTATCATCTTACGGATCGGGATAACCCCTCTATTAAGTGGTATCAGCTTTCTAGGTTGTCCATTAGGTAATTTGCATCCCCTCTTTGTTTAGTTTATTCCATCGTCCTAAAACTCTAGAAAATTGCCCCATAAAACTATGTTCATCGTGTTTCCGTTGTCCTACAATCCCTTTAGGCAATACAATTTTTCTTTTCAATTTGCTTTTCTAAATTTAGTCCTCGTTGTATCATTGTGGTGGTCGTGTCTAGTTCTTAGTCTTTAGTGTCGAGTCTGGTAGTGGCACGTGATAGATTTATTCCCATAAGTTTTTTCTAGCTCCTCATACTTTTTGTTGATGTTGTTAAGCTAGCCAATAGTGCCTTAAGCTGTGACTAACATTAATTCATTATAATCATTGTTTTGTGCCACTCTCTGGTACTAAAAAAAGAGAATAGAAAAGGCGCACCATTAAAAAAAGTAAAGAAGAAAAAGTGAAAAACAAAATAAAAAATTCAAAAGTGTTTGCATCCTTTTGAGTTCTTGTGCTGAGGTGTATTGTTGCTTCCTTGAACTAGGTTCGAGACAAGTTTAGGCCGACGACATATACTAGCTTGTGACTACTATTCAGTTTCGCAATTTCTGAACTTTTTTTTCTAATCATAGCTACTAAATATTGCCTACAAAAGATCTCCACATACATGCTTCTAATACATTCAGGTTCTACCTTGCAATCACAACGCTGACTCCCATCAAGATATCAGGAACCAGCCACAGGCTGTACCACCTATTTCTTTGGTAATAACACTTGTAAGAGGCGTGGTAAGAAGTTTGGGAGTGTGTGACTTTACTCCTTGACCACATCATAGTAGATGATAGGAAACTATACACTTGTGTGTTTTTTGGTTTGCTACTAACAATGATTGGTGACAACACTCATCGTTATGAGACTACAAAGATGTCTAAGACACGCACTAGTACTGTTACAACTCCTTTCCCAGGTTATTCTATTCTTTCTTCCCTGCCAACTTATGATGGTGTATGTACTGATCAATACATAGAGTTGGAAATTAATATAGATAAGATATTTTTAAAATATTTTATACGTGAATAGAGAAAGATTAAAAATGTCACTAGTGTTTTAAGAATCTCTGCATCAACATGGTAAATTAAAGTGCTTAAGATAAACCTCAATTCATGGCAAGATATGAAAATTTTGTGAATCCATGTGTATTTAATTCATATAATGAGGTGCATCGTTTAGAGGACCAGTCTCTATTGTTGTTCCTCCTGCTATGACTAACATTTTTCAAGACTCCATACAAAAGAGAGAGAAGAATGAGAGAAAATGAGGTGCTCATAGCCTCATGTGAAAATTCAGAACCAACATCTTCTAATGCACCTAATACTATGGCTGAAAATGAAAGCTAAGGTAATGCCCATGGTGCTACACTCACGAAAGGTGAGATTTCTCTTAACATGCTGAATTTTTCGACCACTCATGCTACTATAAAGAAACTACTAGTGGAATCTTCTATTGATTTATTTTTGTCATATGTCAATTTGCTTGATGTTCCTTGAGAAAAGGATGAATTGTGTGATAATTGTTTTGTTGTTCCAATGCCACAATCGATGAATGAATATGCTACAGATGTTTTTTGAATCGATCACTTGTGCTGAAAATAGACATGTTCTTTATATTGGTACTGATAAGGATGAGCTAAAATTGTTGTCTTCTTTAAAAACTTTAGGTTACATTGAATTTGATATTTTGTGTAATCTGATTAATTTGGAAGAGACACTTTTTGGATCCATTGATTTACCATGGTTTGCGAAGCACATATATAATGTCATTGGCAAAACAACAAAGGACAATATTTGATACACCGAGTTTATATTTGTTGTACAAGATTGTGATGAACTAAATTGTCTCTCTAGTTTTGTTTTAACAATTCAAATTCACTCCCAAGAAGGGGAACATTGTTGGTTGGTACCTATGTGTGCTAGTGCTGATTTTTCTTGCATTGAACGCATTCTAGCGGTTATCAACCATCAATTCCAGCATTTGAGTTTTTTAGTGCTAATCTTTTGCAGGATAGTGTTGAATAAGATCTTGTGAATTTCAATCCAGGAGACTACATATTTTTTGCAATCTCTATTGGATAAGATATTTTTTCCAAAAAGAGAAGGATGATGAGGATGACATACTTCTTGACATTAATGCGGGGGACGGCTTTTTGTCAAAAACAGAAGGATGATGGGGACATGACATCTATGCATATGACCATGCTTGAATAATGACATGAAGATGGAGGAGACTGGCATGGGTGTCCAAACCATGAAGGAGGCCTGAAGATTATATGTTCGGGACGCTAAGGTGGAGGCCCAAAACAAATCAAGTTCGAGTCCACTTCAGAGTCCAAGAGTAGCACTCACTAAAATCATCGCCCAGGTCATGTACAGACTCAGTTTTCGATGTTCTGCATATACATGGAAAGCTAAGGAGATAAGCTTTCCAATGGCACTAATCTCATGTCAAAATTCCTTATGAGTCGATGGGAATCAAGAAAATAATAAGACATCAAAAATATATTAGGGTGTTGCGCCATCATCTTTTAGGCCATTGGGTCCAGTATTATATTGGAGCCCATTAGCGGCGCCCCCTCTAACTCCAGCTCGACTATAGGAGCATATATTCAGCAGCTGCCACCATTTTTGGGTTTGAGATTTTGTTTAGTTCTAGTTTTCTTTCGAGAAATAGATTATATTCATCATAATCGTGGGACAAGTTCATTTACTGTGATCGAGAGAACTTGTTCCTGTTTCTTCTCGACCGTGGTGTAATTCCTTTCATTTCAAGGGCTTTAATCTCTTATTTATATTTGCTTCATATACATCTGCAATTTCATGTTTTGTTCTTCATGTTTTAATTGTGTTCTCAATTCACTTGCAGGAAGCCTTCGTGATGGGGTCAATTGTCTGTGCACGGTTGATAACCAACAGAGTAGTGGTGTAGCGGTTGCAGGGATTCGAATTTGAGTGATTAGATGTCTGGATCGTCAATGTCGAGACCTCCACCAATCGACTTATCATTCTCTTATGGAAGATCAGGATAACGCCTCCATCAATATATATCAGACAAGGCAGCATCCCTCGAAAACACGTACGGAAGACAACACATTATATAGGACATAAGGTATTACGTGCAGGGGCAGACATGGGGGGCACCTATACGGCTTCCATGTACCAGTTTAGAAAGATGGCTTAGAGCCCAATAAAGCCCAAAAACATATTACTAATAGCACTGCGTGTAAGTGTCAAAATACAATATTAGTTATATCAGACTTCTTTTGTTCCATTAGCAGCAGTTAGATTCCACGTCTGGCTACTACTGGCCACATCTGACACCAAAAGAAATATCAAACATTTGAAAAAGATCATATTCAACATTTTCTAAATAGAATATCAGTATTTAAAAATTGTAGATTCAACAATTTCTTGAAACACATATCAACATTTTAAACAATATTGTATTCAAAATTTTCACAACCTATTTCAACATCTTATGACAATAGATTCAATATTTAGCAATACCTACATCAACATTTTTAAAAAGAATCTTATTTTTTCTTCTTGCGCTTGGGCCTAGCAGGAATAATGATGAGGACTTCACTCCTATGGATACTCACAACAATCCTCCATTGGTCGTTCAGGGTCCAATCACTAGAGCTCGTGCGCGACAATTGAATTTAGAGTGAGCTCGTTTCTAAGTACTTGTCTATGTGATTCTGAGAATAGATTACTACCAAATGATTATATTGTAATTAGGAACCATGGAGAGGACCAGAGGATAGTTGGAGAAGGGCTTCAAGGTGGAGAGGACCAGCAAGGGCGTGCAAGTCAAGATAGAGGCCCAAATCAACTCGACTTCGAGTCCACCTCGTAGTCCACGAGCAGGCAGCGCTAAATCAGACGCCCAGGTTGCATACGGGCTTGGATTTGGATGTTCTTTATATGCTTGGAAAGCTAAGAAGATAATATTTGCAATGGCACTAGTCTCATATCAAAATTCGTCCGGAGTCATCGGGAATCGACAAAACAAGTTGATGTCCAGAATCTGTTTCGGTGCTGCGTCATCGTATTTTGGCATTTGGGCCATGTATCGTGTTGAGCCCAATAGGGGCGCGTCCATGGGGGTCGACCACGACCCTAGACTCCTTAAAATAGTAGCCGCCGCCCAAGTTAGGGTTTGGGTTTTGCTTAGTTCAATTCTGTCAATAACAGTGTCGCCGCTCGTCGGTTTGTAAGACCCCAACTTCGTGAGTTTAATCATACATCTGCAATTGTGTTGCAATCTTTCTCATTCTTGCTTGTGTTCTTCGATTCGCAGGCAAGGATTAGCCTTTTGGGCGAGGTCAACCATGCAACACCGTCTCATAACCTGAGGAGACGTGGTGCTGCGATTACGGGGTTCAGAACGTGTGCTTCGGAAGCCGGATCGATTTGAGTCACGACTACACCAAATCGAGAGTTATCAGAACCTTTCAGAAGATTGGGAAACCCTAGTTCCCATCAAGTGGTATCTAGAGACAGGTTTACCGTCAGGTTCGTCCTTTCGCCTTTGTCCTATAGTCCAGAAAATAGCCCTAAAAAAATTTCCGCTGTCCTAGTATCCTTTTAGCCTTTGCAATTTCGTTTCAGATTCGCTTTGTTGAGTTTGTGTCCGTGGTCGAGTCTTGTTGCTGGTATTAGGTCGTGTTCGTCGTCGTAGTTCAACCGCCCGTTGCTGTGCATTGTTTGTTTCCGCCGTTGTCCCATCCTCCATTACCAGATTACAAGTCGTGCCACCCCATAACTCGACTTGCATTCGCTAGCCGCCTTGCGTGAACTCCTGCCGTGCAAGCCCTAGATAGATTGCGAGCCGCCGTGTGTTCATCGCCTTGCATCACAGCCCTTCTTGGTTCATCTTACATACCCTAACCACCGCCGCGCATCCTGCCGAATTGAGCCTCTAGAGAACCACATCGTGGGCCTCCCGAAAACCATAACTTGAGGTACCTTCAGTAAAACGGGCATAACTTTTCGCTCGGTGCTCCGTTTTGGCTCAATTTTTTACAGTAGCTTCGCCCTATTTGCTTGAGTCAGAAAATAAAAAAAATCAGGAAGATAAAGAAAAAAATTGATCAAGTTGTTTTTGGGTTTTCAGTGTTTGTTCCTGAATTTCCCTAGGCTGCCTCTCACTCAAAAAAAGGTGCAAATTTTTGTGCTTGGAGCTTTTGGTATCCCTGTTAAGAGAAAAATATAAAAATAAATAGTTGAAAAAGTAAAAAACTCGTGATTCCTACTAGTCCGGAGGTTTTGGAGGGAAATTCTGAAAAGATTAAAAATGATTGCATAGAGTGTTGTTTTCCTTGTCTTGTGAGATTTTTGCATCGTTTGTTGTTCCAACTTGTACGTCTAGGACACGTCTAAGCCAACAATTGTGACTTGTACTTTGGATACTTATTGAACTTTGTTATTCTGCATTCGTTACTTGCTACTCCTTGCTACATATTGTGCATTCCCAAAGCTCCACATACACCTTCTGGACGGCACTGGTTTTTGACCCTTGCAATCGCGAACTACACGCCTTACATGTATCCTTTGCCTTGCTTGTTGGTAAGAACCTTGCAAGAGCTTGGTAAGACGCTTCTTTTGCTGTGTTGAGAGCACGTAGTTGCATTATTAGGGATAACCTTCACTGTGTGTTCTTGTTTTGGTGCTTTTCGATGGCAGGAGATGATGCACCAAAGGCTCCCGCAGATTTCAGTGAATGTGTTAGTCGAGAAGGGCTAGAAGCTTCTCGTGACAAGATGAAAGAAACAATCAACAAGGCTGTCACTGATGCGCTCATCGCTATGAATCTTGGCACCATGTTATACGGGGTGGACCGACGGGTGTCCGAGCTTGCCGACAGAGTTGCTGTAGTGGAGGCACGTCCACAGCCACAGCCACAGCCACAGCCACAACAGCCACCACCTCCACGTTTTCCAGATGACGCGGTGTTTGATGACAATGGTAATTATGATGAAGCAGCTACCAGAAACACACGACTACAACATCGTCTTCGCCATAACAGGGTAGGTATGGGTGGAGCTCACCAAGGTAATAACAATCGTGATGACCCTTATGCTAAGATTAAGTTTACCATTCCATCTTTTTTGGGTCATTATGATGCTGAGGGTTACCTTGATTGGGAGATGACAGTAGAACAAAAATTTTTTGCCCACCTTGTACCAGAAGAACATCAAGTTAGACAAGCCACTAGTGAGTTTAAGGACTTTGCTATTATTTGGTGGACTGGTCTAGTTGGCGATGGTAGAGCACCTACGTCTTGGAATGAGCTTAAGGTGGCTATGCGTGATTGTTTTGTTCCTCCTTCATATCATAGAGATTTGCGTAAGAAATTGCAGCATTTAGAACAAGGAGAAACTTCTGTGCAGGATTACTATGGTTCTTTGCAAAAAGGCATAATGCATTGTGGTATTGTAGAAGGGCCTGAGGATTCTATCTCTCGTTTTTATTCAGGCTTGAGCCATGATATTCAGCACATAGTTGATTATAAGGACTCTAACACTGTCGACCAGTTGTTTCGATATGCTATGCTTGCAGAAAAGGAGATTCAGGGGCGTGAACAACAGGGCAAGAACAAGGAGGGAAGCACCTCCTACACGCCACATACAACGCCATCTTCAGGGCTGCCCAAGCCAACTTCTTTTCGAGCACCCCCACCAGCGAGCAAGTGATCGACACCTTTAGCAGCTGCTGCACCATCACCGCTACCACCATCTTCTACACGTTCTTCGGATTCAGGTAAAAATTCTTAGCAGGAGGACAGCAGGAGTACTACCTCGACACCACGCACTTCCAACATTCAGTGCCACCATTGCCATGGGCTTGGCCACGTGCAGAAGGATTGCCCTAGTCAGCGGGCATACATTGCCACAGAAGATGGATACATAAGCACCTCCGACGTTGAAGATGATGAGGCAAATGATATTGATGAGGATCGTGGCATTGCATTTGGTAGTGAGGACATGACGGCCTTTAGAAACTTCATTGTGCAACGAGTACTCAATGCACAAGTACAACAACCTGAGAAGATCCAACGCCATAACTTGTTCCAAATCTTTTTCGTCATCAACAATCGTCACGCATGTGTCATCATTGATGGAGGTAGTTGCAATAATTTGGTGAGTTCTGATTTGGTCAAGAAGCTTGGATTGGCCACACGCCCTCATCCCCATCCATATGGTATTCAGTGGTTTAGTGATGCGGGGAAAGCTAAGGTAACACAAACCTGTAGAGTTTCTTTTTCCATTGGTACCTACGCTGATTCTGTTGACTGTGATGTCGTACCTATGGATGCTTGTTCTCTTTTATTGGGACGTCCTCGGGAATTTGATAATGATGCTATACACCATGGAAAAAGTAATAAATACACTTTCATACATAAAGGATAGAAAATTACTTTGCTACCTATGACACCTGCTGAAATTGTACAAGCTGATAAAGACCGAGCTGCTAGTTTGCATGAAAAAGAATCTAAAAATCAGCAAGTTGCTAAATCTATTTACCCACCTAAAAAGGATAAGTCTGCACCAACTTCTGAGGTCGAGGGAATTAAATTAAAGGAGGGAGTTATGCTCGCAATGAAATCTGAACTTGCTGAACTTTCTGACGATGATATGTGCTATGCTTTGGTATGCAAACGAGCTTTGTTTTTGCTTGATGATATTGCTAGCTCTTTGCCTCCTGTTGTCACTAACATTTTGCAGGAGTATGAGGAAGTTTTTCCAGCTGAGTTACCACCGGGCCTTCCACCTTTAAGAGGGATAGAGCATCAAATTGATTTGATTCCCGGAGCCACATTGCCGAACCGTGCTGCTTATCACACCAATCCCGAGGAGACTAAGGAGATTCAGCGACAAGTCCAAGAACTGTTGGACCACGGGTATGTCCGTGAAAGCCTTAGTCCTTGTGTTGTTCCTATGCTTTTGGTTCCCAAGAAAGATGGTACTTGGCGTATGTGTGTTGATTGTCGAGCTATCAATAATATTACCATTCGATATCATCATCCTATTCCTAGGCTTCACAAAGATAGACTTGCGTGGTGGGTACCACCAAATAAGAATGAAACTTGGAGATGAATGAAAAATAGCTTTTAAAACCAAATTCGGGTTATACGAGTGGTTAGTTATGCCTTTTGGTTTAACCAATGCACCTAGTACTTTCATGCGATTGATGAATGAGGTTTTGCGGGCTTTTATTGGGCGATTTGTGGTGGTTTACTTTGATGATATATTAATTTTCAGCAAGTCTTTGGATGAACATATGGAACACTTACGTGCTGTTTTTGATGCGTTGAGAGATGCACGTTTGTTTGCTAATCTTGATAAGTGCATCTTTTGCACTGATAGAGTTTGCACCGATAGAGTTTCTTTCCTTGGCTATGTTTTTACTCCACAGGGAATTGAGGTGGATGCGATGAAAATTGAGGCCATTGAGAGCTGGCCATTGCCCCAAACCATCACACAGGTATAGAGTTTTCTTGGTCTTGCAGGTTTCTATCGCACAGGTATAGATTTTTCTTGGTCTTGCAGGTTTTGAGGATGTGGGAAGAATGTTTGCCTCATGTCGAGTTTGCATATAATGGAGCAACACATTCTACCACCAAGGTAAATCATTTTTAGGTAGTGTATGGTTTCAACCCTCGTGCTCCTATTTATATTTTGCCTTTGCCTACTGGTGAAAGGATTCATAATGATGCCAAGGAACGTGCTGAATTTATTTTGCAAATGCATGAAACAACTAAGCACAACATTGAAAAGATGAACGACAAGTATAGAATTGCTGGTAGTAAAGGTAGGAAAGAAGTAAAGCTTGAACCGGGTGATTTAGTATGGTTGCACTTGAGAAAAGAAAGATTTCCAGATTTGAGAAAGTCTAAGTTGATTCCAAGAGCTGATAGCCCATTTAAAATACTTGAAAAGATTAATGATAATGCATATAAACTTGAGTTGCCTCCCGAGTTTGGGGTTAGTCCCACCTTTAACGTTTCAGATTTGAGGCCATACTTGGAAGAAGATGATAAGCTTGAGTCGAGGATGACTCCAATTCAAGAGGGAGAGGATGATGAGGACATCACTCCTATGGATACTCACAACAATCCTCCATTGGTCGTTCAAGGTCTAATCACTAGAGCTCGTGCGCGACAATTGAATTTAGAGGTGAGCTCGTTCCTAAGTACTTCTCTATGTGATTATGAGAATAGATTGCTAACTAATGATTATATTGTAATTAGTAACCATGGAGAGGACCAGAGGATAGTTGGAGAAGGGCTTCAACGTGGAGAGGACTAGCAAGGGCGTGCAAGTCAAGATAGAGGCCCAAATCAACTCGATTTCGAGTCCACCTCGTAGTCCAGGAGCAGTCAGCGCTAAATCAGACGCCCAGGTCGCATACGGGCTCGGATTTGGATGTTCTTTATATGCTTGGAAAGATAAGAAGATAATATTTGCAATGACACTGGTCTGATGTCAAAATTCTTCAGGAGTCATCAGGAATCGACGAAATAAGTTGACATCCAGAATCTGTTTCGGTGCTGCGTCATCGTATTTTGGCCTTTGGGCCGTGTATCGTGCTGAGCCCAATAGGGGCGCATCCAGGGGGGTCGACCACAACCCTAGACTCCTTAAAACAGTAGCCACCACCCAAGTTAGGGTTTGGGTTTTGCTTAGATCAATTCTGTCAGGAACAGTGTCGCCGCTCGTCGGTTTGTGAGACCCCAACTTCGTGAGTTTAATCATACATCTGCAATTGTGTTGCAATCTTTCTCATTCTTGCTTGTGTTCTTTGATTCACAGGCAAGGATTAGCCTTTTGAGCGAGGACAACCGTGCAACACCGGTTGATAACTGTTGGCACTCCTTACGGCCTACAGATAAATCCGCAAGCGGACGGATACCGATGTAGCTTTCACCCGGGAGTATTCCAAGGTATCGATTTCCACGGGGAACGAGAAGTGTACTAATCCTAAACTAAGTTATCCTAGGTAGATGGAGTGGATGAATGAAATGGATGAGGTGGATGACGACAACAAGGAGAGGAGAGAAGAGGTAGGAGGGTAGAGAGGGTATAGGTCTGGTAAGGGTATTCTACCGATTGACTAAGCAGAGCAGAAGATACAGATAGATACTTGCTTCGGGACTATAGAGCCTCCGACACAAAGAAAGGGATGAGAAGGGGTGCCGGTTACCCTGAACCTTGGGTCCTAGGACACCGAAACTAACGTGATGGACTATGAAGATCGAAAGTGTTGTCACCACCTTACGGCTACCACCTCCGTTGCTACGGGCAGAAACTAAGGTTACTGGCAAGTCTAGGAACCACTCCTACACTAGTCAATAACTACTTATCTCCTATAGCAAGATAAGCACCCAAGCTAAGCAACTAGTATACAGTTATACCAATCAACTAAGCATTGAACGAAGAACGAGACAAGTATATAAATGTAAGAACTGAATGCTCAATTAATCAGAGAGAGATACAAGAGTTACCAGACATGACCCGGATGTCACTCGAAGCAGAGCCGCATCCGTAGAGGTACAGCGGGAAGAGAGGCCGACACTCCGGCTCCTCTCCGGGACGCTCACCTCTCCTCTCTCCCTATTCTACTGATACATGTGGCGGAACTTGGCAACGCTCACTCTACTCTTGTGTTGTGTATCTTGTAGGTGACCAGGGGCCTCAATTTATAGTGGCCAAGGACGGTGGGAGGCAGAGTGGCAGCCAAGGCAGCTGGGAGGCGGTGCCGAGCCGTTCGGGCGAATCTCCTGGTTCGGGCGAACCAAGGAGTTCGGCCGAAGTGCCACGTGCACCGCCTCAACCCTCTACGGCCTTGATCTCTCCACCAGGTCGGTTCTGAGGCGGTGGAGCCAGTTCGGGCGAACTGGGGGGTTCGGCCGAACCCGGGAAGTTCTGCCGAACCGACCTCTGCGCCGCCTTCATCCCTCCCACGTGTTGGATCACCTCCTGGGTCGGTGGGTAGGTCGGTTCCTCGGTCTGGGCTGAGCTGGAGGCCTTCTGGTGGACTGACGGGCTTCAGTCGAGATGGACTTGGGCCTCTCCCGTCTTCCGGTCCACTGGGTTCATAGACGGAGTTCGGTCGAATCACGGGATTCGGCCGAACACATCTTTTCTTATGCTTTTTGCCTCAACTCTAGTCATGTGCCTCCTGGAATCGAATAAACACCAAAACTCATGGAAATGGTTAGAAATAAGTCCTATAGCTATGGTGTGTGATTCCATTGTGTTCATTTTATACTTGGTTGGAGGTCGGAAATCGGTCTGTAACGACCGCCAACAAGCTCCCCCAAGCTTAGCTCTTTGCTCGTCCTCGAGCAAAGATAAAAACTTAGGCTCAGTGGATCAGGAGTTGCTACAATGTCATTTCTCTTGCAGGTAACTTTATAAACAACTAGTACTCAAATTTTTACTTGAATTACTAGCAAGGTATAATTCACCATTTTACCTATGGGGCTTATATCAATCTCCTTATCTTGGGTGGTTGAAAGGATGAACATGTTAACTTAGTTTTATTCCACTCTACTCTTTTCAGGATCCTATCTCGGCGTTTTTCACCCTTTTGTGAAAAGATAAATTGTTCCTCATTGGCTCACTCAATCGCTCCAGTGTATTTGAATCCTTACCAAAGGCTTTGCCTTCTTTTCATCCTAACATCTAATTTGGCTTTTTGTGTGGCTCAGGGACAAAGAATGAAGGCATACAAGCATCTTATATTTTGCTAAGTCAAAAACCGGACCTTAGGAGAATCAAATCACACTCTTAGATCGAGAAGTGCAAGTGTGTGGAGTATGCGGAGTAGAATTTGGTGGAACTTCATGGAGTGATTCTTCCTCTCCTTTATTTATTTTTTTCGAGAGCATGGGCTATCTTTTATTCTTCATTTTTTTGCCACGCCTTTTTGGCATGCTTTTCTTTTTTTCTCATATTTTTTCCATGCCACTTGGCATGCTTTTCTTTTTCTTTTTGCATAGCCCATGCCTCTACTTCAAAAATATTTGGAGAGGGAATCAAAGAACATGAAATTTATTTTGTGGAATGGATGATGGCATGGTTTTGCTAACTCCCAGTGTAGGAATTGCAAGTGAGAGGTGGAGTGTATGTGAATCTCGATCTTGAAAGTATGACATATTCCTCACAAAGGTCACAACAATTTGACAAAGCTCACTAAGATGACAAGCAGCATATGGTAGAAAGTTTAGAACTAATCCTATCATATGGCTCTGGTAGGTATTATGACCAATGAGGAACTTTGTTTTATTTTTGAAAGCATAAACATCTGAGATTTTCACCATACTAAGAGCAGAATTAGAGTTCAACCAAAGTCTCACTATATCAATCCCCACAACAACCTAAACTTGGAATAAAGCATGTGCTCCCACAAGGTTTTCAGGTTCATTTTTACTCGTGCCAAATAACTCAAGCATAATCAAGCAACTAGTTGCAATAAAGTACTGGCAAAATTAATGACAGGGCAACTATTCATCATTTCCAAAATGAGAGGCATATGATTCATTCCATGCATAGTTGGGAGTTAATTTTATTCAAGGGAAATATTTTTGGTATTTTCAATTGAATGTCCAAAGTGCCGAGTAATTCGGAACGTACCTGATGGGGGTCCTCCCCCAAGCTTGGACTCTTCACTGGTAGGGATTCAGCCTTGAAAGGTACTGAGTCAGCTGGTCGGCCTGCTCTCGGATGTCGTGCAAGGCATTATACAACGTGCGTGCGTGCGAAGTGGTTAAGTCTGGCTGGTTTGCCTGAACCAACAAGGTCGCCTAGACAAGCCAATTCGTCCAAACCAAATGGTTCAGCTGAACGGGTTGTCCTGCATGTTCTTGTCATGGTCCTCCACTGTGTCATGCCTATACTCATGTATCTTTCTGTTAGACAGGGCAATCTCCGGTTGGCTCAAATGCACCAACCGGAGCGACAATTTTATTCCTTTTGCATTCAACTCTAATTTTATTTATTCATCAAGCTAAGATTTGGAAAAGCAAATATTGGAAGGGAAAGAGAGCACCTCCTAAACAAAGATTTAAGCAAAGGGAAATTGAATTGGGAAATAAATTGAAACTAATGGTGCTCTACAGGATACAACCACATGACATCTACTCTAAAGATGGATCGTGGAGGTCTAGATGTTACGTGGCTTTGGCGAGCCTCTCTGATTTGGCTGTGAATGCTTGGTACAGGACATTGTTCTTGTCCATCTACCAAGGCTCGCCTTCAGTGACCTTCTCATCTTGGTTGCTCAACTTCTGGCATGTTTGTGCCAGTTCTTTTTCAGGCTCTTTAACCATGGGTTTCTCTTCTCCCTCCTCCATGGCTTTCTTCATTGGTGGACTTGTCGTACTCATGGAGAGAGAACCATTGGGTGAGGAAAGCTCTTTGGACAAGGATTGGGTGGCAATGGCAACTAGGAAATGTGAACACTCGGTCGTGGTCGGGAAAGTAATGGAGGATGGTTTCTGACTTGAGATTGACAAGCAACTTTCCCAACATTTTCTAGTGACTTCGAGACAAGATGGGATAGAGATAGGCTCTAGGGTCCAAATGGACGCTCAAGGGGCAGAAGAGGGGTCCTTCGGTCGAACCAACATGGTTTGGCCGAATTGTCCTAGAGTGGTCTAGTATGCCCAGTGAGCCTATTTCTCTAGTGCCTACACATCTCCTTGACGGTCTTTGCAGAGTGTTCTTGTTCTTCACGCTGGATGTTCTGCTTGACCACTAGTTTGGGGGTGATAAGGTGTGGCTATCATATGAGGCTCCCCCAAACTTAGATATTTCCGGGAGGTGGAGTCAATGAGATGAGGGCCTATACGACTAGCCCAGGATGCCAAAGCGGGGAAAGATGTTTTCATGGGACATTTGCTTAGCGTGCCTAGTGGCTGCGGGTCGATAGGGCTTGGCTTCTACCCAGTTAGAGACGGGATCTACGGCTACCAGAATAAACTCGTAGTTCTCTGAGTTAGGGAAAGGACCCATGGGGTCTATTCCCCTTACATCAAAGATTTCTACTGAAGATTACTGGTGAGTGGCTTTGCGTCTCCTTCCCGTGTTTCTGGCAGTGTGGGCGTCTCTTGCTAAATTTCTTAGCATTTCCATATTGCCAGTCCTTTGTTCTAAATGCTCCATAATGTCGTTCACAAGGTGCTGCATGATATCTCTCCCAGGTTTTATGTGCCTCAAGTGCAGGTATGCATCGTCTGAGTCCATCTTGTATCCAGAAGAGATGCGGATCGTCCCATAGGTGAAGTCTGCTCTCATAAACCAATCTTTTCCTATTTTCACCTGGTAGGACGCACCCTGACACCTTGATGTTGAATATGCTGGCATACCACGGATCTAATGTTGTGACCTTGAGGAGCGTATCACCTCGTAAGAAAATCTCTGATGAGAAGATCAAACAGGACTTGTACCCGAGACAGACCCAACGGATGAGTCTTGGGTTCGCATCCTTTTTGGTCAGAAGGTACTTCAAAGCAGCATGGTCTGAATAGACTATGACCTTTGCCCCAACTAGGTAGGACCGGAATTTGTCTATAACAAACACAATTGCTAAGAGTTCCTTTCCCGTGGTTGCGTAGTTGAGCTAGGGCCAGTGAGCTTAATGCTTCTTGTCCTTGGTTTGGCCCACAACAACTCCAACAGCATAATTTCTAATGGGATGCTCTAGTCGCGAGACCGGATGATGGGAGCAGAATTGAGTGCTTTCTTAGGGTGTGAAAGGAAGCATAACACTCTTGATTAGAGACGAGAGGGGTTTCCTTGGCCAAGAGATTGGTCAACGACTGGGCTATTTGAGAGAAATTTTCGATGAGACACCTATAAAGCCCGGTGTGGCCAAGGAACTACGAATCCCCTTTACTCGTGGGAGGTGTACGCATAGGGTCGTATTTGGGAGTATGACAGGAGAAGATGATGGCTTTAGGCTTTGAATCTAGTCTTTCCCCGATCAAATACGAATCTTTGTGACAATTGTCTTACGACCCCAATGTAAGATAAGATAGGGATATGATGAGTATGAAGGTTAGGAGCAATCCCTTTTGAGTCTTGGACCGAATATCCATAGACTGATCGATTTTCCTCCAGAACAGTGAAAGTCGGTTGGGTTCCAGGGGGTTTGTCATTGATGGTCACTGGAGTTTGTCCGTCCTTAAAGAGGGAAGCACACTTCAATCCAGAGGGAAGAGGCATAGGCTCGATTAGAGGATGAATTTCTTCTTCCTCCATAAGGAATTGGGCATCTTCTTCTAGGAAAGGTTGCTCTAAGTCTGCCAGAGTTGTTGACATGACCTCCTCTATTGGATCAGAATCGGGGCCTATCTCTATTAGGGTATTCAAGGAATAGGAATAAGAGACTGGGACGAGTTCTTCTCCGATCCTAAGCTCTAGCTGGATTATTGGTGAATTTTCTAGGATTTTCATGATTGGCCTACCAATAAAGATGGAATGAGTGGAGTTTGTGGGTAGGTCAAAGATATGGAAATCCAAGAAAAGTTCAGGGTCGTTAATCTTAACGGGTGTGACCCGCAAGATCCCTAAACAGTCGAGGATCCTTCCCGATGTGAACCTTAAACGTTTCTGAGATGATGACCATGGTTCATCGGGGAGTTGCGCTCGCACCAAAGAGCTAGAGATTATGTTGATTCCGAGGCTCGGGTCATACCCGATTTCTTTGTCCATGCCCATAACTTCACAAAAGATTGTTCGGATTCTCTTGGGCATTTTAACTACCTCGGTCGAGGCTTCCGCCTCATCTAGCCATTCCCGACTCTTGATGGCAGAGAGACGGCCTAAGTACTCTCTTTGATATTCTAATGCTTCCTTGTCGGGTGGTGGATCCTTTTGCTCTACACATTGTTCCCGTGGGAAATGTATGGCACAGTCGATGTCATCGAATAGACCATCGTAGGGAGTGGTGTAGAGTGGAGGATAGTAGTCCAGGCTAGGGTAAGGTTGTGGTTCGAATTGAGCATCGGGTTCTGATGGAATGGAAGAGCTAATTGGTTTGGATTTGGACTGTACTGGCTCTTTAGGTTTAGGCTGCTTCTCTTCTTCATCGGGGAGTTTGTCATAGACTCCAGTGTAGGGAGTGTCGTCCAGGATACGCTCCGGGACTGTCCTCGCTTCACTGGGAGTCAAATGAAAAAACGACCCTTTTGAAACAGAGTCCAAGAAAGTGGTGGCTATGGGACAGAGGCCAAGGCTGAAATGTTGGAGAATGATAGGTTCAGATATGCCTAGGTCTGGTCCGGATGCCAAGATTTGCTTGAAACGAGCCTAGGCAGCTCCTAACGACTCTCCCTCTAATTGCTTAAAGGTAAGAACTTCGATTCGGAGGCTAGCTACCTTGGAAATTGGGAAGAAATTAGGCAGAATTTCTCTCTGAGAGTTTCCCAACTCCCTTCCATAGTACCGACAGCCAGAGAGTACCATTTCTTCGCTCCTCCCGTTAATGAGAATGGGAATAGCTTCCATTTGAGTGTCTCTTGTGTCATGCCCGCAATGGTCAGGCACGAGCAGAGTTGCTCAAACTCGCGTAAATGCGCGTATGGACTCTCGGCCTTCGTTCCTGAGAACGATTGCTCATGAACCATGGCTATGAAGCCGGGACGTAGCTCATAGCTGGGTGTGGATATGGGATGTGATGATGGTGGTGGCTCCAAACAAGCGCCCTTTGGAGCCGAGTGTTGACGTAAGGTGAGAGTGGAATCCATGTGGTTGGTGGATGGTGGTGGGATACATGGACAACTTGGGTTCGGAATCAGAACAGCTATCGTTCCCCTGCAACGGCGCCAGAAAGCTTGTTGGCACTCCTTACGGCCTACCGATAAATCCGCAAGCGGACGGATACCGATGTAGCTTTCACCCGGGAGTATTCCAAGGTATCGATTTCCACGGGGAACGAGAAGTGTACTAATCCTAAACTAAGTTGTCCTAGGTAGATGGAGTGGATGAATGAAATGGATGAGGTGGATGACGACAACAAGGAGAGGAGAGAAGAGGTAGGAGGGTAGAGAGGGTACAGGTCTGGTAAGGGTATTCTACCGATTGACTGAGCAGAGCAGAAGATACAGATAGATACTTGCTTCAGGACTACAGAGCCTCCGACACACAGAAAGGGATGAGAAGGGGTGCCGGTTACCCTGAACTTTGGGTCCTAGGACACCGGAACTAACGTGATGGACTACGAAGACCGAAAGGGCTGTCACCACCTTACGGCTACCACCTCCGTTGCTACGGGCAGAAACTAAGGTTACTGGCAAGTCTAGGAACCACTCCTACACTAGTCAATAACTACTTATCTCCTATAGCAAGATAAGCACCCAAGCTAAGCAACCAGTATACAGTTATACCAATCAACTAAGCATTGAACGAAGAACGAGACAAGTATATAAATGTAAGAACTGAATGCTCAATTAATCAGAGAGAGATACAAGAGTTACCAGACATGACCCGGATGTCACTCGAAGTAGAGCCGCATCCGTAAAGGTACAGCGGGAAGAGGGGCCGACACTCCGGCTCCTCTCCGGGACGCTCACCTCTCTTCGCTCCCTATTCTACTGATACAAGTGGTGGAACTTGGCAACGCTCATTCTACTCTTGTGTTGTGTGTCTTGTAGGTGACCAGGGGCCTCAATTTATAGTGGCCAAGGACGGTGGGAGGCAGAGTGGCAGCCAAGGCAGCTGGGAGGCGGTGCCGAGCCGTTCGGGCGAATCTCCTGGTTCGGGCGAACCAAGGAGTTCGGCCGAAGTGCCACATGCACCGCCTCAACCCTCTACGGCCTTGATCTCTCCACCAGGTCGGTTCTGAGGCAGTGGAGCCAGTTCGGGCGAACTAGGGGGTTCGGCCGAACCCGGGAAGTTCGGCCGAACCGACCTCTGCGCCGCCTTCGTCCCTCCCACGTGTTGGATCACCTCCTGGGTCGGTGGGTAGGTCGGTTCCTCAGTCTGGGCTGAGCTGGAGGCCTTCTGGTGGACTGACGGGCTTCGGTCGAGATGGACTTGGGCCTCTCCCGTCTTCCGGTCCACTGGGTTCATAGACGGAGTTCGGTCGAATCACGGGATTCGGCCGAACACATCTTTTCTTATGCTTTTTGCCTCAACTCTGGTCATGTGCCTCCTGGAATCGAATAAACACCAAAACTCATGGAAATGGTTAGAAATAAGTCCTATAGCTATGGTGTGTGATTCCATTGTGTTCATTTTATACTTGGTTGGAGGTCGGAAATCGGTCTGTAACGACCGTCAACAATAACCTGAGGAGACGTGGTGCTGCGATTACGGGGTTCGGAACGTGTGGTTCGGAAGCCGGATCGATTTGAGTCACGACTCCACCAAATCGAGAGTTATCAGAATCTTTCGGAAGATCGGGAAACCCTAGTTCCCATCAAATAACATGCATCAGTGGCGGCGTTCAGAAGCAACCATCATGGCTGGTGTTGTGTAGACGGTCTGAGGCGGTGTTCACAGCAGGAGCAGCTATCGGGACGAGACATGGTGAAAAAAGGATGGCAGCGGGAACACATGAAGCAGCAACGATGATGAGGATGGCATGGGAAGCAGCGGCGATGGAGCGGTACGCACAGGGAGGAGGAACGGAGCAATAAGAGGAGAGGAGCAGTGGAGCCGTTGTGGGAGGCTCGTGGCGGCGGCGGCGCGTAGGAGGAGGAGGGCCGGGAGCTGTTCAGATTGAGGAAGATATCTTGCGGATAAGGATTCATACACGAATCTCAAACACTGGAAGTTATGTAGGAAAAAAACTTCCAGAAGCTATATAGGATTCCCGCGCGGACCTGCGCCTAAGGCCACACGGGTCGTGGCCCTAATCGTGGTCCGGTATTTTCCACTGCTGCCACTACTGGACGTCATCCGTTTGCCGTGTGCCCGAGTCTTTGTCGTGTGCATTTTCTGGGGCACACGGCAAAGAGAAGGTTTACCATGTGCCACAAAAAATGCACACGGCAAACCGTGCCTTTGCCGTGTGCCTTAACATATGGCACACGACAAAGACTTAACACATGGCAAAGTGTCATCATTACCGTGTGTTTTTTGTGTTTGCCGAGTGTTTTATTTTTGCACTCGGCAAAAATATAAAAAGTTACCTTTTTTCCTTCCCAAATTTTTGTGGTACATACATATGATATGTTTAACTCTACGTTAATATTTGGTATATTTCTGGGTCATTTTGTTATATTTAGTTATTTTATTTCAATGAAAGGATTTATTAGGAATAAGTCAAAATTGAACCGCAGGTCTTTCGAATAATGGAATATATTGAATCTAAAAATGATATTAACATTATTGATTCCAATGTGAAGCCATATGTAGGAAAAGGAAGGAAATTTTGAAAATCTTGCTCACGAATCATGGTCACGAACGTGTGGATGAATTGTTTTGAAATTATATAATAAACAAATGAAGTCTGAAAAATCACAAGATTTATCATGATATCATAATTTCATGCATACATGCTGTGGTAAAAAAATTGAGAAGTGTTCGCACAAGTTATCACGTTAGCTCCATAGAAATCGAAACATCTCCGGAGAAGATCCATAGAGTTGAGAAGGAGCCATTCATATTTTGAATCAAAGTGGAGTTTGAATTGATGATGAGACTCTGTCCCGATCTTCACGACGTAGCATCTTGGACAAGATAACTAGCTGTAGGACAGCCAAGATAACTTGCTACAAGCAGCGATAAGTAGTGCAACCTGACAAATAAAACTCGAAGCCAACCACCGTCTTTAACCGGCAACCTGAATCGAGGATTCGCCCACCTACACTCTCAAAGAACCAACCAACACAACCTGGAATCAAACGGACCAGGAGCACCAATTGGGAGCCGATGATGCGGCCGCTTCTTTAATCCCTCAAGGAAATCATAAGAGCAAAGGGGTAGAGATCTCTCTCTGAAATTGTTAGCACACAGAACAATATGCGAGTTCTATTTCATTATCAAAGTCTTACAAATAGCTTATGTACATGGATTATTTATAGTAGAGTCAACCCTCCTAGTTGGGTGTGAGTGGAGCTTGGAGTTTCTGGAGTTATGCAAACTCAAATGTTACCACGAACTGAAATCCCGAGGAGCCTCGTGTGGCTGTTGGGATTCTGTGGAGTCTCCACTAATTCCATCATATCTATTTATTGGGGAGTCTAATTGACATGCGGTTTTTTGCGTTGGAAAGTAGACTTCATAAGCTTTCCATCAAGTACTTGGGAGCCTCCAGAGCCTTCGGGAATTAAGAGTTATTATCGATTTAATATGTAGGTTTGAACTGGTCCGAAGTGGTGGTCCGAAGTGATCCATCAGTGATCCTTCATTTGAACTGGGAATCCTTGGTCCGAACGAGTCCGGAGTTGTCAGGTCATTCTCTAGATAAAGTAGAATCCTTCTCCTCTTCATGTGTGAACCTAAGCATAACCAATTTAGAACATTTAGGTAGTATAACATTCTCATTTGTGTAGAAGTTAGTTTTAGCAAGGAGTGAAGTCACATGTTGTTGTAGTTTCCGAGCTTGGCTACATGTAATTGGTCCAATCGTCACTTGTTCCTTTGCTTGGGTGATATCTTCTACAACTTTTCCTTGGTTTACATTGGATGGTGCATGGTTGGTTGAGATGGTCTCATCATCCTCCCCCTCTTGAAAAGGAGTCGTCCTCGACTCTGATTCTTCGAGATCAAAGTATGGTGATTAGTCAGCAACATTGAATGTTGTGCTAGAAGCATAGTCATCAGGGAGTTCAATCTTTTATGCATTGTCATTTATTTTTGCTAGTACTCTGAATGGTCCATCTCCTCTTGGCATCAATTTTGATTTACGCTTCTCTAGAAAGTGTTCTTTGCGAAGATGTACCCAAAAAAAATCTCCTGGTTCAAATGTCATCTTCCTATGATGCTTGTTCGCCCACTCAGCATAGTACTTGGACTTCTTCTCAATTGCTTCCTGTGTCTTCTCAATTGCTTCCTTTGTCTCCTGCAATGGCAATGACAAAAGATCTATCGGGGCAAGTGGTTTGAATCCATAAACAATTTCAAATGGACACATATGAGTGGTAGAATGTATAGCCCTGTTATATGCAAATTCCACATGTGGCAAGCACTCTTCCCATTCCTTCAAGTTCTTCTTGATCATGGTATGCAGAACATAGAAAGCGTTCTATTTACCACTTCTGTTTGTGGGTGGCAAGTTGTAGAAAACAACAGCTTTGCTCCAAGTTTTGCCCATAATGTCTTCCAAAAGTAGCTCAAGAACTTAGTATCCCGATCTGAAACAATGGACATTGGCATCCCATGCAATCTCACAATTTCCCTGAAAAACAAAGATGCTATGTGGGAAGCATCATCGCTTTTATGACATGGTATAAAATGTGCCATTTTTGAGAATCTTTCAACAACAACAAAAATAGAATCCCTCCCCCTTTTAGTCCTTGGTAAACCCAAAACAAAGTCCATGCTAATGTCTTCTCAAGGGACATTTGGAATAGGCAATGGATTATATAAACCATGGGGGTTAAGTTTTGACTTAGCTTTGTGACATGTGACGCATCGCTGCACAAGTCTCTCAACGTCTCTCCTCGTCTTTGACCAATAAAAATGG
This sequence comes from Echinochloa phyllopogon, assembly GCA_033239725.1. Taxonomy (NCBI): domain Eukaryota; kingdom Viridiplantae; phylum Streptophyta; class Magnoliopsida; order Poales; family Poaceae; genus Echinochloa; species Echinochloa phyllopogon. The sequence goes on along the minus strand of BTCW01000015.1, from coordinate 16,179,656 downwards.
TTGGCCAGCAACTCATAGCTCTTTCTCCATCCAAAATGACCCATTAGTCCACCTCCATGTGCTTACTGTAACAATAAGAGTCTAACAGAATAATTTGACACACATATTTTGTTAGCTCTAAACAAGAATCCATCATGAATATGATATTTTTCCCATCCTTTTTCTGTTGTACATTTGGCATATGGTTCTAAAAATTCATCATTAGTAGAGTATAAATCTGTCAAGCTCTCTAGTCCTAGTACTTTTACCTCAAGTTGGTTCAACAAAATATTTCTTCGGGACAAAGCATCGGTAACAAGGTTGTCCTTACCTTTGTTGTATTTTACCATGTACGGAAATGATTCAATGAATTCAACCCATTTGGCATGTCAACGGTTCAGCTTGGCTTGGCCTTTTTAGTACTTCAAAGCTTCATGATCTGAATGTATAACAAATTCCTATGGCCATAAATAATGCTGCCAAGTCTCATACTCTTACCAGCGCGTACAACTCTTTGTCATACACGGAGTAGTTCAGTTGTGGTCCTCCCAACTTCTCGCTGAAGTATGCAACGGGTTTTCCATTTTGCATAAGTACTCCTCCATTTCCAATTCCACTTGCATCACATTCAATCTCAAAGGTTTTGTGAAATCCGGCAACACAAGTAGAGGTGCTTCCGTCAACCGTTTGTTCAGTTCTTGAAAAGCATTTTGTTGTTGCTCTTTCCATTCAAATGCGACACCTTTCTTTGTTCACTCATTTAATGGAGCAGCTATGGTGCTGAAATCTTTCACAAATTTCCTGTAAAAACCAGCAAGTCCACGGAAACTTCTCACTTGGTTTTCATTCTCAGGAGTTGGTCATTCCTTGATTGCTTTCACCTTGGATTCATCAACTTGTTGTAACGCCCGCGTTTTTTTTACTCTATGGGAAAATCACGAAGTAATGCACCCGGTAAAAATCTTTTCAAAATGTTTTATCGCCTGAGCTTCCGTTTGCATCCAACCATGTTCGCCTCGTTATCACCACCCTCTTTCCCGTCCCATCCCGCGTCACCCGCTCTTGGGTCGACCGCCGGGCCCTACCGTCGCTGGCCGACCGCCGTCGACCACCTGTCGGCTTTCCGCCGCGAATCCCGCCGTCTCTTCCCCCCTTCTTCCCTCTTTTTCTCTTTCTTCTTTCTTTTCTTTTTCTTTTCTTTCCTCTCTTTTCTTTTTCTTTTTCCCTCTCTTTCTCCCCCTCCTCTGCTTCTTCTGTCCGACGCCGTGCACGCCGCCGGCCACCCTCTGCTCACCGCCGATCCCTCGCTTCCTCACCTCGCACCACCGGCCGGCCCCATTCCCTGCTCCACGCTCTGGCGCCCCTGCTGCACGCCGCCGGCCATCGCTCTGCACGTTGCCTCCCCACATGCTCGCCGCGTGCACGCGCTTCCGGGCCGACCTCGCCGCGCCACTCGCCACTACGACGCTGGCCCCCGCCCAAGCTCACCTAGCCACGCCACCGTTGCCGTGCCGCCCCGGCTCTACCGCGCGCCGCCCTACGGGCTCACCCGAGCTCCTCGACTACCGCGCCACTGCTGCCGTGCTGCCCACCGCCGCCGCACTGTCGCAGCAGTGCTGCTCGCACGCCACCACCGTTTCCGTCGCCACCACGCTGCTCTGCGCTGCTGTCGCCACACCGCCCATGCGAACACCATCGCTGCGACGGCCGACCACTGTACGCAGCAACCACGCCAACCACGCCACCGCCGGCCCCGCCGTGGTCCCGTCACCACGCCGCCCGACGAGACAACGGCCATGCGAGCACGCACGCCATGCCACGCCAAGCACAGCACCGCACAGCGCCACCACAGGGCCGCCTGTACCTCCAACACCGCCGACCGCCTTCAATTTGGGTCGCCGGCCACCATTATCGCCGCCCGACCGACCCCTCTCGTCGGCCCACTCCCTCACCACCCCTCCGTGCCTATAAAAGGGCCCTCGGGCATCACCTCCACCTCCACCAGCTCACGCGCCACTCGGCTCGTCCCCTCCGCCGCCGCAGCACCGCCACCCCCACTGCCCTTGCCGCCGCTGCTCTCGTGGGCAGACCGCCTCGCCGCACCGCTGCCTAGGGTAAGGACATGGTTAGACTCGTCGTACTCCCCTCTCTCTTTCCCCCAGGTCAATTTGACCCATCGCAGCCCGGAACGCCGGCGAGCCGGCTGACCGACGCCGCCGTCGCCCTCTCTCCCCCTTTGCTCTGTTTCGCGAGGAAGGAGATGGCCGTTTTGTGAATAACCCCCTGAACTCCGTCCTATTCTAACCCGCCGTCCAAGGACATAAGCCCCTCTCTCTCTGGTACCTTTGCACTTAACCCCCTGCCCTTTCTTCTTTTCCAACCTGCAGTCCAAAACACTTTTCTCTCTCTCTCTCGGTTTTCCCCAGAAGTCCCTGCCCTTTATAATATTCACAGAAAGGTCCTTTTCTTTAAAAACAGCCCCTAAACCCCCACTAAACTCGTCATTTCATGCGCTAATTTAATCCCGTTTGACCCCAAACTTCACCACAAATCTCACCAGTATATTTTCGCCAATCCATTTAGTCCATATCCAGAAACGATCATATCACCGCCATCACTCTCACTCTCTGTTCTTTCTTTCGGAGCTTAGCAAAAACTTTAATTCTTTTACTTATTATATGCTTGTTTGTATGTGCCGTAGACTCCGCCGTGAACGAGGAAGGACTCGAGGAGGAGCAGGGTTACGAGCAGGAGCTTGGAGACCAAGACCCCGGGCAGGAATCCCCCGAGGGTTGGGAGAACGACTAGTGCAATCCCATCCTTTGATGCATACTTTTGTCCTAGTTTTTATAAACACAACCCATAGCCTGTTTTATAAAACCTGCACGATTTTACTGCTAAACCCGGTTGGTTAGCCATTCCTTGATTGCTATGACTGCTTCCGTGACAACCTAGATTAATGTTTAAATACGACATTGCTCTGTTTGAATGTTAGTCACTGCTAGAAATGCTTAGGAATGTTTTACTGTTATACTCCCCTTTACAACCAATTGATGTTTACAAGAACAACCGTGTGCGTGTTTTAAAATAAAGAGATGAATTTTGGGGATAAAATGAGTTTCCGTGTGGGATGAGACAGACGGTATTTCTTGTGTGAATTACCGAGGTGAGCTCGAACCTGTGTGGTCGAGCATGGTGGGAGTTGTCTATCCTATCACAGTTTTTGGGATGATGTTGATGTGTCATCTAGCCTAACCCATTTTATCGTACCACCACTCGACCGTTGTATGTGGCAACGGCCTAGCATAAACCCCACTAGTTAAGCTGTTGGTTACGTGGTGTGCTGGTGAGCAACAGAGGACCACGGAGCCGGGGATACAGTCTATGTGAGGTATACTCCTGGGTAGAACCTCATTTGGTAGGTTGCTGACCCCCTGGTCGTTTCTGTGGTAACTGGGCAGTTCAGCTATGGTGGGTAATGGCTTTGAAGGAGCTGCACTGGCACTAAGGTGTTCATGTTGTGGTAGCCTAATTGTGGTTGTGTACACCTCTGCAGAGTTAAAACCTGTCCGGATAACCGTGTCCACGGTATTGGGCGAGTTATGGCTTGGTCACTTCACTAGTCCCCTGTTCTGGTGTAAGAATGTGTTTGGTGAATGTCGAGTTGAGAAAAAGTGTTGGCATGAGCTATGACAGATGGGGAGTCTGGTAGCGTCAAAACCTTGTGAGTAAAATAATCATGTTTATTGATGCAACTAAAAGAAATGCTTGTGAAAACCCGTTGCAAAACTCAGCCCTTGCATGTGTAAACATTTGCTTGCTGCAGAATAAACCATGAGCTCATCCTTGTTTATTATCCTTTGCATACTTCTGTTGTATCCTTCCCGTGGTTGTGATTGTGCTTGCTGAGTACGTACGTACTCACCCTTGCTTAATTTGTTACAGAGGCAGATCCGGACTTTGAGCCCGAGGACATCGTCTAGAGGGGGTTCGTTCTGCACCCAACCTTTGCCTGTGTGTTAGGGTCACCCGCTTGAAGCCGCATGGATATCCACTCTGATGAAGACCTCTATGTTATCAACCTGTTTATCTGGAGTCTAGCTTTAGTTATGTTTGTTGTGGCCCTGCAGTGCCACCGTCTCCCGTAATGTTGTTTATGTACTGAACCATCTGTTGTAATAATGTGAACCAGCATCCTGGGACTGGTATTTGTATCACATTAAGTTCTCTCTTTTGAGGGGACGCTTCAGGTGGTATCAGAGCCGATAGGTTGGCCGTAGGACGTAACCCCTAGGATCATGACCCTTCTCTAGTCTCCTCTCACTAGTTGCTCCTGTCTAAATCTTTTCTCCACACAAGTACTCACCGACGGCTTTTTGACTTGTTCCAGATGGCCCAGCTGGTTGACGAGGGTTGGAGCGAAGGAGTCTGCCCCGCAGAACCTAGCCTTCCCAAGTTACTGCTGCTCAGCCTGGATCATGTTGGAGTCACAGAGACCCCCGAGTATCTCTGCCGGGAGTTCACCACCAATGGTACCCGTCGGTGTCGGATGTTCATCTTTGTGGGAAAGAGCTCACTATACAAGGAGGTGGCACCTTGGTTTGTCCACGCCACCAGCTACGACCGCCCCAATGCCTACCGCAAAGCCGCAAGAAGAGCCCTGATGTGCCTCCGCGTACTCTACAAGCAGTACCTTGTGGGAACAGCAATGGGATTTGCCCCACCCCTGGAGAGTGGAGGACGCGAATGGATTGCCCAGATGAGGAACCTTGGGAGAGATGAAGACATGGAGGACACTGTGTCACACTTGTCTATTTACCTCACAGGCTTAGACAGGTTGTACCGAGAGACATCGGGACAGCTAAGGCACCAGATCCGCAGAGCCGAGAAGGCGGAAAAAGAATTGGAAGAAGTGAAGAGAGAGCTGGAGATACAGAAGGTGATAGCTACACAAGCTGTCAGCTCCCTAGCCACTCACCAGGCTAGATGCCAGGCTTACTCTGAATATATGGATAGACTTGAGGCCTATAGGAGGGAGAATGGATTGATGGAAGGAGAACCCGAGATGACCCACGTGGACGCGAGCACACAGACTGAAGATGAAGTGCCAGAGTATCAGCTCCCTCTGAAGAAGCGTCGTCTTTTGGTGTAGAGTGAGAGTCCTTAGATTAGCATAGCTCGTAGACTAGCACCTAGTCTAGCCTCTCCTCGAGTAGAGTCTGTTGTATCCAGTTAGCACTACCAGCTTAGCATCGATGTATCCATGATCTTTGTACCCCACCATGTTATGCAATAAAGATCACCTTTTATCCTACATCTGTTCAATCTTTGTTTTTCCCCTGGTTTCAGATGGCGGAAGAAGGATGGACCCAGGGAGTCTGCCCAGTCACACCTGGTTTCGCTAGCCTGTTGATCCCCGCGCTGGAACGCCTCGGTGTACCTGAACGCCCGAGGTACTACAGCAGGGAGTATGAGCACCATGGGAACCAACGCTGCAGAGTGGTCATAGTCGTCGCCAAGAGTGACCTCCACCCCATCGAAGCATGGCGTGCGACCGCCACGGGATTCAGGCACCAGGACACCTACCCCTTGGCCCTCAGGAAAGCCCTCCGCTACATGTGCGGAATCTTTGAAAGACACTTGGTCCCCACCCCAATGAGATACTTTCCTCCAATCGTCAGAAGTGCAGTCTGGCGGGCCCGCATGAGAAACTTGGAGCAGCGCCGTCAAGAGGAACCCACTTTGTACCAAGTGGTCACCTATGTCAACTCCTTGGATCAACTCTTTGATGAGCAGGCTGAACTCCTGAGGGAACAAACCTCCCGAGCCGAACAAGCAGAGTTCTCGGTTCGCATGCACCAAGTCCAGGTGGCCCAAGCTGAAGCAAGAGCTGCTACTGCTGTCAGCAGCGAGGCAGTCGCCCAAGAAAGCCTCAGGCAAGCTCGGGACCTACGTATTCAGGACTGGACTAGAAGTGGAACGCCTGTCCCGTCAATTGGAGAACCCCATGTCCTACTTGGAACGCCTGTCATGGCATGGGGAGAAGTTGTGGGGAACCCTCAAGCACTGCCTGGAACCTTCGCAGGATCACCGCCCGCTGAAGAAGAACCGTCTGAGCCGCCTCGAGAGAATGGAACCTTGACCGAGGCTGAGCATGCACAGCTTGCACCGCCAGAAGAGCACCCCAACCCAGAAGGAAACTTGCCCCGCGAGTAGACCCAGAGTCAAGTGTCAGCACGGGAATGAAGCTAGCTTGGTCTGAAGAACCCTTGTATCCCTAGCAGTAGTTTCCCTACCATGTCCTGTACCCCGCCTTGTAGTGCGAGTCTTGTTGAACCCCCAAGTGTTGTAGCCCCTCAGTCGTTTGTATGAACCTTGTGTGCTTGTTTGTTAGCTTGTGTGTTGTGTGCGCTTCGGCAGGAGCGTTTCTGCCTTTTGAAAATGCGAACTAAACAACTCAAACATCATCTTAACCCAATCTCACGAAGGCCTTGCTCAAACTGCAGATGGTGAACACGGGTGCCAGCGCCTCTCAGAGACGCGCCCCCCAGCGGGAGGAGAGCCACCAGAAGGGAGGAGAGAAAACCCTGAGAACCAGGAAGTGGATCAGCAAGACCCTATGGGAGAAAACCAGCCCAAAGGACAAGCGCCTGTAGGAGGCGGACCAGAAGCGAGTCATCCAAGAAGTCAGAATGAAGGATCATTCGTTGTACCCCCACTTCCGCCAGATTTCAACCTGGCACAAGCTTTGTATCACCACACCCTGTTCATGCAAAATGTGTGGAATGCCAGCCGCTGTCAGGAGACAGCCCGTAGGCCCAATGCGGGTGACAAGTTGACCAACTTCCTGAGGACCAGACCACCCACCTTTGGAGGATCCAGCAACCCCTTAGAAGCGGATGACTGGCTGAGAGCTATTAAGAGAAAGCTGGAGCCGTTTGGATGTGGAGACCGTGACAAAGTCCTCCTGACCTCCCACCAACTCACTGGAACTGCCTTAGCCTGGTGGGACACTTACTGTGCAGCTTCCCCAAACGAGTCAGCAATCACCTGGAAAGAGTTTGAAGAAGAGTTTCGTCGCTACCACATCCCCGACGCCACCATGAGGCGCAAGGCAGATGAGTTCCGTGCACTGAAGAAAGGAAACAAGACCGTGGAGGAGTACACCCACGAGTTCACTGAACTAGCCCGTTATGCACCAGATGAAGTGAAGACAGATGCAAAGAGACAGGACGCTTTCATCAAAGGGCTACACCCAGACCTTCGAGCCCTGCTAGTCTCCCACAATTTCCCTGACTTCAATATGCTGATAAACAAGGCCATTGTCACAGAAAAGGCCAGGATGGATGCAAGGCAAGAGAACAAACGCAAGTTCCTGGAGAGCAAGAACCATCAGATAGACCACTCGCAGAAGCCCAGGAGCTCCGGTTACGCTGCACCTAGGCCCCAGGCCCCCATGCAGTATAGGACCCAATTTCAGGCTACAAGCTCCCAGACTCCCAACAACCAGTACAGGAGCCAGAACACCTTGAAGCCCCCACAGAGCAAGGTCAGTCAAGTCACGACCAACAACAACAATGCAAGGGCCTGTTTCAACTGCCGTGAGACTGGACATTACATCGCTGATTGCCCATACCCTAGGAGCAAGCCTGCGGTATCAGTCTACTCCAACTCGGTGAATGGACCCAAGCCACCAGTGTCTGGAGCCAACCGTGTACCCGTCCGCAGCACCAACACCGGCAGCAACAACAACAACAACGCCCAGCAGTCGTATGGACGAGCCCGCGTCAACCACATCGACGCGCAGGAGGCTCAAGGAGCACAAGGAGTAGTACTCGGTGAGTTCCTAGTCAGTTCAGTTTTGGCAACAGTATTATTTGATTCCGGAGCATCGCATTCTTTCATATCATCAAGTTTTGTGGAAAAGCACAAAATACCTACAATACTACTAAAGACACCCCTACTAACCCGAACACCTGGAGGTGATATTAAATGCCAACTAGGTTGTTCACGGGTACAGATTCTTTTAAGTGGGGTAGAGTTTCTAACAGACCTAGTAGTACTAGAATCCAAAGGGATAGATGTGATCCTTGGAATGGACTGGTTAGGCAAACACAATGGTCTCATAGGATGTGATGATAAAATAGTGCACCTAACCAACCCAGATGGAATATAAGTGATCTGTCACACCAAGGGAAGTGGACCGGACCTTATGATCTTTAGCATGGAGGCAAAAACCATAGAGGATGTTCCAGTAGTTAGTGAGTACTCGGATGTTTTCCCTGAAGTTCTACCTGGAATGCCACCAGATAGAGACATAGAGTTTGCTATTGAACTTGTCCCTGGAACCTCTCCTATAGCCAAGAGACCCTATAGGATGGCAGCCTCAGAGTTGGCAGAATTAAAGAAACAACTAGAGGAGTTGCAACAGATGGGATTTATCAGACCCAGCACATCCCCTTGGGGAGCCCCAATACTCTTTGTGAGAAAGAAAGATGGGAGCATGAGGTTGTGCATCGACTATCGTGCACTAAATGATGTCACTATCAAGAATAAATACCCACTCCCTAGAATTGATGATCTCTTCGATCAGTTGAAAGGAGCCAAGTACTTTTCCAAGATTGACTTAAGGACTGGGTATCACCAACTGAAAATTAAGGGGAGTGACACCTCAAAGACCGCATTTGTCACCCGTTACGGACAGTACGAGTTCACGGTGATGCCATTTGGGCTCACCAATGCACCAGCTTACTTCATGAATCTCATGAACAAGGTGTTTATGGAAGAGTTAGACAAATTCGTCGTAGTCTTCATTGACGACATACTCATCTACTCCAAGAGTGCCGAAGAGCATGAACAACACCTGCGGGTGGTGTTGGAAAAGTTGAGAGCGCACCAGCTCTATGCCAAATTTAACAAGTGTGAATTTTGGCTGGAAAAAGTAGCCTTCCTGGGTCACGTCTTAACCGCAGAAGGGGTGGCAGTAGACCCTGAGAAGGTAGAAGCAGTCTCAAACTGGCAACAACCAACCAATGTGAGTGAGATCAGAAGTTTCCTAGGTTTAGCCGGATACTACCGGAGGTTTATTGAAGGATTTTCCAAGGTAGCTAAACCCATGACAGAACTGCTCAAGAAAGAAAAGAAGTTTGTTTGGACAGAGCCCTATGAAAGAAGCTTTCAAGAATTGAAGAAGAGACTGACCGCTGCCCCAGTTTTAACCCTACCGGATATTCATAGGGATTTTGTCGTTTACTGCGACGCGTCCCGCTAAGGAATAGGGTGTGTTCTCATGCAAGATGGGAAGGTTGTAGCATATGCCTCCCGACAACTTAGACCTCATGAGCAGAATTACCCAACGCATGACCTAGAGTTTGTAGCCGTAGTGCATGCACTCAAAATCTGGAGACACTACCTAATTGGGAACAAGTGTGAAATATACACGGATCATAAGAGCCTAAAGTATATTTTCACCCAACCAGATCTGAACCTTAGACAGAGAAGGTGGTTAGAGTTGGTTAAGGATTATAATGTGGAAATTCATTACCACCCTGGCAAGGCCAATGTAGTGGCAGATGCCCTGAGCCGGAAATCCTACAAACCCAAGAATGCCCACCTGCAAGAAGAGATGGCACGATTAAATATGCACATCGTCCCTCGGAATACTAGCCACCAGCTAACGATCCAGTCCACCCTAGAGGATCGGATCAGGGAAGCCCAAGGAACAGACGAGGATTTAGTAAGGATCTGCAAGCATACTGGAGAAAATAAGGCACCAGACTTCAGAGTCGACAATAAAGGAACGCTGTGGTATAAAAATAGGATTTGTGTGCCTAAGGAAGGAGACTTTAGACAGATAATCATGGACGAGGCTCACAACTCGCCATATTCCATCCACCCGGGATCCACCAAGATGTATTTAGATTTGAAGCAAAACTATTGGTGGAAAGGAATGAAAACTGACATAGCTCAATTCGTCGCTCACTGCGATACCTGCCAGAGGATTAAGGCCGAACATCAAAAACCAGTAGGTTTATTACAACCTCTACCTATCCCAGTATGGAAATGGGACGAGATAGGAATGGATTTTGTAGTGGGTTTGCCCAGAACACGGAAAGGACACGACTCGATATGGGTAATAGTGGACCGACTCACTAAAGTCGCTCACTTTCTACCTGTACGGACAAATTATGGCGGAGAGAAACTAGCCAAGCTTTATGTGGAAAACATAGTAAAGTTACATGGAGTGCCCAGTAGAATTGTTTCGGACCGAGGGACCCAGTTCACCTCGAGATTTTGGAAGAGTTTGCATAAAGCTATGGGCACCAAGTTGGACTTTAGCTCCGCATATCACCCACAGACCGATGGCCAGACAGAAAGAGTCAATCAGATTATGGAAGATATGCTGAGAGCATGTGTCCTTACCTATGGTAAAGATTGGGAACAGAGTTTACCCTATGCAGAGTTCTCCTACAACAATGGTTATCAGGCAAGTTTAGGTATGTCGCCATTTGAAGCCCTCTACGGGAGGAAATGCAGAACTCCTCTGATGTGGTCAGAAGTGGGAGAGCGTACCCTAGTGGGACCTGCGCTCTTAAAAGAAGCGGAAGAAAAGGTAGCCGAAATTAGGGAGAAGTTGAAAGCAGCTCAGTCCAGACAGAAAAGCTACGCAGACAAGAAGAGACGAGAACTAGAGTTTAATCTAGGAGATTTTGTTTATCTCAAGGTTTCACCCATTCGGGGGACCCGCAGATTTCAGGTCCATGGAAAGTTGGCTCCTCGGTACATCGGACCATACCCGGTGCAAAAGAGAGTTGGAAAGGTAGCCTACCGACTGGAGTTACCCAAAGCGATGTCGGATATACACCCGGTATTCCACATCTCACACTTGAGAAAAATGCCTGAGAACGCCGGAGGAGGAACATATACCGGAAGAAGAGATAGACCTACAGACAGATCTGCGGTATCAAGAGGTACCGGTCAAAATTTTGGACACCGTCACCAAGAGGACCAGAAACTCTGAAGTACGGATATGCAGAGTACAGTGGAGCAGACACGGTGTAAAGGAAGCTACGTGGGAACGAGAAGACACCTTGAAGAAAGAGTTCCCCCACCTTTTCAGGAGCCTGTCGAATCTCGAGGACGAGATTCCTTTTAAGTGGGGTAGGTTTGTAACGCCCGCGTTTTTTTTACTCTCTGGGAAAATCACGAAGTAATGCACCCGGTAAAAATCTTTTCAAAATGTTTTATCGCCTGAGCTTCCGTTTGCATCCAACCATGTTCGCCTCAATATCACCACCCTCTTTCCCGTCCCATCCCGCGTCACCCGCTCGCGGGTCGACCGCCGGGCCCTACCGTCGCTGGCCGACCACCGTCGACCACCTGTCGGCTTTCCGCCGCGAATCCCGTCGTCTCTTCCCCCCTTCTTCCCTCTTTTTCTCTTTCTTCTTTCTTTTCTTTTTATTTTCTTTCCTCTCTTTTCTTTTTCTTTTTCCCACTCTTTCTCCCCCACCTCTGCTTCTTCTATCCGACTCCATGCACGCCGCCGGCCACCCTCTGCTCACCGCCGATCCCTCGCTCCCTCACCTCGCACCACCGGCCGGCCCCATCCCCTGCTCCACGCGGTGGCGCCCCTGCTGCACGCCGCCGGCCATCGCTCTCCACGTCGCCGCCCCACGTGCTCGCCGTGCGCACGCGCTCCCGGGCTGACCTCGCCGCGCCACTCGCCACTGCGACGATGGCCCCCGCCCACGCTCACCTAGCCACGCCACCGTTGCCGTGCCACGCCGCCGTCGCCCTCTCTCCCCCTTTGCTCTGTTTCGCGAGGAAGGAGATGGCCGTTTTGTGAATAACCCCCTGAACTCCGTCCTATTCTAACCCGCCGTCCAAGGACATAAGCCCCTCTCTCTCTGGTACCTTTGCACTTAACCCCCTGCCCTTTCTTTTTTTCCAACCCGCAGTCCAAAACACTTTTCTCTCTCTCTGTCGGTTTTCCCCAGAAGTCTCTGCCCTTTATAATATTCACAGAAAGGTCCTTTTCTTTAAAAACAGCCCCTAAACCCCCACTAAACTCGTCATTTCATGCGCTAATTTAATCCCGTTTGACCCCAAACTCCACCACAAATCTCACCAGTATATTTTCGCCAATCCATTTAGTCCATATCCAGAAACGATCATATCACCGCCATCACTCTCACTCTCTGTTCTTTCTTTCGGAGCTCAGCAAAAACTTTAATTCTTTTACTTATTATGCTTGTTTGTATGTGTCATAGACTCCGCCGTGAACGAGGAAGGACTCGAGGAGGAGCAGGGTTACGAGCAGTAGCTTGGAGACCAAGACCCCGGGCAGGAATCCCCCGAGGGTTGGGAGAACGGCAAGTGCAATCCCATCCTTTGATGCATACTTTTGTCCTAGTTTTTATAAACACAACCCATAGCCTGTTTTATAAAACCTGCACGATTTTACTGCTAAACCCGGTTGGTTAGCCATTCCTTGATTGCTATGACTGCTTCCGTGACAACCTAGATTAATGTTTAAATACGACATTGCTCTGTTTGAATGTTAGTCACTGCTAGAAATGCTTAGGAATGTTTTACTGTTATACTCCCCTTTACAATCAATATATGTTTACAAGAACAACCGTGTGCGTGTTTTAAAATAAAGAGATGAATTTTGGGGATAAAATGAGTACCCGTGTGGGATGAGACAGACGGTATTTCTTGTGTGAAATACCGAGGTGAGCTCGAACCTGTGTGGTCGAGCATGGTGAGAGTTGTCTATCCTATCACAGTTTTTGGGATGATGTTGATGTGTCATCTAGCCTAACCCATTTTATCGTACCACCACTCGACCGTTGTATGTGGCAACGGCCTAGCATAAACCCCACTAGTTAAGCTGTTGGTTACGTGGTGTGCTGGTGAGCAACAGAGGACCACGGAGCCGGGGATACAGTCTATGTGAGGTATACCCTTGGGTAGAACCTCATTTGGTAGGTTGCTGACCCCCTGGTCGTTTCTGTGGTAACTGGGCAGTTCAGCTATGGTGGGTAATGGCTTTGAAGGAGCTGCACTGGCACTAAGGTGTTCGTGTTCTGGTAGCCTACTTGTGGTTGTGTACACCTCTGCAGAGTTAAAACCTATCCGGATAGCCGTGTCCACGGTATTGGGCGAGTTATGGCTTGGTCACTTCACTAGTCCCCTGTTCTGGTGTAAGAATGTGTTTGGTGAATGTCGAGTTGAGAAAAAGTGTTGCCATGAGCTATGACAGATGGGGAGTCTGGTAGCGTCAAAACCTTGTGAGTAAAATAATCATGTTTATTGATGCAACTAAAAGAAATGCTTGTGAAAACCCGTTGCAAAACTCAGCCCTTGCATGTGTAAACATTTGCTTGCTGCGGAATAAACCATGAGCCCATCCTTGTTTATTATCCTTTGCATACTTCTGTTGTATCCTTCCCATGGTTGTGATTGTGCTTGCTGAGTACGTACGTACTCACCCTTGCTTAATTTGTTACAGAGGCAGATCCGGACTTTGAGCCCGAGGACATCGTCTAGAGGGGGTTCGTTCTGCACCCAACCTTTGCCTGTGTGTTAGGGTCACCCGCTTGAAGCCGCATGGATATCCACTCTGATGAAGACCTCTATGTCATCAACCTGTTTATCTGGAGTCTAGCTTTAGTTATGTTTGTTGTGGCCCTACAGTGCCACCGTCTCCCGTAATGTTGTTTATTTACTGAACCATCTGTTGTAATAATGTGAACCAGCATCCTGGGACTGGTATTTGTATGACATTAAGTTCTCTCTTTTGAGGGGACGCTTCACTTGTATTCGCTGTCCAGAAACAACAAAGCCAAGAAACACAACTTGATCTGTGCAAAAGGTGCACTTCTCAACTTGCCAAGAAATAATTTCTCATTTCTAAGTACATCCAAAACTTGTTGTATATGTTCAGCATGTTCCTCCAATGTCTTGCTGCAAATTAAGATGTCATCAAAGTAAACCACAACAAATTTTCCAATAAAAGATCTCAAGACATGGTTCATCAATCTCATGAATGTACTAGGAGCATTAGTCAAACCAAAAGGCATAACTAACCATGCATACAACCCAAACTTTGTTTTAAAAGCAGTCTTCCATTCATCTCCAATTTTCATTCGAATTTGATGGTTACCACTACGCAAATCAATCTTAGAAAATATCATAGAACCACTCAATTCATCTAGCATATCATCTAGCCTAGGATTAGGATGACGACGAATAGTGATATTATTGATGGCTCTACAATCTACACACATTCTCCATGAACCATCTTTCTTTGGCACCAAAATGACAGGGACATCACAAGGACTTAAACTTTCACGCACATAACCTTTATCTAAATGTTCTTGTACTTGCCTCTGAATTTCTTTTGTTTCTTCAGGGTTGGTGCGGTATGGTGGACGGTTGGGTAATGCAGCTCTGGGTATAAGATCAATTTGATGTTCAATGCCTCGCAATGGTGGCAGTCCAGTAGGTGTTTCCTTTGGAAAGACATCCTTATAGTCCTGCAAAAGATGTGAAATAACACTAGGAAGAGAGGTTATGTCATTAGCTGAAAGCAAAGTGTCTTTGTACACAAGTATAATGAGTTCGTGGTTTGGGTTACGTTTCACATCTCTCATTTCAGATTTGGTGGCTAACATGACCAGATTTTTTTCCTCTCTTTTCTCATTATCTCTCTCATTTGGCTGGTGGCTCTTACTCACTGATTTGTGTAGGGTACTCAAATTATTGTTCTCTCTTTCTTTCTCACTCTCAACCCTCACTTCGGAGCCCTTCTGCAAATGTTCAGCTAGGATTTGCTGAGGTGTCATTGGTTTTAGTACTAAGTTCTTTCCCTTCCACTTGATGGTGTATTGATTTGTGCAACCACAATGTAGGGATGATCGATCATATTGCCAAGGCCTTCCCAACAGCATATGGCACACTGTCATGGGTGCCACATCACACTTCATGGTGTCAACATATTCACCAACTTTGAATGAAACTTTCACCCTATATCCGATTTTAATATCTCCAGCATCATTTAACCATTGTATATGATATGGATGAGGGTGTCACAGCAACTTCAAGTCAAGTTTATCAACCATCTCACGGCTAGCAAGATTATGACAACTTCCACCATCAATGATTACCTTGCATACCTTGCCTTCAACTTTGGCTCTTGTTTGGAATAAATTATGCCGCTGTCCATTCTCAGCTTCCTTCATTTGCACACTCAAAATTTGAGTTACAACAAGAGCAGCTCCTCTCTCAAATTCACATGAGGACTGATCTTCATTTTCAATAGCAACCTTTAATTTCCCTTCATCAATAGCTTCTTGCTCTTCCTCACTAGCAGATTCATACTCTCCTTGGTCATTAACAAGGATGGTGCTATTGTTTGGGCACTCCCTTATAACATGACCACGACCTCCACACTTGAAACATTGGATTCCACTACTTTTTGTTGTAGAAGCCATTGATGTAGATGATGATGTTGCAGGTTTGCTCTTTCCACTTTGAGCAGCCAACTCTTTCCTACTTGAAGTACCAAAATTACTAGAGCGTAAACCACCACTAGACTTGGTGATTGCACCTTGATTTGCATTTGGTCTTGGTGTAAATTTGCTTTCACTAGATGTACCCTTTGTACTGAAAGAAACTCCTCTATTGCTCTTCATATCATGCTGCAATTGACGTTCAACTTTGCTTGCTTGATGTACCAACTCAATAAGATTGCGGTATGGTTGAAATTCAATAATGCGCTGAATATTGCGATGCAAACCAACCATGAATCTTGCAATTGTTTGCTCTTCATCTTCAAATACATTGGCCCTGATCATTGCTTTCTCTATCTCATTGTAATAGTCATCAACAGAGAGACTTCCTTACTTCAAATTCTGCAGTTTGTCAAAAAGATCACGACGATAATGCTTAGGTACAAATCTTGCTCTCATTTCTCTCTTCATTTCAGCCCATGTATGAACAACACCTTGCCCAGCCTCTTCTCTATCATTAAGGACTTGCTCCCACCAGATTAGAGCATAATCATCAAACTCAAGTGCAGCCATTGCCATCTTCTTCTCTTTGGAGTAATTGTGCAAACGAAAAATTTTATCAACCTTCAACTCCCATGTTATATAAGTTTCAGGATCGGGTCCCAAACTTGGGAATGGTAAATTTTAACTTGCCAAATCTCTCCTCATTGTGCTGGTTACGTTCATGATTGCCTCGGTAACGTTGGCCGTATTTTTGTGGCTGTTCCACCTCTTCTTCTTCATACTCATCTTCATATTCAGCATAGTTATTATCTCCACATCCAAAACCTCTTCCTCTACCACGACCACCTCCATTTCCACGCCCTGGACCAGCAGGTCTTTTTGCGTTGGCAGCAGATTGCTCTCTACGTTCTTGTCGTTCTCTTTCAATTCGAGCAGTAGCTTCTTCATCGGTTTCATCAACTTCATCTCCTTGAGCGTTAGCATTTTCAGGAGCTTGAGATAGGCGTTGCAGCCTAGCCATAATTGCTTCAAGATCTTGGGTTAATCTATCTTGTTTCTCCTCCATGCTTTGCCTCCTCTCATTAAATTGTTGCATGGTAACACAATCCTCAAGGTCCATCTTCCTGTATGGTTAGTGACAACAAAACGACAAATATATGTGGTAGGAAAATTATTTGGATCTCACAACCTCACATTCTCTTACCAACCAAAGCTCTTATGAATTCCCTGCAGATTACAGAAGTAATGCGTGTGGTGGTAAAAGAGTGATGGTTAAGAGAATACACGATCGACGTTCAGTTTACAGTGGCTTCTTTGTGGAGCTTGGTAGGGGATAAAACACAAGGAACAATCTGAATTCTAGTTATTGTAAAGCTAAGTAGCAATCCAAACTAGAGATTCAATGCCTAGTGCTGATCACAAGATATGGAATGATGTAACCAAAGCAACACACGCACAAAAGAAAATTTAGATTTGATGCAAGGATTATGCTAGGGATGATTGATTTAACGAGAATCACCTAGCAAAAATTACAACAAAAGAAAGATAGCCAACTGGTTACACAACTTGATATGAAGGTTCAACACTTGTGCATACCAACAATCTGATCCTCCTCCTTTCTTTCTAACACTTTCTTTTTTTAATGACTTTCTCAACACTTTTTTTTCAGCGTTCTTTCTTATTCTTTTTTCAGCACGATACTAAATAAGATCAGATATAACACTTACACAGAATAAAGATGATAGAACAAACTATAACCAGCAACTTTCTTGATAGGACAAAAGTTCACGCAAAGGATAGCATTGGTTACTTCTTTTTGTGAGGATTTTCAGATATATAAGAAAAGGCACAAAAGGACACGCCAAGAATAATATGATCAGCAACTAAACAAAGACTCTAATGGACTGAAACTTAACAAAACTCAATAGATAAACACATTGAAACAAAGGCTAAAACAGAATTTTTTTTGCTTTTTGGTGGATAGGACAAAGGCACAAATATTTGTAGCTAAAGGTAAAGAATCCTATCATGGCAACGTAGGCTCTTGATACCAAATGATGAGACTCGGTCCCGATCTTCACGACGTAGGATCTTGGATAAGATAACTAGCTGTAGGACAGCCAAGATAACTTGCTGTAAGTAGCGATAAGTAGTGCAACCTGGCAAATAAAACTCGAAGCCAACCACCGTCTTTAACCGGCAACCTGAATTGATGATTCGCTCAACCACACTCTCAAAGAACCAACCAACACAACCTGGAATCAAACGGACCAGGAGCACCATTTGGGAGCCAATGACGTGGCCGCTTCTGTAATCCCTCAAGGAAATCACAACAGCAAAGGGGTAGAGATCTCTCTCTAAAACTGTTAGCACATAGCTGAACAATATGGGGGTTCTATTTCATTATCAAAGTCTTACAAATAGCTTATGTACATGGATTATTTATAGTAGAGTCAACCCTCCTAGTTGGGTGTGAGTGGAGCATGGAGTTTCTGGAGTTATACAAACTCAAAGGTTACCACGAACTGAAATCCCGAGAGCCTCGCGTGGCTGTTGGGATTCTGTGCAGTCTCCACTAATTCGATCATATCTATTTATAGGGGAGTCCAATGGACATGCGGTTTCTTGCGTTGGAAAGTAAACTTGATAAGCTTTCCATCAAGTACTTGGTGGCCTCCAGAGCCTTCGGGAATTGAGAGTTATGATCAATTCAATATGTAGGTCCGAACTGGTCCGAAGTGGTGGTCCGAAGTGATCCATGAGTGATCCTTGATTTGAACTGGGAATCCTTGGTCCAAACTAGTCCGACCTTCTCTAGGTAAAGTAGAATCCTTCTCCTTTTCATGTGTGAACCTAAGCATAACCAATGTAGAACATTTAGGTAGTATAACATTCTCATATGTGTAGAAGTTAGTTTTAGCAAGGAGTGAAGTCACCTGTTATTGTAGTTTCTTATCTTGGCTACGTGTAATTGGTCCAATCGTCACTTGTTCCTTTGCTTGGGTGATATCTTCTACAACTTGTCCTTGGTTTACATCGGATGGTGCATGGTTGGTTGAGATGGTCTCATCAATTGAGGTTTGACTTCAAAACTTTTTGTATATGCAATATACAACTTAAAATGTTTTATGCCAAATTTTGGATATTTTTCAGACCCATTTGGTAATTTTAAATTTTTTTCATAATAAAAAAATACCATGTCATATACATTGAAATTTAGTTACAACTACAAGAAATGTTAGTTTTTTTCATAGAATCATCAAACATAAGTCGTTGAGTGACTTTGGAAAGGTGAAGAATGTCACAAAACTATTTAAATATGAAATAGTGGACTAGTTTAGCCAAAAAATTTGAAAAAATATGTACACCTTTGCCGTTGGCCAGCCTTTGCCATCTGCTGGCCCACGACAAAGGTGGAATCTTTGTCGGGCCAGATCTGGCCCACGGCAAAGGGCCGGCAACATAAGCCCAGCGCCGGCCCCATCCCCACACACGCACGTGCTTCTCCTCTCGCCCCCGCGCAGCACCGCGCAGCCGCCCGCGCCCGCGCCCCCGCCCCGGGCTGCCCACCACCCAACGCCCCGCCGCGGCCCCGCCCCTCCCCGGTGCCGCTCCGCCCACCCCGGCGCGCCACAGCGCCCGCCCGCCATATCTGCCCCCGGCGCCGCGCCACCAACCCGGCCCCGGCTCCCGCCCGCCGGCCCCGCCCCGGCACCGCGGCGTCCGCCCGGCCCCGGCACCCGCGATCGCTAGGGTTTGATTGCGCAAGAGAGGAGAGGAGCAGGAGGAGAGCGAGGATGAATGGGCCCATCCCCATCGAGCTCCGCAACGAAGAGCACCAGCTGTGGAGGCAGATCAACCTCGAGGACCAGAAGGGCGAAGGTGTGTTTTTCCTATATCCCGCTTTCCATTCCAGGCCCTTTTTTCTCGAGCGAGTGGAATTGATGGTTCTGGTTATGTCTGAATGCCCGAATATCTTGGATATTTAGTAGTGATCTTGTATTAGGCCATCTGTTTGAAAAGGTTTCAATAGATGACATGTTAAGAATGTATAAGATTGCTGAAAGATGTTCATATCTCTGAATTGTTTTGAGAAACGTAGTCTGCTTATAGTTGCTATTCTAGAATCAGCATGCTGCATTTTCCCCTACTCGTTGTGCATTTATTTGTCTAGAAATGACTAATGTTCTTGTATAGAAATAAACATGGAAGCAGATTCCATGTAATTGAATTATTTTTCAAATGTGATTTTACAGGGTAGCTTATCCATGATGTGGTGCTCCTTTCTTATTTGTTTGTGATTGGTGACTTCGCACTTTTTGGACAAATCATCAAAGTAGTTTCCACATATTCAGTTATGAATAGAACCTAAGGCTTCAAGAACTTTAAAAGGTAAAGCATGTCAAAATTTTCTCTGTAATAAAGTTTTTACTGTTCTTGTAACCTGGTGCCTTCAAGTGTAAATTAACAATTTATCTAGGGAATGATGAACCTTCTGTGACTCCAGCATGATATTGTTTTTACAGTTTCATATATTAAAGTATGATAGCAGCTATGAGCCTTGTAGTTTCCTAGAGGTGTCAGATGATGCAAGTAGTTTTTTTTTTGTCTAGAGGAAGCGTTGTGATCTGTACATATTAAGTTTGATTTTGCTGTACATATTATTGAAATGTTGCTTGCTCCATCACTAGTAAGATTTTGTTCTACTTGCATGTTATAACCTGGATTTTCGTCAAATCTTTGCTCACTGCTTGCCCCCTGCCCACCAATGCACACATACCTTGCTTGTGTATAAGTTGTTATATCTTGTTCCTTTAGGTTGCACTCACCGTTCTTATTGCCAGGTCCTGTTGGTGAGGACATGCTCCATTGGCAAGCGACTATCACGGGGCCTTCGGACAGCCCATTTGCTGGTGGGGTATTCTTGGTGAACATTCATTTCCCACCGGATTATCCTTTCAAACCACCGAAGGTTAGCATCTTCCTGTTCTTAGTTAAGTTACTATATGATACCTTGAGCTAGCTTTAAAGAGAACATCAATAGATGCCTCTTAAATCATTTATGGGGATGTAATGTTTGGATGATATGCTTGTCTTCAGGTGTCACTCCGCACCAAGGTAGCTTGATTTGCAGGTAACTACCCTTTACATGTCAGAATTTAATTTAAAGATAACATGAGATTATGGCTCTGTTCAAGTTATAGTTTCTTGATCAGCGCCTCACTGATTCTGCAGAAATGTTATAAACAGACTAGTGAAAAACTGAAGAGAAAACATAGTCGTATTAAATCACCAGTAAAAAATGCCTGAGAGATTGATTGTTTGGTTGCTGGTGATTGTGTGTGACATGTAACACCCTAAAATTCATCACATTTAAATTGTAGCAACCATTTTAATTTTTCTAGGATTTATTAAGGCTTAAATAAATTTTCTAGGAATTAATTGGAATTTCTAGCCTTTTATTAATTTAAATATCACGTTAAATAATTATTTTTAGTCAAAATAAGTTTTTGTTGCATTCATGCTGTTGCATATATTTTTGGTTGCTAGTAAATCAAGTTGGAATTTAAATTCTGTTTAAATTCGAATTTGATTTGCTTTTGTTTGAGTTTTAGAAAAGTTAAAATTAGTCGAGTTCGGTTTCGCCCCTCGAACTCTTGGCCCAGTCCAAGTTTGCTCCCTGGACTCTTCCTGCCGCTCGCTTTTTCCCCGCGTTCTTTTTCCTTTTTTTTCCGGCCCAGTTCCTTTCCCGGCCTGCTGTTTCCCTGTTTTAGGCCCAGCACCGGCCCGCCGGTCTTCTTCCTGCTGCTCTCTCTCTCGCTCTCACTGCCAGGTGGGACCCGCCTGTCGGGTTCATCGTCCCCGACAGGGACTCCCCCCGACCGAGTCCGCCTCCGACTCCGTTCCGCCGTCACCGTGTCCGGCCGGGACACGAACGCCAAGGCGTGGCCCGAGCCCCCGCTCCGCATCTATATAACGCGCCCGTCGCCTTGTAGTTTTCCCATCAAGCCGAGCTTCGCAACCCCAGCGCCCGAGCCGCCGCCTTCGCCGAGCCGAGCGCCGCCGCTGTCGATTCGCGCCGTCGCCGCCGCTCCTTCGTCGTGAAGCACACCAGTAGGTTCGTCTCGACCTCCTGCGCCTCTTCATCGTGTTCTTGATCGAAGTTTGGCCGCGCTCCGTGCTAAATCGCTCGTCGCCATTCTCCAACGCCGCCGGCCGCTATTCATCGTCGTTCGTCGTCGTCGTGGGCTGAACCTCACCGGGATTTGCCTCTGGGAGTTCGTTGTCGCCCACTCTTCCCTCCCGTGCTGCTCGTGCTTTGTTTCCCCGCTCCGGCCGCGCTAAGCTCGCTCGCCACCGTCGCAGTAGCGCCGCCGCCGCCATAGCTCGTTGCTGGCATCCACTGTCACTTTTCTCTCATCGAGAACCCCCCAGTAGCACTCCCCTCGTCGCTCCGCATCTGTAGAGCCAAACCCCGGTGCAAACCGAGCTCCGTAGCCTCGGATTGAGTTGCTCCGGCGAAGCGCCGCCGCGGAGGAGCGCAGCGCCGCCGTCCTCGCCGGCGACCGAGGTCCCGATCTGTTCCCGGCCGTCCGATCGAAATCCAACGGTCCACAGCCGCTCCAGCCCGAGTCAATTAGACCAGATACCGGTCAGCCGTGCAGGTTTTGCATAAGAGTCCCTGAAGTTTTTCAAAATCAACCCGCGGTCCAATCTAGTTCAAAAATAATTACAAATAGGTCCTGTTTTCTTATATTTTAACCCCTGCAAGATTTAAAATTGTGCCCGAGGTCCAAGGTTTGTCTTTTTACATGAAAACCCTCGAGTTTTTATACGAAATTATGTTTTAGCCCCTGGTTTTTCGCAGTTAAGCCCCTGGAACTTTTAAAACTTTGTCAGCAAGTCCCTGAACCTTAGAAAAGCCATATCTTTTGCGTTTTAACTCCGATTTTAGTGATTCTCGCGCTCACGCGTTCGTGGTAACGTGTAGATTAGTTTTGTGCTGTTGTTTTCTTCTGTTGGAATTGTTTGGTGTATTGTTTCTTATTTGTTGTATTGTTTCCTTGTATGTGAATGTGTGATGCGATTAGGAAACGACCAGTTCGAGGATTTCTCTGAAGAACCAACTGTTGGAGAAGGATTTGAGCAGCAACAGAGTTGGGAAGAAGGCAAGTGTATTATGTCATGCAAATGTCCTAATAATTATTAATTTCACCACCCATGCATGTGTCTTAATTTGAAGGGTTCCTATTTAAGGATTTGCCTAGCCACTATATTTTTCCTGTCCCTGAAACTGGGTTATTTAATTAACTTTGATGGTAGATGATGCTTAGCTTGCTCAACTGGGATTGGTTAATTGAACCTCTACTCTATGTTCCATTACTACCTTTTTAATCAATTAATGGACAAGATCATATCTTTTTAATTGGAACATGGAGAACCACCCAGGAAAACAGTATAACCATGAGTGCCATGTGGCTCTGGCTTTGACTGACTAATTAGGTGCTCTAGTTTCTGGTAGCTTTACCGGAAAGGGGCATGGGGGGCGGCGGTTGACGGGGTATAGCTCGGTCCTTTTGAGCTGTGGGCTTTGGTAAGAGACAGACCTCATTAGGGAGGGTTATGCTTTGCTTCTGAACCAGAAACCTTAGCGGGCTATCATTTATTAGAGTGCTTTTGTAAAGGTCTCATAGTGAAACTCAGTATTCGGTCCACGTGGTGTGGGAAGGGTACAATGCTTCGGCAATGGGAATCACGGCTTATGGTGAAAGTGTACAACCTCTGCAGAGTGTAAAACTGTTATAACAGCCGTGCTCACAGTCAAGAGCGGCCTGGACCCTTACATGATAATCATACTTGAACATGATCTAAATCGTGGTTACTCGAATATGTTGGGAATATGACATTCATTAATTTGTGGGTGGTATATACTTTCATTTGCTAGTAAATAGTTGCTTAATAAAACTTGACCAACTAAAAGTGCTTACTGCAGTATGGTCAGCCAACCTTTTTGCCTCAGCCTTGTATGTCATATTACATTTGCTGAGTACGTATGTGCTCATACTTGTTGCTTTTCTCTCTTTCTTTTATTGCATCAACTACACCGGAATGCTGCTCAGATTGGGAGAATTTTGAGGATTTCACTACTGGTTTTGAGGAGTTCTAGGCGAGTCTCCCCCAGTCAATGCCTGTGGAGATGAAGTCACTTTTGCTTCGTTAGAGAAACGTTTATTTAAGTCTTCCTCTATGACATTTGAGTCAACTCTGATATTGTAATAATTGCACTATAATACTCTTTCGTTATGCATGGTTATGGATATTCACTTATGACGTCTACCATATGTGTGTAAACTGATCCTGACGCACATATGAGATGCACCTGGTTTTGCCTTTAAAACCGGGTGTGACATGACAACTGACAGGGAGTTCTAACTTTCAAAAGCAGATGGATTTGGCTTGGTGGCAAGAAGCTCCTGTTGACATAAACATCACTACGAATAGCTCCTTTGTCTTGGCAGCAGATAGGACATACCGAAAGGACCCCTTGAGGCTTTGTTCGGCTGGGAGGGATCAAAACCCCAAGAGGAATCAATCCAGGGAGGGATTGAGTGGATCCCTCACATGTCATTCAATCCATGTGGGGGACAAAAACTCTTGATTTCCCATTTTAACCCATATGTTTGGTTTGACTAGGATTGAGACAGGGATTAGTGATTAGAAATACAAGCTTAGATGAACCGAAGTTCCACAAAATGCACGCATACATAGAATTCAGATAAGCTTTACACATTCATTGACGCATTGAGATAGTGTATATACATATGCTGAATTGATTAACTAAGCATGGATTTTTCATTTAGAGAAGAAGGCAAACCCTTTCCCAAATGGACAAGCTATCCTTAAGAACATCACGCAAAACAGCTACCATAAAGATGCTATCATATGATAGGCACCCATCGCTTGGCAAGTTGCTTGCACTGGAACAAGGGCCATGCGATTGCACCGATGACTGGGAATCTGATCAACTGATCAGCCTGCACCAAGAAAAAACCATTAGAAGAGATAAAAAATAATATGTCGCTGCCTACAATATATGTGAATGGTAAAGAAAATTATACTAGCCCTAGGAGCACAACTGCAGCCCAGAAGACAATCATGTAAACACATGCTTAAGCCATATAAGTCCCACATCACCATATCAAATTAGTTAAGCCATATCATATTACAGTAAGTCCCGCATCACCATATCAAATTAGTTAATCCATATCAGATTACCAAAAATCCCTTGTCCAATGCAAAATCAAGTCAAATGCTTGCAGGCAACCGAACAGGGTTCAAACTCTTAAACAGAGACAACGACATGTAGGATAAGATAGCATGCTTCATAACAATTACATTACCAAACAATTAATGTGTTTAACAATGATGGAATAAGTCACAAACAGAAAAATCAGCTAGCCTGCCAATCTTAGTATGCAGAAGCTATTTCCACCCAAATCTGGGCTATCAAAACCTCCTCTAGCTACCATTGGCCTGCTATCAGTTAACGCATGATTCTTCACTTTGAATTCTATGGTTCATTGACATGCAATTCATATGCTAGCTTGTGGCTTGTGACTGCCCTATAAGTCAAGACTATGGTATAATATTTTTAAGGTCTTATATCTTCAATGTTTCGACGTGAAAAATACCAACCAATAGTATTCTCTGAAGTGGCATTAGGACTTGTTGCATTGCTTGTTTCATCACCATCATTAGGCAAAATTCTTAGATTTTTCTCTTTTTCCCTGTATATTGGAGCCACATGAGTTCATTAGGTAGATGAACGAATTCAATATTCATATGCAATTTCTTCACTGAATCTAATTGTATCTATGCAACTTCAATCTTTACACCTCCATACTTGAGTGTTGACAATTGTATTTATGCAACCTGAATCTTTACACCTCCATATAATATACAATTTTTCTTTGCTGGCTCAGAAGATTTTATTTCAGAACACAGATATTGATTGGAAAGTGGAGATGCAATTTGGAAGCTTTTGACAGTTCCTTTGTGGGATATACATCCCCGGGTACCCTCAAGATAGAAGACCGAGTCCCAGTAGAACTACTCGTGTAATCCAACCAGGACTCACATATTGTAACCGACTAGGAAACTTACCATGTAACCCTGCCCCCTGGGATATATAAAGGAGGGCAGGGGTCCCTAGCTCGGCAGAAGCCTACAGGCAAGACCATACAACCCAACCACACGTGCAATACAATCAAGCACACATGACGCAGGGTATTACGCTACTCGCGGCCCGAACCTGTCTAAATCTTTGTGTTGTTCGTGTACCGTCGTTCCTAGAACTCGGCGAGACCCACAAATCTACTCTCTGGGGTACCCCCAGGCAGACGTGTTCGACATAAATCGTCGACATCCTTGTACTGAAAAATCTGTGAATGTGTCATGACGCAAGGGAGGCCACCTATTTATATTGCTTTATCATCATGGAGCCATCAGATATTGCAAGAGCTTTCAGATTTACTAGTTTCGACCGAATTCCATGGATATTTATTTATTTCCCTACTTGTCCCATAGAGCTGCATAGATAATGTGGATGCATTTAGTCATTTTCAGCATAGAGCTGTATGTGCATGTAGATATATTAGTGTAACAAATATAAATCAATTATATTTCAAAATCACTCTGCTAGTTAAGATGTTGTAGTTAGCTAAGGTAGTTATTCCTTTTTAGCTAGGGCGCTGAAGATAATATGTTGGAGAAAACTCCTGAAACGGTCTGCTAGATAATTATATATGTTCCCACCTTTGTTTTTCTCAGGTGATCAAACCAGGGAAGTGTATTATATTTTTGTCAAACAAGACCAGGAAGCTATTGTTTTGTGTGAAGTCTCGTCTGCTTGCTCTTTTTTTAACGGGAAAAGTGAAGGAGTCATGTTGCTGTCAAAGCTCCAATAATGAATGGAGATGTGATATTAGTCTGTTAGATTCAGATCACTTAAAGCATATGTGGTTCCTAAAAGAGAGTGCATATGTAAATTATATATCCATATACCTAGGGCAATGGTGTGCGCGGAACCAATAAATTTGGGGGCAATTCATTCGAATGGTAATAACATACAGAGGGGAAACAAAATCTCAGAATTGTCCTTTTTCATACGGAGAAAACGAACTGAACCAAAAATATTTCTTCTAATGCCAATTCACAGAACTACTGATTGACTTGTGACTAGGATGCTTCACCTGTAGCAGATCCTCAAGGACTAGGAGATGCAGACCCAAACACCGAGGACGATAAGTGTTGTGCCGCCAAGACGCCGGCACCGGCACCAGCGCTGCACAACGGCACCACGCCAAGCTGGGCTTCCACCACGGCAACACCCACGCACAACCGCATACCACCAATGGCCCGTGGACGCTGCAATCAAAGTAATCAAGAAACCAAAGAAACCCTAAGACATAGGAGAAGAGAAGGGAAGGAAGGGAGTGATGCGGAACTCACCGGAGAGAAGGTAGGAAATGGAGGGGATAGCCGCTGAGGTATGGAGCTCCGCGTCGCCGTCGTCGACACCTCCGATGTCCAAATCGTGGTAGACCGCCGCGCCACCGGCGCCGCCGCAACAGTGATACGTCCTCGGCTCCTCGCGGGGATTGGATCCACACCTCTAGCTCGTGGGTCGAATCCCGGCGGGGGGTGATGTGGTTTTGGCCGGTATAGGCCGGTATGAAACCCCGAGAGGGCTTAAACGAAGAAGTGAACAATGGTGGGCCGGGATCTTATCCAGGCTGGGATGTTCCACGTGGATCGGGCCCCGACCCTGGCCAACCCCGGCCCAACCGAACAAAGCCTGGATGGTTTCAGGAAATATCCAGGTGGCTGGAATATCAGTGAAGTGCACTATTTTGGTGTCTTTTGTTTTTGAGAAGTGCATCTATACATCCATTCCGCTGTTTGCCATCGCACTGGTGTGGTTTCTGGTCTTTTTCTGGTTATGCTTGGGATTTGCTTCCATCATTGCTGTTGTCCGCATCGCAGTTACAAGTATTCTAGGACAACGTATGCCCTGTCCTTTATACTTCTAATATTTGAGTTGTATATGCTGATCAAATTTCACTTGATGTTAACAGTATTAGATGTGTTATGTTACATGATGGCCAGAAAAAATCAAGCTACTAGTATTTTTTTAATATTGAAATCAGCCTTTGCCGTGTGTCATACCGTGGCACACGGCAAAGCAGACAGCTTTTGTCGTGTGCCTGGTCCTGACATACGGCAAAGTCTGGTGTCGCCGTGCGCGGTACTTTATTTTGCCGTGGGTTCCGTGGGTTAGATGGGCACATGGCAAAGACCTTGCCGTGTACCCGATAAAAGACACGGCAAGCTCGGCTTTGCTGGCCGAAGTTTGCCGTGCGCTTTTTACCGGTGGCGGCACACGGCAAACGCCATAATGTACAGTTGCTTCGCTTGTTCGTTCTCGGCTGCTCCCATCCGCGAGGCACGACTGGTGCCGCCGTTGCTTGATGCGCCGGCCTCAAGTCGGCAACGGGGCCCGTTCCCCGATTCCCCGCGCGGAATTCTTCCATTAGGGGATGGGGATGATAGGGATTTAATCCCCACGGGGAATTAGATGGGTCAAAACTGATCCCCATCGGGGATGGTGGGGGCGGGGACGACCCACCGTCCCTGTCGGCGATTTATGTCGAGCACGTCTATCTGGGGGTATCCTAGGGAGTAGATTAGTGGGTCTCGCCGAGTTCTAGGAACGACAATGCACGAACAACACAAAGGTTTAGACAGGTTCGGGCCGCGAATAGCGTAATACCCTACGTCCTGTGTGCTTGATTGTATTGTCTATGAATTGACCTGTTTTGAGGGGGTCCCTGCTCCTCCTTATATACTCGGGGAGCAGAGTTACAAATTGATTACAAAGACTACTCGTATCCGACATGGAAGGTTACATTTAAGGTAATCTATCATGAATACGAGTAGTTCTATTACTTGACTACGTCGTCCTATACCTTATCTGGCTAGTCCAAAGTAGTTGGGTCATAACTCTCCATATCGAATAGTTTAATTCCTTAGATGAGTGGCCCTAGGGATCCTGGCCCCACAATCCCCCGAGCATCTTGCGACTTCGCTTCAACTCTTGAATCTTTTTAACATCTTCGAGTAGTTAGAGCTAAGCACAAGACTCTCAAATCTCTTCTGACGAGTAGTTTCATTAAAGCACATCTTTTGATGCACCCAATAAGTGTAGCCCCCGAGCCTCCGAGTACTTGTTTAAACATTCGAAGGTTCAAGAAACTAATCTTGAATTTCACCTGAGTAGTTTTAATGGTGCGCACCGAGTAGATGCAACTATCGAGCTTCGAGTAGTTTTGCTAGAACTATTCAAAGGTCTTGAATAAAGCATAATAGGCCTAAAAGAAATTGTATCCTTCAGATGCATCCCCCGAGTCCACAAGTACTCTTAAGTAGTTGTTGGATCGAACATTGCTTCCCTTATTTACTCCAAGCCGTGAATCCCAATACACACTTGATAATTATTTTCATAAGACTCAGCATGATTTTTCGAGCATCCATGCAAGTATAACAACTTTCAAGTTGTCTTCAAATGTAAGAATTGATCAACTGTAATTCCGTATCTACGAGTGGTTTTGTTAAAACCAGTCAAAGATCTTTTCTTTTTCTGCTGTTTTCCGCCTTAAATCTCGGAAAGAAATCAAATCCCAGATTATCCGTTAGTAGCCCCTGAGCTTTGAATCAAAATAATATCTTTGATTTGAAGATCTGATTAATCATCAGGATTCTGTTGTAATGTAATCCAAAATTTACGCCGGGAAAAACTAACTTACGGAAAACCAAGCCATTCCCTGTAACGGAATGCGATACGCCGTAGATACTGTTCAAAACAGTAACCTTGACCGAAAGTTATAAATCTGAAGTGAGACCTTCGTTTGTTTCGTTAACCTTGAGCGCAGCGCTATAGCCTTTTATCTCCTCATAGCGGCCTCCTAGTCATTTAGAACTTTCCGTGCTTGCTGCTCTTGCGAATGCGAGAGAAAAGTAAAGTCTTAACTCGATCTGCAACCATGAGTCAAAAGAAAGTAGAAGCCTCTGCTGCTAAGCCTGCGGAGAAGAAGGTATCAAGGAAGAGGGTTCCCTTGGTAGATCCAAACACAAAGCCAGATTGCAAGACTCATCCGTCTCCTGCTGATGCTTGGAAGTATTGCACCGCGAAGGAAGGAGACCTTCATGACCTGGTGGAGCAAGGTTTGCTCTTATCCCAGGAAACTCTTGAGTGGAGGGCTTGCTTCAATGCAAATTTCCCACTGAAAACACAAATGAAATTCCATTTATTCGTGTCTTTTTGTGAGCGCGGAGTAGGCCTTCCAATCTCCTCCTTTTTCCGCGAGCTCCTTGACTTTTACAAACTCCAACTCCATCATCTGAATCTTAATGGGATTCTGAATATCGCTGTATTTGTGCATGCCTGCGAAACATTCCTTGGCATCAATCCGAATCTCGCTTTATTCCGCACTTTGTATCATGTAAAGCCCCATCCAAATTTCCAGAGGATGGAAGTGGTTGGAGGAGCGGGAATTCAATTCCGCCAAAGGATGAAATAGCAATGGTTCTCCATGCCCCTTAAGGAGTTGTGTGGAGACTGGAAGTCCGAGTGGTTCATAATCGGTGAGTAGTCAAAAAACGAGTACTCTTCCTATAGTATTTACGGTCAATGCACATTTTTATACACTAATCGTGTTTCCTGTGTAATTGTAATACAACAGGGAATCATGGAAAAAGCTGTCCTGTCAAAAATGGATAGTATCCCAGAGATTTATCCAACTAGAACACCAAGCCAACCACTGAAGAAGCCAAGAATGTGCCCGCTTTGCTAAAGCGAGTTCAATCATTGAAGAATAAAGGCTTAACTGGAGTCGGGATAGCCTTTAGTTTTCTCAAGAGCAGAATTCAACCACTCCAAGAGCGTATCAATCTTGGATACAAGTATGAGGGAAATACAGATCCTTCCCGCATGGTGCCAGAGGAGCTCTTAGATGAGACCGTGCTAATGCGCTTGTCGCGCATGTTTAGCAATGTAAATAATAAGAAACCATACGTCGCCAAGGAATTATGTAAAGGCCAATCTCCAAGTTCTGTAAGTACTCGCAACCTTTAAATTTTAGTTATTTTGAACATGCGCCTCAATATTGATTCTTCTCGCGTAGTTGGCCACTGATTCTGACGGACCAGTTGGTGGCCTGTCTCCGCAAGATCGGGGGAAGTTTGGAAAGAGTTCTTCAGAAAAGTCAGAGCCATCAAATGAAAAGATCGAGGCGATTGCTGACGATGCAGAAGAACTTGAAGTAATATCTGACGAGAAAGCAACTGACTTGGATGGCAAGCAAGTAAATCTTCAAGGTAAGAGAAGTCTTCATAATAAAGTTCGAGTACTTTATCCGTTCCACCATTTAATTTGGATGTACTATTTCCGAAAAACAGAGGATATAGAAATAGTACCGAAAGTTCCCACAGGAGTAAAACGGAAAAGGACTACTCGGTCTCGATCAAATACTCCTTCAGGAGCATATGTGCCTGGAGCGGAAGAAGGTCAGCGTATCAAGATTTCCAAATTTATCACCGCTGTTCAAAGCTCCTCAACTACAAGTGCCATGACGAGTGGTACCACAGGGAGTACAACTAGCTCCAAAGTGGGCGTGCTGAAGTTGAAGAAGTTCAACTTTAAGCCAAAAACCACCGCGCTGACAAAGTAAGTTTGTTAAATCAAGATATCCTTTCAATTGAGCCATAATTCAGCTATTGAATCTCGCATTCTTTTGTGAAGGATTCCATCTGACGCACTTGCAAGCGCGCTGCATGCGCCACAAGAAAAATTGAAAAAAGCTGAAGAAACAGAGCATGATGAAGAAGAAGTCCTCCCTGGCGCTGTCGATGAAAGCGGCGGAGTGTCAAGACTGAACCAATCTCTAGAGAAAGAGCTATCTGACGTTAATTTGGCTTCAGAAGCAAACCCCGTAGAAACTACAACCCAGGGAGATGCCGAAAGGCCGCCGTCAACTGTGGAGGTAAATCATATGGCCTTTGCTCTGTATATCTCCCAGAATTTTATATGAACAATGCTTTGTAAAACCATGAAGGTTGGTTTGGAGGTTGGAGAAGTCGTCAATATTGTTATCGAACAACGTACTCCACTGCCACAAGGAAAGGCTACTGACAATGAAGCAATGCAGCTAAAGCAACACCTGGAAGCCGCTCTGGTAAGAGGAAAGCTTAGTAGAAAATAGTTAATATAGTAGTTATTAACTAACATCAAATGCAGGCTTTGGTAGATAAAATGGAGAAGAATAGAGATGCAAGTCTGGAATCTCGAATAAAAGAACTCGAAGAAGATCTTACAGCTATGAGGCGCGGGAAAAAGCTCGAGTTGATAATCAAGACTTAGTTTCTCGATTACACAAACAACTCGAGGGAATGAGAGATGAAAAATCTCGAATGGATACTCGTAACCGAGTGTTGATCCGAGACAACAATAGTAAGGAAACCGACTTTTGTACATTTAATCATTAATGTAGTCGTATGAAGTGTAATCATAGACTTGTCTTGTCTCTGCAGGATTGAAAAAGGAATTGGCTGAAGAACAGAGCACCAGCACATCGTGGTATAACTTGGCGCAATCCAAGACCGATGATTGTGCCCGCTTGGAAAAAGAATTCGATGATCTGAATGGAAAATATGCCAAGGAGCATCAGATCCATGTTGATATGGAACAAGCTTGCGCCAGGGCTTTGGCGGGACAACAAGCCAAACAACAAGAAGTGGAGGATCTCCAAGCTGAGAAGAAGACCATAGAAGAGGCGGTGCTTCCCATCATTGACATGGTAACACCAGAAGGTGTAACTACAGCTAACCAGTCATTACTGGAGCAAATCAGCGCAGTGCCTGGACAAATTACGGATTTTTGCAAGAATACCATGAAAGAGTGCGTCAATCAGCTGTGAGTGATGGTGAAGGCACACAATCCAGACGCCAAACTCGAAGTCGTAGAGCTTCCAGAGGGAATGGACATTGAAGGATTCGAAGATTTGGTGAAAGAAACAGAGCCAGTCGCAGATACTTTCATTGACTCGTTAGAGTAGATCCGCGTTGTAACTTGAAGTACTCGTTGAAATACTCTATTTTGGGTCCGGCATGAATACTTGTCCGTGTATATAATGTTTGATACTTGTTTAAAGTAATCCTTTGGAAATACTACTGTGTAAGTAATATCCAATAGTTTGTGCATATGCGAAGTACTGTGGGTAGTATATTTGATGAGTGACTACAGTTTAAGTAATCCGGTGGTCGTATAAGGTTCGCTACTAGGAGGAGTTGAATTGAGCCTAGTTAAGGTTTAGCAATCTTGCTAATGCAGGGCGGAAAGTTATGAACATAGGCATAAGCATGCTGTATTTCTTAGTACTTTAGAGCACCTTTAGGTGACCTTTATAGGAGATGAAGAATGAGTGTAGTTGGTATAACACTAATTCTTGAAGCTTTCGCTGAAAAAGCTACAGAATCAAAAGAAAAAATTATCGCCTTCAACCATGTATAGGTGAGGGTAATTCATCCAAGATTTTTAGGTGTTTTGATACCTCCTTTTGAAAGGGAATCCTGGTTTCTTTTGAGCAGGAGTAGAAAACTACTCGGATACCACGCGACAGCTAGCGCCGTAATGAACATGGTATAGTTTTATCTAATGAGATAAAGGATGTCATAACTTGTAGATGACAGGGAAATATAACTTTATTAATTTGTGAACAAGAGTTGTTTTACAACGACTTGAATACGATGCCCCGTGTTACGGGTAAAATTTGCGGAGATGTTCTATGTTCCATACATTTGGCAATTCCTCTCCCTCCGAGGTTTGCAGCCTGTACGTACCAGGTCCAATGATTTGTTTTACAAGAAAAGGACATTCCCACCGAGACATAAGCTTGTGCAACCCTTCAGTCTTTTGGATTCGACGTAGTACCAAGTCTCCTATAGTAAAGGATCGAGGTTGAACAAAGCGTTGATGAAAGCGACGTAATCCTTGGAGATAACACGTGTTCTGAATAAGAGCTGCTACTCGAACTTCCTCGACGCCGTCAACATCCTGAGACCTTTCTTGATGAGCGAGTTGTTCATCGTAATTCTCCAAACGCGGGGCTTCCCATAAAAGATCGACGGGTAGAACTGCTTCAGAGCCGTAAACCAGGAAATATGGTGATTGGCCAGTAGCCTTGCTGGGTTGGGTGCGTAGCCCCCAAAGCACCGCGGGCAGCTCTTTTGCCCATTTTCCACCATATTTCTTTAGAGGCTTATATAATCTGGGTTTTAACCCTTGTAGTAGCAAACGATTTGCTTTTTCCACCTGTTCATTGGCACGAGGATGAGCAACTGAAGCATAATGTATCTCAATGGAATATCTGTCACAGTAGTCTTGGAATTCTTCGCTGGTGAATACAGAGCCGAGGTCTGTGATAATGTTGTGAGGAACTCCAAATCTCTGGACAATACCATCAAAGAATTTGATCAAATTACCGGCTTTAGCGTTTACTAAGGGCATTGCTTCCATCCACTTGGAAAATTTATCGATGGCTATGACGAGCCACTCGAATCCGCCTGGAGCTTTGGTAAGGGGGCCAACGAGATCAAGACCCCAACAAGCGAAGGGCCATGATAGTGGTATAGTGTTGAGGTCGTGTGCTGGAACATGAGTTTGTCGTGCGAAGAATTGACATCCTTGACATTTTTTGACGATGTCCTCTGCATCGTGCTTGGCTATTGGCCAGAAAAAACCTGCTCTGTATGCTTTGCCGACCAAGGTTCGTGAGGCAGCATGATTACCACACACACCGCTATGAATTTCTTGTAGTAGAGCTTTTCCTTGGTCAATTGTAATGCTTTTCATTATGACGTTGGCCGAAGCCCCATGCCTATAGAGTACATTGTCCACTACTACATAATTAGCAGCTCATCGTTGAATGCGTATTTGCTCTGGCTTCTGCTTTGGTAATTTGTGTTTTTTTAAGTACTCAATGAAAGGAGTCATCCAGTCAGTGTCGATTACCATAATCTGAGTTTCTGGCTAGGACAGGAATTGCGTGGTATCAGCTCGTGTTGGCCCCTTAATGGATGGTTGGAGTAGTTCCTGGATGAATATTTCTGCTGGGACGTCAGCTCGCCGAGATCCTAGCTTTGACAGGGCATCTGCGGCGACGTTGTAGTCACGAACGATGTGGTGAAACTCCAGGCCTAGGAAGTTTCATTCTAATTTATGAACCTCGTGAATGTAGGCATCCATTGTCTCTTTAGAAGCGTCCCAGTCTTTATTAACTTGGTTGATAGCCACAGCCGAATCGCCATAAACAACAAGTCGCTTGATACCGAGTGATACGGCCAAGCGGAGCCCGTGCAGCATAGCCTCGTACTCTGCTTCGTTATTGGTGACCTGAAATAGGATTTGTAGAATGTATTTGAGTTGATCTCCTTTAGGAGATATAAGAAGTACGCCTGCACCTCCTCCTTCAAGTTTGAGTGATCCATCAAAATACATGACCCAGTGCTCAGGTCGAGTGGTTGTCGTAGAATTTTGAACTTCTGTCCATTCGACTGTGAAGTCAGCAAGAGCCTGGGACTTGACGGCTGTTTGAGATGTGAAGTCAAGGTGATATGCTCCAATTTCGGCCTTCCATTTGCAGATTCGACCTGTTGCGTCTGGATTATTGATGATTTCGCCTAGGGGGAATTTAGTTACGACTGTGATGTGGAAAGCTTGGAAATAATGTCGTAGCTTCCATGATGTGATGAAGACGGCGTAGAGTAGTTTTTGGACTTGAGGATAGCGAATCTTGGACTCAGAGAGTACTTCACTGATGTAATAGATTGGCCGCTGTACTGGGAATACATGGCCATCCTCTTGTCTTTCAACTACTATTACAGTGCTGACCACATGGGTTGTCGCTGCAATGTATAAATATAGATGGTCATCTTTCAAAGGTGCTGTGAGTACTGGCGGAGTAGATAGATATGTTTTGAGTTATTCGAACGTCGTATGTGCTTCATTCGTCCATGAAAACGTATCCTGCTTTTTAAGTAATTTGAAGAAAGGGAGGCATTTTTCTCCTAATCTTGAGATGAACCTGTTTAAGGCTGCGATGCATCCTATCAGCTTCTGGACATCTTTTACGTTTTTCGGTACTCCCATGGTAAGGATTGCTGAAATCTTTGCCGGATTGGCTTCAATACCTCTGTTACTGACCATGAACCCCAAAAGTTTCCCTGACGGAACACCGAAGACACATTTGGTTGGGTTAAGTTTCCAACGGAATGTTCTAAGGTTGTCGAATGTTTCTTGAAGTCATTGATGAGGTGTTTTGACGACTACATCATCATATGCCTCTACATTGCGCCCAATTTGTTT
Source organism: Echinochloa phyllopogon (assembly GCA_033239725.1). NCBI lineage: Eukaryota > Viridiplantae > Streptophyta > Magnoliopsida > Poales > Poaceae > Echinochloa > Echinochloa phyllopogon. The sequence goes on along the minus strand of BTCW01000015.1, from coordinate 16,143,680 downwards.
GGATAGGCACGTTTGTATGGCTCGCTGATATGTGGCGCCGACGTTCTTCAATCCAAAAGACATGGTTGTATAGCAGTAAGCGCCGAAGGGGGTTATGAAAGATGTTTTGATCTGATCTTCTTTCTTTAGAGCTATTTGATGATATCCTGAATAGCAGTCCAGAAAACAGAGTAGTGCGCATCCTGTCGTGGAGTCGATGACTTGATCAATGCGTGGGAGTCCCATGGGATCTTTTGGACAATGCTTGTTCAAATCTGTGTAGTCGGCACACATCCGCCACTCGTTGTTGTTTTTCTTCCGAACTAACATTGGATTGGCCAACCACTCAGGATGGAAGACTTCTTTGATGAAGCCTGCGGCGAGTAGTTTGGCGAGTTCTTCTTTTATGGCCTCTCGTCTATCTTGTGCGAATCGTCGGAGGCGCTGTTTTTTGGGTTTTGCATTCTTGTCAACGTTTAGTTTGTGATCGACAAGTTCTCTAGGAACACCAGGCATATCAGATGGTTTCCAAGCAAAAATATATTTATTATCTCGGAGAAACTTGACGAGCGCGTCATCCTATTTACAGTCTAAATCTGCCCCTATAAGGGCAGTTTTGGACGGATCGCCTGTCCCAAGATTTACAGTTTTGAGCTGTACTTCTTCGGAGGGCATGAAGTTGGCACTTGTTGACTTTTTGCTAGGTACTTCCAGGTCGTCTTCCTTCGACTTCTTGGCCAAAGCGAGTAGTTCCAGCATCTGGGTAGGGATGTGTGAGGTGGCGGCGAATTCTACTGCCTCAACGTTGCAATCGTACGATACCTTTAAGTCTCCCTTTAGGGAAAGTACTTCTTTAGGAGCAGGCATCTTGATAACCAAGTATACGTAATGCGGGATCGCCATAAATTTGGCGAGGGCTGGTCGCCCAAGAATCGCATGGTATGAGGTCTCGAAGTCTGCAACCTCGAACTTGATGTACTCGGTTCTGAAGTTTGCTTCCGTCCCGAAACTAACTGGTATTGTGACCTGACCCAGGGGAATAGCTGCATTGCCTGGGACAATGCCATAGAATGGAGCGTCCGTAGGCTTGAGGTATTTTGTGATGTCTAGGCCCATCTTCTTGAACGTGTTTGCGAAGATGACATTAAGCCCGCTGCCTCCATTAATGAGTACTTTAGTCAGTCTGGCTTGCGCCACGACTGGGTTTAGGACCAGAGGATATCTCCCAGGATTTGCGAAGTTTGTCCACTAGTTTGTTCTGGAGAAATTGATAGGCACTTCTGACCACTTTAGGTATGTTGGGGTGGCAGGTTCTATCGCCATGATCTCTTGCAGAGTGAGCTTCTTGGTGCGCTTCGACCGGTTCAGGGCTTCTTCGCTGAATAGTACAGCTACGACGTTCTCGACGTTTGAGAAGTTATTGCCAGGGTCTTTGTCATCTTTGTCTTCCTTTTTCTTGTCGGTTTTGGGGGCATCTGGTGTTTGCTTGTCGAACTCCTGTTTTAGGTGACAACACTTAGCAGGATGGTGAAGTCATTGTCATTGTCCTTCGATGGCACTGATGCCAGCTCGAGGTCGTCGGGGTGACTTGGCTTTGAGTGGGACTCCTAGGTTGTCATTGCCTCTGCTTTTGTGGTACGACTCTGTTTATGCGAATTTACTGCGTTGAAGAGTTCGACTGGGAGCCGATCTGGGGGGTTGTCTGATAGCGTGGCCAGCTCGGAGTTCCCTGCTCTTTCCATAATTGGGATCGAGTTGTAGCCGGACTCGGCCTGTAGAATCCCGAGCGAACTTGGAATTAAGATCGAACTCAGAATTGGAGCCGAGATCGAATTGGAAGTAGTCGCCAAGCAGGAGCCGGGGTTGTTCGTGAGGTAGCTTGCGAACCTACCATCGCTTTCAGCGACAAAGGTCCATGCACCGAAAACGAAGGTGGCTCCTTCTTCGACGTCGGCAATCTTGAAGGTGGTGAATCCCATCGCCCCTGATGGTGAGCTTTCGGCGAGAAGCCCCACGGTGGGCGCCAAGTGTCGACGATTTATGTTGAGCACGTCTATCTGGGGGTATCCCAGGGAGTAGATTAGTGGGTCTCGCCGAGTTCTAGGAACGACAGTGCACGAACAACGCAAAGGTTTAGACAGGTTCGGGCCGCGAATAGCGTAATACCCTACGTTCTGTGTGCTTGATTGTATTGTCTATGAATTGACCTGTTTTGAAGGGGTCCCTGCTCCTCCTTATATACTCGGGGAGCAGAGTTACAAATTGATTACAAAGACTACTTGTATCCGACCTGGAAGGTTACATTTAAGGTAATCTATCATGAATACGAGTAGTTCTATTACTTGACTACATCGTCCTATACCTTATCTGGCTAGTCCAAAGTAGTCGGGTCATAACTCTCCATATCGAGTAGTTTAATTCCTTAGATAAGTGGCCCTAGGGATCCTGTCACACCCGGATTTTCACAAAACCCGAATGCGGCCATATGTGTGCCCAGGAAGTCCACAGAACACATACAGCGAACAAATATGATAAACAGAGTACAAATGCTCGAAATAAAATAGTTTACATCAGAGTATAACAATAATATTTATTACAGCGGAAGTCTCTCAACTAGCGTAGCCGTAGTCCACAGGGACTCTGTCTGGGAGAACGCAACTCAGAAGTACGGCAGGTCCTCAGGGAACTCGGTAGCAGTCTCTTGATCAGCCTAATCTGTTTACCCGTCCGGGATTTTGTTGAATATTGACAAGTGTAAGTAAGCAAATACTTAGCAAGTATAGCACGGGTATGAAGGCTCAAAATAGGCTAGACACGGCTTAACTACTTTAGCACTTTTAGTTGATTCATTTTAGCATTAACCAAGTTACTACAAGTGAATGATACCCGGTTGTAACCCAATTAAATAAGTATAGTGACATTAAACATATATCAACATCATCTTCTAATCAAAAAGGGTCCAGGCCGCTCGTGACCCTGAGCAAGGCTATCATGATAGATTATGCACTCTGCAGAGGTTTCGCCCTTTACCCACTAGTCGCGTAAAAGTTCAAAGGAACTTTGCACCCAACCACGCACATCAACACTTCCGAGGTGTGACTGCATAGGGACGCTACGAGGTTTTTCACAAGACACCCTAACAAAACAGTAGCCACTATGGTACAATACAGGCAGCATGATCCAAGGCACCGAGATTGACTGACTCTCAGGGCGCAACGATAAGAGGGTCAATGGCGTCCAGAGCGCGGGCACGCATGCCAACAAGTAAAAGAGCACGACGTGCGGAGTTCCCATACCACAGGGACTCCCAACACGGGACTGTGTCTGACAAGACATAGCCGACGGTACCCCCGTCCTCGGTGGATCAAACCATACTCTCACGAGTGCTTCCCATAGCGTCGTCGGCCCCGTCGGTAACTACTGTCAAGCTAGAGCCGTACAAGTTACTTGACCAAGACCAGAGCCATAATAGTTCTAGCGGTGGCGACAGGCTCCTGGGTTGCCGCTTTAAGAACCGGACCTTAGGGAGAGACACTGGAGCAAAGCACACAGCACATGCCCAGTTCCCTAAACCATGTTGCTAAAAAGCAAGTTTTATCATTAACCTTGAAGTGAACCATTGGGTCATCATTAACAATTAAATAACGGTGACAGTAGCTGCACAAAGCAAAGATTCTACCCATATGCAATAAACCCAATGTGACAAGGACAGGAGTATACAAACTAGGTACATCCTTAATAGGACATCAATTTAGACACATGCATATGAAAGTAAATGTATGTAAAAAGTGGGTTTAGGTAGCAAGGATTGTCCGTGCTATAACTTGCCTCCCTTGAAGTGCTGCTGCTGCTGCGGGTCCTGCTCCGGAAGGTCCTCTCCGAGCTCGAACTCCAAAGCTAACGGCTCATCGACTGGACACGAAGCACCATACAAGCATACACGCATTCCAATACATGCAAACAAATAATATTCTATTAGAACAGTACACCAAACAGTAGAAACAGTACATAAAAAGGTTTTAGAAATATTCTACGATTCACTACGAACACATGAGCGCGAAAATCACATTAATCGGAGCTAAAACGAAAAAGATATGGATTTTATAAGTTCTAGGGACCTGTTGGCAATTTTTAAAAGTTTCCAGGGGCTCATTTGAAATAAAACAGGAACCTAAACATAATTTCGTATAAAAACCCGAGGGCCTACGCGCGAAAACTTAAACTCAGGACCGCGGGTTCTAATTTTAAAAAGTGCAGGGGGTTTTCCACAAAAATCAGGACCTATCCGGAATTACTTTTGAACTGCGGTGGACGGCGGGTTGATTTCCAAAAAGTGGAGGGGCTCTTTTATAAAATGAGCAAGGTTGACCGGTATAGGGGGGGAACTTGACTCGGGCTGGGGAAGTGTGCGCCGTTGGCCGTGGAGCATCGGGGAAGCATGGCGAGCAAGGTAGGGGGGTTCAAGTCGGCGATTGCTCGGTGGGGACGGCCAACAACGGTGGCCGGCGGCCGGGCGGTTCGGGCGAGCATGCGCGCAGGGCTAGGGGTCAGGAGAGCGGGCGCTGAGAGATTGAGGAGGACCCTTACCGGCGTGCGAAGCTAGCAGAGGGGTCCAATCGACGGGAACGGCGCCGGAGGGGAGACTTCGACGGCGACCAGAGCTTCGGGCGGCGATGGCGAACAGCGCAGCTCGGGGAGGGCTACTGGGGCGCTTGGGGCTCGGGAGGGGGTTGGTGAGGTTTAGGGGGGGCTCGGGCGGTGCTTTTGTAGGCCGGGGAGGAGTCACATTAGGCAGGGGCGCGGAGATTTCGGCGGCGGAGAATCGGTGGCCGGCGACGAGCTTTCCTTTCGGGGGAGAAGTTCCCATGCGGTGGGGGGGGGGTGTGCCGGGAAAGGAAGGTGATCAAGGAGAAAGAGGCAGGGGGAAGCTTGGTCGGGGCCCACGGCGCGGAACGGGCCAGGACGGCCGGGGAAGGTGGCGGCGATCACGCACCGGGGAAGGGGGCGCGCGGTCGAGAGGAAGGGGGAGAGCCCGACAGGTGGGGGCCCCTGTCGGTGGGAGGAGAGAGATGGAGGGGGGGAAGTTAGGTGTTGGGCCGGCGCGGGAGACCGTGGGCCGAGCGGGAGGAAAGGGGGAGGGGGTTGGGCCGGCTTGGGAAATAAGCAGGGGGAGTGAAAACGGACCAAGGCAGAAGCTTAGGGGGCAAAATCGAACTCGGCTGAACAGAACTTTTCTAAGGCTCAAACAAATGCAAATTAAATTCGAATTTAAACAGAATTTAAATTCCAATTTAATTTGCCAACAACCAAAACACAGTGCAGCAACATGAATGCAACAAAAATGTTTCTATACTTATATTTGATTTTAATATTCATAAATAATTCGTTTAATCTATATTAAATTTGAACAAATAAAATAAAGGCCAATTAATTACTAAAAATTTTAGATGGGCCATTTTTGGGTGTTACAAACCTACCCCCCTTAAGATGAATCTCATCCTCGAGATTCGGAAGTAGATGCGAAGAGCTGTGGGTACTCGGTCTTGAGATCTTCTTCCCGTTCCCAAGTGGCCTCATCTTCCGAGTGTCGGCTCCACTGTACCTTGCACATCCGGATGACCTTGTTTCTTGTCACCCTCTCAAACATCTCCAGAATCCTGACCGGATACTCCTCATAAGTGAGGTCCTCTTGCACATTCAACTCATCTATCCGGATTTGCTCTTCAAGCACCCGCAAACATTTCTTTAGCTATGACACGTGGAACACATCGTGCACTCCGGCCAATTTCTCGGGTAGCCCCAACCGATATGCCACTTCACCTTTCCTTTCAAGTATCTGGAAAGGTCCGATGTATCGGGGTGCTAGCTTGCCCTTGACATTGAACCTCTTCACGCCCCTCATCGGTGACACCTTGAGGTACACAAAATCTCCAACTGTAAAACTGAGATCCCTCCATCTGACATCAGCATAGCTCTTCTGCCTGGACTGTGCCACCTTCAAGTTCTGCCTGATCACTTGCACTTGGCGTTCTGCTTCCCTGAGTATCTCAGGACCGAAGACTTGACTCTCTCCGGTCTGATTCCAGAATAGTGGAGTCCTACACTTCCTGCCATACAAAGCCTCGAACGGTGCCATTTGCAGGCTCTTCTGGTAACTGTTATTGTACGAGAATTCCGCATAGGGTAAACTCTTGTCCTAGCTAACACCATACTGTAGAGCACATGCTCTCAACATGTCCTCCAGAATCTGATTGGTTCGCTCTGTTTGTCCGTCCGTCTGTGGGTGATACGCTGAGCTGAAATGCAGTTTAGTATCCATGGACTCATGCAGCTTCTGCCAGAAGTGTGAAGTGAACTGAGTACCACGATCAGACACTATCCATTTTGGCCCTCCATGCAGGCACACAATCCTTTCCATATATAGCTCTGCTAATCTGGCTCCCGTGTAGGTGGTCTTTACTGGAAGAAAGTGTGCCACTTTGGTCAAGCGGTCCACAATCACCCAAATGGAGTCAAATCCTCGCTGTGTGCGGGGTAGACCCGTTATGAAGTCCATACCAACTTCTTCCCATTTCCATTCTGGTATCTTCAGGGGTTGGAGTAATCCGGCTGGCCTTTGATGTTCAGCCTTAACTCTCTTACAAGTGTCACACAGTGCCACATGCGTCGCCACATCACGCTTCAATCCGTACCACCAGAATCTTTCCTTGATGTATTGATACATCTTGGTGCTTCCTGGGTGGATCGAGTACGCCGAGTCATGTGCTTCTCTTAGGATCGTGTCCTTGATCTGTGCTATATCGGGCACACAAATCCTCGTTCCGTGCCACAAGGTTCCTTGTTCATCCACTTGGAATCCAGGTGCCTTTCCTAGGGCAACATTCTCCACAATTTCCTTGATCTTTTCATCACCACGCTGTCCTTTCCGGATCTCTTGTTCAAGAGTCGGTTCTACCGTCATCTATGTGATGTTGGTCACGAACCCCAGACTCATCTTCTCAAATTCCCGACTGAGTTCTTCAGGCAGACACTGGCTGGTGATCCTGTTCACATAGCTTCTCCTACTCAGAGCGTCTGCCACCAAGTTAGCCTTGCCAGGGTGGTAATGGATCTCCAGATCATAGTCTTTGATCAGCTCCAACCATCGGCGTTGCCTCATATTCAGCTCTGACTGAATGAAGACATACTTCAGGCTCTTGTGATCAGTGTAGATGTCACACTTGTGCCCAATCAGGTAATGCCTCCAAATCTTCAAAGCATGCACCACGACTGCCAACTCCAAATCATGTGTCGGATAGTTCTGCTCATGCTTCCGTAACTGTCTAGATGCATATGCCACTACTCTCCCTTCCTGCATAAGTACACACCCCAGTCCTAGACGGGATGCATCACAGTAGATGGAGATGCTCTTGGCTATGTCAGGCAATATCAGTACAGGTGCTGTTGTCAGCCTCTTCTTCAGCTCTTCGAAGCTGGTTTGGCACTCCTCTGTCCAGATGAACTTGGCATTCTTCTCCAGTAATGTCGTCATGGGTTTAGCTATCTTGGAGAATCCTTCGATGAACCGTCGATAATATCCGGCCATCCCGAGGAAACTCCTGATCTCGCTGACATCCTGAGGCGGGTTCCAGCTCAACACATCATTAACCTTCTTCAGATCAACTGCTACTCCCCCATTGGATAGTACGTGACCCAAGAATGTCACTTCCTTCAGCCAGAACTCACACTTGCTCAACTTGGCATATAGCTGATGTTCCCGGAGTCTCTGCATCACCAGCCTCAAATGGTTTTCATGTTCCTCTTCATTCTTGGAGAAGACCAGTATGTCATCAATGAACACCACCACAAACTTGTCCAGGTAGTCCATGAAGACGCTATTCATCAGGTACATGAAGTATGCCGGAGCATTAGTTACTTCAAAGGACATGACTGTGAACTCATATAGCCCATACCGAGTAGTGAAGGCCGTCTTGGGTACGTCGGATGGTCGGATCCTCATCTGGTGGTAGCCCGATCGAAGATCTATCTTGGAGAACACACAAGCTCCCTTCAACTGATCAAACAAATCATCAATCCTTGGCAAGGGGTACTTGTTCTTGACAGTCACTTCATTGAGGGCTCGATAGTCCACGCACATCCTCTGCGTACCATCCGTCTTGTCCATGAACAACACTGGCGCTCCCCATGGTGAAGAACTAGGACGAATATACCCTTTTTCTAGCAAAGAGCTTATTTCTTCCTTCAGTTTCTCCAGTTCCTTCACTCCCATCCTATATGGTCTTTTAGCTATAGGTGCAGTGCTAGGTTTTAGTTCAATAACGAATTCAACTTCGCGTTCTGGGCGCATACCTGGCAGTTCATCTGGGAACACATCCGGAAACTCGCACACCACTCGGATGTCCTCCGGGATTGCACCCTCAGCTTGGTTGGCTTGATTGTGCTCTGAAGGGCTGGTTGCTCGATACTCCACTTTCTCACCGGACTTCGCTGTCAGTTGCACGGCTCTCTTGGCACACTGAATTAGTGCATCATATCTGGCTAACCAGCTCATTCCCAAAATCAGATCGAATCTGATGGATTCCAGGACTATTGGGTATACCTCAAAGTCTACCCCCCTTATAGTGATGGTGACATGGGGACAACGTAAAGTGGCTCGTTGTTCCCCTCCTGGTGAGCTAACTAGCATGGTGTTTGACATGGGTCTTAGAGCCATTATGTTCTTTTTCACAAATGCAGCAGATATAAAAGCATGTGAAGCTCCAGAATCAAACAAAACAGTCGCAGGAGTCGAGTTGACAGGGAAGATACCCACGACCACATCAGTGGCCCCTTCTGCGGTCTCGGCACCCATGTGGTTGACCTTGCCCCTGACTGGGTTCTGCGGCCCTCGGCCTACTTGAGCTTGCTGCTGTCCAACCCTCTGGTTGTTGTTCTGGCCTGCAGCATTCTGGACTCTGCGGGGACATGCATTGGCATAGTGCCCTGGCTCACCACATTGGAAACACGCCCTCGGGCCCACCGGTACATTGTTGGCGTTGTTGGGACGCTGGGCCGGCCCTTGCTGCACCTGGTTGCGCTGAGCTGGGGCGTTCTGCAGCTGGTTCTAGTAGCGCTGTTGCTACAGTGCTTGAGGGTACTGGGGGCGCTGCTGGTTCTGGACACTGTTGATCGAGCCTGACTGGCTTTGGAAGCGTTGTTGGCTCACCATCTGTTGGCCTTGGGGAGCAGTGAAGCGGGGGCGGTTGTTGCTTCCAGACTACTGACCCTGAAACTTCCGCTTTTTCTCCTCTATTTCACGGTGCTTGTGCTCTAGCATCAGGGCTCCGTCCACCAGTTCCTGGAAGTTGGGGAACCTGGTGCACATCAGCTGGTACTGCAGTGCATCCTGCAAGCCATCACGGAACCTGGACTGCTTCTTCTTCTCGGTGTCCACGTCTTCCGGAGCGTAGTGGGCAAGCTCAATGAACTTGTCACGATAAGCTGTGACGCTCATCCCTTCCTGCTTCAGTGACAGGAACTCCCTCTTCTTTAACGTCATCAGGGCTTCAGGCACATGGTGCGAGCGGAAGCTGTCATGGAACTCCTGCCATGTGATATGAGTACGATCAGGGTGAGCATACTGGTACGAGTCCCACCAATCCAAGGCTGGTCCTTGAAGTTGTCCTCCTGCGTACAGCACCTTCTCCCGATCGTTGCACTGAGCGATGTCGAGTTGTCGCTCCACTGCCTTGAGCCAATCCAATGCATGCAAGGGATCAGTTGCTTTGTTGAAGGTGGGCGGGCGTCCCTTCAGAAATTCACCCCTCCTGTCACGGGGCGGCATGTTGTGCTACGGCGGATTCTGCTGGTTCTGCTGCATCATAGCCATGGTCTGAGCCATCTGTTGCATCAGCTGGGTCTGTGTAAGCATCATCTGCTCAATGGTGGGAGGTGGTGGTGGCAGTCCACTGGCACCGGCGTTGCTCCTTGTGTTCACCATCTATTACCAACAAGAGATCCCCATGAATTTTAAGACCAAGTAACTTAGGAACAGAAGTACTTGAGAACATTGAACTGGTTATGATGGAGCATAAGATAGATAAAGAGCATGTGAAGTAAATAACCCCTTCTATGTATTCAATAATATCCTTATGCCTTAATCCAAAATCTAGATGGTAGTAGACTCACGTCCACGCCCATCACAATCATTACAAAAATCCAACTCAAACATAAGCATAATGATAATCAAACCAAACATCGAAAGATAAGGTTCACACTGACTCGACTCACTGGTTTTTGACTCGACTGAAAAGAAAAGCGATGACTAATCGATCTTATTGCAGACTCATGGTAAACTCCTAAGGACCCTGTTGGATGGTGGTGCTGGCGGCGGCAGATCCGAAGCGGTGCCTCTTGCGAGGCGGTGACTCTGCACGGTAGTCTGGGCTGAGTGCCGGTGGTGGTCCCAACATCTGGTCCAGCTGCTCCATCTCTTGCCGAGTCCCTCTCAGCTCCTCCCTCAAGGCGGCGATCTCATCAGTAGCTGCCTCCAGGTCAGTGTTGAGGGTGGCCACCAGTGCCACGGTAGCAGCAAGTCGAGGGTCGTCGATGTCTCCGATGGGGGCGATGGTGCAAGCTGTCTCCCCACTCCTCCTGCGGGGGTACCACCTATCTGGCCCGTCCTGGATCTCTGCCCAGAACCTGTCCCTGTAGTAGTAGAGGGCGCGGCGAGCAACATCTGCTATCCTGGCCTTCTGGGTGGATCTCTCACTGGAGGCGTAGTGGATCGACCTCGTCCTGGCAGCTCTGGCCTCGTGGTCAGCTGCACGGATCCTCAGGGAGGTGTTCCAGTAGGTGGGGAAGCGGGGGTGCGTCCACCTCTCACTGTGGTACTCCATGCCCACGTTGCCTGTGCCGTAGTGGTAGCGGAGTATCTTCCTCAGGCGCCAGTGGTAGAAGTTGTCTCTAGCGTCCCTGACGAAATCCTCCACAGTCCACCTATCTGCTGGTGCAGGTGGCTGGGGTGTTGTGGGCTCCTCAGGGTCTTCATCCTCGCCATCTGACGGATTATCACCGCCGTCATCATCATCATCATCATCACCGCTGTCATCACCATCTGGCTCTCCGGCAGCATTCCCTCCACCTAGCTGAACTGGCTCAGGCTGCTCCTCTGGCTCTTCAGCGGGCTCCATCTCCTCGTCCTCGGGCTCCCCCTGCTGCTGCTCCGCCTCTTCTTCCTCCTGCCTGTGGTGCTCCTCCTCTTGCCTCTCTTCCCACTCCTGGAAAGCATCCTGGTAGGGGGCGCCAAAGTCCATCTCCGGAACACGGGGCGGAAGGTAGCCACAGGTGGACTTGCGGGCGGTCAGCTTCGAGCGAGCCATCTACTGCAGAGAGAAGACAAGAAAAATTTTAGAAAAACTTTGCAAAGGACTGAGGTAGAGGAGACACTGAACACTATTTTGCAAAACTCAACACTTTTATAGGTAAAATAGTGAAGACTGAGCTTGGCTAAGTCCGACCGTTCTATCTAGGCTGCGATCCTATAGTCAACCTGGCTCTGATACCAATCTGTCACACCCGGATTTTCACAAAACCTGAATGTGGCCATATGTGTGCCCAGGAAGTCCACAGAACACATACAGCGAACAAATATGATAAACAGAGTACAAATGCTCGAAATAAAATAGTTTACATCAGAGTATAACAATAATATTTATTACAGCGGAAGTCTCTCAACTAGCGTAGCCGTAGTCCACAGGGACTCTGTCTGGGAGAGCGCAACTCAGAAGTACGGCAGGTCCTCAGGGAACTCGGTAGCAGTCTCTTGATCAGCCCAATCTGTTTACCCGTCCGGGATTTTGTTGAATATTGACAAGTGTAAGTAAACAAATACTTAGCAAATATAGCACGGGTATGAAGGCTCAAAATAGGCTAGACACGGCTTAACTGCTTTAGCACTTTTAGTTGATTCATTTTAGCATTAACCAAGTTACTACAAGTGAATGATACCCGGTTGTAACCCAATTAAATAAGTATAGTGACATTAAACATATATAGACATCATCTTCTAATCAAAAAGGGTCCAGACCGTTCGTGACCCTGAGCAAGGCTATCATGATAGATTATACACTCTGCAGAGGTTTCGCCCTTTACCCACTAGTCGCGTAAAAGTTCAAAGGAACTTTGCACCCAACCACGCACATCAACACTTCCGAGGTGTGACTGCATAGGGATGCTACGAGGTTTTTCACAAGACACCCTAACAAAACAGTAGCCACTATGGTACAACACAGGCAGCATGATCCAAGGCACCGAGATTGACTGACTCTCAGGGCGCAGCGATAATAGGGTCAATGGCATCCAGAGCGCGGGCACGCATGCCAACAAGTAAAAGAGCGCGACGTGCGGAGTTCCCATACCACAGGGACTCCCAACACGGGACTGTGTCTGACAAGACATAGCCGACGGTACCCCCGTCCTCGGTGGATCAAACCATAGTCTCACGAGTGCTTCCCATAGCGTCGTCGGCCCCGTCGGTAACTACTGTCAAGCTAGAGCCGTACAAGTTAATTGACCAAGACCAGAGCCATAATAGTTCTAGCAGTGGCGACAGGCTCCTGGGTTGCCGCTTGAAGAACCGGACCTTAGGGAGAGACACTGGAGCAAAGCACACAGCACATGCCCAGTTCCCTAAACCATGTTGCTAAAAAGCAAGTTTTATCATTAACCTTAAAGTGAACCATTGAGTCATCATTAACAATTAAATAACGGTGACAGTAGCTGCACATAGCAAAGATTCTACCCATATGCAATAAACCCAAGGTGACCAGGACAGCAGTATACAAACTAGGTACATCCTTAATAGGACATCAATTTAGACACATGCATATGAAAGTAAATGTATGTAAAAGTGGGTTTAGGTAGCAAGGATTGTCCGTGCTATAACTTGCCTCCCTCGAAGTGCTGCTGCTGCAGGTCCTGCTCCGGAAGGTCCTCACCGAGCTCGAACTCCAAAGCTAACGGCTCACCGACTGGACACGAAGCACCATACAAGCATACACGCATTCCAATACATGCAAACAAATAATATTCTATTAGAACAGTACACCAAACAGTAGAAACAGTACATAAAAAGGTTTTAGAAATATTCTACGCTTCACTACGAACACATGAGCACGAAAATCACATTAATCGAAGCTAAAACGAAAAAGCTATGGGTTTTATAAGTTCTAGGGACCTGCTGGCAATTTTTAAAAGTTTCCAGGGGCTCATTTGAAATAAAACAGGGACCTAAAAATAATTTCGTATAAAAACCCGAGGGCCTACGCGCAAAAACTTAAACTCAGGACCGCGGGTTCTAATTTTAAAAAGTGCAGGGGGCTTTCCACAAAAATCAAGACCTATCCGGAATTACTTTTGAACTGCGGTGGACGGCGGGTTGATTTCCAAAAAGTGGAGGGGCTCTTTTATAAAATGGGCAAGGTTGACCGGTATGGGGGGAACTTGACTCGGGCTGGGGAAGTGTGGGCCGTTGGATTCAGATCCAACGGCTCTGGCTGGATCGGGGGTGTGCTTGCCGGCGGCGACACACTAACGCGGCGGCGCTGGTGAAAGCTCGCCGGAGCTGCATCGATCTTGCGCTACAGGGCTCCAATCGGGACGGGGTTTGGCCGTGGAGCATCGAGGAAGCATGGCGAGCAAGGTAGGGGGGTTCAAGTCGGCGATTGCTCGGTGGGGACGGCCAACGACGGTGGCCGGCGGCCGGGCGGTTCGGGCGAGCATGCGCGCAGGGCTAGGGGTCAGGAGAGCGGGCGCTGAGAGCTTGAGGAGGATCCTTACCGGCGTGCGAAGCTAGCAGAGGGGTCCAATCGACGGGAACGGCGCCGGAGGGGAGACTTCGATGGCGACCGGAGCTTCGGGCGGCGATGGCGAACGGCGCGGCTCGCGAAGGGCTACTGGGGTGCTTGGGGCTCGGGAGGAGGTTGGTGAGGTTTAGGGGGGGCTCGGGCAGTGCTTTTGTAGGCCGGGGAGGAGTCACATTAGGTAGGGGCGCGGAGATTTCGGCGGCGGAGAATCGGCGGCCGGCGACGAGCTTTCCTTTCGGGGGAGAAGTTCCCATGCGGGGAGGGGGGGGGGTGCCGGGAAAGGAAGGTGATCAAGGAGAAAGAGGCAGGGGAAGCTTGGTCGGGGCCCACGGCGCGGAGCGGGCCAGGACGGCCGGGGAAGGTGGCGGCGATCACGCACCGGGGAAGGGGGCGCGTGGGCGAGAGGAAGGGGGAGAGCCCGACAGGTGGGGGCCCCCTGTCGGTGGGAGGAGAGAGATGGAGGGGGGAAAGGCAGGTGTTGGGCCGGCGCGGGAGACCGTGGGCCGAGCGGGAGGAAAGGGGGAGGGGTTGGGCCGGCTTGGGAAATAAGCAGGGGGAGTGAAAACGGACCAAGGCAGAAGCTTAGGGGGCAAAATCGAACTCGGCTGAACAGAACTTTTCTAAGGCTCAAACAAATGCAAATTAAATTCGAATTTAAACAGAATTTAAATTCTGATTTAATTTGCCAACAACCAAAACACAGTGCAGCAGCATGAATGCAACAAAAATGTTTATATACTTATATTTGATTTTAGTATTCATAAATAATTCGTTTAATCTATATAAAATTTGAACAAATAAAATAAAGGCCAATTAATTACTAAAAATTTTAGATGGGCCATTTTTGGGTGTTACAGATCCTGGCCCCACAGTCCCCCGTCCCCGTTCCCCGCGTCTCCGAGTAAATTGGCCCAGCCCAACAGGCAACAGCCCAACACTATATAACTTGAGAAGAATCAAACCCTATATCTTCCGGTCTCCCGTAAGCCGCCGCATTCCGCTCTTCGCCTCTTCCCGTAGTCCGCCGCCCTCCGCAGTTCCTCTTCCACGGGCTGCTCCCTCTCCCATCTCCCCGCCGCACTCCGCTCTTCCGCAGTCCTGCGCCACCGTCGGTCGCCGGCATACTCTTGCAGTCCCGCACGGCCGCCTCACTCCTGCAGACTGCAGTCGTCATGGATTCTTCATCCCCTTGTTGACACCAAAAATTGGCACCAGAAAGAGGCTGACATGTGAGCCGGATTTGGTAGAAGGATGCCATTCGGCTAAAGGGTTTTCTCTGAAGCATTCGGCAAAGATGCTCTGCGGTCGGGAACGCGTCGTCATTCGGCTAAGGGGTGTTCTTTGAAGCATTCGGCAGAGATACTCTGCAGTCGGGAATACGTCGTCATTCGGCAGAGGCATGGTTCCGCAGGTAAAAGTAGTAGCATTCGGGAAAGCGCGATGACGTGGAAAACATAAGGAAAAGGCTGGTTCGAACAAGGAATGCAATATGGGCACGAAGATCCGTCATTTATTTTTAGAAACAAGTATTGAAGTCGTGTCCGGCTAGGAGTTGTATCAAGACCTGGGTATAAATATAAACCCATGGCATCTGTAGAGAAGGAATCGAATCAATCATACAACAAACCGGCCCCGTGCCAACATCGAGTCCTTTAGTCGAGTCGTCGAGTTCTTCGAGAGGAGTCATCGATCCGTCGACCTCCGTAAGTACCGGCAACCTTGTATCATGCTTAGTATCATGCGGTGGATTTAAGCTTTGATGCAAGTAGTCTTGTTACCATGCTTAGTATCATCCGGTGGATTTAAGTTATGGTCTCAAGAAGGTTCCTCTGTTAGGTCATGAGCCATGCGGTGGGCTAAGATCTAGTATGGATCAAGTTATCGGCTCTGTTAGATTTTGGCAAGATCTAACGGATTCATTAAGTTACCCCGTGTTGCTCCTTTTTTACTATGTGCTTAATTCATGCAACACACCTTTGCCCAATCTAGATCGGCTAGAATCGGCTCTGCTTTACGGTGCGACGACTTATCCCCTCATAGCCGAATCCGAAACCGATCTAGGTTGCTACGTGTCGCGGGTTCAAGCTTGTCGGTATCGTGTAGATCTTGACAGAACCGGGTATCATGCGGTAGATGCAGGTTTTTGGATCGTCTTAGAGCTAATCATCCGGTGGATTAGAATTCGATTCGATCTGATAGATTTATCTTTACCGATTAGGCTTGTTCCTTCGACATGGATCCCGATTCGGCTAAATAGCCGTATTCGGCAGTGCTCTCACGAGTGAACTTGTGTTCGTGGGTTTGCATTGGACAATGAATGCTTTTAGCCTTTCACGATTAGATTGTATCATGCGGTGGATTGATCTAATCTGATTGGTGGTGTGGCTCCAAACGAGTTGTATCATGCGGTGGATTAACTCGTTCGTTGTCATGCTTGACGGGTGCTGCTTTCGGCCTATGCATTCTTGTTTTCAATGTAAATTCGTGACTGTGTTGTGGGTTCGTAACTAAACATTGAGTGCTTTTAGCTTTTCATGATTAGATTGTATCATGCGGTGGATTAATCTAATCTGATTAGTGGCGTGGTTACAAACAAGTCGTATCATGCGGTGGATTAACTTGTTTTGTTATCATGCTTGACGGGTGCTGCTTTCGGCCTATGCATTCTTTGTTTACTGCGAATTTATGATCATGTTTCACCCTTTTATTTATTTATCATGCTCTGTTTCTCGTTAATCGGCTATGAGTACGTGTTCATTCGGTTGAAAGCCGATCTTTCGTCATGCTTACGTCACGCATTCGGCAGTGCGCTCCTTGCGTGCCTTGCCGATTGCCGAATGAGGTTTTAACTGCCGACAGATAGCTTCCCTGTAGCTATATGTCTCTCAAGATTGGCTTCAACGCCGCAAACATGGAACTGTCTGGTCTCACCCGGCACGTTCCAGGTTTTAATCTAAACGTTTTTTTTTTATCCCTTTGTTAGTTTTCAGGCAAACTGACTGGCACGCTTCCGGATTCGAAAGCCCGGGCCACGTTTGAAGCCAGCTTTGTTCGGCTTGCTGTGTGTTTGGCGTGAGGTGCGGATTTTACGTCAACACACTTTTTGGCACGCCCGGTGGGACACACACAAGTTTTCAAAGATGCCTGAGTTGAGCGACATCATGGATGTCACTTTGGAAGAGTTGTCTGAAGAACATCAACAGATGGTAAAGGTTGCTGCCAACCAATTCATTAATAAATGTTTACTGTCTTTCGCCAAGAACAGGAGTGGTGCACCTTTTCTCAAGTCTGATCTGCCAAGAGTTCTCCTTCCTGGGCAATCTGATCTTACTGAAGAAGAAGAGAGGGAGAGATTCTCGGGCTTGTTATACAAAGCTTTGGGAGAGACAATGACCAATCACAATGCTGCGTTCTTAAACAGTTTTCGGCATATAATGATAAGCATTTTTGGTCAGCATGTGGATAAACCCTTTGAGCAGATACATGGGCAATTGGGTGGCCCGACATACTTCAATGTTCAAGCACCAGTTCAGAAACCACATGGTAAAGGAAATGCTGATGAAACTGGAGGTTCTGGTGCTAAAGATATAAATGGACAACCGATTCGGCAAGATCCTCAGCTTGCACTGCCGAAAGCTCGCACATACGGTGATATGGCATTCGGCACCACAGGGAATCCGCCTGCTTCTGCTTACAAGATATCTCCTTTGAACAACAGACTGCAGAGGGATTTATATGGAAACGGATATTCAGAGTTTATGGATTATAATGCTGTTGACGCCCTCCCGAATCCTGGATATGTTGGTACTGCAGGTATGCTTGCTGGAAAACCAGGGAATCAAGATACCAATATTGACCTCATGGTGCAAAAAATGACCGATGTATTGCAAAATCAATTCGGTCTGAAGCCTAAAAATCAGGGATATATGTACTCATCTCCTTTCCCTGAATGGTACCAAAGGGTATCATTGCCGAATAGAGTCAAGGTGCCAACAGAGTTTACTAAATTCTCAGGACAAGATGATACTAGCACTGTGGAACATATAGCTCGATATCTGATGCAGCTTGGAGAGGCTTCGGCAGACGAGGCTTTCAGAATCAGATACTTTCCTTTGTCACTGACGGGTCCAGCTTTTACATGGTTTGCTTCTTTGCCTGCTCAGTCGATTTGTACTTGGAAAGACCTGGAACAGAAATTCCATGCTCATTACTACATTGGCAGTACCGAGAAAAAGTTGGTTGATTTGACCAGCTTAAGGCAGAGGAATAATGAAACACCTACAGAGTTCCTCAGGAGGTTTAGGGAAACTAAGAGTATGTGCTTTTCTCTGAACATACCTGATGATCAACTGGCTGGTATGGCTGTAGCTGGAATGTTGCCTGCCATTCGGGAGAAGCTTTTCGGGATGGAGTTTGATGATCTGGGCCAGTTGTCGCACAGATTGGCCTTGATGAGTAACCAGGCGTATGGTTTCAAGAAAGATGTCAGATTTGCTAAAAATAATGATGTAGCTGACATCTATAACCAATTCCTTGAAAGAGCAGATCAAGAAGATGAGTATGAAGATGGCGAGGAGATAGCTGCAGCAGAGATAGTGTGGAGCAAAGAACCAGTTACAATGACTCAAAGATGGATCAAACAGATGAAAGGAACATATGATTTTGATGTGACTAAGGCAGACAAATTATTTGAGTTCCTGGTGAAAGAAGGCCGAATCAAATTGCCAGAGGGGCATTCTATGCTTCGGCCCGATGGAGTGAAAGATAAGAGGTACTGTGGGTTTCATGATAGAAATTCTCATTCCATTAATGAATGCAGAGTCTTTAGGATGAAGATTCAGAAAGCTATCCAGGAAGGACATCTGAAATTCGACAATAAGATGAAACTGGACAGTAACCCTTTCCCTCAGAATATGATCGGGTTCTCGGTTAATATGGTAAATGCTGTTCCATCTGGAGAAAAGGGAAGATTGAAAGTTTTAACCTCAAAGAAGGCAAAGCAGGATGGTTCAATTGATCCTACTCGGCAGATCACAATGGAACAAATTCGCCGGAAAAATCTTCGGTTCCCGAATAGCCGATTTGAAGTGGGCGAATCTTTTAAACCTAGAGTTACTACACGTATTCTCCTCAACAAATGGCAGCGTCAGCAAGAAAAGGAGCGTTTTCAAAGGCGTGAATACGAGGAAGAGAAAAGAAGGCGCGAAGAAGAAAGGTTTGAGGAAGAACAAGAAGAATATGCTCGAGAGCAGGAACGTGCGCATTGGGGATGTGCATTCTTCAGACACTGTTGGAACGAAGGTTTGAAACTTCCCACATGGAATAATTGTCCTGAATGCAATAATAGATATGATGAATATAGGCAGGGAACTGTCAATCGCCGATCTGTCCATGAAAGAATTGGTAGGGTGCATCCTAGTGATGATCGGCGTTTTGATGATCAACCAAGAAAGAGACATGCTGATTGCGGATGGATTGATCATGAGGAAGAAGATCGTGAGTATGTTTGGCAGAAAGGACAATGGTGTCCACCTGGTTTAAGAAGGAGTCAGAAGAGAAGAGTTCAACGCCTGAGGAATCAAGAATTAAAGCAAGCAAGGCCTAGGATGAAATCGATATGGCTCCCAAAAGACAGGCCTGACGAACATGGTCATTCGGCTCCTACATGTATGGTATGCTTTCTGCCGAATGAATTCATGGCTCCAGCTAACCAAATTGTACAGGAAGAGGTATTGCCCGATATAGATGATGCCGAACAATTTGGGTTAATGGCACAATTGATGTTGAACAAACAAGCTGTTTTTGAAAAGCCAACCCAGAATCGGCACATGAAGCCACTGTACTTGAAGGGATATGTTAATGGCAAACCATTGACCAAGATGTTTGTCGATGGAGGAGCTGCTGTCAATGTAATGCCATATACCACATTCAGGAAGCTTGGTATGGGTCCTAGAGATTTGACACCAACGAGCATAATTCTAAATGATTTCGCTGGAAATCCTTCGGACACCAAAGGATGCGTGCATGTTGATCTGATGATTGGGTCCAAGACTCTGCTTACGACTTTCTTTGTCATTGAGGGCAAAGGGGCATATAGCTTGCTGCTTGGAAGAGATTGGATTCATGCAAATTGTTGTATTCCATCTACTATGCATCAACAGCTTATTCAGTGGATAGATGATGAGGTGGAGATTGTCCAAGCAGATGACTCAATAAGCGTAGCAAATATGGAACCAGCTTTCTGGGAATATCAAGGCATAGATTGTTTCTCAGGCAAGGACTGGGGAGAAGGTCCTGTGGCACCAGCCAGCAGTGATCAACAGCCGATCGAAGCAGTCGGCTCTCATAGTAATTTTTGATGGAAAATCCAATTGATGGAACTGATGGAAAATTAGGACGTGGATTTGTGTCGGCCGATAAATTAGAAGAAGTGGACATTGGAGATGGTGACAAGCCAAGGCCGACATTTATCAGTGCTAATTTGGATTCGGTTTTCAAAGAAAAGTTGGTGACATTGTTAAAGGAATACAAGGACTGCTTTGCTTGGGATTATTCGGAGATGCCCGGTCTAGACCGTTCTATTGTTGAGCATCGGTTGCCAATCAAACCTGGATATAGGCCTTACAAGCAACCACCCCGAAAAATCTACAAGGAAGAAGTGTTGGCCGATGTGAAAAAGGAGATTGAAAGATTACTAGATGCAAATTTCATTCGGCCATGTAAATACGCGGATTGGATCTCTAATATTGTTCCTGTCTATAAGAAAAATGGAAAGATGAGGGTTTGCATAGATTTTAGAGACCTAAACAAGGCTACACCCATGGATGGATATCCAATGCCTATTGCTGATTCATTGGTTGATGCTGCTGCTGGATACAAAGTGCTCAGTTTCATGGATGGTAACGCAGGATACAATCAGATTTATATGGCATTGGAAGATATAGTAAAGACAGCTTTCAGGTGTCCTGGACACATAGGGTTGTTTGAGTGGGTTGTCATGACCTTTGGATTGAAAAATGCCGGTGCAACTTATCAAAGGGCTATGAATTATATTTTTCATGAGTTGATCGGTAAGATTGTGGAAATATATATTGATGATGTGGTGATCAAGTCATTAGATCATGAGTCTCATTTGGCCGACATAAGGAAAACTCTAGAATGCACCAGGAAACATGGGCTTAAGATGAACCCGAACAAGTGTGCTTTTGGAGTTTCGGCTGGAGAGTTTCTGGGATTTTTGATACATGAAGGAGGAATAGGAGTTGGTAAGAAAAGCATGAAGGCAATTGATGAAATTGTTCCTCCAACTAATCTTAAAGAGCTACAATCACTGCTTGGCAAGATAAATTTTGTGAGAAGGTTCATATCAAACTTGTCACAAAAGGTGTTGCCCTTTTCCTCACTGTTAAAAATAAAGAAGGATCAAAAGTTTGTATGGGGTGACGAACAACAGAAGGCTTTTGATGAAATAAAGGAGTACATGAAGAAGCCACCAGTATTGGTGCCTCCACAATTAAACAAGCCTTTTAAGTTGTACGTGGCGGCCGATGCCCAAACTATTGGATCGGCCCTCATTCAAGAATTTGAAGGGAAAGAAAGAGTAGTTGCATACCTTAGCCGAAAGTTATTAGATCCAGAGACAAGGTATTCGGCTATAGAGAAGCTTTGCTTATGTGTTTACTACTCCTGTACAAAATTTCGGCACTATTTACTACATGCCGAATGCATTGTGTATTCAAAGTTTGATGTGATAAAACACATGTTGTCTATGCCAATTTTGAACGGAAGGATTGGCAAATGGATTTTAGCTTTGTCTGAATTTGAATTAAGATTTGAATCGGCAAAGGCTGTTAAAGGACAGATTATTGCCGATTTCATTACTGAACATCATGATACATCGATAAATTTGCTTAACATTGTTCCTTGGGTGTTATTCTTCGATGGATCTTCATGCAACAAGGGTGGTGGAGCAGGTATCTTATTAATTTCACCCAAAGGAGAAACATTTGAGTTTGCTGTTCCTATTCAATTTGCTGTTACTAATAATCAAGCTGAGTATGAGGCATTGCTCAAGGGGCTCCAATATTTGAAAGAAGCAAAGGCCATTGCGATTGAAATTTTTGGAGATTCAGAATTGGTTATAAAACAATTGAATGGTGAATATGAGTGCAAAAGTGATACCTTGAGGAATTACTATGAAGAATGCAAAGAAATATTGAAGAGCTTTCGGTCAGTAATTCTACAACACATTCCTAGAGGGGATAATGGAGAAGCAAATAGATTGGCCCAAAGTGCATCAGGTTATAAAGAGCTTCGAGAAGTTTTTGCTAATGATATATATGCATTCGGGAATAATCTGGCAGAGGATGATTGGAGAAAAGAGATTGCCGATTATCTGGGGAATCCATCCCGAAAGGTTTCTAGAAAGCTCAGGTATAAAGCTTTAAAGTTTATTCTTCTTGATGATAATTTGTATTATAAATCCCTGGATGGAGTGCTATTACATTGCTTAAATCGTGAAGAAGCAAAAAGGCTGATGAGTGAAGTACATGATGGGTTGTGTGGAGCACATCAATCGGCCTACCGAATGAAGTGGGTTATTAGAAGAACTGGATATTACTGGCCGACAATGCTGGAAGATTGTTTTGAATATTATAAAGGATGTCAAGACTGTCAGAAATTTGGAAACATTCAGAGAGTTCCGGCATCGGTTTTGAATCCCATTGTCAAGCCATGGCCATTCAGAGGATGGGGAATAGATTTGATTGGCCAAATAAATCCTCCATCTAGCAAGGGGCAAAAGTTTGTGCTTTTGGCAACTGATTATTTTACCAAGTGGGTTGAGGCAATTCCATTAAAGAAGGTGACGTCGGAGAATATGGTTGAATTTGTTAAAGAGCACATCATTTACAGATTCGGGATTCCTCAGACAATCACCACTGATCAAGGGACTCAATTTACATCTTCAGAATTCAGAGATTTTGCTGAAAGTATGGGCATCAAATTATTGAATTCTTCTCCTTATTATGCCCAAGCTAATGGTCAGGCAGAGGCTTCTAACAAGATTATGATTAAAATTATACAGAAGAAGATTGATCAGAAGCCGAGAAAGTGGCATTCGGTACTCAGTGAGGCTTTATGGGCTTACCGAATGGCTCCACATGGGGCTACACAGACGTCTCCCTATGAGTTGGTGTATGGGCATCATGCTATCTTGCCATGGGAAATACAATTAGACTCAAGGAGAATAAAGTTGCAAAAGGATTTAAGTTCTAAAGATTATAAAGATTTAATGATGGATGAATTAGAAGATTTGCATATGATTCGTCTCAGGGCCTTGGAGAATATTGAGAAGAACAAAATGCGAGTTGCTAAGTATTACAATAAGAAGGTGAAAGTTAAGCAATTTACAGAAGGTGATTTAGTCTGGAAAGCGATATTGCCGATTGGAACCAAATATGCAGCATTCGGCAAGTGGTCTCCAAATTGGGAAGGTCCTTTCAGAGTGGTTAGATGCGTGCCTGGAAATGCATATATTTTGAGGACATTATTGGGAGAAGAATTTGCTTCTGCTATAAATGGAAGATATTTGAAGAGGTATTATCCCAGTGTTGAAATCGATCGGTGATTGATATATTAATTTGCCGAACAGCCGATTTTCGGGAAGAAATCGCCTTCAGAGCAAATGTTGACAGAAAAGGAAAATGGCCAGTACTGAATGTATTGCCCTTAGCACAAAAATATACTACATCAGATGTTCATGCAAGATCACAAAAGATAAGTTTTATTGCCGAAATTCCATAAATCCCTAGTACAAACTAATGGAATAGCTTGTTCAAAACGGACTGAGGATGAATGGAATCGGCAATGGCGGCGCCATGAGCATCAAGGCGATCTATGGAAGCCTCGATGTCATCGATCTCCTCCGGGTTACCGTTAGCGAAGCCGGTCGGTAGCCTGGAGTAGTCGGTATTGGTGTGCGTCGACATGGCGACTAGGCCTGCGGCAGTGCCCAGACGGATGCCGTGCGAGGCCACCTCATCAATGCGGCCCGCCACCGCGCCGAGGCGAGCTTCTGGTGTGTCCCCAGGAGCATTCACCTTGTTCGCCAGCTCATTCGCCAGCGCCTTTAGCCGATCGAGTTCGGCATCACGCGCTGCAAGTTTACAAAAGAGGATTGCAGATTAATGTCATTTGGAGAACGAGATTAAGATTGAGCAGGTTGCAGGACTCACCGTCGATGACTTCGAGCAACTGTTTGCGCTCGTGCTGCCGTTCGAGATCCGCAATCCCGGCTTGCTTGGAGATGACCTCCAGCTCGCGACGAGAATCATCGCGCTCCGCCTTGAATCGGCGAGCGTCACCATCTGAATAGCGGGAATCGACCGATGAGTGAGTTCGATTGGACGAACTCGAAGAGCCGGACGCCGCAGGAGCAGCGGCTGGAGCCGCGACTGGCGCACCAGCGGCGGCAATCCATTGGATTGCCCTGAAGAAACAAAGAGATTCGTCAAGGAGAAGGCAAATCTCGAGAAGAACAGAGAGAAGTAAGCGGCCAATCACCTGCGGCGAGCGCCGGCGCGGCTTCCTTCGGGCTCGTCGGCGGCCGGTCGCCTTCCATTCGCCATTGGGGTTTTCTTGAGTTTACTGTGCTTGGGGAAAAGAAGAGTTCAAGGAAGGCGAAAGGCTTAGTAAAGAGATAGCGGCACTTGGTATGTTTATTTATAGAATCCGCAGAGGAAATCGTGATCGGTGATCGTGGCGCGCGTCCCAAAATTTCAGGAGGTGGAAAGCCCCACGAACCGAGCAGTTACCGTGTCGTTTGGGATTCATGCCGAATCGGGTTCGGTTCTACTGAATTGGATTCGGCTATATCGTTTGATGCGTTTTCGGGTCTGACACTGTTGAAACCAGCTTTGCCGAATGAGTTATTCACAATGGAGAAAGACAGGGTTAAGAAAAGGCAAGATTACAGGATTGATAAACATACGGCTGATCGACTGTTTGTTACAGTTACAAACCCAAGAACTGTGAGATTACATTTTTAGCATTTGATATCATGTTGCTAATGTTCTCTAATAAGTTTTTGTCAGCTTCTTGGGTTCTAGCCAGAGCAGCAAGCTTTGCCTTAAGTTGTTTGTCTTCGTTTAGAGCTGCTGAGGCTTCCTTTCGCATCTTTTCTGTTAACTTGGGAAGCTCTACTATCTTCTTCTTATCAGCTTCAATTTCAGCCGATAAATCTCTCAATTCGGCTTCAAGAGCAGCTTTTCTGGCCTCCTTCATTTCAAGTTCAGATTCCAATTTGATCAGTAATTCCTTGCTATTCTGAGCTTGAGTATGCAGGTCTTTCACAGAATGTTTGACTGTGGATCTCCTCTGTTCTAAAGCTGGTTGAGAAGATTGGTTTTTCAAAGCCTGCTTTACTGCGGCATATTGTTGATCCAAATGAGAGACTGGTTCCAAAGAAACTTTAATATCATCAGGGAGTTCTTGGTCAATGGATTCCAGTACATCCCTTAAAAGATCAGCATCTTTGACTTGATCTTGGATGCTCTTGTGCAGCAAAGCAAGGATATCTTTCAGCTTTGTCTGATTTTCTTCTGACAGAGTTTGGCCAGAAGATGTTTCTTCCCCTTGTTCGGCAACCAAGTCATCCACAGCAAAAGAATAGCTTGATGATGAGATGGGTTTCTCCTGAAAGAAGGTTTTGCCGAATTAGTAGTGATCTGCTGAATAAAAGGGTGGAGAAAGTGAGTGATTATGCTTACCTCGTTCCCGAATTCCTGAATAGGAGAAGGAAGCCTTTCAGGCTCAATTGGGGGATTCTGTGTGTCTTGCTGAGGAGAAACTGGAGGGCTTCTTGGTGAGGATGGTGCTTCTGATTGGGGAAGAAGTTGCAAAGCTAAAATTGAGTCATGATGGGAAGAAGAGCTTTCCAAGATTGAATCCATTGAGGGTTGTTCTGCAGTTAACAAGAAATGAGTGCCGATGAAAAGGAAGTTAGGAAGATGAAGTGGTAGAATCTTACCAATCAATGAAGCATCGGCAGGATCTGCACTGATTGCTGATTGCTGTGCTCTGGCCTGAAACCAAGAAGAAATAAACCTGAGTAAAATATCAATGACGTTGTAGTCAAAGAAAGAAGGCTCTGACCCTGATAACCTTTTTGCTGCTTATTCTCTTCTTCTTTGCAACTGGAGGAGCAGTCAGAGAAAGGGTTTTCCTCTTGACAGATGATGGTATAGTAAGTATTGGGTCTAAGGAAGCTTGTCTAGCCATCAGCTGGGCCAAGGTGGGAGATTGGTGCCCCAAAGCAGATATTGGGCCTGCAGTTTTGTACAAAATTGCCCTGGCAAGAGGGGCAGGTGTTATGTCCTAAAAAATGACAGAAGTCAGAATCAATTGAGGTTAATATTATTGAGACAGATGAAGAAATAAGCATATTACCTCTGAAGTTGGCTGATAGTCAGGCATCAAATCGAGGCAGAAAGGGTGGACTGGTACATTAAAAATGTGATCATGGACTTCTTGCCACCAAAGAATAAAAGAAGGATGAGCAAGTGCTGTTGGCACAAAAGGTTCGATCTGATAGATGGCTGCACAACACTTATAATCAAAGATTCTTCTTGTTTCTGTGGAGTCTTTGATGATTTGCCTAGGCTTGAGGAATTCATGAAAGAATAATCTTGGGGGCACTTGGCCACATCCTAATTGCCTGGCTACTATGTTCGGCTGGTAATATTCATATGAACTTTGAACCAGCCTTCCTCCACAAAATTCGGCTGGTAAGATGCAAGGCCGAATAAAAGTATTAAAAATTGCTGTGGACTCTACATCTATGCATCCAGTTTCGAAGCTGAATTCACAAGGAAAAATGAGGCTGTCATTGTCCATGTATGGGAACCAGAGGGGATTGGCAAAGCCTTTGAAGAAAAGTTCAAACAGTTCCCCAATGTTCTTGTTGATAGCAATAGTGGAGGCTGCTTCCCCATAGGTTTGACAGCCTTTGGTGCTCTGGGCTTCTGCTTCCTGGTAATTGACCGAGGGGAAGTGTCGGCTGTTGAGGTCAATGGAGACGATTTGGTGCATGTACAATTGCAGCCACATCTGGACGAACCACCAGGGACCATTGACGCAGGAAATTTTCTTGTTGGTGTGCATCTGATAAATGGTTTGATGGAGCATGTGATAGACACTTCCCAAGAGATATTTCCCGAGAGGGATAAGTGTGCCTGCAGCCAAGTCTTCAGCCATTACTATGTGATTCAGAGTTGGCTCATTGGCTTTACCACAGAAGACAAATCTGCACAGCCACATATTCAGGAAGGCCCTGTATTCAACATCAGACAGAGGACCATCGTGCATGTAAGTCTGGATGTATTTCTTATATCCAACTCCAGTTTTCACCCCTGTCTGTTTGGAAGAACCCTTGTATCTGTATGGGTGTGTTATCCCTGTGATGTTCAGGCCGGTTATCATGTAGACATCGGCCAGGGTTGGGGTCATTGGTCCGTGACCAAAGAGAAAAGCATTCATGCCATTGGACCAGAAGTGACAAGCTGCAATCAGGAGATTTTCATTCTTGGGTGTTTCGGCTAGAGATAGCTCCAAGCAATGAGAGATACGAAGACTGTCCCAATTCTGCGTCTGGGGGCTTTTATTTTCAAGAATCCTTTTGTACCAGTTTCTCCAACCGGCGATTGGGGGCAGAGGCCAGTTCTTGAATGAATCTTGCCATTCGTGAGGTCCCGTCAATGAAGTTTTGAAAGGGATCCTTTGAGACTCGGCCGCAATAATTTCGGAGGGATCTGGATTCCCTGAAGGGCCGAGGAAGAAAGATGCGGATTGCTCCTCCGTAGGGGTCAGGATTTCAGTGGTCAGAGCCTATTGAGGACGGAAGAAAAGCGATTCGGGGATTCAAAATGCAGCTTGAAGAGAGTAATGCCGAATATGATTGAAGAAAACGGAACTTACTTGAAGAATTTGATCCTGGTTCGCCATTTGAAGATCGGAGCTTGAAAGATTCGACGAACTAGGGTTTGAGTTTGAGAACGCACTCTGAGGATTTGGGAGCAGAAAATGGATGTCGAACGGGCTCAGCCTGGAAATGTTGGGGATTCCTGGTCAATTCCGAGATAAAAGTATCCTTTATCCCGAAATTGAAGGGGCATGTGTTGACACCAAAAATTGGCACCAGAAAGAGGCTGACATGTGAGCCGGATTTGGTAGAAGGATGCCATTCGGCTAAAGGGTTTTCTCTGAAGCATTCGGCAAAGATGCTCTGCGGTCGGGAACGCGTCGTCATTCGGCTAAGGGGTGTTCTTTGAAGCATTCGGCAGAGATACTCTGCAGTCGGGAATACGTCGTCATTCGGCAGAGGCATGGTTCCGCAGGTAAAAGTAGTAGCATTCGGGAAAGCGCGATGACGTGGAAAACATAAGGAAAAGGCTGGTTCGAACAAGGAATGCAATATGGGCACGAAGATCCGTCATTTATTTTTAGAAACAAGTATTGAAGTCGTGTCCGGCTAGGAGTTGTATCAAGACCTGGGTATAAATATAAACCCATGGCATCTGTAGAGAAGGAATCGAATCAATCATACAACAAACCGGCCCCGTGCCAACATCGAGTCCTTTAGTCGAGTCGTCGAGTTCTTCGAGAGGAGTCATCGATCCGTCGACCTCCGTAAGTACCGGCAACCTTGTATCATGCTTAGTATCATGCGGTGGATTTAAGCTTTGATGCAAGTAGTCTTGTTACCATGCTTAGTATCATCCGGTGGATTTAAGTTATGGTCTCAAGAAGGTTCCTCTGTTAGGTCATGAGCCATGCGGTGGGCTAAGATCTAGTATGGATCAAGTTATCGGCTCTGTTAGATTTTGGCAAGATCTAACGGATTCATTAAGTTACCCCGTGTTGCTCCTTTTTTACTATGTGCTTAATTCATGCAACACACCTTTGCCCAATCTAGATCGGCTAGAATCGGCTCTGCTTTACGGTGCGACGACTTATCCCCTCATAGCCGAATCCGAAACCGATCTAGGTTGCTACGTGTCGCGGGTTCAAGCTTGTCGGTATCGTGTAGATCTTGACAGAACCGGGTATCATGCGGTAGATGCAGGTTTTTGGATCGTCTTAGAGCTAATCATCCGGTGGATTAGAATTCGATTCGATCTGATAGATTTATCTTTACCGATTAGGCTTGTTCCTTCGACATGGATCCCGATTCGGCTAAATAGCCGTATTCGGCAGTGCTCTCACGAGTGAACTTGTGTTCGTGGGTTTGCATTGGACAATGAATGCTTTTAGCCTTTCACGATTAGATTGTATCATGCGGTGGATTGATCTAATCTAATTGGTGGTGTGGCTCCAAACGAGTTGTATCATGCGGTGGATTAACTCGTTCGTTGTCATGCTTGACGGGTGCTGCTTTCGGCCTATGCATTCTTGTTTTCAATGTAAATTCGTGACTGTGTTGTGGGTTCGTAACTAAACATTGAGTGCTTTTAGCTTTTCATGATTAGATTGTATCATGCGGTGGATTAATCTAATCTGATTAGTGGCGTGGTTACAAACAAGTCGTATCATGCGGTGGATTAACTTGTTTTGTTATCATGCTTGACGGGTGCTGCTTTCGGCCTATGCATTCTTTGTTTACTGCGAATTTATGATCATGTTTCACCCTTTTATTTATTTATCATGCTCTGTTTCTCGTTAATCGGCTATGAGTACGTGTTCATTCGGTTGAAAGCCGATCTTTCGTCATGCTTACGTCACGCATTCGGCAGTGCGCTCCTTGCGTGCCTTGCCGATTGCCGAATGAGGTTTTAACTGCCGACAGATAGCTTCCCTGTAGCTATATGTCTCTCAAGATTGGCTTCAACGCCGCAAACATGGAACTGTCTGGTCTCACCCGGCACGTTCCAGGTTTTAATCTAAACGTTTTTTTTTTATCCCTTTGTTAGTTTTCAGGCAAACTGACTGGCACGCTTCCGGATTCGAAAGCCCGGGCCACGTTTGAAGCCAGCTTTGTTCGGCTTGCTGTGTGTTTGGCGTGAGGTGCGGATTTTACGTCAACACCCCTCCACCGAGTTCTGATGGCGAGGGAGTCAGGTGAGGACACCAAGCATCCATTCACCATTTCTCCAGGCATCCTACACCTTGAATCCCTCGATCTAGTCATCTAGATGTCGTCTTGCAATATGTTCGTCTTGCTTCCATATTTCTGTCATTATGTGGCTTGTCCTACACCTAGAATCCCTCGATCTAATTTGTTCGCGATTTATGTTGTTTGCGTTTAGTGTGTTCCCTCGATCTAGCTTGTTCGTAGTTTAGTTCGTTTGAGATTTAGTTTATTCCCTCGATCTAGTTTGTCTCTCTTGTTCGTGGTATATGTTGTTTGCAAAGTTTGTCCACTGGTCTGTTCTGGAGAATGTGATAGGCACTTCTGACCACTTTAGGTATGTTGGGGTGGTAGGTTCTATCGCCATGATCTCTCGCAGAGTGAGCTTCTTGGCGCGCTTCGACCGGTTCAGGGTTTCTCCACTGAATAGTACAGCTACGACGTTCTCGACGTTTGGGAAGTTATTGCCAGAGTCTTTGTCGTCTTTTTCTTCCTTTTTCTTGTCGGTTTTGGGGTATCTGGTGTTTGCTTGTCGAACTCCTGTTTTAGGTGACAACACTTTGCCATTGTGTGCTTGCCATTGGGGTGGTAAGGGTAGGGACCGTTCATGACGTTTGCCGCTGAACGAGTCTTATGACTAGGGCGCTGGACCGCCGCGACTGTGTTGTCTGGCTTGCGCTTCCTGTTATCAAGATTGAAGTCCCGATTGTTTGGGCGATCATTACGTCGGTCGCCATTGTCTTTGCTGTGGTTGTTGGTATTGTTATCGCGATGTGTGTCGAAGCACACCAGCTCGCGGTCGTCTTGGTCTGCCCATTCGGCGACAATGCGTTGTAGCTCGCTGATGTTTTCTAGACGACGTCGGCCGAACTCACAATGCAATTCTTGGGTGTAAAGACCATCATGAAAGCAGTCAATTACTTCCCGGTCAGAGATATCCACGATTGTAGCTCTTTTATCGAAGAATCTCTTGATGTATTTTCGCAAGGTTTCTCCTTTTCCTTGCTTGCAAGCAGCCAGTTCGTAACGGGTTCCGGGCCGAGCCCAGGTTCCCTGAAAGTTGGTGGTGAATTTCCTAGTGAGATCGTCCCAGGAGTCGATGGACCCGGGGCGGAGTCCCTCGAGCCATGTTAAGGGCGTGGTATCTAGCATGACGGGGAAGTAGCTGACTTTGATGTCGTTGGATCCCCTGGCCATCTGGATGGCTATAGAGTAAATTCGGAGCCATTGTTCAGGGTCTTGCTTGCCCGTGAACTTCTCAATTCCTGTAGGTTTGAACTTGCTTGGCCATTGGATTTCTTTTATACGCCTGGAAAAAGCTGGAAAGCCGTCATATTTATCGCTTGGTGATCGATCACTCCGGAAGCTAGAGGTGCCGTCGTCGGAGTCATATTGTCGTCCACGATTGTGGTCTTGAGGAGGTCGATCGCTGTAATTTGAGGACTCTTGATGTCGGTGGCGATCGTTATGGTGCTCTCCTCGTCGACCGTTGTGACGTTCTTCGTGACGGTCGTAATGGCGTTCTTGATCGCGTGGTTGGTTTCTGTAATTGTGATGGGGTGGAGGCCGGTAGTTGCGGTCGTAGTCTGCGCGGCGACGGAGTTCCGATTCCACGCGACGTTGTTGACTCGACTGAATGACAGAGCGAGCATCGCGGTTGTCATTAATGACGTTGCGAAGGTCTCAATCTCGTAGCCTTGCATCGTCTTGGTTGTTACTGCGTCCTCTCCCCTGCTGGAGATTGGGATCAGCGTCTTGGCCACGTCGATGTCCTCCTGTGGTGGCAATTGAAGCTTCATGTGGGGGAGGCCTCTCGGCATCTGGGCGTCTGGTGTCTGGTGTGTGGTGGCTAGGATTTGCTTGGTTCGTAGCCTTCTGAGCTGTGTCGAGGAGTGAGAGTACTTGTCTGATGGCAGGGATGTTGGGCATGGCCTTGACGAGTTCTGCTGCGACGGAGATGTTTAATGGCGCGTTTTGGGATACTAGCTGGTCGCCGACCATATCGAAATCCTGTGTAAGGTTTCGCATGGCGTTGGCGCGTAATGCGGCGTTAAGACGCCTCTGCTTGTGCTTGGCATTCCTTGATTGACATGTGGTCTTTTGCTCCTCTGTTTCTCCGTCAGCGGTGCGTTCCTCTTCAGAAACGTCGGTGATCAGCTCGCGGTCGTATTGAGTGCCTTGGTCTTCGTTGCCAGCCATAAACACCTGACGACTTGGGTCTTGATCGCTGAGGACGATCTGAGTGGTTGAAAAGTTGTCGCTCGAGTTTTCAGTTGGGGTGGTGAGTGATGCAGTCTTGCCGTCTTGGAAGGGGAGTTCTTCCAGTATAATGGCAGCAAGTCTTGAATCGTTGTCCCGGGAGGTGTCGGCTGGAATCGCTCCGGGCCAGTGAACGGCGAGTCCTCCTGGTGTTCTGGTCACGACTAGTCCGGATGGGAGGTGAACGAGTGGTTCCTCCAACACAAACTTGGTGTCGAAGTGAGCGTGATGGTGTAGGCGCACGACGTTATCAGGAGCATCACTTAGCAGGATGGTGAGTCATCGTCATTGTCCTTCGATGGCGTTGATGCCAGCTCGAGGTCGTCGGGGTGACTTGGCTTTGAGTGGGACTGCTGGGTCGTCCTTGTCTCTGCTTTTGTGGTATGACTTTGTTTATGTGAATTTACTGCGTTGAAGAGTTCGACTGGGAGCCGATCTGGGGGGTTGTCCGATGGCGTGGACAGCTCGGAGTTCCCTGCTCTTTCCATAATTGCGATCGAGTTGTACCTGGACTCGGCCTGGAGAATCTCGAGGGAACTTGGAATTAAGATCGAACTCGGAATTGGAGCCGAGATTGAATTGGAAGTAGTCGCCGAGCAGGAGCCGGGGTTGTTCGTGAGGTAGCTTGCGAAACTACCATCGCTTTCAGCGACAAAGGTCCATGCGCCGAAAAGGAAGGTGGCTCCTTCTTCGACGTCGGCAATCTTGAAGGTGGTGGATCCCATCGCCCCTGATGGTGAGCTTTCGGCGAGAAGCCCCACGGTGGGCGCCAAGTGTCGACGATTTATGTCGAGCACGTCTATCTGGCGGTATCCCAGGGAGTAGATTAGTGGGTCTCGCTGAGTTCTAGGAACAACAGTGCACGAACAACACAAAGGTTTAGACAGGTTCGGGCCGCGAATAGCGTAATACCCTACGTCCTGTGTGCTTGATTGTATTGTCTATGAATTGACCTGTTTTGAGGGGGTCCCTGCTCCTTCTTATATACTCGGGGAGCAGAGTTACAAATTGATTACAAAGACTACTCGTATCCGACCTGGAAGGTTACATTTAAGGTAATCTATCATGAATACGAGTAGTTCTATTACTTGACTACGTCGTCCTATACCTTATCTGGCTGGTCCAAAGTAGTCGGGTCATAACTCTCCATATAGAGTAGTTTAATTCCTTAGATGAGTGGCCCTAGGGATCCTGGCCCCACAGTCCCCCGTCCCCGTTCCCCGCGTCTCCGAGTAAATCGGCCCAGCCCAACAGGCAACAGCCCAACACTATATAACTTGAGAAGAATCAAACCCTATCTCTTCCGGTCTCCCGTAAGCCGCCGCATTCCGCTCTTCGCCTCTTCCCGTAGTCCGCCGCACTCCGCGGTCCCTCTTCCACGCGCTGCTCCCTCTCCCGTCTCCCCGCCGCACTCCGCTCTTCCGCAGTCCTACACCTAGAATCCCTCGATCTAGTCATCTAGATGTCGTCTTCCAATATGTTCGTCTTGCTTTCATATTTCTGTCATTATGTGGCTTGTCCTACACCTAGAATCCCTCGATCTAATTTGTTCGCGATTTATGTTGTTTGCGTTTAGTGTGTTCCCTCGATCTAGCTTGTTCGTAATTTAGTTCGTTTGCGATTTAGTTTATTCCCTCGATCTAGTTTGTATGTCTTGTTCGCGGTATATGTTGTTTGCGGTTAGTGTGTGTTCCCTCGATCTAACTTGTTCGTGGTTTAGTTTGTTTGCGATTTAGTTTATTCCCTCGATCTAGTTTGTCCGTCTTGTTTAGTGACTAACCCACATCCGGCGGTCCTTGCAAGGGACGCCACCTCGGACCGGCCACTGCATGCTGCTAGCGCAGCAACAGCCGCCATTGTGCCTGCTATTGGTACTGCTGTGTCGGCTGCCACTGTTGGTGCCAGCTGCAATGCAAAGGTCCGCCACATTCCAAAGCCCCCTGCAAAAAGTACCGCCACCAAGACAAAGAGCCTTCTTGCTATTGCAGGAGCTCCTTCTCCTCCAACAACTCCAGAAGCCTCATCTTCAGGTGGCATCGGTGGCGGCATCCAGCTGTTAAAATCTATGGGATTCAATTTCATGCACGCTGCTCCTGCTTTATATTCAGTCCCTTTTTTCATAATAGTTCAACATGTTTTTACTAGATATATTGTTAAATTGCTATCTTCGGTTCTGGTTTATATTTAGCTACTGAAGTATTGATGTGAGTTATATTGTTTGTATATGAAAATGATTCTTTAGTTCTGATTTGTATGATTACCAAATAAAAATGATTTTTCAGTTCTAATTTGTATTCTTAAGTCTACTGTGTATTCTATATTGTTTCGTCAAATTGAAGTGATATAGTTGTACATGTATATTTTTTCTTCAGTTCTATTTATTGTTTCTGTTTGCCAAATTGAAGTGTATATTTATTGTCATTTTTCAGATTCACCATGAGTAGCAGTCAGCAAGATTCACAACCACAAGCTGAATCTGTTAATGACTCTCAGGCTGAGCCAATACAAATTGACGATGATGATGATGAGGTTGAGGATACTGACTTTGGCACAAAGAGGAAGCTTACATCCGTTGTTTGGAAAGATTTCAAGAAAGTTAAAGTTTGTGGTGATGTTAGGGCTCAATGCCTTCATTGCCAGAAGCAACTTGGAGGGAAAAGCAAGAATGGGACCACACATCTCCATGATCATATCAAAATCTGCACACTGAGAAAGATCAAGCTAGCAGGACAGAACAAGACACTTGCACAGTCCTCTTTGAGGTTCAGTTCTCAAGAGGGAGGGAAGGTATCTGTTGAGAACTACACATTTGATCAAGAGGTAGCTAGGAAAGAGCTTTCTTCCATGATCATTCTACATGAGTATCCTCTATCTATGGTTGACCATACTGGGTTCAGAAGATTTGTGAGTGCACTCCAACCTTTATTCAAGATTGGGACTCGAAACACTATTAGGTACTGAATATTTCTCTGTTTCTTACTCAATATTTCTTTGTTTGTGTATTGAATGCTTTTCTTTTCATATATTAGGAAGGAAATTATGGATTCTTATATCGAAGAAAAGAAAAAGGCCCTATCCTACATGGCAGCAACTAAGTCAAGAGTTGCTATTACTTCAGACATGTGGACATCTGATAACCAAAGAAGAGGGTACATGGCTATCACAGCCCATTTCATTGATGATTCATGGACACTTCGAAACATTATCATGTGGTACTTGATGCACAAATGACTTCCTTTCTTGCTACTATCATCTTTAATTCAATTTGAATGAAATCTTATTGCAATACTATGTGTAGGTTCATATATGTGCCTGCTCCACACACTGCTGAAGTAATTTGTGATGAGCTCTATGAAGCATTGATAGAGTGGAACCTTGATGAGAAGATCTCAACTTTGACTCTTAATAATTGCTCCTCAAATGACCAGGTAATTCCTGAGCTTATCAAGAAGATAACTAAACCTAAGCTGATGTTGGAGGGGAAGTTGTTGCATATGCGTTGTGCTGCCCATATACTTAACTTGATTGTGAAGGATGGTTTAGAGGTCAGAAAAGATTCAATTGGAAAAATTTGGACAGCCACCCCTAAAAGAGTAGAAAAATTTGGAGAAATTGCTAAGCATGTCAAAGTGACAATGGAACACAAGTTAGGCCTAGATTGCAAAACTAGGTGGAACTCTACCTACAAGATGCTTAGTATTGCTTTACATTGTAAGGCTGTTTTTGACCGTGCAAAGCGTGTTGAGAAGCAATGTGAATTTGCTAGAGAGGTTGTTGGTAGGCTGAAGATGTTTAATCACATCACCACAATATTTTCTGGAACAAACTATGTGACTGCCAATGTCCAACTTCTTAAAATTTGTGAGGCTAAAGACAAAATCAAGCAGTGTGCTGCATGTGGCAATCCTATTATAGCAAAGATGTCATCTGAAATGATTGCTAAATTTGACAAGTATTGGAAGGATACTCAAGGAATAATGGGTTTGGCTACCATTCTTGATCCTCGTTTCAAAACTGAATTTCTCATTGAATTCATTGCAATCCTCGTTATCCAACATTAAGGAAGGTAGCGAGAGACATATTTGCTATTCCAGTTAGTACAGTTGCATCTGAATCTGCCTTTAGCACTAGTGGGAGGATTATTAGCGAGCATCGCAGCCGGCTCACTCCAGAGATTGTTGAGGCATTGATGTGTTCACAAGATTGGTTACGGATCAAGTATCGAGGTATATATGTTGTACCATTCATACATAAAGTTTTGCACTTTCAGGATTTGAAATAATAGATGCAATTGTTTATCTGTAGGTGGTGACAACGAAGAAACTGCAAGCTTTTGGAGCTGTCTTCAAGAGATCCAAGATGGGATGGAGGTATGAAAACTAGCATTGCATTGTACTTGCCCCATTGCATATGAGTTTTATGGTTGTTGAAAACAGAAAGTTGTTCATACTTCACTAATTTATATCTACCTTTGCTTGATTGGTTGCTAGATGCAGGGACTTGCATTGGTTGAAGATTGAAGAATATGAAGATTGCATGCTTTTGGAGAATGTCATGAACTAGTCAACTTATGGCCATACATTCTGTTGTTGTGGTGGTTAAGTCATCAAGACATTAAGTAGTTTTGTGCACCCGTGATGTGCTAAATGCAAGTGTCGTACTGTCATGTGCTGTTGTTAACTTGTTATGTTGAATTTTTTTCAATTTGATAATGTAGTAATGTACTGATGGGATGCACTGCCTTTTATTAGACTTAATTGTTGCTTGTGAGTTGTGAAATTGTGATGTACTGAACTACCGATATATGTATGTGACTATTTTTTGCTGTTATCTATCAGTCCATGCTAATTTTTATGGGGATGGGCCCCGGCGGGGATAAAATCTCCGGTCGGGGGTCGGGGATGGTGAAAAAATATCCCCCGTGATGGTTGGCGGGGACGGGGATGGGGAAAATTCACCCCCGCGGGGACGGGGACGCGGGGTCGTTCCCCAACGGGGAATTCCCCGTTGCCAACTTGACGCCGGCCGCTGGCCGCCAGCTGTCAGGGCTCTGGACGACGCGGCTCGGCCCCTCGCACACTTGCTCCTCATCTGCTACCCACGCGCTGGCTGGCTTCGCTCCTCGCATCCTATCCACTCGTGTTGCTGGTGCCGGCCAGAAGGGCTACACTGAGGAGGCAGGTGCCCTTTGTCGGAGGGAGGCAGCCAGACAGTGCCACTAACTTCTAAACTTCCCGAGCGGCTAAGCTTCTGAGGTATCTCTCTCCTTCTCCTAAATCTCTCGCCCTACTAGTTTCTGTTTAATCGGTTAATTGAAATTTTGGTACCGCAATTTTGGATATCGAGTCCTACGCTTGTAATTGGTACAGCAAAACAAAGAGAATTATTTATTTTGTATGTTCCTTGCTGTTGTTAATTATTGTGTGGCATATTAAACATATATATAATTTCAAGTATTTTTCTCGATTTGAAGTACTATTTCTATTGCTTTATAAGGTGACATATATATGGTAGTTTGACGCTGAATTTGTGGCCTTAGTCTTGACAAAAAGCTGGGTCCGCCACTGATTATGCGCGTCATGGTCTAAACCTGTCTAAATTGCTGTATTATTTATACTATCCTTCCACAAGAACTCGGTAAGGCCTGACTACTTGTGTTATAGGTACCTGTGCAGGAGTCCTGTACTGGATTTTTTTTCCCACCAATTCATGTCTACAAAATCCAATCGAAATCACAGCAAACATTCAAAACTAAAAGAACACAAATCCCACCACCATAGATTCATCATTCCAACTCATTATTCGAATCAAAGAGCCAAAGTTGAGACAAGCTGGCCACCGCAGACGGCCGACATCCATTGATCAACGGGTCCATGGCTGGTGGACGGATGGGATTACTTTATTTCCGGCCTGCAGAGCCAACGGAAAACAATACATCCAACCCATGATGAAAACCCGATTGAAGTCAACGATTTGAGCTGTGAAATTCTAGCGAAGATCCGGCCCACATTTCACGGAAGCTTCAACTCATCCACGTGCCCACGCCACTTGTTGCTCAGTTACTTGTCCACTCTTCAAATAATGGGGGATTTTCAACACGCAAACATGGTACAAGTACAGGAAATATATATTATTGTACATGTACCACTCCACCATATCATCGGTGCCAACCACCTGCGGCTCTATCTGTGTTGAAACAACACCACCGTACCTGCTGACACTACCAGAATGCTTCACATCCGCCCGCCTCCTCCGCCTCGGCCATTTTTGGACCCGGTGCTGATGGGGCTTCAGCACCGGGTCCAACGGCTAGGAGCGGGGGCGGCGCTGCGGGGTGTCAGGGCGGACACATTAGCACCGGGTCGTGGCGAGACCCGGTGCTAATGCTCCCCCTTTAGCACCGGTTGCAGCCAGCAACCGGTGCTAAATGGCCCCGAGGCCATTTAGCACCGGTTGCTGGCTGCAACCGGTGCTAATTGGTGCACATTAGCACCGGGTCTTGCCACGACCCGGTGCTAATGTCTTTTGTATATAGCACCTTCTTCCTCCCCCGGCCGAGCTAGCTGAACACTTAGGCGCTGTGTTCATGCTGCTCGGCCGTGGGAGGGGAGGTGCTGCCCAAATTTTTTTCAAAATTTGTGAAGATTCTACTCATCTAAGGAGCACTACAAGGTACACTCTTTCATTCTCTAATGTTTTATTTAGCTTGTAATCCTTCTATGATTTAGAAATAGAGGGATTTGTGAATCAAAGTAAAGCTAGCTAGAGAGAGCTTGTGTTCTTGGAGGAGAGAGAGGAGAGAGCTTGAGTTCATGGTGGAGAGAGTGTTCATGTTGTGTTTTAAATGGAGAGAGAAGGCAAGCTAGTTAGTATTTTGTTTTGTATGACTTGTGAATAGTTATAAGGCTTATGTATTTTATTTATTAGTGAGGTTTATTTATTAAAAGTTGGAATAGTTATTTATTAATTTAATGAAATATATATTATTAGTTATTTATTAAAAGGTAGAATAGTTATTTATTTATTTAACGGAAGGTATATTTATTTATTTAATGAATATAGTAATGTAGTTTTAGAAATTTATTTATATAATGGAATATATATTATAATTTGTATTTATTTATATATTAAATTTTTTATCTTTAAATTGTATTGTATATTTGTTATTGGTTAATAATGCAGATGAATAGACAATGGATGTACGGGGACCCCCACGCTCAGGCGTTCCGTGATGGCCTTAGGACGTTTCTCGATGCCGCCGAGGCTAACAGGACGCCGTCCGGTTTCATGTTCTGCCCATGCACCCATTGTAAAAATATACAATCGTACAAACAAAGAGGTTGTCTTCAGGTGCATTTGATGAGGCACGGTGAAAGAGGAATTCTAATGGATGAATATGAAGAAGACGAGGCCGATGACGACATTCCGTTATTGGCTCAATACTACGGTTCCTTTGCATATGCTGCAATGGGTGATGCCGATGAGGAAGATGTTGCTCGGGAAGGCGATGCTCAGGAAGATGTTGCTCAGGAAAATGAACCTACTGATGGACTCGGGCAAATGTTGCGTGATGCCGAGAAAGACTGCGGCAATGATAAGGAACTAAAAAAGATAGAGCGCATGTTGCAGGACCACAAGACTGACTTGTACCCAGATTGCAAAGAGGGCTAAAGAAGTTGGGTAGCACACTTGAACTTCTGCAGTGGAAGGCAGCAAATGGTGTTATTGATAAAGGTTTCGAGGAGCTACTGAAACTCGTAAAGAAGATTCTTCCAGAGGGTAACAAATTGCCATCGATGACGTATCAAGCAAAACGTGTTGTTTGCCCTCTCGATTTGGAGGTGCAGAAGATACATGCGTGTCCTAATGACTGTATCCTCTATCGCGGACAGTACGAACACTTGGATCGTTGTCCGGTTTGCACCTGCACACGATACAAGATCAAGCGGGACGACCCTGGTGATGTTGGGGGAGAGCGTTCTAAGAAAAAAATCCCTGCGAAGGTGATGTGGTATTTCCCTCTGATACCCCGTCTGAAGCGTTTGTTCAGGAACAAAGACCATGCCAAACTGATGCGCTGGCACAAAGAAGAACGTAAGCAGGATGGCATGTTGAGACACCCCGCCGATGTATCCCACTGGAGGAACATCGACAGAGCATTCCCAGAGTTTGATGCTGATGCGAGGAATGTTAGGCTTGGTTTAAGTACCGATGGCATGAACCCTTTTGGTGAAATGAGCAGTAGTCATAGCACTTGGCCCGTGACTGTTTGTATCTACAACCTACCCCCCTGGCTCTGCATGAAGCGGAAGTTTATTATGATGCCAGTGCTCATCGAAGGCCCAAAGCAACCTGGCAACGACATTGATGTGTACCTAAGACCATTGGTTGACGAACTTTTGTAGCTGTGGAAGAATGAAGGTGTTAGCAAGTGGGATGAGGACAAGCAGGAGCAGTTTGACCTTCGAGCACTGCTTTTCATAAGCATCAACGACTGGCCTGCACTAAGTAACCTATCAGGACAATCAAACAAAGGATATAAAGCATGCACTCACTGTTTAGAGGAAACCGAAAGCATGTATTTGAAACATTGTCGTAAAGTTGTGTACATGAGTCATCGTCGATTCCTTCCGGCGAAGCATGAGCTACGAAAGAAATGTGCGCATTTTGGCGGGAATGCTGACCGCCGTACAAAGCCGAGACACCGGAGTGGAGAAGAGCTATTTGATATGGTGAAGGACCTACACGTGGTGTTTGGCAAGGGAGACGGAAGCCAGGCTGCTCCGACGGGCGAGGATGGTCGTGCCGCGATGTGGAAGAAGAAGTCTATCTTTTGGAAGCTACCTTATTGGCAACTTTTAGAGGTCCGTAACGCGATTGATGTGATGCATCTGACGAAGGATCTTTGCGTGAACTTGATAAGCTTCCTGGGTACTTATGGGAAGCCAAAAGATACACTGGAAGCACGTCAGGAGCTGAAACGATTGAAGCAATGGACTGATCTACATCCAAAAAAGAGAGACAAAGGACGGCAGTACTTGCGTCCTGCCAGCTTCACTCTCAGCAAAGAAGAGAAGGCAAGCATGTTTGAATGCTTGAACAGTATCAAGGTTCCGTCTGGCTACTCCTCCAATATTAAGGGAATAATAAATATGAAAGAGAAGAAGTTCACAAACCTGAAGTCTCACGACTGCCATGTGTTGATGACACAGCTGCTTCCCGTCATACTCAGGGGTGTGCTACCAGTTAACGTGCGGAAAGCCATTGTGAAGCTATGTGCATTCCTCAATGCAATTTCTCAGAAGGTGATCAATCCAGACCATTTAGATCAGCTACAGAACAACGTGGTGCAATGTCTTGTCAGCTTTGAGATGATATTTCCACCATCCTTCTTCAATATCATGACACATCTATTGGTTCACCTCGTCAAAGAGATTCGTATATTGGGCCCAGTATTTCTACACAACATGTTCCCATTTGAGAGGTTCTTCGCTGTCCTAAAGAAGTATGTCCGTAATCGTTCTCGTCCAGAAGGATGCATTGCTAAGGGATATGAAACAGAGGAGGTCATTGAATTCTGTGTTGACTTTGTCGACGATCTTATGCCGATTGGTGTGCCCGAATCACATCACGAGGGGAGACTTGGTGGAAAGGGCACACTAGGGAGAAGATCGATGGTGATCAAGGACGTTGAGACATTTCGTAAAGCGCACCTCACAGTTTTGCAACAATCAACCTTAGTTGCTCCGTACATCGAGGAGCACATGCAGATTCTAAGGGACAAAAACTCACCAAAGTCTGCGGCCTTCATTCAGCATCTCCACAATAGTACTTTCGCCGATTGGTTGCGAAGACGTCTTATGGGTGTCGAGGGCATTGATGCACAGCTAGCTTTCGTAGCTAGAGGTCCATCGAGCACGATCTTGACATTCCAAGGATACGACATCAATGGGTATACATTTTACACAAGAGCCCAGGACAAGAAAAGCACCAACCAAAACAGTGGTGTCCGGATCGACGCGACAGACACCAATGGCAATACAAACTCATACTATGGAATCATAGAGGAGATATGTGAACTAGAGTACGGACCTTTGAAGATCCCACTGTTCAAGTGCCAATGGGTGAAGCTGACTGGAGGAGGTGTTAAAGTTGAAGCGGACTATGGAATGACGTTAGTGGACCTAAACAAGATTGGCTTTCTAGACGAACCGTTCGTCCTGGCCAAAGCTGTCACACAAGTTTTTTATGTGAAGGACATGGCTAGCAGACCGAAGAAAGGGGCGGATAAGAAAGGTGGGGGTAAGCAATTGGACCCATCACAAGACGAGCCAAAGCGTCATATAGTTCTTCCCAGAAAGAGAAAAATCGTAGGAGTTGAGGACAAGACGAATGAAGATTATGATATGCTCGATGGCCGGCCTCCATTCTCAGTGGCTGATGACCCAAGCATCCTGTTAGAGGCGGAGGAGACACCGTATCTACGGCGTGATCACAATCAAGGAACATTTGTAAAGAGGAAGTTTATTAGTGTCCGAGTAAACGATGATGCCATGTAATTTAATTGCACTATGTTCCACCCAATTTGTAATGACTATATTTGCATTTATGTTCCACCTATGTTCTAAGATTTTCTATTGATTTATAAGATTGTTTTTATTAATTCTAGCATTTTATATTGATTTTCTAGTAATTTATAAGATTTTCTAGTAATTTATAAGATTTTCTATTAATTTATAAGATTTTCTTATTTAATATATATTTTTAATAGGTATTAATAACTGAATTAAAACAAGTATTAATAACTATATATTAAAAACTATATGTATAAGATTCCCAAATAGTAGCCACCGGTGCTAAAGGCCGGTTTGGAAACTGGCGCCAAACGAAAATTGGCGCATGGCCGAACGCGTTCGCTAACCCATACATTGGAAATGCATTGTATTGGAAATCTTAGAAATATATATGCTTCATATGTATTGGAAATATTAGAAAATATTAGAAATTTATTTTATTGGAAATGCGTTGTATTGGAAATATTAGAAATATATATGCTTTATATGTATTATAAATTTAAATGTATATATGCTTCATTTAAATGTATATTGGAAATTTAAATGTATATTGGAAACGCGTTCGCTAACCAAATGCGCTTGGCCGAACGCGTTCGCTAACCACATACATTGGAAATGCATTGTACTGGAAATATTAGAAATATATATGCTTCATATGTATTGAAAATATTAAAAAATATTAGAAATTAATTTATTGGAAATGCATTGTATTGGAAATAAAAATGATATATTGGAAATGTTCTATATTGCAATTCTATTAGAAATATACATGCTTCATATGTATTGAAAAATATTGCAAATGTAAATTGCAAATATTTATATGCTGAAAATGTAAATGTATATGCATGTTTATTTATTGGAAATGTATAGGCATGTTGAAATGTGTATTGGAGATATTTACATTGAAATGTATATTGGAAATGTTATATGTTTGAAATGTATATTGGAAATGCATTGTATATTTACATTGAAATGTATATTGAACCCGAACCCCTTAGCGAATTCGTTCGCTAAGCGCACCGAACCCCTTAGCGAGCGAATCCGTTCGCTAAGCGCACCGAACCCCTTAGCGAATATGTTACAAATATTTGAAATATCTATGCTTTGTATATATTGCTTATCAATTATTTTTAGTTCTATAGATGGCGGACAACAACGAGCCTGTTCCACCCATGAAAGAGGACAACGACACGTTCTTAGCGAATCAACTTTTTGATATTGTAACCCAACCGATGAGCATGGATGAAGTGTTGAGGGCCATTGGAACGGACGAC
Organism: Echinochloa phyllopogon; assembly: GCA_033239725.1. Lineage (NCBI taxonomy): Eukaryota > Viridiplantae > Streptophyta > Magnoliopsida > Poales > Poaceae > Echinochloa > Echinochloa phyllopogon. The sequence goes on along the minus strand of BTCW01000015.1, from coordinate 16,099,627 downwards.
AATATCCAGGGCGACAATGTTGCGAGGGCCGAAAATGTTGAAGGGGCCGGCAATGTCCAGGGCGAACGTGTCCAGGGCAGCACTATTGAAGGGGCCGGTAACGAGCCCTCGTCTAGTCAGGTGTGTATATATAACATAAATTTGTACTGTACATGTCAATTATGTATACCATCTCTATATCATCTCGTATATATGTAATTTGTGTAGGCCGCCTCTGCTTCTACAAGTCGAGCTAAGAAATCAAAACAATTGACCACGAAGAAGCTGAAGGATGTCAAGTTTCACATCACTCGAGTGGAGGATGACGGGGAGCCAGTTGAGCCCCCAAAAGTGGCCAAGAAATTTGTATCTCAGTGCGGGGTAATTGTACGGGACAATGTGCCCATTAGTATCAGAAAATGGAAGTCCACGGACCCCACTGAGGAGTACGTGCTCCCCGATACAGAGAAGGAGATGCTATGGAGGGAATTAAAGGCAATATTCGACTGGCCTAGCACTCATGAAGAAGAACTGAGGGATTGGACAATGAAGAAGATGACAGTTCTGTTTCAGGATTTCAAGAAGAAGTTGTACTCGCATTTTCTCAAAACCGGAGAGGCCTCGGATCCTGAGAAGTATAAGAAGATCACTGATGACGAGTGGGAAGCATTCCTTGAGTACAAAACCTCCGAAGAGGGTGCAACGGCTAGTGCTAGAAACGCTGGAAACGCCGCAAATAAGAAGTACTCTCATAAGATGGGTTCGGGAGGTTACAAGTCAAGCATCGCTAAATGGGAGAAGATCTATATGCTAGAGGCATCACTCCAGCGACACATGACTGGCCCACAAGGACCAAGCATTGGTACTTTGGTCATGGAGGCAGCCTAAGCCCAATCGACGGCTCCTTATTTTTTCCCGAGGACTTGCGAGAACTAGCTCAGCGTCTCCTCGATATCCTCAGGGCATCTGAGAGGGGAGAATTTGTTGCTGATAAAGACAGAGATGAGCTAACCTATGCCTTAGGGAACAAGGAGCATCCTGGACGGACGCGCGGCGTAGGCACAAGCATCTCATGGAAGAAAGGTTTCCAAGAGCACGCCGCCACCTATAGGAGCCGTTCGAGGAAGAAGGCCAAATATGAGCAGAGGGTGAGGGACCTAGAGCAAACTGTTGCCGCCCAGGGCTTCAAAGCTCCAAGAAATGGAGTCAGAGATGGAGCGACGGATGAAGGTAGCATGGCTGCAGATACAACAAGCCACAGGCGGGACCGGTTCCACAGAGCATGCACCTCTCCAACAAGCCGCAGGCGGGACCGGTTCCACAGAGCATGCACCAGGCGGGACCGGTTCCACAGAGCATGCACCTCTCCAAGATGCGGCCCTTATTAGCCCTCCACAACAATATAAAAGTAGTCACGCTTCCACACAGGCCGCCAAACCGGTCCGTTACCCCGTGGATGAAATAACTCAACGGACCGCGTGCGAGCTTGTCGTCAGGCAGAAGAACTTAGTTGTGGTGGTACGTATGCGACCTTTGTTCGTACTGCATACATTTCACCGTAAATACCATTCATTTACTAACTTTCTTTGTGACTACTAAATTATCAGGTCGCATACGGTATGACCAAACGTGTGGAAGAAGGGCAAAAATGGCACTGCAATGACATTCCACATGGTTACGTACCTGTTGAGGTGGAGCAAGTCGTCACCAACTGGGAAGACTTGGAACTTGACATCCCCGGAGGTGACGGAGAAACAAAACTCGGTCAGTGTTCTCACTGCATCATTCTATGGAGCAAGGCAGACGTTGTCATACCCGGTACACCTGCGGCTACCAACAAGCCTCCATGACCTCCACCGTCTCCAAGAGATCCACCGGATCATGACGATTCTCTGGGAGCTCCTGATGCAAGCCCGTCTCCTCCGCCGAAGACGTCTCCGTCTCCTCCGCCGCGGAGGTCTCCGCCCCCTCCGCCGAAGAGGGGACGCCGCACTAAAGCCTCTGCCCCCACTCCACCAGGGAAGAAGGCGCGGAAAACTAGAGAGAAGCCCGCACCAGAGAAAAGAGCGGGTGAGAAGACTCTAGACGAGCTCGAAGCCTCGGTCAAAGCAGACACAAAGAGGCAAATGGCCGAGTGGAGGAAAAAACCGGAGCCGGAGCCGAAGCTTGATCCCACTGTCGTCAAGTCATTCCTCGGTAATTTGAGCAAGGGTCAACAGAAGGAAGTACTAATAACAGACTATGACCGCTCATTACTGAAATCTCACCGGAAGCGGAAGGCTGCAGATAAGGAGGCGGGCACATCCAAAAAGGTTCCTCAGCTCGGCCAGCAACCTCAGCAGCCCTTGGCTCCATTGCCAACTCTGCACGAGCTATGGATCCAACAATTTGAGGCCGAGACTGGACTATCCAGAGCGCAACTCCTGGGGGGAGCAGAGGTGCCTGTAAACACAACGTTGAAGTGGCCGTTTAAGCTTGGCGAGCCTATGGTCCCTCCTGAAATGGAGAGCAAGCTACAGACGAAGATGCGCCGATTCCATGATTGGTACTTGGAAGAATCGAGAAGGAATAAACGGCGCATGATCAAAGTAGGCGTGAAGGACCATGATTTCTACAATGGTGACGAGGATTGGGTCTGGCTGAGGTTTCAGGATATATATGAGCTGTACCACCGCGACGCCATGGACGTGGATTTGATCACCTGTTGGACACTGTAAGTATTTTGTTGTTGCTTATAATTCACAGTTTGAAAACAATAATTCCAATCTATGCTGACGCGGGCTTTATTTATTGCTTAACATATGCAGAATGGAGATTCAAAAATGTCGGAGATCCTCAATATATGACGTTGGTTTCGTGGATCCTCGAAGGATAAGTGAACAAATGATATTGATGAATCCTGAGGAAATATATGGAAACCTATACAAGTATATTAAGAAACAAAATTACTGCGACTCCATACTAATCCCGTACAACATCGAGTGAGTACATACACAGGCTTCTTCTTATACTGTCTGTGTACTATTTCATTTCTGATTATAATGTATACATGTATACAGATTCCACTGGTTCCTAATAATATTGTGTCCTGACCGGGGTGTCGTGAACGTCTTTGATTCATTGCACACTCCAATAGAAAAACTACAGAACATCATGGACATGATGACAAGGTGATGTATATTTTCCCCTACTTAATTCACCTCTTACACTCGCAATGACTTAACTCAATTTTTTTGTTCGCAGGGCCTGGAATCAATTTCGTCAAGAACACCCGGGTATTCAACATGAAACACTAAAATGGAACATTGGCTTTCCGGTAAGCAAGTAATTTGTACATGTAGGCCTCGGCTAATATATTATATGAATTTTACTTAATTTCTTTTGGTCGACAGTGTGCCAAACAGGGGAAGGGAAATAATTTATGTGCATACTATGTTTGCGATTACATGTGGAATTGGGGACATAAAAAGCTTACACAACACGATATTATGGTACGTAATAATAAACACATTTCCATTATTATTAAGTGCACAATTATTGTCTCCAACTCGGCGGATTAAATATCTTTCAATTATTTGTAAATTATAGATGTTGAGCCTGAAGGAAGAGTCTCTAGAGCTAGAAAGAATTGACGCAATTGCAGAACAGCTCGTCGGATGGATCTGGGACGAGGTCGTCAATCCCCGAGGAGAATTCCACATGCCACTGGAGGACGTGCCGGACAGTTCAACAAGTCATCAATCTTAATTAAGTAGAAAATACAGTTTAAATATATATAACTCGAGTTGACATGCATGAATATCTACTTTTGTAATATATATGTCTTCTATTTTGATGAAATGTCAGCTAATATGAATATAGAGTCGGCCGAATACGCATTAGAATACACGTATTAGAATATATACGTATATACACATATATAGACGTGCATGCATGGCTACTGAAAAAAGCAAAAAAAAAAGAAATCCGAGGCCTTTAGCACCGGTTGCAGACCTGCTAAAGACGCTGCGGGGCAGGCCCTTTAGCACCGGGTTGTGTCTGGAACCAGTGCTAAAGGGACCCTTTAGCACCGGTTATTCAACCCAGTGCTAAAGAGGTAACCCTTTAGCCTCGGAAGATCTGCATATGAAGCAACTCTTCCGGTCCTTCAAGGTGCCACCGGCCACCCCGATCCCACGATCGAGGTGCAAGCAACTCATGGGGTTTGCTTGGGATGCGCAAAGGAGATCTACCGCAAGACCAGGCAGCTGCGGCATGCCGTCAATGTCCATGGCGACACGCCGCTGCACTGCGCAGCCAGGGCCGGTAACCTGCGAATGATCTGCCACCTCGTCACTCTCGCAGCCGAGGAGGCGTCGTCCTACGGCGGCTGCAACGGCCGAGAGGCAGCGGAGGCCGTGCTGAGAAGGCACAACAGGCGTGGGGAGACGGCCTTGCACGAGGCTATCCGCTCCGGCGGCACGAAATTGGTAAGGCTGCTGCTGTGGGTGGATGCGCAGTGCCGCGTGTTCCTGGTGAAGGTACGTCGCCGTTGTACTTGGCCGTCTCGCTGGGAAGGGAGGACTTTGTTCGGCTTCTTCTACGTCGTGAAAGCCGGGCTAACTTGTCCTACTCGGGACCAGATGGGCAGAACGCCTTGCACGCTACGGTTCTCCGGGGCAGAGGTACGTACAATTCGTATGTACTTCAACCACTTATTCCACCATTCAATGCTTGCATAATTGAAACCACTTATTAAAGCCGTTTTATATGGAAACAGAGACAAATAATGCAAAATACACCATAAGAAAAACAGCATACGATGATTAGGAACAGTGGTACATCATGCATTACATTTGTGTGAAAATCTAAGAAATATCCCTTCCTGGGCGACTAGAGGGGCGCCGCCCGCGCCGCCGTTGGTCTCCCTCGAGGCCGAGCAGCCCTGGCGGCGGCGGCCTCCCCTCTCTCCTCCCTCCCTCCCCACCCTCCTTCCCCTCTTCTCCCCAACCCTCCTGGCTCCCTTCTCCCTTGGTCGACCTCCACCGCCGCCGGCCGGCCGGGGTTGATTCGCGCCGACAACTGTCGGATCCGCGCCGTCCACCACCAGATCCGTGCGCGCCCGTCGATTCCGGGCCTCTGGCCGCCCTACGCCGCCGCCGGCTTCTTTGACAGCCGCCTCGGCGGCGGATCCTCGTCGCCGGCTGACCGCTCCGCCGGTTCGCATCGCCCACCGACATATCCGCTCCGTGCGCCATTGGATCCGTGCGCGCCCGCCGGAGCTGGGCCTGTTCCGCCCTGCGCTCCCTGGTTCCACCCCACGGCGTCGGCCCCCCGTGCCGCTGGACCCTCTGGCTGCCGCAGTGGCTGCTTGTAGTTGACGGCGACGCCCGTGGGCGCCGTTCACCTCCCTTGAGGCGTCAACTGTTGCGGCCCCCTTGCGTGTGTGAGCTTCTTTTTCGGTGAAAACCTCGACAGCGGCGCCAGTTGCTGGCGTCGCATCCCTCCTTGGAGGCGTTGGCTTAGTTCTTGGGTGGAGCTGCCTCTTCTCTCAGTGCTGTCGCTGTCATCGTCCATATCCCTCGGGGAGCTGGGCTTAGCCATTTCAATCTTGGAGGCCAAACAACCATTTTTTTCTTCATATGATGTTGAGGGCAATTCGTTATCTCCGGAATCATGTTCTTTATGATTTTCATTTGCTCTTCAAATCACTTATCAGTCACAACATTTGTTGTCTTCGACCGCAGCAATTCCAGTTTGCTACCCAACTTTTTATGCCCCTGTTTGCAATCTGGGTACAACAACTTTTTTGACCCTCCAATATCTTCTCGAACTTCTTTGACTCATTTACACTTTCAGAGTCTTTTTGTGCATCCAGCAACATTGTTCCTCAGTTGGTTCATCTTCCGCAACATTTTCTTCAACCTCACCCGTTGTGGTATTTGCAAAGGCACTGCCTTGAACCCAGTCTGGAATATTGTTTTCATCGTCATGATCATTTTCTTCACTGTCTTCCATTACTATTCTTTCACCATGCTTGGTCCAAAGAATATAGTTATCCATGAAACCAAATCATATATGTGGCTGTGTATAGTTTTTCTTTTAGAGCAATCCTTATTATTTATGCAAAATATGCATGGACAACACATGAAAACGTCTGGCGACTCGTTGGCCTCTGTCGTACTGAGAAAAGTCTTTAGGCCATTAATGAATGCCATGGAGCACGGGTCGTTGTACGTCCATTGCTAGTACATCTGCTATTAGTTCATTTCTTTTCCATTTCTAAAGCAATAACTGCAAACTATTCTTTCTATAAAATATTGCTAACCTTTTATTAACCACTTAGATGAGCAAATTAAATCCCAACCAAATTTGTGGGGAATTTTGGCAGCGCCTTCTTTTGTTCTGGGTCACCGTGAGCTTGACCTTACTTCTATATATGCATGTAAAATAAAAATCTATCGATTATGTGTCATTCTAAAAACTATAAATTTCCCTAATTTATAGGATCCATGTTTATACCGGTTTCTGGCAAGATCCGGTACTATTTTATTGCATTTAGTACCGGTTGCAGCTACAAGTGCTACTAGTAGCCCAAAAACAATTAGTACAAGCTGGAATGGTCAACCGGTACTAAAAATCCACGCAATTAGTATAGGTTAGAGCCATTTGTCAGTGCTAACATGCATGGATGGGAATCTAGCAGTTGGCCTTGGTCCTTATGCTCATATTTAGTATTGGGTAAAGCCCCAATTAGTACTAAATAATGGTACCCTGAGGCACTGTACTTGTTGCCTGGTACTAAATCCATGCGTTAGTACCTGTACCAGCCCAAAGTGCAGTCAATACCAACGCCATGAATGAATGTGGAGTTCTCCAATATTGCTTGCCTCCACAGTGCGGCCATCTTGAGGCGCTGTTGGAACAGCACAATCACGCATTGTTGAGGCTCCATCCTAATGCGCTACACTTACCCTCCAGCATCATGAACATCCCCCCCCCCCCCCCCCCCCCCCGCGACAATCATGTCCTAGCAAGGTCGCTAACTTAGGTCGAGGACATGCCGCCGCCGCCACCGCCACCGGCCTGTTGCAACGTCACAATCACTCCACCCGGACACTGGATTAATCACTAGGGCGGAACTGAATTCATAGGGTTCTTCCACCCCGCAACCCCTTGGCGACCGACAAGTACCATCCTAACAGCGCACTAGCACTAGTTGACGCGTAATTGCTAGATCCAACAACGATGTCTCTATATCCGGTTTGGATGGAGCCTACCGTCATGTAGCTTCGTAAGCACCCGCTATGCCGGCATGCCGAGGAGTCTGGTTGCAATGCACACCACCCACAACTCTGCGAGAAATGACCCATCGCTGCCACCATGGCTCCTGTACATGCATTTGTGTAGCCGCTCGAGTGGTGGCAAGAAGCTGGGAGAGAGGAGAGGGGTGTGGTGGCAGTTCTATATATCAGGTATACACCTGTATTAGTCTCCTGGAGCAAGAGTGATGCCGGGAGGACATTCGCCTCTATAGATATACGCACACAAATCTTACCTCTACGAGGACCTCCGTGAGACTGGACCGCCACAAGAAACCAACGTGCCTACGATCACATATGACTAAGTAAATGCAACTGATTTTGAAAGCGAGACTAGCCCCACTTATTAGGGTGTGGCGTGTTGTTATGCACCTTAACCATCCAGATTCGAGTCGAATTTGGGTATATGTTAGGGCCTAAATGCTGAACTATTGACCCTACTTGTTCGGAAGGGTCACGGGTGTTCACCCCAAAAGTGTTCCCGGACGTTTCTGAATAAAAAACTAGTTCCCCCTAGATTGGATCTCGTTTTAAAAAAAACAGTCCTTGTGCGTGGGACTAAGTAAATGGTATTATTTCTTTTCTTCTTGCCATTTTTAACATTAAAGGCATGCAGCGGACACGACATGTATGTTGTTGCGTCTGAACAACGACCTTACCAAACAAAGAGATCGATACCGAAGCACACCTCTTCACTTTGCTGCATCAGTGGAAGCCGGTTTATACCCACCCTCGATACTTTCAAGCTCATTTCTCTGGTAAGCAAAAGCGTTTAGGAAAATCAGCATATTTCCTGACAGAAACAACACTACTGATTACATTCTTATGTCTGACTTTAGGAATTCTCAAATGGATATGGATTTGGCATTGGATAAGTTTCGGTTTTCTGCACTTCGAGGCCCCATTACAGCGCTACTGAATGCAGACTCATCTTCAGCATATTTGCCGGACAACGGTGGGTTGCTTCCCATACATGTCGCTGCTTCGGCAGGTAAAATTAAGCTGCTTCATATTTTGCTTGGAAAGTGTCCCAATTTTGCGGGAATGAGAGATTCCAAGGGAAGGACCTTCCTTCATGTAGCTGTGGAGAAAAAGAGACATAATATAGTTGCATTTGCGTGTCAAGAGCCAGAGGTAGCGTGGGTTCTGAATATGCAGGACAATGATGGAAACACTGCGATTCACCTAGCTGTCCGTGTGGGCGATTTGAGGAATTTCTGCTCTCTAATGAAGAACAAGAAAGTGCGCTTAAACATGCGAAACAACAACGAGCAAACTCCACTGGATGTCTCATGTTGTGGGAAAACCAGAGGGCTTTCCTACGGAATGGTAATTTACTTCCTAATCCGTTCAATTTCGTCTCTGTCCCATCACATTCTGTATATCATCAGTACGCTTATTTCATAACTCATATGCTAATGTTCTTTCAGGATCCACGGGTTAGTATACATCGACTATTAATATATGCGCATGCTCAGAATGGCAACTTCCGTTGGGATCAGTTCGAGGACGAGCACATTCCCACACTGGACGAAGAGAAGGAAGGCAAGAAAATTACAGAATCTATGCAAGCTCTCGGCATTGGCGCGGTGCTCGTCGCGACGGCGACCTTCGCAGCGGCGTTGACCATGCCAGGGGGTTACCGAGCCGACGACCACACAAACGGCGGTGCGCCGACGCGTGCCGGGCGTTACTCTTTCGACGCATTTGTCATCTCCAACGCGCTGGCATTCACCCTGTCGTGCTTGGCCACGACACTGCTCGTGCTGTCCGGTGCAGCTGCGGTCAACATACGCACGCGGCTCGCTTCCCTGAGCTTCTCCGTGGCCTTCCTGTTGAGCGCGGCGAGGAGCTTCTGTGTTGCCTTCGCGCTCGGTTTGTACGTGGTGCTGTCGCCCGTGGCTCTGCCCACGGCCATTGCTGCCTGCGTGATCACGTCCTTCACGCTGCTGGATGCAACTCTGTTTGTCCGAGTGATGTTTACCGAGGTGAAAACATTGCACTGCAGACAAGGGATTAGTGCGTGGTGGTGATTGGGGATGATGCTCATATTAAATATGCTCAGTGAGTTTTGGTCCTACATCGTAATTTTCAGCTTACCAGCCATTCTGAAGATCCATCGGAACTGATGAATCAAAGCCGAAATCTGAAACGGTGGTGAAGGTGCCTAGATAGCGAAATTGTTTGGCATGATGTAACTTGTCAGAACAAAGGTATCCGGCATATTGTGTCGTTCTTATTGTGATAATTGTTGTGGAAGCAGTTTAGCAGTCCGAGTATGCTATTCACATTGGACTAGAACAATAATGGTGTGCCGTTGGCGCGCCAAATAGGGATAGCCTGCCTTGTTGGAATGTGCGAGGTCTTAACAGCCCGGCCAGATGCTGCACCGTCAACGAGCTGATAAGAGACACGCCCTGCACCCTGGACTGCTTTCAAAAAAAACAAAATTAGAGCAAATCGATGATCAGCTTGCAGCTTTCCTAGGGGATATGATGCAAACTTCAGAGCTGCGTCCATAAACCTGCCAATTGTTCAAGGGGACGCATTCTCCTTCTCTGCAATGGAAACGCCCTCAAGCTAGAGAACATAACCATTCGCCCCTTCTCGATCTCTGCAACGGTACTGCCGGCAGACTCAACCACCGCCTTTTTGCTCACAGTAGTGTACGGCCCTTCGCGAGACAGCCAGCAGCCAGCCTTCCTCAATGAAATGTGGCCTATCAAGCCGGAGGAGGATGAACCGTGGCTAATGCTGGACGATTTCAATCTAATCTACAAGGCACCGGATAAAAACAACCGAAACTTGAACCTCCCCAGGATGCGACAATTTAGGTTGGCAATCAATTATTGTGGCTTCCAAGAGATACGCCTCCCAAATCTCCCAAATCGTAAATTTACGTGGACCAACGAACGCAGGCGGCCAACACTCGTCAGACTTGATAGGGTTTTCTGTATCGAGGGATGGGAAACAGCCTTTGACGAACCTGGTTTGCTTGCTTTGGCCACGTCGCTCTCGGACCATTGCCCACTGCTTCAGACAAACCTCACGGCGCCACGGCGTCCTCGACCATTCAGGTTCGTGAAGGGAAACGAGGAGGCTACGCTAGCACATACAAAAACTCGTTTACCCCAAAACAGGAACAATAGAAGTTATAGATCACGGATCGTTACCACTAGACGCGCAGATGCAGCGGAAGCCGTCTCGATGTAGATGAACGCGTCGAAGTGGCAATACCGTGCAGTTGCTCACGTCCGTCTGGTCCTGCACGTGAGGTTCGTCCTTGTGCTCCAAGCGCAGCACCTCCAAGATATCCACACGTACGAGGATGGAACGTCAAACGTAGTTGTACTAGCACCTCACCAATGACCGCGATCTGCAGGATACGGATGGAGGTGGGGCTGCAGGAACTACTGTAGCGCGCGGTTACCCGCGGTACTATAGCGGCGGCTACTGTTCACGCGCGGGTACTTATAGCGAATTAGGTTTTTCCCTCCCACCACCCTGTATATATAGAGGTCACTAATGGGCTTTCAACATTTGTGGCCCATCAAGACTCTAGTACGTCAATGGATCAAATGCATCAAAACCCATAAGTGGATCCAATCCAATTTGGCTCTAGGGCATATATCCAATAGTTCGAGAATTTCTGGACAAAAATCCCAGGATTCAAGGAAAAGGTAAAAAGAATATGGGATCTGCCAACTGGCTATACACAGCCAATCAACATACTACACCACAAACTTGCCACAGTGTCCATGCTGAAACTCCTTGAACTTTTCAAAAGTTTCTGACTTATGCTTCATTAAGTAGACATAGCCATATCTCCTAAAATCATCAGTGAAAGTTATGAAGTACTGAAATCCAACTCTAGATGTCGTGCTCATTGGTCCACACACATCCGTATGTACGAGTTCCAACAAGTCTTGTGCCCTCTCAGGAAAACTTGTGAAGGGCGCCTTGGTCATCTTGCCTAGCAATCAAGCTTCGCATGTCTCGTATGATTCAAAATCAAACGAAGTTAAAAGTCCATCAGAATGGAGCTTCTTGATGCGCTTCTCACTTATATGACCCAAACGACAATGTCACGTATAGCTATGGTTCAAATCATCTAGTCGAGGCCTTTTAGCACTTATATTACAGATAGGTGAATCATCAAGATTTAAAATAAATAACACATTCACAGTGAATGCAAGAGCCACAAACATGTCATTCTTAGAGATCACACAACCATTGTTTTCACTCGTAAATAAATAACCATCCTTCATCAAACATGAAGGAGATACAATGTTTCGACTCAAACTAGGATCAAAATAAAAATTATTCAAATCCATAATAAATTCTGATGGGAGGTGAAGTTGCATCGTCCCGACGGTCAACGCAACAACTCTTGCATTATTGCCCACGCGGAAATCAACTTCTCTTCCCACGCTTCTACTTCTTATTAGTCACTGCATCGTATTGCAAAAATGAGCAACCAATCCGGTATCAAATACCAGGAATTAATACTAGAATCAGCGAGGAAAATGTCTATAACATAAACACAAAGTGTACTTGAAGTGGAAGTACCCTTACTTCCCTTACTTTAAAAAGAAGCTAAGTACAACTTGCAATTTCTTTTCTAGTGACTCAGTTCATGACAGTGAAAGCACTCATTATCAGCATCTGGTCCAGCTTTAGCTTTGGGTGTCGGCTTATGTAACACCCTAAAAATACCTATTTTTTTTTAAAAAAAAAATTTAGTAATTAAATTGTTTTTATTTAATTCTATGCTCATATTTATTTAAGGAAAATAAATTATTTATGAGAAATAAAATTAAATATAAGGTTAGAAACATTTTTGTTGCATTCATGCCGACTGCATTGTGTTTTGTTTGTGTGTGGTTTAGTTGGAATTTAAATTCTGTTTAAATTCGAATTTGAATCGCTTAATTTGGAGCTCTAGAAAAGTTTCTGCGGCCCGAGTCCACTTTTCCTCCCTTAACTATTTTCCTCGGCTGAACTTGGCCCTCCTACTCTTTTTCCTCAGCGGCCCACCTCCCCGCGTTTCCACTTTTGGCCCGCTGCCGGCCTGCTCGCTCCAGCTCCCTCGCTCCACTTTCGGCCCAGTCCGCCGGCCTGCCTCCAGCCCCCCGCGCCAGCCCAACTCGCGGCCCAGCTCTCTCCCTCCCAGCTTGGCCCAGCACAGGACCAACTTGGCCCAGCAGCAGCCGCTTTCCCTCCCAGCCGCTCTGCCCCGCCAGTGGCCCAGTCCGGCCCAGCCCCGCCAACGCTCGCGGCCCGCAGCGCCCCCCCTCTGCCGACTGACGCGCGGGTCCCACGGGTCAGACCCATCCCCTTCCTCTCGCCCGACTCCCTCCCGGACACGGCGCCGGAGTCCGGCCCGGCTACGGCGCGGACGCCGAGGATTTCCCCCTCCCGGACTCTTCTCGGCCGCCTTCAAATACCCGCCGCCCCGTCTCCCGAACTCCCTCAGACCCTAGCCCTCCCGCACGCGTTCCCCCGCTCGGCCGCCGCCCTAGCCGCCGCCGCCAAGATCTGCGCCGCCGCGGACCCGTCGATTCGCCGCCGCTCGGGTCGAATTAGCTGCCCAAGGAGCTTCCCCAGCAGGTACTCGTGCTCCCGAGCCCCTCTTTGCCCTTCTTCCTTCTCTGACTCGAGCCGCCGTCGCTCATCGCCGTCCGCCGCTCCTGCTCGCCGTCGCCGGCCGCCGCTGCCGCGTTCCCGCCGACGAGAGCCACCCTGTCGAGTTCACGCGGTCATGCCGCGTCCGTAGCGCCCAAAATCCGCGGCAGTCCTGCATCGAAGAGCCGCCGCCGCTTTGCACCGCCGCAGCCGAGCGCCGCCGCCGCCATAGATCCTCGCGCGCCACCGTCGTTGCTCCGCCGTCGACGAGACCCACCCCGACGAGTTCGTCGCGTCACCCCGGAGCCATAGCACCTAAGCCCGTCCCAAACCGAGCCCTCTAGCTCGTTTTCGAGCTTCGCCGGCGAAGCGCCGCCGCTCGCCGCCGCAGCTCCGCTCGTCGCCGGTGACCCCTTCCCCCTGGATCTAATCCCCATCGTCCAATCCGAATTCGACGGCTCAGATCGAGTCAACCTCGGGTCAAACAAACCCATACCGGTCAAACCCCAGTCAGCCATGGACGTTTTGCAAAAGAACCCCCTCCCTTTTTCAAAATTAACCCGCGGTCCAAATCTATTCAAAAAATAATTACAATTAAGTCCTGATTTTTACAGAAAACCCCCTGACTTATTTAAAAATAGTACCCGAGGTCCTGTGTTGGTTAAATTGCAAATAAACCCTCCTGTTTTTATACAAAATTATGTTTTAGCCCCTGAGTTTTTGCAAATAAGCCCCTGGAACTTTTAAAACTTCGCCAGCAAGCCCCTGAACCTTAGAAAAGCCATAACTTCTTCGTTTTAGCTCCGATTTGTGTGATTTTCGCGCTCACGTGTTCGTAGCGAAGCATAGATTAGTTTTTCAGCCTTCTTTTGTTCTGTTTTTATTGTTTGGTGTACTGTTCTAATAGATTAATATTGTTTGCATGTACTGGCTTGTATGGATGCTTGTGTGTTGATGAATGAGTCCAGTCGGTGAGCCGTACGCGTTTGAGTTCGAGGGTTACGAGGAGCAGGACCAACAGCAGCAGCAGGAGCAGCAGCAACAGTTGGACGAAGGCAAGTACAGCACGGACAATCCTTGCTACCCAAACACCCCTTTACAATGATTACTGCATATGCATGTGTCTAAATTGTTCCTATTAAGGTTGTTCCTAGCTTTGTTTATCCTATACCTTGATTACCCTGGGTTATTGCATTTGGGTAGACCTTTGCTAAGCGCAGCTACTGTCACCAATGTTTAACTGTTAATCTTGACTTAATGGTTCACTTCAATGTTAATGGTAAAACTTGCTTTTTAGCAACATGGAACAGGGAGCTAGGGCGTATGCTTTATGCTTGGCCTTAGTGTCTCTCCGTAAGGACTGGTTCTTAAAGCGGCAACCCAGGAACCTGTCGCCACCACTGGAACTATAATGGCTCTGGTCTTGGACAAGTAACATGTACGGCTCTAGCTTGACAGTAGCTACCGACGGGCCGACGGCGTTATGGGAAGCATGGGTGAGAGTATGGTTTGATCCACCGAGGACGGAGTATCCGTTGGCTATGTCCCCGTGAGGCACAGTCCCGTGTTGGGAGCTTCCGTATGGCGGGGGTTCCACACGTGCGCTATTTATTTTGTTGTTGATGTTTATTACCGCGCTTGGACGCCATTGACCCCCTCGTGTTGCGACATGGGCGTCAGTCAATCTCGGTGCCTTGGGTCATGCTGCCTAGGTTGTACCATAACGGCTACTGTTTTGTTAGGGTGTCTTGTGAAAAGCCTCGTAGCGTCCCTATGCAGTCACACCTCGGAAGTGTTGATGTGCGTGGTTGGGTGCAAAGTTCCTTTGAACTTTTACGCGACTGGTGGGTAAAGGGCGAAACCTCTGCAGAGTGTATAATCTATCATGATAGCCTTGCTCAGGGTTAAGAGCGACCTGGATCCTTTTTGATTAGAAGTTGATATTTATTATTGTTTAATGATTACCTCTACTTCATTAATTGGGTATCGCAACTGGGTTTCACTTAATTGTAGTATTCTTGGTTTATGTTAGAATGAAACAACTAAAATTGCTAATGCAGTTCAGCCGTGTCAAGCCTTTCTTTTAAGCCTTCATTACCGTGTTGTATTTGCTAAGTAAGACATTTACTTACACTTGCCATTCAACAAAATCCCGGATGGGTAACAGATGGATTAGATGGTACTGCTGCTATTGAATTTCCTGAAGATCTACCATTCTACTAGCTGTGCTCAACCAGTCGGTGTCCCTGTGGATTATGGTTATCGACTTCGTCTTCGTCTTCGTTTAGAGAGAGAGTTAATAAAGAGTCTTCCGCTGTTTTGATTAGTTATTTTAGTCAAACTCTGATGTAAAACCATTTTATTCGAGCGTATGTACTCTGTTTATCATATTTGTTATCTATATGTGTTCTGTGGACTTCCTGGGCACACATATAGAAGCATTCGGGTTTCTGTGTAAATCCGGGTGTGACAGATTGGTATCAGAGCCGTGCTGACTGTAGGAACGCAGCCTAGTTAGAACGGTTGATAAATCGTTAGGAGACCACCATGATTTTGTTTTAGATCATTTAGCTACGTTTTTCAAAACCAGTGCTGTCGAGTCTTGTGTGAATCATGTCCTTGGGTGCTTGATTTTGTTGTTATTATGCTTATGTTTGATTTGGATCTTTGTAATGATTGTGATGGTCATAGACGCAAGTCTATCTCCATCTAGATATAGGACTAAGGTTTAAGGAATATTAGTGAATAAATAGTTTGGGTTATCTATCCCCTTTGTATTTTCTCTGTCTTACTCTTTGTACCTCTGAATCATATCTTTCCAAGTACTGCTATCTTCTCATACTCCATCTGCAAGCATGGGTTACCTAATACCAGTTGGCGGGAATACTGATGGGAGATTTCTTGCTATGGTAGATGGTTAACACCAGAGGCAACCCCGGAGGCAGTGGAAGCAACCAGAACCAGAACCCACCACCTCCACCACCGCCACTCACCATGGAGCAGATGATGCAGATGCAACTCCAGCTGACACAGCAGATGGCGCAAACCATAGCACTGATGCAGCAGAATCAGCAGAACCCGCCCCAACAGCACTACGTGCAACCCCGGGATAAAAGGGGCGAGTTTATGAAGGGACGCCCTCCTACCTTCAACAAGTCTAGCGACCCAATGCAAGCAGAGGACTGGCTCAAGGCAGTGGAACGACAGCTGGACATCGCACAGTGCAACGACCGGGAAAAGGTGTTGTATGGAAGTGGACAGCTCCAGGGAGCAGCCTTGGATTGGTGGGATGCGTACCAGTATGCTCACCCCAATTGTGATCAGATCACTTGGCAGGAGTTCCGCGACAGCTTCCGTTCTCACCACGTACCGGAAGCGTTGATGACCTTGAAGAAGAAGGAGTTCCTGGCGTTGAAGCAGGAAGGTATGAGTGTCACCGCTTATCGTGACAAGTTCATTGAGTTGGCCCGTTATGCTCCAGAGGACGTGAATACGGACAAGAAGAAGCAGACCCGATTCCGTGATGGCCTGCATGATACACTCCAGTACCAGCTCCTGTGCTCTAGGTTCGCCACTTTTCAAGAACTGGTGGATAGCGCGCTATTGCTGGAGCACAAGCGCCGTGAGATGGAGGAAAAGAAGAGGAAGCTTCAAGGCACACCGTCAGGAAGCAATGTTCGCCCTCGCTTCAATCCTCAGCAAGGAAACCAGCAGATGGTGACTCCACAGCGTTTCCAGGGACAGTCCGGTATGATGAACCGCAACCAGTATCAGCAACGTCCCCAGTACCAGCCACGTCCCCAGTACCCCTCAGCACTACCTTAGCAGCGTCCTCAGAACCAGCCACAGAGTGGTCCTGTCCAACGTTCCAATCCGACCAACAATGCACCTACGGCTCTGAGGTGTTTTGGTTGTGGTGAGCTGGGACACTATGCCAGCGCTTGTCCTCGCAAGGCTCAGAACGCCGTTGGTCAGAACAACAATCAGAGGGTTGGACAACCGCAGCACCAGAACGGGAATCAGTAGCAGAATCCAGCGAGAGGCAAGGTCAACCACATGGGTGCAGAAACCGCAGAAGGAGCAACGGATGTTGTTGTGGGTACGTTCCATGTCAACTCGACTCTCGCAACTGTTTTGTTTGATACTGGAGCTTCACATGCTTTCATATCTGCTGCTTTCGTGAAAAAGAACATGATGATCTTGCAACCTATGGGAAACCCCATGGTAGTTAGTTCACCCGGGGGAGAACAGCGTGCCACTTTACGTTGCCCCTGTATCACCATCACAATAAGGGGGTAGACTTTGTGGTAAACCCAATAGTCCTAGAAACCCTTGGGTTTGACTTGATTCTGGGTATGAGCTGGTTAGCAAGATATGATGGGGTGATTCAATGTTCCAAAAGAACAGTGCAGCTGATAGCAAAGACTGGTGAGAAAGTGGAGTATCAAGCAGCTAGTCCCATGGGACACAATCAGATCTACCAAGCAGAAGGTGTAGCACTGGAAGACATCAGAGTGGTGTGCGAATTCCCAGACGTATTTCCAGATGAGTTACCAGGTATGCCCCCAGTCCGCGAAGTTGAATTTGTTATTGATCTTAAGCCTGGTATTGCACCTATAGCTAAGAGGCCATATAGAATGGGAGTAAAAGAACTAGGGAAACTTAAGGAGGAATTAAGGGCATTGTTAGCAAAAGGGCATATTCGTCCTAGTTCGTCTCCTTGGGGAGCACCAGTTTTGTTTGTGGATAAGAAAGATGGGACCCGGAGATTGTGTGTGGATTATCGAGCTTTGAATGAAGTGACCATCAAAAACAAGTACCCGCTGCCAAGGATTGATGATCTCTTCGACCAGTTGAAAGGAGCATGTGTGTTCTCTAAGATCGATCTCCGATCCGGTTACCATCAGATGAGGATACGAGTGACTGACATCCCCAAAACAGCCTTCACAACCCGATATGGTCTATATGAGTTCACAATCATGTCTTTTGGATTGACAAATGCACCGGCATACTTCATGTACTTGATGAACAGTGTGTTCATGGACTATCTTGACAAATTCGTAGTGGTGTTCATTGACGATATTTTGGTTTTCTCCAAGAATGAGGAAGAGCATGAAGTACATCTGAGGTTGGTGATGCAAAGACTTCGTGAGCATCAGTTGTATGCCAAGTTGAGCAAGTGTGAGTTTTGGTTGAAGGAAGTAGCATACTTGGGACATGTGTTGTCCGATGGTGGAGTGGCAGTTGATCCGAAGAAGGTTAGTGATGTGTTGAGTTGGAGTCCGCCTAAGGATGTGAGTGAAATCAGAAGTTTCCTTGGAATGGCCGGATACTATCGGAGGTTTATTGAAGGATTTTCCAAGATTGCTAAGCCCTTGACGGCGTTATTGGAGAAAAATGCCAAGTTTGTCTGGACCGAAGAATGTCAAGTCAGCTTTAAGGAATTGAAGAAGAGGTTGACAACGGCACCTGTGCTAGTGTTGCCAGATATAACCAAGAGCTTCTCTATCTACTACGATGCATCTCGTCTAGGATTGGGATGTGTGCTCATGCAGGAAGGCAGAGTAGTAGCTTATGCATCGAGACAGTTGAGGAAACATGAGCAGAACTACCCGACACACGATCTGGAGTTAGCAGCTGTAGTACATGCTTTGAAGATTTGGAGGCATTACTTGATTGGACATAAGTGTGATATCTACACGGACCACAAGAGTCTCAAGTATGTATTCACACAGTCGGATCTGAATATGAGGCAACGCCGATGGTTAGAGTTGATCAAGGACTACGACCTGGAAATTCATTATCATCCAGGGAAGGCCAACTTGGTGGCAGATGCTCTGAGTAGAAGGAGTTACGTGAATAAGATCACGGGACATTGCTTATCGGAGGAACTCAGTTCAGAGTTTGAAAGGATGAGTCTGGGATTTGTGACCAGCGTCACCGAGATGGCAGTAGAACCGACCTTGGAACAAGAAATCCGAAAAGGACAACTCACAGATGAGAAGATCAAGGAGATCGTGGAACTGGTGGCATTAGGAAAAGCCCCTGGTTTTCGAGTGGATGACCAAGGAACATTGTGGTATGAGAAGAGGATCTGTGTACCAGATATAGTACAGATCAGGGATGCAATTCTCAGGGAAGCCCATGAATCGGCGTATTCAATACACCTAGGTAGTACCAAGATGTACCAAGATATCAAAGAGAGATTTTGGTGGTATGGATTGAAGAGAGATGTGGCCACATACGTAGCTCTATGTGACACGTGTCAGAGAGTCAAGGCTGAACATCAGAGGCCAGCAGGATTGCTCCAGCCCCTGAAGGTACCTGAATGGAAGTGGGAAGAAGTCGGTATGGATTTCATCACTGGCTTACCTCGCACTCAGAGGGGATTTGACTCAATTTGGGTAATTGTGGATCGTCTGACCAAGGTGGCGCATTTCCTACCAGTAAAGACCACCTACTCGGGAGCCAAACTAGCAGAGTTGTATATGGAGAGGATTGTGTGTTTGCATGGGGTACCGAAAAGAATAGTGTCTGATCGAGGTACCCAGTTCACATCACACTTTTGGCGACAATTGCATGAGTCTATGGACACTAAGCTACAGTTCAGTTCAGCATACCATCCGCAGACAGATGGGCAGACGGAACGGACAAATCAGATATTAGAAGATATGTTGAGAGCATGTGCTCTACAATATGGTGCCAGTTGGGACAAGAGTTTACCGTACGCAGAATTCTCGTACAACAATAGTTATCAGAAGAGTTTGCAGATGGCACCCTTCGAGGCTCTGTATGGCAAAAAGTGTAGGACACCACTATTCTGGAATCAGACGGGAGAAAGTCAGGTATTTGGACCTGAGATACTAAGAGAGGCCGAACGACAAGTGCAGATAATCAGACAGAATCTGAAAGTGGCACAATCCAGACAGAAGAGCTATGCGGATAACCGACGGAGGGATCTCAGCTTTGAAGTTGGAGATTTCGTGTTTCTCAAGGTGTCACCCATGAGAGGCGTGAAGAGGTTCAACGTCAAGGGCAAGTTAGCACCTCGATACATTGGACCGTTCAAGGTACTTGGTCGGAAAGGTGAGGTGGCGTATCAGTTAGAGCTACCAGAGAAGCTAGCGGGAGTACATGATGTGTTTCATGTGTCTCAGTTGAAAAAGTGCTTGCGAGTACCTGAGGAACAGATTCCGATTGATGAGCTGAATGTGGAGGAAGATCTTACCTATACTGAGCATCCTGTCAGAATTTTGGAGGAGTCAGAACGAGTCACCAGAAATAAAGTGATCCGGATGTGCAAGGTTCAGTGGAGCCGTCATTCAGTGGATGAAGCGACTTGGGAAAGAGAAGAAGATCTCAGAGCTGAATATCCACAGTTATTCCCATCCACATCCGAATCTCGAGGACGAGATTCATCTTAACGGGGGTAGGTTTGTAACACCCTAAAAATACCTATTTTTTTTTAAAAAAAAATTTAGTAATTAAATTGTTTTTATTTAATTCTATGCTCATATTTATTTAAGGAAAATAAATTATTTATGAGAAATAAAATTAAATATAAGGTTAGAAACATTTTTGTTGCATTCATGCCGACTGCATTGTGTTTTGTTTGTGTGTGGTTCAGTTGGAATTTAAATTCTGTTTAAATTCGAATTTGAATCGCTTAATTTGGAGCTCTAGAAAAGTTTCTGCGGCCCGAGTCCACTTTTCCTCCCTTAACTATTTTCCTCGGCTGAACTTGGCCCTCCTACTCTTTTTCCTCAGCGGCCCACCTCCCCGCGTTTCCACTTTTGGCCCGCTGCCGGCCTGCTCGCTCCAGCTCCCTCGCTCCACTTTCGGCCCAGTCCGCCGGCCTGCCTCCAGCCCCCCGCGCCAGCCCAACTCGCGGCCCAGCTCTCGCCCCTTCTCGATCTCTGCAACGGTACTGCCGGCAGACTCAACCACCGCCTTTTTGCTCACAGTAGTGTACGGCCCTTCGCGAGACAGCCAGCAGCCAGCCTTCCTCAATGAAATGTGGCCTATCAAGCCGGAGGAGGATGAACCGTGGCTAATGCTGGACGATTTCAATCTAATCTACAAGGCACCGGATAAAAACAACCGAAACTTGAACCTCCCCAGGATGCGACAATTTAGGTTGGCAATCAATTATTGTGGCTTCCAAGAGATACGCCTCCCAAATCTCCCAAATCGTAAATTTACGTGGACCAACGAACGCAGGCGGCCAACACTCGTCAGACTTGATAGGGTTTTCTGTATCGAGGGATGGGAAACAGCCTTTGACGAACCTGGTTTGCTTGCTTTGGCCACGTCGCTCTCGGACCATTGCCCACTGCTTCAGACAAACCTCACGGCGCCACGGCGTCCTCGACCATTCAGGTTCGTGAAGGGAAACGAGGAGGCTACGCTAGCACATACAAAAACTCGTTTACCCCAAAACAGGAACAATAGAAGTTATAGATCACGGATCGTTACCACTAGACGCGCAGATGCAGCGGAAGCCGTCTCGATGTAGATGAACGCGTCGAAGTGGCAATACCGTGCAGTTGCTCACGTCCGTCTGGTCCTGCACGTGAGGTTCGTCCTTGTGCTCCAAGCGCAGCACCTCCAAGATATCCACACGTACGAGGATGGAACGTCAAACGTAGTTGTACTAGCACCTCACCAATGACCGCGATCTGCAGGATACGGATGGAGGTGGGGCTGCAGGAACTACTGTAGCGCGCGGTTACCCGCGGTACTATAGCGGCGGCTACTGTTCACGCGCGGGTACTTATAGCGAATTAGGTTTTTCCCTCCCACCACCCTGTATATATAGAGGTCACTAATGGGCTTTCAACATTTGTGGCCCATCAAGACTCTAGTACGTCAATGGATCAAATGCATCAAAACCCATAAGTGGATCCAATCCAATTTGGCTCTAGGGCATATATCCAATAGTTCGAGAATTTCTGGACAAAAATCCCAGGATTCAAGGAAAAGGTAAAAAGAATATGGGATCTGCCAACTGGCTATACACAGCCAATCAACATACTACACCACAAACTTGCCACAGTGTCCATGCTGAAACTCCTTGAACTTTTCAAAAGTTTCTGACTTATGCTTCATTAAGTAGACATAGCCATATCTCCTAAAATCATCAGTGAAAGTTATGAAGTACTGAAATCCAACTCTAGATGTCGTGCTCATTGGTCCACACACATCCGTATGTACGAGTTCCAACAAGTCTTGTGCCCTCTCAGGAAAACTTGTGAAGGGCGCCTTGGTCATCTTGCCTAGCAATCAAGCTTCGCATGTCTCGTATGATTCAAAATCAAACGAAGTTAAAAGTCCATCAGAATGGAGCTTCTTGATGCGCTTCTCACTTATATGACCCAAACGACAATGTCACGTATAGCTATGGTTCAAATCATCTAGTCGAGGCCTTTTAGCACTTATATTACAGATAGGTGAATCATCAAGATTTAAAATAAATAACACATTCACAGTGAATGCAAGAGCCACAAACATGTCATTCTTAGAGATCACACAACCATTGTTTTCACTCGTAAATAAATAACCATCCTTCATCAAACATGAAGGAGATACAATGTTTCGACTCAAACTAGGATCAAAATAAAAATTATTCAAATCCATAATAAATTCTGATGGGAGGTGAAGTTGCATCGTCCCGACGGTCAACGCAACAACTCTTGCATTATTGCCCACGCGGAAATCAACTTCTCTTCCCACGCTTCTACTTCTTATTAGTCACTGCATCGTATTGCAAAAATGAGCAACCAATCCGGTATCAAATACCAGGAATTAATACTAGAATCAGCGAGGAAAATGTCTATAACATAAACACAAAGTGTACTTGAAGTGGAAGTACCCTTACTTCCCTTACTTTAAAAAGAAGCTAAGTACAACTTGCAATTTCTTTTCTAGTGACTCAGTTCATGACAGTGAAAGCACTCATTATCAGCATCTGGTCTAGCTTTAGCTTTGGGTGTCGGCTTATGTAACACCCTAAAAATACCTATTTTTTTTAAAAAAAAAATTAGTAATTAAATTGTTTTTATTTAATTCTATGCTCATATTTATTTAAGGAAAATAAATTATTTATGAGAAATAAAATTAAATATAAGGTTAGAAACATTTTTGTTGCATTCATGCCGACTGCATTGTGTTTTGTTTGTGTGTGGTTCAGTTGGAATTTAAATTCTGTTTAAATTCGAATTTGAATCGCTTAATTTGGAGCTCTAGAAAAGTTTCTGCGGCCCGAGTCCACTTTTCCTCCCTTAACTATTTTCCTCGGCTGAACTTGGCCCTCCTACTCTTTTTCCTCAGCGGCCCACCTCCCCGCGTTTCCACTTTTGGCCCGCTGCCGGCCTGCTCGCTCCAGCTCCCTCGCTCCACTTTCGGCCCAGTCCGCCGGCCTGCCTCCAGCCCCCCGCGCCAGCCCAACTCGCGGCCCAGCTCTCGCCCCTTCTCGATCTCTGCAACGGTACTGCCGGCAGACTCAACCACCGCCTTTTTGCTCACAGTAGTGTACGGCCCTTCGCGAGACAGCCAGCAGCCAGCCTTCCTCAATGAAATGTGGCCTATCAAGCCGGAGGAGGATGAACCGTGGCTAATGCTGGACGATTTCAATCTAATCTACAAGGCACCGGATAAAAACAACCGAAACTTGAACCTCCCCAGGATGCGACAATTTAGGTTGGCAATCAATTATTGTGGCTTCCAAGAGATACGCCTCCCAAATCTCCCAAATCGTAAATTTACGTGGACCAACGAACGCAGGCGGCCAACACTCGTCAGACTTGATAGGGTTTTCTGTATCGAGGGATGGGAAACAGCCTTTGACGAACCTGGTTTGCTTGCTTTGGCCACGTCGCTCTCGGACCATTGCCCACTGCTTCAGACAAACCTCACGGCGCCACGGCGTCCTCGACCATTCAGGTTCGTGAAGGGAAACGAGGAGGCTACGCTAGCACATACAAAAACTCGTTTACCCCAAAACAGGAACAATAGAAGTTATAGATCACGGATCGTTACCACTAGACGCGCAGATGCAGCGGAAGCCGTCTCGATGTAGATGAACGCGTCGAAGTGGCAATACCGTGCAGTTGCTCACGTCCGTCTGGTCCTGCACGTGAGGTTCGTCCTTGTGCTCCAAGCGCAGCACCTCCAAGATATCCACACGTACGAGGATGGAACGTCAAACGTAGTTGTACTAGCACCTCACCAATGACCGCGATCTGCAGGATACGGATGGAGGTGGGGCTGCAGGAACTACTGTAGCGCGCGGTTACCCGCGGTACTATAGCGGCGGCTACTGTTCACGCGCGGGTACTTATAGCGAATTAGGTTTTTCCCTCCCACCACCCTGTATATATAGAGGTCACTAATGGGCTTTCAACATTTGTGGCCCATCAAGACTCTAGTACGTCAATGGATCAAATGCATCAAAACCCATAAGTGGATCCAATCCATTTTGGCTCTAGGGCATATATCCAATAGTTCGAGAATTTCTGGACAAAAATCCCAGGATTCAAGGAAAAGGTAAAAAGAATATGGGATCTGCCAACTGGCTATACACAGCCAATCAACATACTACACCACAAACTTGCCACAGTGTCCATGCTGAAACTCCTTGAACTTTTCAAAAGTTTCTGACTTATGCTTCATTAAGTAGACATAGCCATATCTCCTAAAATCATCAGTGAAAGTTATGAAGTACTGAAATCCAACTCTAGATGTCGTGCTCATTGGTCCACACACATCCGTATGTACGAGTTCCAACAAGTCTTGTGCCCTCTCAGGAAAACTTGTGAAGGGCGCCTTGGTCATCTTGCCTAGCAATCAAGCTTCGCATGTCTCGTATGATTCAAAATCAAACGAAGTTAAAAGTCCATCAGAATGGAGCTTCTTGATGCGCTTCTCACTTATATGACCCAAACGACAATGTCACGTATAGCTATGGTTCAAATCATCTAGTCGAGGCCTTTTAGCACTTATATTACAGATAGGTGAATCATCAAGATTTAAAATAAATAACACATTCACAGTGAATGCAAGAGCCACAAACATGTCATTCTTAGAGATCACACAACCATTGTTTTCACTCGTAAATAAATAACCATCCTTCATCAAACATGAAGGAGATACAATGTTTCGACTCAAACTAGGATCAAAATAAAAATTATTCAAATCCATAATAAATTCTGATGGGAGGTGAAGTTGCATCGTCCCGACGGTCAACGCAACAACTCTTGCATTATTGCCCACGCGGAAATCAACTTCTCTTCCCACGCTTCTACTTCTTATTAGTCACTGCATCGTATTGCAAAAATGAGCAACCAATCCGGTATCAAATACCAGGAATTAATACTAGAATCAGCGAGGAAAATGTCTATAACATAAACACAAAGTGTACTTGAAGTGGAAGTACCCTTACTTCCCTTACTTTAAAAAGAAGCTAAGTACAACTTGCAATTTCTTTTCTAGTGACTCAGTTCATGACAGTGAAAGCACTCATTATCAGCATCTGGTCCAGCTTTAGCTTTGGGTGTCGGCTTATGTAACACCCTAAAAATACCTATTTTTTTTTAAAAAAAAAATTTAGTAATTAAATTGTTTTTATTTAATTCTATGCTCATATTTATTTAAGGAAAATAAATTATTTATGAGAAATAAAATTAAATATAAGGTTAGAAACATTTTTGTTGCATTCATGCCGACTGCATTGTGTTTTGTTTGTGTGTGGTTCAGTTGGAATTTAAATTCTGTTTAAATTCGAATTTGAATCGCTTAATTTGGAGCTCTAGAAAAGTTTCTGCGGCCCGAGTCCACTTTTCCTCCCTTAACTATTTTCCTCGGCTGAACTTGGCCCTCCTACTCTTTTTCCTCAGCGGCCCACCTCCCCGCGTTTCCACTTTTGGCCCGCTGCCGGCCTGCTCGCTCCAGCTCCCTCGCTCCACTTTCGGCCCAGTCCGCCGGCCTGCCTCCAGCCCCCCGCGCCAGCCCAACTCGCGGCCCAGCTCTCTCCCTCCCAGCTTGGCCCAGCACAGGACCAACTTGGCCCAGCAGCAGCCGCTTTCCCTCCCAGCCGCTCTGCCCCGCCAGTGGCCCAGTCCGGCCCAGCCCCGCCAACGCTCGCGGCCCGCAGCGCCCCCCCTCTGCCGACTGACGCGCGGGTCCCACGGGTCAGACCCATCCCCTTCCTCTCGCCCGACTCCCTCCCGGACACGGCGCCGGAGTCCGGCCCGGCTACGGCGCGGACGCCGAGGATTTCCCCCTCCCGGACTCTTCTCGGCCGCCTTCAAATACCCGCCGCCCCGTCTCCCGAACTCCCTCAGACCCTAGCCCTCCCGCACGCGTTCCCCCGCTCGGCCGCCGCCCTAGCCGCCGCCGCCAAGATCTGCGCCGCCGCGGACCCGTCGATTCGCCGCCGCTCGGGTCGAATTAGCTGCCCAAGGAGCTTCCCCAGCAGGTACTCGTGCTCCCGAGCCCCTCTTTGCCCTTCTTCCTTCTCTGACTCGAGCCGCCGTCGCTCATCGCCGTCCGCCGCTCCTGCTCGCCGTCGCCGGCCGCCGCTGCCGCGTTCCCGCCGACGAGAGCCACCCTGTCGAGTTCACGCGGTCATGCCGCGTCCGTAGCGCCCAAAATCCGCGGCAGTCCTGCATCGAAGAGCCGCCGCCGCTTTGCACCGCCGCAGCCGAGCGCCGCCGCCGCCATAGATCCTCGCGCGCCACCGTCGTTGCTCCGCCGTCGACGAGACCCACCCCGACGAGTTCGTCGCGTCACCCCGGAGCCATAGCACCTAAGCCCGTCCCAAACCGAGCCCTCTAGCTCGTTTTCGAGCTTCGCCGGCGAAGCGCCGCCGCTCGCCGCCGCAGCTCCGCTCGTCGCCGGTGACCCCTTCCCCCTGGATCTAATCCCCATCGTCCAATCCGAATTCGACGGCTCAGATCGAGTCAACCTCGGGTCAAACAAACCCATACCGGTCAAACCCCAGTCAGCCATGGACGTTTTGCAAAAGAACCCCCTCCCTTTTTCAAAATTAACCCGCGGTCCAAATCTATTCAAAAAATAATTACAATTAAGTCCTGATTTTTACAGAAAACCCCCTGACTTATTTAAAAATAGTACCCGAGGTCCTGTGTTGGTTAAATTGCAAATAAACCCTCCTATTTTTATACAAAATTATGTTTTAGCCCCTGAGTTTTTGCAAATAAGCCCCTGGAACTTTTAAAACTTCGCCAGCAAGCCCCTGAACCTTAGAAAAGCCATAACTTCTTCGTTTTAGCTCCGATTTGTGTGATTTTCGCGCTCACGTGTTCGTAGCGAAGCATAGATTAGTTTTTCAGCCTTCTTTTGTTCTGTTTTTATTGTTTGGTGTACTGTTCTAATAGATTAATATTGTTTGCATGTACTGGCTTGTATGGATGCTTGTGTGTTGATGAATGAGTCCAGTCGGTGAGCCGTACGCGTTTGAGTTCGAGGGTTACGAGGAGCAGGACCAACAGCAGCAGCAGGAGCAGCAGCAACAGTTGGACGAAGGCAAGTACAGCACGGACAATCCTTGCTACCCAAACACCCCTTTACAATGATTACTGCATATGCATGTGTCTAAATTGTTCCTATTAAGGTTGTTCCTAGCTTTGTTTATCCTATACCTTGATTACCCTGGGTTATTGCATTTGGGTAGACCTTTGCTAAGCGCAGCTACTGTCACCAATGTTTAACCGTTAATCTTGACTTAATGGTTCACTTCAATGTTAATGGTAAAACTTGCTTTTTAGCAACATGGAACAGGGAGCTAGGGCGTATGCTTTATGCTTGGCCTTAGTGTCTCTCCGTAAGGACTGGTTCTTAAAGCGGCAACCCAGGAACCTGTCGCCACCACTGGAACTATAATGGCTCTGGTCTTGGACAAGTAACATGTACGGCTCTAGCTTGACAGTAGCTACCGACGGGCCGACGGCGTTATGGGAAGCATGGGTGAGAGTATGGTTTGATCCACCGAGGACGGAGTATCCGTTGGCTATGTCCCCGTGAGGCACAGTCCCGTGTTGGGAGCTTCCGTATGGCGGGGGTTCCACACGTGCGCTATTTATTTTGTTGTTGATGTTTATTACCGCGCTTGGACGCCATTGACCCCCTCGTGTTGCGACATGGGCGTCAGTCAATCTCGGTGCCTTGGGTCATGCTGCCTAGGTTGTACCATAACGGCTACTGTTTTGTTAGGGTGTCTTGTGAAAAGCCTCGTAGCGTCCCTATGCAGTCACACCTCGGAAGTGTTGATGTGTGTGGTTGGGTGCAAAGTTCCTTTGAACTTTTACGCGACTGGTGGGTAAAGGGCGAAACCTCTGCAGAGTGTATAATCTATCATGATAGCCTTGCTCAGGGTTAAGAGCGACCTGGATCCTTTTTGATTAGAAGTTGATATTTATTATTGTTTAATGATTACCTCTACTTCATTAATTGGGTATCGCAACTGGGTTTCACTTAATTGTAGTATTCTTGGTTTATGTTAGAATGAAACAACTAAAATTGCTAATGCAGTTCAGCCGTGTCAAGCCTTTCTTTTAAGCCTTCATTACCGTGTTGTATTTGCTAAGTAAGACATTTACTTACACTTGCCATTCAACAAAATCCCGGATGGGTAACAGATGGATTAGATGGTACTGCTGCTATTGAATTTCCTGAAGATCTACCATTCTACTAGCTGTGCTCAACTAGTCGGTGTCCCTGTGGATTATGGTTATCGACTTCGTCTTCGTCTTCGTTTAGAGAGAGAGTTAATAAAGAGTCTTCCGCTGTTTTGATTAGTTATTTTAGTCAAACTCTGATGTAAAACCATTTTATTCGAGCGTATGTACTCTGTTTATCATATTTGTTATCTATATGTGTTCTGTGGACTTCCTGGGCACACATATAGAAGCATTCGGGTTTCTGTGTAAATCCGGGTGTGACAGCTTAGATATCCCATATTTAGCCTTGCCCTTCTTCCAAGAATTACGTTTCTTCTTAAAGGTAGGCTTTTTTTGGATTGCCATCACATGGCTACTGCCCGCGCTTTTCTTAATGTCACCCTTTGCTGGTAATGGGGTGTCTAGAACATTTTCCTTTTTCTCAGCCCTGAGAACAATTCTCAGGTTACGGATCCAATCCGCAAAGTTTGTTCCATTCAACTTCTCCTTCTCAAAGACCGAACACAAAGTAAACGATGTGGTGTTACTAGGTGCCATTGGTCTACAAAAAAATAATGCAAAATAATAAGACAACGCATCCATGATGGAGTAAATTCCATTAAGCATTTAACAGAATCTACTCCCACTAAAATCAATATCCATCCATTGATACTTAGTGATTCAGGACCCACAACTAACAAGTCCACTAGTGAGCTTTAGCATCACCGCTAGAAGACATGGTAGATCGATAAGCAATCATTTTCTAATCATATCACATATGACTCATGTTGTTGGGTGACATCTCTATGTCTTGGCGTCCAACCTTTATGCCCCAAGGTCTTTAACCGTTAAGATGACCTTGTCTAAGTTGACCAACCCATTATGCGAGTAAGTATCCAAAATGAACCCATCTAATCAAGAAAAACTAGTGGCACTTTAATTTCATAGACCCACCACTAATTGTACAAGACATCTGACGGTGCAAGGTTTAGTTGGGAGGACATTCAAAACTTAAACATTGCAGAGGGATCGTTCTACTTCTACCGTCGCGTGCAGAAAAATAATCATTATCGTCGCATATGTAGAAGTAAAACAATAAGAACGACATTCACATAGTAATGACACGGTGTGGTCCATTAACACATGGTGATCTCTATCTCCATTGTATTGTCCATCATGATGATCCCTATCTCCATGTTCCATGTATGTCATCCTCAAGTGATGAGTCCTCCAAGAACTATCTAACGCATGCTAGTAAAATAAATTACACAACCGCGCATTAGATCATCACAAGTTGGCACGCAGGCCATTATCTCAAATTGACAATACATATGGCTCCAGCCGTATTGCCCTACTCACAACACGTAGGTCATGATTAATTACATACATGCATCACATACACATAGGGTCATACCGATAACATGAATCTGCAAAAACAAGTTAGCTGATTTTGACATCCAAACTTAAATCTGGCAGTCAAAATCATGTGTAAAATTTTTTGTAGATGAATTTTTATATAAAGGTCGTCTCAATCCGAGGTCGTATGTAAAAGTTATGGTTGTTTTACGAACAACATGTTTTTCGCACAAAACCCGGCCCGGTAGCAGATCCAATCTACACCACCGTGCATCACCATGCGCATGGCCATTGACCTAAGTTCGATTCGACCAATCCAATCGAACTACATCTTATCATGACTGGGTTTATGTGTATCACTTAGCTCCGATGGCGGAATTTCGACTTGTAGGAGCAATACGTTACACGACCATCATAGCAAAGATCACGAACCGATCACAGACTCATCTACAACCACACATATCTCCATATGCACACATTCGAACCTATAACGAGACAGCTATGGCTCATGATACAATGAAGGGAAACAAGGAGGCTACGCTAGCACATACAAAAACTCGTTTACCCCAAAACAGGAACAACAACAGTTATAGATCACGGATCGTTACCACTAGACGCGTAGATGCAGCGGAAGTTGTCTCGATGTAGACAAACACGTCGAAGTGGTAGTGTCGTGCAGTTGCTCACGTCCGTCTGGTCCTGCACGTGAGGTTCGTCCTTGTGCTCCAAGCGCATCACCTCCGAGGTATCCACACGTACGAGGATGGAACGCCAATCGTAGGTGTACTAGCACCTCACGAGTGACCATGATCTGCAGGATATGGATGGAGGTGGGGCTGCAGGAACTACTGTCACGCGCGATTACTGTCCGCCCGCGGTACTGTAGCAGCGGCTACTGTTCACACGTGGGTACTATAGCGAATTAGGTTTTCCCCTCCCTCCACCTGTACATATAGAGGTCACTAGTGAGCTTTCAACATTTCTGGCCCATCAAGACTCTAGTACCTTAATGGATCAAATCCATCAAAACCCATTAGTGGATCCAATCTAATTTGGCTCTAGGGCATATATCCAATGGTTCGAGAATTTCTGGACAAAAATCCCAGGATTCAAGGAAAAGGTAAAAAGAAAATGGGATCTGCCAACTGGCTATACACTGCCAATCAACATACTACACCACAAACTTGCCACAGTGTCCAAGCTCTTGTGGAATTGGAGTGCAAATCTTGTCTTAGAGGTTAAAATGAAGTTACAAATGGCCAATGTGGTCATTCAGCAACTTGACATTGCCCAGGAGAACAGGGAACTCTCAGAGGGGAATTCCAATTGCGTGAATGGCTAAAAAAGAGAGTCATGGGTCTTGCGGTAATTGAAAAAGCAATAAAGCAGCAAGCATCTAGGGTGATGAACTTGCAAGAAGGAGATGCCAACACAAGATTTTTTTTCATTTAAAGGCCAATGTGAGGACTAGGAAAAATCACATACAGCAACTGCAGCAGGATGGAGGCTGGGTGGTGTCCCATGAAGATAAAGAAAATGCCGTTTTTCATCATTTCTCTCAATTTATGAGTTAGCCGGGAGCTCAGGAAAATGACTTCGACTGGGAACCTCTGAATATCCAATGTTTCTCCCTTTACCACCTTGACCGGCCATTCACAAAGCAGGATGTGTGGACAGCCATCACACAGATGCCACCTGACAAGGTGCCTGGCCCAGACGGGTTCACTGGGAATTTCTACCGCACATGCTGGCCTATCATCAAGCACGATCTCATGCAGACCCTTCTCTCTATCTACAACCTCAGTTGTCTCAACCTTGATTTACTCAAGACGGCAAATGTCCTCCTAACCCCAAAGAAAGAGCTACTCTATCGCCGACCATGGAAATCTCGGAGGCTATATCTACGGATTGAAGATTCTTCGCCAACGGGTTATAAACCCTCGCATGACCTCGCACGATCTCTCCAACAGGAGAAAAGTCCTAACTGACTACTTTATTTCTCTCCACTCTTAAAGACCAACACCACTCGGTAGCATGCACCTTAATCCGTGAAACTTCGGCTCCTTCGCAACACCTACGCACCTATTATGGACTGGTTAAGTGGGACCAAGTGTTTAAACGTAACAGGGCTACTACTCGAGTGGTTAAGAGTCTAACAAGAGCAACGAGCAGAAAGCTTAAACTTGTATTATAATATGTTATTTTCTTTTGTTACTATTTTTTGAACGGATACTACTCATCCTATGTATTTAAATTGTACGGTGGTCAACTGAGTACTCGTATCAGTCGGGACCTAGCACCACCTCTGCTCTCTACGACGTCACAAAGCCTCCTGAGTACTTACACTAGTCGGTGCTCACATGATGTGGCTCTAAAATAACAAGCCGATAACTCCATCTAGTCGCTTGAAGCTTGGGGGCTACACAGCGTAAGCCAAGACATGAAGACAAGTACTAGTTCAGTACTCAAATGGCGCGGCACTACAACGTCAGCCGAGTACTTTAACTACTATGTGCTTGAGTACAGTTAGTACTTGGATATCTACACGGAAGCTACTTTGAAGATTACGTTCTTGACCCTCGGAATGAATGGAGGACCGTTCGCTTCGAGGCTCGGGGGCTATACCTAAGAGGTAAACATTTTTTTTATTGATTATTTCAAGACCAAGACTCAAAGATTTTTCAAGACCCTCGACCTGATTATTCTAATCAACTCGAGGCTCGGGGGCTAAGCATACATGCTTCATCTTCAGTGAGTATATTTATTCAAGACATTCATGAAGCTCTCCACAGCCTCTCAGTAACCAGAAGCACTCGGCGAAAGACTAGAAGATTTCGAAGAATGGTTGTTGTTTGGCTATGAAGAGCTCGGGGGCTTGTGGGATATACATCCCCGGATATCCTCGTGAAAGAAGACCAAGTCCTAGTAGAACTACTCCAAAAATTACTCATGTAATCCTATTAGGACTCCCATATTGTAACCGACTAGGAGAGTATGCATGTAACCTTTCCCCTGGGATATATAAAGGAGGGCAGGGGTCCCTAGATCGGTAGAGACCATAGACTAGAGATAAAAAGTAGATCAAGAAAGACCACCCAACGAGAAGAATATAATCCCGCATAGAGGACATAGGGTATCACGCTACACTGGTGGCCCAAACCTGTCTAAATCATTGTGTATTGTGTCTTCGTGTTAACCATCAAGTTTCAGGTCCGGCGATCCCCACAATTCTACTTTCTGAGATACCCCTAGATAGATACGCCGAAGATAAATCTTCTACGGCGGGCCGAGAAAATAATAGACTACCGCCCAATCAGCTTAATCCATAGTGTTGCGAAGCTTTTTACGAAGCTGCTCACGTAATGTCTAGCCCCGACGATGGAACAGATTATCTCTACAACAGTGTGCTTTCATTTGCGGACAAAGCATCCATGACAATTTTATGTATGTCAGGGGCATGTCGCGTCGATTCCACAACTCCCGAACCGCGATGCTCCTTATGAAGTTAGACATATCCAAGGCTTTCAACTCAGTCCAATGGGATAATCTCCTAGCGCTGCTATCCAGGATGGGCTTCCCACCACATTGGCGCGACTGGCTAGCTGCCCTATTTTCCACCTCGACGTCACGGGTTCTACTAAATGGCATCCCTGGGCAGCCTATCCCACATGGAAGGGGACACCATTAGGGCGACCCACTTTCACCACTCCTGTTCATACTGGCCATTGACGCACTCCAAAAGTTGCTCCACCTAGCTATGGAGGCAGGCATTTTTAACAAAATAGGCCGCTGCAAAGCAAGGATCAGAATATCGCTATATGCTGACGACGATGCTGCTATTTTTGTTAGACCTGAAAAGACAGAGGTATAGGCATTGGCAAGGCTATTGAGTTTATTTGGAGTGGTCACAGGTTTAATCACCAACTTGTAAAAATCCTCGGTAATTCCAATTCAATGTCACAACGTTGATGTTGATGATGTGTTGGCTGCCTTTCTTGCACAAAGAGGCCGCTTCCCCATTATTCAGCCACTGGTGGATAAGGCGCTTGGTAGCCTTTCCAGATGAAGGTGAAGGATCCACACTCAAGCGGGGAGATGGACACTAACAAAATCCGTGCTTACATCACAACCCGTTTATCTGCTAATGACCGTGAAAGCGCTAGCGGAAATCCACGAAGAAATCGACAAAAGCAAGAAGCATTTCTTCTGGACGGGAGATGAGGAACTCACTGGGGGCAAGTGCAAGGTAAATTGGCCCACCGTCGGACGGCCAACTGACCTGGACGGACTAGGCTTGCTCAACATGCAGCTCTTCACACGGGCGCTCTGACTTCGATGGCTATGGCAAGAATGGAACGACCCCAAAAAGCCATGGATGGGCCTAGGAAACCCTTGTAATCAAATAGATAAGCTCCTCTTTGCAGACACCACCCATATTGCAATTGGAGATGGCAATAGAGCCTCCTTCTGGCACACGGCCTAGGCGAATGGTAGATGACCGAGAGAAGTGTTAGCGGACAATCGCTGGATTAGGGACCTCGCCCTCTGGGCTGTGTTATCGGTGCCACACCTACAACAATTTGCTGAGCTATGGTCACACGTCCAGGCACTGTGGCTCGCAGAAAGGGAAGACAAATGCTCATGGAAGCTCAATGACACAGGCGTCTACTCGGCATCCGTGGCTTACCGAGCGCAGTTCCTAGGCGACACGGAGTACCATTTCTGGCCAATCATCTGGAAACTTTGGGCGCCAATGAAATGCAAACTCTTCGCATGGTTGATCTGCCGCAACAGGGTTTGGACATCTGATAGGCTCGAGGTGAGAGGCTGGCCGATAAATGCTTGTTGCCCACTTTGTCGACGAGAACCTGAAACAGCGCTTCACCTCTTGGCAAATTGTCGTTTCTTTAGACGAATATGGTCGCTAATCGCTGGCTAGTTGGCTCTGCCACAACTTGACCCACTGAACTGGCCGGCCTCACCACAGTTGCCAACTGGTCGATAGCAATCGTTTCATTAGCAGAGGCCCCGAAAATGGCTGTACATTCACTCATTCTACTTGTAAGCTGAGAGCTCTGGAAGGAAAGAAACGTGTGTAAATTCCAGCATAGAGGACAGCCGGCGCCACGTGTGTTTCAGAAAATTAAAGAGGAAGCAAGGACTTGGGGCTTGGTAGGGGCCAAAGCCCTGGAAGCTTTCATCTCGGTGGCCTGAATTTTATTTGTCTTCCTGTACAGTTTTTGGCCCTTGTAACTTTTAAACCTGTGTCCACCCCTTTGGGGGTTGGCGCCTATAGTCCTTTTAATAGACAGGCCCAATCTGGGTTTCGTTAAAAAAATTAGTACGGATTGGTTAAGTCTAACGCGCAACTAGTCGCGCTCCGCGTAGAGCGCGCGACCGCACGACGGCCTGGCCCAGGACCTAGTCCACCTGGGCTGCTTTAGTTTTCTACGTGGGAGTGCTTCAGCCGGATGGGAAAAGGTGTACGGCACGGTCCATGCCTTTTTCTGTTTATTTCACCTTAAAAAATACAATAACTTTTGTTTGGAGTGTCCGTTTGGGATTCCGTTTGCACCCCTGCATTCCTTACAGTGAGATCTATAAAACTAGATCCATGATGCATATATTTTAAAATAATTTTTATATGCGAACATTTTATGTTGAATGTATAGTAGCTGGTTATATATTAACTATGTCGCAACTTATGTATAAACCTATCAAGGTAAGTTGATACTATGCCTTTTTTGAGTAAGTTGATAGTATATTAAATACATATTGATGCATTGCATATATAAGTGATAGTGTACATAAGTTGGTACAAAGTCTCTACATAAGTTGATACTATAAGTTCATATGTAGTTTTTATAGTACTAAGAAATATAAATTGATAGAATCATTACGCATAAACTGATAGCCTTGTCATATATAAGATGTTGACAAGTAGACATACCATATACTCCCTCCGGTGCACCAAAGGAAGTCCCTTAACACCAGATTACTCATAACAAGGATAGGGTTACGGGTGAATTTTTCCTTGTTTTCTCCTAATAAATAGGGTTACGGGTGAATTGTAAGCACCAACGACGTCTAGGCCGATTGGCTAGCGGATCGTGGCCTGATACACTCTGGATGCATGGTCACGAGTTCGACTACTTTAGGCTACGGATTTTTGCCGTTCGTTGGCATTTTGGCATGGTCCCGATGCGCATTCACGCAGGGGCAACGACGGCCAAAACTCCCTCTCCACGCGCAAACGGACTTCTTTTGTGCTCTCACCATCGCGTGCAGAAGGACTTCCTTTGGTGCACCGGAGGGAGTAAGTTGTTATATAAGATGATACATAGTCTTTGCATAAGTTTGGTACACAAATAAGTTGATATGAAGTCTATAAGTATATTGATACTACTGAGTGGTTATATTGTATTTACATAAGTTTTTACATCATTTTTACATAAGTTGCAATAATATAAATGGATCGTAAACTTACATATAGTCTATATGTAAGTTGATAGTACAATCATATTAACTCTGACTATAAACCTACATATATTATGACTATATACCTACTATATTATAACTATCAATATACTTATATTCTGAGTATCAACATGTATATTCATCGCATCAACCTGCACATACTATAAATCTAAATATCATTTTGTAAGAATGATACATAAAATATCAACTTATTTTATGTGGTCCTTTTTGTAAACTGATGTGTAAAATTGTTATACATAGTCTCTATATAAGTTGATACCTTGCCTCTATATAATTTACTTGTGTGGTCTTTTTTTAATGATGATATACATAGTTTCTATATAAGTTGATGCATACTCTCTATATAATTTTCTTCTTTGGAAATTTTTTATGTAAAAAGATATGCATACTCTCTAATTAAGTTGATACATACTATTTGCATAAATTAAAGGTATTCGAAAATATATAAGTTGCTATAGTCGACATGCAATACATTGTCACACAAGTTATTATCTATAAAATACAACACATTGTCACACAAGTTGTATATACGTTGCTACTACATATTCAATATAAATTGATAGTCATATAAAACAACTTCAAAACATATCACATATGGATCTAGTTTTGTAGGTCTTGTTGCAACTAACACAGCCGCGCAAACGGATTTGAAAATGTATGCTTTGTTTGGGAGTTACGTCATTTTTAAAAAATATGTCCAATTTTTAAAGATGTGTAAGCAACGATGCTTGGATCTGAGCTGCTGCATGCTGAGTGCTCCGCTAATTCAAACATGCACAGGCAATGCACAATCGCTTTATTAGTTGGAGAGGAGTGGACGCAATCGCGTAATTGGTTATTGATAATTGGACCGCGTGATTGGTCGGAGGGAAGATAGGGTCGCGCGTTGAGTTTTTGCGCGACCGGTCGCGCATTATTCTGATCTGTATGGATTGCCTGTGTTGGGCATTTCTTGAACAATTTATGGATCATTCTTTTCAAACACTTCATTTATGGGCTACTGAGTTCATTTATCCGCTACTGAGGTCTTGTTTAGTTTCCAACTTTGACATGCCAAAGTTGGGACTTCACCATAAATGCGCCACCGTAGTATTTTGTTTATATTTGTGAATAATTGTCCAAACATTGATTAATTAGGCTCAAAATGTTTGTCTCGCAAAGTACAACAAAACTATACAATTAGTTTTTAATTTCATCTGCATTTAGTACTCCATACATGTGCCAAAGGGAATCTTTGACATTTTGATGTGATGGAAATCTTTTTTTATAGTAGAATTTGAGGGTGGAATTTGAGAACTAAACAAGCCTGAGGTCATTTCGGTACACGACAACCTAACTTAGAATGAAATATATTTTTTATTTGCAAAATTTAGAATAGGTACTCGACCATGCAGCCCATTCCCTCAGGCGTCGGCCAGTGTTTTAATTGCCGTAGCTTAAGCCCAACTGTTGTAGCCCATTGAATACTGACTGACTCGTTCCTCGCCCAAGTCTCCTATTTGACTACTTCTCTATTCATCTCCGAACAGAAATTTTAACGCGCGAAATCAGACACCTCTCGAGCCGTATTTTAGGTCTTAGTATTGATCATGTATTTCTACTTGTATAAAGAGAAAACGTGTAAGTATCATGTTATTCACTAATTAAGTGTGTGGAGACTTTAGCGCACATATAAATTATAATTGTCATCTGCTTTGTTTTTAAACCTGAGTGTGACACAGGCTACCTGATCCTGTAGCCCAAAGCAAAAAGAAAAAAAAAGAAAAACCTCCAGATCACGCAAAATCGCGATCCGAACTCCAAATGAGACATGTGGGTAGTCAAACGGAATGTACTCGACGAGCTCTACGCTTCTGATGGTTCATCGGAGCGACGGATCAAAAAGTCAATTTCTAATTATCAAATTTATGTCTTCCAACAAACAAAGCGTATTTTGTTCTGTCACATTCTCCCCTCCTTAAAAGAATTCGTCCCTAAATTCACTCACTATCGTATAGAAAGGAATTTGAACCACTTATCAGTAGATAATTACTTACCAGACTCGAAAAGCTCTGGATATTCCTTCCCCATTTTTGCCTCTAATTCCCATGTGGCTTCCCTTTCTGATTGATTAGTCCACAAAACTTTTACATACTTGATTGGCCTATTCCTCATGACTCGCTCAGAGAAATCCAATATACGCACGGGGTGACACTCCATAGTCAAATCCTGTTGAATTGTCACTGGCTCAGCCTCAATCTTCTGCTCTGGATCTTTCAAATACTTTCTCAACATAGATACATGAAACACTGGGTGCACGCCACTCATCGATTCAGGCAATTGCAAACGATATGCCAATGCACCGACTCGTGCAGTAATCAAATATGGTCCAATATACCTTGGGCTCAACTTCACTCTTGTTCCAAAATGGACAATGCCTTTTGTTGGTGACACCTTGAGAAGAACCTCATCACCAACCGCGAACTCTAGATCCCTTCGCCTAACATCCGCATAGCTTTTCTGCAGACTCTAAGCAGTCAACAAGTTTTGACGGATCTCACGAACCTTATCATGAGTCTCCTGTACCCAATCCAGACCGATCAATGATCTTTCACCTAAAACATCCCAACATAGTGGGGTAGTACATCTACAACCATACAATGCTTCAGGTGGAGCCATTTTAATACTTGCCTGGTAACTATTGTTATAAGAAAACTCCACCAGAGGCAAGTGATCCTCCCAACTGCCCTTCCAAGAGAGCACACAAGAACGCAGCAAGTCTTCTAATGTCTGAATAGTACGCTCTGACTGACCATCTGTCTGTGGATGGAAAGCGGTGCTAAGAACAACTTTAGTCCCCAAAGCACTTTGTAAACTCATCCAAAAGTTTGATACAAATTTATAATCACGGTCGGAAACAATGGACTTAGGCACACCATGCAACCTTACCACCTCCTTGATGTACAAGGGAACCAAATCTGAAGCGCAATTTGTAGTCTTCATGGGAATAAAATGAGCAACATTTGTGAGCCTATCAATCACCTCCCAAATAGCATCCTTACCTCTCGGGGAATGAGGTAATCCAACTACAAAATCCATGGTAATATGCTCCCACTTCCACATAGGAATCTCTAATGGTTTTAGTAATCCAGCAGGCCTTTGATGCTCGGCCTTGACCTTCTGACAAATACCACACGATGCCTCATATTTAGCAATATCCACCTTCATTCGCTTCCACCAGAAGCTCTGTTTCAAGTCCCGATACATCTTAGTCTCTCCTAGATGCACTGTATATGGAGTACGATGAGCTTCTCTCAAAATCTCCATCTTCACTGCAACGTTCTGTGGCACACAAAGACGATCTCTAAAGTAAATAGTGCCATCCTCATCCATACTAAATTCACGGGGTTTTCTTGCCTCAATACGCTTGCGAACACACTGTAGCAAGCGATCTTGCAATTGTGCCACACACACCTGATCACGCAATGCTGATTGAATCAACAACTGAGTCTCCTCATGGGCAACGCCAGCATAGCAAAGATAAATACCCATACGGTCCAAAGCAGTAATCAATGGCATACAAGTCTTAGGAACACCAGTCCTACTAAGAGCATCTGCAACAACATTCGCTTTGCCAAGATGATACTGAATAGTCAAATCATAATCCTTAATCAACTCAAGCCACCTCCTCTGTCTCAAATTCAATTCTTTCTGAGTGAAAATGTACTTAAGGCTCTGATGATCTGTAAAAATATCACATGACTCACCATATAGATAATGCCTCCAAATCTTCAGTGCAAAAACCATTGCTGCTAACTCCAAGTCATGCTTCCTCAACTGTCTAGATGCATATGCAATCACCCTTCCTTCCTGCATGAGCACACAACCAAGACCAATACGGGACGCATCCGTATACACGGTAAAAACGCTTGCCACTCTCAGGTGGTACCAAAATAGGAGCACTCACCAACCTCTCCTTTAGAGTGCGAAAACTCGCCTCACAATCAGCAGTCCAAATAAATGGGGCACCCTTCATGGTCAACTTCGTCATTGGTTTTGCAATAGTGGAGAAATTCTGAACAAACCGATGATAGTATCCAGCAAGGCCAAGGAAACTATGAACCTTCGTGACAGTAGTCGGTCTCTCCCACTCCACCACAGAAGCGACATTCTTTGGATCAACAGTAATACCATCCTGATTGATAACGTGGCCAAGAAATGCAACCTCAGAAAGCCAAAATGCACACGTCTTCAGCTTAGCATAATATTTGAACTCCCTCAACTTATCCAACACCAACCGAAGATGCACCTCATGCTCTTCCTTGGTTTTTGAATAAACCAAGATATCATCAATGAACACCACGATGAATACATCCAAATATGGGTGCAACATCCTATTCATGGCTTCCATGAAAATAGTAGGAGCATTTGTTAGACCAAACGACATTACCACATACTCATAATGTCCCTACCTCGTGCTAAAAGCCGTCTTCTCAATGTCCTCCTCCTTAATCCTCAATTGGTGCTAACCAGACTGCAAATCGATCTTGGAGAATACCTTAGCACCCTTCAACTGATCGAATAATGCATCAATGCGAGGCAAAGGATACTTGTTCTTTATCGTCACTTGATTAAGCCCACGATAATCCACACAAAGCCTCTTGGTTCCATCCTTCTTCTCCACAAAATTAACAGGAGCAGCCCAAGGCGAGACACTCGGTCTAATAAATCCCTTCGCTAAAAGTTCATCGATCTGCTTCTTCAGTTCAACTTGCTCCACAGGTGCCATCTTATATGGTGACTTGAAAATAGGCTGAGTTCCAGGGATTACTTTAATCTCAAAAAAGACACTCCCTTTCAGGAGGCAAACCTGGAAGATCTGCAGGAAATACATCTGGATATTGACAAACTAGTAGAATATCCTCAACATGCAATATAGCCTCACGAACCTCTGTCATAGCCCACAGAACACCTGACTTCCTCAGCTAGCGACTAGGAAACAGGTAGCAAAGCAAGGCAAGAGAAAACTTCATAGCACTGCCCTAAAAAACCACCTCACGTCCGGAAGGTGCCTGCAGTGAGATTGTCTTCCAGAAGCAAGAGATAACAGCCTGATACTGAGAAAGCCAGTCCATCCCCAATATAACATCAAATATATCCAAGGGGATAATCACTAGATTAGCAACAAAATCCTCATCTTCTAAGGAGATACGACAACCAGGACAAACAAAAGTACTAGAGATAGGTCCCTTAGCAGAACTGACTGTAACTGCCTGACTAATCTGCTGAACAGAAATACCAGCACGAACAACGAAACCCTCCAAAACAAACGAGAAACTAGCTCCAGAATCAAATAGGACATAAGCATCAAATGAATCGATGGAAATAATACCTGTCACCACGTCACCATGATCTCGACCATCAGCTAAAGGCATAGTATATGCCCCCTGAACTCCACCAGAAGAAGAAGGTCGAGAAATTCCAGTAGGTGTCCGTGCTGGAGCCGACGGAGTAGAAACCTGGGGAAACCAATACGCACCAGCACGGGCAGGTGTGTGTGAAGAACCAAGCATCGATACTATAGGAGGCGCTGTCAAGAACTGCTGTGGAGGGGGCGCAGGTAGGTACTGCTGCACAGTGGAAGTAGGGAGCAACTGCTGCACTGGGGTGGAGTACTGCTGCCTAATAGAAACACCAGCATCATATGTGCAGTAAATATATCTTTTCGAAGAGCACTAGTGGGGCAGGATTTAAATCTGTGGCACAATCTGGTTCATCGCATCTACCATATACAGTTAAATGACAGTGCAGATAGTTTTAGATGGAATCTAACAAAATCGGGTATGTTTACTGTCAAATCCATGTACATGGAGCTTATTTCTTAAACAATAATGCACAGAGGGATAACAAAATTTGGAAGTTGAAATTACCATTAAAAATCAAGGTTTTTATGTGGTATTTAAAACGTGGGGTTATTTTAACCAAAGATAACTTAGCCAGAAGGAATTGGAATGGGAGCAAGCTATGCTCTTTCTGTTCCAAGGAGGAAACTATTCAACATCTCTTTTTTGATTGTCATATGGCACGTTTTCTTTGGAGGGTTGTGCAGATAGCTTTTGATCTTCGACCACCTATTAGTATTAATAACATGTGGAACAATTGGTTGGTTGGGGTGGGAGGTCGTTTAAAAAACCAGCTGTTAGTCGGTGCCTCAGC
This sequence comes from Echinochloa phyllopogon, assembly GCA_033239725.1. NCBI lineage: Eukaryota > Viridiplantae > Streptophyta > Magnoliopsida > Poales > Poaceae > Echinochloa > Echinochloa phyllopogon. Next base: position 16,056,996 of record BTCW01000015.1, on the reverse strand, counting down.
TTTATGCTGGGCTCTATGGCTCAGTAGAAACGATATGATTTTTGACAAATCTCCAATGAAAACTTATTTGCAGGTACTCTTCAGAGGAACTTATTGGCTACGGTTCTGGGCGCAGCTACAACGGCGTGATCAAGAAAGAGATGCAATAAAGGAGGCATGACAGACATTGGAGGTGTTGGCAATGCGCTTCTTCGCCCACCATGGATGGAGATTTAGCAATAGGATTGCTTTTTAATTTTTCATCGTTGTAATGGTGGTTTTCCGATTGGAAACTTTGTGTGAGCAGACGGATGGGCTGCTAGTTTGTAAACTTTGGTCGTAGCCTTCGGTTCAAGGCCGGATTTATTTTAAATCCATTATCTAAAAAATGTGCAGAACCACGTTGTCCAGATGAGGAACTAGTCACGGGCTCCCAAGTAACCTTGCTGCTTGGGTTCTTCCTAGAGTCAATTCCCTCAATGCCATAAAAAGTAACATGGCTTCCCTCAATGCCATATTTTTTCTCAAAATTCCCTCGACGCCATAGCTTCAAAGTTTTATCCCCTCAATGCCACTTCTGTTTATGAAGTGTTATGTTGCTGTTAAGTAACCATAGAAAAGACACATTTACCCCTCTAATAGAATGAGAAGTTAAAATTGTCTTTTTTTCTCTCAAAATACCATAACTATGTTTGACTAACAAGGCAACATCAACTCAAACCCATCTATGCATATATGTATTTTGGGATTATTCGATCAGAAATTATAAACGAAAAAAATTGCATGCATGCATGCATCGTAACTGGAGGTCCAGTCACATAGCTAGGCTAATCTAAATCATCGTGATGGTTATGGTGCCCCATGTGGTGGTGTGCAGGAGATCGAGTGTATGTGGAGATGGCCTTGCCCAAGATGCTCCCGGACACCCGCGGCGTGTGCGAATTCACCACGCAGCGCCGGACAGGGCGCATCAGGACTCTACGCGCGTTCAGCGTCGCGTCCCTGTCCAGCCCATCTCGGATTCCAGCAGCGTGAATGGGCACAGCACACTCACGGACGACGGGGGTGGCGCCGATGTCTTCGGCCTCTAGCTGCACTCTGCTGCTGCCGCTTGATCTCCCGATGACTCTGCTAGCTGCTGTGCCAAAAGACTAACAGGCACATCGATTATTAGCACCAACAGAACGATTGCAGAATATGTAGCTCAAGGGACCATCGCCATCATCCTGTGCAGGTTGGAGGAGATGCGGTTTCACGTACTAAGGGGCCTTGGTTAGTGAAATAGGGGCACAAATGGTATTTCCTTTCAGCCTACAGCACATTCCAGCTATGCTCAGCTAAAATTTAACGAATCCCTAACAGAATTGGCATTAAGGGAATAAAATTTCGAAGCTGTGGCACTGAAGAAATTTCATGAAAATCTATGGCATTGAAGGAAACCATATTTATTTCTATGGCACTGAGGGAATTGACTCTTCTTCCTACACACCACCTCCTTGTGGTCTTTACCACACCTGGAGCACTGATCAGTCCAACGACAATCTGCACGACGGTGAGCATCACCACAACGGAAACACACTAGTCCAAGGCCTGGCTTAACAATAGCTCGGTACTGGGTAGTGCCATCTCTAGAACCCCCTCCAGAACCACGAGCCTGAGAAGAGCTACCACCATAAGGCTGGTGACGACGACTCTTGTCCTTCTTCTGAATAGGGCCACCAGAATGACTCTTCTTGTCCTTGTATCCCTGAGACTGATCTCCTTTAAGTTCCTTAGTGTATTCATCATGCACCTCAATGCCTAAAGCCCTCTCAACAGTCAAGCGGAAGTCCTCCAAAACAAAAGCACCCAAAAGGCGTCGAATAGAAGCCTTCAATCCCAGCCTAAAAAGTCTTGCTTTCTCATACTCATCTCGTGCCACATGAGGTACAAAGTGCACAATCTGGTTGAAGGCAACCTCATACTCTGCCACAGTCCTTTTGCCCTGATGGCACCTCTCAAGCTGAGTCCTCATCTTGTCCAAGAAAGCAACCGGGTAGAACCTCCTCTCAAACTGTGCGACGAACTCTGCCCAAGTAATAGGACCATGTGCAGCTGGACGAGATGACTGCATATTCCTCCACCAAACTAAAGCCTCACCCTTCAGCAGCTGATTAGCATAACGAACCCATTCTGCCTCAGGAATCTCAAAGGACTCAAGCTTGTCAATAACAGCAGACAACCAATCTGCAGCCTCAATAGGAGCACCAGTACCGTCACACTTGTCTAGTGCCATACGACACCAGTCTCTCAACTCCAAGAGACGCTGAGGAGGCACTACTGGATTTCCACCACCAGCACCATTAGGGGCACCACCACCCTGATTATGGGCTTGACGCATAGCATTCATCTCTGCTCGCATCGCTTGCATCTCCGCTAAGATGGCAGCCATGTCTGGATTGGCCTCAACAGGGTCTCCTCGGCCACTAGCATGACCGCGACCGCGGCCACAACCACCACCACGAGGCATCTACAACCCACACAACAAGATCAGCATATCAACACAACAAAACATGCACATCAGAAAAAGAGCGGTAAAAGAAAAACCCCACTCCCAACCTATTAGTGCAAGTGTGTCAAATTTTAATGTGTGTCAAATTTTAGCACACAGAAATAGCAAACCAAGAACAAATAACATAAGCTCTGATTACCAACTGTAACACCCCCGAACGAGCAGCAACATTCTGGAGGGCTACCGCACTACACAAACAACAAGAAACAAAACACAAACACGACAAGCGGAAGCAAACATAAACCATCTAGATTAACAACTTAACATGTCTTCAATAAGGGTATAAAATAGATAAGCAACGACTTCATAACAATCCTTTTTATTACAACACATGTGTCCAAAGATAATAATTGCAAAGCTGATGTGTGTGCACGCATGCTGCTACTTCCATCCAACGATGCACCCTCCAAACTCAAGAACCTGCGGAGGGGAAAACGTATGAGGTTTACAAAAATCTCAGCAAGCAAACTGCTTCAATTGAGTTATTCAAATCACAATTTGATTAAGAAATAATTTAGTATGATACATAATATTGCCATAACTTGAAGAATAAAATTAACAACAAATACTTCTTAACAATGCTTCATGATGTAGATGCAAATGATATTATGCATTGCATGACTTCACTTCTACCCACACATCCCAAAGGAAATGCAGGCTGCAACCACATTGCTATATCTCAACGTGCGCTGTTGTATCGGTACTTACCGCACCAATCCGGCTATGGTGTCTTCATATGCATATACAACATGATGATGCAAATGCAAGATTGCAATGCATGAACTTCATATACTTCAATAATTAAATCTTCAGGAGTAAAGCCACAAGTGGATCATATAATACTTCAATATCAAAAATAAACTCAGAACATATGGCTCATGGGAGATACTGAAATTAGGTGGAGGCAATTCAAACAACACAGTTAAAGCATGTGGACCACAACACCACGTTTACTTGACTTCTCCGATGTAAGAAACGTGAGCTAAGCATGATCCGAAGGTGCACCACCTGAACACAAATATATCTCAGCACCAACACAAGAACACAAGCATATACGAACTTAATTTGAAGCGTTCCTACGCTCGAACTCAACGTCCTCACATAAACACGCCCAAACTAGACATAACAGCAACACTGCTGCTTCTCTTTTTTTATCAATTAATTCTGATGGCCACAAATTCCACAATTTTAGCCAAAAGTAATCTAACTTCAGGACCTACAACTTTCTAGTTATCAATAAACCAATGTAAAAATCATCATTATAGACTAATCTTGATATTAACCTTAATCTGATAATCTGACAGAAATTACAGAACATGTCCACCAACATGAACATAAGTGGAGTTCCAAAATTCATATGAAGATGTACTTCACCAATCTGGAAAGCTTATAAAATTTCTTACAACTTTGCTGAATATCAGAAAGTCCAATTCTGACAATAGATTTGCATAAACCTGAAGTGAACAGATTCTGTACAGAATTACGAGACTGAAAAACTGTCAGAATGAAACCTCAATTTCTCACTGCGCTTAACTCTGATTGAGATGTTCTTTATGTCCGTGGAAATATCTCAAAGTCCTCTACAACTCATATAAAGGTTTAATATTTTTTTAAGTCCACTAAGACCACGAAAAATTGACATGAATGACGACTGCATAGATTGACCACATGCTGAAAAACAGCAACGAGGGTAAAACCTTAACCCTAGCCTTAACGGTGATGAACTCCTCTACATGAATGATCTAAAACATCAAGAAAACAGGGGGAAAACACTTTCTACAGATGGGGCATGCCTCACCTAGGGTTCCTCTTGGAAACGACAAGGGCAACGACGAAGACGACGTTCACGACGGCGATTCCCGCCGCCAACGAGACGGCAGCCCCGACGATTGCCTCCAACTACACCACATACATGGGGCACCATGATGAACAGTGAGGAAGATTGCAATTGAGGGTAAAACAGAGAGGAGAGACAAAGCCCAACCAATTTTCGGGGAGGAACGGCGGCGATCGATGACGACGAGCCCTACCTCTCTTCTCTCCCTCTCATTTTTATGGTGTAGGGGAGAAGTGGCGGCGCAAGGAGGGACTGATGGGGGAAATGGTTTCGCGTTGGAGCACTGTAGCTGCGAGGGGTACTGTAGCCGCGCCACCGTAGCCCAAAGGAAAAAGAAAAAAAAGAAAAACCTCCAGATCACGCAAAATCGCGATCCGAACTCCAAATGAGACATGTGGGTAGTCAAACGGAATGTACTCGACGAGCTCTACGCTTCTGTAGCCTCGAATGGTTCATCGGAATAATGGATCAAAAAGTCAATTTTTAATTATCAAATTAATGTCTTCCAACATACAAAGCGTATTTTTGTTCTTTTATGCATACTAGGTGTCACACTACCGGACTACCCATCTGTCGTAGCTCATGGCACCACTGCCGGGCCCTTCCAAAACAACTCACGCCACAAATCACATCCAAACCCAAAAGACTAGTGAAGTGACCATGCCTTAACTCGTCCAATACCATGGACATGGCTATTCGAATAGATCTCAACTCTGCAGAGGTGTCACTACCACAAGTAGGTTACCACAATACGAACACCTTAGTGTCGGTGCAGATCCATCAAAGCCATTACCCACCTTAGCTAAACTAGCTAGTCAAGACGAAAGCAATCACGGGGCCAGTGACCTACCAACGAGGTCCTAACCAGGACATAACTCACATAGATCATATTCCCGTCTCCATGATCTTCTATTACTCACCAGCACATCTGATGACTAACAACTTAACTAGTGGGACTTATGCTAAGTCGTTGCCACATACAACGGTCGAGTGGTGGTACGACAAAAATGGGTTAGGCAAGATGACACATCAACTCATCCTTATACTAACAAGACAGACAACTCCCACCATGCTCAACCACATAGGTACGAGCTCGCCTCAGTATTTCTCATGAGAAATATCGTCCTTCTCATCCCACACAATCATCCTTTTTATTTTCCAAACCCATTTCCCTTTTAAAACACTAGCGCCTTTATTTTTGTAGAATCACAGTGTGGTCATGATTAAATTGTAATAAAGATAGTAACCCAAAATCCTAAGCATTGCTAGCGGTGATTAACGTCTAAACAGAGCAAGTCGTATTTAGAAATTAATCTGGGTTATCAAAGAATAATCATAGCAATCAAGGGGTGGCTATCCAACCAAGCCTTCACAATAAATCATGCAATTTTATAAAACATGCCAATGGATTGTGTTTATAAAACTGGGATAAACATACATCGAAGGGTGAGATTGAACTTGCCGTCTTCGAAGCCTTTTGGGAGCTCCTGCTCGGGGTACTGGCCTTCGGGCTCCTGCTCATGGTAGTGTTCTCCCTCGGGCTCTTCCTCGGTCACAACATGATCTACGGCACACACACAAGCAAACAAATAAAAGAAAATAAAATTTTATCGTTGAGCTCAAAAAGAGAGGGAACAAAGAGCGAGTGGAAAATAAAGGAGGAAAAGATTATTTTGGCGAGTGTGTTGTATGGCTTGGCGGAAATATAGTGGGGAAGTGTGTGGTGAAATATGGGGTCAATCCGGGTTAAGAATTCACATAAAATGACGGTTTAAAGGGTGTTTAGGGAGTTGTTTTAAGTGGGCAGGGACCTGTTTGGAAATAAAGTTAAAGGAGAGGCTCTTTTGGCAAAAATGGCTGGAGAGAGAGAGAGAGAGAGAGTTGGATATGGCGGGTTAAATAGGGGAGGGGCAGGGGTGAACAGGGGGAAACGGCGGCTGGAGGCGGCGGCCCCACCGGCGATTCGAGCGGTGACGGCGGCCAGGAGTAGGGTAAAAGGGAGAGGGAGTGGGGGGATTGATTCACCTCCTCACCTAGGGCCGGGCGGCGCGTGGAGGCCCCTGTACGGCAGCAGGCGGACGGCAGCGGCGGCACTGCAGTGGGCAGGGAGGTGAGTCGGGCGGCTGGTGGGTTTGGGGAGGGTGGATTAGTGCCGCGAGGGCCTATTTATAGGCCGGCGGGAAGGGAGAAGGGGAGGAATGGCCGGCGTGGTGGCCCTCGGGCGGAGATTAATGGCGGCCAGCGGGATTCACGGCCGGGAATGGGACGACACGACGGCGAGGGCGGCACAGCGCCGTGCTATGGTGCGTGCGTAGCGTTGCTGTGCTTGACACGAAGCGTGTGGCACGACGTGGGCATGTGCGCTCCCGCGAGTGGCGGTGTGGTGCAGCGGCAGGGTGCACGACGGGGTACGGTTGCGCAACGGCGGGCAGCGCGGCACGTGGTGCACGTGAGCGCGTGGCGAGGCGCAGCGGTGGAGCGTGCAGCGCAGGCACGCGGGCGGGCGCGCGACGGGCGGGGTGGTGCAGTGGCGGAACGCGCGGCATAGCTCGTGCGTGCGCGTGCGTGGGCAAGCAGGCATGCGGTGCATCGGGGAAAGGTGGAGCGTGCAACGCGTTCGCGGGGCCAGCGCTCGGCGCGGCGATGGGATAGCGGCGAGTGTGCGGTGGGGGGAAAGGCCAGTGCACGGCGCGGGCTCGGGCGCCAGGGAAGGAGGAGAAGGAGAGAGGGGAGGAGAGGGGAAAGAAAAGAAAAAGGAAAAAGAAAAAAGAAAAAGAAAAGAAAAAGATAGGGAAAAGGGAAAAAGAAAAGGAAGGGGAGGGAAAAGAGGGAGAGATTCGCGGCGGGGATGACGGCGAACGGTCAGACGCGAGCGGCCCGAGTCCGGACAGTGCGGGATGGGATGGCGGAAAAAAAAGAGGATAGGGTTTGGCCTTTGGGAGCTTGGCCGATGAAAAGATTTTGAAAGAAAATTTGTACCAATTGATTTCTTTTGTGATTTAGCTGAGGATAAGAACGCGGGTGTTACACGCCATCACCTACTCATTGGCAACTAGGAGAGATCAAACATGGGGTAAACATAGTGAGTTTCATATCACTAACCCAATAGAGTGAAACAAGTTGATTATGCTGTTCGGCACTCAAGGACTTTCCTCATTCCAAATGCCAAGGTACTCCTTCTTAACATTCCCCTAGTGTTTAGTCTATCTTTGAGTACGAACTAGAAAAAGATCATATGCTTGAGTTGGCAATTGCTCTTCCAAAGCTACTTATACACTGCATGTAAATCACTGTGGCCTTTCGTGAGTTTGCATACTTTCTGAGAACTGTAGTGGCATTCCCCCAAATATACACTCAGATATCATCTGCCTTAATGCTATCAACCAATGACTGTATAACGGAGCAAAAGGCTCTGAGGAGAGAAATTATGGATATGTTCGACTCCAGAGGAAGACAAAATGGATTTAAGTTCCATCAGCTGAGTTGGGTAAGCTTCCATAACCAACAGGGTTTCATCAGCATATTGTATAATTATAAAATCTGTACCAGCTCCTTGTGGCAAAAGTAGGCTTATAAGGTTTTGATCCTTAGGTCGATTTAGAAGGGTTCAGGAAGTCTACAGCCAACACAAACAGGAGGGAGAGTGGATCCTCTTGTCTGACACCTCTCTTGCAATGGGAAACTTTACCTGGAACACCATTCAGTAAGATAGCTGATGTTCTGGAATTAAAGATCATGCTCATCCATGGTAACAACTTCGAACTAAAACATTTATGCTTCATTATTTGATCATGAACTCATGTTTCACTTTTTCAAATGCCGTTTCAAAATCTAGTTTCAGAATTATTAGCTCCTTCTTGCTTTGGTGACAGAGGTGTAGATATTCCAGGGACCATGCAAGATAGTTTTGAATGGTTCTAGTTTTAATGAAGTTGTATACATTTTCCTCGCCACACCGGAACGCAAATCATGTCATTTATTGTTTTGTCCTATGGATAACCATGGCAAGAGGACCATTGGAGGGACATGTCACCTGGTACAGGGACGATCTTCTTTTTATGTTATATATTCTCATCCCATCCTCCGTGCATAGTGTGCCTAAGGAATAAGAGAAGATATGATGTTTGCAAAAATACTTTCTTAATGTTCTCTCTAATCCGCACAACGCCATTTCTACCTACTTTCTCCCTCCATCCTTTTTTATGGCATATAAATCAAGTGTTGGAAAAGCAATGTGAAATGGCACACATGAAGATTTATATGTCAAATGGACCCACAAAGAGAAGTATCATGAAATCCTTGTGCTGACTGGTAATCATATACTGCAGAAGTGTGGTGTAAAACTATGTGACTTTATTGTATTCTTATGATATACAGAAGCTAGTATATCTAGATTTGTGTTGGTGAGCCTATTTCAACTAAACCTTGGAAAGGCCTAAACCTTTGGCTAGAACTAAATGATAAAAGTATTATATGAAAAACTCTAGCAAAAAGTTAACAAAAACTAAAATATTGCAGTGATCTTTCGTCACAAACAGGTTGGCAATTATTAACTCGTTGGAATGGAAAACAGAATACTAGTCATGCAATTGGCAGAAAAGAAAGTTCTACATCTTTGTCACATGCTGCCCATGTGCCAATACCATGTCTTATTTTAGCTAAGTTGTAAAGCCACCGGCTAACTGCCTCAAGGTGTACACTGATCCGGTCTTGTAAGTTCAAGAGAGTATTCAAAGGATTATAATGTGGAGTTCTTCGTGAAATTGATGGGCATGAAAAGTACTTTTGTAAGTAGTTGGTAGCATATTTGTCAACATATTACGATTCATTCAGACATAGCAAAAGAAAGGTGTGACCACTACTAAAAGTACCTTCCTAGTAGAGGTCACGTAAGTTTGCTCCTCTGTAAAAGTGAAAAGACTATGAACCTCTGTGGGAAATAATTTGGAAGTACCTCCATTAACTTTTGCATCCTGTTCAGGAAGAAGGTATGAGCTGAGATAGTATTTTGCAATCCTTTTTGTGAATTTTATATTTTAAGAAACATGCATCGAGAAAATCAAGCATACTCTATCCTGGTCATTGAGATTCTCTACTCTTTATCATTTTTTTCTGCACTCGTTCATACTCTATCTCCACTCTCTATACCAACTACCACCATGCGGGACCCACAATTATTTTTTTTAACCTCCTCTCCCCCTCTCTCTCTCCTATCTTATCCTCTCCCCCCCTCTCTCTCCCTCCCTCCGTCTCCTCCCCCACGCCGTCCCCCTTCCCAGCGCCTCCTCCCCCGCGCCGCCCCCCTCCCCCACACCTCCTCCCCTCCCCCACGCCTCCTTCCCCGCGCCGCTCCCCTCCCCTCCCCCGTGCCTCTTTCCCCGCGCCGCGGCCCCTCCTCTCCCTCTGCCACACCCCTCCTCTCCCTCCACCGCCGCCCATCCTCTCCCCCGCCTCCCACCGCCGCGCGGGCAGGCATGACGCCGAGCGAGCGGGCCAGCGTGGAGGACGGTTGGGTCGGGTGCCTCCCGCTCGAGAACAAGGACCGGGAGGTGGAGCGGCTCAAGGACTTGTGCCTACGCCTCTAGGACGACATCTCCACGTTCACCAGTCAGATCCAGTGCCCCCACTCTGCCTCCTCCCCCTACTCCCGCCATGCCCTCTACCTCGCCGCACCCTCGTCCTTGCCTTCCTCCGCCTCGGCGGCGGGGCCAGCGCGGCGCCAGCAACGGTGGCCATCACGGGGGCCAGCGGGCGGCCGGGGTAGTGCGGCGGAGGAAGGCAAGGCGGCAGAGCGCGTGGAGGGAGGTGGTGGAGCTCTTCCCCAACCTGTTTGGCCAGCCCTCGGCGTCGCTGTTTGCGCTTCTTCCCGCGGGGGCGGGCGGTGTGAGGTAGCTCGGCACGAGGGCAGCCAACGGCGGGCGGCGGGAACGGCGGGGCGGTGGCCGAGCGGTTGGCCGACGTGGCGTTTAGCACGTGATCTCTAGAGCCGCTTGATTTGCCATGTGTTGGCCGAAACTGGATGGTTCCGATCCTTTTACCGTGTTCCACTATAGCTAAAAAAATAGGATATGTGAACGCTATACGGTTTACCAATTATTTTACAGACTCTGGTGCGGGCGGCCTTAGCCCGATCTTCCGTAAGATATTGGTAAGTCGATTGATGGAGATCTCGACATTGATGATACAACCTTATAATCACTCAGAGTCGAACCCCTGGAACTACTATACCACTACTCCATTGGTTATTAACCATGCCCACACAACTGACCTCGTCACAAAGGCTTTCACTGCATACGAATCGAGAACACAAGCAAGTATGATAAAAACGTAAACTAAAACTGCATATGTGTATGAAGCGAAAACAAGCATGAAAGTCATGCTCTTATCACAAAGGACTAATCAACACGTATGAAAAGAACAATTACAAGGTCTTGGATCACAGTAAAAGAAACTTGTCGCCACAGTCTGTTTCTTGAAGGAAAATTAGAACTAAATAAAACTTAAGTCTCAAAGACGACGACTGCTAAGTTTATACCATAAAGAGACGTGCTAGCCGACCAGAGAGAACATACAACTTGGGCAAGATCTGACAAAATTACAAAACCTGAGTTGACCCAAAACTTACGATCCACGCAGAATAATCCATAAGGGCAGGTACATTACTACACATCAGCGGTCTCATATGTCGTCTCATATAGTTCAACGTAGGATTTTTACTGATGTGGAGGAGAGAGGGTGAGGTGAGAGAAAGAGGTCGCTGCTTCGCGAAACAACCGGCTCATGGGCTAAAATTTAGAACTATGAGACAACTCCTCCACCATTGTATGAGTTTTATTACCATGCAACCAATAGTATTTCTTTATTTTCTCATAAATTAAGGATATTGTATTACTATGAGAGCCAAAACACCAACCTATTGTATAGGTTGTCTGATAAATCGTCTAAAGATTACGTATCACGCCTTTAGACGATGTGAATGTACCTGCCCAAAGCATGGCGGAGCTTGATCCAGAACGGTTCAGTCGCCTACGCCATGGGCTGTGTGCCTGTGTCGTCATCCATTCACTATTCACTTATTTTGTTATTTCTGGCAAGCAGCAGGAGTGCGTCGTGGTCAGCACCGGCTTGGCCGCCGCACTTGGCCGGTCATAGTTTTTGGTTAGGTCAGGTGATTAGTTAATTGTTATTTTTAGGATTAACAGCATATTATATTACTGTTCTCACTTCTCTCTAGTTTCTGTATGTGATCAGTGATAGTACAGCAGCAGCAGCAGCTCCGCTGAAGCAACTCATTTCGATTTTACTTTTTTTTGCAAAGTATTACATTCATGCTACAATCATTAGTATTAGATCATATTTTTTTCTCATTTTTGTAAGTTCATTCTATCTGTTATGTAGACCTTAATTTTAAAAGTTGCGGCTACTATCTTCTTTATTTGCAGGCACTCAAAAAAGAAAAAAAACAAATATACAATAACGGGTAAAAAAGACTATTCCTATTAAATCTTATAATTTTAGAGTTGAAGTTATTGTTCTAGCCAAACAGACTAACTAGTTATATATATTTTTTAGAGTTGATAAAGTGGAGCTAAGTGGAATTGGCAATGTTGAGCTTTTTTTTTAAGCGGAACTCTCTCGGATAGACTTAGCAGATCATCGGAACGAATATATATCAAATAGTATTGAATTATAGTATTGAATTTTTTAAAAAAGAATTATAGTATTGTAAATTCGTAAAATAAAAAAAATTCGGGTGAGGACCGAAAAAAAGGGGTCAAGCTGCCGGGCTAGGCCCAATTGAAGTGAGCCCACGAATGCCAATATCTATTGCGGCACGGTAGACCACTGCAGATCCACTCGCTGTCGCTGGGGGGCTCGAGCCTGGTTGCCGCAAAACTGGGAGACGGGGAAACGCCGAGAACCCTAGCAAGCCAGATGGCGACCAGCGGGGTGGCCAGCGGCGAGGCGGAGACGGCCGCGCCGGCGCCCGAGGAGGAGCGGGACTGGTCGGAGATGACGCCGGTGTGCCTGGCGGAGGCGTTCTCCCGGCTGGCGCTCGAGGACCTGTGGCGGGGCGCCATGGCGTGCTGCCGCTCCTGGCACGACGCCGCGCGCTCCCGTCCGGGGCTCTTCGCGGCGCTCGACCTCGAGCCCGGGTTCGCGGAGTCGACCCCCAGCGCCGAGGCGACCGCGTGGTGGACGCCCGCCTTCCAGCGCCGCGTCGACGCCATGCTCCGCTCCGCCGCCACGCTCGCCGCGGGGGAGCTCCGCGAGGTCCGCGTCAGGCACTGCTCCGACGATGCGCTCGCCTTCGCTGCCGAGAGGTGCGTGGGATCTTTGATTTACGGGAATTCATGCCTCTTGGATGTGATGTGACGCGTGATGGCCTCACGCCCTCACATGAGGAAATGCTTGAGATAGATTGGGGCTTTTCTTTTTCAGCGTGTATTGGTAGCCCTACTGTATTGAGATCTGCATGATCTTTTTAGATGCTCGGATTTAACTGGAATGATGCATATGCAATTTGGTGCGCCTTTCTAAGCACAGGGTCAATGTTGTGTTGTTTCAATCGTGGGCGCAATTTATTTGTGCATGTTTATTTTGACTTTAATTTGTGCAGGTTTCTTCATGGTCTGCTTGAGGTCTCAGGTTTTTATCTTTCATACAAAGTAGTAAATTCCGCACAGAACCGAACATTCAAAGTTATAGTCCTTGTTCACGTGAAGTAGACGACAGCTCCTCCTGCATATTATCATTTATTCGCCTTTTAGACAGTAACTCACTAGGACTAATGAGTTGACAGAAGTGTAAAAGATAATTTGAACTGTATTTAAACAAAGAGGATATCTTTGAAATAGGAATACTCGAAATAGGCCAGGATTGTATGGCGGGGTTTTATTGCTTCACTAGGACTAATGGTGTGTTTATAGATAGGATGTGAGGGATTATGATTTTGAAGTGTCTTGGAAGAATCAGAAATGTATCGGGAAAGTATCATGATTATTTTATTTCTTTAAAAATTATTAAATTATTTGATAATTATCCGACAAGTATCAGAAGAGTATTAGTGTCAGACAAGTCTCTGAGGAGTATCGGTATCTGATACGTGGGCATTCGGAAGTATCTGTGCATCCTAGGCACTGAAGATGGGGCTACAACTATTTGTATGTCATTCTGAATATATAACGGATTTGAAAGAAATGTGCATTAAAGATTCTAATGATATTTTTGCGATGGAGAAACATGGCCACCTTCTCCTAAAACTTAAATGACCAAATGACCCATGTTGCTGTAGGTGTTGCCTTCTGAACTAACTATCCAAAATTCCAAACAGCTTTTAGGGTTTGTTCTATGGTGACTAGCCTTATTAGGACACAGTAGTCTCATACATTCTTGATTGAAAGTTTTCTAGTGTATTGCTATTTTGTTTTATTCATTTCCATGGTTGATAAGCTTAGAGGGAACCATTCATTTCCATGGGGAGTATCCAGAATTCCAAACAGTTTTTCATTTCCAAACAGCGGGCCAATAATGTTAAGAGAGGTAGAGGTCGACCCAAACTAACTTGGGACGAGTCGGTTATTAGAGACCTTAAAGAGTGGAATATCTCTAAGGATTTAGCTATGGATAGGAGCGCTTGGAGACTAGCAATTAATGTGCCTGAGCCGTGATCTTTGCTTTCTTTTCTGCTTTCCTCTAACTCTTTTTCTGTTTTTTTTTGACTTTTTGGGTTTCACCTCTAGCCTACCCCAACTAGCTTGGGACAAAAGGCTATGTTGTTGTTGTTGTTGTTGGTGTCTTCTGGGCACCAATTTCTGGATCATGTTCGATAGTCACTATCCTTATTAGGACACATTAATCTCATATGTTCTTGATTGAAATCATTTCTAGTGTATTTCTATTTTGTTATATTCATTTCACTGGTTGATAAGCTTAGAGGAAACCATTTTGTTTACAATCTAGCTTGAGTCTTGGCAGTTTGATCTGGTAAAGTTGGATTCACACAAGTCAACCCAATAGAGTCTACATTGCAGAAGGTTTGAAGATTGTGGCCTCCAAAGCTTCTTTTCTGAGCCATTCTCAAGACAACTAATTCATGACTTGAAGCAAGACAGAACACAATCAAAATTGTAGCAGTGCGTCCTGTGCAATCTATAATCTTAACACACAACTTTTGTTTTTTAGATGAAAGGATTGGATCGAGTATCAAGGGATCTGCTTTGTTTCCTGTGGACAGAATTGCACCTCAGGTTGGTTAACTTGTATAGGTGGTTCAAGTAAGTCCATAAACTTGGAAAGTAGACATTTTACTCCGTAAACTTGTATGAGTGGTTCATTTAGGTCAAAAGGTGGTTTAGAGTTTTGATTCAAGTAAGCCCATAAACTTGGAAAGTAGACATTTTACTCCGTAAACTTGTATAAGTGGTTCACTTGCCCCATCCGGAGGCATGTCCTTTTTGTGATCAGGAAGAGGAAACGATTAGCCATTTGTTGACTGGATGTGTTTTTGCTCAGGAAGTCTGGACTATAATATTGCAGCAGCTGGGATTGATACAACTGGCGCCACAATCTGTGGCTGCCCATTTTTCAGGATGGTGGAAAAGAATGATCAGAGCAGGCTCAAAGGAGTCCCGCAACAGCCTCAATTCCCTGGTAATTTTGGTAGCCTGGGAGCTGTGGAAACACCGTAATGCCTGTATTTTTGGGGGTAAGAGGCCGAGCGTTCAAGAAGTACTCAGGTCAGTTTGCTTGGAAGGGGGCCTGTGGTGTATGGCAGGGGCATCAAAGCTCATGGGAGCTGATGCCCAGGTTGCTGCCCATCTTGGCTTAACAGCCTGGGTGTTTGTAGGTCGCCAATATAATTCTATCATGGCGAATTCATAGATTTGTGGGTGTGAGGGGTGCCATTTCTTGGCGCCTAGTGTGGTCTGTCTAGACCGTTGTACCTTTTTCTACCTTAATGAAATGACGCGTAGTTCTCCTGCGTGGTTCGAAAAAAAAATAAGTGGTTCATTTAGGTCAAAAGGTGGGAGTTCTGATTAGATACAGCATCAATTTGGCAGTGGCACTAGTCATCAACTTGGCTTTCAAAACAGACAAGTTGAAGTACATCATAGTACTCTCTGTTTCTCTCTCGTACCTCTCTTACTGATTAATGCCACCAGTGTGGCCCTAAGGCCTTTTCCTAGTACCTAGTTTCTTTTTCCCTGGTCTGCGATAGGACTTCATACTGATTTCCCTACCAACAACATCTAGAATGTGGTCAATAAGTCAAAATTTGTGCAGTACTAGGATATATGTGGTCGAGAGGTCAAAGTCCATGAAGCGTTAGTAAATATTTAGCAAATGATTCTCAAATTTAGCATAATATCTTGAAACGGTGAAGTGCTATAAGCATGTTAAGTACAAGGGTACATCCACACCATATGGCTGATTTCTAACTTATAGCAGTTTGTGAATATCTTAGGATAAAGTGAGGAGACATGTCCACATCAACTGCTATTGCCACGTGGATGAGATACCACAGATTAAAAGAAAGATTGACATACATGAACCGTTTATACACTTCGAAGGACTGAAACAGTTTTCAAGTTGATGGACCCACCTGGATTAGACACGCAAGTTTAAAAGGCCTGAGATGCAATGCATCTTTTCCTGCTGTACAATGCATGAGTTGCATGTGTAGAGTATCCTTGATGGTGGCTTGTTATATGAATCCTCTGATTGTGAAT
Source organism: Echinochloa phyllopogon (assembly GCA_033239725.1). Classification (NCBI taxonomy): domain Eukaryota; kingdom Viridiplantae; phylum Streptophyta; class Magnoliopsida; order Poales; family Poaceae; genus Echinochloa; species Echinochloa phyllopogon. The sequence continues at coordinate 16,040,897 of BTCW01000015.1, read as the reverse complement.
GCAAGTTGTGCTAGTGGCCTAGTGCTATGATATGTTCTGGCAAAACATATGATGCCCAAACATATCTATATTGATCTTAGGCCCTGTTTAGATCCCAAATTTTACCCCCAAAGTTCACTATGCAAAAAGAAGATTCCCATCACATCAAAATGTCATAGCATGCATGGAGTACTAAATGTAGATGAAATCAAAAACTAATTTTACAGTTTTGCTGTACTCTACGAGACGAACATTTTGAGCCTAATTAATCATTTTTTGGATAATTTTTCACACATACAAACGAAATGCTACAGTGGCGCACACACTCCAAAAGGCCAAAGTTTGCCCCCAAATTTTGCATCTAAACAAGGCCTTATAATGTTGGTATTTTTATGTTCAGAATTAAGAAGACATCATGTAAATATGTCATTATTAAGCTTCTCAAGTAAATGCAATGATAGTTGTTTCTATGGTGAAACCTATAATTGATGACTACCAGCCTTGGCATACTGAAAATCTTCTCTTCAGTCTTAATCTTGTTTAGTCTCATGTTATCTTCATTTCAATATAAAGTTATGCGGCTCAAATCCTGCTTAGCTAGTTGTTTTAGATTGACCCTGTTAGCTAAATACCTTTCCTAGCTCATTTGCTGTTCTTGTTGAGAATGTAATCATCAATAACAGGGAATGAAAGATGCTTTGTTTTGGTCCATATACCTAAAGTAGTTCCTAGTGCTAGTCTTTATTTGTATTTTGCATGCCATCATGAATTGAGTCATAATGGTGCTATTTCTTTGCATAAATTTTGGCCGTCGTTGTGAGTTAGGTACTCTGCACCATATTTTCACTTTGATTGAAAGCCTGAGCTCTAAGTGACTTCATCATGTGCAGGTCTCCAAGACTTAGTATCCTTTCCATCAGAACTAGCCCTGCACTAAGTGATCGATCAATGCTCACTGTTGGAGCATGCTGCGCTATGCTTACAGAATTGGACATCAGCAACTGCTATGAGGTTTCACACAAGTCACTGGAAGTTATTGGCCAGAGCTGCCAGAACCTCAGGGTCCTCAAGCGCAACATATTCAACTGGATTGATCCATCAGAGCATGTCGGAACAGTGCCCCAGGACTACCTAAGAGAATGCCCTGAAGATGGTGACAGGGAAGTCATTACAATATCCAAGTTCATGCCAAAGCTAAAACATCTCGAGCTAAGGTTCTCAAAGCTGACTGCTGTCGGTCTCAAGTCAATCCCTGAAGGATGCAAGGAACTGGAGGTCCTGGACCTATTTGGCTGTGCAAGTCTGACAAGCTGTGGAATAGATCAGGTCGCTGCTAACCTGAAAAATCTGGAAACACTTGTGAAGCCCAACATCTACATACCTAGGTCCTCCTTCCATATAGGGAGGTATGGCCACTGGCAGTTATACGATGAGAGGTTCCAGACAAATGTATTTCAGATATGATTATAGCCTCAGGTTCCACCTCAGGTGCTCCCATCGAGCTTCGGTTTGTGCTCTCTAATATAGTTTGTATGTATCCTTGCACAAATAATAACAATAAACAATAATGTGTGGTTTTGTTTGTTTCTTTTCACATCATTTTGTACAGATTGTTCTGGTCCAGTTATCTGTAAAGTTACTTGGTTTTATTTTAACTTGTTGCCCATATATGCTTGCAAGAAAAATTGTCTCTCTTCTTCCGTCTTTCTCTTTGGTTCTGAGAAGATGGTTGATATTTTGTGGTCTTTTGTACGAGGAATTCTGTGTATGGAACTCTTGACAATAACCAGCTCAGCATCTTATTTTTCTTGGCGAATGGTCCATTTGCCTTATCTCTGTACCATTGTGCTTTGGTTCATCCTGGGATAATGCCATAACCTTTGCTCACGTAAAATGGTTTGCTTATTCGATGCTGATTCAAAGGCATCTTTTGTGCTTGGGTGTCATCCTCCTGGCCCTTCGCTTCCCTGCACCTGACGGTGACAACTCAATGCCGTTATCGGTCATGTTCATCGCATGTGCACCAAAATCTGATGCGTTGTTTGGGATGGATAACACATTACTTTTTGGCCGGTTGGGATCTGTCTCACTGTTTACAAGTTTTTATTTTATGTGCTATTTTTTCTGGCGACGAGTACATCTGTTTGAAACAGAAATGACATAGGAGCCTGTGGAATGCTTTACAGTATTATTTGTTAGGGCAGGCCCAACGCGGTGGCTCTGATGGTGGTCTGGTCAGTCCAGCTAGGCTCGGGTCCACGGTGGACTAAAGTTAGGTGCTCTAAACATATCAGAAGGTGCATATGCTTACGAGAGAGAGACAGTAGATATACAGAGAGGAAAAAGCTACACAGGTTTGGGAGAGTACAAGTGATGGGACCAGGAGGTAAAAAGAAGATGTCCCTAGCGTTGTAAGATTTGGTGGCCTCGGGCTTACCGGGTCTCCATGGGGAGAAGCTTTTTACCGGGGCCAACAGTATTTGGTACTCGCGTTGGGCCTGCCCCTAGGATCAGAGATACTGTAGAGTGGCTCAAATCTTCCTTGTAAAGACAGGCCTTTGCCTTCCCTTTTGATATCACACTATCCTTTTTTTTTCAGAAAGACAGATGATTTTATAATTATAACTCTTGAAACCTAATCTTCCTAACAGCTGATGAATTTTCATGAGTTAGCTAGTCTTGAAATGCACCACCCAAAAAATTGAACTCGGTCTTACATGTTTTGCTGAAAAAATTATTTGCATATATGTGGCCATCCTTTGGTTTCCTTCCTGTTCACAATCTGCATTACAGCTCAGTGAAAACCACAGTGACTAGGCCTGACAAAATCCACCCCTTTTGTTTGGGCAAGTCACTGACAAAAGATGAAAACCAGTTGGCTGACTTTATGCTGCATTGGGGGTGAGATCTGGCAAGCATAGGGCACCCCTGGTCCATGGATCACCAAGCAAAAATCTGCACCCACATGCAACAAAGCCACAAAATCTGCACATTGCAATTCCATCTGTCCCTCTTTTCCCCAACAGCACATGATTAGTGCCCAAAGGCATTCAAACAAAAAAATACATGCGCCCAAATCAGCAATCTTTATTGGGATTTAGGTCCCATTAGACCTGAACCATCCCTACTAATCCTAGGCCTTGTTTAGATGTCGAAATTAGGAGGTCCAATTTGGGAGTTTGATGTCACTTCGTAATCATTGCGTCATTATAGCATTTCGTTTGTATTTGTGAAAAATTATCCAAAAATTAATTAATTAAGCTCAAAATGTTCGTCTCACAGAGCACAACAAAACTGTGCATTAGTTTTTGATTTTATCTACATTTAGTACTCCATGCATGTTATAACATTTTGATGTGACGGGGAATCTTCTTTTTGCATAGTAAATTTGGGAGTTGCTTTTGGGATGTAAACAAGGCCCTAATTTATATGGGAGTAACAGGAACAAAAGAACAGCTCCATTCAAATGGTTTCCTGATCTTTTCAGAATGTCTGCCGTCCAAAAAAGCCCAGCGGAATCTGGTGCCATCTTCCCAAATAAGTTGCTGGCCTTATCTTAGTACCAGCAGCTTCTCTGCAGTAGGAGTTATAAGAGGAGTCTCCGGAGACGCTCCGCATCAGAGCTGAATCGCTGCTTCCGGTGAACAGTCCTTCTCAAGATGGAGAAAGGCATCCTTGCACTGTCCCTCCTCTTCCTCCTCATCCTTGCCTCCCAGGGCTCATGGTGTGCAGCTGAAGGGAGCGCTGGGCATCATTTCAGGCCTCATCTCCAGATGCAGGAAGAATTGCATGGTCAGTTCTTCGTCTCATTTCCTCTTGGTGTTTCAGCCCTTGTCATGAGTTGCCTCTCTGAAAGACTGTTTGGATTGCTCATGAACTGAAGGCAAGAAGGATCTAGAGATCCAGAGCCCCAGCAGGAGGCTTGGGTTTGGGCAAGAGGTGACCACGGTGGAGATGAAGCATCACAGGAGGATGGTCACGGGGCACAAGGGCGGCGGCGTTGGTGGAGGCGCCGCCGGGGGCGGCGCCGGCGCCGGCGGGCGGAACGTGGGCGGCGGGGGCGCGGTGACGAGGCCGCACAACTCCAAGAACGGCGCGGCGGCGGTGCCGGTGCCGGTGGCGTCCGTCCTGGCGCTGGCTTTCGGCTGCGGCGTTGCTCTTTCTGCCTTCTGAAGCTCATTGGCTTCCTGCAGTTGCAGCTGATATCAGTATCTGTGAGTTTACATTAACAGTGTGCTATTTTTTCAGATTTGCTTGTTATTACAGTGTAATGCCCAATTATTTAACGTTCAGGACCGTTGTCGGGTCCACGTGATTCTTTCTCTGTTTTTTTTTGTCTTGGACAATTTCACATGGCTCTATGAAAATCCTGTGAAATTTTTGCGTTTCATCCAACGTTCCTCTCGGCTTGGTCTTTGTGTAACTTATGTCAACCTTTGATCTGTTGTATACTAATAATTCCAATTCTCTTCCAGGGTTATTTTTTTTGTTTTTGCGAAACTCTTCCAGCTATTTAGGAGAATTGTTTTTTGTGGACTTGTTTGGGATAGTCAGGGTTTACGTTCAGTATGGTTGGATAGGGTAGGCTCACCTCAAATGTTATGTTTTCTTGTACAAAAGAGGACAAGTGTTCGGCTGAATGCTGGGAGAGGATTGGAAAACATTGCTGTCCACCTGTCCTGTGAAGTTGAATGTGGCGCCGTGTGAACCGTTCAGTTGCTTGCCACTACTTTTTTTTATTCTTTGTCATCAGCGGAAGAGAATTTGCTCTGTTTATTGAAAAGGAAAAGTTTTTCTTCGAATGTTAAATTCAAACCTGATTGGTTGTTTTTTCTAATGGAATGTTACAAAATAATCTCCTGATTATCTCGATGCAAAACTAAAAACGATCTAGCAACTTTTGAGGCAAGTTGTGTCACAATCTAGTACTCCTGTACCATTGGACGACTGAGGGCTAAATAAATGTTTTCGAAAAGTCATAAATCAATGTATCCTCTGCTCTCGATCTTTAAAACATCATCCTGGCCCCAAGAAATTTATGAAACAAATTACTACGTAGAGGTCATAGATAGCCATGAGTATCTGGGTTGCGTGGAATGACTTTATTTCTAAGCATCAACAACCAAGCCTAGGGTCTTGCAAATGGACCTTCAAGAAGATATTTGCGTATAAAGCAAAGAAAAAAAAAGCACTTCCCTGTGATGAAACAATGGCTAGAAAGTTTGTTAGTCTTTTTTTTTCCTTTCTTTTCGATTGAATTCACACTCCTTTTGTCTATTTTTTTCTATTAATATATATAGTAATTGTGATTTTTTTTAAATTTAACCAAAATTTAAAGAATATTTAAAAAAAACCCTCCCCGAACTATTTTTACGGCGGGTGATCCTTTTGGTCACGCCTTCTGTCGTGCCTAGCGCTATGGCGCGACCAAAAGGAGCACCCGGCGCAAAAATAGTTGTTTTTTTAATCTATACTATAAGGATCCAGTAGAATTAAAAATACTTCTCACCCAAAAAAATCCTACCCACCCCTCACAGAGGACCCACATGTCAGGTCCAACGGTGGAAATGACGTGGAAAGTTTTTAAAAAATGATGTTTCTAAAGAGTTTTTACCGTTTTGGGTATTACTTTTCTCACCATGAAATTTATTTACCCACCCCACGTACCCACCAATCAAATCTATACTATAAAGATCCTAGACAATTAAAAATACTTCTCCCATGGAAACTATTTGATCTCCCCGTGGTCTACGATATGGAAAGTATTGTAGGCGGTATCTTATTTTCCTCCCGGTTGCTCATCCCCGTTTTTATTTTCTCCCCGTGCCTTTGGCAGCCGTCTGCTCGGCCGATGCAAGGTTTCGTCTCGCGATCAACACATCAAGATCATTTTTTAGGTATCAAGAACTCCGTCGCCTGCCGTAGCTTCTCCATGCGTGCTGCAGGTCAAGGACGTTGCCATGCACCGACCTTGGTCGGCCATATGCCCGTGTACGTCCTTCCTGGCGTCGCGTTTGCGTCGCCTCCACGTGCCGCCATGTACCTTGCGTTGCTGCGAGCAACATCAGCAAATGCACTTATCGTCACAACTGGTGAGCACCTCCGGATGCCTTATCTCCTTCTCTCTTTAGTCCGTGTCGTGCTAACTGTTCCCGAGAACTGAATATACCATCTCGTGTAAGCAAGCAGTACGTATCCTATGTACCTACGTGCATGCATGTAATTGAGGAAGGCTCAATGCATGCATACGTACATACGTACAAGCTAAATACATGTTCAAGTCATAGCTATATATGCAATGATTATAAAATTTTCTATAGCAAAACAATTAGGATATGTGCTCTGTGTGCTTTCTGTATATATAATCAAACATCCGAAATCTCTTTTGTATCTTTTTTTACTATACCTTACAGATATATTTGCTAAGATACTACGCTCATTAGAAAGGGTTGTACTGTGCTTGAACCGGAAACCTTACTTGTGTAGACCACTGTTTTGAACTAGCGAGTAGCAAGTATGATAGATATTAAATTTTTGTTAAACATGTGCATGCGTACATGTGCCTCTGCTAGTATTCTTTAAAATTTGGTTAAATTTCAAAAATCTAGTAATCATTTGGTGACAAACTTGCCTGTCCCATAAAAGAATGTTAGGTGCAAAGTACTATTAGACTACCCGTAACGTGACAGAAAACAATTTTTGAGCCAAAAGGTCCGAGCATCGACGCTTGCCAACCGCAGGTATAAAAGAAAAAAGAAAATAAATAAGGTTTGCGAGTCACGTTGATGTATGGCCGCTAGATAAGTAAAAAATTGATTTCACACCGGTTGAAGCAAACAAATTTCGAAGGAAGTAATTGTGATGACTTTGGTCAACCTTCACATTGGCATAATTGAGGCTGCAGCCGTTGAAGCCTGCTCGCAATTAGGACCGGGTTATCCTGCCATCCGTCGCGCTGTAAGGCGACCGCGCGACCCGTCGTCTTATTCGTCTCCTCGCCCCGCCGCCTCCTTCCGCCCTTGGCTCCGGCGGCCGAGCCGCCTCCGCCGCTGCCCACCGCCCACCTCCACACTAACTGAAAGGACCAACACTAGGCCTAGGGAGGGGTGAATAGGCCCTGTAAAAATTTCTGTAAAGTTTCTCCGAAAATTGTCAGACGTCGGATGATCCGACGCAGTCTCGGATCTTCCGACCCCCGGAAGATCCGACACTGTGTAGGATCTTTCGACGGGATAAAAACTTTACTTCGTAATTTGAGTTCTGATACACTTTTTAAAGATTCTACTTGAATAGAAGTGTGACAATAAGTGTATGAAGCCTTCTAGATATGATGAATGCAATAGACTAACAACAAGCAAGTAGATCGGATCAAATCGAGCAAATCCAACAATAAAACAAGTGAGCACAAGGAGACAATGGATTTACTTCCGAAGTTCACTCCACAAAGGAGCTACGTCTACGTTGAGAAGCTCACAAAGAGCCGGGATGTCACATGTAACACCCAAAAATTGCCTATTTAAAAATTTTTAGTAATTAATTGGCGTTTATTTAAGCTGTTCATATTTAATATAGGCTAAATGAATTATTTATGAATATTAAAATCAAATATAAGTTGTAGAAACTTTTTTTGTTGCATTCATGCTGCTGCATTTATTTTTGTATTGCTTGTGATTCAAACGAGAATCTAAATTTATTTAAATTCAAATTTGAATCACCTTGTTTGGAGTCCTAGAAAAGTTATTTCACCCGAGTCCGGTTTTGCACCTCCAACTTCCTTCCTCGGCTCACTTTTCCCCCCTCTACTCTTTCTCCCGAACTAGCCCAACCCCTCCCCACCTTTTCCTTCGCGGCCCAGGACCACTCTCCCCCGCTCCCTTCTCCCCTGGCCCACAATCCCTGTCCCGCAGCCAGCCGCGAAAAACGGCCCAGCAGTGGCCCAATCTTCTTCTAATCCCGGCGCGCCCCACGCCCCCTCTCTCCCACTAACTCCTCGGTCCCACCTGGCAGCTTCTTCCCAAACCCCCTTTCCTTTTCTTCGCGCGCGTGAATGGCGCTCGAGCACCTCGGCCGATGGCAAGTCCGGCTGGGTCCGCCTCCCCGCGCTGCTGTGGACCACCCAGGATCCTTCGCCGCACCTTCCTTCCCCGATCCCCTTCCTTTCCCGGCCGCTCCGCACATGGCAAGGCATCTCCCCGCTTGGAAAGCACAGATCACCGGCCGCCGCCACAATCCGGGGCGCGGATGCCAATGTGGCCTGCCCTCGTCCTATATAAGCCACCCCCGGAGCTCCCCAAGACCTCCCAACCCTTCTTCCGAGCTCTCAACCCCCGCAGCAGCCCTCCCCTCGCCAATCCCCGCCGCTCTTCGGTCGCCATCGTCGAAACTCGCCGCCGTCGCCCTTCGCTCTTCGTGAGCCCTTCCCCGAGCCTCCAGAGGAGGTAAGGAGCCTGCCCGATCGACCCCCGCTCACCTTTCCGCTCGATGCTCCGGCTAATGGTTCGCCGCTTTTTCCCCAGCCCGCCGAGCCACTGCTCCCCGACGACCGCCGCCTCCGACGCTCCACCGCCGTCCCGAGCATCGCAGGTGAACTCGCCGCTCCCTCTTGATGCTCTGCGTCCAAGCCGTGTGCCAATTAGGGGCCCGTAGCTCGAGTTAGGTCCCTCTCCGGCGAAGCGCCGCCGTCCAACACGCCGCGCCGCCGCGCCCCTATCTACCACCGGTGACCAAACCCCCTCAGCCGTCCGATCTAAAAACGATGGCGCAGATCAGGCCTGACCGAAGTCAGAAAATGTCAGCGCTGAGTCAGCTTTCCCTTTTGCTAAAGAGCGCCTCGGGTTTCAGTGAATTAACCCGCGGTCCACCCCTGTTGAAAAATAATTACCAGTAGGTCCTGTTTTTATTGAATAACCCCCCTGAGCTTTTGAATTTTTGAACCCGCGGTCCTGTTTAGGTACTTTTACGCAATAGCCCTCGGGTTTTAAAGCGTATTTACATTTAGGTCCCTGGTTTTTCACAAACTAGCCCCTGGAACTTTTAGAAACTTGCCAGCAGGTCCCTAAAGCTTAGAATTAGCATATCTTTTTCGTTTTAGCTCCGATTAGTGTGATTTTCGCGCTCATGTGTTCGTAGTGAAGCGTAGAATATTTCTAAAACCTTTATTTGTACTGTTTCTATTTTTTTGTGTACTGTTTTAATAGAATATTATTTGTTTGCATGTTGGTATGCGTGTATGCTTGTGTGGTGCTTCGTGTCCAGTCGGTGAGCCGCTAGCTTTGGATTTCGAGTTCGCGGAGGACTTTTCGGAGCAGGACTCGCAGCAGCAGCAGCAGTAGCACTTCGAGGAAGGCAAGTTATAGCACGGACAATCCTTGCTACCTAAACACCCCCTTTATAATTATTTAATTTCATATGCATGTGTCTAAATTGATGTCCCATTAAGGTTGTACCTAGTTTTGTATATCATGTACCTTGATAACCTTGGGTTTATGCATAGGGGTAGATTTTGCTATGCGCAGCTACTGTCACTATTATTTAACTGTTAATTTTGACTTAATGGTTCACTTCAACATTAATGATAAAACTTGCTTTTTAGCAACTTGGTTTAGGGAGCTAGAGCATGTGCTGTGTGCTTTGCTCTAGTGTCTCTCCGTAATGTCTGGTTCTTAAAGCGGCAACCCAGGAGCCTGTCGCCACCGCTAGAACTATTATGATTCTGGTCTTGGTCAAGTAACTTGTACGGCCCTAGCTTGCCACTGGCTACCATTGGGGGCCAACGACGTTAGTGGACACAAGGTGAAAGGGTGTTTCCGGATTCCACCGAGGACGGGCGTTCCGTTGGCTAGGTCACGTTAGACCCAGTCCCGTGTTGGGAGTCCCTGCGATGGGGAACTCCACACGTTGCGCATGGATGGGTGCGATGCCCGCGCTCTAGACGCCATCGACCCCCCTAAGGTGTGACTCTGTAGGCGTACGTCGATCTCGGTGCCTATGGTCTCACCGCCTTGTTAAACTAGCGGCTACTGTCTGTGTCTTGTGAAAAACCTCGTAGCGTCCCTATGCCGTCACACCTCGTAAGTGTTGATGTGCGTGGTTGGGTGTAAAGTTCTTTTGAACTTTTACGCGACTTGTGGGTAAAGGGCGAAACCTCTGTAGAGTGTAAATCTATCATGATAGCCTTGCTCAGGGTCACGAGCGGCCTGGATCCTTTTTTATTAGAAGATGATGTTTATTTATGATTATTGTCACTTATACTTAATGAATTGGGTTACAACCGGGTTTCTTTCACTTGTAGTAAATTGTTAAATGTTAAAATGAATCAACTAAAAATGATAATATAGTTAAGCCGTGTCTAGCCTATTTTGAGCATTCATACCCGTGCTATACTTGCTAAGTAATTGTTTACTTACACTTGCCATTTATTCAACAAAATCCAAGATGGGTAAATAGATTGGGTTGTGCATGAGACTGCTGCTGAGTTCCCTGAGGACCTGCCGTACTTCTGAGTTGCGCTCTCCCAGACAGAGTCCCTGTGGACTACGGCTACACTAGTTGAGAGACTTCCGCTGTAATAAATATTATTCTTATACTCTGATGTAAACTATTTTATTTCGAGCATTTGTACTCTGTTTATCATATTTGTTCGTTGTATGTGTTCTGTGAACTTCTTGGGCACACATATGGCCGCATTCGGGTTTTGTGAAAATCCGGGTGTGATAGATTGGTATCAGAGCCGTGCTGACTATAGGATCGCAGCCTAGAATAGAATGGTCGGTCTTAGCCAAGTTCAGTCTTCACTATTTTACTTATAAAAGTGTTGAGTTTTGCAAAATGGTGTTTAGTGTCTCCTCTACCCCAGTCCTTTGCAAAGTTTTTCTAAAATTTTTCTTTGTCTCTTTCTGTAGTAGATGGCTCGCACGAAGCTGACCGCCCGCAAGTCCACCTGTGGCTACCTTCCGCCCCGTGTCCGGAGATGGACTTTGGCGCCCCCTACCAGGATGCTTTCCAGGAGTGGGAAGAGATGCAAGAGGAGGAACGTCCGAGGCAGGAAGAAGAAGAGGCAGAGCAGCGACAGGGAGAGCCCGAGGACGAGGAGATGGAGCCCGCTGATGAGCCAGAGGAGTAGCCCAAGCCAGTTCAGCCAGGTGGTGAAAATGCTGCCGGAGACCCAGATGGTGATGATAGCGATGGTGATGATGATGATGAAGACGGTGGTGATGATCCATCAGATGGCGAGGGTGATGACCCTGAGGAGCCCCCAACACCCTAGCCGCCTGCACCAGCACAGAGGTGGACTGTGGAGGACTTTGTCAGAGACGCTAGAGACAACTTCTACCACTGGCGCCTGAGGCAGATACTCCGCTACCACTACGGCACAGGCAACGTGGGCATGGAGTACCACAGTGAGAGGTGGATGCACCCCCGCTTCCCCACCTTCTGGAGTACTACCCTGAGGATCCGTACAGCTGACCACGAAGCCAGAGCTGCCAGGACGAGGTCGATCCACTACGCCTCCAGTGAAAGATACACCCAGGAGGCAGGGATAGCAGATGTTGCTCGCCGTGCCTTCTACTACTACAGGGACAGGTTCTGGGCAGAGATCCAGGACGGGCCAGAGAGGTGGTTCCCCCGCAGGAGGAGTGGGGAGATAGCTTGCACCATCGCCCCCATCGGAGACACCGACGACCCCCGGCTCGCTACTACTGTGGTACTTGTGGCTACCCTCAACACTGACCTGGAGGCAGCTACTGATGAGATCGCCGCTCTGAGGGAGCAGCTGAGAGGGACCCAGCAGGAGTTGGAGCAGCTGGACCAGATGATGGGAGCACCACCTCCACGTAGCCCGGACTACCGTGCAGAGTCACCGCCTCGCAAGAGGCACCGCTTTGGATCTGCCACCGCCAGCACCACCATCCAGCAGGGTCCTTAGGAGTTTACCATGAGTCTGTAATAAGATCGATTAGTCAAAAACTAGTGAGTCGAGTCAGTGTGAACCTTGTCTTTCGATGTTTGGTTTGATTATCATTATGCTTATGTATGAGTTGGATTTTTGTAATGATTGTGATGGGCGTAGACGCAAGTCTACTACCGTCTAGATTTTGGACTAAGGCATAAGGATGTTATTGAATACATAGAAGGGGTTATTTGCTTCACTTGCTCTTTATCTATCTTGTGCTCAATCTTAACCACTTCAATCAATATTCTCAAGTACTTCTGTTCCAAACCTGGGTTACTTGGTTTTGTCCAATAAAACTTATGGGAATCTCTTGTTGATGATAGATGGTGAAAACAAGGAGGAACGCCAGTGCCAGTGGACTGCAACCACCACCCCCACCATTGAGCAGATGATGCTCACACAGACCCAGCTGATGCAACAGATGGCTCAAACGATGGCCATGATGCAGCAGAACCAGCAGAATCCGTCGCAGCACAACATGCCGCCCCATGACAGGAGGGGTGAGTTTCTGAAAGGACGCCCGCCCACCTTCAGCAAAGCAACCGATCCCCTGCATGCAGTGGATTGGCTCAAGGTAGTGGAGCGACTACTCGACATCGCCTAGTGCAACGACCGGGAGAAGGTGCTGTACGCAGGAGGACAGCTTCAGGGACCAGCCTTGGACTGGTGGGACTCGTACCAGTACACCCACCCTGATCGTACTCAGATCACGTGGCAGGAGTTCCATGACAGCTTCCGCTCACACCATATGCCTGAAGCCCTGATGACTTTGAAGAAGGAGTTCCTGGCACTGAAGCAGGAAGGGATGAGCGTCACAGCTTACCGTTGACAAGTTCATTGAGCTTGCCCGCTATGCTCCAGAGGACGTGGACACAGACAGGAAGAAGTAGTCCTGGTTCCGCGATGGCTTGCAGGATGCCCTGCAGTACCAGTTGATGTGCGCCAAGTTCCCCAACTTTCAGGAACTGTTGGACGGCGCCCTGATGCTAGAGCACAAGCACCGTGAAATGGAGGAGAAGAAGTGGAAGTTCTAGGGCCAGCAGTCTGGGAGCAACAACCACCCCCGCTTTACTGCTCCCCAAGGCCAACAGATGGTGAGCCAGCAGTGCTTCCAGAGTCAGCCCGACTCGTTCAACCGAGGCCACAACCAGCAGCGCCCCCAATACTCTCAAGCACCACAACAACAACGCTTCCAGAACCAGCTGCAGAATGCCCCAACTCAGCGCAACCAGGTGCAGCAAGGGCCTGCCCAGCGTCCCAACAACGCCAACAATGTACCGGTGGGCCCAAGGGCGTGCTACCACTGTGGTGAGCAGGGTATCTACACCAATGTCTGCCCCAAGAAGGCTCATAACGCTGCAGGCCAGAACAACCCCCAGAAAGTTGGGCAGAATGGGAACCAGCCACAGGCACAAGCAGGCATAGGTCCTCAGAACCCCGTCAGGGGCAAAGTCAACCACATGGGTTCTGAGACCGCAGAGGGAGCTACCGACGTGGTTGTGGGTACATTCCTCGTCAACTCGACCCCTGCAACTGTTTTATTCGATTCTGGAGCTTCGCATGCTTTCATCTCTGGTGCATTTGTTCAAAAGAATATGCTGGCCCTACGACCTATGGGGAATACTAATGCTAGTTAGCTCACCAGGGGGGAACAACGGGCCACTCTACGTTGCACCCGGACCCTTATCACAATAAGGGGGGTAGACTTCGAAGTATACCCCATAGTCCTGAACTCCGTTGGGTTTGACTTGATCCTGGGAATGAGCTGGTTAGCCTACTACGGCGGGGTGATCAAGTGCGCTGAAAGGATGATACAGTTGACAACCACGACTGGAGAAAAAGTGGAGTACCAGGCAGCCAAGCCCACTGAGCAATGCCAAGTCAATCAAGCTGATGGAGCAACTCCCGGGGACATCAAAGTGGTGTGCGAATTTCCGGATGTATTCCCAGATGAACTGTCAGGTATGCCCCCGGAACGCGAAGTTGAATTCGTTATTGAACTAAAACCTGGCACTGCACCTATAGCTAAAAGGCCATATAGGATGGGAGTGAAGGGACTGGAGAAACTTAAGGAAGAATTAAGCTCTTTGTTAGAAAAAGGGTATATTCGTCCTAGTTCTTCACCATGGGGAGCACCAGTGTTGTTCGTGGACAAGAAGGATGGTACGCAGAGGATGTGCATGGACTATCGAGCCCTCAATGAAGTGACAGTCAAAAACAAGTATCCCCTACCCAGGATTGATGATCTGTTCGATCAATTGAAGGGATCTTGGGCCACGTGCTGTCCAATGGAGGAGTGGCAGTTGACCCGAAGAAGGTTAATGATTTGTTGAGCGGGAACCCGCCTCGGGATGTTAGCGAGATCAGGAGTTTCCTTGGAATGGTCGGATATTATCGGCAGTTCATTGAAGGATTCTCCAAGATTCCTAAACCCATGACGGCGTTACTGGAGAAAAATGCCAAGTTCATCTCGACAGAGGAGTGCCAAACCAGCTTCGAAGAGTTGAAGAAGAGGTTGACAACAGCACCTATACTGGTATTGCCCGACATAGCCAAGAGCTTCTCCATCTACTGCGATGCATCCCGTCTAGGACTGGGGTGTGTACTTATGCAGGAAGGGAGAGTCATGGCATACGCATCAAGACAGTTGTGGAAGCATAAGCAGAACTATCCGACACATGATCTGGACTTGGCAGCTGTGGTGCATGCTTTGAAGATTTGGAGGCATTACCTGATTGGACACAAGTGTGACATCTACACTGATCACAAGAGCCTGAAGTATGTCTTCACTCAGTCAGAGCTGAATATGAGGCAACGCCAAGAGAGTTACCAAGATCCTAAGAGAAGCGCATGATTCGGCATACTCAATCCACCCAGGAAGTACCAAGATGTACCAAGACATCAAGGAAAGATTCTAGTGGTACGGATTGAAGCGTGATGTTGCGACACATGTGGCACTATGTGACACTTGTCAGAGAGTTAAGGCTGAACATCAGAGGCCAGCCGAATTACTCCAGCCCTTGAAGATACCGGAATGGAAATGGGAAGAAGTTGGTATGGACTTCATCACTGGTCTACCCCGCACACAGCGAGGATTTGACTCCATCTGGGTGATTATGGACCGCTTGACTAAAGTAGCCCACTTTCTTCCAGTGAAGACCACCTACACCGGAGCCAGACTAGCAGAGCTATACATGGAGAGGATTGGATGCTTGCATGGAGTGCCAAAGTGGATAGTGTCTGATCGTGGTACATAGTTCACTTCACACTTGTGGCAAAAGCTACATGAGTCTATGGATACTAAGTTGCAGTTTAGTTCAGCTTACCACCCCCAGACAGATGGGCAGACAGAGCGGACTAATCAGATTCTGGAGGACATGTCGAGGGCATGTGTGGTGATAGTTGGGACAAGAGTTTACCCTATGCGGAATTCTCGTACAACAACAGCTATCAGAAAAGTCTGCAGATGGCAACATTCGAGGCTTTGTATGGCAAAAAGTGCAGAACGCCACTGTTCTGGAATCAGACTGGAGAAAGTCAAGTCTTTGGGCCTGAGATACTCAGAGATGCAGAACGCCAAGTGCAAGTGATTCGGTAGAACTTGAAGGTAGCACAGTCCAGGCAGAAGAGTTATGCTGATGTCAGACGGAGGGATCTCAGCTTTGCAGCTGGAGATTATGTGTACCTCAAGGTGTCTCCAATGAGGGGCGTGAAGAGGTTCAATGTCAAGGGCAAGCTAGCACCTCGATACATCGGACCTTTCCAGATACTCAAAAGGAAAGGTGAAGTGGCATATCAGTTGGGACTGCCCGAGCGATTGGCCGGAGTACACGATGTGTTTCATGTGTCACAACTGAAGAAATGACTGCGGGTGCCTGAAGAGCAAATCCCGATAGATGAGCTGAATGTGCAAGAGGACCTCACCTACGAGGAATATCCAGTCAGAATTATGGAGGTGTCTGAGAGGGTGACAAGAAACAAAGTGATCCGGATGTGCTAGGTACAGTGGAGCCGACACTCGGAGGATGAAGCCACATGGGAACGGGAAGAAGATCTCAAGGCCGAGTATCCGCAGCTCTTCGCATCTACTTTCGAATCTCGAGGACAAGATTCATCTTAAGGGGGTAGGTTTGTAACACCCAAAAATTGCCTATTTAAAAATTTTTAGTAATTAATTGGCATTTATTTAAGTTGTTCATATTTAATATAGGCTAAATGAATTATTTATGAATATTAAAATCAAATATAAGTTGTAGAAACTTTTCTTGTTGCATTCATGCTGCTGCATTTATTTTTGTATTGTTTGTGATTCAAACAAGAATCTAAATTTCTTTAAATTCAAATTTGAATCACCTTGTTTGGAGTCACAGAAAAGTTATTTCACCCGAGTCCGGTTTTGCACCTCCAACTTCCTTCCTCGGCTCAGTTTTCCCCCCTCTACTCTTTCTCCCGAACCAGCCCAACCCCTCCCCACCTTTTCCTTCGCGGCCCAGCACCACTCTCCCCCACTCCCTTCTCCCCCGGCCCACAATCCCTCTCCCGCAGCCAGCCGCGAAAAACGGCCCACCAGCGGCCCAATCTTCTTCTCCTTCCCGGCGCGCCCCACGCCCCCTCTCTACCACTGATTCCTCGGTCCCACCTGGCAGCTTCTTCCCCAACCCCCTTTCCTTTTCTTTGCGCGCGTGAATGGCGCTCGAGCACCTCGGCCGATGGCAAGTCCGGCCGGGTCCGCCTCCCCGTGCTGCTGTGGACCACCCAGGATCCTTCGCCGCACCTTCCTTCCACGATTCCCTTCCTTTCTCGACCACTCCGCGCATGGCAAGGCATCTCCTCGCTTGGAAAGCACGGATCACCAGCCGCCGCTGCAATCTGGGGCGCGGATGCAAATGTGGCCTCCCCTCGTCCTATATAAGCCCCCCTAGAGCTCCCCAAGACCTCACCAACCCTCCTTCCGAGCTCTCAACCCCCGCAGCAGCCCTCCCCTCGCCATGCCCCGCCGCTCTTCGGACGCCGTCGTCGAAACTCGCCGCCGTCGCCCTTCGCTCTTCGTGAGCCCTTCCCCGAGCCTCCAGAGGAGGTAAGGAGCCTGCTTGGTCGACCCCCGCTCACCTTTCCGCTCGATGCTCCGGCTAATGGCTCGACGCTTTTTCCCCAACCCGCCGAACCACTGCTCCCCGACGACCGCCGCCTCCGACGCTCCACCACCGTCCTGAGCATCCCAGGTGAACTCGCCGCTCCCTCCTGATGCTCTGTGTCCAAGCCGTGTGCCAAATAGGGGCCCGTAGCTCGAGTTAGGTCCCTCTCCGGTGAAGCGCCGCCGTGCAATGCGCCGCGCCGCCGCGCCCTGTCTGCCGTCGGTGACCAAACCCCCCTAACTCCCTCAGTCGTCCGATCTAAAAACGATGGCACAGATCAGGCCTGACCGAAGTCAGAAAACGGTCAGCGCCGAGACAGCTCTCCCTTTTGCTAAAGAGCCCCTCGGGTTTCAGTGAATTAACCCACGGTCCACCCCTGTTGAAAAATAATTACCAGTAGGTCATGTTTTTATTGAATAACCCCCCTGAGCTTTTGAGTTTTGGAAACCGTGGTCCTGTTTAGGTACTTTTACACGTTAGCCCTCGGGTTTTAAAGCGTATTTACGTATAGGTCCCTGGTTTTTCACAAACTAGCCCCTGGAACTTTTAGAAACTTGCCAGCAGGTCCCTAAAGCTTAGAATTAGCATATCTTTTTCGTTTTAGCTCCGATTAGTGTGATTTTCACGCTCATGTGTTCGTAGTGAAGCGTAGAATATTTCTAAAACCTTTATTTGTACTGTTTCTACTATTTTGTGTACTGTTTTAATAGAATATTATTTGTTTGCATGTTGGTATGCGTGTATGCTTGTGTGGTGCTTCGTGTACAGTCGGTGAGCCGCTAGCTTTGGATTTCGAGTTCGCGGAGGACTTTTCGGAGCAGGACTCGCAGCAGCAGTAGCACTTCGAGGAAGGCAAGTTATAGCATGGACAATCCTTGCTACCTAAACACCCCCTTTATAATTATTTAATTTCATATGCATGTGTCTAAATTGATGTCCCATTAAGGTTGTACCTAGTTTTGTATATCCTGTACCTTGATAACCTTGGGTTTATGCATAGGGGTAGATTTTGCTATGCGCAGCTACTGTCACTATTATTTAACTGTTAATTTTGACTTAATGGTTCACTTCAACATTAATGATAAAACTTGCTTTTTAGCAACTTGGTTTAGGGAGCTAGAGCATGTGCTGTGTGCTTTGCTCCAGTGTCTCTCCGTAAGGTCCGGTTCTTAAAGCGGAAACCCAGGAGCCTGTCGCCACCGCTAGAACTATTATGGCTCTGGTCTTGGTCAAGTAACTTTTACGGCCCTAGCTTGCCAGTGGCTACCATTGGGGCCAACGGCGTTAGTGGACACAAGGTGAAAGGGTGTTTCCGGATTCCACCGAGGACGGGCGATCCGTCGGCTAGGTCACGTTAGACCCAGTCCCGTGTTGGGAGTCCCTATGATGGGGAACTCCACACGTTGCCCATGGATGGGTGCGATGCCCGCGCTCTGGACGCCATCGACCCCCCTATTGTGTGACTCCGTAGGCGTACGTCGATCTCGGTGCCTATGGTCTCACCGCCTTGTTAAACTAGCTGCTACTGTCTTGTTAGGGTGTCTTGTGAAAAACCTCGCAGCGTCCCTTTGACGTCACACCTCAGAAATGTTGATGTGCGTGGTTGGGTGTAAAGTTCTTTTCAACTTTTACGCGACTGGTGGGTAAAGGGCGAAACCTCTGCAGAATGTAAATCTATCATGATAGCCTTGCTCAGGGTCACGAGCGCCCTGGATCCTTTTTGATTAGAAGATGACGTTTATTTATGATTATTGTCACTTATACTTAATTAATTGGGTTACAACCGGGTTTCTTTCACTTGTAGTAATTTGGTTAATGTTAAAATGAATCAACTAAAAATGCTAATGCAGTTAAGCCGTGTCTAGCCTATTTTGAGCCTTCATACCCGTGCTATACTTGCTAAGTAATTGTTTACTTACACTTGCCATTTATTCAACAAAATCCCGGATGGGTAAACAGATTGGGCTGTGCATGAGACTGCTGCTGAGTTCCCCGAGGACCTGCCATACTTCTGAGTTGCGCTCTCCCAGTCAGAGTCCCTGTGGACTGCGGCTCCGCTCTAGTTGAGAGTTATAGACTTCCGCTGTAATAAATATTTTTGTTATACTCTGATGTAAACTATTTTATTTCGAGCATTTGTACTCTGTTTATCATATTTGTTCGCTGTATGTGTTCTGTGGACTTCCTGGGCACACATATGGCCGCATTCGGGTTTTGTGAAAATCCGGGTGTGACATCACACTAGCCCCTAGTCTCCCTCAATCAACCACAAAGGAAGATTGAGTCACTTACTATTGGCTCTCACAAAGAGAGGGGTAATACAAACTTCCGGGGCTCAACCACAAAGGAATGGGAGCTCACCGGCTTCTCTAACCGTCTGGGAGCAAAGCTCCAAGAGTAACAAATGCGAATCGACAAATCAAAGTTGCTCCAAGTGCTTCAAGAGATGAACAAGTGAGAGCTCAAGGTTAGCACGAGCTTCACACCACCAAACTTCTCTCACACTCAAACCCTAGGTGAATCCTTGCAAGAATCAAACTTGGGAGGGAGTGGAGGAGTGAAATGAATGCCCAAGTTGGTGTTTGTCACAAGTTAGGTCAGTGGAAGCAGCAGCAATGAATGAGGGTGGTGAAGGGGTATATATACCAACACCCCAAAATGTGACCGTTTTGTGTTCTGCGAAGGGGTATCGGATCTTCCGACCAAGAGTCGGATCTTCTAAAGAATGACAGATTAGTGTTAGAAAACCCAGAGAAATTCCAGGCATCGGATCTTCCGACAGAGTGTCGGATCTTCCGGTGAGGGCCGGAACTTCTGGAAAGTGACAAAATAGAGCAAGAGTTCCTCAGAACAGTTCCAGGCGTCGGATCTTCTAACACCTTGTCGGATCTTCTGGCCCCGGAACAAACCAAAACCGAGCTGGCCGGAACTTCCGGTCGGATCTTCCGGCCAGGGGTCGGAACTTACATGTTACACACACTAAGGCTGAAAAACTGGCTAAGTCCCGGAAGATCTGGCACAGTGTAGGATCTTCCGATGGAAGTTTCGATGCTAGGATCGGATCTTCCGATGGAAAACAACTCCAAACCGAGTCAGCCAGAACTTCCGGTCAGATCTTCCAGCCTAAGTTCTGACCAAGCAGACAACATGTGAATGTGACTTTGTGTGTCTCTCAAGTGGATTTTCATCTCAAGCATAGCACTTATAACAACTAGAATTTGTCGAACACGTCCCCCTTGATAGTACGGTGGTCCTATACTCAAATTCAAACCAAAAATCAAATTAAATTCTTCGATCGAGTCCACCACCATAAGAAATCGAATTGGGGACCTTTTTTTCACATTTCTTTTCTTTTCTTTCATTTTATTCCTACACAACTCATTCAAAGCATTATATCCAAATTTCTATTGTCATTAATCACCAAAATAGATTAAGTGCCTAGATGCACTTTCAATCTCCCCCTTTTTGGTGATTGATGACAATATCAATTTTGTTTTACAAGATAGGAATAAAAATTCATGTTTTTCACATCCAACAATAGTTAGAAAAGCTCCTCCTAAATTTGTGCATTTTTAACTTAAAAAGCCCCAAATGCTTTTGCACAAATTTAAGCAAAACTTTCCTATTCAACCTTTTCATCATTGTGCCCAAGTGTGATAATAAATCCGTGATGCGTATGACATATATTCATAATCATTAAAGAGAGAAATAACATTACACCATCAACAAGCATCACATAGAAATAACATAAACAGTTCAACATCACACTAGCATGAATTATAAATAAGTCTTACAAATATAAAAGTTCTGACTTGGCACACCACACATAACTCCAAATAAGGTTCTTACAAGTCCACAAGCTAAAACATGAATGAAAGATAATGACGGGTCTCTAGTGACCAAATTCACTCCCCCTTTGTCATCAAGGACCAAAAAGGGAGCTACTCGGTGGCTTCGTCGTCGTCCCCGGCATCACCATCATCATCGTCCTCGCCATCGTCACCATCATCACCACCGTCATCGTCCTCATCGTCGCCATCTCCCGCACCGGCTTCTTCCTCGTTTTCCGACTCACTTTGATAGAATTCCTCTTCACCGTCGGTGTCTTCCTCTTCCACTTCTTCAATCTCATCCTCATCATGTTGTTGAGGGGCTCCAAAGACATATTCTTGAGTATTGGCCTCCCAAGGATTGTAAAATTGAGGAGGAGGAGAGAACTCTCTAGGCTGGCGAATGGGGGAATGAGGCAACTGATAATGATCCAAGAGTTCTTTGTGTTGCTTGTCAAGCTTGCACATCTCCTCATCCAAGCGAATATCACGCTCATGAGCTTTCTTGGCTTGATAAGAACATGCGGTGAAACAAGCAAAGAGCCCTTGCACAATAAAGTCTAGCTTCCCTTTCTTGCTCTTTGGACCAAGAGGAGCACCACGAGAGGAAGATGGACCTTCTGAAGAAGGAGGTGCATGAGAAGATGAAGCACCATGAGTAGTAGTCGGAGCACGAACGCCTTCATAGGGCTGGCCTTGATCTTTAGCAGCTGCTCAAGTTTTCCTTGGGGAGAGCGATATGGGAAGTGAGGCTTGTTAGTGAAAATGTTTACTCCAGTCACATGCTTAATCATATGGAAGATGTAGGGAGAAAAGTGATAGCCACTAGATGACTCATGGGAGCACAAGATAATTTCATTCCAAATGAAGTTGTACACTTTGAACTTGGGCTTGTCGGGGGCCATCTGAAACAGCAAGTTCTTGGCTCTCTTGGAAATGTTATCAGCATCACCTGCCCTAGGATACATGGTTCCCCTGAAGAGTTGATTAAGCAACTTGTAAAACGGAGAGAGACCCTTGTACTTCCCAAAGACAACGGCTCCATAAGCCCCATCATACATGAAAGCGAGCTTCACATCATCAATCTCACGCCCTTGATGAAGATCTACCTTGCTGTGATCATTGATAGTGTGAGAATAGGCGGTTTCCTCAGCTAGCCCAAACAGCCCCGCAAAAGCGTGCAAGGAAATAGATAGGCGTTTGCCACAAAGAGTCCAATGCATCTCATCCCTCTCCTGGTCAATCCACAAGGTGGCATAGAACTGAGCAATCACCTCTTCATTGTAGGCACACTCAAAAGCCATGATCTTGGCCACATCCATCTCAACACACCGCTCATAAACATCATCAGCAACTGGCTTCAGCGGTGGTGGCATGCCCTTCAAATAATTCCAATCCACCCAATACATGGGTGTACACTGCCTACCCATCTTCAGAATCACCGACTCATACCAATCCGCATGATGAGGCAGCCAGAAACGAGGATCACCTTTGAATTGCTTGGAGGTGATAGATCGAGGGTCCTCATGTGCACTAAACCGAAGTGGTTTCATGCTACTGGCTGCAGACTTGAAATTTATCAAAGCTCTATCATTTGAATGACGAAAAGGGATAGCAGTGGATATGAAATTCTGAGCAAGAGTGGATAGATCAATGTCATCATTATATTCTGACCCAGCATGTTCATCACGGTTAGCTCTCTTGGTCCTTGGACGTGGAGGGGAGGAGGAGGTTTGAATTTCCTTTCCTCGCCCTTCACCACTAGCAGACCCCCTTCCTCTGACTGCCCTAGCAGCATGTTGTTTCTTTATCCTTTTGCCTCTTCATTGCCCTCTTGTCCCATCATCAGAATCAGACCCGGTGTTAGGAGATGAGCCAATATTTCTCCCATAGCTAGGTCGAGCTTGCAAGGTTGACTTCTTCTTCTCAGTATGCTTCATACGACCCATCTAGATAGACAACAAGAAAGGATCAACAGATGGACGAAGATAGATGATTTCAATTTAAACATCAAAACCCAGGTCTGTCGGATCTTCTAACAATGTGTCGGATGATCCGGGGCTCGGATCTTCCGGCACATGGGGTCGGATGATCCGGGGCTCGGATCTTCCGGCACACCGTCGGATGATCTGACACACTCGGGTTTTGACCTAAAATTGATGATACAAAGATTTAGCCCACCAAAAGTTATGAAACTCTAGGAACATGTTCTAGGCATGTGTATGAAGATATTCACCAAGGGATATCTCCTAGAACATCCTACATTGATAGATCGGGCGACGAGAAGTTTGAATGAGATACCTTTGAGATTTCCTGCGAAAAATCTGGAAGATCCGAAGGGGATCGAGTTCTTCAAGACTAGGAGAATCAAATGAGGCACAAAGACCAACAATCCTTCAGTTGAACTCCAAAATCGCCGCACGGGGTGGAGAGTGAGTGAGAGGAGGAGTTTGGGAAGAGAATGGAGCGAATAGAAGAAGTAACGGTTCATGCCAGATATTTATAGTCACGAGCAGGCCGGAAGATCTGACCCTGGAGAAAAACAAGAAGTTCCAGCGAAAGTTCCGGTCGTTCCCAGGTCCGGATGATCCGACGGACCGTCAGAAGATCCGACCACCGAAGATCCGAAAGAGAGCTGAGAAAGGGAGAAGCGAGGCAGAGCTGTCTGGAACTTCATTGGGTAAGATCCGATGGTGTGTCGGAAGATCCGGGATTCCAGAAAATAGACTTGACAAGGACTTTCGAGATGAGATTTGATGGAAGATTTTGAGAGATATTGCCTATGGACATGTAAGACCCTTGACTCAAAGAGATCAGCCACAATCATCAACACATAACAATGATCTTTTGAGACAAGGAATGATCCACCGATCACAAGATCCAAAGATTTTTGAAAAACTCACACAAAAAGGATAAAAACAGTTTTTCTTCTAGACTAGGCAACAAACAACTTGTGTATGCAACAAGTCAAGCCAAGTTACGAGAATCCAAGATATTTAGCTCACTCCTCAAACAACAAAACCTTTGCTCATCAAGAGGCTTGGTGAAGATATCGGCTAGTTGTTTATTGGTTCCTACATGGCTTAGAACGATATCTCCTTTTGCTTCATGATCTCTAAGGAAGCGATGTCTAATGTCAATGTGTTTGGTTCTTGAGTGTTGAACGAGATTGTTTGCTAGTTTTATGGCACTCTCATTGTCGCAAAGGAGAGGGATATTTTTGTACTCACATCCAAAGTCACTCAAGGTTTGCCTCATCCAAAGTAGTTGAGCACAACAAGCACCGGCGGCAACATACTCGGCCTCGACGGTGGATAGCGCAACAGAATTTTGTTTCTTAGAACTCCAAGACACCAAAGACCGACCAAGAAATTGGCAAGTCCCCGTTGTACTCTTTCGATCTACCTTGCAACCGGCATAGTCCGAATCGGAATAGCCAAGTAAATCAAAAGTGGAGCCTTTGGGATACCACAAGCCAAGGTTCGGAGTATACACTAGATATCTAAAGATTCTCTTAACAGCCATTAAATGACATTCCTTTGGATTGGCTTGAAATCTTGCACACATGCACACACTAATCATTATATCGGGCCTAGATGCACAAAGATAAAGCAAAGATCCAATCATGGAGCGATATAACTTTTGATCGACCGATTTTCCTTCTTCATTGAGATCAAGATGACCATTCACGGGCATTGGAGTCTTGATGGGTTTAGCATTGGCCATATCAAACTTATTGAGCATATCACTTGTATACTTTGTTTGAAATATGAAAGTTTCATGCTTCAATTGCTTGATTTGAAAACCAAGAAAGAATTTCAATTCTCCCATCATTGACATCTCAAATCTCTTGGTCATTATTCTACTATACTCTTCACAAAATTTTTCATTAGTAGAACCAAAGATAATATCATCAACATAAATTTGACACACAAACAAATCTTTGTTTATTTTTCGAGTGAAGAGAGTAGAATCCGCTTTGCCCATTACAAAGTCATTCTTGAGAAGAAATTCCTTAAGGCATTCATACCATGCTCTTGGGGCTTGCTTGAGCCCATAGAGCGCCTTATGGAGCTTGTAGACGTAGTCGGGATGCTTGGGGTCTTCAAAGCCTGGTGGTTGCTCCACATATACCAACTCGGAGAGAGGTCCATTCAAGAATGCACTCTTCACATCCATTTGATATAGCTTGAAGTTGTGATGTGAGGCATAGGCTAGTAGAATACGAATTGATTCAAGCCTTGCCATCGGAGCATAAGTTTCACCAAAGTCAAGACCTTCAATTTGAGTGAAACCTTGAGCAACCAATCTTGCCTTGTTTCTTGTGACAATCCCATTTTCATCTTGCTTGTTCCGGAAAACCCACTTGGTGCCAATTACATTTTGCTTGGGTCTTGGGACCAATTCCCAAACTTCATTTCTTGTGAAGTTGTTTAACTCTTCTTGCATTGCAATGACTCAATCCGCATCGCCAAGAGCTTCTTCCACCTTGAGAGGCTCCAAAGAGGAAACAAACGAGTAACATCCACAAAAATTTGCTAGACGAGAATGAGTGGTTACCCCTCTTTGGATGCTCCCTAGAATGTTATCAATGGGATGATCCCATTGGACGCTTTGATGAACTCTTGGGGTGTGGAAATGTTGATTGACGTTGAATAGGTCCATCATCATCTTCTTCATTGTGAGACTCGTTACCTTGAGTTTCATCACCTTGAGCTCCCCCTTGATCGTTGCCATGATCATGATTGTCACCATGATCTTAAACTTGATCTTGCGAAGAACTTGGTGGTTCCACTCTTGTTGATGATGTTGATGGATCAATGTTAAATATGATTTCCGAGACTTGGTCTTGCTCATCATCTTCTACTTGGGGCTCTTGAGGCTTCACTTCACCTATACTCATTTTCTTGATAGCTTGACTTGGTGGCTCTTCATCTACAAGGTCATTCACAACTTTCTCTACTTGAGAGCCGTTTGATTCATCAAATTTCACGTCTACCGTGATCTCAACACAACGGGTGGTTTTGTTGAAGACACAATAAGCATGTTCGTTAGTACCATAACCCAGTAGAAAACCTTCATCAACCTTAGGTGCAAACTTGGAGCTTTTGGTTTTCTTGTTAACAATGTAACATTTGCAACCAAAAACTCGAAAGTAGTGCACCTTTGGTTTGTTATAGGTGAGGATCTCGTACGGAGTCTTGCCCAAGTACTTTTGAAGATGGAGGCGATTAGTGGCATGGCAAGCCGTATTGATCGCCTCGGCCAAAAAGATATCCGGAGTCTTGTATTCATCAAGCATGGTGCTTGCCATTTCAATCAAGGTCCGGTTCTTTCTCTCAACAATGCCATTTTGTTGAGGTGTGTATGGAGCGGAGAGCTCATGCTTGATGCCTTCTTCATCAAGGAATTCCTCAACATTGAGATTCTTGAATTCCGTCCCATTGTCACTTCTTATTCTCTTGACTTTCAACTCAAACTCATTTTGAGCTCTTCTAATGAACTTCTTGATAACCCCTTGAGCTTCACTCTTGTCTTGTAGAAAGAAAACCCATGTAAACCGAGAAAAATCATCCACAATGACAAGTCCATACTTGTTCCCACCAATGCTTATATAAGCGATTGGGCCAAATAAATCCATGTGAAGCAATTTCAAGGGTCTTGAGCTAGTCAATATGTTTGTGGGTGGATGAGGGGCTCCAACTTGCTTTCTGGCTTGACAAGCACTACACAACCTATCTTTCTCAAAGACAACATTAGTTAATCCAAGAATGTGTTCATCATTTTGAAGTTTGGCCAAGTTCCTCATCCTAACGTGAGCTAGCCGGCGATGCCAAAGCCAACCCAAGCTAGATTTTGCCACTAAACAAGTCTTCGGTTCCACTTTATTTGTTGTGAAATCAACTAAATAAAGCTTTCCCTTAAGTTGACCCTGAAAAGCAATAGAGGAATCCTCCCATCTAAGGACGCTCACACCCTCATTAGTAAAGAGACAATTGTAGCCTTTTTCACAAAGTTGTGATACAGACAACAAATTGTACCCTAGAGAATCAACTAGATAAACATTTGAAAGAGATGAGTCTTGTGATATAGCAACTTCACCTTGACCAATCACATCACCATGGTTGTTGTCACCGAATGTGATCTTTTCTATAGGTGAGTCATATTCTTTCAACTTAGCAAACATGTTCTTCTTTCCGGTCATATGATTTGAACATCCACTGTCAAGCAACCATGAAGATCCACCGGAGGTATATGCCTACAAAACAAGTTTAAGCTTTGAATTTAGGTACCCAAAAGAGATTGGGTCCTTGAGTGTTAGCTTTTGAAATCTTAGGCACCCAAACACTCCTCATCATCTTCTTTTCATGAGCACCCACATACTTCACTACCATCTTCCCATTGTGATCCCACACAACCGTGTAGTCAATGGTGTAGTTGGGAGATGGCTTATGCTCAATGCTCTTTTCTTCTTTTTGATCTTGGTTGAGCTCTTGGCATCGTTGGTTATTGCCTCAACCTTAGTCTTGTCTTCCATGGTGTTTACCGTCACACCATGAGCAATGTTCATCAAGTCTCCAAGGTTTGCACCCTTGGTGAACATTGGCACTTCATGACCTCTCAACATTCTTGTGCCATTTGTTTTTCCTCCTCTAGTGAATCCGAGCCCATCCTTGATACTAGGATATCTTCCGGCCTTATATGTCGGATGGCTCTCAAATTCACTCTTACCTTTGGCCTTGCCTTTGCCAATTGCCTTGGTTAATTCTTGAATCTTTGCATCTTTAGCTTTGACTTTCTCTTCTAGTTTTGAAAGGTTAGTGGCACAAGCATTTATATCAAACTTATAGCATCTTGAACAACCTTTACTAGTAGAGACATTTGAGTTAAGAATTGTCTTAGAGTCAATCTTTGTGCTTTCCCAAAGAGCGCTAAAGTTGACTTCTAGATCTTTATATTTGATCTCTAGGCTTGAATGTCTTTCTTGAAGCTCTTTTTGTACATTCTTTAGGTTGGCAAGATAGTCATTTGCCAAGGACAATTCCTTAGACATCTTCTCACAAGAGTCATTGGCAAGTGACAAGTCACTAGTCAATTTCTCCACATTGATCTTCTCCTCAACTAGAGTTTCTTTAAGAGCAAGGTTTCTCTCCTTTTCAAGGATGAGCAATTCTTCTTGCCAATCAAGAGACTCTTTCCTTTTCTCCAATTTCTCTACTAATTTCTTAATTTGTTTGTAGCCTTCCTTGCCAAACTTGTTTATTATGTTCTTTTCATGTTCAGCTTCCTCTTCATCTAGATTATTTTCTACATTCCTAGATGTCAAGATGGTGGATGAGATAGATGGGGTGATGTTTAATACCTTAGTCCCTTGGGCCATGAGGCACATGGGAGCTTCATAATCACTATCTTGATAGTTGTTGAAGAGTCTAGATGTTGATGTAGGGACTTGAATGGAAAGAGTTGCCACTTCTTCATCATCGGAGTTATCACTCGAAGAATCCCACCCTTGACCAACATGAGCACTTTCAAACTTCTTCTTGTACTCTTGACTCTTCTCCTTGTACCTCTTCTCCTTGTCAAAGTACTTGTCCTTTGACTTCTTGTCTTCTTTGTCATTCTTCTTGCGGGGGCAATCGGCAATGTAATGCCCTTTCTCCCCACACTCGTAGCATCTTCTTTGAGACATGGACCTCTTGTCGCCCTTGGTCTTCATGAACCTCTTGAAGTTCTTCACCATCATGGCGGTTTCTTCATCGGTGCTATCACCGTCACTTGAGTCTTCTTTCTTCTTGGAATTGGAAGTCTTTTCAATTGACTCAACCTTTTTGCTTGGTTCGGCTTTGAGAGCAATGGTCTTTACTTCGGTTGGTTCCATTGATCTAGCTACATCCAAGTTGTTCATTTCATGATATTGCAATTTGTTGAACAACTCCATGGGTAGCATCTTCTTGAACTTGCCCTTCTCCCTAATCATGGTGGCAAGCATTGAGTTCTTGGGTGCATATGCCCTAAGCATCTTCTTGGTCACTTTGTGCTCATCCCAATCTTTGCTACCAAGCATTCGTATCTCGGTGACAAGTAGCTTCAACCGATCATACATCTCTTGGAGAGTCTCATCCTTCTTCATGACAAAGGCTTCTAGCTCTCCTTGTAGAAGATCAATCTTACCTTCCTTGACCACATCTGTCCCTTCATGAGACAATTGAAGAGTGTCCCAAAGATCCTTTGCAACTTCAATTCCTCTAATCTTGTTGTACTCATAG
The DNA here is from genome assembly GCA_033239725.1 of Echinochloa phyllopogon. Taxonomy (NCBI): domain Eukaryota; kingdom Viridiplantae; phylum Streptophyta; class Magnoliopsida; order Poales; family Poaceae; genus Echinochloa; species Echinochloa phyllopogon. The sequence continues at coordinate 16,011,733 of BTCW01000015.1, read as the reverse complement.
GGACTAAGAGCACTTCTAAGAACCATCACAGCTTGAGAGTTGCGGAAGAAATCATACTCTTGTTCACGACTTGGCTTGGCGTCTTTGTCAACACCTATATTCACAACAGTCCAAAGAGAAGGGTGAAGACCATATAAATACATTTTCATACCATCACTCCAACGAGCATAGTCAACCCCATTGAATTTGGGAACTTTGCCCATTGGAACCGATGAGAAATTAAGACTAGTTGGATCAAGAGATTTGGTAGAAGATGATGTCTCATATTTATGAGACACGGAGTGGAGTCCATCCAACACTTCTTTTTCCTTTAGCTTCTTCTTGAGAAGCTTGTGAGCCTTCCTTTCGGCCTTTTCTTGAATTTTCTTCTTCATCTTCTCTTTTCTCTTATTCTTCTTTCATTCTTCATCCAAGCTTTCATCTACGTCACTGATGATAAGATCATCATCGCTTGAGCTTGAATCAATGAACAATGATCGATCATCCTTGAGAGCGGAAGCACCAACACCGGAGTTGTCCCCCTTGTCGGACATAGTGTTTTTCCCTTAGCGGTTAAGCCTTAATCAAGGGATTAGGCTCTGATACCAATTGAAAGGACCAACACTAGGCCTAGAGGGGGGGTGAATAGGCCCTGTAAAAATTTCTGCCAAGTTTCTCCGAAAACTGTCAGACATCAGAAGATCTGACGCAGTCTCGGATCTTCCGACCCCCGAAAGATCCGACACTGTGTAGGATCTTCTAACGGGATAAAAACTTTACTTCGTAATTTGAGTTCTGATACACTTTTTAAAGATTCTACTTGAATAGAAGTGTGACAATAAGTGTATGGAGCCTTCTAGATATGATGAATGCAATAGACTAACAACAAGCAAGTAGATCGGATCAAATCGAGCAAATCCAACAATAAAACAAGTGAGCACAAGGAGACAATGGATTTACTTCCGAAGTTCACTCCACAAAGGAGCTATGTCTCCGTTGAGAAGCTCACAAAGAGTCGGGCTATCACACTATCCCCTAGTCTCCCTCAATCAACCACAAAGGAAGATTGAGTCACTTACTATTGGCTCTCACAAAGATAGGGGTAATACAAACTTCCGGGGATCAACCACAAAGGAATGGGAGCTCACCGGCACCTCTAACCGTCTAGGAGCAAAGTTCCAAGAGTAACAAATGCGAATCAACAAATCAAAGTTGCTCCAAGTGCTTCAAGAGATGAACAAGTGAGAGCTCAAGGTTAGCACAAGCTTCACACCACCAAACTTCTCTCACACTCAAACCCTAGGTGAATCCTTGCAAGAATCAAACTTGAAAGGGAGTGGAGGAGTGAAATGAATGCCCAAGTTGGTGTTTTTCACAAGTTAGGTCAGTGGAGGCAGCAGCAATGAATGAGGCGGTGAAGGGTTATGTGTTCTGCGAAGGGGTATCGGATCTTCCGACCAAGAGTCGGATCTTCCGAAGAATGATAGATTAGTGTTAGAAAACCCCAGAGAAATTCCTGGCATTGGATCTTCCGACAGAGTGTCGGATCTTTCGGTGAGGGCCGGAACTTCCAGCAAGTGACAGAACAGAGCAAGAGTTGCTCAGAACAGTTCCAGGCGTCGGATCTTCCGGCCCCAGAACAAACCAAAACCGAGCTGGCCGAAACTTCCGGTCGGATCTTCCGGCCAGGGGTCGGAACTTGCATGTTACACACACTAAGGCTAAAAAACTGGCTAAGTCCCGGAAGATTCGACACGGTGTAGGATCTTCCGATGGAAGTTCCGATGCTAGGATCGTATCTTCCGATGGGAAACAACTCCAAACCGAGCCAGCCGGAACTTCCGGCCGGATCTTCCGGCCTAAGTTCCGACCAAGCAGACAACATGTGAATGTGACTTTGTTGTCTCTCAAGTGGATTTTCATCTCAAGCATAGCACTTATAACAACTAGAATTTGTCGAACACGTCCCCTTGATAGTACGGTGGTCCTATACTAAAATTCAAACCAAAATCAAATTAAATTCTTCGATCGAGTCCACCACCATAAGAAATCGAATTGGGGACCTTTTTTTCACATTTCTTTTCTTTTCTTTCATTTTATTCTTGCACAACTCATTCAAAGCATTATATCCAAATTTCTATTGTCATGAATCACCAAAATAGATTAAGTGCCTAGATGCACTTTCACTAACCCCTCCTCCGCCTCATCCTCCGCCATGGCTCCGGCGGCGCCGCGCCGCCTCCTCCGCTGCCCACCGCCCGCCTCCACGCTAATCCACTGTCGTCGCCGCCGTCTCCTCTTCCTCATTTCCGCCCCCGCCGCCGGCACCGCCCACCGGGGTCCCCACCGCCCGATCGGCGGCGCCATTGTCGCTCAGCCCTCCGCCCGTCGCCCCCGCCCGGGTCGGCCGCCGCCCCCCGACCCCTCCTTCTAGGTCCAGCCGGCGGTGGATCTCCCCCAGCAACTCCGGGCCCCTAACCCCGGGCCGCTAACCCGGCCGACGATGACGCGCGAGGCGGGGCGCGGCGGCGGCCTGCCGAGGAAGAAGGCCGCGTGTGGGTCGCACGCTAAAGCACGAGCGCGACTACTCGCGCAATAAACTTAACGCGCCATTAATATGACGTGTCAGAGTAACCGTTTTCTTGGAATCACGCATGCTGTGGTGGTCATCGGCTATATTTATGCAAAAATGCAAACTGATTTTTTTAACAAATAAGCTGCAAAATGATGACCTAATAAATATTGAATAAAGATAAGACAAATTATGTTCTTAGATATTTTTTTATTTAACATGGTATTCTTAAAATAGCTAGAAACAGTTACATAACGAACATGTGAAAGTTTCCACGAAATCAGAAGGCCCAGCAAGACCCAGGAGGACTGCGGAGTACGGCCAGATCGTGTATGTAAATTAAGAAGTCAGCCCAAACAAAGTTTTTTAAAATAACTTATCGGAAAAAGTCGTTTTAAGGTCTCTCACGTATCTCTCTGGTCTGGTTTTAAGCAATTTGGGCTGGGCTTATCAGCTTTTGCCCCATAAAGAGATCGATGCCAACCTGAAGGTGGCCCATGAAGAAATTGTAGGTGGATATACTTACCATGTACGGTTATACGGATGGATCTACATTTTTTTAACCTCTCAATTGTTTTGGATGACTAGCGGAGGAACATGTGCGCACGCACATATTTATAAAGAACTCAATTATTATACACTAATGCAAGCACTCTAAATGTAAATGGTTTGGATGCTTCAACCTAATTAGAGGTATGAACATTTTAGGCATAATTTAAAACTAAAATATACCACCTTATAAAGTTGTACTGCTAGCACAATAATTAAAATTGAACCGTGAGCCATCCATTTTTCATGGTCTTTATTCAATAAAAGAGTATAATCCTGAATTCTTTATACACAAAATTGCATCCATCTAACTTGTAAAATATCTAACTTGTAAAATAAGCAGAGAAATCAATTAGACATGATAAACACATATGATTTATGACATGACTTGAATTCTGAAAAAAAAAGCACCAACCAATTTTTGAGGAATTCAGTATTGCTGAACTTTTTAGTCTTGTAAACGGATTTGACTCGCAAACAAACAAAAGATGGAATAATAGTACCAGGACAAAGTTAGAAGAATATAACATGCATCAGAAAATCTAAGAGAAAATAAATTACTTGCATTTAAATGAATTGCACATCAAGTTCTTGCTTACAGAACAGAAGCAACCGCTTCATAGCTGATCAGTGCCTCAAGTCACAAGGCTAGGCTATGCTGTGGCCACTATATCTGGCACTTTATAGAATGCATGCCTCAGCATACTACTACACAGAAATATACCTAGATTAGAAAGTAAAATCAAAAGAATACATAACTGTGATAAGAGATTAATAGAAAAATGAGTGTCTGCTTTACAACAGACAGGATGCAACACTAACGTGTTAACCACCAACACGCAATCATCAAAAGCATGGCGATGATCACGCCAATTCACTTGTCCACCTGGTGCCTCATCTTAATTAGCTTCGAAACAGAGTTTGATAGACCAAAAATGTTCAGGATATCCAAAGCTTTCTTTTGAGTAATCTGCAGTACAGTCAAGGTAGATATTAGCAGGATGAATTTATAGCATCAAAAGCAATAAAAATTGATTGTGACCTCATTAATCTTTTGTTCTCCTTAGTAAATATTTTTTTACCAAAAGTCAATCCCTTTAGTCTGTGAATCTGTGAAAGATAGCCACACCTGGCTCGTAAGCTTCAACAAGTACCACGAGCTTGGAATATTTGGATGTGGCCACTGGCCAGTCGAGCCGAATTGCTGTTGCGTGTGCTATGTCGTCTTTCCCAAGGATACCGGCACACTGCATAGCAGGCTCCATTGTGCTCCTCTCGCTTTCCTAAGGATACCGCACAACATACTCTGATGCAATGCTTACGCTCTCTTTCTCTTCTTTAATATCTTTGCAACCAGATTCTTTGCAATCGTGTGGCAGTCGCACCATGTTCATGTGTTTGGAGATCACGTAGGGGAGGTAGTACCAACTCGGTAACGATGAGTCATAAGCAATTCTCCTGGTGGAGGTGATCGGGGCCACACCCTCTAATCTCTTCTTCCTCGTGTTGATCGCCAGCATCCATCCGGCTTGGTCCGTGTGCTCCAGCTTGCACGTGAGATAAACAACGTCCCCATCATGGACCCTCAACGCTGACACCGCCGCGACGTGGTCCTTGGGCTTTGGCTAGTGTCGCCTCTGATCCACCGGCACCACCGATCATCGTCCTCAATTCAGGCGGTAGCAGGCCGAGAAGCCTCGGGTCATCGATCACGATGTCATCGGCGCAGGCGTCGCAGTCCTCAATGGTTGGAGTTGTCAAGCCGCCTACTCCATGTGACGATCCTCCAGCCATCCTTGCCTCCTTGGTCTATATGGAGTGATGGACGTCGTCGTCAGGAGCGGCGGCGCTTTCTCCAAGTCCGAATCGTGCAGCACACCGTCTTGTTCAGTTGTTCCACGGACAACCTCCATCCTCCTCTGGTTCTCACCCTCGACAAACCAGATCACGCTGTCGACGCAGGTGACGTCACGGATCGACGTCGAGCGGTGCTCCATGAGTCACCTATTTCCCCCGACTGGCGGCGCGCAGGAACCATATGCGGCGGCGGCGCGTCGTCGAGCATGTTGATGCACAGGATGCCGCGCCGGAAGTCGACGAAGCCCAACGCGGATCCTCCAAACGCGAGCACCTTATGGGTTTGATGCGGCGGCTCGGTGGCAAGGGTCTCGTCACGGATGCGACGCCTTGACCACGGTGGAGGTGCAGCGTCGCCTAAAACAACAGTTCGGAGGAGGGGATATGTTTTTCATGCTGTATGGTATTTAAATAAGTGAGAAAAGAAGATTCTTATGTTATTTGGCAATTGCCCAGCGAGAGTTTTTTTTATTTGGTGGGTGCTTGCAGCTCGGTGCGGGTACAAATGGATGGGTAACATGAGCTATTGGTGAGAAAATAAAATCCAATACTGGAAAAACCCTCTAGAAATCATGGTTTCACTTAACGAAAAACTTTGGCCTCTTTTGTCCCCACTAGATCTGACAGGTGGGTCCTTTGTGTGGTGTGGGTAGTAATTTTAGGTGTGAAGATTTTAATTCTACTGGATCCTTTAGTATAGTAGATAGATAGATCTTATATTCGGATCCTTTATAGACAACGAATGGACAATCGGCTGGTAAAAGATTATGAGCACACTGTACATGAGAATGGACAACACTGCACGTGCGCCTTCTCGCTGTAAAAACCCAACAAATCTATACTAGAAGAGTGGAGCCCACCTATGATATTCACAGTAAGCTTATACGGCAATTGATTTTTCTATACTTATATAATAATCTTTATCTTTACACCTATCTAATATAATACTAAAGTAATGATTGATTCAATGGTACTTTATAATTTTATACAAAACCCATCTAATATTTATAAAAATCAACCGTACATCGTGTAGTATGTTGTATTTTTTTTAAAAATGATACATCATCTACCAACACACAGTATCTCGTCTCCTCTCGCCGTCCCGCGTTATGCAACGCACCCTTCATCTTCTCACATCGCTCGCAACCCCATTGTTGTCCCGACGTTGTTTCCGGACACGACATCTAACGAGGATATCTCCTTTTGCCACGCTCCTAACAAGACGCAGAATTAACGGCGTCTATGGCACTAGTAAGTTTTCGTTCGCGAAGCCCCCTTTACTCGTAGCAACGCATGGGTATTAATCTACCTGCAGTGCCCCATCTCCTCGTTGCCCCGCACCGCTGGACAAACCCCTTTATCTTCTCACATCTCTCGCATCCCTCCATCGTTCCAGGCAAAGCGTATACCAAGAATTTCTTATTTATCTTGCTCCTATTGGATGCGGAACAGGGAGAGGGGAGTGTCCATGACTCCTTCGCACCTCCCCTTCACCCATACCAACGCATGGACATCTATCTACCGGTGGTACCTCATCTTCTCTCGTTGTCGTGCACCGTCGCATGCACCCTTTATCTTCTCACGTATCTCGCACCCCTGTCGTGTTGACTTGCCGTCCTTCCGAACGTAACGTCTACTAAGGGTCTCTCTTTGTCGTGCTCCTCATCGATGCGGAATCTGCGGCATCCATAACTCCTACTCGCCTTCGCTTATAAAGTCCCCTCCACCCATAACAACACAGTGGTATTTATCAACCCACAATACCCCACCTCCTCTCATTATCTCGCACCACCACACATCCATTCGTCGTCTCATATCACTCGCATCCCTATCGTTGGCCCGCCATCATCTCAGGTGTAGTATCTACTGAGAATCTCTGCTTTATCGTGCTTCTCATCGGACGCGGAATCAGGTGCATCCATAGCTCCCACACGCATTCGCAATGAAGCCCCCTTCACCCGTAGAAATGTATGGACAAATTTGCTAGTAATAATAAAGCAAGGATTGATTAACATTATGTCATGATTTTGTAGAAAACTCCCTAATATTTATGAAATTTAACTTGTGGTCCTTTGCACTCTAGCCGCCCACGGGACATCATCGTCTATAACCAATGATTTTCTCGGCAAAGTGGAGCTCAATGATGGTCTCTGGGATGCTGGAGATGTGTCGTGGCCTCATGTGGGAGCCGGGAGGTCGGGCCCATAGGCAAAAATACATGCGCAACTTGCATTGTGCACCGGCGTTTCCCTGGCTTTGTCCCTACTGAGGCAGAGCCCATCACCAATAGGGCCTGCGCTAGCCTAGAGGGAGGGGATATCGTCAGAGGGAGATAGAGGTTAAACGGAGAAGGAAGGCGACGGCGAAGCGACACGCGGCTCCACGGTAGAGGCGCACAGCGACAGAGGGGAGTTTCTTCGTCTTTGCGCGCGTGGATCCATGCCTCAATGCAGGCGAGGGTGAGCTCCATCCAGGCGAGGCCCCGACGTCGTGGATCCGTGCCTCAATGCAGGCATCGTGGGCATGTTGTGTCGTGGCTAGCATGGCGATGATGCTTGGTGCACCTGCATGCTGTAGTGTGTGACGTAAGGCTATGCACACTCGTCAACCTTTACTCTCATCCTCTAAAAAGAATATTCTCGTGAGTCATCGAGATTCTCTACTACATGTTAATTTCTTCCGCATCCATTATCCTCTATATTTTACTCTATCCCAACTACCACCACGTGGGACCCACCTATCTTTTTTTTTCACCTCGCCTTAGCGGTGACGACGTAGGTGGGCGGATGCAGCATCCCGGCGACAAGGCGCACAGAGAGGAGGGGTACATGGGAGTGTGGAAACAACAAAGTTGACAAGGTCCGACATCGGGAATGGGCCGTAGGCGGCTTCCCGCGGCGGCGGATCTAGGCCGGGGTCGACGGCGGGCGACCGAGCGGCACGGCGGCGGCGGCTCCACCCACTCCCACTCCCCTACCCAAACGGTGCCCCCTTCCCCTCCCCGGCCGGGGCCTCTCCCTCTGTAACACCCAAAAATAGCCCATTTAAAATTTTTAGTAATTAATTTGCTTTTATTGAATTTCTTATATTTAATATAGGTTAAATAAATTATTTATGAATATTAAAATCAAATATAAGTTGTAGAAATATTTTTGATGCATTCATGCTGCTGCACTGTGTTTTGTTTGATGGCAAGTTAAGTTGGAATTTAAATTCTGTTTAAATTTGAATTTAATTTACATTTGTTTGAGCCTAAGAAAAGTTAATTCAAGTCGAGTTCGCTTTTGCTCCCTAAGCTTTTTCTCTGGTCCACTTCTGCACCTCCTATTTCTCCCCCGAGCTCAGCCCAATACCCTCCCTTCTTTTCCCTCGGCCCAGCCCGCCAAACCCCTTCCCCCTTCTCCACCTGGGCCCAACTCCCTGCTCGGCCCACCACTCCCGCGCAGCACCAGCTCCCCCTTCCACTGACAGCCCGGCCCCACTTGTTGGTCCTCTCTTCCTCCTCCCGCCCGACACTCCCTCCATCCTCGGCGCCAATTTCACCGCCCGGCCGGTCATCCCCGCCACTCCCCGCGCCCCTGGACCCACCTAGCACCTTCCCCGAACCTTCCATGGCCCCCACCCTTCCTTTCCCGGCCGTCCCGAGCTTGGCAAGTCGCCCTGCGCTTGGAAAGCGCGGATCATCGGCCGCCATCGTCGGTCTCACGATCCGCCCACCAAACACCCCCTGGGCCCTATTTAAGCCACACACCGAGCCCCTGGAGCTTCACCGGCCCTCTCCCAAGCTCCTAGTACCCCCAGCATCTTCCCCCTCGCCAAGCGCCACCGCTCGTCGGCCGCCACCGACAAACTCCACCGTCGTTGCTCTCTGCTCGACTTGAGCCTGCCCTAGAGCTTCGTAAGGAGGTAAGGATCCTAGCCGAGCAGCTCCCCACTCAATTCGCGCTCTCTCCCGTGCCTAATCGCTCGCCGATCCTGAACAGCGCCGCCGGAACTGTCGATGATTTATGTCGAGCACGTCTATCTGGGGGTATCCCAGGGAGTAGATTAGTGGGTCTCGCCGAGTTCTAGGAACGACAGTGCACGAACAACACAAAGATTTAGATACGTTCGGGCCGCGAGTAGCGTAATACCCTATGTCCTGTGTGTTTGATTGTATTGTCTATGAATTGAGTTGTTTTGAGGGGGTCCCTGCTCCTCCTTATATACTAGGGGAGCTAAGTTACAGATTGATTACAAAGACTACTCGTATCCGACCTGGAAGGTTACATTAAGGTAATCTATCATGAATACGAGTAGTTCTACTACTTGACTACATCGTCCTATACCTTATCTGGCTAGTCCAAAGCAGTCGGGTCATAACTCTCCATATCGAGTAGTTTAATTCCTTATATGAGTGGCCCTAGGGATCCTGGCCCCACAAGCCCCGAGCATCTTGCGCCTTTACTTCAACTCTTGAATCTTTTTGGTATTTTCGAGTAGTTAGACCTAAGCCCAAGATGCTCAAATCTCTTCTAATGAGTAGTTTCTTTAGAGCACATCTTTTGATGTACCCAATAGGCATAGCCCCCGAGCCTCCAAGTACTCTTTATGTAATTGAAGGCTCAGAAAACTAATCTTGAATTTCACCTGAATAGTCTAATGGTGCGTTCCAAGTAGATGCAACCATCGAAATGTTGAGTAGCTTCTCTTTAAAACTAGTCAAAAGCCCTGAATAAAGTAAGACCTTCGGTCTTTTGAGTAGTTTTTGTTAAAACTAGTCAAAAGCTTTGAATAAATAAGGCCTTCAGTCTTCTGAGTAGTTTTGTTAAAACTAGTCGAAAATCTTGAATAAAGGATGATAGATCTAAAAGAAATCTTATCTTTCAAATGCAACTTCTGAATCCACGAGTACTTTTAAGTAGTCTTTGGATCAAGCTCTGCTCCCTTTATTTACTCCAAGCCATGAATCCCAATACATACTTGATAATTATTTTCATAAGAACCAACATGTTTTTTCGAACATCCATGTAAGTATAACAACTTTCGAGTTGTCTTCAAATGTAAGAATTGATCAACTGTAATTCCGTATCAACGAGTGGTTTTGTTAAAACCAGTCAAAGATCTTTTTCTACTGTTTTCCGCCTTAAATCTCGGAAGGAAATCAAATCCCAGAATATCCGTTAGCAGCCCCGAGCTTTGAATCAAAAGAATATCTTTGATTTGAAGATCTGATTAATCACCAGAATTCTGTTGTAATGGAAGCCGAAATTTACGCCGGGAAAAACTAACTTACGAAAAACCAAGCCTTTCCCTGTAACAGAATGCGATACGCCGTAGATACTATTCAAAACAGTAACCCTAACCGAAAGTTATAAATCTGAATTGAGACCTTCATTTGTTTCATTAACCTTGAGCGTAGCGCGATAGCCTTTTGTCTCCTCATCGTAAATTCCTTGTCTTTTAGAACTTTACGCGCTTGCTTCTCTTGTGAATGCGAGAGAAAAGTAAAGTCTTAACTCGATCTACAACCATGAGCCAAAAGAGAGCAGATCCCAAAAACATAGAGAAAGCCGCTGTTGCTAAGCCTGCGGAGAAAAATGCACCAAGGAAGAGAGTTCCCTTGGTAGATCCAAACACAAAGCCGGATTGCAAAACTCATCATTCTCCCGCTGATGCTTGGAAATATTGCACCGCAAAGGAAGGAGACCTTCATGACCTGGTGGAGCAAGGTTTGCTCTTATCCCAGGAAACTCTTGAGTGGAAGGCTTGCTTCAATGCACAATTTCCCACTGAAAACACAAATGAAATTCCTTTGTTTGTGTCTTTTTGTGAGCGCGGAGTAGGCCTTCCAATCTCATCTTTTTTCCGTGAACTCCTTGACTTTTATAAACTCCAACTCCATCATCTGAATCCTAATGGGATTCTGAATATTGTTGTATTTGTACATGCTTGCGAAACATTCCTTGGCACCAATCCGAATCTAGCTTTATTCCGCACTTTGTATCATGTAAAGCCCCATCCAAATTTCCAGAGGATGGAAGTGGTTGGAGGAGCGGGAATTCAATTCCGCCTAAGGATGAAAGAGCAATGGTTCTCCATGCCCCTTAAGGAGTCGTGTGGAGACTAGAAGTCCGAGTGGTTCATAATCGGTGAGTAGTCAAAAAACGAGTACTCTTCCTATAGTATTTACGGTCAATGAACATTGTTATACACTAATCTTGTTCCTGTGTAATTGTAATACAGCAGGGAATCATGGAAAAAGTTGTCTTGTCAAAGATGGATGGTATCCCAGGGATCTATCCAACTGGAACACCAAGCCAACCACCGAGGAGGCCAAGGATGTGCCCGCTTTGCTAAAGCGAGTTCAATCATTGAAGAATAAAGGCTTAACTGGAGTGGGGATAGCCTTCAGTTTTCTCAAGAGAAGAATTCAACCACTCCAAGAGCGTATCAATCTTGGATACAAGTATGAGGGTAATACAGATCCTTCCCGCATGGTGCCAGAAGAGCTCTCAGATGAGACTGTGCCAATGCGCTTGTCGCGCATGTTTAGCAATGTAAACAACAAGAAGCCATACATCGCCAAAGAGTTCTGTAAAGGCCAATCTCCAAGTTCTGTAAGTACTCGCAACCTTTAAATTTTAGTTATTCTGAACATGCGTCTCAATACTGATTCTTCTCGTGTAGTCGGCCACTGATTCTGACGGGCCAGTTGGTGGCCTGTCTCCGCAAGATTGGGAGAAGTTTGGAAAGAGTTCTTCAGAAAAGTCAGAGCCATCGAATGAGAAAACAGAGGCGATTGCTGACGATGTAGAAGAACTTGAAGTAATATCCGACGAGAAGGCAGCTGACTCGGATGGCAAGCAAGTTAATCTTCAAGGTAAGAGAAGTCTTCATAATAAAATTTGAGTACTTTATCTGTTCCGCCATTTAATTTGGATGTATTGTTTCCGAAAAACAGAGGATATAGAAATAGTACCAAAAGTTCCCACAGGGGTAAAACGGAAAAGAACCACTCGGTCTCGATTAGATACCCCTTCAGGAGCATATGTGCCTGAAGCAGAAGAAGGTTAGCGTATCAAGATTTCCAAATTTATCATCGCTGTTCAAAGCTCCTCAACTACAAGTGTCATGGCGAGTAGTACCACAGGGAGTACAACTAGCTCCAAAGTGGGCGTGCTGAAGTTGAAGAAGTTCAACTTTAATAAAAAAACCACCGCACTGACAAAGTAAGTTTGTTAAATCAAGATATCCTTTCAATTGAGCCATAATTCAGCTATTGAATCTTGCATTCTTTGTGAAGGGTTCCGTCTGGCGCACTTGCGAGCGCGCTGCATGCGCCACAAGAACAATTGAAAAAAAGCTGAAGAAACAGAGCATGATGAAGAAGAAGTCCTCCCTGGTGCTGTCGATGAAAGTGGCGGAGTTTCAAGACTGAACCAATCTCCAGAGAAAGAGCCATCTGATGTTAATTTGGCTTCAGAAGCAAACCCCCGTAGAGACTACAAACCAGGGAGATGCCGAAAGGCCGCCGTCAATTGTGGAGGTAAATCATATAGCCTTTACTCTGTATATCTCCCAGAATTTTATATGAACAATGCTTGTAAAACCATGAAGGTTGGTTTGGAGGCTGGAGAAGTCACCAATATTGTTATCAAACAAAGTACTCCACCGCCACAAGGAAGGGCTACTGACAATGAAGCAATGCAGCTGAAGCAACACCTAGAAGCCGCTCTGGTAAGAGGAAAGCTTAATAGAAAATAGTTAATATAGTAGTTATTAACTAACATCAAATGTAGGCTTTGGTAGATAAAATGGAGAAGAATAGAGATGCAAGTCTGGAATCTCGAATAAAAGAACTCGAAGAAGATCTTGCGGCTGCCTATGAGGCGCGGGAAAAAGCTCGAGTAGATAATCAAGACTTGGTTTCTCGACTACACAAACAACTCGAGGGAATGGGAGATGAAAAATCTCGAATGGATACTCGTAACCGGGCGTTGATCCGAGACAACAATAGTAAGTAAAGCAAATTTTGTACACTTAATCATTAATTTAGTCATATGAAGTGTAATCATAGACTTGTCTTGTTTCTGCAGGATTGAAAAAAGAATTGGTTGAAGAACAGAGCAACAACACATCGTGGTATAACTTGGCGCAATCCAAAACCGAAGATTGTGCCCGCTTGGAGAAAGAACTCGAGGATCTGAATGGAAGATTTGCCAAGGAGCATCAGATCCGTGTTGACATGGAACAAGCTTGCGCCAGGGCCTTGGCGGGACAACAAGCCAAACAACAAGAAGTGGAGGATCTCCAAGCTGAGAAGAAGGCCATAGAAGAGGCGGTGCTCCCCATCATTGACATGGTAACACCGTAGGGTGTTGCTACTACTAACCAGTCATTATTGGAGCGGATCAGCGCAGTGCCTGGACAAATTACTGATTTTTGTAAGAATACCATGAAGGAGTGCGTCAATCAGCTGCTAGCGATGGTGAAGGCGCACAATCCAGACGCTAAACTTGAAGTCGTAGAGCTTCCATAAGGAATGTAAATTGAAGGATTCGAAGAGTTGGTGAAAGAAACAGAGCTAGCCGCAGATACTTTTATTGACTCGTTAGAGTAGATCTGTATTGTAACTTGAAGTACTCGTTGAAAATACTCTGTTTTGAATCCGATATGGATACTTGTCCATGTATATAACATTTGATACTTGTTTAAAGTAATCCTTTGGAAATACTACTGTATAAGTAATATCCAATAGTTTGTGCGTATGTGAAGTACTGTGGGTAGTATATTTGATGAGTGACTACAGTTTAAGTAATCCAGTGGTCGTATAAGGTTCGCAACTAGGAGGAGTTGAATCGAGCCTTCAATTTACATGTATAGGTGAGGGTAATTCATCCAAGATTTTTAGGTGTTTTGATACCTCCTTTTAAAAGGGAATCCTGGTTTCTTTTGAGCGGGAGTAGAAAACTACTCGGATACCACACGACGGCTAACGCCGTAATGAACATGGTATAGTTTTATCTAATGAGATAAAGGATGCCATGACTTGTAGATGACAGGGAAATATAACTTTATTAATTTGTGAACAAGGGTTGTTTTACAACGTCTCGAATACAATGTCCCGTGTTACGGGTAAAATTTGCGGAGATGTTCTATGTTCCATACATTTGGCAATTCCTCTCCCTCCGAGGTTTGCAGCCTGTATGTACCAGGTCCAATGACTTGTTTTACAAGAAAAGGACCTTCCCATTGAGACATAAGCTTGTGCAACCCTTCGGTCTTTTGGATTCGACGTAGTACCAAGTCTCCTATAGTAAAGGATCGAGATTGAACAGAGCGTTGATGAAAGCGACGTAATCCTTGAAGATAACGCGTGTTCTAAATAAGAGCTGCTACTCGAGCTTCCTCGATGCCATCAACATCCTGAGACCTTTCTTGATGAGCGAGTTGTTCATCATAATTCTCCAAACGCGGGGCTTCCCATAAAAGATCGGCGGGTAGAACTGCTTCGGAGCCGTAAACCAGGAAATATGGTGATTGGCCAGTAGCCCTGTTGGGTTGGGTGCATAGCCCCCAAAGCACCGAGGGCAACTCTTTTGCCCATTTTCCACCATATTTCTTTAGAGGTTCATATAATCTGGGTTTTAAACCTTGCAGTAACAAACCATTTGCTTTTTCCACTTGTCCGTTGGCACGAGGATGAGCAACTGAAGCATAATGTATCTCAATGGAATATCTGTCAAAGTAGTCTTGGAATTCTTTGCTGGTGAATACAGAGCCGAGGTCTATGATAATGTTGTGAGGAACTCCAAATCTCTGGACAATACCATCAAAGAATTTGATCAAATTACCGGCTTTAGCGTTTACTAAGGGCATTGCTTCGATCCACTTGGAAAATTTATCGATGGCTACGACGAGCCACTCGAATCCGCCTGGAGCTTTGGTAAGGGGGCCAACGAGATCAAGACCCCAACAAGCGAAAGGCCATGATAGTGGTATAGTGTTGAGGTCGTGTGCTGGAACATGAGCTTGTCGTGCGAAGAATTGACATCCTTGACTTTTTTTACGATGTCCGCTGCATCATGCTTGGCTGTTGGCCAGAAAAAACCTGCTCTGTAAGCTTTGCCGACCAAGGTTCGTGAAGCAGCATGATTACCACACATGCCGCTATGAATTTCTTGTAGCAGAGCTTTTCCTTGGTCAATTGTAATGCATTTCATTAAGACGTTGGCCGAAGCCCCACACCTATAGAGTACATTATCCACTACTACGTAATTAGCAGCTCGTCGTTGAATGCGTATTTGCTCTGACTTCTGCTTTGGTAATTTGTGGTCTTTCAAGTACTCAATGAAAGGAGTCATCCAGTCAGTGTCGATTACCATAATCTGAGTTTCTGGCTGGTATTGGGATTGCGTGGTCTCAGCTCGTGTTGGTCCCTTAATGGATGGCTGGAGTAGTTCTTGGACGAATATTTCTGCTAGGACGTCAGCTCGCCGAGATCCTAGCTTTGACAGGGCGTCTGCGGCGACGTTGTGGTCACGAACGACGTGGTGAAACTCCAAGGCTAGAAAGTTTCGTTCTAGTTTACGAACCTTGTGAACGTAGGCATCCATTGTCTCTTTGGAAGCAGATACCGAGCGATGCAGCCAGACGGAGCCCGTGCAGCATAGCCGAATCACCATAAACAACAAGTCGCTTGATACCGAGCGATGCAGCCAGACGGAGCCCGTGCAGCATAGCCTCGTACTCTGCTTCATTATTGGTGACCTAAAACAGGATTTGTAGAACGTATTTGAGTTGATCTCCTTTAGGAGATATAAGAAGTACGCCTTCACCTCCTCCTTCGAGTTTGAGTGATCCATCAAAATACATGACCCAGTGCTCAGGCCGAGTGGTTGTCGTAGAATTTTGAATTTCTGTCCATTCGACTGTGAAGTCAGCAAGAGCCTGGGACTTGGACGGCTATTTGAGATGTGAAGTCAAGGTGGTATGCTCCAATTTTGGCTTTCCATTTGTAGATTCGACCTGTTGCGTCTAGATTATTGAGGATTTCGCCTAGCGGGAATTTAGTTACGACTGTGATGTGGAAAGCTTGGAAATAATGTCGTAGCTTCCGTGATGTGATGAAGACGGCGTAGAGTAGTTTTTGGACTTGAGGATAACGAATCTTGGACTCGGAGAGTACTTCACTGATGTAGTAAATTGGCCGTTGTATTGGGAATAGATGGCCGTCTTCTTGTCTTTCAACTACTATTACAATGCTGACCACATGGGTTGTCGCTGCAATGTATAGATATAGATGATCACCCTTCAAAGGTGCTGTGAGTACTGGCAGAGTAGATAGATATGTTTTGAGTTCTTCGAACGCCGTATGTGCTTCATTCGTCCATGAAAACTTATCCTACTTTTTAAGCAATTTGAAGAAAGGGAGGCCTTTTTCTCCTAATCTTGAGATGAACCTGTTTAAGGCTGCGATGCATCCTGTCAGCTTCTGGACATCTTTGACGTTCTTCGGTACTCCCATGGTAAGGATTGCTGAAATCTTTGCCGGATTGGCTTCAATACCCCTGTTACTGACCATGAACCCCAAAAGTTTCCCTGACGGAACACTGAAGACACATTTGGTTGGGTTGAGTTTCCAACAGAATGTTCTAACGTTGTCGAATGTTTCTTGAAGGTCATTGATGAGATGTTCTGACTGCCTTGTTTTGACGATCACATCATCAACATATGCCTCTACATTGCGCCCAATTTGTTTGGATAGGCACGTTTGTATGGCTCGCTGATATGTGGCACCGGCGTTCTTCAATCCAAAAGACATAGTTGTATAGCAGTAAGCACCGAAGGGGGTGATGAAAGATGTTTTGATCTGATCTTCTTTATATAGAGCTATCTGATGGTATCCTGAATAGTAGTCCAGAAAACATAGTAGTGCGCATCCTGCCGTGGAGTCGACGACTTGATCAATGCGTGGGAGTCCCATGGGATCTTTTGGGCAATGCTTGTTCAAATCTGTGTAGTCGACACACATCCGCAACTCATTGTTGTTTTTCTTCTGAACTAACACTGGATTAGCCAACCACTCGGGATGGAAGACTTCTTTGATGAAGCCTGCGGCGAGTAGTTTGGCGAGTTCTTCTTTTGTTGCCTCTCGTCTATCTTGTGCAAATTGTTGGAGGCGTTGTTTTTTGGGTTTTGCGTTCTTGTAAATGTTTAGTTTGTGCTCGACAAGTTCTCTACGAACACCAAGCATATCAGATGGTTTCCAAGCAAAAATATCTTTATTATCTCGGAGGAACTTGACGAGCGCGTCTTCCTATTTATAGTCTAAATCTGCCCCTATAAGGGCAGTTTTGGATGGATCGCCCATCCCAAGATTTACAGTTTTGAGCTGTACTTCTTCAGAGGGCTTGAAGTTGGCACTTGTTGACTTCTTGCTGGGTACTTCTAGGTCATCTTCCTTCGACATCTTGGCCAAGGCAAGTACTTCCAGCATCTGGGTAGGGACGTGAGAAGTGGCGGCGAATTCTACTGCCTCGACGTCGCAATCATATGATACCTCTAAGTCTCCCTTTAGGGAAAGTACTCCGTTAGGAGCAGGCATCTTGAAAACCAAGTATACATAATGCGGAATCGCCATAAATTTGGCGAGGGCTGGTCGCCCAAGAATCGAACTTGATGTACTCGGTTCTGAAGTTTGCTTCCGTCCCAAAGGTAATTGGTAGTGTGACCTGACCCAGGGAGATTGCTGCATTGCCTGGGACAATGCCATAGAATGGAGCGTCTGTAGGCTTGAGGTATTTTGTAATGTCTAGGCCCATCTTCTTGAATGTGTTTGTGAAGATGACATTGAGCCCGCTGCCTCCATCAATGAGTACTTTAGTCAGTCTGGCTTGTGCCACAACCGGGTTTAACCAGAGGATATCTCCCAGGATTTGCAAAGTTTGTTCACTGGTCTGTTCTAGAGAATGTGATAGGCACTTCTGACCACTTTAGGTATGTTGGGGTGGCAGGTTCTATCGCCATGATCTCTCGCAGAGTGAGCTTCTTGGCGCGCTTCGACCGGTTCAGGGTTTCTCCACTGAATAGTACGGCTACGACGTTCTCGGCATTTGGGAAGTTATTGCCAGGGTCTTTGTCGTCTTTGTCTTCCTTTTTCTTGTCGGTTTTGGGAGCATCTTGTGTTTGCTTGTCAAACTCCTGCTTTAGGTGAAAACATTTTGCCATCGTGTGCTTGCCATTGGGGTGGTAAGGGCAAGGACCATTTATGACGTCTGCCGCTGAACGAGTCTTACGACTGGGGCGCTGGACCGTCGCGACCGTGTTGTCTGGCTTGCGCTTCCTGTTATCGCGTTTGATTTCCCGATTGTTTGGGCGATCATTGCGTCGGTCGTCGTTGTCTTTGTTGTGATTGTTGGTATTGTTGTCGTGATGTCTGTCAAAGCGCTCCCGCCCTCGGTCGTCTTGGTCTGCCCATTCGGCGACAATGCGTCACAGCTCACTGATGTTTTCTGGACGACGTCGGCCGAACTCACGATGTAATTCCCGGGTGTAGAGACCATCATGGAAGCAGTCGATTACTTCCCGATCAGAGATATCCACGATTGTGGCTCTTTTATTGAAGAATCTCTTGATGTATTTTCGCAAGGTTTCTCTTTTTCCTTGCTTGCAAGCTGCAAGTTCATAACGGGTTCCGGGCCGAGTCCAGGTTCCCTGGAAGTTGGTGGTGAATTTCCTGGTGAGATCGTCCCAGGAGTCGATGGACCCGGGGCGGAGGCCCTCGAGCCATGTTAGGGGCGTGGTATCTAGCATAACGGGGAAGTAGCTGACTTTGATGTCGTTGGATCCCCCGGCCATCTGGATGGCTGTAGAGTAGATTCGGAGCCATTGTTTAGGGTCTTGCTTGCCCGTGAACTTCTCAATTCCTGTAGGTTTGAACTTGCTTGGCCATTGGATTTCTTTTATGCGCCTGGAAAAAGCTGGGAAACCGTCATATTTATCACTTGGTGATCGATCACTCCGGAAGCTAGAGGAGCTGCGGTCGGAGTCATATTGTCGTCCACGATTGTGGTTTTGGGGAGGTCGATCGCTATAATTTGAGGACTCTTGATGTCGGTGGCGATCATTACGGTGCTCTCCTCGGCGATCGTTGCGATGTTCTTCATGACGGTCGTAATGGCGTTCTTGATCGCGTGGTCGGTTTCTGTAATTGTGATGGGGTGGAGGCCCGTAGTTGCGGTCGTAGTCTGCGCGGCGACGGAGTTCGGATTCCATGCGCCTTTGTTGACTCGACTGAATGACAGAGCGAGCATCGCGGTTGTCGTTAATGACGTTGCGAAGGTCTCAATCTCGTGGCCTTGCATCGTCTTGGTTGTTATTGCATCCTCTCCCCTGCTGGTGATTGCGGTCAGCGTCTTGGCTATGTCGATGTCCTCCAGTGGTGGCAATTGAGTCTTCATGTGGGGAAGGCCTCTCAGCGTCTGGGTGCCTGGTATCTGGTGTGTGGTGGCTAGGATTCGCTTGGTTCGTAGCCTTCTGAGCCGTGTCGACGAGTGAGAGTACTTGTCTGACAGCAGGGGTGTCGGGCAAGGCCCTGACAAGTTCTGCTGCGACGGAGATGTTTAATGGCGCGTTTTGGGATATTAACTGGTCTCCGACCATATCAAAATCCTATGTAAGGTTTCTGATGGCATTGGCGCGTATCGCAGCGTTAAGACGCCTCTGCTTGCGCTTGGCATTCCTTTCTTGACGCGCGGTTTTTTGCTCCTCTGTTTCTTCGTCAGCAGTGCGTTCCTCTTCTGAAACGTCGATGATCAGCTCGCGGTCATATTGGGTGCCTTGATCTTTGTTTCCAGCCATGAACACCTGATGACTTGGGTCTTGTTCGCTGAGGACGATCTGAGTGGTTGAAAAGTTGTCGCTCGAGCTTTCAGTTGGGGTGGTGAGCGATGCAGTCTTGCCGTCTTGGAAGGGGAGTTCTTCCAGTATAACAGCAGTAAGTCTTGAGTCGTTGTCCCATGAAGTGTCGGCCGGAATCGCTCCGGGCCAGTGAACGGCGAGTCCTCCGGGTGTTCTAGTCACGACTAGTCCGGACGGGAGGTGAACGAGTGGTTCCTCCAACACGAACTTGGTGTCGAAGTGAGTGTGATGGTGTAGGCGTGCCACGTTATCGAGATCATCACTTAGCAGGATGGTGAAGTCATCATCATCATCCCTCGATGGCGCTGATGCCGGCTCAGGGTCGTCGGGGCGACTTGGCTTTGAGTGATACTCCTGGGTCATCCTTGCCTCTTCTTTTGTGGCACGACTCTGTTTAAGCGAATTCACTACGTTGGAGAGTTCAATTGGGAGCCGATCTGGGGGGTTGTCCGATGGCGTGGCCAGCTTAGAGTTCCCTGCTCTTTCCATAACTGGGATCGAGTTGTACTCAGACTCGGCCTGGAGAATCCCGAGCGGAATTGGAGTTAAGATCGAACTCGAAGTTAGAGCCGAGGTCGAGTTGGAAGTAGTCACCGAGCGGGAGCCGGGGTTGTCCGCAAGGTAACTTGCGAACCTACCATCACTTTTAGCGACAAAGGTCCATGCACCGAAAACGAAAGTGGCTCCTTCGACGTCAGTGATCTTGAAGGTGGTAAATCC
Source organism: Echinochloa phyllopogon (assembly GCA_033239725.1). Lineage (NCBI taxonomy): Eukaryota > Viridiplantae > Streptophyta > Magnoliopsida > Poales > Poaceae > Echinochloa > Echinochloa phyllopogon. The sequence continues at coordinate 15,991,152 of BTCW01000015.1, read as the reverse complement.
CATCGTCCCTGATGGTGAGCTTTTGGCGAGATGCCCCACGGTGGGCGCCAAGTGTCGAGGATTTATGTCGAGCACGTCTATCTGGGAGTAGATTAGTGGGTCTCGCCGAGTTCTAGGAACGACAGTGCACGAACAACACAAAGATTTAGACAGGTTCGGGCCGCGAGTAGCGTAATACCCTACGTCCTGTGTGCTTGATTGTATTGTCTATGAATTGAGTTGTTTTGAGGGGATCCCTGCTCCTCCTTATATACTCGGGGAGCAAAGTTACAAATTGATTACAAAGACTACTCGTATCCGACCTGGAAGGTTACATTAAGGTAATCTATCATGAATACGATTAGTTCTACTACTTGACTACATCGTCCTATACCTTATCTGGCTAGTTCAAAGTAGTCGGGTCATAACTCTCTATATTGAGTAGTTTAATTCCTTAGATGAATGGCCCTAGGGATCCTGGCCCCATAGGAGCCGTCCCGCCTCGCCGTCCGAACCACTCGCCGGCCGATCGTCGACGTGAACACCTCTGGTGAGCACTCCATGCCGTCCTGGTGCTGTAGGATCTAACCGCGTGGCAAATGGAGGCCTGTAGCTCGAGTTAGACTCAAGTCCGGCGAGCCTCCGCCACCGGACGAGTGGCGCCGCCGTCCCCGCTGCCGCCGGCCGCCTTCCCCCTCTGCCCGGTCCACTCCGAGCCGTCGGATCCTGATCTGACAGCGCTCAAACACTCGAGCCCCCGAGTCAAAACAAGTCGTACCGGTCAGCTGGTGCGTTTTTGTTAAAGAGCCCCCCAACTTTCCGGTATTCAACCCGCGCTCTAGCCCAGTTCAAAAGTAATTACACCTAGGTCCTATTTTTAGCGGAAAGCCCCCTGTCCTTTTTAAAATATAACCCGTTGTCCTTTTAGGTCAGTTTTGCACGTTAGCCCTCAAGTTTTTATGTATAATTATGTTTAGGTCCTTGTTTTCTTTCAAATAATCCCCTAGAAACATTTAAAACTTGCCAACAGGTCCCTAGATCTTAGATTTGCCATATCTTTTCCGTTCTAGCTCCGATTTAGGTGATTTTCGCGCTCATGTGTTCGTAGTGAAGTGTAGATTAGTTTTAAAACCTTTTTATGTGTTGTTTCTACTGTTTTGTGTACTGTTCTAATAGAATTATATTTGTTTGCATGTGTTGGTTTGCGTGTATGCTTGTGTGGTGCTTCGTGTCCAGTCGGTGAGCCGTTAGCTTTGGACTTCAAGTTCGCGGAGGACTTTCTGGAGCAGGACTCGCAGCAGTAGCAGCACTTCAAGGAAGGCAAGTTATAGCACGGACAATCCTTGCTACCTAAACACACCTTTTATATTCATTTACTTTCATATGCATGTGTCTAAATTGATGTCCCATTAAGGTTGTACCTAGTTTTGTATATCCTGTACCTTGATAACCTTGGGTTTATGCATATGGGTAGAATCTTTGCTATGCGCATCTACTGTCACCAATGTTTAATTGTTAATCTTGATCTAATGGTTCACATTAATGATAAAGTTAAAACTTGCTTTTTAGCAACATGGTTTAGGGAACTAGGGCATGTGATGTGTGCTTTGCTCCAGTGTCTCTCCCTAAGGTCCGGTTCTTAAAGCGGCAACCCAGGAGCCTGTTGCCACCGCTAGAACTATTATGGCTCTGGTCTTGGTCAAGTAACTTGTACGTCTCTAGCTTGCCAGTGGTTACCATTGGGTCCAACGGCGTTAGTGGACACAAGGTGAAAGGGTGTTTATTGATTGCACCGGGGACGGGTGATCTGTCGGCTATGCCCTCGTGAGGCACAGTCCCATGCTGGGAGTCCCTGCAATGGGGAACTCCACAAGTTGCGCATGGATGGGTGTGACGCCCGCGTGTTGGATGCCATTGACCCCCTCATGGTGTGACTCTGTGAGCGTACGTCAATCCCGGTGCCTAAGGTCTCACCACCTTGTTAAACTAGCGGCTACTGTCTCGTTAGGGTGTCTTGTGAAAAACCTCGTAGTGTCTCTATGCCGTCACACCTCGGAAGTGTTGATGTGCGTGGTTGGGTGCAAAGTTCCTTTGAACTTTTACGCGACTGGTGGGTAAATGGCGAAACCTCTGCAGATTGTACAATCTATCATGATAGCCTTGCTCAAGGTCACGAGCGGCCTGGATCCTTTTTTATTAGAACATGATGTCTATTTATGTTTAATGTCACTTCTACTTTATTTAATTGGGTTACAACTGGGTTTCACATACTTGTAGTAACTTGGATCATGCTAAAATGAATCAACTAAAAGTGCTAATGCGGTTAAGCCGTGTCTAGCCTTATTTTGGGCCTTCATGTACCCGTGCTATTATTGCTAAGTAATTGTTTTACTTACACTTGCCATTATTCAATAAAATCCCGGATGGGTAACAGATTGGGTTGTGCATGAGACTGCTGCTGAGTTCCCTAAGGACCTGCCGTACTTCTGAGTTGCGCTCTCCCAGTCAGAGTCCCTGTGGACTACGGCCCCGCTGTAGTTGAGAGTTATAGACTTCCGTTGTAATAATCATTTATGATATACTCTGATGTAAAATATTTTATTTTGAGCATTTGTACTCTGTTTATCATATTTGTTCGATGTATGTGTTCTGTGGACTTCCTGGGAACAGGTATGGCCGCATACGGGTTTTGTGAAAATCCGGGTGTGACACCCTCTCCTCCACGGAGCCCTCTCCTTCTGCTCCCCAATGTCGGGCCTCGCGACAGCGGTGGAGTAGGGGGTGGCCTCCCTGACTGGTGCCGCGGCGGCCATCGGCGGCCCGGATGTGGCAGGGGCGACACATGTGAGACGGTGGGGGCGGGAGCGGCTAGCGGCGGCGCAGGCGACAACGGGAGCGGTGAGGCGGTTGGACCGCGCGGGTCTTGCACTACAGTAGCAGCGTAGCGGGAGGCCGCTACCTCCGCTCGATTTGGCGGAGGCGAGGCCGTACGCTTCCGTAGCGAAAATCGGTATTACAAGACTGCTCCTAGTATCACTTTTCAAGCTCAGTATATTGACACTATAACCTCTTTAGCTGATTGCAGCTCTACTAACAGACATCTTATGTGCTCTAGATTTGTGGCTAGCCATAAGTCCTTAGCCAACTTACATTTGAAAAAAGATGGCCTCCATCTTCATGAATTTATGTCACAGACCACACATTTAGTATGAATCCTCATGCCCCTGTGCTCTAAATTTCCTCTGACGGCCAGAGAATTATGCGCAATCGCCACAAGAAATGTTTTAATCTATTTGGGATAGGCAGCTTCAAAACCCGATGCCTCATTTTCTCATCACCATTGCTCGTCATTGAGCCTAAGCCATTACCACACCTTATCTCCCTTGTTTGCTTGTCACAAAACAGTTGTATGCTGAGCGAACCGAGAAAACCCCTTATTGTCGTAATGTTAGCATATGTAGTCATCCCAATTTTGGCGAACTGGTATTGAAAGGATTAGTTTGGCGTCCTCACCAGGGGCGGAGCCAAGGGGGCGGCAGGGGCCATGGCCCCCCTCAACAAAATGGCAAAAAATAAAAATTATCGCCTGATGTTAGTCTAAACTACTTTGTTTACTTAACTGGTCCTTAAATGTTTAGCTAGGTGAACAAATGTTTTCTCTAGCAATTGTACTTAGTAGTAGAATCATTTTTCCTTGGTAGGTTGTTTCGCCTTGTTCTAATTTTACTCATTTCACAACAACAAGAGCACGCATTCTTCAAAGTAAAATAAGAGATGATTTTCTAAGAAATTGCTTGATAGTACATTAGGAAGAATGTACTGGAGCTCATAACAAATATACTTACTGGTACGTCTATGATATAAAGATATGTTGAATGCGACTAAAATGAAAAAGGTTAGATGTTCTACTTCTAAATAGTTTAGCGTTATATACACTTCCTTTTGTATAATAGAATTATCACTTTTACTGTAACCAGATTAAGATTTTCTACACGAATGCGGTAAAAATATATTCAAATTCAAAATCTATTGACAACATAATTATAACTATATGTTGATCACGTTTAGCAAACCCCCTTAACCAAAATTCCTGGTTCCGCCCCTGATCCTCACAGAAAACATCCCACACCAGCTCCTCATCCTATAGTCCCGTGATCGGACAATTTAGGTCAGCAACCCTTTGCAAAATGATTTGTCCCCTAGCAGTGATCAGACTGCGTGTTATACTTCTTGGTAGCCAAGGGTCTTTCCATATATTCAAAATTTCTCCTCTCCCAATGCGTCATATCATTCCTTCTCTCACCAGCTGCACACCCATAAGAATACTCCTCCAAGTATACAACATACCCATTTTTTGTGAGGCATCCACGCAACTACAATCCGGAAAATATTTCGCTTTTAGCAAACGAGCACATAATGAGTCTGGATGTTGGATATTTCTCCATGTTTGGATTGGTGTTTCCTATGCTTATTTTCTTTTATTACAGAGAATGACACGAGATGGATTAAGCAGTGAAATCTCGGATATGACTTCTTATGACTGATCAATATGAGCATCGAGGAAACACCAGCTGGCACTCCGATCTACTTCCTTCACCCAGAGCTAAGCAATAGACGGTACAACGTGATGGGGATGCTCTGTCCGTGGCACAAGCCGGACAGACGGGGCAGAGAGCTCGGAGCTCGAGGGCAAAGTGCACATGACAGGGGACACAAGGGCGTGTTTCTTTCACCTTTGAAAATATATTTTTAAAAAAATCTTACATGCATGGAGTATTAAATAAACTTTATTTACAAAACCTTTTTAGGGATGAGTGTAACTTTACGCGACGAATCTAATGAGCCTAATTAATCCATGATTTACTACAGTAATGCTACATTAATCATTCTCTAATCGTGCAGTCAAAGGTCTTATTAGATTTGTCTCGTGAATTAATCCAATGTTGTGAATGTAGTTTTGTAAACTGATTTTATTAATACCCTTAATTATTGGTCAAGCAAGGTGGAAAATTTTTTCCACCCAAAGAAACACGACCAAACAATGAGCGGAGAAACAGACGTGTGGAGATAACGTTCAGGGTCTAGAGCTTGAGCTGTCGGATGCACTGACCCATTGAAAGCCATGACCTGGCAGCATGTGGTCCATCATCCGTGAGTCTCGTTGCAACACCCAGACATATTTGCTTGTTGAACATATATTTTAAAAACATGTGTATCTTTGCTAGTCTCTACCAAATACTAAAGTAAGGATTAATTCAGTGGTACATGATAATATTGCAAAAAAAACACCCTAATATTTATAAAAATCACACATCATTGCGTGCACCCCTTCATCTTTTCACGGCACTCGCATCCCCGTCGTTGTCAGCTCTTCTCGTCGTCCTGCACCGCAGCATGCACCCCTTCGTCTTCTCACATCGCTCGCATCGCCGGCATCATTTCCAGACACATTGTATACCGAGGATTTCCCATTTTTATTTCTCCTAATTGGATGTGGAATGGGGGGGGGGGGTTTGACGAAGTCTCCTTCACCCATACCAACGCATGCATTTATCTACCCACAGTGCCTCGTCTCCTCTCGTTGTCCTGCACTGCCTCATGCGCGATTCATCTTCTTGTGTCACTTGCATCCCTGTCGTGTTGACTCATCGTTCTTCTAGATGTAGCGTCTACCGAGGATCTCTCTTTGTCGTTGTTGGCACTCCATACGGCCTACAGATAAATCCGCAAGCGGACGGATACCGATGTAGCTTTCACCCGGGAGTATTTCAAGGTATCGATTTCTACGGAGAACGAGAAGTGTACTAATCCTAAACTAAGTTGTCCTAGGTAGATGGTGTGGATGAAATGGAATGGATGAGATGGATGACGACAACAAGGAGAGAAGAGAAGAGGTAAGAGGGTAGAGAGGGTACGGGTCTGATAAAGGTATTCTACCGATTGATTGAGTAGATCAGAGGATACAGATAGATACTTGCTTCGGGACTACAGAGCCTCCGACACACAGAAAGGGGTGAGAAGGGGTGCCGGTTACCCTGAACCTTGGGTCCTAAGACACCGAGGCTACGAAGACCGAAAGGGCTGTCACCACCTTACGGCTACCACCTCCGTTGCGACGGGCAGAAACTAAGTTAGCCTCAAGTATAGGCACCACGCCTACACTAGTTGACTAATACTTATCTACTGCAGACAGATAAGCACTCAAGCTAAGCAGCTAGTATACAATTATACTACACAACTAAGCATTGAACGAAGAACCAGCAAGCATATAAAAGTAAGAACTGAATGCTCAATTAATCAGAGAGAGATACAAGAGTTACCAGACAAGACCCGAATGTTACTCGAAGTGAAGTCGCATCCGTAGAGGTACAGCGGGAAGAGGGGCCGACACTTCGGCTCCTCTCCGGGACGCTCACCTCTCCTCTCTCCCTATCTCTACTGATACAAGTGGAGAACTAACAGTGCTTCGCCTGCACTCTACTCTTGTGTTGTGTGTCTTGTGCAGGTGAAACCGGCCTCTATTTATAATGGCCAGGGTCGGTGGAGAAGTGGAGCAGCGGCCAAGCAACTGGAGGTCGGTGCCGAGCCGTTCGGGCGAAAATCCCGGTTCGGCCGAACTCCCCAGTTCGGCCGAACCGAGGGATGCACCGCCTCAGCAGCCAAAGGCCAGGATTGCACCCTGGAGGCGGTTCCCTGATTCGGCTGAACCCACGTGTTCGCCCGAACTGGGCTCGGCCCAGTGCTGCACCGCCTTGAGCTTGCACACATGCTGGGCCAGCTCCTAGGGTCGGTTGGCAGGTCGGTTCACGCCCTGGGCTGGGCCGGAGGCCTTCTGGTTGACTTCGGGGTCTTTGTCAGGTTGAGTTTGGGCCCAGGGTGATGTGGCGGAAGCCCGGGATGAGTTGGCGCTGACGTGGACGACTCCCGGTGGCTTGCACGGCTAAGGGGTTAACCGGCCAAATCGTGTCGTTCGGCCGAATCGGTCATTTTTGACCCCTATAGCACAAATTTCTCGTTGTTGTACCTGCACAAGCGACACTCACCAAAACTCGTGGAACTCCATTAGAAATAAAACCTAAGTACATGGAATGTTGCATAGACTCTCATTTATTCCCGAGTATTGGTGGTCGAATTTGGGTTGTAACGACCGCCAACAAGCTCCCCCAAGCTTGGCTCTTTGCTCGTCCTCGAGGAAAGATAAAAACTTAGGCTCGGTGGATCTGGAGTTGCTATAATGTTATTTCTCTTGCAGGTAACTTTATAAACAACTAGTACTCAAATTTACTTGAATTATTAGCAAGGTATTAATTCACCATTTTACCTATGGGGCTTATAGCAATCTCCTTATCTTGGGCGGTTGAAAGGATGAACAATTTAACTTAGTTTTATTCCACTCTACTCTTTTCAGGATCCTATCTTGGAGTTTTCACCCTTTTGTGAAAAGATAAATTGTTCCTCATTGGCTCACTCAATCGCTCAAGTGTATTTGAATCCTTACCAACGGCTTTGCCTTCTTTTCATCCTAACATCTAATTTGGCTTTTTGTATGGCTCAGGGACAAAGAATGAAGGCATACAGGCATCTTATATTTTGCTAAGTCAAAGACCGGATCTCTGAGGAAACAAATCATACCTTAAGATCGAGAAGTGCAAGTGTGTGGGATATATGGAGTGGAATATGGTGGGATGGAATATGGTGGAATGGAATATGGTGGAGCTCCTTGGGATGAATCTCCCTCTCCTTGATTTATTTTCGAGAACATGGGCTATCTTTTATTCTCATATTTTTGCCATGCCACTTGACATGCTTTTCTCTTTTTTTTCCTTTCTTTTTGCTATGCTTTTCTTTTTCTTTTTATTTTTGCCATGCTTCTTTGGCATGCTTTTCTTTTTGCATAGCCCATGTCTCTATCAAGAATATTTGGAGAGGGAAATCATGGAACATGAAGCATTTTATTTTTGTGGATGGATGATGGAAAATGTTTGCTAACTCCCAGTGTAGGAATTGCAAGTGAGAGGTGGTGTGTGTACGTGGATCTCGATCTCTAAGAATATGAAAGCTTCACTCAAAGGTCACAACAATTTGACAAAGCTCACTAAGATAACAAGCAGCATATGAGTAGAAAGTTTGAAACTAATCCTATCATATGGCTCTGGTAGGAATGTTTGACCAATGAGGAACTTTGTTTTGAAAACATAAACATCCGAGATTTTCACCATACTAAGAGCAGAAATAGAATTCAACCAAAGTATCACTATATCAATCCCCACAACAACCTAGACTTGGAATAAGGCATATGCTCCCACAAGGTTTTCAGGTTCATTTCTACTCATGCCAAATAACTCAAGCATAGTCAAGCAACTAGTTGCAACAAAGTACTAGCAAAATTAATGACAGAGCAACCATTCATCATTTCCAAAGTGAGAGGCATATGATTCATTCCATGCATGGTTGAGAGATAAATTTATTCAAGGGAAGTAGTTTCAATTGAATGACCAAAGTGCTGAGTAATTCGGAACGTGCCTGATGGGGGTGCTCCCCCAAGCTTGGACTCTTCACTGGTAGGGATTCAACCTTGAAAGGTACTGAGTCAGCTGGTCGGCCTGCTCGTTCTCGTCCTGTTCTTCCACTGTGTCATGCCTGTACTCATGTATCTTTTCGTTAAACAGGGCAATCTCCGGTTGGTTCAAATGCACCAACCGGAGCGACAATTTTATTCTTTTTGCATTCAACTCTAATTTTATTTATTCTTCGAACTAAAATTTGGAACAAATGATTGAAAGGGAAAATTCAGAGCACCCTAATCATGAATCTAAGGAAAATAAATGAATCACACACCAAACTAAACCGAACTAAACGGTGCTCTATCTAAAGACGGACGGGGTTCAGAGTTCTATGAACTCGACGACATCTAATTCGTCGAGTGGCGGAGGTTCTGGTTCTAGGAAAACCTTCAACCGCTGTCCGTTGACCTTAAAGGTGTTTCCGTCCTCGCTTTGCAAAGTGACGGCCCCATGAGATGCAGCATTGATTACTGTGAATGGGCCGTCCCACTTGCTCCTCAACTTCCCGTGACCGAAAAGTTTGACACGGGAGTTGAAAACGAGGACCTTATCTCCCGGCTTGAACGTCTTGACCTTGATTCTCTTATCATGCCATCTCTTGGTCCGTTCCTTATATAGCCGGGAGCTGTGGTAAGCTCGTTCCCTCATTTCATCTAATTCGGCCAATTGGATCTTCCGCTTGAGGCCGGCAGCTGGAAGGTTCATACCCCACTTCCTAATGGCCCAGTGAGCTTTGAACTCCATCTCTACTGGTAAGTGGCAGGTCTTGCCATATACTAGCTGATATGGGGTCATGCCTATGGGCGTCTTATAGGCCGTACGATATGCCCAGAGTGCATCCGGGAGTTTATCCTTCCATTGCCTACCCATCTCATTTACGGTCTTCTGCAGAATATTTTTGATTTGTTTGTTTGATGTTTCTGCTTGACCGCTAGTCTGAGGGTGATAGGGTGTAGCAACATTATGCTGCACCCCTAGACTTGAAAGATACTTATGGAAGGCTGAATCGATGAAATGGGATCCGCCATCACTAATGACTATCCTAGGAACGCCGAAACGCGGAAAGATGTACTCATGAAACATTCGTCTCGCGTTCCTAGAATCGGCGGCTACACAAGGTAGAGCTTCCACCCACTTAGAGACATAGTCTACTGCCACTAGGATGAACTGGCAACCCTCGGAAATTGGGAAGGGACCCATGAAGTCCACTCCCCAAACATCGAAAATTTCTACTTGGAGATTGCTAGTGAGTGGCATCGTGTCTCTAGTGTTAATGTTTCCGTGTTTCTGACAGCGGGGGCATCGCATGACGAATGCTCTTGCATCTTCGTACATGTTGGGCCAATAAAATCCGCTCTGCCAGACTTTAGCATTGGTCCGGAATGCACCGTAGTGTCCTCCGTACAGAGCTGCGTGGCACCTCTCTAGGATTTTATATGCCTCATGTGCAGGGATGCACCTTCTGAGGAGCCCGTCACTACATATCCGGAAGAGGTACGGGTCGTCCCAGAGATGGAGTCGGCTCTCATAAGCTAATCTCTTCTTATTTTCTCCAGGAGGGACATACCCCGTGACCATAAAGTTTACTATGTTAGCGTACCACGGATCGCCAGTGGTGACCTTAAGGAGTGTGTCATCCCGCAAGTAATCGTCGATCGGAAGATCAGATGGTACTTCATTCGGGACAGGTGGTCAGCCACTGAGTTCTCTACTCCCTTCTTATCACTTATCTCGATGTCGAACTCCTGGAGTAGCAGAACCCAGCGGATGAGTCTCGGCTTTGCATCCTTCTTGGTCAGAAGGTACTTCAGAGCAGCGTGATCTGAATAGACTATGACCTTGGCCCCGACTAGGTAGGACCGGAATTTGTCTATAGCAAATACGACCGCTAAGAGTTCCTTTTCCGTGGTCGCGTAGTTGAGCTGAGGGCCGGTGAGCGTTTTGCTAGCGTATGAGATAGCATAGTGCTTCCTGTCCTTAGTTTGGCCCAGCACAGCTCCTACGGCATAGTCGCTCGCATCACACATGATTTCAAATGGGATGCTCCAATCGGGAGGCTGGACAATGGGAGCGGAAATGAGTGCCTTCTTGAGGGTGTGAAAAGCGGCATAACACTCCTCATTGAAAATGAAGGGGGCATCTTTGGCTAAAAGATTGGTCAAGGGCCGAGATATCTGGGAAAAGTTTTTGATGAAGCGCCTATAGAATCCGGCATGACCAAGGAAGCTTTGGATTCCCTTAACGTTTGTGGGAGGTGGAAGTTGTTCAATCACTTCTATTTTTGCCCTATCTACCTCGATTCCACGTTCCGACACCCGATGTCCTAAGACAATACCCTCTCGCACCATAAAATGGCACTTTTCCCAGTTCAAAATGAGGTGCTTCTCTCTACACCTCTGGAGGACCTTGTCCAGATTTTTCAGACACTCGGTGAAGGTCCTTCCATAAACTGAGAAATCGTCCATGAACACTTCCATAATCTCCTCAATCATGTCAGAGAAGATGGACATCATGCAACGTTGGAAAGAGGCAGGTGCGTTACACAACCCAAAGGACATACGCCGATAGGCATACGTCCCATAAGGGCATGTGAACGTGGTTTTACTCTGGTCTTCAGGATGGATTGGGATTTGGTGATATCCAGAGTAACCATCAAGGAAACAGAAGAATGAGTGTTTGGCTAGCCGTTCAAGCATCTCGTCTATGAACGGAAGAGGGAAATGGTCTTTCTTGGTGGCTTTGTTGAGTTTACGATAATCTATGCACATACGCCACCCGGTAACAGTGCGCTGAAGAATGAGATCATTCTTGTCATTGCGCACTACCGTCATTCCTCCCTTCTTTGGAATGACTTGGACGGGACTAACCCACTCGCTATTGGGAACTGGGTAGATGATCCCAGCATGAAGGAGCTTGAGAACTTCCTTTTTCACGACCTCTCTCATGGCATTGTTCAGCCGTCTTTGAGGTTCCCGAGACGGCATTGCTTCAGAATCGATCGGGATGCGATGAGTACAGAGATTTGGGCTAATCCCTTTCAGGTCTTGGAGAGAATATCCTAAGACCGATCGATTCTTCTCCAGGACAGTGATGAGTTGTTGGGTTTCTAGTTCGGAGAGCTTATCACTGATGATCACTGGAGTTTGCTTATCTCCAAAGAGGAAAGCATACCTAAGTCCAGGTGGAAGTGGTTTGAGCTCGATTGGGGATGGTTTTGGAGTTTCGTTTGTGTCAAGCTCAATCGGAGGATGTGTTTCCTCTTCTTCCGAGAAAAATGGGAGATCTTCTTCTGGAATAGGCTGCCCTAGGTCTAATAGGTGAGCTGACCTAACTTCCTCTAATGGGTCAGGATCGGGGTCTGCCTCTAATGGGGTGTTCAAGGATTGAGAATAGGAGACAGGGATGAGTTCTTTGCCGATCCTGAGCTCTACTAGCTGATTTGTTGGTGCCTTTTCCAATATCTTCTGGATTGGTCTACCTATGAAGATGGGATGTGTGGTGTCGCTAGGTAGGTCGAAGATATGGAAATCCATGAAGAGTTCAGGGTCGTTAATCTTAACGGGTGTGACCCGCAAGATCCCCAAATAATCCAGGATTCTTCCTGAAGTGAATTTTAGTCGTTTTTGAGAAAATGACCAAGGTACACCAGGGAGTTGGTCGTGCACCAACGAGCTAGAGATTATGTTGATCCCAAGGCTCGGGTCATACCCAATTTCTTTGTCTTTGCCCAGGACCTCACAATATATCCTTTGAATCTTTCTGGGCATCTTGACGACCTCGGTTGAGGCTTCGGCCTCTTCTAGCCACTCCCAACTCATGATAGCAGAGAGACATCCAAGGTATTCTCTCTGGTATTCGAGTTCTTCCTTGTCGGGGGCTTGATCTATGGGCTCTACACGGTGTTCTCGAGGGAAACTCGTTACACTCGCGATGTCATCGAATAGATCATCGTCAAAATCATAGGGAGTGGTGTAGAGTGAATCATAGTAGTCTGGGCTAGAATATGGTTGTGGTTCGAAATGAGCTTCAGGTTCTGATGGACTGGACGAGCTAATGAATTTGGATTGGACTGGTATTGGCTTTTTAGGTTCAGGTTCAGGCTGCTTCTCTTCTTCATCGGGGAGTTCATCATAGATTCCAGTGTAGGGGGTGTTGTCTAGGATACGGTCCAGGACTACCCTCGCTTCACTAGGGACCAAATGAAAGAATGACCCTCCAGAAGCAGAGTCCAAGAAAGTGGTGGCTACGGGACAAAGGCCAAGGCTGAAGTGTTGTAAAACAACAGGTTCTGGTAGGCTTAGGTCTGGTCCTGAGGCCAGTATTTGCTTGAAACGAGCCCAGGCAGCTCCTAACGATTCTCCCTTTAATTGCTTAAAGTTAATGATTTTCGCTCGGAGACTGGCTACCTTGGAGATTGGGAAGAAGTTTAGGCAGAATTTTTCCTTGAGAACTTCCCAGCTCCCGTCCATAGTACTGACAGCCAGAGACTACCATTTCTTTGCTCCTCTCGCTAGTGAAAACGGGAATAGCTTCCATTTGAGTGTCTCTTGTGTCATGCCCGCAATGGTCAGGCATGAGCAGAGTTGCTCAAACTCGCGCAAATGCGCGTATGGACTCTCGACCTTCGTTCCTGAGAACGATTGCTCATGAACCATGGCTATGAAGCCAGGACGTAGCTCATAGCCGGGTGTGGATATGGGATGTGATGATGGTCGTGGCTCCAAACAATCGCCCGTTGGAGCCGAGTGTTGGCGTAAGGTAAGAGTGGGATCCATATGGATGGTGGATGGTGGTGGGATACACGGACAACTTGGGTTCGGAATCAGAACAGCTATCGTTCCCCGGCAACGGCGCCAGAAAGCTTGTTGGCACTCCTTACGGCCTACAGATAAATCCGCAAGCGGACGGATACCGATGTAGCTTTCACCCGGGAGTATTCCAATGTATCGATTTCCACGGAGAACGAGAAGTGTACTAATCCTAAACTAAGTTGTCCTAAGTAGATGGTGTGGATGAAATGGAATGGATGAGATGGATGACGACAACAAGGAGAGAAGAGAAGAGGTAAGAGGGTAGAGAGGGTACGGGTCTGATAAAGGTATTCTACCGATTGATTGAGCAGATCAGAGGATACAAATAGATACTTGCTTCGGGACTACAGAGCGTCCGACACACAGAAAGGGGTGAGAAGGGGTGCCGGTTACCCTGAACCTTGGGTCCTAAGACACCGGAACTAACGTGATGGGCTACGAAGACCGAAAGGGCTATCACCACCTTACGGCTACCACCTCCGTTGCGACGGGCAGAAACTAAGTTAGCCTCAAGTATAGGCACCACGCCTACACTAGTTGACTAATACTTATCTACTGCAGACAGATAAGCACTCAAGCTAAGCAGCTAGTATACAATTATACTACACAACTAAGCATTGAACGAAGAACCAGCAAGCATATAAAAGTAAGAACTGAATGCTCAATTAATCAGAGAGAGATACAAGAGTAACCAGACAAGACCCGGATGTTACTCGAAGTGAAGTCGCATCCGTAGAGGTACAGCGGGAAGAGGGGCCGACACTTCGGCTCCTCTCCGGGACGCTCACCTCTCCTCTCTCCCTATCTCTACTGATACAAGTGGAGAACTAACAGTGCTTCGCCTGCACTCTACTCTTGTGTTGTGTGTCTTGTGCAGGTGAAACCGGCCTCTATTTATAATGGCCAGGGTCGGTGGAGAAGTGGAGCAGCGGCCAAGCAACTGGAGGTCGGTGCCGAGCCGTTCGGGCGAAAATCCCGGTTCGGCCGAACTCCCCGGTTCGGACGAACCGAGGGATGCACCGCCTCAGCAGCCAAAGGCCAGGATTGCACCCTGGAGGCGGTTCCCTGGTTCGGCCGAACCCACGTGTTCGCCCGAACTGGGCTCGGCCTAGTGCTGCACCGCCTTGAGCTTGCACACGTGCTGGGCCAGCTCCTGGGGTCGGTTGGCAGGTCGGTTCACGCCCTGGGCTGGGCCGGAGGCCTTCTGGTTGACTTCGGGGTCTTTGTCAGGTTGAGTTTGGGCCCAGGGTGATGTGGCGGAAGCCCGGGATGAGTTGGCGCTGACGTGGACGACTCCCGGTGGTTTGCACGGCTAAGGGGGTTAACCGGCCGAATCGTGTCGTTCGGCCGAATCGGTCATTTTCGACCCCTATAGCACACATTTCTCGTTGTTGTACCTGCACAAGCGACACTCACCAAAACTCGTGGAACTCCATTAGAAATAAAACCTAAGTACATGGAATGTTGCATAGACTCTCATTTATTCCCGAGTATTGGTGGTCGAATTTGGGTTGTAACGACCGCCAACAGTCGTGCTCCTCATCGATGTGGAATCAGCGGCATCCATAGCTCCCTCTTGCCTTCGCTTACGAAGTCCCCTTCACGAGTAGCAATGCACTAGTATTGATCAACCCATAATATCTCACCTCCTCTCATTGTCTCACACCTCCGCACACACTCCTTTGTCATCTCACATCACTTGCATCCCATCATTGATCTGCAGTCATTCCTTGGTATAGTGTCTGTAGGATCCTCCGTTGTTGTTCTTCTCATCGGATGCGGAATCAGTGGCATCCATGGATCCCACATGCCTTTACACTAATGAAGTCTTCTTCACCCATAGCAACGCATGTGCACATTTGCTAGTATATCCTATGAAGATCTAATACTTTTCAGGTAGTCAAACCATCATAATTTTGCAAAAACCCTCTAATATTTATAAAAATCAAACTACGGTTCTTTGATACGGTTGTATTTTTTTAAAAACCCAATAAAATTTCATCTAATCAAACTGTAATACCTCGTCTCCTATCATTGTCCTGCAGCATCACAGCCACCCCTTCATCTTCTCATGTTGCTTGCAACCCCGTCGTCGACCCACTGTCGTACCGAGCACGATGTCTTCAGATACGGAACTTGCGGCATCCATGGCTCCTGCGCATCTTCGCTCATAATGTCTCCTTCACCCATAGCAACACACAAGCGTTAATCAACTCGTAGCTCCGGTCTGTTTTTGCCTCATTTGGATTTTTTTTCACTTTTTCCTTACCCGCTGGCAATACCCAAAAGCGATTTGGACCCACATTAAAAATTGATTTTTGATGTATACAAAAAAGAATTTAACTATATCTTGTATATCTTTGACACGTATTTGATGTATACAAAAAAGAACCGATTCTCACGTGGCGCCACCACCGTCGTTCACGCAACGGGCCCGTGAGTATGGTCCCGGCGATTTGGTGGTCGTGTTGATTTTTTTTAAGATGATGGAAACTTTATTTCTGGCTTCAGTCATCCTCAATTTAGAATGCATCAGTCCACAATTCTAACAAACCGATGCCACTACAACAAAGAAAAGCACACATCCAAAAGGACATGTAGCTAAGACATCCTATACTCATTGATAAAAAAACTCTAACAGACTGATCATGTAGTCATTCTGCAGCATTCCGGCTTGTTACGTGATGTCGACTCCAAAAAGACTAGCTTCACCACATGCGGGTGAACGCAGAACCGGAGTTTGAGCCAAATCCAGCAAATGTAAAATAATAACTTCAACCACCGAATGAACTATGACCATCATAATGGTCTCACCTCCCACCAAGAAAAGTGATTCCATAAGACACTATCCGCCATTGGAGACACCGGATACTGAAGTGGCAACAAGCCCTAAAGTGCAGCAACCAACGTTAAAGACACTGACCTCCTGCAGCTGGCACTTAGTGATCCTCCCAATGCGACGTCTCCAGAAAGAAAACAACAGCAAACGACATTGCCATCGCACAACTGGATAAACCAATATTTGGCTTTCGCCTAGAAGAAATTCATCCGGAATTGTAGGATGCAACGACGCCTCCAGCGAGGAGAAGTGTTGCTTGCAGGCGTCACTGACGCCTTCGAGCAATGGCGACAAGCAATAGAGCACACTACAGTCGTTCCAAATCCACCGCCCATTGGCCAAAGTGACTAACATTATTACAACAGGCGCTTGCCGACAAGGCAACCAATAAGGAAGCTACCGGCCAACGAGCAGATCCGATCATGCACGCACCGTATGCACCACCTTCAGCTGCCGCCGATTTATGCCTGGATGGATGCACACGTCATGAGCAGCCCGCGTGCAATGACCCACTATTGGTCTCCCAAGCTTGCGAAGGCCCGTTGACGACCAAATCCGACTAAGACGAGTCTTTTCAACTGGATTCATTACCCTAAAGCCGGCCGACCCCCGCCATGCCTTGCTGCGAAGAAGAGATCCAATGCAGGCCATGCACACAAACTTCCTTGAAAATCAGGGAGCCTACGAGGATGCATCGGCGACAATGGCCTCACCATGACACCCACGCTTTCTACCCATCCGAACTCCTCCTGAGGTGATAGATCAGACTGGAAGAACAACGGATCTGAGCCTAGAAAACCAGATCTAGCTGCCGGCCGCTGCGGCCACAGATCTCACTGTCACGAGGATAGATGAGGGACGCTGAAAGGAAGCCCCGCCGCCATCTTCCTTGCAGCAGGACGTGCTTCCGTTTAGCTGCTCTGGCGGCGGCGAGAGAGAGGACGCTTTTTTTTTTCTTCAGTACCCCACCTTAAAAAAGAAATAGAAAATAAATCCACTCGTGGTCGTGTTGATAACTCTGGTATCTTAGACTACCCGCAGTGCACTACGGCATGAATCGCGGTAACCGGGGTAGCGTAAAAGATGATGCAGCGCAACCCAGCAAAAGAAACGGTATGAGGCCGTAAAGCCTATTTCACGGCAAACCCAGCGTAATCTGAGCGTTACGCCACGGCCGCTGCTACCCCCAACTTCCCTTCTCCTCGCGCGCATGCACAGAAGAAGCACAAGTCCGGAGGTGGAGGCGGAGGCAGATCCGTAGAGGAGGTCGGAGATGGTGAGGAGTCGTCGGAGATGGGGAAGATGCGCAGGAACGAGCCGCCGGAGAGGAGCCGCCGTCGTTGCTCCTCCGCCGGAGATAGAGAGGAGTCGTCGCCGCAACTCCTGTGCGAGGCCCGTGAGGAGGAGCTACGGCCCGGCGTTGGTGGTTGGGCGACACTGGAGGGAGGGGAGGGCCGCCGCGGCCGTCCTCCCCACCGACCCGCCTGCCCGCCCCCACGCTGGCCACCCGCCGCCGCGCCCACCGTCCACGGCCAGAGGGGGGAGGGGAGAGGAAGGGGCGGCGCTGGAGGGAGAGAAGGAGGGGAGGAGGCGCCGCCGAAGGGAGCTGCCCGCCGCCGCCGTGAGCTGCCCACCACCACCGACCCGCCTGTCGCGCCGCCCGCCCCTGCGATGGGCACCGCCGCCTCGCGCTGCCCACCGGCGCTGGCCGCCCGCCGCGCGGGCCGCCGCCCACCGCCCGCCGCCGCACCCGCTGTCCGCGGCCGGAGGGAGGGAGGGGAGGGGGCGGCGGCGGTGGGGGATGGGAGGGGGGCAACGGACGGCGGAGCGCAGGGGCGGCGGGGAGAAGATAAGAGAGAGAGTGGGGGGGAGAAGATAAGAGGGAGAGAAATAGAAAAAAAAAGAAATGTGGGTCTCATGTACTGGTAGTTGGTATGGAGTAAATATATAGAGTAACAGGAGTGCGGAGAAGCTGAGATAGAGTAAAAAATCTTAATGACGTGGATAGAATATTTTTCTTGGAGTAAAAGTATAGAGTAACAGGAGTGCACTTAGCCTTAGTATTATGCTACGCTCACATGATTCTACGCTCCAAGCAATTCTACGTGATTCAGGCCCTGTTTGTTTCCCGCGCTAATTTTAGCGCCGTTACATCGGATATAAATATGTTAATTAGGAGTATTAAATATAGATTAATTTAAAAACACAATACATAAACGAGAAGTAATTTACAAGACGAATCTATTAAACCTAATTACACCATGATTAGACAATGTAATGCTACAGTAAACGTATGATAATTACGTATTAATTATAGCAAAATTAGCCTTGTTAGGTTCGTCTCGCGAAAAGGCATGACTTATGTAATTAGTTTTATAATTATTTTATATTTAATAGCTAAACTTTAGATCGAAAGGTCACCCCAAGAGAAGCACACGTCGTAAATGAAAGAGGTGGAGCGCACTTCGCCAACAGATTGGATAATATATCTAAATCCTTATCCCTGCAGGATTCCCTGCCCATCCGGTCGTTCTCCCTGTCCGCAGGCGACGCGTGGCAAACGAGCAGTGGTGGCGCCCATCCAGCGGCTCCCGCTCGACGCGCGCCCCGCTCGGCGCGTGGCCCCCCGCGCGGCCCGTGGCGCTCTCCCCGTCGCCTTCGCGTGGGCGTCGGCGGTCTCCGCCGAAGAAAACGGCGCTTGCTCCTCCCTCCCCTCTCTTTCTCGCCCGCCCCTCCCCTCCCCTTCCTTTCGCACCGCCCCCGCGCCACCCTTCCGCTTCGCTCGCTGTCCCCTCCTTCCTCACGCTCTCTGTCTCACACCCGCCCCCGCCGCCTCCTCCCACCACCGCCGCCGCGCCCCTTCCCTCCCCTCCTCTCCGCGCCGCTCCCTCAGCATTCTCCCGCATCGCGCCGCGGCGCCACCTCTCCTCCCCGTCGCTCGCGCGCCGCCCCATCCCGATCGCCCCCCGCGCGGCCCTGTCTCCTCCCCTCCCCTCCGACCCCTCCGTCCCCCCTTTGCCCTTTGCCTCCCCCGCGCCGCCGTCCTCCCTCTCCAGGCCGGCGCCCGCTTTCCCTCCCCCACCGGCGGCCCTCCTTGGTGCTGTCGTGGTTGACGCAGCTGCCGCCATGGACACCGCTGCAGTCGTCTTCGGGGCCCCGCCGAGCGTCCTCACCGACGCGCAGGCCTGCAGACGGGTGTCATCACCGCCACGTCGGACTGCGGCCGGGTGGGTCCCGCGCCGCGCAGCCTACCGGCCGCGGACTTCCGCCGCCGCCGGGGTCGTCCGGCCGCCTCCGCAGATGCGCTGCCGCCGGGGCTCCTCGGCGTAGGCCTCCCTCCTGCGCCGTTCGTCCGCCGCCGCGTTGCCCGCCGCCGCACCGAGCCGCAGTCGGCCGCCGCCCGCGCACCTTGGAGCCCGTTGCTGACGTGCACGTCCTGGATGCCTCCATCGGCGAGCGGCATCGCGGCGTGCATGACGCCCTGCACCAGGTGCGGCATGAAGACCTCCGGCCCGCAGGCGGCGCGAGGCTCGGCGTGGACGCCCACGCTCGCCATGTACAACTGCACACCTCCTTGCGGAGCAGCTCCTGCATCGCCGCCATGAAGTCGGGGTTCAACAGGTACAGCGACGGCGCTGCGGGGACCGAAGCGGTGGGCGGCAGTGGTGGGCAAGGCGACGGGCGGCGAATCTGGCCGGAGCCGGAGCCGGCGCCGTGGCTGAGGTCGCTGCGGTCGAAGACCGTGCCAGAGCCGACCCGGATCCCGATGGCCTGTCCGGCGAGAAGCTAATGTGCTTGGCGTCCTTCAAGCCGGCCCTTCCCGTCGTCCAACCCTGCAGACCTCAGATACCATGACCTGCGGACCTTGCCAAACAATCAGGGTGACTGCGTCGTCACTATCATCATACCACAAGTCCTCCTCTTCCTCCCTTCTCTATTTTCCCCTCTCTTGCATTTGGTTGTGCTTCTGTTGCTTCTGAAGCACCGGTTGTGGGTCATTCAGGGAAAAGGTTTCCAGTTATATTATTGCGGGATTTTTTTTTTTTTGATCGTGCTTTGGCTAGCCTTCCAATTTTTCTTAGTGGTTGTTGTGTTTCTTTTGTTCGATTTGGTTCCTGCTTAGCCTACCAGCTACCATTGCCTCTTATGCCATTCTCCTACAGGTGCCCTGTTCGTGCTCCCTTCCAATTTTGCCTGCCAGGTGAAAGCTTCAGCGTGTATGACCGTTGTCTGCCTGGTTCCAGAGGAGAGCACACTTCAATAGATCTCGATTTGTCAACACTGTATGATGATTTCTTCTTAGTACCTGTCATCACCATTCTTGAACTCATGGATGAACTGAACTCATAGATCTCTTTTTGTCAACTCCATATGATGATTTCTTCTTAATGCCTGACCTCACCATTCTCGATCTCACGGATGAGCTGAACTCATTTTGCAAGATACTTACTTTACTACCACAAACGGAAGTAATTTTGAGATGCAAGCTATTATTTCTTTTAGTCAGCTATTACATCAGCCAAACAACTCTTCTTGTGTCAAGGCTTCGAGTTGTCAAACAAATTCATGGTTATGTTGTTTTCCCTGCAAAACAGAAGTGACTAAACAATGCAAATTGATTTTTTTAGTTACCTACAGGTATCATTCGCACTGATGATGCGTGCTACAGAAGAGTCTCATCATTTGGTTTCCTCCTATCCTAATGCACAAATTCAGGTTATGGAGCCAACACAGAATTTTTGGTTTGGGATCCATTGTTTCTTTCTTCATATTATGTGTATCCAATGAGTTTTGATTTCATTGTTACCTGAAGTTTCAAACACTATCAAGCTCTATAAATGCATGCTAAAGAAGAGTCTAATCATTTGGTTTCCTCCTATCCTTATGCAGAAATTCAGGTTATGGAGCTAACACAGAAATTTTGGTTTGGCGATCGATTGTTTCTTTCTTCATATTATGTGTATTCAATGAGTTCTTATTGCATTGTTATCTGAAGTTTCAAACACTAATCGTCTCTACAAATGATAGCAAGATTTCTGCATTTAATGGGTTATAGTCCTTGCAACTTAAATCTTTGCGGTAATACATATAAGTTAGTGTTTGCTTCCAAATTAGTTTAAACTATGTTATTTGCTAATTAACAAAAACATTCAATATGCAGTAAAAATATCCTCTCTTATGGCAGCTACCTACCTATGCACATAGAGCTACACAAATATTAGTATGTCAACTTTTATGGTGACCCAGGTCAACGCAAATTGTTGATGTCCATTCATGTTCCTGATCCAAATTTAGGATTACATAATCCATGAGCCTCACATTATAAAGTTTAATTTTGCCACGTCAGTTTCCTAGGATGCCCATACTGCAACTATTATGTGTGTGTGCATGATATCTGTACGCTACTTCCAATCAATAATACATTTTTTATTATGCTAATTCTGGAGCCATGACAATAGGTACCTTCAGGACTGACAATGGACCTGTCCAGGAAGCTAACTGAAGCGCTTGCTGTTCTCTCCGATGTCACACTTGTGTGTGCTCCTGCCCATCCAGTCGTGTATGTATGATTCGTATTTGTTGTGCAATATAGGAGTCTATTTCTTCCACTTGCAATCTTCTTATGCCATCGGACACTCATGAACTTGTGGATTGGACAACGGTGTTGCTGCTTTGATAGGTATATTTATATCTGGTTGCTTACCTACAATGAACAAGCTTCATTGTATGCAATGCCAAACCCACTCCAATGCAATATGTATTTGATATCAGCTTCTACATCAGCTAATGTTTACTGTACTTACATACCTACACCTGTTTTATTAATTACCGCTACAATGTGCCATCGACCTTAATATGTTGGAGATTAACTTATTATTGTTTTTGGTGTTCCATTCCCGAATCTACAGGTGGCCTGGTGTAGCCATGACACCCTGCTATGCATATGTGTTGTTTAGCTGTCAATCTGAGATGAATTTATTACCTTCTTTGAGCCTTCGACCGCCGGCATCGTCAGATGACTTACCTATTTATGGGAGTATATTTTTGTGAAGTTACTTGTGCCTTCCTGATGTACTTGTGCCTCCCAGATGTAATGTTCTGGTTTACATAGATGGACAGGTTTGTTGTAGTGGCAGCTGTGACCATCTCCTTAATGGAGGATCTTTATATTGGAAACCATATGATGTTTCCCTTCTATGTCTACAACCTATATAGTTGCCTTTAGTTCAAAAAACTTAGTTTCTGTGATGTCTATGAAAAACCAATAGTTTCTACATGCCTTTTCGATATATAACTCCACGACGCATACAACAAAGTATTCGCAAGTCAACATGTGGTCACGAAATGGCATTTGTGTTTATCACTCGGGCGCTTCACGGAAGATAGGAGTCAACATGATCAAATACAAGCGCGGTGGAGCGCTGGAACACCCAAAAATGGCATATTTAAAATTTTTAGTAATTAATTGGCTTTTGTTTTAATTGTTCATAATTAATATAGGTTAAATAAATTATTTATGAATATTAAAATCAAATATAAGTTGTAGAAATATTTTTGTTGCATTCATGTTGTTGCATTTAATTCTTGTTTTGCTTGTGGTTCAAAAGAGAATTTAAATTTATTTAAATTCAAATTTGAATCACCTTGTTTGGAGCCCTAGAAAAGTTAATTTCAGCTGAGTTCACTTTTGCCCCTCAAACTTTCTTCCTGCATCGCTTCAGCCCCTTCCCTCACTTCTCCCCGAGCCGGCCCATGTTCTTCTCCACCTGGCCCCATCCCCGCGCACGGCCCAGCCCCCACCCCTTTCCTTTCCCCGCCTGGGCCTTCGGCCAGCCGAGCCGGCCCAGCACTCGGCCCTCCCCTCGCCGGCCCAGCTCGCCAGCGCCTCCCCACGGCCCAAATCAGCGCCTCCGCCTCACTTTTCCCCTAAGCCGCTGACCGGCGGACCCCGCCCGTCAGAAGCTTCCCCCTCCTCCCGCCAGCGCCGGGCGCCCCCCCCCCCCCCCCCGCGATCAGCGCCGCTTGACCGGTCGCCCCGCCCGCCATCTCCTAGCGCCCGTGACTTCCCAGCAGCTTCGCCGTACCTCCCTCTCCCGTCTCTTTCCTTCCCTGACGTTTCCCCACAAGGCAAGTCGCCCTCCGATTGGAAGCTCCCCGATCCACGCCGGCCGACGACGATCCTCGAATTCCGCACCCAAGCAAGCCTCCCGAGCCTATTTAAACAGCCCTCCAGCACCCCCGGCATCTCACCAACCCTCCCCAAGCCCCTCAGCCAACGCAGCGCCTTTCCCCCCCGAGCTCTCCGCGCCGCCGCCGTTGGAGCTCACTGAGCCGCCGTCGACCACCCTTCCCGGCGTCGTTTTGCCTCGCTTCGACCCCTCCAAGACTTGCGCACGAAGGTAAGGACCCTATCAGGCCACTTTTCCCTCCCTTCTTCGCCCTCTAGCGCGCCCCTCCACCTCGCCGTCGATGGCCGGCTGCCGGCCACCGTCGAGGGCTCTCCCCACAGCCTCCCCCTCATCTTGATCTAGCCCACTAGGTTCACCACGCCGCCCTAGTGCCGTAGGTACCACCCCCGTCGCAAACCGAGCCCCGCAGCTCGATTCCAAGCTAAGTCCGGCGAGTCCTCGCCGCGGTAGCCAGCGGCGCCGCCGTGAGTCCCCCCCCCCCCCCGCGAGCCTTTCCCTCTGATTTGTTCTGGGCCGCACGATGCCAATCCAACGGCCCCTGTGCGTCCCGCCCCAAGTCAACCCCCCACTTGTCGGTCCACATTGGCTTTTTTCTAAAAACCCCCTGCAAGATTAGGAATCAACCCGCAGTCCACCCCCGTTGAAAAGTATTTATGTTTAGGTCCTGTTTTTAACAGAAAACCCCCTGAGCTTTTAAAGATTATAACCTGCCGTCCTTTTTAGTCGGTTTTGCGTGTTAGCCCTCGGGTTTTAACATGTATTTATGAATAGGTCCTCGATTTTCTTCAAGTAAGCCCCTGGAAACTTTTAAAACTTACCAGTAGGTCCCTGGAACTTAGAAATGTCATATCATTTTCGTTTTAGCCCCGATTAGTGTGTTTTCGCGCTCATGTGTTCGTAGTGAAGCGTAGAATATTTCTAAAAGCTTTATTTGTTATGTTTCTACTGTTTGGTGTACTGTTCTAATAGATTATTATTTGTTTGCATGTATTGGTTTGCGTGCTCGCTTGTATGGTGATTCGTGTCCAGTCGGTGAGCCGTACACATACACACCTGTTTACATAGCACGGACAATCATTGCTACCTATACACACCTGTTTACATACATTTACTTTCATATGCATGTGTCTAAATTTGATGTCCTATTAAGGTTGTACCTAGTTTGTTTACCCCTATCCTTTCATTACCTTGGGTTTATGCATATGGGTAGATTTTGCTATGCGCAGCTACTGTCACCTTCATTTAACTGTTAATTTTGACTTAATGGTTCACTTCAACATTAATGATAAAACTTGCTTTTTAGCAACATGGTTTAGGGAGCTGGGGCATGTGCTGTGTGCTTTGCTCCAGTGTCTCTCCGTAAGGTCCGGTTCTTAAAGCGGCAACCCAGGAGCCTGTTGTCACCGCCAGAACTATTATGGCTCTGGTCTTGGTCAAGTAGCTTGTACGGCTCTAGCTTGTCAGTGGTTACCGTCGAGGCCAACGGCGTTAGGGAAAGTAAGGCGCGAGGTGTTTCCAGATTCCACCGAGGACGGGTGATCCGTCGGCTAGGTCACGTTAGACCCAGTCCCGTGCTGGGAGTCTCTGCGATGGAGAACTCCACACGTTGCGCATGGATAGGTGTGATGCCCGCGTTCTGGATGCCATCGACCCCCTTATGGTGTGACTCCGTAGGCGTAAGTCGATCTCGGTGCCTATGGTCTCACCACCTTATCGTACCTTAGCGGCCACTGTCTTGTTAGGGTGTCTTGTGAAAAACCTCGTAGCGTCCCTATGCTATCACACCTCGGAAGTGTTGATGTGCGTGGTTGGGTGCAAAGTTCCTTTGAACTTTTACGCGACTGGTGGGTAAAGGGCGAAACCTCTGCAGAGTGTAAAATCTATCATGATAGCCTTGCTCAGGGTCACGAGCGGCCTGGATCCTTTTTTATTAGAAGATGGTATTTATTTATGTTTAATGTCACTTATATCTTATTAATTGGGTTACAACTGGGTTTTCATTCACTTGTAGTAATTTGGTTAATGTTAAAATGAACCAACTAAAAATGCTAATGCAGTTAAGCCGTGTCTAGCCTATTTTGAGCCTTCATACCTGTGCTATGCTTGCTAAGTAATTGTTTACTTACACTTGCTACTTTATTCAACAAAATCCCGGATGGGTAAACAGATTGGGCTGGGCATGAGTCTGCTGCTGAGTTTCAAGAAGATTTACCGTACTACTGAGTTGTGATCTCCCAGTCAGAGTCCCTGTGGTTTGCGGCTCCATTAGTTGAGAGTTTCATTAGTCTTCCGCTGTTATTGTTTAGATCATTTATGAAGCACTCTGATGTAAATATTTTATTTAATGAAGAATTTATTCCAGCATATGTTCTCTGTGTATCATATTTGTTCGCTATATGTGTACTATGACTTCCTGGGCACACATATGGCCACATTCGGGTTTTTGTGAAAATCTAGGTGTGACAAGCGCGCCCATTCATCCTAGTAGTACTAGTAGCTCATCAGCTAGAGCTATACTGCTAGCCGCTTGACTTGCAAGAGATGCAGAAGCTTCAGGTTCTCCCCCCTCCCGTACGGGGAAAACAAAAGCTGTGTGTAGTTCCTGTTAGCTTTTCAAACTTTTCATCACATCGACGTCACATCAAAACATTAAATATAACAAATGAAGCGTGCATGGAGCATTAAATGTAGATAAATAAAAAAACTAATTGTATAGTTTTGATGCACATGACGAAACGAATCTTTTGAGCCTAGTTAGATCATGGTAGGACAACAATTACCACAAATAAACGAAAAGTGCTACAGTGCACTACAGTATCCGATGTGACCATTTTCACCCTTTTTTCACGGATCTAAACACAAAGTATGATAGAATTAGGCAGGTAACATGACATGATGCATGCACTGTAATAAAGCTCATGATAATTCTTAACCACATAGACTGTCAGTCGAGATAAAAAATTTGCAACCAGCAAGGCAGGGATAAGGCTTCAGTCGAAGTCAATTGTTTTGTTTGTTTCAAATTGATTTGTCGATCTGCAACGATGCATCTGGCCTTGCAGGCAATTAGCTACTAGAGCTTTCTCACCTAATCTTTGCACTACGAGTGATTAGCCCTTATGTCGTTGAACACTCTTGCTTGGCTAATACTAATCTAATACGACTGATTACTTGACATTTGCTTTTTGAAGGACAGGTTTGGATCCTTACATATGGAGTCCATGATATGAGTGATAAGAAATAGTAATAGATAACACATTGTCTTATATGTATAGTATTCTTATTTTGATCTCAATAAAAAGGGAAAAAAGATTATGTCTTGCATAACTGATTTTGCTGATATAATTTATCTATCTACCACGGTAAAAAGATAAGATTGAATCTATGCACTAGGCTATTTATTTAAATCTAATATTATTGAGTTTTTATTGTCCGGCGAGGCTATGGCCATTGCGGCGGTCTGGACGTGCTCGTAGCCAGCACTGGCCAGGCCGTGGTTGGCGCTGCTCAGCACTAGGTCACCCCTAGCAAGCTCAGAATTATAATTTTTTCAACATTACGTACTATAAAATATTGTAGTGAGATTTTGTATATTATATATATACTAAATAACATAGTTTTGTTATTTTTTTATTGTTATGTACACTACCAGAATCCTTCACATCCGCCCGCCTCCTCCGCCTCGGCCATTTTTGGACCCGGTGCTGATGGGGCTTCAGCACCGGGTCCAACGGCTAGGAGCGGGGGCGGCGCGGAGGTGTGTCCGGGCGGACACATTAGCACCGGGTCGTGGCACGACCCGGTGCTAATGTTCACCCTTTAGCACCGGGTGCAGCCACGACCCGGTGCTAAAGGCCTCGGGCACATTAGCACCGGGTCGTGGCTGCACCCGGTGCTAAAGGGTGAACATTAGCACCGGGTCTTGCCACGACCCGGTGCTAATGTGTTTGAATATAGGGGCTTCCCCTCCCCCGCCCGAGCCAGCTGAACACTTAGGCGCTGTGTTCATGCTGCTCGGCCGTGGGAGGGGAGGTGCTGCCCAATTTTTTTTCAAAATTTGTGAAGAATCTACTCATCTAAGGAGCACTACAAGGTACACTCTTTCATTCTCTAATGTTTTATTTAGCTTGTAATCCTTCTATGATTTAGAAATAGAGGGATTTGTGAATCAAAGTAAAGCTAGCTAGAGAGAGATTGTGTTCTTGGAGGAGAGAGAGGAGAGAGCTTGAGTTCATGGTGGAGAGAGTGTTCATGTTGTGTTTTAAATGGAGAGAGAAGGCAAGCTAGTTAGTATTTTGTTTTGTATGACTTGTGAATAGTTGTAAGGCTTATAGTAATGTGGTTTTAGAAATTACTAGAAAATCAATATAAAATGCTAGAAAATCTTATAAATTACTAGAAAATCTTATAAATTACTAGAAAATCTTATAAATTACTAGAAAATCAATATAAAATGCTAGAAAATCTTATAAATTAATAGAAAATCTTATAAATTACTAGAAAATCAATATAAAATGCTATAAAATCTTATAAATTAATAGAAAATCTTATAAATTAATAGAAAATCTTATAAATTACTAGAAAATCAATATAAAATGCTATAAAATCTTATAAATTAATAGAAAATCTTATAAATCTTATAAGGCTTATAGTAATGTTATATTTAATGAATATAGTAATGTAGTTTTAGAAATTTATTTATATAATGGAATATATATTATAATTTGTATTTATTTATATATTAATTTTTTTTATCTTTAAATTGTATTGTATATTTGTTATTGGTTAATAATGCAGATGAATAGACAATGGATGTACGGGGACCCCCACGCTCAGGCCTTCCGTGATGGCCTTAGGACGTTTCTCGATGCCGCCGAGGCTAACAGGACGCCGTCCGGTTTCATGTTCTGCCCATGCACCCATTGTAAAAATATACAATCGTACAAACAAAGAGGTTGTCTTCAAGTGCATTTGATGAGGCACGGTTTCATGAGGAATTATTCTGTTTGGACGAAGCACGGTGAAAGAGGAATTCTAATGGATGAAGATGAAGAAGACGAGGCCGATGACGACATTCCGTTATTGGCTCAATACTACGGTTCCTTTGCATATGCTGCAATGGGTGATGCCGATGAGGAAGATGTTGCTCGGGAAGGCGATGCTCAGGAAGATGTTGCTCAGGAAAATGAACCTACTGATGGGCTCGGGCAAATGTTGCGTGATGCCGAGAAAGACTGCGGCAATGATAAGGATATAAAAAAGATACAGCGCATGTTGCAGGACCACAAGACTGACCTGTACCCAGATTGCAAAGAGGGGCTAAAGAAGTTGGGTAGCACACTTGAACTTCTGCAGTGGAAAGCAGCAAATGGTGTTACTGATAAGGGTTTCGAGGAGCTACTGAAACTCGTAAAGAAGATTCTTCCAGAGGGTAACACATTGCCATCGACAACGTATCAAGCAAAACGTGTTGTTTGCCCTCTCGGTTTGGAGGTGCAGAAGATACATGCGTGTCCTAATGACTGTATCCTCTATCGCGGACAGTACGAACACTTGGATCGTTGTCCGGTTTGCACCTGCGCGCGATACAAAATCAGGCGGGACGACCCTGGTGATGTTGGGGGAGAGCGTTCTAAGAAAAAAATCCCTGCGAAGGTGATGTGGTATTTCCCTCTGATACCCCGTCTGAAGCGTTTGTTCAGGAACAAAGACCATGCCAAACTGATGTGCTGGCACAAAGAAGAACGTAAGCAGGATGGCATGTTGAGACACCCCGCCGATGGATCCCAGTGGAGGAACATCGACAGAGCATTCCCAGAGTTTGATGCTGATGCGAGGAATGTTAGGCTTGGTTTAAGTACCGATGGCATGAACCCTTTTGGTGAAATGAGCAGTAGTCATAGCACTTGGCCCGTGACTGTTTGTATCTACAACCTACCCCCCTGGCTCTGCATGAAGCGGAAGTTCATTATGATGCCAGTGCTCATCGAAGGCCCAAAGCAACCTGGCAACGACATTGATGTGTACCTAAGACCATTGGTTGACGAACTTTTGCAGCTGTGGAAGAATGAAGGTGTTAGCGTGTGGGATGAGGACAAGCAGGAGCAGTTTGACCTTCGAGCACTGCTTTTCATAAGCATCAACGACTGGCCTGCACTAAGTAACCTATCAGGACAATCAAACAAAGGATATAAAGCATGCACTCACTGTTTAGAGGAAACCGAAAGCATGTATTTGAAACATTGTCGTAAAGTTGTGTACATGGGTCACCGTCGATTCCTTCCGGCGAAGCATGAGCTACGAAAGAAATGTGCGCATTTTGGCGGGAATGCTGACCGCCGTACAAAGCCGAGACACCGGAGTGGAGAAGAGCTATTTGATATGGTGAAGGACCTACACGTGGTGTTTGGCAAGGGAGACGGAAGCCAGGCTGCTCCGACGGGCGAGGATGGTCGTGCCGCGATGTGGAAGAAGAAGTCTATCTTTTGGGAGCTACCTTATTGGCAACGTTTAGAGGTCCGTAACGCGATTGATGTGATGCATCTGACGAAGAATCTTTGCGTGAACTTGATAAGCTTCCTGGGTACTTATGGGAAGCCAAAAGATACACTGGAAGCACGTCAGGATCTGAAACGATTGAAGCAACGGACTGATCTACATCCAGAAAAGAGAGACAAAGGACGCCAGTACTTGCATCCTGCCAGCTTCACTCTCAGCAAAGAAGAGAAGGCAAGCATGTTTGAATGCTTGAACAGTATCAAGGTTCCGTCTGGCTACTCCTCCAATATTAAGGGAATAATAAATATGAAAGAGAAGAAGTTCACAAACCTGAAGTCTCACGACTGCCATGTGTTGATGACACAGCTGCTTCCCGTCATACTCAGGGGTGTGCTACCAGTAAACGTGCGGAAAGCCATTGTGAAGCTATGTGCATTCCTCAATGCAATTTCTCAGAAGGTGATCAATCCAGACCACTTAGATCAGCTACAGAACGACGTGGTGCAATGTCTTGTCAGCTTTGAGATGATATTTCCACCATCCTTCTTCAATATCATGACACATCTATTGGTTCACCTCGTCAAAGAGATTCGTATATTGGGCCCAGTATTTCTACACAACATGTTCCCATTTGAGAGGTTCTTCGCTGTCCTAAAGAAGTATGTCCGTAATCGTTCTCGTCCAGAAGGATGCATTGCTAAGGGATACGAAACGGAGGAGGTCATTGAATTCTGTGTTGACTTTGTCGACGATCTTATGCCGATTGGTGTGCCCGAATCCCATCACGAGGGGAGACTTGGTGGAAAGGGCACACTAGGGAGAAGATCGATGGTGATCAAGGACGTTGAGACATTTCGTAAAGCGCACCTCACAGTTTTGCAACAATCAACCTTAGTTGCTCCGTACATCGAGGAGCACATGCAGATTCTCAGGGACGAAAACTCAACAAAGTCTGCGGCCTTCATTCAGCGTCTGCACAATAGTACTTTCGCCGATTGGTTGCGAAGACGTCTTATGGGTGTCGAGGGCATTGATGCGCAGCTAGCTTTTGTAGCTAGAGGTCCATCGAGCACGATCTTGACATTCCAAGGATACGACATCAATGGGTATACATTTTACACAAGAGCCCAGGACAAGAAAAGCACCAACCAAAACAGTGGTGTCCGGATCGACGCGACAGACACCAATGGCAATACAAACTCATACTATGGAGTCATAGAGGAGATATGGGAACTAGAGTACGGACCTTTGAAGATCCCACTGTTCAAGTGCCAATGGGTGAAGCTGACTGGAGGAGGTGTTAAAGTTGAAGCGGACTATGGAATGACGTTAGTGGACCTAAACAAGATTGGCTTTCTAGACGAACCGTTCGTCCTGGCCAAAGCTGTCACACAAGTTTTTTATGTGAAGGACATGGCTAGCAGACCGAAGAAAGGGGCGGATAAGAAAGGTGGGGGTAAGCAATTGGACCCATCACAAGACGAGCCAAAGCGTCATATAGTTCTTCCTGGAAAGAGAAAAATCGTAGGAGTTGAGGACAAGACGGATGAAGATTATGATATGCTCGATGGCCGGCCTCCATTCTCAGTGGCTGATGACCCAAGCATCCTGTTAGCGGCGGAGGAGACACCGTATCTACGGCGTGATCACAATCAAGGAACATTTGTAAAGAGGAAGTTTATTAGTGTCCGAGTAAACGATGATGCCATGTAATTTCTATTGATTTATAGGATTTTCTAACATTTTATATTGATTTTCTAGTAATTTATAAGATTTTCTAGTAATTTATAAGATTTTCTAGCATTTTATATTGATTTTCTAGCATTTTATATTGATTTTCTATTAATTTATAAGAGTTTCTATTAATTTATAAGATTTTCTAGCATTTTATATTGATTTTCTAGTAATTTATAAGATTTTCTAGTAATTTATAAGATTTTCTAGCATTTTATATTGATTTTCTAGCATTTTATATTGATTTTCTATTAATTTATAAGAGTTTATATTAATTTATAAGATTTTCTAGCATTTTATATTGATTTTCTAGTAATTTATAAGATTTTCTAGTAATTTATAAGATTTTCTAGCATTTTATACTGATTTTCTAGCATTTTATATTGATTTTCTATTAATTTATAAGAGTTTATATTAATTTATAAGATTTTCTAGCATTTTATATTGATTTTCTAGTAATTTATAAGATTTTCTAGTAATTTATAAGATTTTCTAGCATTTTATACTGATTTTCTATTAATTTATAAGATTTAGGCCTTTAGCACCGGGTCGTGGCTGCACCCGGTGCTAAAGGCAACGACCGCGGCTGGCCACGTCACCGGGCGCACACGAGCCACGTCACTGGCCCGGTCGTGGCCTTTAGCACCGGGTCGTGGCTGCACCCGGTGCTAAAGGCCACGACCGGGCCGCGGGGGCCGTGCGGCGGCCGGCCACGTCACCGGGCCACGTCACTGGATGAACAAGAACAATTTTTCTTTTTAATCTCTGTATAAAAGTTGTAACTAGTCGTTCTCCCTCGTACAAACTTCAAAAAAGATCATTTTTCTTCCTAAAAATTCCTAAAATCATACTCTATCAGGTTATGAAACATATTAATGTTATTATTTTGAAAAATCTTCTCGTGTTTGAACAATCCAAATTTTGAATTAAAAATGACACCTACAACCAAGGTTTTTTTCACACTAGGTGATGTCAAATGAAAAAGTGATGAATACCAAAGTTTCATATTTCATCATTATCTACAATCTTTATTTAGGTCATTTTGTCATTTTCAAAATGGGTAATAACATGTAGTAGAAATTTGACAAGTCTCTAACAAAGTTTTGGAAACTATGCGAGTGAATCTAGGATTAATGAACAATGTACACTACCACTTTCTCAAATGCAAAAATGACTTAAATAAAGATTGTAGATCTTGATGAGATATGAAATTTTGGTATTCATGACTTTTTCATCTGAGACCGTTTAATGTTCCAAAATCTTTCATTTAGTTATCAATTTTTGTAATTTATAAGATTTTCTAGTAATTTATAAGATTTTCTAGTAATTTATAAGATTTTCTAGTAAGTTATAAGATTTTCTAGTAATTTATAAGATTTTCTATTAATTTATAAGATTTTCTATTAATTTACAGGATTTTCTAGTAATTTAAAAGATTTTCTATTAATTTATAAGATTTTCTAGTAATTTATAAGATTTTCTAGCATTTTATATTGATTTTCTAGTAATGTATAAGATTTTCTTTTTTAATATATATTTTTAATAGGTATTAATAACTGAATTAAAACAAGTATTAATAACTATACATTAAAAACTATATTTATAAGATTCCCAAATAGTAGCCCCCGGTGCTAAAGGCCCGTTTGGAAACTGGGCGCCAAACGAAAAGTTGGGGCCTTTAGCACCGGGTTGATCTAAAATCCGGTGCTAAAGGCCCCCAATTTTCGTTTGGCGCCAGTTACGGGGCCTTTAGCACCGGGTGTAGAAGACCCGGTGCGAAAGGGGGGCCTTTAGCACCGGGTCGTGGCTGCACCCGGTGCGAAAGGCCTCAGTCTGGCGCACAGTTACGGCCTTTCGCACCGGGTGTAGAAGACCCGGTGCTAAAGGGCCTTTCGCACCGGGTGGTGGGAAGACCCGGTGCTAAAGGGGGGGCCTTTAGCACCGGGTCTTCCCACCACCCGGTGCGAAAGGGCCTTTAGCACCGGGTCGTGGCTGCACCCGGTGCTAAATGCCCCGGTCCTATATAGGCCGGGGACTTCTCTCCCCTCCCTCACTTCGCCCTCAATCCTCACAGAAACCGCCGCCTCGTCTCCTCAGCCGCTGCCGCCCGTCGTCCCCGCCGCCGTCGTCGTCCCCGCCGCCGTCGTCGTCCTCGCGCCCACGCCGCCGCCGCCCGTGGTCCTCGCGCCCACGCCGCCGCCGCCCGTCGTCCCCGCCGCCGTCGTCGTCCCCGCGCCCGTCGTCCCCGCGCTCCGACACCCACGCCGCCGCCGCCCGTCGTCCCCGCCGCCGTCGTCGTCCCCGCGCCCGTCGTCCCCGCGCCGGTGCCCCTCGTCCCGCGCCGCTCAAAATGTTCGTCTCGTAGAGTACAACCAATCCATGCAATTAGTTTTTGATTTTATCTACATTTAGTAGTCCATACATGCTATGATATTTTGATGTGATGACAATCTTCTTTTTGCATTGTAAACTTTGAGGGTGAAATTTGTGATCTAAACAGTGCTAAATGGAAGTGAAATTCCAGGTTTCAGGGCTTGCAACTGATGAACTTTGGGATAATTTAAGTGAGTGCATGGGTTGGAAATGGTTGTTTTGCAATGAACAGGGAAACAGTGGCTGTAGGATTGGGATTGCTTTGGGTTTTATACCTAATACTAGTATGAAATTTATATTGGAAAATGCTTCATTTAAATGTATTGGAGATATTTACATTGAAATGTATATTGGAAATGTTATATGTTTGAAATGTATATTGGAAAATGCTTCATTTAAATGTATTGGAGATATTTACATTGAAATGTATATTGGAAATGTTATATGTTTGAAATGTGTATTGGAGATATTTACATTGAAATGTATATTGGAAATGTTATATGTTTGAAATGTATATTGGAAAATGCTTCATTTAAATGTATTGGAGATATTTACATTGAAATGTATATTGGAAATGTTATATGTTTGAAATGTATACTGGAAAATGCTTCATTGAAATGTATATTGGAAATTCTATGTATATTAGAAATATATGTGCTTCATTTAAATGTATATTGGAAATGTTATATGTTTGTATAATGTATACTATCGAAAATGTTTATTATCGGAAATTCTATGGCGTACCCGAACCCATCGCGCACCCGAACCCCTTAGCGAATCCGTTTTTCGCGCACCGACCCCCTTAGCGAACCCTTAGCGAATCAATTCACACCGCGCACCCGAACAACAACAACAACAACGTCCCACCCGAATCAATTCTTACCAATTATTTTTAATTCTATAGATGGCGGACAACAACAACAACGTCCCACCCATGCAAGAGGACAACAACACCCCTGTCCCACCCATGCAAGAGGACAACAACACCCCTGTCCCACCCATGCAAGAGGACACCAACACCCCTGTCCTACCCATGCAAGAGGACAACGACACATTCTTTGCGAATCAACTTTTCAATATTGTAACCCAACCAATGTCGATGGATGATGTGTTGGGCATCATTGGAAGGGACGACAATGTCCATGGCGACAATGTTGCAAGGGCCGAAACTATTGAAGGAGCCGGTAGCGCGCCCTCGTCTAGTCAGGTGTGTATATAGATAACATAAATTTGTACTGTACATGTCAATTATGTATACCATCTCTATATCATCTCGTATATATGTAATTTGTGTAGGCCGCCTCTGCTAAGAAATCAAAACGATCGACCACGAAGAAGCTGAAGGATGTCAAGTTACACATCACCCGAGTGGAGGATGACGGGGAGCCAGTTGAGCCCCCAAAAGTGGCCAAGAAATTTGTATCTCAGTGCGGGGTAATTGTACGGGACAATGTGCCCATTAGTATCAGAAAATGGAAGTCCACGGACCCCACTGAGGAGTACGTGCTCCCCGATACAGAGAAGGAGATGCTATGG
Source organism: Echinochloa phyllopogon (assembly GCA_033239725.1). Taxonomy (NCBI): domain Eukaryota; kingdom Viridiplantae; phylum Streptophyta; class Magnoliopsida; order Poales; family Poaceae; genus Echinochloa; species Echinochloa phyllopogon. The sequence continues at coordinate 15,955,628 of BTCW01000015.1, read as the reverse complement.
AGGGAATTAAAGGCAATATTCGACTGGCCTAGCACTCATGAAGCAGAACTGAGGGATTGGACAATGAAGAAGATGGCAGTTCTGTTTCAGGATTTCAAGAAGAAGTTGTACTCGCAATTTCTCAAAACCGGAGAGGCCCCGGATCCTGAGAAGTATAAGAAGATCACCAATGACGAGTGGGAAGCATTCATTGAGTACAAAACCTCCGAAGAGGGTGCAACGGCTAGCGCTAGAAACGCTGGAAACGCCGCAAATAAGAAGTACTCGCATAAGATGGGTTCGGGAGGTTACAAGGCAAGCATCGCTAAATGGGAGAAGATGGAAGAAGATCTATATGCTAGAGGCATCACTCCAGCGACACATGACTGGCCCACAAGGACCAAGCATTGGTACTATGGTCATGGAGGCACCCTGAGCCCAATCGACGGCTCCTTAGTTTTTCCCGAGGACTTGCGAGAACTAGCTCAGCGTCTCCTCGATATCCTCAGGGCATCTGATAGGGGAGAATTTGTTGCCGATAGAGACAGAGATGAGCTAACCTATGCCTTAGGGAACAAGGAGCATCCTGGACGGACGCGCGGCGTAGGCACAAGCGTCTCATGGAAGAAAGGTTTCCAAGAGCACGCCGCCACCTATAGGAGCCGTTCGAGGAAGAAGGCCGAATATGAGCAGAGGGTAAGGGACCTAGAGCAAACGGTTGCCGCCCAGGGCTCAAAGCTCCAAGAAATGGAGTCAGAGATGGAGCGACGGATGAAGGTAGCATGGCTGCAGATACAACAAGCCACAGGCGGGACCGGTTCCACAGAGCCTGCACCTCTCCAACAAGCCACAGACGGGACCGGTTCCACAGAGCATGCACCTCTCCAAGATGCGGCCCTTATTAGCCCTCCACAGCAATATCAAAGCAGTCACGCTTCCACACAGGCCGCCGAAGCGGTCCGTTACACCGTGGATGAAATAACTCAACGGACCGCGTGCGAGCTTGTCGTCAGGCAGAAGAACTTAGCTGTGGTGGTACGTATGCGACCTTAGTTCATACTGCATACATTTCACCGTAAATACCATTCATTTACTAACTTTCTTTGTGACTACTAACTTATCAGGTCGCATACGGTATGACCAAACGTGTGGAAGAAGGGCAAAAATGGCACTGCAATGACATTCCACATGGTTACGTACCTGTTGAGGTGGAGCAAGTCGTCACCAGCTGGGAAGACTTGGAACTTGACATCCCCGGAGGTGACGGAGAAACAAAACTCGGTCAGTGTTCTCACTGCATCATTCTATGGAGCAAGGCAGACATCGTTATACCCGATACACCTGCGGCTACCAACAAGCCCCCGTCACCTCCAAGAGATCCACAGGATCATGACGATTCTCCGGGAGCTCCTGATGCAAGCCCGTCTCCTCCGCCAAAGAGGTCTCCGTCTCCTCCGCCGAAGAGGTCTCCGTCTCCTCCGCCGAAGAGGGGACGCCGCACTAAAGCCTCTGCCCCCACTCCACCAGCGAAGAAGGCGCGAAAAACTAGAGAGAAGCCCGCACCAGAGAAAAGAGCGGGCGAGAAGACTCTAGAGGAGCTCGAAGCCTCGGTAAAAGCAGACACAAAGAGGCAAATGGCCGAGTGGAGGAGAAAACCTGAGGCGGAGCCGAAGCTTGATCCCACCATCGTGAAGTCATTCCTCGGTAATTTGAGCAAGGGTCAACAGAAGGAAGTAATAGTAACAGACTATGACCGCTCATTACTGAAATCTCGCCGGAAACGGAAGGCTGCGGATAAGGAGGCGGGCCCATCCAAAAAGGTTCATCAACTCGGCCAGCAACCTCAGCGTCCCTTGGGTCCATTGCCATCTCTGGACGAGCTTAACATTCAACGAGTAATGGCCGAGACTGGACTGACCAGAGCGCAAGTCCTGGGGGAAGAAGATGTGCCAGTAAACACAACGCTGAAGTGGCCGTTTAAGCTTGGCGAGCCTATGGTCCCTCCTGAAATGGAGAGGAAGCTACAAACGAAGATGCGCCGATTCCATGACTGGTATTTGGAAGAATCAAGAAGGAATAAACGGCGCATGATAAAAGTAGGCGTGAAGGACCAAGACTTCTACAATGGTGACGCGGATTTTGTCTGGCTCAGGTTTAATGATATATATGAGCTGTACCACCGCGACGCCATGGACGTGGATTTGATCACATGTTGGACATTGTAAGTACTTTGTTGTTGCTTATAATTCACAGTTTAAAAACAATAATTCCAATCTATGTTGACGCGGGCTTTATTTATTGCTTAACATATGCAGAATGGAGATTCAAAAATGTCGCAGAGACAATATATATGACGTTGGTTTCGTTGACCCTCGAAGGATAAGTGAAGAAATGATAATGCACAATCCTGAGGAAACATATTTAAACCTATACAAATATATCAAGAAACAAAATTACTGTGACTCCATACTAATCCCGTACAACATCGAGTGAGTACATTCACAGCCTTCTTCTTATACTGTCTGTGTAACAATTCATTTCTGATTATAATGTATACATGTGCACAGATTCCACTGGTTCCTAATTATATTGTGTCCTGATCGGGGTGTCGTGAACGTCTTTGATTCATTGCACACCCCAAAAGAAAAACTACAGAACATCATGGACATGATGGCAAGGTGATGTATATTTTCCCCTACTTAATCCACCCCTTCCACTCGCAATGACTTAACTCAATTTTTTTGTTCGCAGGGCCTGGATTCAATTTCGTACAGAACACACGGGTATACAACATGAAACACTAAAATGGAACATTGGCTTTCCGGTAAGCAAGTAATTTGTACATGTAGGCATCGACTAATATATTATATGAATTTTACTAGATTTCTTTTGGTCGACAGTGTGCCAAACAGGGACCGGGAAATAATTTATGTGCATACTATGTGTGCGACTACATGTGGAATTGGGGACATAAAAAGCTCACACAACGCGATATTATGGTACGTAATAATAAAGACATTTCCATTATTATTAAGTGCACAATTATTGTCTCCAACTCGACGGATTAAATGTCTTTCAAATATTTTTAAATTATAGATGTTCAACCTGAAGGAAGAGTCCCTAGAGATAGAAAGAATTGACGCAATTGCAGAACAGCTCGTCGGATGGATCTGGGATGAGGTCGTCAATCCCCGAGGAGAATTCCACTCGCCAATACTGGAGGACGTGCCGGACAGTCCAACGAGAGCTAGCTAGTCGTCAATCTTAATTATGTAGAAAATACAGTTTAAATATATATAACTCGAGTTGACATGCATGAATATCTACTTTTGTAATATATATGTCTTCTATTTTGATGAAATGTCAGCTAGTATGAATATAGAGTCGGCCGAATACGCATTAGAATACACGTATTAGAATATATACGTATATAGACGTGCACGCATGGCTACTGAAAAAAGCAAAAAAAAAAAAGAAATCCGGGGCCTTTAGCACCGGTTTCAGGCAGCAACCGGTGCTAAAGGCAGGCCCTTTAGCACCGGGTGCAGCCACGACCCGGTGCTAAAGGCCCTGCTACCGGCGCTGCGGGGCAGGCCCTTTAGCACCGGGTCGTGGCTGCACCCGGTGCTAAAGGGCCCCTTTAGCACCGGTTATTCAACCCGGTGCTAAAGGGGTACCCCTTTAGCCTCGGATTAGTTGCACCGGGTGGGAAACCCGGTGCTAAAGGGCTTTCCCACCCGGTGCAGATGTCGATCATTCTGGTAGTGGTAGTTTTATTTTTTACTAGCAAATGTGTCTATCCATTGCTACGGGTAAAGAAGACTTCATCAGCGAAGACGTGTGAGAGTCATGAACGCCACTGATTCTGCATCCGATGAGAAGCACGACAGATGGAGAGATCCTCAGCAGACACTACGTCCGGGAATGATGGCGGATCGACGACGGGGATGTGAGTGATGTGAGACGATGAATGGCTACGTGTGGCGGTGCGAGACAACAAGAGGATGCGAGGTATTGTGGGTTGATTAATATCAATGTGTTGCTATAGGTGAAGGGACTTCGTAGGCGAAGGCGAGTGGAAGCCATGGATGTCGTCGATTCTGCATCGATGAGGAGCACAACAAAGAGAGATCCTTGGTAGACGTTACATCCGGAAGGACGATGAGTCAATGCGACATGGATGCAAGTGACGTGAGAAGATAAAGGAGTGCTTGTGGCGGTGCAGGATGTATTGGTGAAGGGACTTTGTGAGCGAAGGTGCGCAGGAGTCATGGACACCCCTGATTCCGCATCCAATAAGGAGAAGATAAATGAGAAATCCTCGATATACGCTCTTAGAAACTACGGCGGGGATGCGAATAACGTGAGACGACGAAGTGGTGCGTGCAGCGGTGCGGGACGATGAGAGGAGATGATGTACTGCGTGTAGATTAATGTCCATGCATTGTTACCGGTAAAATGGACTTCGCGAGTGAAAACGTAGAGAGTCATGGACACCACTAATTCTGCATCTTGTTCGGACCATGACAAAAGGAGATAGCCTCGGTATATGTCGTGTCCGGGAACAACGGTGGGGCGATGACGGGAATGCGAACGACGTGAGAAGACAAAGAGGTACATACAATGATGCGGGACGGCGAGAGGAGACGAGTTATTGCGTGTTGGTAGATGATATATCATCTGACCTTTTTTTGAAAAAAAAATAGAACATACTAAAGTACGATGGTTTGGTTCTACAGGGGGATTTTGTAAAATTATAACGTACCGTTGAATAAATTTTTGTTTTTATTAGCCTATATATACTACCTATGTAATCGAAATCTTTGACGAAAGAGAGACCTGTCAGTTTCCAAGGTCTTGTTTAGTTCCAAAAAGCAACTCCCAAATACACTATACAAAAAGAAGATTCACCATCACATCAAAATATCGTAACATGCATTGAGTACTAAATGTACATAAAATCAAAAACTAATTACACAGTTTTGTTGTACAATGCGAGACGAACATTTTGAGCCTAATTAATCAATTTTTGAATAATTTTTCACAAATACAAACGAAATGCTACAGTAGTGCAATGATTACGAAGTGACATTTTACTCCCAAATTCAACCTCACAATTCTAACGTCTAAACAAACCATTGAAAAACACTGTACGGCCACGTGGCAGTTGCCGACTGGCCTGTCGGCGCCTCCATGTTCGGGTCCTTCGCGCCATCCCATCATTCTTCCGGGCTGGCTTGCTCACGACGGTCGCTTAAAAAAACTGCCCCCGGTCCAAATCCATTGAAACAGACGAAGGCCATCACGGATATGTGGGGTCCCAAAGTTCCCATCCTGCTAGTTGACTGCATCCGGTTTTTTCCTTACTTTTAAATTTCTTCTCCAATTTAATTTGGGATCAAGCTGACAGATTCTTGAAAATTGGGAAATAATTGTGCAGGCTAACGTAGTTTAACAAAGTAGGGAATTCGTTAAACAAAGTTGAATGGGTACCTTGTACTGTATATATCAAGCCAATGGATTGAAGCCACTCCTCGGCACTACAGGTTTCTTCATGCCCCTTTCACAATGATAGTTAACAAAAAGATTAGTTTATGCAAAAATATAGCTCTCCTTTCTCCTAAAGTCGCCGATTATTGACACTTGTGGATCACTCATCCTCGTTGGAAAATCGGTGATTCTGGCGTCTGCTCAGCAACACGGTCTCTCTCAAAGGTTGGTGCTCTGCCTGCCTGCTGGTTTCTTCTCTTCCTGATTTGGATTGGATAGGCACGCGGTAATCCATACGTCACGACTTGTCATCTTCCACTTTGGATTCTCCTTGTGATGATCCCCTAAGCAAACCAGCCAAAAAGCAAGATTTGTCATAATCCAGTAATCCCCAATCATTTTCCATTTTGTTTTCTCTGAAGATTCCAATTGTTCCCAGAGGTGTGCAGTACTGTTCTACTGATTTGGCATTGCTGTGATAAAGCAAATCGGTTGCTGTTCTTAGTTTCGAATCCTCTGCTTGAAGCGTAAATCTCCTTCAAATTATTAGTTGCTCCACATTCTTTCACCGCGGAATCGATGGCCGGAGTGGAGGAAGAAGGCGAGGTGCCGGCGCTGCGGGAGGCTCTGCGGCAGCAGGCGCGGGCCGTGGAGGAGCTGCGGGCGGAGCTGGAGGAGGAGCGGCAGGCGGCGGCGTCGGGCGCCGACGAGGCGCTGGCCATGATCCTGCGCCTGCAGGCGGAGAAGGCGGCGGAGCGGATGGAGGCGGAGCAGTTCCGCCGCGTCGCCGAGGAGCGGATCCAGCACGACGAGGACGCGCTCGCCTTCCTCAAGGCCGTCGTCTTCCACCAGGAGATGGAGATCAGCTCCCTCAACCGCAGGCTGCTCGCCGTCCGCGCCACCGGCGACGACCCGCTCTCGCCGGCCGCCGCCGCAGACCTCCCCTGGCTCAGGAAGCTTGCCACCAGGAACGGCGTCGCGTCGCGGCGGAACGCGTCCCTCCCCGCGGCGCGCCTCGAGGAGCTCTGCTCGGAGCTCGACGCGGACGCCGCGGACACCGACGCCGCCGCCGCCGAGGATAAGAGGAGCGTCGGCGACAGGAGGCCGGCGAGGACGGTGTCGGACATCGGGGAGGTGATCAGCAGAGAGGACAGGGCAAGACACAACCAATCGGCGCCGCCGAGGCTGTACCGGTCAGCCTCCCACCGTCTCCGTCGCGCACCGAGCTACTCCGCGCAATGCGGCGTGCGCTCCGCGTGCAGGACCTCGCCGGAGATCATCGCCGAAGAAGACGAGAAATCGTGCAAGAGCAACGCCGCACTGGAGGCCGACATCGAGCAGATCAAGGCCACCGTGCAGTCTCTCCAGACCGAGCTGACAAAGCTGAGGGAATCCACCTTGTCCGTCGGCGATGCACATTCCCAGTTACTAACCGAGATCCACTCGAAGCTCGACGGCGCCATGCCGCGGCAACAGAGCCTTCAGGGAGGCAATGTATCAAGCCCTCTGCTGATGAAGAAGACCATCAGGGAAGCAGGCAGTAGCAGTTATTCCAAGGAGGAGAGCTACCAGCCGCAGGGAGAGCTGCTGATGAACCATTTCATTGAGGTATGTGGCCTCACCTTCTCTGCTTGCCTTGTTAGGCCCCTGGTCAAGGTCGCTGCCTCCATGTCACTGCTTAGGTGCTTCCTGATTTTGATCTCAGGCGTGGCGATAAGAAAAGTTTTGATGAGCTCTTGATGTGTATTTTTGCTAATTCTCTTTTGTTAGTTGCCATTTTCGTCATCAAGCGTGTAATAATTGGCATCCCTTGAAGATGATTGATGCTGAAACAATAATTTGCAATATCAGTTTTTCACTAATAGAAACATTGAGCAGCAAAACCACGTCCATGCGACAATGCACGAGAGACAAATGTCGCTCGCTGTATTCTCAGTGATCCGATGTGTGGTTAGCAAATCAAGCGAGTCAAGGAATGATTTTTCTGTTGTGTGTTTTTTTTCCAGATGGATTTTTGTTGCTGTTAACATCATACTATGAGATAACTAGCCTTTGAGCTGCTTGGATAAGAGCGTCTTCTGAATTATCTATCTCGACAGGCGATGATGTACATAGCATGAGACACTGGAGATATCGACAGCATTAATTCGGTTTGAAGATTGCTTAGAGTAAAAAAGAGCTTCTTCTGAATTATCTACCTCAACAGGCGATTATGTACATAGCATGAGACACTGAAGATATCGACATCAATAATTCGGTTTGAAGATTGCTTAGAGAGAGTAAAAATGATTGCTAAATCTTTCCCCTTCTGTTGTTTTTGACACTGTTTGTACATATCATGTGTACAGTAAATATAGCAGTGAAGATGATATAGCATTAGTTCTGTCGGGGGATTGTTCCTACTGTGACAGGAAAAGTTATGTAAAGTTAAATTGTAATTGCAGTTTACTGTTTTTCAAATAAGCTGTTACTGGCGCTCGATATCTTTCGGAAATATGACCGTGTTTCTTTCCCACGGGAAATATATTTTCAAAGAAAATCTTGCATGTATGTGTGAAGTATTAAATGAAGTCTATTTGTAAAACATTTTTAGAGATGTGTAACTTTACGCGATAGCCTAATTAGTCCATGATTTACTACAATAATGCTACAGTAACCATCTCGTGAATTAATCCGGAGCTGTAAAGATAGTCTTATAAACTGACTTTATTTAATACTCTTAATTATTGGTCAAACGGAATGAAAAAAAATTTCCACCCCAAAGAAACACGGCCTATACCGACCATTTTATTGGGCAAGCGATTACTAGCAGCAGCGAAACGCTAAATGAATAACTAGAACTCAATAATTGAAGTCTAAACTGGAATGCAATTCACCCAAAAGCCAAAGTGGTACGCTCGAAACAGATATCAAGAGCAAAAAATATACAAAAATATTAACCAGATGAAATACTGTTGCAGCCATGGCAACAGCAATTTCCAAATTTGGCAGAATCACACCGAGCTTGTTTCCACGGAAAGAATATAGTAACCATGATAAGATCGACGAGAAATGACAGAAATTATGTAGACTAATAATCGGTTATGTAGACTGACTGGTTATGTACTAAATTTTTCTAACCCTGCAGAACTTGCCATACTCTGTTCAAATAAACAAAAACAAGAGTCAGTTGTCTGGATTAAAGATCATATGAGAGAAATTCCAGATAGAAATAAACTAGAAACAACATACCCATAAAGCTGCATGGACCAATATTTATAGCACCCAGAAATATGCAAGTAGGGTAGGTAGGTAATATGATGAGGGCTGACTTGAGGCCAGTTGCAAAAATCTTCTGTCATCAGTTAATAAGAATCCTGGTAAAAGTAATAATTGAAACAAGGGTTAGCATTTCCTGACAAATTTGTAGCTGATAGAAAAGGAAATTTCCACTGCAGTTCTATGCTAGTGATATTCTAGGTGGAAAGGTGGCCTCAGTTAAGTTTATCAATTTCCATCAGTAGTCAGTAGCAGGACGGCAGCACTAAACAGGCAAAAGAATAATCAAGTTTATTTGGATTCTTTAAGCTGTAACAGTAATATATTGATTAAGCTCACAGACCAGCCGATTGAATCGACTCTGATAATTCATGTCTTCCCACCAGACAAGTTTATGATCCTCACTTTTTATACTTTTTTTCGTTCAAAGCTGGATATGATAACCCTTCAGCCTGATAACCGGCCTGCTGATAGGGTCTGGTTAAAATATCAATAACCGACAGCCTAAACCGGGGGCCCAACCCACAGGTTATTCACTAAGCTACTAACTAGGCAACCCATTCACTGGATGTTAAGGTGATAAGCCATTAAGGATGTGTCCTAGAGCCCAATGAGCCAAGCCCAGCAAAGCACGCACTTTGATTTTGCTTGGTCACAAGACAAATCGAACATTGTTTTTTTCTGCAGCAAGTTGGCACTTTTGGTGGGATTTTGCATAGCAAGAATTTTAGTTAGCCCAACACAAGAATGGGACGAGATAGAAACAAAGGTGCTGGTGCCACATATATAGTATAGAAGCCACTGCAGGTCCTTGGAACTCACCACCTACCCAAACAAGAGGCTTCCCTGGTATATATCCAGTGTGCACTTTTCTACTATCTGCTCCACCTCAACCTCCTTTTGGCCCTCTTAGCATCTATGATATCTGTACCTTATGCTGCCGTTCTACTCTGCTAGCACTATTATTACTGATAATTTCACACTTATTTTTGGCAGCATCCTCTACAAATTTTAGAGACTTGTGCTATTGCCTGTATCTTAATCATCAGATTTCAAAAGGTTATCCAACCACAGCCATATCTTAATCGTCACACGGAAATTTTTTAATATCCCACCTATGAGAATATACATACTATCTAGATCATCGAAAACCATGTCTCCAGCTGTTCAATTGTAGCCACAGCTACCCACTGGTAAATGGTTTGCCTTTGTAACCCATGCTGGTCAGCTTATCACGATTACATAATGTCAAAACGTTCTCTATTTTGCCAGAGCTTATTAGGTGACATCTTACTTCCATTTCACAACAAAAGGCCAACTGTTGACAGACCTTTTTCAGGTAAGGTCCCACTTTCATTTTACAGCAAGGAAAATAGGCCAAATGGTCCTCAGCTTGATAGATTCAAGTAACATTTTTATGGTATGGTTCACTACCATCCTATTACTGTTTCGGCGTGATCAAATTGGTTAGGAACTAGAATTTCGTAAACAAGAAAAGTAAACATACCTGTCATTTAAAGAATTCCAACTTGAACCTTTACAAGGCATATCATAGTGAACTCAGGGCTCATCACCATTTTTCAATACCAAGTGTCCATCTTCCGTAGAAATGCAGATGTCAGTGATGGCCTAAAAGTAACCAAACAAGTCATAACTTTAAACATTTAGAACAAACTGATAGACCAAACCTGTTGTTGCCAACAAAGCCACAACTACTGAAACATACATTTTTGAAGAAGCGTTACTATCAGAACTTGAGAGCACGATCCTATGGCAAACTAAGGATATATAGTAGGCAAACTCATATACTGTGACATTGACCTTGTCATATAGTCCATTATCAGAAACAAAACATTGTTAGTTGAACTCACATCGTAAGTATAAAGGCCAGTTAAGCGCCTTCCAGATACCAATGGTTTTATGTGGTACAAAAGAAGGTGAAAATGCATTTAACACTATACAAATTCAAGGAGAGGTTTGGTCAGGGTTTAACCTAGTATGAGTGATTTGATAGATTGCAGATATAATTTCTTTGTTTTTGGCAAGAGTGGTGATCCGGAAATTCTCGCACCAAAAGGAGATCTCTTATGGCAAAGTCAAACCTAGGGATATTCAATAGTAGGTGAATAAGGCTATGACTCACAGATCAGGCACCAAGAATGTCCTGCACCCCCTGCATAGGCTGAGTTCTAGAGTTGGTGATAGTGTACAAAAGCTTTAGAATAGAGCAAGATGGGCTTCAAGGCATAGTTATCAGAATTACACCAAGAAGCTGTGTACTGCAATCCAAGGCGCTACTCGGGTAACAGATTAGCATCAGAATAGCAAACAAATCAAATGAGAAGGGGAAAAAAGAAGGTAGGGCTAATTGAAAGACGCAGTTATGCAGGCACATCTGCCACCATCTGCAGCAGATTAATGTCAATGTGAGAATACAACACAATCGTAGGTGCAGTGTCTCTATTGTAATGATCATCACCCCCATCTCCATTGCCGTGGTTTTCGCTGTGGCCTCGACGGCGATCACCGATGAGATGGATGACTGTGTTTGGGACATGGGACGCAAGTGAATGCTGTTGTTCATGGTAGCAGAGTGGAACAGGCAGCAAAACAGAGCAGAAGGCATGATGGGTCTGGTTGGTCTCGCCTGTTCAAGGTTCACTGCTGCATATGTTCCAATAATATATATTTTTTCAGTTTCCTTGATATATATGGCCTTCCAAGGATTTATGTTGCTGGTGCTCACTTATATGTTTGTCGTCACTGGACATAATTCTTAATTGCGAACCCTATCCCCATTCCTCAAAAATGTTTCCTTTCCTGATTCACGAACAAAAGACCAAAGATTCTCGCGGCGTAACGGTTAGAGCGTTGAACTCCGTTCAGAGGGATTTCTCTTCCTCTGGTCGAGTTTTTTTTTGGGGGCAGCGAGGGTCTTTCCTTTAGAATTTAGGCATTATTTTTCCCGTTGCTTCCGAAAAAATAGTCAAGAAACACTAATGGCAACCCTTCGAGTCTCCTCTCATCTCTTTCCTTTTATGATGTGTTAGTGTGTGTATGTACTTTCTGTTCAATCCAGTCGCTCCAGATCTGCCTGAGACAAAGCCTATAAGATCGTTATTAAGATTCACGAACAGAAGAGGTTTAAACTAAGCTACCCAAGCTTTTAATTAACAAACCGTGAGCCTGTAATACAAATGAAACGAACCATAGTCCTAGTAACAACCAAGGTGAGAGAAATGAAAGAAATTGATGAGCATAGTGGAATATTTGTGGTTCTAGGTTCCAAATTGTAATACGCCTGCAATCCCTACAGTTATTGTAATGCACCAAACTAGTTAACATAATGGAGCAGAGCACAAATTTCCACACCTGATGGTACTCCTTTTCAGTCATCTCTCTTTTCATATACTTCACAGCAGCAGCATGAATTTCCTGCTTGGTCAATGTTGCGTTGGCTTCCTTTTGACGGAAGAGGTGAATGAGCACGTTTCTGTAGCAAAGATTCAATAAATAAATGTAGAGCTCTGTCGATATCTAAATGGTATTTGATGCATTTTTATATTTTTCAGTTCACGTTAGTGCATTACCGCATATTAGACTTAGTCTCATGTTTTGCAACAAATACATCATGAACAGCAACAGCAACTACACATATTGATCTTCTCAGCACATCATGAGGGAGTGATGCACATTTTTTTGCAGCATTGGATAGAGCATGCAGTTTTGAAGCATCCTTTCTATCAGAAGCATATTTTGCAGCCAACTGGCGCAAGTCTCTGACAACTGCCTGCATGCTGCAGTAAACATGTATAAATCATTTTATATCTAACTTAACTGTTAATTGACACCTATCCAAGATGTAATGGCACATAAATAGTTAATACAATATAAAATTAAATAAAATGTAGTTTGAAGGGAAAAATATTCAGGACGGAATTTATAATTGACTATGAATGAATTTACTCTAAAATATCCAAGATACTGAATCAACATTTTTTTATTGTGAATCAGAAAAGATGAAAAGCAGGGTGACCTGAGAATCTACAAGAACTGACCTGCGAACTTTATTGGCAGTGAAAACAGTACCCAAAACAGACAGCGCAAGGTCATCATTTCCTTGAGCAGGGCCATCCCTCCCCGTGCTCATATTTGGATGGGGCCCTTTAGAAGCAACATTAGGTTTGGTTGAATTCTTTGTCTTCGGTGCCACTGTACTGCACATCTTTAGCGACTCGCAGATAGTCATCTCACGAGCGGACCAAGCACACTCTTGTTCATTGACTATATGAGGATAGCGTTTTAGAAAAGACAAATCTGACGATAGAAACTTATAGTCCCGCAGAATTCCACGTCTTTTACACAATGGAAATAGTATCCTCCTCCTCCTAAGGTCATCCGGTTTGATCCATTTGTCTAGAGTACCGAAAGGGATGGAATCTGTTTTTGTAAATTCAAGAAGAACTCTATCTCTTCTGGAAGCATATCCATCATCAAACAATAAAGAACTTTTGCAGACCCATAAACCACGCACCAAGTATGCATACTCTGGAAGCACTTTAAAGATTTCTTCGTCTGAATAGGTTGGAGCAAGGTGCTTCAGAGCATCAAATTGATTTACTTCTGAAACCTATTTTAAACATGTAAATGTAAAAACAAGTAGCAAATAGCTTCAAATATTGGCAGGTTTTTCTCATTCTAAGAGTTCCAAGCATTCATTAAGGCAGGAGCATCTCAATCTAACCTCAGTAAACCATTTTTTCAGTCGTTCTTCAAGTGGTAGCAAAAGCATCTCCCTGTTATGAGTAGATAAAAATATGTAAACTTGTATTTAAAAATGCATTGTACAAAAAACATTAACAGCAATCCAAGTGGAAGAGAAGGCAGCCTCTAAACAGGGAAGGGATTTCAAAAAATGCAAAATATATACATTTCAAGCAAGACAGTTTTGTTGCAAAATACTGAATGTAGGAAGTTGCACTTCTGTAGCATGCCTGTGACATTATTAACAGAAATTTCGAACCATAGTGGAAAAATAGCTCCACACGATTCATAGTGCGTGACAAATCTTCATAAATATCTAAAAGATTACGGAGAAACACAAATATTCTTCAACTAATATGTCTGATGTCAAAATTTAAATAAATGTAAACCTAGTATACATGGTATCAAGTAGTTAACCTACTAATGGACTAATTAATCCCACAAGAGAAATAGTGTGCATAGGAATGTTTCAACTTTTAACTATTAACAGATAGATGTGAATACGGCATACTATGATGGGATGTCATGACAACTCAGTGAAAGTTGAAATTGTTTAACATCCAAAGTGACATTCTTTCATGACCAAAGGGAGAACATTGAATTGTTAGGATGCTCCTAACAGTTCACAGAATTCTGGTTTTCTTTGACAACATTATACATACCATACTAAGAGCCTGTTTGACACAGCTCCAGCTCCGAGATCCATGCAGGACTTACAGTTTTGTAGGATTAAATACAAAAAGGTTTCAAAGCGTATTTAATCCAAAATAATTGTTAAGTTGCTTAACTAAACAAGTATAATGCTCCCACAGCTGAAGTTGGAGTTTCTGGAGCTAGTCTTCTTTTCCTCAAACCGGCAGGAGTTCATATTAAGAAGATTGGAGCTAGGAGTTCATATCACCAAAAAATCTTGGAGCTAGAGCTGTGCAAGACAGGCCCTTAACATATGCTTTTCTCCTACACTTTTCCAACTAACAATCTACAGAATTCAAGTTTTCTCAAATGATACAATTTTATACCTGACCAGTCAATTAGTTTAGAATTGAGAAATCGACTGATAGAAAAATACAGAGATAATCCTTTCATAAAATCATAAAGCCAAAGAAAAGGAACACTCAAGAAGTTAAATGTTACCACTACAGTAGTATAATCATCAAATGAGCCGGTTCTACCAAACACCAACAATTTCTCATAACCAAAGCTAAATGAGAAAAAGGAATTGATGTGCACTGCACCTTATTGCTTGGCATTTGTTAATACGCCTGCCGCTAGTTGAGGCTCCAGGACACAAGGACATTACATAATCAGAACTGAAAAAATAAGACAGGATCAGTTGCATTGGCCAGGTAGGTAAAGAGGATAATCGTTTGATAAAATTTCACATTATCCCTGACAACAATAATAACAAGCAAAAAAGAAGGGACAAAATAAGATACAGATATTGCAGCTCTAGTAAGTCATTGCATGATATTTCTTTGTGTTACAACCAATATGAAATGGGAGGATGCGGAGAAGAGAGACTTGAAATATTTTAATTATCTAGAGCACATGAAAAGGCACAAGGATATGTTTTCTCCGTTCATGAGTTGACAATCCTGTGCTCCAAAGTGTTCCTAGGTAGGGAAGTAGACATCTAAACCTGCCAATGTGACTGCTGTTACAAAAGGCAGTCACCTACCAACCTTGGAGCTAGGCACCACCCTTACACAGTTCTGCCTAGTGCTTAATTGCTGCCTCACCCGACCAACCCGTCTTGATGCCCGCTTACTGGTAACTAAGCATTAAGTGTCACATGCTATCTTCCAGTCTTCCAGACTGCCTTTTACAACAGAACATGACACAGAAACAACAATCATATCTTGGTAGAAATAAAATGGCAAGCAAACAGGAACCAACAAATACTGTAAACAAGTAGCATGTTTTTTTTTCCAAATGTTGTAGACTAATCTTATTGGGTCCATTTGAATATAACTGCTGCAAACAATAAAACATAACCCAGCACTCCCCTGCTATCAGTCAAGGCCACATCATTTTCTAGTTTGTGCCAATTTTGTTCTAATCTGGATAAGTTCAATATTACCAAATAAGTTACACTTAAACCTCCCAAAATGAAGTTATGTTATGCACCTTAATACTTTCATTATTTATTAATATTTCAACTGGACATGTTTTCATTAAGAAAGTACTTCACTACTAGTGAGACTTCCAATCCATGTTATTATATCAGAAAATAGTGGTGAAGACGCATTTTGCCACCATGACGACATAAATTAGTCCTAGCCACAACTTAGGCGTGCCGCAGTTTCTTAGTCACGTGTTTGGTTCATGCCACAACTACGGGGTGCCAAACTTTGTTAACCATGTGCCCCACATGTCATAGAGTCATTTTCTTGCTAAACTTTGCCGAAAGTGTGGCTCCATATTTGTTGGCCACACTTTTTGTGGCAGCCACACTTCACCTAAGGTTAGTTGTGGCAATATGTGGTCATCAACCAAACACAATCTCTTGGGAGTTGGGGTTGGAGTTTTAGCAGCCGGGAACATGAGATCATATCACATTCCCCATCACAATTATGTTCCTGCAGTGGAAAAATCTTCCATAAGCTATCATGTTCCTCAATCCAGGTTCCTCGGTACCGTTGATGCGGGGACTTCGTAACCAGGATTCGGAGTACTATGTGTTCTAGGTGCACATATCCATTTAAGAAAAGGAAATGATCAGCAAAGAAAGTTACAGTAAAAGTGAACCCCTTTTCAGAAAACCAACAAAGACACTCACTTGCTCATTGCAAAATCAATAGGCCCACCTTCATTTGATATCATCTTATCATGGTACTTGGTTGCAGTATTACTCCCTGCCGGTTGATACGTGAGAGAAATCCATGGCTGGAATAACAGAGGAGCATGTCAACATAACAACAGAAAGGTACATAATAAACACGCAAAAAGACTGAACTTTTGTCAAGTTATAATGTATAAAAAGTACCAGCAAAGTAGATTGACACCCATGGTTCAGCAGGAATGGTAAATTAGAAAATAACAGTACCAAAGGTGATCCTGAAGACTAGCTAATCCAAACAAATTTCTGAGAAAGTAAAAATTAAAAATGGTATCATTGTTTACAACCTCAGAATCTTCTGTTTGGTCCTTGGAATCTTCTAGGCGATCGTCTCCCTGTAAGCACAAGACATATGATGATCATAGGACCAGAAATTGCATTTTAAGTTTCTTATAATAGGGGCACTTCTATTATATATGTAACTGACCAAAATAACCACAAAAGAATAGGAATCTTATCAACGAAAAAAATGGACAGTTCAACAGGAAAAATTAATGCTCACATAGTAAATGAAAGCAGTATTAAGAGTCCATCAAATACACCAAGTACGAAACATGTTGGACCTAATTCCAAGGCCATATTAATCTCCCCTAGTCATTTTGGATGAAAATAAGCGAATGGTGAATATATCCTACACCCATGCAAACCAAACATCTGGCTTCTATACATAATCAGCATAAGTATTGGACAAGAGAAGATTTTGCATGTATGCAACACTTCAATCAAATGATCATATTGAAAGGGCTACAATGGAGAAGAGAACGGCAAACCAGTTGATTTCATAATTTCAAGGCTAGTAAACCTTTACAGCAACAAATGGTACTAAATCTCAGAACTTCTGCAACACCTTATGAGATGGAGCCTTTGAGCCACTAGCGCCACCATTCGTTTCCCGAGATTGTAAAGCCTGCCTAGTATATGCTCGACCAGAAATTACATGTGACATTGATGGTCGCAATTGCACCACTGCATCAATATGATTCAAATGGACCTGTAAAATAAAGCATGAAATTGACTCCACAGAACAACATACTGAATAAAAATCTAACGCTAGTACACTCCATGTTGCCTAGAAAGCTAGCGGCCAACAAATTCTCTCTGGAGGCACAAAAATATATGGAAATGTGTTGCGTTTTGAATTATAATTAATAATTGCTAGATATAAAGTTCAAGTAGCTATGAAGGGGAATTAATAGCTAGATGTTTACATTAGCCGCAACAGAACATATTAACATGGAACGGGAATGCAAGATTGATGAAGCAAACAGGAGTTACATGACCCAGGGACTTATTCAGATAGGAAGGAAGCAATTTAATACAAAAGCAAAACACCAATCTGCCCTTACATTACAGCAAAATGAGCAGTATTTAGGATTATATATCCTAGACTAAGTGTTGAATGCCACGATTCCATAGATTCTAGCTAGCTACTCAAGCAATCATAGTACTTACCAAGTTGCCTTTAAGAACTCCAACGGCATAATCAGAAACATCATCTGCTTTTGATGATGATAGTGTCTGTTAACAACACAGAGGACAAAAACACGATATCAATGAGATATGAACGGAAACTGTGAGAAAATTATATGAATGGTAGCAGAACTACTACCCAATTAAGATGGGACACACCAAAAGGGCATCCACCTTTTAAGTCAGCACTGTATATTGAGTCAATTCCCTCAATGCTATTAACATTTACATGAATTCCTTCAATGCCATAGAATTTTTTGAAGTTCCCTCAGTGTAATTGAATCAAATTTTTATCCCCTTGTAGCCACTCCCGTTAGTTTCTCTCTGTCTTTTGAAGTTGACTGATGAAGAGGCACAACCATCGAGTCAAATGGCATGTTTGTCCCTAATAAACTGACAAGCCAGGCCCACCCCTGTTCCTTCCCCCTCCCGTTTGGTGCGCCCATTCAGCAGCTCGCAGATGCAGCAGGCGTGGGGCCATGGCTCAGGCCTCAGGGAGTCAGGGGGCTAGGCGCCGAGGCGCTTGCGCATGTGCCTCCGGTCTCCTCCACACCCACATCCTTTGTCTACAGGCCATGGAGCTCGTAGCCGATGAACTCGCAGAGAATATGTCTCTGGAACTCAACCCCTGTTGGTCACCGGCTGCTGCTGCTCAACCCAATTCCTCCTCCAAATCAACTTCATTGCTTGGTGTGCCGCGTGTCGCTGAACTTGCTTCCCGTGTTACAAGCGCAGCTTGATTTTGTTTGGATTTGTGGCTGAGGTTCTTTGATTGTGACTTGCTTTCCTTTTTCTGTTTAGCCTGCAGCTTGATTGCTTTAGAATGGGAAGAGAGAAGAACAAAAGATAGAATATCCTTAAAATTCTATTTGATGGGCAGATGGGTCATGGATCTTTTCCCTTCCAACTTAACAGCAAGATAACAGCTCCCTAACAGAAGTGGCAGAGAGAGGATAAAATTTTAATTCTATGGCGTTAAGGGAATTTCATCGAATTTTGTGGGACTGAGGGAAGCCATGTAAATTTTGATGGCACTGTGGTCTTGTGCAGACTTCAACATACGTAACCAAATCTCCGCAGCCATCTAACTAAGCAGATCTCTGAATATTATAGATTTTCACGGTCAGTATAATAGTGGCTTTTGATTGAACCTTAGTTCATTAGTGGTTCTTTTTTTTGTTCCCTCTTCATACAAGTGGTTGGTTTTTATATTGGCTCACCAAGCCTACCATAACACTCCTTTCAGCAGGAATTATGATATGTATAAAAATAATAGAACAATGGTAGAGATAAAATCCCCACACAAACCACCAACAAAATAACATGTGAAATATTTAACTAGAAAATAGGAGTATTTTACTAAAAGGTATGACTATATAGATTATGCAGCACATCACAAGTATCCTAAACTGGCCCTCAAGTAACAAAATCATACTACCACTAAACCATGTAAAACATGCAGACCATACATTTCCACAGAGCATTGCAAAAGATGGTTTATGGTTAAAGCAAGTAAAATTTCATCAATGCACAAAAGGAAGACACTGCAATACACAATGGCCATCCAGTTTAGATGCCCCTGAACCCATGTGATGTGATGGAGCTGACAACCTGCTGCTGCACCACAAGGACATGACAGATTGATATTTCTTGCTTAGTGGAAACAATGCTACCCCCTCTTTAATAGACTGACACTAACACAATCTTAACAAGTGATTCTTATCCTAAATTACTTGATGCTGCAGAACAAGCAAATCTTTATCTCTAACTCTAAGCTACAGCAGAATATAAACCCTGGCATACTTCACATTATGCCAACCAGAGATTATGCAATAGTAAGACAAACACCAAGCAGTTAGACATTACTTCGTATAAACAATGAGCAGAAAGTTCATAGTCAATCGCAATGACTACAAGGAGCAAATGACAAATGAACCAGTAAAACCATAGTCACGAAAGGAATCAAGTTCTTAGTAAAGAACAGAACTATGGTGCACATGCACACTAAGTAAAGCAACCATCATGCAACTAAGAACAAATCTAATGTTCATCAAGAAAATGACAATCACGCAAGTGCCCAAACATTAAACATAAAAATATGATAATTTTATTGACACTGATCAGACTAAGCCAACAAGTGAATAAGGGTATCACAGAGCTAATAAGTACATTTAAATAGTAGGCCATGTGATTTTGCAAGATTGAAAAAGACTCACCTGCTTTGTCAGTCTCAAAGGTGCATCTTGGTCATAATTTTCACTCTGCGTATTGACACTCAAATTGACACTCAAATCAACTTCAACTTCTGAACTCAATGGCTTCACGCGAACCTGATAAATAATCCTTTAGCTAATTATGATAAATATGTGTTAAATAATAGAAATCCACAACAGAGAAAAGAGCACATGCAGTTAATTGGGGATGTACCTCTTCACATATCTCATCTAACTCATATGGGCGCCAACATGGCCTCAGGGGATATTGCATAATGTACAGCTGTAGTATATATAAATAAAACATTTATTTAGAGAGAAATATTGATAGAAACACAAATCATAGAATAGGATTGAAGTTATAGTTCAATTCAACATGGAGAAGAAGCAAACAGATGCTAATGCTGGATGTGGCAGATAAAAAAAATACCATAGTCAGCTATTAACTTTTTAAGTGAGCCCTAATTGCTCAGCTAGTTTGATACATGTTATATGCAGATGTTTAGTACGAATATGTTCTTATTTTACCAATCTAGGATAAAAAGCCAGGAAGACCTTACAATCAACACTTATAATCCTTCTTACAAAAGTTTGTACAATACCCTTGATTCTGAATAATGACTGCATGAGCATGCAAAGCTGAGGAAACAAGTAGCTTATCTGATGAGCTCCACAATTCAAGAGTTAAAGAAAATGTATAATAATCTAGAATAAACAACAAGGTCTACCAAAAACAAGATCAAGAACAAAGAAGCCATTGAACTAGATTACAAAAATGCACAATGGCTAGAATAGAACAAAATATATCCGTCCTGCAAACGCACGAAAATCTTCCTTTTATTTATTAAAAAGTAGCTTTTTATCTAAAAGCATCAAAGTGAATCTAGATAGAATTAGAATTCTCCCTGGAAATCTCATAATGATTAACTATACAACCCTACAAAGATTATCAATTATGTTGCATAGTCATGTGGACCACTTTTTCCATGAAGGTTTACTGTGAAATTTATGTTGTTATAAGTTACTACCTCCATTCTCGAATATATGTCGTTTAGGACAAGCTATTTAGTTCAAAAATGAACTAATTTGCTTGTTCTAAACGTCATATATTTTAGAATAGAGGGAGTATGAAGTTACTAGAAAAAAATGGTTTGGACAAATGGTTAAAGAAATGAGTTTCAGGAAAACCAAATTTCAAGGCCAATTGAACAAAATCTTCGTAAATCCAATATCCAAGAATCTCCTAAAGCAAAACGTGCTCCTTCAGTCGAACAGAGATACAACAACTCAACAATACAAAACACACGGATGTGTCCTAAGAATTAAAAGAGAACTGCATGCTTCTTACAGTACCACTTCGGACATTGGAGTGTTAGTATGATAATTGATAACAACAGCAAGAGTGCTCATGAATGTTAAGCAACCTTACCAACAGACCTTTCCAAAAATACGCCACCACAATACTGAAAAACTAAATTCACTTGCCCAAATCCCAACAGAATGATCCAATTCAATCTGCCACTTAGTTCAACGCACTAGTATTATTACAATTTGAGAGCGGGAATCAATTTATTTTGAAGAATCTCAGGAACCAATCCAGTGCTTGGCCAAGTTCAGGAACAAGCACAACATATGATTAAGCAAAGCAAAGCAAAGACGCGAGACAAGGGGTATCAATATAGCACGTGCGGTCCTCTGAACGTTGCAGTTACACAGACCGCTATAGTCGGAGCGATCACATTCCCCATACAGTCGGTAGCCCAATGAACAAGTGACAGACGGGTCCCGCTGGACATTACCTTGGTGTCGTCGTCGAAGGGCTTAGGGGTGAAGTACACATCGATCTCGCGCACCACGAAGTCCTCTTCCTCCGCCGCTGCCGCCCCCTCCCCGAGAGCAGCAACGTCCCCCGCCCCGTCAACCTCCATAGCGTCCACGCGATCATCCTGTGGCGGCGGCGCGGGAACGGCCTCGGGCTCCGGCTCCGACACCGGTTCCGGCTTGGGCGTGGCCACCGGTTTGGGCTTGGGGGCCTCTGGCTTCGGCTTGAGCTTGCCCTTTGCCTTGGGGCGGAAGCGGGGCGCGCCGGCCGCAGCGGCCGATGGGGCGGCCGGAGCGTCGAGGGAGGCGAGGTCGGCCATGTCGACGTCGGCGTCGAGGGACGGAGGCTTGTCGCCGCCGGTCGCCATCGCCGCCGTTGGACGGGCCGCCTAGGGTTTCGTGGGTCTGAATGGGGGTTTTGCGATTCTGGTGGGCCTGAGTGGGGTTTTGGCTTTCCGCCTCGCGGATCAGGGCCCGTGCGGAGATGGCCAAATTGGTCTCGCTTTCCCTTGGGCCCACGCCCACCACGCACGATCCCGCGGCGGTACCGTGATACTCCGGCTGTCGGATGTAGGCTGCGCCGATAATTTTTTTTAGATTAAGGATTCCGCTAAAGGTTACAAAATACGCGAGTTCTTAAACTCAACCTCCGAAGAAATATAAAGAGCTCTAAGATAGAAAAAGAGAAAGCTAAGCTCCATTCTTCTTCTCCATCGAGGCTTTAAACTTGTGGTCTCGTCATTATGTAGCGTCAATCCATCTATCTTTCATTTACTTAGAAACTCAACATCGAATTTAAACATCTGCCTTCTATCGCTCGCGTAGCAGTTCCACCACAGGTGAAGATCAACATGACTTCCAAACCGACGCCTCTGAGAAGGATACGACGTCGAAGCCGCCGTCGCCGCCCCTCCGAAAAGCCGGAAGAAGGTTTTCACCTAGAAAATCAATGGCCAAGCAGGAAGCATCCCAACAAACGCCTCCAAGGACGTTAAACGACGTCCGATGACGCCGTCGTTGCTGACACCGACACCACAGCCGGGTTAGGCTTTCGTCTGAAGCTCCTGCATATTCACAACATCACAGCAGCGGACACCGAAGGACGACCAAACCGCCAGACGGCGGTGGCCAGGCCCTTGCGAGGATGAAGGACCCATCAAGCACAGGGTCACCCACACAACACTGCACCGCGATGAAGAGCAAGTTGAGTCACGACGCTGGCCGCGACCGTCGGTAGTGTGAGGGATGAGCACTTAGGCTCCCCTCGACCTGACCGTCGACCAGCGACATAGGATCTCGACACCCTACTCCGTTCGCCGGCGGACCAACACCCGCAGTAGCCGCCAGCCGACACCGCCACGGCGCTTCACGCCGACGGACCTCCACTGCACTTAGGCCGCGGAGCAGACCCACTCATGGGAGCGCGTAGCCGGTCGAAGCGTCGCCGGCAGCGAGGATACAGCCCAACGAGAATCCCACCCCGCCTAGCACCGCCACCGAGCTCCCCTCACCTTCCCCCATCCTTACTGGCAGGAGCCCCAGGCCAAGAGGCCAGCGCACAGCTACCGTGGGGAGGGGAGGTGCAACAGGGGTAGGCCAGGCGAGGAGGCATGGATGGAGAGGCCAGAGTTGAAGGAGATGGAGCCAGAGCTGCCGGATGTGCCCACGATTTGAATCACGAAGCAAAATAGGGGGAGGAAGGAAGAGGAAAACGAGTTGAGGGTGTTGTTGTGGCTCTAGAGCCCGCCGCCGCCGTGAGCAGCAGCTGAAGCGATGGCGGTAGGCGGGCGGACGAGTGGGGTGGGGTGTGCCGGCGGCGGCGACGGGTTTCGCCTCCTGTCCCGGCTGTGCTGATAATTTGCTCGTCCGATCCGAACCGAATTTTAAAGATACGAAAAGGAGTTTTAGATCTATCTATCTGTACTATAAAGAGAATTAGATTTAAAAACAATTGTTACCAGTATTTGGCCCACCCTCCACCTTAGGGAGGACCCATTTGTCATGTCAAAAGTTTCACAGAAGGGGGGAGAGACATTTTTTCGACGTTAGAGATGGACTTTCCCCCAAACCTAATATTTTTTTTCACCCAAAAAAGGGCCCACCTAAATACTCCCACATTTGTACTCATGTCTATACACAATTATCCTATATTGCTAATAGACAATAAATTGGAGAGTTTTTCTCTATATAAATAAATGCCAACTACCTCAAAAATGATGTGCCTCTAGATTTGAGATTTGAGAATACCTAAAGCTTTCTATACATGAGAGAGCGAATATAAAATATTTTTATTTAAAAGAGCTTTGTACGACTGGTCTGTTTACCATGACCCACTCAAGTGACATTGTTTTAGCACCTACATGTCATCAATGAACATGCGTGTCGCACGTGTGTTCTTGCTAGTATTGATAATCCGAATCTGATTGTGTACGGATGCGGAGTAGACGAGTAGGATATGATTTTAGGGAAATCCGATGAATATGGATTATCCGATAATTAACCGTGGATTATCTGAATCTTATAATAAGATATCCTACTAGTTTTGTGAGCCCGCTGTAATAAAATTTAAACCCTGACTACATATATACATAATATTTTATAGCCCACAAACCCTCGGTTATATACATGAAAGAATTATCGCCATCTGAAATGAAAAGGAGTAGAGGACAAAGAGAACTAGAGAAGGATGGAGGCTTTGCTTTTTTAGTAATGTTTATTTTGTTTTATATGCTCACCCGAACTGAGGATTTGAATAATTTTTGTTCGGAGTCAAGTGTGAAGTATCGTTGTCAACTGTTAAGGTTATTTTAGCTGTGTCGTAAACTATAAAGGGGAGTATTTTTATGTTATATTATTTCTTTGTGGTTTTTGTTTAGAAAATATTGACCATCATAAAAAGTTACACATAAGTATGTATTATCCATCTATTTTAATCCGCTTCCGCACCATCACTTATATCCGAAAAAATCCATATCCATAACATATCCGCTCCGCATCCGACAAAAAAAAGATGAGAATACGAAAACGGTACTATCCGCTCCAATTCGATCCGCTTCATCCCACTTATCTGATCAGGGAAAGAGAAAATTTCTTATTGATGCCTGATTCATTCTTTATTTTTTGTTTGGCTATCTAAATTTTTTCGTTCTCTATGAGATATATACTCATCTTAACTTTCATCTCTAGTACGACGCTGTCTGTAAGCACTAGCGCCGTTAACTGCCATTTAAAAAGATGCTTTTATCCCCCTCCCCCCATTTTATTATGTAATTGTGACCAATTTTTAACACCTATAACACTAAATTGCACAATCATTTGCATCATTTATTGACTTTTTATTTGTATTATAATGATTAAATTGGTTGGTTCTTTTATTTTTTTTTCCTTTCCTTTTGTTGTGTCAATTGTAACCAAATTATCACGTGACAGTTAAGAAATAGTACAAGATATTGTTCAAATGTAACAACTAGAAAGATGCATAAATAACCATCTCAGATATATCATGAGCCAATTTTTTAAGAAGAAAAAATGCGGACATCACACTGCCTTCACACATACACACATAAAGTTGAAATATTTCATACATGCACACATAGATATATCGCATACATAAGGTTTAGATATGAGTAAATTACACTCACCATACAATAACTTGGTGCTTGGGTGCAAATTGGTCCAACAACTTATAAAATGCTCAACTTAGTATAATAACTTGATAGGTGGGAGTAGATTGGTCTAACAATTTGTAAAATACTCATTTTAGTGCAATAACTTGGCAAATTGGTGCATCTATAGTCCAAACGTGACAACCGTAGCGTATTTCCTAACGTCGGGCTGTAATAGATAGTATATTCACGTATTAATTAGCTATTGATGTTCGCATCGCGATGGCAATGCATTAAGCTAAGATAAGAACTTTCAATGCATAGGGAAGTAACGTTGTCTCTTCAAATTCATTATTTTTAAAATAGTGATTTAATTTTGATTAAGAATATTAATTTTTATATTCAATATTGATAAGTTCGTCCATGTTGTTTTCTACATATTTGATTATATGCATTTTTCAGCTTAATAAGGAAACCAATATATGTGCTTTAGTAGCTTGACATAAATATTTTTAAAGCCACCAATACTTGTTTCATAATGAAAAAGTAGCTAAAAGGATGTAAACAAAATTATTTTCTACATAATTATTGAATGCATGAGAAGAAGCCGAAAACAAACCTTAGATCTCAAAGTCTCTCTTGTGCACTTTAGTCTTTCGATGATACTAATTAATGTTGTTATTCTAGAATTTATTGAATTTGGACGGATGAACAAATAATAAGTTATATAAATATAATAGACAAAAGATATTCACATGTCTATCTACTATACTTAGGGGTTGTTTGGATCCACATGGAAAGAGCAAAAATAGCAAAACTTTTGCCCTAAAAAAAAGATGGCAAAAGTTTTGCCATTATGGGTGTTTGGATCCAATGGCAAAACTTTTGGCAAAAACTCATTTAAACCCCATTCTCTCTCCTTTTGTCATGGGGTGTTTGGAGGCAAATGGCAAACATTTTGCCTTTTTGCCCAATTTTGTCACAATGTTGAGCCAAAAGATTTTTGCCATCTCATTTTTGATTTGTCCTTTTGTCATGGGGGTGTTTGGAGGCAAATGGCAAAAAAAATGACAAAATGGATGCCATTTGCCCATGGATCCAAACAACCCCTTAATACATTGCCGTTGTAAAGTTTGGACTATACATGCATCTATTTGCCAAGTTATTGCACTAACTTGATCATTTCATAAGTTGTTCGACGAATTGACACCCCACGTGTCAACTTATCGTACCAACTTGAGCATTTTATAAGTTATTAGACTAATCTGCACTCACATGTCAAGCTATTGTACTAAATTGAGCATTTTGAAAGTTCTTGAACTAATCTGCACCTAAGTGATAGGTTGTTGTATCATGGATGTAATTTAATCTTTAGATATTTATACATTAGGTTCACATGTATATTAGGATAAAAAGATGTTCACACAGACTCATATACATACCACATCTAAGTTCACAAATCTATCAAGTGCATACACATAGAACAAGTTCAGATATAAGAAGCAAAGTGCACATAAGGGGATCACATGTCGAGCCTTCTTTTGTTCCCTGTGCTGAGTGTAGGGCTAGCGTGATCCATTCTTTTTCTTCTTGTGCATATTACAAGGCTGTAAATAGGAGTGATATGCATAGTTTTGTAGCCAAGTTCTCCCATCCGAAGAATAATCTTTTGAGCTTACGTCAACAAACTTTATTGCTCCATATGATTTGTTTCTCTCTCTCTCTCTCTCCATGTTTACTTGTACTAATATGGCTACCCCTAGCAGATGCAATCAAGGTTTTCGCCTTCACGCTGGAGACTCTGAGATTAACAAAATTACTTCTTGCTTAAACTTAATTCCAATCTGCCTTTGTTTGATCCTGCGAGGCCAATACAACATCTACAAACATGACATTAGGTACAAGAAAATTTAGTTCATAGCATGCCTAATGTTGGTGAGAGGGTCCTAAAAATGTTAATGTTCTTGGTGCCGAATTACATGGTCTTTCTGAGTATCCCTGAAGACATGATGTTCTGGTGTCTCAGCTGAAATTCTGAGATATAAGGTAAAACATATCTGGTGAAATTTTTGAGAGAAAAAATAAACATCATGTGAAAATATTATCATAAAATTTCTACCCAAGTATACAAACCGAAAGCACAAGGCATTTTTTAGAACACAAATATTCACGTAAGTTCAAAAGGAATATATCTACAACACGGGTTGATTAAATTGTTCTCTCCGGTCACCGGTGAGCTTATAGCCACCTTACTCCCAGGAGTCCCAACAATTGATTAGGCATCAGCTGATCATCTCGCTGGAGAAGGTGCTCAAATAATTAAAGAAAAAAGAAGGAACCTATCACTACATTGTTATACATGCATGTGCGACATGCACGTGATATAAAAAAAATCAATGACTAACAACTTCAAATTCTACTAACAATTAAGTATTCCATAACCTATTTTAATTTGGTATTATTACAATTAGAATTTTATAATTTACTTTCTAGGTAACAAACTGAGGGTATATACAATTTAATTACTTCCTACTAACAATTAATTAATGTTTCCAATGGACAGATATAAAACATATTCTCCTGAGGTTATAGACAATATGATGAAATAGAAGGAGCATACAGTTTTAGTTTGCAGTAGATCTTTTTCTTAAGATACTACATAATCAGTCTAGTACGATAAGATGAGCAATCTTCCATTATATCTGCACTGTCAACCGTTTGCAATTTGAAGCCTTACAAAATTTAACATAAGTTGTCAGGTAATAAAGGAGCTCTTGAGATATACTCTACTCCTTTTGTTTTACAAATTGATAAGAAAACAACAACTTGATGTGGTTATGCTGGCAAAAGTGTAACATATGGTGAAAGGACCTCTGGTCCAGTGGTTAGAACACATGAGTAGCACGGAGCAAACCTAGGTTCGATTCCCTATGGGAGCAAATTAACTGGGTTTGAAATAAAAATATAAAAAATAGGTAGGGGCATCCCTGCTGACTTCGGTCAAAAAAGTGTAACATATGTAATGCTTTATTTCCTAGCCAAAAAAAAAATCTGAATTGGGTTCCACATTGTGAAGGCCTGTAAGTATTTCCAGCCATTGCAGCAAGTTAGGAGGCGCACCAGGTCAGGATCATCTCTATCTCCTTGCAAGATTTTTTATTTTCGCCGTAAAACGCCTCTCCAATGCCAAATCAACAAATATAAGAAAAAATAACTAAGAGAGTAAAGTGACCTTCCACAACTGTTTTCTTTCACCTTGTCACTCTAATATTGAACTATTTGGCTGAGTTGTCGTATTGGCACGACCATGCAACCATGCAAGTAGCATGCCTTCCAGAAGGCCAAACTCGCCAGAAAGAAAAAAACCATTTTCAAAAAGGAATCAAAACTTCAGGCAAAAGAAATGGCAGCAGAAATTTCAAAAGAAATACAAATGGCAGCACACAGAGTTCACAACACATTAACATTATCGAACATATATAGTACGACACACATCAGTGCGGTAAACATTGGCAAATGAGTTCGGTGTTTCTATAACACCACCGACAAAGCCTAAACACACAAGTACCATCCATCAGAGTGTCAGACTGCATATTACCAGAGTTCATCGAAGCCCGCACTATGGCTGTGACCTGGTTCATCCCACGTTGTAGTGAACGCGGGACGCTCCTTTATTTTTGTCATACACTGCTATATAGAGCTGCTGCCCATAGGCAACTCGGGCAGCTAGGACAAACACAACATACATATACATATGGTTGGTTATTAGGGACAAAATGGGAAAGACTCCAACAGGTACGCCAGGTCCATGTCGATATCCACTGTTGCATCCAGCTCCCCCGGCACTCCCTGGGAGTGGGTTGCCAATTTAGCGGAAACATTAGGAGGAGGAGGAGGAGGAGGAGGAGGAGGAGCAGCAGCAGCAGCATAGCTGGCCTGGGAGCTCCGGACTGTAGCTGAGGCAGGATCTTGCTGGAGCAGGTTGGAGAGGGAGTTGGCCATTGACATGACCATGGCATCTTCGGCCACACCTGTGGGCTCCATGTCGATGTCGTCGAGGAGATCATGGGATATCCTCTCAAGCACATTTGCTGCCATTGTTGTCGGATCATCGCCATTGCTTGGAAGGGTTGCTGAGTTGATCTGCTCCAAGGTCTGGGTGCTAGTGTTGTTGAAAGCACAGTGGTTGTTTAACTCCAGTTCCATCAGGTTTTGGCTCGATGAGCTAATGGAATAGTCTTGCTGGACCAATGGACTGGCCGCTGGGCGCTTGGCTGACCTAATAATGTCCTTGATGAGGTTGCTTACGTCCGCTGGCTGGACCTGGCTGTTTGCAGAGGTACCCAAGCTGTTAAGAAGGTTCTGGTTTCGCCGCTTCCTTGGATTGACCATGTCGTTTTTGGTGTCATTCCTGATCCTTCCACTGGAGATGTTGAACATGTCCCCGTGCTGGAGGCCACCTGAAGGAGCACCTATGATCGCAGAGGAACGACCAGGAGGTGAAACGAAATAAAAGGGTCAGCAGGTTGCTTTGAAGTAGAAAATAAGTTCTTCATATTAGTCATGTAATTTAAATATTTGATGAATTATCAACTATAGAAAGTAACTGTAACACCTTGTATGCATAAAACAATAAAATGCGCTTTGTATATTGAAAGACGTAAAGTAATAATTAAAAAATAAACTTTTGATCTATTGCCCCGATGAAGGATCCGAGGCTACAGATGCGTAGAGATCATCGAATGCATTTCATTTAACTACTCATATGTCTTATTTGAAGTTCGGATCGTGAAGTTGTGTGCGGTAGGGTTTTTTCCTTTTCTTTTTTAGCCGCCGCGGTACCCACACGCTAGCTACAGTACCATGGGTGGCCCAAACCCTATGCGCCTCATCTTTCCTCCCTTGCGCCGCCGCCCCTTGTGCCGTACACCAAAGAAGAGAGAGGGGAGAAAAGTGAGAAGAAGAGAGGGGAGATTAGGGCCCGTCGTCGTTGATCGCTGCCGTTCCTCCCTGAAAATTGGTTGGGCTTCGTCTCCTGTCTTCATTTTTTCCTCAATTGTAACCTTCCTCGCTGTTCATCGTGGTGCTCCATGTGTGTGGTGTAGTTGGAGGCAATCGACGAGGCTGGCGTCTCGTTGGCAGCGGGATTCGTCGTTGGGAATGTCGTCTTTGCCGTTGCCCTTGTCGTTTTCAAGAGGGAACCCTAGGTGAGGCATGCCCATCCATAGAAGGTGTTTTCCGCCTGTTTTCTTGATGTTTTAGATCGTGCATGTAGGGAGTTCGTCGCCTTTAAGGCTAGGATTAAGGCTTTGCCCCCGTCACTGTTTTCAGCATGTAGTCAATCTGTGCAGTCATCGTTCATGTCAGGTTTTTGTGGTCTCATTGGCCTCAAAAAAATATTAAACCTTTATATGAGTTGTAGAGGACTTTGAGATCTTTCCATGGACATAAAGAATAACTCAATCGAAGTTAAGGTAAGGGAGATTGAAGTTTTATTCTGAAAGTTTTGCAGTCTCATGATTCTATAGAAAATCTATTCACTTCAAGTTCATTCAAACCTAATGTCAGAATTGGACTTTCTGATATTATCAAAGTTGTAGAAAATTTTGAAGCTTTCCAGATTGGTAAAGTTCATATTCATATGAATTTTGGAGCTCCAGATATGTTCATTTTGAGGGAGATGTTCTGCAATTTCTGTCAGATTGTCAGATTAAGGTTCTGATGATTTTTACTTTGGTTTGAGATAACTAGAAAGTTGTAGGTACTGAAGTTAATTTTCTTTTGGCTAAATTTGGAATTTTTTTGGCCATCAAAATTAATTGGTACAAAAAAAAGAAGCACAATGCTGCTGTTATGTCTAGTTTGGGTGTGTTTATGTGATGACATTGGGTTCGGGCGTAGGAACGCTTCAAATTAAATTCGTATGTGCTTGTGTGCTTGTGTTGGTGCTGAGATATATTTGTGTACAAGTGGTGTACCTTTGGATCGTGCTTAACTCACGGTTCTTATCATCGGAGAAGGCAAGTAAGCGTGGCATTGTGGTCCACATGCTTTAACTGTATTGTTTGAATTGCCTCCACTTAACTTCAGTACCTCACATGAGCTATATGATCTGAATTTAATTTTGATCTTGAAGTATTATATGATCCATTTGTGGCTTTACTCCTGAAGTTTGATTATTGAAGTATATGAAGTTCATGCATTACAATCTTGCATTTGCGTCATCATGTTGTATATGCATATGAAGAAACCGTAGCCGGATTGGTGCGGTAAGTACCGGTACAACAACGCACGTTGAGATATAGCAATGTGATTGCAGCCCTCACTTCCATCCTTGGGATGTGTGTAGAAGTGAAGTCATGCATTGCATTGCACTATTGCATCAGAAGTTATGAATCATCGATATGAAGTATCTATCATTTACTTTACTACTCGAAGTTATATATTGTTTCAGTATATTGGATTTCCTGTGTCTCTACTATTAAATTGATGCTTAATCAATTGCGATTTAAATAACTCAGTTGAAACAATTTGCTTGCTGAGGTTTTTCATAAACCTTATATGCTTTCCCCCTCCGCAGGTTTTTGAGTTTGGATGGTGCGTCGTGGGATGAGACTAGCGGCACGTGTGCACATACTTTTCTCTATAAATATTTTGGACAAATGTTTTGTAATAATTGATTGGTTTATGTTGCTTCCGCATCCTCTTGTGTGATTTCTCTCCTGCACTGCTTATAGCAATTGTAGAGTAGTGTGATAATGCTCCAGAATGCTGTTGCTCGTTCTGAGGTGTTACAGTAACCAAGGAACCCGTAAAATCAGACTAACGGTTCTTCTAATAAAGAAATGTTCAGTCCTGAAACAAATGAATTAGGTTTGAAGTTGGAAAAGGAATGTACGGTGGACTCAATCGGTACACAGAATGGATCGAAAACCGTATACATTCAGTAGCATTGGAGTTACAACTATGGCCTGGGTAATTAAGATTTGAAAAAAATAATTTAAGGACTTTCCATCATCGAAAAAGAATTATTTTGAACAGTTGGAAAAATAAAAAAGGTTTGGTGCATTTGCACACCTTGAGGTTGTCGGTGCATTCTCACATTCAGTCCTCGCCTTCTCTATGATGCTTGCAATATTTCTAATAATATTCACGCATGTTTTTGAAAAGCTCAAGTAGATAGAGTTTTGACCTAGGGATACTATTTATTATTTACATTTATGCTTTGAGAATCGTCAAGAAAAATGATACTGTGATTTTGGTACACCATGCACATGGAAATGATAGACCACATGGATCTGAAGTTTTAACCTTCTGTCAATCACAAGCAGTATATTTAAAGGTAAATTCTGACTTAAAAAGTTTACCTGAACTTGGGATGAGTACAGGGATGCTATCCTGGGGTCCATAATTATTTCTTCCGACAGCTTTTGATCCAATGGACATGGAAACTTGATTCCCAAATTGCTGCCGCCCAAACTCATGACTATGAAATAAATCTTGGGAGCTAGAAATTCCTTCAAAATAAGGGTTCTGTGGATGCGTTTGCAAGGATGAGTTGCTGTGATCAAACATGTTCCTTTGCTGTTGGGGGCCACCTGAAGGGTCTCCTGTGACAACAAATGAATGACCAGGAACTGGAATTTGAAATTAAAGAGTCATCAGGCTGCTTTGCAGTATAAATTAATTTACTTCTGTACTTAATCATGAATTTTAATTACTTCAAGAATTACCAACTGTATATTAACTGCATAAAGGAAAAATTATAAAATAAAACTTTCAATTCTTTGCTACTGGAATGAAGTGCTGCGTGACTGGTGTTTGCTGATCAGATTGCAACTTGTATGACACAAAGTCCTGAAACAAATAGAATGGGTTCGAACTATATATGAAGTTGGTAAGAGCATCCATACTTGCTTGCAGGATTTGAATGGACTCATCGAGTAGAGAACTGTACACCTTCATATATCTCATAACAATAGAGTTGGAAATAAAAGGATCATCTAACAACTAAGATTTGAACTAGTCATTGGAGAACTCGCATTGGGGAAAATATCATTGCTTGTGTTCAGTCGTTGCCTTCTCAATAATGCACAGTCGTTGCCTTCTCAATAATGCACTCAAGATCTTTTGCAATATATATATATATATATATATATATGCACTCAAGATTTATAAAATTCATATGTTTGGCAAAACCTCAAGATGATGAAAATTAAATTAAACACAATATAAGATATTTAAAATCATATCATGGAGAATGATTCACAAAATGACATGTTGTGATACATGGACATTGGCAGAGAACACCACTTGTGGTTTTGAAGTTTAACATTTTGGTCATCACGCAAGCAGGTTTACCTGAGCTTGAGGTGGGTGAAGTAGGCATGGTATCTTGGGATCCATCATGATTTCTCCCAACAACGTTTGTTCCAACTGACATGAGAATCTGCACCCCAAGTTCCTGTCCCCGAAACTGTTGATAATCATTATTATGGCGATACAAATATTGGTCTTTGGAGATCTCTAGAACTTCAGACTCTGAATGCCAGTTCTCAAAACAAAGATTTTGTTGAGTATTTTCCTGGCTCAGTGAGTACAGACGATGGTTACTAGATAGTAGCGTTTCAATGTGCTTCTTAAGTATCCATGGAACACACTGCAGAACATGCCTCCTGAAAGAAACAAATTCACCTTTAAATGAAGAAAATGTACAGAAAGAAATAACAGTTAGAATAAAGCAACTTAATATGTGTGTATATATTAATTTCTATTTTATTATGTAGATTTATATGAAGGGCATTTCTCTGTCTGTACATGCACCTAGTCTCCATTAAGATTGCCGTGCTTCCTGTTCCTAGTGCATGTTACCTTATCCCCATTCCTACGCAAAATATTTTAGATGTTATCTATACTCAAAATAATCTAGCTATTGACCATATAGTTGACAGTGGGAATAGATACAATATTGTGTGTTGTACTGCAACATTCCGTAAAAGTATTGTTCATAGTTTCCAATTCAATTTTTTCATGGGATATAAATAGAATTAATGACTATTAGTTTATATACCATTTTATTTTGTTGTTCTGTTCAAATTTTCCTTTTTAGTTAGCATCTATTCAAAATTACCACACACATTTATTTCAAGAAAACATAAAAAATATTTTGGGTCATTACTGAAAGGTGAATTAATAGTCTGGCCCTGTAATACTATGTAATACTATGTACTCCTCTTCTGGCAATCCATGCAAGATGTATTTTTATCTTAAATTTGTCTCAAATATGATATCATTTGCTAGAAAATTAAAATAATCTTGACATTCCTTTGTATATTGCTGTAACTTTCATACACTAAAGATGTATATGACCAACTAAGTGAAGGCAAAAAGTTGTAATTTGAAACTTTCAAATAAATAATATGCCTTTATATATATGGATGGACAGAGGTAGTATTTTTTTTACTGATATATTGAAGATCATTTACATGTTTACTAAGTTATCATAAAGGTTAGTTATATCTTGTCTGACACTACATATGCATTCTCCACATCCAAAGATTATTGTTTTTTTGGTAATTTCGCATAACTATATGTCTATCTCGTATTTACCTGTGAATGGTTGCTTGCTCACGAGTGAAATCTGTGGTTCTCAGCCATGCTGTACTCTTCCCTGGCTGCTGTTCGATTTCTTTCCAAAATCTTGGCCGCTGAGACAACTAAGTAGATCAAGCATACAGTTAGGACTAAAGAAAAAAATTATGTTATATTTACCAAACAAAATATTTTGGGTAAAATTACTTGTTCATGTACATACCATAATCTCAAGGATCCCTGGTCCACCCTCTGGACAAGTGACCTTTAAGGCAGAGATATTGTCCCAATCTATCTCTATCTTCATCTTTAAACCTTTGTCGACTATCTCCCAGACCATTCTGCGGTTTGAGTAATAAAATTTCGCCACAAGGTCTCCAGTATATCTCGATATCCACTGCCAGTAAAAAAAGATTTTGATGAAACTAGATATGGATCTCTTAATCATTTCATCACTTATGAAATCTAGTCTATGTTTGCTGTTTGTTTCACAACCATTATTTCCAAAACTCTAAAAGAAAGTAAACGGTAAAGTTAATTACACCTTATTTTGAACCAGTTTTTGCAATGACTAACCTATTCTTAACTATAAAGATATAATATATCCATATCTAAGAAAATAATAGTTACTAGGAAACACGAAAATTTCAATAGGTACTATGATGGAGAAAGTAACCTTCCAATCACCAATTTTTAGAATACAAGCATGGAATTTGGAACGCTTTGGTGTGCATCTTCCTTTTGCATTGGCATCTGGTGCAAACTTTTCTTTGATCATCTGGTGAAGTCAAATATAAGAAAAAATTCAGAAGGTATTATATACAAATTAAACTTAGTTGCGCGAAACAGTTGTTTGAGATATGATCCATTTTTTATTTTATAACTATGTAGAGGGGATATATGGTGAAGAGGGATTATGTGAAAGTTCCAATGGAATCATCCCTCCAGATACGAAAAGTCTAACATGGACGACATGATAGCTCTGTGTCAAAGTATAAAATATTTGAAATCACTAGTATTTTACTCAGAATAGCATTGAAGTTACTCATCAGTGGATTCTAAATTCATATGACAAAAGGAATAGAACCAAAAGCATGCTTAATTCACTACTCCATATTTGTTTTGGATGCATCAGTATCCACTAAAGCTCTATGGGACATATTTCTATTTTTCAAGTATTACAAGTTACAACAAAGGAGTAACTGCACTCACGACAACTAGTATACCAGCATGCTCATACCATGTGTTTTATACCGAGGCAACAACAACATAATCCAGATACAGCAAAAACCGAATGGGAATAAAAGGTGAAAAAGAAGGTTCAAACGTTGCTTGATGCAAGTCATACTTGATAGAGAAAGTAAATCAAACATAGGCAACATGTACAAACCACACAATCTAAGAAAAAAAAACTCAATCACAACAAAATCAGGGAATCACTGTTATCCTTGCTAATTTCTTTCTGCAGAATTCTAATTTTTAATGCCCTAAATATCTTAAATAGACACTTTCCATCCATAAGCCAAAAACAACATGCAGCACTCAAACTTCAAATACCAACACTACTATTGACCATCTGAAAATACAAGTAGTCTTTGTAAACCGCTCTGTGCATACTGTTTATTTGCTAACAAAAATGAAACGGATTGTTCTGTGGAGAGTTCTTTCTAACTTTCCGGTTAAAAAACATAGTTGACTTTATGGATATAAGCAAGATCTCACCTGCAGCGGCGGCGGTGATTCAGGAGAGAGCATACTCGATGACGATGATACCTTGACTACATCTTCATCGCCATCCTTGTTGCCTGTATTCCATGCTCTTTGTGATTCCTTTCCCCATTCCACATGCATTGCATGCCCGATCCCCGGGAGAAAATCCTGCCTAGCCTTTGTTGGATCATCTATTTGCTTATTGCAGGGCTTTGATGAGGAAGAACATGGTGGTGTGGATGGAAGTAAGGCATGCGAGCGTTTTGTAGGAGCCATGGCACATAAAACATTAGACGTAGGGAGTCTAAACTTATTGGGGGCCCTTGCAAGGGTTCTGGGCTAGCGGCAACTATATATTATTCAAGGAAGGTGCATATATCTATAGGGATGTAATGTATCTCGGTTTCTAATATCAATTAATATTTGAAGCCTACAAAGAGACGTTGGTAGTATATTATGGATACTTCAAGAGTTCAAGTGCCGCTATCTCACCAAACAAGTAGATACGGTTTAGTGCAATATTTTTGTCGCCTAGGTAACGGACCGTAGATAAGAGATATTCTTTTTTATGAACCGAAAAGAGTGACATGCTTTGCTCCCACCAAAAGTCAAATATCTTGTGGTTGCATGGTTGTTCATATGGCTGTAGCCACCCACCTTTTGGTGAAAAAGTTAATATGTTAGGAATCTTGAGTGGATATGGTTTATGGTGGAAAGGCAACCAGAAAATCCAATTATGAGACATTTCTTTGCTTGAACACTATGGAGCTCTATGTTCTCTCTAAAGTTCAATTATCTTCATTGGTGTGGTTATAATTATTTGTATGTTTGAATCTTTCAATACAATCATGACTCATAGTTACATAATTAAGGAGAAATAATATGTTTGCATTGTTCTTAATGACTATTTACATATGCATAGCAATCTCCATAAATTTGTTTGAATTTTCATTGCTTCTATAATCAAAGGTATAGGCTATCATTGGTCTATAAAAATGGAACTTCAATTCCCCCAACACAGTCAGCCATGCAAGAACACTCAAGAGTGAAGGGTCAGTGGTATCTACATGAAACACACTAATAAGAACAAAAAATCTCTAAAACTATTTAATGGTTATTTTTTTATCGAAATAATTATGTGTTGTAAGAGTATTGCTAGATCTGGTTCATGTAGTTAATGATGAAATTAGATACTATATTTGAAATAGGCTCTCCTAATGGTCCAGTTTCCAACACCATATTCAACAAAGCATGTTCCGACTGATATGCATCATTCGCCAGCGAATACACTATTTCCAATGTAATCATAGTAACAAAATGTATCATGACAACATTAATAAACAGAACCTAAGTGCTTTGAGTTCAACAAAACAAGGTTCAACCCATATGAAGGGCAAAATCAACAAGATGTAGACACCAATCATTGCATTATTGTTCCTACTACAGTCCCTTTAGTCAACCGCTAGAGGTAGCCCACTACCCATTGTGCTTGTCGCCGGCGTAAAGGTATCACACATGCACTGATATCAGCTGCTATCGCAGATCTACGTGGGCTTTCCACTAAGAATTAGAGGAGGGATGTGCAATTTTGGAAATATAGGTAGGACATGGGAACACTAGCACCTATTATGAATAGGGGTATGGCGGGACTATGAATTTTCAAATCCCGCTTTCTAGTTCCTGTGCATGAGATGGCAAGATTGTGTGTTTCATTTAGAGAGCCCATTCATGGGTGGGTGAAAAGACTTTCCCGTTTGTGTTGGGCCCATTTGGTAGAGATGCGGTGTGCGTTTCATTTACAGAGCATCCACTACAAAAGTAGGCTACGCGGCCCCACATATAAGTGTGCCAAGGTTTATTTAGCCAGGTGTCAAGCTGGGAGAGGAGAGCATCCACAGCAAGTTTGTGTAGGATAAGTTATGGATGAGAATATGCACGTCTATGCGTCTGAGGCATGTGAACAATGCATATTCCACCCTAGAATTGTAACAGGTCACCTCATCGTTATAGGCTTGCATAGTCTGAGCATATCACATATTTTCATGGTTATTCAAACTCAAAAGGTAGGATAGTCCTTGGTTTTCAATGTGATAGAGAGAGGGGGGATAGGCATCATGCATGCGATGAGCATTTGTAGGATGATCCTTCATTTGTCATGCAACAAAGTTAACACTTTTGCCCTTTGATTATCCCACATGCCTGCTCTTGCGGGATTCTCATGAGGCGGAGGTGGCCTGTCCTCTTGGAGAAGGGCTAGACATCATGTCTACAATGAGCATATGTAGGATAATCCATCAGTTTATTCTAAGATAAGGTGCACACTTTTACCAAATAATATTTCAGAGGGCTGTGATTTTGTGACATGTGAAAGACTACAGATTCTATACTACATCTGTGGCTGACGTCCTTAGGCCTAGATATTCTGAGCATCTCATGTATCTCCATGGCTACTGGTTCCGCGCATATGGTTCTTAAATAGGAGTGGTGAGGTAGGGTCTTAGCACATTGGCTCAACATTTTGCATCGTGATTGGTGGTGGTAGATGATCTCATGTATTCTGCATCTTGTGAGGCGTGGTTGTAAGAGATGTGAGCACATCCCTTCTGCATCATGTTTACATTATCTTATCATCCCCCTCAACATGCATATTGGTGATTTTGTTGGTTTGTGTAGGAGGATGGCTAACCATGCGAACGGATGACCCCATTGTAGCCAGGCTTCATCGATCCAATGATCAGTATGGCATGGAAGAAGAGGAGGAGAATGAGGCGGAGGAGCTGAGGAAATCTATGTTGGCATGGCTATAGGTGAATGGGCACAACCATGTCCATCACAATGATAGGTTTGTGTGCCCTTATTGCCACATTGCCCACTAGACATGGGCTATTCATGACATTTGTCAATATGCATCTAGCATTGGATGTTTTGGTTCTGTTGACTAAACAAAGAGGGCAAAGCATCATGCCTTGGATGAGTATCTTTGGACCTCCCCTCGTTTTGCTAGATACCATGTCACCGCTGGTTTACTGGCACAATATTATGTTAAGATCATCTTTGTGACCATGTCTCTGCTTGCCATGCCCGTTATATCTGCATGTACCATGTTTGTCTTTGTAAAGCTTATGATTTATGGTTAGAATTTATCCATGCAACAATGCCCATTAATTTAAATTAAATGTACGGTGGTGTTGTTGTTCGAGTGTAAGCGAATAGATTTGCAGAGCAGTGGTGTATGTGTACTTGAAAATGTTTTATTAGATTAACAGTCATGGTTGTTCTATAAAATCTCACAGGAGAAGATAGTTTGTTGTTGTTCAACATAAGATTGTCTGGTGCTTCCAGGATAGACCATTGTTGTTTTAAGAATGGTGCTTGGTTTTAAATTGCGAAATCTAGGATCCCTTCCCAATGTACTACCTCTAAGCTCTTGTGGCATGCGAATTAATGAACAAAGAGGAGGAAATGTTATCTCATGAAAGGTGTATGTACATGAGTACTCCATCTGTCCATCTTTATGAACTTTTTTTAGAAAAAAGTCCAAATTACTACCCTCAAGTATGGACAAAGTTCGGATAACCTTCTTGATGAGGACATCAACACTAACGATACACCCACTCCTTCACCAACATCTACATCGCCAACACCACTGGTCCTATTACTCGTGCTCGTGCTCGCCAACTCAAACATCAAGTATGTTTACTTCGAAGCTCATGTTCAACATTTTTAGACAATGGAGACACATGCACTCTTGTTTTGCTTAGGAATAATGGAGTGGATCCAAAGGGGAGAGGCTCTGT
The DNA here is from genome assembly GCA_033239725.1 of Echinochloa phyllopogon. Taxonomy (NCBI): domain Eukaryota; kingdom Viridiplantae; phylum Streptophyta; class Magnoliopsida; order Poales; family Poaceae; genus Echinochloa; species Echinochloa phyllopogon. The sequence continues at coordinate 15,915,091 of BTCW01000015.1, read as the reverse complement.
GTGGGCTGGTTTTGGACTGCAGGACAGTGATGACTTTTGATGGTTGCCACGACTTCATATGGATTCCGTTTTGGGCGTTCAAGTACTTCATGGAAAGCTTATAAAGTCTACTTTCTAACGGATCTGAACTCACACCCATATCTGTTCAGAGTCGGCCACAATCTTCTTTTTTGTACTGAGACATTTTCAGCCCATGATGCTACGTCATCCTATTTTGGCCCAATGGACCATGTATCAAGTCAAGTCTATTATGGATGCGTCCTAGGGTTGGAGCACGACCCCAATACCCCTGTCCTCATCCTCCCACATTCTTATATCTTTTAGCCACCGCCAAGAACAATTGAGTTTTGTTTAGATCAAGTTTAGCCTTTGCTACTTGCTTGGAAGCGCGCGTGCTAGTCCAGCCACCCATCTTCTAGTCTTCAGAACCCCACTTTGTTTGTGATTGAGTTTGAGATTGAAACCTTTCATTCCGATCTAGTAAATTAAGTACTTGTTCGATACTTGTTCTTGCTAGTTCTTCGATTGCTTGCAGGACAGGTGCCCTAGTGGTCGGGTGACACGCTCCACAATATCGCGACAGCCATAGGAGGTGGTGTATCGGTTCCTAAGGTGCAACATTCCTTGGAAGGCTATAGTTGGGACATGAACGTCGTCTCCTCTAATCAAGTTATCCCCCATGCCTCTCATTGAAAGATCGGATACAGACCCTAGCGGGTTCACATTACTTCTAAAGTATATTTTGGTCCATTTTACACCCATAACTATCTCAATTGGTTCAATATACCCCTTCATAAGATTTGTCTTTTTTGTTTCTCCATACACAAATGTTGTTTTAAGTTGAAATTTTGTGCTATAGTAATGGCAATCATAAATTATATTTAAAAATATATTATGTTTTTTCATCATTATTTTGAAAGGCTATAATATGTAATAATAAATTAACTATATCGATATGAAATTTTATAAGAAATAATGAAGAAAATATTATATCATATTTTTTAAAATACTTTAAGTGACCCTTTGTTGTCTCACAAAATTTTAACTTAAAACACCACTTATGCATGGAGAAATAAAAAAGACAAATCTTTACAAAGGGGTAAATTGGACCTATTGAAATAGTTGTGGGTGTAAAATCAACCAAAACATACTTTAGGAGGTTATCCAGATTTTGTTGATACTTGATGGTAGTAATTTGGACTTTTTCCAATTTTTTGCTACCAACGATCAAAGCTAAGTGTAATTTGGCCTAGACACGAAGTGATTACAACAATCCCAACCCTCCACCTCATATAGTGTCTTGCATTAAAACTAAAGCACAAGACACTTTACCCATTTGTGTTTTCATTGGAGGAGAAATATATGAGAACTAAATACAACATTTATTTTTTACATTTGTTATACAAACCATGTATTCGGGAAGTAGTTACTCTACATGTACATTTATTACTAAATGTGGTGGGATTGGACATTCCATTTTAGGAAAGTTTGAGGGGCTCTACTTTTTAAGACTAACTAGAGAGCCCTCTCCCTTTAGATTTTAGGATATTATTTTTTTATTTTAGAAAAGTACACATGGTAAATATGCCAACATTTCTTTGTTTTTTGGAAATGTGGTTTGATTCATTTTCATAAAGTTTGAGAGTTCTCTCTTTAAGCTTCTCTATTTAGATTTTCTGTTTACCTTTTTACCTAACATTCATGGACTAGAATGTTTTTTCTTAACTTTCATCGAGTATAAGGTTACTTAATCATGCACATACCACAATGTTACTTTCTTGAACATTGACACACTACAATGTTACTTCGTTTTAACATTCATAGATTCCCAAGTTACTTTTTCTCATGTTTAAATATTTCTATTTTAGAAAAGTTCATATAAGGTAAACAAGCCAACATTCCTTTTTTGATTTTCTATTTTAGGAAAATTTGAGGGGCTCTCCATTTAAGACTAAATGGAGATCCCTCTTCCTTTAGATTTTATTAGAAAAATAAGGTTGTTTATTCTAATGAAAAAGATGGCCTCCAACACAAGGAAATGAAAACAAATTCTATGGAAAAAGGCAAAATGCTATATAACAAAGTTCATGGTGCTTTATCATTATAGGGTTTGTAAGGAGATGTCCATTCGTCCAAAAAATTTCTAGGACCCGTCGATTAAAAAAATGATTTCTTTGTAACTAAGGGCTAACTAATATCAAAACGGTTGCTTTCACTTCATATATTGATAGGCATATATTGATAGTAGGCAACTACCGGGAGAGCGCTCCCACAATAGCGTTCAACCGAGTGCCTAACCCTGTTTCTCATTTTCCTCTCCTCTACGCTCCCCCGGCTCAGCACCGCCTCCGGCCAATCTGCCCATGCAACCATCCCATCCACGCTCCCGTTACACTTCCCCTGCCTCTTCCCTACTTACATATGGATTTGAAGTCCTTGATCTCCGGCAAGCTCCCCCAACCCACCCTCCTCCTTCGTCTCTGGTGGCAGAAGGCAGCTTCCATCGCGTGATCCATTGCCACTAATCTGTGTCCTACCCTTGCCCAGACACCACCAACCAGTCGTCTCCTACTGCTTAGGCTGGAGGCGCCATCTCCCCCGACCTCGCCACCCTCAATCCACTACCGCCGTCGGGCCTGCTGCCCCCCCCCCCCCCCCCCCGAGCATCCCTTTAAGCCCGCGTCATGGAGTCCTTCCTGACAACCCCGAACCCGAACCCCTAACTCTGATCCATTGGTCTCCTTCAACTCTAGCAGGAGGAATTACTTCTTCTATAGTTCCGGCGGGAGGGATTTACTTCTTTACATGCTTTCCTTGCACTACAATAAATGTGGGCTTTTATAACGTTTCATTTATGTCATAGAAAGTATAAATTATGTCATCTTTTACAATTTGTGACACTCGTGTGATGAAAATGTATTCGTTGCCTATACCTCGTAATAAAAGGGATTCAATGACGATTATGCATTTTTTCGTCATAAACTTTGTGACGATTCTTATGTCGTCACTAAATTACGACGCCAGCTTTTCATCGTTAAAGACATACAAAATGTCACTAAACCTTATACACGGATGACATGGTAGTGACGTGAAGATGACGTGATGGCACCACTATGACATTTTAGTTCGTCACAGAACATTCCATGGCCCAATAAAGCCCATCAATGAGCAATCAATTTGTGGGCTTAGCCCCATTGTAAGGCCTTTTTATTTTATGGTAACAACTATTTTCAGGCCCATTATTTAAGCCCACTCCAATTTGAGCCCAACCATTTTTACAGGCCCTATTTTCAACATTTCAGCCCAAAATTATTTATAGAGCGCAAAAAAAATTTTGGCCCACCAAAATTCTCACAATTCAGCCCAAAAACATTACATTCCATCGCACCATGCATTTCAAGTTACATTGTCACAATACAAGCATCATGGTTATATCAACTCAAATATTATCACTATGTGCAAAAATAACATATCCTACATTACAGGCATTACTGAAAATTTTGCAAAAACAAAAACTATTTTGTATAATAGCAAAAACGTCCCGGGATGCAGGTCAATGACTGAAGCCCTCCACCATCAACCATGTTTTGAAAGCAGCAACCTGCAGCCAAAACAGCAATAGGAAGTGAGGAAGCAATTAATTTTGAAACATCAACAAAACTTTGCAGATTACTGAAAATTTTTATCATCTAAACACATAGGCTTAAGCTGAATCACAGGAAAAGAATTGTTTTCGTTCTGTGACAGTACTTGAGATGCATTCAGATACTCCATTTAGACAATTTCAAATTAGATGCCTAAACTTTAGCACTATATATCATGTGATGGTAATTAGGCTAATCAGAGCATGCAAAAATAGGTACAGTGCTGTAGAATTAAACAGAAGTGCTAATTCAGATAGGATTAGTAATATAATAAATAAAAGAATTAGTCGTGGAATTAATAATGGCTGATTTTGTTTTGGCCACAACATGTACTTGATGATTTCCTCGTTGCTCCCAAGCTGCTTGCTACTGCAAACTGAAGACTAAGACGACCTTGCATGCTTGGCCTATTTAGTCAAACTGCAGCTGCTGATAGCATGTACCGAACTGAAAACCAAATGCTAGCAGCATCAAACACAAATATAATGTTTTGTAGGGTCCCCAAACAAAAGCATTATTTGAGATGCCTAACAAGCCAATTGACCTTCCCAGTACATACATAACAATCTATTTTGTATCTCTAGCTACATAGTCAATATCTCCAAAATAACAGAGGTAGTTCACTAAAAACTTAAGCAACAAGCAGCAAACTGATCAGGTAGCAACATTTGGAGTGGCTTAACTTAGAGGCACAAGCATTGGCTTTCATGTAGCTTTTATACATTATATACACAAACGTTCATATGCTTGACTATTGCTATTTTTTTTGCATATTTTCAACAATAGTTATGTGCTAAACACAAACACCATGGAGACATAGACAGAAAACAGTTGAGACATATATCAATAATGCATACTTGCCGGCTGGCTTTGTAAAATCTAACTATTTAACTAAGGTTTGAAGTCACATGATACATACTGGAGAAACTTAACATGATTTGTGACACAATTATACCACCTGAATATAGAGTGTTACGTAGTCTTTGTAACAAAGTAGAAGATATGTTCACTTATAAAGAATATAACCCGGCAAGTTTCAGAGTAAAGTGGCATGGTCAACCTAGCGTTTAGAGAGTTTACAATAGACATAGTCCACAATCAGACAGCTTACAACATCCTGCAAGAAAACAAATTGCAGCGGCAGTGGGCAGTAGCAGACTAACGGGACAAACTGCAAAGAGCAACCATTTCGCTTAAAAGTGTTGTGCTGACTGATATAAAAAGAGAGTGGACAGAACATATAATTTGATAAAAAAGAAAAGCAATTACATTTGAACCATCTGAATATACCATCTCTAATTTGATGGTATATTCAGATGGTTCCACTTCCATTTTTTAGGTTCCACTTCCACCTTCCATTATTTTAGCAATGGCAACAGAGCATGCACTAGGTATTGCAAACATAGAATTTTTTAGGTTCCACTTCCACCTTCCATTATTTTAGCAATGACAACAGAGCATGCACTAGGTATTGCAATGTCTAATTTGATCTCTAAGTTGATACAAAGCAGCAATGCTCACATAAACAGGCAAACAGTGCAAGTTTCACCTTGTGATACTACAATTATTGCTAAGAATATCTCAGTATATACATGGTACAAGTCAGTGACCAGAACATAGCATGCTTGTAAGATTGCTAAGAATATCTCAGTATATACAAGGTAAAAGTCAGGTACAAGAATTCAGTGAAGAAAATGCTGCACAATCAGATCTTGGCAACCAGGAGCGCATCGGCCCCAACACATCCTCAATCAGTGAGATTAGAAATTTGTAGATATATACCAGGACAGTAAGATCCATCTAATTGGGGACAAACCAGCAACAAACAAGCAGTCAGGCAGCTACAACTAATGGACAGATCAATATTCACAGAAGCAGATACATTTTAGCAAATAGTGGGAGGGTTAGTGTACTAGAACAGATCAATTTTAATAGCAAATAAATGGTGTACTAATAGATCAGTACAGGGATGGCACAGTGACACAGATCGACCAAGTAAAAGTAATGTATAAAAGGTTAACTAATAGATCGAGCACACAAGCTAGCAGATTGAGCACAAAAGATAATCCATAATAGCAGATTGAGCACACTACTAATACTACTCCTAAAGCTCGCTGCTCATCCTACTCTAACTACTATAAAATCAAGTGGTACTCCCTAACGAGAAGAAGAGAAGCAGCGGGAATGCACCTGCGGATGGTCGCGGCGAGCCGGTGTTGAATGCTGCTTGCTAGACAGCGTAGGCAGAGCAGTCGCGGGCGGCCGGGGTCAACGACACCTCCACGTCCTCTGCGTCGCCGGCGTCAACGACGCCTCCGCGTCCTCTGCGTCTCCGGTGCTTGGGGCCTTGGCCTCGTCGCGCTCGTGATGATGCGCTTGGCCAACGGCCGCCGGGCCTCACCCGTCGCCCAGATCGAGGAAGTGGACTTCCTCAAGGGGCAGCTGCAGCTTGGAGATCAAGGAAGGCAGGGACGTGGTGCGCGTGTGCGACTCCGACTGGCCGGCGTGGAGCTCCGGCGGCTGGTGAAGTGGGAGGGAGAGAGGGGAACGGAGGAGCTACGAGTGGATCTGAGGAGGGGAGAGAGGGACGGGAGAGCGGCCGGGTGAGGGAGAAAGCTGGAGAGCTAGGGTTCCGGTTTGGTTTATACAATAGAGGCACAATCACAGTCGTTGGATTGATGATGGATGGCCAGAATTAACTGGGCTATTTGGACCAAAATAGGCCTCGGTGTATTTCTTCTCAGCATAATGTTTTTCTTTTTCCTTTTCATTTTATTGCTCCATTGTGAAGTGACACATAAAAATAATTATCTTATATAGTCCACTATATTTTTTATATATAATAGAATACATATAAGTTCTCTTATAGGAATTCAAAAATTTTGGAACTGATTTACTATTTTCTATAAGTTAAATAAATTTCTTTATAATTATCTGTCGGTGCTGGGATCGGTCGACCAATCCCCAGCGCCAAACAGAATGCGCTGTGTCCCGTCCCTTGACGGTTGATGCAAGAGCTAGCACGATGAGACAAGCGTTTATCCTGGTTCCGACCGTGAGGTCGTACGTCCAGTAGGGTGCGCTCGGAGCGCTGTACTATCTTGCACCGGAGTGCTTGCAGAGGGGGCTACAAGCAAGGCGGGAGAGGAGGAGGAGTCTCCAAGTCCCTGAAAGCGAGTGTGATTGAAGCGAGTGCCAATATCGTGTGTGGCGATGTGTCTGATCCTCCCCCTTTTCTTCTCCCCTTACCTCCTTTTATAGGTCAAGGAGAGATAGGTGGGGGTAGGGTTTTCAAGTACAAGCGTGACGTGCTACAGGGATATGTACCGGAGAGCATGGCGTCGGGCGTGCATCGTCCTTGACCCTGGCGGGGGATTTATGGCGACCCCCGGCTTCTGCGAGTGTCGTGGCCGTCCCTGTGCTTGTCCTGGAGCGGCTTCGAGGGGTGTCGTTGCCGCAGTCCGTGTCCAGCTGCCCATTCGCTGGTTGACTTCGAGGGCGGGGCAGGTGAGGAATGACCGGAGTTGGTGGTACAGGAGTCGGTATGGTGGTTGCCGTCAACCACAGTGCGCGGCGTGCCCGGTTCACCAGGAGATGGTCGAGAGTTGGCGGATTTGACCCGGCGTTCGTCATCACCAGGCCACGCCTGACCGGAGTCTGTATTCGGTTGCTGTTTAGATATTCTTTCGAGGGTTCCCCATGCTCATTCGAGGGGCGTCCCGGGGGAAAAGACGGTAGCAGGTGGAACAGTGGTGCAGAATGACGCCTGCAAGTCCGCACAGGGTCTTGCGCAGTGCCGCGTGCGTCCGCACAGTGTCAGTGAGGACGCATAGTGACTGGAGCAGGTGGAATAGCGAGCTCTGCGGTGTCAGCGGCGCGGCGTGGGGGAAAGATTGCCTTTTGACTTCGGCGCCCGCCTGATGGGGCGGGCATTAAGTGCCGTTGTCGGTTGGGGCGCCGGGGAGCGCCGCGTTATGTAGAGGAGTGGCCTCGAGCGAGGCGGAGTTGGCTCGCTCGTTCGAGGGGGTGCGCGGCCCTCGAGCGAGGCGGAGTTTGTGGTGTGCCTGCTCGAAGGGGTGTCGCGGCCCTCGAGCGAGGTCGAGACGGGGGTAGCGACTCGGGCCCCCCCGTCAGGCGAGTTCGGACGGCCGTTCTTGGGCTGCGACAGGCTGTGACGGGCCGAGCTGCCGACGATTCAGCCTTTCGTGGTATATCGTTCTTTGAGGGTGATCACCCCGATGATTAGGGGACCCCCTGGGTTCGTCCCCGACAGTAGCCCCCGAGTCTCTGCCAGACTAAGGGTCAGTCGGGCAGAGGCTGATGGTTCGTGGGATCGTTCCCGGGCGTTTTGCTGGGATTACTCCTTCTCGGTTATGCACGTTCTTCCGTGGGGGCGCGCGAGCGCACCCGCGGGTGTAGCCCCCGAGCCCTTGGAGGAGTGAATTCACTCGTGCAAGGGCTTTGACTTTCGAGGGTTGTGTCAGTCGTTCCCCTTTCGATGTGGCGGGGGTGAGACCGAGTTATACGGAATTCGAGGGGCGGACCCTGCACGGCTTTGATGTGTTTCGCGCATAAGAGGAGGAGGACATGCTGCAAGGAGCCCCCGAGCTCCTGGCCCGCGCGGAGGCGATCGGAGGGGCTTCTTGTCTTTGAGTTGTGACCCTCGCCTTCCCTTCGCGGGGGAGAGGGGTGAGGTCATTCGTGCAGCCCTCGAATCGGGCAGCGTACACGGATGCCTCGGTGAGCTGTTAGTGGGTAGTTCAAGTGGACGTCCGTGCCCCGTTCGCTGGGGGTCGGCTCGTGGTCCGGAGACACGTCCATGTAGCGCTTGCAAAGGTTTGCTAGGTGGGGCTCGGTCCCTTTCGCAGAGACCGAGGGCGCGAAAGCTCTCCCTCGTTGGGATCCCCCCACTAGCTGCCTTTGTCCGGCCTTGAACACAACAGGGGCGTCCCCAAACTTCGCGTTCGGGGAAAGTCCGTTGGACTCGCCCGAATTGTCCCTGACTCTGTTGATCTGGAGCGCCTGTCGAACCCTTTCGAGGGCCAAGCTTCGTACTCCTGATCAGTAGGGCCTTGCAAAAAGGTGCAGGTCACCCTCGAGCAGAGGGCTCGAGGGTTGGTCGAGCGTGACCAGCTGCCTTCGCATCGCTTAATCTGGGGCGCCCGTCGAACCTTTTCGAGGCCCGGGTTTCGAGTCCCTGATCAGTAGCGCCCTGCGCCTCGAGGCGGAGGGGGGTCGTTGTCTTACCTGGGAAGGAATCCAACGGTTAGGTCGTTCGGGCCCGCGCACGACCGCTGGCGGGCGTGGTCGTGGGTGACGTGGCGCGGAGTGGGCGAGATGGACGTAGTGGGCGCGCATTTTTAGGCGGAGTCGGCGTGCGCCGGGGAGAGGCGAGGCGACGGGCGGTCAGGCGCCGCTGTTGCGTCGTTTCGTTTTGCCGTGCCGCAGTAAATGCCGCTGCCCACGCGTGCCGTTCCGCGGGAAAAAAGGGGAGGGGGTCCCCGGTTGTCAGCGACGTGCCACGCGTGGGTTCGGCCCGTTGCCAGTGGGTTGGCGTGTCGCGGCAGGGACGAGCCCGCTCCCTTATAAAAGGAAAGCAGGGGAGGAAGGGGATTTCTTACCTTCGCCATTCCTCGCACCAGCTCTCGCCTCTGCCTTTCGCTTGCTTGCGAGCCCGCTAGTCGCACTCCGTTCGTCCTTCACGCCTTCGTCGCCTTTGCTCTGCGCTCCCTGCTCCGCCGTCCGCCATGGTGATCATCGAAGGCGTCACAGAGTGGACTCCGTCCACCGCTACCGAGCACCTCCTGGAGGGCTTGGTGAACGGCGGACAGCTTTCGCCCAGGGGCGATTCGGCGCGGCCGGCGTGGATTGTCTCGGCGCTGGTGGCCAGGGCGCCGAATCCACCGGCGGGGTACGTGGTGAGCTTCATCCGCTTTCACGAGCGGGGCTTCAACGCGCCCGCCAGCCAGTTCATGCGGGGCCTCTGCCACTACTACGACGTTGAGCTCCACAACTTCTCCCCCAACGCCATCTCGCAGGCGGCGGCCTTCATCGGCGTCTGCGAGGCTGTGCTGGGGATCGAGGCGCACTGGGACCTGTGGGTCCACCTCTTCCGCACCGAGCTCAGCACGTCCGGCGCGGGGAGGGGGGTGCGCCGTTCTTCGTGTGCCGGCGGTCTCACGCTCGCGCCGGTCGAGTCTAGGAAGCACTTGTACCCGGCCTGCAGGATGACCACCAACAACAGCGGCTGGGCCAAGGGGTGGTTTTACCTGCGCAACGACGGCCTGGGGTTGCCGGAGTACACCGGCAAGGTCTTGACGGAGAAGGCCGACTCCTGGAGCTACGGCGTCTCCGGCGAAGGTCAGCGGAAGAGGCTCCGCCCCGTCGTCGACGCCCTTCGTGCCTTGGAGGGGTCGGGCCTGACCATGGCGCACGTGCTCGCGCACTGTCATCGCCGCCGGGTGGTTCCCCTTATGGAGAGGCAGCTCCCTCTGTTCCGGATGACGGAGGGTGCCGACCCGGCGGCACTGGCGGCTTCGCGCATGTTGTCGGAGCCGCTGCTTGAAGAGTACGTCGTTACGAGGGTGCGAACGGCGGTGCATCCCGACACCATGCCGAGCGACCTCCGGTCGTTCCGGCTGCGCCCCGACGAGGGCCATGTTTTGTCGGTGAGTCGTCATTCTCCCTCTCCGGGCTGTTGGATTGATTAATTTAGAATTCTCTTCCTTAATTCATCGTGATTTCAGGATGTGAACTGCGGCCTCTACCGCTCCCTCGCGCCGACTCCGGAGGTGCGCGCTTCGAACTGCGCTCGCCGTGACCGTGAGAGGGACGCGAAGGAGGCGAAGAGAGCCAGCAGCCGGAGGAGGCAAGCCCGTCGGGACGCGCACCAGGCGGCGCTTCGCCGGTGGAGGAGGGACGGCGGGGCGCAGCCGTCGTCCCCCGAGGACTCCCCGGACCCTCCCAGCGAGGGGGAGGATGAGGAGGAGATTGATGCCGGCGGGGTTCCGCCCGCCGGTGAGGAGGAGGAGATGGCCGCGCCGCTGCTCGAGGCGGGCGTGGTGGCCCCGGGCGATGTTGCGCCGGTGGCGGCGCGGACGGTGGTCGCGCCTGCTCGACCCGCGGCGCCGCGGGCGCGAGCAATTTTCTCCTCCGCTGCGGGCGCGCCGCGCCGCAGCGGAGCGAGTGTCGAGGGCTCGAGGGGTTCGCAGCCCCCGAGTGATTTGAGGGGGTCCTCGAGTTCGAGGAGGGCTCCCTCAACGGGCGGCTTGAAGCGAAAGCTGCAGGCGCTGCAGGATTGCATCCGGTAAGTTTTGCCTCGAACTTTTTCGTAGTTTTCCATCCTTGTTCGGTTTTTTGTTTCATGATTTCCGTTCTTTCTTTTTGATTTAGCACGCGGGGTGCCGCCAAGGCCGCCCCTAACCTCGCGCCCAAGAAGGCGTTGAAGGTTGGGGGGTCGGATTCCCCTCACGCCGGAGGATCGCGTTCGCGCGGGACTCCGCGTCCCGCAGCGATGTCCGCAGCGACGTCGATGGATCCGGCGCCGAGGGTGCGAGACTCCGGGTCGGCGGAGGAGGAGCGGGAGAGTACGCCCCTGGTGGCGGAGCCGAGGCAGGACGCCCCGGTGGTTGAGGTGGAGCCGGGGCACGGCGCCCCGGTGACGGAAGTGGGCGAGCAGGAGGGCCATGCCACTGCCGCGGCCCCTACTGGAAGGAGGCAGGAGGCGGTCGTGCCGGTCGGTGGCACGGTCATCCTGCCGGATTTGGGTCGCGCACAAGGCGTGGCCCAGGGTGGCGATGGCGGGCGCGTTCCCCCCGCTGAGGTGTCGGCGGCGCGCTTCTTGTCTCAGGGGCCGCCGCAGATGCCCGTGGCTGGGGGAGCGGCCGAGTGGGATGCGGCCGAGGTGGCGCTGCTCCAGGGTCGTCGCGGCCCGAGCGCGTGGCCGGAGGAGCCTGGCGTCTCCGCCCGGGTCTGGCAGAGCATGGCGGAGGAGAACGAGCTGTGGGCTCAGGCCGAACGGGTCGGGACGGACCTGGAGCGGGCCATCTCAGCCGCCGCCGATCTCCATTCCAGGCAGGCGCTGGAGCTCTTCGAGGTATTCCCACGCTCGTCCCAGCACTTCGAGATTGTTTTTAGTCTGTGTCTTATTCCTGATGGCTCTTCGTGCAGCTTCTGCGGCAAGAGGCGGTAGACAAGACCGCGTGCATCGCGGGCTTGTACGCCGATCTTCGCCGGTTCTGCCAGGCGAACGCGGACCTGGGCACGGAAGTGACCCAGCTCACCGTCCGGGTGAGGGAAGCAGAGACGGCCGCCCGCGCACACGAAGAAGCCAAGGCTCGCGCGGAGCGGGAGCACGACGCTGAGAGGGGCACGGCGGAGCGGGAGGCCCGAGCCTCGGCCGCAGCGTTGGAGCGGCTCGAGCTTGAGCGCAAGGCGCGCGAGGCCGCGCAGTCCCAGCTCGCGGAGGCGGTGGCCCGGGCAGGGCAAAAGGCCCAGGAGGCCGAGCAGCTCGGCCGCGCGCTTCGAGAGAAGGAGGGTGCGCTGGCGACCGCGGAGGGCCTGCTCCAGCAAGAGCGCACAGCGCTTACCGAGGCCAGGGCCTTGGTGGATGGTATGCCCTTACGCTTTCCTGGATTTCTGTGTTGGAGTTCGTCTTGACGTGCTTGAGCTTTGTCAGGGCTGCGGAGGGCCGAAGCGGAGAAGGCGGATGAGGTGATGGCTGTTCAGGCCGCCTACTCCGAGGCCCAGGGGGAGCTCGAGGCGCTGAAGGTCGCCGCCGATGCGGCGTACCGGGACGTCCAGTGCGTCGACGTGCAGTCGGGGTCGTCGTTGCCCAGCCGCCTGAGGTCTCTGAAGAGCTGCGTGGCGGAGCGCCTCGAGCACGCGCTTCACCTTGGAGTGAAGAAGGCACTCGGCGTGGTGTCGACGCATTACGACATTGACCTCGCGGCGGTGGCACGCGGTTACTTCATCGACGCAGACCTGGACGACGACGCCGCACTTGCTGCCCTCGACGAGGCCGATGACGGTGCCGAGGATGCCGCCACGGCACTTGCCGCCAAGTTCGGGCGCGATCTTTTCCCCGAGGAGGATGAAGATGCGCGCGCCGACGTTGGGCCTGAGGCTGCGACCGCCACCGAAGCCGAGGTTGATCCTGAGGCCGACGCCGTGGCGTCCCTTGAGGAGGACATCGCCTCGGTGTGCCGCGATGATGATGGTCCTGGGGCGCTTGCATCGGTTACCTCGACCGTTGCCGCCGAGGCCACTGCGCCCCCGCAGGAAGGTGGAGCCTGAAGGGTTCAGGCTTAGTATCTAGATGTATCTTAGTTTTTAGGAGACTAGCTCTGTAAATAAACTAAGATTGAAAGTCGATTGTGCGTTTCAAACTTGTTCGATTGTTCTATTGTGCTACTCTTGGCTTGGAGAGATTTTAGCCGGGTATTTCGAATCCGCAAGCAATTAAAGCGTGGAGTGGAGAGGGAGATGCCGTATCCCTTCGCGGGCATAGGCGGTCTCACGGCTCAACCAGCTCTAGCTTTAGCTAGCTCGCGCCCCGCATCTTCTCTAAGCGCCTCGAGTTTTAGCACAATTTTCGAAAAATTGGGACGATTAGGGGAGTAAACCCCCCTGCAGCCCCCGAGGGGGGCTTGGCTTTATTTGAAAATAGAACCAAGTCCCCCTTGTTTGTGTTGTTAGCAACAATGTTTTCATGTTTTTCGCAAACTTTTTATTATTGTTAACTAAGAACATGAAGTATTTACAAGAAATACTGAGAGTTTTAAGGATAGAAGCGACGTAGCTGTTGGATGTTCCAGGCGTTGGTGAAGACCTCGCCCTTCTCGTTCGCCAGCTTGTAAGTGCCAGGTTTGAGGACCTTGGCGATGATGAACGGTCCTTCCCATGGCGGAGTGAGCTTGTGGCGCTCTCGATTGTCCTGGCGCAGCCTTAGCACCAGGTCCCCTTCGTGGAGGTCTCGACGCCGCACCTTCTGAGCTTGGTATCGCCGGAGCGATTGTTGGTAGCGTGCTAAGTGAAGCAACGCTACGTCGCGAGCCTCGTCCACCTGGTCCAGCGAATTCTCGCGGTCCCGCTGGTTTCGGTCTTCCTGGTAGGCCTTGAGCCTCGGAGACCCGTACTCCAAGTCTGTTGGGAGGACGGCTTCGGCGCCATAGACGAGGAAGAACGGGCTGAAGCCTGTGGCCCTGCTTGGGGTTGTCCTGAGACTCCAGATCACCGATGGCAGCTCAACAACCCACTTCCGGCCAAACTTGTTCAGCTTGTTGAAGATTCTTGGCTTCAGGCCTTGTAGTATCATGCCGTTGGCACGTTCTACTTGGTCGTTCGTTTGTGGATGTGCCACGGCCGACCAATCAATGTGAATGTGATGGTCATCGCAGAACTCCAAGAACTTCTTGCCGGTGAATTGGGTGCCGTTGTCAGTGATGATCGAGTTGGGTACCCCGAATCGGTGGATGATGTCGGTGAAGAACAACACGGCCTGCTCAGATCTGATGCTGGTGATGGCCCGGACCTCGATCCACTTCGAGAACTTGTCGATGGCTACCAACAAGTAGGTGAATCCCCCGGGCGCTGGGCGGAAGGGCCCCACGAGATCCAACCCCCAGACCGCGAAAGGCCATGTTACAGGGATGGTCTGCAGGGCGTGCGCCGGGAGATGCGTCTTTCGTGCGTAGAATTGGCACCCTTCGCAGGTGCGCACGACCTCGTTCGCGTCGGACACGGCGGTGGGCCAGTAAAAGCCTTGCCGGAATGCGTTACCCACGAGGGTACGCGGCGCTGCGTGGTGTCCGCACGCCCCGGCGTGGATGTCGCGGATCAACTGCCTTCCCTCGGGGATGGGGATGCATCGCTGCAAGATCCCTGAGGCGCTGCGCTTGTACAGCTCGCCGCCGACCGAGACAAAGGTCTTGGCCCTTCTGGCGATGCGGCGCCCCTCGGTTCGGTCCGAGGGCAGCTCCCCGCGGTCGATCCACGTGAGGTACGGATCACGCCAGTCTTGTGGTCGCGTGTCTACGTCGATTTCCATGGCCTCGGCCGAAGAAATTTCAGCGTCGAGGGCTTCGAGCCCCTCTTTCGAGGGGCCCTCCTCCATGGGCTCGACCCCCGTAGCCCCCGAGGGTGTCCCGAGGGTTCCGGCCCTTCGCTCGAAGTTGACGGAGGGTTGATCGAGGTCGCGGGCGAAGACGTTCGGAGGAACGGTGATTCGCTCTGACGCGATCTTAGCCAACTGATCCGCTTCCTCGTTGTATTTGTGTACGACGTGGTTTAGCTCGAGGCCATGGAATTTGTCCTCGAGACGACGAACCTCGTTGCAATACGCCTCCATCTTTTCGTCGCGGCAGCTTGCGTTTTTCATCACTTGGTCGATGACCAACTGAGAATCCCCCCGGACGTCGAGACGTTTGATGTCGAGGTCGATGGCGATGCGGAGCCCAGCGGGGAGGGCTTCGTGCTCCGCCATGTTGTTAGATGCTGGGAAGTGCAAGCGAACCACGTATCGGACATGTTCTCCGAGGGGTGAGACGAAGAGGAGGCCCGCACCTGCCCCGGTTTTCATTACCGACCCGTCGAAGTACATGGTCCAGCATTCGGCCTGGATCTGCGGCGGCGGAAGTTGGACGTCGGTCCACTCAGCGACGAAATCCGCTAAGGTTTGCGATTTTATCGCCTTACGCGGTGCGTAGGAGAGAGCCTCCCCTACGAGTTCCATAGACCATTTCGCTATTCTACCCGAGACGTCCGGGTTGCGGACTATCTCCCCCAAAGGGAAAGATGAGACCACGGTGACCGGGTGGGCCTCGAAGTAGTGTCGCAGCTTTCGACGCGCGAGCACTACGGCGTAGATTAGCTTCTGGATCTGTGGATACCGCATCTTGGTTTCGGTCAGTACCTCGTTGACATAGTACACCGGCCTCTGGACCGGCAGAGCGTGGCCCTCCTCTATCCTTTCCACAATGATGACGGCGCTGACAACTTGCGTTGTCGCAGCCACATATAGGTAGAGAGGCTCACCGTTCCGCGGCGGCGTGAGGATGGGTGCGCGTGCGAGCGACGCTTTTAGCCCGTCGAGGGCTTTTTGGGCTTTGGGGGTCCATGAAAAGCGTTCGTGCTTTTTTAGGAGCCGGTACAAAGGTAAGCCCTTTTCGCCAAGCCGAGAGATGAAGCGGCTGAGAGCTGCGAGGCAGTCCAGTACTCTTTGTACCCCCTTGAGGTCCCGAATTGGCCCCATTCGTTCCAGGGCCGAGACTTTTTCGGGGTTGGGTTCGATGCCTCATTGGGAGACGATGAAACCTAATAGCATGCCTCGCGGCACCCCGAATACGCATTTTTCCGGATTCAACTTTACCCCGTTCGCCCGGAGGCAACGAATGTGATTTGCAAATCGTTGACCAGATCGTTCGCCTTTCTAGTTTTTACAACGATATCGTCAACATATGCCTCAACGGTCCGCCCGATGTGGCTTCCGAAAACGTGTTGCATACATCGCTGGTATGTAGCTCTAGCATTCCGGAGGCCGAACGGCATAGTGACGTAGCAAAACATGCCAAACGGGGTGATGAAAGAAGTCGCGAGCTGGTCGGACTCTTTCATCTTGATTTGATGATAACCGGAATAAGCATCAAGAAAGCATAGCAACTCACATCCAGCGGTGGAGTCTATTATCTGATCTATTCTAGGCAGAGGAAATGGAACCTTAGGGCATGCTTTGTTTAAACCGGTATAATCTACGCACATGTGCTATTTTCCGTTTTTCTTCTTAACTAGAACAGGATTAGCAAGCCAGGTCGGGTGAAATACCTCTTTGACGAATCCGGCTTGCAGGAGCTTGTGCACCTCCTCTCCGATGGCGCGGCGCCTTTCCTCGTCGAACCGCCGCAGTCGCTGTACCACCGGCTTGGAGTGTGGCTTGATGTCGAGGCTGTGCTCGGCGACCTCCCTCGGGATCCCCGGCATGTCCGAGGGTCTCCACGCGAAGATGTCGGCGTTGGCGCGGAGAAAGTCGACGAGCACTGCTTCCTATTTGGGGTCGAGGGTGGTGCTGACCCTCAACGCCTTGCCCTCGGGGGCAGTGGGGTCGAGGGGCACCGCTTTGGTGTGTTCAGCAGCCTCGAAGGTGCCCGCGTGCCTTTTGGTGGAGTCGACGGCCTCGTTCGCCATCTTCTCCAAATCCGCCACCAGGGTTTCGCTGTAGACGAGCGCTTCCGCGCCCTCGACGCACTCGACGTCGCACGCATAGGCGTGCTCGTATGACGATCCCACGGTGATGACGCCCTTTGGCCCTGGCATCTTCATCTTGAGGTAGGCGTAGTTGGGGACCGCCATGAACTTGGCATAGCACGGTCGCCCGAAAATAGCGTGGTACGCTCCTGGGAATCCCACCACCTCGAAGGTGAGGGTCTCCCTCCGAAAGTTCTCGGGAGTACCGAAGCAAACGGGCAGGTCGATCTGCCCGAGGGGTTGGACCCGTTTTCCCGGCGCGATGCCGTGGAACGGCGCCTTGCTTGGCCTCAGCTGGTTCGTGCCGATGCCCATGAGCTCTAAGGTGTGGACGTAGAGGATGTTGAGGCTGCTGCCCCCGTCCATCAGCACCTTGGAGAATCGCGTGTTGCCGATGACGGGGTCGACGACAAGCGGATAGCGCCCCGGATTCGGGACATAGTCCGGATGGTCCTCGCGGCCGAAGGAGATGGTCTCGTCCAACCAGGCGAGGTAAGTTGGCGTCGCGGCGTGAACGGAGAAGACCTCTCGGCGTTCACGTCTCTGCTCCCGGGACGTCGCGTTCACGGTGGGCCCCCCCACGATGAAGAATACATTCTCCACATGGGGGAACTCGTCGTCGCCGCCATTGCCCGTATCCTTCTTCGGGCCATCCTCCTTCGCGGAGGTGCGCCTGAAGTAACCCTTGATCATCCCACACTGTTCGAGGGTGTGGGTGACAGGGCCCTTGTGGTACGGGCATGGCTTCTTCAGCATCTCGTCGAATAGGCCTCCCCCCTGAGGGGGGCCCCGAGGGCCTTTGCGGCCTCGCTCGACCACGAGGGCGTCGTCAGAGTCTTCGCCCTGCTGCTGCTGCTGCGCGGCTTGCCGAGGCCTCTTGCTTTTACTGCCCCGTTTCTGCTTTTTTGTCTTGGCCTTAGGTTTGCTGCCCTCCGCGGGCAGCTCCTCCGCGCGCTTCCCCTTGGTCTTGCCGTCGAAGATTGCCCCGACAGCCTCCTCTCCAGAGGCGAAGTTGGTGGCGATGTTGAACAGAGCGTTGACGCTGGTGGGATGGTTTCGTCCCAGCTCGTGCACCAGCTCTCGACAGGTCGTGCCTTCGAGGAAGGCGTGGATGATTTCGGAGTCACCCATGCTCGGGAGCTCGGTGCAGCGCTTGGAGAAACGGCGGATGAAGTCCCTCAGCGGCTCGTCGGCCGCCTGCCGGCACCCGCGCAGGTCCCAGGAGTTTCCGGGGCGCATGTATGTGCCCTGAAAGTTACCCACGAACATCTTGACCAGGTCGTCCCAGTCGTGGATTTGGTTCGCGGGTAGGTGTTCGAGCCATGTCCGCGCCGAGTCCGCGAGATGAAGCGGAAGGTTGCGGATGATCATGGCATCGTCGGTGGCCCCGCCCAACTGGCAGGCCAGGCGATAGTCGTTGAGCCACGTCTCGGGTTTCGTCTCACCCTAATACTTGGTGATGGTGGTTGGCTGGCGAAAACGCGGCGGGATGGCGGCCGAACGGATCTTCCGGCTGAACACCGGGGTTCCCGGGGGTTCCGGCGTCGGGCTTCTGTCCTCCTCGCTGTCATAGCGACCTTCCCGTCGGGGGTGCCTGCTGCGGGGAGGCGCCGCGTCCTGCCTCTTCTTGTTCAGGACGTTGCGCGCATCGCCATCGTCGACGGCGCCCCGCGTGTCCACGAGTCGGTCCTTCGCGGACCTCCTCGTTTCGCGGTCGCTGGTCACGAGCGCCCTTCCGTCGTTCGTTGGACGGTGAGGCGTCCATGCGCCCCTGGGTGGGGTGTGGATGGATTGCTCCTTATCCCACTTGCCGCCTCCGGCTCTCGAACTGTCCAGGTGGCGCATGCGGGAGGCGGAACTTTCCGCTTGTTGAACGGCCGCTTCTTCGACAAGGGCCTGCACCTGGCGCCGCATGCTGCGTGCTTCTGGTGTCGATGGTTCGGGCATGGCCCGAATCAGGGTTGCTGCGGCGACGAGCTTCTGGCTTGCTCGTGGCGGCATGGCAGGACCGGCGTCGTCGCCGTCACCCATGATGCGCGCTTGAGCAATGCGCCCGGCAGCTCGTGCGCGTTCGCCGCGTTTGGGCTGCCGGGCTTCCAGGGCTGCGCGCAGCTCCTGTACCTGTTGGCGCTCCTGTTGGAGCTTGGCTTCCAGCTCTTGCACCTGCGCGAGCTGTGCCTGCGCGAGTGCGGCTTCACTCGCTGGCTCAGCGGGCGCCGGTGGCGGTTCGTCGTGTCCGGCCCCGTCGCGCGTCTCTCCATCATCTCCCATGGACTCTACTTCGCCGTCGAGGACGAAGCACTCCCGCGTGGGGTTGTATTCCCCCTCGCTGGAGTCGTCGGAGCAGGTGAGGCAGAAGTCCGCGACGGCCTGGAAGGAGATAAGGCCTTTGCGGTCGCGCAACCCGGAGTAGTGTCAGTGAGGACGCATAGTGACTGGAGGAGGTGGAACAGCGAGCTCTGCGGTGTTAGCGGCGCGGCGTGGGGGAAAGATTGCCTTTTGACTTCGGCGCCCGCCTGATGGGGCGGGCATTAAGTGCCGTTGTCGGTTGGGGCGCCGGGGAGCGCCGCGTTATGTAGAGGAGTGGCCTCGAGCGAGGCGGAGTTGGCTCGCTCGTTCGAGGGGGTGCGCGGCCCTCAAGCGAGGCGGAGTTTGTGGTGTGCCTGCTCGAAGGGGTGTCGCGGCCCTCGAGCGAGGTCAAGACGGGGGTAGCGACTCCGGCCCCCCCGTCAGGCGAGTTCGGACGGCCGTTCTTGGGCCGTGACAGGCTGTGACGGGCCGAGCTGCCGACGATTCGGCCTTTCGTGGTATATCGTTCTTTGAGGGTGATCACCCCGATGATTAGGGGACCCCCTGGGTTCGTCCCCGACATTATCAAAATTAGTTTCTATTTGAACTATGTGTGCATTTAATAATATACAAAAAATTACAAAAAAAATCATATGTACACTCATACATTGCATTCTAACCTAAGTCATGGAGATAGATAAAAAATTCAATTGTGTTATATGGACAATTCAGACTTCTACCTCCAAATTAAAAATAGGATAATTGTAATAATATATAAATTTGGTCAAAAAATTCTACAAACTGACGTGACAACATATTTTGGGTCCATAAACTTTCCATAAAAATTTCAAATCATTTTAATCAAGTGTGATCATACATTGTTCACAAAATGATACATCTCTCACAAAGTTACTTATAACTCAACCCAAACTTTGAGATTTGAATACCTAATTAGTTTTTTGAACTTGTATGCACCTCAAACTTGGACACAACCTCGGGTTCACTATAATATTATGAAATGTGAAGTTAAATTAGCAATTGTTATATAAAAACTCTAAATTGAAATTCAAGTTCAAACTCATTTAGAGAAGTTTTAAGGAAACTCAATTTTTCTCCTAAATCTAGAACTCAAATAAAAACCTTTCAACATGAAAGTTGTAGAACTTTTAATTCCAAGAAACTTTTGTATTGGCCAATTTTTGAGTTTAAATGCAAATTTCTGTTCAAATCTTGGTCAAACGTTTTCATTTGACCCTAGGAGAGCTGGCCGAGCGCGGAGAGTTTGGCCGAGCGGAGGGCGTTGGCTGGGCTTGCGGGAGGGAAACGGAAAACTGGGTCTGCTGAGGTGGAGAGGAGCTGGGCCGGGTCGAAGGGAGCTGGCCGTTCGGGAAGAGAAAGAAGGAGGGGGAAGACTGGTCCGAGAGAGGGAGTTGGAGGAGCAATGGTGAACTTGGGCCAATACAACTTTTCTAGAGCTCACAAGAAAGCAATTCAAACGTGAATTTAAATTAAATTTAAATTTAAATTATAGAGAGAGATTGAAAGATCATTTATCATACAACTAAATGATATCAATTGAAAGATCATGATTTTAGAAAAATCAGGAAAAGAACCATCATATTTGGAGTTCAAAATATCTCAGTGATAAGGCACGTGATTTGTTTTCCGGTGATCAGGGTTCGATCCTTGGATCCTTGGGTTCAAAATATCTCAGTGATAAGGGCGTCGTCTAGCCCAGCCCACTTGGCGAAAAAAATATATGTGGGACCCATGCTGGCAGCGTGCCGGTGTGTGCCCACTTGTCTAAGTGGCGGTGGGACCTAGCCTAATTTTGTATTTTCTTTTAAAATTTTATGACGCTTTGCCAGAGTTTGGGACGATTCTTAGTTACTCTTAATTACGAACACCTTATTTTTGTCGCTAAGGTGCACTGTATGATATAGAACGTCACAAAACCAAACATGATAACGACGAATAAGTCGAACGCCATCAGGTATTCGTCACAAAAGGTGGTATTTGTTGTAGTGTTGGAGTAACAAGAGGGCTCTCGAGCTATGGTTAAATGGAGAAGGCTCTCCATATAGATTTTAGGATATTATTAACCATCCAAAAACACATTACCATTCTTTCTCCCATCGAGGACAGCGGCGACACTCGTGACCCCAGGGGATCTCACCATGACAATGTATGGCTTTGGGCGTGCGCATTGCCTGGGAGGGGTTCAGCGTCGACAACCAAGTTCCCATTGGCTAGGGGTGCCCTAGGGTGAACCGATTGGCAGGTAGCCAGAAGTCTGCACAGCCATCCCCCTGTTAAAGTTGTGTTAAATATGTGTATGTTTTGGTTACGACGTGGACTTGAGTTGTAATTGGTAGGTTAGGGATAGAGTTTGGGTCGTACTTTGTATCCATAGGGTCCATAGATATGTTGGCACTACCATGTAACCTTGAGACGTCTTGGCGGCTAGTGTGGGCGGCGGCGTGGCCGCGGTGGTGCCCGGATGCCGGTGTAGTTGCTGTTTATGGGGAGGAGCGCCCGTAGTCATGCCCCGAGGATGTAGTCACATAGCCGAACCTCGTTAAAAAATATCGTGCCTCGGTGTCGTTCTCGGGTTGATCTTGACGATGGCGTTTGTGATCTTGTTGCTTCCGCTGCGATGGTGCTAGTTGATCCGTTGGGATCTTGACGCTAGCGCCGGTTTTATCTAACAAGTGGTACCAGAGCTAAAGCCGTGAAGATCTTCGGAGAGGTGCGATGATTATGTTTCCACACCGCGTCGGAGTCGCATAGTGTCCACAGAGGGACATGGCGCAAGGGGGAGCATGGTGGCGGTCAACGATGGACACCTCGAGCAGGAGGCTCGAACCATCCGATGAGCAAGACATCAGCGGGATGTGTCCAGACGTGGAGATTGGGGCTGATTGAACTGTTTGGCTATTGTTTGATAGGGGTCGGTCAGACGTGATGGCCAAATTCGATGGTGCGGTCGGAAGACGTCATGGACGAGGGCGACGACTTCGATGGAGAAAGCCATGGTGGATTTGGTGTTGATTGGGGTGGTTTGTTTCGTGGCTGTATGATTTGCGACGTTGTGAGCGGCGGCTGAAGCAGCAGTAATTCTATAGGCATGCATGAGCGTGGACCCAGTGTTGGATCCACGGGAGTGTTTTAGTTGAGGCCTGATGCAAACGTGGGGACTTGAGTTGTAATTGGTAGGTTAGGGATAGAGTTTGGGTCGTACTTTGTATCTATAGGGTCCATAAATATGTGGGCACTACCGTGTAACCGTGAGACGACTTGGTGGTTGGTGTGGGTGGCGGCGTGACCGCGGTGGTGGCCGGATGCCGGTGTAGCTACTGTTTATGGGGAGGAGCGTCCGTAGTCATGCCCTGAGGATGTAGGCACATGGCTGAACCTCGTTAAAAAATATCGTGCCTTGTGTCGTTCTCGGGTTGATTTTGGCGATGACGTTTGTGATCTTGTTGCTTCCACTGCGATAGTGCTAGTCGATCCATTGGGATCTCGACGTTGGCGCCAGTTTTATCTAACACCCCATCCGCCCATCAAGCGAATCCAAGGCAGTCTGTCCACCGGCTCCATTGGAATCTGAGGACACCTCATTGTCCCATCTTTGGCTCGAGCAGTTTGGCTTTGAACGAAGGGGAAGGATGTGGCTGCTGCAGCATTCGACATTCTAACGGACAGCGACGCCTAGATGGGCCTGCCCGGTGCTAGTTGGGTCGAACTAACAACATGTTGACACGTGAAAATATAAATATACACTTCATATTTTTCTAACATTGATTCCGGGTCCGTGAATTTGGTTCCTAGTTCTTTCTAATGAGTTCCTTTCAGTTTTTAACCATTGGATCTAAACCCATCATAGACTCTAATAATTTCCAATGCAAACACTAGAAAAATCCTCAAATCATTAACCAACGTACCATACACAGCATAACAAACATAGGCAAACCAGTTTGTTGTTTTTACAGCACCAGCCAAGCTTGCACACAGGTACTGTCATCATAGTCTCTAATTACTTATTACCAGCGGAGTTTCACGGTCCCGCACGACGATTATCGGCCCGGATCATTGAATATATATATATATATATATATATATATATATATATATATATATATATATACTTGTATCATGATTTTTTTCAACCCAAAACACATTGTACTTCTCTCTATACAAGATTTCTCAAATACTCTAATGAAGTAATGACTTGCATGTAAAAAAACCAAATACGTGTCATATATTTCAGCATATATTTATCAGGAATAAGGAAGTCAAATTCACTGTAGTCATAGTCAATGATCTCTGTGATGAGTTGATGACTATTATGAATGAAGTCAGACTTATATTTTATGAAAAATCCCGTTGTTCATAGCCATCAAGTGTTTCTTCTCAGTGGATAACAAATTCCAGTAAAAATGTTCCCACACCGTCAAACGAAAACTTATGCCAAGGATAAGTATGACCGGAACCATTTTCTTTTTTATTATTGGTAGAAACAATATAAAACATATTATGCATCATATCTTAACACACTTTCCATTGAGTTATAAGATCGTGGGGTATATTACTGAGCCTTCCTATATATCACCAAATTTCCCATGACTCTCATGCTAATATCATCAGCCACGTGAGTACCGGCCCTACTGCCGCGACAGAAAAAGGATTAACGCAAGAAACTATTTGTCACACCCAGTTTTAGAAACAAACTAAGTGTACACCGTATGTGTGCCAGGATCAAATTTCACACATACAGTAAGCCAGCAGTGAATAACAGATAAAGTATCACGTAAAATAAATATAAATGACTTACAAGTCTATCAAAATTACAACGTTTCCCGGAAACAATGGCTCCAAACTTCACAAGCAATCGACTGGATCTTGCGTACGCCTAGAACTCAGCACCATCTTCACCGGCTTCACACAAATTCTTCTTCTGAGCAGCGTTTAGCAAGGATGAGTACACTTATGGTTGGTACTCAGCAAGGCCACAAGAAATAACCATAGATCAATTTATTATCAACAAGAAATAACCATAGTGACTGCATAGGGACGCTATTAAAGACATTTACAAAGATTCCTAATAAGTGCAGTCTGCTAAGGTTTCAAAATCCAAGCAAAGCATAAACCTCCCTAATGAGTCACTATCTTAGCAAATCATACTACTCGAGAGGACCGGGTTATACCTCATCGAAGTATCCCCCACTTGCCCTTTCGGTAAGACGTGCACAAACTAGAGTTTCTAATTAGTCAGCCAAGATCAGAGCCCGTTGATCTTATGGTTGTACTGTTTTCCTGGGTGGTCACTCCATGTTCCAATTAAATCATCATGATATTATAAATAAAGCATAGGTAGAAGGATGGTTAGGGACACTTGCCTTCATGCAACAAAAATACCACTACTCAGTCTTCAACTCTTGCACTTGCCCTTTTAGTCTTCAAAGCACTCGAACGGTGTTTCTTCTTCTCGTAGCAATCATCGAGCACAATCAAGCAAACAAACAAGAAAGACTAAGGATAATACACCAATCAAAAGAAAAGATTTAAAAGAGCGCATTAAAGGATATGGCTCGATGCTAAGGTCACGCAAGCGCAAGAATTGCTGAAAACTAAACTTCGGTTGAAAAGATACAACTATCGAAAGATTTAAGTTATAAAAGAAACTAAAAGACCAAGTGCTTCATTTATTTTAATCTAATTAAAACCATGTATATACAATGAATATAAATTAGATTTGAATACTTAGAAAAGACGATGTAAACTTAATTATATTTTAATTACAAATATTCAAGTACAGATTATTCCGGTTAAAGCATTAGGTTAAAATAAAATATATCAGAGCATCTAGTTGGATAAAACTCATCATCCATGTTGAACTAATCACATTATTATTGAAAATATATTTATGTTAGGATTAATCAGATTAATACTATTTATAAAGAGCCGGGTAACTCTAGTCAACTTTTAATTAGAAAATTGATTTCATTAATCACTAGGCAAATTAACATTGGTTTTATGAAATACCGAGATATATAACCTAATTAGATTTTATTTAGGAAACTAATTGAATAATATTAATCATTTTAACATTAATATGTAAAATTGGAGTATAAACCTTACATAGCTTTTAATTAGAAAGGCATATTTATATAACCTTTAAATCAAATTAATAGTTAAATAAATTCCAGAAATAAAATGTATGGTAAAGATAGTGCTAAAGCATAGTTTATGTTGATATGAAGCTAACATAACTTGAATTAAATGGGAGTTAAAACGTGGAAGCTATAGGTTAAATGAGGTTACAGGGACTTGATTGCAATTAACCCTAGACGAAAAAGGCTAGCAGGAACACAATGCTTACAAATAGATCAGAATGCAAGGTTAGATGTACCAAAGAGCTCGGTTTGGTGTAACACCCCAGAATAGCAGTGACATTCTGAAGCATTATCACACTACGCTACAACTGCAAGAAGCACTGCAAGAGAGAAAACACAACAGAGTATGCGGAAGCAACATAAAGAATAAAGATAAAACAAGAGACAAGACTCCACGTCCAAGCAATTCTATTACAAAACATTTGTCTAAACATTTTTAGACAGAAGTGTGTGCACACATGCTTCTAGTCCCATCCAACGGTGCACCATCTAAACTATAAAACCTACGGAGGGGGGAAGCATACGAGGTTTATGAAAAACCTCAGCAAGCAAACTGCTCCAACTGATTTATTCAAATTACAATTGATTAAGCATCAATTTAATAATAGAGGCACAAAAACAACCTACATACTGAAACAATATATATAAAACTAAATAATAAATACTTCATATCGATGCTTCATAATTACTGATGCAATATAACTTCAAGTAGTAAAATAAATAATAAATACTTCATATGGATGATTCATAACGGCTGCTACAATATAACTTCAAGTAGTAAAATAAATAATAAATACTTCATATCGATGCTTCATAACTTCTGATGCAATAGTGCAATGCAATGCATGACTTCACTTCTACCCACACATCCTACGGATGGAAGTGAGGGCTGCAACCACATTGCTATATCTCAACGTGTGTTGTTGTACTGGTACTTACCGCACCAATTCGGCTACGGTTTCTTCATATGCTTATACAACATGATGATGCAAATGCAAGATTGCAATGCATGAACTTTATATACTTTAATAATAAAAACTTCAGGAGTAAAACCATAAGTAGATCATATAAGACTTCAATATCAAAATCAAATTCAGATCATGTGTCTCGTCTGAGGTACTGAAATTAAGTGGAGGCAATTCAAACAACACAGTTAAAGCGTGTGGACCACAACGCCACGCTTACTTGCCTTCTTCGATGATAAGAAACGTGAGCTAAGCACGATCCAAAGGCGCACCTGTAGGATCTAGGATTACCGACTAGAGGGAGGTGAATAGGCGGTTACAAAAACTTCAAGCACAACACTAGAGAAATTTAATTAGAAACACAAGGTGAATTAAATATCTAGCTATTCTATGCCTATGTTGATTATTTTGCAACCTAGGGTGACAAGATATAGTTCAAGCTCTATGAAATAAACTTGCTTAAAGTAAGTAAGTAAATGAAACAAGCAAGCTATGAGCACAAAGAGACACAAGAACTTATCTTGTGGTATTCGATGACTTGCTGGTCACCCCTAATCCACATTGAGATGGATTCAATGTTCAACCGCTCCTCTATCAAGTCTCCACTTGATGTATGAGCCGGCTAGAACCAAAGAACCGCTCCAAATCTCTTTTCCACTAGAGTTGCCCTTCACCACACCGGTCAGGTGAGCAGAAGACCTCTCACACCAAATTTCCAAGGCCACTTCACAATCTTCTTGAAGTGCTCAATGATCCATGAGCTCCAAGCCGTCTAGGAGGCGGCAACCTCCAAGAGTAACAAATCAATGACCTTGCTTTATGTCTCCCTAATGCCACAAAGCTCAAACTCTTGATGCAATGCACTAGGATGCTCTCAATCTCACAAAGATGCAACCACTAAGCCAAGTGAGTGAGTGAGAGGATGGGGAATGCTCAAATGTGTCAAGGAAGCTTTCAAATGGGCCAAGAGAGCCTTCCAACCCCGGGGGTGGAGTATATATACTCACCCCCTCGAAATCTAGCCGTTACATTCAAAACAGGGCACTGGCGGACTGTTCGCCTCACACCTGGCGGACCATCCGCCCTTCAAATCCAATGGCTACAACGTGTGTCAGACGGTGTCAAAACTAGCCGTTATGTACTGGTGGACTGTCCGCCAACCAGTCGCGGACTGTCCACCAAGGCATGACCAGCTCGCCCATTTTGCCCGCGGACGGCCCGCCTCACAAAAGTCCTCTAGATCGCTCGGAAACGTCTCTGTGTGAACGGTCCGCCAAAACGGTCCGCCTCAAAGAATTTGACCCGCGGACGGTCCGCCAACCACGGCCGGACAATCTGCCCCTCATTTTTCCAGCCGAGTACATTTCATACTTAGGCAAAATTTTCACACGGAATATGCCTGCGGACCGTCCGCCACACCTGGCCACGGACTGTTTGGATCCCTCAGACAGTCCGCCACTGGCCAGACGGACAGTCCGCCAGGACGCAGTAAGCCCTCCACAAGTTAGTTTTCACTTCCTGTTTTTCCCACTTTCTCAAACGTTGTTAGCCCTCATGCATGCAATGCAATATTTTGAGCAAAGTGGCACCATGGACTCGTCAAGCCAAGGACATTGACCCCTCTTGATAGTACGGCTATCTAGCCTATAATCTGGTCAATGTTCATCCCCTAAACACCGCTTGACCGGTAAAATAAAACACCCTATCTTATACCTTTGCGTTCAGCTCCTTTCGATCATTATCATACCCATCATGATTATGACATACCGCAAGAGCTCATCCAATCCCAAGGACTAACATATTCTCATATCTTAATGAAATTGTTAGTCCCATATGATTGTCATTAATTACCAAAACACGAATTAGGGGCCTAGATGCTTT
Source organism: Echinochloa phyllopogon (assembly GCA_033239725.1). Lineage (NCBI taxonomy): Eukaryota > Viridiplantae > Streptophyta > Magnoliopsida > Poales > Poaceae > Echinochloa > Echinochloa phyllopogon. The sequence continues at coordinate 15,886,897 of BTCW01000015.1, read as the reverse complement.
CAATCTCCCCCTTTTTGGTAATTGATGACAACCATTTTAAGAAGTGATATGAGATAGGTTTTGGGTTTTGAAATCACTTACTCCTTTCATTTGAAATCATAGGATTAGATAGAGTAAATGACTTTGAAAACCCGAAGAATAGGAGAACTCCCCCTACATATGTGCATGAGTGCATTCATTTGATATTTGCACATATATTTGAATATGAATTTTGGTGGAATTTCCCCTACAAGTGAAAATTGAGGCACAAGAGCATATATATATATATATATATATCCAACAAAGCTTATAAAAAAAGATAGCATTAGCCTCAAATTTTCAAGCATAGGTTTCACCAACACATCATAGTTCACACAATAAGATTAAGCATCACAAACCATAGTTCACACGCAAGCCACACAAAGAGTAATAATTATTACACACCAAGGTTCATGCAATGCCAAAAGTAAATATGCAAATGCAAATGTTTTCATGCTCTCCATCCATGATCATGATCTTCAATGAGCTCCACTTCATCACTTCTTCAATTTCTCCCCCTTTGTCATCAAATGACTCAAAAAGGGAGCTCTAGTCCTGCTGAGGCGGTGGAGGAGGAGGCCGAGGGTAGATAGAGTAGAAGTGGCCACTAAAATCATTGAAGTCCTGCTCGAGCTGCTGCTGTCTTGCCATGATGTCCTGCTCAGAAAGGGCCAGCTGATCAAATTGGGCATTCACGGCATCAAACTGCTGCTGCATGCCATACTGCATAGTCTGAAAAGAGTTGTTGATCTGCTGCCCATAGGCTTCAAAGTGAGCCTCAAAGCTAGTCTGCATCTGCTAAAACTGAGAGGTCATGTGCTGCTGCATGGAGGAAAAGTAGGGGTCAAAATAGCCCTGAGGTGGTGCCCACTGTGGTGCTGCCTGTGGCTGAGCTGTAGGTGGTGGTGGCATGGCTTGCTCATGTGCTACGCCTGCACCCCCTGCTTCCTCTTCTTCTTCATATCCTGCATCCCCCCATGCTTCATTTTCATCCCCAGGCAGGTAGTCAGTCAAATCCCTCTCAAGAAACCCTCTGTCATTCTTGAAAGGACTATAGAGTGTATGTTTTTCATTGCAAGGGCCCCTGAACTTGGTCTTTGCCAGAATAAGAGACATGATGTATGGATCAAAGTAAATATTTATCTCAAAGTTAGTCTTCTTGTCCAGAATTTCACCCATGATCAAGTTGATTACATCAATTTTGTCACCGGCCATGACATGCTTAACAAAGTTTCTGTGCCATCCAACAAAAGCCTTTTTTTAGCCACTCTTGGGGAGCACTGTGGTCTTGGCAATCTTTAGCAGGACTGCTGGTTGGTGCCTGAGACCAGTGATCCTCTCATACACTCTATTGATGCCTGTCCTGTTTGGCTCATAGAACCTCACAATTTCATCCACCTCCAATAGATTCTCATCAAGAATGTCACATGTTGGATTAGTGGTGAGAAAAGTGTAGTCTAATTTATTTACCTCCGCAAACTCAGCAAATGTGGCCTCATATCTCCTTTTGCCCGTCATCCACACAAGTCCCTTCTCAATCATATCCACCTCTACTGTAGCATAGAACTGCCTGATGACTGTGTTGTCCCAATCGCACTTATGCTATAGAAAATCAGTGAGCCCCAGGGCCTCAAGTTGTGGCACTAGACCACTCATAACCTCCTTCTCACCCATATAGTAGAGGTTGATCATTTGGTGCTTGAATACAACTTTCTTCAACATGTTCCCATAGAAAACCTCCTGCTGAACCTGAGTGTGAAAGAATAAGTCATTTGTGTCCCTGGCAAACTCATACTGATTTCCGGCACGATCAGATCTATAGTTGGTAAGAGTCCAATGCCTACTCCCCTTGTTGGCATTCACATCAACCAAGTCATCCTCACTTTCTTCTGCCTCCATGTCACTAGATTTCTCCTCTTCACTGATTTCATAATCATCATCACTGTCATCAGAAACGTGCTGCCTTAGCCTCTTGACAGTTGTCTCTCTGCCCCTCGTGCCTAATCCACTAGCACTGCCAAAATATTTCAACAATAAGCATCAATAGATCATATATGAGAAACCAATCCAATACTTGATGGGCTGCTGTCGCTGTCGCTGCTGACACTGGCGGACTGTCCGCCATCAGACCGGCGGACGGTCCGCCAGGCTCTGTTCAACGACGAACAGCCCAGCGACCCCAAAGAATCCACCCGATCTTTGTTTTTAGCCCATTAAACATGATCAAATCACTAGCATATAACCTCCATGACTCTACCAACATGATCCCCTAGTTATTTGCATGAATACATGGACCAAAATGAAATCCAGTCTCAAACCCTGACCATGCCCTAGAAGTGAAATCCAAGAAAACCAATGGACAAATCAATGAAGTACCGAGAGGACATGGCGGAGGAGGTCACGGAGAGTCCAGGGACGAGCTTCGGACGGTCCGGCGAGGCTCCCAAGTCTCCCCCTAGATGAGAGCACTTTTCTTCAAGTTGAGAGAGGAAGAAGAAAAGGATGGGGCGCGATCTGATCTGGGTGGGGCGAATAGCCCTCTCCTTGGTTGGTATACCCCCTTGGTCGGGTGGACCCGAACTTTCCCGACTTACGCGGAGTGTCCGCCGGTTTAGGCGCGGACTGTCCGCCACTGGTTTTGTAGATTTTTGGTTCTGTCAGTTGCAATCAGTCTCACGCAGATTGTCTGCGGTCCTTTGGCCGGACTGTCTGGGACCCCCGGACGGTCCGCCCCTGCTCTGAGCGGACGCCTGACCAGAAAACTGCCCCCGAGACCGTTTTCTTTGCACTTTCTTTTGACTTTGCTGCCCATATTCATTTCCAAAAATCCCTTGATGCCATGTGAAGATTGTGACCATCAATTTCTCAGAGATAGAACCATGAACCATGGATGGATATATGATGAATATGATGCAACAAAATAGAGACATGACTAAGAAAATTAAAGGGTTAGAAAGCAAGTAAACAAAGCATGATGCTCAAATCATATGTTCTAAATTTCAAGCCACTTTTGATATGTCAATGACATTAAGCTCATTCCTTAATTTGCAAAACCTTGATCCATCCAAAGGTTTTGTGAATATATTTGCTAATTGATCATTTGTGCTTACTCCATCAATCTTGATATCTCCCTTGCTTACATGATCCCTAAGAAAATGATGCCGAATATCAATGTGCTTGGTTCTAGAATGTTGAACCGGATTGTTGGCAATCTTGATAGCACTTTCATTATCACATAAGAGAGGAATTGCATTGAATTTCACACCATAATCAAGAAGTGTTTGTTTCATCCATAATAATTGAGCACAACAACTTCCCACCGATATATATTTCGCTTTGGCGGTAGAAAGAGCCACGGAATTTTGCTTCTTTGAAGACCATGATACAAGAGAACATCTAAGAAGTTGACAACCACCGGAAGTGCTCTTCCTATCAACTTTACAACCGGCATAATCCGAATCCGAATAGCCAACCAATTCGAATTGAGCACCCTTTGGATACCAAAGACCAATATTAGGAGTAAATTTCAAGTATCTTAAGATTCTTTTAATGGCAGTCAAATGACATTCCTTAGGAGCGGCTTGAAATCTAGCACACATGCACACACTAAACATAATATCGGGCCTAGATGCGGTGAGATAAAGCAAACTACTAATCATAGACCTATAAAGCTTAGTGTCAACCGGTTTACCTCCCTCGTCAAGATCAAGATGTCCATTTGTAGCCATTGGTGTCTTGATGGGTTTTGCATCCTCCATACCAAACTTCTTCAAGATGTCCTTCACATATTTAGATTGGCAAACGAATGTTCCTTCATTCAATTGTTTAATTTGAAGACCAAAGAAATAGCTTAATTCACCAATCATAGACATTTCAAATTCCTTTGACATTATTCTACCAAATTCTTCACAATAAGCTTCATTTGTGGACCCAAAGATGATATCATCAACATAAATTTGACAAATGAAGATGTCATTTCCAATTTTCTTAGTGAACAAGGTAGTGTCAACCTTTCCAATTTTGAATACCTTTGAGATGAGAAAATTCCTAAGCCTCTCATACCAAGCATGAGGTGTTTGCTTCAATCCATAAAGAGCTTTAGAGAGCTTAAAAACATGGTTAGGCATTTTGGGATCTTCAAAACCGGGTGGTTCTTCAACATAAACTAGTTCACTAATTTCACCATTTAAGAAAGCACTTTTGACACCCATTTGATAAAGTTTTATGTTGTGAGAACACGCATAAGCTAATAAAATTCTAATTACTCAAAGTCTAGCTACGGGAGCAAAGGTTTCATCAAAGTCAAAACCTTCGACTTGAGTGTAGCCTTGAGCAACCAATCTTGCCTTGTTTCTTACAACAATACCATCTTCATTTTATTTATTGCGAAAAACCCATTTAGTGCCAGTGACATTGTAATTCTTGGGTCTTTCCACCAAATTCCAAACCTTGTTCCGGGTGAAGTTATTTAATTCTTCTTGCATGGCCATCACCCAATCCGGATCATCAAGAGCTTCATCTACATGTTTAGGTTCAAGAAAAGATACAAAAGAATAATGTTGACAAAATGAAGCAATGCTAGATCGAGTTTGAACACCCTTACTAATGTCACCCACAATTTGATCAATGGGGTGATCTTTGGCGACTTGACCATGAATTCTTGGTTGAACAACTTGGTCTTGAGAGGATGTGGAGGATGATGTAGATGAGACCGGTTGCTCATTGTTTTGAGGTGAGTCATTTTCATTTGTGTTGGCAATCCCTTGATCTTGAGAGGATGAAGCATTTTCTTGAGTGGAGATAATATGCTCTTCATCATCATCTTCTTCTTCTCTTTGTAGAATGTCCCCAACAGCCATATTCTTCATGGCGTCTCTTAAACTATCACCTCTCACATCATCCAAGTTGTCTTTCTCATCTTGTGACCCATTAGTTTCATCAAATTGAACATCATAAGCTTCTTCAACAAAACCCTTGGATTTATTGTAAACTCTATAGGCTTTGCTACTTGATGAATATCCGAGAAAGAATCCCTCATCACATTTTCTTTGGAACTTGGATAATCGAGAACATTTCCTTAAAATATAGCATTTGCATCCAAAGACCCTAAAATAAGATATATTTGGCTTCCTTCCAACAAGCAATTGATAGGGGTCTTGTTGAAAAACCCATGACAATATAGCCTATTTGAAGAATGACAAGCGGTGTTGATAGCCTCGGCCCAAAAAGAATCCGAAACTTTATACTCAGCTACCATTGATCTTGCCATTTCAATCAATGTCCTATTATTTCTCTCAACCAACCCATTTTGTTCCGGTGTATATGTGGTTGAGAATTCATGTTTGATCCCCTTCTCATTGCAAAACTCCACACGAGTGTTTTTGAATTCACTACCATTATCACTCCTAACTTTCTTCAACTTGAGCTCAAATTCATTTTCGGCTCTAGTGACAAAGTTCTTGAATATATCACAAGCATCGGCTTTGTCATGAAGAAAGAATACCCATGTGAATCTTGAGAAGTCATCCACTATCACAAGACAATAACTATTGCCACCAATGCTTCTATATGTTGTAGGCCCAAATAAATCCATATGCAATAATTCAAAAAATTTTGTGGTGGACATAACACTCTTGGTTGGATGAGAATTTGCAACTTGCTTGCCGGCTTGACAAGAGCTACATAATTTGTCCTCAAACTTCACATCTTTCAAGCCAAGAACTAGATCATGCTTAATTAGTCTATTGAGTTGCCTCATTCAAACATGACCTAGCCTTCTATGCCATAACCAACCTATAGAGGCTTTAGAAAATAAACAAGTTGAGAGATTTGCCTCATTCAAACATGACCTAGCCTTCTATGTCATAACCAACCCATAGAGGCTTTAGAAAATAAACAAGTTGAGAGATTTGCCTCCTTAGAAGAGAAATCCACTAGATATAAACTATCATGTTGAAAACCCTTAAAGATCGTTTCCTTTTCATCAAGAGAGGTTACTACAAAATCATTGCTAGTAAAAGAACATTTATATCCATTATCACAAAGTTGAGCAATAGATAATAGATTGAAATTTAAGGAATCAACTAGCAAAACATTGGAGAGTTTATAATCTTGAGAGATAAAAATGTCACCAATGCCTTTTACACCTCCCTTGCTATCATCACCAAAGGTAATATTATCAAAGTCGGAGATATCTTCATCAAGAAATGAGAATATTTTCTCTTCACCGGTCATATGATTTGTGCAACCACTATCAATTACCTAATGTCTTCCTTTGGCTTTGTAATTCACCTACACGAGATAATCACTTCCTCTTAGGTACCCAACTTTTCTTGGGTCCTTCAATGTTAGTGATCATAGCTTTAGGCACCCAAATGGATTTTAATCTAGTGTTATCCATAGAGCGACCAACAAACTTAGCACATGCAATACCCTTTGAATCTTTCTTAAGAATGTAAGATGGATCAAAGGATACGGTCTTCTTGCTCTTGCACTTGTGATTCACATCTACCTTTGTCTTGCAAATGTGGCATTTCTTGAATTTAGCTTCTTCTTGCAATGTCACACTCGATGGCACATAAGTGGTCTTCTTGGGAATGAAAGCCGACTTCCCTTGCTTGGGCAAATAACCAATGCCATTCTTGTTCAATGTGAATTTTTGACTTGTCCAAGAATTTTTGACTTGACTTCCAAACCATTTGACAAGATCCTTGGACAAACACTCCACTTCTTTCTTCAAGGATTCATTCTCCAATAATAAGAAAGGTGCTTCACTTGAATCTTTTCCACTAGTGCAAAGAGCTTGTGCTTGTGCTATAAGAGGTGTTAGTCGAGCAAGATATACATGTTTTACAAGTATCAAGGTTAGCAACAAGTTTTCCTTCGGCCTCTTGCGCAAGGAGAGAGTTGTGAGCTTCCTTAAGCTCCTCATGCTTTCCTTTGAGAATTTCCAATGATGTGTTGAGAGTGTCATGAGATTCCTTTAGGTTGGCATGAGAAATCTTTAGCTCCTCATAGGATTTTTGAATTGAAATATTCTTCAATTCTAAATCCCTCAACTCCTTGCGCAATTTTTCATCAGATTATAACCAAGTTAGCAAGATATTCATAGGATATAGCATTTTCATCATCATCATTATCATCATCACTATCACTCTCCCCATCATTGATTATTACCTTTGATGTACCTTTGGCCATAAGGCAATATGGCTTGGAGAAGAGTGATGGGGCTTCCTTAATTGCAACCCCGGCAAGACTCTTCGAAGGCTTGACTTCCTCTTCTTCCTCATCGGAGCTTGCATCAGAGTCCCACTAAACAAAGTAGGCTTGCCCATTCTTCTCCTTCTTGTAGTACTTCTTCTTCTTGTTCTCACTCTTCTTGTACTTGTTCTTGCTTGTTTTGCCCTCTTTCTTGTTTGGTCAATTTATTGATATATGCCCAACCTCCCCACAAGAGAAGCACTCTTTTCCTTCAAATGAATTCTTCTTTGAGAACTTATTTCTCTTGCCAAATCTCTTCTTCTCAAGAACCTTTTGGAGCCCCCTAATAGAGAGAGCCATTTCTTCATCCGAATCTTCATCATTTTCACAATGTGTTTCTTCTTCTTGAGTAGCTTTGGCCTTGAGAGCAATATTCTTCTTCTCTTCATTTGTTGTTTGACCATGAGCTTCCTTTTGAGATTGCTTGAAGTTGTCATGTGTGAGAACTTCACCAAGCATTATTTCTTCAAGTCTTCTCTCACTAATATTGTGACAATGGTCTCATATTTCTCCGCGAGACTCCTAAGAAATTTGCGAGAGAAGTCTCGATCCGGCACCTCATAATCAAGGCATTTTAGCTCATTCACAATTTCATTCAACCGATTGAACATGGTTGAAATGTCTTCATCCTTCTTCATTGTAAACTCATTGAATTTTCCTTGGAGCACATAGAGCTTGGCTTCTTTGACTGAGGATGTTCCCTCATAGATTTCCGCTGGCTTGTTCCAAACATCTTTTGCAATTGTAATGCCCTTGACACGGTTGAATTGATCAAGAGATAGACCTTCATACAATATGCACAATGCTTCCTCATTAAGGTCCCCATTCTCTAAATCTCTTTCGGTCTTATTATCTTTGTCTAGGATGACAAACCCTTACTCAACAATCCTCCAAACTTTTCTTCCGGCCGTACTTAGATAGGTTGTCATCCTAGTCTTCCAATAATCATAATTTTCCCCATCAAAGTAAGGAATTTTCCTTGGCTTCATTTTGTTCTCTCTAGCCATTTTAATCCTACTCCGGGTGATTAAATCATTGATTAGGGAGTACTTGGCTCTGATACCACTTGTAGGATCTAGGATTACCGACTAGAGGGGGGGTGAATAGGCGGTTACAAAAACTTCAAGCACAACACTAGAGAAATTTAATTAGAAACACAAGGTGAATTAAATCTCTAGCTATTCTATGCCTATGTTGATTATTTTGCAACCTAGGGTGACAAGATATAGTTCAAGCTCTATGAAATAAACTTGCTTAAAGTAAGTAAGTAAATGAAACAAGCAAGCTATGAGCACAAAGAGACACAAAACTTATCCCGTGGTATTCGATGACTTTCCGGTCACCCCTAATCCACGTTGAGATGGATTCAATGTTCAACCGCTCATCTATCAAGTCTCCACTTGATGTATGAGCCGGCTAGAACCAAAGAACCGCTCCAAATCTCTTTTCCACTAGAGTTGCCCTTCACCACACCGGTGAGGTGAGCACAAGACCTCTCACACCAAATTTCCAAGGCCACTTCACAATCTTCTTGAAGTGCTCAAGGATCCACGAGCTCCAAGCCGTCTAGGAGGCGGCAACCTCCAAGGGTAACCAATCAATGACCTTGCTTGATGTCTCCCTAATGCCACAAAGCTCAAACTCTTGATGCAATGCACTAGGATGCTATCAATCTCACAAAGATGCAACCACTAAGCCAAGTGCGTGAGTGAGAGGATGGGGGATGCTCAAATGTGTCAAGGAAGCTTTCAAATGGGCCAAGATAGCCTTCCCAACCCCGGGGGTGGAGTATATATACTCACCCCCTTGAAATCTAGCCGTTACGTTCAAAACAGGGCACTGGCGGACTGTCCGCCTCACACTTGGCGGACCGTCTGCCCTTCAAATCCAACGGCTACAACGTGTGTCAGAACTAGACGTTATGTACTGGCGGACTATCCGCCAACCAGTTGCGTACTATCCGCCAAGGCATGACCAGCTCGCCCATTTTGCCTGCGGACGGTCCGCCTCACAAAAGTCCTCTAGATCGCTCGGAAACGTCTCTGTGTGAACGGTCCGCCAAAACGGTCTGCCTCACAGAATTTGACCTGCGGACGGTCCGCCAACCATGGTCGGACAGTCTGCCCCTCATTTTTCCAGCCGAGCACATTTCATACTTAGACAAAATTTTCACACGGAATATGCCTGCGGACTGTCCGCCACACCTGGCCGCGGACTGTCCGCCACACCTGGCCGCGGACTGTCTGGACCCCTCGGACAGTCCGCCACTAGCCAGGCGGACAGTCCGCCAGGACGCAGTAAGCCCTCCACAAGTTAGTTTTCGCTTCCTATTTTTCCCACTTTCTCAAACGTTGTTAGCCCTCATGCATGCAATGCAATTGTTTGAGCAACGTGGCACCATGGACTCGTCAAGCCAAGGACATTGATCCCTTTTGATAGTATGGCTATCTAGCCTATAATCCGATCAATGTTCATCCGCTAAACACTGCTTGACCGGTAAAATAAAACACCCTATCTTATACCTTTGCCTTCAGCTCCTTTCGATCCTTATCATACCCATCATGATCATGACATACCGCAAGAGCTCATCCAATCCCAAGGACTAACCTATTCTCATATCTCAATGAAATCGTTAGTCCCATATGATTGTCATTAATTACCAAAACACGAATTAGGAGCCTAGATGCTTTCAGCACCACCTGTAAACAAATATAACTCAGCACCAACACAAGCACACAAGCATATACACATTTAATTTGAAGCGCTCCTACGCTCAAACCCAACGTCCGCACATAAACACACTCAAACTAGACATAACAACAACATTGTTGCTTCTCTTTTTTTGTATAATTTAATTCTGGAGGCTAAAAATTCTCAACTAGTGTCAAAAGAAAGATAACTTAATTTTCTACAACTTTCTAGTTATCTGAAAGCAGAGTAAAAATCATCCTTATAGTCTAATCTTGACATAAACCTCAACCTGACAATGTGACAGAATTTGCAGAACCTCCACCAAAATAAGCAGAACTGGAGCTTACAAATTCATATAAAGATGCAGTTTACCAACCGAGAAAGCTTATAAAATTATGTACAACTTTGCTGAATATCAGAAAGTCCAATTCTGACTTGAAGTGAACAGATTCTGTACATAATTACGAGATTGAAAAAACTGTTAGAATTAATCTTCAATGAATCCCTGACCTTAACTCCGATTGAGTTGTTCTTTATGTCCGTGGAAAGATCTCAAAGTACTCTACAAATCATATAAAGGTTTGGTATTTTTTTAGGCCAAGAAGGCCACGAAAAACTAACATGAACGACGACTGCACAGATTGACCACATGCTGAAAACCGCGACGGGGCAAAGCCTCAACCCTAACCTTAACGACGACGAGCTCCACTACAAGCACGATCTAAAATATCAAGAAAATAGGGGAAAAACACCTTCTACAGAAGGGCATGCCTCACCTAGGGTTTCCTCTTAGAAACAAGGGCAACGGCGAAGACGATGTTCCCGACGACGAATCCCACCGCCAACGAGACGGCAGCCCCGTCCATTGCCTCCAACTACACCACACACAAGGGGCACCACGATGAACAGAGAGGAAAGATTGCAATTGAGGGGAAATGGAGACGGGAGACGAAGCCCAACCAATTTTCGGGGAGGAACGACGGCGATCGACAACGACAAGCCCTAAATTCCCCTCTCTTCTCTCCCCCTCTTTTTTATTTTTCTTCGGTGAATGGTGAAGGAGTAGCAGCATAGGGGGGGGGGGGGACTCGTGGGGAGTAGGGTTTTTCATCTGAGTACTGTAGTGTGGGGTACTGTAGCCCACGAGTTGCTGTAGCACCAAAAATAGAAACCCGGCCCCACCGCACGCAACTTCGCGATCCGAACTCCAAAATGAGACATATGGGTAGTCAAACGGAATGTACTCGACGAGCTCTACGCATATGTAGCCTCAGATCATTCATCGGAGCAACGAATCAAAAAGTCAACCTTTAATTATCAACTTTACGTCTTCCAACTTACAAAGCACATTTGCTTCTTTTATGCATGATGGGTGTCACATTTGGACCGGGTTGCACGGGTATAAAAGTTTCCATGGGTTTTTCTCCTATTTAACAAGACACAAAAAACGGATCTAAAGAATACACAGCTCTATCTGGTTCTTTTTTGCAAAAGCTCCAGGAGCCTGCCCCCATGGCCGACGGCGGCACTGGGCGGCGAAGGTGCCGGCGGTCCGGGGATCTAGGGCAATGGAGGAGTGGCACAAGAGGAGGAGGAAGGCAGGGCGAACTAGAGGACGTGCTCACCATCTGGCTGAAAGGACAGAGGTGGCCGAAATTGGACGACGACGATGATGACCAACTGGAGTTGGAGGAGATGATGTCGGGGCGGTGCTCTGGTGGTCGATTCGTGACGAGGAAAGGCGGAATGGGTCCACCTCATTGAGGTTGTGCTCGTGGTGGTCTCCACTTTGCCCAGCGGCCGGCGGAGACAGCGAATCGAGTGCTCAAAGCTCGCGGTGGCGGTGGCGGCTCCAAGCTCCCGGCGGCGCTGCGCGTGAACTAGGAGGAGGGCAGCGGTAGGGCAAGAGCACGTGGGGCCTCGGGTCACGCACATTTTATATGGGCGCGGTCCCGATCGTGGCGTGGCGCGCACGCCGAGGTGAAGGTCGACGGCGGCGGCGCAGTCCCCTGGGCAGGCGGACTGCCGCGAGGCGGCAGCAGGCCGCTGGGCCGCTTTGGGCCTGTGTCGGAAAGAGGAAGGGGTTGGGGGCAGGACGGATGGGCTTTAGGGATTGGTCAGCCCAATAGGGGTTTTAGGTTTTCTCTTTTCTTTTAATTTTCGAAATAATATTTACTTGTGAAGTGATAAATCATTCTAATAACGAAAAATACTTCAAAAATTTTTAACCCAAATAATGCATTTGGAGGTCACGAAAATGATTTTAGCACATTCCAAAAAATGAAATTTGCGCTAGGAAAATAGAAATAATTTCTAGAAAAATCTAGAAAAAAATCCAATAGGCCTCTAAACACGTTTTTTGAAAACTAGCACACCATTAATATCACCTAAATTTATTTGAATTTAATTTAGAGAACAAAATTTTCCTGTATTAAATTCCCTGTAAATTGTATAAAGCTTAAAATTTTTTAGAAATTTGATAAATCATTATATTAATTTACATTAATTTTTCACATCCTAAAATTTGGGAATTTTAGGGTGTAACACTATTTCGAGAGGGTTCAAACACCAGATTAAGGCACATGGAGATACAAGAGACTTCACACGGGAGGGACCGGAAGGAGATAAGACACGCACACCAGACCAAGGCGCATGCGAAGCTGATACCGATGGGTTCGGTATCACCCTGCAGATGAACAGGACAGATGATGAAACGGAGTGGAGGTTGCATGTCCCTGTTGGCGGATCCTCCTGGCAATGCATGCTTTCCTGCCCGCTCAACTAGTTATCTCCTATAGCAGATTGGTGTGTCTGCAAAGTTCAGAGAACCATAAACAAGAACCTCAGATAAATTTTAGAAAAAAAACTAATAGTACTCTTCTTCGGCAGACAAATAAATTTCTCACCTCCACCCCACATAATGCTTTAATCATTATCACTATTATTTTAAAGAGTAGGCTGAGATTATTTATATGAACAAGCTGGGAGTATTCAAATCATGATAAACCGTGAATTAGGGAACAGCCCAAATTGACATGACAGTTGAGGAGAGGATTGCAGCTGCAGATAGGAGAAAGGTTAATGACAATGGATGGATATTTCAAAGAAAAGAAACTTGAGGAGGCCATGCAGCAGTATGAAATGGTTAGTGCCATGCTTTACTTTTGGCATACTAGGTGGTACCCCGCGCGTTGCTGCGGGAATTTATACAAAATTTAAAGATGCAATTTGAAAGTAGAAACACTAAAATGATTGCATTACAATTTTTTTTAAACAACAATGTAGAGGAAAACACATTCATTTTATTGAGAGAGAACTACTTAGAAATTTATAGCATGGTACTCGCAAAGACTAACACAATGCATAGCCGCAGAAAATCAGTAAAATAATTTTATTGCTTACATGGGAGACGATTTCATGTTTCAATTGTTTAGTAAGCACAGAGACACATGACCTTGGCTGTGAAAAATCCATGCCATCTCAACATTATGGCTGCGGCCTTATCAAACTAATTATAGATTTAATGAAGCTATTGTGCAGTGTAGCACTGCATGTTATTCTACTATACTCTTGAGAACACTCAGTCGTCGTTATGCATAGACCTTCACATTAACAATACATGATTTTACGGTCATATAAGCAATAAATAATATTACTAAAGTTCATGTTAAGATTAAGGCAAAAGTAATCAGTCGTCTCTTCAGATTAGTGTAATCTCATTATCCATACTTGACAGTACTTGCAAAATATTTCTTTAAAAAAAGTACATGCAAATAGCAAGCTACTCATCGTAGCATAGCAGTATCCATGGCTATCAGGCAAATACGTGATCACTTAGCATGCAGTACATTCGAGCGTCACTTGATTAAGCATGTAGCTAACACTGGCATCCAGATATCTTGAAGAATATGAAAAATTATCGCCTCACGTGATTGATTGTGTATTGTCGTCAAATTGGCTTTCTCCGCTTCCGCAGCCCATCAGGAATTCTACACAAGAGAGGTAGAGGCGTAGTGCACCATGAACACCTCCACCGGCGCCCCTCCCGGAACTCATGATGAGCGAGCGGGCGACAGGCAGGAAACTCCACCAAAATAACATCTCCACCAGCGCGTAATCCGATTTGCGGCAGCTCCGCGCTCAGTGGCGAGGGTGGCCGTGAGCACAGGCACGGTGTAGCGGTCGGATCAATTAATTCAAGATCGTACACAGAGAGGGTCTGGGTACGATTGAGAGAAAGAAAGGAAGGCGAGGAAGGTCTCACCGAGGCGATCGATGGAGAAGACACCTGATCGGCCTGGCATCACAGAAGGCGATCAACGCGTCGTTCCTGACGCCCCTCGCCGGCTTGAGCATCACCGTCGAGCCGTTGCCGCCGCCGGCGAGGCTGAGCGGGTACTTGGGCATGCCTTGGGTCGTAGTTGAAGATGCCCCAGTGGCGCTCGAAGTTGCCCGGTTGGATGCTCTTGCAGGTCCTCATTGATGAGGCTGAAGAGGTAGGCGTCCACGGGGCCCGGCCGCAGCGACGTGCCCTGGCCGCCGGCGACGTGGGAGATGACCCTTGGTTGAACCGCTACGCGTAGTCAGGGTTTGCGTTCGTGTCGCCGTCTGTCGGCCTGTTCGAGGTTTCCTGCCGCTCCACTCCGACTCGGCGCTGTCCTTCCGGATCTGCCGTCGTCCTTCCGCCGACGCCATGGAGCCAGGCGATTGACACCGCCATCCCGTGCTGGGGTGAATCCGTCGCCAACGCTTTGAGCCTGGGCGAGGAGACGGCCGGGGGACGAGGGCGCGCAAGTAGTGACAGGGAAAGAGAAGAGGGAGGGGCGGCACGAACGGGTAGAGAGGGGCGGCGCGGATTGGTGAAAGGCGGCGCCTGGCAGATCGAAGATGCGCGGGAGCACCCCATCGTCGGCACCCCTTCCTTCGGCAGGCCGCGGCATGGGGCGGTGGCAGCAGCGGCAGCAGAATGACCGGTGGATGGTAGTGATAGGGAAGGGGAGTGGAGCAGATGGCGGCGCAAAAAACAGCAGGGCAACAGGCGCTGGGTTGCGGCGGCGCGGAGCTGGTTTGGGTGGGGGAGGGGATCGTCACGGGGGGAGTTGGCGCGGAGTTGTGGCACGCGCGCTAGGGGAGTTGGCGCGGAGTTGCGACGCGCGCGCTGGGGGAGTCGTGGGCGTGGGCGTCGGGCGTATATGGTAGTGGATGGGGGTGTTGGGGGGTGCGGACGGAACGAGGCGACGCGGACACGCGGTTCGCGGACGGGCGGACGGAAATGGAGCAACGTGGTTCGCCTCCGCATTCTTTTTAGGACTACTAGACTAGATCACCACACGCCCAACCAAACATTCGACCAAGCTCCCCTCGCCAGCTCACCTCTAGATCGATCGACCATGCATGCGGGACACGAATTCGTCTCCTCCGTTTTCCTCTTCCTCCTCGCGCTCTGCCTCGTCACGCTCCTGCCACCACGCGGGGCCCCGCCGCTGCAGTTGTTCTTTCAGCCTTTGCTACCTCCGGTCAGCGGTGGCACCGGCGGCACGGAGCACGATAGCGCCGGCAGCAAATGCGACTATTCGGACGGGCGATGGGTGAGGGACGCCGGCGTGACGGCATACACGGAGGACTGCCCGTTCCTCGACCCCGGCTTCCGGTGCTTCCGGAATGGCCGCGGGGACTCCTCGTTCCGGTACTGGCGCTGGTGGCCTCACCATTGCCACCTCCCTAAGTAGGTAGCAACCGCCATGACCATCGGATGGCATTCTTCTCCTCGTACGTGGAATGGATCTTGTGGTTACCTAGTCGGAATAATAATGGTTGGATGAGCATGTTCAGGTTCAACGCGACGGAGATGCTAGAGAGGAGCCGGAACGGCCGGATCGTGTTCGCCGGGGACTCGATCGGCCGGAACCAGTGGGAGTCCATGGTGTGCATGCTCGCCGGTGCCTTGCCAACCGATGCACGTGTGTATGAGCAGTCCGGGAAGCCGATCAGCCGGCACAAGGGCTACCTCTCCATGGTTTTCGCCGACTACAACCTCTGCGTCGAGTACTACCGCGCGCCGATGATCGTGATGGTCGACCGCTTCCCGGCGAACGCGACAAGGGCCGGCGGCGGCGATGCAAGGGGAGCCATTCGCCTCGACGTTCTGCCACGGCATGCCGACCGATGGGCCGGCGCCGATGTGCTCGTGCTCAACACCGGGCACTGGTGGAACGTGCACAAGACTGTCAAAGCGTATGTAAGCCATGGCTGTTACAATTTGGGTGCTGAAATTTGCATCGTTATGGACACGATTTGTTGAACATTTTCCATGACTAATGAGCAGAGGGAACTACTTCATGGTTGGCGACCGCATGAACAAGACCATGAACATCAAGAAAGCATTTCGGTTCTCTCTGCAAACGGTGCAAGATTGGAAGTTGAGAAGCGCACAATTTTCCAAGAGCCATTTCTTCTTCAGGAGCTATTCTCCTTCTCACTATAGGCAAGTATCTGATTGAATCCCCTTGATCAAATTTTGGAAATCACCCATAAATAATCCAACCACCAAGCTTTTAGAAAGAGTCCAATTGTGATCGACCTGTTCTCCCAGTAGGTACCTAAATGGTTCGGACCATTTCCATGTAATCAATTATTCAAATATGAAAATCAATTCATTTTGCACTAACCAAGGTTTTTTCTATGCAACCTGCACTACCAGAATCCTTCACATCCGCCCGCCTCCTCCGCCTCGGCCATTTTTGGACCCGGTGCTGATGGGGCTTCAGCACCGGGTCCAACGGCTAGGAGCGGGGGCGGCGCGGAGGTGTGTCCGGGCGGACACATTAGCACCGGGTCGTGGCACGACCCGGTGCTAATGTTCACCCTTTAGCACCGGGTGCAGCCACGACCCGGTGCTAAAGGCCTCGGGCACATTAGCACCGGGTCGTGGCTGCACCCGGTGCTAAAGGGTGAACATTAGCACCGGGTCTTGCCACGACCCGGTGCTAATGTGTTTGAATATAGGGGCTTCCCCTCCCCCGCCCGAGCCAGCTGAACACTTAGGCGCTGTGTTCATGCTGCTCGGCCGTGGGAGGGGAGGTGCTGCCCAAATTTTTTTCAAAATTTGTGAAGAATCTACTCATCTAAGGAGCACTACAAGGTACACTCTTTCATTCTCTAATGTTTTATTTAGCTTGTAATCCTTCTATAATTTAGAAATAGAGGGATTTGTGAATCAAAGTAAAGCTAGCTAGAGAGAGATTGTGTTCTTGGAGGAGAGAGAGGAGAGAGCTTGAGTTCATGGTGGAGAGAGTGTTCATGCATGTTGTGTTTTAAATGGAGAGAGAAGGCAAGCTAGTTAGTATTTTGTTTTGTATGACTTGTGAATAGTTGTAAGGCTTATAGTAATGTGGTTTTAGAAATTACTAGAAAATCAATATAAAATGCTAGAAAATCTTATAAATTACTAGAAAATCTTATAAATTACTAGAAAATCTTATAAATTACTAGAAAATCAATATAAAATGCTAGAAAATCTTATAAATTAATAGAAAATCTTATAAATTACTAGAAAATCAATATAAAATGCTATAAAATCTTATAAATTAATAGAAAATCTTATAAATTAATAGAAAATCTTATAAATTACTAGAAAATCAATATAAAATGCTATAAAATCTTATAAATTAATAGAAAATCTTATAAATCTTATAAGGCTTATAGTAATGTTATATTTAATGAATATAGTAATGTAGTTTTAGAAATTTATTTATATAATGGAATATATATTATAATTTGTATTTATTTATATATTAATTTTTTTTATCTTTAAATTGTATTGTATATTTGTTATTGGTTAATAATGCAGATGAATAGACAATGGATGTACGGGGACCCCCACGCTCAGGCCTTCCGTGATGGCCTTAGGACGTTTCTCGATGCCGCCGAGGCTAACAGGACGCCGTCCGGTTTCATGTTCTGCCCATGCACCCATTGTAAAAATATACAATCGTACAAACAAAGAGGTTGTCTTCAAGTGCATTTGATGAGGCACGGTTTCATGAGGAATTATTCTGTTTGGACGAAGCACGGTGAAAGAGGAATTCTAATGGATGAAGATGAAGAAGACGAGGCCGATGACGACATTCCGTTATTGGCTCAATACTACGGTTCCTTTGCATATGCTGCAATGGGTGATGCCGATGAGGAAGATGTTGCTCGGGAAGGCGATGCTCAGGAAGATGTTGCTCAGGAAAATGAACCTACTGATGGGCTCGGGCAAATGTTGCGTGATGCCGAGAAAGACTGCGGCAATGATAAGGATATAAAAAAGATACAGCGCATGTTGCAGGACCACAAGACTGACCTGTACCCAGATTGCAAAGAGGGGCTAAAGAAGTTGGGTAGCACACTTGAACTTCTGCAGTGGAAAGCAGCAAATGGTGTTACTGATAAGGGTTTCGAGGAGCTACTGAAACTCGTAAAGAAGATTCTTCCAGAGGGTAACACATTGCCATCGACAACGTATCAAGCAAAACGTGTTGTTTGCCCTCTCGGTTTGGAGGTGCAGAAGATACATGCGTGTCCTAATGACTGTATCCTCTATCGCGGACAGTACGAACACTTGGATCGTTGTCCGGTTTGCACCTGCGCGCGATACAAAATCAGGCGGGACGACCCTGGTGATGTTGGGGGAGAGCGTTCTAAGAAAAAAATCCCTGCGAAGGTGATGTGGTATTTCCCTCTGATACCCCGTCTGAAGCGTTTGTTCAGGAACAAAGACCATGCCAAACTGATGTGCTGGCACAAAGAAGAACGTAAGCAGGATGGCATGTTGAGACACCCCGCCGATGGATCCCAGTGGAGGAACATCGACAGAGCATTCCCAGAGTTTGATGCTGATGCGAGGAATGTTAGGCTTGGTTTAAGTACCGATGGCATGAACCCTTTTGGTGAAATGAGCAGTAGTCATAGCACTTGGCCCGTGACTGTTTGTATCTACAACCTACCCCCCTGGCTCTGCATGAAGCGGAAGTTCATTATGATGCCAGTGCTCATCGAAGGCCCAAAGCAACCTGGCAACGACATTGATGTGTACCTAAGACCATTGGTTGACGAACTTTTGCAGCTGTGGAAGAATGAAGGTGTTAGCGTGTGGGATGAGGACAAGCAGGAGCAGTTTGACCTTCGAGCACTGCTTTTCATAAGCATCAACGACTGGCCTGCACTAAGTAACCTATCAGGACAATCAAACAAAGGATATAAAGCATGCACTCACTGTTTAGAGGAAACCGAAAGCATGTATTTGAAACATTGTCGTAAAGTTGTGTACATGGGTCACCGTCGATTCCTTCCGGCGAAGCATGAGCTACGAAAGAAATGTGCGCATTTTGGCGGGAATGCTGACCGCCGTACAAAGCCGAGACACCGGAGTGGAGAAGAGCTATTTGATATGGTGAAGGACCTACACGTGGTGTTTGGCAAGGGAGACGGAAGCCAGGCTGCTCCGACGGGCGAGGATGGTCGTGCCGCGATGTGGAAGAAGAAGTCTATCTTTTGGGAGCTACCTTATTGGCAACGTTTAGAGGTCCGTAACGCGATTGATGTGATGCATCTGACGAAGAATCTTTGCGTGAACTTGATAAGCTTCCTGGGTACTTATGGGAAGCCAAAAGATACACTGGAAGCACGTCAGGATCTGAAACGATTGAAGCAACGGACTGATCTACATCCAGAAAAGAGAGACAAAGGACGCCAGTACTTGCATCCTGCCAGCTTCACTCTCAGCAAAGAAGAGAAGGCAAGCATGTTTGAATGCTTGAACAGTATCAAGGTTCCGTCTGGCTACTCCTCCAATATTAAGGGAATAATAAATATGAAAGAGAAGAAGTTCACAAACCTGAAGTCTCACGACTGCCATGTGTTGATGACACAGCTGCTTCCCGTCATACTCAGGGGTGTGCTACCAGTAAACGTGCGGAAAGCCATTGTGAAGCTATGTGCATTCCTCAATGCAATTTCTCAGAAGGTGATCAATCCAGACCACTTAGATCAGCTACAGAACGACGTGGTGCAATGTCTTGTCAGCTTTGAGATGATATTTCCACCATCCTTCTTCAATATCATGACACATCTATTGGTTCACCTCGTCAAAGAGATTCGTATATTGGGCCCAGTATTTCTACACAACATGTTCCCATTTGAGAGGTTCTTCGCTGTCCTAAAGAAGTATGTCCGTAATCGTTCTCGTCCAGAAGGATGCATTGCTAAGGGATACGAAACGGAGGAGGTCATTGAATTCTGTGTTGACTTTGTCGACGATCTTATGCCGATTGGTGTGCCCGAATCCCATCACGAGGGGAGACTTGGTGGAAAGGGCACACTAGGGAGAAGATCGATGGTGATCAAGGACGTTGAGACATTTCGTAAAGCGCACCTCACAGTTTTGCAACAATCAACCTTAGTTGCTCCGTACATCGAGGAGCACATGCAGATTCTCAGGGACGAAAACTCAACAAAGTCTGCGGCCTTCATTCAGCGTCTGCACAATAGTACTTTCGCCGATTGGTTGCGAAGACGTCTTATGGGTGTCGAGGGCATTGATGCGCAGCTAGCTTTTGTAGCTAGAGGTCCATCGAGCACGATCTTGACATTCCAAGGATACGACATCAATGGGTATACATTTTACACAAGAGCCCAGGACAAGAAAAGCACCAACCAAAACAGTGGTGTCCGGATCGACGCGACAGACACCAATGGCAATACAAACTCATACTATGGAGTCATAGAGGAGATATGGGAACTAGAGTACGGACCTTTGAAGATCCCACTGTTCAAGTGCCAATGGGTGAAGCTGACTGGAGGAGGTGTTAAAGTTGAAGCGGACTATGGAATGACGTTAGTGGACCTAAACAAGATTGGCTTTCTAGACGAACCGTTCGTCCTGGCCAAAGCTGTCACACAAGTTTTTTATGTGAAGGACATGGCTAGCAGACCGAAGAAAGGGGCGGATAAGAAAGGTGGGGGTAAGCAATTGGACCCATCACAAGACGAGCCAAAGCGTCATATAGTTCTTCCTGGAAAGAGAAAAATCGTAGGAGTTGAGGACAAGACGGATGAAGATTATGATATGCTCGATGGCCGGCCTCCATTCTCAGTGGCTGATGACCCAAGCATCCTGTTAGCGGCGGAGGAGACACCGTATCTACGGCGTGATCACAATCAAGGAACATTTGTAAAGAGGAAGTTTATTAGTGTCCGAGTAAACGATGATGCCATGTAATTTCTATTGATTTATAGGATTTTCTAACATTTTATATTGATTTTCTAGTAATTTATAAGATTTTCTAGTAATTTATAAGATTTTCTAGCATTTTATATTGATTTTCTAGCATTTTATATTGATTTTCTATTAATTTATAAGAGTTTCTATTAATTTATAAGATTTTCTAGCATTTTATATTGATTTTCTAGTAATTTATAAGATTTTCTAGTAATTTATAAGATTTTCTAGCATTTTATATTGATTTTCTAGCATTTTATATTGATTTTCTATTAATTTATAAGAGTTTATATTAATTTATAAGATTTTCTAGCATTTTATATTGATTTTCTAGTAATTTATAAGATTTTCTAGTAATTTATAAGATTTTCTAGCATTTTATATTGATTTTCTAGCATTTTATACTGATTTTCTATTAATTTATAAGATTTAGGCCTTTAGCACCGGGTCGTGGCTGCACCCGGTGCTAAAGGCAACGACCGCGGCTGGCCACGTCACCGGGCGCACACGAGCCACGTCACTGGCCCGGTCGTGGCCTTTAGCACCGGGTCGTGGCTGCACCCGGTGCTAAAGGCCACGACCGGGCCGCGGGGGCCGTGCGGCGGCCGGCCACGTCACCGGGCCACGTCACTGGATGAACAAGAACAATTTTTCTTTTTAATCTCTGTATAAAAGTTGTAACTAGTCGTTCTCCCTCGTACAAACTTCAAAAAAGATCATTTTTCTTCCTAAAAATTCCTAAAATCATACTCTATCAGGTTATGAAACATATTAATGTTATTATTTTGAAAAATCTTCTCGTGTTTGAACAATCCAAATTTTGAATTAAAAATGACACCTACAACCAAGGTTTTTTTCACACTAGGTGATGTCAAATGAAAAAGTGATGAATACCAAAGTTTCATATTTCATCATTATCTACAATCTTTATTTAGGTCATTTTGTCATTTTCAAAATGGGTAATAACATGTAGTAGAAATTTGACAAGTCTCTAACAAAGTTTTGGAAACTATGCGAGTGAATCTAGGATTAATGAACAATGTACACTACCACTTTCTCAAATGCAAAAATGACTTAAATAAAGATTGTAGATCTTGATGAGATATGAAATTTTGGTGTTCATGACTTTTTCATCTGAGACCGTTTAATGTTCCAAAATCTTTCATTTAGTTATCAATTTTTGTAATTTATAAGATTTTCTAGTAATTTATAAGATTTTCTAGTAATTTATAAGATTTTCTAGTAAGTTATAAGATTTTCTAGTAATTTATAAGATTTTCTATTAATTTATAAGATTTTCTATTAATTTACAGGATTTTCTAGTAATTTAAAAGATTTTCTATTAATTTATAAGATTTTCTAGTAATTTATAAGATTTTCTAGCATTTTATATTGATTTTCTAGTAATGTATAAGATTTTCTTTTTTAATATATATTTTTAATAGGTATTAATAACTGAATTAAAACAAGTATTAATAACTATACATTAAAAACTATATTTATAAGATTCCCAAATAGTAGCCCCCGGTGCTAAAGGCCCGTTTGGAAACTGGGCGCCAAACGAAAAGTTGGGGCCTTTAGCACCGGGTTGATCTAAAATCCGGTGCTAAAGGCCCCCAATTTTCGTTTGGCGCCAGTTACGGGGCCTTTAGCACCGGGTGTAGAAGACCCGGTGCGAAAGGGGGGCCTTTAGCACCGGGTCGTGGCTGCACCCGGTGCGAAAGGCCTCAGTCTGGCGCACAGTTACGGCCTTTCGCACCGGGTGTAGAAGACCCGGTGCTAAAGGGCCTTTCGCACCGGGTGGTGGGAAGACCCGGTGCTAAAGGGGGGGCCTTTAGCACCGGGTCTTCCCACCACCCGGTGCGAAAGGGCCTTTAGCACCGGGTCGTGGCTGCACCCGGTGCTAAATGCCCCGGTCCTATATAGGCCGGGGACTTCTCTCCCCTCCCTCACTTCGCCCTCAATCCTCACAGAAACCGCCGCCTCGTCTCCTCAGCCGCTGCCGCCCGTCGTCCCCGCCGCCGTCGTCGTCCCCGCCGCCGTCGTCGTCCTCGCGCCCACGCCGCCGCCGCCCGTGGTCCTCGCGCCCACGCCGCCGCCGCCCGTCGTCCCCGCCGCCGTCGTCGTCCCCGCGCCCGTCGTCCCCGCGCTCCGACACCCACGCCGCCGCCGCCCGTCGTCCCCGCCGCCGTCGTCGTCCCCGCGCCCGTCGTCCCCGCGCCGGTGCCCCTCGTCCCGCGCCGCTCAAAATGTTCGTCTCGTAGAGTACAACCAATCCATGCAATTAGTTTTTGATTTTATCTACATTTAGTAGTCCATACATGCTATGATATTTTGATGTGATGACAATCTTCTTTTTGCATTGTAAACTTTGAGGGTGAAATTTGTGATCTAAACAGTGCTAAATGGAAGTGAAATTCCAGGTTTCAGGGCTTGCAACTGATGAACTTTGGGATAATTTAAGTGAGTGCATGGGTTGGAAATGGTTGTTTTGCAATGAACAGGGAAACAGTGGCTGTAGGATTGGGATTGCTTTGGGTTTTATACCTAATACTAGTATGAAATTTATATTGGAAAATGCTTCATTTAAATGTATTGGAGATATTTACATTGAAATGTATATTGGAAATGTTATATGTTTGAAATGTATATTGGAAAATGCTTCATTTAAATGTATTGGAGATATTTACATTGAAATGTATATTGGAAATGTTATATGTTTGAAATGTGTATTGGAGATATTTACATTGAAATGTATATTGGAAATGTTATATGTTTGAAATGTATATTGGAAAATGCTTCATTTAAATGTATTGGAGATATTTACATTGAAATGTATATTGGAAATGTTATATGTTTGAAATGTATACTGGAAAATGCTTCATTGAAATGTATATTGGAAATTCTATGTATATTAGAAATATATGTGCTTCATTTAAATGTATATTGGAAATGTTATATGTTTGTATAATGTATACTATCGAAAATGTTTATTATCGGAAATTCTATGGCGTACCCGAACCCATCGCGCACCCGAACCCCTTAGCGAATCCGTTTTTCGCGCACCGACCCCCTTAGCGAACCCTTAGCGAATCAATTCACACCGCGCACCCGAACAACAACAACAACAACGTCCCACCCGAATCAATTCTTACCAATTATTTTTAATTCTATAGATGGCGGACAACAACAACAACGTCCCACCCATGCAAGAGGACAACAACACCCCTGTCCCACCCATGCAAGAGGACAACAACACCCCTGTCCCACCCATGCAAGAGGACACCAACACCCCTGTCCTACCCATGCAAGAGGACAACGACACATTCTTTGCGAATCAACTTTTCAATATTGTAACCCAACCAATGTCGATGGATGATGTGTTGGGCATCATTGGAAGGGACGACAATGTCCATGGCGACAATGTTGCAAGGGCCGAAACTATTGAAGGAGCCGGTAGCGCGCCCTCGTCTAGTCAGGTGTGTATATAGATAACATAAATTTGTACTGTACATGTCAATTATGTATACCATCTCTATATCATCTCGTATATATGTAATTTGTGTAGGCCGCCTCTGCTAAGAAATCAAAACGATCGACCACGAAGAAGCTGAAGGATGTCAAGTTACACATCACCCGAGTGGAGGATGACGGGGAGCCAGTTGAGCCCCCAAAAGTGGCCAAGAAATTTGTATCTCAGTGCGGGGTAATTGTACGGGACAATGTGCCCATTAGTATCAGAAAATGGAAGTCCACGGACCCCACTGAGGAGTACGTGCTCCCCGATACAGAGAAGGAGATGCTATGGAGGGAATTAAAGGCAATATTCGACTGGCCTAGCACTCATGAAGCAGAACTGAGGGATTGGACAATGAAGAAGATGGCAGTTCTGTTTCAGGATTTCAAGAAGAAGTTGTACTCGCAATTTCTCAAAACCGGAGAGGCCCCGGATCCTGAGAAGTATAAGAAGATCACCAATGACGAGTGGGAAGCATTCATTGAGTACAAAACCTCCGAAGAGGGTGCAACGGCTAGCGCTAGAAACGCTGGAAACGCCGCAAATAAGAAGTACTCGCATAAGATGGGTTCGGGAGGTTACAAGGCAAGCATCGCTAAATGGGAGAAGATGGAAGAAGATCTATATGCTAGAGGCATCACTCCAGCGACACATGACTGGCCCACAAGGACCAAGCATTGGTACTATGGTCATGGAGGCACCCTGAGCCCAATCGACGGCTCCTTAGTTTTTCCCGAGGACTTGCGAGAACTAGCTCAGCGTCTCCTCGATATCCTCAGGGCATCTGATAGGGGAGAATTTGTTGCCGATAGAGACAGAGATGAGCTAACCTATGCCTTAGGGAACAAGGAGCATCCTGGACGGACGCGCGGCGTAGGCACAAGCGTCTCATGGAAGAAAGGTTTCCAAGAGCACGCCGCCACCTATAGGAGCCGTTCGAGGAAGAAGGCCGAATATGAGCAGAGGGTAAGGGACCTAGAGCAAACGGTTGCCGCCCAGGGCTCAAAGCTCCAAGAAATGGAGTCAGAGATGGAGCGACGGATGAAGGTAGCATGGCTGCAGATACAACAAGCCACAGGCGGGACCGGTTCCACAGAGCCTGCACCTCTCCAACAAGCCACAGGCGGGACCGGTTCCACAGAGCATGCACCTCTCCAAGATGCGGCCCTTATTAGCCCTCCACAGCAATATCAAAGCAGTCACGCTTCCACACAGGCCGCCGAAGCGGTCCGTTACACCGTGGATGAAATAACTCAACGGACCGCGTGCGAGCTTGTCGTCAGGCAGAAGAACTTAGCTGTGGTGGTACGTATGCGACCTTAGTTCATACTGCATACATTTCACCGTAAATACCATTCATTTACTAACTTTCTTTGTGACTACTAACTTATCAGGTCGCATACGGTATGACCAAACGTGTGGAAGAAGGGCAAAAATGGCACTGCAATGACATTCCACATGGTTACGTACCTGTTGAGGTGGAGCAAGTCGTCACCAGCTGGGAAGACTTGGAACTTGACATCCCCGGAGGTGACGGAGAAACAAAACTCGGTCAGTGTTCTCACTGCATCATTCTATGGAGCAAGGCAGACATCGTTATACCCGATACACCTGCGGCTACCAACAAGCCCCCGTCACCTCCAAGAGATCCACAGGATCATGACGATTCTCCGGGAGCTCCTGATGCAAGCCCGTCTCCTCCGCCAAAGAGGTCTCCGTCTCCTCCGCCGAAGAGGTCTCCGTCTCCTCCGCCGAAGAGGGGACGCCGCACTAAAGCCTCTGCCCCCACTCCACCAGCGAAGAAGGCGCGAAAAACTAGAGAGAAGCCCGCACCAGAGAAAAGAGCGGGCGAGAAGACTCTAGAGGAGCTCGAAGCCTCGGTAAAAGCAGACACAAAGAGGCAAATGGCCGAGTGGAGGAGAAAACCTGAGGCGGAGCCGAAGCTTGATCCCACCATCGTGAAGTCATTCCTCGGTAATTTGAGCAAGGGTCAACAGAAGGAAGTAATAGTAACAGACTATGACCGCTCATTACTGAAATCTCGCCGGAAACGGAAGGCTGCGGATAAGGAGGCGGGCCCATCCAAAAAGGTTCCTCAACTCGGCCAGCAACCTCAGCGTCCCTTGGGTCCATTGCCATCTCTGGACGAGCTTAACATTCAACGAGTAATGGCCGAGACTGGACTGACCAGAGCGCAAGTCCTGGGGGAAGAAGATGTGCCAGTAAACACAACGCTGAAGTGGCCGTTTAAGCTTGGCGAGCCTATGGTCCCTCCTGAAATGGAGAGGAAGCTACAAACGAAGATGCGCCGATTCCATGACTGGTATTTGGAAGAATCAAGAAGGAATAAACGGCGCATGATAAAAGTAGGCGTGAAGGACCAAGACTTCTACAATGGTGACGCGGATTTTGTCTGGCTCAGGTTTAATGATATATATGAGCTGTACCACCGCGACGCCATGGACGTGGATTTGATCACATGTTGGACATTGTAAGTACTTTGTTGTTGCTTATAATTCACAGTTTAAAAATAATAATTCCAATCTATGTTGACGCGGGCTTTATTTATTGCTTAACATATGCAGAATGGAGATTCAAAAATGTCGCAGAGACAATATATATGACGTTGGTTTCGTTGACCCTCGAAGGATAAGTGAAGAAATGATAATGCACAATCCTGAGGAAACATATTTAAACCTATACAAATATATCAAGAAACAAAATTACTGTGACTCCATACTAATCCCGTACAACATCGAGTGAGTACATTCACAGCCTTCTTCTTATACTGTCTGTGTAACAATTCATTTCTGATTATAATGTATACATGTGCACAGATTCCACTGGTTCCTAATTATATTGTGTCCTGATCGGGGTGTCGTGAACGTCTTTGATTCATTGCACACCCCAAAAGAAAAACTACAGAACATCATGGACATGATGGCAAGGTGATGTATATTTTCCCCTACTTAATCCACCCCTTCCACTCGCAATGACTTAACTCAATTTTTTTGTTCGCAGGGCCTGGATTCAATTTCGTACAGAACACACGGGTATACAACATGAAACACTAAAATGGAACATTGGCTTTCCGGTAAGCAAGTAATTTGTACATGTAGGCATCGACTAATATATTATATGAATTTTACTAGATTTCTTTTGGTCGACAGTGTGCCAAACAGGGACCGGGAAATAATTTATGTGCATACTATGTGTGCGACTACATGTGGAATTGGGGACATAAAAAGCTCACACAACGCGATATTATGGTACGTAATAATAAAGACATTTCCATTATTATTAAGTGCACAATTATTGTCTCCAACTCGACGGATTAAATGTCTTTCAAATATTTTTAAATTATAGATGTTCAACCTGAAGGAAGAGTCCCTAGAGATAGAAAGAATTGACGCAATTGCAGAACAGCTCGTCGGATGGATCTGGGATGAGGTCGTCAATCCCCGAGGAGAATTCCACTCGCCAATACTGGAGGACGTGCCGGACAGTCCAACGAGAGCTAGCTAGTCGTCAATCTTAATTATGTAGAAAATACAGTTTAAATATATATAACTCGAGTTGACAGGCATGAATATCTACTTTTGTAATATATATGTCTTCTATTTTGATGAAATGTCAGCTAGTATGAATATAGAGTCGGCCGAATACGCATTAGAATACACGTATTAGAATATATACGTATATAGACGTGCACGCATGGCTACTGAAAAAAGCAAAAAAAAAAAAGAAATCCGGGGCCTTTAGCACCGGTTTCAGGCAGCAACCGGTGCTAAAGGCAGGCCCTTTAGCACCGGGTGCAGCCACGACCCGGTGCTAAAGGCCCTGCTACCGGCGCTGCGGGGCAGGCCCTTTAGCACCGGGTCGTGGCTGCACCCGGTGCTAAAGGGCCCCTTTAGCACCGGTTATTCAACCCGGTGCTAAAGGGGTACCCCTTTAGCCTCGGATTAGTTGCACCGGGTGGGAAACCCGGTGCTAAAGGGCTTTCCCACCCGGTGCAGATGTCGATCATTCTGGTAGTGCTGGAAATGGCAGCAATGGCACCTGGAACACGGGTGGCTCGTGCGCTAGCCAGCGGGATCCACTGGCCACTACGGACTCCTTCGATGAAGAGTACTCATGGATTAACGCGATGATCGCGAAAACAATGGAAGGTATTAGGAGCCACGGAAGGAAGGCACAGTTCTTGAACATCACTCACATGACGGAGCTCAGGCCGGATGGCCACCCCTCTCGGCACCGGGAACCACGAACGCCACCGGACGCGCCCGAGGATTGCAGTCATTGGTGCCTACCTGGCGTGCCGGACACTTGGAATGAGGTCCTCTACGCACACCTCTTGTCCATGGGGTATGACACAAGAAGGAAACATAGATGATCGGTATTTTTATGTTTGGTGTGCATAGAAACGGTACCGGCTAGAGGTAGTAGTTTATCATGTTGTATAAGCAAACCCTAAAATAGGGTCCTTATTTTACAATCATTTAGTTTTAGGGTATTCAGCAACACTTATTACCAGAGTTCCTATTTATATTCCCTCTTTGTTTAATTTCCCTCACAAATCATCCGGGAATATTTACATGTTGTATGTTCATAGAGAAACTACATAAAAAATAGAATTTCAATTGTAGGAACGCCATTGATGCACGGTTAATGAACACAAGGGAGAATCAATTCAACAAAATAATGGTTTCCTTCCAAAAAAACAAAATAATGGTTTAGTAAAAGAATAATAACTAAGTAGTTTTAGTTTTCAGATCGCAAGCAATCCTATCTAATGTTTTGGCCTTTTCCTTGGATATGAAACTCAGTTGAAAGGAAGAAATTAAATAAGTTATATGTTAAAATTAGAGGCAATTTACGGTATAACTTAATCCAAAATTCAGGATAAATCATGACAAAATTGATAGCATATCTAGGAGCATTTAACATGGCAGGAACAGTAGCAGATGTGTGGCATCACAGCCCAGAAATCAGCCCATAAGTTATCACTACCCAGAAATCATAACAATCAATTCAAGCCCAAATATATATCACATGAACAATCTTTTCCATCCCAACATGACATCAAAATAAGGGATCACATACATAAACAACCAACCAGATGTTTACTCTGACCCAAACACTAAACCTTACTATGCTTTAATGCCCCTTTTGAGTCCTTACGGGTTCATCTGAATCCTTAAAAAAAATGCCATGTCATATTTGTTTCACAGGCATTACAAACTGTAGAAATAATGAATGGAAACTAAAAAGATATAATCTATTCGCATGCAACAGCATCCATGCAATATCCTGCTGGTAAGCCTACAGATGACAAATTCCTATTTGCTTTGAACTATCTCCCACTACTAAAAAGCGCATTCAAAGGAACCGCGACCGCACCCCTCCGTCCGTTTGCCCCCACGCGATTTTTTTTCGGCACCGACGTATGGGTCCCGCACTCGGCAGGTGGGTCCCATGCTCTACGCCAATCCTCGACGCCCACAAACCCCCCAGCCCCCACGCACACACGCCAATCCCCTCCCCGAACCAGCGCCGCGACGCCCGCAACACCCGCACCGTGCCAACTCCCTCGCGACTTCCCCGCGCCGGCGCCACCACCGGTGCGCGACTCCCCCGCGCCGCCGCCGCCGCCGACTCCCCCCCACTCCCCCTGCGCCGACCCCTTCCCCCCACCTCGAACCAGCGCCGCAACCCCCACGCCGCCGCCGCACATAGGAGTGGTAAAGGGCCCTTATTTTTGTACTAGAAATTTTAAGGATCGGCCAATTAGGACCGGGCCAAAATACTACTAGTTTTCGAGCTAAATTTTGCTGCGGTCAAGTTGGATTCTGAAGGAGAAAAAGGGTCATGATCCGTTACCACCCCTAGCCGCCCACGGTTCAGATCGGATCAAGAGAAAGAGTGCCTACCCTAGGCGACTGGAGAACTATCGACGGCGACGCGGGCCTCACTGTGCCTTCCTACCGTCAATTAGCTGGGAGGGTTTATGCTAGCAGAGGTTGATAGGATTAGAAATATCGTGGCTTGTTGAATTGAAATTGTAAATTGATGTGTATATTGACAGAAGATGCTGGCTTCAATTTGAGACGCTGACTATTGTATCAATCTGTGACTATTGACTATGGTGTCAATTTTAGAATGTGTGATACTTATTCGGGTAATTTGTTGATGTCAATAGATTTTTTTTAGAAAAAGAGTATATGGATATAATGTGAGCCTGATATCTGAACATGCCAATATGTTGTTGAAGTATTGACTTGATGCTTGGATAGGGAGAATGGATACAGAATGGCCGAACCAAAACTGAACCTGCATTCAGAACTGAATATAGCAACTTATCATAAGAAATTTGACTGCGTTGTACTACCTTTACACCATTGTGTCAATTTTATAAAGTTCAAGCAGATACGCTGGACATCTGTGATTTGCTTTACCTATCAGTATGCCTGTTGTGGGGGACGGTCGTAAGGGGGTCTCCCAACCTTAGGGATAATCACCCCAGAAAAACGCAAACAGTCACGGCTAACATCCTAACGAACCCGAAAGGGGCCCAAAACATACAAAGCCCGCTCGCGCATGCGCCGCTTACGCCTAAAAAGGCGCGTCCGCTCCGTCTGCCCTGGCCCACGTCAGCCACGTTCGTGCGCACGACCCGGTCAAGCCAAAGTTCAAGCGATAACACCCCCCCCCAGGAGTGCTTTCCAAGGTAAGGCACCTCTTCGTGACGCCCCACTGATCAGGGGTTCGAAGCCTTGCCCATCAAGGGTTCGACAGGTGCCTCTGATCAACAGAGTCAGCGGCAACCCGAGCGCGCTCGATCGAGCCTACCATCGAATGCGGAGTTCAGGGGCGCCCGTTGCTGCGTTCAAGGCCAGGCAAAGGCAGCTAGGCTGAAGGGTCCCAACGGGGGAGAGCGACGAGCCCTCGACTCCTATCGAATGGGGTCGAGCCTTGCCTAGCAAACCTTTGCGAGCGCTTTTATGAGACGTGTCTCCGTACCACGAAGCCGACCTTTACCGAATGGGGCACAGACGTCCAATTGAACCACCCGTTAATAGCTCACCGAAGCGTCCATGACTCGTAGCCCGCTCGTGGGTAGCGTGGATTGCCTCACCCCTCCTCCCTGCGCAAGGGCGACGAGGGTCATACCGTGAAGACGAGGCCGACCCCTGATCGACCCTGCACGGGCCAGGGCTCGGGGCTCCTCGTCCTGCGGCCAAAACCCTTTGAACAAATCATGTTGTCACACGGGTGCGAGTTTCCATGTCAGGTCGACCCCTTCGAGTACTCAAGCGAGCTCTTTGGAGAGTGGTTCATATGAGGGTAACGTCACCCGACCAACGTAGATTGCCGAAGCCGGCTGAAAGAATGCCGAAGCCGGCTGAAACAAACGCTGGACGGGCGCGTCATCCAATGGATCACTCAACCAAAGTGCCTATAGCCCTTGGACGAGTGTGTTCACTCCTCCAAGGTCTTGGGGGCTACACCCGCGGGTGCGCTAGCGTGCCTCCCACGAGAACTCTTACAAGTTCAAAGGGAAAGCTCCACACGTAGCGCCCGAGAAGTCGTTGTACAAACACAAGCCTTTGCCGGACTAACCCACGTCCGGCCAAGGCTCAGGGGCTACTGTGGGGGACGGTCGTAAGGGGGTCCCCCAACCTTAGGGATAATCACCCCAGAAAATGCAAACAGTCACGGCTAACATCCTAATGAACCCGAAAGGGGCCCAAAACGTACAAAGCCCACGGCCCATCATCATCCGGCGGCCCATTCGAGACCCCCCGAAAGGGTCCCGATGCGCACTTTACCTCCACCTCGATCGAGGGTGCCGACCCGCCTCGAGCGAACAACAAACTCTGCCTCGATCGAGGCCCTCGTGGTCAAACCCTGCACGACCCTCTACTCCGAAAGCTCCGCCTCGCTCGAGGCTCTCCTTCGACCAGCCACACAAGGATGCCCGTCTGTTCCGCAGGCAGGCTCATTCAATGCTCAAACGCTGCCGCGGGACACCAAAGTCAAAGGGCAAATCACGGGCCATCCCGCACAGATGATACGACTTGGATCATGTCCACCAACTCTGGTCACTATGCTCCCATCCCCAACACTATGCGTTACTCAGAGGTCCTGCACCGCCAACTCCTGTCACTATGCTGGCCTGCGAGGCCCTATTCGGACCTGTGGTGCTGACTCTGGCGCTCCTGTGCTGCCAACCCCCATACTGATCCCATGACGGAGCCCTCGACAAGGCATGGGAAAACCGTCGAACGGGTGTACGGACGACGACTGGGCTTGGACGTTGGACAACACAACCCCTCGAAGACACTCCGGGACAAGCACAGGGAAACTTACTTTCTACAAGAGCCATCACGCTATAGCTGGAGGACACTCGCCGATTTGCGCAGGGCGGAAGGATCTACAAGGACGACAGCCACGACCGATGCCATACTCTCTAGTGCCCGATAACTGTAGAGTTCACTGAGTAAAGTTGTATCTCTGCCCCTCCTTGAACTATAAAAGGAGGAGGTAGACTCCCGGCCAGGGAGGACAGACGAGGACGACAGAACCCCCGCGATAGACAATAAGCTAGCAACGAGCAACCGGAACACCACCATCCGACACGCACGGGACTTGGAGGATTCACCTCCTCCCCCACTTCGCTTGTAATCCCCTACTACGAGCACCCCGGTGCGAAGTAATATAGTGCAAGCACCTCCCTTGCTGGATGTACGGCCCCGCGGGCGGAACCAGGATAAATCTCGTGCAATTGTGTTATCCTTTGCACCAACCACGCATTCGTTCTAGTTAGTGCCGGGCAGCCGATCCGGACACCGACACCTATACTATTATTTTGTTGTGCACATTAAAACATAGATCATGATGTTTCTGAAAAAATTGATTCTTAGTGATGTGTGGTTGCTTGTATCTTTGTTTTTCAAGTGCCGCCTAATCTTATCTTGGTTGGTTGCTCTTTTCTGTCTGCAGCTCGTGCATGTAAGGAACAGAAACAGTGAGGTTTGGGCATCAGCCAAGAAGCAGGCCGACACAACTAAATCAAAGCTCGCAGCATCAGGCATTGTGTTCTTTTTTCCTTCAGAAGCAATATCAGGTAACCAACTGACCACTGACCAGCTCAGTACGATCTGCAATAACAGCCCATTGTCTTGTGAATTTCATTTACTGTAGGCATTTACTGTGGCCAATTTTTCTTGCACATTAGTTTTAATTCAATCAGGATGGCATTTACTGTGGGCAGGATCTGTGAGTGCTAACAATCGGAGGCAATCCATCGGCGCCGCGTCCACCACACTGCCGAATTCGTGGGATCCCTAGGCGAGCGGAGATCATCCTTGCCTCCCTACAGGTATGATCATCTTGCCTCTCATTTCACTCGCCGCCCACGGCCACGCCTCCGACATTTGTTGTTTCTAAATGAGTCTGCTTCTGGTGCAGTCCTACTGAACATCCATCCAACACATTATTAAATGTGACCCCAAATCATTCTTCAACAGACATAGTAGACAGTTGGTTGCATAGGAATGAGTCATACACTACGCAGGTAATTCCCACAATTTCAGCAGGTTTGGCTGCAATATGTTGTTTGTTATCAATCATATTGTTATACTGCATGTTCGTGTAACGATATTAAATTTAATCACACATAAACAGGTATAAGCATGGACGCCAGCGTACACAATGCCCCCATTATTGATCTAACAGAAAACAACCTTGTGACCGATGCAGGTATCTTGATAGTTAATTAAATTAAATTGCAATATTGATTAGGTAGTGTAAGTTTTCCACTTATTACTTATCTTCCGCATTTCCAATGAGTGACTCAACCGGACAAGTTGCAACCCCAAAAACCTTAGATAAACTGGCAAAAAAGCGTGAGAAGGAAAGAGTCCAGTCGGCAACTCGCGGTGCTCAAATGTCTGAGGAGGAGAAAACTAACTTGAAGAAGAGGCGATGTGTAGCATACCACACAAAGACCTCTGAACAGGTCACAACAAGGAGTGCTCAACAAAAAGTTAAGAATAAGACACCAAACATACGTGCATCAAAGAAAGCATACAATAAGTCAGTGACAGAGTTTCGGAAGAACAACTTACATCCAGCATCAATCGCCATGGAGAACCCGCAATGGACGCCTAAGCTTATCTTCCCTTCTCAAGAGCCTTCTGCAAGTTGGATAAGTGGTTGCAAGACAATTTCTAATGTTCATGGGTCCCCTCTTTACATCTAGACATCCAATCAAGTTGACTCTAATGGTGAACCGCCAGTAACAACTACTCATCACACAAAACATAGACATCATGTGACACCTGGTCAGAGGAACTCACTACAGAACCGACAAAATCATTTGTTTGCGTCAACCATTGGACAAAAAGCAAAGGGATATATACGTGCCGACATGGACTCATGAGTCATTAACAACGGTGAATTACCAATAACAATTCTACCATTCATTCTTTCACCTTTCTCTATACTGTCTTTGTATTTTATATCAATGTCTTTTTATTTTTTATCAATACAGGTGCAACAGAAATTGACGCTACTACATCGGCACCCATGAATGCTTCTTGCAATACCCCAAGCACACAACCATCCGTCGTTGAAGACAGTAAGTTTTTTGTCTATTGTTGGTTCATCATAAAAACTGATTGTGTGGTCTATTAAAAAACCTTGTTATTGCTTATAAAGGTATACCCAAGAAATGCCCTCTACCGGATGTAAATGCTCAAACACAAGAACCAATGGTGGAGGATGGTAACATCCCTGATTTGTTCTTGTTTACTGAAATGATTTCTGCAACGTACTATATTATAATCACACATGTTAACGTGATTGAACAGATGGTGACGAGGATGTTGTATTCGAGGAGGATAAGGAGGAGGACGAGAGGTGGCTTTTTGCCGGTCAAGGTACACACGGTCCATGCTTCCAATTATTGACTTAGGTTTTTCTAATCGCCCCCTAACACGTCCATGTATTGAATCGTAAAATGCAGAGGAAGATGATGACGTTAAGGATAGTCTTGACATGGAAGATGATGATCCATCTACACAAGTCGTGCCGGATCCTTTTGAGAAGGTCTATGCTAATGTAGGATCATAAACGCACACTCTACCAGTTGAGCCCGACTGCAAGCACCCCAGACACACCACCTGAACTTATGAAACTCTGGACAAGTTCGGACGTCAATTCTAAGCACTTTTGGGCAAACATTAAGTTCTTCAATGGCCATTTCTCATTCACTTCCCTATACTACCACTTTATACTACCACTTGGACCGTGTGACGACAAACATTAGAAATAGTGGTGTGTACACGTCCCGTGCCCATGGACAGAACTACCACAACATACGTGGATTTGGTAAGGAAGAGGGCACCGAGCCAAGACACGTAGAACTTTATTTCCACGATGATGACCCATCTCTCGAGCATTGGTACCACAGGTGCCGTAAAGAGTGTGAGCAAAAGGACAAGAAGGTCATCGAGGAGTTGATCCGCGTCATGCATGGAAACCCCTACTCAGAACAGCTTAGGCCTCTAGGGCAGATTGAGCAAATTGAGGATTACACGATCGAACTCAACCGAGGCCAACGGCTAGACCAGAGAGTCTATAATGTTCACGTCACATCTGAGGTGGCTGCCGTTTGGATTGAGGGGAGTGAACGCCGGGGACAGTTTGATCGTAGCATTCTCCTTGAAGGGAAAGATAGGTCTATACATGGTATAAGATCATACCAGGGCTGCTATGATGCCCTCTCATACCCGTTCTTCTTTCCAAGAGGTGAGCTCGGGTGGCACAACAACATCCCCAATGTTGGTGCCACAATGGAAGAAGTTATGGAAGCAGCGGCGAACCATGCAAAAAGGGCAGAGGGAGCAAGTGGTGATGATCTAATTGTTTTCATGCTTATTGAACTTCATTTAAGTTGTAGTGCTATTAATTGTTACACTAAATTGTGCATGGTCCCTATTCAGGCCAGGCTGGAAATCTGTGCGTATCTGTTCGTGACTACTACTGCTACAAATTCCAAATGTAGCCTGGTATATTCAATCCAATCCTCCAAGGCAAGCATCTCTTCTAGCAGTTTGCGGTTGACACGTACGTAAAGATTGAGAGCTCTCGTCTTGACTACATCCGAAACCAAATTGAGATGAGATCAAGAATGAACTCTATCCCGATCAGACGGCTCAAGACCGTCCGGATGTCGTCGCCCGAGTCTTTAGAGCGAAACTACTAGAGTTGAAACGCCAACTGCTAGATCAGGAGATATTGGGCAAGGTTAAGGCCTTCATATATGTCGTGGAGTTCCAAAAGAGGGGTTTACCGCATGCCCATGGGTTGTTAATCATGAAAAGAAAATACAAGCTTACTTGTCTGGAACAATATGACATTCTTATCTCTGCTGAGCTTCCTGACAAGAAGAAGTACCCAGAGCTATACAAGATGGTCACAAAACATATGATGCATGGTCCTTGTGGGCATCTGAACCCAAACTGCCCGTGTACCAAGGGACGCTCGTCGTGCAAGAACCGTTACCCACGCCCTTTCTACGAGGCTACCTCACAGGGCAAAGATTCATACCCCATCAATAGACGTCAAAACAATGGGCATAAGGAAAGGATCCGAGGTCATGTGCTGGATAATCAATTGTTGTACCTTACAACCCCTTCCTATTGCGCCATTTTAACTGTCACATAAATGTAGAGGCATGTGGGAGCATCAAATCTGTTAAGTACTTGTTCAAGTACATATATAAGGGCCATGATCGTGCATCTGTGGCCATGAGGGAGGGTGAGATCAAGTAATTTAGAGATGCTCGGTGGGTGACCCCACCAGAAGCGTTATGGAGGATATACATCTTTGACCTGAGCAAGAACTTTCCTCCTGTACAACAGCTGCAACTTCATCTACCGGACCAGCACATGGTGCCATACCACCATAAACAGAAGATTGAGCATGTTGTCAATCGACTGGGTGCTGACGAGTCAATGCTTACAGCTTATTTTGACTTAAATAGGCTAGATGAGAGATCTCATGGTATATTGTACTGCGACATCCCTCAATATTATACCTGGCACTCCAATGCCCAAGGTAAATACTGCAAACATAGAGTGCAGGCATGGGATAAAGGCCAGGTCGGTAGGGTCGTCTCGTCCAACCCTGTAGTGGGAGAGCATTACTTTCTTCGCATCCTTCTTAACCACGTCACTGGAGCTACATCTTATGCTCATTTGAGAACCGTCGGTGGTGTGGTTCTGCCTACATTCCTTGAAGCTGTAGAGAGGAGGGGCCTTATCGAGGAAGACAACATGTTGGATGAATGCCTTACAGAGGCTACTGAATATCAGATGACATCTTCGCTTCGATGCCTTTTTACAACGATTTTGGTATTCTGTGAACCGAGCAATGTGTTCAATCTATGGCAGAAACACCTGGATGCAACATCAGAGGACTTTCGTCGCAACACCTCATCCCCAGAACTCGTGCAACAGATGGTCTTGACCGATATCCGGAACATGCTTCGGTCAATGGGCAAGGACATAACTTCATTCCCTCTTCCTACTATTGATGATGCGTATGATGACGCCAGAGGCGTTCCTCAGGAGATATTCGAGGAGGCAAGTGTTGAGCACAATGCCGATGATGTGGCATTATCAGTCTCTCAATGAGGAACAGAGGGTTGTGCATAATGAGATAATGTATGCCGTTGCAAGCGATCAGGGTGGACCTTTCTTTGTGGATGGACCGGGTGGCGCTCGATATCAGTCTACGTGATATTATGGATCGGCCTCAGATGCCATTTGGTGGGACTACTGTTGTGTTCGGTGGAGATTTTAGACAAGTCCTCCCTGTAATCCGAAGGGGGACGAGAGCACAGATTGTCGATGCATCGTTGCGAAGGTCGTACCTTTGGGAGTTGATGCGACACTTAAAGCTGGTTCGGTTGTGGTACAGAGCGACCCATGGTTTGTGGACTACCTATTGCGGATCGGTTGTGGTACAAAGGAAGTTAATGCCGATGGTGATGTACGCCTTCCAAATGAGATATGTGCCATACACTGGCTCATCAGAACGCAACCTAGATACATTGATTGAGTGCATCTTCCCACATCTTGATGATAATTTGCTAGACACAAACTATTTTACCTCAAGAGTCATACTTTCTACACCCAATGACTGGGTGGATGAGATCAATATGAAGATGATAGATAGATTCTGAGGTGGGGAGGTCATTTATCACAGTTTTGACGCTGCTATAGACGATCCATGCAACTACTACCCATCCGAGTTCCTTAACACTTTAACCCCCAATGGGCTTCCCCCACATGTTTTAAAGCTTAAGATCAGTTGCCCAATCATACTACTGCGTAACATCGACCCTGCTAACGGCCTTTGTAACGGAACATGGTTGGTGGTTCGGGGCTTGCAAAGAAATACCATCGACGCAAAAATTGTACTGGGACAACATGCCGGAAAAATGGTCTTCTTGCCTCGTATACCATTATGACCCTCTGATGATGAGATGTTCCCATTCCAGTTCAAGCGCAAACAGTTCCCTATTAGGCCTGATTTGCCATGACTGTCAATAAAGCACAATGGCAGACTATTCCAAATGTGGGCGTGTATTTGCACGAACCGGTGTTCTCACATGGCCACCTCTATGTCGCTCTATCCAGAACCACCGCCAGATCAAACATCAAGGTTCTCGCACTGCCTCCTAATAGGGAGGAGCAAGAGGACGATGAGGAAAAGAAGACTAAACATAAAGATAAGATGGATAAAAAACGTACCAGAAAAAATGAGATGAAAAGGTCAAAGATAGATGAGAAGAAAACTCCTGCGCCATACACACAGGCACGTTCACAAAGAACATTATATACAAGGAGGTTCTTACAACGTAGGAGAGATCTGTATGTCTGTCATTTATTTATTTACTTATCAACATGCCCAAATATATCTTGGTACTATCAAATTTATTAAATTCTTATTTTCTTGCCCTGCGTTAATGATGAATTGTGTTGTGTGTTATTTGTCCGGATATGCCATGCACTATTATTCAATTTTAAATACCAATATGATTTGTGCTTTGATGATGTTATTTCTTAACTAATGGAGGCTGTGTGTGGAAGAAATTTTTGTCTCAACTGTGCGCGAAAGATATTTGTAATTTTAGTTGCATAATACCTCGGGGACCCTGCGCCAAGCAAAGGTATCATGGTTTTAAATCCAGGTGGGACCATACGGCCGTTAAAATTGAAATATTCATGTGATCTATTTATCTTGCTCCGTGTATCGTACCCGTAGCAACGCACGGACAATTACCTAGTAAGTGATTAATTATGAGTGAGCCATCTCTAAAGGAATTAAATACTACTAACAGGGAACAGAAGAAGCCACTATATGAATAACGTCTGCTTTCTAGTTTTCTGACACAAACAGAACACCTTAACTACATATGTATTTCCACAAACAAGTGATGTGCACATAGTAGGATTATATCGCGCATTCCGGTGTACTAAGTACTAGTGCGTGCAAACTGCAGACGAGGAACCAATGGAGGGGTATGTAACACCCTAAAATTCCATCACAAATAAATCATAGCAACTTGGTTTAATTTATTTTTTTTCTAAGGACTTAATTAAATTTTTAAATTAATTTGAGCCTAAAAATATTTAAACATCATTTAAATAATTTTGGAGCAAAAAGTGCATGTGCATCATTTTTTGGTTTGCATGTATTTTGTTTGATTTGTGTATGAATTTCAAAATCATGAAAAAGTCCGGAAACGCCCCCTCAACTTTCTCTCTATCTCTCTTTCTCTCCCGGCCCAGCCCATCTCTCCCTCTCTTTTATTTCCGGCCCAGCAGTGCGCGGCCCAGGCCCTCCCCCTCTCTTTCTTTTCCTCCGCTCCGCCGGCCTGCTCGCCACTTTCGGCCCAGCAGCGGCCCGAGCGTCTCCTCCCTCCCTCGCGTCACTGGCAGGCGGGCCCCGCTCGTCAGCCCTCCTTCTTCCTCTTCCTCCCGACGCCCACCTCTGCCTCGCCGCCGACCGAGCCGCTTGAGCTCCCCGCGCCGCTCCCTCTCCCGCGCCTCTTCCTCTCCCATCTCCACCGAGCCCGAGAAACGGCCGCACCACCCACGACCCCTCGCTCTCCCCTCGAAACGCCGCACCACCGAGCCCTCCCACTGCCGCTCGCCATTGATGGCCGGCCACACCGGTCTCCACCATGCCAACCCTCCCCACTCCCCTCTCTGCCCTATAAGAGGACGACCGAGCCTCCAAGAACCCTCTTCGACCCCTCTCGCCACCCAATTCCCCCGGAGCCGCTCCAATTTCCGCCGCCGCCGCCGCCCGAGCGCCGCTGCGTCGTCGATCCGTCGCTCCGGCACTGCTCCACCCCGTCCGACTGCACCGAGCGCATCGCACCGTGGTAATGATGCTCTCCATCCCCTTCTTGCTCTCTGTTTCGCACCCTAGCGCACCGACTACTCCCACCGGCGCTCCGCCGCCGCCATTCATCGTCGAGCACCGTCACCACGGCCAATTGGACAACTAGGACTCTCTGAGCACGCTCGCCAACTCTCCAGCGACTCCCAGAACCATTCCGCGGTCGAAATCGTGGCCGGAACCCCGAGTTCGGGTGAACTCCGGCGAGTTCACCGCCGCCCGCCTCTGTTCGCCGACGAACCGCCGCCCTCGCTGCGCAATCCACGACGAGACCACCCCCAACGAGTTCGCCAGCTCGCCCCGGTCCTTTAGCGCCAAACCGCGTCCCAAACCGAGGCTCGTAGCTCGAGTTCGAGCATCGCCGGCGTGTTCCCGGCCCGGCGCCACCGCTCGCCGGCGTTCCCGCCGCCGCCCGAGTTCCCCCTCTCTGTCAGCCGTCCGATTCATATCCAACGGCCCACATCAATTCTGACCGAAGTCAATCAGCCGAATAACGGTCAACCGAGGCACTTTTGCAAAAGAGACCCTGCCTTTCTCTGAAATTAACCCGCCGTCCTGTTTAGTTCAAAAATAATTAGATTTAGGTCCTGAATTTTACAGAAAGCACCCCAAGCTTCTCTGATTTTATTACCCGAAGCCCAGCCCCTGTCTTTTACGCGTTAGCCCTCGGGTTTAATGCGTATTTACGTTTTAGCCCCTGTTTTTCTTCAGTTCAGCCCCTGGAAACTTAGTTTCTTTGCCAGCAAGTCCCTAAAACTTGTTTTGGCCATATCTTTTCCGTCCTAGCTCCGTTTTTAGCGTTCTTGGTGTCCAAGCGTTCGTCTTTTCGAGCTTGTTAGTTTTAGATGCTTGTTTTAGTCTGTTAAGAATGTTTGATGTACTGTTTTTCTTATTTGTTTTATTGTGTTGATCGTAGACCTCGTGCCAGTTGCAATCGAGTCGCCCGTCGACGCGGATCAAGAACAGTTCTACGAAGAAGAAGAAGATCTTTTTGTAGACCAAGGCAAGTGGCCCTCCCCGCATATTCTTTTTGTCCTATACAACTGCATGTCAAACTAAAATTTACTATTATTGCATTAATATGATGGGAATACCTTTTTAAGGATTTATCTAGTCTTTTACCATGCTCCCTTGTACCAACCCCTGTTTTAAATAATATTTTTGGGTTAGTTCATGCTTAGCGTTGCAATACCTTGGGAAGGGTTAAAATGAATCTTTATAAAATTGTTGATCACGATATCTTTATTTTTGAATGTCGGTTAATACAAGAGAACAATTATTTAATCGGAACATGGAGAACCACCCAAGAAAACAGTGCAACCATGGTGTCAAAATGGGCTCTGACCTTAGCCAATTAATTAGATGTGCGATTGTACTGATAGCCTTATCCGAAAGGAGCAGAGGGGGTCTGGGGTTGCAGGGGTCACAGCCCGGTCCTCTTGGGGTAGCAGCCTTTGCTAAGGTGCTGACCATTAGGGAGGTTTGTGGACCGCCCTAGCTGTAACTCTTGCGGGTTGTTGGACTTTTGCATACCTTTGTAAAGGCTTCGAAGTGGACCCCTAGCCACTCACCTCGGAAGTGTTTAAGGGCCTTGCAAACCCGGGCAATATGGGGAACACGAGCTATGGTGAAAGTGTACAACCTCTGCAGAGTGTAAAACTGATATATCAGCCGTGCTCACGGTCAAGAGCGGCTTGGACCCTCACATGATAATTAAACTTAAAGATGGAATATAAATCGTGGTTTTACTCGTGGGTTTTTTTTTGGAAAAAGATGTTCTTTTAAATGCTTAAGTGGGATGGTATAAACTTTCATCTAGTAAATAGGAAATTGCTAATAAAACTTGCTCAACTCTAAAAAGCTCACTGCTGTGAACCTTAGCCTTTCCTTGTGGCCTTGCATTTTCACCCCGCTTGCTGAGTACCTAGTTAGGTGTACTCACACTTGCCATTGCTGAATCAGAAGAAGGAAATGAAGAAGAATACTACAGCGACTACGATGAGTTCTGAGGCTTGCGTTTCCCCCAGTCAAGATGCCTGTGGAAGATGGAAGCTGAAGACGCTTCGTTTAGCTATCGCTTGTTCTGCGAATAAAGACCTTCGTGTCTCCCGAGAGTGTAATATGAATATTATAATAAATCTCTTGAAATTTAGAACACTGTGTTTCAATATTACACTCTTTTGTCTATCATATGTGTGTAAACATGATCCTGGCGCACATATGAAACGCACTTGGTTTTCCTTCGAAAACCGGGTGTGACAGGAGTGGTATCAGAGCAGTGTTGACTGTAGGACGCAGCCTTAAGTTAGAACTGGTCGGAAATTAAGGACTCAACATCTAGAAAGCCATGTCACCTTTCAAAATTCCCCTATTTTCGCATAAAAATCTAATTTATATTATTTCTTTTTGTTAAAAGATCTCATCATTTTGATTTATTCTATACTGAGTCAGTTCTCTTTTCCTTGTCAGATGGTTCGTGAGTTTCAGACCGCTCG
The DNA here is from genome assembly GCA_033239725.1 of Echinochloa phyllopogon. Classification (NCBI taxonomy): domain Eukaryota; kingdom Viridiplantae; phylum Streptophyta; class Magnoliopsida; order Poales; family Poaceae; genus Echinochloa; species Echinochloa phyllopogon. The sequence continues at coordinate 15,843,171 of BTCW01000015.1, read as the reverse complement.
TGCTGTCACCGGAGGTTCACGCCCTGCTGGACCGTCAGTTCCCCAGCACCCCGTGGAGGCACCCGCTGAGGAGGTCCCGGTTCAGGTACTGCCTGAGGCACAGGCAGAGGCACAGGAGGAGGAGCCACCTCAGCTCTACGACGGCACTGTGCTCGAGGTGGACGCCGACGGAGACATGGTGATTCCACCAGCTGCTCCTGCTGCCGGCGACGCTGCACCGGACGCTGCTGGAGGTGACCCAGACGACTCTGGGGACGACAGCGACGAGGAGGAGCCCAGTGATGGGGATGACCCCGACATGGAGGTCAACGACCAGGAGAACGACAACAACGACGAGGAGGATCCAGAGGAGCCCCGCCAGCGTGGTCCGGAGTACCACCTTCACGCTTCACTGGGTGGTACCGGGCAGTTCTGCAGACTGCTGGAGGAGCTACTGGGGTTTTTAGAGTTCACTCTAAAGCCTCAGTACGTGGTCGAGCACTTCGAGGAGCCCGGCCTGGAGGACTACTACACAGCTCAGGTACACATCCGGGTACCTCAGCCAGAGGCTTCCGGATGGAGGATTCGTTCGACGCACTACAGCTGTGTTCCCTTTTCCACCGAGGACGCCGCCATCAACGACGCCGCCAGGAGAGCACTCTACTCCTACAGCTACCGTTTCCGCGACCAGCTGTACTACTCCGACTTCCGCCACGTACCCAGCCGACCGGTTGGTACTGAGGACACGGTGGTACCTGCTTCTCAGACCGGAGACGACCGTGTGGACATTCTTGCTCGAGTCACTGCTGCACTCAACACCGACTTGGAGGGAGCCACCTCCGAGATCGAGGGACTGCACGGGAAGCTCCAGGACGCTCAGGCCAAGATCGCACAGCTCGAGGCTCAGCTTGCAGGACAGGCACCTCCTGAGGAGATGGTTCAGCACTGCACCACGTCTTCCCCTCCGCGCAAGAAGCTTCGCTACGGCACCCCAGGAGCTACCACTAGTCTTGGCTACGAGTTTTTAGATGTCTACCCTTTTTCTTTTGTTAATAATTCCGTTCCTGCGAGGACGATGCGATGTAATAGTGGTAGATGGTTGAAAACATGCTTGAGTTGGATCTTTGTGATGACTGGATGCTTTTGTGGAGTGATGGCCACAACTGCGTTAATTAAAATAATTAGTTTAATTAATTAATCTTAGCCCTCTTATGCTCTTGCTTTACTCGTCTTTATCTGTTCAGTTCTTACCTGAGATACTTTTCCCTAACACTCAGATGGTAAACACCAGGTCAGGAGGAGGACAAGATATTCCACCAGTGATACGCGCTCATATTGCAAGTCAGAGGAATCAAGCACCACCTCCCCCACCAAACCCTCCAATGGATCCAGCTATGCAACAGTTTCTGGCTGCTCAGACTCAACTGCTGCAGAATCTCGCTGCAACAGTACAAAACTTACAGGCACAGCAAAACCAGCCACCGCAACCAGCACCAGCACCACCACCGCCCAGGGACAAGCATAAGGAATTCATGAGCCACCGTCCGCCCACTTATTCTCACTCATCAGATCCCTTGGATGCTGATGACTGGCTAAAGGTTGTCGCCAGGAAGCTGGAAATGACTCAGTGCACCGATCGTGAAATGGTGTTATATGCTGCAGGCAGACTTGAAGAACCAGCAGCTGACTGGTGGGATGCATACACTGCTGCTCATGCCGCACCACAGAACATCACTTGGCAGGAGTTCAGGAATAGCTTCCGAGCTTACCACATTCCCTCTGGGGTTATGAAGTTAAAGCAGAAGGAGTTCCTCGCACTGAAACAAGGCAACATGTCAGTCAGCGAGTACCTGGACAAATTCACCCAGTTATCTCGCTATGCACCTGAGGAGGTCAATACTGATGCCAAGAGACAGGAGCGATTTCTGGATGGTCTTATAGGGCCGCTCAATTATCAGTTGCAGAGTCACATCTTCCCAGATTTCCAGACCCTGCTGAATAAAGCTATTGGCCTGGAAAGCAAGCGCAAGGAAATTGGTGAACACAAACGGAAGTTCCAGGGACAGTCTAGCAGTAACACTCGCCCCCGCTACAATTCCTCTCAGGGTTCCTACTTCCCCTCTGGTGGACAGAATAGGAGTTATCCACAGAACATGCAGTTGCAACGTTCATTTCAGCAGTCACAGCGCTTCAATCAGCAATCACCCCGTACTACGAACCCTCAGCAGAATCGGCCGAACAATAACTCAGCCACTCCCCGCCCAAGCAATGCCACAGGCGCTCCTGTGAGAAACAATGCTCCAGTACAGCCAAATGGATGTTTCAAATGTGGAGAATTGGGACACTATGCTAACAGCTGTCCTCAGCGTGGGATGCATACCCCACAGAGAGGCAATGAACAGAGGACCGAGAAACCAACGTCACAAGTTCGTCCAGGAAGCTCAAGTGCACAGGGCAACAGAGCTCAGCGGAACTTTGTTCGTGGAAGGGTGAACCATGTGACCGCCGAACAAGCGCAAGAAGCTCCAGGAGTTGTACTTGGTACGTTCCTTGTCAATTCCATACCTGCAACAATTTTATTCGATTCTGGAGCAACGCATTCATTTATTACTGAACAATTTGTGGCAAAACATGGCATGAACATGAGGGCTATGAAAAAGCAGTTATTAGTTAGTACTCCCGGCGGAGAAATGCAAGCCACTTTATTATGCCCACAAGTGACCCTTAACATCATGGGAGTAGATTTCCCAGCTGATTTGGTAGTTCTAAAATCTTGGGGAATAGATATAATTCTGGGAATGGATTGGTTACACCAATGGGATGGATCTATTCAGTGCCGAAAGAAGTCAGTACTCTTAACCAGTCCTAACGGAGACAGAATTGAGTATGTGGCAACTCCCTCATCGACAGAAGGCGGAACAGTAAATTCTATGGAGGGCAAGACTCTGGAAGATATCAAAATAGTGAGCGAATATCCGGATGTATTTCCAGATGATTTACCAGGTATGCCACCTGACCGAGATATTGAATTCAGCATTGAACTTTTACCTGGTACTGCTCCTATATCTAAGAGGCCATATAGAATGGATGTCAAAGACTTGGCAGAACTTAAGAAACAAATAGAAGAATTGTTAAGTAAAGGGTTTATCCGTCCTAGTTCATCACCATGGGGAGCCCCCACTCTCTTCGTAGACAAGAAAGATGGCTCTAGAAGGATGTGTGTAGACTATCGATCTCTTAATGAGGTCACCATCAAAAACAAATATCCCTTGCCTAGGATCGAGGATCTGTTTGATCAGATGAGAGGTGCAAAAGTGTTTTCCAAGATAGATCTGCGATCGGGATATCATCAATTGAGAATTCGTCCGGAGGACATTCCCAAGACAGCTTTCACGTCCAGATATGGGTTGTATGAGTTTACTGTCATGTCATTTGGATTGACGAATGCCCCGGCATACTTCATGTATCTGATGAACAAGGTGTTCATGGACTATTTGGACAAGTTTGTCGTGGTGTTCATTGACGACATCTTGATATTCTCTCAGAATGAGAAAGAACACGAAGAGCATTTAAGACTTGTATTACAGAGACTTCGAGAACATCAGTTGTATGCTAAGTTCAGCAAGTGTGACTTTTGGTTAAAGGAAGTTTCATTTCTTGGCCATGTTATCACCGACGGAGGGATAGCAGTGGATCCGAGTAAAGTTCAGGATGTGTTGAACTGGAACCCTCCGAAGAATGTGTCTGAGATCAGGAGTTTTCTCGGATTGGCAGGTTACTACCGCAGGTTTATTGAAGGCTTCTCGAAGATCGTAAAACCGCTTACAACCTTACTAGAGAAAGGAAAAGAATTCAAATGGAATGATAAATGCCAAGATAGTTTCGAAGAATTGAAGAAAAGATTGACTACTGCCCCTGTGCTGATCATGCCAGACATTCACAAAGGGTTTGACGTATATTGTGATGCCTCGCGCCAAGGCCTTGGTTGTGTTCTAATGCAAGAAGGAAAAGTAGTGGCTTATGCTTCCAGACAACTGAGGAAACATGAACAGAATTATCCAACACATGATCTAGAATTGGCCGCCGTTGTACACGCACTGAAAATCTGGAGACATTACATGATTGGTAACAAGTGTCAGATCTTTACCGATCATAAGAGCTTGAAATATATCTTCACTCAGAAGGATATCAATCTTAGACAACGCAGATGGTTGGAATTAATCAAGGACTATGACTTGGATATTCAGTACCACCCTGGTAAAGCTAATGTTGTGGCAGATGCTTTGAGTCGGAAGAGTCAGGCAAACATGCTTATAGCTCAGTTGAAGCCACAGGAGTTATGTTGGGAAATGGCACGGCTCAACTTAGGAATCGTAGCCCAGAGTGAATCTATTACCTTGGAGGTCGAATCAACACTTGAACAGGAAATCAGAAAAGGACAGTTGACAGATGAAAAGATCAAAGAATACGAAAAGCTGATTGATTCAGGAAAAGTTCCCGATTTTAAGAAAGATGATCAGGGAACCATATGGTTTAGAAACAGGATATGTGTGCCAGAAGACGATCGCCTACGTGAGACTATACTGAAAGAAGCTCATGATTCGGCATACTCTATTCACCCTGGTAGTACCAAGATGTACCAAGATCTAAAACAGAAATATTGGTGGTACGGAATGAAAAGAGATGTCGCAGCTCATGTCGCCTTGTGTGACATATGTCAAAGGGTAAAAGCAGAACATCAGAGACCAGCCGGTTTGCTGCAACCACTGAAGGTACCTGAGTGGAAATGGGAAGAAATTGGTATGGATTTCATAGTAGGTTTACCTCGTACACGCGATGGTTATGATTCCATATGGGTTATCGTGGACAGGTTAACCAAAGTTGCACACTTTATACCAGTTAAAATCACTTACTCAGGAGCCAGGCTAGCAGAGTTGTACATGTCACGAATTGTGTGTTTGCATGGAGTTCCTAAAAACATAGTGTCAGATCGAGGCACCCAGTTTACATCACGTTTTTGGAAGAAGCTACATGAGTCACTGGATACGAAATTGAATTTCAGTTCGGCATACCATCCACAGACTGATGGTCAAACTGAAAGGACGAATCAGATATTGGAAGATATGTTAAGGGCTTGTGCTTTAAAGCATGGAGGTAGTTGGGACAAAAGTTTACCATATGCGGAGTTTGCTTACAACAACAGTTATCAATCTAGTCTCAAAATGGCACCGTTTGAAGCCTTATACGGAAGAAAATGCAGAACACCCTTGTACTGGAATCAAACGGGTGAAAGTCAACTCTTCGGACCAGAAATTATAAAGGAAGCAGAAAGACAAGTTGAGATAATTCGGGAGAATCTTAAAACCGCACAGTCACGCCAAAAGAGTTACGCTGACCCTAAGAGAAGAGAAGTGGTATTCGAGGAAGGAGATTATGCCTATCTCAGAGTATCACCTATCAAAGGACTGCGAAGATTTAATGTCAGAGGGAAGTTATCACCTCGTTTTATCGGACCTTTTAAAATATTGGAAAGAAAAGGAGAAGTGGCATATAGGTTGGAATTACCAGCTCGATTATCAGGAGTTCATGATGTGTTCCATGTATCACAACTGAAGAAGTGCTCAAGTGAGATTAGAGTGGAGCACTTACCACTGGAGGATTTAGAAGTAAAGGATGACTTGACTTATAAGGAGTACCCTATCAAAATCTTAGACAAGTCACAGAGGGTCACACGAAGCAAAGTAATAAAAATGTGCAAAGTTCAATGGAGCAATCACTCAGAAAATGAGGCTACTTGGGAAAGAGAAGAAGAACTTATGGAAGAGTTCCCTCAGCTGTTCTCCGAATCTTCCTGAATCTCGGGACGAGATTCTCTTTAAGGGGGGTAGGATTTGTAACACCCTAAAATTCCATCACAAATAAATCATAGCAACTTGGTTTAATTTATTTTTTTTCTAAGGACTTAATTAAATTTTTAAATTAATTTGAGCCTAAAAATATTTAAACATCATTTAAATAATTTTGGAGCAAAAAGTGCATGTGCATCATTTTTTGGTTTGCATGTATTTTGTTTGATTTGTGTGTGAATTTCAAAATCATGAAAAAGTCCGGAAACGCCCCCTCAACTTTCTCTCTATCTCTCTTTCTCTCCCGGCCCAGCCCATCTCTCCCTCTCTTTTATTTCCGGCCCAGCAGTGCGCGGCCCAGGCCCTCCCCCTCTCTTTCTTTTCCTCCGCTCCGCCGGCCTGCTCGCCACTTTCGGCCCAGCAGCGGCCCGAGCGTCTCCTCCCTCCCTCGCGTCACTGGCAGGCGGGCCCCGCTCGTCAGCCCTCCTTCTTCCTCTTCCTCCCGACGCCCACCTCTGCCTCGCCGCCGACCGAGCCGCTTGAGCTCCCCGCGCCGCTCCCTCTCCCGCGCCTCTTCCTCTCCCATCTCCACCGAGCCCGAGAAACGGCCGCACCACCCACGACCCCTCGCTCTCCCCTCGAAACGCCACACCACCGAGCCCTCCCACTACCGCTCGCCATTGATGGCCGGCCACACCGGTCTCCACCATGCCAACCCTCCCCACTCCCCTCTCTGCCCTATAAGAGGACGACCGAGCCTCCAAGAACCCTCTTCGACCCCTCTCGCCACCCAATTCCCCCGGAGCCGCTCCAATTTCCGCCGCCGCCGCCGCCCGAGCGCCGCTGCGTCGTCAATCCGTCGCTCCGGCACTGCTCCACCCCGTCCGACTGCACCGTGGTAATGATGCTCTCCATCCCCTTCTTGCTCTCTGTTTCGCACCCTAGCGCACCGACGACTCCCACCGGCGCTCCGCCGCCGCCATTCATCGTCGAGCACCGTCACCACGGCCAATTGGACAACTAGGACTCTCTGAGCACGCTCGCCAACTCTCCAGCGACTCCCAGAACCATTCCGCGGTCGAAATCGTGGCCGGAACCCCGAGTTCGGGTGAACTCCGGCGAGTTCACCGCCGCCCGCCTCTGTTCGCCGACGAACCGCCGCCCTCGCTGCGCAATCCACGACGAGACCACCCCCAACGAGTTCGCCAGCTCGCCCCGGTCCTTTAGCGCCAAACCGCGTCCCAAACCGAGGCTCGTAGCTCGAGTTCGAGCATCGCCGGCGTGTTCCCGGCCCGGCGCCACCGCTCGCCGGCGTTCCCGCCGCCGCCCGAGTTCCCCCTCTCTGTCAGCCGTCCGATTCATATCCAACGGCCCACATCAATTCTGACCGAAGTCAATCAGCCGAATAACAGTCAACCGAGGCACTTTTGCAAAAGAGACCCTGCCTTTCTCTGAAATTAACCCGCCGTCCTGTTTAGTTCAAAAATAATTAGATTTAGGTCCTGAATTTTACAGAAAGCACCCCAAGCTTCTCTGATTTTATTACCCGAAGCCCAGCCCCTGTCTTTTACACGTTAGCCCTCGGGTTTAATGCGTATTTACGTTTTAGCCCCTGTTTTTCTTCAGTTCAGCCCCTGGAAACTTAGTTTCTTTGCCAGCAAGTCCCTAAAACTTGTTTTGGCCATATCTTTTCCGTCCTAGCTCCGTTTTTAGCGTTCTTGGTGTCCAAGCGTTCGTCTTTTCGAGCTTGTTAGTTTTAGATGCTTGTTTTAGTCTGTTAAGAATGTTTGATGTACTGTTTTTCTTATTTGTTTTATTGTGTTGATCGTAGACCTCGTGCCAGTTGCAATCGAGTCGCCCGTCGACGCGGATCAAGAACAGTTCTACGAAGAAGAAGAAGATCTTTTTGTAGACCAAGGCAAGTGGCCCTCCCCGCATATTCTTTTTGTCCTATACAACTGCATGTCAAACTAAAATTTACTATTATTGCATTAATATGATGGGAATACCTTTTTAAGGATTTATCTAGTCTTTTACCATGCTCCCTTGTACCAACCCCTGTTTTAAATAATATTTTTGGGTTAGTTCATGCTTAGCGTTGCAATACCTTGGGAAGGGTTAAAATGAATCTTTATAAAATTGTTGATCACGATATCTTTATTTTTGAATGTCGGTTAATACAAGAGAACAATTATTTAATCGGAACATGGAGAACCACCCAAGAAAACAGTGCAACCATGGTGTCAAAATGGGCTCTGACCTTAGCCAATTAATTAGATGTGCGATTGTACTGATAGCCTTATCCGAAAGGAGCAGAGGGGGTCTGGGGTTGCAGGGGTCACAGCCCGGTCCTCTTGGGGTAGCAGCCTTTGCTAAGGTGCTGACCATTAGGGAGGTTTGTGGACCGCCCTAGCTGTAACTCTTGCGGGTTGTTGGACTTTTGCATACCTTTGTAAAGGCTTCGAAGTGGACCCCTAGCCACTCACCTCGGAAGTGTTTAAGGGCCTTGCAAACCCGGGCAATATGGGGAACACGAGCTATGGTGAAAGTGTACAACCTCTGCAGAGTGTAAAACTGATATATCAGCCGTGCTCACGGTCAAGAGCGGCTTGGACCCTCACATGATAATTAAACTTAAAGATGGAATATAAATCGTGGTTTTACTCGTGGGTTTTTTTTTGGAAAAAGATGTTCTTTTAAATGCTTAAGTGGGATGGTATAAACTTTCATCTAGTAAATAGGAAATTGCTAATAAAACTTGCTCAACTCTAAAAAGCTCACTGCTGTGAACCTTAGCCTTTCCTTGTGGCCTTGCATTTTCACCCCGCTTGCTGAGTACCTAGTTAGGTGTACTCACACTTGCCATTGCTGAATCAGAAGAAGGAAATGAAGAAGAATACTACAGCGACTACGATGAGTTCTGAGGCTTGCGTTTCCCCCAGTCAAGATGCCTGTGGAAGATGGAAGCTGAAGACGCTTCGTTTAGCTATCGCTTGTTCTGCGAATAAAGACCTTCGTGTCTCCCGAGAGTGTAATATGAATATTATAATAAATCTCTTGAAATTTAGAACACTGTGTTTCAATATTACACTCTTTTGTCTATCATATGTGTGTAAACATGATCCTGGCGCACATATGAAACGCACTTGGTTTTCCTTCGAAAACCGGGTGTGACAGGGTAGTATTCCAATCAGCATCTTCGAAGCATGCATATAGCCATAATCCTATGCAATCAGTCAACCTTAAAGTCATCAAATATTGTTATTAACTTGTAAGTCACAAACAAGTAATTGCACATGAGTTCTGTATATTGTACAAAGAGCAGTTAGGGACGGCTAATTATGAGCAATATTGCAATCAGTTGATCAATTTAGTTACAGGAGAAACTAGCCATATCATTTTTCCATAGCATACAATTTTTACAAGGATATATTTCGATCATACCAAATACTTAACCAATATCCAGCATCCAAAATCTAGCAAAAAAGAAAATAGACATCGATCTAGTATTTACCGCCCAACTGCATCTAGCAGGAGCAGCTCCAGCCTCCAGGTGTGAAGGGCAGCAGCAACGTCTGCCGCAGCAGCCTCATGTGTTGTGGCCCGTCATGCTGGGAAGTAGCAGCTGCTACTGCTGGTGAGCGCCCAAGGCAGCCCCTCACAACCCAGCATGCTGCAGGCAGGCAGTGCCCAGCACGCTGCAGGGGTGCTGCAGCATTGGAGCTTCTGAAGTAATCTGCACCAGTCCCTCACGTCTCTCCTTCCTTGTTGCAACTAGCAAATAAAAAAATTATAAGAAAATGATTAGCTGGTAGTGTAGTTGTATTTAGAATGCCCTACGGAAGTCTACAAGTGCAGAATAGAAGAAAGTAGCAGTCTATTTGAGTGCAGAATAGAAGAAAGATTGCAGTCTATTCTTTGAAAGTACACTAATTCAGTACAAAAATATGATATCATTCTATCAGCCTACCAGCCGCTACTCAAGGAAGCATACCTTCATGAAATAGACATTCATATTGTGAGAATGTGAGGTGATAGTATGCACAGAGAACGAAGGAAAGGCACTCACGAAGAAGCTGCTGCTGCAGGGTTTGCATCTCTGGACGAAAGGGAGCGAGGTAGCCTTCACCTTTGCGCTCCAGAAGATGCTGGGGGTCGTCGAGGTAGTTCTGCCAGCACAACGCTGGTTTGCCTGCACGCGCGGTGGAATAGGGCCGACAAATCGGTCACCGCCCCACTCGCCACGCAGCAGCGGTGGCCGCCTGCGCGCTGCGCCACGCCGCCGTTACGACCGCCCCGCTCGTCGTCCCACTGCACACAACTGTTTCGGCAGCCCTACTCACCACGCAGCAAACCAGCCCCACCACCTGCTCGCGTGGGCGCTGCCTCCTGTCGTCTAGGGCTCGACATAGCAGTAGATGCAAGGCACCTAGATGGAGCCATGGCGGAGGAGGATGCAAGACACCTATAGAGGAGGGGATGGGGGAGGAGGATGCGGAGGCGACCCTTGAGACGAGGGAATTCGAGCGGCGGGTGAATTATCTTTCATCTTTCTCTTTTTAATCCGAAATTAAATTTTGTAATTGGTGTTTCTCCGCATATATCCCTCCCATGGTTTTGATTTTTTTAGGTTTTGTTCTTACCTCAGTTGGCCAACTACACACAAGTTTGACTTTGCAAAATATGTAATAATACAAGTAGGCTTCCTTTTTATCCATATCCTAAGCTCCACGAGAAAGCCTTTTTTTACGTTTTTGTTGTTACCCCAGTTGGCCAACTACAAACAAGTTTGACTTTGCAAAATATGTGATACAAGTACGCTTCCTTTTTATCCCTACCCCAAGCTCCACAAGAAAGCATTATTACAAGTAGGGAGAAAGAAAGGCAACCCAATGGCTCGGTGAGAAATCGTACGCATTGAGTGATCCGAGAGAATCATTTGACGAACAAGGTTAAGTTTTGATTTAAGAATCTTTCAAAAGACCCAAGTTATCTAGTAGTAAGAGTAGAATTTACTTGATTCTTCATATTGGTTAAAATATTCTGGTCAAAGAGTTTGAGGAAAATCGTCGGCTGAGAAAAAGCAGTATCGAAAAATTCAAGGTGTTAAGTTCATGAAGCCGTCAAACAGATTGAAGCATCAGATTTACAAAGTTTCAAAGCATGAAGTCTCCATACTTCGAAACTGGGGGCTTGTGTTGACACCAGATTTTGGTCAATAAATCCGATGTAATCTGGATTACGAAGTAATCGGCTATTAGTTTGTATTGGCGTGAATAGTGGTCTACGAGTTGGCGAAGTCACATGGGAGGAAAAAGAAAGCAATGTGATTAGCACCATGACCGGATTATTTTACAGATAATAATATAGGAGAAATGGAGTCCGTACTTGCATAATCAACTTAAGGAGTAAATTGTGCAATAATTATTTGACTTAATCTGGCTAAATAATTATATAATTAGCATACAGGACAAATAAAGGAGAAAGGAGACCATCGGCTACCAGCATGTATCGGCATACAGACGCTGGAATATTAATACATATCTTTTTTCTAAAAAAACCAGTCGGCAAAGATCACATGCATGCAGATGGTGATCGGCGAGTTTGGCTTGTCCAATATGCTGGGTCAGGACTCGTACGTGGCGTAGGATCCGATGGCTTGTCTTGCAGAAGCTGGAAGATCAGAGCATCTTTAAGGGACTAGTCAAATCATTTTTTAAAGTTAAATTTAGTTATTATCAGAGAAAAAAACGTTTCTAACAAACTCTGTAAATGACTCTTGAAATTTAATAGCTCTCTATCCCACCTCATTCGCTAGCTATTTTTAGCTAGCCTACCTCACTAGTCATCTTTACAGAGTCTATTGGATTACACTGTCATTTGTTAGTTAAATCTATTTTTTAAGTAGTTAAATCATTAAATTTGACTAGTTTTTTTAGCGATGTCTGCTCTTAGACAATAAAATACGGCAAGGTGATTAGCATATACACATAAGGAAACGTGAAGCGAAAAGGGAAGGATTTCCGTTATCCAGTAGGATTAGCATCATGGTGATGGAGGCAAGACAAATAAAGAATGGAAGCTGGACTTGCATGTCGATCCATGTCCGAATCGAATTCAATTAAAAAATTATTGATAGGAAAGGAAAAAGAAAGCCAACGACACAGAGGAAGCTTAGTTTGCAGAGACTCTGCATAGGGAAATATACACAATACTTCTATTAGCTTAGATTAGATATTATTTTTAGCAAGTTGTGTATGTGACGAGATAGATGTATGTACTGATGTACTATGCAGGTATGCTACGCTAGCATCACTACCGTATACACCCAAGATACTTGCGAGTATAAGATCATACATCGTTACCACTAGTCGCGCAGCGCAGCGGAAGAAGTCGCGTGTCGATGTAGAGGAAGTAGTCGATCACGTCCCACGAACCGAGCTCCTCGTCATTCATCCCAGCAGCCGATCAGCGCAGCAGTCGCAGCAGCGCCTCCACGGAGTCCACACATACGGGGATGGAACACCGGCCGTCGGTGTACTAGCACCACACGCACGGCAAGGGCGGTGGCCGAGAGAGAGGAGGAGGCGGCGGCGGCTAGGGTGGTGGCGCAGCTATCAGATTGTCTTGGCCCCCTTAGCCCCTCCCTCGTATATATATAGGGCGTACTAATGGGCTTCTATCTCATAGGCCCATTAGTAACCCTAATCCTTCTTAGATCAATATCATCTTGGGCCTTTAAATCGTATTGTGATGATGGGCTCTTGGGCATATCACTAACAATCTCCCACTTGCACTAGAGACAATCATAAAGGCAAGCTTTCCATCATTCCAAACCCCTTAAGTGTGTGACCCGTTAGGTTCATGTGTAGATGATCGTGAATGGAAACCATTTCCAAATCACAAGTCAACAGCGGCACCTAGCAGGGCATAGTGACTCACAAATACACATAAAGATTATATCGGCCGAACCTTAGATATACTCATACACCAATCCCTTTGCCACACGATACCAGTCAAGCTCAAGGCGAGATGCGTGCCACCTTTGTGATAGCTCAACCATTCTCTCGATCTAATAGTGGATTCTATTCATAACTAACTGTCACACCCGGTTTTAGAGAGAAAACCCAGTCCATCTCATATGTGCGCCAGGATCAAGTTTACACACATATGGTAGACGTCACAAGTGAATATCCATAACCATGCTTACGAAAGAGTATAAAAGTATATTTATTACAATCTCAGAGTTGACACAAATGTCATAGCGGAAGACTTAAATAAACGTTTAACTAAACGAAACGAAATAAATCCATCTCCACGGGCAGTTGACTGGCGGACTCGCCTAGAATTCCTCAAAGTCAGTAGTAAAATCCTCAAAATTCTCCCAATCTGAGCAGCAGTCCGAGTGTGGTCGATGCAATATAAATAAACAAGCGTAAGCACATGTCGTACTCAGCAAAGTATGGAAATAAATGACATGCTAGGCTTTATAAAGTGGAAGGCTGAAAGGATAGCTGCATTAAGCACTTTTAGTGGGTCAAATTTTATTAAGCACTTTTAGTGGGTCAAATTTTATTAAGCATCTATTTACTAGCAGATATAAGTATATACCAACCACGATTAAATGATAACATAAACCCGTCGAATTTAGGTAACTACAATTTAGATCATATTCAGATAGATTAATCATGTGAGGGTCCAGGCCGCTCATGACCGTGAGCACGGCTGTTATAACAGTTTTACACTCTGCAGAGGTTGTACACATTCACCATAAGCCGTGATTCCCATTGCCCGAAAGCATGTACCCTTTCCACACCACGTGGACCAAATACTGGGTTTCACTATGAGACCTTTACAAAAATACTCTAATAAGTGATAGTTCGCTAAGGCTTCCGATTCAGGAGCAAAGCATAACCCTCCCTAGTGAGTCGCGTATCTTAGCAAAGCCTACCGCTCAAGAGGACCGGGCTATACCTCGTCAACCGCCGCACCTCTTGCCCCTTTCGGGTAAAACTATCCCAAACCAGAATACCTAATTAGTCAGTCAAAGCCAGAGCCACATAGCACTTATGGTTGCACTGTTTTCCTGGGTGGTCGCTCCATGTTCCAATTAAAAGATGTGATCTTGTCATTATTTAATTAAAAGATAGTAGTGGAACATAGAGTAGGGGTTTTATTAGACCAATCCCAGTAGAGCAACTAAGCATCATCTACCAGTCAAATTAATTTAATGACCCAGCTGTAAGGTATGGTAAAACAGACTAGGAAATCCTTAATGGGACCCAGCAATATAAATGCAAGCGATAAATAAACGGTGTAATTAAAATGCATGTCATTTAGGTACAAACGGGCATGATCAAGGAATACTTGCCTTCTTCCCAACCCTGCTGCTGCTCAAACTCTTCAACAGCTGGTTCTTCGAACACTTCCTCGAACGGCGCGTTTCCTATACGCAACACACGAACACATACAAGAAAATAATACACTAAATAAGAAACAGTATACCAAACAATTCCAACAGAAGAAAACAACAGCACAAAACTAATCTACGTGTTAACACGAACGCGTGAGCGTGAGAATCACTAAAATCGGAGTTAAAACGCAAAAGATATGGCTTTTCTAAGGTTCAGAGACTTGCTGGCAAAGTTTTAAGAGTTCCAGGGGCTTAACTGCGAAAATCCGAGGGCTAAAACATAATTTTGTATTAAACTACGAGGGTTTTCATGTAAAAATACCAAACTTGGACCTCGGGCACAATTTTAAAACTTGCAGGGCTAAACCGAAAGAAAGAGGACCTAAGTTTAAATATTTTTGAATGGGCTAGGACCGCGGGTTGATTTTGAAAACTTGAAGGACCTTTTTGCAAAGACGCTGAAGTTGACCGGTACATCTCTGTTTGACTCGGAGCTCGGGCTGACGTGGACCGCCGGATCCGGATCGGACGGTCCCGAACCGAAACAAAGGGAAGGAGTCGCCGCGACGGCGGTAGCCGACGGCGGCGGCATGCGCGCACGGCGGCGGCTCGCCGGAGCAACACGGAAACCGGCCTAGAAGCCACCAAATTGGGCGCGGACTACATAGGGAGCAAGAGGGAGGGATGGAGAGCTTACCCCGGGGCTACTTGGCGGCGGAGGCGTCTCGACGGAGACCGGCGACGAAGAATCGGCGGCGGCGGCGCTGCACAACGCCGGCGTGCTCGTTAGCGCGGATAGCCGAGCCCAAAGGTGGGGGAAAAGCGACGGTAATACGAGGGGAACCTCTAGGATGCTTTACAGCGAAGAAACGGGCGACGCTGGTGAGATTCGATGGCGCGGCGGCGGAGCTTTGATGGCGGCGGCGGCGACGGTTCGCGCTAGGGCTAGCGAGCAGGGCGGCGCGCGAAAAGAGCGGAGCAGCGGGGCTACGACGCGCAGGGGGGGGGAAAGAGGGCTGGGCCCTCGGCGTGCGCGCCCGAGCCGGAGAAGGCGGCGCGGTCGAGTCCGGGTCGGACTCGAGTCCGACTCGGGAAGACGGAGCTGACGCGTGGGCCCCACGCGTCAGTGAGAGATGGAGAGGGGAAAAGGGGAGCGGGCCGGCGTGGGAGAACGGGGCGAAAGGAAGCTGGGCTGGGAAAGGAATGCAGGCTGGCTCGGGAGAGAAAAGAAGTAGAGGGTGCGAAGATGAACTGGCCAAGAATTGGAGGGGCAAAAGTGGACTCGTTAGAAAACAACTATTCTAAACATCAAACAAATTCAAATTAAATTTGAATTTAAACAGAATTTAAATTCCAACTTAATTGAACAGCAAGCAAAAGACAAATGCAACAGCATGAATGCATGAACAACTTATTTTGACTAAATTATTTAATATGATATTTAAATTGATAAAAGGCAAGAAATTGCAATTAAATCATAGAAAATTCATTTAGGCCTTAATAAATCCTAAAAAAATCAGAAATTGCTACAATTTAATTGTGATGAATTTTAGGGTGTTACAAACCTACCTCCCTTAAAGAGAATCTCGTCCTCGAGATTCGGATGGATTAGAGAAAATCTGAGTGAACTCTGCCATCAACTCATCCTCTCTTTCCCAAGTTGCCTCGCTTTCTCCATGATGACTCCATTGAACTTTACACATCTTAATCACTTTACTCCTAGTAACTCTCTTAGCAGTTTCCAAAATCTTAGCGGATATTCCATATAAGTTAGATCATCTTGCACATTCAATTCATCCAAAGATAATTCTTCCTGAGGCACTCGAAGACACTTTTTCAACTGAGAGATATGGAAAACATCATGAACATTTGACAATCTAGATGGTAGTTCCAATTGGTATGCAACTTCACCTTTTCTATCAACAATTTTGAAAGGTCCAATAAAACGAGGAGATAGTTTGCCTTTTACCTTAAACCTTCTCAAACCTCGGATAGGAGAAACTTTCAGATACACATAATCACCTACCTCAAAGGTTAATTCCCTTCTTCTTGTGTCTGCATAACTCTTCTGCCTGGACTGAGCTGTTCTCAAGTTCTCTCTAATGATCTGAACCTGTCTCTCAGCTTCCTGCAGAATTTCTGGCCCAAACACTTGACTTTCACTTGTTTCACTCCAATACAAAGGTGTTCTGCATTTTCTACCATAAAGGGCTTCGAAAGGAGCCATTTTCAGACTTGCGTGATAATTGTTGTTATATGAGAACTCGGCATATGGGAGACTCTTATCCCAACTGCCTCCATGCTTCAAGGCACAAGCTCTCAACATATCCTCCAAAATCTGGTTAGTTCTCTCTGTCTGACCATCTGTCTGGGATGATAAGCAGAACTGAAATTTAACTTTGTATCCATCGACTCATGAAACATTTGCCAGAATCTAGATGTAAACTGAGTACCTCTATCAGAAACTATCTTCTTAGGCACACCATGCAGACAAACAATTCTGGACATATATAACTCTGCAAGTCTAGCACTAGAATGAGTAGTCTTTACTGGAATAAAATGAGCTACCATGGTCAATCGATCCACTATGACCCATATAGAGTCATATTCAGCACTAGTACGAGGTAAACCAACTATAAAGTCCATACTAATCTCTTCCCACTTCCATTCAGGTACCTTGAGAGGTTGAAGCAAACCTGCCGGTCTCTGATGTTCAGCCTTAACCCGCTGACAGACATCACATAATGCTACATGAGCAGCCACATCCCTTTTCAATCCATACCACCAATACATTTCTTTCAGATCCTGGTACATCTTAGTGCTCCTAGGATGGATTAAATATGCAGAATCATGAGCCTCTCTCAATATTTTCTCCCTGAGAGACTCGATATCAGGTACACATATCCGTTTTCGGAACCAGATCGTACCTTGCTCATCTTCGGTGAAATCTGGAGCTTTTCCTGCTAACATAGTTGCCTTGATTTCTTTTATCTTCTCATCCGAAAGTTGACCCTTTCGAATCTCCTGCTCAAGTGTAGACTCAATCTCCATAGTCACACTTTCTGCCTGATTAAGAAACCCCAAGTTCAGCCTTACCATCTCAGCACACAACTCTGCTGGCAACTGGCGACCAAGCACTAGATTAGCTTGTGATTTTCTGCTCAAGGCATCTGCAACCACATTTGCCTTGCCTGGATGATAGTTGATTCCCAGATCATAATCCTTGATCAATTCCAACCATCTTCTCTGCCTCAAATTCAGATTCTTCTGAGTGAATATGTACTTCAGACTTTTGTGATCAGTATACAACTCACATCTGTTACCCAAGATATAGTGTCTCTAGATCTTCAAAGCATGAACAACAGCTGCTAGTTCCAAGTCATGAGTAGGATAATTTAGCTCATGTTTTCTCAACTGGCTTGATGCATAAGCTATAACTCTACCTTCTTGCATAAGAACACAACCAAGTCCTTTTCTAGAGGCATCACAATATATGTCAAAATTCTTGTGAATATCTGGCATAGCAAGAACTGGGGCTGTAGTCAACTTCCTTCTCAATTCTTCAAAACTGGCCTGACAAGCTTCTGACCAAACGAATTCCTTACCTTTCTCTAATAGTGATGTAAGAGGTTTCGCTATTTTAGAAAAACCTTCGATGAATCTCCTGTAATATCCAGCCAATCCTAGGAAGCTTCTGATCTCAGACACAGAAGTCGGAGGTTCCCAATCCAACACATCCTTGATTTTGCTAGGATCCACTGCAATACCTCCACCAGTAACAACATGACCAAGAAAGGATACTTGACTCAACCAGAATTCACATTTACTAAACTTGGCATACAAATGATTCTCCCTGAGAGTCTGCAATACTAACCTCAGATGTTCCATAAACACAAATTTATCCACCACAAATCAGAATATCATCAATGAATACCACCACAAATTTATCCAAAAACTCCATAAACACTTTATTCATCAGATACATAAAGTAGGCAGGTGCATTTGTCAATCCAAAAGACATCACTGTATACTCATATAATCCATACCTGGTGGTAAATGCTGTTTTAGGAATATCTGAGCGCCTGATTCTCAACTGATGGTAGCCAGATCGCAAATCAATCTTGGAGAAAACCTTAGCTCCTCGCAACTGATCAAATAAATCCTCAATTCTGGGCAAAGGATACTTGTTCTTGATTGTTACTTCATTTAAAGAACGATAATCCACACACAATCTCTGAGTGCCATCCTTTTTACCAACAAAGATAACAGATGCTCCCCAAGGTGAAGAACTAGGACGAATATAACCCTTATCCAATAATTCTTTAAGTTGTTTCTTAAGTTCTTCTAGTTCATTAACAGCCATTCTATAGGGTCTTTTAGAAATAGGAGCAGTACCAGGTAAAAGCTCAATAAGAAACTCAATGTCTCGGTCGGGTGGCATACCTGGCAAATCATCTGGGAAGACATTTGGAAAATCACAGACCACTCTGATGTCCTCAAGCGGTGCTCCCTTCAGCTGATTAACCGTACCATCTGCCGCTGCGGGTACCGTAGCAACAAATTCAACCTTTTTCTCCTTGAGGGCTTGTTAACAACACTGACCTCTTGGCACACTGAATTATCCCATCAAATGCAGCCAACCATCCCATTCCAAGTATGACATCAATCCCCTCAGATTTCAGAACTATCAGATCAGCAGGAAAATCTACCCCTACTATTTCAAATTAACACGAGGGCAGATAAAAGTGGCTTTCAAGATTCCTCCAGGGGAGCTGACTATCATATCACGCTTCATGGGGTGCATGGGTATATTATGGCTTGCTACATACTGAGCAGTAATGAAAGAATGGGACGCTCTAGAATCAAATAAAACTGATGCAGGGGCTGAGTTGACGCCCCCCTTCCTCCCCGGCGCAATTAGCGCCACTCGGCCGGCCGCCCTGGCGCCTCCTCGCGCCTGTGGCCCACCCAGGCAGCTTCACCGAGCCTTCCCTGTGCTTCCCTTTCCTTTGGCGCCGCGTTTCCCCCATGGAAAGCTTCTCCCCACATGGCAAGCCCGATCCGCCGCCGCCGCCGCCGCGATTTGGCGTGGCTCGCATGACGAGGCCCTCCCCGGGCTATAAAAGCCGTCCATCCGCAGCCCCTCGTCACACCCGAGCCCTCCCCCAATGAGCCAGAGCACTCCAGTGCCCCCCTCCACACAGCGCTGTCGCCCCCTTCACCGAACCCAGCGCGCCGCCGGTGAACTCCCTCCTCCGGCGCCGCTCTCGCCAGTTCAACACCCGGAGCACCTTCGCGCATCAGTGAGCAAGCCCCCGAGCCTTGTCTCGCCCCCTCCCTCGCTCTCCAGCTCGTGCGCAACCTCGCCGGAGTACCACAGCCGCCGGTCCTCATCGTCGGCCACCATGGTGCCCCACGTGCCGTCTTTAGCCATTTAGATGAACTCGCCATAACCCCCCGATGCAATAGATCCAATCCAAGCTCGAAACCGAGCCCCCTAGCTCAAATTTGAGCTCAATCCGGCGAGCTCCCGCCCCAGCCGAGCGGCGCCGCCACGTCGCAGCCCCACCGACGACCCCTCCCGCGCCCCTTTCTTCCCCAGCCGTTAGATCTAGATCCAACGGCCATCCCACGTCGCCTCCCCGAGTCAACTCCCGGGATAACGGTCAGCTGTGGCCTTTTTGCTAAAGAGACCCAAGGGTTTTCAGGAATTAACCCGCCGTCCTAATTAGTTCAAATCTAATTGCAAATAGGTCCAGATTTATTCAAATAAACCCCTGCTCTTTTGAAAAATAGAACCCACAGTCCTGCCATGCCCATTTTACGCGCTAGCCTCGGGTTTTAACGCATAATTACGCAAAGGTCCCTGGTTTTTCACAAATAAGCCCCTGGAAACTTTTAAAACTTGCCAGCAGGTCCCTAGATCTTAGTTTCGCCATATCTTTTCCGTTTTAGCTCCGATTAGTGTGATTTTCACGCTCATGTGTTCGTAGTAAAGCATAGATTATTTCTAGAACCTTTATTTGTATTGTTTCTACTATTTGGTATACTGTTATGATAGATTACTATTTGTTTGCATGTATTGGCTTGCGTGCATGTTTGTGTGGTGATTCGTGTCCAGTCGGTGAGCCTTTCACGTTGGACTTCGAGTTCGAGGAGGACTTCCAGGGACAGGACTCACACCAGCAGCAGCTACTGCCTTTTTAGAAAGGCAAGTTATACCACGGACAATCCTTGCTACCTACTGACCTTGTATTAAATTGTTTCATAAATGGATGTGTCTAATTTGATGTACCATTAAGGTTGTACCTAGTTTTGGATATCCTATCCTTGTTTACCTTGGGTTTATGCATATGGGTAGATTTTGCTATGCGCAGCTACTATCACCATTATTTAACTGTTAATATTGACATAATGGTCCACTTCAACATTAATGATAAAACTTTCTTTTTAGCAACTTGGTTTAGAGAGCTAGAGCATGTGCTTTGTGTTTTGCTCTAGAGTCTCTCCATAAGGTCCAGTTCTTAAAGCGGCAACCCAGGAGCCTGTCGCCACCGCTAGAACTATTATGGCTCTGGTCTAAGTTAAGTAGCTTGTACGTCTCTAGCTTGCCAGTGGTTACCTGTGGGGCCGACGGCGTTATGGGAAGCAAGGTACGAGGTGTTTCTTGATTCCACCGAGGACGGTAGCCCCGTCGGCTATGTCTTGTTAGACCCAGTCCCGTGTTGGGAGTTCCTGCGATGGGGAACTCCACACGTTGCGCATTGTTGGGTGCGATGCCCGTGCTCTGGATGCCATTGACCCCCCTTATGCTGTGACTCCGTAAGCGTAAGTCAATCTCGGTGCCTAGAGTCTGACCACCTTGTTGTACGTTAGCGGCCACTATTTTGTTAGGGTGTCTTGTGAAAACCTCGTAGTGTTCCTATGCAGTCACACTTCGGAAGTGTTGATGTGCGTGGTTGGGTGCAAAGTTCTTTTAAACTTTTACGCGACTGGTGGGTAAAGGGCGAAACCTCTACAGAGTGTAAATCTATCATGATAGCCTTGCTCAGGGTCACGAGCGGCCTAGATCCTTTTTTATTAGAAGATGATGTTTATTTATGTTTAATGCCACTTATACTTTATTAATTGGGTTGCAACTGGGTTTCATTCACTTGTAGTAACTTGGTTAATGATAAAATGAACCAACTAAAAATGCTAATGCATTTCAGCTGTGTCTAGCCTTATTTTGAACCTTCATATACCGTGCTATACTTGCTAAGTAAAATGTTTACTTACCCTTGCCATTTATTCAACAAAATCCTGGATGGGTAAATAGATTGGGCTGGGCATGAGACTGTTGCTGAGTTCCCAGAAGATTTGTCGTACTACTGAGTTCTGATCTCCCAGTCAGAGTCCATGTGGATTGCGGCTCCATTAGTTTAAGAGTTTATTAGTCTTCCGTTGTATTTGGTTAGTTTTTTTGTGATGCAGTCTGATGTAAAACTTTATTTAATCAAGAATTTATTCAAGCATATGTTCTTTGTTTATCATATTTGTTCGCTATATGTGTACTTTGACTTCCTGGGTACACATATGGCCACATTCGGGTTTTTGTGAAAATCTGGGTGTGACATTCACCAACATGTGTCCACGTCATTAATTTGATATCTTCATATCCATGATCCGTGAAACATGACCATCAATTAATGGATGTGCTAGTCTCAACGTCGTTGTTGTCCCACATAACGACATAAACTAGGGATAATTTAGAAACATATCCTTGTCAACAAAAAGTTTCACGAACAAGTCACATACTCGATAATAAATGTAAAAGATAATCATCCATGGAACAAGTAACAATTATTCATTATTACATAAACATACTTATGACACAAAATTTCCCACGCACACTGGAATCACTGATGTAAGTATCTAATACCCATAGATCTCATGTGCGCCTTATGCTTTGGTTGTGGGAGAGGCTTCGTCAACGGATCAGCAACGTTTGAATCTATGTGCACCTTGCAAACCTTCACATCACCTCTCTCAACAAAGTTACGGATGAGGTGATACTTCCGCAGTATATGTCTGTATTTATTAGTTGTTCTAGGCTCCTTTGCTAGTGCAACGGCACCACTATTATCACAATAGAGGTCCACTGGAGTGGATGCACTAGGAACAACACCCAAATCAGAAACAAACTTCCTGATCCAAACAACTTCTTTTGCAGCTTTGGAAGCTACAATATACTTTGCCTCTGTCGTCGAATCAGCCACCGTATCTTGCTTGGAACTCTTCCAGCTCACTGCCCCACCATTGAGGCAGAAAACAAAACCGGATTGCGATTTGGAGTCATCTTTGTCTGTTTGAAAACTAGCATCAGTGTAACCCTTTACAACGAGCTCATCTTTGCCTCCAAAAATTAGGAACATATTCTTAGTTCTTCTAAAGTACTTAAGAATACTTTTTACAATTGTCCAGTGAGTTTCACCGAAGTCTGACTGATACCTGCTCGTGACACTTAGAGCAAAAGAAACATTTGGGCGCGTGCAAAGCATGTCATACATGATCGACCCTATGGCTGAAGCATAAGGAATCATACTCATTCTCCTTTGCTCATCAGGTGTCGTAGCACACTGACTCTTGCTTAGAGAAATGCCATGTGACATTGGCAAGAAACCTTTCTTGGAATCTTGCATGTTGAACCGATTCAATATTGTAACAACCCAAAAATTCCCTATAGGATTTGTTGAGTGCAAAAATGTGAATTTAAAAATTTTTGGTGAATTGTTGTGCAAGCAAACCCATGTTTAAAATTAAATTCTATTGCTCCCTAAATTCTTAAGCAATTTAAAATTTGAAATTTAAAATCAATTTGAAGTGCTAAGGATGAAATAGTGTGATTTGGAGTTATTTGGATTTAATTGGATTTTTGGTTGGTTTGAATTCAAATTCTAGATTTGAATTCAAACTCTAACTTTTTAAAACTAATTGTCAAATCCTATTCCTGTTCGTGGGCCAAAACCCGAAGCCAAAGTCCATCTAACACCCCTTAACTCCTTTCCCCGAGCCAACCCACCGAGCAGCCCGTTCGGCCTTTCGGCCGAGCTGCGGCCCATCCTTTTTCCCCCACCGCGTCGCCGCCGACCATCGCCGCCGGTGCGCTCTGGTGCGCACCGCGCGTGCGCTGCGTCGCGCCGTGGCCACGCCACACGAACGACCACACCAAGCCGGCCGCACGAGCACCGCAGACGATCCCGATTCGGCCGCAGAATGATCCCGTGCACCCGGCTCACGTGAACCGCACTCTCGGTTCACGGTGGACCTAGTCCACCAGTGCAGCACCAGCAGCAACCCCTTCGTGGGCCTAAAGTTCGCGTTTAATTCCGGTTTGCACCCTTGAACTTTCTTGGCCCAGTCACTTTCGGCCCAGTTCCAGCCCAGCCAACGTTTAATCTTTTTCTTTTTCTTTTTAACTGCGCTGACGTATGGGACCCACCTATCATACTCTGCGAGTCACTGACACACGGGGCCCACCGACGTCATCCTAGGTGGACCCCACTGCTGACGTCAGCATGACGTCATGCTGACGTCAGCAGGCTAATATTTTTCTGTTTTTCATTTTCGGAAATCGTTTAATATTTTCAGAAAATGATTTAAACTTCAAAAATTAATAATAAATCAACCGTAGCTCAGAAAAATATGAAACCAGTTTCTATATTTTTCTAAAATCATGACCTACGCGTTAGTGTAGAGTTTGGTGTTATTTGGGTCTTCTCTTTTCGCTGAATTGGAGTTTCTTTGCTAGTAGTTGCGTCTTATTTTATTTTCCGCAACCTTAGGAGCTCCGGAGAGTCTGGAGGAGCCGGACCACTTCGACAACTGCTTTGACGAGGACGAAGACCTTTGCCCAGGTTCACGCCCGACCATCTCTGAAATACCTATTAGACATACAAACTAGTATGCTAGCGCTTTACTTTACTCGCATGATAAACCTGCACTGCCTTTGTTATTATCCTGCTACCTTGCTACCTACTACTCACTTTATGAATATGCTATGCTATGCATGTGTGTGGTTGGTTGTGATTGATCCTCTTGGCGTGAGTTGTGGGTGGTCTGGGAGGAGTAGTGCAGCTAGGCGGTGTAAGCGAGTAATAACAACTCGATCGTTTGATCGAGGTGCTGAGGGGCTGCACTCGGGCAGTCCCTACGGAGTACCTGTTGCAGGTACATGGTTCGTGGACACTGGTACTCGGTGAGTACTTGAGGAGTTTGGGCGGCAATACCTGTTATGGGTGCCGATTGCGGACAATTGCGGCGGATCGCTTAAGACGCAGATACTCGCTTTACCGAAAATTAAGGACCGAGTCGTGCCCCCACTTTGGACTTGGGATTACGGTGCTCACCATCTACCCAGTATGGGGAGGGTTCCAGCAAGCCTACTCTAGTGCGGCGCCGAGACTGTAGGAGAATCGAGCTTGATGTGTGTAGGGGGGATTCGTTGCGGCGTAATCTCCCTGATTTACCACGGCCCCCGACTGGCCCCGGTGGGAAGGTTTCACGACCCTGGGGCAGATGTTAGATCGGATGTTTCCCGAGCCCAGAGAGACAGGATTGGCGCCGTTACTGTTTAGGGTCTTTGCTGTGGGCTGCGTCTCAGGTTGGTTGTGGACTAGCCGTGCAGCCCGGATGGATTCCTGGGGTGCCACCTCTGCAGAGTGTAAACTATACGTATAGCCGTGTCCACGGTTACGGACGACCCATTTCTGAGAAGCCCCGACTAGCATGGGAATCTGCTTTCTTACCTCATCCTTGATTTGGGTTATGAGAGATTGGTCCAGCTGAGGCTGTTGAGACAAGGTGGGGAGGGAGCTCACCGAGTCGACTAGCGAGTGAATGGTGTTGGTGGATGATGTTTTGCGGGAACCTGCTGTGGCAGGACGAGCCCGATGGGAAAATGCGAGGTTGACGGGTGGTTTTGGGCGTAAATGTGAGTGTGTGAGAAGGAGTTGGTGATGAGATGAATTTGGGCTATTGTAGGTGCTTGCATAAGAAAACCCAAGCTCAAACCTTGATTATTGTCTATACCCTAGAATAGGCCACTTTAAAGCTTGCATCATATTATGGTTGGTGACGTGAACCTGTCCCATTTCCTTGGGGACAGACTTTGGGTTCTCAGGTGAAGACCCCGACCACGAGTTCAACCAGGACGGGTGGTACGACTGAAAGGAGCGCGCTACGCTCAAGGATGCCTGTGGAGGAGTGGACCCTGATGTTCTAGCTACCGCTGCGCAGATGTTTCTTATTGTCGATTTAGCCCAGAGGGCTTGTACCAGACGCTATGTTTTTATATATGTCATGTAATGAATCTTTTTTCGTTGTATGGATGTGATATTCGACTGAGATGAGTTCTTTACGAGATAGCTGCTATTCCTGGGACTATCTCAAAGGTACAGGGAGTCGGGTTCTCGTCGGTGAGAATCCGGTTCATCACAAATATCTTGTCAATGTACGTGTCTTGGCTTAATCCAATTAGCCTTTTTGATCTATCTCTATAGATCCTAATACCCAGAATGTAAGCCGCCTCTCCTAAATCCTTCATCGAAAAACTCTTTTTCAATGAGGTTTTAACAGCTTCAAGCATTAGAATATCATTTCCGATCAGTAATATGTCATCCACATATAGGAACAGAAACGCAAGTGCGCTCCCACTAGCCTTTTTGTAAACACAAGGCTCATCTTCATTCTTGATGAAGCCAAACCCTTTGACTACTTCATCAAAATGAATATTCCAATTCCGAGATGCTTGCTTCAATCCATAGATGGACCTCTGAAGCTTACATATTGTCCCAGCATTTTTAGGATCGACAAAACCTTCAGGCTGTGTCATATACACATCCTCACTTAGATGTCCATTAAGGAAAGCGGTTTTGACATCCATTTGCCATATCTCATAGTCATAATATGCGGCAATTGCTAGGAGAATCCGAACAGACTTTTGCATTGCGACGGGCGAAAAGGTTTCTTCATAGTCAACACCTTGAATTTGTCGGAAATCTTTCGCCACCAATCGTGCCTTATAGATGTGAACATTTCCATCCATGTCTAATATTTTCTTAAAAATCCACTTACAATCGACAGGTCTAACACCATCAATTTGATCTACCAAGTTCCAAACTTGATTATCATGCATGGATTTTAACTCGGATTCCATGGCTTCAAGCCATTTGTCGGAGTCGGGTCCCATCATTGCTTCCGTGTAGGTCAAGGGCTCATCATTTTCCATCAATAATATGTGGCGCTCCTCCGTAATGAGGAGGTTGAGCTTGTCAGTAGCGCGACATGCCCTTATAGACCTTCGTGGGGCTGGTGCCACAACTACGGGTTGTGCAACATCTTGCGCATCCCGTGGATCTTCAGTGGGTGATGAAATAGTTTCGGACGTTTCCTGAATTTCTTCAAGTTGCACCTTGCTCCCACTGAATCCTTTTGAGAGAAACTCCTTTTCTAAGAAAACACCATTGCGAGCGACAAACACTTTGCCTTCCGCCTTATTGTAAAAATAATATCCTTTAGTTTCCCTAGGATATCCCACAAAGAAACATTTGTCTGACTTTGGAGTGAGCTTATCTGATATCAAACGTTTGACATAACCCTCACATCCCCAAACTTTGAGAAAAGATAATTCGGGACACTTCCCAGTCCATATCTCATATGGTGTCTTCTCAACAGACTTACTTGGAACCCTATTCAGTGTGAACGCAGCAAGTTCAAGAGCATAACCCCAAAATGACAATGGAAGATTAGCTTGGCTCATCATGGACCTAACCATGTCCAACAAGGTTCGGTTCCTCCGTTCGGATACCCCATTCCATTGAGGCATTCCGGGCGGAGTTAGCTGCGGAATAATTCCACATTGCTTCAAATGATCACCAAATTCAAGGCTCAAATATTCTCCTCCACGATCAGATCGCATAAATTTAATTGTTTTGCCTAATTGATTTTTTACTTCATTCTAAAATTCTTTAGACTTTTCAAATGATTCAGACTTGTGCCTCATTAAGTAGATATAGCCATATCTACTAAAGTCATCAGTGAAAGTAATGAAGTCCTGAAAACCACCTCTGGCTATTGAGCTCATTGGTCCACATACATCGGTATGTACAAGTCCCAACAAGTCACACGCCCTCTCACTATGACCAGTGAAAGGTGCTTTGGTCATCTTTCCAAGCAAACAAGACTCACATGTGTCAAATGATTCAAAATCAAACGAGCTTAACAATCCATCTTTATGGAGTTGTTCAATGCGCTTCTCATTTATATGACCTAAGCGACAATGCCAAATAAAAGTGGGATTCAAATCATTTGGTCTAAGCCTCTTATTATTAATGTTACAGACATATTTATCCTCAAGATCAAGAACATATAATCCATTCACTAATGGACAATGAGCATAGAAAATACCATTGCAAAAAATAGAACAACGTTTGTTCTCTATTACAATCTTAAAACCATCAAATTCTTCCAAACATGAAGAAGAAATAATATTCTTGCTCAAAGCAGGAATGCAATAACAATTATTTAATTCCAAAACTAATCTGGAGGGTAGAGACAAGTGGTAGGTGCCGACCGCCAACACCGCAACCTTTGCGTCATTGCCGACACGAACGTCCAACTCGCCTCTTGCAAATCTTCTAGTCTCACTTAGGCCCTGCAACGATTTGCAAGTGTGAATCATCGATCCAGTATCAAATATCCATGATTCACTAGACGATAATGCAATATTTATTTCTATAACATATATACCTGAAGTGGAGTCTCACTTCCCTTCTTCTTCTTCTTTTCTTCCAAGTACTTCTTGCAGTTCCTAGACCAATGTCCCTTTTCATGACAGTGGAAGCATTCATCCTCAGAAGTAGGGCCAGATTTGGCCTTAGTTGCTGGCTTTAGCTTCGAGCCCGAGGACTCACCACTGGAACCCTTTTCCTTGCCTTTACCTTTAGGAGGCGTCCAACACTTCCTCTTTTTGTTCCCCTTCTGAATCATCATCACATGATTGGGATTCTTCTTAATGCTCTCCTCTACTGTCTTTAGCATCCCATGCAACTCACTCAGTGTTTTATCCAACCCATTCATCTGAAAGTTCAAGATCAAAGGCTCATAGCTCACTGGGAGCGACTTGAGAATAACATCAGTAGCCAAGTCTGTCCAAAGTCTCAATGTAACCAATCATTTTCATCACATGAGGATTGATCGGGCTACCTTCTGGCAGCTTGCACGCAAACAAGGACTTTGAGATATTGAACCTCTCAGTCCTGGCTTGGTTCTGAAACATCCCACGCAGCCTCTCGATCATGGTGTGAGCATCCGTATGCTCATACTGCTTCTTCTGATCAGGGGACATGGTGGCGAGCATCAGACAGCTGGCATCAAGTGAGTCATTGCAGTGCTTCTCATAAGCTCTGCGATCAGCAGCATTTGCATTGTCAGGGAGATCATCAGGATATGGCTGCTCAAGAACATACTCCTTTTTCTCTTGCTTGAGAAAAATTCTCAGGTTGCGGTACCAATCAATAAAGTTTGTTCCATTTAACTTTTCTTTCTCAAGAACAGAATGCAAGTTGAAAATGGAATTGTTACCGGCAGACATGATCTACAACATTAAAGTAAGGCAAGATTTCAGCACTAAGTTTATGTAAAAACTTTCATTAACTGATTTAACAAAACACAACCTACTATATCTAAGTCATCTTCCCTTTAATGACATATAGTGGTTCAAGACCCATAATCACTAAAATCCTAGTGAGCTTTACCATCACGGCTAGAAAATTAGTGATACAGGTAAGCAACAAATTGCTAATCATATCTCGATACGACTCTTATTTGTTGGGTGGCATCCAATGCCCCGGCCCCAACCCCATGCCTTAAAGCCCAAAACTGTTTTGATAGCTTTGCTGAGTAAACCAATACTATGCTTGTGAATGTCCGACATCCACCCTATACAAAAGAGATAGCTGAGGGTACTCTACTTTGGTAAATATACCACACAACGATCAAAGTTTATAGCTGCAGCTATTGGTAAAAGACATAAAAAAACTCAACTTTTCTGAGGGAAGCTATTCTATCATGATTAAAACATCCACCATATGTAAAAGCATGAAAGAATAATATGACAGGAAAATAAACATCACAGGCATATAATCATATTATATTGTGAATAGTATGGCCTCTTGCATCACAGTGGGTTCCATCGCCATGGCTCCAATGTGACCTCCATTGCCATCCGTCCTGTCTTGTGGTGATCATCATCACCATCATGATTGAAGCCTCCATGAAAAGATACTAAGCTACTACATCTAATAGCTAGTTAAATAATTACATGAGGATTCAAGCAACACAAGTCGACACGCAGGTCGTTATACAATAATGGTGCAACCTCAACCCGGTTGTGTTAACTTGCGACACGCATGCCGCACAAATCATCACATATATCATCACATGACATTGAGGCCATACCATTCACATCATACCCTGCAAAAACAAGTTAGGTGTACGACGTGTTCTACCAAAGTAGCGCTTAGGAAGCCGCTATAGCGAGAAAGCAACGGCGGTCCCGCATCACAAAATTACACAGATCGCATCTTTGGAATTCTTATGAAAATCTCATCGGAGTGATTGCATCACCACAAATCCGAGCCATTCATAATGCCTCAATTTTCACTAGGTCAATCACATTGACCGTGCAACCTTTTCACTTGAGAATACTACATCTACACATGACCTCGATCTGTTGGTTCAATCAGCTAACTATGCATACAGTTAGTCCTTGATGGTGATTCCAGCCGGTAGGGACATGTCGTATGCACAACAAAGAAAGAACATGAACTAATCTTTTTGGTCACGTGCTGCGCAATCAACTCGCTCCAGTTTTAACCCCATATGACCAATTGATCTAATTAAACCGTGCAAAAGTAATAGATCCAATCTACTACAACAACATATCACATATATGCTAATGATCCAGACCAAAAATTACACAAACCTGGCTCTGATACCACTGATGTACTATTCAGGTAGGCTATGCTAGCATCACTATCGTATAAACCTAAGATACTTGCGAGTAGAAGATCATAGATCGTTACCACTAGATGCGCAGTGCAGCGGAAGAAGTCACGCGTCTATGTAGACAAAATAGTCGATCACGTCCCACGAATCGAGCTCCTCGTCCTTGATCCCAGCAGCCGATCAGCGCAGCAGTTGAAGCAGCGCCTCCACGGAGTTCACACGTACGGGGATGGAACGCTGGGCGTCGGTGCGCTAGCACCGCACGCACGGAAAGGGCGGCGGCCGAGAGAGAGGAGGAGGCGGCGGCTAGGGTGGTGGCGCGGCAATCAGATTGTCTGTGGCTGCCCCTCCCTCATATATATATAGGGCGTACTAATAGGCTTCTATCTCATAGGCCCATTAGTAATCCTAATCCTTCTTGGATTAATATCCTCTTGGGCCTTTAAACCTGCCCAAGATGTACTCCCGTCTATTGTAAAAGTTTTCATCCCTGATCAATCAAAATAATTACTTTTCCAAGTACCTTTACTTTTTTTATCGACGACTTCACCTTAGTTGTACTAGATTTTTTTCTTTCTCTCGACTAATCTTTCGATCCAAGCAGGGCTGCATCGCTTGATCTCCGGCTTGCTTGTAAGTTCTTTTGTCAATTTTTACCTGTGCTCTCTAGGCTTTAACTATCGGGTGCATCGATGTGGTTTCGTCTAGATCTCCTAAAAGTTATCGTACCTTAGCGTATCACTTTTATCTTGGTCTAGTTGTTACATAAATTTATCCAACGTTCTTGTTGGGTTGATCAAAGTAGCCGATTTAGGTTAATTTGCTCTGCTTTGATTTACATTTAAAGTTATCGATATTAACTAGATCTTAATAGATTTGTTTATTTAATTATGTTAAGTTTTAGTTTTTATCACCAATACCCCGTCCATCTTTGAGTTTATTATCGGCTTTCAAGCCTCTAAGCGTGTAGCCGATCTGGGCTTAAATTTGGACTTTAAACCATCATCGGTTAATTTTCACCAATCTCATATCCAAAAGGACAGTTCGGAATTATAGCCGATCTGTGAATTTTATCCCTTATCAATTATAGGTCTAATTGAATGGCACGTCGCGCACACCACAAGCGCACCGATTTACACGCTCTTTATTTGAGTAAACCAGATCTCCGAGGCCTATCGTGGGTTGTTTGCACAGAGGTTCACCACTCGATTTTTGCGTCAATAATCAATAACCAAATCTATTGTAACCTTCGCTTATGATTTTTCTCTCAATATAGAAAAAATCTTGCCATCCACATGCCTTTTTATAAAAAAGAATAAAGTATCTTTTTTAGGTTTTACCTTGGTATCCTACGAGGATTTGTCTAATTTCAAATGCGGATCTACTATAGATGGGGTAAAGCTGATGTACCAAATAATTTTAAGAAAATACTCAGAATATAGCATTTTACACGTATACAGTATCTTACAAATATTCACTTTGACTGATAGTCGAGAGGAAAACAAACATAGAAAGTTTATTATGCCATTAACTTGCAAATATTTAATAAGTGCTAATTTTTTTCATTTGTTAAGGGCCCCGCCACTGTCTACTCCCTACAGCTTCCAGCGCTCTCCACACCCTCGGGCACGCTGGCACCGGCGCACGGATGTCATCAGCGCATTGCCATCTTCTGTTCTGGCCATCTCGATATGACAGAGGAAGGGGAGGAGGATGGGAGTGGAAGGAGAGAGAGTGGACTAAAAAAATATCAAGGACCCACATGAAAAAGCTATGCGTTGAATGTTATAGTTTCTGAATTGAATGTCTTGTTGACGTGATAACATACACTATTATAGGGGTTAAGACTGGCCTAAGGGCTGCTCCTATGTTTCTAACGAGATGCATGGAGGAGAAAGCAACAAATGAATAATACGGAATATATTGGAGTACACGTCCTTGGATAGAACTTGTTAGCACATGTCGGTACCGTGGGACCAGAATCCCTAGGGTCACTCACTCATGGGATTAAACTACTCGGGAAAGTTTGCCCGACTACTCCGTGGCAGTCGGCTATGGTCTAAGACAACGTAGTTGACCAGGAGAACTAGTCGTGTACTGTTAGGAGACTCCCCAAAGTACCCTATTATAGTACTCTTTGTTGTATACTACTAGGATCATTTAACCGGCTTGTAACTCTACTCCCCGGGTATATAGGGCGGAGTACGGACCCCTCTAAAATAACTCAACTCATACGCAATACAATCAAGCATACAGGACGTAGGGTATTACGCAAATTACGATCCGAACATGTCTAAATCATTGTCTTGTGTGTGCACCAATGTTCATAGAACTCGGCGAGACCCACAATACTACTCTCTGAGATACCCCTAGATAGATACGCCGGAGATAAATCTTCGACAGGTACCCCGTGCTCTCACTAAACACCTATACCCCGTACACCATACTAATACTAGGTTGTTGCAGCCACCCGGCATGTAGAGGGGTGAAAGGATTGTGTGGGTAATTAATTGAAATGGTATTTAATTTATAGGTCCCACCTTAGAAATATGTGAGAAGCTAAACATCAAATAAATTTATATAGTATTGACAATATTAACGCTCTCAAACAAAGTTGGTAGTACAAGGTCCTTGTTTGGTTTTGGTGATTGAGTGACAACTTAGATGAACTAATATATATTTAAGTGAAATACACGGGTGATTAGTCCACAGGTAATTATGTGATGAAGGAGCTCATTGCATATGAGACATGACATGGAGTCATGTGACTAAGTGGAGAAGATTAAGACAAGACTTGGTTTGATGGACCGGTTGCAAGTGTGAAGAGAAAGTCAGAGGCTAAGCGCTGGACCGTGTGGCGGGATGCTTGAGCAATGACTTGGCGCCGATGGACCAATGCAACGGTGAAGAGCAAGTGAAGTCAAGATCGATGAACCAATACGTCGCATGATGATATGAAGTGGATCATATCATTTGTGATGACGTTGGTGCATATGTTGCATCAACATTGGAGAAGATGGAATGGAATGCGCAAGGCAAAGGTATAACCAATAGGCATTTCATTTAACCGGACATAGGTGAGTAGAGAAGTTTACGACCGGGTTTAGGATAGATGGTTGTACTATCAAGAGGGGCAAACTTGTTTGCATATCAGTTATCTAGTGCCACTTTGATCATTGACTTGCATGTTGTGCATTTAGATGAGTGGCGACGAACATCGTGAAAGGCATTGTTGAAAATCTTTGAGAGAACAAAGTTCTGACAGGGAGTCGGACTCTCCGTGGATAGGGCTCGGACAGTCCGTGAATCGTGGGTTGACTTGAGTATAGACTTGAGAACTTTGAGCCAATTATCGGACCGTCTGTGTGGGTACCTCGGATAGTCCGTGGTGAGATTGGATTAAAATATGTGGGAAATTCCGTTCGGATGGCCGATCGGCGTGTCCGATCGTCCCTCAGACAGTCTATGGTGTGGGCTCGGACTGTCCATGGTGTGTGTTGACATGTGGACCCTTTGAGCGCTGATATCCAAGTCATTGCATTGACTTCGGAGTGGATGAGCTGAATGTCGGACAGTCCGTGGCGTGGCTCAGATTGTCGGTGGAACATGCACTATGAGAAGACCCACTCTGTCGATCTCTTGAGCGCTCAAACATTGCGATGTTGTTAAGATCGAGTGGCATGGTAAAGAGAGCAAAAAACCCTTTTGATAAATGTTTGTGAAAATGCTAACTCACTCACACATAAGGTGGTACACTTATGGGGTTTGCACATTTGCAAAGGGGTTGAAGTTTTGGATGATGGATATAGTTTGTGGTGATCTTGGTTTGTAATTTTGCTTTGATCCAAAGTGTTTCAGGTCAAGAATTCCATTGGGTTGGATAGTCCTCTGAATGAGCTTTCCATAGAGTCGAAGATCAACTAATTTGGACTTCGGAGCTAAAAGTTATGGCCGTTTTACTGAGCTTCGGTTGTGCTGAAAATAGAGTGACGGACAGTCCGAGGTTGAGGTCGGACAGTCCATATAAATTCGCCCGGTTTTACACAGAGACATTTCCTGATGATCTAGAGGGTCAGACCGTCCGAGGTTAAGGTCAGATAGTCCGTGAGAGACGCGTTTTTGACCGTTTGGATCTCAACGACTAGTTTTTTGAATGACGGACTGTCCGAGAATGAACCTCGGACAGTCCGAGAGAGCCGTTAGAGCTCGGAAAAATGGTGTAATGGCTAGTTTTCTCTCCCTCTATAAATAGAAGGGTGTCCGGTGCTTGGGTAAGGTTGAGCACCTTGGGAATGTGTTTCCCATGGTAGTGCTTGCCTTGGGAGTCCGCTAACTCACTTGTCCATGCGAGATTGCGAATCTATTGCGAGTGAGTGCAAGTCTAGTGCATTTGCTTTGAGAGGTTCCATCGAGTGGCACTAGGTGTTCGTGTTGCAAGCCGGTTTGCTTGTTACTATTGGAGGTTGCCACCTCCTAGACGGCTTGGTGGATTGTGGCTCCGTTGAAGCATGCAAGGAGATTATGCGTCGCTCCGGAGAAGGATTTGTGAGGGGGATTGTGCTCACCCCGCGGGGATCGCGAAAAGCAACTATAGTGGAGCGTGTCATTGAGTTACCACACTTGCGCCTGGTGTCTTGGTGTGCCCGGAGTGGCAAGCGGCTTCAGAGCTTTGCTCAAGAACCATCAAAGTGTTGGTCGACACAACGAGGACTAGCTTGGTGGCAAACAAGTGAACCTCGGGATAAAAATCACCGTGTCAACATTGTCTACTCTTCTCGGTGGTTTGCACTTCTCCATCACAAGCATTGTATTTCTGTCCTTATATGTATTGTGCTTGTGTGATTGCTCTTATTATTAGTTGGCTTGTGTAGCTTGCTAGTTGTCTTCTTGCTTGTGTAGCTAGAAGTAGCGATCTTGTGAGTAATTAGCTTGTGTAGCTTAATTAGTCTCTTTGCTTAGTTTGTGTAGCTAAGTATATTGAGCCTTTGGATTAGACTTGTGTAGTCTTATCCATTGAGCCTTGCTAGTGAGCTTAAGAGCTTTGTGCTTTTGCTTACTAGTTGTGTAGGAGCTCCCCGGTGTGTGAAGTACTAGTGGCATAGGTTTGTGTGATCTTGCTCCTAGAATTATTTAGGCGAGCTCGTGCTAGCCCGACACCTTATTAGCTTGTTTAGGATCTTTTATAAGGTGCTAGTGAACAAAGATAGATGGGTGTAGTCTTGGCTAAACCGATAGTTTTAATTCCGCATTTGTTTCGGTTAGCCGGTGTGTTAAGTTTTTAGAAAGGACTATTCACCCCCTCTAGTCCGCCATCTGGACCCTACAACAAACCCTCTAGTAAGAGTATAAAACTACAACTAATACTTCCATGCTTGGGGAAGCAACAAAAAAATGCAGAGGAGCAAGTTGTGGAAAAACTGGTCATCTAACTAGTTTTAAGACCGGTCTAACCTCTTTTTCTAGCGTTTCTAAAAATAAATCCAAACAAAAGATGGTGAAATCCAAAAAAACTGATATTAGTGTTTGGGAAATTGTTAAAGCCAAAGGCCATGAAAAGCATAAGAAGATAAAGACAAAGCCTATTGATGAGCTTTTCGCTAAGCCTCCAAAATAGAATAATGTCAATGATGCTTGTCTGCCTAAAAATTTCAAAGAATCAAGACCACCTTCAAAACAACAATTCAATGATCAGAAATGGTAATGGAATAATTCTCCTACATCAATGTTGTTTCCATCAGATGGATCATATATTATGCCATGGGGGTCTTATTGAAGCATGCCATATTCTTGTCCACCAAAGTTTCAAAATAGGAAGAAGTCCATTTTTTACCATTGAACTATTGCCGAAGTTTGATTTTGGCCATTGAACTTCAAAATCGGGTATTTTTTACCATCCAACTATGAAATAATATTGCATTTTTAGAGGTGGTTTTGGTAATATTGCATTTTATAAAAAATAACATATGATTTAATCTCTAAAAATGTATAACTAATTCATTTTAAGTCAAAAATATGAAACCAGCATCAACTTTTTTCTAAAAATATAGCCAATCTATCGGTACAATGTTCTTTTTTCTAAAAATATAGCCAATCTATCGGTACAATGTTTATAATTATTTGGATTTTATTTATTCATTTTTATAGTGTTTTATTTCTCATAGTCATGACATGTACTTATTTAAATTATCATTTTGTGCTTTTACTTTATGTTTATTACATAATTAATTAATTACATAATGCTTGAGCAGCTCCTTTTGTCCGAAACATATTACCTAGTTACACAGTTGAAATAAACTAAAGGATTAGCAATGCAATATCTAAATAGAATCTTTAAATGGAGGAGCATGGCGTGTGTGGTGTTGGTGTTGCATTCTGAGCTATTATATGTAACCGAAGTTTGCTGGATCATTTTGGCCAATATCTTGTCAAATATAACACAAAAATGTAATTTTATTAAATAATGTGCATGCCCACAAGAAGTAAAACACTACCAAAAGAAAAAATAAGATCCAAATATATTTAAATACCTTACTAATAGATAGATTATATTTTTAAAATTTGTTTGGTGTCGGTTTCATATTTTTCTGATTTAAAACGAATTAGTTATACATTTTTTGATATTAAATAAAAATTTATAATTTTTTGAAAATACATATACCGGCAATACCACCTTTGAAACCAGCTAGAGGGCTAAGTTGCCCGGTTTTCATAGTTTGATGGTCAAAAATACACGATTTGCAAGTTTGATGGCCAAAACCAAACTTCGGCAATAGTTTGATGGTCAAAAATGGACTTCTTTCTTTAAAATATATGGATGTCATCGACTCCTAGATATTTTTATCCAAACTATATTACTTATAGGGACCCAATAGTTAATAGTTCATCACTGGTGAATAATGACAATTTACCAAAGAGAATGGTCTACACAGGAAAAAGAAATACATATTAATCAACCAAGTATATGGTGTCAATATATAAGATTTGACACAAAGTAAGGAAAATTTGACCTTTGGAGAAATACCTGCTAGTTCTACTGATCAAATCACCCCCAATGATGAGCATGTTTCAAATGTTATAGATGAATAAAAGTCAAATTCGGCTAGGGGTGAATTGATATCAAAGTGTTCGGTTCCAAGAAAACTAGAGGAGCATAATTCCAAAATTGGAAACAATATTTGGTGAAACCAAAATTTGAAATCAAGAAACAAGGTGCTAAGGATTCTAAGCTTTGAAATTGATATAAGAAGATAGCCACTCAAAAGAAAATTAGTCAACTAGTAGGAAATGGAAGGAGGAATTCTTCGTCACCTAGAGAAAAGAAGCATCAGCGACATTGGCAGTCACCTAATTGGTCTTTCATTTATTCCAACATTCTCATACAAATTACATATCATATGTATGGATGACGTATTGTTTAGCATCGTCTTTAGAAAATTTTGGTCCAAAAAATTATTTTTTGGCACACAAGCTTTGCCAAAAAATAGGGGCATATGTTGACTACCAAATTTGACTCAGCTGTGCAAACCGGGGGGTCCGGTTTTGGTGAATTCTCAAATTGTAAGTTAGACTGCACCGGTGCATATCTCTCGTCAAGATAATAAAAATGCATGTTTAGATCATCGAATTCGGACTCCATATGAGAACATTGTGATCATTTTAGAAGTCTAAACCGGAGAAAACCGGAGGTTCGAGTTTTGTATTTTTGGAGGGTCTGGCTTTGACTTGAGAAATCAGATTTGAGCCAATCTTAGGCATGTTTTGTGATGTACATTGGACTCTCGAGGAGGCAAGACCTCTTCATGCTACTCCCTCCGTTCAAAAATGATAGGCATATTTCAATCAGCAAAAAGTCAAACTTTACAAACTTTGACCAACAATTGGTTAAATTATATATACATTCCATGAATAAAATTTGCATCAATATATTTGTAACTACAGTAGTTTTGAGATTATGTTGAGTCTTTTACTATTGGTATTGTATTTTTAGAGAAATTGATGGTCAAAATTTATTTCGAAAGACTTTTCCTCATTCAAAAGACGACTATAATTTCTGAACGGAGGGAGTATAAAGGGCCAAGGCCGATTGAGGTCATCCAAATACTAGGTATAGCTCTCTTAGTTCATTTACAAAGTCCAGTATTAGGTTCCTTGTCTCAAACTATTATAGAAACTTTTCATATGTAAATTTTCTAAGAAAAATAATAATAATAATAGGACAAATAATTCCGACAAGTACTTAAGTAGACAAAAGTGACCTGCCCAGTCCCAATCCTTACAATGTAGGCATGGAATTTGGAAGGTTTTAGTGATGGTGTTGTCACATGGGCCCGTATGTCTGAAAGACTGGAACACCAGCGGAAGCATCGGTTTTTGTGTGTTTCTTTTTGTTGAGTGCAAAAATTCGAATTTAAAAAAATTTTGGTGGAATTGTGTGCATGCAAACAAACATATAAGAGTGTCTTCTATTTGCTCCCTAAATTCTTAGGCAATTTAAATTCAAATTTAAAATCAATTTGAAGTGCTAAGGATGAAATAGTATGATTTGGATTTAATTGGATTTATTTGGATTTTTGGTTGGTTTGAATTCAAATTCTAGATTTGAATTCAAACACTAATTGGCCAAACTAATTGTCAACCATTTCTAACAGTTCGTTGGCCAAATCCCAAAACCAAAGTCCATCTAACACCCCTTAACTCTTCTCCCCAAGCCAACCAACCAGCCGGCCTGCTCGGCCTTTCGGCCCAGCACGGCCCAGCCCCTTCACCGCGTCCCCGCCGCGTCCCTCTCTTCCACTGACAGGCAGACCCCGCCTGTCAGCCTTTTCTTCTCCCCCGCGCCATCGTCTTCCTCTCGCCGCTCTCTCTCTCCCGAGCGCGCCGCCCGTGACCCCAACCACCCGAGCTCCGTGCGGCCCGACGCGATTGCGCCGCGTGTCCGCGTGCGCTCGAGCCACCCAATCTCGCCGTCCGTGCCCAGGAAACCCTAGCGCCAGCGCCTATAAAACCCGCCGCCGGCCTTCTTCTTCCCCAAGCCGCGCCGCCCCTTTGGGGTTCCATCCCGATCCAGTTCGTGAGCGGAGAGGAGAGGGAGAAGGGTGGGGAAGAGGTTGAGCGGGAGCAGGAGCAAGGAGAAGAGCCGGAGCGCCTTCCCCGCAACGCCGCCGCCGAAGCCATCGCCGCCACTCGTGGAGCCGCCGAAGGGGAGCCGGACCAGGGACGGGAGGAGGAGCACGAGGACCGCCAGACCGCGTCGAGCCTTCCCCGAGCTGCAGCGTACCTCGACGTGACCCCTAGGTGAGCGCCGCCGAGTTTCCCCCTTTCTTCTTTGTCTCCGGTGATTTCCGCCACCGCCGCCGCTGCCAGCCCCTGGGACCCAACCTTCGTGTTGTGGCCATCTTCTTCTACAGGTTCCCGTCGCCGATAACCCCTCTCGCAGCCCGCTGACGCCTTGTTCCCCGCAGCCGAGGCCCGCCGCGGCCGAGCTCTGCTCGCCGCGCGCGTGAACGCCGAGGCCATGCGCGGCCGTGGGCGACCATGAGCCCGCGCATGCGCACCCAGATGCGTTCCAGCAGCCGCTGGAGCCGCACGTGCACACGCCAACCCGAATCGTGCACCGTTGCACTCGAATTCCGTGTCGCCGTCGTATCTCGCCGGCGTTCATGGCCGCACCGCCTCTGTCCGCGTCAGGAAGCCCGATCCGAACCCAATCCGAGACTTGTTCACCCCATCCGTTCGCCTAACCCTAGCGAAGCTAACCCGGCCGATCTAGACCCGAGCTGACCTCGTTTCCGGCGAGTTCGCCGTCGACCTTCGCCGCCGGTCGTGCTCCAGAGCGCGCCACGCGTGCGCTGTGTCGCGTCGTGGCCACGCCACACACAAGACCACACCCGCATGCCACACAGCCATGCACAGAAAATCCCGATTCGGCCGCAGATCGATCCCATGCACCCGGTTCACATGCACCCCTCTCACGGTGCACCGTGGACTTGGTCCACCAGGCCAGATCCAACAGCCACCCCTTCGTGGGCCAAATCTCGCGATTAAGTCTGTTTAACCACCCTAAACTCTTCCGGCCCATTCACCTTTCGGCCCAATTCCAGCCCAGCCATCGTTTATTCTTTTTCTTTTTCTTTTAACTGCGATGACGTATGGGACCCACTTGTCATACACTGCGTGTCACTGACAGTTGGGGCCCACTGACCAGAGTTGACCCGCTGACCGTTGACCCCGTTGACCGTTGACCGTTGACCTGTCAACGCTGACGTCAGCAGGGCCCGCTGCTGACGTCATCCTAGGCGGACCCCACTGCTGACGTCAGCAGGCTAATTATTTGTTTGTTTTCTTTTTCGGGAATTATTTAATATTTTCAGAAAATGATTTAAACTTTGAAAATTAATAATAAATCAACCGTGGCTCAGAAAAATATGAAACCAATTTCTATATTTTTCTAAAATCATGATCTACGCGTTAGTATAAAGTTTGGTGTTATTTGAGTCTTCTCTCGTCGCTGTTTTAGTGTTTCTTTGCTAGTAGTCGCGTCTTATTTTATTTTCCGCAACCCTAGGAGCTCCGGAGAATCAGGAGGAGCCGGACCACTACAACAACTGCTTTGACGAGGACGAAGACCTTTGCCCAGGTTCACGCCCGACCATCTCTGAAATACCAATTAGACATGCAACTAGGCGGTGTAAGCGAGTAATAACAACTCGATCGTTGATCGAGGTGCTGAGGGGCTGCACTCGGGCAGACCCTATGGGGTACCTGTTGCGGGTACATGGTTACTTGGGGATTGGTACTCGGGGAGTACTTGAGGAGTTTGGGCGGCAATACCTGTTATGGGTGCCGATTGCGGACCATTGCGGCGGATCGCTTGTGATGCAGATACTCGCTTTACCGAACAATTAAGGACCGAGTCGTGCCCCCACTTTGGACTTGGGAAATACCGTGCTCACCATCTACCCAGTATGGGGAGGGTTCCAGCAAGCCTACTCTAGTGCGGCGCCGAGACTGTAGGAGAATCGAGCTTGATATGTGTAGGGGGGATTCGTTGCGGCGTAATCTCCCTGATTTACCACGGCCCCCGACTGGCCCCGGTGGGAAGGTTTCACGACCCTGGGGCAGATGTTAGATCGGATGTTTCCCGAGCCCAGGGAGACAGGATTGGCGCCGTTACTGTTTAGGGTCTTTGCTGTGGGCTGTGTCTCAAGTTGGTTGCGGACTAGCCTTGCAGCCCGGATGGATTCCTGGAGTGCCACCTCTGCAGAGTGTAAACTATACGTATAGCCGTGTCCACGGTTACGGACGACCCATTTCTGAGAAGCCCCGGCTAGCATGGGAATCTGCTTTCTTACCTCATCCTTGAATCGGGTTATGAGAGATTGGTCCAGCTGAGGCTATTGAGACAAGGTGGGGAGGGAGCTCACCGAGTCGAATAGTGAGTGAAAGGTGTTGGTGGAAAATAAATTGCAGGAACCTGCCGTCGCAGGACGGGCCCGATGGGAAAACGTGAGGCTGATGGTTGGATTGGGAAGTGGATGTGTGTGT
Organism: Echinochloa phyllopogon; assembly: GCA_033239725.1. Taxonomy (NCBI): domain Eukaryota; kingdom Viridiplantae; phylum Streptophyta; class Magnoliopsida; order Poales; family Poaceae; genus Echinochloa; species Echinochloa phyllopogon. Next base: position 15,801,342 of record BTCW01000015.1, on the reverse strand, counting down.
GTGTGTGTGTGAGCAGGAGTTGGTGATGAGATGAAATTGAGTTATTGTTGCTGCTTGCATAAGAAAACCTTGGCTTAAACCTTGAATATTTCTATACCTTAGAATATGCCACTTTAAAGCTTGCATCATATTATGGTTGGTGACGTGGACCTGTCCCATTTCCTTGGGGACAGACTTTGGGTTCTCAGGTGAAGACCCCGACCACGAGTTCAACCAGGACGGGTGGTACGATTGAAGGGTGTGCGCTACGCTCAAGGATGCCTGTGGAGGAGTGGACCCTGTTGTTCTAGCTACCGCTGCGCAGATGTTTCTTATTGTCGATTTAGCCCAGAGGGCTTGTACCAGACGCTTTGTCTTTATATATGTCATGTATTGAATCTTTTATTGTTGTATGGATGTGATATTCGACTGAGATGAGTTCTGTACGAGATAGCTGCTATTCCTGGGACTATCTCAAGGGTACAGGGAGTCGGGTTCTCGTCGGTGAGAATCCGGTTCGTCACAGTTGGTATCAGAGCCATACTTGACCGTAGCGCGTAACCCATAGAACGGAAACTTAGGACAGAAGCTCTAACTGAGTCCTCTATTTTATATGAAACCCCTTGGACTATTTGAAAACTATATATAAGTATATCTCAACTATTTGCAAAACTTTTGCCCTTACCTTACCTTACTAACTTGCTAACTTACTAACAACCCACTAACTGTTTGGCAGATGGAAGGAAGAGGATCAGCAGAGGAACGACGGGAGATCAGGACCACAGGAGCAGACTGTGGAGGTTTGGCAGTGCTACTGAGGGAGGTGCTGCGTACAGTGGGGATAGATGTGGACAACGTCTTCTACGAGGGCTGGACCTACGGCCCTGGTGAGGGAGTACACACCCGGTTGCAGATGGTAGTACCAAATATCCCTGGACGACCAAGGTCACTGATGCTACGGGCAGCTACCAGCGAGAGCACTTTCAGTCGGGCAGTGCAGACTATAGCCATGAGGATACTCTGACTTGCCACACTTGTGTACCAGAGTCAGCTCAGCCACACTCGTTTCCGGTACCTACCGCGAGCCCTTGAAGATCCGACAGACAGAGACGCAGTCAGCTTGCAGGCTCACGCAGCAGACCGAGAGCAGAACGTGACTCTGCGGACCTCAGTTCAGTGCATGATTGAGCAGGAATACTTGAACATTGGCCTAGAAGAGAAAGTTGCTAAGCTGAAAGAGAGGGTATGGAAGCAAGACCTCCAGCTGATGGAGAAGGACAACAGGATCCTCTTACTTGAGGAGCAACTCAGAGCTAAAACAAGGGAAGTCAGAATCTTGAACTACGAAGCTCGAAACAACAGGCAGTTGGCAGGACTGATCCGAGCAACTCACCATGCTCGAGATGTCCGTCTGGAAGATCAACTCACTGAAAAAGACAAGGAGCTAGCAGCCAAGGAAGAAGAGATAGAAGGTCTGAAGGAAGAAGTATACTGGTTGGACAGTCTCAACTCAGAACTCTAGGAAGAGGTGGATAGCTACAAAGAGAAGAGTGGACGAAACTACCAGCTGATGAAGTACGTGAGTCTTCAACAGATTATGGCAAAGGATGAAGCTCGAAGGACCCTTAGTAGTTGGGTAAGATCAGACAGGAAGAGGGTAGCAGAGATGATCACTGTGAACCAAGGACTACCAGAAGAACGCAGAGTTGAACCCAGAACAGAGAACTACAGAGTCTCACCAAGCCGAGTTGAGCCGATACCACTACCTGAGGCTCGAACCCTTACTCCCGAGATGACAAGACTGAGACAGGAACTGGCACACCTAGAGCAGCAGTTGCCAGGACCTGAGGTGGACACAGTGAGGTTGGCAGCGCGCCTCACGGACACTCTTCACAACGACAGGCAGTGATCAAGTAGCAGACAGAGACTGAGGCTGTGAGGTTGGCAGCGCGCCTCACAGGCACTTTCAGCAGTATGAGACAGATGCAGTAGGCAGTATCAGCAGATGTTAGTAGCAGTGATGAGACTTGTATCTATCTTCATGAGTAGATGTTTAGACTTAGTAGATCATGACCACCTTTTGGCTCAGCCACGATGTAGCATTCGCTTAGATGTACTAATCCTCAAGGTTCCAGGAGCTGGCCTCGGGATAGTACTCATGTCTAGGGTGTAATGCTGTAATGAATGATCGATCTTTTGGCTGTTCACCGTTGCACTCGAATTCCGTGTCGCCGTCGTATCTCGCCGGCGTTCATGGCCGCACCGCCTCTGTCCGCGTCAGGAAGCCCGATCCGAACCCAATCCGAGCCTTGTTCACCCCATCCGTGTTCGCCTAACCCTAGCGAAGCTAACCCGGCCGATCAAGACCCGAGCCGACCTCGTTTCCGGTGAGTTCGCCGTCGACCTTCGCCGCCGGTCGTGCTCCAGAGCGCGCCACGCGTGCGCTGTGTCGCGTCGTGGCCACGCCACACACAAGACCACACCTGCATGCCACACAGCCATGCACAGAAAATCCCGATTCGGCCGCAGATCGATCCCATGCACCCGGTTCACATGCACCCCTCTCACGGTGCACCGTGGACTTGGTCCACCAGGCCAGATCCAACAGCCACCCCTTCGTGGGCCAAATCTCGCGATTAAGTCTGTTTAACCACCCTAAACTCTTCCGGCCCATTCACCTTTCGGCCCAATTCCAGCCCAGCCATCGTTTATTCTTTTTCTTTTTCTTTTAACTGTGCTGACGTATGGGACCCACTTGTCATACACTGCGTGTCACTGACAGTTGGGGCCCACTGACCAGAGTTGACCCGCTGACCGTTGACCCCGTTGACCGTTGACCAGTCAACGCTGACGTCAGCAGGGCCCACTGCTGACGTCATCCTAGGCAGACCCCACTGCTGACGTCAGCATGACATCATGCTGACGTCAGCAGGCTAATTATTTGTCTGTTTTCTTTTTCGGAAATTATTTAATATTTTCAGAAAATGATTTAAACTTCGAAAATTAATAATAAATCAACCGTAGCTCAGAAAAATATGAAACCAGTTTCTATATTTTTCTAAAATCATGATCTACGCGTTAGTATAAAGTTTGGTGTTATTTGAGTCTTCTCTCGTCGCTGTTTTAGTGTTTCTTTGCTAGTAGTCGCGTCTTATTTTATTTTCCGCAACCCTAGGAGCTCCGGAGAATCAGGAGGAGCCGGACCACTACAACAACTGCTTTGACGAGGACGAAGACCTTTGCCCAGGTTCATGCCCGACCATCTGTGAAATACCTATTAGACATGCAACTAGTATGCTAGCACTTTACTTTACTCGCATGATAAACCTGCACTGCCTTTGTTATTATCCTGTTACCTTGCTACCTACTACTCACTTTATAAATATGCTATGCTATGCATGTGTTGCGATGGTTGTGATTGATCCTCTTGGCGTGAGTTGTGGGTGGTTTGGGAGGAGTAGCGCAGCTAGGCGGTGTAAGCGAGTAATAACAACTCGATCGTTGATCGAGGTGCTGAGGGGCTGCACTCGGGCAGACCCTATGGGGTACCTGTTGCGGGTACATGGTTACTTGGGGATTGGTACTCGGGGAGTACTTGAGGAGTTTGGGCGGCTATACCTGTTATGGGTGCCGATTGTGGACCGTTGCGGCGGATCGCTTGTGATGCAGATACTCGCTTTACCGAACAATTAATGACCGAGTCGTGCCCCCACTTTGGACTTGGGAAATACCGTGCTCACCATCTACCCAGTATGGGGAGGGTTCCAGCAAGCCGACTCTAGTGCGGCGCCGAGACTGTAGGAGAATCGAGCTTGATATGTGTAGGGGGGATTCGTTGCGGCGTAATCTCCCTGATTTACCACGGCCCCCGACTGGCCCCGGTGGGAAGGTTTCACGACCCTGGGGCAGATGTTAGATCGGATGTTTCCCGAGCCCAGGGAGACAGGATTGGCGCCGTTACTGTTTAGGGTCTTTGCTGTGGGCTGTGTCTCAGGTTGGTTGCGGACTAGCCTTGCAGCCCGGATGGATTTCTGGAGTGCCACCTCTGCAGAGTGTAAACTATACGTATAGCCGTGTCCACGGTTACGGACGACCCATTTCTGAGAAGCCCCAGCTAGTATGGGAATCTGCTTTCTTACCTCATCCTTGAATCGGGTTATGAGAGATTGGTCCAGCTAAGGCTGTTGAGACAAGGTGGGGAGGGAGCTCACCGAGTCGAATAGTGAGTGAAAGGTGTTGGTGGAAAATAAATTGCGGGAACCTGCCGTGGCAGGACGGGCCCGATGGGAAAACGTGAGGCTGATGGTTGGATTGGGAAGTGGATGTGTGTGTGTGTGAGCTGGAGTTGGTGATGAGATGAAATTGGGTTATTGCTGCTGCTTGCATAAGAAAACCTTGGCTTAAACCTTGAATATTTCTATACCTTAGAATAGGCCACTTTAAAGCTTGCATCATATTATGGTTGGTGACGTGGACCTGTCCCATTTCCTTGGGGACAGACTTTGGGTTCTCAGGTGAAGACCCCGACCACGAGTTCAACCAGGACGGGTGGTACGATTGAAGGGTGTGCGCTACGCTCAAGGATGCCTGTGGAGGAGTGGACCCTGTTGTTCTAGCTACCGCTGCGCAGATGTTTCTTATTGTCGATTTAGCCCAGAGGGCTTGTACCAGACGCTTTGTCTTTATATATGTCATGTATTGAATCTTTTATCGTTGTATGGATGTGATATTCGACTGAGATGAGTTCTGTACGAGATAGCTGCTATTCCTGGGACTATCTCAAGGGTACAGGGAGTCGGGTTCTCGTCGGTGAGAATCCGGTTCGTCACATTGAGAAAACTCATTCTGGATCATCTTGAGTAAATCATCTTCATTTGGTCTTAAACCTAATGGGCTACGTTCAGATCCCAAATGCACGCCGGCCAGATCTGCATTTTTTATTGTGTTCCAGGCAGAAGGCAAGAGTAAGAAAACTGTCGTCACAAAGAGAATGAATACAAACATAGTTGTCAGAAAACGACTTCACAAGTGTCAGACATGGATTTAGTTTTCAAATGCAACTATGGTACCAGTTCTAAGAAGTTTGAAACCACAATTTAGGCATGGCAGTTACTCATCAATGGCTTCTAAAATCAATCACTGAAAAGGGAACCGTGGTAATTGCATTGCTTAATTTGACTCCATATTGTTTAGAACAGTGTGAAAGTACGTGGTATAACTGCAAAAGTTATTATGACATTTATTTTTTTATAAATATATATTTCAGAAATTAGAAACTACCTAACTCATGGTAATTGTTATGACAAGCAAACACCAGTAGAAGCATCATTAGTTGTTGTGTTTTCTGTGAGCTTAGGCATTTTGAGCAAACTCTTTCTGGATCATCTCGAGCAAATCATCTTCATTCAATCTTAGGGCTAATGGGCTATGTTCAGATCCCAAATCCACGACAGCCATATCTGAATTTTTATTGTGTTCCTAGAAAGCATAAGAAAACTAACGTCACAAAGAGAATCGATACAAACTTAGTTCTGACAAAACTGTGTGTGTGCGAGCGTGCACGCGTGCAGGCGTGCGTGTGCGTGTCAATACTAAAAAAAATATTTGTAGGGGATCCCCAATTTTTTTCAGGGGCGGCCCGAAATATCAACCGCTCCTACAAAGGAATGTGTTACTTTAGCTTGTGGCCCGCCCTTGGAGAAGCATTTGAATGATTGGGCCATGGGTGACCCGCCCCTGGAAATGGTGTCATTTTCATGTATCGGTGATGGCGTGACCCACTCGTGAAAATGACCACTTTTAGGGGCGGAACACCCCATCATCCGCCCCTGCAAATAGAAACCATTTCTAGAGGCGAGTGATGCCATCATCCGCACCTGAAATTGATTTTTAGGGGCAGGTGATAGCATGGTACACCCCTAGAAATAGCCTTTTTTGAATAAAAGATTTATAACTTTTTCATATTATTCCATAGGAATACAAACTTTGTATCAAAATTGTAGACTCGGTGGGACTTAAAGCTTTCTAGTTGACAATTTTTTTCATTTAAGAACATTTAATAGTCCACAAAATTAATATAATAATGTATCTAGTTTTGAAATCTAGAAATTCTGAGTTTTCCAAATAACCTCGGATGTACAAAAGCTCTATATCAAACTTGTAGTGGTCAATGGGATCTAAAATTTGTATAGTTTGTATATTTATTTAATATGGTTTAGAATCACAAGATTATTTAGACATTAGTTATGCCATAGACGACTATAACTATGGATTCTATAGTATGAATGTAGTAAATGTGAATGTTAAGGTTAACCGGGGGCCATGACCCACCCTCGAAATGTCAATAGCAGGGTCGGCTCTGAGTCAACTCCTGCAAACACCTATTTCTAGCCGCCCCTACAAATAGGTTTTAGTCGGTAGTGTAGTGTAGTGTGTGTGTGCGCGCGCGTGGGTCCGTGTGCATGTGGATGTGTTATTACCAGGTGGTTTGAAATGAATTCCATTACTTTTAGGAGTCATCAATTCCCTATAAAATAAGGTGGCTGTTAATTTTACCGATTGTGCAAAAGAGATATTCTAATAAGTGCCATGTTTTGCACCCAAGGGAAGCCCAATTTCTCAATGTTTCATGGTTGTTCCTATGGTTACTCGTTCATGCTCCATGTCAGGTTGAACAGCACAACCAGCTTCGGTTCTGGTCCAAGAACAAAAAACCAGACCGGGTCACCGGTTGGACCGGAAAAAACACGAACAGGCAGGTTTAGTAGTTTGGTTCACCTAAAAGATCGGCCAAGCAATTGAACCGGTGCAAACCGGATGAACCGGCTGATTTTTGGTAAAACCGGTGAACCTGTACAGGTTTAATAGAACCGGCCGGGTCCGATAAAGTCACAAATGACCCCTCGGTATGCTTTGTTTTGTGTTGTGAACTCAGGGGCAGTACAGGAATTAAGTGATGGAGACGTATAAATACAGAAACTAGGTTTTCTTGTGACGGGAACACATAGGCCAGCATCCGGGGCGGCCGCCCTTCTTTACCTCTCACTCTCATGGTCTCGGCGGTGGTGGCGGTGGCGGTGGCATATTTTTCATATAATGTTATGATCAATAAATATTATATTAATAAATAGTGAACCATTGGTCTGACCAGTAAACCACTGGCCCGACCTGTGAACTAGTGAACAAATAGCTCCACCGGTTCGATCTCCAGTTTGGTTTTTTGTTCTTGGGTTTCGGTGCCACAGCACTGCGACGGCGGCCTTCACCTGGCACTGGAACTAGGAACAACATGGCGCCGCAGCCATTCAGCACGTCTGGCACCACCACCGATTTCAACTATGCGCATATTAACGCCTTACCCGAGGGAGAGATGAGCACCAGCCTTGCCAGTGTGCCCTTCCTCGACACCCTAGACCACGCAAGAATATGTCGAAGGGGGCCAGGGAGTCATCGACGATGGTTATCTCAGCTCGGTACCAGGGATCCCGCTGCCTTTAAGTGGGACCAAATTGTTCAGTGCCTTCTACATCTTGTAATAACTGAGGTAGAACCGTATCTAGACGAAGGCCAACCAAAAAGAACTTGAATAGTATCTATATACTTCCTCCTCTCCAAATTATTATTCACTGTTGATTTTTTCTCACAACATTTAACCATCTGTCTTATTCAAAAATTTAGTCCAAATATATGAAAAAATAAGTCATACCTAAAATATATGTGATGATGAAGTAAATGACGAATTAATAGTAATTTGGAACAGAGTTGGTACAATACCAAATCACGATATAAAGTTTTTATTCAATTTACTTCCTTTTTCACAAAAAATATATGCAAATAAAAATGTGTTACAAGTTAAACTATGATTATTGATGTCATCTAAGCTATTTATTATCCAAGTAAAATTAAACCATAAACTTCCTAATCATTTTCTTTTTAGTTCAAATGTTGATGGCTATAACTTATTATGAAGTACTAATTGCATATAAAACTTTCCCCAACTCATCCCTCTTATTCATGACACCTACAAATGGATCATTGGGGCCATTCAGGAGCGCTCGTGTGCCTAACCAGTCTCACCAGCACACACCTGAAACACATGGCGTGTTTGGATTCAAGGACTAAAGTTGTGTCTTTTAAACAAATGATAATCAGAGGTATTAAACATAAACTAATTATAAAACTAATTACATAAGTCATGTCTAATTTACGAGACGAACCTAACAAGTCTAATTAAGATATAATTAATACATAATTATGATATGTTACTGTAGCATTATATTATCTAATCATAGACTAATTAGGCTTAACAGATTCATATCGCAAATTAGCTCTTATTTATGTAATGGGTTTTTTAATTAATCTATATTTAATACTTCTAATTAACATTCTTACATCTGATATGACGGGACTAAATTTTAGTCAAGTGGAACCGAACACCCCCTTAGCCACACATGTATCCAAACCACGCCGTGGAGCAAATCCATTCATCCCCAACACTCAATGATGTGCAGTCCTGGGTTTAGGCGCCCATGCCTGTTTATGCCGATACATGGCGCAGTTACCTAGAGCTCATGCCTTTTCACCATCATGTAAATGTCCACTCATGTAGATCAAATCAAGGTAGAAAAAGGAGAGAAACATATGATGCCATGCAATTCAAATCACCCACACATAAGGTGGAGAAAAGAGAGAAACATAAGTTTTGAAGAAAGGAGGAATTTATTCACAATGGATGGTGGATTTGGAAGGAGGTATAATGGGAAGGGGAAGAAAGAGCAAAGCCGGATCCTCAATGGATGAGAAAGAGGGGACAAGGAGAATGTTAGGGGAATCTAGTGCCCTCAAGACTGTAGGATGAAAATCTAGTGTCATATTTGTCTTTGTATAAAATGTTTACTAGGGTTTAGCCAAAGAAGAACACCTGAGACAGTTTATTCCTAGAAGTTACCTTAAGGACCCTATCCTTGGCTCTCGAAACATACTCAGCGGTATTTGGTTTTCGTTGCAACCATGTGCTTCTAGAATGCACATGAAAACCTATCTATGCCCAAACGAAGAAATCAAACCGTTCAACTTTCATGTGTGCTAGGGAAAGAACAGAAAGTCGATACAGGCCCAGACCAAAGTACAAGCTCCTGAATATGCTAGCTGGCTTCCAAATGTTTACTCATTAAAATCATCTATACAGGCAAGCTGGCCCCGTCCACATGGATCGAGATACATGTAGGAAACTTAAATGTAGATGTACAAACAAAATACTTTGACACCCTGTCCAATTTAGATGTGGATATTTGCATACCATAAATGACTAAAATAGCACTTCGAACTTGCCACATAGATGCACCATCTGATTTTTTTAAATAGACTTCAATGACTTGTTAATACTACAAGGTTATTCAAGCAACAGTTCACACAAATACTCTTAGATGCAAGAATATGATGGCCCATTTTGGGAGTTTCCATTACTTTTTAGGATAAAGGGTGTATTTGTATACATTTATGTAATTCCTCAAACTCTCCATCATTATACTCGTTGCTCTTTTTGTCATTATGCACCAACTAGTACATTACTGACGCAAAAAGTGGGTGCTGACAGTTCACGCGGACAACACACAATCGACCTCGAAGAGTTGCTTCACTTCGATGACGAGCCGGTAATCTTGAGGTTCAGGGCGTGCCAGTCAATTTGACCTATAATTGACAAGGGATCACTACTAGAAATGTTAATATCTATGACGTATAGTGTTGGGGGCGATCATTAGGGGTACCCAAACCTATGGGATAACCGCCCTCGGTAAACATTAATCTCATGCAATTAACCAGAAAAAGAAACGAAAGTTAAGGCCCACGGCCCAGCAACAAACGAATGCCCAGTCAAGGCGCCCCGTGCCATGCCTCGATGCGAACCATAATCTCCGCTTCACTCGAGGGAACCAACCCCTCGAGCGAATCGGAGAACTCCGCTTCGGTCGAGGCCTGAGCATCGAGCCTCGAGCAACCCACGGAATGGGGAGAGCTCCGCCTCGGTCGAGACCCTCGCTCCGATGGACAATTAATGGCGCCCACTACCACCGTGTGTCCAAAGTCAAAAGGCAGATCCCTCGCCATACTGCCCTGACAGCCACGACCCCTCCCGTCGCATCCGCCAACTCCCGTCACTATGCTGCCAACCGAGGCTCTGTGCGGGCAGGCCAGCACTGTGCGAACAGGGCCCGTCACTCCGAGCTCCTGTGTTGCCAACTCCGACGACTCGAAGACCTCCATCGGACGGGAGAGACCCTCGAGCACACAGCAGGAGAAGAAGACAGGACGGCGGAGGTATGACAGGCCATTCCGAGCACTATGCGACCAACCCCGGCGCTGTGCGCACATGTCGCCACCGTGCGAACAGGGCCGGGTCACTCTAACTCCCTGTGCTACCGACTCCCACAGCGATTTTCCACAGAATGGCTGTGCGCAGGCATGGGAGACCCTTGAGATGGTGTACGGGCGAGCCATTACCGCACAAAGTACGCCTCGGATCCTCAAAACCACTCCTCGATGTCATCACCAGTACAAGAATCGACTACAGCAAACAATGACAAAGAAGCACGCCCAACGCCACTCCTACTACTGTGCGGCAACTATGCCTGAACAGCAACACGCTCCTGTAACCCCTCCTCCTTGGCCTATAAAAGGAGGGGGTGATCGAGCAAAAAGAAAAGACAACAAAAAAGATGAAGAATCCGCACACACTCGAAAAAAACACGATATTGGCACTTCGCCTCAATCATACGGGATTCGGAGGTCTAGCCTCTCATCCTAGCCTGCTTGTACCCCCTACTACTTGCAGTCTGGTGCAGAATAATACATCGCACATACCACCTTGCTGGAAGTACGGTCCTCCGACCGGAACCAGGATAAACCCGTGTCTCGTGTTATCTTCTGCATCAACCATCAGGGAAGGGAACACAACACATTTTTGGTTGGTGTCGGGACCACGATTTCTAAACACCAACAGTGGCGCGCCAGGTAGGGGGCTCATGCTGTGATCGATTGTTTCATCCACCATCTTCCTTGATGGCAACCCGAGTCATACGCGACAACCTGTTTTCGATGCCAGCATCGGATCAGCTCCCTGCCGGATTCGAAATCCGGTTCGGGAGTCTTGACTTCAGGACGACTGGCGATGGCTACAACATGCAGCTCCTAACGAGGAACGCCAGCATGAGTGTGCCACCGTCACTCCCATCATCATCACCACGACGCAAAAGGCGTTCGCGTCAACGCGCGCGGCGAACCCGCGCGGAGCAACGCAGAACGGCCCGCGCCGGCTCCCCCGAACGGGTTGAGCCCGGCACAACAAGGGCAAAAAACACTGCCACCGCGGCACAACCAGCCGAGGATAGCCCGGTCGACCCGTGGCGAAACCCCGGTGAGACACGCACCACAACCATGACCAACTCTTCATCAGTTGACACGGACATGACGGCATATGAGGATTTGCCGGGCCACCACCTGATCTCAATCCGCAACCTCATAGCAATGTTACCAGACGACGACTACCATGACTCTGGCAGCGAGTCATCCGAGAGCAGCCAGAGGATCCCCGAATGGGATTACTCAGGGCTTCGCGATCGAGAGGCCTTCTTATCATTCCAGGCTGCGGCAGATTATTGCCTAACTTGCTCCGACGACCCCAGCGAGGGGGATTACGATCCCGCCAGGGAATGCTTCGTCGTCCTTCCGGGAAAGGATGGCGGAGATGACGGGGCAGGAGAGCCAGCGCACGTCAGAGATCACGAACAGGCGCACAACAATGTTGCGCTTGCACAAGCACAACTGGCCCAAGTCCGTGAACTTGAAGCCAAGCTTGAAGAAGAACGCTGACAGGTCCGAGAGCTTTGGGCAACGCTTGAGGACAATCGTCCTATGCGCGGCATGCGTGCCAGGGAAGCCGGGCGCATAGCACGAGCCCGCATCGAGGCTGATGACGATGTGGACGACCCACTCGCGTTAGCCAGGGCATGCCAAAAGCTTATCGCCACGTCAACTCTAATCCGAGCCATGCCTGAGCCATCAACGCCCGAAGGCCAAAACCTGCGCCAAGAGGCGCAGCTCCTAATCGAGCAAACGGCTGCGCAGCAAGCCGAAAGCTCAGCCTCTCGCATCCGCAGTTCCGCCGGCCCAAAAACCGGTGGAGCAACGCGAGAGCACAAGGCATCGGCACAACAGAAAGAGGCGGGACGGCGCATCTCGCGGTTTCCACCCCCGCCGTGGAGGCCGCTACGATAGCGACGAAGACAAGAGCCCAACGCCAGAGCCCCCGGGAACCCGGGTATTTGGCCGGGAGATTCGTGTGGCCCCGATTCCCGCACGATTCAAGCAGCCGATGACCATCACCAAGTACTCGGGGGAAACGGACCCAAGGGTGTGGCTCAACGACTATTGCTCCGCCTGTTTATTGGGTGGCGCGATCGACGACGTGTAACACCCTAAAAATGCCTATTTTAAAAATTTAGTAATTAAATCGCTTTTATTTAATTTATGCTCATATGTATCTAAGGAAAACAAATTATTTATGAGAAATAAAATCAAAGCTAAGGCTAGACACATTTTGATGCATTCATGCTGGCTGCATTGAGTTTTGTTTGTTTGAAGTTCAAATCGGATTTTAAAATCCAATTCAAATTTCGCTTTTAGGCTTTGCCTTCTATTTTCTTTTCTGGCGCCGAGCCGTTTCCTTCCTAGACCCTCGACTTCGACTAGAACTCTGTCTCGAGACCGACTCCGACGCTACCGCCGTCGCCGAATCCTTCCTTGTCACGAACGCCAAGACTTGGACTCGAGATCGGACTTTGCTCTATTAATAGTCGCCTTTAGTCGCCGCCTTGATTCTCCTTTCAACTCATCCCAATCGTGCCGCAACCCAAGCTGTTGTTCTCGCCGAGAAAGTTCTGCCTCGCTCGAGACCGTTCTCGTCGGAAGAAGTTCCGTCTCGCTCGAGACCCACCCTCGATCTTCGCCGTCGGAGCTTCGCACTCGTCGGAAAGCACTCCAGGAGGTTCGCCTTGAAAACCCGAAGCTCTCCATAGCGTTCTTGCTCCGATTCTTGCCGTACCCTGCACTAATTTTGGTCCGCTGTCGACCCAGTAGTTTCTCCGCCGCTGTGTTCGAGCGTCGCTAGCGTCAAGCCTCGAAGCCAGCATAACCCTCGAAAAGCCGTTTGTTTTGAGCCATTAGATCTAGATCCAACGCCGCCGCGTCAGTTCGGGGCCCTGTTCGAACCGGAGGATGCCTTTGAAGCTGACTGTTTTGCAGAACAAGCCTTCACGTTTTTAAAAAACCAACCCGCAGTCCAATCTAGTTCAAAAGTATTTTCAAATGAGTCCTTTTTCTTTTGTTTCAACCTCTGCAAGCTTTTAAAAGTTGCGCCCGAGGCCCTGTTTTGTCTTTTAACAGTAAAACCCTCGAATCTTCAAATAAAATTATGTTTTGACCCTCGAAACTTTCGCAGTTTAGCCTCGAACCGTAGAGACGCTATAGCTTCTCTGTTTTAGCTCCGATTTGAGTGATTTTCGCGTTCTTGTGATCGTAGCGAAGCGTAGATTAGTTTCGAAGCTTTCTTTCTTCCGTTCTTTATTGTTTGGTGTACTGTTCTAATAGATTAATATTGTTTGCATGTACTGGATTGTTCGGTTGCTTGTGTGTATCTTCGAGAGTCCAGTTGGTGAGCAGTACGCGTTCGAGTTCGAGGGGTCCGGGTACCAGCAGCTTCAGGAACAGCAGCAGCAGTTTGTGGAAGGCAAGTACAGCACGGACAATCCTTGCTACCTAAACACCTTTACCCATTAATTTCGGCATATGCATGTGTCAAATTTTGATCCTATTAAGGTTGTACCTAGTCTGTTTATCCTTTACCTTGATTACCTTGGGTTTATTTGCATTTGGATAGAAATTTGCTAGGCGCAGCTACTGTCACAATTATTTTACTATTAATCATGACTTAATGGTTCACTTCAATGTTAATGGTAAAATTTGCTTTTAGCAACTTGGATCAGGGAGCTAGGGCGTATGCTTCGAGCCTGGCCCTAGTGTCTCTCCGTAAGGACTGGTTCTTAAAGCGGCAACCCAGGAGCCTGTCGTCACCACCGGAACTATAATGGCTCTGGTCTTGGACAAGTAACTTGTACGGCTTTAACTTAACAGTAGTTACCGAGGGGCCACCGGCGTTATGAGAAGCGTGGGTGAGAGTATGGTTTGATCCACCGAGGACGGAGTAGCCGTTGGCTTTGCCCTCGTGAGGCACAGTCCCGTGTGGGAGCTTCCGTATGGCGGGGGTTCTACACGTTGCGCTATTTAATTCTGCTTTTGCATTACTTTTCTGCGATTGGACGCCATTGACCCCCCCCTCGTGCTGCGGCACGGGCGTAAGTCAATCTCGGTGCCTTGGGTCATGCTGCCTAGGTTGTACCATAACGGCTGCTGTTTTGTTAAAGTGTCTTGTGAAAAGCCTCGTAGCGTCCCTATGCGGTCACACCTTGGAAGTGTGATTTGTGAGGTCTGATCCACCTCCGCGTGGTTGGGTGCAAAGTTCTTCTGAACTTTTACGCGACTGGTGGGTAAAGGGCGAAACCTCTGCAGAGTGTATAATCTATCATGATAGCCTTGCTCAGGGTCAAGAGCGGCCTGGATCCTTTCTGATTAGAAGATGATGTTTATTACTACTGATTAATGCCTACTTCTACTTTATTAATTGGGGAAATTCAACCGGGTTTCACATAAATGTTGTATCTTCGAGACTCCCTCGAATACCCTCGAGAGACCCTCGAATCAAACTAAAATCAGCCAACTAAAAAGGCTAATGCAGTTCAGCCGAGTCAAGCCTTACTTTTTAGCCTTCATAATCTGTGTTGTATTTGCTAAGTAACTCTGTTACTTACACTCGCTGTTGTTATTATTTTTGGGCAAAATCCCGGATGGGTAACAGATGGAATAGAAGGTACTGCTGCCGTCGAATTTCCTGAAGATCTGCCTTTCTACTAGCTGTGCTCAACCAGTCAGTGTCCCTGTGGATTATGGACTTCGGCTTCGTTTAGATTAGAGAGAGATTAGTCTTTGAGTCTTCCGCTGTAATTTTCTTTAAGTTTGAGTCAAACTCTGATGTAAAAACCTTTTATTTTAATCGAGCATTGTGTTCGATTATCATATTTGTTTGCTATATGTGTAATGACTTCCTGGGAACACATATGGCCGCATCTCGGGTTTCTGTGTAAAACCGGGTGTGACAGATTGGTATCAGAGCCGTGTTGACTGTAGGATCACAGCCTAGATAGAATAGTTGAAAAATTCTTAGGAGACCACCCTGATTTTGTTTCAGATCATTTAGCTACGTTTTCAAAACCAGTGCTGTCGAGTCTTGTCTGAATCATGTCCTTAGGTGCTTGATTTGATTGCTATGATGCTTATGTTTGATTTGGTTTTTTGTAATGATTGTGATGGTCATAGACGCGAGTCTATCTCCATCTAGTTATAGGACTAAGGTTTAAGGAATATTAGTGAATAAATAGTTGGGTTTTCTATCTCCTTTGCACTTCCTCTGTCTTACTCTCTACACCTCTGAATCATATCTTTCCAAGTACTGCCATCTTCTCATACACCATCTGCAAGCATGGGTTATCTAATACCAGTTGGCGGGGGTACTGATGAGAGATCTCTTGATATGGTAGATGGTTAACACCAGAGGCAACCCCGGAGGCAGTGGAAGCATCCAGAACCAGAACCCACCACCTCCACCACCGCCACTCACCATGGAGCAGATGATGCAGATGCAACTTCAGCTGACACAGCAGATGGCGCAAACCATAGCACTGATGCAGCAGAATCAGCAGAACCCGCCCCAACAGCACTACGTGCAAGCCCGAGATAAAACGGGAGAGTTTATGAAGGGACGCCCTCCTACCTTCAACAAGTCTAGCGACCCAATGCAAGCAGAGGACTGGCTCAAGGCGGTGGAACGACATCTGGACATCGCACAGTGCAACGACCGGGAGAAGGTGTTGTATGGAAGTGGACAGCTCCAGGGAGCAGCTTTGGATTGGTGGGATGCGTACCAATATGCTCACCCCAATCGTGATCAGATCACTTGGCAGGAGTTCAGCGACAGTTTCCGTTCTCACCACGTGCCGGAAGCGCTGATGACCTTGAAAAAGAAGGAGTTCCTGGCTTTGAAGCAGGAAGGTATGAGTGTCACCGCTTATCGTGACAAGTTCATTGAGTTGGCCCGTTATGCTCCAGAGGACGTGAATACGGATAGGAAAAGGCAAACCCGATTCCGAGATGGCCTGCATGATACACTCCAGTACCAGCTCCTGTGCTCTAAGTTCGCCACTTTCCAAGAACTGGTGGATAGCGCACTACTGTTGGAGCACAAGCGCCGTGAGATGGAGGAAAAGAAGAGGAAGCTCCAAGGCACACCGTCAGGAAGCTATGTTCGACCCCGCTACAATCATCAGACAGGAAATCAACAGATGGTGACTCCGCAGCGTTTCCAAGGACAGTCCGGTTTGATGAACCGCAACCAGTATCAGCTACGACCCCAGTATCAGCAGCGTCCCCAGTACCTACCAGCACCCCCTCAGCAGCGACCCTCGAACCAGCCACCGAATGGTCCTGCTCAACGCCCCAATCCGGCCAGCAATACGCCTACAGCACCAAGGTGTTTCGGATGTGGTGATCTGGGACACTATGCCAGCGCCTGCCCTCGAAAGGCTCAGAACCCCGTCGAACAGAACAGTAATTCGAGGATTGGACAACCCCCGAATCAGAATGGGAATCAGCAGCAGAATCCAGCGAAGGGCAAGGTCAACCACATGGGAGCTGAGACCCTCGAAGGAGCCACAGATGTCGTTGTGGGTACGTTCCCTATCAACTCGACCCTCGCAACTGTTTTATTCGATACTGGAGCTTCGCATGCTTTCATATCTGCTGTTTTCGTGAAAAAGAATATGATGATGTTGCAACCTATGGGGAACCCCATGGTAGTTAGTTCACCTGGGGGAGAACAGCGAGCCACTTTACGTTGCCCCTGTATCACCGTCACAATAAGGGGGGTAGACTTTGTGGCGAACCCAATAGTCCTAGAAACCCTTGGGTTTGACTTGATTCTGGGTATGAGCTGGTTAGCCAGATATGATGGGGTGATTCAATGTGCCAAAAGAACAGTGCAATTGACAGCAAAGACTGGTGAGAAAGTGGAATACCAAGTAGCTAGCCCCGTGGGACACAATCAGATCTATCAAGCCGAAGGTGTAGCACTGGAAGACATCAGAGTGGTGTGCGAATTTCCCGATGTGTTTCCAGATGAGTTACCAGGTATGCCCCCAGTCCGCGAGGTTGAATTTGTTATTGATCTTAAACCTGGTACTGCACCTATAGCTAAGAGGCCATATAGAATGGGAGTAAAAGAATTAGAAAAACTTAAGGAGGAATTAAAGGCATTGTTAGCAAAAGGGTATGTTCGTCCTAGTTCGTCCCCTTGGGGAGCACCAGTTTTGTTTGTGGATAAGAAAGATGGGACTCAGAGATTGTGTGTGGATTATCGAGCTTTGAACGAAGTGACCATCAAGAACAAGTACCCGTTGCCAAGGATTGATGACCTCTTCGACCAGTTGAAAGGAGCATGTGTGTTCTCTAAGATCGATCTCCGGTCCGGCTATCATCAGATGAGGATACGAGTGTCTGCATCCCCAAGACAGCTTTCACAACCCGTTATGGTCTATATGAGTTCACTGTCATGTCTTTTGGATTGACAAATGCACCGGCATACTTCATGTATTTGATGAACAGTGTGTTCATGGATTATCTTGATAAATTCGTGGTAGTGTTCATTGATGACATTCTGGTTTTCTCCAAGAATGAGGAAGAGCATGAAGAACATCTGAGGTTGGTGATGCAGAGACTTCGTGAGCATCAGTTGTATGCCAAGCTGAGCAAGTGTGAGTTTTGGTTAAAGGAAGTAGCATTCTTGGGTCACGTACTGTCCGATGGTGGAGTGGCCGTCGATCCGAAGAAGGTTAGTGATGTGTTGAGTCAGAATCCGCCTAAGGATGTGAGTGAAATCAGAAGTTTCCTTGGAATGGCTGGATACTATCGGAGATTCATAGAAGGATTCTCCAAGATTGCTAAACCCCTGACGGCGTTATTGGAGAAAAATGCCAAGTTTGTCTGGACTGAGGAGTGTCAAGTTAGCTTCAAAGAATTGAAGAAGAGGCTGACAACAGCACCCGTGCTAGTGTTGCCTGATATAACCGAGAGCTTCTCTATCTACTGCGATGCATCTCGACTAGGATTGGGATGTGTACTCACGCAAGAAGGCAGAGTAGTGGCCTATGCTTCGAGGCAGTTGAGGAAGCATGAGCAGAATTACCCGACACATGATCTGGAATTAGCAGTTGTGGTGCATGCTTTGAAGATTTGGAGGCATTACTTGATTGGACATAAGTGCGATATTTACACTGACCACAAGAGTCTCAAGTATGTGTTCACACAGTCAGATCTGAATATGAGACAACATCGTTGGTTAGAGTTGATCAAGGACTACGATCTGGAGATTCATTATCATCCAGGGAAGGCCAACCTGGTGGCAGATGCTCTGAGTAGAAGGAGCTATGTGAATAAGATCACGGGACATTGTCTACCCGAGGAACTCAGTTTAGAGTTTGAGAGGATGAGTCTGGGATTTGTAACCAGCGTCACCGAGATGGCAGTAGAACCGACCTTGGAACAAGAGATCAGAAAAGGACAGCTCACAGATGAGAAGATTAAGGAAATCATGGAACTGGTGGCATTAGGAAAAGCCCCTGGTTTTCGAGTGGATGACCAAGGAACATTGTGGTATGAGAAGAGGATCTGTGTACCAGATATAGTGCAGATCAGGGATGCAATTCTTAGGGAAGCCCATGAATCGGCGTATTCGATACACCCAGGTAGTACCAAGATGTATCAAGATATCAAAGAGAGATTTTGGTGGTACGGATTGAAGAGGGATGTGGCCACATACGTAGCTCTATGTGACACGTGCCAGAGAGTCAAGGCTGAACATCAGAGGCCAGCAGGTTTGCTCCAGCCCCTGAACGTACCTGAATGGAAGTGGGAAGAAGTCGGTATGGATTTCATCACAGGCTTACCCCGCACTCAGAGAGGATTTGACTCCATCTGGGTAATTGTGGATCGTCTGACCAAGGTGGCGCATTTCCTTCCAGTAAAGACCACCTATTCGGGAGCCCGACTAGCAGAGTTGTATATGGAGAGGATTGTGTGTTTGCATGGGGTACCGAAAAGAATAGTGTCAGATCGAGGTACCCAATTCACATCACATTTTTGGCGACAATTGCATGAGTCTATGGACACTAAGCTACAGTTCAGTTCAGCTTACCATCCGCAGACAGATGGGCAGACAGAACGTACGAATCAGATATTGGAGGATATGTTGAGGGCATGTGCACTACAATATGGTGTCAGTTGGGACAAGAGTTTACCATACGCAGAGTTTTCATACAACAACAGTTATCAGAAGAGTTTGCAGATGGCGCCATTCGAGGCCCTGTATGGCAGAAAGTGTAGGACACCACTGTTCTGGAATCAGACTGGAGAAAGTCAGGTGTTTGGACCTGAGGTACTAAGAGAGGCCGAACGGCAAGTGCAGATAATCAGGCAGAATTTGAAAGTGGCACAATCCAGACAGAAGAGTTATGCAGATAACCGACGAAGGTACCTCAATTTCGAGGTGGGAGACTTCGTGTATCTCAAGGTGTCACCAATGAGAGGCGTGAAGAGGTTCAACATGAAGGGCAAGTTAGCACCTCGATACATTGGACCGTTCAAGGTACTTGGTCGGAAAGGTGAGGTGGCATATCAGTTAGAGCTACCAGAGAAGTTAGCGGGAGTACATGATGTGTTCCATGTGTCTCAGTTGAAAAGGTGTTTGCGAGTACCTGAGGAACAGATTCTGATTGATGAGCTGAATGTGGAGGAAGATCTTACCTATACTGAGCATCCTGTCAGGATTTTGGAAGAGACAGAAAGAGTCACCAGAAATAAAGTGATCCGGATGTGCAAGGTTCAGTGGAGCCGCCATTCAGTGGATGAAGCGACTTGGGAAAGAGAAGAAGACCTCAGAGCTGAATATCCACAGTTATTCCCATCCACGTCCGAATCTCGAGGACGAGATTCAGCTTAAGGGGGGTAGGTTTGTAACACCCTAAAAATGCCTATTTTAAAAATTTAGTAATTAAATCTCTTTTATTTAATTTATGCTCATATGTATCTAAGGAAAACAAATTATTTATGAGAAATAAAATCAAAGCTAAGGCTAGACACATTTTGATGCATTCATGTTGGCTGCATTGAGTTTTGTTTGTTTGAAGTTCAAATCGGATTTTAAAATCCAATTCAAATTTCGCTTTTAGGCTTTGCCTTCTATTTTCTTTTCTGGCGCCGAGCCGTTTCCTTCCTAGACCCTCGACTTCGACTAGAACTCTGTCTCGAGACCGACTCCAACGCTACCGCCGTCGCCGAATCCTTCCTTGTCACGAACGCCAAGACTTGGACTCGAGATCGGACTTTGCTCTATTAATAGTCGCCTTTAGTCGCCACCTTGATTCTCCTTTCAACTCATCCCAATCGTGCCGCAACCCTAGCTGTTGTTCTCGCCGAGAAAGTTCCACCTCGCTCGAGACCGTTCTCGTCGGAAGAAGTTCCGTCTCGCTCGAGACCCACCCTCGATCTTCGCCGTCGGAGCTTCGCACTCGTCGGAAAGCACTCCAGGAGGTTCGCCTTGAAAACCCGAAGCTCTCCATAGCGTTCTTGCTCCGATTCTTGCCGTACCCTGCGCTAATTTTGGTCCGCTGTCGACCCAGTAGTTTCTCCGCCGCTGTGTTCGAGCGTCGCTAGCGTCAAGCCTCGAAGCCAGCATAACCCTCGAAAAGCCGTTTGTTTTGAGCCATTAGATCTAGATCCAACGCCGCCGCGTCAGTTCGGGGCCCTGTTCGAACCGGAGGATGCCTTTGAAGCTGACTGTTTTGCAGAACAAGCCTTCACGTTTTTAAAAAACCAACCCGCAGTCCAATCTAGTTCAAAAGTATTTTCAAATGAGTCCTTTTTCTTTTGTTTCAACCTCTGCAAGCTTTTAAAAGTTGCGCCCGAGGCCCTGTTTTGTCTTTTAACAGTAAAACCCTCGAATCTTCAAATAAAATTATGTTTTGACCCTCGAAACTTTCGCAGTTTAGCCTCGAACCGTAGAGACGCTATAGCTTCTCTGTTTTAGCTCCGATTTGAGTGATTTTCGCGTTCTTGTGATCGTAGCGAAGCGTAGATTAGTTTCGAAGCTTTCTTTCTTCCGTTCTTTATTGTTTGGTGTACTGTTCTAATAGATTAATATTGTTTGCATGTACTGGATTGTTCGGTTGCTTGTGTGTATCTTCGAGAGTCCAGTTGGTGAGCAGTACGCGTTCGAGTTCGAGGGGTCCGGGTACCAGCAGCTTCAGGAACAGCAGCAGCAGTTTGTGGAAGGCAAGTACAGCACGGACAATCCTTGCTACCTAAACACCTTTACCCATTAATTTCGGCATATGCATGTGTCAAATTTTGATCCTATTAAGGTTGTACCTAGTCTGTTTATCCTTTACCTTGATTACCTTGGGTTTATTTGCATTTGGATAGAAATTTGCTAGGCGCAGCTACTGTCACAATTATTTTACTATTAATCATGACTTAATGGTTCACTTCAATGTTAATGGTAAAATTTGCTTTTAGCAACTTGGATCAGGGAGCTAGGGCGTATGCTTCGAGCCTGGCCCTAGTGTCTCTCCGTAAGGACTGGTTCTTAAAGCGGCAACCCAGGAGCCTGTCGTCACCACCGGAACTATAATGGCTCTGGTCTTGGACAAGTAACTTGTACGGCTTTAACTTAACAGTAGTTACCGAGGGGCCACCGGCGTTATGAGAAGCGTGGGTGAGAGTATGGTTTGATCCACCGAGGACGGAGTAGCCGTTGGCTTTGCCCTCGTGAGGCACAGTCCCGTGTGGGAGCTTCCGTATGGCGGGGGTTCTACACATTGCGCTATTTAATTCTGCTTTTGCATTACTTTTCTGCGATTGGACGCCATTGACCCCCCCTCGTGCTGCGGCACGGGCGTAAGTCAATCTCGGTGCCTTGGGTCATGCTGCCTAGGTTGTACCATAACGGCTGCTGTTTTGTTAAAGTGTCTTGTGAAAAGCCTCGTAGCGTCCCTATGCGGTCACACCTTGGAAGTGTGATTTGTGAGGTCTGATCCACCTCCGCGTGGTTGGGTGCAAAGTTCTTCTGAACTTTTACGCGACTGGTGGGTAAAGGGCGAAACCTCTGCAGAGTGTATAATCTATCATGATAGCCTTGCTCAGGGTCAAGAGCGGCCTGGATCCTTTCTGATTAGAAGATGATGTTTATTACTACTGATTAATGCCTACTTCTACTTTATTAATTGGGGAAATTCAACCGGGTTTCACATAAATGTTGTATCTTCGAGACTCCCTCGAATACCCTCGAGAGACCCTCGAATCAAACTAAAATCAGCCAACTAAAAAGGCTAATGCAGTTCAGCCGAGTCAAGCCTTACTTTTTAGCCTTCATAATCTGTGTTGTATTTGCTAAGTAACTCTGTTACTTACACTCGCTGTTGTTATTATTTTTGGGCAAAATCCCGGATGGGTAACAGATGGAATAGAAGGTACTGCTGCCGTCGAATTTCCTGAAGATCTGCCTTTCTACTAGCTGTGCTCAACCAGTCAGTGTCCCTGTGGATTATGGACTTCGGCTTCGTTTAGATTAGAGAGAGATTAGTCTTTGAGTCTTCCGCTGTAATTTTCTTTAAGTTTGAGTCAAACTCTGATGTAAAAACCTTTTATTTTAATCGAGCATTGTGTTCGATTATCATATTTGTTTGCTATATGTGTAATGACTTCCTGGGAACACATATGGCCGCATCTCGGGTTTCTGTGTAAAACCGGGTGTGACACGACGCCATGATCATCCGCAACTTGCCGCTTCATTTGGCGGATTCTGCGCGGACATGGCTGGAGCACCTACCCACGAACCAGATTCACGACTGGAATGACCTCGTGAAGACGTTCGTGGGTAACTTTCAGGGCACCTACCTACGCCCTGGAAACTCATGGGACCTTCGAGGGTGTCGCCAAACATCCAGCGAGTCCCTTTGTGATTTCATCCGCCGCTTCTCCAAGCGTTGCACCGAGCTCCCGAGTGTGGGTGACTCCGAAGTCATCCACGCTTTCCTCGAAGGCACAACCTGTCGGGAATTGGTGCGCGAGCTAGGACGCAGTCCTCCTACTAGCGAAAATGAACTGTTCGACGTCGCCACCAATTTTGCCTTCGGCGAGGAGGCAGTCGGAGCCATCTTTGATAGTGGAAGAGAGAAGCGGACGGAGGAAACGCCCGCAGAGGGCAGCAAGTCCAAAGGATCCACCAAGAAACAAAGGCAAGGCAATAAGGGGAAGAAACCCCAAAAAGCCTCACGCCGACAAGAGCGGACCGAGGACCCTGACGAAATACTCGCAGTCGATCCTGCTGCGCCCAAAGCTCCTCGAGGCCCCCCTCGAGGAGGCGGCATCTTCGATGACATCCTCAAGAAACCATGCCCTGATCACAAGGGCGTCATAACCCACACCCTCGAGCAGTGCGGAATGCTAAAGAAATACTTCAACTGCGCCGCTTCGAAGGACGAAAGGGGAAAAAGAGACACGGGCGACGGGAGTGGCCAAGGCTTCCCGGAGGTGGAGAACGTCTTCTTCATTTTCGGTGGGCCAACCGCGAACATGACCCCTCGGCAGCGCAAGCGCGAGCGCCGAGAGGTATTCTCCATACACAAGGCGGGGCCATCGTACCTCGACTGGTCAGAGGAGACCATCTCCTTCGGTCGAGAGGACCACCCCAACTACATCCCGAACCCGGGGCAATACCCGCTTGTTGTTGATCCTATCATCGGCAATACCCGGTTCTCCAAGGTACTCATGGATGGAGGCAGCAGCCTCAATATCATGTACGCTTCATCCTTGGAGCTCATGGGTATCGGGAGGGACATGCTGCACCCCAGCAAGGCGCCGTTCCATGGCGTTGCGCCGGGAAAGCGAGTTCAGCCCCTCGGGCAGATCGATTTGCCAGTTTGCTTCGGTACCCCCGACAACTTCCGCAGGGAGACCCTAACCTTCGAAGTGGTGGGATTTCGAGGTGCGTACCACGCCATCCTCGGCCACCCATGCTACGCCAAGTTCATGGCGATCCCAAACTAAACCTACCTCAAGTTGAACATGCCTACATATGCGACGTGGAATGCGTCGAGAGCGCCGAGGTGCTTGCCGAGGACGAGGCTCTCATCGCAGAACTGGAGAAGATGGCGAACGAAACCATCCCCTCCACTTCGAAGCATGCAGGCAGTTTCGAGCCCGTAGAGCACACCAAGGCTGTGCCCCTCGACCCAGGTGTTCCCAGCGACAAGACGGTGCGGATCAGCTCGACCCTCGACAACAAATAGGAGGTGGTGCTGGTCGACTTCCTCCGCGCCAACGCCGACATCTTCACGTGGAGCCCCTCGGATATGCCAGGCATACCAAGGGAGGTCGCCGAGCACTCCCTTGACATCCTGCCCCATTCTAAATCGGTGGTTCAACGCCTACGACGCTTCGACGAGCACAAGCGCAGGGCCATTGGTGAGGAGCTGCGCAAGGAGGTATTTCACCCTAACTGGCTTGCCAATCCTGTTTTAGTTAAGAAAAAGAATGGGAAGTGGAGGATGTGCATAGATTATACCGGTTTAAATAAAGCATGTATCGATCAGATCGTAGATTCAACCGCAGGATGCGAGCTATTATGTTTCCTTGATGCTTATTCTGGTTTCCACCAAATTAAGATGAAAATTTCTGACCAACTGGCAACCTCCTTTATTACGCCTTTTGGTATTTTCTGCTATGTCACGATGCCGTTTGGACTTTGAAATGCCAGAGCTACATACCAGCGATGTATGCTTCGTGTTTTCGGAGATCATATCGGGCGAACTGTAGAAGCATACGTTGACGATATTGTAGTAAAAATCAGGAAGGCGGACGACCTGGTAAAAGATTTGCGCATTGCGTTTGATTGTCTCCAGGCCAACGCGGTAAAACTGAATCCGGAAAAATGCGTTTTTGGGGTGCCTCGAGGTATGCTCTTGGGTTTCATAGTCTCTCAACGAGGCATTGAGTCCAACCCTGAAAAAGTCTCGGCCCTCGAACAGATGGGACCGATCTGAGAACTAAAGGGGGTACAAAGGGTATTGGGATGCTTAACAGCCCTAAGCCGGTTCATCTCGCGTCTCGGCGAGAAAGGCTTACCCCTGTACCGACTCCTAAAAAAGAGCGAGAATTTTTCTTGGACCCCCGAAGCTCAAAAAGACCTCGACGGACTAAAAGCGTCCCTACGTAGCCGCAACGACTCAAGTAGTCAGTGGAATCATCGTTGTAGAAAGAACTGAGGAAGGTCACGCTCTACCCGCCCAAAGGCCGGTATACTACATCAGCGAGGTACTGACCGAAACCAAGACGCAATATCCACAAATCTAGAAGCTGCTCTACGTAGTGCTAGCTCGGCGCAAATTGCGCCACTACTTCGAGGCTCATCCTGTCACCGTGGTCTCATCTTTCCCCTTGGGGGAGATACTCCGCAACCAGGATGTATCGGGTAGAATAGCCAAATGGTCTGTGGAATTGATGGGCAAAACCCTCACTTATGCCCCCCCGGCAAGGCAATTAAATCGCAAATCTTCGACGACTTCGTGGCAGAGTGGACCGACACACAGCTGCCCCCACCACAGATCTAAGCCGAATGTTGGGTCATGTACTTCGACGGGTCGGTGATGAAAACCGGTGTGGGCGCGGGCCTGCTCTTCGTCTCACCCCTCGGAGAACATATAAGGCACGTGGTACACTTGCACTTTCCGGCGTCCAACAACATGGCCGAATATGAGGCCTTACTAGCCGTCCTTCGCATAGCCATTGAATTGGGCGTTAAACGCCTCGACGTCCGGGGAGATTCACAATTTGTCATCGACTAGGTTATGAAGGAGGCAAGCTGTCATGATGACAAGATGCAAGCGTACTGCAAGTACGCCGACTCGAGGACAAATTCCATGGCCTCGAGCTCAACCACATCGCGCGAAAATACAATCAGGAGGCTGATGAGTTAGCAAAAATTGCGTCAGGGCGGATCACCATTCCCCCAAACGTATTCGCCCGTGACCTAACACAGCCAAGCATCAACCTCAAGTCAACTCCCAAAGCTCCTGATGCTCCCTCGAGGACTGAACCCTCGGGGGCTCCATATATCGAGCCCATGGACGAGGATCCTTCGAAAGAGGAACCTGAAGCCTCAAGTCAGGAGATATCCTCGGCGGACGACGGTGAAATTATGGAGATTGACGAGGCCCCATCGACTCGCGATTGGCGCAACCAATACATCGCCTGGATCAGCCGAGGGGAACTACCCTCGGATCGAACCGAGGCTCGATGCATCGCAAGAAAGGCCAAGTCGTTCCACATCATCGATAGGGAGTTGTACAAGCACGGCCCCTCTGGAATTTTGCAGCGGTGCATTCCAATCCCGGAGGGAAGGGAGCTCATTCGAGACATCCACGCTGGCGTATGCGGCCACCATGCGGTGCCCCGTACCCTCGTGGGCAACGCGTTTCGCCAAGGCTTCTACTAGCCCACGGCTGGTGCAGACGCCAACGAAATCGTGCGCACCTGCGAAGGGTGTCAATTCTACGCACGCAAAACCCACCTCCCGGCCCACGTCTTGCAAATCGTTCCTATCACATGGAGGTTCGCCGTATGGGGGCTCGACCTCGTCGGTCCAATGCGAGCAGCGCCCGGGGGCTTTACACATCTGCTGGTGGCCATCGACAAGTTCTCGAAATGGATCGAGGCTTGACCAATCAGCAACATCAGATCCAAGTAGGCTGTGCAATTCTTCACAGATATAATTCACAGATTTTGGGTCCCCAATTCGATAATTACTGATAATGTCACCCAGCTTACAGGCAATAAATTCTTGGAATTCTGTGATGACCACCATATCCGCGTGGATTGGTCGGCCGTAGCACATCCACAGACAAACGGCCAAGTAGAACGTGCCAACGGCATGATTCTACAAGGTCTCAAACCAAGAATATTCAACAAGCTGAATAGATTCGGCGGAAAATGGGTGTCAGAACTACCCTCAGTAATTTGGAGCCTTAGAACAACCCCAAGCAGAGCCACGGGTTTTACCCCATTCTTTCTCGTCTATGGTGCTGAGGCCATCCTCCCCACAGACTTGGAATATGGGTCCCCAAGGCTCAGAGCCTACCAAGAGGAAAGGAACAAGCAAGTTCGGGAAGACTCACTCGACCAAGCGGACGAAGCGCGAGACGTCGCGGTCTTACATTCGGCCCGGTACCAGCAGTCGCTTCGAAGGTATTAGGCCCAAAAGGTTCGACGACGAGACCTCAACAAGGGGGACCTAGTGCTAAGGCTGCGACAAGACAATCGAGGGCGCCACAAGCTCACGCCGCCATGGGAAGGGCCCTACATCATCGCTGAGGTCCTCAAACCAGGCACATACAAGCTCGCAAACGAGAAAGGCAAAGTATTCACCAACGCCTGGAACATCCAACAGCTACGTCGCTTCTACCCTTAAGCTTTCAAGCATTCATGTACATTTGTACTTATTTCAATAAAAAATAAAGGACCTTAAAATGAGTAAGACTAGGCTTACCATCGAAAAAAGCCAAGTCTCACTCGGGGGCTAATTCGGGGGGCACCCCCCTCCTAAAATTTGTCCCAATTTTAATGTTTTTTATAAATCCTTTCATTATGTTCATCTCCTGTAATTGCCAAAAGGCATCTCGAGGCATAGAATGATTAAGGCCAAGGGCCGGACGAGTCGAGGGACTGCCTACGCCTTTAAAAGGATACGGCATCCCCCTCGCCACCCTACGCTAAAATTACTCTATGAATGATACTCTCCTCGACAAGCCCTTTGCAAATTCAGTAAGATAAACGTGATAAAGAAACCATAATTCAAATAAAAACTCGAATGTGCTTCTCAAAACATAAAATTGTTTAAACCACTAGAGTGCTTATTACATAAAAAATCCCTAAAACTACTCAGGGAGCAGGGTCTTTGGGGTCTTCGGGGGTGACGTCCTCTTCGTCTTCAGCGTCGGGAAGGAGGTCACTCTCGAAGATTCCCGCGAGGGTGGCAGCAGGAGCAGAGGCAGTAGCATCGGCACTCTCCAATACGGCCAGCGCAGCGTCGTCGTCGAGGTCATCCGCCACCACGTAGCCACCGCTGACCGCCTCGAGGTCCACGACAAAGTGCGTCGAAATCACCCTGAGGGTCTTCTGCACGCCGAGGAGAAGGGCCCTCTTCAGGCGCTCGGTAACGCAACCGCCCAAGGCCCTTAGACGGCTGGCCACCGAGCTGCCCGACTGGGACTCGAGGGCGTCTGGCCCCTCGACCTCCTTGCAGACGGCAAGGGCTACTTCCCGTAGCTCCACGAGGTCCTCCTGGGCCTTCGAATAGGCTACCTGGAGCGACTCCCCCTGTGAGGAGGTCTCCTCCGCCACCTTCAGCACCTCTGAAAGCCCAACACCAAAATCAGATAAGTCTTCGAAAACTCCAATCCAAATTTAGGGTAAGTTCATACTAGACTTACCTCCGACCAGTTTTTCCTTCTCGGTGAGGGCCTCCCGAACAGTGCTGGCCTCTTGCTGGAGTGTCGCCATCTCTCCTTGTTGGGCCTCGACCGAGGCCCGCAGCTCCGTGATGGCGACATCTCCCTCCGCCACCGCCACAGTGAGCAGATCGATAGCCTCGCCCTGGGTCTTCAGTTGGCTTCAGCCACGGCAAGCGCCGAGTCCCGCTGCTGCAGTTGCCCCCGGGCTTCGGCAAGGGCGGCACGCTCCTGCTGAAGCTCGCCCTCGAGCGCCGCAGCGCTTGCGTTCGCCGATGGAGCTCATCCCCTTGCCGAAGGACCTCCTCAGTCGTCTCCACGGTGAGTGTCCTCTCACGCAGGCGTTCCCGCTCAGCGTGGCTCAAGGCCTCCCTTAGTTGATGCACCTCGACGTGCGCATCAGCAAGTTCGGCGACCTTTCGCCCGGCCATCTCCCTCAGATCCTGTTATTAACACAACAGATGAAAATGAAAAAAGGCGGAGAGACGCAAAATGTGCAACAAAATTAACGATTAAGTCACTTACCCAGTGGATGTCCAAACCCCGACCAAGATGGAGTTCGAGGACCTGCTTCAGGGCTTCTTGGACCGTGGTCCCCAAGGCCTGATGTTCCTCCCATAGGAGGCGCTCGGCCTTAGCAGCCTTGGCCAGGCCGGGAGGGACGCCGTGGCGACCGAGCCCAAAATTGCGCCAGGCCTCGAAGGCCGGAATGCCGGGCAGAGTGCCCACGGCCCTCTCCTCCCAAGGGCTCCAAGTCTCGTTGCGGAATCCTGGAGCATCCTCCTCCTCATCCTCCTGACCACCCTCGAGGGTGGCCGGGAGGGTCGTCATTGCGGAGCCGGCCCCGGGCACCTCCTCGACCTCCGCTGAACCGCTACCTCCAGCTGCGATCTGACCCACGTTTTCATCACGGGCCGCACCTTCCGCCACCCCCGTCCCCTCGGCCGGCACGGAGGTCTCTGCCACCACCGACGCTTATCCAGCCGTCGCCTGCCCCCTTGATCGGGCGGGCCCTCGCGTGAGGGCCGCCTGATACCGGGTGACAATCCCCGACGCCTGGGGCGCCCCGGATGAGGGCGGCGCTGCCGAACGAGGCGTGGCGCGCGCCGACACCTTCAGCGCCTTCATCGGTGCCAACAGAAGCGGTGCCGGCAGACCAGATTGGCTGACAGAAACCAAGTCAACGAAATTAGATCAACAACTTATGAATTAAGCCCGAGAAAAGAACAGCGACTTACCTAACCCGGATGAGGTGGCTCAGCTTGCGCTTCTTGCTGCTCCAGGGGCACCGAGCCCCCGAACGACCACGGCCCCTCGACGGCAGGGTCTCGCTCGCGGGCCTCGAACCCGCGGGTGCGGAGCTTTGAGCCCCAGTGGCCCCTGGGGCGACGGCCGCCTTGTCCGCCCCAGGCACCGACGGGCTCCGAGCTCGAGCCCCTGCAGCAGCCGCCGCGGAACTCCCGGGGGGGGCGGCACCCGCCGTCGAAGGCGACGGGCCGCTCGAGGCCTCCCTACCCCGTGACGACGACGGGGTCTCCTGGCGTTGCCCCCTCGGGGGCACACTCACTTCAGCCGCCACCGGCGCAGGTGGCGGAATCTCCACGAGGTCCTCCACGGAAGACTCCTCCGGGGTACTCTCGGGGTAGTAGGTGGGGAGCGCCCCTCCCTGATCCGACGGCGGCATTCCTTCTCGTGCGCCGCTTTTTGCAGGTGCTTCCTCTGTTTTTTCTGCTTCGCCGCATCCTTCTGCGCAATCTGCCTCTCGGCAGAAAGGCGGTTGGCCGCACGGACCTCGCGAAGAGGAGGAGCAGAGCGATACCCTTTTTGAGACAAACCCTGAAGAAAGAATCCAAGATTGGCGATCAGATAATCTCGAGGGTAGGAAGCAAAATTGAATCTAAATCAAACTTAAAGCAGGAACTTACAAATTGTAAAAACCCAGCCTCGGGGCGCATCTTGACGGCAAAAAGGGCCTCCTCCTTGCAATCAAGTTTGGAGACCTCCACGGCTCGCCGTGCTCGATGGATGCAATACTCGAGGACGAGGGTCCCCTCCTTCATCTTTGAGCCCTGCCAGGGCAAATCTGCCCTGAGCTGGTCGAGCCGCAGCGTCCTCTCCATCAGCGGCAGTACATACCGCTGATTGAAGTTCGCAATCACCCCCGCCGCGGTCAATCCCGCCCTCGAAAGTGCGGTGAAGGTGTCGATGAAGACCCGGAATCGCTCCTGACGGTCGGCGCGGGAAATACCGTAGCTCCATGCCTCCGGCCGCTCGCGCAGCACATTACCGGTGTACTCCGACAGCTTGTTTTCGACATTGCGGAGGTAGAACCACCCCTTGTCCCAGTCGGCGTTGTTGGAGGTCATCGTCGCCGGGATGTACAGCCTGCTCCGCTGCCCCTGAACTTGCAGGGTAAGGCCCCCGGCGCGGACCGCCCGACGGAACCCCCGAGACTCACCTACGGCTGTATGGAGCTCACCCCGAAAAAGGTGAACCCATAGGTCCCAGTGAGCCTCGATCCCCAAGTACCCCTCACAAACGGCGACGAAGACCGCCGCTTGCGAGATGGCATTGGGGGCGAAGTTGTCGAGCTCCACGCCGTAGTGGAGGCACAACCCGCGGAAGAACGACGATGCGGGGATTCCGAACCCCCGCTCGTGAAGTCTCGCCAGGCTCACCACGAAGCCCTCCGATGGAGAAGGCTCGTGGTGATTGGATGGCGGCGCGATCCACATCGGCTCGTCCGGGTTGCTGTTCGCCGGCAGCACCCCGGCCTCCACCAGCCCGGCGAGATAGGCGTCGGTGGCGATGGAGGGGCTCCACGGAGCAGGGTGAACGATGGTCACCATGGCGAACAGCGGCAGCGAAAAGCGAAGTCTTGTGCGAGGAAAGATGAAAGGAAAAGAGCGGCGGCGCTTGGAAGTAGCTGATGCAATCGGAAGGCAAGGGCTGGGTAAGCCAATCATTTCCCCTTGTCTCTTTATTTATAGTGTCACGCGAAGCGCAACCGGCACCCCAGCCGCGTGAAAAGCGCATCCAATACGATTGGCACCACAGCCACTGACGGCCGGGCCCCACGGGTTGGGATAATCACTACGCGCGAGAATCCAGGCGTTACAGACGATACGTCGCATCGTAACTGCCCACATCTCTTCTGCTCCGCCTAAAAAGGCGCGCCCACTTCACATACTCCGCACCACATCACCCACGACTACGGAAATAAATGCTCGAGGCCAGCCGAAAGGCTTCCGAGGTAAGTTACCTCTCCTCGAGGCCCTACTGATCAGGGGTTCGAAGTCCTGGCCCCTCGAGGGTTCGACAAGCACCCCAGATCTAACAGAGTCAGGGATAACCAAGGGCACGCGCAATCGAGCCTATCCTCGAGCACGAAACTCGAGGGTGCCCTTCATGTTATATTCAAGGCCAAGATGGAGGCAGCTAGTCGAGGGATCCCACCGAGGGAGAGCAACGAGCCCTCGACCCCAAACGAACGGGGTCGAGCCCTGCCTAGCAAACCTTCACAAGTGCTCTTATGAGACATGTCTCCGGACCATGAGCCGGCCTCCATCGAACGAGGCATGGATGTCCACTTGAATTACCCGCTAACAGCTCACAAAGGCATCCATGACACGCAGCCCGTTCGAGGGAAGCATGGATTGCGTCACCCCTCCTCCCCACGAACGGGGCGACGAGGGTCGTAACTCAAAGTCAAGGACCGCCCCTGATCGTCCCTGCTAGGGCCAGGGCTCGGGGGCTCCTTGCACCACAAGGTCGAATTCCTTGAAAACGAAACGTGTTGTAGCTCACGAAGGCGCGAAACACTGATAAGCCCTTGCAGGAGTATATCCACTCCTCCAAGGCCTCAGGGGCTACACCCGTGGGTGCGCTAGCGCGCACCCAGCGGAATTCTTCAAGGAAACCTTATCAAAAGCACCCACGACGAAAAGTCTTTGTCGGATTAAAACATACTCCAACAAAGGCTTGGGGGCTACTATTGGGGACGATCATTAGGGGTACCCAAACCTATGGGATAACCGCCCTCGGTAAACATTAATCCCATGCAATTAACCAGAAAAAGAAATGAAAGTTAAGGCCCACGGCCCAGCAACAAACGAAGGCCCAGTCAAGGCGCCCCGTGGCATGCCTCGATGCGAACCATAATTTCCGCTTCGCTCGAGCGAACCGACCCCGTGAGCAAATCGGAGAACTTCGCTTCAGTCGAGGCCTGAGGATCGATCCTCAAGCAACCCACGGAATGGGGAGAGCTCCGCCTCGGTCGAGACCCTCTCTCCGACGGACAATTAATGGCGCCCACTACCACCGTGCATCCAATATCAAAAGGCAGATCCCGCCTTGACAGCCACAACCCCTCCCGTCGCATCCGCCAACTCCCGTCACTATGCTGCCAACCGAAGCTCTGTGCGGGCAGGCCAGCACTGTGCAAACAGGGCACGTCACTCCGAGCTCCTGTGCTGCCAACTCCGATGACTCGAAGACCTCCGTCGGACGGGAGAGACCCTCGAGCACACAGCAGGAGAAGAAGACAGGACGATGGAGGTATGGCGGGCCATTCCGAGCGCTATGCGACCAACCCCAACGCTGTGCGCACATGTCGCCACCGTGCGAACAGGGCCGGGTCACTCTAACTCCCTGTGCTACCAACTCCCACAGCGATTTTCCACATAATGGGCTGTGCGCAGGCATAAGAGACCCTCGAGATGGTGTACGGGCGAGCCATTATCGCACAAAGGACGCCTCGGATCCTCAAAACCACTCCTCGACGTCATCATCAGTACAAGAATCGACTACAGCAAACAAGGACAAAGAAGCACGCCCAACGCCACTCCTACTACTGTGCGGCAACTATGCCTGAACAGCAACACGCTCCTGTAACCCCTCCTCCTTCGCCTATAAAAGGAGGGGGTGATCGAGCAAAAAGAAAAGACAACAAAAAAGATGAAGAATCCGCACACACTCGGTAAAACCACGATATTGGCACTTCGCCTCAATCATCCGGGATTCGGAGGTCTAGCCTCTCATCCCAGCCTGCTTGTACCCCCTACTACTTGCATTCCGGTGCAGAATAATACATCGCACATACCACCTTACTGGAAGTACGGTCCTCCGACCAGAACCAGGATAAACCCGTGTCTCGTGTTATCTTCTGCATCAACCATCAGGGGAGGGAACACAGCGCATTTCTGATTGGTGTCGGGACCACGATTTCTAAACACCGACATATAGTTTTCGTCGTAGTAGAGCCCCAATTCGTCTTTAAAAAATTTCTATGACGAATTCATGACGAAATATCATTCGTCGAAAACGGAGCGTCAAGTTTGTTTGTTCGGGACGAAAAAACATATTTCGTCATCAAACACGCTGTTGTTCAATGACGAAGAAGACTTGGCGCCTAATTTTTCTCAAAAATTTTGATCCACGTGGCACGGTCCATGCTGGAATCTGATGTGGATTGGTCAACGTGTCATGGTCCATGCTGGCATGTGAGGTGGCAGCTGACGTGGCGTCCCATGTGGCCAATTCCTGAAGCCGACATGGCAATTTCTAGTTGGTCCACGTAGCTCATTCAGGTTGTCCCACATGGCTCATTCCTGTTGGACCACGTGTCGCGTTCTGGTTAGTCCACGTGTCGTGTTCTGGTTGGTCCATGTGTCGCATTCTGGCTGGTCCACGCGGCGCATTCTTGTTGTCCACATGGCGCATTCTTGTTGGTCCACGTGGCACATTCTTGTTGGTCCACGTGCTGCATTCTGATTGGTCCACGTGTCACATTCTGATTGGTCCACGTGTCGCATTCTAGTTGTCCACATGTCGCGTTCTGGTTGGTCCATGTGTCGCATTATGGTTGGCCCACGTGTCGCATTCTGGTTGGTCCACGTGGCGCATTCTGGTTGGTCCACGTCTCGCATTCTGGTTGGTCCACGTGACCTATTTTTGTTGGTCCATGTGGCGCCTTCTTGTTGGTCCATGTGGCTTGTTCTGGTTGGTCCACGTGTTTTCTGATATGTCTATGGACCCACGTTGCCTTTTTTTAGCTGATGTCGGCCCATGTCTGGTTTCAAGGTCCATTTGACACAGATCATACAACCACAACAAGCCCATTTGACACAGAAATTTTCATACAACCAGAACAGCTCATTTCACACAACAAGCCCATTTCACACAGAAGTTCACAGATGAAATTCACCATACACAGATGTTCACACAGACTTCACCATACACAGAAGTTCACAAAGTACATGACCATAACCAGCATTCCTCTAACCCAACAGGTGATCAAGACTGAGAAGAGTCACCAGTGGCATTCAAGTTCAAGATCCTCCTAAGGAGCATGTTGTTCTCTTCATACTACTTCTTCAACTCATCAAACTCCCTTTGGGTCTTTGCCTGCACTTGCTCTGTAGCTTCAGACTTCTTTTTCAGCTCATCGACTTCTTGATGAAGAATAGTTGAAACTTGTTTTGCAGCTGCAAGTTCTTCCCTAAGCACTTTTTCAGTCGAAGTCTTTGGTCTGTTTGAATTCACTTGTACACCAATATTCTTCAGAAATGAGTTGTTTGAACTGTTCTGGGAGAGCACCTTGGAAACAACCTCAACACTTGACATTGGTGGCTAACCATCAACACCAGGTTCTCTCCGCATCGTTGCCATAGTAGACTGCAAAAACCATATCAGGCAACAACACTTGACATTAGCTCAGTGATATAATGAATGAAAAAGTTTAAAAATCCAAGGAAATAAAAAAGACTGATAGAAAGTTACAGGTAAATAAACTGTGCATAGAGCTTCCTTATAGGATTGCTGCTAGCAGTATAGAGGAACAACAAGAAACAACATAACACTATCAGAGTTTTGGCAGATTGGGACAACAGTAATAAAATCTTTCAGGTTTACATGAGACTATCAGAGTCACTAAGCTAATGAGTATACAACAATGATTGTGTTTTTATGTAATATACAGTCATATCATCCTAACATGGTGGGACCAAAATTCAGGTAATAAGAAGAATTTTTGTATAATAAAAGAAATCATGCAAAATCCATAAAGTATCTCCAATTTGACAAAATCAGAAAGAAGCTCCAGAAAGTTCTTCTGAACAATATACAGCTAATTTCTAGAAAAGCATGTGAGGATAGCAGGGACTTACGACAGCTTGTTTCGCTGCATCACTCATACCCTTTCTGCGGCTGGTATGACATATCTTGAAGGCTTCAACTGCATCGAGTTCTTCATCCAGTGGTTCACCAGATGTTTCACTAACTTCTGGTCTGTTTGAATTCACTTGTACACCAATATTCTTCAGAAATGAGTTGTTTGAACGGTTCTGGGAGAGCACCTTGGAAACAACCTCAACACTTGACATTGGTGGCTTCCCATCAACAACAGGTTCTCTCCGCATCGTTGCCATAGTAGACTGCAAAAACCATATCAGGCAACAACACTTGACATTAGCTCAGTGATATAATGAATGAAAAAGTTTAAAAATCCAAGGAAATAAAAAAGACTGATAGAAAGTTACAGGTAAATAAACTGTGCATAGAGCTTCCTTATAGGATTGCTGCTAGAAGTATAGACGAACAACAAGAAACAACATAACACTATCAAAGTTTTGGCAGATTGGGACAACAGTAATAAAATCTTTCAGGTTTACATGAGACTATCAGAGTCACTAAGCTAATGAGTATACAATAATGATTGTGTTTTTATGTAATATACATTCATATCATCCTAACATGGTGGGACCAAAATTCAGGTAATAAGAACTTTCTGTATAATAAAATAAATCATGCAAAATCCATAAAGTATCTTCAATTTGACAAAATCAGAAAGAAGCTCTAGAAAGTTCTTCTGAACAATATACAGCTAATTGCTAGAAAAGCATGTGAGGATAGCAGGGACTTACGGCAGCTTGTTTTGCTGCATCACTCATACCCTTTTTGCGGCTGGTATGACATATCTTGAAGGCTTCAACTGCATCGAGTTCTTCAACCAGTGGTTCACCAGATGTTTCACTAACTTCTGCTTCCTTATTATTTTTCTGAAAATGCATATTACACAAGTCCAATGAGCTCTATGTTTGAAAGATTCATCATTTTCTGAATGGTTGAAGCTTATTCTGATCTAAATAAGGTAGCAGTATATATTTTTAATGCACATAGCACAAGGAAATAGTAGATAATTCATACAACTTGCTCCCATACAATATTATCAGTCAAGATGTTACATGACTTAAAACTGATCATGTTCAAGCACATTTGTACCAAAGCGTACTGCAGAAAAAAAAGAAATAAGAATAGGACCCGAACATCACTTACATAGGAGTGCAATTGTGCGACATAGCAGCGGGAGCCTGTAGCATGAGGCAGCTCGACCTTACCACGGTTTACTTTGTTCTGATCACAAGTAGCCTATAATGGACACTTCGGTTAGACTCCATCACTTTGATTAAATGTAAAGACTATGATAAGATAGCATATACCATAGTCTTTGGGTCTGACCACTTAGCAACAAGTCGACACCACTGCTCATCAGTCATATTAGGAACAGGTGAAGTTGCTGAAATCTCATTAGCTGGGACGCCATTGAAGTAGGCCTGCTTCAGCAAGTATCGATTCTGTCGTATGCTAGACTGGAACACATTGACGCATGTATCTTTCGTTGCCTTATCACCAGCGTCAATGGCTAACCTCCCTTGGTTATGTGAATCATAATAGAGTTGAATATAGTTAAAGAGTGTAAAACAATACACTTACTGATAGCCTACCCACAAACTCATCAAAATGTGTAGTATCTGTTGGGGGCGATCATTAGGGGTACCCAAACCTATGGGATAATCACCCTTGTGAAACACTAATTATTGCCAAACTCATGCACATATCATGAAAGAGGAAGGCAAATAAGGCCCACAGCCCAACAAGAGTCAAAGGCCCAGTCAAGACACCCCGCAGGGCGCCTCGACGCACACCTCGGAAAACTCCGCCTCGGTCGAGGCCTGAGGGTCGAGCCTCGAGCAACCCACAAAATGGGGAGAGCTCCACCTCGGTCAAGACCTCCACTCTGATAAACAATTAATAACGCTCACCGCCGCCGTGCATCCAAAGTCAAAAGGCAAATCTCTCGCCACGCCGCTCTGACAGCCACGACCCCCCGTCGCATCCGCCAACTCCCGTCACTATGCTGCCAACCGAGGCTCTGTGCGGACAGGCCGGCGCTGTGCGAATATAGCACGTCACTCCGAGCTCCTGTGCTACCAACTCCGACGACCCGAAGCCGTCAATCGGGCAGGAGAGACCCTCGAGCACGCAGCCGGAGAAGAAGAGAGGATGGCGGAGGCATGGAGGGCAATCTCGAGCACTATGCGACCATCCCTGGCGCTGTGCGGATATGTCGCCACTGTACGAACAGAGCCGGGTCACTTCGACTTCGTGTACTGCCAACTCCCACAGTGATTTCCCACAGAATAGGTTGTGCACAGGCATGGGAGACCCTCGAACTGGTGTACGGGCGAGTCATTACCGCACGCAGGTCAGCTCGGATCCTCAAAACCACTCCCTGGCGTCATCACCAGTACAAGAATCGATCACAGGGACCGCAACGCCATGTAACAGTGGCCAAGGACAAAGAGCCACGCCCGGCGCCACTCCTACCGATGTGCAACAAATATACTTGCATAGCGACATACGCCTATAACCCCTCCTCCTTGGCCTATAAAAGGAGAGGGCATGCCCACAAACAAGGCCAAGCAGAGGACAACGGAACAACCGAACACAAAACGATAAACAACACTCACATACACTCCACACTCCACGATATTGGCACTCTACATCAATCATCTAGGACTTGGAGGCCTAGCCTCTTCTCCCAACCTGCTTGTATCCCCTACTACTTGCAGTTCGATGCAGGATAATACATCGCACGCACCATCTCGCTGGAAGTACGGTCTTGTGACCGGAACCAGGATAAATTCGTGTCTTGCATTACCTTCTGCGTCAACCATCAGGGGAGGGAACACAGCGCATTTCTGGTTGGTGTCGGGACCACGATTTCTTAACACCGATAGTATCCTTTTTATATTCTTTTCAATGAGTGAGGACAGGAACTTGGGACCTAACAAGAACACCAGCCTCTGATGCAAACTTGGCAGCTTGCACCGATTCATGTGGTCTCTTCTTCCCCTCAGCAACTTGTATGGGCAGCCTTCTTTCCATTGCTTTAGTCATTTTGTCAAGCAAAATTCCCCTAGTTGCTGGCCTCAGATTCTTCGGGCCTCTTTTCCTAGGTACTACATAGATATCAAACTGATTGTTAGGATTCATGAAATACTAATATAAGGTTGAGGGTCATCCATCTATAACCAACCTTCATTATCGGGGAGGTCTTGATGTTTGGTCTGCTCGGACTGGCTTTGCTGCCTTGACTGCTCTTCATGGTGCTCAGGAACATCATCTTGGTGGTCATCATGTGGATACAACCAGCCCATCAAAGGGCTAGTCGGCCTACTCACATCTTCACCAATTTGGTTGTTCTGAACTGGAGGCAATTCTTCCTGTATAGAAACTCCAGCTTGCCCTTGCGTCAGTTGCCTTTTTGCTGATCTTGTGGAAACTCCTTGGGCCACCTCTGCTGGTCCATTTGGCCTCACTTTCTTTGACTGCCTTCCTCCTAGAGCCATGTTGGAACTTTTCTGGTCCTCCTGGTAGTCACCTTCTTGTTTATCCTAGTAACATGAGACTATTGAACAAATAAAAACAAGGTGTAAGCATGTGAACTAACTAATAAAAAATGCATCAAAACAAGTAAATGTAAATATCTAGCACCCTAACAAAGATAGAAGAAGCACCCCAATTATTTCTAGGGGTACAGGCTCATCATCTAAATCTATATCATCACCTCCCTGAATACCCTCTTTTGCTTCAGGGAGATACTCTGATGAATCAGAACCTTCGTTGTAACTACACCGCTTGCTTGACTTTTTTGCCTTTGTAGTTTTCGTTGAAAAATTAAGAGATGACGCAAGAACATTGATGCCAAGTTCTTGCATTCTTCTAACATTCTCCTCGATGTTTCCTTCACGCTGTCTCTCGTATTAATTTAGTGGAGTTTCTTATATGTGAACAAATTTTAACCATCAGAATACAAAACTAATTCTATTGTCACAGAAAATGTAACTAAGGTCTAAACGATAAATGTTCAAATCCTATGCTATCCTCTGATCCTTATACAGCTACAACTATACTACCATCCTATGCTATTTTAACCCTACATGTGAACAGTTTATCTACCATGAGTCGTATACACATGAAAAAGTAACACAGCACCTATGTCAGAGAATAACAACACAAAACAACACTATTTATCTATAATAACAAAATCTGAGCATGCAACTCTATTCAAGATGAATCAGAGAAACTAATATCAAACCCTAAAGAAATTTGACAACCTAATATGAGCATGATTCTAAGCAACTAATCAAAACAATGAATCTGACAACCTAATCTGAGAACATAATCTTGCATACCTCGTGCTGCTGCTTGTGATCGGGTTCGTGTCATCATCGGTGTACTGGGTGAGGTGGCAGTAGTCGATGACTGGGTATTAGTATTCATGGACGACACTCCTCGGTGGCGTACTTGGTCTCCGGGGTGGCGCTCCTCATCGGCGGGGTACGGATCCGTGGCGATGCTCCTCGTCGGCAAGCTACGGATTCGAGGCGGCGCTCCTCGTCGGCGGGGAATGGATCTGGGGCGGCGCTCCTCGTCGGCGAGGTACGGATCCGGGGCGGTGCTCCTCGTCGGCGGGGAACGGATCCGGGGCGGCGCTCCTCATCGGCGGGGAATGGATCAGGGGCGGCGCTCTTCGTCGGCGGGGGAGAGATGGGTGGAATACGGGGGCGCTCCTCATCGGCGGGGGAGAGATGGGTGGAAGGTGGTGGCGGTGGAAGGCCACCGGGAAGGTGGCGTTCACCGCCGCGGGAAGGCGGCTAGGCGGGGGAGATGAGTGGAGGGGAGGGGAGGGGAGGGACTGATATTTTGACGCCGAGCGCACATGGAGATAAATTGTCGTAAATGCCATTTGCGCTGCAAGTTGGATATTTTGAAGCTCTTCTTTGCACTGAGGGCAAAAGCAACTTTGCACTAAAAATTTCCGTGGCCGCTCTTTGAGGCGTGATTGAGCAGTGTTGGATGGTAGATGAACAGTGGGGATGGATGGTTGGGTGCCTAAGTTAGTTTGGAGCAAATATTTAGGAACTTTTGAGCTTTGAACTGATAGCACAGAAGTTGTATTGTAAGAGTTTCAGCTTTTTTGGACAGATTTGCTATTTTTATCATTAAATGATTTTCTGCATTTGTAGGGAATATACTCCAAATTTGAACTATGTGTACCTCAAATAAATTTTAAAAAATACAGAAAAAATATATTTGGACTTGTACTGACATTGTAACCCATGCCTTTAAGATATGGGACAAATTCAATTGCTTTATAAGGACAATTCAAACTTGATTGTACAAGTTACCATAGAATAATTTTTAAACTATCTAAATTTAGTTAGAAAATTCTATAAACTGAGTTGACAACATATTTTTGGTCCATAATGTTGTTATAAAAATTTCAAATAGTTTTGATGTAGTCGTTGTATACGTTGCTCACTAATCAATACACCATTCATATAGTTTCATATAACTCAAGTCCAAACTTTGAGATTTAAAGACCTTATAACACTTTCCAACTCATATGCACCTTAGACTCGAAGACAACCTTATATTGACCCTAACATCATAAAATATGAAGTTACATCACTAATTATTACACATAAACATGTTATTCTATTATCTATTTAAATGGAAGGAAATTAGTTATTTGAAAAAGATCAATGAAATATCAATTAACATACAAAAGACCATCATAAATAAATAACTATTGATTTTAGAAAAAATGCAGGAAAAAATCACTAGATTTCGAGTTCATATGAGAGAGAAAAACCAATTACAAGTTTTAGTTTCGGATTAAAAAGAGAAATGTGAAACATAATTATGTTCTTTGGCTGTGGCACATTACGAATATTTATATAATAAATATATTTCATTACCGTGAATAGCCACACCTGAACTGATGTCGCAGTGAGAAGTGATGTATTTTGGTTCCACGAGGTCCTGGGTTCGATCCCTGGGCTCACCATTTTTTTGTTATTTTCTAAACAATATACAGGATCTCAAAATTGTTGAGCAAAAAAAGATGTTGAGGCCGGGTATCAAACCATTGACCCCAAACTCACACACCACTAGTCCCAACCATTGCGCCACTCAAGTGATTTCAATTACATAGCATATACAATTGTATTTAACTTATTTTACCCCCATCTCCACAAAACTGGCAAAAAAACCACCAAAAAGGACCAGGTCCGGCTTCGAACGCAAGACCTTCCTCTTATCAGCCTAGTGAACAAACCATTTTGTTAGTCGAGTTTTTTTCGTTTATAGGTACCCTGCGAATCTATTTGAACCTTTTTAGCCTAGTTTTTTTCCTCTTATCTGTGTTTTCCAATAAGAATGGCATCTTGTCCTCTTCTTCTCATCTTCTTCTCCTCTTCTTCTCGTCCTCTGCCGCCACACCCCCCATGGACTGGAATCGATCCGCACATGCTCGGCGCCAGGCTCGTAATGAGGTGGGCTGATTTTGCCGTGGTTCCCCCGCGGGGCAGGCCAGCGACAGCGGCGGCGGCGGTGGCCCGGGAACCATCGGAGGCGGCGGCGGTGGCGGCCCAGGAGCCATCG
This sequence comes from Echinochloa phyllopogon, assembly GCA_033239725.1. Classification (NCBI taxonomy): domain Eukaryota; kingdom Viridiplantae; phylum Streptophyta; class Magnoliopsida; order Poales; family Poaceae; genus Echinochloa; species Echinochloa phyllopogon. Next base: position 15,758,791 of record BTCW01000015.1, on the reverse strand, counting down.
TTGTTGTCCACGATCCTCCTCCTCTTGGCCTGGGAGCCATCGGCGGCGGCGACGACATCATTGATTTGACGACCTCAAGCACCGAAGAGGAAGGGGAAGGAGAAGGAGAAGGCACAGGTACTAGCATGGTGAGCCCAGGTGCGCGCGATTTCAAGAAGAAGAAGCAAGCATAGGTACTAGCATGCACAATCAAGATTTGATTCAGCATACTAGCATGTGCGATTTCAAGATTTCTGTCATTTCATTGGCTGTGAAAAGAGAATGTGGATGCTTTAGAACACCAAGATGCCACCAAAGCAATGCAGATTTCAGTTAGCACTTATCTGCTTTAGAACACCATGTTACCAGTATCTTTTTTATCTGAAGAAGCTTTACCTATTAATGGATATCAGGTTGAGTAATGGATATCTCCGTATGACAGCAGCATACATTTTTTTCTGGCTATTTTTAGTTAATTAATTACCTCTAGTACATTGTATTTGAGATCTAGGCTACAAAGTGAAAAGAAACCACCTTGTTTTTTACATCTTGCAGGCTGATATGAGCTTCGGGGACTTGCACAATGCGTTAGCTGCATCAAAGGTGAAGATCAGTGTATTTGAAGAACAGCTTGCAAAGGAAAAGGCTAGGAGGAAGACTTGGAGGAAGGCAGAGGCAGAAGTGAAGATTGGTATACTTGAAAATCAGCTTGCAAAGGAAAAGGCCACGGAGAATGAATTTCAATGTGCACTGATAAATGTGTCCAAGAAGGCAAGAAACATCTAGTGGATGGAAGCAAGATGTGATAGTTGACCCACTGATTTTGTCCATGCCTGTCCTTGTGTTCTCAGAAGTTGTAATTGTCCAGGATCATATAAGTTGTAATGTGCTCTGTCTTGTCCTTTTGGTGGTAGTGAAATGAACCTCTCTAGTCTTTGTCTTCTATGTACTTTTCATGGTGCTAGTGAAATGAACATCGCTGGTTCTATGTCTTCTATGTACTTTTCATGGTGCTAGTGAAATGAACATGGTATTAGCTACTGCCTTCTATGTCAATTTATCCAGCAGTTCATTACCTTGTACTTTTCATGGTGATCATGGAAAACCATATGTAAATTAAACAAACTATTTGCTCCAGAAAAAGTCTTTAAACAAACACAAACATTTGAAAGATGAAATCAAGCAAGTTTAATTTACAAAAGTTGATAGAGATATTGCTATCACTTGCAGCATATGGCAGAAACATACTAAACTCCTCTTGTGACATATACTAAAACATATAATAGGGTAGAATAACTGACATAACTAGTTGACACTGACAATAAAAAAATGAAAAGGACTTCCCTAACAAATGTTCTCGACTTCCCTAACAACTGGTTGACACTGACATTGACGAACTACTCGTCATCAGAAGAAGACTCGACGTCCTCATCATCAGAAGAAGCGTATTGTATGGTCGGCGCAGCCGCCGGCTCACCGCTCGGCCCGGCCTCGCCATCGTTGCAGCCAGCAATCATCCTCCGCTTGGCAGCTCGCCCTCGCTAGATGTGGTCGAGGTAGTCTTCCTCCGCAGCGTCCTCGTCGTCGAAGTACTTGTAGTCGTCCTGCTGTGGCCATTCCTCCTCTGCTGCGGCGGCGGCGGCGTCGTCTTCTTCTTTATCGTCCTCCTTGTCGTCGTCGTCCTCCTGATCGTCCTCGTCGTCGTTAGCCTCCACTTGATCACCATCGTTGCTGTTGTCCTCCTCCTGATCGCCATCGTCGCCATCGTGGAGCTCCTCGAAGTCAGAGTCATCGAGGCCATCAACGGGTTCGTCGGCCGATGAGCCGCGCTCAGACTCCGACGAGTACAACTCCTTGTCCTCCTCCTCCGACGAGATCACATACGGGATCCTCGGCGGGGACACCATTGTCTCTCTCTTTCTGGATGGACTCTTTGTTTCTTCTCTCTGTTTTTCTCTCTCTGTCTCTGGAAAGATGAAACGTCGGCCTGAGTGTGTATGTGAGCGAAATACAGATGGATGGACAGTTATCAGGGGCGTGCAGCGAAACGTCGGCCTGGATGGCAGTTGCGAGCGTGCAGTTGTGCAGGGCAATTTCTCTATGTTCCAATTTTTTCAATTGCGAGCGTGCAGTTGTGCAGGGCAGTTCCAGTTGCAGTTGTGCATTCAGAAAATAGACATTCAGAAATTCAATTGTGCAGAAAAACAACATGAAAACATGTTGATAACTGATGATAGTATTCAAATGTGATCTTGTACATTGAAGAATTCAAAATACTCCTTCATGAAAACAACATTCAGAAACATTGTTTTCTGTTACATCACATTCAAAATAGACTTTCAGGTCTTTAGACACAACAACCTACGGCTCCTATAAATCATCACCACCTTCCCACATGTCATCTACACTTGTATCACTACAATATTGTAGTTCAGTGTCATCTTCATCCCCACTATCTTCAGACATGTTGATAACTTGCTTCTTGTATCTTAAAAGGTCGGCTAAATTAGCTTCAATTACCGTGTCTTCTCCATCCTGTACATCCTACAGATGGTGCATAAGGACATCAGCAGCATCACCTTCATGCACCTCATGCTCTGTATCAGAACAATGATCATCTTGGTGTACATCAGAGTAGCAGTCATCTCTTTTAGCCACATTATACACATCTCTATGTTCAAATTTTTGCACAACTCGCCAATCTTTGCCTAAAGAGGTGTCCTGCAAGTAAAATATCTTTCTTGCTTGGGTCGCCAAAATGAATGGGTCAGACTTGTACCAAAATGACTGAGTGTTGATGGACTTGAAGTGTCCATCGTCTCTGATGCCTACAGTCTTCCCAGCTTGATTATACCAATCACATCAGAATAGAACCACTGACCAATGAACATGTAGATTGGAGTTATATTGTAGCTCAATAACCTCCCTAAGGACACCATAAAATTCAGTTGGTTGTTTCTCGTGCGTGCCCTCGGTCATGACACCACTATTCTGTGTTTGCAGGTTTTTCTCACGGTCAACGGTGCTATACCAAATTCCATTGACAATGCAAGCAACACAACTCTTGACACGGAGATCAGGACCACATGAGAGTGCATACAAACCTTCACTGACCTCTTCTGGTTTCTCTTCACGTAGCTCCTTGATCTACACCCAAACATAAAATACAACATATAAATATAAAAATGCATCTCCACTAGTTCAAGAAATGCACAAGCTAAATATAAATATGCCGGTCACTTGCATATTTCTTAAACCATTTAGGATATCCTTTTTCAAGCCTTTTATGAACATCTTGTGAGCCTTCTCTCAATAACTCTTCTCTATACATGTTGTAGGACATATAGTGAAAACATTAGGAAAACTAGGTGATACCCCACGCGTTGCTGCGGGAATTTGTTAAATAAAATTTTAAAGTGAAATGTGAAAGTATAAACACCAAAGTGATTGTATTGCAATGTTCTTTAGTAAACATTATACATGGAAGTATGACTGATCATACATGTAATTTTTACTCCTGTAATTTGTACTCCCTCCGTCCCATGAAGAGTGCAATCCTGAGATTCAAAAAAAATCCCACAAAAGAATGCAATTCTAGCTGTAACCAACTGTTTATTTCTTAAAATAGATAATTATCCGCATGCACTAACAACCTCTATGCCAAATTTAGTAGGATTGAGACGGTTACTGAGGATAGTATGGTCATTTGCCAATGTCATTAATCTGTCCGAGAAAAACTAGAATTACATTCTTCACGGGACGGAGGGGGTAATTTCTACTCACAAAAATGTGGCCACAGAAAATCGATTGAAGAATAAATAGATGGTCTAGTGGATGATGACATGGCTTATAGTGGATAGTGATATGGCGCATAGTGGATGATGACGTGGAATGGTTGCATGTTGAGAGAAATTCAACCATGACTTGATAGTGGGTACCAATTATATAGGTTATATAGATTTGACTAGTAATAGAAGAAACAACAAATGATACTTACTCCAAATACGGCTCAACTTCTTCACAGTTATTTAGTACATACCAAACTAGCTTGTCCATAACTTTATCATCTATCCATTGCACCCTATCCTTGCCAATGAGTTTAACATCATGCATGAAAATAGAGGTGTCATCTTCTAATGGCCCATCATGTGACCAACCATCTCGGCTAACACTTGTGTCAGCATCCTCTATGTACCTTGAACAAAATGCCAAGGTTTCACTTGCTATGTAAGTCTCAGCAATTGATCCTTCGGGCCTAGCCCTATTGCTTACAAAATTCTTCAATGTGCCTAGACGTCGTTCTATCGGGTACATCCAGCCATACTGTACAGGACCTCTGAGTAATGCCTCGTCAGGTAGATGGACTGCCAGGTCCGCCATCACGTCAAAGAAGGCTGGTGGAAAGATTTTCTCGAGCTTACACAAGATCACTGGGATATCTCTTTTCAGCCGCTTCAAAACATCTATCCTCAGATTTCTACTACATAATTCCCTGAAGAAGTTCCCAAGTTCTGCAACTGCTTCATATACATCCTTATCCACAAGTCCTCTTAAGCCAGTAGGTATAATTCTTTGCAGAAGGACATGGCAACAATGAGTTTTCAACCGGCCTTGGAACTTGGAACCATCTGCACTTATGTGTTTTGCTAGGTTGGATGCATATCCATATGGAAACTTGACACCTTTAAGGAACTTCAAAAATTCCTTTCTTTGTTCGGGCTTCAAGACATAGCAAGCATGTGGCATTTTGACCTTGTCACCTTGCTGGTAGCAATGCAAATGTTGTCTTATGCCCATATCATATAAGTCTAGCCTAGCATTGATTGTATCCTTTGTCTTGCCCTCAAGTTTCAATAATGTGGCAAGAAGGTTGTCACATATGTTTTTCTCTATGTGCATCATGTCAAGATTATGGGGTAGCAGTAAGTCTTTCCAGTATGGCAGCTTCCACCACCCAGCTACGCGGTTAAAAATTAGTGGTTCATCATCCTCTCCTCGCTTTCTTTTCTTACTTGCAGAATGTGGACCTGGCTTGACATCTTCCACCTTCTCTATTTCCTCCATGACCTCCTTTGTAGTGAACTTTCCTGGCACTTCCTGGGTTTCACGTCGCCCATCAAAAGCCAAGCTTCTCCGCCAAGCATGTGTCATTGGAAGGTAACGCCGATGACCAATGTAGCACAACTTATTTCTTAGTGGCCTTGACAATGGATTTTTGTCACAATGAATGCATGCATAATAACCTTTTGTGGTCCTCCCTGACATGGTGTTTAAAGCTGGATAGTCATCAATGCACCAAAGGACGGCTGCACAAAGGTCAAACTGTGAAGCACTACTTGCATCATATGTACTGACACCATTCCAGAGTTCAAGAAGTTCTTCTATAAGAGGCTCCAAGAATACATCAAAGTCCTTTCCTGGAGATGATGGACCGGGTATCATTAAGGGCGTGAAGCAGTTGGATGGATTGACACATTCCCATGGTGGCAGATTTAAGGGTGTGACAAGCACAGGCGACATGCTATAAGTTGTGCTAAAATTTCCAAATGGATTGAAACCATCTGTAGCAACAGCTAGTCTCAAGTTCCTTGCATCCCTTGCAAAAGTTGAATACTTCAAATCGAAGTGTTTCCAAGCCTCCCCATCCACAGGATGGCTCATTTCATTATCCACCGGGGTCTGCTTTGTCTTGTGCCATTGGATGTCCTCAGCTGTTCGGCTTGAAGCAAACATCCTCTTCAACCTTGGTATAAGTGGAAAATGTCTCAAAACTTTGTGAGGAACACGCTTGCTGCCATCCTTATCTTCTCATCTTGATACACCACATTTTGGGCACACGTCCATTTTGGCATAATCCTTGCGAAATAGCACACAGTTATTCTTGCATACATGGATCACATCATATCCAAGACCCAATTCATGAAGGCATTTCTTTGCCTCATCATATGATTCTAGTATTTGGCAATGAGGGAATGTTGAGGACAACAACTTCAATAATGCATTAAATGTTGTATTACACATTCGATAGCGGGACTTGATACGAAGTAACCTCACAAGAAAGGAGAATTTTGTGTGGCTAGATCCCGGGCAAACTAAACGCTTCAAATCTTCAAGTACTCTAGTAAACTTTGGTCGATGTCCATTCTGCTCTGCGACTGTGTACAATTCTGCTACCAACTCAAAATCTGGCGTTACATCATCACCGATATTGTCTTGATCATCTGCTTCAATCCCACCATCAGCATAAGCATGGTCAGATTCATCCGGTTCAATCACATAAGCATGATTGAATTCCTCCACCTGCTCAGAATATTCAATAATACCAGCATTTGTTGACTCCCCATGATGAGTCCACCACGTGTATGTAGCTGACATTCCAAAGAGAAGTATGTGGTCCTTGATTTCTTGCTGAGCCCGTTCAGTCTGATTAAGACAACGACGACATGGGCAAGGTACATGAATGTGTTCAGCAAATCTTTGACTAACAAAATCCATGAATTCTTCCACTCCTTTGGTGTGTGCTGGTGTGAATTGCCTGCCATTTACCCAACTTCTGTCCATCTAGTATCTGGTCTACAAAACAGATACGAGATAATCCATCATCAGATGCACATATAGATATGTTAACCATACAGACACACATGATAAGATAAAAATCTGTCATCAAGTTTTCAAAATGTAATTCAAGCAGAACCACAGACATGATTTCCATTACTTCATTTCAAAGCTCTATTCTTTTTTATAATGAACAGGTTTGCTTGTGGAATTGCAGCATGAATCAGAGAAAGGAAAGGAAAGCTTAGCTAAAAGAAAAAATCACTACACTCAATCACTCCCCAAACGACTGATGTATCTATACTATAAAGAGAATTAGATTTGAAAACACTTCTCACCAAGATTAGGCCCACCCCCCCCCCCCCACCTCACAGAGGACCCATCTGTCATGAAAAAAGGACTACAAAAGGGGAGGGGGAGACCCATTTTGTCGCCCTTCGGAAGAGAATTCCCCCCCAAAACCCAGAACTGTTTTCACCTAAATCCGGTCCACCTAAATCTACCCACGCGCCCTTGATGTTGCCATATTTAATATGTATAATCTTAGCAAGTTTTCAAATAGATGGTAGTTGATGATTATGTTTGGATTTAAGTCCAATCTGTTACCATAATTAATATGTATAATTTGAGTATGTTTTTAAACAGACGATAGATTTCCATATTTAATATATATAATCCGAGCAAGTTTTTAGATAGATGGTAGTTGATGATTACGTTTGGATTTAAGTCCAATGTGTTGCCATAGTTAATATGTACAATCTGAGCAAGTTTTCAAACATATGATAGGTTTCCTTAGTTGATGATTGCGTCCGGATTGAAATCTAATAATTACCATACTAGACTATCCAAATTTAATATATACAATCTGAGGAGGTTTTCAAACATATGATAGGTTTCCTTAGTTGATGATTGTGTCCAAATTGAGGTCATAATTACCATACTACACTAGCTATGACTTATATAAATCACGCCAACCAGCCATCACTTCTCATTATCCCCCCTCGACATATGGTTGTTCCACAAATCCTCCAGCAGAGAGATCCGCCGCTCCGCCATCACCCGCGGTCGTCGGCTCAACACATATGTGCACCTGCACGCCGGAGCGTCTCCAGCGTCAGAGGCCGTACTACAGGGCGTCGTGCATGATGGGCAGAGGCAAGAACGCCGGCGTCGTCTACAGCGATACGACAACGTCAGACGAGGAGGACGACGAGGTCAGAACCAGCAGCTTCGCCATGTCCGACGTGATGAAGAGCCCTGCGGCGGCGGCGTTGAGCTGGCGCGAGAGGTACTACCTGGTGGCGTGCAAGCAGATGGTGGGGTTGTTTGCGATGGTATGAGTGAGTCAAAGTTGGTGCCGCATATCGGCCATGTCAGGTTCTCCTGCGTCGGCCACGGTATCATGGGATACTAGACTAGATAGTTTGATGAACTTCGTTGATAGGATGAACTTATTGCGTCGACCGCGGCACATGCAACTATTGAATTGATTTAATTAGTTGTTAGATCCGCATGTTTACATGATTTGCGGCACTGTTTGGATGTGTTTTTTTTGGCAGCTCATACTTCATTTCTGAACATATATATAGTATGTATGCTGTCATATATACATCATGGTCAAAAGGAATTTGCCAGTATACTTGCAAAGCTGGCGTATATGATTACGTTTAGATTAAAGTCCAATAATTTTATTTTTGTAGTGTACAGTATGGTAAGTTCTGATTGCGATGTCGCGCCCTTTATGTTGCCATATTTAATATGTATAATCTGACCAAGTTTTCAAATAGATGATAGTTGATGATTATGTTCAGATTTAAGTCCAATAATTTTACATTTTCTTTTCATTTTTGCAACGTACAATATGGTAAGTTCTGCTGGCAATGCCGCTCCATTTATGTTGCCATATTTAATATGTATAATCTGAGCAAGTTTTTTAAATAGATGGTAGTTGATGATTACATTTGGATTTAAGTCCAATAATTTTACATTTCCTTTCCATTTTTACAGTGTACAATATGGTAAGTTCTGCTTACGATGTCGCGTCCTTTATATTATCATATTTAATATATATATATATACTAAACAAGTTTTTAAATAGATTATAGTTAATGATTACGTTTGGATTTAAGTCCAATAATTTATATTTTCTATCTATTTTTGCAGTGTACAATATGGTAAGTTCTGCTTGCGATACTGCGCCTTTTATGTTGTCATATTTAATATATATAATGAGCAAGTTTTCAAATATATGGTAGTTGATTATTACGTTTAGATTTAAATCCAATAATTTTACATTTCCTTTCTATTTTTGCAGTGTACAATATGGTAAGTTCTCCTTGCAATGCCGCTCCCTTTATATTGCCATATTTAATATGTATAATCTGAGCAAGTTTTTAAATAGATAATAGTTGGTGATTATATTTGGATTCAAGTCCAATAATTTTACATTTTCTTTCCATTTTTGTAGTGTAAAATATGGTAAGTTCTGCTTGCGATGTCGCGCCTTTTATATTACCATATATAATATGTATAATATGAGTAAGTTTTTAAATATATGGTAGTTGATGATTACGTTTGGATTTAGTCCAATAATTTTATATTTTTTCATTTTTGCAGTGTACAATATGGTAAGTTTAGCTTGCAATGTCGCGCCCTTTATGTTACCATATTTAATGTGCATTATCTAAGCAAGTTTTCAAATAGACGGTAATTGATGATTACGTCCGGATTTAAGTCCAATAATTTTACATTTCCTTTCCATTATTGAAGTGTACGATATGGTAAGTTCTGCTTGCGATGCCGCACCTTTTACGTTGCCATATTTAATTTGTATAATCTGAGCAATTTTTCAAATAGATGGTAGTTGATGATTATGTTTGGATTTAACTCTAATAATTTGTCATTTCCTTTCCATTTTTGCAGTGTAAAATATGGTAAATTCTGCTTGCAATGTCGTATCCTTAATATTGCCATATTTATTATATATAGCCTAAGAAAGTTTTCAAATAGATGTTAGTTAATGATTACGTTTGGATTTAAGTCCAATAATTTTACATTTCCTTTCCATTTTTGCAGTGTACAATATGGTAAGTTCTATAGATATGACTATTTTCACCTGCTTCCAAATAGTTATTTGGATCTTCATCACACTATGGTACCTCCTCCAGAAGTCTATGAGTTAGAGTAGATGTGCCAATTGCACGTTTAGTCTCTATTTTATATTGTTGTTTGGAACATTTCGGTCTCGAATATTCACTTATTTGCCTTTGCAATATTTACTTATATTTATATATTATAGTATACACTTGAGTTCGATATTTTGTCTATTATTCTCTCTTTTCGGTTTCTCTGATTTGACGTAGTGCTGAAACAGTTGATTACTGAGCCACTGAAAGGTGAGCTCCAAGTGAATGTTCATGAGTTTGTGATTCCAATTTGTGAATTCGTAAAAAGAGAAGAAGCGTTGAGCATAAAATTTATAGAACTTGTACCGTGTGTCTTACAAATTGAACATCTTCTTTAAATTACAATCAACTTTCTATTGAATTCAAGATTTTTTCCATGCCTTTTCCATGCCCTTTTTAAAACACGTGCATGTGGCACGTGCATACCAACTAGTCTATTAAACTATAATAGCAGATCATCAGATCATCATGTTTGTTATTTGAGAGTTTCATTCACGGTTCCTGTTCTTGGATAGGGTTTTAAAGAACAAATTGCCACAGAAGAACAAGCATAAAAGTAGGAGCTGGATGCGCTAAATAAAGGGAAGACCGCATACCTGTGCCTGATACCAACGCCGACCGGGATCCCTCCACCGCGCCACACACCACCAGAACGCCTCCTCCGATACGGTCCCCGCCGGGAACCAGGACGGAGCTCACGGCACGGCTACCGGAGTCCCACCACTGCGTGCGACGTGATGCCGCCGCGACTGCCGGAGTCCCACCACTACGAGCGCTAGGACGCCACCGCCAGCCCAGTTGAGGACGCCTCCCCACCATCGCCGGGCGCCGCCGCCGCCGGCGGGACGAATAGATCTGAATCGGGGATATTTTCCAAGTGCTTAAATCTTGTTGTTTAACCAACGATATTTTAAGGTATATAAAGGATAAACTTTTGAGTATCAACATAAGAGCAATTGTAGTTCAGTGGTAACGATGGCACGCTCTATCCTACAGGTCGCGGGTTCGACCCCCCCCCCCCCTCCCCGTCGGCCCTTTTTTTACCCCGGATTAATTATGGGCGTGGGGGGCGGCCGATGTGGCGCGGAAGAGGGTGACTGGGCGCGGGGGCCCACTGGGTTTTGCGGTCCAATTTATCCACACGGGACCCACTCTTACACGTGGCAGTACCATGTGCGGGGCCTAGGATGAGAACACGTGAAATTTATAAGTGACAAAAATTCTCTGTCGTATAATTTTAAACAAAAGCGTCATAAAACAAGTTATGTTGATGGAGTGTTGGTCTGTAACGAAATCGGCTATTGTTCTATGACATTTTAATTATTTTCATCATAAATTCGTAGTGCCTAATTTCCATCACTAATGATCCATGATGAAAACCAAAGTTTCGTCATAGATATGCAATGTTCAATGACGAAAATTAAAAATGTCATGAGGAAAACGTCATAGATATTAACATTTCTACTAGTGGATAAAATCGTGTAAACTTCATAGATCGGATATGATTCCGAACTGCCTTTCTGTAGATCCGATCGGCTAAAATCAACCGATGAATAATTTAAAGTCCACGTCCAAGTTTAGATCAGCTATACGCTTAAAAGCTTAAGAACCGATTTGAATCTCGTAAGTAGACTGGATAAATTGGTGATATAAACTAAAACTTAACAGAATTAAATAAATAAATCTATTAAGATCTAGAGAATATCAATAACTTTGAACGTAAAAGCAAAGTAGAGCAAATTAATCTAAATTGGCTACTTTGATCAGCAGTACAGTAACGTTCGGGTGTAACTATTAAATCAAGATAAAAGCAAAACGCTTAAACCTAGACCTAACCGATACGATAACTTTTAGGAGATCTAGATGAACCACAACGATACGCCCGGTAGTTAAAGCCTAGAGAGCACCAGGTAAAAGCGGAACTTACAAGCAAGCCGGAGATCAAGATGATGCAGCCCTGCTAGATTGGAAGAACTAGTTGAATCTACTAAAAACTAGGGTTGAAAGTAAATACGATGCGAGAATAAGAAATTATGTGTTTAATTGGTGTGTACAAACTTTCTACGTAGCCACCAGGCCACTATTTATAGCCTAAATTACAGACTCTGTGTCAATTATGACTTACAAACTTGATAAAAAAAGAAAAAATTCCTAATACGAAACATCCCTAAAAAGTGTCGAACTCGGTGTGGCCCCATCGCCACGTGTGTCAACCAAATCTTTGTTCAATCAACCATACTTCCATCGGCTTCGATTACGTCAGCATAACCGTATCAGTTATCCATATTGATCATTAGTTTTGACTATATCGGCTGCGGCCAACTCCATCGGCTCTAAGCACATCGGCTGCCATTCAATTCTTCATCGGCTATCCCCTTAGCCTTGACGTTCAACGTCGGCTTTATCGACTAGACCCTTTTGACCATATCGGTGCCAAAAAAGGTGTCAACATACATATTCTCTAAAAAACCATTGTCAAATCATGTCACCGGGACTGGGTGAGAGTCCATGATCCATAATGTCATCATGTATGGAGGACCCAGTCTATCCCTTTCTTCAACCGTACTCCTTATATTAGCTTTGGTAATGCTCTACTAGGGCGTTCGATCCCATCCAACTGATCGGATGCTCCATCCACCGCTCGATTGCACCACTATGATCTTACGGTTGCTAGCCTTCATTCCGTCTACTTTCCCACTACAGTTACATTCCCCACTCCTGCTAGCCCCTTTTCTCACTCCCCCGCACGCCACCTTCTCCGCCTCCCCTTCCCACTCCCTAGATATGTGTCCGCCTAAGCCGGCGAGGGCGATAAAGACTACCATCAATGACTCATCAAGCGGCGCAGAGGAGAAAGCGGTGGCCTTGCGCACCCGTGCTCGTTAAGCGTGAGTCGCAGGGGTGATGGGCATAGTAGACACAATGTATGTCTAGGTGCATAGTAGCTTTTCTTGTGTATCAAGAAAATCCATTTCAAGACAGAGGGAGTATGTAAAAATGTCTCAATTTTTTTGTGTTCTGCAGGTTGGTGTTCAAACTACATTTCTAATGTCGCAATTCAAATGTGTATGGAAATATGATTTTTTGAAGAAAATTTTTCAAATTTATTATTGTTGCAGATATTGTTCTCTAATGTTGCAACCATAATTATGTGATGTTTCATGATTCTAAGGGAGGAAAATACGACAAATTTTCCAATGGTGTAGATGTTTGGATATAGATAGATATAACATGTTGCATATGCCCAAACCAATTGTTTCTTCTCTATAATTCCAATGTTTTCTCAAATGTATGAGCTTTTTACATAGTATGAATAAATAAGAAATGCATAAATGAGTTCAGTTTCTTTGAGCTCTTTCGGAAGTTGTGCGTAGCTACATGTTTTGAACCCCATGGCCATCTTCATTGTAGTATGAGTATGGGGGAATTTTTGCCTTCTTCTTTGTTCTACCAATATTTTGTATAGCTTTATCCTTTGTCTACAGCACAATCGACTCCTTCCTCTGCACCTTTTCCTTTGGGCACCCCTTTCGAGCATCCATGGGAGGGTTCTTCACCATCCCAGCTTGAGCTTCAGCTTCCTTCCCTCTTTGCACTTTGCTTGTTCCCATAACCTGATTTTCTTTTTGTTGTTCATTTGCCAATTTTCCTTTTATCTTGACAACTTGTACCAATTGATTAATCTCAGTCGACCAAATGTGTATTTTTTTGTCTCAAACATGCATCAAATGACAGCCATGTCATTTTCCTACACAGTGCATTGTACCTTAGCAATTTTGTGATAAGAACCCCAATAGATGATTTTTCCCGGATGGATGCTCTTGTATGTTTGTTGTTACTTCCATATTATAATCGAGTACTTCTCTGGGTTTTTTTCAACATCATGGTTTGTGAAGACTTTAAGAATGTATGGGCGGAGAAGATAATCTCGCTCAAACATGTTGCAGTAGCAGCAATACAATTTTGCATCCTTATCAACTGAAACAATGTGAACTCTACTTAAATTTAGGTGTACTATATGAATGGATAACCCTTGATCATTTTCAGTGATGTTGCCCATTTTGAATTTGTGGAGTCACGCAATAGCCCTTGAAATTTAAAGAAGACATTGCCAGTGTAGAAGCCAGTTGCTTGCTTTTCAAATTCATATCTCCTCCAAAGTGGCGGATCTCAAATTTACCCTTTGCAACCTTCCATATTCTCCCTCTCAGAACTAGTTTTCATTATATAATCATACTGAGTCAGAAATTGAAGAACTGGATCATTTGGGTGTGCCACTCTCTAGAACAATGAATTCATACTTTATGACCTACTTGTCGTTCCAGTGTAACGTCTGTAGTATGTCGGTGCTCACATTCTCCTTGTTGCAGAAATACTTTGTCAGAACTCATTACCTTGCGGGTTGAATTTGGTCTCTAGCTGCTGCCACAATGTCTCAAATTCCTCTAGAGTTTCAACATGGTTAACACAATAGTCAAACTCCTTAGCAACATCACTATCTTCACTAATCAACCAAGCAAGCTTATATGTTGCCTTGCTCACCAAATGTCACTTGCAACATCTGTGTGTTGCATTAGGGGATACTTGTTATATTGCTACCGCCATCGCCTTATCTTGGTCAGTCATTACATTGATAGGTTCCAAGCCACCCATAACTGCCTTCAGACATTGCAACACCTACACAAAAGTTTCAGTAGTTTCATCCAGTAGCAAGGCACATCGAAGAAGTATGCTCTGCAAGTGACTATTCATCCCAACTATCAGCGCAAAGGGCATTCCATACTTGTTGATGCAAAATATTGTGTCAAAGAATATACAATCCCTAAAGCTTTTGTCCAATTCCCTTATCCTTCTGTCAACCCAAAACAAACCCCTAACAACATTATCTATGTCAATCATGGCCGAACAGAAGAATGATGACTATTTGCTTTCAATTGACAAAAATATTGCAATGTTGCATCCATGTCCATGAACTGCAGCCCACCTCTCAAGTGCCTTCTCACATTTGAAACATCCTTGTTGTTAAATGAAAGGTTCCTTCCTCCACCATGGATTACACCAAGGATCTCCATTATCTGTGTGGTGCTAATGTTTCTATAATGCAGTATTTGCAACAACTCATAATCTACCCATGATATGTGTTGATGTGACCTTAGGTGTTTCCTCCTTCCGATTTATTTCACCGATTTATGACTATGTTCCGGTTGCGTTACAATTACTCTCCACTTCCTGTCACGCAAACCAACTACCATAAGAGCTTTGTAATCCAACTTCTTGAAAATGTTGCACTTCCTCGTAGTGGTGATGACGACAATTGATGCACTTTTCTTGTTTGAAACATTCGATATGATGTTGTGAAATAGTTGGTTGATGTATCTGAAGTGTTCTCTTCTTCTCCTTCTGAATTTGGCTTCCTTGCATGCGAACACTCTGTTCTTATTAGCTCCTTAGTAGCATTGATTGTCCTTGTTGATGCAACCCATATACTAAACCCCATTTTCCAGGCATAATCACTATACACCTTTCTTGCTTATGCTATAGTGTCAAATTCCACACCAACACAACACCACCAGCTGTGAACAGACAACATCATTATCTTCACGGTATGCCTCCTCTTCTGAAGCAATCTTTACTCGCACATACTCACTTGGGTTATAACTAGTGTTACACTACAAGCATACACCCCTTGGAAACGTAATGCAGCTATTGGAAAACGCACCGCAGCAAGTAGATGCTACTATTAGTTTTTTTACTTTGCCAAGTATTACTCACTTCTGTTGCAGTTCCATGTTGTCTCGCAACATGTTGGCCCCTGATGATGCTCGAGCTAGTTGCACTCTGTGGATGTAGATGGGAGCCACAAACTCTTTGATTCCATGTTGTAAAGGGGGTTAATCAGATTTTGCAAATGACCGTGTAAGATGTTGCAGTCCTACAAACATGATTTCTTCAACTATGTAAGCCTTAAGGACTAAATAAACCTAGCAAAAATCCTCAAAACAACCTAATACCATTAACACTCATGTGGGAAACAAAAGCCTAGATCCTAAATTTTGGAGTGCAAATCTACCTTGTGTTACAAAGCAGTATGTTGTGTTCATAGTCGGAGCCGATGCACTCCATATGTCTTCTGCAACATGGTGAATTCCTTCCCCTGACGTGGAGCCCAAGCTTCCATGATGGCTATTCGATTCAGCGGAGTGGATGGGGAGTGGCAAAGGAATAGGATATGTAGGATTTGATGCAACAATTGTTGGTTGTTGATAGGCATATGGATGATCTGGTGGGGGGAGTTTGATTCTCCTGAGAATGCGACATCTTGTACTAGTTCTCGATCTCTGTAATGACGGATTTGGTTGGGCGCCACCTCGCCCTGGAGCTCGTGCTCCCCCAGGGAAGAAGAACACGTGAAAAAAAGGATTGGGGAAACGATAATGTTGTGTGCGACATTCGCGCAATGTTGTGGTGGGAGTATTTCATGAGTTTGATCAAATGGCTGCTGCTATTTGAATCAGGAGGCCACGCATGTGTCTGATGTTTGCACAGGGAATGAACATCCGGGCTCTAGTAGGACCCTATCTATTATCTTAGAGTCCATGTAAGAACTAGTAAGGGTGTATATTGTCTAGTTTGGGGAAGGCAAAATAGGCAATGCCGTCCCTCAACTATTGTCCAAGGATCAAGTTCATCCCTCAACTTTTAATTGGGTCAATTTAGTCCCCAAACTTCTATTTTCGGTCTCAATCTCGTCCTCATCCTAACTGGCTGTCCACGTTGGCGTGCCACATCACCCACGTGAGATAGGCAAATACCAAGTTCATTAATAGTTGCTTTCAAGCGGCATATTTCTTGCCGTGTCTGCTGTCTGACAAGCTTCCATATTGAATCACTTGTTTTCCTCTTCTAGAAAATTTAGTGTCAATGCTTGAAATCGCAAAGATCCTCCACAAATAAGCATGACGAGAACCTTCTTCTTCCATCCACGCTAGTCGAGCCGCAAGCCTATCTTGGCCTCTTGCACATCGTAAAAGCCAAAGCAACATCAAATCACTAAAATAATAAAAAAAACAAATTGAACTCCAAATTCAAAATTCCAACCGGGAAAAATGCCGCTTTGACTTTATCTTTGCATGCTTGCATTTTGATTCCTTGTTGCCATGTGTTCCTCCCCCCCAGGTCAATCTGTTCTGGTGTCTACGTCCCTATGCCAATGCCATTGTGGATTTGTATGCGGAGCTATGGTGGAAACGAACAGGAAATGAAGATTGCAACCGTGCGTGAGAAGGTAGACAGAGCCCTGTGTACATGCAGTGAGCCGCCGATGTGTTGAAGATGGACTTTTAGCATTTGTAGGTAAAACTCTATCTTACATTGGTGACATGGCAAGCCAACATGGATGTTCAACTAAGATGAGGGATGAGATTGACCTTAAAAACAAAAGTTGGAGCACTAAATTGGCTCAATTAAAAATTAAGGGACGAACTTAACCCTCGAACGATAGTTGAGGCACCAAACTGTCTATTCTACCTTTGGAGAACTTTGAGTCTTGTTATGTTTTCAATATAACATAGATAATACACTGCCTTCTTTACCCTGACATTTTATATCCGCCAGGAAAGACTCGGCATGCTCAGTTTTCCTTTCCGAGCTGAACTCCGCCGATCGTCGGACTCGCACCAGCAGAGCAGATGGCACACAAATTCATGTCGAAACAACGAGAAGCACCCCCAACCCTGTTACGAAACCCAGTCGGCCCTTCCCCTTCGTGCTGACCAGACCAGATCGAGCAATGGCCCACCGCCCTCGACGACCCCGGGCCCTGGCATGTTCGGCGACGGCGCGGTCACGGGGGCAGGTGCGGCCGCCCCTTGGGCATCGCGCACGCTCAGCTACCATCCTCGCCGCAACCAAACAAGAAGCCACCTCTACGGCGCTCGCCTTTGCCCGTGACCGCAGATAGTCCGCCGCGCTACAGCGCTCGCGGTGGCGTCGTGCTCCCTCGTGCGCGCGCGCGTGCTCGTCCAAGCCCGCCACTGACAAGCAGTAGCAGTAGCATCCGCCTATATATATCTATATATCCGGCTCTCTCACATTCACATTCTCTTGTCTCTTGCACGCCCACCGCTTCCTGCCTGGCCGTTTCCTCCGCCCCGTGTTGTGGTGGTGGCGGCTTGGCTTGTCAGATCTAGCTAGCCGTACGCACGCCACGGCGGCGACAATGGCGGCCGCTCGCCTTCTTCTTCTTCTTCGCGTCCTCGCGGTTCTCGCCGCCGCGGCCCTTGCTGCTGCGTCTGCCGCCGGGAGAGGAAGTGCCGTGGTGTCTCTGCGCGAGTTGGATGGATGGGCTGCCGCGAAGGAGACCCGGAGCAGCCGCTACGCTGCTGAAATGCTAGGTACTCCGTAATTCTGATGCGCTGACCGGTGCTTTCTCAGCTCTTTTGTGGTTGAACAAAAATAAAGCTCGCGTGCATGCGTGATTTCGGAGTTTAGTTTATCGATTCATTCATCACATCTCCAAATGGAAAAGCCTGTGTTCGCTCTCGTTACATGTTTGATAAAGCTTACTGATCGATATTGAGGGATCCAAGCCTTCATGAAATGTTAGGAACTGAGCAAGTAAATTTTATACTGCATTATTCGGAGTCCAAATCATTAGTAGCTAGCTTGTGCAGATTTGAAACAGATGTAAAAAAACTTCTAGGAACACTAAAAGAATGAGACATCTTGTTCCTCCATGAAAATTTGTGTTTCTGATTCCAGACTTTCAGTCATCAACTCATCATGATCCATCTGGTACAAGTATTTGGCTGGAGTTGTAGAATTTTTGTTACTGAGGTCACGTGTGGGTACTTGCACTCCTGACCAATTGCCAAAAACTGTAGTACTTGTTACTGGTGTTACATGGTTCAATTGCCAAACTGTACTTGACCAACAGGCAACATTACGTATAAAGTAAAAAATATGAACTACTCATCAGACCATACTTCTAATCTCGGCATGTAATTAAAATCATTCAAAATTCGAAATCCGAGTATTTTGCAAATCTACATTGCTTTGAGTAACATGGGTGCGTTGCGACGAAGCTACAGTGCTGGATCTCACATGCAGTTGTCACTACTCACTTGCTCACTTCACCATCACCATGTCTGTCATCTGATCCAGGGGAGCAGAAGAAAGCAGGTGGGGCAGCCAGAACAGCGACCACCGTGCTAGAGCTCAGGCACCACTCGCTCACCGCCATCCCCGACGACCCCGCGGCCCGCGACCGATACCTCCGCCGCCTCCTCGCCGCCGACGAAGCGCGTGCCAACTCCCTCCAGCCCCGCGGCAACAGAGCAGCGGCGTCCACGCAGTCCGGCTCCGCCGAGGTCCCGCTGACCTCCGGCATCCGCTTCCAGACGCTCAACTACGTCACCACCATCGCGCTCGGCGGCAGCTCCGGCTCAGGCTCCCCCGCCACCAACCTCACCGTCATCGTCGACACCGGCAGCGACCTCACCTGGGTGCAGTGCAAGCCCTGCTCCGCGTGCTACGCGCAGCACGACCCACTCTTCGACCCCGCCGGCTCCGCCACCTACGCCGCCGTCCGCTGCAACGCCTCGGCGTGCGCCGCCTCCCTCAAGGCCGCCACGGGCGCGCCGGGCTCCTGCGCCACCACCGGCGGCAGCGGCGGCAGCGAGAAGTGCTACTACGCGCTGGCCTACGGCGACGGGTCGTTCAGCCGCGGCGTGCTCGCCACGGACACGCTGGCGCTCGGCGGCGCCGCCAGGCTCGACGGCTTCGTGTTCGGGTGCGGGCTCAGCAACCGCGGCCTGTTCGGCGGCGCGGCGGGGCTCATGGGCCTCGGCCGCACCGAGCTGTCGCTGGTCTCGCAGGCCGCGCCCCGCTACGGTGGCGTGTTCTCCTACTGCCTGCCGGCGACCACCTCCGGCGACTCCTCGGGCTCCCTCTCCCTCGGTGGCGGCGGCGACGACGCCTCCTCCTACCGCAACAAGACGCCCTTCGCCTACACCCGCATGATCGCCGACCCGGCGCAGCCGCCGTTCTACTTCCTGAACGTGACCGGCGCGGCCGTCGGCGGGGCCCCGGTGTCCGCGGCCGGGCTCGGCGCCGGCAACGTGCTCATCGACTCCGGCACGGTGATCACGCGGCTGGCGCCGTCGGTGTACCGCGCCGTGCGCGCCGAGTTCACGCGCCAGTTCGGCGGCGGCTACCCGGCGGCGCCGGGGTTCTCGATCCTGGACACGTGCTACGACCTGACGGGGCACGAGGAGGTGAAGGTGCCGCTGCTGACGCTGCGGCTGGAGGGCGGCGCAGAGGTGACGGTGGACGCCGCCGGGATGCTGTTCGTGGTGAGGAAGGACGGGTCGCAGGTGTGCCTGGCCATGGCGAGCCTCTCGTACGAGGACCAGACGCCCATCATTGGAAACTACCAGCAGAAGAACAAGAGGGTGGTGTATGACACGGTGGGGTCCAGGATAGGCTTCGCTGACGAGGACTGCGGCTATGTATAGAGCGAGACTTCAGTACTTCACTGGAGGATCACAATATGTTGAGAGATGGGTGAAATATCTTACTTCTCGTTGCTTCGTTTTGGTGTTGTAAACTAGCGTGTTCTTTGCAGATCTTTACGCCGTCCATCCGCCATGTAATCTCTGTAGTGCCATACGCTGTGGGCTAGTCCAACTACCATAGAACCAATGCCTTCTGGCTAACAGTCACGGTTAAGCCTGACTAACTGCATGATTAGAGGCCAGGTTGGTTATGTGGCCTATCAGATGACTCAAGTGTATTTCGATGACATTCCACAATTTAATTTCACACACTCAGATGTCTGACCAGAATCGACCATAATGGAGTGTATACTACTGTCATAAAAACCTTGATAAACCAAAAGTATGATATCACACTATTTAGTATTTACACACTAGTATTCGCTATAAGCTAAATTAGTCCCTAGCCACCAAACATTTCAGATGGGATTAACAGATAGCTACCATACCCTTCATAAGCTACTACTAACTTCGCTCTACCTTATCTCCATTGGACCCCTCCATCACTTCGCTTGCTGTTGACAGAGCACATGCTGAGCAAACAATAGTCAACTGAACCTTGTGAGCTGGCTTTTGATAACACAACAATGAAACATCACGATGTGTCCTCTGCAGCCTCGCCCGAAAACATTATTGAGGTAAACATTGCAAATCCTAATATGTTCTTCTCCCAAATGAAAAGAGAGGTCCTTTCTTCTATGATGACTCTAAATAACTTTTTCAGAGTTTGGCTGTTGAGAGCAACGGTTTAACTGAAATTTCAATATCTCCATATGGTTCCTCCTGTTGGACATCAATGTAGTCGTAACTCTTCAGGACCTATAGGAAAAGAAATATATAGTCAAAATAAAACTCCAAATCAGCAATAGAGAAAAACTACCTACAGCTGTAAAAGTATATATATAGCAATTGCATATCAGATTTTGAACAGCTGCAATTCTAAATGTTACCGTTGTCTCAAAGAACATCCTTGCAGCTTGCTTTCTTGCTTTCCCTTCCAAGATTCTGTTCAAACTGAATTTTCCAGGCTGCTCATAGGATGAGGGTGAAGGCACACGATCCTTGAAGAACATTGCAACAGCCCTGAAGTGAAGTAATGAAACAGTCTCAATTTCCACTCGAATAAGAATGGTACGATCGTCTCAAAGATATCACATTACCTTGTTCTAGTAGACATGCTTCCTAATCCAGTGGTTCCAGTACCTACACTAGATACCCCTCCAGGAGTACTCATAAGCCCAGGGATCTCTGGCTGATCATCATCATCTTCATTGATTGGAAACAGAAATGGCATACGATCAGAATCACGGGTACTTTGTCCAGGTAATGAATAGTTCCCACCAGATGATGGCATTTCGGAAACACCAGTTCCGTTCCCACCAGATGATGGCATTTCAGAAACACCAGTTCCTCCAAGCCAAGACGGTGGAGTTCCACCAGGAGTTTTGTAAGGAGTATCATTTCCTCTTATTGGAGATGGCATACCCATTGGTGAGAATCGGGGCAACTCAGGCAACATGTCATCATCTGGTGCTGCGCCTGCTGCTCCTGGTGACATTGGGGTAGGCAAAGGTTCAGGTTGTACATTTCCTGGAGGGCTTGGAGAGAGCTGATGGTCAGGCAGTAAATCCACAGTTCCAGGAAAATTTGGGCTGAGCTGCCGTTCAGGTGGTGCATCCTGACCATCATTTGCTACACCAGCCACGGGTTCACCAGAGGCACACTCGTCATCAGGGCCACTCACAGGGGGGATGTTTCTCTCATAGGTTACGTGAAGACTAGTGCACATCCCTGAAAAAAGAAACAAATTCGGGCTTTGAAATGGTTTCTTAAGATCGAAGAAACTATACACCTAAAAGAAATCAAAGAGCTAAGCTTACCATGCAGCACAGGTTCAAGCAAGAAGCTGCCCTTTCTGTTAGTCCTGCTGAATCTCCACATATCAAGGGCCGTTTGGGGTAGCTTTCTCCTCTTGCAGTTCAACTTATCTAGTTTAGCACCACCAATTTGCTTCTTCATGTAGCTGTGCAAGAGAAAAGAAAATTGTCACAGATTGCAAAGAGTGACCCAATTAAAATAATATCATACTATAATTTATCACGACCAAATGCAGTATTTTGACGTAGAAGTGTATGGACAATTTTCTTTTGCAACAGAATGGGTCCTATAACATATAACAGTTACCTCAATTTCTAAAGGAACTTGTGCAACCAAACTTATGGGTATTGAGTTGCTGTCAATAAGCTGTTATCACCTATACAGAATCCCCCCCCCCCAACAGAAAACATTGATCCAGTGATAAAGTTCCCATATATGCTAAAGAACCAAGTAGAGCCAATGCAGTTTAGTGTGTGACCACATGTTTCGATAGACCTTGAACATTATTCTGTGCACCCCAAAATGGTTATTCTACATGGGCACTAACCACATGCTTCGTAGACCACAAAACAACATAAAAAAATAGATCTTTGTTTCATAATTCATATAAATGCCACTGTATTAAAAATAGAAGACTAATTATTGTATAAATGTCACCATGTATAATGTAGTACCAGGTATACAATAACGCTGGGTATGAAAAACCATGGACTCAGCCTGTGCCTTAGGAAGGCTCGCATTGGATATTAGCATGCAGATTTCCAAGAATGTAGGTACATCTTTTGATCAACATATACTATGAAGAATTCCTCAGATTGTGAGAAGAAATTGTTGTCTCTTAAAATACAGATAAGAACATTAAATCATTGTAATATGTTATTCCACATTGAAATATTTTTTATGAAATTCAAATTCCACACTGAAATATTGCACAAAGTCAACATGTAAGAATCTGCCATGCCAGAGTTGAGCGTCAATTGAAACTTACTCATTGGAGAGCACAATTTCGCTATCAAATTCCGCCCTTCTCTTTCTCCTGTTAACTTGTGCTTCTGGCCTTCTATAATCCTCATTCTCTTGTACTGGAGGTGGAGATGGCTCCAGCCGAAATTCAGGTAACTGGGTGTCTAAAATACAAAAGCAAAAGGAAAGTTGGATCAGAAGGTGTTTCATCATTTAGGAAATCTCAATAGATATTAAAATATAATACAAGTAAGTTGGACAAACAAACAAACACTTCAGGTAGATAATGTGTCAGGACTCAGGATTACTGACCAAAATTTAGCGGTGCATCATCTACGAAAGCATCATATGTGCTTGGTGTCCGTAAATTGGGGATGGATCTCCCAGGTACTTGTCGACCGGCAGAAGATGTTTCATCAATAACTGGAGGAGTGATAACCTTGTTTTGCACAAAAGGTGAAGAATCATGGTCCAAATCCATGGGGTCATCATTCCCAAGTATTGGCTCTGTTAAGTTCAGGCCAGGAGACTCCTGTGGAGCCTCACGCATTGTTTCCGGTGGATCTAGTGCTCCATTTGTCTGACTTGCTATGTTGGAATTTACTGGTGAAGTGGCTGGGGGAGGATCTATGGGAATTTCTTCATTGGGATTGTTATTAGCTCCAAAATCATCATGAAATGGAGGGAACGTCCTGGGCATGATTGCAAAGGAGACATAAATCCTCAAGTGTGAAAGAGAGAATATATATTAAATATACATACTCATCCTCAATTGGTGTAGGCCCCGTATGTAATGATGGAACAGGAGCTGATGGATCTACTCTAGCATCCTGCAAAATTGGGGAAGTAAGATGTTAAGACCGAGAGAGAGAGAAAAAAAGGGGGGCCAGGACGGTAATGAATACCTCATCAAGTTCTATCATCACATATTCTCCTTCTGCAAAACCAATGAGATAGTTAAACGCGGGTAAAAGAGTAAACAAGTACTGAGTATACTGATCTTTCCTTACCAGGCAAAGTAATCTGATCACGAGTCTTCTGATGACTATCTGGTGTACTGCAGAAAGTACAACAATATAAGAGTATTAACATCTGCAGCATTTGCATTGCATAACTGGAAGCAATGATGTGAAAAACAGAAAGTTCTTACTCCATCAAACAAATCGCATCGTCCAAGTTTAAGTCGTCAAGATTTAATGTTGGTGGCAGTGTGATGGACTCAAATGGAGCGCGGTCTGCATCAACTGGAAGATCAACTTGGACAGAAGCGAATGCAGTTCTGATTGTAGTTACCATTCGATTACAATCTTGAAACAGGTAGTTCACCTTCCATGAATAAATGCGAACTAGACCTAGAAGAAGATGCCCTGATAATCTCAGAGCAATTGGAACCTCAGGGAACATTATACTTTCTGAAAAGACAAAAGGAAATGTTATAACACTAGGCAAACAGACCGCAATAACAACAAAAATTCTTGAATGTAGGATAGAATCAAGAAAGTACATATCAATAGAAAACATCCTAAGAAACAAAAGTTTTCCAATGAAATTATAGCAGTAGATGGTCATTATAGCTTTAAACCAAAGGATAAATTAAAATGAAGCCTGCTAACTTGCGAGTAATCACAAAAAAAAACAAATTACTCAATCACTTCCAACCTTCCCCATGCCCAGCGTCAATCATTGCCTCACCAATTTGCAATGACCTACTTGACTTCGGTTCAACTAAGTGCAATAAGGATACTGTTGAGGACAAACATGAACAGCTTTGAATACTACATTACTTCACAATAATGTTTTTTCTAGGACTATTAGACGAGCCAACAGAAGCATTAATTTGCTAGATGATTTCACAAGTACATGTCTGGCTCAAAATATCATATTTTTGGCCATAACTGAGCCTCATCATCTGTGTAAACAGCCTATGCTAAACAATTGCAACAAAGTATGCCCAAATAGGTTATCGTTACAGTACCAAATATTTTTCTTTTGCATTTCTGCAGAAACCCTGTGACAAGAACCGTTCTTAACGCGAAACAACTAAACAGTAGCCGGAATGCTGGCAGCGAACCTATTTTCCCTAACTTGCAGAATTCCGGCTGGGGACCAAATCCTCACAAAATTTACCCACAGCATCCCATGATTCCACCGAAAAAAAGAACATGACTTTCCTGCTCATACCGCAATCACCCCAGCATTTTGCCCGCAGAACACAGGGAACACCGCACCGTTAGCCTCCGCCAGATTTCTATAAAGAATCCCTCGCCAAACAAACAATAGGGGGAGAAAAGATCCAGTTTTCTTCTACCTCCGAACGAGAGAAACTAGAAAAAGACTCTTCTTTGAGCGAGCGCGGAGCAAAGCCAACGAACCTGCGTAGGAGGGAATGTCGATGCCGTCAATCTGCGGCTTCTTGATCTTGCGCTCGAGGTGGGCAGCGATCCACACCGTGCCCAGCGCGCTCTTCCGCGCGAGAATCGTGTGCGAGTAGAACATTTTCGCCTATCCCCTCCGGCTCGCCGGCGGGGGCTGGGGTTGAGGTGGCGGTGGCGGTGGCGGTGGCGGCGCACGGGAGTCGGGAGGGCGAGGTCCCGAGGAGACGGGAGGTCAAAGGATGGGATTGCGGATTTGTTTTGGGGGGAAAATGATTTTGGAGGGAATGGGCAGTTTTTCGAAGGACAAGGAGGCGGGAGGGCGCGAAGACGAAGACGGATTTTGGCGCGCGGTTTTCGGGCCTTGTGGCAGCCAAGCTGGGTGTGCATGGAAGCGCCACTGACAGGTCGGGCCCAGAGGCTGCGGTTATCTGTTCATTATAGTCAGGTGATTTCCGCTCGAATCAAGCCCGGAAGGATGCTCTAAACTTATCAGATTTTTACATATTTTTGCAATAATCATGGAAAATTGAAGGATACGTGTGTTGTTTCGAGAAACTGCAAATCATGATGCCGAGATCCTAGAGTTCTAGCATGGCAGTGTGACCTTAGAGGGCTACAGAAAAATGAAACATTCAGTTTTGAGCCATGGACAAATTGAGGCAATTCAATTAAGCCTTCCTGTGTTTATCATGAATTTTCAAAATAGATATTTAAGCTACTTTGTTTTTATCCACAAAACTCTTCCGTGGTACAAGAGATTGAGTTCTACCAAATAGACTCGGATCACAACACCTTGTTGTTGTCATATCTTAAAATTACTAAAATTAAGACATGAATAAATAACAGAAATGAGTACATCATTTTTATTGTATTTCTAAATTTTCCAACCATTAGTACTAGCTGTGATACTGAGCATATGAAATAATTATTTTCAGAACAAACTAATGAACAATGGTATATTTATATTTGTCGCTTTCATACTGTTGCATATTTTTGTTTGCTTAGACTAGTTGTCTCTGAACTCTCCTTGATTTATTCAGGCTTTGCACAGTTTTTTTAGTTTTCTATTTTTTTTTAAAAAAGGAACGCCTTCCTTTTCTTTTTTCGCCATTTTCCATAGTCTCCTTTCTAAAAAGTCAACTAATATCAAATTTGATCAAATTTATTTAAATTACTACTATAGTATTATTAGTTTATTATAGAATATATTTTTATTAATTGAAACAATCTGGCTTCACCCGTTCCCCAAGAAGTGGGATCCAATTATACGGAAGTAGCCTGAAACTACACCAACTCACCCAAAAGTTAAACAGTTTTAACAACCCAACTTACAAATTAAAAGACCATTCATTAAGAGAGAAATAGCGAAGAGCAGCCACCTCGAGATCGTCAAGTTGAAGGGCCGGCCTCTTGATCGCTCTCATTTCGTTGGAACCTGTAAAGCCCGGTTATTGTCCGCCTTGTTTTATCTAAGGCAAAACGAATACCTGGTGTTGGGATTTCAAATAAAAAACAGCCATCACAGAAATCTAACATAAAAACAATTGAAGAATAATATTTATTCTCATACTAAATCTATCTGGAGACATAAATATTAATACTTTTACAGATTTGATAATTGAATTTGAAATATCTTGAATTCTTGAAAAGCAATACTTATATATTATTTTAAAGAGGGAGCATGTCTAGTTTTTTTTTAATTACGTCTGACGGTGGGAAGACACACCGCAACCGGCAAGCGCCAAAGCCTGGCCCGGCGCGCTCGTGTAAGTCGATCGATGGATCAGTCGGTGGCCATGGAAAGGGACGACAACGTGAAGGACGAACGCCATGTTGCCGAAGCTGCCATTCTTCGCACCTCCTACAATATCCTAGCACTCGGCTGCCACATACTGTGTCGCCTATTCTTGGCCGCCGTATCTTTGCCATCTTCTGTTTCCTATGTATCGACTTGAGGCACAAGCAGCCACTGGCGTAGAGATGCTCGGCGAGGCCGATGCTGATGCCTAAGGCTATCTCCAACAAATGATCTAAAAGAAGATCCAAACTCAAAATAGGTCTTTGATGGTACTATTTCAGCCTCCAACAGAGTATCCATACTTAAATTCAAAATGAATTTTCAGGAGAGAACTTAAATCTGGGTATCCTTTCTTTATGATACATTCTCAGAAAGAATTCTCTTTTGGGTTTTCTGTTGGAGAAATGAGTCACTTTTTTACCGTAGACAATCTAAAGTGATAAATGTTCCAAGAAAAAGTAATGGCAGCGTTGAAAACAAACTAAGTCCTAGGCTTCTTTTCCTTCGAAACTTTGGCAGTCTTTGGATGGAGATTTAACGGCTTGGATGTAGAGGAAAGTCATTCAATCCCGGTCCGGGGTCCTGGAGCTGAAGCTGAACGTGAGGTAACTGAGCCCAGCAACGACGGGAAGCAGCCAGCCAGCTATCATGCTTAGCGCGTAACACATGCTGAGTCCGTAGGACGACCGTAGACAAAAGGTTATGCTCGGCCGGTGGAGGACAAGGAAGCACAGCTCACGCATATATATAAATATATAAAAATGGACTGATGCCATGTTATTCGTCATATGCATAAAGTGAGCACACTAATGACCTCAAGCCATTTATGTCATAGGGCTCATATGGCTACATTGGTCGACCGTCGACATCCAGTACGCAGATTAGCACTTTACCTGACGGCCGGTGGCCTTGGCACGTTTTGAGACCTTCATGGGTGTGCATGTGCCAACGCGCCTAACGGGGATTTCCCCCCCCCCCCCCCCCCCCCCCCACGTGAATACCTATTTTGTATTTTTCATCTAATACTATTTTTCATCTATAATACATAATGACAACTTTCTTGTTATTAGAACTACTGAAAACAAATAAAATATTACATAGAGAGAAGTATACATCATATAACACAATTTATAATATAAGCTAGAACAATAGTTTTTTTGTGTCCATTTGACCCACATGATCAATTTGCTTGCTACCCAGCTATTGATACCGACGCTGTGTTTCGTTGGAAAGCGGAAATATTTTTCCAAAAGGAATCTTGCATGCATGAAGTATTAAATAAAGTCTATTTATAAAACTTTTTTAGGAATGAGTATAACTTTACGCGATGAATCTAATGAAATAGTAATTAGTCCATAATTTACTACAGTAATGCAATCGTGCGGTAAATGCCTCGTTAGATTTGTCTCGTAAATTAATCTGGAGTTGTGAGTGTAAATTGATTTTATTTAATACCCTTAATTATTGGTCAAACGGGGTGAAAAATTCTTTTCACCCCAAAGAAACACAGCGTGGATGTTGAAGAAATAGTATATTTATACAGCTGCTCCGAAAACATAGTATGTCAATAGCATTAATAGGTTCACCAGCTAGCAGCTACTCGTCACTGCATTCATTGTTCTGGTAACTACTGCAAATCGTATTAAAGTACTCGCAGACGAAACCAGGGGTGTGTTTAGTTTCTTGAAGAGGATGAAAAGAGGGTGAAAAAGTCACATCGGGCACTGTAGCGCACTGTAGCACTTTTCGTTTGTTTGTGGTAAACATTGTCCTACCATGACTTAACTAGGCTCAAAAGATTCGTCTCGTCGTGTACCTCAAAATCATACAAGTAGTTTTTTATTTACCCACGTTTAGTGCTCCATGCATGAAGAGAGAGATTTGATGTGATAGGTGAACAGTGAAGTTTGGAGAGAGAAAGTTTGGGAACTAAACACAGCCCAGATGCCATTCCTACTAAAATTTTGAATAACTGTGCTAAATTTTAGCTTCTGCGAGTGAGGGTCTAACTGAGATTTCAATATCACCGTTGGGCTCTTCTTGTTTGACATCTATGTAATCAAAGCTCTTCAGAACCTACAGAAAAAGATGTGTAAAATCCAAATCAGCAAAAGAAGGAAATTTCCTGCCGGATGCTACTTAGCAGAATAAATATCACGGAAAAGCATACTAGCGGCAATTCTAGATATTACCATTGTCTCGAAGAACATCCGTGCAGCTTGCTTTCTCACTTTCCCTTCCAAAATCCTGCTCAAACTGAATTTTCCAGGCTGCTCATCAGATGAGGTTGAAGGCACATGGTCTTTGAAGAACAGTGCAACGGCCCTACAATGCCATAGAAAAAGTCACAACTTGCACTTGAATAAGAATGGCACGATCAGCTCAAACATATCTCATTACCTTGTCCTAGCAGACATGCTTCCTAATGCTGTGGTTCCAGTACCTGCACTAGATATGCCACCAGGAGTACTTATGAGCCCTGGAATCTCTGTGTGGTCATCATAATCATCATTGACTGGAAACAGGGACGTCATATGATCAGAGTGGGGAGTACTTTGTCCAGGTAATGAATAGGTCCTGACAGATTCTGGCATTTCAGTAACACCAGTACCTCCTAACCCAGAATGTGGGGTTCGACTGACAGTTTTGAAAGGAGAATCATCCTCTCTTATTGGAGATTGCATATCTACTGGGGAGAATCGAGGGAACTCAGGCAACATATCTTCATCTCGTGCTGCACCTGCTCCTCCAGGTGACTTGGGGGTGGGCCGTTGTTCAGGCTGTGCATCTGAATTTCCTGGAGATTTTTGGGTCAAATCACCTTCAGGCAATGTATCCTCATTTCCATGAGACTTCGGGGTGAGCTGTCTTTCAGAAGGAGCATCCTGACTACCACCATAATCGGCCATGGGTTCACTAGAGGCAGGCTCAGCATCGGGGTCACTCACACAGGGAAAATTTCTATTGTAACTTACATGTAGGCAAGTGCACATCCCAAAAAAGTAGTGAGATATGGGTTTGTGTATGTCATGGTCTTTTGAGAAGTGAAGACAGCGTAAACCTCTGAAATCAAAGAGCATACTAGCTTACCTTGCACCAAGGGTTCAAGAAAGAAGCTGCTGCCCTTTCTCCTAGTCCTGCTGAATTTCCACATATCCAGGTCTGTTTGTGGTAGCTTCCTTCTCTTGCAGAGCAAATTATCCGCTGGACCATCTGTTTGTTGTTTCATGTATCTGTGAAAGAGAAGATCAAATTCCATTACTTTTAACAGAAGAGGACATCAGGAAATCATGTGTTTATCACTATGATATGCAGCTGAACCATTAGTGTGGCGGTTGAGTTGTGGCACCAGGTTCAAATTCCTGGTGTACACCATTTAAAAGATATACATGGCTATGTAGAGCTGTAGCGCAGAGGCCAGACAAATCTCCATTATCTGAAAAAACCAGCTCATTTGTGATGGTAAAGGTATATGGAGGATTGTATTTTTGAAACAGGATGGTCCCGGGATCTATATGGAACTATTTTGTCACAAGTGAAAACAAGAGGCGTAGGAATGCAATCAACCTGTTTAGTAAGGCAAATGTTCAAGGGGGGCAATGTAGCCCCGATATGACACTTTTCATTTAAACCCATATGGCACTGTGGCTCCATATATATAATGATATACCAAAGAGCGAAGAATAATAACTGGTACAATAAAGTATGGCTAGATGTTCCATAGACCATAATAAAACATAAACAATAACATTTATCCTATCTCAGAAGGTATCACCATGTGTTATGAAGTTTCTCCAAATTTAATACTACTGTCATGGCAGACTGCTGTTGAGACAACCACACAAGTAAACAGAAATGAATGCCATTTCAAATGAGGGTCAGAAATTATCACTTACTCATTGTCTAGCTTTATTTGATAGTCAAATATCATCTCTCTCTTTCTCTTGTTATCCCGTGCTTGAGGCGGAGGTGGTGATGGTTCAAGACAGAGTTCAGGTAGCTGGTTGTCTAATATCAGAAAAGACGAGGGAAGCTGGATCATGAGATGTTTTATCATTGCAAAACATGCATTTCCCTTGACCTTTTAGCATACCATACAACTCTTGCTAGTGGAATTACAAAACAACTTCAATTATAATAGAATGCAAGAGAAGTGAAGATAGACATACTTATAAGATGTATAATGTGTCAGTAAACAAATACTAACCAGAGTTTAGGGTCCTGACATCATCAATAAGACCATATGTGTTAGGAGTTTGTAAGGGTACATGTATCCCGGCTAATTGTTGACCAGCAGAGGAAGTTCCATCCACTGATGGAGGGGTGATAACCTTGTCCTGCACAAACGGTGAAGAATCTTGGTCCACCACCATGGGGTCATCATTTCCAAAAACTGGATCTGTGAAGTGGTCAGGCCCATCCCGTGGAGCTTCTCGCATTATTTCTGGCGGATCTTGTGCTCCATCTGATGGATTTTCAATGTTAGGGTTTTCTGGACTATTGACTGGAGGAGGGTCCAGAAGCATCTCATCATTAACAGTGTTATTTGCTCCAAAACCATCATCAAACCGAGGGAATATCCTGGACACCATTGCAAAGGATACATGAATACACTCAAAAGAAGGAGAGAGAATATTCAAGAAACATACCCTGCTACAAATGGTTCAGGTCCCATATATGGCAATAGACCATGAGCCGGTGGCTCTACTCTATCATCCTGCAGCATTGCATAAGTAAAATGTTAGTGATTTGAGAAGTACAAAAGAATGCAAAAAACAAGCTAGGGCAATAATGAGTACCTCATCGAGATCCACTGCCACATATCCTCCTGTGTCTGCAACACCAGTGAGATAGTTAAACACAGGAATTGCAATGTCCACGAGCATTTACTTTATTGAACTCCACTTACCTGCCAAAGTAATCTGATCGAGAGTCTTCTGATTATTATCGGGTGTACTGCAGAAAGTTTGACAAACCAAGAGTATTACAATGAGGTTGCATGATCATCATGATAAAGAAAAAAAGAGAGAAAAAAGCGCTTACTTTATCTGAGAAATTACATCATCTAAGTTCAAGTCATCAAGATTTAACGTAGGTGGCAACGTGAGGGAATCAAATGGTGCAGGCTCCACGTCAACTGGAAGATCTATTTCCACAGCAGCAAAGGTAGTTCCGATGGTAGTTACCATTCGATTGCAATCTTGAAACAGGTAGTTCACCTTCCATGAATAAATGCGAACTAGGCCTAGGAGAAGATGCCCTGATAATCTTAAAGCGATTGGAACCTCAGGAAACATTATACTCTCTGCAAAGGCAGAAGGCATATATTAGATGACTATAAAAAAAGTTTACGGAATAACATTAATGCCAAGTAACTAAAGGGACATTGTTACAGTGCTTAACAATAGATTGAAAGTGATGACAAGGATACAATTTCTCAGACATCCTCCATTATTCCGGAATCACTGTCTCGCCAAATTGCAAGGATATTATTAGTGATTTTGGGTGAACTGACGGGAAAACGGAAAGAGAATGCACATTGAGTTCACCGTTAATCTCAAATATACATGCTCAGTTCAAAAGATCGTATCTTTGAACGTTACAAGCCCGAACATCTGCACAAGCAGCCTATAACAATTGCTACTTTACTGAGTTCTGAGTTCAGAGGACATTTTGTTCTTTCCCAAAACCCAGCCAGATAACCTTCCTTCGCTTGTTATGCAACAATGCTATGCCAAGAACAAATCTTTACATAAAACTCCATACAGTAACTGAACGCCGTTAACGAATCCTAACGCGGGGGGGGGGGGGGGGGGGGGGGGATCTAAACTCAGAGTCGCGCGCAACCAACAAAAAGAACTTCTTTTTATCTTTAGCAAAAATCCTACGACAATATCAAATATTCAAACAGAACATCAGCCATTAACAGGTTCGGTAACAAATCCTAACGGTAATAAAATAATCCACACATGAGTTCTTTCCGAAAACCCAACCAAAGGCATTTTCCCCCCTTCAACTTGACAAGATTTTCGCGCAATGTACCATCACAGAGCGAGCGAGGGACGGGGCCGACGGACCTGCGTAGGTGGGGATGTCGATGCCATCGATCTGCGGCTTCTTGATCTTGCGCTCGAGGTGCGCGGCGATCCACACGGTGCCCAGCGGGCTCTTCCGCGCGAGGATCGTGTGCGAGTAGAACATCCTCGCCGGCCGCGGCGGGATCTAGGAGGCGGTTTCCAATGCCGCGGCGGAGACGACCGGCGGCGGCGAACGGGAGGGCGACGAGGCACGGAACGCTGTGGGATTGCGAACAAGTTATGGGAGACGGAAGGGGGTGAGTTTTTTGGAAGGGCGAAGGAGGCGGGATGGCGTCGTATCGAAGACGGCTTCAGGCTGGCGGTTTCCGGGCCCGGGGCGGAGTGGAAGAGCCATTGACATGTGGGCCCAGAAAGGGGGCAGTTCCTTGTGGTGGAAGGAGGAGTTGGGTTTGCGAAGAGTTTGTTAAGGAAAATTACAGATTTGCCACGCACACTCGACGCTTCCCACCTCTCACCGGCGTGCCAGTGCTGCTCCACACTACTAGCACACTCCACGCTCCTCGGCTGTCGCCTTCCGTGTGCCAGGGTCACCGATTGCCGGGGCCCACCCACCGGCCTCTCCAGACGCAGCGAGCGGCGGCGCTCGCCTCCAGGCCTCGGCCCCCGAATCCCCTACGCGATTCCGAGGCGGAGCGGGGCGGAGAGGCGGCAATGGAGTACAGGAGGGTGAAGGATCAGGTAAATTCCCATGTCTAGATGAGCAATCGCAGAAGGCCTCAAAACCCTAGCGGGATTTTATCAGATTCAATGCGCCCCTCCGATTAGGTCGCTTCTGCAGCGCTCTTCGGTCTAAGACGAATCTCGACCTTTTTCTCCCTTTTATTTAGGATTTTTTTTCGAGTTCTTGTGGCATTGTCTTTGCTTAGGGTTCGTATAATCTACTGGGATTTAGTAGCTGAGTGGTACATTTCTGTACCTGTTAGTGTTTGTAGGTATCATGTGAATAGGTTTGCTAATCTGGTGTGAATCTGTACGAGGTTCGACATAGATTTTGTTTCGGGAGTCTGGTCTTCTTCCATGTGCTGGATAATTGTTATTGCAAACCGAATTTTATGATTGTACTGCAGATTGGTGGCTGCACCCTTGACATGTCAGCTCTCATTTTGGTTTAACTCAACACACACTTGCATTCTCAATAGCTTGCTAGAATGATATTCTGGACAGGCTACAATTTTGTCTTAGTTCTTTCCCGTGTAACCAACTTCAGCTTTGTGTTTCCTGCCCAGCTGCTATAGGGAGTGAAACATATTTCCTGATAATTGGCTGGCTGCTTGCACAATCAAATTATCCAAACTCGGTCCAGACCTCATGGCATTGTGATTCAGCTCATTCTATGCTGTAGGTCTGACTAACTCAGGATGTAGATGACTGGTCGAACTTGGAAGTCTAACCTTTTCTAGTTGTGCTTGGAGCATTTACAGGGCACATATAGCTAGTCTGTTCTTTGGTGTACTGGTTTATGAGCATGGTTTCAATGGCGATAAGTCAACCCAAGAATTCTGGGAACGCAAGGCGTGACTGACTGACTGTTCCCCAAGCTGAGCTGGGTGCGCCTGGAGGCCTAGGCGACGCCTTTAAAACTATGTTTATGAGAGCTTTCTTTCTTTTTTTTCTTTTTTTTTGAGGGAAAGAGCTTTCTGTGAATTCTTCAAACATAACCTGAAGATTGAACTGATGGTTCACAAAATGGTGTATCTGTTACTTAACACTTAAGTTGAACTAGACTGGACCAGCATGTTGATCTGTACGATTTTAACTAGACTTGGGCACTTTTGATCCAGTATGTATCTCTCAGAAGTATCCATATGAAAAGAAAAATTAGCAGTATCTACCTTGCACATTTCTTTTATTGTGCCAGCCCTGTATTTCATCTCTAGAACAGTCTGTAACGTGTCTTCTGTCCCTGAAGGAGAGTTATGATGATTTGTCTCAGAAGGATGTGGAAAGCCTCAGTGGGAGGTCGTTATCTAGCGCCAACGGTAAGTTAGCGATACATCATCGAAATGCTTTCTTATTATTTTAACAGTGTGGAACTCATTATTGATTCTGTCAGCTACAGCTACTGGTCTCAGCTCTACAGTAGTTGCAAAAGGCAAGTCTAGTTGGAAGCTAAAGTAAGTGTCAGTTCCACTCAACCTTTCTTTACAACCACATACTTTCTTGAATATCATCTGATCTTTTATCTTTATATTTGTGACAGGTCTGTTGTTACTCTTGCATTGACATTGCTAACAAGCTCCCAGGCAATATTAATTGTATGGTCAAAAAGAGCTGGAAAGTATGAATATAGTGTAACAACAGCTAATTTTTCGGTGAGAAAATACGTCTCGAGATGTTCATTCTGCGCATTTTGGCCCATCAATTTGCATGAACTAGTTTGTATCAGATTTTCCCTTCCGTTCTTTCAGGGCAATCTTACATTAGTAATTTTTGTTTGTATATGTCTAGGTGGAGGCTTTAAAATGCCTTCTATCACTAGCTGCTCTTTTTAGAACATGGAACCGCCATGGTGTTACTGATGATAATAGGTGAGGACTGCATTTTGGCAACTTTGCTACTCGGACTCAGTTCCTACATTTTTAACATGGGTGTATATACATTAGGCTCGAGTATATTATTATATGTCTGTTCTACCAATTCAAGTCAATTAACATGACATGTTCTTAAGTTCCAAAGAAATTTACAACATGTAGTGAATTTTGCTCTGGATATGGGAATCTGAGAATTGCGATTGTGGTCTACAAACTGTTGCTTCTGTTAACTCTCTCTGTTCAGCAGCCTTTTGATTTTTGTTGTTTTCAGGTTAACCACATCTTTTGATGAAGTTAGTGTATATCCAATTCCCGCTGTTCTTTACATGGTAAAGAACTTATTGCAGGTGCGTGTGGTACTTCTGTGATATGGCCAATTTGATTTCATGTTGTTTAATCATATTGACATACCCTTCCATTTTCTGTTATGTCCCAGTACTATATCTTTGCTTATGTGGACGCACCAGCTTATCAGATCTTGAAGAACCTTAATATCATCAGCACGGGTGTCTTGTACCGCATCATTTTGAAGAAAAAGTTAGTATCTTCTGAGCAACTATCGTCACAATTTTTCTTTACCTTGGTTGTGGTTTGTTTTGTTGATTCTGTTTCGGTTTGGCTTGGATTACAAGCAGACTTAGAATTTCAAATTTTTAGGCCTATGACATATACCTAGAGCTTACAGAAAAGAATTATAGCACTGTTCAATTTTCTTTGTAGCTGATCACAAGTTTTGTTTCCTTCCCCTCCCTCGAACTTTACAATCTTTAATTCACCAGTACATTTTTCCTGTTTGCAGTCTTTCACTTTGTGCATATGTATATTCAGTGTCTTCCCTGTCCTTTTAGGTTAAGTGAAATTCAGTGGGCAGCATTTGTTCTTCTTTGTGCTGGTTGCACAACAGCTCAACTTAATCCCTCGTAAGCACTGAGCAATATTCCATTTCATTTGGTCATTTAATGAAACATGAGTTTTGACTAGATGAAATGTTATTTATCCCTTTTTAGGTCTGACCATGTGCTTCAAACTCCGATTCAAGGTTGGATGATGGCAATTGTGAGTTGTAACAGAAGATACATTCACTTTCATTTCATTAAGATTACTGTTGGAAATTTTTTTCAGTCACCTTGCTGAATTGGTCATTCTCTTGCAGGTGATGGCTCTTTTAAGTGGTTTTGCTGGGGTATATACAGAAGTACGTCCTGTTACTCTTTGTTTCTCTTCTCTAAAATATTCGGTTGTATGTGAATTCATTTCAGTTTAAAACATTAGAAAAGGTTTTTATTTATCTTTGAACATTTCAGGCTATCATTAAAAAACGGCCATCAAGAAACATCAATGTGCAGAACTTTTGGCTGTACATTTTTGGGGTGATCTTCAACCTAGTTGCGATTTGTGTTCAGGATTATGATGCAGTCATGAATAAGTTAGTGCAAATGGCAACTACTATACTCTTATGTTGCTTCAGTATAGTTCTGGATTTAATGTTTTGACCTATGCTATCTGATGCAGAGGCTTTTTCCATGGGTATTCATTCATCACAGTTTTGATGATTCTGAACCATGCACTGAGGTACCAACTAGTAACAGTTTTAACTTCTTTTTTTCACTTGAGTAAGTAGCTTACAACGATTTCATTTACTGTGCAGTGGAATTGCTGTTTCAATGGTGATGAAATATGCTGATAACATAGTCAAGGTATGTGACACTAGCATTCAAATTTATGCCTAGGCATAGCAGAATGATGCTACTGAAGTTAATTAAGTTGTATCATGTGCAGCCCACTAGGGCATCACTACTGTTCATCTCTGCTGTAGCCCATGCTACTTTAGCAGCTCGTGACTATGGCAGCAACATTAGTTAAGATTAGGTTGATTAACTTCCAAGTTAGATACTACGTATTTCATAGCATTAGCCATAAACAGATGCATCTTTTATGTGGATGTTTACTTAATTTGTGTAGTTAATTATAAGGTGCCTGATATATCTTTCAGCAGTTTTTACTGACAATATGTATTTGTCAGGTTTATTCAACTTCCGTTGCTATGCTTCTGACAGCAATTGTATCTGTCTTCTTGTTTAGCTTCCATTTATCCCTTGCTTTCTTCCTTGGATCCACGTAAGTGTTATTGAGAACGTGATAATGGTTCCTGTTGATCAGAACCTTCAAACCCTATGGAATAACCCAATCTGCTCAACTTTCAGGGTCGTGTCTGTCTCAGTATACCTGCACTCTGTTGGAAAACTTCAACCACAGAAATAAGCTGTATTTCTCTTGTTGCTGATCTCTCTTCAGTGGACAAAATTTCGCAATCATTCAGAAATCACTAGATAACACTGAAAGGATTGCTGTGGATGGAGTCTGGGATTCATTCTTGGTGTCTGGGGCTTTGAGGCTTGGGGCAAAGTTTCAGTGGAGATGGGATTTTGGTTGCATAGTAACTTGTAGAGAACCTAGTAGGCATTTTGTTACTCTGCGTAGCCAACTTCATCCTTTGGTAAAAGAGGTTAAGACCCAAAAATGTTGGAGGGTTTCTAGCTATTTCGTTTTTTCCTTTCTATCAAGTTCGCTAAAAAGGCGAACCGGTTTCAAAACATCAGGTAGCACATAGATATTGTAATGATCACATTGCTTTTGCATTGTAAATTTGTAATACATAGCTGGCATTCTCGCTGAGGACATGGACGCATGAGCAGGAGGTTGTTAGTATTGTCGACTCCAGGAAATTGCACTTCGCTGTGTCTGTTGTGGTCTCGATAGTTCCAAAATAACTATTTGAAACTATAGTCAGACACACTGGCATCTAAAAGTTGCTCTTTTAAATTTTCGGTAAGCGAAGTACACATTGAACACCATCTACCATTGGGTGCTGTTTGGTTGAACAACTGTAAATGCAAAGGGTAACGGTATTAGATCACGCCGGTGATGGAAACAGAATAGGTAATACCGGATTTTGTTTGGTTGAGTTCAGGTAACGGAAACAGCACTATTGATTAAGCAAGCAAGCGCGCTATATCAAACCAGACTCTACAGTTGGTTAGTACGACTACTAAGCGCTAAAAGCAAGCTACCTCTCTCCACGCGGACAAGCAGCTACCGAGCTCACGGTCACGGAGTCTGCTATATACGGTGCAGACGTATTGGATACAGGAGATAATGAGTGATATCAGCCTTCTAACGTCTTGTATTAGGTCCCGTGCTATCTGATTGCGGAGGGCTCAAACCAAATACGGACTAACGTAATCATACCCAAGCCTCAAAGCCCCAGAGGACGGTATTGGACTAGCGTGATCCGCAAAACATCCCTACCAAACACGGATCTTCTCATCATACAGACCCGTCAACATTCAACTAACCAGATGGATCCGATTTTTGCAGGTAAATGAAACCTTGCAGTGTCCAGCCGATTGATTTGAGATCTTATGCTAGAGCACACGGCAAACATAACAAACAATTACAGCTCACGGTCACCAACCCTGAACCAAAAGGATTGCAAAATCGTTTTCGATCATTTCTCCTCCAAACTGTTGAGACACTGAAAGAATTACAAAGCTTGGAGCTGTACCAGAAAATGTTTCTACAATCCGCAGCTACCCATAACAACAGAAGCTCCGATTAAAACTTCCAACGGTACAACAAAAGCTTAAGTCAGCAAAAAGCATGTTTTTTTTCCCTCCAATGCAGGCACAAGACCACGAGTATCAAAATGGTCTCTGAATATGAATGGATGTCCTCGAAGGTTAGAAGAATAATTTTCTAACATAGTAGTTCCAGCAAGTCAGCAACTTTTCATTCTTCTGCCATTGTATCTCTACCGCGAGTTAGGACACCGATCGATTCCCATTCCAGTGCACAAACCACATCCTGTGCAAAAAGCACAACTGGTATTACATCATCACTTTCAAGTAGCAAAAAGCTTGCACGTTTAGAGAAGACATGGAACTTACAGAAGGGTTCTGTGGATCTATGTCAAAGGAGTTGATAGCACAAGGTTCAGCAAGCAATTCAAGGGGTCTCTCATCTGCCAATAAAAGAAAAGCCGTCAGCAATTTCCATAAACAACAACAATCAAAACGGCGCATGTTTCTTGTTTACCTTGTTCCACGACTGCAAGCATACCGTCCTCTGAGCACATCATCACCGGTAATATTTTTGTCGATGCAGATGAGATGATATCAGAAGACTGAGTGTAAGTGTCAAAAAGAACCTCCCAGACCTCACTTTCAGACACTGGCTGAGCTGTTCCATGCCCTATACCAGAGAGTGGTACTGGTTGCTGCGGCCACCGCAGATCCCAGGCAAATATTGTCCCCGAGGAGCCCCCCACCTACAAATAGTCAAGAGGACTCAGAGGTCAGACTGCAGTCATGATGCATCCAAGCACATCCATACAAGTATACAACTTATCTCAACTATGCACGCAATAGGGGTGGATAAACAATAGGATGCTTGAAGATCTGTACAATAAAGATAGCATAAGCTGTCTGCCCCTAATCGGCAGCAATGCAGAGACACCATTGGGTAGTGTAACCCTACGGTCCTCTAGGCTCAAACATTCTGTAGTTTCTCCATGCTCAATTATCAGATAAAGCACATATGGTGATTTATGACTTATGAAGAATGTGTAACATAGCCAATGGCCTCTGCCCAACTGAACCATTCAACTACATGTTCAGATCACCAGAGATTCCATAGGATAAAAAAACGCTTTCATTATACAATAGCAAATCGATTTGTGAGTTGGTAAATATATGAGATGAAATTGGTTCAGAGTAAATAGCAGCTTACAACATCCAAGATTGCAGTTCTGTATTTCTCATTTTACTATTCCAGATCATGCACGAGTTACTCTATTGTGCTTGTGCATAACATAAGAGGAATGCCATGGATCAGCAAAAGCATCCACCGAAGAACATACAAAAGCATTAGTTTCCATTAGTCTAAAATAATAATCTTTCTTTTTTATATCCAAGGCTAAATGGTTTGGGAAAACTTCAAATATGGAAATAACACACTGACACCGACAAACAACAAAATATTGTAGATGTCTTTCCATCAGTATTGGTACGGGGCTTTACAAAAGTAAATCAAAATCTCTTTGGAGCATATGAATTTCACAGAAGTCTTATCGCTGTATATGAACATTAAATATATATGCGCAAGCTTTTCTAATCCTAGCTTTTTGATCTTCCAGCTCAACCCATTAATAATGCTCAAATAGCACTTTATTGAACTCGTGAATTCACTTAAGTCGATGTACTGGTGCTACTGATATACATACCACACAAATATGCTTTCTCGATGATTGGATGTCAATGGAATGCACCATGCCGGTAACGATGCCACGACCCCTGCAATCAAAAGTTCATCTATCATGAGCATATAGAAGAGATAATGAATGTTTGGTTTATGACTATTTTCCTCACATCTATTATATAAACGTGTTGCCTAAAGATGAGGACAGTACAGTAGCAGGAGTTGAAATTACACCACCATTATGGATTGGGCGTAAAATACACAATATTGTTCCAAAATTCTGTTTTCCATCAAATCAAGACAAAAAACTGCTAAGCTCTTGTGGAATATATGATTCAGTCACCAGTTGAAAATAAAACTACCATACTTTGTTCAACAACTTCATCAAGAATTTTTCTTTATGCAAACTCTCTTTTCTCAGGAGGACTATATGATGATATTGAAACCAAACTCTGTTTTCTCAGGAGAACTATATGATTTTCTAGAAACAGAGTTAGCACAGGAAAATTATCTAAAAAACCTTGAAAGTACAAAATTTCTTCTAATCAGTACAAAGGAAGAATGTTAATAGGGATGACTAAACAGTCAGATAAAGTATCTTTAACAGTACACATCCCAAACAATAATAGAAATGCACAACTATCAGATTCTTCACTAAAAACCTTATGCTAGCACATTCACTGGATTACTGGAAGTGGTGATTGTTGAGCAGGCTCCAAAACTGGCATATATGGATGACTCATCCCCTATAGACATTCAGCAGCGCACATTTCTTGACTCCACTCCTACCAATTAGGATTTACAAGTAACAGATGGAAATGCTAAAGCTCCAGTTTTTCTTAAACTCACCATATGCCACTACACTGTGCCACCACAGCGTTTCCCTTCCTTCGATCCCACCACTGCACACCGCATCCGGCACCCCCTGTGGCGAACTCCGCCGGCGACGCCCACCTGGCGGCCTTGTACCCAGTCATCCCCTTCCCATCCCATACCCTCCTGGCCACCACCCTCCCGTCCGCTCCCCCACCGACGACATGGACCCTGCCGTCCTCCCCCGCGGTGACCCACTCCTCTCCGCCGCAGTCGAGGCCCCGGACCGGACCCACGTGGAACCCGGCGCCGCCGGGGACGGCCACCGCCGCGTCGGAGTCGAACGAGGACGGGAGGAGGTGGAGCGAGCCCGAGGAGGTGGCAGCGGCGAGCACGGCAGGGGAGCAGCGGAGCGCGGTGGCGCGGGACGGGAGCGGGAGGGAGGCGAGCGGGGAGGTGGGGTCGGAGAGCGGGAGGAGGAGGATGCTGGAGGCGGCGGGGCCCGAGGAGGGGTCGTGGACGGCGGCGGCGAGGAGGCGTCCGGAGGGGGAGGCGGCGGAGGAGGGGAGCCAGCGGACGAGGTCGACGGAGGCGGCGAGCGGGTGGCGGCGGAACGAGGGGGAGTCCGCCATTGCTGGGGTTTGGAGGTTAGGGTTGTGGGGGTTTGTGCTCCGTGAGGGAAATGAATGGAAAACGGAACTAGAACCTGTGTTTTGAAATGGAAAATTGCAAATCCATTAAACTATACAATTGAAGGCGTAATACTGATTTCATCCAGTAAAATTCAGATGCAGCTCATATTATCTATAAAAAACAATTAGAGCCTTAGTTTAAAAACACATAATTCATCTCCGAATCCGTTCATGGTATAATATAGATACAATATAAACTTTGTCGTACACTCATGTGTACTGAAAAATTAAGAAGGGTGTACAAGAAATTCTAACCCTTTCTTCTTTCGAATGCAAATAAACGATATATAACTCCGAGTCATGTTCAAGAAAAAAAAAGCTAGATATGAGAATATAAACTAAACTTTGGAAAAAGAATTGGTTTATAATTATATAGAGCCTCTAAGTCTTACCAAACATTTGATTAAAAGATACTTTAATGCATTGTACATGAAGCACATTGTGTAACTAATTAAAATGTCTTATTTAATGATGAGCAAATATCTAGAAAGAACAAATATATGTCCAGTGCCATCAATATTCTGTTTTGAGGATGTGCACGGGTCGTGCGATACAGACAACCAACACAAGCCAGCCCAATCTACAGGATAAATTGACATAGAGGGTGTTTAGATCCCTCAAAACCTAAACTTTTCATCACATCCACTTCACATCGACGTCACATCGAAACATTAAATATAGCAAATGACGCATGCATAAAACACTAAACGAGGGTAAATAAAAAAACTGATTGCATAGTTTTGATGTACACGACGAGACAAATCTTCTGAGCCTAGTTAGGTTATGGTAGGACAATGATTACCACAAACAAAAGAAAAGTGCTACAGTGCGCTATATTGTCCGATGTGACTTTTTCACCCAACTTTTTGTGGATTAAACACACCCATATAGACCCCCATGTGACACGTGTGTTTGCTTCTCTCACCGTGGATTATGATTGAAGTAAAAAGGAAAAGGAAAAGCATTAGCCTCACGCGAGACATCGGACTTGTGGAAATAGAAACCTCAAATGTTTGTGTCTATTCCCTCTATCCCAAAATAATGGCCTTCTAGCATTTTCAGGACATATTAGTATTCCTGAGAGATTATCTATATGCCTCTAAATAATTATGCTTGGTATTAATGCTTAACTACATACCGGATGAGGAAGGATGAGAGTAG
The DNA here is from genome assembly GCA_033239725.1 of Echinochloa phyllopogon. Taxonomy (NCBI): domain Eukaryota; kingdom Viridiplantae; phylum Streptophyta; class Magnoliopsida; order Poales; family Poaceae; genus Echinochloa; species Echinochloa phyllopogon. The sequence continues at coordinate 15,714,954 of BTCW01000015.1, read as the reverse complement.
ATGAATGAGTTGTTAAAATGGTCCGACATATAAAAGAATATTTTCTTGGGACAAAATTTCATCTTCAAAAAGTACTTCTTTTGGGATGGAGGAAATAACTCATTAGAGAACATTGCCCTTTCAAAAAAAAACTGACCGATTATTTATCTACTACAACAACATATGATTTATTTTAATCATAGGTAAATCCTTCCAGGTTATTTTCCTGCTTCAAACGTGGCTTCAGACGTGTTTCGTGACGGACGAATGGATGATGGCACAGTAAAATGATGAAAACTCATACACTCTGGTGCCTAAAAAACTACTACTACCTCTATCCTAAAATGTAGATTGACTTTTTTCACCACAAGTTTGACTGTTCTTCTCAAAAAAATTATGAAAATATAGTCAAATTTAAGATTTTTTATTAATAAATCAAGCCACCATAAAAAATATGATAATTTATACAAAATTTTGAATAAGACGAGCGGTCAAACTTAGTATTAAAAAATCAAACCAACTATAATTTGAAACGGAAGAGGGAGTGCCTCTTTTTTTTTCTTAGCTCCCGTGCTTCTTTTGTTCCCTCTAGCACTTTGGGTCAAGGAGAGAGAAATATAGGTCATAGCCTAAAAAATTAGAGATAACAGTCCATGTAGCAATGATGTTGGAGGTGTTTATAGGCTTTTAGTAGTTTTTAGGTATGTCAATCTAATATAGCAATGCTCTTAGAGATGCTTTTAGCAGATAAAACTTCTGCTCCTGCATCGATTCGTGGCAGCATTTCTGAGGCCAGCAGATAGAGCTTGCACAGGCCACCCAAATTCACCCACAAATTCCACTATGCAAAAAAAAATTGACATCACATCAAAATATCGGCACAACATGGAGTATTAAATGTAGATGAAATCAAAAACTAATTGCACAGCTTTGTTGTACTTTGCGAGACGAATATTTTGAGCCTAATTAATCAATATTTAAATAATTTTTCACAAATACAAATGAAATGCTACAGTGTGCATTTATGGCCGCAATCCCAAATCGGGAGCTCCGATTCCGGATCTAAACAAGGCCTCAGTTGGAGGGAGAAAGCGGAGGACGATAGGACAAATAGAAGACTTGGGTCTTGTTTAGTTCTTAAATTCTACCCTAAATTCCACTATGTAAAAAGAATATTTCTGTCACATCAAAATATCGAGATATATATGGAGTACTAAATGTAGATGAAATCAAAAACTAATTACACAATTTTATTGTATTTTGCGAGACGAACATTTTAAGCTCAATTAATCAATGTTTGGACAATTATTCACAGATACAAACGAAATGCTACGGTGAAGATAAAGTTGTGAACTAAAAAGCTTTGGAGCAGCAAGGAGAGGAGATCCGAGCCGAGGGAGAGGAAAGTGGCTGGTGTAGGCGCGCGGACAACGATTGCCTGGGGATGGTCGCGGGCGGAGCGGATTCGTTGCGGTTAGGAGCCGCGGGGGCACCGGGCCGGTGCAGACGGACAGCGCCAGGCCGGCGGCGAGCAAGGGAGTGCCACTGCACCGAGCGCAAATGATGTCAGAGAAGAAGTTTGTGTGCCGATTGGGTAAACCTAGAAACCACGACGCTAAACACTACTTGGCACGGAATTTTAGTGGACCAGCCCAATGGGTAATTACACCACTTTTTAATTTTTGGTTAAGAAAAAATTTCCTATATATCATCAAAAAATATATAGTTATCCCTCATGTGTCACAAAAAATTATACTATTACCGTTATAAAGCAGTAACAATAATAATGATGTTAAATACAGGGTGAATAAAGAGAATTAGATTTGAAAACACTTCTCACCAAGATTAGGCCCACCCCCACCTCACAGAGGACCCATCTGTCATGAAAAAACGACTACGAAAGGAGAGAGGGGGACCCATTTTGTCGCCCTTCGGAAGAGAATTCCCCCCCAAAACCCATAACTTTTTTCACCTAAATCGGGTCCACCTAAATCTACCCACGCATCCTTTATGTTGCCATATTTAATATGTATAATCTTAGCAAGTTTTCAAAAAGATGGTAGTTGATGATTATGTTTGGATTTAAGTCCAATAATTTTACATTTTCTTTCCATTTTTGCAGTGTAAAATATTGTAAGTTCTGCTTGCGATGTCGCGCCTTTTATATTACCATATATAATATGTATAATATGAGCAAGTTTTTAAATATAAGATAGTTGATGATTACGTTTGGATTTAGTCCAATAATTTTATATTTTTTTTATTTTTGCAGTGTACAATATGGTAAGTTCAGCTTGCAATGTCGCGCCCTTTATGTTGCCATATTTAATATGCATTATCTAAGCAAGTTTTCAAATAGACGGTAATTGATGATTACGTCCGGATTTAAGTCCAATAATTTTACATTTCCTTTCCATTATTGTAGTGTACAATATGGTAAGTTCTGCTTGTGATGCCGCACCCTTTATGTTGCCATATTTAATATGTATAATCTGAGCAATTTTTCAAATAGATGGTAGTTGATGATTATGTTTGGATTTAACTCTAATAATTTTACATTTCCTTTCCATTTTTGCAGTGTAAATATGGTGAATTCTGCTTGCAATGTCGTATCCTTAATATTGGCATATTTAGTATATATAGCCTAAGCAAGTTTTCAAATAAATGGTAGTTAATGATTACGTTTGGATTTAAGTCCAATAATTTTATATTTTCTTTTCATTTTTGCAGTGTACAATATGGTAAGTTCTGTAGATGTGACTATTTTCACCTGCTTCCAAATAGTTATTTGGATCTTCATCACACAATGATACCTCCTCCTCCGGAAGTCTATGAGTTAGAGTAGATGTGCCAATTGCACGTTTAGTTTCTATTTTATATTGTCGTTTGGAACATTTCGGTCTTGAATATTTACTTATTTACCTTTGTAATATTTACTTATATTTATATATTATATTATATACTTGAGTTCGATATTTTGTCCATTATTCTCTCTTTTCGGTTTCTCTGATTTGACGTAGTGCTGAAACAGTTGATTACTGAGCCACTGAAAGGTGAGCTCCAAGCGAATGTTTGTGAGTTTGTGATTCCAGTTTGTGAATTCGCAAAAAAAGAAGCGTTGAGCATAAAGTTTATAGAATTTGTACCGTGTGTCTTGCAAATTGAACATTTTCTTTAAATTACAATCAACTTTCTATTGAATTCAAGATTTTTCTCATGCCCTTTTTAAGGCACGCATACCAACTAGTACAGGGTGAAAGGACAATATTACCCCTGAGCAAATTTCAATCATATGATCCCTTCCATGTCATTACAGATAGATCAGACCTCAAATATATATTAGATATCAGACCTCAAACTGTCAAGATCCTTCCCTGTCCCTATCAAAAAATAGAGATTCAAAACACAGTATATTCACTTGTCATTGCAAGCATCACAGTTATCCATAGAAGCATCTATATATGCAGTTTACATATCCATACAAGCATCATCGTTGTTCATAATAGCAGCCATTGTCATTGCTCCATGGAGTATCCGTGTTACATATCCTCTCAGACGGTCAAACCCAATTCACCTGTAAGGGTCCGGTTTGTCAATTTTATTTTTTTTATACCCGCACCAGCATACCGTGTGTTCCATACATACCCCTCCTTGGATCGACAAGATTGACGAAATAGTGATTCACAAGATTTAACCAGAATATAATCACAGACGTAGGAAATACGAGGTACAATCAAAACCGAATATAATCACGACGCAGGAAATACGAGGTACAATCCGAACTACTAGTGTCTAGATAATTCAGATTTTCACAACCCGGTGCCATTTGGCAAAAAGGAGAGGAAAAAAACTAGGCCAAAGTTCGTCCAGTACAGAAGCAGCGACAAATACTTTCAACGCAGGTAAATCCTTTCACGTTGACCGCACACAAAATGCCTTTTTCCCGTTGTGTACATGCACAGATTTTGTAACCGCCGAACTGCTGCTGACAACGTAACATATTACGACTTCAGCGTTCAGACACAGCACACCTCAGGGCCTCCGAGGTACTCCCTCCGTCCCAAAAAAGAATGACATTCTAGAGACAGATTAGATAGTAAAATAACATTGATTGCCCCTAATTATTAGCCATATTTAGCACTAATTAGTTGTTGCATGCACATGCATTTACTAAATAGAGTAGAATGACTTGTTTTTTGGGACAAATTTTAAATCCTAGAGTGTCTTTTTTTTTGGGACGGAGGGAGTAGGCAATAGGCATCTCAGTACGACCAACTATTACTCCCTCCGTATCGGTAAATAATGATGTTTTGGACAAGATTCTGGTCAAACATTGGAAATATAAATCATGAATAACTTTTAAGCCATTGAGTTTAGAAATGTGAAAACCATATAAATAGATTTGTCTTAAAAAATATTTTTATAAAAGCATACATATATTATTGAAAGTGCATCTAGGCTCTCCCTAGTGGGTTTTGGTTGAGTGATGACAAATATAACCAAAGGGCTAATGGTTTAAATTGAGTCTATGAACAAGTGATACTATGTTAAAATTCATGGTTGAAATATGTTGATGTATCCCTCTATGGATCATGGTGGACGGCGTGAAGATTAAAGGATTTAAATTATTTTCTATTTTGAATTTGAGTTAGGAACGCCGTACTATCAAGGGGGATGCGTGTTGATTGTGCCATGGATGATAAAGTGCTCAAAAGAAATAACAAGTGCACAAGAGAGACACAAAAATGCACTCACGGGCACCAGTTTTTCTGGAGCCAGATACTTCGGCAAGGGGTCAGAGTATTCTAGTCCAGAATCAGGGTCAAAGCTTCATGTTCATTTCTGGAGCCAGATATTCCGGGAAGGGGCCGGAGTATCCAACCCAGATCTCGCAGACAGCATAACGGTTAGATTTTGGGGGCCGAGTATTTATACTCCCACGCCCCCTCTTCACTTGGCTGCCGACTCCACTTGCAAGAAACACTCTCTTGAGCCTCCCTTTCACTCCCTCATCCTTCTAGAGCTAATCTTTGTGAGATTTGAGAAGGGGATTGAGTGAGCTTGTGGATTTGAGTGTGGGTGAGCATCAACTCCAACCTTGAGCACTTGAAGCATCCTTCGGCCATCGATTCGCGTTTGTTACTCTTGGAGTTTTTGCTCCTAGACGGCTAGGCATCTCCGGCAAGCGCTCAACTCGTGTGAGCTTGCCCCGGAAAGTTTGTAAAGCCATCCCCTCGGGGAAATCATAGTAAGTAACCCTAGCTTGGCTTTTGGGCCCTAGGGGGAGGGTAGGGTTGTGGCTCAACCCGGTCTCTTTGGAGGCACCTCAACGGAGACGTAGCTTCTTTTGGGAAGTGAACTTCGGGAATCAAATCTCTTGTCTCTTGTTGTTGTGTTTGTTCCTCTAGTTCATACTTGTTCTTCGTGTTCATCGTGTTCTTCCTAGTTCATAGTTGACTTTCACATATTTGCTCCGATCTACTCGTGTGTGAAGTTTGTAGTGCAGCCCTTGGTTGGAAAGAATCCTGAGACGATTCCCCACCTTTCTATTCAAAGGAAATCAGCTAAGTTGCAAAGAACATTGAATCACGAGCTCATATATTTCTGTCACAGGAAAATCTGGGAACCTGCCAGATACTCCACGACTGTCTGAGTCGGAGTATCCGGTAGGGTGCCGGAAGTTCCGGGTACTAATCCGAGATTGAGTTGAATTGTGTGCAGATTTTTAAGAAGATCCTATTCACCCCCCCTCTAGGCATCTTGTGATCCTTGCTCAATGCCAAAATTGACAAATTTCTTGTGCTTGAAAAGTCTCTAGCTAAAGAAAAGGAAAATGTTGAGAAGTTGACTAAGGAACTTTTCTTATCCAATGAATCAAATGCTAACCTAAAAGGTGAAAAAGAAACACTTCAAGAAAACTTATCATGTTTGAATGCCAAACACATGGCTCTTGAAGTACAATTCAACACTCTTTGGGATAGCACTTCCTCATGCTCTAATGATGCAACCAAATCCTCTATTCCCTCCACTAGCAAGGGTTGTGCTAGATGTTATAATGTTGATATAAAATCTTGTGGTACTAACCTTGCCGAAGCACAAGCTATGAAGAAGTAAATAGCAAGGCTCACCGATCTTCTCAAGAAAGAGAAGCCACATCTCAAGATAGGTGAGTTTGAAAGGTACTCGAAGGCTTTTGGTACAAACTACATGAAGAAATATGGCTACAAGAATGACAAGGGGTTAGGTAAGGATGAGCAAGGTGATAGAAACCTTATCCCCGTCACCAAGAACAAGACCTCCGGCCTTGGTGTGAAAGGTGGCTTGTTGAAGCACTTTCAACACACAAGGTATCCTTGGAGCAAGGGGGAGGAACACAAGGCCAACTACACCAAGCCTATGAGTTTTGAGTCCTCTCATATTGTGTCTTATGAGTATGAGAGACCACAAACTCAAACTCAACCCAAGAAGGAGAAACTCACCAAGACCAACTTGAAGCAAGACAACAAAGTGAAGGCACATGCTCCACAAAGTACCTTCTATGCCGATTATGTGTTGGCTTGGGACCATCGTGGTAGGGTGGTTGCCAAGTATGTTGGGTATCGCACTAGAGACACATTGATCAAGAGAAATGTGTGGGTGCCCAAAGTTCTTGTGACTAACGCCAAAGGACCCAAATCTATTTGGGTACCTAAAACAAAAGCTTGATTTGTTTTTCTAGGCATACTCCTCCGGTGGAACCAAGTGGGTGCTTGATAGTGGATGCACAAATCATATGACCGGAGAGAAGAGTATGTTCACTTCATTTGAGGCAAATGAAAATTCAAGTGACAACATTGTGTTTGCCGATAATAGCCAAGGAAAGGTAAAAGGTCTAGGTAAAATTGCAATCTCTACCGACCATTCAATTTCCAATGTTTTCTTGGTGGAATCGTTGGACTACAACTTGCTATCCGTTTCACAACTTTGTGAGATGGGTTACAATTGTTTGTTCACCGATAAGGGTGTGACCGTCTTTAGAAGAAGCGATGACTCCGTTGCTTTCAAGGGTGTGCTCAAGGGAAAGCTTTATCTTGTGGATTTCACATCGGACAAAGCTCAACTTGATGCATGCTTGTTAGCAAAGTCTAGCTTGGGTTGGCTTTGGCATCGCCGACTAGCTCATGTTGGGATGAGAAATCTTGACAAACTTCTTAAGGGCGATCACATTCTTGGACTAACAAATGTTTTCTTTGAGAAAGATCGTCTTTGTAGTGCATGTCAAGCGGAAAAGCAAGTTGGTGCACCACATCCACCCAAGAGCATCGAAACAAATATGGCTTTGTTATTGTTGATGATTATTCTCGTTTCACTTGGGTGTTCTTTTTGCATGATAAGGATCAAGTGCATGAGATATTCAAGAATTTTGCAAGAAAGGTCCAAAATGAGTTTAATTGGAAGATCAAGAAAGTGAGAAGTGACAATGGCATCGAGTTCAAGAACACCAACATTGAACAATTTCTTGGAGAGGAAGGAATTGGGCATCAATTCTCTGTGCCATACACTCCTCAACAAAATGGTATTGTGGAGAGGAAGAATAGGACACTCATTGAGATGACAAGGGCAATGCTAGATGAGTACAAGACTTCGGACCAATTTTGGGCCGAAGCCATCAACACCGCATGCCACGCCATCAACCGTCTCTACCTCCACAAGCTCTTGAGGAAAACGGCATATGAGCTTCTCATAGGTCAAAAGCCTAATGTGTCTTACTTTAGAGTTTTTGGAAGTAAGTGCTTCATTCTAAACAAGAAGCCCAAAAACTCTAAATTTGCACCTAAATGTGATGAAGGTTTTCTTCTTGGTTATGCATCAAATGCCCATGGCTACCGTGTTTTCAATAAGACCTCCGGTTGTGTTGAAATAGCGTGTGATGTGGACTTTGATGAAACTAACGGCTCTCAAGTAGAGCAAGTTGATCCAAATGATGTAGATGAAGAACCTCCACAACAAGCAATTGAGAAGCTAGCCATTGGAGAAGTAAGGCCTCAAGATCCAAGTGAGCAAAACAAGCCAAATGAAGACAAATCATCACCAACACAAGTTGAACCATCCACACCAACAATCGATCAAGATCAAGCACAAAATGGTGTCAACTCAAGTCAAGATGATCATGATGATGATGGTCCAATCCAAGCTCAATCAAGTGTACCACATCCAAGAGTCCACCACACTATCCAAAGAGATCATCCCGTGGACAACATTCTTGGAAGCATCCAAAGAGGGGTAACTACTTGTTCTAGATTAGCAAGTTTTTGTGAACATTACTCGTTTGTTTCCTCTTTGGAACCTCTCAAGGTAGAAGAAGCACTTGATGATCCGGATTGGGTAATGGTCATGCAAGAGGAGCTCAACAATTTCAAGAGAAATGAAGTTTGGTCATTGGTAGAAAGGCCCAAGCAAAATGTGATTGGAACCAAGTGGGTCTTTAGGAACAAGAAAGATGAACATGGTGTAGTTACAAGAAACAAGGCAAGGTTGGTTGCTCAAGGCTTCACTCAAATAGAAGGTTTGGATTTTGGTGAGACATATGCTCCCATAGCTAGGCTTGAGTCAATTCGTATTTTACTTGCCTATGCTACTCACCATGATTTCAAGCTACATCAAATGGATGTGAAGAGTGCATTTCTCAATGGACCAATTTCCGAATTGGTATATGTGGAGCAACCACCGGGCTTTGAAGACCCCAAGTATCCTCACCATGTATACAAGCTCCATAAGGCGCTCTATGGGCTCAAGCAAGCCCCTAGAGCATGGTATGAATGCCTTAAGGACTTTCTCTTAAGGAAAGGTTTTGAAATAGGCAAGGCCGATCCTACTCTCTTTACACGCAAGCAAGATAAAGATATTTTTGTGTGCCAAATATATGTCGATGACATTATATTTGGCTCTACTAACAATGTTTGGTGTGAAGAATTTAGTAGGATTATGACAAAGAGATTTGAGATGTCCATGATGGGTGAGTTGAAGTTCTTCCTTGGATTTCAAATCAAGCAACTCAAGGATGGCACCTTCATTAGTCAAACCCAGTACACCACCGATATGCTCAAGAAGTTTGACATGGAGAATGCCAAGCCCATCAAGACTCCTATGCCAACCAATGGACATCTCGATCTAAATGAAGATGGGAAGGACGTGGATCAAAAGGTATATCGCTCCATGATTGACTCTCTACTTTACCTTTGTGCATCTAGGCCCGATATCATGCTTAGTGTGTGCATGTGTGCAAGATTTCATGCTAACCCGAAAGAGTGCCATTTGATGGCCGTTAAGAGAATTTTTAGATACTTAGTGCACACTCCTAATCTTGGCTTGTGGTATCCCAAAGGCTCAACCTTTAGTCTACTTGGCTATTCGGACTCCGATTATGCCGGTTGTAAAGTAGACCGAAAGAGTACAACGGGGACTTGCCAATTTCTTGGTCGGTCCTTGGTGTCATGGAGCTCAAAGAAGCAAAATTCGGTCGCTTTGTCGACCGCCGAAGCCGAGTATGTGGCGGCCGGCGCTTGTTGTGCCCAACTACTTTGGATGAGGCAAACTTTGAGTGACTTTGGTTGTGAGTTTAGTAAGATTCCGCTCTTGTGTGACAATGAGAGCGCTATCAAGCTAGCTAACAATCCGGTGCAACACTCCCGAACAAAGCACATAGATATTCGCCATCACTTCTTACGGGATCATGAGGCAAAGGGAGATATTGCTTTACGACATGTGAGCACCGAAAGGCAACCTGCTGATATCTTCACTAAGCCACTAGATGAGTCAAGATTTTGTGCTTTGAGGAGTGAACTAAATATTTTGGATTCTCGTAACGTTGCTTGAACTCTTGCACACAAAATTGGTTGATGACTAGATAGGAAAAATATTTTTCTTGTGTGAGTTCTTGAAAATATTTGGCTCTTGTGATCGTTGGATCATGTTTTGGCTCATGTGATCATAGTTATGTATTGTTGTTTGTTGGCTGATCACATGTGTCAAAATTGTTTCTTATATGTCCATCTCTCTCTATCAAATCTTGGTCAAAATCTCTCTATCCTTCTATGCTTCCTATCTGCTGAAATTTCTGGGGTCGGACACTCCGGGACTGGGCCAGAACAAAAACATTCCGAGAAGGCCCTCGGGAAAACGGATTCTTGGAGTATCCGGTCTTTCGCGGAATATCTGCCTCCAGGTTGACCAGGGAATCATGTTGACCGTTACCGTATATTCTTTTTCTGTTGACCGGGCCCATTTCTCTCATCGGTGCATAACTGTTTGGCCCAGCCTCACCCGCTCTTGTTGACCGACCACCGCTCCCACCTGTCAGCGGTCGTCAAAACAAAAAAAATCTTATCCTCCTACCGCTTAGTCCCGAGCCGTTCCGCTCGGTTCGTGTCTCTCTCTCGCGAAGGGCGCCGCTGCTCCTCGTCTCGCGGGGCGACGGGTGCTGACCCCAGCCGTCCGGCCATCTCCTCCGCCGTCCTGCGCCGGGGGTCTGGTTCACCGCTCTCCGCCGTGTGAGGATTCTCTCCACCGCCGCATCCCTCTCGCGCGCGCAGTCGCTGTTCTCCTCCCCAATGGTAACCCTAACCGCCAAGTCTCTCTCTCGATCTACTTGTACAGGCGGTTCTAGTGGATTTCGTTGGGTAGGAATGTTCTCTAGGTGCTGTTGAGTCTATCCTAACAATCTTGTTGCAATCTCTTGGTTACTTTTAGAGATCGATGCTTTATCATGTTCATCCCCAATCTGTTCCTGGCAGTTCCTGTCCCGTCGGCTCATACTCTTAATTTCATATCACCTTATGTCTTTCACTGCTCATGGATTCGTTGCCTAGCACATTGTGTGACCCAATTCTCTCCCCATCTGTTCAGGCAAATTCCAGTGAATCAGAGGGGGCTGGCAGTGAAGATGATGTTCCCATCGCTGCTCGAGCAAGAAACCTGCGTGCCAATCCTCCACGTGCTGCTCGCGATGGGGGGAAAGGAGGCTCTGGCAGAGGTGTTGGTGTTGCCGCTGTTGCTACTCATGCGGCTGCCACACCCACTGCCCGCACTGCTGCTGCAAAGCCAAAGGCTTCCAAGCAGGTCACCGGCTCAGAAAAGCGCAAGGCTCCGGTTCCTGTTGTTGAGTCAGAGTTGAGAGGGCAGGGCAGAGGCAGAGGTGCTGAGGGCATACACATCAGAGAAGGCGGGTCTGGCAGTGGCTCCGTTCCAGCAGCTAGAGAAGGGAAGAGAGCAGCAGGGAGGCCTGTTAGGCACCCTTTGGATGTGGGAAGCACAATGCTTAAACCACATCAAGCAAAGCGCAAGTTAACAGATAACTTTGATGGAACAAGGGAGGATTACAGGAAAGGGACACAAGTTTTGTGGGATATCAGATACACCAATCCTGACAATGTGCCAAAGGACAATTCAGTTGATGATGTTCGGTTTTGGAATCGCTTCCAAGCCGACTACTATGATTGTGCTGTGATGACGAAGGATAAGAAGACTGTTCCGATGCAGTGGATTGACTGGAACACTTGAGGAATCATGGTGACAGATATATTGATCTTGTTATTCAGCTTTGTGAGAAGAAGAACGTTTACAACATCTTGCAGTTCAAGCATGACTGGAATGAGGAAATCATTGGACAATTTTTTGCTACTCTTTGGGTTGATGTTGATGCCAAACCTTATACCATGCATTGGATGACACAAGGCCAAAGGCTCTCGGTGACCTATACTAGATTTGCTGAAATTTTGGGGTTTGATGAGAGTGACCGTGAGAAGTATTGGATCCATGATGATGATGTGTTCAGTGATGGTCAGATTGCTTTCATGTACGATGAGAGGTATGGGACAATAGAGTATGGGAAGACACATGGGATGAAGCCCTACTACCGGTACATTCACAACCTCTTTCGCAAGACACTTATTCCTAAGGTTGGTGATGCTACCGGAGTTCTCAACACAAACAGAAACTTGCTGGTTTGGATGGCACCAAAGAAAGAAGATTTCAGCGTGTTTGATTTCATTTGGAATGAAATAATAGTGTGTTCCACCACACCTTCTAAAAGTTGTGTTTATGGTCCTTATATCATGGCTATGATAGAGAAGGTGACCGAGAGAGAGTTCCCATGTGACATGAAACACAAGCCTTATCGCCCTCGTGTTAGTGATTGGACACCCAAGGCAAAACCCAAGAGCACCACAGCTGGACAGCCATCCACTTCTTTTGCTCAGCCTTCTTCCTCTCGAGGACCAGCCAGCTCACCGCACAAGGAAAAGTGCAAGGGCAAAAAGAACACGAGTTCCTCATCTTTTCTTAGCCGGGTAGTTCAAAATCTGTTCAAAGTGTGCACATTTCAGGCTGTGGCAGTTCAGAGACAGCAAGAGCTTCTTGTTGATCACATTCAGAAATCTGAGGAAAGGCAGAAGAAAATCATGGCAAGCTTGAATATTCCACACTCCCCTCCTCGTGTCTTTGCTCCTTTTCCTCCTATGCCTCATTTTGATAACCCTTGGGATGAAAATGATGATGATGAGGCTGCTGCTGAAGCTATGACTGAAGATGATCTCCTCAATGACCTTGGTGATCCAGATGCGGTTGCTGCCGAGGGAGAGTCTAAGGGGACAGCTGGGGAGGATGGAGGTGATGACAGCGACTCTTTCTAGTGCTTTCCGCTGCTGCTGCCCCTTTTTGGTGCTTGATGCCAAAGGGGGAGTGATTAGTTGCTGAGATGTTGCTGTTTGTGGGCTGTTTGTTGCTGTTTGGGGCAGATTTATTGCTGATGGAGTTGCTGATGAATTCTTTTGGAGCTGCTGCTGCTGAGGTGTTGCTGCTGTGCAGCCGCTGCTGCTGATGGTGACTGTATTCTTTTGGGTTCCAAGCCGGAGTATCCGGGTCTGTGTTGGATACTCCGGGCCTCATGGTGGCTGAAACTTCTCTTAGCTTAACTTAGGTTTCTCATGTGATGGACATGTAAAACTTTTATGTGGTGGTGTGATGTAATGTGTGCCAGGTGACACATTTGATCTTTTAGGGCTTAATTGCTAGTGTGATGCGAACTTTATGTTATTTATTCGGTGTCATGCTTATTATGGTCTTATGATGGTGTATTGTTAATTTTCACTTTAATGGTTGTATAAGCATGTCATGAGCATCACGAATTATTTATTTCACACTTTGCACCCACGAATGCATGGATATAGGGGGAGCTCTTGTAAATATGTGCCATATGTTGAGAATGACATATATGTTGGAGAAGCACATATTTAGGGGGAGCCACCTATATAGATGGATTCAAAATGATTATGAATTTTATTGTGAGCTTTGGTTATGTTGTCATCAATCACCAAAAAAGGGGAGATTGAAAGTGCATCTAAGCTCTCCCTAGTGGGTTTTGGTTGAGTGATGACAAATATAACCAAAGGGCTAATGGTTTAAATTGAGTCTATGAACAGGTGATACTATGTTAAAATTCATGGTTAAAATATGTTGATGTATCCCTCTATGGATCATGGTGGACGGCGTGAAGATTAAAGGATTTAAATTATTTTCTATTTTGAATTTGAGTTAGGAACGCCGTACTATCAAGGGGGATGCGTGTTGATTGTGCCATGGATGATAAAGTGCTCAAAAGAAATAACAAGTGCACAAGAGAGACACAAAAATGCACTCACGGGCACCAGTTTTTCTGGAGCCAGATAGTCCGGCAAGGGGTCGGAGTATTCTAGTCCAGAATCAGGGTCAAAGCTTCATGTTCATTTCTGGAGCCAGATATTCCGGGAAGGGGCCGGAGTGTGGGTGAGCATCAACTCCAACCTTGAGCACTTGAAGCATCCTTCGGCCATCGATTCGCGTTTGTTACTCTTGGAGTTTTTGCTCCTAGACGGCTAGGCGTCTCCGGCAAGCGCTCAACTAGTGTGAGCTTGCCCCGGAAAGTTTGTAAAGCCATCCCCTCGGGGAAATCATAGTAAGTAACCCTAGCTTGGCTTTTGGGCCCTAGGGGGAGGGTAGGGTTGTGGCTCAACCCGGTCTCTTTGGAGGCACCTCAACGGAGACATAGCTTCTTTTGGGAAGTGAACTTCGGGAATCAAATCTCTTGTTGTTGTGTTTGTTCCTCTAGTTCATACTTGTTCTTCGTGTTCATCGTGTTCTTCCTAGTTCATAGTTGACTTTCACATATTTGCTCTGATCTACTCGTGTGTGAAGTTTGTAGTGCAGCCCTTAGTTGGAAAGAATCCTAAGACGATTCCCCACCTTTCTATTCAAAGGGAATCAGCTAAGTTGCAAAGAACATTGAATCACGAGCTCATATATTTCTGTCACAGGAAAATCTGGGAACCTGCCAGATACTCCACGACTGTCTGAGTCGGAGTATCCGGTAGGGTGCCGGAAGTTCCGGGTACTAATCCGAGATTGAGTTGAATTGTGTGCAGATTTTTAAGAAGATCCTATTCACCCCCCTGCTAGGCATCTTGTGATCCTTTCAATTATTTTTTAATAAATATTTTTGTAAGAATAAGACGTCAAAGTTACGTTTTGGAGACCGTGTCGCTGTCCTAAACATCATTCCCGTACGGAGGGAGTACGAGGTAAATAGGTTCACGCAAATTAAGGCTGATGGCCAAAACCTGCGGACATTGGTCAACAACGATTCTACTCCATCTAGATTGTTCACAGCAACGTTTTAGGCATCCCATCATCTTTGCAAAACAAAACATTGCAGAATGCGACAACGAGGTATTGTGAGGGAAGACGGAGATGTCGGATGATTCTCAAGAGTGAGATTTTTTGTACTGCTTGGTTGAGACTTGGGCTATGCGATTGTCCTCCAATATTCTTCAGAATATTTCTAAGAAAGACCCAAACATTGAACCTGTCTAGTTTAATTGACAAGTGGATTATTATTACCTTGAAAAAAATGCCGCAGACTACCTAGCACAAGAATACCACAATCAACAATAACAGTACAAAGTGGACAATACACTGATTTCAGAAAATTATCTTACAACACAAAAGGTTAACTTGCAGAAAATAAGTGTACTAAATAATATATACTGCAGACATGCATGGTTGTCAGGTTACATGCAACAAAGTACACATGGATACCAAAGCACAGAGTCAAATAATTATTTGCAAACACACATGTTAGCTTCAAATTAGTAACATAGCAGAGATTTTCTTGTGACCATTGATGAGCACACAAATAACACTACACAATCTTTACTTCTAACAAGGTACATAATGTGGGGCATATGTAATACCTTTGATGTACAATCGCACATTACCTTCATTGAATTTCTTACTGCCTTCCCTTCCCAATGTAAGCAAGAACCTGAGATGCAACTTAAATATACTGAGTATAATGATTAGAAAACATGAAATCATATCAAGGATGGTTTTGTTCCTATGCAGCAAGACAACGTGCAAACAAGGACGACAGAAAGGCCTTACTATGGGCTCTTCTCCAATGATTCTAGACTAGTTGCCAACTGTTTGACAAATTTCCGAATTGTCTCTCCATGAAGTAAAAACTGCACATCCACCACCAGTAGTTAGTAAAACACACAACACAGTGATACAAACAACAAAAACTGAAGATGACTGATGAGGTGGAATCGATATAAACATAGCACATGGGACCAAGGCAAGGAAACAAATCAATCAAGCACCAGATGAGTGATGGGTCAATAGAAATAATTACCTTTCCTTTGAATGGCTTTGCTGCTTCCATAATGATGGCATTGCAATGGCTCAATTGCAAAACAGGATGGTAAAATCTTATTTAGAAAATAAAGTAAATAAACTTGGGGAAGTAACATAACATGATACACTCTGATAAAATGGAGAAGAGAATCACATTATAGACATACATCACTGAAGACAAAAAGGGATGCATACATATGCTTGGTTGATTTCCCTTCATCTCTTGCGACATTTTCTTTTTTACTTTTTTCTTTCATCATCTCTACAGAATATTAGTACACATAAGATACAGAATCTAGCTAGCTACTTTCATTTATACAAGAAATTACAGTTTTTGAGTTCCAGGCTTCAAGCATTCGCCTCAAAATTGGCTTGACAAAGTTAACAACGGGAGAGGAGGGGAAAGAAAGCTCCACAGATTATCGAAAAGCCAATACCATGGGCGATGAAGTAAGCAAAGGAAAAAATTAAGAGTGTTGCCCAAGCCCTCCACACAAATCAATTAACAGCCCAAATTCTTCTTTAGTCAAGGATAGTACAAACAATATCTCGAGAAGAGTCAGATATCCTAGCAGCCTCAGCAATCCTGAGAGCCATGACGGATTTGTATGTTGCGAGCTCTGCATTTGCCATGAGAGACTGGGCTCTATTGCGCAGACGAATAGCTGTTTCTGCAGCTTGTTTTGCTGCACGTTCAGCTTGCGCAACTCTCTGCAAAGCCGCCTCCTCTTCAGCATGGTCTGTCGATAATAAGCACAAAAATGAAACATGATTATAATTAATCAATAGAAGCAGTCATGTGATAAATACTAAAATCCACCAGTTCTCTTGACCAATCATACGCAGGGCAGATCAAGGTTTCTCTTTTGTTCCAAGGGGATGAGTGGATGACACTCCCCCTGACTCCCCCCAAAAACAGTAGGTCCATAACAAAGTCTTACTGCTATTGGTGTCAAATGTCAAAACAAAAGGGAGACAAATATTGTTTACTTTTCAGTCTGAGAAACAGAAATGTGTTTTTGTTTTTGGGAGTGGGGAAGGGGATGGGAAACCACCAGTAAGTGCTCGAATACAGGGCAGAGATTCAAGAGTTCTCTCCTGGTTTGATCTCCTTCTAAAATGTACATTTGTTGCTAATGACATCTAACAGTAGGGTTGTTGTGCACTAGTGATTACCTTGCAATAAAGTTTCAGGCTTTCCACGGCCAGCTTGGCTTCTTTGTCTCTTGAAAGACCTCTTTCTTTTCATGGCAGACTTTTGTGATAGATGTCCTCGCCTTAAGGGTGCACCCTAAGGATTAAACAATGTATCAATTAGACGGTACAATTAAAGCTTGAAGGAAAGAGAAGAACAAGCTATGAAAAAGAATTAAGCTTGGTAATAGGTAACTGCTACTCCCTCCATTCCAAATTATTAGTCATTCCAACTTTCTTGGAAAGTCCAGCATCCTCATTAAATACACTTTCAAAGCATATCTATTTGATGTCATAAATCCTTTGTAATCGTCTCTATAATTTTGGTCAAACTTAAAATAGTTTGACTTTCCAAGAAGTTGGAATGACTAATACGGAGTAATTTGGAATGGAGGGAGTATTAAAGAAGTTGGAATGACTAATAATTTGGAATGGAGGGAGTATTAATTATAGATTTCGTCAAGGCTAGACAATACAAATGAGAATGCAGTGATAAAAGAACTATGCGTGGTAATGGGTATGGCAGTCCCAAAATTACCTGAAATATCCTTAGCAATGGTGCAGCCCGCTTAGACCTTTTATTTGTCCAATATTCGTACACAGCATGCACATTGTCATCCTTTCCTAAAGCAGGATATCTGGAAAGAAGCTCACCCAAAACATCTGTTCCTTGGGGATTGTTGTAGGCATCCTTTTCAAATATGCTTATTATCATCTCAAAATCTTCGTAAGAGACATGCTTCTGCTGAGAGCTATTCTGACTTGAATCTGCATGATTCAACTGAATGAGCCACTGTTCATCCTCTGAGTCCATGTCATAGATAGAATCTCTCGAGAGAGCCCGGGTGACTTCATCATCCACCATCCTGATATAGTCCGGCACAGGGCGTGTGAAAGGATCTGCCACAATCCCTTCCATGTCATCAGAAACCTCATGTACACCAGGAATAGGGATTGTCTTCCCCTGGGAATTGCGCTCTCGGCCCACAACATGCAACTCTTTGAATAACAGCCAGTCCCACTTATCAGTGAATTCAAGCTTCCATGCATCGTCAACTGCCCATATGTAGGCTTGAGTATGACGATTAATGACATGTGACCTCAAATCTGAAGGCTTAAGGGAGTATCTAGTAACACCTTGCACCTTCACAACTATACACCATTTATTGGTATCTGATAGTTCTAGCATAGTTTCAGCACCTTCTTCCCTCCAGCACCTATCAGCTTGAATAATTAAAAGGTTTGCTTTGCTTTGAACAGAATCTATGTTCTGTCTCACCTCAGCCAAGGCCACCCTTTCATTCATTCTCTCGACAGGACTCTTCAAAAAAGTTCTCTTTCTCCTAGTCGATCCCATGGGAGTCGAAACATCACTTTCATCCATGTTTTCAAGCAAATCAAGAGAAATTTCTAATGTTGCTTTAGGCTGGACAAGCTCCACAGGAGGTTCTTGCCTACTTGATGGCAGCTTTATTACTTCTGTTTGTATGGCAGCAGTACTCTGCTTCATCCCAATTCCATTGACAGGTAATCTTGATATAAGACGGCGTCGATTTCGGGGATGCCTCATTGATCTCCTCTTCCTTTGATGCTTCTTTAGCCTCAACCCATGCACCACTAGTCCAGAAACTTGTTCAAGGGGCATGTAGTCTGGGACCACTCTGCAGGGTTCATCGCTGCCTACGTCAGGAGTAGGTTTGGCAAGCCCAGTGCTCTGAGCCCCAGAATCCACATACAAAGGAGTGTGAGGATAGATAACTTCAGCTCCCCCAACAAGTGGGCTGCTCTGCCGGATCACAGCTGGCAGATACATGGAATCAAGAGCGACAGCAGAATGCAAGCCCCAAAAGTATGAAGGAAGTGCCGAGAAAATGACTGACACCAGCGGTTCTGATTTCTTGACACCATGAAGTGCACACCACCCACACTGCGCCAAAGGTCTATGCAACAATGCAGACTACAAGCGGAAACATAAATGTTACACCAATTGTACACAAAACTAGAATAAAATGTAGATGAAGGTTTTAGAAAAGCTTACAGCTCTCTGGCTCTGGAGCTTGACAAAGTGCACCCCGTGCGATGCAAAAGCAGCGGCAACCCCAGCAGACAAGATGAAAGTGGCTAGGTTCTCGACCTTGCCCTGCTGCCGACTGCAGCGCATCCACCGTAGTACGGGTAGAAGAAGGCCCAGGAACCGGTGAGTACTCCCAAAGCAAGACGTATCAACAAGGATGACGAGCGTCAGAGCCCCAGAGTGAGCTGCAGCACCATCCACCAGGGCCGAAAAATGGGTATCCAAGAAGCCAGTTCTTGACGCAAACTCCTGGGAAGAGGAGCATGGAATTGACGCGGCAAGGTCACAGGAGGCCTCAGGCTCCTGTGGGAGCTGAAGAGCGTCGACCTTCAATCGCTTGCCCCTCTTCCTGGTGTATACTATCCCGAACCTCTTGCTGCCGTCCTCGTCCTCCGTGAGGAGCTCGGCAGCAGGTTGCCTCCGGCGGCGGCATTTCCTGGTGTAGACGATCCCGAAAGACTTCGTCAGAGGCGGCAGTAGCGGTTTGGGGGAATCCTCCTTTTGGTGTTGCTGGTTGTGGTTGACGTCGACGTGGAAGGGGGCGGCGCCCTTGGCGTCCCAGCGGATCCGGTCGGCTGCGAGGCGCTTGCCGGAGCGGAGGACCCTGGTGGCGGGGTCGGCCTGGTCCTGGGGTTGCAGCGGCTTGGGCGCCTTGGGCATGAAGACGCGCGTGGAGCGGCGGGCCCCGGCGGCCGGCATGGGCTCTTCGTCCTCCGCCTCGTCGTCCTCGCCACCGTCGTCTACCCTCGCCTCCGTCGTCGTCGGGACCGGGGCCCCTCCGGAGGAGGCGGCGGCGGCGGGGATCCGATTGCGATCAGATCCCGCCGGGTGAAGTGGGGGTCGATTGAGTGGTCCTCGTGGGCGGAGGACAGGATCTGCGGTGCGGATCGGGGGGCGGCGGGTAGCGGGGGGTGAGGTGGGGGGACGGAAGTAGGAGGGGGGACCGGGGTTGCCGCCGACTCGCCGCGCCGCCCGTGGCCGCCGCAAGGAGAAGGACGGGAAGCTTCGGGGGCGGCTAGGCTAGGGTTACAGCGATGCGACGGCGACGTGCGCGTGCGTCTGTGATGAGATTTGGGCCGGTCGTGGGCTGCGTGGGCTGTTTCTTTCGGGTTCCGGATCCCCAGAAATCAGCAGCCTTCATTTGCCCGCCGCCGTACGGATCGGGCCAGCCGGCGCCGGTTCACTGGTTCAGGTCTAGTTCTTTCATTACTCCACCGGTCCAGTTTTGGTATTTATATCTATCTATACTGTAGATATCCTGATCTATTTTCTACTTTAAAATCTGTACTCGTCCAAAACTTTCGTTTCATCCATCGAACCATCTAATTTTATAAAAACTCCCTAATATTTATAAAAATCAATTAACGATCCTTTAATACGTTGTAATTTTGCAAAAACACTCTAATATTTATAAAAATCAACCCTGATCCTCTGATATATTGTAATCAAATCATCATAATTTAAAAAAAAAACCTAATATTTATCAAAATCAACTTATAGTACTTTAATACGTTGTAATATTTATAAAAATTAACCCCCGGTCCTCTGATACATTGTAATCAAACCATCATAATTTTACAAAACCCCCTAATGTTTATAAAAAACAACCCGGTCCTTCGATACGTTGTAATTTATAAAAATCAAGCCCCGATCCTCTGATACATTGTAATCAAACCATCGTAATTTTACAAAAAAACCCCTAATGTTTATAAAAATCAACTCATGGTCCTTTAATACGTTGTAATTTTGTGAAAACCCTCTAACTTTTCAGGGTGAACTCAGTTTTATTTTAGTGTAGGATAAGAAATTTCCTCCAAACCCTACCCCTATATA
This sequence comes from Echinochloa phyllopogon, assembly GCA_033239725.1. Lineage (NCBI taxonomy): Eukaryota > Viridiplantae > Streptophyta > Magnoliopsida > Poales > Poaceae > Echinochloa > Echinochloa phyllopogon. The sequence continues at coordinate 15,694,169 of BTCW01000015.1, read as the reverse complement.
GAAACTTATCAGTCCCTCAAAGTATATGATAGCAAATTGCATATGCTATCACGTATTTGGGCAGCAGATCCAATCTTGAGATTCACGAAGTCACCATATATGCTTCGTTGTTGACAATAACGTCGCCTACCACTAAAAAAATAGTGCCAGAAAAATGAGAGCAGCCTAGTTGAATCGAGATGAATTCGAGTAGACAAATTCCGCTACAAAGAGTCTTACCAAACACCTTGTACGACGAAGATATAACAAAAGGTGTTTACAAATCTTTCAGAAAATTTGCCATTGTTTTAGCAAGTTTATTGTGCTTTCCAAAATAGTAGCTGGTCCTCACGTTGGATTTTTACGTTTGAGGCGCCATCACCTATATATTGGAGATCATGCCCAGAATATTTATTATTTGCGTAAGACCACTCTGCGCTTTGTCATTTTAACGCACCTTTCACTCGACAGTATCTTTTGACTCGAGTATATTGTTTCTGATTGTTTGAACAACCATATTTCTCATGACAAGATATGGCTTGTTTGGTAGAGCTCCATCTGATTCTGATTCTCTATGGGAGTTGATTCTGTGGCTGAAAGTGATTCTCCGGTATAAACTTTTAAAATCAGGATGGAGAATCACTTGCCTGGATCAGGATAAACTATTTTTTACTCCCAACCTCCTAGTTTATTTCAGAGAATCACTCCACAAAATCAACATAGAATCATTTGTCTCTGAAAAACTGTTTGCCACAGCTCCTTCTGGATTCACCAGAGAATCAGCTTCTGCCAAACGGGACCTAGCTACAGCCTCTGACCAACCATATTGGGTCTCCTTTTTGCACTTAATTCTGATCTACAAAAAAGGTTCAAACAGATCGATGTGATGGTTGCTGTCACCTCGCCGTCCAGCTGATTGGAGCTAAGGTCAAGGATTTGCAATTTCATCGAATTCATGAGTCCTTGTGGTATTTTCCCAATGAGGCTATTTCCAAAGACAAGCGTTCTATGACAGGTCAAGGTATGCCAGGCCGATGACGTTCGCCGGAATGGTGCCGTTGATGTTGTTGCCTCCAAGGTTGAGCTTGGCGAGCTCCGGGAACGCAGGAAGGTCCAACGCGCCAAGCGTGCCATGGAGGCAAGCGCCGGGGAGGCTGATCTCAGCGGCCAACAGCGTCGCACCTGATGCCGGACCAGGAGCACGTCGGCTTGGCCAGCGACCAAGAGAGAAGAGCAGATGGTGGCTAATCACCACAATGGGCTGGCGACAAGGTGGACTTCCATATGAGGAGTGGCCCTTGTTCTTGTCCGATCGCACTGGATACGGATGAGCATATTAGCAGAAGGAAGGGGGCGAGTAAGAGACTTGCCTGGGTTCTTCTTTTTTAGAGAGCCATCGCTTGGTTCTGGGAACGATCTCAGTCGTTGTTTTTTTATGTAAACACGGAGCTTCATATATTAGGGAAAAACATGATTACAATCATAAGCCAGAAGATCATGCGGTCAGTTTGGAGGCTCATGCCACTCCTCCATCACGCACTCACGCGAGACCTGTCTAGCACTAATATAAGCTACCTTGTTACAAGATCTGCTAGCAAAAACAAAGGTGAACCCATCGAAGCTCCTACTGGGCGATGAGTACATCCCGCAGAATCAGATTAACTGATGATCTTTGTGTGTCAAGGTCGTTCCAGAGATTGGCCAGTTGTAAGCAATCACTTTCTAATTGTAGCTTAGTGATTCCAAGCTGCTGTGCCAATTGAACACCCTCTCTACATGCTTTAGCCTCCATCGTCAAGGCATCTTGTGGTGCGTCTTGCCATGCAGCCCACCCTACTACGAAGCGTCCATCATGATCACGCAGCACCACTCCAACAGCCCCTGTTCCGTAAGATTCAATGCAAACCTTAGTAGTCCACAAAACATTCCTGTTCTCGTGTCTCGTGGACGAGTCGCACTAGGTGTCTCGTGGACTTGACATGGACCTGGTCCACAGGACCTTCTTGGTTGATACTAGGTGCCCGTAGATCCCAATGGTAGCAAACCATACACGCATCTTGTGGATATCAGAGTTCAGAATATTAACTACATACATTGCCAGTAGAATGCTTGGCCACAAAGTTTTCGCATACAAAGATACTTTGGACACCGGTAACATGTGACATGGAAAGTACAAGTGTCATATGCGAAAAGCACCAAAATCAAGAGGCCCTCAAAGTACGTGATAGCATATGCAATTTTCTCTATCTCTATCTAATAATAAAACAAGTAACGTTGAGTACGTTGCTGACGTCATCTTACGTCATCACCGCGTCATCAACACGCTTCCCGCGCTGCAATCGTATCCGCCCGACGTTCCATTCCGTCTCCTCTCCAGTTTCCACCCACGCACTGACTATAGATGAACTGGTCGGCTCTACACCTACCCTGATCTGTTAATCGGCGGCAGGGCTGTGACCGTGAGGCGGCGACATTGGGGACGACTCTCGATCCGGCGAGAGGAGGCGAATGTAGTTGGCCTCAGGCCCGCGGTAGACAAGGCAGACGAAGCAGCGGTCGTGGTGGTGGCTCGAAGAAGTACGTCTCGAGAACGTAGACGTTGCCGCCCATGGTGAGCAACTGAGCACTATGAGGCGGTTCTTAAATGCGTCAAGGTCGATCGAGCTGCAGGATGTGGATGCAATCGTCGGTATCGTCGAAGCATACAGAAGCGCGAGCGACCATCAAGTCGGCGACAAACACCTTGTTCCGGCCACCGCCGCCGAGGAGCATGAACTCTACGACAAGCATGGAAGGCTCGAATCTATAGAATTCCAAATGGGCCGGGCACGATGGACGACCCGACGCACGGCCCTAAAAAGCCCGGCCCTAGCCCGGCACTAGGCACGATGGATCGGGCCACGGGCTGGCACGGCCGAAGGGACTATAGTGCTTGGGCCGTCACCACGGCCCATAGTGCCGGCCCGAGGCACGGCACGAAATTGGCCGGCTCGATGGCGGCCCAGGCCTTAGAAAGGCCCAACAACAGCTCACATATATATATATATATATATATATATATATATATATATATATATATATATATATAAGAGAAAGAAACCCTAATTTTTCCGACCCCTCCCCTCTTTCAGCCGCCCCCTCCCAAGCCGCGCGCCTCGCCCCCTGCTCTGGCCCCTTCCCCTCCTCACTCCCCAGCCCTCCCGCTCCTCAGTCCTCACCCCCTTCCCCTCTCGAGCCGCCGCCCCCTGCTCTAGCCGGCGGCCGCGCCGGCCTCCTGCCCCGCCGCCGAGCCGCCCCCTCCTCCACCCACCTGCTTCGTCCGGCGGCCGCGCCGGCACCCACCTCCGCCCCTGCTGCAGCCCCTTCCCCCTTCCCCCAGCCGCCCGCCGCCCGCGAGCTTCCCCAGCCGCCGCTCCCCCGTGTCCTGACCTCCACTGCCGCACCGCCTCCGCCTGGACTCGAGTGCCCGTCCTTGCCTGGAGGCTGGATTCGCCCCGCCCGCCGCCGCCTGGGCTCCGGTCGTCGAGGGGCGTCGCGCCGTTGCGGCAGGGAGCCGCTTCGTCCTTCGCCGACGCCGGGCGCAGTGGCTCCGGCCGCGCCGGCCTCCCTCGCCATCGCGGGAAGCAGCAGTCAAGCAACTTCCTCTCCGATGATATTCCTCCGGAGCTGATAGAGGTGGACATTCGAGTAATTCAGAAAAATCGGGTCAGGTAATTAAAATTTCTCCCAATAAAAGAGAAACCCGGATTTTTGGATAGCCAAAATTTCATGTTCAGGTTGGGGTAATCCTGATTTCCTAAATTGATACCATATACACTCAGTTAGAGAAAATAACAGAGCAAGACCAATGCATAAATTTAACTTAAGTTCACATGAACACAATCATATATTACACATTGCAACACTTTCACAATCCACAAATTCAATTTATTGATCACACGTAGCACATAATAAAATCAAGTCACATATAAAAATTGAAACATATACCTAAAATCTAACACAGTAATTCGGGTATTTCAGAAAATTCTAGTACTTGGAGTATGTACCCGAATTTTCCAAAGTTATTTCGGGTTTCAAAACTTACTACCGAAATAGTAATTCGGATTTTGGGTTCGAAAAGTTTAGGTTTGGGTTCAAAAAGTTTAGGTTTGGGTTCGGGAAATTGTGCCCACCCCTAGAGCTGATAGATTTGAGGTCTGTCAGCTCCTAAACCTATTGAGAAACCATTTTTCTGGTAATATTCCAGAAGACATTGGTAAAATGAAGAGTTTGGAGTCCCTTGACCTATCTTGGAATGAATTCTCTAGCTCCATTCCTCTAAGAATCTCACAGCTGATGTCTCTTGATTCACTAAATCTATATAACAACCATCTACCAGGTGAAATACCAGCTGGTTATCAACTCCGAACACTTGGCGATCAATCAATTTACAGCAATAATTTTGGGCTCTGTGGGTTTCCACTGAAAGCATTTTTCAAATGGTTTGAATTCCACACTAGCATTCAGTGAACACAACCAAGAGCTTGAAGGTGGTACTACTCCATACTAGCTCGGGTGGTGTTCGGACTTTGGTTATGGTTTGGAGCACAGAAATAGCCGTATGAGATACCAGCTTGTACTGGAGCAGCTTCTCCGGTTGTGTAATTTTCTCTGCTATTGCTCTCTTGTTACTCTTATGGTTTAAATAGGAATCAAATTGAACATGGATAATATTTACCATTGATTCTTTGAAAGAATAGAACTCTCAGTTGTTCAGAATAAAGAGAGAACTATTTTAGTACTTAGGTAACTATGTGATGATCTACCGGTCAAAACAGGAACAAGTAGAGACCAAGTCAACAGCACATCATCTGCTCCAGGTTGCATATTGAATTATTGATGGCAATGCTTAGCCAAAATTAACTATAGTTATACGCAATGGACAGTTTGTTATTGAGGCACCAAGATCAATACTAGCAACATTTCAGCAATGGCTACTTTCGGATCAACAAGTACCATGGTAGCACGGTTTCAAATTAATTGAGTTACAACATGTCACAAGGGAGACGATATTAAATCTCCTAGATAAATTACTGACACCATGATGTTTTTAGTACACCATGGTAAAAGAATAATATGGTGACCTACTTTGTTATACCGTTTCCACAACTCAGCTCTATCACTATTGGATTGTTGCCTCTACCCAGTACAGTAAATCTCGCAGTTCAAGTACATGAGCACGAATACAAACCACCCACCACCAAAAATATACAGATTCAAGGTATGAAGAATAAGACCTGTGACCAGAATGCATATGAAACTCTATTTTGGTCTTCACCAAGGAGTCTCCAACGACTGAGTCAGAGGAACTTCAACTTTCCATGTTGCAGAACGGATTTTGCCTGGCACTCAATCCTCTCTGCCCCTGCCAATCCAGCACAAGCATCTGATGCCCCCAAGGTTACTGCAAAGTACAGATAGATGGTGCACAGGAAGGCAAGCACAACAAGCGTTGTCAAGAGGAACCGGTGCCGTTCAACCAGTGCAGACCAACTGTCATCACGAGATGACTGAGGTTTCTTTGCAGATGACACAAAGAACGTGTTTTGGGACCTCCTGTGAGGAGATGATAATGAATCCAGAACCATGGTGGCAGTGTACTGATTAGTTTGAATCCTGTCCAAGCAATAATAAGAAAATATTCAGGTGTATACATAATATGAAGCTATCTACTTGCATGAAAGGTCACATGGAGGAAATAAAACCTATCAGAAGTTATAAACACATGGCCATATGCTGTGAAACTCAGGGTGACTCAATATACAGTTATCAAAGTAAACTTAAATTTAACATTTGGAGATACAGCTTCGTTAAAATGAAAACATGATATGCACATATCAAGACAACTCAACCTGAATCAGACACTACGCAGCAGATAATCATTTACATTATTACTAATCAGTCATTCTTCTTCTGTAATGAAATCATGGGTAGTTCTCTAGCCATTCTTGTACTAAGGAAAAACAGTCATTATCCTTCCTAACTGATTTGTGATTTCTTCATAATTTCAGTGCATATTGCATCATCGATACTATGCACTAGACAATTTTCGCTTGATTTTGAAAAGCCATAAATATTAAATTCATGCCATCAAAAGAGTATAATAAGCAATATCACAGAGATAAAAGAAAAGATGACAGAAAGATTCATTACATTTTTTAGGGGAGGAAATGATTATTCATTAAGGACAGAACAAAGAAAGGCATTGGAATGATTAAGATTTACTCCCAAGCTCAAATTAATGTTGCAGTAAGAGAAAGCACAGGGGGACTGAAATTTCAAACAATGATTATTGTTTAAGGCGGTTCTCAAGTGCAAAACAAAAAAAAACCAGAAAATAGAGTTTTCACCACTGTTAAGTGATAGCAGAATCTTAGTGGAAAATCATCCTTTCTGGAAAGAATTATCACCTACTGTATCACACCACATCCTAAAAAGGAATCTTTCCCCTGTAATTTTGAAAGTAGAACCTTAATGGACAATAACCCATTTTTTGAACAATTACCACCTGAACCAATACTAGCATTCTTCATAACCTAATATATAGTAAGCACTGGGAGTTAACACCAATTTATCCAAAAGGCAGCACTGAAAGCATGTGCAAGCATACAGTTTCCTGTCACCAGAGGCATGCTTTAATTGCCACATAGGAGAAATCTAGTTCAATAAGCAAAGAAACTGCAAGAGACAGTGCGTGTTCCCCACATGGTTCCACCTCTTTGTATTCCAATAAATTGAAAATCCTATACGTTGCAATAAATCTGGAGTACCATATGACTCTATTTAGTAGTTAAGCTTAATGCATACTATCGATGTCCCTGGTTTGAGCCTTTTCACTGTGGTGATAAAAAAAAATCTGAACTAACATTCAGGATTTCAGGTAGCACGGTATTTGTTGGTAGTGGGATTGCCAAAGTGGAAGTGTGGAATAGCAGTGCCAAAGTGGAAGTGTGGAATAGCAGTGTGCACTGCACATAATGAAAACGACTCCTTAATGCGGCACTATCCTGGTCCCTGTCGCAATGGAATTGCACACACTTTTAGTGAATGTTCAAAGCTGAAACATAAAGGGATCCAAATCATTTTTTTATTTTGTTCTAGTGGTTCAAGATCCAGGCCCGAAACTCATCCCAGTATAAATCGGCAACCATTGTAAGAGCGAGAGTTAGCGCATCATATGTTCCGATTCACATTGCCGCACAAATTGGTGACCGAAATTAATCGACTAGTTCAAAAAGAAAACATCTACCTACGGAATCATTAATACGACAGATGTACAGGGGCGGAAAAACGCGGGGGCAAATACCTAAATAATCCTTAATAAAAATTTATAAACAGGCACGCAGCAAACAGAGCAAATCCGCAGCAGACTGGATTGGCTGATTGATTGGGAAGGCAAGCAATCGTTTGGATTCCAGCGCCCACAGCGCAGAGAAGGGGGGAAATCCGCAGAGCAAAACGAGACGAACAAGTGACAAGATCCTAACTCCTAACCGAGCGAGCAAGAGATGCAAACAAGACAGGGAATGGAACATGCGGCCCCGTTCGGATCTCCAGCCCGCGCCGGTGGCATCCACCGTCGAGATGAGGATGCCTGCCGACGGGAGGAAGGAGGGAAAGGTGCGCGCGGTTGCGGCGGAGAGAAGCAAGGGAGGACGGATGCGCACCTGGATCTGGATCGGGGGCGTGGCCGGCCGGCGCGGAGGGGGAGGCACTGCGAGGTGGGGGACGGAGAGGACGCGGCGGGGGGCCCTTGGAATGGGAGAGGCCGAGAGAGGGTCCCTTTCCCTGGTGAACCGTCCGAATATTGGCGACGGTCGAGGAAGGAGGACAGTCCGGCAAAACCTCTGAAATACGATGGGCATGTCGCGTGTGCCTATCACTTTTCAAATCATATTTTTCTATTCCTTTTGGAAAGTTCCTAAGCACCTGTTTAGATCTCAAATTCTATCCCTAAAGTTCACTAAGATTTTCATCGCATCAAAATGTCATATCATGCATGGAGTACTAATTGTAGATAAAATAAAAAACTAATTACATAGTTTTGTTGTACTGTACGATACGAACATTTTGAACCTAATTAATCAATTTTTGAACAATTTTTCACACGTACCAACGAAATGCTACAGTAGCACACGCACTCCAAAAGACCAAAATTTGGCTCCCAATTTTGGGTATATTATCTACTCCAATAATGATGATTATGCATTTTTATAAATATAATTATTGGATGTCTATGTCTCGTTATTTACAGGTTCATTGTTCTCAAAAAAGATCAAGCGTTTGATTTGATGGTTTCAAGCTAGCCACATGCTGTAGGGCTTCTTGTGTGTTTTGATGCAGTTTTATGATAATATAATACTATATATGGTATTTTGTATTCCACGTAGAATAGTGTTGTGGGATTTTCAAAGATCTCGTGACTAAAAAAAAATCCGTATTCCATATGATTGTATTTTCTAACTTGTGTGATGCTTCATGTAGTTTCATAATACTAAACAGATAAGACATTTACCGAGAAAAAAACCCCAAAAATGTGTGTTTATAATAGCAGCTGGAATAGTAATAGTTCCATGTAAACAGAAAAACTATGTGATGGAATTTGGCGTGATAAAAAAAAACAGAACTCAGACCACCAATTGTTACTGCAATATTATATGCCTTTAAAGCAGAAATGTCAATAGAATAAATTTCCAGAGGAGATTTACAACCATAACACAGTCATATGATAAGATATCAATATTTATAGAAATTTTATTGTTCTATGTGAAGATAGTTTAACAATACTGAGAGGGGTCCTCATGAACCGTTCCAATATTGACGGTGGTTGAGTTTTGCAAACCAATTTTTTATTCTTTTGGAAATTTCCTAAATCAGAATTATATTATCTACTCCAATAATTACGATACATTATTACAAATACAATTATTAGATGTCTACATGTCATTATTATTAGACTCATTGTTCACAAAAAAGATAGTCGATGGAGGGTTGGCCACATGGTGGTGGGGCCTCTGGTGTATTTCAGAAACGGGTTTATAATTCTATATTTTGTTCTATATATATAATAATGTTTTGTATTTTTTGTAATGCTTCATTCTCACGTAGCTTTGTAATACTAAGCAAGCAAAACCTAAAAATTCAGGCATATATCAATTGGAATAGCAATACTCCATTGTAGAGAGAGAGAGAGAGAGAGAGAAACTATGTGATGGAATTTGATGTGTTACAAAAATAACACAACTGAGATTGTCAATTGTTACTGCAATTCTAGATCTTTTAAACTGTAAAATCGTCACAAGAATAATTGTGCAGAGGACACTTACTCTACCATTCTCATATACCAATATATCTATAGAATTTGTCGCTCTTTGTGCACATTGATTGACTATGTTAGTTCTAGCACGCCACTTCTTTTATCGGAGGAAACATTCCACAGAAGCTTCCTTTATCAATAATCGTTATTCGTTAATGCCAAATTCAGAGGTTAGCCAGCATAGAAAGTAATTTAATGAATATCCCATGAGCTTCTGCTACAATTACGGGGAATTGTTGGTTATGGTAGGCAAAATACACCAGCCAGTAGCTGTACTGCACTGAGTGAGCCTGCTCCAGTGACTCAGTGAGCGAGATCTGCCAACCGTCCCAGGAAACAAACAGCTTGAATTAGTTCGGATTAGGGGAAGGCCTGTACTATTACAGGAACCACCAGACCAAGCAAACATTAAAAACAACCTGTGCGTTGTTTTGATTACCAGTAGATCAGAGTCTGGTCAACTGACCAAGAAACTCCAAGCTCGGTGGTATAGCACACAAATCTTGACCAAGGCATAACTGGAAGTCTGGAATGCATGGCACACCGACGAACAATATTTATTTAAATTCTATATATATAGGCAACAATTTCAAATCAAAACAAGGACCCGGTTCTTGCTGATCCTGCACGGTAAGCTGAAAACCATCATGCCATGTCTGTGACTCCTGCAAAAGAGGCACCTGTAATTTAGGAGCAACATATGAAGATTCAGGAAGAATATTTTGAGTTCTACCGTTGCTCCTAGAAAAAGTTTATAAAAATTGCGATGCAGGAAACTGAATAAAATATCATAGAAAACAGTATAAACTAATGCCGGGTTGAACTTCTAGAGAAATTCCTAGGATTTTTCAATAATAGTTATAGCTCTCTTTTTTAATATAATAAAGAAGGCATTTGTGCTGTCATACTGACCTTTCACTGGAGTTAAGCTCTCCAATTCTTATGACAGGTGGTCATTCTATTCTCTGTAGGAAAATATATGATATTTTAATAATGTTTACAAACTTTTTGAAACGTACTTATTAATTATATTACTTCTGATCAAAATCTCCGAGTAAACTTTGCACATTTATTCATGTTTGCAAAAATAGTTCCACAATATTACAGTTTAATTCAGCGCTATGGTTTGAATGTTTGTGACTTGTGTTTGAAAAACAACCAAACGGCAACATACAAATCCCATGCCTTGAGAGGAAATTGTTGACTTATCCTAAATGCAATTACCGACAAAATACAGACACATGGGGCAAAAAATGCAACTCTCTACCCTGCACAATGAAGACCACGAGTCAAGTGATTTCAAATTATATGCAGTGCTAAAAGAATGAAAAAAAACTACAACAACTGAAAGCAGAATCGCAATTAAGCATCTGAATACCACACTGAAAAAGACAAAAAAGCATCAGCCGGTTTCGTAATGAGTTTCATTGCATTAAATTCTATGCTATATCAGAAAATTTGCTGGACATGACAGGGTTATTTAAAAAGAGAGTTTCATAGGATAAGAGATGAGTTCGATCCCTATGAAACCAATTTGTTGGTTACCGAGTTTTCAGTCTTTTCAGTCTTGGTAATTGTAATGTCGGTCACAAAATTTTCAGTCTTTTCAGTCTTGGTAATTGTAACATGAAATCCTATACGGAGAGTGTAAGAATAGAGGTAGCTACAGCAGGCATTAGTGGTCCAAATACTTTGATGGTGTAATGTAATGATACCGTCTCCACTTAGCTATCTTTCTGTCTCCGTCCCTTCATTTTTATTTTCCAGGTGTTGAAGTAAGAAACTCTCTAGGCAGCGACCAAACGATATCATGCAACTGATGTGACCTCGCGTCTAAAGAGTTGCACTTGACAATCTGCTGATACTTTAGGCTATTTTCAGTGGGGATTTCATTTTTACGTTCCATGAATGTCACATAAGCCAGTAGACAATTAATTCATAGATGAAATGGTTGATACAATGCATTATTTCATTTTGATGTTTCATAGGCAATGCATGCAATACACAAACTTGTTGGAAACTGTATATACAGAGTTTCATCTAGATGAAACCCATTTCATTTCTCTCGTTAACTCTTTGCCACATCATCTAAAATGCTGATTTGACATCCTATTTAATGTGCTTGAAACTCTATGAAACCTTGCGCTGGGACTGGACTTAGTGCGCCTTTTTTTCCTTTTAGAATTGTTGATTCCTTTTTCCTTTTAGAATTGTTGATTCTTTATAAAAAGTTTTTTTGTTCTAGAAAGAGACATAAAAGGCCTACAATTACGGTGCTGAATGTTGGCCTACAAAAAGGCGACATATACTGCAACTGAGTGTAGCAGAGATGCGTATGTTGCGTTGGTTTTGTGGTCACACAAGAAGGGATAGGATACGGAATGAAGATATTCGAGATAGAGTCGGAGTGGCACCAATTGAGGAGAAATTGACGCAACATCGGTTGAGATGGTTCGGACATGTCCAACGGAGGCCTCCTGAGGCGCCGATGCGTAGTGGGGTTCTACAGCGGGCCAATAATGTTAAGAGAGGTAGAGGTCGACCCAAACTAACTTGGGACGAGTCGGTTATTAGAGACCTTAAAGAGTGGAATATCTCTAAGAATTTAGCTATGGATAGGAGCGCTTGGAGACTAGCAATTAATGTGCCTGAGCCGTGATCTTTGCTTTCTTTTCTGCTTTCCTCTAACTCTTTTTCTGTTTTTTTTGACTTTTTGGGTTTCACCTCTAGCCTACCCCAACTAGCTTGGGACAAAAGGATGTTGTTGTTGTTTTGTTCTAGAAAGAATACAGAGAGAAGATCCGAATTTTCCCCTTACTTGCTTACATTATACACATATATTTTGTTTAGGAATATATGTAGCCCTTTTTTATGATAATATACATACATTTTATGTGGTCAACTTTATAAACTCAATATTGTTTTCTGCATCGCATTTCTGGAAAAAAGGCAGCTTCCCTTGAAACATGCAGCAGCTCTGCAGAGAAGCATGATGCAACACAGCAACAGCAATTAAAAGAGCTTTCCTGCCAAGGCAAGGATGTAAGGAAAGCCAGAAAAAGTAATTTTCTTTTTCACAAAGTTTAATGATGCTTTCAGCATAGTATTATAAACTGATGCAGTGAACCAATGATGCATTGAGCCATTATATTTGTCTAAGCAAAGTAATGGTCCTATAAGAGGCAATGGCATAATAGCAAAACTGTGAGACAGAACTTACTGTCCATGGCCAACTCATCTTTGAGCTTAGGCCTCTCCGAAGGTCTGAGTAACATGTGGTATAGTACAATTTCCTTGCAGAAACTCAATGAGTCATTTTATGGATCACCCACCCCCCCCCCCCCCCCCCCCCCATTCGCAAAAATACTTACTAGCTTATTGCACATTTACATGAATCATTGTTGGAAAAGCAGAGCTTTTCTGTTGCCTATGTAAGCCAGGTGAGGCGAATATAAGATGAACTTCAAATGAGGCACAGAAAGATGCAGCCACTTATGCTAGTACAACATCAGCACCATTATCTACACCTTGCAAGGGCTGATGCTGGTGCTGCAATCTTGCTTCAAAATCCTCCAGGTATTCTCTACTATTGATCTCTGTCAACCTGCAAAAGCACAAAAGGATGCCAGATGGCATCAGTAATATGCGGGTTTGAAGGGTAGATTGTGATTCAGCATGGAATAATGCAGAGCACTAAAATGAAATCTACAGCTGGAAACATCGGCATGCACCCATTTCTGGTTACCTGCTAATAGTACGGTCCTTGGCAAATCCGAGTTCGTTGTCCACACATAGGTCAGGATCGTCTCTTTTCTGTGAGCGTGATGATCTTGGTGAAACCTTATGTGCTTCAGCAACAGTAACGATATTTTCGAACAGTTCTATTGGTCCAGCCTCAGCTGTACATAACAGCCTTGCTTTGTTCTCATACATAACCTGAAAAATCATTCATTATTTTGAGATAAGAAAATGTAGGCTGCAGTATGCAAAATCTATTGCTGGAGACTTCCGGAATTCAGATTTGAGGGGAAATGCATTTCTGTTTTCACATTCAAGCATAATTTCTAACTATGACGGACCATTGCACATAATCAGATCTAGCCTACATTCATGATAAAATTTCCTTAAGGTAACCACACTGAATGCTGAATTTTAAGGTGCCAAGTTCAAGTATAGAATAACCAAAGGTTGTCTGCACATATTGAGGATGAGATGAACTTCAACATAATAAAGTGGAAGAAAACAAAGATCATACATCAACCAGTGTGACAAACCGATAAGCTGCTGTTCTGTTGCTAGACCCAAACTTTGGCACACCATCAAGAGCCACGGTGTGAAATTTTTCTGCATAGCAATGATTGGGTATCAATTAGGTTATGTCGAGTAAATTTCGGATTCCAGATAATAGAAATTACATTGTAGCAATATACTTACTAAAGAGTCCAAAATAATCTGCTGCACCTAAAGGTCTATCACAAAGATCTTCAAATGGAAAATATGCACAACCATTTGCTCCCAGAGGAACCTGCAAAGTCATGGTTAAGTAATAACAAAAATGTTTCGTAGAGAGCTGCTTTTGGATACTTCTACCAGACCTGTAATTTCCTTCCCATAATTACTTCAACAGTTTGTGGGCTGGGTTCCTCATCTCCAATTAAAGATTGGAGCTTCTGTTTCAGAAGCGTACTGTAATGTTTTCCGATGAAATAGAAACCTTGCTCAGCCTGCTCAGGCACCAGTTCAAGGATGTAAGAAAAGGGAAAGGGGTAAAGAGACCAAACAGTATACTAGCTTGCAGAAATCGGTAACATACAGAACCCAATTGACGATAGTCCACTGCAGATCCGATGGGGTGCACGATGCACCTTTCCTGCAATTTGTTCACAAAAGTAAACACTACCACAATAGCATATCAAACTTCAATTGATAGCACAGAGAATTTAATAAATGTGAAAGAACTCACTTTCAAGGTGTCAATGAAAGGCAAGAAAAGATCCCTTTGTAAGCCGCCTTCATAAAGCTTATCTGGAGCACGGTTAGAAGTCGAAACAAGAATCTGAGCACAAGACATGCATGTCAAGTTGATGTATTGTATAGATAATCTGAGTATTTTAGTCACATAAGAAAGTGGAAGAAAATAGTAGCCACATACAACGCCTTTGCTGAACAATATTCTGAACAATCGGTTCAGAATCATAGCATCAGCAACATCAGTTACCTGCACAGTATAGTTGGGCGTGTTACAAGCATATATATATATATATATATATATTAGCACATCGACAAAATATTTAATCTCAGAAAAAAATATACCATAAACTCATCAAGACACAATATGATGGCCTCATCTGAAATCTCAGCGGCTACAACATCAAGGGGATCTGAAACACCTTTATGCATCTGCGTGTAGACAAGTGCCATGGCATTGCTGAGCGTATCTTCCTGAATAAATTGAGCACTTAATGCAGTTGCACCTCATATAAACCAAATACCTGAAGATGACTATGTACGTTCAGCATGAAATCGTGAAAGTGAATTCGTCTTTTTCTCCAATTAGATGGCCTGCCAAGACACAACATCATCAGTATGCAACTACCATTTTGTTTTGTTTTACTACTGCAAAGCTACGAGATTTGGATGCAAACTCTGTTGTTTCCAGACTAGTTGGAATAAAACTATCTTGCTGAATGTATATAATACAAGGAAGATAAGCCAGCATTTCATTCTTTCTAGCTAGTTTTTCCACATCAACAAGAGAAATATGACAAGATTTTGTTGGTCACAAGAACTATAGGTTCCTACTAAACATTAGGGAACTGCAATTCATAGCCCCTACATCACATAAATTTCGTGATATGTTCTACAAAAAGTGCTGGGATATAATCAAGGAAGATTTATGAGCTGTGTGATCAATTCCATATTGGAAAGCTTCACAATCACAAATTTCCATTACTGCTTCAGCTACTACATTAGTGACTAAGATGTATAATGACATTAAATGATTTCGCGCCAATTTCTTGCCTAAATTTTTCTCTTAGATCCTAAAACCTATTAGTGCCTAAGAATACAATTCACAGTGAATGATTTATTATGTCAAGTCTATTGCTTCTATATGGTTTGTGCTACCTCTATCTAAAAATGGTTTGTGCTAATGCAATAAATCAAGGCAGTTTTATCTGTGAACAAACATGTTTGATACACATCTGTATGAACAAATTGTCGGCTATTGAACAATTATCTAATATGTTCCTCCTTAGCAGATAAATATCAAACATTAACATTGTGAATTCTCAAATATAAGGTAATTGGTGTATCTTTGTGTATGCAGCACCCAGTGGCATGGTATTACAGGGAAAACTGCAATTGCTATGCTGTTATATTCCTAAAGCTCTTGACAGATAAAAATTTCAAAATGGGTCAGATTTTCAGAGTACAATTCAATTATCCGTTTTAGGAAAATTTCAATGTTAGGTGATAGCATTAGAGAAGCCAGCTGAAATTAAATTCATGAAAACGAAAGCCATTTTCCTTCTGCTAGATAGCTATTTCCATCTTCTATACATGCTACCGGTCTTAAAAAAACTTCACCGCAATGGATGTGGATTTTTATACTAATGAATTCGTTGTTTTAATGTGTTCTGTTAGTTTGCAATTGCGCAAGATCGAAAAAGAATTACAAAGAAAAATACTGACTCTTGGGATTGGAATAGTTGTTACAACAGATATGGTTCAGAATCAGATTCACTAAGACCAATGTACCAGAAGAGCAATTAATGAATTCACAAACTACTTAGTAATGGGCTGCTGAGAAAGTTTTAGTGCAATTTAAGCAGTATTTACAGAATGATGATTCATAACATTATTATCATAAAGTGGCGTGAAGGAAATATTTTTCGGAACTGATACACTTACAGTTGTTCATAGAATAGGTCCATAAGCATGGTCTTCCCTGTACCAACACCACCATACAGGTACAGCCCCTTGACTGGAGCATAGGTAGAAGGCTGAGTAATGAGGCGGGACCATAGCCATCTACTCCTTCAATATGAAAGATTAATGTTTAAATAATTCACTGTATACAAAATATGTTACTGCAGTGCCTTCAAAGTGCTCTCACCGTCCTGATTTCTCGGATGACTTGTATCTATCCAGCTGGCAGTCTTCTTCATTCTCAATCAACTCCTCATAGAGCCTTTGTAATTCTTGAATTGTGTCAAGCTGTATGAACCAGTAAAAAGGTGGGAAAACTTTTTACCACAGCATTGAAGGAAGCTATCCAAGAAATGAGCCTATGCTCAAGGACCAGAGCAACACCTGAAAGCTATCGCCATCTACAAGCTCTCCTGATGCTATTCTCTTCTCATATTCCACCATAGGGCCACCTCTTCCAGTATCTATCAATGTTTAGGTAATTAAGTTGATTCAAAAGGCCCCAAACAGAAAATAAAAGGCATCATGCACAAAGAGAAATAAAAAAATAACCTTTGATCGTATCAGCAGCTATAGTGGAGAACATGGGCCTCATTAACTCAACACCTGGACCTGCATATTGGCAAATTTCACCACTACGACGTACCGTGCTCAGTGAACGGGATGTTGAGCTGCACACAATCAAAGCATTCTGCCGCCTGACCGATCTGGCTGCCGATGAGTGCCTCTCTGCATGGTGCTGGGCGGAACGGCGGAGCTGCCGCAGCGACCGAACTACTGATCTCATCTTCCACTATGTCTTTTATTTTTTTCCACTTTCTAGACCGAAACCACACGGAAGTTATGGAACCTACAAATGCAGCAGACCAAGAATCCATTAAAAGAACATACAGCCATACAGGGTACATCTGGGCATCGGAGTGTGTGAGGTCGAGAGCAGTCTTATGGCGGGCCCCATATTGGGATAAGGCCAACGCTGGTATGTACATGGCCGAGAAAGGTGTTAAGCCTGGGTCCCACATCAAAGAAAGATACTCCCTCCGTCCCAGTATATAAGCATTCATAGGGTTCAAATTTTGTATCAAAATATAAGGATTTCTAGGGATAGGACAAAACTAAATGGGTTGATGGGTGGGTGGAGAGTTGGTGGGTAGTGTAAAATGAGGGGTATAGAAGTCTTTTAGCAGTTCTACTATTTTTTGCTTTTGAACGCTTCATATGCTTATATTGTAGGGCGGAGGGAGTAGCTGATTCTTTTCCCTCGCTTGATTCGTCTCGTCTCTCGCACATTCCGCATGCACCATGGCCCTACCACCGTACTTTGGTCGAATTTTCTATTTCTTATCGCCGGGTCTTTAGCTTGAGGCCGGTCTCAAGCTTTTTCAGCTTAGGACCTTCCATAGGACCCCCTCCGTTATGTATGAAGTCGGTCATAAGGTGGCTTAAGACCCCCTCTCTACACACACTCCGGATGCCCTAAGAGTAGCACATTACCGACCATTAGACCAAACAAGCATCACTCATGTGGGATAAACAAGGGAACCCCAAAAGTAAGTAAACAAGCCAAATAAATGGGCCGGGAGCATGTGACATGGAATCTACCATCATAAAAGGTAATCAGGAAAATGACATGGAAAGGCTGCTCAGTGGTGGAAAGAGATGCAGGTACTAGTATAGATTAGCTGCAAGTAATAACAAGTTCAAGAAATACCAAAAAAGGAGTACTTAAAGTTTCCCGAGGAGAGCTAGGAATTCGTATCAAATTGACCGGAATCACTACAGCCCCATCGATCGGCTACAAGTTTCATGGGCAGAAGATGAAATATTTATTTTAAGCCCCAAATCACCAAAGCAAGTCCGGGAGATGAGTAAATTCTTGCACGACGAGCTAAAGTTACAGCTCCAGAAATACGGGAGAGCACTACGGCTTGGGTGCCTCAAAGATTAAAACTTGCTACAGATCAAGGAACACGAAACCAAGTGAGCACCCGTTACCACCCACCTGCAACGAAAAAGACACCAGAAAGGGAAATTCCGAGAAAATTGGCTCTCCAAATCTCGCGGAGCTGCAGAGCGATTTAGGAACGATCCCCAAAGAAGCACCAATCCAATCTTTGAGGAAAGACCCAGGTATGAACTAAAGAACAGCCGCCGCGCCCCCATCTCACCTGAGCGGGAACTCCGGCGCAAGAACGGCGGCTGGGCTGTCCCTGCCCCGAGACCCAACGGCGCCCGCGCACGTCTCCCGAAGGGAGATGCCGGCCTCGCCGCGTGCAGGACGCGACGATCCGCCGCAGGACAGGAGGAGACGTCCCGGCGCCGCAACGCTGACCGGACGCGGCGATTGGCAGCTGCCTCAACGCCGGCGGCCAGGCACTCCACCAGAGAGCTGAGGGAGGTCACGGAAGGGAAGGGGAGGAGAGGGGACAGCGACGGGGCCTCGAGACAACTCTGTACTAGAACCGCCTTCCATAATCAAACCCAATAAATAGAGAACGAAAAGAAAGTTTAAGGGAATCGAATCAGAGTTGTACTAATAATAACTAACAAGAACACAAAGGCCGGACAATGAACCGAGACGGCTGACGGAATATACGCACCCCTCAATCAGGCGAGGAATCGAAGTCGGGGCCGGGCAAGAAACCAAAACCGCCGCGGCCGCCGCGGCTTCTTCTCCTCCTTCGGTCGCCGTCAGCCCGCTCGACAGCGACGAGCCGAGCGCCCCCAGGGGCGCGGGGTTCTCTTCCTGCGACGTCAGGAGAGAAGGCCAGTGCCAAGAATGCGGCAGGTGCCGGAGGAGGCGTGGAGCGCCGAGCGGGACGCGGTTGCGGGCGTCGGTCCGCCGCCGAGGGGGTGGTGGGAACGAACGGGATGGTCGGATGGGGATGTGGAGCGTGCGCTGGAATCAAGTGGGTGCGGGGGTTTGGATATGCGATTAGTAATTACTATCATCAGTCCCGTGCACGAATTGGAGTTGGAGGTTGGAAGTGGCAATGTGCCACCGCAACTTTTGCTTTCTTTTACGCCATGGCTGCTGCATGCTGATGCACACCTGGCGTGGCGTGGGGAGGATTATCTGCGGCAGCTCAGGAAGTAGCCTGCCTGCCTAGTTTCCGCATTGGGCTTCCAAGGATTTTGGAGAGTCATGGTTTTGCCTGTGTGCACGTGGAACAGCCAGTGCAAAGAACCTTCAATTTTGGATATAGCATAATTCATTATATAAAGAGAGAAATCAAGTTTAAAATTTGCTTAAGTCGCATTGAAACTTATTTTCGTATCAGAGAGTATGTGATTAAGATTTGTTATACTCTGCAAGTCTCCTTCTAAAAAAATCAAATTAAAAAACAAATTCCTTAATCACACTCCCTCCGGTCCTATTTCTTAGGTGCATCTCCGTTTTTTTGCTTTAGCCAGTTTGTTAAGCATGCCATATTTCCGATGCCAGCATTTTATCGAACCGGAGAAATACAAAGCAAAATTGGTGAGACCGCTTTTAACAAATATAGACGACATTTATGTCATGCTTGGTTCTGGCCTGTGTTCATCTCAAACATTGCCATCCTGGACATGATCAAACATGCCTTGGCAGCATCAATTTCATGATTTCATCTCGTGGTCAACAAAATAGAAGACCAACGCCAAGCTAACAAGTACCGCAACACCAAAACAGTAGATCACCATTGACCTTACGGTTCCTGTGATTAGCAAAATATTACACTTGAACAGAAAAAAATGCATCGAGAGAATGAATCTTGTCCAATAACGAATCCACCATGAGGACATCTGGATCCATCGTGTTTAAGGGACAGAATAAATTCAAAGACGAACGGAAAATAATCGCAAGAAAGAACAGCCGAACAGGGAATCTTTTCCATTAGGTCATGGTGATGTGAGCTACCTTAAGATGGAGGGGAGGGGAGGGAAGCGGAGGGAAGGGAAGGGCTGCGGCATACGTGCTGCCTGCTCTTCTCCGGTGACGCACGGGTGGAGCGGCCGCCAGGAGCACAGGAGCGAAGCAGGATGGGTCGCGATGTGAGCGAAACAGAAAGAAACGGAGGAAGCGGTCGGCGGTGACACAATGCGTGCGGTCAGCGTGCGACCGCACTAAGCAGTTCGGCACCTGAAAAGAATATGACGAGAATCTGAACAAGCACGTCCAGTACTGATTGGTTCGATCCAATCAACCAAACACCATTACGGTACCAAGTTCAGGACGGTTTCATACATGAATGGGTTGTAAAACAAACCAAACGCTACCTCAGTTGCCTGTCTCAGACAGCGCACTTTGGTCCTATTTGATAGGTATCAATCATGACTCGACCAATGAAATTGTTTCTTATGATGGAACCTGATCACTAGTTTGAGTCCTTAACTCAACACTAGTGTTATTTTTTCTAAATTTATTTCAGACTTTAATCGGCGGTATTTTTTTAGTGATAGGCAACATATCTATCAACAACGAGTCGCTTGTGGAGACTTCACAATCTCAACATCTGTCGGTCCAGTCTTTCGGAGATGTTCATATGATGGAACCTGATCACTAGTTTTTTTAGATAATAGATAAAAGGATCCGGCCTTGACCAATTGGCTACGGCCAAAAGTTACAAACTAGTAGCACAACCGTCGGCACTCACACAGTTTACCAAAATAAACCACCATGCAAAACGATGAGAGAGTTACAATGCAATCCTATTGCTAAACCTCCATCCATGGTGAGCAAAGAGGCGCATAGACAAAACCTCCAGTGACTGACATGCATCCTTTATTACATCTCTCTTGTTCACGCCGTTGTAGCTGCGCCCAGAACCGAAGCAAGTATGTCCCTCTGAAGAGTACCTGCAAATAAGTTTTCACTGGAGATTTGTCAAAAACCATATCATTCCTACTAAGCCATAATGCCCAACATAAAGCTGAGGCACCGACTAACAGCTGGTTTCTTAACTTTCCCCCCAACCCCACCAACCAGTTATTAAACGTAACATTAAAGCTATTAGGTGGTCGTAGGTTAAAAGCAATCTGCACAGTTCTCCAAAGAAATCGTGCCATGTGACAATAAAAAAGCGATGTTGAATAGTTTCTTCATCGGAACAGAAGGAGCACGGTTTGCTCCCATTCCAATTCCTCTTAGCTAAGTTATCCTTCGTAAGGATGGCCCTTTTTTTAGATACCACATAAAAACATTGATCTTTAAAGGAATTTTAATCTGCCGTATGTGGTTGTTTCGTTGTGCATTGCCATTGCTAATATGAGCCATATACATGGACTTAACAGTAAACAAACCAGATTGGTTAGGTTCCATCTGAAACTATATGCACTGTCATTTAAATGAATATGGCTGATGCGGTTAACCAGGTTATGCCACAAATTTAAATCCTGTCCTACTAATGATCTTCTAAAAGACACATAGGAATTCTGGAAAAAACCGTAGATACCGTGTCATTTTTCTTCCTAGCAATGTTATATAGGGATGGTCACTGTTGTCTGAGCGTAAAGTTACTCAACCATTTGTCTTCCCAAAACCTGACTTGTTTACCGTCGTTTAAATGGAAAGTACCAAAACTGGTAAAGGTTTGCTTTACTTTCATCAGTCCCGACCAGAAATGAGAGTCCCCTGATTTTCTCTCAACTTATGTGATAGTTTGTGATCGTAAATACTTATTTTTTAGCAATTGTTGCCATAAACCGTTCTCATTTATAAGCTTAAACAACCATTTACTCAACAAACATTCATTCTGTACATCTAAGTTTTTGATCTCTAACCTGATCACTAGTTCGAGTCCTTAACTCAACACTAGTGTTATTTTTTCTAAATTTATTTCAGACTTTAATCGGCGGTATTTTTTTAGTAGTAGGCAACGTGTCTATCAACAACGAGTCGCTTGTGGAGACTTCACAATCTCAACATCTGGCGGTCCAGTCTTTCGGAGATGTTCATATGGTAGATCTGCGTGCGTGTATTCAAGTGTGAATGTGCATGTGTTGTGAGCATCTACGTTTGTACTGGTCTTTCGTAAAAAAATAGTTCTTTTTACTTAGAGTTTGTTCAACTTTTATTCCTATGTATGGGTTATGCAAATTGTATGGGGAACATAAATACGATTGGGTGAAAAAAACTACAAATTTCCTTCGTGTTTAGTCTGAAAATGTACGAGTGAAATGAACATGGATGAATTTCCATACAAAAGAGATATTGCCATCTGTATGCCCTTTTGACAATAGAGAAATGACGAAAACTAAATAGCAGGATGAGTGGATGATTTCAATAGAATATTCAGTACAGCTCATCCAAAGTGTCAAACTATGCACCATTCCCTTTCTTCGAAACAACTTGAGTTATTTCTAAATTATAGGTCGTTTGACTTTTTCTACCACAAATTTGACCACTCGTCTTATTCAAAAAAATTATGTAAATATAGTCAAATTTAAGTTATTTTTGAAGAACGTTTATTAATAAAGCAAGCCACCATAAAAAATACGATAATTTGCATAAAATTTTAAATAAGACGAGCGGTTAAACTTGTGGTAGAAAATGTCAAACTTGTGGTAGAAACAGTCAAATGATCTATAATTTGGAGTACCTTTGATTGATAATTACTATGTTAATATACTCCATCTGTCCCACAATATAAGCATTTGAAGCATTTAAATGTAAAAAATAGTAGAACTGCTAAAATACCTCTGTACCCCTGATTTTACACTACCCACCAACTCTCCACCCACCCCACCAACCCATTTAGTTTTGTCCTATTCCTAGAAATGCTTACATTTTGACATAAAATTTAAACACTATGCTTATATATTGAGACGGAGGGAGTACTATGCATGACAAAAGTTGATATTATTATATTCATTTTTTAAAATACTTACTTAGGATCATGTTTTTGTAAGATGTAACTTAAGTATTCATAGAGAAATTATTAATAAAGGCTCGTCCTAATGAACTAGAGTATGTCTTTGTGTAAAGAAAAGGAAATATTTTTCTAAAAATAGACACCTAAGAGCATCTCCAGCAGATTACTCAGTTAGGGAGAAGATGAGTAATTTGTTGGAGATGATGATCTAATCTCACTGTGTTTCTGGATCCCATGGAGCTTTAATCTGCTCTATGGATACTGCATTGAGCCTGTTGTTACCTCTGATGATAAAATATATACAAGTGCCTTGCCAAAGGGAACCATGTGAAATGGCTTATATTTTGGTTGTCATATATGGTCTAAACGACAGCAGGCCACCTACCACACCCGCCAACAGTGAAACAAAATTCTTGCGCGCAGAAGAACACGTGAGCTTAGGTTGCTGCAGGCAAGCGGCCGCGGCGCACTGCGACGCCACCCGCTGTCGCGCCGCGTGATCGCATATAATAAAATAAAACAAGAGAAAAACCAAGGCAGGCTAGACCAACGCAATGCACGGCCCAGGACGATGATCCTTCTGGAAGCTAGCGTGCACGACTTGGGCTCTGTTCCTCGTCCATGTGCCGTCGCCGCGTAGGAACATGCAACAGTGCACGGCACTACTCTTCTTTTATCTGCAAGGAAGGTGTGAACAGAATCCACATGGAATCTACTAAAGAGGTGAAAGGAGGCATTGTACCAGTAACTGAGAAAAAAAAATAGAGATTTAGATATGCTGGGAACTTCGTCCGTGATTCAGAATAATCTTCCCGCCTATAAACGTTGGGTGATTCGGTGATTCCTCTTCTTCCTCTGGTGTTCCTGTCCTCCTGTGAATCTTCTCAAGTCAAATCTCTCCGGCCTGCAGTGCAAGCACTATCAGCTGTCAAGTGTGAAATACTTATCGGATCCCTTTCATATATATCAACTTCCTTCCTCCGTCCGCAGATCTGAGATTTTAAAAAATACAATTCTAACGGTAGCAACTTATCTTATTTATTTAAATAGATAATTATTTGTACGGCTAGCGCCCGACGTCCGATTTGAGCACTAGCGTCGGACGGTTAGACAACAGAAAAAATCCCACCGCAACGTATATGTCATGTTGCATGCAACATCTACGTGTACCGTAACATTTTTACGCATCGGTATCACCATGGACTCGCATATCTCGTATCACCGTTGGGTGCAGGTGTGAGACAAAAATCACAAGGCAGTGCCGATGATGTCAAACAAGAGGTGAAGAGATAACACATAAAAATAGAAAGGGACGAAACATTTCAAACTAAACAATGCAACACCAGATACATCATAAAGCAACATCTCAGTTTTGCTACTGTAACATCCAAAGTTGTTTTAAACTTTTAGCAACATGAAAAATCATCTATTGCAACATTGCAAAACACTAGTTGTAACATCCAAAAATCACAACTCCAAAAGAGAACTATAGGGGTGTTTAGTTCGTGAAAAAAGGGGCGAAAAG
This sequence comes from Echinochloa phyllopogon, assembly GCA_033239725.1. NCBI lineage: Eukaryota > Viridiplantae > Streptophyta > Magnoliopsida > Poales > Poaceae > Echinochloa > Echinochloa phyllopogon. Next base: position 15,669,529 of record BTCW01000015.1, on the reverse strand, counting down.
TTGGTAGAAAAGACACATCGAACACTGTAGCGCAATGTAGCACTTTTCGTTTATTTGTGGTAAACATTGTCCTACCATGACCTAACTAGGCTCAAAAGATTCGTCTCGTCGTATACATCAAAACTATGTAATTAGTTTTTTATTTACATACATTTAATGCTCCATGCATGAGGAGAGAGATTTGATATGATAGATGAATAGTGAAGTTTGGAGAGAGAATTTTTTGGAACTAAACCGGACCTATATAGCAACAACTTAAATCATAATAATGCAACATAAAAAAACAATTTATGAAACATGTTAAATCATAATAATGCAACATCATACATCGATTGCCACAATATCTCCAACCGCAAGGTATTGTGATAAATCCAAAAGTTTTGAAACAAACAAAAAGGCCAATTGAAACAAATCGAAAGATCTATCTAAACAAAATAAAATATCCATTGAAACATATCGGAGGACCTATATGATCACAACATGCTTATGTGTGACTTCCTCCATCAAGCTAAGGCTGCCCTGCCACTTACCGCTAGAGCTTCAAGCTTATTAACTATACATGTATCACACTGCTTAAGCTGGAAGAAGGACGTGACGACCATAATTGTCGTGGAGCTCAATGAGGAGATGCTGCCCTCAACCTCGCTCACTAGCCTACCACCTTCACGCATGCGCCTTGAGATGCGTCGGAGCTGCTCAGCTTGCCTCACGCCCTATGCTCCTTTTCTGCCATGAGGGCAGGCGGAGGGATCTGCCTAGCCGCCTCACGGGAGCTCCCAAGCATGACCTCACATCTGATCTGAGGCTTGTCGCATGCAAAGGAGTGCTGCGCTACCGACAACCTCTATTTGGATAAGTTGAGGTCGACAGGTTTCATTAAGCCATGGCTAGAGAGAGATGCGGAAGGAACCAGAAGAAGAGGAGAAGCAATGTATGGTGAAAATAAAGGTGTCCAATATTTTCTTTAGCTTGTGTGCTGTATGTGGACAGGAAGAGTCCATGTAGCGTTCGGAGTGAAACAAATTAATCGGATGCCTGCATGGAGCATTACCGTTATTCGTATAGCACTAACAATCTATATGCATAAATTAGTGACACTCTTTACCGGAGGAAGGGAGTAACATGTGGACCCTGCCTCCCAAAATTCATGAGGAGCACGCGGTTTGACTAACAGCTCCCAGCGAGAATGATTTTCCATGGTGATCCATTGCATACCTTTCCTCCGTAATAAGAGAGAGAGCAAGAAATTAATCCTGATGATTGATGATCCGGACAAAAGAGCCGAGAGTACAATACCATCTGATCAAGAACTAAGGGCACGTCCAACGGCCTGTCGAGATCCATCGACATGCACCATAATTTTACAAGAAACCCCCTAGCGACCCGCGACGACGACCGAGCCGGCGTCTCGTTCGTCTACGAGACGCGGTGCATGATCCCAGGCCAAGAGACGGTGGAGGCTCCCGTTGTACGGCGCGCTGCGAGGAGACGGCGGAGGCATGGATCCCGTGCACGCGCGGAGGAGGATTCAATTGCCGGCGATGGTTCGGACCTGCGCCTAGCAAGTTCTGATTCTGCCATGACCGTCCTTCTGCCTCACTGCTCAATTCCTATCCTCTCTAGACAACAAAAATCGAACCCCCTCGCTGCACTGAGTTTCCTCAACCCATTTACCCATCAAAACTGCTACTCAAGAGCCGCCGCCATACACCATCTTCATCGGCCATCCGTTGCCGCCATCAGTACTGACCGCCATAGCCACGCTGCTGGGGTAGTGTTCGGAGGGGTAGAAGTGGGAGAGATGGTGCATGGGGAGGAGGGGTTGCCCCTGGGCTAGTCCGCCCGTGTCGGGAGGGTTTGTCGGCGCTGCTCCAGACCCGATCTGGTTGCTAGCGTCGTTGCTGACCGGAGGAAGAAGAAGGGGGAGTTGGTTGGTGAAGGAGAAAGAAGTGTAGGGGGTGTGTGATAAAAGATTTGGGTTTAGGTCTAAATGTGGAAAAGTTCTTGGGGGGGGGGGGTGTCATTGATAGATCTGAGGACCTATTCGTGAGAAAAGGTTTTGCTTATGAAGATTGTAAAGTTTCAGGGTTCCAGTTGTGAAAGTATTTTTTCTTTTTCGTTGTTGTTTTAGACTTAATTGTTGTGAACTTTGAAAAATCATAACAAATCATAGAAAACTGATAAAATGACAAATCCAACTGTTCTGGACTCTATGAGATTATCTTTACACATTCATGCCATTTGTTCACATAGTTAGTGTATGTTTTGGTTGGGAATAAAATAAAAAAGAAAAGGTTGTCTTCATGAAATGCTAATTCTCAAGATCAGAAGTTAATTAGCCCAATTCTATTTGTTTAACACTATAGGTGTTAGAGAAACTCGGCCATCATGAATATTTGAATGTGTGTGTATAATATACATGGTTATTTTAAGAGTCATACAAAATATTTGAATGTATTATACATTCTCTTATGTATGCAATAAAATGGCTATAAAGATCAATTATGCATTAGATCACCATGAGTTTATATGTAAAAAGATGAATTAATCACTCTGCAGACAGTCAAACAGACAACCTATTGTACAAGGTGTCTATTCAGCTGTCTGTTTGTGACAAAAAGACAACAGCTATCTGCACGGTTGTACTTGCCCTAAATTTGAAACGATATCTTAATGAACGTAGTTCACTTATCGAGGGAGAAGTAAATCAAATGACGCGAGAGAGCTAAAACTAAAACTAAAGATCTTCTGGAAGATGATGACAACACCAAATATTTCCATTTGGTTGCAAATGGCAAATATAGAAAACAATGAATCTTTAAATTAGACCAAGAAGATGTGTAAGAGCATCTTCAAGAGCTCTTGTATATCCCCTTGGCTAGCTAAAAAAAAGAAAAAAATCGTATCCAACAAACTAGCTAACTGGATGTTTATCTTTTCACGCTAGCTATCCCCTCCCCTGCGCTAGCTATCTTTGTCTAGTCAAGCGCGCTAGCCAGTTTTAAATATATAGAGTCCAGTTTTAGAGAGTCCGTTGGTTTACCAGCTTTTTATTTTTTAGCTAGCCTCTTAATCTTTAAATTTAGCTAGGATTATTGCTAGTCTCTTGGAGATGCTCTAATAGAGGGTACTACTAAATTGAAACCTTATATTACGACACGATTTCGATCATCAATTCTCGGAAATAGATGAGGTTATATGCATCATTTCATATATTTAGGTTTATATTCTAATAAAGTTTCACAAGTTTTGGTGGATATCCAATGTGCAGATATATAATTGATAAATATGTGCTAAAAGGGATATAATTGTCCAATTCAGCGCAACCACTTGGTTCAGCCGAGTTACCCCCCTTAGCCCATACACATTCCATGAAGCAAAGCACAACCAGGAGGTCTCATGCACGAAGTCCACGTCAACGATGATGAAGTAATGACGAGGCGAGTCACATGGATCGATGATGTCACACATCCGGGGCAAAATCATGCAAACAAGCACAACCCCGACTAAGTAAAGGCGATCAAGACTATCCAAGTGCAAGGGCGGTGTATCGGAGGGCTACTGGACAGTGGGCCCAGTTTGACCGAATCCTCCGGTTCGGCCGAAGCAATCCAGTGCATGTCACCATGCAGCTGCCACCAGAACCGCCATCCAGGACTCCAGGAGACATAGAGGACGGAAGGTAAAGAAAAGAACGTGAACATACTCTCTTTCTTCGTCGCACACAAGCATATAAATTGAGTCTGGTGGGCAAGATGCTTGCTTCACCTAATCACAATCCTCTTAAATCTGAAAGTTGATAAAAATCAGCAACTGATCGGTGGCAAGGAAATCAAACAGGAAAATCTACAACCTTGCATAATAAAACCTGAAAAAGGATAATATACCATCACCTATCACGGGATAGATTCACCTCGATTAGCATCCACAAATTTGGGCAATTTTCCGGTCTCTGTTACGACAATCATAACACAGAGTTGGTTAGTTCAACCAATCCCACTGAACCATATTGGGTTTCGGTCTTTTGGATGCATGTTTTGCTGCCCAACTCAGAACCGCACCGAGTTGTTTAATTCCAGCTTCTTGATTAATCTGCACACAGTCTATTAGTAAGTAATGCGAAAACAAGATCCAATATGAGAAACAATTTTTACGGGGAAAAATCACGAACGCCAACCAATGATCTTCGCTACAATGAGAGTCATATTTACTTTTTCCGTGCAGCCTACGAGATATATATGGGACGAACAAAATTGACTGCAGTTAAATATAAAAATAAATCCGTGATTAATCACGTAACCCGAACCGTGAACCTTGCAGACGTTCCCACGAAACATACTATAATACAGATCATATTCAACACAATACGCAATAGTCTCACGATCCAGTCCACGAATCACCACCCAGTCCACACGACACGACGGTACAAGTAATAATACCACCTACGTACAGCATCAGCGAAGAGCCGCGGTCAATCTCTCCATCACGCCGGCGCTGACAGACGGACGTTGATGTGCTTGGTGTCGTCGCTGCGAGCCAGCGAGAAGGTTCCCTCGGCGGTGAGGTTCTGGTACGTGACGGCGAACCTGTACTCCCCCAGGAACGCGCTGAAGTTGAAGGCGCCCCTGTCATTGCTCACGCCTATCACCTCCTTCGTCTGCCACTCTCCCAGCAGCCTGTCCACGACCTCTCCGGCGGGGAGGTTGCTGAAGTTTCCGTCCGTCAGGCACATCTGGTAGCAGCTCGCGTTGGCCCCCATCGCCGTCCACAGCACGATCCCGTCCACCGACGGGTGCGCGAACCCTTCCCGGAGCACCTCCTCCAGGTACGCCGCCTGCGTCCGGCGATCGAATCCCCCGCTGACGTCGACCTCGGTGAGCCACACCGGCAGCCGGAGCGTCCCGAGCTTGTCGAGCACGGCGCGGACGTAGGGGACGTTGGGCCTCCCGAAGTGGCCCTCCAGCCCGATGCCCTCGAAGGTGACCCCGCCGGCGGCGAGGCGCCGGAGCCTGGCAGCGTACGCGTCGGCGCTGGAGGCCACGTCGTCGCAGGCCTCGACGACGTTGAAGTCGTTGAGGAACAGCGTGGCCAGCGGGTCGGCGCGCCGCGCCGTGTCGAAGAACTCGGCGGTGGCGTTGACGCCGAGGCGGTCCTCGTAGAAGCCGAAGTGGAGGAGCTCGTTGCTCACGTCCCAGTGCACGAAGTCGCCCTGGTACCGGGACAACAGGCTCTCGATGCGGCGGGACACGGCGGCGCGGAGCTCCGACCCCGTCAGGTTCTTCACCCACGCCGGCGTGTAACGGGGGTCCTCCCAGAAGATGTTGTGGCCGCGCGCCGTCACGTCGTGGGACTGCACGAACTGGAGGAGCTCGTCCGCCACCGTGTAGTCCTCCTTCCCCGGGGATGGCTCCGTCGCGTACCACTTGAGCTCGTTCTCGAACACCGCCGCGTTGAAACGCTTGGTGAACCAATCCTGATTATTACCAAGTACGTACGTACACAAGTAAACACACAGGCAGGAAGGAATTCAGCGAACATTGATCGAGAGCATGCCATCATCGCAGCAGCAGAAATGTTAATTAGCAACCTGATAGGGCTTGTTCCCAAGGATACTCTTGCTGATGGCAGAGCCGAAGGGGAAATCCCGGGTGATCTGATGCACGGTGACATTCGCACCGACGACACGGCTACCGTTGCCGTCAGAGACATGGACGTTGACGAAACGCTTCCGAATCTGGCATGGAGGGCAGCAAGGCGTCAGCTCCGATCCATGGTTGAAGACAAGCTGTAATGTATTTTATCTGATATATGAACATTATATTGGACGAGTCTGATAGCAATGTACCAGCTGGATACGGTCCTCCCTGTGCTGATTCCATTGCTCAGGTGTAAACGGTTGCAATGAGGCGCTTCTGATTGAGATCGTGGAAGCGTTTGGGCTTGCAGTCTGCAACAGATAAAACACGCATGATCGAGAACATGCTGAATTCGACTTCTTTCTCTCATGAACATGTACCGGTGTCCTCTCGTAGAGACAATTGTCGTACTAGTAACTCTATTCAAATAATTATAAATACTGGCAATGCATACTTATAACCATTTTTATGTAATTAATGTTCAACATCAGAACTCACCTGGAAATAGAGGACCGAGGTCTGAGACGAGGAGTTGAGAGCAAAACCACCTTTGAGAAATGACCAGCAGTCGTTTCGCACGAGAGCTGTGCCAATGCATTGTGATGCTGCGTTTTCTAGGGTCAGGATCTTTGCCTTCACATCTGCACTTTCTGGTCCCTCGATTTTCACCCAACCTGGAGATAACATATTGAAGCACTCACCATATTGCAAGTACAATTAACCTGTATCCCTATCGGGTTATGTCTATATATATAGATCAAATATACTGCTGAAAAAATTAGCATGTAAAGAGTCATGAGCAATTCCATTATTTTTAATGAATGATTGCAAAATTAGTTATAGTCTGTCATTAAAAATCAGTTATATTCTAGTATTAAGGATGCCATTTTGTTAGGCTATGCAAATGTGAGGCTAGCGAAAAATAAGGAAATGCCGGTATGCCTTTGAGAGCTTAAGGCTGTCCGCACTGGGGTATGTCGCACGCCTTTAGCGTTTTTTGGCTGCAGCGGGGGATGCTACCCCATGCGGCACGCTCACCGAGACAACACCGAACGCCAGATTGAGCGTAGCAGCGGACACGCGCTACCCTGCCACGGTGGCACGGACCCGCGCGGCCAACCGCTGCGCGCGCGAAGGAGAGGGAGGGAGCCGGCGGAGAGGAGAGAGAAGGCTGCCGGCGAGGGAGAGGGAGGGAGCTGCCGTCACCTGCTGGGCGGATCTCGTGCCCCGTCCGCTGCCCACCGCACCCCACCCCATCCCCTGCCAATCTAGAGACAGGGGCCGGAGAAGAGGGGCCGGCCGGAGAGAGGAGATGCCGGGGCTGCGCAGCCCCTTCTCCGCCGCCGCACAAGCTCAGGAGCCGGGGCCGCCTCGCCGCCGTCCTTGAGCTCCGCGTAGGGGCCTCCTCGCTGCCGTCCTTGATCTCCGCGTAGGGGCCGCTTGGCGTCGTCCTCAAGCTCTGTCACCGGGGCCGCCTCGCCGCCGTCCTCGAGCTCCGCCGCCAAAGCCCACCGTCGTCGTCGCCATTGCGGGAGAGGGAGAGGGCGGGCGGATCCGGCCGCCTCCACCTCTCCTCGCCTCCCTTGTGAGGCCGTGGGGAGGTCCGCCGCCGCCGGCCTGAGCTCGAGGCCGCGGGAAGCTTCGCCGCTGCCGGCCCGAGCTCGAGGCCACGGGGAGCTCCGCCGCCGCCGCCGCCGCCATGAGCAGAGGCGCAGCTCCACGGTGGTGCGGGCGGAGGGAGGGGAGGAGCCGAGAGGGCGGCAGAGGAGAGGGAGAAGCCGGCCGCCGCCCCCAGCCTACGCAGGCCGACCGCCGCTGCCAGGCGAGAGGGGGTAAATAAAGAGAGTATGACATGTGGGTCCGATTGCTGGTAGTTGGTATGGAGTATGTGATATAGGGTATGACGAGTGCGGAGAAACTGAATATGGAGTAGAGAATCTTTCTGACAGAATATTCTTTTGATTTAGGGGATGATGAGTGCGGATAGCCTAAGCTTGATCCCCATACCAGCTTCATTTTAAAGAAAAAAACAGCAAATCAGTATGCCAATTCCGTAGCATTAAATTCTTTGGTACATTTGGATACAATTGCTTCAATTTTAAGCCCTTGTTTAGTTCCCAAATTTAGGAGCTAAACTTTGGCCTTTTGGGTAGCATGCGCCACTGTAGCATTTCATCTGTATGTATAAAAAATTATCCAAAAATTGATTAATTAGGCTTAAAATGTTCGTCTCGTAGAGTACAACAAAACTGTGCAATTAGTTTTTAATTTTATCTACATTTAGTACTCTATACATGTGCTGATATTTTGATGTGATATGAATTTTTTTATAGTGGATTGCACAGTTTTTAATTTCATCTACATTTAGTACTCTATACATGTGCTGATATTTTGATGTGATATGAATTTTTTTATAGTGAAATTTAAGGGTGAAATTTGGTATCTGAACAAGGGCTAATGTCCGTCCCGGCCATCCCGCACCTTCACGGACTTCATGATCGAGGCTGACACCAGTGCTCCACCATGTCGCCCATCAACGGCAACATGGGAACATGGGTGATCCGTCCCATCGGAGCCGTAAACTCTAATGCCTCCCTCCTTAAATAACTGTCGCCGTTGGTTTTCGTGCCACGATTTTACTTTAATTTATAGAAAATAAGTGCAATATTTTAATTTCCAAATAAATTTATTAAAAAACTAAATTTAAATATCTATCTAATGATATTTATTATGTACCACAAATATTAATATATATTTTTATATATTTGATTAAAGATGTTTCTCGAAAAGTAAAAACGACGTATGTTTAGGGACAGAGGAGTACTCTGCTAACACCACGGGTGCGTGGAGCCCTCTTGGAGAAACCCTAGAGATGGACACGCCTCAAGTCCACACCCAAACGCGCCGGACTAGCACAAGAGAAGCGGAGGGGAGCTGAGGGAGCCACTTCACCTGACACCTGCCAAGAGCCTATGCTCAATGAGATGTGATCGCAATTGGGAGTTGATGACCCGAACAATGGTAGTACCATAGAAGCTGGACCGACTAGCTGTGGAAACCCCCGGGAGGTATATAAGTGGAGGCCCAAGGGCCAAGGCTGACCAAGGGCCAAGCCTAAAGCAGATAGTACATGAGCGCTGACCTCAGCTCGTAAATACTTCCAGCTGACTTCCTGAGCCATCACAAGAACACTCCTTGATCAGGATGTAGCGTGTTACATCTAGGGGTGGTAACGGATTATCACCCTTTTGCTCCTTCCCAATCTAATTTGGACCTAGTAAAATTTAGCTTAAAAACTAGTATTATTTTGACCCGTGGAGCCCTCTTGGAGAAACCCTAGAGATGGACACGCCTCAAGTCCACACCCAAACGCGCCGGACTAGCACAAAAGAAGCGGAGGGGAGCTGGGGGAGCCACTTCACCTGACACCTGCCAAGAGCCTATGCTCAATGAGATGTGATCGCAATTGGGAGTTGATGACCCGAACAATGGTAGTACCATAGAAGCTGGACCGACTAGCTGTGGAAACCCCCGGAAGGTATATAAGTGGAGGCCCAAGGGCCAAGGCTGACCAAGGGTTGGGCCTAAATCAGATAGTACATGAGCGCTGACCTCAGCTCGTAAATACTTCCAGCTGACTTCCTGAGCCATCACAAGAACACTCCTTGATCAGGATGTAGCGTGTTACACCTAGGGGTGGTAACGGATTATCACCCTTTTGCTCCTTCCCAATCTAATTTGGACCTAGTAAAATTTAGCTTAAAAACTAGTATTATTTTGACCCGATTCTAATTGGATCCAATCATTAAAATTTCTAGTATAAAATTGAGGGTCATTTACCACCCCTAGTTACACCCCTGGGCAGATTCTATCTAGCTTCGATTCTCTCATCGTCACACCCTGATTTCCTAAGACGAAACACTTGAAGAGCACACGGAACGGCCCCAACGCTGGCGCGGCGCGCTTTGAACGTTGTGTAACGGCGGCTGGTGGATATCCCTCACGCACCCAGGCCGCTTCGTTCCGCTTTGGAATCACACGCATGCATGGCCGATGGCCTTGGCCCCCCACGCCAGCAGAAACCACCGGCCCGCCGTGTCCCGTGTGTGCTCACCGCATGCACATCGACACCTCTCCATCCTTTCTTTGTTGCTACTGCTTGGGTCGTAGCCCCAACACGTGACGAGGTTGGTTCTTCCGTGTCGCGTTGCTTGGTTCGGGCCGATATATAACCTGCGGAAACGCTCCGTTTTTTCCTCTGATTACTACGGCCGGTATCAGTGGGGTTTCTATTTCTTTTCTACATAGCATAGCGCGGGTGCAAAGTTTGCAAACACCCCTCTAATTTGTTTCCCCACAGAGCATAGCCTGGACATGTCTCCTTTCACTATTCATATTTTGTTTTGAAGGGGGTTTTCACCATTCATATGTTTTGACCTGTATGGATTCGATTTGAGATATCAACTATTGTCCAGCTAATCGTCCAAAAATTATATGAACTAATAGTACTCTTCAATCCAAATGAAACCCAACTATACAAGTACTTCCTAAAATTTCATCTTTCTGGCTTTGTTCATGGCGCTCCTACTTACAACTTGATCACCAATAGTGGCTACCATGATCACAAAACAAGTAAAACTAATTGTGCAACACTACAGTACCGCTAGCTACAAAGACATGCGTGAAGCTAGGCAGCTAGCGGCGTACTTACAAGAGAAGCTGTATACGGTTGCCGCAGACATGTTGTAGAGCACAAACGCCGGCGAGTAGTTCCCTTCGTCCTCTGTTCTGAAGTCTGTTATCTTGCTCGCCCAACGGAGGATGCCACCATTGTACAGAGCAGGCTCAGGGTGAGGTTTGCACTGAAACAAAAGAAAAAAAAAGAAGATTTAAAGAGACCACTCTTCCATCTCACTCAAGAAAGACGCAGGACGGGTACCTCAGTGTAAGCTCTGTAGTCGTATCGCACTCCATCTCCATACATGCGAGGGGGCAAAACTGATCAGGATCCCAAATCTCACTGAAACAATATATACAATTTACTAGCAGAAGCTATGCTCGGAATCCGGATGCATGCCTAGAGACTCACCAGCTGAAGCTCGTTGAGACAGCGATTCAGCTGCTGTGAGGAGCAGCAAGCCAAGAACAAGTACCTTCCGAGCAGGAGGAAGAAGTGATGCCGCTGTAGCCACCATGATGAGCTTGGAGAACTTAGGATAGTACGACAATGTGCAAGAGCTGGCGGGTGTAGGAAAGGATGTCGCAGTGCGCGCGCGTGGTTGCTCCTTGGGCAACTGTGTATGCGTGTGCACGGCATATATATATTGCCCGGAAACTAGCTGCTTTTTACATGAAGCTTTTTACATGTGTGTGACTAGTATAACCGTTTGTTGTTGGCGTGAAGATCGAGATGAGACGCACGATCCAACAAAGGAAAACGTCGAGTAGGGACTTGTCTCCAGAGACTCGAGTATCGATCTTGTTGTAATGGTGGTTTTTTTTCCTGTCTTAAGTCTTAACACCCTAAGAATTGACTAGACCCCTTGTTTAGGGATCTGCTGAAGTTACACTGTTGGAATTTTTATTCAAAAAAAGAAGTTACTTAGAATATCAGATCAGCTATGTGTGGGTGCTGAACTAACAAAAGGTTTAAAGCTTGCATGCTCATGGCTAGTCAATAATTTTGCACTTTAAAAGTTACACACTAGTGGCATAGCCATGGCAAGAATGTTGGACCTTGCATCAGTTTTGGCCGTTTGTAGACGTGGAGGCCGTTGCCTTGATTCAAGGCAGGCTAGCTAGGTCCCGGTTGGATAAACCGCAATACGCACATAAATGGTTCAAATATATGGAGATGTTGATCGAGAGTGAAAGAAAAAGGATGTGGGTGTCAATGAGCCTGTGAAGTGTGAGGCTATATACATGGAGAGAGGACACGTACTGAGCAGATAATAAGTGCGTGGTAACCCAACTTTCGGTGTCATGTACTGGCGGGCACTCGAGCGCACTACAGTTGAAGATAGAGGCGTAGGTGGTGTGATCAGCCATTATGCTTTTGAACAGTAAGAAAGAGTGCATGGACTGACACCTCCATAGCACTACAATGATCTGTGTATGATTAACTATCATCTTATCCCAGCAAGCTACCTATTATTTCAGAGTTTAACAAACATGCATTACGATCTCGAACGACCAATACTTAAACACCATGAACGAGGACAGCTCGTAGTGAAATTAGTATGGGACACGAGTTTGCTTTCTAGGGTGTCGCATACTGATTTCACTGACGTGGTAGAATCTACGAACCCAAGACGGGACTGCGGCAGCATCCAGAGCATCCATATGAACTCGAGCTATCTAACTGTCCCTGTCCTCTGTAGCAACATTTGCCACAGCTGAAGCTCACCTCCAGCCGCTGCTGTCACCGTTGACACATTGATTTTTCAGTAGCGGATTTTAACGCAGAGCTATAATCTGCAGAGTATAAAATTTTCTGTTTCCTCTGGAAAGGCATGGATTTCCAACCGTAAACTTCTGCACCTCATTGCAGAAACAGAACAAGCAGAGCATATATTGCTATTATTGGACAGAGGCTCCCTCACTTTCTTCAATGCTACTAGTGTTATTGTATTATCCTGCCCTTTGAATATGTGAAAACAAGCCATGCCTCTACAGCAGCTGTCTATAGTATAGCCAGCGATTGCCGTGGAGATCAACGGATATATGTGTAACCTTGATTCAAGCTCTACCTTATGTTCTGAATTATGTTATTATTTAAAACAATGATTAAAAATTATGTAAGCAAATGAAGTTTTACAGAGTCAAATAGTTTCTAAAGACAGAAAATTTGTGTAGAAAGTCATTAATTTGCTTCCAAGTCAGGTCATGTAGAATGGCTTTGTTGAATATGATCCAAATTATAATGTGAGTTTTGTGGGGACATCCATAGGGTCCACAGTTCGGGTTATGTATTTAGCGGATTTGTTTCCGTATTTGACTGCAGTCAGTTTAGTCAGCCCTGTATATACATCTAGTAAGCCGTACGGGAAGAATTGACGACTCATTGTATTTATCTACGTTGTGACTCTCATTATAGTGAAGATTGCCGGTTGACGCCCCTGGTTTTTTCCCGTAAAGGGTTTTCCACGTTAAAATCGCGTCTCGTGTTCGATTTTATTTTCGCATTATTTGCTAATTAGTGATATTAAGAGCTTGGCACGAGATCACGTGAGAAAAAAAGGTTTTATCCGTCTTCTCGTCGCACGCCGGCGCAGCTAGTTCTCCGCGGAGCAACTTGCCGTTGTCCGACGGCTCTTCTCAACGTTCGTCGTATGCTGCTGCCGTGCGTTGTGTCGCCGTCTCAGGCTGCTGTCCCGTGACGCTGTCTTCGCTATCGAATCAGATCGCAGCCCTGATCCGACTATGAATTCCAATTTCAATCTACAAAAGGCCGCGTCGCCTGCGGAGAAGAAAAATTGCGTTGTTGTTGCTGCACGTCGATCGAGGCAAAACAGAGCGTCGGTCAGCTCTGATTGCCTCCCGCGAAAATCAATCTCGTGGTTTTCTGCTAGGCGTACACTTGAAGGCTACGAGAAGAGAATCAGCTTCCTTTGCTGGACGTACTCAGATTCATACCAGGACTTCTACAGATTATTGCTTCATCTACACGTTATACCAGTGTTTCTGCAGATTATATTTTCTGTTGCTGATTTTTCCTTCTTGACAATGGCTTCTATGAAGTATGATATTCTGCTGCTGGATCGAGATACAAGGTTCGCATTGTGGCAAGTCAAGATGCGAGCTATTTTAGCGCAAACTGATTTAGATGATGCGCTTGAAAAATTTGGGAATAAAGACTCGAAAGACTGGACCGATGATGAGAAGAGGAAAGATCGTAAGGCCTTGTCTCATATTCATCTTCATCTCTCAAATAATATTTTGCAAGTGGTTTTACAGGAGAAAACTGCAGCTGCTTTATGGCTCAAGTTGGAGTCAATTTGCATGTCAAAGGATTTGACAAGCAAGATGCATATGAAGATGAAGTTATATACGCACAAGTTTCAAGAAGGTGGTTCTGTGCCTAACCATCTTTTGGTCTTTAAGGAGATCGTTGCTGACCTACGGTCCATGGAGGTAAAATATGATGATGAGGATTTGGGTCTTATTCTTTTGTGCTCACGGCCTAGTTCTTTTGCAAACTTCAGAGATACTATACTATATAGTATTGATACTCTAACTATGAATGAAATTTATGAGGCGTTGCAAGCCAAGGAAAAGATGAAACAAATGGGGCCTTCTGATGGTTCTTCTTCGCATGGCGAAGGTTTGGTTGTTCGAGGCCACAAAAGAAATCAAATGATGGTTATAGGGGCAAGAGCTCCAATCGTTACAAAGGCCGTTCAAAGTCAAGAGACAAGGATGAGAAATTCTACAGATATTGCAAGAAAAATACTCATTATATATCTGAGTGTTACAAGTTGAAGAACAATGAAAAGAGAACTGGCACGTATAGACCGAAAGGTAAATCTAATGATGAAGGTAATGCTTTTGTTGCTGCTACTGATAGTAGTTCTGATGGTGCTGTGGTTCTTGTTGCTTTCGCTGGATGTGCAAATAATGGTGATGAATGGATTCTCGATTCTTCTGCTTCTTTTCATATTGCATTAATAGAGATTGGTTTATCACTTATGATTCTCTTCATGGAGGTTCTGTCAGAATGGGTGATGATAGACCACATTAGATTATTGGTATTGGATCTGTTCAAATTAAGATGCATGATGGTATTATCAGAACCTTGACAGATGTGAGGCATATTCCAGATATGAAAAAGAATCTTATTTCTTTGAGTGCTCTTGATGGAAAAGGGTACAAATTCTCCAGTGGAGATGGAGTTCTGAAAGTGTCAAAAGGTTCTCTTATTGTTATGAAAGGTGATTTAAAATCTGCCAATTTGTACCGTCTTCATAGTACAACAATTATAGGTGATGCTGTTGTAATTTCTAAATTATTATCCAATTCTGATGCTACTAACCTTAGGCATATGCATCTTGGGTATATGAGTGAGCTTGGTTTGGCAGTGCTGAGTAAGAGAGGACTTCTCGATGAGCATAGCATCAGCAAGTTGGATTTCTGTGAGCATTGTGTGTTTGGCAAACATAAGAGGGTGAAATTTAATACCTCAACTCATACAAGTAAATGTTTTCTTGATTATGTGCATTCTGATTTATGGGGACCATCTCACAAGCCTTCTCTTGGTGGTGCTCGTTATATGTTGACCATAATTGATGATTATTCTAGAAGGGTATGGCCATATTTTTTGTAAGATAAATCAGAAGCATTTTCTGCATTTAAAGAGTGGAAGACTATGGTTGAAAATTAAACTGAAAAGAAGGTTAAGAAGCTTCGTACTGATAATGGGACGGAATTCTGTTCCAAAGCATTTAATGCATATTGTAAATCTAAAGGCATTGTCAGGCATTACACTGTTCCTTACACTCATCAACAGAATGGTGTAGCTGAGCGTATGAACAGGACAATCATCTCTAAGGCCCTTTGCATGTTGTCTAATGCTGGTTTGCATAAGCGTTTTTGGGCTAAAGCTGTTCACCTTCTATTGCCATTGATAAGAAAACTCCAATTGAGGTATGATATGGTTCTCCAGCTGATTATTCGCAATTGAGAGTTTTTGGTTGTACTGCATATGCTCATGTTGATAATGGTAAATTAGGGCCTAGAGCTATTAAGTGCATCTTTCTTGGTTATCAACCTGGTGTTAAAAATGTGGAATCCACAAACTCAGAAGGTTGTGATTAGTAGAAATATTATTTTTAATGAATTTGCTATGTTATCTGACAACCTATCTACTAATGCTTCTCCTGCTACTCCTGTTGAGAGACAAGAGAAAATAAGTTTCGAGGTGGAGCATTTTATTGATGTTGATACACCAGTTAATGATGATAATGCTGCTGTCCAAGATGCACCTATTGTTAATAATTCACCAATTGCTGACGATTCACCTATTGTTGAGCATTCTTCTCTAGTTGTGCAGCCTCCACAACATTCTATTGCAGCTATAGGACCAGAAGAGGTCCTAAACCACTTAAAAGGTTAATTGAAGAATGCAATATTGCTTATGCTTTGAGTGTTGCAGAAGAGATTGAAGGTAGTACATAACCTTCTAATTATTCTAAGGCTATTACTTCTGTTGATTGCAACAATTGGATGACCGCTATGCAAAATGAGATGGAGTCACTTAGAAAGAATGGTACTTAGGATTTAGTAAATTTGCCCAAGGATAAAAAGCCAGTTCATTGCAAATGGATTTTCAAGCGAAATGAATGTATTTCTCCAAGTGAGCCAGTAAGGTATAAAGCAAGGTTGGTTGCTAAAGCCTATAGTCAGATTCCAGGTATTGATTTTTAACGATGTATTTTCCCAGTTGTGAAGCATAGTTCTATTCGCACATTACTCAGTATTGTTGCTATGCATGATTACGAACTTGAGCAATTAGATGTTAAAACTGCATTCTTACATGGGGAGTTAGAAGGATATATTTATATGGACCAACCTGAAGGTTTTGTTGTTCCTGGAAAAGAAAACCTTTTTTGTAAATTGAAGAAATCTCTTTATGGCTTGAAGCAATCTCCTAGACAATGGTATAAGAGATTTGACTCGTTTATGCTCTCTCATGGTTTTAAGCGGTCTGATTATGATAGCTGTGTCTATTTGAAGACAGTTAATGGTTCAGCTATTTATTTGCTTTTTTATGTTGATGATATGTTGATTGCTGCAAAAGATAAATAAAAAATAGCAAAAATTGAAGGCTGAGTTGAATAAAGAATTCGAGATGAAGGACTTGGGTGCAGCTAAGAAAATTCTTGGTGTGGAAATTATCAGAGATAGAAAATCTGGTATGTTATACCTCAGTCAACGAGGTTATATTGAAAATGTTCTTCATCGTTTCAATATGCATGATGCAAAACCAGTGAGTACTCCATTAGCTGCACATTTCAGATTATCTTCAGCTTTATGTCCAGAGTCAGATGATGATATTGAGTACATGTCTAGAATTCCATATTCGAGTGCAGTTGGTTCACTTATGTATGCCATGGTTTGTTCTCGTCCTGATTTATCTCATGCATTGAGTGTTATCAATAGATACATGGCTAATCCAGGCAAAGAGCATTGGAGGGCAGTTCAGTGGATTTTCAGATATCTGCATGGTACTTCTAGTGTTTGTTTGCAGTTTGGGAAATCTAGAGATGGGCTTGTTGGTTATGTTGATTATGATTATGCTGGTGATTTGGATAAGTGGAGATCTCTCACAGGTTATGTGTTCACCATTGGTGGTTGTGCTGTTAGTTGGAAAGCAAGTTTGCGTCCTACTGTTGCTTTGTCCACTATTGAAGCTGAGTATATGGCTGTTTCTGAAGCTTGTAAAGAAGCTATTTGGTTGAGAGGTTTATACTCTAAACTTTGCGGGGTTTCTTCTTGCATTACTATTTATTGTGATAGTCAAAGTGCTATTTGCCTTACTAAAGGTCAGATGTTTCATGAAAGAACGAAGCACATTGACGTGAGATATCATTTTATTCGAGGTGTTATTGCTGAAGGCAGTGCTAAAGTATGCAAGATAAGTACTCATGATAATCCCACTGATATGATGACCAAGCCTGTTCCTACAACTAAGTTGGAGCTTTGCTCAAATTTAGTTGGTGTGAAAGTTTAAGTCCTAGTGACTTTTGGCACCGATGATTATTTATTAATGAAGTGAGATCATTGATGATACTTCATTCGCCACAAGATGGAATTCGTCTCAAAGTGGAGTTTGTTGAATATGATCCGAATTATAATGTGAGTCTTGTGGGGACGCCTGTAGGGCCCACAGTTCAGGTTATGTGTTTAGCGGATTTATTTTCGTATTTGACTGCAATTAGTTTAGTCCGCCCTATATATACATCTTGTAATCCGCACGGGAAGAGTTGACGACTCATTGTATTTCCCTGTGTTGTGACTCTCATTATAGTGAAGATTGCCGGTTGGCGCCCGTGGTTTTTTCTCGCAGGGGTTTTCCACGTTAAAATAGTGTCTCGCGTTCGATCTTGTTTTCGCATTATTTGCAATCATGCTTCTTATCAATCATTAGAGAGTATTAGACTAATGGGATGTTCTCAAATCAAGCGTCTGGTTTCTAAAACAAGATAGAGGAAACCAGATGTTGCATGTAGGCGAGGTGATCTAGAAGCGCAAATAATCACTCACAACGGTCTAGAAACCTGTTACAGTTGCTGGAATGGGACTGATGAGGCCGCTCCCCTACTTCAGAGGCTGCATGCTAACCACTTACTTCTCTTTGTGACGCGGTGACCGGCTAACATTGTCATGATGAGGGCATTATTGTGAATCCTTGGCTTCTTGTGGTGTGGCGACGGGACTCGCAATTGTGGTTTGATTCTGTTCACACGTGGCATGTCCGGATCTGTTCTACGTACACTTGGCATCATGTGAATTATACTTCGTATAAGAAGTTCATGTCCTTGGAGAGATCACATGAATCATCTATGACTACGTGTGACTAATATGCTCATCGTGGTAGAAAAAAAGATATATAATTATTAGATCTTCACAAACAGCTTTCATGCATGGAAGGTATATTATGAAATGGGTACTAATCCTACATGAAACAATACACAAGCTTCATAGGAAAAAGCAAAGTGGTTTTGTTCTTGAAACTAGATTTTGAGAAAACCTCTATGTGGGCAAATGGATAGAGAATATTGTTAGTGGGGACAATGTGGGGGTCAAAATGAAAGATGATGATATTAGGTATTTCTTTCAAACTTAAAAGGGGTTGCGGCAAGGGAATCCATTCTTACATGTCCTTTTCAACGTGGTAGATGATATGTTAGGAGTGCTCATCTCAAGGGCTAGCAATAATGACCAGTTCATATGTCTAGTAACGCACTTGTTTGATGGAGGGCTGTTGATCCTCCAATATGCTGATGATATTAGCCTCTTCTTGGAAAAGGATTTAAAGCAACCAAAGAACTTAAAGTTGTTGTTGTGCACCTTCAAAAAGTTATCTAGCATAATTTTGTAGTAAATTATGTTCAGTTGTTCGGGAGCAAAGAAATTTCTTTCCCCTTTAAGTAATTGGGTATCTAGATGCATGCTTAAAATTTTGAATAAAATTGGAGTCACATAGAAAAAGAATTAAAAAATATGTTGCTGGATGGGTATGTTAGAAATTGTATATAAACATGAATGACACATAAACCACATGATCTTTACACAACCTAACACATGATAAATCTAATATAATGCGGAATCATCAACTAAATCTTTAACACATTATAAATCTAATATAATGCGGAATCATCAACTAAATCTTTACCGTCGTTAGCAACCATGAGAGATGATCCAATCATAGAGAAAGTAGTCGTACCGAGTAACCGGACCAATGTGTCGTCAGTAGCACTTTGATTCACCACCGGGAGCCATTACTCAAAGTTCACTGCAATACCTTGATAGAACTGTTATTTGGGAATGATCATGTACAAGAATCAATCTCAAGATTGCCCATAAACCCAAACTAATTTCGTGAAAATTTAATTGGGGCGAGTGACAGGTCTAAAATAGTTCTGCTAGCATCAACTTAAACTTAGTAACTTGATCCCATGACCTTTATTTCACAACATAATATTTTTATCATCATCAATCATTATATTATCATTTGAACCACTGCCGCAACCATAGCAGTATGAATTCACTGTCTTTAAACTTAATTCTAGAATGTATTTATTAAGCTTGCCTAATTAAAAACATGCCTTGTGCAGTCTTAGCCTTTTATTAAGCTTGTTCAGAGCTGTTAATATGGTTGTTCTTTTCTGCAAGAGTGAAAGACATAATCTAATGTGCACTTTTACATTCATACACTTATACGAAATCCTAATTTGAATTCATAGTGAACAAGCATGTTATTTTGGTGTCTCGTACCTTCTCCAATGGAATTTTTCTGGATTAATATCTTTATAAAGCTTTTCTAATTTGTAAAATGCCAAGTCAAATTCTTAGAGACTCATGCACAAGCTTCTAAGAGAAGCTTATACCTTCGTTCTTATTTTATGTAAAAAAGTTAACCCAAACATGTTATGGCTGAAAAACAAAGGCTAATAAGTTGGCTTTACCCTTACTAAACTAGTAAGGTGGTGCTAAACATACTTGCCCACTACTGAGCCCAGGGGCAAAGCTAGAGCTCAGAGAACCCGATGCACCATTTTGGCATGCATATAGCCATATAGTTTGATCAACGACCAGGATTTCGTGTTTAGACTTTTCTTTTCATTTCCCAATGAAAACACTGAATTTCACAAAATTTTTATTAAAAAGACGTGTTTTTTAATGAAAATTCATAAATTTTAGTAAACAATGATCGTTACTGAATAGGCAAAAAAAACTATGAAATTCACAAACATTTGGCCAAAATTTTGAGCGACTCCAACCACTGTTTTATTTTCAATAGTTTTGTTGTAAGATGTTTGTGAAACATGGGCGAATTTTTCCATTACCTTTTGTTTTAATCCATAAAGTATATATTATTGTAATATAATTATTATAACATTTTTCTCGAGTGAACAAAAACAACCCCGAGTGACCCATAATGCGCCCGCGCCCCGTGAAAATGCAAGCAGCCCAGCTGGCCCAGCAACTCGGCTCGGTTCGGCCAACGCCGGCTCGCGGCGCGTGCATGTCCTGGGCCATTGGCCGCTCGGCTCGGAACGCTGGAACAGCCGCGGCTTGGCAGGCCAGCTCGCACGCACGTACAAACCTCTCGTGTTGCTGGTGTAGCAGCCCAGCCGGAGAGGTTCAGCCGATCAGAGATGTCATAGGCAGCATTTTTGAGGCGCTAGAGCCACAGCCGCACCTCTGCTGATCGACCGCTTCTCGACATTCTGCGGCATGGCGCCCATGGCCTCCACTCTCCGGCATGTCTTTGAGGCTGTTCGCACTGATAAAACTCTACTCTGCCCTCTAAACGAGAATATTCCGTCCTGGTTATCAAGATTCTCCACTCTCTATCCCTTTCTTCCACACTCGTTCCCACTCTATCTCAATCTCTATACCAACTACCAACACATTATATATTTTCTCTCTCCTCACACACTCTCATTCTCCCCTCCCTCTCTCCCTCCTCGGCTCCTCCGCCTCTCCACGCTGCCGCCCCCTCCTCTGTCACCACCGGCGCCCCTCCGCGCCGCCCCTTTACCCTGCTCCCTCGCTTCGCGCGCGCGTGCTCGAGCCCTTGCTGCCGGCGGTATGGCCCGAGTGCTTTGCCAAGATCGCTGCCCGCATCACTGCCTCATTCTTCTGCTTCGTCGACGGCGTCGCCGCCGCGGCGCACGAGCCGTAGAGGCTGTTCAAGCTGCTCGACATGCTCGACGCGGTGGTCCGAGAGCGGGGCCGCCTCGACGCGCTCTTCTCCGGTGAGTGCGCCACGCTAGCCGCCATCCGCGAGCGCGCCCGCGAGGTGGAGCATGCCTTGGTCCCCACTCTCCCCACCCTCTCGGCGAGCGGCGGCCGCCTCCTCGCTCCGCTCCACCCGCGCCTCCTCCGCCTGCCTCCCCCGCTCCCCCGCCCACTCCGCTTGCCCCGGCCGCTCCGCCTCCCCCGCTCCCCTGCTTGCTCTGTCTCCCCCGCCCACTTCGTCGCTGCCGCCCGCTCCGCCTCCCCCGCCCCCCTCTCTCCTCTCTCTCTCTCTCTCTCTCTCCCTCGCGGGGGCCGAGAGGCGGGGAGCTGCGACGTCGTCGTCATCGCCGGCGCCAGCCCGGGATCGTCGGGCACGCGGCCACGGCGGGGAAGCCCGCCGGTGGAGGCGGCGCGACGGGCGCAGAGGTAGAGCGGCGGCGGCGGCACGGCGCAGAGGCGGAGCGTCGCGGATGCAGCCGTGGGGGCGGGGGCGAGCGCGCGGCGGCAGCTCCGTTCCGCAGCGGCCTCGAGCGGCGGTGGCTCCGGCGGGTGGCGTGCGCGGGGAGCAAGGCCCGGCGGTGGAGCCCGCGCTGATGTATCATTTGCCGTTCCTCTTTCTCTCTCCCTCTATTTACCGATCGGCCGATTCGTTTAGCGCTTACCGTCTCCTATCCCGCTCGCCGCTGCAGCGCCCAACCGGCACCCCGCACGGCATGCAGCCCACCTGGCGCGTACCGTGCAGGGGTACCGTGCCCACTGCCGGCAGCCTGAGTCTTTCGTCTCCTCCACGTGCTTCCTGACGTTCCAAACCAAACTGACCTGCTTCCCGATGGCAGAGCCCAGCTTTTTGCCACGTTTATAACTTGGTGATTTGATCGATCGACTGGGAGAGGCAGCGCAGAACACGCGTGAGCGTGTATTTCACTAACTGCAACACAAAGGACGCGACAGTAGCTGGAGAGACCAAGTGCGGTTAATGTTGAATAGTTTGATCTATTGGAGCATACTATTCATAAGTGCCCAAGAAACTTGCCGAATAGTAGATTTTAGGAAGATCTTGTAAAAGGACTATGTGGAGGATGAAAGGGGCGCGTTAGAATATTGCTCATTTGTCCGAGTTTCAAAGGACCATGACACCTTGAAAGCGGATGTTAAAACTAAGGCTCTAAAGCATATATAGAAACCTATTCCAAAATCGTTAAGTCTAAGGCGCTACCCGTCGCGCCAGCGACTCAACGCGTGACCCCCGCGCCCCATGGGCTGGTCTGCCTCCACCGGGCGCCCCCACGACATATGGGCCTTCACAAATGATCCATCAGACCATCCATACGCGAAATTGCTATTCTTGCCGCAGACTCCAGACAATTTTGTGGAACCGCCGACGAAACAGTAGAGAGGAGGGAGACAGAGGCGAGTTTTTCGGCGGTGGTTGCCCGACGACGGTGGTTGTCACCCAGGAGAGCGCGGAGATGCACGCACCGGCCGACTCAAGCCCGCCAGCGCGAGTACTAGCGCACCGGCGTCTCATCTCGCTGTGTTTTCTCCCGTTCGCGAGCATCAATGGCATTTGTTGGCGTTCCCCCATTTGAGAATGTGATTTCGAGGTGTGCGCGCGGGGTTGGGGGAGGAGGGAGGGGGCGGACACGGCGATGGAGCAGCAAGGGGGACACAAGAGGGGGCATAGGCATTTCACATAATGGAGGATGAATTTTTAGGGTTTTCTCTCTCGGGGTTGAATCTAGGGTTCTCTCTTGGGGGATTGGATCCAGGGGTTCTTCTCGAATGAATTTTGGGGGGCAGGTGGATGGATGGGGGGGGATGATGCTGATTGGAGACGACCCATGTGGGGGGAGACGATGAGGGGGTGTACAGAACAACACACTCTATGTGGTGCTGTTCTGCCTTTTTCTCAAACCCCACATTTTGTGACCAAAATTTGGAGTATATGGTAGTTTATCCGGTCATATTGAACCCCTTTAGTAGATATATATGCTGATGTAACAGATATATAGAATATAGCGCCGTTTTGTGGTTACTATATACTAGTTAATTCAATGTACATGTCAATTTTATGTCTATTCTGTGTTTCTCAGCATGCCGAGAAAACGAAAACCTGAAAATGATGAACATGTTCCATCCCCCAAGAGGAAATCAAGATCTGTTCTCAGGACAGAGGCGCTTGGTGGTACCTCTTGGTCAAAGGAGGTCAACGAACGCACTCACAACTCAAGGAAGACAAGTCCAAGCAAAAAAGATGTGAAGCAAGATTCTGAAAGTTTGGCAAATATGAAGAGCAGGGACGACGACAGTGACTCTGACGATGTAATTGAAAAGGAAAAGAGAATGGATGAGTCCCTTACAAGCCGAAAGCAACAGGATAAGGTATTTCACCAACACCTATATACCTTTTTAGTATCAACCTTTTGTCAATTTGTTTATTTAGTACTTATCAACCTATATATTCTTTTACAGCATCAATCTATGTTAATAAGTACATGTAGCACTTATCAACCTATATACTTTTGTAGTATCAACCTTTTTGTCAATCTGTTTATCCAGCCTTATCAACCTATATATTTTTGTAGTATCAATCTGTGTTAATCAGTACATGCACTACTTATCAACATATTTTTTTAGTATCAACCTATGTTAATTTGTATATCCACCACTTTATTAGCATATAAGTTTTTTAATTTTGTTCAGCGTCAACCTGTGTCAATCTAACACCTTTTCTTTTGTGTATCAATCACCACTTATCCACTTTTTCCTAATTTTTCCTCATCAGGACTTGAGGAAGAAAGGGACAGCCAATAGGCTTGTTACCATCAACAGCACATTTGAAGAAAAGCAAAAAAGGGCCATTGAAGGTGTTGGTTTCGGAGGCCTCTTGATGATTAAATGCTCCTCTATCCCAGAGAAGTTAACCCATTGGCTTGTAAAAAGTTTCGGCATTGACAAAAAAGAGATAGTCATTCCTATGAAGGGCACCATAAAGGTTGGCGACCAATCTGTCAATAAGTTGTGTTGGCCTACCCATGGGTGGAGATGACATCAAATATGAGACGATGAGCGGCAGTGAGACTTACAAAGAATTCTACGGAGTTTTGATCCTCAACATCAGCGTAAAGCACCTTCGTTCAACCAAGTAGAAAAATGGCTTTTGGAAGCTGATAAGGCAGTCCCAACCCATCATGTCTATAGGCAGTGTCCATGCTGCCATGTTAGCAAGACATTATCTTTGACACTACATTCTCCAACCCATGATTTCTTAGGATGGATCATTAATAAATTCATCATCTTTTCTCTCTACCAATCATACTTGTTCTTTTTCTATCATGAAGACACTATCCTCTCCCAATGCAAACTTTGGTAGTGTCCTATGCATAGGTTCTCGTGTCGACACTGGGTCTTGCATGAGACCCAGTTTCTTCCTCTTTCCACTCTCTCTCTTATTTAATACAGTGCCACACAAGCAAAAAGTCCTATGTGGCAGCCTAATTAATGCTATGAAAACCATCCTACATAGAGGGTTGGGACTGCCCTAAGGGAAGGGATGATGAGACTGGCTTCGTTATTGGCTTGTCTTTACCATCCGTTCATTATTATGTCCAACATCAGGCATAATTTTGTCTGTGCGGTCATTCCATGCCATCGTCAAAACTAATGCTATCAAAAACCACAACTGGTGCAAGCTTTGTACGCGAGAAGCTGGTTGATGGCATCGGACAATTCAGGGAAGAAGGGAGTAAAAAATTTATGTCGTGCTGCATGCTTTTTCTAACAGTATGGCTATTTCATTGCCTTCTGCCGCTCACGGTTCAATTTTTTGTTTTCCAAACAGCTCTTACTTACACCTGTCCTTTTAGTTGCAGCTCTTATAGACCCCTCGACGCTGGGAATGCCCCTAGACACACTGCCACGATTACGTTGCGTAGAGCCCTAGACGATGCAGTGATATAGAGATAACCTCGTGCCCTGTAGAGAGATGATGCCGCCTGTTACGGGAGGTCGTTGAAGCTGCAGCCCGCCAACCTGCATCCGCTGGTTTTCTCTTGTGGTGTGCTGATGGTGAACTCGCGGTTTGTTGGCGGAGGCGGCGCCGTACCTGTTAGATGAAGCACAGGATTGTAATTGTCGGAATTATTTGAGTAAATGGGCATCCCTCCCTTATTACTTATACTAAAATGACCATGGATCGTCTTCGTCCTCTGGATGTCTTTCTGTATCTTCTGTCTGGCTCGTCGCTGTTACTAAAACTGTGTTTCAAGCTGCTTTAAGCTGGGCTAACATGCATTAAGCTGAACGGACTCTTGAATTTCAGCTGATTGTTTTTTTTTTGAAAGATAATTTCAGCTGATTGTGATCGTACATAGGTACTCTTTTAGGCAAGACGTGGGTAGGCCAAACTAGGAGCGAGGACACCTGTCACCGACGCCCTAAACCCTAGCCGCCCTCACGTCACTCTCCCGCCACGCGCGCCCTTGGTGAGCAACTGTACAGCACTGCCACTTCGACGCGTTCGTCTACATCGAGACCGTTCCGCTGTATCTGCGCGTCTAGTGGTAACAATCCGTGATCTATAACTGCTGTTGTTCCTGTTTATAGGGTTATCGATTTTTGAATTGTGCTAGCGTAGCCTCTGGTTCCCCTTCAGTAACTGCCCAAGGGGTGGCAGATTGCTACACCACTGTATATCCTTCAGTTTAACATTAACAAGATTTGGGAGAGAGTGCGATATGCCCATGAACCAATTTGGGAAGGTTATACTGCTATATCCATGGAGCTCCAAGTACTTCAAAGTTCAAACGACTTGGTGGAACTGGTTCTCCCAAGATATATTTGTCGTTCCTGGTCCGACCAACCGCCCTGGTCCAGTGAAGTGTTACTTTCGAGAGATTTTATTTATTGCATAGCTCAATTTGGTTTGCTTCTCCAGAAAACCTTACATTTTCGAGATAGCTTATTTCAAGATCAGCAGGATTCATACCATCAAGCTCATGAAGATTGATGCTATAATAACTATCATTTACTCGAACAACTAAGCGTGCTAACCAGGGTCCAGATTGCCTGATGTAGTCCTTCAGGGTCTCTGAGCAGTCGTTAACCAGCAGCAGCTCCAGACTATCAATCGAGCCAATACTCTTAGGTAGAAATTCTAGATTTCTGCAGCCAGAGAGATCCAATGTATGTAACCTTTTGAGATCACCAATACATTCGGGTAGAGATGGAAAAAGGTTCCCAGATAAATCAAGATGCTCTAGTTCTGTGAGAGTTCGGATATAATTAATGCTATTCTCAGCATCTCTGATTTTATTATTGAGGCCTCATGATAAGTTCAAATACTTGAGTTTGGTCAGGCCACCCAATGATTTTGTTATCACCTCCACGAAAATTGAAATTCTCGTGAGAGTTGTAAATTCCTCTCATGAAAATAGCACGTCTCACGAAATCTCCGTTTTGTGATAATGACCCCGACAAATCCAGATGCACCAAATTCGTGAGCTTCCCAAAAGACACCGGCAGTTCTGTAATTTTAGAACAGACTGATATGCTGCAATACTGGAGTTCAATGAGGCTACCTATATCTCGTGGTAACCTTTGAAGATTCGAGCAGCCTGATAAATTTAAGTACTATAGACTGGTAAGGCCACAGGTACATTCTGGTATCCTTTCAAGACTTGAGCATGAAGATAGTTCTAGGTGCAACAAATTCTTAAGATTTTCAAAGGATTCTGGCATATCACTAGTGGAAAAAGTCACATTCGTCTACGGCATTTAGTACCGGACATAAACAGACTCGGTACTAAAGCACTTTAGTACCGGCTCGTGTTACCGGCCAGTACTAAAGTGTCCTCCATGGGTTACTTCAAAAGAAAAACATCTCCCACTCGGTCATGAGTGATGCATAGGTGGGATGATAAGGAAGCAACGCGCGAGGCTGGAGGTCATGAGTTCGAATCCTCGCGGACGTGTACCCCATCGCGTGACCTGTAACTTGCAACGTTGCGCGGTGTGCGAGCCACATGCGTATTTTTGACCGGGACTGATAAGAGGTTTTGTAGTAGTGTGTATATATATATATATACTATTTTAGTATAACCTGATAAGTCAAGATGCATAATACAGTCAAGTTTACCGATTGATTCCGGTATTGCTAATATCTGAGAAGATTCATGGATGTTAGGGTACTGAAGTTTTGAGAGCCCAACAATACTCACAGGGAACCTTCGATTTTTCATCCCAGGAGCAGTAAGAAACCTCACTTGCTTAAGGTAGCCAACAGAGGACGGAAACTTGCTAAAGGAGGATGCAGTTAAATCCAGAACACGCAAGCCGTTAGATTAATTGGGTCTTGGCCCATTCAAGTCTCAATTAATCAAAGAATTAAAGGTCCACTAATAAATGCTAGGAAACTAAATCCCGGATGGAGAGTCAACGGGAATCCTAACCAACTTAAATAGTGGACCAACTGTGGACCAATTGTGAAGTTGGTAAAAGGAGAAGGGCGTGCCACGCGCGCGCGCTCGCTCACCGGGCCGTGGCCGTGACGTGTGGCTGTGACGTGCCGAGCCGCTTGGCGTGTGCTGTGTGATGAACCTTTTGCCACAAATGACATTGATTGAGTCTTAAACGTTACCAGTAACTGCCAATTTGATGGCTGGGAGTAACTGATGACGTTTAATGACATTATTGGGCTGACCAGTAACTAAAGTCATTATGGTCATTGCTGCCTCCAAGCAATGTCCAGGTTCATCCCCCTCCTCCTCTGGTCGCCTATATAAGAGGAGCTCTCTCCCACAGCCAGGACACACTCTCCCAGGCCCTCTCTGGTACTCCTTTCAGGAGACCTCTCACTTTCTCCCTCTGTTGTTCTGCTGCTCTCTTGCATTCCCGACGCAAGCCTTGCGCGCACATTGCTTGCGTGAGAAGAAGCCTCCGAACCCTCCCTGCCTTCAGATCCTGCTCGGGATAGGCAGGCCATAAGGTTTTTGGGGAGCATACGAGTACGCGACTGCTCGCTGCTGTAAACGACTACTTCCTGGTGTCCGGCCGCGTCAATCTAAACAACTACTTCCTGGTGGTCGGCTTCGCCAACCAGAACGACTACTTCCTGGTGGTTGGCTTCATCAACCAGAACGACTACTTCCTGGTGACCGTCTTCCTCACGCGAACGACTACGTCCCGGTGGCCGTTCGAGGGACTTCACTGCTACGACTCGCCACTGCACCGAATCAGATCGACTACTTCGAGCAAGGCCAGTCGAGGATGGTTAACACTATTCCTCCAGCTGGTGATGGCGCATCCGGTGCCTCCGGTACCGGCCCTGCCTCCGGGTACATCCTGAACATCGCTTTGTTCAGGTTTCGGTTTCTCATGCTGTTCATGTTATTTAGGAGATTTAACTTGAACACTCGCACATGTTTTGTTATCACTGGATCACTTACTATTGTCATGAATTTGTTGCTAATTTCTGGAATTAAAATATACCGAATGATGCCTAAATTTCTAACAATCCAAAAACCTTATGTTAATAATAGGCTTTCGGTAGCTGGTTTTGCCGCATCAATCAAACCAAATGTTTTCGATGGGTCTAATTACAAACGTTGGCGCGAGAGGGTTACGCTGTAGTTGACAGCAATGAACATCATGCATGTCATACAGGGGAAGCCCGAACAGTTCACTCCAGAGGAGGAGCGGGCTTTCGTGGTGGCCGATAACCTGTTTAGAGGTGCCATCATGAGTGTTCTCGCTGAAAGCCTTGTGGACACGTACCTCTTGCTGCCGAGTGGCAAAGATGTTTGGGATGCGCTTGAGGCTACGTTTGGGGTCTCTGATGCTGGTGGCGAGCTGTATGTCATGGAACAGCTCTATGACTACAATATAGTTGAATACCGTCCTGTGGTAGAGCAGGCCCATGAGATCCAGGCGCTGGCTAGAGATCTTGAGAACTATAGCAAGGATGCTACATGTCCGTTGCCTGACAAGTTTGTGGCTGGAGGTATTATCTCCAAGTTGCCACCTTCTTGGAAGGATTTTGTGACCTCTCCGAAACACAAGAGACAAGAGTTTACTATTGTCGATCTCATCGGCACTCTTGATGTGGAAGAGAAGGCGAGAGCAAAAGACCAACGTGGTAAAGGGATTGCTAGATCTTCTAGTGCCAACTTGGTGAAAAAGAAGAACTTCAATGCATCCAACAAAAAGAAGAACAAGCCGCAACAGAATCAGACAAAGGCTAATCAAACGGCTCAGTTCAAGAAGAAGAAGAAACCGCCGACATGGCATTGTTATTGTTGTGGTAGCCCGGACCACTTTGCTGCAAAGTGCCCGCATCGCAAGGACAAGAACAATGACGGCAATGGTGGCAGTGCCAACATGGTTGTTAGTGAGACTGGTGGAACGTCGAGGTACGGTGATTTTTTACCTACAGTTCTTTCAGTATGTCATTCACCAGATTGGTGGATTGACACTGGTGCTAATATTCATGTTTGTGCTGACATTTCCTTGTTTTCTTCTTACCAGACAGGCGGGTCTTCCTCCGTGTTGATGGGGAACGGATCACATGTGTGTGTTCTTGGTGCTGGTTCGGTCGATCTGAAGCTTACTTCGGGAAAGACCGTTTGACTGAAGAACGTGCAGCATGTCCCCACCATAAAAAAGAACTTAGTCAGCGGGTCTCTTTTGTGTAGAGACGGCTTTAAGTTAGTCTTTGAATCCAATAAATGTGTAATCTCTAAATTTGGAAGTTTTATTGGAAAAGGTTATGATAGCGGAGGCTTGTTCCGCTTTTCTTTGTCGGACAATTGTAATAAGGTTGTGAACCATGCTGCAAACATTAATAATGAATCTAATGTTTGGCATTTGCGACTCTGTCACGTTAATTTTGGTTGTATGATGCGTCTTGCAAACCTGAGTTTAATTCCGCGATTCACCTTAGTCAAAAATTCTAAGTGTCATGTGTGTGTTGAATCAAAACAACCTCGCAAGCCTCATTTCGCGGCTGAGGCAAGGAACTTGGCACCTCTAGACTTAATTCATTCCGATCTGTGTGAGATGAATGGCGTGTTGACAAAAGGTGGTAAAAATCACTTCATGACTTTAATAGATGATTCTACTAGATTTTGCTACATTTATTTATTGAAATCTAAAGATGAAGCGTTACACTACTTTAAAATCTATAAAGCTGAGGTAGAAAATCAACTTGAGAGAAAGATCAAAAGAGTTAGGTCTGATCGCGGTGGAGAGTATTTTTCTAATGTATTCATTGCATTCTATGAGGAACATGGAATAATTCATAAGAGGACGCCTCCCTACTCACCTCAGTCAAATGGGGTAGCCGAAAGAAAGAACCGCACTCTGACTGACTTGGTTAATGCCATGTTGGATACAATGGGACTTTCCAAGGAATGGTGGGGTGAGGCTATATTGACTGCATGTCATGTCCTGAATCGTGTTCCTATGAAGAACAAAGACATAACACCATTCGAGGAATGGGAAAAGAAAAAGCTAACCCTTTCATACTTACGGACTTGGGGATGTTTGGCCAAAGTAAATGTGCCCATAACTAAGAAACGTAAATTGGGACCTAAGACTTTTGATTGTGTCTTTATTGGTTATGCTTTCCACAGTGTAGGCTATAGATTTTTAATTGTAAAATCTGGAGTACCTGACATGCATGTTGGTACAATTATGGAGTCCAGAGACACTAAATTCTTTGAAGACTTTTTTCCTATGAAAGAGGAAGCTAGCACGTCTAGTCATGAACTGTTTATTAATAAAGAACCTAGAGAACCTGCTGTTTCGATAGAACACAATGAACACACACATGTGGAAAATCCTGAGGAGGATGACAGTGAAGCTCTCAGAAGGAGCAAGAGACAGAGGACTGCAAAGTCCTTTGGTGATGATTTCATTGTGTACCTCGTGGATGACACCCCTAGAACCATTGAAGAGGCATATTCCTCTCCAGATGCTGACTATTGGAAGGAAGCAGTTTGGAGTGAGATGGACTCTATTATGTCTAATGGTACTTGGGAAGTCGTGGAACGTCCGTATGGGTGCAAACCTATAGGATGCAAGTGGGTGTTCAAGAAAAAGCTTAGGCCTAATGGTACTGTTGAGAAGTACAAGGCAAGGCTAGTGGCTAAGGGCTATACTCAGAAAGAAGGAGAGAACTTCTTTGACACTTACTCGCCGGTTGCCCGATTGACCACTATTCGAGTACTGCTCTCTGTGGCAGCTTCCCATGGTCTTCTCGTTCATCAGATGGACGTTAAGACAACTTTCCTAAATGGAGAGTTGGAGGAAGAGATCTACATGGATCAGCCATAAGGTTTTGTAGTGGAAGGTCAAGAAGGAATGGTGTGTAAGTTGATAAAGTCTTTGTATGGCCTTAAGCAAGCTCCTAAGCAGTGGCATGAGAAGTTCGACAGAACTTTAACGTCAGTTGGCTTTGTTGTGAACGAAGCCGAAAAGTGTGTGTACTATCGCTATGGTGGGGGCGAAGGAGTGATCTTGTGTCTATATGTAGATGACATAATGTGATTAAGGAAGTCAAAGAGTTTTTGTCTTAGAGTTTTGAGATGAAATATTTGGGAGAGGCTGATGTGATCCTAAATATTAAGCTAGTGAGAAAAGGTGATGGTGGAGTTGTTATCTCATAATCCCACTATGTGAAGAAGGTCTTGAGTCGTTTCGGCTATAATGACTGCAAGCCAGCTCCAACACCTTATGATGCTAGTAAAATATTATGGAAGAACAAAAGAATAATGAGAGATCAGCTGAGATACTCCCAGATCATTGGTTCACTGATGTACCTAGCCAGCGCTACGAGACCCGGTATCGCGTTCACTGTGAGCAAACTGAGCCGGTTTGTGTCAAATCCGGGAGATGCTCATTGGGAAGCTCTTGAACGGGTAATGCATTTTCTGAAAGGTACTGTGGACTATGAAATTCACTATACCGGGTACCCTAGAGTACTGGAGGGTTACAGTGACTCAAACTGGATATCCGATGCAGATGCGATTAAAGCCACAAGTGGATATGTGTTCACACATGGAGGTGGCGCTGTCTCCTGGAAGTCTTGCAAGCAGACCATCTTAACGAGGTCAACTATGGAGGCAAAACTCACTGCTTTGGACACCGCCACTATTGAGGCTGAATGGCTTCGTGATCTCCTTATGGATTTGCCAGTAGTTGAGAAATCGATACCGGCTATCCTCATGAACTGTGATAATCAAACTGTGATTGTCAATGTGAACAGTTCAAAGGATAACATGAAGTCCTCTAGGCATGTAAAGAGGCGGCTGAAATCTGTCAGGAAAATGAGAAACTCCGGAGTGATAGCCTTGGACTACATCCAAACGGCTAAGAACCTGGCAGATCAATTCACAAAGGGTCTTTCACGTAACGTGATAGACAATGCATCCAGGGAATTGGGCTTGAGACCCATGTGTGTTACTCAGTAGTGGTAACCTGTCCTATGTGATCGGAGATCCCGTGAATTAGGATGGTGAAACAAGCTACTGTTTAACTGAGAGAAGAGAACCTTTGAAAAAGGGCTCATTCCAATGGAGGTGCATTTCTTTTCTAAGTCTGTATGGCAGGTTGGTGAAAACCTTAATGTGATCCGAGTGGCTCAATGAGGGCAAAGATGTTGACCTACAGAACATCTCAAAGGATTGCACCTATATGGGTTCGATTGCTAGTCACAATCTATTAGATAGGGTGATCTCTAGATACCCATGAAAGGCACGGAGTATGACTTATACGCTCCAACCCGAGGGGATGCTTACAGCAGCCTAGTACTGGCAAAGGGGCTCTAGTCAAGCTTGTTTGCACAAAACTGTCAATTCAAGGCATAGTCCATTGGTCAGTTGTGAACAAGTGTAGCTCTTGTCCCAGGTGGATGTTCAACTTAACAGTCCCCACCATGAGGCCAGTATATCAAAACAACAGTTGAGTCGAGAGTATTTTCTTGTGTTCCTTGAAATTCTTGGTGGGGATTGTTAGATTAATTGGGCCTTGGCCCATTCAAGTCTCAATTAATCAAAGAATTAAAGGTCCACTAATAAATGCTAGGGAACTAAATCCCGGATGGAGAGTCAACGGGAATCCTAACCAACTTAAATGGTGGACCAACTGTGGACCACTTGTGAAGTTGGTAAAAGGAGAAGGGCGTGCCATACGCGCGCGCTTGCTCGCCTCGCCGAGCCGGGCCGTGGCCGTGACGTGGCGTGACGTGATGTGACGTGACGTGGCGAGCCGAGCCGAGCCGAGCCGCTCTGCGTGTGCTGTGTGATGAACCTTTTGCCACAAATGACATTGATTGAGTCTTAAACGTTGCCAGTAACTGCCGATTTGATGGCTGAGAGTAACTGATGACGTTTAATGGCATTATTGGGCTGACCAGTAACTGAAGTCATTATTGCCATTGCTGCCTCCAAGCAATGTCCAAATTCATCCCCCCTCCTCCTCTGTTCGCCTATATAAGAGGGGATCTCTCCCACAGCCAGGACACACTCTCCCAGGCCCTCTCTGGTATTCCTTCAAGGAGATCTCTCACTTTCTCCCCCTGTTGTTTTGCTGCTCTCTTGCATTCCCGACGCAAGCCTTGTGCGCACATTACTTGCGTGAGCAGAAGCCTCCGAACCCTCCCTGCCTTCAGATCCTGCTCGGGATAGGCAGGCGATAAGGTTTTTGGGGAGCGTACGAGTACGCGACTGCTCGCTGCTGTGAACGACTACTTCCTGGTGTCCGGCCGCGTCAACCCGAACAACTACTTCCTGGTGGTTGGCGAACTACTTCCTGGTGGTCGGCTTCGTCAACCAGAACGACTACTTCCTGGTGACCGTCTTCCTCACGCGAATGACTACGTCCCGGTGGCCGTTCGAGGGACTTCACTGCTACGACTCGCCACGCACCAAATCAGATCGACTACTTCAAGCAAGGCCAGTCGAGGATGGTTAACACTATTCCTCCAGCTGGTGACGGCGCATCCGGTGCCTCCGGTACCTGCCCCGCCTCCTGGTACATCCTGAACATCGCTTTGTTTTGGTTTCGGTTTCTCATGCTGTTCATGTTATTTAGGAGATTTAACTTGAACACTCGCACATATTTTGTTATCACTGGATCACTCACCATTGTCATGAATTTGTTGCTAATTTCTGAAATTAAAATATACCGAATGATGCCTAAATTTCTAACCCAAGCACTTTGCAAATGAAAATGCACCCCCATGGAGGTCCAATTGGCTACAGTCATGAAAAAGAAGTGCCCTTAACTTTGCTGGTAAGTTAGTTGGCATAATCAATGGAGTGCTGGAATTTGTGACACGTGCGTAGCGGCAAATACTTTCGATCTGCCGGACTTCATCTCAGTTTGTTAGCATTGTAGACAATCAACTATTCTCCAACGACTACTCTTGCAAGGTCGTACACTAAATCATGCATTGTGAACCCAGATTGTTTCTCGTCAGTCTGAAATTAATAAGTTCAAGAACTCCATCAGAAATATCAAAACCCAATAATATGCTGTTGCTTGCATTGATGACTGAGTAAAATGATGGCTGAAATACCATTTTTAATATTTCCCTGAATACTATCATCGACTAAACCAAATAAGATCAGGGATGGAAAAGCAAACATATACAATACTCAAAAGGCATGACTATGAAAAAACACAATTAATGTGGTGGTACCTAATAATATTTTACTTCAGAAAGAGAAAATTATTTGCAAACAATTTAGTTCTTCCAAATCTGTAGCTTTGTACTTAACAACATTTTCATCTGAAGTCACAGTTTAGATACCTAAACAATCATTGAAGGTCAAAAAAGGACTAATACGGTCATTGTTATTATCAGTGAAGCATATCTGGGATGCCGGGATGGTAAAGCGGTAACACAACAGGCTACAAGTTGTGTGATGCAGATGTGCATATTTTGTGTGATGCAACTATGGGATAACCTGGCTGCATAATAATGTGTCGTTACAAGGGATGAAAAATTAGATTTGGCTAATCCAAATGTAATGAGAATGGCCCGAATAGGCGACATTGTGATTTTCGTACTTGGGTGACAACATGGTCATTGGACTATTGGTTTGTCGAGCATGAGCACTGTTTCTATGTTTATTACGTCCCAAGGATGCAACACAAGAAAAACTAAACAAATAGATGCAAACAAACTAGCAAATCAATTACCACCTTACATATAGCTAGGATGCACCACCATATAGTTGACTCACTACGTGAAAAACTCAAATAGGTAACACAACATTGGTAACGGGTGCATAAAGCCCGTTACAGTAACGGGCACGAAACACCGACCGTTACCAATAAACATAGTAGACATGAGCCGGACCTTACCACCACAAAGCCCATTACCAATAACAACACATTACTAACGGGCATCAATAAAGCCCGTTACCAGTTGACACTGGTAACAGACATTAACAAGACCCGTTACTACCACTACAGTACCAATTTAAGGGCCTCTTTGGAACAAAGGATTCTCAAAACATAGGAATAGGAAAACCATAGGAATTGAGGTGCATGTAACTTGCAATCCTATAGGGTTTGAAAACATAGGAAATTTTGTTACATAGTGTTTGGATGCAACATAGGAAAAACACAAGAATGTGAAGAGAGAGATAGACACAAAGGAAAGTTTCCAAGAGGTTGGACCTCATGTTAGATTTCCTCCAAAATTGCAATGGATTGGGCCATTCCATAGGAATTTTGAAGGATTTTAGGATAGCCAATCCTTTGTTCCAAAGGGCTACATAGGAAAAATTCCTATAGGATTTCAATCCTACAAAATTCCTCCATAAATCCTATGTTCCAAAGGAGGCCTAAACTGGTAACATACGTTAAAAATACCCGTTACTCCACTGCCTCTCCCGTATCCGAAAAAATCATCAAATACCCGCGCAGCCTCGGCATGTCCGGCAGCTCGTCCACGAACTCCTCCAGCTCCCGCGGGTTTAGATGGGCCCCGCCGCCGCCACCGCCCGACTGACGCGGAGCCGGGCGGCCTGCTTGATTGACAGGCTTGATTTCGTTTCTGAAACAGAAAAGCATATTATATTATAGAGTGCTTGTTGTTTGCCTCTTCTTACCGCTAAATACTTATGCAAATTCATGCGATTTTGAAGAAATAAAAGAAACTATGCAGATTCGTGGATATGAGAAAGTACCAATTGTGGAGGAAATCAGGAATTGTGGGTTGTAGGATTCCGCTCGTCTAGTCACCGTGGGGACGGATCT
Organism: Echinochloa phyllopogon; assembly: GCA_033239725.1. NCBI lineage: Eukaryota > Viridiplantae > Streptophyta > Magnoliopsida > Poales > Poaceae > Echinochloa > Echinochloa phyllopogon. Next base: position 15,633,161 of record BTCW01000015.1, on the reverse strand, counting down.
CCCTGCTGGCCAGCTGGCGTGAGTCCTCAATCACAGTACGCAGCAGCGGCGGGCGCTCGGTCCTTGACGAGCACTTCTCTAGCTCCCGCTTCGTGCCTCTACACCATCGCCACCGCGAGCAATCAAGCAGACCTCCACTTCCTCTCCCCGTTACTGAGACGCAGAGCAACCTCGCCGACGGTGTGGAGGAAGAAGATCCAGAGGGTGGCTATAGATCGCCCGCCTGCTCGCTCACCTCGCGCGGCCGCCGCCCGCCCGCTCGCCGCCGCCGCCTCCACCTCCGCCTCGCGCGGAGGGCGGGTAGGGCCACCGCCGCCGGAGGGAGTGGCGGGGGCGCCGCAGAGGGCCGCCGCCCGGGGAGGCTGGCCCCGTCTCCGTGAGCCACTCCTCGCGACGGCCGGGGAGGAGGCCGGGGAGAGAGAGGGCGCAGGAGAGGGTGCGGAAGAAAAGAAAGAAGGAAAAAACGAAACGGGTGGCAGGTGGGTAATTTCGTGACCCAAAAGCAGGTGAAAACAGACTCTGAGCTGCTTTTAAACTCGTACTAGACAAAAGCTGCTTTTAGCTGTGACTTTGGATGGCAGCCAACCTCTTTGGTTGAGCTTTTGGCTTTTTGGGGCAAAAGCCAAGCTAAAAGCTCAACCAAAGGCACCCTAAGTATGTCTACCAACTCAAGATGCCGGGTTGGGATTCGGTTCCCACCTTTTTTGGTGGTTTTGCTTCGCCTGGGGGTTCGTCGTGCGTCGGCGAGCTGGGGGCTCTGATGTGTGGCGTCAGATTCCCCAGTTCCGACGATGGGATGGCTACCAGCCATCTTCTCCAGCCGAGGCGTTCAGCGGGTACAAAAGCATGTCGTTTTCGACGAGCTACACAAGTCGGCATCAGAAACCTTTGTTGCTTCGCCGGAGAGGAGGTCGGCTTCAGGCGGGGTCCTCCGGCGGCTGGTGGCGAGGATGACCGGGAGTCTAAAAGGACTGAGTTGTGATTTTTATTTCTTTCAGGGGTGTTCTCGTAAGACTTGGGATGTAACCACCAAAATCTTTATATGAAATATAATACCCGGTTTCTCAAAAAAAAATGCATGTACGCTTAATTAAGATGATGCAACGTCTAAAATTTCTTACGTGGAGATTAGTTAATTATTATAAACGTACTCTTAATTAAGATTTTTAGAAATTTGCTATGGTGCATAGTGTACTAGCCTACAGCCTACTGGTTATATGTTGCCGTGTCCGTGTCGGATTGGTTTAGTGAACCATGAGCATATAAACTTGTCAAATCATGTTACTTGGTTCTATTCTTCTATGGGTCAGTGTATCCGTTTTGCTTTTCCGTATCCCAATCATTTTCGATATCCTATTTAAATTAGTTTGTTTTCGGTATCCCATGAGTTTATTTTCGTTTTCATTTGTGATGTTTTCGATTTCGTTTTTATATTAAAATATGAAAGTGAAAATGACAGGGGCTTTAGCCCGACCAATTTTGACCGCTTTCAACCTAGTCATTGGTAACGGATACGGTGCATGTTACCTTTGATAAGTTACGTATAACCCATCTCAGATAATAGACGCGATGTCCGCCACCAGTTACCAAACCGTTTTTCACGTAGAACGTTTCTATAAATGTGGTAGCTTCCTTGTTACCGTTTTGTCCAAGCTCCTGTTCATGGAAAACTCTATATTTGATTATCTGTAACCCTATTCGTGAAAGAAATTATCTCCTTGTTCGAAAGATTCAAGGCATCAAACGGGAAGGCACGTGCGTTGCTTGATTGGACCAAAGTAGGCCGAACTGTAACTGTGTTCGTAATACGGAAGGAGAGAGGTGAAGCTAGCTGCACTAGTTTCTCTTCATTCGTATCAGAGTATCAGACCATGAAAGCCCAGGAAGCTAACGCCAATATCACGTCAAAATTGATGGAAGCGGCACATGCACCAAACAGCTAATACTACTACTACCGTGTGTGAGAGCCAGGGATGAGTGAACGAGAGCCCTCCTCCCCAACCACGCCGTGCACCACCGCGGTGCCGGCGGCCACCACCCCCACCCTGACACCTTGCGGACCGGCGACCTCAGCGACGCCGACGGCCACCCTCGCCGAGGACAATGCTGGCTCCGTGCAGGCTCGGGCCATCCCCCTATCCCCCGGCTACCCAGCAGCTGAGCAGGAGGCTAGATCTGATTCAACTATCCCTGCTCTGGATTTCTCCGCTGGGAAGCTGCGTTGGGGAGACATTGAAGACAACGACGAGGATGAGGCGCCGTCCCCCACCGGATCTCTGAGGAGGAAGGGGAAATCCCTCGTGCTGGCATTGAGGAGGGCCCTGACCCGAGGTAGAGCGTGGGAGGAGGCCTCTCGCAGCCCTGCGGCGCCTCCCCAAGGGGCGCAGCCGCATTCAATACAGCCATTCCCCAATCTGGGGATGTCTTTTCTGGGGCGGGTTGCTCAAAGGCGCCGGCCAGGCTCAAATCCATTATGACGGTGCCAGTCGCCTTCAATCTCCAGGAGAAGAGCGACCTGCGGCGGACGGCGGAGAAGCCGGTTTCACCAAAATGGGAGAAGGTGAAACCGAGGCACGGCCGGAAGCTCCGCGACGGAGCCCTCCCGGCGAGGGGGCGCAGTAATGCGGCCTGACCGGTGGGCAACAACCCCAGCCTCCTCCCCAGCTGGCGACACCTTTTTAAGGAGGTTTGCGGGGAAGTGCTTCCGGAAAGAAGCCTCCGACCACCGGGTAGCTTAGTGCCGGGATCCACCGCGCTGCATCGCCTGTTGGGGGAGCGGACATCTTGCTCGCTCCTGCCCTGCTCGTCGCTCGGGAAGAGGCAAGCCAATCTCCGCCCAACTCCAAAGCCGCCTCACCTTTCCAACATCCAACGTCCACAACCGCCTCACCTTTCCACCACTCAACGTCCACAGCCGCATCACCTTCCCGCCGCTCAACACCTCCCCAGGCGTCACATCCCCACCCAAAGCTGCAAGTGAGGCTCACCGTCCCGGGGCTGCTATGGACGGTGCCTACGTTCCGGGGAGGCCACACCAGCGCCCAGAACGGAGTGCTGTCGTTGTGGTGGCGACCCCGGAGATGACGACGGAGCTCAACCGGCTGCTGACGCATGCAGCGGTCCTCACGGTCCAGCCTAGCAGAGTCCGACCGTGCGCAAGCACGGTGGCGCACGCGTTGCACACCCAGCTTCGCTTGCCAAGAGCTGACGTGAAGGTGTCACGTCACAAGCCGGAGGACTTCCTCGTCGACTTCACCTTCATGCTGCAGCGCGACCGTGCCCTGATCCGTGGGGTCATCTCGGTGGGTGGGGTGCTCCTCGACATCAGGCCATGGCGGGCTGATGAGCACACCACCACCCGTACCTGGTGGTTTCACACCAAGCTGAGCATCGAGTGCCTCCCCATGGACCTCTGGAACGAGGCAGGAATCAAGCAGGTGTTGGGGGATGTGTGCGTGTTTGAGGGCCCGGCCAGCCGTACCATCGCCAAGGAGGCCACTGACATCTTCTCCTGCTGGGTTTGGATTGGCAACCCCGACGACTTGCCGCGCTCTCGGGAGTGTCTCATATTCCCGCAGAACGCCGGCAGGGTGGATGAGATCCACGACCTCCCCACGTCGGCCCGACGCACTGCGCCACTGCCTACGGCGAGGATGACTCGAGAGCTGCTGATCCATCTCGATCTCTATCAAGATTGGATGCCACACCACTCGCGTGCGCCTTCTTCGACTTCCTCCGACTCGCCGCCATGCCCGATGGTCGTCCCGTTCACCTGGTTTCTGGGCGTGCTGGATGGCAGGACGCCTAGCGGGTACTCGCCGGTGGTGCGTGCGGAAGCATGCAGCGAACCCCTTTCCACGCGGGCGCGACATGACTATGACCCGGACGACGAGTATCGTGACTTCCACAGCCCCAACGGATGCTTTGCTCTTCATCGTCTGCATCAACAGCAGCAGCAGCCGCAGCCGTCGCGCGGGGATGGCTCTGGCTAGCGACTCCGCTCCCGCTCGCGTCCGCACCATCGGCGTCACTACCAGCCGGTGATGGACGAGGCGGCGACGGATGGGGCGGAGGTGACGGCGAGCCGTGGGCGTTCAGCCTCGCGTTCCCCCACGCGCTCACCGCGACGCCGAGAGGCGCCCCGCCGTGACGACGAGGGGTGGGACCGGCGCCGTTCACCGTCGCCGAGGCGTTTCGACTGCAGCACCAAGTTGATGGGCCCACGCTATGAGGTCCCCGGCTACTTCATGACCACGACGTGCTACGGGGTTAGCGATTCCTGGGGGTCGGTGCCCCTTGGCACGGAGGCTCGGGAGGCACCGTCTCCGCCAAGCCATCATCCGGATCCACTACTGGACCTGTTAAAGGTAATCTGCCATGACTCTGTTGGGGGGGGGGAGCGGACCCCATGCTTCACGAGTCCCTGATGGATTCGAACAAGGTGACAGCGCCACTCTCCTTCTCGCCGGAGGGGGATAGTGAGGGGCCCCAGTCCCCTGCCTATGTCCCTGTCTCGCCTATGTGGGCTGGGCCTCCAGAAGGCCCATCAGAGGCGTCGGTGGTGTTTGGGCCGGGGTCCAGCTGCCCCCGAGTGCGGCCCAGGAGCGGGCAGCGGTGGACGCCGTCGCTTCCCAGGTGCATCGAATGGAGATTGATGGTGAGGCGGCCGGGGACTCGCACGCGGGACTGGAGCACTTCACCAGCAAGGTCTTTGCGGACCTGCCAGCCCCGCCGGCGCTGGCCACCCCCCTGCGAGATCGCCGTCTCTATCACCTCGTGCCAAGACCACTCTTCGGGGCAAGCAGCTCAAGGTGCAGCGGGTCTGCAGCCGTCTGGATCAAATTGTTTGGACGCGTACTGCCCATGGGGAATACACAGCACGATCAGCATATGAGATGCAGTTCGTCGGATCAACGGCTGAGTGATATATTGGTGCAGTTTGGAAACAATTGGCACCAAATAGCTGCAAATTCTTTGTGTGGCTTGTGGTGCAAAACAGACTATGGACGGCAGACAGATTACAACGACGCGGCTGGCCAAACAATTACTTCTGTATACTCTGCGAAAAAAATTTGGAAACAGTGCATCACTTGGTCAGTGAGTGTCCCTACTCTTATATGATTTGGAATTTGACCAGGTCATGGGTACATTGTCAGCATTTCCACCAAGCTAACTGGACAGTGGGAGCAAGCTTTGGAGATTGGCTCCTGAACCTGACAGAGGGCTTGGGCAGTGATGGGAACTAGGGTGCCCGATCTTCCATCAGGTGAAGGCTAACTCGTTTTGGGCGGAGCACGATACACCGATCTGGCTTCAAGTCAGCAAACTCGAACCCTGCAATCTTAGCACCACGACTCCTCTAGTTATTAACCGTGTCACAACCCGGTCGACCTCGCTAAGAAGGCTAATCCCTGCTTACGAAACGAAGAACACAAGCAAGAACTCAAAAAACATAGCACTCAACAGGAAGTGACAAATTGCAGATGTATGATTAAGCACGATAGATGGGGTTCTACAAACCGATAACGGTGAAACTGTTCTCGACAGATTAATCTAAGCAAAACCCAAACCCTAATGTGGTAGCGGCTACTGATTATATGAGGGTTGGGGCATACATAACCCCCTAACCACGTCCATAATGGACCCCAACATGATACACGGGCCAACAGCCCAAAAGATGGCGACGCAGCACCCTGGCAGATTCTGGACTTCCACTTGTTTCGCCGATTCCTGATGACTCAGAACGAATTTTAATGTGAGACGGGTGCCATTGGAAAGCTTATCTCCTTAGCTTTTCAAGCATACGTAGAACGTCAAAAACCGAGCTCGTATACGACCTGGGAGACGAATTTAGTGCGGGATGCTCTTGGACTCCGAGGCGGACTCGAACTTGAGTTTCTTTGGGCCTCCATCTTGGGGACTCGAATCGGATTAGCCTTGGGCCTTCTTCTTGACTTGGAAAACCTTGTTGGTCTCCTTCTTCTCCATCCCATGCACCCCTAATAGACATATGTATGTGTGTCATATCCTCATCAGGCACAACGACAAAAGGCACACGTTCGCTGATTACACTTATTCTTTGGAGCATATGGAAAGAAAGAAAAAACATGATCAGAGGACAGGAAAAATCAGCACATCGTGTTTTCATGGAGATTCAAGAGGAGTCATGGCTATGGGTGAGAGCGGGAGCAAAAGCTTTAGAAACTATCGTAGACGATCCATATGGCGAGTAATCAACTTTTAGTTTTAGTTTTGTTTCCATTTTGTAGGCAGTCTGCCTCAAATGTGCTGTAACTAGCGCGACTTGCGCTTACAACTCTATTCCCTTCTTATTAATATAAGCCGGGCAACCGGATCTTTCAAAAAAAAAAAACTACTACCGTGTCCACGAGCCAGGATTCACCATAGTGCAAGCTACCAAATGCACCCGTACTAGTACAATCTGATTCACCTTGGGCTAGCCAAGTCAAGAGAAAACAAGTCCAGGCTGTCGCAGTAACCATCACTACTCTACTGTTACAAAACCACAAGCAGCCAAGCACCCGTAGTACAAAACCACGTACATTGTCGCGAATCCACTTGAGACCCGCCTATGTTTCAACGACTGAGGGAGCTATGCCCCAAAGCGCCTCCTGCAAAACCAAGGCCAGCGGAAATATCACCTCCAAAGCTGCACTAGTGGACAAAACACCCTTCTTTTGGCCGTGTTCGGCCATGGCCAACACCACATCGCAGGCTCAGAAACCTCCTTGTTCCCAGGGAAAGCGACGTTGCACGAATGTATCCCACACCTATAAAATCCGTGCACACCATCAACAAAGCAGCTGCAGCGCGAGCCTAGCACAAAGGATGCATCGCCAGCAGCAGCACGAGGTGACTGGCGGCCGGAGAGCCGGCCGGGACGCGGCCAACGGTGGCCACCGCACGGAGCGGGGCGAGAGGCCGGCTGCCAGCCACCGCGCGGAGCGGGCCGAGACATTGGCCACCTACGTGCACGCCACGGAGCGGGCCGGTGATGCTCGGAGGGCAGCGGCGGCGGCGGAGATACCCGCGCGGACGGAGCGGAAGAAGAGCCTGGAGAGCCTCCTCGATGGCGCCGGGGACGAGCGCGCGAGGCAGAACCAGCACCAGCACTGCCACGGCGGCGGTGGCCACGTCCCCGTGCGGCCGGTGCCGGCACCTGGGGAGAAGGAGGTGAACTTCCCCGGGCAAGGGCTGGAGTTCAAGGAGCTGTCGTACAGCGTCATCAAGAAGCAGAAGAAGGATGGCGTCAAGGTCAAGAAGGAGGTGTACCTGCTCAACGACATCTCCGGGCAGGCGCTCCGCGGGCAGGTCACGGCGATCCTCGGCCCCAGCGGCGCCGGCAAGTCGACGTTCCTCGACGGGCTCGCCGGGAGGATCGCCAGGGGTAGCCTCGAGGGCTCCGTCAGTGTCGACGGACGTTCTGTAAGAACACTAACACAAACATGTTCAGTTGCAGTTTTTTTTAGAAAGCAAGAGGGGATTGGGTGAAGGTTTCTGATTGTGCACTGAACTGAAACTCTGTACAGGTGACCACGAGCTACATGAAGCAGATTTCATCTTACGTGATGCAAGATGACCAGCTGTTTCCGATGCTCACGGTGCTGGAGACCCTGAGGTTTGCGGCCGAGGTCCGGCTGCCTCCCTCTCTCTCCAGGGCGGAGAAGCTGAAGCGGGTGTGGGAGCTCATTGAGCAGCTGGATTTGCAGGTTACGCCTCTATTGCCCTCTGCTTTAGGTTCCTATATTTCTTTCAGCAAAAGGGTAAATTTAAGATTTCCATTTCCCGCTAGAACTGTTGTGAATTATAAAGCATCCTGCTTATAACAATTCAGCACCGCAAAAAAGTTTGCAAACATGATTCACTCAATTTCGAACAATAGCTAATTTTCTGAATATTGACTTCTTACAGAAAAAAAATGTCACCATAAAGCATGACTAGCGCAGAAATTGTCGGTAGTCATATGTGCGATGTGTAGTATTTTTTCAATTTTGTTTCATCATACTATCTTTTGTCGGTATCTTCTAATTTAACAAAAATATGAAATTATATTAATCAATGCTGAAAACAATCTGAAATGATCCTTTTTCCATGAAGTACCTTTTAGTTTTCATTTCCCTGACAAAATCTGAAAAGGCTCAACAATATAACAGTAGTTATTCGCCTGACATATACTAGGGCTATGCCTGAGAGTGAGAACATCCTTCACATTTTTTACAAACATACCTGAATGTCAAATAACAGACAACAGCTCACACATACATTGGAGACGAAGGGATACGAGGCGTCTCTGGTGGGGAGCGCCGCAGGGTGTCAATTGGCATAGATATAATCCATAAACCATCTCTACTGTTTCTTGATGAACCGACCTCTGGTCTTGACTCCACCAGCGCATACAGCGTGGTGGAAAAAGTGAAGGAGATTGCAAAAGGTGGAAGCATTGTCCTGATGACAATTCATCAGCCATCTTTCAGGATTCAGATGCTTCTCGACAGAATTGTCATCCTAGCCAGGTGATAAAAGCCTAAAGCCTTTTATTTTTAATCACTACTTAGAAAACCATGTTTCTAATGGATGATATAATTACTTACTAATCATTTATCCACTATTCCTTATGTCATTCTAACTAGTTACTGTACTTGATGCAGAGGAAGATTAATCTATCTAGGCAGTCCAATAACACTTCCCACATACCTTGCTGGATTTGGCCGACCAGTACCTGATGGAGAGAACAGCATTGAGTATCTCCTGGATGTCATCAAGGAGTACGATGAATCAACACTTGGACTTGAGCCTTTGGTTGCCTACCAGAGGGATGGAAGCAAACCCAATGATGCTGCTAAAACTCTGATACCAAAGACACCAAGAACACCATATCAGAAGTCAGTGCAGTTCCGACAAATCCAGCTCAAAAGCAACCAGTTTTCCGTCACAACTGCAACACCTCATGCTCATCCCTTCTCAAACTATGAATCCTACAATATCGACGTGGAGGAGGAAGAGTTTGACAACTCTCTTGAGAGGAAATCACAAACACCATTGCATACTGGAACATCAACCTACCATCCAAGACTAGCTTCACAATTCTACAAGGACTTTTCAGTTTGGGTTTATCATGGTGTCACAGGGACACCGCACCATAAGCCTACATGGACTCCAGCTCGAACACCAGCTAGGACCCCAATGTCAAGCTACCAGCGCAGTCGCGTGGCTACGCCACACCATCAACCTCCTCCATCTCCCCATGAGCCAGTTTTCAAGCCAGAGGAGCCAACCTATCATGAGTATCAGCTTGATCTTGAACCATTAGATGCCCCTGAGGATGGTCCTAAGTTTGCTAATCCATGGCTCAGGGAGGTCGCTGTGCTTTCATGGCGTACGGCACTGAATGTAGTACGCACACCAGAGCTATTCCTCTCCCGGGAGATTGTTCTCACAGTCATGGCACTCATCCTTTCAACACTCTTCCACCGACTCAGTGATGCAAACTTCACAACCATCAATCGCCTCCTCAACTTCTACATTTTTGCAGTCTGCCTTGTCTTCTTCTCCTCCAATGATGCTGTTCCCACATTCATCCAAGAGCGCTTCATCTTCATCCGTGAGAGGTCCCATAATGCATACCGTGCTTCATCTTATGTGATATCCTCCCTTATTGTCTATCTCCCATTCTTCGCGATTCAGGGCTTCACCTTTGCAGTCATCACAAAGTTCATGCTCCATTTACAAAGCAATCTGGTGAATTTCTGGATCATACTTTTTGCTTCACTCATAACAACCAATGGCTATGTGATGTTGGTCAGTGCACTGGTTCCAAGCTACATCACTGGATATGCCGTCGTGATTGCCACAACGGCTCTCTTCTTCCTCACTTGTGGATTCTTCCTGAAGCGTACAAAGATCCCTATTGCCTGGAGGTGGCTCCACTATATCTCTGCGATAAAGTATCCATTTGAGGCATTGCTCGTGAATGAGTTCAAAGGAAGCCGTTGCTATGTTGGGACACCAAATGAGCTCTCACCTGGACCTCTGGGACAAATCAAGCCAAGTGACCTTCATAACAGCCTGCATTTGAACTCAACGACATGTCCCCTGATAGGCCAGGATGTGCTCTCCACCATGGACATAACGATTGATAACATCTGGATAGATATTGCAATTCTCCTTGCCTGGGGTGTGCTCTATAGACTTTTCTTCTATGTAGTCCTGAGGTTCTACTCCAAGAATGAGAGGAAATAAGCAAAGTTTTACACAAAGGTGTATGCATAGCCATTTATGCCATATCTGTTTGCAACAAACAGATTTCAGTCCTAGAAATTTAATTCCTATCATAGAAAGTTTGTATTCAGAAATATTGATTGAATGAAAGACAGATTTAATTATGTAATGTATAGATCACTTGTAATGAATAACCCTTAGATTGTTTACTCCAGATCGTATTTCATCCTACTTTTGCACTAAATAGTGCCTAACACAATTAGATATATGCTAGTATGCTACTCAAAAGAACAGATTTCATGGCTTGAAATAGTGTGATGTCCGTTCTGACTGCAAGGCCGGAAAGTTCATCTTCTAGAGCTTGCATAATTTAATTACAAGAGAAAGACTGACAAAAAGAAATATCAGAAGGCCCAAGAAAATACATCTTTTTCTTGATAGACAACTCATCATGGATTGGAAGGTAGGGTGTATCAGCACTCAATCAAGTTCATCGGCATTCCCACTCGAGGCTGGAAGCTTCAAAACTACCTTCCAGGGGCAATGCCTTACCATTATTGCAAAATTTCATTGGGCTGCCAAGCAGACTTGACTGGGACTACCGGAGGGAATAGAAAAATTGTTCAACCCATAGGTTATTCTCTTGGGCTAAACGCATCGGGCATATGACCGCGCGTCCCTGACTAAGTTAAACTTCCCAGCATCTTTGGATCCTAAATCCCTTCCCATGCCATTGCTTGCTCGCCAGGGCAAATCTGTGCTATTAAACTTAGGTTGTTTTATCAATACAAGTTACAAGGGCTATGCTGAAACACCTAGCATGCATCAGGTAAGCAGTGGAGATGCACAGGAGCGTGCTCTGTCTAGCGTGAAGGCACTGCCAGCGTTGCTAACGGAATGGCTAACGGAAGAGGCATTTTATCGAACAGATGCTGCACAGTGAAGAGTGGAACCGCACCTGATCCGCACGGCATAGTTGGGCTACCGAAGGGAAGAGTTGTATGGCGTCATCAACTCATCATCAAAGATGGAACTACTGCTGGCGCGGGGAGGAGGATCGCCGTCATGTTGAAATGTAGCATGGATGGCAACGCCGCCGCCCGCCGCGGATATGACCGCAGCCCGCAGCTTGGCGTCGAACACGTCGTTGACAGCTCGGTCATCAGATTGCTCCGGTGATGGCCTGCAGGCGACGTGTGGAAGAGCGCGGAACCCGCCGAGCGGCTCACGGCAGTGAACCAGTGACGGAGGTGCAAGTCGGCGCCTCCGCTGAACAGGCGAGAATAGTGGCTGTTCGGCGGTCGTCACGGTGGCCGACTCTGAAGAAAGGAGAGTTTTCTTTTCTTATTATTATTACTAGTAAATAGGTCTAAGTGTTACTTTTAACATTTTATACTATTTAATTGGGGGTACGTCGAATGAATAAAAAAATTATGGTATGGAAAATAATGTAAAAATGGCAGAACCTCTCTAAAAACATCATTTTTTAAACTTTATGCGTTTTTTTTACCGTTAGATCTGACACGTGAGTCCTCTATGAGGGGCGAATAGAAATTATTTAGATAACACGTGTTTTGAAGAGATCTGGAACCTTTTAGTATATATAGATAAACTTAATAAAAAATAAAATTATATAATAGATTGTTACGAACGAGGGAGGCGGAGAGTCAGAGGCTGACAGTTTTTCTTTCTCTCAAAGAATTTCTGACGAAATAAAAGACATGACAGATGGAGTCGATAGACAGGGTAATGTTTCAATGACCGATGGATCCATCGGTTGTTAAAAATAAAGTATTGGAATTTATAATATAGATTAGTAAAAATGCCCGTGCGTTGCTACGGGTTTTTATCATGAGAAAATGAGAGAAGAAATGAACGGAGTAAACAATCTATCATAAGGAGAAAAGGAGAAAAGTTCATAGATTTTATCACAGGTGCTAACAATGTGCATGAATGTTGTGAGCCTATGACTCCTCCCTTTATAATTCCAAAGTTTTCTTCGCTATATCCCTATAACCTTTGTAGCACTCCGGTATGCATAATTGAAATTACAGTCAATATATTATCACAAGGTTTGTTGATCCAATCATCCAGCAAATTTCAGTATTATTGTTCTCTGATCCCGTGTCTTTGGCCCCATGCAGATCCTCGCCCCCTCCCTCCTCCGGCTGTGTAACGAATAAGTTAAAATACAAATTAATAAGGTTCAGCTAGCGAGATCGCAGAGTGGGCCTTGAGGTCTTTGGTCGTCTATCTGAATCTATCGATAACGTTCTTCATAAATCTCCGTGGTAAAAAAAAGGTTAAGGAATAACCTCATCATTGAGGCTAGGGTGTGTTTGGTTCCTTCGTTGGAGGTTCCACTGCTATAAAAATCGGCATCAATACCGATCATATGGCTGGGTTAGCAATATACCTGTCAGCCAATACCGGCTGGGCTGACCGGTACTAAACGGCGCACACACCGCGTAAAGTCGCAAGGCTTTCATGCGTGAATGCACGTGCGTGACCGCGAGGATTTGAACTCATGATCTCTTGTCTTGCGTGTTGCTTCCTTACCATCCCACCTATGCATCACATGTCATTGAGTGAGAGATATTTTTCTTTTGAAGTAACCCGTGGATGACCACACGAGCATGTACTAAATGTCACACTTTAGTACCGGCTCGTGTTACTAGCCGATACTAAATGGTCGCGCCATTTTAGTATCGGCCGGTGCTACTAGTCGGTACTAAAGTGACTCTAGGGGCTCCGTGTCACTTTAGTACCGGCTCTTTTGACGCCCGGTACTAAATGAAGTGGACGAATGTGACTTTTTATAGTAGTGTTCGTAGAGCTCCATCGTATATCTTGGATAAGTAGAACTAGCTGACCGGAACCGTATTTTTGAAGCAAATAGCATTTGGTTGAATACAGCCGTGGATGCAAGGTGAGATGAGTTTGTGTTTGGTAGCCTAAATCTAAGCTGCATGAGCAGATGCAAGATGCGGAGAAGGTGTTTGTCTCCTCTACACGTGTATCGAAAAACTAAATCTGCACCCATGCGTAGGGTTGCATAAAATATATATTCCATAAAACCTGCATGTATCTTGAAAATAGATGAAATATTCAAATAATTGTTTGGGATAACTCAAAATTCTATTGAAAATTTTACTATAGTAATAATACCTAAAAGTGAGAGGGCTTCTAGTCTAGTGGTTAGAGCACCTGACTAGCACCAAGCAGACCAGATTCGACTCCCCGTGGAAGCGAATTAACTAGGTTTGGAATAAAAAATATATTAAAAAACAGGTAGGGGCTTCCCTGACTGACTTCGGTTAAATAATAATACCTAAAAATGATAAAAAAAATCTGTAAATCAACACAGAATCATGTCATGGGTGCATACGCTTGACATAAAAATATCAAAAGATTTTAAGAAAATTGGACTATACATTTTGCCTAAATGGATACACCTCCAAGATTGATACAAATGTCAAGGCAAACTTTGAAGTGTATGGTCCATAAAATATTTCTTTGCACATATACTCGTCAAATTTGGACACAACCTATACCGCCCTATTAACATTTGTGAATTTACATTGCCACTTGTTATGCAAATAAGTTGATTTTCTATTTCTGAAAAAAATGAAGCCTCGTGAAGTAACTTGCAAAATATTTAGCATATATAACCCAAATGTTTTTACATGTAATATACTACATATTTTTATAGGTGTTTCAATATTTTTTAAAATTTATTTGCTACTTTCTATAGTTTAAATGAATTAGCCGCACTTATTGAAAGTAATTCCAATTTAAACTATATGTATCCCAAATAGTATTTAAAAATCCAAAAAAAATATTTAAGGACATATGCTCAAATTGATCTCATATCCTAAAAATAGATGAAATATCAAAATGTTTGCTTGGGAGAATACAAACTTCTATATGCAGCTTTATTGACAATAATAATACTAACAATTACTAATAATGGTTAGAATTTATTATATTGGCATGAAATCTTTTTATAGGTGCATAAGCTTAATATAGAAATTTAAAAATATTTTATAAAATTTGACTATAGATTGTCACAAATGAATACATCTTTCTCACTATTTCAAATAGCACAAGGTAAACTTTGAGGTTGATACTCACTAAAATCTTTTTTGGCTCATATAAATGGCAAATTTGAGTACAATCTTACCTTTACCTTCTTATTAACAAGTGTAAATTTACATTGACATTTGTCATGCAAATTTGTTTCAAATTTTCTAATTACTTTTTATCAATAAAACCCAATTCACAGCCAGCAATGACTTGGCGTCAGCCCATTTACTCCACTGAATTTGCCAATAGGCAGACTCGCTAATGGGTTGGATGAAGTACGGGCTGGAGTTTGCTTTTGGTCTGCGAGTTGGGCCTATTGTGTCTTGCAGGAGGAAAAGGACGGGTTGGGCTCCGAAAAAGAGGTGTTGCTGCACTACCAGAATACTTCACATCCGCACCCCTCATATGCCTCGGCACAGTTTACACCCGGTGCTAAATGTATTTCAGCACCGGATCTAATGGCTAGGAACGGGACGACGTGCAGGCTTGACAGGAGAGAGCTCATTAGCATCGGGTCGTAGCAAGATCCAGTGCTAAAAGTCCCTATTAGCACCGGGTGTAGCCACCACCCGGTGCTAAAGCTGCCTGAAACCGGTGCAAAAGTCTCCACCGACAGCACCCCACTCCCTCTCTCCTTTATCTCTTGTTCTGCACTTACGCGCAACCATTCATTCTCTTCTTCTCTCTTTCTTCTTCTCTATCCTTATCCATTCACTTGTGTTGCACAGGAGCGCGGTCGAGAGCCCCGACGGCAGCAGCGTCCGGTGGCTTCGGCGCCATGTGGACGCCGGCGCTCGACTTCCCCTCCACCGCGTTCCTGCAGCCGCCGCAGACCTCCGGCGCGGCCTGGCGGGGCAGGTACGTGGGGTGCAGGTGAGGCGGGCCAGGCTCGGCGAGGCGCGCGGCCGCGGCGGCCTGGCGCCTGGCGGGCGGCGCTGGCGTCGGCAATCGGCGCCGGCAAGCGGCGCGCGGTCTTCGAGCTCAGGCGAAGGGGCATGCGCAGCTCGCAGGGGCATGCGCGCCGGCGCTGCTCGTCGGTTCGACCGAGGCCACTGCATCGGGGGCAGGTGAGGCCACTGCATCGGAGCAGGTGAGGCCACTGCTCCGCGCTGATCCGGGCCGGTTCAGAGTTCAGACCACATCCTTAATGAGGCGACGCAATTCCATATCTGAATCTTGACTCCCGAGTACCACATCGTGTCATTAGTGTTAAATCGAATATGCATGGTTAACTTGATAGTTCCTGCCATTTGATAGCTTGAGGACTGTATTTTTCTACGGATAGCTAGAGTCTCATGAGAATATTTGATATGCTTGATGCTGTAATCTTGGATCTGGTTGTTTAATCTAAATTTCGTTGTTGGATCTTGATGTCGTAATCTAAATTGAATTGTTTCTACTTTTAATCTCTTTCTTTCTCCTCTTTTTTGTCACTTCATCTTCTTTTTTTTTCTGTTCTTGAAGAATAAGAACAAAAATTTGTTCTTCTGTTCTTCTGATTCTTGAAGAACATGGAGAGAATATAGCAGCAAGAAAAAGAGAGGGGAGAGAAAGGGACAAGGAGTAAACAAATATATTTTTTTTGCACGTGAAACCTTTAGCACCGGGTGTAAATAACAACCGGTGCTAAAGGCCCTACCACCACCACTCTGGTGGCAGGCCCTTTAGCACTGGTTGGTGTTTGCAACCGGTACTAAAGGGTCCTTTAGCACCGGTTATTCCACCCGGTGCTAAAGGGGTGACCCTTTAGCCTCGGATATTTAGCACCGGTTGGGATACCCGGTGCTAAAGGGATTTCCCAACCGGTGCAAATATCAACTATTCTGGTAGTGCTGGTATTTTCACATGAAATGAAAATACTAGGATAGAGCTAAAAAAGAATTGGGCCTCTCAAATGTTTTGGGCTGGTACTTCTCGATGATCATGATCTGGGTGGTAAAACAAGATTAGATCTGCCGTCCAGATCGATGCACGTGTCCGCCTGGACACGGCGCGGGTCAAGCTGGAAGCCGCCCAACAGCTGCGCATCCCCTTCCTCGAGCTGGGCGCGTCAAGGGTCTCCTCCGCGTCTTTGCTCCTGCGCTTTGACAGCCAGCAACAGCGCAACTCCGCATTGCAGATGGGTGTTCTGCAGGTTGGTCCTGTCAACTTGAGACTCCTGCCATGGAGGCGGCAGGTAAGTGCAAATGCCATGCTGTCCAAATTCAACTTCAAGGTTCGTCTGTGCATCGAAGGGGTGCCTAGTCATGTTCGCAATGCTGAGGCTATCGCAAGCTTATTCAAGTCGCCGGTGTTCATTGAAGACATGGATTGCGCAATGGCAAAGCCGGAGGAGGAGGAGTGCATCAGGCTGTGGCTTTGGACTTCAGATCCGGACGGGATCGCCACATTTGCCACTCTGCAGGTGGAGGAGCCAATCACACCTCATGGTGACAACTATGCTGATAGCCTGCTCGATCTGGGCATGCCAATGGGTGCATTGCGCATTGGGCATGCGGAAACTATGGACTATGACGTCCTGATCCATGTAGACAAAGTGCTTGACTACACGGCACTGCCTGCAAGCCCTTGCCATCGCAGCTTCAACAGCTCTACCAGTGGTCTCCTAGATGATGAACTAGAGGATGAATGGTCAGTGAGATTTTCTTTCCTGTGGAGGCTTGGCGTGCCTGACGGGGGGCGTCGAGAGCCGGAGCAGCACAGAGTTTCGGTACATGACAGACTGGGGGACCGTGGCAAGGACAGATTGCCACCACAGGGGGGAAACTCGGGCAGCAATATGGGTCTCCGTCAGATGCCGCCGGCGAGCCAGCACGATCTGTGGGGCCCCAGAGGGGGTGGATCCTCCCGTGGGCAGAACAGCCGTCAGGCCGGTAACCACTACCGGCACAGGAACAGGCAAGCCTCCCGGGGGATGTGGAAGTGGCAGGCCAAGCAGGGTCCAGCCCTGAAGACTAATTCAACAATGAGAGGGACTGTGGAGCCAATGCTCAGTACGGTGGGAAAACTTGACAGCCAGACCAATCAATGGACAGAGAGTTGCTGACCCGATGATGGACGAAGCAGATCTTGCAACTGTTCCCAGACCGAGCCCACCCACGGCGCCGCAGTGCTCGATGGAGCCAACTGCGGCCATGGTGGATGTGGCCTCGCCTGGTAATCTAGTTGGGGATACTGCAGTGATTAATAGTTCTGATAGCTTATCAGAGGCAACACAAGTGAGTTTAGAGAATTGGTTTCAAACCATGGCTTCTGAGGAACCGCTGAATGTTAGCACTCAATTTGAGGCACTTAATGAGTTTTGTTTGGTGAGCCAAGCCTCACTTATCCCACAGACCATGGCGGTGGAGGACCAGATGCAGAGACTAATCAGGTGATAGCACAGAACTGCTTGTTTAAAGATGCAGAGTGTTAGCATTAATCCTGACTTGCTCATATGTTAGATTAGTTCATGCATCGCGTGTGTCGCGTGTATGCGTGTGGCCGGGTTCGCGTTGAGTCAGTTAGCTCAGTACTGCATGCGTCAACTAGTTAGCAATTAGCACATGCATGCGTGCGTTGCATGTGTGTACGAGTTTGTTAGGGAGGTGCAGGATGGCCGGGAGGTGGCTGTTGGCGGTAGTCGCAGAGTAAGGCAACAAGGCTCTGGATCAGCACTAGGTAGCGATTCTTATGGAGGAGATCGTGGTTCAGAGCGGCCGGGTCGCAGGAGATCATGCGTGTGTGCCGTAAAGATCGACAGAGAGCGTTGTATGGGCGCTGCGTCGGCGAGAGAGGCTAAAAGGCCATGTAAATCCTGTGTGTAAGCTGAGCCGAGTGAAGCAATGAAACAATAGCCAAGATACAGGCCGTCAGTGCGGCCGCGGCGTTCATCGCCTGAAATACTTGTGTGTTCCTTGTGTTCTTGTGATCGTCCGTTGATCCTCGGTTCCAAGACAGAGACCACTCAGGTGCTAGCACAGAACACCACAAAGCAACTGTTGGCTGATAATCTCCAGGGACCTCTGATTGATCTCAATGTGGGATGTACAACATTGGAGGACCATGCTCCAATGTTGGGTGCACTACGTGGCGCCAGAGCTGTTCTGGGTGAGGCAGATGCTCGCCTAAACAAAGACAATGGTGATCAATGTGGCCTAAAGCCTCATGGCAGAGGAATTGCCCGACTTGCGGTTCCCCTTAAAAAATCGCTGTTATGTAACCCGGCACAAAAGATTAGACCATCACATGGCAAAAAAGTTCCTGCACCATCTGATGAAGTAGGCAGGAAGTCCATTAAGACAAATGCATCACGATTGAGAAAGGGTCTTTCTGTAGAAGAAAAGGCCACATCGCTGCTGCTTGAGGCCAGTGGCATTAAATTCCTGCTCCGAGAGAAAATTCTTTAAATTGGGAGTCCTTGGGACTGACCTCACGTGATCTGTCACACCTTGAAGAGCAATTCACATTGGAAGAAGTGCTTGCGGCTATCAAGGACACCGCCGGTGAAAAGGCTCCAGGGCCAGATTGATTTATTGGATTGTTCTTCAAACAAAACTGGGCTTTGGTTAAGGATGACATTATGATGGCCTTTCAGTTCTTCTATCAACAGCATGACCAGCACTACAAGCTGCTAAACAATGCCCATATCGTCCTGCTACCCAAGAAGTCTGACGCCAAAAAAGTCACGGATTTCCGTCCAATAAGTCTCCTGCACAGCATTGCTAAATTAACCTCAAAATGTCTGGCAACCCGGCTAGCATCAGAGTTAAACAGCCTAGTCTCCCGCGCAAGTGCCTTCATTAAACGCCGGAGCATCCATGACAATTTTCTGTACACACAGAACCTCATTCGAGCTCTACACAGGCAAAAGCAGCCGGGACTTTTTTTAAAGCCGGACATTGCTAAGGCATTTGACTCGGTAAGATGAGAATTTCTGATGGAAGTATTGCAACATTTTGTATTTGGGCCTAGATGGCGCGCTTGGGTTACAACACTGCTATCAACTAGTTCTTCTGCTGTTCTACTCAATGGCTCGAGGGGGCTCTGGTTCTCACATCGCAGAGGCCTACGTCAGGGCGATCCCCTATCACCGATGCTGTTCATTTTGTGCATGGAGCCGCTGCAGAAACTACTGTCAATAGCTACAGAAGATGGTTCTCTAACGCCAATGCAAAACCGTGCAGCTACCTTAAGAGAAGTCTCTACGCAGATGATGCGGCGATTTTTCTGAGTCCGGTTAAGGAAGATGTGGCAGTGGTGGCGGAGTTACTTGATATTTTTGGCGAGGCTTCTGGCCTTCGCACCAATAGATCAAAATGCACCATGTATCCGATACGGTGCGACAACCTGAACATGGCAGAGATTATGGAGGGTTTCATGTGCCCTGTTGAAAGCTTCCCATGCAAGTATTTGGGGGCTCCCGCTGCACTATAGGCAACTCCATTGGGTTGACATTCAGCCCCTCATTGATAAAATGGCTACACGGTTATCAGTTTGGAAAGATAGACTTCTCAACCGTGCAGGAAGGATAAAGCTCTTGAACTCAATATTGTCGTCTTTGCCAACCTATCATCTCACCATGTTTGCTCCGAAGAAATGGCTCATTAAAAAATTGGATAAGATTAGGAGAGGTTCTTGTGGAAGGGGTCAGAAAATGTCTCAGGTGGTCACTGTCTAGTCAAGTGGGCAAACATCAAAAGGCCAAAACAGCTTGGAGGTCTGGGAGTCCTCGACTTGGAATTGTTCAGCAGAGCCCTACGACTCCGATGGCTTTGGTACCAATGGATACAACCAGATCGACCATGGGTTGGTACAGAGGCTCCATGCAATGAGGTGGATAAACAATTGTTCAGAATATCCAATTTGGTCACACTGGGAAACAGCAAACAAGCCAAATTCTGGGAATCGTCGTGGTTGGGTGGTTTGGCACCAAGGGATATTGCTCCCAGCCTCTACAGACTTGCTTGGCATAAAAATAATAAAGTTTAAGAAGGTCTGCACAACCAAAATTGGACTAGGGGCCTTTGGAGAATGTTCTCAACACAGGAGTTTGCCGAATTTATAAATCTATGGGGCCAGCTGCAGGAGGTGCAATTAAACAACCATGAGGACTCCATTATGTGGAGATGGACACCGGATGGCTCATACACAGCAAAATCAGCATACAAGGTCCAATTCCATGGTTCTTACTGCACTTTCAATTGGCAGGATATTTGTCAAGCCAAGACCGAAGGGAAACATAAATTTTTTGTTGGTTACTAGTGGGGAATAGAATTCTAACTGCTGACAGGCATTGGCAGAGTGACCCTATTTGCTTGCTATGCGGCCAGATGAGTGAGACGGCTGAACATCTATGTTTACATTGCGTCTATGCACAAGAAGTCTGGCTGCTGGTCTCCAAAGCGACTGATGGACTGGTTCAGGTGCCTTTGCGCACAGTATCAACGGAGGATTGGTGGAACCAATCACTTCTGGGTCTGTCCAAGGTGTCAAGAAGAAGGTGTGCTGCTGTCATGTTATACATGACTTGGAACTTGTTGAAGGAGCGTAATAGAAGGATTTTTATGGTGTCACTGCCGCCCACCCCCAACAAGAATTCTAGCACTGATAAAGGAGGATATGCAACTCCACTTCATTTCATGCGGGCATGGGGAGTTGCCGTTTGTTTAATTAGGTTTAATCATGTGTACTGTCCTCTCGAGTCTTGTGTTCACCCTGTTTTTGTAATAACGACCATGTAAAAGTTCGCATTCTTCTTCTTCTTATATGAATCGGCAGTGCTCCTGATGGGAACCCACTAGGGTTTGTGCCTGATCTTTCGATGAGAGGGGGATAACTTCGATTTAGACTGGAGAGACGTTCACGGCCCGACTACAACCGTCCAAGGACGCTGCGCCTTAGCAACCGATACACCAACTCCAGCGGTCGCCATGATCTTGTGGAGCACAATCAACCAAACCACTAGGGTAATTCCTGTAAGCAATCGAAGAACAAGTAGAACAAGCAACTGAATTGCAAATTTGGAGATGATAACCAATCTGAAATCACAAAGGTGGGGTTCTGAAGACTCGAAGACGAGCGGCTGGACCAGCACGCGCGCTTACAAGCAAGTAGCAATGGCTAAACTTTCATCTAAACAAAATCCGGTCTGTTTGTGGCGGCTATGGAGGTATAAAAGAGGGTGGAGGATGACCATGACGTGGTTATGGTCGTCCCACAACCCTAGGACGTGCCCCTATTGGGCCCCACTTGATACACAGCCCATCGGCCCAAATTCATGTGATGCAGCATTGTGGACAGAAAAGGTCTCTGTGGTAAATCGATGATTGCGGCCGCATCCGAAAAGATATGAAGGTGAGTCCGAATTCATCTGAAAGTAGACTTGATTAGCTTTCCATCAAGTACTTAACGTCCAAAACGGAGTCCGGATGAAGTCGTGGTGGCCGTCGCAAGTCAGCATTTTCCTGCAGTCCGAATCCAGAGTTTCCAAAACATGTTGGATTTGGTCTCTTTCCTTCCTTGGGCCAATGTGACGTGGTAGCCTGATGGGAAACGTGGGAATACTTAGAATTGATCCCGAATCAACTCCTTTGGTCCTCCATGCCTTCCATGTATGTTTAACACTCTTTTTGATCCAGCTATATATTTCTGAAAATGACATTGAACACACATCATGGCGTATGGTCATATCCGAGCATGTGATGTCCTCATCATTCTCCCCTTCTTGGCTGCAAGTCGTCCTCGACTTGCTCCAGTTGCTTTCAGATGTTCTTGGTTTGAAGCTGGAATATGGAGCGAAAACTATGCTGCCCGACAACAACCAGGAATGTTCCTATTTTGTGGGTTGAACCTGTTGAATAAGAGAAACACTAGGAAAAGTTTGCGAGACATTATTAGTGTTAGTGCAGCCCCCTATTTGAACATGGTATTGCAGCCTAAAAGGAGAATTTAGATTAGAGCAAATATTAACTTTATGCACCAAATACTCTCATTTGCAATTATACTTGCCAATAAAGTGATATGTATGATTACACAAGCATGAAAATTCAGAATATGCAAAAAGCTTCTCCTCTAAACATTTTAGATCACAAAGAATATCAAATTCAATATAGCCTAAAGTATTTAAAGAAGACATCAATTTCACTTCATCTTGAGCACAAGTAATAGGATGGAAAACTTTATCTTCAGTACATTTGTATGGTTCCAAACCAAAAGAATCACACTTATTCACTACTTGTGACATATGAGTAAAATAATCATCAACACACAAGTCCTCTTTATCACAAGAAACAACAAGTAATTCATCTTGTGACAAAGGTAAATCTATAATAGTTTCTACTATTTGTTGCTCTTGATAAGCATGCAAAGTGGACAAGTTTTTAATATCATGGGTCACATCATTCTTGCAAGTATTCGTAGATAACAAAATCTCCTTTTCAGCACTTACGGCAAGCCAAAACAATTAAGCAATATTGTTGTATGATTTGCTAATTAGCATGGTTTGAATTTCAGAATTAAGCCCTTTCATGAACCTACTCATAACATCTTCCTTGCATTCATCTAATCCACCAAACATGACACAAATCTTAAAGCTATGATAGTATTCTTTGACAGTCCTACTACATTGCTTCAATTTATCCAATTTTGCAAGTAAACAATCAGCATAATATTCAGGAACATATTTATCTCGAAAAAGCATTTTAAAATCTTTCCAAAGTTGTGGAACTCTGTTGTGCCTACAAATATGTTTCCTTATAATTAAAGCATATTTTGTTAAAGCACTAGAAGCAGCAAAAATCATTTAATGTCCAGACAAGTCATAACAATCAAATTCTGCATCTACCTTAAGCTCCCAATCAATATAAGCTTCAGGATCAAACATACCAGCATATAATGGCAAATGTTGAATGACATCATGAAGACGAGGGTCTAGTTCCAACTGCTCAAAAATTTCTGTATCACCTTCCATGATTAGTAGACAACAAGAAACATAAAAAAACAAGATGTATCCTCCTGTCAACTACTAGATGTGTTGGTTGTAATTCTCTCAAACTAAACTAGTTCAAAACAAGCTCTTACAAGTTCTTACTAAGCAAAACAGGAGGTGACGGCAACCAACAACACAACAACCTCGAAGATAATGTATCGGTGCCGCAGCAACAAGACCTGTCAAGCTGTAGTCGTATATGTGGAGCTATAGGTGGGCTGCAAACAAGGAATAGATAGCACCACGTTAGTTAAAATAAAGCAAGCTGAATAATCCTTCAACGGTGGTATTGTGCTGGTCCTAGCCTAGACCAAGCTAGAGACGCGAGCCTAGACACAACGGAAGTCACAACGCACCACCGAAAACAATAGATACTCACAATGAACAGATCCGCCCCTTTCTTTCTTTTTTTCTTTTATTTTTCTGTTCTTCTTTTTTCTCTTTTATTTCTTCTTTTCCTTTTATTTTGGGGCACTAAAATCTTCAGATTGATGGTGTAATAACCAAAAGAAATGGCTGCATGCAACACCTATCAAAACAGATTTACAATTCTTATTTCAGCTAGCCAGATGCACAAATCTCCAAGGCGATTGCGGAGTGCTCAGAAGGAATTTTCATCCAAGGTCAGATGCGATGGAAAGAGCACGAGTTAAGCTTTCTAGATTGTACAAAAACACCCAATTTGGAGATTGGACACGGAAACTGCAGCAGTTTTGTGTCGTGCTGGACAGAACTCCAAAATAAAAAGTGACAAGAACTCGAAACTCTAAAGGACTAAACTAAGACCAGCAACTCGACGCAACCGATGCAACCAAAAACTCAACAAGCCCTAACTAAGCAGTACTAGCAAAGGCTCAAAGGGTTTATTGGATTGCGGTAAAACTAATCTACTATTTTTTTGCTTTTCTGGACTATAGGGTAAAAAATCAGCAAAGAATTGGATAACTCTCACCGATAAACCTTGCTCTGATTACCAACTGATGGGAACCCGCTGGGGTTTGTGCTCGATCTTTCGATGAGAGGGGGATAACTCCAGCGGTCGTCGTGATCTTGTGGAGCACAATTAACCAAACCACTAGGGTAATTCTTGCAAGCAATCGAAGAACAAGCAAGAACAAGTAGAACAAGCAACCGAATTGCAAATTTGGAGATGATAACCAATCTGAAATCACAAAGGTGGGTTTCCGAAGACTCGAAGACGGGCGGCTGGACCAGCACGCGTGCTTACAAGCAAGTAGCAATGGCTAAACTTTCATCTAAACAAAACCCGGTCTGTTTGTGGTGGCTATGGAAGTATAAATGAGGGTGGAGGAAAACCAGGATGTGGTTATGGTCATCCCACAACCCTAGGACACGCCCCTATTGGGCCCCACTTGATACACGGCCCATCGGCCCAAATTCATGTGACGCAGCATTGTGGACAGAAAAGGTCTCTGTGGTAAATCGATGATTGCGGTCGCATCTGAACAGATATGAAGGTGAATCCAGATCCATCTGAAAGTATACTTGATTAGATTTCCATCAAGTACTTAAACGCCCAAAACGGAGTCCGGATGAAGTCGTGGTGGCCGTCACAGGTCAGCACTTTCCTGCAGTCCGAATCCAGACTTTCCAAAACGTGTTGGATTTGGTCTCTTTCCTTCCTTGGGCCAATGTGACGTGGTAGCCTGATGGGAAACATGGGAATACTTAGAATTGGTCCCCAATCAACTTCTTTGGTCCTCCATGCCTTCCATGTATGTTTAACACTCTTTTTGATCCAGCTATATATTTCTGAAAATGACATTGAACACACATCATGGCGTATGGTCATATCCGAGCATGTGATGTCCTCATCAGCTCCTACCTATGTTTTTTTAAAAAAAACTCCAGAGGGCATCCTATATGGCTTCCGGAAGTTTTTTCCCCACATAGCTTCCGGTGTTTTAGATCCATGCATGTGTTCTTATACATAGGATGCCTTCCCCACCCACACCTCCTCCTGCTCCGCGTCGTCACCGCCACCGCTGCGCACTCCCCGTTGTTCGCTCATGTGCCACCTAACCTCATGGTCGCCGTAGCTACCGCTCATGCTACGCCCATCACTACTGGTGGCTATGCCGTGGCTGCCGCTTCCTGATTCATTTTGCCCCAATCGTGATGTCCACTGCCATTGTGAGCGCCACCGCGTGGCCGTTGCCGCTATGAGCACTGCCGTGAGCCACCTGCACACCACCCGTGATGGCTACTCCAGTTATGAGTGCAGCCACCGCTACCTCCACTGGTGCATATCATTTCCTCTAGGTCCATCCACCACGATTGCTATTGATATGCGTTGCTGCCGTCGTCAGAGAAGAAGGGACAATAAATTCTTTTTTTGAAATGTTGATGTAGGCGTTGATGAATGTTGAATGTATTCCAATAAGATGTTGAAATAGGTTGTGAAAAATGTTGAATATGTATTTTGTTATCATGTTTTCTCCCTTTCAGAATCATGTTGTTCCGTCTCCTCCTTGTTTCTAGTCCTTGCGAATCTCGGGACGAGATTTTGTTTAAGGGGGGTAGTTTGTCACACCCCAAAATTTTTAGATTTTGGGATGTGAATTGATAGCATAATTAATACAATGATTTTCTCAATTTTCTAAAATTTTCCAAGCTTTAAAAAATTAACAGGGAATTTAGTATAGGAAAATTTTGTTTTCTGAGTTAAATTAAAACAACATAGATTTAATATTGAGTCCTTTGCATTCATGCTGGTTGCATTTAGTGGTTTTATGTGTGTAAAGTTTTCAAAAATACGTTTAGAAGCCTAATGGGAATTTTCCAGAACATTCTGGGATTTATTCCTATGTTTCTATAGCTAATTCCAATTTATGGAAGATACTAAATATTTTTTTCATGAGATCCAAATATTTTATTTGGGTTCCTCGTATCCAACTCTATCTCTGGATTTTTTCCTAAGATTTTTAGAATTTTCAGAATATTTTTCCTGGTTTTAATATCAATTCTAGACTTATGTGGAATTATTTTATAACCAGGAAAATAATTATTGCGAAAATTAAAATCATCCTAAATCTTAGTAGACCAGCCTTGGCCCAAAGGTGACCCAATTTTAGGCCAAATCCATCCCACCACTTTATTGGGCCAAATTTCAAAGCCCATTCGCATTGGAATGGAGCAACTCACCTTTAGTCCCATATTGTTAATGAACCTAGAAGTGAGAGGTTTTCTCCCTATATATACGAACCACTCTTCTCTGGAAAATGCACACCATCGACTCCTTTACAGGGAGGCCCCTTTGTTTGGGATTCCCTAAGGTAGTCTTCTCCCACAATATCTTCCACTGCTGCCCATTCTTTGTTTCGTCATCGTGCCGAGCCTTCCTTCGTTTTTGGCCTCAAGATTTTCAGCAAGACCCTCAGCGAATCTTGTAATTTTCTACCATATTCGTTTAGTCTATACTCTTTCGTAGAAAAGCCTGTGTCTTTTGCGCGTTAGCCCTTGGGTTCTTATATGAAATTGTGTATAGGTCCTCGGTTTTTCACGAATAGGTCCCTGGAAGTTTTTAAACCTTGCCAGCAAGTCCCCGAACCTTAGAAACGCTGTAACTTTATCGTTTTAGCTCCGATTAGTGTGATTCTTGCTCTCACGTGTTCGTATCAAAGCGTAGATTAGTTTTAAAACATTCTTTTATTCTGTTTCTACTGTTTGGTGTACTGTTCTAATAGAATACTTTTGTTTGTATGTATTGGCTTGTGTGGATGCTTGTGTGGTGATTCGTATCCAGTTGGTGAGCCATTTACGTTGGAGCCATTTACGCATAGCTACTGTCACCAATGTTTAATTGTTAATCTTGATCTAATGGTTCACTTAAATGATAAGGTTAAAACTTGCTTTTTAGTAACATGGTTTAGGGAACTGGGGCATGTGATGTGTGCTTTGCTCTAGTGTCTCTCCCAAAGGTCCGGTTCTTAAAGCGGCAACCCAGGAGCCTGTCGCCACCGCTAGGACTATTATGGGTCTGGTCTTGGTCTAGTAACTTGTATGTCTCTAGCTTGCCAGTGGTTACCATTGGGGCCAACAACGTTAGTGGACACAAGGTGAAAGGGTGTTTCTTGATTCCATCGGGGACGGGTGATCTGTCGGCTATGCCCTCGTGAGGCACAGTCCCGTGCTGGGAGTCCCTGCGATGGGGAACTCCACACGTTGCTTATGGATGGGTGTGATGCCCGCGCGTTGGATGCCATTGACCCCCTCATGGTGTGACTCGGTGAGCGTACGTCAATCCCGGTGCCTAGGGTCTCACCGCCTTGTTAAACTAGCGGCTACTGTCTTGTTAGAGTGTCTTGTGAAAAACCTCATAGCGTCCCTATGCCGTCACACCTCAGAAGTGTTGATGTGCGTGGTTGGGTGGAAAGTTCCTTTAAACTTTTACGCGACTAGTGGGTAAAGGGTGAAACCTCTGCAGAGTATACAATCTATCATGATAGCCTTGCTCAAGGTCACGAGCGGCCTGGATCCTTTTTGATTAGAACATGATGTCTATTTATGCTTAATGTCACTTCTATTTTATTTAATTGGGTTGCAACTGGGTTTCACATACATGTAGTAACTTGGATCATGCTAAAATGAATCAACTAAAAGTTCTAATGCAGTTAAGCCGTGTCTAGCCTCATTTTGAGCCTTCATGTACCCGTGCTATAATTGCTAAGTAATTGTTTTACTTACACTTGCCATTATTCAATAAAATCCCGGATGGGTAACAGATTGGGCTGTGCATGAGACTGCTGCTGAGTTCCCTGAGGACCTGCCGTACTTTTGAGTTACGCTCTCCCAGTTAGAGTCCCTGTGGATTACGGCTCCGCTCTAGTTGAGAGTTATAGACTTCCGCTGTAATAATCATTTATGATATACTCTAATGTAAACTATTTTGTTTCGAGCATTTGTACTCTGTTTATCATATTTGTTTGTTGTATGTGTTCTGTGGACTTCCTGGACACACATATGGCCGCATTCGGGTTTTGTGAAAATCCGGGCGTGACAATCTATCAACCCTGTGCTGATGCAAATCATTATGGACAGCTGTCATAACTTCTTTGTATGTGCCCAAGGAGCTAGCAAATTTCAGGGGAAAAAGTTGAAGCAACCACTGTTGGATGACATGCTTGTAGTAGTAAGGCATACAGTTAGAATGTTACAAAAAAACACCTTTTAGTTTCTTTGATGTGCAAACATTGCCAAACAAGTATATTAATAAGTTTCGGAAAACTAGCACAGTTGTAACTACTAATGCTGGCAACAACCACGGCAGATACTACATAACCCTTGGCACCAAACTTTGTCAATATAGGTAGATCAAACATGTAGCGCACTATCTATTGTATCATAAGTTCAACTTGGTGTGAGCACTACGCCCCGTACAGAATAATGTCGAGACATTCATAGGACGACAGTGTTTTTGCGATCTTGCAAGACTATCAACAAGAAACTTAAGTATAACAGTGTTTGGACATTTTATTCTGCTGGAACATTTGGACATTGCGATCCTCCACTCACTCAAAATTCATATTGCCCAACCTTTTTATATGGAACTGGTCATTTTATTCTGCTGGAGCATTTGG
The DNA here is from genome assembly GCA_033239725.1 of Echinochloa phyllopogon. Taxonomy (NCBI): domain Eukaryota; kingdom Viridiplantae; phylum Streptophyta; class Magnoliopsida; order Poales; family Poaceae; genus Echinochloa; species Echinochloa phyllopogon. The sequence continues at coordinate 15,604,268 of BTCW01000015.1, read as the reverse complement.
AAATTGCGCAATCGGCTCATCTTTGATAACAAAGCACCCACTGTCGAAGGCTGTAAGGTGATCTTTTAGAAGGAATTTGCCTTGGTTATCCACGGAGCAAAGTCATCCTACTCCCCGGCAATTAAGCATTAGTTACAATCTGTTCTGTAATTTTTCTTTCTTTTGTTGCTTCTTCTTTGTACAAAACTCTTTGTTCTATTTAATATATAACAAATAGGGCTTGCCACTCCTGTTACATCAAAAAGTATAACAGTGTTTGAGCCTCCAAATCCAGTACATGTTGAGACGACATGCAAGGAAAGGCTATTTGCTGTGCTCTTTGTGTTGCTGGATTGACCTGGCGTCCAATAGACAACGTGTGCTCTTTTGTGTGCTTATTTTCCTTCACTGTATTGCACCAGTGACCAAAACATAATCAAAGGAGCGAATACGCCAAAAAAAACAGAGAATTACAGCAAACCTTGTGTTATCCTTTTGGGTAGATGAGGCAGAAGATATTGTAGTAATCAATATATTGCAGTTCACTTTTTGGTGCATTGTGGAACTTACTTCCATTAATACTGCGGTATATCTCTCCATTCAACCCCATTCAGCACTAACACATGAAACATATTACATTTTTCCTTTGAACAGATGTATGACAATGACACCATGCTTTTCATGGGACATGTTGTTAGTAGTTGGATTTTGCACTTAGCTCCTTCTCCCTCTGGGTGCCTTTATTTTCTCTCACATGCTTTACACATGCAAGTGAAAAAGTATGACGACCTTGCACCCTAATCACGATTTCAATGTTACTGAAGATCCGTACTAGTACATGACTACAAAATGTTCAATTCCTATCCGTGCCTCTTTTCGCCTCCTTGTTTTTCATTTAGTAGTTAGTTCATTATGTCACAAACCACCTAAGTAAAGTAATACAATTCTTACGCAAATTAAATTACAGGACGTTAATGCAAAAGAAAATTTCATATGGCTAAATGAACAATTAATTAAGTTGAAGCAGTTCTATAAGCTTACGAAGATTCCTTCTAGTGAAAGAAATTTCAATAATGCTGGGATTATGTGGGTTTTGTTTGACAAACCCCCAATATTATCATTTTTTGGTTAGAAGGGAATGAATATTTTTTTAGGAAAAGGGAATAAATATTTTAATTAACTATGTTTCCTCCTCTCAAGATAACTAATATTTTGATTACTGATTAGATTATTTTTCAGACCATTGGATCTCAATTCTCAACCCAACACTTTCGTGTTTCTCCCCACCTCCAATAGACACAAATAAAACCATGTTCCTCTTACAGTCTTACTAACTTATCACCATGTAAAGTATGAACATCCACAATCTGAGGTATATATATGCATATCAGCTTCTCACAAAATCTGAGGACTATTGGCCTAAAAAAAAAAAATCTGAGGACTATTTCAAACTGAAACTTTAATCCCCAATGTCATTGCCGTCACCTGTGCGAGCGACTGTATAAATTAAAGTTTATTAGCGAAAGTTATTAGAGAACCATTCAGCGCGTAACCCCTCACATTTGTATTGATTGGACTTTATAGAACATATGTAAAACATATAAAACATATGACATAAACATGTCCGTATATGTTGATGGCTGACACCCTTTACTTTGTGCTTCCACTCATTCCTATTCGGCATATATATAGGTATGCCACTATACCAGATACGCAGTGGTGGAATATTACAATATGGTGCTGTTCATCGCACTAGAACGTACTATTAATCCCCGCACTTGTGCTATTTGTATCATTGTACTTGTACATCAAGTACACAAGATCAAACAACCCCTTGCTCCCCATAGACTGGCCAATAGTTGGAATACTCCCTTCCTTCATAGCCAACCTCCGCAACATCCATGACTATCTCACTGTTGTCCTTGGCGCCTCTGGGTGTAACTTCAAGGTGCACGGGCCACCGGGAAGCAGGACATGATTCTTCATCACTAGCGACCCCTCAAATGTCAAGCACATCTTCACCACAAACCACGCAAACTACCCCAAGGGAGAAGAGTTCGCCGAAGTCTTCGATATAGTGAGCGGCACGATCTTAACCGTTGATGGGGAGGATTGCCGCCAGCAGAGAGCGAAGATCCAGAGCATCCTCAGCAACCCACGGATGGTTTCACTTATGGCTCGCTGCTGCCATGATAAGGTGGCGAAAGGACTCCTACCCATCTTGGCCCATATGGCGAGCACTACAACTACGTTTGACATGCAGGACTTGATCGCTAGGTTAGTATTTGATCAGACTGCCGTGCCGATCTTCGGCGTGGACCCCAGCTGCCTGTTGTCTAACATGCCATCAATGCGTGTCACCGCTGCCAGGAACACGGTGATGCAGGTGGCCTTGTTCAAACACTGTGTGTCATCTTCTTTTTGGAAAGCAATGAGATGGCTAAATATTGGTCCAGAGAGGAGGCTTGCGTCGGCGCATGTTGTGCTACATGGATTTGTCATGGAGATGATGGAGAAGAGGAAGGCCAAGCATGTATTTTCTAATGGAGAACATGACACGGAGGACTCTATTCTTTCTTACTACATAACTGACCCAGAGTGCAGTAACAAAACGTTGCATAAAACGCTGCTCAACTACATGATCGGGGGGCGGGATACTATTGGCAGGTCACTGCCATGGCTCTTGTACAACCTCGCAAAGAACCCAAGTGTTGTCTCCAGCATTCGCAATGAACTAGCACCAATAGCATCTCGCAAAGTCATTGCTGTCATCGTTTCCAATGACCCGGGCAAAAAGATGGTTGTGTTTGAGCCAGAGGAGACAAAATCCCTGGTTTACCTTCATGCAACCTTGTTGGAGTCCCTCAGGTTGTACCCACCGGGCCCGATCGAGCGCAAGGCGGTTCTGGCGGATGACATTCTGCCAAGTGGCCACAAGGTGCACCGTGGTGAAGGCATCCTGATATCCATCTATGATATGGGTAGAATGGAGAGTGTGTGGGGCCAGGATTGCCATGAGTACGACAGACCAGAGAGGTGGCTCTCCGAGGATGGCACCAAGCTTTTATATGTGCCATCTTGCAAGTTTTTGGCGTTTAACTCAGGGCCGAGGATGTGTCTTGGCAAGGATATTGCGATCATGCAGATGAAGACGATCGTTGCCTCTATGGTGTGGAACTTTGATGTGGAGGTGCTGGAAGGGCAGAGCATCAAGCCAAAGTTATCGTGCCTTTTACAGATGGAGAACAGGCTCATGGTTAGGGTCAAAAAGAGATAATAAAACAAAGGAAAAAGTCTATATAACCTACCAACGTATCGAGGGTTGACCACATCACCCCCTCAACTATAAAACCAGATATTTAACCCTATGACCTTTGCAAAACCATTTAAATAACCCCCTAAGGTGGTTTTGGATAATGGTTTTGCCATATTGGCTCGCTCGGATGGAGGGAGATGACGTGGATCAGCAAAAATAAGGACTTCACTTGTACTTGGTACAATACTTGATCCCCTTATAAATATTAATAAGTTTTTGATTTTTATGGGAACCATAAAATTCACCACAACTAAAAAAATATCATGCCACCCCTTCATTCTTATCGTCCATGAGTAAGATGGCCTCTTCATTCTTCTCTTCCATGAGCAACACACGCTGCCCCCTCCGTTCTTCTTTTCCACACAAAGGTTCCTTAAGTGAAGGCGCTCAAGAGCAGCCATGATGCATAGGGTATGGTGATGGTGAGCAGTCACGGGAGAGAGATGGGGATAAGAAGGAGGGGACCATGGCCTGCCCACTTACAGGTGGAATCCTTGTATATTTTAGCATGTGCAAATCAGCATTTTGGTACACCTCACCATGCCAATGGAGCAAAACCACTATCCAATACCACCTTAGGGGGTTCTTTAAATGGTTTTGTAAAGGTTACGGGGTTAAACATCAAGTTTTATAGTTGATGGGGTGATGTAGTCGACCCCTAATACGTTGGGGGTTATATAGACTTTTTCCATAAAACAAACGTGCTATGAGCTAAGGGCACGTACAACGGGCCGTTGTTTGCCGTCGTCTCGTTCATCTACGGCAGGAGCGCGTGCTCCCACGTGAGAAGATGAGCCCGGCGCGCGTTGTACCGAGGAGATGCCGGTCGTCGACGGTGGCAAGGATCTGCTGCTGGAGAGCACGCGCGTGCGTGCGGGAGATCCTTTGGCGCGAAATCAGCCCGCCCTTCTCCCCCGAATCCTCCTCAGCACGCCCTTCTCCCCCAAATCCTCCTCACTACGCCCTCAAATAGCTGGTCCTCCCTCAACCCTAGATGGTAGAGGCGGCGGCGACCATGCGGAAGCACGATAAGGAGGCGGCGGCAGCGGCTCCAGAGCTGCTGAAGGCGGAGGCATCTCACGAGAGGAAAGCCGTTGCAGCCTTGTGAAGGGATCTGCGTCGCGGCGGCGTGGAAATCTCCGGCAGCCGCGCAGATGCGGAAGGCGATGGGGGGAGCTGCAGCGACGTCGGAGCAGTGGAGTTCGGGCAGTGCGGCACCTGTGCTGGAGCACCACGGAGCTAGTGGCGCATCTACTTCACCAACCTCCTTCACCGACGGGAGATGCTTCTTCAATGGCGCCGGCAGCTTCTTCGGCAGCGCTGGACCATGGATGGTCAATTCTTCGGATCCTGCGACGTGGTACTCCATTCTCAATTTTGCTCAATTATTTGCTCATAGGAACCAAATTCTCACCGTTCAATTACAATTGTAGTATTTTAGTTCTGTTAGAAGGTCAATATAAAAGAAGAAATATATGTGTCCTGTATAGATTTCAATTACAAAAGAATTTGTTATATATGTGACCTGTTAGTTTGTTCAGAAGAAGTTAGTTTGTTCAGAACTGAATGGCTTTTTGTTGAGTGATCTAGATGGATCAATGAACAGAACTGAAATAATCAAATGTCAGAGGTAACTAAATAGCTACATAGAGCCTCCTATTTTTCCTTGTAATTACCCACTACTGCTTTTGTAATTTTGTTGTGTTAGAATTGTACTGAAAGAAACAACACGTCTTTGCCATTCAATAATTTGCTTTGATCCGGGGGCTGGGTTGTTTGGTCAGGAGGCACATACAACTAGTCATTTGCTTTGATTAGCCTATAACTTATTCAGCCTGTTCTCAATTTTTTTTAAAAAAAACTTATTGCTACGTATGTCTAAAATATTTCTGTTGTTGAGGTTATTGTCGACGATTTATGTCGAGCACGTCTATCTGGGGGTAACCCACGGAGTAGATTTGTGGGTCTCGCCGAGTTCTAGGAAAGATAGTACACGAACAACACAAAGATTTAGACAGGTTTGGGCCGCGAGTAGCGTAATAGCCTACGTCATGTGTGCTTGATTGTATTGCACGTGGGTTGAGTTGTTTTGAGGGGTCCCTGCTCCTCCTTATATATCCGGGGAGCAGAGTTACAAGTCAGTTACACAAACTACTCGTATACAACAAGGATTATTACAATAAGGTAATCTATTATGTATCCTATTCGAATACGAGTAGTTTCATTAATCAACTACACCGTCTTGTACCCTAACTGGCTAGTCCGAAGTAGTCGAATCAAAACTCTCCATATCAAGTAGTTTAGTCCCTTGGATGAGTGGCCCTAGGGATCCTGGCCCCACAAGCCCCCGAGCATCTTGCGCCTTTGCTTCAAATCTTGAATCTATTTTAACATCTTCGAGTAGTTAGAGCTAAGCCCAAGACGCTCAAATCTTCTCTGACGAGTAGTTTCATTGGAGTGCATCTTTTAGATGCACCCAATGGGTATAGCCCCCGAGCCTCCGAGTACTTTTAAGTAGTCGTTGGGTCGAACGCTGCTCTCTTTATTTATTCTGAGTAGTGAACGCTAATATATACTCAATGATTGTAGCCCCCAGAGTGCCTATACTTTTTAAGCAATTGCATAAGCATAACAATCTTCGAGTTGTTTCCTAATGTATAAATTGATCAGCTATAGTTTTGTGTCTGCGAGTGGTTTTGTTAAAACCAGTCGAAGATCTTTTTTTCACAGCTTGTCTCCTCAAATCTCGGAGGAAATCAAATCCCGGATTATTCGCTAACAGCCCCCGAGCTTTAAATATAAAAATATCTTTGACTTAAAGATCTAAATAATCTCCAGGAATCCGTTGTTATTGAATCCGAGATTTTCGCCGGCCAAAACTAACTTAGGAATGTTTTCGCGAACAAACCATTCCTTGTAGCAGAATGTGATACACCGGGGATATTGTTCCAAACAGTAACCCTAACCGGAGGTTATAAATCTGGAGTGCGACCTTCATTCGTTTCATAGCTTTGTGCGCAGCAGCATCGTCTTTCTTCTTCACATCGTAGCTTCTTGAGCTTTTAGGGTTCCCTCTGTTCCCATCTCTTGTGAATGTGAGAAAAAAAACAAAGTCTTAACCTGCTCTACAACCATGGGCCAAAAAAAAGCTGCCACAAAAAACACTGAGGAGACCACCTCTACCAAGCCTGCGGAGAAGAAAACACCAAGGAAAAGGGAGATCTCCAGCCAAGGATTATTCCAAGACCCATCCTTCTCCAGCCAATGCTTATAAATATTCTACCGCGAAAGAGGGAGATCTCCATAACCTGGTGGCGCAAGGTTTGCTTTTATCCCAAGAAACTTTTGAGTGGAAAGCTTGCTTTGATTTGCAATTTCCTATTGAAAACACTAATGAGATTCCTTTGTTCGTGTCTTTCTGTGAACGTGGAGTTGGTCTTCCAATTTCCTCCTTTTTTCGTGAGCTCCTTGACTTTTATAAGCTCCAACTACATCATCTAAATCCCAATGGGATTTTGAACATCGCTGTTTTTGTTCATGCTTGCGAAACATTCCTTGGCATCAAACCCAATCTTGCTCTATTCCACACCCTCTACCATATAAAGCCACACCCAAATTTCTAAAGGATGGAGGTGGTCGGTGGAGCGGGAATTCAATTCCGCCAGAGGATGAAGAAGCAGTGGTTTTCCATGCCACTCAAGGAATCATGTGGAGATTGGAAGTTCGAGTGGTTCATAATCGGTGAGTAGTCGAAAATGAGTACTTCTTCTTTGATATTTATAATCAGTGTACTTTGTTATACACTAATCATGTTCCTGTGTAATTGTAATACATCAGGGAATCATAGAAAAAGCTGCCCTGTTAAGGATGGATGGTATCCCAGGGATCTATCGAACTGGAATACGAAGCCAACTGCTGAAGAAGCTAAGGATGTGCCTGCTTTGTTAAAGCGAGTACAATCCTTGAAGAATAAAGGCTTGACCGGAGTAGGGATAGCATTCAGCTTCCTCAAGCGGAGAATCCAACCACTCCAAGAGTGCATCAACCTCGGGTACGAGTACAAGGGGAATGCAGATCCCTCTCGGATGGTGCCTGAAGAGTTGTCGGATGAGACAGTTCTGATGCGCCTGTCGCGCATGTTCTCTGGTGTGAGCAACAAGAAGCCATTCATCACCAAGGAGTTCTGCAAAGGTCAATCTCCTAGTTCTGTAAGTACCCGCAGCCTTTGTAATTTAAATTTAAGTTATTATAAACATGCATCTTGATGTTGACTCCTCTGATATAGTCGTCTACTGATTCTAATGGGCCGATTGGTGTTCTTTCTCCACAAGAATGAGAAGATTTCGGAAAGAGTTCTTCAGAAAAGTTAGAGCCATCCAATGAAGACATCAAAGCAGTTGCTGACAGTAAAGAAGAACTCGTAGCAGAATCAGGGGAAAACATAGCTGGCCCAGATGACAGTCAAGTGAATCCTCAAGGTAAAAGATTTCTTTTAGTGATCTTCATAATTGAATCTGAGTACTTTTTCCCTTCCGCCAATTGATTTTCTTGTACTATTTCTGAAAAACAGAGAGTAAGGAAATAGTACCAGCTGTTCCTACGGGGGTAAAGCGGAAGAGAACTGCTCGATCTCGATCAGAAACCCCATCATGAGCGTACGTGCCTGGAGCAGAGGAGGGTCAGCGAATCAAACTCTCCAAATTCATTACTGCCCCGCAAAGCTCATCGACCACAAGTGCTATGGCGATTGGTACCACAGGGAGCACAACTAGCTCCAAGTTGGGTGCTCTGAAGTTGAAGAAGTTCAACTTCAAGCCAAAAACCACCGCGCTTATAAAGTAAGTATATTGAATCAAATATTATTCCATTTGCACTGTCATTCGGATACTTAGATTGCTTCCTTTGTGAAGAGCACCATCCACCGCACTTGTGGACGTACTGCAAGCGCACCAAGAGCAACAGTTGAAGAGAGCGGAAGAAATAGAGCACGTCGAAGAGGACGTAACCCCTGTTGCCACTGACGAAGGTGCCGGAGTTCCAGAGTTGAACCAATCGCCAGAAAAGAACTCGCCTGACACCAACCTAGCTTCAGAAGCAGGCCCAGCGGAAACCACAAATCAAGGAGGCACTGACAAGCCGCCGTCAATTGTGGAGGTAGGTCATATCGCACTTGCTTTGAATTTGTTATCCTTGAATTGTATATGAATAACACTTGTGCAAATCTTGAAGGTTGATATGGCGACTGAAGAAGTCGCCAACATTATTATTGAAGAAAGTACTCCGCAACCACAAGGAGAAGCTTCCGTACCAGTAAGTAGTACTTGGAAAGAACTTGTCCTTTTGAGTAGTATCCATGCCATATGAATCTGTTAATGATTATAGTACTAAATGCATGGTCAACTAGTAGCAGAAGAACCTAATAATGAAGGAATGCTATTGAAATAACACTTGGAAGCTGCTATGGTAAGAGAAAAGCTTAGTAGCGAGTATTTAATAGAGTAATCATTAACTGAAGTCAAGTGTAGGTGCTGGTAGATAAGTTGGAAAAGACCAAAGATGCAAGCCTAGAGTCCCAGATAAAGGAACTCGAGGAAGACCTTGTAGCTGCTTATGAGGCGCGGGAGAAAGCCTGATTTGATGCTCAGAACCTGATTTCTCACTTACACAAACAACTCGAAGGAATAAGAGATGAGAAATCTCGGTTAGACACTCGTAACCGAGCATTGATTTGAGACAATAACAGTAAGTTAAGCCAATGTTGTACACTTGGACCATTAAACTAGTCGCATGAAGTATAATCATATACTTGTCTTGTTTTTGTAGGGTTGAAGAAGGAATTGGTGGAAGAGCAGAGTAGCAGTACATCGTGGTACAACCTGACGCAATCAAAGACCGAAGACTGTGCCCGCTTGGAGAAAGAAGTCGAAAGGCTTAGTGAGAAATTTACCAAGGAGCATCAAATCCGTGTCGATATGGAGCGGTCCTGCGCCAAGGCATTGGCTGGCCAACAAGCGAAACATCAAGAAGTGGAGGATCTCCAGGCCAAGAAAAAAGCCATAGAAGAAGCAATCCTTCCCATCATTGAGATGGTAACGCCTGAAGGTTCTTCCGCTGCGAACCAGTCAATCCTGGAGCGGATCAGCGCGGTACCTGGGCAGATCACCGACTTTTGCAAGAGTACCATGAAGGAGTGCATCAATCAGCTGCTGGCAATGGTGAAGGTGCACAATCCAAACGCCAAGCTCGAAGTCGTGGAGCTACCAGAGGGAGGAAACATCGAGGAGTTCGAGGCTCTGGTGAAGGAAACGGAGCCAGTAGCTAATACTTTTATCGATTCATTAGAGTAGTTCTCAGTCGTAATTTTAAGTACTCATTTGAACACTCTGCTTTGTAAGCCATATTGAATGCTTGTCCTGTATATAACCTTTGCTACTTGTTTAAAGTAGTCGTTATGAAATACTATTAGTTAAGTAGTATCTTTCGAGTAGTTTATGCAAACTCAAGGTACTACGGGTAGTAGTCTATCTGATAAATTGCTAATGTTTAAGTAGTCTAGTGGTCGTGTAAGGTTCACAACTAGGCTATGTAGAATAGAAATAGTTGTATCAATCCTTGTTAAGGCCTATCAATTTTGCTAATGCAAGGAGAGAGAGTTGTGCATATACGCATGAGTATTCTGTACTTGTTAGTACTTTGAGCACATTTAGGTGATACTTTAGGGAAATGAGTGCAGTTGGTACAACACTAATTCCTCAAAGCTTTCATTGAGAAAGCCAAACAATCAAAATAAACGAGACTATCGCCTTCGACTGTGTGTAGGTGAGGGTAGCTCATCCAAGATTCTTAGGTTTTTATAGCTCCTTTTAAAAGGGAGTCTTGGTTTCTTTTGAGCGAGGGTAGAAGACTACCCGAGTACCATGCTACGACTACTGTCGATATGCATACGGTAAAGTTTTCTCTAATGAGATATGGTTTGATAAAAAATGCTACAACTTGTAGATGGCGGAGAAAGATAACTTTATTGATTTGTAATCAAAGTTCTTTTACATCGAAGAAGATACGATTTTCCGTGTTATGGGTAGAATTTGCGGAGATGCTCTACGTTCCATACATTTGGCAATTCTTCGCCTTCTGGAGTTTGCAATTGATATGTCTCGGGTCCAATGACTTGTTTTACAAGAAAGGGACCTTCCCACCGTGACATAAGCTTGTGCAACCCGTCAGGATTTTGGATTCGATGTAATACCAAGTCTCCTATGGTAAAGGATCGAGGTTGGACGGAGCGCTGATGAAAGCGGCGCAATCCTTGGAGATAACGCGTGTTCTGGATAAGAGCTACTACTCGAGCTTGTTCGATGCCATCAACATCCTGGCACCTTTCTTGATGAGCGAGTTGTTCATCATAGTTCTCCAGGCGCGGAGCTTCCCATAGGAGATCAGCAAGTAAAACTGCTTCAAAGCGATACACCAGGAAGTATGGTGACTGTCCGATAGCCCTGCTGGGCTGGGTGCGTAGACCCCAAAGCACTGCGGGCAACTCTTTGGCCCATTTACCGTCGTATTTCTTCAAAGGCTCATACAATCTGGGTTTTAACCCTTGCAGTAACAAGCTGTTGGCCTTTTCAACCTGCCCATTGGCACAAGGATGAGCGACTGAAGCATAATGTATCTCAATCGAGTACCTGTCACAATAGTCTTGGAATTCTTCACTGGTGAATATAGAGCCTAGGTCTATGATGATGTTGTGAGGAACTCCAAATCTCTGGATGATACCATCGAAGAATTTGATCAAATTACCGGCTTTGGCGTTCACTAAGGGTACTGCTTCAATCCACTTGGTGAATTTATCGATGGCTACGATAAGCCACTTGAATCCACCTGGAGCTTTGGTGAGCGGACCGATGAGGTCAAGACCCCAACAGGTGAAAGGCCATGACAAGGGGATAGTGTTGAGGTCGTGTGCTGGGACGTGAGCTTGTGGAGCGAAGAACTGACAACCTTGACACTTCTTGACAATATCCTCTGCATCAGCTTTGGTTGTAGGCTAGTAGAAACCCGCTCTGTAAGCTTTACCGACCAAGGTTCTTGAAGCGACATGATTACCACATACACCGCTATGAATTTCTTGTAGTAGGGCTTTTCCTTGATCAGTTGTCATGCATTTCATCAAGACGTTGATCGAAGCCCCACGCCTATAGAGTACATTGTCCACCACCACGTAGTTAGCAGCTCATCGTCGAATACGTATTTGCACTTGTTGCTCCTGTGGCAATTTATGATCTTTCAAGTACTCGATGAAGGGAGTCATCCAGTCGGTGTCAATTACCATGATCTGTTTATCCGGCTGGGACTAGAGATGGGTGGTTTCGTATCGTGCCGACTCCTTAATGGATGGCTGGAGTAGTTCTTGGACAAATATTTCTGCTAGGACTTCGGCTCGACGTGACCCTAGTTTTGACAAAGCATCTGCGGCGACGTTGTAATCGCGAACGACGTGGTGAAACTCCAGGCCAAGGAAGTTTCGTTCCAATTTACGAACCTCTTTGACATAGGCATCCATCGTCTCTTTAGAAGCATCCCAATCTTTGTTAACCTGGTTAATGGCGATAGCCGAATCGCCATAGACGACAAGTCGCTTGATACCAAGTGATGCTGCCAAGCGGAGCCCGTGCAACATAGCCTCGTATTCTACTTCATTGTTGGTGACTTGGAACATAATTTTTAGAACGTACTTGAGTTGATCACCTTTAGGAGATATGAGAAGTACACCTGCACTTCATCCTTCAAGTTTGAGTGACCCATCAAAGTACATGATCCAGTGCTCAGGGCGAGTAGTTGTCGTAGAATTTTGAATTTCTGTCCATTCGATCGTGAAATCAGCAAGGGCCTGGGACTTTATGGCTGTCTAGATGTGAGGTCAAGGTGGTACGCCCCAATTTTGGCATTCCACTTGCAGATGCGACCTGTTGCGTCTGGATTATTGAGGATTTCGCCCAGTGGAAATTTGGTTACGACTGTGAAGTTGAAAGGTTGGAAATAATGTCGTAACTTCCGCGATGTGATGAAGATAGCGTAGAGTAGTTTTTGGACATGCGGGTAACGAATCTTGGACTCGGAGAGTACTTCGCTGATGTAGTAAATTGGCCTCTATACCGGGAATAGATGACCGTCCTCTTGTCTTTCGACTACCATTACAGTGCTAACCACATGGATTGTGGCTGCAATGTATAGCTAGAGATGATCACCCTCCGTAGGTGCTGTTAGTACTGGCGGAGTAGATAAATATGTTTTGAGTTGTTCGAATGCCGTGTGTGCTTCTTTCGTCCAAGAGAACTTATCCTACTTTTTAAGCAGTTTGAAGAAAGGGAGACCCTTTTCCCCGAGTCTTGAGATGAACCTGTTTAAGGCCGCGATGCATCCTGTCAGCTTCTGGACATCTTTTATACTCTTCGGTGCTTCCATTGTAAGGATTGCCAAGATCTTTGCTGGATTGGCTTCGATGCCCCTGTTGCTGACCATGAACCCCAGAAGCTTTCCTGATGGGACACCAATGACATATTTGGTTGGGTTTAGTTTCCAACGGAATGTTCTAAGGTTGTCAAAGGTCTCTTGTAGATCATTGATGAGATGTTCTAACTGCCTTGTTTTGACGACCACATCATCAACATATGCCTCTACATTGTGTCCGATTTGTTAGGATAGACAAATTTGTATGGCTCGTTGATATGTGGCACCTGCGTTCTTCAGTCCAAAAGACATAGTTGTATAGCAGTAAGCGCCGTAGGGGGCGATGAAGGATGTCTTGATCTAATCTTCTTTCTTTAATGCTATCTGATGGTATCCTGAGTAGCAGTCCAGAAAATAGAGCAGTGCGCATCCCGCGGTGGAATCCACGACTTGATCAATGTGTGGAAGTCTCATGGGGTCTTTTGGACAGTGCTTGTTCAGGTCTATGTAGTCGAAACACATCCACCATTCGTTGTTGTTCTTCTTCCGAACGAACACTGGATTGGATAACCACTCTGGATGGAAGACTTCCTTGATGAAGCCTGCGGCGAGTAGTTTGGCGATTTCGCCTTTGATTGCGTCACGTCTGTCTTCTTGATGAGTACATTGGTAATGTCCAGACCTATCTTCTTGAATGTGTTTGCGAAGATGACGTTGAGCCCACTTCCACCGTCGATGAGTACATTGGTCAATCTGGCTTGCGCCGCGACTGGATCCAAGACTAGTGGATATCTCCTGGGATTTGCGAAGTTGGTCCATTGATCCATCCTAGAAAACGTGATGGGAACTTCCGACCACTTCAAGTATGTTGGAGTAGCGGGCTCTATTGCCATGATCTCTCGCAAGGTTAGCTTCTTGGCGCGCTTCGACTGGTTCAATGCTTCTCCACTGAATAGCACGGTTACGACGTTCTCGACGTTTGGGAAGCCATTGCCGGGTTCTTTATCGTCTTTATCTTCCTTTTTCTTGTCAGTTTTGGGCGCTTCTGGTGTTTGCTTATCAAACTCCACCTTGGGCAAGGACCGTTCATGACATCTGCGGCTGAATGAGTCTTGCGACTAGGGCGCTGGACTGCCGCGACTGTATTGTTTGGCTTGCGCTTCCTGTTGTCGCGGTTGAAATCCCGGTTGTTTGAGCGATCATTACGTCAGTCACCGTTGTCTTTGTTGTGGTTGTTGGTGTTGTTGTCGCGATGCCTATTAAAGCGTTCCCGTTCGCGGTTGTCTTGGTCTGCCCACTCAGCGACGATGCGTCGTAGCTCGCTGATGTCCTCGGGGCGGCGTCAGCCGAACTCGCGGTGTAATTCCCGAGTGTAGAGGCCGTCGTGAAAGCAGTCGATTACTTCCCGGTCAAAGATATCCATGATTGTAGCTCTTTTATTGAAGAATCTCTGGATGTACTTGCGCAGAGTCTCCCCCTTTTCTTGCTTGCAAGCTGCCAGTTCATAGCGGGTTCTAGGCCGAGCCCAGGTTCCCTGGAAGTTGGTAGTGAATTTCCTGGTAAGGTCATCCCACGAGTCGATGGACCCGGGGAGGAGGCCCTCGAGCCATGTCAGCGGCGTGGTATCTAACATGATGGGGAAGTAACTGACTTTTATGTCGTTGGATCCCCTAGCCATCTGAATGGCGGTACAGTAGATTCTAAGCCATTGTTTGGGGTATTGCTTGCCCATGAACTTTTCAATTCCAGTTGGTTTGAACTTGCTTGGCCACTGGATTTCCTTTATGCGCCTGGAGAAGGCTGGAAAGCTGTCATACTTGTTGCTTGGTGAACGATCGCTCCGGTGGCTGGAGGTGCTGTGATCGGAGTCGTATTGTCGTCCACGGTTGTGGTTCTGGCGTGGTCGATCGTCATGATTCGGTGACTTGGCGATGGTGATGGTGACGATCGTTGCCGCGCTCTTGATGACGGTCACGAGGGCGATCTTGATCGCGTGGTCGGTTTTTGTGGCTTTGACGGGGTGGAGGCCCGTAGTTGTGGTCGTATTCTGCGCAACGACGTAGCTCAGATTCCACGCGAAGCTGTCGTCTCGTCTAGATTATAGAGCGAGCGTCGCGGTTGGCATTAATGGTGTTGCAAAGGTCTCGATCTCGTGGCCTTGCACCATCTTGGTTGTGACCGCGCTCTCTCCCCTGCTGGTGGCCGCGATCAACACCCCGATCATGTCTGTGTCCTCCCATAGTAGCAGTTTATGCTTCATGTGGAGGAGGCCTCCCAACACCCGAGCGCCTGGTACCCGATGTGTGGTGGCTAGAATTTGCTTGGTTTGTAGCCTTGTGAGCCATGTCGAGGAGCGTGAGTACTTGTCTAATGGCAGGAGTGTCGGGCATGGCCCTGACAAGTTCTGTCGCGACAGAGATGTTGAGTGGTGCGTCACGAGATACTAGCTGGTCCCCGACCATGTCGAAATCCTGTGTAAGGTTTCGGATGGCGTTGGCATGTATGGCGGCGTTGATGTGCCTCTGCTTGCGCTTGGCATTCCTTGCTTGGTGTGAAGTCTTTTGCTCCTCTGTTTCTCCGTCGGCGGTTGGTTCCTCTTCTGATATGTCAGTAATCAGCTGGCGATCATATTGGGTGCCTTGGTCCTTGTTGCCAGCCATGAACACTTGACGACCAGGGATGTCGATGAATTATGTCGAGCACATCTATCTGGGGGTATCCCTGGGAGTAGATTAGTGGGTCTCGCCGAGTTCTAGGAACGACAGTGCACGAACAACACAAAGATTTAGACAGGTTCGGGCCGCGAGTAGCGTAATACCCTACGTCCTATGTGTTTGATTGTATTGTATGTGAGTTGAGTTGTTTTGAGGGGGGTCCCTGCTCTTCCTTATATACTCGAGGAGCAGAGTTACAAATTGATTACAAAGACTACTCGTATCCGATCTGGAAGGCTACATTAAGGTAATCTATCACGAATACGAGTAGTTCTACTACTTGACTACATCATCCTATACCCTATCCGGCTAGTCCAAAGCAGTCGGGTCATAACTCTCCATATTGAGTAGTTTAATTCCATAGATGAGTGGCCCTAGGGATCCTGTCCACACAAGCCCCCGAGCATCTTGCGTCTTTGCTTCAACTCTTGAATCTTTTCAATATCTTCGAGTAGTTAGAGCTAAGCCCAAGACGCTCAGATCTCTTCTGACGAGTAGTTTCACTAAAGTACATCTTTTGATGTACCCAATAAATGTAGCCCCCGAGCCTCCGAATGCTCGTTTAAGCAGTCAAAGGTTCAAGAAACTAATCTTGAATTTCACTTGAGCAATCAAACGGTGCTCACCGAGTAGATGTAACCACCGAGCTTCGAGTAGTTTTGTTAAAACTAGTCAAAGGTCTTGGATAATGTGATAGTTTTAAGAGAAATTATATCCTTCAAATGCAGCTCCCGAATCCACGAGTACTTTTAAGTAGTCGTTGGATCGAGTACTGCTCCCCTTATTTACTCCGAGCCATGAATCCCAATCCATACTTGATAATTATTGTCATAAGAATCAGCATGCTTTCTCGAGCATCCATGCAAGTATAACAACTTTCAAGTTGTCTTCAAATGTAAGAATTGATCAAACGTAATTCCGTATTTACGAGTGGTTTTGTTAAAACCAGTCAAAGATCTATTTCTACTGTTTTCCGCCTTAAGTCTCGGAAGGAAATCAAATCCCAGATTATCCGTTAGCAGCCCCCGAGCTTTGAATCAAAAGAATATCTTTGATTTGAAGATCTAATTAACCACCAGGATTCTGTTGTAATGTCATCCGAAATTTACGCCGGGAAAAACTAACCGAGCAATCCCCTGTAACGGAATGCGATACGCCGTTGATACTATTCAAAACAGTAACCCTAACCGAAAGTTATAAATCTGGAGTGAAACCTTCCATTGCTTCCTTAACCTCTAGCCCAGAGCTATAGCTTTGGCCTCCTCGTCAAACATTCCTTGTCACTCTGAACTTTTCGTGCTCGCTTCTCTAGTGAATGCGTGAGAAGAGCAAAGTCTTAACTCGATCTACAACCATGAGCTTGAAGAAAGTAGAGGCCTCTTCTGCTAAGCCTGTGGAGAAGAAGACATCAAGGAAGAGGGTTCCATTGGTAGATCCAAACACGAAGCCAGATTCCAAGACTCATCCTTCCCCTGCTGATGCTTGGAAGTATTGCACCGTGAAGGAAGGACACCTGCATGGCTTGGTAGAGCAAGGTTTGCTCTTATCCCAGGAGACTCTAGAGTGGAGGGCTTGCTTCAACGCACAATTTCCCAAGGAGAACACAAATGAAATCCCTTTCTTTGTGTCGTTTTGCGAGCGTGGAGTAGGTCTTCCAATCTCATCCTTTTTTCGTGAGCTCCTTGATTTTTACAAACTCCAACTCCATCATCTAAATCCTAATGGGATTTTAAATATCGCTGTATTTGTGCATGCTTGCGAAGCATTCCTTGGCATCGATCCAAATCTTGCCTTATTCCGTACTATGTATCATGTAAAGCCCCATCCGAATTTCCAGAGGATGGAAGTGGTTGGAGGGGCGGGAATTCAGTTCCGCCAAAGGATGAAAGAGCAATGGTTCTCCATGCCCCTGAAGGAATCATGTGGAGACTGGAAGTCCGAGTGGTTCATAATCGGTGAGTAGTCAAAAAAACGAGTACTCTTCCTATAGTATTTACTTTTAGTGCACATTGTTATACACTAATCTTGTTCCCGTGTCATTGTAATACAACAGGGAACCATGGAAAAAGTTGTCCTGTCAAAGATGGATGGTATACTAGGGATCTATCCAATTGGAACACTAAGCCAACCACTGAAGAAGCCAAGGATGTGCCTGCCCTGCTAAAGCGAGTTCAGACGTTGAAGAACAAGGGCTTAACTGGAGTCGGGATAGCCTTCAGTTTTCTCAAGAGAAGAATTCAACCACTCCAAGAGTGTGTCAATCTTGCATACAAGTATGAGGGAAATACAGATCCTTCTCGCATGGTGCCAGAAGAACTCGCAGATGAGACCATGCTAATGCGCTTATCGCGCATGTTCAGCAATGTGAACAATAAGAAGCCATACATTGCAAAAGAATTCTATAAAGGCCAATCTCCCAGTTCTGTAAGTACTCGAAACCTTTGAATTGTAGTCATTATTAACATGCGTCTCAATGATGATTCCTCTCATGTAGTCGGCCACTGATTCAGACGGGCCAGTTGGTGGCCTTTCTCCGCAAGATTGGGAGAAATTTGGAAAGAGTTCTTCAGAAAATTTGGAGCCGTCGAATGAGAAAATAGAGGCAATCGCCGACGATATAGAAGAACTTGAAGTGATATCCAACGAGAAGGCAGCTGACTCAGATGGCCAACAAGTTAATCTTCAAGGTAAGAGAAGTCTTCGTGACTTAATTTGAGTACGTTGTACGTTCCTCCGTCTAATTTGGATGTAATGTTTTTTGAAAAACAGAGGATATAGACATAGTACCGAGAGTTTCCACAGGGGTGAAACGAAAAAGAACCACTCGGTCTTGGTCAGATGTCCCTGCGGGATCATACGTGCCTGGAGCAGAGGAAAGTCAGCGCATCAAGATTTCCAAATTTATCACTGCTGTTCAAAGCTCTTCAACTACAAGTGCCATGGCAAGTGGTACCACATGGAGTACAACTAGCTCCAAAGTGGGCGTGCTAAAGTTGAAGAAGTTCAAATTTAAGCCAAAAACCACCGCGCCAACAAAGTAAGTTTGTTAAATCAAGATATCCTTTCAATTGAGCCATAATTCAGCTATTGAATCTTGTGTTTTTTGTGAAGGATTTCATCTGGTGCACTTGCGCCACAAGAACAATCGAAAAAAGCTGAAGAGACAAAGCGTAATGAAGAAGAAATCCTCCCTGGCGCTGTCGAAGAAAGCGGCCGAGTTGCGGGTCTGAACCAATCTCCAGAGAAAGAGCAATCTGATGTTCATTTGGCTGCAGAGTCAAACCCCGTAGAAGCTGTAAACCAGGGAGACGCCGAAAGGCCGCCGTCAATTATGGAGGTACATCATATAGCCTTTGCTCTATATATTCATCAGAATTTAAATGCTTGTAAAACCGTGAAGGTTGGTTTGGAGGCTGGAGAAGTCGCCAACATTATTATCAGACAGAGTACTCCACCGCCACAAGAAAGGACTATGGACAATGAAGCTGCGCAGCTGAAGCAACACCTAGCAGCCGCCCTGGTAAGAGGAAAACTTAACAGAAAATAGTTAATACATTGGTTACTAACTATTGTCCAAACAAGCTTTGGTAGATCAAATGGAGAAGAACAGAGATGCCAGTCTGGAATCTCGAATAAAAGAACTCGAAGAAGATCTTGCGGCTGCCTATGAGGCGCGCGAAAAAGCTCGAGTTGATAATCAAGAGTTGGTCTCTCGACTATACAAACAACTCGAGGGAATGGGAGATGAAAAATCTCGAATGGATACTCGCAATCGGGCATTGATCCGAGACAACAATAGTAAGTAGAGCAAATCCTATATATTTAATTATTAACTTAGTCGTATGAAGTGTAATCATAGACTTGTCTCGCCTTTGCAGGATTGAAAAAAGAATTGGTTGAAGAACAGGGCACCAGCACTTCATGGTATAACTTGGCTCAATCTAAAACTGAAGATTGCGCCCGCTTGGAAAAAGAGGTTGAAGACCTGAAAGGAAAATATGCCAAGGAGCACCAGATCCGTGTTGACATGGAACAAGCTTGCGCCAGGGCCTTGGCAGGACAACAAGCCAAACAACAAGAGGTGGAGGATCTCCAAACTGAGAAGAAGGCCATAGAGGAAGCGGTGCTCCCCATTATTGACATGGTAACACCGGAGGGTGTTACTACTATCAACCAATCATTATTGGAGTGGATCAGCGCAGTGTCTGGACAGATAACTGATTTCTGTAAGAATACCATGAAAGAGTGTGTGAATCAGTTGCTAGCAATGGTGAAGGCGCACAATCCAGACGTCAAACTTGAAGTTGTAGAGCTTCCAAAGGGATGGAAATCGAAGGGTTCGAGGAATTGGTGAAAGAAACAGAGCCAGTCGCAGATACTTTTATTGATTCATTAGAGTAGATCTGCATTGTAATTTGAACTACCCGTTTCGAATACTCTGTTTTTGATCCGATATGGATAGTTGTCGTCTGATACTTGTTTAAAGTAATCGACTTGGAAATATCACTGTGTAAGTAATATCCAGTATTTTGTGCGTATGCGAAGTATTGTGGGTAGTATATTTGATGAGTAACTATAGTTTGAGTAATCCAGTGGTTGTATGAGGTTTGCAACTAGGAGGAGTTGAATCGAGCCTTGTTAAGGATTAACAACCTTGCTAATGCAGGGCGAGAAGTTATGCGCATAGACATATGATGTACTTTTTAGTACTTTAGAACACATTTAGGTGATTTTTATGAAGAATGAGTGTAGTTGGTATAACACTGATTCTTGAAGCTTTTGTTGAAAAAAGCCACAGAGTTAAAAGAAAAGAGATTATCGCATTCGACCATGTATAGGTGAGGGTAATTCATCCAAGATTTTTGGGTGGTTCGACACCTCCTTTTAATGGGAAATCCTGGTTTCTTTTGAGCGGGAGTAGAAAACTACTCGGATACCACACGACGGCTATCGTCGTAATGAACATGATATAGTTTTATCTAATGAGATAAAGGATGTCATGACTTTGTAGATGACAAGGAAACATAACTTTATTAATTTGAGAACAAGGGTTGTTTTACAACGTCTCTAATATAATGTCCCGTGTTAAGGGTAAAATTTGCGGAGATGTTCTATGTTCCATACATTTGGTAATTCCTCTCCTTCTGATGTTTGCAGCCTGTATGTACCAGGTCCAATGACTTGTTTTACAAGGAAAGGACCTTCCCATCTAGACATAAGTTTGTGTAACCCTTCAGTCTTTTGGATTCGCCGTAGTACCAAGTTTCCTATAGTAAAAGATCAAGGTTGAACTGAGCGTTGATGAAAGCGACGCAATCCTTGAAGATAGTGCGTGTTCTGAATAAGGGCTGTTACTCGAACTTCTTCGACGCCATCAATATCTAGAGATCTTTCTTGATGAGCGAGTTGTTCATCATAGTTCTCCAAACGCGGGGCTTCCCATAGAAGATCAGCCGGTAGGACTGCTTCGGAACCATAGACCAAGAAATATGGTGATTGGCCAGTGGCTCTGCTGGGTTGGGTGCGTAGCCCCTAGAGCACCACGGGTAACTCTTTTGCCCATTTCCCACCATATTTCTTTAGAGGCTCATACAATCTGGGTTTTAACCCTTGCAGTAGCAAACCGTTTGCCTTTTCCACCTGTCCGTTGGCACGAGGATGAGCAACTGAAGCATAATGTATCTCAATGGAATATCTATCACAGTAGTCTTGGAATTCTTCGCTAGTGAATACAGAACCGAGGTCTGTGATAATGTTGTGAGGAACTCCAAATCTCTGGACAATACCATCAAAGAATTTGATCAGATTAGTAGCTTTAGTGTTTACTAAAGGCATTGCTTCGATCCATTTAGAAAATTTATCAATGGCCATGATGAGCCACTCGAATCCGCCTGGAGCTTTGGTAAGGGGACCAACGAGATCAAGACCCCAACAAGCGAAAGGTCATGATAGTGGTATAATATTGAGGTCGTGTGCTGGAACGTGAGCTTGTCGTGCAAAGAATTGACATCCTTGACATTTTTTGATGATGTCCGCTGCATCGTGCTTGGCTATTGGCCAGAAGAAACCTGCTCTGTAAGCTTTGCTAACCAATGTTCGTGAGGCAGCATGATTGCCACACACGCCGCTATGAATTTCTTGTAGTAGATCCTTTCCCTGGTCAATTGTGATGCATTTCATTAAGACATTGGCCGAAGCCCCATGCCTATAGAGTACATTATCCACTACTACGTAATTATCGGCTCGTCGTTGAATGCGTATTTGCTTTGGCTTCTGCTCTGGCAATATGTGGTTTTTCAAGTACTCGATGAAAGGGACCATCCAATCAGTGTCGATTACCATGATCTGAGTTTCTGGTTGGGACTGGGGTTGCGTGGTCTCAGCTCGTGTTGGACCCTTAATAGATGGCTGGAGTAGTTCTTGGACAAATATTTCTGCTGGAACGTCGGCTCGGCGAGATCCTAGCTTTGACAGGGCATCTGCGGCGACGTTGTAGTCACGAACGACGAGGTGGAATTCCAGGCCTAGAAAGTTTCTTTCTAGTTTACGAACTTCATGAACGTAGGCATCCATTGTCTCTTTAGAAGCGTCCCAGTCTTTATTAACTTGGTTGATGGCCACCGCTGAATCGTCATAAACAACAAGTCGCTTGATGCCGAGAGATGCAGCCAGACGGAGCCCGTGCAGCATAGCCTCGTACTCTGCTTCACTATTGGTGACCTGAAAGAGGATTTGAAGAACGTATTTAAGTTTATCTCCCTTAGGAGATATAAGAAGTACGCCTGCGCCTCCTCCTTCAAGTTTGAGTGATCCATCGAAATACATGACTCAGTGCTCAGGTCGAGTGGTTGTCATAGAATTTTGAATTTCTGTCCATTCGACTGTGAAGTCAGCAAGAGCCTGGGACTTGACGGCTGTTTGAGATGTGAGGTCAAGGTGGTATGCTCCGATTTCAGCCTTCCATTTGCTGATGCGACCTGTTGCGTCTGGGTTATTGAGAATTTCGCCTAGCGGGAATTTAGTTACGACCGTGATGTGGAAAGCTTGGAAGTAATGCCGTAGCTTGCGTGATGTGATGAAGATGACATATAATAGTTTTTGGACTTGAGGATAGCGAATCTTGGACTCGGAGAGTACTTCGCTGATGTAATATATTGGCTGCTGTACTGGGAATACATGGCCGTCCTCTTGTCTTTCAACTACTATTACAGTGCTAACCACGTGGGTTGTTGCTGCAATGTATAGATATAGATGATCATCTTTCAAAGGCGCTGTGAGTACTGGTAGAGTAGATAGATATGTTTTGAGTTCTTCGAATGCCGTGTCTGCTTCATTCGTCCAAGAAAACTTATCCTGCTTTTTAAGAAATTTGAAGAAAGGGAGGCCTTTTTCTCCTAATCTTGAGATGAACCTGTTTAAGGCTGCGATGCATCCTGTCAGCTTCTGGACGTCTTTTACGTTCTTCGGTACTCCCATGGCGAGGATTGCTGAGATCTTTGCCGGGTTGGCTTCGATGCCCCTGTTACTGACCATAACCCCAAAAGTTTTCCTGACGGAACACCAAAGACACATTTGGTTGGGTTAAGTTTCCATCGAAATGTTCTAAGGTTGTCGAACGTCTCTTGAAGGTCGCTGATGAGATGATCCGGCTGCCCTTGTTTTGACGACTACATCATCAACATATGCCTCTACATTGCGCCCAATTTGTTTAGATAGGCACATTTGTATGGCTCGCTGATATGTGGCACCGGCGTTCTTCAATCCGAAAGACATGGTTGTGTAGCAGTAAGCGCCGAAGGGAGTGATGAAAGATGTTTTGATCTGATCTTCTTTCTTTAGAGCTATCTGATGGTATCCCGAATAGGAGTCCAGAAAACAGAGCAATGCGCATTCGGCCGTGGAGTCGACAACTTGATCAATGCGTGGGAGTCCCATGGGATCTTTTGGGCAATGCTTGTTCAAATCTGTGTAGTCGACACACATCCGCCACTCATTGTTGTTTTTCTTCCGAACCAACACTGGATTAGCCAACCACTCGGGGTGGAAGACTTCTTTGATGAAGCCGGCAGCGAGTAGTTTGGCGAGTTCTTTTTTTATTGCCTCACGTCTATCTTGTGCAAATCGTCGGAGGCGTTGTTTTTTGGGTTTTGCATTTTTGTCAACGTTTAGGTTGTGCTCGACAAGTTCTCTAGGAACACCAGGCATATCAGATGGTTTCCAAGCAAAAATATCTTTATTATCTCGAAGGAACTTGACAAGCGCGTCTTCCTATTTACAGTCTAAATCTGCCCCTATAAGGGCAGTTTTGGACGGATCGCCCGTCCCAAGATTTACAGTTTTGAGCTGTACTTCCTCGGAGGGCTTGAAGTTGGCACTTGTTGACTTCTTGCTGGGTACTTCTAAGTCGTCTTCCTTCGACTTCTTGGCCAGGGCGAGTACTTCCAGCATCTGGGTAGGGATATGCGAAGTGGCGGCGAATTCTACTGCCTCGACGTCGCAATCGTATGATACCTTTAAGTCTCCTTTTAGGGAAAGTACTCTTTTAGGAGCAGGCATATTAAGAACCAAGTATACATAATGCGGGATCGCCATAAATTTGGCGAGGGCTGGTCACCCAAGGATCGCATGGTATGAGGTCTCGAAGTCAGCAACCTCGAACTTGATGTACTCGGTTCTGAAGTTTGCTTCCGTCCCGAAGGTAACTGGTAATGTGACCTGGCCCAGGGGGATTGCTGCGTTGCCTGGGACAATGCTATAGAATGGTAATGTGACATGGTATGTAGGCTGTAGAATGTCTAGGCCCATCTTCTTGAACGTGTTTGCGAAGATAACATTGAGTCCGCTGCGTCCATCAATGAGTACTTTAGTCAGTCTGGCATGTGCCACGACTGGGTTTAAGACCAGAGGGTATCTGCCCGGATTTGCAAAGTTTGTCCATTGGTCCGTTCTGGAGAATGTGATGGGCACTTCTGACCACTTTAAGTATGTTGGGGTGGCAGGTTCTATCGCCATGATCTCTCGCAGAGTGAGCTTCTTGGCGCGCTTCGACCGGTTCAGGGTTTCCCCACTGAATATTACTGCTACGACGTTCTCGACATTTGGGAAGTTATTGCCGGGGTCTTTGTCATCTTTGTCTTCCTTTTTCATGTCGGTTTTGAGAGCATCTGGTGTTTGCTTGTCGAATTCCTGCTTTAGGTGAAAGCACTTCGCCATTGTGTGCTTGCCATTGGGGTGGTAAGGGCAAGAACCGTTCATGACGTCTGCCGCTGAACGAGTCTTACGATTAGGGTGCTGGACCGCCGCGACTGTGTTGGCTGGCTTGCGCTTCCTGTTATCGCGATTGAAGTCCCGATTGTTTGGGCGATCGTTGCGTCGGTCGCCGTTGTCTTTGTTGTGATTGTTGGTATTGTTATCGCGATGTCTGTCGAAACGCTCCCGCTCGCGATCGTCTTGGTCTGCCCATTCGGCGACAATGCGTCGTAGCTCGCTGATGTTTCCTGGGTGGCGTCGGCCGAACTCACGGTGTAGTTCTCGGCTGTAGAGACCGTCATGAAAGCAGTCTATTACTTGTCGGTCAGAGATATCAATGATTGTAGCTCTTTTATCGAAGAATCTCTTGATGTATTTTTGCAAGGTTTCGCCTTTTCCTTGTTTGCAAGATGCCAGTTCATAACGGGTTCTGGGTCGAGCCCAGGTTCCCTAGAAGTTGGTGGTAAACTTCCTGGTGAGATCATCCCAGGAATCAATGGACCCAGGACGGAGGCCCTCGAGCCATGTTAGGGGCGTGGTATCAAGCATAACGGGGAAGTAACTGACTTTGATATCGTTGGATCCTCCAGCCATCTGGATGACCGTAGAGTAAATTCGGAGCCATTGTTCAGGGTATTTGTTTGCCCGTGAACTTCTCAATTCCTGTAGGTTTGAACTTTCTTGGCCATTGGATCTCTTTTATGCGCCTGGAAAAGGCTGGAAAGCCGTCATATTTGTCGCCTGGTGATCGGTCACTCCGGAAGCTAGAGGTGCTATGGTCGGAGTCGTATTGTCGTCCACGGTTGTTGTTTTGGGGAGGTCGATCGCTGTAATTTGAGTACTCTTGATATCGGTGACGATCGTTACGGTCCTCTCCCCGGCGATCGTTGCGGCGTTCTTCGTGACGGTTGTAATGGCGTTCTTGATCGCGTGGTCAGTTTCTGTAATTGTGGTGGGGAGGAGGCCCGTAGTTACAGTCGTAGTCTGCGCGGCGACGGAGTTCCGATTCCATGCGCCGTTGTTGACTTGACTGAATGACAGAGCGAGCATTGCGGTTGTCATTAATGACATTGCGAAGGTCTCGATCACGTGGCCTTGCCACGTCTTGGTTGTTACTGCGTCCTCTCCCCTGCTGGTGGTTGCGATCAGCGTCTTGGCCATGTCGATGTCCTCCTGTGGTCGCGATTGAAGCCTCATGTGGGGGTGGTCTCTCAGCGTCTGGGCGTCTGGTGTCTGGAGTGTGGTGGCTAGGATTCACCTGGTTCGTAGCCTTCTGAGCCGTGTCGAGGAGTGAGAGCACTTGTCTGACCGCAGGGGTGTCGGGCATGGCCCTGATGAGTTCTGCTGCGACGGAGATGTTTAATGGCGCGTTTTGGGATACTAACTGATCGCCGACCATGCCAAAATCCTGTGTAAGGTTTCGCATGGCATTGGCGCGTAGCGCGGCGTTAAGGCGCCTCTGCTTGCGCTTGGCGTTCCTTGCTTGCTGCGCGGTCTTTTGCTCCTCTGTTTCTTCGTTAGCAGTGCGTTCCTCTTCAGAAACGTCGGTGATCAACTCACGATCGTACTGAGTGCCTTGGTCTTTGTTGCCAGCCATGAACATCTGACGGCTTGGGTCTTGATCGCTGAGGACGATCTGAGTTGGTTAAAAGTTATCGCTCGAGCTTTCAGTTGGGGTGGTGAGCGATGCAGTCTTGCCGTCTTGGAAGGGGAGTTCTTCTAGTATGACGGCAGCAAGTCTTGAGTCGTTGTCCTGGGAGGTGTCGGCCGGAATCGCTCCGGGCCAGTGAACGGCGAGTCCTCCCGGTGTTCTGGTCACGACTAGGCTGGACGGGAGGTGGACGAGTGGTTCCTCTAACACGAACTTGGTGTTGAAGTGAGCGTGAGGATGGTGAAGTCATCGTCGTTGTCCATCGTTGGCGATGATGCCGGCTCGAGGTCTTCGGGGTGACTTGGCTTTGAGTGGGACTCCTAGGTCGTCCTCGCCTCTGCTTTTGTGATGAGACTCTGTTTATGTGAATTTGTTACATTGGAGAATTCGTTTGGGGGCTGATATGGGGGGTTGTCCGATGGCGTGGCCAGCTCAGAGTTCCCTGCTCTTTCCATAACTGGGATTGAGTTGTACCCGGACTCGGCCTGGTGAATCCTGATCGAACTTGGGGTTAAGATCAAACTCGGATTTGGAGCCGAGATCGAGTTGGAGGTAGGCGCCGAGCAAGAGCTGGAGTTGTTCGCGAGGTAGCTTGTGAACCTACCATCGCTTTCGGCGACGAATGTCCATGCGCCGAAAACGAAGGTGGCTCCTTCTTCGATGTCGGCGATCTTAAAGAGGGTGAATCCCATCGTCCCTGTCGGCGAACTTTCGGCGATCGGCCCCATGGTGGGCGCCAAGTGTCGACGAATTATGTCGAGCACGTCTATCTGGGGGTATCCCAAGGAGTAGATTAGTGGGTCTCACCGAGTTCTAGGAACGACAGTGCACGAACAAAACAAAGATTTAGACAGGTTCGGGCCGCGAGTAGCGTAATACCCTACGTCCTGTGTGTTTGATTGTATTGTATGTGAGTTGAGTTGTTTTGAGGGGGTCCCTACTCCTCCTTATATACTCGGGGAGCAGAGTTACAAATTGATTACAAAGACTACTCGTATCCGATCTGGAAGGCTACATTAAGGTAATCTATCACGAATACGAGTAGTTTTACTACTTGACTACATCGTCCTATACCCTATCCGGCTAGTCCAAAGCAGTCGGGTTATAACTCTCCATATTGAGTAGTTTAATTCTTTAGATGAGTGGCCCTAGGGATCCTGGCCCCACAAGGGTCTTGCTCGCTGAGGGAGAAGATGATCTGGGTGGCTGAGAAGTTGTCGCTCGAGCTTTCTGTTGAAGTGGTGAGCGATGCAATCTTGCCGTCTTGGTAGGGCAGTTCTTCTAGGATGACTGCGGTAAGTCTTGACTCGTTGTCCCGGCAGGTGTCAGCTGGGATCGCTCCAGGCCAGTGAACGGCGAGTCCCCCTGGTGTTCTGGCTATGACTAGTCCGGACGGGAGGCAAACAAGTGGTTCTTCCAACACGAAATTGGTGCTGAAGTGGGCGTGGTGGCGTAGGCGTGCGACGTTATCAGGAGCGTCACTTAGTAGGACGGTGAAATCATCGTCGTTGTCCCTCGATGGCGTTGATGCCAACTCAAGGTTTTTGAAACGATCTACCTTCGAGTGAAGCTCCTGACTCGTCCCTCCTCTTCCTCTCGTGGTCTACATCTATTGATATGGAGCCACCACGTTAGAGAGTTCGAACGGGAGTCGATCTGGGGGGTTGTCCGATGGCGTGGCCAACTCGAAGTTCCCTGCTCTTTCCATATTTGGAGTCGAGTTGTACCCAGACTCGACTTGAGGAATCCCAGACGATCTTGGAATTAGGATCGAACTCGGAGTTGGGACCGAGATCGAATTTGGAGTAGTCGTCGAGATTTGCCTCTTGACGAGGCCTCGTAAAGATCTTGGTGGAGTCGTCGTTGTCGAGTAGGGGCTGGGTTTGTTCGCAAGGTAGCTCGCGAACCTGCCATCGCTTAAGGCGACGAAGGTCCACACACCAAAGACGAAGGTGGCTCCTTCCTCGATGTCGGTGATCTTGAAGGCGATTGATCCCATCGTCCCTAATGGTGAGCTTTTGGCGAGTAACCCCACGGTGGGCGCCAAGTGTCGACGATTTATGTCAAGCACGTCTACCTGGGGGTACCCCAGGGAGTAGATTTGTGGGTCTCGCCGAGTTCTAGGAACGATAGTACACGAACAACACAAATATTTAGACAGGTTCAGGCCGCGAGTAGCGTAATACCCTACGTCCTGTGTGCTTGATTGTATTGCACGTGGGTTGAGTTGTTTTGAGGGGGTCCTTGCTCCTCCTTATACATCCGGGGAGCAGAGTTACAAGTCAGTTACACAAACTACTCGTATACAGCAAGGATTATTATAATAAGGTAATCTATTATGTATCATGTTCGAATACGAGTAGTTTCATTAATCAACTACACCGTCATGTACCCTAACCGGCTAGTCCAAAGTAGTCGGATCAAAACTCCATATCGAGTAATTTAATCCCTTGGATGAGTGGCCCTAGGGATCCTGGCCCCACAGTTATGTACTTATTGCAGGGGAAATAATGCAACACCTTCTGGAGGTTTCGGTAGCTTCATCCAGCCTAACTTGTCTCAACAATTTAATTTTCTTGGAGAACATTGTCAGTCAGAAGAAGAATTCTTGACTCCTATTTCAGCTAGGGACAATACATATGTTAATGTTGACAGTGTTGATGAGGCACCTAGGACTGAGAAGCGAATCTTTTGGACTCAAGAAGAAGATGTCAGGATGGTGAGTCTCATTGCAATCTCATGGTGTTTGTAGTTTATTCACTTACCATAATAGCAAGTAGATAATATATGCTTATTACATTTACAGATGAGCTCTTGGCTGCTCAATTCAACGGACTCAACCGTTGGTGCTGATAGGAAGAATGATCAATATTGGACTGATGTTGAGGCTACTTACAATGAGACTACACCAAGTCATAGGAGAAGAAATGCCAAGCAAATCAAGGACCGCTTTCATAAGATAAATAAGTGGACTGGCCTTTTCCATAGTGTTTGGTTGAAGGCTAGAATGATTTATATAAGTGGCTATAATGATCAAATGTGGATTGAGAATGCCCCTGTATTCTATGTAAAAGACAATGAGAAACTCAATCTATGTCCTTTTGTGTTGATGAAAGTATGGAACACAGTAAAAACTGAAGCAAAGTGGATCACATACAACAATGGACTTAAAGCAGCAAGAAAAAAAACAGGAACAAAGGGTTTAGGCAAGGAAAATGAAGGAGGGTATGGTAGCCCTGTACATGTAGATGAACTTGAAGAACAGCCAAGACCAATGGAGCAAAAGGCTGCTAAAAAACTAAAATATGCCAAAAGTAAGGATGTGGAGTATATTGATCTTGAGGAGCTAGATAAATTTGATAAACTCCAGGACGAATAGAATGCAAATAGGCTGAAAGTGTTGGAAGTGCAGCAGAAGTTATCATCTGAGAAGATGGAACAAACAAAGGTTGCTCATCTTGCGGCAACGGAACAGAAAGAGGTAAGAAAATATGAATTAGAGAGTAGGATGTTCGAAACATTCAACCACCTGTCAATGGATGTATCACTGATGTCTGATGAAGAAAAGTTAGATCGTGAAATTACTATGAAGTGATTAAAAAAGAATCTGTTTGCTGAGAATTGAGGTGAGTTTCATTCTGTTATTTTAGAGAGTAAATTGAACATGTGTTGCCTCATAGAATGTTAGCATGGCGTTTTCTCAGAAATTGAACACTTTTGTTATATGAGATTTTCTGATTGGTAAAATGGCATTTTACAGGTCTCTGATTGTTTTGGTGGGATCGCCTGGGTGATCAAGTGCCTCTACTTTTTGTCTGTCTTTGGTTCCAATAGACGATCAGCTTACCTGTGTTTGGTGCTTCAAGTTGGTGATAAGATACTATTTTGTGTGCAAAGTTATGATGCGCATGTTGGGTTTAGCTAATTTTCTGTGAACTCAAATGCGTGTGAACTGAAGATGCATGTGAACTGATAGTGCGTGTGAACTGATGGGGCATGTAAAATGACGGGCCATGTGAATTGATGATGCATGTGTGAACTGATAGGCCTGTGAACTGATGAGCCATGTGAACTGATAGTCCGTGTGAACTGATGGGGCATGTAAACTGACAGGCCATGCAAATTGATGGTTCATGTGTGAACTGATAGGCGTGTAAACTGATGAGCCATGTGTGCGTATATAAATAACCAGAACATGTCACGGGTGATGCATTCCAGCCACTGTATCCATTGTCTAGTCAATGTCGTCTGGTGATGATGCTGCTCCTGAAGATCCTGTGCCTGAACAAGACGCACAGGAACAATTGGAGGAACAAGAAGCTGCGCCTGAAGATGATGAGCAGGAACACCTTGAAGAAGTTGATCCAGCGGAAGTATATACACTTGAAGATTTTCTTGCCAAGAATGAAATAATGGAATCATTTCGAAGGAAGATTGTCGAGAAATTGAAGGCCAATATCGAAGGATCTTCTCAGCCACCTCGCCATCGCCAGCGTCAAAGTGGACCTCGAAGGTACATACCTAGGCCAAGAGAAAAGGGGCACAAAGATTTAGTTGCTAATTATTTTTCAGCAAATCCTATCCATACCGATGAGCAGTTTTAGAGGAGGTTTCGGATGAATAAGCCTTTGTTCCTTCAAATTGTCGATACCCTGTCTAAGTGGGATATATTTTTTACCCAAAGAGTTGATGCAACGGACCGAGATAGCCACTTACCTCTCCAAAAGTGCACTGCAGCCATTCAAATGCTAGGATATGGCACACTAGCTGACGCACTAGATGAAGTGTTAAAGATTGCACCGAGCACTTCTTTGGAATGTTTAGGAAAATTTGCTGAAGGGATAATAGAATGTTTTGGCGGCGAGTACTTGCGTCCTCCGACAAGTGATGAACTAGAAAAAAATTTACAAGAGAATGAGTCTCGTGGCTTTCCAGGCATGAAAGGAAGTATTGATTGTATGCATTGGCTGTGGAAGAATTGTCCAAAAGGTTGGGCAGGCATGTTTACCAATGGTTTCAAAGGAAAACCTACTGTGATCCTTGAAGCGGTAGCATCTCGGGACCTTCGTTTATGGCATGCTTTTTTTGGTAACGCCGGGTCTCAAAATGATATCCAAGTGTTAAACAAGTCACCATTGTTCATTCATGCGATAAAAGGAGAAGCACCCCGAGTGAGTTATACTGTAAATGGAATGCAGTATGACACAGGGTATTATCTTGCCGATGGAATATATCCTGAGTGGGCTGCCTTCGTGAAGACAATAAGAAAACCTCAAATGGAGAAACATAAATTATATGCACAACGACAAGAAGGGGCAAGGAAGGATGTCGAGTGCGCATGTGGCGTGTTGTAATCCCGTTTTGATATTGTCAACCATCCAGCACGGTTGTGGAAAAGGAATAAACGTTGTTAATATAATGCAAGCTTGCGTTATCCTCCATAATATGATAGTGGAAGATGAAAAGGATTTGGTTAGAATTTCATTGGCTTTGAATGAAAATCCAAATGCAACCATTGTCCTATCACTGGAAGTGCAAACAAATAACAACCCTTGCTTTGTCGAGGCGCTTAACAGAAACTCGGCTATCCGGGCTGCCTCTACACATCGACAACTCAAGAATGATTTAGTTGAGCACATATGACAGCGTCATGGGCCAAGAGGAGGTTAGATCCATGTGTCAAATGAAATGGTGACTTTATTATTATACCACATCATGAATTCCTAAGACCATTTCATATATATATATATATAATTATTATATACATGTTTATTTTACGAGTCAAGTGGAATATTTAAATGTATCGTGCATTGTCTCATGTATGCAACAAAATAGCTACAAAGATTAAGTATGCACTAGATCATCATGATTTGTGTGTCAAAGGATGAATTAAACACCCTGCAGACAGCCAAACAGACAACTCAGTGTAGAATCTGTTTGTTTAAAGTGTCTGTTTGTGTAAAAAGACAACAAACTGTCTACATTGTTGTACTTGCCCTAAGGTATCCATCCTCTGTAACGAGCGGGTGCAACCTTCCACAGCAATGCAAGGATGGACAGATGAGTCAAGACTGCGTCAAGAACATGGTTTGTGTAAAATGATCTGGCTAACTCCTCGGACAACAGCCAAATATGTCTGGTGGACTGTCAAATTCAATCAGGTATTGCTACATAATAAGTAATTGTATCGTGTATTACAAATGGCATTGCACACACAAATCTTTGATTATGATTTGTGAAATAATTACGCCACTACGTACTATTTTATTATCGTGCAGAACATCATAAGTTCTTACTGATATAAAGGTATTGGGTTGGTGGTTAAAAAGCCCAATAAAGTGGTTCATGGCCCTAGAACCAGAATGTTACTCCAAGAGATATTTTGGAATAAAAATATTGTTCAATGTTCAACTCAAAATTAATTAAATACTTATACAAGGACCTGATTTAGGACACGTATTTATAGGCCTAAGGGAAGACCAGATTTCTGCAATTTACAATCTTATTACCCCAGTGTGTTTGGTATGGCGGGGTACTAGCCATTCTTGGCATATTCATGGGTCTTCTTGCATTTACTCCATTTGGCTTCAGTTTTGTCCCCTTTAGGTGATATAAATGATGTCTGTTAGTAACATGTGTCACCTTTGTTCTCCATCTTTTTTCTTGTAAAAAATCCATATTTTTAGCAAGACATATTGTCGTTCTCCTTCCGTACTTATGTTGAATCATCCCACAAATATGTGCATCGCTGGGCTTCCGCAAGGATTGATCCCGGCTCACATTCAATAAGTATCTTCCGCATGGGCCTTACTATTTCACTATGCTACATACTCTTTTCTTTTTTTTCGAAAACTATGCTACATACTCAGTTATGTCAATTATGATTGATTCCGTGTCATTACCATTGGATGTAGACAAACAAAAATGAGCATCACAAAAATTGCAATCAATATGTAGCATAGTGAAATAACTGTGTAGCATACTATTTCACAGGAGTAAATTTTTTATTTGACACTAAAATAAAACTCGGTTCCTTTCTTGGCCCTAAAAAATTTTTTGTTCTCTATTTAACACTGACTTTTTACTTCATTTCTTATTTGACATTTTCATCACTTTTAAAAGTTAAGTCAATCGAAACGTCCTTCAAATCACCTCCAAAATTCATCAAACTTTTTCTTACAATACATCAAATAGACGTGAACATATATTATTCAAAATAATACATGCACCTTTATAGTTTTAAATTTAAAATTCACCAAACTAGACTTTTTAAAACTAATCTGAATCTTATCGCACTAAAATACTTTCAAAAAATTAAGAAAAAATAACTAATATTTGTCACATGTGATACAACATTGTATAAAAATTATTTTCCATCATAAGTTCAATAGATAATTATGAGTTTCATCTAAAATTTCTAAAATACCATGTTCTTCCCAATTCTGTATGTAACTTATAACGAAAAATAATTTTATAAACTACCACATTACTTATGGTGAATAATAGTTATTTTCCCATCATTTTTTGAATGTATTTTGGTGCGATATCGAAAGGAACAACACAAAAATGAAGAATTGAAGTAAACTTCTTAGAATAATAAACTATACATAGCTAAACTAAATTTTATCTTGTTTCCTCTACATTCTAAATGAAGAAGAAGATATTGCAGTCAATATATTTATTTGATTTTGTGTTGTATATATGTCTTTGTCTTCTCCCCTATACAAGTAAACTATAACTTCAAGTTGCACTCATGCAAGGCATTCGAACATCTAGTTGCAGCAATGTAAGTCGTTAGCTATGGCTTCGATATATCATTCTACTTAGTATTTGTTTTTTGTTTTCTCGCACAATATAAGTGCCTTTTAATAATAAAGGCATATACAACATACTCCTATTTTATAGAGTCATAATTTATCCCCTTAGCTATGGCTCCAGAGACAACAGCATGATCAAAGAGCATGTAGACGTTTGCATGTTTTTGGACTCCCGGTTCTTAATCACAAAAATATCAGACTTAGGTGGCCCTGAATAATTTCAATAAAGGACCAGCAGCGCAGTACCTACAATTTTCAGGTGATGGCTAGCTGCTGAAAATCATGCTATTGCACAGCTAATTTATAAGATTATTAGATTCTTGCTTGCAGAATCTTTTTCCCAATGCTGCAAAGCACATGAATTAAAACAAAGATTCTCCGCTGTGAATGTAGCCACCAAAACATGTTTGAGCCATTATTGAGTCCTTCAAGAGAGAATATGACAAACAATAGTAAACAGTAAAAGGTGCTGCTGGTTGTACATATGCTCCTCTCCCGTTCATATATCCTTACTGCCACAATTTATCTAGGAGCTAGAAGCAATGAAGAAGCCGAGATATAGAACAAAGTTTTGTCTCTGAAATGCATCGTTCCAATGACTAAGAATAGGAGGCACATGGAAATTTTCGGGTGCTCACCATCTACAGCTATGCTCGAGGTCTAGAAGTAGCTGAAGTACAGTTAAGTCATACCGTTGGGGCAAACATACCGATTGCTATTTTCGTAGTAATTTTACAGATAGCTTGATTGAGTAACTCAGTGCAACCCTGTTGAGGAGCATGCAGAAAATAAGGACGAATTCAACAAAACAAAAAGGGGTTTAATGGTGAGGAGAAAACGGAAAGGATGTGATTACATGAATCGACTAAAGTTCTTCCATTTCTATTCACATGCACTCCTACATGATTTATTCACACCAGGAGGATTGGTACGTTTTGTGGATTTTGACTGTCAGTATGTCAGGATGACAAATTATTAGTACCCAGAAACAATGAAACCACCTGCTTAATTAGTTCTTAAGTTTCTATTAATTTATTGATGCCACTCAGAGAGACAAATATGTGTACCTTAAATGAAACTATTTATTGATTATTTAACATCTGCGCGGCCATGTTTCTCACTGTTGTTGAAACTGGACATGGCGTGCAATGAAATTGGGAAGGTTGGATGACACACCCGTCTGGGCTCCCTTATTCTTGTCACTGAAAATTTTAAACCACCTGTAGATCACCAAAGCGGATCGCAGGGAGAATATGTGTGAACATTTGCAATCTTCTCCAATGCTGTGTAATATGTAAATTCACACATTAAAACAAAAAAATGGAAGTAATAACTAAGTGAAAACTTTGTTGCAATCACCGTTTACAAAAGCAATTAGGCAACCTCAAAGATTAGTTAACAACACAGCACTGACATTGAAACAAGTAGCAGTTCCACTACCAGAATGATCAACATCTGCACCGGGTGGGAAAGCCCTTTAGCACCGGGTTTCCCACCCGGTGCAACTAATCCGAGGCTAAAGGGGTACCCCTTTAGCACCGGGTTGAATAACCGGTGCTAAAGGGTCCCTTTAGCACCGGGTGCAGCCACGACCCGGTGCTAAAGGCCCTGCCCCGCAGCGCCTTTGGCAGGCCCTTTAGCACCGGGTTGTGGCTGCACCCGGTGCTAAAGGCCCCGGATTTCTTTTTTTTTGCTTTTTTCAGTAGCCATGCATGCAGGTCTATATACGTGTATATACGTATATATTCTAATACGTGTATTCTAATGCGTATTCGGCCGACTCTATATTCATATTAGCTGACATTTCATCAAAATAGAAGACATATATATTACAAAAGTAGATATTCATGCATGTCAACTCGAGTTATATATATTTAAACTGTTTTTTCTACTTAATTAAGATTGACGACTAGCTTGTTGGACTGTCCGGCACGTCCTCCAGTACTGGCGAGTGGAATTCTCCTCGGGGATTGACGACCTCGTCCCAGATCCATCCGACGAGCTGTTCTGCAATTGCGTCAATTCTTTCTAGCTCCAGAGACTCTTCCTTCAGGTTTAACATCTATAATTTACAAATAATTGAAAGATATTTAATCCGCCGAGTTGGAGACAATAATTGTGCACTTAATAATAATGGAAATGTGTTTATTATTACGTACCATAATATCGTGTTGTGTAAGCTTTTTATGTCCCCAATTCCACATGTAATCGCAAACATAGTATGCACATAAATTATTTCCCTTCCCCTGTTTGGCACACTGTCGACCAAAAGAAATTAAGTAAAATTCATATAATATATTAGCCGAGGCGTACATGTACAAATTACTTGCTTACCGGAAAGCCAATGTTCCATTTTAGTGTTTCATGTTGAATACCCGGGTGTTATTGACGAAATTGATTCCAGGCCTTGCGAACAAAAAAATTGAGTTAAGTCATTGCGAGTGTAAGGGGTGAATTAAGTAGGGGAAAATATACATCACCTTGTCATCATGTCCATGATGTTCTGTAGTTTTTCTTTTGGAGTGTGCAATGAATCAAAGACGTTCACGACACCCCGGTCAGGACACAATATTATTAGGAACCAGTGGAATCTGTATACATGTATACATTATAATCAGAAATGAAATAGTACACAGACAGTATAAGAAGCCTGTGTATGTACTCACTCGATGTTGTACGGGATTAGTATGGAGTCGCAGTAATTTTGTTTCTTAATATACTTGTATAGGTTTCCATATGTTTCCTCAGGATTCATCAATATCATTTCTTCACTTATCCTTCGAGGATCCACGAAACCAACGTCATATATCCCGGATCTCCGACATTTTTGAATCTCCATTCTGCATATGTTAAGCAATAAATAAAGCCCGCGTCAGCATAGATTGGAATTATTGTTTTCAAACTGTGAATTATAAGCAACAACAAAGTACTTATAGTGTCCAACAGGTGATCAAATCCACGTCCATGGCGTCGCGGTGGTACAGCTCATATATATCCTTAAACCTCAGCCAGACCCAATCATCGTCACCATTGTAGAAATCATGGTCCTTCACGCCTATTTTGATCATGCGTCGTTTATTCCTTCTTGATTCTTCCAAGTACCACTCATGGAATCGGCGCGTCTTTGTCTGTAGCTTGCTCTCCATTTCAGGAGGGACCATAGGCTCGCCAAGCTTAAACGGCCACTTCAACGTTGTGTTTACAGGCACCTCTTCTTCCCCCAGGACTTGCGCTCTGGTTAGTCCAGTCTCGGCCATTACTCGTTGCACGTTAATCTCGTCCAGAGATGGCAATGGACCCAAGGGCCGCTGAGGTTGCTCGCCGAGCTGAGGAACCTTTTTGGATAGGCCCGCCTCCTTATCTGCAGCCTTCCGCTTCCGGCGAGATTTTAGTAATGAGCGGTCATAGTCTGTTACTATTACTTCCTTCTGTTGACCCTTGCTCAAATTACCGAGGAATGACTTGACGACAGTGGGATCAAGCTTCGGCTCCGGCTCAGGTTTTTTCCTCCACTCGGCCATTTGCCTCTTTGTGTCTGCTTTGACCGAGGCTTCGAGCTCCTCTAGAGTCTTCTCACCCGCTCTTTTCTCTGGTGCGGGCTTCTCTCTGGTTTTCCGTGCCTTCTTCGCTGGTGGAGTGGGGGCAGAGGCTTTAGTGCGGCGTCCCCTCTTCGGCAGAGGGGGCGGAGACCTCCGCGGCGGAGGAGACGGAGACCTCTTCGGCGGAGGAGACGGGCTTGCATCAGGAGCTCCCGGAGAATCGTCATGATCCGGTGGATCTCTTGGAGACGGTGGAGGTGACGGAGGCTTGTTGGTAGCCGCAGGTGTACCGGGTATGACGACGTCTGCCTTGCTCCATAGAATGATGCAGTGAGAACACTGACCGAGTTTTGTTTCTCCGTCACCTCCGGGGATGTCAAGTTCCAAGTCTTCCCAGTTGGTGACGACTTGCTCCACCTCAACAGGTACGTAACCATGTGGAATGTCATTGCAGTGCCATTTTTGCCCTTCTTCCACACGTTTGGTCATACCGTATGCGACCTGATAATTTAGTAGTCACAAAGAAAGTTAGTAAATGAATGGTATTTACGGTGAAATGTATGCAGTATGAACTAAGGTCGCATACGTACCACCACAACTAAGTTCTTCTGCCTGACGACAAGCTCGCACGTGGTCCGTTGAGTTATTTCATCCATGGTGTAACGGACCACTTCGGCGGCCTGTGTGGAAGCATGACTGCTTTGATATTGTTGTGGAGGGCTAATAAGGGCCGCATCTTGGAGAGGTGCATGCTCTGTGGAACCGGTCCCGCCTGCGGCTTGTTGGAGAGGTGCATGCTCTGTGGAACCGGTCCCGCCTGTGGCTTGTTGTATCTGCAGCCATGCTACCTTCATCCATCGCTCCATATCTGACTCCATTTCTTGGAGCTTTGAGCCCTGGGCGGCAACCGTTTGCTCTAGGTCCCTCACCCTCTGCTCATATTCGGCCTTCTTCCTCGAACGGCTCCTATAGGTGGCGGCGTGCTCTTGGAAACCTTTCTTCCATGAGATGCTTGTGCCTACGCCGCGCGTCCGTCCAGGATGCTCCTTGTTCCCTAAGGCATAGGTTAGCTCATCTCTGTCTCTATCAGCAACAAATTCTCCCCTCTCAGATGCCCTGAGGATATCGAGGAGACGCTGAGCTAGTTCTCACAAGTCCTCGGGAAAAACTAAGGAGCCGTCGATTGGGCTTAGGATGCCTCCATGACCATAGTACCAATGCTTGGTCCTTGTGGGCCAGTCATGTGTCGCTGGATTGATGCCTCTAGCATATAGATCTTCTTCCATCTTCTCCCATTTAGCGATGCTTGCCTTGTAACCTCCCGAACCCATCTTATGAGAGTACTTCTTATTTGCGGCGTTTCCAGCATTTCTAACGCTAGCCGTTGCACCCTCTTCGGAGGTTTTGTACTCAAGGAATGCTTCCCACTCGTCATCAGTGATCTTCTTATACTTCTCAGGATCCGGGGCCTCTCCGGTTTTGAGAAAATGCGAGTACAACTTCTTCTTGAAATCCTGAAACAGAACTGCCATCTTCTTCATTGTCCAATCCCTCAGTTCTGCTTCATGAGTGCTAGGCCAGTCGAATATTGCCTTTAATTCCCTCCATAGCATCTCCTTCTTTGTATCGGGGAGCACGTACTCCTGAGTGGGGTGTGTGGACTTCCATTTTCTGATACTAATGGGCACATTGTCCCGTACAATTACCCCGCACTGAGATACAAATTTCTTGGCCACTTTTGGGGGCTCAACTGGCTCCCCGTCATCCTCCACTCGGGTGATGTGTAACTTGACATCCTTCAGCTTCTTCGTGGTCGATCGTTTTGATTTCTTAGCTCAACTTGTAGAAGCAGAGTCGGCCTACACAAATTACATATATACGAGATGATATAGAGATGGTATACATAATTGACATGTACAGTACAAATTTATGTTATCTATATACACACCTGACTAGACGAGGGCTCGTTACCGGCCCCTTCAACATTTTCGGCCTGGACATTGGCGGCCCCTTCAACATTTTCGGCCCTTGCAACATTGTCGCCCTGGATATTGTCGTCCCTTCCAATGATCCCCAACACATCATCCATGGACATTGGTTGGGTTACAATATTGAAAAGTTGATTCGCAAAGAATGTGTCGTTGTCCTCTTGCATGGGTGGGACAGGGGTGTTGTTGTCCTCTTGCATGGGTGGGACGGGGTTGTTGTTGTCCGCCATCTATAGAATTAAAAATAATTGATAAGAAATATATACAAAGCATACATATTCCCAATATTTCTAACATTTTCGCTAAGGGGGTCGGTGCGTGAAAAACGGATTCGCCAAGGGGTTCGGGTGCGCGTTGTGAATTGATTCGCTAAGGGTTCGGGTACGTGACGCGAACGGGTTCGCTAAGGGGGCCGGTGCGCGAAAAACGGATTCGCTAAGGGGTTCGGGTGCGCGGTGGGTTCGGGTACGCGATAGAATTTCCGATAATAAACATTTTCGATAGTATACATTATACAAACATATAACATTTCCAATATACATTTAAATGAAGCACATATATTTCTAATATACATAGAATTAAAAATAATTGATAAGAAATATATACATTTAAATGAAGCACATATATTTCTAATATACATAGAATTTCCAATATACATTTAAATGAAGCATTTTCCAATATACATTTCAAACAAATAACATTTCCAATATACATTTCAATGTAAATATCTCCAATACATTTAAATGAAGCATTTTCCAATATACATTTCAAACATATAACATTTCCAATATACATTTAAATGAAGCACATATATTTCTAATATACATAGAATTAAAAATAATTGATAAAAAATATATACATTTAAATGAAGCACATATATTTCTAATATACATAGAATTTCCAATATACATTTAAATGAAGCATTTTCCAATATACATTTCAAACATATAACATTTCCAATATACATTTAAATGAAGCACATATATTTCCAATATACATTTCAATGTAATTTCTAATATTTTCAATGTATGTGGTTAGAGAACGCGTTCGGCCAAGCGCATTTGGTTAGCGAACGCGTTCGCTAACCAAATGCGCATGGCCGAACACGTTCGCTAAGCAAATGTGCATGGCCGAACGCGTTCGGCCATGCAACGGGTACCTGCACACACAAACACGTACACGGCACGAAGGCCGGCTCACAAACATGCACGCACGGCACGAAGGCCGGCTTCACAGAGGCTCACCGTGATGGGCGGCGGGCGACGGCGGCGCGGGGACGAGCGGCGGCGGCGGTGAGAGGACGAGGAGCGGCGCCGGTGCGGGGACGACGGGCGGCGCGGGGACGAGGGGCGCCGGCGCGGGGACGACGGGCGCGGGGACGACGACGGCGGCGGGGACGACGGGCGGCGGCGGCGTGGGCGCGGCCGGGGACCACGGGTGGCGGTGGCGTGGGCGCGGGGACGACGGGCGCGGGGATGACGACGGCAGCGGGGACCACGGGTGACCACGGCCGGGCGGCGGGGACGACGGGCGCGGGGACGACGACGGCGGCGGGGACGACGGGCGCGGGGACGACGACGGCGGCGGGGACGACGGGCGGCGGCGGCTGAGGAGACGAGGCGCCGGCGGTTTCGATCTGTGAGATGAGGGCGAAGTGAGGGAGGGGAGAGAAGTCCCCGGCCTATATAGGTCCCCCGCCTTTAGCAACGGGTGCAACCACGACCCGGTGCTAAAGGCCCTTTAGCACCGGGTCTATACAGCACCCGGTGCTAAAGGCCCCCCTTTAGCACCGGGTCTTCCCACCACCCGGTGCTAAAGACCCTTTAGCACCGGGTCTTCTACACCCGGTGCTAAAGGCCGTAACTGTGCGCCAGACGAAAATTGGTGGGGGCCTTTAGCACCGGGTGCAGCCACGACCCGGTGCTAAAGGGGGGGGGCCTTTAGCACCGGGTCTGTACAGCACCCGGTGCTAAAGGCCCCCCTTTAGCACCGGGTCTTCCCACCACCCGGTGCTAAAGGCCCTTTAGCACCGGGTCTTCTACAGCCGGTGCTAAAGGCCGTAACTGGCGCCAAACGAAAATTGGGGGCCTTTAGCACCGGATTTTAGATCAACCCGGTGCTAAAGGCCTCAAATTTTTGTTTGGCGCCAGTTTCCAAACCGGCCTTTAGCACCGGTGGCTACTATTTGGGAATCTTATAAATATAGTTTTTAATATATAGTTATTAATACTTGTTTTAATTCAGTTATTAATACCTATTAAAAATATATATTAAATAAGAAAATCTTATAAATTACTAGAAAATCAATATAAAATGCTAGAAAATCTTATAAATTAATAGAAAATCTTATAAATTACTAGAAAATCAATATAAAATGCTAGAAAATCTTATAAATTAATAGAAAATATTATAAATTACTAGAAAATCTTATAAATTACTAGAAAATCTTATAAATTACTAGAAAATCAATATAAAATGCTAGAAAATTTTATAAATTAATAGAAAATCTTATAAATTACTAGAAAATCTTATAAATTACTAGAAAATCTTATAAATTATTAGAAAATCAATATAAAATGCTAGAATTAATAAAAACAATCTTATAAATCAATAGAAAATGTTAGAACATAGGTGGAACATATATGCAAATATAGTCATTACAAATTGGGTGGAACATAGTGCAATTAAATTACATGGCATCATCGTTTACTCGGACACTAATAAACTTTCTCTTTACAAATGTTCCTTGATTGTGATCACGCCGTAGATACGGTGTCTCCTCCGCCGCTAACAGGATGCTTGGGTCATCAGCCACTCAGAATGGAGGCCGGCCATCGAGCATATCATAATCTTCATCCGTCTTGTCCTCAACTCCTACGATTTTTCTCTTTCCAGGAAGAACTATATGACGCTTTGGCTCGTCTTGTGATGGGTCCAATTGCTTACCCCCACCTTTCTTATCCGCCCCTTTCTTCGGTCTACTAGCCATGTCCTTCACATAAAAAACTTGTGTGACAGCTTTGGCCAGGACGAACGGTTCGTCTAGAAAGCCAATCTTGTTTAGGTCCACTAACGTCATTCCATAGTCCGCTTCAACTTTAACACCTCCTCCAGTCAGTTTCACCCATTGGCACTTGAACAGTGGGATCTTCAAAGGTCCGTACTCTAGTTCCCATATCTCCTCTATGATTCCATAGTATGAGTTTGTATTGCCATTGGTGTCTGTCGCGTCAATCCGGACACCACTGTTTTGGTTGGTGCTTTTCTTGTCCTGGGCTCTTGTGTAAAATGTATACCCATTGATGTCGTATCCTTGGAATGTCAAGATCGTGCTCGATGGACCTCTAGCTACAAAAGCTAGCTGCGCATCAATGCCCT
The DNA here is from genome assembly GCA_033239725.1 of Echinochloa phyllopogon. Classification (NCBI taxonomy): domain Eukaryota; kingdom Viridiplantae; phylum Streptophyta; class Magnoliopsida; order Poales; family Poaceae; genus Echinochloa; species Echinochloa phyllopogon. The sequence goes on along the minus strand of BTCW01000015.1, from coordinate 15,561,190 downwards.
CGACACCCATAAGACGTCTTCGCAACCAATCGACGAAAGTACTATTGTGCAGACGCTGAATGAAGGCCGCAGACTTTGTTGAGTTTTCGTCCCTGAGAATCTGCATGTGCTCCTCGATGTACGGAGCAACTAAGGTTGATTGTTGCAAAACTGTGAGGTGCGCTTTACGAAATGTCTCAACGTCCTTGATCACCATCGATCTTCTCCCTAGTGTGCCCTTTCCACCAAGTCTCCCCTCGTGATGGGATTCGGGCACACCAATCGGCATAAGATCGTCGACAAAGTCAACACAGAATTCAATGACCTCCTCTGTTTCGTATCCCTTAGCAATGCATCCTTCTAGACGAGAACGATTACGGACATACTTCTTTAGGACAGCGAAGAACCTCTCAACTGGGAACATGTTGTGTAGAAATACTGGGCCCAATATACGAATCTCTTTGACGAGGTGAACCAATAGATGTGTCATGATATTGAAGAAGGATGGTGGAAATATCATCTCAAAGCTGACAAGACATTGCACCACGTCGTTCTGTAGCTGATCTAAATGGTCTGGATTGATCACCTTCTGAGAAATTGCATTGAGGAATGCACATAGCTTCACAATGGCTTTCCGCACGTTAACTGGTAGCACACCCCTGAGTATGACGGGAAGCAGCTGTGTCATCAACACATGGCAGTCGTGAGACTTCATGTTTGTGAACTTCTTCTCTTTCATATTTATTATTCCCTTAATATTGGAGGAGTAGCCAGACGGAACCTTGATACTGTTCAAGCATTCAAACATGCTTGCCTTCTCTTCTTTGCTGAGAGTGAAGCTGGCAGGACGCAAGTACTGGCGTCCTTTGTCTCTCTTTTCAGGATGTAGATCAGTCCGTTGCTTCAATCGTTTCAGATCCTGACGTGCTTCCAGTGTATCTTTTGGCTTCCCATAAGTACCCAGGAAGCTTATCAAGTTCACGCAAAGATTCTTCGTCAGATGCATCACATCAATCGCGTTACGGACCTCTAAACGTTGCCAATAAGGTAGCTCCCAAAAGATAGACTTCTTCTTCCACATCGCGGCACGACCATCCTCGCCCGTCGGAGCAGCCTGGCTTCCGTCTCCCTTGCCAAACACCACGTGTAGGTCCTTCACCATATCAAATAGCTCTTCTCCACTCCGGTGTCTCGGCTTTGTACGGCGGTCAGCATTCCCGCCAAAATGCGCACATTTCTTTCGTAGCTCATACTTCGCCGGAAGGAATCGACGGTGACCCATGTACACAACTTTACGACAATGTTTCAAATACATGCTTTCGGTTTCCTCTAAACAGTGAGTGCATGCTTTATATCCTATGTTTGATTGTCCTGATAGGTTACTTAGTGCAGGCTAGTCGTTGATGCTTATGAAAAGCAGTGCTCGAAGGTCAATCTGCTCCTGCTTGTCCTCATCCCACATGCTAACACCTTCATTCTTCCACAGCTGCAAAAGTTCGTCAACCAATGGTCTTAGGTACACATCAATGTCGTTGCCAGGTTGCTTTGGGCCTTCGATGAGCACTGGCATCATAATGAACTTCCGCTTCATGCAGAGCCAGGGGGGTAGGTTGTAGATACAAACAGTCACGGGCCAAGTGCTATGACTACTGCTCATTTCACCAAAAGGGTTCATGCCATCGGTACTTAAACCAAGCCTAACATTCCTCGCATCAGCATCAAACTCTGGGAATGCTCTGTCGATGTTCCTCCACTGGGATCCATCGGCGGGGTGTCTCAACATGCCATCCTGCTTACGTTCTTCTTTGTGCCAGCGCATCAGTTTGGCATGGTCTTTGTTCCTGAACAAACGCTTCAGACGGGGTATCAGAGGGAAATACCACATCACCTTCGCAGGGATTTTTTTCTTAGAACGCTCTCCCCAACATCACCAGGGCCGTCCCGCCTGATCTTGTATCGTGCGCAGGTGCAAACCGGACAACGATCCAAGTGTTCGTACTGTCCGCGATAGAGGATACAGTCATTAGGACACGCATGTATCTTCTACACCTCCAAACCGAGAGGGCAAACAACACGTTTTGCTTGATACGTCGTCGATGACAATTTGTTACCCTCTGGAAGAATCTTCTTTACGAGTTTCAGTAGCTCCTCGAAACCCTTATTAGTAACACCATTTGCTGCCTTCCACTGCAGAAGTTCAAGTGTGCTACCCAACTTCTTTAGCCCCTCTTTGCAATCTGGGTACAGGTCAGTCTTGTGGTCCTGCAACATGCGCTGTATCTTTTTCAGTTCCTTATCATTGCCGCAGTCCTTCTCGGCATCACGCAACATTTGCCCGAGTCCATCAGTAGGTTCATTTTCCTGAGCAACATCTTCCTGAGCATCGCCTTCCCGAGCAACATCTTCCTCATCGGCATCACCCATTGCAGCATATGCAAAGGAACCGTAGTATTGAGCCAATAACGGAATGTCGTCATCGGCCTCGTCTTCTTCATCTTCATCCATTAGAATTCCTCTTTCACCGTGCTTCGTCCAAATAGAATAATTCCTCATGAAACCGTGCCTCATTAAATGCACCTGAAGACAACCTCTTTGTTTGTACGATTGTATATTTTTACAATGGGTGCATGGGCAGAACATGAAACCGGACGGCGTCCTGTTAGCCTCGGCGGCATCGAGAAATGTCCTAAGGCCATCACGGAACGCCTGAGCGTGGGGGTCCCCGTACATCCATTGTCTATTCATCTGCATTATTAACAAATAACAAATATACAATACAATTTAAAGATAAAAAAATTTAATATATAAATAAATACAAATTATAATATATATTCCATTATATAAATAAATTTCTAAAACTACATTACTATATTCATTAAATAAATAAATATACCTTCCGTTAAATAAATAAATAACTATTCTACCTTTTAATAAATAACTAATAATATATATTTCATTAAATTAATAAATAATTGTTCCAACTTTTAATAAATAAACCTCTCTAATAAATAAAATACATAAGCCTTATAACTATTCACAAGTCATACAAAATAAAATACTAACTAGCTTGCCTTCTCTCTCCATTTAAAACACAACATGAACACTCTCTCCACCATGAACTCAAGCTCTCTCCTCTCTCTCCTCCAAGAACACAAGCTCTCTCTAGCTAGCTTTACTTTGATTCACAAATCCCTCTATTTCTAAATCATAGAAGGATTACAAGCTAAATAAAACATTAGAGAATGAAAGAGTGTACCTTGTAGTGCTCCTTAGATGAGTAGAATCTTCACAAATTTTGAAAAAATTTTGGGCAGCACCTCCCCTCCCACGACCGAGCAGCATGAACACAGCGCCTAAGTGTTCAGCTGGCTCGGGCGGGGGAGGAAGAAGCCCCTATATTCAAACACATTAGCACCGGGTCGTGGCAAGACCCGGTGCTAATGTGTCCGTCCTGACACATCTTCGCGCCGCCCCCGCTCCTAGCCGTTGGACCCGGTGCTGAAGCCCCATCAGCACCGGGTCCAAAAATGGCCGAGGCGGAGGAGGCGGGCGGATGTGAAGGATTCTGGTAGTGTTCACACGTTTGATTTTTCTTATAATAATAAAAACAAGTAGCGGCTTCAATGAAAATTCTAAAACAAGAAACCGTATGTGCAGACTTTTCGATGCCATGTACACATGTACATTTTCTTCTAACAATTTGGGCCTTGTTTAGATGCAAAATACAGGGTGGAGATTTTGGGGTTTTGGATCACTTCGTAATCAGTGCGTTACTGTAGCATTTCGTTTGTATGTGTGAAAAATTGTCCAAAAATTGATTAATTAGGCTCAAAATGTTCGTCTCGCAGAGTACAACAAAACTGTGCAGTTAGTTTTTGATTTCATCTACATTTAGTATTCCATGTATGTGCCGATATTTTGATGTGATGAGAATCTTCTTTTTGCATAGTGAACTTTGGGGTTGCTTTTTGGAAACTGCTCGTCGTTCGCCGTACTGATGCTGGCTAACTCTTTCTTGCACTCGCACTTTTCCTGTCGTACTTCCAGCGCATGGCCAGCTGCAGCGCCGCCCTCCCATGCGCTGGCGCCGCCTGCTCCCATTAGAGTGTAGTGATTCGTCTGATTTGTTTTAGAATATTGTACGTAGAGGCAATAGCAGTTCTAGTTATGCTAAGATTGATCGATTTGATGAAGAGTGTTTCATGATTAGGATTATTCCGAATTGTCTGAGACACGGCGAGGGGCAGAAGCGGTAGTGCGGAGGTACACGAAATAATCCCTCCTCGGCCGATTGTCTGAGACTTCAGAGCATAGCACTTGGCCACCTCCATATATATAACAGCTACCGCATTTCTGAAAAAGCCGATGCTTGAAGAAGATATATGTAAAAAGAGGTTCTAGCATCGCCTCATGCACTACAGAGGGCCATTACTTCAGCTGTGAATCGTGTCATTGTGCAGCGAAGTCAACTCACTGTGAATGCAGCCACCTAAACACGTTGTGAGCCATTACCATTTCTTTCGAGGGAGAACCTGACAAAAAAATGTTCGCTCTTCCTCCTTGGCGTCACAGTTCATCTAAGAACTAGCGGATGAAGAAGCCGACATGTAGATTCAGTTCGTGTATGAAATATATTATATGATGAGTTGATGACTGTAGGAATAGGAGGCACGCTGTTGATGAGTGGACTGCCATTCACGGTCATTGTTGGATGGCAAGTAGGAGAAAGAAGCACCAGCTGCAAGATGGAGACACCTGTATCATCTGTGATCAAGAACCTGAAACGCAAATCTGGTTCTCACTGCTCTCTGGATGCGGCTGGCAAGATCTTACACTCACGCCCACTGAATCTTCCTTCGTGGACTGGTGGACTGCTGCAAGGAAACGGCTGCAGCGATCCGAGCGTCGGGGCTTAGACTCTCTTGTGGTTTTGGTAGCATGGACTCTGTGGCTTGAACGATATGGGCGCACGTTTAATCGACAGGCCAGAACGATCAGCGAGCTGCTACAAGTGATCAAGGAGGAGATAGGCCTGTGGGTTGATGATAGTTTCTCCACGATCAGCACGATTGCGGTAGCACTAGGTTTACAGCCGGGTCGCCAACCTGTGATCATGTAATCTCTTTTTCAATCCTAGTGTGCTCCTGCTCGTCAACAACTCCGTTGACGTAGCAGCTTAGGCTGTAATTTTCTCCTCCTCTTAATGAAATACGTGTCAAGACGCGGTCGCTAAAAAAAGAATAGGAGGGACAGGGAAAATTTGATGTGCTGACCCTCTACACCTATGTACAATGTGCTAATGTAGACAAAGTTCGTAGATGCTGCATCGTCAGAGTGATATACTAGAAACCCCTAGCGCGGTGTTGACGCGCCCCGCTCGATTGGACCAGTAAGATAGTGTTGCCGCCGTCACAGTCAAGGTACTCAACGAAGTCGCACGGTCTTGAGCTCTGGCGGCACGCACGACACCGAGCGCCCTGGTGAGGTCGTCCGCGTTCATGATCTCAAGGAGATTCTCGACGTTGTACCGGCTGTCACGGTTGGCGTCGACGTGCACCACACTACTCGTAAGGTACTCTTATCTTTAGTTTTCTTCTTCTTTCCACTACTGAGAACAAATAATCCCAGTTGTAAGGAAAATGGCCCTATATACCATTATTTATGATGTTGGTGATTGAATAATAATATAATCATATGATTTTGGTGATTGAATGATAATATAATCATTGAGACAAATGAGCTTGTTAAGATATATATTTATAGGTTAAATGTTTTATTCCAAGCCATCAAAATAATGGAAAGTTCAAAGAAAATCAATTGGAACAAAGACCCACGAAGAAACAAGGTGAAAACAACAAATATACAACACACACGCATTACACCAATTCAATCGGTGCTAGGAGAGGATCAATCGGTGCCGAAGAAAAATAGCTACAGAACGAACACATATTGATTCGGTGATGATGTGCACTAGGAGAGGATCAATCGGTGTTACTGTTCATGAAGGATAAAAAGCTACTGGAATGACAATTGAATTGGTGTCGCAATATTAAGGAGAGAATATCAATCAGTGTTACCGTTCATGAAGGAAAACAACTACTAAGTGGACACGGATTGAATCGGTGCTGCTGAGCACTAGGAGAATATCAATCTGTGTCGACACCGAATCAATCGGTGTTGTACAGGCTGTAAGTATTTCGGCTCTAGAATGACCGATTCATTCGGTCATGTCCATGCACGCAACACTGAAACAATCGGTGTAGCGTGCGGGACCCGGGTGAAAGACTCCCAATGGCTACCTACAATAGTAACACCGATTCATTCGGTGTGCACTATTTAGGAGCACCGAATCAGTCAGTACTAGCAGTTTTTCTGTCCGTTGGATCAACGGCTAGTTTCTTTGGTTGGGGCTATAAATACCCTTCTACCCGGCCATTTCAAGGGTGCTAGAGCTTGGATAAGTTGTTGGTGTGTCTTGTACACTAAATTGAGTGCTCTAACCACCAAAGTGATTAAGGAAAGATTAGGGCAATTATCAACAAGGCTTAGGTCTTTATTAGTGCTAGTTTTGACCTATTAACGCATTGCTTTAGGATTTAGCCTAGGGTTAGGCGAGGTTTGCACACCTCTTTGCTATCGGTGCTTGCATGCACCTTGTGTTGTATATCCGGGGCTCGTAAGTCTTGCGAGATCATCCAACCGAGTTTGTGGAGTGGCCGCCGGTGATTGTGAGAGGGAGGAGAGGCCCTCAGTGATTTGCCGAAATCTCTACCAAGTGGAAGCGGCAAGGAGCATTCGTCAGAGACAAGGTGGTGACCCGCTCGACTGTGGGAAGAGCCCATCGGCTATCCACGGAGTTACTTGACCGGGGAACAAGGCCCTTGCGTGGGCATTCCCTTGAGAGGGGCTCCAACAATGAGGATTAGGGGAAAGCATTGCTTTTCAATACCTCGGGATAAATCGTCGTGCTGGAGTTTACATTCTCTACCACTTACTTTCTGCATTATTTCTTGCACTACTTTTCGCATTTACCTTTCCTAGAATTGTCATGTGTAGTTGATAGAATTAGAACCTAGGGTGCAAAACTTTTGAGTGGTAGAGATAGAAACACATAGAAAAATCTAGTGCACATTTAGATAGAAATTGAAATAGGTTTTTATATGTTCTTGGAGGCTTAGTTTTTTGGAACATCCAATTCACCCCGTCTTAAGGTGTCACGGTCCCTTCACCAGCTAACGAATTGTATATCCTGCTGCTAGATCTCTGGTATTGCTAGCTCCAATATGATGGAAACATTTCAGCACAGCACTGAACTGTTTTTGGATATCTATAACTTTCTAACAGTCTATACAACTTCTCCTTGGGTTCAGGAAGGACATGGGATTGGTTGTCGTGCGATCATCACTCACCAAGGTCTTGGCCTAACTTAGCATGCCCCCGGCGGAGGTGCGGGTTCTATGGAGAATTCTTTGACGGACCTACACACATTTGGGTCGCCATACTGATGACTGGTGTGGCTCTGTAGCTTCTTCTTCGATGCACCAACACATTTGAATTGCTATACAGATGTAGCTAATAACTCTGCATATGAAGAAGCTAACACATATATTAAGAAGCGTTTGCCTACGATTGATCATGTGACTCTTCAATTCATCACTGTCTTTGATATAACAAATATAATTTTGATCTAGATATATTTATAATTTCTCTTCTCTTGCTTTCTACTTATATAACGGCACTAATGTTCCATTTACGTGACTTCATCGTGTCCCAAGTTAGTTTTCCAATCACCAATTAAACATCCCTTTTTTTGGCTTGGTACAATGATCAGATATTGAATCCACAGTTATAATCAACTTCAATAACACCCAGCCACCCAGGAGACCAAGATTAGCATGATAATTCATCAAATACGTACCTGAATCCTGGAACTACTGATTTGAAGGCAGAGACCATCTTAGTACCAAATTATGTGGAATAAAGAATCCTCTTCAATCTGCAAATTCAGGAAGTACATGGCTAACATCCTGTTGATACTTGATAATAAAACTTAGATACATCTCTTAGCACGAAACCAAAGGATTATTATCATATTTTTCAGCTGCTATGAAGCAACGTGTATTTAAATGAAATACATTTTGTAGGGATATTACTTAAGGTTTTTTTTTGTCAGTATATATAGCTGTGGTTACAAAGCAACAAATATAGTTTGTTATTGTAGTTCATGTCTATAAATCTAAACCTTATATCATTTGGAGATCTTGAATTGTTTCAAAAGGCAGTAGCTCCCTTTCTTTTTCATCATCAGTAAGCTTGCAATAGAGAAAGTCCTTACCAAGGAAATGAGTGTACAGTGATGTCATTCTGCATTTGGTTGATCTCTGAGACCCAAGAAACAGAGGAGTGAGTTCATCTTTTTTTTTCATGTATAAATGGCAGGATCTCTGCCTTTTCAATTAATAATGAATGAGTTCATCTACATATAAAGCAAGTAACTGAATACTAATTCATAAAGACATGTACTTCTAAGTTCTAAGATACCAATTTAAGAGTCGGGGTCATGTTTAATTTCCATACAAGTACAAACATGTAATTGACAACACATAAGAATATCAGATGCATGGTACTACATAAACAGGATTGCGCAGCTTACTGTGTTAGGCGGCGGATATTTTTGTCGAATATTTTCCTGGGCACGGAAACCTTCGTTTCCATCGCGTGCGCCGATGCCCATCTCGGCCAAAGCTATGCTCGTGTCCACAGCCGTGTCTGCAAAAGCATCGAGGGAGACGGTGCCGAGGAAGCACGAGCTTGTCCTGCTGGGGCTCGGGCGTGGTATGTAGCAAAGGGAGACACAGGCAGCACGGTGACGGTGGGCGAGGTAGGCGAAGGGCGGAGGCCGGCGGCGGGGTGAGCGAAGGGCGGAGAGGACTCGCACGGGTTCTCAAGGAGTCACAGCATACGGGAGAACGATGGTGCTGATCGGAACATACGGTTAATACCGTGAACTGGGCGGATCCAACGGCTCGCGTGGTAGCGGGCGATGTGAACATGCTACCCGCCCGCGGAATAAGCGGCCTTTCATTTTTTAGAGATAGAGGTCTCATATAATGCCGTTTGTAGTACATTAACAGATAGGTTAATTGATGAGCTTGTTTTTCTTCCCCATTGGAATGATTGTTCTTTGAACAGATTAGACGTAATAACAGCCAAAAATTACTCACAATCAGTAGTACGCAACCATACCTGTAAAATGTGGTGCATATATAATTCTTTATGCACCGCACAGATACTAGTATCAGGGCACCAACAACCACCGGCTGTTCCCATCATAGTGTATATATACAGACTATGAGCTGGGGTCAAAATTCATCATAATACTAGCATAATCTGGTACTCACACATCAATAGTGGTTTGCACAAAAGGGTTTCAATATGAGGAATTGGAGACACAGGGAAGGATGTGATTATGTGGTCGACTGAAATTTTTGGCTGTCTGTTCATATGCACTCCCAGCCTATTCCTTCACATCAGGAGGGTTGCTATGTTTTGCGGATTTTGCAGGTCAGTAGGTCACGATGATAAGCATCTAGAGACGACAGTGAAATCATCTGCTCAGTGATTTCAGTTATGGCCCTGACACAGAAGAGCGCTAGCAGCAAGGAGCCCAGGCATAGTTTGCTTAATCGGCCGATGGGCCTTGTAATAAGAATAGTAGTGGGCCGGCGACCCAGACCAAGTGAACGCATGGGCCTTGATGACTGACGGGATGTAGTCTTGTAACCGAAGGAGAACTGAATCTCTATCTCTGAACCTGAACATCTTCCGCCTCTCTCTGTTCTTCTTCTGTTTTTTCCCCCAACTCACCATCCCAACTATATTCTTTCCATTTCTCTCCAATCCTCCTTATGTTAGGTTTGCATAAAATTATCGATGTCACCCAGGGAAACTAGACATGGCATTGGGGAAAATTGGGTGACTCATCGTTCTAGAGCTTTGGGAAATTTGAAAAAAAAACGTGTCGTCCAACCATCCGGGGCCGATGACGTGGACTAAGAAAAGGGTGCACAGAGAAAGAAGAAGCCCCTGTAGATTACCGGCGGATGGAAATACGGAACCATACAGGGGAAAATGAAGCGAACGTTTGCAATCATCTGCAATGCTGTGTAAGTGCAACATGTAAATTCCTCGCAAAAAAATTCACGCATTCGAAATGAGAAACCAGGTTACAACTAAAACTACGTGGGAATCACCATTGACAAAAACAGTCTCGACGATACCAAGTTAACAACACAGCGCCATTTAAACAAGTAGCACTTGACATTTTTTATTTTTATTTAGAAAAATAAATTACAGCTTTAGCAAAAACATCAGACCGTGAGGAGAGGCGTCCGTCGTTAGGATGCGCAACGCGCAAGGCACGATAAGAAGACGAAACGGGGAGTGCACCAACTTGTTAAAGACCCCCGCAAAATTACAGCAGACTGCTCCCTCCCATCCATGTTTTATAAGTCAGTTGATTAAGGGTCCGTTTGATTTGGAATGGCTTAATAAGCCCCTCCAAATAAGTCTTTTTCTGACCATACATCAGAGGTTTACAGGGGCTTATTTTTATAAGTCTTTTCAAAAACATATAAGCCCCTAGAGAGGTGATTTAAGGCTTTATTTGCCATGACTCTATAAAAATCACCCAACTTTCACTATATAAACCTAAAAAACCAAACACTTTTGAGCCTTATTATAAGCCTCTACAATAAGCCCCTCCAAATCAACAGGGCCTAACTACGATGATACGTCATTCTCCTGCTAATTTAGTCATTCTATTCAAATGAGTTAACATTGAGACCACCGGCCTCCGTTATTAGGGGTGGTAACACTGCAAGAGAAATAATTATCCGCCCTCTTCATATCCAAAATTCCGATATTCTCGGGGACCCTTTAGCACCGGTTGGTGTAACCGGTTGGTTACACCAACCGGCACCAACCGACGCTAAAGGTGACTTTTAGCATCGGGTCGTAACACCAACCAGTGATAAAGGGTACCCTTTACCACCCGATGCTAAAGACATTTTAGCACCGGTTGGTAAATACGAACCGGTGCTAAAGGAGATGTTACATGCTAATTTAAAAGGAAAGCATCTTCTACCCAGTCACATGTGTTACGTTGGTGAGATGAAAAAGAGCGTACGCGTGAGCCAAGAGGTCCTGAGTTTGCATCCCCGCAGCAACACACATATTTTTTTACGAGTGGACACATTTAGCACGGGTGCTAAAGGTGACCCGGTGCTAAGGGGGTTTCCAACTGTTGCTAAAGGAGGTTTTTCTACTAGTGTAAAGGGCCTTACATTTTGTATTAAAAATTTTAACAATCGGTCGCAGTTAGAATCTGACTAAAATACTATTAGTTTTATGTAAAATTAACCAGTGCTAAGTTGGATTGTGAAATAGACCAAAAGCTTCTTGCCGACCTTGTTCGATTGGGCCGGGATCAGCCGGAATTATGGTGCGACCCCATGAGTAATTGCGTATTCCATCGTGCCCGGTGTGGGTTGTAACTTGTAACCCGGCCTACCCGGTCTTTCCCACGCGAGAGCGATGAGCGCACGCGAGGGGCGAGGCGCCGCCGGTGCTGTGCACGCGAGTCGGACGGAAGCGGCGATGTGGCATCTCCGTGCGGCTACGACATCGATGGAGCGGGCGCAGCACGGATTCGGACTTCACGACGACGGTAACTCGATCGAGGGAGGACGACTGCGGGACAACAATGTGGATATGCGAGAGGCCGCCAGACGCACGACAAGTCCGCCGGCGACAGCAGCGCGGCTGTGGCGTCTATCCCCTCCCGTCTTCTGTGATCCAGTCTTTGGAGAGCAATCTTGATGTGATTCGCCATAGGCCCATATCGATTCGCCTGAAATAGCTCTAGGGAGCTGCGCTGCTGTTTGGTGCTGGTGTTGTTATTCTTCTTGATGATAGACCTCGCACGCTGAGTATGTTCCCAAGATTCCATATTACTCGCTAGATTAACTGCAAATACATATCACAAGAATGCTGGCTACACTACGAGAATTATCATTCACGGATGGTAAATGGCTCTAAATTTTGATCGGGCTCAATTAGGGTCGGGTCAAAATACTACTAGTTTTTTTAAATTAAAATTAATTAAGATCAAGTTGGATTGCGAGGGAGACATGAGTGTCATGATCTATTCCCACCCCTAACCCTGAACCCTCTCCACGAGATATTCTTAAATGTTTAACCTGACTAATTTGATTCGGCTCTATTTAATTATTTTATACACAATCTCTAAGCTTGCTTTGATTTGAGTATTTGACTATACTTATTTTTTTCAAGGTTCGGGGGGGGGGGGGGGGGGGTATTGTTGCCCTGGGGGAGTAATAAAACATGCTCCCCCCTCCTTCATTTTTTTAGATAAAGGATAAAATCTGGCCTCTATATCCACGTGTGGATATCTATAGCCAACGGTTACAGAGAGTTCTTATACTCTAATCCTCAACACTGAGGAGCTCACAAACACAAGAAGAAAGCTCTTAAAAAGAAAAAACTAGAAGACTAAGCCTCAATCTTCTTCTTCTTCCATGCTTCTACCTTGCATTATCTTTATAGCATCACCAATCCATCTCATTCTTCGTCTACTTAGAAACATGATGATGGACTAAATCAAACTCGACCACGAACACAAAGCAACCTCTACGCATTCACTCCGACAAATTGTCATCCCTCACGACGATGCCTAGCAACGCCAAAAAAAGAACGGCAAAATCGGTACGAAATGGACCTTCCAGGCAGTGCCTCCAAGAAAGAAACGACGTCGAGGACGCCGCCACCGCCCCATCGGCGAGCCGAAGTTGGGTTTTCACCCGGAATTCATACATCACTAGCAAGGAGCATCTCAACAACGCCCAAGGAGGGAGAACGATGTTGCATGACGCCGTCGTTGTCGACACTGGCATCCCGGGCATGGCTTTCGCCTGATGTCCGTGCAAAGTTTTAATCCATTTCGAGCATAAACTGCATAGAGAAAGGCCAGCACAGACAACTGGAAGAACTCCTGCCTCCCTGTATGGCTCAGCTAGTAGATCCGGCGTTGGACCAATTCCGCCATCAAGCAGAACGTGCCACCTAGATCCACCACCACACGGGCTACTCCGCGCGGTCTCCATGCGCGCTGCTGGTACCGCCGCACACACAGCCGCCACGCGGGCCACACCTCCGCCGCGGTCACCCCAGCCCCACGGGCCCCTCCGTCATAGAGTTTGAAAGTTTACAAGATGATCGGATTCGATTTACATTTGCGAAAAGGCTTGACACCAAGCTTCCGCTACATTCATTTCAGCGAATGGCAACCGATGTTGCCATAAGAGGGCATCTTCCTTGCAGTTGTGCATGAGTTGCGGCAGAACTACTGCTTCTTCTCTGAATACTGCAGCGTTCCTGGTCTTCCAGATGTTCCAAGAGAAGAGCAGGAGGAACATGTTGTAGTGCAAGGATGGTATGTGATCAAGCCGCTGGATTGTCCAAATGGAGTTCACCGCTCGGAGCTGTAGGGGGTCTACCTTGAGCCGGAGCCAGAACTCCTTTGCTTTGCGGCATTCAAAGATGATGTGCCTCGTGGTCTCCGGGTGCAGCCGGCAGATTTCACACATTTCATCACTGACGATGTTCTTTTTGAAGAGGTTGGCATTCCATTGGATTTGTTGTTGCACCAGGAGCCAGCCGAAGAATTGGACACTGGGTGGGGCGCAGTTGTTCCATGTAAAATCTGTGGTCTCACTTTTAGTGCCTTCGCTCACTATGGCTTTATAGAGAAGGCCAGAGTCGAAGTGTTCGATGTCGTTGGTGAACGGGCATTCTCGATCGTCTTCTCTGTCGGTAAGCTAGATACCTTCTAGTAGGGTTTCTACCTCGCTCAATTCCGCCAGTGCGGCATGCGAAAGTCTTTGTTTCAGGTAGTGCCGGACCCCTTGTTGCAGTGTGCGACATACAGAAGACTGTGGCTAGGTGGCATGGGTGAACAGGGCTGGGTAACAGTCTGCCGGTGCTCCTACCGAATTCCAGGTGTTGTGCCAAAAGGAGGTGGATTTTCCATCCCCGAGCTCTACCCCTGTGAGTTTTTGGTAACTTGGGAGAAACTTTCGCAGAGAGTTCCAGTGGCTCCCAACCAATTGGCTGTTAAGATTTGCCAGGTCTGTATCCAGCATGACCTTCGTTGCCCAGAGCGATCCACTGGGTTGTACAAGCGGTGGACCATTTTCATTAGCAGGCATTGATTTTGCAACTCTGGTTGTTTGACTCCGAGCCCGCCTTGCTCCTTGGGCAGGCAGATAGTTTCCCAGGCGACTAGACATTTCGCACCTGATGTGTGGTTATCTCCTGACTAGAGGAAGGCACGGCGGCGGGCATCCAGGGCTTCCAACACTCTGGCAGGATCATGGACAACATTGGGTAGATAGCCAGCGAGCTTAGGACAGAATTTACCAGGATAACACGTCCTTGGTGGTTCAACTAGTGAGATTGCCAGCCCGCCAAGTATTTATCAGCCTTAGAGATCAGAGGTGCAAATGCATAGAGTTTGAGTTTTTCATTGGACAGAGGCAGGCCTAGGTAGATCCGGGGGAATCCTTCAACTTTGCACCCGAGCACCTAGATGAACTGCTGAAGATCGGCATCATGCACATGCATTGGGGCAATTGTGCTTTTAGGATAATTCACTTTGAGACCAGTGGCATCACTGAAATCATCAAGGAGGGCTTTCAGGGTTGTTACATCTTCCAATTGAGCTCTGATCAATAGGGCAGGTGGCGTCGACCAAGGGATGTCTGACCAGACTGGAGCTGGTGATCAGCTGTTGTAGGACGTCCGCTAGCAGAAGGAACAGATATGGGGACAGGGGGTCCCCTTTACTAAAACCTCTTTCGCAGTTTATCCAAGGTCCAGGAACGCCATTGTCTAGGAGGTGAGTAGTATGCTTGAGACCCAGTGGCACCATTTCTATGAAAAGCCTCGGCTTTTTAACACTGCTAGTAAACTCTCCCATATCACATAATCAAAAGCTTTGGCAAAGTCTAACTTGAGAACTAGAGTTGGGCACTTTTTTTATGACAGCATTGCACTAGTTCAGTGGCCAACACGGAATTTTCAGAAATGGACCTTCCTTTGATGAAGCAGGTATGGTCAATGGGGACTAGTGCGGATATCTCTCTCTGCAGCCTAGTTGTCATGATTTTGCCAGCCAGTTTCATTGGGCAATTCTGCAGAGACACGGGCCTGTAGGAGTCCGGAGTGAGGATGCCAAGTTTTTTGGGTAGCAGGATAATGTGAGCTCTGTTGATCCTTTCGAGTTCCGCCTGACCATCATAGAAGGCTTGGAGGAAAGCCATTATCTGCTGTGACACCGTAGTCCAGGCCACGACGTAAAATCCGGGGCCAAAACCATCCGGTCCTGGGGAATTTCTTTGTTCATTGATTTTATTGCTGCTACGGCTTCAACATCAGTGAAAGGAGCATCCATTCCTGGGGAGCTCAGCTGTGGTGTGCCTTGGTATATTCTCCAGGTTGAAGCGTCAGGTTGTGGTTGGTGAGGCTCCGAGCAGGTTGACATAGTAGCCAGTGAGAGCAGCTACTTTTGCATCATATTGGGAGAGGATCACACCATCTAGCTCCACCGCTTTGATCTGGTTCCTTCTCAGCTTCTGCGAGGCATGTGCATGAAAAAAAAATCTTGTGTTAGCATTAGCTTCCTTGATTGCTTTGATTTTGCTCCGTTGCTTCCGGTAGGCCGCCTGTTCCCACAACAATAGGCCTAGTCTATCTTTGGCTGTGCGATGCAACATCTATTCACCTGGAGATACAACTCGAGTTTCCTCGAACAGATCGATCAGTGCAATGAGAAATTTGTAGGGGTGCACGGTGGTGTCTATCCCAAACCTTGGCGGCATACCTTGTCACATTCAGTCTACCAGCCAGGGCACCGACGGCATCGCCATGCCATTGAGCTGATTGCCGGGCCGGGAGGATAGCCAGGAGGAAGCGGGGGTTTTGAGCCAAGCGTTTTTGAAGCGGAAGGAGGAGAAGGTGGCCAGCTTGGTGGTGATGGTGACCATCAGTGGGGTGTGATCTGAGGTGATCCTGCTGAGGGAGGAGAGTGTTGTGTTGGGGAAGGAAGAGTTGAGAGCATCCACTACGGGAAACCCCGTATATGCCAAGTGTCAAAGTCTTTGCCGAGTGCAATCCATCGGGCACTCGACAAAAACAAGCTTTGCCGAGTGTCATGGAAGAGACACTCGGCAAACATAAGACACAAGACACTCGGCAAAGCCCATGCACGTGTGTTACACGTGCCATGGCCGGCAACGGCAGGTCGAAACCTAACGGGACGTTAGCTCTTTGCCGAGTGTCTAACACCTGACACTCGGCAAAGAGGTGGCACGTGTTGGCGGCCGTTTGGCACATGCCTCTTTGCCGAGTGTATCTTTATGGCACTCGACAAATATTTTGAAAATTTAAACAAACTTTAGAAAAACTTGAAATTCATACTCAAAACATTTACAAAATCTGAGTTTGAGAGTTTTTTGGCTGGTGGCTTTACCGAGTGCTTTGTTCTAGCACTCGGCAAACACAGGCTTTGCCGAGTGTTTCTACGGATACACTCGGCAAAGCGGTGCTTTGCCGAGTGTATCCGTAGAAACACTCGGCAAAGCCTAGACTGTTTCTTTTCGCAAAAAGATTTTGGGCTCCAAAATTTTTCTTCTCTCCATAAGATTTGGCAAAACCTCATAATATCTTATGTGGAGGCTGTGGTAAAAAGTTGAGACGTTTACGAAAAGATTTTCATGTACGACCCTTACAAATCGGAACATATCCGAAGAAGTTTCATAGAGTTGAGAAGGATACGGCTGGCTTTCGAGTCTCAGTGAAAGTTTAATTGGAGTTTGAGCTCATGACTTTTTTTATAGGCAGTAGACAACATAGATTACTTCATGTGAAGTTATCATAATTTTTTGGACCCATTTGATAATTTTTAATTATTTTTTTGTGACTATCTCTGCATGAAATAATGAAAGATCCGAAGGAACAATGAGCTATATATTCATAAAATAATGAAAACAATTCATAGAATAATAAAATATGCATTGCTGAATGTATTTCATAAGATACTTTGATTTGTATTTGAAGAAATTTAAAAAAAAATTACTTAAAATTATGGTCTGAAATTTTTTTGCCGAGTGCTACACTCGGCAAACAAGTCATTTGCCGAGTGTTTTTATTGGGACACTCGGTAAAGATGTTGTTTGCCGAGTGCCACGGCCCGAGCACTCGGCAAACCGCCACGTCGCTAGCCGGTTCGTGGCCGTGCGTGACCAGGTCTGGCCACGTGGTCGGATCTATTTGCCGAGTGTCCGATCCAGGACACTCGACAAATAGTGGGGTTGGGGGGACTTAACCGTGCGCCCCGTCCCCCAACCCCAAACCACCCGTCATGTACGCCTCCCGCCTGTACGCCGCCGCCCGTCCCACCCTTCCCGGCCCGCCCCGCCCGGCCAACTTCCGCCCGGGGCGCCGCCGCCCCGCCTCGCCTGTACGCCACCGCCCGTCCCACCCCTCCCACCTCGCCCGCCGCCCGGTCCGCCGCTGGCCCGCCCCTCCCACGGCGCCCCGCCCCTCCTACGCCGCTCCGCCTCTCCCAAGCCGGCCGCCCGGCGCCCGAGGCCGGCGCCCGCCTCCCACCTGCGGCCCCGCTCCTCCCACGCCGGACGCCCCTCCACCCGGCTAACCGCGGCCCCGCCCGCCCGGCGCCCGAGGCCGGCTTCTCCCGCGCGCCCTCAGCGCCCGCATCCCGCCCGCGAGCGCCTCCAGCACGCGCCCGACGCCCGCATCCTGCCCGCGCGCACCTCCAGCACGCGCCCGACGCCTGAGCAAATTTGCTGCCGCTCGAGCTTCTCTTCCATGCGCTGCCACCCCGGCTGCCTCGTCCCGCTCGACGCCACCCCGACCGGCCTGCCCCGGCGTCTCTTCGCTCAAGGTATCGTCTATCTCCTCTGTCTCTCCTCTCTATAGTGAAATTGTTACTACTAGATTATGTTTGGAAATTGTTAGTGCAATTGTTAGTGAAATTGTGCATGTATAACATATGTTTGGATTGCACTCGAGAAATTGTGTACGTGGTTGTCGGCCTTCGTGTTGTTGATATCCTTGTGTATGTGGTTGCCGGCCTTCGTACCGTTGTTTTTTGCGGGATGGGGTTTCAGAAACCTCCCCGTGCTGGGGAGGTGCCGCCGAAATTTTTATTTGACAAATTTTGTTTTTATTTCAGGGAGAGTGTGGCACCGTCTTCGGCTTGTTAATCTGCCGCACGCCGTTCTCCGCCGCCTGCACCGACACGAGCGTCCCCGACTCGCCCGTCGTTGAGCCCGTAGGTGAGCACGTCAAAGATCTTTCCATATCGTGTTCGTAGCTCACGTAACCTAGTTAGGCGTCTCCCATTCGAAAGACATACAGTTGTGAATATGCGAATCTTTGCTTATGTCTAACCGTATTTGTTTCGAATTGTCCACGTTTTTTGGACAGCTCGAGGATGTGTAGATGGGTAGTTTCCATGCTCTGCTTGTATCTGAGGCTGAGTTTCGGCATCATCTCCCTGTTGTTCTCCGAATACACAATCTCTGTAATTGGACGTGTATTTGGAGAACAATGGGGAGGTGCTGCCAAAATTCTGTCTTGGATACGAGTAGAGCATAGAAACTAACTCGTCTACACATTCTCGGGTGGGATTAGGACCTATCTTGACCTATTAGACATATAGGCATCCGGTAGATGCATTTCATTATTATAATTTATTACCCGTGATATGTAAAGGGATGGATGACCGTGAGTGGATGTACACTGGCCGCTCAAGTAAAGGTGAGTGTACAGATGAATGGATTGTCAAGACTGATGCTTTTGCCAATGCGAAAGGGGCGCCTTCCACTTTCTGTCCATGTGCGGTTTGTGAGAACCGTAAGCGCCAAACACAAGAGGTCATGGGTAAACATCTCGTCAGGAATGGATTTACGGAGAACTATACCCGATGGACGCGTCATGGTGAGGCCGTGGATCGTGTGAGAGACGCGGTCGTGAGGCAGTGCATCCAGGCTTTTGATGATGATGCCGGGGTAGGGGAAATGTTAGATGACTATGGCGAAGCACACTTCAACGATGTACCTAGGGAGGACGACCCAGAGGCCACTGAAAAGGCTTACTATGACATGTTGTCAGCGGCACAACAACCCCTTCACTCGCATACTAAGGTTTCTCAATTGGATGCCGTTGCACGTCTGTTGGTCGTCAAGTCGCAATTTAGCTTGGGTCGAGACGCCTTTGATGTCATCCTGACAGTTTTTGGCGGCCTGCTTCTGGAAGGTCACATTCTGCCAAAGAACATGTACGCAGCACAAAAACTTCTAAATGCACTTAAAATGTCATATCAGAAGATACATGCCTGTCCGAAGGGCTGCATCTTATTTAGGAAAGAATATGCGGAAGCAAAGCACTATCCAAAGTGCGAGGCATCTAGATTCGTGGAGGTAGTCGGTGGTGATGGGAAAAAGAACCAAAGTACAATCCCCGTGAATATCCTACGGTACCTTCCACCTATACCGAGGATCCAACGGCTTTACATGACCGAGGACTCCGCAAAACAGATGACATGGCACAAGAGTGGACGTCGATACAATCCTGATAAGCTCGTACATCCATCCGATGGTGAAGCATGGAAACACTTTGATGCGATTCATCGTGACATGGTTCTAGAGGCTCGGAATGTACGTGTTGCGTTGGCAACAGATGGGTTCAATCCTTATGGAATGACGGCTGCCCCATACTCTTGTTGGCCCATGTTCGTGATCCCTCTCAATCTCTGCCCCCGCCCCCCCCCCCCCCCGGCGTCCTCTTTCAACAACAGAACATATTTTTGTCGTTAATTATTCCTAATTACCCGGGGAAAAAGATAAGTGTGTATATGGAGCCTCTCATTGATGATTTGGACCGTGCTTGGAAGGAAGGTGTATGGACATACGACCGAGCTACAAAAACAAACTTCAAAATGCATGTCTTTTACCAGTACTCCCTGCACGACATGCCGACGTATGGGATATTCTGCGGCTGGTGTGTTCATGGGAAGTTCCCATGTCCAATATGTAAGGCATCTCTGAAGTTTATCTAGTTGATGAAGGGTGCCAAATATTCATGCTTTGACAAACATCATCAATTTCTCCCTCTTGACCACTCATTCAGACGAGATATCAAGAACTTCACGAAAGGTGTCAGGGTTGAATACCCTGCACCAGAGCTGATGACAGGTGCGGAGGTTCGTGCACAGTTAGATGCTCTTGAGGTCGGGGGAGGATGGTGCTTTTGTGGGATATGGTGAGCAACATGCCTGGACTCATAAGTTGGGCTTGTGGAAGCTCCCGTACATGCAAGATCTCTTGCTTCCACACAACATTGATGTAATGCACACCAAAAAAAATCTTACTGAGTCACTTTGGGGTACAATCATGGAAATTCCTGATAAAACCAAAGACAATGTCAAGGCTAGAGTGGATCTAAAGCGGATATGCAATCGACCGAAGCTAGAGATACCGCCTCCTAGGGACGGCAAAACATGGAAAAAACCTAAGGCTGATTTTGTCCTCACGAGGGACCAAATGAATGAAGTGCTACGTTGGTTCGAAAAGTTAAAGTTCCCTGATGGGTACGCAGTGAATTTGAAGAGGGGGGGTGAACTTATCTACTCTGCGAATCAACGGGCTCAAGTCATGACTACCACATATGGCTTGAGCGGCTTCTTCCGGTCATGGTTCGAGGCTATGTCCCCGAGCATATCTGGCTAGTGCTGGCAGAGATGAGCAATTTCTTCCGCCAGCTTTGTGCTAAGGAGGTCTCCAAGACTGTGATTGCAGAAATGGAAAAGCTTGCACTCGTGTTGCTATGCAATTTGGAGAAGATATTTCCCCCGGGTTTTTTCAACCCGATGCAGCATATGATTTTGCACCTTCCGTATGAGGCACGAATGGGGGGCCTGTGCAGAACCGTTGGTGCTATCCAATTGAGAGATGTCAAAAGGTTCTTCGAACTAAATGCAAAAATAAATGCAAAATTGAAGCTTCTATTACAGAGGCATACATTCTAGAGGCGGTGTCAAACTTCACAATAAAATACTATGCTGACAACCTTCCTAGCGTGCACAATCCACCGCCTTGTTACAATGTTGGTGAAGTTGAATCGAACCTCAGCCTTTTCCGAGGGCAACTGGGAAGTGCAAGTGAAGGCACCAACAAAAACTTGACAAATGCAGAGTGGCGGGATGTCATGCTATATGTGCTCACCAACCTATCCGAAGTTGAGCCGTACATGCGGTAAGTTCACAACAAACTTGTTCTCGAGTACCTAGTCACTATTCTGCATCCAACACTCTTGTTTCTCGTTCATACGGGGAATTTCTTCAGCGGTTCTGGCGTAATAGGAGGGATCCTACCCCGCATGAAGTTGATAACCTTCTTAGACAGGGCGCGGGAAATTCCAACCCTGATTTCATTTCTTGGTTCAAACGGAAGGGTCAATTCGATGGGTCTATGAGTGCCGAGTTGAGACAGGTTGCCGATGGTTGTGCGTACAAAGTCAGCTCTTTTACCTCATATGACGTGAATGGTTATCGTTTTCGCACAACAAGTCATGAACAGAGGATGCCTAATCGAAGGACCACAAATACCGGAGTCTATACTCCAGGCCTTGATGGGGTCGATTACTATGGGAGACTTGAAGAAATATACGAGCTTAATTTTGGTGGAATCAAACCTCTTAATCCTGTTATCTTCAAATGTCATTGGTTTGATCCCTCCGTGGTGAGACGAACCCCTAATCTGGGGCTAGTCAAAATTAGACAGTCATCTGTCTTACCCGGATACGATGTCTATATTGTGGCTCAACAGGCCACCCAAGTTTATTATTTGTCATACCCGTGCAAAAAGGACAAAAGACTTGAGGGTTGGGATGTTGTATACAAAGTGTCGCCTCGCGGTAAACTTCCAGTCCCAAACAATGAAGATTATAACATAGATCCAAACACCTATGATCGAGAGTTCTTCCAAGAAAATGGGCTAGAAGGGTCTTTTGAGATAGACTTAACCCAAACGGTCGGAATGGATTTAGACTCAGAAATGTTTGTTGTCGAGGACACTGGAGATGTAGTTCAGAATGCCAAGGACTTGGAGTTACTAGAGCGATTACAATTAGGCAATGACAGTGATGACGACATTCCTCCTCCTTTGGAGGACGAGCATGAACATCTCGAAATGTACGATAGTGATGATGCAGCCGTTGATCCAGATAATCCTGATCCAGATGATTATTTCTAATAAATGTACGAGCTTTTTTATATATTGTGTTGGTTCATATTTTTTATATATTCTGTCTCTTTCTAATAATTTATGTTGGTTCATATTTTTTATATATTACATCTCTTTCTAATAATTTATGTTGCTTCATATTATATATATATTACATCTCTTTCTATTAAATGTATGTTTTTGTTGATTGCAGGTGATTTAACCAAGATGGTGAGTGGGGCGGTGCAATGAGGAACGTCATGTCGCTCTACCGCAGGCTCAAAGATGGAGGGTCCGATGCAGCTGAGTCGTCTGGTGGCCAGGGCAGGGGAGAAAGAAGGGCCGAGGCAGGGGGCGAGGCAATAGGCGACAGCGGACCCCTGTACCTTCGTCGTCGTCGTCCGAGGAGGAGTTTGTTCCTTCGGCAGAGGACCGACGGGCTGCGGAGGAAGACGAGCGCGAGGACGAGCAGCATGGGTCTGAGGAGCATGGGGCTGAGGAGCACAGGGCCGAGGACGAGCAGCACGGGGCCGAGGAGCACAGGGCCAAGGACGGGGAGGCAGCATAGGGGTCCACCTCCTCTGAGCTGTCGGCCTTTTGGTAGTGAGGTTCCTCACAACTCCCGAAGCGACCGATACCCATGGAGCATCGCCCTGTAGTTGCACCTGTTGGCAAAATGTAAGTAATTTTAGATGTTATAAGTACCTTATCCATTTCATATGTTGGAAATCACAATATGAACTAACAATTTATCTTAATCACTTGGCCAGGAGTTGGACGGTTGTCACCCCGGGCGCTGCACACGACCGCAAAGTCAACGGCATCCTGGGTCTTCTATGCAGGGAGTTGTTTCTGGGTCTGGTTCAGATTGGCGGCAGGGAGGAGCCAGCCTACACCTTTGACCACTACGTCGCTGCTCCCGATGCTGAGGATCGGGAAGGTAGGAGGTTCACCAATAAGGCTGAGCGGGTAAAGGCCGAGCTGTGGGTAAGTATTTGTTGCACTACATTGCTCAACACATCACATTTATTGAACAATCTACAAATAATCACTGGATACATCACGTATATATGCAGGACTTTTACACATGCGCGCCGGGAGAGGAGGCGAGGGCGGCTGTTGTGGCACATACAGCCTGTGTGAAGCTCGTGAAAGACTTGCACTACGAGTCGCGCGTCCAGGCCATCATTGATTATTATGCTGCACTCAAAATCTCCGTGAAGAAACACCCCGCAAGACAAATGAGGTTGACCCAGGAGCAATACATGGCGGTATGAAAATCGATTATATTTGAAGTACTTTGAATTAAATCTTGTTATATGTCGATACTATCTTGAATTCAATCTTGTTATATGTCTTGTAGGCGATTCCGTGGTGGTGCGCCATGCATTCCCGGTATTGGGAGGTGATAGTGGACAAGTGGGTCAGCCCCGAGTGGGAGGAGCAGCACACTCTTTGCCGGGAGCGGCGTTTGCTGATGCCAGGTGCACCACACCATCAGGGCAGCCTTAGCCTCGACGAGTATCGGGCAAAATGGGTATGCCAAGTCATTTCTAAATTTGCTCACTCAATTCTGTATAAATACTAATCTCACTCTTATTGTTTATTTTCCCAGTCGTCGTCACATGGTGGTGCGCCTTGCAACCAGTTCATGGCGTTTGCTTTGGCCCACAAGGGCAAGGCGACCTCCGACGTCCAGTACAACCCGGAGGACCCGCCCTCGGCATACAGCAACGCCAGCGTCCACAGTCGCCTCACTGCATACACAGAGGTGGCGAGGGAGGTCCATGGGCAAGACTTCGATCTGACCGCCCACGACATTGATGGAGAAGTGGTCATGAGGGCGGGAGGAGGCAAGAAGCATGGGCGGTACTTGATCGGCGACAGCACCATCGACACGGCCGCTACCCCCACACTCTCCCGGATTCGAGCCAGGAGCACGGGCTCTTCCCCGGCCATCCGCCAACCTCTTCCCGGTTCACACTTTGGGATGCAAGCACTACAGGTCATTTCTATTTTGTTCATCGTACGTGCAGTTTACTTACGTTTGTAATGTATTGTAACATTCTAATTGAATATTGCAGACTCGGTTGGATGAAGAGAGGCAAAGAAGGGTGCACCTGGAGTTGCAGGTGCAGCGGATGCAGGAGGTGGAGGCTGAGAAACAGAGGAAGATTTAGGAGATGGAGCAGTGGCAGCAGCAGATGTATGCCTACATGCAGACCATTGGTGTGCGGGTGGGTGGAGGTCCGCCACCGGTGATGCCACCCCCCTCCACCACGTGTTCCCATTTCTCCCATGAGTCACTTGAGAACTTTATAATTTCATTTCACAACTCATTCCTATCGTAAATCTTGTATCACAAATGGAAAATCTCTTTTGGGCAGGCTCCTGGTTCGGCGGCGTCAAATGACGGCCCTCAAGATGAAGACATTGCGGCGCGGGCGGTTAGATCTCCGTTCGGACCCCCTCCTCATTGAGTTGGTGCCGTTTGTGAACGTTTGTGAATGTTGGTGACTTTGTGTCGTTACAAATGGTGTCCCTGCAAAAGTTTGGATGGTTTAGTGACTTATATGTGTTTGTCGAACTACCTATGATGTTTGCTGCGGATTTATGATTGTGGAAGGTTATATATATATATATATGAACTGCCTGTGATGCTTATTATAATATATGAACTGCCTGTAATGTTTGTTTTGAGGGGTAGATTGGCCGCTTTGCCGAGTGCTCGGCAAAGGGTCTGTTTGCCGAGTGTTTTGGCATTAACACTCGGCAAACAGGCTTTTCTGTCATTTCTAGAACAGCCTTTGCCGAGTGTTTTTGCCTTAACACTCGGCAAACATTGAGGCTTTGCCGAGTGTTAAAGCCAAAGCACTCGGCAAACAAGTGGGCAGCCCGTAGCAAATCCACTTGTTTGCCGAGTGTGGGCCTCTCACACTCGGCAAAGCCGGGATTCTTTGCCGAGTGCAACACTCGGCAAAGCCACTCCTTTGCCGAGTGTGGGACCCTGACACTCAGCAAAGGATCCATAGAAAACTAGCAGACGACCGCGGATGCCGTCGCGCCGTCCGTGGCCGTCTGTTAGTGCTTTATTTTGCCGAGTGTCTGATCTGGCACTCGGCAAAGACTTTACCGAGTGCCCGATAAAAAACACTCGGCAAAGGCCGCCTTTGCCATCACCTAATTTGCCGTGAGACCTTTGCAAAGAGTTTGCCGAGTGTTTTGGGGTTTTTGCCGAGGCAAAAAGCTGGTTTCCCATAGTGATCGTTGCAGAAGGCTCTGTCCAGCCGTTCAAGAGTGGGCTGTTTGCGCATGTTGGACCAGGTGTAGAGTCAGTCAAGTAGAGGGGGCTCGAACAGGTGGAGGGAGTCGATGACATTGTTAACGGCCGAGGCGAGAGAGTGGTTAAAGGAGCTGGTGTTTTTGTTAGAACGGTGTCGCAAGAGGTTGAAGTCACCCACAATGATCAAGGTTCCAGAGGTCAAGAGGGCTAGCTCATTGAGTTCCTGGAGGAAGGATGGCGTTTCAGCGTGGTTGGAAGGAGCTTAAACACTGGTGATGGTCAGCGTGAAATTGGCAGTGGTGGTTGAGAAGAAGGTGGTGAGGGAGTGTGGGCCAGAGATGTCTGACACGAGGTCCAGGGTTTTCTTGTCTCATCCCGTAAGGATTCCACCGCGGGAGCCAGAGGCAGGGATTAGTTTTGTGGCACCAAGTCGGGGTGGAAGAAAAGATCGTATTTTTGTGAGCGAGGGGTCTTGCAGCTTTGTTTCTTGGATACATGCAATATGGGGGGAGGCAGCAGAAATAGAATCACGAACAAGAGAGCATTTATTGGTATCCCCTAAACCACGAACATTCCAGGACATGACATTAAGAGTTTTGAAATTACACGACATCACGAATGCTGGAGCATCAAAACAAACTGGAAGAAACAACAAACAAGGACCCAAACACAAGAAAAAAAGGGATACAAACACTGGTTGGCTGGCAAGGGATTACCATGTACTACAGCCGCCTAGTTAAATTAGAAAGCACACAAAATGCAGCAGCTCCATCCTACAAAGCACACGAGGGGGCTCGGACATTGGTGTTGCGCAGCACCATCTCGAGGGCCTGCCCCGCTGCCTGCAAAGTCCTACAGCTGACGCGATCTTGCGGAGGTCTACCAAGCTGAGGGGCTCCCTCTTCTTATTCAGTGCACCGCGCTTCTTGATCTGCTTCTGTAGCTCCTTGGAGCATCCCGCGATGCTGAGGTGCTCGGCTGGCTCCTTCCCGGCCAGCCGCTGTTGGCTTATAATCCTGTCAGAGGGGTTCAGAGGTGTTGCTGATGAAGCATGTTCAGTGATCGAGCCCAAGGGTGAGCGGGAAACTTCAGTTTGAAGTGGTGACGCGCTGGCGCGGATGGAGCATGGCGGTGACCGCGCCCACGACCTGACGGTTTACTGAATAGTGCATTTTTCAGTAACTAGTATCCACGTTTGTGTTTGAATTAGCTAAGCGCGGTGTGTGTGGTAGCTAGTATATGTAGTTGGATGTTCGTGGTGTGGAGTTAACGCATTGTAAGCCGGTTAGGCACATTGTACTCGATCTTCTTGAAGGTGAAAAAGGGCACCATCTCCCGGTAGACCACCGGGCGGTTGCTTCGCCAATTCTCTGTTCGTGTGCTTTGATCTCTGTGTTCTTGATTTGATCGATTATCCCAGCCACTATACAGCGTGTGATCGTGATCCGAGGCCTACATCTGGTATCAGAGCCGAGGAGATCACGCGCGGAGACACTCAAAGATCGGACGCCATGTCCACGGCGGGTGAGGGGGGGCGCGGCGGCGAGCTGCGTCTAGTATACCCGAGCTTGACGATCTCGAACTACACCAGTTGGTGCATTCGAGTTCAGGCCATCATGGAGGATCGGGAGGAGTGGGGCGTAGTGGAGCCAGAGGAGGCGGGGATGTCATCGACGGTGTTGTCCGCGGCGGAGCAAGCTAAAGCAACCGCCAAAGACAAGAAGGTGAAGGCGAACCTGATGCAGTGTATCTCTGACGACTTGCTTATGCAAGTTGCCACGAAGAAGACAGGCAAAGAAGTTTGGGATGCGTTGAAGGCTCGGTTCGTCGGGGAAGAGCGCGTCAAGGAAGCACGACTGGAGACTCTCAAGAAAGACTTCAATTCACTTCAGATGAAGGACGATGAAGCTCTGGATCAAGTTGTTGCAAAACTGACATCCATGTCAGTCCACTACAACAGCTTGGGGGGGAATCTTGAAGATGCCGATCTGGTGCGGAAATTGTTCGCCATTGTGCCAGAACGCTACTTGAATGTAGTGGCACCAATCGAACAGTTCTGTGACATGAAGAAGCTGGCATTTGGAGATGCAGTTGGGCGACTGAAGGCGTTCGATGAGCGCACGCGGCGGAATGGCGGCGGGGTTGCGCGGTCTGAGGGTGGGCAGGTGTTGCTCACACAGGAAGAGTGGGAGGCCAGACAGAGAGGCGCGGGAGGTGACTCGTCTGGATCTGGGAAGAGAGGAAACGGCGGAGGTCGGGGTCGTGGTCGTGGCCGTGGTGGTAGCGGCGGCGGTCGTGGCGGAGGCCGGGATGCCGGCAAGGAGGGCACGGGGAAGCGTGACAAAAATCACATCAAATGCTTCAAGTGTCATGACTTTGGACACTATGCTAACAGGTGTCCAGTCGAAAAGAAGAAGGAGGAAGCTCATCTGGTGAAGACTGAAGAGAAGGAGCACACTGTTTTGCTTGCAGAAACGGTGTCGGACAAGCTAAAATGCTCTTCAGGGAAACAGAAACAGGTGGTGCTTCTGAATGAAGTGAAGACTGTTCCTGAACTGCATTTAACTGGTGGAGGTATGCCATCAGGTGATACATGGTACGTTGACAATGGTGCTAGTAACCACATGACAGGTGATATGCAAAAATTTAGAAATTTAGATTATGCTGTTCTTGGTAAAGTGAGGTTTGGTGATGATTCTACAGTAGAAATTCAGGGGAAGGGTACAGTTGTTTTTCAAGGGAAGCATGGGGATCACTGGGTGCTATCTGATGTTTATTACATTCCTAAACTTAGAAGCAATTTGATTAGTCTTGGACAATTGACTGAAACTAGTCACAGAATTAACCTTGATGATGATCTGCTTGAGGTTGTTGATAAACTGTCAGATAGAGTGATCATGAGAATTCCTAGAACTGTGAATAGACTGTACAGAATTGAACTGAAAACTGTGGAACCCAGGTGTATGTTGGTAGACATAGATAATCAAGCCTGGCTTTGGCATGGGAGATTGGGGCATGTTAATTTTGGTGCTTTGAAACAATTGGCAAAAAAGGAAATGGCTACTGGAGTACCTGTGATTGAACATCCTGAACAGGTCTGTAGTGATTGTCTAGCAGCCAAGCAGATTAGACAACCTTTTCCAAAATCAACACAGTGGCATTCTTCAGAAAAGCTTTCTCTAGTCTATGTTGATCTGTGTGGGCCAATTGTGCCAGCAACAGCAGGGGGTAACAAATATTTCATGTTGCTGGTGGATGATTACTCAAGGTGGATGCAAGTGTTTCTACTGAAGAACAAAAATCAAGCAGTAGAGTTTTTTGTCAAGTACAAGGCAGAGGTGGAAAACTTCACTGAATGTAAAATAAAAACCCTCAGATCAGATAGGGGGGGAGAATTTCTTGCTGGAGTGTTTGCAGGTGTATGTGAACAAGCAGGAATCAGAAGACAACTCACAGCTCCTTATACTCCACAGCAGAATGGGGTAGTGGAGAGGAAAAATAGGACTGTGATGGAAATGGCTAGAGCTTTGTTGAAAAGCATGAGAATTCCAGGAAGATATTGGGGTGAAGCAGTGAGGCATGCTGTTTATCTGATCAACAGGCTGCCCACTAAAGTGCTGGGAAATGTCACCCCCTATGAGTCCTGGAATAGCAGAAAACCATCTTTGGGGCATTTGAGAGTTTTTGGGTGTACTGCTCATGCAAAGATCAATACACCACACCCAAAGAAACTTGATGACAGAAGTAAAGCACTTGTGTATTTTGGTGTTGAAGAAGGCTGCAAGGCATTCAGGCTGTATGATCCAGAGTTAAACAAGATCATTATCAGCAGAGATGTAGTCTTTGAAGAATCAACAATGTGGAAATGGGATTCATGTTCAGATAATTCAGTAGAATTACTGATTGAATGTGAAACTGAATTGGGGAATTTTCCTGGAGGAGCTATTGAAGAAACTGAAGATGCAGTGTCAGTTGACAGTGAAATCAGTGGGGCTGACAACAACCAAGTTGATGATCCTGTTGCACCGCTGTTACCTGGTTCTGGTTCAGAACAGGTGGTGAATCAACCTGAAGAAGCATTATCAGAACCAGCAACACCTCAGGATATGATCTCTGATGGGAATATGAATATTTCCACACCCAACTCTAGGAGTAGCAGTGAACCTCTGAGATACAGAAATCTGAATGATGTGTATGAGAACACCGTGGAAATTGATTTGGTTGAATCTGATGAGGAGTTGGAAGATGCAGAAGTGCAGGCACTACTAGCTGAAACAGGTGAACCAGAATGTTTCAGAGAAGCAGCTGTTCATCATGAATGGGTAGATGCAATGAATAAGGAGATGGAATCCATTGAAAAGAACAAAATTTGGGAGCTGGCCAAGCTACCAGTTGGGAAGAAACCCATTGGTCTAAAATGGGTATACAAACTGAAGAGAAACTCTGATGGGGAAGTGTTGAAGCATAAGGCCAGACTAGTTGCCAAAGGGTATGTGCAAAAATTTGGCATTGACTATGAAGAGGTGTTTGCTCCTGTTGCCAGATTAGACACGGTAAGATTTTTGTTGGCACTAGCAGCTAATCTGGGTTGGAAGGTTCATCACTTGGATGTAAAATCTGCTTTCTTGCATGGAAATCTTGAAGAGGAAGTCTATGTTTCACAACCTGAGGGGTATGTTGTGAAAGGAAAAGAGCAGTATGTGTTCAAGTTGAGCAAAGCTCTTTATGGACTGAAACAAGCACCTAGGGCTTGGAATGTCAGATTAGACAAGAGCCTGAAGAAGCTGGGTTTTAGCAGGTGTTTGAGTGAGCAAGCAGTTTATACCAGAGGAGTTGGTGAAGAAGCAGTCATTCTTGGTGTCTATGTAGATGATTTAATTGTTACCGGAGGTAATCCGCTGAAGATCAAGGCATTTAAGGATGAGATGATGACTGAATTTGAGATGACAGACTTGGGGTTACTGTCCTACTATTTGGGGATAGAGGTTGATCAGAAACCAGATTACATTGCTGTTAAGCAATCAGGCTATGCTAAGAAGGTACTTGGGAGATTTAGTATGTCAGAGTGTAACTCAACTAAGCTGCCCATGGAACCAGGCAATAAGCTTGATACTGACAAAGGAGGAGAACCAGTAGATTCTACTGAGTATAGAAGAATGATAGGGTGTTTGAGGTATCTGTTACACTCAAGGCCTGATCTGTCCTTTGCAGTGGGTGTTGCTAGCAGGTTTATGGAGAAACCAACAGTGATGCATTTGAAGGCTGTTAAACAGATCATGAGATACTTGAAAGGAACACTTGAACTTGGGCTGGTATATGTCCAAGGGGGAAGTGTTGGTCAGTTGGTAGGATATACTGACAGTGATCATGGATCTGATGTAGTGCAGAGACACAGCACAGGGGGAATGGCCTTTTATCTGGGAGAGAATCTGATCGCCTGGAACTCGTTCAAGCAGAAGACAGTGTCATTGTCATCTTGTGAATCTGAGTTCAAGGCAGCTACAGCAGCAGCACAACAGGCTCTCTGGTTAAGAAGTCTGATCAGTGAAGTGCTGAGAAGAAAAGCAGAAGCTGTGACTCTCTTGGTGGATAACAATTCAGCTATTGCACTTATGAAAAATGCAGTGTTCCATGGTAGAAGCAAGCACATCGATATTAAATATCATTTCATTAGAGAGTGCATTGAGGCTGGTCAGATTGTTGTGCAGAGAGTGGGAACCAATCAGCAGAAGGCTGATATCTTAACCAAGGCATTGCCACTGGTCAAGTTGGCAGTGATGAGACACCTGATAGGTGTGAGAGATCTTAGTGTCTGTCAGGATTAGGGGGAAGCTTGTTGGCTTATAATCCTGTCAGAGGGGTTCAGAGGTGTTGCTGATGAAGCATGTTCAGTGATCGAGCCCAAGGGTGAGCGGGAAACTTCAGTTTGAAGTGGTGACGCGCTGGCGCGGATGGAGCATGGCGGTGACCGCGCCCACGACCTGACGGTTTACTGAATAGTGCATTTTTCAGTAACTAGTATCCACGTTTGTGTTTGAATTAGCTAAGCGCGGTGTGTGTGGTAGCTAGTATATGTAGTTGGATGTTCGTGGTGTGGAGTTAACGCATTGTAAGCCGGTTAGGCACATTGTACTCGATCTTCTTGAAGGTGAAAAAGGGCACCATCTCCCGGTAGACCACCGGGCGGTTGCTTCGCCAATTCTCTGTTCGTGTGCTTTGATCTCTGTGTTCTTGATTTGATCGATTATCCCAGCCACTATACAGCGTGTGATCGCGTTGTTCCTGGTGGCTGCCTATGGGGAGGAGCGGGTTCGGGTGGTGCGTTTTGGTTTTGCACAAGGGACCTATTTTTTTTATGATCGGCTCCGGGGAGTGGTGATGGTAGCATCAGTGTCGTGCCACGGGAGCGCGAGAGGGTGGGGGGGGGGGGGGGTTGGAGTGCAGGTGGAGGATAACAAGGAAAGTGGGAAGAGGAAGGAGCAGCGGGCACTAGATGGGCCCAAAGAAGAAGGGGGTAAAGCTTGGGAAGGCTGGGTGCTAAACGTGGTAGCGGCCATCGAGATGGTCAGGTGTTGGTGGCGGAGCGCGTGGTGGTAGAGGAGGGCCGAAGAAGGGCGGTGGGTTGGCGGAGGCTGCAGAACAGAAGGTGTATTTTTAATTTGAGGGACTTGCAATACTTTGTCTTTAAGATCTTCTTAAGTCTATATTTGAAGAATGATCATTCTCTGAGCATTCTTTGGTTTGACTATGCTCATAGTAATAATCAATGAAGTGCATCATATAGTTGAATAAAAGATGTGACACTAAAGAATGATCATTCAGCGTACAAATGCCACCGTAGTTTCTTTAGCTTACATACACATCACTGTCATCCCATCTAGTTTGATGTATATGCATGCATGGATCAGGCAACAATGCGCAACCAATTGCAGACCTGAATGCTATTCAAATGATTTGTTTTTGCAATAGTCGCATAAATCCAAACTGGTTCTTCAAATCCTAGATGCCTGCTTATTAACTGTTGCTATATTCTACATGGAAAACTATTGTGATTTCTGAGGGCACAACATCCGGGGGTAAAGATTTTGAAAGGAAGTTATCTCCTAATTTCTAGTGGCATAACATGGCTGCATTTTCTCATGCAAAGAAAATAGTAATGAGTTTAGAAATATTTTGTACAAGAACAAGAAGTATTCATATTTCCTTCATTATCATGGACGGTGCTACATTAGTAACATTGTGTTCAGATTATCCATGATTTAGTAATAATAACCAATAAAAGTAGCATTATGGTTCGTGTGCAGAACTATGTAAGTAGTAAAATTTGCTTTCTGTAGTTATGTTCCTAGTTTCCTAGCTGATAAACCTCAAGCTTGAGGTCAAAATGATGATGATGTATTCTCTATCAGCCTTGGTGGTTGGTGAGAGACCAATAGTAGTCACCCTTGGATGATGAGTGATTGACAACCGTTGTGTGAATTAATGCAGCCCCTGGCTTGTGAAGTGCAGGTGTTGGATGCAACGTGGCGGTCAGCAAAAGGCGGTGAAGGTCAAGCGGACCAAGGGACCCAAGAGTTTGTGCGGGGTCACGGGTGGTCCCCACTGTGCAGTTGAAGAGCAAGGGTGCATGAAGACTTGGCATGGAGGTCAAGCAAAGGCACTTCTGGAAGAGTTCGGAGGTTTCCCGGTTTTGCCGCAAAACCGGGGGAGGATGATGTGGATCGGAGGACGTGTGGCGCCATCGCGAAGCTTGCGTCAAGGCGAAGTGAAGTCGCAAAGGGCTCACGGCTGTCCGATGCCCGAGGAAAAACTTGGACTAAAATGCCCCTGTGTGGGTTGTGTCGTTGTATTAGTCTTGGGGGCACTTCGGTCATTTCCACATGGCCTATATATACTTGATGGGGGCTGAAATTTCTGCTTTATCTCTTCCCCACCTCATTTGCTATTTTCTTAGAGAAGGCTAGGGTTTGCTTAATTGAGAGGGGATTAGGCTTAGAGAGTGATTACTCTAGGTTTAGCCTTGTAATCTTAAGAGAGAGGATGATGGGTGGTACTTAGCCTTGATCTTGTTGAGATTATCTCATTCTAATCATTCATGGTTGATTCATGACTAGTCTCCCCCGTTTTTCTTTTTCATGATTTTCAGAGCTATTTTTGGTGAATTTTCTTTCTTCACAGTTCGGTGCAAAATCCGTGGAGTTTGTTGGGGGATTACGTTGCTAGGATCTTTGTGAACATCTTTGAAATGTTTCCCCCACGAATCCCTCACAGATTTGGCTTGAATTTGAAGATTTTTTGAAAAACGTTCTTGAGGCTTATTCTTTGGTTCGATTGAAAATTCGTCACGGTTACTTGAGCTTTTTCGGATCTATTAGCCTTTGGGGTTGTGCATCTTTGGCTCAAGTTTCGTGCGAATTCATGGAGTATTTTGGGAGGAATTTTGATTTGAAGTGAGAGTGCTTGTCTCATGTTCTTGCTATTTCAGTATTTCCTTCCTTTTCTAGCGCATGGTATTTGCGAGCAGGAGCGCGTGGGCGTGCGGGTGGGGGGCTCTCATCTGGCTAATGGAAGCCAGATAAGAGATGCGGCTGAGACCCAGGAGCGGCTCATCAACGCCTTCTTCTTCTTCTTCCTCCTCCTCGCGTCGCGCCGCACGAGCTCCGCCCCCGCCCCTTCCGCCGCTGCCTCGGCCAGCGGCTGCTGCGCCGTCCACCCGCCATCCATCCCCGCCGCACGCCCTGCCCTTCCTAATCCGCTGCCCTTCCTTCCCCGCGCCGCCAGTTACCACCCGCCGCCCGTCCAGCCACGCGCGGCTGCCGGTGCTCCCGCGTCACCTTGCCTCCGCCGCCGGACCTTCCCTCCGCCCCTCTTCTTCTTTACTATGGCCGACGGCCATTGGAACCGGCACGGCGCCCTCGCCGTCGAGCCGCTCCAGCCCTCCTCCCGCCCCTCCGCCCGGCTGCCGCGCCGCCCCTCCGACCTTCCACCGCGCCGTCTGCCTTATGCCGTTGAGGAGGAAGAAGGAGATCGTGTGGCCCCCATGAACCGCACGAATCTCAAACATTGGAAGCCAACTTGCTTCCGTGGCTTCCGAAAGCCAGATAGGCTCTCCGGTGTGGGCGCTAGCAGCGCAGCGCACGCGTCGCGGCCCAAGCGGCAGGCGCGCGGCCCAGCGGGAGCCAGCAGCAGGCCGTCCGCAGGCGACGGAGCGAGCCGGCCCAGCGCTTGGCAGCGCGCGGCCCAAGTGCCAGCTGCGGCAGGCCCAGGCGGGCAGCTCGCGCGGCCCAGGCGGAGGCGGCAGGCAGGACAGCTGCAGCCCAAGCGCGGCAAGCCAGCGCGCGCGGGAGCGGACCAGCAGCAGCGCGCAGCCCAGCATGCGAGGCTCGCAGGCCAGCAGTGCGAGTGCGAGCGGCCCAACAAGCAGCAATACTGTAGTAACGAGTTCTTACGGTGGCTATCATTTAGTAAATCACTAGAAAAATTGTGCGCCGTTGGCGCACTAAGTGGCCCGTCACGAGAACAAGCCATAGCTCGGTTGGCCAGCGCTGCCGGAGGGTGCGCTGCCCACCCGTGTTTGATCCCGAGATCGGCGCGGGTGTCTCACCGGGGCTTGCCCCAAAATAAAATCAGCTGCCTCTCTTGCGTGCTGCCATAAAGGGACTGCGACGCTCCCGTCGCCTACGAAGCTAGGAGTGGTTTTGGTGATCTCCAGAAGGACGCAATCTTCGTATCTGCGTGTAGTTGTAGGTTTGTATGCGTGTGGTGTGAGTGGGGTGTGCGTGCGTGGGGTAGGTGTGCGTCTACGTGTATGAACAGATACTACAGCTGTATCCAGATGAGAGGCTTAAAAAAAAGTGGCCTGTCACCAAGACCAGAAGAATACTCCCCAAAGTAATTTTCTTCTATATATAAAATACAACGGTGTCGTATCTGATTTGAGATAGACTTTACTATTATTATGCAGCTAGATGGTTTCAAGTGAATACGGAATAACTGATATAACTTTGAGAAATACTCTAGTAGATCTTTTTTCTAAAACATGTACGAATCCTAAATCATATTTAATTAGTTAAGCTATATTATTAGTTTGATTTCCCCTCGCCCTGCTCCAGTACGTCCATCCTGGCCTGTCCGGTTGTGCTGGTAAAATACAACAAAGATTATGAGGGCTATTGTAACGGAATATAGTATTTTTGTCTTTAGGAGACGAAAACAAGCAGAGAATGTTGGTAAATGCACGTCGTGGTGGAAAAATATGGGTGTGTATATTTCCTGCTAAATATGATATTTAGAAATACAAGTGCTGTCATAGATGGGAATATAGCCGGTACCTAGCATAAACTGAGGCAAAGTCATTATGATGCTCTTTGCCAGGTCCAGTAACCCTGCATAATTGGATATATGTTGTTCTTCTTTTTAGATCACACCATTTCAGGTCACTAAGAGGAACCCCATATGCTGCAAGGGTTTAGGAATATGGTACATTTCAGAGTTACATTCAGATAAGCATGCCAAAGAGTAATAAAAGGTAATAATGTTACTTATCTGAACAAAATTCAATTCCACAGCATTTCTGAGTGAAGTCCAACCCTTCAGTTACATGAACCACAATAACAGATCCAATAGGTCTCTTTTGCTTAGAAGAGAAGTGAGGTACTGCAACAAACACCTCTCCTCCAGAAATACAGAATAGAAGCTTCTTAATATATCTTGTCATTCAGTTGTCTGAAACACTGAATAATCTCCATCTAACTTGGACTGCTTGGGCATTGGAAATTGTAGTAGCGATGTAGAATGTTTCATGAACATGTAAACAGTAAAAGGCTACTTAGTGCAAACACAACATGATTAAGTTTAATTTCAACAAACACTGCGATAAAAAAACAGAGTGACTGATTTTGTGAATCATCATATACAAAGGTGTAAATAGCATTTGTTTTGAAAGTAGTTTACCCTGATGTACTTCATTGATTGTGTTAATAAGTGAGATATAGCCAATTTATTCCATGTCAACTACCCAGAGTTTAGATCATGCTAATAGGGGTATTCTAATTAACGTTTAACGAAGCTGCAACAAACAAATATGAGCTTTTGTTTTGCTATATGCCAGTCCCCTTCATCTATCCATTTCTGAATGTACCTAATTTGGATTCCCGATGCTTCTACCGCATACAGACTTACAATGTTGTCCTGAAGCAAAGGCACTACAACCAGTCCCTAGCACCAGCAGGCATGGGCAGGGCGTCCGAAAGAAACCGCGTTGAGCAGCACGGAGCGACGACGCGGCAAAGGCACGGTGGCAAAGGCACGGTCCCTTGGTTTGAGCGGGTGCACCGACGGCCGCGCGTCATGGCTGGACGTGGCCAAGTGACCTTGCTAATGCTCCTTGACAGGATGCGGTGACCCGTGGGGAGGAGGCGACATTGAGCGACCTCTTGGGGAGAGTGAACGTCGTCGTTGCGGCTGCATCTCGCGTTCGCTGTCCATGGGTGCCGCGCTGGTTGGAGCTCGCGAGGGAGGAAGCTACTGTGAGAAGAAACAAGCTGACGGAGAGGGGGCGACGGCCGCGGTGGTGTACGTGAGCGCAGAAGACGAAGACGGCAGCGGCGACTCATGCAGCCGGCGGTTCGAGAAGATTCTCAAGCAACTGGGTTAGCGGGTATCTGGTTGCGGTACCGAAGCCGACCCGCATCGATGGCCAGAATTGCAAGCTTAGCAGATTGGACGGTGACGAGTTACCGGACTACGTGGATATCCGCTAAGAGCTGGAAATGCACCGGCTCTAGAATGAAGAGATTGCTATGAGCATTTAAGTATTTCTTTGGCTTGATTTACTATTCTTCGTAGTATAAAATAGCTTGAGCTCGGGATTGTTTTGAGATATCTCATCTCTACTTGGGTCATTGTTTAATTCATTTATGTTGGCCGGCATTACATAGGGAATGGTGCATGTTTCCTGTTAGCCGTTATTTTATCTAGTTGAATTAGGCCATCCCAATCGTCCTAGTCAGCTAGTGTCCATAGAATTAATGAGACTGCCAAGTAAGCAAAAATCCTATGTGGCAGTAGAGTTAATGAGGAGAGAGAAGAAAAAACATGGAAACCGGGTCACATACAGAAAATCAGGTCGTCACGCATTCCAAGGGAGGGAAGCCAGTAAAAACATTCAAACACGTGTTCTAAAAAGTTGAATGAGAGTGAATAGACTAGAAAACTAATCAAGGGCCCACGAGAAGACACTATGGGTTGTGTACCATAGTTTCTAAATCTGATGTCCTGATGATATGGCAACATAGACACCACTTATGGATATTTTGGGTTGGGATTGGCCTTAGTATTGTGTAAGCTTGTGGTTACATTAATTATTTGCAAGCCTGGTAATTAAACGAGTGCTCTCGGTTAATGCTGTTTCCAATTAGCGCTTATTTTTTCTATCTGTTTAGTTGGTGCTTTGTGAGTAGCCCTTTTGTTTGTGCTTCCGTAATACTTTGAGAAATTTCTAGTCGTTTTTAGGGTGAGCTTGTCACGAGTTGACTTGTGTCATCTTGATGATTAGAAGAGAGGCTTTAGGAGTGTAATTGGGACATAGGCTTCGATTCTCGATGAGAATTTTTTAGGCTTCCATTCACCCCCTCTGGTCGTTGTTTCGGTCCTTCAGTTGGATATGAAATTTTTTCTAGATTCATAGAATTTCTTGCCAGAGAGTACATGGTTCTAATGCTGGTTGTATTGTCCCAGCCCTGTGGAATAGTTGTCTGAGTGAGTCTTAGGAAGCTGATGATTTCAATTCTTCAAAGATATCTGCATTGTGAATCTTATTCGTTATTGCGTGATTACGTGGTTAGCTTAGTTGTTCAGACTAAAACTTGCAGTCAGCTGATGTTTATCTACCTCTATAAGCTATTCAATTATTTTGGCTATCTACCTCTGTCAGGTGACGCTGGATCTAGGGGAAAGGTACCCCTTAGGTTGATTGTGCTCTCATTTTGATGGCCCTCTTAAGATGGTGTCCACAGAGGAATTCTGATAATTTACGTTTTCTTGTTGAGTTTGTGAAAATACTTCAATTATTGGAGGATCTGCATCACTTTTTACTAATTGCAGATTTTGAGCTTCTATTTTGCATTTAGATCTGTTGGAGGGTGCAGAATGTCTGGAGAGCATCATCAGTATTCAGAGGCGAAGAAAGAGGCTGATTAGTAGCACAATATTGTTCTCATTGGGATTCCGAAGCCTAAACTCTGAGCTTCTATTTATGCACTGTACTGAAATATTTTCTTTCTCAAGGTTACTGCATTTGTACGCCTTTTTTCTCAACTCTGAGATTTTATTTGTGTACAGTCTGAGAAATTGACATACAAGTATCTTTTGTCTATCGAAATCCCTGCCTACCGAACAAGCCTTTCCTAAAAGGGGTTAAGAAACCCTACGAGGATTGAGCGACGGAAAGGGGATCCACTAATTCTAATGGATTAGATCCTCCTTATCCGAACAAAGCCTGATGACGACATCATCACGTTGGACATACACGAGCTGGCCTCATCTTCAAGCTACAAGTCGTCGCCACATTGGATAACGTCTTCGGTTCGGATTCAGCCGACATGTATGCAACTAAACTGCAATATCTCCCTCATACCGCGTTCAATCAATGCATTCTTGGATGCGTTGAAACTATGACGACGACACGCTTCTTTTGGTTTTGGTCCTAGCTCTAGAAGACTCGTGGATCATTCTGTGTGACCACGAAAAGGTGTTGTGTCACCTGTTTTAGGCCTTTTCAGTCTTTGTATCGTGTCAGACCTTCGGCTGCTGTTGTGGGCGCACCCCTAGCGCGCCCCCAACCCTAGCTCGCCCCTAAATTAATAAATTCAGTAGCCGCATTCGTTTAAACTTGGGTTTTGTTTAGATTATTTTGTCGAGAACAGTTTCGCCGTCATCGGTTTGTAGAACCCCAACTTTCGTGCTTAATCATTCATCTACAGTGTCACTTCATATTGAGACATGCGTTCTTTCGAGTTCTTGCTTGTGTTCTTCATTTCGCAGGTAGGGATTAGCCTTCTTGGCGAGGTCAACCGGGTTGTGACACGTTGATAACTAGAGGAATCATGGTGCTAAGATTGTAGGGTTCATGTTTGCTGACTTGAAGCCGGATCGGTGTGATGCGCTCTGCCCAAAACGAGTTACCCTTTACCTGACGGAAGATCGGGCCACCCTAGTTCCCATAAAGTGGTAATCAGAGACTCAGGTATTACGTCAGGCTTACCCTAGATTAGTTTTGTGTCTTCGTCCTATAGTCCAGAAAATTGCCCTACAAAAATATTTGTTTCATCGTATTCCACTGTCCTAGTACCCCTTTTAGCCTTTGCAATTTCGTTTCAGATTCGCTTTATTGAGTTTGTGTCCGTGGTCGAGTCTTATTGCTAGTTTTTGGTGTGTTCGTGTTGTAGTTCAATCGCTCGTTGCTGTGATTTGTTTGTTTCCGCCGCTATCCCATCCACCATAGCCATACAACAAGTCAAGCCACCACATTACTTGACTTTCCCCGCTAGCCGCCTTGTGTGACCTCTCACCGCGCCAGCGCTAACTAGGTTGCAAGCCGCTTCGATCACTTTTGCATCGCTTACTTGCTCCTTATTCATCATCTGGCGAATTCCTATTGCTGCATGCCAGGGAGGATTTGTACCCTTTGTTTTCATTGCTGAGAGGCTTTACTCAGCCGTGATCGGACAAGGAAGCTTTGCCCTAGCCGCCGTCGTGTTTCTGTTGTGCCTTCTTAAAAACATAACTCGAGGTCCCTTCCATAAAACATACATAACTTTTCGCTCGGTGCTCCGTTTGGGCTCAATTTTTTACAGCAGTTTCGTGACTCCATTTTGAGGTGGGGCAAACTCGGCTTCGCCCTGTTTGGTCGAGTCAAAAAATTCAAAAAAAAATCAGGAAGATAATTAAAAAGTTTAGTGAAGTTTTTTGAGTGTTTTTAGAGAAACTTTCTGATTTTTCCTAGACCACATTACATCTCTGTTTGGTCTGCAAATTTGTGTGGTTCCTTTTCTGGTGTTCGAAAAATATCAAAAACTAAAAGAAAAAAGAAAATAAAAAACACATGTGATTCCTACTAGTGCCTTTTTGACAATCTTAGTACATCAATTACAGAACTGCCATTTTGAGCTTTATCCATCGTTTCTTGTTCCAGCATGTTGTGTTATGTCTTGGACACGTCTGAGCCAGCAATTATGACTTGTACTTTGGATACTTATTGAACTTTGATATTCTGTATTCGTTATTTGCTACTCCTTGCTACATAATTTGCCTTCCCAAAGTTCCACAAACTATACTTCAGGTCAGTGCAGCGAAGGACAATTGCAATCTTGGTACTACCTCCTCACAGGTTTCACGAACCAGCCACCGGTTGTACCGTCCACTGCCTACATTGGTAAGAACTTAGTAAGAATGTGTGTGAGGGTGTGGTTCCACCAAGGCTAACAAATAGTTCATAGGGATTTTGTTGATCACTAACCATGTCGGACGATGTTCCTGTATTGTCTAGTCACTTGCACGAGGTAACAAAGGAGCTGAAAGATCTCTTCATGAAGGAGTTGAGCAAGCTAACGACGGAAGTCAAGGCTCCCTGTCATACAATTGAGGGTGTGGACAAGCGAGTCTCCACGCTGACAACAAGGGTTCAACAACTCGAGTCCAACCCCCCAAGCCCAAAGAAGAGGATGCCTATGACGAAGATTACCTGGATGACGATGACGATGTTATCTTTGGATCTGATGGCGAGCCTGATCTCATTAAGACCAGAGCCAAGAATCTACATCGTCGGCGTCTTCGCAAAAATACAATAGGTTGGGTGGTAGCAGGAACCGACGCCATCAAGGTAATTATGATCCTTACGCGAAAGTTAAATTTATTATACCATCTTTTTATGGGTGTTATGATGCGGAGGAATATATAGATTGGGAGATGACAGTAGAACAAAAATTTGCTTCCCACCTTGTTCCTGATCAACATAATGTTAGAGAAGCCACTAGTGAATTTAAGGAATTTGCGATAAAATGGTGGCAAGAATGTGCTTCTTTAAACATACAACCTGCTTCTTGGAGTGAGCATAAACTTGCAATGCGTGATCATTTTGTTCCCGCCTCTTATAAGCGTGAGTTGCATAAGAAATTGCAACGTTAAGAGCAGGGTAATATGTCTGTTCAGTAGTATTATGTCGAGCTACAAAAGGGTATGGTTCGCTGCGGGGTAGTAGAGGATCCTGAAGATAAAGTATGTCATTTTTATGGTGGTTTGAGACGTGAAATTCAGGATATTGTTGACTATAAAGATTTTACTACCACCAACTAGTTGTTCCAGCTTGCTATGCTTGCAGAAAAAGAATTGCAAGGACGAACCAAGACCTTCACGCCACCAGCAAGTTCACGAGCGATGCCACCATCGAGTACACGTTTGACACCCTCAGCACCGGCACAAGCTTCTGAGGTACACAATATGTCTAATGTGCAGGTCCAACATAACAAGAAACCGACTCCTACTGACAAGAGCTCGTCAAGTAAGTCTGCAAGCATCGTGTGCCACCGCTACAAGGGCATGGGACATGTCATGAAGGATTGTCCAAGTGTTCGTGCTTTCATCGCTACACCCGATGGTACTGGGTATGTAAGTGCTAGTGATGTTGAAGATGATTTAGTTCTTGCGACTAACGTTGTTGCAGATTCGGAGGACGATGAGGGTGAGGCAATTGACTCGGTTGCCGCATCAGCGGGATTCCATAATTTGGTTCTTGTGCAGCGTACGTTGAGTTCGTAGGTGGAACGTGAGGACGCGGAGAAGATTCAATACAAGAATTTATTACACACGTTCCTCATCGTCAAGGATTGCCGTGTGCTCACCATAATTGATAGCGGGAGTTGCAACAACTTGGTGAGTTCAGATTTGGTAGAGAGGCTTAACTTGCCAACACGCCTAACTTCAAATCCCTACCGCTTAGAATGGTTGAACAGTAGTGGTCAAGCTAAGGTAATAAGATCAGCACATATACATTTTTCTGTTGGTTCTTTTCATGATTATGTTGATTTTGATGTTGTACCGATGCCAGCATCATCTCTTTTGTTGCGTAGACCATGGAAATTTGATAATGATGTTGCACATCATGGAAGAACTAATACATATACTTTGATGCATAAGAACAAGAAAATTACTTTGTTTCCTTTATCACCTACTGATATTAGGAAACATTTTCAAGAGCTTGCTGAAAGAGAAAAAGCTAAAACTGCTAGTGTTGCATCTTGTGATGATAAACAAAAAGGGATTAAATTAAAAGGAGGAGTTGTTATTGCTACTACATCCGCTACTGCTGCATTATGTGATAACCCTGATGCTCCTTGTTATACTATGCTTAGTCGAGATATGTGTCTTGCTACAGATACTTTCATGTCTCATATTTTGCATTCCCATGCTACTAACCTTTTGCAGGAGCTTGATGATGGAATGGAGTCGAGGATGACTACAATTCAAGAAGGAGAGGATGATGAGGACATCACCACGTTGGACATACACGAGCCGAACTCATCTCCAAGCTACAAGTCGTCGCCATGTTGGACAACATCTTCGGTTCAGATTCAGTCGATATGTCTGCAACTAAACTGCAATATCTCCCTCATACGGTGTCCAATCAAGGCGTTCTTGGATGCATTGGAACCATGACGACGAGATGCTTCTTTTGGTTCTGGTCCTAGGTCTAGAAGACTCGTGGATCATTCTATGTTACCACGAAAAGGTGTTGTGTCACCTGTTTTGGGCCTTTTCAGGCTTTGTATCGTGTCGGACCTTCGGCCCATGTTGTGGGTGCCCCCTAGCGTGCCTCCAACCCTACCTCGCCCCTAGGTTAATAAATTCAGTAGCCGCCATCATTTAGACTTGAGTTTTACTTAGATTATTCTATCGAGAACAGTTTCGCCGTCATTGGTTCGTAGAACCCCAACTTTCATGCTTAATTATTCATCTGCAGTGTCACTTCATATTGAGACCTGCGTTCTTTCGAGTTCTTGCTTGTGTTCTTCGTTTTGCAGGCAGTGATTAGCCTTCTTGGCGAGGTCAACCGGGTTGTGACACGGTTGATAACCAGATGAGTCGTGGTGCTAAGATTGCAGGGTTCAAGTTTGCGGACTTGAAGCCGGATCGGTGTGTTGCGCTCCGTCCAAAACGAGTTACCCTTTACCTGACGCAAGATCGGGCCATCCTAGTTCCCATCAAAGCCTAAGGGGAAAAAATTCCCCACCCATCAACAGACTGCATCAGCATGTTGAAAGCCAGAT
Organism: Echinochloa phyllopogon; assembly: GCA_033239725.1. Taxonomy (NCBI): domain Eukaryota; kingdom Viridiplantae; phylum Streptophyta; class Magnoliopsida; order Poales; family Poaceae; genus Echinochloa; species Echinochloa phyllopogon. Next base: position 15,517,220 of record BTCW01000015.1, on the reverse strand, counting down.
GCAGAGCACTCTCGGAATGTCACCACAATATAACGGCAACCGCTACTACCGAGAGGGTTCATGATGGTCCTCAAGTCTCCAATCATCTTGTTCACTAAAAAAAGTCTCCAATCATCTTGTTGTGCCCTAGAGAGAGTGATTCTGATTGCGAGAAGAAAATGTTGAGGCCGGATATTTTTCCTGGTTCTAAAAAAAAGAAAACTATAGGATTCTGCACACGCAGTTGCATCGAGAAGTAAAGCCTAGCAGCACCGCAGAGAAAACAAAAGTTTACTGACACCGACTGCGTTGATGACACGCACACAAATACAACATATGGTACGTTGAATAAGACTGATCTTGGTTAGGACTCTAGATTAGATAGTTAGGTCCGATTTCTGTTTGAACTAGTGGATGTAACCCATTTCATATTTTAGAAATTTCAAATAAATCTCTAAGACTCATATAGATATGAGAAAGTGGTGGAAGTGGTGTACATCTTTTATCTCACTTTGTTAGTGGAGGTAGAGAAATGGTGTAGAGAGGACTACACGAGCATCCTCGCTTGCCTCGTCGGGTTGGGCTTGGGAAAGATTGCAATACCATGTGGCTCTTCTATATATATATATGACTTTGTTGGCTGTTGCTAAAAAATATATCTTATTCACTTAAGCTAGGTTTTATCTCTTCACGTTGTTGTGAGTCTACTCAATATTTGAACTAGGGTTTTATTTTTTCTCGCTGTTGCGCTTCCACTATAGTCTATGCAGTATTCAATCTAGGGTTTTGTCTCTTCTCAGTATGGCGTCACTACCATAGTCTAGCTACTTTATCCTGAGCCCCTGCGAGCAAGCGAAAGAACACATCTCCGGTAATTTCTTCATTGTATCTCATATTTCATCCAAGTCAAAGGTCGCAATGTACTGTCAACAATTTCAACCCATGGATCCTTGTTGATGGTCACTAATTGATAAATCTGGCCATGAACTATCTCGAAAATAAAGAGCATACCATTTCTCACACATATTTTAGTCAAATAATGTAGTTCCACTTGTATTGGAGCACTATTTGTATACATGGACTAGGTGGCAAAAGCTGGGCCAAATTGGGCCCACTGACATGTCGGCTAACGTGCCACCTCGGCTGACCCGTGGTGGGGCCCAATGAGGCCCATCTTCTGCCCAGGGCAAAAAGTGCACTCCCACTACATCCTAGCCACTAATTCAATATTGGTAGGACCCAAGAAGCAGGAGTGTGCCACATGAAACAGCCATGGATTGGGTGGCCCACATATCCAACTAAAAACACTCGACTTGGGCCAACCCATGTGGTACACTCTCATGGACCCACATGCTAGCTACTCGGACAAAGAAGAGGACAAGTGGGCCCAGGGGAGCGTCGGTTGAAACCTAGAAGTGGGTCACACTGGCTCCAATCGTCTCGTGCTAATCCTCTGTCGCCTCCTAGTGTTATAACCAGCGGGGATCGGCCTTGGTTCAACACACACCAGACGAAAGAGCTCTCTCCAAAGTTCAAGTGTTAGGCTTAGTTTAGTTTGGTAATTAGGCTTAGAGTTGAGCTGTTCACAGGATTGTCTTGGTAAGTTTGTCTTGTAAGACTTTGATCTTCAAAGGAAATATCTTGTTTATGATGTCCAATGTCTCATGTTCATATCCTATCCTTAGTTTATAAGTTATATACTTTGCATTGCTGCTTTCTTATGATTGCGCCTAGACCTTTTAATTTATGTTACGACATTGGAAAAATGTACCTTGGTGTTCCTCTATTTATTGAGTTATATTCCATAGTGCAAACATGGTGTTTGTTGTTAGGGGATACCATTGAGAGTATCTTTACCCAAGAATTTGTAGAGGTAGGTGTCGGGTGGTGGCAATCCTATCCGTCCTCCTCCACATTCGCATTTAGGTGTTAGGCCATTTGAGATAAGATGTCAAGTGTTCCCTTGGATTAGGGAATGTCCCATGATACAGAATTCGCTTTCTCTCCCCCGTTGCCTGCGCAGCTAGCTTAGTCTTATTTATTTATTTGAGCCATGAACTATCTCTGTGTCACACTATCCTTACCATTACCACCACCCCTTTCTAGGTTCTGGTACGTTGATTATGTTATGCTTATATACATTGACTAGAAAATTTCTTGGCCGATCCCTTTCCCCATGGATAAAAAGATGATACTCTATAATACTTCCGTGTGAAATGCTACGACGTACTTCTACACGCTTACAAAATTATTGCGGTCATAAGAAACACCAACAATCATCTGGGACCAGAAGATACTATAAAACTGTTATGTGGTGGATAGCCCAATGTACTTATGGTGCATTTGGTTTGGGTTATGAGGTAGTCTAACACACGATAGAAACCTAAATCCAAGAATACACCGTTGATTGGTTCGAGTCACAACATTGCTTTAAGGCCAAGCACTAGGAGATAAACCACGTACTTTTCATTCTCTATATTTATTCTAGTATATAGTTTTGGGCATTAGTCTCGGGTATAACTTTCACAGAAATTGGAGCTTCTTTAGTTCCGGTTGGTGTTACATCAACCGAGATTAAATTAAAGGAAAATAAAACAGATAAATCCTAAGGTAATTTGAACCAATTAATATAGTTATATGGGTGTAAATTAAGATAAATGTAGTTTAGAGGTTACGTGGAGTCTGATATAATTGAAGCGAGTAATTTAGATTTTTTTCTACGCTATAATCGAGGGGAGTAATTTTACCTTCTAGGCAAACTATTTAGCCAGCACATGGCTCCACCGTCGACGTACCGAGACACAGCGGCAACCCGACAAGCAAAACCAAATGCGCCGCACTCATCAAAACGCACACCACTTGTGCGGCGCGCCCTGCGCCAGCACAAGCACCAGCGGGATCGACTCCAGAGGGATGCGCCCTGTCACACCACACTCACGCTACAAATTATAAGCGTCGCCACCCCCGCGCTTCACTCGCTCGCTGCACCAAATTAAACCAACCCCACTCCCACTGATCAAGCTGTCTTCCAGAAGCTGATCGATCTCGAGCAACGACAAGCGTGCAGTGCGCCACCGACAGCCATGACGCGGTGGCCTCTCGCTCTGCTCGCGGCGTCGTCACTCATCGTCGCCGCCGTCCTCGCGCTGATCGTCCAGCCCGCTGCGGCGCAAGTAGCCTGGCTGGACGAGTTCACCACCGACGGCGACGTGCGCTCCCACTACGACGGCACGGGCAAGCAGGTGGCGTCGCTGGTCCTCGACCGCAACTCCGGCGCCGGCTTCAACTCCACGCAGAAGTACCTCTTCGGCGAGTTCAGCGTCGAGATGAAGCTCATCCCCGGCAACTCCGCCGGCACCGTCACCTCCTTCTACGTACGTAATCTAATCCGTCGTCGTCAGATCAGCATCAGCTTCATTCGTCCTTTCATTCGATTCCATATATCCACTGATCGATTCGATGGTACTGATAATTAACAATGATTGCTGCAGCTGACGTCCGGCGAGGGCGACGACCACGACGAGATCGACATGGAGTTCATGGGCAACTCGACCGGCTCGCCGACGGTGCTCAACACCAACGTGTGGGCGAGCGGCGACGGCAAGAAGGAGCACCAGTTCTACCTCTGGTTCGACCCATCCGCGGACTTCCACAAGTACACCATCGTCTGGAACCCAAAGAACATCATCTTCCTCGTCGACGGCGTCGCCGTGCGCGCGTTCCGGCGCTACGCCGACCTGCCCTACCCGGAGGCGAGGCCCATGGCGGTGCACGCCACGCTGTGGGACGGCAGCTACTGGGCCACCGAGAAGGGCGAGGTCAAGATCGACTGGGCCCGCGCGCCATTCGTCGTCTCCTACCGCGGCTACACCGCCGACGCCTGCGTCGCCGGCGAGCCGTCGTGCCCCGCCGCCGGGAAGGGGAATAGCAACGGGTGGATGGAGAGGGAGCTCGACGACACCGACCGGCTCACCGTGGCGTGGGCCAAGCGCAACTGCTTGCAGTACAACTACTGCGAGGACGGGTGGAGGTTCCCGGATGGGTTCCCCGGCGAGTGCAGCCGCGAGTAGTGTGATCCCTGCTACGTCCGCCGTCTGATCTGATCTGATCTCATGAAGTACAGCACAGGCACAGAGAGGCATCCACTACTGCTCGATCTGGTGGAGAAGGAGAACCATTTTTTATTTACTTGAATGCATGCATGATTCTTGTTCTTGTCGTCGAGATGCATGTAATTCGCAAAAAAAAGTCCATAGTACGTAGCGCGCCCGGGCCGGGGTACAGCAGTGTATGTAGATGTAGTGGTTATGTATGTAACATCTGAGAATTAATCATTTTTTGGCCATTGAGTAAAATCATTGAAATTCATGAATCTTCTTGCTGTCCGCGCTACAAAGAATAATGCAAGCTGCATAGATGTCATCGATCAATCTCGACACCGGGCGAATTCATGTGCGGGCGCTCACCGACAAGACGCCATGGCATGTGCTCGATCTGATGAACAGAATGGCTGTTGTTAGTAGGTGAGCTAGTCAACACTCAGCACGGGATGGACAGAGACGCGACGGATCCAGCCAGGAGCGCATGTGACACGATGCCAAAGCAGGCGTCTAGAACAAGCGAAAAGCCCACTGCATGGCCACTACCTCGCCGCCTGTACGTCCACGTACTACTGTGTCAGCACATGGTTTGGACGCGCTCGGGGAAGCTGCTGACGTGGGTCCGACGTGCTTCCACTAGCCGAGGGAAGAATTTTATTTATGCCTTTTGCAGTGCCTCAGAATTCTTATATTACCGTGAGCCATAAGGAACTTTTTAGAAGAAAATGAAAACATTGCACATCTGTAGTGCATCCATATTTGAACTTTGTTGTAAAAGTTGAGATGGAACTCATAAGAAAATGATAAATCCATGTGCATGTGCATTAGAAGACCAGATTCTCAAAAATTTGTCTTCTAGTGCACATGCACTTGAAATTTACTATTGTTGTATGAATGTTTAAAATAAATTGCAGCATATTAACTTTTGCCGCAAAGTACACATATTTTTTTAAAATCATGGAAGAAAAAGTTTCAAGTGCATACATAGATGGATAACCTTTAGATGTGAAACAGTTTTTTTTCTAGAACTCCTAATTAACGAGGGCTCCATGTTTACGAAGAGGAGTTTGCACCAGATATTTTCTCGACTGATCTAACAAATATGCTATGGAAAAAAGAGACATTATTAATAAGGCACATAACATATACTCCTAGGAGAGATGAAAAAAATATTGTCTTATATATTACCCCAACCAAGTAATGGTTTTAGCGTTTAGCCACCTGCCTATATTGAAAAATATGTGAAAACTCTCGATTGACTTTCCCAAGCGCAAATGAGACCAAGTGCAGAAACCGATTACCCAACTTTTTTTAGACGATGAAAAGTTTATTTCCGGCTTCAGTCATCCTCAATTAAGAATACATTAGTCCATAATTCTTACAAACGGATGCCACCGCAACAAAAAAAGTACACATTCAAAAGGACATATAGCTAGGACATTATATAATCACTGATAAAAAAACTCTAACAGACAGACCATATAGTCGTTTTGCATCATTCCGGCTTGTTACGTGAGGTCAACTTCAAAAGGACCAGCTTCGCCACATACGGGTGAACTACAGAACCGGAGTTTGAGCCAAATCCAGCAAAAATGAAATAATAACTTCAATCACCGAACGAACTCTGACCACCAAGCTGGGAATATACCGCTGTAACGGTCTCACCTCCCACCGGGAAAAGTAATTCTATAAGACATTGTCCGCCGTTGGAGACATCGGATACTGAAGTGCAGCAACCAACGTTGAAGACAATGACCTCATGCAACCGGCACTGACTGTGTGTTTGGTTGAGTGTCAAGGTTGGATGGGATCATTCCATCCATGCTATCTATGGATGAGTTCATCTTGTCACATGTTTGGTTCGATGGATGGAATGATCCATGTTTTTTGTTTGGTTGGATGGATGAAACATGGATGGGACCATCCCATCCTTTGTTTGGTTGGATGGATAAACATGTACAATAAAGATATGATCACCTCTTTGTATAAATGGTGAGGTTACCTCTTTACGTGACAAATATTGGACAAATATATCAGAAAATACTTTTCTATTAAAATGACAGCAAGGTTGGACAAATATATCATTACCAAGTCTTACACAAATGCATAATTATCAAGGCTTGCACAAATACATGGACCCACATGCCATTCTCTATGTAATTCCATTTTTTCTTTTATTTTTGTGTTTCTTTATCTTATCCTCCATTTCCCCCTGGCGTTGCCCCCAGCTCGAGACGCTCGCCCGCCGGCGGAGATGCTCGAGCACGGCGGTGCTCCAGGCCGCCCGCGTCGACCGAGGCGGAGGGCAAGGGTCGCGGCCGCCGGGCGGAGCACGAGGCTGCCCGCGTCGGCAAAGGCGACCCTTGCCTGGGGCGGATCTTGCCGGGGGCAAAGGGCGGAGCTCGAGGGGTCGCCAGCTGAGGCACTCGCATGCAGCGGAGCTCACCGGGGGCGGAGGGCGAAGCTCGATGGAGGTTCTCATGCGCAGCGGAGCTCGAGGGTGCCGGCCCCTCACCGTCCGAGGGAATCTCCTGCAGCGGCAGCTGCGGATCCAGAAACAACGGCAGACAAAGATGGTGGCTAGGGCGGCGCAGAGGTTGTGTACAACGGCGGCGGCGGGTTGGTGCGACGGCGGCGCGGTGGGGGCGGCAGATATGGGAGAGCGAATAGCCGGGTGGAGGCAGCGGTGAGCGGAGAGGGGCGAGACCGGGGGTGTCGCGGGAGGTTACGGTAAAAGAGGGAGGGATGTGTTCACCATGACGCTGCCACCCATATCCACCCGATTTGGTGGGATGGCTCCATCCGGTATCTTCAGAGAATATTTTTCCAGTGTCAACACCGTCCATCCAACCAAACGTCTCAAAAACATGGATGGACTCATCCCATCCCTCTTTGTCCCATCCCATCCACTCAACCAAATACATCCTTAGTGATCCTCCCAATGCGACGTCTCCACGAAGAAAACAACATCAAACGACGCTGCCATTGCACGGCTGGATAACCAATCTTTAGCCTTCGCCTGTGAGAAATCCATCCAAAATTGTAGGATGTAACGACGCCTCCAGCGAAGAGAAGTGGCGCCCACCGACGTCACCGCCGTCCAGCAGTGACGACAAGCAATTGTCCAAAGGGACTTACATAGTTAGCCAAGCTCTTGCCGACGGGCCAACCAATAAGGAAGCTGTTGGCCAACGCGCAGATCCGATCATGTGCGCACCGTATGCACACCTCATGAGCAGCCCACGTGCAATGACCCACCGCTGGTCTCCCAAGCTTGTGAAGGCCAGCTGATGACCGAATCTGACCAAGACGAGTCATTCCAACTGGATCATCGCCCTAGAGCCGGCCGGCCGCCGCCATGCCTTGCCGCGAAGAAGAGATCCAATGCAGGCCATGCACACGAACTCCTTTGAAAATCAGGCAGCCGGCGAGGATGCGTCGGCGGTAGCGGCCTCACCACGACACCCATGCTTACCACCCATCCGAACTATTTCTGAGGTGATAGACCAAGGTAACAGCGGATCTGAGCCCAGAAAAACCAGATCTAGACACCGACCACCGCAGCCACAGATCTCATCGGTGCGATGGAGATGAGATTCAATGAAAGGGAGCCCCGCCGCCACCTTCCTTGCAGCAGGACAGGCTTCCGTCGGCTGCTCTGGCGGCGGCGAGGGAGAGGGCGGCGGCATCCATCCGCGCAAGGTTTTTCTTCACGAGGAGCGGCGCGGGCCTTGCCGTTTGCCTCTCTAGCCGATTACCCAACTATGTTATGAATTTACACAACTATTTAGCACAGTTCTCATGATAATATTGTTATGAATTTGGATGGCTTTATGGTTTTTCTTTGGGGTGGGGCAGTTGGGACCTTTTGTTTTTAGTATATTATAGATGGCATATGCACGTATATTTTTTGCTGTTCAACTTCTTCAATCAAAATCATTCAGAATAAATCTATAGAAGAACTTGCACAACGAAACTTTCTACCAAAAGTTATTCATAGAGCACACAATCAATTATTTTTTGTGTAGAAACTTATTTAAGAAGCCTAGAAACACGAAGGGAAAATATTGATATATATAACCATATATCGTTTTTTCAGTGAGCATGATGGAGGTAAGTAGTATGGCAAAAGAAGAAAGAAAAAACTTGATGAAAAGGAAATGAGATAAAATAATGGAAGGAGAAAGAGAGACGCGGAGGAGCCCCTATGAGTGTTGCTATACGCTCCCACTCTGAATCACCGGTGAGAGTAGTCTGACCTAGGGAAACTGTGGCGGAAATAAATGAAGCATGTGCCACACCACTAAAGTTACAAGCACGACTTGAAAATGACCTATAACAAGTCTTCCATTATTCCAGCGGGCTCTCTCTCGAATGCGCCCACTGCTCTCCTCTCTCAAATTTCCCGGTCACCCCAGCTCCGGCCCGCTTCCTCTCCTCCTCCGACGGCTTCACCAGCTGTGAGAGGAAGGTGGGCCGGGCCCCCTCCTTTCCCTTTAATTTAATAGTTTAGCTTGTTTCAGTAGCTGGCCGCATGGGTCTCAGGTGGTTTCTTAGCTACCGCTCCCTCGCTGTCGTTGTGGTCGGCATCGCCGTCGTAGACGTCCTTACAGTAGTCCTCGTCGTCGGTGTCGTCCACAACGAGATCAAGGTGAGCACAAATAAAATAAATCACTCCTCCACTTCCACTTTGGCAGATCGCTCCATACTCACCTCCGCCAAGCACCACCGAGATCTGCAATTCTCCTTCCTCGATGTGGCAGTTCTGTGTCAGTAGTTCCAGGGGCTGGGCTGGTGGATCTGGCCCTTTGCGACGTAGAGAGTCCAGCTCTTGATGTTGACCCCATAGTTTCTGCTCCTATTCCTACTGCCAACACCTCCATATGCCGCTGGCCCGCTGCCCTTTGGCTTCCCCATCCACCTCCACCTTCACCGGTACCTTTAGCAGCGTAAAGCTTATCTTCAACAACAACAACCTATCGCCGACCTCACCGTCGCCACAACAGTAGCTTACCAACCCCGGCCTTGAGGAAGATGACCATGAACACTCCCCCAATGGGTTCAACAAGATCTTTGGTTCAGTGGAGAGGAAGACACATACCAGCTTCCTTGGCTCTTCAAACCGACGCTTAGCGCAATCCCTTCCGGTAGTTTGTTTGCCATCGTCGCTGGTGAACTCGTTTACAGGTGCTCCCCTAGGGACCTTGTTGTAATCTCATCCTCTTCAAAGGATTTGTATGTAAATTGGCTGCTTTAATATTATATACCATCTCCTCGTCAGTCGCTTGAAATTTAGCTTATATGTCAGTCACCCTTATAAACCGTTGGATGCTACATCAGCTGCCCAGATTAATCTTAGTCATTTTAGGCTCCTATTCCCCCGCAACCAGCAACACTGATCCGCGCGCCTGTTAAACTAGGGATCAACAATAATGGGTCCTCAGTTTGCCAGTTTCTCAACCTATTAAGCGGTTTTGGGCTTCTTACAGGCACATTTTTTGTGGGACGTTACCCAGATTTTGTGATGGTGCAACCCAGCAGTTGACCATGGCTGTGTTTGTCATCCAAGATGTCTGTTAACGTTTTATTTTTTATATAAATGAAATTGTATTATCCACTGGGCTCCAGCTGTTTGTCTTAAGTACACATTTATCAAGTATTCTTCGGCTACAACACACAACATCCACACAAACAGTGTTTGTAGCTATTTTGGGGTATTTTCCCAGTTATAAAGCACAAAATCAACACATGACACACACAGAAGTGTTGTTTGTACCTGTTTTTCACTTTTTAGGCTATTTTTTACAGCAACAAGACACAACATCAACACAAATAACACATAACACACACAAACTGCTGGTGTTCACATTGTTCCCTTTGTAAAAATGCAGCATCTGATTAGGGGTTTGAGGTCATCTGCAAAACAAAAAAAAAGCACAACAGTTCAGAAGCAAATACACCAATTATATGAATATAATTGTTTTTCCACCTCAAATCAAGTATAAAATCATAGAGAAAATTCCGTATTTGACACCAAAACAAATGCCGATTCTTTTTTCGGCCCTGAAAAGTTTTTTCTCCTTTATTTGACACTAACTTCTAAATTTCATTCCTTAATTGACATTTTCGTCATTGCCGTCAGTTAAATCAGACGAAACGACCTCAAAATAATATTCAAAATTTATGAAACTTTTTTCTAATAATATAACATATGGACATGAACGTATTTTATTTAAAAGGACGCAGGTGCCTTTGTAGTTTTAAAATTAAAATTCACTAAACTATATTATCTTTAAAACAAATATATATTGTATGACACCAAAATACTCTCAAAAAACATGGAAAAATAACTATTGTTCACCATATGTAATGTGCTAGTTCATAAAATTATTTTCCGTTATAAGTTACATATAGAACTGAGAAGAACACGGTATTTTATAAATTTTAGATGGAACTCATAACTATCTGTTTAGACCGAAATCAGCAGGCGGAGCCCCTACCTATTATTTATTGCGAAGGTATACTCTGTGGCCGGCCATAGAATGGTTATTCTGTAGCCACCTTTTTTTACTGTAGTTTTATGTAGTAATTTATTATAATTTCAATACATATTTATGGTAATTGGGTTACTATAACACACATGGAGATATTTACCATTATATTATAGTAAATTACTTAGTAAGAAGTGACTAAAATCTCATGAATTACTATAGTAATTATAGTAACTCAAAGTGGCTATAGAATAGTTATTCTATGGCCGGCCATAGACTATAGGTTCTATTATATATATATATATATATATATATATATATATATATATTTCTAAACCCGATTAATTCGCTCCTACAGGGAGTTGAACCTGGGTCTCCTATTTTTTATTCCAAACCCGATTAATTCGCTCCCACAGGGAGTCGAACCTGGGTCTGCTAGGTGCTACTCAGGTGCTCTAACCACTAGACTAGAGGCTCTTTCACCATAATTATCTATTTAACTTATGATGGAAAATAATTTTATACGCTATTGTATCACATGTGACAAATATTAGTTTTTTTTCTAAAATTTTTGAAAGTATTTTAGTGCGATAAAATTCATATTAGTTTTAAAAATCATCTAGTTTGGTGAATTTTATGTTTAAAACTATAAAGATGCATGTCTTGTTTTGAATAACATATGTTCATGTCTATTTGTTATATGGTTAAAAAAATTGATGAATTTTGGAGGTGATTTGGAGGACGTTTCATGCGACTTAACTTTTACAAAGTGATGAAAAATGTTAAATAAGAAATGAAGTTAAAAGTCAGTGTCAAATAGATAATGAAAAAAAATTAGGGCCAAGAAAGGAACTGAGCTTTATTTTAGTGCCAAATAAGGAATTTACTCAAAATCATAACACATTTTGATGATAAAAATGGTAACATCTAGACAAACAGTGTGCATAAAAAGAACAGTGCATAGGCACAACGAGGCCAAAAAAAGTTTGGGACATATCCATCTATCGACTCCAGAACATAATAAACGCCTGAAGAAAGGATACACATTATCTAGATTTGTGAAATGTGCATTTCTACATATTTGCTTGTAATTAACCATTATGAGTGCACATGAATACAATCAGAAAATATTTTTTCTACAGCACACAGCTCATATTCTAATGACACATCCTGGAACAGTATAAATTTAGTTATAATCGACTATAACTATGCATCTAATTATGAAATTTATCTACACATGCACAAGTGAGCGAACACACATGTGTTCTGATAAATGCAGTGGAATATTACAGTGTAACATAAATATGTAAAATCATAACACCACACGTGTAATCACTAAAATGCGCTTAACATTACAGTCTTATAAAGTTATAAGTAAAGGGAGCACGCAACTAAGATAGTTGGTCAGGTTGGATCCAAATACATTACTATGGTTTTCATAACAAACTTCAAAGCAATACCAAAGATTGTTCCACAAAATACATTGTTCTTCTGTATTAAAACAAAATACCAAAAGTAGCAAGTAAAGAAGACTTGGAATATTCAGTAAAATGGTGTCTATTTGACTAAACTAACAATGCAAGCTAAGATGGGCATACATATGCAGTAGAGTCCATCAAATGAGGAGAATTATGGTGCTGACCTTCACTTTGATTCACCCTCGTTTTAGAAGTCTGCTCCCCTTGCGTGAATAAATAACCTCATTAAACATCTCCCTTTCAAGGAATTGTTTGAACAATATAGACTAAATTAGTTGCAGAGCACCACATGGAGATTCTTAAGATGGTCCAAGAAATGCTAACAAGCAATTATAAACCAATAAGGAAATGATCTGTTTTGTTATCTTTAAACACAAAATTATTTTGGGAAATGGTCATTGAATGCATGCATTTCATATCTTCAAATAAATGAAGGACATCGCTGAGATATAAAGAGAAAGGATAGATAACAGCAGACCATATTTATCCATTTGTAACAATGTGTAACTTGAATAATGACAAAAGGTTAGACTTAGTGAACCCTTAAAAAAGTTATAGATACAACAAATAATGATTCTATGGAAGATACATACAAAGGTTGGCACGGCCAGGTAAACCTATATTATATCTTCTTTTGGCACTGCATAAGTTTATGAAATACCTCCCATTATCATATACAACACAAATATGTAACACCATCTTGGCAAAACTAAAAAAAACAAATGGAAAGTTTCAGTTCTTCTTATCCGAAAATTATATGACCCCTAGGATGTGAAATGTTTATATTCAGTGATCTTTTAATTGTTATCTCATCGGAAAATTTTAAAAGTTATCTAGGACATGGTTGCTAGTTTAAAAACTAGATACAAACCAACACATATGAAAAATTATCACATATATGTCACTAAAAATATAAATACAGAAAAAATGATTTTACATATAGTTATAGATACAATATTAAGTGAAGCTAGCGCTAATCACAACAGGATAAATAAACAATGATTGATTATCCTTCTAGTCGCATACTTGATACACCCCTACTCAATTTTTAAATATGGTGTAAATCTCTAAAAAAATGACCAAATAATTGGTCATCCAACCAGGTTTTGGTCTCATATCTGAAAATGACTGGAATATACAAAAACAATGAGAATAACAGAATAAGTGATAAAGTGACACGGAAGAGAAGAGTCTTAAAATACTTGTAGCATGACAGGTCAGGAGTTTTCTCCTCAAAAACAACACCAAGAAGTTGGCAGGTATCCTTTAGAAACAATATGTGAGGTTCTGTAAATTCTATGAATATACATAGTTTACTAAACAGAAGCATCACCATGATTTATTAAGTTTGTATCAAATTTGATCACTGCAATTTTCCACTCTACTTATTCTTTTCTCCAGTTTCTTAAAGCAGATTCCTTAAATAAAATATTTTATTACAAATATGGTCATCTGAACTCAAGATTATCTGCAGCATTTCCCCATTTAAACAACAAATAACTTTCTAATACTACCAAGTTGCATACACATACACCCATCCGAAGACAACCCATGCACATAGACTCAAGCACCGTACCTTTCAGTCAAAGATAAGTTTGCTACGGGTGAAACTAATCAACAAGGCATACAACTTGTGTCTCAAAAAAATCTCTTTAAGCCAAGCATGATTACAAAATTTATAGTTAGATGACGAAAATTACAGGTACTACATTGGAATATAATTCTGGTACAAGTTATATTTTTTTTTCTGAAACTAAAATAGCAGCAAATTGGAAGCTAAAGGAACATCTGGTACCTTGCTTGTATTCATTGTCATACACTATTCATTTGGACTTAATTGAACAAGTACTACCTGGGTATGCAAGGCAGTGTCAGAGACAAATGCGCTGAGTACAGTTCACTCCCATGAACCCCATACTCCACTGGTATCTAGTCACATAAAAAAATAGTATTTGAAACTACGAAAATACACAGCAAAAGGATGTAAAAGACCACAAACGCACACAAAAACACACCGGTAAAAAAATGATTCGGCATGTGAACACGAACTCCACCACTCGAAACACGGGATTTAGTAGTCATGTCATTTCACAGAGACACACATAAATGGATGCGGTAATCACAAACAAATGGATGCAGTAATCACAAATACCATTGTTGTCATAGAGACGCAACCTAGAAAACCTAGGACTTATCCTAACCCAAGAAGACCAACCACTTGCCTTCAAGCCGTCGCACAAATCCATGGTAGCTGTTAGGAGGCGGATTTGAGAACGGATCAAAGGAGTACGGGCCTACCACGCTGGGGGATGGAGACGGGGTGGATGGCCGGAGCAGATTAATCGGCGCCGCGAGGCGGCCACGGCGGAAAGACGTCACACGGGAGCCGCAGGCGGGGTGCCCACGCTCACCGGGCGGGGAGCCACCGGTTTGCGTCGTGCTGATCTGGAAGCCGCGCGCCGAGCGGCCGCACTCCCCGCCGGGAAACGCCGGGACAAGCTCACGGGAAATGAGAAGGCAGAAGAGAGAGACGGGGAATGGATGTCGAAGGGGATGGGAAACGGAGGGGGCATGAGGCGACCGTGCGACACAGCAGCGACCCGGTAATAGTAAATGGGCACACAAATTGTTTCGTGTGGACCCGGTTGGTCTACGAACATATGACTCGCCGTCGTGCGTCGATCTCGATCTGATGGACCATGGGGCGATTGACACCTAGTAAATCTAATAGAAAAATGACCTATAACTACGTGAAGCATGTGGCACAGCCATACTAGGGTGCTCCTATAACCTCTCGAAACTATATAAGAACCATGGTTTAAAAGCCCAATAAAAAGTAACTGGACTCAATAATAAATTACTAACTTAATTAACCATCCGTGTTTTAAAAAATATTTAACCATCGGCACACGGCCACAGTGCAGAAAACTTTTCCAGATTAGATCCATCGTTCTGTCATACTAGTTTAATCAACATTTGCAAATAACATATTCAATATTTTCTAAAATATGGATCAATATTTTTGAAGGAAAATACATTCAACAGTTTCCCAAACTATTTCAACATTACAAAATGATAGATTCAACATTTTTTAAACAAAAAATCAATATTTCGAAAAAATACTTTGTGCAGTTTTGTATTATTTGTTGTAGTCGTCAGCAGCAGCAACAGAAGAAGCAATGCATGGGCGCAGCCGGGTGAGAAAGGGACGCACTGGGCCGGGTGGCAGCAACTGGGGTGGAGGGGCGGGTAGAGATGGCGCATGGTGCACATGGGCCGTGTCAGTGGGGGCACAAGCGAGCAGGATACGCATGGAATCGGATTCGGATCGCTTTTTACCACATTTTATTTTAAATACGGATAAGGATTCAGATATTTTCGGATACGAATACAAAATGGATGTCTGAAATTCAGATATTTCATTGTCTTTTGTGATAACAATTCACAAGTATTAATTTATTTTATCCATAGATTTAGAAAATAATATCATCATAAAACATAAAAATATAGTATATGTAGACAAGAATGACTTATTAAAAATAGTTTTTAATAAAACTAATAATTAAATAAATCATATAAAATACTATATATTAATAAAATAAGTAAACAAAGTATTTGAGTGTAATTTATATAGATAATATATTAGTTTGAAACTAAATTAAAATAATATGTTTATATAATGGTTTGAATATGTGTTTATTCTATTCGGATACAGATAATATCATATATTTCATCCATATCCACATTTATTTCGAATTCGAATATATCCAGTTTACCTACCACATTAAAAACAAATACGGATACGGATATCCATATTTACGTGGTATTGGATACATATACCGGATAATTCGAATAACCATTTTACCGTTTCCATCCTTAATTAGGGTTAAGGAATATAGAGGAGCATCTAATGAATAAGAGTGCACGCAAATCTCAGAAATGGGAACCTAAGTAGTGAAAAAAAACTTCCGAAAGATAGTCAGCAGTAGTGAGACGAAAACAAAAATTTTGTTATTATTATTCCCTATTTTCACCCTCACCCAAACACAGAGCGGTTTCGTTGCAGCCAGGAAAAGTTTCATGGTCCTGGCAGCAGCACTCTTACAGGGCTTTGGATTTTTTTCCCTCCTGGTGTATGTGGGCCGGATTCGTCTATTGTGTTATGAGAAGCTTTATTTTCGGCTCATGCCCGCGTGGCCGCGTTGGTCTTCTGCATACATTATCTACTTGGTGTCCAGCAGGTCGGTGTTGCTCAACTCATAGATGGTCAGAGTAGAAGACAAGTCAGAGAGAACAGAGAGATTATTGTTGATCATTGTCAACTGGGTTGCTACAAGCCTACAAGCCATGTGGGCATTATTACACACCATTTTAAGTGCCCTCGAGCGAATTAGATATTACGTGCCCTGTAGACTAATTTTTTTAACTTGTAACATGATAAATGAGATAATAGTACTAATCTCCCCTATATAATTCTTGAGCAACAATGTCTATGGTACAAATTAAAAGAGCAGCAAAATAAAATGAGTATGATAATGCTGTCCAAGATTCAGATTTCTGCCCCTGAACTATGTTGACATCAACAATACTTGAACGAGAAAAAACTTATGTAACACACTATTTTGCGATTTAACCAATTCATCATCATGTTTTCTTTTTTTATTTTCCTTTTTTGAGCACTTGACAATTATTTCTTCAGTAACATCTAAGAGATTCTTTATTTTGTTAGGTAAATATGGAGATTGTATCGCCTTTGTAAAAATAGAAAACTTCCTAATTTAATGGGTAGTCCAAGAGACTAGCTAAAACATAAGCTTTATATTCAGATCTGGATCCACGTCATCTTTTTTTCCTGCACTCCTCCGCTCTATATGCGCGGGAAGGGGAGGGGCGGGCGCGGGAGTGGAGAAATTGCCGTGGTGGAGGGGATAGCGAGCGGGGGCGCTCATGAAAAAAGGCGAGAGTCTGGATGGATTGTGAGCTCGATATATTGTTGTATGCGTTTTTAGAGATTTTTCCTTTTTAGCCAAAAGAAGATAAATAGAGAGTCTCTTGGAGATGCTCTAAGATTTAATCACCTAAATTATACGAAAAAGTAAACTGAATTTAAAAATTTAGAACCAACATGCGAAATGAATAGATACTACAAAAAATTACCAATCATGATTCATGAATTTTGACTTTCTGATGAGGTAGCCTGTGGCAGCGGTCTTTGGATTAGAGATTCACCGGCAGGGGCTGAGGGGCGCAGCCACGCACGATAGGATGAGTTTAACACGAATCAACGATTCAGCGGCAACAGAGTTCGGAGGGTACCGGGTAGCGGTTCGATTGATCAAATTGGCAATCCATCCAAATCCAATCGGCACCTCCTCTCTTTTTTCCTTTTTCGAGAACAACGCCTCGTCTCCTGTTCTGTTCTAGGACGGGATGGGCGTTGGTTTTCGGTTCGGGCCGCGTGCCTGAGCGCGAGCGAATGTGACGGACGGAGGCTTCGGGTTCATGGGCCTCCTGAGCATCATTTGATCTTGGGCCGTCCTCCTCCTTGGGCCCCCGGCTGTCATCTCTGCTAGGTAACACCTTTGAATAAATTTAGAATCCCGGGCCTGGTGCACTTTATATTCTTTATATGACTACTTGTACCATTTTATCCAAACTTAACACGTACATGCCACGAGAGTTTAGAACAACTATCTTAAGATAATATGTAAACATTACTTATTTATTAAGGAGTAGACGGAATAGGAAATAATACAAAAGCGCGGTCCTGAAAACAAAGAGGCAGCGGATGCTAATTCCAAGTCACACTATACTATATTCCTCTCTTCTTAACCATCATCATGAGGCCGTTCTTCAATTGCAGAATGCACGACAGCTTTTGCTCGAAACTCTGCCCTTCCAACACCTCCACATCAAAGTTCCACACCACCGCAGCAACGATGGTCTTCATCTGCGCAATCGCTATGTCTTTGCCGAGGCACATCCTCGGGCCCGAATTGAACGCCATGAATTTGTGAGACGGCACGTAGCGCAGCTTCGCGCCGTCCTCGGAGAGCCACCTCTCCGGCCGGTACTCGTGGCAATCCTTGCCCCACAGCGCCTCCATCCTACCCATAGCGTAGATGGAGATCAGGACGGTTTCGCCGGAGCACACGTGGTGACCGCTTGGGAGCACGTCGTCAGCCAGCACCATCTTGCGCTCGAAGGGGCCCGGTGGGTACAGCCTCAGAGACTCGAACAAGGCGGCCTGAAGGTAGACTAGGTCCTTAGTCTCCTCCGGATCGAAGAAGACTATGTTGCTTGCGCCATCGGAGGCGAGAGCAGTGGACTTGTATGACGCGATCGGTGCTAGTTCCTTGCGGATGCAAGAGACGGCACGTGGGTTCTTGGCGAGGTTGCAGAATACCCACGGTAGCGTGGTGCCAACCGTGTCCCGCCCGGCGATCATATAGTTGATAAGTATCCTACTCCGATGGAAGTCATCACTGTACAGTGGGTCAACAGACATAATGTCCATGGCCGCCACCACGTCATCATCACGATCGGCACTACACCTGGCTTTCCTCTTCTGAATCATCTCCCTGACGAACCCGTGCAGCACCGTGTGCGCCGCGGCCAGCTTCCTCTCCGGGCCGATGCTTAGCCGTCTCATCGCCTTCCAGAAAGAAGCCGGCAAGGTGTGCCGGAACAAGCCGACCTCCATGACCGTGTCCATGGCGGTCGCGACATGCGTGGACGGCATGCCGATGGACAGGAGGCCAGGGTCCACGCCGAAGATGGGCGTGGCGGTCAGGTCGAACACCAGCCTCGCGATCAGTTCCTGCATGTCGAATGGGGTCCTGGTGCCGGCCATGCGGGTCAAGAACGGGAGGAGGCCGTTCACCACCTTGTCACGGCAGGAGCTCTCCATCAGGGCGAGCAGCCGTGGGTTGCTCAGGACGCTCTGGAACATGGCTCGGTGCTGGCGGCAGGCCTCGCCGTCGACGGTGAAGATGCTGCCGCTGACGATGTCGAACATGTCGGCGAACTCCTGGCCCTTGGGGTAGTTCGCGTGGTTGGAGGTGAGGATGTGCCGGACGTTCGCCGGGTCAGAGGTGACGAAAAACCGCATGCCGGATGCTATGGGCCCTCGCGCCTTGAAGTTGCACCCGGAGGCGGCAAGGATGGCAGTGAATTGGTCGTTCATGTTGTGGAGCCTGGTGACGAGGGCAGGGAGCAGGCCCAGGAAAGGCCAGTCCACGGGGTACAAGTGCAACGGGTTCCTCAGCCTCCAGAACTTGATGTACAAGTAAAATGATACAACAAGAAGTGCGGAGATGAGTAGCTCTGGCGAGGAGGATAACGCCATTGCTTGCAATGTCTCCTTTATCTATGTGCTACGGCTTCAGATGTTAGGACGTCTAAATTTATAGAGAAACCTCTCTGCTCGATCTGCAGGACAGGGAGGAAGAGGCATATCAACATCTGCGTAATAAAATCTTGCATGGGCTGGGCTTCAAATTAATTAATACATTTTGTCTATGCAAACACGCATATAGTAGCATTTACTTTCAGGGAATATAAATGTTTAATGTTTTGGCGTTGGTGGTTGGAAAGATATATACACACATTAATACGAGTATGGTTCCTTTAGTCAGCCCCTCATCCATATTGATCATTACGACTACTTTGCATGTCTTTGCGTAGTCGATCGATATCAAGAATTGAAATTTTGGTTCACATGAAGCTAGCTCGGGCAAGGCCATGATTCTAGGCGAACTGATACTAGATCTTTAGTTACTTGTGGTGGAACTGTTCACTTGAGTTCGACTCCTTGACTCAACATTGGTGTGGATTCAACTCCATCAACAGTGAGCGGCTTGTGGTGACTTCATAAATTCTAAGATCAAAGTTACCGTCCCGGTCTCTTAGATGTGCTCATAGGGATAGAGTTTGAGTGCATGTGAGTGTCTTCATTTGTATTGATCTTTTAAATTAAAAAAGACCGTGATTCTATATTATTGTGAAAACAAAACATTAAAAAAGTATGGTACCTCAATGCCTCAATGCAAGAGAAATACTATTTATCTGTAACAGATTTTTTTAGGTTTATGTCCATTAGATACGTGCAAAACTAACAAATGGGTTCTTCTCTAATGACTTTCTTCTCACCCCCTTCCCCCCTTAATTTCTAATAATTTGACAGAATTCTTGTTGCTTTATCTGTCGTATTTTTTTATTTATTTATGATGCGGCAGCTTTCCTTTGGTTGAGAATTTGACGATTTTTTCTTTGTGATGTGGCAACTTTCCTCATAAATCGGTCAACATGTATGTAGACCATGATTCTAGGCGAACTGATAATAGATCTTTAGTTACTTGTGGTGGAACTGCTCAGCCCTGTTCGGCTGGCTGGTGCTGGTTTGTGCTGAGAGAAAAATACTCAGCCACCAGCCAGCAGTACTTTTCTCTCAGAACAAATCAGCATCAGCCACCAGCCAACCAGCAGTATTTTCATATATGCTTATAGGGATAAAATTTACGTCCGTGTCTTCATAAGGGTAGATGTGCGTGTATGTGAATGTGAATGTCTTGTACTGGTCTTTCAAATTAAAAAAAGACCATGATTCTATATTACTGTGGAAACAATACATTCAGAAAATATTACTGTGGAAACAATACATTCAGAAAAAAATATGGTACCTCGATGCCTCAATGGAGGTTTAGTTAAAACAAACTTTTCTTATTGAAAGGAAAAAAGGAGGACTATTGGATATCTAAATGGTATAAGCTTCAAAGCAAACGATTATATTAGAAAGAGTTCCCCGCCTAAGGAAATCTTGGGGAAATTCCCTTCATGCCATTCAAAATTAAAGACCATTCCTTATTTACCATTAGTCTCGGGTCAAAACTTACTCGAGATAAATATGGGGATGGAAAGTCCATTCTCTACCTGTTCTACCTGTCAAGTAAACAAAATGCTGGACATAGGCAGCCTTTATGGCTGGGCGATTTGGCACAGTTGGAGATAAAAAACGTCAGTATCTTGGAAAGGACTGAAATTTTAGACGTCAGTGTCTATAGTCTGGATAAGAATTGACTATCTATATGATCTACAGGTAGAAGTGTAGAACAATAGACAACGTACCCCTCTAATTGACTAGCAACAGTACAATACTACCTCCAACTATAATACAGGTTCACAATAACTATGGTACTGAAATTCTGCATGTATTCAGGAGTTAGCATTTTCTCTCTTCTCTCCTCTGTGTAGAAAAAAAAAACCTAATATGAAGATCTACATATGTCACCATCTTTTTTTTTCTGAAACCATATGCTACCTTCTTTGGAACCGAATAACATCTTCCAATGCACTGCACTCAACACTTTTCGACATTTACAACAATAAAGAAAACTATTTGGGTTGGTGACATTGATGCAACATCACCATATTTATCTAGCAAATAACTTTCTTATTTGCAAAGTTACAAAATACTTTCATAATATATAATTATCATTTAAAAACTAACAGCCGATGCTACCATATCTAATTAAAAAATTTAATGCATTTAAGAATACTAGTTGCGTGTACGTGCAGCATGCACATATTTAAAAAAACATAGCAACTAAAATGTTAATGGTTTTAAAAAGGAGGTACATTTTCAATAATAAAAAAACTTAACCCTTACCATCCCACTTTTAGAAAATGTTGACGACAAAATTTTTGTATTCATAGATTAAAAAAACTACTCATGTCAGGATCTCCTTTAGGTCATAGACATGTCTGTCACATTAGAATTTATTTCCAGAACTATTCTTCCAGAACTATTCTTCTAGGCATGGACTAAGAAGTTTTATATTTTTAGTCAAAAAATGGAAAATAAAAACACAGCTGGCCTAATGAAGAAATAATGTTATCTCCAAGAGCGTTAGAGTATATTTGGTAGTTGTAGATATACGTATCGTACACTGTCATATGTATCCGGGATTGCCTTGCACCTCAAGTCTTGTACTCTCATATAAACCGATCGAGGCCTCAATGCAATACAATCAATCGATTATCTCAATTCTATCTCTCTACATGGTATCACGAGTTTAGGGTTTGAGATCCTAAGCTACCTTCCGCTGCCCTAACACTAGCGCCGCCGGCGCCCCTCCTCTTGTGCTGCTGCCGACTGTCCCGCACAACGCGCCTCCAGTGAGCCCCCTCGACGGCCTCCTAGCGCCACCGGGGAGGTCCCCCATGACCTCCGCCAGGGGCAGCGCCCTCCATCGCGGCGGATCGAGTTAATCCGCCATCGTCCTCGCGTCTAGCAGCAGCAGATCGGAATGCACCTCGTCACCCACCGCCGGAGCGGCCGATGACACCATCCTCCCGCGCCGCCGTGGTGGTAATCGCGGTCAACCTCCGGAGCACGTGCCATACCCCGTGCTGCCATGGTGGCAGCAGAGGTCTTTGCACGGGCGTCCATCTCGTGGCCGGCGGATCCCCTGGCGATGTCGCCCCTTCACCGCCGCATCTCCCCGCGTGGGCTCCCACCGCTGGTGGACTCCGTCCGCGGCGGAACTCACGTTGTCGTCGTTGGGCCGGCCTCCTGCGACCTCCACCGCCGGCCGTGTCTCCTACTCTGACCTGCTCCTCCGCCGCCACTCCAGGCAGGGAGCTGTCCGCACCAGCTTCCACGGCCCCTCCTAGCGGAGATCCACCCGCCCCTCGGCAGCCCCTCCTGGCGGGGAGCCGCCCGGCCGCAAGCACCACCGTAATCACCGCAGGGAGTCGCCCACCCGCCATCCCCATCGACGTACACTGTCTCTCTGGATCTTTTCCTCTCTCTCTCCCATGACGACTGTGTGTTGGCCGGAGAAGAGGGGAAGATAATAGAAGATAGAGGGGTCTGCTACGCGCACCCGAGATGCTACGTGAGATGCTGCTGATTTCTTTTGGTAATTTCTTTGTTTTTTACTGGAGCACTGCTCGAGATTGAGTCGTCCGTCCCCGTCGATTACGTTCCTCTACTTCGACATCGTCACCTGATGTTCTTCTTCAACACTGTGTTGCTTGGGCTGGCGTGCAGTGCGCACTGGGGCACCACCCGCAGCGCCGCTAGGCCCCTCCGCAACATGGTCTCTACGCCAGTATTCCCTGACATCATCACCACGCCTCCAATCTGCGCGGCATCATCGTCCATTGTCTCATATGTGCGCCTCTGTCTGATCAGTCGATCGGCGTACGGTCGCGACACTTGCAGATTTGGGACAAATGTCCTAAGTACGCGTGCACCTTCGCCTACACAAGGGTTGCGGCTGCGTTGCCTCTTCGGGCTGCAACGCCGTCCTCCCTGGTCCTCCCAGTCGCTGCATCTCCACCGCCGCCGACTACATCCTCGAGTTCGTCCACGCTGGCCTCTTCGACCGCGTCTCCGACATTGTCTACGACTACGTCAGTGCATGCCTTGCGCGCATGGTCTTCATCGAGCTGTTCGTGTTCTTCACCGTCCTCTTCAGCTCCACCGCCACGTCATCTAGATAATCAGGCCCTGCACAGATAATCTGGGTTCACCTCTTCGCTTCGTCCAGCACCACCTCATCACCAGTGTCGTCGTCATGTTCTACCCCTTCATCTACTCTAACACCTGCGGGCTACATCGGCATTGCGCTTGGGACCATCGTGGAGGCCTTCTCTGCTGGTCCCTCAGACGACAGCGCCTGGTGGTGCATCCTCCCTCACACGTTCGGTATTGGCAACACCGATGCGTGTCTTCGTCCCCAAGGCGTTTTCGAGCCTGGCGAACCCGAGAATGTCTTGCCCGACGGCTCTTGACTGCATCGACTTCGGCATCTACCCCCTCTTCGACTGCCTCAATTGCATCACCGTCTTCATCTCAGGCTGCGGCTTTGCGCCACCACCCTCATTGGCACACTCCTGTGCACCCGCGGCATTGTGTGTGACTACCTCGTCCACGGTGACCTCGACAGCTCACGATCGGCCACGACTACCCTACACACGACTTCCTCGACCACGGCTACTCGTCCTCGTCTCGGCTTCTTCGACATCGGCACAAAGGGCTACCATCCGCATGAGTTACTCGCTGCTTTTTGCTCCAGTCACAACGTCTGCACCGCACCGACGTTCCAACTGTGGGGGGATGTCAGCCTGTTGGCTTTTTCTTTCGGCTTGTTCTCCAGTCTCACCGTCTGTGGTGCTCCTGTTGTTATCTCGTCCACGGCGACCTCGACAGCTCACCATGGACCACGGCTACCCTACGCACGACTTCCTCGACCATGGCTACTCGTCCACGTCTCGGCTTCTTCGACATCGGCACAAAGGGCTACCATCCGCATGAGTTACTCGCTGGTTTTTGCTCAAGTCGCAGCGTCTGCACCGCACCGACGTTCCAACTGTGGGGGATGTCAGTCTGTTGGCTTTTGCTTTCGACTTGTTGTCCAGTCTCACTGTCTGTGGTGCTCCCGCTGTGACTGCGGGGGGATGTTAGAGTATATTTGGTAGTTGTAGATATGTGTATCATAGACTGCCATATGTATCCGTGGTCACCATGAACCCAAAGTCTTGTACTCTTATATATACCGGCCGATGCCTCAATGCAATACAATCAATCCATTATACCAATTCCATCTCTCTACAAAGAGAATAGTCTGAACACTGGATGCTTCCTCCTGGACAGGGTGGGTTTCTCCATATCTGCAGGAAACCACGATAGAAAGCATCAGTTTCTACAAAGCATCAAGAGAGATGGACTATACATCATTTTCTCTCTTGATCACTTCGACATGTCATGGTTGAAAGGAATGCCAAAAGAAGTGCACATTTACAACAATTTCAGCAACATTCTGAGGGCATGTCTAATCTGAAAGCATCCACAATGCTACATCTTCCAATAAGGAGATGAACCTAAGATAATTACTATGGTGCTTAGTTAGCTCCTTAGCTGTATGATTACTGCAGGTATGTTATGAAAATGACCTTAGCTGTCAATGTTTTTTTTGCGATTTTAAGATAAAACACGAACACCTTTATAATTCATTTACATGGAAGGGGCTTTACCTGTTGTATTCCCTTTAAAATAACACCCATGCTGTAGACCAGGTATCTTATGTTTATAGATGGGCATATTATTCTGTACTTGATGCTATTTTCTTCTTAGCATGTGGATTGCACATCTGGCATCTGATCAGCAATATCATATATAATAGAAATAATTGCATTTTTGCCAACCCAAAGCAACCAGTGTCAAATGTGTAAATCACCCTATTTAATATACCAAAATGACTTGCAGGCTAAAATAAAAAAAAGACAGACACATCACTGATAAACTTATATGATTGCAATATTAACATAGCTACTCCCATGACAAGCAAAAAAACACGCCATTGACTTAGGCATATCAATATGGACTTCCTTGTATTTTGAAGTCGCGTCGAGCGATCCCGCGTGGATCTGGATCGCGGCGACGCTCGTGGTGAGGGGGCGACGGACGACGCTGCGGAGGAGGACGCGTACGGCGATGGTGTGTGGCTGATCACGGCGGGCCGACCGGCGGCGGCCGGGTGCACGGCCTTGCGGTGGCAACCGGGGTCGAGCTCAGGCGGGCGGGCGGCTGCGACGCGTGGCGACGGCCGGGCCCCCTCCCCCTCACCGGCGCGGCGTCTGGTGGGGCAGATGCCTCGACGGCGGCGGCGCGGTCCGCGGCAGATCTGAGCCGCCTCCGGCAGGTCTGCCTTCGGCTCCTGCCGTCCCTGGCGGTATGGAGGCTATGGAGGTGTAGCAAATCCAATGCCTCCGTCGCTCCGCTTTGCTCCCGTGCGGGCAACTTGGCGGACTTCGCTAGCAGCCGCACCACCGCCTTCCCCAAGTTGGTGATGTCCCTTTATCGAAGGAACCTTGCTCCGGGTGGCGGTGTTTTATCGAAGGCGGCCGGTGTGCGTCTCGTCTTGCGGTGGCAACGTCCTGAGCGAATCTATTGGTGTCCTTCCGGTGAAGATGACCTTTTTGGCTGGGCACAGTGATGATGGTGATGGCAGCAATTTGGGTGAAATCCTTGCCTAGCATGTTTAGCCGGGCCGGCCCGGCGGTGGTGGATGTGTCCGTGACACAAACCTTGTTCAAGGCGCTGCTGAAGTCATTGGTCAGTCCGTCTCCTGCTGCGCCTGCGGGTGCTCAATAACTGGGTGAAAACCTAGCTTGGTTCTCCAGGCCGGCGGCAGCAGTGCAGGCGCGTCGTCAAAGTTCTTATTCGTCAAAGCCGGGCAGTCCTCCCATGTGAACACCCAGTTCAGTAGTTAGCTCAAGGCAGAGGTGGCATTAGATGGCGTAACAGTCGGATGTCATGTTGTTGCCTTAGAAGAAGCATCCAATCTTCAATGGTGGTCGGTGTCTAACTTCGCGTAGGACTACTACAGCCCTTTGATGGGATGTAATTTTCATGTTTGTTTTTTGGCTGTAACCGTTTTGGTCAAGGCCGGATAATATATTTTCCGTTATCTAAAAAATGTATTTTGAAGTCTGGAGGAGCACAGAGATATTGAAATATGATGAACACTGACCAAAATATTAAACAAACCAGAACCTGGCTATCTTGTCCTTTAATCAAGTTATACTCCCAGGACAATCCAAGTATGCAGCATCAGAATGTCCCTCTCCCTGTAGTTTAAATAGAGACAGTCACTTTCATGGTTCGAAAATGCAAAATCTGGTCAAAGAGCCATTCCTCTGGTGTTACCCACTGTTAGAGATCTAGTCATTTTTTGGTTTATTTTAATTCCAGAAATTAACAACAAAATCATGATAACGGTGAGGGATCTTGTGGCAACTGAGCATGTGCAAGTGTTCAAGTTAAATCTCTAAATTAATAACAACAACATGGAAAACTAGAACATATTTTGGTTTAGTATGTAGCTAGAGGCGGGGCCGGTACCGGAGGCACCGGATGCGTCGTTACCAGCTGGAGGAATAGTGTTAACAATCCTCGACTGGCCTTGCTCGAAGTAGTTGATCTAATTCAGTGCAAGGGCGAGTCGATGCAGTGGAGTCCCTCGAACGGTCTTTTGGAAGTAGTCGTTTAGAGCCTCCAGGAAGTAGTCGTTCGCTTGACGAAGCCAGGTACTGGGAAGTAGTCGTTCAGGTTGACGAAGTCGGCCACCGAAAATTAGTTGTTCGCGTGAGGAAGCGAGCAGTCGCGTATGGTTACACTCCCCAAAAACCTTATTGCCCGCCTATCCCGAGCATGATCGCAAGGGTGGGAGGTTCGAAGGCTTCTGCTCATGGAAGCAGTGTGCGCACAAGGCTTGCATGGGGAATGTAAGAGAAAGCAACAAACAACGAGAGAGAAGAGAGAGGTCTCATGAAGAGTACCAGAGAGGGCCTGGGAGAAGTGTATTTGTGCCTAAGGGATAGAGCCCCCTTATATAGGCGACCAAAGGAGAAGGGGGATGAACCTTGACGCTGCTGAGCCAGCAATGGCCATAATGCCTTCAATTACTGGTCAGCCCAATAATGCCATTAATCATCAGTTACCAATCCTCTGAATAATGGCATTAACGGCTATTGACTCAGTGACTGTCATCAATGGCAAAAACGTTCACCTTCACCACAACACGTTGCGTCGCGTCGCGTCGTATCGCGGCGCGGCCACGGCCTCGGCTCGGCTCGGCTCGGCACGGCCACAGCCACGGCCACGGCACAACCCAGACACGGCCATGACTCGGCGAGGCGAGCGAGCTTCCGTGCGCGCGTGTGGCACGTCCTTCTCATTTTCTCAACTTCACAAGTGGTCCACAGCTAGTCCACCATTTAAAATGGTTAGGATTATCTTTGACTCTCCATCCGGGAATAACTCCCTAGCATTTACTAGTGGACCTTTTAATTCTCTTCATTAATTGAAACTAAATATGGGCCAAGGCCCAATTAATCCAATAATTTATTAAAGTCATTAAATACTTTTTACCACTTTTTGTCAACACACCATTTATCTCACACAAATCGGAATGAACTAATTCTAGAGGTGCCAAGTTCCTCGCCTCAGCAGACAAATGAGGCTTGCGGGGTTGTTTCGATTCAAGCCACACATGGCACTTAGAATTTTTGACTAAGGTAAATTTCGGAATTAAACTCAAGTTTGCAAGACGCATCATACAACCTAAATTTACATGACAAAGCCGCGAATGCCAAACATTAGATTCATCACATTTGCAACATGATCCACAACTTTATTACATTCATCAGACAAAGAAAAGCGAAACAAGCCTCCGCTATCATAACATTTTCCAACAAAATTTCCAAACATAGAAATTACACATTTATTGGATTCAAATACTAATTTATCTCTACACAGAAGAGACCCGCTGACTAGATTCTTCTCGATGGTGGGGACATGTTGCACGTTCCTCAGTTAAACGATCTTTCCTGAAGTAAGCTTCACATCGACCGAACCAGCACCAAGAACATGCGTATGCGATCCGATCCCCATCAACAAGGAGGAATTCCCTCATGCCTGGCAAGAAGAAAACAAGGAAATGCCAGCCACCACGAGCAGCGAAAGCACGCTCAGCCAATCCTCACTCGACGGCTCCGTCCTTGCTTAGGAAAAAGCCGAACCACTCGCAGATGGCAAAAAAGATCAGATCAGGGCTTTTCCTTTGGGGCTGGGAGCTTTCATTCAAGGACAACAAAAAGAAGAAGTAAGACCAAACTGAGAGTGAGCAGCATAGACAAGGACGGATTTGTGCACTTACCTGTATAGCAAGTCAAGGGGCTAGGCTGATGCTCGGGTTCTAGCTAAAGGAATAACCCCCCGATTCTTGCCAAGGTGTTGAAGTAGGCCAACACTTCTATTGGCAAATAGGAGGTAGTCTTGAGAGCGGGAACACATCCAGAAAGGATATCGAGCTGGGGTAAACGGATCGAAGCGGATAGGGGCATGCTTCTTTGATTTATGTGTAGGAGCGGTAGTAGTGAAGAAAATGGAGGGAGAAGAAAGAAAGCGATGTGACACGAGAATAGATAACATCCGACAGCCAGCCATGCCATTAGATAGATCCGCTCAGAGTCTTCTGCAGGATGAGATCCGCTTGGTCTTGTGATAGGGGCTCGAGGAGGAAGAAGAGGGGATTTCTGAAAAAAAGAATGAATCTCCTTATTTATAGGGAACAGGACGTGTGACTTCCTCAAACGAAACGAATGTGGCTTTCGTGATAAGGCAAATCCTTCGTTCGGTGTTTTTTACAATAAGACCTGGACGATTATCCCTACCCTCGGTAGCTTACGAGTTTACGTCCATCCCTGGTCGGGTACAGTTTCCTTTATTTTTATCCCTTGTAGCCGTTACCCGAATTCGCGCAAGTGTGTCCACACCCCCCCTGACTTGACGACTCGACATGTTAGAAGGAGCTAAATCAATAGGTGCCGGAGCTGCGACAATTGCATTAGCGGGAGCTGCTGTCGGTATTGGAAACGTCCTCAGTTCTTCGGAGTTTAGTAGAACGTGCTTTTAGTCTTTCTTTCTTGCACAGAAATAGAAGTTTCTAGGTGAAAGCTCAGTTTATCCAATTACATATTAATACCTTAAGATTCTGATGGCATCACTTTCTCTCGCATAAGGTCCAGTTGATATCAAACAAAGGAATTTTTGAGACATTCTTCATCGATCTAGTGGCCGGTGAATCACTGATCAAAGAGCGAGCAGCCGCCAGGTTTAATGATTTTGTGGGATCCCTGGATGTAGCGGCTGGCGAACCGCTTCTTCTTCCACAAAGATTCAGACAAAACCGAGCTAATATTGCAAAGAATACGTTCCTTATCTGCTTTCCTCAAAAGGTCTAGCTTTGCCTAAATCGATAGTTTAGTTGGTTGGGTCCTGTCGATCAGGTTATAGGAGCTGCTTGCTATCTATCAAAGGGTATAAAAATACCACGTTTGCATTGAAGGAATGTCGCAGGAAGTGTCCCGAACCAAGGAGGCATGATGGCGGGCGGCGTGCGTGTGCCGACTGTAGAGACTACAAGCCGACGCCGGAAGCGACTCGCTTCTATTCTCGATTTGATATAGATGGGGAATCTCTATAGATCGTATTTTTTGGACGTTGAACCCATTTCATATGATGGGAGTTGCCGGAGTATTAGGCGCAGCTCTGCTATGCGCTATCCATGGGGCTACCGTAGAAAACACTCTATTCGAAGATGGTGATGGTGCAAATACCTTCCGCGCTTTTAACCCAACTCAAGCTGAAGAAACTTATTCAATGGTCACTGCTAACCGCTTTTGGTCCCAAATCTTTGGGGGAGATAGACGAGAGAAGCCAAGCCAACAGCAACTGGTCTTGACGAATCCTGGTTTCGTAGGCCGGGTTTGGGTCTCTATTGCAACGGGGCTAGTTTCAACAAGGTGAGCAAAGCTAGATACTTAGGCTTGTCCAGTTCGTCGGGGCATAAGCG
Source organism: Echinochloa phyllopogon (assembly GCA_033239725.1). Lineage (NCBI taxonomy): Eukaryota > Viridiplantae > Streptophyta > Magnoliopsida > Poales > Poaceae > Echinochloa > Echinochloa phyllopogon. The sequence goes on along the minus strand of BTCW01000015.1, from coordinate 15,486,747 downwards.
CCCTCTTGCTACCCATATGCAAGGCGCCGTCTTAGCCTTGCCTTCCCAAGATCGCTCCCACACCTGTCACGTTCGTGATCGGCCTTCTCAACTGTGTATCGATCGACAAAACCAACGATTACTGCGAATGGAAGAAATGAAAGTTCAGATCGATCTAATCCTCGACTCATCAGAAAAGGCTTTTCCCCCTCTAGTTGCTGTAGCTGGAAAGAAAGAAAAAAATATTTTCTGCGCATTGAAATGCCTTCCAGGACCTGGTTGATTTTGACGCGCTTCTCGGCGCTCGCATCTTCCAGGCGAAGATCCTCGTAAATTCTTTTTAAGAAATCCCAACTCATCTTTGGATATTAATTCCTCAGGGAGTGGATTACCCATCACCACAGAGTCCGTATCAGTATAGTAGCAATCCTCTCTACTTATATATTATATGGGTGCATATGGATTCAAACTACTGGGCCAAGAGAGGACAACCTGTTGTTCCTGCTCCTCCTTCTTCGCTTCGGGGACGGAGGTCCTACAGTAGGTAAGAGCACGCACATGCCCGAATATCATAGATAGAATCTCTCGTGAATTGCCTTTTCTTTTCAACTGGATGTAGCTAGCTCTTTCCCTTGCGATTAAGTTATTCTGCAATAGAATTGACTTTAAGTTAGTGTGTATTCGTTGAAGATCTCAGTTCTTTCGCGCATATGGAGTCAGTCCATCCCGAGCATCACAAGCTTCCTGAACCTTTTCCTTCACACAGTGATGAGGTAGTCGAATTCCTATATGTCGATAACTTGTGTAAAAGCTCTTGTAGAAGTAAGAGTCCCTCTGAGATCGGTCGAACCCTAGGAAAGACGACTTTACCTTTTTCGCTTAAGTTAAGAAGAGCAGATGGAACTATTAGATTTGCTAGCGTTCCGGGAGAATAAATAAGGTCATTTAGTAAGTTCATAACAATTTCTGTAGCTCGCTCCTTTCTCAAAGTCTAAGAGCTAGAAGGCGGGGTACAGCGGTTGCTTCCTGTAAGATTTTCATAGTCATTGGCCCTCTTCCAAATAAATGCGGGCAGGGTAGAGCTCGGCAGAGGGTTCGAGAATAGGGTAACTTTTCTGCGTAATTTTCATTATTCATTTCATTGCTCGAAGCTGGCTCGTATTTCAGGTTTTCCTAGCATATGTAATGTCTGGCCGCCCCTTCCTTGTTCAGGAATTCCTGGCCATGGGCGGTATTCACTTTATATCGCGTTCACAAGCTTCTTCTGGCGTACGTAATGTGAGGAACCTGAAGATGGTTTTGTGGTGTCTGCTTCGTCTCTAGATTATGCTTCGTCTCCAGAATCCCTACCCTAAAGAGTGACAAACATGAATATTAGCACCTGTGTCAATCTACTAATAAGGTGAATGACATACTGATGGAACTGTAGGTAATAGATTACCGTAACCCGACATTCCAGCAGTCTCACTAACAACCATGTTGGCACTGTTGCCATTGTTCCTGTCATTGCGCTGCGGACACTATCCAGCGAAGTGATATGGGCTACCACAATAGTAACAGTGCCATGTTTGCTACCTTTTCTTCTTCTTGAATAGGGCATTTGATTAATCTTTGTTTGGTTCTGTTGTGGCTTGTTCTTCTTCTTGTTGGATGCATTATTGAAGTTCTTCTTTTACACCAAGTTGGCACTAGAAGATCCAACAATCCCTTTTCCATGTATGTCTTTTGCCCTCACCTTCTCTTCCACATCAAGAGTACCGATGAGAACGACAATTGTAAACTCTTGTCTCTTGTGTTTTAGAGAGGTCGCAAAATCCCTCCAAGAAGGTGGCAGCTTGGTAATAATACCCCCAGCCACAAACTTGTTGGGCTACCGACATGGAGCATCCTTGCTACAGTTCTTAAGGTCTTTAGCCAGCGCCGGAATATCATGGGCACGTTCTACCACAGAATGGTCTTCAACCATCCTGTAGTTATATAACTAATCCATGACATACAACTCACTACCAGCATCAGAAACCCCAAACTTAGCCTCAAGCACATCCCAAACATCTTTGCCACTTGACAGCGTGAGGTACGTGTCCACAAGGTTTTCAGCGAGAACACTCAAGATGGCGCCTCGAAACAGGTTGTCGGCCGCCACGAAAACCCGCTCCTCCTCTGGATTGAACTGTTCGGGCTTCCCCTGTATGATATGCATGATGTTCATCGCTGTCAACCATAGCGTAACCCTCTCGCACCAACACTTGTAATTTGAGCCATCAAATGCATTAGGTTTAATTGATGCGGCAAAACCAGCAACCGAAAGCCTATTAATAACATAAGGTTTTTAGATTGGTAGAGATCTAGAAATTTTTTGGTATATTTTAATTCCAGAAATTAACAACCAAATCATGATAACGGAGAGTGATATTGTGGCAATAGAGCATGTGCAAGTGTTCAAGTTAAATCTCTAAATTAACAAGAACAACATGGAAAACCAAAACAGAGTTTGGATTAGTATGTACCTAGAGGCGGGGCCGGTACCGAAGGCACCAAATGCGCCATTACTAGCGGGAGGAATAGTGTTAATCATCCTCGACTGGCCTTGCTCGAAGTAATCGATCTAATTCGGTGCAGTGGCGAGTCGATGCAGTGGATTCCCTCGAACGGTCTTCTGGAAGTAGTCGTTCGCTTGACGAAGCCTCACACCTGGAAGTAGTCGTTCATGTTGACGAAGTAGGCCACCCGAAAGTAGTCATTCCCGTGAGGAAGCGAGCAGTCGCGTATGAGTACGCTCCCCAAAAACCTTATCGCCCGCCTATCCCGAGCAGGATCGCAAGGCAGAGAGGTGCGGAGGCTTCTGCTCACGCAAGCAGTGCGCGCGCAAAGCTTGCGTCAGGAATGCAAGAGAAAGCAGCAAACAACGAGGGAGAAGAGAGATGTCTCCTGAAGAGGAGTACCAGAGAGGGCCTGGGAGAAGTGTATTTGTGCCTAAGGGAAAGAGCCCCCTTATATAGGCGACCAGAGGAGAAGGGGCGATGAACTTGGACACTGCTAAGCCAGCAATGACCATAATGCCTTCAGTTACTGGTCAACCCAATAATGCCATTAATCGTTACTTACCAATCCTCTGAATAATGGCATTAACGGGTATTGACTGACTCTCATCAATGACAAAAACATTCACCTTCACCACAGCGTGTTGCGTTACGTGGCGGCGCGGCGCGGCCACGGCTCGGCGAGGCGAGCGAGTGCGTGTGACACGCCCTTCTCCTTTTGTTAACTTCACAAGTGGTCCACAGCTGATCCACCATTTAAGTTGGTTAGGATTGTCTTTGACTCCATCAGGGAATAACTCTCTAGTATTTACTAGTGGATCTTTTAATTCTCATGATTAAATATGGGCCAAGGCCCAATTAATCCAATATCCACTGTTCTGTCCTTGGTGGACCAGTATCAACTATCAGCAAAGATTGGTCTAATCTAACCTTTAAGCTAAAAACAACAAAATTGATGTTAGACTCCTCAAGGACATTGCTGGAAAATGCTGAAAACTCGGTGGTCCTTTTTCAATCCTGGAAAGATCCCGTCATCCTCATGATTGTACAAAACAGTATTGTAATTCATCAGCAGATAACGATCAAATTGAAGAATTGTGAAATCATGATTCATGAAGGGTAAATCACCTGGGCAATGATGGTCTCCGGAAAGTTCCTTGCCACGACCTCCATCACGTCCTTGCCGAGCGGCGCAGCGTCGGAGCCGATGAACATGGAAGGATATATAGATATAAGTATTTGTGAATACCAGCGAACTGTATTAGTAACGAAGGAGTTATAGATAAGAAAGTAAAACTAAACAAAAGAATAAAACAAGCTATAGTTTGTTTCACAAATAGTCCATGTTAAGCTCTATATCCTCCTAGATGCACTGACCACACTCCTTCTAAAATAAATGCACTGGCCATTGGACTTTGTTAGGAGGCCAAGAACGTTCAACATGCAATCAACATGCATCAATCATACAATAAAAAATCCCAATCATTCTTATTGTTTGTGGCTGCACTACTCCTAATGCTAAGAAGCGCCCTATAAAAGGAATTTGTGGCGTTAAGATTGATGAATCCTTTACCTACCTTATAGCTTTGACAATCATGAAAAGTGGTACATAAGCTCATTAGTCAATAATAAAAAACCCAGATGGGTTGCTACTAGCAGTATAAGGAAATAAGTTTGAAAGAGGATTTATATATATACATATGAACATGCCAAATATTTTAAAAGACGTTCTATATAAGCATTACAGGAAGCACAAAGGTCCTAGGCATTCAAGTTTCTCTGCAGTAATCTCAAAGTTAACCTCAAACTTACTCTATAGTTCAAAGAATTGGTTGCTGCATAATAAAGTATTTTTCAGCCGAGAGCTAGAGAGCAGCAGGCACCACATGGACTCAGAATGTCACAAACTAACATACATTTTGCTCGATTTAAAATTTCAGCTTATCCACAATACACTGATGTTTCTTGTACTCTTCGACATCCCTAATTGCATAGAAACTCAATTCTCCATAGAAAACAATTTAAAATGTTATTTAGTTATTTTTACCTGCAGAATTGATTTAAAATATAACATCATCAATCAATTTGTTTAAGCAGGAACATGGATGAATGAAAGTTGAATTGGTTCAACCAAAAGTATACATATATACATATATATATATATACCACATAAATTTCAGGATGAAAACTTGACTATCAGTACAAGAATCTGTTTATCTCTTTCACCTTCACTGTTTTGCACCTCCCATATTCACCTGAGCCATAAAAAATCAAGAGAAAAAAGAAAGTAAAACCAGGAGAAAAGGAAACTAAAACGAACACAGAATTCCTTCATACATACAGAAAAAGATCCCAGCTCTTGTTCACCAAAATTATGCAGCTTTTGAGTAGAAAGTTTTTCACTTATATATACCACATCTGATTTTAGAATGAAATGAAATAAATTTTTGTAAAGAAACATGTTGATCTTGTAAGAAAGACCATACCAGCAGCGGTAACGGCTTACTTTGAGATGGATAATATGGGCAATGAAAACAGAAGTAGCTCACTCTCATAGTGGCTGAAGGGCTCCAATGAGAGGAAATTGGCATATCTTATCTGAAAGAGAATTGTGTTAAACAGATTAAAATTCTTATAATCCAGAATAAAAGACATACCACTTTCTTGCAATGAGGATACAAGAATCCAAGATCACCTACCTATATGCGGAAACTGAGCAGCGTGATGTCATACCAAATACACCATGTAGATATACTATTTAGGAATAGATTATTGATAGGTATGAAAAAGTATTCTTTTAGTCTTCAATGGCAATGCCTCGCCTGTTTCAAAAGAAGAAGATATATCATCCAGCCTCATCATTCATCAATGTCATACAAATATGGCAATCTGTTGAACTATGACTTTCTGTTTAGAATGTATCAGAAACAAAGAGGACTAAAATTCGGACTTCCTTTGGCATAATTTTATAAATCAATGACATCCCAATTATATGAAAACATCCATAGTTTAAGAAAATCCAAAATTCATATAAAAATAGGTTACATACAAGGGTAACCTTTTATTCAATTTACTTTTTGAGCAATCTTTAATTTCCTTACAACTTTACATGATGGTCCATCACCGACCAAATATGGCCCAAATGACAGTGCCATAATTTCGAAGATACGCTATCAATTCTCTTCCGCTTTCTGTTTGTAGACGAGGAGACATTCTTTGTCTCACACACATTCTCATCGCATACATTCACAGAATCACGCATAGATAACATATAGAGCTGGTCTTGTCGGATGGAAAGACCCACACAAATTTTATTGTACTCAATCAAACATTGTTTATCAGCAAAATGGCACTTAAAACCATCGTCTGCTAAGCGTGAAACTAAAATTAAACTTCCATTCAAAGAAGGCACGTAAAGGACATCGTGCAGCTGAAGCGTGAAGCCATCATGTAGCTTTATTGAGAGTTCTCCTATGGCCTCCACGACAGCATCGACTCCATTAGCAACTTTAATGCTTCTTGCGCCTCTTTGAAGGGTCCGACTCGAATGGAATCCCTACATAGAATTAGCAACATGAATAGTTGCACCTGAATCAATCCACCACGTGGACTGTGAATAACTTAAATACAAGGATTCATCTACACACGTAATTATACCCTCACCATTTGTCCACATGTGCTTCAGCCACTTAGGACAATCCTTCTGCCAGTGGCCTTCTTCCTTGCACCACATGCACTAGTCCTTTCCAACTGCTTTCTTGGGCTTAGACTGATCATGCTGAATGGGAGCTTTCCCTAGAGACTTGGCAGGAGCATATGAAGGACCACTTGTTAGAAATTTAGGCAGCATTTGGTATATTTTAATTCCAGAAATTAGCAACAAATTCATGACAGCAGTGAGTGATCCAGTGATAACAAAGCATGTGTGAGTGTTCAAGTTAAATCTCCTAAATAACATGAACAACATGAGAAACCGAAATAGGATGAGGTTCAGGATGTACCCCGAGGCGGGACTGGTACCGGAGGCACCGGGTGCGCCGTTACCAGCTGGAGGAATAGACATCCTCGCCTTGCTTGCTTGAAGTAGTCGATCTGATTTGGTGCAGTGGCGAGTCGTTGCAGTGAAGTCCCTCGGACGGCCACCGGGACGTAGTCGTTCGCGTGAGGGAGACGACCACCAGGAAGTAGTCGTTCAAGGCCACCGGGACGTAGTCGTTCGTGTGAGGGAGACGGCCACTAGGAAGTAGCGATGAGACGCATATGAGTACGCTCCCCAAAAACCTTATCGCCCGCCTATCCCGAGCAGGATCACTGGGCAAGGAGGTTCGGAGGCAACTGCTCACGCAAGCAGAGTGCGCGCAAAGCTTGCATTGGGAATGCAAGAGAGCAGCAAAAACAGGGAGAAGAGAGAGGTCTCCTGAAAGGAGTACCAGACAGGGAGAGTGTACAAGTGTATTTGCCTGGGAGAGACACCTCCTTTTATAGGCGCACAAGATAGGAGAGGGAGGATGAACCTGGACACTCTTGACCAGCCATAATGCCATTAAGCGTTGTCAGTTACTCTCAGCCATCAAATCAGCAGTTACTGGTAACGGTTAAGACTCAATCAATGTCATTTGTGGCAAAAGGTTCATCACACAGCACACGCAGAGCGGCTCGGCTCGGCTCGGCTCGGCTCGGCTCGGCACGGCTCGGCACGTCACGACTCGACTCGTCTCATCTCGTCTCGTCACGTCCACGGCCACGGCCCGGCTCGACGAGGTGAGCGAGCGCGCGCACGTGGCATGCCCTTCTCCTTTTACCAGTTTCACAAGTGGTCCACAACTGGTCCACCATTTAAGTTGGTTAGGATTCCCGTTGACTCTCCATCCGGGATTTAACTCCCCAGCATTTATTAGTGGGCCTTTAATTCTTTGATTAATTGAGACTTAAATGGGCCAAGACCCAATTAATCCAACACCACTTTCATGCTGATCCTTCGCTTTGTAGCCTTTGCTACCAAAACTCCTGTTCTTGCTGCCATGCTGCACAAAGGAGATGGAACCTCCATTTTGTGTCTTGAGCCTCTCTTCCTCTTGCTGACACATCAACATGAGTTTGTGCATGTCCCAATTGTCGTTCATGGTGTTATAGTTTACTGCCAACACCGAGAACTCAGATGACAGTGACTTAAAGACCAAGTGAATTAGAAACTTATCAGGCAAACCCATCTCCATGGTGTGAAGCTTGCCATTCATTTTGCCCATCTGTTTTCATTGCCCATCCGATCCACCTCAAAGTAAGCCGTTACCGCTGCTTGTATGGTCTTTCGTACAAGATCAACATGTTTCTTTACAAAAATTTATTTCATTTCATTCTAAAATCAGATGTGGTATATATAAGTGAAAATTTTCTACTCAAAAGCTGCATAAATTTGGTGAACAAGAGCTGGGATCTTTTTCTGTATGTATGAAGGAATTCTGTGTTCGTTTTAGTTTCCTTTTCTCCTGGTTTTACTTTCTCTTTTCTCTTGATTTTTTGTGGCTCAGGTGAATATGGGAGGTGCAAGACGGTGAAGGTGAAAGAGGTAAACAAATTCTTGTACTGATAGTCAAGTTTTCATCCTGAAATTTATGTGGTATATATATATGTATATATGTATACTTTTGGTTGAACCAATTCAACTTTCATTCATCCATGTTCCTGCTTAAAATTGATGATGTTATATTTTAAATCAATTTTGCAGGTAAAAATAACTAAATAACATTTTAAATTGTTTTCTATGGAGAATTGAGTTTCTACGCAATTAGGGATGTCGAAGAGTACAAGAAACATCAGTGTATTGTGGATAGGCCGAAATTTTAAATCGAGCAAAATGTATGTTAGTTTGTGACATTGTGTGTCCATGTGGTGCCTGCTGCTCTCTAGCTCTCGGCTGAAAAATACTTTATTATGCAGCAACCAATTCTTTGAACTATAGAGTAAGTTTGAGGTTAACTTTGAGATTACTGGAGAGAAACTTGAATGCCTAGGACCTTTGTGCTTCCTGTAATGCTTATATGGAACGTCTTTTAAAATACTTATTGTAAAAGACACTTAAACACAATCAAACATTGTTTATCATCAAAATGACACTTAAAACCATCGTCTGCTAAGCGTGAAACTAAAATTAAACTTTCATTCAAAGAAGGCACGTAAAGGACATCGTGCAGCTGAAGCGTGAAGCCATCATGTAGCTTTATTGAGAGTTCTCCTATGGCCTCCACGTCAGCATCGACTCCATTAGCAACTTTAATGCTTCTTGCGCCTCTTTGAAGGGTCTGACTCGAATGGAATCGCTACATAGAATTAGCAACATGAATAGTTGCATCCGAATCAATCCACCACGTGGACTGTGAATAACTTAAATACAAGGATTCATCTACAAACATAATTACACCCTCACCATTTGTCCACATGTGCTTCAGCCACTTAGGACAATCCTTCTGCCGGTGGCCTTCTTCCTTACACCACAGGCATTGGTCCTTTCCAACTGCTTTCATGCTGAATGGGTGCTTTCTCCAGAGACTTGGCAGGAGCATTTGAAGGACCACTTTCATGCTGATCCTTCGCTTTGTAGCCTTTGCTACCAAAACTCCTGTTCTTGCTGCCATGCTGCACAAAAGAGTTGGAACCTCCATTTTGTGTCTTGAGCCTCTCTTCCTCTTGCTGACACGTAAACATGAGTATGTGCATGTCCCAATCGTCGTTCATGGTGTTATAGTTGACTGCCAACACCGAGAACTCAGATGACAGTGACTTAAAGACCAAGTGAATTAGGAATTTATCTGGCAAACCCATCTCCATTTGTGAAGCTTGCCATTCATTTTGGTCATCTTTAAAATGTGGTCTTTAACACTACCTCCACCATAATTCATGGTGGTCAGCTTTTCGATCAAGGTACTAGCATAAGCCTTGGAGTGCATATGATGTTGTCTCTCCACTATTGCCAAAAACTCAGTAGTAGTGTGTGCAACTCCATCAGCATTCTTTTCAGGGATTGAAGCCCTGATAGCCTCAGGCATCTCTTCAAGCACGTTTTGTTGCTGAGCTGCCACTTGGCCCTCTCTAGTTCACGCGCAGCAACTCTGTCAGCATGGGCACGCTGTCGTGCCTGGAATGCTGTTGCAGCCTCATCAGCTGCCGCCACCAGTGGCACGAGAACATCAGGACAGGGTGTAGTCAACATTGTGTCAAGCTCCAGCAGCACAAGGGCACAGTCTAGCTGATTGCGCCACTCCTTGTAGTTGCTTCCAAACAACTCAGGAATGGATCCAAGGTAGCCTGGTCCTGAAATTAATAATTCAAAATTGGTGAGAACATAAAACATCATAATGTTGCATATATTAATTTAACTTTTGTCAAAATCAACACATACAACAACCCTCTACATCAATTCTATATCACCTTTGGGCAGAAAATAACAATATCATAAAAAATACTTAGAATTGCATTCTTTTTCTCTAATTAAATATCCCTTTGGTTCAATTTAATAGGAGAATAACTTCACAGTGGAAAATTTATTTATTCATATAAACAGTAGCAAAATACTCTTATTTTACTATCTGAAAAATTATCTCTTTGGTTCAAATTTAAACAGAGGTAAAATTACTCAAATTCTATTTGAAATTTTACCATTTCTTTCTTTCTTCAAATTTCAAATTTGGCCATACGCGATAACCAGACCACGGCCCTCTTCGCGCAGGGCCCAGCTCATTCGCCTGCTCGGCCCACCTCACGGCCCAGCCGCGTGTGGGCCCGCTCGGCACGCGCTCGTGGCCGCGGCTCGCATTTCGCAATTTGGGCCTGGGCCGCAAATTTGGCCCGCATGTGCGGCGGCACCTCCTCCGCCCCGCCTTCATCTCAGCTGTTGGCTGCATCCGACGGCCAAGCGGAGAGATCGGGGAAATAAAAACGTCCGGCCGATGCCCCCGAAACCCCAACGCCATTTCTCTGCCCTTCCCTCTCCAGCGCACCTGCTCCTCCCACGCGGCCGGCGCCCTTGCGCCGCTCCGCCACGCTCGCTGCCATGGCCCGCGGCCTCACGCTGTCGTGCCATCGCGCCATGGCTGGTGCGCCATGGCTACGCGGCCTCTTCCCTTTCCCCTCTCTACCCTCTTCTCCTCCCCGTGTCTTGTGAGATCCAGAAGATGGTGCCGCCGCAAGCCCCCTCACCGGCGCGCACGTGCACCTGCTAGTGCGCGCGCTGCCGTCGATGGGCTCCTCGGTGGTGTCCCGTTGCTCTCGCGGTGACGACCGTGAGGTAAGTTAGGGTTAGGGTTTATGTTTGAATCTTGTCTTAATTTGTTCGATTTGGTTTGAATCTTGGGTTTCTTTCATCGTTTTTTCTTCAAAATCCGACGCGTTTTGCAGTGTTTCTTCCCCTAATCCTTCGATTTGGGTATTTTCTTCTAAAAAACAACACTGCCTTTTCCCCTAAAACTTAGATCTACTAAACTAGTAGACGACTGATACCATTGTCAGATCTAAAATACAGATCTCTAGCAGTAGATCACATTCGGGTACAAACTTTGAATAATAAAAGACATGCTCATGGTTCTAGATCTACAATAACAGCACTACTACCACACGAACACGAACACAAACACACTAACAGAGAGTAGAGGTCTCAGATCATTGGTGGTGGCGGGAGCACAGGCAGGAGGCGCAGCCATCGGTGCGGTCGGTGGCGCAGGGGCGTCGCCGGCGTGCTCGGTGGGGGAGGCGAGGCGAGGTCGTCGGAGCTGAGGTCGATGGCATCTCATCCGGGCGATGTGGGTCGACGGCGGCGGCTGTGGCACTTTCCGCCGCTTCAGTGCTCCCTCAGTCGGCTAGGGTTTGTAGGTGGGGTGTGTAGCGGCGTAGTCAAACTCGTCATACGAGCCATGACCCCCACCTCCTCTATATAGTACTGTGCGATGGGAGCCCACCAACCGTGGATTTGGGTCGGGCGCCCCGACTAGGGCGCGAGATCGAGCCCATCACGACTTTTGGGCCGTAACGGTGCAGAGATCAAACTTACGGGCCTGGTTCAGGAACTGGAGCCCACATCCCGCTGACCTGGTTCCCCATCCCGCCACGGCGTTGCACGAACCCGCGGCCGACGATGCGAGGGGGCGCAGGTCATCGAAGGCGTGGAGGAAGCGGTCCGCCTCGGTCTTGTCCCCGGCGCCGTCGAACAGCATCGGCTCGTCCGCGGCGGCTGTCGCCGAAGCAGAGTCCCACTGCATCACTACCCGCTCCGCCGCCTCTAGCTCCGCGGCCGATCCATCCTTGTCTGGTGAAGTTGGGTTGACTCCTCGCCTCTGCCTTCACCTCCTTCTCGGCTCCTCTTCCTCTTCCTGGATCCGATGCTGGCCTTGCTGGCTCTGGCTCTGCTGCGGCGGACCGAATCTGGGGAGCCATCGTGACTCCACCAACGACGGCGGCGAGGAGCACCACGACACAAACGCACGCTGCCACCGATCTGATCTCACGCAGGGACAAGCCCATGGCGGCAGCTGTGTGCAGGGCGGTGGCCCAACAGTGCAAGGCCTAAGAGACCCATCGTCTCGCGTGAGGAGAGAGATTGGCGATAGGACATTTCCAATCCAGGAAGAAGGCAACATGTACGTGATTGCATTGATGATTATGGGAAGCTAAGATTTGTTGAGTTATTTTAGAAAGCGATTAGAGAACAGGGGTTACGGCATACTCACACGGATTGAATCGGATCTTGGCGCCCACGCCGTCCACCGACGCAACAAAAATAGAAACGTCCCTTCGAACCGCAAAGATGGAACAACACAAAATTTTACTACTTCAATCAGGCTATAATCATCAAGCAAAGAAACGTCTCGTCTGTTTAAAAACATGCTCACATTGTATGTATTAAAAATATGCTCATATCGTTTGTTTAAAGACAAATGGGTAGACTTAGTTGGGTCCATTTTAGTTGAAAAAGTCCTGGATTTTGGGGAATCTCTTTTCAAGGTTGAAAAAATGGGTCTCCCTGCTCCTTTCGTCGTCCTTTTGTTACGACTGATGGTTCTCTGTGAGGTGGGAGTGGACCTAATTTTGATAACAAGTGTTTTCAAATTTATTTTTTTATAGTATAGATTCTCTTTATAGTATAGATAGTGGGTAATTCAAAATGCATAGTAATAATGTCAAAGTTTCTATTTTCCACGAAGAGAATCATCATGTATCTTCTCTATCAACCACCGCACACCAGAGTCAACGATGTGGTTCAGTACATCAAGCTACAGATCGGAAACGTTCCTTCACTGTCAAATTAAATGCTGACAGTTATACTACTTAGCCCTTGTTTAGTTCCTGAAATTCGGAGCCAAATTTTGATCTTTTAGAGTGCGTGCGCTACTGTAGCATTTCGTTTGTATGTGTAAAAAATTGTCCAAAAATTGTTTAATTAGGCTTAAAATGTTCGTCTCGTAGAGTACAACAATACTGTGTAATTAGTTTTTGATTTCATCTATATTTAGTACACCATGCATGCTATAACATTTTGATGTGATGCGAATCTTTTTTTTTTATAGTGAACTTTGGAGGTTGAATTTGGGATGTAAATAAGGCCTTAGACTACAAATTCCAATATTCGGCAGCTGTGCCAGTACAACAGCCCAACCTGGGGAGCCTCTACTCCGTACACGACTACACGGCTGCACCTAGAGCATGGGGAGGTGGAAGCCGGTGGAACAGACCGTCGGGATCGGAATCGAAGGTGCGAGCTGCGTGCCCAGGCGACGCAAGGCCCGGAATTGGCGTAGTTGACCGGGTGACGGCAGGGATTCGTAGGTGGGGTGGCGGCGGACCACAGGCATTACTGCGCATAATTCTAGAACACCAATTAGGTTCTGTTCGAATGCAACCAGCTAATTCAGCTATTAACTGAATTAGCAGGAATTAGCTGAATTGGATCGGCTAATTAGATAGTTGAATTTCTCCTAATAAAAGGGGCATTGGCTGAGAATTAGTTGATCCAGTTTGGATCCACTACAGCTAAAATTAGTTACTTAGCAATTAGTTGGTTGATCCAAACAGTCCCTTAGTCACCCTGTTCACCGATTTAGAAAAAACGGGTGCCACGCACCCAACCTGGGTGGACCCCTCGTCCCGGTCCTCAGCGTGGGTTGGAACCAGACCAACTCTGAAACTGGATGGAACACAGGGTCACCTAGTTTTTAGTTCAGCCTGTTGACATTGAGAAAAAATAAAATAAAAGAAGGGCCGCGGCGGCGGTGGCGACGACGGTCCTGCACGACTGCATCGCTCGAGGCCTAGAGTTGGAGGCGGCTCTAGCGGGCGAGGAGGCATGGGTGCTGTGGGAGGCCGTTGCCTCTATGGCTGGTTCTCTCGGCTTGGATGTGGACTTACCCCCATTTCTCACGATGGAGCTCAACGACGATGGGTCGATCTCTGCTCCCGGACCATCCACGCTGAATAGGGTACCTTTCTATCATCTCATGTGTCACTCATTTTCATTCTATCCAGCCATGTCTGCTCCTTGTTTCACGAATTATCTTCAGCCTTGAACCCTAGCTAGATCGAGATTAGTACTTGCTTGTTTGGGGTCCAGGATTCAATCTATAGGAATAGTTATTTCTTGGTTCTTGTCTAAAATTTGAATATGACAGCAGTAGAGGGCCAATATACTTTTTCTCTGTTTCAATTTTGGTTAGTGGTAGGCAGATCTGGTATTAGAATTCAATCGGATGGCAGCCATAGGAGTTAATTGAATATTCTATTTTCCACTATTTGGATGCTCTAGTGTGTGAACCCAGCTGAGCTGGAGCATTTTGCAGGAGTCGTTGCTGCTATGGCGCCTGGGGGTACCGGGGGCGCTGCTGGTACTGGCCACGGTTGAGCGGACTGGGCTGACCCTGAAAGCGCTGTTGATTCCCCATCTCCTGACTCCCTTGTGGAGGAACGAAACGAGGGCGACTGCTGCTCCCGGTCTGCTGGCCCTGGAACTTCCTCTTCTTCTCCTCAATCTCACGACGCTTGTGTTCCAGCATCAAAGTGTCGTCCACCAGTTCCTGAAAGTTGGGGAACTTTGTGCACATCAGCTGGTACTGCAGTGCATCCTGCAAGCCATCACGGAACCGGGTCTGCTTCTTCTTGTCCATGGTCACGTCCTCTGGAGCGGGCCAGCTCGATGAACTTGTCACGGTAAGCGGTGAAACTCATCCCTTCCCTCCTCAGTGCCAGGAACTCCTTCTTCAGGGTCATCAAGGCTTCTCGCACATGGTGGGAGCGTTAGCTGCTACAGAACTCTTGCCAGGTGATCCGAGTACCGTTAGGGTGAGCGTACTGGTACGAATCCCACCAGTCCAATGCTGGTCCTTGGAGCTGGCCTCCTGCGTAAAACACCTTCTCCCGGTCGTTGCACTGCGCGATGTCGAGCTGTCTCTCCACCGCCTTGAGCCAGTCATCTGCCTGCAGGGGGTCACTGGCCTTGCTGAAGGTGGGAGGACGCCCCTTCAGAAATTCACCCCTCTTGTCCCGGGGTGGCATGTTGGGCTGGTGAGGTGGATTCTGCTAGTTCTGCTGCATCAACGCCATGGTCTGGGCCATCCGCTGCATCAGCTGGGTCCGCGTGAGCATCATTTGCTCAATGGTAGGAGGTGGTGGTGGCAGTGGCCCTCCGCTGGCACCGGCGTTGCTCCTTGTGTTCACCATCTATCATCAATAAATAAGTCTCATAAAAACTCCGTTGGTTATAACCGACTGACTCCAGAGGATTACTATCTTGTTAGGGTAGAGGTCTTGATAGAAAAAGAGCAAGAGAAATGAATACCCCCTCTATGTAATCATTTATGTCCTTAAACCTTAGTCCAACATCTAGATGGTGGTAGATTCGCGTCTACGCCCATCACAACTATTACAAAAATCCAAATCAAGCATAAGCATAATGACAAACATATCAAGCACCTAAGGACATGATTCACGCAAGACTTGACAGAACTTAGGTTTTGAAAAGGTGAGTCTAGACGATCCATATCACATAATCATGTCGGTCTCCTAAGGTTTAATCAACAATTCTAACTATGCTGTGATCCTACAGTCAGCATGTCACACCCGGATTTTCACAAAAACCCGAATGCGGCTATATGTGTGCCCAGGAAGTCTTAGTACACATATAGCGAACAAATATGATAAACAAAGAACATATGCTGGAATAAATTCTTCATTAAATAAAATATTTACATCAGAGTGCTTCATAAATGATCTAAACAATAACAGCGGAAGACTAATAAAACTCTCAACTAATGGAGCCGCAATCCACAGGGACTCTTACAGGGAGATCACAACTCAGTAGAACGGTAAGTCTTTTGGAAACTCAGCAGCAGACTCATGCCCAGCCCAATCTGTTTACCCATCCGGGATTTTGTTGAATAAAATAGCAAGTGTAAGTAAATAATTACTTAGCAAGTATAGCACGGGTATGAAGGCTCAAAATAGGCTAGACACGGCTTAACTGCATTACCATTTTTAGTTGGTTCATTTTAACATTAACCAAATTACTACAAGTGAATAAATCCCGGTTGCAACCCAATTAATAAAGTATAAGTGACATTAGACATAAATAAACAACATCTTCTAATCAAAAAGGATCCAGGCCGCTCGTGACCCTGAGCAAGGCTATCATGATAGATTTACACTCTGCAGAGGTTTCGCCCTTTACCCACCAGTCGCGTAAAAGCTTAAAAGAACTTTAAACCCAACCACGCGGAGGTGGATCAGACCTCACAAATCACACTACCGAGGTGTGACCGCATAGGGACACTACGAGGTTTTTCACAAGACACCCTAATAAGGCAGTGGCCTCTATGGTACAACACAGGTATTATGGCCCCAGGCACCGAGATCGATGTACGCCTACGGAGTCACACCATAAGGGGTCGATGGCGTCCAGAGCGCGGGCATCACACCCAACAATGCGCAACGTGCGGAGTTCCCCATCGCAGGGACTCCAAACATGGGACTGTGCCTCACGGGGGCATAGCCGACGGATCACCCGTCCTCGGTGGATCAAACCATACACTCACGAGTGGTTCCCATAGCATCGTCGGCCACTCCGGTAACCACTGACAAGCTAGAGACGTACAAGCTACTTGACCAAGACCAGAGCCATAATAGTTCTAGCAGTGGCGACAAGCTCCTGGGTTGCCGCTTTAAGAACCGGACCTTACGGAGAGACACTAGAGCAAAGCACGAAGCACATGCTCTAGCTCCCTAAACCAAGTTGCTAAAAAACATGTTTTATCATAAATGTTAAAGTGAACCATTAAGTCAAGATTAACAATTAAATAATAAGGACAGTAGCTGCGCATAGCAAAGATTCTACCCATATGCAATAACCCAAGGTAATCAAAGGATAGGAGTAAAGAAACTAGGTACAACCTTAATAGGACAACAATTTAGACACATGCATATGAAAGTAAATGTATATAAAGAGTGTGTTTAGGTAGCAACGATTGTCCGTGCTATAACTTGTCTTCCTCAAAGGGCGGCTGCTGCTGCTGCTGCTGCTGTGGGTCCTACTCCGGAAAGTCTCCCATAGACTCGAAGTCCAACGCGAAAGGCTCACCTACTGGACACGAATCACCATACAAGCGAGCACGCAAACCAATACATGCAAACAATTAATAATCTATTAGAAATACATACAAATAAAGCTTTTAGAAATAATCTACGCTTCACTACGAACACATGAGCGTGAAAATCACACTAATTGGAGCTAAAACGAAAAAGATATGGGTTTTCTAAGTTCTAGGGAACTGCTGGCAATGTTTTAAAAGTCCCAGGGGCTAGTTTGTGAAAAACCAGGGACCTAAATGTAAATTCATATAAAAACCGAAGGTCTAACGCGCAAATATCCAAACTCAGGACCGCGGGTTCTATATTTAAAAAGGGCAGGATGCTATTTATTAAAAACAGGACCTATAGGCAAATACTTTTGAACTTTGGTGGACTGCGGGTTGATTACAGAATAGTGCAGGGGCTCTTTAGCAAAAGTGGCTCGGCTGACCGTTTTCTTGAGGTTTGATTCGGGGAAGGGGGTGCACAGGGACCGTCGGATCAGGATCCGAGGGCTGGGATGGGTTCGGGGGAAAAGGGGTCATCGACAGGGGAGCGATTCGCGGCGGCGCCGCTCGGCAGAGACGGGGCTCACCGGAGTTCGACCGAACTCGAGCTAGGGGGGCCCAAATGGCGCTTGGACGGGCTCTACAGCATCAGGGGAGCATGGCGAGTCCACCTGAGGTGTGCAAGTCATGGGTTGGGCGGTGATGGCGACAGCCGACGGTGGCCGGCGGAGGTGGGCTTCGGTGAGAGTGGACGGGGGTGCTAAGGGGTGAAAGAGAGATGGAAAAGGAGCTCGATGCGGTCCTTACCCTTGGGTGATGCTCTGTTGGCGGTCGTTACAACCCAAATCCGACCACCAATACTCGAGAATAAACAAGGTTATATGCAACATTCCATGTCCTTAGGTTTTATTTCTAATAAAGTTCCACGAGTTTTGGTGAGTGTCACTTGTGCAGGTACAACTACGACAAATACGCGCTATTGGGGCCGAAAATGACCGAATCGGCCGAACGACTCCGTTCGGCCGGTTACCCCCCTTAGCCGTACAGACCACCGGGAGCCGTCCACATCACCGATGACCAAGCAAACACGATGCACGACACGTCAACCTAGGCCGAATCAAGACAAGTCAAAGCAGTAGAGGCCGGCCCAGGAGGGACTCAGAGCCGAAGGCGGTGCAGGGGGGCGGGCCTGGGCTCCCAGCCCAGTTCGGCCGAACTGGGGGGTTCGCCCGAACCGCCCCTAGTTGCCCAACCGACTCCAGGGGATGCATCTCGGCCGTAGGTGGCTGAGGCGGTGGATCGGGCGTTCGGCCGAATGCCAGGGTTCGGCCGAACCGACCCTCTCGGCCGAAACGGCCGGCAACCGCCTCTGCCCCTTCCCTTGGCCGTTACCCTACCTGAACCGACCCTGGAGCACTATATATAGGACCTTACACTTCACTTGTAAACACACACCACTTGGGAGCAAGTCTCCATTCTCCACTTTCAAGATGTAGAGTAGGCTAGTCCTGTTGGGAGTTAGAGTCAGGGTCGAGCTTCGCTCGGGGTTCCGGAGTCGTCTTCTGGAGTTCTGGTAAAGCTCTTGTATCTTTTCCTTTTCTTTATGTAAGACTCTGAGTTTTCTCAATATATTTCCTCCCGCATTTACTTGAGTTATTTGTTCTGCATTTATTCCGGGATATCTGTGGAATGTCTAGCTCTGGTTATAAGCTGTTGTAGTCTAGTTCTATAAGTTCTATCTTAGTTCTTTATCTCAGCTGGTTCCTCGTTTCTGCTCAATGCTTCCGGTGAAATGTCACCGGGGTATTGACAGGAGTGCTTGCTCTTTCTAGGAGAGTGAGTAGTTATTGCCTAGCGTAGGTGTGGTACCTAGTCTAGATGGTAACCTTGGTTTGTCCCCGTCGCAACAGAGGTGGTAGCCGTGAGGTGGTGACAGCCCTTTCGGTCTTCGTAGTCCATCACGTTAGTTCCGGTCTGCAGGCACCCCGTAAGAGCACGGAGTTTGTGGCACCCCTTCTCATCCCTTTCTGTGTGTCACGGGCTCCGTCTCCGATGTTGAGATAATAGAACTAGGAAGAGAACCGTAGATGCCATTCTTCATGCTAGCCGTAACCCTTGCCAGAGGTATCTCAAGGCCAGTGGAAGTATATAGGAATCCTTTCCTGTCTCGTTGTCCTCCCACTAGCTAGACTGCTTTTCTATCTCTATCTTAAACTTCTCCTTGTGTGTGTCAATTGCATATCACTCCTATTCTATCCTTTACCCCCGCCTTGTTAGCCGGTACTTTAATTAGTAGTTACATCCTTGTTAATAGTCAATACTCTTTATCCAATGCTTCCCTGCAGAAATATAAATACGATACCTAGGAATACTCCCGGGTGAAATGCTACATCGGTATCCGTGCGCTTGCGGATTTATATCTGTATCGTAAGAATACCAATGAACACTCCCTGCACCATTACTAGGATTGGCAATCCTGATAGTGGACCGTAAGAAGTGTCAACATGCTCCTGGAAGGGTCTACTTGGCCAGAGCGGCGCTGAGGCGGGCTGTCGACGGTGGCGGAGCTCGGGCGGTGTTCGGCGGCACGGGGAGCTCGGGTGAAGGGCGTAGCTGTGGCAGAGGGGTTCGAGGAGGGTTGGTGTGGTGCCGGGGGTGCTGAGGGGCTGTTTAAATAGCCCCGGGGTGGGTCGCCCAAGGCGTGCGTGCCACGGCCGAGGATCAAGCGCCGGCGGTGAGCTTTCCTAGTGGGGAGGGGGACTTGCCTTGTAAGCGCGGCCAAAGAAGGAAGGAGAGCGCGGGGGAAAGTGTGGGGAAGGTGCTGGTGTGGACCTCGGGCGCGGGGAGGCCGGGACGGCCGAGGATCGCGCGCCGTGTTTGGCACCGGGGAGAGGGGGTGTTCAGCGGGAGGTAGGGGACGACCCTGACTCGCGGGCCCGCGCGGTCAGTGGCTCGGGAGAGGGGAGAGCGCGGCAAGTTGGGCCGGGCGCGGGGGAAAGTTGGGCCGACTCGGGGTTGGCCCAGGAGAAAAAGAGGGGGGCGAGCTGGGCCGGGAAAAGAGGTGAGGAGGGGTTGGGCTGGTTCGGGAGGAAGAGTAGCGGGTGCAAAAGTGGTCCAAGGAGAAAGCTGAGGGGGGCAAAAACAGACTCGGCTGAAATAACTTTTCTAGGACTCCAAACAAGGTGATTCAAATTTGAATTTACATAAATTTAAATTCTTGTTTGAATCACAAGCAATATAAAAATTAAATGCAGCAGCATGAATGCAATAAAAATATTTCTACAACTTATATTTGATTTTAATATTCATAAATAATTCATTTAGCCTATATTAAATATGGACAACTTAAATAAATGCCAATTAATTACTAAAAAATTATAAATAGGCAATTTTTGGGTGTTACACAGCACGGCTCTGATACCAATCTGTCACACCCGGATTTTCACAAAAAACCTGAATGTGGCCATATGTGTGCCCAGGAAGTCATAGTACAAATATAGCGAATAAATATGATAAACAGAGAACATATGCTTGAATAAATTTTTGAATAAATAGAGTTTTACATCAGAGTGCATCATAAATAAACTAACCAAATACAGCGGAAGATTAATAATTCTCAAACTAAGCGGAGCCGCAATCCACAAGGACTCTGACTGGGAGATCACAACTTAGTAGTACGACAGATCTTCTGGAAACTCAGCAGGAGACTCATGCACAGCCCAATCTGTTACCCATCCGGGATTATGGTGAATAATGACAAGTGTAAGTAAAACATTTACTTAGCAAGTATAGCACGGGTGTGTGAAGGCTCAAAATAAGGCTAGACATGGCTTAAGTGCATTAGCATTTTTAGTTGGTTCATTTTAACATTATCCAAGTTACTACAGGTGAACGAAGCCCAGTTGCAACCCAATTAATAAAGTATAAGTGACATTAAACATAAATAAATGTCAACTTCTAATAAAAAAGGATCCAGGCTGCTTGTGACCCTGAGCAAGGCTATCATGATAGATTTTACACTCTGTAGAGGTTTCGCCTTTTACCCACCAGTCGCGTAAAAGTTCAAAGGAACTTTAAACCCAACCATGCCGAGGTGGCCAGACCTCTCAAATCACACTTCCGAGGTGTGACCGCATAGGGACACTACAAGGCTTTTCACAAGACACCCTAACAAGACAGTGCCCGCTATGGTACAACACAGGTAGTATGGCCCAAGGCACCGAGATTGACTGACGCGTACAGAGTCACACCATAAGGGGATCGATGGCGTCCAAAGCGCGGGCATCACACCCAACAATGCGCAACGTGTGGAGTTCCCCATCGTAGGGACTCCCAACACGGGACTGTGCCTCATGGGGACATAGCCGACGGATCGCCCGTCCTCGGTGGATCAAACCATACACTCATGAGTGGTTCTCATAGCGTCGTCGACCCATCGGTAACCACTGGCAAGATAGAGACGTACAAGCTACTTGACCAAGACCAGAGCCATAATAGTTCTAGTAGTGGGGACAGGCTCCTGGGTTGCCGCTTTAAGAACTGGACCTTATGGAGAGACACTAGAGCAAAGCACAAAGCACATGCTCTAGCTCCCTAAACCAAGTTGCTAAAAAGCAAGTTTTATCATTATGTTAAAGTGAACCATTAAGTCAAAGTTAACATTTAAACAGAGGTGACAGTAGCTACGCATAGCAAAGATTCTACCCATATGCATAAACCCAAGGTAAACAAGGACAGGAGAAACAAAAATAGGTACAACCTTAAAGGTGCATCAATTTAGACGCATGCATGCATGAAATAATTTATTACAAGTGGGTAGGTAGCAAGGATTGTCCATGCTATAACTTGCCTTCGTCAAAAGGCGGCTCTTGCTATTGTGAGTCCTGCTCCAGAAAGTCCTCCGCGTACTCAAACTCCAAAGCAAACGGCTCACCGGCTGGACATGAACCACCACACAAGCATCCACACAAGCCAGTACATGCAAACAAGAGTAATCTATTAGAACAGTACACCAAGTAGTAGAAATGGTACAAAAGAAGGTTCTAAAACTAATCGGAGCCAGTACATGTAAACACATGAGCGCGAAAATCACTCTAATCGGAGCTAAAACGGAAAAGATATGA
Source organism: Echinochloa phyllopogon (assembly GCA_033239725.1). Lineage (NCBI taxonomy): Eukaryota > Viridiplantae > Streptophyta > Magnoliopsida > Poales > Poaceae > Echinochloa > Echinochloa phyllopogon. Next base: position 15,464,499 of record BTCW01000015.1, on the reverse strand, counting down.
CAATTCTAAGTTACAGGGACCTGCTAGCAAGTTTTTAAAAGTTTCAGGGGCTTATTTGTGAAAAACCGAGGACCTATACGTAAATATGCTTAAAAACCGAAGGGCTAACGAGTAAATCTAAAAGTCCTGGACCACGGGTTGTATTATTTAAAAACACAGGGGCTTAAGTGATTAAATCAGGACCTAACTGTAATTAGTTTTGAACGGCAGATGACGACGGGTTGATTCTAGAAAAATCGAGGGGCTTTTGTGCAAAAGGTGCAGCGCTGACCGTTTTTTGCTTGGTTTGATCTAGGGCGCGACGTGACGGGACCGATGGATCGGGATCGGACGGCTGGGGGATGTTTGGGAGGCATTGGTCGCCGTTGGAGGTTAAACGCGGCGGCGCCGCCAGTTCCCGCGGTAGTGGCTCATCAGCGCTCACAAGATCTCGGGCTACGGACCAGTAAACTCGACTCGGCTTGGACGGGGAGCAAGCTGGGGATGTGGGGGCCTCGGCCAGGGGGGTCCTCAACGAGGATTATGCGGCGCGGGTGGCCAACAACGATGGTCGACGGTCGGTCACCGTCGGCGAGCGGTGGCACATGGACTCAAGGCACAAGAGCAAGTGGGGAAGGGCTTGAAACGGTCCTTACCTCCATGCGAAGCTGTCCCTGGGATCGAGAGAGGTGGAGCTGTACCAGAACGGTGGACCGTCGGCGGCGGTGCTCGGGTTCGAAGGGCAGCGGCGCTGCGAAGCGAGGAGGGGCGCTGGTGGAGGCTTGGGGCTCGATGCGAGGGTGTGGTGAGGCCCTTGGGGCCTCATCGACCCTGCTTATATAGCCCAAGGGTGCTCCTTGGCGTGCGCGCTTCGTTGATTCGGGGCGGCGGCGGCGGATCGGACCTTCCATGTGGGGGAGCTGTTTCCAAGCGGGGAGTAGCGCCAAAAAGGAAGTGGCGGCGCGGGGAAGGTTCGGCAAAGCTTCAGCGGGGGTCCACGGCAGCGCAGGAGGGGCCCAGGAGCCAGGCCGAGGCGGTGGCGTGGGCTGCTGAGTCGAGCTCGACATGGGCTCGGCAGCGGGAGGAAGGGGATGACAGGGTGTCCCCACCTGTCAGCGAGAGGAGAGGGAGGGGGAAGGCGCGCGGCGCTGGGCTCGTCTTGTGGGAGCGAGGCTGGGCCGGCTTTGTTCGGCCTAGGAGCGGGGAGGGCGCGGGGGTGTGCTAGTGATTGGGGGGCTGGGCCGATCGGTTTGCTAGAGCACGAGTAGGCCGACGCGAAGGATTGGGCCGAGCGGAGCTGGGTTGGGCTGGGGGAGGTGCGGCTGGGCCGAGCCGGGCTAGCTCGGGGAAGAAAGAACAGGGAGCAGAAGTGAACTCGAGAAATATTTTAGGGAGCAGAAGTGAACTGGCCGCGCAGGAGGAGAGTAGTGGGCCTCGGGGAAAAGAGCTGGGCTGAGGGAAAAAGAGGAGGGAGCGGAGACAGACCAAGGGAATTGCTCAGGGGGCGTAAGCGAACTATAGGCTAAACAACTTTTCTACAGCTCGAAACAAAGTAGTTCAAATTCGAATTTATATTAAATTTAAATTCTTATTTGAACTACTAGCAACCAAAACTCAACGCAGCACCATGAATGCAACAAAAATGTTTCTACTCCTCATATTTGATTTTAATTTTGTAGAAATTATTTATTTGCCTTATATTAATCATGACCATAAATAATAAAATTAAATTAATTACTAGAAATTTTTAAATGGGTAAATTTATGGTGTTACAAACCTACCCCCTTAAGATGAATCTCGTCCTCGAGATTTGGATGTGGATGCGAAGAGCTGTGGATGCTCGGCCCTGAGATCTTCTTCCCTTTCCCAAGTCGCCTCGTCCTCTGAGTGACGGCTCCACTGTACCTTGCACATCCGGATGACCTTGTTTCTTGTCACCCTCTCGGATACGTCCAAAATCTTGACTGGATACTCCTCGAAAGTGAGATCTTGCACGTTCAGTTCATCTATCGCGATCTGCTCTTCGGGCACCCGCAGACATTTCTTCAGCTGAGACACGTGGAACACATCGTGCACTCCTGTCAGTTTCTCGGGCAGTTCCAACTGATATGCCACCACTCCTTTCCGTTCAAGTACCTAGAAGGGCCCAATGTAACGAGGTGTTAGCTTACCCTTGACAATGAACCTCTTCACGCCTCTCATTGGTGACACCTTGAGGTACACAAAGTCTCCAACTTCGAAGCTGAGATCCCTCCGACTGACATCTGCATAACTCTTCTATCGGGACTGTGCCACCTTCAAATTCTGCCTGATCACTTGCACTTGACGTTCTGCCTCCCTTAGTATCTCAGGCCCAAAAACTTGGCTTTCTCTAGTCTGATTCCAAAATAGTGGCGTCCTGCACTTTCTGCCATATAGAGCCTCGAATGGTGCCATCTGCGGACTCTTCTGGTAGCTGTTGTTGTACGAGAATTCCACATAGGGTAAACTCTTGTCCCAACTAACACCATACTGCAGAGCACATTCCCTCAACATGTCTTCCAGAATCTGATTGGTTCACTCTGTCTATCCATTCGTTTGTGGGTGGTAAGTGTTGGCGGTTGTTACGGCACGTTTTCGACCACCAATACTCGGGAATAAAAGAGGATATATGTGACATTCCATGTACTTAAGTTTATTTCTAACAGAGTTCCACGAGTTTTGGTGAGTTCACTTGTGTAGGTACAACAACGAGAAATACGTGCTATAGGGGTCGAAATTGACCAATTCGTCCGAACGACTCTTTTCGGCCGGTTACCCCCCTTAGCAGTACAGGACACGTCCACGTCATTGATGACCAAGCAACAACCGTGAGTGACACGTGGACGACCGCCACCTTACTTCCAGACCAAATCAACACGAAAGACATCAACCCAAGCCAGTCCAGGAGGTCCACAAGCAAGAGGCGGTGCTGGGGAGGCCGGCCACGGGCCAGGCCTAGTTCGGCCGAACCCAAGCCTTCGGCCGAACCGCCCCCAGCTGCCAAACCGACCAAGGGAGAGCATCCAAGCCATCCAGCATCCAAGGCGGTGGATCTGATGGTTCGGCCAAACTGGGTAGTTCAGCCGAACCAATCCATTCGCCCGAATCCCCTTGATTCGGCCGAATTGGATGGGCCACTGCCTCTCACTCCCTTGGCTGCCACTCTACTCCCACCGACATGCTCAAGCTATAAATAGAGGAGTACTTCACTTGTTTCACACACACCAAGCCAAGGAGCTCTCATTTCCACTTCTCTCTTGTAGGGTTAGGATTGTTTTGTTGGGAGTTAGAGTCGAGTCGAGCTTTGCCTCGGAGGTTCCGGAGTCGTCTTCAGAAGCTCTAGTATCTTTTCCTTTTTCCTTTTGTAAGACTTGAGTTATCAATATAATTATCTTTATCATCTTGCCTTTGTCATTTATAGCTTGCTTCTACTTTATTCTAGTTGCATCTATATCGTGTTTAGACTATAGTCGGTTCTAGTTCTAGTGCTTCTAGTTCTTGTTTAAGTCTTTGTCTTAGCTGGTTCTTCGACTTAGCAAAATATTTGCCGGTGAATTTTCACCGGGGGTATTGACAGGTTGCTTGCTTTTGCTAGTGAAGTAAGAAGTCGTTGGCTAGTGTGGGTGTGGTACGCAGACTAGTTAGTGGGCTTGGTTTGCCCCCGATTCAACGAACGTGTGGTAGCCGTTAGGTGGTGCCAGCCCTATACGGTCTTTATAATCCACCTCGTTAGTCTCGGCCTGTAGGATCCCCAGTGTGGAGCTGGTGGCACCCCTTCTCATCCATTACTGCGTGTCGATGCTAAGACATTAGAGTTAAGCCAAACCTTCCAGTGCTGGCTCTTTAGCCGCTGTATCTCTAAGCCCGAGTGGCATAGACATATAAAGTCCATAGGAATCCTCTATCTCTTCTCGTTGTCCTTCCAGCTATCTATACCTTCTCTCTCTTACCTGAGTCTCCCTTGAGCAGTGTGTCACGGTATATCCACTCCTATCCAATACCATTATCCCCTGTCTTGTTTGGTTGTGTACCTTTCTCTGATAGTCTTGAATACATGTTTACTAGTACTCTTGCCAAAGCTTCCCTGCGGAAATATAAATTACGATACCTCGGGATACTCCCAGGTGAAGTGCTACAGCAGTGATTCTGTGCGCTTGCAGAATATTTATATATTTTACTAAGCCATAAGGAAAACCACTGAAACAATCCTTACCCCAGTATCGGGATTCTCAATCCTGATATTGGATCGTAAGAAGTGCCAACAAGCATTTCTGGGGCCATTGCCGGGGAAGCAATTGGCTAGAATACATTTAAACATTTATCTCAAGTTATCTGAGTTGAGTGCACCGCTACTCAAGCGGGTTTACCTTTGCTCTGTTCGTTGGTCTTTGTGAAGCAGAGCAGTGCATGACTGGTTTCCAACTACCATCAAACTATCAGGAGAATCTTGAGTCACTTTTGAGGAAAGTATGACCCCGTGTTGTACCTCCTCAGAGGCAACTCGGCTTGACGAGCCCAGTCTTTCCCGACGTCGACACGGCTTCAGCATCGGGGATGGCAAGCAAGACGATACACGAATTCTCGGCTCCATCGAGCGAGAATGTGCGTACCGGTCCCACTCCGCCTGTCGGAGACGGGACTTTCGAGCTCAAGCCAGCCCTCATGAACATGATGCAGGCTAGTCCATTCTGCGGCAAGCCTCACGAAGATGCTAACGCTCATCTCCAACACTTCCTAGAGATTTGCAACACCTTCACCATACGCGGTGTAAGTACCGATGCTATTCGCCTTCGTTTATTCCCGTTTTCTTTATTGGGTAAGGCAAAGCAATGATTTTATGCTAGTCGTGAAGCTATAGATTCATGGGATAAGTGCACTAGTGCCTTTTTGCTAAAATTCTTTCCGGTTGGGAAAACCAACGCCCTCCGGAATAAAATTGCTAGCTTCCAGCAAGCAAAAGATGAAACAGTCCCAGAGGCATGGGAACGCCTCCAGGACTATATTTCTGCTTGTCCTCACCATTGTATGTAGAATTGGTTCATCATCCAAACCTTTTACCACGGGCTAAAGAGCTCAGCCCGTGAGTATTTTGATCCTGCTGCTGGAGGAGAATTTTTCTCTCTTGAGGAGAACCGAGCTAAGGCCCTCATCGAGAAGATGGTGGGAAATCAAAGTTGGGGAACTGAACGTGACCAACACGTACCTGAGGAGTCCACCAAGTTGAAGCTTTGGACATGCTCGCTGCCAAGATGGACCTCCTTCTGAAGAAGATGGAGGCCCCTGTTCAAGAAACGGTGCAAGCCATGGACGCTCGCATGACGTGCGAGGTCTGTGGCAACACAGGCCATTCGGGGAATGACTACCCCGAAACGCGAGAAGATGCCCACTACATCAACAACTCCAACAACAATGGGTATCGTCTGAACAACTACGGCAATCAAGGCTGGAATTCGCGCCCGAATCTCTCTTTTGAGAGATCTTTACAAGGTAACAATTTCAATTCCAGTACTTTCAGTAATCAGCCATCTATTAAAGATCTTGTGCTAGGCCAGGGTAAAATCAATGAAAATATCAGTAAAAAGTTTGTTGCAACTGACAAAATCCTGGAAAGCATAGATGCAAAACTAGAATCTTTCTCTTCTGCTATAAAAAGTCAATTGAGCTTTAATAAAATGATAGAAACACAAGTTGCTCAATTAGCTGTTGCTGTTCTTGTTTCTGAATCTAGGAAGATTCTGGGGCACCCCAAACCTTCCATTGAGTCTGTTAAAGCAGTAACCATAAGATGGGGTAAGCCGTCTCGTGGTTCGTTCCATGCTAATCATGCAGGGAAGGCCTCGTACATCCAAGTGGATACACCCAGAGGGCTGTACCTACCAAGAGCTACCAAGAAGGCCATCATCAACACTCCTCTGGAAAGGAAGGAAGATCCCGGAGAGCCAGTCATTCAGTGCTCGATTTGGAATCGATGCATTGAAAACGCTCTCTGCGATCTTGGAGCTAGCGTCAACATCATGTCTAAGGTATTATTCAAAAAGTTACGCTACCCTTTTCTTTATGCTACAAATGCAACTTGTAGATTCGTCGATCAGCTACCCCGAGGGGGTGATTGAAAATGTCCAGGTCCGAATTTGGGGATATTATGTCCCTACGGATTTCGTAGTCCTTGACACGGGGAACGATCATTCGTTTCCCCTTGTGTTGGGCTGGCCATTTTTAAACACCGCTCGGGCTAGAATTGATGTGGATATGAGTGAAATCTCGTTCCATATCAGTGGAACGCCGATATCATTCATGTTCCAACCTCGGGAGTTCAGAAGAACAAGGGAGTTCACTCCTGAGCAAAGGAGCGCTGAGTGTTTCCTGAAAGCCCTCCTTAGTGGATAGCTGGAAATACTCGGTGCTGAGCAGTTTGATCAATCCACTGAATCTGAGAGTGAGGATGAAATGGACCGCCTTTTCCAGAAACAAGAGGAGGATCAAGTTATATGGAACGCACCAGAAGATCCGACTCCACCGCCACCGACACCTACACCGAAAAAAATCAAGAAGGTGTGGCGGAAGAAGTAGAGTGCATCGTCCGAACCATCCACTCCGGGATCGGACGATGACAAAAATCATTGAAGACACAGAGGAGTCCCGCTCGTGGACTCAAAATTTGAGCTCTCGCCGCGAGAAAAACCGGTATGTATCTCATGTTTTCCTTTCAAATTTTAAATTTCAATTCACTGCATTTGCATGTTTTATTTCAAATTTCTGAATCACTTATGCATGAAATAAAATGAGAGAATAGCAAGAATAAAATTGGTGCATGCAAAACATCTTTGGTTTAAATTTTGGTAAAATAAATGGACCATATACTGAAATTTGTTTGAAGTGGGTAAAATTTGTAATTTTTATAACTTTTACTCCTTCTAGAACATCTCCATTTATTTACCATCATCACCAACCAGCACAAAACATGTTTACCGCACTCCACATGGCTGTACACTCACCAATTATCACAAACATGGCAGCATGGGAGTGACACCAATAATTTGTCTACTTTGGTCATGTCAAAATGAGCATCTTTGCACTAACTTCCACTCAAATGACCATACATCAATGCTGGCCACTAAAATTTGCGTGCACATGAAGCAAAGTTGAGCACCAACACTCACATGGAGTGCTGGCAGCACTGCCCAGGTTCGGCCGAACCAGGCCTGGCTCCCCTCGGCCTATAAAAGCCACCCAAGTGCTTGCTTGCTTCTTGCACCACTCCTTGCTGCATACATTTGCCTAGGAGCTCTCTCTCCCTCTCATGTTCTTGCTCTAGCTTGCTCTCAAGCTTTCTCTCTTTGTTCTTGCTCAAGTTTGATTCACTTGCATTAAGAAAAACACAAAAATATCTACTTCCGATTTTGCTGCTGAAACTTGAACGTGTTTGTGGAGGTTTCCGACACCCACAAGAACGACTAACCTTTTTGTGGAGGTGTCAAATCCCCGCAAGAACGATTAACCCTCGAACGATTGACTTGCCTTCATTGTGCTAACCTCATAATTTCAGTCCTTCGGGTATCGTTGTGTGCACTAAACTTTTGCAGGGAACATGTCGTGGCTATTGATCGTGAATTATCCTATATTTCCGATCGAGTGGATCTCATCGATGATCGCACCCAGGACATTGAAGGGACTTTGGCCCATCACACTCGCTACCTCCAGGAGAACAGCTCTATGCTGGAATCCCAAAGGTATGAGCAGAGGGAGCAGTTCGAGAGAATGAACAATTACTTCTCAAACTTCCGACCGTACCAGTGATGTCGTCAAGCAAGCTTGGGGGGAGAACCCCCGCGAAGGTATGTCCGACCCGTTCCAGCTCAGCAGTAATTTCGTTTGCTTTCATTTCCCTTCATTTCAATTCCTGTTTAAATAAAAGAAAAGACAAAAAAAATATTTGCTTTGAATCTCGAATAAAATCAACTCCCGGACTATGCATGAATGAAACAGATGCCTCTCATTTTGGAAATGATGAATAGTTGCTCTATCATTAATTTTGCAAGTGCCTTGTTTTCAACTAGTTTCTTTATAGTACTTGAGTTATTTGGCATGAGTAAAATGAACCTGAAAACCTCGTGGGAGCACATGCTTTATTCCAAGTCTAAGTTGTTGTGAGGAATGACATAGTGAGATTTGGTTGAGTTCTTGCTTTTGCTCTTAGTACGGTGAATATCTCGGATGTCTTTTGCTTTCAAAAATAAAATAAAGTTCCTCATTGGTCAAAAATATCTACCAAAGCCATATGCTAAGCTTAGTCAAAAATTTCTACTCGTATGCTGCTTGTTGTCTTAGTGAGCTTTGTCAAATTGTTGTGACCTTTGGGTGAAACCTTCGTGATTCTAAGATCGAGATTCACGTACACACCACTCTCACTTGCAATTCCTACACTAGGAGTTAGCAAATATTGTCATCATCCATCCACAAAATAAATACTCCATGTTCTATGATCTCCTCTCCAAATATCCTTGAATAGAGACATGGGTTATGCAAAAAGAAAAACAAGAAAAGCATGCCAAAGAGCATGGCATAAATACTCCATGTTCTATGATCTCCTCTCCAAAGAGCATGGCAAAAAGAAAGAGAAAAAGAAAAGCATGGCAAAAATAAGAAATAAGAAATGCATGCCAAGTGGCATGGCAAAAATATGAGCAAAAAAATAGATAGCCCATGTTCTCAAAAATAATTCAAGGGGTTCCACCACATTCCACATTCCACTCCATATATTCCACACACTTGCACTTCTCGATCTAAAGGTATGATTTGGTCCCCCAAAGATCCGGTCTTTGACTTAGCAAAATATAAGATGCAAGTAGGCCTTCATCCTTTGTCCCTAAGCCACACAAAAAGCTTTGTTAGATTTTAGGATGAAAGAAGGCATGAGCCTTTGGTGAGGATACAAACACCACTTGAGGGATCGAGTGTACCAATTGAGGAACAAAATTTAAATTTTCAAAAATTGTGGAAACTCCGAGATGGGATCCTGAAAAGAGTAGGAGTGGAATAAAAACTGAGTTAAGCTGTTCAACCTTTCAACTGCCCAAGACAAGGAGATTGCTATAAGCCCCATAGGTAAAATGGTGAGTTAAAACTTTGCCAATGATTCGAGTATTTTTGAGTACTAGTTGTTTATAAAGTTACCTGCAAGAAAATTGAAATTGTAGCAACTCCTGATCCGCCGAGCCTAAGTCTTTATCTTTGCTCGAGGACGAGCAAAGGTCTAAGCTTGGGGAGCTTGTTGGCGGTCATTACGTCACGTTTTCGACCACCAATACTCGGGAATAAAAGAGGATATATGTGACATTCCATGTACTTAAGTTTATTTATAACAGAGTTCCACAAGTTTTGGTGAGTTACACTTGTGCAGGTACAACAACGAGAAATACGTGCTATAGGGGTCGGAATTGACCGATTCGGCCGAACGACTCCGTTCGGCCGGTTACCCCCCTTAGCCGTACAGGACACCGGGACACGTCCACGTCATCGATGACCAAGCATTGTGACACGTCCACGTCATCGACCGCCACCTCACTTCAGGCCAAATCAACATGAAGGACATCAACCCAAGCCAGCCCAGGAGGTCCACAAGCAAGAGGCGGTGCTGGGGAGGTCGGCCACGGGCCAAACCTAGTTCGGCCGAACCCAAGCCTTTGGTCGAACCGCCCCCAGCCGCCAAACCGACCAAGGGAGAGCATCCAAGCCATCCAGCATCCAAGACGGTGGATCTGATGGTTCAACCGAACTGGGTAGTTTGGCCGAACCAATCCATTCGCCCGAATCCCCTGGATTCGGCCGAATTGGCCGGGCCACCGCCTCTCACTCCCTTGGCTGCCACTCCACTCCCACCGACGTGCTCAAGCTATAAATAGAGGAGTACTTCACTTGTTTCACATACACCAAGCCAAGGAGCTCTCATTTCCACTTCTCTCTAGTAGGGTTAGGATAGTTTAGTTGGGAGTTAGAGTCGAGTGGAGCTTTGCCTCGGAGGTTCCGGAGTCGTCTTTAGAAACTCTGGTATAAGCTCTTGTATCTTTTCCTTTTCCTTTTGTAAGACTTGAGTTCTCAATATAATTATCTTTATCATCTTGCCTTTGTCATTTATAGCTTGCTTCTACTTTATTATAGTTGCATCTATATCGTGTTTAGACTATAGTCGGTTCTAGTTCTAGTGCTTCTAGTTCTTGTTTAAGTCTTTGTCTTAGCTGGTTCTTCGACTTAGCTCAATATTTGCCGGTGAACTGTCACCGGGGGTATTGACGGGTTGCTTGCTTTTGCTAGTGAAGTAGTTGTTGGTTAGTGTGGGTGTGGTACCCAGACTAGTTAGTGGCCTTGGTTTGCCCCTGATTCAACGAACGTGTGGTAGCCGTTAGGTGGTGACAGCCCTATACGGTCTTTATAATCCACCTCGTTAGTCTCGGCCTGTAGGATCCCCCAGTGTGGAGCTGGTGGCACCCCTTCTCATCCCTTTCTACGTGTCGCTGGTGTCCATTGTCCCGATGCTAAGACATTAGAGTTAACCCAGACCTTCCAGTGCTGGCTCTTTAGCCGCTGTATCTCTAAGCCCGAGTGACATAGATAGATAAAGTCCATAGGAATCCTCTATCTCTTCTTGTTGTCCTCCCAGCTATCTATACCTTCTCTCTCTTACATGAGTCTCCCTTGAGCTGTGTGTCACCGTATATCCACTCCTATCCAATACCGTTATCCCCTGTCTTGTTTGGTTGTGTACCTTTCTCTGATAGTCTTGAATACCTGTTTACTAGTACTCTTGCCAAAGCTTCCCTGCGGAAATATAAATTACGATACCTCGGGATACTCCCAGGTGAAGTGCTACAACGGTGATTCTGTGCGCTTGCAGAATATTTATAAATTTTACTCAGCCATAAGGAAAACCATTGAAACAGTCCTTACCCTAGTACCGGGATTCTCAATCCTGATATTGGATCATAAGAAGTGCCAACAGTAAGTTGAACTGAATTGCAGCTTAGTGTCCATAGACTCATGTAGCTTCTGTTAGAAGTGTAATGTGAACTGAGTACCTTGTTCAGACACTATCTGCTTCGGTACTCCATGCAAACATACAATCCTCTCAATATACAGCTCTGCTAATCTAGCACCAGTGTAAGTAGTCTTCACTGGAAGAAAGTGTGCCACTTTGGTCAAACGGTCCACGATTACCCAGATGGAGTCAAATCCTCTCTGAGTGCGAGGTAGACTGGTGATAAAGTCCATTCCGACTTCCTCCCACTTCCATTCAGGTATCTTCAAGGGCTGGAGTAACCTGGCTGGCCTCTGATGTTCAGCCTTGACTCTCTAACATGTGTCACATAGAGCCACATATGTTGCCACATCACGCTTCAATCCGTACCACCAGTATCTCTCCTTGATTTCTTGGTACATCTTCGTACTTCCCGGGTGGATCGAGTATGCCGAATCATGTGCTTCTCTTAGGATCATGTCCATGATTTGTGCCATGTCGGGTACACATATCCTCTTCCCGTGCCACAAGGTTCCCTGTTCATCCACTCGAAAACTAGGGGCCTTTCCTAGGGCAACATGTTCCACAATCTCCTTGATCTTTTCATCGTCAAGCTGCCCTTTCCGGATTTCCTATTCCAGAGTCAGTTCCACTACCATCTCTGTGATCCTAGCCACGAATCCCAGACTCATCCTCTCAAATTCCAGGCTGAGCTCTTCTGGTAGGCAATGTCCGATGACCTTGTTCACATAGATCCTTCTACTCAGAGTATCTGCCACTAGGTTAGCCTTCCCTGGGTGGTAGTGAATTTCCAGATCATAGTCCTTGATCAACTCCAACTATCGGTGCTGCCTCATATTTAGGTTCGACTGAGTGAAGATGTACTTGAGGCTCTTATGATCGGTGTAGATGTCACACTTGTGTCCAATCAAGTAGTGCCTCCAAATCTTTAAAGCATGTACTACAGCTGCCAACTCCAGATCATGTGTCAGGTAGTTCTGCTCATGCTTCCTCAACTGCCTTGATGCATATGGCACGACTTTCCCATCCTGCATGAGTACACATCCCAATCATAGATGGGATGCATCATAGTAGATGGAGAAGCTCTTGGCTATGTCAGGCAAAATTAGCATAGGTGCTGTTGTCAGCCTCTTCTTCAACTCCTCGAACTTGGTTTGGCACTCCTCTGTCGAGACAAACTTGGCATTTTTCTCCAACAACGTCATCAGGGGTTTAGCAATCTTGGAGAATCCTTTGATGAACCTTCGATAATATCCAGCCATCCCAAGAAAACTCCTGATCTCGCTCGCATCCCGAGGTGGGTTCCAGCTCAAAACATTGCTAACCTTCTTTGGGTCGACTGCCACTCCGCCATTGGACAGCACGTGTCCCAAGAATGCCACTTCCTTCAACCAAAACTCGCACTTGCTCAACTTGGCATTAAGATGATGTTCCTGGAGTCTCTGCATCACCAATCTCAAATGATCTTCATGTTCTTCTTCATTCTTGGAGAAGACCAGAATGTCATCAATGAACACCACCACGAACTTGTCGAGGTAGTCCATGAACACATTGTTCATTAAGTACATGAAGTATGCATGAGCGTTGGTCAGTCCAAAGGACATAACCGTGAACTCGTACAACCCGTACCGAGTGGTGAAAGCCGTCTTGGGTATGTCCGACGACCGGATCCTCATCTGGTGATAGCCCGATCAAAGATCTATCTTGGAGAACACACAAGCTCCCTTCAGCTGATCAAACATATCATCAATCCTTGGCAGTGGGTACTTGTTCTTGAGGGTCACTTCATTGAGGGCTCGATAGTCCACACACAACCTCTGTGTCCCATCTTTCTTGTCCGTGAACAACACTGGTGCTCCCCATGGTGATGAACTAGGACGAATATACCCCTTGGCTAGCAAGGAGCTCAGTTCTTCCTTGAGCTTTTCTAGTTCCTTTACTACATCCTATATGGCCTTTCAACTATAGGTGCCGTGCCAGGTTTAAGTTCAATAACGAATTCAACTCCACGTTCTGGGGGCATGCAGTGCCAGGTTTAAGTTCAATAATGAATTCAACTTTGTGTTGTGGGCCATACCTGGCAATTCATCTGGGAACACATCCAGGAACTCCCTCACTACCCTGATGTCTTCAAGAGCTGTACCCTCATCTTGGTTGATTTGACACTGCTTTGAGGAACTGGCCGCCTGGTACTCCACCCTATCACCGGATTGTCAGTTGTACAGTCCTCTTGGCGCATTGGATCACCGCTTCATATCTGGCTAACCAGCTCATTCCCAGAATTAAGTCGAACCCAATAGAATTCAGGACTATGGGATATACCTCAAAGTCTACCCCCCTTATTGAAATGATAGCTTTGGAGCAGTGTAAATTGGCTCATTGTTCCCCCTGGAGAGCTAACTAACATGGGGTTCCCCATTGGTCGCAGAGTCAACATATTCTTTTGGACAAATGCAGCAGAGATGAAAGCATGCGAAGCTCCAGAATCGAATAAAACAGTTGCGGGGGTTGAGTTGACAAGGAACGTACCCACAACCACGTCAGTAGCTCCCTTTGCGGTTTCTATGCCCATGTGGTTGACCTTGCCTCTAGCGGGGTTCTAGGGTTCTCGGTTGTCCTGCACCTGCTGCTGTCCAGCCAGCTGGTTGGGGTTCTGGGTCTTCTTGGGGCAGACATTGGCAAAGTGCCCCTGCTCTCCACAGTGGTAACACACCCTAGACCCCACTGGTGTGTTGTTGACGGGGTTGGGGCGCTGAATTGGACCTTGCTGCACCTGGTTGCGCTGAGCTAGAGCATTCTGCAGAAGTCGTTGCTGCTGTGGTGCCTGGGGGTACTGGGGGCGTTGCTGGTACTGGCCACGGTTGAGCAGACTGGGCTGACCCTGAAAGCGCTGCTGATTCCCCATCTGCTGACTCCCCTATGGAGGAACGAAACGAGGGCGACTGCTGCTCCTGGTCTGCTGGCCCTGGAACTTCCTCTTCTTCTCCTCAATCTCACGGTGCTTGTGTTCCAGCATCAAAGCGCCATCCACCAGTTCCTGAAAGTTGGGGAACTTTGTGCACATCAGTTGGTACTGCAGTGCATCCTGCAAGCCATCACGGAACTGGGTCTGCTTCTTCTTGTCCGTGGCCACGTCCTCTGGAGCGTAACGGGCCAGCTCGATGAACTTGTCAAGGTAAGTGGTGACACTCATCCCTTCCTACCTCAGTTCCAGGAACTCCTTCTTCTTCAGGGTCATCAGGGCTTCTGGCACATGGTGGGAGCGGAAGCTACTACGGAACTCCTGCCAGGTGATCTGAGTACGGTCAGGGTGAGCGTACAGGTACGAATCCCACTAGTCCAATGCTGGTCCTTGGAGCTGGCCTCCTGCATACAACACCTTCTCCCGGTCATTGCACTGCGCGATGTCGAGCTGTCTTTCCACCGCCTTGAGCCAGTCATCTGCCTGCAGGGGGTCGCTGGCCTTGCTGAAGGTGGGAGGACGTCCCTTCAGAAATTCACCCCTCTTGTCCCGGGGCAGCATGTTGGGCTGGTGAGGTAGATTGCTGCATCAACACCATGGTCTGGGCCATCTGCTGCATCAACTGGGTCTGTGTGAGCATCATCTGCTCAATGGTAGGAGGTGGTGGTGGCAGTGGCCCTCCGCTGGCACCGGTGTTGCTCCTTGTGTTCACCATCTATCATCAATAAATAAGTCTCATAAAAACTCCGTTGGTTATAATCGACTGACTCCAGAGGATTACTATCTTGTTAGGGTAGAGGTCTTGATAGAAGAAGAGCCAGAGAAATTAATACCCCCTCTATGTAATCATTAATGTCCTTAAACCTTAGTCCAACATCTAGATGGTGGTAGACTAGCGTCTACGCCCATCACAATCATTACAAAAATCCAAATCAAGCATAAGCATAATGACAAACATATCGAGCACCTAAGGACATGATTCATGCAAGACTTGACAGAACTTGGGTTTTCAAAAAGTGAGTCTAGACGATCCATATCACATAATCATGGCGGTCTCCTAAGGTTTAATCAACCGTTCTAACTATGCTGTGATCCTACAGTCAGCATGGCTCTAATACCAATCTATCACACCCGGATTTACACAAAAAAACCCGAATGCGTCCATATATGTGCCCAGGAAGTCATAGTACATATATAGCGAACAAATATGATAAACAGAGAACATATGCTTGAATAAATTCTTGAATGAATAGAGTTTTTACATCAGAGTGCATCATAAATAAACTAACCAAATACAGCGGAAGACTAATAATTCTCAAACTAAGCGGATCCGTAATCCACATGGACTCTGATTGGGAGA
The DNA here is from genome assembly GCA_033239725.1 of Echinochloa phyllopogon. Classification (NCBI taxonomy): domain Eukaryota; kingdom Viridiplantae; phylum Streptophyta; class Magnoliopsida; order Poales; family Poaceae; genus Echinochloa; species Echinochloa phyllopogon. The sequence goes on along the minus strand of BTCW01000015.1, from coordinate 15,449,145 downwards.
TCACAACTCAAGTACGGCAGATCTTCTGGAAACTCAGCAGCAGGCTCATGCACAACCCAATCTGTTACCCATCCGGGATTTTGTTGAATAATGGCAAGTGTAAGTAAAACATTTACTTAGCAAATATAGCATGGGTGTATGAATGCTCAAAATAAGGCTTGACACGGCTTAACTGTATTAGCATTTTTAGTTGGTTCATTTTAACATTATCCAAGTGACTATAAGTGAATGAAGCCCAGTTGCAACCCAATTAATAAAGTATAAGTGACATTAAACATAAATAAATGTCAACTTCTAATAAAAAGGATCCAGGCCGCTCATGACCCTGAGCAAGGCTATCATGATAGATTTTACACTGCAGAGGTTTCGCCTTTTACCCACCAGTCGTGTAAAAGTTCAAAGGAACTTTAAACCCAACCATGCCGAGGTGGCCAGACCTCTCAAATCACACTTCCGATGTGTGACCGCATAGGGATGCTACAAGGCTTTTCACAAGACACCCTAACAAGACAGTGGCCGCTATGGTACAACACAGGTAGTATGGCCCAAGGCACTGAGATCGACTTACGCCTACGGAGTCACACCATAAGGGGATCGATGGCGTCCAAAGCGCGGGCATCACACCCAACAATGCGCAATGTGTGGAGTTCCCCATCATAGGGACTCCCAACACGGGATTGTGCCTCACGGGGACATAGCCGACGGATTGCCCGTCCTCGGTGGATCAAACCATACAATCACGAGTGGTTCTCATAGCGCCGTCGGTTCATCGGTAACCACTGGCAAGCTAGATATGTATAAGCTACTTGACCAAGACCAGAGCCATAATAGTTCTAGCGGTGGCGACAGGCTCCTGGGTTGCTACTTTAAGAACCAGACCTTATGGAGAGACACTAGAGCAAAGCACGAAGCACATGCTCTAGCTCCCTAAACCAAGTTGCTAAAAAAGCAAGTTTTATCATTATGTTAAAGTGAACCATTAAGTCAAAGTTAACAATTAAATAGAGGTGACAGTAGCAATGCATAGCAAAGATTCTACCCATATGCATAAACACAAGGTAAACAAGGACAGGAGAAACAAAACTAGGTACAACCTTAAAGGTAAATCAATTTAGACACATGCATGTATGAAATAATTTATTACAAGTGGGTAGGTAGCAAGGATTATCTGTGCTATAACTTGTCTTCCTCAAAAGGCGGCTGCTGCTGTGAGTCCTGCTCCGGAAAGTCCTCCGTGTACTCGAACTCCAAAGCAAACGGCTCACCGAGTGGACACGAACCACCACACAAGCATCCACACAAGCCAGTACATGCAAACAAGAGTAATCTATTAGAACAGTACAACAAGCAGTAGAAATGGTATAAAAGAAGGTTTTAAAACTAATCAATTCTAAGTTACAGGGACCTGCTGGTAAGTTTTTAAAAGTTCTAGGGGCTTATTTGTGAAAAACCAAGGACCTATACGCAAATAGGCTCAAAATCCGAAGGGCTAACGAGTAAATCTAGAAGTCCTGGACCGTGGGTTGTATTATTTTAAAACACAGGGGCTTAAGTGATTAGATCAAGACCTAACTGTAATTAGTATTGAACGGTAGAGGACGACGGGTTGATTCTAGACAAACCGAGGGGCTTTTGTGCAAAAGGTGCATCGCTGACCGTTATGGCTTGGTTTGACCTGGGGCGCGACGCGACAGGGACCGATGGATCGGGATCGGACGGCTGGGGGATGTTTGGGAGGCATTGGTCGCCAGCGGGGGTTAAACGCGGCGGCGCCGCCGGTTCCCACGGCTGTGGCTCGTCGGCGCTCACACGATCTCGGGCTACGGACCACAAAACTCAACGCGGCTTGGACGGGGAGAAAGTTGGGGATGTGAGGAACTTGGCCAGGGGGTCCTCAATGAGGATTATGCATGGGGGTGGCCAACGACGATGGTCGGCGGTCGGTCACTGTCGGTCAGCGGCTGCGCATGGACTCGAGGCACAAGAGCAAGTGGGGAAGGGCTCGGGACGGTCCTTACCTCCACGCGAAGCTGTCCCGGGGATCAAGAGAGGCGGAGCTGCACCAGAACGGTGGACCGTCGGCGGCGGCGCTCAGGTTTGAAGGGCGGCGGCGCTGCGAAGCGAGGAGGGGCACTGGTGGAGGCTTGGGGCTCAATGTGAGGGTGTGGTCAGGGCCTTGGGGCCTCGGTGACCCTGCTTTTATAGCCCGGGGGAGCTCCTTGGTTGATTCGGGGCGGCGACGGTGGATCGGACCTTCCATGTGGGGGAGCTCCTTCCAAGCGGGGAGCAGCGCGAAAAAGGAAGTGGCGGCGTGGGGAAGGTTCGTTGAAGCTTCGACGGGGGTCCATGGCAGCGCAGGAGGGCCCAGGAGCCAGGCCAAGGCGGTGTCGCGGGCTACCGAGTCGAGCTCGACTTGGGCTCGGCTGTGGGAGGAAGGGGATAACAGGGTGTCCCCACCTGTCAGCGAGATGAGAGGGAGGGTAAGGCGCGCGGCGCTGGGCTGGTCTTGTGGGAGCGCGGCTGGGCCGGCTTTGTTCGGCCCAGGAGCGGGGAGGGCGCGGGGTGCGCTGGTGAAGGGGGGGCTGGGCCGGTCAGTGCTGGCCCGATCGGTCTGCTGGGGCGCGACTAGGCCGATGTGAAGGATTGGGCCGAGCGTAGCTGGGTTGGGCTGTGAGAGGTGCGGCTGGGCTGAGCTGGGTTGGCTCGGGGAAGAAAGAACAGGGAGCAGAAGTGAACTCGAGAAATACTTTAGGGAGCAGAAGTGAACCGGACGAGCAGGAGTGGAGTAGTGGGCCTCGGGGAAAAGAGCTGGGCTGAGGGAAAAAGAGGAGGGAGCGGAGACAGACCAAGGGAATTGCTCAGGGGGCGTAAGCGAACTATGGGCTAAACAACTTTTCTACAGCTCGAAACAAAGTAGTTCAAATTCGAATTTAAATTAGATTTAAATTCTTATTTGAACTACTAGCAACCAATACTCAATGCAGCAGCATGAATGCAACAATAATGTTTCTACTCCTTATTTTTTTATTTTAATTTTCTAGAAATTATTTATTTGCCTTATATTAATCATAACCATAAATAATAAAATTAAATTAATTACTAGAAATTTTTAAATGGGTAAATTTACGGTGTTACATCCCTGGCCCAAACCAACACTAAATGCATCAAGAAAAGGCAGCCTAGGGGTTCCAGGAGAAAGAGGCGGTGCAGGAGGGCAAGCCTGGGCCATAGGCCCAGTTCGGCCGAACTAAGGCGGTTTAGTCGAACCGCCCCCAACTGCAAACCGCCTCCCAGACGAAATCCAGAGCAAGAATGGTGGATCCAAGGGTTCGGCCTGACCGACCTGGTTCGGCCGAACCCGGGGAGTTCGCCCGAATCCTAGGGGGTACCCCCCTGGTTCCCTTGGCCACCACTCCTCTCCACCGCCTTGGATCAGCTCTAAATTAAATGGTCTTTCACTTATAACACACACCCTCAAGCCAAGGAGCTCATATCCACTTTGTTCTAGTAGAGTTAGGTCAATTTAATTGGGAGTTAGAGTTGAGTCGAGCTGTGCCTCGGAGGTTCCGGAGTCGTCTTCAGATGCTCTGGTATTAGCTCTTGTATCTTTCCTTTTTTCCTTTCTATAAGACTTTGAGTTATAAATATAGTTTATCTTTGTCATCATTAACTCTGAGTTATTTAATCCTTTTCTCTACATTATTCTAGTTGCAAGTATTTTGTGTTTAGACTATAGTGGGTTGTAGTTCTTGTTCTTCTAGATCCTGTTTAAGTGTGTCTTAACTGGTTCTTCGATTATGTTCAATATTACTAGTGAACTGTCACTGGAGTATTGATAGGGTTGCTTGCTCTTGCTAGCAGATTAAGTAGCTATTGGATAGTGTAGGAGTGGTTCCTAGACTAGACAGTAGCCTTGGATTGTCCCCGTTGCAACGGAGGTGGTAGCCGTTAGGTGGTGACAGCCCTATACGGCCTTCGCAGTCCATCACGTTAGTCCTGGCCTACAGGAGCCTCCAACGGTTATTGGCAACACGCCTTCTCATCCCTTTCTGCGGGTTGTGGGTTCCGTTTCTCAATGTTAAGACAATAGAGTTAACTTGACCTCTTAAAGCTGATCTCTCAACTCCTGTATCTCTAACCCCGAGTAACCCAGATAGACAAGGTACCTAGGAATCCTCTTTCTCTTCTCATTGTCCTCCCAGCTAGCTAATCCTTCTCTTCCTTTTCCGAGCCACCCTTGAGCTGTGTGTCATGGTATATCCACCCTTGAGCTGTCTTGTTAGTAGTGTACCCTTCTCTCATAGTCTCGAATACCTGTTTACTAGTACTCTTGCCAAAGCTTCCATGTGGAAATTTAAATTACCGTACCTCGGATTACTCCCTGGTGAAGTGCTACAACGGTAATTCTATGCGCTTGCAGAATATTTATGTATTTTACTAAGCCATAAGTAAAACCACTGAAACACTTCTTGCACCAGTACTGGGATTCACAATCCTGATATTGGATCGTAAGAAGTGTCAACATCGAGTACTTGAATTGAACCACAAGATGTTCCATTCTTGTTTACCGAGTAGTGTTGTAGCCCCGAGCCTCCAACTACTCTCTAGAGTAGTCGGAGGTTCAAAGTAGTCTTTAATTTGAGATATAATGCTTTCAATGAGTTGTGCAGGAATAAAATGAAAAAGAAAATAAAAGGAAATATGAAAGGAAGGTCCCTAATTCCTATTTGTATGATGATGGATTCAATTGAAGGATTTAAATTTATTTATGGTTTGAATTTGGGTATAGGACCACCGTAATATCAAGAGGGGCGTGCTTGATTGATCTTGGTTGTTAAAGTGCTTAACTTGAGATGATAATCACCCATGAGAGACACAAAATCTTCATTGACAACCACTCACTGTATTCAGAACGGCCGGAACTTAAGCCAGAAGATCCGAACAGCAAGTTTCGGGCCGCTCTTTTTCGTATAATTTCCCATAGAAAGATTTGAAGCTTGCGTCGGAACTTCCATGACTTAGCCAGTTTCAGAGCTTGATAGTGTTCTGTGTAAGTTCCGACCCATAGGCCAAAAGATCCGACCTGCTCGGTTTTGAGTTTTTCTGGGTCAGAAGATCCGAAGTGTGTGTCGGATCTTGCTTAACTTAGAATATTTCCTGATTCTATGCACGTGAAGTCACTCTGTCGGAAGAGCCGACCATCTGTCGGAAGATCCGAAGCTGGGGTTTTCTAACTTTGTTTGTGTCACTCATCGGAAGATCCGACATATGGACGGAAGATCCGATACCCCTTCGCAGAGCACATAATGGTCATATTTTGGGATGTTGGTATATATATCCCTTCACCTCCCACATTCTTTGCTGTTGCTTGACACGACCTAACACACCTCTTGAGCATTCATTTCATCCCTCTACTCCCTCCCTAAAGCTTGATTCTTGCAAGGATTCACCTAGGGTTTGAGTGTGAGAGAAGATTTGAGGTGTGATACAAGAGCACTTTGTGAGCTTCCACTTTTTCATCTCTTGAAGCACTTGAAGCAACTTTGATTCGTCGATTTGCGTTTGTTACTCTTGGAGCTTAGGTGCCAGTGAGCTCTCATTCCTTTGTGGTTTGAGCCCCGATAGTTTGTATTACCCCTCTTTTTGAGAGCAATAGTAAGTGACTCAATCCTCCTTTGTGGTTGATTGAGGGAGACTTGGGGCTAGTGACAGCCTGGCTCTTTGTGAGCATCTCAATGGAGACGTAGCTCCTTTGTGGAGTGAACTTCAGAAGTAAATCAATTGTCTCTGTATGCTTACTTGTTCTTATTATTCTTGAGCTCGATTTGACCCGATCTACTTGCTAGTTGTTATACTCTTGTGTAGATCATATCTAGAGGGTTATATACTTCACTTGTCAACTTTCTATTTAAGTAGAATCTACAAAAGGTCAGTAGTTATTGAATATCAAATTTAGTTGCATTACCTGTTGGAAGGTCCTACATGGTGTCAGATCTTCCTAGCCGGAAGATCCGAGACTGCGTCAGATCATCCGACATTTGACAGATTTTTGAGAAGAATTTGTAGATTTTTATTACAGGGCCTATTCACCCCGTCTAGGCCTAGTGCTGGTCCTTTTAGATATAGCCTAAAGGTTTTGTCGATCCGACTAATGCTGGAAAAATATGCAAGCATCTCGGAGTTGGAACCTTCGTTTTGATGAAGTAGTTAAAGGGTTTGACTTTTGTCAGAATGAAGAAGAGGCTTGTGTTTACAAGAAGGAAAGTGGGAGCTCTGTTGCATTTCTAATCTTGTATGTAGATGGCATATTGTTGATTGAGTATAACATTCCTATGCTGGAATCCGTTAAGACTTCACTGGAAAATAGTTTTTCTATGAAGGACTTAGGGCAAGCTGCATACATTCTAGACATAAGGATCTATAGAGATAGATCAAGGAGGCTTATAGGATTAAGCCAGGATACTTATATTGACAAAGTGCTGAAATGGTTCAACATGGAACAGTCCAAGAAAGGGTTCTTGCCTATGTCACATGGTGTACACCTTAGCAAGACTCAGTGTCCTTCGACGATAGATGAGCGGGAGCGCATGAGTAAGATCCCCTATGCTTTGGCAATTGAATCTATCATGTACACCATGATAAGTACTCGCCCAGATGTCTCGTATGCTCTAAGTCTTATGAGAAGACACCAGTCTGATCAGGGTGAAAGTCACTGGACAATGGTGAAAAACATTCTTAAGTACTTCAGAAGGACTAAAGATGTGTTCCTAGTCTATGGAGGTGAGGAGGAGCTCGTTGTAACGGGTTACACTTATGCTAGTTTCCAAACTGATGCAGACGATTCAAAGTCGCAATCAGGATTTGTGTTCACGATAAACGGTGGTGCTGTTAGCTGGAAAAGTTCTAAGCAGGATACTATGGCCGATTCTACAACGGAAGCCGAGTACATCACAGCTTCTGAAGCGGCGAAGGAAGGTGTTTGGATGAAGAAGTTCCTCATTGAGCTTGGTATGTTTCCCAACGCATCCAGCCCATTGGAACTCTACTGTGACAACATTGGGGCAATTGTGTAGGCTAAGAAGCGTAGGAAACTCCAGAAGAACAAACATGTACTGTGAAAGTTTCACCTCTTCGAGAGTTCGTTAGACGGAGTGAGATAAATATATGCAAAATACATACAGATTTGAATATTGTTGATCCTTTGACAAACGCTCTTCCATAGCCTAAGCATGAGTCACACATGAGAGGTATGGGTATTAGATATCTTCTAGATTAGCTCTAGTGTGAGTAGATGACTATATTGTATCCATGATATATCATTTGTTTATTGAATATCCATGAAAGACAATTTGCATTTGAATGGCAATTATGTGAATTGATTGTAAAACTCTTTACTTGTGTGGTTATTCTAAAGGTGTCCCTAATCTGAGTTGATGATTAGCACATGTATTAGTTGGTGACTATGTTTCACAAGTCATGGACATGGAGATGTCAAACTAATAATTTGGGCACATGCACGACATGGGGCTGGACTGACCCAACATGAAATTTTGTTATATAGTTCTCTATTTATACAACACGTGTGCTTTATCCTAAGACCTGAGATTGTCGCATGTACTCAAGATGTGAATTGACCTACTTAGGGACTATCAAACGCAACTCCGTAACTGGGTAGTAATAAAGGTAGTTTTCGGGTTTGTCTGAAAGCATGCTGTGAGGCATGGTACTTCAAGATGGGATTTGCCCCTCTCTAGATTACAGAGATATCTCTGGACCCCTCTAGTGATCGGATCAAGAAATGCATGGCTGTGCTAGGTTAAGTGTTAACCTTCTGAAGGATCTGAATCACAGGTTCGAGAAATGGAGGTCAACTAAGAGTTAGACCAAATGTCGTGAGGCAAAGGGAATGACTTGTACGTGACGTTGTAGTGGTTTGTTTGATATGATCTTTACGTGCGCGTAGGAGTTGACACGTCTTGCTAAAGGCCGCTATCAACTATTGGACCGAGTAGGAGTACTCGGGACATGTCTATGTGTGTGTGAACCCATAGGGTCACACACTTAAGGGTTTTGAATCACTGAAAAGCTTGCCTATGTGATTGTCTCTAATGCAAGTGGGAGACTGTTGGAGATATGCCCGAGAGCCAATCGGATTGGACTCGTTGATGGGCTTGATCCGTGAGGGACTAGGATTACTGATGGCCCATGAGATGACAGCCCATTAGTACGGCCTATATATACGTGGGAGGGGGCTAGGGACGAGGACATCTGTCGCCGATGCCCCAAGCCCTAGCCGCCTTCACGCCGCTCTTGCACCGCCCCCCCCCCCCCCCCGTGTTGGCACACCGACGCACGACGTTCCATCTACGTGTGGATACCTAGGAGGTGCTTCACTTGGAGCACTGGGACAAACCACACGTGCAGGACCGTCTGGCGTGAGCAACTGCAAGACACTGCCACTTCAACACGTTCGTCTACATCGACATGGTTCCGCTATATTTGCGCGTCTAGTAGTAACGATCCATGATCTATAATTGATGTTGTTCCTGTTTTACGGGGTAATCGATTTTGAATTGTGGTAGCCTCTTGGTTTCCCTTCATCTCCATCCATGACTATTGCAACCAGAAACAGTAACAGCAACGACAATGTCTTTCATATGTAAATACGGTAGTTAGCCGTGAACCATCTCAGTCCCAAGGTTTTACAAACTGAACCTGTTACAGAAGAAGAATCGAAAGCTTGGACAATGTTAATACAGTAGTTTGTTAGCAAGGGAACATATATAAGCTAATAACATAAGGAATATATACAGCTTATATGGAGTATAGACAGAGGATCCTAGTAATAAAGTGACACAAAACTGATTAAATGCTTCATCATGGCAAGCTTGGAGGGGAAAGAGATTGTTTGGTCACTTTCAGCTCTCCGCAGTCGCTGATATATACGGTCTTAAGTGGGCGATTCCACATAGCTCTAGCAGTTTGAGCTCTTTCATCCCCAATCAACTGTGCAAAGTCGTTGAAGATACGAATCCTTTCAGCTGGTTTGTAGGTAGGTATAGTTGCGATGCGGGTGATAACGTCCATTCCTAGATAACAAACGGCACAAAAATCATAACACAACAAAAGTGAGTGAGCCAAACATTTCAAAAGGTTCACAAATTCGTAATGATTGCACATTCAGAGATGTACATAAAAATATTGTGACTCTATATAGTATGGTGTACTATCTTGCGTAACCTACCAACATGAGAAAAGACTCAGGGTCTTAGGTGAGCTGCTAAAATTTACTGGCGATTTTGACATAGATCAAACCCATCCAATAACTTAATTTACACTAGGATTGATACACCAAAGAGTATTTTACCAAAAATTTACAATGCTGGATCAAGATGTATAAATAGCTTCAACCATATCCATTATGTGAGTTAACAAAAAATCATTTCATAAAATCAATAATATGTGGTCTCACATTTTCGCTGTATAGATTAATTCCACACAGATAAACCCACTTCTTCCGTTCCAAATTATTATTCAGTTTTCACTTTTTCTTGTAATTTTTGACCATTCCTCTTATTCAAAATTTTAGTTCAAACATACAAAATAATGTCATACTTAGACTACCTTTGATTCTAAAGTAAGTCACAAACAAACTAAATAATATTTTCATAATTACTTTTGAATAAGATAAATGGTCAAATGTTGATGAATAGTAATTTGGATGAAGGTCAAATGTTACAAATTCGCCACTTGAAAAGAAGTACAGGCATCAAAATATGGGCATTTAGTGTCCACATACCAACAGAATAAGGAAATGGTACCCAAGAATGCACGGTCTTATGTCTTTAGTGAAAGCACAATTTGAAAGTACCCCCTCTTTTCAGGAACTAAACATCCCCTATATCTTTAACCACAAATGAGTTGACTTGTTGTCTATTCTATTTTGTGTCATTCGTACATGCCAGATGACGCAATGAATACACAGCAACGTCTACATTGACATATCCATATTGTTAGTTTGCTTTCATGCTTAAAAACATTTATGGCCACCTAAATTGTTTATCATCAAGAACAAGGATTTCCTCGTGAGTGAAAGGAAATGCCTGTAGTGAAAATTCCAAAAGACTGGCATAAGACTCAGTTTGATAGCAGCAAATAATCCACAATGTACCTTTGGAAAGAGGGCAGTCACTCAAGAAAAAACTCCCTTCAATTTTTTTTCTCGAGCATGCAGTGCTTATCATTGTAGTGATAGTAGAGGATAAGAGTCGTATAGATACCCAAACACACACACACATGCACCGACACTCCCTTCCAAATTTAATTAGTGTAATATTCAATTGCATGAATTTGCCAATTAAATGTTTTGATTCTGAACTAAATGAATCACTGATCTATTTCATAGAGAAAAACAACAGAGGAAAACAGAAAAGTTGCTGGGAGGACATACCATCATCATCCAATAACATTCCAAAGTAGTTCTTTGTGCTCTAGGTGTGACTCACTATGGCTCATGGAGATGGCACAAATAGAAGCCACCACACCTTCCTAGGGCCGGACAAGTAATTATTGTACTAGCTCCATTAACAAGTAATTGTATTTAAAAGATGGCAGCATATCCTACCATCCTATGTAAACTTTAGAAACGCCAGGGCCATGGGATCCCCATCCAATGGATAGAGGTGGAGGTGGGACAATTTTTCAAAAAACCGCCCGCAATTAGCCTAGCTAATCTCGATTTTTTGCATAGGACCCCCCACATCTGGCGCGTGCACTGGTACCACGCGTCGCTTCGTTACTCCGCGTTCGCGCGCCTCCCCGCGTCGCTTCTTACACCGCCGCCGCCCAGTCCATCGCGAGACCGCCGCCGCCGCCCCGCGATGCCAGAGTCCGGCGGCGCCTTGGAGTCTGCGATCGAGTATGCCCGCGTGTCCGGCGACGGCATGAATTCCGGCGCGCGTATTCGGGAGGACGGCGAGGGCCACTGCGGGATGCTCCTCCTTCCTGCTGCTGCTTGTCTGCTGAAGCTCATCACGGCTAGCATTTGAAGCTCTTTGTTGTTTGTGCAGATCATTGTCGACGCTCAAGGCTAAAAGAATTAAGAAGAGCAAGGAAAAGAAGGCACCGAGAAAACAGAAGTGTGGAAAATGCAAGCAAATAGTGGATCATGATGTATGAAATTACCCAAACAATGTTGTTGGCTGATTGTAAACACCTATTTTGTAGTAAGATAATTTTCAGTGTGTCACAAAATTATTGTGTGGCACCAGATGTACTGTTGCTGGATATACATGTGCTAATCGAACCAATACTGTTTTATTTGCATTTCTTTCTGGTTTAAGCTTATTCAGATCTGACATTCATTCATGTCGGAGGGTGAAGGGCGGTGCTCCGCATGGAAAAGAACCGGCGGTGGCGGCGCCGGTGCAAATCGCGGCGGCCTGCCCTCCTGCGGGCGCTCCGCCTGCTGTGGGCGTTCCTCCTGCGGCGGTGTCGCGGGCGGGCGGCGCGTCGCTGGTCGGCGGTGGAGTCCTGCGCAAGGTTCGCGGTGCTCCTCCTGCGGCGGCGTCCATCGCGAGTCGTAGAACTACCGAGAAAAGAAGAGGCGGCGACCTTGCGTTGGGCGCCCAGATTAGGGTAGGGGTGATTTGCCAAAAAGACACGATTACAAGAGACCTGGCGGGCGGTTTTTTGAAAAATTGTCCCACCTCCACCTCTATCCATCGGATGGTGATCATAAGGCCCTGATTAGAGTTTCCAAAGTTTGCATAGATGGTTGGTTTTCATAGAATACCTGGCCTTAAAGGCAGATAAAGCACTATCTATACCATCTTTAGGCCGTGTTTGGTAGGGCTCATTGAGGGGCTTCTCCACCGGCTTCTCATGGAGCCGTACCAAACCGCCTCAAAAGAATAGCCTCAGGCCCAGGAGCTCCCATTAAAATATGCTCTCTATATACCAAAAAGTGACACGGAAGCCCAAAATACTAGCTCCCCGTGGCTACCGGCCTGGCCCTAGGCCACTATGTACGAAAATGCCCCTTATGTTGTGTGAAATAATGACCTTTTGCCACTGATAGATTATTCCTATCTCACGTTGTGAGCTGTGACTCAGCCGTTCCATCCTATCCAAACCGGCTCTCTTGTAGTTGTGTATGTATTGACTCCGACCACTTCCTCCCAACATGCAGGTCATTAGCAACTTGATTTATTGGACTACAAATGCAGCAGAATATACGTGCCTAGGCATACAAGAAATGAATATCAAGAAGAAATGAAAAATAAAGTAAGCCACTAATTATTGGTTGATCTACGATTTATGTTCATTAATTTTCATGTCATATGAAGATAAAACTATAATTGAGGAAAAACACAAAATCCATGTGTACAATCAAGTTAGAGATAGAAGGGAACATTGGACATTTGATCTTTTATATTCATTAATGAAAACATAAGAAGCCATTTTACCAATAGTTTTTTTAAATGGCTCCAATTCCACCAGAAAAGCCGTTTCACCAAAGGAGCCAGAGCCGAAGCCATTTTAGAGAAGCCATAGCCCTACCAAACGGGCCCTTAATAGCAGGAAGGCTTAGACTTGGGTTATGCAATGACTGGCTGTAGTTCGTGACAAAGTATGTTGTGTGAATAACTATGGCATATAAGGATGCCACATAAACAATACAATTGAAAGATCCAAGTTTAAAATTTGTACTTTCAGATGAATAAAAATGGTGATATTGTTAGCCCAAATAGGAATCTCTCAGCAACAATACATGGCAGGTTTGGGGGGTGTATATATAGCCACTATAGCACATTTTCAACCAGCCCCCTTACTCTTAACTAATGATACACTTAAGACTTAGGTGCTGAAAATATATTACCACCAACTACTAATACTAGTAGATAAATGCACACACAGACTTATTCTAACATATACGTCAAACAGATTCTCCTCCACAATTAAACTACAACTCTAAAAGATTAATGACATACAGCATTGGAACAAGTAATTAGATCTATGTGATTCATAATATGAACAAGTGAGAACACAGTGATATACATGAGGAAAACATCAATATACAGATAATGGTGATAATATAATATTTATTTTGATTTCCTTTCTGCACATGTTGAAATTTGCATGGCACAAGGATGCACCTACTTCTCCACGTCATTTATAGCTATAAATTAAAATTTGCACTTTTCTATACTCTGATGTAGTCATATAGCTTACTTAAACACAAAATGTCAGAGACTAGTAAACCTATTGATATTAATTAAAGAAACAAATATGATCCCATTGATGAAAAATGAACTAGCTTCCATGTTGTTTATGCCTTCTTCTTTCTGAAGAACAAAAGCAACAAGTGTTTGGACATGAGACCAAATTTTGCTGTCTTACCAACACTTTCAATCTGACATTAGTCATTCTCTAAATTTTCTTAACATAATAATCTGTTTTGAAAATATTCTAGGCAACAATATTTTAATAAATGTTATGCACAAACAAAGTTCTGAAAAGAAAGAAAGTAACTCACCTTCCAATACAGTTCCGAAGACAATGTTCTCACCATCAAGCTCTGGGCAGGGTCCTGGCCCTGTAGTAACCAAGAATTCAACATTGTGATAATTCGGGTTGAGTTTCATTTGGTCGTCGTCATCATTCTGTCCAAGGCACAAGGAAAGTGTGCCAGGTCTTGCATGCCTTAGTTTGAACGCTTTAGGGTTAACAGTCTCAGAATTCCTAACGAGGCCCGAGGGAGGCTGGACCTCACCCTTGTCACGCCGAGAACCTTGTCGGCCAGCTGCAAAAAACTGTCCTTGAAGGAGCTTGTGGACAAGAGTGCCCCTATATGCAGATGCAGTACATGTTGCTTTGAAATTGGCAGTAGTAATAGGGAGAAGCTGACCATAGAGACCAAAGACAACACGACCAAGAGGCTCAGAATCAGGGCACGAGGAAAGCTCAGCCCCTAAAGGTCTGTCAGAGCGAAAATAGCTTGGACAGACACTGAAGTCCATGAAGATACGATCTGTGATCGTGGTGTCAATTGCTGAGGTGGATGGCATGTTCGTGCCATCTACAGCAAGGGAAGAGGAAGTGTGGAGGAGAAGAAAGGAGGCGGGTATGGAGAAGAGAGACCGTCTAGAAATTTTGGGTGACTCGATGAATTTATAGGTACTGTCATCGTTTGTTTTTGAAGGACGAAAGGAAACATGGTGGCTGTTACGATGGTGGTGGAGGCTAAGGTAGGCAGGGTAAACTTGGGATGCAGCTCTAATGCTTGATGAAGGCAATGCCATACTGCTGAAAGGTTAATATGGTATTCAATCCAATTGGAGTCGTGCTATTATTTTATCTGCAAATAGAGCAGAAGTGAATGAGATGTAAAATTTACTGAACTAGAAATCTCAAACTTACTGCAAGTATACATAATTCCGAACATTAAAATTATGCAATTTCAGCTTCTTCAAATGGATGTATGGAACCTGTCCTTTGGAAAATAAAGTGAAGAGGTGTAGGATGCTCTTTCCATCACATTAACTATCATATGCATACAGTAAGATATCTGGTGACTGGTATTCTTTTAGGAGATTTGTTTGGCAAATTCCCCACCATGCCTTTGCACCTAGGACATTACATTTAAGCATTACTTATCATCCCAAAGTTTCCCATGAAAGCCACCCTGTACTTATAAGATTACACATTGAAGTGGGCAAAGGAATTCACAGTTAGTTGTTGTCTGTTGCAAGTCACTTTAGCCAATCAAGAATGAACTCTAAAAGCTTTGCCAATGTCAAAATCAGACATGCATTAACAGTAATAAGAGTAGATAGCCTGCTTAGGCTCGCCAAGCCATCACTACCTATGTGAGTGAATAGAGTACGGATGGGCAGCTCATATTTCAAAATTATAAGCTGGCCTTAGTACTCCAAAATTTCCCTTGGAAGCTCTTCAATTTAGTCATCATGCCAAAGGTAGTGCTCATCTAAATTAGTTACTGATAGTTATACTTGGCACGTTCAAGTGGTCAAACACATTTGAAACTTTTCATGGTTTATTGAGAGTTAACTCTTGTTAATCAAGAGTTGATTCTGTTACTAACCTTAGAATGAGAGAAGATCTGAGTGGGTGGCTTTGAAACTGGATTCCGCATTCCGTCTATTTTTTTGTGAAGAATCTCTTTTGAGACCTTGCGAAACCTTACGCGGTCGGCTAAAGCAATAAATCGGAGATCTCTTTTGGCTGTTGATTGCTTGCAGTTTGATCAATTTCTTTCGCAATGATTCCATTTATTAGGAAATGTATAGCTGATTGTAGCTTACCATGTATAGCTGATATGATTTATTTGTACTAGGATTATTTCCTTGTAACACAAGCCATATTGGCTATATATATGAGAGGTCACCCCCTGATTGGGTGTGGTGTTTTCCCTTATTCCATCTCTCTACACCATTAGTGGAGATAACAATATATAAAGACCAGCCTCATGGGCTATATGGGCCTATAGGAGATGGGGCCTTATACACTTAACAGCCCCTCTCAAACTCAAAGTGGAAGTGGAGGATCTGAAGCATTGAGTTTGAGCAAGTGAAGCCGATGTTGATCTCGAGTTTGTGCTTTAGTGAAAAAGTCTGCCAATTGCAGCTTTGAGGGCACATACTAAAGAGCAATAGTTTTCTGATAACAATGTGTTACGGTTTTTGACTACCACATGAATCTAGGCTACTGGAAAAGGACAGGGAGGTGGGCAGGTGGCAGGCGGCCATGGTGATGGCCGCAAGATGTGCATGGAGAGAGGGAGCCAGCCGGAGCTGGAGAGCCAAGAGATTTAGGGAGTTATCCCCTTAATTCTTTCTTGATTAATTTGGTACAAGGGGCCTTTGATATATAGAGGGGACTCAACTTGACTCTCAAGCAACATACTTGGCTTGCAAGCCATTCTATGTTTTCTTGACTTACATGCAATCCTAATATCTAGACCTTTTCTATTCCCTGATTTATTTTGCAAAGCAGGCGATGGCCCGGGGGCACTCCTAGGACCCATGGGTACTATTCATGCGTGAGCAGTACCTCATGTTACCTTTTGGGACTCTAGGCCCATCTTGGCCCTCTAAACCCATAAAACAATGTGATCGAGTAAAAGAAGCATCAACACCAATATGCTTTGTAAGTATATGATTAACAAGATCATTAACAATTTGTATGGCTCCAGTGTTGTCACACAAAAGAGGTGTGGGGAATCACAGGAAATACCGGGATCAGGTAGCAACTATCAAAGCCACATAATCTCTGAAGTGGTAGTGGCAAGTGCTCAAAGTTATGTGCTTCTTTGATCTTCTCTTGCCACTACCAGTTCAAAGATTATCCGGCTCTGATGGTTGCTAGCTGACTTCGGTATTTCCCAGTGATGCCTCCACACCTCTTCTGCATGACAACAGTGGAGCCATACAAATTTCTAATGATCCTGTGAAGCATGAGCTTATGAAGCATATTGGTTTTAATGCATCCTTTACTTGGTCCCATTGTCATAAGAAAACTAATGCTCTTCGGATGTGCCCTCAAAGCTGCAATTGGCAGATTTTTCACTAAAGCACAAACTCAAGAGCAACATCGGCTTCACTTGCTCAAGCTCAATGGTTCAGATCCTCCACTTCCACCTTCAGTTTGAAAGGGGGCATTAAGTATATAAAGGCCCACTCCTATAGGCCCATATAGCCCATGAGGCTGGTCTCTATATATTGCTATCTTCACTAATGGAGACATCATCATACTCAGATCCTCAATTCCCCCAAGTTAGTAAAATAACCTTCATAAAATCTGTTTAGTATCACACACAGTAAAATTGCTAATGATGGTGAAAGCAATGAAGATTGCGTGGAATAATATATTAATTGACTTGAGAGATAGCAGTACATATATAGGACTGGGATGGAGATCATGAGGTTAAACTAACCATACGGGACCGCCCTGTACCTTTCTCGTCCTAGGGTCGGCCGGCAATGGGGCAAGGCCCGAACCCATAAACATATACACACAGTACAACACATATACAGTCTAACACCCCCCTCCCGCAGTCGGATCGTCGGTAGAACGGATGTTCAGACTGGACCGAAATTCCATGAAGACCGAGGAAGGCAACCCCTTAGTGAAGACATCGGCGAACTAGGAAGTTGTCGGAACATGTAGAACACGAATGTCCCTAAGGGCCACACGCTCCCGAACAAAATGAAGATCAATCTCAATATGTTTGGTGCGCTGATGTTGAACGGGGTTGAAAGACATGTAGATTGTGCTGATGTTGTCACAATAAACTAGGGCTGCACATCGTAGAGGACAATGAAGTTCAACAAGAAGTTTACGGAGCCAAGTAGCTTCAGCGACGGCATTGGCAACGGTTATGTATTCAGCCTCAGCACTAGAGCAAGAGATGGTATTCCGAAGCTTGGAGGACCAAGAAACAAGATTGTCACCAAGAAACATAGCACAGTCCAAGGTGGACTTGTGCGTGTCAGGACAACCAACCCAATCAGCATCAAAATAAACAATCAACTCAGTCTGAACAGAAGATCTCACAAACAATCTTGTATGTAGTGTCGCACGAATATAACGAAGAATGTGCTTGAAAGCAGCAAGATGAGGTTCCCGGGGATCATGCAAGTGAAGACACACTTGCTGAACAGCACATGCAATGTTAGGACGAGTGAAGGTCAAATACTAAAGCGCCTCGGCAAGACTACGGAAATCAGTAGGATCAGAGACAGGTGAACCAGCAGAGGCAAGCTTCGGGTTGACATCAACAGGCATAGAACAGGGCTTGCAATCAACCATCCCGGCACGCTCCAAGATATCAATCATATACAGCCATTGAGACAGAAGGAAGCCACTAGCGATACGTTGCACATGCATACCAAGGAAGTGATAAGCTCTCCAAGATCCTTCATTGAAAATTTCTGTTGAAGAGCATCCATAGTATGGCGAAGCAAAGCAGTGCAAGATGTTGTAAGGACAATGTCATCCACGTAGAGCAGCAAATAATCCATATCATCACCAACATGATATACAAAGAGAGAAGTGTTTGACTTAGCTTCCACAAACCCGAGCTGAAGAAGGTAGGAGGCAAACCGGTTGTACCAGGCATGGGGTGCTTGCTTAAGCCCATAAAGAGAGCGATTAAGCCGGTAAACAAAACCCGGATGAGTAGAATCCTCAAAACCAGCAGATTGAGCACAGTCGACCATCTTAGATAACGTGCCATGGAGAAAAGCGTTCTTGACATCCAACTGATGAACAGGCCAATTGAGAGAAAGAGCCAATGAAAAAACAGTGCGCACAGTGACATGTTTGACAACAGGAATGAATGTTTCTAAATAATCAATACCTGGCCGTTGTGTATATCCCTGGAGAACCCAACGAGCCTTATATCTTTCAAGAGAACCATCAAACTTGAATTTGTGCTTGAAAATCCACGTTCCGGTGACCACATTGGCTTGAGGTGGTCGAGGGACCAAATCCCATGTCTGGTTGGCAAGAAGAGCATCAAATTTTTCCTGCATCACTGCTCTCCAATTTGGATCAACGAGAGCTACACGAAACATGCACGACACAGAGGACAGTTGAGCAGCAAGAAACAGCGCAGGCATACGATAACCAGATTTTCCTCGTGTGGTCATGGCGACCAGTGGAACATGCACAACACCAACAGGAAGGGGCGCAGGTGGTGGTGATGGCGCTGGCGGTGGCAGTGCAGGAGCTGGTGTGGGACGCCGAATGTAAACCAGTCCCTTGAAGAGACTCGTGTCGTCAGGAGCCACAGGAGCTGGTGCAGAACGTCGGGCATAAACGAGGCCCTGAATCGCCCGGAAGATGGCGAAGTTGCCGCTGCAAGCAACCGTGGGGAGGCTGCAACCGACCTGGACAACCTGGACGCAACTGGTCAAGGTGGGGAAGCTACCACCAGCGAGGAAGCGGCCGCAGCCGGCTGAGGAGCAACTACGCCAGCCGGGAGGCAGCTGCAGCCGGCCGAGGAGCAGCTGTTGTCGACATCTGCTCCTCGGCCGGCTGCAGCTGGGAGCGGGGTGGCCGCCGCCGGTTGCAACGGTGTCGAAGCTCCTAAGGGCACAGTTGCACGTGGTTGTGCGGAAACACCACCGCAAGAGGACACAAACGCATGTGGCTGTGCGGAAACACCCCCGAGAGGACTCGCAGGGGACACTGAGCATGGCGGTGCTATGGAAGCATCGGTCATGGAATTAGTGGAATCCAAAAAATCAAGGTTTGCACGTGTGAGGGAAGAGGAAGTCACATCAAACGAAAAGCAAGACTCCTCAAAGACCACGTGGCGCGATTTGATGATCTGGTTGGATTGACGATCGAGACAATGGTAGCCCTTGTCACAGGAAGAATAACTAGGGAAAACACACAAGATGGAATGAGGGGCAAGTTTGTGGGGAGAAGTGGCCGAGAGGTTAGGATAACACTTACATCCAAATACACGAAGGTGCTTATAGGATGGTTGGGTGCCAAAGAGGACGAAATGAGGCATTGAGAAATCAAGTGTCTTAGTGGGGAGGAGATTTAGAAGATGTGTAGCGGTACTGAGAGCCTCAACCCAGTACGATGCTGATGCCAATGTGAAGAAGAGGTGGCGGCAAGGAAGGTGGACGCCGGGAACTGCAACAGGTAGAGGGTCTGAATCTATTACACCTGACGATCCCTCTCCGTGAAGGAAGATCCTTCACAGAACAACCAAGAGGGTCAAACTCCGCAGAGCATTTATTGTCAGAGGAGAACTGGATAATGGAAATAAGATTCTTAATAATACTTGGCGAAACAAGAACATTATTAAGATGAAAGTGTGGATGCAGTTGTGTTGCGAAAGTGGAAGTGACCGGAAGTAAATTCCCATTACCGACAATAATGGAAATAGGAAGATTATGCTATGGAGGATGAGTGTGTGTGAGGATACCGGCGTCGGAAGCCAAGTGATGTGTGGCACCACTGCACCAGAATCGAAGAACCAATCGTGTTGTTGGGGCTGCTAAAGCGTCATGGTGTTGAAGTTGTTGCCGAGCATCTGCTGACCCCACAAAGGCATTTTGACTGCTGGGCTGGAAATCCATGGAGGGGGAACAGCCCATGGCGCCTGAGCCCCAACCCAGTGTCCCTAGCCGCCTGCCAGGGGAATGTGGGGCAACGGTTGTTGCTGCAGAACGGGGACCGGCTGTTGCTTCTGAGCATCGGCCCAATGCCCCTGGCCGCCTTCTAGGAGCGCGTGAGAATGAGGCAGCGAAGACGGCCTTGGACCTGGCCACATCTAGATGGAGCTGGTCCAAGGGGTGAACAGGCTGGGCCAGCGCGTGCCGGGAGGGGGCGCACTTCCAGCAGGAGGCATGCTGCAGCTGCTGGAGGGGCCCCGTCCGCCGCGCTTGCCCTGCTTGTTGCGCATGGTCCCGTTCCCAAAGGAGGGTTGGGAAGCTTGAGGCTGCTGTTGTGGCTTCGATGGAGGAACAGGAGAGCTGCCTGGTGCTGCAACAAGGGCAGTGGCCGCAGCGGTCTTTGCCATGGTGAGTTCCTCAAGCAACAGATCGTTCCGCGCCTGCAGATTGGTGGGGAACTGGTGACCGCGTCGGACGGTGACGGCCAATATCCTTGAAGGTTGAGGCCTTGGAGGACACTGAGGACGAGGGAGCGGCAGGTGACGTGTTCACTAAGATCGCACAGGGCATCGGCAGTAGTCGGTGACGGATAACTAGCCCTGGACGAAGTTGCGGAACTCCGTGTCGAGGTAGATGGCGCGATCTTCACGATTGCCAAGGAACTGAGACTCGATGGCGAGCAAAGTGGCGCGAGCTGTGGCGTTGCGCTCCAGGACGGCGTCTGCAAGGTGTGGACATGGTCCCGATGAGCCAGCCTTTGACGACGCAATTCATGCGCACCCAATCAGGGGAGTCGCGTGCGACGATGTCAGAGTGGACGTGGCTTTGGAGGGAGTACTTGCCGAAAGTGAGGAGGAAGGATTCCCGCCAACGCTGGAAGAACGTGGAGGTTACGTCGAGGACTAGGGGTACGAGGGTGTGGATGTTCTGCACGGCAACAGCTTGCACGTGCAGATTGATGATCGCGGCAGCCTTATGTTGAAGGAGAGCGGCGCGGTCAGTGTCGTCGTAGCCGCGTCGTTGGTATCTTCAGAGGCAGTGGCATCAGGCTTGTGAGGGGTAGCAGCGGCGCGCGCGGGCGTCAGCCGCGTCTCACTCATGGACAGCGAGCGTGGCTTCGTGCTCTGCTTCTGCAGCGTGGGCGAGGGCTGCGTTGCGCGCAGCCTGGGCCGCGCGTTGCTCCTCAGCGGTGGCCTAGGCGGCCGGATCAGCGGCAGCGGAGTCAGGGTCCTCAACAGATGGGTTGAGGGTGGAGTCGCCGTCGGGAGGGGCGGCGCAAGGGCAGCGCTAGGGGCGGGCGGGAGTTCGCCGGCCATGTCAGCGGCAGCGGTGCAGGGTGTTGCCCATGCGCGCTGAGGGAGGCTGCGCCGAGGGAGGCGCGACCTAGGTTGCAGAAGGCAGGTTGGGAGAGTCCCGGACTCGTGATACCACGAAAGCAATGAATATTGCGTGAAATAATAGATTGATTAATTTGAGAGAAAGCAGTACATATATATAGGACTGGGAGGGAGATCATGAGGTTAAACTAACCATACGGAATCTCCCAGAACCTCTCTAATCCTAATCTATATCCAATAGGGTCGGCCGGCAATAGGCCAAGGCCCAGACCCATAAACATATACACACAGCACAACACATATACAATCTAACAGATGGGACCTGAGAAAGAAGATTTCTGCATTAATACTGCGGTCGTGTTTGTTGACTGCGCTCTAAAATGAATATTGCATATTTGAAGTACTAAATAAAGTCTATTTTCACGGATAAGTACAACTTTCCGTGATGAATCTAATGAGCCTAATTAATCCATGCTTTGATACAGTAATGCTACATTAATTATCTTCTGATCATACGGTCAAAGACATCATTAGATTCCTCTCGTGAATTAGCCCGGGGTTGTGGAGGTAGTTTTATAAACTATTTGATTTAATACCTCTAATTAGCGGTCAAACGTGTGAACGGTACGAGACTAATTTTTTTCCATGCAAACCAAACACGGCCAGAGTACTAAAGCATCGTTAAGCATTTTTCCCTCAAAGTACTAAAGCATCCAAATTTTACGCCATGTCAACAATCCCTTCTGGCTCTAAACTCTTTATAAAGCAGTGCCAACAATTCAAAAACCTTATGATACTCTACGTTGAACATGGCCCATTGGCAAGATTTTGTGGCATACACAAGGTTATTTTTTTTCTCAAATGGGGCAGGGAGTTGTGTATAAATGTATTAAGAAGGAGCAAGTATTTTTGTACAGTAACATTTTAAATTCATGCTATAAAATGTGAGAAATGGTATAAATAAATAGCACCAAGCTAAGTGTCAATCGCAGTTATCTGCCCTAAACCTCTAGCCCCTATAAATCCTCACACACATAAGGTTATGAAAAGATTTACTGAAGTCCGTAAATGTAAAATCACTAGACATAGCCGGTAGCTACCCAAGAATTTCCGAAAGGGTTTGTTCGGTCTTTGGCTTGAGAAAATCCATTTCATGTTGATGCGCTTGGCACCATTTGACATTGTCGTGTATTCCAATTATCTTGTTCTGCAGGACAATTTATACAAATTCTATTTCTGGTTGCTGCTCTTTTTTGTCAACAATATTGAAAATGATTAAAGGAATTATTGCTGAATTTCAGATAATATCAATCATGAGTTTGCCCTTGATTCTCCTCGTAAAAAAATATGTTCCTTCACCTCTAATTGCATTGTCCATGTCCAAGACTTTCAAATTAAATACCCTATTTTTCCTAGCAGCACATGGCAACTTAAATTGTCTAGATCAACGAGCATAAATAGAAGAACCATAGTGCACATCATTTGAGAACATGTAAGAGACTGATAATTTTCAGAGTATCCATTAAACCTTCAAATACCCAAAGTTATACTTGGGTGCATAAATGGTGTGTGTTGTAATGGGTTCCTATCCCTTTTTCTTCTTAATAGAACGAAGCACAGTTCTTCTGTGTTTTCGAGAAAAAAAGAAAAAGAAAGTGACGGACCCAGCTTTCGGCCAAGACTAGAGTTAAACAGCCTGCTCGGTTGAGCAGGCCGCGGCTACGCTGCAGCTACGCAGCCTGTTGCAGTAGCAGCAGCTCAGCTGCAGCCAGCCGGCAGGCAATTCTGATGGACATCAAATCTAAAACATGTGTTCTGGTTGTGCAGCCAATCGGATGACTCCTAGGCTGTGCAGCCGTAGCAGCAGCCGTAGCAGCAATAAGCACAAAACCATCACTCTGAAAACTAAGGGGCTTAAGTTGGTAGGTGACAAATTAAGGAAAGAAAAATATAAATTAAGATGATAATTGAACTTCATGCTTCACTATGCAACAGATGAGATTATTGGTTCAATTGTGTGGAAGTGGAACCATGGTCCTCTTCACCTTGTAAAGTTGTAATCCCATTTCAGCTGACCTCTAGCTGACTAGCAACATTTCTTTTATGGTCTAACAAGATTCACATGACCAAATGTCCACATGACTGATGCTCCGATGTGTCAGTATGATTTTCTAAAAAGAGCATATTGTGCATTGTGTCGTGATTCAAAACAAAAGAACTAGTACTAGTCAACCTTCCAACATTCTAGGGAACTTTCGGCTACACTTCTACCTGCGGTCATGACCCCAGTGAAGGTTTTCATCACAAATTCAAAAAATTTCATGCTGCTGTACCTCTATAAATCACTCAATTGGTGATTAAGGCAGCAATTCGTTTTGTTTACAGAATCCAAATAAAAAAGAAAAGTCAGAGGAAACACAGTTTACAAATTGAAGATAAGGATCTTCCTTGTGTCGTGGGGTGTCAGTTGAAATACAAAGAATATCGGGAATAAACTGAACCCCATGCCTTAATTAGGCCCCGTAAAGGGCTGAGTGTCAATAGTCATACAAATGCCAGCCTTGCATGATAAACAAGAACTGACCAAGGACGAATGGAATGAATTAGTAGCGCACTACTCAGCAGTCCACAATCTAGCCACAACAAACTGAATATGAAAGGATGGGGAGTAGGGAGAGAGAAGGATTTGGGTTTGCGTGAACAGAAAATCGACTCTATGAGCGAAGGAATCAATCCAAGCAAACAGGGGGTACTTACCAACACAATGGTGCACGAATCAGTCTGCGCCCCGGAGGATCTCTCCACTCAGGAGTAGCGGGTGGAGGATCTGGCGGAGACTGAGAGATGGAGCGGCGGCGGCGTTGTGCCCGTGCACCGTGCAGTGACGAGGAAGAACGAGTGGGAGTGTGGGACGCTGGAACGGAGGGCGATTATAGCCACACGAGCTCACCACCAGGAAGATGTTTCTTCCCACGCTAGAGAAAAATCCTCCTTAATCACTTTCAACCGCTCAGATCTCTTCTCAGCTTCTTCTCTCTCTTCCTCACTCATATCTGACGGTCGATATCATCCGGATCATCCCTTCCCGCCGCCGCCGCCTCCTTCTCCTACGGACGGACCCGAACTTTTTATCCACTGCAGTTTTGCTCGCGCCCGCCCCCGTCCTCGCCCCCATGATTCCATCTCTCCCCCGCACCTCCTTCCTGCCCGCGCCGCGACCCCTCCTTTCCCCTGCCGACGGGCGATGCGCCCCTCGCGGTCACACCGTCCTGCGACTTCAACTTGCGGCGTGCGGCGTGCGGCCCACTCCCTCCCTGTTCGTCCCTGCCATGGCCGCGACGAGGAGGAGCTCGAGGGCCTCGAGAAAGGCAGCACATGGAGATGAGCTGTTAGGTCACCGCCGGGAGGTAGGTTGCTCGTATCCTGCCCGCTTCCCCTCTCTCCCTTTCATGTCTCACCTTCAGATCCGGCGAGGTGTGGCCTGAACCTGAGCTGAAGGGGCCTCACCGACGAGTTGAACGGCACTCTTTCCCAACACGGAGAGGCAACCACGCCTCTGCCACGAACTCCGCAAGATCCAGGTTAGTTTTCCTCCCCGCACGCTTGTACTCCTTGCTCTGCCCATGACCAATTTTGACGGCACTTGTTGTGTTACTCTAATGGTAAATTTAGAATAATTGGGTTACTTCCGTTCCGTTGGTGTTGCCTGAGTTTGTGACAACGTGAAATTACTTGGCTAATGCCTCAGTTATTTATACCATCTGCTCAATGCTTGGTTAATAACTTTGAGAAGAAAGGTTTCACTATGCAGGTTACTAGCAAGACTCTCATTCAAAATTAAATAATATCTAAGTATTTTGAACTTTCGACTACTGGTACGCATAATTTGGGGGCCTACTGTTTATTTCAATTTACATTCTTTCTCTATCAGTTGTGTTACGTTTAAAAATTTGTGCATATCAAACAATGATATACATGACATTATTTCTTTGTCTTTTGAATTATATCCCATCAGTCATTGCTCTACACATGAAAAGTATGGAGTATTTGTCTGGATGCCTTCTAACTGCCTCACTGCTATTATACATTTTTGCAGGTGGCAGCAATTAAGAAAAAGTACGAATATGTGGAAAGTGGTCAGTTGAGTCATGTCTAATATTGAAACTCATGTTTGCTTTATGTGCGACTTCAGTCTATGCGAACTAAAATCATGGTACGAAATATTGATACAACTCTGCAGCCAAATGTAATGTAAGTATTTCCCTGAAACTAATGTTCTGTCACACTGTCATTCCTGTGCTATTATTACCTTTTACCTTATGTTCTATATTTTTTCCTATAGAAATCCTAACATGCTTCGCTGCTTCTTCCATAAATGATTTCTTCAGGTACTATTAGAGAATTTGAAGATTTCCTCACAGAATTCTTCCCCTGACAATGAATAGTTTTTGTTATTTGTTATCTGAAGCTACATTTTGTGTACACTGGAATTTGCATTCTGTAATAGATCGCCATGATTAAGCTAGGTCGTTTTATATCTCAATTACTGAAGAAATAGTTTTGGCCATGGTTGATGCATATCGGCTTCAAGTTTAGCCAAATCACAACTCTGTGCATCCGAAGCTTTGGTTGCAAGCATTTTATTTTAGAAATTAACCTGTAGGTGGAGTTTTAACTTTGTAATATTTGAGTTTGCATATTCAAAATAGCCCAGTAACTTGGATCTTTTAATTATTATGGCAGGAGTATTGAACTAGCAGCGGGTATGAAGTTATTTCTGTTGTTGATTTATATTCCTTGTGATCTCATTTGTCACATAGCGTTCATTTGGAAGTGTTTTCCAATCACAGTGTTCCAATTTTACACAGGCATGTAAGATTATCCGCCTCTTCTAATCTGTGCATTGATCTGCTATTTTCTATAAGGTAGAAGGTAAACAGAACTGAGCATTCTATTTCAGACGATTAAGAAATTTTTTGTGAAATGTAAACTGAATTAGGAAGGTTTTCAAAATTTGTACTAAATTTGATGAGACCATAGAGGTTTTCAAAATTCGTACTAAATTTGGCGAGACCATAGAGGTTTTAAAAAAGGATGTCAGCATGAGACAGTTTGTTTTTTCCTTTATTTCTGAATCCACTGCTTTTTTTTATGTGAAACTGTACAGGCATGGCTAAATTTGTGTACTTAATTTGTTGCGAACACCCCTGATGATGCATTAAGGTCTTTAATAAGGTGGGCTGTAACTTTGCACATTTATATGGCATCAAATCTCTCTTTTATGAATTTTGTGTTCACGGTTAAAGATGTCGAAAACTTCTAGATTCATTAAATGGCGTATCTGAACTATTTCTCTATCTGGTCAATTTGCACTAGCACCAGCTGCACCGTATCCTGAGGAGCTGTACTGAAATTGTGCAGAAAATAGGACATGAAAGTCTGGAGCTTCTCCGCTGTCAAGCAGAAGTGGGCTTCACTATTGGTTCTTGTTTTTCATGGCTTCAACATAATGTCACTGTCAAAATTTAATCCAGCACGATATCACTTCTCCTTTTCTAATATTCTTTTGCTTTATTTACACCATAATATGCTCATTTAGGAAAGAGTTCCTGTCATCATTTGCCCCATTCTTGTTTGCCTCTTTTAGGAGACAATCAGGCATTCTGTTTGACTTCATTCTTGTTGATGTCGTTCCTGCCATGGATAAGGAATTGGACCTGGGGCAGGTGTGTCCCGGTTTGGTGGCCATGTGCTTCTTGTATGAGGAAGTAATCAGGCATTCTATTGGCTGCTATGTTTTCGGAATGCAAATCGGAGATTCAAATTTTGTTATCATTCTTACCGGTTGTAAAGTGGTCTGTGAATCAATTAGGTTATAATGTCAATCTCAAAGATATTTTCAGTGATTTTGCCCTTGGTAACATGTATTGTGAGCTTGTAACAGTATGGCGGTGGTAATACCCAGCCATTGTATATATGTTGCATTGTTTTATTGCTTGCAAAATTTATATCTTGGTAGTACAAGGTAATGACATTGTCCTTGTAGATTAGTCATTTTGACTACATATAGATATGAGCCAGACTGTCCTCCAAGAACGTCCGAGTTTGCTTAACCGGTTTGTCCCGGATTATTTACTTACCTACTATTGATGGTTTGATTTGACACGAGTATGGTTTTTTTTAAACCAGACCAAATATCAACCCATTATATTATATGACCGTGTGTTGCTATGGGTGAAGTTCCTGTACATTACTAATGTTAAATACTAATTGTGATTTTTAAAGGAACAAATTGGTCATATGTAAGAACTCGACCATAGCTATCAACACAAGAGAAATATAGAGCCTATGCATCACAGTGATAGGTAGTTGGAGATAGCCGAGGTTCTAACGTGTCCCTCACATAAATCGTGAGTAAATTGATAAAATCATTTACACTGTAAGAGCCCAACCAAGTCAAAGCAATGTCATGTATTAAGAAATAGAGAGTATATATCCATATCAATATATTATTTCTTTATCAAATAAACAAATAAACACAAAGTGAAATTCATTATCAAAGATGACTCCAAACTCTAAATTGAATTATAACTAGTTAATCATATATTATTTATCTAACTAGTAGAGTGCATATGCGTCACGCACATGTTTTTTTTTAAAATACCTACTGCTGAGAGTGGTGAACTTATCAGACTGATTTGATTGGGGCCCACTTTCATTATCCATAATATATACCAATGGCAAACGAGTAGGAACAACTGCTAAGCAAGAGCAATAGAGATAGGCATTGTTGGAAATGCTGATGTCGAATAATGGTAGTCCACGGTGAACAAGTCTTTTTCACTCTTTCCAAACATGAGAATCGCCTAGTATAACTAAAGGAAACTACTTATGTTATATACATATATAGTATAAAAGCCAGTGCAAGTGTAGAGCTTCAATGTATTCTAACGTATCTCAAAAGTGACCTTATATATTCATCATATAAAAAAACCTAAAATCATACATACGTGTATCGAATAATCAACACCACATGTATTTTCATGCAGGACTAACGTTTCCATGCGACATACGTACACATTTTCAAAAACGCATCTATTAACCAACCAGCAAAGTGTTCGACAATTATGCATGATGATCAAAAGGGCTGATCCACAAATCCAGTGAATCCAATCTTAATGTTGCATCCTTTCAACGACTATGCGTTCAGATGAAAAGGCAGACCAATAGAGACATAAAAAATTATCAGCTGGCCCATTAATTATTCTTAGAAACTAAGCAATCATAACTCATTCCCTACTGAACTTCTTTGAAATATAGTCGGTGTTAGATTAATTGGGCCTTGGCCCATTTAAGTCTCAATTAATCAAAGAATTAAAGGTCCACTAATAAATGCTAGGGAATTAAATCCCGGATGGAGAGTCAATGGGAATCCTAACCAACTTAAATGGTGGACCAACTGTGGACCACTTGTGAAGTTGGTAAAAGAAGAAGGGCGTGCCGCGCGTGCTCGCTCGCCGAGCCGTGGCCGTGGCCGTGCCGAACCGAGCCGAGCCGAAGAGTCTTAAACGTTACCAGTAACTGCCGATTTGATGACTGAGAGTAACTGATGACGTTTAATGGCATTATTGGGCTGACCGTGTCCAGGTTCATCCCCCTCCTCCTCTGGTCGCCTATATAAGAGGGGCTCTTTCCCACAGTCAGGATACACACTCTCCAGGTACTCCTTTCAGGTGACCTCTCACTCTCTCCCTCTGTTGTTCTGCTGCTCTCTTGCATTCCCGACGCAAGCCTTGCGCGCACACTGCTTGCGTGAGCAGAAAAGCCTCCGAACCCTCCCTGGCTTGAGATCCTGCTCGGGATAGGCAGACGATAAGGTTTTTGGGGAGCGTACGAGTACGCGACTGCTCGCTGCTGCTGCGAACGACTACTTCCTGGTGTCCAGCCTCGTCAACCCGAACGACTACTTCCTCGTGGTCGGCTTCGTCAACCCGAACGACTACTTCCTGGTGACCGTCTTCCTCACGCGAACGACTATGTCCCGGCGGCCGTTCGAGGGACTTCACTGCAACGACTCGTCACTACACCGAATCAGATCGACTACTTCGAGCAAGGCCAGTCAAGGATGGTTAACACTATTCCTCCAGCTAGTGACGGCGCATCCGGTGCCTCCGAAATCCTTATGTTAATAATAGGCTTTCGGTAGCTGGTTTTGCCGCATCAATCAAACCAAATGTTTTCGATGGGTCTAATTACAAACGTTGGCGCGAGAGGGTCACGTTGTGGTTGACAGCGATGAACATCATGCATGTCATACAAGGGAAGCCTGAACAGTTCACTTCAGAGGAGGAGCGGGCTTTCGTGGCGGCCGATAACCTGTTTAGAGGTGCCATCATAAGTGTTCTCGTTGAAAGCCTCGTGGATACATACCTCTTGCTGCCGAGTGGCAAAGATGTTTGGGTGGCGCTTGAGGCTAAGTTTGGGGTCTCTGATGCTGGTGGTGAGCTGTATATCATGGAACACCTTTATGACTACAAGATGGTTGAAGACCGTCCTGTGGTAGAGCAGACCCATGAGATCTAGGCGCTGGCTAGAGATCTTGAGAACTATAGCAATGATGCTCCATGTCGGTTGCCTGACAAGTTTGTGGCTGGAGGTATTATCTCCAAGTTGCCACCTTCTTGGAAGGATTTTGCGACCTCTCTGAAACACAAGAGACAAGAGTTTACTAATGTCAATCTCATCGGTACTCTTTATGTGGAAGAGAAGGCGAGGGCAAAAGACCAACGTGGTAAAGGGATTGCTGGATCTTCTAGTGGCAACTTGGTGCAAAAGAAGAACTTCAATACATCCAACAAAAGGAAGAACAAGCCGCAACAGAACCAGACAAAGGCTAATCAAACGGCTCAGTTCAAGAAGAAGAAGAAACCGCCGACGGGGCATTGTTATTGTTATGGTAGCCCGGACCACTTTGCTGCAAAGTGCCCACACCGCAAGGACAAGAACAATGGCGGCAATGGTGGCAGTGCCAACATGGTTGTTAGTGAGACTAGTGGAACGTCGGGGTACGATAATCTTTTACCTACAATTCTTTCAGTATGTCATTCACCCGATTGGTGGATTGACACTGGTGCTAATATTCATGTTTGTGCTGACATTTCCTTGTTTTCTTCTTACCAGGCAGGCAGGTCTTCCTCCGTGTTGATGGGGAACGGATCACATGCTCGTGTTCTTGGTGCTGGTTCGGTCGATCTGAAGCTTACTTCGGGAAAGACCGTTCGACTGAAGAACGTGCAGCATGTCCCCACCATCAAAAAGAACTTAGTCAGCGGGTCTCTTCTGTGTAGAGACGGCTTTAAGTTAGTCTTTGAATCCAATAAATGTGGAATCTCTAAATTTAGAAGTTTTATTGGAAAAGGTTATGATAGCGGAGGCTTGTTCCGCTTTTCTTTGTCAGACAATTGTAATAAAGTTGTGAACCACGCTGCAAACATTAATAATGAATCTAATGTTTGGCATTCGCGACTCTGTCATGTTAATTTTGGTTGTATGATGCGTCTTGCAAACATGAGCTTAATTCCGAGATTCACCTTAGTCAAAAATTCTAAGTGTCATGTGTGTGTTGAATCAAAACAACCTCGCAAGCCTCATTTCGCGGCTGAGGCGAGGAACTTGGCACCTCTAGACTTAATTCATTCCGATCCTGTGCGAGATGAATGGCGTGTTGACAAAATGTGGTAAAAAACACTTCATGACTTTAATAGATGATTCTACTAGATTTTGCTACATTTATTTGCTGAAGTCTAAAGATGAAGCGTTACAGTACTTTAAAATCTATAAAGCTGAGGTAGAAAATCAACTTGAGAGAAAGATCAAAAGAGTTAGGTCTGATCGTGGTGGAGAGTATTTTTCTAATGTATTCACTGCGTTCTGTGAGGAACATGGAATAATTCATGAGAGGACGCCTCCCTACTCGCCTCAGTCAAATGGGGTAGCCGAAAGAAAGAACCGCACTCTGACTGACTTGGTTAATGCCATGTTGGATACAACGGGACTTTCCAAGGAATGGTGGGGTGAGGCTATATTGACTGCATGTCATGTCCTGAATCGTGTTCCTATGAAGAACAAAGAGATAACACCATTCGAGGAATGGGAAAAGAAAAGGCTAACCCTTTCATACTTACGGACTTAGGGATGTTTGGCCAAAGTGAATGTGCCCATAACCAATCGTTGGAAACCAGTCATACACTGCTCTGTTCCACAAGGACCAACGAACAGAGCAAGGATAAACCCGCTTGAGTAGCGGTACTCAACTAAGATAGCTCAAGATAAAAGTTCAAAGATAATCTAGCCAAAGACTTCCCCGGCAACGGCGCCAGAAATGCTTGTTGGCACTTCTTACGATCCAATATCAGAATTGAGAATCCTGGTACTGGGGTAAGGAGTGTTTCAGTGGTTTTCCTTATGGCTTAGTGAAATATAGAAATATTCTGCAAGCGCACAGAATCACCGTTGTAGCACTTCACCTGGGAGTATCCCAAGGTATCGTAATTTATATTTCCGCAGGGAAGCTTTGGCAAGATTACTAGTGAACAGATATTCGAGACTATCAGAGAAGGGTACACGACTAGACAAGACAGGGGATAATGGTATTGGATAGGAGTGGATATACTGGACACACAGCTCAAGGGATACTCAGGTAAGGGAGAGAAGAGATAGATAGCTGGGAGGACAACGAGAAGAGATAGAGGACTCCTGGATACTTTATCTACCTATGTCACTCTAGCTTAGAGATACAGCGGCTACAGAGCCAACACTAGGAGATCTGGGATAACTCTAATGTCTTAGCATCGGGACAAGGGAACCGGTGAACACACATAAAGGGATGAGAAGGGGTGCCACTATTTCCCAACTGGGGGATCCTACGGACCGGAACTAACGTGATGGGCTACGAAGACCGAAAGGGCTGTCACCACCTCCCGGCTACCACCTCCGTTGCGACGGGAATAAACTAAGGCCACCGACTGGACTAGGAACCACTCCTACACTAGGCAACGACTACTTACTCTGCTAGCAAGAGCAAGCAACCTTGTCAATACTCTTGGTGACAATTCACCTCCAGTATCAAGCAAGATCAAAGAACCAGCCAAGACAAAGACTTAAACAAGACTACAAGCACTAGAACTATAACTGACTATAGTCTAAACAAGATATATGCTGCAACTAGGATAAAGTAGAAGCAAGATATAAATGACAAAGGCAAAGTGATAAAGATAACTATATTGATAACTGAAAGTCTTACAAAAGGAAAAGGTAAAAGATACAAGAGCTTATACCAGAGCTTCTGAAGACGACTCCGGAACCTCCGAGGCACAGCTCGACTCAACTCTAACTCCCAACTAAACTATCCTAACTCTACTAGAATGAAAGTGGAAATGAGCTCCTTGGCTTGGTGTGTGTTTACAAGTGAAGTGCGACCCTCTATTTATAGCTCCAGAGGTCGGTTGAGGTAGGGTAGCAGCCAAGGCAACCAGGGAGGCGGTGCCGGGCCTTCGGCCGAATTCTCCGGTTCGGCCGAACTGGCCAGTTCGGCCGAACCGTGGGATCTGCCGCCTCTGGCTCCCACGGCCAGGATCCACCCCTGGAAGGTGGTTGTGCACTGGGGGCGGTTCGGGCGAACCCCCCAGTTCGGCCGAACTGGGCTGGGAGCCCAGGCCCGTCCCCCTGCACCGCCTTTGCTCTGTGGGCCTTCTGGGCTGCTTCCTGGTGATTGGCTTCGCGTTGATTTGGCCCAGGATGACGTGTTGGTGTTCCGGGATGAGTTGTCGGTCGCCCACGTGTCATGTGATGTGTTCTCTTGGTCATTGTTGACGTGGACGACTCCCGGTGGTCTGTACGGCTAAGGGAGGTAACCGGCCGAACGGAGTCGTTCGGCCGATTCGGTCATTTTCAGCCCCAATAGCACATATTTGTCGTAGTTGTACCTGCACAAGTGACACTCACCAAAACTCGTGGAACTTTATTAGAAATAAAACCTAAGTACATGGAATGTTGCATATAACCTCATTTATTCCCGAGTATTGGTGGTCGGATTTGGGCTGTAACGACCGCCAACAAGCTCCCCCAAGCTTAGCTCTTTGCTCGTCCTCGAGCAAAGATATAAACTTAGGCTCGGTGGATCAGGAGTTGCTACAATGTCATTTCTTTTGCAGGTAACTTTATAAATAACTAGTCTTCAAAAATACTTGAATCATAGGCAAAGTTTCAAATCACCTCTTTACCTATGGGGCTTATAGCAATCTCCTTATCTTGGGCTAGTAACTGCAGCCAATCTCCGAAAAGTCCCGATTGTTTCGATTTTTGGAATGGGATATTTATGGAATCCCCATGAATAGGATCAAACCTTATTCCATGCTATTTCCATAAGATTCCTCTTTCTTATTCTTCAGCAAGCCCCCGAGAGGGCTTAGTTGATCATGATTTCTATTTTCTCTTTCTTTTCCTTTTTATTTGTTTCGAAAAAGATATCGTCCGATTCTCCTTCTAAGGATGAACAGTTTAAACTCAGTTTTATTCCACTCTACTCTGTTTAGGATCCCATCTCGGAGTTTTTCATAAGTTTTGAAAACTACAAATTGTTCCTCATTGGCACACTCAATCACTCAAGTGTATTTGAATCCTCACCAAAGGCTTGTGCCTTCTTTTCATCCTAACATCTAATATGGCTTTTTGTGTGGCTCAGGGACAAAGGATGAAGGCATGCATGCATCTTATATTTTGCTAAGTCAAAGACCGGATCTCTGAGGAGACAAATCACATCTTAAGATCGAGACGTGCAAGTGTGTGGGTATGAGTGGAGTGGCATATGGTGGAATGGTGGAATGGAATGGGATATGGTGGAATGGTGGAATGGTGGAACTCCTTGGATGAATTTCACTCTCCTTGATTTATTTTTGAGAACATGGGCTATCTTTTATTTTCATATTTTTGCCATGTCACTTGGCATGCTTTTCTTTTTCTCCTTCTCTTTGCCATGCTCTTTGGCATGCTTTTCTTTTTCTCTTATTTTTGCCATGCTTCTTTGGCATGCTTTTCTTTTTGCATAGCCCATGTCTCTATCAAGAATATTTGTAGAGGGAAATCATAGAACATGGAGCATTTATTTTTGTGGATGGATGATGGAAAATGTTTGCTAACTCCCAGTGTAGGAATTGCAAGTGAGAGGTGGTGTGTGTACATGGGTCTCGATCTTTAAGAATATGAAAGCTTCACTCAAAGGTCACAATAATTTGACAAAGCTCACTAAGATAACAAGCAGCATATGAGTAGAAATTTTCAACTAAGCTTATCATATGGCTCTGGTAGGTATTTTGACCAATAAGGAACTTGTTTTATTTTGAAAGCATAAATTTCCGAGATTTTCCCCGTACTAAAAGCAGAATAGAACTTAACCAAATTCTCACTATATCAATCCCCATAACAACTTAGACTTGGAATGAAGCATGTGCTCCCACAAGGTTTTTTTTTTCAGGATCATTTTTACTCATGCCAAATAACTCAAGCATAATCTAGCAACTAGTTGAAGCAAAGTACTTGCAAAATTAGTGACAGAGCAACTATTCATCATTTCCAAGGTGAGAGGCATATGATTCATTCCATGCATAGTTGGGAGTTATTTAATTCAAGGGAAATATTGTTTAAGGGAAATATTTTTGGTATTTTCATTTTTTTTAAATGCAAACTATCATGAAGGGAAATGAAAGGGAAATTAAATGATCAAAGTGCTGGATAAATCGGGACATACCTGGTGGGGGTCCTCCCCCAAGCTTGGACTTTCACTGGTAGGGGTTGAGCCTTGAGAGGTACTGGCTCGGCTGTTCCGCTTGTTCGTGGACGTCGTGCTGGATAGACGCCACCATCCCGCTATTCTCTTGATGGTACTGAGAATGACGGACTAGTGTGTCCTGGATCTCTTGGGTACGGTCGTCGATGAGATCGACTCGGTCGGAGATGTAGGACAACTCCCGGCCGTAGTCGAAGCGTGCGGACTGTGAGTATCCGGGGTAGTATGGCTGGGAGGCACTGTCGTATCCCCCTCCATACCGACTCCCGGACCACTCAGAGTCCGTGTCCTGGCCGTAGTCCTAGCATCCTGAGGTGAAGTAGTTCGACTCCTGGTGTTGCCCGGAGCCTCCTGCTCCGGACGTCCCAGCGCCAGTGTACATGTCGTAGGTGGCCTCAAAAGCGGAAGTGTGTCGGTGCGGGATTTGTGGTGCATCTTCCGGCTCCTGTGAGGTGGCGAGCCCAGCATCACGCCTGGCTCGTCCCCTCGTGACGGGTCCGTCGCCTGCAACGCTGTGCCGAGCGGGCTCTCTCCAAGGTGGAGAGTCGTCCGACTCGGTCCCCAACTGAAGAGTTAGTTTCGGCGTGGTATACAACCTTAGTGCTGCACAGGGCAAAGGCACTTCAGTTGTATAGCCACGGTAAATCATTGCCAGCGTTGTGTCAGGCGTCCGCCGTATCATGTGGGCTTGCACGAAGTGCTCGGCATCCACGACGGAACGCGCTGTCTCGATGTACGTGAGCCGAGCGCCCTGGAGGACGCCCAGGTGGTTAGCGAGGCGAGTGACTATAGAAGTCATCGCCATGCTACCCGCACGAGAAATATGAGACAGCCAGTGACCAACCACGTCTTTCACAGGTGAATAGGGAATCTGCTTGACCATGGCAAAAAGAACCCGCAACTCGATGGTGTTGACAGGGCGCAAATCTGCCCGGGGGAATACCGTCATAGACACCCAACGATGCATGAAACACAAAGTGGGGTTATGAATGCTGTTCGTGCGTGGCGCATGATAGTTGGTATCCCCCGAAATCTTTTTCCAAAATGTCACCCGGTCAAATCTTTTAAGCGCTTTGTTCGGGTCTAATGAACAACGACTTGAAAATCCGAGACCCGAACTAAAATCCCTCCAAGAGCAGAAGAACTCTTGGTTGAAGAACCGAAAACGAATCCCGCTAGTTTCAGAAACCAAAGTTGAGAGGAATTCAAGGGTGAGCAGGTACGAACCTTCTTCGTTGATGTGCCGGAAATTCTCCCAGCCAATGGCCTGGAAGATTTCTGTAAACTCTGCGTCCATCCCCGTGTCCCTGAGCAAATTTTGCTCAAACACACGGGTGTGCTCGAACTCCTTCAGCCGAAGCTCGTTGAAGGTGTTCCGCTCCCTTTCTATTCTAAGGTTGATGTCACTCTCGCTCAGGAGCTGCCTGGCTGGGGGCGTGGCATGGCCCCATCCTGAGCCGGCTGCTTCGTGCTCGTCTGTGTCCATCCGGCTCGAGCCTCGAGACGGAGCTGGGGAACTCCCAGCATCGTCCGATCGTCGGCCTAGCCGGGCGGAACAACGGAGCGAAGTGAAGAACTTCGACATGATTCCTGCAACAAGTTAGTGCAACAACAACTACCCGAAGGACTGAATATATATGGTTAGCACAAGAAAATCAAGTCAGTCGTTCGAGATAGTTAGTCGTTCTTGCAGGGATGAAAACCACCACAAAATCGTCTAGAAATTCAGCACAAAGATCACAACAGGAGCAAAATATTTTTGGGATTTTCTAGTGATGCAAGTGAACCAAAACTTGAGCAAGAACTTGGGGAGAACTTGAGCAAGCACTAGAGCAAAGAATTTGAGAGAGAGAGAGAGAGAGCTCTAGCAGAAAATTTTCAGAATGGAAGTGCGTGTGAGAGAGCAAGCAAGCACCCCAGCTTTTATAGGCCGAGAGGGGGCACCCTTGGTCGTTCGGCCGAAGGGCCTGGTTCGCCCGAACCAGGTCTGGTGGCCAGCCCACCCCCACGTGAGTGCAGCACCCTCCTTTGCTTTGATTCCATGCCAAAATATGTGGCCACAATTCCCAAGGACATTTTTAGTGGATTTTAGTGGTAGGTAAGATGGAAATATGACATGACCAAAGTGGAAATTAGTGGAGTCACCCCCATGCTGCCATGTTTGTGATAATTGGTGAGTGTGCAGCCATTTTTAGTGGGGTAGACATGTTTGTTGCTGGTTGGTGGTGATGGTAAATAATTGGAGATGTTCTAGAAGGGATGAAAATGATAAAAATTACCAATTACATCCACCCTAGTTAAAATTTCAGCATGTGTCCAATTATTTAAACCAAGCTTGCAAAATTTTCTACTCTTTCTCAAATTAATTACTCAAGTGGTTCAGTATTTTGAAAAGGGAAACATGCAAATGCAATTGGAAATTTAAAAATTGGAAGGGAAATATGGGATACATACCGGTTTTCCTCGCGGCGAGAGCTCAGCTTTTAAGTCTGCGAGCGGGACTTCTCCTGTCTTCAGTTGTTCTTGTCATCGTCCGGTCCCGGAGTGGATGACTCGGACGATGCGACCTTCTTCCGCCACATTTTCTTGTTCTTCTTCTTCGGTGTCGGTGGCGGTGGGATCGGGGTCTCTAGAGAATTCCAGAGGGCTTGCTCTTCCTCGTATTTCTTTACGAGGAAATCCATTTCTTCTGCACTTGTCGGTTTCGTTGGCTTGTTCCACTTGAGCTGCTCACCACCGAGTATTTCCAGCTCTCCATTAATGTGAGCCTTAAGGAAACACTCGGCGCTCCTCTGCTCCGGTGTGAGTGGCTCTGCCTTCTTCTCTTCCCGGGGTTGAAACTTAAAGTAAGTCAACCTTCCGTCGATACGGAACGAGACCTCTCTCGCATCCATATCGATCCTAGCCCGAGTGGTGTTCAAGAATGGTCGGCCCAACACAAGGGGAAACGAATGCTCGTTCCCCGTGTCGAGGACAACAAAGTCCACAGGGACATATCGTCCCCAGATCCGGACCGGTACATTCTCGATCACTCCATCGGGGTAGCGGATGGTTAAGTCCGCAAGTTGTACCTGGGCAGTAGTAGGTGACAAAGTAGGGTAGCGTAATTTCTTAAATAATACCTTAGACATGATGTTGACGCTTGCCCCTAGATCGCAGAGTGCATCATCAATGCGACGATTCCAGATCGAGCACTGAATGATGGGCACTCCGGGATCTTCCTTCCTGTCCGGAGAGGTCTTGATGATTGCCCTTTTTGCAGCTCTCGGCAGGTAGGTCCATCTTGGTGTCAGCACTTGGATACGTGCGACCTTCCCTGCGTGGTTAGTGCGGAATACACTACGAGACATCTTACCCTGCCTGGTAGTGATGGCTTTCACTGTCTCGATGGAAGGCTCGGGTTGCCCCGGAATCTTCCCCGATTTAGTGACAGGAACAACAGCAGCTAACTGAGCGACTTGAGTTTCTATCATTTTATTAAAGCTTAGTTGATTTTTCATAGCAGAAGAAAATGATTCCATCCTAAAGTCTATGCTTTCAAGTGTTTTATCATTAGCAGCAAGCTTTTTATTGATGTTTTCAGTTATTTTTATCTGGCCAAACACAAGATCTCTAAGAGACGGCTGATTATTGAAATTGCTGGAATTGAAATTGTTACCTTGTTGAGGCCTCTCAAAAGGGAGGTTTGGGCGCGGATTCCAGCCTTGGTTACCGTAGTTGTTCGGTCGGTACCCGTTGTTGTTGGAGTTGTTGACGTAGTGGGCACCTTCTCGCGTTTCGGGGCAGTCATCCCCCGAATGGCCAGTGTTGCCACAGACTTCGCAGGTCATGCGAGCGTCCATGGCTTGCACCGTTTCTTGAGTAGGGGCCTCCAGTTTCTTCATCACGAGGTCCATCTTGGCAGCGAGCATGTCCAGAGCTTCAACTTGGTGAACTCCTCGGGTCTTTGGTTGAGTCCGGTCGTCGGACCAACCTTGGTTCTCGACCATCTTCTCTATGAGGGCCTTCGCACGACTCTCCTCAAGAGAGAAGAATGAGCCTCCAGCAGCAGCATCCAGGTACTCACGGGCAGAATTTCTCAGCCCGTGATAGAAAGTTTGGATTATGAACCAACTCTGCATACCATGGTGAGGACAAGCAGAAATATAGTCCTGGAGGCGATCCCATGCCTCCGGGACTGTTTCATCTTTTAGCTGCTGGAAACTAGCTATTTTGTTCCGGAGGGCGTTGGTTTTCCCAACCGGAAAGAATTTTAGCAAGAACGCGCTAGTGCATTTATCCCAGGTGTCTATTGCTTCGCGGTTAGCA
Source organism: Echinochloa phyllopogon (assembly GCA_033239725.1). Lineage (NCBI taxonomy): Eukaryota > Viridiplantae > Streptophyta > Magnoliopsida > Poales > Poaceae > Echinochloa > Echinochloa phyllopogon. Next base: position 15,409,498 of record BTCW01000015.1, on the reverse strand, counting down.
TAAAACCATTGTTTCGCCTTGCCTAATAATGAGAATGGGAATAAACGAAGGCGAATGGCATCGATACTTACTCCGCGGATGGTGAAGGTGTTGCAAATCTCCAGGAAATGCTGGAGATGAGCATTGGCATCTTCGTGTGGCTTGCCGCAGAATGGGCTAGCCTGTACCATGTTGATGAGGGCTGGCTTCAGCTCGAAGCTACCATCTCCGACTGGCGGAGCTGGTCCGACACGTACGTTCTCGCTCGATGGAGCGGAGAACTCACGGATCGTCTTGGTTGCCATCCTCGATGTAGCCTGGTCAACGACGAGAAGGACTGGGTTCATCGGAAGGAGTTGCTTCTAAGGAGGTACAACTCGGGGTCGTACCGTCCTCACAAGTGACTCCAGATTTTCTTGGAAGTTTGACGGTAGTTGGAAACCAGTCATGCACTACTCTGTTCCACAATGACCAACGAACAGAGCAAGGATAAACCCGCTTGAGTAGCGGTACTCAACTAAGATAGCTCAAGATAAAAGTTCAAAGATAATCTAGCCAAAGACTTCCCCGGCAACGGCGCCAGAAATGCTTGTTGGCACTTCTTACGATCCAATATCAGAATTGAGAATCCTGGTACTGGGGTAAGGAGTGTTTCAGTGGTTTTCCTTATGGCTTAGTGAAATATAAAAATATTCTGCAAGCGCACAGAATCACCGCTGTAGCACTTCACCTGGGAGTATCCCAAGGTATCGTAATTTATATTTCCGCAGGGAAGCTTTGGCAAGATTACTAGTGAACAGATATTCGAGACTATCAGAGAAGGGTACACGACTAGACAAGACAGGGGATAATGGTATTGGATAGGAGTGGATATACCGGACACACAGCTCAAGGGATACTCAGGTAAGGGAGAGAAGAGATAGATAGCTGGGAGGACAACGAGAAGAGATAGAGGACTCCTGGATACTTTATCTACCTATGTCACTCTAGCTTAGAGATACAGCGGCTACAGAGCCAACACTAGGAGATCTGGGATAACTCTAATGTCTTAGCATCGGGACAAGGGAACCGGTGAACACACATAAAGGGATGAGAAGGGGTGCCACTATTTCCCAACTGGGGGATCCTACGGACCGGAACTAACGTGATGGGCTACGAAGACCGAAAGGGCTGTCACCACCTCCCGGCTACCACCTCCGTTGCGACGGGAATAAACTAAGGCCACCGACTGGTCTAGGAACCACTCCTACACTAGGCAACGACTACTTACTCTGCTAGCAAGAGCAAGCAACCTTGTCAATACTCTTGGTGACAATTCACCTCCAGTATCAAGCAAGATCAAAGAACCAGCCAAGACAAAGACTTAAACAAGACTACAAGCACTAGAACTATAACTGACTATAGTCTAAACAAGATATATGCTGCAACTAGAATAAAGTAGAAGCAAGATATAAATGACAAAGGCAAAGTGATAAAGATAACTATATTGATAACTGAAAGTCTTACAAAAGGAAAAGGTAAAAGATACAAGAGCTTATACCAGAGCTTCTGAAGACGACTCCGGAACCTCCGAGGCACAGCTCGACTCAACTCTAACTCCCAACTAAACTATCCTAACTCTACTAGAATGAAAGTGGAAATGAGCTCCTTGGCTTGGTGTGTGTTTACAAGTGAAGTGCGACCCTCTATTTATAGCTCCAGAGGTAGGTTGAGGTAGGGTAGCAGCCAAGGCAACCAGGGAGGCGGTGCCGGGCCTTCGACCGAATTCCCCGGTTCGGCTGAACTGGCCAGTTCGGCCGAACCGTGGGATCTGCCGCCTCTGGCTCCCACGGCCAGGATCCACCCCTGGAAGGCGGTTGTGCACTGGGGGCAGTTCGGGCAAAACCCCCAGTTCGGCCGAACTGGGCTGGGAGCCCAGGCCCGTCCCCCTGCACCGCCTTTGCTCTATGGGCCTTCTGGGCTGCCTCCTGGTGATTGGCTTCGCGTTGATTTGGCCCAGGATGACGTGTTGGTGCTCCGGGATGAGTTGTCGGTCGCCCACGTGTCATGTGATGTGTTCTCTTGGTCATTGTTGATGTGGACGACTCCCAGTGGTCTGTACGGCTAAGGGAGGTAACCGGCCGAACGGAGTCGTTCGGCCGATTCGGTCATTTTCGGCCCCAATAGCACATATTTGTCGTAGTTGTACCTGCACAAGTGACACTCACCAAAACTCGTGGAACTTTATTAGAAATAAAACCTAAGTACATGGAATGTTGCATATAACCTCATTTATTCCCGAGTATTGGTGGTCAGATTTGGGCTGTAACGACCGCCAACAATCTCCTTATGGATTTGCCGGTAGTTGAGAAACCGATACCGGCTATCCTCATGAACTATGATAATCAAACTGTGATTGTCAAGGTGAACAGTTCAAAGAATAACATGAAGTCCTCTAGGCATGTAAAGAGGCGACTGAAATCTGTCAGGAAAATGAGAAACTCCGGAGTGATAGCCTTGGACTACATCCAAACGGCTAATAACCTGGCAGATCAATTCACAAAGGGTCTTTCACGTAACGTGATAGACAATGCATCCAGGGAATTGGGCTTGAGACCCATGTGTGTTACTCAGTAGTGGTAACCTGTCCTGTGTGATCGGAGATCTCGTGAATTAGGATGGTGAAACAAGCTACTGTTTAACTGAGAGAAGAGAACCTTTAAAATGGGCTCATTCCAATGGATGTGCATTTCTGTTCTAAGTCTGTATGGCAGGTTGGTGAAAACCTTAATGTGATCCGAGTGGCTCAATGAGGGCAAAGATGTTGACCTACAGAACATCTCAAAGGATTGCACCTATATGGGTTCGATTGCTAGTCACAGTCTATGAGATAGGGTGATCTCTAGATACCCATGAAAGGCACGGAGTATGACTTATACGCTCCAACCCGAGGGGATGCTTACAGCAGCCTAGTACTGGAAAAGGGGCTCTAGTCAAGATTGTTTGCATAAAACTGTCAATTCAAGGCATAGTCCATTGGTCAGTTGTGAACAAGTGTAGCTCTTGCCCTAGGTGGATGTTCAACTTAACAGTCCCCGCTATGACGCCAGTATATCAAAACAACAGTTGAGTCGAGATTATCTTCTTGTGTACCTTGAAATTCTTGGTGGGGATTGTTAAATTAATTGGGCCTTGGCCCATTTAAGTCTCAATTAATCAAAGAATTAAAGGTCCACTAATAAATGCTAGGGAGTTAAATCCCGGATGGAGAGTCAACGGGAATCCTAACCAACTTAAATGGTGGACCAACTGTGGACCACTTGTGAAGTTAGTAAAAGGAGAAGGGCGTGCCAGACGCGCGCGCGCACTCGCTCGCCTCGCCGAGCCGTGCCGTGCCAAGCCGAGCCGCTCTGCGTGTGCTGTGTGATGAACCTTTTGCCATAAATGACATTGATTGAGTCTTAAACGTTACCAGTAACTGCTGATTTGATGGCTGAGAGTAACTGATGACGTTTAATGGCATTATTGGGTTGACCAGTAACTGACGTCATTATGGCCATTGCTGCCTCCAAGCAGTGTCCAGGTTCATCCCCCCCCTCCTCTGGTCGCCTATATAAGAGGGGATCTCTCCCACAACCAGGATACACACTCTCCCTGACACTCTCAGGTACTCCTTTCAAGAGACCTCTCACTCTCTCCCTCTGTTGTTCTGCTGCTCTCTTGCATTCCCGAAGCAAGCCTCCGAACCCTCCCTGGCTTGAGATCCTGCTCGGGATAGGCAGGTGATAAGGTTTTTGGGAACGTAAGAGTACGCGACTGCTCGCTGCTGCTGCGAACGACTACTTCCTGGTGTCCGGCCTTGTCAACCCGAACGACTATTTCCTGGTGGTTGGCTTCGTCAACCCGAATGACTACTTCCTAGTGACCGTCTTCCTCACGCGAACGACTACATCCCGGCGGCCGTTCGAGGGACTTCACTGCAAGGACTCGTCACTGCACCGAATCAGATCGACTACTTCGAGCAAGGCCAGTCGAGGATGGTTAACACTATTTCTCTAGCTGGTGTCGGCGCATCCGGTGCCTCCGGTACCGGCCCCGCCTCCGGGTACATCCTGAACATCGCTTTGTTCTAGTTTTGGTTGTTCATGTTGTTCATTCTCATGCTGTTCATGTTATTTTGGAGATTTAACTTGAACACTCGCACATGTTTTGTTATCACTGGATCACTCACTGTTGTCTTGAATTTGTTGCTAATTTCTGGAATTAAAATATACCGAATGATGCCTAGATTTCTAACAGTCGGAACCTGCCATGGTCGTCATTGTTACGAATAATATAGTTTAGTATATTAGTGATCAATTGTATTAGCGAAAGGGGCTCTCCGAAGGGGTATGTTCCTTCGGGTTGCAAGCCATGCCCCTTAGGCTTATGTCCCTTGGGCTTGTATAAATTTGTAAACAGTACCCTCCATCAATCAATACATTCATTCTCATTCATTTCATTCTCTTGTTCTCTTACATTCTAACATGTTATCAGCACATAGATTCTCCTAAGTTCAGGAACTGAATTCTATCGCAAGAAGAGAAATCGAAGATGTCAGAACCGACGAACAGGGAAAGCAGCGGCGTTCTTGCCGTGCTCCATGACGCAGAAGACGATGCCTGCAGCGACGCATCTCTCTGCAGAACAATCAACATCAACAGAAACGAAGACGTCGACTTCTATCCTGATCGGTGAGAGTGGATTTCGGAAGGCCGCAGGAAGGGAACCTACAGGCTTCATCATCTTCACTGACGCCATCAACACATAGAATGAGAAGAAGAAAATTAGCCATTCGACTCCTACAATTGTAAGAGGTAGGCATTTCAATTGGAGAAAATCTCACCATGGCACTGTTTTGCGTGTTCTCTTTCCACTTTACTTCTTCTCTTTTCACAGCCGGTACGGGTCTACGGCAGCGACTGTGACGAACCGGATTCTCACCGACGAGAACCCGACTCCCTGTACCCTTGAGATAGTCCCAGGAATAGCAGCTATCTCGTACAGAACTCATCTCAGTCGAATATCACATCCATACAACGATAAAAGATTCATTACATGACTCATATAAAGACAAAGCGTCTGGTACAAGCCCTCTGGGCTAAATCGACAATAAGAAACATCTGCGCAGCGGTAGCTAGAACAACAGGGACCACTCCTCCACAGGCATCCTTGAGCGTAGCGCACACCCTTCAATCGTACCACCCGTCCTGGTTGAACTCGTGGTCGGGGTCTTCACCTGAGAACCCAAAGTCTGTCCCCAAGGAAATGGGACAGGTCCACGTCACCAACCATAATATGATGCAAGCTTTAAAGGTGGCCTATTCTAAGGATATAGAAATAATCAAGGTTTAAGCCAGGGTTTTCTTATGCAAGCAGCAGCAATAACCCAAATTCATCTCAGCACCAACTCCTGCTCACACACACATCCATCCGCTCCCCAAAACCAACCATCAGCCTCACATATTCCCATCGGGCTCGTCCTGCCACGGCAGGTTCCCGCAAATCATTATCCACCAACACCTTTCACTCACTAGTCGACTCGGTGAGCTCCCTCCCCACCTCGTCTCAACAGCCTCAGCTGGACCAATCTCTCATAACCCAAATCAAGGATGAGGTAAGAAAGCAGTTTCCCATGCTAGCCGGGGCTTCTCAGAAATGGGTCGTCCGTAACCGTGGACACGGCTATACGTATAGTTTACACTCTGCAGAGGTGGCACTCCAGGAATCCATCCGGGCTGCAAGGCTAGTCCGCAACCAACCTGAGACGCAGCCCACAGCAAAGACCCTAAACAGCAACGGCGCCAATCCTGTCTCCCTGGGCTCGGGAAACATCCGATCTAACATCTGCCCCAGGGTCGTGAAACCTTCCCACCGGGGCCAGTCCGAAGTCCGAAGTCCGAAGTCCGAAGAGGGTAGATGGTGAGCACGGTAATTCCCAAGTCCGAAGTGGGGGCACGACTCGGTCCTTAATTGTTCGGTAAAGCGAGTATCTGCATCACAAGCGATCCGCCGCAACGGTCCGCAATCGGCACCCATAACAGGTATTGCCGCCCAAACTCCTCAGGTACTCACCGAGTACCAATCCCCAAGTAACCAGTAACCATGTACCCGCAACAGGTACCCCATAGGGACTGCCCGAGTGCAGCCCCTCAGCACCTCGATCAACGATCGAGTTGTTATTACTCGCTTACACCGCCTAGCTGCACTACTCCTCCCAAACCACCCACAACTCACGCCAAGAGGATCAATCACAACCAACCCAACACATGCATAGCATAGCATATTTATAAAGTGAGTAGTAGGTAGCAAGGTAACAGGATGGTAACAAAGGCAGTGCAGGTTTATCATGCGAGTAAAGTAAAGCGCTAGCATACTAGTTTGCATGTCTAATAGGTATTTCAGAGATGGTCGGGCGTGAACCTGGGCAAAGGTCTTCGTCCTCGTCAAAGCAGTTGTTGTAGTAGTCCGGCTCCTCCTGACTCTCCGGAGCTCCTAGGGGCGCGGAAAGAAAATAAGACGCGGCTACTAGCAAAGAAACACTAAAGCAGCGACGAAAGAAAACTCAAATAACACCAAACTCTACACTAACGCGTAGATCATGATTTTAGAAAAATATAGAAACTGGTTTCATATTTTTCTGAGCTACGGTTGATTTATTATTAATTTTCGAAGTTTAAATCATTTTCTGAAAATATTAAATAATTTCCGAAAAAGAAAACAGACAGAAATTAGCCTGCTGACGTCAGCATGACGTCATGCTGACGTCAGCAGTGGGGTCCGCCTAGGATGACGTCAGCAGTGGGCCCTGCTGACGTCAGCGTTGACCGGTCAACGGTCAACGGTCAGCGGGTCAACTCTGGTCAGTGGGCCCCATGTGTCAGTGACTCACAGAGTATGACAGGTGGGTCCCATACGTCAGCGCTGTTAAAAGAAAAAGAAAAAGAATAAATGATGGCTGGGCTGGAATTGGGCCGAAAGCGAATGGGCCGGAAGAGTTTAGGGTGGTTAAACAGACTTAACTTGCGAGATTCGGCCCATGAAGGGGTGGCTGTTGGATCTGGCCTGGTGGACTGAGTCCACGGTGCACCGTGAGAGTGGTCCATGAGAGCCGGGTGCATGGGATCGATTTGTGGCCGACTGGGATCGTCTGTGCGTGGCTGTGTGTGATGCTGGTGTGGTCCACGGTGTGGCTTCGCCACGGCGCGACGCGACGCGCGCGCGGCGTGCCCTGGAGCACGCCGGCGGCGACGGTCCGCGGCGGAACTGGCCGGAGATGGCTCGGCGCGGGGCTAGATCGGCCGGAACAGCTTGGCTAGGGTTAGGCGAACACGGTCGGGGTGAAAAAGGCTCGGATTAGGGTTTGGCTTGGGCTCCCGACGTGCGACGGCGATGGCACGGCCATGAACGCCGGCGAGCACGACGGCGGCTCGGGTTTGGCTCGCAACTTGGCACAAGCTGGGTTTGGCTGCGCGCTCGTGGCCTCCAGCGACTGCTGGGGCACGGCTAGGTGCACACGCGCGGGCACGTGGTCGTCCACGGCCGCGCGTGGCCTCGGCGTTCGCGCGCGCGGCGAGCAAGGCTCGGCCGCGGCGGGCCTCGGCTGCAAGGTTCGGTCGACGGCGGTCTGCGCACGGTTAGCGGCTCGGGATCCTGCACAAGAAACGCGGCTCGAAGGCCGGTGCACAGAGGAGGGCTGGCTCGCGCGGCGGCGGAACTTGCCGGAGACAGAGGAGAAAGGGGCGAACGCGGTTAGCTCACCTAGGGTCTCGTCGAGGTACGCTGCAGCTCGGGGAAGACTCGTCGCAGTCCGGTGGTGCTCGTGCGCTTCCTCTCGTCCCTGGTCCGGCTCCTCGTCGGCGAGTCCACGGTCGGCGGCGCTCCGGTGCTCGGTGTCGACGCGGGGAAGATGACCGGCTCCACTCCTCCTTGCTCCAACAGCTTCTGGACCTTCCCCACCCCTCTCCTACTCCTTCCCTCCCACGAATTGGATCTGGAAGGAACCCCAAAGGGGCGGCGCGGCTTGGGGAAGAAGACGGCCGGCGGCGGTTAAATAGGCGCTAGGGCTAGGGTTCCAGGGCTCAAATGGTTGGATTGGGATGGCCAGGCGGCTGCGGACACGCGGCGCGCATCGGACGGGCCGCACAGGGAGCGATGGGGCCGGCCGGGTGGTTGGGTTCACGGGCGACGCGCTCGGGAGAGAGGGAGAGCAGCGGGAGGTGGAAGATGACGCGGGGAGAGGGACGACCGACAGGCGGGGCCCACATGTCAGCGAAAGGAGACGGGCGACGCGGCGGGGACGCGGCGGGGAGTTGGCTGGGCCGAGCTGGGCCGAAAGGCTGGCCGGGCTGTTCGGTAGGTTGGCTCGGGTAGAAGAGTTGGGGGCCGAAAGATGGACTTGGCTGCGGGAATTCGGCCCACGAACAGGAATAGGATTTGGAAATTAGTTTAGTCAATTAGAGTTTGAATTCAAATCTAGAATTTGAATTCAAACCAACCAAAAATCCAAATAAATCCAAATAACTCCAAATCACACTATCTCATCCTTAGCACTTCAATTTGATTTTAAATTTGAATTTAAATTGCCTAAGAATTTAGGGAGCAAATAGAAGACACTCTTATATGTTGGTTTGCATGCACACAATTCCACCAAAAATTTTTAAATTCGAATTTTTGCACTCAACAAATCCTATGGGGAATTTTAGGGTTGTTACAGCGACACCACTATGCGCTCGCCGACAATGGTCCTCTGTCCTGCACAATTCAAACTACTACAAGTAGTACTCTTGGCTTGAATTAGTAGTCTCTCTGGTCTTAACAAGACTAATACAACTACGTTTGCTTCAGCAGACTAATCAAGAACCATTACAACCATGAGTTAGGATACTACAAGTACCCAACATAATGTGCACGTCACAAAAGACTACTTAACCAGTAACAATTTTAAATTGACTACTTAACAAGTAGTGGATATAAAAGACTACTTAACAAGTAGCAGATTTTATCGACTACTTAATCAGTAGCAACGTTAATCGACTACTTCTCCAGTAGCAAACTTGGAAGACTGGCAATATTACAACACAATAATGTTCATTTATCACTCTAATGAGTAAATGAATTGATCAGCAACAGGCTCAGTTTCCACAACCAAAGCCTCATATTCTTCCAAGGTGCCTCCTGCGGGCGACTACTTCTAGCTTGACTTCTGGATTCTGCGCCTTGACCATGGCTATTAGCCGGTTGATGCAGTCCTTCATGGTACTCTTGCATAAGTTAGTAATCTGATCTGGTACCATGTTGATGCATTCCAAGAACATTTGGCTGCTTGTCTCCGTGCCTTTTGGAGTTATCGTCTCTAAGATAGGTAGTATGGCATTCTCTATTGTCTTCTTTCCCGCTTGTAAATCTTCTACTTCTTGCTGCTTGGCTTGTTGGCCCTTTAGAGCCTTCACAACATTCTTTTTCATGTCCACTCGGATTTGATGCTCTTTGGTACATTCTTCTTCTTTTTGCTCCACTAGCCTTTCCAGGCGAGTGCATTCTTCAGTTTTTGATTGTGTCAGGTTGTACCAAGATGTGGTAGTACTCTGTTCTTCCTTTAACTCCTTTTTTAACCCTGCATTACGATCGGGTGTTGATTAGTAAACAACTTTCCAAGTGATTACTTCATTATCAGATTAAACATTTGACATTACTTACTAGTATTCTCTTTCATCAATGAACGGTTGCGGGTGTCTAGCTTAGACCTCTCATCACCAAGGCCTTGAAGCTGCTTGTGGAGATTGTTAATCATCTGTCGATTATCTACCAGAGTCTTCTCACGCGCTTCAAAGGTCGCGGCTAGATTCTCCTCAAGCTCCTTAACACGCGCTTCTAGGCTAGTGTTGCTGGGTTATTGTAGTTTTTCTACCAAAGCCTGTATTTGATAATATATTCATTATTGACTACTTTCTGGGAGTTTAACTAATTATAAATCAAGTGTCCTTACCAGGGCCGCTTCTAGATGTTTCCTGCAGCTTCACCCTCAGGACTCTCTTCAGCAGTTTCAACCTATAAGATGGTTATGTGGTTGTTCATAAGACTACTTTGGCATAATATTTATACACAAGCTTTTAAACAAGGCTACTTACATTTTTGGGAGACTTTTCCCTTGCTTGCAGAGTACTTTTGTCAACATTCGTGTTATGCCTCTCTGTTTCACCAGTCTGCGGCTTTTGCAGGTCACACATCATGGTGGTCACAAATAGCGGCCATGGTATATGAATTGGCGGATCAGATTGTACATACTGAGCTATTGGGCATACCTCTACATTAGCCGGGATGGTCTCTACTCTCTTAGGAGCGGCTTGCCCCAGGAACTAGTAGAGTAGCTGCTGGGTCTTCTTCTGGGGCCTTGTTCAAATCAAGCGCATAGTCTTCTACAGCAGCAGCGCCTGAATCGACGTCCATTGTAGCAGGGGATTTCTCTTTTTCCATCTCCAGGTCTGCTACAACGGCCGCATTAGCGGCTTTATCCAGTTCAGCCTCGACGAGTGGTTCTTCAATGACTTGTTCCTGTTCTGCTATGGCGGGTGGTTGTTCGGCACTTTTTTCCACTTCTGTGGTTCCAGGCAGTTGTTGAACTTCATCAGTTTGCATTGCTGTCAAGAATGCTTTAGCTGGTGACCTGTCATGAAACAAGTGACAGAATTACTCAATGACCACTTGAATTTATAAACATACAAAGCTCAAATGACTGCTTTACTTACTCTACAAGAGGTGTTGCTTTGGGCTTGAAACTAAACTTCTTCAACTTTGGGATGCCCATCTTCGAACTGGTAGTACTTCCTGTTGTACCACTTGCCATGGCACTAGTCGTGGAGGAGCTTTGGGGTGTTGTGATTAGTTTGGATATCTTGATCCGTTGGGATTCATCAGCACCAGGGACAAAACCACTCGACGGAGTCTCCGAGCGTGATCAGGCGGACCTTTTCCTCTTTACTCCTACAGGAATTGCTGGAGGCTCTCTTGAACACTCTGGTTTGAAAGTACCCCACAGGATTTTCGGTGTTGGCATCGACTTGTCAGGATCTTCTACTCCTATGGTATGATAATCTTCGATAATTACTGGTTCGGGTACAAGGGACTTACCCTTGGGGTCCTCCTGCTCTGTGGGATGTGTAGTTGTATCTTCATAAGAATTAGCTACGACTTCAACTTCAACAACGGCGGTTGCGTCAACATTTTCTTCAGCAGTTTGAGTTTTCTCCGAGGAGCTCTTGCTGAAGTCTTCCCACTCCTCCTAGGTGATCCCACCGACCGGTTCATCATTATCTTCATTGGAAGACTGCATCAAATAACCATTTGAATGAGAAGTGTTATTTCAAAATTATTGGCAAAACAAGGAATAAGATTACTTACGGGGCTTGGGGGCTTCCCCTTTGAGTACTCATTCACGATAACATGCTTTCTTGATACGCCAATGAACATGCGACACAATCGCATAAGCATTGTCTCGTCTGCAAATTTCTTCTGGTACCATCCTTGAGGGATCCGAGCTTCCCTCGTAGTCGTACCCAAGATTCACACGCTCCTGGAGTGGTTGCACCCTTCACTGTAAAAAGCTGAATACAATGCCTACTCCAGTAAGGCATTTCTTCTTCAGATGGTGTACTCGCTTTAACAAAGTGGGTACATCTTTGGCTTCTTCGTAGCTTGGCTTGGTGTTCCAGTTGCTAAAGTCTTTTGGGTACCACCCATCTTTCACTAAACAACTCTTACCATGGTTTCCTACTGTATTAAAGATACACAGGAGGAGATTAGTGCATACACAAGTAATATTATCAATAAAAGTAGTCGTTCAAGATAATTTACCGATGATAAACTAGTCAGACTTCCAATCTCCGCACGAGTCCTTAATCGGCAGGTCAAACCATTGATCCTTCATCTTTTGGCGGAATTGAATTCCAGCCCCACCGACTACTTCTGTCCTCTGGAAGTTGGGTTGGGGTTTGATGTGGTACAGAGCACGGAACAGGCAAGATTTGGTTTAATTCCAAGAAACGCCTCACAGGCGTGGACAGAGACATAGATGTACAAAATCCCATTGAGATTAAGATGATGGAGTTGCAGTTTATAGAAATCGATAAGTTCTAGGAGGAATGAAGAAATAGGCAACCCAATCCCACGCTCGCAAAATGAGAGAAATAATGGTATTTCATTGGTATTTTCAGTGGGAAACTTCAGATTCAAGAATAACTTCCATTCAAGAGTTTGTTGCGATAGGAGCAAACCTTGGGATACTATACCATTAAGATCATCCTCTGAGGCAATACAGAACTTCCAGGTATTAGCGGGTGAAGGATGCATCTTGGAGTTGGGCTTTGTGTTTGGATCTACCAATGACGACTTCTTCCTTGTGGTCTTCCTCTCTGTCGGCTTGGCAGATCCGGCGTCTTCGGTTGATGAGGACATCCTTGGGCATGATTTGGCTAGGCGCACGACAGTGTAGGCGGCAGCCATGTAACCGGTTTGGCCAGGCACACAACAATGTAGGCGGCAGTCATGGCCCAGTGGGAGCACGGTTTGGCTAGGCGCACGATAGTGTAGGCGGCAGCCGTGCACGCGGTTTGGCCAGGCGCACAACAGTGTAGGCGGCAGTCGTGGCCCAGCGGGAGCACGGTTTGGCCAGGCGCACGACAGTGTAGGCGGCAGCCGTGCACGCGGTTTGGCCAGGCGCACAACAGTGTAGGCGGCAGTCGTGCACATCTGAATTATCCCACCTCGCTTAACAAATGAGGAGGAAGCCACCTTAAAAGGGAGAGCCACCCTTCCCCTATCACACTAGTCTTTTAGGGAGATTGGGCCTTTCCTTGAGTGGGTGTGCCTAAGAACTGTTGGGGGCCGGGCAACCTTAATTTGTTGGGCCTCGGCCAACCCCACGCCTAGGTCGGATGCATCATCGGTGTTCTTAACGGCACCTTTCTTTTGACCCATGGCAGCTGAGCGTGTCACTACCTTGGATTTTTCTCGCATTAATCGATTGCAAAGTGGTGGTGCGACGCACTAAGGTTGCGCAAACATGGGGGCTACAAGCTCGGGGGCTGCACAGGCTCGGGGATTATCTGCTCTGAGCTCAGGAAGGAGATCAATTGAGGTGCACTAAGCAGGTGGAAATGAGCAAGGTCAAACCTCAAGATTTATAATAAGCGGCTAGGGTTACTATATGCAACAGTACCGTGGTGCATCACATTCCGCATCACAGTACCGTGGCGCATCAGGGCTGGTTTTTTAGGGATAACCTTCCTAACTAACCACCAATGACAGAATCTTTGGATGATTCAAGATTTGTGTAGATTTTTAAAAGATTTCCTTGATCTTTAAACCAAAGATATTTGCTTTAAAGCTCGAGGGCTGCTAGCGGATAATCCGGGATTTGAATTTTCCAAGATTTAAGGCACAAGTCACGCAATGACCTTCGACTGGTTTTAACAAAACTACTCGAAACTCGAGGGCTATACCCAATGGGTGCACCTACTCGGTGCACACCATTGCAACTACTCAAGTTAAAGACTGAAGATTACTTTTGAACCTCCAACTATTTAAAAGTAGTTGAAGGCTCAGGGGCTACACCCATTGGGTGCATCAAAAATGCACTCCAATGGAAACTACTCGACATAAAAAAGGAGTGTCTTGGGCTTAGTTCCAACTACTCGAATAATCAAGAGATGAGGCCTTGAAGATGTTAAAGCAGATTTAAGACTTGAAGCAAAGACGCAAGATGCTCGGGGGCTTGTGGGACCAGGATCCCTAGAGCCACTCATCTATGGGAATAAACTACTCGGCTATGGGAAGTTTATTCCCGACTACTCCAAACCAGTCGGCTACGGTGCAAGACGGCGTAGTAGATTGGGAGAACTAGTCATATATAGTTAGGAGACTCCCCAAAGTACCCTTCCAGTGCTTGCTCGCATACAGCCCTGTGGCTGTGGCAGCACTGGGCGCCTGAGCACTGCGGCAACTGGCACACGCAAGATGGCGACGCGCGGCGCATTAGCGCGCATGTCACGCTGGCCAAACCTAAGGGATGCGCAGCGGCGACGCCCTCAACGGCCGCGATGCGGCCATGGATCAGCGCCCCGGCATCCGTAGGGGCACTTGGTGCCTGGCTGCAGTGCCCGACCACTTGAACACCGCCAATGACCGTCGACCGGCCTCAGCCGGCGCAGATAGATGAGAGGGGGAGAGAGAAGGGGACGCGTGGTGGTGTACCGGTGTGAGCAATAGCAACGGCGGCGCATCAGCGCCTCCACGCGCGCCGGCCACGTCTATGAGTAGCACCAGCCACGTCCGTGTAACGCGTCAGTGAAGGCATCTAGGCCCCTATTTTAGTTTTGGTAATTAATGACAACCGTTGTGGACTAACAATTTCTTTGGATCATGGGAAGTTCAAGGCAAAGGTATAAGATATGGTTTTTATATTTGACCGGTCATGAGAAGATTAGAGGATGTAATATGACCGGGTTGGTAGGCTAGATAGCCGTATTATCAAGAGGGATCAACATCATTGGCTTGACGTGTCAATAGTGCCACTTTGATCATTGACTTGCATGTTGTGCATCTAGATGAGCGGTAACCTTCTTGGAAAATGCGTTATTGAAAATCTAGTGAAAATCCAGTTCTGTCGAGACTGGTTGGACTGTCCGCGGCTCTGGCTCGGACAGTCCGAGAAATTTGAATAAAATTTATTTTTAAAACATTGGAAAATTCCGTTCGAACTTAACCGGTCGTCTGTCAGACAGTCCGAGGGTGTAGGTCAGACTGTCCGAAGATTTCAGTTGACCGTGGGCCCATGTGCGCTGACTTGGTGAGCTGTGCGCTGATTGTCGGACTGTCCGTGATTGGGATCGGATAGTCCGTAAAATAGCTCAGATTTAGACAGAGACGGTTTTTGATGTTCCGGGGGGTAAGACCGTCCGACCTTGCCTGGCGGACCGTCCGAGGTTGTCTCGGACAGTCCGTGTGTGCGGGTCGAACAGTCCGGCTTGCCCAACGGTCATCTCCGACACACGTTTGACTGCGCGTTGTGACCGTTAAGTTTTGAATGCGGACAGTCTGAGGGTGCAGGTCGGATAGTCCGAGGTGGCTGTTTTCCACGCATTTTTGTACGTAACGGCTAGTTTTGAGGAGAGGGCTATATATACTTCAACCCCGCGGTCTTATAGACTCCCTTGGCACCTTGGGAAGCTTTCTTGACATTCCAGAGCCCTTGTTCTCCTCTCTCTCACTCACTTTCTTTGAGATTGCATTTCTTTGTGAGATTGAGAGCATCTAGTGTATTGCATCAAGGATTTGATCATTGTGGCACTAGGGATTCATCAAGCGAGCGAGTTGATTTGTTACTCTTGGAGGTTGCCGCCTCCTAGACGGCTTGGAGCTCATGATTCTATTGAGCACTTCAAGAAGATTGTGAAGTTGCCTTGGAGGATTGGTGTGAGAGGTTCTTGTGCTCACCTCGCCGGAGTGGTGAAGAGCAACTTTAGTGAAATTGATATTTGGAGCGGTTCTTTGGTTCTAACCGGCTTAGAGATCAAGAGGAGTCTTGATAGAGAAGCGGTTGAACATTGAATCCATCTCAACGTGGATTAGGGGTGACCGGCAAGTCATCGATACCACGGGATAATTTCTTGACTATTGTTTGTGAGTACTTTGAGGAATTTAATTTGAGCAAGTTATCTATCTAGAACTTGAATTGTATCTCATCATCCTAGGTTGCAAACCCCTCAACATAGTCTTAGAATAGCTAGCGATTTAATTTCCCTTGTGATTCTAATTAAATTTCTCTAGTGTTGTAATTGAAGTTTAAACCGCCTATTCACCCCCCTCTAGTCGGTAATCCTAGATCCTACAGTCACGGCGGTGCACGGCGTAGCCACGACAACGCCTCCGCTGTGCCCACGCGCAGTGCCTCCAGGCACCCCTCGACGGCGCTAGGTGGAAGTGGCACAAGGCAACGATTGGCGCTCCAAGACAACAGCAGCACCGGTGGCGCTTCGCGGTGGCGGTGGCTGAGGCGCGATGTGGCGACGGCGAGCCTTGCTGGTGGTGCACATAGCCGGTGGCGCGCATCGCGCGTAGGCGGCGGCGGCAGAAGGCTAGGGCGGTTAGGATTTGATCCCTAACAGCCTCGCCGTATTTTATACCGGCCGCGACGGCGGGCATGCCGGCTGGTGCGCTTCGCGGGTTGGCCAGGCAGCCCCATCTGTTGGGCCTTGCGCCAGGCCACACCTGGGCGGCACGCCCACGGCTGGCTTCGCCGATCGGGCCACGCCAAGCCAGCCAGCGCATGGGCTACGCACGCTCGGTGCTAGACGGGCTACCGCCTGGGCCTCGCCCGCTGAACCACGCGCCAAGCCTCCTGTTGGGCTCGCATGGGCTGCACAGTGAAAAGAAAAAAAAAAGAAATCAGCCCACAGGCCACATTTCCCTCTTTTCTTCGTGTGAATTAATTTAGAAGCCCCCAAACTTCTAATCATCCACGTGTTCAGAATATTCCTGTTCTACATGTTTAGATCATTGTAATGTTCTGTATATTTGTGTTATCATATAATATCCTCTGATATTTAAACCAATGTATGTATGCTATAATTACCGCAGTAATTAAGCATTATTTGATTCCGTATATCTCGCATTGGTTTGACACATTTTTCTTTCAGAACAATATTTTATTATGCCATTATTTTATTTGTACATTTTGGCATTAACTCTATGAGTTATATCATGCAAAGTTTTTGGAAGAACACAAGGCGATGCAACCTAGTCACTAGCTGCGATAAGTTCTTTTGAACTTATTTGCCCTGAGATCTAGGCTTTTAGGCAGCAATTTATTTGCTCGTCATTGTGAGGTCTACATCTTTTGATGACTACCTTCGTTGTGTATATCCAAAATTCATATAAACGTACATATGACTATCAAAGTCACGTATTCTGTTAGGAATTAAAATAATATTTTAAGCAGTTACTATGCATATTGTCCTTTACCTTAATATTTACTGTAAGAAACATCTTACATTCAATATTTTGCATACGTACAACACAACTTAATTTACATCAGTAAATTAATTCCATAAATGATCTCTCATGTTGAAAAATGGCTATTATAGCCAATAAGGATTTCATTGAATTATGATCAACAACAAGCCATAATTCTGCTAGACTTTGCCTATTTTCTCCCTACAAAAAGGCTATTGCAACAGCAATACCATCGCTATAGCTATGCCAAAGTTTCGTGGCAAGAAACCCAACAGAATTTCCAGGAAAAATGGAAAATGCAGAATTATTTCACAAACAAGGGTTATAAGAAAGTCAAAAACACTTTCAAGAATACTCGAAATGACAACTCTCAAATTTGTAACTCCGTGTAACTCCGCTCCCCGTATATATAAGGCAGAGCAGGGACCCCTCCAAACCAACTCAACCCTCATACACAATACAATCAAGCATACTGGATGTAGGGTATTACCCAATTTTCAGCCCAAACCTGTCTAAATCTTGTGTCGTGTGTGCACCATCATTCCTAGAACTCAGCGAAACCCATGAAATCTACTCTCTGAGGTACCCTAGATAGGTACTCGGTAGTTAAACACCGACACTTCCTCCGTGAGGTAGCGTGGCGTAAGTAAACCGCCGATGGTCCGAAACACCGACAACAGGGCTTGAGCCATAGTTTTTTCTTTTGACAGTTCTCTTTGGGACGGTCTTGAATAAGTTGGGAACAATTTCAGCCATAGTCTTCCCATCCAGCCATCTATCTTGCAAGAACAGGATGTCCTCCCCATTCCCAACTATAGCAACCACTGCCCAAGGTCGATATGGGTTGTTTTTTGTGCCCATAGCCATTGTATTCTTAATGCCATGCCAAGAAGTTCAAGATTATGAATTCCTAGACCTCCATACTCCAGTGGTCTTTGCACCTTCTCCCAGGAGACCAAACAATTGCCCCCATTGGCCTGACCATGACCCTTCCAAAGGAACCCTCTCCTTTCCTTATCAGGAGTTTTGAAGAACCATTTTGGTAAGTCGAGTGCTATTAGATGATAAATTGGTGCAGTTGTGAGCACTACCTTTACCATAACCAGCCTTCTTGCTTTGGTCATTTGGGAGGTCTTCCATCCAGGGAGATAGTCAGCCACTTTGTGTCAATCAAGGGCAACAACACCTCCTTGGTTGGCTTACCAATAGTGAGCGAGAGGCCAAGATATGTAAAGGGGAAAGCTTTGACACTGCAAGACAGAATATTGGCGGTTGTTGTCAACTCCTCATCAGAACAATGGATTTGGGACACTGAACTTTTAGAGATATTGGTTTGAAGACAAGATACATGACCAAACATATCTAAGAAATGCTTGATTACATTCAGAGCAAGGTCACTAGGCCTCAAAAAGATGACAACATCATCCGCATAAAAGGATACCCAATGCCGAGCTTGCTGAATAGCTAACGGCTACAATAGGCCTTGTCTGGTCACATATTGCACCCAGTGGCGTAGCTAGGAATTAACTAAAGGGTATGCCTCACCATTTTTTTGCCATACAATTCGGTTCAATCAACATATTTTCATATATTATGCAATATACAATTTCAAATGTTGTTAAATAACATCTACGTCTTAAACTAAACACTTGATTGCAAAAGTTGCATATATTAAAATACAAATAGTCCAAACATATTAAGTCCAAAATATGCATAAAAAAGCTCACAAAACTAAAATAGTTCGGAGATGATTAGCATGTTACTTCTAGTTTGTCCTTCACTTTCTAATGACCATGAAAGTCTTGATTATATCATCTTCATCCACTTCAAAGAAAATATCCCGCTCA
The DNA here is from genome assembly GCA_033239725.1 of Echinochloa phyllopogon. Taxonomy (NCBI): domain Eukaryota; kingdom Viridiplantae; phylum Streptophyta; class Magnoliopsida; order Poales; family Poaceae; genus Echinochloa; species Echinochloa phyllopogon. Next base: position 15,390,644 of record BTCW01000015.1, on the reverse strand, counting down.
ATGAATGTGACAAGACAATCATCCAAAAGACTATCACCCAACTTATTTTTGTGCTTTGTTTTGACTAAAGCCATTATAGAAAATACCCTTTCAACACTAGTCGTTGCCACCGGTAAAAGCAATACCAATTTGAGAAGCAAGTGAACCATATCATACACTTTATGTCTATTGGTTTCAACAAGCTTAACTGAGAGGTCAACAAGATTCTCTAGGCCTTTGAAGCTCCCATCTTGTCTTATGTCATCAATATAATTATCAAGTTACAGTTCTAGTTTTGGCAAATCAGTGCCTCTAATGTCATCAGGGTAGAACCCAGCTAGTTTGCATATCTTCTATGCATCAAAATAAGCAAATGAATTGGAAGGATTGAACGTCGACATGCAAGAAAGCAACTCCATATTTCTCTTCTAAAGTGGTCATCATTTGTTTGATTCCGTACATACCTTGCGGATTTTCCATAAGGCACATAATTTTCCTCCATAGCAGGAATTTCTACACCATGTTTGTTGCAAAACAAAGTGACCCTTTCAAGAAATTGATTCCAACCATTAGATCTCAATTGTTGCATTATACTCTTTGCAACATTAACTAGAGAGATGGCATTAAGAATATCCTGCTCCCTTCTTTACAAACATTCAGATAACTCATTTTTGTATCCGAAAATAACAAATATTAAATGTGCAATGAAAACAAACTCAAAGGACTCAAATGCTCCAACCATAAAATGTATTTTTTTCCAATCAGCCTTATATGCAGTATCATCTCCAAGAGTGAATAGTACATCATAAATTGAAGGATACATAGCAATGATGTTGGATATAGTTTTGTAATGAGAGACCCACCGAGTCTCACCAGGCCTAGGCAACCCCATCTCTTGATTTAATCCACTCCCAGTTTTAAGTTCACCGCAATCAAGTGCTTTCATGATTTGTTCAAGTCTAGCATTTCGAAGCATCCCATGACGCTTACAAGAAACTTCAATAATATTCAGCAAGAGAGATACTTGATAAAAAAAACCCTTTCAATCAGTATTGCCCTTGGCAACAACAACAAGAACCCGTTGGAGTTGATGTGCAAAATAATGAATATAATAAGCAGAAGGTGACTCTTGCATGATCAATGTTTCTAGCCCTCTAATATCTCCTTTCATGTTGCTTGCCCCCTTGACCACGAATTTGAGATGTAGTCAAGCCATGACTTACAAGTAAAGCTTCAATTGCTTCCTTAAGTGATAAATAGCTGGTATCATCTACATGAACAACTCCAATAAAGTGCTCACATGGCCTTTCCAATTTATCGATATAACGCAGACAAAGAGCTAGTTGTTCTTTGTGTGATATGTCACTAGACTCATCAGCTAAAATTGCATAGGGATCAGAACCAAGTTCTTCAATTATTTTTTTTCTAGTTTCCGTGGCACAACAATGAATGATCTGCTTCTGTATCTCTGGGCTAGTTAAAGTGCAATTACCTGGAGCATTCTTCAAAACATACTTGTTCACTTCTTCACCGTTTGCTGCAAGAAATTTCAGAATTTTAATGAAATTCCCTCTATTGCTAGAATATTCTCTTCCATCATGCCTAAGGAATGCCAATCCTTGATGCAAAAGAAACTTCAAACATCTAAGTGAATAAGACCCCGTTTGTTTCCTTCTCACTAAAGTTTAGCCCCGTCACATCGGATGTAAATATGTTAATTAGGAGTATTAAACATAGATTAATTAAAAACCTCATTACATAAATGAGGACTAATTTGCAAGATGAATCTATTAGGCCTAATTATACCATGATTAGACAATGTAATGCTACAGTAAACATATGATAATTATGCATTAATTATAGCTTAATTAGGCTTGTTAGGTTTGTCTCGCGAAATAGACATGACTTATGCAATTAGTTTATGTTTAATACGTATAATTATCACTTATTTAAAGCTCTAAACTTTAGCACCTGTATCCAAAATCACCTAAGTCAACCTGATCTTGTAAAGACGAAGATCCTCGTCGCTCCACTTGTCAATGTGATAATCAATTGCAACTTTGGGATTAATAAAACCAATATATCTCTCCTAAGCTGCCTTGTGTGCCATAGAGTACTCATGTTTAAGAAGTGTTTTATTTCCTATATTCCAATTTCTCCAACCATCTGCAATAAATGTATCTGACCCACTGCCCTTCTTGAACAAGTAACATATAAAACAAAATGCTGCATCCTTCTTAATGCTATATTCAAGCCAATTATAATTATAAAGCCATACAAAATTGAATTGATGATCTTTTTTTTTCTTTCTAATTTTTCTTTTTGGAAAAATATGTTCCATTGGTTTCAGTGCACCTTTACCAATATATGCTCTTCTAATTGCATCTTGATTATTAACGGGGTAGCTTTGAATGGGCAACCTTTCACCTGGATCATATGGAAGACGGTCGATGTCATAAACCACCGGTGGCGACACATCTTCAAGTGGAACCGAAGGTGAAAACGATGGCACAGGATTCACAGGTTCCTCAATCACCCTCTCTTGCTCACGAGGTTGCTCTTCCACCATAGTTGCGGCAGGGACTGGGGAAGGAGTTGAAGCTGCAGCAGTAACCGCCTTCTTCTTTGCTACATGTTTTTGGAAAAGAGATGCAATATCTCCGTTCATCTTCATAATTCTGAATTATATAACGAAACATAATTCCATAAATATTTGTTTTGATTACAATAATATGAATAGAATAACACCTAATAAATCATAAGTTTTACGACGTGTACATTAGTACATACCTTCGCAGCGCCGCGATTGCGAGGAATGAAATGCACCAGCTGAGGGGAGTGCCTTGGCCCTTGGCTGATAACCGCAGTGGCTGCAGCGCGCCTGCGTGCGGCCTGTCTGCAAGTGCAGGGAATTGGCCCTCGGTGAATTAAGCAATTAGGCAATTAGCGATGGCCTGCAGTTCCGCTAGCAAATTAGCGTCTATCTACACTTCTACGCGAGTACGCGACTACGGCACTCGAGCACTCAGCACTACGCGTCGGCGGACGAGCACGCGAGGAGCACGCAGCGGCACTTCGGCAGCGGCTAGCAGAGCTGTGGAGGGATCACCGTCGGCTGTCGCGAGTTCGCGACGCGCGAGCGGCGCACAACGAAACGTCGCGTCGGATGCGGCAGCGGTAGGCCTGCTGGTCTGCATGAGCGGTAGGGTTGCGCAATGAAACGTCGGACACTCGGATTGCTTGCACGTACGGGCCGTTGGACGTCAGCCGCGGTTGTTTTTTGGTTTTTTATATGGGCTAGCCGGCTGGGCTGTACTGTTGAACCGGATTCTACAGGGCATGCCGTGGGATTCTACAGGGTATGCCTCGGCCCACCCGGCATATCCTGTAGCTCCGTCCATGACTGCACGAGGGAATTTAGAACATCCATTACTAGTAGAAACATAATAGGAGAAAGTCGATATCCTTTCCGGAGGCTCCGACGACGAAGGATAGTATCTCCCAAGTTTTATTAGGGGAGCACTAAGAGCACTTGAAGACGTGCCGTGCCCCACTCTCTTCTCAGAGGAGAGTCAAAAGGTAAATAAAAAGAAAAACAGGAAAAGTCCTTCATAAAAGAAAAGAGGTGAAAAGGCCAGAAAACAGCAAAGAGAAGGAAAAAGTACAAGGCCGTACAGGGGAGCAGCCACCCCGAAACCCGCCGACTAGTGGGCCCGTGCACTCTCCCACTCCTGTCTCTACTCTCCCGTTCCCACTTCCACCACTGCAGAGTGGAGAGAGAGAGAGAGAGAGAGAGCTCTCCGACTCGGAGCGCCGCCGCCGCCGCCGCCGGAGCTCGAGACCAATGGGCGGCTTTGCGACCTCGCGCCCGGCCTCCGTCGCCCTATGCGCCTTCCTCACCTTCCTCAACCTCTTCGCCTTCCTCCTCGCCGTCGGCGCCGAGCGCCGCCGCAGCACCGTACGCGCCCCTTCTCCCTCCCCTTCGATCCCTTCGCGTTTCATCCTGGCACACCGGCGCGCCCGTCTTTGAGATCTACGCGTGCTCGCTGGGGATGCAGGGGAAGGTGGTGCCGGACGAGTACGACGACCGCTCCTACTGCCTATACGGCCCGGACGCCTCCACGGTCTACGGCGTCTCCGCCTTCTTCGTGCTCCTGCTCCAGCAGGCCATCGTCACCGCCGCCACGCGGTGCCTCTGCTGCGGCCCCGCGCTCTCCTCCCGCGGCTGCGCCGTCGCCGCGTTCGTCCTCTCCTGGTGCGTGCCTTAAACCCTAGCTCCGCACCTAAACACTGAATCCTGCATTCCTTCCTTCTTTCTTCTTTCTTTGATGTGAATGTGGCTTCATGGGATGATGATGCGGGCCACGGGTTGTAGGTTGGTTGGTAGATTTGGTTCAATTTGTGTAGGTTGCTTGCGGCTTTGAGTGTTGCAAATCTGAATCTGTTTGTTCAGTAACAGCTATGGTTTCCCTTTGGATGCGTGATTTGGAAACACATAGGTCTCTTATGTTATTTGAAGATGTTAGGGGTAGGGGGTTCTGGATGTTTTCAGCAGTTGTTCTTGCCTGGATAACTTTCAGAATTGTTATTTTCTTTGTAAGATTCAGACACAACATGCTTGTGTTAGATCCTTGCTAGTGGGGCACTGCTTATTTCAATATACTAGAACATATGTATTCTGTAATGCACCTATAGATGGATGGATTTGCGACATAGTTATTTGTACCATTACCAGTCGGACCCCTCCATTAGTGGATGAGTACTGGAAGAACTATGTAGCTTTTGTATGGCTATCCTTCACAAATATTGAACTAGTTTTGACATAATCATTCGATAATCCTGTAAATTTTACTTTTGAAATCGTGCAATAGCTTATGCATTAACACCTGATATTCGGTTAATTCATTGTGGATCACATTCTGCTGTTTGAATTATGTGGATCTGTCTCCTACAGCTTCTTATGGTCCAAATGCTGAAGGTTTAATCAAGCACATATATTCACATTTAGAAGAAGAGAGTACTATCACTTGATCAAACATTGTCAAATGTGTTTCTCTGAGGCAGTATATCCAGATGGCATATTATCTCCATTTTCCAAGCTTTACCTAACTCATGCTTTTGATTTGTATGTGACATGCCTGCTGTCTGCATGTTAATGGTTGCCCTTGGTGTCCTCTCAGATAGTTCTTTTTTATTGCCATATATGATTTAATTGTTTGAAATGTGTGTTGAATGTTTAATTCACATACCAAAGGTGACTTATCATTGTTGAATTGATAAAAGTGAAAGAAATAGATTTCAATGTTCAGTATTCAATTGCAATCATTTTCTTGAGAAGTTTTTTTCTAAAAAAAAACTTGCTACCCATTAATATGCATCTCAATGTGGAAACTATGAACTGCCAATCCTCACAAGAGTTGCCTTTTCTATTCACTGATAATCTCTGTCGTATACGCCACCACAAGTTCATCCTGTTTTACGGAATTGTAATCACAATGAAGTTATGAGCTGTTTCAGCAGTAATCTTTTCCAATATATAACATATCATGTGTGCCCCACCCTTTTCTTTGGGACCATGGACTGGCGGCGATGCCTGCTGATTATAGATTAATGATCATTGTTTATTATGTACAGCGTGCCTGTTTGTGAAATCAAGAACAGACAGAAAATCTGGACTATTTCAATAATAGTAATATTTAGAAAAAATCGTAGTTATAACCCCAAGCTACTTGGTTAGTGGTGCTGAATCTTACGTTTTGACCAGACCTCAAAAGTTTCACAAAATCTACCCTAATCAAATTTGTCTGCATCCAACCAGCCCATCTGTATGTTGAGTCCCATGTGGGAACTGTGTCAAAGGCTTCCTCAACTATGGATGGAATCGTCCTGCTGTCCTCTATACTGAGTTCAGTGAGTCCAGCAATCTGTTGTTTGGTTAATGTGGGGTTTTGTGAAACCTTGTGTCCATAAAGCCTGAGGTGAAGCACCAGCAGCCAAAAAACCTAGACCATTAAACAAGTTTTTCTCTGAAATTTACTTGCCAGGATGTGATTTCTAAACATGATTGTTCTGGTTTGCTCAAATCAGTTTGAATGTAGAATGTTACATCCCTGATCAGTTGACTTCCACCTACCAGCTGTGTATTAATATTTCATTGGTTTCTTACAGCATCATCTTTGCTTCATATAGTTTCTTGTATACTATTTTATTATTCAGCATTCAGTACACTAGGGCTATGGGAATTGCCTCAAGTTTATTTTGTTGAGTTTGATTTTTCTTCGTCTGCATCGATCTTCCTCATCTATCCAAGAACAGTAGCTGTTAAGACTCCACTTCTGCAATAGGCAAAATTTGTTTTGGGCCACTTTTATTTGTGGTCTTTGCTCTAGGACACTGTTATTATGGAACTTGGCCAGTGCCCAGTGGACACTATCTTTTTGGTGCATTTGTCATTGGACACAATTTAGTGTCCTTCAGCACAGCTCATGTTTGCTACAGCCTACAGGACACTAAATTGTGTCCTGCTGAAAATGCACCCACAGGATATTATTTTCTTGCCCACAAAATAATGGTGTCTTGTAATGTAATTTCCCGCAATTTATGCCTGCCTTGTACAGAACTAGGTTGGAAAACATATACTTACAATTGTCCTAAAAAGTAGCAGCTGATCTTACTGATGCAAAAGCTTTAGTTTATTAAGCCAGATATGGACATTGAATTCCATTATTCAGTTTGGTTTGGCACTCTGGCAATTTTGAATTTGGTGGATCAATCAGATGTGGCTGGTGTGCCAATGTTTTCATGTTGATGCTGGGTTTATGTGTTCTGAAAGTGCCATTTGGAACGAATTTTGTCAACCTTCTCATGGGTGTTTTTCTGGTCGCCAGGACAACATTCCTCATTGCGGAAGCTTGCCTGATAGGAGGATCAGTGAGGAATGCAAAACACACCAAGTATTTAGGCTACTATATGAAGCATGACTTGGTGTCCTGCGCCGCCCTTCGCAAGGGGGTCTTTGCAGCAGCTGCTGCCATGATGCTCATCAACCTCTTGGCATCCCTTGCCTACTACTGGAGTTACTCGAAGGCCGCAACCGGTGGGTTCATGAAGCACCAAAATGAGGTTGGCGTGGGCATGACGGATTACGGCCTTGACAAGGGCGTTTCTGGGCCCTGAGTGAGCTGGCATTTTGTTTCTGTGTCCGCACTAGCCGTCGTACTCGTGCCTGCAGTATATATATATATATATATATCCTGTGCCTGAAGCTTTGTTGTTGCTCTACTCTGTGAACGACACCAGAACTGTACCCTGATACGGAAGTTCGTGGTAATCTTGTCGTATGGTTCACGAGCTGTGTAAAAATGTGGTAGCGTTCAGTATAATTTTGCGGTTGTGCTGGCATGGCTTGTGATGCTCAGTTCCTTGCTTGCAGTTGTACGTTGGGAAATGGTAGTAACAGAACATGGAAAATTCGTCACTTTGATGTTCGTTATCACAGGATGGTACACAGGTACTGTACTAAATTTCCATTAAATCATCCACTTAAATGGATCTTTATTCACCATCGAAAGGCAGTGCTTCCGTGCTTAAGTCCGGGCATGTAGTGTACCGTGTACGTTGCCATTTACCGCACATAAAGTAGTGAGAATTAGTACATGCCACAGTGTACGTTGCCATTCACCATCAAAAAACTCTTTGATCTCGGCATTTGGAACTTGTTGGGTGGGCTAATTTTTTAAAATCTAGAGTGCTGGTGCTAAAAAGTCCAATACAGAGGACGTACAGGAATATATAACACAACTTTTAACTAGTTGTTTGGCTAGGCGCAGTTCTGTTGCCATTTCTCTTGTCGACAGAGGCCCAGAGCTACTGGAAAATCCCATTGGGTGGCCTGCTTGGTTTCTTGCAAATACACGTAAAATGTGCCACTTTCTTTATAGATAATAGAAATAAGTTCCGGCTTCACCTTTCTCTACTGAGAAAAGATCAGTCCCCAATTATTACAAAGTTGCATTATACACCACTTCATAAAGACCGGAAGGCGGCGGTGAGGAGGTCCGGAGGCTGCCGTGCGGGCACTCGTTCCACCGGGGGACTGGCGCGCCGCCGGCGGGACGTGCCCACGCTCTGGGACGGCGAGCATGAGCTCAGCGACGACCTCGTCATCTGGTTCTCTTCCCTCTTCATCGCCGGCTTGTAGATACTAGTTGGTTTTGGTCAGAAAGCTGCGCCAATGGGACGCGCTTCCGGATGTCGTTATTCATCGCTTGCACTTCAGCCTGGAACACATGGATTCGTATAATATCTGTGATGATGGTGTTCTCATCACTTTCCCTTAGTCATGCATGTGGAGAGCTAAATCTAGCAGTTATCTCCCTTAGCTGCAAGGGTATATAAACATACCACTTTGCACTCTCGAGCCAAATAGAGGAGAACCAAAGGGGTAGGGAAGCGCGAGCCAACGCGGATCTGTCTCAGTGTCCGTGGCTAAGGTCTCTTTGGATTCACTGGCTAAAGTTTAGCAGCTAGGGATTCAAACGGAAGCAGCTAAAACTCAGCTAAACTTTAGTTACATGTCAAAAGTTACACGATTCTTTTAGCTGATTGATGCTAGCTAAACGAGTTTAAAAACCAAAATACCCCCACATGTTTATGAAAATTTTCCACCGTCACATGATTCTGTCCATAATTAATGAAGGTTAGGATAGTCCAATTAATTCAATTAGCTGATGGATCCAAACACCCCTAGCTAAAGTTTGTGTACGTACTCTTTAGCTAGCTAAAATAAACCACTACAAATTAGCTGATTAAACTTTAGTTTGGGTGGATCCAAACAGGGCTAAGCACGCCGCTTCCCTTCCTGGATCGTAGAAAAGTAAGGCATATTTCATTTCAGAATGGAATAAAACTTGGTATATTTTAACTAACCGACCACACGCACTGATTATAAGTATACTTTTTTTATGAGAAACATGACTTGGAGATCAGATTCCATTAATACGTACAAGTCTTTTTAAATGACATGTATTCCGAATCATAGCGAGAGGGAGGAGTACAAATTTGAGAAAATAGTACTCAAGTGATAGTTTTTTCATCGCCCAAACTTTGGCTCGCCCACAATCCAAATGCAACTATTTTAGCCCTAGTTTTGATGCGAACCCGCTAGGGTTTGTGCCCAATCTTTTGATGAGAGGCGTGGTGATAACTCGATTGGATGAGACGACGTTCACGGTCTGACTAAAGCCTTTCAGGATGCTGCATCTTAGCAACCGATACACCACCTCTGCTGCAATCTTGTGGAGCGCGTCATCCGGCCACTAGGGCACCTGTCCTGCAAGCAATCAAAGAACTAGCAAGAACAAGTATCGAACAAGTACTGAATTTACTAGATAGGAATGAAAAGTTTCAATATCAAACTCAATCACAAGCGAAGTTGGGTTCCGAAGACTCGAAGACGGGCAGCTGGACCAGCACGCATGCTTACAAGCAAGAAGCAAAGGCTAAACCTGATCTAATCAAAACCCAAGTGTTCTTGGCGGCGGCTAAAGGGTATAAAAACGTGGGAGGACGACCACAGGGGTGATGGGGTCATGCTCCAACCCTAGGATGCGTTAATAATGGACTTGACTTATACACGGTCCATTGGGCCAAAACAATGACGCAACATCGTGGGCTGAAAATGTCTCGGTACAAAAATGACGATTGCGGCCTACTCCGAACAGATATTGATGTGAGGTCGGATCCGTTGGAAAGTAGATTTGATAAGCTTTTCATGAAGTACTTCAATGCCCCAATCTGAGTCCGTATGTGACCGTGGCGTCCATAACAAGTCGATGCTTTTCTGCAGTCCGAATCCTGCCCACGCGAGTCCTTTTCCCTTTCAGCCCTTTCCTTGATTTCTAAGCAGAACAAGAGTTCCCGGGTCTCCACAATCTAAATATGATGAACATGAACTTAGGAGTGAACTTACCTGATGATTAAGTTGTCTATGTGTAATAGGACCAGCAATGATAGGAGGCTATGGTGTGGATGTATCTTGTACAGGAGGAGATGCCGTGGATGTATCGCCGGCGGTGATTTCCTCATCAAATTTGGCACTTCTCATTGGACTTGGCTAACTAGGGTCACCAACCAAACAAGCCCTTAATGCATGGAAGCTTGGCCAATATATTGGTGCCACATCGTGCATGCAAGGATTTTGACAGCCCAACCAAATTGGGGCGGAGGAATCCGCGGCCTTTGTTCTGCCTTTGGAGAAGTCATGCTAACGTTTTTGAAGGTCGACCAAACTTAGGCTTCCATCCAAATTCTTGCATTTTTCTGGGCTTGGTCAAATTTGGCTTGGCCCACTCAGGGCTACGAACCAAACATGCCCCATGGGCCGACTGCATCCACTAGATGCGGAGGTGTCTTCTGGACTCGGAGGCGGCCCGCGGCCCGGATCGTGTCCGGCTCGACCTCCTTTTCTTAATCCTTACTAGGTGATGTACCCGGCCATTGCTATATGGCCCGTACGTTGCTACAGGCTGACTCCATGTTCAATATAATCTAGGTAAAATGCCCGTGCGTTGCAACCGGATAAAAATTATTTATAGCACGATACACATCATCAATAAAACAATCTGTTAAGTATACACCATCAGCGATGAATTGTTTTATGCCGCTAAACAGAAGAATAATGACCAAACAATCATCACAAAAATCTCTCAAATATCACGTTAATTCATCTCATAGACATTCATATAATCTATATAGAAGCATGAAGAGTAAATTTCCTTCAAAATGACCTCACACAACCACATTAATTCATCTGCACTTATGGCATGTACTCAAAGAGTCAACGATAACCTCCACTATTACTCAACTTCAACATGAACACAGGTTGTAGTAATCACACCATACAACACCATAAAAATAGGTGCTATGAATTTGATGCCAAAACCACAAGACGAGCCTTACTACAAAACCCTACCGATCCCCTTTGTAATGGAGCAATTCAGAATGCACAACTAGAAGTTCCTATCATGTTCAGGGAAAAAAGTTCCTATCATGAACTTGAACACAACTAACATAACTGGAATGTTATTCTTACCAGGAAATAAGATGGACACAATGAACTCCCATAGGTGACTCGGTCGTTGTGGTAGATGTTTAGACCGTCTTCTGACATATGAGACTTTGTTTGTTAGGTCAATGGTAATTCATGCACATAAAAATGAACCAGATTACATTGCCGGAGGTGACCCAAACTAGCCTTTGGCCTGTTTGGTTGAGTCAAAAAATTCTAAAAAATCAGAAAGATAAAGAAAAAAATTGATTAAGTTGTTTTCAGTTTTTCAGGAAACGTTCCTGATTTTCTGTAGACCGCATCCTAGCTCCTAAAAAAGTTGCAAATATGTGTGGTTGGAGCTTTTGATATCCCTGTTCAAACAAAAATATAAAAAAATAGTTGAAACAAATAAAAAATTCATGATTCCTATTAGTCTTGGAGGAAATTGCTGAAAACATTAAAAACAATTGCATAGAGTGCTGTTTTGCTTGTTCCGTGAGTATGGGTCGCGCTCACCAAGGTAATAACAATCGTGATGACCCTTATGCTAAGATTAAGTTTACCATTCCATCTTTTTCGGGTCATTATGATGCTGAGGGTTACCTTGATTGGGAGATGACAGTAGAACACAAATTTTTTGCTCACCTTATACCAGAAGAACATCAAGTTAGACAAGCCACTAGTGAGTTTAAGCACTTTGCTATTATTTTGTGGACTGGTCTAGTTGGCGATGGTAGAGCACATACATCTTGGAATGAGCTTAAGGTGCCTATGCGTGATCGTTTTGTTCCTCCTTCATATCATAGAGATTTGCGTAAGAAATTGCAGCGTTTAGAACAAGGAGAAACTTCTGTGCATGATTACTGTGGTGCTTTGCAAAAAGGCATAATGCGTTGTCGTATTGTAGAAGGTCCTGATGATTGTATCTGTCATTTTTATTTAGGCTTGAGGCGTGATATTCAGGACATAGTTGATTATAAGGACTTTAACACTGTCGACCGGTTGTTTCAATATGCTATGCTATGCCATGTACGACGCTATTTTCGGGGCTGCCCAAGCCAACTTCTTTTCGAGCACCCCCACCAGCGAGCAAGCGATCCACACCTTCGACAGCTGCTGCACCATCACCGCCACCACCATCTTCTGCACGTTCTTCGGATTCAGGTAAAAATTCTTTGCAGGAGGGCAGCAAGAGTACCACCTCGACACCTAGACTTCCAACATTCAGTGCAATCGTTGCCATGGGCTTGGCCACGTGCAGAAGGATTGCACTAGTCAGCGGGCATACATTGCTCCAAAGATGGATACATAAGCACCTCCGACGTTGAAGATGCTGAGGCAAATGATATTGATGAGGATCGTGGCATTGCATTTGTTAGTGAGGACACAACGGCCTTTAGAAACATCATTGTGCAACGAGTACTCAGCGCATAAGTACAACAACTTGAGAAGATCCAATGCCATAACTTGTTCCAATTTTTTTTTTGTCATCAACAACTGTCCCGCACGTGTCATCATTGATGGAGGTAGTTGCAATAATTTGGTGAGTTCTGATTTGGTCAAGAAGCCTGGCTTGGCCACATGCCCTCATCCCCATCTATATGGTATTCAGTGGTTTAGTGATGCGGGGAAAGCTAACGTAACACAAATCTGTAGAGTTTTTTTTCTCAATTGGTACATATGTTGATTCTATTGACTGTGATGTCGTACCTATGGACGCTTGTTCTCTTTTATTGGGACGTCCTTGGGAATTTGATAATGATGCTATACACCATGGAAAAAGTAATAAATACACTTTCATACATAAAAGAACAAAAATTACTTTGCTAGCTATTACACCTGCTGAAATTGTACAAGCTGATAAAGAATGAGCTGCTAGTTTGCATGATAAGGAATCTAAAAATCAGCAAGTTGCTAAATCTATTTACCCACCTAAAAAGGATAAGTCTGCACCAACTTCTGAGGTCGAGGGAATTAAATTAAAAGGAGGAGTTATGCTCGCAATGAAATCTGAACTTGCTGAACTTTCTGATGATGATATGTGCTATGCTTTGGTATGCAAACGAGCTTTGTTTTCGCTTGATGATATTGCTAGCTCCTTACCTCCTGTTGCCACTAACATTTTGTAGGAGTATGAGGACGTTTTTCCAGCTGAGTTACCATAGGGACTTCCACCTTTGAGAGGGATAGAGCATCAAATTGATTTGATTCCCGGAGCCACATTGCCGAACCGTGCTGCTTATCGCACCAATCTCGAGGAGACTGATATTCAACGACAAGTCCAAGAACCGTTGGACCGTGGGTATGTACGTGAAAGCCTTAGTCCTTGTGTTGTTCCTGTGCTTTTGGTTCCCAAGAAAGATGGTACTTGGCGTATGTGTGTTAATTGTTGAGCTATCAATAATATTACCATTCGATATCGTCATTATATTCCTAGGCTAGATGACATGCTTGATGAGTTGTGTGGTGCTATAATTTTTACAAAGATAGACTTGCGTAGTGGTTACCACCAAATAAGAATGAAACTTGGAGATGAATGGAAAACAACTTTTAAAACCAAATTCGGGTTATATGAGTGGTTAGTTATGCCTTTTGGTTTAACCAATGCACCTAGTACTTTCATGCGATTAATGAATGTGGTTTTGAGGGCTTTTATTGGGCAATTTGTGGTGGTTTACTTTGATGATATATTAATTTTTAGCAAGTCTTTGGATGAACATATGAAACACTTACGTGTTGTTTTTGATGCTTTGAGAGATGCACATTTGTTTGCTAATCTTGATAAGTGCATCTTTTGCACCGATAGAGTTTCTTTCCTTGGCTATGCTGTTACTCCACAGGGAATTGAGGTGGATGCGATGAAAATTGAGGCCATTGAGAGTTGGCCGTTGCCCCAAACCATCACACATGTACGGAGTTTTTTGGTCTTGTAGGTTTCTATCACTGCTTCGTCAAAGATTTCAGCACCATTGTTGCGCCGTTGCACGAGTTGACGAAGATAAGTGTGGTGTTTCATTGGGGAAAAGCACAAGAGGAGTCCTTTGCAACTTTGAAGTACAAGCTTACGCACACGCCATTGCTGCAACTTCCAAACTTTGGTAAGACTTTTGAGTTAGAATGTGATGCTAGTGGAGTTAGCATTGGAGGTGTTTTGATGCAAGATGGTAAACCAGTTGCATATTTTAGTGAAAAGTTGCTAAGTGGGTTGAATTTATTGAAACTTTTCCTTATGTTGTCAAACACAAGAAGGGGAAGGATAATGTGATTGCTGATGCTTTGTCTAGACGATATACTTTGCTGTCACAACTTGATTGTCGGAATTTTAGACTTGAATAGATAAAAGAATAATATGCGCTTGGCCCTATTTTAAAGATGTGTTGCTGAATTTTAGAGAGGGACGTGCATTGAACAAATTTGTGGTTAATGATGAGTTATTGTTTAGAGCTAGCCGAATATGCATTCCAGTTGGTTCAGTTCGTCTTTTGTTGTTACAGGAAGCACATGGAGGAGGGTTGATGGGACATTTTGGTGCTAAGAAGACTGCGGATGTTTTGGCCTCGCATTTTTTGGCCTCATATGAAGAGAGATGTTGAGAGGTTTGTTTCTCGCTGCTCCACATGTCAAAAAGCTAAGCCTCGCTTGAATCCACATGGGTTATACATGCCTTTCCCAGTTCCTCATCTCCTTGGGCAGATATTTCTATGGACTTTGTTTTGGGATTGCCTAGGACTAAGAGGGGGAGTGATAGAATATTTGTTGTGGTGGATCGTTTTTCTAAGATGGCACACTTTATACCATGTCATAAGAGTGATGATGCTATACATATTGCAGCCCTCTTTTTCAAAGAGATTGTTCGTTTGCATGGTATGCCGTCTACCATTGTTTCAGATCGCAATGCTAAATTCTTGAGTCATTTTTGGCGGACTCCGTGGAATAAGTTGGGCACAAAATTGTTGTTTTCTAGTACTTGTCATCCACAAACTAATGGACAAACGGAGGTCGTGAACCGTACTTTGGGTACTATGTTGAGAGCTATTTTGAAGAAAAATTTGAGGATGTGGGAAGAATGTTTGCCTCATGTTGAGTTTGCATATAATCGAGCAACACATTCTACCACCAAGGTAAGTCCTTTTTAGGTAGTGTATGGTTTCAACCCTCGTGCTCCTATTGATATTTTACCTTTGCCTACTAGTGAAAGGATTCATAATGATGCCAAGGAATGTGCTGAATTTATTTTACAAATGCATGAAACAACTAAGCACAACATTGAAAAGATGAACAAAAAGTATAGAATTGCTG
Source organism: Echinochloa phyllopogon (assembly GCA_033239725.1). NCBI lineage: Eukaryota > Viridiplantae > Streptophyta > Magnoliopsida > Poales > Poaceae > Echinochloa > Echinochloa phyllopogon. The sequence continues at coordinate 15,375,316 of BTCW01000015.1, read as the reverse complement.
GTAGAAAAGGTAGGAAAGAAGTAAAGCTTGAACCGGATGAGTTAGTATGGTTGCACTTGAGAAAATAAAGATTTCCAGATTTGAGAAAGTCTAAGTTGATGCCAAGAGCTGATGGTCCATTTAAAATACTTGAAAAGATTAATGATAATGCATATAAATTTGAGTTGCCCCCGAGTTTGGGGTCAGTACCACCTTTAACGTTTCAGATTTGAGGCCATACTTGGGAGAAGATGATGAGCTTGAGTCGAGGACAACTTCAATTCAAGAGGGGGAGGATGATGAGGACATCACTCCTATGGATACTCACAACAATCATCCATTGATCGTTCAAGGTCCAATCACTAGAGCTCGCTCGACAATTGAATTTAGACGTGAGCTCGTTCCTAAGTACTTCTCTATGTGTTGGGGGCGATCATTAGGGGTACCCAAACTTATGGGATAATCACCCTTGTTAAAACGCTAATTATTGCCAAACTCATGCACATATCAGAAAAGAGGAAAGCAAACAAAGGCCCACGGCCCAGCAACAGTTAAAGGCCCATTCGAGGCACCTCACTAGGCGCCTCGACGCGCACCTCAATCTCCGCTTCGCTCGAGGGAAGCGACCCCTCGAGCGAATCGAAAAACTCCGTCTCGATCGAGGCTTGAGGGTCGAGCCTCGAGCAACCCACGAATGGGAAAAGCTCCGCCTCGGTCGAGACCTCCGCCTAGAAACGCAGTTGATGACGCTCGTCGCCGCCTTGAGTCCAAAGTCAAAAAGGCAAATCTCTCGCCATGCCGCTCTGACAGCCATGACCCCCAATCGCATCTGCCAACCCCCGTCACTATGCTGCCAACCAAGGCTGTGTGCGGACATGCCGGCGCTGTGCGAACAGAGCACGTCACTCCGAGCTCCTGTGCTACCAACTCCGGCAACCCGAAGCCCTCGATCGGGTAGGAGAGACCCTCGAGCACGTAGCAGGATAAGGAGGATGGACGGCGGAAGCATGGCGGGCCATTCCGAGTACTCTGCAACGTACTGTGCGACCATCCCCGGCACTGTGCGAACACGCCGCCACTATGCGAACAGGGCCGGGTCATTCCTACTCCCTGTGCTGCTGACTCCCGCAGTAATTTTCCACGGAAAGGGCTGTGCACAGGCATGTGGGACCCTTGAATTGGCGTACGAACGAGTCACTACGGCATGCAGGTCAGCTCAGACCCTCGAAACCATTCCGTGGCATCATCACCAGTACAAAAATCCATCACAGGGACAACAACGCCGCGCAACAGTGGCCAAGGACAAGGAGCCATGCCCGGCGCCATGCCAACGACTGTGCAACAACTGTATCTGCATATTGACACACGCCTGTAACCCCTCCTCCATGGTCTATAAAAGGAGAGGGCATGCTCATGCAGAAGAGGGACAACGAACAACCAATCGATAGAGCACAGAACAAGAAACAACCCACGCACTCCACGCTCCACGATATTGGCACTTCATCTCAATCATCATCATCCGGGACTTGGAGGCCTAGCCCCTTCTCCCAACCTGCTTGTATTCCCTACTACTCGCAGTCTGGTGCAGGATAATATATTGCACACACCATTTTTGCTGGATGTACCGTCTTGCGATCAGAACCAAGATAATTTCGTGTCATTGCATTACCTTCTGCATCAACCATCAGGGGTGGGAACACATCGCATTGATTGTTGGTGTCGGGACCACGATTTCCGAACACCGACAGTGGCGCGCCAGGTAGGGGCTCACATTGTGATCGACTACATCATCCACTATCTCCCTTGATGGTAACCCGTGTCGTACGCGGCGATCCTTTTCCGATGGGGACTCTGGACCCACTTCCCGCCGGATTCGAAATCCAGTCTGGGAGTCTCGAGTTCAGGGCGACTGACAATGGCTACCACATGTAGCTCCTTACGAGGAGCGCAAGTGTGGGCACGCCAGCACCACTCCCGTCACCACCACCACCGCGCAGGAAGCGTTCATGTCAACGCGTGCGGCGAATGCGCGCGGAACGACGCAAAGCGGCCCGCGTCGGCTCCCCCGAGCGGGTTGAGGCTGGCACGCCAACCCTGCGACAACGGAAAAGAATATCCTGCCAGCGACACTTGGCACGACGTCGCTCTCTGCCGGGGATAGCACGGCCGACCCGTCGCGAGTCCCCGGCGAGATGCGCACCACAACCATGACCAACTCCTCGTCAGTCGGCATGGACATGATGGTGTATGAGGATCTGCCGGGGCACCATCTGCTTTCAATTCACAACCTCATCACAACTTCGCCGGACGATGACTACCCCGACTCTGACAGCGAGGCACACGAGAGCGGCCACAGGGTCCCCGAACGGGACTACTCAGGGCTTCGCGATCGTGAGGCCTTTATATCATTCCAGGCCACAGCAAATTATTGCCTAACTTGCTCCGACGACTCTTGCGAGGGGGATTACGATCCCTCCAGGGAGTGCTTTGTCGTCCTCCCGGGAAGGGGTGACGAAGATAACGGGGCAGGAGAACCAGTGGGAGCCAAGAATAACGAGCAGGCGCCTGACAACACTGCATTTGTGCAAGCGCAACTAGCCCAAGTCCGCAAACAAGTCTAGAAGCTCCGGGCAACGCTTGAGGACAACCGCCCTGTGCGCGGCGCGCGTAACAGGGAGGCTAGGCGTGTAGCCCGAGCCAGCATCAAGGCTGATGACGATGTGGACGACCCACTCACGTTAGCCAGGGTGAGCCACAAGCTCATCGCTGCGGCGACCATGATCCGGGCCATGCCGGAGCCCTCAACGCCTGAAGGCCGAAACCTGCGCCGAGAGGCGCAGCTCCTCATCGAGCAAGCAGCTGTGCAGCAAGCCGAAAGCTCAGCCTCCCGCATACGCAACTCAGCCGGCCTGAAAATCGGTGGAGGAATGTGGTAGCACGAGGCATCGGCGCGAACCCCGCGAAGGGACGATGTGCTGCCACCCCCGTCATCAAATAAAGGGAAGGCACCCTCGGTGCACGAACGCATTGGGAAGAAGCCTCTCAAGGAGCGAATCCTTGATACACGCGGAGACACCAGCGACGATGATGCCCGCAACATTCTCAACAGAAAGAAGTGGGATGGCACATCTCGTGGCTTCCACCCTCACCGTGGAGGCCGCTACGACAGCGACGAAGATAGGAGCCCAACATCGGAACCCCCGGGAACCCGGGTGTTTGGCCGGGAGATTCGCGCGGCCCCGATTCCCGCACGATTCCGGCAACCAACGACCATCACCAAGTACTCGGGGGAAATGGATCCCAAGGTATGGCTCAACGACTACCGCCTCGCCTATCTACTGGGCGGCGCGACCGACTACGCCATGATCATCCGCAACCTGCCGCTCCATTTGGCGGATTCTGCGCGGACATGGCTCGAGCACCTACCCGCGAACCAAATTCACGATTGGAACGACCTCGTGAAGACGTTCGTGGGTAATTTCCAGAGTACTTACGTGCGCCCTGGAAATTCGTGGAACCTTTGAGGGTGTCTCCAAACATTCAATGAGACCCTTCGTGATTTCATCCGCCGCTTCTCCAAGTGCTGCACCGAGCTCCCAAACGTGGTTGACTCCGAAGTCATCCATGCCTTCCTCGAGGGCACAACCTGTCGGGACTTGGTGTGGGAGTTGGGACGAAGCCCTCCTACCAGCGTCAACGAGTTGTTCGATGTCGCCACCAACTTTGCCTCTGGCGAAGAGGCGGTCTGAGCCATCTTCGATGGCAGGAGGGGAAAACGGATAGAAGAAACGCTCGCTGAGGGCAGCAAGTCCAAAGGCTCCGCAAAGAAGCAGAAGAAGGCAAGAAGGGGAAGAATCCCCAAAAAGCCTCACACCGACAAGAGCAGACCGAGGACCCCGACGAAATCCTCGCAGTCGATCCTGCGCCCAAAGCTCCTCGAGGCCCCCCTCGAGGAGGCGGCGTCTTCGATGACATGCTCAAGAAACCTTGCCCTTATCACAAGGGCGTCGTAACCCACACTCTCGAGCAATGCGGAATGCTAAATAAATACTTCAATCGCGCCGCTTCGAAGGAAGATGGGGGGAAAAAGGACGCGGGCGGCGATGGGGGAGGCCAAGGCTTCCTGGAGGTGGAGAACGTCTTCTTCATTTTCGGGGGGCCAATGACGAACATGACGCCTCGAATGCGCAAGCGCGAGCGCCGAGAGTTGTTCTCCATACACAAGGCCGGGCCATCCTACCTCGACTGGTCTGAGGAGACCATCTCCTTCAGTCGAGAGGATCACCCCAACTACATCCCAAACCCTGGGCAGTACCCACTCGTCGTTGATCCCATCATCGGCAACACCCGGTTCTCCAAGGTACTCATTGACGGAGGCAGCATCCTCAACGTCATGTACATCTCGACTTTGGAGGTCATGGGCATCGGGAGGGACAAGCTACGCCCCAGCAAGTCGCCATTCCATGGCGTTGCACTGGGAAAGTGAGTTCAGCCCCTTGGGCAGATCGATCTGCCTGTTTGTTTCGGCACGCCCGACAACTTTCGCAGGGAGACCCTGACCTTCAAAGTGGTGGGATTTTGAGGTGCCTACCACGCTATCCTTGGCCGCCCATGCTACGCCAAGTTCATGGCCATCCCAAACTACACATACCTCAAATTGAATATGCCGAGACCGAAGGGCGTCATCACGGTGGCCCCATCGTTCGAGCATGCCTACATATGCGACGTGGAATGCGTCAAGAGCGCTGAGCGCTTGCCGAGGACGAGGCTCTTGTCGCGGACCTGGAGAAGATGGCGAACGAAACCATCGCCTCCACTTCGAAGCATGCAGGAAGTTTCGAGCCCGCAGAGCACACCAAGGCTGTGCCCCTCGACCCAGTGTCCCCAACGATAAGACAGTGAGGGTCAATTCGACCCTTGACAGCAAATAGGAGGTGGTGCTCGTCGACTTTCTCCACGCCAATGCCGATATCTTCGCGTGGAGCCCCACGGATATGCCAGGCATACCGAGGGAGGTCGCCGAGCACTCCCTTGACATCCTGCCCCACTCCAAGCCGGTGGTTCAACGCCTGCGATGCTTCAACGAGCAAAAGTGCCGAGCCATTGGTGAAGAGCTGCGCAAGCTCCTCGAGACCGGATCAATCAAGGAGGTATTTCCCCCTAACTGGCTCGCTAATCCTATTTTAGTTAAGAAAAAGAATGGGAAATGGAGGATGTGTATAGATTATACTGGTTGAAATAAAGCATGTCCAAAAGTTCCTTTTTCTTTACCACGTATCGATCAAATTGTGGATTCAACTACGGGATGTGAGCTATTATGTTTCCTTGATGCTTATTCTGGTTTCCACAAAATTAAGATGAAAATTTTTGACCAGCTCGCAACTTCTTTTATCACGCCTTTTGGCATTTTTTGCTATGTCACGATGCCATTTGGTCTTCGAAGTGCCGGAGCCACATACCAACGGTGTATGGTTCGTGTTTTCGGGGATCGTATCGGGCGGACCGTAGAGGCATACGTTGACGATATCGTTGTAAAATCCAGGAATGCGGACGACCTGGTAAACGACTTGTGCATTGTGTTTGATTGTCTCCGGGCTAACAGGGTAAAACTAAATCTGGAGAAATGCGTCTTTGGGGTGCCTCGAAGCATGCTCTTAGGTTTCATAGTTTCCCAGCGAGGCATTGAGCCCAACCCTGAAAAAGTCTCGGCCCTCGAGCGGATGGGACTGATCCGAGACCTAAAGGGGGTACAAAGGGTATTGGGATGCCTTGCAGCCCTGAGCCGGTTCATCTCGTGTCTCGACGAGAAAGTCTTGCCCCTGTACCGACTCCTAAAAAAGAGCGAGCATTTTTCTTGGACCCCCGAGGCCCAGAAAGCCCTCGATGGGCTAAAAGCATCTCTCGCACGACCACCAATTTTAACGCCACCTAAGGAGGGCGAGCGCCTCTACCTCTACGTAGCCGCAACGACTGAAGTAGTTAGCGGAGTCATTGTCGTAGAGAGAACCGAGGAGGGACACACTCTGCCTGTCCCAAGGCCGGTGTATTTCATCAGCGAAGTATTGACTGAAACCAAGACACGATATCTACAAAATCCAGAAGATGCTCTACGCAGTAGTGCTAGCACGGCGCAAGCTGCGCCACTACTTCGAGGCTCATCCTGTCACCGTGGTCTCATCTTTCCCCCTAGGGGAGATACTCCACAACCATGATGTCTCGGGTAGAATAGCCAAATGGTCCATGGAATTGATGGGCGAGACCCTCACTTACGCCCCTCGAAAGGCAATCAAATCGCAGATCTTGGCCGATTTCGTGGCAGAGTGGACGGACACATAGCTGCCCCCACCCCATATCCAAGGAGAATGTTGGATCATGTACTTCGATGGGTCGGTGATGAAAACCGGTGCAGGCACGGGTCTGCTCTTCGTCTCACCCCTCGGAGAACACATAAGACACGTGGTACGCTTGCACTTTCCGGCGTCCAACAATATGGCCGAATACGAGGCTCTGCTCTTCGGGCTTCGTATAGCTATAGAGTTGGGTGTCAAACGCCTTGACATACAGGGAGATTCACAGCTGGTCATCGACTAGGTTATGAAGGAGGCAAGTTGCCACGATGACAAAATGCAAGCGTACTGCAACGCGGTACGCCGGCTTGAGGACAAATTCCATGGCCTCGAGCTCAACCACATTGCGTGAAAATACAACATGGAAGCCGATGAATTGGCAAAAATCATGTCAGGTCGGATCACCATTCCACCAAACGTGTTCACCCGCGACTTAGCAGAGCCGAGCATCAACCTCAAGCCAACTCCAAAATCTCCTCACACTCCCTCGAAGGCCGAACCCTCGGGGGCTGCGGGCGTCGAGCCCATGGACGAGGATCCCATGAGAGAGGAACCCGAAGCCTCGAGTTAGGATATATCCTCGACGGACGAGGATGAAATTATGGAGATCGACGAGGCCCCATAATCTCGAGATTGGCGCGATCAGTATATCGCCTGGATCGACCGAGGGGAGCTACCCTCGGATCGAACCGAGGCTCGACGCATCGCGAGAAGGGCCAAGTCGTTTGTCATTATTGACAAGGACTTGTATAAGCGCAGCCCCTCGGGAATTTTGCAGCAATGCATTCCCATTCCTGAGGGAAGGGAGCTCATTCGAGAAATCCACGCCGGTATTTGCGGCCACCACGTGGAGCCCCATACCCTCGTGGGCAATGCATTTCGCCAGGGCTTCTATTGGTCCACGGCTGTCGTTGATGCCAACGAAATCGTGCGTACCTGCGAAGGGTGCCAATTCTACACACGCAAATCTCATCTCCCGGCTCATGTCTTGCAAACCATTCCTATCACATGGCCATTCACTGTGTGGGGGCTCGACCTCGTCGGGCCAATGCGAGCAGCGCCCGGGGGCTTCACACATCTGCTGGTGGCCATCGACAAGTTCTCGAAATGGATCGAGGCTCGACCCATCAGCAGCATCAGATCTGGGTGAAGCCGAGCAGGGCCACAGGCTTCACCCTGTTTTTCCTCGTCTATGGCGCCGAGGCTATCCTCCCCACGGACTTGGAATATGGGTCACCGAGGCTTAGAACCTACCAAGAAGAGCAGAACAAACAAGCTTGTGAAGACTCACTCGATCAAGTGGACGAGGCTCGAGACGTGGCGCTCCTGCATTCAGCCCGGTACCAGCAGTCCGTCCGAAAATATCAAGCACATAAGGTTCGACGTCGAGACCTCAACAAGGGGGACCTGGTGCTAAGGCTGGGACAAGATAATCGAGGACGCCACTAGCTCACGCTGCCATGGGAAGGGCCCTACATCGTCGCCGTGGTCCTCAAACAAGGCACATACAAGCTCGCGAACGAGAAATGCAAAGTTTTCGCCAATGCTTGGAACATTCAACAGCTACATCGCTTCTACCCTTAAGTTTCCAAGCATTCATGTACATTTGTACTTATATCAATAAGTGAATAAGGAAAGATCTTAAATGAGTGAGACTCGGCTTACCCTCGAAAAAACCAAGTCACACTCAGGGGCTAATTCGGGGGGCACCCCCTCCTAAAATTGTTCAAATTTTAAGATTTTTTATTCAAAATTCTTTCATCATGTTTGTCTCTAGTAATTTCCACAAGGTAGTTCGAGGCATAGATTTACTAAGGCCAAGTGTCGGCCGAGTCGAGCGACCGCCTACGCATTCGAAAGGATACGTCATCCCCCTCGCCACCCTACGCTAAAGTTAGTCTATGAACGAAATCTTCCTCGTCGAGCCTTTGCAAATTTAGTGAGAAAAATGTGATAAAGAAAACAATTTTCAATAAAACTCAAGTGTATGCTTAAAACATTAAATTGTTTAACAGGCATTTAAATTCCAAAACACAAAACTAATTATTACATAAATATTCCAAGCTACTCATTGAGCAGGGTCTTCGGGGCCTTCGGGGGTGGCGGCTTCTTCGTCTTCGGCGTTGGGGAGGAGGTCGCCCTTGAAGATCTGCGACAAGGCAGCAGCAGGAACAGAGGCACCGGCATCAGCGCTCTCCACGACGGCTAACGCAGTGTCGTCGTCGAGGTCGTCCGCCACCACATACCCGGCGCTTACGGCCTCGAGGTCTATGACGAAGTACGACGAAATAACCCCGAGGGTCTTCTGCACGACGAGGCGGAGAGCCCCGTTCAGGCGCTCGGTGACGCAGCCGCCCAAGGCCCTTAGGCGGCTTGCCACCGAGCTGCCCGATTTGGACTCAGGGGCTTCTGGCCCGTCAATCTCCTTGTAGACGGTGACGGCTACATCCCGTAGCGCCTCGAGGTCCTCCTGGGCCTTCGAATAGGCCACCTGGAGAGACTCCGCCTGCGAGGAAGTCTCCTCTGCCACATTCCGTAGCTCTGAAAACCCAAAAGCAAATTCAGATAAGTTTCGAAAAACTAAATTTGAATCAAGGATGAGTTTGTAATGAACTTACCCTCTGTCAGCTTCTCCTTCTGAGCCAGATCCTCCCCGGCGGCGTTGGCCTCCTGTCGGAGCGTAGCCATCTGGCCTTGCTGGGCCTCGACTGAGGCCCGCAACTCGGTGATGACTACGTCTCCTTCCGCCACTGTCAAGGTGAGCAGGTCGATGGCCTCACCCTAGGTCTTCAGCTGGGCCTCAGCCGCTACGAGGGCCATATCCCACTGCTGCAACTGCCCTCGGGCTTCGGTGAGGGCGGCGCGCTCCTGCTGAAGCTCGACCTCGAGCGCCGCCAGCGCCTCAGTCCGCCGATGGAGCTCATCCCCCTGCCGGAGGACCTCGTCAGCCGTCTCCACGGCTAGAGTCCTCTCGCAGTCGCGCTCCCGCTCGGCATAGGCCAGACCCTTCCTTAGCTGGTGCAGGGTGTGCACATCAGCGAGTTCGGCGACCCTCTGGCTGGCCATCTCCCTCAAGCTCTGCCATTGGCGCATCGACATATAAGAATAAGAGAAAGGGGAAGACACGAAGCACACGATGAAGTTAGCAGTTAGGGCACTTACTAGATGGACGTCCAAGCCTCGGCCGAGGTGGAGGTCGAGGACCTTGTTTAGGGCTTGCTGGATCGTGGTCCCCAGGCCCTGCTGCTCCTCCCAGCATCGGGGGCTCTCGCCAAACAGGGGGGACGCCACGCCGGCCGAGCCCCTGATTGCACCAGGCCTCGAAAGGCCGGGATGCCAGGCAGGGACTCCACTGTCCTCTCTTCCCAAGGGCTCCAGGACCCTTCCTGGAAACCCAGAGCCCGCTCCTCCTCCGCCTCTCGGCCACCCTCGACGGTGGCCGGGAGGGCCACCATTGCGGTGCCCGCCCCGGCGCTTCCTCTGCCTCCTCCGTGCGGCTGCCCCCGGTCGTGGTCTGAGCCGCGTCTCCGGAGCGGCCTGCACCTTCAGGTTCCACCGCGCCATCGGTCGGCGCGGAGGTCTCGCTCGCCCCCGCAATGGCGGGGGCTGCCTCCTCCACAAGGGGGGCCGGGGTCACCTCCCTGGTCTGGTCTTCGCCAGCTGCGGCCGAAGCTTCCCCAGTCACCGCCTGCCCCCTCAACCGAGCGACCCCTTGCGCTAGGGCCACCTGGTACCGGGCGACGATCTCTGTCGGCCGGGGAACTCCCAACGGGGGCGGCGCCGCCGAACGCGGCGTGGATTGCGCTGACACCTTCAGCGCCTTTGTGGGCGCTAGCGGGAGGGATGCCGGCGGCCCGGGTTGGCTGACAGATGATCAAATCAAAAGAATTAGTCTAAAAACAACGACGATCAACGACCAAGAGAAGAAGACGAAACTCACCGAACTCGAAGGAGGCCGCTCAGCTTGCGCTTCTTATCGCTCGGGGGCTGCGGAGCCCCCGAACGACCTCGGCCCCTCGGCGGTGGGGACCCGCTCGCGGGCCTCGTGGCCATTGGTGCAGGGCTTCGCGCCCTCGTGGCCCCTGGGGCCGCGGCCCCCTTGTCCACGCAGGCATGGGCGGGCTTCGAGCCTGAACCCCCGGGGCGGTCGCCGCGACGCTTGGGGGGTGGCTCGCGCCGTCAAGGGCACCGAGCTGCTCGAGGCCCCCTCTCCTCGAGGCCCTACTGATCAGGGGTTCGAAGCGCTGGCCCGTCGAGGGTTCGATAGGCACCCCAGATCAACAGAGTCAGGGACAACCGGGGGCGCGCGCAATCGAGCCTATCCTCAAACGCGGAGTTCGGGCACCCCCCATGTTGTATTCAAGGCCAGATGGAGGCAGCTAGTCGAGGGATCCCACCGAGGGAGAGCAACGAGCCCTCGACCCCTATCGAATGGGGTCGAGCCCTACCTAGGAAACCTCCACAAGTGCTCTTATGAGACGTGTCTCCGGACCACGAGCCGATCTCTATCGAACGAGGCACGGACGTCCACTTGAATTACCCGCTAACAGCTTATAGAGGCATCCATGAATCGCAACCCGCTCGAGGGAAGCATGGATTGCGTCACCCCTCTTCCCCACGAACGGGGCGACGAGGGTCGTAACTCGAAGTCGAGGATCGCCCCTGATCGACCATGCTAGGGCCAGGGCTCGGGGCTCCTCGCGCCACAAGATTGAGTTCCTTGAAGATGAAATATGATGTAAATCACAAAGGCGAGAAATGCTGACAGCCCTTGCAGGAGTATATACACTCCTCCAAGGCCTCGAAGGCTACACCCGCGGGTGCGCTAGCGCGCACCTAGCGGAATTCTTCAAGGAAACCCTGATCGGAAGCACCCATGACGAAAGCCTTTGCCGGATTAAACCTACTCCAACAAAGGCTCAGGGGCTACTGTTGGGGGCGATCATTAGGGGTACCCAAACTTATGGGATAATCACCCTTGTTAAAACGCTAACTATTGCCAAACTCATGCACATATCAGAATAGAGGAAAGCAAACAAAGGCCCATGGCCCAGCAACAATCAAAGGCCCATTCGAGGCACCTCACTGGGCGCCTCGATGCGCACCTCAATCTCCGCTTCGCTCGAGGGAAGCGACCCCTCGAGCGAATCGAAAAACTCCGTCTCGGTCGAGACTTGAGGGTCGAGCCTTGAGCAACCCACGAATGGGAAAAGCTCCGCCTCGGTCGAGTCCTCTGCCCAGACACGCAGTTAATGACGCTCGTCGCCGCCTAGCGTCCAAAGTCAAAAAGACAAATCTCTCGCCATGCCGCTCTGACAACCACGACCCCTCATCGCATCTGCCAACCCCCGTCACTATGCTGCCAACCGAGGCTCTGTGCGAACATAGCACGTCACTCCGAGCTCATGTGCTACCAACTCCGGCGACCTGAAGCCCTCGATCGGGCAGGAGAGACCCTCGAGCACGTAGCAGGATAAGGAGGAAGGACAGCAGAAGCATGGCGGGCCATCTCGAGTACTGTGCGACGTACTGTGCGACCATCCTCGGCACTGTGCGAACACGCCGCCACTACGCGAACAGGGCTGGGTCATTCATACTCCCTATGCTATCGACTCCCGCAGTAATTTTCTATGGAAAGGGCTGTGCACAGGCATGGGGGACCCTCGATTTGGTGTACGGACGAGTTACTACAGCAAGCTGGTCAGCTCAGATCCTCGAAACCATTCCGTGGCGTCATCACCAGTACAAAAATCCATCACAGGGACGGCAACGCCGTGCAACAGTGGCCAAGGACAAGGAGCCACGCCCGGTGCCACGCCAACGACTGTGCAACACCTGTATCTGCATATTGACACACGCCTGTAACCCCGCCTCCTTGGTCTATAAAAGGAGAGGGCACGCTCATGCAGAAGAGGGAGGGACAACGAACAACCAATCGATAGAGCATAGAACAAGAAACAACCCACGCACTCCACGCTCCACGATATTGGCACTTCACCTCAATCATCATCATCCGGGACTTGGAGGCCTAGCCCCTTCTCTCAACCTGCTTGTATCCCCTACTACTCGCAGTCCGGTGCAGGATAATACATTGCATGCAACATCTTTGCTGGACGTACGGTCTTGCGACCGGAACCAGGATAATTTCGTGTCATTGCATTACCTTCTGCATCAACCATCAGGGGTGAGAACAAAGTGCAGTTCTGGTTGGTGTCAGGACCACGATTTCCAAACTCCGACACTATGTGATTATCAGAATAGATTGCTACCTAATGATTATATTGTAATTAGGAACAATGTAGAGGACCAGAGGATAGTGGGAGAATGGCTTCAAGGTGGAGAGGAAAAGCAAATACGTGCAAAGTCAAGATAGAGGTCCGAAACAACTTGACTTCGAGCCCACCTCGGAGTCCAGGAGCAGTCAGCGCTAAATCGGACGCTCAGGTTGCATACGGGCTCGGATTTGGATCTTTGTATGCTTGAAAAGCTAAGAAGATAATCTTTGAAATGGCACTAGTCTCATGTCAAAATTTGTCCGGAGTCATCGGGAATCGATGAAACAAGTTGACGTCTAGAATCTGTTTCGGTGCTGCGTCGCCGTATTTTGGCTTTGGGTTGTGTATCGTGTTGAGCCCAATAGGGGCGCGTCCAGATGGTCGACCACGACCCTAGACTCCTTAAAACAGTAGCCGCCGTCCAAGTTAGGGTTTGGGTTTTGCTTAGATCAATTCTGTCAAGAACAATGTCGTCGCTCGTCGGTTTGTGAGACCCCAACTTCGTGAGTTTAATCATACATCTATAATTATTTTGCAATCTTTCTCGTTCTTGCTTGTATTCTTCGATTCGCAGGCAATGATTAGCCTTCTGGGCGAGGTCAACCATGCAACGTCGATTGATAACCTGAGGAGACATGGTGCTGTGATTGCGGGGTTCGGAACATGTTGTTCGAAAGCCGGATCGATTTGAGTCACGACTCCACCAAATCGAGGGTTATCAGAAGTTTTCGGAAGATCGGGAAACCCTAGTTCCCATCAACAGAGACACAGCACGCTAGGGAACAAAAGATGGCGTGGAGCACTGCGGAGTGCGAGGGTAATCTGGTCAAGGCAAGCACAAATGGTGCGGAGCTTTGTGATGTAGCCACTAGCCACCACTAACCTTGCTGGTTGGGCCTTCCATTCATCCTCCCTGCCTCTTACGCGTTTGTAGTGAGTACAGGTGGTGCTGGAGCACTAGATGATGACTTGGCTTAGCTACCTACAGAAGCTAACTTTAGATTTTGGCACTGTCCTGTAAATATTTCCATTTAATATACTAAAATGTTCTACATCTTTATGAGGCGTATCAGATATAGCTCATATAGGCAACCAATTTGAAATGTGTCCCGCCTACAGAAACGACTAAGTTTAGATTTTGGCCTTGTCCTGCAAATATTCTCATTTAATTGTACATCTTCACATATTGGCCATGTATCAGTTATTGCTATGGAAACATTTTTAATATCAGTCAGTAAAGATGGCAATAATGCAGCTAGCCTTGTTCCATGAGCAGTACAAATATTTGGCGTATATGCTTGTTGGCATTACATTAGAGATATAAGTTTAATCTGCCGGTGTTAAATTTGTAATTAATGCTTTTTGGTACTTAATTTGGTGGGTCCTGCCATATTCATGTTATGGACTATTTTATTTACCAACGATCTGTGTTTAGTTTCATTAATGGTACTTGCATGTTGGCACATTTGTGTTTGGTTTGGCAAATTTGAGTTGCTAACTTCATATGTGTGCAGGATCCTTATTTTAGGATGACTCGTGATATTGCTCCTAAAATTGGATTTCAGAAACCTTCACTGATTGAATCAAAATTCTTCCCTGCACTTCAGGTATTTCCTTTAAGAAGAGCATGGATTTATATGGACTCATAAGAGCTGGTGCAATTTGACCACTTTTAAGTTTTAATTAACCTGATCAACAATTTTGATTTTATTATAATAAGTGGTCAAAATTTCAAGTGCATTCATTACCTTTCCGAATCCTTTATTTTCATTTTACAGGGAGAGAGCTCTAAAATGTCGGCCAGTGACCCAAACTCTGCAATATACGTGACAGATAGTTCTAAACAAATAAAGGCAAAGGTTTCTCCTAGTTATGTTTTAATCTGGAAGCATATTTACCCAACAATCACATTTTATTTAAGTCAATTTAAAATTTTGCTGAAATGTTACTGGATTGATGGGTACCTTGTTTTTGTATTCTTCATAGGTTAATAAAATTTATTTTCAACATCATTTCCCGGGTGAATAAATATGCTTTCTCGGGTGGCCAGGCCTCTGTGGAGCTTCACAGGAAATTTGGTGGTAACCTTGATGTAAGTACGTTTTACTATTCATGAGCACTATCGAACACCAAACTAGCAGTTGTTAGAAATTTAGGCATCATTCGATATATGTTAATTCCAGAAATTAGCAACAAATTCATGACAACAGTGAGTGATCCAGCTATAAGAAAACATGTGCGAGTGTTCAAGTTAAATCTCCTAAATAACATGAACAGCATGAGAAACCGAAACCAGAACAAAGCGATGTTCAGGATGTACCCGGAGGCGGGACCGGTACCGGAGGCACCGGATGCGCCGTCACCAGCTGGAGGAATAGCGTTAACCATCCTCGACTGGCCTTGCTCGAAGTAGTCGATCTGATTCGATGCAATGGCGAGTCGTTGTAGTGAAGTCCCTCGAACGGCCACCGGGACGTAGTCGTTCGCATGAGGAAGATGGTCACCAGGAAGTAGTCGTTCTGGTTGACGAAGCCGACCACCAGGAAGTAGTCGTTCGGGTTGACGAGGCCGGACACCAGGAAGCATTCGTTCACAGCAGCGAGCAGTCGCGTACTCGTACGCTCCCCAAAAACCTTATCGCCTGCCTATCCTGAGCAGGATCTGAAGGTAGGGAGGGTTCGGAGTCTTCTGCTCACGCAAGCAATGTGCGCGCAAGGCTTGCGTCGGGAATGCAAGAGAGCAGCAGAACAATAGAGGGAGAGAGTGAGAGGTCTCCTGAAAGAAGTACAAGAGAGGGCCTGGGAGAGTGTGTCCTGGCCGTGGGAGATAGCCCCTCTTATATAGGCGACCAGAGGAGGAGGGGATATGAACCTGGACACTGCTTGAGGCAGCAATGGCCATAATGCCTTCAGTTACTGGTCAGCCCAATAATGCCATTAAACGTCGTCAGTTACTCTCAGCCATCAAATCGGCAGTTACTGGTAACGTTTAAGACTCAATCAATGTCATTTGTGGCAAAAGGTTCATCACACAGTACACGCAGAGCGGCTCGGCTCGGCACGTCACGTCACGTCATGTCACGTCTTGTCTCGTCTCGTCTCGACACGGCACGGCACGGCCATGGCCACGGCCCGTCTCAGCGAGGCGAGCGAGCGCGCGCGCGTGTGGCACGCCCTTCTCCTTTTACCAACTTCACAAGTGGTCCACAGTTGGTCCACCATTTATATTGGTTAGGATTCCCGTTGACTCTCCATCCAGGATTTAATTCCCTAGCATTTATTAGTGGACCTTTAATTCTTTGATTAATTGAGACTTAAATGGGCCAAGGCCCAATTAATCTAACAATCCCCACCAAGAATTTCAAGGTACATAAGAAAATACTCTGGACTCAACTGTTGTTTTGATATACTGGCCTCATGGCGGGGACTGTTAAGTTGAATATCCACCTGGGGCAGGAGCTACACTTGTTCACAACTGACCAATGGACTATGCCTTGAATTGACAGTTTTGTGCAAACAAGCTTGCTAGAGCCCCTTTGCCAGTACTAGGCTGCTGTAAGCATCCCCTCGGGTTGGAGCGTATAAGTCATACTCCGTGCCTTTCATGGGTATCTAGAGATCACCCTATCTTATAGATTGTGACTAGCAATCGAACCTATATAGGTGCAATCCTCTGAGATGTTCTTTAGGTCAATATCTTTGCCCTCATTGAGCCACTCGGATCACATTAAGGTTTTCACCAACCTGCCATACAGACTTAGAAGAGAAATGCACCTCCATTGGAATGAGCCCTTTTCAAAGGTTCTCTTCTCTCAGTTAAACAATAGTTTGTTTCACCATCCTAATTCACGGGATCTCCGATCACATAGGACAAGTTACCACTACTGAGTAACATATATGGCTCTCAAGCCCAATTCCATGGATGCATTGTCTATCACGTTACGTGAAAGACCCTTTGTGAATTGATCTACCAGGTTCTTAGCCGTTTGGATGTAGTCCAAGGCTATCACTCCGGAGTTTCTCATTTTCCTGACAGATTCCAGCCACCTCTTTACATGCCTAGAAGACTTCATGTTGTCATTTGAACTGTTCACCTTGACAATCACAGTTCATGAGGATACCCGGTATCGGTTTCTCAACTACCAGCAAATCCATAAGGAGATCACGAAGCCATTCGGCCTCAACAGTGGCGGTGTCCAATGCAGTGAGATCTGCCTCCATAGTTGACCTCGTTAAGATGGTCTACTTGCAAGAATTCCAGGAGACAGCACCACCTCCAAGTGTGAACACATATCCACTTGTGGCTTTAATCTCAATGCATCGGATATCCAGTTTGAATCACTGTAACCCTCCAGTACTCTAGGGTACCCGGTATAGTGAATTCCATAGTCCACAGTACCTTTCAGAAAATGCCTCACCCATTCAAGAGCTTCCCAATGAGCATCTCCCGGATTTGACACAAACCGGCTCAGTTTGCTCACAGCGAACGCGATATCGGGTCTCGTAGCGCTGGCTAGGTACATCAGTGATCCAATGATCTGGGAGTATCTCAGCTGATCTCTCATTATTCTTCTGTTCTTCCGTAATATTTTACTAGCATCATAAGGTGTTGGAGCTGGCTTGCAGTCATTATAGCCGAAATGACTCAAGACCTTCTCCACATAGTGGGATTGTGTGAGAACAACCCCACCATCACCTTCTCTCACTAGTTTAATATTTAGGATCACATCAGCCTCTCCCAAATATTTCATCTCAAAACTCTGAGACAAAAACTCTTTGACTTCCTTAATCACATTAAGGCTTGTCCCAAATATCAGTATGTCATCTACATACGGACACAAGATCACTCCTTCGCCCCCACCATAGCGATAGTACACACACTTGTCGGCTTCGTTCACAACAAAGCCAACTGACGTTAAAGTTCTGTCGAACTTCTCATGCCACTGCTTAGGAGATTGCTTAAGGCCATACAAAGACTTTATCAACTTACACATCATTCCTTCTTGACCTTCCACTACAAAACCTTCTGGCTGATCCATGTAGATCTCTTCATCCAACTCTCCATTTAGGAAAGTTGTCTTAACATCCATCTAATGAACGAGAAGACCATGGGAAGCTACCAGAGAGAGTAGTACTCGAATGGTGGTCAATCGGGCAACCGGCGAGTAAGTGTCAAAGAAGTCCTGTCCTTCTTTCTGAGTATAACCCTTAGCCACTAGCCTTCCCTTGTACTTCTCAACAGTACCATTAGGCCTAAGCTTTTTCTTGAACACCCACTTGCATCCTACAGGTTTGCACCCATACGGACGTTCCACGACCTCCCAAGTACCATTAGGCATAATAGAGTCCATCTCACTCCGAACTGCTTCCTTCCAATAGTCAGCATCTGGAGAGGAATATGCATCTTAAATGGTTGTAGGGATGTCATCCACGAGGTACACAATGAAATCATCACCAAAGGACTTTGCAGTCCTCTGTCTCTTGCTCCTTCTGAGAGCTTCACTGTCATCCTCCTCAGGATTTTCTACATGTCACGTTCATTGTGTTCTATCGAAACAACAGGTTCTCTAGGTTCTTTATTAATAGACAGTTCATGACTAGACGTGCTAGCTTCCTTTTTCATAGGAAAAATATCCTCAAACAATGCAGCGTCTCTGGACTCCATAATTGTACCAACATGCATGTCAGGTACTCTAGATTTTACTATTAAAAATCTATAACCTACACTGTGAAAAGTGTTGGCACTTCTTATGATCCAATATCAGGATTGAGAATCCCGGTACTGGGGTAAGGAGTGTTTCAGTGGTTTTCCTTATGGCTTAGTAAAATATATAAATATTCTACAAGCGCACAGAATCACCGATGTAGCACTTCACCTGGGAGTATCCCGAGGTAACGTAATTTATATTTCCGCGGGGAAGCTTTGGCAAGAGTACTAGTGAACAGGTATTCAAGACTATCAGAGAAAGGTACACAACTAAACAAGACAGGGGATAACAGTATTGGATAGGAGTGGATATACTGTGACACACAGCTCAAGGGAGACTCAGGTAAGAGAGAGAAGGTATAGATAGCTGGGAGGACAACAGAAAGAGATAGAAGATTCCAATGGACTTTATCTATGTCACTCAGGCTTAGAGATACAACGGCTAAAGAGCCAGCATTGGAAGATATGGGTTAACTCTAATGTCTTAGCATCGGGATAATGGACACCAGTGACACGCAGAAAGGGATAAGAAGGGGTGCCACCAGCTCCACACTGGGGGATCCTACAGGCCGAGACTAACGAGGTGGATTACAAAGACGGCTGTCACCACCTAACGGCTACCACACGTTCGTTGAATCGGGGGCAAACCAAGGCCACTGACTAGTCTGGGTACCACACCCACACTAACCAACGACTACTTACTTCACTAGCAAAAGCAAGCAACCCGTCAATACCCCCGGTGACAGTTCACCGACAAATATTGAGCTAAGTCGAAGAACCAGCTAAGACAAAGACTTAAACAAGAACTAGAAGCACTAGAACTAGAACCAACTATAGTCTAAACACGATATAGATGCAACAAGAATAAAGTAGAAGCAAGCTATAAATGACAAAGGCAAGATGATAAATAATTATATTGATAACTCAAGTCTTGCAAAAGGAAAAGGAAAAGATACAAGAGCTTTTACTAGAGCTTCTGAAGACGACTCCGTAACCTCCGAGGCAAAGCTCGACTCGACTCTAACTCCCAACTAAACTACCCTAACTCTACTAGAGAGAAGTGGAAATGAGATCTCCTTGGCTTGGTGTGTGTGTGAAACCAGGGCTTGGACACCTCTATTTATAGCTTGGAGTGGCGGATGAGGAAGAGTACCGGCCAAGGGAGCCAGGGGGATATTCCCCTGGATTCGGGCGAATCCTTTGGTTTGGCTGAACTGCCCGGTTCGGCCGAACCGAGGGATGCACCACATTTGCTTCCAAGGGCCAGGATTGCTCCTGTGGAGGTGGTTCCAGCTTGGGGGTGGTTCAGCCTAAGGCCTCCATTCGGCTGAATTGGGCTTCTAGCCCTGGGCCGCCCCCCTGCACCGCCTCTCCTGCTGGGTTGCCTTGGGATGCCTTCTGCTGGTGGACTTTGTGCTGGATTGGCCCATAGGCGATGTGGTAGTTGTTGACGTAAAATCCGCACTTCACGCCAAGCACACAGCAAGCCGAATTAGCTAGCTTAATCACGTGGCCCGAGCGTTTGAATCCGAAAGCGTGCCAGTCAATTTTCCTGAAACTGACAAAGGGAGAAAAGATGTTTAGATGACACCTGGAACGAACCGGGTGATACCGGTCAGTTCCATATTTGCGGCTACGGAGCCAGTTTCGAACGACATATAGCTACAGAGAAGCTATCTGTCGGCAGTTAAAGCATTATTCGGCAATCGGCAAAGCACGCAGGAAGCGCACTGCCGAATGGCAGTTAGAGCATCATTCGGCAATCGGCAAAGCACGCAGGAAGCGCACTGCCGAATGCGTGACGTAAGCATGACGAAAGATCGGTATTTGACTGAATAAACATTGTAGCGCATATTCACAACCGATTAACGAGAAACAGAGCATGATACATAAATAAAAGGGCGAAGTCATGACCATAATTTCATAATAAACAAGAATGCATAGATTAAAAGCACTAGTCTACCGCATGTCTAGGTACTTTCCAATCCGTCGAGCGTGAAACAAGCAAGTTAATCCACCGCATGATACGACTTGCTTGGAATCACACCACCAACCAAGAATAGACCAATCCACCGCATGATACACTCTAATCTTGGAAGGCTAAAAGCATTCTTTACTTAAAACAAAACCATGAACACGTTTCACTCGTGACGATACTGCCGAATACAGCTATATAGCCGAATCGGGTTCCATGAAGAAGGAGCAAGCTTCGTTAGTGATGAAAGATCTATCAGATCGAATCGAATTCTAATCCACCGGATGACTAGCTCTAAGACGACCCAAAAACCTGCATCCACCGCATGATACCCGGTTCTGTCAAGATCTACGCAAGACCAACGAGCTTGGACCCGCAACACGTGGCAATCTAGATTGACTTCGAATTCGTTTATGGAAACGCAGTGCATTATGAGCTAGAACCGAATCTAATCAACCTAGACTGGGCAAAAGAGTGTTATAATGAATTAAACATAAAGGTAAAATCCAGAGCAACACATGGTAACTTAATGAATCTATCAGATCTTGCCAAAATCCAATAGAGCCGATAACTTGTTCCACGCTAAAACTTAGCCCACCGCATGGCTCATGATCTAACAATGGAACCTTCCTGAACCAAGGCCTAAATCCACCGCATGATACTAGGCATGGTGCAGGGTTGCCGGTACTTACGGAGGTCGACGGATCGATGATTCCTCTCGAAGAACTCGACGACTCGACTAAAGGACTCGAAGTTGGCACGGGGCCGGTTTGTTGTATGATTGATTGAACGATCCTTTTACAATTACCATGGGTTTATATTTATACCCTGGTTTCGACACGACTCCTAATCGATTACGATTACATTTATTTATTTCCTAAAAAGATAAACGTCGGGGCATCGTATCTGTCTTGCATTCTAAGTTAAACCAGCCTTTTCCTTATGCTTGATCCACGTCATCACGTACTCCCGAATGCCTTCCGCGGAACAGCTCTCTTGCCGAATGACGATGCGTTCCCGACCGCAGAACGTCTTTACCGAATGCTCCGGGGAAAAAACTCCTTTGCCGAATGATACCTTTTCGACGAATCCGGCCCACATGTCAGCCTCTTCCTGGTGCCAATTTTTGGTGTCAACACATGCCCCTTCAATTTCGGGATAAGAGGTAACTTTATCTCGGAATTGACCAGAAGCACTCAACATTTCCAAGTTAGTTCTGCTCGGCACCCGCTTCTCCTTTTTGAATCTTCAGAGCTCTCATCCGGATCCGAACCCTAGGTCATCGACTTCCAAGATCCAATCTTCAAATGGCGGACCAAGATCTTGCTCTCCAGGTAAACTTCAATCCCCTCAAGCACATTCGGTATTCTTCTTTCGATTTGCATCTTTAAATT
The DNA here is from genome assembly GCA_033239725.1 of Echinochloa phyllopogon. NCBI lineage: Eukaryota > Viridiplantae > Streptophyta > Magnoliopsida > Poales > Poaceae > Echinochloa > Echinochloa phyllopogon. The sequence goes on along the minus strand of BTCW01000015.1, from coordinate 15,353,640 downwards.
TCTTCTCACCCCTTTCCATTCTTGATAGGCCCTAGCTGCCGAAATCCTCATTCCCGTTGAGGAAAAAGCTCCATCCTACTTCCTCGGCCCTGTAGGGGATTCAGATCCTTCCGAAATCATCGCGGCCGAATCTCAGAGGGTTCCTTTCAAGATTTCACTGACAAAACCTCATGAGTGGCAAGACGCCTTCAAGAACTGGCCTTTGCCTCCAATTGCCGGTTGGAGAAATTGGCACAAGAGGATATCTGATGACAAAAGCCCCCAAACACAGAACTGGGATCATCTGCGTATCTCTCATTGCCTGGAGCTGTCATTAGCCGAAACACCAAAGAACGAGAACCTTCTGATTGCAGCTTGCCATTTTTGGTCCAATGGTGCAAATGCTTTTCTCTTCGGTCATGGCCCAATGTCTCCCACTTTGGCCGATGTCTACATGATGACCGGCCTGAACGTCACAGGAACCATACATCCATATGTCCACAAAGGTTCCTCCAAGCAGACAGGAGTAAAAACAGGGGTTGGATACAAGAGATACATCCAGAACTATATGTCTGATGGCCCTCTGACCGATGTTGAATACAGAGCCTTCCTGAACATGTGGCTATGCAGATCAGTCTTCTGTGGTAAAGCCAATGAGCCAACTCTGAATCATATTGTGATGGCTGAAGAGCTGGCTGCCGGAAAACTCATCCCACTCGGGAAATACCTCCTGGGGAGTGTCTACCATATGCTCAATCAAACCACCCAGCTGATGCATACCAGCAAGAAAATCCCCTGTGTCAATGGTCCTTGGTGGTTTGTCCAAATGTGGCTGCAGTTGTACATGCACCAAATCGTCGCTATTGATCTCAACAGCCGAGACTTTCCTTCAATTAATTACAAAGAAGGAGAAACTCGGAGAACCAAAGGTTGTCAAACCTATGGAGAAGCTGCTTCCACTGTATCTATCAACAAGAATATCGGTGAACTGTTTGAGCTCTTCTTCAGAGGTTTTGCTCACCCTCTTTGGTTCCCATATTTGGACAACGACAACCTCACTCTCCCCTGCGAATTCAGCTTTGAGACTGGATGCACTGATGTACAATCTATAGCAATCTTCAATGCCTTCATCCAGCCCTGCATCTTGCCAGCCGAATTCTGTGGAGGAAGGCTGGTTCAAAGCACTTATGAATACTATCAGCCCAACATGATGGCTAGACAGTTGGGATGTGGCCAAGTGCCCCCTAGGCTATTTCTTCACGAATTTCTCAAGCCCAGGGAAATTGTCAAGGATTCCATAGAGACAAGAAGGATTTTCACTTACAAATGTTGTGGAACTATCTATGCACCTGAGCCTTTTGTGCCAATAATATCTGCCCATCCTTCTTTCACCCTTTGGTGGCAAGAACTCCATGATCACATCTTCAACATGCCAATTCATCCCTTCTGTCTCGAATTAATGCCTGATTATCAGCCAACTTCAGAGGTAATATGCTCATCCCTCATTTGTCTCAATAATATTAAACCCAATTGATTCTGATTCTGTCACCTTGCAGGATATAACACCTGCCCCTCTTGCCAGGGCGATCTCATACAAAGCTGCAGGCCCAATATCTGCTCTGGGGCACCAATCTCCTACCTTGGCTCAACTGATGGCTAGACAGTCTTCTCTAGATCCAACACTTACCAGACCATCAGTTGTCAAAAGAAAAACCCTCCTTTTAGCTGCTCCCTCAGTTGTAAAGAAGAAAAGAACAAGTAGCAAAATCAAGGTCAGAGCCTTCTTTCTTTGACTATAATGCTTTTGGTATTTTGCTCAGCTTTATCTCTTCTTGATTTCAGGCCAGAGAACAGCAGCTAGCAATCAGTACAGATCTTGCCGATGCTTCATTAACTGGTAAAATTCCACCACTTCATCCTCTTAACTTCTTTTTCATCGGCATTCATTCTTTGTTAACTGCAGAACAATCCTCAATGGATCCAATCTTGGAGAGCTCTTCTTCTCGTCATGACTCATCTTTAGCTTTGCAACTTCTTCCCCAATCAGAAGCACCATCCTCACCAAGAAGTCTTCCAGTTTCTCCTCGGCAAGATACACAGAATCCCCCAATTGAGCCTGAAAGGCTTCCTTCTCCTATTCAGGAAGTCAGGAACGAGGTAAACATAATCATTTAACTTTCTCTACTCTTTTATTCAGCAGATTATTACTAATTTGGCAAGAACCATCTTTCAGGAGAAAACCATTTCATCATCCAGCTATTCTTTTGCTGTGGACGACTTGGTTGCCGAACAAGGGGAAGATACATCTTCTGGCCAAGCTCTGTCAGAAGAAAATCAAACAAAGCTGAAAGATATCCTTGCTTTGCTGCATAAGAGTATCCAAGATCAAGTCAAAGATGCTGATCTCTTAAGGGATGTATTGGAATCCATTGACCAAGAACTTCCTGATGATATCAAAATTTCTTTGGAATCAGTTTCTCATTTGGATCAACAATACGCTGCAGTAAAGCAGGCTCTGAAAAACCAATCTTCTCGACCAGCCCTGGAACAGAGGAGGTCCACAGCCAAACAATCTGTGAAAGACCTGCATACTCAAGCTCAGAATAGCAAGGAATTACTGACCAAATTGGAATCTGAACTTGAAATGAAGGAGGTCAGAAAAGCTGCACTTGAAGCCGAATTGAGAGATCTATCGGCCGAAATTGAAGCTGATAAGAAGAAGATAGTCGAGCTTCCCAAGTTAACAGAGAAGATGCGAAAGGAAGCTTCAGCAGCTCTAAACGAAGACAAACAACTCAAGGCAAAGCTTGCTGCTCTGGCTAGAACCCAAGAAGCTGACAAAAACTTGTTAGAGAGCATTAGCAATATGATATCAGATGCTAAAAATGTAATCTCAAAGTACTTGGGTTTGTAATTGTAACAAACAGTCGATAGCCAAATGCTTTATTAATCTTGCAATCTTGTCATTTCCTAACTCTGTTTTTCTCCATTGTGGATAACTTATTCGGCAAAGCTGGCTATAACAGTGTCAGACCCGAAAACGCTTTAAACATGACATAGCCGAATCTCATTCAGTCAAAACCGAATACGACTCGGCAAGAATCCCAAACGACATGGAAACCGATCGGTTGGAAAATCTTCTCCACCTTCCGAGCTTCTTGGGATATGCACCACAATCCCCGGCCACGATCTCTTCGTTAGTTCCATAAATAAGAACCTTGAGCACTCCTAATCTTCCACCAAATCTTTCAACTCGAGCTCTCTGCTAGCCTGAGTCTCTTCCTCTTCCAGCACAATAACCTCCAAGAAACCCCGATGTCCAACAACAGAAGACGCCCGGCCGTCGACGAAGCCGAAGGGAGTCGTGCCGGTGCTCGTCGGAGGTGATGACCGTCTGCCTCTCCTTATCCTTTCCTCTAGATTTTGCCTTATTCTCAACTTCCTTTGTATTTTCAGACTCATCCAATGGAACCCCGCCACTGCCTTGACTGCGGCTCCGGCTGCAGCGGGTGACTCTTCAGAGTCATCTAGCCGATCCCCAAGGCCTAACTGGGATCTGCCCTATTCGGATAGCGACGCTCGCCGATTCAAGCAGGAACGTGACGACACTCGGCGTGAGCTGGAGGTCATCTCCAAACAAGCCAGGATCGCAGATCTGGAGTGGCAACACCAGCGCAAGCAGCTGCTCGAGACCATCGACGGTAATTCCTGCGGTTTGCTTTAATTTCAATCTGATTTTGGACTAAACCACCATTGCTCCGTAACTCTACAGCTCGCGACGCCGAACTCGATCAGCTGAAGACATTAGTCAAGTCTCTGGCAAACAAGGTGAATGCTCCTGGGGACACGCCAGAAGCTCGCCTCGGTGCAATGGCAGGCCGCATCGATGAGGTGGCCTCACACGGCATCCGTCTGGGCACTGCCGCAGGCCTAGTCGCCATGTCGACGCGCACCGGCGCTGACTACTCCAAGCTACCGCCCGGCTTTGCCAATGGCAATCCGGAGGAGATCAACGACATTGAGGCCTCCATAGATCGCCTTGATGCTCATGGCGTCGCCATTGCCGATTCCATCCATCCCCAATCTGTTCTGAACAGGTTGTTCCATTAGTTTGTACTAGGGATTATGGAATTTCGGCAATAAAACTTATCTTTTTGATCTTTATGTGATGACTCTGTCAAACTCATTTTTTGTAATATATTTGCACTAAGGGCAATACGTTCTAGTATTGGCCATTTCTTCTTCTGTCAATATTTTTGTTCTGAAGACAGCTCCTTCCCGAATACCGGTTGTTTCAGTCGTTCTGACATTAAATACTTCAATCAGCGATCAATCTCAATACTAGGATAATATCTCTTCAAGTATCTCCCATTGACAGCAGTAGTAAACTCCTCTCCTAGTAAAGTTTTCAGGATATATGCATTTCCAGGCACGCATCTGACCACTCTGAAAGGACCTTCCCAGTTTGGAGACCACTTACCGAATGCACTGTATTTAGTCCCAATCGGCAATATTGCTTTCCAAACCAAATCTCCTTCTGCAAATTGCTTGACTTTCACCTTCTTGTTGTAACATTTAGCAACTCGCATTTTATTTTTCTCAACATTTTCCAAGGCCCTGAGACGAATCATATGCAAATCTTCTAATTCGTCCATCATTAAATCATTATAATCTTTAGAACTTAAATCCTTTAGCAACTTAATTCTCCTTGAGTCTGACTGCATCTCCCATGGCAAGATAGCATGATGTCCATATACCAATTCATAAGGAGACATTTGTGTAGCTCCATGCGGAGCCATTCGGTAAGCCCATAAAGCCTCATTGAGTACCGAATGCCACTTCCTTGGCTTCTGATCAATCTTCTTCTGTATAATTTTAATCATAATCTTGTTAGAAGCCTCTGCCTGACCATTAGCTTGGGCATAATAAGGAGAAGAATTCAACAATTTGATGCCCATACTTTCAGCAAAATTTTTGAACTCTGAAGATGTAAACTGAGTTCCTTGATCTGTGGTGATCGTTTGAGGAATTCCAAATCTGTAAATGATATGTTCTTTAACAAATTCAACCATATTCTCTGATGTCACCTTCTTTAATGGAATCGCCTCAACCCACTTAGTAAAATAATCGGTTGCTAAAAGCACAAACTTATGCCCCTTGCTAGATGGAGGACTTATTTGGCCAATCAAATCTATTCCCCATCCTCTGAATGGCCATGGCTTGATAATAGGATTCAGGACTGATGCTGGAACTCTTTGAATATTTCCAAATCTCTGGCAATCTTGGCATCCTTTGTAATATTCAAAGCAGTCTTCTAGCATTGTGGGCCAATAGTACCCAGTTCTCCTAATAACCCATTTCATTCGGTAGGCCGATTGATGTGCTCCACACAACCCATCATGCACTTCACTTATCAGCCTTTTTGCTTCTTCTTGACTTAAGCAATGTAACAGCACCCCATCCAAGGATTTATAATATAAATTATCATCAAGAAGAACAAACTTTAAAGCTTTATACCTGAGCTTTCTAGAAACTTTTCGGGATGGATTCTTCAGATAATCAACAATTTCTTTTCTCCAATCATCTTCTGCTAGATTACTCCCGAAAGCATATACATCATTAGCAAAAACTTCCTGAAGCTCTCTATAACCCGAAGCACTCTGAGCTAATCTGTTCGCCCCTTCATTGTCTTTCCTAGGAATATGCCGCAGAATTACCGACTGAAACTCCTTTAAGATTTGCTTGCATTCTTCATAGTAATTCCTTAAGACATCGTTTCTGCACTCATATTCGCCATTCAGTTGCCTTATGACTAATTCTGAATCTCCAAAAATTTCAACCGCAATGGCCTTTGCTTCTCTCAAGTATTGAAGTCCTCTGAGCAACGCTTCAAATTCGGCTTGATTATTAGTGACAGTAGGTTGAATAGGAATAGCAAACTCAAATACCTCTCCTTTTGGCGAAATTAACAAAATACCTACTCCACCACCCTTGTCACATGAAGATCCATCGAAGAATAATACCCAAGGAGTAATTTCAAGCAGATTAGTCGATGAATCGCGATGCTCAGTAATGAAGTCAGCAATAACCTGTCCTTTAACAGCTTTTGCCGATTCAAACTTTAATTCAAACTCAGACAAGGCTAAAATCCATTTGCCAATCCTTCCGTTCAAAATTGGCATAGACAACATGTGCTTTATCACATCAAATTTTGAATACACAATGCATTCGGCATGTAGCAAATAGTGCCGAAACTTTGTACAGGAGTAGTAAACACATAAACAAAGTTTCTCGGTAGCCGAATACCTCGTTTCGGGATCAAGCAATTTTCGGCTAAGGTATGCAACTACCCTTTCCTTTCCCTCAAATTCTTGTATGAGGGCCGATCCAATAGTTTGGGTATCGGCCGCCACGTACAACTTAAAAGGCTTGTTCAGCTGTGGAGGTACCAATACTGGTGGTTCTTTCTTGTATTTTTTGATCTCATCGAAAGCCTTTTGTTGTTCGTCACCCCATACAAATTTCTGATCCTTCTTGGCTTTTAGCAGCGAAGAGAAAGGTAACACCTTTTGTGATAAATTTGATATGAATCTTCTTACGAAATTGATCTTACCAAGTAATGACTGCAATTCCTTAAGATTAGTCGGAGGAACAACTTCATCAATGGTTTTCATACTTTTCTTGCCAACTCCTATTCCTCCTTCATGCACCAAAAATCTCAGAAACTCTCCTGCCGAAACTCCAAAAGCACATTTATTCGGGTTCATCTTGAGCCCATGTTTCCTAGTGCACTCTAGAGTTTTCCTTATGTCGGCCAAATGTGCTTCATGATCCAATGACTTAATCACAACATCATCAATATATATTTCCACAATCTTGCCGATCAACTCATGAAAAATATAATTCATGGCTCTCTGATAAGTTGCACCAGCATTCTTTAAACCAAAAGTCATGACAACCCATTCAAACAACCCTATATGTCCTGGACATCTGAAAGCTGTTTTCGCTATATCTTCCAATGCCATAAAAATTTGATTGTACCCTGCATTACCATCCATGAAACTAATCACTTTATATCCAGCAGCAGCATCAACCAACGAGTCAGCAATAGGCATTGGATATCCATCCATGGGTGTAGCTCTGTTCAGATCTCTAAAGTCTATGCAAACTCTCATCTTCCCATTTTTCTTGTACACAGGAACAATATTAGAGATCCATTCTGCATATCTGCATGGCCGAATAAAATTTGCTGCTATTAATCTTTCCACTTCTTTCTTTACATCGGCCAACACTTCATCTTTGTAAATTTTCCGGGGTGGTTGCTTATAAGGTTTATAACCAAGCTTGATCGGCAATCGATGCTCAACAATGGAACGATCTAAACCAGGCATCTCCGAATAATCCCAAGCAAAGCAATCTTTGTATTCCTTTAACAACTCAATCAACTTTTCTCTGAAAACCGAATCCAAGCTAGCACTGATAAATATCGGCCTTGGTTTGTCACCATCTCCAATGTCTACTTCTTCTAATTTATCAGCCGACACAAATCCACGTCCTAGCTTCCCATCAGTCCCATCGATTGGATTATCCATTAAAAATTACTAAAAAAGCCGACTGCTTTGATCGGCTGTTGATCACTGCTGACTGGCTCAACAGGACCTTCTCCCCAGTCCTTACCTGAGAAGCAATCTATGCCTTGATATTCCCAGAAGGCTGGTTCCACATTAGCCACGCTAATTGAATCATCTGCTGGGACAATTTCCACTTCATCATCTATCCACTGAATAAGTTGCTGATGCATAGTAGATGGAATACAGCAATTCGCATGGATCCAATCCCTTCCAAGTAGCAAGCTGTATGCCCCTTTGCCTTCAATAACAAAGAAGGTTGTAAGCAGAATCTTAGATCCAATCATCAGATCTACATGTACACATCCTTTGGTGTCCGAAGGATTTCCAGCAAAATCATTCAAAACTATGCTTGTTGGCGTTAAATCTCCAGGGCTCATGCCAAGTTTCCTGAATGTATTGTATGGCATCACATTAACAGCAGCTCCACCATCAACAAACATCTTCGTCAGTGGCTTTCCGTTGACATATCCTCTTAAGTACAGTGGCTTCATGTGCCGATTCTGGACTGGCTTCTCGAAAATAGCTTGCTTATTCAATACCAATTGTGCCATTAACCCACATTGCTCGGCTTCATCCACTTCTGACAATATCTCCTCCTGTACAATCTGATTAGCTGGAGCCATGAATTCATTCGGCAAGAAACATACCATGCATGTAGGAGCCGAATGACCCGATTCATCAGGTTTGTCTTTTGGACGCCATATCGATCTCAACCTGGTTCCTGTTCGTTTCAACTCTTGATTCCTCAGGCGCTGGACTCTTCTCTTCTGGCTCCTTCTTAAACCAGGTGGACACCACTGTCCTTTTTGCCAGACATACTCACGATCTTCTTCTTCAGCATGTCTTTTCCTTGGTTGATCATCATTCTCATATATTCTTAGACGCCGATCATCACTAGGATATATCCTTCCAATTCTTTCGTGGACGGATCGGCGACTGGCTCCATTTTGCCTATATTCAATAAATCCATCATTGCATTCAGGACAGTTATCCCATGTAGGCAGCTTTAAACCCTCGTTCCAACAATGTCTGAAGAAGGCACAATCCCAATGTGCACGTTCTTGTTCTCGGACATATTCCTCTTGTTCTTCCTCATACCTTCTTTCTTCGCGCCTCCTCTTCTCCTCCTCGTACTCACGTCTCTGATAGCATTCTTTTTCTTGCTGACGCTGCCACTTATTGAGGAGAATGCGCGATGTGACTCTGGGTTTATAAGATTTCCCAATTTCAAATCGGCTATTCGGGAAGCGAGACTTTTCCTGCCGAATCTGTTCGATCGTGACTTGCCGATTAGGATCGACTGAGTTATTCTGCTTCGCTTCTTTCGACGTCAGGACTCTCATCTTTCCTTTTCCTCCAGATTCGGCAACATTCACCATATTGATTGAGAATCCAATCATGTTCTGAGGAAACGGGTTATTGTCCAACTTCATCTTATTGTCGAATTTCAGATGTCCTTCTTGGATAGCTTTCTGAATCCTCACTCTAAAAACCCTGCATTCATTGATGGAATGAGAATTTCTATCATGGAATCCACAGTACCTTTTATCTTTCACTCCATCAGGCCGAAGCATAGAATGCCCCTCTGGTAGCTTGATCCGGCCTTCTTTTATAAGATAGTCAAACAGTTTATCTGCCTTAGTTACATCAAAATCATAGGTGCCCTTATTCTGTTTAATCCATCTCTGACTCACCATGACTGGTTCTTTCCCCCACACTATCTCTGCTGCAGCTATCTCCTCACTATCTTCATACTCATCCCCTTGATCTGCTCTTTCAAGGAATTGGTTATATATGTCAGCTACATCATTATTTTTAGTAAATCTGGCATCTTTCTTGAAACCATATGCCTGGTTACTCATTAAGGCCAATCTGTGTGACAACTGGCCCAGATCATCGAACTCCATCCCGAATAGCTTTTCCCGAATGGCAGGCAGCATGCCAGCTATAGCCATACCAGCTAGCTGGTCATCAGGTATGTTCAGAGAAAAGCACATGCTCTTTGTTTCCCTAAACCTTCTGAGGAACTCCGTAGGTGTTTCATTATTCCTCTGCCTTAAGCTGGTCAAATCAACCAACTTTTTCTCGGTACTGCCGATGTAGTAATGAGCATGGAATTTCTGCTCCAGGTCTTTCCAAGTACAAATTGACTGAGCAGGCAAAGAAGCAAACCATGTAAAAGCTGGACCCGTCACTGACAAAGGAAAGTATCTGATTCTAAAAGCCTCGTCCGCTGAAGCTTCTCCAAGCTGTATCAGATATCGAGCTATATGTTCCACAGTGCTAGTATCATCTTGTCCTGAGAATTTAGTAAATTCTGTAGGCACCTTGACTCTATTCGGCAATGATACCCTCTGGTACCATTCTGGGAAAGGAGACGAGTACATATACCCCTGATTTTTAGGCTTCAGACCGAATTGATTTTGCAATACATCAGTCATCTTTTGCACCATGAGGTCAATATTGGTATCTTGATTCCCTGGCCTTCCAGCAGGCATTCCTGCAGTACCAACATACCCGGGATTCGGGAGAGCGTCGATAGCATTGTAATCCATGAACTCTGAATACCCGTTTCCATACACATCTCTTTGCAGCCTGTTGTTCAGAGGGGATATCTTATAAGCAGAAGCAGGTGGATTTCCCGTGGTGCCGAATGCCATATCACCATATGTACGAGGTTTCGGCAATGCATGCTGAAGCTCCTGCTAAATCGGCTGTCCATTCGTGTCTTTGGTTCCAGAAACTTCAGTTTCTTCAATACCTTTACCATGACGTTTTGGGACCGATTGTTGAATATTGAAATATGTTGGTCCACCAAGTTGTCCGTGCGCTTGCTCAAAAGGTTTATCTACGTGTTGACCAAAGATGTTGACCAATATGAGCCGAAAACTGTTCAGGAATGCAGCATTATGATTGGTCATTGTTTCTCCTAAAGCCTTGTACAACAAGCTAGAGAACTTCTCCCTTTCTTCTTCTTCAGTAAGATCAGATTGTCCTGGCAGAAGAACTCTTGGCAGATCTGACTTGAGAAACGGTGCACCACTCCTATTCTTAGCAAAAGACAGCAAGCATTTTTTGATGAACTGATCTGCAGCAATCTTCACCATTTATTGATGTTCATCAGACAATTCTTCAAAAGTGACATCCAGAATGTCTTTTAATTCAGGCATCTTCGAAGCTTGTGTCCCACCGGGCGTGCCAAAAAGTGTGTTGACGTAAAATCCGCACTTCACGCCAAGCACACAGCAAGCCGAATTAGCTAGCTTAATCACGTGGCCCGAGCGTTTGAATCCGAAAGCGTGCCAGTCAATTTTCCTGAAACTGACAAAGGGAGAAAAGATGTTTAGATGACACCTGGAACGAACCGGGTGATACCGGTCAGTTCCATATTTGCGGCTACGGAGCCAGTTTCGAACGACATATAGCTACAGAGAAGCTATTTGTCGGCAGTTAAATCATTATTCGGCAATCGGCAAAGCACGCAGGAAGCGCACTGCCGAATGGCAGTTAGAGCATCATTCGGCAATCGGCAAAGCACGCAGGAAGCGCACTGCCGAATGCGTGACATAAGCATGACGAAAGATCGGTATTTGACTGAATAAACATTGTAGCGCATATTCACAACCGATTAACGAGAAACAGAGCATGATACATAAATAAAAGGGCGAAGTCATGACCATAATTTCATAATAAACAAGAATGCATAGATTAAAAGCACTAGTCTACCGCATGTCTAGGTACTTTCCAATCCGTCGAGCGTGAAACAAGCAAGTTAATCCACCGCATGATACGACTTGCTTGGAATCACACCACCAACCAAGAATAGACCAACCCACCGCATGATACACTCTAATCTTGGAAGGCTAAAAGCATTCTTTACTTAAAACAAAACCATGAACACGTTTCACTCGTGACGATACTGCCGAATACAGCTATATAGCCGAATCGGGTTCCATGAAGAAGGAGCAAGCTTCGTTAGTGATGAAAGATCTATCAGATCGAATCGAATTCTAATCCACCGGATGACTAGCTCTAAGACGACCCAAAAACCTGCATCCACCGCATGATACCCGGTTCTGTCAAGATCTACGCAAGACCAACGAGCTTGGACCCGCAACACGTGGCAATCTAGATTGACTTCGAATTCGGCTATGGAAACGCAGTGCATTATGAGCTAGAACCGAATCTAATCAACCTAGACTGGGCAAAAGAGTGTTGTAATGAATTAAACATAAAGGTAAAATCCAGAGCAACACATGGTAACTTAATGAATCTATCAGATCTTGCCAAAATCCAATAGAGCCGATAACTTGTTCCACGCTAAAACTTAGCCCACCGCATGGCTCATGATCTAACAATGGAACCTTCCTGAACCAAGGCCTAAATCCACCGCATGATACTAGGCATGGTGCAGGGTTGCCGGTACTTACGGAGGTCGACGGATCGATGATTCCTCTCGAAGAACTCGACGACTCGACTAAAGGACTCGAAGTTGGCACGGGGCCGGTTTGTTGTATGATTGATTGAACGATCCTTTTACAATTACCATGGGTTTATATTTATACCCTGGTTTCGACACGACTCCTAATCGATTACGATTACATTTATTTATTTCCTAAAAAGATAAACGTCGGGGCACCGTATCCGTCTTGCATTCTAAGTTAAACCAGCCTTTTCCTTATGCTTGATCCACGTCATCACATACTCCCGAATGCCTTCCGTGGAACAGCTCTCTTGCCGAATGACGATGCGTTCCCGACCGCAGAACGTCTTTACCGAATGCTCCGGGGAAAAAACTCCTTTGCCGAATGATACCTTTTCGACGAATCCGGCCCACATGTCAGCCTCTTCCTGGTGCCAATTTTTGGTGTCAACAGTAGTGGTCCAAGTGGCTTCCACGGTCGTTGCACGGTCATCGCTGACATGGACGTGTCCCGGTGTCTTGTATGGCTAAGGGGGGTAACCGGCCGAACGGAGTCGTTCGGCCGAATCGGTTAATTCCGACCCCTATAGCATGTATTTCTCGTTGTTGTACCTGCACAAGTGTAACTCACCAAAACTCATGGAACTCTGTTGGAAATAAACCTAAGTACATGGAATGTCACATATATCCTCTTTTATTCCCGAGTATTGGTGGTCAAAAACGTGCCGTAACGACCGCCAACAAAAAGCATAACCAAGAAAGACACAATCAATAGTCTTAGGTCCCAATTTATGTTTCTTGGTTATAGGCACATTCACTTTGGCCAAACATCCCCAAGTCCATAAGTATGAAATGGTTAGCTTTTTCTTTTCTCATTCCTCGAATGGTGTTATCTCTTTGTTCTTCATAGGAACACGATTCAGGACATGACATGCAGTCCATATAGCCTCACCGCACCATTCCTTGGAATGTCCCGCTGTATCCAACATGGCATTAACCAAGTCAATAAGAGTGCGGTTCTTTCTTTCGGCTACCCCATTTGAATGAGGTGAGTAGGGAGGCGTCTTCTCATGAATTATTCCATGTTCCTCATAGAACGCAGTGAATACATTAGAAAAAATACTCTCCACCGCAATCAGACCTAACTCTTTTGATCTTTCTCTCAAGTTGATTTTCTACCTCAGCTTTATAGATTTTAAAGTACTGTAATGCTTCATCTTTAGATTTCAACAAATAAATATAGCAAAATCTAGTAGAATCATCTATTAAAGTCATGAAGTGCTTTTAACCACCTTTTGTCAACACGTCATTCATCTCGCACAGATCGGAATGAATTAAGTCTAGAGGTGCCAAGTTCCTCGCCTCAGCCGCGAAATGAGGCGTGCGAGGTTGTTTTGATTCAACACACACATGACACTTAGAATTTTTTACTAAGGTGAATCTCGGAATTAAACTCAGGTTTGCAAGACGCATCATACAACCAAAATTAACATGACAGAGTTGCGAATGCCAAACATTAGATTCATTATTAACGTTTGCAGCGTGGTTCACAACTTTATTACAATTGTCTGACAAAGAAAAGCGGAACAAGCCTCCGCTATCATAACATTTTCCAATAAAACTTCCAAATTTAGAGATTACACATTTATTGGATTCAAAGACTAACTTAAAGCCGTCTCTACACAGAAGAGACCTGCTAACTAAGTTCTTTTTTATGGTGGGGACATGCTGCACGTTCTTCAGCCGAACGGTCTTTCCCAAAGTAAGCTTCACATCGACCGAACCAGCACCAAGAACACGCGCATGTGATCCGTTCCCCATCAACATGGAGGAAGACCCGTCTGCCTGGTAAGAAGAAAATAAGGAAATGTCAGCACAAACATGAATATTAGCACCAGTCTCAATCCACCAATCGGGTGAATGACATACTGAAAGAACTGTAGATAATAGATTACCGTAGCCCGATGTTCCACTAGTCTCACTAACAACCATGTTGGCACTGCCGCCATTGCCGCCATTGTTCTTGTCCTTGCGGTGCGGACACTTTGCAGAAAGTGGTCCGGGCTACCACAACAATAACAATGCCCCGTCGGCGGTTTCTTCTTCTTCTTGAACTGAGCCGTTTGATTAGCCTTTGTCTGGTTCTGTTGCGGCTTGTTCTTCTTTTTGTTGGATGCATTGAAGTTCTTCTTTTGCACCAAGTTGGCACTAGAAGATCCAGCAATCCCTTTACCACGTTGGTCTTTTGCCCTTGCCTTCTCTTCCACATCAAGAGTGCCGATGAGATCGACAATAGTAAACTCTTGTCTCTTGTGTTTCAGAGAGGTCGCAAAATCCTTCCAAGAAGGTGACAGCTTGGAGATAATACCTCCAGCCACAAACTTGTCAGGCAACCGACATGGTGCATCCTTGCTATAGTTCTCAAGATCTCTAGCCAGCGCCTGGATCTCATGGGCCTGCTCTACCACAGGATGGTCTTCAACCATCTTGTAGTCATAGAGTTGTTCCATGACATACAGCTCGCCACCAGCATCAGAGATCCCAAACTTAGCCTCAAGCGCATCCCAAACATCTTTGTCACTCGACAGCAAGAGGTACGTGTCCACAAGGCTTTTAGCGAGAACACTCATGATGGCACCTCTAAACAGGTTATCGGCCGCCACGAAAGCCCGCTCCTCCTCGGGAGTGAACTGTTCGGGCTTCCCCTGTATGACATGCATGATGTTCATCGCTGTCAACCACAGTGTGACCCTCTCGTACCAACGTTTGTAATTAGACCCATCAAAAACATTTGGTTTGATTGATGCGGCAAAACCAGCTACCGAAAGCCTATTATTAACATAAGGTTTTTGGATTGTTAGAAATTTAGGCATCATTCGGTATATTTTAATTCCAGAAATTAGCAACAAATTCATGACAACAGTGAGTGATCCAGCTATAACAAAACATGTGCGAGTGTTCAAGTTAAATCTCCTAAATAACATGAACGTCATGAGAAACCCAAACCAGAACAAAGCGATATTTAGGATGTACCCGGAGGCGGGGCCGGTACCGGAGGCACCGGATGCGCCGTCACCAGCTGGAGGAATAGTGTTAACCATCCTCGACTGGCCTTGCTCGAATTAGTCGATCTAATTCGGTGCAGTGGTGAGTCGTTGCAGTGAAGTCCCTCGAAGGGCCACCGGGATGTAGTCGTTCGCGTGAGGAAGACGGTCACCAGGAAGTAGTCGTTCTGGTTGACGGGATCTAAAGGCAGGGAGGGTTCGGAGTCTTCTGCTCATGCAAGCAATGTGCGCGCAAGGCTTGCGTCGGGAATGCAAGAGAGGGCCTGGGAGAGTGTGTCCTGGCTGTGGGAGAGAGCCCCTCTTATATAGGCGACCAGAGGAGGAGGGGGATGAACCTGGATACTGCTTGAGGCAGCAATGACCATAATGCCTTCAGTTACTGGTCAGCCCAATAATGCCATTAAACGTAGTCAATTACTCTTAGCCATCAAATCGGCAGTTACTGGTAACGTTTAAGACTCAATCAATGCCATTTGTGGCAAAACGTTCATCACACAGCACACGCAGAGCGGCTCGGCTCCGGCACGGCCATGGCCATGGCCACGGCTCGGCGAGCGAGCGCGCGTGGCACGCCCTTCTCCTTTTACCAACTTCACAAGTGGTCCACAGTTGGTCCACCATTTAAGTTGGTTAGGATTCCCGTTGACTCTCCATCCGGGATTTAATTCCCTAGCATTTATTAGTGGACCTTTAATTCTTTGATTTATCGAGACTTAAATGGGCCAAGGCCCAATTAATCTAACAGTAGCTAGAATTATGCTGTGCATTTTGACTTTTGCTTGGAAGTCTAGGGTTAGATCCATGATGACACTTGAAATTGAATAATCAGCGGAAGCTACCTACTGCATTGCATATAGTTACAAATTGTTTACGAAGCCTTTTATGTCACGTTTCATTGCTAACATGAGATTTTGATCTTTATTTCTATAATTTGCCTACAACATTCTAGTTATTATTCCCGTATGCATTAAGAAACACAAAAGATTGTTGAATTCTTGTGTTCAGGTGGATGTCCCAATTAAATACCTAAACTTCTTCCTAGAAGATGATGACGAGCTTGACCACATAAAGAAGGTACATTTTTCATGCTGGGAAGCTAAATTGCAATTCCATTATGAAACTCCATGCTGAAACTCTTTACTCAAAACCAGGAGTATAAGGAAGGAAGGATGCTAACTGGCGAAGTAAAGCAGCGACTCGTTGCGGTTCTATCGGAGCTGGTTGCTAGACATCAGAGAGCTAGAGCTCAAGTGATTGAGGTAATGATTTTTTTTTTCATTTGATCTATCCTGTCGCGCAACTCAATTTTTTTCACGTTATAACTAACTGTTGTTCCTGTTGTGCACACATATTAAGTATTCTCGATGGGACAAAATGTCTTTTTATCAATACAAATTATGACTTCAACTATTTCTTGCTTTTGCAGATGGTTGATGCATTCATGGCAGTAAGGCCTCGTCCTAACATGTTTGGCTGAACAGGCAGTAGTGCTATTTCTTTTCTGTGTGTGTTTGTTAGACGTGATGTAAACTCCTTAGCTCGCTGCATATATAGCAGGAAAAATCTTAAACTATGAAGCTATGTATTCATGGTCACCCCCTTTCCAGAGTGGATGTGGGAGATGACTCATAACGATTGTAATCCTGTCATTGGTTGATAGAAGTCACGGTTGTCCTAAAAAAACATGTTTGGCTGAACAACAAAACAGGGTTGGACATTTTCGTCAGTCGGCAATAAAAGTGCAATGATCTCTTTACTTGTGATCATAATGAACCATATGGCGGTTGCCAGATGATTTACCTATTTAAAATATGTTAAATCGATACTCCCTCCGGTTCACTATTAGAAGTCGTTTAGGACAACGACACAGTCACCAAAGCACAACTTTGACTTCTCTTTTTTATAAAAATATTTCCTTAAAAGTTATATATGTATATTTTTTATAAAAGTAATTTTCGAGACCAATCTATTTATATGATTTTCACATTTCCAAACTTAACGACTTAAATGTTATTCATGATTTATATTCCCAATGTTTGACTCAAAACTTGTCCAAAACGACTTCTAATATGAAACCGGAGGGAGTGTGTACTCAATTTATTTAACAAGATGACTAAATTATGGCTGAAAGCAGGGTTTTCAATGCCCTTGTTTTACGGCCTGTGTCATTATTGTGGTTGTGTGCTCTTCATTTTGCCGTTTTAAATTCTTAGTCACTAAATTCGTATTTAAAATCTGTTGACATGTGGGTTATATCAAGCGTTAGGTCCAACAAGTCTTTACCTCATCAGCTTAGGGCTTGTTTGGCTATCAGACTAAGTCTAGCCTAGCTAAGATTTTGAGCTTGGCCAACTAAGGTCCGGTTTATCTCAGATTTTGGCTGACTTTTAAGGCTCAATTTTGAGAAATTTAAAAATCCGATGACTCCTAGATTCTCGATTATAGATTCCAAGAGTCATCTGACTTTTCGATTCTCTAAAATCAAGTATTCAAAATCAGCCAGAAGCTGAAATAAACAGGGCCTAAACCATAGTGTACACGGGTGCAAAGAGTCAATGTTTTGTTGCTCGTTTAAGAACTCCATAAGCATTGCATATTTGATTGTTATATCAAAAAGCTAAAGAGCCTAAAAAGTTGCTCCAACAATAGATAGCTATCTCTAATTCTATTAGGCTATGACCTATTTTTCTCTCTTCAATATATGTACGGCTGTTTTGCAAATACGTCCACGTCAACCAACTTTCCTTTCTCTCCCACACGTCTCCTGGGCCGTGTTTCTTTCCTTCCCGCAAAAAAAATTCCAAAGGGAATCTTACATGCATGGAGTATTAAATGAAGTATATTTACAAAACTTTTTTAGTGATGAGTGTAACTTTACGCGACGAATCTAACAAGCTTAATTAGTCCATAATTTGCTACAGTAATACTACAGCAACCATTCTCTGATTGTATGGTCAGAGGTATCATTAGATTTGTCTCGTGAATTAATTCGGGGTTGTAAAGATAGTTTTGTAAACTGACTTTATTTAATACCCTTAATTATTGATCAGACCAAAAAAATTCACACCCCAAAAAACACGGCCCTGGTCTGTGTCGTTGCCACCGTCGACGCTCCATCTTTGACCGCCTACACTCTCTCCTGGGCTGTGGGCTCCTCCGCCTCCTTCACAAGCTCTGACGCACCGTCTCAAGCAGACAAGCACTATGCACCAGCACGAAAGCGCCCGTCCAACTTGTAAGTTTTAGTTATTTTTAGAAATATGCCCGCTAACGAGTAGTTCATTAACGAAGGGACCGAACTAGCGAACAAAAGAGGCGAATGCGAGCCGATTAAAGTAGAAACTTAGCCTATGACATCCCAAACCTCTCTTATACTACATCCGTTCTAAATTACTATTCGTTGTTAACTTTTTCGTTAAACGTTTGACCATTCGTCTTATTCAAAAAAATCACAAGCATCATTTATTTTATAGGTGACTTGCTTTATCATCGTATATACTTCAAGTATAACTTATTAGTTTATATATTTGGATAAAATTTTTGATAAGACGAATGGTCAAAGATCATAGAAAAAAGTCAACAATGAATAGTAATTTAGAACGGAGGTAGTAGCAATCTTCTCTCTAATAAGCACTCCAAGAGAGGCTGGGCCGAAGTCTAAACTACTACCCTCAAATATAGATAAAGTCCAAATAACCCCTAAAGTATGTACGTTTTGTTCATTTTACACCATGACTATCTCAATTGGTCCAATCTACCTCTTTGTAAGATTTGTGTTTTGGAAAAAGTTTATATAAACTTCCGAACAATTAGGGGTGGAATATTTCACCCCCTGAACTATAAAACCGGATGTTTAACTCACTCAAGTATACAATATCATTTAAATAACCCCAAGAAGAGTTTAACCCCCTCAATTATACTATATCATTTAAATAAGAGTAAAATACAAGGGCAGTCCCTAAACTTGTATCGAGGTCCCTGAACTCTCAAAATGTATTTTCATGTCACTTAACTTGTCCCAATGTGTCATTTGGGTCCCTAAACTATCAAAACACATTTTTAAGTCCTCAAACTTTTACAAAGGTGCCATCAAGATCCGTAAATTCCTAAAAATATATTTTCATAAACTCATGAGTATCATCGCTAGTCCAAACACGCGATAATACGAAGACTCTACCTGAATATTGCACTACATCTCTCCGTTTTCCACCGCATTCTTAGAATTTGGGGGACTTGGAGGACACGTTGGGATAAGTTTGGGGACTTGAAGATATATTTTGAAAGATTGGGAACCTAGGATCCAAAATACATTTTTAGAGTTTAGGGACCTAAATGACATCGCATAACAAGTTTAAGGACCGCTCGTGTATTTTACTCTTTAAATAACTCCACAAAGTGATTTTAGAGGTGGTTTCTGCTGTTGGCGTGGAGGACGACATTACATCCATACATACGACCATGATTGGTCAATGGCATAGAGGTGGAGACCCAAAACAAATCAAATTCGAGTCCACTTCAGAGTCCAGGAACAACACACACCAAAATCATCCCCTTGTCACATACGGGCTCATTTTTTGACGTTCTATGTATACATGGAAAGCAAAGGAGACAATCTTTCTAATGGAACTGGTCCCATATCAAAATTTCTTCTCAGTCCACAGGAATCTTGAAAACAAGAGGACGTCCAGAATTTGTGAGGGTGCTGCGCCAACATCTTTTTGACCATTGGGCCGTGTATTGTCTTAACCCATTAGGGGCGCCCCCTCAACCCCAGCTCAATCATAAGAGCATATATTCAGAAGCAGCCGCCACATTATGGCTTTGAGTTTTGTTTAGATCTAGTTTTTCTTTGAGAAACTGATTGATTCTTCGTAACTGTGGCGACAAGTCCTTTTACTGAGATCCAGCCCCCCTATTTTTATTCTTGTTGACTGTGTTGATTAGTCCTTCCTAGATAGGAGCTTGAACTACATATTTGACTTTGCTTCAATTCATACTTGCAATTTTAGGTTGTGTTCTTTATCGTTCTTGCTTGTGTTCTCGATTCACATGCAAGGATAGCCTTCGTGGTGGGGTCAGTCGTGTGTGCATAATTGATAACCGATGTAGTAGTGGTGTAGAGGTTGCAGGTGTTCGAATCTAACTGATTAGATGCCCACATCATCAATGTCAAGGTCTCCACCAATCAACTTATCAGTACTTTATGAAGGATCGAGCAAACACCCGATCAAGTGGTATCAGGTTTCTAGGTTGCCCGTAATAAAGGAAAGTGAGATAAGTTAGGGTTAAAGACAAGCCACATTCCTTTTATATAGAGGATAAGTAATTTACGTCCATCAATCTAAGATGAACAGCCAGATCTCATCCGGATTAGGGCTTTCGGATGAAGTATGGGCCAGTCGTGCTAACGGGCCACACTTAGCCAAGCCACGTGCACTACACTGTTTGGCTTGTTGGGCCGTGCGCGAGCGCCACGGCACTGGCTAGCCGCTGCTGCGCCGGGCTGACTAGGGGCGCCTATATGGCGCACGGAAGCCAGTTAAGGGTGCTGGCTTCCGGCCCATTAGGCCCACGCCTTCTTCTTCCTCCTCGTCGCACCGCCCTGCCCCCATCCCTTCCGCCGCCTCCACCGTCGGGCCGCCCGCCATCCACCCCCGCTGCACGCCCCCACCCTTCCTAACCTGGTGGGCTCGCCGCCCCTACGCCGCCGGTCCCCGCCCACCGCTTGTCCGGCCCCGCCCGGCCGGCGGCACTCCCACGCCGCCTTGCCTCCGCCGCCAGCCGAGCCGCCTCCAGACCTTCCCTCCGCCCCCACCTCCTTCTTTTCTATGGCCAGAGACCATTGGAGCCCCCCGAGCTCCCACCGCCGGCAACCCTCGAACCCTAAGCTCCGCCCTCTGCAGCCAGCTTCGCCCAACGCCCGCCGCCGGTGACACCCTTGCCACCGTCCACCCCCGCCCGCCCCTCCGCCCGGCCCGGGCCCCTCTGCCCGCGGCTTGAGGAAGAAGAAGACTCGGGCGCTCGAGGAAGAAGCCGATCGATTGGATGGATGACGGTGGAGATCGGACGGCTGTCAATGTGGAAGCTACCATGGTAGAAAAACTTGTAGAAGCCATATAGGATTCTGGGGGGTGACCTGCGTGCTTAAATGGGCCGTGAGCATGAGCAGGCTCAGCGGCCGCGTGCTGTGCTTGCTAGGCATCATCGCTCCGAGCCGGCATGCTGAGCCACATGCGCATTGCGCACTAACGGGCCGAGCGGCCAGGCCACTTTTTGGCTGGCTTTGCGTGCCAGCAGGCCTAGGTGAGCTGTTGGTTGGGCAAGCTACACACAAGCAGGCCAAGCGGCCAACAAGGCCACATGCACACATTAGTGGGCTCTGCCGCGGGCGCTAATGGTCCATGGGCAAATTTCAGTTTTAGGCATGTTTAGTGTTTTCTAAGTGTTTACTGGTCCGCACTCATTTAATTACCAGTGTGTAATTAATTTTCAGTATATGATAATTTGTTCACTGTTTTAGCTGAGCCTTAAGTTATTTAATGTTGTTTCGTAATTATGTTTTATCTACCATTTACAATTTGCAAATGAATTATTACTTATTTTATTTATGGAAGATATTGTTTAGTTATGAATAGTTCTTTTCCTTTATTTTAATGAGTCATAAGGCTAAGTTTAAGTATAAATTTTTGGAAAAAACACTAATAATGAGTTTACCATGGGCATTGAGTATTATTTCAGTACACTTAAGTTTATAATATTCGTGTGCTGATTAAATATTATAAGTTTTAAATTTATGCCCCAGTATCAATAAAGTTCAGACTGCATTTATTCAAGTTATATTAATGTAAATATTCTCATTGCTCAGTAATTGCAAATTACTTCTCTCATTATGTATATTTCCTGATTTTACTTGATCAATTATAAGGCCAATTTTGATAGTATTTTGGGAAATCCTTTGATGGGAACCCGCTAGGGTTTGTGCCCGATCTTTCGATGAGAGGGAGAATGATAACTCAATTAGAGGAGACGGCGTTCACGGCCCAACTACAGCCTTCCAGAGGACGCTGCGCCTTAGCAACCGATACACCACCTCCTATGGATGCCGCGATCCTGTGGAAGCACGTCACCCGGCCACAAGGACACCTGTTCTACAAGCAATCAAAGAACTAGCAAGAACAAGTATGGAACAAGTACTGAAAATAGTAGATGGAAATGAAGTTTTCAATCTGAAACTCAATCACAATTGATGTGGGGTTCCGAAGACTCGAAGACGGGTGGCTGGACCAGCATGCGCGCTTACAAGCAAGTAGCAATGGCTAAACTTGATCTAAAAAAAACTCAATCTGTTTGTGGCGGCTATGGGGGTATATGAGAAGGGAGGGGCACGATGAGGACGTGGTGGGGGTCGTGATTCAACCCTAGGACACACCCCCATGGGCTCCAACATGATACACGGGCCAACGGCCCAAAAGACGACGACGCAGCAACATGGGCTGAAAATGTCTCAGTACAAATATGACGATTGTGGCCGACTCTGAAGATATGGAGATGAGGTCATATCCGCTGGAAAGTAGACTTGATAAGCTTTCCATGAAGTACTTGAACGCCCAAAACGGAGTCCGTATGTGACCGTGGCGTCCATCACAAGTTGGTACTTTTCTGCAGTCCGAATTCAGCCTCCAAAACGTGATGGACTTGATCTCTTTCCATCTTTGGGTCTAAAGTGACGTGGTGGCCTGGTGGAGGATGTGAGGAACACTTGGACTTGGTCCGCAATCAACTTCTTTGGTCCTTCATGCCTTCTATGTGTATCTAGCACTCTTTTTTATCCACGTATGTATTTCTAAAAATGACAATGAACACACATCATGCCGCAACATCAATTCATTGAATGTAGCAACAATAATCATGATATAGGATTGATTCACCTTTTGTTTACAAGCCATTAATATGGTCATATCTAAGCTGG
The DNA here is from genome assembly GCA_033239725.1 of Echinochloa phyllopogon. Taxonomy (NCBI): domain Eukaryota; kingdom Viridiplantae; phylum Streptophyta; class Magnoliopsida; order Poales; family Poaceae; genus Echinochloa; species Echinochloa phyllopogon. The sequence continues at coordinate 15,330,573 of BTCW01000015.1, read as the reverse complement.
TGATGTCCTCATCATCCTTGTTAACAATATTTAAGTTTTCATGCATTATGATTATGTCAATTATTTTCAGTATAATTAGATATAATGATATTTATGTGTTGAGATCTAAGTTTGCGAGTTTAATACTGAGAAAATTGAATTCTTTTTAATATTCAGTGCATCATTCAAATAAGTCTAAGTTTGAATTTGATGAGACTATAAGTTCGAAGTAATTTGAGTTTCTTAATCATTCCATGGATTGCTTAAATAAGTCTAAGTTTAAGTTTAACTTCAGAACAAGTATATCTCTTTTAAATTCAATATTTCCATTTTGTTTAGGAATAACGTTGAATTTTGTTTGTCTTATTTCACTGAAAATTATGGTTTCCACCAGTATATGATTAAGATGCTCTCTAATTAAATAAAAGTAATGAGAATTTTAATTGGAGTACACTTGTAATTAGTTCTTTATTGTTTTAATTATGAGTTTAATGTTAAGTTTCTTTTCTTTTCTACCCAGAGGTGATGCTAATTGAAACTTTCTTTTAAACAGGCCGTCGTAGGGTCAATTTTTGTGCTTTATGAGCATCATATTGTTTCTATGATTACTGAGACATTATTTTGATGTATTTTTCAGTTAGTTAGGAGGGCTTGCTAAGCACCATTGGGCCTTTTAATGGAACCAATTATCCTAAGTGAAGCCCAAAGCTCTTATTGCAGGTGGTGAGGATTATGATGATAAAGTAAGGGAGTTCAAGTCCAAATCAGAGAAATGAGAGAAATCCAAAATATTGGTAAAAGTGGTCATCGGGCATTCAATCTCGGATGCCATAAGGGGAGCATTTCCTAATAAGATAGATGACAGGGAGCAAAGGATTGAGGAATTCATGAAGTGTGTTGAGGATTATTTTGCTGATTTTCTACTTAATAAGTTATCTACCTCACGTTGTGATAGGCAAGGTGTTTTGAGTATACAAATTGGTAGCATGATTAATAGGTCTACTGATGACCAGCTAATGCAATATATTATGGCTTCTCTACTAGAGAACCATGGTAGACTTGCTCAAAATGTGTATAATCCAGTAAACTGCAAATTCTGTAAGTCAATGTTGGCGGTCGTTATGGCACGATTTCGACCACCAATTCCCGGGAATAAATGAGGTTATATGTCTCATTCCATATACTTAGGTTTACTTTCTAATAAAGTTCCACAAGTTTTGGTGAATATCCAATGTGCAGGTATATAATTGACAAATATGTGCTAAAAGAGATAGAATTGGCCAATTTGGCCGAACCAAGTGGTTCGGCCGAGTTACCCTCTGTTGTCGGTCGTTACGGCCTGATTTCCGACCTCCAACCAAGTATAAAATAAACATAATAAAACAATGCACCATAGCTATAGGGCTTATTGCTAATCAATTCTAGAAGTTTTGGTGAGTCTATGGTCTGCAGGTACTCGATCACCAATTATAGGTGGAGGAGGGTAAAAGTAACCGGTTTGGCCAAACTACCCCCCCCTTAACCTATACCGGAGCAACGCAAAGCCTCGTGCATGCAATCCAAGTCAGCGGTGACCAAGCGATGATGAGGCATGCCACACGGGGCGATAACATCACCAAGGAAGACCAAGCCCAGCCAAAATGAGTCAATCCAGGCCATCCAAGAGCGAGGGCAATCCAACAGAGGGCAAAGAGGGGCCAAGCCGAGTTCGGCCGAACTGGCCTATTTGGCCATACTGGCCCGCATGCAGAACTGCCTTCTGGAGTCAATTAGGACCAAAGGATGCAAAGGTGGTGGAATGGATGGTTCAGCCGACGAACCCCCTGGTTCGGCCGAACTGGAGGGAACCGCCATTAAGATTCCGTGCATGCCACTCCACTTCCACCGACCCTAGCCCGCTATAAATAGAGGTCCTTGGCACCTGAAACAAACACATAAGAAGATAGAAGCTCATTAGCAAAGCGCTGCCACTTTCATACTTAGAAGACAGGGAGAGAGGAGAGGTGAGCGTGTTAGAGATGAGACAGAGTGTCGGCCCCTCTTCCATATGAACCTCTATGGATGCGGCTCTGCTTTGAGTAACATCCGGGTCGTGTTTGGTAACTCTTGTATCTCTCTCTGATTAATTGAGCATCAGTTGTTACTTTTATATGCCTGCTTGTTCCTCGTTCAATGCTAAGTTGATTGATATAATTGTTTATTGGTTGCTTTTCTTGGGTGCTTATCTTTGTATACGAGATAAATATTAACTGACTAGTGTAGGCATGGTGCCTAGACTTGAGGTTAGCTTGGTTTGCGTCTGAGTCAATGGATGTACGGTAGCCAATAGGTGGTGATAGTCCTATATGGCCTACGTAATCCACCACATTTAGCTCGGCCCATAGGAGCCTCGTGTGGTTGTTCACCAACACCCCTTGCTCATCCCTTTCTGAGTGTTGGGTGCTCCGCTTCCCGACGTAAGCACTTATCTGTATCACCTAGCATGCTCAGTTAGTCAGAAGAACAATACTATCAAACTCGTACCCTCTCTACCCTCATGTCGCTTTCCCTTCCTTTTCTTCGTCCTCATCCACTCCATCATACCATTATTGGACAACTTAGTTTAGAATTAGTTCACTTCTCATTCCTCGTGGAAATCAATACTCTGGAATACTCCCGGGTGAAAGCTACATCTGTATCCATCCGCTTGCGGATTTATCTGTAGTTCGTAAGGAGTGCCAACACCCCTCTTAGCCATATACAAACCATGAAGCAAAGCACAGCCAGGAGGTCTCATGCACAAGATCCACGTCAGCGATGACCGAGCGATGATGATGCAAGCCATGTAGATCGATGACATCACCAATCTGGGGCAAACAAGCACAACCCCACCCAAGTGAAAGCAATACAAGATGTCCAAGTGCAGATGCGGTGGAATGGAGGGCAACCGAGCTCCGGGGTCGGTTCTGTCGAACGAGTCGGTTCACGCGAACCCACAACCGCCTCACAACCACCATCTAGGACAAGATCAGGACCGTGGGAGTAAGGCGGTGGAGCATCCACAGTTCGGCCAAACTGGGATGGTTCGGACGAACTGGCCGGGCAACCGCCTCAGTGGTGTCTTGGTTGGTGCTCCACCCAACTTCCTTAGTCCACCTATAAATACAATGGTTCACCCCCTGGTTCAACACACACCAAGCCAAGGAGCTCCATTTGTCATTCTTTAGTAGTGTTAGGATAGTTTAGTTTGGGAGTTAGAGTCGAGTCGAGCTTTGCCTTGGAGGTTCTGGAGTCATCTTCATAAGCTCTAGTATAAGCTCTTTTATCTTTTACTTTTCCTTTTGTAAGACTTTTAGTTATCAATTTATCATCTTCATCATTATATCCGAGTCATTTATCTCTTGCTTCTACTTTATTATAGTTCTAAGTATTTCATGTTTAGACTATAGTTGGTTGTGGCTCTAGTTCTTCTAGTTCTTGTTTAAGTCTCTGCCTTAGCCGGTACTTTGATTATGCTCAATACTTGCGGTGAATTGTCACTGGGGTATTGACATGGTTGCTTGCTGTTGGTAGTGGAGTAAGTAGTTATTGACTAGTGTAGGTGTGGTGCCTAGACTAGGTAACCTTGGTTTTCCTCTGATTCAACGTATGTGTGGTAGCCATTAGGTGGTGACAGCCCTATACGGCATTCGTAATCCACCACGTTCGTCTCGGCCTGTAGGAACCCATGAGAGGTTGTTGGCAGTTCCTCTTCTCATCCCTTTCTATGAACTGTAGGCACATTATCCCTACTTTAAGGCGGTAGAGTTAAGCTTGATCTTTAAGTGTTGTTCCCGCAGCCGTTGTATCTTTTTATCCGAGTGACCCGAATAGATAAAGTACCTAGGAATCCTATCTCGTCTCGTTGTCCTCCCAACTAACTAGTCCTTCTCTTTCTTATCTAAGTTATCCTTGAGCTGCGTATCATGGTCTTTCACTCTTATCATTACTGTTATCCCCCGTCTTGACGGTAGTGTATTTCTCTATGATATCCTTGAATACTTGTTTACTAGTACTCTTGCCATAAGCTCCCATGTGGAAAATATAAATTACTATACCTCAGATTACTCCCTGGTGAAACCCTCCATGGAGTCAAGGGGAGCAAAGTCTGAAATGATGATGAAGGAAATAAAACATTCGAAACATTAGAAGCTTCACATCAATTTTGCTATTAATTTAGCCTTAGTTTCATGTTATTGTTTCCTTTAGTTTAAGAAAAGATTCAGTTCTTTTAGTGCTTAGTGATTCTGAACCCTTTGTAAGTTTGGAGATAATAAATGTGTCATCCTTATTGTTGGCTTTCCTATTTTCCTATATTTCAATGTATCGCTTCAATAAGTTAAATGATGAGACCTTGTCAAAATTGTGATATATTATTCGTTAAAATCACATTTTGAAGAATAGAATTGGAATGTCTTATCAAGTTAAGAGATAGTCCAATAATAAAGGAGCTATAATATATCCAGCTATGCTTTCTCATTTGCCCACAGAAGAATGAATCTAGTATTCAAAAGGCTGAAATAGAACATCGGCATAATTGAAGGGTGAATTTGATGAGAAGCGTGCTCACCATATATCATGATGATAGGAGGACTACTCCAAATTTTTTCCAATGTCTAAAATAAAGATTAGTGTGGCTTTATCCATTATTTCTGGCCATCATGCAGGACTCCAAAAAATCTATTGGCTCTCATGTGTCATAAGGATGTCAATACGACAAGGACAACAAGTAACCATCCGATCAAAGCGATTGAGGTTCATGATCAGATGGTTATTGTTGTCCCTGTACTATTGATCCTTGGTAAAGCCCTGTCGTTTGGACTCATCAGGTAACTTGGCGACATCATTTCTTTATGATAGGGTGTCCCAGAGAGGGGTGAACGTGCTGGTGTCATGCCAAGGCCAGACCTTGCACATAACTTGGACTTTGGCATGACACCAGTCCAGACTTTGGCATGACACCAGCATGTTCAGCCACCTCACCATCATATACACCTGGCTCTCCCACTTACAGTCCTACAAGATTAATCAAGGGTTTCCTATTAGTTAATGTCTAAATAAAAAATTATGCTCATAATTTTCTAATATTTTTTAGTGTTTTGTAATCAATAATAAATAATCAAAGTTTTTCTAGTGATCTCTATTATGAACACTAAATTAATGTCTAAATAAAGAAAACATGATCATTCTCCCTTTATCAGTGGCATTTAATACATCGTAAGCAAGATAAAAGTAATGTCATAGAATTAAGCAATTAAGATTCTAAGTCAAATAAGCTACCACTTATAGATACCAAATAAGTTGAAGGGATATTGTTTTACTATTATAATTGTTTTCATTAAGTTTTTGGAGACGAAATAATTGTGTTCAATTGAATGCAAAGATCAGTGGGAGTCAGTGGGAGCTCACAAAGGAGGAAGTGGAAATACTATGAAAATACAGGGTGTAGTTGACGTATTGATTTTAATAAAATATTCATGTGTGCCATAAATTGCCATTCGTCCATCCATAATTACTATAGACTTTGTTGAGGACTTCTCATTATTTGATTAGCCACAGCAAAGTAGTATAGGACTTGATAAATAAAGTTTAAGTTCAGGCACATAAGAACATCATTGATTTTGAAGATGACAATAATGAGGCCATGATTGAGGCTATGAGCTTTGAAACATGAGTATAGTTCTTAGCAGTATTTTCTAGTGGAGTCAAATCAGTAGGCTATAAATGGTCTACAATCTGATAGTGATTCCAAAAGAAATTAGAATACTGAGCTTATAGCCTACCGTGATTAAAAAATTCATGGTTGATATATGGAATATAAGATTAAGGTGGAAAGTTTTTATCCTAATAGTCGAATGGTGCTTTGTTAAGTAAAATAGTGATTAGAATATGCTGCTAAAGTTAAGAGTTTTCTGTATCATTCAACTACATTTAAAGGAAATCTTAGTGAAAGTATTTTTGTTTTGAGTGTTAAAGATTCACTCAGATTGGACTAAGGAGTGTTAGGATTATCAATAATGATATGAGTAATCTGACTGATATAATAAAAATAAAAGGGTAAAGCTGCACCTGTTCTATTTGCATGATGGTGCAAATTTTGGTTTGAACCAATATCTAAAGAGTAAAGATAAAGTGAGGTAAAAGAAGATGTTCTGAATGCTTCACTTGTCATAAGCTTATGCATAAGTCTCTACGTTTTGACTTGGTATTTTACAAGGTTTATGAAGATGTTAATCCAGGAAAATCCACTGGAGAAGGTGCAAGGCACCAAAATAACATGCTTGTTCATTATAAGTTATTTAGATAAGAATTTTGTATAAGTGTTTGGATGTATTAGTGCACATCAGATTATGTCCTTCACTCTTGCAAAAAAGAACGACTATATTAAGAGCTTCAAACAAACTTAGCATAATGAAAGCTAAGGTTGTATGAGGCATGTTTTAATCAGGTAGGCTTAATCAATACATTCCGGTATTCCGTTTAAAGACAACAAATTCATACTACTTTGATTGCGGTATTTGTTCAAGTAACATAATGATTGATGATGATTGAAATATTGTGTTGTGAAAGAAAGGTCCCAGGATCAAGTTGCTAAGTTTAAGTTGATGCTAGCAGATCCATTTAAGACTTGTCACTCACAGTATTTAAATTTTCGTGAAATTAGTATGGGTTTATGGAAAATCTTGATACTTTTCACGAAATTTTCTATCAAAGCATTGCAACGAATCGTGAGTAGTAGGTCCTGGTAGTAAATTAAACGTACTAACGATGCGTTGGTCCGGTCTTGCTATTGTACTAAGTGTGAACATATGTATAATGCGAGCATTACATATTAACCGTCCGATCAAGTGGGAAAATGTTGGAAATACATTTGGCAAGTGTTTTTCACTGTTAAGGCAGTACAAATATATTTAGAAGGTGATTTTCACCGTTAAGAAACTTAATGATGCATTTACCATCTAAATGTGATTAAGTAATGGGCCGTAATCCGTGGGCCCATTACTTGTTTTCATAACTAAGGGGCAAGGCTCTGCACCCACAACACTATAAATCTAAGAGAATGGTTGATTCTTTGATGTCTTAGTCCCAACTCGTGATTAGACATTGTCAATTCGGTTACTAAGGTGCTGTAGGGTGTAGAAACTCTTGCCCTTGTTCAAGGCAGTGCCAGCGTTGTCTCGCTGCACCAGCAAGTATGGCTACTTCCTCTATAGCTGGAGCATCTCCCATGACTGATAATTGTCAGTAAAGTATTCTGCATTAGTAGATTTATCATGTGTTAGGTTGTGATTAAGATCTTGTATTTTATGTTCCATCATGTTCATAGGCAATATCTAGTATTCCAGACACATTGATTTTTATGGACCATAATGTTGAGACGGAAAAGAACATGAAACTTTTGCTCTGTGTCTTTGAACAGCTATCTGGCCTCAAAATCAACTTCCATAAAAGTGTGATTTTCTGATTTGGAGAAGCAAAACACCATGAATGAACATACGCATCACGGTTCGGATGTAGGATAGGTTCATACCCCTTTTGCTACCTTGGCATTCCGATGCATTTTAGAAAACTCAGCAATAAGGATTGGGAAATGATTGAGGAGAGGTTGGAGAAAAGGCTAAGTCAGTGGAAAAGGTAACTTCTATCTGTAGGTAGTAGGTTTATTTTGATGAATTCTGTTTTGTCTAGTTTAGTTATATTCATGTTCTGTTTTTTGACGTCGCCAGAGGAGTCCATAAAAAATAGAATAATATAGGTCAAGGTTTTGCTGGTAGAAGTATAAATTAGTTAAGTGTACCCTGATGTGCCAACCAAAGGAACAAGGTGGGCTGGGGATACAAAATCTGGACATACAAAACAATTGTTTACTAAGCAAATGGATATCTAAACTATGTAATAAGGATTGTGTTTGGAAGGAGTTGCTAAGAAACAAAATCAAAAGAATAAAATATTATGTCAGGTTAACAAGAAACTAGGAGACTTGTATTTCTGGATCAGCGTGATAGGAGTGAAGGGTAAATTTCTTAGCTTGGGAGATTTTATTGTTCAAGATGGTACTCAAGTGAGATTCTAGGAGGACAAATCACTGCTACAAAAAACATTTGTAGCGTCAGCCCAACATATTGCCAGCAAGGTTCCTTCACCTGCAACTGCTTTTTGTAGGTGGAAATGAATCATTTGTAGGCATGGGCGTGCAACCGCAACTAGAAATTGATTTCCAGGAGCAGTTGTGGCCTGCTCCTACAAATGGCTGCCGCTAAAAATCAGTTTCAAAAATTTAGAAAACAAAATAAAAAGAATAAATGAATTTTTTTATGAACCCCATAGGTACTCGCATACGAGTTGTACAATTCTTTGGCGCTTATGAACATTTCATGACTCGAAACCACAACCACTTGCATCATTTACCTTCCACTGCACCACAGGGTTGGTTGTGACCATATGAGGTATATTATTCTTTTATATGAACTTCAAAATGGATTTTTAAGGGCGGGTGAAACCCAACCCGCGCCCTAGAAATGATTTCTAGGGGCGGGTCATGGTGTGGCTCAGCCCTAGAAATATGTCTCCATTTTTTCTTTTTTCTTTTTTTCTTTCAAAATATAGATATATGTATACTCATATAAAATACATTTATATAATATAATTCATGTTTCTTGATTATTTTCTCTTTCAAATAACTAAAACATTACAATCCCAATACATAACCCAAATTGCATTCGCATTCACTTATAGTCATACATTCATACTATATAATCCAACACACATACTAAATAGTTCAACAATAATCATCGATATGTATATTTGCATGTCTATATGGGCTCACATTGAGAACTACAATTTTCTATAGAGCTTCTATGTATCATTAGTTATTTGGGAAATCAAAAGTCATAGATTTCAAAATTAGAGAACATATAGTAATATTTTTGGAATAATAAATGACCTTGAATTAAAAAATATCAACTACAAAGGTTTAGATCTCATCAAGCTTTATAATTTTGATATAAGGTTTGTCTTAATCCGATATCATATTAAATAGTTATGACTTTTTTATCCGTGACTATTTCTAGGGATGGGCCACACCATGACCCGTCCCTATAAATCATGTTTAGGAGCGGGTGATGGCATCACCCACTCATACAAGTCCTCGTTTCTAGGGGCGGGGAACCTCTTGGTCTGCCTCCTGAAAATGCTTATTTCTAGAATCGGGTGTTCTTTTTTGTCCGCTCCTAGAAATATGGGTTGTTTTTTAGGCGGATCAACCCATGGTCCATTCCTAGAAATATACTTGTGGTGCAGGCTGGAAGCTACAGTAACCCAAGGCATTTTTAGGAGTGGGGGACTTTTCATCTGCCCCTACAAATAAAGCAGGTGCAGCTAGAAATCGTTGTAGTAGTCGATGGCTAGGGAATCAGACGTTGAAGTCTCAGTACACGTCCCTGTTTAGCATAGTCCATCAAAAGAAGCTACGGTTCCACACCACTAAATATCTCTTTTAGGGGAGATTTAGGAGATAAACTAAATGACTAGCATCATCTAGTAACAAGGATTTTGAATGTTCAATTATAGGAGGGCAGAGATAAATTCAGGTGGTCCTTGCAAGCTAATGGTTCATTCAAGGTACAATCCATGTATAAACATCTTGCCAATAGTGGTACTAAAGTCATGCAGGAAATTTGGTGTGCAAGAGGGTAGCCTATGTGAAAATGAAAATTGAGGAATGTTCGATCATTCGTCCCTCATGGCTTCCTTGAGAAATGTTTCACTGATACGATCGGGAGGAGGAGGAGGTGGTGGAGATGTCGTAGGGTTGTGTGACAAAAATAGTTGGAGGTGTTTTTAGGTTTTCATGTAAATCATCCTCAAATTGGCAAAGGAACTTTGAAGGTTGAATTTCTTTTTCCTTCGAGGTTTCTAGTTTGGGTGAGGGATCATAGGTCAAATCTAAGGATGTGCAAGGCGAAAGTTTGGATTCGGACACTATGAGCTCCTCATGAGTTGACACAGATTCCTCCTGGAGGGATTCAAATTCAGTAGTGAAAGAAGGGTTTCCAGGTATGAGATCCTAGATTCTCCTTCCTATGGATATTCAAGGTTTATCTTATATTTTGTTCATTCAATCATGTGGCATTGAATTATTTCTGAATTTTTTATATACGAACCAAGCGTCGAGCAGTACGATGCCGAATTGCCGAAGGCCCAAAGTGGCCTTGTTGTTAGGCCCATCATCGTAGTAGAGAGAATGAAATTGATTGAATCGGTTGAATGAAAACCAACGAAGCTGATCGTTCGATTCTACTAGGTTGGGCTGGGTTAGAGCCTCGTGATTGATAGGAATAGGCTTTAGTGTAGAATAGCTCCAGTTTTTGGCCCATTATATAGTAGGGGGGTTCGACATCACAAAATTCGTGATGCCTCCAACGACCTAGCTTTCACAGTCCAGGTATGCCAAACTATGGGTCTGTTTGGCAGAGCGCTATCTGATTCTAATTCTATGCATGAGTTGAGTCTCTAAGGACATCTCCAATGTATAAGAGTGACCTCATTTCTACATGGAACCTCGTTCACGTGTTAAAAATACCACAATATATAGAACCAGCCTCTTTATTACAGTGGGTCCCACTAAAAAATAAAAGAATTCATGCCTTAACCACCTCCGTTCTGGTCAACAATCGGACCAGCAGTTCTCTATCCCCTCCACCTCCCATGGCCATGGCCGACGGAGCTGATCTCCAATCCCCCACATTTCTGATTTGATTTAGATGGCTGATTGGAATTTGATGGAACTGAAGATCCCATTCCCCACCTTCGTATCTGCTACTAGTAGTTCAGAGCACTTCACATAGCAGTTCAATTTGGTGAGGGCGCAGCCGTTCACGGCCTGTACGAGCTGGTTGGGATGGGCGTTGTCCTCACCTCCGTGAGCGCACTGCTCTGCCATTGGAGGAGCTGCTCCGGCGGCGGCGATGGCATCCCCGACCTGCTGCAGCTCGTCTCGGTGGCGGGAGCACGAAGAAGCGGAAACGCAGGCATGGAAGAAATCATGAGAGAGAGCAGATTTTTTTATGGTCAGGAGGGGAACGCCCCGCGCCTCGCTCCCGGAGGCGACGGGGTTGACCCCTACCCAACGACGCGCCGCCTCGGACCACCCCGCCCCCGCGTCCCTGGCTCCGCCGCCGCTCGAGCGTGCCGCCAGCTTGCCTGGCCGTCGCTAGGAAGGCGGCGGCGGCGGAGCCCTCCTCCTCCTCCGCTGTGGTTCGGGCGCGGTGCTCGCCCGCCGCCGCTCTCCAGTGGCCGCCTGCCGGCGCGCTGCCTCCGCTCGGACGGGTTGTGGCCTCGCCTCGGCGGTCAATGCCACGCATGGCCCCTACTCGTCCCAACGAGGGAGACCAGCGCTGGGCAGCGGGTCCCCCAGATCTAGGGCGGCCTTGGGCGGATCTCACGTGGTGCCCGCGGGTGGCGGCGCCGCCATTGCTTACCTGGGCATCGTCGTGCTTCACGTCGGTGGCTCTGGTGCCCTTGGCGGGCGGGTGGGTGTCTACTCCGTGCCCGGCGCCGGCCTGGCACCTCTTGCCTCGTGCTCCACGACGGCAGTGGGCGTCTCCGGTCGTGCTCCTCCTTCCTGTCGCCCTTGGAGGGGGAGGGGGAGACTGGCCCGTGCTCCGGCGTCCCTGGTGGCCTGCCCATGGTGAGGCCTTCTTCGGTGTCGTGCCTATTGCGCCTCGCTTCTCTACTACAGGGCCCATGGACGAAGCTCCAACGGAATTTGCTCGGAGTTGTTCTCGATCGAGGAGGTCGGCTCTAGGATCAGGTGATTGCACATTCTGCTCTTGGCAGCCTGCAATTGAGGCAGGCTGCTCTTGGGTTGGTGGTGAGAGCCTGCGCCGCTGGTTTCATGGAACTGGTGTGGGTTTAGTTCTTATGGGGTCTTACAGGAAGGTTTCGGCGGTTGCACAATGTGGATGTCGCTCGGTGGCATTGATGTTTGACTTGTTCTTCCGGTTCTTGGGATGGTGATCCTCAAGCGCAAGCTTCGGTCCGGCGGGTTGGATCGGGCAACAAATTTCCCTGTTAGGGGCGTTGCTTAAGGGTCGTCCTTTGGCGGCTCCTGGGATTCTCCTATGTGAAAACCGGTGGGAAAGAATTAGCTCTGAGAGCTTTACCAAACAGGGCCTATACATCTGTCTAGTCTGTTAAGAATCTCCGACCGAGACTAATAAGAAAAATTAAATAGTAAATCAAACTTCCATAAAATATCCATTGCACTTTTATATTTTATATGATAAGTCCTTCAAAATAAATCATACTTTCACTATATGACATACTATTTTTAAAGAACATTTTAAAATTAATCTTCAACATTTTTTAGGAAGCTATGACAAATGTTATAGCTCTAGGAGAAAATTTGTTCTAGCTTTAGAAAATATTTTGGAAACCAATGATTTATTGCAAATAAATACTTTACTAATATAAATGATTGTTTTTTCTACAAAGAAAAATATAAATGTCAGACAATTGATAGTATTGCGAATTGAACAATATGAATAACTGATTGAATAGGAAAGCGATAAACCGAATATCATGAATAATTATTCTATACCCCAAACAAAATATCAAACATCAAGAACAAATTATTATGAACAAGATATTGAGCAAACATTGTGAAGAATGACTCTTTTACTACCGAACAATTGGGTAGATGTTTGTTAAGATCCATTGAAAATATGAATGTTACAGTTTTTGGAAGAAAAAAAAGAGGAATTGCATATTGTACATAAATACCTAAAAGCAGGATTAGAAGAGAAAACAATAATAAGGAATGAAATAGAAAGATAAATATATATACGACTATTAGAATGAGGAAAAGTAAAATAAAAAATAAGCAAAGTAATATAATAGAAGAAATATCCGGAAGATGATTACAAAGACTAAACGAATAAAAAGAAAAATGAATAAGAAATTTTATAAAAAAGAAAATAAGCAAAAAGAAAGCAAGCAAGGTTCAGACTCCACCTGGGCTCCTTTACTTTTCCACCTAATGGGCTGCTGCTGCTGCTCCTTCACTCTACCTGGGCCATAACTGGGCTACACTCAGCATGGCCCAATGGTCCTTCTGCAGGACGGCCTGGCGCGAGCGCACGTGCACTGGCGGCATCGTTGCCCAATTCAACATTTTCCCTCCATCTTCCGCTATAACTACCTCCCCTGTTTTCCCCTGCTTTTCGCTCCCCGTCTGCACTGCACCTGCAACCACCACCACCATCCATCACCAATGGCGCGGCCGCGCTGCAGCAACGCCATCTTCGCGTCCTTCAACGTACTCACCCTAATCCTCGGCGCTTCCGTGCTCGCGGGGGGCATATACGCCGGCACGCCCCACCACCGCGGCGGCGCCACCGACTGCGAGCGCTTCCTCCGCACGCCGGCGCTCATCCTCGGCGCGGCGATCATAATCGTCTCCATGGACGGCATCGCGGGCGCCTGCTGCCGCGCGTCGCTGCTCCTCTGGCTCTACCTCTTCCTCGCCGCGCTGCTCATCCTCGCCGCGCTCTGCTTCGCCGCCTTCGCGCTCGCCGTCACCAACGCCGGCGCCCGGCGGGCCGTGTCGGGGAGGGGGCTTCAAGGAGTACCGGCTCGGGGACTACTCCAGCTGGCTCCGGCGGAGGGTGGAGGATGGCCGGACCTGGGGGAGGATCAGGAGCTGCCTCGCGGAGGCCGGCGTGTGCCGGAGCCTGCAGAGCAACCGGACCTTCGACGAGTTCGTCAACGAAAACCTCTCGCCGGTGCAGGTCAGTAATTGCCTTCGCTAACTCTTGAGAAACGGAAGGAAATAACTGTTCATACAGTTCTGAATTTGCACTGATGGATATATGTAATTATCTTATATTTTATCTTGAGCATGTATGCGTAGCTAGTTTACTGATGTATAAGCCAACTGTTGGAGACGTAGCTGATTTCTTGAACAGGTTGCTACTTAACTTATTCAAGAAATTTTTGGTTGCTATAGTCCTAATCTTGGTCGGATGTATGGCCCCTAGTCTTTGACATTTTATCCTGCGATGCAAGGAACAAGTTCTTCACTTGCGTATGCTCAGTTTATTCTAATGCATGTATCATAAAATCAATAGGACAGCTTCACCTGAATCGCTCTTAGATATTTTTTAAAACAAATGCTTTCTTGACCCATTCTAATGATCAAGTGGATTGGTCAAGTTACTTCTTTTCACGATTATAATTGTTGTTTAGACCAGGCAGAGAGTAACTCTATTGTATACAAAATTCAATATGGTGACATCACGGTGAAGTATTTTAGGCTGCAGGAATGATCTCATATTTCTAAAGCGTGTTTGCTTTTTTTACCTGCTCCAGAAAGTCGCATAGTTCGTCGGGGAAAAAAAGAAATTTGCATGGCTTTTTCTCGACAAAACGCGCTACTGAATATTTACGTTGTTTCTTCTTTATTAAATGTAGTTTCCCAGTTTTCTGCTCGCAAACTGTTACACTACTAAATTGGCCTTCACCTTTTCTCCAAGAATTTGATCCTATGTCGAGAAAAAGCAAGGCCCAGATTGTGTACACCTATATTAGCAGTAAACAACTTGTAAATTCATATTATGCTGCCTTCAAGTGTATGCGAGACGATGTAGCATTCAATTTAACTTGAGATGCACACGATGTCAAATTTTGTGATAGTACCCGGTACTAGACTAGCCAAGTTAGCACCTTACCCTCTGGCATCACACGATGTGATATTTATCAACTATCAGGACTTCATCAAAGGCTTATGCGAAATAGCGGCAGATGACCAGGCCAAGATAGCGATCCACATCATATGGTTTGGATCAACTTGACGACTCTTGAAAACTAATGCAAACTTCCAGTTAGAAGATAGTGACGGTAACTGTGATTTGGTCTTAGATGTGCACTTGCAAGAGCATGCATCTACACTCTACGTGTACCTATCATTATCATACTGGCAAGTTGCAGAGTATTAGCAAAGTTTATGTCAACACACTTTTGATTCAGTCACGACCATGCATTTGCTGAAAAAGATCTGATCATTTATCTCCCAGCAAAAAATTGGTCCACTGCTCCTTTTTTCCGAGATATCATGGAATCAGAGCTTCCTTTTGGGCTTTCAATAAACTTGGGTCAGTCAGTCCTGTTTATTTTTTTTAATAAAAAGTAAAGAAAATCTAGAAAGAGTTTGAGCTTAATATAGCAATGCGAACTGAATTTATCCAACGATGTTTGCAGTCTGGATGCTGCAAGCCCCCAAGGGGCTGATTGATTGGTTACCTGGTTTTCGTGGAACCAGGCCCTCTAGATGTAACTGATGTGTGATTGGTTGGCTGTAGCAGCAGTTGAGCCTGTCCCTGGCCATGCAAAATGCACGCCTGAACCTGGCTCTGCAGATGCAGCAAAAATCTTCGTTTCCCGCGAGCCACGCTCTAGCGGTGCAAGATGTGCGCGCCTTGTGAGGTGAAAAAGCCTAGACGCATGCATAAACAGACAACCAATCAATATCTTGCTGCAGCTAGGCTATCTAGACACAGGAAACCAATCAATACTACCTGGCATGTGCAGAGCCTGGCCAGCAGGAGCGTGGCTCCCAGGAACGAGCCAGGCCCGATACGCACGAGAACCAATCAGACCCCAACTGAATGCAACTTCTCATACCTGAACGAGACCTACTGGATCAAGCCCTCTGCCCCCAGCAACTCCTCCAACCCTGACTGCGACACCTGGTCCAACGACCAGTCCGAGCTCTGCTACGGCTGCCAGTCTTGCAAGGCCGGTGTCCTGGGGAATCTCAAGAACAGCTGGAAGAAGATTGCCATCATTAACGCTGGGTTCATGGTCCTCTTCATCATCGTCTACTCTCTCGGATGCTGTGTGCTTCGGAACAACCGGCGGCACAAGTACACCCTAGTTGGGAAGTAGGCGCATAAATCTTCAGAAGATGTATGCCATGTATATGTGTGTTCTCATGTGTCACACTGTAACTCTTTCTGAAACTTCTGTATGGCCCGTGGTTCATGGTGGGGGTCTTGACTCTTGACAGACTGTATGATACCTGTGAGAATAACATGGAGCCATGATTTTGGAACAGATATTTTATCCAATTTTAACTGTTCGAATTCTTGATTGGCAGAAGCAGAGTACAAATTATGAAACTTCTTTCAAGCAAAATGGTACTGTGATCAGCGTTATGACATTTGGAATTTAGATTGTACAATTTAGAGACCTTGGTTATACGAAAAACCAACTTATTGCATACCTACAAGACTAGATACCCTCACACTGCAAGGATTTGCATTTGAATCATTGCCTCGACATACTCAGTGGGCACATACGGTTAGAGTGCGCAGTAGATTCCAGCCTGGCCCGCTATTCCCATGGGTCGACGCCCCATCAAGCCCAGGTTCATCGGAGCCACAACCAACTAAGCCTGATGCCTAACTCAACCCAAAAGACTAGTCTGAAAAATAAGGACTACCCCCGCCTTATATGATGTGCTCCCGTATCATCAATTTCTGATGTGGGACTAAACCTAACACATGCAACTTGCAAATAGTGCTTAGGATTCTTAGATCACCGGTAGCAAGAGCAACTATACAATTGGTGAATAGAAAGGGTCGGGTCCAACCTTTTCATAAACGAAGTGCTAATGATTTGCTGAGCGAACACGTGAGTATTTTGTGTCCCACAGTTTCTGAACTTCCAAAAGGAACAGTAAGAAACTTATATAGCTTCAAATCATAACCCACTAGTAATTTGCGCGTGCCCATGCGCGCAGTTGAATCCATACTTTTACGAGATAAGAATTTTAATAAGTAGCAGTACTAATCTGAAAGCGTTGTGGTCTAATAGCAAAAATAGGAACCACTTCAAACAAATAGATAGTAATTCTAAGTTGTTTTAACAAAGTGTAGTAGCTCTAGCAAGAAAGGAAAGCGTGGAGAGAAACAATTTGATGTTTTTTTTTGAATGAACGTGACCTAGACTGGGCCGCTCTATTAACATAGAAGAGGAGTCCAGGTGTCATCCCTACAAGGGTGGACTTGGGAAAAACAAAAAACTATACAGAACAAACTATACAAAGGATGTTTGAATCATTAAATCAGCATTACATCTGTTAATTAGATGTCATTCAACAAAGGTCACACAAAAATTGTGGCATACAACTTCTAAAGGTTCTAATTGCTATTTGTGATTTGTAGTCATGCATCTCTGATGCTTTTCTTCTCAAATAAGGGGCCAAGTTCAAGGTGCAGCATTCATTGTTTATTTCGCATACATTGCTAAAGTGCTGAGGGCAGGAGCAGCTTGTAATTTGATATCCGAATTGAGCCAAGCTTATTGAATACTGATAACTCTGCATCTATAGAATTTAATTAACTGACATGGATGCCATCTAAGAATGTCATCTAAAGAAATTGACAGAATGAAACTGAAAGAATAAATAAAGCCTTACCGAATGCAAACAATTTCAGACAAAGCGATGAAGATTCGTCATGTAAACTTGTAGTTCTAACATATAAACATGAAATTGGTAGAAGCAAACATTGTTAGAATTACTGAAATGGCATAAAATAAAGATATGCTGATTGCAGTACATAAATTAGAGTAAAATGGCTACTTGGAAAATTGGTGCAGGAATTCGGAGGGGCCAAATCACTGTATTCGAAGGAGCATATTAGATCAGTGCTGCCACATTTTGATTATCTGACGAGATATATAACTTTCATCATACACAATTTATCTGAGAAAAAAGTCATGAATTTATTAATAGGTAGGTTAAGGAGAGTTTAGGTTCCCATGGAAAAGTATATGTTCTATCAGATAATGAGTCAATGATGCCTAAATATTAAATCAAAAATGCGAGGGTACTGCTATATTCTGAGGTAGTAGTGAGACTAAACTTGATAAAAGCATGTGAGCAGAAGGTAGGTTAAGGAAATTTATGTAGAAAATAATGACAATGGTTAGTGTGTTATTCTTCATATCAACGAAAATTAAAAAGAGAAGTTATAATCCTGCACCTATACATTGAATTTTTTTTGGTCTGAAACAGATAAGTGATACAGAGCTTTGTTTACCGTAGAACTAAATGAACAACAATGAGAAAAAAAACAATAACTATGAACAGAATCCAGGTGTCATTACCTAGGAAGCCGAAGGAAAACTGAATTAGTATGCTATTGCAAGATGGCTAGAAAAGTGAGAATGATGCACCATGTCGATCAGCTTCTGCAAAATAAGAAAACATGAATGTACGTCAGCGCTAGCTGCAATCTTACTTCTTTGCAATGCTTAATTGGGGAGCTGGAAGCCTGGAATTGATTTTAGCATACAAAAGTATTATAGAAACATTTTTTTCCTTTTCGGTGCAGTGGTTATCCATGGAAAACTCAAATTATTTCAACAAGATGGCAAAAGTTAAGGCAAATGATGGACATGAACTCACCATAAGCAATGTATGCAGGATGCA
This sequence comes from Echinochloa phyllopogon, assembly GCA_033239725.1. Taxonomy (NCBI): domain Eukaryota; kingdom Viridiplantae; phylum Streptophyta; class Magnoliopsida; order Poales; family Poaceae; genus Echinochloa; species Echinochloa phyllopogon. Next base: position 15,312,080 of record BTCW01000015.1, on the reverse strand, counting down.
GAAGGGAATTTGTCGCTCTGTAAATAAGTATCAATCCAAATCTGGAGGCGCACTAGAGCATCCTTTAATCAGACTTTGGCACTTGCATTAAGGCAGGATATACTACATACATTAGATTATCACAATGCATAATAATAAAAAGGGATGACAGTAAGACAATTCGCACACATGCCTAATTTTGACTGATTGAAGATCTCCTGTCACAAATTTATGGCACCCAGTAACTCCAAAGGACCCATGAGTAACCTCTGGTTGACAAAAAAGATGGCTATCAAAAACAAAAGTTGGCATCATTGTAGAGGAACGGAGGCACACAACTAACTACAACTAACAAATCATATGCACATCATTTAGCATGTGAATCAACAACGGGTAGAAGGCCTACCCAAATGAAACGGAGAAAAATAAAATAGTGGAAACCTTAATACCAAATGGATTTGAATCCACTTGCCAGAGATGTTCTAACATAAATCCATGGAAATATCTTCAGCCCATTCCATCATAATCATGCCACCATATCATTGTTTTAAGAAAACTACCACACACTGAGCTAACAAAAAGTTAGTAAATGTGATATCAAAACGCAAAAGGCCCATATTCACCTTGATTCTGAACTCAACATGTGCTGCAAGTATCTTTTGTCGCCTATTCCTGTTACCGCTAATGCTTTGGAAGATAGCACCATACAAATCACGTCTCTGCTCTTGTCCAACCAGACATCCTGCAGCTAGCAAACACATACACCTCAGTAAACCTGTTCATTTTTGTTTTTAGAAATAAATACACTTCTAGCCATAAAGTATGGAGCTACCTATACATCCAACTACACATAAAAACAATTGAAATCATTTCAAGCTAAAGATGCGGAAATCGCATTTCTGATGAACCATTCCATGCCTCCAATTTGAGTTTGCCCCAGAGAAAGAACACAATTCTATGATCTAAAAGGACCGACTTCAATTGTGTGAGACTGCAAGTATATATTACTCCGAACCTCTCCCATAATATTTAAATTAACTCAAAAAAATAGTTGTTGGGGTTAATCCAGCGCAAGGACAGAACAGAGGACCAATTCAAGGAAGACAGATTGCAATCCTCCAACGAAATACACAACTATTCAGTGACCAGCTTACCTTGGAGGCATTTCCTCGAGCAGCTTTTGGACATCGTCCACAACTCCATATAGACACACTCTAGTTTTTGGGGCACTACCACACTGGCCGGCGAGCTCTGTGCCATGGGATGTCGCACCGAGGTGTGAGGAAAGGCAATACAGAGCAATTTACTTAGTGAGTATAGAACATGGCAAAATGCTATGGATTTAAAGAGAATCCACAGAAATAAACCTACATCAAAAGATAGTAAAGAGCACAACAGCAAACAGCCAGTAGAATGGAGGTGAAGCTGGATGTTGGCGCTAGGCAGGCCTACGAAGAGCAGCTATCCCAAATCCATAACACCCTACATTAAGATCAGGGAGAAAAAAACACGGAGAAGAATGGGATTAGCAAAGAGAGCAAGAGAATCTTACCAGCAACACAGACGGAGATCTGGTGAAGCAGAACAGGAGGAAAGGCGGGTGGAGAACCACCAGAGTGGTGGAGCATATGGAGTCATAGCAGCACTTTCTTAGTCGCTTGTAATCATTGTTGATTGCCGCCTCAAAAGGAGAGGAGTAACTCAATCGCCTGTTTCGATCGGTCAATCGATCTATCTCCTCGTCGCTGTCCTCAAAATGGTGCGGACCACATCCTCTGCATATTCTTCTTCATTGACACCTCCATGAACACCCTCAGCTGCCAAATCAAGAAAAGGCGTGAGCTTTGACCTTGGGCATGTATGGATAGGTGTGCGAGTGGAGCTTTAAATCGATTACCTGCTCTTAGCCTCCTGGACGTCTGTACGCGGCGCCTTTGGTTGTTCGGGCCGGACGCGCTACCTCTCCGCGGTCGGCCGTGTCTGCTCTCCCGGCAGCTGCGCGACCTCCCCGTGGGCGGCCTCGATTAGGTGGCTAGCAACGCGAGGAGGGGCGAGAGGGGCAGCAGGGCAAGGCGTTCGGCACAGAGGCGGGCGCATGTGCGAGCCACGTGCAGTACAGCCGTGCCAACCACCGCGTGTGGCCCGCCACCGTGGCTGCGCCGCGGCCTGCAGCGGGCCCTCTACCGGATCCGCGCTGCCGGCGTCAGCCTGGCCCGATGTGGCGCCGGTTCGGGGGACAGGAGGAGGAGAGAGGGAGGAGGACGCCGCGAGGTGCTGCTGGCGGTGGGCGGCCAGCGGGGCGGCGTGGTGGTGGGGCCGGGCTAGGCGCGGCGTCGTGTGGTACAGCCGCGTGGACCGCCGCGTCACCCCCGCGCGTTGCCCGCCGCCTTGGCTGCGCCTGCTGCTGCCGCTCCCAGAGCCGGAGCGGCCAGTGGTGAGGTGGGAGGGAGGGCCGCCGACGGCGCGGATGGAGGGTCGGCCTGGGACGGAGCGACCAGCGGAGACTGGGCGTTGCCGTGGCTGTGACGGTCAGGTTCTTATCTTCCCCGAGAAGACCGGAGGAGCTTCGCGTGGCTTCTACCGAACCGGAGACGAACGCATGGCGCTCCTCGGGAAACGAAGCGACGCCCAGCTACCGACCTTAGGATTCGGATCGGACGGTGGAAAAAATTTTGGATGACGCGTCCCCGGTGGCCGGCCGGCGGACCCGCCTCATTGAATAAGAGTAATAATAATTATTTGCTCTTCCTTGTCCATCCAAATATCATAATAACCAAATCCAGCTGTTCTAATGAAAGATTTAGACCAGACAACATTTTTCCTATCCACTGTGGTGTACAATCACAATCTTGAAGTATGCACAATAGTGCATGGATGAGCACAATAATGCACATATCTGCCCTCATGTGGACATGTGGTATATGTGAAGACTGAAGATATATTTGGCCATGTTTCAGACCGGCCACCTTCACGGATATGCTCAGCTGTATTTATTTCATTTTATAGGGTGTTACTGGCACATTGTGGCTACCCCACCACTAATATCTGCCCAGTTGGGTCTTTGCAATCGAAAAAACTTCGGATATGATTGTCTACTTACGACTAAGGATTAGGAAGGACATGATAGATTTAAAGTTTTTTTAGAAAATTGTCAAGGGCTAAAGAGCCAAAACCTGATCGAATCGAGCGCGTGGTCAGCTGGGGGATTGGCCATTTGTAACTCTTGTCCAGGGATATGGATGGTGGAACAGAACAGATAGCTAGGCATGATACAGTTTCCATTCAATTTCACTATTTTCGTATTGACAAAAACAGCTGAGTAAAACTATTGAGTTTGTTACAAGTGAGTCAGATAAACGTTTTTTAGATAATAACGGAAGATAATATTCTGGCTTCAGACATCCTCTTACGAAGATGCATCAGACCATAACCGGTAAACAGAGAGACATATGTTCCAAGTGAATATACACCTAAGACATTAGATGATCTGATGTAACAAAGAAAAAGTAACAAAAAAGGACAAAAAACAAACTCAAAATCTTGAACAAGCTACTCCATTAATATCCCTTCGCGGCATATTTCGTAAGATTGCATCCAAATAAACCAACTTCTACACATCAGGTGAAAATGGAACATGAGCGTGAGCCAGATCTAATAATGTTGAAGATAAACAACTCTATCTGTTGATTGACGCTTTGACCACCAAACCAAGACCATGGCAAAATCATCCACACTTTCACTAATATAAGCAGTGGGAATAAACACTGAAGGGACCGTGACACCCTAAGAGGGCGTGAATTGGGTGCTCTAAAAATCTAAGGCTCCAAGCACATATAAAAACCTATTTCCATTTCTATCTAAATGTGCACTAGGTTTCTCTATGTTTTTATATCTCTACCGCTCAAAAGTTTTGCACCCTAAGTTCAAATCCTATCAACTACACATTGTCGGATCCTATACCCGGCAATCCACTTGGGGGTACCTGAGTGGTGGATTTGTAGGCGAGGGATTATCGAGCGAGCAGCTTGATGGTGACACAGGAGAGACTGATTTAGACATGTTCGGGCTACCCGGAGGTATAATACCCTACGTCCTGTGTCGGTGTTTGTGGTTGTATTGATAGAACTCAGCCAAGCTTCAGGAAGCAAGGACGAGCGTATGGTTACAATGGTGGTATTGGATGGATTACCCTCGTGGGGTTGCCCTAGGCCACATTATATAGGGTGACGGGCTAGGATTTACATGTTGGTTTTAATCCAAACCTACTAGATCGTATCACCGGAACATATCCGAGTCGGTGTCTACAAGATATCCCGGGATATCCGTTTGTGCCGCCTACCACGTCTTCACTAAACTTGTCCATCAAGTCGGGGGTTCCTTGTGGGCCGCCTAGGGGTCGGCCCACAACCTTGTCAGGCGTGGGCCCAAGCCGGCGCTAGTCTCCTTTGACTGTGGGCCCAGTAGTACCCATATCCCACACACATGGCAATTCTAGGAAAGGTAAATGCGAAAAGTAGTCCAAGAAGTAATGCGGAATGTAAATGGTAGAGAATGCAAACTCCAGCATGGGGATTTATCCCGAGGTATCAGAAAGCAATGCTTTCTCCTAGTCCTCATCGTTGGAGCTCCTCTCAAGGGAATGCCCGCACAAGGGCCTTGCTCTTCGGTCAAGTAACTCCATGGATAGCCGATGGGCTCTTCCCACACTCGAGCGGGTAACCACCTTGCCTCTCCCGGATGCTCCTTGCCGCTTCCACTTGGTAGAGCTTCGGCAAAACACCGAGGGCCTCTCCTCCCTCTCACAATCACCGGCGGCCGCTCCACAAACTCGATTGGAGGGTCTCGCAAGACTTATAAGCCCCATAATTACAACACAAGGTGCGCGCAAGCACCGATAGCAAAGAGGTGTGTAGACCTCGCCTAAGTCTAGGCTAATCCCTAAAGCAATGCGCTAAAAGGCCTAAACTAGCACTAATCAAGACCTGAGCCTTGTTGCTAATTGCTCTAATATTTTCATAATCACTTTGGTGGTTAGAGCACTCAATTTAGTGTACAAGACACACCAGCAACTTATCCAAGCTCAAGCACACTTGAAATGGCCGAGTGGATGGGTATTTATAGCCCCAACCAAAGAAACTAGCGTTACTCCAACGGGCAAAAAATCTGCCAGCACCGATTGATTCAGTGCTCCCAAATAGTGCACACCGAATGAATTGGTGTCACTATTGTAGGTACCCATTGAGTGGCTTCCACCCAGGCCCCACGCGCTACACCAATTGATTCGGTGTCGCGTGCATGGACATGAAATGAATTGGTCATTCCAGAGCCGAAATCCTCGTAGCCTTTGCAACACCGATTGATTCGGTGTCGACACCGATTGATACTCTCTCCTATAAAACTTAGATGCGAGGAGGTTTCTTGTAGAGCATTCTTCATTGAGTCCTCTGCGAGCCTTGTGAGTTCGGATCATCTACTGTGCAGAAGCTCACTCTATAATTGCAACACCGATTCAATCCGTCATTCCAGTAGCTTCTTGCTGAAGCACCAATTGATTCGGTGTGCCTCTTGCTGAAGCACCGATTGAATCGGTCTAATTCCTCCCGCGAAGTTGTTGAAGCATCGATTGATTCGGTGTCCTAAAAAACTAACACCGAATGAGTTGGTCTAATAAGTCGGTGCTCAATCTTGTCCCAAATCTTCACGAATCTTCGTTCCAATTCATCTTCTTTGATCTTGCCATCATTTGGATGGCTTGGAATCAACATTTGAACCTATAAATATACATATTAACAAGCTCATTAGTCCCAATGATTATGTTGTCATTTAATCACCAAAATAATAAACAATGGCACATAGAGCCATTTTCCTTACAAGAACAATACTAATAGCTATTGAAGAATCCGAGTTCGACAACCACAATGCCTCTATGAATGCACCACCACCAAATGTCCTCCATAGTGACGCCTCTAGTGATGGCACGATGATAGTTGCCGCCGCCACCGCCTGCTTGAAATCAGTGCAAAGTTTTCACCTGAAGACCTATTGGTGGGAGGAAGGCGATGCAACGATGGTGCCTTGAGGGAGGGAAATGGCACCCAAAGACATCGTCACCATAGAAGGTGGCCCTACTCCAGCATGGCTTTCGCAAATGAATCTCAGTCCACCGCACAAAGCCTCAGGAATCAACGAGACACGTCCCATGCGAATCACCGAAGCTCGCAACACCCGTTGCCTGAAGTCGACAGAGTATCACTACACTCAAATCAAACCTGTTCACTTGTTCAGTATACTGTATGAAATATCACTGCAAGGAATAGGAAGTATTCAGTGGGGGTACTAGCGATTGTTCATCGGATTGAATCATTGCCTCAGCAATCTCAGTGGTGTACATACAAGTTGCAATAGTGCTGTCGAATCCTAGGTCTCTAGATGCAATACAGTTACAATTGTTGCATAAGTGGGTTCAACCTTTTCATACACCTACTGAAAGTATTGATAACAGACTAGTATTTTGTACTCTGTTTCTTGCTTGTTATTTCGATCCCAATGTTGAACTCAAGATTTCAATGTCGCACGGTTTCTGAACCTGAAAAGCAGCAGTGCAAAACGCTAAGTTTCACAACATAGGGCACTGTTTGCTATTCCTAGTTATAGACTAGGTTAGAATCGCTAATATGGACAATGAGGCAAAGCTGCAAATTTAGCTCCAGACCAAAACTTCGTTACCATATTGAAGTTAAATGATAGTTAACTTCTCCCTGTTAGGCTCTTTGACATGGTCATCAAAGGACTTTGGCAATCATTTGAGAACTTGTTTAGTTCACTTCTTAATTACCTTTTCTTTTGGCCACTGTTTGTAATAATCTCTCTGTTTACTAAAAGAAATGATGCATAATCTCGTGTCATTCGTTAAAAAGAAAGAGATTAAATTATCTTTTCCAACACCTTCTTTTTCTTTATTACCGGTACATACATGCTAGCAATATCGCGCCACCGCCATATGCAAACATATAGAAACAGAGCCTTCAGAAGAACCCTATTTCATCAAGATTGGAGACTACTCCACATACTTATAGATTTTCCACCACCCAAAAAGAACAAAAAATTGGTAGTTATTTAACACCTAAACTTCTTTCACAAAATGGACAACGGCTTGTATGCTAACAGCCCGATCTCAGCTAGGAGATACACATACACCTAAACCAGAGGCCCATCTTTTGCACTGACATGTACTACTTGCACAATAGTTACACCGGTAGTACCGCTAGTACTAGTAGCTATAGCTATAGTAAGTTGGCTCCATGAGGCATCAGCTGATTGGAGCCCTCCCATCCAGACGGCTTCAGTTGCGGTCCTTGCTTTTTGTGCATGCATGAACTGCTCTGGTGGTAAAGGATTTGCCATTGAATCCTCTCACACCTCCCATGCAGTGATGCAGCTGCAGTCTCGCAGTTGCTGCTGCCTGCCATGAGCAGAAAAAATGTTACTGACTGAGTGACTGTGACTGCCAAGAGGAGTATATGGGACATTGTTTGTCATGACAAGTCATATATATATATTTGTCCATGTGCAGAGTATACAAGATTGTAAAAGATGCATCTATGGATTCCACTCTTTGAACAGATAAAAAAGAAGTTTAAGGAGAAAATATATGATTGGTACGAATATTAATATGTGTAGTACCCTGAAATTGCATAATACCGTTCATTTCGACTGGAAAAGCAGGACGTTATCTTTTTTAGAAAGAAAAAGGTTAATGAGGTGGAATGGAAGTGGAAGGGAAGCTAAATCTTCAGAGCAATGCCCTAAGGAATGTACCCCAGATACATCATCACACTTGTGTAAAAGAAGAGACGTTTCAATCACTGACATGAGGTACAGTAGTACAGTACTAATTTTTAGTAACTCTGATAAATTCAGCTCCAAAAATACTGAATAATTCAGAAAAAACTCAAGTACTCAAAACATAGAAAACGGATAATCGAAGCAAGTACCTAGATATATCTCTACCCAACAAATAAACGGAGATATAAGGACTTTCAGTTTTGAATGAATTAACCACCAAATTAATAAGATAAAAAGATATCACAATGACACTTACCCTGAGATGAGGATGAGATCACCAGCTCATCAGCCCAGCTTGGGCCTGGATCCTTTGCAGAGGCATTGCATGAGCTCCACCTGTGTCTTCAGGCACACGACATAGTCCAGCGTCTCGCTCAGCAGGGAGAGGCCACGCAGCGCCTCCCCTCCCGGCACAAGGCTCCTCAGCACCTGCAGCCTCGCCTTCACCATCCTCCTCGCCGCCGCCATTGCGCCGCCGCCGCTCGCCCTCTTCTTCCTCCCGGCGGCGCCGCTGCACACCCGGCGCGACCTCCTCACGATCCTCCTGCTCCGCGCCTCCTTCCTGCCCCTCGCCGCCGCCGCCGCCGCCGCGGCCATCTCGTAGCCGGCGCCGCCCATGATGCGGCGCATGAGCGCCTCGTTGCGCCGCTCCGCCGCGTGCCTGGCGACGAGGGCGCGCGCCCACGCCGGCGCCGGGCGCGGCGCCGCGCGGGCCCGGGCGGAGGACGCCAGCGCCAGCGCCATCGCCACGTCGGAGGAGAGCCGCACGGCGTCCCGGCGCTCCCGGAGGCCCATGGACTTGGACGCCTGGCCGGCCGCCCGCAGGATCACCAGGAGCTGCGCCATGAAGGCCTTCTTGAACTTCTTCGGGGCATGCATTGGTGTTGGTTCCCTTGGCGAGGAACAAGCAATGGCTAGTTTCTTTTGCTTGTTGATTGGTTCTTGGAATGGAAGGAGAAGGAGAAGAGGAGGAAGGTGACGGGTTTGTGTTGTTGTAGGGGGAGGGAGGGGTTTATGTGAATATAAAGAAGCTAGCTTAGGTGTGCCCAAGAAAGATGCATGTGCCCTTGCTCAGCTGCTATTCATTGTGCAGCGTGCAGGGTATATTGTTCTTGTTTGAACCATCCATTTGGATTCATTAAAAGAAAGAGCCCTGTTTGGGACACACACATTGTGCTGTTTCCCTTTTTTTTCAGTTAACTCTCGACTAGATGCAGTACTTAGTTGAAGAGTCAGATAATTAGTTATTAGTATGATATAATAGGTGTAGTTACGGAGATGAATCAGGTAAACATTACTTTGATTTGACAAACAGGAATACTTTGATTTACACATGAAAGAGAAGTCTTTTTCAAAAAAAAAACATGAAAGAGAACAAAAGGTTATGTTATTAAAGCATTGTAGGATGGTACATATTTCATACATGACATGGTGAAAAATTGATTTAATTTATAAAAGTGGAATCGTACAAAAAAAATATCGTTCGGCTCTGAAACAGAAAAAAAACTAACTAGTACCCTTTTTAAAATATTAACCCGGGATAACATGCTCATTCTTTTCATGACAACACTTTTGATTGATATAGTAAAATTTTCCATAAGTCAATAATGTGTGTTCTGTTTCAATGAAGTAAAAAAATGGTACTCACAAAGAGAAAAAATATCTCAGATAGAGGGACCCCAACTCGAACTGTCCTTTTAACTGTCAAAAGCAGTTATATAACTTCCACCGGAGTGTGCAACTTTTTCCGAATTTTTATATTCATTATTAAATAAACTTAGTGAGTAAGAAACAAAAGGTGTGAAGTATGAAAGATGGTACGGGAAAAGGAAAAGAAGAGGAGAAAGAGTACACTTTCTTGGGGGGACATGTTGGAAGAGGGTTGGGAAGAGGGAAGGGGATGGGCTGCAGACCATGCACATGCCTGCACATGCTGGACCAGCCCCACTTGGACCCTAATAACATCCGAATAGTCATCACAAATCAATGCTAAATATTGTTCCTGGAGAAATGGAAGACATGTCCATTAGCCAAAGATGACTAATCAAACATGTTAATTAGACGATTCTTCGTTAATCAGTTACTATAATGTTAACTTTAATGTATTGTATTGTTATGTTTTTTATACTTGGTATTGTTCACAAACTTTTTTTATATAATAAAGTAAAAAGTCCAAATTACAACCTCAACTATAGACAAAGTCCGGATACCCACCTAAAGTATGTTGTTTTAGTTCATTTTATACACACAATTATCTCAATCAGTCCAATATACCTCTTCGTAAAATTTGTCCTTTTTCTCCATGCTAAGTGGTGTTTTTAAGTTAAATTCGGTGGGATTATAGAAGGCCACATAAAGTTTTTTTTAAAAATATAATATGAAATTTTCATCATTATTTCTGAAAAAAATTATATCAATATGGTTAATTTATTATTACATATCATAGCCTTTCAAAATAATGATAAAAAATTATTGTTATATTTTTTAGAAATACTTTGTGGTCATCTATCATCCCACAAAATTTTAATTTAAAACACCACTTTTGCATGGAGAAACAAAAAAGACAAATCTTATAAAGCGGTAGATTGGACCGATTGAGATAGTTGTGGGTGTAAAATGAACAAAAGCATACTTTAGGGGTTATGCGCTCTTTGTCTGTACTTTATTAGGATAGTAATTTGGATTTTTCCTATAATAAAATTATGTCTTTATCTCAATACAGAACCAACAATTAGGAAAGAATGATAGGAAAGGACCTGGAAATCATTGTGCTAAAATTATAGAGTGCACAGAAAGTGCAAACTTTATTATGCGAATTGGCTAGTAGTCCAATGGTAGGACGGTCCAGTGGGACGCTACCCACCAGGGTTCAAATCCTGGTGCTCGCACCTTTTTCTGGGATATTTCCAGGATTTACCGGCGCTATGCATTAAGTGGTAAGCGACGTTCCCATCGACAACAAGGCACCAACGGTGACTTCGGGAATCTCCAGATTGCCGAGTTTGCGTACGTGTATTCACAGGGGTGAGCGTGCGTGCATGTGTGCGTCTACGTTGTACTGTGTAATTCTAAAAAAAAAGAATACTATGGACCAAAAGTATGTTAATTTAGAAATAAAGCGACTTGACCATCCATTATATTAGCATTGTTTTGGAAAAGCTCCGCATTACATATATATACCTTTCTATTTTTGTTGCCTCCTTAGTTCTATTCTGCAATCTAAATATACAACTAACTCGAGATTCTGCTTCTAATTGTTACTGATTTCGCAAAATATTCAATTCAGTAAACTACCATATGTACTATACCAAATTATGACAAATTATTCTTGTCACTTCTGTTCCAGAGTATCTACTAGAACTGGCATATACATATATAATAATAATAATAATAATAAGGTTTTTTGTTGAATAGTTAAACAAGAAGTTCATGTAATGGTATTTAGTAACCCAACTTCCTCGAAGTACACTTGTTATCAATGTACATATTAAGCCCAATCATAAGTAAAATTTGAAATTATAAACACACACACGCACACACACACACACACACACAGAGAGAGAGAGAGAGAGAGGGGCCATGGCATGTATGCATGCATGTGGATCGTATTATTCTTGCTGTAGCAGCTTTGCATGAGTTCCTCCATTAGCAAGAGGCTCTCTTGACTTTGTTGGCTGTGGACTGCTGCTGTGGTACTTCATGGACAGGGCATACGAGTGCAGCGGCAGTGAGACAGTAACATGGAAGCATGATACCTTGTGGCTGTGGGGACGTGCAAGAGCCCACCATCCAGTGCCTTTTCTTCCACACCACCCCCCTTCCTCTTGGCGCCAAGACTCAAGAAGCTAGGGCACTCACATGGCAGCCACATGGGGGTTACTAATCCCATAAAAGCTACATGTGAATTCCATCTGGATTTTTGTCAGTTTATTTCAGCAAAATCCACGGATGAATGAAATTTTCTTTATTAAAAATTTTTATTGGTGTATGTGTATGTCATTGTCTTCTTTTTTGAGCAAAATGTAAACACGTAGCTAACTTTCTGGAAATTTACTCTGGAAGGAAGCTTCAAGCCGAATGCACGGTCATTTTATATACCCTCATGAGTGCTTTGAGCGGTCAAAACTATGGATGACAGTCCTACCCGCGGGTATTGTACCCAATGGTTGTGAGTATGGGTAAAAAAATCTACCCACAGGTAAGGATACAGGTATAAATTTTCACCCGCGGGTATGCTGTAGGTATGTGATTTTTCCCTTTGTAATATAAAATACTCGTACCCGTCGGATACCCGCGGGTATTTACCTGATATGCGCAGGCATGAGTAAAGAGTTTTACCTGTGGGTAAGGATACTGGTATACAATTTTACCCGATAGCCAATATGTTTCGGACAGTTATTTAGGGCACGTTTAGTTTGCCAGTCCGGAGTCATCCGAACCTAAGTCCGAGCCTAATCTTGATGTTTGGTTAGCGTCATGGCATGAACCAGTCCAGCACCAGGCCATCCATCTACTAGTGTAAATCCACGACCAACTCGTCCGCCCACAAACAGTCGGACGACATCATCCGAGGATCATCCGATCCTACAAGAGACCATCCCATGCCGGACTAGCTGATTCTAGTTGGAGTCACTCCCCAGACCAAACACGCTATTACTCTACCCGTATTGTACCCGACCCGCTGCCATCCCTGAGGGTACGTGTCTCAAAACTTGTCATCTAGGTGTGTTGTTGGAGCACACTCATGTTTGAGTTTACTAAGAAGATTTTAGTTTAGTTGAATCTTGACTTTTGCCATAGAATTGGCTAGGCTTTAGTTTTATGAGGAACAAAGTGTAGTGTGCTCCAAAAATTTGGCAGATTCATTTCGACATTTTTAGGAGAGCTCTGCTCCACAATCCAGTTCTAGCTCAACTCCAAAAAACATTGACTGGTCAACTTGTTTGGCTAACATCTTAAGACCAGCTCTAGAAATTGTAGGATTTGGTAGGAAAAGTCTTTCTTGTCCTTGAATGCTTATTTGTTTGCTATTTATTTTCTGAAAGGATGTTTTTTCATGATGCCACGGTCCTGTGCTATAGGCGCCACCATTACAGTGTCGCTACAATGCCGTGCTAAAGTCTTTTTTGGTTACGTGATTTTGGAGTGGAGCTGAAAATCCTAGAGTAGAGCTCTCCAGACATGCCGTTGTCACATAACCAGATGAAAATTTAAGAGTGAAGTTATTGAATGCCAGAAATGCATGCAGAATTTCACTTCCAAGTATAGATACTATTACTAGTTCCACAAATACTCCCTCCAATTCACTATTAGAAATCATTTATGACAGCGACACGGTCACCAAAGCATAACTTTGACTTCTCTTTTCTATAAAAATATTTCTTAAAAAGTTATATATGTATATTTTATGAAAGCAATTTTCAAGATCAATCTATTTATATGATTTTCACATTTCCAAACTCAACGATTTAAATGTTATTCATGATTTATATTCCCAATGCATGCATGTTTGACTCAAACTTTGTCCAAAACGACTTCTAATATGAAACCGGAGGTATAAGGGATTTTTATTTTTAGACTAGATTAAGGGAATAAGAAAAGACTCACATCTCCCTCATTAATGCCCTGAAGCTAATTCCATGGTTGGTTAGAGTAAAGGGAGGCTGTTGGGGCAGTTTGTCATTGACCTTTATACTTGTGTACGGAGCGAATACTTAGTGCATATGATATATTAGTTGAAACATTTTGGAAATACACCAAGGCCTTGCTTAGTTCCCAACTTTAGCATGTCAAAGTTGGTATTTTGCCATTAATACACCACTGTAGCATTTCGTTTGTATTTGTGAATAATTGTCCAAACATTGATTAATTAGGCTCAAAATGTTCATTTTTTTTATTTCATCTACATTTAGTACTCCATGTATGTGCCGGCATTTTGATGTGATGAAAATCTTCTTTTTGCATCGTAAAATTCGGGGGCAAAGTTGGGGAACTAAACAAGCCCCAAATCATTGATTGCTTGTGAAGCGCCAGCAAATTCTGCCTCTTGTATAGAAGATTACACTGTAAACTGCAATAGAAGTACCAGCTTGTGATCTTCATACCTAAGGTATAACGGCTAAGATTTGTTGTGCCGTCGCTTCGTTGGTCACACTTAGGCCCTGTTTGGCAGAGCTCCCAGAGCTGATTCTCTGGTGAATCCAGGAGGAGCTCTACCAAACAGTTTTTCAGCGAGAAGTGATTCTCTGCTGATTCTAAGAAGTAATACTCCGAAATGAACTAAGGGGCTGGGAGCTGAAAAAAGTAGCTTCTCCTGATTCTGTGAAGTGATTCTCCATCCTGATTTTGATAATTTATGCTAGGGAATTAAAGAGAATCACTTTCAGCCACAGAATCACTTCTCTCAGAGAATCAGCTCCCACGTAGAATCAGAATCAGATGGAGCTCTGCCAAACAGACCTTTAAGCTCTCGTATAAAATGAGGCTTTCAATTGCTTCATTAAAAATTTTGGTCGATTAGTTATGTAAAAATAATATGTCCATAACAAGTCTAGCAGTCTACGCTTGACTACAACAGAATCACAGGACCATCGTACGTATGCCATTCTTCCATATTGATAACTACCCATAACCAATCTCGCTCCTCTTTCGAAAAAATTTAAAGAAAAAACAATCTCGCTCCTGAATACAGATCTATTCTTTTCTTTTAGAAAATTATTCTCCCAAATCAAGTTGGAACAACAGTATGGTTCCCACTTCCCACATTGCATTGAATTTCTGTATATGTATACACAGACTTTCTTTTCCGAGAACTCGTTTTCAAATATTCCAATATGAAAGCCTCGTGTGTGTGTATATATATATATTCTAGCTACTGGGGCTGAGTTATCAAACATGCCTCGTGGGACCAGAGACAACTCTAATGTCGAGTTTTTCATGCATCCATCTAATAATCTTGGCCTATAATACATCTAATTTGCATAAGGTAGCAAGCTCAAATTATTGTGGCGTAGAGCAGCTTTTCATAGGAGCTGAAACCGGGACTGTAACTTGATCTTGAATTCACAATATATTGCTAACTCCCTTGGTTTATGCATTCGCCTTTTTATTTGTGTGTATTTGGAGGTGAATCTTGAAGATGAACAAATATTTCAGTTTCGCAAATATATTTCAAAGTTCGCACACGGCTAGATCAGCATTCGACATTATTGGTTTCCTGTCAAAAGTTGAAGTGTCGTCCCTATGTAGTGCATGCACCACTGCACCTACGTTATAAGATTTTCAGGAAAACTTTGTCAAACGAATTGAAATATCAAAAACACGTACAAAGAAAAAACATCCAAATGGTTCTTTCAATCACAAGCAATATAATGGCCCAATGATGCTCCATTAACATCACATATATAGCATTAATAGTCATGAGAGGGAGTATCAACTTACTCGGCTCCTCACGCTATGCTAGCACACAGCATCCCAAGCTCCCAACCATATTAGCATCAAAATCCAAGTGCCAGGAGCACTGGGCGGTGGCCCTAGCTTGAGACACTGAGAGCAACACATTTGTCAATGGGGGCGCTGGCAAGTACTGTTTGTACCATGCTTGGGTGAGGCTGTGCCCTGGAAACCACATGCCGCTATTCAGGTGCCCGTGGCATGCGGACACATGGATGGGCTCCTCCTGCCCAGGCAAAGCCACGCATTGCTCCTTTCAAGAATTATTAGAGATCTCAAGGGCACAGCCCGTCCGTCACAGGGACCCATTGCTGTCCAAAATTTGGGTGCAACTTGGCAGGAGGATTCAGTCAACAAATTGCTCCCTTTTTTGGTTTGGGCCGGGTTCCTGGGAATCTAGGGTATGTTGCCTGTTCGTCCTACCTTTTGCTAACCTGAATCACAAGCGCCATCTATTCCAAAAGGCTAAGGTTTGCCTTTTCGTCTAAACGAACCATTGTTTAATTAGATCGATGTTTTTTCTAGTTTTACTTTAACTTGTTTCATGTGTAGGAGGCCAAGAATAAAGACTAAGACAATCGACACAATGCTACTTGCTATAAGATAATGAAATATTCGAAGTGATTGTAACATTGTTAGAGAGTTATGCGACAGCCCAGTGTGTAGCTAGGAGTTTCGACAGCTCATTGTACGTTACACAAGATATCGATGAGATATTGATGGGTACCTAATCTCTCGTCCAGGAAAATTCAGCACATGATATTCACCCCAGATCTCTCTCTTGAAAGAAAGGCATGTTGCCCCAGATGATTGAGATGTAAAGAGCACCTTGGGCAGCCCTACTAGGTTCTTTCCATGCCCCTAGTTTGGGTGCAGATGCAAAAGAGATGGCCATGCCTATCAGCCATGTCCACTTGGACTGGTGGACTGCATCTGCATCCAAGCATGCTTTGCTCTCAGTGAGTCTGCACATGCCTGCTTCTGATTTCAAAAAGGTAACCTTGGTGTTATCCAAGGTAGCAATGGACAAGTTGCTTTTGTTTAGTTTCCCCAAGCTCAGTCTCATGCTTGCTGGCTCTCCTTGAAACATGGAGAGAGGCTTGTCATCTCTGTCTGCTTGCTGTTGTTCTTATCCGGCTTCTGCTGATTGAGGCTTAATTAGCTAGTGGCAAACAAGGATTTGGTGATAGAAAACTGTGAGACCATGCCCGGAATGTGATGAATCAGCACGTGTACGTGTATGGTCTAAACGATAGATAGGACAGCATCCAACTTATTCCCTTGGTATTGTTTCAACGAGATGTTGTGTTTAAGTGTTGACAATAAGAGTCGGTTATAGAGCATTTCCACTGTTGGTTTTGTACCCTGCATCACTTGCATAGAAATCGGGATTATGACAAGCAGGCGAATAATTGATAATCATTATCAAAAGCAATTTATGGTTGGAACGGATGGGTGATAAAAGTTTCTAAAAAAATGGGCAAATCAGCCTTTTGGGTGCAAAAAAGATAAGAAAAATGGAGAGTTTGCTTTTTGGAACCATATATCTGAAGCAATGGACAAGTATTGGGGGTATATATATGAGTTCAAACTGAAAATATGTCATGGAGGTCTCTTGTCAAGTGCTACAACAATTTTTCATACGATGTTTTTCTTCATCAGAATACATATAAATGTTTTATGAGTTTTTGTAATCTGCTATTTCTTGGCTTCAACATATAGCGTTGCATATAATTAATAATGTAATTAGTATCATTAGGTCTGAACATTTATCTATTTATTTCCACCTATCATTCCATATTGTATCCAACATGGAATTAAGTTGAGCCACACGAGTACATTTCATATTTACAAATTTTATTACCTTTTTCACCATTATTTTAGGTGTTTAATCATTGCAGATACCATTATTTCACCAATAACTTTTTCTTGCTAATACTGAAGTGCTTTGTAGCCCCCATGAATGAACAACAACTAATGAAAGGAGTCCAGACTTATATTTAGGTATCTAGTTGAGTTTAAATAAAAATGTTATCATCTCGTCGAGTTCTAGAGTTTTCAAATAAAAAATATCTGCATACAAGTTTGTATGAAAAAAGTTGTGGGTTTTCAAAGACAACTACAAACTTATTAGTGATTAGAATCTTACGGCTGCTGATGGATTGAACTGACATTAAACATCGTAATCCATCTGCAGCTACGGTTTATAACTAGAACGAATTATAGAAACACTAGATGGTTCTTTACCATTCACTTGTTGCTAAAACCAAAAGTAATGATGCTACTTGATCGAACTGTCAGTTTCATCCAAGAACCGACAACCCAATTAAACGCTCTATTTGTGGCGAAATGCTCTCTAACTCACTGCGCAATGAACCACATTACCAGACTCCACTCACCCTCGCAGCAGCTAGCTAGCGCTGCAGTAGGGATATTGGTGAGCCATCGTCTTCTTGTTTCTTCCTGTGTCTGCTAGCCCGTCTGCAGATAGCAGATAACGGCTTTGCAGGGTGCACACAGACGCCCCCCTATTCCACTCCTGTGCCTGGTACGTGAACGCAATGCGACGTACTGGGAATTGCTTTCTCTGAATCCTTGGAGAAAGAGTGAGAGAAATGCTGCAGAGGGGATCCGAGGAACAGCCAAACGGATGCTACTCATTTCTCTCCTTTGTTTTTTTTCATGTTTTACTTTGCCGTGTCCACGACGTGTTATGATCAAGTTCCAGCATTTTGCTACTTGCTTGTCGATCTCAAGCATCATGATCGAGGTGGTACGTCGTACGTACACCACATCGTCGGACTAGCTATCTGGTGAACAGTCTACATATCCTGTGTTTAATTTTATTTGATGGTAAGTTGTCGGCTAAGCTATTCATGCGGTTTTCTCGCCAGGTCCAATGCGAGGCAGACAGCGATGACATTCACTCGCACAAGTGACAGCTGAGGCTCGAATCATTGGCAAGGCGAATTTCTTTCGATCGATCATTCATTAGTAAGGCCTTGTTTACATGTAAAATAGGGGGTGGGGAATTGGGGATTCGGGGTCACTTCGTAATCACTGTGTCACTGTATCATTTCGTTTGTATGGTTGAAAAAATGTCTAAAAATTGATTAATTAGGCTCAAAATGTTCGTCTCGCAAAGTACAACAAAACTGTGTAGTTAATTTTTTATTTCATCTACATTTACTACTCCATACATGGACCGATATTTTGATGTTATGTAAATCTTCTTTTTGTATAGTAAACTTTGGGGTTGCTTTTTGGGAACTACACGAAACAAGGGCTAAGTTTCAATTTCACCATGGAGGACCGTATCTCCGTCTGCAGACGCTGCCTACTGCATTCCCTGACACCAGTCCGACGACGCACGGCAGACAACCTCCCATCGAAAACCCATGCCTGACATTGTTTTCAGGCGCCCCGGCTCGGCCTCCTCGCTCCCATCTATCATCGTCATCCATGTGCCGCCACCTGACGTCGTCTCAGAGAGAGAGAGAGAGAGCGCCATGGCATTGGCATGGCATATGTAATGTAAACGCAGAGGAACGGGGCGCCCCTGCAGGGACCATGCATGCATGTAGTTCTTTTTCCTAACAATTTATGCCCTGCCAAAACATAACTCTGCTGATAAATATATGATTGAGCAGTATCTAGTTTTTTTCCTAACAATTTATCCTGTAAGTTACTGATGCATTGATACTACACAAATATTTTGTAAGGGATTGTTTGGAATAGAGTACTGAACTTGAATATAATTACCGGAACTGAGCAGCACGCTTCAAATACACCCAAAGAGATGATTGGAGCTTTCCAGACCTATCACAAGACAATCCGCAAAACATTAGGAGCTTAGGCAATCTGAACATTCACCGTTGGATTTTAAAATCCAAGAAACTATCAAAATTCCCTTGCAAGAATTTTAAAATCCAAGAAACTATCAAAATTCCCTTACATGTGTCTCCACAAATATGAGTACCATCCAATGCACCAATGCCATCTTTAAAATATGGCATTATCCTACGATCATTTCTAATCCTTTGGTGTGTCCTAGAGAAATTAGGATCAATCGGCCTTATGTAGTCCCTAGACATACCCACCATAAAGTTCAAGACCTCAAATTTTCTACATACAGTTCAAGACCTCCTCAAATTTTCTACTGATTGTTTCCGAAGAATACTTGAATATACCATAACATGCAGTATTGGATGTACCATGCCCACACACGAAAAGAAAGATAGCAAGCGATTCTATGGAATGCATATGAAGAGATGATTGGAGACCATAATTACTCACTAGTAGATCATGCAGCTTGTAAAACAATGTTTCATCCATTCTGAACATGTCATAGCTTTGACCACCATTGAGTTTTTCCATTGTCCAACCAAATCCGCTCTGATCCGGAGTTCAGATGTGTGTTTGAACGATTTCCTTTCTGAACTTCTACTGCAAATATCTCACACATAATCCTAAGGTTTTCATCACACCAGTCAGCCTCAATCCTGAAACGTCCTGATTTGATTACAAGCTACAACAGGATTTGATTACTGTTCCTTGGTGTCCTTAATAATTCAATACAAGAGTGCCTATATGGCTGTCCACTAGAGTAGTAATAAGCCAATGACCAGAGAATGTACCATTCAGTCGTTCAGTCAAAATACTAGCAGTCAACACTCAGCAGTGTAACAATGAACAAGCACTGATACTATCACTTAGTACTTGTTCAGTGTTAACATGCATCTATCGTTCAATTTGAGTTAGTACACGACAACAAAGTCTGAACTGACCAAATAGTGTGGTACTCACTCGGCAAGCACTCAGCATACCAGCAAAGCAAAGCATGAGAAGATCGGCATTCAGAACTCAACAACCTTATGTTACGATTTGTAAGCATTTCTTGTGAGCTACTTTGAAGTCACAAACTAAATGGGACAGTTCTCTGCTAAATCAGAAAATGATGCTGCTATGCTGGGAGGGAATAGTTGAAAGAGAAACTGATAAATTATCTTACAAAAAGGGCAAACACAAACCACAATGCAAGAAACTAATTCCACCTGAATCTGACAATTACTGATATTTATCAAACAGCATGCTGCTGTTCTTTCCTCCCCCACAAATCAGCAATACATAGTGCTCGAGCTCAATTTACCAATTCAATCAAAGGTTCAAGCTTTCATAGAAATGAGGTATAGGTGAACCGATTGATTACCTCAGTGAGGTCGATGTGCTCGGATGCAGGAGGAGCAATTGGAGCCGGCGGCGGCGGCCTAGGTGTCCGTCCACCTCATCGCCAAGCAGAGGTGGCCCCAGGAGCATACGGTCGTCGATCGTCAAGACGTGCTTCAGAGCTTGTCGCGGCCGCCGTCGCCGGTCCGTTGTGGTCGCCGTCCGGCCACATGCCAGGGTCGGCCTGGAAGCCGAGAGCCGCGGCCGCAGCGAGCCAGTATTGCCACCCCCACCTCCGGGCATCACGCCGCCGGGCCATGAGCCCGCGCCTAGGCCGGCAGCGGCGGGGCGCTGGGCCACACGCCCGCGGCGGCGTGACCAGTCGCCGCTCCAGACGCGCCTGCCCCCACGCCGGTAGCGGCGGGGCAGCTAGGTCACGTGCCCGCGGCGGCCAGGAGCGACCCGATCGGCCCTGCCGGTGGGCCTCCTGGCCACAGAGCGACGGGTGGCGTGCCACCTGACCATTGCCGGATCCGCCCAGGATCCCATCCGGAGGCACCCCCGGCCGGCCAGCCATTCGTCGCCGCCGCCGCCGGCGGTTCTTGGAAGAGACGAGCGAGGAGAAATCGGATGGAGACGGTGATAATTTGGTGTAATTCTTACAAAAGTTTAGTGACAGTTTGGTCCTTTTACCGCAAAGGGAGAGTAGGAGCCGCGTGGAGCGCGTTTTTTCGGGCTCCGTGTCTCCGGTACAAAATCGAGGAGGGCTCTGTTCGTGGAGCTGCTCCAGGAGCTGCACCGTTTGGGAGGGCTTCACGTGAAGCCGCTCCAGAGCCCTCCCAAAGGGGCACCGCTCCAGAGCCCTCCCAAAGGGGCACGTAATGTAAACGCAGAGGACGGGGCGCCCCTGCAGGGACCATGCATGCATGCATGCGCGACTGCGAGCACGACGTGCCATCATTACCCTCGGAGCCCGCGCCGCCCCGGCCCCGCCGATCGCGACGGCTAGCTGCTATTCTGGCCGCGGAGGAGCTAGCAGGCTAGCAGCTAGCTAGAGGCGCCCCCCACGGCCCCGGCCGACGACGACGACGTCACTCGCCGTGGTTTCGCGCCCGCCGCCACCGCCGCCGCCGTGGTGTTGTCTTGTCCCTCTCCCTCGTCCTCTCGATCGTGCCAGGAGTACGCCGAATGAACCCGGGGCGGCTCATGATAGGCTACCGTTGTTTGTGGTCGCAGCGGCATGAGAGCCCGCGATCCATAGCTTGGGGCCCTGGACGATGGACCAGTTGATGGCGGGAGGCTGACGACGTACTGGTGGTCAGTGTTCATTGTACGTACAGGTCATTTGACATCTGCGTCACGGCGGCGTGCGTCGTCGTTAGTGGTGGTCACCGGCCGGTCAATCGGATCTCATCGATCTCCGGCGGTCTTCTTGAGAAGCTGGAGTAGCTTGGTGTGTGATTAGTTGTCAGTGTACGTCCTAGCTTAGGCAGACAGATGTTGTTCGGAAGTAATTAATTGTCTGATGGGGATGATTCTGCTCTACAAATTTCGATTCGATCGAGTGCATATGGGACTCAGCAGAGCCACTCTGGAGAAGAAGCGCCAGGGATTTTATTTGGAGAAAAAAAAGATAGGATTCTTTACGTACGTACTAGCAATTTCAAAGCATAGGAAATTAAAATTTCACTGGATGGATTACAACTGATCGCAGTGTAAACTCATATATGTCTCACAGATTAAAGATCAAGGATATGACAACAGTGAGATCCAAGCCCCCAGACACTTCTCTGAAACAATTAGAGGTAAAAACCGAAGAGGCTGTACTTGCAAACTGGAATCTGAATACGCAGTGACAGGCGCCTAGAGACCAAGGGGGCAAGGGGCGCATGCGAACATGCATCCATGTGCCACCACTGTGTCCCCATGAACTCGGGGTACGGCCTTGTACTGCACCCTAGTTACTCCGCTGCTGGACGGAGCAGCGTTCCTCGAGAACCTCTGTGCTGCCTGCACGTTCCATTCCAGAATCTTCAACCTTCAACCTGATGTCTAGTTTCAGTCAGCAGTGGCACATCCTCTCAGCTGAACACTACAGCCTGTCTAGAGAAAAATTATCCAAACAAAATAGTAAGAGCAAGGGAGCGAGGATAAGAATTACAAGTATCTTTTCTTTCGTTCTAGTAAAAAGTAACAATGTTCCATCAATGGCAAAATAACAGAGAACAAGGAAAAAAGAATTTTCTGAATGTAGTAGCAACCACCTCAACCTGGTTCGGATCAACCCTTCCAGATCTGCAGTTGTAAACTTCGGCTGACAGTACAGCACAGCAGAGTATGCAGAGAACACGGCTTTTGGCAACCAGATGTTCCGCAAAGCATGACAACTAGGCAGGTGAGGGCTCTGATGACATGTCAGGTCTCGACTGACTTCATCATCATGATCCAAATGAGTCAAACAAGCAGTAGAAAACACGGTTGAGCTTATCAAGTAGTACAGCTGAAAGTTGGATATATTTCTTACTGCTGAATCTATGGGTGGCGACAAGAAAACAGGCTATCCGCACATGCGTTGGAAGGTCACTGACATGTGGACCCGCTCCCTCATCTGACCCACATTGTCAGTGAGTTTCAGTTCTCCTGTAGCACTGTAGAGGATCCACCATATCCGCAACGGAAATGCTCCAAACTTCCGTCCGTAGCAACTGAAGATGTATCTGAAAAACGCTCGTGGCAAGGACGCTGATGCAGAAAGTTATGCTGTGCCGGGGTATAAACCGTGAAGGCCACAATTTATTATGAAGAAAAGAAGCGAGATTTAGGCATGTGCTAGCTTCGGGCTCACACTAATGATGTGTACGAATGGTCCTTAGCGCTACTCAATAGGAGTGGGACCGAATTATGTGTGATCTCCGAGCACTAAGGCAAACGTTAAATGGCACTGATAGATAAGTAATCATTAGGACAGTCCCAACTGTAAAATGGGGAGAACCGTAGTTGCCCTTACTCGGCTCACCACGGGTTACGTGTTATATATAGATGGATTCAACCGAATACAAGGAAAGGTTGGTGTACTAAGATTGAAAGTTTACATCTTGTTCAACGAGAATTCTATCTCTAACCTGACAGCTATCCCATCGTAGTACAGCAACAACCTCGTGCGTTATATAAACACGTTACAAGGAATCTTAACTAATTCTAACACCCTCCCTCAATCTAACCACTCTTCATCTTGAGGTTTAGATTGACCTTGAAGTCTTCAAGTTTGCCTACCGGCAAAGCTTTGGTAAATCCATCTGCTAGTTGTTCTTTAGTAGAGATGAGCCAAACTTGCAATTGCTTGTTGATAACTCGTTCTCTCACAAAGTGAAAATCAATCTCTATATGCTTTGCTCGAGCGTGAAAAACTGGGTTAGCTGACAAATAAGTTGCTCCAAGATTATCACACCATAAGGTAGGTGGTTGATCCAGAGAAAACCCCAATTCATGCATCAAAGATTCAAGCCATATTGCTTCGGCTGTAGCATTAGCCATCGACTTATACTCAGCCTCAGTGCTAGATCTAGAGACAGTAGCTTGTTTTCTAGCACTCCAGGAAATAAGATTTGGTTCTAGGAAAACAGCAAAACCTCCGGTGGACCTTCTGTCATCAATACTGCCGGCCCAATCAGCATAAGAGAAAATATTCAACCGCATTGCATTAGACTTGGAGAAACTCAAGCTGACATGCAAGGTATGCTTCACATATCTAAGGATTCACTTCACAGCTGTCCAATGTTCAGTAGTTGGGGCATGTAAAAACTGACACACTTTGTTAACCGAGAAAGCCAAGTCCGGTCTAGTGAGCGTGAGATATTGAAGAGCTCCAACTATGCTCCTGTAACGGGTGCTATCTTCGGGACCAAGCTGATCACCCTCATGTATAGAGAGTTTCTCGGATGCTGATAATGGAGTAGGAGATGGCTTACAACTTTCCATACTAACTCGAGCAAGAATTTCTTGTGCATATTTTCCTTGTGACAAGAGAAGACCCTTTTCATCTCATACCACCTCGATGCCCAAGAAGTAATGCAAGTCACCCGGATCCTTTAGTGCAAAGTCTTTTCCTAGATCAGAAAGAAGAGCCTCAACTGCTTCATTAGAAGAGCTCGTAACAATGATATCATCAACTTAAATCATCATATAAATAGTAACTCCAGAATTTTGATAAATAAAAAGCGATGTATCAGATTTTGGGGCTCTAAACCCAAGATCAGTTAACTTCATACTCAATCTAGCATACCATGATCTAGGTGCCTGCTTTAAACCATAGATGGCCTTGTCCAATCTGCACACAAGATGAGATGTGTTTCCTTTTTCAAACCTAGGTGGTTGCTTCATATAAACCTCTTCCTCCAGAACACCATGAAGGAACGCATTCTGAACATCCAACTGTCTGAGACACCATCCTTTGGAAACAACTATAGACAAGACTAGTCTAAGAGTAGCAATCTTAACAACCGGATTAAAAGTATCTTCATAGTCAATTCCATATCGTTGCTTAAAGCCCTTTGCTACAAGTCTAGCTTTGTACCTGTCTATAGTGCCATCCGATCTTTTTTTAACCTTGAACACCCACTTGCAATCAATCAAATTTATACCTTTCTTAGCTTCAACGATGTGCCATGTGTGATTGCGAAGTAGAGCATCATATTCTTCTTGCATGGCTTTTCTCCACTTTGGATTCCCAAGTGCTTCTTCCAAGTGCTCCGGCTCTCCTGTAGCACAAAGATTTCCGTACCATACTGTACCATCCGTGCGTATCAAGGGCTTCACAATACCACTTTGAAGTCGTGTGCGCCGGCGTGGTGGAGAATTTTGCTCAGGTGGAGTTTGAAACGCCACTGGCTGTTGAGGTGCCATAGGCGATCCCTGCGATGCAGACGATCCAGCACCAGAATCGCCAGTTTGCGGCGGGAGAGAAGGACCGCATGGCAGCGTCGGGGAGGCCGGAGTGCGCTGCGCCGTTGTCGTGTTGTTATCTCCCCCATGCGCAGCACTCGGACTGGACCCGTTAAGTGGGGGATAAGGCTTCAGAGATACAGGTGGATCAGCGTCGAAGGCAGCACCCGATCCACCTGACGCCACCTGATTAGTGTTGGATCCGCCGCCAAGATTTTCTGTGACCATACCACCACCAGAACCAGCGTTATCAACAGAATTTTGCTCATTTGCTTCTCCAAATTGTCCTGCAGAATTTTCCTGTATACCACCATCACTACCAGCATTGTTAGAGAAATTAGTAAACAATGGATCAATACAGCCTACTCCCCCTGGATTTAACAAATGTGATGGAAGTAGCACAATCTCTTTCTTGAGTTGGCTGCCAGCATTTGAATGCAGCTGAGCAAAGGGAAATATACTCTCATCAAATATGACATCCCTAGAAATATAAATTCTACCCGAAGAGATGTCTAGGCACTTGAAGCCCTTATGCAGAGAACTATAACCAAGAAAAGGACATCTGATAGAGCGAAAAGCAAGTTTCCTTGAATTATATGGTCTCAAGTTTGGCCAACAAGCACAGCCAAAAATCTGTAATGAGGAGTAATCAGGTTTTTCCTTTAGGAGAGATTCTACAGGAGTTCGAAAATCAATCACCTTACTAGGTAGAAGATTAATGAGATACACAACAGTGAGAAAAGCTTGATCCAAAAATTTGAGGGGCATGGAAGCATTGGCAAGGAGAGCAAGACCAACTTCAACAATATGACGATGTTTTCTTTCTGCAACACCGTTTTGTTGATGTGCATGTGGACAGGAAAATAGATGGGATATGCCAATTCGTTGGAAAAATGAGTTCAACTTTTCGTGCTCACCTCCCCAATCAGATTGCATCGCAATGATCTTGTTGTTGAATTTTCTTTCTACAAGTTGCTGAAAGTCTTGAAAGACTTGAAAGACATCAGATTTTTTCTGCAAGAGGTAGATCCAAGTATATTTGCTGAAATCATCAATAAAACTAACATAATAGGTGTGGCGCCCAGTAGAAATAGGTGCTGGCCCCCAAACATCAGAAAAAATTAAATCAAGAGGAGCCTTTGATTTACTACTTGACTTGGGATATGGTAACTGATGGCTCTTGGCCATTTGACAGGAATCACAAACTCAATCTAAACTTCTATCATTCTCACATGAAAATTTATTTGAACTAAGAACACGCTCAACAATGGGAGGAGCGGGATGACCTAAACGACTATGCCATTTGGACATGGATGGCTTATTGACTCCATAAACTTGTTTATGTGGACCTCCTCCTGATGAACCCGACTCTAAGGGATAAAGACCACTGCGGCATCTACCTCTGTGCAGAATTTTCTTCGTTTCCTGGTCCTTGATAAGAAAGAAGTTTGGATGAAACTCAAGAAAAGCGTCATTATCAAGGGCTAGTTTATGAACAGAAACAATATTCTTATTTGCACTAGGGACATGAAGAATATTTTTCAATTTTAGATTTCTTTCAGGGGTATGTAAAACTGTATGACCAATGTTACTAATTTTCATACCTAAACCGCTAGCAGTGTGGACTCGATCTCTCCCTGTATACTTGTCACGGACAGTTAGCTTCTCCAGCTCATTTGTGACATGATCAGTCGCACCACTATTTGCGTACCAGTTTGTATTGTAGCCGTACCCATTGGATGTAGCCCCTGCCATCTTGTAATTATGCTGATCATCATCATCATCATCATCATCATACCGGTACCAGCATCTAGGAGCTTCGTGTCCCTCTTTCTTGCAGATTTGACATACTGGCTTCTTGTTGCACTAGATCCAGTGTTGTTCTGGTTGTTGCGGTTATGTCCACCACGACCACCATGGCCACGACCCCTGTTGCCGCCACGACCACGATTTCCACCACCACGTTCGCGACCAGCAGTATTCACAAACGATTGGTACTGATTCTCTCCTTGGAACATCTCCAGACGAGTGTCATAGGAGAGAAGCTGGGAGTACAGATCACTCAAGGACATAGACCCCACTCGGCCAAGAATAGATGATACAAAAGGATTGTAATCAAAATCAAGACCATTAACAATATGGGTGATCATCTCATCATCCTCTATGATCTTACCGATGGTGGTGAGCTCATCTTTAGTTGCGATCATCTTGTTGTAGTATGTTGCAGCCGTCATGCTTCCCTTCTTGAGTGTGGCTAGCTGCATCCGAAGGTTCGCTGCACGTGCCCTAGACTGTGCAGCAAACATAGTTTCTAGCGATGTCCAGGCTTCAGCAGATGTGGTCGCCATGGCGACTGGAGCAAGGGCGTCCTTGGTGAGGGAGTTCAGTAGATAGCTCAAAACCTGCTGATCCTTCACAACCCAGGAATCATACTCAGGGTTCTTCACGGTTTCTTTCCTGCCGGCGTTGTCAACCTCTAGGGTTTTCGGCGGTGGTAGGGAGGATCCTTCGAGAATCCCCAGCAATTGAGCACCACGAACCGCCGGGAGGAACTGCGCCTTCCATAGAAGGTAGTTGTCCCAGGTAAGCTTCTCCACAACCTTTCCAAGCTGCGCCGGTGCAGGGGACGATGACGACGCCATGGGAGGGCTCGAGATGTATGTGGATGTTTGTGGAAGAAGATGCTCTGATACCATGCAAAATTGGGAGAATCGTAGTTGCCCTTACTCGGCTCACCACGGGTTACGTGTTATATATAGATGGATTCAACCGAATACAAGGAAAAGTTGTTGTACTATGATTGGAAGTTTACATCTTGTTCAACAAGGATTCTATCTCTAACCTAACAGCTATCCCATCGCAGTATAGCAACAACCTCATGCGTTATACAAACACGTTACAGGGAATCTTAACTAATTCTAACACCAACCCCTCCAACTACGATGATTTTCATAACATTAAATATATAACACATAGGACTATTGGCTTATGTGGCGCTATATTAAATAGGAGAGAGGGAAAAAAGAGCAAGACACTGGGTCTCATGCAAGACACTACCAAGTTTGGCCCTGTTTGGTTCCAAGTGCTAAAATGTTTTGGGACTAAATTTAGTCCCAATAGGGACTGAAGATCCAAACTCTAGGGACTAAAAGGGACTAAAATCATTTAGCACTAGAAGTGCCAAAAGAGGTGCTAATAGGGACTAAAACCAACTATTTCCACTGGATGCCCCTCCCTCCACCCGCACCGGCCCCACACTGTCTCTCTTCAGGAACGGTAGAAACGTCCTTGCGTGTGGAGTTAAAACTGTTTTAGTCCTAGGATCCAAACAGCTGTTTTAGTCCCTTAGGGACTAATTTTAGTCCGGCCAATTTTAGTCCCAGGTATCCAAACACAGCCTTAGGCTGGGAGATGATAGTGTCTTCAGATAAAAAACAAATACGATTGGTGGAGAGGAGAGATGATGAATTTATTGAGGATCCACACTAAGAAATTATGGTTTGGAGAACACAATATCTAAAATAGTGTCTTATTAACATATCATCATAGACACTACATATGGACATCATGGATTGTGACTGCCCTTATGGATCCTGCTTGGATCATGGACCATCAACCTTGAGCCCAACAGATTTAACTGTCTGGGAATAATAAGAAACACACTGTGTTTCAAACAGGCTTGGGATGCACAATAGAGTTGACGGTTTATTTGTTACTAGATTCACAGTACATTATCAAATTTATGAAGCCTATAAAACTAGATCTAGCGAACATAACTACAGCAAAATCACAACAGTTAATAAGTGGAAGGCACACTAAGGAACTTTGAGAGTTCCGATTGAGGGAGATACTAAAATTAGCGAGGCCTGCTAAATGAGAGTAGCTCAAGTATTTAGGTTTCTCCTTCTCGAAAAAAAAACTATTTAGGTTTCATACGGTGGAACCTTCCACTGAATTGGAGTCACTAACTCAGCAATATGCTAACATTTTCTTTGATTTATTATAAAAGCTAACTGATACTATTTTTTTAGTGGTTGACGACGTAATGCATAACTAACAACCAACTTTGCTTAGCTTTCTATCTCTCTTCTCAGTTGTTCAATATTCTAACACAATATAGTTACAGTTAGATACGTACTTATCTTTGTTCGGTTGCGATAAACTATGGTTAGCAATTACTCATAATTTTTTCTGTAAAATGCATGGCCAGTCCCTAAACTTTGAGGTATTATCTAATACTCCGAACTCTCAAAATACATCATGGCACTAAATTGTCCTAATGTGCCATGTGGGTCCCTAAACTATCAAAGTGTATTTTAGGTCCTCAAACTTATACAAGGGTGTCGTTCAAGTCCATAAACTCTAAAAATTATATTTTCATAAACTTGTCATGTGTGTCATCACTAGTCCAAACACACAAGAAGATGGAGACTTCTCCTTATTCCCGTACTAGATCTCTCCCTTTCCGTCATATTCTGAGAGTTTGAGGACCCGTATGACACGTTGGGATAAGTTCGAGGACTTAAAATTAATTTTGAAATATTGAGGACCTAGGTGATACACCTGGTCAAGTTTGGATATTTAAAATGATTTTGAGAGTTTGGGAACCTAAATAATCCTACATGACAAGTTTAGGGACCATTCATGTATTTTACTCTAATTTTTTTCATCCACACTCGTAATTTTTTTCAACATTGTTTGGCGCCTCCATAATTGTTTAATTAAACTATTAGTTTGAGCTATGTGTTTAACATGGAATTATTATTCTCACTGCTTCCTCTATATATTTAAACATGGTCTATACATTGACATACATCATGCGTGTATACTTTAAGTTAGTGTCTATCTTATTAACAATTGAAAAACATGTAATTTAGGAGAGATGAAGGTAATTTAGATTCATATCTAGGAGTTACATTAGTTTATTTTCAATAGTGGAGGTGGTAATTTAGACACGAATTTAGGGGTTATTTGAGATTTTTTTTGAGTGTCAACGGGGGAGAGGCTCCCCACCTGATTCATTGATAAGGCTTTGAGCAAGCCAAAAATCATTGTACATAGGGTTTCAGCAGAACACGAGAGGGAGGTGGATACGCTAGCGCATGGCGTTTATTACATGGGAGTGAGAATGGATCACCAGGTCTCCGCGATCGGCCGGTCTGCAGTTGGTCATCTGCTGCTCCACAGTCGAGCATCTTCTCTGCAGGACGCCCACAGGCGCGAGTGTGAGGCTGCCTCATTTCTGAACACGATCCCATTCCGATGCTTCCACAACTGCCAGGAGATGAGCAGGAGAAAAGAGTTGTAGTGTTTCCTTGGGACTGTCATCGGCCGGGGGATATCCCACATCATGCGAACCGAGCAGCCACTCGTATCAAATCCCAGAATCGAGCAGGCCTGCTTGGCGAAGGAGCACCTGAAGATGATGTGATCAGGGTTCTCCTCCTGGTTGCAGAGCTCACACCCGGCGTCCTGGAGCACATTCTTCTTCAGGAGGTTGGCGCGGCACTGAATACGCTCTTGCACTAAGAGCCAGGCAAAGAACTGGACTTGCGAAGGAGCCCGGTTCTTCAAGAGAAAGTCGGAGAAAGGGCTCGCTTGAGGCCCGGTTGTTCTCATCAGTATTTTGTACACCGGTCCAGCACGCAGGATCCCCTCGTTGTTGGCCAAGGACGAGGTGCGCCGGTCTTCAGCGTCATTCAGAGAGACTCTATCTAGCAGCTCTCCGCTCGCTCCGGGGGGAGATTCGCGGCACCAAGTGATGCAGCAGCCCTCCCTGAATCACGTCAGCCACAGACACATCTAGGTTGGTGGCGTGGCTGAAGAGAAGGGGAAATGTCATCTCCAATCGCCCGATCGATAACCATCCGTGTTGCCAGAAACTTGTTGACTCACCATTGTTCACTTCACACACCGTAATCGCTCTGTAGAGGGGCAGCAGGTCTACCAGGTCTTGCCAGTGTGGCCCAGAGACATTGCCGTGGAGGGTGATCACGTTGATCTGGCTTCTCACCCAGCGTGCCCATACTGATTCTCCTGGCAGGTAGAGCCGGTGCAGGAGCTTGAGTAGGAGGCACTTGTTCTGCACTGCGATGTTCTTGATGCCAAGTCCGCCTTGATCTTTGGGTAGGCAGGCCTGTTCCCATGCGACCAAGCACTGCGCGCCACTGACAGTCTCTTCACCTGACCAAAGAAAGGCTCGGCGTCTTCTGTCGAATGCGTCTATGTGAAAGGAAACGAGGAGGCTACGCTAGCCCATACAAAAACTCGTTTACCCCAAAACAAGAACAACAGCAGTTATAGATCACGAAACGTTACCACTAAACGCGCAGATACAGCGGAAGCCGTCTCGATGTAGACGAACGCGTCGAAGTGGCAGTGCCATGCAGTTGCTCACGTCCGTCTGGTCCTGCACGTGCGGTCCGTCCTTGTGCTCCAAGTGCAGCACCTCCGAGGTATCCACACGTATGAGGATGGAACGCCGAACGTAGGTGTACTAGCACCTCACGAGTGGCTGCGATCTGAAGGATATAGATGGAGGAGGGACTGCAGGAATTAGGGTTTTGGGGCGTCGACGACTAGTCATTGCATCCCTAACCCCTCCCACGTGTATATGGGCCGTACTAATGGGCTGCCATCTCATGGGCCCTATCAGTTAACCTAATCCCTTGTGGATCAAGCCCATAAACAAGCCCAATCCGATTGGCTCTTGGAAGTATATCTAACATCAAGGACCCTTGGGGAAGCAAGACAACCGACATGGCGTGGATTAGCTGGCTATCCAACACCGAATTGACAAGGACCATACGCCTTGCAGGATTGAGCAGACATGCTTGCCAACCACAGAGATATCGGTCGGCTTCAGCAATCAGCGGGGCAAACGCCGTGAGCCGCAACTTCTCATTGGACAGAGGTAAGCCTAGATAGGTTTGTGGGAAGCCCCCCAGCTAGCTTCCAAGAATGTCTTGCAGAAGAGTTGCTTCCTCGTGGGGAACGTGTAGCGGCACAACTGTACTCTTGCTGTAGTTGATCCGAAGACCAGTGAAGTCGGAGAAGAGGTCCAGCACGGTCTTGAGCCTGAGCAAGTTGAGCCTGAGCCTAGAGCACAATGAGCCCATCCCAAAGCCATCTGGCCCCGGGGAGCTGTTGCGGTTCATGGCCTTGACTGCGGTGTGAGCCTCCCGCATGGTGAACGCGGCCTTGAGTGGCGCAGGATCCACCCGCGGCGCCCCTGCGTAGAGGGCGCCGACGTTGAGACGCACCGCCGGAGCCGCCTGCGCCCCCAGGAGTGAGCTTAGTTGCTGTGTCAACACCCGCGTCTTGGCTTCGTGCGAGGAGACGATCGCGTCATCCACCTCTAGCACCCTGATATTGTTGCGGTGGAGGCATGCACTGGCATGCGCGTGGAAGAACCGGGTGTTCGCGTCCCCGTCCCGAATCACGCGCTGCTTGCCTCACTGCTTCCAGTAGGCCGCCCACTTCCGGAGGGCGAGAGCAAGGTGGTCACGGCACGTTTGGCACGGGAAGTGTCCATCTGTAGAGAGAACACGCCCCTCCTCAAGAACATCAAGAAGGTAAATTACAAATTTGCAGTTGTGGTGAAGAGATGGGGGAGCGCGCTTACACCAAGCCCAATGTTTCGATGCACACCGGACAGCTTTCAGCGAGCGTGATAGGGCGGCAGCGGCACTAGAGGCGCCCTCGGAGTGCCAGGCAGGGAGGACCGTGGGGAGCAAATCACCATGCTTGAGTCAGGCGTTTTCAAAGCGAAACAAGTTGGGCTTGGGGATGGAGGTAGAAATCAGGGGGAGAATTGGGGTGTGGTCAGAGGTTAGCTTAGGGAGGGAGGACAACACCGTGTTTGGATAGGTCGAGTTCATGGAGACATTGAGGAAGACCCTGTCAAGACGCGCCATGGTTGGGGAAGCCCGGTGATTCGACCAAGTAAACAGGTGGTCGTCCAGAGGGATGTCGACGAGGGCAAGTT
Source organism: Echinochloa phyllopogon (assembly GCA_033239725.1). Taxonomy (NCBI): domain Eukaryota; kingdom Viridiplantae; phylum Streptophyta; class Magnoliopsida; order Poales; family Poaceae; genus Echinochloa; species Echinochloa phyllopogon. Next base: position 15,278,710 of record BTCW01000015.1, on the reverse strand, counting down.
TGTTAATGGTGTCATTGAACGCATCAGAAAGCGCCGAGTGAGAGTTGCCATTGCTGTCATCCTCCCGACCACGCGTAAGGTTAAAATCCCCGAGCACGTCCCTGCCACCATTTATCTGGGCGGCTACCTCCTCAAGATCGGCGAGAAAGGTGAGCGAGTCTCGATGATCGGCGGGGCCATAGACGTTTGTGACAGCAAATTTGGAGTCAGTCGTGGTGGAGGAGAAAAAGGTAGTTAGTGTGTAGTGGCGAGAGATGAAGGAGGTCATCTCAAGAGTCTGAGGGTTCCAGGCGTTGATCAGGCCTCCGCGAGAAGTTGAGGCATCAATGCACAGGAAGTCTGTCAGAGCATATGGGAGGAACGAGTGAGCTTTCGCGATGGGCGTGGACTGGAGTTCGGTTTCTTGTAAACAAGCAACATGAATGGGGACATAGGAGATAGTATCGCGCACGATCATGCACTTGTCACTATCACCCAAGCCGCGAACATTCCAAGAGAGCAAGGAGAACGAAATATTACTAGAGTTCATAATGACGGGCACACACACCACCGAAACAAAAGACAAAGGTAGACAGCTCAGGACTACAACGACAAAGGAAGAGAAAAACAGAAACAAATACATGACAACGATACAAGGAGCACACTACCCTGGGAGAGGCATAGTGTGACCAACGGCTAAGATCCTCGAGTTCAATCATTTCGCTCTTGCAAGCGCTAGGTAGGGAGGTTCAGAGATTTCTTCTCATGCAAGCAGAGTGCGCGCAAAGCTTGTGTTGGGAATGCAAGAAAGAAGCAAAATAATTGAGGGAGAAAGAGAGACGTCTCCTGAAAGGAGTACCAGATAAGGCTTGAGAGTTCGTGTGTGTTCTGCCTGAGGGAGAGAGCCCCTCTTATATAGGCAACCAGAGGAGAAGGGGGATGAACCTGGACATTACTGATGCAGCAATGGCCATAATGCCTTCAGTTACTGGTCAGCCTAATAATGCTATTAAACGTCGGTTACTGATCCTCTGAAAATGGCAGTAACGGCTATTGACTTAGTGACTGTCATTAGTGGCAAAACATTCACCACACCGCACACGTAGAGCGGCACGGCATGGCATGTCCACGTCCACGGCCCGGCTCGGTGAGGCGAGCGAGCGCGCACGCGTGTGGCACACCTTTCTCCTTTTACCAGCTTCACAAGTGGTCCACAACTGTTGCATCATTTAAGTTGGTTAGGATTCCCGTTGACTCTCCATCCGGGATTTAACTCCCTAGCATTTATTAGTGGACCTTTAATTCTTTGATTAATAGAGATTAAAATGGGCCAAGGCCCAATTAATCCAACAATGCCCACCAAGAATTTCAAGATACACAAAAAAATTCTCTCGACTCAACTGTTGTTTTGATATACTGGCCTCATGGCGGAGACTGTTAAGTTGAACATCCACCTGGGGCAAAAGCTACACTTGTTCTTAACTGACCAATGGACTATGCCTTGAATTGACAGTTTCGTGCAAACAAGATTGACTAGAGCCCCTTTGCCAGTACTAGGCTACTGTAAGCATCCCCTCGGGTCGGAGCATATAAGTCATACTCCGTGCCTTTCATGGGTATCTAGAGATCACCCTATCTCATAGATTGTGACTAGCAATCGAACCCATATAGGTATAATCCTTTGAGATGTTCTGTAGGCCAATATCTTTGCCCTCATTGAGCCACTCGGATCACATTAAGGTTTTCATGAACCTGCCATACAAATTTAGAAAAGAAATGCATCTCCATTGGAATGAGCCTATAACAAAGGTTCTCTTCTCTCAGTTAAACAATAGCTTGTTTCACCATCCTAATTCACGAGATCTTCGATCAGATAGGACATGTTACCACGACTGAGTATCACTCATGGGTCTCAAGCTCAATTCCCTGGATGCATTGTCTATCACGTTACGTGAAAGACCCTTTGTGAATTGATCTGTCAGGTTCTTAGCCGTTTGGATGTAGTCCAAGGCTATCACTCAGGAGTTTCTAATTTTCCTGACAGATTTCAGCCACTTCTTCACATGCCTAGATGACTTCATGTTGTCCTTTGAACTGTTCACTTTGACAATCACAGTTTGATTATCACAGTTCATAAGGATAGCCGATATCAGTTTTTCAACTACCGGCAAATCCATAAGGAGATCACGAAGCCATTCAACCTCAACAGTGGCGGTGTCTAATGCAGTGAGTTCTGCCTCCATAGTTGACCTCGTTAAGATGGTCTGCTTGCAAGGCTTTCAAGAGACAGCATCACCTCAAAGTGTAAACACATATCCACTTGTGGCTTTAATCTTATCTGCATCAGAGATCCAATTTGAATCACTTTAACCCTCTAGTGCCCTAGGGTGCCCGGTATAGTGAATCCCATAGTCCACAATACCTTTCAGAAAGCGCATTACCCGTTCAAGAGCTTCTCAATGAGCATCTCCCGGATTAGACACAAACCGGCTTAGTTTGCTCACAGCATATGCGATGTTGGGTCTCATAGCACTAGCTAGGTACATCAGTGAACCAATGATCTGGAAGTATCTCAGCTGATCTCGCATTATTCTTTTTTTCCACAATATTGTACTAGCATCATAAGGTGTTGGAGCTGGCTTGTAGTCATTGTAACCAAAATGACTCAAGATTTTCTCCACATAATAGGATTGTGTAAGGACAACCCCACCATCACCTTCTCTCACTAGTTTAATATTTAGGATCACATCAACCTCTCCCAAATCTTTCATCTCAAAGTTTTGAGACAAAAATTCTTTGACTTCATTAATCACATTAAGGTTCGTCCCAACTATCAGTATTTCATGTACATACAGACACAAGATCACTCCTTCTCCCCCACCATAGCGATAGTACACACGCTTGTCGGCTTCATTCACAACAAAGCCAACTGACGTTAAAGTTCTGTCGAACTTCTTATGCCATTGTTTAGGAGCTTGCTTAAGACCATATCACTATAAGAAATATGTTGATCTATGACGTTTAGTTTTCGTCACAGATCACTAAAAAAGTCATAAAACAACACCTGTGATGTTCTCAAATTTTGTCATGTATTGAGCGTCACAGTTCAACCTCGTGACATTTTTAACGAAAACGTCCCAGATTAACTCAATCTATGACGATTCGACATTGTCATAAACCAAGCTCAAGCCCATAGAACCCAGCCCGAGCCCATTACTTGAGGCAAAAATAAATGTCACGGATTCGGTTGCCACGTTACAACTAGATGACACGGAGGATGATGTGGCCAATGACATGGCTGCTGACACGATGATGAGGTGGATGGAAAGGATGACGTGGCCGCTGACATTGCAATGACGTGGCAGCTGACATGGCGATGATGTGGCCACTAACATGGCAACAACGTGGCCACTGACGTGGCGATGACATGGCAGATGATGTGGCGATGACAATGGGCCAAATTGGGCCCACATTTTTTCCAGCACATATAAAAATTCAGCCCATAAGTTATCATAGAAACCAATTCAAGCCCAAATATATATCACATGAATAATTTTTTTCATCCCAACATAACATCAAAGTAAAGGATTACATAAATATTTTCCATCCAGCTATCCACCGGCTGCAACATTAACAGCCCAACGAGAAACAACCAAACAAAAAAAAGATTTGTAGCCTCTACAGTAATGCATGTATCTGTCGAAAATGCCCTCCAAAACAGCATTGACGTCCTAGCCAGCAATTCTTAATAAGCCTGAAATTCAAAATGTAATTTAATAAGACTAAATTAGTATGATCAACCCACATCAAAATAATCACCAGAAGAAAGCATGATCTATTCATCTAAGATTAGTAAAAACTCAAATCTTAAAAATTGTGAAGTAGTTACCATTCTCACCTTAAAATATATATATTTGAGCATAATTTGCATATGAATTAGTTTAACATATATAAGTCTATTGCTTTAAAACAATAACATTCACTCTATGTTCTGCAAGGAATTCCTACTTGCCAGCAATGTTTATTTTTGGTTTGCCTAATTTTTGTTCTCGTAGGGCTGGGCACAATTCATGAACAGAATAACATAGTTTTTTTTAGTAAACTGCAAAAAACACATAATCTTTTTTCAGAGTTGGCCAATGTGTGAGAAGAATCTATACATATACCACATCGAGAGTTATAAAATGCGTGAGAACTGCCGTATTATTATGCTGGTTGTATACCTCTAACTAATGTGTTTTACTTCCCTGGACTTTTACAATTCAAAGGTCTGTGCAAGTCCAAGTGCTGGCCTCTCCTGCATCAGAGGATTCAGAAAAGATATAATTAATCAAACTGGTGCTATGACTAAGAAACCAATGTGATATATGGTACTATAGTATGCATACAAATAAAAAAAAAGTAGATCAACATGCATACTTGACACTAACTTGAATTCTGAAATGAGAATCTTTGAAGCATGCATATGGCAGAAAAAAATATAGCTGTCCAGGATTTCTACCAACATCTACTAAAAGCATGTTACACAGAGGAATACGACTATACTAAATGTGAGCACACAACAGTACTAAACGTATATGAGCAGTCAAAAAATTCATTATATTGACATTATTAAGCAAAGCATAACTTCATGCAATAGACATTTGGAGCTGACATACAAGAATCAAAAGCAATATACGATCAAGACGACTAGGGAATGAATAATCATGACAGGCTGCAATCCAGAGTCACAACCGCACAAGCTCACTTACAGAGTCACAATCACGACAGGCTGCAATCCAGAGTCACAAGATAATATTTCGGCACCGAGAAACTACAATGCACTCATTCAAAGGTCATTTTAAATCGTGACGTGCACCCTTGGATTGCAGTGCCTCACTCATTCAAAGATCTAGAGGGGAAGAGGAGGGAGCAGTGACTCACCATCACACCCTTGGATTGCGCAGAGGAGTCAACCGGCGGCATGGGATCGATGATGTGGAGGCTGGATCCGCATCGTCCCGTCGTGTCACGCCCCAAAATTTTTGGATTTTGGGATGTGAATTGATAGCATAATAAATACAATGATTTTCTCAATTTTCTAAAATTTTCCAACCTTTAAATAAATAACAGGGAATTTAGTATAGGAAAATTTTGTTTTCTGAGTTAAATTAAAACAACATAGGTTTAATATTGAGTGCTTTGCATTCATGCTAGTTGCATTTAGTGGTTTTATGTGTGTAAAGTTTTCAAAAACACGTTTAGAAGCCTAATGGGAATTTTCCAGAGTTTTCTGGCATTTATTCCTATTTTCCTTAGAGAAAATTCCAATTTATGGAGTAAAATCCATTTCGTGAGGTTCAAATATATTATTTGGGTTCCTCATGTCCAACTCTATCTCTGGAATTTTTCCTAGGATTTTTAGAATTTTTAGAATATTTTTCATGGTTTTAATATCAATTCTGGACTTATCTGTAATTATTTTATTACCAGAAAAATAATTATTTCGAAAATTAAAATCACCCTAGATCTTAGTAGACCAGCATTGGCCCAAAGTTGACCCAATTTTAGGCTAAATCCATCCCATCACTTTATTGGGCCAATTTCAAAGCTCATTCACATTGGAATGGGGCAACCCACCTTTAGTCCCATATTGCTAATGAACCTGGAAGTGAGAGGTTTTCTCAACCACCTCTTCTCTAGAAAAGGCACACCATCGACTCCTTACAGGGAGGCCTCTTTGTTTGGGATTCTCTAAGGTAGTCTTCTTCCACCATATTTTCCACTACTGCCCATTCTTCGTCTTGTCGTCGTGCCGAGCCTTCCGCCGTTTTTGGCCTCAAGATTTTCGGTAAGACCCTCAGCAAATCTTGTAATTTTCTACCATATTCATTTAGTCTATACTCTTTCGTAGAAAAGCCCCTACCTTTTCCGCGTTAGCCCTCAGGTTCTTATATGAAATTGCGTATAGGTCCTCAGTTTTTCACGAATAGGTCCCTGGAAGTTTTTAAACCTTGCCAGCAAGTCCTCGAACCTTAGAAACATCATATCTTTCTCGTTTTAGCTCCGATTAGCGTGATTCTTGCGCTCACGTGATTCTTGCGCTCATGTGATCCTAGAATCGAGCCCTATCCTTTAGTGCGCTCTTTGAAAAGTTTACCTTTGATTGGTGTATTGTTCTTAGTTGTTCTTGTTGGTTTGCTTGTATGTTTGTGCTCGATGATTGCTGCGAGTAGAGGGACGTCATCGAGAGACTTCAAGTAGAAGAGTTCGAAGATCAAGATTTGAAGACTATGGGTAATTATAATGGATTTGAGGAAAGTTATAGCACGGACAATCCTTGCTACCTAAACACACTTTTTACATACATTTACTTTCATATGCATGTGTCTAAATTGATGTCCTATTAAGGTTGTACCTAGTTTGTATACTCATGTCCTTGTCACCTTGGGATTATTGCATATGGGTAGAATCTTTGCTATGCGCAGCTACTTTCATCATTGTTATATTGTTAATCGTGACTTAATGGTTCACTTTAACTTAATGGTAAAACTTGCTTTTTAGCAACATGGTTTAGGGAACTGGGCATGTGTTGTGTGCTTTGCTCCAGCATCTCTCCCTAAGGTCCGGTTTTTAAAGCGATAACCCAGGAGCCTATCACCACCGCTAGAACTATTATGGCTCTGGTCTTGGTCAAGTAACTTGTACGGCTCTGCTTGACAGTAGTTAACGACGGGGCCGACGGTGCTATGGGAAGCACTCGTGAGAGTATGGTTTGATCCACCGAGGATGAGGGTACCGTCGACTATTTCTTGTCAGGCACAGTCCCGTGTTGGGAGTCCCTGTGGTATGGGAAGTCCGCACGTCATGCTCTTTTACTTGTTCGCATGCGTGCCACGCTCTAGATGCCATTGACCCTCTTATTACTGCGCCCTGAGAGTTAGTCAATCTCGGTGCCTTGGATCATGCTGCCTGTGTTGTACCATAGTGGCTACTGTTTTGTTAGGGTGTCTTGTGAAAAACCTCGTAGCGTCCCTATGCAGTCACACCTCGTAAGTGTTGATGTGCGTGGTTGGGTGCAAAGTTCCTTTGAACGTTTACTCGACTGGTGGGTAAAGGGCGAAACCTCTGCAGAGTGTAAAACCTATCATGATAGCCTTGCTCAGGGTCACGAGCGGCCTGGATCCTTTTTGATTAGAATATGATGTTTATTTATGTTTAATTGTCACTTACACTTTATTAGTTGGGTTGCAACTGGGTTTTATCCACTTGTAGTAATTTGGTTAATGTTAAAATGAACCAACTAAACGTGCTAATGCAGTTAAGCCGTGTCTAGCCTTATTTTGAGCCTTCGTAGCCGTGCTATACTTGCTAAGTAAATATTTACTTACACTTGTTATTTCTTCAACAAAATCTCGGATGGGTAAACAGATTGGGCTGGGCATGAGTCGGCTGCTGAGTTTCCAGAAGATTTACCGTACTTCTGAGCTGTGGTCTCCCAGTCAGAGTCCCTGTGGATTGCGGCTCCATTAGTTTGAGAGTTTATTAGTCTTCCGCTGTCATTGCTTAGTTCATTTATGAAGCACTTTGATGTAAAACTTTATTTAATGAAGAATTTATTTCAAGCATATGTTCTCTGTTTATCATATTTGTTCGCTATATGTGTACTATGACTTCCTGGGCACACATATGGCCGCATTCGGGTTTTTGTGAAAATTCGGGTGTGACACGTCGCTCCAATCTGTCACGCGCTTATTAGCAGTGATTACTTGCAATCAAAGCATGCACACAGTTAATGAGCTTCCAATTCTCGCATTTCATCGAGCGGGATATGGCTATATGAGCGGGCACACGGACCTGGGAGGTGCCACACAGGAGTGAGCACCGGAGTTGGACACCACGGCGAGGGGCAGGACGTGCACCTTGTCGCCGCTTGAGCCCTATCCCTCCTCCTCCCTGCCCTGGCCCCACCGCTGCCGGCGCCGCCCTCACCCTCCGACGCGCGGCACGCCCAATGGATGAAGCACCGTGCCAGGAAGTACGTATGAGGCACAACTGGATCTAGGCCTACCCTGGCCGGATCTGGCGCCGTGGAGGGGGACGAGGAAGGCTATGAGAGGAGGGAACGGTGCACAAGGAGGGGAGGGAGCAGCACGCAGATGGGCGATGGAGGGGGGGGGGGGGAGCGGCGGCGGGAGATTTGGGGGAGGAGGTTGGCGGCGGATGAGAGGTCCTCGACGTTGGCGACTGCGAGGGGAGGCCGCGCGAAGCGGCGGTGAGGCAGAGGCGAGGCGGCCGCGCGAGAAGGCTTGGATGGGGGCGGGGAAGGCGAGGAGAGGGCAGGCGACGGCCTGCACGAGAAGGGGGGCGGCGGAGGCGAGTCGCTTGGAGGGCCGAGTGGAGGATGGGAGAGTGGGCGGGTGAAGGACTGAAGGGAGTGAAGAGCTAGGGTTTATCTTTCTTTTATACCAAAGAGGCGCGATTATAGTCGTTAGATTGGTGATGGACGGTCAGAATCAGCTGGGCCATTTGGGCCGAAATGGGCCTTAGTGTATTTCTTCTTAGAATAATGCTTTTCTTTTTCTTTTTTCATTTTATTGCAAGATTGCGAAGTAGCACATAAAAAAATTATCTTATATACACCAATTCATTTTTTATATGTGATATAATACATATGAATTGTATTCAAGAAGTTTAAAAAAATTTAGAACTGATTTATATTTTCTATATGTTAAATGAATTTCTACGTGGATATCAAAATCAATTCCAAATTGAACTACATATGCACCTAATAAGATAACATAAAAAGCATAATAATTAAAATTAGTCTCATATGTTCCATTCTATTCCTTGTCATAGAGATACATTAAAATTTTAACTATCTTCGACTGACAATTCAAACTTCTTTCTCTAAATTAGCACGTAATAAATACAATAATATCCAAATTTGCTCAAAAAATCTATCAATTGATATGACAACATACTTTTGGTCCATAAGCTTTTCATAAAAAATTTAGATAGTTTTAGTGAAGTAAGACCATACATTGTTCACAATTGGATACATCTCTCACATAGTGATGTCTGGAGTAATGTAATGTGCTACTTAAATGTAACAGTGAAGTCTAGAGTACTTGACATGCATGTTGGTACCATTATGGAGTCTAGAAACGCTACATTTTTTTGACATTTTACCTATGAAAGAGGTAGTTAGCTCATCTAGTCATGAATTGTCTATTAATAATGAACCTAAAGAACTTGCTGTTTTGATAGAAAACAATGAACAACCACATGTGGAAAATCCTGAGGAGGATGACAATGAAGCTCTCAGAAAGAGCAAGAGACAGAGGACTGCAAAGTCCTTTGGTGATGATTTCATTATGTACCTCGTGGATGGCACTCCTAGAACTATTGAAGAGGCATATTCCTCTCTGGATGCTAACTATTGGAAGAAAGTAGTTCGGAGTGAGATGGATTCTATTATGTCTAATGGTACCTGGGAGGTTGTGGAGCGTCCTTATGGGTGCAAACCTGTAGGATGTAAGTGAGTGTTCAAGAAAAAGCTTAGGCTTGATGGTACGATTGAAAAGTACAAGGCAAGGCTAGTGGCTAAAGGCTATACTCAGAAAGAAGGAGAAGACTTCTTTGATACTTACTCACCGGTTGCCCGATTGACCACTATTCGAGTACTACTTTCCTTGGCAGCTTTCTATGGTCTTATCGTTCACCAAATGGACGTTAAGACAACTTTCCTAAACATAGAGTTGGAGGAAGAGATCTATATGGATCAACCAGACGAGTTTGTAGTTGAAGGTCAGGAAGGGATGGTGTGTAAGTTAATCAAGTATATGTATCACTACAAGAAATCTGTCAATCCATGACGAACTTTCGATGACATTCTCATGGAACGTCACAAACATGCTCACATCTATGACATTTTGCGGATTTTTGTCACAAATCAGCAAATAGCTCATTCTGGCTCGAATTTGGTCCCAATCTCTGTGACGAACCTCGATAATTGTCATAGATTGAAAATAAAATCGTCACAAATTTGATAACATACTCAATCATAATATTTACAAAACAAATATGTCGTGTTGCATGGACATTGTTTTAAATTTATAAAAAAATAAAATGTAAAAAAATACACAATGATTTAAACCAAATATGTTGTTTTGCATGGACATATGTTTTAAATGTAGTGCACTTAATTATTTTGTAGGTTGTTCTTGTAGTGCTAGGAGTAGAATTATCACTGACATTGCACAATGATTTAAACCAATAGAAAAAGAACACATTACCCAATAGAAAAAAGAACACATTAATGACAGATGGACAAATAATTTAAATCTATAGAAAAATAACACATCAATTAAGGGGCTGTTTGGATCCACATAGCAAGAGCAAAAAATAGCAAAAGTTTTGCCCTCAAGAAAAGATGGCAAAAGTTTTGCCATTAGGGGTGTTTGGATCCAATGGTAAAACTTTTGGCAGAAACCCATTTAAACCCATTCTCCCTCCTTTTGCCATGGGGTGTTTGGAGGCAAATGGCAAAAGTTTTGCCATTTTGCCCAATTTTGCCACAATGTTGAGCCAAAAGATTTTTGCCATCTCATTTTTTATTTTCCCTTTTGTCATGGGGTCTTTGGAGGCAAATGACAAAAAAATGGCAAAATGGATGCCATTTGCCCTGGATCCAAACAGCCCCTAAGACTAAAAATTAAAGCGACCTCAGCCTCAAGGACTGGATGACTTACCACTACTATAAGTTCTGTATCTCAAACTGGGCCCATCTGTCAGATTTTCGGAAGAGAATAAATCGGTAAAAAACAGTGGTGCTGAGGGGGTATCGAACCCGGACCTTTCTTAAACACCCTCAATCGCCTTACCGCTGGACTACAAGTACTTTCTTGCCAGGCTATGGTACCTAAATTTTATAACCGCTGGGTTCAGTCATATGAACTTAAGTTTTACATCAGTTCTCAGTTATTCGCATTCAGGCCCCTTCAAGTTTTAAGTGTTTTGCAATGTGGTCCTCGCCGGCGAGCGGCTCGGGCGATGTGAAATTCCGGTGATGTGGGCCCTGGCCGGCGACTTGGTCTACCTAGGGAGCACCAGGAACTTATGACGAGTCGATTAATGTGCTTGGCGTGGTAGGGTATGGCTCGACGGTGGAGCGGATCGGGCGGTCGCCGACGAGCGAGCTCCGGCGATGGTGACGGCCGGGGGAGGTTGGGAAGGGGTCGGTGAGCTTCCTGAGGAGATGTGCAGTGCGGCTGTGGGCTCGGTTGGGGCAAATAGGGTGTGCGCGCGGCTGCCCACGTGGCAAGGGCAGCCGGCAGCGATGTGGGAGCGGCGGCGGAGCTAGTGGGGCTTCGGAGAGTTGCTTTAAGGGGTCGGGGAGCAACAGGGGGCACGGGGAGTGCGTCGTTGAGCTCGGTTCAGGCTGGGGTGGCGCGGAGTGGCTCACCCACGACGAGGTGGGCGGCGTCAGCGGAAATGGCGTAGGACGAGCTCGCACGATGCTGGGAGCACTGGGGAGGCTCGGCGTGGGAGGGGACGAGGCGCTGCGCACTGGTTGGCTGGCGCCTTGCGCTAGGAGGCATCGCCGGCCGTGTGGCGTGGCGCGGCTGGCCGACGGGATCGCGTCTGCGCAGTGAAGAAGAAGAACAAGGGAGGAGGGGTTTGACCCGTGGTCAAACCACGTTTGACCCATGGTCAAACCACGTTTGACTAGCTTTAGATCAAAAATTTTCTAAACAACTCGAAATTTGGTCAATACAAAAGTTTCTTAGACTCAAAAGTTCTACAACTTTCATATTGGATGATTTTTTATTTGAGCACTAGTTTAGACAGAACAAGAGGGATCTTTAAAAGTCATTAATTCAAACTTTTATTTCAAAATTCAAATTGGAATTTCTTGAGTTTTGGGCTCCTAGTTTTGAATTGTGATAACTATTTTGTGGGCCAGGACCATGATCATAATCACTTCCTTGAATCAATATTTGAAATTTGGTTTGGTAAATTTTTGTAGACATGGTCAAAGATGGGTTTGACTTTGTCATAGCATGTCTTTAGTCTTTTGATTGTGCCCCTAAAGGTTTCTTGTTTAGGCCCTAAACATTGGTTCGTCACAATAAGGTTCTATCCAAGTTTTAAGTTTCATATGAGTTCGAAAATGTAATGTGCTACTTAAATCTCAAAGTTATAGTAGAGTTATAAGAAACTTAAATCTCAAGTACTCCAGACTTCACTATTAAAAATCTATAACCCACACTGTAGAAAGCATAACCAAGAAAGACACAATCTACAGTCTTAGGTCCTAGTTTACTGTTGGCGGTCGTTACAGCCCAAATCCGACCACCAATACTCGAGAATAAATGAGGTTATATGCAACATTCCATGTACTTAGGTTTTATTTCTAATAAAGTTCCACGAGTTTTGGTGAGTGTCACTTGTGCAGGTACAACTACAACAAATATGTGCTATTGGGGCCGAAAATGACCGAATCGGCCGAACGACTCCGATCGGCCGGTTACCTCCCTTAGCCGTACAGACCACCGGGAGTCGTCCACGTCAACAATGACCAAGCGAACACATCACATGACACGTGGGCGACTGACAACTCATCCCGGAGCACCAACACGTCATCCTGGGCCAAATCAACGCGAAGCCAATCACCAGGAGGCAGCCCAGAAGGCCCACAGAGCAAAGGCGGTGCAGGGGGACGGGCCTGGGCTCCCAGCCCAGTTCGGCCGAACTGGGGGGTTCGCCCGAACCGCCCCCAGTGCACAACCGCCTTCCAGGGGTGGATCCTGGCCGTGGGAGCCAGAGGCGGCAGATCCCACGGTTCGGCCGAACTGGCCAGTTCGGCCGAACCGGGGAATTCGGCCGAAGGCCCGGCACCGCCTCCCTGGTTGCCTTGGCTGCTACCCTACATCAACCGACCTCTGGAGCTATAAATAGAGGGTCGCACTTCACTTGTAAACACACACCAAGCCAAGGAGCTCATTTCCACTTTCATTCTAGTAGAGTTAGGATAGTTTAGTTGGGAGTTAGAGTTGAGTTGAGCTGTGCCTCGGAGGTTCCGGAGTCGTCTTCAGTAGCTCTGGTATAAGCTCTTGTATCTTTTACCTTTTCCTTTTGTAAGACTTTCAGTTATCAATATAGTTATCTTTATATTATTGCCTTTGTCATTTATATCTTGCTTCTACTTTATCCTAGTTGCAACTATATCTTGTTTAGACTATAGTCAGTTATAGTTCTAGTGCTTGTAGTCTTGTTTAAGTCTTTGTCTTGGCTGGTTCTTCGATCTTGCTTGATACTGGAAGTGAATTGTCACCAAGAGTATTGACAAGGTTGCTTGCTCTTGCTAGCAGAGTAAGTAGTCGTTGCCTAGTGTAGGAGTGGTTCCTAGACTAGTCGGTAGCCTTAGTTTATTCCCATCGCAACGGAGGTGGTAGCCGGGAGGTGGTGACAGCCCTTTCGGTCTTCGTAGCCCATCACGTTAGTTCCGGTCCGTAGGATCCCCCAGTTGGGAAATAGTGGCACCCCTTCTCATCCATTTCTGTGTGTTCACCGGTTCCCTTGTCCCGATGCTAAGACATTAGAGTTATCCCAGATCTCCTAGTGCTGGCTCTGTAGCCGCTGTATCTCTAAGCTAGAGTGACATAGGTAGATAAAGTATCCAGGAGTCCTCTATCTCTTCTCGTTGTCCTCCCAGCTATCTATCTCTTCTCTCCCTTACCTGAGTATCCCTTGAGCTGTGTGTCCTGTATATCCACTCCTATCCAATACCGTTATCCCCTGTCTTGTCTAGTCGTGTACCCTTCTCTGATAGTCTCAAATATCTGTTCACTAGTAATCTTGCCAAAGCTTCCCTGCGGAAATATAAATTACGATACCTTGGGATACTCCCAGGTGAAGTGCTACAGCGGTGATTCTGTGCGCTTGCAGAATATTTCTATATTTCACTAAGCCATAAGGAAAACCACTGAAACACTCCTTACCCCAGTACTAGGATTCTCAATTCTGATATTGGATCGTAAGAAGTGCCAACAAGCATTTCTGGCGCCGTTGCCGGGGAGGTCTTTGGCTAGATTATTTTTGAACTTTTATCTTGAGCTATCTTAGTTGAGTACCGCTACTCAAGCAGGTTTATCCTTGCTCTGTTCGTTGGTCCTTGTGGAACAGAGTAGTGCATGACTGGTTTCCAACTACCGTCAAACTTCCAAGAAAATCCGGAGTCATTTGTGAGGAAAGTACGACCCCGTGTTGTACCTCCTCAGAAGCAACTCCTTCCGACGAACCCAGTCCTTCCCGTCGTTGACCAGGCTACATCGAGGATGGCAACCAAGACGATCCGTGAGTTCTCCGCTCCATCAAGCAAGAACGTACGTATCGGACCAGCTCCGCCAGTCGGAGATGGTAGCTTCAAGCCGAAGCCAGCCCTCATCAACATGGTACAGGCTAGCCCATTCTACGGCAAGCCACATGAAGATGCCAATGCTCATCTCCAGCATTTCCTGGAGATTTGCAACACCTTCACCATCCGCGGAGTAAGTATCGGTGCCATTCGCCTTCGTTTATTCCCATTCTCATTATTAGGCAAGGCGAAACAATGGTTTTATGCTAACCGCGAAGCAATAGACACCTGGGATAAATGCACTAGCGCGTTCTTGCTAAAATTTTTGCCGGTTGGGAAAACCAACGCCCTCCGGAACAAAATAGCTAGTTTCCAGCAGCTAAAAGATGAAACAGTCCCGGAGGCATGGGATCGCCTCCAGGACTATATTTCTGCTTGTCGTCACCATGGTATGTAGAGTTGGTTAATAATCCAAACTTTCTATCACGGGCTGAGAAATTCTGCCCGTGAGTACCTGGATGCTGCTGCTGGAGGCTCGTTCTTCTCTCTTGAGGAGAGTCGTGCGAAGGCCCTCATCAAGAAGATGGTCGAGAACCAAGGTTGCACCGATGACCGTGCCTAACCACGGACCCGAGGAGTTCACCAGGTTGAAGCTCTGGACATGCTCGCTGCCAAGATGGACCCCCTGATGAAGAAACTGGAGGCCCCTGCTCAAGAAACGGTGCAAGTCATGGACGCTCGCATGACCTGCGAAGTCTGTGGCAACACTAGCCATTCGGGGGATGATTGCCCCGAAACTCCAACAACAACGGGTACCGACCGAACAACTACGGCAACCAAGGCTGGAATTCGCGCCCAAACCTCCCTTTTGAGAGGCCTCAACAAGGTAACAATTTCAATTCCAGCAATTTCAATAATCAGCCGTCTCTTAGAGATCTTGTGTTTGGCCAGATGAAAATAACTGAAAACATCAATAAAAAGCTTGCTGCTAATGATAAAACTCTGGAAAGCATAGACTCTAGGATGGAATCATTTTCTTCTGCTATGAAAAGTCAACTGAGCTTTAATAAAATGATAGAAACTCAAGTCGCTCAGTTAGCTGCTGCTGTTCCTGTCACTGAATCAAGGAAGATTCCGGGGCAACCCGAGCCTTCCATCGAGACAGTGAATTCCATCACTACCAGGCAGGGTAAGATGTCTCGTAGTGTATTTCGCACTAACCACGCAGGGAAGGTCACACGTATCCAAGTGCTGACACCAAGATGGACCTACCTGCCGAGAGCTGCAAAAAGGGCAATCATCAAGACCTCTCCGGACAGGAAGGAAGATCCCAGAGTGCCCATCATTCAGTGCTCGATCTGGAATCGTCGCATTAATGATGCACTCTGCGATCTAGGGGCAAGCGTCAACATCATGTCTAACGTATTATTTAAGAAATTACGCTACCCTACTTTGTCACCTACTACTACCCAGGTACAGCTTGCGGACTCAACCATCCGCTACCCCGAGGGGGTGATCGAGAATGTACCGGTCCGGATCTGGGGACGATATGTCCCTGTGGACTTTGTTGTCCTCGACATGGGGAACGAGCATTCGTTTCCCCTTGTGTTGGGCCGACCATTCTTGAACACCACCCGGGCTAGGATCGATATGGATGCGAGAGAAATCTCGTTCCGTATCGACGGAAGGTTGACTTACTTCGTATTTCAACCCCGGGAAGAGAAGAAGGCAGAGCCACTCACACCGGAGCAGAGGAGCGCCGAGTGTTTCCTTGAGGCTCTCATTAATGGAGAGCTGGAAATACTCGGTGGTGAGCAGCTCAAGTGGAATGAGCCGACGAAACCAAGAAGTGCAGAAGAAATGGATTTCCTCGTAAAGAAATACGAGGAAGAGCAAGCCCTCTGGAATTCTCTAGAGACACCGATCCCACCGCCACCGACACCGAAGAAGAACAAAAAAATGTGGCGGAAGAAGGTTGCATCGTCCGAGTCATCCACTCCGGGACCGGACGATGACAAGAACAACTGAAGACAGGAGAAGTCTCGCTCGCGGACTGAAAAGCTGAGCTCTCGCCGCGAGGAAAACCGGTATGTATCCCATATTTCCCTTCCAATTTTTAAATTTCCAATTGCATTTGCATGTTTCCCTTTTCAAAACACTGAACCACTTGAGTAATTAATTTGAGAGAGAGTAGAAAATTTTGCAAGCTTGGTTTAAATAATTGGACACATGCTGAAATTTTAACTAGGGTGGATGTAATTGGTAATTTTTATCATCTTCATCCCTTCTAGAACATCTCCAATTATTTACCATCACCACCAACCAGCAACAAACATGTGTACCCCACTAAAAATGGCTGCACACTCACCAATTATAACAAACATGGCAGCTTGGGGGTGACTCCACTAATTTCCACTTTGGTCATGTCACATTTCCATCTTACCTACCACTAAAATCCACTAAAAATGTCCTTGGGAATTGTGGCCACATATTTTGGCGTGGAATCAAAGCAAAGGAGGGTGCTGCACTCACATGGGGGTGGGCTGGCCACCAGACCTGGTTCGGGCGAACCAGGCCCTTCGGCCGAACGGCCAAGGGTGCCCCCTCTCGGCCTATAAAAGCTGGGGTGCTTGCTTGCTCTCTCACACGCACTTCCATTCTGAAAATTTTCTGCTAGAGCTCTCTCTCTCTCTCAAATTCTTTGCTCTAGTGCTTGCTCAAGTTCTCCCCAAGTTCTTGCTCAAGTTTTGGTTCACTTGCATCACTAGAAAATCCCAAAAATATTTTGCTCTTGTTGTGATCTTTGTGCTGAATTTCTGGACGATTTTGTGGTGGTCACCGACACCCACAAGAACGACTAACCTTTTGTGGTGGTTTTCATCCCCGCAAGAACGACTAACTATCTCGAACGACTGACTTGATTTTCTTGTGCTAACCATATATATTCAGTCCTTCGGGTAGTTGTTGTTGCACTAACTTGTTGCAGGAATCATGTCGAAGTTCTTCACTTCGCTCCGTCGTTCCGCCCGGCTAGGCCGACGATCGGACGATGCTGGGAGTTCCCCAGCTCCGTCTCGAGGCTCGAGCCAGATGGACACAGACGAGCACGGAGCAGCCGGCTCGGGATGGGGCCATGCCACACCCCCAGCCAGGCAGCTCCTGAGCGAGAGTGACATCAACCTTAGAACAGAAAGGGAGCGGA
This sequence comes from Echinochloa phyllopogon, assembly GCA_033239725.1. Lineage (NCBI taxonomy): Eukaryota > Viridiplantae > Streptophyta > Magnoliopsida > Poales > Poaceae > Echinochloa > Echinochloa phyllopogon. The sequence continues at coordinate 15,261,188 of BTCW01000015.1, read as the reverse complement.
ACACCTTCAACGAGCTTCGGCTGAAGGAGTTCGAGCACACCCATGTGTTTGAGCAAGATTTGCTCAAGGACACAGGGATGGACGCAGAGTTTACGGAAATCTTCCAGGCCATTGGCTGGGAGAATTTATGGCACATCAACGAAGAAGGTTCGTACCTGCTCACCCTTGAATTCCTCTCGACTTTGGTTTCTGAAACTGGGGGGATTCGTTTTCGGTTCTTCAACCAAGAGTTCTTCTGCTCTTGGAGGGATTTTAGTTCGGGTCTCGGATTTTCAAGTCGTTGTTCTTTAGACCCGAAGAAAGCACTTAAAAGATTTGACCGGGTGGCATTTTGGAAAAAGATTTCGGGGGATACCAACTGTCATGCGCCACGCACGAACAGCATACATAACCCCACTTTGCGTTTCATGCATCGTTGGGTGTCCATGACGGTATTCCCCCGGGCAGACTTGCGCCCTGTCAACACCATCGAGTTGCGGGTTCTTTTTGCCATGGTCAAGCAGATTCCCTATTCACCTGTGAAAGACATGGTTGGTCACTGGCTGTCTTATATTTCTCGTGCGGGTAGCATGGCGATGACTTCTCTAGTCACTCGCCTCGCTAACCACCTGGGCGTCCTCCAGGGCGCCCGGCTCACGTACATCGAGACAGCGCGTTCCGTCGTGGATGCCGAGCACTTCGTGCAAGCCCACATGATACGGCGGACGCCTGACGCAACGCTGGCAATGATTTACCGTGGTTATACAACTGAAGTGCCCTTGCCTTGTGCAGCACTAAGGTTGTATACCACGCCGAAACTAACTCTTCAGTTGAGGACCGAGTCGGACGACTCTCCACCTTGGAGAGAGCCCGCTCGGCACAGCGTTGCAGGTGACGGACCCGTCACGAGGGGACGAGCCAGGCGTGATGCTGGGCTCGCCACCTCACACGAGCCGGAAGATGCACCACAAATGCCGCACCGACACACTTCCGCTTTTGAGGCCACCTACGACATGTAGACCGGCGCTGGGACGTCCGGAGCAGGAGGCTCCGGGCAACACCAGGAGCCGAACTACTTCACCTCAGGACGCTGGGACTACGGCCAGGACACAGACTCTGAGTGGTCCGGGAGTCAGTATGGAGGGGGATACGACAGTGCCTCCCAGCCATACTACCCCGGATACTCACAGTCCGCACGCTTCGACTACGGCCGGGAGTTGTCCTACGTCTCCGACCGAGTCGAGCTCATCGACGACCTTACCCGAGAGATCCAGGACACACTAGCCCGCCATTCTCAGTACCATCAAGAGAATAGCGGGATGGTGGCGTCTATCCAGCACGACGTCCACGAACAAGCGGAACAGCTGAGGCAGTACCTCTCAAGGCTCAACCCCTACCAGTGAAAGTCCAAGCTTGGGGGAGGACCCCCACCAGGTATGTCCCGATTTATCCAGCACTTTGATCTTTTAATTTCCCTTTCATTTCCCTTCATGTTAGTTTGCATTTAAAAAAATGAAAATACCAAAAATATTTCCCTTAAACAATATTTCCCTTTAATTAAATAACTCCCAACTATGCATGGAATGAATCATATGCCTCTCACCTTGGAAACGATGAATAGTTGCTGTCACTAATTTTGCAAGTACCTTGTTTCAACTAGTTGCTAGATTGTGCTTGAGTTATTTGGCATGAGTAAAAATGATCCTGAAAACCTTGTGGGAGCACATGCTTTATTCCAAGTCTAAGTTGTTGTGGGGATTGATATAGTGAGAATTTGGTTAAATTCTATTATGCTTTTAGTACGGGGAAAATCTCGAAAATTTATGCTTTCAAAATAAAACAAGTTCCTCATTGGTCAAAATACCTACCAGAGCCATATGATAAGCTTAGTTGAAAATTTCTACTCATATGCTGCTTGTTATCTTAGTGAGCTTTGTCAAATTGTTGTGACCTTTGAGTGAAGCTTTCATATTCTTAAAGATCGAGACCCACGTACACACACCACCTCTCACTTGCAATTCCTACACTGGGAGTTAGCAAACATTTTCCATCATCCATCCACAAAAATAAATGCTCCATGTTCTATGATTTCCCTCTCCAAATATTCTTGATAGAGACATGGGCTATGCAAAAAGAAAAGCATGCCAAAGAGCATGGCAAAGAGAAGGAGAAAAAGAAAAGCATGCCAAGTGGCATGGCAAAAATATAAAAATAAAAGATAGCCCATGTTCTCGAAATCAAATCAAGGAGAGGGAAATTCATCAAAGGAGTTCCACCATTCCACCATATCCCATTCCATTCCACCATATGCCACTCCACTCATACCCACACACTTGCACGTCTCGATCTTAAGATGTGATTTGTCTCCTCAGAGATCCGGTCTTTGAATTAGCAAAATATAAGATGCATGCATGCCTTCATCCTTTGTCCCTGAGCCACACAAAAAGCCACATTAGATGTTAGGATGAAAAGAAGGCACAAGCCTTTGGTGAGGATTCAAATACACTTGAGTGATTGAGTGTGCCAATGAGGAACAATTTGTAGTTTTCAAAACTTATGAAAAACTCTGAGATGGGATCCTGAACAGAGTAGAGTGGAATAAAACTGAGTTTAAACTGTTCATCCTTTCAACCGCCCAAGATAAGGAGATTGCTATAAGCCCCATAGGTAAAGAGGTGATTTGAAACTTTGCCTATGATTCAAGTATTTTTGAAGACTAGTTGTTTATAAAGTTACCTGCAAAAGAAATGACATTGTAGCAACTCCTGATCCACCGAGCCTAAGTTTATATCTTTGCTCGAGGACGAGCAAAGAGCTAAGCTTGGGGGAGCTTGTTGGCGGTCGTTACAGCCCAAATCCGACCACCAATACTCGGGAATAGATGAGGTTATATGCAACATTCTATGTACTTAGGTTTTATTTCTAATAAAGTTCCACGAGTTTTGGTGAGTGTCACTTGTGCAGGTACAACTACGACAAATATGTGCTATTGGGGCCGAAAATGACCGAATCGGCCGAACGACTCCGTTCGGCCGGTTACCTCCCTTAGTCGTACAGACCACCGGGAGTCGTCCACGTCAACAATGACCAAGCGAACACATCACATGACACGTGGGCGACCGACAACTCATCCCGGAGCACCAACACATCATCCTGGGCCAAATCAACGCGAAGCCAATCACCAAGAGGCAGCCCAGAAGGCCCACAGAGCAAAGGCGGTGCAGGGGGACGGGCCTGGGCTCCCAGCCCAGTTCGGCCGAACTGGGGGGTTCGCCCGAACCGCCCCCAGTGCACAACCGCCTTCCAGGGGTGGATCCTGGCCATGGGAGCCAGAGGCGGCAGATCCCACGGTTCGGCCGAACTGGCCAGTTCGGCCGAACCGGGGATTTCGGCCGAAAGCCCGGCACCGCCTCCCTGGTTGCCTTGGCTGCTACCCTACCTCAACCGACCTCTGGAGCTATAAATAGTGGGTCGCACTTCACTTGTAAACACACACCAAGCCAAGGAGCTCATTTCCACTTTCATTCTAGTAGAGTTAGGATAGTTTAGTTGGGAGTTAGAGTTGAGTTGAGCTGTGCCTCGGAGGTTCCGGAGTCATCTTCAGAAGCTCTGGTATAAGCTCTTGTATCTTTTACCTTTTCCTTTTGTAAGACTTTCAGTTATCAATATAGTTATCTTTATCTTATTGCCTTTGTCATTTATATCTTGCTTCTACTTTATCCTAGTTGCAACTATATCTTGTTTAGACTATAGTCAGTTATAGTTCTAGTGCTTGTAGTCTTGTTTAAGTCTTTGTCTTGGCTGGTTCTTCGATCTTGCTTGATACTGGAGGTGAATTGTCACCAAGAGTATTGACAAGGTTGCTTGCTCTTGCTAGCAGAGTAAGTAGTCGTTGCCTAGTGTAGGAGTGGTTCCTAGACTAGTCGGTGGCCTTAGTTTATTCCCGTCGCAACGGAGGTGGTAGCCGGGAGGTGGTGACAGCCCTTTCGGTCTTCGTAGCCCATCACGTTAGTTCCGGTCCGTAGGATCCCCCAGTTGGGAAATAGTGGCACCCCTTCTCATCCCTTTCTGTGTGTTCACCGGTTCCCTTGTCCCGATGCTAAGACATTAGAGTTATCCCAGATCTCTTAGTGCTGGCTCTGTAGCCGCTGTATCTCTAAGCTAGAGTGACATAGGTAGATAAAGTATCCAGGAGTCCTCTATCTCTTCTCGTTGTCCTCCCAGCTATCTATCTCTTCTCTCCCTTACTTGAGTATTCCTTGAGCTGTGTGTCCGGTATATCCACTCCTATCCAATACCGTTATCCCCTGTCTTGTCTAGTCGTGTACCCTTCTCTGATAGTCTCGAATATCTGTTCACTAGTAATCTTTCCAAAGCTTCCCTGCGGAAATATAAATTACGATACATTGGGATACTCCCTGGTGAAGTGCTACAGTGGTGATTCTGTGCGCTTGCAAAATATTTCTATATTTCACTAAGCCATAAGGAAAACCACTGAAACACTCCTTACCCAGTACCAGGATTCTCAATTCTGATATTGGATCGTAAGAAGTGCCAACATTTACGTTTCTTGGTTATAGGAACATTAACTTTGGCCAAACATCCCAAAGTTCGTAAGTATGAAAGGGTTAGCCTTTTCTTTTCCGATTTCTCGAATGGTGTTATCTCTTTGTTCTTTATAGGAACATGATTCAGCACATGACATGCAGTCAATATAGCCTCACCCCACCATTCCTTGGAAAGTCCTGCTGTATCTAACATGACATTAACCAAATCAGTTAGAGTGCAATTATTTCTTTCGGCTACCCCATTTGACTGAGGTGAAGAGGGAGGCGTCCTCTCATGAATTATTCCATGTTCATCACAGAACGTAGTGAAAAATTAGAAAAATACTCTCCACCACGATCAGACCTAACTCTTTTGATCTTTCTCTCATGTTGGTTTTCTACCTCAGCTTTATAGACTTTAAAATATTGCAACGCTTCATCTTTAGAATTTAACAAATAAACATAACAAAATATAGTGCAACCATCTATTAAGGTCATGAAATACTTTTTACCACCTTTTGTCAACACGCCATTCATCTCGCACAAATCGGAATTAATTAATTCTTGAGGTGCCAAGTTCCTCGCCTCAGCAGCCAAATGAGGCTCGCGAGGTTGTTTTGATTCAACACACACATGGCACTTAGAATTTTTGAGTAAGGTAAATATCAGAATTAAACTCAATTTGCAAGACACATCATACAACCAAAATTAACATGATAAAGTCACGAATGCCAAACATTAGACTCATCATTAACATTTGCAACATGATTCACAACTTTATTACATACATCTGACAAAGAAAAGTGGAACAGACCTCCGCTGTCATAACCTTTCCCAACAAATTTCCAAACTTATAAATTACACATTTATTGGATTCAAAGACTAATTTAAAGCTGTCTCTACACAGAAGAGACCCGCTGACTAAGTTCTTCTTGATGGTGGGGACATGCTGCACGTTCCTCAATCGAACGGTCTTTCCCGAAGTAAGCTTCAGATCGACCGAACCAGCACCAAGAACACGCGCATGTGATCCATTCCCCATCAACAAGGAGGAAGTCCCGCCTGCCTCGTAAGAAGAAAACAAGGAAATGACAGCACAAACATAAATATTAGCACCCGTTGATGGGAACTAGGGTTTCCCGATCTTCCGAAATGTTCTGATAACTCTCGATTTGGTGGAGTCGTGACTCAAATCGATCCGGCTTCCGAACCACATGTTCCAAACCCCGCAATCGCAGCACCACGTCTCCTCAGGTTATCAACCGGCGTTGCACGGTTGACCTCGCCCAGAAGGCTAATCCTTGCCTGCGAATCGAAGAACACAAGCAAGAACGAGAAAGATTGCAACACAATTACCGATGTATGATTAAACTCACGAAGTTGGGGTCTCACAAACCGACGAGCGGCGACACTGTTCTTGACAGAATTGATCTAAGCAAAACCCAAACCCTAACTTGGGCGGTGGCTACTGTTTTCAAGAGTCTAGGGTCGTGGTCGACCCCCCTAGATGTGCCCTTATTGGGCTCAATGCGATACACGGCCCAAAGACCAAAATACGACGACGCAGTGCCGAAACAGATTCTGGACGTCAAATTGTTTCGTCGATTCCCGATGACTCCGGACGAATTTTGATATGAGACCAGTGCCATTGCAAAGATTATCTTCTTAGCTTTCCAAGCAAAGTTCAATAAGTATCCAAAGTACAAGTCACAATTGCTGGCTTAGACGTGTCGTAGACGTAGCACAACAAGTTGGAACAAGAAAAGATGGAAAAATGTCACAGGACAAGCAAAACAACACTCTATGCAATCGTTTTTAATCTTTTCAGAATTTCCCTCCAAAACCTCCGGGCTAGTAGGAATCACGAGATTTTTATTTTTTGAACTATTTTTTTTATTTTTCTATTAACAAGGATACCAAAAGCTCCAAGCACACAAATTTGCACCTTTTTTTGAGGTGAGATGCGGCCTAGGGAAATTCAGGAACAAACGCTGAAAACCCTAAAACAACTTGATCAATTTTTTTCTTTATTTCCTGATTTTTTTGAATTTTTTGAGTAGGGCAAACAGGGCGAAGCCGAGTTTGGGTCCCCTCACAATGGAGTCACGAAGCTGTTGTAAAAAATTGAGCCAAAACGGAGCACCGAGCGAAAAGTTATGCCCATTTTACTGAAGGTACCTCAAGTTATGGTTTTCGGGAGGCCCACGATGTGGTTCTCTGGAGGCTCAATTCGGCAGGACGCGCGGCGGCGGTTAGGGTATGCAAGATGAACCAAGAAGGGCTGCGATGCAAGGCGATGAACACACGGCGGCTCGCAACCTATCTAGGGCTTGCACGACAGGAGTTCACGCAAGGCGGCTAGCAAGGGCAAGTCGAGTTATGGGATGGCACGACTTGTAATCTGGTAATGGTGGATGGGTTACCGGCGGAAACAAACAATACACAGCAACGAGCGATTGAACTACGATGACGAACACGACCTAATACCAGCAACAAGACTCGACCACGGACACAAACTCAACAAAGCGAATATTAAACGAAATTGCAAAGGCTAAAAGGATACTAGGACAGCGGAAATTTTTTTTAGGACTATTTTCTAGACTATAGGACAAAGACGAAAGGACGAACCTGACGGTAAACCTGTCTCTGAATACCACTTGATGGGAACTAGGGTTTCCCGATCTTCCGAAAGGTTCTGATAACTCTCGATTTGGTGGAGTGGTGACTCAAATCGATCCGGCTTTCGAACCACACGTTACGAACCCTGCAATCACAGCACCACGTCTCCTCAGGTTATCAACCGGCGTTTCATGGTTGACCTTGCCCAGAAGGCTAATCCTTGCCTGCGAATCAAAGAACACAAGCAAGAACGAGAAAGATTGCAACACAATTGCCGATGTATGATTAAACTCACGAAGTTGGGGTCTCACAAACCGACGAGCGGTGACACTATTCTTGACAGAATTGATCTAAGCAAAACCCAAACCCTAACTTGGTCAGTGGCTACTGTTTTAAAGAGTCTAGGGTCGTGGTCGACCCCCCTGGACGTGCCCCTATTGGGCTCAACGCGATACACAGCCCAAAGACCAAAATACGACGACGCAGCGCCGAAACAGATTCTGGACGTCAACTTGTTTCGTCAATTTCCGATGACTCCGGATGAATTTTTATATGAGACCAGTGTCATTGCAAAGATTGTCTTCTTAGCTTTTCAAGCATATAAAGAACGTCCAAATCCGCGCCCGTATGCGACCTGGGCGTCCGATTTAGCGCTGACTGCCCCTGGACTCCGAGGTGGACTCGAAGTCGAATTGATTTGGGCCTCTATCTTGACTTGCATGCCCTTGCTGGTCCTCTCCACCTTGAAGCCCTTCTCCAACTATCCTCTGGTCCTCTCCATGGTTCCTAATCACAATATAATCATTAGGTAGCAATCTATTCTCATAATCACATATAGAAGTACTTAGGAACGAGCTCACCTCTAAATTCAATTGTCGCGCACGAGCTCTAGTGATTGGACCTTGAACGATCAATGGAGGGTTGTTGTGAGTATCCATAGGATTGATGTCCTCATCATCCTCCCCCTCTTGAATTGGAGTCGTCCTCGACTCAAGCTCATCCTCTTCTCCCAAGTATGGCCTCAAATCTGAAACGTTAAAGGTGGGACTAACCCCAAACTCGGGAGGCAACTCAAGTTTATATGCATTATCATTAATCTTTTCAAGTATTTTTAAATGGGCCATCAGCTCTTGGCATCAACTTCGACTTTCTCAAATCTGGAAATCTTTCTTTTCTCAAGTGCAACCATTCTAAATCACCCGGTTCAAACTTTACTTCTTTCCTACCTTTACTACCAGCAATTCTATACTTGTCGTTCATCTTTTCAATGTTGTGCTTAGTTGTTTCATGCATTTGCAAAATAAATTCAGCACATTTCTTGGCATCATTATGAATCCTTTCACTAGTAGGCAAAGGCAAAATATCAATAGGAGCATGAGGGTTGAAACCATACACTACCTGAAAAGGACTTACCTTGGTGGTAGAATGTGTTGCTCGATTATATGCAAACTCGACATGAGGCAAACATTCTTCCCACATCCTCAAATTTTTCTTCAAAATAGCTCTCAACATAGTACCCAAAGTACGGTTCACGACCTCCGTTTGTCCATTAGTTTGTGGATGACAAGTAGTAGAAAACAACAATTTTGTACCCAACTTGTTCCACAGAGGCCGCCAAAAATGACTCAAGAATTTAGCATCGCGATCTGAAACAATAGTAGACGACATACCATGCAAACGAATAATCTCTTTGAAAAAGAGGTCAGCAATATGTATAGCATCATCACTCTTATGACATGGTATAAAGTGTGCCATATTAGAAAAACGATCCACCAAAAATATGCTATCACTCCCCCTCTTAGTCATAGTCAATCCCAAAACAAAGTCCATAGAAATATCTGCCCAAGGAATAGAAGGAACTGGAAGAGGCATGTATAACTCATGTGGATTCAGGTGAGACTTAGCTTTTTGATATGTGGAGCAACGAGAAACAAACCTCTCAACATCTCTCTTCATATGAGGCCAAAAAAAATGCGAGGCCCAAACATCTGCGGTCTTCTTAGCACCAAAATGGCCCATCAACCCTCCTCCATGCGCTTCCTGTAACAACAAAAGATGAACGGAACCAACTGGAATGCATAGGCGGTTAGCTCTAAACAAAAACCCATCATTAACCACAAATTTGTTCCATGCACGTCCCTCTCTAAAATTCAGCAACACATCTTTAAAATCAGGGTCAAGCGCATATTGTTCTTTTATTGATTCAAGTCCAAAAATCCGACAATCAAGTTGGGACAGCAAAGTATATCGTCTAGACAAAGCATCAGCAATCACATTATCCTTCCCCTTCTTGTGTTTGACAACATAAGGGAAAGTTTCAATAAATTCAACCCACTTAGCATGTCTACGATTCAGATTATTTTGAGAGCGAAGATACTTCAGCGATTTATGATCAGAATGAACAACAAATTCTCTCGGCCACAAATAATGACGCCACGTTTCTAAAGAACGTACAAGTGCATACAATTCCTTATCATACGTAGAATAATTCAGAACCGGACCATGCAACTTTTCACTAAAATATGCAACGAGTTTAACATCTTGCATCAAAACACCTCCAATGCCAACTCCACTAGCATCACATTCTAACTCAAAAGTCTTACCAAAGTTTGGAAGCTGCAGCAATGGCGCGTGCGTAAGCTTGTACTTCAATGTTGCAAATGACTCCTCTTGTGCTTTTCCCCAATGAAACACCACACCTTTCTTCGTCAACTTGTGCAACGGTGCAGCAATTGTGCTGAAATCTTTGACGAAGCGGCGATAGAAACCTGCAAGACCAAGAAAACTCTGTACCTGTGTGATGGTTTGGGGAAACGGCCATCTCGCAATGGCCTCAATTTTCATCTCATCCACCTCAATTCCCTGTGGAGTAACAACATAGCCAAGGAAAGAAACTCTATCGGTGCAAAAGATGCACTTATCAAGATTAGCAAACAAACGTGCATCTCTCAAAGCATCAAAAACAGCACGTAAGTGTTTCATATGTTCATCCAAAGACTTGCTGAAAATTAATATATCATCGAAGTAAACCACCACAAATCGCTCAATAAAAGCCCTCAAAACCTCATTCATCAATCGCATGAAAGTACTAGGTGCATTGGTTAAACCAAAAGGCATAACTAACCACTCATATAACCCGAATTTGGTTTTAAAAGCTGTTTTCCATTCATCTCCAAGTTTCATTCTTATTTGGTGGTAACCACTACGCAAGTCTATCTTTGTGAAAATTATAGCACCACACAACTCATCAAGCATGTCATCTAGCCTAGGAATAGGATGACGATATCGAATTGTAATATTATTGATAGCTCGACAATCAACACACATACGCTAAGTACCATCTTTCTTGGGAACCAAAAGCACAGGAACAACACAAGGACTAAGGCTTTCACGGACATACCCACGGTCCAACAGTTCTTGGACTTGTCGCTGAATCTCCTTAGTCTCCTCGGGATTGGTGCGATAAGCAGCACGGTTCGGCAATGTAGCTCCGGGAATCAAATCAATTTGATGCTCTATCCCTCTCAAAGGTGGAAGGCTCGGTGGTAACTCAGCTGGAAAAATGTCCTCATACTCCTGCAAAATGTTAGTGACAACAGGAGGCAAAGAGCTAGCAATATTATCAAGCGAAAACAAAGCTCGTTTGCATACCAAAGCATAGCACATATCATCATTAGAAAGTTCAGCAAGTTCAGATTTCATTGCGAGCATAACTCCCCCCTTTAATTTAATTCCCTCGACCTCAGAAGTTGGTGCAGACTTATCCTTTTTAGGTGGGTAAATACATTTAGCAACTTGCTAATTTTCAGATTCCTTATCATGCAAACTAGCAGCTCGGTCTTTATCAGCTTGTACAATTTCAGCAGGTGTCATAGGTAGCAAAGTAATTTTCTGTCCTTTATGTGTGAAAGTGTATTTATTACTTTTGCCATGGTGTATAGCATCATTATCAAATTCCCAAGGACGTCCCAATAAAAGAGAACAAGCATCCATAGGTACGACATCACAGTCAACAGAATCAGCATAGGTACCAATGGAAAAAGAAACACTACATGTTTGTGTTACCTTAGCTTTCCCGGCATCACTAAACCACTGAATACCATATGGATGGGGATGAGGGCGTGTGGCCAATCCATGCTTCTTGACCAAATCAGAACTCACCAAATTATTGCAACTACCTCCATCAATGATGACACGTGCGCGACGGTTGTTGATGACGAAAAAAATTTGGAACAAGTTATGGCGTTGGATCTTCTCAGGTTGCTGTACTTGTGCGCTGAGTACTCGCTGCACAATGATGTTTCTAAAGGCCGTCGTGTCCTCACTACCAAATGCAACGCCACGATCCGCATCAATATCATTTGCCTCATCATCTTCAACGTCGGAGGTGCTTATGTATCCATCTTCTATAGCAATGTATGCCCGCTGACTAGGGCAATCCTTCTGCACGTGGCCAAGCCCATGGCAACGGTGGCACTGAATGTTGGAAGTGTGTGGTGCCAAGGTGGTACTCCTGCTGCCCTCCTGCAAAGAATTTTTACCTGAATCCGAAGAACGTGCAGAAGATGGTGGTGGCGGTGATGGTGCAGCAGCTGTTGAAGGTGTGGATCGCTTGCTCGCTGGTAGGGGTGCTCGAAAAGAAGTTGGCTTGGGCAGCCCCGAAGAAGGCGTTGTACGTGGCATGTAGAAGGTGCTTCCCACCTTGTTCTTGCCCTGCTGTTCACGCCCCTGAATCTCCTTTTCTGCAAGCATAGCATATCAAAACAACTGGTCGGCAGTGTTAAAGTCCTTATAATCAACTATGTCTTAAATATCACGCCTCAACCCTGAATAAAAATGACAGATAGAATCTTCGGGCCCTTCTACAATACCACAACGCATTATGCATTTTTGCAAAGAACCATAGTAATCCTACACAGAAGTTTCTCCTTGTTCTAAACGCTGCAATTTCTTACGCAAATCTCTATGATATGAAGGAGGAACAAAACGATCACGCATAGCCACCTAAGCTCATTTCAAGACGTAGGTGCTCTACCATCGCCAACTAGACCAGTCCACCAAATAATAGCAAAGTCCTTAAACTCACTAGTGGCTTGTCTAACTTGATGTTCTTCTGGTACAAGGTGGGCAGAAAATTTTTGTTCTACTGTCATCTCCCAATCAAGGTAACCCTCAGCATCATAATGACCCGAAAAAGATGGAATGGTAAACTTAATCTTAGCATAAGGGTCATCACGATTGTTATTACCTTGGTGAGCGCCACCCATACCTACCCTGTTATGGCGAAGGCGACGTTGTAGTCGTGTGTTTCTGGTAGCTGCTTCATCATAATTACCATTGTCATCAAACACCGTGTCATCTGGAAAACGTGGAGGTGGTGGTTGTTGTGGCTGTGTCTGTGGACGTGCCTCCACTACGGCAACTCTGTCAGCAAGCTCGGACACCCGTCGGTCCACCCTCTCTAACATGGTGTCAAGCTTCATAGCGATGAGCGCGTCAGTGATAGCCTTGTTGAATGTTTCTTCCATCTTGTCACGAGAAGCTTGTAGCTCTTCTCGACTAACACATTCACTGAAATCTACGGGAGCCTTCGGTGCATCATCTCCTGCCATCGAAAAGCACCAAAACAAGAACACACAGTGAAGGTTATCCCTAATAATCCGACTACGTGCTCTCAACACAGCAAAGGAAGCGTCTTACCAAGCTCTTGCAAGGTTCTTACCAACAAGCAAGGCAAAGGATACCTGGAAGGCGTGTAGTCCGCGATTGCAAGGGTCAAAAACCAGTGCCGTCCAGAAGGTGTATGTGGAGCTTTGGAAAGGCACAATATGTAGCAAGGAGTAGCAAATAACGAATGCAGAATAGCAAAGTTCAATAAGTATCCAAAGTACAAGTCACAATTGCTGGCTTAGACGTGTCGTAGACGTAGCACAACAAGTTGGAACAAGAAACGATGGAAAAATGTCACAGGACAAGCAAAACAGCACTCTATGCAATCATTTTTAATCTTTTCAGAATTTCCCTCCAAAACCTCCGGGCTAGTAGGAATCACGAGTTTTTTATTTTTTGAACTATTTTTTTTATTTTTCTCTTAACAGGGATACCAAAAGCTCCAAGCACACAAATTTGCACCCTTTTTTGAGGTGAGATGTGGCATGGGGAAATTCAGGAACAAACGCTGAAAACCCTAAAACAACTTGATCAATTTTTTTCTTTATTTCCTGATTTTTTGAATTTTTTGAGTCGGGCAAACTGGGTGAAGCCGAGTTTGGGTCCCCTCACAATGGAGTCACGAAGCTGCTGTAAAAAATTGAGCCAAAACGGAGCACCGAGAGAAAAGTTATGCCCGTTTTACTGAAGGTACCTCAAGTTATGGTTTTCGGGAGGCCCACGATGTGGTTCTCTGGAGGCTCAATTCGGCAGGACGCGCGGCGGCGGTTAGGGTATGCAAGATGAACCAAGAAGGGCTGCGATGCAAGGCGATGAACACACGGCGGCTCGCAACCTATCTAGGGCTTGCACGGCAGGAGTTCACGCAAGACGGCTAGCGAGGGCAAGTCGAGTTATGGGGTGACACGACTTGTAATCTAGTAATGGTGGATGGGATACTGGTGGAAACAAACAATACACAATAACGAGTGATTGAACTACGATGACGAACACGACCTAATACCAGCAACAAGACTCGACCACGGACACAAACTCAACAAAGCGAATCTGAAACGAAATTGCAAAGGCTAAAAGGGTACTAGGACAGCGGAACTTTTTTTAGGACTATTTTCTAGACTATAGGACAAAGGCGAAAGGACGAACCTGACGGTAAACCTGGGAACTAGGGTTTCCCGATCTTCTGAAAGGTTCTGATAACTCTCGATTTGGTGGAGTCGTGACTCAAATCGATCCGGCTTCCGAACCACACGTTCCGAACCCCGCAATCGCAGCACCACGTCTGCTCAGGTTATCAACCGGCGTTGCACGGTTGACCTCACCTAGAAGGCTAATCCTTGCCTGCGAATTGAAGAACACAAGCAAGAACGAGAAAGATTGCAACACAATTGCCGATGTATGATTAAACTCACGAAGTTGGGGTCTCACAAACCGACGAGCGACGACACTGATCTTGACAGAATTGATCTAAGCAAAACCCAAACCCTAACTTGGGAGGTGGCTACTGTTTTAAAGAGTCTAGGGTCGTGGTCGACCCCCCTGGACGTGCCCCTATTGGGCTCAACGCGATACACGGCCCAAAGACCAAAATACGACGATGCAGCGCCGAAACAGATTCTGGATGTCAACTTGTTTCATCGATTCCTGATGACTCCGGACGAATTTTGATATGAGACCAGTGTCATTACAAAGATTATCTTCTTAGCTTTCCAAGCATATAAAGAACGTCCAAATCCGCGCCAGTATGCGACCTGGGCGTCCAATTTAGCGCTGACTGCCCCTGGACTCCGAGGTGGACTCGAAGTCGAATTGATTTGGGCCTCTATCTTGACTTGCATGCCCTTGCTGGTCCTCTCCACCTTGAAGCCCTTCTCCAACTATCCTCTGGTCCTCTCCATGGTTCCTAATTACAATATAATTATTAGGTAGCAATCTATTCTCATAATCACATATAGAAGTACTTAGGAACGAGCTCACCTCTAAATTCAATTGTCGCGCACGAGCTCTAGTGATTGGACCTTGAACGATCAATGGAGGGTTGTTGTGAGTATCCATAGGAGTGATGTCATCATCACCCGTGTCATCCACCAATCAGGTGAATGACATACTGAAAGAATTGTAGGTAATAGATTACCGTTCCCTGACGTTTCACCTGTCTCACTAACAACCATGTTGGCACTGTTGCCATCTTTCTTATCCTTGCGATCCGGACACTTTGCAACAAAGTGTTCCATGCTACCACAACAGTAACACTTCCCAGTCGGCGACTTCTTGTTCTTGAACTGAGACGTTTGATTAGCCTTTGTTTGGTTCTGATGCGGCTTGTTCTTCTTCTTATTGGATGCATTGAAGTTCTTCTTTTGCACCAAGTTGGCACTGAAAGACCCAGCAATCCCTTTACCACGTTGGTCTTTTGCCCTCGCCTTCTCTTCCACATCAAGAGTGCCGATGAGACCGGCGATTGTAAACTCTTGTCTCTTGTGTTTCAGAGAGGTCGTAAAATCCGTTCAAGAAGGTGGTAGCTTGGTAATAATACTTCCAGCCACAAACTTGTCGGGCAACCGACATGGTGCATCCTTGCTATAGTTCTCAAGGTCTCTAGCCAGGGCCTGAATCTCAAGGGCATGTTCTACCACAAAACGGTCTTCAACCATCTTGTAGTCATAGAACTGTTCCATGACATATAGCTCACTACCAACACCAGCGACCCCGAACTTAGCCTCAAGTGCATCCTAAACATCTTTGCCACTTGGCAGCCTGAGGTACGTGTCCACAAGGCTTTCAGCGAGAACACTTATGATGTCGCCTCGAAACAGGTTATCGGTCACCATGAAAGCTCGCTCATTCTCTAGAGAGAACTGCTTGGGCTTCCCCTCTACGGCATGTATAATATTCATCGTTGTCAACCACAGCGTAACCCTCTCGCGCCAACGCTTGTAATTCGAGCCATCAAATACATTTGGTTTAATCGATGCAGCAAAACCAGCTACCGAAAGTCTATTAATAACATAAAGTTTTTGGATTGTTAGAGATCTAGGCAATTTTTGGTACGTTTTAATTCTAGAAATTAACAATAAATTTATGATTACGGTGAGTGATCCAGTGAGAACAAGGCGCAGCGTGTGGTCAAGTTAAATCTCAAAATTAATAAGCGCGTGTGTTCAGGTTTAGCGCACAGAAGGCCTGCTTGAATTAGTCGATCTAATTCGGTGCAGTGGCGAGTCGATGCAGTGGAGTCCTTCGAACGGCCTTCTGGAAGTAGTCGTTTAGGACCTCCGGGAAGTAGTCGTTTACGTGAGGTAGACAGACACCGGGAAGTAGTCGTTCGCGTTGACAAAGACGCCGCCAGGAAGTAGTCGTTCAAGGCGAGCAGTCGCGTATGAGTACGCTCCCCAAAAACCCTATCGCCCGCCTATCCCGAGCAGGATCGCTAGGCAGGGAGGTTCGAAGGCTTCTGCTAATGTAAGCAGAGTGCGCGTAAAGCTTGCGTTGGGAATGCAAGAAAGCAGCAAAACAATTGAGGGAGAAAGAGAGACGCCTCCTGAAAGGAGTACCAGAGAAGCATTGGGAGTTTGTGTGTGTTCTTCCTGAGGGATGCCACTAAACGCGTCTCGTCACGTCACGTCTGCGTCCACGGCTCGGCGAGGCGAGCGAGCGTGTGGCACGCCTTCTCCTTTTACCAGCTTGACAAGTGGTCCACAGTTGGTCCATCGTTTAAGTTGGTTAGGATTCCTATTGACTCTCCATCCAGGATTTAACTCCCTAGCATTTATTAGTGGACCTTTAATTTTTTGATTAATTGAACAGGACGATGGGGGAGTAGAGGTCTCGGACAATGAGATCATGGAAGGGGATGTCTGGCCTGCTCCGAGCACCGACGATGGCAGAGGACGCGAGGAGCTGTCTTGTGCGCGTTGACGATAGGGGGCGAGCGGGTCCGTGGGTGGTGAAGCATGGCGGGGTGAAGCCGGCACCGGTGGCAGGTGCGCTAGGGCCGGGGGTGCCGAGGTGAGCCCGCCATGTTTTCTATTTTGAGATTATTTTTTAATGGCATGGATCGGTGATATAGATGTAAAGGTGACTTAGATTGTTTTTTTATAATGGCATGGGGTAATTTAGGGAGAGATGAAATTACAATATATTCTAGGCTATAGCTAAGAAAGGCGTTATTGTTATCCAGTCCACTGAGCTACAGATGAAATCATATAGACTATAGTCTATAACTGCTAAATCTATGCTTGTTCCTGTTAGCAAATAATGCAAATGACAAGATCGAATACGAGACACGATTTAACGTGGAAAAACCCTTACGGAAAAAAAACCACGGAAGGCAATCACTATTGAGGAGAGTTTACAAATAGGGATGATACATGGCTCATCTAAGATGTCTTATCTGTCTTACCCTACCATCTACATAGGCTTACATATATATAGTCGGCTCACACGACCGTGCTTAGTTGTGTTTCCGAGGTGGGACTAAACTGTGCGCTCCTGAGAGAAAACACATCATCACTTGGCTCCGGTCCAAACCTCCGGCGACGGGCCTTCTCTGCGCTCAGGCAGAAGCCCGGCCTTTATCGTCGATGTAAATTTGGAACATATCCAACAGTTCCCTCTTTACTGTGGTATTTAACGTAATGAACTGAAATTTGCATCATGCAGAGCTTCACCTCATGAAGGGCGAGAACGGCAGGCCTGTCACGTTCTGGAGGTCCTGTGGTTCGGATCAGTATTCTTGCAAACTCGATAAGGGTAAGATTGTTTAAAAATAACCTTTATGCGATAACAACAAAAACAAAGCCTTTTAAATGCCAAGCAAGTCGGAGGAAGACAAGTATGGAAGCCAACGCATGAGCCAGTAGCAGAAAGGAAAAACTTGTGTATTTTTAATACTCATGCTTTATGGTACAGGTTTCCTTGTGTTCTAATAACAAATCTAATGAGCTTTCATAGTTTGAAGATAGTTTAATTAAATATATAAATATTTTAACACAATTTCAAACGTATTGGCAAGTAGAAGCGCTGATACTTCAGAGATAAATAATAGAAAGGTAGACTATAAATCAAATGTTAAGGACAGGTTATGTGTTCAATAATACTTACACATTACAACATATAAAATATAAATGAAGTGAGAGAAAGAAAAAAAGTTGGTGCATTTGGATGGCTCGAAAGGATCTTTTTTTTCAGAGAAATTCAACCATCGGTTCAAGCTTGCATATCTCTTTGTATGAAGGAATTTGCTCTAATTCTACGAGCAAAAGAAAGTTCTGCAACTTTAATGAAATAATGGCTAGAAGCCCTCGTGTAATCTCCTGTAATTTCTTTGTTTCGTGATTTTGACATGTATTTGCAAACTCTTCTCTCTTTTTTTTGATATAATATATCCAGTAGGGGGCGACCCCTACTGTTTCCTAAAAACATAATGAGCAAACTCTCAACTATGAGGCAGGTTGCAAACTTTCCCATATAGATTAAAGAGTTAAATGCATCGTTAATACACAAACTTGGCAAGTGGGTGTGTTTGGTACACCATCTTTCTAATTGCTCATTTACAAGCAACAACTTGACAGATGGGTGCAAATAGGTCATCGACATGATACATGGGCAAAAAAACGCCATGTAGATAACATATGTGTACATTTGATATTATTTTATTATTTATTAGGACTCATTTGTGACAAACATCAAGTTTTTATGATGCTAATACATGATGAACAATATATCATAACAACACAATGAGGATTTATATTACCACTCATACCTTGTTAGAGGTAGGGATTGCAAACTAACCTAAATTACATAATGAGTAAGGACTTTTGCAAAAAAAAACTTGCTCACACATCGTTGTGATGCTGTCTACATGATTTTTTGGCTATGTGTCGTCGAGGTGATCTATTTACACCCACATGCGTTGTTGCTCCTAAATGAGCAATTAGAGAGATGGTGTATCTAAATGCACCCACTTGCCAAAGTTTGTGTACTAATAATGTATTTAACTCTAGATTAAATCCTCTGCGTTTTCCCTTATTTAATTGCTTTGGATCTCGCTGTTCATAGTTCTGTTCTACTGTACATTTTATAGTTGCTTATTGCTGATATAGTGGCAGATAAACCTAAGCTGATTTTTCTGTAGATTGGGTAGTTGCTTATCTGATGGATTTACAGCGTAAAATATTCTAGAAGATAGATTAACATGAAAATCAATGTACTTTGACGCTGCACTAATTTTATTTTGTTCCTATAGGGGTTTGACCGTTTGAGATAATGTTTGTTTCTTCAAAACGGAGAGAGAAGGTTTTTTTTTTTCCTCCAAGAGATTTTCTCCTATAATGACATGGAATTCTTCTTCCTATTCAAGAAGGAAGGATTTTAGGGATTTCAGTTTCAAGTTGTGCAAAGAAACTGAAATGATTTATACCTTTTAATGTGTCCTAAAAGGCTAAAATGATTCAGCATAAGTCTAAACATTTTTTTCAATTCTCTACAAAGTTAAATAGAAACTTCACTCAAATAAAGGCAAAAGCATGTGCCGTGATTTTTCAAGTCAGTGCATATATGAGATTTATTTTTCAGCCACAGATTTTGAATCTTGTTCTTTTATCACTTCGATTTTTATTTGGACACTAGGTTCAATAACTTAGCTCAAACACATCCAACGTCAAAATGACATAAGCTGCCAATCGAGTAGTAACATATAGTCTCTTGTTACAAGTTCCAAATGTGTTCCTGCACATGCGAGTAGCTTATTGCTGATAACAGATGAACAAAAGCTCCATGGAAGTACTCCCATGCAGTCAGGTTTGTTTACAGATCTTTGCAGGTGCTCACCTTGTTTAGACAATGGGACAAATATGAAAATCATCTATCCTTGAAATTTTCTTCGGGGTTGAATTCAGTATACAAGCTATGAACAAGAAATTAGAGGGAGAAGAGAGATGACCTACAACCATATGGAACTATGGGATTGAATTGTAAAAATAATAATTACTAGAACATAATTACATATATGTATTTTACATTGCAAGATCACAATGGTTCTTTGTTCATATCAAGCCAAAGAAGCAGCCTTCGAGGCCGCCCCAGAAACCTAGCCTTCCATGCTGGTTCTTCACCTTCATAAACAAATCCACTCTTCTTGTAAAGCTTTTGTCCTGCTATGTTGTTTATGGCAACATGGACGTACAAATCAGTTATGCCTGCCAATGTTTTCGCAGTCATGAGAATTATTACAGGCACGATGGGAACAGCAAGTGGAGAATAAAGTCTAAGGCATGGTTTTTAAGGTGTCGCCTAGGCGTCCAGGTCGCTTAACCATCTATCCGCCTTGCCACCGAATCCAGTGCCGCGCCACCGGTGGATGGAGCCACGCGGCCGCCTCCTATCCTTCCTCCTGTTGTGGCAGGCCTCCACCAGATGGAGCGGGAGAGAGGCTGGGACGTCAGCTGCAGCCGTGGTGCGGATGGCATACAGTGGCGGAGGAGGCAGGGGCAGGCGGCGGAGGAGCAGGAGGCAGGGGCGGGCGGCGGAGGAGGCAGGGGCAGGTGCAGGCGGGAAGTAGGCGCCGGAGGAAGAGGCAGGCGGACGGCGACGACAGTGGCGCAGGCTGAGAGCTAGGGATAAGGTGGGGGATTTGGGCTGACTTAGATTAGGCTGATTTGATGGGCCTTCTTCCCATCTTTAGGCCCACTGGTCCTCTGTTTTTTCTTCTTTTATACAGGTATATGCATGTATATAGCAAAATATACATGCATGTAAGGCATCACCTCGCCTCGCGCCTTAAGCGCCTTGGCGGCTGAGGGGTGACGTGTCTCCTCCCCTTACCGCTTTAAAAACATGGGTTTAAGGGCGATACCATAGCAGATCAAGAAGAGGAACACCAAGTAAGAAAAAAGAAGCAGATGTAAATGGATTAACTACACTATGTAACAAACTCACCCCATTCACGAGCTAGTTTCTTGGACTTGTCAACCAATGCATAACCTAACCCCTTTTTTTGAAGCTCCTTAGCAACACAGACATTGCTTAGATATGCTCTTGTCTGGCTGTCCTCATTTACCTATTAGCAATCAATCATGGAACAACATTTCGGTTCGTCAATGAAGCAACAGAACCAACTATGAGCATCTTGTAGCATATTTGTGCTTCGAAAATTTTTATCTAGGCAGCTAACAGGGCATTCTAAATTGCTATTCATTTTTTTATGCAAGTCATCATATTATAATAAAAATTGAATGGCATTAAAAAGTAACTATGACTGAAAAAGTAGTGCGGACCTCTGAGGGTTTTGTCTTGCTTGACAATAAACAAAAGATGATGAAAGCAAGTCCGACAATGTCAGTTACACAATTATCAAAAAGCCCATATTATACATGAACATGCTGCAAGAGAATTGAAAAAAGAAGCAGCAGCCTTACCCCAGGTCTCTTTCCAGTTAATTCATCTGGTAGCCAAAGACACTGATTAAGGTCTAAACTACCAACTACTACTCTCTCTCTTCTCCATCTTCCACAAACTGCATGTACAATCAACTAACAGGACATCAATTTTTAGAGTTGAACAATTCGAAGAGGATCCATTAAGCAATCCAATTAGAAATATTTAGGTGACAACTGCAAAGAGCTCAGAATGTGAGTAAAGAGATGTTAAAAAATTGCATTATAATGGTAAATCTTGGTCTAAATGAGCAAATAACAAGCACTGAAACTTCGCAGAAAAAGTTGGCATGTTAGTTTATGATGTTCTTTTCCTCCAAAAATAAAATCATACATATGAATTACATAGTAAGTCTATTGTCCATGAAAAATATTCACACGTTTTTTTAATCAAGGTTTCAGTGCAAGCAGAACATATAATAGATTCTCATAGAAGTAAAAATATAATGTTTACTAAATTTGCACGAGACAGTTGGGTGAAATGGAAATGAACAGTGCTTAAAGAAATAGATAATAGAGGGAATTGAATCTATACCTTGCACAAAGAACAAAGCTCCTCAGCTGACATTAAGGAGGGGGACAGTGGTACAGTCCCATTTATACACGAAACTCTTTGAAAATTGATCATTTTCCCAGATATTCTATCCTGCAACGCTTCAAATTCTCTATCTGCAAGAGCCTTTCTTTGATCCTAGCAGAACTTAACAACGAGTAAATTGAAGTCACCAATGGATCGATACAATAGTGCTGTAGTGTATCAGACAAGAGAAGGAAAAAAGAAAATTGCATGGAAAGTGAATGAGGAACTAGTAAGCACTAGCAGAACATTTTAAAAAATAGTCATTATTAACGGTCTACATAACATGGTGGTTTTGAACAAGGAAAGTTGCTTTTGCTAACAACCAAAATGGACTTGACCAGAATAGTGCGATTTCCAGCAAATAACAATCTATTAGTGCGACACATACTCTATTTCTTCATGATGTTAGTTAAGCTCAACACATTTATGTCTTTGTGAAAGAACAATGTGATACACAGCAATCTTGGCATGAATGACCAGTAAGCTAACAAAGCCGCTCATCACTGGAAATCAATTGTCTGACATGTTTTCCGATAATCCGGGAGAGCATCAATTGCAAAACTGAAACTTATGAGCCACAAACTAATTCACAACAACCGCAATAAACATTCTACAAAATTCTTCCATACAACCACATCACACATATGGATTCTTCGTACGATAAATCGCGAACCGTAAATGGCTAAATCTATCAATACGTCAAGTATCTTATCCTTCGCGACTAAGAAATCCAAAATCTTGGGATGTCCCAGCCACTCCAAAACTAAGAACACTCCCGTTATCCAAGCAGATAGCACAGGAAAAGGGGCGAGAAGGGGATCAATCACCTCGGTTCCGACGGAGTCGACGGCGTACTCGTAGAAGGTTCGAATGCGGAGGCGCACGGCGGCGCGGAGCTCGTCGAGCGTGACGAACTCCCGCAGGGCCAATTCCGCGGCGCCATCGCGGTCCAGCAGGGCGGCGCCGCTTGGGGCCGCCGCGGAGGAGGCGGTGCGGCAGCGGAGGCGCGGGACGGCGAGGTGGGCGCGCGGGCGGTGGAGCGGCGCGGGCGGGGGATGCGCGGGCGGGAGCAGCCGCGACGCCGACGCCATGGGTGGGGGAAGGTCTGGTGCGGCGCGGGTGGTTGGGAGGCGGAGGCGTCTCCGCCACAACTGCCAGCCCTGCTTGGCTTTTGCTCTGCTTCGTTCCTTTCTGCAAGTCTGTTGCTCTCCAAGTCAAAATTAGTCAAATCACTTACCGCGAGCAAAACTATTTGGTGCTGTTTGGTAACAAGAGGGGTAACGCAAATGTAAAGTAAACAGATATCGCCGCCGGGTATCAGATACGGAGCAGATTATTTCGTGTTTGGTTTACTGATGTAACGGTATCACCGTATCACAAGGAGAGAGAGGCATGCGATAGTTAAAGAATACATAGGCACGCGTGCTGGCAGCAGGCCGGGTGATGCGTTCGTGGCTTCACGGAAGGTGCGGGATGACGAGACGAAAGCTGGAAGAGCGGAAGGTGCTGCGGCGTCAAGGCGGTATCAGATAACTCTCGACTCCGAGCGGTAACGATTTTATACTGATCGGTATCCCATTACGTCGTAACAGATTACAGTGCATCCGAAACAAACAAAATCTAACGTAATGTGTTAGCACTACAATCCGATTACGTTACATTCCGACAAACCAAACACCACCTAAACTGGTTATAAATGGCCAACCCGGCACGGGTCTCCTAATCTCTATCCAGCAGCCGGGATCTAGATAAACAACCTAGCTTACGGCCCAACGTGGCCCATCAACGCCAACGCCTTCTTCCTCCGAGCGCCTACCGTCCCCGCATTCTTCTTCCTTCGTGCGCCCGCCTCCGGCGCCCAGGCCGGCGGCCCTCGCCGCCGCGCCTCCCACCCACCGTCCCCCGCGCGTGACCCGCCCTTCCAAACTCGGTGGCCTCGCCGCCGCCGCCTCCTTCCTCGCGACGCACGACCGCCGCTCCCGCCCCTTCCGCCGCCCGCCCACCATCCACCCCCTGCCGCACGCCTCGCCTTCCTAATCTGCTTCTTCTTCTCCCCCGCGCCGTCGGTTCCCACCCACCGCCCGCCCCGCCACCACCGCCGCCGCCGGCCTCACCGCCACCACCGCCGAACCTTCCATCCGCCCCCTCTCTTCTTCTCTATGTCCGGAAGCCATTGGAACCCGGCAACCCCGAAACCCTAACCTCCGCCGCTGCCGCCGGCCTCTGCCACCCTGTCTACCCACCATCCACCCTCGCCATCGAGCCGCCTCCACCCAGCTCCTGCCCCTCGCCCGACTACCGCCCCTCCGCCATCACCTTCTCACCGGCACGCGCCATCGGTCGGAGGTGGAAGAAGGAGATCGCACGTACGATAGTGGCCGCACGAATCTCAAACACCGGAAGCCAAGTGGCTTCGGTGGCTTGCGGAAGCCATATAGGTTTCCCGACCCAGGATGGTCCGGTCAAGCATGGGTCCGATGCCACGGGGCCAGGCCCGCACAGTGGTGGTGGCGGGCCGTGCCTGCCCACATGCTGCGCGCCCGGCCCAACCCAACACGTCGGGGTCTTTTGTTTTTGCACCGGCCCGAAATGCATGGCTGGGCCAATGTG
Source organism: Echinochloa phyllopogon (assembly GCA_033239725.1). Lineage (NCBI taxonomy): Eukaryota > Viridiplantae > Streptophyta > Magnoliopsida > Poales > Poaceae > Echinochloa > Echinochloa phyllopogon. The sequence goes on along the minus strand of BTCW01000015.1, from coordinate 15,236,751 downwards.
GTGTGCCAGCCCAGGAAATCCTATATAGCTTCTGAAAGTTTTTTGCCATATGGCTTTCAGTGTTTGAGATCCGTGCAAACAATCAACACTGTTGGATGTTCTTCCTATTCCACAGCCATCTCATTCGCATCCCCTCCACATGCGCCGCCACGGGCTTTTTCTCCGTCGTCTCCGCACGCAGTCGGCATGTTTTACCCTCACCAGCTCCTCCGATGTCCCACTGTGCTGCCTCATCTAGCGCGTGCTGCCCTTGCCTTCTTCGTGTGGCACCTCCTGCACCAACCCTATGCGCCGCCACTGCCTCCTCTGTGTACGTGCCTTTGCGCTGCTACTGCCTCCTCGTGGATGTGTTTGCGTTGCCGCTGCCACCACCTTGGATGTGCCTATGCACTGCGCCTTCTTTTTTTTTGCCTCCAATGAGCACCATCGTCGTGACTCCTATGTGCCACCGCTATGATCCCTATGCGCCACTTCAAGCACCGATGATAACAGAGAAAAGATTCAAAAACTCTTTTTCATCGGAAATGTTGGTTTTTGTTTCAAAAATATTCAGTTCATCGTTTGGAGATGTTGAAATAGGCCAAAAAAATGTTGAATGTTTTTTTTTGCAAAATATTGATTCATTGTTTTAGAAAATGTTGAATACATTAGTTTTAGATGTTGATTTAACTTTAAAAATTGTTGAATCTAGTATGTTAAAATGTTGATATAGATTTCTAATTTGTAATTAATGTTGGTAGAGACTTCTAATGAGCCCCCTGCCAGCTCACCTCCTTTGAAGTGGGGAGGTAGAGCCTCAGATTCCTATGTAGCTTTCGGAAGTTTTTTGGGCCTTCAGCTTCCAATGTTTGAGATTCGTGTGGCCAACGTGGGTCGCACGATCTCCTTCATCCTCCCCGCCCGTTTGCGGGAGGGATGCCGCTGTGGGTGGAGGGGGGGGAAGCCGGGCCAGTGCGGCTCGGCGGCGAGGGCACTACCAACCGCGGGTGGTGGTTTAGGCCAGCGGTGACAACGGTTAGGGTTAGGGGTTCCGGAGGTGGGAGGGAGTTACAATGGCCGCCAGCCATAGAGAAGAAGGTGGAGGGGGTGGATGCGAGGCGGTGCGGGAGCGCCGCCAACCAGGCGTGGCCGGACATACGGTGGGTGGGAACCAATGGTGTGGGGAGGAGGAGCAACAGATTAGGAAGGGCGGGGTCATGCGGTGGGGGTGGATGGTGGGCGGGCGGCGCGTCAGCCACCGGTGGGGGCAGCGACGGAAGGAGGTGGGGGAGGAGGTAGTGCGGCGCGAGGAAGGAGGAGGTGGCGTTGATGCACCGCTCTTGGGCCCTATGCCACATCTCTTATGTGGCTCATGGAAGCCAGATAGGAGTCCCCGGTAGAGCCTGGGAGTGGGGCTGCGGCCGTCGGCGGAGGAGGCAGTTGCCACTATATGAGCCGCGCCTCTGCAAGCACCACCCTCTTCTGCACCCTTTGCCCTGGTGTGACGAACATCAGTGAGGAGGTCGTCTGCCATCTGAGATGCCATTCTACTATGGGGAGCGCTGAGCTAGAGGTCACTGGGAAGGGTTGAAGGGTTAGGGGAGCCAGGGATGGGAGGCGCATGTAAAGAACCACCCAATTTGCATTTGATTTAAATGAACCGTGTCGAAAATTCCACGAAGATGAGAGCTAACACGTGTTCGTCTTTCGACTCGCCATATGTTAGCCCACATCTAGAGGACACGTAACCGATCCAATTCAGTTAAAGCAAGGGCAAATCCGGTAGTCCCGGTATATGCTTCACAACATGCCCAAGATCGAGTGCACATTACAAGATATCGTATACAAAGACATATTACAACAAGGGCCATAAAGAGCAAATTTTAAACATTACAAGCCTTGAATGCTTAAGTTTACAAGTTCAACATAAAGGAGTTCAAATCTGAAATTTAAATGAAATGGCTTCAAAATGCAAGTTTTTGACCCTTCAACAATGACAAGAGTATCATGAGTTTAGTGAAAGCTTCCCAACAATGATCTCTCAAAAGGAACATAAAACGCAGCAGAAAAGAAGGTAATAAATGGTGTTGTTGCCCAAGAACATCATTGATGCGAGCATTGGCCGCTCTCACTACTCGTCGCCAACATTAGAGTCGGCGGGATAGAAGTGGCCAAACACCACTTTCGGCCCACCAGCAACTTTGGTAACCATAGCATGATGAGTACAAAAAGGTACTCACAAGACTAACACAATTATATAAACAGGGATTATGCAAATGGATATAGCAAGGAACGACGCTTTACGATTAGGTAAAATTTACAAAAGCATAACTCATCCTAGACTTGGTTTTTTACCATTAGCAAGTGAAACAACACCCTATGGACAGCTAGCATGTTTCATTAAATTTGCCCAAACCCACCTAAGATTTTAGTGATTTGACATGTTCAACATCATATAAACACAAAGAATGAACATAGGAACATGTAACATAAACAATCGGTAACATAGCGAAGAATTCATGGACTTGAGCTTGCTCATAACCGAGAGCGCGACAATTCAAATTGATTTAACCTTGCAAGGGTGTACTTTTTTTATCCGCTCGACACCAGATTTACACACATCAACCCTTTCTCAACAAGTCCTAAACATTGGGAGTCCACGCCTAGCTTGTGCAAAGGCAACACTAGGTCCACTAGGGACATCCCTAGGCCCCTCTACATAGCCCATGTCCACACATCTCAAACCGTGCCCCAATGATCAAGACAAAATTGGAAAAGGGATTACCCAACAAGGTTGGGCAAGCGGTAGCACGAAAAGGGGGTGCTCAATCCGACGTCATCCATGGACTGTAACACCCAAAAATATCTCATTTAAAATTTTTAGTAATTAAATTGCTTTTATTGAATTTCTCATATTTAATATAGGTTAAATAAATTATTTATGAATATTAAAATTAAATATAAGTTGTAGAAATATTTTTGTTGCATTCATGCTGCTGCACTGTGTTTTGATTGTTAGCAAGTTGAGTTGGAATTTAAATTCTGTTTAAATTTGAATTTAATTTGCATTTGTTTGACCCTTAGAAAAAGTTAAATCGGTCGAGTTCGCTTTTGCTCCCTGGACTTCTCTCCAAGTTTGCTTTAACTCCCACAACTCTCCCTCGGCCCAACACCCCTCCCCTCTTTCTCTTTTACCCGCCTAGGCCTCTTTCCCCCGAACCGGCCCAGCTCGCCACTCCAGCGCGCCCGCGGCCCAGCTCCCTGGCCGGCCCGCTCGCCCCCCTTCCTCCTCTCTCTCCCTGGCCAGCGGGGCCCGCTCGTCAGGCTTGTCTCCCACCCCGCACGCGCCCCGCACGCCTGCCCCCTCCCCGCGCGCGTCACGCCGCCGCCGCCGCGATTTCCGCCGTGCCGCCGCCCCTTCCTTCCTCGGCGTCTGCGCCCCTTCAAAGCCGCGCGCGACCCGAGCCGCCCGGCCCCAGCATGCCCTAGCCATCCCCACTTGCACCTCGGCCCTCGCACAGCGCCGCCTCCGCTCGCCGTTGCCGCCATGCGCCATTGCCGCCGGCCACTGTTGAACGGCCGCCTCGGTCGACGCCGGGCAAGACTGACCCACCCCGGAGCTTTCCCCCGCCGAGCCGCCTCTATCCCGCTGGTCATCACCGTCTTTCATCCACCGGAGAAGCTCCTCCGCGTGAGCCGCCCGCCGCCGGCCGTCTTCTCCGCCTCCAGCCATGTTCCGACCAAACCCGCCCGTCCCCTTCGCCGGTGAGCACACCTCTGAGTTCGCCTCGACCCCCTCTACCCCGTTCGCGCGTTGCCTAGGCCGCCGCCCCCCTCCACCGGAACGCCGGCGAGCAGGAGCGCCCGAGCCACCGTCGGCATGGCCGAGCTCCTCTGTGTGTTGAAGGAGATGGCGATTTAGCGCTTAGGCCCCTGAAGAATCGCGTAAACTCTAGAGCTGTTCCTTGTGTCTTGCGGAATTAATGAAAAAACCCCTAGAGAATCCCACCCTTTGCACATAAACCCAGCCCGAACCCCTTTGCACATCTAACCCTAGGTTTTACCCTTTTCACGCCCATTGTTCACTGAGTCTTGGCGATCTTCTTAGCTAACCCTCGAAAGCTATAGTTATTTACGTCCAGGTCCTTGCATCCTTATTTACTGCATAGATTTCACGTTTTAACTCCGATTCGACTCGTTCTCGTTGCGTTAGATTCATATTGACCTAAACTACACATTGGCACTATTGTTTAACATATAAATTATTTCTGAATTTTAGCTATTATTAAATTAACTAAAGGCTATTCAATTCTACTTTTCCAATTAAAAGCAATCTAGGGTTTCTACTACGGTTTTCACAAGTTAATGTTAATATTAATTTGGTGAGTATAATATTATTCAATATCTTTTGTAAATAAAACTAACTAGGTTATATCTCGGGTTTTTGCATACTAATATTAAATTGAATAATGTTTATTTAACTAGCTTTTAGTAATTAAAAGCAAATTAGAATTTTACACTGAGTTTTTATAATTAAATATTAATTTGAATAATATCAACAATAATATGTTCTAAATATAATTTGGACTAGTTCAACACGAAATATCTTATTATTCGATTAGATGCTCTCACATATTTCTATTACTTAAAGTTAAATGTTTAATTGTATAAATTCTACAGAAACATTTATAAATAAAATATGATTAGTTTATTCCGAGCTTTTACAAATTCAAATAGAATTGAATTAATTCAAAAATAAGATGTTTCTCTGAAATGTCTTTTATATTATTTATTTAATTAAAATTAATCAAGCATATGGTCTTTTATTTTCTTTTATAATATAAATCTTCCGATAGTTGTATCTTCTCAACCGTTAATCCGTTTTCAGCGATTCTTGCGCTCATGTGTTCGTAGCGAAGCGTAGATTAGTTTTAAAGCCTTCTTTTGTCATGTTTCTACTAGTTGGTGTACTTATCTAATAGAATTATATTTGTTTGCATGTATTGGTATGCGTGTATGCTTGTGTGGTGCTTCGTGTCCAGTCGGTGAGCTGTTAGCTTTGGATTTTGAGTTCGCGGAGGACTTTCCGGAGCAGGACTCGCAACAACAGCAGCACTTCGAGGAAGGCAAGTTATAGCACGGACAATCCTTGCTACCTAAACACACTTTTTACATAGATTTACTTTTATATGCATGTGTCTAAATTGATGTCCTATTAAGGTTGTACCTAGTTTGTATACTCTGGTCCTTGTCACCCTGGGATTGTTGCATATGGGTAGAATCTTTGCTATGCGCAACTACTTTCATCATTGTTATATTGTTAATCATGACTTAATGGTTCACTTTAACTTAATGATAAAACTTGCTTTTTAGCAACATGGTTTAGGGAACTGGGCATGTGCTGTGTGCTTTGTTCCAGTGTCTCTCCCTAAGGTCCGGTTCTTAAAGCGGTAACCCAGGAGCCTGTCACCACCGCTAGAACTATTATGGCTCTGGTCTTGGTCAAGTAACTTGTATGGCTCTAGCATGACAGTAGTTACCGACGGGGCCGACGGTGCTATGGGAAGCACTTGTGAGAGTATGGTTTGATCCACCGAGGACGGGGGTACCGTCGGCTATGTCTTGTCAGGCACAGTCCCGTGTTGGGAGTCTCTGTGGTATGGGAACTCCGCACATCGTGCTCTTTTACTTGTTGGCATGCGTGCCCGCGCTCTGGACGCCATTGACCCTCTTATCGCTGCGCCCTGAGAGTCAGTGAATCTCGGTGCCTTGGATCATGCTGCCTGTGTTGTACCATAGTGGCTACTGTTTTGTTAGTGTGTCTTGTGAAAAACCTCGTAGCGTCCCTATGCAGTCACACCTCGGAGGTGTTGATGTGCGTGGTTGGGTGCAAAGTTCCTTTGAACTTTTACGTGACTGGTGGGTAAAGGGCGAAACCTCTGCAGAGTGTATAATCTATCATGATAGCCTTGCTCAGGGTCACGAGCGGCCTCGATCCTTTTTTATTAGAAGGTGATGTTTATTTATGATTAATGTCACTTATACTTATTTAATTGGGTTACAACCGGGTTTCATCCACTTGTAGTAATTTGGTTAATGATAAAATGAACCAACTAAAAATGCTAATGCAGTTCAGTCGTGTCTAGCCTTACTTTGAGCCTTCATATACCCGTGCTATACTTGCTAAGTAATTGTTTACTTATACTTGCCATTTATTCAGCAAAATCCCGGATGGGTAAACAGATTGGGCTGTGCATGAGACTGCTGCTGAGTTCCCTGAGGACCTGCCGTACTTCTGAGTTGCGCTCTCCCAGTCAGAGTCCCTGTGGACAGCGGCTCCGCTCTAGTTGAGAGTTATAGACTTCCGCTGTAATAATCATTTGTACTATTTTATACTCTGATGTAAACTATTTTATTTCGAGCATTTGTACTCTGTTTATCATATTTGTTCGCTGTATGTGTTCTGTGGACTTCCTGGGCACACATATGGCCGTATTCGGATTTTGTGAAAATCCGGGTGTGACATGGACGTGCCTTAATCGACTCAAGCGGCCTATGTCACCAAAACTCCTTTCTCGTGACCCTACAATATGCCCAAGTCTCACAAACAACCTGTAACCTCAAGTTCCATTAATAACCAACAAGACCAAAGGGACCCAACCTAGTAGCGTCATTAAAACTTATAACTCCCTTCCCTTGACCCAAGTGACCTTTCTCTAACTCTAAGCATGGATAAGCAATTAACAAGTTAAAATAACATTAACCCCAACCAGCGAGCAGCAAGGAAAAGGTAATGAATTCAAGGTGGAAAATAAAGATCATAGGTTCTAAAGATGCACAATACATCATATAGTGCAATGCAACCCATAGAAATATAGTAAGCAAATTATTGTAAAAACAAGGTTTTAAAACATGCTTAGCGGCTCGCCTTGGTTGCCTTCAGGGTCAACGAAAGCTTCCTCAATGGCCTTGGGCTCAATGGTAGCATTATCTGGCGTCTGACTCTTTAAAATAGATGAATGTATGCATGCATTAGGAATGATGCAAATGAAAATGCTTATGAAATGCATCAAGTAACGAAACACAATGATGACAAGGCACAAAAAAATACATTTAACAAGTAAGAATTAGGCGAAACAATTACTTAGGCCTACATGACTAGCTATTAAGATATTGCTCAAATAAAATCATACATAGCAAATGATGAGGACATCACCACATTGCACATACACGAGCCGGACTCGTCTCAAGTTACAAGTCATCATCATGTTGGACATTACGTTGCGCTTCAACTGTAATTTCTCCTTCATACGACATCCAAACAAGTCGTTCTTGGATGCGTTGGAATCGTGACGACGAGACGCTTCTTTTGGTTCTGGTTCTAGCTCTAGAGGGTTCGTGGATCATACTGTGTGACCATGAAAAGGTGTTGCGTCACCTGTTTTGGGCCTTTTCAGGCTTTGTATCGTGTCGGGCCTCTCGGCCCATGTTGTGGGCGCGCCCTCAACCCTAGCTCGACCTTAGACTGTTAAATTCAGTAGCCGCTGTCATTAAGACTAGGGTTTTGCTTAGATTAATCTGTCGAGAACAGTTTCGCCGTCATCGGTTTGTAGAACCCCAACTATCGTGCTTAATCATACATCTGCAGTTTGTCACTTCCTATTGAGTGCTGCGTTCTTTCGAGTTCTTGCTTGTGTTCTTTGTTTCGCAGGCAGGGATTTAGCCTTCGTGGCGAGGTTAACCGGATTGTGACACGGTTGATAACCAGAGGAGTCATGGTGCTAAGATTGCAGGGTTCGAGTTTGCTGACTTGAAGCCGGATTTTCTGCAATTTATAAAAATACAATAATTTCTAGCCTAGAAAGCTAGATTAAGCTAAAACAATGGTAAAAGGTACAAATGGTGAACTTGATCCACAGGTCTAGATAGAGCACAAGTAAAGGAATCTAACAGAGTTGGATTTGCAATTTTTGGAGCAACATAAATGTTATTATGCATTTTAATCCCTAGAACAAATAAATTCATAACTCAAAAAGTGCAACAGTAGCATAGCAGTATCGTATTTTTCGATGATAGAGCATCACCACAGGAACCAAATAAAGTAAGAGTGACGATTGTTGGATATCTATACGATTTTACAAAAATCCTACAAGCATCAGAAGGCAACATCTACACATCTACAAAGAACAACATAACAGCAAACTTGGGCCAAGGCCAGATCTGGCCCAACAGCAGCCTGAGGTTGCGGCCCACAAGCGCTGGGCCAAAGGCTGCGAGGAGGGGCACCAGGTCAAGGCCACCCGATGGCCTTGACCACACGTGTAGCGGCGCGCGGAGCGCGACATGGCGGTTGACGGCCACTAGCGGCGGCCGACGAAGGGAGGTGGCGATGGCGGCGCTATACAAGACGAGATAGGAGCGGGTGAGGGCCGGCGAAGGTGGAGAAAGTCCTCGAACATGATATGGCAGGCTTGGGTGGTGGCATAACACAAGACGAGATAGGAGCGGGTGATCACCGGCGATGAAGAACGGCGATGGGAGGCAGAGCTCCGGTGGCCGCGCTAATGGAGGGGAGGTTGAGGGAGGTGGCTAGGGTTTCTCATGAGGGCGCCGACATGTTTAAAAAGAGGAGGAAGGAGCCGAGAGGGCGAGTGTTGACACTTCTTACGGTCCACTATCAGGATTGATAATCCCGGTAATGGTGCAAGGAGTGTTTTGTTGGTTATTCTTATGGCTTAGTAAAATAAATGAATATTCTGCAAGCGCACAGAATTACCGATGTAGCATTTTATTCAGGAGTATTCCAAGGTATCGTATTTATTTCCTCATGGAAGCATTGGATAAAGAGTATTGACTATTAACAAGGACGTAACTACTAATTAAAGTACCGACTAACAAGGCGGGGGTTAAAGGATATGATAGGAGTGATATGCATTTGACACACACATGGAGAAATCCAGGATAAATGATATAGATAGAAGAGCGGTCTAGCTAGTGGGAGGAAAACAAGATAGGATATGATTCCTATACACTTCCAATGACTTAGAGATATCTCCAGAAAAGATTACGGCTAGCATGAAGAATGACATCTATGGTTCTTTTCCTAGTTCTATTATCTCAGCGTCGGGACAGGGCGCCAACAGCTCACAGAAAGGGATGAGAATGGCAATTACTAACCTCCTCCATCGGTCCTACAGGCCAAGACGAACGTGGTGGACTACGTAGGCCGTATAGGACTGTCACCACCTAACGGCTACCACACATCTGTTGAATCGGGGGCAAACCAAGGCAACTATCTAGTCTAGGCACCATACCTACACTAGACAATAACTACTTACTCTATCTAGTCCATCTATGCTAATGATTAACAAAAATTGGAATATCCTTTGTTGGAACATTAGGGGCCTCAATGCAACCGAAAACATGATGCAGTACGAAATAAAATTAAGGAAAGTGGCTGTTCAGTGATCTGCCTACAGGAAACTAAATTACAGCATGTGGATTTACATATTGTGAGGAAATTTGCACCTCGATGTTTTGATAAATTTGTTTTTATCCCTTCCCTTGGAGCCTCTGGTGGTATTCTTGGGATCTGGAATAGTGCCTATTTCTTGGGTGTCACTGTTGATAAATTGCAATTTGGGCTGACAATCTCCTTCTCTTCCCATTTTAGCTCGGCAACTTGGAAACTAACCACAGTTTATGGACCCTGTCAGTACCCTAAGAGAACTGAATTTGTTCATTGGCTACGCACACATGTCATTGCAGATGATGAGAATTGGTTATTTCTGGGTGATTTTAATTTTTACAGATCACTTGAGGATAGAAACAAGCCAGGAGGGAATTTGCAGGACACCCTGGTTTTTAATGATCTCCTAGGGCATTTGGGTCTAATTGAATTACCTCTTAAAGGTAGAGCTTTCACTTGGTCCAATATGTAACAAGACCCTCTATTGGAGCATCTGGATTGGTTCTTTACTTTAGTAAATTGGACTTTGGCTTACCCCAACACCTTGGTCCTCCCGTTGGCCAGGATCACATCAGACCACATACCTTGTAAAATTTCAATTGGCACTGATATCCCTAAAGCAAGTATTTTTCAGATTTGAGAACTTTTGGCCTAAACATCCTGATTTCATTGATGCAGTGAAACTAGGTTGGGAGCAATAGCTAAGGAATAATAGGAGCTCAGCTACTTCCCTTGCAGGCAAGCTTAAAAATACTAGATATAAGCTCAAGCAGTGGAGTAAAAACTTGTCCCAGTTATCTTTGTTGTTCAAGACTTGTAACAAGGTAATCATTTACCTAGACTCCTTAGAGAAATGCAGGGTCCTCTTCCTTCCAGAATGGAACTTAAAGACTTATTGTCAAGAGCCAGTTGCAGACTTTTCTGAGATATAAGAATATTTACTAGATGAAGAGATACACAACCAACAAAACCAAATTTGGTGATGAATGCACTAAATTTTTTCATGCTATGGCCACAATATCCTATAGGAAAAATACTATTACTTCATGGAGAGATGACAATTGAAACCTAGTCCATGATCATGAAGGAAAGGCAGCCCTCTTGCTGCAAGCTTATAAGGGCAGAATAGGGATCTCCTTATGGCCAAGGATGCTTTTTGACCTATCTAACCTTGTCTCCATAAGAGTTAATCTGGACAGTTTAGTTGCTCCCATTTTAAAGGAAGAGATTGATCACATTATTAAGTTACTTCCCATTGACAAAGCTCTTGGACCAGATGGCTTCAATGGCCTCTTTATGAAAAAAATGTTGGGATATCATAAGGAGGACTTTTACAAGCTTTGTCAAGACTTTTTTGAATGTGACATCAACTTGGAAAGTTTGAATGAGTCATTCATCACCCTGGCCCCTAAAATCAACAATCCAGAATCTGTTAATGACTTTAGGCCAATTTCCTTGCTGAACAGTAGCATTAACCTCCTCACTAAAATTCTGGCTGAAAGACTACAATTTGTGATTCTAGAGCTGCTACATGAAAACCAGTGTGGGTTCATCATAATAAGAACAATACAAGACTGCATTGCCTAGTGCTTTGAATACATCCACCAATGTCAACAAAGTAAAAGGGAGATACTAATCTGAAAGTTGATTTTTCTAAGGATTTTGATACAGTTGAGCATGGTGCAATTTTGGAAATGATGACAACCCTTGGCTTCCCTGACAAGTGGATCAAATGGATGATGCTTATTCTGACATCTCGTTCCTCGTCAATTCTCCTAAATGGTACACCTAGTAGAAAATTTAAATGGAAAAGGGGGGTTAGGCAAGGGGACCCCCTCTCTGCTCTCCTTTTTGTGCTGGCAGCTGAACTACTACAATATATAGTGAATGATGCTCTCCAAAACAATCATCTGACAATGCCCATCCCTCATGCCTCTAATGACTTCTCTATAGTTCAGTATGCAGATGACACCATCCTCCTCCTAACAGCAGAGAGAGCTCAAATTTTGCATCTCAAAGACATGTTGGAAACTTTTGCTAATTCCACTAGTTTAAGGGTTAATTTCTGCAAATCCTCCATGATCCCGCTAAATGTTTCAGACACCAAAATGCAAGATCTTGCATTAGCCTTTGGTTGCCAAATTGCTTCTTTACCCCTTCACCTACTTGGGCCTACCCATGGGCACTACCAAACCTCGCATGGAGAACCTCACTCCACTGATGGATATTGTGGAAAGAAGACTGAATGCATGTTCTAATGTTCTTTCATATAGTGGCCGATTGGAAATGATAAACTTAGTCCTCTCTTCCACTGTTACCTATGCAATGTGCACTCTCAAGCTCCCAATTGGGGTCATAGAAAATATAGACAGAACAAGAAAACAATGCCTTTGAAGAGGGAACAATCCTGAAAAGAAAGGAGGAAATCTTGTCGCCTGGTCAATGGTTCAGAAGACAAAAAGTAAGTGTGGTCTTGAAGTGATAAATCTCATGTTGCAGAATGATGCCATGTTGCTTAAACAACTGCATAAGTTTTATAATCACCGTGACATTCCTTGGATACATCTAATTTTGACCAGATATTATACCACCAAGGTCCCTCATGCTCCACAAAAAACTGGCTCATTTTGTTGGAAAGATGTACTCAGATTACAAGTGCTTTATAGAGGAATTGCCAAAGGCTCCCTTGGAAATGGTTCAACTATCACCTTCTAGGAGGATATCTGGATTTGTGAAGTGTTGGCACACAAATTTCTCAGGTTATTCTCTTATGCAAGGAATGAGGCCATCTCAGTTCAGCAAGTCATGCATGTTGGCAGAAGATCTGGACACCTTGTTCAGCCTTCCTCTGTCTCCTGAGGCTTTTGTTGAATTGTTGCAGTTACAAGTTCTTTTAAATACAATTGCATATGATCAGAATGAAAGTGATTCCTGGAGTTTCATGTGGGGCAATCAGATATACTCATCTCGACGGTACGATCAGATGGTTTTTTAGAACTTTCAATCTCCTCCTATTTTTAAGGTACTCTGGAAGTCTAAATGCACTCCTCATACAAAGTTCTTCATGTGGCTGATATTGGTGGACAGATTGAACACAAGAACTATGCTACTGAGGAGAAACTACAATGTGCAGCTGAATGCATTTTGTGTTCTATGCACTGGCCACGTGGAAGAAGATATTGATCATCTGTTTTTCAGCTGCCCCTTTGCTTTGGCCTATTGGAAAAAACTTGGTTTCAGCTAGAATATGGTTATGGGGGTTTGCGACAGAGTTTGGGAGGCCCACAACCAATCAGCTTCTGGGTTCTTCATTGAGTTTTTCACTATGGCTGTCTGGGAAATTTGGAACTTGAGAAATTCAGTAATCATTGACAATGGGGTTGCATTCCTCAACCTTTGGGTTAGAAAGTTTAGATCTTAGGGCTACCTTCAACTCTCGAGAGTTAAGAAGGATAAACGTGTTTCTTTTATTCAGTGGCTAGAAACAGTAACTTAATGTATAGGTTGTAATCCCTCCCCCTCTCTCCTTGCTTTTTAATGAAATTGTTGTGGGGAACTCCCCCCACAGTCTTTTATGCTAAAAAAAGAAAGAGAAAGCAACCCTATCAATACCCCAGTGACAATTCACCGCAAGTATTAAGCAGAATCGAAGTACCAGCTAAGATAAAGAACTAGGAGAAAACTTCTAGAGCTCGACTACAACAGCTATAACCAAGGCTACACATGCCACGCTTATCCGTGGAATAAATGTAGAACAAATAACTCCAGTAAAAATAGAAGATAATATATTGAACTCAAAGTCTTACATAAAGAAAAGGAAAAGATACAAGAGTTTTACCAGATCTTCAGAAGACGACTCTAGAACCCCGAGCGAAGCTCAACCCTGACTCTAACTCCCAATTAGACTAGCCTAACTCTACATCTTGAAAGAAGAGAATGGAGACTTGCTCCCAAGTGGTGTGTGTTGTTCATGTGTTGAAGGGTCCTATTTATAGCAAAGAAGGGTGGTGGAAGAAGGAGCAGCGCCCAAGGCACCATAGGGCGGTGCCCGACTCCTTTGGCCGAACCCGGGGTGTTCGGCCGAACCGTCCACTTTGCACCGCCTCAATGCCAACGCTCCAGATTGCCTCCTAGTGGCAGTGGTATGTCGGTTGCATGTGGGAAACGTCAGCCGAACTGATCCATTTGGCCGAACTGGGTCCAGTGCCTGGTTGCCCTCCGATGCACCACCTCTATCTTGGGGATGTCTAGGATTGCTTCCATCCGGTGGGATTTGGCTAGATTGTGTTTCTATGCCTCAGATTGATGATGTCAGTGATCCATGTGACCTCGCCCAGTCACTGCTGACGTGGAATCCATGGACTTGACGTTCTCTAGGTGTGTTTGCCCGTGTGTTGGTGTGCCACATATGGATGGGCTAAGGGGGTGGTTCGGCCAATTAGGCCTTTTTGCCCCTCTTATTCCATATTTGTTCAATTATGTACATGCACATCACATATGCACCAAAACTTATCGAACTTTATTAGAACTTAAACCTAGATGTATGAAATGATGATATGACCTCATTTATTTCCAAGAATTGGTGGTCGAAATTGTGTCGTAACGATCGCCAACAGCGAGGTGGGCGCGACAGGGCGAGGGAGGCGGGGTGTAGGCCCATCGGCGGTGGCGACATGGCGTTGCCGCGCATGACTCCCAATGCACTGGCATGGGAGCTGAAGCGAGGGAGGGTGAAGCCGACATGTGGGGCTCGCGGTGGGGTTTTCTTTTCTTCTTTGCTTTTTTGTTTGGTCGTTACAGTGCTGCTGCGCCAGCGTCAGCGGCGTTGTGTGGTCTCCGCTTGCCCGTGATGAGGCATCTTAGTGAGGTAGGGTTAGGGGTGGACTGATGAAGGCCTTTTGAAAACTTAAGGTAATAATTTTTTAGATAATGGATATAAAATATCCGGCCTTGACCAAGACGGCTATGGCCCAAAAAAATTACAAAACTGCAGCACTTCCGTCTGCGCTCACATAAAGTTCAAAGCGTTACCCACATCAAGAGGATGAATACATCATTAGTTCATAATTCTATTACTAAACCGCCATCCATGATGTGCAAAAACCCGCATAGCCAGCGTCTCCAACGCCTGGCAGACATCCTTTATTGCTTGTCTGTCTTCTTCAAGCTGATGAAGTTGTGCCCAAAATCGGAGCCAATATGTGCCCCGAAACAGTACCTGCAGATAAGTTTTTTGTGATGAATTGTTAAAAACCAAATCATTCCTACTCAGCCAAAGTGCCCAACATAAAGCAGAGGCCCCGACTAACATCTGGTTTTTTAATTTTTTGTTTAAACCCGCTAGCCAATTAGTAAAAAGATGACTGACACTAAGCGGCTTTGGGCGATCTAAAACTATCTAAACCGCTCTCCATAAAAAGGTAGCCATATGGCAATCGAAAAAAAGATGTTGTATTGTCTCCTCTTTAGAACAGAACGAGCATAACTTATTCCCATTCTAGTTCCTTCTAACTAAATTATCTTTAGTAAGTGTAACACCTCTCTTTAGATACCATAAGAAAACTTTTATTTTGAGCGGAATCTTCAATTTCCAAAGTAGCGTACATCTTTGTATATTGCCGTTATTTATTAAAGCTAAGTACATTGATTTAACATAGAATACGCCTGACTGAGTAAAGCCCCACCGAAAGGCATCTCTGTGATCATTTAACTGAACATGACAGATTGTACTGACCAGGTTGTGCCACAAGTTCAAATTCTGGCCAACTAATGCTCTCCTAAAAGACACATTGAGAGGAACCCTAGAAAAAACTGAGGCAACCGTGTCACTCTTTTTCCTGACAATCTGATAAAGAGAAGGATATTGTTGTTGCAAGGTAAAATTTCCCAACCACTTGTCTTCCCAAAACCTGACTTGGTTACCGTCATTTAACTGGAAGGAGCCATGAGCAGTAAAGGATTGTTTTACCTTCAACAGACCTGACCAAAAATGTGAATCTCCTGGTACTCTCTCCACTTGAGTAAATGTTTTGGAGCGTAAATACTTATTCTTTAACAATTGTTGCCACAAGCCATCCCCGTTTATCAAATTAAACCACCACTTACTCAATAAGCACTTATTCTGTATTTCTAGATTTTTAATTCCTAAACCACCCACATCTTTTGGTTGACACAGAATCTCCCATTTTGCCAGCCTATACTTTCTCTTGTGACCATCAGATTGCCAAAAAAACCTGGATCTGTAATAGTCTAACTTTTCCAGGACACCTTTTGGAATCTCAAAGAATGAGAGCATAAACACTGCCAAACTAGTTAGAACGGAATTAATTAGGATTAATCTTCCTCCAACTGACATATGTTTACCTTTCCAGCTGGCTAATTTACGTTCAAATTTCTCCTCTATGCCTTTCCAATCTGAATTGTTTAATTTTCTGTAATGCATTGGAATGCCAAGATATCTAAAGGGATATGACCCAGATTGGCAACCAAATAACTCAGCATACTGCTGTTCGCAATCCTTTGCCTGACCAAAGCAAAATAATTCACTCTTATGAAAATTTATTTTAAGACCCGATAATTGTTCAAACGCACACAACAACAGCTTCATGTTTGTAGCTTTAACAAAATCATGATCCATAAATAGAATGGTGTCATCTGCATATTGTAAAATGGATAAACCTCCATCAACAAGATGCGGTACAACACCCGAGATTTGCTCCTCTGCTTTGGCTCTGTTAATAATGACGGCTAACATATCAACCACAATATCAAACAAGATTGGTGACAAAGGATCACCTTGTCTCACACCTTTCCATGTTTGGAAATTCTGGCCAACCTGCTCATTTATTTTAATGCCCACATGACCCTTCTGAGTAAAAGCCTCAATCCACTGTCTCCATTTGCTCGAAAAACCTTTCATTCTCATGGTTTGTTGTATAAAAGACCACCTTACTTTGTCATATGCCTTCTCAAAGTCAATTTTAAATATCACCCCACTATGATTTTTCCTATGCATTTCATGAATCGTCTCATGTAGGATAACAACCCCTTCCATGATGTTCCTTCCTGGCAAGAAAGCAGTCTGAGTAGGGCTAATTACTTTTTGAGCTACCGCTGAAATTCTATTTGTAGCCACTTTTGTGAAAATTTTGAAGCTCACATTAAGCAAACAGATGGGTCTGTATTGCTGTATTTTCGAAGCTTCCTTACATTTTGGTAGCAAAATAATGGTGCCAAAATTCAGACTGTAAATTGGCAAATAGAATTCTATCGGGAAACCATCAGGTCCAGGGGCTTTGTTATGTTCCATTTGGAATATTGCCTCTCTGACTTCTTGTTCAGAGAACATCGATGTGAGGGCCTCATTTTCAGCTACAGATACCTGAGGAATATCCTCTATTCTAGTCTCATCCAACCGAAAATCATTATTCTCTGGGGGACCGAATAAGCCTTTATAATAAGTAGTGATATAATTTTTTAACTCATCATCACCACTAATTAATCTGTCCCTATCCTGCAACTGATAGATTCTCATTTTGCGATGTCGGCCATTTGCTACTAATTGTAAGTACTTGGTATTACTGTCTCCCTCCAGTAACTCTTTCACCTTCGCCCGTTGATACCACTTGATCTCCTCTTCCCTCAGTAAAGTTGCTAGCCTATTATGAAGGCAATTTTTTAAATCAATCTCCTGTGCAGACAAGAGACATGATTCTGCTTTTTTATCTAAGGCATCAAGTTTGTCGAGTAATTGTTTCTTCTCTTTTTTGTATTGCCCACTTGTGCTCTTAGCCCAACCCCTTAGATGTTGTCAGACTTTTCTGATTTTCGACTGCCATTTTGTCATAGGAGTATCACCCCCATTCTCGTTAATCCATACCTCCTTCACCATCTCCATGAAGCCATCCCGAAGAAGCCACCCCAGCTCAAATTTAAAAGCAGGCTGGCTAGTCCCTAGTGATGATTCACCGGTATTTAGCAGTAGTGGAGTATGGTCCGAGATGCCCCGGTTAAGTGCTACAACTGTGGATAGAGGAAATTTTTGTTCCCATTCCGTAGTCATCAGCACCCGGTCTAATTTCTCATACGTCGGGTTCTGCAGCGAATTAGCCCAGGTAAATTGCCGTCCTGACATCACTAGTTCCCGTAAATTCAGACCATCAATTACGGCATTAAATAAAAATGGCCAACGATGATCAAAATTATCTTTATTTTTCTCATCAACTCGACGTAAGATATTAAAGTCACCTCCTATGAGTAGAGGAAGACTCTCGTGACTACACAACTGAGCCACCTCCGTCAAAAAACTTTCTTTAAAATCATTTTGAGCCGGACCGTAGACTACAATAAGTGCCCACTTGAAGCTGTCATTCTTGTTACACAAGTGGAATTTCACATAGTAATCACCCTCGTCTATTGCTCCGACATGAAATACATCTAGATCAATACCTAATAATATTCCACCGGATCGGCCATGAGGCTCTTTGCAATGCCAAATATAGTTTTTCCCCCCACACAGATTCCGCAGGAAAGGATCGGAAAAGCTCCTCCTTCCTGTTTCCGATATGGCGATAAAACTTAAATTTTGTTCTTTAGTTAGCTCAGAAAGAAAACGGTGTTTTTTTGGGTCTTTGAACCCATTACTATTCCAAAAGATCCCTTTTATATGGTTTCTCTTTTCGGTTTTTTTTTTCTTTTTAGAGGAAGGTATCTTCTTTTTTGGCGTCACAGTAGTAAGATCACATAGATCACTACCGGAATCCATCACCTCACCCATTATATCTCCACACAAATGTCCCAGTATAAAACTATCAACTTCTTCTTCCTCAGCTAAGCACCTTTCTTCTGTATTAAAAATATCTGATATTTTATCTATACTAGGTCGCTCTATCATTCTCTTCTCCTCAATAGATTTAATACAAGCAATCGAATTTTTAATACCAGATTCATCATTACCCAAAATAATTCCAATATCACTAAAACCACTAGCAATTGAATTATCGGAATGATGTAAAAAGGAATGACCTGTTGGTATACCTTCGGATGGCCGATCCGCTATCAACGCACCGGCTTTGCGCTTCATCGCCATCTCCATAGAATCTCCACCACTGGACTCAGCCCGCCGCTTGCTGCGGCGAAGGTCAGGCTCCATTGCCTCTGGGATAGCCGCCAATTCTTGCATCTGGCGCCCCGGTATCTCCTCCACCTCCTGATCATCTATCACTGCCGTCTGCTCAATGTCCATCGCTGCTCCCTTCCCCAACTCATCTGCCCCTGGCGTCACCATCACCTCCACACTATCTACCTGAACACCCGAATCTGCCTGGATGTTCTTCTGTTTACTCCTGCCAGCCGATCCTCCTTGTGGCGTCTGCTGTTGCTGTTTTGCTGCCACCTTGTTTGACCCATTATTTTGGTCAGCACTAATGTTGCCAGGGTGAGCTGCTGCATCATCCTCCTTTCCCTCCTGATCACCGTTATGGTCCATATCCATCGGCACTAGATTACTCAAATCCACATTTGCTTCCACCACAAACTGCAGACTGTACACTGCGTTCCCAACAGCTATGTCTACAAACTGTGGAATTATATTATGGTCCAGAATAGAGACCTGCAACCTGCACCTCCCATACTTCCTAGTAAACTTCATATCCACCTCTCGGGGCACTCCCAGAACTGACCCAGTTGACCAAATAATTTCATACTCTCTGAGATCATCAGGTAGGCCAGTAAACTGCACCCAGATGTTAGTCAGCTCAAACTTCAGCGATCCACCGCCACTCTCCTCAATTGATAGTGTCGTATCAGGGAACTTAGTATGAAGTACCCCCCACTCCACCATCCTCTGCAGCTCCGCTTTAGTCAGAAACATTGCCCGGAAAGTGTTCTGCCCAATTTCCTGTACCACCCATTTCCACTGCCCCGGTATCAACCTCTCCAACTCTGAGGTGACATTGGCCACCGTAAGAGAACTCCCACTGACACGAATCACCCCTATCTTGCTCTCTGTCTTTTGCCTGTGATTATTGGGCGTTAGAATATAGAAAAAACCAAGCCCATCCACAGCATAGCCACATGCAACAGCAAGCGATTTGTCCGCCCTGAATCTCGGACAGTGAGTCGTCAAATGATCTGATTTGTCACAAATCTCACAAACAAGCACCGAGGTGCAATCCGAGATGATATGACCTTTAGTATAGCATCTATAGCAATAAGGTAGCTTACCCCCTGATTTAGCTGCCCCCATCGCAGATGATTCAGGAACCTATGAACTGCCTACTGTCTTTCCTAGCCCCTGCTTCTTGCCTTCAACCATGTTCCCCGATGCTGCATCTTTAGTCCCTGTCACCCCCGATACACCAGCCTTTGGAGCCATTATTTCTGTGCCAGCACCCTGCATAAGTGTGAACGCCTGTTGAAGCAGAGCCGCTGCTTGCGCTGCTTGTGACGACACAGGAGCAGCCAGCGTACGTTGTAGCAGCGCCGCTGCTTACGCCGCCTGTGCCTCTGCCGTCCTTGCTGCAGTCGCTTCAGGGGCTGGCGGCGGTGTCTGATTCCCTCGACCACGGCCGCCAGCCATATCAGCCACGCCGCGACCGCGACCAACATCACCATGACCACCAAAGCGACCAGCACCGCCTCGATTCCCATATCCAGCTCCAAACCTTCCTAGACCTCGTCCGCCATAGCCGCCGCCACGGCTAGGGTTTCCATAGCCCGGATGGAAGGCACTAGGAAACCCTCCACCACGGCCAAAGAGAGCACCCTGGCCGTTAGCCCTTCCTCTCCGGTTAGGGTCACCGCGACCTGCCTGCTCCATCCTTGCCCGATTAGGGCCACCACGACCAGCCTGCTCCATCGCCGCGGTGACAGCTCCTGCGTACGACGAACTCACAATGAACGCTCCTGCTGTTCGCGTGTGCGGCGCCCTAGGGCAAATCCTCTGCGTACCTGTCCGCGCAAAGAGGCCCACAAGACCTGCTGTAGGCCGAAATGGCACTGCTGGGTCAAGGCACAATTTGCGTGGGCCAGAGTTCGCTACTGGGCCGGCATCTCGTTTAGGCCCTATGTTAACTCCTGTGTATTTGGAATTTGAATCAGCCGTCAACCGTAAACCCCGCCCCGAAGACCGCCGATCGGATCTCGGGGACTCCTCAGCCATGGCCGGCCAGAGACTCGCCAGTGATGAAGATTGGGGACGTGTCAACGACGCTACTCCTTTCCCAGACCAACGATTGACTGATGTACATACCTTAGCACTTGCAATCGCGTCGCCGATCGTTCGCGGAGGCGAGCGCCGAGGCTTCGGCAAGGGGCCGCGCCATGGCTCGCCGGCGAGCTTCGCCGATACCATCGAGTCCACGATGCGCCGCGCCAAGCCATCACCTCCAGATGTTCCCAAATCCTCCTCCGCTTGGTAGATTTCCTGCAAAGAAAACCCTGCCTCCTGCGCCCGTGCCACCAATTCAGGAGTAGTAATGGAAGTGTCCAATCTTGGCGAGTCGCACTCCTGTGCTTCATTGTCGCCTTCCTCCTCCGACGATGAGTCGCCGATCGCCCAGAACCTCGACCGGCCGTTGGCGCTCGGCTGACGCGTGCGCGCGTCCCCGTCGGCGTCGGCGTCCCCCCGCACGGGGATAAGCCGGAGCATAGGCGTGTCGACGATCCGCCTCGCCAAGCTTTCCGCTTCCATCTTCTTCTTCATGCCTCCAGCTCGCAGTTCCTTCTCCGCTTGATAGACCTGGGACTTGGAAAATCCGGCCTGTTGCGCACGGTCCAACAACTCCGGTGTTGCAATTGAACCGGTGCTCGACGGAGAACCATGATCCTCGTCCACTTCATCCTCTGACTCTGAGTCGCCAAGAGCCCAGAACCTTCAACCCCTTTCGACCCCATGGATCTTCTTGGCCGGCGTCGCCGCCAGCACCATTGCTTCCGTTGCCCGATGCAGGCGTTCCCTCGCCAGGACACACTCCGCCGTCGTGGCCACTTCGAAGGAAGGATCATCGCCTGTCTTCACCGGCCTGATCGACGGTGCAAGCGTGAGTCTACGCACCTGGAGACGCCTCATCTCCCATTCCAGTGTGTTTTCTAAACAAATAGGATCATTTAGCACCTTCTCCCTCTATCTTGAAGTATAAAACAAGGGGAAAAGCCCAATACACCTCTCGCTATGCATTGGGAGCTATTGTGATTGTGATTGTCTTGATTATCATGAGCTGAGATTAAAATGGGCTAGCATATTCAAATCGAGCCGTGTCACGCGCCCCGACGTGCCATGGTACCAGCCCAAGCCCAGCATGGCAATATCGGCCGTGTTGTGCCTGTACTGGGCCAAAATTGTGTGCCTCGGGCATTTTTACATCTATAACTAGGGTGGTAAAAAACAACTACAGCTCGCCAAAACTGCGTACGTTGCTACAGACACACAACACATCTTATATATAATTAACTAGAACATTGCGCGGTGTTGCCATGCAAAATGGCCCTCCAGTCGTGATGATGATTTGCAGAAAAAAATGCCGGTGGAAGATATAAAGGCAAATAGGATAATAGAAAACTCAATTTAAGCTGCATATTTTTACATAGGATTTTAGACCGTGTGTGTCCTCAAAGCCAAGCTCGGATAAGTTGACATTACTTAAGATCCACTACCGGAGGATGGCCCATTTGCACCGGTTGGGAAGGCCTTTTAGCACCAGTTTTCCAACCGGTGCTATGTTTCCGGTGCTAAAGGTGTCAAATAACCGGTGCTAAAGGTACCCATTCGTCAAAGGTGCTAAAGGTACCCATTCGTCAAAAAAATATGCGTGTTGTTGCGGGGATTCGAACTCAGGATCTCTCGGCTCACGCGTACCCACCTAACCATCTCACCTACAAAGCACATGTGATAGAATAAAAGATGCTTTTCTTTTGTAGTAGCATGTGACACCCCTTTAGCACCGGGTTGTATTTACCAACCGATGCTAAGGGTCGGGGCCTTTAGCACCGGTTGGTAACACCAACCGGTGCTAAAAAGTGACTTTTAGCACCAGTTGGTGTTACCAACCGGTGCTAAAGGGTCCCCGAGGGCGTCCCAATTTTAGATCCGGTGCTAACGTTATATTAGCACCGGATCTTGAGTGCACCGAGGCATATGAGGGGTGCGGATGTGAAGTTTTCTGGTAGTGATCTCTTCCATCTTAACTACCAAATAAATGGAAGTTCCATTTATCAATATCTATGGTGTTGGATGTAGGTTTTCGACATGTAGGTTTTCCACTTCAATGTACTTATGTAAATGATGCCCAATGAATAAAATTTGAAACTATATTTATGCAATTTGGAAGGTATTAGATATGATGGGACCATGAGGCATTGTAAAACTTCGTTCATTGGACATCATTTACATAAATGCATGTCCAGGCCTCATATGCAAGCAAAATGAGTCTATACACACATGCGTAGAAAATTGAGTGTGTGTTCTAAACTTACATCACCTACGGTAATTAGACACCTAGGGACATCTTCACACTCTTATACAAATGAAGGTCACAATTTAGACATTTTGGATGTCCAGGCCTCACATATGTAAGCAAAATGAGTCTAGACACAGGCATGTGTAGCAAAATGTGTACACACACACATGTATGTGTTCTAAACTTACATCACCTATGGTAATTAGACACCTAGGGACATCTTCACACTATTATACAACTGAAGGTCAAAATTTAGACATTTTGGATGAACTCCCATGGCCTCCAACCTATCTTTGTTCATGTGAGGGATCTTGTACTTCTTCCCTCCACCAGTCTTCATAACCTCAATCACGGAGGGAACCCTGGAGTGTTAGGAAAACATTTCTAAAATTGTTTGGATCATAGTTTTGATATTCCTTCTCAACGTTTGCAATTAACTCATCCATATTTCTAGAGGTCATCATATATGTAAACAACTGGTATCATATTTCTAGGTCTAGAACATTCATATATGGAGAATTAGCAGATTGGTTCAGTAGGTGAATGTCAAGCCCGGTTTGGGCTACTGCACATGCAAATTGTTCATCGTCAACTGTGACATCAGTCCTTGCATTGTCCTACTGAATCCAAATTGTTTTCCCTGCATCTTCTCTTGGCCAATGAGCTACAATATCCGGCAGCAGTTTCGTGATCATATATGACCGTATAGTATCTCTATATCAACCTTTATTGTCTTGGTGACTAGTGTGCCCTTTGCTCTGTTATCACTCCTCCTTTGTGCTGGTTCCTGCAAGGGTGGACAAATATGTTAGATTGAAAACTTAATAACATAAACTTATCGTAGGAGCTGAAGCATGTAGGATATGCTACCTTTCTGACAAAAGGCCGTATGCCTATCTTGCCATCAAATGTGCAATTTCCTTCATTGTCATTCCTAGGCTTGGCTACTGTTGTTAATAATAACATCACCTTTTCAATGCAAATTTTGTTGTGCATGGTCCTATATGGGTCCTCCTCTTGTGGAAGCAAGTAGTAAGTCTTATCCTTCTTTGAAGTAGAACCATTTCTCATCAAGGTGAATAATGTTTTCCATTTCAATAAACTTTGGTTCAGTTTGCAATGTACGCTGATATAATATTGAAAGACACCACCATAACCTTTCTTATTTATTTGCTTCCTTAAAATAAGGCTTTAATGTGCTTGAGTGTCATCTTAGTAACCCATCTTTGAACAACCTATGCATTGTGGATTTTTTTTATACCTGTAGCTTCAGCTAAAGATCTTATGGTACTTAATTTTTTGCAAGGGAATTTCTGCTACATATGATAGATCCACTTCAACTTTATTGTGGCCACTATTCTTGGGCTTTCTTGAGCTAATATCAATTGGTACTCCATTTTCACGGCATTGCTTCACTCGTCGCCAAATACGCCATACTGCGTGCCGATTGACATTGAACAATTCAGCAACTACTTTCGTAGTGTTTTTTTAGTTTTCCGCGGTTACTTCTCTCAAGCAATGCTTCATATATTTGATGTCTTTGTGTGGCAGTAAGATCTTTTGACCTCCTTCTAGCACTTCCATTTGCATGTTCATGTTCTTCATCGGTTGAGTCTTGCGGCTCCTCTTCATCAAATATGATGTCTAGATCCCCTGCATAGTCGCCATACGCGTGCAGCTCATTGTCTGAGGCCTCGAAATCACCGTCATCGACTACAATTCAAGTTTTCAAGTTAGCTATTATGTAAATAGGCACATGTAAGGTTGATAACTTACTGGTTTTTGTTGTCAGCCATGCTAATTTTAAAAAAAATGTAGAACCATCTGCATTAAGTACTGAAGTCATGAGTCTATTACCTAGGTTGATTCCTGGTTGTGCATCATGGATTTGTAAAAACTCTTGCACATTTGCAGCCTGCTCATTGAGGTCAGGTAAGGCCTCTCCTCTCTCGACTGATTTATGTGGTTCATCAGTCAAAAGTAACAAGTCAATGTTCTAATGTTAGAGGTTCAAGTACTAGTCTTGTTGTATTCACTGGTTAAGAGAAAGATTGAGGTCTGAGATAATTACATGTACTGATAAGTTCTCGTTGCCCTGTAGCAAACTTGTCTCCATCAAAATCATGATGATTTTGCAAAAACTCTTAATCATCTAGTGGCTTGTTCAGGTCTGGTAACACTTCATCCTCATCTGGTGGTTCATCAATAGAAGCAGAAGGCAAGGTACTAAGGTTAGAGTTGTTCATGTACTAGTCTTCTTGCATTCATTAGTTAAAAGAAAGATTAAGGACATGAGATAATTACCTACACTCATAAGTTGTATTTTCCCTATAGCAAATTCGCCTCCATCAAGATCACGATGCTTTTGCAAAAGCTCTTCGTTATCCAATGGTTGATTGAGGTCTTGTAAGAACTCATCGCCATTTTGTGCTGTGTTGAGATCTAATGCCATGGATGCTGAATGGAAGAAGAAATAGACGTTGGAAGATATGTCTAGCAACCATTTATAGGCCAAGGAAGAGGGAAAATGGCGGGAGTTTAAAATTTGGATGGTTGCAGCAAAAAATTTCCAGTGACTTGTAACGATATGTTGTTGTGAACACGTCCCATTTAAACATTATTGTAATAGTGATATACTGTTTACAATAGGTTGGCTTGCAATCATTTGTCTCGGTTTCCTCTAGAACCAGTAGGAAGAGTACATGCGTCATTTTATAAGTTTATTGGTTTGTGTGAAAAATTATGGAATTGCATGTTTTCTAGGACATAGGAAGTATATCATATTACCACTTTCAAAGTTGCCATGTCATATAAATATGAATATGTCAATACATCTTTGAAATGCTGATTGAGTCGACTAATTATTTCTTAGGTGCACTAAGGTGATGGCACTGCCACTATGGGAAATAAGGGTTGGCCTATGTGTAGGGGAGGATGCAAGGAAAAAACCTATCATTGCAGACTAACTTCGAGTGGATTCTACGGACTTTGTGCATGTGCCTATTGGTCAGTTCATGGCAGAGTCTTCATGGGATGGCAAGAGATCGTGGCCGATAGTAGTTGGCGAAGGCTGGGTAATATGATAGTATTAGCTCCGCAAGGAGGAGGAGGTAACATTGTGGAAACATGCTTTGGGTACCGATTCCTTAGCTCTAGGGAGAAATCTCTATGTCTGACTTTAATTGGTTGTACCTAGCAATGGTTTTGTTTAAGTCATCGTTTGGGGATCCGAGAATCATTTTTAAGGTAAAAATCTATGGTCTGGCCTTGATTGATTGGACCATGGCAACGATTGGTGCATGTGCATGCCATTTTCTTGTTGAAGACGTTGGTTTTTTAGATAGCCTTTTTCGGAGTCCAGGTTTTTGATATCATGGTGCAAGGAAAGAAGATTAAGTCGAGTGTAGTTGCTTTTGGTGCCTAGATATATGATGCCATGTCTATTTTTTCTTTCTTTTTTTTTTGGTTGTGTGCCTTCTAGCTATGTAGAGGCCCAAAATAGTCTTAGTATATTTGTATCACCATGATGTATCTTTCTAAAACTAATAAATTTACTATTATTGAAAAAATAAAAAAGGTGAGCTGGAAGGAAGGCATGATTTCTTCAATCCAAACAACTCAAGTAGATATTGCCATGTACATGTCCAAACCAGTTAGTTCTGAAATGATATACGATGTAGCCATTTAGGCAAAGTTAATTAGTAGTAAATATCAATACAATTGCATATTATTCTCCATCATCTCAAACAACAGGACAAATTACTTATGGAAAAATTGGTAAGACAAAAGTAACAAACCACACAAGTTGCTCGCAAACTTTCTACCAACCGATAATATGGTTGGGTAATTTCTTGAACGGGTACATCAAGTTAATCTGTTCTACTTAAAGCTTTTAGGGAAATATTTTTTCCCCACTCATGGGTCACCTGCCTTGGGAGACTTGAAGGTGATGCCCAAACTCGCCGCCAGACTACCCCAGTCCCTACCTTCGGCAGCTGATGCCAACTGGCGGGGCCAAATAAATTCGGTCTCGTGTGCTCCCTCCCCTACTCTTCCTCCCTCTCCCTCTTTTCCCTCAACTTTAAGGTCATCCTCATTATCGCAGGCAAGGGTCACCACCGGCCACCACACATTCGCACCCAAGCTCCCCTAGCCTCAATCTAGTCGTTCAAGGTGGTAACTAGGTGCACTTGCCCCCAATCATTTTTGCCTCAAGGTCACTCATTTTTGGACGTGGGACGGTGGGTGGCCCTATGGTTGCTGCTTGCTTTTGCATCCCAGGGTTGTTTGGCCTCTCTACATGCCCCTCCTCTCAACTGCTTGCAAAGGACGGAGCTGGTGGTATGGTTAAGGGTCACCGTTGATGCTGCACCCCCTCGGTACAACCTTCTTGTCATGTGGTCCTACATTGTGTTACTCCAATGGTTTGCTAGACTCGTCAACATTGGTTTTTGTACGCTACCCACAGTAATTATGATGGAGGACGGGTCTCTAGGTCTTAGGCGAAAGCATCTCCTGACTTCAGCTGGCACAAACAATGGTAGCATCCTCAGACGTTGTTATCTTACTAGAGGCATTGTGGTGAACTTGATCCCATATCCATGGGTGAAAAACTAGTTTGCTTAGTCAGATGGGCAACAATGATGCTTTATGCGATGTGTCCTTGTTGAATGTGTCATCTTGACTATCCCTCTATGCTGCTTTTGACATTGGTTTGGATGCTATGGTTGATTTTGATAATCTTCTTCTATTCACAGGGCATCTATTCATTTGTTGTACCTAGTTTTGGTCAATTGGTGGCGGTCGCATGTGTTACTTCATTGTTTGTGAAGCTGAGGTGGCCTGTTTCTTTTCTCGTACATTCTCATCTTAAAACTTGGGTGATGGTTTGACACTTGGTCAAAAATGGACTACGCGCATGCTATCCCCTTTGTCAAGCTTGTTGTCACACCCGGATTTTCACAAAAACCCGAATGCGGCCATATGTGTGCCCAGGAAGTCATAGTACACATATAGCGAACAAATATGATCAACAGAGAACATATGCTGGAATAAATTCTTCATTAAATAAAGTTTTTACATCAGAGTGCATCATAAATAAACTAACCAATAACAGCGGAAGACTAATAAACTCTCAAACTAATGGAGCCGCAATCCACATGGACTCTGACTGGGAGACCACAGCTCAGTAGTATAGTAAATCTTCGGGAAACTCAGCAGCAGACTCATGCCCAGCCCAATTTGTTTACCCATCCGGGATTTAGTTGAATAAAATGACAAGTGTAAGTAAATAATTACTTAGCAAGTATAGCACGGGTATGAAGGCTCAAAATAGGCTAGACACGGCTCAACTGCATTAGCATTTTTAGTTGGTTCATTTTAACATTAACCAAATTACTACAAGTGAATGGAACCCTGTTGTAACCCAATTAATAAAGTGTAAGTGACATTAAACATAAGTAAACATCATCTTCTAATCAATAAGGATCCAGGCCGCTCGTGACCCTGAGCAAGGCTATCATGATAGATTTACACTCTGCAGAGGTTTCGCCCTTTACCCACCAATCACGTAAATGTTCAAAAGAACTTTGCACCCAACCACGCACATCAACACTTCCGAGGTGTGATTGCATAGGGACGCTACGAGGTTTTTCACAAGACACCATAACAAGACAGTAGCCACTAAGGTACAATAAGGTTGTGAGACTCTAGGCACCGAGATTGACTTACGCTTACGGAGTCACACCATAAGGGGGTCAATGGCATCCAGAGTGCGGGCCTCGCACCCAACAATGCGCAACGTGCAGAGTTCCCCATCGCAGGGACTCCTAACATGGGACTGGGTCTAACGAGACCTAGCCGACGGGGCTACCGTCCTCGGTGGAATCAAGAAACACCTCGCGCCTTACTTCCCCTAACGCCGTCGGCCCCACCGGTAACCACTGGCAAGCTAGAGACGTACAAGTTACTTAACCAAGACCAGAGCCATAATAGTTCTAGCAGTGGCGACAGGCTCCTGGGTTGCCGCTTTAAGAACCGGACCTTACGGAGAGACACTGGAGCAAAGCACACAGCACATGCCCCAGTTCCCTAAACCATGTTGCGAAAAAGCAAGTTTTATCATTAATGTTGAAGTGAACCATTAAGTCAAAATTAATAGTTAAATAATGGTGACAGTAGCTGCGCATAGCAAAATCTACCCATATGCATAAACCCAAGGTAATCAAAGGATAGGAGTAAACAAACTAGGTACAACCTTAATAGGACATCAAATTAGACACATGCATATGAAAGTAAATATATGTATAAAGTGTGTTTAGTTAACTAGGATTGTTCGTGCTATAACTTGCCTTCCTCGAAGGGCGGCGGCTGCTGCTGCTGTGGGTCCTGCTCCGGAAAGTCCTCCACGTACTCGAACTCCAAAGCGTACGGCTCACCGACTGGACACGAATCACCATACAAGCAAGCATGCAAACCAATACATGCAAACAAATAATAATCTATTAGAACAGTACACGAAACAGTAGAAACAGTACAAATAAGGGTTCTAGAAATATTCTACGCTTCACTACGAACACATGAGCGCGAAAATCACACTAATCGGAGCTAAA
Source organism: Echinochloa phyllopogon (assembly GCA_033239725.1). NCBI lineage: Eukaryota > Viridiplantae > Streptophyta > Magnoliopsida > Poales > Poaceae > Echinochloa > Echinochloa phyllopogon. The sequence goes on along the minus strand of BTCW01000015.1, from coordinate 15,207,235 downwards.
ACGAAAAAGATATGGGTTTTCTAAGTTCTAGGGACCTACTGGCAATTTTTAAAAGTTTCCAGGGCTTATTTTAAGAAAACCGAGGGCCTATACATAAATACGCGTAAAAACCTGAGGGCTAACGCGTAAAAACAACTTAAAGGACGGTGGGTTCTAATTCTTAATAGTTTAGGGGGTTTTCCGAAAAGAAAAGGACCTAACTGTAATTTCTTTTGAATAGGAGTGGACCGCGGGTTCTAATTTAAAAAGTGGAGGGGCCTTTGCGCTAAACTACCAGAGTTGACCGGTGCATTAGAATTTTACTCGGGGCAGGGGGTTGCTGGCAACCGTCCGATCCAGATCCAAGGGCTACGATCGGCTTGGAGCTGGGGTTGTTGGCGATAGTGGAACGGCGGCAGCGCCGCCGCTGTGCGCTGCGGGAGCTCGCCGGAGCAACACCGAATCGGTGCTCCGGGGCCCCATTGGCGACGGGCTTTGGGCAGGGAGGGAGCTGGGCGCCTGGGGAGTGCTGCCCAGGGGTCCAAGTCATCGGATGGAGCTCCGGTGCGGCGGCCGACGCGGAACAGCGGAGCGTAAGCTCCGGTGAGGAATTCCGCGCTCGTCGGGGCGAGAGAGAGAGAGAGTGAGGGGAGGCTAGGGAGAGTGCTCACCAGTGCGCGAAGGTGCCCTGGGGGTCGAGAGCGATCGAGATGCGCCGGGGCAGGTGGTCGACGGTGGCGGCGCTCGGCTCGGGATGCGGCGGCGCGGTGAGCTCGGGTGGAAGGCGTTGGGATGGCTCAAGTGCTCGGGGAGGACTTGGTGAGGACTGGAGGCTCGGTGGGCGGCTTATAAAGGCTAGGGAGAGTCGCATTAGGTAGGTTCGCCGGGGTTCGGGCAGCGCGGCCGGTGATCGCGGGTTGCCATCGCGGACAGGGGGTTTCCTTGCGGGGGTGCGCCAGGAAAGGAAGGGAGTGGTGTGGGGAAGGTGCGGGGAAGGTTCCCTAGGGGCTCACGGGGCGAGGGCGGGGCCAGGGCGGCCGGCCGAGGCGGCGTCAATTGCGGCGGGGGAGGAGGGGGCGCGGCGGGAGGAGGAAGGAGGAACTGACGCGCGGGGTCGCTGTGTCAGCGAGAGAGAGGGAGGGGGAGCGAGCGGGCCAGCCGGGGAGCAGGGCCGCGGGCACGCGGGAGTGGTGGGCTGGGCCGGCTCGGGGGGGGAGAGGCCCAGGTGGTGGAAAAAGAGGGGAAGTGGGGCTGGGCCGAGTGCACGAGAAGGGAGGAGGCACGCCGGGCCGACGAGCTGGTGGGTTGGGCTGGCTAGGGAAGAAAGGGAGGAGGAGCAAAAGTGGCCGAAGGAGAAAGTCCATAGAGCAAAAATGAACTATTACCTAAACATCTTTTCTAAGGCTCCAAACATGGTGATTCAAATTTGAATTTAAATAAATTTAAATTCTCGTTTGATTCACAAGCAATACAAAAATAAATGCAGCAACATGAATGCAACAAAAATGTTTCTATAACTTATATTTGATTTTAATTTTCATAAATAATTCATTTAACCTATATTAATTATGAACAAATTAAATAAATGCCAGTTAATTACTAAAAAATTTAAATAGGTCATTTTTGGGTGTTACACTTGTAATTTTTTCTTGTGTTGTGTGGTAGGTTAAGCCGGTGTGATGTACATAGTGTGCTCTTTGTTGTAGTGTTGTGTGTGTCTATTTGCGTGGTGGTCTCAGTTATATTTGTTATTACAATATTGCTTATTTCTCTTCTTAAAGAAACACGTTTTCAGGCATGTTCTTGAAAAAAATATCAGTTTTACTAGCGCCTCGACGTTTGGACATGCTTCCATCAGACGATGGGATCTCCATCAGATTTTAATCAATACAACTATTATAGATTAAAAACGTGCAGCAAAGGAAGAAAACTAACGCCCTACAAAAGTGCCACCATAACATCTCCCTTATCTTGCGTGCAATATCCTATGTGTATCACTGCAACATGAACATTTGAAAAAATACGAAACAAGTATGGACTATGACTGCAACTTATGCAATGAATTACTACGATATTGAAAAAAAGAATAGAAATATACCAAAATTAGCGATGCAACATTTGGAAGACATTGAAACATTCAATCCTAACCAAATCAAATAGTGCAACATCTCTCAAATGCCTCATGTAATCTTCTACAAGAAACATAAAGAGAAATCAATGAAACATCTCAAAATAAGACATGCAACATCCAAGATCATCTATAGCAACATTTCTTGTTAACTATTGCAACACCACAATCCACTTTAAACTGAATATTTTGATGAAACATCAAATAATCATTGACTACAAATGCGACATCGAGGAAAAGCTATTGCAACAACTAAAAGAGACTATCCCAACATTCAGATCAAATAAATAACTTATTCATGGAACATCGAAAGAAAAGCGTTGAAACATCAAGAAAAATTGGTTGCAGATTTTTTTCTGATTCTTGCAACACTTGATTTTGGATTAGTGCAAAAATCAAGAGAGAAGCAGAATTTGCCCGATTCTGGCCACCATTGGTCTGCCAAACTTACACATCATGCTACCACCTCGACCATTGAGGTCCTTACTGCTCGAGGAGGCCCAGATCTGCATCCAACATTATCTTCCTACCCCCATCTGCAGCTGCAGCAACCGAATCAAGCATAGAAACCGGTAAGCCATCCTGTTGCAGCCTCCTCCTCAGAGGATGAGTCCACCCCTAGCTGCAGCCTTCTTCCCCTAACCTTCCTCTCCATAGCCCACTCTGCCATGAGGATCCTATAGTCCTCATCGCGCCCAAGCGACGAGGATGCGAGCATGTAAATGATGTGGGCGTGGAGTTGCACAAGCTTTGGTAGTTCAGGAGGAAGGGGATTTTTCTGCGCGGAGAGAGAGAGAGAGAGAGAGAGAGCAGAGCAGAGAAGAATGGTCAGCGTGCAATGGAGGCAGTGATTTCTTTGATGAAAGCAGATGGGCGATGCGTAGTAGTGCTTGTGTGCCCAACACAGGAGACCGTCCGATGCATGGGGAGCATTACCATAAAAATATACATGGTTTGTGTATTTTTACAATCGTTAGTTAAAAAAAAGAAGAATCATTTTTCCGCCTTTAGTTCTACTTGATTTGTTTCCTTCCTCTGATCAAAATACCAAATTTGGCGATGAATGTTAGAGCATCTCCACCAGTCTACCAGTAAATCTTTCCTAATAACGTTAGAGCATCAACAGCACTCCCAATATTTGTTTCATGGTTATTGAGGAAGTTGCTTTTGAAGTTCCCCAATAATCTCATCTCAATCCAACTAACCTATTAGGAGAGCTCCAACTCCCCCTCTATATGGGGAGAGTTGGGGTTAATTGTTGGTTTGTTCCAGTAATTATTGGAAAAAGGGAAATGTACCGAGTTCTGTTGGAGCACTATTTTTCCACCAAACCCCCCAATATGGTAGTTCGATTGGGAATCGAGATCTGCTGGAGATGCTCTTAGTCCATTATGCACCTCATTTTGTTGTTATATTTGTTTTTGTAATATTTCTTCTTTTTCTTCCTCTTAATGAAACATGTTTTCAGGCACGTTGTCAAAAAATAAATAACATGGTTTGTGTATTTTCACTCACCTGAAAATGAATCATTAGTTTCAAAAAATAGAAGAAGAATCATCTCTTCCTCCTCGGATCAGAATACCAAATTCGGCGATGAACGTTAGTTCGTTATGCACCTCATTTTGTTTCATCGTTAGTCCCATAGTCTCCAGCATCAACACAATTCGAAACCTTATTGCTTGTGCTCAAACTTTAATGTACAGTACACACCACGTACAACATATAGGTGAAATGGCATATATTCATGCATTATTTTGCCCCGTCCAAGCAAGTAGCGTGTACATGCAGCTGCTACACAAACTAGCATATGGACGTCTATATGCGCGGTAGATGAACATTTACGGGACAAAGGATCACTCAGCTTGCAGAGCATGAACAACAGTGCCACGTGGTCTCGGCACCAGGATGAGCTTCTCCTTGGGATGGACAGTCAACCCAAACACCTCGGTCAGATCGATATCCTCCTTCTCCATCCCAGCCGGCAGCTCCCAGTCGAAACAGTACACAAGGTTCGCCAGCATGATCTCAACAGTAGCCATGCCAAAGTTGAGCCCAGGGCAGATCCTCCGGCCAGCCCCGAATGGCACGAACTGGAAGTCATTGCCCCTGAAGTCTATGGCGGCGGCGCTGCCACCATCCATGAATCTCTCCGGCAGAAACTCCTCCGCCTCCTCCCAGACCTCGGGATCCCTGCCGATGGCCCACTCGTTGATAATGACCCGTGTCCCGGCCGGGATCGCGTAGCCGTCGACCTCGCAGTCTGCCATGGAGAGGTGAGGGAGCAGCAGCGGCACCGGCGGATGCAGCCGGAGGGTCTCCTTCACAACGGCTCTCAGGTATGTCATCCCGGCAATGTCGTCTTGCGTCACCAGCTCTTGTCCTTTGGGTGTGTTGTCATGCACCTCGGCTTGTAGCTTGGTCAACAGCTGAGGGTTGCGCATGAGCTCAGCCATAGCGACACTACCAGAATCATGCACATTGGCACCGGGTGGGAAAGCCCTTTAGCACCGGGTTTCCCACCCGGTGCCAATCTTCCGGTGGTAAAGGGTGTCACCTTTAGCCCGGGGTCAAATAACCGGTGCTAAAGGTGGGGGCACTAGCAAAAAATATTTGCATATTTGCAGGATTTGAACTCAAGACCTCTTGGCTCGCGCGCGTGCACCCATCTAACCATCTCACCTACACAACGCATGTGATAGGATTAAAGATGCGCTCCTTTTGAAGTAGCATGTGACACCTACATTAGCACCGGATCGTATTTACGAACCGGTGCTAAAGGGCCTTTAGCACCGGGTCGTAATACCACCCGGTGCTAAAGGAGGGGGACCCTTTAGCATCGGGTTGTAACACCAACCGGTGCTAAAGGGGACTTTTAGCACCGGTTGGTGTTACAACCCGGTGCTAAAGGGTTCCCGAGGGCGCCCCAATTTCGCACCCGGTGCTAACGTTACATTAGCACCGGATATTAAGTGCACCGAGGCATATGAGGGGTGCGGATGTGAGTTATTCTTGTAGTGCGAATTCCAGGACTAGTGATGACGTGTTCGTGCCCGCACCAAACATGTCCTGGTGTGGATATGTACGTTATTTATTCAGGTCAGGTAAGATATGAAATAACTAGCTAGTTCTATGAGGTTCTTTTCTTCTCTCTAAAAATGTAGACTATAGCGTTACACTGAAAATAAGTATATGTTACCATCAAGATGGCCTTGATATGGTCTCTGGTGATACCGTACTGCTTCTGAACTGAGAGTAACACGTCGATGAAGTCACTCTCTTCCTGCTCGACACCATCAACAACACGGCCGTGCTCCGAGCTTTGTCGTCTTCGCCGCTCGTGATTGCTTATTATCGTTTCAAGCAACTCGTTCCATCTTCTATGTGCCTCCTCAACCTTGTTACTCACAAACCATCTAGTGAGCGAGCCCAGCGCGTTTGCCAGCCCTGGGAAGTACTCTTCTAGGTTGAACCCATCGATCAGACGGATGTTCATCTCGATCAGCTCCCGGAACAGCTTGTTCCGGCCCTCAGCCCGGAAGAACTTCCCCGACACGGCCCGGCATACCATATCGTTCGCGTACGTGTTCATCGTCTCGCTGATGTCCACCGCCTTGCTCCCCACCACCGCCTCCCGGATCTTGTCCATAACATGGCGCACCTATGAACGCATATACACATATATGTTATATGCTATATTATATATATATGTGTGTGTGTGAAGTTGAGCATGTTACCTCATATTATCGGGCGAGGCGGTAGGAGTTCACCTTCTTGACGGTGAAGAGGTGCGTGGTGACGAGCCGCCGGAGCTGGCGCCAGTGCTCGCCGTAGGGGGCGAAGCCGATGTCCGAGGACCCGTAGAGCAGGGCGTCGGCGATCCTGGACGCCGGCCGTGAGGCGAAGACGAGGTCGTGCGTACGGAGGACCAGCTGCGCCGCGCGCGGGGACGACACGACCAGGCTCGGGACGGCGCCGAGGCGGAGGAGCATGAGCCCGCCGTGCCTCGCGGCGAGGCTTCGCAGGGAGACGTGCGGCCGGTCGCCGACGAGGTGCAGGTGGCCGATGATGGGCAGGCCCGGTGGCGAAGGTGGCAGGCGGAGACGCTTCGGTTGATGCTGCTTGCTGCCATGGCGACGGTTTCGGGAGGTGAAGTGCAGCAGCAGAAGGAGGAGAGGGATGACGAGGAGTAGGAGTTGTGCTAGAGGTGTGGTTACTTGCAGGAGTTGGTGGTGGTTTGCTACCCCCATGTTTCCCATGGTTTCTTGATAGTTCCTCGTACGAACGAACTTGTTCTGGTGTTTAAGGTTGTGGTGTTTAATTTCTGGTACATACGAAAGGTAGCCTTTGGCTGCCCTATATATATATAGTGCCCTATTTAGTCTCACATATTTTACAAAAAAAAGTTAATAAAGATTTGTGGAGCGTTGGATCAGGAGCACTCGGCAAAGATAATTAAAAATTATTAAACGTTGCCAAGTGCCGGATCAGGTGGCATTCGACAAAGATAATTAAAAAAATCTCTAGCCTGGCCGCACGTGGCAGTGGCCTGGCCGGGCCGGGCTGGGGCCCGACCGTGCCTTTGTCGAGTGCTATACCAGGTGGCACTCTGCAAAGAAGATGTTTGCCGAGTGTTTCTCTTAGGGCACTCACCAAAGAAGTTGTTTGCTGAGTGTTTTACTTTGGCACTCGGCAAAGGTAATTTTTTTTATTCTACCCTCCAAACTTTTCGTGTTGTCCACATACTATACGGGGTACTCTATGTTAAAATTTAGTATATTTCTCTATCTGTTTGCTATATTTAGTTAATTTATTTCATTAAAATACTATTTTTGGGATTAGATGAATTTGAACTAGAAGTGATTCAAATAATGCAAAATAATGAATAGAAAAATAATATTCATGTTATTTAGACCATTGCAAGGCCTTATCCAGGAAATGAAACAAATTTTCAAATATCTTGTTCACGAAACATGACATGGGGTGTTTGTTTCAGCTTATTTCTGATTTTTAAGGCTCTCTTATGGAGAATCCAAAAGTCACATGACTCCCATAATCCATAATCGAGAATCTGGAGATTCTGGATTATGGATTATGGGAGTCATCTGAATTTTTGATTCTCCATAAGCGAGCATTCAAAATCAGTCATAAGCTGAAACAACCATCACCATGAAGGTGTGGCTTAATCGCTTAAAAATTCTTTAAAAAGCAAATAAAGTCTAAAAATCATGAGATTTGCCATGGCATCATGATATCATATGTAGGGTTTATGGGAAAAGGTCTATATAACACCATAAACTATTAGCGTTGGTGTACTCCACCCCCTAACTTACAAAACTGGGTATTCTAGCGCTTGAACTATCCAAAACCATGCAAATAAAGTACTCCACCCCCTACGATGGTTTTAGTAGTGGTTTTACCTATGTGGCATTTACACGTGGACATGATGTGGCAACAATAGGTTTAAAAGTCTATTTCATCTCCTAAAGTATTGAGGTTTGTCAACATAACCCCCAACTATATGATTGGATATTTAGCCCCCCGAATTATTAAATATTGTCTAAATCATCTTGAGAAGGGTTTTAATATTATTTTGCTGATGTGGAGCATGACACGGAAGATGATGTGATATTGACCCATCCATCTTTAACACATACTTATCACATCGTGTGTGAGATGGATGGATCAATATCACATCATCTTTCATGTGATGCTCAACATCAGGAAAAACGGCATAAAACCAATCTCGGGATGATTTGGAAGATATTAAATACTTCAAGGGGCAAAATATCCAATCATCAGGTTGAGGGGGTGATGTTGACGAACCTTAATGCTTTAGGGGGTGAAATAGACTTTTAAACTTATCATTGCCACATCATGTCTGGGTGTAATGCCACATAGGCAAAACCGGTACTAAAACCGCCTCAGGGGGTTATTTGCACGGTTTTGGATAGTTGGGGGGGGGGGGGTAAAATACCCGGTTTTATTGGTTGGGGATGCAGTAGACCAACACTAATAGTTAAGGGGGTTATGTAGACTTTAGAATGTTTCAGATAAGTTGTCGCGTACGTTGCTTGCAAATCGAAGAATCTCCGAAGAAGTTCCAGGGAGTTGAGAAGTATTCGTTAAGATTTGGTGTCAAAGTGATGATTGAATTGTGGATTTACTCCACAACTTTATGTATAGGAAACAGACGTCATAGATTGTTTCATGTTAAATTTTGGTTACTTTCAATTCCGTTTGATAATTTTATTTTTTTTCACTTATAAAACTATTATGTATTTTGATTGAATTTGAGCTATTACACACAAAATAATACATTTTTTATAGAAGCATAAAGTGTGATATGTTTAGTATAATTACATTTGAAATAACCTACCAAAATTCTTTTTTTTTGAAAAATGAACTTTGCCGAGTGTTGCTGCCAGATCAAGCGGCACTCAGCAAAGCAGTCAACCCAGAATGGCCACTGGGCCACTGCTCGCCCGCCCCGTCTTTGCCATGGGCTGCCGATGTGGCACTCGGCAAGAAGTAGTTTGTCGAGTGCCGCATTGGCAGCCTGCGGCAAAGGCGGCGTGGGGAGGGGGGACCAGCAGCATTTCAGTTGGCCCACACCCCACAAACACGCACACGCTCGCCGCCCCCCTCCGCCTGCCCCTGTCGCGGCCGCCGCCACCCCCGCCACACACGGCCTCTCAGACCTGTCAGCGCGCCCGCCCGTGACCCGGCCGTGCCTCGGCTGCCGCTCACCGGCCGACCACGCCTCGGTCGCGTCCGGTCGTCCCCTCTTGCTGCCGCTTCCCAGGTGTGTAGTTTCTTATTGTTTTTTTGTGCATTGCAATTACTTGTGTATGTGGTTCACTAATTTTACAATGCATGTATTTATCCTTGTGTATGTGGTTGCCGGCCTTCGTGCCGTATTTTTTTGCATGTTTTGGAAAACCTCACTGTGCAAGGAAGGTGTTGCTAAAATTTTCATCTTACAAAAAATGTTTTTTTTTGCAGGGAGACGCTGTTGCACCATCCTTGGCTTGTATGTTCCGTTCCACAGTGTCGTCTGCTGTCTGCACCGACACGAGCATCACCGCCTCGCTCGTCGTTGAGCCCGTATGTGAGCACGTGCAAAATACTTATGTTTTCCATATTCTGTATGTAAATATGAGAACGTTTGCATATGTATAACCGTATCTATTTCGAATTGTCCGCTTTTTTGGACAGCCCGAGGATGTGTAGCTGGGTTAGTTTTCATGCTCTTATTGGATCCGAGACTGAGTTTCAGCATCATCTCCCTGTTGTTCTCTAGATAGATAATTTCCATGATAGGATGTGTATTTGGAGAACAGCGGGGCGGTGCTGCCGAAATTCTGTCTTGGATACGAGTAGAGCATGGAAACTAACCCGTCCACACATTATCGGGTGGGATTATGACATATCTTCACCTATTAGACATATAAACATCCGGTAGATGTATTTCATTCTTATATTACTCCGTGATATGTCAGAGGATGGATGAAATGAGTGGATGTACACTGGCCGCTCAAGTCAGTGTGGTTGACCGATGAATGGATTGAGAAATCGAAAGCTTTCTTGGATCAAGAATTTGCCAATGTCAAAAGGGTGATTTGTGTGAACCATAAACGCCAAATAAACGAGGTCATGGGTAAATATTTCATCAACCGTGGATTTACGGAGAAGTATACCCGGTGGACGCGCCATCATGAGGCCGATGTCAGAGACGAGGTTGTGAGACAGTGCATCGAGGCTTGTGATCCTAATGTGGGGGTAGGAGTACACTTCGATGATGGACCTAGGGAGGAGCCGAAGGCAACCACAAAAGCTTATTATGACATGTTGTTAGCTGCACAGCAACCCCTTCACAGGCATACTAGAGTTTCTCAACAAGATGTCATTTCACGTCTGATGGCCATCAAGCCTCCATTTAGCACACACAACAGGAAATCACAATATAAAATAACAATTTATCTTAATCACATGGGCAGGTCTTGGAGGCTGGTCTCCCCAGGCGCTCACAAGCACAAAGTTAACGGAATCCCGGGGCTTTTGTGCAGGGAACACATTCCGGGCTTGGTTCAGTTTGCGAGCAAGATGGAGCCGGCCTACACGTTTGACCACTACGTCAACGTTCCTGATTTCGAGGATCGGGATGGTAGGGTATTCGCCAACAAGGCGGAGTGGGTGAAGGCAAGATGGAGCTGTGGGTAAGTCTTCCTCGCACTACATAGCTCAACACATCACATTCATTGAACATTCATGAAATAATGACTGGATACATCGCGTATTGTCGGTGTTTGGAAATCATGGTCCCGACACCAACCAGAAATACATTGTGTTCCCTCCCCCGATGGTTGATGCAGAAGGTATTGCAAAGACACAAGATTATCCTAGTTCCGGTCACAAAACCGTACGTCCAGCAAGGATGGTGTGTGCAATGTATTATCCTGCACCGGACTGCGAGTAGTAGGGGATACAAGCAGGTTGGGAGAAGAGGCAAAGCCTCCAAGTCCCAGGTGATGATGATGATGATTGAGGCAGAGTGCCAATATCGTGGAGTGTGGAGTGCGTTGGTCGTCTCTTGTTTGATCGCCCCTTGCATGAGCATGCGCCTCTCCTTTTATAGATCAAGGAGGAGGTGTTACAGGCGTGTATCAATGTGCAGGCACAGTTGTAGCATAGTTTTAGGCATAGCGCCGGGCGTGGTTCCTTGACCTCTTGTCCTTGGTCACTTTTGTGCGGTGTTGCCGTCCCTGTGGAGGGTTCCTGTGCTGGTGGTGACGCCATGGACTGGTTTCGAGGGTCGGAGCTGACCAGCGTGACTCGTCTGTGCGCCAATTCGAGGGTTCCCCATGCCTGTGCACAGCCCTTTCCGTGGGAAGTTACTATGGGAGTTGGCAGCACAGGGAATAGGAAAGACCCGGCCCTGTTCGTACAGTGGCGGCGTGTTCACACAGTGCCGGGGATGGTCGCATAGTACTCGGGATGGCCTGTCATGCTTCCGCCGTCCTTCCTCCTTATCCTGTTACCCGCTCGAGGGTCTCTCCTGCCCGATCGAGGGCTTCGGGACACAGGAGTTGGTAGCACATAAGCTCGGAGTGACGCGCCCTATTCGCATAGTGTCAACATGTCCGCACAGAGCCTCGGTTGGCAGCATAGTGACAGGAGTTGGCAGATGCGACGGGGATCGTGCCTGTCAGAGCGGCGTGGCAAGGGATTTGCCTTTTGACTTTGGATACACGGCGGTGATAAGCGGCATTAATTGTTTGTCGGGGTAGAGGTCTCGACCGAGGCGGAGCTTTTCCCATTTCGTGGGTTGCTCGAGGATCGACCCTCAAGTCTCGACCGAGACGGAGTTTTGCGATTCGCTCGAGGGATCGCTTCCCTCGAGCGAGGCGGAGAATGAGGCGCGCGTCGAGGCCCCAGCGAGGTGCCTCGACTGAGCCATTGACTCTTGTTGGGCCGTGGGCCTTATTTGCTTTCCTTTTTCCTAATATGTGTATGAGTTTGGCAATAGTTAGTATTTTAACAAGGGTGATTATCCCATAGGTTTGGGTACCCCTAAGGGAACCCGCTAGGGTTTATGCCCGATCTTTCGATGAGAGGCGTGGGGAATAACTCGATTGGAGGAGACGACGTTGACGGCCCGACTACAGCCTTCCAAAGACTGCGCCTTAGCAACCGATACACCACCTCCTATGGATGCCGTGATCTTGTGGAAGCACGTCACCCGGTCCTGTCCTGCAAGCAATCGAAGAACTAGCAAGAATAAGTATTGAACAAGTACTGAAACTACTAGATGTGAATGAAGTATTCAATCTCAAACTCAATCACAAACGAAGTGGGGTTCTGAAAACTCGAAGACGGGCGGCTGGACCAGCACGCGCGCTTACAAGCAAGTAGCAATGGCTAAACTTGATCTAAACAAAACCCAAGTGTTCTTGGTGGCGGCTAAGGGGTATAAAACAAGGGAGGATGACCACAGGGGTGCTGGGGTCGTGCTCCAACCCTAGGACGCATCCATAATGGACTCTACATGATACACGGCCCATTGGGCCAAAATAAGATGGCGCAGCATCATGGACAGAAAACATCCTAGAGCACATAGACGATTCTGGACGACTCCGAAGAGATATGGATGTTCGGTCAGATCCGTTGGAAAGTAGATTTCATAAGCTTTCCGTGAAGTACTTGAACGCCCCAATCCGAGTCCGTATGCGACCGTGGTGTCCATCACAAGTTGATGTTTTTTCTGCAGTCCGAATCCAGCCCGCGTGAATCCTTTTCGTTCTCGATCCTCTCCATGATTCCTAAGCAAAACAAGAGTGCACGGGTCTCCACAGTCTAAATATGATGAACATAAACTCAGGAGTGAACTCACCTGATGATTAAGTTGTCTAGCACGAGCACGGGTATTAGGACCGGCAATGATAGGAGAAGATGGCGTGGCTGTATCGTTGGCGGTGATGTCCTCATCATCCTCCCCTTCTTGCATTTGAGTCGTCCTCGACTCAAGCTCATCTTCCTCTCCCAAATATGGCTTCAAATCTGCAATGTTAAATGTGGAACTAACCCCAAAATCTGCAGGCAACTCGAGCTTGTATGCATTATCATTAATCTTCTCTAATACTTTAAAGGGACCATCCGCCCGAGGCAACAACTTAGATTTTCGCAATTCAGGAAAACGATCCTTCATCAAATGCAACCAAACTAAATCTCCAGGTTCAAATTTTAATTCCTTTCTACCTTTATCACCAGCAAGCTTGTATTTAGCATTCATGCGCTCTATGTTTGCTTTAGTTGTTTCATGCATTTTCAACATCAACTCGGCTCGTGTAGTAGCATCAAAATCTGAAATGGGCACATCTTTGTGGTAGAATGCATCGAACGATTATATGCAAACTCAATATGAGGCAAACAATCTTCCCACATCTTAATGTTTTTCTTTAAAACAACCCTTAACATAGTAGACAAAGTTCTATTCACAACCTCAGTTTGACCATTAGTTTGGGGATGACATGTAGTAGAAAACAAAAGCTTAGTCCCCAATTTAGCCCACAATGTCTTCCAAAAATAACTAAGAAATTTAGCATCCCGATCAGACACAATAGTATTAGGCACACCATGCAAACGAACAATTTTCCGAAAGAACAAATCAGCAACATGAGAAGCATCATCAGTCTTATGACATGGTATAAAGTGTGCCATCTTAGAAAACCTATCAACAACCACAAACACACTATCACAACCCTTCCTAGTTATCGGCAAACCCATCACAAAATCCATAGAAATATCTTCCCAAGGAGCACTAGGAACGGGTAAAGGCAAATACAAACCGTGTGGATTTATCCTTGACTTAGCCTTTTGACATGTAGTGCAACGAGCAACGAATCTCTCCACATCTCTTCTCATCTTTGGCAAAAAGAAATGACCAGCAAGTATATCTTCCGTCTTTTTGGCTCCAAAATGCCCCATCAAGCCACCTCCATGCGCTTCCTGCAGCAACAAGAAGTGAACAGAGCTAGCTGGAATGCATAGCTAGTTAGCTCTAAACACAAACCCATCACTAACGATGAATTTGTGCCATCCTTTCCAATCTTTACAATGCAGCAACACCTTTTTAAAATCAGCATCATTAGCATATAGGTCTTTAATTGTTTCTAATCCAAAGATTTTGTAATCAAGTTGGTTCAGCAATGTATATCTCCTAGACAAGGCATCAACAATAACATTTTCTTTCCCTCTCTTGTGCTTAATAACATATGGAAAAGATTCAATAAATTCAACCCACTTAGCATGCCTACGGTTCAGTTTTCCTTGACTACGAATATGTTTCAATGATTCATGATCAGAATGAATAACAAACACTTTGGGCCACAAATAATGCTGCCAAGTTTCCAATGTGCGAACAAGAGCATACAATTCTTTGTCATAAGTGGAATAATTCAGAACAGGCCCGCTCAATTTTTAACTAAAATATGCAACTGGTTTTCCCTCTTGCAGCAAAACACCACCCAATCCAATTCCACTAGCATCACATTCAAGCTCAAAAGTTTTATTAAAATCAGGAAGTTGGAGGAGAGGTGCATTTGTTAACTTATCTTTCAGCATGTTGAAAGCATTCTCTTGCTCTTTGTCCCAACGAAAAGGCACTCCCTTCTTTGTAAGCTCATTCAACGGTGCAGCAATGGTGCTGAAATTCTGCACAAAGCGTCGATAGAAACCAGCAAGTCCTAGAAAACTCCGCACCTGTGTAATAGTCTTTGGTATAGGCCATCCCTGTATAGCTTCAACCTTGGCTTGATCAACCTCAATTCCCTGTGGAGTCACAACATAGCCAAGAAAAGACACTCGATCGGTGCAAAAGGTGCACTTCTCAAGATTACCAAACAAACGTGCATCTCGTAACGCATTAAAAACAGCACGCAAGTGATCAAGATGTTCAACCATGGATTTGCTCTAGATCAAAATATCATCAAAGTATACTACAACAAATTTCTCAATGAAAGCACGCAAAACCTCGTTCATTAATCTCATGAAAGTACTAGGTGCATTAGTTAACCCAAGAGGCATGACTAACCACTCATATAGACCAAACTTAGTTTTGAAAGCAGTTTTCCATTCATCTCCCAATTTCATACGAATCTCGTGGTACCCACTACGCAAATCAACTTTAGAAAACACAACAGCACCACTCAACTCATCAAGCATATCATCTAAACGTGGAATAGGATGTCGATATCGAATGGTGATATTATTAATAGCTCTACAATCAACACACATACGCCATGTTCCATCTTTCTTAGGCACCAAAATAACCGGAACAGCACAAGGACTAAGAGACTCACGCACATAACCTTTGTGGAGTAGCTCCTGCACTTGCCGCTGAATTTCTTTTGTTTCCTCCAGATTTGTTCTGTATGGTGCACGGTTAGGCAAAGACGCACCAGGAATCAGATCAATTTGGTGCTCAATCCATCGCATTGGTGGCAGCCCCGCTGGTATCTCACTTGGAAACACATCCGAATACTCCTGCAAAATGTTAGCAACAGTAGGGGGCAAAGATTGCTGCATATCGTGAAGTGAAATCAAAGCATCCTTGCACACCCACGCATAGGCAACAGAAGTTGAAGCAACCAATTCATTTATATCAGATTTAGTAGCAAGCAAGCAATGCCCTTTTAATCTTATCTCATCTTTCTTACTTTCAGCAGATTTGACAATTTTAGTGTTCTCAGTTTTATCTTTTGCAGCTTTAGCAATATCATCACGCACAATAACCTCAGGAGACATGGGAAGCAAAACAAGTTTCTTATCATTGTGTATGAGAGAATATTGATTTGATCTACCATGATGTCTACAATCTGTATCAAATTGCCATGGCCTACCTAGCAGAATATGACAAGCTTCCATAGGCACAACATCACATTCAACAACATCATGATATGAACCAATAGCAAAAGTAATTCGAACCAGCTTGGTTACCTTTACCTTACCGTTGTTGTTCAGCCATCGAATGTGGTATGGATATGGATGTGGTTTTGTTGTTAGTGAAAGTCTCTCCACCATGTCGCTACTAGCCAAGTTGTTGCAGCTGCCTCCATCAATGATCAAGCGGCAGGAACGCTCTTTAATTACACACTTTGTTTGGAACAATGTATGCCGCTGATTTTGCTCCGCCTTCTCCATTTGTGCACTAAGCACACGCTGCACGATGAGGCTCTCATAATGCTCCGCATCTTCTGCACCAATATGTTCATCTAGTGGCTCGTCACTACCTGCATCGTCAGCCGCAAGCAAAGCAAGTGTTTGTTCATCGAAATCACTAGCAGAGGAATACCCACCATCATTGTTAACCACCAAAACGCGCTTGTTTGGGCAATCACGCTGCACATGCCCATAACCCTTGCACCGGTGACACTGGATATCTCTTGTTCTACCTGTGGAGGCAACTGAGGAGGTACTAACGGCTGGTTTTGGGGCAGATTTTGTTGCTGTATTTGCGGGAACAACACGTGTCTTGTCACTGGAAGGAGGCGCTGGTGCTGAACGACTTGGCAACGGAGTTGGGGGAGGTGCACGCCCGGTCAAGGAAGTAGTCGTGCGCTGCTGCCATGGTGCTGATTTTCCTGCAGAAACATTAGACCTTGCACCTGCACGTCGTCCCTACACTTCTCTCTCAGCTTTACAAGCAATATGAAAACACTTTGTTATGCTGTTATAATCTTTATATTCAACAATGTCCCGAAATTCTCTATTCAGCCCTCCCACAAATCTAGCAATAGTAGGCTCCTCACCCTCCTCTATTTGACAACGCAACATACCCATTTGTAATTCTTGATAATATTCTTCTACACTTTTAGCACCCTGTCTCAATTACTGCAACTTATGTAATAGATCACGTGCATAATAGGAAGGAACTAATCTAGCCCGCATGACCCATTTCAAAGCATCCCAGGTTTGTGGCATGTTATTAGGATGTTTCTTGCCATGTTCTATCCACCAAACAGAAGCAAAATCTGTAAACTCACTAGTAGCAGCCCTAACATGCGTAGCTTCAGGAAATTCATGGCATGCAAATTTTTGATCAACAGCAATCTCCCAAGTAATATAAGCATCAGGATCATATTTACCATCAAAAGGAGGTATCTTAAATTTAATCTTGCTAAAAGCATCATCATTACCATGTACCTCGCGTCGACGATGACCTCCCATACCTCGGCGATTATGGCCTAGCCGGCGGCGAGCAGGATCTTGGTCATCGACTTCAGTATCCGCACTGTATGCATTGTCGTCAAAACTTTCTTCCTTCTTATCAGTCTTGCTGTCGTCCTTCTTGTCATCTCCATCACGCCCGCTAGTGGTTTTAGCATGCATCTCATCAAATCGCCTCAAAAGTGCAGCAAGACTCTTATCCATACGAGCCACTGACACCTCCATCTTTGTAAGCTTGTTATTGGTCGCAATCTGTGAGGCCTCCAATTGCCCCATCTTCTCATTCGTCACCAGCAAGTCATTATCAATCCCCTCGTTGTGCTTCTTCACCAACCTTTCAAAATGTTGTATGACGCCCTTGGTGCGAGGAGACTGTGGGATCTTGTTACTGGGAGACCCATCACCATCACCTTCTGATCTTGTCATGGTTAAACGAACAGAGGCAACAAGAGAAACAGGTGAAGAAATAAAAGCCCTACAGCTAATAGGATGTAGCTATTTGTAAGGCGCTCACTCTCAACCTGTGATACAAGCTCTTACCAATTCTTACCTTGCTCGACAGGAGGGCACGACTACCAACAAGTCTGCAAACCTGGAATGAAGTGTATCGGTGCCGCAGGAACAAGACATGTAAAGCTGTAGTCGGATATGTGGAGCTATAGGTGGGCTGAAAACAAGGAATAGCTAGCACCACGTTAGTTTAAACAAAGCAAGCTGAATAATCGTTCAACGGCGGTACTGTGCTGGTCCTAGCCTAGACCGTGCTAGAGACGCGAGCCTGGACACAAAGGAAGTCACAACGCACCACCGAAAAGCAATCACAATGATCAGCCCCTTTCTTTCTTCTTTTTCTTTTGCTTCTTTTTTTCTGTTTTTTATTTTCTTTTTTTTAGGGGTCCTCAAAACTGAATATATGAATGAAGAGGATCCCAAACAGTCAATTACCACATAAATTTTTTCAGAAAGTACAGGGGTATCCCAAACACGCACACACTCTCTCTCTCTAGAGTGAGGCAAACTGATCTGTTTTATGCACAATCTTGGAGAGGTCGAGTATGAATATGAAGTACTTTTGTCTTCCCGGAACACGCCAATATATAAGCACAAAACAACAGCTGCACGGTAAGGTAACACGAAGCAGCAAGCAACTCGGACTATGAAACCGATTGCAACTCGAATTGCAACTCGATGTGGGGGTTCGGTTTGGTCTTCCTTTTCTCGCAGTTAGCCAATTCCTGGTCGGATTGGATCACCAATGAGTACTCAAATTCGCCCAACATAGGAACAAATACGTAGCGTACAGCCATGACCGAAACGTGAAATGAACTCGAAACTGTAAACGACCAAAACTAAGACCAGCAACTCGACACGACCGATGTAACCGAAAACTCAACAAGACCTAACTAAGCAGTACTAGCAAGGCTCAAAGGGTTTATAGGATGACGGTAAATGAATCTACTAATAATTTTTTTTGGCTTTTGTGTACTGTAGGAAAAAAATATAGGGGAAAGGATTGGAATCTCTCACCGAACAACCTTGCTCTGATTACCAACTGATGGGAACCCGCTAGGGTTTATGCCCGATCTTTTGATGAGAGGCATGAGGAATAACTCAATTGGAGGAGACGACGTTGACGGCCCGACTACAGCCTTCCAAAGACTGCGCCTTAGCAACCGATACACCACCTCCTATGGATGTCGTGATCTTGTGGAAGCACGTCACCCGGTCCTGTCCTGCTAGCAATCGAAGAACTAGCAAGAACAAGTATCAAACAAGTACTGAAACTACTAGATGTGAATGAAGTATTCAATCTCAAACTCAATCACAAATGAAGTGGGGTAATGAAAACTCGAAGACGGGCGGCTGGACCAGCACGCGCGCTTACAAGCAAGTAGCAATGGCTAAACTTGATCTAAACAAAACCCAAGTGTTCTTGATGGCGGCTAAGGGGTATAAAACAAGGTAGGATGACCACAGGGGTACTGGGGTCGTGCTCCAACCCTAGGATGCGTCCATAATGGACTCTACATGATACACGGCCCATTGGCCAAAATAAGATGGCGCAGCATCATGGACAGAAAACATCCTAGAGCAAATAGACGATTCTGGACGACTCCGAAGAGATATGGACGTGCGGTCAGATCCGTTGGAAAGTAGACTTGATAAGCTTTCCGTGAAGTACTTGAACGCCCCAATCCGAGTCCATATGCGACCATGGTGTCCATCACAAGTTGATGTTTTTCTGCAGTCCGAATCCAGCCCGCGTGAATCCTTTTCGTTCTCGATCCTCTCCATGATTCCTAAGAAAAACAAGAGTGCACGGATCTCCACAGTCTAACTATGATGAACATGA
Organism: Echinochloa phyllopogon; assembly: GCA_033239725.1. NCBI lineage: Eukaryota > Viridiplantae > Streptophyta > Magnoliopsida > Poales > Poaceae > Echinochloa > Echinochloa phyllopogon. Next base: position 15,188,051 of record BTCW01000015.1, on the reverse strand, counting down.
ACTCAGGAGTGAACTCACCTGATGATTAAGTTGTCTAGCACGAGCACGGGTAATAGGACCGGCAATGATAGGAGAAGATGGCGTGGCTGTATCGTTGGCGGTGATTTCCTCATCACCTAATGATCGCCCCCAACAGTAGTCCCCGAGCCTTTGTTGGAGTAGGTTTAATCCGGAAAAGGCTTGCGTCGTGAGTGCTTCTGATCAGGGTTTCCTTGAAGAATTCCGCTGGGTGCGTGCTAGCGCACCCGCGAGTGTAGCCCTCGAGGCCTTGGAGGAGTGGATATACTCCTGCAAGGGCTGTAAGCTTTTCTCGCCCTCGTGAGTTACAGCATATTTCGACTTCAAGGAATTCGATCGTGTGGCGCGAGGAGCCCCCGAGCCCTGGCCCTAGCAAGGTCGATCAGGGGCGATCCTCGACTTCGAGTTACGACCCTCGTCGCCCCGTTCATGGGGATGAGGGGTGATGCAATCCATGCTTCCCTCGAGCGGGTTGCGAGTCATGGATGCTTCTGTGAGCTGTTGGCGGGTGATTCAAGTGGACATCCATGCCTCGTTCGATAGAGGCCAGCTCGTGGTCCGGAGACACGTCACATAAGAGCACTTGTGCAGGTTTGCTAGGTAGGGCTCGACCCCATTTGATAGGGGTCGAGGGCTCGTTGCTCTCCCTTGATGGGATACCTCGACTAGCTGCCTCCATCTGGCCTTGAATACAACATGAGGGGTGCCCTCGAACTCCACGTTTGAGGATAGGCTCGATTGCGCGCCCCCCCGGTTGTCCGTCACTCTATTGATCTGGGGTGCCTGTCAAACCCTCGACGGGCCAGGGCTTCGAACCCCTGATCAGTAGGGCCTCGAGGAGAGGTGGCTTACCTTAGAAGTTTTCCTGCTAGCCTCGAGCGTTTATTTAGGGAGTCGTGGCCGATGTGGCGTGGGGTATGCGGAGCTGGCGCACCTTTTTAGGTGGGGCGGCAGAGGAGGGGGCAGTTAAGATGGAACATGGTATCTGCGGCGCCTGGGATTTCGCGCGTGGTGGTTATCCCAACCAGTGGGGTCCGGCCGTCAGTGACAGAAGCACCAACCGCATTGAATGCGGATTCCACGCAGCTGCGGCGCCGGTTTTGCTTACCAAGCCCTTGCCATCAGATTGTATCTACTATCTCCAAGCGCCGCCGCTCTATTCTTCGCCCTTCTCGCACAAGCTCCGTTCCTCGCGTCCGCCGCCAGCATTCACCATGGTGACCATCACCGACCCTGCACCCTGGAGTCCATCCATCGCCACCGACGACTACCTCGCCGGACTGGTGGAGGCTGTGGTTCTGCCGGCGAACAGCGACCCGGCGAATCCCATGTGGATTGCGCCGCCTTCGTCCCACCATGAGCCCGCTCCGCCAGAGGGCTTCGTCGTCAGCCTGGCGAGGCTGCATGAGCGGGGGTTTGGGATCCCCCTTCGTCGTTCTTCCGCGGGTTGTGCCTCCACTGTGGTGTGGAGCTCCACAACTTCATCCCCAACACCATCTCGCAAGCGGTGGTCTTCGTCGCCGTTTACGAGGGGTTCCTGGGGATCGAGGCCCACTGGGACCTATGGATCCATCTCTTTCGGGGTGAGCTCCATACGGTCGCCGGTGAGTCTTGAGGGGTTCGGCGGGCGGTGCGCCGGGGGCCTTACTCTCCAAGTCCGGGGGCTGCGCAACGGGCTTTACATCCCGGCCACCATGACGTCTAACAACGATGACTGGGACAAGGGGTGGTTTTACCTGCGCAACATCAACAACAAGCTCCCGGCGTACACCGCCAAGGTGCTGCGGGAGCGGCCGGAGGCCTGGAGCTACGGGGTCTCCCATGCCGACCGCCAGGAGCGGTTGAAAGTCTTCACCGATGCCTTCGCCGCGCTGTTGCGGGCGGGGCTGACCACGGCGGGCGTCATTGCCAGCTTCAATCAGCGGCATGTCCTGCCGCTGATGGAGAGGGCGTTACACCTCGACCAGCTGAAGGCGGAAGAGCCTTGGGAGGGCTCAAAGATGAAGGAGGGGAGCCTCCTCATCGAGCACTGCATCCACCGGGCGCAGCAAGCGGTGGAAGTGTCGAAGCTCGACTGCAGGGAGGCGGCCCTGTGGGCCGTCAAGATGCGTCCCGATGCGGGGCACCTAAAATTTGTAAGTTTTTACTTGACATAGATTTGATTTGTTTTTACCCTCGAGGGTTATCTGTCGCTAATCTGTAGTTCTTCCTTAGCGGTTATCCCAAAAGGGGTACCGCTCCACCCCTCCTCTCCCGGAAGTCCGTGAGGCGAATCGCCTTTCCGCCGAGAGGCAGAAGGTGCGGAAGGACGCAGCAAAGAAGAAGAAGGAGCAAGCACACCGGCGCAAGGCGGCGCATGAGAGAGAGAACCGCCAGCGGGAGAGGGAGGGCCTCTCCCCCCTCTCGACTCCGGAGAGCAGCGAGGAGGAGTCCCCCTCTGACGGCATCGAGGAGGTGTCGCCACCCGCACCGGCGGTTGCGCAAGAGGGCGCGCCCCCGACGGGGCAGAGCTAGGAGACCAATCCATGCGGATATGGTGGTCATCACAGAATTCCAAGAACTTATTGCCTGTAAACTGGGTGCCATTATCAGTAATTATGGAATTGGGGACCCCGAACCTGTGAGTTATATCCGTGAAGAACTGCACGGCCTGTTCAGATCTGATGTTGCTGATGGGTCGAGCCTCGATCCATTTCGAGAACTTGTTGATGGCCACCAGCAGATGTGTGAAGCCTCCAGGACCTACTCGCATTGGCCCGATGAGGTCGAGCCCCCACACAGCGAACGACCACGTGATAGGGACGATTTGCAAGACATGAGCCGGGAGGTGGGATTTGCGTGGGTAGAATTGAAGCCCTGGCGAAACGCATTGCCCACGGGGGTACCGGGCGTCGCATGGTGGCCGCATATGCCGGCGTGGATGTCTCGAATGAGCTCCCTTCCCTCAGGAATGGGGATGCATTGCTGCAAAATTCCCGAGGGGCAACGCTTATACAATTCCCTGTTGATGATGACGATCGACTGGCCCTTCTCGCGATGCGCCGAGCCTCGGTTCGATCCGAGGGTAGCTCCCCTCGGTCGATCCAAGCGATATACTGATCGCGCCAATCTCGAGATGATGGGGCCTCATCGATCTCTATAATTTCACCCTCCTCCGCCGAGGATATCTCCTGAATCGAGGCTTCGGGTTCCTCTTTGGAGGGATCCTCGTCCATGGGCTTGATGCCTACAGCCCCCGAGGGTTTCGCCTTCGAGGGAGCGTCAGGAGCTTTGGGAGTTGGCTTGAGGTTGATGCTCGGCTCCGCTAAGTCACGGGCGAACACGTTCGGTGGAACGGTGATCCGACCTGATGCGATCTTGGCCAATTCCTCGGCTTCCTCGTTGTATTTTCGCGCAATGTGATTGAGCTCGAGGCCATAGAACCTGTACTCTAGTCGGTGCACCACATCGCAGTACGCTTGCATTTTCTCATCGTGGCAGCTTGCCTCCTTCATAACCTGGTCGATGACCAGTTGTGAATCTCCCCGGACATCAAGGCGCTTAACACCCAACTCTATAACTATACGAAGCCCAGCGAGTAAAGCTTCATATTCGGCCATATTGTTGGACGCCGGGAAGTGCAAGCGCACCACGTGTCTTATGTGCTCTCCGAGGGGTGAGACGAAAAGCAGGCCCGCGCCTGCACCAGTTTTCATCACCGACCCATCGAAGTACATGATCTAGCACTCTGCTTGGATCTGAGGTTGGGGCAGCTATGTGTCGGTCCACTCTGCCATGAAATCCGCCAAGATCTACGATTTGATTGCCTTTCGAGGGGCATAAGTGAGGGTTTCGCCCATCAATTCCACGGACCATTTGGCTATTCTACCCAAGACATCCTGGTTGTAGAGTATCTCCCCCAAGGGGAAAGATGAAACCACAGTGACAGGATGAGCCTCGAAGTAGTGGCAGAGCTTGTGCCGTGCTAGCACTACTGTGTAGAGCAGCTTTTGGATTTGTGGATATCGCGTCTTGGTTTCAGTCAACACTTCGCTGATGTAGTACACCAGCCTTTGGACAGGCAGAGCATGTCCCTCCTCAACTCTCTCTACGACAATGACTCCGCTGATTACTTGAGTCGTTGCGGCGACGTAGAGGTAGAGGGACTCACCATCCTTAGGTGGCGTTAAAATTGGCGCTCGTGCGAGAGATGCTTTTAGCCCATCGAGGGCTTTCTGGGCCTCGGGGGTCCAAGAAAAATGCTCGTTCTTTTTTAGGAGTCGGTACAGGGGCAAGCATTTCTCGTCGAGATGCGAGATGAACCGGCTCAGGGCTGCAAGGCAACCCAATACCCTTTGTACCCCTTTTAGGTCTCGGATCGGCCCCATCTGCTCGAGGGTCAAGACTTTTTCAGGGTTGGGATCAATGCCTCGCTGAGAGAGAATGAAACCCAAGAGCATGCCCCGAGGCACCCCAAAGACACATTTCTCCGGATTTAGTTTTACCCTGTTAGCCCGGAGACAATCAAATGCAACGCGCAAATCTTTTACCAGGTCGTCCGCCTTACTAGACTTTACAACGATATCGTCAACGTATGCCTCTACGGTCCACCCGATATGATCCCTGAAAACACGAAGCATACACCGTTGGTATGTGGCTCCGGTGTTTCGAAGACCAAATGGCATCGTGACATAGAAAAAAAAAGCCAAAAGGCGTGATAAACGAAGTCGCGAGCTGCTCGGACACTTTCATCTTAATCTAATGGAAACCAGAATAAGCATCAAGTAAACATAATAGCTCACATCCCGCAGTTGAATCCACAATTTGATCGATACGTGGTAAAGGAAAAGGAACTTTTTGACATGCTTTATTTAAACCAGTATAATCTATACACATCCTCCACTTCCCATTATTTTTCTTAACTAATACAGGAATAGCGAGCCAGTCAGGGTGAAATACCTCCTTGTCGAATCCAGCCTCGAGGAGCTTGCACAGCTCTTCACCAATGGCCTGACGCTTTTGCTCATCGAAGCGTCGCAGGTATTGAACCACCAGCTTGGAGTGGGGCAGGATGTCATGGGAGTGCTCGGTGACCTCCCTCGGTATGCCTGGCATATCCGAGGGGCTCCACGCGAAGATGTCGGCGTTGGCGCGGAGAAAGTCGACGAGCACCAACTCCTATTTGCTGTCGAGGGTCGAACTGACCCTCACTGTTTTGTCGTTGGGGACGCTGGGGTCGAGGGGCACAACCTTGGTGTGCTATGCGGGCTCGAAACTGCCCGCATGCTTCGAGGTGGAGGCGATGGTCTCGTTCGCCATCTTCTCCAGGTCCGCGACGAGTGCTTCTTCCTCAGCGAGTGCCTCGGCGCTCTCGATGCATTCCATGTCGCATATGTAGGCGTGCTCGAACGATGACGCCACCGTTATTGCGCCCTTTGGCCCCGACATCTTCAGCTTAAGGTACGTGTAGTTCGGGATGGCCATGAACTTGGCGTAGCACGGACGGCCAAGGATGGCGTGGTAGGCACCTCGAAATCCCACTACCTCGAAGGTCAGGGTCTCCCTAGGGAAGTTGTCAGGCGTGCCGAAGCAAACAGGCAGATCGATCTACCCAAGGGGTTGGACTCGCTTTCCCGGCGCAACACCATGGAATGGCGCTTTGCTGGGGTGTAGCTTGTCCCTCCCGATGCCCATGAGCTCCAAAGTCGAAATGTACATGATGTTGAGGCTGCTGCCTCCATCCAAGAGTACCTTGAAGAACCAGGTGTTGCCAATGACGGGGTCAACAATGAGCGGGTACTGCCCCGGGTTTGGGATGTAGTTGGGTGATCCTCTCGACTGAAGAAGATGGTCTCCTCTGACCAGTCAAGGTAAGATGGCCTGGCCTTGTGTATGGAGAACACCTCTCGGCGCTCGTGCTTGCGCTGTCGAGATGACATGTTCGTCGTCGGTCCCCCAAAAATGAAGAAGACGTTCTCCACCTTCGGAAAGCCATGGCCACCCCCGTCGCCCGTGTCCTTTTTCCCCCATCTTCCTTCGAAGCGGCGTGATTGAATTATTTCTTTAGCATTCTGCATTGCTCGAGGGTGTGGGTGACGATGCCCTTATGACAAGGGCAAGGTTTCTTGAGCATGTCGTTGAAGACGCCGCCTCCTTGAGGGGGGCCTCGAGGAGCTTTGTGCGCAGGGTCGATTGTGAGGATTTCATCGGGGTCCTCGGTCCGCTCTTGTCGGCGTGAGGCTTTCTGGGCCTTCTTGCCTGTCTTGCCTTGCTTCTGTTTCTTTGCGGAGCCTTTGGACTTGCTGCCCTCCGCGGGCGTTTCTTCCGTCCGTTTCCCCCTCCTACCGTCGAAGATTGCTCCAACCGCCTCCTCGCCAGAAGCAAAGTTGGTGGGGACCGTTGGCACTTCTTACGATCCAATATCAGGATTGAGAATCCCGGTACTGGGGTAAGGAGTGTTTCAGTGATTTTCCTTATGGCTTAGTAAAATATATAAATATTCTGCAAGTGCACAGAATGACCGCTGTAGCACTTCACCTGGGAGTATCCCAAGGTATCGTAATTTATAATTCCGCAGGGAAGCTTTGGCAACAGTACTAGTAAACAGGTATTCAAGACTATCAGAGAAAGGTATACAACTAAACAAGACAGGGGATAAAGGTATTGGATATGAGTGGATATACCGTGACACACAGCTCAAGGGAGACTCAGGTAAGAGAGAGAAGGTATAGATAGCTGGGAAGACAACGAGAAGAGATAGAGGATTCCTATGGACTTTATCTGTCTATGTCACTCGGGCTTAGAGATACAACGGCTAAAGAGCCAGCACTGGAAGGTCTGGGATAACTCTAATGTCTTAGCATCGGGAAAATGGACACCAGGGACACGCAGAAAGGGATGAGAAGGGGTGCCACCAGCTCCAAACTGGGGGATCCTACAGGCCGAGACTAACGAGGTGGATTACAAAGACCGTATAGGGCTGTCGCCACCTAACAGCTACCACACATTCGTTGAATCGGGGGCAAACCAAGGCCACTGACTAGTCTGGGTACCACACCCACACTAACCAATGACTACTTACTTCACTAGCAAAAGCAAGCAACCCATCAATACCTCCGTTGACAGTTCACCGGCAAATATTGAGCTAAGTCGAAGAACCAGCTAAGACAAAGACTTAAACAAGAACTAGAAGCACTAGAACTAGAACCGACTATAGTCTAAACACGATATAGATGCAACTAGAATAAAGTAGAAGCAAGCTACAGATGACAAAGGCAAGATGATAAAGATAATTATATTGATAACTCAAGTTTTACAAAAGGAAAAGGAAAAGATACAAGAGCTTATACCAGAGCTTCTGAAGACGACTCCGGAACCTCCGAGGCAAAGCTCGACTCGACTCTAACTCCCAACTAAACTATCCTAACTCTATTAGAGATAAGTGGAAATGAGAGCTCCTTGGCTTGGTGTGTGTTGAAACCGGTGAAATGACACCTCTATTTATAGCTTGGAGTGGCGGTTGAGCTTGGGTAACCACCAAGGCAGCTAGGGGGAAGATCCCACTAATTCGGCCGAAGATCCTGGTTCGGCCGAACTGCCCGGTTCGGCCGAACCAGTGGATCAACCGCCTTTGGCTCCAAGGGCTGAGATTTCTTCTGGGGAGGCGATTGTGCAATGGGGGCGGTTCGGCCGAAGCCTGCAGTTCGGCCGAACTGGGCTGGAGGCCCAGGCCTGCCCCCTTGCACCGCCTTTGCTCCCTGGACTTCGTGGGTGACTTGATCCAGGTGGCCTTCATGTTGGTTCGGCCCAGAAGTGGCATGGCAGTTGTCCAAGTGTCGTGCACGGTCGTCGCTCGGTCATAGTGACGTGGACGATCCCCGGTTGTGCTTCTCGTTGTTTACGACAAAGGGGGGTAACCGGCCGAATCGTGTCGTTCGGCCGAATCGGTCAATTCCGACCCCTATAGCACGTAGTTCTCATAGTTGTACCTGCACAAGTGACACTCACCAAAACTCATGGAACTCTGTTAGAAATAAAGCTAAGTACATGGAATGTCACATATATCCTCTTTTATTCCCGAGTATTGGTGGTCGAAAACGTGCCGTAACGACCGCCAACAAGCTCCCCCAAGCTTAGACCTTTGCTCGTCCTCGAGCAAAGATAAAGTCTTAGGCTCAGTGGATCATGAGTTGCTACAATGTCAATTCTCTTGCAGGTAACTTTATAAACAACTAGTACTCGAAAATACTCGAATCATTGGCAATGTTTTTACTCACCATTTTACCTATGGGGCTTATAGCAATCTCCTTGTCTTGGGCGGTTGAAAGGTTGAACAGCTTAACTCAGTTTTTATTCCACTGCTACTCTTTTCAGGATCTCATTTCGGAGTTTCCATAATTTTTAAAAATTTAAATTTTTGTTCGTCAATTGGTACACTCGATCCCTCAAGTGGTGTTTGTATCCTCACCAAAGGCTTGTGCCTTCTTTCATCCTAAAATCTAACAAAGCTTTTTGTGTGGCTCAGGGACAAAGGATGAAGGCCTACTTGCATCTTATATTTTGCTAAGTCAAAGACCGGATCTTTGGAGAACCAAATCATACCTTTAGATCGACAAGTGCAAGTGTGTGGAATATGTGGAGTGGAACGTGGAATGTGGTGGAACTCCTTGGGATGATTATTCCTCTCCTTGACTTATTTTAGAGAACATGGGCTATCTATTTTTTGCTCATATTTTTGCCATGACACTTGGCATGCGTTTCTTACTTCTTATTTTTGCCATGCTATTTGGCATGCTTTTCTTTTTCTCTTTCTTTTTGCAATGCTCTTTGGCATGCTTTTCTTTTTCTCTTTCTTTTTGCCATGCTCTTTGGCATGTTTTTCTTTTTGCATAGCCCATGTCTCTATTCAAGGATATTTGGAGAGGAGATCATAGAACATGGAGTATTTATTTTATGGATGGATGATGGCAATATTTGCTAACTCCCAGTGTAGGAATTGCTAGTGAGTGTGGTGTGTACGTTAATCTAGATCTTAGAAGCATGAAGGTTTCACCCAAAGGTCACAACAATTTGACAAAGCTCACTAAGACAACAAGCAGCATATGAGTAGAAATTTTTGACTAAGCTTAGCATATGGCTTCGGTAGGTATTTTTGACCAATGAGGAACTTTATTTTATTTTTTGAAAGCAAAAGACATTCGTGATATTCACCGTACTAAGAGCAAAAGCAAGAACTCAACCAAATCTCATTATATCATTCCTCACAACAACTTAGACTTGGAATAAAACATGTGCTCCCACGAGGTTTTCGGGTTCATTTTACTCATGTCAAATAACTCAAGTACTAAAAAGCGACTAGTTGAAAACAAGGCACTTGCAAAATTAATGACAAAGAAACTATTCATCATTTCCAAGGTGAGAGACATATGATTCATTCCATGCATAGTTGGGAGTTACTTTATTCAAGGGAAATATTTTTGGTGTTTTCATTTTAAGGTGGAAATAAAATGGAAAGGGAAATGACAAATGTAATATCAAAGTGCTAAAGGGACATTGAACATAGCTGATGGGGGTCCTCCCCCAAGCTTGGATTCTTCACTGGTAGGGTTGAAACTTCAAAAAGTACTCTGACATTTGATCCGTCTGCTGCTGGACGTCGTACCGTAGAGAGTCCAGCACGCCGCTATTCTCTTGGTGATACTGAGAATGGTGTGCCAGGGTGTCTTCAATGCTTCGTGTACGGTCGTCGAGGAGGTCGACTCGGTCGGAGATGTAAGACAACTCTCGACCGATGTCATAGCCACTTGGTGCAGTGAATCGTGCGGACTGAGAGAGCCCAGGGAAGTATGGTCGGGAGGCACTGTCGTACCCTCCTTCGTACCATCCCTAGGAGTACTCTGAGTTTGTACTCGGAGCATAGTCCCAGTAGCCCGAGGCGAAGTAGTCTGGGTCCTGGGTTTGTCTAGAGCCTCCTGCTCCGGACGTCCCAGAACCACCGTATGCATCGTAAGCTGCCTCGAATGCAGACATGTGTCGATGCGGCTGGGTCGGTGAAGTTTCCGGTTCTTGAGTGGTGAAAAGCCCGGCATCACGTCTGGCTTGCCCCCGGGTGAATGGCCCCTCTCCTGCAACACTGTGTCGAGCCGGCTCTCTCCGAGGAGGAGAGTCATCCGCCTCGGTACTCAACCGGAGTGTTAATTTTTTAGCGGTATACAACCTCAATCCTGCACAAGGCAAGGGCACCTCGGTTGTATAACCACGATAGATCATAACCAGCGTTGCATCGGGCGCCCGTCGTATCATGTGATCTTGCACAAAGTGCTCAGCATCCACGACGGGTCGCGCTGTCTCTAAGTACACAAGTTGAGCGCCCTCCAGAACGCCCAACTGGTTAGCAAGGCGAGTGACTAGAGAAGTCACCGCCACGCTACCCACGCGAGAGTGATGAGACATCCAATGGGCAACCAAATCTTTTACCGGAGAAACATCAACTCGTTTAACCATGGCGTATAAGAACCGCAACTCGACTGTATTAACGGGACGCAAGTCAGAACGTGGAAACACCGTCATAGCCATCCACCGATGCATGAAACGCAAGGTGGGGTTATGAATATTGTTCGTGCGTGGTGCAGAACAATTGGTGCTTCCCGAAATCTTTTCCAGAACTCTTCCCGACTGAAACTTTTCAAAGCTTTGGCAGGCTCCAAAGAACAATGACTAGCAAAACCCAGAGCCGTACTCAAATCTCTCCAAGAGTAGGAATACTCTTGGTTGAAAAATCAAAAGCGAACACCGTCCAGATGTGAGAGTCGAAAGAAATTCGAGGGTGAGGAGATACGAACCTTTTTCGTCGACACGCCAGAAGTTGCCCCAGCCAACGGCTTCAAAGACTTCTGGGAACTCTTCGTCCATACCCGTTCTTATGAGCAGGTCCTGCTCGTAGACAGGGGTATGCTCAAACTCCTTCAGGCGTAGCATGTTGAAGACGTTCCGCTCCCGGTCCGTCCGGAGAATGATGTCACTCTCGTTCAGGAGTTGCCGGGTTGGTTGCGAGGCGAAGCCTCTCCCCATGTTGGCTACCCCTGACTCATCCACATCCATCCGGCTTGAACCGCGGGACAGGGCTGGGGAGCTCCCGGCATCGTCCGAGCGTTTGTTCAGCCGGGCGGAGCGATGGAACGCGGAGAAGAGCTTCGACATGCTTCCTGCAAAAGGTTAGGCAACGACTACCCGAAGGACTGAATATATGGGGTTAGAACCAGTAAATCAAGTCGTTCGAGAGAGTTAGTCGTTCTTGCGGGGATGAAAACCTCCACAAAAGATTAGTCATTCTTGTGGGTGTCGGAGACCACCACAAACACGTCCAGAAATTCAGCACTAGGATCAAAGGAAAGGCAAAATATTTTTGTGTTTTTCTAATGATGCAAGAGAACCAACTTGAGCAAGAACTTTGGGAATAACTTGAGCAAGAACTAGAGCAAAGACTTGAGAGAGAGAGAGGGAGGGAGAGAGCTTCTGGAGAAAATTTTAGTGCACAAGTGTGTGTGATGAAGCCCTCATGCATGCCCTCTATTTATAGGCAGAGGGGGGGGGGGCAACAGGGCCAGTTCGGCCGAACAGAATGGTTCGGTCCAACCAGGCCTGGGTGCCTGAGTGCCCCATGTGCTGCACCCACCTCTTGCCTCCCACCAGCACAAAATGTTTTTCATAGGTCCGACACTAGGTCATGGGGTTTTTGGTGGATTTTGGTAGGTAAGATGCAAATTTGACATGACCAAAGCGGAAGTTAGTGGAGTTACCCCCATGCTGCCATGTTTGTGATAATTGATGAGTGTGCAGCCATGTTGAGTGGGGTAGACATGTTTTGTGCTGGTTGGTGATGGTGGTAAATAAATGGAGATGTTCTAGAAGGGGTAAAAGTAATAAAAATTACAAATTTTACCCACTTCAAACAAATTTCAGCATATGGTCCATTTATTTTTACCAAAATTTAAACCAAAGATGTTTTGCATGCACCAATTTTATTCTTGCTATTCTCTCATTTTATTTCATGCACAAGTGATTCAAAAATTTTGAAATAAAACATGCAAATGCAGTGAATTGAAATTTAAAATTGGAAAGGGAAACATGAGATACATACCGGTTTTTCTCGCGGCGAGAGCTCGAGTTTTGAGTCCACAAGCCGGACTCCTCCATGTCTTCAGTCATTTTTGTCATTGTCTGATCCCGGAGTGGATGGTTCGGATGATGAACTCTGCTTCTTCCGCCACACCCTCTTGATTTTCTTTGGTGTAGGTGTCGGTGGCGGTGGAATCGGCTCTTCTGGTGCGTTCCATATAGCTTGATCCTCCTCTTCTTTCTGGAAGAGGCGGTCCATTTCATCCTCACTTTCAGATTCAGTGGGTTGATCCCACTGCTCAGCACCGAGTATTTCCAGCTCTCCACTAAGGAGGGCTTCCAGGAAACACTGAGTGCTTCTTTGCTCCGGAGTGAATTCCCTTGTTCTTATAAATTCCCGGGGTTGAAACATGAATGATATCGGTGTTCCGCTGATATGGAACGAGATTTCTCTCGTATCCACATCAATTCTAGCCCGAGCGGTGTTTAAAAATGGCCGGCCCAACACAAGGGGAAACGAATGATCGTTCCCCGTGTCAAGGACTACGAAATCCGTAGGGACATAATATCCCCAAATTCGGACCGGGACATTTTCAATCACCCCCTCGGGGTAACGGATCGACGAATCTGTGAGCTGCAATTGGGCATTTGTAGCATAAAGAACAGGGTAGCATAACTTTTTGAATAATACCTTAGACATGATGTTGACGCTAGCTCCAAGATCGCAGAGAGCGTTTTCAATGCATCGATTCCAAATTGAGAACTGAATAACTGGCTCTCCGGGATCTTCCTTCCTTTCCGGAGGGTTGTTGATGATGGCCTTCTTGGCAGCTCTTGGTAGGTACAGCCCTCTGGGTGTATCTACTTGGATGTACGAGGCCTTCCCTGCATGATTAGCACAGAATGAACCATGAGACGGCTTACCCCGTCTTATGGTTACTGCTTTAACCGATTCAATGGAAGGTTCGGGTTGCCCCGGAATCTTCCCAGATTTAGAAATAGGAACAACAACAGCTAATTAAGCAACTTGTGTTTCTATCATTTTATTGAAGCTCAATTGACTTTTTATAGCAGAAGAGAAACATTCCAGTTTTGCATCTATGCTTTTCAGGATTTTATCAGTTGCAACAAACTTTTTACTAATATTTTTATTGATTTTACTCTGGCCTAGCACAAGATCTTTGACAGATGGCTGATTATTGAAAGTACTGGAATTGAAATTGTTACCTTGTGAAGATCTCTCAAAAGAGAGATTTGGGCGCGAATTCCAGCCTTGATTGTCGTAGTTGTTCGGACGATACCCATTGTTGTTGGAGTTGTTGATGTAGTGGGCATCTTATCGCGTTTCTGGACAGTCATTCCCCGAATGGCCTGTGTTGCCACAGACCTCGCACGTCATGCGAGCGTCCATGGCTTGCATTTTTTCTTGAACAGGGGCCTCCATCTTCTTCAGAAGGAGATCCATCTTGGCAGGGAGCATGTCCAAAGCTTCAACTTGGTGGACTCCTCGGGTACGTGATTGGTCACGTTCAGTGCCCCAACCTTGATTTTCCACCATCTTCTCGATGAGGGCCTTAGCTCGGTTCTCCTCAAGAGAGAAAAATTCTCCTCCTCCAGCAGCAGCATCCAAATACTCACGAGCTGAGCTCTTTAGCCCATGGTAAAAGTTTTGGATGATGAACCAATTATGCATACCATGGTGAGGACAAGCAGAAATATAGTCCTGGAGGCGTTCCCATGCCTCCGGGACTGTTTCATCTTTTGCTTGCTGGAAACTAGTAATTTTATTCCGGAGGGCGTTGGTTTTCCCAGCCGGAAAGATTTTTTGCAAAAATGCACTAGTGCACTTATCCCATGAGTCTATAGCTTCACAACTAGCATAAAACCATTGCTTTGCCTTAACCAATAAGGAAAACGGGAATAAATGAAGGCGAATAGCATCGGTACTTACACCGCGTATGGTGAAGGTGTTGCAGATCTCCAGGAAGTGTTTGAGATGAGCGTTAGCATCTTCATGAGGCTTGCCGCAGAATGGGCTAGCCTGCACCATGTTGATGAGGGCTGGCTTGAGCTCGAAAGTCCCGTCTCCGACAGGCGGAGTGGGACCGGTACGCACATTCTCGCTCGATGGAGCCGAGAATTCGCGTATCGTCTTGCTTGCCATCCTCGATGCTGAAGCCGTGTCGACGTCGGGAAAGACTGGGCTCGTCAAGCTGAGTTGCCTCTAAGGAGGTACAACATGGGGTCGTACTTTCCTCATAAGTGACTCAGGATTTTCTTGATAGTTTGACGGTAGTTGGAAACCAGTCATGCACTGCTCTGCTTCACAAAGACCAACGAACAGAGCAAAGGTAAACCCGCTTGAGTAGCGGTGTACTCAACTCAGATAACTTGAGATAAATGTTTAAAAGTATTCTAGCCAATTGCTTCCCCGGCAACGGTGCTAGAAATGCTTGTTGGCACTTCTTACTATCCAATATCAGGATTGAGAATCCCGGTACTGGGGTAAGGAGTGTTTGAGTGGTTTTCCGTATCCCTTAGTAAAATATATAAATATTCTGCAAGCGCACAGAATCACCGCTGTAGCACTTCACCTGGGAGTATCCCGAGGTATCGTAATTTATATTTCCGCAGGGAAGCTTTGGCAAGAGTACTAGTAAACAGGTATTCAAGAATATCAGAGAAAGGTACACAACTAAACAAGGGAGGGGATAACGGTATTGGATAGGAGTGGATATACCGTGACACACAGCTCAAGGGAGACTCAGGTAAGACAGAGAAGGTATAGATAGCTGGGAGGACAACGAGAAGAGATAGAGGATTCCTATGGACTTTATCTGTCTATGTCACTCGGGCTTAGAGATACAGCGGCTAAAGAGCCAGCACTGGAAGGTCTGGGTTAACTCTATTGTCTTAGCATCGGGACAATGGACACCAGTGACACGCAGAAAGAGGTGAGAAGGGGTGCCACCAGCTCCACACTGGGGGATCCTACAGGTCGAGACTAACGAGGTGGATTACAAAGACCGTATAGGGCTGTCACCACCTAATAGCTACCACACGTTCGTTGAATCGGGGGCAAACCAAGGCCACTGACTAGTCTGGGTACCACACCCACACTAACCAATGACTACTTACTTCACTATAAAAAACAAGCAACCCGTCAATACCCCCGGTGATAGTTCACCGGCAAATATTGAGCTAAGTCGAAGAACCAGCTAAGACAAAGAGTTAAACAAGAACTAGAAGCACTAGAACTAGAACCGACTATAGTCTAAACACGATATAAATGCAACTAGAATAAAGTAGAAGCAAGCTATAAATGACAAAGGCAAGATGATAAAGATAATTATATTGATAACTCAGGTCTTACAAAAGGAAAAGCAAAAGATACAAGAGCTTATACCAGAGCTTTTGAAGACGACTCCGGAACCTCCGAGGCAAAGCTCGACTCGACTCTAACTCCCAACTAAACTATCCTAACTCTACTAGAGAGAAGTGGAAATGAGAGCTCCTTGGCTTGGTGTGTGTTGAAATCGGTGAAGTGACACCTCTATTTATAGCTTGGAGTGGCGGTTGAGCTTGGGTAACCGCCAAGGCAGCCAGGGGGGAGATCCCACTGATTCGGCCGAAGATCCTGGTTCGGCTGAACTGCCCGGTTCGGCCGACCAGTGGATCAACCGCCTTTGGCTCCAAGGGCTGAGATTTCTTCTAGGGAGGCGGTTGTGCAATGGGGGCGGTTTGGCCGAAGCCTGTAGTTCGGCCGAACTGGGCTGGAGGCCCAGGCTTGCCCCCTTGCACCGCCTTTGCTCCCTGGACTTCGTGGGTGACTTGATCCAGGCAGCCTTCGTGTTGGTTCGGCCCAGAAGTAGCGTGGCAGTTGTCCAAGGGTCGTGCACGGTCGTCGCTCGGTCATAGTGATGTGGACGATTCCCAGTTGTCCTTCTCGTTGTTTACGGCTAAGGAGGGTAACCGGCCGAATCGTGTCGTTCAGCCAAATCGGTCAATTCCGACCCCTATAGAACGTATTTCTCGTAGTTGTACCTGCACAAGTGACACTCACCAAAACTCATGGAACTCTATTAGAAATAAACCTAAGTACATGGAATGTCACATATATCATCTTTTATTCCCGAGTATTGGTGGTTGAAAACGTGCCGTAACGACCGCCAACAGCAACATCGAACAACTCGTTGACGCTGGTAGGAGGGCTTCGTCCCAACTCACGCACCAAGTCCCGATAGGTTGTGCCCTCGAGGAAGGCATGGATGACCTCGGAGTCACCCACGCTTAGGAGCTCGGTGCAGTGCTTGGAGAAGCGGCGGATGAAATCACGAAGGGACTCATCGGATGTCTGGCGACACCCTCAAAGGTCCCACGAATTTCCAGGGCACACGTATGTACCCTGGAAATTACCCATAAATGTCCTCACAAGGTCGTTCCAATAGTGAATTTGGTTTGCGAGTAGGTGCTCGAGCCATGTCCGCGCAGAATCCGCCAAATGGAGCGGCAGGTTGCGGATGATCATGGCGTCATCGGTTGCACCGCCTATTAGACAGGCGAGGCGGTAATTGTTGAGCCACACGTTGAGATCTGTTTCCCCCGAGTACTTGGTGATGGTTGTTGGTTGCCAGAATCGCGCAGGAATCGGAGCCGCGAGAATTTCCCGGCCAAACACCCGGGTTCCCAGGGGTTCCGGTGTTGGGCTCTTGTCTTCGTCGCTATCGTAGTGGCCTCCATGTTGAGGGTGGAAGACGCAAGATGTTCCATCCTGCTGCTTTCTGTTGAGGAAGTTGCGGGCATCGTTGTCGCTGGTGTCTCCGCGTGTATCAAGGATCCGCTCCTTGAGAGACTTCTTCCCGATGTGTTCGTGCACCGAGGGTGCCTTCCCCTTATTTGATGATGGGGATGGAATCACGTCGTCCCTTCACGGGGTTCGTACCAATCCCTTGTGATCCGCATACCTCCACTGACTTTTCACTATTCGAGTTGCGTATGCGGGAGGCTGAGCTTTCGGCTTGCTGCACAGCTGCTTGCTCGATGAAGAGCTGCGCCTCGCGGCGCAGGTTTCGGCCTTCAGGCGTCGAGGCCTCCGGCATGGCCCGGATCAAGGTCGCTGCAGCAATGAGCTTTTGGCTAGCCCTAGCCAACGTGAGTGGGTCGTCCACATCGTCGTCAGCCTCGATGCGGGCTCGAGCGATACGGCCGGCCTCCCTGGCACGCACGCCGCGCATAGGGTGGTTGTCTTCGAGTGTTGTCCTCGAGCTTGTCCTCAAGTTCGCGGACTTGGGCTAGCTGCGCTTGTGCGAGTGCAGCGTTGTGAGGTGCCTGCTCATTATTTCTGGCTCCCACTGGATCACCTGCCCTGTCGTCTTCATCAGCCCTTCCCGGGAGGACGACGAAGCACTCCCTAGAGGGATCGTAATCCCCCTCGCTAGAGTCGTCAGAGCAGGTGAGGCAGTAGTTCGCTGCAGCTTGGAACGACATAAAGGCCTCATGATCGCGAAGACCTGAGTAGTCTCGTTCGGGGACCCTATGGCCGCTCTCGTGTGCCTCGCTGTCAGAGTCGGGGTAGTCATCGTCTGGCGAAGTTGCGATGATGTTGCGAATTGAGAGCAGATGGTGCCCTGGCAGATCCTCATACGCTGTAATGTCTGTGCCATCCAACGAGGAGTTGGTCAGGGTTGTGGTATGCATCTCGCCGGGGACCTGCGACGGGTCGGCCGTGCTATCCGCGACTACGTGCGTTGTCGTGCCTGATGTCGATGGCTGGGTATTCCTTGCCGCTGCTGCAAGGTTCGGCGTGCCGGCCTCAACCGGCTCGGGGGAGCCGGGGCGAGCAGCTTTGCGTCATTCCGCGCGTGCTAGCCGCGTGCGCTGGCCTGAACGCTTCCTGCGTGGCAATGGTGGTGGTGGGAGTGGCGTTGGTGTACCCACGCTGGCGTTCCTCATAAGGAGCTGCATGTGGTAACCATTGCTAGTCGCCCTGAACTCAAGGCTCCCGAACCGGATTTTGTATCCGACGGGAAGCGGGTCCGAAGTCCCCATCAGAAAGGGATTGCCGCGTATGACACTGATTACCATCAAGGGAGATAGTGGATGATGTGGTCGATGACAGCGCGAAGCCCCCTACCTGGCGCGCCACTGTCGGTGTTTGGAAATCGTGGCCCCGACACCAACCAGAAATACGCTGTGTTCCCTCCCCTGATGGTTGATGCAGAAGGTAACGCAAAGACACAAGATTATCTTGGTTCCGGTCACAAGACCATACGTCCAGCAAGGATGGTGTGTGCAATGTATTATCCTGCACCGAACTGCGAGTAGTAGGGGATACAAGCAGGTTGGGAGAAGAGGCAAAGCCTCCAAGTCCCAGATGATGATGATGATGATTGAGGCAGAGTGCCAATATCGTGGAGTGTGGAGTGCGTTGGTCATCTCTTGTTTGATCGCCCCTTGCATGAGCGTGTGCCTCTCCTTTTATAGATCAAGGAGGAGGGGTTACAGGCGTGTATCAATGTGCAGGCACAGTTGTAGCATAGTTGTAGGCGTGGCGCCGAGTGTGGTTCCCTGTCCTCTTGTCCTTGGCCACTGTTGTGCGGCATTGCCGTCCCTGTGGAGGGTTCCTGTGCTGGTGGTGACGCCACGGAGTGGTTTTGAGGGTCGGAGCTGACCAGCGTGACTCGTTTGTGCGTCAATTTGAGGGTTTCCCATGCCTGTGCACAGCCCTTTCCATGGGAAGTTACTATGGGAGTTGGCAGCACAGGGAGTAGGAATGACCCGGACCTGTTTGTACAGTGGCGGCATGTTCGCACAGCGCCGGGGATGGTCGCATATTACTCGGGATGGCCTGCCATGCTTCCGCCGTCCTTCCTCCTTATCCCGTTACCCACTCGAGGGTCTTTCCTGCGCGATCGAGGGCTTCAGGACACAGGAGTTGGTAGCACTGGAGCTCAGAGTGACGCGCCTTGTTCGCACAGTGTCAACATGTCCGCACAGAGCCTCGGTTGGCAGCATAGTAACAGGAGTTGGAAGATGTGACGCGGATCGTGCCTGTTAGAGCGGTGTGGCGAGGGATTTGTCTTTTGACTTTGGATGCACGACGGCGATAAGCGGCATTAATTGTTTGTCGGGGTAGAGATCTCAACCGAGGCGGAGCTTTTCCCATTTCGTGGGTTGCTCGAGGCTCGACCCTCAAGCCTCGACCGAGACGGAGTTTTGCGATTCGCTCAAGGGATCGCTTCCCTGGAGCGAGGCGGAGAATGAGACGCGCGTCAAGGCCCCCGGCGAGGTGCCTCGACTGGGCCATTGACTCTTGTTGGGCGTGGGCCTTATTTGCTTTCCTCTTTCCTGATTTGTGTATGAGTTTAGCAATAGTTAGTGTTTTAACAAGGGTGATTATCCCATAGGTTTGGGTACCCCTAATGATCGCCCCCAACACGTATATATGCAGGATTTTTACAGATGCAACCGGGAATCGAGGCAGGAGTGGCTCTTGCAACACACACACCCTGTGCCAAACTCGTGAAGGACATGCAAACGAGGCGCGCGTCCAGGCCATCATTGATTACCACATTGGATTTCGAGTGAAGGTCAAGAAACCTGACGCAAGAAACATGAGGCTGAGCCGGGAGCAATACCTGAAGGTAAATAAAGAACATTAATTATAATTTTTCTAAGATTAAGTACTTTTAATTTGATCCTGTTATATGTCATATACTTGATGATGTGTAGACGATTCTGTGGTGGTGCGCCTCGCATCCCAAGTGCTGGGAGGCGATGGTAGGCAGGCGCACAACGCTTGCTGGGAGCGGCATTTGTTGATGCCACGTGTAGCACACCATCAGGGCAACCCTAGCCTCGACGAATATTCAGAAATATGGGTACGCCAAATCATTTCTTTATTGGCACACTTAATTATGCATAATGACTAATCATATTATTTATTTTCTCAGTCAGCATCACATGGTGGTGAGCCTTGCACCCAATTCAATGCATTTTCTTTGGCCTACAAGGGCAAGGCGACCTCCGACATCCAGGTGAACTCGGAAGACCTGCTCTCAGCATACAACAATGCCACCATCCATAGCCACCTCAGTGCATTCTCAGAGGTGGAAAAGGATGTCCATGGGCCTGACTTCGATCCGATCGCTCATGGCCTTGATGGAGAAGTTGTCATGAGGGTGGGAGGAGGCAAGAAGAATGGGTGGTACTATCTCGGCGACAACACCCTCGACACTGCCACTACTCCCACGCTCTCCTAGATTCGAGCCAGGAGCACGAGCGCTGACCTGGCCATACGCCCACGACCGACCGTTATTTTTGTTTTAATCATCATTCAGGCACTCCAGGTTATTTTTGTTTTAATCATCATTCATTCATTTTTTTACAAATGTTTGCATTGCATTATAACAGTGGGATGGAATATTGCAGGCCCGGCTGGAAGAAGAGACAAGTAGACAGGAGGAGCTGGAGTTGAGGGTGCAGCAGATGGAGGCCAAGCAATAGAGGCGGATTGAGGAGGCTGAGCGGCAGAGGCAGCAGCAGATGGAGCAGATGTAAATCTTGGTGTGCAGATGGGTCAAGCTCCGCCGTCGATGCTATTCGCTCCACGAGCTCCTCTCATTTCTCCTGTGAGTCACTTGATAACCTTATAATTTCATTCGAACCTTAGACAACTTAGTTGGTTACCTTAGACAACTTAGACAACCTTATAGTTACATTTCTAATTGTTTTAGTTTGTTACTTAAAGAACTTGTTTCTGTCGTAAATCATGTATCACACCTGCAAAATGTTCTCCTTTGTGTAGAATTCTGGATTGGCGGCGTCGAATAATGAGCCTCAGGACAAAGATCTATCGCATCGGTCTCGCGTGTTGTTCCCACCCCCTCAATGATTTGTGGAGTTTTAGTGACAATTTGTGGTTGTGAACGAATTTACTTGTGAACTTGTGGATCTATGTGTTGTCGAACTGCTTGTGATGTTTATTATGGAATTATGGTTGTGAAAGTTTATTGTTATCTATATGAACTGTTTGTGATGCTTATTGTCATATATATGAACTGCATGTGATGTTTATTTGAGTGGGTATGTTATACGCGACCGAGAAATAAAAAAGGTACCGGCTCGTCAACACTCAACAAAGGGGGGTGTTTGCCTAGTATTTTGGCACAAACGCTCAGCGAACAATCAATTTCTATCATTTTTTAGAAGGTGATTTGCCAACTGTCAGTTCTTTGCCGAGTGTTTTACATCTGGCACAGTCTTCATCTTTGCCGAGTGTTTTTGTCTAGACACTCGGTAAAGCCTGAGTGCTTTGCCGCGTCCATTAAAAAATTCCGTTGTGAGCCCGCAGTGTTCTCGCCATCCATTGAACTTTTTTGTGCCGAGAGTTGGCCCGGCACTTTACCGAGTGCCCGATAAAAAACACTCGGCCAAAAGCCCTTTGCCGACTCTTTTTCCACTGAGTGGCATTTGCCGAGTGCTACACTAGGCTGTATCGAGCATTTTTCGGGCTTGCCGAGTGCCTGTTTCCGTAGTATACCCACAAATTAGCATAAAGCATACAACGCGCAAGAAAATAAAACAGAAACAAACAATATGACAACCAATTCCAACATCTGGGCCACAAAAAAGAAGACCGTACCTCATAATGTTGGAGGTGTTCATAGAGATAGGATATTGCTTCTGTTCATATCATCAAGTGTCAAGTGTTTATGAATTGCATGGAGCCAAAATAGTAGTAGAACGCAAGTCCTCAATGCAAAAGGTGAGTCTTTGGATCTACCCCAGCCCCCAGGGCATCGCAACATTATATTAGCCAGCACAATCTCCTGATCATGAGCCGTTTAAAATCATCTGCCCAGTCTGCCTGTGCTGATCGGCTTGCGCTTCGGCCGCCCCCACACAGTCACGCTAGCTACTGAAAGATGTTGTCGTGCACCGCAACTAACGGCCGCAGTACTCGCCGGAAGCCGCTGCAGATCGGAGTTATGCTAGAGGACAAGCAAGCCAAAACAGAGGAGATCGACCAGCCAGAAACTAACAGCGAAAGTCTGCAAGAGCGGCCGGCATCATATCATCGGGCGGGAGGAGCCGCCACATAGTCAGCAGTCAAAATTGCGCGGCACCAGGTGTCAAGGCACATCGAGATAGGCACAACATAGCTCGTCGTATCATGGATCACAGCCGCCTTGGGGCGAGAGCCATTGTCGGACCACCGATGAAGAACGCCTGCAATGTATGAACAATTGAACAGAGTCTGCACAAAACAAGACAACCTAAATGACACAATTGTTGGTACACCCGCAGGAGATGTATGCAGACGAATGAACATATAACTGCGACGCTGGCATCATTGTATTTTACAAGATCCATTTAGACGATGTTCTATCCGCAACCCAGGCTTCGCACGGTCTTATATATAATTTTAAGAGTTATATGTACAAGTCTTATGTATGTGATTTATTTGGGTTATCTTCTTACAGACGGAAGTGCTGCAGTTTTGTAATTGAGGCCGTAGCTAAACTTGGTCAAGGACGGATAGTATCCATTATCTAAAAAAGATATACAAGTTTTTTTTTAAAACACGAGTATTTCTAATAACCAAAATTGTTTACCTTGCGCTCTTTCTATCATTTATTAAATATCTGAACACAATACACATAAAAGATGTAACTATCTTTAATTTATCATGTTGCGATATGATAAACTTTAATTAGTCTATACTTGTCCGTTATAGTTTTACTTACTTTGCATCAGACATCTACATGTGTTTGATATGTGTTTAAGTTTAAATGAATCCTTAGTTTAAGCTATTTGTTTAATAGGAAAATCGGTATTTTCATCTCTTTCTCTATACATCTATACGTGGTCTATATGATGACACATATTATGTATATATACCTTATATTGGTATTTTCCATATTAACAATGATAAAATTATGATCATATATTGATTTAGCGCTTTTTATATTAGCACGTTTGGATAATTTAGATTTAGATTTAGATTTAGGGGTACATTAGATTATTTTTTAATAATGGTAGGTAACTAAGATTTGAATTAGGATGTTACTTTATGTTATATTTTTTGCTAGAGATCGATGAGTAGTTTGTATATAGATTAAGGGTTACTTTATAATATATTCATTGATGGCAGAGGTGGGCCCCAACATAATAAATCTAATAGCTACAACGATTAAAACTTGCAATGTTGATGGCTGGCTGTTTTTATTTTCGTGAGAATTTCTAGAATTTATTCTCTTTTCTAATACATTTCGTGATGATTAACAGGAAGTCCTGAAGAGGAGCCTCCCATTAGTATTTTGGTTGTTATTTTTGAAATTTTATTCTTCTCATGTGAGCATCTAGGAATATATATTTTATGTGCTTACTTATCTAGAAAGAAACTGATTATGTTTGTTCTTGTAATATAGGAGTTTGAAGATGAATAACATACATGAATAAGAGCTGCAAATTTTAAAGAGTTCTTCAATTTCTCTCAACCAAGACAAGCGGCCGTAAGTCCGCAATGCATTAAAACGTCCTCTCACCACCTCCATATTCTTGTGCTTCTAAGGAGTCTAGTGCTTCCATCATTAATTTCATCTTCTAGTGCTTCTAAGGAGTAGTAAAGCAAGACAACAAAAATTGCCCAACAATCATGCCGCCGTCAGAGTTTTTTTAAGGATAGAATATTTTGCAAAATCCTGATAAGATATTTCCTTTTCTTTTGAAAAGCAATAGACGATCATACAGAGAGCGTCCATGTTGGCTTTCATGTACTTGTATCGATCAGTAGTTCATCTATGTTAGCGTATATGAATATGGATCTGTTAGCTTTTTTTGTTTTTTCTCTATTTTTGCTCCCAACGGACAGGGCTTTGCATTAACCCTGCATGCAGCCATGCGAACCGATGCCCGTTGCACGGGAGGAAAAGAAGCGCCGCGCGCAGTTTCACGATATAGTTACTAATAGTAGAAAGAGTAAATTATATCCATGATACAACAACTTGTCACGTGGGTGTAAATTAGTCCAAGAACTTTCAAAATGCTCAATTTTGTACAATAACTTGACAGGTGGGTGCAAATTAGTCCAACAACTTATAAAATGCTCAAGTTAGTACAATAAGTTGACACGTGGGGTGTAAATTGGTCCAACAACTTATGAAATATTCAATTTAGTGCAATAACTTGGCAAATAGGTGCATCTATAGTCCAAACCTTACAACGGTGATGTATTAAGTATAGTAGATGGAGATGTGAATATATTTTATCTATTATATTTACATAACTTATTTGTTCATTGGTCCAAATTCAATAAATTCTAGAATAACAACATTAATGAGTATTATCGAAAGACTAAAGTACGTAAGAGAGACTTTGAGATTTAAGGTTTGTTTTGGGCTTCTTCTCATGCATTCAACAATTATGTAGAAAACAATTGTGTTTATGTCCTTTTAGATACTTTTTCATTACGAAACAAGTATTGGAGGCTTTAAAAATATTTATGCCAAGCTACTAAAACACATATATTGGTTTCCTTTTTAAGCTGAAAAATGCATATAATCAAATATATAGAAAACAACAAGGACGAACTTATCGATATTGAATATGAAAATTAATATTTTTAATCAAAATTAAATAACTATATAAAAAATAATGAATTTAAAGACACGACATTACTTCCCTATGCATTGAAAATTCTTATCTTAGTCAAATGCATTGTCATCGTGATGCGAACATCAATAGCTAATTAATACGTGAATATACTATCTATTACAGCCCCCCGACGTTAGGAAATACATTACAGTTGTCACGTTTGGACTATAGATGCACCAATTTACCAAGTTATTGCACTAAAATGTGCATTTTACAAGTTATTAGACTAATTTGCTCCCACCTATCAAGTTATTGCACTAAATTAAGCATTTTACAAGTTGTTGGACCAATTCGCACCCACCCACCAAGTTGTTGTATGGTGAGCGCAATTTACTCTAGTAGAAACTAGGTAATTAACCGAACTAGATAAGTTTTATGGGTTAAAACTACTCTCACATATCACGAGAATCTCTCTTCTCCATTCTTTACCGCATCAGCAAATTTAATAACATAAAACTCTATTGAAACTGGCATAATACTTTGATCAAAATAAAAAAATTTCCGAACCTAATATGGAGAAGAAAAGCAAAGGAGGGACCGTCATATAGGAATCCAAGTAAATGATTAGCCAAGTGGAATAATATATTATGGGAGATTTTTGAGTTAATTTTTACAATAGCATAGGTAGGTAATTTAAATAAAGATTAGGGATTATTTAGACTGTTTTCCTAATGGTAAAGGTGAATAATTTATATAAAATTTAGAGGATAATTTAAACTATTTTTATAATGTCAGAGGTCGGTAATTGTCGATAGGCGGTCTGTGATTATATATTTATATTTAATTACCTAGACAGCCAAGTTTAGCGTGGGCAAACTTTCCATATTGTTTTAGTCGATCTGTAGTAATATACTATTAGTTTCGTTTGTTGTTGCGTGAGCAAACTTTTGACATTATGTGATTACCCATCAAGCTAGTGAGTTAGCTAGCTAGAGAGTGAGGAAAACTTGTGATTGATTATCGTCTCACTGGTGGAAAAAAGAAGGTAAGGCAAGTAAAACAACTACATGTGGATTGTCCTGAGGACATCGCCATGTTGGACGTACACGAGCCAACCTCATCTCCAAGCTTCAAGTCATCACCATGTTGGACAACGTCTTCGGTTCGGATTCAGCCAACATGTCTGCAACTAAACTGCAACATCTCCCTCGTACGACATCCAATCAAGACGTTCTTAGATGTGTTGGAACCATGACGACGAGAAGCTTTTTTTGGTTCTAGTCATATCTCCAGAAGACTCGTGGATCATTTTGTGTGACCACAAAAAAGTGTTGTGTCACCTGTTTTGGGCCTTTTAGGCTTTGTATCGTGTCGGGCCTTCGTTCCATGTCGTGGGCGCCCCTAGCGCGCCTCCAACCCTAGCTCGCCCCAAACTTCATAAATTCAGTAGCAGCCGTCGTTTAGAATTGGGTTTTGCTTAGATTAATCCGTCGAGAACAGTTTCGTCGTCATCGGTTTCTAGAACCCCAACTATCGTGCTTAATAATTTATCTACAATTTGTCACTTTCCATTGAGCTGCGTTCTTTCGTGTTCTTGCTTATGTTCTTTCTTTCGTAGGAAGGGATTAGCCTTCTTGGCGAGGTCAACTGGGTTGTGATAGGGTTGAGAGGAGTCGTGGTGCTAAAATTGCAGGGTTCGAGTTTGCTGACTTGAAGCCGGATGAGTGTGTTGCGCTCCGCACAAAATGAGTTTCTCTTCACTTGGCGGAAGATCGGGCCACTTCACATCAGATTGGACGCACATCCTTTTTCCACATGCATTAAAAGCGACCTTGTAACGGACGATTTCGAGGAGGTCACACCACTGCAATATTGCAATCATGCATTCACAGTGACACGGATGTACACCAAGATTTGGAGGTACGTAAGCAGGTTAATCAAGACCAGCTTTTTCCATACCATAGTCAAGATTTTGGAATATAAAAATTTCTGATGGCAACTTGCAAAATCGGCAACAAATGTATATTCTACTTATAGTTTCTGTCACGTTAACTTTTTCAACCGCCTTTGGTGGATTGGCATGATGAATTATATCTCAAGGCTTCGATATGGTTCGATGAACACTTAATATCGTGCGTATAATGGGTTCACTTTTGAACCGACTAGTTGTGACGTTCGCCTATTCGTTTGGCACTCTTTCTACCGTGCTAACATCCTAAGATCTTCACAATTGTAGAACTTTTATACCAGTTATAAATATGATTAAAATATCATGTGATGGGATCTGTTGGCTACATATATATGCATTGGATAAGATGAAAAATTCAAAAAAATCATGAAGATAATTAAAAAATTAGGAAGATAATTAAACAGTGAAGTTGGTCACATATATATCCTGTTTGGTTGAGTCAAAAAATTCAAAGAAATCAGGAAGATAATTAAAAAAATCAGTGAAGTTGTTTGAGGGTTTTTAGAGAAGTTTTCTGATTTCCTCTAGACCACATTACATCCCTGTATGGTCTGAAAATTTGTGTGGATCTTTTTATGTTGTTCCTGGTTGTGAGAAAAATATCAAATAAAATAAAATAAAAAACACATGTGATTTCTACTAGTGCCTTATTGACAATCTTAGTATAAAAATTACAGAACTGCCATTTTGATGGTTCCTTGAGCTTTTCCATCGTACCTTGTTTTACATTGTTGTGCTACGTTTAGGACACGTCTCAGTCAGCAATTGTGACTTGTACTTTGGATACCTATTGAACTTTGCTATTCTGTATTCCTTATTTGCTACTCCTTGCTACATATTTTGTCTTCCCAAAGCTCTACATACTATACTTCAGGTCCGTGCAGTGAAGGACCCTTGCAATCTTGGTACTACCTCCTTACAGGTTTCATGAACCAGCCACCGGTTGTACCGTCCACTGCCTGCATTGGTAAGAACTTCGTAAGACGTGTGTGAGAGTGTGGTTCCACCAAGCCAACCACATAGTTGTAGGTTCTTTTTTATCACTCACCATGCCAAACGACGTTCCTGTTTTGGTTAGTCACTTGCAGGAGGTAACAAAGGAGCTAAATGATCTTTTCATGAAGGAGTTGAGCAAGCTAACAACGGAAGTCAAGGCTGCCTGTCATACAATTGAGGCTTTGGACAAGTGAGTCTCCACACTGACAACACGGGTTCAACAACTCGAGTCCAACCCCCAAGCCCAAAGAAGAGGATGCATATGATGAAGATTACCTAGATGAGGATGACGATGTTATCTTTTGGTCTGATGACGAGCCTGATCTCATCAAGACCAGAGCCGAGAAGTTACATCGTCGTCGTCTTCGCAAAAGTACAACCGGTATGGGAGGTAACGAGAACAGACGCAATCAAGGTAATGATGATCCTTACGCCAATGTTAAATTTACTATACCATCATTTTATGGATGTTATGATGCGGAGGAATATTTAGATTGGGAGATGACAGTAGAATAGAAATTTGCTTCCCATCTTGTTTCTGATCAGCATAAGGTTAGACAAGCCACTAGTGAATTTAAGGATTTTGCTATAATCTGGTGGCAAGAATATGCTTCTTTAAACATGCAACCTGCTTCATGGAGTGCTCTTAAACTTGCAATACATGAACATTTTGTTCATGTCTCTTATAAGTGTGATTTGCGTAAGAAGTTGCAACCTTTAGAGCAGGGAGACATGTCTGTTCGGGAATATTATCCCGAGCTACAAAAGGGTATGGTTCGTTGTGGGGTAGTAGAGGATCCTGAAGATAAAGTGTGTCATTTTTATGGTAGTTTGAGACGTTAAATTCGGGATTTGTTCACTATAAAGAATTTACTACCATCAACCAGCTGTTCCAGCTTGCTATGCTTGCAGAAAAAGAATTGCTGGGACGGAACAAGCACACCTACACCAAGACCTTCACGCCTCCGGCAAGTACACGATTGACGCCTCCATCGAGTATACATTCGACATCATCAGCGCCGGCACCAACTTCTGAGGTACACAATATGTCTAATGTGCAGGCCCTATAGAACAAGAAACCGATCCAACTAACAAGAGCTCGTCGAGTAAGTCTGCAAGTATCGTGTGCCACCGCTACAAGGGTATGGGACATGTCATGAAGGAAGGCCCAAGTACTCATGCTTTCATCGCTACAACCGATGGTTCTGGATATGTCAGTGCTAGTGATGTTGAAGATGATTTAGCTATTGCGACTAACATTGTTGCAGATTCAGAGGATGATGGGGGTGAGGCAATTGACTCAGTTGCCGCATTAGCGGGATTCCATAGTTTGGTTCTTGTACAGCGTACGTTGAGTTCGCAGGTGGAACGTGAGGACGCGGAGAGGATCCAACGCAAGAATTTATTCCACATGTTCCTCATCGTCAAGGATTGTCGTGTGCTCACCATAATTGATAGCGGGATTTGCAATAGCTTGGTGAGTTCAGATTTGGTAGAGAGGCTTAACTTGTCAACACGTATAATTTCAAATCCCTACCACGTAGAATGGTTGAACAGTAGTGGTCAAGCTAAGGTAACAATGTCAGCATGTATACATTTTTATGTTGGCTCTTATCATGATTATGCTGATTTTGATGTTGTACCGATGCGAGCATCATCTCTTTTGTTGGGTAGACCATGGGAATTTGATAATGATGTTGCACACTATGGAAGAACTAATACATATACTTTCATGCATAAGAACAAGAAAAAATTACTTCGCTTTCTTTATCGCCTACTGATATTAGAAAACATTTTCAAGAGCTTGTTGAAAAAGATAAAGCTAAAACTGCTAGTGTTGCATACATGAGCCGGCCTCATCTCCAAGCTACAAGTCGTCGCCATGTTGGACAACGTCTTCGACTTGGATTCAACCGATGTGTCTGCAACTAAACTACAACATCTCCCTCATACGACGTCCAATCAAAGCGTTCTTGGATGCGTTGGAACTATGATGATGAGACGCCTCTTTTGGTTCTGGTCCTAGCACTAGAAGACTCGTGGATCATTTTGTGTGACAATGAAAAGGTGCTATGTCACCTGTTTTGGGCCTTTTTAGGCTTTGTATCGTGTTGGGCATTCATCCCATGTTGTGGATGCCCCCCTGGCGCGCCCCCAACCCTGATATATTCGTTAGTCATAATCTAGTAGGATTAGATTAAAACCAACTTGTAAACCCTAGTCGGTCACCCTATATAAGGCGGCCTAGGGCAACCCCATGAAAGGAAAACCAATAAGCCATCCTGTAACCCTTTCCTCGCCCTTGCTTCCTGAAGCTTGGATGAGTTCCAGCAATACAAACACAAACACTGACACATGACGTAGGGTATTATACCTCCAGGTAGCCCGAACCTGTCTAAATCAGTGCCTCCTGTGTACCATCAAGCTACTCGCTCGACGATCCCTCGCCTACAAATCAACCACTCGGGTACCCCCAGGCGGATCTTGGGCCCTAAGGTATGAAAGTTGGCGTGCCAGGTAGGGGCGATTGTTGAATTTTTAATCTAGTTAGCTTGATGGCGGATCAATCTGGCGTAACCTTCCCGGTGAGCATGAAGGATAGCCCCAAGCACCTCATGGGCGCCAGCTTCTTCCCCGACTCAAGCAGCTCCAGTTCCGCCAGCGTCAACCCGTCGCCGGCGGGTTCTCCTTCACCAAGCTCGGGGGCTTCCCCCGATGTTGCCGGCCGCTCCTGCAGCAGGTCGAGCAGCTCAGCCTCCGGGATCGGATCCCAGATCTGCTTCCCCGACGCCGAGTCCCACCACCCGACGAAATCGTCGTCGGGCTGGATCGCATCAGCGACACGCTCACTGAATGCACACCATGTCCGAGTGGGCACTGGATCGCTCAGGGAACAAGTTCCCCTTCGGGCTCAAGAAAGCGGCCGATGACTACTCCGGTCGGGGCCTGCGTCGCGCGACTTAGATTCGATCTGAGGACCCACCCGAAACCACCCAGTTTCCGGACTGCGGTGAGTTTCAGATCGCTACGACCATCCTCCCATCCGCCGAGAACTCGGCTAACACAAGTTACACCATGCCGCCTGACCGCGAGGTGTTCGTATCTGTGGACCAGCCTTCTTAGAACGGGGAGACCCGGTCCCAGCGGCAGCGCCGCGTGGAGGCAAACGAAAACCAAGCTCGACGACGCACCACATAAGCCAAAGACGACCCCGTGGCTGACTGGGACCAAGACAACGATGACCCCCTGGGACCGCGCAACCTATAGGGCGAGTTCGAGAGGGCAAAAGCGGCATTCCGCACCCCGTCCGCTTTAAGGGCAGCAGCCCTCGCCAAGCTGGAGCACATGGAGCCCACCCCCGATGCAGCGCGCATCAGAGCTCGCCTCGTAGTGGCCCAAGAGCTGGAAGAGGAAAATCGACAGGCCAAATCAAGATCTAGAAGGTTGTACTCGAGCAGATCCCACTCCCGCAGGTCTGGGTACAACAGATTTGATCGGGACCAGCATCATCACATCTCCCACCCCTGGAGGTCATCAACGAGGAAGTCGAACATGAGCATATGGACGACCATCACCCAAATGAATCTAAAGGCAGACACCCTCGCAACCACATAAGGGGCAACCGCGATAGGCGACGGGAAGATCGCCGACCAGATGGCGACCTCCGCGACCACCTCCACAAGCCAGACCACGATATGCGGAGGAACCTCGACAATCACCATAGAGAGCATGACACAACCGAGCTGGAATGTCGCGAGCGGTACGACTGTGATTACTGCCGACCCGACAAGCATGGCGACCGGTCCGAGTACTCCAAAGACGATGACGATCGCCGCGCACGCCGTGCACTCGACGAACGCGATCGCTATGATCACTGCTACGGATCACCTCGCGGCTCGATCGACCAGGCGGCTGCTTACTTCCCGGTCATGCTCGGGAAGGTGGCACTTCTTTGGCTCTCAGGCCTACCGAAGAACTCCATCGACACATGGGCCGACCTCTACAAAGTCTTTACGCAGAACTACCAGGCCACCCATACTCGGCCGGGTACTAGATTCGACTTGGATCTGGTACGGCAGTCCAGAGGCGAAAGTCTTCGGCACTACACCAACAGTTGTTTCGATAACCATAACAAGCTTACGGACGTCGAGGAGAGGGACTTCATTGATGCCTTTTGCCGTGGCCTCTACGATAAGGATTTCTTCCGCACCATGTTCAAGAGCGCCCCCAATACGGTTGGGGAGATGATGAAGGTGGTAGAAGTGGAAGCCAATGCCGACGCCGCAGAGATGGCCTAGTTCCAACTCAGGGACAAAAGGACCAACCACCATGACCGACCGCCGAGCACAAAAAGGGGGAGCCATCGCGCAACAGGTGTACAGGGCCGACATCGTTGTTGCCACCGAAAGTGATGGTAGGGTAAAGTCAAGACTCCTGCCAACCGAGCTGACGCGCCTGGACGAGCCATGCCCCTTCCACAAGGAAGCAAAGCACTCGTTCTAGGACTGTTGGACCCTGAAGAAAGAACTCTGAGCCCCCCCAGTTCTGAAGAAGCCACGCTACAACGACAATCACGGTGACAAGAGAGACGGCAGCTACCGTAGCAACGACCGGCCACGCGCCGCCAATGTCAACAACCAGCCGGATCCGGCCGTAGGGCCATCCAACGAGCCCCATTGCGATTTCTAGCATGCTAACCGAGAAGTCAACTTCATCGTGGGAGGCCCGAACACCTTCCCAGACCAAAGGAAGAAGAAGCTCCACATCCGCGAGATCCATCTGATCGGCACCAATGAGGTGGAGTACCTGCGTTGGTCGGAGATGCCGATCACTTTCTCCAGGGGCGACCACTGGGTCTACCTGCCCGAGCCATGCTCGTACCCCCTAATAGTCAACCCGGTTGTTGACAGGGTCCTGCTGACCAAGGTGCTGGTTGATGGGGGCAGCGCCCTCAACATCATCTTCACCAGCACCCTAAACAGCATGGGCTTTGACTACGGACGACTTCGCCAAGCTGAACACCCATTCTACGGCATCTTACCAGGAAAGGCTTGCTACCCAGTGGGGAGGATCACCCTGCCGGTTACCTTCAGCACGCCCAAAAATTACCGAACCGAGTACCTGCACTTTGAGGCGGCCAACTTCAACAGCTTCTACCATGTCATCATCGGGCGGCCCATGCTAGCGCACTTCATGGCGATCCTCAATCACACCTACTTGGTGATGAAGATGCCAGCTCCCAAGGGGTCATCAGCATCAGGGGCGACGTCAAGACGTCATATGAGTGCGACGGCGAAGCCGTGCGCCTCGTCGATCTCTCCTGTCAGCTCGAGAATAGCGTACTCCTCGCAAGCGAGGCCAAGACCAACCACCCCTCCCTGCTAACGCAAGCGTGCCGGAGCAGGTGGCGACCATGACCGCGCTCGAGCCGGACTCGACGACCAAGACCATCAGCCTCTCCAGCGATGACCCCTTCAAAATGGCACTGATCGACCCAGGCCTCACTCCTAAATAGGAAAGTGTGCTCACCTCCTTCTTGAGGGATAACTGGGACATATTCGCGTGGAAATCCTCGGATATGCCCGGTGTTCCAAGGGAGAAGGCTGAGCACTCCTTGGATTTGGTGAAGACCGTCAAGCCGGTCAAACAGAAGCTTCGGCGGTTTGCCCAAGATCGCAAGGATGCCATTAGGGTAGAATTAAATAAACTCTAAGCCATTGGTTTCATTCGGGAGTGCAAGCACCCCGAATGGCATGCAAATCATGTACTTGTAAGAAAGAAAACTGGTGAATGGAGAATATGCATCGATTATACAAATCTTAATAGATACGCCCTAAGGACCCCTTTCCTCTTCCGCGCATCGACCAGGTTGTCGATTCTACAGCTAGATGTTTACTCCTCTCCTTCCTCGACTGCTACTCTGGCTATCACCAGATAGCCATGAACCCGGCTGACCAAGACAAGACGGCGTTGATCACGCCGCATGGCATATATTGCTACAACACCATGACCTTCAGCCTCAAGAACGCTGGGGCCACCTATCAGAAAGCAATACAGAGTTGCTTGTCTAGCTAGATTGGGTGAAACACCAAGGCATACATGGACGACGTCGTGGTCAAGACCTACGACCCAGAAACCTTGATCGCTGACCTCCAGGAGACGTTCAACAACCTACGGCGCTTCATATGGACACTCAACCCGACTAAGTGTGTTTTCGGGGTATCATCAAGCAAGCTCCTAGGCTTCATGGTAAGTGTTGGCGGTCGTTACAACCCGTTTTTGACCACCAATACTCTGGAATAAAAAAGGTTATATGTGAAATTCATTGCATCTAGATTTATTTCTAATAAAGTTCCATGAGTTTTGGTGTGAATCACTTGTGCAGGTACAATAACAAGAAATACGCGCTACAAGGGTCGGAATTGACCGATTTGGCCGGTTACCTACTTTAGCCGTACACGAAGCGAAGCATAACCTGGAGGTCGTCTACGTCAGCAACGACCAAGCGATGACCGTGCAGGCCACGTGGACCACCGCCACATCATCCCTGGGCCAAAACAATAGAAGTCCACAATGAACAAGTCATTCATGATAACCTAGGACCTAAGACGGTGCATGGGGGGCGAACTGGGCTGAAAGCCCAGTTCGGCCAAATTCCCCAGTTCGGCCAAATTCCCCAGTTCGGCCGAACCGCCCCCAGTACACAAACTGCCTCTAGAGATGAATCTCAAGCGTCCAAGAGCAAGGCGGTGGAATCCTGGGGTTCAGCCGAACCGACATGGTTCGGTCGAACTCATCCAGTTCGCCTGAACTCGGAGAGTTTGGCCGAACTGGCCGGAATCGACCTTAGGCTGCCTTGGCTGTTACCCAACCTCAACCGCCAAGAGCTGCTATAAATGGAGGTGTCCCATTCCCAGTTTCACACACACTCAAGCCAAGGAGCTCCACTTCTCATTCTAGTAGAGTTAGGATAGTTTAGTTGGGAGTTAGAGTTGAGTCGAGCTGTGCCTCGGAGGTTCCGGAGTCGTCTTCAGAAGCTCTGGTAAAGCTCTTGTATATTTTCCTTTTCTTTTGTTGACTTTAAGTTATCAATATAAGTTATCTTTGTCATCTTGTCTGAGTTATTTATACTCTGCTTCTACTTTCTCCTAGTTGCAAGTATTTCGTGTTTAGACTATAGTCGTTGTGATCTTAGTTCTTCATGTTCTTGTTTAAGTCTTTACCTTAGTGGGTTCTTAGTTTCTGTTCAATACTTGTGGTGAATTGTCACTGGGGTGCTAACAGGATTGCTTGCTTCTGCTAGCGGACTAAGTAGTTGTTGTCTAGTGTAGGTGTGGCACCTAGACTAGGTAGTGGCCTTAGGTTGTACCTGAGTTGGCACAGAGGTGGTAGCCGTTAGGTGGTGACAGCCCTATACGGCCTACGTAGTCCATCACGCCTGGCTCGGCCCCACAGGATCCCAAAGTGCGGCGTTGGTGGCACGCCTTCTCATCCCTTTATGCATGTCGTTGGCCCTGTTGTCCCAAAGCTAAGGTATTAGAGTTATCCTTGACCTGTTAGAGTTGTTTCCCAACTACTGTATCTCTAGACTCGAGTAACCTAGATAGACAAATACCCAGGAATCCTTTATCTCGTCTCGTTGTCCTCCCAACTAGCTACTCCTTTCCTATCTTATCTGAGCCACCCTTGAGCTGTGTGTCGCGTTATAACAACTCATATCCAATACTATTATCCCCTATCTTGCTAAGTACTGTACTCCTCTCTGATAGTCTTAAATACTCATTTACTAGTATTCTTGCCAATGCTTCCCTGCGGAAATATAAATTACGATACCTCGGATTACTCCCTAGTGAAGTGCTACAGCAGTAATTCTGTGCGCTTGTAGAATATTGATATATTTTTCTAAGCCATAAGGAAAACCACTGAGACACTTCTTACCCCAGTACCAGGATTCATAATTCTGATATTGTATCATAAGAAGTGCCAACAGTAAGCCAGCATGGCATTTACGAAAACCCAACCAAGATCTCCACTATTCAAAATCTGCCGCAACCCAAGAGCAAGAAAGAGGTGATGAAACTAACAGGAATGATGGTAGCCTTAAACCGGTTCATCCGCAAGCTAGGCGAACGAGGCGCCCCCTTCTTCAAGCTCTTGAAGAAGGCCGACAATTTTGAGTGGACGCCAGAAGCCGACCAAGCGTTGACCGACCTCAGGGCTTTCCTGGTGACTCCACCGGTGCTCACCGGACCAAACAAGGAAGAGTCACTCCTGTTATATATAGCAGCAACCACCTACGTCGTCAGCGCGGTCTTAGTCATGGATCGTAAGAAGTGCCAACAAGCATTTCTGGCGCTGTTGCCGGGGAAGTAATTGGCTAGATTACTTTTAAACATTTATCTTGAGCTATCTTAGTTGAGTATACCGCTACTCAAGCGGGTTTATCCTTGCTTTGTTTCATTGGTCTTGTCAAGCAGAGTAGTGCATGACTGGTTTCCAACTACCGTCAAACTATCAAGAAAATCTTGAGTCTCTTGTGAGGAAAGTGCGACCTCATGTTGTACCTCCTCAGAAGCAACTCATTCTGACGAACCTAGTCCTTCCCGTCGTTGAGTCGGATTCATTGAGGATGGCAAGCAAGACGATCCGCGAGTTCTCTGCTCCATCGAGCGAGAACGTGCGAGTCGGACCAGCTCCGCCAATCGGAGATGGCAACTTTGAGCTCAAGCCAGCCCTCATCAACATGGAGCAGGCTAGCCCATTCTGCGGCAAGCCGCACGAGCATGCCAACGCACATCTTCAGCACTTCCTGGAGATTTGTAACACCTTCACCATACGTGGGGTAAGTATCGATGTCGTTCGCCTTCGTTTATTCTCGTTTTCATTATTAGGCAAGGCAAAACAATGGTTTTATGCTGCCCGCAAAGCCATAGATTCATGGGATAAGTGCACTAGCGCATTCTTGCTAAATTTTTTTCCGGTTGGGAAAACCAACACCCTCCAGAATAAAATTGCTAATTTTCAGGAGTTCAAAGATGAAACAGTCCCGGAGCATGGGAACGCCTCCAGGACTATATTTCTGCTTGTCCTCACCATGGTATCCAGAATTAAATCATCATCCAAACATTTTACCACGGGCTTAAGAGCTCTGCCCATGAGTATTTGGATGCTGCTGCTGAGGTTCCTTCTTCTCGCTTGAGGAGAAGCGTTTAAAGACCCTCATCAAGAAGATGGTCGAGAACCAAGGTTGCACCGATGACCGTGCCTAACCACGGACCCGAGGAGTTCACCAGGTTGAAGCTCTGGACATGCTCGCTGCCAAGATGGACCTCCTGATGAAGAAGCTGGAGGCCCCTGCTCAAGAAACGGTTCAAGCCATGGACGTTAGCATGACGTGCGAGGTCTGTGGTAATGCTGGCCATTCGGGAAATGGCTGTCCCGAAATTCGAGAAGATGCCCACTACATCAACAACTCCAGAAACAATGGGTATCATCCGAACAACTACGGCAATCAAAGCTGGAATTCGCGCCCAAACCTCCCATTCGAGAGGCCTCAACAAGGTAATAACTTCAATTCCAGTAATTTCAATAATCAGCCATCACTTAGAGATCTTGTGCTAGGCTAGGGAAAAATTAATGAAAATATTAGTAAAAAGCTTGTTGCTAATGATAAAATCCTAGAAAGCATAGACTCTAGGTTGGATACATTCTCTTCTGCTATGAAAAGTCAACTGAGCTTTAATAAAATGATAGAAACCCAAGTTGCTTAGTTAGTTGCCGCTGTCCCTGTTGCTAAATCAGGGAAAATTCCGGGGCAACCCGAACCTCCCGTTGAATCAGTTAAAGTTGTTACTACGAGACAGGGAAAGACGTCTCGTAGTACGTTTCATATTAACCATGCAGGTGACATCTCAAACGTGGAGGTAGAAATACCAAGGATGGCTTACCCGCCAAAAGCTGCAAGAAGGGCGATCATGAAAATTCCTCCGGAAAGGAAGAAAGATCCCGTAGTGCCCATCATTCAGTGCACGATCTGGAATCGTCGCATTGGTGATGCACTCTGTGATCTGGGAGTTAGCGTCAACATTATGTCAAAGGTACTATTTAAAAAGTTATGCTATTCCTCTTTGTCTCCCACAACTGCCCAGGTACAACTTGCGGACTTGACAATTCGTTACCCCGAGGGAGTAATTAAGAATGTGCCGGTCCAAATTTGGGGGTACTACATCCCTATGGATTTTGTTGTCCTTGACACAGGGAGCGATTACTCGTTTCCCCTTGTGTTAGGCCGGCCATTTTTGAATACTGCCCGGGCCAGGATCGATATGGAAATGAGAGAAATCTCGTTCCGCATTGATGGAAAGGTGATATTCTTTAAGTTCGACCTCAGGAGGAGCAGAAGACAAAACCACTCCCTCCGAAGCAGAAAAGCGCTGAGTGTTTTCTAAAAGCACTCTTCAGTGGAGAGCTAGAAATACTCGGTGGAGAGCAGTTCGAGTGGGATGAGCTGACGGAACCAATGAGTGCAGAAGAAATGGACATCCTCATCAAAAGATACGAGGAAGAACAAGCCCTCTGGAATTCCCCAGAGGAGCCAATTCCACCGCCACCGACACCAAAGAAGACCAAGAAGGTGTGGCGGAAGAAGGTTGCATCGTCCGAACCAACCACTCCGGGATTGGACAAAGACAAAATCAATTGAAGACAGGAGGAGACCCGCTCACAAACTTTAAACTTGAGCTCTCACCGTGAGGAAAACCGGCTTGTATCTCATGTTTCCCTTCCAAAATTTTAATTTCCATCATTGCATTTGCATGTTTCCTTTTCCAAATTAAATGAACCACTTGTGCAATTAATTTGAAAGAGAGTAGAAAATTGCAAGCATGGTAAAAATAAATGGAGAGCAAGCTGAATTTTATTTAAATTGGGTACATTTTGTCATTCCAATCATATTTACCCTTTTCCAAAGTGCTCCATTTATTTCTTGTCATCACCAACCAGCACAAAACAGGTCCACCCCACTTCATATGGCTGCACACTCATCAATAACCATAAAATATGGCAGCATGGAAGTGACTCCACTAATTTCCACTTTGGTCATGTCAATTTTGCATCTTACCTACCAAAAACCACAAAAGTACCCATACCCTAATGTTGGACCTAGGCCAAATTTTTGTGTTGGTGGGAGGCAAAGTGGGCAGCACCCACAAGCCCGGTTCGGGCGAACCAGCCTGGTTCAGCTAAACCAGGGGGTGCCCTCCCCTTTGCCTATAAATGTTGGCCCTTGCTTGTGTGAGACTTACACCATTCAGTTCTGAAAAAAATTTGCCCAGAATCTCTCTCTCTAGTTCTTGCTCAAGTTCTTGCCCAAGTTTGGTTCATTTGCATTGATAAAAACCACAAAAATATTTTGCTTTGTTTGATCTTTGTGCTACAACTTGAACGTGTTTGTGGTGGTTTCCGACACCCATAAGAACGATCAACTTTTGTGGTGGTTCTTCATCCCCACAAAAATGACTGACCCTCGATCGACTAACTTATTTTGTTTGTGCTAACCCCATATTTTCATTCCATCGGGTAGTCGTTTCGCTAACCTTTTGCAGGAAACATGTCGAAGCTCTTCTCTGCTTTCTGACACTCTGCCTGGCTGAGCAAGTGTTTGGGAGAGGAGGATGCTGGGAGCTCCCCAGCACCGTCCCGTAGCTTGAGCTGGATGGAGGTGGACAAGCTAGGAGCAGCCAGTGTGGGCGGAGGCTCTGCCTCAACCCCAGTTCGGCGGCTCCTGAGCGAGGATGACATCATCCTCCGAACAGACCGGAGCGTGAAGCTTTCAACATGCTGCACCTAACGGAGTTCGAGCTTACCCATGTCTTCGAGCATGACCTGCTCGTAAGAATGGGAATGATCGAAGAATTCCTAGATGTGTTCGAAGCCATTGGCTGAAGCAACTTCTGGAGCGTCGATGAACTAGGTTCGTATCTCCATACCCTCGAGTTTCTTACAACGCTTTCATCTGAAAGGGAGCGTATTCGCTTTCGGTTTTTCAACCAAGAGTATTTCTCCTCTTGGAGGGATTTTAGTGTGGCTCTGGGTTTTGATCGCCGATGTTCTTTAGAGCCCTCTAAAGCTTTGGGAAAGTCTAGTCGAGATGGTTTTTGGCATAAGATCTCTAGGAACACTAATTGTACGGCTCCCCGTACCAACAACATCCATAACCTCAACTTGCGTTTCATGCATCGGTGGATGTCCATGACAGTGTTCCCGCGATCCGACTTGCGTCCAGTCAATCTAGTTGAGTTGCATTTGCTCTATGTTATGGTTAAGAAAGTTGTTGTTTCTCCTATTCAAGACATGGTTGCCCATTGGTTATCTTATCCCTCTCGTGTAGGTAGTGTGGCGGTGACTTCTCTAGTCACTCGCCTCGCTACCCGGTTGGGCGTTCTCGAGGGCGTCCAGCTAAATTACATTGAGACAGCATGCCCTATTGTAGATGTCGAGCACTTCGTGCAAGTCACATGATACGCCAGGCATTTGATGGGAACTTGGTCGTGATTTATCGCGGCTATACAACTTAGGTTGTATGCTGCCCAGAAATTGACCCTTCAATTGAATTCCGGTGTGGATGACTCTCCTCCTCGGAGACAGCTAGCCCGACACAACATTGTAGGCATAGGGCCAGTTACCCAAGGGTGAGCCAGGCGAGATGCTGGGCTCGCCACCTCAAAGGAGACAACAAGTCCATCATCGCAGTATACCGGTGCTGGGACATCTGGAGCAGGAGGCTCTAGACACTCCCAGGATTCGGATTACTTTGCCTTGGGCCATTGCGATTACACTCAGAGTACAGACTCTGAGTATTCCCATGAAAGGTACGGAGGGGGGTACGACAGTACATCCCATCCTTACTACCCTGGGCACTCTCAGTCACCATGCCGAGCGGTTACAACCCGTTTTTTACCACCAATACTCGGGAACAAAAGAGGTTATATGTGACATTCCTTCCATCTAGGTTTAGTTCTAATAAAGTTCCATGAGTTTTGGTTTGAATCACTTATTCAGGTACAATAACAAGAAATATGCGCTACAGGGGTCGGAATTGACTGATTCGGCCGGATACCACTTTAGCCGTACATGAAGCGAAGCACAACCGGGAGGTCGTCCACGTCAGCAACGACCAAGCGACGACCGTGCAGGCCACGTGGATCACTGCCACATCATCTCTGGGCCAAAACAATAGAAGTCCACCACGAACAAGTCATCCATGACAGCCTAGGAGGGCCACCAGCAGCGGGATCTAAAAGGATGAGTCATCTTCTACCTCTCTCAACTCACAACAAACCTATATCCTATCCCTCTATTGCTCTTGGTGTGGAAAAAGGACCCTCCCTTGGAGATTTTGATTGGAGCACTTCCTGAACAATCCGAGCACGTCCACAGATTCTATGCGAGATCCTCCACCATGTCATCCGGGTACCTTATTGAATCATTCTTTATTTCTCTTGGATCTGAGGCATGAACATGACTAGGGTTTGAGGCTCTGATCTGATATTCAACCATGGATTTGAACAACTTGTTGGGGGAATATGTTTGCCATAACCTAGTGATGTTGTAGTTAAATTTTTGGTGGGAAGAAACCTCATATTCATTGAGTTATTGGATCAGATTTCTTGGACCTCATGTGCATGTCCGCCGCTGTACAGTGCGGACGAACTGTCCGTCCGACCCAGTCGAACTGTCTGTCAGGCATAGTCAGCAGCGGGTGTGCATAGGGGCATCATGGATTATTTCATATATTCAATATTATTGATCTATAATTTAGTATTTCTTCAAGTGGTATATGTTCAATTGATATTCAAAGTGGTGTCTATATCAAGATTACAAGTGATCCTCGACTTTAAGTGATCATCAAGAGAAGAATGCATTCCTCACATACAAGAGCTCAAGTTGATCAAGTTGAAGGACCAAATCTTTGACAAAGGGGATGATGTCCCACATACCGGTATCAAGGTCAAAAGATCCTACATGAAGCATTCCAAGTAACCTATAAGTGGTATCCTTCTTTTGGCATCCCACAAATGACATCATTTCTACATATGTGATAGTTTCCATCAAAAATTAAGATTCAAGTATCACATAAAGGGGAGAGAGTATCACTTAACCCTTAGTATCAAATAAGTATACCTTTGTGGAAATTGATGACAAAGGGGGAGAGAGTGGTACAAAGATATGAAATATTGCAGAAGATGGAATGAGAGTGGAAGATATGAAATATTGGAGCCACTATGGATATGGACATGGACTTGGACATAATCAAGAAAGAGCAAAAAGGATCACAATTCTTGGACAAGGAGAAGCACACAAGTAGGGGGAGCAAGCTCATGAACGTGATTGATTGCATTTGATATGTGCATATTCATGTGTTTGCTTGCATATTGCATAAGGTTTTAAATTCAATATCCATGCTTGTATGATGTATGTTGACACCAAAAATTGGCACCAGGAAGAGGCTGACGTATGGGCCGGATTCGTTGAAAAGATATCATTCGGCAAAGGAGTTTTTTTCCCAGAGCATTCGGTAAAGACGTGCCAACTTCGAGTCCTTTAGTCGAGTCGTCGAGTTCTTCGAGAGGAATCATCGATCCGTCGACCTCCGTAAGTACCGGCAACCCTGCACCATGCCTAGTATCATGCGGTGGATTTAGGCTTTGGTTCAGGAAGGTTCCATTGTTAGATCATGAGCCATGCGGTGGGCTAAGTTTTAGCTTGGAACAAGTTATCGGTTCTATTGGATTTTGGCAAGATCTGATAGATCCATTAAGTTACCATGTGTTGCTCTGGATTTTACCTTTATGTTTAATTCATTACAACACTCTTTTGCCCAGTCCAGGTTGATTAGATTCGGTTCTAGCTCATAATGCACTGTGTTTCCATAGCCGAATTCGAAGTCAATCTGGATTGCCACGTGTTGCGGGTCCAAGCTCGTTGGTCTTGCGTAGATCTTGACAGAACCGGGTATCATGCGGTGGATGCAGGTTTTTGGGTCGTCTTAGAGCTAATCATCCGGTGGATTAGAATTTGATTCGATCTGATAGACCTATCATCATCAACGAAGCATGTTCCTTCTTCATGGAACCCGATTCGGCTATATAGCCGTATTCGGCAGTATCGCCACGAGTGAAACATGTACATGGTTTTGTTTTAAATAAAGAATGCTTTTAGCCTTCCATGTTTAGAGTATATCATGCGGTGGATTGATCTATTCTTGGTTGGTGGTGTGATTCCAAGCAAGTCGTATCATGCGGTGGATTAACTTGCTTGTTTCATGCTCGACGGGTTAAAAAGTACCTAGACATGCGGTAGACTAGTGCTTTTAATCTATGCATTCTTGTTTATTATGAAATTATGGTCATGTTTTCGCCCTTTTATTTATTTATCATGCTCTTTTCCTCGTTAATCGGTTATGAATATGCGCTACAATGTTTATTCAGTCAAATACCGATCTTTCGTCATGCTTACGTCACGCATTCGGCAGTGCGCTTCCTGCGTGCTTTGCCGATTGCCGAATGATGCTTTAACTGCTGACAGTTAGCTTCTCTGTAGCTATATGTCGTTCGAAACTGGCTCCGTAACCGCAATTATGGAACTATCTGGTATTACCCGGTACGTTCCAGGTGTTATTTGAACATCTTTTCTCCCTTTGTCAGTTTTCAGGAAAATTGACTGGCACGCTTTCGGATTCAAACGCTCGGGCCACGTGTAAAGCTAGCTAATTCGGCTTGCTGTGTGCTTGGCGTGAAGTGCGGATTTTACGTCAACACACTTTTTGGCACGCCCGGTGGGACACCACAAGCTTCGAAGATGCCTGAATTAAAAGACATTCTGGATGTCACTTTTGAAGAATTGTCTGATGAACATCAACAAATGGTGAAGACTGCTGCAGATCAGTTCATCAAGAAATGCTTGCTGTCTTTTGCTAAGAACAGTAGTGGTGCACCGTTTCTCAAGTCAGATCTGCCAAGAGTTCTTTTGCCGGGACAATCTGATCTTACTGAAGATGAAGAAAGGGAGAAGTTCTCTAGCTTGTTATACAAGGCTTTAGGAGAAACAATGACCAATCATAATGCTGCATTCCTGAACAGTTTTCGGCTCATACTGGTCAACATCTTTGGTCAACACGTTGATAAGCCTTTTGAGCAAGCGCATGGACAACTTGGTGGACCAACATATTTCAATGTTCAAGCATCGGTCCCAAAACGTCATGGTAAAGGTACTGAAGAAACTGAAGTTTCTGGAACCAAAGACGCGAGTGGACAGCCGATTCAACAAGAGCTTCAGCACGCATTGCCGAAACCTCGTACATATGGTGATATGGCCTTTGGCACCACGGGAAATCCACCTGCTTCTGCTTACAAGATATCCCCTCTGAACAACAGGCTGCAAAGGGATGTGTATGGGAACGGATATTCAGAGTTCATGGATTACAATGCTATCGACGCTCTCCCGAATCCCGGGTATGTTGGTACTACAGGGATGCCTGCTGGGAGACCAGGGAATCAAGATACCAGTATTGACCTCATGGTGCAAAAAATGACCGATGTATTGCAAAATCAATTCGGTCTGAAGCCTAAGAATCAAGGGTACATGTACTCGTCTCCTTTCCCAGAATGGTACCAAAGGGTATCATTGCCGAATAAAGTTAAGGTGCCTACAGAGTTCACTAAGTTCTCAGGACAAGATGATACTAGCACTGTGGAACATATAGCTCGATATCTGATGCAACTTGGAGAAGCTTCAGCAGATGAGGCTTTCAGAATCAGATACTTTCCTTTGTCGCTGACGGGTCCAGCTTTTACATGGTTTGCTTCTTTGCCTGCTCAGTCAATTTGTACTTGGAAAGACCTGGAGCAGAAATTCCATGCTCATTACTACATTGGCAGTACCGAGAAAAAGTTGGTTGATTTGACCAGCTTAAGGCAGAGGAATAATGAGACACCTACGGAGTTCCTCAGGAGATTTAGGGAAACAAAGAGCATGTGCTTTTCTCTGAACATACCTGATGATCAGCTAGCTGGTATGGCTGTAGCTGGCATGCTGCCTGCCATTCGAGAAAAGCTATTCGGAATGGAGTTCGATGATCTGGGCCAATTGTCACACAGATTGGCCTTAATGAGCAACCAGGCATATGGTTTCAAG
The DNA here is from genome assembly GCA_033239725.1 of Echinochloa phyllopogon. Taxonomy (NCBI): domain Eukaryota; kingdom Viridiplantae; phylum Streptophyta; class Magnoliopsida; order Poales; family Poaceae; genus Echinochloa; species Echinochloa phyllopogon. The sequence continues at coordinate 15,143,182 of BTCW01000015.1, read as the reverse complement.
AAAGATGCCAGATTTGCTAAACACAATGATGTAGCTGACATCTATAACCAATTCCTTGAAAGAGCAGATCAAGGAGATGAGTATGAAGATAGTGAGGAGATAGCTGCAGCAGAGATAGTGTGGGGCAAAGAACCAGTCATGGTGAATCAGAGGTGGATTAAACAGAATAAGGGCACCTATGATTTTGATGTAACTAAAGCAGATAAATTGTTTGACTATCTTGTAAAAGAAGGCCGGATCAAGCTACCAGAGGGGCATTCTATGCTTCGGCCTGATGGAGTGAAAGATAAAAGCTACTGTGGATTCCATGATAGAAATTCTCATTCCATCAATGAATGCAGGGTTTTTAGAGTGAGGATTCAGAAAGCTATCCAAGAAGGGCATCTGAAATTCGACAATAAGATGAAGTTGGACAATAACCCGTTTCCTCAGAACATGATTGGGTTCTCAATCAATATGGTGAATGTTGCCGAATCTGGAGAAAAGGGAAAGATGAAAGTCCTGACGTCGAGGGAAGCGAAGCAGAATGGCTCAGTCGATCCTAATCGGCAAATCACGATCGAACAGATTCGCGAGGAAAAGCCTCGTTTTCCGAATAGCCGATTTGAAATTGGGAAATCTTCTAAACTCAGAGTCACATCGCGCATTCTCCTCAATAAGTGGCAGCGTCAGCAAGAAAAAGAACGCTATCAGAGACGTGAGTACGAGGAGGAGAAGAGGAGGTGCGAAGAAAAAAGGTATGAGGAAGAACAAGAGGAATATGTCCGAGAACGAGAACGTGCACATTGGGATTGTGTCTTCTTCAGACACTGTTGGAACGAGGGTTTAAAGCTGCCTACATGGAATAACTGTCCTGAATGCAGTAATGGATATGTCGAACATAGGCAAAATGGTGCCAGTCGCCGATCCGTCCACGAAAGAATTGGAAGGATACATCCTAGTGATGATCGGCGTCTAAAAATATATAAGAATGATGATCAACCAAGGAAAAGACATGCTGATCGTAGATGGATTGATCATGAAGAAGAAGATCGTGAGTATGTCTGGCAAAAAGGACAGTGGTGTCCACCTGGTCTAAGAAAGAGCCAGAAGAGAAGAGTCCAACGCCTGAGGAATCAAGAGTTGAAACGAGCAGGAACCAGGATGAGATCGATATGGCGTCCAAAAGACAAACCTGACGAATCGGGTCATTCGGCTCCTACATGCATGGTATGTTTCTTGCCGAATGAATTTATGGCTCCAGCTAATCAAATTGTACAGGAAGAGATATTGTCAGAAGTGGATGAAGCCGAGCAATGTGGGTTAATGGCACAATTGGTATTGAATAAGCAAGCTATTTTCGAGAAGCCAGTCCAGAATCGGCACATGAAGCCACTGTACTTAAGAGGATATGTCAACGGAAAGCCACTGACGAAGATGTTTGTTGATGGTGGAGCTGCTGTTAATGTGATGCCATACAATACATTCAGGAAACTTGGCATGAGCCCTGGAGATTTAACGCCAACAAGCATAGTTTTGAATGATTTTGCTGGAAATCCTTCGGACACCAAAGGATGTGTACATGTAGATCTGATGATTGGATCTAAGATTCTGCTTACAACCTTCTATGTTATTGAAGGCAAAGGGGCATACAGCTTGCTACTTGGAAGGGATTGGATCCATGCGAATTGCTGTATTCCGTCTACTATGCATCAGCAGCTTATTCAGTGGATAGATGATGAAGTGGAAATTGTCCCAGCAGATGATTCAATTAGCGTGGCTAATGTGGAACCAGCCTTCTGGGAATATCAAGGCATAGATTGTTTCTCAGGTAAGGACTGGGGAGAAGGTCCTGTTGAGCCAGTCAGCAGTGATCAACAGCCGATCGAAGCAGTCGGCTCTTTTAGTAATTTTTAATGGATAATCCAATCGATGGGACTGACGGGAAGCTAGGACATGGATTTGTGTCGGCTGATAAATTAGAAGAAGTAGACATTGGAGATGGTGACAAACCAAGGCCGATATTCATCAGTGCTAGCTTGGATTCAGTTTTCAGAGAAAAGTTGATTGAGTTGTTAAAAGAATACAAAGATTGCTTTGCTTGGGATTATTCGGAGATGCCTGGTTTAGATCGTTCCATTGTTGAGCATCGATTGCCGATCAAGCCTGGTTATAAACCTTACAAGCAACCACCCCGGAAAATCTACAAAGATGAAGTGTTGACCGATGTGAAGAAAGAAGTGGAAAGATTAATAGCAGCAAATTTTATTCGGCCATGCAGATATGCAGAATGGATCTCTAATATTGTTCCTGTGTACAAGAAAAATGGGAAGATGAGAGTTTGCATAGACTTTAGAGATCTGAACAGAGCTACACCCATGGATGGATATCCAATGCCTATTGCTGACTCGTTGGTTGATGCTGCTGCTGGATATAAAGTGATTAGTTTCATGGATGGTAATGCAGGGTACAATCAAATTTTTATGGCATTGGAAGATATAGCGAAAACAGCTTTCAGATGTCCAGGACATATAGGGTTGTTTGAATGGGTTGTCATGACGTTTGGTTTGAAGAATGCCGGTGCAACTTATCAGAGAGCCATGAATTATATTTTTCATGAGTTGATCGGCAAGATTGTGGAGATATATATTGATGATGTTGTGATTAAGTCATTGGATCATGAAGCACATTTGGCCGACATAAGGAAAGCTCTAGAATGCACTAGGAAACATGGGCTCAAGATGAACCCAAATAAATGTGCTTTTGGAGTTTCGGCAGGAGAATTTCTGGGATTTCTGGTGCATGAAGGAGGAATAGGAGTTGGCAAGAAAAGTATGAAAACCATTGATGAAGTTGTTCCTCCAACTAATCTTAAGGAATTACAGTCATTACTTGGCAAGATTAATTTCGTGAGAAGATTCATATCAAATTTATCACAAAAGGTGTTACCTTTCTCTTCGCTGCTAAAAGTCAAGAAGGATCAGAAATTTGTATGGGGTGACGAGCAACAAAAGGCTTTTGATGAGATCAAGGAATACATGAAAGAACCACCAGTATTGGTACCTCCACAGCTAAACAAGCCTTTTAAGTTGTACGTGGCGGCCGATGCCCAAACTATTGGATCGGCCCTCATACAAGAATTTGAGGGAAAGGAAAGGGTAGTTGCATACCTTAGCCGGAAATTGCTTGATCCCGAAACGAGGTATTCGGCTACCGAGAAACTTTGTTTATGTGTTTACTACTCCTGTACAAAATTTCGGCACTACTTGCTACATGCCGAATGCGTTGTGTATTCAAAATTTGATGTGATAAAGCACATGTTGTCTATGCCAATTTTGAACGGAAGGATTGGCAAATGGATTTTAGCTTTGTCTGAATTTGAGTTAAAGTTTGAATCGGCAAAAGCTGTTAAAGGACAGATTATTGCTGACTTCATTACTGAACATCGCGATTCATCAGCTAATTTGCTTGAAATTACTCCTTGGGTATTATTCTTCGATGGATCTTCATGTGACAAAGGTGGTGGAGTAGGTATTTTGTTAGTTTCACCAAGAGGAGAGGTATTTGAATTTGCTATTCCTATTCAACCTACTGTCACTAATAATCAAGCCGAGTATGAAGCGTTGCTCAGAGGACTTCGATACTTGAGAGAAGCAAAGGCCATTGTAGTTGAAATTTTTGGAGATTCAGAATTAGTCGTAAGGCAACTAAATGGCGAATATGAGTGCAGAAACGATATCTTAAGGAATTACTATGAGGAATGCAAGCAAATCTTAAAGGAGTTTCAGTCAGTAATTCTGCGGCATATTCCTAGGAGAGACAATGGAGAGGCAAACAGATTAGCTCAAAGTGCTTCGGGTTATAAAGAGCTTCAAGAAGTTTTTGCTAATGATGTATATGCTTTCGGGAGTAATCTGGCAGAAGATGATTGGAGAAAAGAAATTGTTGATTATCTGGAGAATCCATCCCGAGAGGTTTCTAGAAAGCTCAGGTATAAAGCTTTAAAGTTTGTTCTTCTTGATGATAATTTATATTATAAATCCTTGGATGGGGTGCTGTTACATTGCTTAAATCAAGAAGAAGCAAAAAGGCTGATAAGTGAAGTGCATGACGGGCCACGTGTAAAGCTAGCTAATTCGGCTTGCTGTGTGCTTGGCGTGAAGTGCGGATTTTACGTCAACACACTTTTTGGCACGCCCGGTGGGACACATCAATTGGCTTACCGAATGAAATGGGTTATTAGGAGAACTGGGTACTATTGGCCCACAATGTTAGAAGACTGCTTTGAGTATTACAAGGGATGCCAAGATTGCCAGAGATTTGGAAACATTCAGAGAGTTCCAGCATCAGTTCTGAATCCTATTATCAAGCCATGGCCATTCAGAGGGTGGGGAATAGATTTGATTGGCCAAATAAATCCTCCATCTAGCAAGGGGCATAAGTTTGTGCTTTTAGCAACCGATTATTTTACTAAGTGGGTTGAGGCGATTCCATTAAAGAAGGTGACATCAGAGAATATGGTTGAATTTGTTAAAGAACATATCATTTACAGATTTGGAATTCCTCAAACAATCACCACAGATCAAGGAACTCAGTTTACATCCTCAGAGTTTAGAAATTTTGCTGAAAGTACAGGCATCAAATTGTTGAATTCTTCTCCTTATTATGCCCAAGCTAATGGTCAGGCAGAGGCTTCTAACAAGATTATGATTAAAATTATACAGAAGAAGATTGATCAGAAGCCAAGAAAGTGGCATTCGGTATTAAATGAGGCTTTATGGGCTTACCGAATGGCTCCACATGGGGCTACACAGACGTCTCCTTATGAATTGGTATATGGACATCATGCTATCTTGCCATGGGAGATGCAATTAGACTCAAGGAGAATAAAGTTGCAAAAAGATTTAAGTTCTAAAGATTATAATGATTTAATGATGGATGAATTAGAAGATTTGCATATGATTCGTCTCAGGGCCTTGGAAAATGTTGAGAAAAATAAAATGCGAGTTGCTAAATATTACAACAAGAAGGTGAAAGTCAAGCAATTTGCAGAAGGAGATTTAGTTTGGAAAGCAATATTACCGATTGGAACTAAATACAGTGCATTCGGTAAATGGTCTCCAAATTGGGAAGGTCCTTTCAGAGTGGTCAGATGCGTGCCTGGAAATGCATATGTCCTGAAAACTTTGCTAGGAGAGGAGTTTACTGCTGCTATCAATGGGAGATACTTGAAGAAATATTATCCTAGTGTTGAGGTTGATCGCTGATTGAAATATTCAATGCCAGGACAACTGAAACAGCCGGCATTCGGGAAGGAGCCGCCTTTAGAACAAATGCCAACAGAAGGAAAATGGCCAATACCAGAATGTATTGCCCTTAGTACAAATATTTTGCATCATGAGTTTGACCAAGTTATCACAAAAAAGACTGCAAAAGATAAGTTTTATTGCCGAAATTCCATAATCCCTAGTACAAACTAATGGGACAACCTATTCAGAACAGACTGGGGATGAATGGAATCGGCAATGGCGACGCCATGAGCATCAAGGCGATCTATGGAGGCCTCAATATCACCGATCTCCTCCGGATTGCCATTGGCAAAGCCGGGCGGTAGCCTGGAATAGTCAGTGCCAGTGTGCGTCGACATGGCGACTAGGCCTGCGGCAGTGCCCAGACGGATGCCGTGTAAGGCCACCTCATCGATACGGCCTGCCACTGCACCGAGGCGAGCTTCTGGCGTGTCCCCAGGAGCATTCACCTTGTTTGCCAAAGACTCAACCAATGTCTTCAGCTGATCGAGTTCGGCGTCGCGATCTGTAGGATTACGAAGCAACGACGGGTTAGTCCAAGGTCAGATTGAAGTTAAGCGAACCACAAAAATTACCGTCGATGGTCTCGAGCAGCTGCTTGTGCTGGTGTTGCCACTCTAGATCTGCGATCCCGGCTTGTTTGGAGATGACCTCCAGCTCATGCCGAGTGTCGTCACGTTCCTGCTTGAATCGGCGGGCATCGCTATCTGAGTAGCGCAGATCCCAGTTGGGCCTGGGGGATCGGCTAGATGACTCCGAAGAATCACCCGCTGCAGCCGGAGCCGCAGTCGAGGCAGTAACGGGGTTCCATTGGATGAGCCTGAAAGCACAAAGAAAGTTGAGAATAAGGCAAAATCTGGAGGAAAGGATAAGGAGAGGCAGACAGTCATCACCTCCGACGAGCACTGGCACGGCTCCCTTCAGCTTCGTCGACGGCCGGGCGTCTTCCGCTGTTGTTGGTCATTGGGGTTTTCTGAAGATTACTGTGCTCGAAGAAGAGGGGGCTCAGGCTAGCAGAAAGCTTGGAAGACGGAGGATTTGATAAAAGATTAGGAGCGCTCAAGGTTCTTATTTATGGAATTAACGAAGAGATCGTGGCCGAAGGTTGTGGTGCATATCCCAAGGAGTTCGGAAGGTGGAAAGGATTTTCCAACCGATCGATTTCCATGTCGTTTGGGATTCTTACCGAGTCGTATTCAGTTTTGACTGGATGAGATTCGGCTATGTTGTGTTTGAGGCGTTTTCGGGTCTGACACTGTTACAATCAGCTTTGCCGAATGAGTTATCCACAATGGAGAAAAAACAGAGTTAAGAAATGACAAAGTTGCAGGATTGATAGAGCATTCGGTTATTAATTATTTGTTACAATTACAAGCCCAAGTACTTTGAGATTACATTTTTAGCATCTGATATCATATTGCTAATACTCTCTAATAAGTTTTTGTCAGCCTCTTGGGTTCTAGCCAGAGCAGCAAGCTTTGCCTTGAGTTGTTTTTCTTCGTTCAGAGCTGCTGAAGCTTCCTTTCGCATCTTCTCTGTTAATTTGGGAAGCTCAACTATCTTCTTCTCATCAGCTTCAATTTCGGCCGATAGATCTCTCAATTCGGCTTCAAGTGCAGCTTTTCTGGCCTTCTTCTTTTCAAGTTCAGATTCCAATTTGGTCAGTAATTCTTTGCTGTTCTGAGCTTGAGTATGCAGGTCTTTCACAGATTGTTTGGCTGTGGATCTCTTCTGTTCCAGAGCTGGTTGAGAAGATTGGTTTTTTAGAGCCTGCTTTACTGCGGCGTATTGTTGATCCAAATGAGAAACTGGTTCCAAAGAAGTTTTGATATCATCAGGGAGTTCTTGGTCAATGGATTCCAGTACATCCCTTAAGAGATCAACATCTTTGACTTGATCTTGGATACTCTTGTGCAGCAAAGCAAGGATATCTTTCAGCTTTGTTTGATTTTCTTCTGATAGAGTTTGCCCAGAAGATGTTTCTTCCCCTTGTTCGGCAACCAAGTCGTCCACAGCAAAAGAATAGCTGGATGATGAAATGGATTTCTCCTGAAAGAAAGTCTTGCCGAATTAGTAATAATCCGCTGAGTAAAAGGGTAGAGAAAGTTGAATGATTTTGTTTACCTCGTTCCTGACTTCCTGAATGGGGGAAGGAAGCCTCTCAGGCTCAATGGAAAGATTCTGTGTATCTTGCTGAGGAGAAGCTGGAAGATTTCTTGGTGAAGATAGTGCTTCTGATTGAGGAAGAAGTTGCAAAGCTAAAGATGAATCGTGATGAGGAGAAGAGCTCTCCAAGATTGGATCCATTGAGGATTGTTCTGCAGTTAACAAAGAATGAGTGCCGATGAAAAAGAGGTTAAGAGGATAAAGTAGTAGAATTTTACCAATCAATGAAGCATCAGCAAGATCTGTACTGATTGCTAGTTGCTGTTCTCTGATCTGAAACCAAGAAGAGATAAAGCTGAGCAAAATACCATTGGCATTATGGTCAAAGGAAGAAGGCTCTGACCTTGATAACTTTTTTGCTGCTTGTTCTTTTCTTCTTTACAACTAAGGGAGCAGTTAAAGGAAGGGTTTTCCTCTTGACAGATGATGGTCTAGTAAGTATTGGATCTAGAGAAGCCTGTCTAGCCATCAATTGAGCCAAGGTAGGAGATTGGTGCCCCAAAGCAGATATTGGGCCTGCAGCTTTGTACAAGATCGCCCTGGCAAGAGGGGCAGGTGTTATATCCTGCAAGATGACAGAATCAGAATCAATCGGGGTTGATATTATTGAGACAGATGAAGGGATAAGCGTATTACCTCTGAAGTTGGCTGATAATCGGGCATTAACTCGAAGCAAAAGGGATGGATTGGCATGTTGAAGATATGATCATGAAGTTCTTGCCACCAGAGAGTGAAAGAAGGATGGGCAGATATTATTGGCACAAAAGGATCAGGTGCATAGATAGTTCCACAGCATTTATAAGTAAAAATCCTTCTTGTCTCTGTGGAATCCTTGACAATCTCCCTAGGCTTGAGAAATTCATGAAGAAATAGCCTAGGGGGCACTTGGCCACATCCCAACTGTCTAGCCATCATATTTGGCTGATAATATTCGTAAGTGCTTTGAACCAGCCTTCCTCCACAGAATTCGGCTGGCAGGATGCAGGGCTGGATGAAGGCATTGAAAATCGCTATAGATTGTACATCAGTGCATCCAGTTTCAAAGCTGAATTCGCAAGGGAGAGTGAGGTTGTCATTGTCCAGATATGGAAACCAAAGAGGATGAGCAAAGCCTTTGAAGAAGAGCTCGAACAGTTCACCGATGTTCTTGTTGATAGATACAGTGGAGGCAGCTTCTCCATAGGTTTGACAACCTTTGGTTCTCCGGGTTTCTCCTTCTTTGTAATTGATTGAAGGAAAGTCTCGGCTGTTGAGATCAATAGCGACGATTTGATGCATGTACAACTGCAGCCACATTTGGACAAACCACCAAGGACCGTTGACACAGGGGATTTTCTTGCTGGTATACATCAGGTGGGTGGTTTGATTGAGCATATGGTAGACACTTCCCAGGAGGTATTTCCCAAGTGGAATGAGTTTTCCGGCAGCCAGCTCTTCAGCCATCACGATATGATTCAGGGTTGGCTCATTGGCTTTGCCACAGAAGACTGATCTGCATAGCCACATGTTCAGGAAGGCTCTATATTCGACATCGGTCAGGGGGCCATCAGACATATGGTTCTGGATGTATCTCTTGTATCCAACCCCTGTTTTTACTCCTGTCTGCTTGGAGGAACCTTTGTGGTCATATGGATATACGGTTCCTGTAACGTTCAGGCCGGTCATCATGTAGACATCGGCCAAAGTGGGAGACATTGGGCCATGACCGAAGAGAAAAGCATTTGCACCATTGGACCAAAAATGGCAAGCTGCAATCAGAAGGTTCTCGTTCTTTGGTGTTTCGGCTAGTGACAGCTCCAGGCAATGAGAAATGCGCAGATGGTCCCAGTTCTGTGTTTGGGGGCTTTTGTCATCAGATATCCTTTTGTACCAATTTCTCCAGCCGGCAATTGGGGGCAAAGGCCAGTTCTTGAAGGCGTCTTGCCACTCATGAGATTTTGTCAATGAAATCTTGAAAGGAACCCTCTGAGATTCAGCCGCGATGAGTTCGGAAGGATCTGAATTCCCTACAGGGCCGAGGAAGTAGGATGGAGCTTTTTCCTCGACGGGGATAAGGATTTCGGCAGCTAGTGCCTATCAAGAATGGAAAGAGATGAGAGGAAATTTAAAATGCAAATCGAAAGAAGAATACCGAATGTGCTTGAGGGGATTGAAGTTTACCTGGAGGGCAAAATCTTGGTCCGCCATTTGAAGATTGAATCTTGGAAGTCGATAACCTAGGGTTCGAATCTGGACGAGAGCTCTAAAGATTCAAAAGGAGAAGCGGGTGTCGAGCAGAACTAACTTGGGAATGTTGAGTGCTTCTGGTCAATTCCGAGATAAAATTATCTTTTATCCCAAAATTGAAGGGGCATGTGTTGACACCAAAAATTGGCACCAGGAAGAGGCTGACGTATGGGCCGGATTCGTTGAAAAGATATCATTCGGCAAAGGAGTTTTTTTCCCAGAGCATTCAGTAAAGACGTTCTGCGGTCGGGAACGCATTGTCATTCGGCAAGAAAACTATTCCGCAGGAGGAATTCGGGAGTGCGTGATGACGTGGATCAAGTATAAGGAAAAGGCTGGTTTAACTTCGAATGCAAGACGGATACGGTGCCCCGACGTTTATCTTTTTAGGAAATAAATAATGTAATCGTAATCGACTAGGAATCGTGTCGAAATCTGGGTATAAATATAAACCCATGGTAATTGTAAAAGAGTACAATCAATCACACAACAAACCGGCCCCGTGCCAACTTCGAGTCCTTTAGTCGAGTCGTCGAGTTCTTCGAGAGGAATCATCGATCCGTCGACCTCCGTAAGTACCGGCAACCCTGCACCATGCCTAGTATCATGCGGTGGATTTAGGCTTTGGTTCAGGAAGGTTCCATTGTTAGATCATGAGCCATGCGGTGGGCTAAGTTTTAGCTTGGAACAAGTTATCGGTTCTATTGGATTTTGGCAAGATCTGATAGATCCATTAAGTTACCATGTGTTGCTCTGGATTTTACCTTTATGTTTAATTCATTACAACACTCTTTTGCCCAGTCCAGGTTGATTAGATTCGGTTCTAGCTCATAATGCACTGCGTTTCCATAGCCGAATTCGAAGTCAATCTGGATTGCCACGTGTTGCGGGTCCAAGCTCGTTGGTCTTGCGTAGATCTTGACAGAACCGGGTATCATGCGGTGGATGCAGGTTTTTGGGTCGTCTTAGAGCTAATCATCCGGTGGATTAGAATTTGATTCGATCTGATAGACCTATCATCATCAACGAAGCATGTTCCTTCTTCATGGAACCCGATTCGGCTATATAGCCGTATTCGGCAGTATCGCCACGAGTGAAACATGTACATGGTTTTGTTTTAAATAAAGAATGCTTTTAGCCTTCCATGTTTAGAGTATATCATGCAGTGGATTGATCTATTCTTGGTTGGTGGTGTGATTCCAAGCAAGTCGTATCATGCGGTGGATTAACTTGCTTGTTTCATGCTCGACGGGTTAAAAAGTACCTAGACATGCGGTAGACTAGTGCTTTTAATCTATGCATTCTTGTTTATTATGAAATTATGGTCATGTTTTCGCCCTTTTATTTATTTATCATGCTCTTTTCCTCGTTAATCGGTTATGAATATGCGCTACAATGTTTATTCAGTCAAATACCGATCTTTCGTCATGCTTACGTCACGCATTCGGCAGTGCGCTTCCTGCGTGCTTTGCCGATTGCCGAATGATGCTTTAACTGCTGACAGATAGCTTCTCTGTAGCTATATGTCGTTCGAAACTGGCTCCGTAACCGCAATTATGGAACTATCTGGTATTACCCGGTACGTTCCAGGTGTTATTTGAACATCTTTTCTCCCTTTGTCAGTTTTCAGGAAAATTGACTGGCACGCTTTCGGATTCAAACGCTCGGGCCACGTGTAAAGCTAGCTAATTCGGCTTGCTGTGTGCTTGGCGTGAAGTGCGGATTTGATGTCAACAATGTATGCTAGTTATAGGAGTTGAATGATGAAATACTAACTAGCTTGCTTATGTTGGTAGCTAGATTTATGTTATTTTCGTGTATACCTAGAACCTTGCCTATAATGTTGAAATCATGAGATATCTAGTGTGTTTCTTGTGATGTGTATCTAACCATGATGCTAAGGATGGACTTCAATGTGCAAGCTTAATTGGTATCACGCTACAAAGGTTTATCGTATATACCTTAGCATCACCAAGAAGTGTTAACACTCCCAAAATTTCATATCTATGCATATGTGCAAGCTTGAAAGCAAACCATTTGAGCACATATGTAGGAGGAGTTATCACTACCTAGTCGGATTTTATGGTGTTTATCCAAATTATAACATAGATCTGAAATGTTGGATAAGTAACATAAAATCCAAACAAACTTAATTTCCATGTCTTTGTAAAGTTGTCATCAATTACCAAAAAGGGGTGATTGAAGGTCCTTGTTTGGTTTTGTTAATTGAGTGACAACTAAGGTGGACTAATATATGTTTAAGTGAAATACATAGGTGATTAGTCCACAGGTAATTATGTGATGAGCTGTTGCGCTGACTTCTGAGTGGTTGAAACTTGGGTCGGACAGTCCGTAGCATGGGCTCGAACAGTCCGTGACTTGAGTTTTGTGGTAGAGCTCACTCTGTCAATTTGTGTGAACTAATGGTGAAGAGAGTGAAAAACCCTTTAAGAAATGTTTGTGAAAATGCTAACTCACTCATACATAAGGTGGTACACTTGTAGAGTTGGCACATTTGCAAATGAGTTGAAGAATTTGTTGATGGTTATGGTTTGTGGTGATATTGGTTTGTAATTATGCTTTGACCCAAAGTGTTTTGGGTCAAGTATTCTGCTGGGATGGGGAAGTCCTCTGAAAGAGCTTTCCATAGAGTCCAAGATCACCTAATTCGGACATCAGAGCTAAAAGTTAAGGCCATTTTACCGAGCTTTAGTTGTGCTGAAAAAAGAGGGACGGATAGTCCAAGGAATAGGGTCGGACAGTCCGTAAATTCACTCAGTTTTACACATAAACGTTTCCCACTGATCTAGGGGGTCGGACAGTCCGTGGATGCCGTGTTTTTCACGGTTTGGAACACAACGGCCAGTTTTTTAAATGATGGACCGTCCGATAATTGACCTCGGACAATCCAAGGGAGCCGTTAGAGCTCGAGAGAAGAGTGTAAAGGCTAGTTTTTCCCCTCCCTCTATAAATAGAAGGGTGCCTGGGGCTTGGAGAGGGTTGAGCATCTTGGGAATGTGTTTCCCATGGTAGTGCTTGCCTTGGGAATCTACTAACTCACTTATGCTTGCGAGATTGCGAATCTATTGCGAGTGAGTGCAAGTCTAGTGCATTTGCTTTGAGAGATTCCATCGAGTGGCACTAGGTGTTCGTGTTGCAAGCCAGTTTGCTTGTTACTCTTGGAGGTTGCCACCTCCTAGATGGCGCTGTGGATTGTGGCTCCGTTGAAGCACGCAAGGAGATTGTGCGGGGCTCCGGAGAAGGCTTTGTGAGGGGGATTGTGCTCACCCCGCGGGGATCGCGAAGAGCAACTCTAGTGGAGCGTGTCATTGAGTTACCGCACTTGTGAGTGGTGTCTTGGTGTGCCCGTAGTGGCCAGTGGCTTGAGAGCCTTGCCCAACAACCATCGAGGTGTTGGTCGACACAACGAGGACTAACTTGGTGGCAAACAAGTGAAAATCGAGATAAAAAATCACTATGTCAACATTGTCTACTCTTCTCGGTGGTTTGCACTTCTTGATCACAAGCATTGTATTTATGTCCTTATATATCTTGTGCTTGTGTGGTTGCTCTAATAATTAGTTGGCTTGTGTAGCTTGCTAGTTGTCTTCTTGCTTGCGTAGCTAGAAGTAATGATCTTGTGACTAATTAGCTTGAGTAGCGTAATTTGTCTCTTTGCTTAGTTTGTGCAGCTAAGTAAATTGAGCCTTTGGATTAGACTTGTTTAGTCTTGTCTATTGAGCATTGCTAGTGAGCTTAGGAGCTTTGTGTTTTTGCTTACTAGTTGTGTAGGAGCTCCCCGGTGTGTGAAGTACTAGTGGCAGTTCGTGACTCACCGGGTCTGGAAGAAACATAAGATGGGAAGGGTGTGGAGCACCCCTGTTGGAAATGTCGCCCTTCATGATGTTGCTGACCCGCTCGTGGATCTCGTCCTAATCCACAATCATGTTGTGCTCCCGAGTCGGGTCATTCTGACCAGAGAACTCATACGCCGGGTGCACACGCTCCTTGATGGGTTGAATTGCTCGGGCAATGAATGAAATCATCACGACCGGGGCTGTGAGTCCGGCCAACTTCAACACATCAATCTTGGCCAACAGCTCGTCCACCTGCTCCAAGTCCTTCCCCCTTGGTGCCTCCCTCCAGGAATCAAGCTCTACTATAGGAAAACCTGACCTCCCCGGTAGCATTGGCGGATGGTCTCTCATGAATAACCAAGCCTCGCACCACCTCTTGTTGCAGTCGTTTAGCTCCAGATCGAAGTATCTCTTTGCCATTCCAACCCGAAGCATGATCCCTGCCCCACCAGTGATCCGGGTCGGACCATCACAGCGCTTGCCCGCTCCAATCGCCTTGACTCGGTACAAGTACCTCCACAGATTGAAATGGGGAGCGATGTCCAGGATCCTATTGGGATTAAGATGTGAGAGTTGTAGACCGTATTAGTGAAGGCCATGGAAGAAATAACTGGTCGGCACCCCGAACCCACACTCGACGAAGTGGGCGAAGTAGGCGACCTCACCGGTGCTCTTGAACGGCTGCTTCTCCTTGTCTGGCACCCTCCATGCATCGCATTCTTCGGCGGCGGCATGCCGCACCTCACCATGGCCTTAAGCCTCACCTCAGTCATGCGCGACTTCCCCCAACTGGACTCCTGCTCCGGCACCAGCGGTGCGGCAGTGGCAGCGAACTTGGTGGCCATGGATTCGGCTTGGCGGCGGCGATAGGAGGGATGAATGTAGGCGGGGGTGTGCAGCCGGACTAGCGAGGACAGATCCACGTGCCTACTGGAACGGTGGGGAGCTCGTTTTGGCGCAATGGCAGAAACGGCGGAACAACTACTGTACAGAATGTGAATGGTGTGGCGCAACGAGGAGGACGACGATGACGGTGCCCGGTGTGGCGTATTTATAAGGCGATGGATGACTACCCTAATGGCTCCGAAACTAACGGATAGAATCCGCGGGATTGGCGATCCGTAATCCGTTAGATCCAAAATTGGCGGACGAAATAAGCTTCCTTTTTCAAAGGACTCGGTGCATCCAAAGGGACAAAGCCATTCGCCTCGCACGCTCACGGGGTGGGCATTCAACATGGACTCGGCGCGTCCAAACGGACCAGGCCAGACACCTCGCATGCTCGGAGCTAGGCGCTCCACACGGACTCGGTGCGTCCAAAGGGAATAGGCCAGACACCTCGCATGCTCGGGGGCTGGGCGCTCCACACGGACTCGGCACGTCCAAAGGGACCAGGCCAGATACCTCGCACGCTCAGGGGCTGGGAGCTCGACACAGACTCGACGCATCCAAAGGGACCAGGCCAGACACCTCGCATGCTTGGGGGCTGGGCGCTCCACACAGACTCGGCGCATCCAAGTGGACCAGGCCAGACACCTCGCATGCTCGGGGACTAGGCGCTCCACACGAACTCGGCGTGTCCAAACGGACCAGGCTAGACACCTCGCATGCTCGGGTGTTGGGCGCTCAACACGGACTCGGCGCGTCCAAATGGACCAGGCCAAACACCTCGTATGCTCAGAGGCTGGGCGCTCGACACGGACTCGGCACGTCCAAATGTACCAGGCCAGACACCTCGCACGCTCGGGGGCTGGGCGCTTGACATGGACTCAGCGCGTCCAAAGGGACTAGGCCAGACACCTCGCATGATCGGGGGCTCGGCACTCGACACGGACTTGGCGCATTCAAAGGGACCAGGCCAGACACCTCGCATGCTAAGGGGCTGGGCGCTCGACATGGACTCGGCGCGCCTTCAAGGCCATACCAGACCCTCCGTATGTTCGGAGGCTGGGCGCTAGGACGGGACGCGGCGTGTTCTCGAGACCATGGTGACTCTTTTCTCCTAAGAAGGGTCGGTCGCCTAGTTTCCCCTTGCAAGTGTTAATACCCAAACTCGATGGGTTTACAAGATAAACTATAGTCGGCCATGGGCCGTTTGCAAATACAAAGACATAAACTGCCTACTTGGCAGCACATAGGTCACTACAGTAAGGTTTTTAGCCCAAGCGAAACCAGTCTAGTCTGCACGGAGCTCTCGCTGGCTTTCTTGTGGCATTACAAAAACCGAAGAACCTTGTGCGGCTACATTGCTGGAAGAGGGCGGCATTTGAGTTACCCTCGGCGCGGAGATTTGACCCTGGCCGGCGCCATTCGCTAGCTTCCTAGTGAAGTCGACCCCCATCTCAGCGACATTGAGCTTCACCACCCCCCCCCCCCCCCCGCCGCTGCTCTCGCCCAGCGTCTGCTTCACAACTCGCTGGCTTTCTTCTGGAATCAGTGGTGCGCGTTTCTGTGCATCGCTGTGGCTGCTTCGTTCCCACTCAAGAACACATCAGGAGGATGAATTTTGGGACACAACATGCTGGTGACTTCAAGTGTGTTGTTCTGGTAAACTAGGCAGAGGCGTCTATTTATAGGCGCGGTGGGCTAGCTACTATTCGCTCGTGACCTGCTAGCAGCTAGGGCATACATACGCATGTGCGTTGCATTTTTCTATGCAGTCATTGATTGCGCTTTTGACCGGGCATGCCTGGTAAGCGGCTTTTCCGCATTATCGTAAAGCACCTGTTGATTCATCGACGCTGAATGTTTTGGCCTTTCCTAAGGTGAAGGCACGCTTTCACCTACTTTTCCAACATGTTGTCCAACTTCCTTTTTTGTTTTGGCTCCTCGTGGTAGCAGCATGCTTCGACCAACCCTTGGGCAATATGTTGTCCGATTACTTTTTGAGCCTTGGCTCGCTTATACTAACCAACCCAACGCTCGGGGGCTACTATATAAATAGTGCTCCTAATCATCACCCTGTATCCAGTCCTCATGAGAACTAGTCGACCACCTCGAAGGAACTCGGCGTCGTGTTGGGGTACTCTTCTTTTCTGAGCACTGCCCACCCCTGTGCCGACCATGTGTTGAAGCAACTTCAGCCGACTACATTGGCCTCGTTTCTTCATCAACAGTTCGACACACGCCAGCACGTTGCTCGGGGGCTTGTGGGATATGGGTACCACTGTGCCCACTGTTAGAGGAGACTACGCCAATCTGGACCCACGCCTGACAAGATTGCGGCCCACAAGGAATCCCCGACTTGATGAACAAGCTTGATGAAGACACGGCCGGTGGCGCGGCCGGATATCTCGAGATATCTTGTTGTAACCAACTCGGATATATTCCTTAGTCGTAATCCAGTAGGATTAGATTGAAACCGACTTGTAAACCCTAGTCTGTCACCCTATATAAGGCGGCCTAGGGCAACCCCATGAAAGGACAACCAATATGCCATCTTGTAACCCTTTGGTCGTCCTTGCTTCATGAAGCTTGGCCGAGTTCCAGCAATACGAACACAAACACCGACACAGGATGTAGGGTATTATACCGACACAGCCGTCGTTTAGACTTGGGTTTTACTTAGATTAATCTGTCGAGAACAGTTTTACCATCATCGGTTCGTATAACCTCAACTATCGTGTTTAATCATTTATCTGCAGTTTGCCACTTTATATTGAGCTGCGTTCTTTTGAGTTATTGCTTGTGTTCTTCGTTTCGCAGGCAGAGATTAGTCTTCTTGACGAGGTCAATCGGGTTGTGATACGGTTGATAACTAGAGGAGTCGTGGTGCTATGATTGCAGGGTTCGAGTTTGCTGACTTGAAGTCGGATCGATGTGTTGCGCTCCGTCCAAAACGAGTTACCCTTAACCTGACGAAAGATCGAACCACCTGGTTCCATCAGATTTTACGCACATCCTTTTTCCACATGCATTGAAAGCGACCTTGTAATGGACGATTTCGAGGATGTCACCGCTACAATCTTGCAATCATGCATTCACAATGCATGCATGTCGATCAGATTAACCAAGGAAAATGCTAATCCGTGACACGGATGTACACAAAGATTTGGAGGTACGTAAGCAGGTTAATCAAGACCAGCTTTTTCCATACCATAGTCAAGATTTCGTAGTATAAAAATTTCTGATGGCAACTTGCAAAATCGGCAACAAAAGTATATTCTACTTATAGTTTCTGTCACGTTAACTTTTTCAACCGCCTTTGGTGGATTGGCATGGTGAATTATATCTCAAGGCTTCGATATGGTTCGATGAATACTTAGTACCGTGCGTATAAGAGCAAGGATAATGGCTACGCCGAGTGCCGGCTGTAACAAGCGCCAGGTCAGGGAGGACCTCACCCCGGACCTCACCTTTATTTAATATCCAGTGTGGTTCATAGACAACGTGGAAGAATCTAAGCACCGGTGAGACCGCTGAAAAGAATACAATAGCTCATTTAGCTCGCTGTTGCCGGCGTCTCACAAATCGCCTGCTCTTCTCTCTCTCATGCTTTCTCTCTCTTCCATGTCATATCTCGCCGGCTCCCAGCCACTCATAATACTTGCTCTAATGGGTTCACTTTTGAACCCACTAGTTGTGACGTTCGCCTATTCGCTTGGCACTCTTTCTACGGTGCTAACAGATCTTCACAATTGTAGAACTTTTACCAGTTATAAATATGATTAAAATATTATGTGATGGGATCTGTTGGCCACATATATATGCATTGGATAAGATGAATGTTATAGCCCATTCAAACATGGTGTGTATGTCTCTTGATAATTTTGTTTTCAAAATTGCTCCGTACTCTGGAATTCATTGCAAGAAAGAAACGAGTGCCTAATCGTTATAGGCCCAGCAGGCCTGTGAGTCGGCCTGTAGTCTTCTTCAGCGCGTTAATGACGCGTATAGATGTGAAAGAAAGAAACAAGCCTTCGGTGTAAGTGTTAGGTAATGATGCTAATTATTGAGAGCATTTTTACAGTTTTTTAGAACCATATAGAAAGAAGGTCAAGCCCATATCGGCCCATCAGGCCTACTCCGTATGAGGGCACATACAATCCACAGACAGCAGCTGTCTTTTTATTGCCACATAGATCAAATGAGTTGATGTGGCCATCATTTAATGAGGAAAGAGAGTGTTGCTGTCTACTATCTCGTCTACTGCTTTGGCTCGTGGTCCCATGCAAAACATCAGAAACCAGAGTGCGTATTTATTATCACACAGACAGTTAAATAGACAGCAGCAGTCTAAACTATTGTAGAGCTGACTATTTAACTGTCTGTATGTGTTAAATAGACAGCAGCTGTCTAAACTGTTGTACATGCCCTGAGTTAGCCAGTAACCTTCCTCAGCCCAGATAGGGCTACTCAACATTTAATTATTTCTGCTTTAAATGTGCAGTTCTTGGTGGGACCCAGGATCCACGTGTCAGTGGGTAAGTCTCTCTGCTGTGACCAACGATGGTCTGAGAAGGCCTCTCTGCTGTGACCAACGATGGTCTGAGAAGGCAGAGGGCAGTAGAATATACACAGCATTAAGTAGCGCCATCAATGTAGTTTCCTCTTATGTACAAACTCTGGAATGCAAGGTGAAATACAACTGTGGTTCCCAATTTAGAATTTATCGGTGCTTGTCTCATCATTCTTTCTGGTAAACTTATACCACATAGTACTAAACAGTACTAAGGGCAAGTACAACAGACAGACGGCTACCGTCGACTCGCGTATGTCGATGGAAAATCATCCGACGTGCCGGTAATTAAATAAAGGAAGAGAGTCTCATCGTCGTTTGTTCAGCTACGGCATGAGCTCGTGCTCCAACAGGAGTCGTCGACAATCCGCGCGCGTTGTACTATTTGCTTTCTTTCGTCGACGGCGGTGCGGATCCACCGTGCAGTGCGCGGGGCACACGCGGGAAAGTTTAGCGTCATTCTCCTCCTCCTCGCCAGCCCCCACCCCCCCCCCCCCCCCCCCCCCCCCCCACCAACTCCAAAATCTCCCTCGATGCAGTCCTTTGGAGTCCTCAAATAGCCCATCGGCTCTCCGGTCCCTAACCCTAACAACCACCGGCGGCAGCCATGCGACAGCAGGAGAAGCAGCCGGCGGCGGCACGTGAGCTGCTCAAGGCGGAGGCGAGTCGGCAGCAGAAAGCTGCTGCGGCGCAAACGCGGAAGGGATCCGCATCAGTAGCAGTCCGGAGGAATCGAAGATGGCGCCCAAAATCACCATGTGTGCGCATCTACTTCCCCATTTTCTCCCAAACAGCAGCTCACCCCATGGGACAGCGGTGCTGCAGCGGCGACAAGCAGTTGAGGTCATCCTCGGAGCTCGTCATCCATAATGTGGAAGGGCGCAGCATCGCGGCCGCTCGCGGATTCCTCCATCGACGGGAACCGCTGTTTTACAGGTGCCCAGACCTCCATCGGCGGCTGTGAGCAAACTTCATCGCCGCCCACTTCGTAGGTGCGCTCCTTACTTTCTCTCTCTGGCATTTCATCAAACATCATGTTAGCGTGGAAACTTACATTGTACCTTCGTTGGTGCAGCAGGAAAGCTAGGATGCAGACATGCTCAGGCTACCCGCACCGCACTACGGCACAGCTTGCGGTAAGCTGCATGCCGTAAAACATAGCGCAAAAATCGCTGCAGCGCGGGACGGCAAAAGCGACGGTACCGCAACGTAAAGCTGCTTTTTCGGCAAACCAAGCGTAATCCAAACTTTACTCCAATGCACCGAGAGAGAGGCGCTCGAGAGAGAGGCGAGATCCTCCTGGCCAGCACGATGAGCTCCACTGGGTCCTTGGCGGCGCGGGCAGTAGCAGTGGCGGCGGAGGTGAAGAAAAGGAGACGACCGTCGGAGGAGCTCGTCGACACCGCCACCACCGGGAAGAGCCACCGCCGCTGGGAAGAACCGCCGAGACCGTCCGCGCCGCGAGCTGCCCTGTTGACGTAAAATCCGCACCCCACGCCAAGCACACAGCAAGCCGAATTAGCTGGCTTCACACACAGCACGAGCGTTTGAATCCGAAAGCGTGCCAGTCAATTTTCCTGAAACTGACAAAGGGAGAAAAGATGTTTAGATAACACCTGGAACGTACCGGGCAATACCAGTCAGTTCCATATTTGCGGCTACGGAGCCAGTTTCGAACGACACATAGCTACAGAGAAGCTATCTGTCGGTAGTTAAAGCCTCATTCGGCAATCGGCGAGGCACGCAGGGAGCGCACTGCCGAATGCGTGACGTAAGCATGACGAAAGATCGGCTTTCAGCCGAATGAACATTGTAACGCATACTCATAGCCGATTAACGAGAAACAAAGCATGATAGATAAATAAAAGGGCGAAAGCATGACCATAATTTCATAATAAACAAGAATGCATAGATTAAAAGCACTAGTCTACCGCATGTCTAGGTACTTTCCAACCCGTCAGGCATGAAAACAAACAAGTTAATCCACCGCATGATACGACTTGCTTGGAATCACACCACCAACCAAGAATAGGGCAATCCACCGCATGATACGCCCTGAACATGGAAGGCTAAAAGCATTCTTTATTTAAAAACAAAACCGTGGACGTGTTTCACTCGTGACGATACTGCCGAATTCAACTATATAGCCGAATCGGGTTCCGTGGAGAAGGAACATGCTTCATCGATGATGATAGATCTATCAGATCGAATCGAATTCTAATCCACCGGATGATTAGCTCTAAGACGACCCAAAAACCTGCATCTACCGCATGATACCCGGTTCTGTCAAGATCTACGCAAGACCAACGAGCCTGAACCCGCAACACGTGGCAATCTAGATTGACTTCGAATTCGGCTATGAAAAGCAGAGCATCGTGAGCTGGAGCCGATTCTAATCAACCTAGACTGGGCAAAGGAGTGTTGTAATGAATCGAACACGAAGGTAAAATCCAGAGCAACACATGGTAACTTAATGAATCTATCAGATCTTGCCAAAATCCAATAGAGACGATAACTTGTTCCAAGCTAAAACTTAGCCCACCGCATGGCTCATGATCTAGCAATGGAACCTTCCTGAACCAAGGCCTAAATCCACCGCATGATACTAGGCATGATGCAGGGTTGCCGGTACTTACGGAGGTCGACGGATCGATGACTCCTCTCGAAGAACTCGACGACTCGACTAAAGGACTCGATGTTGGCACGGGGCCGGTTTGTTGTATGATTGATTGGATCCCTTTTACAATGACCATGGGTTTATATTTATACCCTGGTTTCGACACGACTCCTAATCGATTACGATTACATTATTTGTTTCCTAAAAAAGATAAACGCCGGGGCACCGTATCCGCCTTGCATTCCAAATCAAACCAGCCTTTCCCTTATACTTGATCCACGTCATCGCGCGCTCCCGAATGCTTTTTGTGGAACAGTTTTCTTGCCGAATGACGATGCGTTCCCGACCGCAGAACGTCTTTGCCGAATGCTTCTGGAAAAAAACTCCTTTGCCGAATGATATCTCTTCGACGATTCCGGCCCACATGTCAGCCTCTTCCTGGTGCCAATTTTTGGTGTCAACATGCCCCCTCGCTTGGCCACCGTCCACCGCCCGTCGTGAGCTGCCCCCTCGCTGGCAGCCCGCCGCGCGGGCCGCCGCCGCCGCGAGTAGCCGCAGCGGGGAGGGGGGCCGGGAGGCGGGGAGGTGGCAACAGTGGGGGAGGGAAGGGGAGGGGGCAACGGAGGGAGGAGAGCAGGGGCGACGGTGGAGAGGGAAGGGGGCGGCAGCGGCGGTGGAGAGGGGAGGAGGCGCGGTCATGCGGGGCAGCGGAGGGGGGCAGCACGCGGAGCGGGGAGAAGATAAGGAAGAGAGAGAGAGATGGGGGAGAGAGAGGGATGAAACAGAAAAAAATACACGTGGGTCCCACAGTTGGTATAGAGTAACAGGAGTGCGGGAGAAACCGATGTAGAGTAAAGAATCTTAGTGACATGGCTAGAATATTTCTTTTAGTGTAAAAATATAGAGCAACCGGAGTGCGGATAGCCTCAGCCCTTTTTAACAATTGCCTGATGACAATTAACAGAAGTAACCCCTTAATTTCTTTTGGTTACTCATATTTCTGAAACCATCTACTCAACATTAAGCAATTCTGTCAACATATCTTTAACTTTTCATTTGTATCAAATGTTGTTGGCTAATGGAATAATGCTATAAATTTTGGAAACCGCTAGTGTACAAACTTTCATTTTATCCTTAATTTTATTATATCATATTATGTAATAGGATAATCTATTCATATAAATATATATTATATCTGTGCTTCTCAAAATACTTGTACAAATTATTTGTATATATCATGCATTCTCCTATGTAAGCACCAAAATGGTTACAAAGATCAAATTATGTACTAGATTACTATGATTTATGTGTCAAAAGATGCATTAAATATCTTACAGCCAGCTAAATAGACGACATATTGTATAAGCTGTCTGTTTAGCTGTCTATCTGTCTGTTTAGCTGTCTATGTGTACCAAATAGACAACAGCTGTTGTGTTTTTCCTAAATTATTTACTTGTACAACCTTCTATGATAAATCAATGAAGCCATTAATTCGCCGTTTTTTAATTGAAGACAGGAGGTGGGAGCGTCTTGTACAAATTCCTAGGAGCAATGCTAAAGAGATTGCAACCTTTCAAACAGAAGAAACTAGCCAAATTATGGTATGCCATATTTGATCCCCCCCCCCCCCCCCCCCCGCGAGTAGCCGCAGCGGGGAGGGGGGCCGGGAGGCGGGGAGGTGGCAACAGTGGGGGAGGGAAGGGGAGGGGGCAACGGAGGGAGGAGAGCAGGGGCGACGGTGGAGAGGGAAGGGGGCGGCAGCGGCGGTGGAGAGGGGAGGAGGCGCGGTCATGCGGGGCAGCGGAGGGGGGCAGCACGCGGAGCGGGGAGAAGATAAGGAAGAGAGAGAAAGATGGGGGAGAGAGAGGGATGAAACAGAAAAAAATACACGTGGGTCCCACAGTTGGTATAGAGTAACAGGAGTGCGGGAGAAATCGATGTAGAGTAAAGAATCTTAGTGACATGGCTAGAATATTTCTTTTAGTGTAAAAATATAGAGCAACCGGAGTGCGGATAGCCTCAGCCCTTTTTAACAATTGCCTGATGACAATTAACAGAAGTAACCCCTTAATTTCTTTTGGTTACTCATATTTCTGAAACCATCTACTCAACATTAAGCAATTCTGTCAACATATCTTTAACTTTTCATTTGTATCAAATGTTGTTGGCTAATGGAATAATGCTATAAATTTTGGAAACCGCTAGTGTACAAACTTTCATTTTATCCTTAATTTTATTATATCATATTATGTAATAGGATAATCTATTCATATAAATATATATTATATCTGTGCTTCTCAAAATACCTGTACAAATTATTTGTATATATCATGCATTCTCCTATGTAAGCACCAAAATGGTTACAAAGATCAAATTATGTACTAGATTACTATGATTTATGTGTCAAAAGATGCATTAAATATCTTACAGCCAGCTAAATAGACGACATATTGTATAAGCTGTCTGTTTAGCTGTCTATCTGTCTGTTTAGCTGTCTATGTGTACCAAATAGACAACAGCTGTTGTGTTTTTCCTAAATTATTTACTTGTACAACCTTCTATGATAAATCAATGAAGCCATTAATTCGCCGTTTTTTAATTGAAGACAGGAGGTGGGAGCGTCTTGTACAAATTCCTAGGAGCAATGCTAAAGAGATTGCAAAAATTATGGTATGCCATATTTGATCCCCCCCCCCCCCGCGTTAAAGAAGAGATTATATATACACCGGTCAGTAGTACGGAGAAAACACTAATACAAGCTCCCTCCATCCCTAAATAACCGTCGCCGTTGATTTCGTGCCATGACTTTAATTCGATTTATAGAAAATATGTGCAACATTTTAATCTCCAAAAAAATTATTAAAAATTAGATTCAAATATCTATCTAATGATATTAATTATGTACCATAAATATTAATATATATTTTTATATATTCGGTCAAAGATGTTTCTCGGGAAGCGCAAACGGTCCATACTTAGGGTTGGAGGGAGTATGTAGACCTCGTACTAATCAAGCCATCAACTTTACAAATTACAAAGTATAAAACATACTAATCCTGACCCACTGAGAACTGTCACCAGCATCACTAGTGATCTGAGTAGTGACGAGTCCATAAAGAATTCAATAATTTCTCGTTACATTAATTATATGGTTCATGTTTCCATGAACTTGTTCTCAGGCGATTGCACTTATCCTTATCTATTGCACACCAGAATGGTATCAAAAAAATTAACCTCATGTTGCTACGGGAACCATACATTAGATTTTAGTAAGCATTTTTTAATGCTTCTAAGAGAAGCCACCACACCACTAAAAATAATATATCATTTTTCCATAGAAAAAGAAGGTAGTATAGGTGGAGAGCTAGAGCATCTTCAAGAGACTAGACAAATTATTTTCTAAAGTTAAATTTAGCTATTGTTAGAGAAAAAACGTTTTCAACGGACTCTTTAAATAACCCTTCAAGTTTAGTGGCTCTCCATCCCACCACATTCGCTAGCTATTTTTAGCTATCCTACGTCACTAGCCATCTTTACAGAATCTGTTGGATTACTCTATTATTTGTTATAAATTTGACTAGTCTTTTTATCTAATCTCTTGGAGATGCTCTTCGGCTCTTTACCAGCACAGGGATGAGACTTCTAGGTTGTTCAGTTTGGATGCAGATATCATCCACGACAACTCGCTCCATTCCAAATTACAATTCATTTGTGTTTTTTGATACATACAACAGTGGAGAAGTGACTTTTCATCCAATCCCTTTTTATCCCGGTTGTATTTTGGTCCGAAACAAATATATTTTTAGTCTCGGTCCGTATTTTTTCTTGGTCTCGGAGGACATTTAGTCCAGGTTGGAAACACCAACCGGGACTAAAAAGTCACTTTTAGTCCCAATGGGAACACCAACCGGGACTAAAGGGTGACTTTTAGTCCCGGTTGGTATTCCGACCCGGGACTAAAAGTCCTCCATGGGATAATTTAAAAGGAAAACATCTAGGGATGTATCGCATGTGCTGTGTAGGTGAGATGGTAAGGAAAGCTACGCGCGAGGCAGGAGGTTCGGGTTCGAATCGCTGCATGCGCTTATTTTCGCGTGAAAATTTGTGTGACTTGCGACTGTGAGCGCGTACGGTGGCCTTCCCTAGGTGAACCTGTTTTTTTACCCCTTTAGTGTCGAGCCGTGTTACTGACCGGGACTAAAGGTCCCTTTTAGTCCTGGATGTGCGCCCGGGACTAAAGGGGTCGTAGCCCCGATTGGAAAACCGGTATTAAAAGTCCCTCCCAACCGGGACTAATGCCGATTTTGTCTACTAGTGATAGTAAAAACTATATAGCTAGACATATATAAATGCATAATAAATTTATATATTTAGAAAAATCAAAACCATGTAATTTGAGATGGAGGGAGCATAAAATACATGAAAGTCGTGTGGCTCATGCTAATTAAATAAGTGGAAGTTATGAAGACCAAGTTGCAGTTTTGTATATAAGCACATTATTAAGATTTAAGACAACCTGTTTGTGACATTAATATATTAAAGTTACTTATAGATGACCAGACTAGTGCACATGAATCAAGATACCTCCGGTTTGGTAAATGAAGTCGTTTAAGACAATGACATGATCACCAAAGAACAATTTTGACTTCTCTTTTCTATACCTTCTGTTTTTTTACCCCTTTAGTGTCGGGCCGTGTTACTGACCGGGATTAAAGGTCCCTTTTAGTCCCGGATGTGCGCCCGGGACTAAAGGGGCCCTTTAGTTCCGGAGTCGTAGTCCCGATTGGAAAACCGGGACTAAAAATCCCTCCCGACCGGGACTAATGCCGATTTGTCTACTAGTGATAGTAAAAACTATATAGCTAGACATATATAAATGCATAATAAATTTGTATATTTAGAAAAACCAAAACCATGTAATTTGAGATGGAGGGAGTATAAAATACATGAAAGTCGTGTGGCTCATGCTAATTAAATAAGTGGAAGTTAGTGAAGACCAAGTTGCAGTTTTATATATAAGCACATTATTAAGATTTAAGACAACCTGTTTGTGACATTAATATATTAAAGTTACTTATAGATGACCAGACTAGTGCAGATGAATCAAGATACCTCCGGTTTGGTAAAGAAAGTCGTTTAGGACAGCGACATGATCACCAAAGAAAAACTTTGACTTCTCTTTTCTATAATTTTTTTAAAAAAAATTATATATGTATATTTTTATAAAATTAATTTTTAAGACTAATCTATTTATATAATATTCACATTTCCAAACTCAACGACTTAAACGTTATTTATTATTTATATTCCCAATGTTTGACTCAAATCTTATCTTAAACGACTTCCTTTACTAAATCGGAGGGAGTATAGTTCATAGCATTGACTTTGTTTATTCATTGTAATCATAGAGGAAGTACATTAGGAAGAAGCTGAAAAATACTGAGATGAGTTGTACCATTAACTTTTATGGACGGAGGTAGCACTTAGTACTCCGTAATTAAGATTATTGGAACAATATGCACTTGAGTATTTAATTTAAATTATAATCGTGCTTGAGGGAAAATAAAGACCGTCGTAATGAGATTGTGGTTTTATTATTTAATTATGCATAATTTACTCTTGTGGTCCACAAATGTTGGGCCTACAGGCCTGCAAAAGTAGTCTATGATGTTCGTCAAAAGGTGATTCATTGTGCGAGGAACTTCCGCAGCAGCTTCTTTTTAAATTTCATCATGTCAATTGTTAGGGATCTTTCATGCTCTCTGATTGACGTTTGTGGTTTGTTTACACAGGGTTACATGTGCAGGAGAATGAACATGTGCAGTGTCTCTTTTTTTTCCTTTATAATCCAATCCAAGCTTAGCAGAGCGTGAGTGAGTGAAATGAGACCTTTTGTCATGTGGCACTTACGAGTGGACCTTTGTGCCCTGATGAAGGAAACAGTCAAAATCTGGTAAAATGGAATCTATCCGTGTCCTGCAGTGCATATTATAAGTACTGCATGCAACCTCGACTCCAGAACCCTATAGTTGCAGACATATTCTTGTTTCCCCATGTTCATGCGTTTCATGTTAGCACTTGCCAACCGGATCTACCGTGTGGTCATCACTCGCCCTGGGCATAAAATACCGAGGACCCAACACCGAACCAAAATAACCGTGACCGAAACCGAATTAACCGGGACGAAAAAACCGAGCAGTAGTTCGGTTCTAGCTTCTGAATAACCGAAATAACTATGGTTAGTTCGGTTCTAGGTGTCGGTTAACCCAACTAACCGAAATAGGCCCGATAACAGCCCAACCCACTAGGCAAACCCTAGATATATATAACATGACCCGGCCACCCACCAGCCTCACCCCTCTCCAGTCTCCACTCTCCATCCCCGCCCGGCTCCCCCTCGCCTCTACCCTCCGGCCTCCAGGGCTGTCCTACACACCGCCTCGGCCACTTTCCCTCCCCATTGGTCGTCGCACGTCGCTTCCAGCCCTCCTCGCCGCCTCCCCTTCACCCGCCTCGTCAAGTCGTCGCCTCCATAGTGCGTGTGCCGGCGCAGCGCAGGCCGCAGGGGACGTCGAGCCCAAGGTCCCCAATCGTCTCCGGCGGCGCGCCCTCCCTCCTGTTCGCCGGCCCCAGCTCCCCAATCCTCTCTTCTCCAACGGGAGATGGTTGATGTGCTGTGCTGTGTGCTCTATTGATGTCTCTGTTTTCTTGTGATATATGCCTTATAGAGGCAAAATGCTGCCAAAATTTTGTACTAATACTGATGTTTAATGGTTCTTCAAACTAGTTGCTTGTGCTATTCGGCTAGTTCGGTCATAACCGAGACTGAACCGAACTAACTGAGACCGAAATAGCTCGGTCTTGAGTTTTTCAAATGACCGATCGGTCCCAAATTTTCGATGACCGAACTTCTTCATAAACTGAGGAACCGAACCGATCGGTTCGGTTAGACCGAACGCCCAGGCTGAGTCATCACCTAGACTTAAAATACGCTAACTGCACATATAAATCATGACTATATATTATGATTGTGTGCTAGACAAGGGAACGTCAGAGGAACCTACGTCGTCGTGACAAGTTTGAAATCACTATTAGCTTGAGCTATGTTTAAAAACAAAATAGTACCTCAAATTGTTCCTTTTGATCTTTACAACCCTATACTCCGTATATGAATCAAACAATAGCACCACACCATGGCCGTGTTTAGTTCCATTAGAAATGGCATGAAATTTGAAAAGAGGTTGAATTTGTGCAAATTTGAGACTGAAATTGTAAATTTGGTGAAATTTGTGTCGGGCCTGACACAAAGCCCATGATGGTGTCCGACCCATCATTGGACTAGGTTACCCCTGCCTCCTCCCCGAAGGATCCATCCACGCCTTATCCTCTCCGCCCCTCGCGCCGCCTCCCCCAACCCTTCTCTCCCCCAGTCGAACCCCAGTCCCGATCCGCTGCCGCCGGTGCCTCACAGATCCCATCCAACCCCGCCTCATCCAGTACCTCATCGTCCAGATCCAGGCCGTCGGCGCGTCTCATATCCCCTCCCCAATGGAAAACGACGGAGCCGACAGCGAGGCCTACGGCCAAGAAGTTGCGTACGGCGAGGGAGGCCACACCCGTGGCTTCCTATCCCCGCCGGCATCCTTTGCTCCCGGCTTCCCCTACAACCCCGTGTACCCTCCGGTGTATGGCGGGGCATCGTCGAGCAACCTTCAACCAAGCCGGCTCGACTTCGACGTGCTCGACCTCAACTCGGCGTTGGAGTGGGCCGGCACCCAAGGCTTCGACGAGCTCCTTCGTTCGGGGGGATCATCCGTGCGGCCTGCTCCGCCTCCCGTTCGTGTACCAGCACGGCGAGGGAGGGGTAACCCCGGGGTGCGGGGCCCCCGCCCCGGTCGAGGCCTCGGCGGTCCGGCGTTCCTGGGTGCCGGAGCGGCGCACCTCGGCGGCCCTGCGTTCGTCGGTGGTAGATCTGCGCACGGCGTCGCCGGATCTGCTGCCGTGGCCGCCGGCTATGTGCCATACGGTGGCGCATCAGCTTACCAAGGCGGACCTTCTTCCTACCACGGAGGTGGATCCGCTTTCCAAGGTGAGCCTGCCTCCTTCCACTGCGGGTACGTGTCCCCTACACCCAACGCGGGTGGCTCAGCAAGGGGGACAGCTCGCGGAGGCAGGCATCGCAACGCACGTCGCCAAGTTGGGGTAAGCCTGCCTTCTTCTACTTGTTGTTTCCATGCAACATCAGTAGGTTTAGCTTTGTGGACGAGCAACATGTTTTGTGTTCTTCCGAATTCATTAGTGTGCATCATTCATTTCAATTGGTACCTTGCAACCCGTCATTTAGGTGGACACCGATAGGGGTCAGTGGACCCCTGAGCTTATCAAGCAGTTTTGTGAGATCTATTGCGGCATAATGGACACTAGTAACGACAAGTGCATAAGGGGTAAAATGACGTTGCGCGGGTGGAAGGAGATCTCTAACAGGTTTTACATGGCAACCAAAAATTACCATGACGCTGCCCAATTCAAGTACCTGTTGAAGAAGCTGAGGGTGAAGTGGAACTTTATAGAACAGAAGTTTAGGAAAGGCTTAGGTTTGGGACGAGGGGATGGGAACACAGCAGCAACGTCTGATGAATGGTGGAAGACGAACACTGCGGTGAGTATTGCATACAAAACACGTTCATTGCTTTGTTTTATGTTACCTTGTCTACTGATCATTTGAACCCATGTACTAATGCTCTCTAATTTTACTAGGGCAACCAAGACTTGCTGGCGCTGAGGGATGGGTTGCCGAACTACGTTGATGAGATGGATAAAATGTTCACTGGACTTGTTGCTGACGGATCCACCTCATATGCCCCTGGCCAAGGGTCCATACAGGATATTCCCAGTGATGACGCTGACGAAGAAATGCACAAGAGCCTGCATCGGTTAGCATTGGCACGAAGAGGACCACCAGCTCCCGGAGCACTCCAAGCCTACGCAGCACAGGAACCAGTCCCAACAAGAAGGTGAAGAGCCCAGTAGTCAGGGCCGTGTGCACCTCTATTGGGGGCCTGACTTCAGCAATAGGTGATGACCGTGAATACTTCAATGACCAACTCAGGATCCATGCAGCTCAATGTGAGGCAGCAGATCAGGCAGCCAGGGACGAAGAGCAGCAGAGGCGGAAAGAGGAGGAGGATCAGGTGGACCTCATTATCAGGTTGGCTAAAGAGTGTGGCTTCAACGAGAGCAGCCCAGAATGGATTGGTGTCCTCAACATACTCGAGAGTGAGAAGGCCATCATCTGGTTCATGAAGAATGGGGTGGAAGGAAGGAAACAGACCATCAAAGCCTACGCAAATCGGGTCTAGACCTCCTCAACCAATCATGTATCGTCCGTGTCCGTCGACCTAAGTTTGTGTTGGGTGTCTTAGCTTGTTATTTCCTTTTGATGTTTGTGATGTTGTGAAGGTTGTGTGTCGGACAACTTAAGGTTGCATGTGTGTTATTTGAATGCCAAATATGGTGTTGTGAGTGATATGATATGCTGTGTGTGTCCAGCTCATAAGCAACTGTCGTCCCTTTCTTCATAAGCCTTTTGCTCTACATGACATGTCACTGATGTCTTATGTTTGTTGTTGTTTGTTATAGGTGTCAATGCGTACAGTACGTGCCAGGTCCGCTGCGGGTAGGGTGCATGCATATGATGAAGACAGTGACGATGCGGTTGACGAACTCCTATTCGTCACATTTGAGAATGAACAGGCTACTGCTCAGGCTGCATTGATAGGATGTCCACATTGGCTATGCATATTGACAAGTACTGGACCAGATCTGAGTATAGGGTCGTCGAACCGGGTCTAAGTGGTGAGGAGTGGGTTAACAGAAACCTAGCCAAAGATGAGGATTGCTATGACATGTATAGAATGACCCCAACCTTTTCTACAAACTCCATGGTCTGTTGGTACAATAGTATGAGCTCACATATAGTGACAAGTCTTCCACAATTGAGGCATTAGGAATGTTCCTTTGGGTAGTTGGAGCTCCACAATCTGTTAGGCAAGCTAGGAACATATTTCAGAGATCATTGGGAATGGTGCATAACATGTTTTTGAGAGTGCTCCGTTCGCTGCTCAAGCTTGCTGATGACATCATCAAACCAAGAGATCCACAATTTAGAACCATGCATTCTAGACTGAACAACCGTCGATTTTATCCATACTAAAAAGGATTGTATTGGGGCTATAGATGGCACTCATATTCCCTGTGTTGTGTCAAAAAATCTGGTGAATCAGTACATGTGATGTAAGAACGTAACAACCCAAAATGTCATGGCCTACTGTGACTTCGATTTGATATTCACATTTGTCAATGCTGGCTGGCCTGGTTCAGTTCATGACATGAGGGTCTTCGATGATTCGATGACTAAGTTCGGACATGTGTTTCCGCACCCACCTACAGGTACATGTGTAGCTGATGTGTCTTCATACTCCCTAATTACATGTACTTATACTTATAGGTGCTTGCCGCTACAGGGAAGTTTTATCTGGTAGACTCCGGGTATCCCAACCGTCCAGGGTACCTCGCGCCGTACAAGACAGCACGGTACCATCTCGAACAGTTTCAAAACGTAGAAGAACCACAATGTAAAGAAGAATTGTTCAACTACGCACACTCTTCACTTAGAAACTGCATTGAGCGAGCATTTGGAGTGCTCGAGCAAAAGTTTAGGATATTGATGGGTATACCGAGTTATAATATTGAAACACAAATACATATAGTAGTTGCTTGCATGGCACTCCATAACTTCATCAAGTTGAGTGAAGAAAGGGATCAATATTTTGCTAGTTGTGACCGTGATCCAAACTATGTGCCGGCTGCTGCTTCTTTACAGCAGCCACCAACTAAGGAGGCGCCTGTTGTGTTAGATAACCAACAGATGAACGAATTTCGGGAAATGATTGTTTTTCAAATGTTTAATGCCGGCCAGTAAATGCGTGTTGAAATACAGAGGCCGTCAAATAAATGATGTTTCTGAAGTTGTAATTGTATGAGGACTTGCTTTTTGCATTCGTTTGTTTGCAAGGGTTTGAATCGTTTTTTGCAATGTTGTAAAGTGTTGTATTTTTGTAACAGTTTTGTGTTGTTTTGCAAACTAATGTAATTTTTTATGTAATTTTTGATGTAATTTTTGTAACAGTTATGTGGTTAATAAAATCCTTGCTTGGCTAGGGGTGCATGCCGAGTGCATGCAGCATGCAATCTGGCACGCACCGCATGCAGAGAGCATGCAGGTGATGTGCAGGAGCTCGATTAATAGGGATAGAATTGGGTTTTCTCATCATCTACCTACCTAACCCAGCACACCAATCATTGGATCTGACATATGACATGTTTTCTTATAGATGTGACACAAATTTAGCTCAAATTTTATCGCCCATTTTTTAGAACTAAACACAGCCCATGTATATTCTTTCCATGTATACTGTGCATTAACCAAAGAGATGCATTACATAGGGGTCCATCTCATTGGAGAATGGGAGATCCCATCCGACACTAGAATATTAAAAATAACAAATGACCATTAAATCCATGAGAGGGAGTACAGCTACATGTAGCATACTCCGTGGGGCCTGCCACAGAGGACGAATGGAGCCTCCAGCAACGACCGGTTCCCGCGTGGTTTTCTCCATCATGCAGAGGCAGACATGCCTTCCTTGTGGGGTTGGATCACCGCTTGTGTTCCTTCTCGGCTGCAATAATTTGTGCTGCCAAATAATATAAAAGAAAGGTGGCAGCAGCACGATGATGATGACAATAGAATACGAGGGAAACCAACAAAGAAACAGCTCTCCATGTCTCCTTCCACAATATTTGCTCAATGTACAAAGCACTGGAGAAACAAATAAAAGGAAGAGAACAATGCAGAATAGGAAAAGTATGTCTGTGATTGAAAAATGAGAGGCATTGAAAGGGTCATTATTTGCTTGTTAAGATCAACATGAGATTAATTTTCTACGGTGTTGCCATCTGAAAAATGGGGTTACGCCTTGGAAAATGTCGTTTGCTTGTTAGACTTAATAAGTTGTCACTGTCTGCAGTTGCCATAAATTAGTGCCATATGTGTTGTCATCATTAATTTGACTCGAGTTTTCCACTTCGGTCATTGTCAGATAAAACAAGTACTTAGGCATCTATTGTAGCATAATAAGAAAATTTTAATTCATGCACCCAAACTTTACCTTACAAGAGCATCTTCAAGAATGTCTAAAAAATTAAAGTATAAAAAACCTGGGTTTAGGAGTTTACCGAAAACTATTGGTGCGAAAAATATGACTTCAGCCAACAATTCCCAACAAGTTACTCTCGAAAAGACTCAATTGCTGCAACATCATCCATACATGGGTCCACCACTTGATTTTCCATTTCATGGCCTGAACAGTAACCATGGAATTTTTTTCTTCATCGTTTCTTTGGGAATTGGGAGTTTAGAGGAGTGAGGCAAATTTGGCTCATAATAGATATTCGCATGCAAGAAAATTGGGAACGAAAGTTTCTAATTGTTGGAGGATTGTTTTTCTTTTGCTTCCATTCCCTAAATTGATTATTGGGAACCTAAAGATGCTATGAGCGCCTCCGAGCATGTGTGCGTGTGAGTATCTATGTCTCTACCGGTGTTTAAAAAAAATTCTAATTCAATGCACTAAAAATGTAATTAACTTGGTCTATGTGATCTGACAAAACCCTTAATAAAATATAGATTTTCAAGTAATTTGCAGCTATCAAGAACAAGTCCATGAGGCTAACATTTCTCCTACATACTTGAATATATAATAAATAATAATGTAAATGTGAAATGGACATTGATATCCAGACTTTTAATTTGAAACATAGCTATTGTTTGTGAATGAAATTATGTAAATGTGAAATGGACAATGTGATGTCAATACTATTGTACTCTATCTTTTATACATCTTTCAAATATATAGTTAAGAAGCTCGTACTTTTTAATTCCACATATACTAGAGGGTGATATGATTTTGTAGTTCTTTTTAGGCAGATACGGTTTTGTAGTTGACCACAACTAATAACACCTTCTAAGTCAATTAATGTAAGCAAAGATAATTGCTGGTCAAGTAAGTAAACTCCTAGAATTATGCTAAAAATATGTAATAGTCCATTTACCTTTTCTTTACAAACCATTATCCATATACATTGAGAGGCGTGTGAGAATGTTAGAAAATGTAGCGAGCAAACACTATATACACATTAGGAAAAGATTGACTGAATACTTTCTGGGTAATCTATGGATGTACGGATAAGATGTATATATAGCACATAAGAGGGACCATGTCTTCATAAATTGAAGGTTCCACCTACGACCTACCACACCCTCCATGATGTCCAAAATAATTGCAGTATACTCTAATAACGGGAATTTTCGTGTTGTTGTTACTGTCCTAGGTGATTGTGAGCCGCGCTCTAGAATATCATAATGTGCTTGATAAACACATAATTGGAAATTATATGAGTTGAAAGGGAATGAAATAGGAACAAATAAATTAAGGAATACAGGTAGCCTTAGAAGCGACTAGAGTACGTGGGAAGCTAAGGGCGCGTTTGGAAGCAGCCTAACCGTGCCTAAGGTGTGGGCGGCGGACAAAACTTTTGCCACACTTACCGTTAGTTTGGGCGACAAAAATAAACTAAAAGGTTAAATAAATGTCTTTTTATTAATATATATATATATATATATATATATATCTGTAGAATAGAATTGTGTAGCATGTTGATCCATAATCTAAAGAATTAAAGAAATTTACCTCAAACAACAATAATGGTAGTGGCTCGGAAACGAGAAGCAAAATGGACCAAATATCTTGACACGGTGAATCCTGATAAACAGGACAAATATTTCCTTAAAGAAACAAAGTATATAGCATATAGTTAAAGACAATAAAGATAGGTAAAGTTCCGTGGTACAGCAGTCAGTTTGATTGAACTGAAGTATATTTTCCAGGGTCAAGTAAACAATTAGACGTCCTTTTGTGGAAATTATTGATGTGTTTTCTTTCCATCAGGTTCGTGGAACTAAAAAAAATTATCTTTCCGTCAAGTTGGGTGTCAAAATTCGAATGCTCGATATTTGACTTCTAGGAATGCTTTCGTGTTTTCTTCCTTTTGCCATAATGCTAGTTCTACAAATTTAACTAGTTTAATGATCCAAATATTGAAAAGATGAGCACACCTATTATATGCTGGCAACGGAGGAAACCAACCCCTCCGTGCAAACGATGCAAACTTCAATCTGAGCCATACGATATTGATTTAATGGGCTTCCCACCTTCCCTGTTTGTTTCCCTTATATGTTAACATTCAAACAAGGTCCATGGATGAAACCAATAGTATAGCACAATAATTATCCAGTTTTCGCACCTCCTCTGGCGCTGTCTGCTCTTTACATGTCAAAGATGCTCAGTACTTGAGATTACCATTTAACTAGCGATAAGCACGGTCGGACTTTTATTACCTTGCCTCCAGATGTCGTTGTACCTCCTTGCCGTACGCTGATCCGGACAGTGGACAATTCCATCAGAACCGTGTGCCGCTATTTCAAATCCCATGACGTTCTACAAAAGCAAATTTCAGCTCGAAAATAAATGCCATCTTGAGTTCCTCGGTCATATTCTTCAATTGGGTGCCCTACTATTAATTTCAGAATTCAGAAAGAAGAATATAATTCGCCGTCATAACTTTGTTTATCCCGCACGGAGTCAAAACAGCAGGTAATTCAGGTAACTACTGTCACAGTCAGGTACCAATGCAGAAAAACGAAGGGAGGGACGACCAAGGAATCAATCGCCTGTCAGTGTCAGGCCCTCCGATACCACCAAGGCCGGCCGGAGGCCGGAGGCCGAAGCGCAGAGCAATCGCCATTCGCTTCGCCACACACCAACCCCCGTGCCGCGCCGCCCGCCGCTGCAGCGGCGCTACAAGAAACGAAACTGTAGACACCGCGCGCCGCAGCGAAGCGAGCGCCATGTGTTCGTGCTGATCCTTTGGCTCCCCCATCTCCTCGTGCTCTCCACTGCTTCATGCGCCCCTTGTCCTGTCCCCCACTCCCCACCTCGTTCCTTCCTCCCATCCCGCCCTGTCCCGGCGCGGGGCAGCGCCGGTCCACTGACACAGACAGGGCGGAGCCATCTGCGGCCGGACCGGACCCCTGGTTCCGCGTGGCGCGGGCTCTTCCTCGCTCCTTCCTCCGCCGCGAGCTCTGTTGTTGATTTCTTGATGAGTTGGCGTCGGTGGCGGCAAGTCGGAGGAAGAGGAGGTGGTGGGGCTTCGGCTTCCCCGGCGCCGGCCGCCGCCTGAAGATCACTTCTTCCTCTCCGGTAGGACTCTCCGCAGGGTGAGGCGGCTGCTTCCATTTCTTGATTTTGAATACTTGCCATTTCTGTCGGCCATTTCGGGTCGCTGGGAGATCTGATCTTTTTTGGAAGGAATCGAGCGGTAATGCCTGCTTAATTTCGGGTCAATAGGCTTTGATCCGGCCTCGATTTTTCTTTATTATAGTCGCTGAGATGTTTGTTCCTTTTATGAGTTTATCACCCGTCCCTCCCTCGAATGTCAAAAGGCGGCGTTTGTACTGATGCGCTCAGGTTCTTTCTTCCCCATTGCCGTTCTTGCCTTTTCCTCGCCTGTCCAGGGTCAATCCGCGAGCTCAATGCCGGCGCTGGTAGTTGCGCCATTCCTCCTTGGGCCGATGGGGCCGTCTCCCTCCGCCCCCGAGAGCGACAGGGGAGACAGCGACGCGTCTCTGCTGCTGTTTCCTCCACCCCCATTTACTGCGTCTCCGTCTGACCACATCGCCTCGCAGTCTGAAGAATAGTAGGAAAACAATAATTGTAGTTGCAAAAAGAAGGGGGTGGTTTGTGGGGGCGCTGCTGCTTACCATTTCCTGGATCAATTGGGGGAAGATGCTATCTTCAGTAATATTCTTGTTCTATTCTTTTTTAACGAATCACTATTCCTGTTCTTCCGTGTCAATTTGGCGCAGTTTGCTTCCTAAAGAAAGGTGACATCTATGGTGCACTTTCATCCATGCGGATGCAGTACTAGTGTCTTCTTGGATCAGTTGGGGGCTATCCTCTCTGTTCAAATTCCCCGTTTAATTATTCAATTTGGGTAGTTGCTTGCATAGATAACCCAATTGTGCTGCCATTTATTCACACCGGCCTCTTGCAGAGGTGGCATAGTGATCCAGTTACTCATTTACTACCCCCCTTACCCTCTATCCTTCCCAAGCTACTCACAAAAAATGCTGAGTCTGTGACGCCATTTCGTCCCTTCTTATGTAGGATTCTTGTGTTTATTGTCAAGTGGACATGTGGCATGTTTACCGCTTTTCCTGAATCATTTTCTTCTGCGGAGTGCCCAAGTGGCGAATGGCGAATTCCACATATCAATATAAAGCTAACGCCGCGCTCCGTTCTGGTGCCTGCCTCAGTATATCTCCCCTTCAAGAATTCTGCGGTTCTGTGCAGTTCCATAGGGTGCTCAAGTAGTGATATCCAGTATTTGGAGAGTCTCCGTAAGAATTGTTGCTAATATTTTGTGTTTCCATAGGTACAAGCGCCATGGGGCTCCTAGGTATGATGGGTGATTCGTTCGGTTGCTCAGCTACCGGCGAGAGACTCGTCTCCGCCGCAAGGGATGGAGACGTTCAAGAGGCTAGGGCCCTCTTAGAGCTCAACCCCCGCCTTGCCCGGTACTCGACGTTCGGGATCCGGAATTCACCCCTCCATTATTCGGCAGCAAAGGGCCACCATGAGGTGAACCATTGATTTTGGCCCTGTACAATCGTTTCCTGATCTTTCTGCAATAATCTGAGATCCACCTTGCCTTTTTAGGTCATTTAATCAGTTATCAGTATGTGAATTTGCTATTATTTGACATAATATCTCGTTGTTCCATGATAGATTGTCTCCCTCCTAATTGAATCTGGGGTTAATATCAACCTTAGAAATTGCAGAGGGCAGGTAAATTCTTCTCTTTCTCACCTTAGATCTTCAACGATATTTTTGTCTTCCTAGAGTATTTTATTAATAGTGAGTTTTCATTTATGATTATATTAGGAAATACATCTATCCTACAATTTATTCCATAAATCGTTCATGCAACAGCATGATACAAAACTACTTGCAGGCTTTGTAGTCCTGTGCATTTACATGTAACTGAGGTTGCCTATTTTTTTGAGTTGGAATTAGAGCCTCATGAAGAGGAGCTATAAGTTATATATTCCTATTTTGTTATCTTGGTTGAGTTCTACTGTAGAAAGTCTGGATGTTGGTTGTGAAATGCGTAGAAATTGATAAACATAGATAATATGGGCTACTCGTCAGGGGTAAACCTGATTGTTTACTTTTCTTCCCAGTTGTTTTAAGTTCTGTGCTTTCTTTTTTTTGCTAACTCTGAACATTAAACTGCACAGACTGCTCTGATGCAAGCTTGTCTATATGGTCACTGGAAAGTTGTACAGATTCTAGTTCTTTTTAAAGCTAATGTAAGTAAACATTACCCAATTTATTCTTGGGTCAAATTACTCTGAAATATCTATTTATGCAAGAGATCTGTATCTTGAATTTATAGATTCACAGGAGAGATTGTTTTAGTGGTGCGGCAGCTATTCACTTTGCCGCCCTAAAAGGTCATACTCGATGCATTCGGCTTCTTGTGGCTGATTACGTGCCTAGCTTGTCAGAGTTTTGGAACCTTATGCGTGGGAACTCCACAGATGAAACAAAAAAGGATGCCTTTGATGCAGTGTATGTAAAATCCTGACGTTCATCTATGTTGGCATCATCTTTGCTTGTACTCTCCGTGCATTCATTTATGTAGTCATCTAGTCTCACTGATAAATTTACATCATTTCTTGTCTTTTCCAGATCTCTCCGGAGGCTAATTAATGGAAATTCGGATGGTGGTGTCACCCCGCTTCACTTGGCAGCCCTTCATGGGCATGCTGAGAGTGTGCAATTGCTATTAGACCTTGGAGCTTCTGTTTCTGAGGTCACTGTCAATGATGGTTCAACTATTGACCTCATTGGTAAGTATTAAATAGAAATGACAAATGATCAATTTGTTGTGGAACTTTAACCATTGGTTTGGCATGAAATTGTGGATGACAAGTTAACTTTTCCTGACTTTTTAATATGATCCTAGATTCAGGGGTGAAGCTACAGTGAACACGAGCTTCGGGGTGTGCCATTAGCACTAAGTTGCTCTAATTTTCTATATATCAACATGTATATAATACATCGGCAATTTTTTTTTCTGGAACGCGCAGGAGAGCTGCGTATCAATATATTAAGAAGAAAAAGGTTTAAAGAAAAACCAAGGTTACAGGACAGGTTTTTATTTAGGGTCAAAAAACCTGTACAGAAAAAGACCCTCCCACCAACAAGACCTAAACTAGACCAAGGACACCAGCTACACTTGTAAGGGCTGTAGGGCGAGGAGATGGGAAATTCCTCGAGCCCCAGCCATGCTCCATAGTCGCAGTTCCTCTCTAATCCCGTTAAGGACTCCATTAAGATCAGGTGGAATTCCATCGAATACACAACGGTTGCGATGATTCCAAACTGACCAAGCACCTAGAATAATGATAGAGTTCAGCCCCTTCTTGACCTGACCCGAAACTTTCTCACTTGCCGTGTCCCACCAATCATCAGAGGTCTCATCTGGTTGTGATGGCGTAATACATCGGCAATACGAGACTTCTTTTTTTTTAAAGAGAGATATACCTTATGTTGTTATACAAATTTGCACGATTGATGTGGTTAAAGCAAAAGTTCAGAAATGTGTAACTGCTTTTTTTTTCAAAACATTTTACATACGAAGACACTCATAGATGCATAAGCATGCACATGCACCCCTACAAATGTGTATGGGGAATTAGATCGTAAATCTTAAAATTAACAAAGTCATCATTAAGTTTCTTATGGCACATTACCTACCACTGAAACAAATAGCCACATAAATGGGACATGCAGGATATCAAACTTGGTGTTTTCTCTATGATGCAGAG
Source organism: Echinochloa phyllopogon (assembly GCA_033239725.1). Lineage (NCBI taxonomy): Eukaryota > Viridiplantae > Streptophyta > Magnoliopsida > Poales > Poaceae > Echinochloa > Echinochloa phyllopogon. The sequence goes on along the minus strand of BTCW01000015.1, from coordinate 15,102,495 downwards.
GGGTACAACCGTCTCTGTTCCACTAACCTCACAAGCTATTGCTTTGTGTTTTCACGCATGCAAATCCAACTATCAATATATGCCAAGTCTGTTTTTCTTAATGAAATTGGAATAACTGAAAGTGAATTGGATAAGAAAACACCAGAAGAGGCTACCAGACAAGACATAAGCAGCTCAGGGCCTGGGAGTGTAGAATTGTGAACGTCCAAAGGGTTAGCTAGGCTGCAAAAAGTTCCTGAGTTATCCCTGGGTCAAGTGTGTTGCAACTAGTTTGTTTTAAGAAATTAAAGCATGCTGCTGCAAGCTGTTTGGTCTGGTCAACTGTGGTAGAAATTTGATTGCAACAAGCAGATTTTACTTTTGTCGTAGGTGAATCTGCATCCAGTGCTCTGTGAGTAGCTTGGCCCCTGCCTAGATTAACTTATTTGTTCATGCAGGTTCAGGGAGCACTCCTCTCCATTACGCGGCATGTGGTGGAAGCGCTGTCTGCTGCCAAGTATGATGGTTAAAATTTCTATTTAATGAGAATATAAGCAATATGCCAACTCCCATTCACTGATTTCTGCTACACAGCTTCTCATTGCAGCAGGAGCGAATATGGGAGCTGAAAATGCTAATGGGTACGCACTGGCCAGTCTATCATAAATATTTATTTCTGCACCAAATCAATTAAACTTATCTTACAAAAAAAATTGCTTCAAAACTGCCACAGCAAGCTTATGTTCTTTGTTGTCACAAATGTATTATGAAAAAAAGACCTTTACTTAATCACTCGCATAATTTTTACTCTGCTATTTTAGTTTTTTCTATTCTAATCAGTGTTGAGTCTTAAATCTAGTTAAAACCAGTGTTTCAAAGGCGCCGCCTGGGCAATAAGGCGTACACAGCTCGGCTGGGTCGCCTTGTCGCTTTTGAAACCATGGTTAAAACATATTTCCTTTGAAGTTTACTCAAATCCTGAGGCTATTTTTATCATTTTGTACTTACATGAATGCTGATGTCGTATTCTAGCCTACCCTTGTATCCCACATGAAACTTTACACTTTTGTTTTCCAGTTAAGAAAGGGCTATTGGGCTGGAATATGTTAATCCCTTATTGGAAAAAGAATTCCATTCACTTGTTTGGATTACTTATCCTTTTCCAATGCTATTTGCTTGAAGGTTGACTCCTCGTGATGTGGCTTGCTCGTGGCACAAAAGTAGTGTTGAAGGGATCTTAAGCAAACAGCCCGAAGGTCGAATACGCATTCTTCCTTCACCATACCTGTGTCTACCACTGATGAGCATTGTCAAAATTGCTCGGTGAGTTCAAATACCAGACAAAATATGTAGTTATTCATATTTCATAATGAAGTACATGTGATTAAACATCATCTTCTGCAAGAACATCAACGCCTTTGAAACACCGAGAACATCTAAAATTTACCAAACAGTTTGTATACTGCACCTTGGAAGGACATGCTTTTCACTGGGGTGCAAGAAACCAATATTTCTTTGTTATGTCAAATTCAAAATTTGAAGTTCACAAAAACAGGCTATGACATACTATAGTGTTTTTCTCTTTTCTTATATGCCATTACAATTTAACCCTTCTTTGATATTTTGCAGTGACTGTCGATGGAGAAAGACTTCTGCCTCCTCCACATGTCAGGATCCATGCGTCATATGTTTGGAGGTGGAGTGCACGGTAGCTGCAGAAGGTACTACCAAACTGACTCATGATGCATTGTTCAACCCTGCAAAAATAATAAACAACTGCATGTTTTAATAGGCTGTGGCCATGAGTTCTGCACCAAATGCGCACTCTATTTGTGCTCGACCACAAGCAGCTCAACATCCATCCGTGGTGTTCCGGGCTCCATATCATGCCCTTTGTGCCGGCACGCCATTGTCTCTTTCATGAAGCTCACGAGTACCACCCCAATTAAGGAGCTTCCATGGACAAGCACATCGCTTGCTCTATGCGCAGCAGGTGCAAGCACTGGTTCTGATCGTGCCAGCTCCTTGCATCGTCGGCCTGACACACGTCGATTGCGCTCCTCCTCGGTTCAGCTGGGATGCTCCTCTTTTAGATCCATTGGCTCGGGGAAACTGTCGTCATTAAAATTGAACTGCACAGGAGCTGAAGAGGCAGTGCCTTGCCTCATCAGCTGTCTCAGGCCAGATGTGCAGCGGTCATCATCGTACAGGGAAAGAATTAGGAGATATTCAGAGTTTTGATAGCATCCCTCGGTTAGTTTTGTGCCTCCCTTCCTGCGAGTTTTTGGGGTTTGGCAGTTCAAACTTGTTTAGTGTCTGTTCATGTTTCTCTTTGCTTCTGTGTTTCTTGTCATGTAATATGCATGCGGTCCTCGTGATGAACATCTGTTTGTGTACATGGCTGGTTCATCTACTTATATGAGAAGTATATACCATCTCCGTTTTGCAAAAACCGGCAAGTTCATGGATCTTTGTTACAAAATCAACTTCGTGGATTTCAGAGGTAAATCTGTCAAGATTGAATCTGCCAATTCAAGCCAGCAAGTTCATGGATCCTTGTTAAAAAATTAACTTGGAGGATTTCAGAGGTAATTGTCAAGATTGAATCTGGCAAGTTCATGTTTCTTTGTAAAATAAATCATCTTCAGGAATTCCAGAGGTAATCTAGCAAGATCTAATCTGCCAATTCAAGATCTACAGAAAAAAAATTGGCTCATAAATTAGCAATCTTATCGTACATCCTGATGAGAATCCATGTTCTCAGATGAATAAAATCGTACATTATATTTATATAGCAGGCACATGTCGGCACAGCTAGCAAATGTCGGCTACCAAATTATCATGAGAATATAGTGCATGTTGTTCAGATCTGAAAACCTTGGCCTTTCTTCAGCTATAAGCAGTAGCAGAAAACTAAAATTGCTTTAATTTCCATTGTTGCAGAAATTATGCAGGGACAAGTTAAGCCGTAACTCTGGCTCTTACAAGGTCAGCATCAAAATCAAACATCATATATGCACACAGTACACTTTGCAGATTTCGAACGAAAACAGGATTTAGAATTGTGTTGGTACATGAATAAAACAATAAAAGGATAGAAAACAATATCATGAAGTAGTTGATAAACAGTCACATATATATAGTAAAATGACAGAAATGCCTTCTCAGTTCCGCCATTTCCTATCTATCCGGTCAGTGGATGTAACAAATTCATGAAAGATCCAAGATCTAACTTTCTAGCAGACTGATGCAAATTTTCATGATGATAATCCTTTCCACAGCCGTTGGGTGGCAATGAATGTTTCTGGTGCTCGGTCACTTAGGTAGTGTTTGGTTCCGTCGTTGCAAACGCAAACGGTAAGATATCACATCATAGCGGGAATGGGAAGGGAACGAGTCAGAACGGGATTTGTTTGGATTGAGTACGTAACGGTATCAGTTATCAGGAATCAGTGCATCTGGTTCAGTGCAGCCGCTCGTCGCATCAGGAGCAGAGGTGCTACGCGTGGCAATGCAGTACAGACAAGAGGTGGAAAGTAGCTCGCAATTTGATTACACCGTGGTCGGAGGGGGTGAGTCTTCTGTGCAGTACTGCAGAGGGACTCATCCACTGATATGTGGGCCCCACCGGTGCTATGGCCCACGTGACATGTGGCAGCGAGTCCCTCTGCAGTACTGCAGAGGATTTGGTTCCGGTCGGAGGTAACAAAATTACATACAGCGGTATACAGGTATACATTACGAGAAAAGCGATTTAAGGCCAGCAATGAAAACAGCGAGTTCTAACGAAATCCATTTACCTGCGTTATCAGGTTACGTTACAAATACCTCAACCAAAAACTACCTTACTTCCATACAGGGGTGGAGGGCTCGGTCACCATACCTTTCCGCGAGAACCCCCAAATGGTTCATCTTCCATGGCTGCATCTTCTTCTGCCTGTCCGAGAGGCAGACTGCTGAGTATTTTTGTTTGGGCCTCTTCATTAGTTCGTTTGTTCTTTACCTTTTTTGAAAGATGTTCGTTTGTTCTTTGCTGCTGACGGCTGCCCATGCGATGCGTCATCGAGTTACCGAGCGGCCAGTCCACCACGGAGGCGAGCGGACGTAAACCTAGCGAAAGGGCCGCGGGCCACGGTTCGTATGCGTGTTCCGGGAGACGATGGGCCGATCAAGGCACGCCATATCCATCACGGTGGGCCACGGCTCACTCTAAGAATCGGCCTAAGAGAACATCTTCTATGCTGCTTCCTGGATTTTGGCTGACCCTAAGAATCAGCCCAAAAAAGAAGTCAGTGATTTTAGTGAGAAAGAATAAACGATAGATGTTAGTGCATCAACATGCACATAAGTTTGTTAAAAGTCCCTCATGCTGCATAAGTTTTTATTGGTTCTCATACCAATATGAACTTCAAGTAAAGATTTTTCGTGTGGTCTATTTATCTTACATCATGTATCATACCCATAGTAACGCACGGACACTTATCTAGTAAAAGTAAAAAGAAGGGAGTACGTGGATGCATTAATGGGGATCTACATGTGTGCATGTCTGTTTTATGTCAATGAGAAAATTGTTTTTTTAACGTAGAAGGTGCGTATTTCATCATTAGAAAAATAATTCTCGGATCAATATACCCCGGACTGTTATGGTGAGCATTACTACTTGCATTGACGTTGATATCTATGATTACATCTTTAACGAAACACCACTAGGTTCATAAACATTAAGCTTGGTCGTCAAACATCAACAAACAGTCGCAGCACTTGCATGGCCCTAAACTATTTGCATTGCAAATCATGACACAATGAACTACGGCGAGACGTACAGACCGATCATTTGGTGCTACAGCGCGGGCGCACCAATTAGCAATTGATAAAAAAAGTTCAAGCCATGGAATCCTCGTGGGCTGACTTTTCTGCGACCCTTCCTGTCGATACTTGCACCTCTTGGCCCAGTAGAGATAGTTCAGCCAGCCAAGAAATGCAACAGCCGTGACAACACAATAGAACAGGTCAAGCTTGCCCCTCCAGCCACCCATGGCCGCTGCTGCTTTCAGTGATCTTGTTCACCAGCCTCAACAGCAGCGTGCCCAGCAGTATAGTTGGCCAAATGGGCCAGGCCCGCTGGGACGGCCCTAGCCCGGCCCTATTTAGCACGGCCCGAGCACGGTTCGGCCCGACAGCCTTAGTGCCAGTGCCGTGCTAGTGCCTCGCCTAGTGCCATGCCTGGGCCGCAATCTCGGCCCGTGGCACTAGCACGGGCACGACACGCTAATAGCCGGCCCGACCTCGGCACTACGGCGGCACGGGAAGAGGCACGACAACCGCCCGATTATTGCACAAGCTCCTAATTAATTAGTATTTTTGTTAACTTTTTGTGTTTGTGATCTCTTTTAGAGTTGAGGTTGTGTTTGAATTATTGTTGATGAAATTTTATTAAGTTAGATATATGATTGTGTTTGACTGTTTGTCATCTTAGTGCCAGTGCCGGCACGGGCACTATAGTGCCCTTTGGCACGGCACGACACTAACAATTGGCCATAGTGTAGTGGCAGTGCCTAGAGTTCGGCACGGCGGCACTAAGTGGCACGGCACGACTAATCAATAGTGCTACTTAGTGCCGTGCCAAATAGTGCCGTGTCAAATAGTGCTGGCACGGCCCGTTTGGCCAACTATACCCAGCAGGGAGGCCATCCAAGTTTGGCGCCAGAAGAACGCCACGCCAATGGACTTCATGCCATCAGCCGCCTCGTTGTTGAAGAACTCCAGCAACCCAGCGAAGGAGGTGGTGTCGGCCACGCCGATTAGGAAGAACCAGCGGCGGACCCAAGGCCCGGCCAGCATAAGCAGCCGTCCGGGCTCCGACGGAGTAACGTAAAGGAAGGTTACTCCAGCGTTATTTCAAATCAATCTTGCATGTGGTCATAAATGTGATGAGAAAGGGAGCAGCATGACCTTCGCTCAGGCTGTTTGCTGGGTCCGCCACTGGGAAGAACTGCGGCGCCAGCCAGAAGAGGGACATCAGCTGGCCACCGGAAGCCACCATCTCCTTCCTCCTCATGCTCTCGACGACCGCGGCGATGGCCGGCACCACGGATGTGGCCAGGAAGCCGATGCCGACGCGCTGGAGGTGGGTGATGCCTCCCAGGTAGCCCGTGCGCCTCCGCAGCAGCGGCACGAGGAACCGGTCGTAGGCCACCAGCATCACCGTCTGGAACATGGAAGGTATGATGATGAAGAGCATCGCCGGGTAGACGTGCACGCGCCCCAGCTTCGTGTCCGTCGTCATGCTCTGCTGCACGGTGAAGGCGACCAGCAGAGGGCTCGATACGTGGGCCACGGTCGCGCTGAAAACGAGAGGGAGCATGCGGAGCACGATCCTGGTCTCCACTACTTTGGCCGAGCTACAGACTGACCAAGGTCCGTCGTCTCTCCCAGTGGCTACACAGGCTTTGTCCAGACATCAGTTGGAATAAGTTGCATTCTTATTTTGTTCATGAATTATACTGTTGAAACTTGGAGCTAACAAAGACTTACTTTAGACTTTTATTAGTAGGATAGGGGGCTCCTGGAGGATCCATTACATAGTTATCTGCCTGTGCTTCCTCCATCGTCTTTTCAGGTAGCTCCAGCTTTCTGTTTTTGAATGGCACAACAAAAACCTGGGAGAAAAAGATTGTATTTGTTGACGCTTTCTGGGGGCCAACACACGAGTGCGCTAGGCACGTGGGTCGCGAACAGACCAAACGGCAGGATACTGCCTACAACGGTTAAGACCGGTCTATCAACCAGGTCAAACCGGTTCCTAGGGTTTTGCCCGGATCGATCGTTCGTGAAGATAACTGCCAAGCTTACGTGTTGGAGAACGGCAGTGGCGGATCCACCGCCCGGCGAGCCCGGGCGGCCGCCCGGGCTCCTCTCAGCAAAAATAATAGTAATCTCTTAGTTGTATTATATAAACATGATATTTTTCAAGCTAAATACTTTAACATAACGAGGATCGCCCAGGCTGCAAAGAAGTTCTAGGTCCGCCGCTGGAGAACGGCTAGGTTTACGAGTAAACCAGCAAAGGAGTAACCAACGCACTTACGTAGCAAAGAACGACTAGTTTACGAGCAAACTAGCAAAGACCGCCGAAGTTCTCACCCAGGAGGGACCCCGTCAGGGTGCGAATGTCGCCGGCGTGCCCTAGGTCGACAAGCGAGCCTTAGGACGTCATATCTGATCGTGGAGATCAGCGGATGAACATCATGGAGATTGGAAGAGATTAGGGTTTGAGAGATTAAAAAGTAAAGATAATTGTGTTGGTTCGATTGGGGTCCCTCAATCGGCCTTTAGCCTTTATATTTATAGGCCGGGGAAGTCTTATCCCTCATGAGTCGGTTACAAGAAGGAATTACATCAGAAAACCTAAACCTACTCGAAATACAGCTCCAAACCGGTCTAACCGGATTGCTAAACCGGTCTAACCTGTCCGCCCGGGTGCAGATCTTCCCGAAGCCATAACTCTCTCATCCGAAATCCAAATAAGGCGTTCCACATATTCATTTTGATCGTCTCGATGAGAGCTACGCAATGGTGAAGTCTAATTTGCATTTTGACAACATCATCCAAACTGGTCTGACCAGTTTGTGCACACCGATCAGACCGGTCTGCAGAGCCGTGCCAATTTTGGTCGTCAACATATGCGCCCCCTATTTTTTGGAAAAGCTTGCATGCCAAAAAATAATCTTCTGGACCAAAATTATCCGCTTGGTTATTGCTGACCTTGCTGGTACTACCTCTGCAGAATGCTCCGTAGATTCTTGTTTACGCATTCGTTGTAATCTAGTCTTTCGAGTATGAGATAAACCTGAAGGACACCACTTCGGCCGTAAATATCTTGAATCTTGCTTCATATTCTTCTCACCCTCTTTGCTGCTATCAAGCTTGCTCTTGACCAGATTATTCCTAGAAGTAATCGGTCTTTGCATTGCACCACAATTTGGATATGTAGTAAAGCTTGCATACCAAGAAACATTTATCACAACCAAGATTGCACAATAGCAATGTTGAGCACAAACACACCAACTAAATCCTTCTTTTAAAGATGAAGGATCGAAATGGCGACCAGAGAGGGGGGGAGTGAATGGGAGCCGATAAAAATTTCTTCTCGAAACTCGGCCTATATCCCAAAACCACTACCCACAAGTTACTCACAAGCTTGTCAAGGTAGCGTAGTCACAACGGACCTACCAACCCTAGGAACAAGCTCAAACGAGAATCGAAGCGGAAGCACACAACTAGAAAAGCAACGAGGAACACTGTCTGCCAAGCCTGATCGGACCGTCCGCACAGAGGGCTCGGACTGTCCGCGAGGCGGGCGGACTGTCCGACAAATGAACGGCGGACCGTCCGTAAAATCAACTCGAAACTGCAAAAGGTTGGGTCCTCTACGGACTGTCTTGCAGACCGTCTTGCGGACCGTCCGCCAGTGTCGCGGACCGTCCGAAAAAGGTCACATGGACTGTCTGAGAAAAACTTGGCCAAAACGAGAAAAGCTCAGAAGGGGAATCAAACCACGGACCGTCCGCCAATCACATGCGGACTGTCCGGGAACTCTGTGGACCGTCCGCCATACCAAGTCGGACCGTCCGAGAAGCCCGACGGACGAACAGGAAGAACAGCTACAGTAACGCGCGTGTCAACTCCTCCAAATCCAACACCGGATCTCCCAAACGGCTGGAGCTCTTGAAGCGAAACTTTGGGGAGATGTGAAGCAACCCAAGAGGAAGCTATGCCCCAAAATTCTCGGCCTCTAACTCCCTACAACACAAGAAATCGCGGATCTAACGGAAGAACACCCTCACCACGAGTTCATCACAAAAACTTCAAATCCGGACCAAATCTCGGCGTTTGAGGGGTCAAGATCATCCACAAAGAGGTACAAGGCACTCACCCATGATCCCCACAAAGAAATCCGAGAGGAAACGGCCTAGAAACGAAAAATCGAACCAAGAACGAAAATAACACAAAATGAACTCGGGAAGGAAGACAAGCAAATCATTTCTAGAACGATTCTTCCATACAACCAGAGGTCACGATCTGTACAACGATGGCTAACCTCCACCCTTCATCCACCCGCTAAGATTACTCGATCTGCACTTGGCTAGCCTACCAGAATAGAGAGAAAATGAACTAGGGTTTTGAACAGATACCTTGCCATCCCCTCCACCTCCTATTTATATTGAGTCATCTAGTGGGGGGAAAAGACCACACTACCCTTACACTCTAAGCCTATGATAAATACCCCTCAGGGGCAATCTTGGAACTCTGAGATATTTCCTCCGGCTGGGCATGCCGTCCATCCGGCCTTGCTTCCCTCCGACGCAAGCTCCAGGATCCCGCCGTGTGTCGACCGCTTCGAAGCTTCCCGAACATGCCTGGATCACCGTCTCCGTCATGTTGGGCCTTCGGGCTCGGTTTTGGGGCCCAAACCGAGAAACCCACCTCTGATGGTTTTGTGGCCCAACCATCAAACCCCGCTTACAAGCTTCGGTTGTTAGCCGCTACCTTGCACCGGCTCAGTCCACGACGTCGTCTTGCTCTTCTTCCACCATGCCTACCGCACTCGATCCCGTCTGGCCACCGGGTCCCTCGAACCAAGCCTACTTGTCTCTCCACTCCTCGGAGGCCACTCTGGCTAAGACCTTTTGAGCTTATTCTTCACCTGCACCAACGCAACCCGAGTCGCATCAAACACCTGCAATACTAGGCCAAGAGTAAGTCCAACACCACGTTGTCAATCACTCATCACACTGGGAAGGGATCATCCACTGATCCTCGGACACACCTGGTCCTCAATCTCCCCCTTGATGAGTGCATTGACAACACACCTCACGATTTTGGATAGGAAATAGAAAACAGAAAAGAAAAAGAAAAGAAGACTCAAACAAGTGACTCAAAGCAACAGCAAGCCGAAAAACCAAGTCACTTGAAAGAGAAAGTCTCGGTCCCCTAAGACAAGGGCAACAGCTCAACACATCCGAGACCAACAAGCTCCAAATGCCGACCCCTCAAGAAGAGGCAGAAAGGGCTCAATACCATCGACAGAAAGAGCAAAGCACATCAGGAACACAAGAAGCTCCCCCTGCACAGAAGCGGACTCCCCCTGAACAAATGCATGCAAACTCAAGTTCTCCCCCTGAACTGAGTATCCCTCTAATGCAAAGCCATGCACACAAATTCTCCCCTGTTTACCATACAAGTTCTCCCCCTTGTTGCCGATGCATGAATCAAGGCTGACATGCAGACAAGTAAACCTAGAGCTTCTCAAATATACAATGAGCACTATAAAATGCTACACAAGTGCAAATGAGCAAGCAAGATAGTCCAAGGTTCTGTACAAGCATTGCCAATAGGATTTCATGGTTGTATAAGCATATGGCCAATTAGTTTCTAAGTTCAACAAGATTTTAAAAAAAATTCATCACCTCATGAGCAAAATGATAACTTCAAGCCAAAATGAACTAAATCATGCAAAGATCATCCCAGGTCACCAATTCTAGTTAAACGATCATTGCAAACACCCAAAGCCTATCTCATGTCATGTCAAAGCCACCGAGCCATGTGTCTACTTCTAAACAGAGACTTCTCTTGGTAGACAGCATGCAACGGTTTAGCACCCAAAATTATACCCATAATAGCATATTTGACATGTTTAGCACATTTTTGTTTTTCAACCATAAGCACTTCATTTTTCAGATTTTGATTTATGGTACATGAAGTGCCTTTGCGGCAAAAAGAAGCTTATGCTTCTCCACAAGATAAATAGTAGGCTAAACATTTGCAATGATAGAATGATCTTTGACCCATTTAGTAAGAAAAAAGATATCCTAGAACAATCTAAGCATGAGAAAGCATTTAGGCTTGAACTAAGCATGGGAGGCATTTGCTCATGGGTGAGAACGAGTTTAGCATTTCAAAAACATTTGCAAGCTCCTTATGAATATACAGTGAATCAATCAGGAGCCTAGCAAATCATCACCAAAAGACTACACACATGTTCACTAGCTCGAGTGTAGTAGATTATAGCATTCAATCCATATGGGAGAAGCTCATCCTAAGATGCATGAAAATAAATATGTACAAATGCAAGACCTATGAAACAAATGCAAATGCAGACTATACAAAGTATCCATATGCTACAAGGAGCCCAGAAACCAACTCAAAGAGGACAACAAATTCCAAGCTCTCCTCGCAGGCGGGCAAAGGTAGCTTGATCAAGAGGTTTTGTAAAAATGTCAGCTAGCTGGTTCTGGGTGGAGACATGGGATAGTTCAATGTGCCCTTTCTCAACATGATCTCTTAGAAAGTGGTACTTCACTTCAATGTGTTTGGTCTTGGAATGTAGCACAGGGTTCTTAGCTACACTAATGGCACTGGTGCTATCACAAAGAAGTGGAACTCTAGAGAAGCTTAGACCAAAGTCACTCAAGGTGTATGTGATCCATAAGAGCTGAGAGCAGCAGCTGGCAGCAGCAACATATTCGGCTTCAGTGGTGGACTGTGCAACACTAGACTGCTTGCGAGAAGACCAAGAGACCATAGAAGAACCAAGAAATCGACACTGATCCGAGGTAGACTTGCGGTCCAACTGACACCCAGCGAAATCAGCATCGGAGAACCCGTGAAGGCTGAGTGTCGAGGAGGCAGAATACCAAAGACCCAAATCAGGAGTGTATTTTAAGTACCTGAAGATTCTCTTGACAGCCTGTTGATGCAAAGTTCTCGGTGAAGCTTGAAAACGAGCGCACAGACACACGCTGAATTGTATGTCTGGCCTCGTCGCCGTCAAGTAGAGGAGGGAGCCGATCATGCTCTGGTACTCCTTCTGGTCCACTGGATCTCCATCTTCATCAGCATCCAACGTTGTGGTTGTACCCATCGGTGTCGACATCGGCTTGGAGTCACTCATGTCGAACTTCTTCAGCATGTCCTTCGTGTACTTTGCTTGATGCACGAATGTCCCATCCTTGACTTGCTTGATCTGCAGCCCGAGGAAGAACTGCAGCTCTCCCATCATTGACATCTTGAATTCCTTGCTCATGTCTTGAGAAAATTTCTCCACAAGTGCATTAGACGAGCCACCAAAGATAATGTCATCCACGTATATCTGGACAATCAGGATGTCGCTACCAGCACGAAGCAAGAACAAGGTTTTGTCTACTGTGCCCATCACAAACCCCTTACTTAACAAGAACCCTCGTAGTCTCCCATACCACCCTCTAGGTGCTTGCTTTAGACCATATAATGCTCGGTGGAGTTTGTACACTCGGTGTGGATACTTCTCACTCTCAAAACCCGGTGGCTGCCTCACAAACACTTCTTCCTCTATTACCCCATTCAGAAAAGCACTCTTCACATCCATTTGGTGCAATTTGAATCCTTTAGCAATAGCAAATGCTAGAAGAATTCGAATTTCTTCCAAACGGGCTACAGGAGCAAATGTCTCCTCATAATCAATTCCCTCTTTCTGTGAAAAGGCCTGGGCAACCAACCTAGCCTTATTTCTCACCACCTCACCACTCTCACCCTGTTTGTTCTTCCAGACCCATTTGGTTCCTATAGGATGACAGTTTGGTGGAGGCTCAACTAGTTCCCACACCTCATTCCTCTCAAAGTTTTCAAGCTCTTCGTGCATAGCATTAACCCAATTTGCATCAGATAGAGCGTGTCTAATATCCTTGGGCTCGATAGAAGCAACAAATACAGAATGAGCAAATTGAGAGTTGTTTCTTGACCTTGAACTTGTAGTGCGCTCATCGAAGTCTCCTATGATGCTTGAGGGTGGATGCCTAGCTTGAATGTGTCTTGGTGCCTCACGCCTAGACATCTCCTCCCCCTCAGCAACTGCTTCCACTCGACCTCCAGGTACTTGTGTTGATGTGGTAGTGGGGAAAGGACCATCGTCCACCGTAGTCGTCGTAGTGGAGGTAGTAGGTACACAAGTCGTAGGAGGCAGACCATCTCCATCGTCATCTTCACCATCATCCGCTTGCTCGTCCTCGAAGATCGTCTGTCCCATCTCTTCATCACCTGCACACTCAAAGACAGTCGAGCTACACGGAATCGTCTCATCGAATGTAACTTCGCAAGTCTCCATGATTTGGTTAGAGTTAAGGTTGAGCACACGATATGCTCTAGAGTGATTAGCATAGCCAAGAAAAATGCCATCATGAGAACGAGACTCGAATTTGTCTAGATTTCCTTTCTTAAGAATGAAGCACTTGCAGCCGAAGACTCGAAAATGACTCACCTTGGGGTGTCTCCCATGAAAAATCTCGTAGCAAGTCTTCTTCTTGAACGCATGAAGGAAAATCTGATTTGAGACATAGCATGCGGTGCTCACCGCCTCGGCCCAATATCTCCTAGGAGTCCTATGCACATCGAGCATCGTCCTAGCCATCTCACAAAGAGTCCGATTTTTCCTCTCCACAACACCATTCTGACAAGCAACATAAGGCAAGGAAAACTGATGTTCAAGACCTTGATCACGGCAAAAGGCTTCAAAATGAGCGTTCTTGAATTCCGTGCCATTGTCACTACGGATAGCTCGCATGGCATTACCGTTACGTTCGTTTTTCAACCTCAAGATCAAGTCTCGAAAGAACCCAAAAGCCTCATCCTTAGAAGCCAAGAAAAACACCCAAGCATAGCGAGAATAGTCAACCACTATCACAAGGACATACCACTTCCTACCGACTGAGCGAACGCGAGCTGGACCAACCAAGTCCATATGAAGAAGCTCCCGGGACGCTCAGTCATCACCTTAGTCAAAGGTGGATGAGAAGTGGCGACCATTTTCCCATGCCTACAAGGAGCACACACCAAATCCTTCTCATACCGAAGCTTGGGCAATCCTCGAATAAGGTCAAGACTGCTCAAACGAGAGAGCAAGTCAAAGCTCAAATGACCCAACCTCCTATGCCACTTCCAAAGCTCGGAAGAGGAACCATCCACTAGACAACGAGAGGGACCGAAAGACCTCGAGAAATCAGCACGGAAAACTTGACCCTCGGGAATGATCATGCACACAAGGTCACCTCGAGAATCAAGAATCCGAGAAGAACCACTCACAAACCGAACCTCAAAACCCTCGTCAAGCAACTGAGAGACAGAGACCAAATTAAAACCAAGCGACTTGACGAGAGCAACACGCTTCAACGCAAACCTCTCACTTACCTGAATATCTCCCTCTGAAAGCATTCTTCCCTTACCATTATCCCCAAAAAGTGATGTACTGCTCTGTCTTCACTGGGGTGAGGCTTGAGAACCACCTTCGATCTCCGGTCATGTGGCGAGAGCAACCAGAGTCGATCAACCATGACCTCCTCAAGCCTCCCACTACCTGCAAAATCAGAAGCGAGTGCGGAAGTGAGCAAACGACTCAGCACTGGGTTAGCACAAAACGAGTCAAACCAGTGCCGAGCCATCTGCTCAAAAGAGGGGTTAGCAACATCTATTCTAGCACCATCAGCAAAAGATAGGAACCTCTCACGCCTCACAAGTGGAGCTCTATCACGTCTAATCAGAGGAGCACCACGCGGGGGAAAGCGTGGCCTGAACTCCCTTTGAGCACCAAAGCTACGGTCGTTCCTCCCAATCTCGTACTGACCACGAGGAGGGGGACACCTAGCAAACTCACCACGTTCAAACCCAAAGCGCCTATCACCACCTCTCTAAGGACCACCTGCAACACCACGAGCACCTCCTCTAGGCATGGAGCGCACAAACCCTTCACCCCTAGGCATAGGTGCACGAGGCTCAGGCACGCTATGAGAAGAGCGGTACATGTCCCGGTTACCCATCTCTCTTTCTCTTCTCACTTCTCTCTTCCTCCTGAAGCAGAACTCCTCTAGGTGACCATCCCTACCACAAAACCCACAGTGGTAGCGGACTGGCTTTGGCTTTGGAGCTTCTTTTGGTGGAGGCTTCTCACTTGGCTTGAGACCACTCGATTCTCCCACAAAGTTCACTCTCTTTTGGAAGTTGTTGGTTTGAGGAGGGAACACAGGAGGATCAGGAGTAGTGTCAAGTTTGTTCTTCAAGTGGTTGGGTTTGGGATCAAAGGTGTTCTTGGCTGGGGTAGTTTGTGGAAGAATTGGCACACTCTCACACCCCACATCCTCACTCTCACACACCTTCTCCGATCCAAGCCCACGACTATCAGCTTGCCTGAACTGAGCTATCATCATACCAAGCTGGGGCTCATGACTAGAGAACCAACCCAAACACTTACGCAACTCATCATTCTCATCCCGCAGTCAGTTATTTGCATGCTCAAGTTCAAGAATCTTCAAAGCATTTACATCACAACTAGAACAACCATGAGTAGCAGAAGATTTCAAAGAACTTTCAAGGCACTTGATCCTAGCATGAGATTCATCCAATTTAGCATACAAAACAGGACAAGACGTGCAAGCTCCTAGCAAAGCAGATCTAGATTTCAACTCATCAAGTTCAACTTGGAGCATATCAAGTTATTCCATTTGAGTCATGTGTTTCTTCTTATATTCAACCAATTCATTCATCACATGTTCACAATTTATGCATTCAGGCTCATCAGGAACAACAGAGACAACTTTCAAAGCATCAATCTCAACTTGAGAAGCAGCAAGAAGAGACTCAAGTTTAGCCACTTTCTCCTCAGACACACCAAGCAAAGACCTAATCTCCCTCTTCTCCTCGTTGGTCTTTAAAAGCACATCATCACGGTTGTCAAGCAAAGCATTCAACATATCAATCTCCTCTAGCAAGAAGTTTGGATCACGATTCACCTCATCTTCGGAGTCTGAGTCCGAGCCTTCTCCTTCACTCTTGTTGCCGTCGGTGCTGTGTGCCTTGGTACAGAAGCCACCAGAAGCTGCACACGCCAACCCGTTGAAGTTCTTGCTTGAGTGCCTCCGGCGTCGACCTTGGTCCTCATCCTCGCTGCTTGAGCTCGATGAGGTGTAGCTGGAACTCGTGTCGACGTTGCTCGCACCGGCAACCATAGCTCGAGGCTTGTACTTGTGCTTGAGACCACCGTGCTTCTTCTTCTTGTACTCTTCCTTGCTCTTGTGCTTGCCCTTGTAGTCGTTCCTTGATCGGTTCTTGTGGTCATCCCTTGATCGGTGCTTGTAGTCGTTCCTGGGCTCGCTTGCTTCCGGGCATTCGGCGATAAAGTGCCCATCTTGCCGCATCTGTAGCATGTACTCCCAACACACCTGGTACTCTTGCGGTTCTCATGCAAGCGCCCGAACCTCTTGGTCAGCAACGCGAGATCGTCCTCGCTCAGCACCTCAAACTCCTCATCTGGCAAAGAGACAAGCATAGACAAAGCAAACTATCGAGAGGAGTTAGCAAGCGACCTAGAACTAGAACCACTCATGAGGGCCAGACTATGGGGATCAGTCGGGTTCTCAAGCTTGGCTCTAGCCATCCTATCAATCTCTGAGGACTTAAGCTTTGAAAACAGCCCATTAACTGTGAGCGTCTCATAGCTATCCGACTCCATAATGGCCTCAACCTTCGCACCCCACATAGATCTATCCAGACAGTGCAAGAGCTTCAAAGCTCTATCATGATCTGAGTAAGGGAGGACGGCGATATTGGCTTGCATGTTGTTCACTATCACGGTAAACCTCTGAAACATGGCATCAATTGACTCACCGGGCAAATGAGTGAAATTCTCATACTCCCTCCGGTAAGTCGAAAAGAGCCTAGCCTTAACCGCACCATCACCACCATGAGCAACCTCCAAATTCTGCCAAATCTTACAAGCAAGCTGCTCTTCGATGACACGATTGAACTCATGCTCATCGAGCGCTTTGAACAAGTAATCAACTGCCTTTGCATTTGCCTCAAACTTATCCTTATCAACTTGAGTCGCTCTTGCAGCAGGGATGGTATAGGTATTATCAAGAGTGATATCCCAAATCAGTTGTCCCTTGCCGCGGAGAAAAGCACCCATCCGAATCGACCACATACGGTAATTCTTCCCATCGAAGAAAGGAGGACCCGAACCCTTTCCTGAGTACGCCATCCTTGGATCTTAAGACTGGTTAGAATCACAAAAATCCATAACCGGTTTCTGATACCAATTGAAGGATCGAAATGGCGACCAGAGAGGGGGGAGTGAATGGGAGCCGATAAAAATTTCTTCTCGAAACTCGGCCTATATCCCAAAACCACTACCCACAAGTTCCTCACAAGCTTGTCAAGGTAGTGTAGTCACAACGGACCTACCAACCCTAGGAACAAGCTCAAATGAGAATCAAAGCGGAAGCACACAATTAGAGAAGCAATGAGGAACACTGTCTGCCAGTCCTGATCGGACCGTCCGCACAGAGGGCTCGGACTGTCCGCGAGGCGGGCGGACTATCCGACAAAGGAACGACGGACTGTAACAACCCTAAAATTCCAATAGGTTTTGTTGAGTGCAAAATTTCGAATTTAAAAATTTTTGGTGAAATTGTGTGCATGCAAACAAACATATAAGAGTGTCTTCTATTTGCTCCCTAAATTCTTAGGCAATTTAGATTCAAATTTAAAATCAATTTGAAGTGCTAAGGATGAAATAGTGTGATTTGGATTTATTTGGA
Source organism: Echinochloa phyllopogon (assembly GCA_033239725.1). Taxonomy (NCBI): domain Eukaryota; kingdom Viridiplantae; phylum Streptophyta; class Magnoliopsida; order Poales; family Poaceae; genus Echinochloa; species Echinochloa phyllopogon. Next base: position 15,084,895 of record BTCW01000015.1, on the reverse strand, counting down.
TTTATTTGGATTTTTGGTTGGTTTGAATTCAAATTCTAGATTTGAATTCAAACTCTAATTGGCTAAACTAATTCAATCTCTTCTAACTATTCGTGGGCCGAATTCCCGGAGCTCAAGTCCATCTTTCACCCTCCAACTTTCTTTCCCGAACCAGCCGACCGAGCAGCCCGTTCGGCCTTTCGGCCCAGCAGCGGCCCATCTTTCTCCCTGCCGCGTCGACTCCGCGTCGCCACCTCCTCCCACTGACAGGCGGGCCCCACCTGTCAGCCTTCCTCTCCCCCACGTCATCTTCCTCCTCCCGCCGCTCTCTCTCTCCCGCGTCGCGCCGCCCGTGACCCAACCACCCAAGCACCGTGCGGCCCGACGCGATTGCGCCGCGTGTCCGCGAGCGCTCGAGCTTTCCATCCGTCCGTCGAGCCCCAGGAAACCCTAGCGCCTCCGCCTATTTAACCCGCCGCCGGCCTTCTTCTTCCCCAAGCCGCGCCGCCCCTTTGGGGTTCCAACCCGATCCAATTCGTGGGAAGGGAGGAGTAGGAGAGAGGTGGGGAAGGTTGTGGTGCAGTTGGAGCAAAGAGAGGAGGAGCCCAGCGCCTTCCCCGCATCGCCGCCGAGAACCGGAGCGCCGCCGCTCGTGGAGCCGTCGACCCCGAACTGGACCAGGGACGGGAGGAAGCGCACGAGCATCGCCAAGCCACGACGAGCACTACACCGAGCTGCAGCGTACCCCTACCAGCCCTAGGTGAGCTAACCGCGAGTTCCCCCTTCTTCTCTGCCTCCGGCCGATTTCCGCCGCCGCCGCCGCTTGCTAGCCTTCTGTGTACCGGCCATCGAGCCGTGTATCTTCTGCAGGGACCCCTCGAGCCGCTGCAGCCGTTCGCAACCACCGACGCCCTAGCCTGGACCCTGGCCGCCATGCTGTCGCCGCGCACCGAGCGAGCTCGGGCCGCGCGAGCGCCATGGCCGCGGTGCGGTCAAGCCCATGGCTTGAACTGCGCGCGCGCGAGCCAAACTCACTCACGCACGCACGCACCACCCAGCACCGGAGCACGTGCACGGCCCTCGCGGTCAGAAGCCCCTGGCCTGCGCGTCACCACGGAGCCGGCTCGCCGGAGATCCCGTGCCGCCGCCGTCGCACGTCGGGAAGCCACTTCGTCGGCTAATCCGAGCCCTTTTCACCCTGAACGTGTTCGCAGTACCCTAGCGCTGCAATCCCGGCCGTCCCAGACCCGAGCCGAACCTTCTCCGGCGTTAACCGCCGACGAACTTCGCCGCTTGCGCGTTCTGGGCGCGCCGCGCGCGCGTCGCACCGTGGCCATGCCACACGCAGGACCACACCAAGCCAGCCACACGAGCACCGCAGAAGATCCCGACCGACCGCAGATCGATCCCGTGCACCCGGCTCACGTGGACCCATCTCGCGGTGCACCGTGGACTCAGTCCACCAGGCCAGATCCAACAGCCACCCCTTCGTGGGCCTAATGTGCGCGTTTAAGTCTGTTTAACCACCCTAAACTCTTCCGGCCCAGTCGCTTTCGGCCCAATTCCAGCCCAGCCATCGTTTATTCTTTTTCTTTTCTTTTAACTGCGCTGACATATGGGGCCCACCTGTCATACTCTGCAAGTCACTGACACATGGGGCCCACTGACCAGAGTTGACCCGTTGACCCCATTGACCCGCTGACCGTTGACCGTTGACCAGTCAACGCTGACGTCAGCAGGGCCCACTGCTGACGTCATCCTAGGCGGACCCCACTGCTGACGTCAGCATGACGTCATGCTGACGTCAGCAGGCTAATTATTTGTCTGTTTTCTTTTTCGGAAATTATTTAATATTTTCAGAAAATGATTTAAACTTAAAAAATTAATAATAAATCAACCGTAGCTCAGAAAAATATGAAACCAGTTTCTATATTTTTCTAAAATCATGACCTACGCGTTAGTGTAGAGTTTGGTGTTATTTGAGTCTTCATTCGTCGCTGTTTTAGTGTTTCTTTGCTAGTAGTTGCGTCTTATTTTTTTTCCGCGTCCCTAGGAGCTCCGGAGAGTCAGGAGGAGCCGGACCACTACTACTACTGCTTTGACGAGGACGAAGACCCTTGCCCAGGTTCACGCCCGACCATTCTCTGAAATACCTATTAGACATGCAACTAGTATGCTAGCGCTTTACTTTACTCGCATGATAAACCTGCACTGCCTTTGTTAATATCCTGTTACCTTGCTACCTACTACTCACTTTATGAAGATGCTATGCTATGCATGTGTTGGGATGGTTGTGATTGATCCTCTTGGCGTGAGTTGTGGGTGGTTTGGGAGGAGTAGTGCAGCTAGGCGGTGTAAGCGAGTAATAACAACTCAATCGTTGATCGAGGTGCTGAGGGGCTGCACTCGGGCAGTCCCTATGGGGTACCTGTTGCGGGTACATGGTTATTGGTTACTTGGGGATTGGTACTCGGTGAGTACCTGAGGAGTTTGGGCGGCAATACCTGTTATGGGTGCCGATTGCAGACCGTTGCGGCGGATCGCTTGTGATGCAGATACTCGCTTTACCGAAAATTAAGGACCGAGTCGTGCCCCCACTTTGGACTTGGGAAATACCGTGCTCACCATCTACCCAGTATGGGGAGGGTTCCAGCAAGCCTACTCTAGTGCGGCGCCGAGACTGTAGGAGAATCGAGTTTGATATGTGTAGGGGGGATTCGTTGCGGCGTAATCTCCCTGATTTACCACGGCCCCCGACTGGCCCCGGTGGGAAGGTTTCACGACCCTGGGGCAGATGTTAGATCGGATGTTTCCCGAGCCCAGGGAGACAGGATTGGCGCCGTTACTGTTTAGGGTCTTTGCTGTGGGCTGCGTCTCAGGTTGGTTGCGGACTAGCCTTGCAGCCCGGATGGATTCCTGGAGTGCCACCTCTGCAGAGTGTAAACTATACGTATAGCCGTGTCCACGGTTACGGACGACCCATTTCTGAGAAGCCCCGGCTAGCATGGGAATCTGCTTTCTTACCTCATCCTTTGACTCGGGTTATGAGAGATTGGTCCAGCTGAGGCTGTTGAGACAAGGTGGGGAGGGAGCTCACCGAGTCGACTAGAGAGAGAAAGGTGTTGGTGGATAATGATTTGCGGGAACCTGCCGTGGCAGGATGAGCCCGATGGGAAATGTGAGGCTGATGGATGGATTTGGGGAGTGGATGTGTGTGTGTGAGCAGGAGTTGGTGATGAGATGAAATTGGGTTATTGCTGCTGCTTGCATAAGAAAAACCCTGGCTTAAACCTTGATTATTTCTATACCTTAGAATGGGCCACTTAAAAGCTTGCATCATATTATGGTTGGTGACGTGGACCTGTCCCATTTCCTTGGGGACAGACTTTGGGTTCTCAGGTGAAGACCCCGACCACGAGTTCAACCAGGACGGGTGGTACGACTGAAGGGTGTGCGCTACGCTCAAGGATGCCTGTGGAGGAGTGGACCCATTTGTTCTAGCTACCGCTGCGCAGATGTTTCTTATTGTCGATTTAGCCCAGAGGGCTTGTACCAGACGCTTTGTCTTTATATATGTCATGTAATGAATCTTTTATCGTTGTATGGATGTGATATTCGACTGAGATGAGTTCTGTACGAGATAGCTGCTATTCCTGGGACTATCTCAACGGTACAGGGAGTCGGGTTCTCGTCGGTGAGAATCCGGTTCGTCACACGGACCGTCCGTAAAATCAACTTGAAACTCCAGAAGGTTGGGTCCTCTACGGACTGTCTTGCGGACCGTCCGCCAGTGTCGCGGACCATCCGAAATAGGTCACACGGACTGCCCGAGAAAAACTTGGCCAAAACGAGAAAAGCTCAGAAGGGGAATCAAACCACGGACCGTCCACCAATCACATGCAGACTGTCCGGGAACTCTGCGGACCGTCCGCCATACCAAGTCGGACCGTCCGAGAAGCCCGACGGACGAACAGGAAGAACAGCTACAGTAACGCGCGGGTCAACTCCTCCAAATCCAACACCGGATCTCCCAAACGGCTGGAGCTCTTGAAGCGAAACTTTGGGGAGATGTGAAGCAACCCAAGAGGAAGCTATTCCCCAAAAATCTCGGCCTCTAACTCCCGACAACACAAGAAATCGCGGATCTAATAGAAGAACACCCTCACCACGAGTTCATCACAAAAACTTCAAATCTGGACCAAATCTTGGCGTTTGAGGGGTCAAGATCATCCACAAAGAGGCACAAGGCACTCACCCATGATCCCCACAAAGAAATCCGAGAGGAAACGGCCTAGAAACGAAGAATCGAACCAAGAACGAAAATAGCACAAAATGAACTCGGGAAGGAAGACAAGCAAATCATTTCTAGAACGATTCTTCCATACAACCAGAGGTCACGATCTGTACAACGGTGGCTAACCTCCACCCTTCATCCAACCGCTAAGATTACTCGATCTGCACTTGGCTAGCCTACCAGAATATAGAGAAAATGAACTAGGGTTTTGAACAGATACCTTGCCATCCCCTCCACCTCCTATTTATATTGAGTCATCTGGTGGGGGGAAAAGACCACACTACCCTTACACTCTAAGCCTAAGATACATACCCCTCAGGGGCAATCTTGGAACTCTGAGATATTTCCTCCGGCTGGGCACGCCGTCCAGCCGGCCTTGCTTCCCTCTGACGCAAGCTCCAGGATCCCGCCGCGTGTCCACCGTTTCGAAGCTTCCCGAACATGCCCGGATCACGGTCTCCGTCATGTTGGGCCTTCGGGCTCGGTTTTGAGGCCCAAACCAAGAAACCCACCTCCTATGGTTTTGTGGCCCAACCATCAAACCCCGCGTACAAGCTTCGGTTGTTAGCCGCTACCTTGCACTGGCTAGTTCCACGACATCGTCTTGCTCTTTTTGCACCATGCCGACCGCACTCGATCCCGTCTGGCCACCGGGTCCCTCGAACCAAGCCTACTTGTCTCTCCACTCCTCGGAGGCCCCTCTGGCTAAGACCTTTCGAGCTTGTTCTTCACCTGCACCAATGCAACCCGAGTCGCATCGAACACCTGCAATACTAGGCCAAGAGTCAGTCCAACACCACGTTGTCAATCACTCATCACACTGGGAAGCGATCATCCACCGATCCTCGGACACACCTGGTCCTGAAAAGACGATAGCGTGTATCGGCCATATTGCTTGATTCTGTCCAATATGAAGAATTCAGCATGCTGCTACTTAAAACTGATAATATCCGGATTACTAATGAACTCCTCTTGTTTGTTTTTCTCTTGATCTTGCAATGCATCTTAGATCATGCAAATATTCGACAACAAGCCTTCTCTAACTACTAACCTCGGCCTCAACAAGTTCTGGAGTTTCAACAGCCAGCCATACACCGGTCAGACCGGTTAATCTAGGATATGCACCCTGTATCACTAAACATCGGCTCTTTCTTATGAAAACGTCTTTTCAACACCATGGCCGGATGCTCATTGTTCCATAATGCTAATCCTGAATTTTTTTTCTTTTTGTGCCTAAATACATGATGCATAATAAATCAAGAAGATCCTCTAGACATCCATCAAGAAAACATCTAGTGACTCATATAAATATAAATAATTGCTGCACCTGCATATAAATAATCGCTGCACCTGCACCAATGAATCGCCAGATATCTCAACATGATTTATAACCATGGAACACAAAACTCCTAGCCTGAATAGAAAACTTCATATCTGGCTTGCTCTTTGAGGCTAAGTACTCCAACCGGCTAAATGTCTCAAAACAATGTCATTTGATAAAATAAGGACAACACCAATTTTTTGAAACACTTTGTAAGCCTGATTTAGTAAATAAAAACTCCATGGTGATAAATTACTCATTTTTCTAATATCTTGCCCCCCGGGCACTTAAGGCATCAATAAGGCCATAAATGATTTCGTTGACAAGCTATTACTTTGGGATGATGATTAAAGAGATTCATCGGCCATATATATATTGCCAAGGATGATAACAAATTATCATTGATGATGAATCCATCCACAAGAGCATGCACAACCGAAATAAAAGTTTGGAGATATATTAATTCAGAAATTAAAACTATCTCTAAGAACTAAATATTTCAGATATTGCAATTAATTAATATATATAACAACTTGGTAATAACCCTCCATGATATAAAGACCCATGTGGGACCCAAGGATCAAAATAAATGTGTGAGAGATAATCAAATATATCTACGGATGAATTCCATGACATAGACATATGTGGCATTTGTAAAGTAAATGGGTAATGTAATGACCAATAATTTTGATGATTTGGTGCAAACCTCAATCTTGGAGATCGTCTTTTGTAGATTTTCTTCTCCTTCAATTGTGCAGCACCTTTTGCTTGAACATCACCCTTATATTGAGTCTCAACACTTATTTTAGCAACCCATGCCATGCCTCTCTTTCTCAGCTCTTGAGCATTAAGCTTTGTAATTTCTTCATCTGCTAATTTGATAAACCGAGTGGATGACTTGGCTTTGCATCAGTTTTGGACAGCAGCGCTTTCTTCTTAATTTTCGACGCTTTCAACTCATTTTCTTCAGATTTGACACTTGAAGGATCAATGGCTGATTTTTCCTCTCCTTTGCCTTTAGTAGCCGAGGTGATCTCCACATGAATCGGCTTTTCAGTAGATGAATTCAGATATGAACTTTTACCTTTGCGGCCATCCTTTTTTATTCTATAAACTTGCTTGACAATCTTTTTCTTGTTTTGAACTCTAGACCGATCTCTATGCTCAAAACGGTCATTTTTAACATAAGGTTGTCTTGCACATGATGATTCTTTTGGATCTGCATACTCTACATGATATGGCCTAAAATATGAAGGAGTATGTGCCCATGAATCATTCTACCCTGGTGATGAGGAAGGATACAAATTAGTGGGATGTGGAGCATATGGAATTGGTATTGATGGTCCAAAAGGAGAATATGGTGCTGCTGAATTAAAACTATTCCTTTGCCAATTCCAATTCCCAGAATTATGTTTAGGAGCTGATCTTGATGATTTAGCACCATTCAACCGATTAGCACGCTTGGCCTCATTTTCTTTTTGATACTTAGCCAGAATTTCATCAAAAGTGAGCTTCAGCCTTTTGCCATTATGCTTAACATGGTCTTTACCTCCATTCACCATAGGACGCTCAGATCTCAATACTTTTGAACCTTTCGGATCTAAACCGGTCTGACCAATTGGAGAGGCCGGTCTAACCTTTTGATCCAAACCGGTCTGACCTCTTTGCCCCATCGGTCTGACTTCTTTGCCCAGCACAGTAGGGGCAACAGGTTCTTGGTTTGATGGAGAAAAATTCATTTGCCCCCAGTAACTTCTGGGATTTTGATAGGCTCATCGTCCTTAATAGTTGCTTGAATTTGCAAGTCATGGACGATGTCCTTTTCATCACTTGGCAGCTTCGAATATTTCTCTTTGGAAATATTCTCATCATTACATGAATTGGCTAGTGCTGGCCAATTTAGTAACTTTTTCTCAACCAGACCAACTGGAACCAATTGGTCATCCTCTTGTGTTGAAGAAAATCTCAATCGTTCGGTATTAATGGCCGATTGTATAATTTGGCGAAACATATTGCAATTACTAGTATCATGATCAAATGAATTATGCCACTTGCAAAACTTTTGATCTTCTAATGCAAGAGGTGATTGAGTAACTTTGTGATCAAATAGTTTAATAAAATTATTCTCTTGCAAAATATCAAATAAATCATCACACAAAGTTAAATCAAAGGTGTACTTTATTTTCTTCAACTGATGCTTTTGTGGAGAAGGCTTTAAGGCCAAGCAAACGAATGGTTCAGATTTCTCATCAACCCATTCAGCTACGGGTTTCCTTAGGCTTCTCATACCCGGCGCTTTGGAGCTCATCACTATATTAGCGTTGAATTTCACAAAGCTTTTCGGTTTCTGTTTTTTGCTTTTAATTCCAGAATGGCCACAAGTAAACCATGTAGAGAAATACTTTAGCAATGATGTTGGAGAAATTTTAAATGCCAAAGTATTGCTGTTATCAGCCTTTCTAACTTTTACATTACATTGGCCGACACAATATGAAGGTATGACACTACTAGCAAGTAAATTACCATCCTCAATTGATCTCTTTAGAAATATTCACAATAGCACCACTAGTAGATGAATTAACTAAAAATGCATGATCTGATCGGAAATTACTTGCAAAGCATACCTTGTCGAAGACGTTAGAGAGGCGTGGAACCTTGATGTAGATGGTGTCATACTTCTTTTGATGGCAGCTCACAGCAGGTGCTTCCTATAGAAACCGGTCAGACCAGATTATAGGACCGGTTAGACCGGTATTCTCAGGCTTGCTGGAAATCACCAAGTCGCGACATGTCAATGACTCCTTTTTGCCTCCAACGCCATGATCTCCAACGGTTTGATTGGATGAACTTTTCCCAGCCATGAGTTGACATTTATTGATAACAGAATAATCGCTAGTCAAATACACAACTCCATGTGGGAAATCAAGCACAACTGTTTTCTTATTACTGACAAGATTTTGTACAACCAAGCTTGTTTCTTTTGTTTGGACAGACCCAGATCGTTCAGTTGTTGTAATTACCGAACTATTAGTCAAATCTGAATCATCCTTCTTCTCACTATCATGAGATGAGGTAATAAGCCTCTTAAATTCAGAATTCCTTTTTATTAATGCAGCCAAGCCTGCCTCAAGGCTAGCAATTTCAGCATACCGAGCATTAGAACTAACCTCAAGAAGAGCACCTGTCCTTGCTGAATTTTCATTAATTTGGCTAGAATTATTAGAAACATTTTGAGCCAAATCATGATTATTAGCAGTTGCATGTTGTGCTGAAAAAGTAGATGCAACCTTCACTTGAGTGACATGTTGTGCAGCATATGATGGTTGAGAATAACTGGTCGGATAGCTAAGATTAGCATGTCCAATTTTCTCATTTGGCAATATGCTTGTTGAGTTCTCACTAATTTGGCCATAATTATTGCTAGAATAAGGAGCCAAATTGTAAGTATTGACATTATAATCCATGGCATTGTATACTACACTTGTTTCACAATATTTCTCATTAGGCTTTTTAAAGAAGCGGTAAAAAACATGTTCTAACTGAGACCATATGTGAAGTGAATTTGGTGTCATGGTAGCAAACCAAACAAAAGGAACACCAGTCAATGATAATGGAAATAATCTTAATCTCAATATCTCATTAGAACGATCTTCTCCACATTGTATGTGAAATTGTTTTATGTGTTGCATAGCCCCTTCTCATTTTCCAGAGAATTTGATAAAATTAGGTATTATAAAACCGTCGGGGCACAAAACTGAATTATAATGCGCACGATATGGACTTGAATATTCTATACCCCTCAATTCTATTTTAGAATACTCTCTTAATATGCTAGCCAATTGATCATGAGTTTGAGGCTGCATACAAGGTTCAAAATAATTGGCCAAACTCATCATGTTAGTTTGGTCTTTATAACTTTTCAACGGCTCTTGAACTTGTTGTATAGCCGATGTGTGAGGATATTGTTGTATGTTGCTAGTAGCATTAAAATTTAAAGCATGCATATTATTTGGCAATGGCTTTTGCATATAAAATTCAGAATTATAATTTACATAAGAAACTCCATCTGAACAATTACTAGCCGATGCAATATGCCTACTAGTATCATATCTAGCAACATCAACATGAGGATTCATGGTACTTGCAAAATAATTATTATACATAGGTAATATATTTGCAAATTGTACCTCAGGCCCGTTGTAGTTCAACTGATGTGAAGTATATTGATAGCCCGCCATAATAGGTCTTGTTGCTTCTAGTCTTGTGATAAATACCAGATATTCAATATAATCCAAGCAATCAATGACCAAGATTTTGCTTCTCTTTTAATCTTCAATATGGAGCAGCAAGCAAAACACAATGCAATCGGTTTGAGCAACCTGATGCAAAGTCACAAGTATAGATGCAATTAGTTTAGGGTTTAGGGCAACTATAGTGGTGAATCAAAATAATAGATCAATTATGTATGAGGCTAAGGTTTGATAGAACGGTTTGAGCAACCTGATCTTTCTATTCCCCAGCGGAGTTGCCAAAATGTGTTGATGCTTTCTGGGGGCCAACACACGAGTGCGCTAGACGCGTGGGTCGTGAACAGACCAAACGGCAGGATACTGCCCACAATGGTTAGACCGGTCTATCAACCAGGTCAGACCGGTTCCTAGGGTTTTGCCCGGATTGATCGTTCGTGAAGATAACTACCAAGTGTTGGTGGTCGTTACAGACCGATTTCCGACCTCCAACTGAGTATAAAACAAACACAATGGGGACACACACCATAGCTATAGGGCTCATCACTGACTATTTCCACAAGTTTTGGTGATTGTCCTCTGTGCAGGTACAAAATGGAGAAACACGTGCTATAAGGGTCAGAAATGACCGTTTCGGCCGAACGACTCCATTTGGCCGGTTGCCCCCCTAGCTGGGCAAGACTTGTGGACCACGACCACGCCACTCTGGGCCGGCTCAACCCATATCCAGAAGATCGGTAACTCATATCCAACCCAACGGAGCCCACGAGTCCACCGAAGGCCCTCCAGGCCAACCCAAGACGCGAACCGACCTGCCAACCGACCTCAGGAGCTGGACAAACACGTGTGCAAGGCAAAGGCGGTGCAGTACTGGGCCGGGCCCACTTCGGCCGAAGTGGCCCGTTCGGCCGAAGGCAGGAACCGCCTCCAGGGTGCGATCCTGGCCGTTGGCTGCTGAGGCGGTGCATCCACCGGTTCAGGCGAACTGGGCAGTTCGGCCGAACCGGAGAATTCGGCCGAACGGCCCGGCACCGCCTCCCAGCTGCCTTGGCTGCTACTCTGCCTCCACCGTCCTTCCTTGCTATAAATAGAGGCCCGGTTTCACCTGCAAAAGACACAACACAAGAGTAGAGTGCAGGCGAAGCACTGTTAGTTCTCCACTTGTATCAGTAGAGATAGGGAGAGAGGAGAGGTGAGCGTCCCGGAGAGGAGCCGAAGTGTCGGCCCCTCTTCCCGCTGTACCTCTACGGATGCGACTTCACTTCGAGTAACATCCGGGTCGTGTCTGGTAACTCTTGTATCTCTCTCTGATTAATTGAGCATTCAGTTCTTACTTTTATATGCTTGCTGGTTCTTCGTTCAATGCTTAGTTGATTGGTATAACTGTATACTGGTTGCTTAGTTTGGGTGCTTATCTTTCTATAGGAGATAAGTATTAGTTGACTAGTGTAGGCGTGGTGCCTATACTTGAGACTAACTTAGTTTATTCCCGTCGCAACGAAGGTGGTAGCCGTAAGGTGGTGACAGCCCTTCCGGTCTTTGTAGCCCCACGTTAGTTCCGGTCCGTAGGATCCCCCAATTGGGAAATAGTGGCACCCCATCTCATCCCTTTCTGTGTGTCCACCGGTTCCCTTGTCCCGAAGCAAGTATCTATCTGTAATCTCTGATCTGCACGATCAATCAGTAGAATACCTCTACCAGACTCGTACCCTCTCTACCCTTCTATCACTCCTCTTCTCTTTGTTGTTGTCATCCACCTCATCCATACCATTCACTCTATTCCATCTACCTAGGACAACTTAGTTTAGAATCAGTCCACTTCTCGTTCTCCGTGGAAATCGATACCTTGGAATACTCCCGGGTGAAAGCTACATCGGTATCCGTCCGCTTGCGGATTTATCTGTAGGCCGTAAGGAGTGCCAACACCAAGCTTACATGTTGGAGAACGGCTAGGTTTACGAGCAAACCAGCAAAGGGGTAACCAACGCACTTACATAGCGAAGAACTACTAGTTTACGAGCAAACTAGCAAAGACCGCCGAAGTTCTCACCCGGGAGGGACCCTGTCACGGTGCGAATGTCGCCGGCGTGCCCTAGGTCGACCATAGAACATCATATCTGATCGTGGAGATCAGCGCATGAATAGCATGGAGATTGGAAGAGATTAGGGTTTGAGAGATAAAAAAAGTAAAGATAATTGTGTTGGTTCGATTGGGGGTCTCTCAATCGGCCTTTAGCCTTTATATTTATAGGTCGGGGTAGTCTTACCCCTCATGAGTGAGTTACAAGAAGGAATTACATCAGAAAACCTAAACCTACTCGAAATACAGCTCCAAACCGGTCTAACCAGATTGCTTAACCGGTCTGACCTCTCCGCCAGGGTGTAGATCATCCTGAAGTCATAACTCTCTCATCCAGAATCTAAATCAGGCGTTCCACATATTCATTTCGATCATCCCGACGAGTGCTACGCGATGGTGAAGTCCACACCGGTCAGACCGGTCTGCACAGTCGTGCCAATTTTGGTCATCAACATATTGTATCTATCAACAATAAACCTGATATATATATTTGCAAGGCAGTATCAGCGGCCTTCATACGGTACGAGATGGCATCATGACAAAGAATATTAAACAACCTGGAGGACTCAGGTCAGGGTGCTGCCTTGTGGTATGGGATTGCGGTAGAAATGGAGCCCAGCAGCAGAAACCAGCAATCCGAGCATAACCATGAGGGCACTCAGGCCAAAGCCGGCATCCCATCCTTTGGTGTTCTTGAGCCACACTATGAGGATCAGACCGGCGACGGATCCGATAGAGAGGCAGAAGGTGAACCAGTTGAAGAAGCTTGATTTCTTCCTGGCCTTGGCCCGGTTGTTGTTGTCGAACTGGTCGGCGCCAAGGGCAGGTATGCAGGCGCGCATATGAAGACTCCGAGTGCAATGATATACAGGGCTATGTACAGCAGAGGGGACCTCCATCCATCAACGACCTCACAACTGCTTGGGTCTGCTTCGGCATTGCAGTGTGGCGGGTGGAGTGAAGGAAGGTCACTACCAGAGAAAGCCACGTCCGCACCGGTTGGGAACGGGCTTTAGCACCGGATAACCAACCGGTGCTAACCTTCCGGTGCTAAAGGTGCAATCCTTTAGCACCGGGTGGTGTTACGACCCGGTGCTAAAGGGGGGAGCACCTTTAGCACCGGTTGGTCACACCAACCGGTGCTAAAGGTGACTTTTAGCACCGGTTGGTGTTACCAACCGGTGCTAAAGGGTCCTCGGGGGCACCCTAATTTTACACTCGGCGCTAATATTGCATTAGCACCGGATCTTGAGTGCTCCGAGGCATATGAGAGGGGCAGATGTGAAGATCTCTGGTAGTGGGTGCGCTTGTAGAGTGAGCAACCCATAGCCTTTCAGGATTGCATCAATGGTTAATTAGTTACATCTCTATCTGAATCAATTGGCGAGAAACAAATTGTAATCTTTAGCTGTCATGTGCTTGAGATAGCAGTGGACCAATGATACAGGCCGGGAAGTTCTTTCGTGTGAGAGTAGTTAAGTGGACCTCCTTATTCCAAAAATATAGTTGAATATTAGCACTATCGTAAGGCCGTGTTCTAAACAAGTATAGTAGTAGTAACACTCACATGCACTATCGGAAACCCCGTATTTGCCGAGTGCGTCACTCTTTGCCGAGTGCATTTGTAACACCCCGCCCTCCAAAGCCACCCCGCACAACCCTTCCGAGGGGCGCGCACGCGTACACATAGCACCCTACTTACACTTTCGTCCTCGCTTCGTGTAAAAGGGTTAACCCGAAGGTGCTATGGCTGGAAGACAAAGGCTTATAAGTTGCCTCCACCCTTGCTCAACTAGCAATGTGGCACTAAACATGTGCATCCCGCACTAATGGGCCACTACCGGGCCATACAAACTGGGCCGGGTGTGACATACACCCCCCTCAAAGAACCCGACGTCCTCGTCGGCGCAACTCACCCACCCGGGCAAATGTACAGGAACGTTCCCCCTTAGCACACGACCGTACGTCCAGTGCCGGCGCCATAGTCCATGCCGTATGCCCTACCCGGGCCATACGCGCCATGCGCCCTATGCCCGCACACTGACCCGTACGCGCAACCGCGAGGGTCGGCTCTGATACCATTTGTAACACCCCGCCCTCCAAAGCCGCCCCGCACAGCCCTTCCGAGGGGCGCGCACGCGTACACATAGCACCCTACTTACACTTTCGTCCTCGCTTCATGTAAAAGGGTTAACCCGAAGGTGCTATGGCTGGAAGACAAAGGCTTATAAGTTGCCTCCACCCTTGCTCAACTAGCAATGTGGCACTAAACATGTGCATCCCGCACTAATGGGCCACTACCGGGACATACAAACTGGGTCGGGTATGACAGCTTTTCATCGGGCACTCAGCAAAGACAGAATTTGCCAAGTGTCAAAAAGAACGCACTCGACAACTAACAGGCACTCGGTGAATCCATGGTTTGCCGAGTGCCAAACAGCAGGCAGTCGGCAAACAATGCTTTTGCCGAGTGTCACAAGACCGACACTCGGAAAAGAGCATGAACTTGCCCAACACGTGCCATGGCCACCAATGTTGTGTGGCGGCCGTTTGGGACGTTAGCTCTTTGCAGAGTGTCAGAGGCTTGACACCAAAGAGGTGGCACGTGCCCAACACGTTGGCGGCCGTTTGGGACGTTACGTCTTTACCGAGTGTCTGAGGATTGACACTCGGCAAAGGTCCTACTTTTTTTAGAAAAACTTGGAATTTAAACACACAAAATTTGAAAATCTGAAATATAAAAGTTTTTGACCGGTTTTTGGCCGGCTGGGCTGGTGGCTTTGCCGAGTGCTGGACACTGGCACTTGGCAAATGCCTTTGCCGAGTGCCTACAACTGACACTCGGCAAACTTTGCTTTTTTTATTTTGTGCTCCAAACTTTTTCTCCTATCCATAGACATGAAGTGTCACTCTACGTAGAAATTCGGGTTAATTCACGGTCTATTTGCTATATTTAACTAATTCATTTTATTTCAAGTTATTTTCACACATAAGTCAAATTGAAACCGGAAGTGATTCCATTAATTGAATAAAATGAGTGGAAAAATCTAGTTCACAATACTGAATCCAATACGAGGCCTTACACACAAAATGATAGCAAAATTTGAAAACTTCCCAAAACTTGCTAACGAATTTTTGGTGGATGTGGTAGAACCATTCAGTTTAAACTTGTTCAGGTGCACTAATCACTGTCCCAAGTCAAGTCAGGACTTAATGCACATGAAATAGTGGAAACCAGGTATATGTCGAGTGTCCATAGACTACCCGATGTACCACATTACAAGAACCATTCCATGCATACATGATCGTTCGCATAGGAAGCTCTCAACAGACATTACATTCCTTACAAAAAATACTTAAGGAACGGTTTATTACAATTCATACAGCATAAAACTTAAGTGCAAGTTAGCAATTCTTAGAGTTTTGGAGATCAAACAGGTCGTACTGGTAGTTAAATTATACATGCCATGTTTGAAACAAAAGTTTTTCATCAAGGGATCACGTAGACCCTTCGTTTTTCTAGGTCTTCGGGTGCTTTTTAAAAGTGCTCCGACTTCTCCTCTGCAGCAATATAGAATCTTGAGTACAAGGGTACTCAGCAAGGCTTACCCGACTAACCAGTATACACAAACCAAGACACAGGAATGCAAGGCTATATAGTGGACCGGTAACTGAAGTTTTTGCAAGAAAGGCTTACTAAAGTAAATCCTTATACTTTCAATATTTTTAACCATGTTATAGTTGAGGCTATTTATTCTAAGTTGGAAAACATAGCATTTTTCAAACAAGATCACATATGATACTTCTCACAACTTCAACCATTACTCATGATTATTTTACTAAGTTGCTTAGCAGTGATCAAGCGGTATTCATATCGAGAAGTGCGATGATCGTGACCAATTTGACATCCTACAGGGTAAAGACCTAACCACACGACGCATGTGCGAACCATCGAACCGCACGTGGCAACCTTTCGCTCACATCACTTCCGGCAATCGAAACTATTCATGCTAGGGTCCAGGAGTGCATCCCCATAAGTGACCCCACGTCTGGCCTGATCCACATATGAGTTTCAGACTACACTCCTGCCTACTGCCTCTCTCCGACTGGGCAAGCCATAGTTTCAATTCTGGTGTGACTGAGTTATGTCGGTTTACTTGTCCCATTCTCCCAGTATGTGATTAGTACATTCAAAACTTGACCAGCATGTCAACAACCACTGAGTCCTTGACGTATTTCAAAAGTTAGACGAGGCTATCCAATAAACTCACTCACAATCAAACCTTTCAAGCCCTCGTCCAACTTACCAAGCAAACTCCATATTTTATGTGTTATTATCATAGAGATTGATCTCATGATTGCATGGTAAACAATTACTAAGCTTGACTAAGCAGGTTTAATAATTCCTTTGAAGAGGTGGTAAAGTTGTCCTTAATCAAGGATGTCATGCATACAAAGGGTTCCTTAACAACTACTAGACGTAATGCTTATACCTAAATAGTTTGGATGCATGAAATAATAAGTAAAATAGTAGGTGTAGATGCTCCGGGACTTGCCTAAATTTAGAAAAGCTAGCTATACAACTTTCCTTCACGATAAAGTTGCAAGCCAACAATAAAAACACCCATTTAAACCTTATTCGGACTTTCCCTATATTTAAAACCATTTAAAAGCATTTTTAAACCTTTAAAAGAGTTACTTAAATTATTTTATTTTGGAAATAGAATTATTCTAGTTATCTTAAATTGTTATAATAGTAAAAGCCTTTCATTAAATTTATATTTATATAAAACTCTTATTTATTTTAATTGAATACCTTAAAGAAGTGAATAACAAAATACTATGAATTTTATGTTCTCTTAAATAGGTTCTGATACTTTTAAAGAATAGAGATTAATATCACAAGATTAACAAAATTGGTTTCATAATTTTTGGACACTTCTACTAATTATGATGATTAAAACAAGATTTCAGCTATTAAAAACATAAAGAAAACAACTTAAACAAAACAGCTTTGCAATTGAACCCCTGAAAGAATTAAACTTTCCCAACTAAGTCCTTCCACGCTCAGACTCAACATTTTCCTAAGACCCCCCTAAACTTTCTAACTTCTAGCAAATAGGCCCTCCCGGCCTTAATCTAACCCCGGCGGCGGACGACCGACTCGATCTCGCCGACGGCGAGGTTTCCGACGACGAGAGGCATCCCAAAGGCATCCCCTCATCATGACGAGCACTCGGATGGGTCGAACCCCTGCTATTGGTGACCGGACGATGATGCGCGGCGACAGCGGCGCTCCGCTCGGGCTCGTCGGCCGGCTAAACAGCGGCGTGTCTGATGACTTGTAGTGACGCAAAAGCTTCGCGATGACTTCCTCCACTTGATCCACTAGCAACAAGCCGAGTTCCATGGCCGGAGCATAGCTCCCCTCGACGGCAGCCATGGCGTGACCGCGCTCTGCGGCGGCGGCGGCGTTCTGGCTCGGCGACGCTTGCGCCTGGGCCATGAACACCATGGTGGGCACCGCTAGGACCTAGAGAACCTAGAAACATGTCTAACTCGACCCTTAAGGTGCTCTAACCTAGCTCCCCTCGTGAGCTTACCTCAAGGCGGATGACGGAGGCCGGAGGTTGAAGACGATGGCGTATGGCACCGGTAGGGCTTGGGGTTGAACTTGAGCAGGTCGGGCGCGTAGCTGTAGAGGTGGTGGAGGTGTAGCGCAAGGAATTGGACGGTGGTTGGATGACGGCGATGAATTTTGAGACGGCGTCAATCGAAGCACAACGGCGGTGTTGGCGGAAGGATGACGATGGTTCTGTATTTATTCGAAATCTTCAACGTGATCATCTTTGCCTCCTCTTGCTGCTCGAGTTGCTCTGGCACTCATACTCGCCGCTGTGTGGAGGGTTGAATTCCACCGCCGGTCAAGACGGTGGGAAAACCACCGCAAAGCTGTCGTGTTTGCTCTGCTCTTTTCTCCTCTGTTCTACTTTTCTTCTTTGTTTTTCTACCTCTGAATCTCTCCTCTTTCCTCTATATTTCATGTGTAAAGCTTGGGTAAAGTTTTAACCAAATTGGTAGCTGGTCCCAAGGGCTACTAAACTTGTATAACAAGTTGGGTTCAATACTCCATAGTTTGAGAGATCTTGAGCCCTGAACATTGGTGGGTTACTGAACCTAAAGTTCAGTGTCGTTAGTTAAAGAACTGACCAAAATAGTACACCATTCCCTCTTTGATCCTTTCAATCAAATAGCAAATAGCGCCTTGTTTGATCATGAAGTACTCCATGTTATAGTGCAAAGTCCCAAGTTTCCAATTGCCATTGCTTGGACAAAATTTATTTACAAAATTTCTCAAATTCTTAACTCCAAGTTGACCACTTGACACTACATAGCATTGTTCAGTAAATTTACTTTTTACTGAGTTTCATCCAACTTTCAAAGTTGATCATGCACTTTGAGTATAAATATCTGCAAACTCTTCATAAAATGCTTTTCCCTAATTTGGCACAATTAAATCTTATTTTTCCTTATTTTTGTAAAATTTCTCCAAATTTGTCTTTCAAATTTGAATTTCTTCAAATTTGTTTCTCTTGGAAAAATTTGAACTCATTACCCTCTTTAGATCCACTTTTAGGGTTTAATCCAACTATAATCTTTGCTTAAAGGTGTTTAACACCTTGGGGTGTTACAGTGGATTAGTTTTTAAACATTATAGAAAGAAAAAAGGTCTAAAATTCATGAGATTTTTTAAAACCTCATAATATCATATGTGGAGGCTGTGGTAAAAAGTTTAGGCAATTTTGAAAAGTTTTTCATGTACGCCCCTTACAAATCAGAGCATCTCCGAAGAAGTTTCATAGAGTTGAGAAAGATACGGCTGGATTTCGAGTCAAAGTGAAAGTTCTTTTTTCATAGGCAGTAGACAACATAGATTGTTTGATTTGAAGTTATCATAATTTTTAGGACTATTTGATAATTTTTAATTATTATTTGTGACTATCTCTCCATGAAATAATGAAATATCTGAAGGAATAATGAGCTATATCTATATGAAGTAATGAAAACAATTTCATAGAAGCATAAAATGTGCATTGATGAATGTATTTGACATGATATTTTGATGTGTATTTGAACAAATTTGAAAATCCTTACAAGAAATAAAGGTTCTGGAAAATGTTTGCCGAGTGCTACACTCGACAAATAGGGCCTTTGCCGAGTGTTTCCGAGGAGATACTCGGCAAAGAGTGCATTTGCCGAGTGCCTACAGCCCAGCACTCAACAAAGAGCCCACGTGGCTAGCCGGCTTGAGGCCGCACGGGCCACGTCATTGGACGACGTGGCATTTTTGCCGAGTGCCGGCGCTCGGCAACGGGCATTTTTGCCGAGTGGCATGGCCCAGGCACTCGACAAACAGCCACGTGGCTGGCCGATCCTTGGCCGCGCGCGGCCACGTCATTGGCCAGCGCGCGGCCACGTGGCCAGATCTCTTTGCCGAGTGCCCGATCCAGGACACTCGGCAAAGAGTGGTGTTGGGGCGACTTAACCGCGCCCTACCCCAACACCACGCACACGCCCCTCTCTCGCACACCTGCCGCCGCCACCACCTGCCTCCCACCCGCCGCCGCCCCGCCCGCTCCACGCCGCCACTCGCTGGCCCGCCCGCCGCCGCCCGCGCCCGTCCCATCCCGCTCTTTGCACCGCCCCACGCCGCCTCCCGTGCCCAGCGCCGTCGCCCGCTCCGCTGCCGACGCCGCCCCGCCTGCCGATGCCACACTGCCCTGACCGGCCGTCGACCTCCATGCCGACACCGACCGGCCCCGACGCCATCACAGCCACCCCCGACCACGGCCGCTCTTGCCGCGGCCCCGTTCGCCCGGTCACTGCCGCCGCCGACCGCGGCAGTGCCCGGCCGTCCCTGCATGCAGCCGCTCCTGCCCGCGGCTGCCCCCGGCACGGCCCTGCCTGCCTGGCCGTCGCCGCCCGTGATTGCGCGTCACCTCCTGCCCACGGCCGCTCCTGTCGCGGCCCCTCCCGACCGGCTGCCGCCCCTGCCTGCGCCCGCTCTACCCGCGGCTGCCCCCGACCCCAATCGTGGCCACCTCCAACCCTGACCGCGCACGAACGAGGTTAGCCTCCTCTCCTGCTTGTAGTTTCATGGTCAAGAAATAAGAAAAATTAGACAATGAATGTTGTTGTCCTTGTGTATGTGGTTGTCGGCCTTCGTGTCATGGTTATGCTTGTATATGTGGTTGTTAGCCTTCGTGCCGTGGTTTTTTGCAGGATGGGGTTTTGGAAATCTCACCATGAAGGGGAGGTGCTGCCCAAATTTTCATTTCACAAAAATATTGTTGTTTTAGGGAGAGGCAACGTCGTCGGCTCGTAGCTCCGCCGCATGCCGTTCCTCAACATCTGCACCGACACGAGCGTCACTGACTCGCCCGCCATTCCTTTGGTGGAGAAGCGACGGGCCACGGAGAAAGAGGAGCGTGAGGATGAGGAGCATGGGGCCGAGGAGCACGAGGACGACGAGGAGGCAGTGTTGGTGGTCATTACGGCCTGATTTCTGACCTCCAATCGAGTATAAAATAAACACAATGGAATCATGCACAATAGCTATAGGGCTTATTTCTAATCAATTCCACAAGCTTTGGTGAGTTTATATTTTGCAGGAACTCAATCGCGAAAAGCTCGCTAAGGAGGGTAAAAACCCCGGTTCGGCCAAACCTCCCGGTTTCGGACCTAATCACCCCCCTTAGCCGACACATGAGCATACAAGGCCTCGTCCACATCAGCGGTGACAAGGCGACGACCGTACATGACACGTGGGCCACCGCCACGTCACTTCATGGGCCAAGACACGTGAAGGACCTCAAGTTCAGGCGTGTACTGCACCGCCGTGAGTTTCCTTGCGTGCCACTCCTCTCCACCGCCTTCAGCCAGCTATAAATGGAGGTCCCGGGTCCCTGCATCAACACACAACACTTGAGATTAGGCATTAGCGAAGCTCTGCCACTTGTATCAATAGAAGATAGGGAGAGAGGAGAGGTGAGCGTCCCGGAGAGGAGCCGAAGTGTCGGCCCCTCTTCCCACTGTACCTCTACGGATGCAGCTCCGCTTCGAGTGACATCCGGGTCGTGTCTGGTAACTCTTGTATCTCTTTCTGATTAATTGAGCATTCAGTTCTTACATTTATATGCTTGCTGGTTCTTCGTTCAATGCTTAGTTGGTTGGTATAACTGTATACTGGTTGCTTAGCTTGGGTGCTTATCTTTCTATAGGAGATAAGTATTAGTCGACTAGTGTAGGCACGGTGCCTAGACTTGAGGTTAACTTAGTTTGCCCCCGATTCAACGAACGTGTGGTAGCCGTTAGGTGATGACAGCCCTATACGGCCTTTGTAATCCATCTCGTTAGTCTCGGCCTGTAGGATCCCCCAGTGTGGAGCTGGTGGCACCCCTTCTCATCCCTGTCTGCGTGTCACTGGTGTCCATTGTCCTGAAGCAAGTATCTATTTGTACCCTCTGATCTGCTCGATCAATCAGTAGAGTACCGCTTTCAGACTCATACCCTCTCTACCCTCCTAGTGCCCTTCCTATCTCTTTGTTGTTGTCATCCACTCCATCCATTCCGTTCATTCCACTCCATCTACCTAGGACAACTTAGTTTAGAATTAGTTCACTTCTCATTCCTCGTGGAAATAGATACCCTGGAATACTCCTGGGTAAAAGCTACATCGGTATCCGTCCGCTTGTGGATTTATCTGTAGGTCGTAAGGAGTGCCAACAGGCGCCAGCAGCAGAGGGGTCCAATTCCTATGAACAGTCGGCCCTTTGGCTTGATGGTTAACGTGAAGACACAACACACAAGGATTTAAACAGGTTCGGGCCACGAGTAGCGTAATACCCTACGTCCTGTATGGGGGTTGTGCTGTGTAGCCCCCAGGCTTCAAACGACTAGTTGGAGTACTCGATTGGTATTCGTGGAGCCGCATCATGTGAGTACCGACTAGTGTAAGTACTCGGGAAGCTTTGTGACGCCATGGAGAGCAAAGGTGGTGCCAGGTCCCGACTGATGTGAGTACTTAGCTAACCACCCTGCAATTGAAATATATAGGATGGGTAGTATCCGATCAAAAAATAATAACAATAATAATATATTATAATGCATGTTTAAGCTTTTTGCTCATTGCTCTTGTTAGACTCGTAACCACTCGAGTAGTAGCCCTATTACGTTTAAACACTTTGTCTTGCTTAACCAGTCCTTTTAAGATGCATAGGTTTTGCGAAGGAACCAAAGTTTCATGAATTAAGGTGCATGCTACTGAGCGGTTTGGTCATTAAGAGTGCAGAGAAATAATAAAGTAGTTGGTTAGGACTTTTCTCCTGTAGGAGAGGTTGCGCGAGGGTTTGTAACTTGTTGGTGAGAGGTCAGGCGAGGTTTTGTAACCCATTGATGAAGAATCTTGAATCTATAGATATAGCCTCCGAGAGCCCTACGTAGTTCGATGCACCAAGTCTACGGGATTGCCCTGCATAACTTGATTTACCAAATACATGGGCTAACGTGGCATGCTCCATAGTCAGTGATAGTATGGCCCTCGAGAACTTTTGTTGTCGAGCGAAGTACTCTTTTATAGTAGTCGGCTCATGGCCAAGCATGTTTTTAAACAAGCTGATAAAATTATTATGAAGAAAACAATTATTAGATAAGACTTAGCTTAATTCACGGACGATTGTCGACGAAGCCGTGGCGGTCGGCGATGGAACCGCGATGGTTGTTGTTGAAGTCGACTAGTCGGAGTCAGATCTGACTAGTTGTTGATGGCGCAGTAGCCGATCTCGACTAGTTTCAAAACTAGTAGAGATCGGTAGTCGGAGTAGTCGTACACGAGTTGATGCAGTAGACGAAGCCGACTAGTTGGGACATGTCCGTCACTAGGTCTTGATCATGCATGAGTTATTGCCGACTAGTTTCAGAACGAGCCGAGTAGTCTTCATCGCTGCGCTCGGACTTTGGAAATCTTGAAGCTTTTGGGTAGCCCTTCATGTATGTGTAGTAGAATTCCATCAAAAAGCTTGAATCGGTAATAGAAATAATCTTTTTGCAATCCTGATGCTTTGCGGAGCAGAAGCTCCCATTGATTTGTTTATACCAGCATCCTTATCGATGGACGATAGCAACTTTATTTATTATGCACCAGCGCTTGTACTGCTATTGCTGTGCTGCTCGGTTCCGACTCCTTTTTGTCCTCGGGATCAATGCGGTGGCAATTATTCTCATGGACGTACTCCGATAAAAATCCGTACTCAAGGAGAACTCCACTTTGAACTTGACGCCGTAAAGAATTCGTGTTGCTGCTTTGCCGGATAGGTCGCTGCTTGATAAAATCTGTGCAGCGACAAGTCAAAGTCCAACCATAGAGGCCACGCCGAGTAGATTGATTTTGTTGATGATTGGTCCATCAAGCTCACCCAATGATCCTGCGGTCTGCCCCCACGGTGGGCACCAAAGTGTCGAAGATTTATCTTGAATTCTTGAGTATGTCTATCTAGGGGTATCCCAGAGAGTAGATTTGTGGGGATCGTCGGACCTGTAACTTGATAGTTAACGCGAAGACACAACACATAAGAATTTAGATAGGTTCGGGCCGCGAGTAGCGTAATACCCTACATCCTGTATGGGGGATGTATATTGTATTCTTGTCGTTGGGAGGTTTTTGGCCTTGCCGAGCTAGGGTCCCCTGCCCTCGTTTATATATCCCAGGGGACAAGGTTACATGGTTAGTCTTCTAGTCGGTTACAATTTGGGAGTCCTAGTAGGAGTACACGAGTAGTTCTACTTGGAGTAGGAGTTCTCCAAGTAGTTCTACTAGGACTCAGTCTTCTGTCGTGAGGATACCTGGGGATGTATATCCCACAAGCCCTCGAGCGCTTCATAGCCAAACACGAACCTCCTTTGAAGTCTTCTAGTCTTTCGTCGAATGGTTGTGGTTATTAAGCGGCTGTGGGGAGCTTCACAAATTAATATGCTCACCGAAGGTGAAGCATATATGCTTAGCCCCTGAGCCTCGAGTTGATTAGAATAATCAGGTCGAGAGTCTTTGAAAAAATCTTCGAGTCTTTGTCTTCAAATGATCAACAATAGGCACAAAAAATGTGTACCCGGACAGTTTTCCATTCGGTCCGAGGGTCAAGAATGTAATCTTCAAAGTAGCTTTCATGAATTAAGGTGCATGCTACTGAGTGGTTTGGTCATTAAGAGTGCAGAGAAATAATAAAGTAGTTGGTTAGGACTTTTCTTCTGTAGGATAGGTTGTGCGAGGGTTTGTAACCCGTTGGCAAGACGTCAGGCAAGGGTTTGTAACCCATTGACGAAGAATCTTGAATCTATAGATATAGCCTCCGAGAGCCCTACGTAGTTCGATGCACCAAGTCTATGGGCTTGCCCTGCATAACTTGATTTACCAAATACATGGGCCAGTGTGGTATGCTCCATAGTCGGCGATAGTATGCCCCTCGAGAACTTTTGTTGTCAAGCAAAGTACTCTTTTAGAGTAGTCGGCTCATGGATGTTGGCACTCCTTACGGCCTACAGATAAATCCGCAAGTAGACGGACACTGATGTAGCATTCACCCGGGAATATTCTAGAGTATCGATTTCCACGAGGAACGAGAAGTGAACTAATAATCTATGTTGTCCAAGGGTGATGGAATGGAGTGGATGAAGACGAAGAGAAGGAGAGAAAAGCAGTAGGAGGGTAGAGAGGGCATGAGTCTGATAGTATTGTCCTTCTGACTAACTGAGCAAGAGGGGAAACGGATAAATGCTAGTGTCGGGACACGAAACCAGCAACACACAGAAAGGGTTGGACATGGTGGACTACGTAGGCCGTATAGGGCTGTCACCACCTAACGGCTACCACACAACCGTGGACTCAGATGTAACCCAAGCTAACCTCAAGTATAGGCACCACGCCTACACTAGTCAGTTAATACTTATCTACTACAGAAAGATAAGCACCCAAGCCAAGCAACCAGTATACAGTTATACCAATCAACTAAGCATTGAACGAGAAACCAGCAAGCATATAAAAGTAAGAACTGATGCTCAATTAGTCAGAGAGGGATACAAGAGTTACCAGACACGACCCGATGGTTACTCGTAGCAGAGCCACATCCGTAGAGGTACATGTGGAAGAGGGGCCGACACTCCGGCTCCTCTCCGGCACGCTCACCTCTCCTCTCTCCCTATCTTCTAAGTATGGCAGTGGCAGCGCTTCGCTAGGGAGCTTTTCTTCTCTTCACTCTCATGTGTTGATACAGGTGCTGGAGGGTCCTATTTATAGTGGAGAAGGCCGGTTTGAAGTGGAGCAACGGCCACGGCACCTTAGGGGAGGTTTCGGGCACTTCA
Organism: Echinochloa phyllopogon; assembly: GCA_033239725.1. Lineage (NCBI taxonomy): Eukaryota > Viridiplantae > Streptophyta > Magnoliopsida > Poales > Poaceae > Echinochloa > Echinochloa phyllopogon. The sequence continues at coordinate 15,059,561 of BTCW01000015.1, read as the reverse complement.
GTCGAACTAGGCGGGTTCGGCCGAAGTGGGTCGATTCGGCCGAACTGCCTAGTTCGGCCGAACCACCCATTTTGCACTGCCTCTGCCTCCTACAGTCAAGATTGCATCCCAGGGTCGGTTGTGAGGCGGTAGGCGTAATTCGGGCGAACTAAGGGGTTCGGCTGAACGCCACGTGTTCGGCCGAACCGCCTCCTGCACTGCCTCTTGCCTCCAACGTGCTGGATCGCTCCCTGAGGTGGTTCATAGGTCAGTTCTCCCTGCACCGCCTCTTGCCTCCAACGTGTTGCTGCTTTGCTGGTACGGATAGGTCGTTGCTCGATAAAATTTGTGCAGCAACAAGTCGAAGTCGAACCATAGCAGCCACGTCGAGTAGATTTATTTTGTTGATGATTGGTCCATCAAACTCACCCAATGATCCTGCGATCCGCCCCACGGTGGGCACCAAAGTGTCGAAGATTTATCTCGAGTACGTCTGTCTAGGGGTATCCTAGAGAGTAGATTTGTGGGGATCGCTGGACCTGGAACTTGATGGTTAACGTGAAGACACAACATACAAGGATTTAGACAGGTTCGGGCCACGAGTAGCGTAATACCCTACGTCCTGTATGGGGGTTTTGTATTTTGTATTCTTCTCGTTGGGTGGTTTTTGGCCTTGCCGAGCTAGGGACCCCTACCCTCCTTTATATATCACAGGGGGCAAGGTTACATGGTTAGTCTCCTAGTCGGTTACAATTTGGGAGTCCTAGTAGGAGTACACGAGTAGTTCTACTTGGAGTAGGAGTTCTCCGAGTAGTTCTACTAGGACTCGGTCTTCTGTCGTGAGGGTACCTGGGGATGTATATCCCATAGATACCCATGGAGAGTCGTCCTATAGTTTGACCCACTGGCAAAAAGTAAGTAATTTTAGATGTTATAAGTACCTTTTCATTTCATATGCTCGAAATCACAATATGAACTAACAATTTACCTTAACCACTTGGGCAGGAGTTGGAGGTATGTCTCCCCAGGTGATCATGACCGTAAAGTCAACGCTGGGTCTTCTATGCATGGAGCTATTTCAGATTGCTGGGAGGGAGGAGCCGGCCTACACCTTTGACCACAACGTCGTTGTTCCCGATTTTGAGGATCAGGAAGGCAGGGTATTCACCAATAGGGTTGAGCTGATAAAGGCTGAGTTGTGGGTAAGTATTTGTTGCACTACACTAATCAACACATCACATTCATTGAACATTCTTGAAATAATGACTGCATACATCACGCATATATGCAGGATTTTTACAGATGCTACCCGGGAACCGAGCAGAAGGCGGCTGTTGTGGCACAAACAGCCTGTTTTAAGCTCGTGAAGGACATGCACTACGAGGCGCGCGTTCAGGCCGTCATTGATTATTATGCTGCACTTAAAGTGAAGGTGGCGAAAGTGGACGCAAGAAAAATGATACTGACCCAGGAGCAATACTTGGCGGTAAATCATGAAAATTGATTATAATTTTTTAGATTAAGTATTTTCAATTTGATCTTGTTATATGTCATACACTTGATGTCTTGTAGGCAATTCCATGGTGGTAGGCCAGTCATTCCCGGTGCTGGGAGGTGATAGTGGACAAGTGGATAAGCCCCGAGTGGGAGGAGACGCACAACGCTTGCCGGGAGCGGCGTTTGTTGATGCCAGGTGTACCACACCATTAGGGCAGCCTTAGCCTTGATGAGTACGCCGAAAAATGAGTACGCCAAGTCATTTTTATATTCGCTCACTCAATTCTGTATAATTACTAATCTTATTGTTTATTTCCTCACTCGTCGTCACATGGTGGCCAGCCTTGCAACCGGTTAGTGGTATATGCTTTGGCAACCTCCAACGTCCAGTACAACCCGAAGGACTTGGCCTCGGCATACAGCAGTGCCATCGTCCATAGTCGCCTCAGTACATACACAGAGGTGGTGAAGGAGGTCCATGGGCCAGACTTTGATCCAACCGCACACGACATTCATGGAGAAGTGGTTATGAGGGCGGGAGGAGGCAAGAAGCATGGGCGGTACTTAATTGGCGATAGCAACATTGACACGACAGCTACTCCCACACTCTCCCAGATTCGAGCCAGGAGCACGAGCTCTTCCCCGGCCATACGCCAACCTCCTCCCGCTTCACACTTCGGGATACAATCACTACAGGTTATTTCTGTTTGGTTCATCGTACGTTCACTTTTACTTGAGAACCTTATAATTTCATTTTGCAACTTAGACAACTTAGTCGGTTATCTTAGACAACCTAGACAACCTTAGATTGTAATATTGGAATGTTTACTCTCAGCAAAAGACTCGGCAAAGGCTCAGGCCAGCTCTAGTCGGCCGCGACCAACTCTGGGCAGCTTTGGCCAGCTCTGGCCAGCTACGGCCAACTCTGGCTGGCCACGGCCGGCCAGAGTTGGCCAGAGCAGCTAGAGCGGGCCACGGCAGGCCGGTGGCTAGCCTGAGCCTTTGCTGAGTATTTTGCCGAGAGTAAACATTAATACCTTATAGTTACACATCTATCAATTTTACTTTGTTACTTCGAGAACTTGTTTTTGTCGTAAATCTTGTATCACACATGGAAAATGTTCTCTTTTGTGCAGAATCTTGGCTCGGCGGTGTCAAATGAAGTGGCTGAAGACGAAGACCTTAGTGGGTCGAACGCTGTTCCCAGTGCCTGCTCAGTGAGTTGCAGTCATTTGTGAATGTTTGGTGACTTTGCACGAGTGGACTTGTGAACCTATGGATGTTTAGTGACTTGTATGTGTTTTTGAAGTTCCTAAGATGTTTATTGCGGAATTATGGTTGTGGAAGGTTGATGTCTATATATATGAAGTGCTTGTGATGCTTATTATCATATATATCAACTGCATGTGATGTTTGTTTGAGGGGTTCCTTTATACGTGATCAAAAAATAAAAATAGGAGCAGAATTATCGCTTTACCGAGTGTAACACTCGACAAAGGGCCTGTTTGCCGAGTGTTTTGGCACTAACACTCGGCAAACATGTTGTTTCTATCATTTCTGGACAGACCTTTGCCGAGTGTGAAATATTTGCCGAGTGTTTTGTCCTTAATACTCGGCAAACGTGGGGCCATTGCCGAGTGTTTTGTCCATAACACTGGGCAAAGGCATGGGGGTTTGCCGAGTGTTTTGGCGCAGACACTCGGCAAACCATGAAGGCTTTGCCGAGTGCAACAGTTAGCAAAGCCTCCGTTAAAAACTCACAAACGGTCGTGGCCGTCTCCACACCGTCTGTGAGTGCTTTTTAATGCCGAGTGCTGGTCGTGGCACTTGGCAAACATTTTGCTGTGTGCCCGACAAACAACACTTGGCAAAGGCGGCTTTGCCATCACCCTGTCTGTCGAGCCACCAAAGCCTTTGCCGAGTGTTTTAAAGGGTTTGTCGAGTGCTGGGCACTCGACAAACCCCCTGTTTTCTGTAGTGATGGCTGGGAATCCTAATAGACTAATGTAGTATATACTAATTTAGTGTAAACATAGTAAGATTTTATTCGCATCTAAAAAATTACACCTGAAACAGGTGTCTATAGTTTCTAAGCTTCCTGATGAGCATATAGTAAAAGATGACATAAATTACCAAAATCACTAGTGGCATGGAGAGTAGCATTCTTTGCAATTATGGATTTACTAAAGACTATATTCGGTGGACCTACCATGGTGAAACCGATCGTAGGAGAGATGAGGTCATGAGACAACGCATCGAGGATCATGATGTTGATACTGGGATAAGAGACATGTTAGATGTCTTTCATGAAGCAAACTTTGACTAAGGACTTAGGGAGGGAGAGCCAGAGGCAACTGCGAAGGCGTATTATGACATGTTGGTTGCCGCATAGCAACCCCTTCACGGGCACACCGGGGTATCTCAACTGGATGTCATTGCGCTTCTAATGGCTGTAAAGTCCTAGTTCACCCTGAGTCGTGACGCCTTTGATGTTATGTTGATAGTTTTCGGCACGCTCCTCCCGTTAGGTCACATTCTGCCAAAGAGCATGTCTGAAGCACAGAAACTCCTTCGTGCACTGAAGCTGTCTTATGAGCAGATACATGCTTGTCCGAACGGATGCATCTTATTTAGGAAAGAACATGCGGGAGCAAAGTATTGTCCAAAGTGTGGATCCTCTAGGTTCGTGGAGGTAGACTCTGATGATGGTCAAAAGAGGCAGCTCACGATTCCCATCAAATCCTATGCTACCTTCCGTTCTTACAGAGGATCCAACGGCTTAACATGACCAAGGAATCTATGAAACAGATGACATGGCACAAACATGGACGCAGATACAGTCCTGAGAGTATGGTACATCAATCGATGGTGAAGCATGGACACACTTTGATGCGATTCATCGTGACAAAGCTCTAGAGGCTCGTAATGTACGTGTTGCGCTGGCAACAGATGGGTTCAATCTTTATGGAATGACAGTTGCCCCATACATTTGATGGCCCATGTTCTTATTCCCCTCAATCCCCCCCTGTGTCCTATTTTAACGACAGAACATATTCTTGTCATTGATCATTCCTAAATAACCGGGGAATAATATGAGTGTGTACATGGAGCCTTTGATTGATGATTTGGAACGTGGTTGGGAAGGGGTATTTACATACGACCGAGCTACAAATATAAACTTCAAAATGCATGTCTATTACCAGTACTCCTTGCATGATTTGCCGGCGTATGGTATATTTGTAGCTAGTGTGTTCACGAGAAGTTCCCATGCCCAGTATGCAAGGCAGCTCTGAAGTTCATTTGGTTGACAAAGGGTGGCAAATATTTTTCGTTCGACAAACATCGATAATTCTTCCTCTTGACCATCCATTCAAACGAGACACCAAGAACTTTACGAAAAGGGTCATAGTTAAAGAACCTGCACCATAGATGATCACTGGCGCCGTGGTTCGTGCTCAGTTAGACGCTCTTCAAGTCAATGAAGATGGTGGTTTTTGTGGGATATGGTGAGCAACATGCATGGACTCATAAGTTGGGCTTGTGGAGGCTCCCGTACATGTAGGTTATTCTTCCATATAACATTGACGTAATGCACACTGAAAAGAACTTTAGCGAGGCACTTTTTGGTACAATCATGGATATTCCTGATAAGACAAAGGACTATGTGAAGGCTAGAGTGGATCAAACAAGGTTATGAAATAGACCAAAGCTCGTCATTCCGGCTCTCAAAGATGGCAAGAAATGGAAGAAGCCTAAGGCCGATTTCGTCCTTACGAGGTCCCAAAGGAGGGAAGTATTAGAATGGTTTCAAAAGTTAATGTTCCCTGATGGGTATGGAGCGAATCTGAGAAGGGGGTGAATTTATCTACTTAGCTGGCCTTGTACTCGTGCTTTCCCGAAGAGTCTAAATAACGCTAGGTTTGAAGCTAGGTGAGTTCGCGATGGGCCTCGGTGCTCTGGATGGGCTGCTGTAGACATTGAATAGACCTTGCTAAATGCTAGATAAACCAGAGCCGTTCAAAATGAGATCTGCGGCCGGCATTATATTTGTGACGTGGCCCAATGAATGGATAGAGCTTGGCTCAGGTTTCGTTATGGAGAGATATCTGACGCGGTCCATACGAACACACTCCTAACACATTTTATGCTTTATATATGAAAGGGTGCCTATAATACTATGGAGAGACAAAATAAAGGGCATCTAGCTCTAAGTATAGAGTAGCTACAATCGGTAGTCTAGTAGTGAACTTTGGTCAACCGTATAGACAAATATAACAACATCTATAATACTAAACATATACCCTATCAAAATATAGTTCATGGTGGATTGACGGAACAAATTTGGTATTGTAGATGTTTTTATATTTCTTTATTAACTTAGTCAATTAAACAATTTTGACTTGTCATGACATAAAAATAGAGGGTTATTGTGCCCTGTAAAAATCCTCACTGTAGACAGGAGAAGACTTAGAGACCGATACGAAGACACCAAGGAACGTGCCTGTCAGAATACCAAGATAAGAAGTTATGAGCACTAGAAGAAGAGCTTTATTTATTCTGACATTCTCTTAATTTCTTCCCAATATTCCATTCATCTGAGTAATATGATATGCACTACGGAAACAGGAGGTTTGTCGAGTGCCTGAAGCACTGGGCAAACCCCTAAATACACTCGGCAAAGTCTTTACCGAGTGTAACACTCGGCAAAGTCGACTCAGCAAACAGGGAGTCGGCAAAGCCCTGTTTGCCGACTTCTTGGCACTCGGCAAAGGCTTTACCGGGTGCCACAACCCACACTCGGCAAAGGGCACAAGCATTGCCGAGTGCCTCACACTCGGCAAACAATGTTCGAAAAAATAAAAACATTCATCGGAAGCGCCGCAGGCCGAGGGCTCCACGCTGCCCGCCGCCAAAGCTGCACCCGCACCGGCCGCCCGCCTACCCGCCGCCGGCCGCCCGCCTACCCGCCGTGAGGACCATGTGTATCCGAGGACCGGTGGATGGTCGCTTCTCAGTGTGATGAGTGATTGACAACGGTGTGTGGACTGACTCTTGGCCTAGTACTGCAGGTGTTGGTGCGACTTGGTTTGCGTTGGTGCAGGTGAAGAACAAGCGCGAAAGGTCTTAGCCAGAGAGTGGCCTCCGAGGTGTGGAGAGACAAGTAGGCTTGGTTCGAGGGACCCGGTGGCCAGACGGGATCAAGTGCAGTCATCCTGGTGCAAGAAGAGCAAGACGAGGTCGTGGACTTGGAGCCGGTGCAAGGTGGCGGCTAACGACCGAAACTTGTACGCGGGGTTTGATGGTTGGGCCACAAAACCATCAGAGGAGGGTTTCTCGGTTTGGGCCTCAAAACCGAGCCCGAAGGCCCAACGTGACGGAGATGGTGATCCGGGCGCGTTCGGGAAGCTTCGAAGCGGTGGACGCGTGGCGGGATCCGGGAGCTTGCGTCGGAGGGAAGCAAGACCTGATGGAGGGCGTGCCCAGCCGGAGGAGTTATCTGCAACTTTACCATTTTGCCCTTGAGGGCGTTGTTGGCACTCCTTACGGCGTACAGATAAATCCGCAAGCGGACGGATACCGATGTAGCTTTCACCCGGGAGTATTCCAAGGTATCGATTTCCACGGGGAACGAGAAGTGTACTAATCCTAAACTAAGTTGTCCTAGGTAGATGGAGTGGATGAATGAAATGGATGAGGTGGATGACGACAACAAGGAGAGAAGAGAAGAGGTAGGAGGGTAGAGAGGGTACAGGTCTGGTAAGGGTATTCTACCGATTGACTGAGCAGAGCAGAAGATACAGATAGATACTTGCTTCGGGACTACAAAGCCTCCGACACACAGAAAGGGATGAAAAGGGGTGCCGGTTACCCTGAACATTGGGTCCTAGGACACCGGAACTAACGTGATGGACTACGAAGACCGAAAGGGCTGTCACCGCCTTACGGCTACCACCTCCGTTGCGACGGGCAGAAACTAAGGTTACTGGCAAGTCTAGGAACCACTCCTACACTAGTCAATAACTACTTATCTCCTATAGCAAGATAAGCAACCAAGCTAAGCAACCAGTATACAGTTATACCAATCAACTAAGCATTGAACGAAGAACGAGACAAGTATATAAATGTAAGAACTGAATGCCCAATTAATCAGAGAGAGATACAAGAGTTACCAGACATGACCCGGATGTCACTCGAAGCAGAGCCGCATCCGTAGAGGTACAACGGGAAGAGGGGCCGACACTCCGGCTCCTCTCCGGGACGCTCACCTCTCCTCTCTCCCTATTTCTACTGAGTGGCAGAACCTAGCGACGCCTACTCTTCTTCTTCTCTTGTGTTGTCTTTGATACAAGGTGTATGCCACTGCTTATATAGGTGTCCTAAGGCGGTTTGGAGTGGAGTAACCGCCAAGGGATCCAGGGGATATTCCCTAATGATTCGGGCGAAGAGACCGGGTTCGGCCGAACAGGTCGGTTCGGCCGAACCCCTGGATCCACCGCCTTGGCTCTGGACGGCATGGATGCACTCCTGGAGGCGGTTGGTGCATTGGGGGCGGTTCGGCCGAACTGGTGGGTTCGGCCGAACTGGGCTTTCAGCCCAGAACGCCCCCCGTGCACCGCCTCTTGCTCCTGGACCCCTTGGGCTGGCCTCTGGTGCTTGGGTTTGAGTTGATTTGGCCCAGGATGATGTGTCGGTGCTCTGGGATGTGTTGGCGGTTGTCCACGTGTCGTGTGTTGTCGTTTGGTTGACGTGGACGGCTCCCGCTGGCCTGTACGGCTAAGGGGGGGTAACCGGCCGAACGTGTCGTTCGGCCGAATTGGTCATTTCCGACCCCTATAGCACGTATTTGTAGATATTGTACCTGCATAAGAAACACTCACCAAAACTCGTGGAACTTTATTAGAACTAAAACCTAAGTACATGGAATGTTACATAAAGCCTCTTTTATTCCCGAGTGTTGGTGGTCGAAGTTGGGTTGTAACGACCGCCAACAAGCTCCCCCAAGCTTAGCTCTTTGCTCGTCCTCGAGCAAAGATAAAAACTTAGGCTCGGTGGATCAGGAGTTGCTACAATGTCATTTCTCTTGCAGGTATCTTTATAAACAACTAGTACTCAAATTTTACTTGAATCACTTAGCAAAGTATTAATTCACCATTTCACCTATGGGGCTTATAGCAAACTCCTTATCTTGGGCGGTTGAAAGGATGAACAGTTTAACTTAGTTTTATTCCACTCTACTCTTTTCAGGATCCTATCTCCGAGTTTTCACCCCTTTTGTGAAAAGATAAGTTGTTCCTCATTGGTTCACTCAATCGCTCAAGTGTATTTGAATCCTCACCAAAGGCTTTGCCTTCTTTTTATCCTAACATCTAATTTGGCTTTTTGTGTGGCTCAGGGACAAAGGATGAAGGCATACAAGCATCTTATATTTTGCTAAGTCAAAGACCGGACCTTAGGAGAATCAAATCACACTCTTAGATCGAGAAGTGCAAGTGTGTGAAATATGCGGAGTGGAATATGTGGAGTGGAATTTGGTGGAACTTCATGGAATGATTCTTCCTCTCCTTTATTTATTTTTTGAGAGCATGGGCTATCTTTTATTCCCTTTTTTTTGCAATGCCTTTTTGGCATGCTTTTCTTTTTCTCATATTTTTGCCATGCCACTTGGCATGCTTTTCTTTTTCTTTTTGCATAGCCCATGCCTCTACTTCAAAGATATTTGGAGAGGGAATCAGAGAACATGAAGTTTATTTTTCTGGAATGGATGATGGCATGGTTTTGCTAACTCCCAGTGTAGGAATTGCAAGTGAGAGGTGGAGTGTTTGTGAATCTCGATCTTGAAAGCATGGAAGATCCCTCAAAGGTTACAACAATTTGACAAGGCTCACTAAGATGACAAGCAGCATATGGTAGAAAGTTTAGAACTAATCCTATCATATGGCTCTGGTAGGAATTTTTGACCAATGAGGAACTTTGTTTTATTTTTGAAAACATAAACATCCGAGATTTTCACCATACTAAGAGCCGAAATAGAATTCAACCGAAGTCTCACTATATCAATCCCCACAACAACCGAGACTTGGAATAAGGCATATGCTCCCACAAGGTTTTCAGGTTCATTTCTACTCATGCCAAATAACTCAAGCATAGTCAAGCAACTAGTTGCAACAAAGTACTAGCAAAATTAGTGACAGAGCAACTATTCATCATTTCCAAAGTGAGAGGCATATGTTTCATTCCATACATGGTTGGGAGTTAATTGGTATTTTCAATTGAATGACCAAAGTGTTGAGTAATTCGGAACATACCTGATGGGGGTCCTCCCCCAAGCTTGGACTCTTCACTGGTAGGGATTCAATCCTTGAAAGGTACTAAGTCAGCTGGTCGGCCTGCTCGTTCTCGTCCTGCTCCTCCACTGTGCCATGCCTGTACTCATGTATTTTTCGTTAAACAGGGCAATCTCCGGTTGGCTCAAATGCACCAACCGGAGCGACAATTTTATTCTTTCTGCATTCAACTCTGATTTTATTTATTCATCAAGCTAAGGTTGGAAACAAAATGTGTTGGAAGGGAAATAATTAGAGCACCTCCTAAACAATGATTTAAGCAAAGGGAAATTGAATTGGAAAATAAATTGAAACTAATGGTGCTCTAAAAGATACAACTACACGACATCTACTCTATAGATGGATTGTAAAGGTCTAGATGTCATGTGGCTTTGGCGAGCCTCTTGAATTTGGTTGTGAATGCTTGGAAGAGGACATTGTTCTTGTCCATCTGCCAAGGCTCACCTTCAGTGACCTTCTCATCCCGGTTGCTCAACTTCTGGCTGGTTTGTGCCAGTTCTTTTTCAGGCTCTTCAACCATGGGTTTCTCTTCTCCCTCCTCCATGGCTTTCTTCGTTAGTGAACTTGTCATACTTATGGAGAGGGAGCCCTTGGGTGAGGAAAGGTCTTTGGACAAGGATGGTGGCTGGGAAATGTGAACACTTGGTCATGTTCGGGAAAGTGATGGAGGATGGTTTCTGACTCGAGATTGACAAGCAACTTTCCCAACATTTTCCAAGCGACTCTGAGACAAGATGGGATAGAGATAGGATCTAGGGTCCAGATGGATGCTCAAGGGGCAAAACAGGGGTCCTTCGGTCGAACCAGCATGGTTCGGCCGAATTGTCCTAGTTTGCCCAACTAAAGTGGTCTAGTATGCCCAGAGTGCATCAGTGAGCCTATCTCTCTACTGCACACCCATCTCATTGACGATTTTGCAGAATGTTCTTGATGTGAGTGCTGATGTTCTGCTTGACCATTAGTTTGGGGGTGAGAAGGTGTGGCTATAAAATGCGGCTCCCCCAAGCTTAGATATTTCCGGGAGATGGAGTCAATGAGATGGGAGCCTCTACGACTAGCCCAGGACGCCAAAGCAAGGAAAGATGTTTTCATGGGATATTTGCTTAGCGTGCCTGGTGGCTGCGGCTCGATAGGGCTTGGCTTCTACCCAGTTAGAGACGGGATCTATGGCTACCAGAGTAAACTCGTAGTTCTCTGAGTTAGGGAAATGACCCATGGGGTCTATTCCCCATACATCAAAGGTTTCTACTTGAAGACTACTGGTAAGCGGCTATGCATCTCTTTCCCGTGTTTCTGGCACTGTGGGCATCTCTTGCTAAATTTCTTAGCATCTCCATATTGCCAGTCCTTTATTCTGAACACTCTATAATGTCCTTCACAAGGTGTTGCATGATATCTCTCCTAGGTTTTATGCCTCAGGTGTAGGTATGCACCGTCTGAGTCCATTTTGTATCAAGAAGAGATACGGGTTGTCCCATTGGTGATGTCTGCTCCTATAAACTACTACTTTTCTATTTTCACCTGATGGGACGCACCTTAACACCGTGAAGTTGACTGCTCTAGTGTTGTGACCTTGAGGAGCGTATCACCCCGTAAGAAAATCGCTGATGGGAAGATCAAACGGGGCTTGTACCCGAGACAGACCCAACGAATGAGTCTTGGGTTCGCATCCTTTTTGGCCAAGAAATACTTCAGTGCAGTATGGTCGGAATAGACTATGACCTTTGCCCTAACTTGGTAGGACCGGAATTTGTCTATAACAAACATAGTTGCTAAGAGTTCCTTTTCTGTGGTTGCATAGTTGAGCTGGGGCCAGTGAGCATAATGCTTCTTGTCCTTGGTTTGGCCCACAACAGCTCCAACAGCATAATTGCTCGCATCACACATGATTTCTAATGGGATGCTCTAGTCGCGAGACCGAATGATGGGAGCGGAATTGAGTGCTTTCTTAGGGTGTGAAAGGAAGCATAGCACTCTTGATTAGAGACGAGAGGGGTTTCCTTGGCCAAGAGATTGGTCAATGACCGGGCTATTTGAGAGAAATTTTTGATGAGACACCTATAAAGCCCGGTGTGGCCAAGGAACTACGAATCCCCTTTACTCATGGGAGGTGTACGTATAGGGTCGTATTTGGGAGTATGACAGGAGAAGATGATGGCTTTAGGCTTTGAATCTAGTCTTTCCCCGATCAAAGACAAATCTTCGTGACAATTGTCTTACGACCCCAAGGTAAGATAAGATAGGGATATGATGTGTATGAAGGTTAGGAGTAATCCCTTTGAAATCTTGGATCGAGTGTCCTAAGACTGATCGATCCTCCTCCAGGACAGTGAAAGTTGGTTGGGTTCCAGGGGGTTTGTCACTGATGGTCACTGGAGTTTGTCCGTCCTTAAAGAGGGAAGCACACTTCAATCCAGAGGGAAGAGGCTTAGGTTCGTCTGGAGGATGAATCTCTTCTTCCTCCATAAGGAATTGGGCATCTTCTTCTAGGAAAGGTTGCTCTAAGTCTATCAAGGATGTTGGCATGACCTCCTCTTTAGGATCAGGATCGGGATCTGTCTCTATTGGGATATTCAAGGAATAGGAATAAGAGATTGGGACGAGTTCTTCTCCGATCCTAAGCTCTAGCTGGATTATTGGCGATTTCTCTAGGATTTTCATGATTGGCCTACCAATAAAGATGGAATGTGTGGAATCGTTGGGTAGGTCAAAGATATGGAAATCTAGAAAAAGTTCAGAGTCGTTAATCTTAACGGGTATGACCCGCAAGATCCCTAAACAGTCGAGGACCCTTCCCGATATGAACCTTAGATGTTTCTGAGATGATGACCATGGTTCATCGGGAAGTTGAGCTCGCACCAAGGAGCTAGAGATTATGTTGATTCCGAGGCTCGGGTCATACCCGATTTCTTTGTCCATGCCCATAACTTCACAAAAGATTGTTCGGATTCTCTTGGGCATTTTAACTACCTCGGTCGAGGCTTCCGCCTCGTCTAGCCATTCCCGACTCTTGATGGCACAGAGACGGCCTAAGTACTCTCTTTGATATTCTAATGCTTCCTTGTCGGGTGGTGGATCCTTTTGCTCTACACATTGTTCCCGTGGGAAATGTATGGCACAGTCGATGTCATCGAATAGACCATCGTCAAAATCGTAGGGAGTGGTGTAGAGTGGAGGATAGTAGTCCAGGCTAGAGTAAGGTTGTGGTTCGAATTGAGCATCGGGTTCTGATGGAATGGAAGAGCTAATTGGTTTGGATTGGGACTGTACTGGCTCTTTAGGTTTAGGCTGCTTCTCTTCTTCATCGGGGAGTTCGTCATAGACTCCAGTGTAGGGAGTGTCGTCTAGGATACGCTCCAGGACTTTCCTCGCTTCACTGGGAGTCAAATGAAAAAACGACCCTTTTGAAGCAGAGTCCAAGAAAGTGGTGGCTACGGGACAGAGGCCAAGGCTGAAATGTTGGAGAATGATAGGTTCAGATAGGCCTAGGTCTGGTCCGGATGCTAAGATTTTCTTGAAACGAGCCCAGGCAGCTCCTAACGACTCTCCCTCTAATTTCTTAAAGGTAAGAACTTCGATTCGGAGGCTGGCTACCTTGGAATTTGGGAAGAAATTTAGGCAGAATTTCTCTCTGAGAGTTTCCCAACTCCCTTCCATAGTACCGACAGCTAGAGAGTACCATTTCTTCGCTCCTCCCGTTAATGAGAACGGGAATAGCTTCCATTTGAGTGTCTCTTGTGTCATGCCCGCAATGGTCAGGCACGAGCAGAGTTGCTCAAACTCGCGCAAATGCGCGTATGGACTCTCGGCCTTCGTTCCTGAGAACGATTGCTCACGAATCATGGCTATGAAGCCGGGACGTAGCTCATAGCCGGGTGTGGATATGGGATGTGATGATGGTGGTGGCTCCAAACAAGTGCCCTTTGGAGCCGAGTGTTGGCGTAAGGTGAGGATGGAATCCATATGATGGATGGTGGTGGGATACACAGACAACTTGGGTTCGGAATCAGAACAGCTACCGTTCCCCGGCAACGGCGCCATGAAACCTTGTTGGCACTCCTTACGGCCTACAGATAAATCCGCAAGCGGACGGATACCGATGTAGCTTTCACCCGGGAGTATTCCAAGGTATCGATTTCCACGGGGAACGAGAAGTGTACTAATCCTAAACTAAGTTGTCCTAGGTAGATGGAGTGGATGAATGAAATGGATGAGGTGGATGACGACAACAAGGAGAGAAGAGAAGAGGTAGGAGGGTAGAGAGGATACAGGTCTGGTAAGGGTATTCTACCGATTGACTGAGCAGAGCAGAAGATACAGATAGATACTTGCTTCGGGACTACAGAGCCTCCGACACACAGAAAGGGATGAGAAGGGGTGCCGGTTACCCTGAACCTTGGGTCCTAGGACACCGGAACTAACGTGATGGACTACGAAGACCGAAAGGGCTGTCACCACCTTACGACTACCACCTCCGTTGCGACGGGCAGAAACTAAGGTTACTGGCAAGTCTAGGAACCACTCCTACACTAGTCAATAACTACTTATCTCCTATAGCAAGATAAGCACCCAAGCTAAGCAACCAGTATACAGCTATACCAATCAACTAAGCATTGAACGAAGAACGAGACAAGTATATAAATGTAAGAACTGAATGCTCAATTAATCAGAGAGAGATACAAGAGTTACCAGACATGACTCGGATGTCACTCGAAGCAGAGCCGCATCCGTAGAGGTATAGCCGGAAGAGGGGCCGACACTCCGGCTCCTCTCCGGGGCGCTCACCTCTCCTCTCTCCCTATTTCTACTGAGTGGCAGAACCTAGCGACGCCTACTCTTCTTCTTCTCTTGTGTTGTCTTTGATACAAGGTGTATGCCACTGCTTATATAGGTGTCCTAAGGCGGTTTGGAGTGGTGTAACCGCCAAGGGATCCAGGGGATATTCCCTGTTGATTCGGGCGAAGAGACCGGGTTCGGCCGAACAGGTCGGTTCGGCCGAACCCCTGGATCCACCGCCTTGGCTCTGGACGGCATGGATGCACTCCTGGAGGCGGTTGGTGCATTGGGGGCGGTTCGGCCGAACTGGTGGGTTCGGCCGAACTGGGCTTTCAGCCCAGAACGCCCCCCGTGCACCGCCTCTTGCTCCTGGACCCCTTGGGCTGGCCTCTGGTGCTTGGGTTTGAGTTGATTCGGCCCAGGATGATGTGTTGGTGCACCGAGATGTGTTGGCGGTCGTCCACGTGTCGTGTGTTGTCGTTTGGTTGACGTGGACGGCTCCCGCTGGCCTGTACGGCTAAGGGGGGTAACCGGCCGAACGTGTCGTTCGGCCGAATTGGTCATTTCCGACCCCTATAGCACGTATTTGTAGATATTGTACCTGCATAGGCAACACTCACCAAAACTCGTGGAACTTTATTAGAACTAAAACCTAAGTACATGGAATGTTACATAAAGCCTCTTTTATTCCCGAGTATTGGTGGTCGAAGTTGGGTTGTAACGACCGCCAACAGGCGTGTATCGCAGAGTTAAGTTGTAGGGGTAGTATGGTCACTTCCCTTCACCAGGACACTTAATATAAATAGGAGGTGGAGGGGATGGCAAGTAAATTTGCTGGAACCCTAGTTCATTTCCTTCTTGCTTCTCTAGGCTAGCCCGTGCTTCATGTCGATCTTAGCGGGAGGATGTTTGGGAGGTTGCTAGCCTTGTATAGAATCTGACCTTTGTTTGTTGGAATGAAATCAAGTGCTAGTTGAATCTCTTTGTTTCTCCTCGAGTTCCTTTTTGTGCTATTTTCGTCCTTGGCTCGATTCTTCGTTTCTAGACCGTTTGGCTCCGGATTTGTTTGAGGGGATCATGGGTGAGTGCCTTGCGCCTCTTTGTGTGTGATCTTTCCCTCTCAAACGTCGTGAATCGGTCTTGATTCGTAGTTTTTGGGATGAACTCGTGAGAAGGTGGTCTTCCATGTGATCCGCGATTTCTCGAGTTGTAGGGAGTTAGAGGCCGAGATTTTTGGGGCATAGCTTCCCTTTAGGATGCTAATCATCTCCCCAAAGTTTCATCTCAAGAGCTCTAGCCATTTGGGAGATCCGGTGATGGATTTGGAAGGAGAGATCCGCGGGTTACTGTAGCTGTTCGTTCTGTTCGTCCGTCGTGTTTCTCGGACGGTCCGCGCGGGGTTGGCGGACGGTCCGCGAGGTTGCCGGATGGTCCGCCTGTGATTGGCAGACGATCCGTGCAGAAGAGTTCGACGGTGTTGTCTTGGTTTTGGCTAAGTGTTTTCATGGATGGTCCACGTGACCACCTCGGACAGTCCGCGACACTGGCGGACAGTCCGCGGTAGGAGCTCGGACAGTCCGCAAAAGGGCCTGGAGCTACTGGAGATTTGAGGCAGATTGTGAATCGTTTTGGTTCTTGAGTTGTGCTTCCACTTGTTAATTTGCTCTAGCTTGTTCCTAGGGTTGGTAGGTCCGCTGTGACTACGCTACCTTTACAAGCTTGTGAGGAATCTTTGGCGAAGTGACTTTGGGACATAGGCTGAGTTTCAAGAAGAAATTTTATCGGCTCCCATTCACTCCTCCCCCCCTCTCTGGTCGCCACTTCGATCCTTCAATTGATATCAGAGCCGGTTACGGATCTTCGTGATTCTAACCAGTCTTAAGATCCAAGGATGGCGTACGCCGGAAAGGGTTCGGGTCCTTCTCTCTTCGATGGGAAGAATTACCGGATGTGGTCGGTCCGCATGGGAGCTTTCCTCCGAAGCAAGGGACAGTTGATATGAGATATCACTCTTGATACGACCTATATCACCCCTGCTTCGAGAGAGACACAAATTGCTAAGGACAAGTTTGAGGCAAATGCAAAAGCTGTTGATTTCTTGTTCAAAGCGCTTGACGAGCATGAATTCAATCGTGTGATCGAAGAGCATCTTGCGTGGAAGATTTGGCAAAAGTTGGAGATCGCCCATGGAGGTGATAGTGGGGTTAAGGCTCGGCTCTTTTCGACTTACCGGAGGGAATATGAGAACTTCTCTCATTCGTCTGGTGAGTCAATTGATGCCATGTTCCAGAGGTTCACCGTGATAGTGAACAACATGAGAGCCAACATTAACAACCTCCTGTATACAGACCATGATATGGCTTTGAAGCTCTTACACTGCTTGGATATGTCTGTATGGGGCACTAAGGTTGAGGCGATTATGGAGTCGGCTAGCTATCTGACACTCACAGTCGATGGGTTGTTCCCAAAGCTCAAGTCCTCAGAGGTTGATAGGATAGCTAGAGCCAAGCTTGAGAACCCGACCGATTCCCATAGTCTGGCTCTTATGAGTGGTTCTAGTTCTAGATCTGGTGCTAACTCTTCACGGCAGTTTGCCTTGTCTTTGCTTGTGTCTTTGCCAGATGAGGAGTTCGAGGTGCTGAGCGAGGAGGATCTCGCGTTGCTCACCAAGAGGTTCGGGCGCATGTACGAGAACCGCAAGAGTACAAGGCGCTTTGGGAGTACGTGCTACAGGTGCGGCAAGATGGGACACTTCATCGCCGAGTGTCCGGAGCCAGCAGAGCCGGACCACAAGCACAAGCATCGCTCGAGGAATGATCACAAGAACCACAAGTACAAGTACAAGGACAAGGACAAGGACAAGAAGAAGCATGGTGACCGCAAGCACAAGCACAAGTACACGCGCAAGGAACGAGCCATGGTGGCCGGGGCGAGCGACGTCGACACAAGTTCAAGCAACTCTTCTCAAGCTCAAGCAGCAAGGATGAAGATCAAGGTCGACGCCGGAGGAACGAGAACTTCAACGGCTTGGCGTGCATGGCGTCCCGAGGCTTCTGTACCATGGCGCACAACTCCGACAACAAGAAGAGTGCAAAAGAAGACTCCGAGTCAGAGTCTGAGGATGAGGTAAATCGAGATCCCAACTTCTTGCTAGAGGAGAATGCTAGGTTGAATGAATTGCTTGATAATCGTGATGATGTGCTTCGTAAGACCAACAAGGAGAAGAGGGAGTTTAGATCGTTGCTTGGTGAGTCTAAGGAGAAAGTTGTTGAACTTGAGTCTTTGCTTGTTGCCTCTAAAGATCAAATTGCTCAACTTGAAATATCACTTGCTAAATCTCAATCTGAAATTGATGCTTTGAAAATTGCTCATGTTGTCTCTGATGAGCATACTTGCAATGATTGTGATGCTGTGATGAATGAATTGGTTGAGCTTAAAAACAAGCATATGTCTAAAATTGAAAAATGTGACTTTCTTAAGTCAAATCTTGAAGAATTGAAATCTAGATCTGCTTTGCTAGGAGCTTGTACCTCTTGCCCTGTCTTGCATGCAAAACTTGATGATGCTCTTGCTAAAATCAAATGTCTCGAATGTTCTGCTAAATCAACTGCATGTGCTGTGTGTGATAAAAATGCTTTGAAGAACAGTGAAATTGAGGATGCAATGAATCGTGTGCAAAAAGAAAATGTCGAGTTGAGACATTGCTTGGGTTGGATGTCAATTCGAGAGCCTCAGTTTAAAATGATGATGGCTGAGCTCAGAAGAGGTGATTCTCGTGGGCTTGGCTGGGAGACGGTGGTTAAGAATGAGGGAATGATTTGTGAGGGTGTGCCATTTCCTCCACAAAAAACCCCAGCCAAAAACACCTTTGATCCTAAACCCAACCACCTGAGAAACAAACTCTATACTATTCTTGATCCACCAGCTTCTATCACACCAGCCAACAACTTCCAAAAGCGAGTGATTTTTGTGGGAGAGTCAAGTGGTCTCAAACCTAGTGAGAAGCCAGGGCCAAAAGGAGATCCAAAGCCAAAACCAGTCCATTACCACTGTGGGTTTTGTGGTAAGGATGGTCACCAAGAGGAGTTCTGCTTCAGGAAAAAGAGAGAGATGAGGCGTGAGAAGGAAATGGGTAACCGGGACAGGTACCGCTCTTCTCATAGCGTACCTGAGCCTCGTGCACCTTTGCCTAGGGGTGATGGTTTTGTTCGTTCGATTCCTAGAGAGGATGCTCGTGGCTTTGCTCCTTGTGGGAGAGTTCCTCAGAGACGTGGTGGTTTTGCCAGGCGTCCTCCTCCTCATGGTCAGTACGAGTTCAGGAGAGACGACCGTGGTTTTGGTTACCGGAGGGAGCCTGGACCGCGTTTTCCCCCGCGTGGTGTTCCTCCGGTTAGGCGTGAGAGGTTTCCACAGTTTGATAGGTTTGGTAGAGTGGATTTTGCTAACCCTTCTTTTGAGCAGATGGCTCAGCACTGGTTTGACTCCTTCTGTTCTAACCCCAGTGTTGAGTCGTTTGCTCATTCTCGATCTCGTTTTTGATTTTGCAGGTGGGAGGCTTGAGGAGCTTGTGGTTGATTGACTCCGGTTGCTCTCGACACATGACCGGAGATCAAAGGTGGTTCTCAAGCCTCACCCCGGTGATGACAAAGGAGTACATCACTTTTGGGGATAATGGTAAGGATAGAGTGCTCTCAGAAGGTGATATTCACGTAAGCGAGAAGTTTGTGTTGAAGCGTGTTGCTCTCGTCAAGTCACTTGGCTTTAATTTGCTTTCGGTCTCTCAGCTGCTTGACGAAGGTTTTGAGGTTCAGTTTGTTAGTGGTGCTTCTCGGATTCTTGATTCTCGAGGTGACCTTGTTTGTATGATCATTCCCAAGAGTCAAGTTTTCGTTGCTGATTTCTTGAGGTCTTTTGGTTCTGCTCGTTGTCTCGTTGCTGGTTCCTCTTCCAAGCTTTGGAAGTGGCATAGGAGGTTGGGTCATTTGAGCTTCGACTTGCTCTCTCGTTTGAGCAGTCTTGACCTTATCCGAGGATTGCCCAAGCTTCGGTTTGAGAAGGATTTGGTTTGTGCACCTTGTAGGCATGGCAAGATGGTCGCTACTTCCCACCCATCTTTGACTGATGTAATGACTGAGCGTCCTGGGGAGCTTTTACATATGGACTTGGTTGGTCCAGCTCGCGTTCGCTCAGTCGGTGGGAAGTGGTATGTCCTTGTGATTGTGGACGACTATTCTCGCTATACCTGGGTGTATTTCTTGGCGGCTAAGGATGAAACGTTTGGTTTTGTTCGAGATCTGATCTTGAGGTTGAAAAATGAGCGAAATGGTGATGCCATACGAGCTATACGCAGTGACAATGGCACGGAGTTTAAGAACGCTCGATTTGAAACCTTCTGCCGTGATCTAGGTCTTGAGCATCAGTTTTCTTCGCCTTATGTCGCTTGTCAGAATGGTGTTGTGGAGAGAAAGAATCGGACCATTTGTACTATGGCCAGGACGATGCTCGATGAGCATAGGACTCCTAGGAAGTATTGGGCCGAGGCGGTGAGCACCGCGTGCTATGTGTCTAATCAGATTTTCCTTCGTGCGTTCAAGAAGAAGACTTGCTTCGAACTCTTTCATTGGAGAACCCCCAAGGTGAGTCACTTTTGAGTTTTCGGTTGCAAGTGCTTCATTCTCAAGAAGGGTAATCTAGATAAGTTCGAGTCTCGGTCTCATGATGGTATCTTCTTTGGTTATGCTAATCATTCTAGAGCATATCGTGTGCTCAATCTTGCCACTAACCAAATCATGGAGACTTGCGAAGTAACATTCGACGAGACAATTCCATGTAGCTCATCTGTCTTTGAGTGTGCAGGTGATGAAGAGATGGGACAGACGATCTTTGAAGACAAGGATGGGGATGATGAAGATGACGATGGAGATGGTGATCCTCCGATGGCGATTGTACCTACTACTTCCACTACGACGACTACGGTTGATGATGGTCCATCCACCACTTTGACATCAACACAAGTACATGGAGATCAAGTGGAAGCAGCGGTTGATGGGGAGGCGATTTCAACACGTGAGGCACCAAGACACATTCAAGCTCGCCATCCACCCTCAAGAATGATTGGAGACATCGATGAACGTACTACATGGTCAAGGTCAAGGAACAATTCTAACTTTGCTCATTCTGCATTTGTTGCCTCCTTTGAGCCCAAAGATATTGGACATGCTTTATCTGATGCGAATTGGGTCAATGCCATGCACGAAGAGCTTGAGAACTTTGAGAGAATTGAGGTGTGGGAACTTGTCGAGCCTCCACCAAATTGCCACCCTATTGGAACAAAGTGGGTTTGGAAGAACAAACAAGGTGAAAGTGGTGAGGTTGTGAGAAACAAAGCGAGGTTGGTTGCCTAGGGCTTTTCACAAAAAGAGGGAATTGATTATGAGGAGACATTTGCTCCTGTTGCCCGTTTGGAGGCAATTCGAATCCTTCTAGCATTTGCTGTTGCTAAAGAGTTCAAGTTGCACCAAATGGATGTGAAGAGTGCCTTTTTGAATGGGGTAATAGAGGAAGAAGTGTATGTGAGACAACCACCTGGGTTCGAGAGTGAGAGATATCCCCACCGAGTGTACAAACTCCACCGAGCACTATATGGCCTCAAGCAAGCACCTAGAACGTGGTATGGAAGGCTGAGAGGGTTCTTGCTGAGTAAGGGGTTTGTGATGGGCACCGTTGATAAGACCCTGTTCCTGCTTCGTGTTGGCAAAGATATCTTGATCGTTCAGATTTACGTGGATGATATAATCTTTGGTGGCTCTTCTAATGTGCTTGTTGCCAACTTTTCTGAAGATATGAGCAGGGAATTTGAGATGTCGATGATGGGAGAACTACAATACTTCCTCGGGCTACAGATTAAACAAGTCAAGGATGGGACGTTTGTCCATCAAGCCAAGTACACGAAAGATTTGTTGAAGAAGTTCGAGATGGCAGATGCAAAGCCGTTGTCCACTCCCATGTCGACGACAACAGCTTTGGATGCGGATGAAGATGGAGAACCGGTGGACCAGAAGACGTACCGGAGCATGATTGGCTCACTCTTGTACCTGACGGCGACGAGGCTAGACATACACTTCGCCGTGTGTCTGTGCGCTCGTTTTCAAGCTTCGCCAAGGATGTCACATCGCCAGGCTGTGAAGAGAATCATGAGGTACCTTCGTTTCACTCCTGAGCTTGGTTTGTGGTACTCTGCCTCCTCCACACTCACACTTCGCGGATATTCCGATGCGGATTTTGCTGGGTGTAGGATGGATCGCAAGTCCACTTCTGGGACTTGTCAGTTTCTGGGTTCGTCTTTGGTTTCTTGGTCCTCTCGCAAACAGTCAAGTGTTGCTCAGTCTACAACCGAAGCCGAATATGTAGCCGCAGCCAGTTGTTGCTCTCAGCTTCTTTGGATGATTTCTACCTTGAGTGACTTTGGTTTGAGTTATACCCATGTTCCACTTCTATGTGATAGCACCAGTGCCATAAGTGTAGCCAAAAACCCGGTGCTTCACTCAAAAACCAAGCACATAGACGTGAGATACCATATCTTGAGAGACAATGTTGAGAAAGGACATATTGAGTTATCCCATGTCTCCACCCAAAACCAACTAGCCGATATTTTTACCAAACCGCTTGACCAAGCTACTTTTGCCCGTTTGCGAGGGGAGCTTGGGGTGTGTTTTCCCTTCTGAGTTGGTTTTGGAGCTCACTTTGTAGCATATGTATAGCCTTCTTGTATAATTTGTATATCATGCTTTTTTGTTGTATGTGTATCATATGTCTTGCATTTGTCATATAGGATGCATTGTGATATACTTAGAGCTTGTTTCTTGTACATATTTATTTTGAAGCATGATAGGATGAGCTTATTTTATATGGAGTGACCAATATAACTTGCTACATTTAAGCTAATGAACTTGTGGATAGTCTTGTCGTGTTGGATAACTAAGCACTTGATTGATTCTTTGTATATCCATAATGTGCTTGCTAATGATTTTTAAAATGCTAAACTTGATCTCACCCATGAGCAAATTGGTTAAATGTTTGAGTTCAAGCCTAAATGCTTTTTCATGCTTAGGTTGTGCTTGGGTATCTGTTTCTTGCCATTTGGGTCAAAGATCATTTTATCATTGCAAATGTTTAGCCTATTGTGTATGTTGTGGAGAGGCATAAGCTTCTTTTTGCCGCAAAGGCATTTCATGTACCATGTTTAAAATCTGAAAAAGAAGTGTTAAAATTTCAAATATATGCGCTCCAATTGGTTGATCATGTCATTTGTGTTTAAATGTGAAAATTGGGTGCTAAACCGTTGCATGTGTCTACCAAAGAGAAGTCTCTTGTTGGAAGTAGACACATGGCTCGGTAGCTTTGACATGACATGAACTAGATTGTGGGTGTTTGCAATGATCTCTTGCTAACAATAGGTCACCGGGGACAATTTTTGCATGATATAGCTCTTTTTGGCTTGAAAATGATTTTTTGCTCATGAGGTGGTGAATTTTTGAAAAACTTGGTTAAATTGGAAACTACTTGGCCATATGCTTATATAATCATGAAATTTTGTTGGCAATGCTTATACAACATATAGGAATATCTTACATGCTCATTTGACCTTGTGTAGCATTTTATATTGTTCATTGTATATTTGAGAAGCTCTAGGTTGAATCTTTTGCATTTGTGCCTTGATTCATGCATTGGCAAAAAGGGGGAGAATTTGTTCCAATTCAGTATATATGCATTGCTTTGCATTAAGAGGGATACTCAGTTCAGGGGGAGAACTTGAGTTTGTATGCACTTGTTCAGGGGGAGTATGCATTTCTGCAGGGGGACCTCCATGTGTTCCTGATTTTTGTGTTTTGCTCTTTTGCCGATGGTGTTGAGCCCTTTCTACCTCTTCTTGAGGGGTCGGCATTCGAAGCTCGTTGTCTCGGTTGTGTTGAGCCATTGCCCTTGTCATAGGGGACCGAGACTTTCTCTTCGAGTGACTTTGTTTTCGTCTTGTTCTTCGCTTTGGTCACTTGATTGAGTCTTCTTTTCTTTTCTTTTTCTGTTTTCCTTTGTCATATCCTGAATTATGTGTGTGTTGTCAATGCACTCATCAAGGGGGAGATTGAGGACCATGTGCATCCGAGGACCGGTGGATGGTCGCTTCTCAGTGTGATGAGTGATTGACAACGGTGTGTGGACTGACTCTTGGCCTAGTACTGCAGGTGTTGGTGCGACTTGGTTTGCGTTGGTGCAGGTGAAGAACAAGCGTGAAAGGTCTCAGCCAGAGAGTGGCCTCCGAGGTGTGGAGAGACAAGTAGGCTTGGTTCGAGGGACCCGGTGGCCAGACGGGATCAAGTGCAGTCAACATTGTGCAAGAAGAGCAAGACGAGGTCGTGGACTTGGAGCCGGTGCAAGGTGGCGGCTAACGACCGAAGCTTGTACGCGGGGTTTGATGGTTGGGCCACAAAACCATCGGAGGAGGGTTTCTTGGTCTGGGCCTCAAAACCGAGCCCGAAGGCCCAACGTGACGGAGATGGTGATCCGGGCGCGTTCGGGAAGCTTCGAAGCGGTGGACGCGTGGCGGGATCCGGGAGCTTGCGTCGGAGGGAAACAAGGCCGGATGGACGGCGTGCCCAGCCGGAGGAGTTATCTGCAACTTTACCGTTTTGCCCTTGAGGGCGTGTATCGCAGAGTTAAGTTGTAGGGGTAGTATGGTCACTTCCCTTCACCAGGACACTTAATATAAATAGGAGCTGGAGGGGATGGCAAGTAAATTTGCTGGAACCCTAGTTCATTTCCTTCTTGCTTCTCTAGGCTAGCCCGTGCTTCATGTCGATCTTAGCGGGAGGATGTTTGGGAGGTTGCTAGCCTTGTATAGAATCTGACCTTTGTTTGTTGGAATGAAATCAAGTGCTAGTTGAATCTCTTTGTTTCTCCTCGAGTTCCTTTTTGTGCTATTTTTGTCCTTGGCTCGATTCTTTGTTTCTAGACCGTTTGGCTCCGGATTTGTTTGAGGGGATCATGGGTGAGTGCCTTGCGCCTCCTTGTGTGTGATCTTGCCCTCTCAAACGTCGGGAATCGGTCTTGATTCATAGTTTTTGGGATGAACTCGTGAGAAGGTGGTCTTCCGTGTGATCCGCGATTTCTCAAGTTGTAGGGAGTTAGAGGCCGAGATTTTTGGGGCATAGCTTCCCTTTAGGGTGCTAATCATCTCCCCAAAGTTTTGTCTCAAGTGCTCTAGCCGTTTGGGAGATCCGGTGATGGATTTGGAAGGAGAGATCCGCGGGTTACTGTAGCTATTCGTTCTGTTCGTCCGTCGTGTTTCTCGGACGGTCCGCGCGGGGTTGGCGGACGGTCCGCGAGGTTGCCGGACGGTCCGCATGTGATTGGCGGACAATCCGTGCAGAAGAGTTCGATGGTGTTGTCTTGGTTTTGGCTAAGTGTTTTTACGGACGGTCCGCGTGACCACCTCGGACAGTCCGCGACACTGGCGGATGGTCCGCGGTAGGAGCTCGGACAGTCCGCGAAAGGGCCTGGAGCTACTGGAGATTTGAGGTGATTTTACGGACGGTCCGCCTTGTCTAGACGGACGGTCCGCCGTGACCACGGACAGTCCGCAACCCCTGTGCGGACGGTCCAAGCTGACCCAAGCAGATTGCGAATCATTTTGGTTCTTGAGTTGTGCTTCCGCTTGTTAATTTGCTCTAGCTTGTTCCTAGGGTTGGTAGGTCCGCTGTGACTACGCTACCTTGACAAGCTTGTGAGGAATCTTTGGCGAAGTGACTTTGGGACATAGGCTGAGTTTCGAGAAGAAAATTTATCGGCTCCCATTCACTCCCCCCTCTCTGGTTGCCACTTTGATCCTTCATGCCGCCGGCCGAGGGCTCCGCGCTGCCCGCCGCCGACGCTGCGCCCGCGCGCGCCATTGGTCCCTTGGGCTACGCTCGGCCACCGCTTGGGATGGCTTGATCGCGCCGCCCGCGAAGCCTGCGCCAGTGCCGCGCGTCTGACTCCTCGCCAGTCGCCTGCCGACTGCCGCGCCCGAGCCCGTCACCTGACCGCCCCGTCGTGAGCTACGAGCCGACCGGCCGCACCGCCGCCAGCCGTGTCGCGCTTTGGCCGCCCGCCCTGCACCGCACGCCCTGCCCCGCGTGGCTGCCCGCCCAGATGGAGAGAGAGAGGAGAGAGATGAGGGATAGAGATGAGAGAGAGAGAGTTTGGTGGGCGGATGGATGAGAGTGCGGTGGGTGGATGGATGGATGAGGGAGAGAGGGGATCCGGGTGGCCTTTTTTGGACCAAGGACAGGCCAGGATTTTTATGTGGTGGATGGATAATGTGGCACTTGTGTTTTCTATGTGTGCTTATAACACAATTTTAGATAGTTAAAAATTTTCAAATGAAAAAGTTATAAACTACAAACTTTTACATCTTTTTAAGAACTACAACTTTGATTTAGAATCTATTTACATCCGAGGTCATTTAAAAATTTTAAAAATTCAAGATTTCAAATTTGATACATTATTAGAATATTTTCAAGTATTAAATTATCTGGAATTAAAAAGTTTTCAACTATAAAGTTTTATATTTTGTTGATCCGTACAACTTTCATATATAACTTATTCGCATTCGAGGTCATTTGAAAAGTTTGAAATTTCAAATTTAAAATTAGATAATTTATAATAACATTTTGAGTTATTAAATAATCTCAAATACAAAAGTTGTCAACTACAAAAGTTTTATATTTCGTCAAGGTTTACGACTTTCGTATAAAGTTTTTTCATATGAGATCAAGTAAAAAAGTTTGTATTTAAAAATTATATTCACTGACTCCCTCATGCCCAATCACACATATACTTCTTGTGAGTTGTTTAGATTTTATAAATATCGTTATGACAAAATGTGTACAATCTTCTCAACATTTTATCACAGCCTCTATGTGTGAGACCATCACATAAAGACAAATCTCATGATTTTTAGACTTAATTTGTTTTTTAGAATTTAAAAATCATCCGAACACATGTTAGTGATCATATTTCTTGACATAAGATGTTTGAAATTTCTTTTTATTTCATGGGTAAGGACTCAAATTGGGCTAAGTAACATGAATATAATTTTTCTACTCATTGTATTCTATTATTTGAACCACTTACGGTTGAAATTTGACTTGATTCAAAAAATTGCTTGAAATGTAATTAATTAATTAATTATAGCAAACAAATACAAAAGTGTACCAAATTTTAGCATGGAGTAACAAATGTTGTATGTGGAAAGTAGAAAAAGTTTTAAGGTCAAAAGAGGGGAAAAATTAAATCTTTACCGAGTGTCAAGAAAAAACACTCGGCGAACTCACATCTTTACCGAGTGTCAAAGAAAATACACTCGACAAAGAGTTTGTTTGCCAAGTGCCTAATATAACACTCGGCAAACACGAGTGTTTGTCAAGTGTTTTTTCTTTTAGCACTCGACAAAGAGTTTGCCGAGTATTTGTTTTTGACACTCAACAAAGACCTTATTTGCCGAGTGCCCGAAAGAATACACTCGGCAAAGGTTCGGGCACTCGGCAAACTCCGGGGTTCCCGTAGCGATGGTTATTTGTTGGATATGTTCCAAATTCACATCCACGATAAAGGTCGGGCTTCTGTCAGAATGCAGAGAAGGCTCGTCGCCGGAGGTTTGGGCCGGAGCGAAGTGGTGCTGTGTTTTCTCTCAGGAGCGCACAGTTTAGTCCCACCTCAAAAACACAACCAAGCACGGTCGTGTGAGCCGCCTAGATATATGTAAGCTTATGTAGATGGTAGGGTAAGACAGATAAGACAGATAAGACATATTAGATGAGTCATGTATCATCCCTACTTGTAAACTCTCCTCAATAATGATTGTCTTCCATGGTTTTTTCCCGTAAGAGTTTTTCTACGTTAAATCGTGTCTCGTTCGATCTTGTTTTTCACATTATTTGCTAACAAGTGGTATCAGAGCTTGGTATGAGATCACGTGAAGGAAAAAATTAGGGTTTCGTCCCGGATTATCGCGCGCCGCCAGCCAGATCAATCTACGATTGGCTACCTTGTTCAAGACTCATCGACGTGGAGTTTAACAAGGAATTTGATTCTGTATTTGCCAGAGGCTGCAGACCAATCCACGAGAGGCTACCAGAAGGTTTTCTCAGCTTTGTTGTACGTACACGGAGTTGTACACAAGGCTGCAGGTTATTGCTAGGTTTACACAGTAACATACCTAGATTATTATTGCAGATTATTTTCTTCTAGTTATTTCTTTCATATGGCTTCTTTGATATATGATATGATTTCTGCTGCCGAAACATATTGAGATTTTGAGGAGATATTGGGATTATTATTGGATCACTTTGAGTTAATTCTTCTTGATGTTTTGACAACATCGTTCATGTCACCCTAGTGGTTTCTTTTACTCCTATGGAGTTGGTTAATTTAAAGTGAAGGTTTTGCTCTGAATTGAGTTCGAGGTGGAGGATTCCAAGTGCAATAGAGGAAGTTTGTTTGACTAGATACTACAACATTTTGTATTGCGGGAGCAGTACGTTTATTGTTGTCTTTGCTCATGTTGAGGGGTTTAGTTCAAAGGTTTAACTCCGTTGGTTGCACATTTATGCCTATATCTAAACCGTGTTTGAATGGAGCAGTAATTGACGATGTCATGGAATTTATTTTCTTCTACAATTGGCAAGTTTATGGTACGTGATGGATACACGTGCTAGTTGCTCTTGCAAGAGCGTTGTTTTGCCAAGTTTAGTGTTCCTGGTGGAGCATATATTATTTCATGAGATGAGTTCTTCACTGGATATTTACTTATCACCACGGGTGATATTGTGACTTTATGTCATTTGATGATTGAGCGTTATTGCCATTTGCTTTTGAGGTAAGTTGCACAGACTCAGACTTTTGCTGGGATTATAAATTTGATGAAGACCCATATTGTTCGTCTGCTTTGTTGATAGCTTTGTGTGTTTGGACCTATTGGTTATTTGCTCAATTTTTACTCCCTATGAAGTGTTGGGAGAATACTCATGTGATCTTACTCATTGGTTAGTCCGGTGAACATTGGCATTCAAGATTTAAATATGGAGGTTTATTATTCGTCTACAGGAGGGAATTTGTCTCAAGATGAAGTTTGTTGGATATGTTCCAAATTCACATCCACGATAAAGGTCGGGCTTCTGCCGGAGCGCAGAGAAGGCCCGTCGCCGGAGGTTTGGGCCAGAGCGAAGTGGTGCTGTGTTTTCTCTTAGGAGCGCACAATTTAGTCCCACCTCGAAAACGCAACCAAGCACGGTCGTGTGAGCCCCCTATATATATGTAAGCCTATATGGACGGTAGGATAAGACAGATAAGGCAGATAAGACATCTTAGATGAGCCATATATCATCCCTACTTGTAAACTCTCCTCAATAGTGATTGTCTTCCGTGGTTTTGTTCCCGTAAGGATTTTTCCACGTTAAATCATGTCTCGTTCGATCTTGTTTTCGTATTATTTGCTAACATTATTTACATAAAATGTTTCACTTCTTTCACGTAGGCCATCTTCAAGGGAGTTTATTGGCTGGGATGTAACACCCAAAAATTTGCCTATTTAAAATTTTTAGTAATTAATTGGCATTCATTTAAGTTGTTCATATTTAATATAGGCTAAGTGAATTATTTATGGAAATTAAAATCAAATATAAGTTGTAGAAATATTTTTTGTTGCATTCATGCTGCTGCATTTTTTTTTGTATTGCTTGTGATTCAAACAAGAATTTAAATTTATTTAAATTCAAATTTGAATCACCTTGTTTGAAGCCATAGAAAAGTTATTTTAGCCGAGTCTGTTTTTGCTCCCTGAACTTTCTCCCTGGTCCACTTTCGCACCGAAAGCTTTCTCCCCGAGCTCAGCCCAACTCCCTCCACAGCTTCTTGGCCACCTCCCCGCGCCCCCGGGACCATCCGCGAAGCTTCCCCGAAGCTTCTTGCCCCTCCCCCTTCCTTCCCCGCGCCAATCCCCGCATGGAAGGTGTGCCTCACATGGAAACCTTCGATTCGCGGGCCGCCGACGCCCCCATCTCCGCTCGCACGCCGAGGACTCCCGTACTCCCTCCCCGGCCTATAAAAGCAGGCCCTCCCGTACCCCAATGCCCCCACCAAGCCTCCCTCGACGCCTCCCGAGTTCCAGCACCCCCCTCCCACGCAGCGCCGCCGCTTCTTCTTCGCCCGAGCACCGGCCGCCGACGAACTCCGCCGTCGTTGCTCTCTGCTCGACTTGAACCCACCCCAGAGCTTCGTGAGGAGGTAACGAAGCTAGCTGAGCAGTTCCCCACCCCCTTCACGCTCCCTTCCGCGCCTTATCGCTCGCCGTTCTTGAACAGCGTGGCCGGAGCCGCCCCGCCTCGACGTCCGAGCCACTCGCTGCCCGATCGTCGACGTGATCACCCCTAGTGAGCTCGCCATTCCATCCCGGTGCTGTAGGATCCAACCGCGTGGCAAATGGAGGCATGTAGCTTGAGTTAGGTTCATCTCCGTCGATCCCCCGCCGTCGACCGAGCGGCGCCGCCGCGTCGGAGCGCCGCCAGCCCCCTCCCACGACTTGGTCTGATCTGGACTGTTGGATCCAGATCCAACGGCCATCAGCGCGCCCCGCCCCCAGGTCAAACCGGCACGCACCGGTCAGCCTTGCTGTTTTTTCTAAAGAGCCCCTGCATTTTTCAAGATTCAACCCACAGTCCACTGCCTTTAGAAAATAGGTCCTTTCTTTTATGAAAAACCCCCTGATCTTGATAAATTTAGAACCCACAGTCCTGTCTTCGTAATTTCGTGCGTAGGCCCTCGGGTTTTTATATGAAATTATGTTTTAGTCCCTGGTTTCTTCAAAATAACCCCTAGAACCTTTTAAAAATTACCAGCAGGTCCCTAGAACTTAGAAAAGTCATATCTTTTTCGTTTTAGCTCCGATTAGTGTGATTTTCGCGCTCATGTGTTCGTAGTGAAGCGTAGATTAATTCTAAACCCTTTTTATGTACTGTTTCTACTGTTTGGTCTACTGTTCTAATAGAATACTATTTGTTTGCATGTATTGGTTTGCATGCTCGCTTGTATGGTGATTCGTGTCCAGTCGGTGAGCCTTTCGCGTTGGACTTCGAGTACGTGGGAGACTTTCCGGAGCAGGACCCATAGCAGCAGCAGCCACCCTTCTAGGAAGGCAAGTTATAGCATGGACAATCCTTGCTACCTAAACACACTTTATACATACATTTACTTTCATATGCATGTGTCATATTTACTGTCCTATTAAGGTTGTACCTAGTTTGTTTACTCCTATCCTTTGATTACCTTGGGTTTATGCATATGGGTAGATTTTGCTATGCGCAGCTACTGTCACCTTTATTTAAGTGTTAATTTTGACTTAATGGTTCACATCAACATTGATGATAAAACTTGCTTTTTAGCAACATGGTTTAGGGAGCTGGGGGCATGTGCTGTGTGCTTTGCTCCATTGTCTCTCCGTAAGGTCCGGTTCTTAAAGCGGCGACCCAGGAGCCTGTCGCCACCGCTAGAACTATTATGGCTCTGGTCTTGGTCAAGTAACTTGTACGTCTATAGCTTGCCAGTGGTTACCGGTGGGGCCGACGGCGTTATGGGAAGTAAGGCATGGGGTGTTTCTTGATTCCACTGAGGACGGTAGCCCTGTAGGCTAGGTCTCGTTAGACCCAGTCCCGTGTTGGGAGTCCCTGCGACGGGGAACTCCGCACGTTGCGCATTGTTGGGTGCGATGCCCGTGCTCTGGACGCCATCGACCCCCCTATGGTGTGACTCCGTGGGCGTACGTTGATCTCGGTGCCTAGAGTCTCACCACCTTATTGTACCTTAGCGGCCACTGTCTTGTTAGGGTGTCTTGTGAAAAACCTCGTAGCATCCCTATGCAATCACACCTCGGAAGTGTTGATGTGCGTGGTTGGGTGCAAAGTTCTTTTGAACTTTTACGCAACTGGTGGGTAAAGGGTGAAACCTCTGCAGAGTGTATAATCTATCATGATAGCCTTGCTTAGGGTCACGAGCGGCATGGATCCTTTTTGATTAGAAGATGATGTTTATTTATGTTTAATGTCACTTATATTTTATTAATTGGGTTGCAACCGGGTATCATTCACTTGTAGTAATTTGGTTAATAATAAAATGAACCAACTAAAAATGCTAATGCAATTAAGCCGTGTCTAGCCTATTTTGAGCCTTCATACCCGTGCTATACTTGCTAAGTAATTGTTTACTTACACTTGCTATTTTATTCAACAAAATATTGGATGGGTAAACAGATTGGGCGGGACATGAGTCTGCTGCTAAGTTTCCAGAAGATTTACCGTACTACTGAGTTGTGATCTCTCAGTCAGAGTCCCTGTGGATTGCGGCTCCATTAGTTGAGAGTTTTATTAGTCTTCCGCTGTTATTGTTTAGATCATTTATGAAGCACTCTGATGTAAACATTTTATTTAATGAATAATTTATTCTAGCATATGTTCTTTGTTTATCATATTTGTTCGCTATATGTGTACTATGACTTCCTGGGCACACATATGGCCGCACTCGGGTTTTTGTGAAAATTCGGGTGTGACAGATTGGTATCAGAGCCGTGCCGACTGTAGGATCGCAACCTAGCTAGAACGGTTGACAAATCTTAGGAGACCACCATGTCTATGTTTTATGCCGTCTAGTTTCACTTTTTCAAAACTTAAATCCAGTCGAGTCTTGTGTGAATCATGTCTTTAGGTGCTTGAAATTATTGTCATTATACTTATGCTTGATTTGGATTTTTGTAATGATTGTGATGGGCGTAGACGCAAGTCTACTACCATCTAGATGTAGGACTAAGGTTTAAGGACTTTAGTGATTAAATAGAGGGGGGTATTCATTTCTCTTGCTCCTTTTCTATTTAAGCCCTCCATCCTGACAAATTGATAAACCCCTGAATCCATCGGAGTTTTTATGAGAATTATTTATTGATGATAGATGGTGAACACAAGGAGCAACCCCGGTGCCAGCGGACTGCCACCACCACCTCCCACCATTGAGCAGATGATACTCACGCAGACCCAGCTGATGCAACAGATGGCCCAGATGATGGCGATGATGCAGCAGAACCAACAGAATCCGCCACAGCACAACATGCTGCCCCGTGACAAGAGGGGTGAATTCCTGAAGGGACATCCTCCTACCTTCAGCAAGGCCACTGACCCCCTGCAGGTTGATGATTGGCTCAAGGCGGTGGAGAGACAGCTCGACATCGCACAGTGCAACGACCGGGAGAAGGTGTTGTACGCCGAAGGACAGCTCCAGGGACCAGCACTGGACTGGTGGGACTCGTACCAGTACGCTCACATCGACCGTACTCAGATCACCTGGCAGGAGTTCCGCAGCAGCTTCCGCTCCCACCACGTGCCAGAAGCTCTGATGACCCTGAAGAAGAAGGAGTTCCTGGCATTGAAGCAGGAAGGGATGAGTGTCACCACTTATCGTGACAAGTTCATCGAGTTGGCACGCTATGCTCCGGAAGACGTGGACACCGATAAGAAGAAGCAGTCCAGGTTCCGTGACGTCTTGTAGGATGCATTGCAGTACCAGCTGATGTGCACCAGGTTCCCCAACTTCCAGGAACTGGTCGACGGTGCTTTGATGCTGGAACACAAGTACCGTGAGATGGAGGAGAAGAAGAGGAAGTTCCAGGGCCAGCAGATCGGGAGCAGCAGTCACCCCCGTTTCGTTCCTCCTCAGGGCAGTCAGCAGATGGAAAGCTAGCAGCGCTTCCAGAGTCAGCAGGGCCTGTTCAACCGTGGCCAACACCAGCAGCGCCCCTAGTACCCCAGGCGCCACAGCAGCAGCATCCTCAGAACCAGCTGCAGAATGCTCCAGCTCAGTGCAACCCAGTGCAACAAGGCCCCGTTCAGCGCCCCAACCCCGCCAGAGGAAAGCTCAACCACACTGCGGCGGAGACCGTTGAGGGAGCTACTGATGTGGTAGTGGGTACGTTCCCTATCAACTCCACCCCTGCAACTATTTTGTTCAATTTCGAAGCTTCGCATGCTTTCATATCTGCTGCTTTTGTTAAAAAGAACTTAGTGGTATTACTGCCCATGAAGAATGGTATGCTGGTTAGCTCACCAGGAGGGGAACAACGCGCCACTTTACGCTGTCCCCATGTTACTGTCACCATAAGGGGGGTAGACTTCGAGGCACGCCCGATCGTCCTGGAGTCTATTGGTTTTGACCCGATTCTGGGTATGAGTTGGCTAGCCAAATATGATGCAGTAATCCAGTGCGCCAGGAGGACTGTACAACTGACGGTCCATTGGAGCATAATCAAGTCAATCAAGCTGATGGTGCAGCTCCCGCCGACATCAGGGTGGTGAGCAAGTTCCCGGATGTGTTTCCTGAGGAATTGCCAGGTATGCCCCCGGAACGTGAAGTTGAATTCATTATTGAACTAAAACCTGGCACTGCTCCTATAGCTAAAAGGCCATATAGAATGGGAGTGAAGGAACTGGAGAAATTGAAGGAAGAATTAAGCTCCTTGTTAGCCAAGGGGTATATTCGTCCTAGTGCTTCACCATGGGGAGCACCAGTACTGTTCGTGGACAAGAAGGATGGGACACAGAGGATGTGTGTGGACTATCGAGCCCTCAATGAAGTGACCGTCAAGAACAAGTACCCGCTGCCAAGGATTGATGATTTGTTTGATCAGCTAAAGGGAGCTTGTGTGTTCTCCAAGATAGACCTTCGATCGGGTTATCATCAGATGAGGATCCGGTCATCGGACATACCCAAGATGGCTTTCACTACTCGGTACGGGTTGTTCGAGTTCACGGTTATGTCCTTTGGACTGACCAATGCTCC
The DNA here is from genome assembly GCA_033239725.1 of Echinochloa phyllopogon. Taxonomy (NCBI): domain Eukaryota; kingdom Viridiplantae; phylum Streptophyta; class Magnoliopsida; order Poales; family Poaceae; genus Echinochloa; species Echinochloa phyllopogon. Next base: position 15,025,053 of record BTCW01000015.1, on the reverse strand, counting down.
TGCATACTTCATGTACTTGATGAATAGTGTCTTCATGGACTACCTTGACAAGTTCGTGGTGGTGTTCATTGATGACATTCTGGTCTTCTCCAAGAATGAAGACAAACATGAAGACCATTTGAGGATGGTGATGCAGAGACTTCGGGAACATCAGCTATATGCCAAGTTGAGCAAGTGTGAGTTCTGGCTGAAGGAAGTGGCATTCTCGGGACATGTGCTGTCCAATGGAGGAGTAGCAGTTGATCCGAAGAAGGTTAATGATGTGCTGAGCTGGAACCTGCCTCGGGATGTCAGCGAGCTCAGGAGTTTCCTTGGAATGGCCGGATATTATCGGTGTTTCATAGAAGGATTCTCCAAGATTGCTAAACCCATGACGGCGTTATTGGAGAAAAATGCCAAGTTCATCTGGACAGAGGAGTGTCAAACCAGCTTCGAAGAGTTGAAGAAGAGGCTGACAACAGCAGCTGTACTGGTATTGCCCGACATAACCAAGAGCTTCTCCATCTACTGCGATGCATCCTGTCTAGGACTAGGATGTGTACTTATGCAGGAAGGGAGAGTCGTGTCATACGCATCAAGACAGTTGCGGAAGCATGAGAAGAACTATCCGACACATGATTTGGAATTGGCAGCTGTGGTGCATGCTTTGAAGATTTGGAGGCATTACCTGATTGGGCACAAGTGTGACATCTACACTGATCACAAGAGCCTGAAGTATGTCTTCACTCAGTCGGAGCTGAATATGAGGCAATGCCGATGGTTGGAGTTGATCAAGGACTATGATCTGGAAATCCATTACCACCCTGGGAAGGCTAACTTGGTGGCAGATGCTCTGAGCAGGAGAAGCTATGTGAACAAGATCACCAGTCATTGTCTGCCTGAAGAACTCAGCCGGGAATTTGAGAAGATGAGTCTGGGGTTCGCGACCAGCATCACAGAGATGACGGTAGAACCGACTCTGGAACAGGAGATCCAGAAAGGACAGCTTGGTGATGAAAATATCAAGGAAATTGTGGAGAATGTTGCCCTAGGTAAGGGCCCTGGTTTCCAAGTGGATGAACAAGGAACCTTGTGGCACGGGAAGAGGGTTTGTGTGCCCCATATAGCGCAGATCAAGGACACGATCCTAAGAGAAGCGCATGATTCGGCATACTCGATCCATCCAGGAAGCACCAAGATGTACCAAGACATCAAGGAAAGATTCTGGTGGTACGGATTGAAGCGTGATGTGGCGACACATGTGGCACTATATGACACTTGTCAGAGAGTTAAGGCTGAACATCAGAGGCCAGCCGGATTACTCCAGCCCTTGAAGATACCAGAATAGAAATGGGAAGAAGTTGGCATGGACTTCATCACTGGTCTACCCCGCACACAGCGAGGATTTGACTCTATCTGGGTGATTGTGGACCGCTTGACTAAAGTGGCACACTTTCTTCTAGTGAAGACCACCTACACCGGAGCCAGACTGGCAGAGCTATACATGGAGAGGATTGTGTGCTTGCATGGAGTCCCAAAGCGGATAGTGTCTGTTGGGGGCGATCGTTAGGGGTACCCAAACCTATGGGATAACCACCCTAGTGAACATTAATCTTATCCAGAAAAAGAAAGAAAAAGGCCCACGGCCCAGCAACAACTGAAGGCCCAACCAAGACGCCCCGCGGCGTGCCTCGACGCGAACCAAAATCTCCGCTTCGCTCGAGGGGACCGACCCCTCGAGCGAATCGAAGAACTCCGCTTCGGTCGAGGCCTGGGGACCGAGCCTCGAGCAACCCACGAAATGTGGAAAGCTCCGCCTCGGTCGAGACCCTCGCTACGACGGACATTAAATGGCGCCCTCTGCCACCGTGCCTCCAAAGTCAAAAGGCAAATCTCTTGCCATACTGCCCTGATGGCCACGACCCCTCCCGTCGCATCCGCCAACTCCCGTCACAATGCTGCCAACCGAGGCTCTGTGCGGGCAGGCCGGCACTATGCGAACAGAGCCCGTCACTCCGAGCTCCTGTACTGCCAACTCCGATGACTCGAAGACCTCCGTCGGACCGAGAGACCCTCGTGCACACAGCGGGAGAAGAGCACAGGACAACGGAGGTATGGCGGGCCATTCCGAGCACTATGCGACCAACCCCGACGCTTTGCGGACATGTCGCCGCCGTGCGAACAGAGCCGGGTCACTCTAACTCCCTATGCCACCGACTCCCACAGCGATTTCCCACTGAATAAGCTATGCGCAGGCATGGGAGACCCTCGAGGTGGTGTACGGACGAGCCATTATCGCACAAACGATGCCTCGGATCCTCAAGAACACTCCTCGACGTCATCACCAGTACGAGAATCGGCTACAACAAACAAGGACGGAGAAGCACGCCCAATGCCACTCCTACTACTGTACGGCAACTATGCCTAAGCAGCAACACGCTCCTGTAACCCCTCCTCCTTGGCCTATAAAAGGAGGGGGTGATCGAGCAAGACGAGAGGAAAAAAATAATTCGCATACACTCAGAAAAGATCATGATATTGGCACCTTGCCTCAATCATCCGGGACTCAGAGGTCTAGCCTCTCTTCCCAACCTGCATGTACCCCCTACTACTTGCAGTCCGGTGCAGAATAATACATCGCACACACCGCCTTGCTGGAAGTACGGTCTTCTGACCGGAACCAGGATAAACCCGTGTCTTGTGTTACCTTCTGCATCAACCATCAGGGGAGGGAACACAACGCATTTCTGGTTGGTGTCGGGACCACGATTTCTAAACACCGACAGTGGCGTGCCAGGTAGGGGAATCGCACTGTGATCGATTGTTTCATCCACCATCCCCCTTGATGGCTACTCGAGTCGTACGCGACAACCTAGTCTCGATGCCAGCATCGGACCAGCTTCCTGCCAGATTCGAAATCCGGTTCGGGAGCCTTGACTTCAGGGCGACTGGCGATGGCTACAACATGCAGCTCCTGATGAGGAACGCCAGCATGAGTGTGCCACCGTCACTCCCATCACCATCACCGCGACACAAAAGGCGTTCACGTCAACGCGCACAGCGAATGCGCGCGGAGCGACGCAGAACAGCCCACGCCGGCTCCCCCGACCGGGTTAAGCCCGGCACGACAAGGGCAACCACCGCCACCACTGCGGTACAACCAGCCGGGGACAGCACGGTCAACCCGTGGCGAAACCCCGGTGGGACACACACCGCAACCATGACCAACTCTTCATCAGTTAACATGAACATGACGGCGTATGAGGATCTGCCGGGCCACCACCTGATCTCGATCCGCAATCTTATAGCAACGTCGCCGGACGACAACTACCCTGAGTCTAGCAGCGAGGCATCCGAGAGCGGCCGGAGGATCCCCGAATGGGATTACTCAGGGCTTCGCGATCGAGAGGCCCTCTTATCATTTCAGGCTGCGGCAGATTATTGCCTAACCTGCTCTGACGACCCCAGCGAGGAGGATTACGATCCCACCAGGGAATGCTTTGTCGTCCTTCCGGGAAAGGATGGTGGAGATGACGGGGCAGGAGAGCCAGCGCAGGTCAGAGATCACGAACAGGCGCACAACAATGTTGCGCTCGCACAAGCACAACTGGCCCAAGTCCGCGAACTCGAAGCCAAGCTTGAAGCAGAACGCTGACAGGTCCGAGAGCTCCGGGCAACGCTTGAGGACAATCGTCCTATGCGCGGCGTGCGCGCCAGGGAAGCCGGGCGCATAGCACGAACCCGCATCGAGGCTGATGGCGATGTGGACGACCCACTCGCGTTAGCCAGGGCAAGCCAAAAGCTCATCGCCGCGACAACTCTGATTCGAGCCATGCCCGAGCCATCAACACCCGAAGGCCGAAACCTGTGTCAAGAGGCGCAGCTCCTAATAGAACAAGAGGTTGTGCAACAAGCCGAAAGCTCAGCCTCTCGCATCCGCAGTTCCGCCGGCCCAAAGACAGGTGGAGCGATGCGGGAGCACGAGGCATTGGCACAAACCCCGCGAAGGGACAATCTAATGCCACCCCCGCCCTCAAATAAGGGAAAGGCACCTTCGGTGCACGAACGCATCGGAAGGAAGCCTCTCAAGGAGCGAATCCTTGACACACATGTTGACATCAGCGAGGACGACGCTCGCAACACCCTTAACAGAAAGAGGCGGGATGGTGCATCTCGCGGTTTTCACCTCCGCCGTGGAGGCCGCTACGACAGCGACGAAGACAAGAGCCCAACGCCAGAGCCCCCAGGAACCCGGGTATTTGGCCGGGAGATTCATGTGGCCCCGATTCCCGCACGATTCAGGCAGCCAACGACCATCACCAAGTACTCGGGGGAGATGGACCCAAGGGTGTGGCTCAATGTTTGCACTCCTTACGGCCTACAGATAAATCCGCAAGCGGACGGATACCGATGTAGCTTTCACCCGGGAGTATTCCAAGGTATCGATTTCCACGAAGAACGAGAAGTGGATTGATTCTAAACTAAGTTGTCCTAAGTAGATGGAATGGAGTGAATGGTATGGATGAGGTGGATGACAACAACAAAGAGAAGAGGAGTGATAGAAGGGTAGAGAGGGTACGAGTATGGTAGAGGTATTCTACTGATTGATCGAGCAGATCAGAGGGTACAGATAGATACTTGCTTCGGGACAAGAGAACCGGTGGACACACAGAAAGGGATGAGAAGGGGTGCCACTATTTCCCTACTGGGGGATCCTACGGACCGGAACTAACGTGATGGGCTACAAAGACCGGAAGGGCTGTCACCACTTTACGGCTACCACCTCCGTTGCGACGGGAATAAACTAAGTTAGTCTCAAGTATAGGCACCACGCCTACACTAGTCAACTAATACTTATCTCCTATAGAAAGATAAGCACCCAAGCTAAGCAACCAGTATACAGTTATACCAATCAACTAAGCATTGAACGAAGAACCAGCAAGCATATAAAAGTAAGAACTGAATGCTCAATTAATCGGAGAGGGATACAAGAGTTACCAGACACGACCCGGATGTTACTCGAAGTGAAGTCGCATCCATAGAGGTACAGCGGGAAGAGGGGCCGACACTTCGGCTCCTCTCCGGGACGCTCACCTCTCCTCTCTCCCTATCTCTACTGATACAAGTGGAGAACTAACAGTGCTTCGCCTGCACTCTACTCTTGTGTTGTGTCTTTTGCAGGTGAAACCAGGCCTCTATTTATAGCAAGGAAGGATGGTGCAAGCAGAGTAGTAGCCAAGGCAGCTGGGAGGCGGTGCCGGGCCGTTCGGCCGAATTCTCCGGTTCGGCCGAACTGCCCAGTTCGCCCGAACCGGTGGATGCACCGCCTCAGCAGCCAACGGCCAGGATCGCACCCTGGAGGCGGTTCCTGCCTTCGGCCGAATGGGCCACTTCGGCCGAAGTGGGCCCGGCCCAGTACTCCACCGCCTTTGCCTTGCACACGTGTTTGTCCAGCTCCTGAGGTCGGTTGGCAGGTCGGTTCACGTCTTGGGCTGGCCTGGAGGGCCTTCGGTGGACTCGTGGGCTCCGTTGGGTTGGATATGGGTTACTGATCTTCTAGATATGGGTTGAGCCGACCCAGAGTGGCGTGGTCGTGGTCCACAAGTCTTGCCCAGCTAGGGGGGCAACAGGCCGAACGGAGTCGTTCGGCTGAAACGGTCATTTCTGACCCTTATAGCACGTGTTTCTCCATTTTGTACCTGCACAGAGGACAATAACCAAAACTTGTGGAAATAGTCAGTGATAAGCCCTATAGCTATGGTGTGTGTCCCCATTGTGTTTGTTTTATACTCGGTTGGAGGTCGGAAATCGGTCTGTAACGACCGCCAACAAGCTCCCCCAAACTTAGATCTTTGCTCGTCCTGAGTAAAGAAATTAAAACATGAGCAAGACTAAAGTAAGGGTTCTTTTATAATCATGAATACTTGCATATTGAATATTCAAACCTTTCTCAAACCTGTGAATTTGTGGTGGCTACTTCCCGGATCTTGGGCGGTTGATGAATGGAACGACTCTTACAACAAGGTCCTCTTGCTCATCCTGCATTCGGGGTTTTCTGGTTTTCGCAATTAAATGGCTCGTCTCCCTTCATCCCTGACACTCAACTCTCTGGAGCTCTCTCCTTTCACTCATTCTCTTTTGTATTTCTCTTTGTCTCTCAGGTGGTGGCCTTGTCATGTCGAGTATTTCGGTCAAGCCAAAGATTGGCTCCTGGAGCTTCTCATCACTGCCCTTGGTCATGTTGCAAGTTAACAATAGAGGGTTCATGTTGTTCCTCAGCCTTTTTGCTCCCTTTTTCTTTTATTTTCTTTTCCCTTTTTGGGATTTTTTTTCTTGGACTTTCATGAGTCCTTTATTTCTCTTTCTCTTTTTTTTTCAGGGTATCATCAAGGCATGAGGGCTTCCACTACACTCTGATGATAGATTTTCTTGCAACAAACCTCAGACAATGTGATCCATTCCAAGAACACAACTTTCAACAAGACTTCATACAGAATATGACAAGTTTCAGGAGTAAACTCTCAAGCATATGTGGTATTTGTGGACAGGATGAAGGGATAGAGCAGGATTTTCATCTTTTCATAAATTAAATTCTCCCGAATGTTGGTGTGAACAACTGGTTCATTTTATCGAGTCATATCACAAACATCAACAACTTAGATCAGGGGGGTCCTATCATGATGAATTTTTCACAAGTACTAGATACTGAGTTTGAAATAAACAACATGCAGCAATCATGATATAAAAGAGAAACCGAGTTCGTTTCGTTTATGTGAGGCATGCATTTTCAATTTTTCGAAATGAGACAACACAGGAAAGTAAACAGGGGGGAAGAAGGTGCAAACCCAAGTGCAGGTGCGCGAGAGGGGGCGGCCGAGCTGGTTCGGCCGAACCGGTCAGTTCGCCCGAACTGGCCAGTTCGCCCGAACTGCCTGGTTCGGCCGAACTGGCCCCCGGGGCTCGGTCCGTCGTGCCATGCGTTCCTGTGTCGTTCCTGTACTCATGCAACTCTCTGTTAGACAGGGCATTCTCCGGTCGGCTCAAATGCACCGACCGGAGTGACAATTTTATCTTCTTTCTTGCAAACAATTCAAACTTTATTTATTCAACGAACTAAGATTGGAATGCACCGCCTCAGCAGCCAAAGGCCAGGATTGCACCCTGGAGGCGGTTCCCTGGTTCGGCCGAACCCACGTGTTCGCCCGAACTGGGCTCGGCCCAGTGCTGCACCGCCTTGAGCTTGCACACGTGCTGGGCCAGCTCCTGGGTCGGTTGGCAGGTCGGTTCACGCCCTGGGCTGGGCCGGAGGCCTTCTGGTTGACTTTGGGGTCTTTGTCAGGTTGAGTTTGGGCCCAGGGTGATGTGGCGGAAGCCCGGGATGAGTTGGCGCTGACGTGGACGACTCCCGGTGGCTTGCACGGCTAAGGGGGGTAACCGGCCGAATCGTGTCGTTCGGCCGAATCGGTCATTTCCGACCCCTATAGCACACATTTCTCGTTGTTGTACCTGCACAAGCAACACTCACCAAAACTCGTGGAACTCCATTAGAAATAAAACCTAAGTACATGGAATGTTGCATAGACTCTCATTTATTCCCGAGTATTGGTGGTCGAATTTGGGTTGTAACAACCGCCAACAGTATGTTGTTCGTGCGCGGCGCATGACAGTTGGTATTCCCCGAAATCTTTTTCCAAAATGCCACTCGATCAAATCCGAGACCCGAACTAAAATCCCTCCAAGAGCAGAAAAACTCTTGGTTGAAAGATTGGAAACGAATCCCCCTAGTTTCAGAAACCAAAGTCGAGAGGAATTCAAGGGTGAGCAGGTACGAACCTTCTTCGCTGATGTGCCAGAAATTCTCCCAGCCAACGACTTGGAAGATTTTCGTGAACTCTACGTCCATCCCCGTGTCCGTGAGCAAGTCTTGCTCAAACACACGCGTGTGCTCTAACTCCTTCAGCCGAAGCTCGTTGGAGGTGTTCTGCTCCCGTTCTGTCCTGAGATTGATGTCATTCTCGCTCAGGAGCTGCCTGGCCGGGGGCATGGCATGGCCCCATCCCGAGCTGGCTGCTCCGTACTCATCCGTGTCCATCCGGCTCGAGCCTCGGGACGGAGCTGGGGAACTCCCAGCATCGTCCGATCGTCGGCCTAGCCGGGCGGAACGACGGAGCGACGTGAAGAACTTCGACATGATTCCTGCAAAAGGTTAGTGCAACAACAACTACCCGAAGGACTGAATATATATGGTTAGCACAAGAAAATCAAGTCAGTCGTTTGAGATAGTTAGTCGTTCTTGCGGGGATAAAAACCACCACAAAAGGTTAGTCGTTCTTGTGGGTGTCGGTGACCACCACAAAATCGTCCAGAATTTCAGCACAAAGATCGCAACAAAAGCAACATATTTTTGGGATTTTCTAGTGATGCAAGTGAACCAAAACTTGAGACCGAACTTTGGGAAGGACTTGAGCACAAGCTAGAGCAAGAAATGAGAGAGGGAGAGCTTCTAACAGAAATTTTTCAGAGTGTATGAGTATGTGAGAGCAAGCAAGCAACGCACCAGCATTTATAGGCCGAGGGGAGGCAGGTCCCTGGTTCGGCCAAACTGGGTGGTTCGGGCGAACCAGGCCCTGGTGGCCAGGCCACTCCTCCCTGAGTGGAGCACCTCCCCTTATTTTGATTCCACGAAATTTTGTGTGGCCAACAATTCCCAAGGTCATGTGAGTGGTTTTTAGTGGTAGGTAAGATGCAAACTTGACATGACCAAAGTTGGTTTTAGTGGAATCACCCCCATGCTACCATGTTTGTGATAATTGGTGAGTATGCAGCCATTTTAGTGGGGTAGACATGTTTGGTGCTGGTTGGTGATGATGGTAAATAATTGGAGATGTTCTAGAAGGGGTCAAATTGAAGAAAGTTACAAATTACACCCTCTCTAATTAAATTTCAGCATGTGTCCAATTATTTCTAACCAAGCTTGCAAAATTTTCTACTCTCTCTCAAATTAATTACTCAAGTGGTTCATTTATTTTGGAAAGGGAAACATGCAAATGCAATGAAGGAAATAAAATTGGAAGGGAAATATGGGATACATACCGGTTTTCCTCGCGGCGAGAGCTCAGCTTTTAAGTCCGCGAGCGGGACTTCTCCTGTCTTCAATTGTTCTTGTCACCGTCCGATCTGGAGCGAATGTCTCGGATGATGCAACTTCCTATTCCAGGTTACTTATAATTTACCGCAATATGTGCATACCTGGAATGATTGTCCACCCTGGGCTTCAAGTATTGTCGGGGACAAACCCAGGGGGTCCCCTAATCATCGGGGTAATCACCCTCAAAAAACGTTAACCACGAAAGGCCGAATCGCCGGCAGCCCGGAAGGGCCACCAGGGCAACGCGGCCCGCCACAACTCACGGCCCAAAACAGCCGTCCGAGCTCGCTTGACAAGGGGACCCAAGTGGCGACATCCGTCTCCGCCTCGCTCGAGGGCTGCGTACCCCCTCGAGCAGGCAAGACAACTCCGCCTCGCTCGAGGGCACCCCTCTACTCAACGCGGCGCGCGCCGGCGCCCCGCCCGACAACGGCATTTAATGCCCGCCCCATCAGGCGGGCGTGAAAGTCAAAAGGCGATCTCTCCCCACGCCGCGCCACTGACACCACAGAGCTCGCTGTTCCACCTACTCCGGTCACTATGCGTCCTCACCGGCGCTGTGCGGACGTACGCGGCACTGCGCAAGGCCCTGTGCGGACTTGCAGGCGTCATTCCGCACCACTATTCCACCCGCTCCCGTCCTTTCCCCCCGGGGCAGCCCTCGAATGGGCATGAAGAACCTTCAAACGAATATATGAGCAGCGACCGAGTACAGACTCCGACTGGCGCGGCCCGGTGATGACGAACGCCGGGTCAAATCCACCAACTCTCGGCCATTCCCTGGTAAGCCGGGCACGCCGCGCACTGTTGTCGACAGCAACCACCATGCCGACCCCTGTGCTGCCAACTCCCGTCCTTCTTCACCTGCCACGCCCTCAAATCAACCAGCGACGGGCAGCTGGACACGGATTACGGCAACGACACCCCTCGAAACCACTCCAGGACAAGCACAGGGACTGCCACGACACCCGCAGAAGCCGGGGCTCGCCATAAATCCCCTGCCAGGGCCAAGGACGATCGCACGCCCTGCGCCATGCTCTCCAGTGCGTACCCCTGTAGCACGCACTATACTTATGCTTGTAAACCCCTCCCCCCCCCTCTCTCTCTCTTTGACCTATAAAAGGGGTGAAATGGGGGGAGGAGAGGGGAGGACGACGAACGCACACACAATCACCGCCTCCCACGATATCGGCACTCGCCTCAATCACACCCATTTTCAGGGACTTGGAGACTCCTTCTCCTCTCCCGCCTCGCTTGTAGCCCCCCACTGCAAGCACTCCGGTGCAAGATAGTACAGCGCCCGGAGCGCACTCTGCTGGACGTACGACCTCACGGTCGGAACCAGGATAAACCCTTGTCTCACTGTGCTAGCTCTTGCATCAACCGTCAGGGGACGGGACACAGCGCATTCTGTGTGGCGCTAGGATTGACCACCCGATCCCAGCACCGACAGTGGCGTGCCAGGTAGGGGGGTTGCGCTGTGATCAACCTCACCCGATCAGTTCCCTTGACGGCAGGCCACGCCAAGGCCATGTCGCCACGATCCGCCCCGGGGTCCCCTGGCCTGCTTCGTCGCGGGTACCGGATCATGTCTGGGAGCCCGGAGTTCGAAGCGACCGGTGAGGGCCTCCTCATGCGGCTCGCCTCCAGGGCACCCGGCATGATAGCTATTACCCCGGCGCCGCCAACGCCACCCAACCTCAGGAGACGTCGAAGACTGCACGAGCTGCAGATTCGCGTGGAACGGCGCGTTGCCCCACGCGTCACCCTCCCTGATTGGCATGCACACCTGTGGCTCCGGCCCGCTGCCGCATTACAGGGGGGCGCACCCCCTGCCAGCGGCTCCCGCGGAGGGAGCACGCCGGGAAAATGTGGCCGGGTCGGCACCGCTCCCGCACGGAATGAGCAACACGGCCGCGAGCTACTCTGCGGCAATCAGCACCAACCTGAACGCGCAAGAGGATCCGCCGGGTCACCAGGTGGGTTCGATCCGCAGCCTCGACATTTCCTCGCCCGGCGGGTCCCAGCCCGAGTCGGACGACGGGGAAAGTGTGCACGGTCAGGAGCACCCAGGCCTGGACTACTCCGGGCTATGCGCCCGCGAAGGCCTTACCACCTTCCAGGCCATTGCGGACTTCTGCCTCACCTGTTCTGACGATTCCAGTGAAGGGGAATACGACCCCACGCGGGAATGCTTCGTCCTCGACGGCGAAGTAGAGTCCGTGGGAGAGGATGAAGAAATGCGCGACGAGGCCGGGCACGACGAACCACCGCCAGCGCCCGCCGAGCCAACGGGCGAAGCCGCACTCGCGCAGGTGCAGGAGCTGGAAGCCAGGCTCCAACAGGAGCACCAGCAGATACAGGAGCTGCGCGCAGCTCTGGAAGCCCGACAGCCCGAGCGCGGCGAACGCGCGCGAGCTGCCGGGCGTATCGCTCAAGCGCGCATCATGGGTGACGGCAACGACGCCAGCCCTTCCATGCCACCGCGGGCAGGCCAAAAGCTCATTGCCGCAGTAACCCTGATTCGGGCCATGCCCGAGCCATCGACACCAGAGGCGCGCGACATGCGGCGCCAGGTGCAGGCCCTTGTCGAAGAAGCGGCCGTTCAACAAGCAGAGAGTTCCGCCTCCCGCATGCGCCACCAGGCCAGTTCGAAAGCCGGAGGAACCAAGCGAGATAAGGAACAATCCATCCATACCCCGCCTTGGGGCGCATAGACGCCTCACCGACCAACGAACGACGGGAAGGCGCTCATGACCGGCGACCGCGAACGAGGAGGTCCGCGAAGGATCGACTCGTGGACACACGAGGCGCCATCGACGATGGTGACGCGCGCAACGTCCTGAACAAGAAGAGGCAGGATGCGGCGCCTCCTCGCAGTAGGCATCCCCGATGAGGGGGTCGCTACGACAGCGAGGAGGACAAAAGCCCGACGCCGGAACCCCCTGGAACCCCCGTGTTCCGCCGGAAGATCCGTTCGGCCGCCATCCCGCCGCGCTTTCGTCAGCCGACCAAAATTACCAAGTATTCGGGCGAGACGAAACCCGAGACGTGGCTCAACGACTACCGCCTGGCTTGCCAGTTGGGCGGGGCCACCGACGACGCCATGATCATTTGCAACCTTCCGCTTCATCTCGCGGACTCGGCGCAGACATGGCTCGAACACCTACCAGTGAACCAGATCCACGACTGGGACGACCTGGTCAGGATGTTCGTGGGTAACTTCCAGGGCACGTACGTGCGCCCCGGAAGCTCCTGGGACCTGCGCGGGTGCCGACAGGCGGCCGACGAACCGCTGAGAGACTTCATCCGCAGCTTCTCCAAGCGCTGCACCGAGCTACCGAGCGTGGGTGACTCCGAAATCATCCACGCCTTCCTCGAAGGCACGACTTGTCAGGAGCTGGTGCGCGAGCTGGGGCGAAACCATCCCACCAGCGTCAACGCGCTGTTCGACATTGCTACCAACTTCGCCTCCGGGGAGGAGGCTGTCGGGGGGATTTTCGACGGCAAGACCAAGGGGAAGCGCGCGGAGGAGCTGCCCGCGGAGGGCAGCAAGTCCAAGGGAAAGGCTAAAAAGCAGAAATGAGGCGGCAAGGGCAGGAAGCCTCAGCAAGCCGCGTAGCAGCAGCAGCAGGGCGAGGACTCTGACGAGGCCCTCGTGGTCGAGCGAGGCCGCAAAGGCCCTCGAGGCTCCCCTCAGGGGGGAGCCCTGTTCGACGAGATGCTGAAGAAGCCATGCTCGTACCATAAGGGCCCTGTCACCCACACCCTCGAACAGTGTGGGATGATCAAGGGTTACTTCAGGCGCACCTCCGCGAAGGAGGATGGCCCAAAGAAGGATACGGGTGATGGCGGCAACGACGATTTCCCCCATGTGGAGAATGTCTTCTTCATCGTGGGGGGGCCCACGGTGAACGCGACGTCCCGAGAGCAGAGACATGAACACCGAGAGGTCTTCTCCGTTCACCCCGCGACGCCGACCTACCTCGCCTGGTCGGACGAGACCATCTCCTTCGGCCGCGAGGACCACCCGGACTATGTCCCGAATCCGGGGCGATATCCACTTGTCGTCGACCCCGTCATCGGCAACACGCGATTCTCCAAGGTGCTGATGGACGGGGGCAGCAGCCTCAACATCCTATACGTCCACACCTTAGAGCTCATGGGCATCGGCACGAACCAGCTGAGGCCAAGCAGGGCGCCATTCCACGGCATCGCGCCAGGAAAACGGGTCCAACCCCTCGGGCAGATCGACCTACCCGTTTGCTTCGGCACTCCCGACAACTTTTGGAGGGAGACCATCACCTTCGAGGTGGTGGGATTCCCAGGAGCGTACCACGCCATCCTCGGGCGTCCGTGCTACGCCAAGTTCATGGCGGTCCCCAACTACGCCTACCTCAAGATGAAGATGCCGGGGCCAAAGGGCGTCATCACCGTGGGATCGTCGTACGAGCATGCTTACGCGTGTGACGTCGAGTGCGTCGAGGGCGCGGAAGCGCTCGCCTACAGCGAGACCCTGGTGGCGGACCTGGAGAAGATGGCGAACGAAGCCGTCGACTCCGCCAAGAGGCACGCAGGCACCTTCGAGGCTGCAGAGCACACCAAAGCAGTGCCCCTCGACCCAAATGCCCCCGAGGGCAAGGCGTTGAGGGTCAGCACCACCCTCGACCCCAAATAGGAAGCAGTGCTCGTCGACTTCCTCCGCGCCAACGCCGACATCTTCGCGTGGAGACCCTGGGACATGCCGGGGATTCCGAGGGAGGTCGCCGAGCACAGCCTCGACATCAAGCCCCAATCCAAGCCGGTGGTGCAGCGACTGCGGCGGTTCGACGAGGAAAAGCGCCGCGCCATCGGGGAGGAGGTGCACAAGCTCCTGCAGGCCGGAATCATCAAAGAGGTATTTCACCCGACCTGGCTTGCTAATCCTGTTCTAGTTAAGAAGAAAAACGGAAAATGGCGCATGTGCGTAGATTATACCGGTTTAAACAAAGCATGCCCTAAGGTTCCGTTCCCTTTGCCTCGAATAGATCAGATAGTAGACTCCACTGCTGGGTGCGAATTGCTATGCTTTCTTGATGCTTATTCCGGTTATCATCAGATTAAGATGAAAGAGTCCGACCAGTTTGCGACCTCTTTTATCACCCCGTTTGGCATGTTTTGCTACGTCACTATGCCGTTTGGCCTCCAAAATGCTGGAGCTACATACCAGCGATATCGTTTCGGAGCCCACCAACACGTTTTTGGAAGCCACATCGGGCGGACTGTTGAGGCATATGTTGACGATATCGTTGTGAAAACTAGAAAGGCGGACGATCTAGTAAACGATTTGCAAATCGCATTCGGTTGCCTCCGGGCGAACGGGGTAAAATTAAATCCGGAGAAATGCGTATTCGGGGTGCCGCGGGGCATGCTATTGGGTTTCATCGTCTCCCAACGAGGCATCGAACCCAAGCCCGAAAAAGTCTCGGCCCTGGAACGAATGGGGCCAATTCGGGACCTCAAGCGGGTGCAAAAGATATTGGGCTACCTCGCGGCTCTCAGCCGTTTCATCTCTTGACTTGGTGAAAAAGGCTTACCTTTGTACCGTCTCCTAAAAAAGCATGAGCGCTTTTCATGGACCCCCGAAGCTCAAAAAGCCCTCGACGGGCTAAAAGCGTCGCTCGTACGCGCACCAATCCTCACGCCGCCACAGAACGGCGAGCCCCTCTACCTATACGTGGCTGCGACAACGCAAGTTGTCAGCGCCGTCATCATCGTGGAAAGGACAGAGGAGGGCCACGCTCTGCCGGTCCAGAGGCCGGTGTACTACGTCAGCGAGGTGCTGACCGAAACCAAGACGCGGTATCCACAGATCCAGAAGCTAATCTACGCTGTAGTGCTCCCGCGACGAAAGCTGCGACACTACTTCAAGGCCCATCCGGTCACCGTGGTCTCATCTTTCCCTTTGGGGGAGATAGTCCGCAACCCGGACGTCTCTGGTAGGATAGCGAAGTGGTCGATGGAGCTCGTAGGAGAAACTCTCCCCTACGCGCCACGAAAAGCGATAAAATCGCAAACCTTAGCGGATTTCGTCGCTGAGTGGACCGACGTCCAACTTCCACCGCCACAGATCCAAGCCGAGTGTTGGACCATGTACTTCGACGGGTCGGTGATGAAAACCGGGGCAGGCGCGGGCCTCCTCTTCGTTTCGCCCCTCGGGGAGCACATCCGGTACGTGGTTCGCTTGCACTTCCCGGCGTCGAACAACATGGCGGAGTATGAAGCCCTCCTCGCCGGGCTCCGCATCGCCATCGACCTCGGCGTCAAACGCCTCGACGTCCGGGGAGATTCTCAGTTGGTCATCGACCAAGTGATGAAGAACGCAAGCTGCCGCGACGAAAAGATGGAGGCGTATTGCAATGAGGTTCGCCGCCTCGAGGACAAATTCTATGGCCTCGAGCTGAACCATATCGTGCGCAAATACAATGAGGAAGCGGATCAGTTGGCCAAGATCGCGTCAGAGCGAATCACTGTTCCTCCGAACGTCTTCGCCCGCGACCTCGACCGACCCTCCGTCAGCTTCGAACAAAAGGCCGGAGCCCTCGAGACGCCCTCGGGGGCTGAGGAGGTCGAGCCCATGGAAGAGGACCCCTCGAAAGAGGGGTTCGAAGCCCTCAACGTTGAAAATTCTTCGGCCGAGGCCATGGAAATCGACGTGGACACACAACCGCAAGACTGGCGTGGCCCATACCTCGCGTGGATCGACCGCGGGGAGCTGCCCTCGGACCGGACCGAGGGGCGCCGCATCGCCAGAAGGGCCAAGACCTTTGTCTCGGTCGGCGGCGAGCTGTACAAGCACAGTGCCTCAGGGATTCTGCAGCGATGCATCCCCATCCCCGAGGGAAAGCAGTTGATCCGCGACATCCACGCCGGGGCGTGCGGACACCACGCGGCGCCGCGTACCCTCATGGGTAACGCGTTCCGGCAAGGCTTTTACTGGCCATCCGCCGTATCCGACGCGAACGAAGTCGTGCGCACCTGCGAAGGGTGCCAATTCTACGCACGAAAGATGCATCTCCCGGTGCACGCCCTGCAGACCATCCCTGTAACATGGCCTTTCGCGGTCTGGGGGTTGGATCTCGTGGGGCCTTTCCGCCCAGCGCCCGGGGGCTTCACCCACTTGTTGGTGGCCATCGACAAGTTCTCGAAGTGGATCGAGGTCCGGGCCATCACCAGCATCAGATCTGAGCAGGCCGTGTTGTTTTTCACCGACATCATCCACCGATTCGGGGTACCCAACTCGATCATCACCGACAATGGCACCCAGTTCACCGGCAAGAAGTTCTTGGAGTTCTGCGATGACCATCACATTCGCGTGGATTGATCGGCCGTAGCACATCCGCAAACGAACGGCCAAGTAGAACGTGCCAACGGCATGATACTACAAGGCCTGAAGCCAAGAATCTTCAACAAGCTAAACAAGTTTGGCCGGAAATGGGTTGCTGAGCTGCCATCGGTGATCTGGAGTCTCAGGACAACCCCAAGCAGGGCCACAGGCTTCAGCCCGTTCTTCCTCGTCTACGGCACCGAAGCCGTCCTCCCAACAGACTTGGAGTACGGGTCTCCGAGGCTCAAGGCCTACCAAGAAGAACAAAACCAGCGGAACCGCGAGAATTCGCTGGACCAGGTGGATTTGGCTCGCGACGTAGCGTTGCTTCACTCGGCACGCTACCAGCAATCACTCCGGCGGTATCAGGCTCAGAAGGTGCGGCGTCGAGACCTCCACGAAGGGGACCTGGTGCTGAGGTTACGCCAGGACAATCGAGAGCGCCACAAGCTCACTCCGCCATGGGAAGGACCATTCATCATCGCCAAAGTCCTCAAGCCTGGCGCTTACAAGCTGGCGAACGAGAAGGGCAAGGTCTTCACCAACGCCTGGAACATCCAACAGCTACGTCGCTTCTATCCTTAAAACTCTCAGTATTTCTTGTAAATACTTCATGTTCTTAGCCAACAGCGATGAAAAGTTTGCGAAAAACATGGAAACATTGTTACTAACAGCATGAATAAGGGGGACTTGGTTCTATTCTCGACCTAGTCTCGATAAAGCCAAGCCCCCCTAGGGGGCTGCGGGGGGGGGGGGGACCCCCCCTAATCGTCCCAATTTTCAAAAATTGTGCTAAAACTCAAGAACGCCTAGAAAGATGCGGGGCGCAAGCTAACTAAAGCTGGAGCCGACTGAGCCGTGAGACCGCCTATGCCCTCGAAGGGATACAGCATCTCCCTCTCTACTCCACGCCTTAATTACTCGCGGATCCGAAATACCCGGCCAAAATCTCTCCAAGCCAAGAACAGCACAATAGCGCAATAGAAACAAGTTCAAAGCGCACAATCGAAATTCAAACTTAGTTTATGTACAGAGCCAGTCTCCTAAAAACTAAGATACATTTAAACCTCTAAGCCTGAGCCTTTCAGGCTTCACCTCCCGGCGGGGGCGCAGCGGCGGCCGCAGCGTCGACAGTCGAAGGAACCGACGCGAGGGCCCCAGGACCATCGTCGTCGCGGTGCACCGAGGCAATGGCCTCCTCAAGGGACGCCACGGCGTCAGCTTCAGGATCAGCCTCGGCGTCGGGGACAGCCACGACCTCGGGCCCGATGACGGCGCACGCGTCTCCATCCTCATCCTCGACAGGAAAAAGCTCCCGACCGAACCTGGCGGCAAGCGTTGTGGCGGCGTCCTCGGCACTGTCATCGGCCTTGTCAAGAGCAGCAAGGGCGGCGTCGTCATCTAGGTCTGCATCGATGAAGTAGCCGTGCGCCACCGCCACAAGGTCGATGTCGTAGTGGGTCGCCACCACGCCGAGTGCCTTCTTCACACCAAGGTGAAGAGCGTTCTCGAGGCGCTCCGCCACGCAGCCTCTCAAGGACCTCAGGCGGCTGGGCAGTGACGACCCCGACTGCAACCCCGACGGGATGTCGACGCACTGGATGTCCCGGCACGCGGCGTCGGCGGCAGCCTTCAGAGCTTCGAGCTCCCCCTGAGCCTCGGAGCAGGCAGCTTGAACAGCCACCACCTCGTCCGGCTTCTCGGCCTCGGCTTTCCGCAGCTTTGACAAGGATCGAGCATGTCAAGACGAACTCCAACACAAAAGCAGCCAAGGAAGCTAAGAAAGCATAAGACCATACCGTCTACCAAGGCCGTGGCCTCGGTAAGCGTCGTGCGCTCCTGCTGGAGCAGGTTCTCTGCGGTGGCCAGCGCGCCCTCCTTCTCCCGAAGCGAGCGGCCCAGCTGTTCGGCCTCCTGGGCCTTCTGCTCTGCCCGGGCCGCCGCCTCCATGAGCTGAGACTACGCGGCCTCGCGCGCCTTGCGCTCCAGCTCGAGCTGGGTCCGCTCCGCCGCGAGCGCCTCGCGCTCCCGCTGGATCCGGCCTTGTGCATCCTCGCGCGCCTTGCGCTCGAGCTCGAGCCGCTCCAACGCCGCGGCCAATTCCCGGGCCCCCCCGCTCCGCCACGCCTCTCTCGGCGTCGCATTCCTGCTCCGCGTGAGCCTTGGCGCCCTCGTGTGCGCAGGCGGCCGCCTCCGTCTCCCTCACCCGAGCGGTGAGCTGGGTCACCTCCATACCCAGGTCCAGGTTTGCCTGGCGGTACCGACGAAGGTCGGCGTACAAGTCAGCGATGCACGAGGTCTTATCTGCCGCCTCCTGCCACAGAAGCTGCACGAAGAACCATCGGGAGTAACCCACGACCTAAAAACGGTGACGAATTACCGAGCGGTGTGGACGAGCACGGGGTCACCTCGAAAAGCCCCAGCGCCTGCCTGGAATGGAGATCGGCGGCGGCAGTGATGGCCCGCTCCAGGTCCATCCCGACCCGCTCCGCTCGAGCCCACAACTCGTTCTCCTCCGCCATGCCCCGCCAGACTCGAGCGGAGACGCCGGGCTCCTCCGGCCATGCGCTCGGGCCGCGCCGACCCTGACGCAGTGCCACCTCAGCCGTATCCCACTCGGCTGCTCCCCCAGCCACTAGCGCCGGTGGCAGCCCCCGGGCCAAGGAAAACGCCGCCGGCACCTCGGACGCGGCCACCCCCGAAGGGGGAGCGCGACCACCATCATCATCATGGGCCACGGCGGTAGCACAACCCCCCTGCTCGCCCACCACCAGGGCGCCATGCCCTGGCTCCGCATCCACCACCGGGGCGTCCTGCCTCGGCTCCGTAACCACCATCGGGGGCGTCCCCACGCCCCCCCCCCCCCCCCGCTCCGTCTCCATCGGCCGGGAATCTCGATCCCCCGGCGCCGGCTCCTCCGGCATGACTGCGGGTGTCGCTACTGGACCCGGAGTCCCGTGCGAACGCGATACCCCGGCAAGAGGGGAATCCAACGCTCCAACCTTCAACGCCTTCTTAGGCGCGAGGTTAGGGTTGGCCTTGGTAGCGCCCCGAGCACTGCATCAGAAAGGAAAAAATGGAAATTATGAAGTAGAATACCAAACAGGGATGGAAAATCACGAGAAAGGCTCAAAGCGAGGCTTACCGGACGCAGTCTTGCAAGGCCTACAATTTACGCTTCGAGCCGCTCGTCGAAGGAGCCCTTCTCGAGCTCGAGGACCCCCTCAACCCACTCGGGGGCTGCGAACCCCTCGAGCCCTCGGCATCCGATCTGCTGTGGCGCGAGGCGCCCGCAGCAGGGGTAGGAGTCACCGGGCGAGCGCGATCGCCGTCCGCGCCGCCACCGGCGCAACATCGCCAAGGCTCGCCGCGCCCACGTCAGGCGGCGGCACGGTCATCTCCTCCTCCCCACCGGCGGGCGGAGCCCCGCCGGCGTCGATCTCCTCCTCCTCCTCCTCGCTGGGAGGGTCCGAGGAGTCCTCTGGGGACGACGGCCGTGTCCCACCGTCCCTCCTCCACCGGCGGAGCGCCGCCAAGTGCGCGTCGCGCCGGGCCTACCTCCTCTGGCTACTGGCCTTCTTCACCGCCTTCGCGTCCCTCTTGCGGTCGCGGCGGGCGCGGTTCGAAGCGTGCACCTCCGGAGTCGGCGCAAGGGAGCGGTAGAGGCCGCAGTTCACCTCCTGAAACCACAAATGAATCGAAAAGGGAAATCCTAAGTGATTAATCCGACAGCTCGGGAGGGAAGACGGCGACTTACCGACAAAACATGGCCCTCATCAGGGCACAGCCGGAACGACCAGAGGTCGCTCGGCATGGTGTCGGGATGCACCGCCGTTCGCACCCTCGTGACGACGTACTCCTCAAGGAGCGGCTCCGGCAACATACGCGAAGCCACCACTGCCGCCGGGTCAGCGCCCTCTGTCATCCGGAACAGAGGGAGCTGCCTCTCCATGAGGGGAACCACCCGGCGATGGTGGCAGTGCGCAATTACATGCGCCACGGACAAACCCGACCCCGCCAGAGTACGAAGGGCGTCGAGGGCGGGGCGGAGCCTCTTCCGCTGACCATCGCCGGAAACACCATAGCTCCAGGAGTCGGCCTTCTCCGTCAGGATCTTGCCGGTGTACTCCGGCAACCCTAGGCCATCGTTGCAAAGATAGAACCAACCCTTGGCCCAACCGCTGTTGTTGGTGGTCATCCTGCAGGCCGGCTATAGGTGCTTCTGGGACTCGACCGGCGCGAGCGTAAGACCGCCGGCGCACGAGGAACGGCGCACCCCCTCCCCACGCCAGACGTGCTGAGCTCGGCACGGAAGAGGTGGACGCACAAGTCCCAGTGCGCCTCGATCCCCAGTACACCCTCACAGACGCCGACGAAGGCCGCCGCCTGAGAAATGGCGTTGGGGGCGAAGTTGTGGAGCTCCACGCCGTAGTAGTGGCATAGGCCCCACATAAACTGGCTGGCGGGCGCGTTGAAGCCCCGCTCGTGGAAACGGGTAAAGCTCACCACGTACCCCGCCGGCGGGTTCGGCACCCTGGCCACCAGCGGCGGGACAATCCATGCCGGCCGCGCCGGATCACCCCGGGGCAAGAGCTGTCCGCCGGACGCCAGACCCTCCAGGAGGTGATCGGTAGCGGTGGACGGAGTCCACTCAGTGACGCCCTCAATGACCACCATGGCGGACGGCGGAGTGGGAGGCGAAACGCAACGAAAGCGGGCGGAAGGAGCAAAGAGCTGCGAGCGGACTCGGAAGCGAGAGAGACGAAGGCGCGAGCTGCTGCAGGGAATGGAGAAGGTAAGTAATCCCCTTCCCCCTAGGCTTACCTTTTATAAGGGAGCGAGCGGGTTCATCCCCGCCGCAGCATACAAAGTCGCTGACACATGGGCCAGGTGCGTGTGGCGCATCGATGACAACCGGGGGCCCCTCTCCCTTTTCCCGGGGAACGGCACGCGTGAGCAGCGGCATTTACTGCGGCACGGTAAAACGAAGCTACGCGGAAGCGGCGCCTGACCGCCCGTCGCCTCGCCTCTCCCCAGCGCATGACAACTCCGCCTAAAAAGGCGCGCCCACTACGCCCGTCTCGCCCACTCCGTGCCACGTCAGCCACGACCACGCCCGCCAGCGGTCGTGCGCGGGCCCGCAAACCGAAACGTCAAACCACCCAACCGCTGGGCTCCTTCCAAGTTAAGACAACGACGCCCCTCCGCCCCGAGGCGCGAGGTGATACTGATCAGGGGCCCGAAGCCCAGGCCTCGAAAGGATTGGATGGGCGCCCCAGATTAAGCGATGTGAAGGCTGCCGGCCACGCTCGACCAACCCTCAAGCCCGCTGCTCGAGGGCGACCCGCACCTTTCGCGAGGCCCCACTGATCAGGAGTACGAAGCCTGGCCCGCGAAAGGGTTCGTCAGGCGCTCCGGATCAACAGAGTCAGGGACAATTCGGGCGTGCTCAACGGACTTAACCCCGAACGCGAAGTTTGGGGACGCCCCTATTGTGTTCAAGGCCGGACAAAGGCAGCTAGTGGGGGGATCCCAACGAGGGAGAGCTTTCGCGTCCTCGGTCCCTGTCGAAAGGGACCGAGCCCCACCTAGCAAACCTTTGCAAGCGCTACATGGACATGTTTCCGGACCACGAGCCGACTCCCAACGAACGGAGCACGGGTGTCCACTTGAACTACACGCTAATAGCTCACCGAGGCATCCGTGTACGCTGCCCAATTCGAGGGTTACACGAATGACCTCACCCCTCTCCCCCGCGAAGGGGAAGCGAGGGTCGCAACTCAAAGACAAGAAGCCTATCCGACCGCCTCCACTCGGGCCAGGGGCTCGGGGGCTCCTTGCAGCATATCCTCCTCCTCTTATGCGCGAAACGCGTCGAAGCCGTGCAGGGTCCACCCCCCGAATTCCGAATAACTCGACATCATCCCCACAATCCGCCACATCAAATGGGGAGCGACGAACACAACCTTTGGGAATCAAAGCCCTTGCACGAGTGAACTCACTCCTCCAAGGGCTCGGGGGCTACACCCGCGGGTGCGCTCCCGCGCCCCCACGGAAGAACGTGCATAATCAAGAAGGAGTAATCCCCGCAGAAGGCCCGAGAACGATCCCGCGAACCGTCAGCCTCTGCCCGACTGACCCTTAGTCTGGCAGAGGCTCGGGGGCTACTGTTGGGGACAAACCCAGGGGGTCCCCTAATCATCGGGGTAATCACCCTCAAAAAACGTTAACCACGAAAGGCCGAATCGCCGGCAGCCCGGAAGGGCCACCAGGGCAACGCGGCCCGCCACAACTCACGGCCCAAAACAGCCGTCTGAGCTCGCCTGACAAGGGGACCCAAGTGGCGACCTCCGTATCTGCCTCGCTCGAGGGCTGCGTACCCCCTCGAGCAGGCAAGACAACTCCGCCTCGCTCGAGGGCACCCCTCTACTCAACGCGGCGCGCGCCGGCGCCCCGCCCGACAACGGCATTTAATGCCCGCCCCATCAGGCGGGCGCCAAAGTCAAAAGGCGATCTCTCCCCACGCCGCGCCACTGACACCACAGAGCTCGCTGTTCCACCTGCTCCGGTCACTATGCGTCCTCACCGGCGCTGTGCGGACGTACGCGGCACTGCGCAAGGCCCTGTGCGGACTTGCAGGCGTCATTCCGCACCACTATTCCACCCTCTCTCGTCCTTTCCCCCCGGGGCAGCCCTCGAATGGGCGTGAAGAACCTTCGAACGAATATATGAGCAGCGACCGAGTACAGACTCCGATCAGGCGCGGCCCGGTGATGACGAACGCCGGGTCAAATCCACCAACTCTCGGCCATTCCCTGGTAAGCCGGGCACGCCGCGCACTGTGGTCGACAGCAACCACCATGCCGACCCCTGTGCTGCCAACTCCCGTCCTTCTTCACCTGCCACGCCCTCAAATCAACCAGCGACGGGCAGCTGGACATGGATTACGGCAACGACACCCCTCGAAACCACTCCAGGACAAGCACAGGGACGGCCACGACACCCACAGAAGCCGAGGCTCGCCATAAATCCCCTGCCAGGGCCAAGGACGATCGCACGCCCGGCGCCATGCTCTCCAGTGCGTACCCCTGTAGCACGCACTATACTTATGCTTGTAAACTCCTCCCCCCCTCTCTCTCTCCTTGACCTATAAAAGGGGGGAAAGGGGGGAGGAGAGGGGAGGACGACGAACGCACACACAATCACCGCCTCCCACGATATCGGCACTCGCCTCAATCACACCCATTTTCAGGGACTTGGAGACTCCTTCTCCTCTCCCGCCTCGCTTGTAGCCCCCCACTGCAAGCACTCCGGTGCAAGATAGTACAGCGCCCCGAGCGCACTCTGCTGGACGTACGACCTCATGGTCGGAACCAGGATAAACCCTTGTCTCACTGTGCTAGCTCTTGCATCAACCGTCAGGGGACGGGACACAGCGCATTCTGTGTGGCGCTAGGATTGACCGCCCGATCCCAGCACCGACAAGTATATCCATAGCCTTCATATCCGGTGTGAAGTATATTTTGGGACTCCCCCTTCTCTCTTTTTTTTTGATTTTTTTTTCTGTAGGGGTTAGTCCACACATACAACCAATATCCATAGAAGTATTGCTTTAAAGGTTCATTAATCAAACTTGACACCATGTCTAGTTCGATTAATGCAAGCTAATTAACCTAAGCACCATTCTTAATTTAAAGAGCTTATGAATGTGTTCTCGAGATTACATTCAAACTAGAGCAAACCAAAATAGATAAAGGGAGCATGAAGACATTTAGAGATATTCACGTGGAGATAAGCATATGGAAACTAGTGAACTTTGATTTGATTAAGGTAAAAAAACAAAAACCTTTTCACGTACCTGAGTGTTGACACCATTGGCATCTAATGATGAAGACTTTTGGAACTGATGCCACATGATGGCACTACGCCGACGTGACTCCACGTAGTTGGCTGAGTCCTCCTTCATGTTGATGTTGCCGTGTACGGGTACAAGATCGTGGGTGTGGCAAAGGGGATCGGTACTCAAATATGCCAACTCGTGGAATGCCGCGGAACTAGCTTGTATGCGAATGTTGAAACAATGGGTCCTAAAACAAGCTAGTGGAGCGGCAAAGGAGCGGAGGCGTGGAGTACGTCTCCTCTCTTACACA
Source organism: Echinochloa phyllopogon (assembly GCA_033239725.1). Taxonomy (NCBI): domain Eukaryota; kingdom Viridiplantae; phylum Streptophyta; class Magnoliopsida; order Poales; family Poaceae; genus Echinochloa; species Echinochloa phyllopogon. The sequence continues at coordinate 15,000,410 of BTCW01000015.1, read as the reverse complement.
AAGCGCAAAGAACGAGCGAAAACTAGCTAGGCCAGGTGAAGTTTGGCCACTAGCCTTGAATCAAGGCTTGCGGACATACAAACACCTTGGCTTAAAACCAGTGGTCACTGGATATTTATTTTGTTTTTTTAGTTTTCTTTTCAATGCAAAACAGTGATGGGGTGAATGTATGCGAATGCAAGAATGGGAAACATGCAGTGGATTGGAAAAAAAATGGGGTGATAAAATGCATGAATTTCTAAATTAAGTGATTCAAAGCAAACATGCAGTGGATAATGCAAAAAATTAAAGGATAAAGCTCAAAATTTAAAGTCTAAGAGCTGGACTATCTCACATACCTTGATTTTCTCGCCATTACCGACAATTTGAGACAGAATTGCGGTGATGCAGCGTCATTCATCTGTCACATTTGATTTTGTTTTTCTCTAGGACGACGATCTTCCCTTCAGGCTGCACATGATTATGATAGTGTATATTTTTAATATAAACACATACCTGTGGGAAATATTTTTTTCTTTTCTTCTGAAGATTATCGGCCGAATCGCAGTAGTCAGGGGCAAACATTGATAATTCCTGCATGATCAGGCACCCTAGGCTCTCTGCATCCTCCTGTTTGAAACAAACTCAAACAAATAGGGGTGATCCCGCTAATGCAAGCGGTAAATTAAATTAGTAGACACCAATGTCAATCATCAATATCTTTCGCCAATTGCTTCCCCGGCAACGGCGCCAGAAATGCTTGTTGACACTTCTTACGGTCCACTATCAGGATTGTCAATCCTAGTAATGGTGCAGGGAGTGTTCATTGGTATTCTTACGATATAGATATAAATCCGTAAGCGCACGGATACCGATGTAGCATTTCACCCGGGAGTATTCCTAGGTATCGTATTTATATTTCCGCAGGGAAGCATTGGATAAAGAGTATTGACTATTAACAAGGATGTAACTACTAATTAAAATACCGGCTAACAAGGCGGGGGTAAAGGATAGAATAGGAGTGATATGCAATTGACACACACAAGGAGAAGTTTAAGATAGAGATAGAAGTGCGGTCTAGCTAGTGGGAGGACAACGAGACAAGAAAGGATTCCTATATACTTCCACTGGCCTTGAGATACCTCTGGCAAGGGTTACGGCTAGCATGAAGAATGGCATCTACGGTTCTCTTCCTAGTTCTATTATCTCAACATCGGGGACGGAGCCCGTGACACACAGAAAGGGATGAGAAGGGGTGCCACAGACTCCGTGCTCTTACGGGGTGCCTGCAGACCGGAACTAACGTGATGGACTACGAAGACCGAAAGGGCTGCCACCATCTCACGGCTACCACCTCCGTTGCGACGGGGAAAAACCAAGGTTACCATCTAGACTAGGTACCACACCTAAGCTAGGCAATAACTACTCACTCTCCTAGAAAGAGCAAGCACTCCTGTCAATACCCCGGTGACAATTCACCGGAAGCATTGAGCAGAAACGAGGAACCAGCTGAGATAAAGAACTAAGATAGAACTTATAGAACCAGACTACAACAGCTTATAACCAGAGCTAGACATTCCACAGATATCCCGGAATAAATGCAGAACAAATAACTCAAGTAAATGCGGGAGGAAATATATTGAGAAAACTCAGAGTCTTACATAAAGAAAAGGAAAAGATACAAGAGCTTTACCAGAACTCCAGAAGACGACTCCGGAACCCCGAGCGAAGCTCGACCCTGACTCTAACTCCCAACAGGACTAGCCTACTCTACATCTTGAAAGTGGAGAATGGAGACTTGCTCCCACGTGGTGTGTGTTTACAAGTGAAGTGTAAGGTCCTATATATAGTGCTCCAGGGTCGGTTTAGGTAGGGTAACGGCCAAGGGAGGGGGCAGAGACGGTTGCCGGCCGTTTCGGCCGAGAGGGTCAGTTCGGCCGAACCCTGGCGTTCGGCCGAACGCCCGATCCACCGCTTCAGCCACCTACGGCCGAGATGCATCCCCTGGAGTCGGTTGGGCAACTGGGGGCGGTTCGGGCGAACCCCCCAGTTCGGCCGAACTGGGCTGGGAGCCCAGACCCACCCCCCTGCACCGCCTTCGGCTCTGAGTCCCTCCTGAGCCGGCCTCTACTGCTTGGACTTGTCTTGATTCGGCCCAGGTTGACGTGTCGGTGCTCCAGGACATGTTGGCGGTCGTCCACGTGTCGTGCATCGTGTTTGCTTGGTCAGCGGTGACGTGGACGGCTCCCGGTGGTCTGTACGGCTAAGGGGGGTAACCGGCTGAACGGAGTCGTTTAGCCGATTCGGTCATTTTCGGCCCCAATAGCGCGTATTTGTCGTAGTTGTACCTGCACAAGTGACACTCACCAAAACTCGTGGAACTTTATTAGAAATAAAACCTAAGTACATGGAATGTTGCATATAACCTCGTTTATTCCCGAGTATTGGTGGTCGGATTTGGGTTGTAACGACCGCCAACAGTGAGCAGGTCGATAGCCTCGCCCTGGGTCTTCAGTTGGGCCTCAGCCACGGCAATCGCCGACTCCCGCTGCCGCAGCTGCCCCCGGGCTTCGGCAAGAGCGGCACGCTCCTGCTGAAGCTCACCCTCGAGCGCCGCCAGCACTTGCGTCCGCCAATGGAGCTCGTCCCCTTGCCGAAGGACCTCTTCTGCCGTCTCCACGGCGAGTGTCCTCTCGCGCAGGCGCTCCCGCTCGGCGTGGCTCAGGGCCTCCCTTAGCTTATGCACCTCGACGTGCGCATCAGCAAGTTCGGCGACCTTTCGCCCAGCCATCTCCCTCAGATCCTGTTACTAACACGACAAATGAAAGTGAAAAAAGGGGGAGAAACGCAAAACGCGCGACAAAATTAGTGATTAAGTCACTTACCCGGTGGAGGTCCAAACCCCAACCAAGGTGGAGTTCGAGGACCTGCTTCAGGGCTTCTTGGACCGTCGTCCCCAGGGCCTGCTGTTCCTCCCATAGGAGGCGCTCGGCCTCAGAAGCCTTGGCCAGGTCGGGCGGGACGCCGCGACGACCGAGCCCAAAGTTGCGCCAGGCCTCGAAGGCCGGAATGCCAGGCAGGGTGCCCATGGCCCTCTCCTCGCAAGGGCTCCAGGTCCCATCGCGGAATCCTGGAGCATCCTCCTGGCCACCCTCGAGGGTGGCCGGGAGGGTCATCATTGCGGAGCCGGCCCCGGGCACCTCCTCGACCTCCGCCGAACCGCTGCGGTCTAACCCGCGTCTTCACCACGGGCCGCACCCTCCGCCACCCCCGTGCCCTCAGCCGGCATGGAGGTCTCTGTCACCCCCGCAACGCAGGGGCCACATCCTCCACGGGGAGGGCCAAGGGCGTCTCCCCGGCCCGCTCCTCGCTCGCCACCACCGACGCTCCTCCAGCCACCGTCTCCCCCCTTGATCAGGTGGTCCCTCGCGTAAGGGCCGCACGGTACCGAGCCACAATCCCCGACGCCTGGGGTGCCCTGGATGAGGGTGGCGCTGTTGAAGGAGGCGTGGTGTGCGCTGACACCTTCAGCGCCTTCGTCGGCGCCAACGGAAGCGGCAACGGCGGACCGGATTGGCTGACAGAAACCAAGACGACAAAATCAGAACAACTTGAGAATTAAGCCTGAGAAAAGAACGATGACTTACCTAACCCGGATGATGTGGCTAAGCTTGCGCTTCTTGCTGCCCGAAGGCCGCCGAGCCCCCAAACGACCGCGGCCCCCTCAACGGCGGGGTCTCGCTCGCGGGCCTCGAACCCGCGGGTGCGGAGCTTTGAGACCCAGGCACCGACGGGCTCTAAGCTCGAGCCCCTGCAGCCGCCGCCACAGAACTCGGGGGGGCGGCACCCGTCGTCGAAGGCGCCGGGCCACTCGAGGCCTCCTTACCCCGTGACGACGATGGGATCTCCTGGCATTGCCCCCTTGGGGGCGCGCTCACTTCAGCCGCCACTGGCGCAGGTGGCGGAATCTCCACGAGGTCCTCCGAGGAAGACTCCTCCGGAGTACTCTCGGGGGTGGTAGGTGGGGAGCGCCCCTCCCTGATTCGACGGCGGCACTCCTTCTCGTAAGCCGCCTTCCGCAAACGCTTCCTCTCTTTCTTCTGCTTTGCCGCGTCCTTCCGCGCCTTCTGCCTCTCGGCAGAAAGGCGGTTCGCAGCACGAACCTCGCGAAGAGGAGGAGGAGAACAATACCCTTTTTGAGACAAACCCTGAAGTAAGAATTCAGGATCAAATGATCAGATAATCTCGAGGGTAGAAAGCAAAATTGAATCTAAATCAAACTTAAAGCGAAACTTACAAATTGTAAAAACCCAGCTTCGGGGCGCATCTTGACGGCGAAAAGGGCCTCCTCCGTGCAATCAAGCTTGGAGACCTCCATGGCACGCCGTGCTTGATGCATGCAGTACTCGAGGACGAGGGTCCCCTCCTTCATCTTTGAGCCCTGCCAGGGTGAATCCGCCCTGAGCTGGTCGAGCCGCAGCGTCCTCTCCATCAGCAGCAGTACATACCGCTGATTGAAGTTTGCAATCACTCCCGCCGCGGTCAAACCCGCCCTCGAAAGCGCGGCAAAGGCGTCGGTGAAGACCCGGACTCGCTCCTGACGGTCGGTGGGCGAAATTCCGTAGCTCCACGCCACCGGTCGCTCGCGTAGCACTTTGCCGGTATACTCCGGCAGCTTGTTGTCGACGTTGCGGAGGTAGAACCACCCCTTGTCCCAATCGGCGTTGTTGGAGGTCAACGTCGTCGGGATGTACAATCCGCTCCGCTGCCCCCGAACTTGCAGGGTAAGGCCCCCGGCGCGGACCGCACGGCGGAGCCCCCGAGACTCACCTACGGCCGTATGGAGCTCACCTCGGAAAAGGTGAACCCATAGGTCCCAGTGAGCCTCAATCCCCAAGTACCCCTCACAAACAGCGACGAAGACCGCCGCTTGCGAGATGGCGTTGGGGGCGAAGTTGTGGAGCTCCACGCCGTAGTGGAGGCACAACCCGCGGAAGAACGACAATGCGGGGAGTCCGAACCCCCGCTCGTGAAGTCTCACGAGACTCACCACAAAGCCCTCCGGCGGAGAAGGCTCGTGGTGATTGGATGGCGGCGCGATCCACATCGGATCGTCCGGGTTGCCGTTCGCCGGCAACACCCCGGCCTCCACCGGCCCGGCGAGATAGGCGTCGGTGGCGATGGAAGGGCTCCACGGAGCAGGGTCGACAATGGTCACCATGGAGAACGGCGGCGGCGGAAAGGATGAAGTCTTGTGCGCGGAAAGGTGAAAGGCGAAGAGCGGCGGCGCTTGGAAATAGTAGATGCAATCGGAAGGCAAAGGCTGGGTAAGCTAATCCTTTCCCCTTGTCCCTTTATTTATAGTATCACGTGAAGCGCAACCAGCACCTCGACCGCGTGAAAAACGCATCCGATACGATTGGCACCACAGCCACTGACGATCGGGCCCCACGAGTTGGGATAACCACTACGCGCGAAAATCCAGGCGACACATCGCATCATAATTGCCCACGTCTCTTCTGCTCCGCCTAAAAAGGCGCGCCCACTTCGCGTACTCCGCACCACGCCGCCCACGAGTACGGAAATAAACGCTCGAGGCCAGCCAAAAGGGTTCCGAGGTAAGCTACCTCTCCTCGAGGCCCTACTGATCAGGGGTTCGAAGTCCTGGCACCTCGAGGGTTCGACAGGCACCTCAGATCTAACAGAATCAGGGATAACCAAGGGCACGCGCGATCGAGCCTATCCTCGAGCACGAAACTCGAGGGTGCCCTTCATGTTACATTCAAGGCCAGGATGGAGGCAGCTAGTCGAGGGATCCCACCGAGGGAGAGCAACGAGCCCTCGACCCCAAACGAATGGGGTCGAGCCCTGCCTAGCAAACCTCCACAAGTGCTCTTATGAGACATGTCTCCGGACCACGAGCCAGCCTTCATCGAACGAGGCACGGATGTCCACTTGAATTACCCGCTAACAGCTCACAGAGGCATCCATGACTCACAGCCCGTTTGAGGCAAGCATGGATTGCGTCACCCCTCCTCCCCACAAACGGAGCGACAAGGGTCGTAACTCAAAGTCAAGAACCGCCCTGATCAACCTTGCTAAGGGCCAAGGCTTGGGGGCTCCTTGCACCACAACGTCGAATTCCTTGAAGACGAAACATGATGTAGCTCACGAAGGCGCGAAACGCTGATAAGCCCTTGCAGGAGTATATCCACTCCTCCAAGGCCTCGGGGGATACACCCGCGGGTGCGCTAGCGCGCACCCAGTGGAATTCTTCAAGGAAAACCTTGTTAGAAGCACCCACGACGAAGAGCCTTTGTCGGATTAAAACATATTCCAACAAAGGCTCGGGGGCTACTGTTGGGGGCGATCATTAGGGGTACCCAAACCTATGGGATAACCACCCTAGTGAACATTAATCTTATCCAGAAAAAGAAATCAAAAGGCCCACGGCCCAGCAACAACTGAAGGCCCACGGCCCAGCAACAACTAAAGGCCCAGCCAAGACGCCCCGCGGTGTGCCTCGACGCGAACCAAAATCTCCGCTTCGGTCGAGGCCTGGGGACCGAGCCTCGAGCAACCCACGAAATGGGGAAAGCTCTGCCTCGAAGACCTCCTGTACTGCCAACTCCGACGACTCGAAGACCTCCTGTACTGCCAACTCCGATGACTCGAAGACCTCCGTCGGACGGAGAGACCCTCGAGCACACAGCGGGAGAAGAGCACAGGACGACAGAGGTATGGCGGGCCATTCCGAGCACTATGCGACAAACCCCGGCGCTGTGCAGACATGTCGCCGCCGTGCGAACAGGGCCGGGTCACTCTAACTCCCTGTGCCACCGACTCCCACAGCGATTTCCCACAGAATAAGCTATGCGCAGACATGGGAGACCCTTGAGGTGGTGTACGGACGAGCCATTATCGCACAAAGGACGCCTCGGATCCTCAAGACCACTCCTCGACGTCATCACCAGTACGAGAATCGGCTACAGCAAACACGGACGGAGAAGCACGCCCAACGCCACTCCTACTACTGTACGACAACTATGCCTAAGCAGCAACACGCTCCTGTAACCCCTCCTCCTTGGCCTATAAAAGGAGGGGGTGATCGAGCAAGACGAGAGGAAAAAAATAATTCGCATACACTCAGAAAAGATCACGATATTGGCACCTTGATTCAATCATCTGGGACTCAGAGGTCTAGCCTCTCTTCCCAACCTGCTTCTACCCCCTACTACTTGCAGTCCGGTGCAGAATAATACATCGCACATACCGCCTTGCTGCAAGTACGGTCTTCTGACCGGAACCAGGATAAACCCGTGTCTCGTGTTACCTTCTGCATCAACCATCAGGGGAGGGAACACAGCGCATTTCTGGTTGGTGTCGGGACCACGATTCCTAAACACCAACAGTGTGTGACCGTGGTACTCAGTTCACTTCACACTTCTGGCAGAAGCTGCATGAGTCTATGGACACTAAGTTGCAGTTTAGCTCAGCTTATCACCTCCAGACAGATGGGCAGATAGAGCGGACTAATCAGATTTTGGAGGACATGTTAAGGGCATGTGCACTGCAGTATGGTGTTAGCTGGGACAAGAGTTTACCCTATGCGGAATTCTCGTACAACAACAGCTATCAGAAAAGTCTGCAAATGGCACCATTCGAGGCTTTGTATGGCAGGAAGTGCAGAACACCACTGTTCTGGAATCAGACTGGAGAGAGTCAGGTCTTTGGGCCTGAGATACTTAGAGATGCAGAACGCCAAGTGCAAGTGATCAGGCAGAATTTGAAGGTGTCATAGTCCAGGCAGAAGAGTTATGCTGATGTCAGACGGGGGGATCTCAGTTTTGCAGTTGGAGATTTTGTGTACCTCAAGGTGTCTCCGATGAGGGACGTGAAGAGGTTCAATGTCAAGGGCAAGCTAGCACCTCGATACATCGGACCTTTTCAGATACTTGAAAGGAAAGGTGAAGTGGCATATCAGTTGGGACTACCCGAGAGATTGGCCGGTGTGCACGATGTGTTCCACGTATCACAACTGAAGAAATGTTTGCGGGTGCCTGAAGAGCAGATCCGGATATATGAGCTGAATGTGCAAGAGGACCTCACTTATGAGGAGTATCTGGTCTGAATTCTGGAGGTGTCTGAGAGGGTGACAAGGAACAAAGTCATCCGGATGTACAATGTAGAGTGGAGCCGACACTCGGAGGATGAAGCCACTTGGGAACGGGAGGAAGATCTCAAGACCGAGCACCCGCAGCTCTTCGCATCTACATCCGAATCTCGAGGACGAGATTCATCTTAAGGGGGTAGGTTTGTAACACCCAAAAATTTGCATATTTAAAATTTTTAGAAATTAATTGGCATTCATTTAAGTTGTTCATATTTAATATAGGCTAAATGAATTATTTATGGAAATTAAAATCAAATATAAGTTGTAGAATTATTTTTGTTGCATTCATGCTGCTGCATTTCTTTTTGTATTGCTTGTGATTCAAACAAGAATTTAAATTTATTTAAATTCAAATTTGAATCACCTTGTTTGAAGCCCTAGAAAAGTTATTTCAGCCGAGTCTGTTTTTGCTCCCTGAACTTTCTCCCCGGTCCACTTTCACACCCAAAGCTTTCTCCCCGAGCTCAGCCCAACTCCCTCCACAGCTTCCCCGCTCGGCCCACAGTTTCCCGGCCGGCCCAGCTCGCCCCCCTCCTCTACTTTGGCCCCGCCCCGCGCATCTCGCTCCCGGACCGAACCACGGCCCAACCCCGCGCTCCCTCCCCTCCCTCTCCCTGTCACTGGCCACCGGGGCCCGCGTGCCAGGCCCTTCCCCTTCCTCCCGCCCGAGCGCCCCTCCACCCCGGTGCAATCACCGCCGCGCCCGCCGGATGCCTTGGCCACCTCCCCGCGCCCCTGGGACCATCCGCAAAGCTTCCCCGAAGCTTCTTGCCCCTCCCCCTTCCTTCCCCGCGCCAATCCCCGCATGGAAGGTGTGCCCCACATGGAAACCTTCGATTCGCGGGCCGCCGGCGCCCCCCATCTCCACGCGCACGCCGAGGACTCCCGTGCTCCGTCCCCGGCCTATAAAAGCAGGCCCTCCCGTACCCCAATGCCCCCACCAAGCCTCCCTCGACGCCTTCCGAGTTCCAGCACCCCCCTCCCACGCAGCGCCGCCGCTTCTTCTCCGCCCGAGCACCAGCCGCCGACGAACTCCGCCGCCGTTGCTCTCTGCTCGACTTGAACCCACCCCAGAGCTTCGTGAGGAGGTAACGAAGCAAGCTGAGTAGTTCCCCACCCCCTTCACGCTCCCTTCCGCGCCTTATCGCTCGCCGTTCTTGAACAGCGCGGCCGGAGCCGCCCCGCCTCGACGTCTGAGCCACTCGCTGCCCGATCGTCGACGTGATCACCCCTGGTGAGCTCGCCATTCCATCCCGGTGTTGTAGGATCCAACCGCGTGGCAAATGGAGGCCTGTAGCTCGAGTTAGGTTCATCTCCGGCGATCCCCCGCCGTCGACCGAGCGGTGCCGCCAACCCCCTCCCACGACTTGGTCTGATCTGGACTGTTGGATCCAGATCCAACGACCGTCAGCGCGCCCCGCCCCCAGGTCAAACCGGCACGCACCGGTCAGCCTTGCCGTTTTTTCTAAAGAGCCCCTGCATTTTTCAAGATTCAACCCGCAGTCCACTGCCTTTAGAAAATAATTACGATTAGGTCCTTTCTTTTATGAAAACCCCCCTGATCTTGTTAAATTTAGAACACGCGGTCCTGTCTACATAATTTCACGCGTAGGCCCTCGGTTTTTGATACAAAATTATGTTTTAGTCCCTGGTTTCTTCAAAATAAGCCCCTAGAACCTTCAAAAAATTACCAGCAGGTCCCTAGAACTTAGAAAAGTCATATCTTTTTCGTTTTAGCTCCGATTAGTGTGATTTTCGCGCTCATGTGTTCGTAGTGAAGCGTAGATTAATTCTAAACCCTTTTTATGTACTATTTCTACTGTTTGGTTTACTGTTCTAATAGAATACTATTTGTTTGCATGTATTGGTTTGCGTGCTCGCTTGTATTGTGATTCGTGTCCAGTCGGTGAGCCTTTCGCGTTGGACTTCGAGTACGTGGGAGACTTTCCAGAGTAGGACCCACAGCAGCAGCAGCAGCCGCCCTTCGAGGAAGGCAAGTTATAGCATGGACAATCCTTTATACATACATTTACTTTCATATGCATGTGTCTAATTTACTGTCCTATTAAGGTTGTACCTAGTTTGTTTACTCCTATCCTTTGATTACCTTGGGTTTATATATATGGGTAGATTTTGCTATGCGCAGCTATTGTCACCTTTATTTAACTGTTAATTTTGACTTAATGGTTCACCTCAACATTAATGATAAAACTTGCTTTTTAGCAACATGGTTTAGGGAGCTGGGGGCATGTGCTGTGTGCTTTGCTCCAGTGTCTCTCCGTAAGTTCCAGCTCTTAAAGCGGCAACCCAGGAGCCTGTCGCCACCGCTAGAACTATTATGGCTCTGGTCTTGGTCAAGTAACTTGTATGTCTCTAGCTTGCCAGTGGTTACCGGTGGGGCCGATGGCGTTATGGGAAGTAAGGCACGGGGTGTTTCTTGATTCCACCAAGGACGGTAGCCCCGTCGGCTAGGTCTCGTTAGACCCAGTCCCGTGTTGGGAGTCCCTGTGACGGGGAACTCCGCACGTTGCGCATTGTTGGGTGCGATGCCCGCGCTCTGGACGCCATCGACCCCCCTATGGTGTGACTCCGTGGGCGTACGTCGATCTCGGTGCCTAGAGTCTCACCACCTTATTGTACCTTAGCGTCCACTGTCTTGTTATGGTGTCTTATGAAAAACCTCGTAGTGTCCCTTTGCAATCACACCTCGGAAGTGTTGATGTGCGTGGTTGGGTGCAAAGTTCTTTTGAACTTTTACGCAACTGGTAGGTAAAGGGCGAAACCTCTGCAGAGTGTACAATCTATCATGATAGCCTTGCTCAGGGTCACGAGCGGCCTGGATCCTTTTTGATTAGAAGATGATGTTTATTTATGTTTAATGTCACTTATATTTTATTAATTGGGTTGCAACCGGGTATCATTCACTTGTAGTAATTTGGTTAATAATAAAATGAACCAACTAAAAATGCTAATGCAGTTAAGGTGTCTAGCCTATTTTGAGCCTTCATACACGTGCTATACTTGCTAAATAATTGTTTACTTACACTTGCTATTTTATTCAACAAAATCCCGGATGGGTAAACAGATTGGGCGGGGCATGAGTCTGCTGCTGAGTTTCCAGAAGATTTACCGTACTACTGAGTTGTGATCTCCCAGTCAGAGTCCCTGTGGATTGCGGCTCCATTAGTTGAGAGTTTTATTAGTCTTCCGCTGTTATTGTTTAGATCATTTATGAAGCACTCTGATGTAAACATTTTATTTAATGAAGAATTTATTCCAGCATATGTTCTCTGTTTATCATATTTGTTCGCTATATGTGTACTATGACTTCCTGGGCACACATATGGCTGCACTCGGGTTTTTTTGAAAATCCGGATGTGACATGGGATTTTGGATCCAGTTGTAGCACGGAGAGCAATAAAAACTGTTCAAACGGCAAGGAAAACATTCGAACTCATTCGGATATCTCCACCAATAAGAATTTAGTAGTGTGTGGTCGCTGGTGGCAAAAAAAAAATCCTTTTCGGAACAAAGTATTGGTAGAATGATACTGTGGTGCGCCGTAAACATCGTCATCGTGGACACGAGCAGATCGACTTGGAGAATACCGCGATAGAAGTGATGAGGACTAGAAGAGCAGCTTTATTTATTTCTTTATTCATGGTACATAAGTGAAGTACTTTTACAAGTGAAACATGGATCTGAGAACAAACACAGCACAGGGTCAACAACATGAGAAGAAGAACAAAAATTTGTAGATAATATATCCACTCAATCACAGGCGAGATATCTGCTTCTTTTTGGAAGAAGAAGCAGCAGCAGCGAAACCAAGATACTCCGCCGTGAGAGGCTTGAAGATGCGCTGTTGGTCCGCCTCCAGCGCTTCCGCGAGGCACCTCCATATCTCCGCACTGACGATCCATGACCCGTCGCCGCCGGGCCTCGCCCCCACGAGCATCAGCCCGGAAGCCAGCCTCTCAGCGTAGCTGTCCACCGGCATGATCAGCGACGCCTGCCCGAAGCCGAAGTCCAGGTCCGTCGGGAACGACGACCACATCGTCTGCGCCAGCGTCGGGCTCCCCAGCCCGACGGCCGGCGCCTCGACGTAGCTCCCGGCCCTGTGCACCTCCAGCCAGTCCACCGTCTCCTGGAACACGGCGTCGTAGTCCTTGCGCTGGATGGCCTCGCGCAGCGCCGCCGCCACCTCCGCCAGGGGCTTCCCGAGGATCGCCGCCGCGCCGGCTTCCTTGTGCACGTACGCGCAGCCGAAGCCCAGGTAGTCGCGCATCGCGGCGAGCGTCGCCGGCGACGAGAAGCGCCGACGCGCGTCCACCCACAGCAGCAGGCCGCAGCGCTTCTCCTCCTCGGGGAGGAGGGCGGACGCGGCCACCACGGCGGCGAGGACCTTCCAGGTGTACGCCGAGAAGGCGTGGACACGCGAGACGCGCGCGCGGTGGCCGCCGGTGGCCTTCCCCGCCGTCCGGCAGAGCCCGGCGATGTCGCGGGCCTCGACGTAGTAGAGGCGCTCGACGGTGCTGTCGGAGACGGTGAGCGCGTTCACCCTGTGCTCGTGCGCGCACGGCCGGAACGCCGCGGCGATCTCCGCGCTGTACGCCGGCGGGTCCCGGGGCCGGAAGACGGCGGAGCGACGGTGCTCTACGCCGGCGACGGTCCCGGTGCGCAGCAGCTCGGTCCACCCCATGACCGTCCTCATGGCGGTGTAGCCGTCGCCCATGAGGTTGTTGCTGCCCCAGACGACGCTGAAGCCGCCGCAGGCGAAGGAGAGGACCTGCAGCGACAGCGGGACGTCGTCGGCGTAGGGCAGGAGGATCTTCTTGAGTGACCTGCGGGAGGAGGCCCAGTCGAGGTTGCCAAGGGAAACATCGATGACCTCGCCGATGAGGAGCTCGGCGCCCTGGTTGAAGCAGTGGAGCTCGGAGCGGCCGGTGGCGGCGTTGGACACGATGCGGCCGGCCCAGGGGAAGAAGAAGTTGAGGAAAGACGGGAGATGGGTGTGGAAGGAGGCCGCGACGGCTTGGAAATCGCCGGTCGAGACCCTGGGGTAGACGCAGGCTACATAGCCTTGAGAGTTGTCTGTGGCCTCGAGGTTGGTGAAGTGGCGAACGTATGGCTCGATGGATGTGTCGGAAGCCTTGATCAGACGGCGGCTCACGACTCGGATAGGCAAGGGAGAATCTGTGCTAGCCTGACCCATCGGTTATTAATTTCCTGCAGGCTGCAAGCAAGAAGCTTAGCTATATATAGGATTAGTAGTGCGTATGCTACTATTGGTTTAAGCAAACTATATGCGTGGGTAGTGTACAGGGCAACACGTGTCTTTGATCTCAAGGGAAGCTGCTGGTAACCATTATCAATGGTTTGATCTTGCTCTACCAAAAAAAAAAAAATCGATTCAGAAAAGGTTATGCATGCATGGGGCCTTGCATATATTCCTCTCGCGCGCGGGTAGTAATTTACTCATCTCATTAATAGGACCGCATCTCATGTCGGGGAATTCAATTGAATATAGAGCGAACCAAGTTGAAACATACCAATCTCAAGCCAAGAAGTTGGACATGGTCATGTCCAGCAGGTAGATGAGAGAAACCCCATCGAAGGCAACACGTTATAGCCAAATCAAGCCCCCCTTTCGAGTACACATTCATGAATCTAGCTTGGACATGATCGAACTCGCTCATGTAAGACTAGATGGAGGCACATCTCGTGTAATGAATGTAGAATTACTAAAAGGCCTGTATCGATATCACGGAGAGCCTTATATAGGCAGGTTACAAGATGTAAAGAACGTTTACATGAGCGGTGATAATAATCAGCGCAAGACAAGCGGAGGTACAAGCGCCGAGAGCCATTCCATGGGCGACGGACGCGCGGAGCGGATGGAAAAATCCATGCATATAAACGACCGCGGGGCTTAACGGGTGACTGAGCATCTGCATGCAAGCAACTTTCTCGGTATATGTGTCCACATGTGCATGTAACATGTTGATTCCCACATACGCATGCAACGTGGTCCCATATGTATATGTGTCCCAAGGCCGGACGTGTGGTTGGGAGAGATAACTGGATAAGCCCCGCGGTCGCTTGTATGCATGGAGTTTCTGCGCGTGGAGCGCATGGACGCCCCGGTGGACCGAGACAATATCAAGGCAAGTATATCGGTACATTCCAATAGCCCCTCCTCAGCCACCGACCGTGGGAGAATGTGCATTCTGGATCTGAATTCATCAAACAATGCCCTTGGCAGGCCCTATGCAAATATATCAGCAAATTGTGACTGAGAAGGGACATGCAACACCATGACTTCACCAAGAGAGACTTTATCTCTAACAAAGTGTAGATCAATTTCAACGTGTTTCGTCACTGGATTCGTGAACTAGGTACTGAACACTTACATTGTCACAATATACGAGTATTGCCTGATGCGGTGGACGATGCAGCTTAACTAGTAATTGACAAAGCCAACAAGTTTCAGGATTAGCCACCGCTTACACAATATCTGGAGGAAGATCAGCTGGTATCATGGCACCTGGCCCAGTGACACTGACAGAGAAATGACTTTCCATTCACATTTGTCTCGCGTAGGTCTGAGTCCGAAAAAAATGCTAGCTTTAGCCCGGTTGGTATTTTTCAGGCCCCGGAGGCCTTTTAATCCTGATTGGTAACACCAACCGGAACTAAAGGATCACTTTTAATCCCGGTTGGATGTTATCACTCAGGACTAAAAGTCCTCCACGCGTTAGTTTAAAAGAAAAGCACACAGAATTGTGTTACATGTGCTCTGTAGGTGATATGATAAAGCCATCCGGAATGTGGGAATAAGGGAGGTCTTAAGCTGCTTGAGGTCGGCCGTATGCATAGCAGAGGGGTCCTAAGAGGAGGTCATAGCCGAAAAAGCTTAGGACCGGCCTCAAGCCTGAGACCCGACCTTAGGCTATCCGCACTGGAGGACGGTAAATCGTCCTCCAGTACGCGATAGCATACGCACGGCCTGCGCCGACTTCCTCTACGCCTTCCACTATTGAAGCGGATGGCCTTGCCTCCACCAAATCGAGCGAAGGTAGCGGCCTCCCGATACACCGCCATGGTGGCACGGGGCCCGCGCGGCCCAACTGCTGTGCATCTCGCGCCACCGCTCGAGTCGGCGTTGCCGCTACCATGCGGCCGTGGTGACCCAAGCCGAGAGGGAAGCAAGCATCGTCGGTTGGATGGGCCTGACCGTGTCGCCGTCCTTTGCGGCTCATCCGCCGGCGCGTGTGGAGGCCTCCGCTGACGCTCCGCGTGGGCCTCCGCAACCCGCCGCTGCAGCCCACTGCCGCCGCGCTATGGAGGAGCTTGAGGAGGCATAGGAGGTGCGCCCGTAAGTAGGCACGGAGGAGGGCGCTTGCGCGGTGGTGGTGGCGGGAGGACACCGGCGCGATGGTGGCCGCGGAAGGGCACCTACGCGGCGGCGGTCCCGATGAAACCGCGCCGGAGGAGGAGCCGCCGCCGTCACCGTGGAGGCCACCGAGGATGGCGAAGAGGAGCCTCCCGACGGTGTTGGAGGCCGCCGTCGCGACCGAGGAGGCCACCACCGCTAGTGCTGGGCACCACCACGGGTAGGCGAGCCAACACTTGGGGTGGGGGAGGGGGCAGCGGAGGGTGCGGGGAAGGGGCAGCGGAGGGAGACAGGGACATGGCGAGGGATAGGTAGCGGAGGTGGCAGCTTGGTGCGGCGTGGGTCGGAGCTGACCGTAGGTGCGGCGGAGGTGGGCAGCGCGGGTGGGATCCGGTGGAGGGAGCAGGGGTGGAGGCAGCGCGGGTAGGAGCCGGTGGCGGGTGCGGCGGAGGTGGGCGGCGGGAGAGATTGAGAGAGAGGAGGAGGAGGAGGAGGAGGGGGGTGGAGGAGAAAGAGTGACAGGGAAGGGGAGGAAAAAAAGAAAAAAATATGACATATGGGTCCCATATGTTTGTAGTTGTCATAGAGGATTCAATATAGAGTATGAAGGGTGTAGGAGAAATTGGTATAGAGAAAAAAATCCCAATGATCAAGATAGAATATTCTTTTTAGATGATGGAAATAGAACGATGAGTGCGGATAAGCTTAAGGATTAAAAAATTTGGTGGATGGGAGGAAGTATCGGAGGAAAAGGCACGACGGGGAACTTGGAGTTGGAGTGGAGGCGCGAGGACTGGTGGCATTCGAGCGGATGGTGAGAGGTGCTCGCGGCATGAGCAGACGCTGATGGCGGGTGTGATTCCTACGGGCGGACGATGACGGAGACCACTGCTCGCGCGCGTGGACAGCTGCATGCTGCCGCCGACGAGGATCCACCTCCCCAAGGTCCCCAGCTTCGATCAATGATGGGGCTGCAGTCTGCGGTGCCTAAATACTGCCGAAGACTCTTGGAAAGAAGACAGAGGACCCATAAGGAGCCTGATCTGCTGCGAAATCAGATGAGTAGAAGCTGGTGCGGACCAATTTGATGGCACTGCCGATGTGGAACGGATTGGCGTAGGTGACGAATAAAGCCGCCGATGAGGAATCGAATGAAGACGAGATTGGGGATTATTTTACTATTTGGTGCGGGGCCCAGCTTAAGGCCGGTCTCGGCTTGATACACAGGCACACTAAGAGTGCTCTTGTCCTCATACGTTCCTGATGCCCTAAGAAAACTATGCATGACTGCCATGTGCCTTGAGACTTACGACTTGTGGGGCCTCTTTTATGTGCGACTGTTTTTTTAATATTTTTAGAACATAACCTTTAGTCCCGATTGGAATATGCAACGATATTTGAAACATTGCAGCGGTAGAGATGTAGGCCACGTTCAGAAGTACCATGAAGATAGCGGAGCACACACTGATTCAGTTCTTTGGGATCGTGCATGAATAGCAAATTTGTTGGACGGCATAGGATATATCAAGACGCGTGATTGTGAGATATTGTAAGGCCCCGGCTAAGATGCGATATTCAGCTGGATTATCAATTGATTTTCTAATATAAGTAGATATTTTGGGCTTGGTGTCGATGGATGTGCAACAGGGATTGCAGGACATGTTGGCACATTTAAGAAGTTCAAGCACATACCGTACACTGAGCTAAGGGCAGTCCTAACCCTTCAATAATGATTATTTCTATAACATTAAATAGACTGTCTCACGTATGACTATTTGATTATATGGCACTACATTAAATAAGAGAGAGAAACAAAAAAAGCAAGAAGTTTTGACACGAGAACCTATGCATAGGACACTACCAAGTATGGGTTGGGAGATAATGATGGCTTCATGATAGATAAAAGGCAAATATGATTGGTGTAGATGAGAGAGAATAATTTATTGAGGATCCACACTAAGAAATTACAGATTAGAAAATATAATTTTTAAAGTAGAGTCTTGCTGACATGGCACTATAGACACTACCTATGGATACTATGGATTATGACTGCCCTAATTGCAAGCAGCAGGTAAATAGAGAGACAATGCTCTATAAATGGGTTTTTTCAGACACCTCGTCCGATTCAAATTAATTATGTACCACCAGTGGATAGGTGAGGCTATGGTAAATATGTGTTCATAGCAAATTTCTCAAAAAGAATGCATCTGGAAACGGAATGTTTTCTAGAGATTGTCCATTTAAGGAACCGAATGTGGAAATAGGCTTTCCACGCATAGACCCCTTTGTGAACCATATCTAGAAATCATTCCAAAACAACAAAAAATGGTCTCGTTATGTTTTTAACTAGAGATGAAATTTTGTGGAGGGCTATATATATATATATATATATATATATATATATATAGGAAAAATCCATTCTACACGCGCGTGTAGCTACACCCACATATGTATCTCATGATACATGATGAATTTGATCCGACGAAGAGTATGTACATGTACTATGTGATGATACTATACTATCTGTGATGATATATACGTTGGGTATGTAAGCATACATTGAGTATATGGACATACTATTTTATATAGTATTATAAAAGGTATAATCAAAATATATTTAAAAATAGGGTTAATTTTAAAAAAAAATTCATGTAACTCGCTTTTAAGTATCTTAGAATTAGTATATGAACATACTCAAAATGATAAACTAGTATGCGGACATACATACAATGGTATACTGATGGTGGGTGTAGCTACACGTATGTATAGATAAAACTCGTCCTATATATATATATATATTATCACTTCGCAAAAAGGGTTAATACTGTTGTACCCCAATATGCCTGCTATTCCTCCAAGCGATCGAATTTTGCAAATTTAATAGGACTGGTGAAAATAGAGTGCACATTAGTGAAATATCTTCTCCAGCGATTCATAAGTGAAGACGCCACAATAGTGCCAATGTTTTGAATGGAAAACCTCCTTATCATATTTGTTGACAAATTGTATACACAGTGAATGCTTATGTTTGTCGACGGAGGCTGTTAGTTGGTATGTGGTTGTATCCAATTTGTGGGGTGGTTTTGCAATTTTTTTTTCTTTGGCTCGAAAGAGCCTAAATAGAGCTTGGCATGCCAGGACACAAACACATAGTTATATGATAATACTCCTTTTACTCCAACTATCCTAGTATATAGCTACGTTTATGTTTCAAAATTTATCCTAAATATAACAATATTTATACCAACAAGTGATTGAATTAGAAAATAGTCTAAAATACCCCTCTTTAGAAATAAATAGCCGAGTCCTAATTCAGCACAGATTAAAGGTGTAGTGCCCCTTTGCTCAGTTGTTCCCGACTCTGGACTAGCCTTAGACGATTCTTAGCCGGACACGTAACGGGGCTGAGGAGAGGATAGACCTGGCGAGTGGAAGGGATCCTCCGCGAGCCGGAGGCCCAGGCGACGGTGATATAACGGAGGTGGAGGTGGTGGGCTTAGAAACTCATAAAAAATAACGAGGCTCAATAATAAAAACATAGAGTAATTAATATTTTGAGAAAAAACTAGCTTAATTAACCATCCATGCATGAGCATGCATGGAGCACCTATCACCGTCATGAAAAGAATATTAAATCTAATCAAAAACTTAAATCAATATTTCAATATAATAAATTCAACATTTAATCAACATTTTCAAATAATATATTCAACATTTTTTCGAAATATGGATCAACATTTGTTATAACATGTTTCAACATTACGAAACAACGAATGCAACGTTCTTCATAATAAAAATCAACATTTCAGGTGATGGTCGCATCTTTGTTGTGACGGAGTGCAATTACAGCAATGGGGGAGATAGTGGAAGCGATAGAGATGATGCGTGGACACTAGCATTGGCGAAGGCAATAGAAGCACCGGGGGCGATGCAACAGCACCCGTATGGCATGCATAGGAGACAGTGATGGTTACGGTGAAGGCGGCACATGAGGACAACATCGACGGCGGGTGCTCATGGGGGCCGCAACAGCACCAACGCCGGAGACCTCACTGGCGGCACGTGGAAGCAGCATCAGCGGCGGGCTTGCTTAGGGGCCGCAGCAGTGCCAACGACGAGAACGCACGGGGGCTATGCGTCGGCGGCGATGGGGCGACGGGTCGCGGTGGCTGCGAGGGTCAAGAGAAGGCGTGGGGGGCTAGGGTCGAAGGAGACAGAGCAAAATCTAACGGATAAGACTATACGTATGAATCTCAAATACCGAAAACTATGTAGTAAAAAAAAACTTCCGGAAGTTATATAGGATTTCTGTCAGGAAGCCGCCCACCGCCCAACCCACTGTCCTTCTGTTCTTTTTATGGCAGGGCCGCAGGCTCAAGGACTTTCTTTTTCGTTTCTTTCGCAACCCAACATATTGGCCCATAAAAACAACATTTTACTACACTAACTGAATCTCCCTACCGTATTGTTTCCTGTTCTTCGTGTATTTTTCATTTTCTTTTATAGAAACATATATGCTAGGTTTCTCTTCTCCCATTTTTGTATTTCTTTTTTTTCTTTCCATTGCATTTTCATTTTTCTTCCTATTTTAGAAAGAGATGTTTATTTCTTCTCCGTATAGTGAGGTTTTTATGTTCCCTCTACGAGACCTGTTGTGCATCTAGTTAGCTTTTATGGCAGTCTACCATCTTATGATTCGAGCAAAATATTTTTACCATAGCTAGTTTGTAATCAGAATAAGATATGAATATGTGATTTCAGTCCGCCTAACGTGTGTGATAATTTAGTTTCTTTCTTGTGTTTTCATTTGCTTGTATTTTTATTTTATTGTATATTGTTTGAATTCATTTAATTTTCTCCATCTATTCGAAGTTTCCATATGTTTTTCTTTTACCATATCTGAGCAAATTTTAACCTATCTAAGATTTTTACTTTTTTGTTATACAATTCGCATATTAATTTTTCTGATACATAAATTTGTTTCTTTCATTTCAAACATTGTTGCCTTAGCATTGTAAATTGATTTATGTTTATGAATATTTTTTCCCTGGCTTCTTATACTAAGCAAAAGAGCCGGTGAGATCCGGCAGCTCGGCACCATATCACATATTCCAAAAAATTTGGAGGAAATGGAGAATTAGATCATGGGGATTTCGCATGTGGGTTTTCTAGACATCTTCAGGACTTCTTATGGAGAAGATGGCAGCCATCTACTCTGAAAGTTATCATATCTAATGATTGTTGTCAAAAGTTAACATAGGTGCAAAAAGATTTACACCACTTCTTCTCTTTGTTTACGTGAAAAGAAACGTGGAAATGCGCATGTGTGCATTATGTAAACCAGTCACATTCTCCTCTTTGTTTACACGGCAAAGGGAGAGTGTTCTATCTAATTTGGCTTGTACCAACTCAACTAGCATTATGAGATCATTCATTATATTCATTGGTTTCTTTGGAATTCTATAAATGAGTCTCTAAAAGGGTCATTTTTCCCGGGGATACCATTAAAAGTCGTGTGTTCAAATTCACACACGAATTTAGGAGCGTTAGATTAAGATCTGACAGATAACTAATATGAACGTTTAAAAATTGCCCTATGAAAATTTGAACTATATAAACATATGCCGAACATATGGACATATCAAATTCTTATCACTAGTAGGTTTGTGACAACATTAAAAAACTCACATGATAAAGCTAGATTGTTAAGACAAATACATATGCTTAGCCACTTAGATAACCATATACTAACTAAACTTTACATCAAACTGTTAAGGGAGCCATACTAGAACAGCAGAAGCATCCTTGATAAACATATTTCACAAACTGGGATGTAGAACAATATACTTGATCCTGGCTGCACCGTACAATAACTTCTCAACTCTAAGATGCTGACCAAGGCTTAAGAATGAATTAACCGGAATAAATTTGATTAGTCAGACACTGAGACCGAATTAGGGATCTAGAAATTTGATTTCGGTTGCTTCATGTTTATTCCTATTTAGCTCAGTTCGATTCTTCTGTTTTGGTTTAATTTATTTCCACCCGGATGCCTCGCTGCGTGATGGCCATTCTCCTAGTATCACCAAATTCAACCATTCAACGAGGATTCATGCTTCAAGTTTTTTTGAACCGTGGACATCTATCATGCTTCAAGTTTTTTGATGAGTAAATAAAGCTGTTGCACTTAAGCAATTTCAAAAAAATGATGTGAAAAATACAAATAAAAACATATCAGCAATAATTATCATCGTACATAAATTTTTCTGTAAATTGAGAGGTCAATAATATTGTTTGAACTGGGATATTTTATACCGGAAAAAACTAGCATGTTTCATATTTACTAAGACATGAAAAGGCATACACTAGGTACCCGTAAATTAAATGCCACATGATAGTATATACTAAATTGAGAGCCTTTAATCACTACCAGAGAACCTCACATCCGCACCAGTTGGGAACGAACTTTAGCACCGGATTCCCAACCGGTGCTAAACACCAACCGGTACTAAAGGCCCTTTAGCACCGGATAGCATAACCGGTGCTAAAGGGGACCTTTAGCACCACCAACCGGTAGGCCTTGCCAACACAGCGGGGATAGGAGGGCCTTTAGCACCGGTTGGTGTCTACAACCGGTGCTAAAGAGCCTGGATTTCTCTTTTTTTGTTACTTTTTACAGCCGTCATGCATGTACCTTTATATATGTATTATGCTACATATTCAAATACGTATTCAGCAGCCGTGCATGTAGTACTATATATTCATATTAGCTAGACATATAATCAAAATAGAAGATATATATATTATAATTTAGATATCCAACTAGAGTTATATATTTGAACTATATATTACAACTTAATAAATCCGACTAGAGGAACGACTTCACGGCACATCCTCCGGGGGGAGATGGAATTCTCCACGGGGATTAACGACCCCGTTCCAAATCCATCCAATGAGCTGTTCTGCAATTATGTCTATTCTCTCTTGATCGAGTCTATCTTCTTCCAGCCTCATCATCTATAATTTGCAAATAATTGGAAATATTAAATCCGTCGAATTGAAGACAACAATTGTGCAATTAATAATCATTTAATATAAAATAAATGCTTTACTTACAAATACAAATATCCGTCTATTTTTAAATAATCATTTATTATAAAACAAAGTGTTTTTCTTATTAATACAAACATAGTAATTATTGAATGAAGCCCTATATTTCTAAATAATCATTTATTATAAAACAAAGTGCTTTACTTATTAATTCAAATTTAATATTATTATTATTTATTATAAATGAATCCCATTACCATTAAATGAAGCCGTATATTTCTAAATAATATCATTTATTACAAAATCAAGTGATTTTCCTACAAATATAGTAAATATATCAAATTAAAATGTGAAAATGTGTTACGTACAATAACATCATGGTGAGTCATCTTTTTGGTCGACCAATTGTGCATGTTATCACAAACATAGTATGCACATAGATTATTTCCCCACCCCTGTTGGCGACACTGTCGATCAAAAAATAAAGTTAAGTAAAATTCATATAATAGATTAGCGGAGATCTACATGTACAAATTACTTGCTTACCGGAAAGCCAGTCTTCCATGTGAGTGTTTCATGGATCATACCAGGGTTATCTTGACGAAATTGATCCCACGTCCTGTGAACCAAAAAGTTGTGTTAAATCATTGTGAGTGTAAGGGCAGGATTGAGTTAAATGGGACAATATATGTCACCTTGTAAATATGTCAATGATGTTCTAGTAAGGATATGTTGGAGACTTCAACGAATCAAAGGCGTGGACGATACCTCGGTCAGGACACACTATGATTAGGATCTAGTGAAAACTGTATACAAGTATACATTATAATGAGAAATAAAATTGAACGGCAATAGTATGGAGTCCATAAAATTTTGTATAGGCACTATAAGTAGATACGTGTATAGGCACTCACCCGAAGTTGTACGACAATAGTATGAAGTCGTAATAATTTTGTTTTTGGAGATACTTGTATAAATTTTGATATGTTTCCTCTGGATTCATCAAAATCATTTTGTCACTTATCTTTGTCGGGTCTATGTAACCAATGTCAAAAATTCCTTCCCTCCGACATCTTTGAATCTCCATTCTGCATTGTTAAGCAATAAAGGGCGTGTCAGCATAGATTAATTTTTTTTTTCAAGTGTCAAATCTAAATGAGAACAAACACTTACAATACCCAACATGTGACCAAAGACACGTCCATGGCATCTTGGTGGTACAACTCATATATATCCTTGAACTCCAACCAGAGCGTTTCCTCGCCATTGAAGAAATCTTGGTCCTTCACGCGAACTCCAAACATGCGCCTTTTGCTTCTTGATTGTTCCAGATACCACTGATGGAATCGGCGCATCTTTGTTTGTAGCTTGCTCTCCATTTCTGGACCGACCAAAGGCTGGCTAAGCTTAAATGGCCACTTGAACGATGTCCTCACAAGGATTTCTTTTTGTCCCGTGATTTCCTCTTGAGAGAGTCCTGTCTCGGCCATTTGTCGTTGCACGTTCAGCTCGTACTCAGATGCCAACTGAGGCAACGACTACTGAGGTTGGTTGCCGAGCTGAGCAACAGGTTTGGACGCCGCCGCCTTCCTCTTCCCTTGAGATTTCAGTAATGAGCGGTCATAGTCTGATACCTGTGCCCTCTTTTGTTGTCCCCTGGTCAAATTTTGGAGGAAGGATTTTGCCATGGTGGGGTCAATCTTTGGCTCTGGTTGTTTTCTCGTGAAAAGTTGCCTCTTTACGTCTTCTTCAACAGAGGCATCGAGCTCTTCTTGAGTCTTCTCGTAAGATTTTTTCGGTGGTGCAGGCTTCTCTTTGACTTTCCGTGGCTTCTTCTATGGTGGAGGGGCCAAGATAGACAATTTAAAGCGCTTCTTTGGTTCAGGCTTATGCGGTGGAGGAGACGGAGACAGAGACTTCCGCCGTGGAGGAGATGGAGACAGAGACTTCCGCCACGGAGGAGACGGAAACAGAGACGGGTTTGCGTCATGAGCTCCCAGAGAATCATGATCCGGTGGACCTCTTGGAGACGGGGGATCTGAAGGAGACTTGGTGCTACCAGGTATGGTGATGTCTCGCTTGCTCCATAGAATGATGCCGTGAGAACACTCCCCGAGTTTTGTTTCTCCGTCACCTCCAGCGATGTCAAGTTCCAAGTCATTCCACTGGTCAACGACTTGCTCCGCCTCAATGGGTACGTAACCATGTAGAATCTCCATGCAATGCCTTGTTTGACCTGGTTCCACTAGTTTGGTCATACCGTATGCAACCTGATAAAATAAGTAGAAAGGAAGTTAGTAAATGAATAATATTTATGATGATATTTACGAAATGTACAAACTAATGTCGCATACGTACCACCACGGATATGTTCTTCTGCCTCACGACAAGCTCACACGCGGTCCGTTGACTTATTTCATCCACGGGGTAACGAACCGGTTCGGACTGAGGTGCGGGAATGTCTTCATGGCCAGGTACATGCTCTGTGGAAGCGTGACTGCGTCGATGTTGTGGAGGGCTAAGAAGGGCCGCATTAGGATCTTGGAGAGGTACATGCTCTATGCTGGCGGTTCCTGTGGCTTGTATCTGCAGCCATGCTAACTTCATTCGCTGCTCCGTCTCGACCTCCATTTCCTGTATCTTTGAGCCATGGGCGGCTACCGTTTCCTCTAGGTCCCTCACCCTCTGCTCATATTCCGCCTTCTTCCTCGAACAGCTCCTATAGGAGGCGGCGTCCTCTTTGAAACCTTTCTTCCATGGTACTATGCCTACGCCTCGCGTACGTCCAGGATGCTCCTTGTTTCCTAAGGCATAGGTTAGCTCATCTCTGTCTCTATCAGGAACAAATTCTCCCCTCTCAGATGCCTTAAGGTTATCGATGAGACGTTGAGCTAGTTCTCGCAGGTCCTCGCCAAAAACTAAAGAGCCATCGATCGGACTGAGGGTGCCTCCATGACAATAGTACCAATGCTTGGATCGTGTGGGCCAGACATGTGTCACTGGACGAATGCCTCTAGCAAATAGAGCTTCTTCCATCTTCTCCCATTTATCAATGCTCCCTTTATAACCTCCTAAACCCATTCGATGGGTGTACTTCCTATTACCGGCATTGTCAGCGTTTCTAGCGGTCATACTTGACCCTTCTTCGGAGCTTTTGTACTCCAAGAACGATTCCCAAGCATCAGGAGTGATGGTTGGATGCTTCGTAGGATCCGGTGCTTCTCCGGTAATGAGATAATTCTTGTACAATTTCTTCCTGTAATCCTGGAAGAGAATTGCCATCTTTTTCATTGTCCTATCCTTTAGTTGCTCTTCATGTCTGCTAGGCCATTCGAAAATTCCTTTTAAGTCCGCCCATAGCATCTCCTTCTCAGTATTGGGCAACACGTGCGGCTCAGTAGGGTCCATGGATTTCCATTTTCTGATGCTAATGGGCACGCGTTCCCGTAGAACAACTCCGCACTGAGATATAATTTTCTGGCCACTTGTTTGGGCTCAACTGGCTCCCCATCATCCTCCACTCTAGTGATGTGAAACTTCACATCCTTCAGCTTCTTAATGGCAGATCGTTTGGATTTCCTAGTTCCGGTTGTCGACGCAGAGGTGGGCTACATAAATTATATATATACGATACAATATTAAATGAGATATATTGAGATATACAATACATATTAAATGAGATATATTCACACCTGACTAGATGTGGGCTCATTATTACTGCGTTCATCCACATTACGTTGTTCCACATTTTTGCTCCCATGAGCAAAACCCAGCACGTCTTCCATGTTTGGTTGCGGGTTATCTTCGGTATCGATACCAAATATTTGATTAATTAAGAACTGGTCATTATCCTCTTGCAAGGGTTCGCTAGTGTTGTTATCCGCCATCTATAGGAATAAAAATAATTGGTAAGCAATAAATATAAATAAATATATATAGGGGGTTTAGGGTTTGGGTTTCGGGGTTTCGGGTTAGGGATAGGGGGTTTAGTGTTTGGGTTTTGGGGTTTAGGGTTTGGGTTTCGGGGTTTAGGGTTAGAGATAGGGGGTTTAGGGTTAGGGATATGAGGTTTAGGGTTTAGGGTTTAGGGTTTAGGGTTTAGGGATATGGGGTTTAGTGTTTGGGTTTTGGGGTTTAGGGTTTGGGTTTCGGGGTTTAGGGTTAGGTATAGAGAGTTTATGGTTTGGGTTTCGCGGTTTAGGGATAGGGATAGGGGGTTTAGGGTTTGGGTTTTGGGGTTTAGGGTTAGGGATAGGGGGTTTTGGGTTTGGGTTTTGGAGTTTAGGGTTAGGGATTGGGGGTTTAGGGTTTGGGTTTCGGGGTTTAGAGTTAGGGATAGGGGGTTTAGTGTTTGGGTTTTGGGGTTTAGGGTTTGGGTTTCGGGGTTTAGGGTTAGGGGTTTTATTGTTTGGGTTTTGGGGTTTAGGGTTAGGGATAGGGGGTTTAGTGTTTCAGTTTTGGGGTTTTGGGTTAGGGATAAGGGGTTTAGGGTTTGGGTTTCGGTGTTTAGGGTTAGGGATATGGGGTTTAGGGTTTGGGTTTTGGGGTTTAGGGTTGGGGATAGGGGGTTTAGGGTTTGGGTTTCGGGGTTTGGTGTTTGGGTTTCGGGGTTTGGGGTTAGGAATACGGTGGGTGGGTGACGCGTTTGGGTTCGCGAATGCTTGGGTGTGCGATGCGAAGGGGTTCGCGAAGGGTGGGTGCGCGACGCGTTTGGGTTCGCGAAGGTTTGGGTGAGCGACGCGAAGGGGTTCGCCAAGGGATTCGGGTGCGCGATAGTTTTTGCACATGCTTGATAGGATTTCCGATATAACACATTTATCTAATACACTATGGTTAGAATTAAATATTAGAATTAAATGCAAAGTCCCAATTATTAGAAAAATTCATGCACACACTACCACTCCACAACAAAAATTCATGCACACACTGCCACTCCACAATGATTCATGCACCATAGTTTGAGTTAGTATTAAAAAGGAAATTCAAGTATTAAAAAGGAAATTCAAATATTTTAATAAAGTATTTTATTAAATTTAAGTATCTATTGAATTTAAGTATCATAACCATACTACAGTCCATAAAAATTCATGTATTTTATTAAATAAATATTTTCATGTATGAAAAAAGAAATTAACCATGCGACGGCGACGGGCGACGGCGGCGACGGGCGACGTACGGGCGCGGAAGACGGGCGACCACCGACGAGCGCGGGAGACGGCGGCGCGGGCGACGGGCGACGTATGGGCGCGGGTGATCGCCGACCGCGAATAGGCGTGGGCAAGGGGCGACGAGCGCAGGCGACGGCGGCGCGGGCACGGGCGACGGGCGACGTACGGGCGCGGGCGACGGGATACGGGCGTGGGAGGTGGACAGGCGGTGGAGGCGGCGAGGAAGGCGAGAAGTGAAGGCGGAGGCGGCGGGCGAGGAAGGCGAGAAGTGAAGGCGGAGGCTAAAGATGTGCTCAGGGACGGCAACTGAAATCCTGGGCACCTTTAGCATCTGGTGTTGGATCTACCCGGTGCTAAAGGGCCTAGGATTTCAGTTGCCGCCATTTTTTCATCCAAATCGATATTTAGCACCGGGTCTTTTTTCTATTTCTATTATTTACTTTATTCATAAATACAAACAAATAAAATGCTTTACTTACTAATAGTAATTATTAACTAAACAAAACAAAGCTCTTTAAAATTGTTAGAAAATTCTAGAAAAACAGTAGAAGTTACTAGAAAATATTAGAAATTAATATAAAATCCTAGAAAATCGTAGGAATTACCATTTGGTTTCATTTACTTTATTAATAAATAAAAATATAATAATTATATCAAACTGTCGGGGACAGACCCAGGGGGTCCCCTAACCATCGGGGTAACCACCCTCGAAAAACGCAAACCACGGAGGGTCAAATCCACCAACTCACGGCCCACAACAGCCATCCGAGCTCGCCTGTCGAGGAGACCCAAGTGGCGACCCCCGTCTCCGCCTCGCTCGAGGGACCCAGACCCCCCGGGTTAGGCGCAACGCCAACTCCGCCTCGCTCGAGGGCCGCGCACCCCCTCAAGCAGGTGAGCCAACTCTGCCTCGCTCGAGGGCCGCGCACCCCCTCGAGCAGGCGAGCCAACTCCGCCTCGCTCGAGGCCACCCCTCTACTCAACGCGGCGCGCCCCGGCGCCCCGCCCGACAACGACATTTAATGCCTGCCCCATCGGGCGGGCGCCGAAGTCAAAGGGCGATCTCTCCCCACGCCGCGCCGCTGACACCGCAGAGCTCACTGTTCTACCTGCTCCGGTCACTATGCGTCCTCACCGCCACTGTGCGGACGCATGCGGCGCTGCGCAAGGCCCTGTGCAGACTTGCAGGCGTCATTCCGCACCACTATTCCACCCGCTCCCGTCCTTCCCCCCCCCCCCGGTGCAGCCCTCGAATGGGCGTGAAGAACCCTCGAACGAATATATGAGCAGCGACCAAGCACGGACTCCGATCAAGCGCGGCCCGGTGATGACGAATGCCGGGTCAAATCCACCGATTCTCGGCCATTCCCCGGTAAACCGGGCACGCCGCGCACTGTGGTCAACAGCAACCGCCATGCCGACCCCTGTGCCGCCAACTCTCGTCCTTCCCCACCTGCCACGCCCTAGAACCAACCAGCGGCGGGCGGCTGGGCGCGGATCACGGCGGAGCCACCCCTCGAAACCACTCCAGGACAAGCACAGGGACGGCCGTGACGCCCGGAGAAGCCGGAGCTCGCCATAAATCCCCTGCCAGGGTCAAGGACAACCGCACGCCCGGCACCATGCTCTCCAGTACGCGCCCCTGTAGCACACACTGTACTTGTACTTGTAAGCCTCTCCCCCCCTCTCTCCTTGGCCTATAAAAGGAGGAAGGGAGCGAGAGAGAAGACAAGGAGACACACACACGATCACCGCCTTCCACGATATTGGCACTCTCCTCAATCACTTTCACACCCATTTTCAGGGACTTGGAGACTTCCTCTCCTCTCCCGCCGTGCTTGTAGCTCCCCCACTGCAGGCACCTCGGTGCAAGATAGTATAGTGCCGCGAGCACAGCCTGCTGGACGTACGGCCCCGCGGCCGGAACCAGGATAAACTCTCGTGTCATCGTGCTAGCTCTTGCATCAACCGTCAGGGGACAGGACACAGCGCATTCTGTGTGGCGCTGAGGATTGGCCGCCCAATCTCAGCACCGACACAAACGATGAGTGCTTTACTTACTAATAGTAATTATTAAATGAAGCTCTTTATTTCTAAATAATAATTTTGTAGAAAACAAAGCCCTTTAAAATTATTAGGAGTTACTAGAAAATTCTAGAAAATAGTAGGAGTTACTAGAAAATAGTAGAAAATAACAGAAAATCCCATAAAATCATAGGAATTATCGTTTGGTTTCATTGATCGAACGTTGCTACATTTCACGAAAGATGGGCTTCCGGTGGTCATATCTTTTGATCCATATGTCAAAATGTTAAAAACTTATAAAACAAAGTGATTTACTTACTAATACAAATATAGTAATTATATCAAACTAAAACCACATAAATGCATAACAAATAAATGACTTCATTTATATAAATATGAATTTCTGGAACATAGTGCAATTAAATTACATGGCATCATCGTTTACTCGGACACTAATAAACTTCCTGTTTACGAATGTTCCTTGATTGTGATCACACCGTAGATAGGGTGTCTCCTCCACCGCTAACAGGATGCTTGGGTCAGCAGCCATCAAGAATGGAGGCAGCCCATCGAGCATATCATAATCTTCATCCGTCTTGTCCTCAACTCCTACGATTTTTCTTTTTTCAGGAAGAACTATATGACGCTTTGGCTCGTCTTGTGGTGGGTCCAATTGCTTACCCACCCCTTTCTTATCTGCCCCTTTTCTTTGGTCTGCTAGCCATGTCCTTTACATAAAAAACTTGTGTGACATCTTTGGCTAGGACGAACGGTTCGTCTAGAAACCCAATCTTGTTTAGGTCCACTAACGTCATTCCATACTCATCAACTGTAACACCTCCTGCAGTCAGCTTCACCCATTGGCACTTTGTTGGCGGTCGTTACAGCCCAAATCCGACCACCAATAGTCGGGAATAAATGAGGTTATATGCAACATTCCATGTACTTAGGTTTTATTTCTAATAAAGTTCCACGAGTTTTGGTGAATGTCACTTGTGCAGGTACAACTACGACAAATACGCACTATTGGGGCCGAAAATGACCGAATCGGCCGAATGACTCCGTTCGGCCGGTTACCCCCCTTAGCCGTACAGACCACCGGGAGCCGTCCACGTCACCGATGACCAAGCAAACACGATGCACGACACGTGGACGACCGCCAACACGTCCTGGAGCACCGACACGTCAACCTGGGCCGAATCAAAACAAGTCCAAGCAGTAGAGGCCGGCTCAGGAAGGACCCAGAGCCGAAGGCGGTGCAGGGGGGTGGGCCTGGGCTCCCAGCCCAGTTCGGCCGAACTGGGGGGTTTGCCCAAACCGCCCCCAGTTGCCCAACTGACTCCAGGGGATGCATCTCGGCCGTAGGTGGCTAAGGCGGTGGATCGGGCGTTCGGCCGAACGCCAGGGTTCGGCCGAACAGACCCTCTCGGCCGAAATGGCCGGCAACCGCCTCTGCCCCCTCCCTTGGCCATTACCCTACCTGAACCGACCCTGGAGCACTATATATAGGACCTTACACTTCACTTGTAAACACACACCAAGCCAAGGAGCTCATTTCCACTTTCATTCCAGTAGAGTTAGGATAGTTTAGTTGGGAGTTAAAGTTGAGTCGAGCTTGCCTCGGAGGTTCCGGAGTCGTCTTCAGAAGCTCTGGTAATAGCTCTTGTATCTTTTACTTTTCCTTTTGTAAGACATTGAGTATCAATATAGTTATCTTTATCACTTTGCCTTTGTCATTTATATCTTGCTTCTACTTTATTCTAGTAGCAAATATATCTTGTTTAGACTATAGTCAGTTATAGTTCTAGTGCTTGTAGTCTTGTTTAAGTCTTTGTCTTGGCTGGTTCTTCGATCTTGCTTGATACTGGAGGTGAATTGTCACCAAGAGTATTGACAAGGTTGCTTGCTCTTGCTAGCAGAGTAAGTAGTCGTTGTCTAGTGTAGGAGTGGTTCCTAGGCTAGTCAGTGGCCTTAGTTTATTCCCGTCGCAACGGAGGTGGTAGCCGGGAGGTGGTGACAGCCCTTTCGGTCTTCGTAGCCCATCACGTTAGTTCCGGTCCGTAGGATTCCCCAGTTGGGAAATAGTGGCACCCCTTCTAATCCCTTTCTGTGTGTTCACCGGTTCCCTTGTCCCGAAGCTAAGACATTAGAGTTATCCCAGATCTCCTAGTGCTGGTTCTGTAGCCGCTGTATCTCTAAGCTAGAGTGACATAGGTAGATAGAGAATCCAGGAGTCCTATATCTCTTCTCGTTGTCCTCCCAGCTATCTATCTCTTCTCTCCTTTACCTGAGTATCCCTTGAGCTGTGTGTCCGGTATATCCACTCCTATCCAATACCGTTATCCCTTGTCTTGTCTAGTCGTGTACCCTCCTCTGATAGTCTCGAATATCTGTTCACTAGTAATCTTGCCAAAGCTTCCCTGCGGAAATATAAATTACGATACCTCAGAATACTCCCAGGTGAAGTGCTACAGCGGTGATTCTGTGCGCTTGCAGAATATTTCTATATTTTACTAAGCCATAAGGAAAACCACTGAAACACTCCTTACCCCAGTACCAGGATTCTCAATTCTGATATTGGATCGTAAGAAGTGCCAACACACTTAAACAGTGGGATCTTCAAAGGTCCGCACTCTAGTTCCCATATCTCCTCTATGACACCATAGTATGAGTTAGTATTGTCATTGGTGTCTGTCGCGTCGATTCGGACACCACTGTTTTGGTTGGTGCTCCTCTTGTCCTAGGCTCTTGTGTAAAATGTATACCCATTGATGTTGTATCCTTGGAATTTTAAGATCGTGGTCGATGGACCCCTAGCTACAAAAGCTAGCTGCGCATCAATGCCCTCGACACCCATCAGACGTTCTCGCAACCAAGCGGTGAGAGTACTATTGTGCATCCGCTAAATAAAGGCTGCAGACTTTGCTGGATTCTCATCCCAGAGAATCTTCATGTGCTCCTCGATGTACGGAGCAACTAAGGTTGATTGTTGCAAAACTGTGAGGTGCGCTTTACGAAATGTCTCCATGTCCTTGATTACCATTGATCTTTTCCCTAGTGTGCCCTTTCCACCAAGTCTCCCCTCGTGATGTGATTCGGGCACACCAATCAGCATAAGATCATTGACAAAGTCAACACAGAATTTAATGACCTCCTTTATTTCATATCCCTTAGCAATACATCCTTCTGGACGAGAACGATTACTGACATACTTCTTTAGCACAGCGAAGAACCTCTCAAACAGGAACATGTTGTATAGAAATACTGGGCCCAGTATACGAATCTCTTTGATGAGGTGAACCAATAAATATGTCATAATATTGAAGAATGATGGTGGAAATATCATCTCAAAGCTGACAAGACATTGCACCACGTCGTTCTGTAGCTAAACTAAATGGTCTGGATTGATCACCTTCTGAGAAATTGCATTGAGGAATGCACATAGCTTCACAATAGCTTTCCGCACATTAACGGGTAGCACACCCCTGAGTATGATGGGAAGCAGTTGTGTCATCAACACATGACAGTCGTGAGACTTGAGGTTTGTGAACTTCTTCTCTTTCATATTTATTATTCCCTTAATATTGGAGGAGTAGCCCGACGGAACCTTGATACTGTTCAACCATTCAAACTTGTTTGCCTTCTCTTCTTTGCTGAGAGTGAAGCTGGCAGGACGCAAGTACTGGCGTCCTTTGTCTCTCTTTTCTGGATGTAGATCATTCCATTGTTTCAATCGTTTCAGCTCTTGTCGTGCTTCCAGTGTATCTTTTGGCTTCCTATAAGTACCCAGGAAGCTTATCAAGTTCACGCAAAGATTCTTCGTCAGATGCATCACATCAATCGCGTTACGAACCTCTAAAAATTGCCAATAAGGTAGTTTCCAAAAGATAGACTTTTTCTTTCACATCGCGGCACGACCATCCTCGCCAGTCGGAATAGGCTGGCTTCCGTCTCCCTTTCCAAACACCACTTGTAGGTCCTTTAACATATCAAATACATCTTGTCCACTCCGGTGTCTTGGGTTTGTACGGTGGTCCGCATTCCCGTCAAAATGCGGACATTTCTTTCGTAGCTCATGCTTCGTAGGAAGAAATTGACGATGACCCATGTAAACAACCTTCCTACAATGTTTCAAATACATGCTTTCGGTTTTCTCTAAACAGTGAGTGCATGTTTTATATCCTTTGTTTGATTGTCCTGATAGGTTACTTAGTGCAGGCCAGTCGTTGATGTTTATGAAAAGCAGTGCTCGAAGGTCAAACTGCTCCTGCTTGTCCTCATCCCACGTGCTAACACCTTCTTCCTTCCATAGCTGCAAAAGTTCGTCAACCAATGGTCTTAGGTAGACATCAATGTCGTTGCTAGGTTGCTTTGGGCCTTGAATAAGCACTGGCATCATAATGAACTTTCGCTTCATGCAGAGCCAAGGGGGTAGGTTGTAGATACATAAAGTCACAGGCCAAGTGCTATGATTACTGCTCATTTCACCAAAAGGGTTCATGCCATCAGTACTTAAACCAAGCCTCACACTCCTCGCATCACCATCAAACTCTGGGAATGCTCTGTCGATATTCCTCCACTGGGATCCATCAGCGGGGTGTCTCAACATGCCATCCTACTTACATTCTTCTTTGTGCTATCGCATCAGTTTGGCATGCTCTTTGTTCCTGAACAAACGCTTCAGACGGGGTATCAGAGGAAAATACAACATCACCTTCGCAGGAATTTTTTTCTTAGAAGGCTCCCCCACAACCTCACCAGGGTCATCCCGCCTTAACTTGTATCGTGCGCAACTGCAAACCGGACAACAATCCAAGTGTTCGTATTGTCTGCGATAGAGGATATAGTCATTAGGACACGCATGTATCTTCTGCACCTCCAAACCGAGAGGGCAAACAACCCGTTTTGCTTCATATGTTGCCGATGGCAATTCGTTATCATTGGGCAGAATCTTCTTTACGAGTTTTAGTAGCTCATCGAAACCCTTATCAGTAACGCCATTTGCTGCCTTCCACTGCAGAAATTCAAGTGTGCTACCCAACTTCTTAAGCCCATCTTTGCAATCTGGGTACAAGTCAGTTTTGTGGTTCCGCTCCCGCATCATGCGTTGTATGTTTTTCAGTTCCGTATCATTGCCCAAGTCTTTCTCAGCATCACGCAACATTTGCCCAAGTCCATCATTAGGGTCATCTTCCTGAGCATCATCTTCCTGAGCAGCATCTTCCTGATCGGCATCACCCATTGCAGCATCTGCAAAGGCCCCGTAGTATTCAACCAATACCGGAATGTCGTTATCCACCTCGTCTTCTTCATCTTCATCCATTAGAATTCCTCTTTCATCATGCTTCGTCCAAACAGAATAATTGCTCATGAAACCGTGCCTCATCAAATGCACCTGAAGAGCTCCTCTTTGTTTGTACGATTGTATATTTCGACAATTAGTGCATGGGCAGAACATGAAACCTGACGGTGTTCTGTTGGCCTCGGCGACATCGAGAAACCCCTTCAGGCCATCACGAAACACCATATCATGATTGTCCCCGTACATCCATTGCCTATTCATCTGCATTAGTAACCAATAACAATTATTTGTATAATATAATACAAAGGTAATATATAAGACAATACAAATTTAATATATAAAACTAGAATTCATATATAAGGCAAACTAAACACATTTCTAAAATTATAATTAATATATTCATTTTCTAAAAACAAATATACTTCCATTAAAAAAATAAATAACTATTCCAACTTTAAATAAATAATTAATAAATGCAATACATAAGCTCTCTCTCTCCACCATGAACACAAGCTCTCTCTCTTTCCATTTTGATTCACAAATTTCTCTATTTCTAAATCATAGAAACAATACAAGCTAATAAAAAACATAAGAGACTGAAAGAATGTACCTTGTAGTGCCTCTTGTATGAGTGAAATCTTCACAAATTTTGAAAAAAAAATTGGCAGCACCTCCCTTGTCCCGAGCACAACATGAACACAACTCCAAGTGTTGATGTTGGCTCGGGCGAGGGGAGGGGAGGGAAGGTATTATATACTAGCTCATTAGCACCGGGTCGTAGCAAGATCTGGTGCTAGTGCTCTCACATTTGCACCGGCTGCAGCCAGCAACCGGTGTTAAAGGGCCTTGGCAACATTAGCACCGGTTGTTGGCTGCAACCGGTGCGAATGTTAGACCATTAGCACTGGGTCATCGCAAGACCCGGTGCTAATGTGCTCAGCTTGCCACCCCTGCGCGCCGCCCCCGCTCATAGCCGTTGGACCCGGCGCTGATGCACCCTTAGCACCGGGTCCAAAATGTGCCACGGCCTTATGAGGGGAGCGGATGTGAGGTTCTCTGGTAGTGAATGTTCTCTGTCCCTCATCCCATTTACAAAAAGTCAAGAATAGCAAAGTCAGTAGAAACGTTATGGTACCAAAAAAATTATATATTCACAAAAAAAGATATATGAAAAAGCCCTCCACAGAATACACTGTGCATTTAGGAAAAAGTCGATTTTACTCCCTCACATATTCGTTTTGTCCATGTCACACTATAATAAAAATATCAGCTTAATTTACTCCCTCGTCCTATCAAATATAGATTAAATTAGTCCCTAACAAGGATTTCCACTCGAAATTGCTTACGTGGCATTATTTTGATTGGTCTTAGCTTGGACAGATAGCTGGCATGTACTGCATGTCACCCAAGCTGAGCCTAGTGGAGCGGCGTGCAAGCCGAGCAGCTTGTCCTTCCAACGCACAAGCCAAGCGGCGCGCAAGCCGAGCAGTGCACCCTGCCAGTCGCGCAAGCCGAGCGGCAGCATTTGCTTCGCGCGACCCTCCCCAGCCGGCCGGCCCTGCGCCAGGTTTGTAGTTGATGCGTGTACACACGTATCCGTTGTTTTTTTTTTAGCACAAGACACCACCCTTTATTACTCAATGGGAGAAATTAAGTTACAAACACCTTCAGGTGGAGCTAAAAACCAAACAAATCTACCTACATTATTATAAATAGAACTCCTCGCAAGGTTGTGGGCATCCGCATTTGATCCTCGATTCTCGTGGACAAATTCAGCTGATGCAAAACTTGTCATTCTAGCTACAATCTCCCTAACGATCGCGCCATACCGACCCATGCCGGTCCTCTTGATGTTCAGCACGACATTAGCACAATCACTTGCAATCTGCACCCGCTGCAGTGATAAATCACTGGCCAGGTTCAAACCCTCTCTACAGGCCATGGCTTCGGCGATTTCTGCATCCGCCGCACCTTCAGAGACGATTACTGAGGCACCCAAGAACGATCCTCTGTTATCACGCGCCATAGCCGCATAGGCTGCAATGTTAGAATTCTTGGACAAGGCAGCGTCAACATTGATCTTCATAATACCAGCCGGAGGAGGGATCCATCGGGGATGTGCTACTCTGCTGATCGCTTTTGGCCGTGCCACTGGTGCTACCAACTCGAGGTCCGAGAGGTACCTTTCAATGAAGCAATGTGTCAACATGGGACTCTGAAATTCTTGTTCATGTATAGCTTTCCTGCGTGCATGTCATATTGCCCATAGTCGCACCACCACTCGGGTTAGCTCCCGTTGTGACAAGGCCTCCATAATCCCTGCTAGCCATATTCTGGCGTCCTGTTCCTGGGCTTGACAAATAAAGTTTGTAATCTCCTCCTCCTCAAGCGCCCAGACACATCGTGCCATATGACACACTTGATCAGTGAATGTCTCCAAGAGTCCTCTGCACCGCAGAAAGAACACCTGTTATCCGTCGCCATGTTCCGATTAAACCTGTCATCATTGGTGGGCACGGACTGTCGCGCAAGCCTCCATAAGAACACACGTACCTTGGATGGCACTTTGACCTGCCACAATCGCGACCACTCCTTCTCAATTGCATTTGTATCTGAACGGTCAGCCACGTGCTCGAAATATGCAGTTCTCCTTGCCTTGTTCTGGACTACATTCTATACGCTGAGCGAACAGAGAATACCTGTCACACCCGGTTTTAAAGGCAAAACCAGGTGCATCTCATATGTGCGCCAGGATCAGTTTACACACATATGGTAGACGTCACAAGTGAATATCCATAACCATGCATAACGAAAAAGTGTTATAGTGCATTTATTACAATCTCAGAGTTGACACGAATGTCATAGCGGAAGACTTAAATAAACGTTCATCTAACGAAGCAAAAGTGACTCCAACTCCACAGGCATTGACTGGGGGAGACTCGCCTAGAACTCCTCAAAATCAGTAGTGAAATCCTCAAAATTCTCCCAATCTGAGCAGCATTCCGGGTGTAGTTGATGCAATAAAAGAAAGAAAGAAAACAAGCATGAGCACATGACGTACTCAGCAAATGTAATATGACATACAAGGCTGGGGCAAAAAGGCTGGCTGACAATACTGCAGTAAGCACTTTTAGTTGGTCAAGTTTTATTAAGCAACTATTTACTAGCAAATGAAAGTATATACCACCCACAAATTAATGAATGTCATATTCCCCAACATATTCATATAACCACGATTTAGATCATGTTCAAGTATGATTATCATGTAAGGGTCCAGGCCGCTCTTGACCGTGAGCACGGCTGTTATAACAGTTTTACACTCTGCAGAGGTTGTACACTTTCACCATAAGCCGTGATTCCCATTGCCGAAGCATTGTACCCTTCCCACACCACGTGGACCGAATACTGGATTTCACTATGAGACCTTTACAAAAGCACTCTAATAAATGATAGCCCGCTAAGGTTTCCGATTCAGAAGCAAAGCATAACCCTCCCTAATGAGGTCTGTCTCTTACCAAAGCCCACAGCTCAAGAGGACCGAGCTATACCCCGTCAACCGCCGCCCCCCATGCCCCTTTCGAGTAAAGCTACCATAAACCAGAGAACCTAATTAGTCTGTCAAAGCCAGAGCCACATGGCACTCATGGTTGTACTGTTTTCCTGGGTGGTTCTCCATGTTCCAATTTAAAAGATATGATCTTGTCATTTAATTAATTCAAAGAGTATTTGGAACATAGAGTAGGGGTTCATTTAACCAATCCCAGTTGAGCAAGCTAAGCATCATCTACCATGAAAGTTAATTAAATAATCCAGTTTCAGGGACAGGAAAATATAGTGGCTAGGCAAATCCTTAAATAGGAACCCATCAATTTAAGACACATGCATGGATGGTGAAATTAATAGTTATTAGGACATTTGCATGACATAATACACTTGCCTTCTTCCCAACTCTGTTGCTGCTCAAATCCTTCTCCAACAGTTGATTCTTCAGAGAAATCCTCGAACTGGTCGTTTCCTAATCACATCACACATTCACATGCAAGGAAACAATACAACAAATAAGAAACAATACACCAAACAATTCCAACAGAAGAAAACAACAGCACAAAACTAATCTACGCGTTACAACGAATGCGTGAGCGCGAGAATCACTCAAATCGGAGTTAAAACGCAAAAGATATGGCTTTTCTAAGGTTCAGGGACTTGCTGGCAAAGTTTTCAAAGTTCCAGGGGCTTAACTGCGAAAAACCAGGGGCTAAAACATAATTTTGTATAAAAACTCGACGGTTTTCATGTAAAAAGACAAAACTTGGACCTCGGGCGCAATTTTAAAACTTACAGGGGCTAAAACAGAAGAAAAAGGACCTAAACGTAATTATTTTTGAACTAACTAGGACCGCGGGTTGATTTCCAGAAAACTCAGGGGCTCTTTAGCAAAATTGACAGCGCTGACCGTTACGCAGTCGGTTTGACTCGGGGCTGAATCTATCGTGAGCCGTTGGATCTCGATCGAACGGTCGGGAACGGCTCGGGCAGAGGGGAGACGACGGCGCGACGACGGACGCGGCGGCGCCGCTCGTTCCCGCGGCGGAGCATCGCCGGAGCTAACGCGATAGCGCTCTACAGACCACCAAACGCGACCGGACTAAGTCGAGGAGGGAGAGGGGAGGATGGCGAGCTCACCAAGCTAGATCTCGTCGAGGGAGACGCAGCGACGGCGGCCGGCGACGATGAACGGCGGGCGGCGGCGCTGCAAATCGACGATGAGCACGGACGACGGCCGAAACGAAGGGGAAAACGAGGGGAAACTGCTCGGGCGGCCTCAATACCTTCACGTGAAGCTTCTGGCGCAGACGATAGGGGCTGAGCGTCGGTGCAACGACGGATCGACGGCGCGGCGGCAGAGCTTGGCGGCGGCGATGATGGCGGCTCGGGTTGCGGCTTGGTTGGGGAAAAATCAAGGGCGGGTGCGCGCTTTAAATAGGCCGGACACCGGGGCTTGGACAGGCGTGCGGTGGCGGGACTCGGAGTCGGCTGCGGCGGCGGCGCAGAACGGACTCGGGGGAGAGTCCCCGTCGGGGACGACGGATCCGACAGGTGGGTCCCACCTGTCGGCGAGAGAGAGAGAGAAAGAAGTGGAGCGGGCCGCGCGGAATAGTTGGGCCACGAAGAGGAATTGGGCTGGGGAAAAGAAATCGGGCCGGTTCGGGAGAGGAATGAAATAGAGGGAGCAAAGCCGAGCTGGGCCAAGAGTTGGAGGGGCAAAAACGAACTCTACCTATTTAACTTTTCTAAAACTCAAACAAAAGCAAATCAAATTCGAAGTTAAATAGAATTTAAATTCCAACTTGATTTACTAGCAACCAAAAATATATGCAACAGCATGAATGCAACAAAAACTTATTTTGACTAAAATAATTATTTAATGTGATATTTAAATTGATAAAAGGCTAGAAATTCCAATTAAATCCTAGAAAATTTATTTAAGCCTTAATAAATCCTAGAAAAATTCAAAGGGTTGCTGCAATTTAATTGTGATGAATTTTAGGGTGTTACAATACCCCGGATCTCTCATAGTGCTACGCCCAAAAGTCTTCTTTATCATCCGTAGCCAGGGGAATAGACTTGACTACTTCCTTATCCATCGGGCTTAGAACTAGATCGAGCTTCTCATCATCCCAGGACCGTGTCGCACTATTGATTAGTTCACAGACCATCTGCGGCGGGTCCGCACAATGACAACATACCGGCTTCAACAAGCCGTCGCGTGGCAACCAGTTTGTAGTCCAAATTTTGGTTGATGCCCCGTTGCCAATTCGCCGAATAATTCCCTCCTTTAACACCTCCTTGCCATCACATATAGCCCGCCACACTCGTGACGGTGAGCTGCCCAGGCCAGCATCCAGGAAGTCAGCGTCAGGAAAATAAACGGCCTTCAAGATTCTTGAACTGAGAGAGAGCTAGGATCCTGCATAATCCTCTGTGCCTGCCTCGCAAGTAGAGCTAGATTAAATAGCTCAATCTCTCGAAAGCCCATCCCGCCCATGTACTTTGGTTTGATCATGTCCTCCCATGCAACCCAACAAGTTTTCCTCTGACCTTCCTTACTTCCCCACCAAAATTTGCGAAGGAGACTATCAACATGTTGACACAAACCCCTCGGCAATCCGAAACAGGCCATTGAATATGTGGGGACTGCTTGCGCAACCGCCTTAATCAGCATTTCTTTTCCACCTGCCGAGAGTGTTTGTTCCATCCAGCCCTGAACTCGCTTCCAAACCCTATCCTTCAGATACTTGAAAGCACCATTAGTGGATGAACTAACATCAGTTGGCATGCCCAAATATTTCTCACTCAACGCTTCGTTATGGACATTTAGCACTTGCTTGATCTCATTGCGAGAATTACTGCTGCAGCCTTTGGCAAAATGAATGGATGACTTGTCCATATTAACTTGTTGACCCGAGGCTTGGCAGTACATCTGTAACACTTCCTGTACCTCCTCCGCACTCTCCCTATTAGCTCTAAAAAACAGCAGGCTGTCATCCACAAAAAGCAAGTGACTCACCACCTGTGCCGATGGTGCCACTTTTATCCCATTGAGGTGGGATGACTCAATTCTAGAATTTATAAGGCACGAGAGGCCCTCTTCTGCTAACAAGAACAAATAAGGTGAGATAGGATCACCTTGGCGAATCCCCCTTGTAGGTTTGAAGCTTTCCAATCGATCGCCATTGAACAACACCGAAAAGGAGACCATTGAAACCAGTCTCATAATCATCTCGACCCATAACTGATGAAAACCCAGTTTTGCCATAATAGCTCTGAGATAATCCCACTCCACCCGGTCATAGGCCTTCTTCATATCCAGCTTAAGAGCACAACATCGGTTCTCAACAGACCTCTTCTTCTTCATAAAATGCATGCATTCGTAAGCTGTAATAATATTATCTGTGATTAAACGACCCGGTACAAAAGCCGACTGTTCTTCAGATACAATCTCAGGCAAGATTTCTTTCAGCCGATTCGCTACCGTCTTGGATGCTATCTTGTAAATCACATTGCACA
The DNA here is from genome assembly GCA_033239725.1 of Echinochloa phyllopogon. Taxonomy (NCBI): domain Eukaryota; kingdom Viridiplantae; phylum Streptophyta; class Magnoliopsida; order Poales; family Poaceae; genus Echinochloa; species Echinochloa phyllopogon. Next base: position 14,958,249 of record BTCW01000015.1, on the reverse strand, counting down.
GGCTTATTGGTCTGAACTGACCAAAATTATCCGGACTCTCCACCTTGGGGATCAGCACGATACACGTGTTGTTTATAATAGTTAGGTCCTCCTCTCCCCGCAGTACCCTCTGCACGACGGCGATGACTTCTTCCCCACAAAGATCCCAATGGCGTTGAAAGAAGTGGGCAGGAAAGCCATCGGGTCCGGGTGCTTTCGTGGGGAACATTTGAAACAAAGCAACCTTTATCTCATCTGCCGTATACGGGCTAAGCAAACGATCGTTCATGGTAGTAGTGACTTTCGCTGGTACCGCTGATAGTACATGCTCCATGTTGTTCGTGCCCTCCATCGAGTATAGCTGCTTGTAGAAAGCAGTAGCCATCTCACCCAGCTCCTTCTCATCATCTGTGAATGCACCATCATCGCGTTTGAGATTGGTAATCATGTTTTTCTTCTTCCTCACTCCTCCAGAGAGCCAGCCACATCGGCCAACTTAGGGCTGTCCCAACCCATCATGTCTATGGGTAGTGTCCATGCTGCCATGTTAGCAAGACATCACCTTAGACACTACATTCTCCAACCCATGATTTCTTAGGATGGATCATTAATAAATTCATCATCTTTTCTCTCTACTAATCATACTTGTTCTTTTTCTATCATGAAGACAATGTCCTCTCTCAATACAAACTTTGGTAGTGTCCTATGCATAGGTTCTCGTGTCGACACTGGGTCTTGCATGAGACCCAGTTTCTTCCTCTTTCCATTCTCTCTCTTATTTAATACAGTGCCACACAAGCAAAAAGTCCTATGTGGCAGTCTAATTAATGCTATGGAAACCATCCTACATGGAGGGTTGGGACTGCCCTTATCCTGCAACTCCTTTAGCATGCTCGCTTTACCCTGATTATTCCAGAGCTGCAACATTGTAGAAGAAAAATCCTCATGAGATTCCCACATTAACTCATACCTGAACTGTTTCTTGGTTCTTTTTCGATGACGGGGTGGTGGATGAGCCCATCGTAGCACAATCGGCTCATGATCGGAGGCCGCCGCCGTCAAATGTGTCACCTTCGCAAGAGGGTATCTTGAGCACCAATCCGAGGTGGCCAGTGCTCTATCGAGACAAACATGACAGAAACTGCCCCCGTAACCTTCTTCTCAAAAGTCCACTTCCTTCCCTCGAAGCCGAGGTCGTATAACTCGCACACATCAGCTGTCTCCCGAAATCCTTGGATCTGGGCACGACTCCTCTCCTGGACGCCATCATGCTCATCCCGATGGAGGACTTCATTGAAATCTCCAATGCACACCCACGGCAGAGGTGATGATGCTTTGATTCGCTTCAACATATCCCATGTTTTGTACCTTTCTGACACCTGCGCTTCTCCATAAACACAAGTAAGCCTCCACGGCTCCGACCCATTCTCCGTAATGATAGCATCTATATGATATTGAGAGAACGGTAAGATTTGAACTCTAGTTTTATTATTCCAAAAAATCCCCAGACCACCGCTGCGGCCCGAGCTGCTTACATCAAAAGCATTGTCAAAACCTAGAGTACTTTTCAACCCTTTCACCCGCGTCTTATGAATTTGAGTTTCTAGTACAAAGAGCACGGATGGGGCAACACTCTTCGCTAGCTCGCGAAGCTCCTTCACTGTCGCGGCGTTGCCCAAACCACGACAGTTCCAGCTTAAACAACTCATTGATCCCGACGGGCCTCCTCTCCGGAGCCCGCTGAGTTTTTAATGGCACTATCAGCTATCTCAATTGATGATTGCTTCTTCTGCTTCTTCTTCTCTCTTGGCGAGACGCACTGTTCTGGAAGAGGGGGTATTGCCGTTTGCAGTATCCCTTGTCCCGCCTCCAGAGATAGTTGCCTCCTAGCTGCCGCCAGCGTGCCTCCCTTCTGTTCAATGAACGGGCTTGATCGGGCTGCTTGCCGTGTCTTTTAGCTCATCTTCATCATGCCTGTCTAAATCAGCATTTGCTTCGCGCGACCCTCCCCAGCCGGCCGGCCCTGCGCCAGGTTTGTAGTTGATGCCTGTACACACGTATCCGTTGTTGCTCGCCGCGTCAAGTTGAACCAAAACAAAAAGTCATGCAAGTAGCGAGAGCTACTTGCAAGCGTTCAGGACAATACAAATTGTACTCTCATCATGCTAAATGTGAGGAACTTCACAGGACACAAAACTTCACATGAACGAAAATAATACAGAGAGAAGTTATACAATGAAGACAAAACTAACAGCCAGGGTCAAGATGCAGGCGGGGCGGGCCTTGCCGCTAACCCGCTAGGCAGACCCGCGCCGCACGCCCGCATAACCTGCGCCGCATGGCCGCGCAATTAAAGTGGCTTAACGCGGACAGCCCAAGCGGCTTAGCGGCACCGCAAAGCCCGCAAGGAAGGAGATTGCAGCACCACAGTGCCCTCGCATCAGTATGCCAGGCGGCGGAACCCAATCTTGCCACCGGCGAAATCATGGAGCACCTCTATCATTTTCTGCTGCATGTTTCCGATGATCGCCGGCGCGCTGTCATCGTCGTTGGCGGCGAAAGTGAGGCATCTGTTGAATAGGATCTCCGACCTGTCCAGCTCCATGACGGCGTTCCGGTCGAACACCAGCGCCACCCGCAGCAACCAGACGAAGCGCACGCCGGCGAGGTCGTAGCATGTGTCGAGATCACCGTGACGAAGTCCAGCACCGTGCCGGCGGTGAACGCCTCCGGCGGCACGTTCAACGGCTGCCCGTTGACGCTGATGGCTAGGAGCAGCGGCGTCATGACGAAGCAGTGGGAGGCGCCGCCGGGGACGCCGATGCCGTAGGAGGCAGTAGGAGAAGGCGTTGCCGTAGGTGGCGGAGGTCTGGGCCATCAGCAACTGCACGCCGCGGCCGAGCGCCATGGTGTCGTCGGTGTTGGTGTTGTCGCGGCCGCGGCCTGATCCCTCTGCTGGCTTCTGCAGTCGAACCTGAAGTTGCTAACGGCGTTGCCGGAGTTGGTGGTGAGGAAGTCGGTGCAAATTCTTCATATGGCTGCTATTACAGAATAAGCTTTGGACGTGCGATCGCCTTCAACAGCGTGGGTGGCTCAATGGATATTTTTGCGCTCTTTGCGAACGCAGTTTGGAGAATGTGCAGCACCTATTTGTGGATTGTCCGGTGTCGAGGCAGCTATGGGATAACTTGGCCCGGTGGACTAATTCTGATCAACTAAGCCCTACTGCTTGGCCTACGGATGCGGAGGTAGTACGATGGTTTGAGCTCATGACTGGTCCAGCATCGTCCAGGCGCAAAGGGATTCGGACCTTGGTGATCTTAGGCCTCTGGAGCATCTGGAAGGAGAGAAACAACAGAGTTTTTCAGCGGCACACGAGATCGATCCATCGCCTTATGGCTGACCTACAGGATGAAGACATGACTTGGTGCCTGGCTGGGGCAAAACACCTTCAGCTCCTAGTTGATTTTCAGTACTGCGAGTAATTGCTTACTAGACTAGCTCTCCCCTCCCCTCAAGTAGTGCAGTCTGCTCTACTGGGTGTTCTGTAACTTTTAGCACAACTAGTGCTCTTGTAACCTCTGCTCCTTCTTCTTATTAATACAAGCCGGACTGGTTCCGGGTCTTTACAAAAAATAGATCCCGACGTACTTGCACTGGCGGTGTGGAAGCAGTTATGCGCCGAGGCCTTCTGACGACCGCGGCGGCGTGCATGGGCTGCCGCAAAGATTGCGAGAGTTTTGCAGCTTGATGCAGGGCGTCCCATGCGTCAGCATAAGAGCACGCGGCTCACGCGGACGCGGGGCGGACAGCCGCAACCCACCCCGCTTGCATCCTGAAGCCAGGGGGATCCCGGGAGTACATCTATACTATAAAGAGAATTAGATTTGAAAACACTTCTCACAATCTGAGCAAGTTTTCAAACATATGATAGGTTTCCTTAGTTGATGATTGTGTCCGAATTGAAATCTAATAATTACCATACTAGACTATCCAAATTTAATATATACAATTTGAGAAGGTTTTCAAACATATGATAGGTTTCATTAGTTGATGATTGTGTCCAAATTGAAATCATAATTACCATAATAGACTAGCCAAGACTTATATAAATCACGCCAACCAGCCGTCACTTCTCATTATCCCCCTTGACACTTGACATGTGGTTGTTCCACAAATCCTCCAGTAGAGAGATCGCCGCTCCGCCATCACCCGCGGTCGTCGGCTCAACACATATGTGCACCTGCACGCCGGAGCGTCTCCAGCTTCGGAGGCCGTACTACAGGGCATCGTGCATGATGGGCAGAGACAAGAACGCCGACGCCGTCGACAGCAATACGACAACGTCGGACGAGGAGGACGACGAGGTCAGAACCAGCAGCTTCGCCATGTCCGACGTGATGAAGAGCTCTGCGGCGGCGGCGTTGAGCCGGCGCGAGAGGTACTACCTGGTGGCGTGCAAGCAGATGGTGGGGTTGTTTGCGATGGTATGGGTGAGTCAAAGTTGGTGCCGCATGTCGGCCATGTCAAGTTCTCCTGCGTCGGCCACGGTATCATAGGATACTAGACTAGATAGTTAGATGAACTTGTCGATAGGATGAACTTATTGCGTCGACCGCGGCACATGCAACTATCGAATTGATTTAATTAGTTGTTAGATCCGCATGTTTACGTGATTTGCGGCACTGTTTGGATGTGTTTTTTCGGCAGCTCATACTTCATTTCTGAACATATATACAGTATGTATGTTGTCATATATACATCATGGTCAAAAGGAATTTGCCAGTATACTTGCAAAACTGGCGTATATGATTACGTTTAGATTAAAGTCCAATAATTTTATATTTTCTTTTTATTTTTGCAGTGTACAATACGGTAAGTTCTGCTTGCGATGTCGCGCCCTTTATGTTGCCATATTTAATATGTATAATCTGACCAAGTTTTTAAATAGATGGTAGTTGATGATTACATTTGGATTTAAGTCCAATAATTTTACATTTCCTTTCCATTTTTGCGGTGTACAGTATGGTAAGTTCTGCTTACGATGCCGCGTCCTTTATATTGTCATATTTAATATATATAGTCTAAACAAGTTTTAAAATAGATAGTTTTAAAATAGATTGTAGTTAATAATTACGTTTGGATTTAAGTCCAATAATTTATATTTTCTATCTATTTTTGCAGTGTACAATATGGTAAGTTCTCCTTGCAATGTCGCTCCCTTTATGTTGTCATATTTAACATGTATAATCTGAGCAAGTTTTTAAATAGATAATAGTTGATGATTATATTTGGATTTAAGTCCAATAATTTTACATTTTATTTCCATTTTTGCAGTGTAAAATATGGTAAGTTCGGCTTGCGATGTCGCGCCTTTTATATTACCATATATAATATGTATAATATGAGCAAGTTTTTAAATATATGGTAGTTGATGATTACGTTTGGATTTAGTGCAATAATTTTACATTTTTTCATTTTTACAGTGTACAATATGGTAAGTTCAGCTTGCAATATCGCGCCAATTATGTTGCCATATTTAATATGCATTATCTAAGCAAGTTTTCAAATAGACGGTAGTTGATGATTACGTCCGGATTTAAGTCCAATAATTTTACATTTTCTTTCCATTATTGCAGTGTACAATATGGTAAGTTCTCCTTGCGATGTTGCGCCCTTTACGTTGCCATATTTAATGTGTATAATCTGAGCAATTTTTCAAATAGATGGTAGTTGATGATTATGTTTGGATTTAACTCCAATAATTTTACATTTCCTTTCTATTTTTGTAGTGTACAATACGGTAAGTTCTCCTTGCAATGCCGCTCCCTTTATGTTGCCATATTTAGTATATATAGCCTAAGCAAGTTTTCAAATAGATGGTAGTTAATGATTACGTTTGGATTTAAGTCCAATAATTTTACATTTCCTTTCCATTTTTGCAGTGTACAATATGGTAAATTCTGTAGATATGACTATTTTCACCTGCTTCCAAATAGTTATTTGGATCTTCATCACACAATGGTACCTCCTCCTCCGGAAGTCTATAAGTTAGAGTAGATGTGCCAATTGCATGTTTAGTCTCTATTTATATTGTCGTTTGGAACATTTCGGTCTCGAATATTTACTTATTTGCCTTTGCAATATTTACTTATATTTATATATTATAGTATACACTTAAGTTCGATATTTTATCTATTATTCTCTCTTTTCGGTTTCTTTGATTCGACGTAGTGCTGAAACAGTTGATTACTGAGCCAGTGAAAGGTGAGCTCCAAGCGAATGTTTGTGAGTTTGTGATTCTAATTTGTGAATTCGCAAAAAGAGAAGAAGCATTGAGCATAAAGTAACTTGTACCGTGTGTCTTGCAAATTGAACATTTTCTTTAAATTACAATCAACTTTCTATTGAATTTAAGATTTTTCCCATGCCCTTTTTAAAACCCGTGCATACCAACTAGTCATGGTGGTAATACTTAAACTCGATTGATAGAAACACCATGTTAACCTACCAATTGCAGGACATGCCATGCCATGCCTCGCAATGCACATCCACATATACGATAAAAAAAAATCCCCAACGAGTAATTGAATTGCTTGAGGACATATCGTCGCAAGAAGAGAACAGTGCACTAGCCAGACAAATTCGCCTCCACCCTGTCCCATTGGAACTCAACTCGATCACGATTAATCCATGTAGCGAACATGGTCCCTACTCCTCACGTGCCCAGATCACTACAAGATCGCAATCCAATTTGCAGACAAATTGGTACTGGGTTTGGATTACTCACCTCAATCCCTTCGTAGTTTTGGATCCACGGGCGTCGCTCCACTCATCCAGTTCTTCCAGCGGCGGAGAGCGGAGGGAGAAGGAACCAACCGCCCAAAAACGACGAAAAAGAGCCGCGCGGAGGAGAGGGGGCAGCGATGGAGTGTCAGGGGCTCGGCTTAGCTGACAGTAGAGGTAAATGGCTTGAGGGCTTGGCTCTGCCATTATTAATGTGGCTCGGCTTCAGCTCAACTTTGACCCATACATTCTACGTCACGTGTCAACACAATTAGAACCGGAACAAATCCACGCCACATAGGCATTTTCGTGTGGAAATCCTAACTAGGGACTAATTTAATCTACTTAAAATAGAATGAGGTAGTAAATTAAGCCGGCATTTTGGTTAGGAGGTGAGATGGACAAAGCGAGGGAAGTAAAATAGATTTTTTCCGTGCATTTATATCATGCTTATGATGGAGAAATTATTCACCGAGCCTACTCTGTTTTTGTGTTTTTACTACTGAAATAAGTACTGGCTGCAAAAATTAAATAAAGAGAAAAGAGTATGGAAAGCCAGGGTATTGTCCAAGTCGTTGCTTGGCCCATGGATGGCCCAGATGAACCACTGACTTAATCTGAATCTCATCCAGGTGACCATATCCTCCTTTTCTTCCTCCCCTCTCGAAAAAGAAAAAAATATTTTTCTCCTCTGTCGCTCTTCCTTCCCTGGCGGCGACGACTACGCGAGCGACGACGAGGCGGGGAGCGGCGGCGGCCTACGATACGTCTTCACCGATTCGCCGGCGACGATCACCCACAAGGTATGCCTGCCCCTTCTCTTCCCTTCCTGCTGTGCGTAACGGAGCACTCCAAACCCTAACGTAAGCTCGTTGTTTTCGGATCTGACATTCAGCGCTCCCAAGCCTGCACAAAATAAAAAGAAAGTAGTCTTAATCGCATACACTAGCATAGTAGTTGTCTCTTATCCCCCATCAGTGAGCATTTATGTAAGTGATATTGCCAAAAACAATGATCAATGGTGGGAAAGATATTGGGGATCACTAGCCAAGCCAGCCAGGTGACGTAATCGATGGTGCTATATGTTAGCTTGGACAGAGCCATTCCTCATGAAGAGCTTGAGGTGATGACTGATAGTGCTGTACTCGTACTTTTGGTTGTGACAACTGCTATTTGCTCCTTGAAACTGGCCATAAGATGTTACCGATGGTTCCTTGTATTGTAAACAAGGGCTTGGTTTCATGGTTGCCCAAATTCAGCCACAAGGCCAATCACTAGATGATGGCTAAAAACAAGCCATCTGTTGATGAGAACAAAACGGAGAAAGGATCCTTCGTACATCTAGATGCTCCTATTGCTCTTAATTGGAAAGAACCCATGTGTTGCCATGAGACATGTACAAATCCTGGCCCTGGACACTGGTTTATGTTGGATGGGAAAAGGCCTTAGTACTAAATTTTTTTTAGTTTTTCTAGTAACTTTAGTAATTCTGTTTTGCTCATTTTTTAATACATCAGGAGAAAATCGAGTAACCCTGTAGTGTTCACACAAGTTAGAACTGATGCTACTTTATTCTTAGAAGATTACTCCCTCCGTTCCAAATTACTATTCATTTTTTTCTCACAATGTTTGACAATTCGTCTTAATAAAAAATTTAGCCTCAATATATGAAAGAATAAGTCATGTTTAAAATATCTTTGATGATAAAATAAGTCACGAACAAAATAAATGATACTTGCATGATTTTTTGAATAAGACGAATGGTCAAACGTTGCTAATAATATTTTGGAACGGAGGTTTTTTTTCTTACCCTCTTCATTTTAAAATTCTGATACAATAGCTTCACATCTGTTATAGATAGTCATCTATGGGTGTGCTTTGTTCTAACAGTCAATGTGGAGCGTGAGTAAAAATAGAACATGCAATCTTCTTTCATATAGTCTTGTTTCACTCTCTTTTGCAGACAAACATGTACTCTCAAAGTTTACTAGTACTAATGAAAGTTTGAGATGAGTTTACCGGTCCATTGAATAAAACTTCAGTTCTGTCTCTTACTGTGTTCATGTAAGCAGCCATTGTGTTACAGTAGTATTAGCATGCATCAATATGGCATTCTATTGTATATGGGATTGATTGCTGTCTATTTCAAATGTATAAGTGCATGTCGTAATGTGTATGCATATTCTTCAGAAAATTAAAAACATTTTGCACAGGATTTGGCTCACCGTGTCTCTGGATTATACCAAAAATGAAAGGATACAGATTTTTATTCACTGATTCATTAGCTTAGTATGTCATTCTCATGGGCTAGTTTCGTGTCAACTGTTCTTTAGAGGTTTTTCAGCTAAGTTATCTTTGTACCTCATCAGACATTGCTTAGATCAGTGAGCTTTATATGGATAATATATACCCTTGAAGTATATTTACACACTGCTGTTTCAATTGTAACTGTCATATAGAGAGCATTGTCTGATTAATTTAGTATACGATGAGTAAATTCTGGATTATCGACTTAGGATGATAATTGATATCAAACACAATAGATATGTGGGATATGACAGCACATTCCTTGTTCGCATAAATGCTGTTGTTAGCTCATATGTTTATACCTTGCCTGCACCTATATCCTGCTTCCTGAAATTATTTCTATATGTTTCTTTATTTCCTCAATGAAAACTTTAAGAAGCTGTATAATGATTTGCCTAACTTCAGCAGATTTTCTGCATAAAGATTGCACGAGCTTCATTCACTTTTCATCAGTTGGAAATTAAGAAACTTCAAGCATGAGGTCAGTACTCCTAGTTCATCCCTGAGTTTCAAGTAACAGACAGTTTTTAGGGTCTCATGAACCCATTTATATATAGTTCATGCTTTCATATTCATTCTCAGTATTCTTACGTTTGAATCTAACCAAATTGCAAATGGTATCAGCAAAAATGTCTCCCAATTCCTAAGTATTGTCATCTGCATGTGAAGTATGACATGCTAAATCTATTTTTTCTTTTCTCATGATCCTTTTAAGCAACACTGCGTTTTTGTATGCATATGAACACTTCGCTCTTACTACTAAACTATGCCACTGTTTACATCTTGCATCGGACATACAAATGTAGCTGGGGAGGTTTAGATATGACTTATGTGTTTACTGAACTCATGCAGATGACCACATCATCACAAAATGTTAATCCATTTTGGAAAGTGTATACTTATTGAAATGATTTTACTCTCTATATACTCCAACCTTGATATCATAAAAGGAGTTTTTAATAGTGTGTAGTTTGTTAATTGTTATCACTACTTTTCTTATGTTCGGTGCTTCCCTTGCCTGTTTGGATGGTGAGTATTGTGAGATTGAGATAATTTTGTGCTAGATCATTGATTGCAGCTGGGTTGTTATCTCCAATGAAGATTCATCATGCTGTTGAGTGTTGGCATTTTTAATTGATGAAATCAGTTGTGTTGCTTGAAAAAAATCTTTATTATTCACTTGAATGGAGAACTCATGTTTTAATTTGAAATGACTTGCTCATTTGGTTTCTACTTTGTGAATGATTGAGTTTAGAACTGAGATGATGCAGGCAAGGCTATTTTCAGCATTGTAGGCAAATGTTGATTTCCACTGCTTTTGCTAAGTTTTAGATCCTTACACCTCAAAACTGGAAGGATCCGTAGGAGCTGATATATAGAATAGCTTTTGCTGATATTTGAAAATAAAAATGCTTGATTGTCTTTCTTGTTTGGAGTTTGTGATGTCACTCCAGAATTGAACATATCGTATGTTACATACGCATACAGATAGCACAAGCATGATACAGCCTAACTGTTAGGGTTTTATGGTTATTTTCTTGAATTAGGTTCTGTTACTTTAACCATTTTTTCATTTTTTCTGTAGCTCTCACCGTGTGAAGTGGAATGAGGACAATTTGTATGAGATTGAGTCAAACAAGCCAGTAAGGCAGAAGATAACAGAGCCAAAGACACCATATCACCCTATGATAGATGATGATGATGGTATGTACATTGCTACTTGCATTGAATATTACCAATTTAAGTACTCTTAGTGCTCACACAATGATTAGTAGGGTCACTCGTTGTTTTCTAGGATCCGTATCGCCAACACGTCCTTTTGACAAATGTCTCGATGAGACTGTCCAGGCTGAAGCTATATTGACAGCCTTAAATGGCGTGGCTTCTTCAAGCAATACAGATTCAAAGGATGGTGGTTGGGCATCCTCAGATGATGAGACAGATGCTATGGAACAAGAGGATGGTTAGTTTTTTTGTGCTACTGCTATATTTTATTCTGCTGTCAGCTCAAAATTCTGTTAATTTCTGAAAGTGTAGTGAAATGGCAAATTAATATATTTTTTAGTGGAAAGAATATATTCGCTGTCTATGTGAACAACACGAAAATAACTAGTCTTGAAGAATTATGTATATAGTAGTTAAAGATGGCACATGTTTAGTTGGTAGAGTAATTCGCACTTTCATTTATCCCCCCAAGTGGAACTGTGCAACTCCATTCCCCTCTAGCAGCTTCCTTAAGTGAAGTTCATAATTGATCCAACTAATGACTACTCAAGATAGCTACTTTCAGTTTTCTAGCTATCCTCTTACTGTTCTTTCTGTTCCTTGGACCTTGGGCAGACAAATGTCATCTTAAAAACCACCACATATGTAGGGCACATGCAAGAATTAAATACTATGCCATTATCTTTCCGATGGGCGATTTATTATTACTTGCTCTATATTCGGAATTAGGGATGGAAGTGTGTGTAGTTCTGGGTCATTTCTTTACTACAGTATTTCAGTTCAATTAAATGAGTTTTGGGTTCGCCAACCCAGAGAAAACAAAACTTGCATCCCTACCTGGAATACATAATTATCATTATGTAGTCCCGGATGTTCCTGTTGTGACCTTTTTGTAAAATTATTGGAACATACAGTTATGTTGGGTTTCATGTAGGTCCAGAAGGTGACACAGCAAGATTGAGTTTCAAGGAACATCGTCGTGCCCACTATGATGAGTACCGCAAAGTTAAGGAACTGATGCGCACTGGATCCATTGTTGAGGATGAAGCTGATGAGAATAACAGGGCTGCAAACAACAGCGAAGGCAAGGGCATGGGAAAGGGTGCGGCAGTCGACAACAGGAAATCCTCAGCGGAAACATGAGAGTTCAGATGGTCCTGTTTGATCTGTTCTTCACTAGAGGAATGCCCATTGCCGCAGCTGAAACATGTTGTTTGCCAAAGTATGCTACAGGGTGCTTGGTGTGTGTAAAATCTGTGGTTGAGTCAGATGGTTTTCTGTAAGCAAAGCCGTCATTACTCCTATTTTATTTTTGGATGCCGTCGTGCCTATTACGGTTTAGATGACCAAAAGTTCTAGTGGAGTTGGTTGCTTGCTCGTTGTGCCATTTGATGGCTCTTACATTTTCAATCAACGAATATGTTGTGGCTATCGTGAACTGCTTGATGCTGAGCTCAATAATGTGGGATAATCATGAATGATTGTTTGTATTAGCAAAATTGAGATCAGGCCCCTATTTTTTACATAATGTAATGATTTTTGTTTGACTTGCTAGCAGTTACTGTGCTACATCAGGACGATGACCTTTTCGGTAGTCTGTTAGTCTGCAGAATTACACATGTTCAGCAAATGCCAAGTAGGCATCTGATTAGAATGATTTAGCCAAATCAATAATAGGTGCACTAGATTTTTGTAAAAAATGTTGATCCATCAAAAGTGTCTTACAGATTCCAAGAATTTGCATCACAAATTGGATTATTTTCCTCTAGGCTATAGCCAACCTGGATACAAGTAGATGCAATGTTTTTTAGATTGAGAGGACACTTCCATTAATCACTCTGTCCAGGCAATTGATGGACAGTAACACAGCCACACATCCAGGTACGTAGTCTTGCCACAGCAATGGAGAAGATTTGCAACTTAAACCCAACGCTGTGTCTTGATGTAGGCTCTGAGAGACGGTCCTAACAGAGAAGTCAAACAACAATTTCTCTCTGATTTCCCTAAATATTATGGCCAGAGGTGATTATATCACATCTTGTTTACCTAATCGATTCAGCCAAAATTGCAGCATCAGTCTCGACGATAATAAGCTCCGTGCCCAGCCTCGCTGCTTGCTCAATCCCCTTCCAGCTTGCCGCCGTTTCAGCATGTTAAGCATTCATCAGGCATTCAGCTGAAACCTGCACCCGCCACCAAAACTTAACCTGCATTATCTCAGATAACAAATCCTCATCCACCTTGGATTGCTGGCATATCTGACAACAGGAGTATTGAGTTGATGAGCTATGTTCCATGCCATCATATGATAGAGGACATCAATTACCAACTCCTGTGCACTCTTCCTCCTCTCCCCAACATTCCGTTTATTGAGTGCAGACCACCAACATCACATGAGGAGAATGACTTCCTCTTGTATGTCACTCTGAAGGTACCAAATTTGTGCAAGCATATCCTTCCGAATTTTCTGTAAGTTTACTCACTATTTCTGTAAGCATAATCTCCAGGTTCAGTAGCAGTCAACACAGACCCATGTCATTACAATTGAGGAACAAGTGGCCCATATCCTCATCGAATTCACGGCACATCGGACTGAGGATGTCCAGCTTGACTCGATGCCTACTGATATTCAGTTTGACCTTAAGAGAGTTATTGGCAAATTGCCATACAAACACTTTCACCTTACTTGCAGTATCCAACCTCTAAATCTTCTTCCACTCAAAGTAACAGCCAGCAGTGATTCATCCCGGGAAATCCTCCATATCTTCAAATGGTGGCTTTGATAAAATGATTTGCACCGAGATCGCGCGACTATAATTGAAAGAAATTCAGCTTAAAAGAGGATAAAAGGAGGTACAGATCACTATGTTTATGATTCTGAATCTGTAATTGCATTTAACAAGATCACACACCAACAGCCGTACCATGTCGATCAAGTTCATGGCTCATGGCTCATGGCTGACCAGTAACAAACCGTGAGCCCAAATAAGACGAAGGTAACTTTGGAGCAGCTTGCTTGGGACTGCACCAATCTAAGACCATTTCAGGATTTTAGGTGTACACCATTATTTATGCTTTATCTGTTTGAGCACAATATCAAATTTTCCAGGAGGGATGGGTCAAAATCAGGACAACCGGGACATTATCATGCGAGTATAGTTCAAACAAACAAGTTCTGCATACGAAGGATAGGAACCAATCAGTATGATCTGAATCTATACCAGTACCAATTGACATGCTGATAAACCAATAGCCATACAGTCTTGAAGAATATCCAATAGCTACTAGCTAGTGCTTAATCCGATCAGAACAACTTGCATAATACTATCCAGTATCCACTGAGAATCAATCACTGCATAAGGGAAAACAGCAGAAATCCATCCGCTCTTCTCGATCACGGTTTTCAGGGCTCATCATCGAGACGAGGAAAGGGATGAACTCACGAACAAGGCAAGAACACGAGAGATGACCAAATCAGAACCAAAGGACCTTGATCAGTGTTCTGTCTAAAGCAGGCTCAGGAGTCAGGAGGGCCCAGCCGGCCAGCTTGGTGCTCTCCTGCTCAGACTTGCGCGCGTTGTTGACGTCGCGCCAGGCGGAGGCGCGGTGGTCTTCGATGCTTCTCTCCACGCCGGGGAGATGCGGATGGTCAAGCAACAGCCTGACCGCCGACAGGTGGCCGCAACACAGCGCGACGTCGTCGCACGCGGCCGCGGCGCAGGCCCCGGCGCGCTTGAGCTCGTCCAGGCCTAACCGCAGCATTTCGTCGGCGACGGAGATGTCGAGGTCGTCGGTGGGGTTCGGAGGGGCGGCCGGTGCTGGAGGGCTGGCCGGGTCCGGGTCGTCGGTGGGCCTGTGAGGGGCCGGGGCGCGGCGGAGGGCGAAGAGCCTGGCCGCCGCAATGAAGGAGGCGGTGGTGGCGAGGTCAGCGGACGCTTCCGCCAGCGTGTCCTCCGCCGCGTCGGCCACGTCGTCCGGCGAGCCGAGGTGACCCAGCACCTCGCAGATCGGCCCGTGGGCTCGGGCGCAGCGGTCGGTGCCCTCCTTCACTCGACGCCGGGCAATCACCTTCCATGCCTCCCGCGCCATCTCCTTCTCGCTCGCTCGCTCGCTCGCTCGCGGCGGCCGGCGGGTTATGTTTCTCTTCTGTTTCTGGAAGAAGGCCTCGCCGCCGTGGGCGCCGTGGCGTGTTCTGAAATAGCCAGCCTGGCGGAGTGGACCCCACGGCCGCAACGGATTATTTACCTTGGTTGGATTCCACACCAAGGGGGAAAAAAGTGAAAATAGAATAACTGGCAGTAGAAACAACGGGCCCACCACGTCAGTCGCAGTAACCGGCGATGAGTTGCGCAGATTTTCACGGTAAAAAGCCGCATTTTCTCAGTGGGCAGTCCTATAAAAATTTCCAATCCTTCCTTGAACATCTCCGTAAACGGAGAGAGAAGACGAAGAGAAAGAGAGCGCGCGTGGTCGGCGGCAATGAAGCACTGGAGGGAGCTGGCGGCGACGGCGCCAGGAACACTTGTGACAGTCGCCCTCGACACCACCACCGGGCTCCGCGGCACGGTCGCCTCCGCCCACAGGATCCTCGGCGCGGTCGTCCTGCTGCTGCGCATGCGCCTGGACGGCGCGACGCCACGAGCGGCCAGCTCCGGCACGGCCACTTCGGTCTGCTCCCCTCCGCGGTCCTCCGGGCCGCCCTCCCCGAGCTCGACCGCCTCGCCGCGCTCCACGACAGGGCCGCGTACGCCTTCAGGCCCTACTTCAGGCCCTACTCCTGGTCGTCGACGTCCCTGCGGTTCGCGCTCAACGCCGCCGCCGCCGCCGGCTTGGCGCTGCGAGCCCTGTGCCGGATGCGTGACGAGGTGGCGCTGGAGTTCTACGACGCCACGAGGGTTCTCGACCGCTACCGCTAGCTGGACAACGCCTCTGGGCACGGCCTCCATCCATCTCTGAATCTGAAGGCCAGGACGTGAGTTCTCCCCCCTACCCAGACATGGCGAGGCGAACAACAGATCCATTGCTTGCTTGTTGCTCGCGTGACGCTGTTTTGATCGACCATTCGTGCTTGTGGAGGAATTACATACAGTCATGCGAATGCTGAATATATGCCAAACGTGACTGCACCAAGTGCACTGATCTGTCATGGCCGTCAAACTTCAAAGTGCACTTGTTTTGATCGATTTGGAGCATATCTCTGCTCATTTCCTAGAATTTGCTTTACCTACTGATATTGCATTGCATCTGATGGAATTCTGGGTACTCTGCTATGCAAACCAGTTACTAGTATATGTTGATGTTTTGTGAAGTGTCGTACATATTCACGTTTTGAGTTATTATCCGTTCATGATGCACATCTGCAAAAGGTTTTACCATGACAAAAAGCAAAATGCGATTTAACTTCTGCTTATCCGATGTGCGAAATGTATGTTCTGTGTTTTGGAGCATATCTCTGTTCATTTCCTAGAATTTTGTATAGCCAAATGTATGAGCACAACAAAGATAGCCAAAAATGACTGTCAGACAATTTTCCGACCAACACTCGTTGAGTACAAATTACCAAATATATAGCATTAGCATGTGGATTCGTGGAGTGACCAATTGATGCAACCAGTGGCGAAATGAAGAGATGGAATTAGGAGGAGACAGGCCAACCCATATAACAATGTACCTCATTTTTTCCTGACAATATTAAAGTTTTTGACAAATGGAATTAAAACAGGACAATTGCAACAAGATCGCGCGACTTTAATTCAAATGAATTCAGCTTAAGGGGGGCAAAGGGGCTACTGAGCACTATGTTTATACGTTTAAAAAAACGATCACTATGTTTATGATTCTTCCTCTGTACTTGCACTCACACACCAGCAGCCGTACATCCAATATGCTCCAGTTTTTATTTTGTTAACTCACTCCAAGTCGAGTTCATATAGCCCATGGCTATTCATGCAGCCAGCAACAGATCAGGAGACAAGATAAGTGGAAGGTGACTACAGAATTGCTTGCCACTTGCTAGGGACAACTCAACAATCTAGCACCATTCCAAACTTGTTGTTATACCATTATGACTCATCTGTTTCAGCACAATATCAAAATTTCCAGGAAATGCAATAAACCAGGAGAGCTGCAACATTATCATATAGTTCAAACAAACTCAGCATACAGAGGATAGGAACCAATCAGTATGATTGAATCTGTACAACTGACATGGTCAGGACTCAGGATCGAGGAGACCAACAGACACACAGACTTGCATAATATTCACTAGCACTTAAATCTGATCAGAACAACTTGCATAATATCCACTAAGAATAAATCATAATACGAAGAAATCTGGAAACGGCAGAATTGAAGTCATCTGCTAGTTATTTTCAATCACAGTTTTCCATCAGTATGATCTGAATCTGTACAGTTGACAATTGACATGCTGAGAAACCAACAGCAATACAGGGTAGTGCTTAATCCGATCAGAACAATTTGCATAATATCCACTAATTGAGAATCAATCAATGTATCAAGGAAACAGCAGAAGTCATCTGCTCTTTACTATCATAGTTCCTGTGCTCGTCATCAAGACAGAATGGGATGAGTTCACGAACAGGGTAGTTCAGTAGTACGGCAAACGCAAGCGCTCATGGAAATCAGAACACGAATGGATCTTGATCGGCGCCGTCTAAAGCAGCCGCGCGAGGGTGTTGCAGGCCAGCGAGATGCTCTCCTGCTCCATCTTCCGCGCGCCGTCGAGGTCGCGGCGAGTGGAGACGCGCAAGGAGTCGAGTACGTTCCCTGGGAGACGCGAGTGGCCAAGCAGCAGCGTGACCGCGCACAGCTCGACGCGGCACTCCTCCGCCACGTGGCACGCCTTCTCGGCGCGATCCCTGGCCTGGTGGAGCTTCTCGAGACCGATCCGCAGGTCGTGGCCGGGGACGTCGTCGGTGGAGCTCAGAGGGGCCGCCGGGCTCGGTGCGGCGCCGTGGAGCGCGATGGTCCTGGAGGCCGCCATGAGGGACGCAGCGGTGGCGAGGTCGCGGGACGCGCCCGCGAGCTTGGCCTCCGCCCGCTGCGCCCAGGCGTGCCAGGCCGCCGCGTCGTCGGCCGCGTGCTCCGGCGCTCCGAGGTGCCCCAGCACGTCGCAGATCGGCCCGTGGGCGCGGGCGCAGCAGCTGGCCGCCTCCCCCACCCGCTGCCGAACAACCGCCTTCCATGCCGCCTCCGCCGCCATCTCTCTCTCTCTCTCTCTCTCTCGCGGCGTGATCCAAATGGCCAGCCTAGCCAGGTGGACGTGGACCCCACCCACAGGACCGTAACGGATTGTTTACCTTGCCCTGTGGGTAAAGGCGGAGCGGTAAAATTTAGTGGGGTCCATCATTCAGTGAGAGCGATTGGCAGTGAATTAAAGCTGATTCTCTCGGTAAGTCGTAGCGAAATTGAAAGCTGCACTTTTCTCCTATATATATAAATTTGCTCTTCGTCTCCTTCCTCCCGCATCCCAGTTCCCACTTCCCATACCATCATACGAGCGCACACGGAGTGAGGAGAAAAGAAGAGAGGAGGAAGAGAAAGGAATGGCAGAGAGAAAGCGCGCGCCCGGAGCATCGGGGAACTGGAAGAAGGCGGCGGCGACGTCGACAAGAAACCTGCTGATGGTCGCCATCGACATCACCAGCGGGCTCCGCGGCCCGGTCCATTCCGCGCACGGGTTGCTGGTCGCGGTCGTCCGGGCGCTGCGCCTGCTCCGGGAGGGCGCGACGCGCGGCGACATCGCCGGCGCCACCGGCGGGCAGTTCGGCGGCGGACCCCCCTCCGCGCTCCTCGACGGCGCCCTCACCGAGCTCACCCGCCTCCGCGCGCTCCACGCCAGGGCCGGGTGCGCGTTCGCCTACAACGTCGTCGCCGCGGTCGGGCGGCTCGGCCGCGAGGATGGCGACGACCGCCCGGACCCGTCGTTGGTGGCGAGCTGGGACCGCTGCCACCACGACGCCAACGCCCGCGCCAGGGACGCGATGCGGAAGCTGAGCTCCGCCGCCTCGATCGCCCGCGCGGCGGAGGACGCGGTCCGCGTGCTCCGGTCCTTCCCTCGCGGGTCCGCCGGCTGGACCGACTGGACGTCGGCGGCGCTGCGGCTCGCGCTCCACGCCACCGTCAGCGCCGCCTTCGCGTGGCGCGCCGTGCGCCGGATGCGCGACGCGGTTGCGCTGGAGTTCTGCGTCGCCTCGAGGATTGTCAACAGCTAGACGCCTGGAGGCTGGAGTTCCCCAAGCACGCTTGTTGCTCGCCAATGCATCCGCGTCGATCGATTTCTGCAGGCCGAGCTTGTTGCTCGCCTGACGCCATTTTTGACCCTTCGTGTTTGCTGAATGCTGAATGCCAATGTGATTGCACTGCACGTAGTGCGTTGATTGGTCTGTCATGGTCGTCAAACTTCAAAGTGCTCTCGATCGATTAGGAGCATCTCTGCTCATTTTCTAGAATTTGGCTTGTCTACTGATATTGCATCTGATGGAAATTCTTGGTAATCTGCTAGTTGTTGATGTTGTGTGAAGGTGTCGCATATTCACGTTCAGTTAACTGTGTGATGCACAACTGCAAACGATTTTACCAGTAATAAAAGTGCATTTAATTGCTGCTCAATTTGATGTTCATGGTCATTCTGGTCTTCTGAAGTCTGAATTTAGACACATTGAGTCTGGTTAAAACGGCCTGAATTCAGGAACAGGAAAATACACGCAGAAGGCAACCGAGGTAGTTCTAGGACTGACCACTTTCAGATGTCCTGCCGAATATAAGGTTTTGTATAGAGAAAGTCAGAACAAAAGATTGCAAGTAGTAACAAGCAAGACTAAAAAGCACAACAAAGATAGCCCAAAATGAATGAATGCATAAAGGACAGACAATTTCCTGCCCAATACTCCATGTTGCAAGACTCTCCATGCAACCAGTGGCAAAACCAAGAGACAGAATAAGGGGAAGGTGAACAAACCATTAACCATATACTATTGTACATCATGTTTTAACTAACAACATCGATTTTTTCAAAAAATGGAAGACAACTGCAATTCCAACAGGATCACACAATGTCATTGGGGTACTGGAGGTGAATTCTAGGCTTCTAGTACTCCGTAGCAGTTTCTCGCGGTAAAACGCTGTAAAAAGCCGCATTTCTCACCAGCTCGCGCTGCTATAAATTTGCCTCCTCCTTCCTCCCGCATCCACGCCATCACACGAGCCCAGGAGGAACAAAGAGCGAGCGAGCGAGCGAGAGGGCGGAAGGGGAAAGAGCGTGCTCGGCGGGAATGGAGGAGCACTGGACGGAGCTGGGGAAGACGGTGACAGGCGCCCTCGCGAGGGTCGCCCTCGACACCCACAACGGGGTCCTCCCCGCCGCGGCCAACTCCGCCCACAGGAAGCTCGGCACGGTCATCGAGTCGCTGAGCATGCTCCAGGACGGCGCGACGGCCGGCGACATCGGCGCCGCCCTGGCCGGGCAGTTCGATGGCGAAATCCCCTCCGCGGACCTCGAGGGCGCCCTCCGCGAGCTCGCCCGCCTCTTCGCGCTCCACTCCGGCGCCGGGAACGACTACAACCTCTACGTCAGGCGCTACGCCCTCGTGAACACCACCGCCGCCGGCGCCGACCGGGAGGCTCTGGACACGCTGTTCCAGGGCTGGGAGGTCCACAGCCGCGACGTCTTCAGCCACGCCGAGACCGCGAGGCGGTGGCTGCGCTCCGCCGCCTCCCGCGCCCACGCCGCCGAGCAGGCGCGCCGCGTGTTCGGGTCCTTGCCGCGCGGCTCCCGCGGCTGGATCGACTGGACGTCGGCGGCCATGATGCTCGCGGACAGCGCCGCCGTCAGAATCACCGTGGCGCGGGGCGCCCTGCGACGGATGCGCGACGCGGTTGTCCTGGAGCTCGACGACGTCCGCAAGCTTGTCCGCCGCTGCTCCCAGGGACGATAGCGCTAGCTAGACCAGACGATGCGAGCGAGTTCTTCCATTCCCAGACTTTGCCGATGATCAGCCGGATGTTGCTATGCTTGCTGACGCTCCTCGCGTGAGGCTATTTTTGATTTTTGACCCTTCGTATTTGTGGAGCAACTAGAATAGAATCATGTGAATACGTACTGGACACCAACGTGATTGCATTAGTACGTTAATATGCCATATGCTCGTCAAACTTCAGAAAACTGTTGATTAATGATTTGATGAATATGGATCTCTGCTGTTATTCTAGAACTTGATTTGCCTGGTGATGTAGGCCGCGTTTGGTTTGCCGGATCGATCGGTCCGGAGATGATCGAACCTGCATCCGAGGCCAATTAACGATGATGTTTGGTTAGAGTCATCGGACGATGTTTCATCATGCGGTTCGTCACGAGCTGTAATCGTAGGCTAGTGTGCAGCAGAGGTGCCGAACCAACTGATCGAATCCGGCAAAAAAACGCCGAATGACTCGATCCTCTTGCAAGCAGGTCAGTCCATGTCGGATGGGGCCACTCCCTAAACCAAACACGCTGGTAATGCCACTGTGCGCACCCTTTTTTGTGTGGCTGCGACGTGGACCCAAGTGAGGGAGGGATCACGAAGTACGGAAATCTTGAGACGCGGAGGACAGAGAAATCACGGAGTAGGATCACGGAGCGTCGGATCAAATCACGAAGGGCATCGCGAGGGGTGCGCACGGTGGCCGCGGTGCCCACGGTGCGCACCCTATTTTTTTTCCGTAATGTTGCATCTGATTGAACTCTGGATAGTCTTCTGTGGAAGCTAAATTAGTATTAGTTTGCTGATAACGTGGGAGGTATTGCCAGTCTCGTTGGATCATCAGGTTTTGATCCACAGCTGCAAAAGCTTTTGCCAATAACAGCAAAGCATATATATGGGGTTACTACTGATCATGTGCCGATTCGACGATATGAGGTTTACTACTGATCATTTTGGGTTTTCTGATCTTAGACTATGGACATCTTGAAAATTGAAACACAACCTAAAACGGCCGTCAGATCATTCCATCCGTTGAGCTTTTTAATCTTGTCGCATTCAAAGCTATAGCTTAATCCAAGTAGTTGTTTAAAGCAACACGCTATTTAGTTGCTTAATGCAATCTAGTAGCATGCTAATTGATAGTTATTTACTCCCAAAAGCAACAAGCATCTAATTGATAATTGACACATTTTCTAAACTCGACCTGCGGGGTAAGACAGCCCCGGACATTTTACTAAAAAAAGACATTCTCATGTAGGTTGAGAAAACTTCTGAACCCCTACCCCACCCTTACACGGTGGCACCGCTGTCCGTGTGAGACGACCAACGACGTGAGCCGTGTCTTAGACCTGTGATTTGTCGTGATGTCAGATGAGAGGATTTTTTAGTACCAGCCTAGAATTTGCTCCCACGGGAAGTCGAATCTAGGACTTAGGGAGTGCTACTGAGACCATCTAAACAGTCAAGCTAGAGGTCCTTTCACACACATTTTCTAAACTCACCCATAATGGATAATGCCTGTGAACAAGAATAGTAGTAATGTGAACTGATTTCCATTTGTTGATTTGTACCAAAGAAAAAATAAGGTTGAATTAATTGCGCTCTTGTATTCTGTTTCCAAACTCACTCCAAGGTTTTCGGCTGCTAATGGATAACATCCAAATGGGTTTTATTGGGTGGGTTCTGACGGATGGGTTCTATATTTTCTCAGGTTACTGAACTCCCCAAATTTTTTCTGCAAAGATCGAATAACATACCCAGGATTTGGGCATTGGTTTGGTCGAGAGAAATGATTTGCGCCACTCCCACGAGATATGGAAACCATCTTGCAGTAGGACCTGGCGTTGCTGCCGGCGGCGGCGGTGCTGGAACCAGCTAGGTGGTGTGGCCATACCATTGGTGCAGCAGGGCCGGCTCTTGTGGTGACCATGCCGGTGGTCCAGTAGGACCCTGGCTGTGCGATCACCTTCTGCTTGGGTGCTGCTCCATTCTTGTCTCGGTGCTACGTATGTATGGAAGGACCAGCGCGAATGGAAGGAGACTGCACGGATTTGGGACGCGAGCGTGGGAGAGGCTGGAAGAAAAGACGGGAGGCGCAGGTCTATAGTGCCATGTCAATAATACATATATTAGAAACTATGCTCTACAACACATAATTTATTAGAGTGAGTCACTAATGAATGCATTATCCCTCTTCTCTACCAATTATACTTTTCTTTCATCTATTACGAAGACACTACCATCTCCCAAAGCAAACATTGGTAGTGTCGGCTCTTCGTGTTGAACCTGGGTCTTGCATGAGACACAGTTTCTTTCTCTATCTACTCTCTCACTTATTTAATATGGTGCCATATAAACTAAAAATCCTATGTGGTAATTTAATTAATGCTATGGAAACCAATCCTAGCTAGGTGAAGGGTTGGGATTGCCTGAGTGCAGCCAACCTGACTGCAGCCAACATGGAAGTCATCCGTGTCGCACCAGAACTGCTGAAGTAAAGCGACATGCTCCAAAGCGGTTTCGTTCGATTTCCAAGGACTGGTTAACGACGTCTGATGTTGGCACTCCTTATGGCTAACAGATAAATCCGCAAGCAGACGGATACCGATGTAGCTTTCATTCGAGAGTATTCTAGAGTATCGATTTCCACAAGGATGGATTGGATGATGAGGAAGAGAAGGAAGAGAAAGAAATCGAAGGGTAGGGAGGGCACGAGGCTGATAATCGTATCCTTCTTGTTAACTGAGCAGGTCAGCGGATACTAACAAATGCTTGCGTCAGAACACGAGACCAACAACTCACGGAAATGGGTAAGAAGGGGAGTTTCCAATCACCAAGGGGGTAGTCCTATAGAGCAAGACTAACGTGGAAGAATACGTAGGCCGATAGGACTGTCACCACCTAGCGGTTACCACAACTTTCCGTTAAATTAGGTGCAAACCAAGTTAACCTCAAGGCTAGACACCACGTCCTTAATACTTATCTCCTATAGAAAGATAAGCATCCAAACAAAGCAACAAGTATACAATTATACAAGCCCACTAAGCAATGAACGGAACCGGCAAGCATAAAGTAAATAAGAAATGACGCTTAACTAATCAGAAAGGAACAAGAGTTACCAAGCACAGCCCAAATGTCACTCGAAGTGGAGCCCTCACAAGCACTCTCACCTCTCATCTCTCCCTATTTTCTAATTGTACTATTGTCAGCGCTTTGCTAGGGAGCTCTTCTTCTCTTTTAGTGTAGGGTGTCTCTATTTATAGCAGGAAAGGACAGTGGGAGACATGCATGCTACAGAAGGCACCATGGGGAGGTCCACGGCCACTTCGGACGAACTAGCCAATTCGGCTGAACCGTCCATCTCCACCGCCTTTGCTTCCAATGCTCTAGATTCCTTCCCTGTGGTGGTTTGTAGGTCAGTTGTGGCTTCGACTGAACTCCACACTTGGGCCGAACTGGCCCAGGTGCTTCATTGCCTTGGATCCACCGCCTTTGTGTTGGGGGACGATCGTGATGGTCCACCTATGCCCGGGGTTTTGATTACTTGCACGTCTTCGTGGATTGGTGACGTTGTCGGCCCGTGGTTGCTTCATCCGAACCTTTGTTTTGAGCCGATGTGAATCCAACGTCCCCCAACATTCCAGAGTATGCTTCCTTGCACGTGGCAGAGTTTGGCATGCACCGGGCACTAGGGCGGAATTCGGCTAAACCAAGGGATTCGATCAAATCCACCACATTGGCTATTTTTGCCCCAACTTTGGTAATTCACCTCCTGGAATCAAATAAACACCTAAACTTATGAAAATAGTTATAATTAAGCCCTATAGCTATGGTGTGTTGTTCCATTGTATCTATTTTATACTCGACCGCCAACACCTGCCTCGTTCCCTCGTGATGAAACCCATATCCCCACTCTACTCTTTAATTTGCTGCCATGTCATCACATACGCTGATGTATAATCATATTAAATGTGCATGAAATAGCTATGAAACCGGGATTGGCCATAGGGCATGTACAGTAGTTAGACAACAGCTATCTGTATGAGTCCATATGAGCAAAATGACTTGACGTGACCATCATTAAATGAGGAAAGAGTATGTTGCGGTCTACTATGTCGTCTACTGTATCATGCTCCCATGCAAAACAATACTAACCAAAGTATGCATTAAATGTTACACAAACAACGAAATAGAAAACCCACTGTAAAGCTGTTTAGTTAGCTACCTGTGTGTGTCAAATAGATAGCAACAATCTAAACTATTGTAGGTGCCCTTAGGGCCTGCTAATGGAGCGGGTTGGAATGGCTCTATGTACTTGTCTTCCGTTGTTCACGGTGGAGTGCTTGGCTGCCGGTGACTTTATGACACCGTTTCCATAGAAAGGTGACACTAGTGGTGGCCCACAAGTCCCAAAATCATCTGTAGTGCTACGGCTAGTCCCAGTGTAAAGTTTTATAATGTTTCATATCTATTAAATAGGCTGTCAAATCAATATTTTAGATGATGTGGTAAAGTGTTAATGAGGAGAGAAATAAAATGAGTTTCATCCATATAAAACTCTATATATACAGTTTCTCACATAGTCCGTGTCTTGCATGCATTACTGACATGATAGTCAATTTATTGTTTATGAAACTCCCACTGAGACTGGCCTAATACTACTCTTGAATCTGCCCTTTGTGCACCACCTGGCTCACAAATCAACCAATATGCACCCACATCAAGGCTAAGGGCAATTCCAATGTCACACCCGGTTTTAGGGAGAAAACCATATGCATTTCATATGTGTGCCAGGATAAAAAATTCACACATACGATAGACGTCATAAGTGAAATATCATAAGACAGTGCATAAACGAATAAAAGAGTTACTGTATCATTATTACACTCCAAGACATAAGTCTTAATCAAAAAGTAAAGCGTATAGCTAGCAGCGGATAATCCATCAACTCCACAGGCAGTTGACTGGTGAACACATACGCCTAGTACTCCTGGAAATCCTCTGGAAACTCTTCCAATTCACCTTGGTCTGAACAGCATTGCGTAAAGCAAGGATGAGTATACTTATGGTTAGTACTCAGCAAGTGTAGAGTAAATAAATGACATGCAAGGCTAAACAAGGATAAAGCTGACACAGTTTGACTGCATTGAGCTTTTAGTGGGTCAACATTTTAATCATTAATTAACAAGTAAACATTACACAATAACATGTTCAGAAAATAAAGAACAACAATTTGATGTCATCTTTGAATAATTAATCATGCGAGGGTCCAGGCTGCTCATGACCGTGAGCACGGCTGTTATAACAGTTTTACACTCTGCAGATGTTGTACACTTTCACCATAAGTCGTGTTTTCCCACTCATGCCTGAGGGAGCCAGCCTCATAACAACACAAAAGTGTGTGGCTTGGGATACACTATGAGGCCTTTACAAAGATTCCCTAATAAGTGCAGCCCGCTAAGGTTTCAAAATCCAAGCAAAGCATAACCCTCCCTAATGAGATCTGTCTCTTAGCTAAGCCCACAGCTCAAGAGGACTGGGCTATACCTCATCGAAGTCTCCCCCACTTGCCCTTCCGGTAAGACATGCGCATATTAGAGTTTCTAATTAGTCAGCCAAGATCAGAGCCCGTTGATCTTATGGTTGTACTGTTTTCCTAGGTGGTCACTCCATGTTCCATTTAGCATATGATCTTGAGTTAACAGTATATGAACATGAAGTAAATCCAGTTTAATAATTGAACCCAAAGTTCACCATGCCCAAGTTTAGCAACTAAGCAATATTCTACCCAACATAAGCAAAACTCTCAGGTGCAACAAGGACTAGGGTAAAAGACTAGTAACTCCTTAACATAGGACCCATCAAATTAATGCAATGCGAAAAAGTAAAGTGTATCGTTTATTTGGTGAATAATAGGACCACAAAGATATGATCAAATATACACTTGCCTCCTCCAAAGCCTTGCTGCTCAAAATCGTCCTCGAACTGCTCTTCGAATCCCTCGAACGGCACGACTTCTAAACGCATCACACCAATACATACAACATAACAAAACAAAACAATAAGAAACAGTACACCAAACAGTAGCAACAGAACTAAACAAGGCTATAAAATTAATCTACATGGTACAAGGATCATATGAGCGAAAGAATCACTAAAATCGGATCTAAAACGTGAAAGATATGGCTAAAACAAGTTTCAGGGACTTATTTGAGAAGAAACCGAGGACTAAAACATAATTATGCTTAATTCTTCAAGGGCTAGCGCGTAAAACTTCCCTACCAGGATGGGGCGCACTATTACCAAAAAGATCAGGGGCTAAATCGAATAAAAAGGACCGATCTGTAATTATTTTTATAACTACAATGGACTGCGGGTTAATTCGACAAAAGTAGAGGGGCTCTTTAACAACTTTGCCACGGCTGACCGGCGCTGACCGGTATGCGACTTTAGTCAGAGCTATCTGGGCCATAGGATTTAGATCGGACGGTTGTAATTCGCCGGTGAACTGCCGGCCGGCGACGAACTCGCAGCACGGCGGCGCAGCTCGACCGACGGCGGCGCTTCGCCGAAAAAAGTCGTAACTCGAGCTATGGCGCACGAAAAACGATGGGGTTAGGTCTGACAGCACCAGGGAAGAACGGCGATCTCACCTAGGGGGTTCACGACGACGTTCGGGCGGCGGAGAACTCAGGCGACGAGAAGGGGCGGAGCCGGCGGTACTGTGAAAGAACGACGACCAATTAGGCTCGGTTCAAAGCGTAATCGCGCACGGGATCAAGTCCACTAGCTTCGTTACCTCCTGGCGAAGCTCCTGGGCTTGGTCTCGATGAGAGCTGGGCAACAATGGCGGAGATCAACTAGCGCGGGACAAAGGCGGCGATGAGAAGCGCGAGCGGGCTTGGAGCTTCGAGAGCTCGGGTGAAAAGCTTGGCGAGGGCTTCGGGGGTGCGAGGGCTTGGTTTTATAGTCCCTGGGACTTGCCAAGGCTTGACGCGCACGGAAATCGGCTCGGGCTCCGGCGGCGATCGCCTTCCTTAAGTCCGGCCACTTTCCAAAGGAGAAGGGGGGGTCCGTCTAAGGAAAAGATGGTGATGAAGCTTCGGGGAAGGCTCTCGAGGAGTCCACGGAGCGCACGGGGCTCAACAGAAGGAAACCCGACGCGGCGAAGGATTTCCCGAGCTCGGCTCGAATTCGACCGGGAGGAGGAAGACAACCCCGACAGGTGGGGCCCTCCTGTCGGCGAGAGTGGAGAGGGAAAGAGGCGAGTGGGCTGCGGGAAGGAAAATGGGCCAGGAAAACGACTCGGCCCAAGCGGGGTTAAACGGGCGGCCCTAGAACGAGGGGCTAAAGCTGGACCGGGCTAAGAGTAGAGGGGGCTAAAACGAACTCTTGCTAAAACAATCAAAACTAAAGACTTTCAATTTGAATTGAAATGAAATTTAAATTCAAACCAAAGACTAGCACAAAAAAATAAAAGTGCACCAGCATGTAATGCAACAATCACTTATTTTACTAAAATTTATTTAAATGATATTAAATATTTTAGAGCCTAGAATAAATTCCAATTAATCATAGAAATTTTATTTGACCCTTAAATAAATCCTAGAAAATTCTAATAATTTAATGCGATGAAAATTAGGGTGTTACAAACCTACCCCCTTAAAGAGAATCTCGTCCTCGAGATTCGGATGAAGTCATCAGTTCATCCTCTCTTTACCAGGTAGCCTCATCCTCTGTGTGATGACTCCATTGCACTTTGCACATTTTAACAACTTTACTCCTGGTGACCCTCTCTACCGTTTCCAATATTTTAATCGGTTGCTCGATGTACGTCAAGTCATCCTGTACGTTCAGTTCTTCTAGGGGCAGCTGTTCTTCGGGAACTCTTAGACACTTTTTCAACTAAGATATGTGAAACACATTATGAACATCCGACAACTGGGTTGGTAGCTCCAACTGATACGCTACCTCCCCTCTTCCCTCCAAAATCTTGAAGGGGCCTATGTAGCGAGGGGCTAACTTTCCTTTCACCTTGAACCTCCGCAGTCCCCTTATAGGAGATACCTTCATATACACAAAATCTCCTACCTCAAAGGTCAACTCTCTCCTTCGATTATCGACGTAACTCTTCTGCCTCGATTGAGCAATTCTAAGATTTTCCGTGATGATCTGAACTTGTCTTTCTGCCTCATTGATGATTTCTGGCCCAAACAGCTTCCTCTCTCCAGTCTCGTTCCAAAACAATGGGGTCATGCATTTCCTTCCATACAGGGCTTCAAAGGGCGCCATCTGGAGACTGGCTTGGTAACTGTTGTTATAAGAGAACTCTGTGTATGGCAAACTCTTACCCCAACTTCTCCCATACTTTAGAGCACATGCTCTCAGCATATCCTCTAGTATCTAATTCGTGCTTTCCGTCTGACCATCTGTCTGAGGGTGATAAGCAGAGCTAAAATTCAACCTCATATCCATGGACTCATGCAGTTGTTGCCAAAACCTTGATGTGAACTGGGTACCCCTATCAGAAACAATCCTTTTTGGCACTCCATGGTAGCATACGATTCTAGCAAAATACAATTCTGCAAGTCTAGCCCCCGTGTAGGTGGTCTTTACAGGAATGAAATGAGCCACTTTAGTTAGTCGATCCACTATCACCAGATGGAATCATAGCCATCTCGAGTACGTGGCAAGCCGACTATAAAGTCCGTACTAATCTCTTCCCACTTCCACTCGGGGATTTTCAAAGGCTGGAGTAATCCTGCTGGCCTCTGATGTTCAGCCTTGACTCTCTGACAGGTGTCACACACGGTGACATGACTGGCTACGTCACGCTTCATCCCGTACCACCAATATCTCTCTTTTAAATCTTGATACATCTTGGTACTCCCGGGGTGGATCGAATATGCAGAGTCATGGGCCTCTCTCAGTATGAGCTGTCTTAGTGACTCCACATCACGCACACAAATCCTATCCTTCAGCCATAGCATTCCCTGATTGTCCAATATGAAATCGGGTGCCTTACCATCCTTCATGAGCTGCTTGATCTCCTCGATTTTCTTGTCTGCCAACTGACCCTTCCGTATTTCTGCCTCTAGGGTGGGCTCTACCTCCATGGTTATTCCTTTGGTGTGAGTGACCATCCCTAGGTTCAACCTCTCGAACTCCTTGTGCAACTCCGGGGGTAGTTGGTGGGCTAAGACCATATTAGCTTGGCCCTTCCGACTTAAGGCATCTGCTACTACATTGGCTTTCCCTAAATGATAATGTACCTCCAGGTCGTAATCCTTGATCAGCTCCAGCCAACGACGCTGCCTCAAGTTAAGATCCTTTTGCGTGAAGATGTACTTCAAGCTCAACGACGCGGGCTTGGAGCTTCGAGAGCTCGGGTGAAAAGCTTGGCGAGGGCTTTAGGGGTGCGGGGGCTTGGTTTTATAGTCCCTAGGACTTGCCAAGGCGTGACACGCACGGAAATCGGCTCGGGCTCCGGCGTCAATCACCTTCCTTAAGTCCGGCCACTTTCCAAAGGAGAAGGGGGGTCCGTCTAAGGAAAAGATGGCGACGAAGCTTCGGGGAAGGCTCTCGAGGAGTCCACGGAGCGCACGGGGCTCAACAGAAGGAAACTCGACGCGGCGGAGGATTTCCCGAGCTCGGCTCGAATTCGACCGGGAGAAGGAAGACAGCCCCGACAGGTGGGGCCCTCCTATCGGCGAGAGTGGATAGGGAAAGGGACGAGTGGGTTGCGGGAAGTAAAATGGGCCGGGAAAACGACTCGGCCCAAGCGGGGTTAAACGGGCGGCCCTAGAACGAGGGGCTAAAGCTGGACCGGGCTAAGAGTAGAGGGGGCTAAAACGAACTCTTGCTAAAACAATCAAAACTAAAGACTTTCAATTTGAATTGAAATGAAATTTAAATTCAAACCAAAGACTAGCACAAAAAAATAAAAGTGCACCAGCATGTAATGCAACAATCACTTATTTTACTAAAATTTATTTAAATGATATTAAATATTTTAGAGCCTAGAATAAATTCCAATTAATCATAGAAATTTTATTTGACCCTTAAATAAATCCTAGAAAATTCTAATAATTTAATGTGATGAAAATTAGGGTGCTACATCCAACCCAAGACACTACTAACGGTTTCTATAGTCTCCACGGTAGTAAGAAACTAGTACTAGACTCCACCCTTCCGAAGCAAACGCTAATGTTCTACTCCATCCGTTTCAAAATGTAGGTCGTTTAATTTTTTGACCCTAAATTTGACCGCTCGTCTTATTAAAAAATATTATGAAAATATAGTCAAATTTAAGGCATTTTTGTAGATTATATATTAATAAAGCAAGTCACCATAAAAAATGATAATTTGCACAAAATTTTGAATAAGACGAGTGGTCAAACTTGGGGTTAAAAAAGTCAAACGACCTACACTGTGGAACCGATGGAGTATATTCAAATTAAATGCTATCCCTGTCATCTTGTCTTAGATATTATATAGAAAAATCATTTCTTAAGTAAGACCCATGTTTCTTCTTTTTTTTCATTAATTCACTTGCCATCTTATTTTTTTATCATTTATAACACCTTATCTAATGCTATGTATACTATTATATATCCTAGTCATTACTCCCTCCGTCTCTGAATGTAGGTTGTCGTTGGTTTTCGTGCCACGACTTTACTTTGATTTGTAGAAAATATGTGCAACATTTTAATCTTCAAATAAATTTATTAAAAACTAGATTCAAATATCTATCTAATGATATTTATTATGTTCCATAAATATTAATATATATTTTTATATATTCAATCTAAGATGTTTCTCGGAAAGTGAAAACGACGTAAATTTAGAGACGGAGGGAGGGAGTAGGTTGGAAATGACAAAGGCTCGGCTGGCTCAACTGAGGCCACCTCCGTCGGTCTGGCTCAGAGATAACATGCAGCAAATTTCTACCGATACGGAGAGAGAAGAGAATATGAAGGCACGTCGCTAGCTAGGTGCGAGGAACAGTCTCGCACGCTTTTCTACTATCCATTCTCTCTAGTGCACGATTATCTATGTACAGCTACCCGGCCGACTTATTTTCTATTTTTAGAGCATGGTTAGTACAGCCGGCTGCCGGCTGTAACAGAGGCCCGTGCTTTTTTTTTTGAGTAAAGTGTATCCACCGTACGTGAAGTTGCATCGTTGTTTCATTTTAATCCATCAGGTTGCAAATGTCGCACCCACCATACACTAAGTTGTTGGATGTGTGCATATATGATCCATTTACACTAGTGGTGCGTATTTTTCAAATGTGGCATGTTGTTGACAAAGACATGGAAGGGTCTATGTGCACGCTTGAAGCAAAGCAGAGGTAAAATGAAAACTTAGAAAATAATTAATGCTCACATCATCTTCAATCAAAGCATTCACCTCAAAAACAAAACCACAATGCCATGTTCTAAAAATCATCGTTAGCCTTAAAACTAATCCTCACAACCACATGCCTGCCTCTGGTGATGATGCTTAGTATAGTGAGGGCTAAGTAGCTTAGGTTAAATAAAATTTTGTAATTACTTATATTCTTTTGTAATATGCAGACAAAATCCTACGGAAAATTTGTATCATAATTCATAAGTTATATTATCATCATCACTAAAGTAGGTATTCACTAATGCTAAGTAGTCTTTCCTTGCATTTTTTTTACATGATATAAATTATACTACATCGGTTTCAAATTACTATTCGTTGTTGACTTTTTCTCGTAACGTTTGACTATTTGTCTTATTTAAAAAGTATGCAAGTGTTATTTTTTTATTTGTGGCTTACTTTATCATCACATATACTTTAGGTATGACTTATTTTTTCGCATATTTAGACAATTTTTTGAATAAGATAAATGGTCAAATGTTGTGAGAAAAGTCAACGACGAATAGTAATTTGGAACGGAGGGAGTAGCATATACAAACCAAGATAAATTGACAAGAAATTGGCAAATTGTATATGGTGACAGAAAAAATAAATATGATCTTGCATCCTGCCGGTACCTCTGGCATATCCAACTCTAGTTGCACCATAATTCACGGACCTTAATTGTAAGGCATATATGTCTTTTATCTAGCCTATGATCACCTTCGAATAGCCCTGGGTGCCACCACCTCTGCCTCAACCGAGTCGAACAAGAATAAAATCACAAAGTAGGAAGCCTTTTGCATAAAAATATTGCTACAAAGGTACCATGCTCAGTCTACGTGACCTTAGCTTTTCCAGGACTCCACCTCAGCATATATCATGGCACAAAATACCACCGGTGCATAATTTTAGACCGTAGGTCGCCATATTATGCAACTTGATGTGTCGTACTGATACGTTTGCAATTTATTGGACCAAAGTGAAACAATGATGTAACTTTATGTATGGTGAGTGCATTTTACTCCTTTTTTATTCCCCGCTACAGAAGTTATTTATCTCTTCTAGGCGTTCCGCAGTAGTGTTAGCCAATCGAAATGAAAAGAAGCAGCGCTACAGTGCATACGCCCGCTTTTTACCGGCGT
This sequence comes from Echinochloa phyllopogon, assembly GCA_033239725.1. Lineage (NCBI taxonomy): Eukaryota > Viridiplantae > Streptophyta > Magnoliopsida > Poales > Poaceae > Echinochloa > Echinochloa phyllopogon. The sequence goes on along the minus strand of BTCW01000015.1, from coordinate 14,924,939 downwards.
TTGGCTACCCGCCCGCTTCTTTCTCTCTCCTATTTTCTCTCTTCACTGGATTGGGTCTCGCCGGCTCCCAGCCTCTTATTAGGCCTTCTCCAAAGGCCGTCGAAGTCGACAGCAGACTTTTCTTAAAGGCCAATACCGAAGAGAGAGATTGTACCGGAAGCACGAGCTAACGAGCCATCAAGAGATTATCTCGCACGCTTACCAACGAAGGCTACTGTCTCTTCCTCTTGAACCCACAGGCTTTCCCTCCCGTAGTTGCTATTTTTTTTTTGAGCCTGCGTGTCAGCCGGCGACGTCGCCGAACCGCTGGAGCCGGCCTTAGACTTGCTCTTGTATATGTTCTTTCGAGCTGCACGTCAGCCAGCTGGTTGAAAAGCTTGTTGAAGGCCTCACCAACGTGGCTGATCCATACATGCATCTCGTTTCTCCACCACAGCGGCATTGGTTCCATGTCCTCGCTGCATGCCAACTAGGGATGAAAACGGATCGGATCGGAGCGGATAATATCTTTACCATATCCTCATCCACCTTTTTTCGTCGGATGCGGAGCAGAGCGGATATTACCCGAATACGGTTATGGATACGGATTTTGTCGGATATCGGAGATGGTACGGAAGCGGATCGGAGTCGGTGCGGAAGCGGATTAAAATAGACGGATAATACATACTTTTGTGTAACTTTTTATGATGGTGAATATTTTCTAACGAAAACCACAATAAAATAATATAACATGAAAAATACTCCCCTTTTGTAGTTTACGACACAACTAAAGTAACCTTAACAGTTAACAGTGGTACTTCACACTTCACCGGTGTATTTTTGTGTGATAAATATACCTGAGGGTTTGTGGGCTATAAAATATTATGTATATATGTGGGTTGGGCTTAAATTTTATTATAGTAGGTTCACAAAAGTAGTCGGATATCCTATTATAAGCTTCGGATAATCTGCAATCAATTATCGGATAATCCATATCCATTGGATTTCACTAAAACCATATCCTACTCCGCATCCACACAGAATCGGATTCGGATTATCCATATCCGCGCGGATATCCAAAACTCTTCTCCATATCATTAAAATTCGGTTTCGGATCGGATCGGACGCGGAAACTATCCACACCACTTTCATCCCTAATGCCAACGCTAGTCCCGAGAGCAAAAAGAGGACAGGGCATAAATCTTGGCCAACGGCCTCGGTCCATCTTCCATTCCATCATGGCCCTATTAAGAGACGAGGAGTCCACGAGACGACGCTCCGTTCCGTCCCAAGACCTTCCGCCGGCCCTGCCCTACCCCCGAGACCTTCCGCCCCCAATTGGGCGACGCGGACGGTGATTTCTCAATTTAACGCGAGTTCCCTCGTCGTCCCCCGCCCATGGAAAATTTTCTCGGCGAAAAAGAAAACGAGAAAACCGATAACCGATAAACGATAAACACGTTTATCGTCGGATTCGTTTTTTTATCGGTTAAAATTTTCGATCATTTTAAATTCGTGAGTAGCCCGACCTAAAACAGCTCACCCTGTCTCCGCATAACCCTAAACATTATCATTCTATTTCCTATTTCCTTCAACCCTAAATACATTTAAATGCTTATCAACATTGTACCTTACTTTCGGTAAAAATTGAAGATCTTTTTATAAATTTTATCCGAAAGAAAAATGATAAATTCGATAAATTTTCGAGAAATCCGATATCGGTGACCTCCGTTTTTTTTTCTTGCCGGTAAAAAAACCTTACCCCCACCCCGCCGATTCATTCTCTAATGCAGCGTCGTCGATCTCAATCCCCCCCGGCCTCCACCCCCTTCCGGCCGAGCCATCGCCGTCCTCTTCCCCCTGATTCTTCCCCTTCGAGCCCAAAGCCCCCAACACCAACTGCAGCCTCCGTTGGCCATGACGGCAATAAGGCCATGATTTACTACGCCGCCGCCGCCCGCCGCGCCGGCAAACAGACGCCTGACACCAGGGTACTGGCCGGGGACACGGTCTCGTCCTGTGTCTCGCGCGTGTCCTCGGGCTCGATGTGGAAGCGCATGGTGGCACCCCGAGCTGCTCTTTCTCCCCTCATCGATCGGGAAGACCTAGCTGCCTGGAGCTCAAGATCTCAAAGCAGATTGGGGCGGCGTCGTCTATGGCGACGCCGCAAGAACGCCAGCCAAGGTCATCCATTGCAAGGGTTCGCTCATCGATATATCGTCTACGGCATCAAGGAATCTAATGTGTCTTCTTCAATCTTCATCAATATGCCCACCCGGTAAAGCCTTTTCTCCATGCTCTTCGTGTACGCACGACATGCAGTCTCTAATACTATGGGGGTGTTTGGATCCATGGGCAAATGGCAAATGACATCTATTTTGCCATTGTTTTTGCCATTTGCCTCCAAACACCCCCATGGTAAAAGGGCAAATAAAAAATGAGATGGCAAAAATCTTTTGGCTCAACATTGTGGTAAAATTGGGCAAAAAGGCACAACTTTTGCCATTTGCCTCCAACACCCCATGACAAAAGGAGGGAGAATGGGGTTTAAATGAGTTTTTGCCTAAAGTTTTGCCATTGGATCCAAACACCCCTAATGGCAAAACTTTTACCATCTTTTCTTGAGGTCAAAAATTTTGCTATTTTTTGCTCTTACCATGTAGATCCAAACACCCCCTATGTATAAGAACCAGAAAATTGCAATTTTAGGACTCGAAACGTTGCGCTTCGCAGGTTTGCCATTCCCAACATCGTTTTCGTAAAAATAGGCCTCCAAACGTTGTCATCTTGTTTTTCATGCCATTAGATGTATTTCTCCTCTTTTATAATCAAAATACCAAAATACATGTATTTTTCTTATGAAACTTCATGTTTCTTTTCGAAGTTAAACTTTGTAGTAGACCTGCCAAGAGCAAGTACTATAAACTGATGTTTTGCTTGTTTCCAGCACACAATGTGCTACTTAGGAAGCTTAAAATAATATTGATATTATCACGTATTCATTTGTTCTCCTCTTACCATAGGACTGTTGGTTTAAATAATCTTTTAAAATTATTGCTTTACTTGTTTGAACTTGTTGTGTTACTCATTCTTCTGTTGGTTAGAAGTCATGTCTTACAGGTGATGAGGCTGCATCTCATTTCATTACTAAACTAATGCAGGGTTGAACAAGTTGATTTCACTGCTATCAAGCATATAACCCAGTCTATATTTTGTACAGAGCACAATTTGCAAGCTTATAGAGGTCCCAACTGTATGCTGCCTCATATATCTGCTCTGTTTTACCTCTTTTTTGAATGGAGCTCATAACCCTATGGCTGGTTGTATCTATGATGTTTGCAAGTTTACTTACTCTATCTGGAACTTTAATCATTTTTTGCATTTGACATATCCATTCTGAAATGAAGTATTTTTTTGGCATGTCAACTGCATCTCTACCCCCAATCCTTATATAGTTTGCCGTTTGTACTGACTTTCTTTTCTAGTGATGAATGATTGCAAATCCACATGCTTTTCAATTTAATAAGTACTGCCAAAAGACCCTAGGAAATACAAATATTTTTATAAATTTCATCTAAGCCATTTGCCGGCTATGAATGGTACTATATTGATCAGTTTTCAATTTAATTTTTTTGTAGGTCTCGCTGAATGGTGGGTTCAAATCACTGAATGATTGCATAAGAAAAATCGTATAAAGCCAGGTGAGTGAAATACCTATGTTTTATTCATGTCATTCTTAATTTTTACCCACTAAAACCAGCAAAAAGTATTTTAGCCAATATGAAATGACGAGATATTGTGCAACCTACACTACCAGAATCCTTCACATCCGCCCGCCTCCTCCGCCTCGGCCATTTTTGGACCCGGTGCTGATGGGGCTTCAGCACCGGGTCCAACGGCTAGGAGCGGGGGCGGCGCGGAGGTGTGTCCGGGCGGACATATTAGCACCGGGTCGTGGCAAGACCCGGTGCTAATGTTCACCCTTTAGCACCGGGTGCAGCCACGACCCGGTGCTAATGTGCCCGAGGCCTTTAGCACCGGGTCGTGGCTGCACCCGGTGCTAAAGGGTGAACATTAGCACCGGGTCTTTCCACGACCCGGTGCTAATGTGTTTGAATATAGGGGCTTCCCCTCCCCCGCCCGAGCCAGCTGAACACTTAGGCGCTGTGTTCATGCTGCTCGGCCGTGGGAGGGGAGGTGCTGCCCAAATTTTTTTCAAAATTTGTGAAGAATCTACTCATCTAAGGAGCACTACAAGGTACACTCTTTCATTCTCTAATGTTTTATTTAGCTTGTAATCCTTCTATGATTTAGAAATAGAGGGATTTGTGAATCAAAGTAAAGCTAGCTAGAGAGAGATTGTGTTCTTGGAGGAGAGAGAGGAGAGAGCTTGAGTTCATGGTGGAGAGAGTGTTCATGTTGTGTTTTAAATGGAGAGAGAAGGCAAGCTAGTTAGTATTTTGTTTTGTATGACTTGTGAATAGTTGTAAGGCTTATAGTAATGTAATTTTAGAAATTACTAGAAAATCAATATAAAATGCTAGAAAATCTTATAAATTACTAGAAAATCTTATAAATTACTAGAAAATCTTATAAATTACTAGAAAATCAATATAAAATGCTAGAAAATCTTATAAATTAATAGAAAATCTTATAAATTACTAGAAAATCAATATAAAATGCTAGAAAATCTTATAAATTAATAGAAAATCTTATAAATTAATAGAAAATCTTATAAATTACTAGAAAATCAATATAAAATGCTAGAAAATCTTATAAATTAATAGAAAATCTTATAAATCTTATAAATCTTATAAGGCTTATAGTAATGTTATATTTAATGAATATAGTAATTTAGTTTTAGAAATTTATTTATATAATGGAATATATATTATAATTTGTATTTATTTATACATTAAATTTTTTTATCTTTAAATTGTATTGTATATTTGTTATTGGTTAATAATGCAGATGAATAGACAATGGATGTACGGGGACCCCCACGCTCAGGCCTTCCGTGATGGCCTTAGGACGTTTCTCGATGCCGCCGAGGCTAACAGGACGCCGTCCGGTTTCATGTTCTGCCCATGCACCCATTGTAAAAATATACAATCGTACAAACAAAGAGGTTGTCTTCAAGTGCATTTGATGAGGCACGGTTTCATGAGGAATTATTCTGTTTGGACGAAGCACGGTGAAAGAGGAATTCTAATGGATGAAGATGAAGAAGACGAGGCCGATGACGACATTCCGTTATTGGCTCAATACTACGGTTCCTTTGCATATGCTGCAATGGGTGATGCCGATGAGGAAGATGTTGCTCGGGAAGGCGATGCTCAGGAAGATGTTGCTCAGGAAAATGAACCTACTGATGGGCTCGGGCAAATGTTGCGTGATGCCGAGAAAGACTGCGGCAATGATAAGGAACTGAAAAAGATACAGCGCATGTTGCAGGACCACAAGACTGACCTGTACCCAGATTGCAAAGAGGGGCTAAAGAAGTTGGGTAGCACACTTGAACTTCTGCAGTGGAAGGCAGCAAATGGTGTTACTGATAAGGGTTTCGAGGAGCTACTGAAACTCGTAAAGAAGATTCTTCCAGAGGGTAACACATTGCCATCGACAACGTATCAAGCAAAACGTGTTGTTTGCCCTCTCGGTTTGGAGGTGCAGAAGATACATGCGTGTCCTAATGACTGTATCCTCTATCGCGGACAGTACGAACACTTGGATCGTTGTCCGGTTTGCACCTGCGCGCGATACAAGATCAAGCGGGACGACCCTGGTGATGTTGGGGGAGAGCGTTCTATGAAAAAAATCCCTGCGAAGGTGATGTGGTATTTCCCTCTGATACCCCGTTTGAAGCGTTTGTTCAGGAACAAAGACCATGCCAAACTGATGCGCTGGCACAATGAAGAACGTAAGCAGGATGGCATGTTGAGACACCCCGCCGATGGATCCCAGTGGAGGAACATCGACAGAGCATTCCCAGAGTTTGATGCTGATGCGAGGAATGTTAGGCTTGGTTTAAGTACCGATGACATGAACCCTTTTGGTGAAATGAGCAGTAGTCATAGCACTTGGCCCGTGACTGTTTGTATCTACAACCTACCCCCCTGGCTCTGCATGAAGCGGAAGTTCATTATGATGCCAGTGCTCATCGAAGGCCCAAAGCAACCTGGCAACGACATTGATGTGTACCTAAGACCATTGGTTGACGAACTTTTGCAGCTGTGGAAGAATGAAGGTGTTAGCGTGTGGGATGAGGACAAGCAGGAGCAGTTTGACCTTCGAGCACTGCTTTTCATAAGCATCAACGACTGGCCTGCACTAAGTAACCTATCAGGACAATCAAACAAAGGATATAAAGCATGCACTCACTGTTTAGAGAAAACCGAAAGCATGTATTTGAAACATTGTCGTAAAGTTGTGTACATGGGTCACCGTCGATTCCTTCCGGCGAAGCATGAGCTACGAAAGAAATGTGCGCATTTTGGCGGGAATGCTGACCGCCGTACAAAGCCGAGACACCGGAGTGGAGAAGAGCTATTTGATATGGTGAAGGACCTACACGTGGTGTTTGGCAAGGGAGACGGAAGCCAGGCTGCTCCGACGGGCGAGGATGGTCGTGCCGCGATGTGGAAGAAGAAGTCTATCTTTTGGGAGCTACCTTATTGGCAACGTTTAGAGGTCCGTAACGCGATTGATCTGATGCATCTGACGAAGAATCTTTGCGTGAACTTGATAAGCTTCCTGGGTACTTATGGGAAGCCAAAAGATACACTGGAAGCACGTCAGGATCTGAAACGATTGAAGCAACGGACTGCTCTACATCCAGAAAAGAGAGACAAAGGACGCCAGTACTTGCATCCTGCCAGCTTCACTCTCAGCAAAGAAGAGAAGGCAAGCATGTTTGAATGCTTGAACAGTATCAAGGTTCCGTCTGGCTACTCCTCCAATATTAAGGGAATAATAAATATGAAAGAGAAGAAGTTCACAAACCTGAAGTCTCACGACTGCCATGTGTTGATGACATAGCTGCTTCCCGTCATACTCAGGGGTGTGCTACCAGTTAACGTGCGGAAAGCCATTGTGAAGCTATGTGCATTCCTCAATGCAATTTCTCAGAAGGTGATCAATCCAAACCACTTAGATCAGCTACAGAACGACGTGGTGCAATGTCTTGTCAGCTTTGAGATGATATTTCCACCATCCTTCTTCAATATCATGACACATCTATTGGTTCACCTCGTCAAAGAGATTCGTATATTGGGCCCAGTATTTCTACACAACATGTTCCCATTTGAGAGGTTCTTCGCAGTCCTAAAGAAGTATGTCCGTAATCGTTCTCGTCCAGAAGGATGCATTGCTAAGGGATACGAAACGGAGGAGGTCATTGAATTCTGTGTTGACTTTGTCGACGATCTTATGCCGATTGGTGTGCCCGAATCCCATCACGAGGGGAGACTTGGTGGAAAGGGCACACTAGGGAGAAGATCGATGGTGATCAAGGACGTTGAGACATTTCGTAAAGCGCACCTCACAGTTTTGCAACAATCAACCTTAGTTGCTCCGTACATCGAGGAGCACATGCAGATTCTCAGGGACGAAAACTCAACAAAGTCTGCGGCCTTCATTCAGCGTCTGCACAATAGTACTTTCGCCGATTGGTTGCGAAGACGTCTTATGGGTGTCGAGGGCATTGATGCGCAGCTAGCTTTTGTAGCTAGAGGTCCATCGAGCACGATCTTGACATTCCAAGGATACGACATCAATGGGTATACATTTTACACAAGAGCCCAGGACAAGAAAAGCACCAACCAAAACAATGGTGTCCGGATCGACGCGACAGACACCAATGGCAATACAAACTCATACTATGGAATCATAGAGGAGATATGGGAACTAGAGTACGGACCTTTGAAGATCCCACTGTTCAAGTGCCAATGGGTGAAGCTGACTGGAGGAGGTGTTAAAGTTGAAGCGGACTATGGAATGACGTTAGTGGACCTAAGCAACATTGGCTTTCTAGACGAACCGTTCGTCCTGGGCAAAGCTGTCACACAAGTTTTTTATGTGAAGGACATGGCTAGCAGACCGAAGAAAGGGGCCGATAAGAAAGGTGGGGGTAAGCAATTGGACCCATCACAAGACGAGCCAAAGCGTCATATAGTTCTTCCAGGAAAGAGAAAAATCGTAGGAGTTGAGGACAAGACGGATGAAGATTATGATATGCTCGATGGCCGGCCTCCATTGTCAGTGGATGATGACCCAAGCATCCTGTTAGCGGCGGAGGAGACACCGTATCTACGGCGTGATCACAATCAAGGAACATTTGTAAAGAGGAAGTTTATTAGTGTCCGAGTAAACGATGATGCCATGTAATTTCTATTGATTTATAGGATTTTCTAATATTTTATATTGATTTTCTAGTAATTTATAAGATTTTCTAGTAATTTATAAGATTTTCTAGCATTTTATATTGATTTTCTATTAATTTATAAGAGTTTCTATTAATTTATAAGAGTTTCTATTAATTTATAAGAGTTTCTATTAATTTATAAGATTTTCTAGCATTTTATATTGATTTTCTAGTAATTTATAAGATTTTCTAGTAATTTATAAGATTTTCTAGCATTTTATATTGATTTTCTAGCATTTTATATTGATTTTCTATTAATTTATAAGAGTTTCTATTAATTTATAAGATTTTCTAGCATTTTATATTGATTTTCTAGTAATTTATAAGATTTTCTAGTAATTTATAAGATTTTCTAGCATTTTATATTGAATTTCTAGCATTTTATATTGATTTTCTATTAATTTATAAGATTTTCTAGCACTGACTGGCCCTAAGGGCCTTTAGCACCGGGTCGTGGCTGCACCCGGTGCTAAAGGCAACGACCGCGGCTGGCCACGTCACCGAGCGCACACGATGTCAAGTTACACATCACCCGAGTGGAGGATGACGGGGAGCCAGTTGAGCCCCCAAAAGTGGCCAAGAAATTTGTATCTCAGTTCGGGGTAATTGTACGGGACAATGTGCCCATTAGTATCAGAAAATGGAAGTCCACGGACCCCACTGAGGAGTACGTGCTCCCCGATACAGAGAAGGAGATGCTATGAAGGGAATTAAAGGCAATATTCGACTGGCCTAGCACTCATGAAGCAGAACTGAGGGATTGGACAATGAAGAAGATGGCAGTTCTGTTTCAGGATTTCAAGAAGAAGTTGTACTCGCAATTTCTCAAAACCGGAGAGGCCCCGGATCCTGAGAAGTATAAGAAGATCACCAATGACGAGTGGGAAGCATTCATTGAGTACAAAACCTCCGAAGAGGGTGCAACGGCTAGCGCTAGAAACGCTGGAAACGCCGCAAATAAGAAGTACTTGCATAAGATGGGTTCGGGAGGTTACAAGGCAAGCATCGCTAAATGGGAGAAGATGGAAGAAGATCTATATGCTAGAGGCATCACTCCAGCGACACATGACTGGCCCACAAGGACCAAGCATTGGTACTATGGTCATGGAGGCACCCTAAGCCCAATCGACGGCTCCTTAGTTTTTCCCGAGGACTTGCGAGAACTAGCTCAGCGTCTCCTCGATATCCTCAGGGCATCTGATAGGGGAGAATTTGTTGCCGATAGAGACAGAGATGAGCTAACCTATGCCTTAGGGAACAAGGAGCATCCTGGACGGACGCGCGGCGTAGGCACAAGCGTCTCATGGAAGAAAGGTTTCCAAGAGCACGCCGCCACCTATAGGAGCCGTTCGAGGAAGAAGGCCGAATATGAGCAGAGGGTGAGGGACCTAGAGCAAACGGTTGCCGCCTAGGGCTCAAAGCTCCAAGAAATGGAGTCAGAGATGGAGCGACGGATGAAGGTAGCATGGCTGCAGATACAACAAGCCACAGGCGGGACCGGTTCCACAGAGCCTGCACCTCTCCAACAAGCCACAGGCGGGACCGGTTCCACAGAGCATGCACCTCTCCAAGATGCGGCCCTTATTAGCCCTCCACAGCAATATCAAAGTAGTCACGCTTCCACACAGGCCGCCGAAGCGGTCCGTTACACCGTGGATGAAATAACTCAACGGACCGCGTGCGAGCTTGTCGTCAGGCAGAAGAACTTAGCTGTGGTGGTACGTATGCGACCTTAGTTCATACTGCATACATTTCACCGTAAATACCATTCATTTACTAACTTTCTTTGTGACTACTAACTTATCAGGTCGCATACGGTATGACCAAACGTGTGGAAGAAGGGCAAAAATGGCACTGCAATGACATTCCACATGGTTACGTACCTGTTGAGGTGGAGCAAGTCGTCACCAGCTGGGAAGACTTGGAACTTGACATCCCCGGAGGTGACGGAGAAACAAAACTCGGTCAGTGTTCTCACTGCATCATTCTATGGAGCAAGGCAGACATCGTTATACCTGATACACCTGCGGCTACCAACAAGCCCCCGTCACCTCCAAGAGATCCACAGGATCATGACGATTCTCCAGGAGCTCCTGATGCAAGCCCGTCTCCTCCGCCGAAGAGGTCTCCGTCTCCTCCGCCGAAGAGGTCTCCGTCTCCTCCGCCGAAGAGGTCTCCGTCTCCTCCGCCGCGGAGGTCTCCGCCCCCTCCGCCAAAGAGGGGACGCCGCACTAAAGCCTCTGCCCCCACTCCACCAGCGAAGAAGGCGCGAAAAACTAGAGAGAAGCCCGCACCAGAGAAAAGAGCGGGCGAGAAGACTCTAGAGGAGCTCGAAGCCTCGGTAAAAGCAGACACAAAGAGGCAAATGGCCGAGTGGAGGAGAAAACCTGAGCCGGAGCCGAAGCTTGATCCCACCATCGTGAAGTCATTCCTCGGTAATTTGAGCAAGGGTCAACAGAAGGAAGTAATAGTAACAGACTATGACCGCTCATTACTGAAATCTCGCCGGAAACGGAAGGCTGCGGATAAGGAGGCGGGCCCATCCAAAAAGGTTCCTCAGCTCGGCCAGCAACCTCAGCGTCCCTTGGGTCCATTGCCATCTCTGGACGAGCTTAACATTCAACGAGTAATGACCGAGACTGGACTAACCAGAGCGCAAGTCCTGGGGGAAGCAGATGTGCCAGTAAACACAACGCTGAAGTGGCCGTTTAAGCTTGTCGAGCCTATGGTCCCTCCTGAAATGGAGAGGAAGCTACAAACGAAGATGCGCCGATTCCATGACTGGTATTTGGAAGAATCAAGAAGGAATAAACGGCGCATGATAAAAGTAGGCGTGAAGGACCAAGACTTCTATAATGGTGACGCGGATTTTGTCTGGCTCAGGTTTAATGATATATATGAGCTGTACCACCGCGACGCCATGGACGTGGATTTGATCACATGTTGGACACTGTAAGTACTTTGTTGTTGCTTATAATTCACAGTTTGAAAACAATAATTCCAATCTATGTTGACGCGGGCTTTATTTATTGCTTAACATATGCAGAATGGAGATTCAAAAATGTCGCAGAGACAATATATATGACGTTGGTTTCGTTGACCCTCGAAGGATAAGTGAAGCAATGATAATGCACAATCCTGAGGAAACATATTTAAACCTATACAAATATATCAAGAAACAAAATTACTATGACTCCATACTAATCCCGTACAACATCGAGTGAGTACATTCACAGCCTTCTTCTTATACTGTCTGTGTAACAATTCATTTCTGATTATAATGTATACATGTGCACAGATTCCACTGGTTCCTAATTATATTGTGTCCTGATCGGGGTGTCGTGAACGTCTTTGATTCATTGCACACCCCAAAAGAAAAACTACAGAACATCATGGACATGATGGCAAGGTGATGTATATTTTCCCCTACTTAATCCACCCCTTCCACTCGCAATGACTTAACTCAATTTTTTTGTTTGCAGGGCCTGGATTCAATTTCGTACAGAACACACGGGTATACAACATGAAACACTAAAATGGAACATTGGCTTTCCGGTAAGCAAGTAATTTGTACATGTAGGCATCGACTAATATATTATATGAATTTTACTAGATTTCTTTTGGTCGACAGTGTGCCAAACAGGGACCAGGAAATAATTTATGTGCATACTATGTGTGCGACTATATGTGGAATTGGGGACATAAAAAGCTCACACAACGCGATATTATGGTACGTAATAATAAACACATTTCCATTATTATTAAGTGCACAATTATTGTCTCCAACTCGACGGATTAAATATCTTTCAAATATTTTTAAATTATAGATGTTCAACCGGAAGGAAGAGTCCCTAGAGATAGAAAGAATTGACGCAATTGCAGAACAGCTCGTCGGATGGATCTGGGATGAGGTCGTCAATCCCCGAGGAGAATTCCACTCGCCAATACTGGAGGACGTGCCGGACAGTCCAACGAGAGCTAGCTAGTCGTCAATCTTAATTATGTAGAAAATACAGTTTAAATATATATAACTCGAGTTGACATGCATGAATATCTACTTTTGTAATATATATGTCTTCTATTTTGATGAAATGTCAGCTAATATGAATATAGAGTCGGCCGAATACGCATTAGAATACACGTATTAGAATATATACGTATATACACGTGTATAGACGCGCATGCATGGCTACTGAAAAAAGCAAAAAAAAAAAAGAAATCCGGGGCCTTTAGCATCGGTTGCAGACAGCAACCGGTGCTAAAGGCATGCCCTTTAGCACCGGGTGCAGCCACGACCCGGTGCTAAAGGCCCTGCTAACGGTGCTGCGGGGCAGGCCCTTTAGCACCGGGTCGTGGCTGCACCCGGTGCTAAAGGGGCCCTTTAGCACCGGTTATTCGACCCGGTGCTAAAGGGGTACCCCTTTAGCCTCGGATTAGTTGCACCGGGTGGGAAACCCGGTGCTAAAGGCATTTCCCACCCGGTGCAGATGTCGATCATTCTGGTAGTGCTAGCTTGCATTTCCACAGCCATGGGGCATCATAAAGTGTATTGCAGACATCAATATTTTTTTTATTGTGGTTTGACTTGATATATGTTTTGCCATTGAGATAGGTGTATTTTACTATTGGATACTAATGTATATCATTAAAATTTTGATCCCAACATTAAGAACTAGACTGAACATAGCTAGGCTATAACCATGAACTTAATGTGTCCCATCCTAAAAAAAACATCATTTGGACAGGTTGGCCTTGTATGTTGGATGGCTTAGCATAGATATTTAGCCCAACATGATTTTTGCTTAGGCTTGAGCATTGTTTTAGGCCTTCGGGTAGCCCGACTAGGCTCGACAAAGGCCTATTAGGGTAATCCCTAATCCCTTAATTCTATCCCCACTTGGCCACTCTATAGTGGATTCATTCGTGGACCGCACGTATCAGAAGAGGAGAATGGAAACCACGGGCAATTCCTGGAGCCTGTATATGGGAGGATATTAGCTATAAGCTCTCTTAATCTCTTGGTCTCTCTAACTGCTGATCGATATTCTTTGATGATGCTACTTACACGCATGCATCCTCTTAAAAAAGCTTAAGGCATTGCCAGTGGGGCGTCAGTGAACCTCACATTTTCTGCATGTAACCAGGGACTCTATTCAGAGTATGCCAAGAAGGGTATGATTTGGAGTTGGCCATGGAGCTCAGTGCAAAGAAGCAACGACGGAGCTTGGAGGCGGCTTGTCGGGAGGTGGACATCAAAGATTGTAGGTACATAAAGATTGTAAGCATGAACATCAAAGTTGCAGGTACAGGAGCAAAAGGGTCCTAAAACCTAAGCAGCTGGGTCTTGCTCCTCGGTGGACTTGGATCCAGCTTCTCTTGGCTCTTTTGTTGTGGGCTCGGGGGCTGCCTCCTGGGTCCCAACAGTTGCTGCACCCTCTGACTTGGTTGTTGCTCTTGCTGGGGACTGCTCAGGGACCTCTCCCTGAGCAAGGGCCTCTGGTTGGGGGGGAACCTCCGAGGGAACCTCTATCTCAACCGCTTCTGCGGCGGCTTGAGTCCCCACCTGGGTGATCTCGCTCGTCATTCGGTCCCGTGATTCATGAAGCTCCAAGGCTGCCTAAGCTGATTGCTTTGACCGACGAGCGGCTTTCACCCACTCGGGAGTCACTCACTCTGCTACTCCCTCAGCAAGTAGCCGTAGCTGAGACCCGAGCTCTAACAGGTCAGCCTCTTCTCATCCGGGGGCGTACTCACTGCAGACCATTTGCAGATCAAGGTCGGGATAGTGGGACCCCACTGATGTCAACACGACGTTCGCTCTGAACAACACGCTGTGGTAAATCAGGTTGTCCACTTCCTCTGGCACATCAGACAAGCAGTTGGTGGGGAGACTTGAGCTCGGGGAGGTCCCGAACACTTCCTCAATCACCACATGCGCCGAGTCACGCTCCAACATGGTTGTTGGCACTCCTTACGTCCTACAGATAAATCCGCAAGCGGACGGATACCGATGTAGCTTTCACCCGAGAGTATTCCAAGGTATCGATTTCCACGGGGAACAAGAAGTGAGCTAATTCTAAACTAAGTTGTCCAAGGGTTATGGAATGGGATGGATGAAGTGGATGACAACAACAAAGAGGGAAGAGAAGCGATGAGAGGGTAGAGAGGGTATGAGTCTGATAGAGGCACTCTACTGATTAACTGAGCGGATCAGAGGGTACAGATAGATACTTGCTTCGGGACAATAGAACCTATGACACGCAGAAAGGGATGAGAAGGGGTGTCACCAATCCTACACTCTGGGATCCTGCAGGCAGAGACAAACGTGATGGACTACGTAGGCCGTATAGGGCTGTCACCACCTAACGGCTACCACCTCCGTAGACTCGGGGACAAACTAAGTTAACCTCACGTATAGGCACCACGCCTACACTAGTCGGTTAATACTTATCTCCTATAGAAAGACAAGCACCCAAGCCAAGCAACCACTATACAATTATACCAATCAACTAAGCATTGAACGAAGAACCAGCAAGTAAATAAAAGTAGAACCGACTGCTCAATTAATCAGGAAGAGATACAGGAGTTACCAGACACGACCCGGATGTCACTCGAAGCAGAGCCGCATCCGTAGAGGTACAGCTGGAAGAGGGGCCGACACTCTAACTCCTCTCTGGACGCTCACCTCTCCTCTCTCCCTGTCTTCTATGTATGAAAGTGGCAGAGCTTCACTAAGGAACTTCTCTCTTGTGTTGTGTGTGAATTCAGGCGACCAGGACCTCTATTTATAGGTGGAGCAAGTCGGTGGAGCTTGAGCAGGCGCCAAGGCAGCTGGGAGGCGGTGCCGGGCCATTTGACCAAATCTCCCGGTTCGGCCGAACCTAGGAATTCGGCCGAACTGCCACGTTGCACCGCCTTGGTGCTAAGGCAGTGCAGAGGCGGTTCGGCTCCTGGGCTCATTCAGCCGAATTGGGGCATTCGCCCGAATGGGGCCCGTGGCCCAGAAGCGCTCTCATGTGCATCCTCTCCCCCTGGGCCTCCAGGGCTACTTCGTCTTGGTGTACTACAGGTTAGTTTGGCCCAGAGGTGACTTGGCAGTCGCCCACGTGTCAGGCATCGTCATTGCTTGGTCATCGTTGACGTGGACGACTCCCGGTTGTGCTTCGCGTTGTGTACGACTAAGGGGGGTAATCGGCCGAACGGAGTCGTTCGGCCGATTCGGTCAATTCCAACCCTTTTACCCGTATTTCTCCATTTTGTGCCTGCAGATTGGACAATCACCAAAACTTGTGGAAATGGTTAGCAATACGCCCTATAGCTATGGTGTGTGGTTCCATTGTGTTTATTTTATACTTGGTTGGAGGTCGGAAATTGGTCCGTAACGACCGCCAACAAGCTCCCCCAAACTTAGATCTTTGCTCGTCCCGAGTAAAGAAATTGAATTAAGAGAAAGACTAAGACAAGGGTTCTTTTATGACATGAACAACTGCATATTGAATATCCCAAACTTTTCTCCATACCTGTGAATTTGGAGTGGCTACTCCCTGGATCTTGAGCGGTTGATGAACATAACGGCTCTTACAACAAAGTCTGATCATCCTGCATTTGGGGTTTTATGGTTTTCACAAATAAAATGGTCCTTGTCCTTTCATCCCTGATACTCTCAGCTCTCTTAATTCACTCCTTTTCACTCACCCCTTTTGTGTATGTTCTTTTTCTCTCAGGTGGTGATCTTTTGTCAAGTCATGTACCTCTGTCAAGTCAAAGATTGGTTCCCGGAGCTCTCATCATCGCCCTTAGCCAAATTGCAAGTTAAAGATGGAGAGTTCATGTCGGTCCTCAGCCTCATGACCCCTTTTCTTTATTCTTCCCTTTTTGGGAATTTTCTTTCCTCTTTTTTTCATTTGGACTTTCACGAGTCCTTTCTTCTCTTCTCTTTTTTTCTTCTTCCGGGTATCACCAAGACATGAGGACTTCTACTACACACTGATGATAGATGTACTTGCAATAGACCTGGGGCAATATGATCATCTCTGGGACTCAAAATTCGACACGACACTGTACTAGCCATGACAAATTTCTCAGGAATAAATTTCTCAAGCATATGTGTAGTTGGAAGTAGTGGATAGGATGAAAGGACATGACATAGTTTATATTTTTAAAATTTAAATTATCCCGAATGGAAAGGTGAACAAGTGGTTCGTTTTATCGAGACATATTATATTTATCAACAACCTAGACCAGTGGGGTCCTATCATTAAGGGTTTCACATGCAAGGGATACTCAGTTAGAGACAATCAATAGACAAGTTCATGGTATAAAAGAAAAACCAAGAATGTTTCGTTTAGATGAGATGTGCAAGTTCATAATTCGAAACGTGACAACACGAGAAGATGGACAAGGGTAAGGAGTGCAAACCAGTGTGTAGGTGCGCGAAGGGGACGAACCGGGCTGGTTCGGCCGAATTGCCCAATTCGCCCGAACCAACTGGTTCGGCCGAAGTGGCTCGGTGCATGCTCCGTCGTGTCGGGTTGCTCCTGCATCGTCCTATACTCATGTATCTTTTTCGTTAAACAGGGCAATCTCCGATTGGCTCAAATGCACCAACCGGAGCAATAATTTTATTCTTTTTGTATTCAACTCTAATTTTATTTATTTAACGAGCTAACAAATGGAAACAAATTGATTCAAAGCAAAAACAATCTTGAGCACCCTAAACATGAATCTAAGGGAAAATAAATGAAGGAAGGAACTAAGACAAACTAATGAACTAACTAACGGTGCTCTAACTGAACTGGATGACCGCAGGAAACTACTCTGCAGGTGGGTCGTAAAGGTCCGAGTGTCCTTTGGCTCTAGCAAGCCTCTTGATCTTGGCGCACAAGCCCTTGCGGAGGACTTCCATCTTGTCTTCCGTCTCTAGGCGCGCCAGCTCCGCTTCCGACACTTTCTCCTCCAGGTGGTTTATCCGCTAGCGTGCTTGTGCCAGCTCCACCCTGTCACACCTGGATTTACACAGAAACCCGAACTGCGGCCATATGTGCTCCCAGGAAGTCATTGCAACCTATAGCGAACAAATATGATATCAAAGTACAATGCTCGAATAAAGTAAATGGTTTTACATCAGAGTTTGACTCAAATAAATGAATAAAACAGCGAAAGTCTCATTATTAATTCTCTCTAAACGAAAACGAAGCCGATAACCCACGGGGACACCGACTGGTTGAGCACAGCTAGTAGAACGGCAAATCCTCAGGAAATTCAACAGCAGCAGTACCATCTAATCCATCTGTTACCCATCCGGGATTTTGTTGAATAGCAAGTGTAAGTAAATGTCTTACTTAGCAAGTACAACAGGGATAATGAAGGCTTAAAAGAAAGGCTTGACACGGCTGTACTGCATTAGCAATTTTAGTTGTTTCATTTTAACATCATCATAATCACTACATTTACATGAATCTCAATTGTAACCCAATTAATATAGTAGAAGTGAACATTAAACGATAATAAATAACAACATATTCTAATCATAAAGGATCCAGACCGCTCGTGACCCTGAGCAAGGCTATCATGATAGATTATACACTCTGCAGAGGTTTCGCCCTTTACCCACCAGTCACGTAAAAGTTCAAAGGAACTTTGCACCCAACCACGCGGAGGTGGATCAGACCTCACAAATCACACTTCCGAGGTGTGACCGCATAGGGACACTACGAGGCTTTTCACAAGACACCCTAACGAAACAGTAGCCGTTATGGTACAACCTAGGCAGCATGACCCAAGGCACCGAGATTGACTGACGCTCATGTAGCGACATGAGGGGGTCAATGGCGTCCAAGCGCGGCAAAGAATATCAACAAAAAAATAAATAGCGCAACGTGTGGAGCCCCCGCCATACGGTGGCTCCCAACACGGGACTGTGCCTCATGGGGACATAGCCGACGGATACCCCGTCCTCGGTGGATCAAACCATACTCTCACCCATGCTTCCCATAACGCCATCGGCCCGTCGGTAACTACTGTCAAGCTAGAGCCGTAAATGCTACTTGTCCAAGACCAGAGCCATTATAGTTCCAGCGGTGGCGACAGGTTCCTGGGTTGCCGCTTTAAGAACCAGTCCTTACGGAGAGACACTAGGGCCAAGCACGAAGCGTACGCCCTAGCTCCCTGATCCATGTTGCTAAAAAGCAAGTTTTCCCATTAACATTGAAGTGAACCATTAAGTCAAGATTAACAGTTAAGCAAAGGTGACAGTAGCTGCGCCTAGCAAAGTTCTACCCAAATGCAATAACCCAAGGTAATCAAGGTATAGGATAAATAGAGCTAGGTACAACCTTAATAGGAACCATTTAGACACATGCATATGCAGTAATTAATGTAAGAGGTGTGTTTAGGTAGCAAGGATTGTCCGTGCTATACTTGCCTTCCTCAAACTACTGCTGCTGCTGCTGGTCCTGCTCCTCGTAACCCTCGAACTCAAGCGCGTACGGCTCACCGACTGGACTCACACAAGCAACACACAAGCCAGTACATGCAAACAATATTATTCTATTAGAACAGTACACCAAACAGTAAAAACAGAACAAAAGAAGGCTTAGAAACTAATCTATGCTTCGCTACGAACACGTGAGCGCGAAAATCACTCAAATCGGAGCTAAAATAGAGGAGTTATGGCGTTTCTACGGTTCGGGGGCTTGCTGGCAAAGTTTTAAAAGTTCCAGGGGCTTATTTGCAAAAACTCAGGGGCTAAAACATAATTTTATATTAAAATTGGAGGGTTTAATCGCAAATTAACCAAGACAGGACCTCAGGTGCTATTTGTAAAAAGGACAGGGGGTTTTCTGTAAAAATCAGGACCTAACTGTAAATACTTTTGAATAGATCTGGACCGCGGGTTAATTTTGAAATAGTGGAGGGGCTCTTTTGCAAAGAGGCCATGGTTGACCGGTATGGTCAACTTTGACCGGGGCGAGTCTGATAGATCTGGCCGTAGGTTTCGGATCGGGCGGCTAGGATTAGATCGAGGGGAGGGGGTCACCGGCGGCGGTCAGTGGCGGCGGCGGCGTCCGCGAGTCACGGCGGAGCTTCGCCAGCGACGCTCGAAAACGAGCTAGGGTGCTCGGTTTGGGCTGCAGTTTGCTCCTACGGCTTCGGGAGAAGGAAGCGAACACATCTAGGGGGCCGTGGGGGAACGACGAGCGGCGGAGCGTGCCGGCGACGAGCAATGGCGGCGGCGGCGCTCCGGCAAGGCGGCGACGGGGCTACAGAAACAAACGGGAAGGGGTTCAGGGGGACGGTTACCTCGTCGCGAAGGTCGTGGTGCAGACGAGAGGCGTGGAGCGGCGGCGAAATGCGAGATCGACGGCGGCGCGCGAGCTCGGGCGGCGGCGGTGATGGCGGCGCTGCGAGCGGCGGCTAGGGCTAGGGTTGGCGGTGCGGATTGATGGGGCTAGGAGGCGGCGTGGCGGCACATTATATAGGGCGGCTCAGGGGTCCTTGGCGTGCGCGCTCGGCCTCGGTCGGACTCGGGCTCGCGGCCGAGCCGGACTCCGGCGCCGCGAAGGAGACGAAGCTGACTCGCAGGACCCGCGCGTCAATGACGAGGCGGCGTGAGGTGGGCCGGCCTGGTGGGCCGAGCTGGGCCGCGGAGTGAGGGGAGGCGAGGAGCGCTGGTGGGCCGAGCAAACGCGCTGGTCTGCGGGAGCGAGGGAGCGAGCGGGCCGAAGGCGGGCCGAAAGCGGAGGGAGGGAAGGTGGGCTGCTGCGCAGAAGAAAAGAAGGAGGGGCAGATGCAGCCGGGGGGAAAAGCATACGGGCAAAAACGGACCAGGGCTGAAACAACTTTTCTAGAGCTCCAAACAATGCGAATCAAAATCGAATTTAAAGAGGATTTAAATTCCAATCTAATTCACAAGCAACCAAAACACAATGTAGCAGCATGGATGCAACAAAAATGTTTCTAACCTTATATTTGATTTTATTTTGCCAAAAATTATTTATTTACCCTACGTTGAGCATGGGAACTTTAATAAAAAGCATATTAATTACTAAAATTTTAAATAGGCCTAATTTAGGGTGTTACAAACCTACCCCCCTTAAGATGAATGTCGCCCTCGAGATTCGGATGTGGATGAGAATAACTGTGGATACTCTGCTCTGAGATCCTCTTCTCTTTCCCAAGTCGCTTCTTCCACTGAATGGCGGCTCCACTGAACCTTTCACATACGGATCACTTTATTTCTGGTGACTCTTTCTGAATCCTCCAAAATCTTGACACGATGCTCAGTATAGGTAAGATCTTCCTCCACATTCAGCTCATCAATCAGAATCTGTTCCTTAGGTACTCGCAAGCACTTTTTCAACTGAGACACATGGAACACATCATGCACTCCTGCCAACTGCTCAGGTATCTCTAGCTGATAAGCTACCTCACCCTTCCGTTCCAGTACCTTGAACGGTCCGATGTAGCGAGCCGCTAACTTACCTTTAACGTTGAATCTCCTTACTCCTCGCATAGGTGACACCTTGAGGTACACAAAGTTATCGACCTCAAAGTAAAGGTCTCTTCGTTTGACATCTGCATAGCTTTTCTATCTAGACTGTGCTACTTTCAAATTTTGTCTGATCATCTGCACTTGTCGCTCTGCCTCTCTTAGTATCTCAGGTCCAAATACCTGACTTTCTCCCGTCTGATTCCAGAATAGTGGTGTCCTACACTTTCTGCCATACAGAGCCTCGAATGGTGCCATCTGCAAACTCTTCTGATAACTGTTGTTGTACGAGAACTCCGCGTACGGTAAACTCCTGTCCCAACTGGCACCATATTGTAGAGCACATGCTCTCAACATATCCTCCAATATCTGATTTGTCCGTTCTGTCTGCCCATCTATCTACGGATGGTAAGCTGAACTGAACTGTAGCTTAGTGTCCATAGACTCATGCAGTTGTCGCCAAAAGTGTGATGTGAACTGGGTACCTCGATCTGACACTATTCTTTTCGGTACCC
The DNA here is from genome assembly GCA_033239725.1 of Echinochloa phyllopogon. Taxonomy (NCBI): domain Eukaryota; kingdom Viridiplantae; phylum Streptophyta; class Magnoliopsida; order Poales; family Poaceae; genus Echinochloa; species Echinochloa phyllopogon. The sequence continues at coordinate 14,903,533 of BTCW01000015.1, read as the reverse complement.
CATGCAAACACACAATCCTCTCCATATACAACTCCGCTAGTCTGGCTCCCGTGTAGGTGGTCTTTACTGGAAGGAAATGCGCCACCTTGGTCAGACGGTCCACGATTACCCAGATTGAATCAAATCCCCTCTGAGTGCGAGGTAAGCTAGTGATGAAATCCATACCGACTTCTTCCCACTTCCATTCAGGTACCTTCAGGGGTTGGAGCAAACCTGCAGGTCTCTGGTGCTCAGCTTTGACTCTCTGGCACGTGTCACATAGGGCTACGTATGTGGCCACATCTCTCTTCATTCCATACCACCAAAATCTCTCTTTGATATCTTGGTACATCTTGGTACTACCCGGGTGTATCGAATACGCCGATTCATGGGCTTCCCTGAGAATTGCATCCCTGATCTGCACTATGTCTGGTACACAGATCCTCTTCTCATACCACAATGTCCCTTGGTCATCCACTCGAAAACCAGGGGCTTTTCCTAATGCCACCAGTTCCATGATCTCCTTGATCTTCTCATCTGCGAGCTGTCCTTTTCGGATCTCTTGTTCCAAGGTCGGTTCCACTGCCATCTCGGTGACGATGGTTACAAATCCCAGACTCATCCTCTCAAACTCTGAACTGAGTTCCTCCGGTAAGCAATGTCCCGTGATCTTATTCACGTAACTCCTTCTACTCAGAGCATCTGGCACCAGGTTGGCCTTCCCTGGATGATAATGAATCTCCAGGTCGTAGTCCTTGATCAACTCTAACCAACGACGTTGCCTCATATTCAGATCTGACTGTGTGAACACATACTTGAGACTCTTGTGGTCAGTGTAAATATCACACTTATGACCAATCAAGTAATGCCTCCAAATCTTCAAAGCATGCACCACAGCTGCTAACTCCAGATCGTGTGTCGGGTAGTTCTGCTCATGTTTCTACAACTGCCTCGATGCATAAGCTACTACTCTGCCTTCCTGCGTAAGCACACATCCCAAGCCTTGACGAGATGCATCACAGTAGATAGAGAAATTCTTGGTTATATCCGGCAACACTAGCACGGGTGCCGTTGTCAACCTCTTCTTCAATTCCTCAAAGCTAGCCTGACACTCACCTGTCCAGACAAACTTAGCATTTTTCTCCAATAGTGCCGTCATGGGTTTAGCAATCTTTGAAAATCCTTCAATGAACCTCCGATAATATCCAGCCATTCCAAGGAAGCTTCTGATTTCACTCACATCCTTAGGCGGATTCCAACTCAACACATCACTAACCTTCTTCGGATCAACTGCCACTCCACCATTGGACAACACGTGACCCAAGAATGCTACTTCTTTCAACCAGAACTCACACTTGCTCAGCTTGGCATACAACTGATGCTCACGAAGTCTTTGCATCACCAACCTCAGATGTTCTTCATGCTCTTCCTCATTCTTGGAGAAAACCAGAATATCGTCAATGAACACCACCACGAATTTGTCAAGATAGTCCATGAACACACTGTTCATCAAATACATGAAGTATGCCGGTGCATTTGTCAAACCAAAAGACATGACAGTGAACTCATATAGACCATATCGGGTTGTGAAGGCTGTTTTGGGGATGTCAGTCACTCGTATCCTCATCTAATGGTAACCGGATCGGAGATCGATTTTAGAGAACACACATGCTCCTTTCAACTGGTCGAAGAGATCATCAATCCTCGGCAGCGAATACTTGTTCTTGATGGTCACTTCATTCAAAGCTCGATAATCCACACACATTCTCTGGGTCCCATCTTTCTTATCCACAAACAAAACCGGTGCTCCCCAAGGGGAAGAACTAGGACGAATATACCCTTTTGCTAACAACGCCCTTAATTCCTCCTTAAGTTTCTCTAGTTCTTTTACTCCCATTCTATATGGCCTCTTAGCTATAGGTGCAGTACCAGGCTTAAGATCAATAACAAATTCAACTTCGCGGTCTGGGGGCATACCTGGTAACTCATCTGGAAACACATCTAGGAAATCGCACACCACTCTGATGTCTTCTAGTGCTACACCCTCGGCTTGGTAGTTCTGGTTGTGCTCCAAGGGACTAGCTGCTTGATACTCCACTTTCTCACCAGTCTTTGCTGTCAGCTGCACTGCTCTTTTGGAACATTGAATCACCCCATCATATCTAGCTAACCAGCTCATATCCAGAATCAAGTCAAACCCAAGGGTTTCTAGGACTATTGGGTTCACCACAAAGTCTACCCCCTTTATTGTGATGGTGATACGGGGGCAATGTAAAGTGGCACGCTGTTCTCCCCCGGGTGAACTAACTACCATGGGGTTCCCCATAGGTTGCAAGATCATCATGTTCTTTTTCACGAAAGCAGCAGATATGAAAGCATGCGAAGCTCCAGTATCAAACAAAACAGTTGCGAGAGTCGAGTTGACAGGGAACGTACCCACAACGACATCCGTTGCTCCTTCTGCGGTTTCCACACCCATGTGGTTGACCTTGCCTCTTGCTGGGTTCTGCTGCTGATTCCCATTCTGGTTCTGCGGTTGCCCAACCCTCTGATTGTTGTTCTGACCAACGGCGTTCTGAGCCTTGCGAGGACAAGCGCTGGCATAGTGTCCCAGCTCACCACAACCAAAACACCTCGGAGCCGTAGGTGCATTGTTGGCCGGGTTGGGGCGTTGAACAGGACCATTCTGTGGCTGGTTCTGAAGATGCTGCTGAGGTGGTGCTGGGAGGTACTGGGGACGCTACTGGTACTGGGGACGTTGCTGATACTGGTTGCGGTTCATCGAACCGGACTGTCCCTGGAAGCGCTGTGGAGTCACCATCTGCTGGTTTCCTTGCTGAGGATTGAAGCGGGGGCGAACATTGCTTCCTGATGGTGGGCCTTGAAGCTTCCTCTTCTTTTCCTCCATCTCGCGGCGCTTGTGCTCCAGCAGTAGTGCGCTATCCACCAGTTCTTGAAAGGTGGCGAACTTGGAGCACAGGAGCTGGTACTGGAGTGCATCATGCAGGCCATCTCAGAATCGGGTCTGCTTCTTCCTATCAGTATTCACGTCCTCTGGAGCATAACGGGCCAACTCAATGAATTTGTCACGATAAGCGGTGACACTCATACCTTCCTGCTTCAATACCAGGAACTCCTTCTTCTTCAAGGTCATCAGCGCTTCCGGCACGTGGTGAGAGCCGAAGCTGTCGCGGAACTCCTGCCAAGTGATCTGATCACGATTGGGGTGAGCATACTGGTACGCATCCCACCAATCCAAAGCTGCTCCCTGGAGCTGTCCACTTCCATATAACACCTTCTCCCTGTCATTGCACTGTGCAATGTCCAGCTGCCTTTCCACTGCCTTGAGCCAGTCTTCTGCTTGCATTGGGTCACTAGACTTGTTGAAGGTAGGAGGGCGTCCCTTCATAAACTTGCCCCTTTTATCTCTGGGCTGCACATGGTGCTGTTGAGGCGGGTTCTGCTGATTCTGCTGCATCAGTGCTATGGTTTGCGCCATCTGCTGTGTCAGCTGGAGTTGCATCTGCATCATCTGCTCCATGGTGAGAGGTGGCGGGTTCTGGTTCGGGGGCGGGTTGCTTCCACTGCCACCGGGGTTGCCTCTGGTGTTAACCATCTATCATAGCAAAATATCTCCCATCAGTATTCGGGTCGATCGGTAATAGATAACCCATGCTTGAAGATGGTGCATAAGAAGATAGCCGTACTTGGAAGGATATGATTCAGAGACATAGAGAGTAAGACAGAGGAAGTGCAAAGGAGATAGATAACCCAACTATTTATTCATTAATATTCCTGTTGACACCAAAAATTGGCACCAGGAAGAGGCTGACATGTGGGCCGGATTCGTTGAAAAGATATCATTCGGCAAAGGAGTTTTTCCCCAGAGCATTCGGTAAAGACGTTCTGCGGTCGGGAACGCATTGTCATTCGGCAAGAAAACTGTTCCGCAGGAGGCATTCAGGAGTGCGTGATGACGTGGATCAAGTGTAAGGAAAAGGCTGGTTTAACTTGGAATGCAAGACGGATACGGTGCCCCGGCGTTTATCTTTTTTAGGAAATAAATAATGTAATCGTATTCGATTAGGAGTCGTGTCGAAAACCTAGGTATAAATATAAACCCATGGTAATTGTAAAAGGATGGTACAATCAATCATACAACAAACCGGCCCCGTGCCAACTTCGAGTCCTTTAGTCGAGTCGTCGAGTTCTTCGAGAGGAATCATCGATCCGTCGACCTCCGTAAGTACCGGCAACCCTGCACCATGCCTAGTATCATGCGGTGGATTTAGGCTTTGGTTCAGGAAGGTTCCATTGTTAGATCATGAGCCATGCGGTGGGCTAAGTTTTAGCTTGGAACAAGTTATCGGTTCTGTTGGATTTTGGCAAGATCTGATAGATCCATTAAGTTACCATGTGTTGCTCTGGATTTTACTTTTATGTTTAATTCATTACAACACTCTTTTGCCCAGTCTAGATTGATTAGATTCGGTTTTAGCTCATAATGCACTGCGTTCCCATAGCCGAATTCGAAGTCAATCTAGATTGCCACGTGTTGCGGGTTCAAGCTCGTTGGTCTTGTGTAGATCTTGACAGAACCGGGTATCATGCGGTAGATGCAGGTTTTTGGGTCGTCTTAGAGCTAATCATCTGGTGGATTAGAATTCGATTCGATCTGATAGATCTATCATCATCAACGAAGCATGTTCCTTCTTCACGGAACCCGATTCGGCTATATAGCTGTATTCGGCAGTGTCGCCACGAGTGAAACGTGTCCATGGTTTTGTTTTAAATAAAGAATGCTTTTAGCCTTCCATGTTTAGAGTCGTATCATGCGGTGGATTGATCTATTCTTGGTTGGTGGTGTGATTCCAAGCAAGTCGTATCATGCGGTGGATTAACTTGCTTGTTTCATGCTCGACGGGTTGAAAAGTACCTAGACATGCGGTAGACTAGTGCTTTTAGCCTATGCATTCTTGTTTATTATGAAATTATGGTCATGCTTTCGCCTTTTTATTTATCTATCATGCTCTGTTTCCCGTTAATCGGTTATGAATATATGTTACAATGTTTATTCAGTCGAATGCCGATCTTTCGTCATGCTTACGTCACGCATTCGGCAGTGCGCTTTCCTGCATGCTTTGCCGATTGCCGAATGATATTTTAAATGCCGACAGATAGCTTCTCTATAGCTGTATGTCGTTCGAAACTGGCTCCGTAGCCGCAAATATGGAACTATCTGGTATTACCCGGTACGTTCCAGGTGTTATCTAAGCATCTTTTCTCCCTTTGTCAGTTTCAGGAAAATTGACTGGCACGCTTTCGGATTCAAACGCTCGGGCCACGTGTAAAGCTAGCTAATTCGGCTTGCTGTGTGCTTGGCGTAAGGTGCGGATTTTACGTCAACACACTTTTTGGCACGCCCGGTGGGACACAACAAGCTTCAAAGATGCCTGAATTAAAAGACATTCTGGATGTAACTTTTGAAGAATTGTCTGATGAACATCAACAAATGGTGAAGACTGCTGCAGATCAGTTCATCAAGAAATGCTTGCTGTCTTTTGCTAAGAATAGGAGTGGTGCACCGTTTCTCAAGTCAGATCTGCCAAGAGTTCTTTTGCCGGGACAATCTGATCTTACTGAAGATGAAGAAAGGGAGAAGTTCTCTAGCTTGTTGTACAAGGCTTTAGGAGAAACAATGACCAATCATAATGCTGCATTCCTGAACAGTTTTCGGCTCATATTGGTCAACATCTTTGGTCAACACGTGGATAAGCCTTTTGAACAGGTGCATGGACAACTTGGTGGCCCGACATATTTCAATGTTCAAGCATCGGTTCCAAAACGTCATGGTAAAGGTACTGAAGAAACTGAAGCTTCTGGAACCAAAGACGCGAATGGACAGCCGATTCAGCAAGAGCTTCAGCATGCATTTCCGAAACCTCGTACATATGGTGATATGGCATTCGGCACCACGGGAAATCCACCTGCTTCTGCTTACAAGATATCCCCTCTGAACAACAGGCTGCAAAGGGATGTGTATGAGAACGGATATTCAGAGTTTATGGATTACAATGCTATTGACGCTCTCCCGAATCCCGGGTATGTTGGTACTACAGGGATGCCTGCTGGGAGACCAGGGAATCAAGATACCAATATTGACCTCATGGTGCAAAAAATGACCGATGTATTACAAAATCAATTCGGTCTGAAGCCTAAAAATCAGGGGTACCTGTACTCGTCTCCTTTCCCAGAATGGTACCAAAGGGTATCATTACCGAATAGAGTCAAGGTGCCTACGGAGTTCACTAAGTTCTCAGGACAAGACGATACTAGCACTGTGGAACATATAGCTCGATATCTGATGCAGCTTGGAGAAGCTTCAGCAGATGAGGCTTTCAGAATCAGATACTTTCCTTTGTCGCTGACGGGTCCAGCTTTTACATGGTTTGCTTCTTTGCCTGCTCAGTCGATTTGTACTTGGAAAGACCTGGAGCAGAAATTCCATGCTCATTACTACATTGGCAGTACCGAGAAAAAGTTGGTTGATTTGACCAACTTAAGGCAGAGGAATAATGAGACACCTACGGAGTTCCTCAGGAGATTTAGGGAAACAAAGAGCATGTGCTTTTCTCTGAACATACCTGATGACCAGCTAGCTAGTATGGCTGTAGCTGGCATGCTGCCTGCCATTCGAGAAAAGCTATTCGGGATGGAGTTTGATGATCTGGGCCAGTTGTCACACAGATTGGCCTTAATGAGTAACCAGGCATATGGTTTCAAGAAAGATGCCAGATTTGCTAAACATAATGATGTAGCTGACATCTATAACCAATTCCTTGAAAGAGCAGATCAAGGAGATGAGTATGAAGATAGCGAGGAGATAGCCGCAGCAGAGATAGTGTGGGGTAAAGAACCAGTCATGGTGAATCAGAGGTGGATTAAACAGAATAAGGGCACCTATGATTTTGATGTAACTAAGGCGGATAAATTGTTTGACTATCTTGTAAAAGAAGGCCGGATCAAGCTACCAGAGGGGCATTCTATGCTTCGACCTGATGGAGTGAAAGATAAGAGGTACTGTGGATTCCATGATAGAAATTCTCATTCCATCAATGAATGCAGGGTTTTTAGAGTGAGGATTCAGAAAGCTATCCAAGAAGGGCATCTGAAATTCGACAATAAGATGAAGTTGGACAATAACCCGTTTCCTCAGAACATGATTGGGTTCTCAATCAATATGGTGAGTGTTGCCGAATCTGGAGAAAAGGGAAAGATGAGAGTCCTGACGTCGAAGGAAGCGAAGCAGAATGGCTCAGTCGATCCTAATCGGCAAATCACGATCGAACAGATTCGCGAGGAAAAGCCTCGCTTCCCGAATAGCCGATTTGAAATTGGGAAATCTTCTAAACCCAGAGTCACATCGCGCATTCTCCTCAATAAGTGGCAACGTCAGCAAGAAAAAGAGCACTACCAGAGATGTGAGTACGAGGAGGAGAAGAGGAAGTACGAAGAAAAAAGGTATGAGGAAGAACAAGAGGAATATGTCCGAGAACAAGAACGTGCACATTGGGATTATGTCTTCTTCAGACACTGTTGGAACGAGGGTTTAAAGCTGCCTACGTGGAATAACTGTCCTGAATGCAATAAAGGATATGTCGAACATAGGCAAAATGTTGCCAGTCGCTGATCCGTCCACGAAAGAATTGGAAGGATACATCCTAGTGATGATCGGCGTTTAAAAATATATAAGAATAATGATCAACCAATGAAAAGACGTGCTGATCATAGATGGATTGATCATGAAGAAGAAGATCGTGAGTATGTCTGGCAGAAAGGACAGTGGTGTCCACCTGGTTTAAGAAAGAGCCAGAAGAGAAGAGTCCAACGCCTGAGGAATCAAGAGTTGAAGCGAGCAGGAACCAGGATGAAATCGATATGGCGTCCAAAAGACAGACCTGACGAATCGGGTCATTCGGCTCCTACATGCATGGTATGTTTCTTGCCGAATGAATTCATGGCTCCAGCTAATCAAATTGTACAGGAAGAGATAGTGGATGAAGCCGAGCAATGTGGGTTAATGGCACAATTGGTATTGAATAAGCAAGCTATTTCGAGAAGCCAGTCCAGAATCGGCACATGAAACCACTGTACTTAAGAGGATATGTCAACGGAAAGCCACTGACGAAGATGTTTGTTGATGGTGGAGCTGCTGTTAATGTGATGCCATACAATACATTCAGGAAACTTTGCATGAGCCCTGGAGATTTAACGCCAACAAGCATAGTTTTGAATGATTTTGCTGGAAATCCTTCGGACACCAAAGGATGTGTACATGTAGACCTGATGATTGGATCTAAGATTCTGCTTACAACCTTCTTTGTTATTGAAGGCAAAGGGGCATACAGCTTGCTACTTGGAAGGGATTGGATCCATGCGAATTGCTGTATTCCATCTACTATGCATCAGCAGCTTATTCAGTGGATAGATGATGAAGTGGAAATTGTCCCAGCAGATGATTCAATTAGCGTGGCTAATGTGGAACCAGCCTTCTGGGAATATCAAGGCATAGATTGTTTCTCAGGTAAGGACTGGGGAGAAGGTCCTGTTGAGCCAGTCAGCAGTGATCAACAGCCGATCGAAGCAGTCGGCTCTTTTAGTAATTTTTAATGGATAATCCAATCGATGGGACTGATGGGAAGCTAGGACGTGGATTTGTGTCGGCTGATAAATTAGAAGAAGTAGACATTGGAGACGGTGACAAACCAAGGCCGATATTCATCAGTGCTAGCTTGGATTCGGTTTTCAGAGAAAAGTTGATTGAGTTGTTAAAAGAATACAAAGATTGCTTTGCTTGGGATTATTCGGAGATGCCTGGTTTAGATCGTTCCATTGTTGAGCATCGATTGCCGATCAAGCCTGGTTATAAACCTTACAAGCAACCACCCCGGAAAATCTACAAGGATGAAGTGTTGGCCGATGTGAAGAAAGAAGTGGAAAGATTAATAGCAGCAAATTTTATTCGGCCATGCAGATATGCAGAATGGATCTCTAATATTGTTCCTGTGTACAAGAAAAATGGGAAGATGAGAGTTTGCATAGACTTTAGAGATCTGAACAGAGCTACACCCATGGATGGATATCCAATGCCTATTGCTGACTCGTTGGTTGATGCTGCTGCTGGATATAAAGTGATTAGTTTCATGGATGGTAATGCAGGGTACAATCAAATTTTTATGGCATTGGAAGATATAGCGAAAACAGCTTTCAGATGTCCAGGACATATAGGGTTGTTTGAATGGGTTGTCATGACGTTTGGTTTGAAGAATGCTGGTGCAACTTATCAGAGAGCCATGAATTATATTTTTCATGAGTTGATCGGCAAGATTGTGGAGATATATATCGATGATATTGTGATTAAATCATTGGATCATGAAGCACATTTGGCCGACATAAGGAAAACTCTAGAGTGCACTAGGAAACATGGGCTCAAGATGAACCCAAATAAATGTGCTTTTGGAGTTTCGGCAGGAGAATTCCTGGGATTTCTGGTGCATGAAGGAGGAATAGGAGTTGGCAAGAAAAGTATGAAAACCATTGATGAAGTTGTTCCTCCAACTAATCTTAAGGAATTACAGTCATTACTTGGTAAGATCAATTTCGTAAGAAGATTCATATCAAATTTATCACAAAAGGTGTTGCCTTTTTCTTCACTGCTAAAGGTCAAGAAGGATCAGAAGTTTGTATGGGGTGACGAACAACAAAAGGCTTTCGATGAGATCAAGGAATACATGAAGGAACCACCAGTATTGGTACCTCCACAGCTAAACAAGCCTTTTACGTTGTACGTGGCGGCCGATGCCCAAACTATTGGATCGGCCCTCATACAAGAATTTGAGGGAAAGGAAAGGGTAGTTGCATACCTTAGCCGGAAATTGCTTGATCCCGAAACGAGGTATTCGGCTACCGAGAAACTTTGTTTATGTGTTTACTACTCCTGTACAAAATTTCGGCACTACTTGCTACATGCCGAATGCATTGTGTATTCAAAATTTGATGTGATAAAGCACATGTTGTCTATGCCGATTTTGAACGGAAGGATTGGCAAATGGATTTTAGCTTTGTCTGAATTTGAGTTAAGGTTTGAATCGGCAAAAGCTGTTAAAGGACAGATTATTGCTGACTTCATTACTGAACATCGCGATTCATCAACTAATTTGCTTGAAATTACTCCTTGGGTATTATTCTTCGATGGATCTTCATGTGACAAAGGTGGTGGAGTAGGTATTTTGTTAAATTCGCCAAGAGGAGAGGTATTTGAATTTGCTATTCCTATTCAACCTACTGTCACTAATAATCAAGCCGAGTATGAAGCGTTGCTCAGAGGGCTTCAATACTTGAGAGAAGCAAAGGCCATTGCAGTTGAAATTTTTGGGGATTCAGAATTAGTCATAAGGCAACTAAATGGCGAATATGAGTGCAGAAACGATATCTTAAGGAATTACTATGAGGAATGCAAGCAAATCTTAAAAGAGTTTCAGTCAGTAATTCTGCGGCATATTCCTAGGAAAGACAATGGAGAGGCGAACAGATTAGCTCAAAGTGCTTCGGGTTATAGAGAGCTTCAAGAAGTTTTTGCTAATGATGTATGTGCTTTCGGGAGTAATCTGGCAGAAAATGATTGGAGAAAAGAAATTGTTGATTATCTTGAGAATCCATCCCGAAAGGTTTCTAGAAAGCTCAGGTATAAAGCTTTAAAGTTTGTTCTTCTTGATGATAATTTATATTATAAATCCTTGGATGGGGTGCTGTTACATTGCTTAAATCAAGAAGAAGCAAAAAGGCTGATAAGTGAAGTGCATGATGGGCTGTGTGGAGCACATCAATCGGCTTACCGAATGAAGTGGGTTATTAGGAGAACTGGGTACTATTGGCCCACAATGCTAGAAGACTGCTTTGAATATTACAAGGGATGCCAAGATTGCCAGAGATTTGGAAACATTCAGAGAGTTCCAGCATCGGTCCTGAATCCTATTATCAAGCCATGGCCATTCAGAGGGTGGGGAATAGATTTGATTGGCCAAATAAATCCTCCATCTAGCAAGGGGCATAAGTTTGTGCTTTTAGCAACTGATTATTTTACTAAGTGGGTTGAGGCGATTCCATTAAAGAAGGTGACATCAGAGAATATGGTTGAGTTTATTAAAGAACATATCATTTACAGATTTGGAATTCCTCAAACAATCACCACAGATCAAGGAACTCAGTTTACATCCTCAGAGTTTAGAAATTTTGCTGAAAGTACGGGCATCAAATTGTTGAATTCTTCTCCTTATTATGCCCAACCTAATGGTCAGGCAGAGGCTTCTAACAAGATTATGATTAAAATTATACAGAAGAAGATTGATCAGAAGCCAAGAAAGTGGCATTCTGTATTAAATGAGGCTTTATGGGCTTACCGAATGGCTCCACATGGGGCTACACAGACGTCTCCTTATGAATTGGTATATGGACATCATGCTATCTTGCCGTGGGAGATGCAATTAGACTCAAGGAGAATAAAGTTGCAAAAAGATTTAAGTTCTAAAGATTATAATGATTTAATGATGGATGAATTAGAAGATTTGCATATGATTCGTCTCAGGGCCTTGGAAAATGTTAAGAAAAATAAAATGCGAGTTGCTAAATATTACAACAAGAAGGTGAAGGTCAAGCAATTCGCAGAAGGAGATTTGGTTTGGAAAGCAATATTGCCGATTGGAACTAAATACAGTGCATTTGGTAAGTGGTCTCCAAACTGGGAAGGTCCTTTCAGAGTAGTCAGATGCGTGCCTGGGAATGCATATATCCTGAAAACTTTACTAGGAGAAGAGTTTACTGCTGCTATCAATGGGAGATACTTGAAGAAATATTATCCTAGTGTTGAGATTGATCGCTGATTGAAATGTTCAATGTCAGAACAACTGAAACAGCCGGCATTCGGGAAGGAGCCGCCTTCAGAACAAATGCCAACAGAAGGAAAATGGCCAATACCAGAATGTATTGCCCTTAGTACAAATATTTTACATCATGAGTTTGACCAAGTTATCACAAAAAAGACTGCAAAAGATAAGTTTTATTGCCGAAATTCCATAATCCCTAGTACAAACTAATGGAACAACTTGTTCAGAACAGACTGGGGATGAATGGAATCGGCAATGGCGTCGCCATGAGCATCAAGGCGATCTATGGAGGCCTCAATATCGTCGATCTCCTCCGGATTACCATTGGCAAAGCCGGGCGGTAGCCTTGAATAGTCAGTGCCAGTGTGCGTCGACATGGCGACTAGGCCTGCGGCAGTGCCTAGACGGATGCCGTGTGAGGCCACCTCATCGATACGGCCTGCCACTGCACCGAGGCGAGCTTCTGGCGTATCCCCAGGAGCATTCACCTTGTTTGCCAAAGACTCAACCAATGTCTTCAGCTGATCGAGTTCGGCGTCGCGTTCTGTAGGATTACGAAGCAATGGCGGGTTAGTCCAAGGTCAGATTGAAGTTAAGCAAACCACAGAAATTACCGTCGATGATCTCGAGCAGCTGCTTGTGCTGATGTTGCCACTCTAGATCTGCTATCCCGGCTTGTTTGGAGATGACCTCCAGCTCACGCCGAGTGTCGTCACGTTCCTGCTTGAATCGGCGGGCATCGCTATCTGAGTAGGGCAGATCCCAGTTGGGCCTGGGGGATCGGCTAGATGACTCCGAAGAATCACCCGCTGCAGCCGGAGCCGCAGTCAAGGCAGTAACGGGGTTCCATTGGATGAGCCTGAAAACACAAAAAAGGTTGAGAATAAGGCAAAATCTGGAGGAAAGGATAAGGAGAGGCAGACAGTCATCACCTCCGACGAGCACCGGCGCGGCTCCCTTCAGCTTCGTCGACGGCCGGGCGTCTTCCGCTGTTGTTGGCCATTGGGGTTTTCTGGAGATTACTGTGCTCGAAGAAGAGGGGGCTCAGGCTAGCAGAAAGCTTGGAAGACGGAGGATTTGATGGAAGATTAGGAGCGCTCAAGGTTCTTATTTATGGAACTAACGAAGAGATCGTGGCCGAAGATTATGGTGCATATCCCGAAGAGTTCGGAAGGTGGAAAGGGTTTTCCAACCGATCGATTTCCATGTCGTTTGGGATTCTTACCGAGTCGTATTCGGTTTTGACTGAACGAGATTCGGCTATGTCGTGTTTGAAGCGTTTTCGGGTCTGACACTATTATAGCCAGCTTTGCCGAATGAGTTGTCCACAATAAAAAAAAAGGGAGATAAGAAATGGCAAGATTGCAGGATTGATAAAGCATTCGGCTATCGACTGTTGTTACAATTACAAGCCCAAGTACTTTGAGATTACATTTTTAGCATCTGATATCATATTGTTAATGCTCTCTAATAAGTTTTTGTCAGCTTCTTGGGTTTTAGCCAGAGCAGCAAGCTTTGCCTTGAGTTGTTTTTCTTCGTTCAGAGCTGCTGAAGCTTCCTTTCGCATCTTCTCTGTTAATTTGGGAAGCTCAACTATCTTCTTCTCATCAGCTTCAATTTCGGCCGATAGATCTCTCAATTCGGCTTCAAGTGCAGCTTTTCTGACCTTCTTCTTTTCAAGTTCAGATTCCAATTTGGTCAGTAATTCCTTACTGTTCTGAGCTTGAGTATGCAGGTCTTTCACAGATTGTTTGGCTGTGGATCTCCTCTGTTCCAGAGCTGGTTGAGAAGATTGGTTTTTTAGAGCCTGCTTTACTGCGGCGTATTGTTGATCCAAATGAGAAACTGGTTCCAAAGAAGTTTTGATATAATCAGGGAGTTCTTGGTCAATGGATTCCAGTACATCCCTTAAGAGATCAGCATCTTTGACTTGATCTTGAATACTCTTGTGCAGCAAAGCAAGGATATCTCTCAGCTTTGTTTGATTTTCTTCTGACAAAGTTTGGCCAGAAGATGTTTCTTCCCCTTGTCCGGCAACCAAGTCATCCACAGCAAAAGAATAGCTGGATGATGAAGTGGATTTCTCCTGAAAGATAGTTCTTGCCGAATTAGTAATAATCTGCTGAATAAAAGAGTAGAGAAAGTTGAATGATTATATTTACCTCGTTCCTGACTTCCTGAATGGGAGAAGGAAGCCTCTCAGGCTCAATGGAAAGATTCTGTGTATCTTGCTGAGGAGAAGCTGGAAGATTTCTTGGTGAAGATAATGCTTCTGATTGAGGAAGAAGTTGCAAAGCTAAAGATGAATCGTGATAAGAAGAAGAGCTCTCCAAGATTGGATCCATTGAGGATTGTTCTGCAGTTAACAAGGGATGAGTGCCGATGAAGAAGAAGTTAAGAGGATAAAGTGGTAGAATTTTACCAGTCAATGAAGCATCGGCAAGATCTGCACTGATTGCTAGTTGCTGTGCTCTGGCCTGAAACCAAGAAGAGATAAAGCTGAGCAAAATACCAATGGCATTATGGTCAAAGAAAGAAGGCTCTGACTTTGATAACTTTTTTGCTGCTTGTTCTTTTCTTCTTTACGACTAAGGGAGCAGCTAAAGAAAGAGTTTTTCTCTTGACAGATGATGGTCTAGTAAGTATTGGATCTAAAGAAGCCTGTCTAGCCATCAGCTGAGCCAAGGTAGGAGATTGGTGCCCCAAAGCAGATATTGGGCCTGCAGCTTTGTACAAGATTGCCCTGGCAAGAGGGGCAGGTGTTATATCCTGCAAAATGACAGAATCAGAATCAATTGGGGTTAATATTATTGAGACGAATGAAGGGATAAGCGTATTACCTCTGAAGTTGGCTGATAATCGGGCATTAACTCGAAGCAGAGGGGATGGATTGGTATGTTGAAGATATGATCATGGAGTTCTTGCCACCAAAGAGTGAAAGAAGGATGGGCAGATGTTATTGGCACAAAAGGATCAGGTGCATAGATAGTTCCGCAGCATTTATAAGTAAAAATCCTTCTTGTCTCTGTGGAATCCTTGACAATTTCCCTAGGCTTGAGAAATTCATGAAGAAATAGCCTAGGGGGCACTTAGCCACATCCCAACTGTCTAGCCATCATGTTTGGCTGATAGTATTCATAAGTACTTTGAACCAGCCTTCCTCCACAGAATTCGGCTGGCAGGATGCAGGGCTGGATGAAGGCATTGAAGATCGCTATAGATTGTATATCAGTGCATCCTGTTTCAAAGCTGAATTCGCAAGGGAGAGTGAGGTTGTCATTGTCCAGATATGGGAACCAAAGAGGATGAGCAAAGCCTTTGAAGAAGAGCTCAAACAGTTCACCGATGTTCTTGTTAATAGATACAGTGGAGGCAGCTTCTCCATAGGTTTGACAACCTTTGGTTCTCCGGGTTTCTCCTTCTTTGTAATTAATTGAAAGAAAGTCTCGGCTGTTAAGATCAATAGCGACGATTTGATGCATGTACAACTGCAGCCACATTTGGACAAACCACCAAGGACCATTGACACAAGGGATTTTCTTGCTGGTATGCATCAGGTGGGTGGTTTGATTGAGCATATGGTAGACACTTCCCAGGAGGTATTTACCAAGTGGAATGAGTTTTCCGGCAGCCAGCTCTTCAGCCATCACGATATGATTCAGGGTTGGCTCATTGGCTTTGCCGCAGAAGACTGATCTGCATAGCCACATGTTCAGGAAGGCTCTATATTCGACATCAGTCAGAGGGCCATCAGACATATGGTTCTGGATGTATTTCTTGTATCCAACCCCTATTTTTACTCCTGTCTGCTTGGAGGAACCTTTGTGGTCATATGGATATACAGTTCCTGTAACGTTCAGGCCAGTCATCATGTAGACATCGGCCAAAGTGGGAGACATTGGGCCATGACCGAAGAGAAAAGCATTTGCACCATTGGACCAAAAGTGGCAAGCTGCAATCAGAAGGTTCTCGTTCTTTGGTGTTTCGGCTAGTGACAGCTCCAGGCAATGAGAAATACGCAGATGGTCCCAGTTCTGTGTTTGGGGGCTTTTGTCATCAGATATCCTTTTGTACCAATTTCTCCAGCCGGCAATTGGGGGCAAAGGCCAGTTCTTGAAGGCGTCCTGCCACTCATGAGGTTTTGTCAATGAAATCTTGAAAGGGACCCTCTGAGATTCGGCCGCAATGAGTTCGGAAGGATCTGAATTCCCTACAGGGCCGAGGAAGTAGGATGGAGCTTTTTCCTCAACGGGGATGAGGATTTCGGTAGCTAGGGCCTATCAAGAATGGAAAGAGATGAAAAGAAATTTAAGATGCAAATCGAAAGAAGAATACCGAATGTGCTTGAGGGGATTGAAGCTTACCTGCAGGGCAAAATCTTGGTTCGCCATTTGAAGATTGAATCTTGGAAGTCGATAACCTAGGGTTCGGATCCGGACGAGAGCTCTAAAGATTCAAAAGGAGAAGCGGGTGTCGAGCAGAACTAACTTGGGAATGTTGAGTGCTTCTGGTCAATTCCGAGATAAAGTTATCTTTTATCCCGAAATTGAAGGGGCATGTGTTGACACCAAAAATTGGCACCAGGAAGAGGCTGACATGTGGGCCGGATTCGTTGAAAAGATATCATTCGGCAAAGGAGTTTTTCCCCAGAGCATTCGGTAAAGACGTTCTGCGGTCGGGAACGCATTGTCATTCGGCAAGAAAACTGTTCCGCAGGAGGCATTCGGGAGTGCGTGATGACGTGGATCAAGTGTAAGGAAAAGGCTGGTTTAACTTGGAATGCAAGACGGATACGGTGCCCCGGCGTTTATCTTTTTTAGGAAATAAATAATGTAATTGTATTCGATTAGGAGTCGTGTCGAAAACCTGGGTATAAATATAAACCCATGGTAATTGTAAAAGGATCGTACAATCAATCATACAACAAACCGGCCCCGTGCCAACTTCGAGTCCTTTAGTCGAGTCGTCGAGTTCTTCGAGAGGAATCATCGATCCGTCGACCTCCGTAAGTACCGGCAACCCTGCACCATGCCTAGTATCATGCGGTGGATTTAGGCTTTGGTTCAGGAAGGTTCCATTGTTAGATCATGAGCCATGCGGTGGGCTAAGTTTTAGCTTGGAACAAGTTATCGGTTCTGTTGGATTTTGGCAAGATCTGATAGATCCATTAAGTTACCATGTGTTGCTCTGGATTTTACTTTTATGTTTAATTCATTACAACACTCTTTTGCCCAGTCTAGGTTGATTAGATTCGGTTTTAGCTCATAATGCACTGCGTTCCCATAGCCGAATTCGAAGTCAATCTAGATTGCCACGTGTTGCGGGTTCAAGCTCGTTGGTCTTGTGTAGATCTTGACAGAACCGGGTATCATGCGGTAGATGCAGGTTTTTGGGTCGTCTTAGAGCTAATCATCCGGTGGATTAGAATTCGATTCGATCTGATAGATCTATCATCATCAACGAAGCATGTTCCTTCTTCACGGAACCCGATTCGGCTATATAGCTGTATTCGGCAGTGTCGCCACGAGTGAAACGTGTCCATGGTTTTGTTTTAAATAAAGAATGCTTTTAGCCTTCCATGTTTAGAGTCGTATCATGTGGTGGATTGATCTATTCTTGGTTGGTGGTGTGATTCCAAGCAAGTCGTATCATGCGGTGGATTAACTTGCTTGTTTCATGCTCGACGGGTTGAAAAGTACCTAGACATGCGGTAGACTAGTGCTTTTAGCCTATGCATTCTTGTTTATTAAGAAATTATGGTCATGCTTTCGCCTTTTTATTTATCTATCATGCTCTGTTTCCCGTTAATCGGTTATGAATATATGTTACAATGTTTATTCAGTCGAATGCCGATCTTTCGTCATGCTTACGTCACGCATTCGGCAGTGCGCTTTCCTGCATGCTTTGCCGATTGCCGAATGATATTTTAAATGCCGACAGATAGCTTCTCTATAGCTGTATGTCGTTCGAAACTGGCTCCGTAGCCGCAAATATGGAACTATCTGGTATTACCCGGTACGTTCCAGGTGTTATCTAAGCATCTTTTCTCCCTTTGTCAGTTTCAGGAAAATTGACTGGCACGCTTTCGGATTCAAACGCTCGGGCCACGTGTAAAGCTAGCAAATTCGGCTTGCTGTGTGCTTGGCGTAAGGTGCGGATTTTACGTCAACAGGATGCGGGAGGAGGCTATCAGGTAGACGCACCACGGCGGCGCCGCCTTCCTCTTCTTGTCCCCCGCCGACGGATCCCCGGACACGGAGGCGGAGGCGGTGGCCTCTCCGCATTTGGGAGGGAGGGTGCGGGGGATTTTCGCGGCTCGGAAGGCCGTGGTGAGGCACATCTCTGTAACACCTAAAAATGGCCTATTTAAAATTTTTAATAATTAGCTTTTATTTAATTTGTTCATATTTAATATAGGCTAAATGAATTATTTATAAATATTAAAATCAAATATAAGTTGTAGAAACATTTTTTGTTGCATTCATGCTGCTGCATTTAATTTTTGTATTGCTTGTGATTCAAACGAGAATTTAAATTTATTTAAATTCAAATCTGAATCACCTTGTTTGGAGCTCTAGAAAAGTTTTTAGGCCATAGTTCGTTTTTGCCCCCCTGAAGTTTTTCCGGCTCACTTTCCCTCCCCCATCTCTTCCTTCCCAAGCCGGCCTAATCCCCTCCCTTTCTCCCCGCGGCCCAGCTACCTTCTCTCTCCCCCCTGGGCTTTTCTTTTCCTCGCCCGAGGCCCAGCTCCTTCCCCCCATCTCGGCCCAGCACCCCGCGTCGGCCCAGCCAGCACCCGCCCCTTCTCCCTCTCCCACTGCCACGCGACCCCACCCGTCAGCTCCACCTTTGACCTCCCGCTCGAGATCCCCCTTCCTCCCTGGTGTAATTAGCGCCGCTCGGCTCGCCGCCCTGGCGCCTCCCCGCGCTGCAGTGGCCCACCCAGGATCTTCCACGAAGCTTCCCGCGCTCGCCTTTCCTTCCTAGCCGCGCCCCCGCTTTGGGAGGTGCCTCCCCGAAAGGAAGCTCGCCGCCGATCTCGCCGGCGCCCGATTTCCCCCGCCACCTGCCAATGTGCCACCCCCTCCAGCCTATTTAAGCGCCCCCCCCCCCCCCGAGCCACACCAAGTTCTTTTCCCCGAGCCCCAAGCACCCCTCCCGCCTTGCGCCGCCGACCGCCCCTCTCCGTCATCGGACGTCACCACCGCTCCTCCCCCGTCGTGCTCTAGCGCGGTAAGCTCGCCATCTCCCCCCGATACCCTAGAGCCAAGTAGCGGCTCAAATCGAGCCCCGCAGCTCGGTTCCTCTCGCTCGTCGTCCCTTCCCTCCGCCGCTCGCCGTTGGTGGCCGCCACCGACACACAACCCTCGACTTGAACCCCCTAGAATTAATCGCCATCTTCCCCCAAAGCTGTAGGTGCAAACCCCATTGAAAATTGTTGCCCGTAGCTCGATTTCGAGCTACTCTGGCGAGCTCCTCGTCGCGCCCAACAGTAACGCCGCCGTGAGACCTCCCCTGCCGACGACCCCCACCGCCGGGTTCGATCCGCGCCATCGGATCAAGATCCAACGGCCCACGACACCCCCCCTCCCCGAGTCAAAACTCAACGTACCGGTCAGCGCTGCCTTTTTGCAGAAAAGGCCCTCCAAGATTTGAATTAGAACCCACCGTCCACCTCAGTTGAAAAGTAATTGCAGTTAGGTCCTTTTCTTTTCAAAAAACCCCCTGAGCTTTTAAGAATTCGAACCCGCAGTCCTGTTTAAGTATTTTTACGCGTTAGCCCTCGGGTTTTGACGCGTAATTACGCAGAGGTCCTCGGTTTTCTTCAAATAAGCCCCTGTAACTTTTAAAAACTTGTCAGTAGGTCCCTAGAACTTAGTTTGGCCATATCTTTTCCGTTTTAGCTCCGATTAGTGTGATTTTCGCGCTCATGTGTTCGTAGTGAAGCGTAGAATATTTCTAAAAGCTTTATTTATACTGTCTCTACTGTTTGGTGTACTGTTCTAATAGATTATAATTATTTGCATGTACTGTCTTGTGTGGATGCTTGCGTGGTGATTCGTGTCCAATCGGTGAGCCGTACGCTTTGGAGTTCGAGTACGTGGAGGACTTTCCGGAGCAGGACTCACAGCAGCAGCAGCAGCCGCCCTTCGAGGAAGGCAAGTTATAGCACAGACAATCCTTGTTACCTACCCACTATGTACTACATTATTTCATACCTGTATGTGTCTAAATTGATGTACCATTAAGGTTGTACCTAGTTTGATTATCATGTCCTTGTTTACCTTGGGTTTTTGCATATGGGTAGAATCATTGCTATGCGCAGCTACTGTCACTATTATTTAATTGCTAATCTTGACTTAATGGTTTACTTTAACATTTATGATAAAACATGCTTTTTAACAACTTGGTTTAGGGAACTAGAGCATGTGTTGTGTGCTTTGCTCTAGTGTCTCTCCATAAGGTCCGGTTCTTAAAGCGGCAACCCAGGAGCCTGTCGTCACCGCCAGAACTATTATGGCTCTGGTCTTGGTCAAGTAACTTGTACGTCTCTAGCTTGCCAGTGGTTACCGACGGGCCAATGGCGTTGTGGGAGGCAAGGTGCGGGGTGTTTCCGGATTCCACCGAGGACGGGTGATCCGTCGGCTAGGTCACGTTAGACCCAGTCCCGTGCTGGGAGTCCCTGCGATGGGGAACTCCACACGTAGCGCATGGATGGTTGTGATGCCCGCGCTCTGGACGCCATCGACCCCCCTATGGTGTGACTCCGTAGGCGTACGTCGATCTCGGTGCCTATGGTCTCACCGCCTTGTAGTACCCCAGCGGCTACTGTCTTGTTAGGGTGTCTTGTGAAAAACCTCGTAGCGTCCCTATGCGGTCACACCTCGGTAGTGTGATTTGTGAGGTCTGATCCACCTCCGTGTGGCTGGGTTTAAGGTTCGTTTGAGCTCTTACGCGACCGGTGGGTAAAGGACGAAACCTCTGCAGAGTGTAAAATCTATCATGATAGCCTTACTCAGGGTCACGAGCGGCCTGGATCCTTTTTTATTAGAAGATGATGTTTATTTATGTTTAATGTCACTTACACTTTATTAATTGGGTTGCAACTAGGTTTTTATTCACTTGTAGTAATTTAGTTAATGTTAAAATGAACCAAGTAAAAATGCTAATGCACCTGATTATAGGACTTCCAAAAGGTTTAATAAAGTTCAAATAAATTTAAATGGCACATTTTGTAAAATAAAAAAATCATAATAATGCATGTGAATCACACACAGACATACAGCAAATGCAACCATTTTGGAGAAATCGAAAGAAAGTTTAGCACTTGCACATTAACATGAATTGTATTGAAAAATACATAAATGAACAAGAACATACAAACGAACAAAAAAACTGGTTGTCAGTTCATCTGCAATCATTTTAATGTTTAGAAGAATAAACTGTGTGATGTAGTCTATTTATTTGGTAATTTGTCACAGTGAACCACAGCATTTGGGTTTTGATAACATTTCAAATGACCGTACTCAGTTCAACTTCTAAGTCGTACTGATCCTCAGTCCCAGACACAGCAAACAAGAACTGTCCGACATCCTACAATTCATCATTTCATTCTCGGAAGTTCAGAAAAAAAAAAGCTATACCTCTCCAGCCCCCTTTGCAACGTAAAGTACTGAAGAAACTGAAGCATCGCCATGCAATGATATCAAGCCATCTTTTTTGCCCATTGTTGACAGTCAAAATTGGTTCTGTCCTGGCCAAACCGGTCTGACCGGTTTGCCAAACCGGTCAGACCGGTTTGGTTCTGTAATTCGAGTAGGATTAGGATTCCGAGTTTAATCCCATATTGTAACCTATTCGAAAGGGGTAAGACTTCCCCGGCCTATAAATATAAAGGCTAGACGGCCGATTGAGGTATTCCAATCGAATCAAATACTTTATCTTCTATTTTTTGCCTCTCAAACCCTAATCCTTTTCCAACCCCATATTCTGTTCTTTGCTCGTCTCTACGGCGTTCAAAGGCGTTCTAGGTGGCCTGCCGACCCTAGAGCAACCCTAGATTGCTTGAGCTCCGACGGGGTCCCTCCCGAGCTCGAGTTTCTAGGTCTTCACGTTTTCCCGACGAAAAGCGGTCAGACCGGTCTTATAAACCGGTCAGACCGGTTTTCCTGAGGAAAGCCGGGTTTTGGTCGTGGTGACGGCCGTGCTGTGCATTTGATCGATCTCAAGTTTGTTGACGCGTTTTCGTGTCAACATACTTTTTGGCGACTCCGCTGGGGAAGATTAATCTGGTGCCTAAACCGATTCAATCTACTCCAAATATGTCTGGATCGACGTGCGACCTTGACAAAGACAACATCATCGCCGCGACGATGGAAGAGCTCACGGACGAGGAGTGGAAGCGGTACTTGATCGCTGAAGAGCACTTCAGGATGCAGATCTTGAAGGGCTTCAAAAAGGATCGCGGTGGTCTTGTCAAGAGAGTGGAGGAATTCGTCATGCCAGCTTTCAAGTTGGCAAACGACCAAGTTGAAGAACTTCCTAAGGTAACTGGCGAATCCTCTGATTTAATGCAGCAAATTACTCGTATGATGGATGATAAATTGCTTGCTGCACAAACTGTTACTAGTGAGTTGATTTCTAGTATGACGGGTAATTCTGATAAAGGAAAAAATAATGTAGAATTTAATGAATTACCTAACTCAACTCCTAGCTCATCAGGCATGCCAGAACATGTTTTAGATCCTAATTTGGGCATGCCGATGAATTTTTATGCGGGACAAACACCTTACCCTGGTTCGGTCCACGAACCGGTCAGACCGGTTTGTACAACCGGTCAGACCGGTTTGGTCCCCTCTGGCGGTCAGACCGGTTCTATGGGTGCAGGAGCATCCGGTGCGATGGTTTTATCTAATACGGTTACTTCTGGTCCTGTTTATACTATTCCACGCACTACAGTTACGGGATGTATACCCCACGGATCTGGCACGTTTCACGCGCCGATTCCGAATACTTCTTAAAATACGATGTATGGTGTTCCCCGTATTCCACAAAACAGAGGTGATGGGAACTATCAAGCCGAGTTAGCTAAGTTTAAAGAAGACATAGCAAATACACTTAGAACAAGACTCGGGCTTGAATTGGGTAGTTCACGCTTATATCAGAAACCATATCCACCTGAATTTGATTTAGTTGCTTATCCTAATGGTTGGCGTGTTCCTGATTTTATTAAATTCAGTGGCGAAGATAATAGAACTCCTTGGGAACATATTAGTCAATATATCTTGCAATTAGGAGAAGCATCATTTCATGAGGCATTGCGTATACGGTTGTTCTCATTATCTTTAACTGGAACTGTGTTTTCATGGTTTTCTTCGCTTGCTCCTAATTATATTCAAAATTGGACTCAATTGGAGCTTAAATTTCATGATCATTTCTTTAGCGGAGAAAACAAAGCTAAATTATCTGATTTAACATCGGTTAGGCAAAGCCGAGAGGAATCGGTTCTTGATTACTTCAAAAGATGTTAAGAACCGATGCTTTAACATAACTGTTTCTGAAAAGAATTTAGCGGATTTAGCTTTTGTGGGCTTACGGTCTCATTACAAGGAAAAGTTAGAAGGTTCTGATTTTCTTACTATTAATCACTTGCAAATGAAGGCCATGAGTTTAGAGCTTAAATTTAAAAATGCAAAAGAATCTGCAAAACCCCATCATTCGAATGTGCATATTATTGATAATGATTCTGATAGTTCGAGCGATGATAAAGAAATTTATGCTGCTGAGTTTGTTTGGTCATCAAAAAGTAAACCTGGTTCTTGTCCTTCATTAAAGCCGATTCAGAAAAATCGGCAAGAAGAAAAATTTACTTTTGATGTAGCCAAATGTGATCGCGTTTTTGATGAATTGCTTAAGAATGGCTTTGTTAAACTTTCTCATGCAATTCCACCAGCCGATCAATTAAAAAATCGTGCATATTGTAAGTGGCATAACTCTTTTTCTCATGCAACCAATGATTGCAATGTTTTTCGACGACAGGTACAATCGGCCCTTAATGAAGGTCGATTGGTGCTCGCTGAAATGCAAGTTGATAAGGCTCCTTTCCCTGTTCATACCTTGGATGTGAACACCAAGATGCTGATTCGGCCGGAACAAGCCGATGGAGCTAAAGGAAAGAACGTGGTGATCGGAGACCCAAGGCCAGAAAAAGTTGATGACAAAGTTCCGGTCAGAACAGTGATGATTGGAAAGACTCTTGATGGTAAAGAGTCTCTGAAGATTACCATTAACACATCAAGGCCCGGGGGGCAAGAAAGTTTCTTGGAAAAGAATCGGTTCGCTAGTCAGGCGAAACCGGTCAAACCGGTTTCTCAAACCGGTCAGACCGGTTTGTCTCCAGACCGTCCAAGAACTTTCAAGCCCAAGCGCCCGGAAGTGGGTACTTGGAAATTCAATGAGCCAAAGGTTCAAGGGAGGGTTCTGAAGTAAGGACCTACTTTCTCTCAGCTCATGAACAAGTACACGAAGGCTGTTCAAGTTGATCGCCCAACAAAAAAGAGACAGAGGTCACCACAACGTTGGATTGATCCTACAATTTACAAGCGTCGTGGTGGTTCTGTACATGACCGATTGGGCTCATACCAATCAGGTTTTTCGACTGCTCATCAAAGCGGTCAGACCGGTTTTATGAACCGGTCAGACCGGTTTCTGTCTGAGCAAAGAATTCACGTTCCTCCTAAGCAAGAATACCGTATCAAGGAGAAGAAGGAGGATGTGCAAGCCAAAGCCAATGGTTTTATAAAAATTGGCGATATTCCAGTGGCTATGCAAGACTTGGGTAGAAAGCCGATAGTCATTGGAGAGTCGGCTCCTGTTCCAGTCAAGAGGCCGGTCATGATTAATGATCGTGAAGCTAGCAGTAGCAAGGGCGTAAAGAAAGTTTTTCAACCAAGATGGTGTCCTTCTGGTTTGACTCATACACAGAAGCGAAAGCTACAGCGCTTGAGAAACAAAGAGAAAAGGGAACAGGAAGCTGAAAAGATGAGGGATGAATACTTCAACAACTACAGGCCTATGATCCCTCAGACCAAGATCTGGAAAGCTAAACCCGTTGTGCAATCAGCAGCACAACCGGTCAGACCGGTTTGGGTCAGCCAACCGCTGCAGAAGCGGTCAGACCGGTTTCTGTAACCGGTCAGACCGGTTCGGGTCAGTCGACCGCTGCAGAAGCGGTCAGACCGGTTTCTGGAAACGGTCAGACCGGTCTGATGACAGAAGCAGGGGCTGATACTTCTTCAACCATCGAAATTATTCCACCAATTCCTCCAGTGGTTGAAGATGAAGAATTAGTTGATTTTGAGCCTTCTCCAGAGCGTGACAACATGGAAATTAATGTTGTCTATTTATCTTTTGATTATTATGTGATACCGGAGGAAGAAGTTTCTCATCTTCAACTTGGGCCTCAAGATGCTGTTTTTCAGAAGCCTAGTGAATCAGAAAATCATCTCAAGGCTTTGTATATGAGAGGGCATATCAACGGGAAGCCAATTTCTCGTATGTTGGTTGATGGTGGAGCTATTGTGAATCTTATGCCATACTCTCTCTACAAGAAGATTGGCGGGAAAGACGAAGAACTGATCAAGACGAACATGACAGTCAGTGGAGTTGGTGGAGGTGATCCCATTGGTGCCAAGGGGGTGGCTTCTATGGAGTTGACCGTCGGGAGCAAGACTATTGCTACGGCTTTCTTCGTCTCTGAGGTGCAAGGTAACTTCAGTTTAATTCTTGGTCGAGATTGGAATCATGCAAATAAATGTATTCCATCTACCTTGCATCAATATCTCATTCAGTGGATCGGCGATGAAGTTGAGATTGTCCATGGTGACAATTCTTCCTTTGTTGCAACGGCCGATTCCGATTCTCTTAGTGCAAATGAGAAGGTTCAATGTTTGTCGGGCATGGATTTGACCGACTATGAGCTGATCAGTTGCACCAAGGATGGTTTTGTTCCTGCTACATTAAAGCCGATGGAGAATCGGTTAAATTACTTGCTGTAATTAATGGAGCAACAAAATCAACAGAAACAAACCGGTCAGACCGCTTCTGGAAACCGGTCAGACCGGTTTGGATCAGAACAGTGCAGACCGAGCCAAACCGGTCAGACCGCTTCTCGAAACCGGTCAGACCGGTTTGCGTCTGGACAGTGGCTTCAAGACCGAATTGATCATTATCGAGAACATTCGGCTGGTACGTTCGAAGCTATTGAAGATCTTGGTGATATGGATAAGCTAGGTCAAGGTTTTACATCAGCTGACCCTTTAGAAAAAATAGATATTGGTGATGGTACTATTCCTAGGCCGACTTTTGTAAACAAGAATTTATCGGCTGAGTTTAAAGCCGAATTAATAAATTTGTTGAAAGAGTATGTCGATTATTTTGCTTGAGAGTACCGTGAGATGCCGGGATTAAGTCGTGATTTAGTTGAACATCGTTTACCGATAAAAGCCGGTTTTAGACCTTTTAAGCAATCGGCTAGACGTTTTAATCCCGCTATTTATGACCGAATAAAAGAAGAGATTAATCGTTTATTAGATGGTGGTTTTATTCGGACTTGTCGTTATGCGGAGTGGATTTCTAATATTGTTCCCGTTGAAAAGAAAGATTCGGGAAAACTTAGAGTTTGCATTGATTTTAGAGATCTTAATAAAGCCACTCCGAAAGATTCATATCCTATGCCTATAGCCGATGTCTTAATCAATGAAGCTTCTGGACATCGTGTTGTTAGTTTCCTTGATGGTAATGCTGGATATAATCAAATATTCATGGCCGAAGAGAATATGCACAAAACGGCCTTTCAATGTCCAGGATTTATTGGTTTGTTTGAGTGGGTGGTTATGACTTTTGGATTAAAAAATGCCGGTGCAACTTATCAAAGAGCTATGAATTTAATCTTTCATGATTTACTTGGTGTTATTGTAGAAGTATATATTGATGACATTGTAGTTAAATCGGATGGTTTGGATTCTCATTTGGCCGATTTAAGACTTGCTCTTGAAAGGATGCGACGGTATGGTTTGAAGATGAATCCACTCAAATGTGCTTTTGGAGTTTCGGCTGGGAAGTTTCTTGGGTTTGTTATTCATGAGAACGGTATAGAAGTTGATCCCAAGAGAATTGAAGCTATGAAAAAAGTCGAAGCTCCTACTTGCAAGAAAGATTTGCAAAGGTTTCTAGGCAAGGTAAATTTCTTGAGAAGATTTATAATTAACTTGTCTGGAAAGGTTGATGCTTTTACTCCTTTACTTCGATTGAAAGATGAAGCCGATTTTACCTGGGGGGGCAAAACAGCAAGAAGCTTTTGAGAAAATCAAAGAATACTTGTCTTCACCACCGGTGCTTAGGGCGCCTAAGCGTGGAGTTCCATTCAGACTTTATGTGGCGGCTGAAGATAGGACTATTGGAGCTGTTTTGACTCAAGAAATTGGCAACAAGGAGTACGTGATTGCTTATGTAAGCCGACGTCTTATTGATGCAGAAACAAGGTATACTTTCATTGAGAAGTTGTGTTTATCCTTGTATCATGCTTGTACTCAATTGAGGCATTATTTACTATCTAGCACTTGCATTGTGTTGTGTCAAACCGATGTGATTAAACATATGTTGCAAAAGCCGATTGCTAGCGGGAGAGTCGGTAAATGGGCTTATGCTTTAGTGGAGTATGATTTGGCTTGTGAACCTTTAAAATCAATGAAAGGCCAAATTGTAGCTAATTTTATTGTTGAGCATCGGATAAATGATACAAACAACTTCGACGTCGGATATATTACTTGTACCCCATGGAAGTTATATTTTGATGGATCGGTTTGCAATGATGGACAAGGAATTGGTGCTGTTTTGATCTCTCCAAATGGTGCCGTCTTTGAGTTTTCAAACCGATTGGAAGAAAAGCGAACCAATAATCAAGTTGAATATGAAGCTCTTTTATTTGGCTTGGAATTTTTGCAAGACATGGGAGTCAAACATGTTGAGGGTTTTGGTGATTCGCTCCTGGTGGTACAACAAGTATCAAAGGTATGCCAATGTTATAATGGTTCATTAAATGCATATCTTGATAGGTGCCTTGATATCATTGCTTCTTTTGATGAATTTACTATCAAACATATTCCAAGAGAAAAGAATGACAAGGCAAATACTCTAGCTCAGAAAGCATCTGGTTATATGGTTGCAGAGAAATATTTCTATCTCCAAAAACCGATGCAAACAAAAGCCGAGGTTCTGGTTCTGGACGAACCGGTCACACCGGTTTCAGAAACCGGTCAGACCGGTCTCACTGCCAGAACCGGTCTGACCGGTTCTGAAACCGGTCTGACCGCTTCGACTCCTGACAGAAGCAAAAATCCTTTGGATGATGCTAATCAATCCAAAGTTGAAGATCAGGATTGGAGACTGCCTATTATTACTTATTTGAAAGATCCTGGTTGTGGTGCAGATAGAAATATTCGGCGAATATCATTTAAATATGTTTTGCTTGACGATGAACTCTATCGTCGAAACACCGAAGAATTGTTGTTGAAATGTCTTGATTCGGATCAGGCCAAAGTTGCCATGGGTAAGGTCCATGAAGGTATTTGTGGTACACATCAATCGGCTCCAAAGATGAAGTGGTTACTTAGGCGAGCCGGTTTCTATTGGCCTACTATGATGGCGGATTGTTTCAAATATTACAAAGGATGTGAAGAATGTCAGAAGTTTGGAAATTTGCAACTTGTTCCTGCTGCATTGATGCATCCTATTGTTAAGCCATGGCCGTTCCGAGGTTGGGGATTGGATTTTATTGGGCAAATTAATCCTCCATCATCAAAAGGACATCGTTTCGTGTTGGTTGCTACGGATTATTTTACTAAGTGGACCGAGGTGATTCCATTGAAGAATATGACGCATCGAGAGGTGATTGAGTTTGTTACACAGAATATTATTCATAGATTTGGTATTCCTCAAACTTTGACAACAGATCAAGGTACTTCGTTTATGTCTAAAGAGGTACGTGAATTTGCCGAATCTTATAGAATTAAATTGCTCAATTCATCTCCATATTACGCTCAGGCTAATGGACAAGCCGAGTCAAGTAATAAAACTTTGATCAAATTAATCAAGAAAAAGATAGAAGATAGTCCTAAGCGATGGCATGAAGTTTTATCTGAGGCATTATGGGCTCATCGTATATCTAGACATGGTGCTACTAAGGTTACTCCTTTTGAGCTTGTTTATGGTCAAGAGGCCGTTTTACCTGTTGAGGTGAATCTGGACGCTTATAGATTGGCTAAGCAAAATGACCTTGATGCTGTTGATTACCACAACTTGATGTTGGACAATATTGATGAGGTAACCGACAAGCGATTGAAGGCTTTGAAGGAAATTGAGAAAGATAAACTTCGAGTTGCTAAAGCTTATAACAAAAAGGTGCGAGGAAAATATTTTCAGATTGGTGAACTTGTTTGGAAGACGATCTTGCCTATTGGGACGAAAAGCAACAAGTTTGGTAAATGGTCACCAAGTTGTGAATGGCCTTATAGAGTTGTCAAAGTCATTTTTGGGAATTCTTACATGTTAGAGACACTCAAGGGAGATCATTTGCCTAAAGCTATCAATGGAAGATATTTGAAGAAATTCTATCCAAATGTTTGGCAAGATGCATGAAGACCAATGGCCGATATATTGTTTATATCGCCCTTAGCATAAATTTTAGCTCCTGAATTATAAATACTTGCTTTTTAGTTCTCAAATTCACTAAAAACGCAGGGGGGCATGTGTTGACAGTCAAAATTGGTTCTGTCCTGGCCAAACCGGTCTGACCAGTTTGCCAAACCGGTCAGACCGGTTTGGTTCTGTAATTCGAGTAGGATTAGGATTCCGAGTTTAATCCCATATTGTAACCTATTCGAAAGGGGTAAGACTTCCCCGGCCTATAAATATAAAGGCTAGACGGCCGATTGAGGTATTCCAATCGAATCAAATACTTTATCTTCTATTTTTTGCCTCTCAAACCCTAATCCTTTTCCAACCCCATATTCTGTTCTTTGCTCGTCTCTACGGCGTTCAAAGGCGTTCTAGGTGGCCTGCCGACCCTAGAGCAACCCTAGATTGCTTGAGCTCCGACGGGGTCCCTCCCGAGCTCGAGTTTCTAGGTCTTCACGTTTTCCCGACGAAAAGCGGTCAGACCGGTCTTATAAACCGGTCAGACCGGTTTTCCTGAGGAAAGTCGTGTTTTGGTCGTGGTGACGGCCGTGCTATGCATTTGATCGATCTCAAGTTTGTTGGCGCGTTTTCGTGTCAACACCCATCAACTCTGTTCCCCTGACGGTTGGCATGAGAATCGGTATAGTGCTCATTGCTAATGGCATTGAACTTCCAGAATGCATCTTCAAACTGAATTCATCCCAAAAGAAGTTCAACGTATAAATTTCACTTACAAATCAGGCACCTCAACCAAATTACAGTGGCATCTCAAGAAATAATTAATCCCAAATTGTCCTGCAAGTTCAATTAGATCAGGGAGAAAGAGAGTGATAGGAGTTCTGCCTGGAGGAGAGGTGGTCGTTGACAAACTCATAGGCATGGGAGTTGCCACTAACGGGCCTCAGGCAGACCGGCTCGACGCGGATGCCTCTCTCATCCCATCGTCATCGGGCGGCTTACATGGCGCGAGCTGCGAAGCTTCCGCTCTGGCCTCGGTCTTACTTGCCCCCGACGCAGCACTGAACCCCAGCCTAGAGCTCATCAACCCGCTGTGTGGACAACGGCGAGGGGATGGCACGCGACGACGACGGGCTAGGGTTTGGGCACTGGATGCGTGTGGGCACGGGGGAGATGATGCTCTGCTCGGTGGCTTAAAGGGGAGAGTGACGGTGCGGTGGAAGACCCTCTGTGGTGACAAAAACAATGCAAAACTGGGGGACTCAGAATAAACTTTTTTTAGGAACCTACGGGGGCCAGGACTCACCTAAAACATAAACATTGTATTCCATCAGCACAGACATGAGGCAAGCGCGGCGCCTCAGAAAAGAGTACATGGGGAGGAGAGGTAGAAGGGGCAGGCATTCTCTCGTCAACGCCTCCAAGAAGGATAGCAGCATCCGAGGGTGTCGCCGTCAACAGCACAGGCACAGTGCCGGGCAAGGACTTCTCCTAACTAGGACATGCACTAGACTAAAACATGGTCGCACCAACTAATAGATGGAAATGCCTCGATCATCGCCTCCAAGGAGGGAAGCGCCACTCGAGGGTGTCGTCGTTGATGGCCTCGGCACAAAGACGGGCTAGGATTTCTCCTGACAGCTTCTCGGTACTCCCGCTGATGATGAGGCCCAGGGCCTAGAACGACAGTTGTAACAACCCAAAATTTTGTAGGAAAATGTTGAATGCAAAAATGCGGATTTAAAATTTTTTGGTGAATTTTGTGCAAGACAACAAACATATAAGAGTGTCGTTTAATTGCTCCCTAAATTCCTAGGCAATTTGACTTCAAATTAAAAAAATAATTTGAAGTGCTGAGGACCAAATAGATGTGATTTGGAGTTAATTTGGTTTTATTGGATTTTTGGTTGTGTTTTGAATTCAAATTCTAGATTTGAATTCAAACAAATACTCACTAAACTAAATCAAATCCTAAACTAACTTCGTGGGCCAAGTCGTCTAGCCAAAGCATAGGTGTAAATTCCATTCCGGTACCGGCCGGAATGGCCGGAATGCCCCGTTCCGGTACCTAAACAGGTATAGAAGGGCTGAAATCCCGTACCGGGTCAAATACCGGTCAATTCCGGTCAAATACCGGTCAATACCGGTCAATTCCGGTCAATACCGGGTCAATACCGGTCAATACCGGTCAATACCGGGTCAAACGCATGTTCCGCTCATTTCGGTACCGGCTAAAACCAAATGACGCCTCGTTCAATATGTGAGTTTGGTAAAAAACTAAAAATGTCAGTGTGATGAAGCATAATTATGCCGTAAGTATATATTTATATGAATATTTATGTATATGTACATTCATATATTTTTAATATAATAAAGTCCGGAACGGTACACCGGTATCGGCCGGTACCGGAATGTTCCGTTCCAAGAGCAAAAACGGAATGACCTCCGGAATGGAATTAACAAGTATGCCAAAGTCCGAAAACCACCCTTCAACTACTTTCCGAGCCAGCCAGCCAGCGAACCAGCCCGGTCGGCCTTGCGGCCCAGCAACGGCCCAGCTGAGCCACCGCGTCGACCCCGCGCTCCACCCTCCGCCGCAGCCACTGACGTGCGGGGCCCGCACGTCAGCTTTCCCCTTCCTCCCCTTCTTCCTCGCGTGCGGCCGCCTCCTCTCTGCCGCCGCGCCCGTGACCTTGAGCCGGCCCCATCGGCCCTTGTGCGGCCCGTCCGATGCGCGCCGCGTGTCCGCGGGCGCCTGGCCGCCTCATCTCGCCGTCCGTGCCGTCCCGAAGCCCTAGCGCTCGCCTACAAAACCAGCGTCGGGTGAGCTCTTCCCCCTTCCAGCCGCCACCGCCCCCTTGGGGTCTAGATCCAGTTCGAGAGGGTGAGGAGTGGGGGAAGGAGTCGAGGGAGCCCGTGGGGGAGAAGCCGTGGGGGATGGAGGAGTCGATCCCCTTCCCCGCGTCGACACCGAAGACTGGAGCGCCGCCGCTCGCGGAGCCGCCGACACCGAGCCGAACCAAGGACGAGAAGAGGAGTACGAGCACCGGATGAACACCGCGAGCGCTACCCCGAGCTGCTGTGTTCGACTACTTGCCCTAGGTGAGCCACCCACGAAAGCCTCCCCTTTCTCCCCTGTCTCCGGCGTTTCGCCGCCGTTTCCGCCGCCGCGCGAGCCAGCCGTTTCTCTATGAACCAGCCTTCGAGCCGTATGTCTTGTGCAGGGACCCCTTCGCGCCGCTAACCCTTTTGCAACCGCCGTCGACCAACCCGCAGCTAAGGCCGCTGCGGCCGAGCTATGCTCGCCGCGCGCGAACGCCGAGGCCGTGCCGCGGCCGTGGGCGACGACGTGCCCGCGCACGCGCTCCTAGTCACGTCCCAGCAGTCGTTGGTGACAGCGCGCGCGCAAGCCAACACCCTTCTGGCCAGGTGTGCCGCAGCGCCGTCGGCCGGCCGCCGCCGTGCACCATCTCGCCGTGGAATCGCCGCCGCCGCGGACCTGGGTGTTCCAGGACACTGCGCGTGGGCGTGCGAGGTTCAGCCGAGCCAACCCCGTCCCAACCTGAACCGAGCCGAGGCCCAGGGACGCCTCGCCAGAACGCCATCGCCACACTCTGGCCGCGCCGTCGCCGCGACATCGCGCGCATGTGTGCAGGGGGCGGGAAGCCACACGGGCGACCACACCAAGCCGGCCACACCACACCCACAGAAGATCCTGAGTCGGCCACACCCGGATCCCGTGCACCCGGTGCACCGTGGACGCATCTCTCGGCTCACTGTGGACCGCGACCACCGAGCCGAGCCCCAGCCAACTCGCGGACGTGGGCCGCCAGCCCAGCCTTGTTGGACCGGCTCATCTCATTCGGCCCAATTCCAGCCCAGCTTCCTTTCTCTTTTTCTTTTTCTTTTTCTTTTTCTTTAACTGCGCTGACGTATGGGACCCACATGTCATACACCGCGTGTCACTGACCGCTGGGGCCCACTGACCAGAGCTGACCGTTGACCATTGACCGCTGACCGTTGACCGTTGATCGGTCTACGCTGATGTCATCCGGACCCATGATGATGTCAGCATAGGGCTGACCCCACTGATGACATCAGCATGACATCATGCTGATGTCAGCAGGCTAATTTTTGTCTGTTTTTCTTTTTCAGAAATTATTTAATATTTTCAGAAAATGATTTAAACTCCGAAAATTAATAAATAAATTAACTGTAGCTCAGAAAAATACGAAACCAGTTTCTATATTTTTCTAAAATCATGATCTACGCGTTAGTGTAGAGTTTGGTGTTCTTTGGGACTTCTTTCATCGTTGTCTTGGTGTTTCTTTACTAGTAGTCGCGTCTTATTTTATTTTCCGCGACCCTAGGAGTTCCGGAGAGCCAGGAGGAGCCGGACCACTACGACAACTGCTCTGACGAAGACGAAGACTTTTGCCCAGGTTCACGCCCGACCAATCTCTTAAATACCTATTAGACATGCAACTAGTATGCTAGCGCTTTACTTTACTCGCATGATACACCTACACTGCCTTTGATAATATCGTGTTACCTTACTACTCACTTTATGAAATATGCTATGCTATGCATGTGTTGGGTTGGTTGTGATTTGAACCTCTTGGCGTGAGTTGTGGGTGGTATGGGAGGTGTAGTGCAGCTAGGCGGTGTAAGCGAGTAATAACAACTCGATCGTTTGATCGGGGTGCTTGGGGACTGCACTCGGGCAGCCCTACGGAGTACCTGTTGCGGGTACATGGTTCTTGGATATTGGCTGCTTGAGGAGTTTGGGCGGCTATACCTGTTATGGGTGCCGATTGCGGACCGTTGCGGCGGATCGCTTATGACGCTGATACTCGCTTTACCGACAATTAAGGACCGAGTCGAGTTCCACCTTTGGACGTGGGAATACCGTGCTCACCATCTACCCAGTATGGGGATGGTTCCAGCAAGCCTACTCTAGTGCGGTGCCGAGACTGTAGGAGATTCGAGCTTGATATGTGTAAGGGGGACTCGTTGCGGCGTACTCTCCCTGATTTACCACGACCCCCGACTGGCCCCGGTGGGAAGGTTTCACATCCCTGGGGTAGATGTTAGATCAGATGTTTCCCAAGCCCAGGGAGACAGGATTGGCGCCGTTACTGTTTAGGGTCTTTGCTGTGGGCTGTGTCTCAGGTTGGTTGCGGACTAGCCTTGCAGCCCGGATGGATTCCTGGAGTGCCACCTCTGCAGAGTGTAAACTATACGTATAGCCGTGTCCACGGTTACGGACGACCCGCTTCTGATAAGTTCTGACTAGCATGAGAATATGCTTTCTTACCTCATCCTTTGATTTGGGTTATGAGAGATTGGTCCAGCGTTGCTGATGAGACAAGGTGGGGAGGGAGCTCACCGAGTCGACTAGTGAGCGAAAGGTGTTGGTGGAAGATGTTTGCGGGAACCTGCTGTGGCAGGACGAGCCCGATGTGAATGTGAGGCTGATGGGTGGATCTGGGGAGTGGATGTGCTTGTGAGGGAAGGAGTTGGTGATGAGATGAATTTGGGTTATTGCTGCTGCTCGCATAAGAAAACCATGGCTCAAACTTGATTATTTCTATACCTTAGAATAGGCCACTTTAAAGCTTGCTTCATATTATGGTTGGTGACGTGAACCTGTCCCATTTCCTTGGGGACAGACTTTGGGTTCTCAGGTGAAGACCCCGACCACGAGTTCAACCAGGACGGGTGGTACGATTGAAGGGTGCGCGCTATGCTCAAGGATGCCTGCGGGAAGTGGACCCAGAAGATTTAGCTACCGCTTCGTAGCTGTTTCTTATTGTCGATTTAGCCTAGAGGGCTTGTACCAGACCGCTATGTTTTATATATGTCATGTATTGGATCTTTTATCGTTGTATGGATGTGATATTCGACTGAGATGAGTTCTGTATGAGATAGCTGCTATTCCTGGGACTATCTCGAGGGTACAGGGAGTCGGATTCTCGTCGTTGAGAATTCGGTTCGTTTCAACAGTGGCGAAGGGAGAGGGACCAATACGCGGCGCGACAGCGGTGGTCTCGACGGGCGGGGACGGGCGAGGTAGTCCCCCACAGGGGCAGCGCCGGTGGGAGGACCACCGAAACGTACGCCCGGCGACCGTCGCCGGAGTGAGAAGGGAGCGGCCGGGGGCGGCAGAGGGCACCGGATCTTCACGGGGCGCCGCCATCCGCCGACCTGAGAGCAAGCCCCTGGCCCAGCGCCGGCCGTCGTCGCCCATGGACGCGAGAACTCGTGGAGCACGCACCCGGAGATGCGGCCGTCCAAGTCGCGGGACAAGGCCAAAGCGACGCGGACGACGACGACAGTGTTGAGGACGGTCATAAGGGGCCCCCTAACCTAAGGGATAATCACCCTTGAAAAATGCAAACAGACCACAACCAAATCTCCGTAAACCGAAAAAGTCCTAAGCATGCAAAGCCCACAGCCCATTCGAGACCCCCCGTTTCCGCCTCGATCGAGGGTGTCGACCCCCCTCGAGCGAACAGCAAACTCCGCCTCGATCGAGGCATCCGCGGTCGAACCCCACGCGGCCCTCTACTCCAGAAACTCCGCATCGCTCGAGGCTACCCCTCAACCCACCGCGCACGCCCCCATCTGCTCCGCCGACAGGCGCATTCAATGCCCGGCGCTGCTGCGGGACGCCAAAGTCAAAAGGTTGATCGCGAGCCATTCCGCACAGGCGATATGACCTGAATCACGTTCCCCAACTCCAGTCACTGTGCGGCCATCCCCGACGTTGTGCATGACTGTGAGGTCCTGCGCCGCCAACTCCTGTCACTATGCCGGCCTGCGAGGCCCTATGCAGCCCTATGCCGCCAACTCCGGCGCTCCTGTACTGCCAACTCCCGTACTGACCCCCTGACGAAGACCTCGACAAGGTATGGGAGAACCCTCGAACGGGTGTACGGACGGCGACTGGGCATGGACGCCGGTTAGTACGACCCCTCAAAGACGCTCCGGGACAAGCACAGGGGCACGTACTCTCTACAGAAACCACCACGCCGCCTACTGAAGCCGGCGGATGCTCACCGATTTGCGCTGGGTAGAAGGATCCGTAAGGACGACAGCACGCCCAACGTCATGCTCTCCAGTGTCCGATAACAGTAGACTCAACTGTACAACATGTGTATCTCTGCCCCTCCTTGAAACTATAAAGGGATGAGGTAGACTCCCGGCCAGAGGCCGGACCGGACGATCCAACCCTTAGAACACACGCCAACCCAGACGACCAGACGCAACGCATCCCAGACGCCTGGGACTTAGAGGCTTCTCCTCCTCTCCCGCCTTGCTTCTAAACCCCTACTACAGGCACCTGTGCGAAGTAATACAGTGCATGCACGCCCCGTGCTGGACGTACGGCCCCGTGGCCGGAACCAGGATAAACCCTGTGCCGCTGTGTTAGCCTTTGCACCAACCATCGAGAGAGTGGACGCAGCGCATTCATTCTAGCTAGTGTCGGGCGACCGATCCGAACACTGACAGACAGCGACCGCCCGTGGGGGAGTCTGGCGGAGACGAGACCGCCGAGGTGTTGCACGGGCCGCAGCAGCTGGACGCGGTCGTAGACCGACGGATCCGGGCGGGGCGGGGCGTGGCCGGCAGCGTCGGGGGCCGCCGGATCTAGCTGCAATAAACTTTTCGTTCCGTCGTCCGTGGTTCCATTGGAAGGCCCTGGCAAATGGGACAGTTGTGAGGGGTATCTCGTTTGGTTTGCTACCTATACTTGCCAAACCAATTTTTAGGCGCGCCCTTGACATTTGGCGATTGTTTGGTTTGACGCCGCATATTGGCACACCAATCCGCGCCAACGAAACCGCTGTTGTCGCCGTGGGCGAGATTGGGGCGAGCAAGCAAAACGCTCGCCCACGATTTGGCTGCCAACGCCAAAGAGAGTTGCAACGTGGCAGCACTTCCTTGGGTACGCGGAGTTCAAGAACATAGGATTAACAACATTCAAACGCTAATAACATCTTAACTGAATGATTAATTTTGAAACTGTTTGCACATTAATATTCTTTGCAATTAATTCTACAAAACACGATATCACTCGACTATATTTTAACACAAAATAAAATAATGACATGCGGACCCCACATGTCATACTAACAAGTTCAATGGATTTGGTAAAATTTGGCAAGGCTATAATCCAAACACAACTTTACCGATTTTTTGGCGCGGCCAATGATTTGGTTATGACCAAAATTTGGTTGGGCAAAATGGGGCATGAACCAAACATGCCCATAAACTTTTTTTATTGGTAACAGATTCTTATAGTATATTTCGCGCTATGCTTCAATCTTATTTATTCATGTCCCTAGTTATATTTATTTAAATAAAAGAAACATAAAGATCCAAAACTTTCGCTTTGTCAATCAAACCATCGTAATTTTATGAAAATCCCCTAATGTTTATAAAAATTAACCCACAGTACT
Organism: Echinochloa phyllopogon; assembly: GCA_033239725.1. Lineage (NCBI taxonomy): Eukaryota > Viridiplantae > Streptophyta > Magnoliopsida > Poales > Poaceae > Echinochloa > Echinochloa phyllopogon. The sequence continues at coordinate 14,865,453 of BTCW01000015.1, read as the reverse complement.
TTAATACTTGTAAATTCGTGAAAAACCCTCTAATATAATCGTCGACTTCGTAATGTATAGGTATTTTCTATTAAACGTGTGTGCCGTACATGCATTCTTGCTAGTTTAAAAGAAACAAATCTCTATCTCTAATACTAAAGCAAGCAAGAAATCTTCATAAATTCTGCCATACATTAGTTTCGTAAGTCATCCTGTGTCCCTCTATATTGTTGTCTGTCCATGGAGCAGAAAGACAACGGCACAAATACGGCTCGGCTGCCTTATGCCTTCATGATTGCTTTTTACCGGTAAATATGACTGTGAGACACGCGCGTGCTACTTAATTATAGAATTATTTTAAATTATTTGGTTGATGGATACGTGGGGTGGGTAAAGCAATTTCATGGTGAGAAAAATAATGCCAAAATAACAGAAACTCTTTAGAAACATCATTTTTTCTTATTTGCGAAAACTTTCTACGTCTTTTCCACCATTAGATCTGACATGGGGGTTGTTAACGTAAAAATCAGATGATGACACTTTGCGTAATCAACACATGATCGGCCTCGGAGATTTGCTTCACTCCAATGGCTAGCCTGAAGATATTGAGGTTCGAGACGTGCCAGTCAATTTGACCTGAATTGAGAAGGGATAAAATCCGTAAAATTCTCAGATCAGCTATGATTCCGAAGTGTTCTCCTATACATCGTGTCGGCTAGGATCTGCCGATGATAGTTTAAAGTCCAAATCCAAGTGTAAATCGGTCGTACGTTTAAAAGCTTAGGAGCCGATAAAAAGTTGGTTAGCGGACGGAATAATTTACGATAAAACTAAAACTCAATAGATTTAAGTAATAAAACTATCAAATATTTAGCAAATATCAATAAATTGATGAATGCAAATAGAACAATATCAAGAAAGCCTAAAACGACATACTTGAAATAGATCTAGAAGCGTCGGATAAGTTGTGTAATGGTTGGATTAAAATAAAGAGTAAATTACACCCACCATACCACAACTTGTATGGTTGTATCACTTTGATCTAACAAGTTGCAAAATAAGCAAACAGATACATAAAGTTATCAAATATGTGCATGTACGGTCATATTTAGTCTATCAAGTGTATTTTGCCATGGCAGATAACATGTCCCGTTGCTTAGGTCACAATGATTAATTTCAAGGAGTCCGAAGACCAAAATACAGAATTTACATGTCTAAGCCCTTTCCCTACATCCTACATCCAGTGGCATCATCTTTGTTTTCTATTTTCTTTGTGTTGTTCATTTGTCAATAACATAAAATATGGTTTCAAAAATGTAATATGGAAGTCGATCTGAAGACATCTCGTGAGAATAAAGAGTGGTCGGACAACGGTAATATTTTGCCCATTTGTACATACTAGACCTATACAACCAAAGTGATTCAATTTTTTCAGAAAATGAGTAAATTAATTTTAAAACCACGAGATTCATGAAATTTTATCGTAAATTCAGCACAATAGTCCGAGTACGTCACCGCCGCCGCCAGCTCCATCACGGCGGCCACCGCCACACTAATTACAAGAACCCTCGACCTCACCATGTGAGAAACTTGTCAGTTCTACAAGCCTAGCTGGGCACACTGATCTGATTGATGATCAATGAATCAAAATGAAACAGCCGGTGGCCTGAAGGGGCAAACAGAGGATGGGAGACCGGATTGAGATATTCTGGAGGAAGAGAAACAGGGAGAGATGGAGGACAGGTAGTGTGGAACGAACTGGTTGACTGGCATCTGCGTCGATCGGCATATATACTATATACATGTGACTCTCCCAGCCTATTAGCATGGCAAAATACTCTTGGATTCATACATATGACCGTATATGTACATATTTTATAAGTTAATATATGTATTTGCATGTTTTACGATTTGTTAGACTAAAGTGATACAACCATACAAGTTATTGTAGGGTGGGTGTGATTTACTCTAAAATAAAAATGATATGTTTAAATGTTGAATCTAGCCGAAACGATAACTTGGTGAATAAACTAGATTAGAAAACAAAATTTACTTGATAACTTTTAGAAGATCTAGACAAAACCACGTTGATACGCCCGGTAGTTAAAGCTTAGAGAGCACCCGGTAAAAGTGAAACTTACAAGCAAGCCAGACATCAAGATGATGCAGCCCTACCGGTTTGAAAGAACTCGTTGAAAACTACTGAAACTAGGATTGCAAAATAAATGCGACGAAAAGTAAGAACTTGTTGTTTGATTTGGTGTGTACAGTCTTTTACAGAGCTATCAGGCTACTATTTATAGCCTAAGTTAAAGACTTCTTGTCCATTACGACTTTACAAAACTTGATGAAAAAGAAAATAACAATTCCCTAAAATGAAAACACTTCTAATATAAGTCGAATTCCTAGTGCCCCCATTACCACGATTGTCGGTCAAATCTTTAGCCCATTGGCCTGGACCGCATCGGCTCCATCGGCTTTGACCGCGTTGACTCCATTGGCAATGACCACATCAGCTCCATTGGCTGCAACCACATCGGTCTCATCAGCTGTATATTGTATTAGATTTTTTCATAGCATCGATTCCTTTTGTCGGCTTCATCGGCTCAATCTGTCTTTGATCATATTTTGACCAACGGTGCAAAAAAGTTGTCAACAAGGATTTTCTGTGAGGGGTGGATATAAATTATTTAGGTGAGAAATATTTTTAAAAGAATTGGATCCTTATAGTATAATAAAGTACCGTATAATATAGTATAGTATAGATAGATAGATTTAACGTGATAGAACCGTGGAACATGAACTCCTCGTCAACTAAGGATAGGTTAAGATAGCATTCTTTCGCAAGGGACTGTTGTCTCCATGTCTAGATCGACTCTGTATCCTTTCCTGACATGCTCTAGTTTCAGAGGCCACGCGTCATATGCTGCTGCTACTGCTCATTAGCCCGAAAATGACGGGCTATCATGAACTCATCCCCACCGGTAAGAGCCAGATAAGCCCATCTTCATCAAAGCTGTCGTGGGTGAGAGTGACCTAGAATCAACACTACCAGAATGCTTCACATCCGCCCGCCTCCACCGTCTCGGCCATTTTTGGACCCGGTGCTGATGGGGCTTCAACACCGGGTCCAACGGCTAGGAGCGGGGGCGGCGGACGGGGGTGTCAGGGCGGACACATTAGCACCGGGTCGTGGCAAGACCCGGTGCTAATGCGCCCCAATTAGCACCGGGTGCAGCCAGCAACCGGTGCTAATGTGCCGAGGCCATTTCGCACCGGTTGTTGGCTGCAACCGGTGCTAAATGGTGCACATTAGCACCGGGTCGTGGCAAGACCGGGTGCTAATGTGTTTGAATATAGGGGCTTCTCCCTCCCCCGGCCGAGCCAGCTGAACACTTAGGCGCTGTGTTCATGCTGCTCGGCCGTGGGAGGGGAGGTGCTGCACAATTTTTTTTCAAAATTTGTGAATATTCTACTCATCTAAGGAGCACTACAAGGTACACTCTTTCATTCTCTAATGTTTTATTTAGCTTGTAATCCTTCTATGATTTAGAAATAGAGGGATTTGTTAATCAAAGTAAAGCTAGCTAGAGAGAGCATGTGTGTTCTTGGAGGAGAGAGAGGAGAGAGCTTGAGTTCATGGTGGAGAGAGTGTTCATGTTGTGGTTTAAATGGAGAGAGAAGGCAACCTAGTTAGTATTTTGTTTTGTATGACTTGTGAATAGTTATAAGGCTTATAGTAATGTAGTTTTAGAAATTACTAGAAAATCAATATAAAATGCTAGAAAATCTTATAAATTAATAGAAAATCTTATAAATTACTAGAAAATCTTATAAATTAATAGAAAATCAATATAAAATGCTAGAAAATCTTAAAAATTAATAGAAAATCTTATAAAGTACTAGAAAAGCAATATAAAATGGTAGAAAATCTTATAAATTAATAGAAAATATTATAAATCTTATAAGGCTTATAGTAATGTTATATTTAATGAATATAGTAATGTAGTTTTAGAAATTTATTTATATAATGGAATATATATTATAATTTGTATGTATATATATTAATTTTTTTTATCTTTAAATTGTATTGTATATTTGTTATTGGTTAATAATGCAGATGAATAGACAATGGATGTATGGGGACCCCCACGCTCAGGCGTTCCGTGATGGCCTTAGGACATTTCTCGATGCCGCCGAGGCTAACAGGACGCCGTCCGGTTTCATGTTCTGCCCATGCACCCATTGTAAAAATATACAATCGTACAAACAAAGAGGTTGTCTTCAGGTGCATTTGATGAGGCACGGTTTCATGAGGAATTATTCTGTTTGGACGAAGCACGGTGAAAGAGGAATTCTAATGGATGAAGATGAAGAAGACGAGGCCGATGACGACATTCCGTTATTGGCTCAATACTACGCTTCCTTTGCATATGCTGCAATGGGTGATGCCGATGAGGAAGATGTTGTTCAGGAAGGCGATGCTCAGGAAGATGTTGCTCAGGAAAATGAACCTACTGATGGACTCGGGCAAATGTTGCGTGATGCCGAGAAAGACTGCGGCAATGATAAGGAACTAAAAAAGATACAGCGCATGTTGCAGGACCACAAGACTGACCTGTACCCAGATTGCAAAGAGGGGCTAAAGAAGTTGGGTAGCACACTTGAACTACTGCAGTGGAAGGCAGCAAATGGTGTTACTGATAAGGGTTTCGAGGAGCTATTGAAACTCATAAAGAAGATTCTTCCAGAGGGTAACAAATTGCCATCGACGATGTATCAAGCAAAACGTGTTGTTTGCCCTCTCGGTTTGGAGGTGCAGAAGATACATGCATGTACTAATGACTGTATCCTCTATCGCGGACAGTACGAACACTTGGATCGTTGTCCGGTTTGCACCTGCGCATGATACAAGATCAGGCGGGACGACCCTGGTGATGTTGGGGGAGAGCGTTTTAAGAAAAAAATCCCTGCGAAGGTGATGTGGTATTTCCCTCTGATACCCCGTCTAAATCGTTTGTTCAGGAACAAAGACCATGCCAAACTGATGCGCTGGCACAAAGAAGAATGTAAGCAGGATGGCATGTTGAGACACCCCGCCGATGGATCCCAGTGGAGGAACATCGACAGAGCATTCCAAGAGTTTGATGCTGATGCGAGGAATGTTAGGCTTGGTTTAAGTACCGATGGAATGAACCCTTTTGGTGAAATGAGCAGTAGTCATAGCACTTGGCCCGTGACTGTATGTATCTACAACCTACCCCCCTGGCTCTGCATGACGCGGAAGTTCATTATGATGCCAGTGCTCATCGAAGGCCCAAAGCAACCTGGCAACGACATTGATGTGTACCTAAGACCATTGGTTGACGAACTTTTGCAGCTGTGGAAGAATGAAGGTGTTAGCATGTGGGATGAGGACAAGCAGGAGCAGTTTGACCTTCGAGCACTGCTTTTCATAAGCATCAACGACTGGCCTGCCCTAAGTAACCTATCAGGACAATCAAACAAAGGATATAAAGCATGCACTCACTGTTTAGAGGAAACCGAAAGTATGTATTTGAAACATTGTCGTAAAGTTGTGTACATGGGTCACCGTCGATTCCTTCCGGCGAATCATGAGCTACGAAAGAAATGTGCGCATTTTGGCGGGAATGCTGACCGCCGTACAAAGCCGAGACACCGGAGTGGAGAAGAGCTATTTGATATGGTGAAGGACCTACACGTGGTGTTTGGCAAGGGAGACGGAAGCCAGGCTGCTCCGACGGGCGAGGATGGTCGTGCCGCGATGTGGAAGAAGAAGTCTATCTTTTGGGAGCTACCTTATTGGCAACGTTTAGAGGTTCGTAACGAGATTGATGTGATGCATCTGACGAAGAATCTTTGCGTGAACTTGATAAGCTTCCTGGGTACTTATGGGAAGCCAAAAGATACACTGGAAGCACGTAAGGATCTGAAACGATTGAAGCAACGGACTGATCTACATCCAGAGAAAAGAGACAAAGGACGCCAGTACTTGCGTCCTGCCAGCTTCACTCTCAGCAAAGAAGAGAAGGCAAGCATGTTTGAATGCTTTAACAGTATCAAGGTTCCGTCTGGCTACTCCTCCAATATTAAGGGAACAATAAATATGAAAGAGAAGAAGTTCACAAACTTGAAGTCTCACGACTGCCATGTGTTGATGACACAGCTGCTTCCCGTCATACTCAGGGCTGTGCTACCAGTGAACGTGCGGAAAGCCATTGTGAAGCTATGTGCATTCCTCAATGCAATTTCTCAGAAGGTGATCAATCCAGACCATTTAGATCAGCTACAGAACGACGTGGTGCAATGTCTTGTCAGCTTTGAGATGATATTTCCACCATCCTTCTTCAATATCATGACACATCTGTTGGTTCACCTCGTCAAAGAGATTCGTATATTGGGCCCAGTATTTCTACACAACATGTTCCCATTTGAGAGGTTCTTCGCTGTCCTAAAGAAGTATGTTCGTAATCGTTCTCGTCCAGAAGGATGCATTGTTAAGGGATACGAAACAGAGGAGGTCATTGAATTCTGTGTTGACTTTGTCGACGATCTTATGCCAATTGGTGTGCCCGAATCCCATCACGAGGGGAGACTTGGTGGAAAGGGCATACTAGGGAGAAGATCGATGGTGGTCAAGGACGTTGAGACATTTCGTAAAGCGCACCTCACAGTTTTGCAACAATCAACCTTAGTTGCTCCGTACATCGAGGAGCACATGTAGATTCTCAGGGACGAGAACTCAACAAAGTCTGCGGCCTTCATTCAGCGTCTGTACAATAGTACTTTTGCCGATTGGTTGCGAAGACGTCTTATGGGTGTCGAGGGCATTGATGCGCAGCTAGCTTTTGTAGCTAGAGGTCCATCGAGCACGATCTTGACATTCCAAGGATACGACATCAATGGGTATACATTTTACACAAGAGCACAGGACAAGAAAAGAACCAAACAAAACAGTGGTGTCCGAATCGACGCGACAGACACCAATGACAATACAAACTCATACTATGGAATCATAGAGGAGATATGGGAACTAGAGTACGGACCTTTGAAGATCCCACTGTTCAAGTGCCAATGGGTGAAGCTGACTGGAGGAGGTGTTAAAGTTGAAGCGGACTATGGAATGACGTTAGTGGACCTAAACAAGATTGGCTTTCTAGACGAACCGTTCGTCCTGGCCAAAGCTGTCGCACAAGGCTTTTTTTGTGAAGGACATGGCTAGCAGACCGAAGAAAGTGGCGGATAAGAAAGGTGGGGGTAAGCAATTGGACCCATCACAAGACGAGCCAAAGCGTCATATAGTTCTTCCTGGAAAGAGAAAAATCGTAGGAGTTGAGGACAAGACAGATGAAGATTATGATATGCTCGATGGCTGGCCTCCATTCTCAGTGGCTGATGACCCAAGCATCCTGTTAGCGGCGGAGGAGACACCGTATCTACGGCGTGATCACAGTCAAGGAACATTTGTAAAGAGGAAGTTTATTAGTGTTCGAGTAAATGATGATGCCATGTAATTTAATTGCACTATGTTCCACCCAATTTGTAATGACTATATTTGCATTTATGTTCCACCTTCTAAGATTTTATAGTAATTTATAAGATTTTCTAGTAATTTATAAGATTTTCTAGTAATTTATAAGATTTTCTAGTAATTTATAAGATATTCTAGCATTTTATATTGATTTTCTAGTAATTTATAAGATTTTCTAGTAATTTATAAGATTTTCTAGCAATTTATAAGATTTTCTAGCATTTTATATTGATTTTATAGTAATTTATAAGATTTTCTAGTAATTTATAAGATTTTCTAGCATTTTATATTGATTTTCTAGCATTTTATATTGATTTTCAATTAATTTATAAGATTTTCTATTAATTTATAAGATTTTCTAGCACACCGATCGGGCCTAAGGGCCTTTAGCACCGGGTCGTGGCTGCACCCGGTGCTAAAGGCCACGACCGCGGCTGGCCACGTCACCGGGCGCACACGAGCCACGTCACTGGCCCGGTCGTGGCCTTTAGCACCGGGTCGTGGCTGCACCCGGTGCTAAAGGCCACGACCGGGCCGCGGGGGCGGTGCGGCGGCCGGCCACGTCACCGGGCGCACACGAGCCACGTCACTGGCCCGGTCGTGGCCTTTAGCACCGGGTCGTGGCTGCACCCGGTGCTAAAGGCCACGATGCGGCGGGGCCAAAGACCGGCCTGGCCACGGAGGCCGTGCGACAGCTGGCCGCGTCACCGGGCGCACATGAGCCACGTCACTAGATGAACAAGAACAATTTTTCTTTTTAATCTCTGTATAAAAGTTGTAACTAGTCGTTCTCCCTCGTACAAACTTCAAAAAAGATCAGTTTTCTTCCTAAAAATTCCTAAAATCATACTTATCAAGTTAAGAAACTTATTAATGTTATTATTTAGAAAATCTTCTCGTGTTTGAACAATCCAAATTTTGAATTAAAAATGACAACTACAACCAAGGTTTTTTCACACTAGGTGATGTCAAATGAAAAAGTGATGAATACCAAAGTTTCATATTTCATCATGATCTACAATCTTTATTTAGGTCATTTAGTCATTTTCAAAATGGGTAATAACATGTACTAGAAATTTGACAAGTCTCTAACAAAGTTTTAGAAACTATGCGAGTGAATCTAGGATTAATGAACAATGTATACTACCACTTTCTCAAATGCAAAAAATGACTTAAATAAAGATTGTAGATCTTGATGAGATATGAAATTTTGGTACTCATGACTTTTTCATCTGAGACCGTTTAATGTTCCAAAATCTTTCATTTAGTTATCAATTTTTGTAATTTATAAGATTTTCTAGTAATTTATAAGATTTTCTAGTAATTTATAAGATTTTCTAGTAATTTATAAGATTTTATAGTAAGTTATAAGATTTTCTAGTAATTTATAAGATTTTCTATTAATTTATAAGATTTTCTATTAATTTATAAGATTTTCTATTAATTTATAAGATTTTCTAGTATTTTATATTGATTTTCTAGTAATTTATAAGATTTTCTTATTTAATATATATTTTTAACATGTATTAATAACTGAATTGAAACAAGTATTAATAACTATACATTAAAAACTACATTTATAAGATTCCCAAATAGTAGCCCCCAGTGCTAAAGGACGGTTTGGAAACTGGGCGCCAAACGAAAATTTGGGGCCTTTAGCACCGGGTTGATCTAAAATCCGGTGCTAAAGGCCCCCAATTTTCGTTTGGCGCCAGTTACGGCCTTTAGCACCGGGTGTAGAAGACCCGGTGCTAAAGGGCCTTTCGCACCGGGTGGTGGGAAGATCCGGTGCGAAAGGGGGGCCTTTAGCACCGGGTCTTCCCACCACCCGGTGCTAAATGCCCCCCCCCCCCCCCCAAATTTCGTCTGGCGCACTTACGGCCTTTAGCACCGGGCGGAGAAGACCCGGTGCTAAAGGTCCTTTCGCACCGGGTGGTGGGAAGACCCGGTGCGGAAGGGGGGGCCATTAGCACCGGGTCTTCCCACCACCCGGTGCGAAAGGGCCTTTAGCACCGGGTCGTGGCTGCACCCGGTGCTAAATGCCCCGGACCTATATAGGGGATTTCTCCCCTCCCTCCAGCCCTATCTAGCTCCAGATCGAAACCGCCGCCGTCGCCCCCTCGTCTCCTCTGTTGCTGCCGCCCGTCGCCGTCGCCCGTCGCCGTCCCCGCCGCCGATGCCGCCCCTCGTCCCCTCGCCGCCGCTCGTCCCGGGCCGCGCTGCCGTTCCCGCGCGCCGTCGGTCTTCCCCACGCCCACGCCGCCGCCACCGCGCGCCGTCGTCCCGAGCCGCGCCGCGCCCCCGTCGTCGTCGGTCGTCGGCTCCCCACGCCCACGCCGCCGCCGCCGCCCTCGTCCCGCGCCGTTCCCCCGCGCCCCCGTCGCCCGTCGGTCGTCCCGGCCCGCGCCCCTCGTCCCCGCCGCCGCCTCTCGTCCCCGCGCCGCCGTCGCCCGCCGTCATCACGCGGTGAGCATATGTGAAGCCGGCCTTCGTGCCGTGCGTGCATGTTTGTGAGCTGGCCTTCGTGCCGTGTACGTGTTTGTGTGTGCAGGTACCCGTTGCATGGCCGAACATGCACATTTGGTTAGCGAACGTGTTCGGCCATGCGCATTTGGTTAGCGAACGTTCGCTAACCAAATGCGCATGGCCGAACGCGTTCGCTAACCAAATGCACATGGCCGAACGCGTTCGCTAAGCACATATATTGGAAATGTTATATATATATATATATATATATATATATGTTTGAAATGTATATTGGAAAATGCTTCATTTAAATGTATTGGAGATATTTACATTGAAATGTATATTGGAAATGATATACGTTTGAAATATATATTGGAAAATGCTTCATTTAAATGTATTGGAGATATTTACATTGAAATGTATATTGGAAATGTTATACGTTTGAAATATATATTGGAAAATGCTTCATTTAAATGTATTGGAGATATTTACATTGAAATGTATATTGGAAATTCTATGTATATTAGAAATATATGTGCTTAATTTAAATGTATATATTTCTTATCAATTATTTTTAATTCTATGTATATTAGAAATATATGTGCTTCATTTAAATGTATATATTTCTTATCAATTATTTTTAATTCTATGTATATTAGAAATATATGTGCTTCATTTAAATGTATATATTTATTATCAATTATTTTAAATTCTATGTATATTAGAAATATATGTGCAACATTTAAATGTATATATTTCTTATCAATTATTTTTAATTTTATGTATATTAGAAATATATGTGCAACATTTAAATGCATATTGGAAATATTATATGTTTGTATACTGTATACTATCGAAAATGTTTATTATCGGAAATTCTATGGCGTACTCGAACCCACCGCGCACCCGAACCCCTTGGCGAATCCGTTTTTCACGCACCGCCCCCCTTAGCGAAAATGTTAGAAAAAATTGGGAATATGTATGTTGTGTATATATTTCTTATCAATTATTTTTAATTTTATAGATGGCGGACAACAACAACCCCGTCCCACCCATGCAAGAGGACAACAACACCCCTGTCCCACCCATGCAAGAGGACAACGAAACGTTCTTTGCAAATCAACTTTTCAATATCGTAACTCAACCAATGTCCATGGATGATGTGTTGGGGATCATTGGAAGGGACGAAGATTTTGAAGGGGCCGAAAATGTTGAAGGGGCCGGTAACGAGCCCTCGTCTAGTCAGGTGTGTATATAGATAACATAAATTTGTACTATACATGTCAATTATGTATACCATCTCTATATCATCTCGTATATATGTAATTTGTGTAGGCCGCCTCTTCTTCTACAAGTGGAGCTAATAAATCAAAACGATCGACCATGAAGAAGCTGAAGGATGTCAAGTTACACATCACCCGAGTGGAGGATGACAGGGAGCCAGTTGAGCCCCCAAAAGTGGCCAAGAAATTTGTATCTCAGTGCGGGGTAATTGTACGGGACAATGTGCCCATTAGTATCAGAAAATGGAAGTCTACGAACCCCACTGAGGAGTACGTGCTCCCCGATACAGAGAAGGAGATGCTATGGAGGGAATTAAAGGCAGTATTCGACTGGCCTAGCACTCATGAAGCAGAACTGAGGGATTGGACAATGAAGAAGATGGCAGTTTTGTTTCACGATTTCAAGAAGAAGTTGTACTCGCATTTTCTCAAAACCGGAGAGGCCCCAGATCCTGAGAAGTATAAGAAGATCACAAATGAGGAGTGGGAAGCATTCCTTGAGTACAAAACCTCCGAAGAGGGTGCATCAGCTAGCGCTAGAAACGCTGAAAACGCCGCAAATAAGAAGTACTCTCATAAGATGGGTTCGGGAGGTTACAAGGCAAGCATCGCTAAATGGGAGAAGATGGAAGAAGATCTATATGCTAGAGGCATCACTCCAGCGACACATGACTGGCCCACAAGGACCAAACATTGGTACTATGGTCATGGAGGCACCCTAAGCCCAATCGACAGCTCCTTAGTTTTTCCCGAGGACTTGCAAGAACTAGCTCAGCGGCTCCTCGATTTCCTCAAGGCATCTGATAGGGGAGAATTTGTAGCTGATAGAGACAGAGATGAGCTAACCTATGCCTTAGGGAACAAGGAGCATCCTGGACGGACGTGCGGCGTAGGCACAAGCATCTCATGGAAGAAAGGTTTCCAAGAGCACGCCGCCACCTATAGGAGCCGTTCGAGGAAGAAGGCCGCATATGAGCAGAGGGTGAGGGATCTAGAGCAAACGGTTGCCGCCCAGGGCTCAAAGCTTCAAGAAATGGAGTCAGAGATTGAGCGACGGATGAAGGTAGCATGGCTGCAGATACAACAAGCCACATGCGAGACCGGTTCCACAGAGCATGCAGCTCTCCAACAAGCCGCAGGCGGGACCGGTTCCATAGAGCATGCACCTCCACAACAATATCAAAGCAGTCACGCTTCCACACAGGCCGCCGAAGCGGTCCGTTACACCGTGGATGAAATAACTCAACGGACCGCGTGCGAGCTTGTCGTTAGGCAAAATAACTTAGCTGTGGTGGTACGTATGCGACCTTAGTTCGTACTGCATACATTTCACCATAAATACCATTCATTTACTAACTTTCTTTGTGACTACTAAATTATCAGGTCGCATATGGTATGACCAAACGTGTGGAAGAAGGGCAAAAATGGCACTGCAATGACATTCCATTCATTTCACCGTTTCGATTTGACACTGGCGTTCCTAGCTGATGAGTTGAGTTGACTATATTTACTTATTCTAGATACATAATGGAAATAGTGTTCTTGCCTTTTGTATCTCGCCATACATACATCCCCAGCTAATTATATTTACTGGTAGAATTGGTATGTCTTGGCTGTCAAAATGATTTGCCGGAGCCCTCCAATCGGAGACAACACCATGAGCAGCACTCCAATGATAATGCAGATCTGAAGAACATGGGGGAACAGAGTGAAATTTAGATGTCAATCTTGGCAGAGGCATTCTACTGAAGACAGACATGTGCTTCGAATCTGAAAGCATTAGTTCTTACCCAGTTCGTCCACCATGAGAGCCCGAACCTTTTGGGCTTGTAGACTGCAAGCCACATGATGCAGGGAAGCTGGAAGGAACAAGTAACATTTGGTCAGGTCTCTGGTTACAATTCTAGACATGGTTTCATATCTCAATGACCAACTGAGACTTGATCACGTTGATGGTTAAGACATTGCGAAATTGAAAGGGCCGCATTGCTGCAGCATGAAGGAAAATGGGCCAGCTATGGATCTATGGGGGCTTACGAAATAAGTTGTTGGCGCGAAGGCTAATCCACCGAAGAAACTGAGTAATCCACCAAAAAAGGGGAAGCCGATGCCAATGAACATTGTAAACGCTGCACAGGTTAATCGCAAATAATCAGTCTTGTTTGTTACACTATCAGATTCCCATTTGGTGAGCACGGTTCAGTTCAGACAGAGGCATTACCAACATAAGCAGTGCGTGTAACGAGACGGAGCGTCAGGCTTGGAGAGAACCGCAGCCTTTTCACCAGCACCGACTCCATCATGTCGAATACCGGCATTGCATAAACCTGTGCCCATAATGAAATCCAACTCAGAGATGATACATGCAGAGTCTCATGTACCGGTATGACAAGAAATTAAATGGTGTACCTGGTAGCTGCCAATGACATGGACGACAACCATCATGTTGGCGGCGGCAATGAGCCACTTGGGCTTTGAAAGTGTGATGAGGATGTTGTCGTCAACGCTGTTTCCGAAGGCCCAGTACCCAACGAATGTGACAGGGAAGTAGCACATTGCCACAATGATGTAGGCGACGATCGCGCCCTTCCACATGGCATGCTTAGATGGCTTCTCCGGCGTGGATGGGATGGTCGCCTGATCTCCAGCACCACGTTGTGCCCCGAGTACGTGTTTGCACCCAAAATTGGCAACCGGTCAGACCGGTTCTAGGAAGCGGTCAGACCGGTTTTACTGTAGCCGATCTGGCAACGGCCAAACCGGTCTGACCGTTTTCCTTATCCGGTCTGACCGGTTTCTCCCGTGTTGGAGTAGGTTTAGGACTTTAGAGTTTTATCCCGTATTGTAAACCGACCTAAAGGGTACGACTTCCCCACCCTATAAATATAAAGGGTCATGGCCGATTGAGAAGATCATCCAATCGAACAAATACATCTATCTTTTATCTTTTTACTTTTTCTCTTTTCCCTACTTTTCCAATCTACTATTTGTTGTTCTTCCTTCGTCTCTACGTTGATTGAAGGCGTCCTAGGTGGCCTGCCGACTCTAGGACAACCCTACGTGCGTTGCCCCGACGGGATCCTGCCCAGACGACGCTCGAAGGTCTACCGCCAGCTCTGCCTGGCAAACCGGTCTGACCGGTTACAGAAACCGGTCTGACCGGTTCCTGCGTTTGCGTTCTGTTGGCCGCGAATTCGTGCCAACAGATTTGGCGACTCCGCTGGGGACGAAAATCTGGTTGGTCAAACCATTTTATCGATCCTTTGGTAAATCAATCGGCTGCCATGGCCGGTAAATTACCTAAACCTGCTGATGTCGATGTTGCAAACATTCAAAGGCCGAACGTTGATCAAACGGCGGCTGAGGAGCAGAAAGCGCTTGCGGAAATCCGAAGAAAGATCCGTGAGCATAAAGAGCGAGAGATCCAGGAGTTGGAAGAAGAAGCCGTGAAGCAATACATATCGCACTTCTCCGTGGATCGACAAGGGAACGTCAAGAAAGACAAGGATGTCGTCATTGATATTCCCGCGCTAAAGGTACAATCCAATGCTTCTCCTGAAATTAATTCAGAAATTGCAAATTTTATTGATGGAGCTGTTAGTGCGAGCTTTAATAATAAATTTGATGCTATGAATGGAAAGTTTGAATCAATGATTAATTCTCGTTTTGAAAACATAGAATCCAAAATTAATAAACAATTTTTTGGTAAGGATGTTAATGGTTCTACTTCTAATACCGAAAATTGTATAGATAGTGCATTAGAGGATTTATCAAACTTGCATATTCCAAAGGCTCCCATTGGTTCATCACCAACCAACCACATACATAGCCGAACTACCATTGGTACTTCGGCTGGTGGAGGGAATACAATGATTGCTACTAATGCTATGACACCACATACAGCTGTGTATTATGAACCATCTATAGGTGCATATGTTTCTAATAGTTCGTTGCATCATGTTCCTAACACATTGCCGAATCAAACAGCAACATATAGCACACCACAGCCCACTATAAATTGAGTACCACATTCTGGATCTGCTAGACCTAGGACCGTTCCAGGGATGGAGGGATTTAGAGAGGAGATGCTCGAAATGTTTAGACAAACTTTTGGTATAGAGCCTAAAACTAAGAATCGGTCGTATCAAAGACCGTATCCTGAGAATTATGAATGTGTCGCATACCCACCAGGCTTTAAAATACCAGAGTTTACTAAATTCAGTGGGGATGATGGTAGAAGTACCTTAGAGCACATAGGCCAATTTACTATACAATGTGGTGAAGCTGCTTCTAAAGATATTTGGAAAATGAGATTATTTCCTTTATCTCTATTGGGTGCTGCATTTAATTGGTTTATTTCTTTGCCACCCAACTCAGTTTATTCTTTCGCTAACATAGAAGAAAAATTCCATGATTATTTCTTTAATGGTGAAACTGAGTTAAAATTGTCAAATCTTGTATCGGTTAAGCAAAAATCTAATGAATCTGTTTCTGAATATATTAGAAGATTTAGAGACACTAGAAACCGATGCTATAGTTTGACAATTTCAGATAGAGATTTAGCTGATCTTGCTTATGCTGGTTTGCTTGATATTCATAGAGATAAGCTAGATGGTCAAGAATTTCTAGATGTGAGTCGGTTGTTGCAAAAAGCTCTAGCTAATGAAAATCGACTTAAAGAATCTAGGAGTTCACAAAAAACCAATGAAAAAAATAATCGTCCTATTTATTATGCATCTGATAATTCGGACGATGAAAGTAATAATGTTTATAGCACTGAATTTGTGTGGTCAGCCAAAGATAAACCTACCACTTGTGATTCCTTAAAGCCGATCCGCAAGAATCGGCAAGAAGAAGTTAAATATACTTTTGATGTGGCTAAGTGTGATAGAATTTTCGATGAGTTGTTGAAAGCTGGAAAAATTAGAATAACTCATACTATGCCGCAATTAGAAGAGTTGAAAAGACGTGCTTATTGTAAATTTCATAATTCTTATTCTCATGCAACGAATGATTGCAATGTATTTCGGCGGCAAGTGCAATCGGCCATTGATGAAGGTCGTTTGACATTTCATCCTATGCAAGTTGACACTAATCCTTTTCCTATGAATACCATTGAGTTACGAAATCCTAAAGTACTAATTCGGCCACATCAAGCCGAAAAAGCCGTTGGAAAAAATGTAATCATTGGAGATGACAAGCTTGCTGATCCAGAAGTGATAAAGGTGCAGAAGGAGGTCCCTCAAGTGCTTGGGGGGCAACAAAAGACAAAGAAGATCGACAACGCGCAAACCGGTCTGACCGGTTCTTCAAATCGGTCTGACCGGTTTCTCCAGGAAAACTGGGAGTGTCCCAAAAGCAAGAAAAAGGTGAAGCCGACCTTCGAGGAGCTTTTGGCCAAGTACAAGAAGAAGAGATCAAGTCAAAAGCGAGGAAATCGGCCTAGTAAAGGTAAAAAATCAAAGCATTAAAATAAATCTTGTTCTTGCAAATCTCAAGTGAATTATGCTGCTGCACCTTATTCATATGTTAGACCGACCTCACCATGGTCCTAGTCATATCCTTTTTATTATTCACCTTCAGATTATAATAATTTACATATGCGTTCATATATGATTCAATATGCTCCTACATATGAAAGTTATGGTTCAACGCAAAGACCGTTTGTTGTTAACAATAATCTGGTCAGAAGTACACCTATTTCTAAAGGAGATGAGAAGGACATCAAGAGAGATTCAAGATACTCACAGCCGAGGTGGTGTCCCTCAGGCTTGTCTCATACTCAAAAGAGAAGATTGCAGCGGATACGTAAGCAAGAATCAATGGAGCAACAAGCAAAGGTCATACCAACAAGATCAGCAAATATTAAGCAAGTATGGAGGCCAAAGCAAGTCGTTCCTTGAAGTAAAGGGCAAGTTTTTGGCCGATAAAACAATTATCGCCCTTAGAGCAATATATGGGCGATGTACTGTTAATCATCGTCTATAGCCAATTTTGATCATTATAGATGTTTTCTGACACGCAAGCTTTACCAGAAAACAGGGGGGCATATGTTTGCACCCAAAATTGGCAACCGGTCAGACCGGTTCTAGGAAGCGGTCAGACCGGTTTTACTGTAGCCGATCTGGCAACGGCCAAACCGGTCTGACCGGTTTCCTTATCCGGTCTGACCGGTTTCTCCCGTGTTGGAGTAGGTTTAGGACTTTAGAGTTTTATCCCGTATTGTAAACCGACCTAAAGGGTACGACTTCCCCACCCTATAAATATAAAGGGTCATGGCCGATTGAGAAGATCATCCAATCGAACAAATACATCTATCTTTTATCTTTTTACTTTTTCTCTTTTCCCTACTTTTCCAATCTACTATTTGCTGTTCTTCCTTCGTCTCTACGTCGATTGAAGGTGTCCTAGGTGGCCTGCCGACTCTAGGACAACCCTACGTGCGTTGCCCCGACGGGATCCTGCCCGGACGACGCTCGAAGGTCTACCGCCAGCTCTGCCTGGCAAACCAGTCTGACCGGTTACAGAAACCGGTCTGACCGGTTCCTGCGTTTGCGTTCTGTTGGCCGCGAATTCGTGCCAACAGTACGCGAACGCCACATCGCCTAGACCTCCCAAGACGCCGAACACCCTCCCCAGCGTCGTCGTCGCGCGCAGGCTGTAGTCAATGTCTGCCTCCCTCCCCTTGTCCAGTGACGCGCCCCACGCAATTGTCAAGTAGCTATTATCACAAGTAGTGCAATCAATTTGAGCTATATTTAGTCAATTTCAGCTATATTTAGTTTTCAGATATTTTGCCGGATATGCTACAGTGAAGTATGTAGAGTAGGTTACCTTATTGACATGACGGCGGCGGCGAGGGAGACGGCGGAGATGGAGTTGAAGTTTGGGAGCTGGGAGAGAACGAAGTGGACGGATGCAAAGATCATGATGAAGTAGGAGAGCTTGATGTCCTTGCACTTGCCGTCGCAGATGACATCGTGGAACTTCTTGAGGGACTGGCTGCCGGTGACCATGTAGATGATGTTGAGGCTGACCTCGACCACCAGCTGCTGCGGCACGACGATCCAGAGGCCCAGCTTCTCGCCGAACACGTGCTGGCCCAGCTCGTGGTACCGGTCGAACCGCTTCCCGGGCACCATCTCGTGCAACTCCACCATCTGCCACAGCATGTAGAGCGTGATTATCCATGACAGGATCATCACCTCGATGCCAGGGCCCCTGCAAATGAAATGAAATCGAGTGGTCGTCGATCAGAGTTAACAGACCAGCTATATAGCCGACTGGAATTGTTTCGCGTTTCCAAACTATCGGATCCGTCAGATCGATGCAAGTGAACGGAGGAGACAATGGTTTGGTGAGTTTCGGAGAAGAAACGAAATTGTATTCGGTCAGTTGAAATAAATGCAAAGAGTTGACTCATCACCCATCAGCATGTTATGGCGGTCGGTGGCCGTGGAAGAAAGAGAAGTTGCATGTGCTGACCGGTTTGACTCCGAGTTGGAGTAGAATTAGGAGTCCTAGTCGTTTCCAAATTGTAAAAGGATTCCTAGCGGGGCAAGACCTCCCCACCCTATAAATATAAAGGGCCGTGGCCGGTTGAGGAATCATCCAATCGATCAAATATATATCTTTCTACTTTTTATCTCCAAACTCTAGCTTTTCCAACCCCTTTGCTTTCCTTGTTTGTCTCGACGGCGTTCAAGGAGGTTCTGAGTGGCCTGACCGATCTCAGGGAAACCCTAGGCGCGCCATCTCCGACGGGGTCCCTCCTGAGGAGGTGATTCTAGGTTCATCCCGCACTTCCCGAAGGAACCGGTCTGACCGGATCCCTATACCGGTCTGACCAGTTTGGGCGGGGCTGCGGCGAGTTCATCGTTTCGTTCATTGCGCGATCCGGTGCTCGCGTGTGTTGACCAGAAAAAGCGTCAACACACTTTTGGCGACTCCGCTGGGGAATATAGAAGATCTGGTTGTCAAAGACCGTTCGATCTAAGCTCCAGACAAGATGGGATCTCGATGTAATCTTGATATGGATAATATCATCACGGCTTCATTGGAAGATCTTACTCCGGAGGAGCAGAAGAAATTTGAGGCGCTACAAGAATACATGAAGATACAATTTTTGGCTGGCGTCAAGAAAGATCGTCATGACAAGGTGGCAAGAGTGGAAGAATTTGAGCTACCGGCGATCAAGTTAAACGACAATCAAGTTGAGGTAATACCCACTGTAAGTAAATCACAAAAAACTCCTTCTATTACTGTTCCTAAAAATAGTGTAGAAAGTGATGAATTGCTTGCATCATATATTGCTCATTTAGAACGCTTAGAGGATCTTGAAAAAGATAGAACCACTACTTGCTTTAACAATAATGAAACTAGTAGTAGTGTTCCTAAAATGAATACTAGTGGGATAGTTTTTCCTAGCTTGGCACCCATACCTAATGTTAACACTGAAAAATATATGTATGGTATGCCACCTAAATTTGTCATTGGTCAATCCCTGCCGTTCCAACCGACCGGGCCAAACATGGCCAAACTGGTCAGACCGGATCAGGGAACCGGTCAGACCGGTCTGACCAATGCGCTTGAATTAGTGCATGAGCAACCTACGCCGCTTTCTGTTTTGCCTGATTCGATGGTTTATGCTCACACTAATACTTTGGGTACTCCTAAGCCTCAATTTAGTACAACAATTAACACATCTGCTCAAAGAAACGTTATACCTGATGATGTGTTTGAAAGTTATAGGCTAGCTCAAGCTAAGATTGCTCCCTACTTAAATAAGATGAATTTGGAGAATGTGCAACCACAACAGCCAAATAATCCTAACTGGGCTGAATTTAATAAATTTAGAGAAGATTTGGCTAACGTGGTAAAAACTAAACTTGATGTTAATATTGGTAACATAAATTTGTATCAAAAATCATATGATGCTGAGTTTGATAATTTTCCTCTTCCACGTGGTTGGTGTATGACTGATTTGATTAAATTTAGTGGAGACGATGACCGAACCACGTGGGAACATATTAGTCAATACATAGCTCAACTGGAGAAGCGGGTGCTTATAATGCTCTCAAAGTGCGTTTATTTTCTTTATCATTGACTGGCACCGCTTTTGCTTGGTTTTCTTCGCTTGCTCCTAGTTCTATTATATCTTGGGATATGCTAGAACGTAAATTTCATGATCATTTTTATAGTGGGAGCTTGCAATTGAAATTGATAGATTTGACATCGGTTAGGCAAAGTAGAGATGAAACTGTTTCTGCTTATATTAAGAGATTTAAAGAAACTAAGAACCGTTGTTTCAATTTGTCAATTACTGATATGGACCTTGCTGATATTTGTTTAAAGGGTTTAAGGTCATCTATAAGAGATAGAATAGAGGGTTCTGACTTTCTTTCGGTTGCACAAGTTCAAATTAGAGCTTTAGTTGTTGAAAACCGAATGAATAAAGAAAAAGAAAGAGATACTTCTAGATCACGTCGTTCCAATGTTCATATGAATTATTATGAGTCTGATGATTCAAGTGATAGTGATAAAGAAGTACTTGCTGCTGAATTTGTATGGCCCTCTAAAGAAAAAACTTATTCTTGTACATCACTTAAGCCGGTTAGTAAAGGTCGGCAAGAAGAAGTTAAATTTACATTTGATGTTTCCAAGTGCGATCATATCTTTGATGAATTGCTAAAATCTGGAAATATTAAATTATCTCATAAATTGCCTCCACTTGAAGAACTGAAAAGGCGTGCTTATTGCAAATTTCATAATACTTATTCTCATGCCACTAATGATTGCAATGTGTTTCGTCGACAAGTTCAATCGGCCATAAATGAAGGTCGTTTGACATTTCATGAAATGCAAGTGGACAAAGCTCATTTCCCTGTTAATACTATGGATTTACAGTAGCCTAAGGTCTTGGTTCGGCCGCATCAAGCCGAAGCGACCAAAGGGAAGAATGTTGTGATTGGTGAAACAAAACACGATTTGAGGGGAAAGGAATTGATTCGAGAAGTTGCATGTGAGAAAACTCCAGATGACAGGGAGACATTCAAGGTTACTGTGAGAGCCTCTGAACATGGGGGGCAAGAGTCGACCGTTCCCACCGAACAGAGACCGTTTGAGCCTGTACAGGACAAACCGGTCAGACCGGTTAGGGAAAGCGGTCAGACCGGTTTTCCCCAGAGTGGTCCAAGAATGATCAAACCAAGCCGTCCGGAGATTGGAAACTGGAAGCTCAATGTTGCAAAGAATCAGGGGAGTACTCTTAGGCCAAAGGTCACCTTTGATATGCTATTTGATAAGTACTCCAAGCAAAAGGCCGTTACAAGTGATCGGCCAATAAAAAAGAGAATGAGAGTGCCTCCACACCAAGAAGAATGTTCTCAGCCAAAGAGAAATTTTGCTCCACAATGCGAGGCATCGAGTTCATATCCACCTCGTCCAATTTATGATGATAATAGAGTAATGTGGGTGCCATATCAGCAGCCTTTCCAGCATGGATGGGGGGAACCATGAAGGCCAGCATTAAACAGAATATCAAGGCCTGGACAGGACCGTTTGGCACTTTGCCAATCCGGTCAGGGTCGCCAGACCCAACCGGTCAGACCGGTTTCACAAACCGGTCAGACCGGTTTCCCTGGGAAATCGGCAACACCTCCTATGAAGCAAATTTACAAGCCAAAACAGAGGGAGGAGGTGCATAAGATGGATATTGACCCAGAAAGAACTACAAATCAAGATGTTATTCAGATTGGGTTGATAAACGTTCCCCTTGGAGACGGTAGCAAAGGACCGATTGTCATAGACAATAAGGTTGAGACACCTATTCAGAAGGGATCTGTTTCTGATAATGATCATGAGGCCAGTGGAAGTGGTTCTAACTCTAAGTATTTTTTGCCAAGATGGTGTCCTCCTGGTTTGTCTCGTACTCAAAGAAGGAAGCTTCAACGCTTGAGATTTCAGGAGATGAGGGAGAAAGAGCTAGAGAAGCAGAGAGACGAAGCATTCAACAAGTACAGGCCTATGATTCCACAAGAAAAAGAGTGGAGAGCCAAGACCAGCTCCCAGACAGAACCGGTCAGACCGGTTCAGGAGTCGGTCAGACCGGTTGAACCGGTCAGACCGGTCGCTGAAAGCGGCCAGACCGCTTTGCCTGATGCGCCGCCCGGTTTTTCTTCTCCCGCTTCTATGGTTTGTGATGGCAAGTTATCATCGGTATCTACTTCAGAGGACGATGAAGAGCTTGTTGATTATGGTTCTTCTCCTGAGCGTGTGAATTTTGAGCTTAATGTAGTTCATATGTCTATGGATGGTTATGTGTTATCGGAAGAAAGCATCACTCATCTTGATTTTGGGCCAAAGGAAGCTATTTTGCAGAAGCCTAAAGCTACTGAAAGTCATCTGAAGGCTTTGTACATGAAGGGTCATATCAATGGGAAACCTATCTCTCGCATGCTAGTGGATGGAGGGGCGATAGTTAACTTGATGACGTATTCTCTGTTCAAGAAGCTGGGAGGTTCAGATGAAGAGTTGATCAAGACCAATATGACCAACAATGGCGTTGGAGGAGGTGAACCTATGGGCGCCAAGGGAGTTGCTTCTATGGAGCTCACTGTTGGAAGCAAGACTTTGGCTACTGCGTTCTTCGTCGCTGAGACACAAGGTAACTACAGTTTAATCCTTGGTCGTGATTGGATTCATGCAAACCAATGTGTGCCTTCTACTTTGCATCAATTTTTAATTCAATGGATAGATGATGAAGTAGAGATCGTTCATGGAGATACATCGGCTTGTGTTGCAGTGGCCGATAGTTCTACCATAGATGATCATGAGAATCTTAAGTGTTTATCTGGTTTCGATTTATCTGATTGTGAGATCATTGGTTGCACTAAAGATGGCTTTGCTAGTGCTGTTATGAGGCCGATCGGAGATTTGGCCATACCATCTCTTATGATTTGATGGATCTGAATCTAGAGTGGTTACAGCAGAGGCGTGAGCACTATCGGGCGCATAAGAATGATACGTGTGAGGCTATTGAAGATTTTGATGATTTAAGCAAGTTAGGACAAGGGTTTACGTCGGCTGATCCTCTAGAGGAGGTAGATATTGATAATGGTACTATACCTAGGCCGACATTTGTAAACAAGAATCTTGATCCTTTGTTTAAATCCGAATTAATAAAGTTATTAAGGAGTATGTTGATTGTTTTGCATGGAGTTATAACGAAATGCCTGGTTTAAGTCGTGATTTAGTTGAACATCGTTTACCTATTAAACCTGGTTTTAGGCCTTTTAAACAATCTCGCAGAAACTTTAATCCTGATATTTATGACCGAGTGAAAGAAGAAATCAATCGATTACTAGATGCTAAATTTATTAGGCCTTGTCGATATGCTAATTGGATCTCTAATATTGTGCCTGTTAAAAAGAAAGGAACAAAAAAGCTTCGTATTTGCATTGATTTTAGAGATCTTAATAGAGCTACTCCTAAAGATGAATATCCTATGCCTATAGCCGATTTTCTTGTTAATGCTGCATATGGACATAGAATTCTTAGCTTTCTTGATGGTAACGCTGGTTATAATCAAATATTTATGGCCGAAGAGGATATAGCCAAAACGGCCTTTCTATGTCCGGGTTTTGTTGGTCTATTTGAGTGGGTAGTGATGACTTTTGGTTTGAAAAATGCTGGTGCTACATATCAAAGGGCTATGAATTTGATTTTTCATGACTTGCTTGGCATTATAGTAGAAGTTTATATCGATGATATTGTTGTCAAATCGGCTGGAGTAGACTCTCATTTAGCTGATTTAAGGCTTGCATTTGAAAGAATGCGTCGATATAAATTGAAGATGAATCCACTCAAATGTTCTTTTGGTGTATCGGCTGGGAAGTTCTTAGGATTTGTTGTGCATGAAAAGGGAATAGAAATAGATCCTAAACATATTGAAGCTATTAATAATGTGAAGGCTCCTACTTGCAAGAAAGAGTTGCAAAGGTTCTTGGGCAAAGTAAATTACCTGAGAAGATTCATTTGTAATTTGTCCGGGAAGGTGAATGCCTTTACTCCTTTACTTCGGTTGAAGAATGATATTGATTTCACTTGGGGGGCAAAACAACAAGAGGCATTTGATGAGATCAAGCAATATTTATCTTCGCCACCTGTTCTTCAAGCGCCTAAGAGTGGGATTCCATTCAAGTTGTATGTGGCGGCGGAAGAAAATGTCATTGGAGGTGTTTTGACTCAAGAAACCGAAGGGAAGGAACATGTGGTTGCATATGAGAGTAGAAGATTATTGGATGCTGAAACAAGGTACACATTTATTGAAAAATTATGCTTATCATTATATCATACTTGTACCAAGTTGAGGCATTATCTTTTACCAAGTACTTGTGTAGTAGCATGTCAAACCGACATAATTAAATACATGTTGCACAAACCAATTTTAAGTGGTAGAGTCGGCAAATGGGCTTATGCTTTAGTTGAATATGATTTGCATTGTGAGCCATTAACTTCAATGAAAGGTCAAATAGTAGCCGATTTTATTGTTGGACATAGAGTAGATAAGCGACTTGATTTAAATGTCGGTTATGTTACTTTTACTCCATGGAAATTGCATTTTGATGGATCGGTTTGCAAAAGTGGTTGTGGTATTGGAATTGTTATTACTTCACCACGTGGGGCTGTTTTCGAAGCACTTAACCAGTTAGATCACAAATGTACTAATAACCAAGTCGAGTATGAGGCTCTTCTATTCGGGTTGGAGATTTTACATGACATGGGGGTGAAGCATGTGGAAGCTTATGGTGATTCTTTACTGGTGGTATAGCAAGTTTCTAAGGTATGTCAATGCTTAGATGGTTTTTTGAATGCATATCTTGATAAATGCTTCGATATTATATCTTGCTTGAATGAGTTTGTAATTCGTCATGTACCACGAGAAAGAAATCCAAAGGCAAATTCTCTTGCTCAGCAAGCATCTGGTTATAATGTTCAGAAAAGAAATTTTCAAGAACGAAGACCGATGTTTTTAGAAGCCGAGTGTTCTGTTCTGGAGGAACCGGTCGCACCGCTTCCTCAGACCGGTCTGACCGGTTCAACCGGTCTGACCGCTTTAGAGAACCGGTCTGACCGGTTGTCTGGTGAAGATGCTACTTCGGCTGTTGTTTGTAATCAAGACGAAGTGGATGATTGGAGAAAGGCTTTGGTTAATTATTTGCGAAATCCTAGCAGTACAGTTGACAGAAAAATTCGACGATGGGCTCTCAAGTTCGTTTTGGATGGTGATGAGTTATATCGTCGGACTATTGATGGTTTGCTTCTAAAATGTTTGGGCCCTGACCAAGCTAGGTTGGCTATGGCAGAGGTTCATGAAGGAATTTGTGGTACTCATCAATCGGCTCCTAAGATGAAGTCACTCCTTAGGCGAGCTTGTTTCTATTGGCCCAATATGATAGCCGATTGTTTTAAATACTACAAAGGATGTGAGGAGTGTCAGAAACATGGAGATATTCAGTTGGTACCTGCAGCATTGATGCATCCAATTATTACACCGTGGCCTTTCCGAGGATGGGGTTTAGATTTTGTTGGCAAAATTCATCCTCCTTCGACAAAGGGTCATTGTTTTGTTATTGTAGCAACTGATTATTTTACCAAGTGGACGGAAGCAGTTCCTTTGAAGAATATGACACATAGAGAGGTGATTGAGTTTATCAGAGAAAATATTATACATAGGTTTGGTATTCCACAAACTTTGACTATGGATCAAGGGACTTCATTCATATCCAAAGAGGTGCGTGAATTTGTTAATTCTTATGGTATTAAACTTCTCAATTCATCTCCATATTATGCTCAAGCCAATGGTCAAGCTGAATCTAGCAACAAGACTTTGATAAAGCTCATTAAGAAGAAGGTAGAAGATCATCCTAAAAGATGGCATGAGGTATTATCTGAAGCTTTATGGGCTCATCGTATTTCTAAACATGGTGCTACTAAAGTTACTCCGTTTGAGCTTGTGTATGGTCAAGAGGCCGTTTTACCTGTAGAGGTGAATCTTGGCGCATATAGACTTGCAAAGCAAAATAACCTTGATATTGATACATACTATGCTTTGATGATGGATAATATTGATGAAGTGACCGACAAGCGTTTGGAAGCTTTGGAAGAGATTGAAAAGGATAAGAGGCGAGTGGCGAGAGCATACAACAAGAAAGTAAAATTCAAATCTTGTCAAGTAGGTGATTTGGTTTGGAAAACGGTCTTGCCCATTGGATTGAAAAGCAACAAGTTTGGCAAGTGGTCTCCAAGTTGGGAGGGTCCTTTCAAGATTGTGAAGGTTTGCTCAGGAAATTCTTATATGGTAGAAACCTTGCAAGGACAGCAACTGCCTCGAGCTCTCAATGGGAGATACTTGAAGAAGTTTTATCCAAGTGTTTGGCAAAGTGCTTGATAGGATATGGCCGATTTATGTTGAGAATCGCCCTTAGGATAAAATGGCCGGTGAATTTTATAACATCGACCTTAGCATATTTTCTAGTGCATAAAATTTACTAGAAAACAGGGGGGCATATGTTCGCACCCAAAATTGGCAGTTGCCCATCAGGCCGAGTGCAACCGGTCAGACCGGATCCAGGAAGCGGTCAGACCAGTTTCTCTGTCGCTGATCTGGCAACAGCCAAACTGGTCTGACCGGTTTGCCAAAGCGGTCTGACCGGTTTTACTCCGAGTTGGAGTAGAATTAGGAGTCCTAGTCGTTTCCAAATTATAAAAGGATTCCTAGCGGGGCAAGACCTCCCCACCCTATAAATATGAAGGGCCGCGGCCGGTTAAGGAATCATCCAATCGATCAAATATATATTTTTCTACTTTTTATCTCCAAACCCTAGCTTTTCCAGCCCCTTTGCTTTCCTTGTTTGTCTCAACGGCGTTCAAGGAGGTTCTGAGTGGCCTGACCGATCTCAGAGCAACCCTAGACGCGCCATCTCCGACGGGGTCCCTCCCGAGGTGGTGATTCTAGGTTCATCCCGCACTTCCCGAAGGAACCAGTCCGACCGGATCCCTAAACCGGTCTGACCGGTTTGAGCGGGGCTGCGGCGAGTTCATCGTTTCGTTCGTTGCGCGATCCGGCGCTCGCGTGTGTTGACCAGAAAAAGCGTCAACGGATATATATGATGGACAAACAATGGGCCAAAGTAAACACGAATATATATATGCAGAGCCTTTGCCCAGCAGTGAGAGGGGGATTGGTGGAAGCGCGACGACGTACCTTTGCAGGAGGATAGGTCTCCGGAGCTTGGGTCCCCATGGCAGATTGACGGCTGCAGAGCCTTAAGCAACGGGAGAGAGAGAGAAGGCCGGGCATGTCGACTTCATGTGAATAGATAAATAAAAGTCCACTTCCGAATGGGGAACTAAACCAGGCCTTCATGTGAATAGATAAATAAACGTCAACATATATTTACATCAAAAGATTCCAAGTTTCACTATCAAGCTCAAATCATGC
This sequence comes from Echinochloa phyllopogon, assembly GCA_033239725.1. Taxonomy (NCBI): domain Eukaryota; kingdom Viridiplantae; phylum Streptophyta; class Magnoliopsida; order Poales; family Poaceae; genus Echinochloa; species Echinochloa phyllopogon. The sequence goes on along the minus strand of BTCW01000015.1, from coordinate 14,837,669 downwards.
TCATGCCATCTCGCCAGTGAAAGCGACGACGGCCGGGCATGTCGACTGCTGAGTACAGACTGCCAAATTTCCGCGCCGTAGTACTTTCGAGCTGTGAAGGAGGCGAGGAAACGTCGTCGTGGCTAGTAGGCGACAGCGACGGCTTCGTTGAACTAGACTGCAGGTAAACGACGACGCGTGCGGAAGACCTGTAGATGCAGACGAAACCTGCTTCTTCCTGCTGGATCGTCCATGGGGAGAGAAGAGAGATCATCGACGACTTGACTCTCGTGTATTGCGCTCTTGCTGTTGTCCTGTAGCTGGGCCAGCACATGGGGGCCATGATGTGGTCGGCAGGCTAGCTAGCGAGCTAATCGCGACGAGCACGCGGATCTTAATAAATTTGTGCAAGTCCACTTCCTACGTTGCAAAATTCAAAAGTTGTATCGGCGAAATCTCGAGCCTGTACTTTCTTTTTGGGAGCTGCTTTTCATATATGTTTGGGACCTTTATTTTTTATCTAAAAAAGTATATGTTTGGAACGTTAAAACTTCCGTGAGACAGAACTCATACACGAGACAAAAAAGGCTGGTATAGTATTCAAGTTTTTCTGTTTGAACGTAACGTCTCTCTCCCTATAAAACTTTTACACTGATCCCGGATCGGAGGACACGTGGGACGTGGGTATGAAATGGCCTGCTCTTATATAAAACTTTTGAAAGGTTTAATAATATGGATACGTGTTACGTGCTTCAAAGCCGTGTTACAAACGGCATGAAGAATATGTTTAAGTGGAGGAAAGTTCAATAATAGAGTTAAGTACTTGGCTATTAGATAAAATGTAAAAGTCAAGTCATATAATAATAGACAATTATTTATCTATATCATATTTATATATTATTATACAATATTAATTTTTAGTTACTATTAGGTTCTCCTTTCTATTCTCTCCCAAATCCATTTCTCATCTAGTTTCACCTCTACATAGGAGCTCCTACTTAGCTTGTCGCTTGCATGAGAGCTAAGCTCTCTTTTCTCTTGTACCTTTTCTCTTACTCATTAGCAGAAATGCTAACTAGATTGGCTATAAGCTTATTACTATACTCGCTCTAATATAAGCGACTCAGACTAAGAAGCTTATTTTGTTTTAATCTCTACTCCTGATAAAAGCTGCTCTCGTCCGCCCGCCCTCCGCCTGCCGCATGCGATGGTACTGGCGCCGACGGGTGGGGCCTCCGTGCGACCATCGGTCCATAACCAATCCGTCCGCCTGCGATTTTTTATGCCTGCTGCCCTCCCCCGCTCCATTCCGCCCCAGCCGCGCACACGCCCTCCTCTCCCCCAAGCCGCACCTCTCCATCCTCCTCCACCCGCGGCGCGGCGCCGCGCCGGCCCGCGGTGTCGGGAATATGCCCAAGAGACAACTGTATTGATCCACTAGTCTTAATGGGCCACAAATGTTGTGAAACCCATTACCAGAGAAAGGGGATGCTTTATTTATTAGTCCCATATTGCTAATGGAATATGGTGTGGAGAATTTCATCCAAATAAATAGAGACCAAACCCCTCCTGAGAAAGACACGACTTCCAAGCAATAGTTGTTTTTCTCCCCATCGTGCTCGCGGACCTAGCAGTCCAGTGCGCGACGTTTCAATCCTCGTACGTGTGGATACCTCGGAGGTGCTGCGCTTGGAGCACAAAGACGAACCGCACGTGCAGGACCAAACGGACGTAAGCAACTACACTGCACCGCCACTTCGACGCGTTCGTCTACATCGAGACGGCTTCCGTTGCAACTGCGCATCTAGTGGTAACAATCTGTGATCTATAACTGCTGTTGTTCCTATTTTTAGGTGAACGAGTTTTGTGTGTGCTAGCGTAGCCCTCCTCGTTACCCAACAGTGGTATCAGAGCCGTAGCTGTTTCGTTATAGATTCGGATTTATGCCTATAGAGATATGCTTGATGTAGATTAGTCTCTGATCGGTTCGTGATCTCCACTGTGATGGTAGTGTAACGAATTACTCCTACCGGTCGGAATTCCGCCATCGGAGTTAAGTGATACACGTAAACCCAGGCATGGTGAGATATAGATCAATTGGATTGGTCGAATCGAACTTAGATCAATGACCGCGTCGCATGTCAATATACGACAGTGTTGACTGGATCCACTATGATGGTAGTGTAACGAATTACTCCTACCGGTCGGAATTCCGCCACCGGAGTTAAGTGATACACGTAAACCTAGGCATGGTGAGATATAGATCAATGTGATTGGTCGTATCGAATTTAGGTATATTGACGGTAGCGATAACGGCGGACGGTCCGCGCAAGAACGGCGGACGGTCCGCGAGAGAACGGCGGACGGTCCGCGAGAGAGCGGCGGACGGTCCGTAAATTCGGTCAAGAATCTTACAGAGCGTTTTCCAGCGTTCCAAAGGGTCGGACGGTCCGCCAGAGCAGGTCGGACAGTCCGCAAGGAAACGACGGACGGTCCGCAGGGAACGTCGGACAGTCCGACGAAATTAAAATTTTGAAAACGATCCCTCAGAAATGTTTAAGTTTTGAATGTCCTCCCAACTAAATCTTGCACCATCACATGTCTTGTACAATTAGTGGTGGGTCTATGAAATTAGGGTGCCACTAGTTTTCCTTGACTAGATGGGTTTGTATCGGATACTTACTCGCATAAAGAGTTGGTTAACTTAAACAAGGTCATCTTAACGGTTAAGGACCTTGGGACATAAAGGTTGGACGCCGAGACATAGAGATGTCAACCAACAACAGGAGTCATATATGATATGATTAGCAAGAGTTGCTTACCAATCTACCATGTCTTCTAGCGGTGATGCTAAAGCTCACTAGTCGACTTGTTAGTTGTGGATCCTGAATCACTAAGTATCAATGGAGGGATATTGATTTTAGTGGGAGTAAATTCCGTTAAATTATTTAATGTATTTTACTCTGTCATAAATATGTTGTCTTAGTATTTTGCACTATTTTCTGTTGTAGATCAATGGCATCTAGCACACCGTTTTCTTTGCGTTCGATCCTTGAGAAGGATAAGTTGAATGGAACAAATTATGCGGATTGGATCCGAAACCTTAGAATTGTTCTCAGGGCTGAGAAAAAGGAAGATATTCTAGACACCCCATTACCAGATGAGCCTGATGAAAACGCAACTGTTGCTGAGAAACTTGCTTACAAGAAGGCATGTGATGGTAATCTTGAAGTGAGTTGCCTTATGCTTGCTTGCATGGAACCCGAGCTGCAGATGTAGTTTGAGACAAACCATGAGGCGCACGATATGATCAAGGCGCTTAAGGACATGTTCCAAACTCAGGCCAGGACTGAAAGGTTCAATGTCTCAAAGGCCTTTGTGGAAACCAAGCTAGCAGAAGTCGCAGCTGTAGGGCCGCATGTGATCAAGATGGTTGGTTACTCTCAGAGGTTGGAGAAGCTAGGCTTCCCACTTGGCCCAGAGTTAGCCACCGATTTTATTTTAGCATCACTTCCGCCTAGCTTTGGGAACTTCATTTCGAACTACCATATGCATGGGGCGGAGAAGGGATTGAATGAGTTGTGTGGCATGCTCAAGACAGCAGAGGCTGACATCAAGAAAAGCGCTAGCAGCAGCCATGTGATGGCCATCCAAAACAGGCCTAACTTCAAGAAGAAGGGCAAATCTTGGAAGAAGAAGGGCAAGGCTAAAGATATGATCTCTCAGCCAAGCTCAACGCCCCAGACTAAGTCTGGACCAGCTGCAGAAAAAGAGGAGTGCTTTTATTGTAAGGAACTTGGTCACTAGAAGAGGAATTGCAAGAAGTACCTGGCTTCTCTGAAGAAAGGCGGTAGTAAGACTACTTCCGCATCAGGTACACTTGACATTAATATTATAGACATTTTTCTCGCTGAATCTTCTATTAATTCCTGGGTTTTTGATACCGGATCGGTTGCTCATATTTGCAATTCGATGCAGGGATTAGTAAGAAGTAGAAGCGTGGGAAGAGGCGAAGTTGATTTCCGAGTGGGCAATAATGCAAGAGTTGCTGCTTTGACCGTCGGGACGATGCAACTCCACCTTCCGTCAGGATTTATCATGGAATTGAATAATTGTTATTTTGTTCCTAGTTTGAGTCGAAACATTGTATCTCCCTCATGTTTGATGAAGGATGGTTATACATTCGCGAGTAAAGACAATGGTTGTGTGATCTCAAAGAATGGCATGGTTGTGGCTCTTGCATCCATTGTGAATGGGTTATTCATTTTAAATCTTGATGATTCACCTATATGTAATACAATTGCTAAAAGGCCCCGGCTAGATGATTTGAATCCTACCTATATGTGGCATTGTTGTTTGGGTCATATAAGTGAGAAGCTCATGAAGAAGCTCCATTCTGATGGACTTTTAACTTCGTTTGATTTTGAATCATACGAGACGTGCGAAGCTTGTTTGCTAGGCAAGATGATCAAGGCACCTTTCACAGGTTTTCCTGAGAGGGCGCAAGACTTGTTGGAACTCATACATACTGATGTATGTGGACCAATGAGCACGACAGCTCGAGGTGGATTTCAGTACTTCATAACTTTCACCGATGATTTTAGTAGATATGGCTATGTCTACTTAATGAAGCACAAGTCATAGACTTTTGAAAGGTTCAAAGAGTTTCAGAACGAAGTTGAAAATCAGCGTGGTAAGAAAATTAAAGCCTTGCGATCAGATCGTGGAGGCGAGTATTTGAGCCACGAGTTTAGCACTCATTTAAAGAGTTGCGGAATTGTTCCACAGCTAACGCCACCTGGAACACCTCAGAGGAACGGTGTGTCCGAGCGACGTAATCAAACCTTGTTAGACATGGTGCGATCAATGATGAGCCAATCAGACCTACCGTTATCATTTTGGGGTTACGCTCTAGAAACAGCAGCTTTCACACTAAATAGGGTACCATCTAAGTCCGTGGAGAAGACACCATATGAGATATGGACTGGCAAGACTCCCAGTTTGTCTTTTCTGAAAATTTGGGGTTGTGAGGCATATGTCAAGCGACTTCAGTCGGACAAGCTTACACCAAAATCGGACAGGTGCATATTCGTGGGATATCCAAAGGAAACAATTGGATATTATTTCTACAACCGATCAGAGGGCAAAGTGTTTGTCGCTAGGAACGGTGTTTTCTTGGAGAAAGAGTTTCTCAAGAGCGAGAAAAGTAGACATAAGGTGTATCTTGAAGAAATTCGAGATGAGCCTATGAGGCAAGACTTTACGAGTGATGCTAATGTAGCAGAACAAGTTGAGGCACCTGTGGTAAGAGAAGAACCGCCACAACCACGAAGGTCGGAAAGGCCACATCGTGCTACACAGAAAATGAATCTCCTAGTTACGGGAGAGTGCGACATATTGTTGATGGACAACGATGAGCCTAGGACCTATGCGGAAGCTATGATGGACCTAGATTCTGAGAAATGGCAAAGTGCCATGAGATCCGAGATAGATTCCATGGGGCAAAATCAAGTTTGGAACTTAGTTGACCCGCCTGATGGTGTGAGACCCATCGAGTGCAAATGGATCGTTAAGAGAAAGAGAGATGTAGACGGAAATGTTAACGTCTACAAAGCACGACTTGTTGCAAAAGGTTTTTGACAAGTTCAAGGAGTTGACTACGACGAGACATTCTCTCCAGTAGCGATGCTTAAATCTATCCGGATCATTCTAGCAATAGCTGCATATTTCGATTATGAGATATGGAAAATGGATGTCAAAACAGCTTTCCTCAATGGGAACCTAGAGGAGGATGTATACATGATACAACCAGAAGGTTTTATCGATTCAACTAATGCTGGAAAAATTTGCAAGCTTCAGAAATCAATCTATGGATTAAAGCAAGCATCTCGGAGTTGGAACCTTCGTTTTGATGAGGTAGTCAAAGGGTTTGACTTCCGGCAGAATGAAGAAGAGGCTTGTGTTTACAAGAAGGAAAGTGAGAGCTTTGTTGTATTTCTAGTCTTGTATGTGGATGACATATTGTTGATTGGGAATGATATTCCTATGCTAGAATCCGTTAAGACTTCGCTGAAAAATAGTTTTTCTATGAAGGACTTAGGGGAAGCTGCATACATTCTGGGCATAAGGATCTATAGGGATAGATCAAGGAGGCTTATAGGATTAAGTCAAGATACTTATATTGACAAGGCGTTGAATCGGTTCAGCATGGAACATTCCAAGAAAGGGTTCTTGCCTATGTCACATGGCGTACACCTCAGCAAGACTCAGTGTCCTACGACGACTGATAAGCGGGAGCGCATGAGTAAGGTCCCTTATGCTTCAGCAATTGAATCCATCATGTACGCCATGATAAGTACTCGTCCAGATGTCTCATATGCTCTAAGTGTTACGAGCAGACACCAGTCTAATCCAGGTGAAAGTCACTGGACAGTGGTGAAAAACATTCTTAAGTACGTTAGAAGGACTAAAGATGTGTTCCTAGTCTATGGAGGTGAGGAAGAGCTCATTGTAAAGGGTTACACTGATGCTAGTTTCCAAACTGATCCAGACGATTCAAAGTCGCAATCAGGATTTGTGTTCACAATAAACGGTGGTGCTGTAAGCTGGAAAAGTTCTAAGCAAGATACTGTGGCTGATTCTACAATGGAAGCAGAGTACATCGCAGCTTCGGAAGCGGCAAAGGAAGGTGTTTGGATGAGAAAGTTTCTCATTGAGCTTGGTGTGTTTCCCAATGCATCTAGCCCATTGGAACTCTACTGTGACAACAATGGGGCAATTGCACAGGCTAAGGAGCCGAGGAATCACCAGAAAAATAAACATGTACTGTGGAAGTTTCACCTCATTCGAGAGTTCATTAAACGTGGTGAGATAAAGATATGCAAAATACATACGGATTTGAATATTGTTGATCCTTTGACAAAGGCTCTTCCACAGCCTAAACATGAATCACACACAAGAGCTATGGGTATTAGATATCATTTAGATTAGCTCTAGTGTGAGTGGACAATGTTTTGTATCTATGACATATTGTTTATTTATTGAATATCCATGAAAGGCAACTTGTATATGATTAGCAATTATGTGAATTGTTTGTGAAACTCAATACTTGTATGGTTATTCAAAAAGTTGTCCCTAATTTGATTAGCACATGTATTAGTTGATGACTATGTTTCACAAGTCATAGACATGGAGATGTCAAACTAATAATGTGGGCACATGTATGACATGGGGCTAGACTGACCCAGTTTGAGACTTGTTTATCTCTTCTTCACAACGCGTATGCTTTGTCCTTATACCTGAGATTGTCGTATGTACTCAAAATGTGAATTGACCTACTTAGGGACTACCAAACGCTGCTCCGTAACTGGGTAGTTATAAAGGTGGTTTTCGGGTTTGTCAGGAAGCATGCTGTGAGGCATGGTCAATCAAGATGGGATTTGCCCCTCTCTATACGAGAGAGATATCTCTTGGCCCCTCGAGTGATCGGATCAAGAAATGCATGGCCGTGCTAGGTTAAGTGTTAACCTCTTGAAGGATCCGACTCACAAATTCGAGAAAGGGAGGTCTTACTTGGAGTTAGACCAAATATCGTGAGGCAAAGGGAATAGCTTGTACGTGATGTTGTGGTGGTTCGTCTGATATGATCTTTACGTATTCATGGGAGTTGACACGTCTTGCTAGAGGCCGCTATCAACTATTGGAACGAGTAGGAGTACACGAACCATGTCTATGTGTACGTGAACCCATAGGGTCACACACTTAAGAGGTTTGGAACACTGAAAACTTGCTTACGAGATTGTCTCTAGTGCAAGTGGGAGATTGTTGGGAATATGCCCAAGAGACAACTGGATTCGATCCACTAGTCTTAATGGGCCACAAATATTGTGAAGCCCATTACCAGGGGAAGGGGGTGCTTTATTTATTAGTCCCATATTGCTAATGGAATATGGTGTGGAGAATTTCATCCAAATAAATAGAGACCAAACCCCTCCTAAGAAAGACACGACTTCCAAACAATAGTTGCTTTTCTCCCCATCGTGCTCGCGGACCTAGCAGTCCGGTGCGCGACGTTTCAATCCTCGTACGTGTGGATACCTCGGAGGTGCTGCGCTTGGAGCACAAGGACGAACCGCACGTGCAGGACCAAACAGACGTAAGCAACTACACTGCACTGCCACTTCGACCCGTTCGTCTACATCGAGACGGCTTCCGCTGCAACTGCGCATCTAGTGGTAACAATCTGTGATCTATAACTGCTGCTGTTCCTATTTTTGGGTGAACGAGTTTTGTGTGTGCTAGCGTAGCCCTCCTCGTTACCCAACACGCGGCGGACCTCCGCTGCCGCGGCGACCTCCATGACACTGCGCCCTTCAACGCCATCCGCTCGAAGAAGGCCCCCGCCGCTTCGAGATCCCCGGCGAGGCACAGCGTGTCGAGCAGCGCGTTGCAGGAGGCCAGGTCCGGGCTCCCCTCCATCTCGTCAAACACCTTGCGTGCGTCGCGAGCCGGGCGCCCCGTCCGGCCATATGCGCTGATGAGCGAGCAGGCGACGAAGCGGTCGGCCGCGAGGCCGCGTCGGAGGCACTGCGCGTGGAGCGCCCCCGCGGTGGCGGTGGAGCCCGAGGCGGAGGCGGACTTGATGAAGGAGGGGAAGGAGTGGCGGTTGGGGCGCGCGCCGCGGGCGAGCATGGCGGCGAAGAGCCGCAGCGGGGCAGGTGGGGCAGAGGAGGAGGTGCGCGTAGGCCAGACAGTTGTAGGGGAATGCGGTGATGGCGGCGGCGGCGGCGGAGTATTTGGTGTCGGCGGGGAGCAGCGCGCCGGAGGTGAGGAGGACCGCGTGGTGCTGGAAGAGGCGGCCCGGGAAGGGGAAGTGCTCCCGGAGGAGGCGCTCGAGGACGGCGTACGAGTACGGGGAGGCGCGCCGCATGGGCGCTCTGGAGAAACCTCGCCGCTGCCGTCTCCGCGCCCGCGGCTCTGCTCCGCCGTGGCCGCCAACTGCGCCGCCCATCAGAAAAACATTCACGCTACGTGGCCCACCACGACGGTTCCGGCCTTCCGGGGCTTCCCTTCCTGCGGGCTGGTAATGCTACTGGCCCCACCGTTTATATGGGCTTGAAGTGCAATGGGTCGACGCGATAAGCCCAAGTACCCAACATAATTTGGCCCATATATGAGTCACCCATCCTTTTCTGCACAGGTAGTTGTTTGTTTTTTCCCCGTCGAAACGAGAAGGATGTGGGTAAATGGCGCGGGCCCGGGCGGCCCACACACATGAACACCACCACAGGTCCACACGTCATATATATAAGTAAATTTGGATGGAAACCGAAATCATGTTGGGGGCAAATGATGAAGAAAACTAAGAGTTTATACCCAGAGACTAGGTAAGTGCCCGTGCGTTGCTATGGGTATGATATATGGAGCAAAAATAAATAGACCACACGAAAAAAAATCAATTCTGATGGTTGTAGGGTCGCACCGAAGTCAATAAAAGTTAGTATTTTGCTACTTTTGTTTTTCACAAAGGCATGGATGGTGGACTAAACAGTGGTAATTGTGAATAGTCGTATACTATTTTTCCTAAAAATTGTTTACCGCTCTTATTTTCTGCCGTGACCTCAAATGTTTCTAAGTCAACACCACAACAGTTAGATAAACAAGTAATTAAACATCCGACATGCAACTCGGCGTGCACAAATGTCTGAGGAAGACAAGAGTACCGAAAGGAAGAGGTGTTGTCAAGTATTTTTTTTGAAAAGAATGTTGTCAAGTATATGACATGAAGATATCTGAAGAGATCGTGGAAGTCATGAACAACATCGTTAAGAATAGGACACTGTCCATTGTCGAGTCGAAAAAACTTACGAAAAGAAGGTGAAAGATTACCGCTTAAACAATTTGCATCCGGCGTCGATCGCAATGGAGATTCCGCATTGGACCCCTAAGCCTATATTCACTTGTGAAGAGCCTTCTGCCGGTACGATCAGTTAGTCATTGATTGTTCCAACTTTCAGCGGATCGCCTATCTACATATCACCGGTGAATGATGAAAACCAAGTCGAGGTCCCTGTAACAAGTCTAGCACGTTCGCCACATGGACACAATGTTACCCGTGGTGAGAGGAACACACTCCTCTCCAGGAAAAATCGTATATTTGAATCAAACATTGGGCGGGAGGCAATGGGCCATGTCTGCGAAAAACAAAAGTACTAACTTTCATGAACTTCGGTGCGACCCTAGAGCCATCAGAATTGAATTTTTCTTGTGATCTTTTTATCTCGACTTCATGTATTATACCCGTAGCAACGCACGGGCACTTGCCTAGTAAGAAATTAAGTGATATGGTATTACTATGAGACAAAAAAAGACAACAGTGTACGGTTTGATTGCTCGAATGAGATTTGTAAGAGTTGCATCGTATATCCAAGATGGGTTGACACAAGCTGAGTGAAAGCCAAACCTTGAGAAAAAAAATACTTTGATGCAGTTTAATCTTATATATGTGGATGCAATAACTATGTGAACTAGGTGATACTCCGCGCATTGCTGCGGAAATTTGTTAAACAAAATTTTAAAGTGAAATGTGAAAGTATAAACACCAAAGTGATTGTATTGCAACGTTCTTTAGTAAATATTATACATGGAAGTATGACTGATCATACATGTAATTTTTACTCCTGTAATTTATAATTGCTACTCACAAAAATGTGGCCACAGAAAATCGATTGAAGAATAAATAGATAGTCTGGTGGATAATGACATGGCTTACAGTGGATAGTGATATGACGCACAGTGGATGATGACGTGAAATGGTTGCATGTTGAGAGAAATCCAACCATGACTTGATAGTGAGTACCAATTATATAGGTTATATGGATATATATTTAGTTGTCTGTACGAGCAGACGTAGAGATTTTTCAAGCGTTGGATGTATTGCATAAACCAAGCTAGGCTGGCAGTAAATCTTGTTTTGACCGTATCCATTGGCCCAGGCTGAGAGTATACTTTTGCATTCACCAAACATTGCTTCTCATATTGCGGATCCGCACATGAACAGGAATCAGGACGGAGGTGATTGAACAACTAATCACATCCATTACTCCCCTGCGGCCCCGAGCATGCGCCACAGGAGCTTACTGGGCCGAGCCTTAAGCACGACGAAGATGCACGACGTCGTTTAACCAGGATACATGGGCTTCAAGTGGGTTACCGTAGCATGTGTCGCAAGCACGAGGAGCTGGCTGCAGAGGCCCAGTAGGGATGTTGTCCAGGTCTGTCCCGGCCTATCACCTTGCAAGTGGAGCATCCGGAGCAGGTGAGGGCCCACCGTAGCATTGGGCCTAAAGTATTCTATTTTCATCCTCAACAGAATATTCTATCATAATCATTAAAATTCTATACTCTATACTAGTTTTTTCCGCAGCCGTCATACCTTATCTCATCTTCCATATCAACTACCGGACCCACATATAATATATTTTTCCATCCCTCACTTTCCCTCCTCTCTCTCTCCTCTCTTTCCCATCCCCGCCCCTTCCTCTCCCTCGTTGGCCAGTCCGCCTCCCCTCTCGCTCCGCCGCCTTCCCCCACCTCCCGGTCCCGCCCCGCCGCCTCCGCCTCCACCTCCCCCTCCCCTCCCACTCCCCGCCGCGTCCACCACCCCTCTCCGCTTCCCGTACCTTGGCCTCCCACCGCTCCCCGCCCTCTCCTCCCCTGCTATCTCCGCGAGGGGGCCGGACCTCGGCTCCCGCAGTGGCCACGTCGTCGGAGGTGGGGGGCGCGGCAGCGGGGGACGAGGCGAGCGCGCCAACGCGTGGGTCGGAGCGGAGCGCGGGGCAGCGGCGATGTCGTTGAAAGAGGTGGGCAGCGGCGGACGGGAAGTGCAGCGGCAGACGAGTAGGGGAGGCTCCGAGCGGCGGTCCGGCGCTATGGCACCCATGGCGGGCGGCTAGCGCGGGGTCGGCGTGGCGGGCAGGGGGGTGTCCGCCCCTCCCCTGCTCCCTCTTGAACGGCCATCCCTCTCCCTCTCCTCTTCTCCGGTGGCGTGGGCGAGCGTCGACAGCAGCCAGTGGGGGCGGGCGGGCAATGCGTGGGCCAGCGGCGATGGCAGCGGGGCGGCCTCACCCCCTCCCCGCAGCAGAACCCGGCCAAGGAGTGGGCGGCCGCGGCTGCCGTCGCGATGGCGCTGGTGCTGCTAGAGGTCACCGAGGCCGCGGCACCCGGGATCTCGCCGTCCCTCCCTCTCCCTCTCCTCAACGCCGCGTGGAGAGGCAGGACGCCGGGCCTCCCCGCGGCAATGGATGGGGCACGAGATCTGACTAGGCGCAGAGACGGCAGCGGAGGCCCGGGCCATGGTAGCTCGTCCCGCAGCACCGGTGGTTGTCCTCGCGGCGGCCTCGCCCCTCCCTCTTCCTCTCCACTGTCATGCCTCCCTGTCCCCGCATCCTCTCCGACGGCTCCCACGTCGGCGTGGAGGACTTGGACGGTTGGGCCACGCGGGCCCCACACCACCGTGGTGGGGTAGCGGCCGAGCGCTACCTCCGCTCGATTTGGCGCTCGCGAGGCCGTCCGCTTCCCTTGCGGACGGCATACTGGACGCCGCTATAGGCATTTGGTACGCCATTGCGAACTGCAGTTCGGTTGCCTGCATGCTAGTGCGGGTAGCCTAAGCTCCGTTTGAATTCAAGATGGCAATGGGTGCCCAAAACCCAATGGGTTTTTACTCTATTAGGACATGGGTTCGGGTCACTTTTTCTACCCGTGGATTATTAACGGGCAAAGTATTAAACCCAGTGGGTTTGCAAGCATGGATTTGGGAACATAAAACCCAAACCTGTGAATCCATGGGTTTTTTAACCCAAACATATACCATCGAATAATCAATCTTTTTAATTCATACCTCAATTTAAATGGCCCAAACCTAACTTGTTCTTTTCTTTTCCATAGAATCGAATGCATACTTCTTTTTAATAGTTTTCTCTATTTATTTATGATACTCTTGCGACATATAACCAATAAAAATAATTTATATGCTCTAGTATTCATCGAGTTTTTCTATAATATGTGTCTTTTTTAATGGGCACAGACGACCCGTGGGTACTCGTAAACCCGACGGACATGGATTTGGACAAAATATCAAACCTGCGATGGGTCGTGGATTTTTTAATGGGCGGGTTTCATTTTCACGGCATGGGTTTGAGATGGCAAAACCTAGCGGGTTTGAACCTGTTGTCATCCCTAGTTTGAACGTCGCACATCTAAAAAAGAAAAAAGAGAAGCTGGAGAGACGATGCGCAAAAAAGAAGAAAAAAAAAGAAAAAAGAGAAGCTGGAGAGACCGATAGAGACGATGCTCAAACCACCGAAGCACCACAACAGATGGAGGAAACCAAGTTAACTCCCCATCTCGCGCCGCCGCCAGCCGACCATACCAAGACGACGAGCCATTGCTGGAGCGCCAGACCGCCGCCACCACGGCGCCCAACGGCGGCGGCGTCGGCGGCCTTGTCCTCACGACGCAGTGCGAGGTCCCCGCCATCGGCCGCGGTGCTTCACGGGACAGCTTCATGGTGCTCGTGCATGCCAGGGCGCCGGCGGGCGTGGCGCGTGCGCCGCTGGACCTCGTTACCATGCTCGACGTCAGCAGCAGCATGCACAGCGGCCGGAAGCTACCGCTGCTCAAGCGCGCCGTGCGCTTTGTCGTCGACCAGCTCGGCCCCGAGGACTGCCTCTCTGCCTCCGCATTGGCGCCGAGGTCCTCGCCGGCCGCCGCTACCGGAACGCCGTTGCTAGCGTCATCCTCCTCTCCGATGGCAAGGACCCGTCCGTCGGCGGAGGTAAGACCAAGAGCTAAACGGACCTCGTGCCGCCTTCGTTCACGGCGAACGGCGGCGGCGGCCGCTGGCCCGCGCCGACCACGACGCGGCGGCGATGCACGCCGTCGCGGAGGCGATGGGCGGCACCTTCTCGTTCATCGCGGACGAGGCGGCGGTGCAGGACTCGTTCGTGTGCTGCATTGGGGGGCTCCTCTCCGTCTCCCTCACCTGCCTGCACCGCGGCGTGCGTCTCCAGGAAGTTAAGTCCGGGTGCTACGGCCACCACATCAACGCTGACGGCCGCGCCTCGTCCATCGACGCCGGCGATCTCTACGACGATGAGGGGAGGCGCTTCCTTCTCCTCGTGTACGTTCCCAAAGTCCATGCGGCGGAGGAGGTCACGCGATTGGTCAAGGTCAGCTGCACCTATTGGGTGGCCGCCACAGGACGATCTGCCCACGCTGGAGCTGGCGCACGAGCCCGCTCCGTCCAATGACGTGCAGCGGGAGCGCGTGCGTGTGACGATCCTAGTACCGACACGATAATCAGAGGGGGTTGCCGGTGTCGCGCACGGCAGAGGGAGTATGGCGGCGCCGCCTCGAGCAGGGAAGGGAGGAAGGAGAGGAACAATAGGGTTAATGTTTGTTCATTGTTGTCTTCCACAACCGGCGTGGTGGGTCATTTATCTGTTTGGCCAATGCCTTAGATACACGGCCCATGGCCCATGATGGCACGCAGGCCCAGTACTGCTTACACATGGCCTCTGGTCCATATGGATCCTAACATGCTCCCCTCCTTAAGAAAAGACTCGACCCCGAGTTGTTGTTCATCGGCCACTGGGCGATTGCTACAGGGAAGGAAACTGCACCTTGATTGCATTTAGATTCTCCCAGGTAGCCCAGGAAGATGGCATATCCGACCACTGAACTTTGACAAATGGAGTTGCAGTATTGCCGACCTTGCATAACTTGGTGGCCAACATCTGAACAGGAGCAATAGCAGGGTTGTAGACAAGGCAAGCCAGATCAGTGTCTGAACTAACCTTAGTGTTTGGAGCTAAGGCCTTCTTGAGGAGAGAGACATGAACCACAGGATGAATGTGGCTGGAAGCTGGAAGTTGAAGCTTATAGGCGACATTTCCAATCTTCTGCAGTATAATGTAGGGACCAAAGTACTTGAAGCTCAACTTCTGGTTGGAACGCCTGGCCACCGACATTTGAACATAAGGCTGCAATTTTAGATAAACCCAGTCACCTACCTCGAAGGAGGGCTCCAAACGGTGTTTATCTGCTTGTACTTTCATTCTGTTCTGTGCCTAGAGAAGATGGTGTTGCATTTCTGTTCTGTCCTGCAGCCATTGCTCCAATTCAGGAACCTAGCATGGAATATCTCCAGTGATGCCAAAATGTTTAGGCGCATGGCTGAAAGTGCATCTAGGCACTTAATCTATTTTGGTGATTAATGACAATAGAAATTTAGATATAATGCTTTGAATGAGTTGTGCAGGAATAAAATGAAAGAAAAGAAAAGAAATGTGAAAAGAACGTCCCCAATTCAATTTCTTATGGTGGTGGACTCGATCGAAGAATTTAATTTGATTTTTGGTTTGAATTTGAGTATAGGACCACCGTACTATCAAGGGGGACATGTTCGACAAATTCAAGTTGTTTAAGTGCTATGCTTGAGATGAAAATCCACTTGAGAGACACACAAAGTCACATTCACATGTTGTCTGCTTGGTCGGAAATTAGGCCGGAAGATTCGACCGGAAGTTCCGGCTGGCTCGGTTTTGGGTTGTTTCCCATCAAAAGATCTGATCCTTGCATCGGAACTTCCATCGGAAGATCCTACACTGTGTCGGATCTTCTGGGACTTAGCCAGATTTCAGCCTCTTCTGTGTGTCACATGCATGTTCCGACCCCTGGCCGGAAGATCCGACCGGAAGTTCCGGCCAGCTCGGTTTGGATTTGTTCCGGGGCCGGAATATCCGACGCCTGTCGGAAGACCCGACAGGGTGTCGGAAGATCCGATGTCTAGGACTGTTCTGAGGGCTTTCTTGCTATGTTCTGTCATTTGCCGGAAGTTCCGGCCCTCATCGGAAGATCCGACACTACGTCGGAAGATCCGATGCTTGGAATTTGTCTGGGGTTTTCTAACACTAATCTGTCATTCTTCGGAAGATCCGACGCATGGTCGGAAGATCCGATACCCCTTCTCAGAACACATAACGGTCACATTTTGGGGGGTTGGTATATATACCCCCTCACCCCTTCATTCATTGCTGCTGCTTCCACTGACCTAACTCGTGACAAGCACCCACTTGAGCATTCATTTCACTCCTCTACTCCTTCCCAAGCTTGATTCTTGCAAGGATTTATCTAGGGTTTGAGTGAGAGAGAAGATTGAAGGTGTGAAGCTTGTGCTAACATTGGGCCCTCACTTGTTCATCTCTTGAAGCACTTGAAGCAACTTTGATTCATCGATTCGCGTTTGTTACTCTTGGAGCTTTGCTCCTAGACAGTTAGAGGTGCCGGTGAGCTCCCATTCCCTTGTGGTTGAGCCCCGAAAGTTTGTATTACCCCTCTCTTTGTGAGAGCCAATAGTAAGTGATTCAATCTTCCTTTGTGGTTGATTGAGGGAGACTTGGGGCTAGTGTGACAGCCCGGCTCTTTGTGAGCTTCTCAACGGAGACGTAGCTCCTTTGTGGAGTGAACTTCGGAAGTAAATCCATTGTCTCCTTGTGCTCATTTGTTTTATTGTTGGATTTGCTTGATTTGATTCGATCTACTTGCTTATTGTTATTCTATTGCATTGATCATATCTAGAAGGCTATACACACTTATTGTCACACTT
The DNA here is from genome assembly GCA_033239725.1 of Echinochloa phyllopogon. Classification (NCBI taxonomy): domain Eukaryota; kingdom Viridiplantae; phylum Streptophyta; class Magnoliopsida; order Poales; family Poaceae; genus Echinochloa; species Echinochloa phyllopogon. The sequence goes on along the minus strand of BTCW01000015.1, from coordinate 14,821,021 downwards.
CTATTCAAGTAGAATCTCTAAAAATTGTTCTAGAACTAAATTACGAAGTAAAGTTTTTATCCCGTCGGAAGATGCTACACAGCGTCGGATCTTCCGGGGATCAGAAGATCCGAGACTGCGTCGGATCATCCGACGTCTGACAGTTTTCAGAGTAATTTTTTTTAGAAATTTTTACAGGGCCTATTCACCCCCCCTCTAGGCCTAGTGTTGGTCCTTCCAATTGGTATCAGAGCCTAATCCCTTGATTAAGGCTTAACCACTAAGGGAAAAACACTATGTCCGACAAGGGGGACAACTCCGGTGTTGGTGCTTCCACTTCCAAGGATGATCGATCATTGTTCATTGATTCAAGCTCAAGTGATGATGATCTTATCATCAGCGAAGTTGATGAAAGCTTGGATGAAGAAGAAAAGAAAAAGTAGAGAAAGGAGAAGATGAAGAAGAAAATTCAAGAAAAGGCCGAAAGGAAGGCTCAAAAGCTTCTCAAGAAGAAGCTAAAGGAAAAAGAAGTATTGGATGGACTCCACTCCATGTCTCATAAATATGAGACATCATCTTCTAACAAATCTCTTTATCGAACTAATCTTAATTTCTCATCGGTTCCAATGGGCAAAGTTCCCAAATTCAATGGGGTCGACTATGCTCGTTGGAGTGATGATATGAAAATGTATTTATATGGTATTCACCCCTCTCTTTGGACCGTTGTGAATATAGGTGTTGACAAAGACGCCAAGCTAAGTCATGAAGAAGAGTATGATTTCTTCCGCAACTCTCAAGCCGTGATGGTTCTTAGAAGTGCTCTTAGTCCCTATGAGTACAACAAGATTAGAGGAATTGAGGTTGCAAAGGATCTTTGGGACACTCTTCAATTGTCTCATGAAGGGACGGATGTGGTCAAGGAAGGCAAGATTGATCTTCTACAAGGAGAACTAGAAGCATTTGTCATGAAGAAGGATGAGACTCTTCAAGAGATGTATGATCAGTTGAAGCTACTTGTCACCGAGATACGAATGCTAGGTAGCAAAGATTGGGATGAGCACAAAGTGACGAGGAAGATGCTTAGGGCATATGCACCCAAGAACCCAATGCTTGCCACCATGATTAGGGAGAAGGCCAAGTTCAAGAAGATGCTACCAATGGAGCTGTTCAACAAATTACAATATCATGAAATGAACAACTTGGATGTAGCTAGATCGACGGAACCAACCGAAGTGAAAATCATTGCTCTCAAAGCCGAACCAAGCAAGAAGGTTGAGTCAATTGAAAAGACTTCCAATTCCAAGAAGAAAGAAGACTCAAGTGATGGTGATAGCACCGATGAAGAAACCGCCATGATGGTGAAGAACTTCAAGAGGTTCATGAAGAACAAGGACGACAAGAGGTCCATGTCTCAAAGAAGATGCTACGAGTGTGGGGGAGAAATGACATTACATTGCCGACTGCCCCCGTAAGAAAAATGACAAAGAAGACAAGAAGTCGAAGGACAGGTGCTTTGACAAGGAGAAGAGATACAAAGAGAAGAGTCAAGAGTACAACAAGAAGTTTGGAAGTGCTCATGTTGGTCAAGGGTGGGATTCTTCGAGTGATAACTCCGATGATGAAGAAGTGGCAACTCTTGCCATTCAAGTCCCTACATCAACATCTAGACTCTTCAACAACTATCAAGATAGTGATGATGAAGCTCTCATTTGCCTCTTTCCCAAGGGACTAAGGTATTAAACATCACCCCATCTATCTCATCCACCATCTTGACATCTAGGAATGTAGAAAATGATCTAGATGAAGAGGAAGACGAACATGAAAAGAACATGATAAACAAGTTTGGCAAAGATGGCTACAAACAAATTAAAAAACTAGTAGATAAATTGGAGAAAAGAAAAGAGTCTATTGATAGGCAAGAAGAATTGCTCATCATTGAAAAGGAGAGAAACCTTGCTCTTGAAGAAACTCTAGTTGAGGAGAAGATCATGGTGGAAAAATTGACTTGTGACTTGTCACTTTCCAATGACTCTTGTGAGAAGATGTCTAAGGAATTGGCCTTGGCAAATGATTCTCTTGCCAACCTAAAGAATGTACAAAGTGAGCTTCAAGAAAAGGCATTCAAGCCTAGAGGTCAAATATAAAGATCTAGAAGTCAACTTTAACGCTTGTTGGGAAAGCACTAAGATTAACTCTAAGACAATTCTTGACTCAAATGTCTCTACTAGTGAAGGTTGCTCAAGATGCTATAAGTTTGATATAAATGCTTGTGCCACTAATCTTTCAAAACTAGAAGAGAAAGTCAAAGCTAAAGATGCAAAGATTCAAGAATTGACCAAGACAATTGGCAAAGGCAAGGCCAAAGGTAAGAGTGAATTTGAGAGCCATCCGGCATATAAAGCCGGAAGATATCCTAGTATCAAGGATGGGCTCGCATTCACTAGAGGAGGAAAAGCAAATGGTACAAGAATGTTGAGAGGTCATGAAGTACCAATGTTCACCAAGGGTGCAAACCTTGGATACTTGATGAACATTGCTCATGGTGTGATTGTTAACACCATAGAAGACAAGCCTAAGGTTGTGGCAATAACCAACAATGTCAAGAGTTCAACCAAGATCAAGAAAGAAGAAAAGAGCATTGAGCATAAGCCATCTCCCAACTACACCATTGACTACACGGTTGTGTGGGATCACAATGGGAAGATGGTGGTAAAGTATGTGGGTGCTCATGCAAAGAAGATGATGAGGAGTGTTTGAGTGCCTAAGATTTCAAAAGCTAACAGTCAAGGACCCAATCTCTTTTGGGTACCTAAATTCAACGCTTAAACTTGTTTTGTAGGCATATATCTCCGGTGGATCCTCATGGTTGCTTGATAGTGAATGTTCAAATCATATGACCGGAGAGAAGAACATGTTTGCTACATTGAAAGAATATGACTCGCCTATAGAAAAGATCACGTTTGGTGACAACAACCATGGTGATGTGATTGGTCAAGGTGAAGTTGCTATATCACAAGACTCATCTCTTTCAAATGTTTATCTAGTTGATTCTCTAGGGTACAATTTGTTGTCCGTATCACAACTTTGTGAAAAAGGCTACAATTGTCTCTTTACTAATGAGGGTGTGAGCGTCCTTAGAAGGGAGGATTCCTCTATTGCTTTTACGGGTCAACTTAAGGGAAAGCTTTATTTAGTTGATTTCACAACAAATAAAGTGGAACCGAAGACTTGTTTAGTGGCAAAATCTAGCTTGGGTTGGCTTTGGCATCGCCTGCTAGCTCACTTTGGGATGAGGAACTTGGCCAAACTTCAAATGGATGAACACATTCTAGGATTAACAAATGTTGTCTTTGAGAAAGATAGATTGTGTAGTGCTTGTCAAGCCGGAAAGCAAGTTGGAGCTCCTGACCCACCACAAACATATTGACTAGCTCAAGACCCTTGAAATTGCTTCACATGGATTTATTTGGGCTAATTGCTTATATAAGCATTGGTGGGAACAAGTATGGACTTGTCATTGTGGATGATTTTTCTTGATTCACTTGGGTTTTCTTCCTACAAGACAAGAGTGAAGCTCAAGGGGTTATCAAGAACTTCATTAGAAGATCTCAAAATGAGTTTGAGTTGAAAGTCAAGAGAATAAGAAGTGACAACGGAACGGAATTCAAGAACCTCAAAGTTGAGGAATTCCTTGATGAAGAAGGCATCAAGCATGAGCTCTCCGCTCCATACACACCTCAACAAAATGGCATTGTTTAGAGAAAGAACCGGACCTTGATTGAAATGGCAAGGACCATGCTTGATGAATACAAGACTCCGGATATCTTTTGGGCCGAGGCAATCAATACGTCTTGCCATGCCACTAATCGCCTCTATCTTCAAAAGTACTTGGGCAAGACTCCGTACGAGATCCTCATCGGTAACAAACCAAAGGTGCACTACTTTCGAGTTTTTGGTTGCAAATGTTACATTCTTAACAAGAAAACCAAAAGCTCCAAGTTTGCACCCAAGGTTGATGAAGGTTTTCTACTTGGTTATGGTACTAATGAACACGCTTATCGTGTCTTCAACAAAACCACCGGTTGTGTTGAGATCACGGTAGACGTGAAATTTGATGAATCAAACGGCTCTCAAGTAGAGCAAGTTGTGAATGACCTTGTAGATGAAGAGCCACCAAGTCAAGCTATCAAGAAAATGAGTTTAGGTGAAGTGAAGCCTCAAGAGCCCCAAGTAGAAGATGAGGAACAAGACCAAGTCTCAGAAATCATATTTAACATTGATCCATCAACATCATCAACAAGAGTGGAACCACCAAGCTCTTCGCAAGATCAAGTTCAAGATCATGGTGACGATCATGATCATGGCAACGATCAAGGGGGAGTTCAAGGTGATGAAACTCAAGGTGACAAGTCTCACAATGAAGAAGATGATGATGGACCTATTCAACGTCAATCAACACTTCCACACCCAAGAGTTCATCAAAGCGTTCAACGGGATCATCCCGTTGATAACATTCTAGAGAGCATCCAAAGAGGGGTAACCACTCGTTCTCGTCTAGCAAATTTTTGTGGATGTTACTCGTAAGTTTCCTCTTTGGAGCCTCTCAAGGTGGAAGAAGCTCTTGGCGATGCGGATTGGGTCATTGCAATGCAAGAAGAGTTAAACAACTTCATAAGAAACGAAGTTTGAGAATTGGTCCCAAGACCCAAGCAAAATGTCATTGGCACCAAGTGGGTTTTCCGGAACAAGCAAGATGAAAATGGGATTGTCATAAGAAACAAGGCAATATTGGTCGCTCAAGGTTTCACTCAAATTGAAGGTCCTAACTTTGGTGAAACTTATGCTCCGGTGGCAAGGCTTGAATCAATTCGTATTCTACTAGCCTATGCCTCACATCACAACTTCAAGCTATATCAAATGGATGTGAAGAGTGCATTCTTGAATGGACCTCTCTCCGAGTTGGTATATGTGGAGCAACCACCGGGCTTTGAAGATCCCAAGCATCCCGACTACGTCTACAAACTCCATAAGGCGCTCTATGGGCTCAAGCAAGCCCCAAGAGCATGGTATGAATGCCTTAAGGAATTTCTTCTCAAAAATGGCTTTGTAATGGGCAAAGCGGATTCTACTCTCTTCACTCGAAAAATAGACAAAGACTTATTTGTGTGTCAAATTTATGTTGATGATATTATCTTTGGTTCTACTAATGAAAAGTTTTGTGAAGAGTATAGTAGGATAATGACCAAGAGATTTGAGATGTCAATTATGGGAGAATTGAAATTCTTTCTTGGTTTTCAAATCAAGCAATTCAAGCATGGAACTTTCATATGTCAAACAAAGTGTACAAGTGATATGCTCAAGAAGTTTGATATGGCCAATGCTAAACCCATAAAGACTCCAATGCCCGTGAATGGTCATCTTGATCTCAATGAAGAAGGAAAATCGGTCGATCAAAAGGTATATCGCTCCATGATTGAATCTTTACTTTACCTTTGTGCATCTAGGCCCGATATAATGCTTAGCGTGTGCATGTGTGCAAGATTTCAAGTCAATCCAAAGGAATGTCATCTAATGGCTGTTAAGAGAATCTTTAGATATCTAGTGCATACTCTGAACCTTTTCTTATGGTATCCCAAAGGCTCCACTTTTGATTTACTTGGCTATTCCGATTCGGACTATGCCGGTTGCAAGGTAGATCGAAAGAGTACAACGGGGACTTGCCAATTTCTTGGTAGGTCTTTGGTGTCTTAAGTTCTAAGAAACAAAATTCAGTTGCGCTCTCCACCGCCGAGGCCGAGTATGTTGCAGCCGGTGCTTGTTGAGCTCAACTACTTTGGATGAGGCAAACCTTGAGTGACTTTGGATGTGAGTACAAAAATATCCCTCTCTTGTGCGACAATGAGAGTGCCATTAAACTAGCAAACAATCCCGTTCAACACTCAAGAACCAAACACATTGACATTAGACATCACTTCCTTAGAGAACATGAAGCCAAAGGAGATATCGTTCTAAGCCATGTAGGAACCAATAAACAACTAGCCGATATCTTCACCAAGCCTCTCGATGAGCAAAGGTTTTGTACTTTGAGGAGTGAGCTAAATATCTTGGATTCTCATAACTTGGATTGACTTGTTGCATACCAAATTGTTTGTTGCCTAGATTAGAAGAAAAATTGTTTTATTCTTTTTGTGTGAGTTTTTCAAAATCTTTGTATCTTGTGATCGGTGGATCATTCCTTGTCTCAAAAGATCATTGTTATGTGTTGATGATTGTGACTAATCTTTTTGAGTCAAGGGTCTTACATGTCCATAGGCAATATCTCTCAAAATCTTCCATGAAATCTAATCTCGAAAATGGTTGTCAAGTCAGTTTTCTGGAATTTCGGATTTTCCGACACACCATCGGATCTTACCCGATGAAGTTCCGGACAGCTCTGCCTCGCTTCGTTCTCTCTCAGTTTTCTTTCGGAACTTTCGGTGGTCGGATCTTCCGACGGACCGTCGGATCTTCCAGACCAGGGAAAGGCCGGAACTTCCGCTGGAACTTCTGGTTACTTTCTCCAGGGTCGGATCTGAGATGAACCGTTACTTCCTCTATTCATTCCATTCTCTTCCACATTGCTTCCTCTCACTCACTCTCCACCCGTGCGGCGATTTTGGAGTTCAACCGAAGGATTGTTGATCTTTGTGGCTCATTCAATTTTCCCCATCTTGAAGAACTCAATCCCCTTCGGATCTTCCGAACTTTTCGCGGGAAATCTCAAAGGTATCTCATTCAAACTTCCCGTCGCCCGATCTATCAATGTAGAAGGTTCTAGTGGATTTTCCTTGGTGAATATCTTCATATACATGTCTAGAACACTTCCCTATGACCTCATAACTTTTGGTGGGATAGAAGTTCGATTCCCAATTTTTTAGGTCATCCTAGATTTTTTTGGATCATCTGACTATGCGTCGGAAGATCCGAGCCTCGGATCATCCGACACATAGCCGGAAGATCTGATTGACCTGGGGCACTGACTTGTTAATTTGATCTCTCTCTTCATCGTCCATCTGTTGATCCTTTCTTGTTGTATGTCTAGATGGGTCATATGAAGCACACTGAGAAGAAGAAGTCAACTTTGCAAGCCCGGCCTAGCTATGGAAGAAATATTGGCTCACCATCTGACACCGAGTCCGATTCTGACAATGGGATAAGAGAGCAAGGAAGAGGCAAACGAGTAAAGGAACAACTTGCCACAAGGACTGTTAGAGGAAGGGGGCCTTCTAGTGGTGAAGGACGAGGAAAGGAAATTCAGACCACCTCCTCTCCTCCACGTCCAAGGACCAAGAGAGCTAACCGTGAGGAACATACTGGGTTAGAATACAATGATGACATTGATCTATCTACTCTTGCTCAGAATTTCATATCCACTACTATTCCATTTCGTCTTCCGAGTGATAGAGCTTTGATAAATTTCAAGTCTGCAGCCAATAGCATGAAACCACTTCGATTTAGTGCACATGAGGACCCTAGATCCATCATCTCCAAGCAATTCAAGGGTGATCCTCGTTTTTGGCTGCCTCATCAAGCGGATTGGTATGAGTCAGTGATTCTGAAGATGGGTAGGCTGTGTACACCCATGTATTGGATAGATTGGAATTATTTGAAGGGCATGCCACCGCCACTAAAGCGAGTTGTTGATGATGTTTATGAGCGGTGTGTTGAGATGGATGTGGCCAACATCATGACATTTGAGTGTGCCTACAATGAAGAAGTGATTGCTCAGTTCTATGCCACCCTGTGGATTGATCAGGAGAGGGATGAGATGCATTGGACTATTTGTGGCAAACGCCTATCCATTTCCTTACATGCTTTTGCGGGGCTGTTTGGGTTAGCTGAGGAAACCGCCTATGCTCACACTATCAATGATCACAGCAAGGTAGATCTTCATCAGGGGCGTGAGATTGATGATGTGAAGCTCGCTTTCATGTATGATGGGGCTCATGGAGCTGTTATCTTTGGGAAGTACAAGGGTCTCTCTCTGTTTTACAAATTGCTTAATCAACTCTTTAGGGGAACCTTGTATCCTAGGGCAGGTGATGCCAATAACATTTCTAAGAGGGCCAAGAACTTGCTATTTTAGATGGCCCCCGGCAAGCCAAAGTTCAAAGTGTTCAACTTTATTTGGAATGAAATTATCTTGTGCTCCCATGAGTCATCTAGTGGCTGCCACTTTGCTCCCTACATCTTCCATATGATTAAGCATGTGACTGGAGTAAACATTATAACTGACAAGCCTCACTTCTCATATCGCTCTCCCCAAGGCAAAATTGAGCAACTGTTAAAGATCAAGGTCAAGCCCTATGAAGGCGTCCGTGCTCCGACTACTACTCATGGTGCTTCATCTTCTCGTGCACCTCCTCCTTCAGAAGGTCCATCTTCCTCTCGTGGTGCTCCTCTCGGTCCCAAGAGAAAGAAAGGGAAGCTAGACTTTATTGTGCAAGGGCTCTTTGCTTGTTTCACCGCATGCTCCTATCAAGCCAAGAAAGCTCATGAACGTGATATTCGCTTGGATGAGGACATGTGCAACCTTGAAAAGCAACACAAAGAACTCTTGGATCACTATCAGTTGCCTCATTCCCCCGTTCGCCAGCCTAGAGAGTTCTCTCCTCCTCCTCAGTTCTACAATCCTTGGGAGGCTAATACTCAAGAGTATGTCTTTGGAGCCCCTCAACAATATGATGAGGATGAGATTGAAGAAGTGGAAGAGGAAGACACCGACGGCGAAGAGGAATTCTACCAAAGCGAGTCGGAAAATGAAGAAGAAGCCGGTGACGATGAGGACGATGACGGTGGTGATGATGGTGATGATGGTGAGGACGATGATGATGGTGGTGCCGGGGACGACGACGAAGCCACCGAGTAGCTCCCTTTTTGGTCCTTGATGACAAAGGGGGAGTGAATTGGATAGAGGTCCATCATTTACTTTTATCCTTTATTCATGTTTTAGCTTGTGCTTGTGGACTTGTAAGAACTTTATTTGGAGTTATGTGTGGTGTGCCAAGTGAGAACCTTTATGTTTGTAAGACTTATTTATAATTCATGCTAGTGTGATGTTGAACTTGATGTCATTTTCATGTGATGCTTATGGATGGTGTAATGTTATTTCTCTCTTTAATGATTGTGAATATATGTCATACGCATCACGGATTTATTGTCACACTTGAGCACATGGATGAAAAGGTTGAATAGGAAAGTTTTGCTTAAATTTGTGCAAAAGCATTTGGGGCTTTTTAAGTAAAAAATGCACAAATTTAGGGGGAGCTTTTCTAACTATTATTGGATGTGAAAAACATGAATTTTATTCTTATCTTGTAAAACAAAATTGATATTGTCATCAATCACCAAAAAGGGGGAGATTGAAAGTGCATCTAGGCACTTAATCTATTTTTGTGATCAATGACAATAGAAATTTGGATATAATGCTTTGAATGAGTTGTGCAGGAATAAAATGAAAGAAAAGAAAAGAAATGTGAAAAGAAGGTCCCCAATTCAATTTCTTATGGTGGTGGACTCGATCGATGAATTTAATTTGATTTTCGGTTTGAATTTGAGTATAGGACCACCGTACTATCAAGGGGGACGTGTTCGACAAATTCTAGTTGTTTTAAGTGTTATGCTTGAGATGAAAATCCACTTGAGAGACACACAAAGTCACATTCACATGTTGTCTGCTTGGTCGGAACTTATGCCGGAAGATCCGACCGGAAGTTCTGTCTGGCTCGGTTTCGGGTTGTTTCCCATCGGAAGATCCGATTCTAGCATCGGATCTTCCATCGGAAGATCCTACACTGTGTCGGATCTTCCGGGACTTAGCCATATTTCAGATTTTTCTGTGTGTCACATGCATGTTCCGACCCCTGACCGGAAGTTCCGGCCAGCTCGATTTGGATTTGTTCCGGGGCCGGAAGATCCGACGCCTGTTGGAAGATCCGAAAGGGTGTCGGAAGATCCGACGCCTGGGACTGTTCTAAGGGCTTTCTTGCTATGTTCTGTCATTTGCCGGAAGTTCCGGCCCTCATCGGAAGATCTGACACTATGTCGGAAGATCCAATGCCTGGAATTTGTCTGGGGTTTTCTAACACTAATCTGTCATTCTTCGGAAGATCCGACGCATGTTCGGAAGATCTGATACCCCTTCGCAGAACACATAACAGTCAAATTTTGGGGGATTGGTATATATACCCCCTCACCCCCCTCATTCATTGTTGCTGCTTTCACTGACCTAACTCATGACAAGCACCCACTTGAGCATTCATTTCACTCCTCTACTCCTTCCCAAGCTTGATTCTTGCACGGATTTATCTAGGGTTTGAGTGAGAGAGAAGATTGAAGGTGTAAAGCTTGTGCTAACCTTGGGCCCTCACTTGTTCATCTCTTGAAGCACTTGAAGCAACTTTGATTCGTCGATTCATGTTTGTTACTCTTGGAGCTTTGCTCCTAGACGGTTAGAGGTGCCGGTGAGCTCCCATTCCCTTGTGGTTGAGCCTCGGAAGTTTGTATTACCCCTCTCTTTGTGAGAGCTAATAGTAAGTGATTCAATCTTCCTTTGTGTTTGATTGAGGGAGACTTGGGGCTAGTGTGACAGCCCGGCTCTTTGTGAGCTTCTCAACGGAGACGTAGCTCCTTTGTGGAGTGAACTTCGGAAGTAAATCCATTGTCTCCTTGTGCTCATTTGTTTTATTGTTGGATTTGCTTGATTTGATCCGATCTACTTGCTTGTTGTTATTCTATTGCATTGATCATATTTAGAAGGCTATATACACTTATTGTCACACTTCTATTCAAGTAGAATCTCTAAAAAGTGTTTTAGAACTCAAATTACGAAGTAAAGTTTTTATCCCGTCGGAAGATCCTACACATCGTCGGATCTTCCGGGGGTCAGAAGATCCGAGACTGCGTCGGATCATCCGATGTCTGACAGTTTTCAGAGCAATTTTTTTAGAAATTTTTACAGGGCCTATTCACACCCCCTCTAGGCCTAGTGTTGGTCCTTCCAATGGCCATAGAGAACTTTAAATGGAGAGCTCCCCAGAGCTGAGTGATACGTGGTATTGTACCAGAACTCTACCAAAGGTAGCCAAGTGACCCATTTTGTAGAACAAGCATGTATCATGCACCTGAGATATGTCCAAGAGAAAACAACACCCTTTTTAAGCATATCAGAGAGTGGTTTGCTAATTGAGCCATAGTTCCTGATAAACTTCCTGTAATACCCAGATAACCCAAGGAATCCACTCAATTGTTTCAGGTCTGTTGGTGGTGGCCAAGCTTGAACAGCCTGAACTTTAGTTGTGTCTGTGGCAACCCCTTAAGCACTTATGATGTGCCCCAGATATTCCAGTTGAGGCTTAGCAAAAGTACATTTGGACTTCTTGATCAACAACTAATGTTCTTGGAGGATAGAAAACACTGCCTTCATTAGCTGGACATGTCCTTCTATAGACTTGCTATATATGAGAATGTCATCCACAAACACTAGAACATACTGCCTAAGTAGTGGTGAGAAAATTTTGTTCATGATAGCTTGAAAGGTGGCATGTGCATTAGTGAGCCCAAATGGCATCACCTTGAATTCCCAGTGGCCATTATGGGTGCAAAATGTTGTTTTGTGCTCATCTGCTGGCAGCACCCTGATCTGATGATAGCCTGAACGCAGATCCAATTTTGTGAACCACTGAGCCCCATGTAACTCATCCAAAAGTTCATCCACAATGGGCAGTGGATACTTGTTCTTTACTGTAATGTTGTTAAGGTGTCTGTAATCGACATAGAACCGCCAGGAGCCATCTTTCTTCTTAACCAATAATACTGGGGAGGCAAAGGGACTTGTGCTAGTCTGTATAATGCCCTGCTGCAGCATGGTTTTGATTTGTTTCTCAATTTCATCCTTTTGGGCTGGAGAGTAGCGATACGGTTTGATGTTGACTGGTTGAACTCCTGGTTGTAGTGGTATGGAATGATCATATGCATGATGTGGTGGAAGGTTGTTGGGCTCCTGAAACAATTCCTAAAACTGATCCAGAACCTCTTGCACTGCTTCAATAGGTGGGATGGGTACTTGGTGTGTTGCTGAAGGTGATAACTGGATCATATGAGCAACTCCGCCTTTCCGGATCAAACCCTTGAGCTTCTTGACTGTGAGCTTGCCACACTTTGTCAGATTATCTTTCACACCCACTAAAGTAATTATCTTGCCTTGATGGGTGAAGCGAAGTCGTTTGCGCTTCCAGTGAACCCACATTGGGTTGTATGCTCCAACGAATCCATTCCCAAAATCATATCATAGCTGCCCAGCAGAAGCACTCTTGCATCAGTACAGAAGGTCAGTCCTTGTACCCACCAGGTCACCCCCTGAGCCATCTTTGTGCAGGGTATAGTGCATCCATTTGCCAATTTGACTTGCATTTCAAGGGTATTTGTGGTAGGCAACCGTAGGGACTGAATCAAGGCTTCACTAATCAAGGTGCCCGAGCTATCAGAGTCAATCAACACCAATATTTCATGATTCTGCAACAACCCTTGAAGGCAAATGGTTTTTCTGCCCTGAGTTCCTTCTGATGCAAAGCAGGACAATGCCAACAGTTCTTCATCACTGTCTTCACTGGCGTGATCATTTGCCTGGCCTTCTTCCTTAATGTCCTATTGAAACAGTTCCATCAATTCTTCTACCACATGGAGATCAACTTGTTTTGGACAGCGGTGCTGTGGACTATAAAGCTCTCCACACTTCATACATTGGCCATTTGCTCGCCGCTTAGCTCTGAGTGCTTCATACTTGCTATCTCATCTTGTTCTAGGTTGAGACTTGTCTATAGGAGTTTTGTCTTGAGAAGGTGTCGCTCCCATGTGTCCTTGCTGTGGGCTGACAGTAAATGGTGAGGATGGTCTTGAATAGCTTCTGGAATACTCTCTTGTTCGACCAGAAAATCTTCTTATGGAAGCTTCCAAGATGTCTGTTCGCACCCAAAATTGGCAGCTGCCCATCAGGCCGAGTGCAACAGGTCAGACCGGTTCTAGGAAGCGGTCAGACCGGTTTCCCTGTAGCCGATCTGGCAACAGCCAAACCGGTCTGACCGGTGTGCCAAAGCGGTCTGGCCGGTTTACTCCGAGTTGGAGTAGAATTAGGAGTCCTAGTCGTTTCCAAATTGTAAAAGGATTCCTTACGGGGCAAGACCTCCCCACCCTATAAATATAAAGGGCCGTGGCCGGTTGAGAGTTATCATCCAATCGATCAAATATTACTTTTCTACTTTTTATCTCCAAACCCTAGCTTTTCCAACCCCTTTGCTTTCCTTGTTTGTCTCGACGGCGTTCAAGGAGGCTCTGAGTGGCCTGACCGATCTCAGAGCAACCCTAGGCGCGCCATCTCCGACGGGGTCCCTCCCGAGGTGGTGATTCTAGGTTCTTCCCGAAGTTCTCGACAGAACCGGTCTGACCGGATCTCTAAACCGGTCTGACCGGTTTGGGCGAGGTTGCGGCGAGTTCACTATTTTGTTCGTTGCGCGATCCGGCGCTCATGTGTGTTGACCAGAAAAGCGTCAACAATGTCCTCCTGCATAAGTGCCAGAGATAACGCGGCATCAACAGTTCTCGGCCGATGTAATGCAGTGGCATTGCTAATATTAAATTTCAGGCCATTTAAAAACTGCTGCACCAGAAAAACAGTATCCACTTCTTTGTTATGCACAAGAATTTTATGTTTGGCCTCCTCAAATCTACACACAGTTCAGGCCAGGTGGCATTGGAGTGTTGGGCTTCATAGGATTGGAGCCAAAGTTCAGCATTACCAGTGAAGTTGATGGTTGCAAAGGGAACCCACGGATGGAATGGGACATTGTACATGGCAAAGTATTTCTCACTCTTTTCCTTCCACACTCTAGGATGCTTTCCGGTGAATTTAGGAAAATCCAGTCTAGGAACTTTATACTCCCGGTAGTCATGGTGGCAAGAGGGACTGTTGTGTCTATGGCAACTAGACTCAGGGATATCAGAATCATGAACATAAGGTTTGAGCGGCAAGTTCTCACCCTTGCCCAGTGCGAGCTGGGTGGTCATAGATCCCGCAGGCACACCCTGGAGATTTGAAGCAACGCGGTGGCCATCGGCCCGTCCCGCTTCCTCGCGCGTCGGGACAATCGGCGGAGCAGAAGATGTGACTGCTTCCAACGCCAGGATGTGCGATGTGAGATCCTTGATGTCGTTACTGAGGTCGACGGTGAGCTTGTCAGTCTTGTCACTCTTGGTGTGGAGCGAATTGACTGTCGTTCTGAGCTTGAGCTGGTTCGTTTGAATCGCCTTGACTTCCTTGAGCAGCAAATCGAGCTTGTCCTCAGCCAGCGTCATCCTGAAGGTGAGGGGTTGTGGCTTCCGCCTGCGCGGTTGAGGTTGAATTGGTGGAGGCGGCGGTGGAGGCGTCGGCGGTGGACTAGGGCTGGGATTTGGCGAGGCGGGCAAATTGGTGGTCCTCGCGGCGGTGGAGGACATTTCAGCGGCGCAGGTGGCGGCGGAGGGTGGGGAGCACGCCGGGGCCGCACAGATGTTAGGGTCCCGGATGAGGGCGGTGGAGGAGTCGGCGTCGGGGGCCGCCGGCGATGACCCGACGTGCGAGGCGCTCAAGGAGGAGCTGCGCGAGCTGAGCGCCCGCGTGGGGGACCGGGAGGAGTACAGGAAGACGGGACGCGCGTGCCTGCTGGCCAGGATGAGCGCGCACGCGCAGCAGTGGGCCGCGGGGGTGGAATTGGAGTCGTCGGCGACGGTGAGCAGGCAGGCCGGTAGGGCATACCTGACGCCGAAGATGGAGGAGATGGTGGAGATGTCGCGTGAAAGCAGGAAGCGTGGCAGCAACCAGCCGGACGACGGAGCGAGGTAGGTTAAAGTTCAGATCAAGGATGAGGTCTAAGCGACAATTACTGGGAATAACACAGCCTTATTATAATTATAATTATAATTATATATAACTCGAGCTTTATTGTATGGAAGTCGTCGTTCTAAACAAAAGTTAGAAGCAGTGGAAAAGTGGCACTAGTTCACAACTAATCACAATTTTTTTATAGAGAATCACTATGATATTCGGTTGCATGCAATGGGATGCTACAGTTTGAGTTGGAGTCCACTGTTAGGTAGGCATCCAATGTTTCATTAAGAAGCCACAACCTATATATTTCCTCCTCCTTTTTTGAAAAAGTTGACAAAGTGGTGAACACTAACGAGTCCCAGCGTAAAATTTCATTTTATGGTGCCAAGTCAGTATTTTAGATAATGTGACAAATAGTTAATAAAAAGATAGATGAAATGAGTTTCATCCTATATACATAGTTTCCAACATAGTCCGTAACTCAGTGTCTCGCATACATTGCCTATGAAACACCAAAGTAAAACAATGTATTATATGAACTATTTCATCGTCTTGCTTCATTGCCTATGAAATATATTTCATTTATAAATTAAATGCCTATTTGCAACAGAGCAACTTTTGTGCAACGACATGTGCCCCCCTTCTATGCAGTCGTAGGATCTGCGTTGCTTTTAGATTTGACCAACAGTCTAAAGTAATAGCAGTGTCCTGGTTAGTGATATTGACCAGTGTCTAAACTTTTACATCTTTAAAAGTTGGGAGCACGAAAAACTGGTACTATCGTCACATCAAACAGACCGGTCCATGGTATGACAGCTTCATACCGCATGGGTATTGCACGTCAGCCGTGTATTCTGTGCTACCCACCGCTGCCCAAGGCAGCCTTGATGAACGCCTCTTGAAACTCCTCCAAGAAGACGACGATGCACCTATGCTTCGAGTGTTCTGTGTTGTACAAAAAACCAGCTAAAACATGAACTACAAAAATGCTAGTATTATGGTGAATGTATGTAACTCTCACCTGCATGCTTCAAGTTCAGCGGCTAGAAACCTCTGTGAGGGCGTTTTGCTGGCTAGAGGAAAATCTGGATGAATATAAGGCGCCAATCGTTATATGTGCTCATGAAACGAATCCGACATAAAGCGGTATGAGCTGTTTCAGTATCAAACAAATAGAATAGTGGTCGAATACACAGTACGTGATAAGCTAAACAGTTGTCACACCCAGATTTTCACAAAAACCCGAATGTGGCCATATGTGTGCCCAGGAAGTCATAGTACACATATAGCGAACAAATATGATAAACATAGAACATATGCTTGAATAAATTCTTCATTAAATAAAGTTTTACATCATAGTGCTTCATAAATAAACTAAACAATAACATCGGAAGACTAATAAAAACTAATGGAGTCGCAACCCACATGGACTCTGACTGGGAGACCACAGCTCAGTAGTACGGTAAATCTTCGGGAAACTCAGCAGCAGACTCATGCACAGCCCAATCTGTTTACCCGTTCGGGATTTTGTTGAATAAAATGGCAAGCGTAAGTAAACAATTACTTAGCAAGTATAGCACAGGTATATGATGGCCGGAAATAAGGCTAGATTCGGCTTAACTGCATTAGCATTTTTAGTTGGTTCATTTTAGCATTAACCAAATTACTACAAGTGAATGAAACATTGCAACCCAATTAATAAAGTATAAGTGACATTAAACATAAATAATCATGATCTTCTAATCAAAAAGGATCCAGGCCGCTCGTGACCTGAGCAAGGCTATCATGATAGATTTTACACTCTGCAGAGGTTTCGCCCTTTACCCACCAGTTGCGTAAAAGTTCAAAAGAACTTTGCACCCAACCACGCACATCAACACTTTCATGGTGTGACAATAAACAAAACACAGTGCAACAACATGAATGCAACAAAAATGTTTCTACAACTTATATTTGATTTTAATATTCATAAATAATTCATTTAACCTATATTAAATATGAAAAATTAAATAAAAGCCAATTAATTACTAAAAATTTTAAATAGGCTATTTTTGGGTGTTACAAAGCAAACCCACAGGTCGGCAATTCTGGTGTCCATTTTTGTCTCTATCTTCCATGCAGTCACAATTTTGGGTGTTGTTAGCAAATAATACGAAAAACAAGATCGAAAACGAGAGACGATTTAACGTGGAAAAACCATTACGGGAAAAAACCACGGAAGACAATCATTATTGAGGAGAGTTTACAAGTAGGGATGATACATGTCTTATCTGTCTTACCCTACCGTCTACGTATGCTTACATATATATAAGCGGCTCACGCAACCGTGCTTGGTTGTGTTTCCGATGTGGGACTAAACTGTGAGCTCCTGAGAGAAAACACAACACCACTTTGCTCCAGCCCAAACCTCCTGCGACGGGCCTTCTCTGCACTCCGGCAGAAGCCCAGCCTTTGTCGTGGATGTGAATTTGGAACATATCCAACAGACTCCACCTTGAGACAAATTTCCTCCTGTAGACGAATAATAAACCTCCATATTCAAACCTTGAATGACAATGTCCACCGGACTAACCAATGAATTTGGATCACATCAAAACAAACTCCACCTTGAGACAAATTTCTCTTGTAGACGAATAATAAAACTTCATATTCAAATCTTGAATGTCAATATCTACTGGACTAACCAATGAGTAAGATCACTTGAGTATTCTTCCCACACTTCATAGGAAGCAAAAATTTGAGCAAAGGTCCAAACACACAGCTATGAACAAAGCAGACCAGCAATCTGTGTCTTCAACAAATTTATAATCCCAACAAAAGTCTGAGTCTGCGCAACTGACCTCAAAAGAAAATGACAATAATGCTCAATCATCAAATGACATAAAGTCGTAATATCACCCGTGGTATTAAAATAAATATCCAGTGAAGAACTCATCTCATGGAATAATATATGCTCCATCAGGAACACTAAACTTTGGCAAAACAACACTCTTGCAAGAGCAACTAGCACGTGTATCCATCACGTACCATAAACTTGCCAATTGTAAAAGAAACTAAACTCCATGACATGGTCAATTACTGCTCCATTCAAACACGGTTCAGATGTAGGCATAAATGTGCAACCAAAAAAGTTAAACCTTTGAACTCAACCCCTCAACATGAACAAAGACAACAATAAACGTACTGCTCCCGCAATACAAAACGTTGCAGTATCTAGTCAAACAAACCTCCTCTGTTGCACTTGGAATCCTCCACCTCGAACTTAATTCAGAGCAAAACATTCACTTTAAATTAACCAACTCCATAGGAGTAAAAGAAACAACTAGGGTGACATGAACGATGTTGTCAAAACAACAAGAAGAATTAACTCAAAGTGATCCAACAATAATCCCAATATCTCCTCAAAATCTCAATATGTTTTAGCAGCGAAAATCATATCATATACCAAAGAAGCCATATGAAAGAAATAACCAGAAGAAAATAATTTGCAGTAATAATCTTGGTATGTTACTGTGTAAATCTAGCAATAACCTGCAGCATCGTGTACAACTCTGTGTACGTTTAGCAAAGCTGAGAAAGCCTTCTGGTAGCTTCTCATGGATTTGTCTGCAGCCTCTGGCAAATACGGAATCAGATTCCGTCTTAAACTCCACGTCGACGAGTCATGTACGATGTAGCCAATCGCAGATTGATCTGGCTGACGGCGCGCGATAAATACGGACGAAACCCTAATTATTTTTTTCACGTGATCTCGTACCAAGCTCTGATACCACTTGTTAGCAAATAATGTAAAAAAACAAGATCGAACACGAGACACGATTTAACGTGGAAAAACCCCTACGAAAAAAACTACGGAAGACAATCATTATTGATGAGAGTTTACAAGTAATGATGATACATGTCTTATCTGTCTTACCCTACCGTATACATATGCTTACATATATATAGGCGGCTCACACAACCGTGCTTGCTTGCGTTTCTGAGGTGGGACTAAACTGTGCGCTTCTGAGAGAAAACATAGCACCACTTCGCTCCGGCCCAAACCTCCGACGACGGGCCTTCTCTGCGCTCCGGTAGAAGCCCAACCTTTATCGTGGATGTGAATTTGGAACATATCCAACAGGTGTGCCAGTGCATCCCCACCCCAACAAGTAGTTAGCTATCAAAGCGTTGGCTTAGTTATAATCTATTGGCTTCTCTAATCCGGTGACTAAATTGCATGGACACGTACCTCGTTCTAGCCGTGGGTATACGTGCCGCCGCGGGCACCATATATTTTCCGTATTTGCCGTCTTGGAACCAAAAATGAAATTTCTACTAGAAATAGCTCAGAGAAGAACGTTCGCCCAGTCATATCCCTCCATTACCAACCGATAAAGTCCGAGCTATTGGTGTGATTAGACTGTTCCGATGATACGTCCTGGAAAATGGGAACCACATGGTCTGCGAGCAAAACTGATAACAGAGTACGCAAGGGACAAGACTGTTGTTTGCTGCTGCTGCGCTCTACGGGGTACTCCGTATAGCATAATTTTTCACTAGAGCTCGCAGGGTCTAACGTCCCTGACTTCATTTCTGTTGTCAGCAGAGCCAACAAAAACTACCTTTGGATCTAATACACGACACGACCGGGCGTTTATGTTTGGGATTCCACCCTTAGACTCGTAGAGTCCAAGCAACGGTAGATGATTTGGTTACACGATAGGACCGTTTGGGAGAGCTCCCCTCCTAGATTTATTATCCAAACACGTTCAGCTCCAATATTTATAACTCCAAAAAAGATGGAGTTGAGGACCAACTTTAGGTATTTTATGGAGTTCCACGTGGATGCTCCAGAAATAACTATTTTAAAACTTTTCTTGGAATTGAGGTTAAATTACCCACCAACGCCATTGATTACGGTAACGTTTCGCGTTAATCCTTCTCTGCCCGCTTCCCTCCCTCACCTCTTCCGTCACCCGACCGCCGTCAATTTCGTCGGATCCTGCCCGCTGCCGTGGTTTGGCCGGAGTCCTGCCCGGCCAAATGGATCCTCCTCCGCACAAAACTAACCCCTGAGCGCCGCTGTATATGTATCCAATGCCCATGCAGCCCAGAAGGCCATGACCGTCGTTCCTCGTCCACGGTCCTCAACCCCGTTAGGATGTTCTGCTGGATGCGCTCCTCGCCGCCCCCTGAGGCGCTTCGTCCGTGCGGCATCAGCACCGGCGCACTCAGCTCGATCGACGAGCGGCCTGTTGATGGAGACTCGAGAGTCGAGAGTAGTAGATGGAACATGATAGCGCAAGTCTCCTGTTCCGATAGATGCATGCATTAGGAATGATGGAGAACTTCTTTATCATTTTCTAATCTTTTGCTAGCGCATGAAAAGAAAATTAGGGTATATATGTAGCAGCATGACACTGTAACAACATGGAAAAAAAGATCTAAAAAATTTAAAACAACAAACATACATCGATCAAGGGTAAGAAGGACTATTCCTATCAAATTCAACAATTTTAAGAACTGGAGTCTCGCTAGTAGCCAAACAGATTGAGTAGCTCCTTATTTTTTGGAGTTGATAGAATCGAGCTTGAAAATATGGAGTCTATGGATCAGATCTGTTTTTTCTGGAGTGAAGCTCTCCCAAACAGGCCCAACGTAAACGTCAACAAATCCCCACCGCATCCGCTCTCCCCCTCTCCAAATTAAACCGATCGCCGCGACACAAGTGGAACATATGAACCCTACACAGGTACGGCGCAGGGGTTGGCGCCCACGCCGCCACTCAAGGACAACAAGAAGCTATGGAGGCATCATCAAGGTCAAGGGCAAGAAAGCAGCGTCGTCCATCTGCCACCATACGCCACCGCAACGGAAAGATCAACAGGATGAAGCACAGCAACATAGACGACGGCGAGGCGTCCGCGTCCGCGGCGGCTTCTTCAGCCGCCATGACGGGGGAGGAGGAGGAGGAGGAGGAGGTGACATCGGCTCCAGTCGCCACGGCAATGGAGCATGGCCCCATTGCCATCAGATCTCCCCTCCCAACGCCGCGAATTACTTCTCCGAGCCTAGGACACCGAAGTCCGTGTTCATCTGGATGATGATGTGACCGTGAGGGGACAATTGGTGTACTACCACAAGCATTATGGTAGTGCACATATGGAGGGTAAACCAGATCTGTTAGCTCACTTCAGCAGTGAGCAAGTGAGGCTTGCTCAGGATGTTTTTGTTCTCGGCAGAGATGAAGAGTTTTATTTTCAGATTACTAATGGCAGAGTCAACTACAAAGGACCAAGCTTGTATGAACGGTATCACTACATGTACATCAAAGGCGGTGAAGACCTTCGATGCTGCATTGGAGGGCCGGTCGTAGATTTCGATGGAGTGGTTGTGAGAATGAAAAGACTTAGATAGCGTTTGGTTCATCAAATGTAACGTAAACTCATTACGGACCGATAACAGATAGCGATACTGATGTTTGTTTCAACTTGGTCGGTAATCCATTACCGTGTAAACGGATACCTGCCTATTCAAATCCGATCCCACCTGTTCTGGCCGTAATCGCATCGCTTCGTCCTGCCAGCCTGCCGCTCCTGGGTTCGAAGACACAAACAGCGGTGAACAGCGTCAGGCAGCGCCCACATCACTTCGCGAAGTCATTTGCGATACTGTTACCCTGGTGAACCAAACAGAGGCTGTAATCACTTATCTTGGTGCTGATTCCGCTGTTATTGCATTACATTTACGTTTACGTTACCACTACTCGAACCAAACACTATCTTAATGGTTTCATACCTTGTTCGGTTCTAAACAAGTGGTTACATCTTTGGAGTAGACTCGGGTGCGTACCTCGGCTTCACCTTGGGCTGAAGCTTTCAGCGCTAAGATTTTTTGACCTGGCTCACGCGGAGAAGATATATCGTGTGACCAAAATTGCTGATACTGGTCTCGTTGTTCTAGAGGTTTCAGTAGGATCTATTGCGGGGAAACACGGCGTCAGAGAGGGTGATATTATTGAATCTTTGAATGGGCGATGTGTTGATACTACGGCCGCATTGGAAGACGCGCTAATGAGCGTATGTGTCGATCATTTTGACAAAGGACATGGCTTGACTTCAGCATGGATGTAAGGGTTGGCCTGTTCTCAGGTGTCCATGGCACTATAAGAGCAAGTATTATGGAAGGCTGTAAGAAGGCTAAATGATGAGGTGGAGGAGAGAGAAGATGAGAGAGAGGGGAGGTGGGCTGTAAGTTTACAGCCAGTTTGGGCACAATAACCAATAAACTTTGTGTGTGTGACAAGTGGGTCATATATTAATGATGAAGAGCTGAATCACTATACTACTATGCTGAGAGATGGGCTGTAAAGATGCTTACAGCCTGCCGCTGGCTAAATCATTAGCCTTGCTCTAAAGTTCACAGCAAATGCGTCCAATGATGTGGAAGTTTTTGCAAAGGGAAAATATACTGTATCTGATTATGAAGATCTTTCCACCTCAATGTCATTTGACGAAGCCAATGAAGTATAAACATGAGATTTAATTTGGTGAAAACAGTCCAGGACCGCAGGCATCTGTTCCAACATTTGGTGGGGGGGGGGGGGTGAAGTTTGTCACAACCAAAAGCTTTTTTGGTTGTCTCCAGACGAGCAACTAGCCTCTACCTTTTCCCTTTTTGATATCTGCTAAAGTCATTAATATTAACATGTATTAGTGAAATGGGGTCAACTTTGTGTTTTCTCTTCAATCCAAACCTGTTAGATAATTAAATTCTTGCAAAATCGTCACATAATTTAGTCCTTGTTAAACTCCATTGAGAGAATTGCAAACATGGGTCTGCAATTATGGGGGGTTTGCAGTTTTGACACTCTTAGTGAATGACAAAGTGGATCCAACTGTGTCTCTGAATTGTGGGCTGAATGGCAAAATTGCGAAGCGCAACGTTTCGAGTCCCATTGGGCCTTAGCTAATGCTTATCTTCTCTTTTTTTTTTTGTCTATATCCTTGTATACTCATGGTCCTGGGGCTGCTGACAAAATTGAATAGAATATGCATGACAAGAGGGCATTTAATCTAGCTGTAAATATTTCAAGCAACAGCTCATAACTTCATTAGTTTTATCCAAACTGTGATTCTCTGAATCAAAAACTCTGCCACACGGCGCCGGAGTGAAACAAACCAATTTGATGAGCCATATAGCAACAAGCACGGTGACAATTTCATACTTCTGTTGAAATCTCCAGATGCGTCAAGGACTCCCGTATCCAGCAATGGTGTGACGTGAGGTGAATGGAGAGAGAAGTATGCTCATCTTTGATTTACAGAGTTCATCTTTGTATCCATCAATATGATCTCATGTTCACTTTTGATTTGCATTTCCCAATGATTGGGCATTTTACATTTAAATTAAAGTTGACCAGAACAGATCGATTGAAATCGCACCAGAATTTCATTTTCCCCTCGATCTGTGCTACATCCAGTATTATAACTGTGGACCATCCATTTGTTGATTAGATCTAAATGGGTAGGGTAGGAGGTGATAGGTCACCCATAATTATTACTTTTATATTAATTTTAGGAAATAGAAAACATACGGGAAAAATCCGATGCAGGGTTTTAGGTGAGAAATTTCAGAATTTAGGTTCCAAGATCGAGAGGATAAGGTGTGAATGGGCAGGGGCAAAACAAGCAGCTCACATGGTTGAAATAGTAAAAGAAAAATGAAAAGGGGAGAAACTGAGTAAAACAACCAGAAACACCCAAACTAAAAAAATTGGTGTCTCCAGTGTTGTATTATAGAAGGTCTGCGAATTAGGTGTCAAATTCTGAATGTCCATCCAAAAGGAACCTAAATTCTAAAATTTCTCGTTTTAGGTAATACAGGAAGACGATTAACAATAGGTTTTAACCAGCATTTAAGTTACAGACACATCTTTATACCTCTTTTCTTTAATTATGAAGAAAAAAATCAATGCTTCTGAAGGATCGAAACGGCGACTAGATTGGGAGAGTGAATGGGAGCCGGTAACAATTCTCACGAAAGAGTGAACTTGGCATACGTCTCAAAAACACTCCCGACGACGACCAACTCACTTTCTTGCCAAATCCATGAAGTCACTGAAGTACTTCTGGACCTAGGAACAAGTCTTCAAGCAACTCAACTATCAATACACACGGAAACCAACATTCAAAGCTTGAAGCAGCACACAGACCAAAAGCGGTAAGACCGGTTTCCCAAACCGGTCAGACCGGTTTCGTCCAGAAACCCAAACTCAGAGTTGCAGCTTGAATAACCGAGATCAAAGCATTCCAAAATAACAGCCAGGCCAACACTTAACCAAAACACAGCTAGAGGGAAGAAAAACAACACTTGACAGCTTTAGCTCCAAAAGCGGTCAAACCTGTTTCCCCAGGCAGACACGGGAAAAATCTGCCCGCGAGGAAAACTCGATCTTATCCCCAACCGATCTCCCGATTCGCTCCATAGATTCAAGTGAGACTTTGGGGATAGGTGGGATACCTCATGAACTAGTCATGAATCCAAAATCAACTCCCAAAACGCACCGAATCAAGAGGAATTGAGAATCAAAGGCATGAACTCCCTTTCTTGGGTTCAACCAAAATTCACCGAATCGAAGGCTTTTCCCGAGGATTGAGGGGGTCAAATCACTGGAGAAGGATCAAAAAAGACCCCAACAAAATCCCACAAGGAAACAGCCTCAAATGCGATGAACAAAAATCTCCCCAAAAATCACCCGAAAATCCACAAAAAGGAAAAATGTGAGAGGCAAGAACACAAGGATTCACCACCAAGAATTCTCTTCACATAACGAGGTCAACTTCTTTACAAAGGCTAACCTCCTCCCTTCATCCAACCCACTTGAAAGTGGAGGAAAATCGAAGTGGAGAAGTCCTCTCCTCTCTTCCTCACAACATGAAGCTCATGGCTAGCCTAGGAAAACAAAGAGCAAATAAACTAGGGTTCCAAGAGATGGCTGCCATCTCCCACAAGGTGAGTATATATGGCCGCCGATGAAAGACGAAACTACCCCTACAACTTAATTAGACGATACATGCCCTCACGGGAAAAATTGGAAGTTGTAGATATTTCTCCTCCGGATGGACATGCATCCATCTAGAGTTGCTTCCCTCCGATGCAACCTTCACAATCACGCCACGTGTCCTCCGCTACGAAGCTTCCCGACGCGCAGACTGAAACTGATCAGACCGATTCTGCAGACTGGTCAAACCGGATTCCTGAAGCCAAACCAGTCAAACCGGATTCCTGCAGTCAAACCGGTCAGACCGGTTCTGCCACGTCAGGTCTTCAGACTTGGTTTTGAGGCCCAAACCAAGAAACCGTCCACCGTTGGTTTTGTGGCCAAACCAACAAACCCCGTGTACTTGGTTCAGCCGCCACGCCAAGCTTCGAGCACGCCAAGCCTTTCACCTCCGGCGCCCGGATGGTCTACTCGGTCTTGCCTCGTTCCTTGACTCGGTTGCGCCCAATGTACCGGCTCAGATCATCATCTTCCATGTTGCCTTGCTTGTTCTTGCACCATGTGAACCGCACTTGATCCCATCGGTCATCAGGTCCCTCGAACCAAGCCTACTTGTCTCTCCACTCCTGGGAGGCCGCTCCGGCAAAGACCTTTCACGCTTGTTCTTCACCTGCACCAATGCAAACCAAGGCGCATTCTACATCCGCAATACTTGAGCCAAGACGAACGTCAGTCCACACAACGTTGTCAATCACTCATCACTAGGAAGCGACCATCCACTCGGTCCCTCAGACAAACATGGTCCTCAGTTTTTGCCTCAAAACTTTCATCCGCAAAAAAAGAATCATTTTAACCTAGACAAAACCATATAGAACCGACATCCTATGAACACTAGTAGAGAATGAACTTTTCATTCTTTACATTTGTCCGGGGTAACCTTTGGCCCAAGACTAATATCTCTTTTTATCCATATTATAATCTACAGGAGTCTCGGAGGACTTGGTGCCATCACCCAGGACTAAAAGTCACCCCCCACCGCTTTAGTAGCCACCAACCCAGACTAAAGAGTCCTCCGGATAACATCTAGGACAAAACCACTATTTATACAATTGAACTGGACCAAGAAACTATCAAAATCACAAAACCAGAATTTTATAAATGGTCGTGGAAGGCCAATGTCAGAGGCCGAGCTGCCCATAGCAGGGTGGGGCATCTGCCCCAGCTACCACCGAGCAGAACCTCCCCTATAGAGAAACAATATAGAGTTTGTATTGGGTCGGCTTTAGTACTTGGCCCAACTAAGTTTTAGCCCAAACACCCCAACACCGCCCAACTAAGATTGGTAGCCCGCAGCCCCCAAATTGGCCATCTCCTGAAGCAGAGAGCCAGACGGTGCGGCGTGACGTGCACCAAGCGAGCGAGAGCCAGAGCCAACCCTAGCTGGCCGTCGGCCGCCCGTCGCCGGCTGCCGCGACGCCGGCCTCGGCTTTCCTGTTCCCCATCTGCCTGATGCACGGCGAATCCATGAACAAGGAAGGGGAGGGTCATGCGCAGGCAGAAGCGGGAGAGTTGGGGAGCAATGGCGGCGGCGTGGCCGCTGCAAATGGGCGCGGCCACGGACGCGGTCGTGGAGCGGTGCCGGCAGCGGCTAATTCTGGCGAGCAACAGCCAGATGGCATCGATTTGGGGTGGGGGCAAGGCGCCCCCAATCCCAATTGGCACTGTCCTCCAATCGACAAGAAGAAAATGGTAACAAGAGGTAAAATCCAGCATTGAGGTCATTCAAGTTGGTATTGTTAGCATTTGTTTAGGCACTCATATGTGAGACTTTGTTGCATTTGTGTAGATTTGAAGAGCTTTTTTTCAAGTCTGAGTGTCGGCTCTAGTTTATCCTGATAAGTACATCACTCCTATGGATACTCACAACAATCCTCCATTGATCGTTCAAGGTCCAATCACTAGAGCTCGTGCGCGACAATTGAATTTAGAGGTGAGCTTGTTCCTAAGTACTTCTCTATGTGATTATGAGAATAGATTGCTACCTAATGATTATATTGTAATTAGGAACCATGGACAGGGCTAGAGGATAGTTGGAGAAGGGCTTCAAGGTGGAGAGGACCAGTAAGGGCGTGCAAGTCAAGATAGAGGCTCAAATCAATTCGACTTCGAGTCCACCTCGGAGTCCAGGAGCAGTCAGCGCTAAATCAGATGCCCAGGTCGCATACAGGCTCGGATTTGGATGTTCTTTATATGCTTGGAAAGCTAAGAAGATAGTCTTTGCAATGACACTGGTCTCATATCAAAATTAGTCCTGAGTCATCGGGAATCGACGAAACAAGTTGACGTCCAGAATCTGTTTCGGCGCTGCGTCGTCGTATTTTGGTCTTTGGGCCGTGTATCGTGTTGAGCCCAATAGAGGCACGTCCAGGGGGGTCGACCATGACCCTAGACTCTTTAAAATAGTAGCCGCCAACCAAGTTAGGGTTTGGGGGTTTTGCTTAGATCAATTCTGTCAAGAACAGTGTCGCCGCTCGTCGGTTTGTGAGACCCCCACTTCGTGAGTTTAATCATACATCTGCAATTGTGTTGTAATCTTTCTCGTTCTTGCTTGTGTTCTTCGATTCGCAGGCAAGGATTAGCCTTTTGGGCGAGGTCAACCGTGCAACTCCGGTTGATAACCTGAGGAGACGTGGTGCTGCGATTGTGGGGTTCGAAACGTGTGGTTCGGAAGCCGAATCGATTTGAGTCACGACTCCACCAAATCGAGAGTTATCAGAACCTTTCAGAAGATTGGGAAACCCTAGTTCCCATCATATCCTCTCGACCAAGCACCCAAGAAAGTCAAATTCAAAATGTTGTTGTTGTTGAATCTGAAGAAGTAGTTCAAAATCAAAATCAAGAGTAACCTCAAGTTCAATCAGTGGTCCCTAATGCCGAACATGCACCAGATGAAGAACATCAATATGATGAAGGTCAGCTTATAATGGAATTTTACCCAAATGTGCATGTTATTTCCAATCCGGGGCTTACAATACCAATTTCAAGTTTTCACCCTAACATTAGAGATGACGTTAAGAGGGCTTATTTGTTGAAAGGTGCAACACAACCTAGAGGCCATTCATTTCCTCGTAAAGATTATAGGGGCTTTAGAGCGGCATGGTTTCATGATTATGATTGGTTGGAATATAGTGTGTCAAAGGATGCGGCCTATTGCCTATATTGCTTTCTTTTTAGGAAAGAAGCGGATCATGAAAAGTTTGGTCATGAGGCTTTTAGTAAGATAGGATATGACAATTGGAAGCAGGCAGCTTCTAGAGGATTACCATATCATTGTCGTGCTGTTAATGGTTGCCACAATAAAGCAAGAAAATGTGCTGATGACTTTATAAATCAAAGGGCAAGTGTCTCACGGAAGTTCAAAAGCAATTCTATTGATTCTGAACAGCGATATGAAGTTCGTCTGACTGCTGCATTAGATATTGCAAGATTTCTTATTGCCCAAGGTCATGCATTCCGTGGACACCATGAATCTGAATCTTCCTTAAACAAAGGTAATTTCTTAGATATGCTTTATTGGTATAAGAAAAGGAATGATCAAGTGAGGGCTGCATTTGATCATTTGTGTCCAAAAAAATGCCAGCATGACTTGCCACCAAATTCAGCAGGACCTTACAACAAGTTGTGCAAATGAAATAAGCGAAGTGATAAAGGAGGAGATTGGAGATAATCTTTTCTCTGTTCTTATTGATGAATCTCGTGATATCTCAATAGCTGAGCAAATGGCTGTCATTGTAACGTTAGTTTCTATTTCCCGATTCTTAGTTGATTGTTGATTTATGTTGTTACTAATATTATTGTAATGTTTTTGGGTCTCAAGCATGTGGATGACACAACATCAAATTCCCTAAAGAAATATTTGCTTCAGATGCTTGCCAAGTATGGATTATCTGTTGGAAGACTACGGGGACAAGGATATGATGGAGCATCTAATATCAGAGGTGAATTCAATGAATTACAAAAACAAATTCGTGATGAGAACCCATATGCCTTCTATGTTCATTGCTTTGCCCACCAATTGCAACTAGTCATTGTTTCTGTTACATCTAGCTGTTCATCTTTTGATTATTTCTTCAACTATGCCAGTTTAATTGTGACTAGTGCAAGTTCATCCTGTAAAAGAAAAGATAAGCTAATTACAAAGAATCGTGAAGACATTTTAGAAGGATTGAGAAGTGGTGAGATCTTTTCAGGAAAGGGAAAACATCAAAGTACAAATTTAGTTAGAGCTGGAGAAACAAGATGGGGTTCTCATTTAACAACACTAGCTCATATTGAGTTAATGTGGAATTCTGTGGTCAAGGTGTTGTCTATGATTCATGAGGATGAGTGTAATACTAATCGAGCGGGTGGTTTGGTGCGCAAGATGGAGAGCTTCTCTTTTGTTTTGAATACGAAGCTCATGTTGAAAGTGCTTCGTATTACTAATGAGTTATCCCTTTTGCTGCAAAGAAAGGATCAAAATATTATTGAGGCCATGTCATTGCTTATTGATGTACGAGCATGTTTGGTCAGTTTGAGAAATGATGGTTGGCAACCATTACTTAATGAAGTCAAATCATTTTGCAATGAAAAGAAGATTCCAATGCCAAATTGCAACACCCAAAACTGGTCTATTTAAAAATTTTAGTAATTTATTTGCTTTTTTTATATGTTCATAATTAATATAGGTTAAATAAATTATTTATAAAAATTAAATAAAATATAAGGACTAGAAACATTTTTGGTGCATTCATGCTTAAGCATTGATTTTTGTTTGCATGTAGTTCAATTGGAATTTAAATCTGTTTTCAATTCGAATTTGAACTGCCTTGTTTGGAGCCCTAAAAAAGTTGATTTGGCCTGAGTTCAATTTTGCCCCTCAAACCCTTGGCCCAATCTCCTTCCCCTCCCCCCAGCTCTCGCCCGGTCCACGCCCCTCTCCCCCTCTTCCCCGCACGCGGCCCAGCCTCCCCTTCTCTTCTTCTCCCCCCCCCCCCCCCCCCCCGCCAGGCCGGCCCAGCGGCCGGCCACTTCCGGCCCAACAACGGCCCGGCCTCAAGCCCCCCCTCTATCCTGTGTCGCTGACGGGCGGGCCCCGCCCGTCGGGACCATCCCCTACCTCGTGTCGGACACAGGCTCGAGCCGGGCCCGACTCCGGCCACCGTCTTGGCCTGCACCAAGGCCACCTCCACGCGCCCCTGGACCAACCTCGCGCCTTCTTGGAAGTTTCCCCGCCGTCCCCTTCCTTTCACGCCACGCCTCCCCTTTTGGAAAGAGCTCCCCACATGGAAAGCTTGATCCAGCCGCCGCCGCCGGTTTCCTTGGCACGAACACCGACGGGCCCTCCCGGGGCTATAAAAGCCAGCCCCCCCCCCCACCTTGACCCTCATCGACCTTCCCAACGAGCCCAACTCCCTCAGTGCCGCCTCCCCTCGAGCCCCCCACGCCGCCGCCGCCCGAAGCTTCGCGGCCACCGTCGATCCAACGATTCGCCGTCGCTCCGACCTCCCCGAGCCCTGGAGCAGCTTCGCCAAGTAGTGAGTACCTGCCCTAGGCCCCCTCTCGCGTCCTTTCCCACTCCGACGCACTCGCCCCACCACGTCGACAACCTGCCGGCCGCCGGTTCACGACGCCCAACCACTGCTTCGCCCCCTCATCGGCTTGAGCTACCTAGCTGGACTCGCCATGTCGCCCTGGTGCCCTAGGTCCCAACCCCATGGCCAATGGAGGCCCCTAGCCCGGGAACTGCCCAGCTCCGGCGAGCCCTCGCCGAGCACCGTGGCGGCGGCGCCGCGTTTTCCCTTCCCCGCCGCCAGCCGCTCCCCCAACCCAATCCCCACCGCTGGATCTTGATCGAACGGTCGTCGCTCGCCCAAGCCCTGAGTCAAATCAGACCCATACCGGTCAGCAGCTGCACTTTTGCTAAAGAGCCCCCCTACTTTCTGGTATTCAACCCGCGGTCCGGCCAAGTTCGAAAAGAATTTACCTTTAGGTCCTTTCTTCGCATTTAGGGCCTTGAGTTTTCAAATAATAGAACCCACCGTCCATTTAGGTTAGTTTTGCATGTTAGCCCTTGAGTTTTTATGTAAAATTATGTTTAGGCCCTTAGTTTTTCACAAATAAGCCCTTAGAAACTTTTAAAACTTGCCAGCAGGTTCCTAGATCTTAGATTTGTCATATCTTCTCCGTTTTAGCTCCGATTAGTGTGATTTTTGCGCTCATGTGTTCTCTAAAACCTTTATTTCTATTGTTTCAATTGTTTGGTGTACTGTTCTAATAGATTATTATTTGTTTACATGTATTGGCTTGCGTGGATGTTTGTGTGGTGATTCGTGTCCAGTAGGTGAGCCTTTCGCGTTGGACTTTGAGTACGAGGAGGACTTCCAGGGATAGGACTCATAGCAGCAGCAGCCGCCTTTTGAGGAAGGCAAGTTATAGCACGGACAATCCTTGCTACCTACTCACCTTGTATTAAATTGTTTCATAAATGCATGTGTCTAATTTGATGTACCATTAAGGCTGTACCTAGTCTTGTTTATCCTATCCTTGTTTACCTTGGGTTTTTGCATATGGGTAGAATATTTGCTATGTGCAGCTACTATCACCATTATTTAACTGCTAATACTGACTTAATGGTCCACTTCAACATTCATGATAAAACATGCTTTTTAGCAACTTGGTTTAGGGAGCTGGAGCATGTGCTTCGTGCTTTGCTCTATAGTCTCTCCATAAGGTCTGGTTCTTAAAGCGGCAACTCAGGAGCATGTCGCCACCGCTAGAACTATTATGGCTCTGGTCTTGGTTAAGTAGCTTGTACGTCTTTAGCTTGCCAGTGGTTACCGGAGTGGCCGACGGCGTTATGGGAAGCAAGGCGCGGGGTGTTACTTGATTCCACCGAGGACGGTAGCCCCGTCGGCCATGTCTCATTAGGCACAGTCCCGTGTTGGGACTCCCTGAGGTACAGGAACTCCGCACGTTGCACTCTTTATTTTTGTTGTTGGCATGAGTTGCCCACGCTTCGGACGCCATTCACCCCCTCACGTTGCACCCTGAGGTTCAGTCAATCTCGGTGCCTAGAGTCTCACCACCTTGTTGTACCTTAGCGGCTACTGACTTGTTAGGGTGTCTTGTGAAAAGCCTCGTAGCGTCCATATGCAGTCACACCTCGGAAGTGTTGATATGCGTGGTTGGGTGCAAAGTTCTTTGAACTTTTACGCGACTGGTGGGTAAAGGGCGAAACCTCTGCAGAGTGTAAAATCTATCATGATAGCCTTGCTCAGGGTCACGAGCGGCCTGGATCCTTTTTTATTAGAAGGTGATGGTTATTTATGATTAATGTCACTTATACTTTATTAATTGTGTTGCAACTGGGTTTTATTCATTTGTAGTAATTTGGCTAATGTTAAAATGAACCAACTAAAAGTGCTAATGCAGTTAAGCTGTGTCTAGCCTTATTTTGAGCCTTCATACCCGTGCTATACTTGCTAAGTAATTGTTTAATTACACTTGTCATTTATTCAAGAAAATCCCGGATGGGTAAACAGATTGGGCTGGGCATGAGTCTGTTGCTGAGTTTTCAGAAGATTTGCCATACTACCGAGTTGTGATCCCCCAGTCAGAGTCCCTGTGGATTGCGGCTCCATTAGTTTGAGAGTTTATTAGTCTTCGTTGTTATGGGTTAGTTTATTTATGAAGCACTCTGATGTAAAACTTTATTTAATGAAGAATTTATTCAAGCATATGTTCTCTGTTTATCATATTTGTTCGCTATATGTATACTATGACTTCCTGGGCACACATATGACCGCATTCGGGTTTTTGTAAAAATTCGGGTGTGACACAAATATGGATGAGGCAATACCTAGACGGGGTCGATCAAGGCTTGATGGCAACTTAATCACTCAAGAGCATCATTACCGTGTTGATACCTTCTTGGCTGCTCTTGATGCTATTATCACAGAGATGGATCATCGGTTCAATGAGCATCAGAGTTACTTATTTGCTTCTCTTGCCTTGATCCAAAAGATTCATTTTCTAAGTTGATGCTGAAAAGCTTGCTCGATTGACTGTAATATATGATCAAGATTTCTCTGACCTTGAACGTTCTAATATAATAGAACAACTTCAAACCTTCATTGTACATATGCGGAGAGTTGATTTATTCAAAAATTGTCATGATTTTGGAAGTTTGGCTCAAGCAATGGTAGAACATGGAAGAGATGTTATGTTTCCAATGGTGTATCATCTTATAAAGTTAGCATTGCTTCTACCGGTGGCAACAACATATGTTGAAAGAGCCTTCTCAGCAATGAATATAATTAAGACAGATTTGCGTAACAGAATGTGTGATGAGTGGCTTAATGAATTGATATTATGCTACATTGAGAAGGAGAATTTTAGAGGCCTTAGTGGAGATGAAATTAAGAAGGCATTCCAAGCTAGCAAGAATCAGACTATGGATTTGCCTAGGCCAGCAAGAAGACCTAGACATAATTAGTTTGATCTTTAATGGTAGAGTATTAGAGTTTGAGCTAATGAATTATATTAGAATGTACTATATTAGTATATTTGATTCATTTTTATTGCGAATTGCCACCTTAAACCTTCAAATATGTCATCTATTAGCCATTTGTGTGCTTTATTGCTGTAAAATTATGATTTCAATTAAATATGGCTTGCGAATAATGTTTATTTTTAGTAGAGATCATGTTTATCGTGCGAGTCTACCCCACCTAAATAAATAAATGGTCCGATGTGGCAGATAATTAATACTATAAAAACTATCCTACATTGAGGGTTGGGATTGCCCTGACCGCTGTGGCTCGAGGGCATCCACGCAGGGTAGGGCCACTAGGATGCTGGGGGCGACGCTAAGTAAGGAAGCGTTCGTGCGTGACAGCTGGCTCCAGCCGCATGCGCCAAGTAACAGCTGCAACAAAAATAAGGGCCAATTATTCTAGTATTATAAAAATTAGACCATTTCTTTTTGTGCCCTAAATTCTCATAAATTTATCTTATTGCCATAAAAAATTATAAGTTTTTCTTTCAGTGCCATTTCCATCTCTGAAGTATTTTTTGAAAAAGGAAGCATGGGCACTGCTATACCATATAAGAAGAAGAAGAAGAGGCATTCATGCATAACACGTTGAAGCCCATACCCCCACACAAACAAACGCACACAACACACACTACACCACCACCCCTGACCATTTGGGAGAGGAGTACGAAGTAGGCCGTCAACACCTGCGCCGTCATCACCAACGTTGTGCCACGCCAAAGCCACAGCCCGCTGCAGCTTGAGCGGCCACCTGAACTCCTCCACCATGGGACTATCACCCTCAAGCCGCACACCCACGATCGTCGATCCCTCTGCTCCAGTGAAGCTTCGGCAGAACACTCCCATCACAGCACAATGAAAACCACTGATCCTGGCCACTCTGCGTGGGGGGCTCGCCTCTTCCACCGCCTCATACTCCTCTACCAAGGACTCAGATATCTGACACCACTATGAGAACATCTCCTCCACCCAGCCGTCACCGAGATCACTACATCACTATGTGCAACAGCTCAAGCTCTCCAGCGCCCCTGGGCCCTCTGCACCTCCTAGGCAACACCACTAGCTGACCACCAGCACCACAACCACAAGCCGATACGGGTCACCAGATTCGGCACCTCCAAGGAGGGCATGACGCTTAGGCGCCGATGTCGCACATACATAGGTAGACAAGGTTTTCACCTTGAGAGCCTCGTGCAGCAAAGAAACATGGTGCCTCGCCATGGTGCCCCCAGCGGGGAAAGCAATGGCCCAAGAGAACCGCCACCATGGCCATCGACAGACATGTCACTGAAGGCTTTTGCCCGATTCAGCACCATTCCTGTCGCTCGCTCATGGTCAAGGCATTAGCCCACTCCTCGTTGCTTCCGCCTCGCCGCTACCAGAAGAAGCTCGGCGCAGCCCAAAGCACTACCTCAGCGCCCCCAGTATGCTCCAGCTAGCCCCCAACCCCACCACCAAGGTGGCACTAAACTAGTATCACCGACGAGAAAGGAGATGAGGAGTACCCGCTGCCGCAGCCATCCACCGCCGGCCATGGCCATCCGTAGGCAGCCGTAGCCGGCCACTGCCGCCAGATCCGGCCGTGGCCATCCGCCGCTGGCCCCAACCCGCCGCAGCCGGCCGCCGCGAGGTACAGCTGGTAGCAGTCACACACAGGTGCCCGCGGCCGCAGCCAAGTGTTGCCGCCCGCAACACTTTTGTCGCCGCCTGTCCGCCTCCGCCCCCTCCACACAACAGCACAAACGCGTCCCCCAACTGCACAAGCCACCAGATTTGGGTGAGTGCAGCTCAGATCCATGGCATGCCACCGTCGCCGCTGCTGTAGAGGCCATCGGCGCCAGCACCGGCGAGCTCCCCTAAGGTCGGGACGGCCGCGCTCGCCGTTGCCCTCAGAGGAAGGGGACGAAAGGCTGCGTTGCCGCCTTCCTAGGGAGCCACGCGGACTTCCAGCGCTCCCTCAGGCGGCGGCACGGCGGCGGATGGCTGCGGGGAGGGGGGCGGCTAGGGTTTTCCCGCCCGAGTCGCCTGCGCGGGATTACGCGAGTGGGGACGCGAGCGGGTTTCTGATGTTGCGATTCTTCTGGCTTCTGGTTTCTCCATCTATGAAGTATTAAGTGGATGTTAAGTAGCGACGAAGAAAACCGATTGCCCCTACCAATTGTGGGACCCACCATATGAGGAAAATAAAATAACAATTTTTGTTCAGCTCGAGTCTCCTCTGCCCGCTCATCTGCAACCTCACCTTTTTCCACAGCCGGCTCTTAATTTCTGGTCGCATGAGCAACAGCGGCAGCGACTCTGCTTGCCCGCTTAGGCTTTGTTCGATTGATCCCGGTATGGTACGGAATGTAGGGGATCGAAGGACATTGGATCCTCAACTGATTTTGCAGTCTTGCAGGGGAACTAATCCCCCTCAATCCCTTTTATCTGGGGATCAGCCTTAAGGATGTAAGCGGTGGCATCGGCGGCCCTCTCCGTCGAGGCAAGCAGCAGCTGCAGCAGCCCGCATGGTGAGGAAGCGGGGGCTATGGCAACCCGCACGCTGAATGAGTAGCCGCTTTGACAGCCCGCGCCCTGTCGTGAACAGCATCACCGGCTGCTCACCCGGTCGCTCCCGCCAGTGCCAGTGAGGCGACCCCATAGCACCTCCGGTCACCACTCGCGGCCGCACCGGTGGCTCTGCTCCTACCATCTTAAATAACGGCATATGGATGAAAATAGCGACGTAATGGCACCAAGAGAAAAGCTAGAATTTTTACGGCAATAAAGGAAATTTACGAGAATTTGTGGGGCCAAGGGAAGTGGGTCTAATTTCTGTGGTACGGAAAGAATTGGCTCCTAAAATATTGGCAGACAAAGGCAAACTCACAAGCCAGCCGTAGTTGTTCTGCATTATTTTGAATTTGCAAAAATGCAGACAAACCCAAACTGACCAACGACGAAACTCCATTATTCCTATAACATTTATTAGAAATAGCCAAACACATCATTTCTGAAACACCATTCTAGTACCATCAATTCAAAATTGATGAGACAACAAAACATACAGTATCACAGTAGCATCAAAGGAAAACTTATCAAACAGCAAAACAGAGCCATTCGATGCAATACAGATCAAGCTTAGAATGGTTGAGAAACCAAACCAAATCCACACTCATTCATACTAATTCTAGCATATTTACAAACCAATTCAATCCCACCCAATTAGCATTAGAGCCGAACCAATCTAAACCATTTAACTTTTCACTCCTAACCAAACCAAAATAATCGGTTTCAACCCAAATATTAAAACCGGTTTTCACTTACTACTTCTCATAATAAGGATATGTCTTATGGTGTGGGGCTCATATATTGATATAGCTCAACCAATTTACACAGAGTAGCTAACACTTATTCAAATTCCATCCAAATTCGCTAAAATTTTATAGTGTGAACGCGAGATTTAAGTTTTAGGGTCCGGCTTTTGACGTTGGGCCTACATGTGGATCTCATCACATAATTTTGCACAAAGTAGCCGACCGTCGTTTTGAGTCATTTGCAACAAATTTCAGCTAAATCCGCTAAAATTCTATAGTGTGAACACGAGGTTTAGATTTTAGGGCCCGGCGGTCAACGTGGGGCCCATATGTGAATCTCATTACATAATTTTGCACATAGTAGCTGATCGTTATTTTGAGTCATTTGCAACAAATTTCAGCCAAATCCGCAAAAAATTATAGTGTGAACGCGAGGTTTAAGTTGTAGGGTCCGGCTTTCAACGTGGGCCCACATGTGGATCTCATCACATAATTTTGTACAAAGTAGCCGATCGTTGTTTTGAGTCATTTGCGTCAAATTTCAATCAAATTCGTTAAAATTTTATAGGCCCTGTTTAGTTCCCTTGAAAAGCCAAAAATTCTCTCTCCAAACTTACTATTCACCTATCACATCAAATCACATCAAATCTCTCTCCTCATGCATGAAATACTAGACGTGGGTAAATAAAAAAAACTAAGTACATGGTTTTGATGTACACGACGAGACGAATCATTTGAGCCTAGTTAGGTCATGGTAGGACAACGATTACCACAGACAAACAAAAAGTGCTACAGTGCTCTACAGTATCCGATGTGACGTTTTCACCAAACTTCATATTCCCTTTTCGGGAACTAAACACAGCCGTGTGAACGCGAGATTTTAGTTTTAGGGTCCGGCTTTTTGTCTAAGTCAAAACAAATATTTATAATTGTTTTATTATTTAATCTTTGAATTAGTAAAACCAATCCTAAACTGATCC
This sequence comes from Echinochloa phyllopogon, assembly GCA_033239725.1. Lineage (NCBI taxonomy): Eukaryota > Viridiplantae > Streptophyta > Magnoliopsida > Poales > Poaceae > Echinochloa > Echinochloa phyllopogon. The sequence goes on along the minus strand of BTCW01000015.1, from coordinate 14,783,286 downwards.
AAACTGGTTTAAACCATTATAATTGTTAAACCAAACCGAATCAAGCCATTACATATCTCGGTCCATTATATACCAAACCGGTTAATTCAATTAAAAACCAAACCACATCAAAACCGGTTTCAACCCAAACCATCGTCAGCTTAAAATACAGAGCCATTATGTATTGCTCACTTGTAAAAATGACTCCACAAGTCTCATAAGAGTATTGCTCACTTGTCACTAGCTGGTCTATCTATGCATTCGATGCAATACCCATTCCCCAAGATATAGTCTAGCGGCCAGGATATAAGATCGTCGATATATATCTTCATTCTTGCTGGTACTTTTTTCATTATTAACTGTGTAATGCTGTTCTATGCTCAGTTCTGCAGCTGCGATGGCTCTAAAAACAGAGACGCATGGTCCTGATGACTGCAACAGCCGGCAGGGCAGAAGTGCGGGTAAATCTTCCCGTTCTGTATCCGCATGCTTGTACCGGTTGGCTGAGCCTATGGTTGTGGCTGGTATACATCATCTGTTTGAAATGCTTACTCACCCTACAATGATCCCAGCTGATGTGTAATTAATTCCTCACCTCCTCTGAGCACCTTTTGAAAATCTTGTACCACACACTGTTTTTCTAGAAAAAATAATGTAAACCTATCGTACAAATCAGCTATGTAAAATGCTTATTTACTTGCTCCCAAATACCAAGTAAACGGTAATTTTCTCACCTCATGTACCTTTTTTGAAAAATTAATACTCACTTCACAAAATTTGAACCAAATCTTCAATGATTTTGCATAACGTTACTTCAGGGAAATAAATTGTTTATACAACGCCCAAGTTCTCTCATGCAACTACTTTCGTGCCAAGAATGTGCAAAACAGCTGTCAATGCTTTGTGCAGTAGTACTATTTTTTTGCTCCCCAAGGGAATCAAATTAGTTAAGCTAAGTCAGAATAAATCCAGGATTATGTCATGGTCTATCCACGGGTGCAAGTACAATTACTCTTTTGTCACCCATGACTAAAGAATGAAGAAAACAGTAGTCAAAAGGCGTGGACATAATTAATGTACACAATATTCCTCATAGGACAAAAAATGAGTTAATTGCACTGAGATATTAAAGGTCATCCATAAAGTTTACTTGATTACCAGTTCATCACCAAGACCACTACAAAGCTTTATCTCTTCCTGGGATCCCTGAATAATATGGTCAACCCACCTTATCCAAAGAATCATTAAACAATAAGCAGCACTGCATTACTTAATTTCACTGATCATGAGACTTGTGAAGGTCTAATGCCCTTATTTTGTAAGTTGTTTAGGTGAGTCTACTCCATGGTGTCAGATCATACAGCCAGCTTCTGCTTGGAGGCACCTGACAGAGTTGTGATGCTCCATGCACTGCTACTAACTTATCTGTTCTTTTGAGCTTTGCACAGTCGCAACTTGGCCGTGCAATATTTTTTTATTTTTCCTAAACATGGATTTCAAATGGGGTGTACCATTAATTGCCACCTTTCTGTCTAGTGACCTTTTGATATTTTTGTTTAGGGCACGGTTTGCTTACTGATGCTACTTCTTTTAGGACAGAAGGCATCTTGGATATACATCTCAGTTATCTTGTGCAAGAGCAAGTAACACCACTGAGATCAATGCGAGCTGCATTATGTTCCTTGTAGTAGTAAACAGGCATCTACTCCAGTGATGTAGCATTAGACCCTTATTAGCATCTTGATCTTCATTGTTTCTGATTAATTATTTGCGCAAGATATACACAATTATACAGACCGGTATACTATATACATCATGGCCATTGAAGGAAGCTGCAACAACTTCTCATCCTGCAAGTCAAAAGTGTACTCGTTCGGATGTAATTTCCCAGACCTGCTTCGCTCTGACCAAGGAAGATACTGACAAGACGGTATGCAGAACAAGTGTACATGCTTCCAATTAATAAGGCAGCCAGTGCTGGTAGCTCAAACGTTTGAGTATACATACGGGTACGTGTACTGTCCTTGAGCATACGGAAGGGGAAATGAAGAATCAGAAGACCAGAAAATGTGGCTCGTGATCTATTCTCTTGCAGCTGAAACTTTCCTAATAAATGCCGGACGGAAATGAAACTTCTGAACCAATGATTTCATGATAATTAACTAGGATTAAAAAATATTATAATTTACCGGTGCGATATTTGAGAATCCGGTATCTCGCAAAACTTCAAAATCAGCTTCTTAAACAAAACTGGTTTGTCTGCATGTTTCCCATCACTCATGGTTTAGTTGGTTCTACGACTAACAGATCAGCTGGATTGTTCTGGGAGCTGCTTCTTTCCCGTCGATCAATCAGTTCTCTTGCTAGAATGTTTAGCTTAGTCATTTTCTCATCAAATTCAATGGACTGGGCATCACTATCATAATCTATCCCAGTTGTGGTTAATCACAATATATTAAGAACCAATCTAAAATCAACCACCCCAAGATGCAAGGTCCCTCGTTTTGCAAACAAAAAGTGGAAACAGAAACCGTGAAAGGTCAATGATCTAGTAATATGAAACTAAAAGATGCATGCTCCAAATACAGCCTACTTGATCCCCATTGTCAAGTGATGTTTAACATTTTCCTCGCTCTGTATTTTAGCAGCAAAATTTCAAATTACTGCATAATTCGTATTGATTTTCTATGAAATTCTTTCAAAAATCTTATTAAATTCCTACATTATTAACAGGCCCTTAAGCAGGTCCACTGGCATAATCATCTATCCATATAAACAGTTAACCACAACACAGGATTATTGACATGACAAAAAATATAACAAAGCTATGAGGTCACACGCGGCTATGGGATGAACAAGTCGTGAGGGTCAAAACAGATGACACAATGCATCCAGGATACTGCTGCATTGTCAGTTGCAACTGCCCATGGACTTTTGGCAGGTCAGCCTAGCTAAGGGTCCCCAACATTGGTTTGGTGATTCATCTCTCCTTTCCCCCATGGTCCACCCTAAGTTAGGGTCCTTGACTTGGGATCATAGTACAGCCGTAACTGAATGGAAGGACATGAGACTGGCCATCTTGACCGTGTTACCTCTGGTACGCTGTACGCCGCATCGTGGAGTACATTTGCTGTCAAAGTACTGGTATATGAGAATTATTGGTGATGTTATTGTCTTACCAATTTGAGAGGAACCTTGATGACGTCGTATGAGAACTTAATTTGCATGTAGAGTACAGCTCAAAATGGCGTACAGATTATTCAGATTCGGAACTGATACGCCGTTGAACCTGATGAGGGGTTTACTGATGGTTACGGAGAATGTGAGCTGATAGTAGCGTTTATACTTCTTTTACGGGGTTCCATAGTATACCGTAAAAGCACTAGTATATAAACATCCGATAGCTAAGATTAATTATATACTATTAAAGACTTCACTTATGGTATAGGTAGTATATGTAAGTAATATAAGCAATATAAGGATATTATCGATAAAAAACACAAATGGTATCATTATTATATTTTTTTTACACCCGTATAAAGTTATAATATTATTAAGGCCGGAAAGATTGAAATAATTACTAAATTATCCTTTAAAATTGACAGTTAGATCTTCACTATACTACTATACATACTAAGTATTAGTATGGAGCATAGTAAAAAATCTCATATATTTTGCTTGGCAGAAACTGTCTTGCCCTAAGCCAAAACCTGCTGATTAAAACCAATGATTAACCCATGTCAACGTCCGTCATGCTTATCCCATTACAGTGATTCTGATAGATGGATGAAGACAAGTAGAAATTGTACATTGCACTGCGCTCTTATCCGTTGACACGTTTCATTCATTGAGTAAAGGCGCCATTCTACTTAGACCCTAAATCCTACGTAAGTTTAACTATGTTCACAGCAGTTGGCCCAGTTTCAGCGTACAGGTGGTGTACTAGCTTCGTCCTCTAACAAGGCTCAGTCACTACCCTAGTTCTAGCGTAAGCTGATCTCTATGCATTGGTCATCAAGCTATGATGATTGCAGAGTACTAACTGTTCATCGGGGCTCGTGCAGTCTCATCTATCCTAAATCCTAATGTATTTGTAAACATAGTAAAATCTGAGGAAAAAATGATTCACCTGCTACAGGTTTCCTACTGAACAGAGTTGGAAGTTCTGCCAGTAAGGTAGTAACAGCAGGTTACCATCGATTCTCCTACTGTTTTTGCCATTTAAGAAAAAAAAAACTTGAGATAATCATGTGATGGTTCTAAAAAAACTCTAGTTTGTTCAAAATAACTTCAATCTAGAATATTTTTAAAAAATTGAAGAGATAATTGCATTGAAAATATAGTTAAGGATTCATTCAGCTAAAACTATTAGGTAAAAAAGTGTTGCTGAGACACCAATCCATGTTTCAGAAAGCAGGATGCATGGCACAGAAGTTCAGCAAAACACAGATCATAGCAACACACCTTTCCGCAGCATAGCAGAGCAATATACATGTAGGGTGGCCAAGGAAACAAAAAGCACTCTCCAAAGTACACCGAAACAAAACCTTGTGTCAGCATCAAGGTCAAACCATATCCGTACTTTTTTAAGCCCTCTGGCCTGCTCCTATAAATCCCGGGCACATACCACCCCATGACCAAACCAGCAGCTCATCACGAGCACACCTCTTACGCACACAGGCAGAGAAAGAGAGAGAGAGAGGCAGACAGAGGCTAAGGACTAGAGAGCAGAGAAAGAGAAGATGGGGAGGGCACCCTGCTGCGACAAGGCGACGGTGAAGAAGGGGCCATGGTCGCCGGAGGAGGACGCAATGCTCAAGAACTACATCAAGGAGCATGGCACTGGGGGGAACTGGATTGCTCTGCCACACAAGATAGGTAATGACTAATGAACCAACCCTTTCTCCTCCATTCATGCATTTTCAGTTCAAGCATGAGGCATGTTATTGTTCCTTTTCAGTCTGTTTAATTGTGTATTCATATGACTGATGATTCATGGAAAACTGCAGGGCTGAAGCGGTGTGGCAAGAGCTGCAGGCTGAGGTGGCTAAACTACCTGAGGCCAAACATCAAGCATGGGGACTTCACCCCAGAGGAGGACAGCATCATCTGCAGCCTCTACATTAGCATAGGGAGCAGGTACAGACAGACCCAGTTACCCACTCCCTCTTCTTTACAACTAGACTGCACTCACTGAACCCTCCATGCTAACCATTCTCTGATCAACATCTCCAGGTGGTCAATCATTGCCGCGCAGCTGCCGGGGAGAACTGACAACGATGTCAAGAACTACTGGAACACCAAGCTGAAGAAGAGGCTACTTGGCCGGCGCAAGGACCGCGACGCCCACCACCGCCAGGGCGCCGCCGCCGGCGCCGCCACCAGTGAGATGTCCACCGACAACATGAACGACGGCGAGCGGGCGCTGAGCGCGTCGGCGATGGAGAGGATCCAGCTCTGCATGCAGCTGCAGGAGCTGCAGAACCCTCTGGGCCAACACCACAACCCCTTGGCATGGCCTGCTACCCAGAGCAACAACAACAGCTTCAACAGCAGCAGCAGCAATGTAACAGTGGCTGAACAGGGGCAGTCAAGCTCCATGAACGAGCACCTGATGAACGCGCAGCTGGAGGGCGGCGGCGGCGCCATGGACGGCCTGGGTTCGCCGTCGAGCGCGGAGCACTCGAACGTGATCAGCATGGAGGCCGAGCTTGAAGAGCTGCTCTATGGAGGGAAGGCCGGCGCCGTCGTCGAAGGCGGCGTGCAGCAAGGGGACGTGGACTGGTGGAGCTATGACCAGGGGAAGTCACCTGTGGGTTGCTGGGACTTCACCCCGGAGACGAACGCGGTGTTCCAGAACTACACATCTGTTTATGACATTTGAAGTGTGAATTAAGATATAGGGAGTTGATAGGGATTGTGTAGAGTTGGCTCTGGATTTGTGACATATGCATAAACTGGATCAAGCATCTTGTAAGAAATTCGTAGTAAGATGTAAGGGATAAATTAATAAATATATGTAACAATGCCATGTTCTAAGAAATTCTATGGCATGCTCCTGTCAAATTAAAGAACAGATAAAGGAAGGGGCCTGTGATGTTGATACAAGAAGTGAGGTTGGCAAAATTGTTTAGGTTGCTTTTCTTGGTGCCTCCACAAACACGGTTTCATATCTTCTGGCCTAAACACAGTTACAGTGGCAACTGGGACTATAATATAAAAAAGCATATATCTTTTTAAGTAATGCATGTGTTCCATGTCATTCGTTGGTAATCAACAGTGTCTTCTGTGCTCATCCCTGCTTCCTTTTTCATTATTAACTTAGTATATTCACACGATGTTATCTTTGGCGAATTTAGTACAGCCATTTCTACACATTAAAATCACATATTTTTGCAATTCCTGTCCAAATCAAAGTTTTTATTGTGCGTAGTGACTCTAGTACCATTTGCATGTAGAAACAGAGGACTACGTTGAAAAACAGCTACCCAGGCCTGAAGTACGTTGAAAAAATGGCAACACCGTTCTTGAAAATAAAGCGGAGAGCATGATATATATGATCGTCCTGAAGGGTATTCTGCATGAAGGCATGAAAGGTGTGTGCCGGACGGTTGTTGGCTGCGTCACTGTGTCAGCATGCTGACCAGGAATCTTCTTATAGGCCAGACGTGAGATGGGCTCATTCAACTTTTACTCATTAGCCAAAACAGGAAAGGGTTAATATAGCTGTCATGTGTGACAGCGTTGTTGGAATCACTCAAATACAGCAGAACAATAAGTCTTTTTTGGTCGACGCAAGCTACCAAAAAGGCTAGTGTGTTTGTGATAAACACCTAGAGAGCGAGCAGTGATTCCAACAAGGGTGAGTCAGTTTCATTTTCATGTGGTAATACTAGTTTTGTTAGTGTCCTAAAATCTGTACGTTCTTCGTTGGCACACTAGGCAATGTATAGCTAGCTAAAAATTTTACAGATTGTAGTCTATTTCTCAAATGATTAACAAGCTTGGATTTCTTTTAGGCTGCAATCAATTTAACAACAAAAAATTGCAGATGTACAATTCGAAGTCACCTTTTCATAATTTTCAGAAGGTTACAATTCAATAAACAAAAAGTACAATGTAAAGTTAATTACATGTTGAGTATATGAAATGTGCATAATTCTGTTTGACTTTCAGCTCATGCTTAGGCAACCTATTTGGTGTTAGTGAATCGATGAGTCAAAACTGTAGTACACCTTTCTTTTCGTGAGAACTGCCAATCATCCATGCATACAGCTCATCGACGTGCTCATTCTTTGTCGACAGAATTGCATGCCCACTAATGTAGGTTAAAAATTAATAGACACTCGATCGGACTATAAACTGCTTGTTTTGAATTGCAATTAATTGTAATATCGTCGGACAGATGCACAAAATTATCCTCCGTGATTGTATCTTTAGTTCAATTACCAATTCTAAAGAGTTACTCTGAGAACTATGCTATCATATTTGTGAGTAAGTCGTATCTTATGAATCTTCTCCGAAATATGTGGTTTTGCAGTGTAGCATCAGTGATATTTCCCCTCATACCACATGACACCATAGGTAGAACCTACCGAACATCTCCAAATATCATAGCCTTGACCCTAAAAGGCAATAAAAATGCCATTGTATCTTGTAAAGAACCATCACTCAACAACTTATCATTTCGTTGTAGCAGCTTCATCTCATATTTCAAAGCTTACAAAGCAACACATCAATACCACTATGTTTTCTACGTAAAATATAATTGCATATGCTATTATCCCTTATTTTGATTGGAATATTGAACCCAGAGTGTGTGGTGCAACCACCAGGCATGATCGACATTACTATACCAGATGTTGCACTAACAATTGCTATAAACCCCATAGAACACACCCTAGTAAATAGTTCAATGTGTCTTACAATAATGAAACCTCAACAAAGACTTTGTGGCTCCTTTTATTCAATGTGAATGTTTTTCTTTAAACACAACCTATAGCTCCATTATAAGCTCTCTCGAACAATTGTTGCTTGTACTAAATGAAAAAACAACTAACATAAAACTATCTTCTCAAAGGACTAACATAAGTTAACAACTACATATGACAACATCACTGTATAAATAAAAGTAAACAAGAATAGTATCTTATTCTTCTAGTTTCGAAAGGTTAGCATATTTTGCACATCAAGCTTATGAAGTACATAATGTTCCTCAGGACCATCTAATGAACCAATGCCGAACTATTGTGGCTATGATAACAGTCTTCCAACATTGATTTAAAATTATTGTCCCACAATACACAAGTGTTGTGTTAGAAATATTTTTTGTGAATAGTATTATGAGAACATAATAAATTTATAATCTTATAAGCTTGGTCCAAATGTCACCTAGTAACTTGAGTGTCAACAAGACCAATAATCTCACAGGCCTCTCTGAAAGTTGGATATATAACACGACGAACAGTTCCAATGTGAGCATATTAAGTTGCACCCTATATTGTAGGAGCACTCTAAGAAGTGACCACCTAAAATACCTTGTAAACAAATATTTATCTGCATTAAGATCCACTCTATTTATCCAAAATTACCTTGTAAGCATGGACCTATATGATTTGACCGTAGCTTTGTAAGCGACCATATGCACACAACGATAATGCACTTGCATTTTCCGAATAGTCAATGAATAGAAACAAAATAAAACAAAACATTTTGTGCTATATTGGTTGGTTTTATTGATTTTTGCTTCTCCATTATCTGGCTAGTTCACTATGAAGGAGGAATTATCATACCTTTATATATGTACTTATATAGGTACTCAATTGCCTTAACACTATAAAAAATCTCTTTGTTATGACAATTATATCACATAATGATGAGGTTGTAATGCGAAATCAATATATTATACAACTATGATATGAATCCTTCCTTGCTAGGTGACATCACAAAATTGTCTTGGGTAGAAAAAATGATATATTTTGTATGGAGAGTGTTGATTGAGACTACCACATGGATCATGAATCATATGCTGACAAACAATTCCATACACAACAAGGTACTTCTCTAGGTCATGAAGCTCTGGGCATATGTACTCGTCATACTCATTGGGATTGCCTGACTTACTCCATGGTGCCCTAATGAATATGAAGTGCTCATGTGGCAAAACCATCTTCTTAAACCCATCACATGGGCCCACACTACTTTTTAAAAGAGGTGTCATATGGTTACTTCTTGTAGATTACTGTACTTGGGGGTAAGTTATGAAGTCTTGGTGATTATGACAAGCACGTATCAATCCAGCTTTATTAACCCCAAGAAGTAACCTATTTTGCATGATCTTGTCTGCAAGCACATGATGCATGGCTTATGTTGTACTCTCAATCAACATCCTCCATGTGTGGTAGACAGACAATGCATTTTCTCTATCCTTGACAATTTTGTGATGCCAACCATCAATGAAAAGACTATATCTTGTTTATAAGAAAATGGACAATGGACAAAAAGTAATGACCATGAGTCATGAGTTGGGTAATAGATGGGATGTTCCTCACAGCCATACTTATGTGGTATTTCTAAGCATATTAACTTAGAGATTTTTGTAGTGTCAAGGTATAGTTAAGTACATGTACAAGTGCATATAAAATGGCCATAATTGTTTGTCCTTCGTTATGGACAATCATATAATGAACTGACAAAAAACAATGAAACCAAACAATACAAAGATGTAAAGGTGTGTAACAGATATAGAGTTGTTTACATTTTCTTTGTATCCTACGTCACCACCCATTTTGCAAATGCAAGTGCATTTTGACGGTATACATGTGGTCACTTACAAATCTTAGATAACATGTATAATGTTGAGTAATGGGATAAATCATATGGGTCCATGCTTATATAGTATATCCGGATAAATACAATGCATCATAATTTTTTTTATATAACAGGATGGGGTTGGAGCCCCTACATGTTATATATTAAAGCCAGAAAAGTTGTGTACAAGAAGCGAAGAACAAAAACGAAAATAAAGATTACATGATTGAGTCTCGCCACTCTCTAATTTGCGTAAAGTATTTTACCTTTGCTCTATGGATAACCATGGCAAAATCATGTTGAAAGATCAATTTTGTTGCTTCAGGGGTAAAGGATTGCTAGTTGAAAATCACATTATTTCTTGATGTGTGTATGCTCTAAGTCATCAGTATAACAATCCCCATAAAGAAGAGTGATGCAATTTTTTGTTTCAGCGCTTCTAAGGCTTCAAATGGAGACAAACTCTGCTGAATAGTCGGCCCTATAGTTTGCCAGCAGAGTATAGTAGATGGGCAGCTAATGATGAGGTGTTAAATTATTTCATCCTTAGTTGCCTGATAAAAAGTATAAATGTAATCATCAAGATGCATATTTTGTCGTCTTAACATTCCCCTGGTGTTTAACCTATCTTTGAGTAGCAGCCAAAAAAAAGATCTTGCCTCAATTCGCAAGTGCTCTTCCAAACCCATTTCAATGATACATGTATTTCTTTGTGCCCTTTCATTATCTTGTAGGCTTTCTATGATGAATACGAGTTATTTCCCCATATGTACCCCAAATGTCCTGAGCTCCATTCAAATGGCATCCAGTTATCTGGTTGTAGAGAAGTTGGTATTGGTGAAAGGCTTGGGTCGACAGAGGTAAATGAGAGAGAGTATATAGATGTTTTGATGAAGCTGCCATCAGAAGGGAAATACTTTTGCTTCCGGTGAAGGAGTTCAATTCAGGGTAGGCCAATTTTGGGACTGTACCATTCCACAAGTCATCCTAGAGAAGAACTATTTGACCATTGTGCGGCTGTACTAAAGCTAGCCCCTTGTATTGATTGAGCAATTTGATTATGTCTCTCCACCAGAATGACCCCTTTTTACTATTGCCAGGTAGCTTACCGTTGGTTGTAATTTTCCCACACTAGTTTTACCCATGGGAGGTTGGCACTGTTGAAGAATTTGTGCAGTATATTCATCAACAAAGCATCATTTTGTACTGATATGTCCAGAACACCAAGGCCCCTTCCTCATTTGGTAGGCAAGCCATATGCCATGGAGCTTTGGGAAGTTTTTTTGTTTGCAAGAGCATTACCCCTCCACAAGAGATGTTTTTTGTATTTGTCTATTTTCTTAAGGAAAGTTGGAAAAGTTATCAGGATGGAGTTATCCATGGTTAGCTTGCATCCTTGGCACAAGAGGTTTGAGTTCACTAGCAACCTGTTTTCACATCTTTTGACTAGGGGCATGAAATCTTGAACACATGGCATAGTGAGTCCCAGAGCCATTCCCAAATAAGTGGAAGGAAGTGAGCTAGTAGCATAGCCAAAAGCTTATGTGAGTATTTTCATTTGTTCCTCTGAGATGTTGACGGGTACCATGATGGACTTAGAGTAGTTGACTTGAAGACCAGTTGAGGCAGCAAAGTGTTCTAAAATACTCTAGTTGTAGTTGGGTATGACAACCTCCCATAATAATCAAAGTATCATCTGCATATTGTATTATTGGGAAGTCTGAACCAGCCCCAGTGGTGAGTGGTAGATTGATGAGATTATGAGCCTTGGCCTAATTTAAGATTGTTCAAGGAAATTTGTGGCTAATACAAAGAATAGGGAGGAAGGGATTCCCTTGTCTAACACCTCTCCTGCAATGGAAGACTTTTCCTGGTACTCCATTCAGGAGGATAGAAGAAGTACCAAGTTAAAAATAAGTTGCATCCAGTGGAGCCACTTCTGCCCAAAACCTTTTTGTTCCATTACTTACAGCATGAGCTCATGTTCCACCTTGTCAAAAGCTTAATCAAACTCTAGTTTCAAGATCACCAATTTTTTCTAGACTTGTGGCAAAGATGGATGTATTCAAGAGACCAAGCCAAACAGTCCTGAATTGTTCTAGTCTTTATAAATCCATACTAATTAAGGTGGATGAGGTCCATAATCTTCAGTTGAAGCTTGTTAGCAACAAACTTTGTTATCATCTTGATGGAGCAATTCAACAATGATATTGGTCTGTAATATGCCACAGTGATAGGGCTATCATGATTTGGTACGAGGGTAATGTGGGAACCATTGATGCTTCGTATGCATAATTCTCCATCATAGAATGAAGTGATCAGTTTGTAGAAGTCATTGCAAATGATAGGCCAACACTTCTTTATGAAATCTATGTTGAAGCCATCAAGGCCTGTAGATTTATCAGATGGTAAATTCTAGATAACTTGGTCACTTTCTTCCTTGGTGAAGGGGAGCTCTAGGCATAAGAGGCCAGGATGGGGCTAGAGCATAGATTCTAGATCAAAAAAGGATGTTGGTAAATTCAGATTGGCTTAATCTGTCTTTATATGATTCCCGTAGAAGATCTACCTTACTATTGTGATCAAAATGTTGAATCCCATTACTATCTGTTAGGGAGGTCACTGTGTGTTTCCTAAACTTAATAGTAGCATTAGCACGAAAGAATTTGGTATTGCCACCACCATATTCCACCCATTTTGTGGTTCCTCTTTACTTCTAGTATATCTTCTGCTGATTTAGTAGGGATATAAGCTGCTTGTTGAGAGCATCTCTGAAATTCCATTCATGTAAGGCAAGATTCCTAAACTCCTCCAAAACATCAAAGAATTGTATAAGAGGTTTGATTTGAGCAATAGAATCTCCTAGGCTTGATATTGTGGCCCTCCAAGCTTTTAAGACACTTCTCATGTTCTTGAACTTTGTTGTGATAATTTTGGCAGAATCTATGTGATATGTTGCAATGTTCCATCGATGTTGCACTACTGGGATAAATTGTTCATGCTTCATCCAAAAAAAATTAAATCTGAATACTTTAGCTTTGGGAATATGTGTGTTAATTGTCACCACACATAGTACATGATCTGAACTTTCCATTGTTAAGGTGTGAGCAAGAGTGCCTGGATAATTGTTGGTCCATGAAACTGATGTAAAGAATCAATCTAATCTTTCTAGGAGAAGTGATCATTGTTTATTGGACCATGTGTATTGTCTGCCTTTGAGAGGAATTTCAACAATGCAAAGTGCACTAATTGCTTTATTGAACATGAGTATGTTATTGACATAAGCTCTAGGTTTATCCATGTCCTCCAGCTTCCTCGTGAGGTTAAAATCTCCTAAAAGAAGCCAGTCAGTATCATTTGGCATTTGTATATTTTTGAACCAGTATATAAATAGAACTTTGCCTTCATCGATACATGGGGCGTATATATTGGTGAGGATCCATGATGCTCCTGAGTGTAAAGAAGAAAATCCAACCGATTATGCATATTCATTCTCAAAGATGAGGTCTCCATCCATTTTAGAACCATTCCAGATAGTAATAGACCATCTAGAAGCCCCGTTGGAGGGAAGGAAAACAAATCGATTCAAGTGGGCTGGGCAGAAGTGTTTAATAGCTTGCATATCAAAAGAAGAGTGTTTAGTCTCCTTAAGACTAACTATGTTGCATAAGGCTTCTTTGATTATATCTCTAATTGAATTCCACTTCTGATTAGAGATACTGCCATGGATATTCCAAGATAGAACTTTCCAGGATCTAAAATTACTAGTATTCATAGATTCAACCAAGGAAAGTAAAGAGCAACTACATATACAATATGTGGAGGAATCGGGTGAATGAAACACAAAAGAATAAGTATGACAGACCGGCACACAGCTTTAAATAAGTTCAGGGGAAACAAAAGATTGGACGGCCTAGGACACAGGGCCAGAGCTGCTTCTGATCAATTGATATTAGCTTCATCGTTATATGTGGATTTTTTTTCCTTCTTGGACTTGGCTTGTTTCTGTGCCACAGGCTTGGAGACTGAAGCTTGGATCCTTTTGGAGTTTTACTAATTGTTTTCTTGAACATCTTTTTCTTGGATAAAATGGCTTCATCCCTAATATCATGAGCTGGAAGGTAGTACCCAAGTTCTTAACAACTGATATTGATAGTGTGGGAGGCTTTGCCTTGCATACTATACAATTTTTTCTGAATAGGTACTTTTGTTGAGAAAGAGTGATATTGAAGAATACTATACAATTTATCTTGATGAGAAAGAGGGACTAAGAAGAAGCCTACGGTGTGCACATATTTAGTACCACATTGCTAGTTAAGAAAGGGTGGAGCCAACTTATAAGTCGTGGTCTTCTAGCCATAGCACCTTCGAGTTAACACTTGTATACAAAGTGAGGATGAAAGAGTAAGCAGGGTTCTATTTGTACGCCTGCACGCCTCTAAGAAGGGTTGTGTGGTGCGACGTCCAACTTATAAGCCTTCAAGTTAACCCTTCTACACGAAGCAAGGACGAAAGTGTAATGGTGCGGTTCTGGCGGGCAGCGTGTTACTACAATGTTGAGGGTTTGCAACTTTCATATCCTTAGAACTATTCGTATTTCATTGTGTCATACGCCTAACTTTCAGAAAAGACTTATAATGTTATATATGAGCCTTGTTGAAACTGGTAAATCGCTACATGACTCAAGGCTACAACAATTCATATACCTTAGCTCACAAGTGATTGTGAGGAGACAGACCATGGAGGAAGATAATCCGATGATGGGTAATGGAGGTGAGAATGTGAAATTACCTGAATGGATCGGAGGGGAGGAGGCATTTGCATCTCATTGGTGTGGTCAACGTTACTAGCTTCATCACTGAGGAACCAGATGAAATGGCTAGGGGTGATATAGACCATTTTATAGATTGGGGGGGTTATGTAGTCCAACCCCATATGTGAGGGGGTGATCTAGACTTTTTCCTTAGTTTATTTGCTTAGGAGTAGCCACACTAGGAACTAACCTTGGCTAATCTAAGTCTGCATAACATAGTGCAAGAGGTGTTTGTTTGGTTTAGTTGCATAAGGTAAGCATGGTTTGGCTTTTGCATGTTTGGTTGCTTGGATTGACAGGCCACCAATATCAAAATCGAGCTTTCCATAGCTCATCTCTGCCATGGGGACAATTCCTCCTCCTCTAGCATGCATAGCCTTGTGCCCCTCGAGCCAAAGATCAGAGAAGGGCGAACATCGTACTCTGCTCCCTGCACCAAGGCCTCACCGTCAGCAACTCGCAAGGCAACGGTGCTTCGAATCCCGCCCCTCCACAGGTTCATCGTCGGTGGGCGGCCACATCGTCTCCACCACGGGGTGATGTCGCATCCACCATCACCGACGGATGGTTGTGTCAGAGAAGCCAAAGCAATAGGCCAGGGAGCGGCGGTGGCGATGATGGCACGAGGGGCGGCGAACTCTCTCTCTCTCTCTCTCTCAAGGAGGGAGAAGACCATAGCATCAGGTGTTGTGGTGAACAAAGGAGGAGGTGAGTATAACATGCATCCAAACAAAGGTGCAGTGCATTACATAAGCCTGGGTAGGGAGTTGGCCACCCAACCAATCACTCCCTACGTAATTATCTGGAGTTAGTAAAGGAATATGCTATCGAGGGGAGTAGGCCCGGCATGATGGCTTGGCAGCGGACAAGTAACTAAATTTGCA
Source organism: Echinochloa phyllopogon (assembly GCA_033239725.1). NCBI lineage: Eukaryota > Viridiplantae > Streptophyta > Magnoliopsida > Poales > Poaceae > Echinochloa > Echinochloa phyllopogon. The sequence goes on along the minus strand of BTCW01000015.1, from coordinate 14,767,800 downwards.
ACATCTTACCTTATGTTCACGCGTTTGATTAGCAGCCATGTCTAAGGTTAAGCCTGGCAAAATTTGGCAGAGTTTATAGCATTGGTTTGATAGCTAAAATCATCTAAACGCATTAGATTCGTTAGAACACCCCTCTTGATGTCTCAGTTTGCCACCGTAAAAAAATCTTTAAAAAGCAAAAAATTATAGCAAATATTTCTCTTTTTTGCATCTATATCTATCTATATATACTATAAAGATCCAAAACTTTCGACAGCCGACGAACCACCAGTCATTGAAACATTATCCTCCTACGACCGCACATGTCCGGCTCTTTTTTCGTCAAACCACGCTTGACGAAACAGTCCGAACCCAGGACGACTCAACGTCAAATGTACATCTATACTATAAAGACCCAAAACTTTCGACAGTCGATGGACCCACCAATCATTAAAACATTATCCTCCTACGACCCCACCTGTCAGGCTCTTTTTTCGTCAAACCTTGGACGACGCATCGTCAAAATATACGGGAACCAAAGGTGACATGCCCTATAATGCATGAACCCATTTACCCAAGACTCCTCATCGTTAAAACAGCAACGCCAGAGTTGGTAGAGGGTTTGCATATACAGTCCGAAAGACATATTTTTAATCTAAAATAACCTGAGAATTAAGGTAGCACGCGTGTGTCCACGCGCGTGGGCATATTTGCTAGTTAGGTCTTGGGGGATAAAGATGGAGGAAAATTGAATGGGCCGCCATGGCCCACCCAATGACCCAATCCATTCACTTCCCCTAGCCCAACTGCCCCAATACCCAAGTCCTCCCCCGAAGTTACAGACATTGGTTATGCAGAAAGTTGACGAACTATACTCTGCCGCAGAAGTCCTCTGGCGCAGCCCCAGCCCAATTGTATGTCCAAAGTTCGAACTACTATTGTTATGAGGAAGTAGGCAAGCCTGAAGTGAGCAGATGTTGCTGATACAGCTCCGCAATATTATCCGACCAGAAAGTCATTACGCCTGTAAATTTTGTTGCGTATACTCCGTACTAAATATGCAAGGAGCAATCTTGCTAATAATGTAGCAGAGCGTCATCGAAACTGAACTGGGCAAGTGATTCCGTGCAACCAAAATCAATGATGTTCTACACTTCTACATGCTCGATGAGAAACCAGCAAAACTTTGTTCCAGACACCATTTGTACATAAAAATTGGACATGCGGAACATCGCAAGGATCCAGCCTCTTTATTACCTGCACAGCGCCGACAAGATGAATTTCAGTGGGAGCTGCTGATTATTATTACATTTTCTGATCCCTCCAAGTAGCACAAGCTCACGCACTAGGAGAACTGTCAGCGACCAACAAGCAGAAGTTTGAGCAATGCCATCCTTATGTAGAGGCCATTCTTAGCCTGCCTAAAATATGCAGCTCTTGGATCACTGTCAACATCCACCGTGATCTGCAAAAGAATTTATCTCATTTAGATTTCTTGGTCAGCATTTGACTGCACTGAGAAATAGCAACAAATATCAAAGAAAAGACGCAGTAGCACATCAGTTATCCATTAATAACCAAGAGGCCAAGATTGCTGAATACTTGGTAACTACCATAGTTACGTCATCAGTTATGGTAAACATAAATGATTTTCACTGACGCTAATCCATATTGCTCCTTTGTTAAAAAAAATGTGGCCAATAATGCTCCTAAGAATGTGAAAAAGTTCTAACCACCAACTCCACAAAATTTAAAGCAAGTAGACTCATGTCAAGTATACTAAAGATCCATAATATGACATCCATTGGAACCCATTGCAGACCAGTGCTGTGGCTAAGCAGCTCCCGAGTTTACAGGAGGTTTTGACATTAGATGATTGGGACATCATATACATACTCAACGAAAAACTCATACAGTGGTTTTGACATTGGATGATTGGAATGTGATAACTATACTTAAGGAAAAATAGTATATCTACCTACACAAAGCCAACCATTTGGTAGAGTAACTACAAGTCAAAACAGACAATCTTTGCACTTCCAATCACAGGTTCACTAAGGGCCAGTTTGTGGTTATTGCACTGTGACCTGCTATGCTGGATTTAATTGGAAGTCACTATGGAATAGCAGTTGCCAAAAATCTAGCATCTTGTTTGGTAGTTATGTCATCTGATAGTTTGTGCTTGCCTATTTCCTCTCATAAATATTTAATATAACTATTTTAATTTTTTCTCTTATTTAAAACCCAACAGGATATCCTTTCAAGCTTTCAACATGAACAAACACAAAAAAAAACTAAAAGTGTACGCAAGATTATCATTACCCACCATAATGCCGAGCAGAGCCTATTGCTATTAAACTGTAAAGTCCTAACACTTAGTATCAGATGAAACTGTTAGATGTTCATGAAACACAGGGAAGACAAAGCCAGGTCTCACAGTTAATTCTTGATGTCAACTACAACTAATTACATCTCACCGGGACAGACTACTACGATGAATACAGTGAAAATAATCCGATTCATAAGGACATATCTAACCTCATCAAGCCTTGGAAGGGGATGCATGATCACAGCATGCTTTGGCAGCACATCTAAGACCTTCTTGTCCACGATGTACTTACCACGAGCAGCTTCGTAAAGATCAATTCTCTCACCAAATCTTTCTTTTTGAATACGTGTTTGATAGATAACATCACACTTGGATGCTACCTCCAACAAATCTGAACTTTCTTCCCATTCAACACCTTGGGAATTTAAGTAGTCCTTGATGTCATCCTTTGGACAGAAAGGGGCCAAACAGTCAAACACCATTTCATCCATTAGTCTATTACATATGGCTAAAATAGAGAATAAAAGAAACCAAAGTCAATGATGTTTGTTGACAAAAGTAGTACCTTCATTTTAACAACATCAGGAGATACAAAGTATATCTTAATGTTCTGGTATTTCGCAATCAAATAGGCCAGAGAACGAACTGTCCTTCCATTAGCAAGGTCACCGACCAAACCAAGTTTTATTCCATCTAGTGTGCCAATTTCTCTCTTTATTGTGTACACATCCAACAAAGCCTGAAGAAAAGAATAAAATTACCAATTAGAAAAGATACTACAAAATCCTCAAAACTGAAAGATAGAAGCAACATAAAATATACTTCATAAAGTTTTGTTTTTGAGAGAAGGTACAGTCCAATGAGTACTATCTTACTTTACTATCACTATCAACATGATGTAGCAGATACAGATACAGAGGTATTCCTGATGAACCTTTTGGTACATGATGACTACAAACAGGTAGCTGTAAATATGTTTGATAGTTTGTGGTACAACGAATTCTTGCTGGTGCAGAATATACCATCAGGAAGTTGCCAACACAATGAAGTCCTAGTCAATTTATAAATAAATAATACAAAGTATATGCCAGTAGATGATCTGTTTGAAGGTGATCTGCAAATGGTTTATTCCGTTGTGGTCATTTTCATTCTTCCAATGCTACTAATATCATACAAACAAATACTAAATGGAGCATCAGATAGGTCCAGAAACAAAGACAAACAATGTGAGGAAATGCTTAAAGAATATCCAGGCAAAGCCTTTGAATAAGTGCACATCCTTGTCTTTTTGCCAAACTCGAAAGTGGCAAATCAAACAGTTCATTGTTGCTTGTGAATAGCTTCACAACATCCCAACTAATGACTAGATCATTATCCACTACAGTGCAGTTTTAGCTCTTGTCCCAAGATTAAAAAAACTTTAAGAAAGAGAGCCACATGGGGGTCAGAAACTGAATATTACCTGGGTTGGGTGTTGCCCTGGCCCATCACCTGCATTAATAACTGGAATATTTGCAGTATCAGCAGCTCTCCTTGCAGCGCCACTTTCAAAATGTCTCAGAACAATAATATCAGAATAACCCTCAACAGTCCTTATGGTATCTGCAGCATGGATGGGCATGGTTAGTAAGCTCGAGCTCCCTCAAGAAGATGCAGAAATTGATAAAAGTGGATACAAATAGTAAATTTAGAATTAATATAATTACATACATAGAAAAAGGTCAACCTGTGCCCCGCTGCATCCTTTCCTTTTTCTCTTTAATTAATTTAAATCCATTTCAAATTCAGATTTGACTAATTCAGTATTGAAATTTAGAGGTAAATCCAAAGCTGATGATAGAAATATCTAACCAGAATATAAATCAATTTCGAACTTCAAGTTTCACTAATTCAGAATTGAAATTTAGGAGGAAATCCGAAATTGGCAATAGTCAACCCACGGCAAGTGACAATAGTTTACCAGAAAACTTGAAATGCCCGTTTTCCTCGTTCACCCGCTCACAACATCCATCCTCAACGGCACCCAAAATTACCCGAATTTTCAATGGAGCACCGACCTTCCCACTCCATCTACTACCTCGCCAACCCAAAACCTCACGGGATTCTCAGAGACAGCTGAAGCTCACCTTCGAGCGTCTCCCCCTTGGCGGCCGAGGAGAACTCGCGCGCGTTCTCGGTGGTGAGCACCTCCCCTCCGAGCCTCCGCATGGCGGCCTCGAAGGAGAGGCGCGTGCGCGTGGAGGGCTCGTAGAAGAGCGTGGCCATGAGGTACCCCTCGAGGACACGGCTGGGGGCGCCGTGGGAGCCCCGCTCCACGGCCTCCATCTCCCGCGCCACCTCGAAGATGTCGTTCAGCGAGTGCCGGTCGAACTGCTGCGCCTCGATGACGTCGCCCAGGCGCGCGGCGGTGGTGGCCTGCGGCTGCGGCGGCGCGGCGGCGGCGGTCGCGACGGAGGCGGTGGCGGCGCGGCCGCCGCCGCAGCGGAGGCCGGGGAGTTGGGAGGGCGTGAGAGAGAGGTGGGAGCTGCGGCGGGCCGAGGGAGGGAGGGGGAGGTGGGGGCGCGGGAGGGCGGCGCGCGCGGCGGCGGCCATCGGCGAGGGGCGGCGGGAGGTATGGAGGGTTTAGGGTTTTGCCGTTCTGGGAAGAAGCAGGGAGTGGCGGGCGGCGGGAGCTCGCGAGATTTTGCCTGCAGGTTGTTTTGGTCCTGTGCTGTGGACTCGTGGTCATCGTGGGTTGCGGTCAACCTAACGGGTGTCATGTCTGTATCAAGGGATCGGGAATATTTTTCTCGAGATAGCTTTGTAATTTTCGCAGCTTTTACGGGCCACTGTTACAAGCCTCGTATCATATCAAATTTTCAGTTTTTGAAGATATCTTTTTCTTGTGCCATCGTTCGAATCGTTTGATCTACGTATCCAATGACATCACGATACAATCTAGCTCTTAACATATTATTTAAAATTTTATAGAACCCATGTATTAGCAATTGTTTATCAACATCTTTTTTATTTTTATCTATTCTCTCCTTACTATTCCTGCTGAACACTCACTTGCGAAATCGATTTTGGTCTCTCTATGCCACATTAGCTAAAAGCTGAATCAGCCAGCGACATCGCCACCATTAGAGACGGCCTAAGTAAGCTCAAACCAAGGTCTTACAAGCATATGCATTTTTTTATATCGTTTCTCTTTTCATATAGTCATTGTATACTATAGGTGCGTCGAGTGTTTATATGCTTTAAATGTCCATAATTTTCATATGTAGTGATCATAGATTAATGGCAATTGCAGCGACTACAGCCGATAGCTTTTGGCCTTTGCTCCTCTTTTTTGCCTTTTAAAAGCTTTGGAACTTGGAGATTAGAGCAAAATATTTTAGGTTTCATAGCATTTTCAAAACTCTACATTCATACGCATGAAAATAGAACCAGAAGTTGAGTAGGACCTTTTCTCAACCGTCTATGGCATGCTATTTTGACATGACACGAAACTATGGTCGTTAACAATTTTATCGGATGTCTTCGAAGAGACATCTATGGTTGTTAACAATGTAATCCCTATTTCAGTGACATTTCTATGAGGGGGGTGAATCTTGAGCTAACGCGATATGATGTGCTATGATTCGTGCTTGGACCTTGCTAAGAGCACCGACAAAGATGAAATGTTACCTTTTCATCTAACAAGGAGAAGTTCATGTTTTTTCTAAAAGTAACTATCTATTTATCTGTCGAATTTTATGGTGTTCCATATATTTTTTTCTAATGTTGCATGTATTATCCTCCTGTGTTTTATATGCGAATATGAACTATTATGTGACATGGTAGAGCAAATGTTTGAAATATCGTAAAATAGCATGTGCAACATCAATAATTCTTCCATATTTTCTTCTCCTCAATTATGAAACATTTTGCAAGATCTCAAAGCAATGCTTGAAACGTCAGAGAACAATATATGCAACAAAAAAAGTTCAAAAAATTTTCTCCTAAAAAACTGTCGACCTATAAATAACAGACTCTTTCTAAAATGATGTAATATTTTAAACACTCTTTAAAATATAAATCCTTCAAGAATTCTAGGTCCCACGGAGACAAAGGAGGATGGTGCGAGCGTCGTACACTAAAAAGAGTTTTCCAAGATCAGTAGACATTGTCATTGAAATTGATTAGTGCATTTGAGTATGTATTATTCCATCAAAATGTGTGTGCTTATCATACTCGACGGGAATTTTAAGGCTACTATATCAAAGAGCTATTATCAAGTACCTTTAATTTGTTGCCTATGCCTTGGCGTTTTTGTGTTAGAAATTTTATTACTTTGTTTTCATTTTCTTCAACTTTTAACAATTTTAGAAGAATATACAGCCACTTCGAGCTTTGAAATTTAAGTTTTGATAAATGTGATCTGTGCTGCTTGATTTTTTGCGGCAATAGCTAATTATTTGTTAATATGGTTGAAAGTTTGATTGTCATTGATCCTGGGTCTCTAATAAAATTAGTGTCGAATAAGTATTTTTCAATCAAAAATATTATGGTGTTACACTTTTGTTATGAATTTATGACACAAATTATCATAATAGTTTAATCCAAAAACATCGTATATTGGCGCAAAATTGTTGAAATGTTAGCACAACCTGATCTCTTAATGTGCACCGAGATAAGGATGGTTAAATATCTCTAAATTATATGTGCAAAATCACCTGACCAGGAACATCCGATGTGCGCTGACGAAACTGACAATCTCAAGGAGATGCAAGCTGGTACAAAAACCAGAGGCAATTCCTATATCCTTGTTTCGTTTCTCTTTGCTCACCTTGTCATTTAGCTACAACTCAATCAAACTTCTTGTCGCCGAAGATCACATATTTAAAATAAAAATAAGAGAATATAGAAATATTTTGGACATTGACATCATATTGTTGAACCTAAACGCAGATTCCCATCATGAATTTTGAACTCTAAAGAATTAGTCGAAACAATATGGTCTAGCTAGAATTCTTTGGATCTTAAAGAAAATGTACGAAATCACAAAGTGGATGATACTCCATTGCCTTTGAGGAAAAAAACAACAAATTTTGAGAGCTTTTGAACTCAGGTTGAGAATGAAAAGGCTGATAAACACAACTCAAATCACATTACCGGAGTCCAAATAATTTGTGGAAGTAGATAATTAGATTACTTTGTGGTGTCTTATTAAATGCCACGAGAGAGCCATAGAGAATGACAAACCAAGTGGTGGTGGGTCGAGGAAAACAAGACCACGATATCATGGAGCGAGACATGATGTTGTGCCTGCGCTTGAGTGTTTAGGGTCACAACTCGCATGTGAGGATCATGAACCTAGCAACACATTCCGTATTTCTATGGTACCCACTTTGTTACGATGACACGATCAATGAGACAACATGTACTTTGATAGGTTGGCTAATGCATCTATGAGACCTGCCATTCTAAATGACATGGTGACTTCGTGCATACGTAGAGCAATAATCAGACTATTGAATTGGATCTATCCTTAAGCATTGTAGAACTTTTATATGAGAATGTGAGACTATATGAAATGTTTTCTCTAATAAATTTGATCGGAGAAAGGGTAAGTTGGTCTTGACTCCATACGATAGATAGAGAACTTTAAGGGCACCTCCGGTGTCTCTCCAATTCGAAACTCTCTATAAACATCGTTTTTTCTTGTTTGTGAAAAAACTCTTGTTTTTTCTTGCTACTGCTACGTTACTCTGTCCATAATTGACAAAGGATATGATAGTCTAACTAATTTAATTAGCTTACGATCTAAACATCCAACTAAAATTTAACCAGGTACTTTTTCGGTAGCTAAAACAAATCACTATAAATTAGCTAGCTAATTTTTATATTGGATCATCCAAACATGATCTTATACAGCAGCAATAGAAAAGGTTAAACAAAACAAAGGAGACTTTTTGAAAATCAAAATGTCCAAAGAAGCTATTTCTATTTTATTTATTGGAGATTCCCCTAACTTTCCTACCAAACCAAAACCAAACGAGTTGAAGAAAAAACGCCGAACCACCATAGCCTTTCTTTCCCCTTCTCGGCTCCCGGCCGCGAAGTCGTCGTTCCTCGGCTTCGGTACTCGCGCGCGCCAGCTCACTCCCTCCCCTCTCCCAGATCTTCCTCCACCCCTCCCACAGAATCCCAGATCTCTCCCAGCCCCGGCGCGCGGAGCTCCGGATCCCTAGCGCCGCCGCGGGTGCCAGGCCGCGAGCGTCGCCATGGGCATCGTGTTCACGCGGCTCTTCTCGTCGCTCTTCGGCAACCGCGAGGCCCGCATCCTCGTGCTCGGCCTCGACAATGCCGGCAAGACCACCATACTCTGTAAGTCGCGCCCCGCCCGCCTCGTCCCCTTCCCGTCCCCGAATCTCCGCGGGGCCGCCCCGGATCTGCGGCGCCCCTTCCGCGAGGGTTCCCGATTCTGATCCGTTAGTGTGTTTTGGTTCGTCTTCGCAGATCGCCTGCAGATGGGGGAGGTCGTCTCCACGATCCCAAGTGAGCTCCGGTTCTGATTCACCGACTCTGCCTGTGCATTCCTTGGTGGATTTGATTTATTGTCGTGTGTGTTGCTGCAGCGATCGGGTTCAACGTGGAGACGGTGCAGTACAATAACATCAAGTTCCAAGTATGGGATCTCGGTCAGTTGCTCGGAACCTGCCGCTCTCTTTTGCATCCAGATTGATCATCGTCTGTTTAGAATTGTAATTTCAAACTGAAGCATAAGGGACTATTGTGTGATGCGGGCAATTGAAACTGAGCAGGATTGATCTATCAAGTGCTGATTTTGCGGAAGATAATTGAAATTGCACCCCATTTTGTATGCTTGGACCGAATCAGAATGGAATTTCATTCAACCCATGCATGCTTATGCCTGTGCGCAAGTAGTTGTTTTGTTTCCATCTAATAATGTAGCCGTTTCTTTGTCTTGTCATTGTTTCCATCTATTTTTAGCTGAATACACTAATTTGAACCTATCAATTTTCCCAACGTTTACTGCTTATTTGCTGGCCTCCATTTGTGCTACCCAAGTTAGCATGTTATTTTAATATATCAAGCTTCCAAACACAACTTGCACTAAATGTTGGCCCATTTCATGTTAAGGTTTCAAGGACCCATTATTCTCTTTTTTTGTCTGATATACGAGTCACTATCTTTTACTGGTTATCCATGCTGGGTTTGTTTTCTGGCGGAATGGGGTGTTCAAATTTCAGAATGGCTACGCTATCGTAGTTGCATACCTTAGTTCAGAGAACTGTGACCGGTTGTTTCAATACTTTATTATGCCTGGTGTATTATCGTAGTGGGACATTTTGATCTAAAAACTCTGGCATTTAACTGCAAGGTCATGCTAATACTGTGTGGTTAGTTTGAACCTGTCTGCTAATAGCATCTTACGCATGATACTTGCGCTCTTACACAACTCTAGATCTAGAAATGAAGGAAAGGTAGAGAATTTAACACAAAAATGAAGTCAGAATCTTGTTTGTGGTTATTTCACAAAAAAAGCATGATGTTTGCACAAGTGAGCAATTATAGCCAGGAAATATGCTTCAATTTTACTTTCCTGGCCACTGTTGTACTTGAATTTGGAACAAATAATCACTGTACTTGGCCCACCCAGTTATTGGGACTCTGAACTTTAGAATAGTAGAGGAAAAAGAATGAAACCTAACTATCTTGGTTTGATACTTGATGATTGAAATTGGCTTATCCTTATGAAGCCAGGCTTGTGAAGAAAAGGTCTAGTGTCGTTACCATTTAACACTACATATAATCACTTTCCTTTGTTTTAGTTTATGCATGATGTGAAGTCTTAACAAAAGTTGCCAAATTCTTGCACAAAAGTCGCCATGAGAACATAAATTGTAACCAAACAGCATCCTTACTGTAGAATTTATTGCCCTTTTGTTACCATGGAAACCTTTTTTTGTTAGTGCATTGTATTTTCCAGGCAAATTATTTTGGGAAAACATCAATATTAATCGATTGTTTATCCACATGGACCACATCCAAGAATACCCCATGTCCCTATGGTTCATGTATTGTACGGTTGTACTGTGTTTACTACTTGTGTTGTTCAACTGCAAATTGAATCGATAGTTAACCTTTTAGTGCTACCACTTTAATTCTGTTGGCATTTGTAAATTTTGGTCCTTCGAAATATCCATCTTTCAGTATTAATACCAACTTTCTTCTTGACAGGTGGTCAAACAAGCATCAGGTACTGGCTCTTTATCATCAATGCCATTTCAGACGCAAACAGTACTAGTGCCTTTATTTAGTCGATGGAAAACAGTCCTAACTTAAGTTTCCACTACCACCTTTTTCATTTTTATCATCTTAAGTAATCGGTGGAGAAAATAGCCTGATTATACCCTTCTTCCACTTTAGTTCCCACAAACTAAATTGTGAGCTCTGTAATAACAGACATGTTTAATAAAGATCAAGATTTTTCTAAGGTAGAATGGTAAACATTATTGGATCAAGTATGAAAATATATTTCATACTACAGTTTTTGAGTAGCCTGTCCTGGGGCTTTACTACTATATGATGTACAACATGCCTAACATGGATTTAAAGCTTATTGGTCAATTCTTGTCATCATGGATCATTTCATTATTTGGTGGCGCAATGTATATGATGTATTATGTATAGTGGAATGGATAGGCAAGGAAACAAATCCAAATGAAGGATCTGATTAATCTTCAAAACATGGTCTTGTTGAATCATAGTAATTGTGGTGTAACTACTTTATCGGAATAGTTCTAAATTTGAACCAAGATATGATATTATATATAAGGGAACTTAAGTGCATGTCTTGATGCTTTTGTAACATTCGTTGCTGATAATATGCTTTTGTACTCTTTTCCGTGTGATTTTTTAGAAAAAGAACTCTAGGGTCATATCTTTATTGTAGTAGTTGTGTAAGTACTGTAATAGTCCATTTTCCTTTTCACCAAGTGTTGGAACAATTGTTTATGACGTGACATGAATTTTCCTGAATCTTAATACTCTTCCTGGGTTTCTTAGAAAAGACTGACATGTCAACCAGTTTGGATTTTCATTGCTGATCCTGCGTCATTCAAATATCAGAACTAGAACCATTACTTGGCATGGTGCATTTAAAATTTTCTCCATGAACTGAGACATTTAATTTTCCATGAATATCTGTCATCTGTGCATTTTCAGGCCATATTGGCGGTGCTACTTTCCAAACACCCAGGCTATAATATATGTTGTTGATTCAAGTGATACAGATAGGCTTGTAACAGCAAAGGAAGAGTTCCATGCCATCCTTGAGGTAATGGCCCACAGTCTATGAGTAGTAGGAAGCAATCTTATATACTTTTAGTGGCCTTATTTGATTGAGATTTAATATTTCTTGCCATTATCTGAGAAGAATAAAAAGGTTAAAACATTTTCACAAATGGATTTAATGATTATTCACGCTGATTGGAACACTGTAGAATCATGTTTGTCGATTACTTTCTAATGAGCACGTGCAAGTTGATGCCATATGCATGTATATAATGCACAAATGGATGTAATGATTATTCAAGCTGATCGCAACACTAGCATGTGATTTGTTGATTTTAATAAGTTGATGCCATATGCATGTTATAGTGCAAGGCATTTGAAGGCAGTGAAAGTGTTAGAAGATTGTTTGGCCATTCTTTTATTTGCAAACTGAACCTGCTTTTGGTAGGTTATGAATTCAACTGCTGTGTTGGAACTCGGAAGTAACAAGAACCTTTGGTGCATCAATTCATGAGATGGCAACAGAACGAATAAGCAATTCATACTAGTGGAGTTGGTTGTGCTCTATGTTAAATTGATTCCCGATACACAGGATCTCTTGAAAACAAGGGATACATCAACACAGGGATACATACACACACACACACATATATACATATATATTAGTAAATCTAAGAATAAAAAGAAATGTAAACGGGCTATGAACCGCAACATAGTTCATGAAGTGGAAAATGACGTGTTTTTGGCTAGCGAGCATTGTAGGAGGGTGGTACAATTTGAGGTGGAGTTAGCTAGGATGGGTTTTAACTTAGTACTGTTCTATCAGAAGCATCGATGTATTGGATTGGATACGTGTCTGACACTGTTACTGATATCTGGGATTAGGGGGCACGGGGGATAAAATATGTTGTGCTGCTTGATACACAGTATCACATTAGTATCATTGCATTTGTAAAATATTATACGACTTTGATTATTCATTCTAAAGCCCATACTTGATCTGTTTGTAATTTAGCATCTGGAACTTGAAATACTAGGCAATGTTTATACGCCTTTAAACCTATTGCAGAACTCTGACCTTAGTTATTTTTCTTCCAGAAATGGTAGTTTTGGCCCCCTCTCGAATAAGAAAGGCTAGTATGTACAGTTTGACCTTTATTTTGTTACATTTACTGATTTGGTACATACACACCTTTATTTGGCAGGAGGATGAGCTAAAAGGTGCCGTTGTCCTTGTATATGCAAATAAGCAGGTAAATGAAGCATTTTTAATTTCTCATACTGCAGTGGGTTTGGTACTTATCATTATTATCAGAGTTAAATTGCATGCATGTATTTCTGTGAATGAACACAACACTCAAAACACATGGAGAAATGCTATGTTTTGACTTCGACTGTACTACTTTAAGTATAAAGTGCACTTTCTTTTTGTAATATATAATTGTTGTTTTTCTACTATACAAGTGCCCTGCTTTATTGAGTTTAAGTTCTGGCAATATTTGCTTCACGTGTTTGGCTTCATAATTTTTTGTTGGAGACATTGGTAGATCCATGTAGCTTGCACACTCGTATCAAATTGTTTAAAGAAGGGTTCAGCAGGATGTACTCATCTCCAGAAGACATTGCTTTGAGTTGTGCCTTATGTTACTTGTACCCTGTAGCTATAGTTTACTGTATCTCATGTGTTTTTTTTACATTTTGTCTGACATGTCAGTTGTTTTCATATCAGGATCTTCCAGGTGCACTCGATGATGCTGCCATAACGGAGTCATTAGAACTCCACAAGATCAAGAGCCGCCAATGGGTGATTTTCAAAACATCTGCCATAAAAGGAGAGGGGCTTTTTGAAGGTTTGGACTGGTAAGTGGTCTGAAGTTTTCCTTTACTAGATGACGTTTCTGCTTGACAATCTGCTAAGACAAGATCACAAGTGGCTAAATGTCTTTAATAAGTCATTTATATTAGCATATAATACAAGTCTGCCCACTTTTTTAAGTAGTGGCTGTCCTGTCCATGTCCTATGATCAGGTTGCAGCTCTATCTAATAATTCAAAATCACACCAACACATTTACTTCACGATTGGGACACTCGGTGCTATAATTGCAGGAAGCTGCCCATATAAATCTGTTTGACTATTATTGCAGGCTCAGTAACACACTCAAATCCGGAAGCAGCTAATGTAGGAGCCTCCTTCGCCATGAACCATTTGCTGGATGGTAAAGAATAGAGCCGGTGCTATCCTTTTCCTCACAAGTCAAGTCAGCGCGACAATCCCCCATCCTCTTTGTTTTTAACTCGAGAATTTCTACACCACCATCGATTATCTGTAAAGTGCTTGCTAAAGTTTTCAGATACAACGTTAGATGTACCCCTCATATTGAGATCAAGAATAGGTCTGTAGAAAATGATAAGCAAATTGTTCCCGTGTCTTTGCCCGTAAAATCCCAGGATTGTGACATTTTTCTTCAATGATTAAACGCACCACATTTCTACCTTTGCCTTACCCGAAATTGTTTTCCTTTTGCGGGACGTATACCTTGTCTTATCAATGATGACACGCGCCACATTTCTACCTTATCTCAAAGATAAGCACCTTTTTTTTTTCGTGGTACCTTTTCTTGAGCATCTTTTGCTGCAATCTTTTACTCAATCAATGACAGATGCATCATTACAGAAACCGTTAGTATTGTTTGCAAGCCTAGCTGGACGCCTGAGGTTACTCACTTGTACAGAAGAAAATGGCATGTCTTAATTTACCTCGCTCCTCCCTGCATACTCAAGCAATTAGTTTTTAAAGTATTTCTCGACTGTAAGCATTTGCAAACAATATGTGTCCCTTTTAAGGACATTCCTTTTGTATTGGAAACGGAGGAGTATTTGGGAATGTAGTGAGCAGGTGTTTTCATGATATGGATTCTTCCGGTGCCAGGAAAAGAATTGCAGGTAGGTCCGGGGCGGCCGGGCTGGCCTGTTAGCACCATCGATCGCACAAACAAACCAAACCACCCGCCTGATGAGACAAGGAGACCCTGCGAATTGGCGTCAGCCGGGACGTCACCTGAAAGCTTGGTTCTTGCGCCCAACCAACGGCAAGCCTGCCTGTAGCTTTGTGCCACAGACAGACTGTTCAACCGTCCTTTCACATCAGTGGCGGTACTACCCTGGAATAAATCGCCCCGCTAAAAGGCTAACGTGCCTTTCATGGTAATGTCATCACCAGTAGGACACGTGTTGCGCCGATAGTTTTCCACAATTATGTCAAACACGTTTTTTTATTTCTTTTTTTGCCTAGGCGTATGTTATGATCAAAGCGTGTAAGTTTCAGCATTTGCAACTGTCTTTTGCTTCTAGGTATGCCATTATTCTTTATAAGGATCTGTTTGGGGGAAAAATGGTGAATTGCTCTAGCTAGGTTGAAATTCAAACTTCATTCTAACCCTTGGAGGCCGGAATAAGGGATTTCCTTCGCTAGGAAAATCCTGAGCCTTCGAGTCCAACCAACGTCCCTATCAGGGGTTCCTTGTTCAGGACAGTAATTGAGAAATATATTGTCCTCAAACACACTATAACTATGCCATCTTTTATACATTCACAAATCATGGAAAAAGGATTGAGAAGCACCAGTAGTTGATTAATAGGATTGGATGGAAGTATGGAACACTAGCAGGACAAGAGCCACTACTGAGGCCTTGTTTAGATGCCAATTTGGCACCCTAAATTTGAGAGTTAGGAAACCGAGACGCACTGTACCATTTCGTTTGTATGTGTGAAAAATTGTCCAAAAAATGATTAATTAGGCTCAAAATGTTCATCTCATAGAGTACAACAAAACTGTGCAATTAATTTTTAATTTCATCTACGTTTAGTACTCCATGCATGCTATGACATTTTGATGTGATGGAAATCTTCTTTTTACGTAGTTAACTTTAGAGGTAGAATTTGAGATCTCAGGTCCTCAAGGAAAATATCTTAATGCCCCGATGGCCGGAATTAAAGCTGAAGACGACAAGACTCGGCTTGCGATCAATGCCGAAAGGGGCAGCAGTAATTGTAACGGGTCAGCTCGTGTCCATATCCTGTTTCTTTGGAGGCCTCAAGGGGCCCTTGACAAAGGCCAAGCAACTAAACAAGGAAGGAAGCAAGCAATGCTGGAACGTTCGAGAATCACGAGCAGGGCAGGGAGGATAAGGCCAACAACAACCTCATCTCCAATGGAGTGCTCCCAAAAAAAGAAACCCAGGAGGATAAGGCGACGAGTGGGACGTGCCGGAAAAGGCAACCCTTTGCAGCCAGTTTGATTACCAAGATACTCATGCGCTTCAATCGAAAAATACCGCTACGTCCGTTCTAAATTACTATTTGTTGTTTACTTTTTTTCACGATCTTTGATCATTCGTCTTATTTTAAAATTTTGTCCAAGTATACAAACGAATAAATTATACTTGAAGTATATATAACAATAAAGCAAGTCACGTACAAAATAAATAATACTCATAATTTTTTTAAATACGACGAATGGTCAAACGTTAAATGAAAAAGTTAACAACGAATGGTAGTACCAGTTTGGTGAAATCCAGCCGGTCCTTATGGTCTTACTCTTATCTAATCAAGCTCTTGCATGTACGTATAGTGTAGTGGCGCATTTTCTGTTCATCGAGAATCACGCAGCTTGGCTTATCAGCAGCCAGCCAGCAGTATTTTTCTCTCTGCATAAACCAGTATCAACCACCGGCCATCAACTAGCCATCAGTATTTTTCTCTCAGCATTAAACCAGCACTAGCCACCTGCCACCAGCCAGCCAAACATGCCCTGGTCGAGCTAATGTAATTTTGATAGTAGTAGCAGCAGCATTGCACGAGTCAGGATTTCTTTTTTAGGGCATGCAGGAGTCAGGAAATTTACACGAGGGGAAGCCAAGCAGCAACAAACAATTCATTAATAAGAGGCCGTTTATGAAATTTTCTTTATTTTATATGATGTTTTACGGTTTCTAGTGTGCCATGTATCTAGAAAAACTAAATAAATATCTTACAATTTAAAATGAATAGAATAGATTAAACTCTGTATATGACAGCACATGGAATGTATAATCAAGTATACATAGGAGCATCATGAACGACGATGGAACGCGGAGTACATGAATATACGAGTGCCATTTGCGGTGGCGTTACAGTGTGCTTAGCTGACGAGCACTTTGCTTCCAAAGCAAACGATCCATGTAATTAACCTACCGTGCACCTCCAGCCAATCCAAGAGCTCCACAGCGCTCCCAAACACACACACACCGTCGCTCTCGGTCAACGACTTCCTGTCCCCAAATGCATGCGGAAAAAAATCTACCTGCCTCGTGGACGGTTTGCCCAATCAACCTAGACCATGTTTAGATCCAAACATCCAAAGTTTAGATTCCGCCATAAATACGTTACTGTAATATTTCGTTTGTATTTATAAAAAATTGTCTAAACATTGATTAATTAGGTTTAAAATGTTTGTCTCACAAAATATAATAAAGCTGTACAATTAGTTTTTGATTTCATCTAATTTAGTACTTTATACATGTGTCGATATTTTGATGTGATGAATTTTTTTTTATATAGTGAAATTTGGGGTTGAAATTCGGGAACCAACGAGGCCTTGCAAGAAGAAAAGCCAATTCTGACCGGGTGCAGTGAAGAAGAAGAAAAAAAAGAAACCGCAGCGCTAATGCTCGTAGCCCACGTCATCGCCCGAGAGCCAGCCCACAGCTCGCGCTAGCTACAGCTAGGAGGAGCCCGACTCCGACGTGGCACACACGCAGCTAGTATCTATCCCTGCGCCAGCTGGCTCTCCTACACCCGGAACGTTCCAGAAGGACACGTGCCGCGCTCGCACGGGCGCGGAAGCCCAGCGCGTGCGCGGCTGCGGCTGGCGCGTGAGTGCGTGCGGGCTGTCCGCCTGTCCGAATGCGCACAAGTCAACGCGGGCGACGACCCCCCGTTGACTCCCGGGTGGTGGGCCCCCCGCCCGTCGAGCACGCTCCGGTTGCGCGCGACAGGGATGGGCGCACTCATCCGTCTCACTTTTCCTGTTGATCCCGCGTGTTTTACTTTTGTTTGTTAACTTGTTTTATTTACGAAATCACTCACCACGGTTCAGTATGTAACTCATGCATTGAGTAAAAAAAGACTAAGAAAATATTTAGCAGCCGCTCCGCACCAAGGGCACCCGGTGTGGCGGCGGGGTAGTTTACTCGGCGGGGAACTAAACAAGTTTATCCGGAGCAGCGGGGGGATGTGTGCTTGCTCGGCTCGCTAATGATGCGTGTTTGTTTAGTATAGGGGGAGCGATTAGGTTAGTCCACATCTGATGTTAACCACTAATGGCAACCTGAATTTGTAAACCAAAGTGGAAGCACTAGTCGGTTCAGTATATACAATTATACATTGTTTTATATATATATATACAGTCGGTTCAGTAGATGGGTTGATTGCCCTAGTTTGAAGAAACTAGCTAGCCGGGGCCCACCACAGTGCCCATCAGCTCCAAGACCACATGTAACCAACTGAAACAACCGCATACAGCAGATTCCATTCCAAGGCAACTGTTCTCGTTACATATACTACGTGGTTTTGCTAATTTTTGCGACCTCAAAGAAACCTTATCTAATATTACCAAAACTATATACCATAACATTACTGTAGTAGGCTTATATCGAGCTTAGACTCACCAGCACTTTTGCTCCTTTTGCACGGCATGTTTTCTTAACAAGGAAGAGCTTACTAGCAGCAGTTTTTCTGGCTTGTACGGCAGGATTGGAGTTGAAGAGGTCAGAAAACCAAGCGGGACGACGCAAAACCAACAGCAGCAACCAAACACGAGACGAGCAATCCAAGCCAAGCCAACATCAGCCCACGTCACCTCACCACCACTCATCACTCGAGACTGATGTTGGCTTTAAATATGGCCGCAACTGTTTTAAATATGCGCGTTGAATTAATGGGCCTCCGGAAAGGCGAGCGGGCCCCGCCACAATAACATCCCGGACGACCGCGCACGCCACGTCATCGCCAGGATCAATTTCTGCGATTTGTATAGGCCGCGGCGGGACCCACGTCGGCACAGACCATCTGACTCCAAATCCCCCAACGCGGGAATCACTATGGGCACAGCAACTTCTACTCCTACATAGGAAGCCGCGTTCTTATCAAATGGGAAAATTGACAAGTAGAGGCATGTTTTATGTTATCAGCGTAGTATGCATATTGGTGTCATCCAATGCCCTTATATTTGTAATATGATCTTTGTTTGATATATTATATTTGTACATTCAAAGCATTTGATGTTAGTAACAAAACTATACCGGAAAAAGCTGCCAATTTATTGAACTATTTTCCAATAAAATGATGGTACTTGCCGCCCTATATCTGACCTCTATTTCGAACATGCATCAAGGAAAAGATGATAGTTCTATGGACCAAATGAAAGAACAACAAAACAAAGAATCACAATGCTTTGTCATTACTACATATTAATTTATTAATTTTGACTTGTCAAACTGTATATTCTAGTTAAAATCATTACAAGGAGTTATTAGTCTTATACTAGGTTAAAAGGGAGAGTCTAATATGAAATAAATGTATTAACTCCATGTAATGTAGTTACTACTATTCAATTGGTACATGGTGTATTCCAATTTGTGACCAATAGTGCAACTGAACAATAAGGGGAAATGATAACTATCTCCAAGAAAACATAAGTTTCCTATCACTAAACACATAAAGTTGATAGAATGATGGCCCTCTTCTAGGGATCTTTTATGACACTGCAGCTTTTATTAATGGATGCATTAATCAAGCTTTTATCTTCCATTGCAAAATGGTGTGTCATAAGCTAATAAGATGTCAAATCTACATCTTGCCCTCTTCTTGCTTCTATCTAGCATATCTAAATGCTACATAGCAATACCCATTTGGACTGTCTCATGTGGCCACAAATTAAATAATTCTCAATCACCCGTTAAGCCACATAATATTCATGCAGCATCCTAATGACTTAGCACATATGCAAGCCACCACATACCTTAAAGCCACCTTGACTCGCCCTACGACTACCTTGATAATTCAAGAATCGTGTGTATTTTAAGCATGAATTAAAAAATGTTTAGATTTCTAACAGATTTTAAAAAATCATTTGTTCATATATCATATTTATACCAAAGTAGATCATCCAACCAAATTGTCAAAGTGCTCTTCTGATACTAATTCTTGATTATCCGTATCTATGTTTCCTATATAGCTTGGAAGTGCATGCAACTAAATGTTGAAAACAAAAATATCTAATTGCTGGTATGCTACATATTACCAAAGCTAACTCCAGCAAGTGCAGGTCTAGGTTGGCAAGGGAACAAGGGTACCTACCATAGTACACCTACCAATTCCCCTAAATTACACGATCTTCTCCCTCAGCTCAAAGTTTTCGCGGCCATTAGAGCTCCACGTGTCCTCTTAGGCGATTCACCAACTCCACCTTCCCGCCTTCTCCTCCATGGCTTCACCACTTCACCCCCCTCCCCCTATTAATACAGCTCAGCAGCTCACTTCCGTTTCCCACACACACACAACACAAACGCAACAAGCTCAAAGAAGCCGAGCCAAGCTCAAGAAGTCAAGAGGGAAAGAAAAAAAAAGCCTAGGAGGCTCATCAAGGAGATGATGGGAAGCGAAGGCAGCACGAGCCCAGCGGCCGGCGGAGCCGCCTGCGCGGTCTGCGGCGCCGCGGCGGCGGTGTACTGCGCGGCGGACGCCGCGGCGCTCTGCGGCCCCTGCGACGCCGCCGTGCACGCGGCCAACCTCCTGGCGTCGCGCCACGAGCGCGTGCCAGTCGCCATGGCCGCCGTTGTGGCGGCGGCGTCCGGCGTGTACGATGACCTCTTCGCGCCCGACGACGTCGACGCGGCGTCGTCGTGGCCGGCGGCGGTGCAGGGGCAGGGTAGCCCCCAGAACGGCAGCTCGTCGGCCAGCTTCACCACCAGCGACTGCGGCGCCGAGGGCAGGAGCCTGTTCGACCTGCTCTCCGACGTCGACCTCGCCGCGGGCGGCGGCGGATACGTCCCCGACGGCGTGGCGCCGGTCCATCACGGCGCCGCGCCGCTGTGGGCGAAGCCCGGCATGGCCGCCGCGTGGGCGCCCACGTGGTCTCCGGCAGACGCCGCCGTCGTCGTCCCGGGCGCCGCCGCTGCCGTGGTCGCCGCGGCGGCGGAGCGCGTGGCGAGGGTGCAGCGCTACCGCGAGAAGCGCAAGAACCGCAAGTTCCAGAAGACCATCCGCTACGCGTCCCGCAAGGCCTACGCCGAGGCGCGCCCGAGGATCAAGGGCCGCTTCGTCAAGCGCGCCGGCGGCGCCTCCGCCGGCGGCGCATCGGACAGCGACGGCGCCGCCGCCACGAACGCTTCCTCCGACGCTGCCAAGTTCTGGCTCTCCTTCTCCGACGACGCCCGCGACGACGGCGTCGGGTTCTACGTGGACGCCGCGGCCTACGGGGTCGTGCCAACCTTCTAGAATTTTCCAGACGTACACCTCGCGAACACGACGCTTGTGGCGGTGGCGTTCGCCCAGCTTAAAACAAGTCAAGAAATGGGCACGCGCCATGGCGCCATCGTTCTAGTTTGTTTCCATGTCATTGTTCTGCTCAACTATTCGTGGTGAAATTCCGCCATCGCTATTTTTAAATGGTGGCCTGGAATTTCGATGGGTCAATTGGTGAACTAGGGGATTCATGTGTTGTAAGATAGCCTAAGTAGATGTTCACCGTTAGTTTCTATGGATTGATTTTCATGCTAAGATTACTCAAGCAAACAATTGCAGTGAAAGTCCGCCATCGATATTTTTTTTAGATGATCATGCGGATTTTCAATTGGTCAGTCAGTTAATAAAAGTGGTTAATATTTGGTAAATAGTTTATGTAATTGTTCATCCATAATTTTAGTGTTTTAACTTTCTGTTCCAAGATAATTAGTTCCATGGTGATTTTGATCTTATGCCACTATTGCAGCAAATAATTGTGATAAAACTCAGCATATTTGTTTTTTATTTATCCAACAATGATGTGGACGGGTCAATTGTTGAATTAGGATTAATATATTATAAAGATAACTCCTCTTATGTCATTTCTACAACCAACAATTGTCGCTCCTCCATCGGGGAATAAGGATGACTGATGGTCTCTACGGTAGCCTGTGTAGCTGTTCATATCCTTTGATATTTACTTCTATGTGAAAACATAGCTCTTGGCTATTTTTCAGCTAACAATGTGGATTTTTCTGTGGTAAAAGATACTCCCCATCAGTGAATTATTAGGTGACTAATGCATTTGTAGGATAGCACTTGGAGCTGTCCGTGTAAGCTCGTGTAGTTGTTCACATGTTGTTTTCTCTGTTCCGTCATCTGTGCTAAGATAATAAATCCTATGTGATTTCTTATGAACATATAGTAGGTTGCATACCTGCATGATTCATGTCTCCAATTTTTCTAGTGAGTTTTCGAGTGCGACATGATCATTGATCGTTTCTTTAGTTTAGCTAACGATCCCTGTCGTGGTAAAATTATTTCCGTTTTTGGTTTGTGGGATGTTCTCCAAATGAGGAATCAGTCTTGGGAATATTCTATACCATCCATCTTTATTGTACCGAATTATTGTTGTGATGATGTTTGGGCGGTGATGCATTGCGTAATATCTTCTTTAAATTTACTATGTCATAGGTCCACCTGTCAGTGACTGTGTTTACACCCTCAGTCATGAGATTGTTCATCAACATGGATTTCTCCGGATTGGGCATATTGCCAAACGTGTTACATCAGTTGAGTACTGGGGGTGGGCAGGCATAGGCCCAATCATCGGAATCCAGCCTGAGGATAACAAGGTAGATTGGGCATTGGGTCCATGAAGCTAATAGTACTCCTGATTGTTGTATATTTTCCTGTTGTTTTCTGACACAACGTCGATTCCTCTTGTTTGAGCAGTTTTGCAGTAAGGGCAATGCAAAATTATATTTCTGCTGCAGGGCTTGGTCATATATTTCCATCCAGTGTTTCAGGTTGAGTTTACCATAGAGGGTTTGCATTCAAAATCGATGGAATTCTAGAGTTGAAAATTTATAGAGTTCTTAGTTTGTTAACAATAATCCCACCAGAAAGTGTAGTATAAGCCTGCTTGGTTTAGTAGTGGCTTCCAGTTACATGTTCCATTGTTGTGGCCATTAGGAAATGCAATCTCTTATGCTCATCCATACTCTAAATAAACTGATAAAGCCCAACCGGCACTGGATGCATCCCCAAAATCTCCTTCCTATATTACATGATTATAAATACCAATCATCTAAGACTCAGAACCAGAAAAGAAACATAAAAAGTAGCACGAGCACCATGGGAAGAAGGCATGCCAGCAGCAAATACAAAAAGAAATGAGGGAGAAGAGGCTATTAATTACAGGGAACAAGATCCAGAAAACAATGTGCAATCATCCATGTCATCGACCTCATCTTCTGGAATGTTCCATTTCTCCGGTTCCTTCAGACAATCATCAGTAGACAGGAAATGCAGAACCTGAAAGATAACATGCAGAGTAATTGAGTAACTGATATATAGTCACCACTGAACATTTCACAAGTAAATCAGATCAGTTCAGGTAGTAAACTGATGCGTGGTACCTCGGCCATTGAGGGCCGCCACATTGCCGGTCGCATAATGCAGCGGGACGCGACGGCGATCATCCTCTTCAGTTGATCCTTGTCATAGTCATTGCTGAGGTTCGGGTCTGCAAGTTCAGTCACTTGCCCAGCCTCCAAGAGTGGCTTTGCCTGGACAGCAAGAGGGAGTCATACATGTGAATTGCTGTTTAGTAAACACAAAATTTATTTCTCATATTTGTGTCTCTACTGCTCACCCATTGCAAAAGGCTTTGCTTGGAGCAGTCAATAGGTCTCCTTCCAGTGACAATTTCCAGCAGCAGAACCCCAAAAGCGAATATGTCGGTCTTCTCATCAACTATGCCGTGCATGAAATATTCTGGTGCCAAGTACCTGTTCAAAATAGTTTTTTCGAAAATTTGAGTTGAATTGCGATGTGTTTGCATTAATAGTTTGAATATTAGGATACCTTACCCAAATGTCCCTTCTATGGGTATGACAGAGTGATGAGTCCATTGCTTGGGGAGCCACTTTGCTAGTCCAAAGTCTGAAATCTGTCGAATAGATGGCATTCATTTTGATTTGATCAGTTGATTTTTCTTACAATTAACAATACTTTTATGCATTGTTATTGGTTTGTAGCATTTCCTTTGGTCATCAGTTAATGAAAGGAGGACCATTTTTCAGTTAGACTGGATTTACCTGAGGTTCAAAGTCATCACCAAGAAGCACATTGGAAGCCTTGATGTCACGATGGATGATCCTATGCCTGCAGAACATATGCAGATATTGCAAGCCCCTTGCAACACCAATCGCAATCTTGTACCTCAAAGGCCATTCAAGGATTTTCCCACTCTTTCCTGCAAAATTTGACTTCAGTTTTCACAAAATTTCCTATATTTTTTCACCATTTCTGAATAATACTACCGATTGAAATTCAGTGTACCGTGCAATGCTGATGCCAGAGTTCCATTTGCGCAGAATTCAAATATCAGGTATAATCCATTCTCAACGCAGCATCCAAGAAGATACGATGTGTTTGGGTGGCATACATGCCCCTGAATCCCCAGTTCTGCCAAGAACTCTTTCTCCTTCTGTTCACTAGGCGTGCCTTTTGCCAGCCTCTTCACAGCTACATATTGGCCATCAGATAGGACACCCTTGTATACTTCTGCATAGCCTCCTCTTCCGGCCAAATTATCTACAATAAACCATAAAAAAGGTTACAATCTTGTATTCTAATCTGGGTCCCTCATTTCTTTTGGTGACATCAAATTCAGTAAACTTTTGTCACATCAAGAGTAGCCAAAATTCTGAAAAAATAATGAATTATTTTGTATACTGATCCTGTTGCTGCTGTACTTCTTATGATGTAAAATTCAGTGATCTTCAGAAACTCATTGAGTTTTCATACACTAGACTGAACATAAATTCTGACAATTAAGTGAAATACTTGAAAATATTTACCTAGATGGAAGTCATTAGTAGCCACCGAAATCTCCTGAAAGCTGAAACACCTCCAGGCAGGCTTCTGATCTTCAGCATACGTCGAACCGACATCGCTGCCCCTCGCACTTTCATCACCGATTGTCCTTAGGAATGGAAGCCAGAGCTTCATGTCGGACAACCGCCTCCATAAGCCATTTTGGCCACGCCGGCTCACCTCATGGCTAGACGTGCTGTAGCATTCTTCAGTGACTTGGTGCTCCCCTTCCTCTGGACCATCAAGAACCGCTCTCGGTGAGCTCTTGTCCTCGGCGCCTTCGTTACTAGATTGAGCCAGTTTTCGCGTCGAGTTTGATCTTAGTAGCTTCTGAAGTGGTGGGAATCTTCTGCTCCACGTTGAGCTTGAGGATATATTGCTTTCTGCTGCTTTCAGTTTCAGAATTAGTATCAACAACATTTTTATCACGCAGCTGAGGTTTTTTGTGTGTGACAAAATGGTCTTACCATCGAGTGACCGAGACTTTAATCGGGTATTACATTGTGGTAGGCCTTCTCTTCCAACAGCTATCACGGAGCAGTTTTTTGGAGCACGCATGAAGCAGTAGTTTGCAATCTCGAAATGGCTCCTGTTATGTTGTAACTGTAATTTCAGTCTTCTAGGCTTCTAACTGATAGTAGCAGTCTCATCACTTATATATGAGAAATAAAGCATCGGTTGAACTAACTTTTCAAATTAGAATAAAGTATTTCTTGACTTAAATTGCAAATTATTCTTTTTTTTTCAGGAAATAAGTACTTTGCAGTCCATACCGACTCCGTATTACATAATCTGACATCACAAACTTCTGTAGAAGTTGAGTTCAGTACTTGAACATATGAGAATCGAAGTAGCCTGGTGAGGTTACCTGTGGTATGCATTTCTCGATCTTCCAACAATAAGCATGTTTACATCAGTCATTGCAGCTTCTTGAGTCAGGGCTCTCCCAATGTTTGAGCTGCAAACCACCTTAGCCTCCAAATTTATCTGAAAAATAAAAGAAAACAAAAAGGGTTACATTTTTGTCTTACAATATAACTAGTAACATATATTATTGCCACGCTTAACTACAATTACATTATCCTGAAACTGCTAGTGGTGAAAAACAATTACATAATAGAACATGGACAGCCAAAAAAGACAGACTCAGAGCAGGGCACTAATCATGACCTAGGCTAAAAGCCCTACTTTACCTAACGGGCTAACAGCTGAAAAGATACACGACAAAACTGACAGAAAGGAGCACCAACTAACGATTATGCACAAACTTTGCTTCCAAGTTCCCACTGCACCGTGATCACAGATTGGGGCAAAAAAGGGAATCTCACCCAAACAAACAGAAAATACAATCCAAATAGAGAAGATACTAAGAACTAGACTCTGACATCACCTGAATGCCTCAAAACGGGCATGTTTCTTAAAGATAATCTTACATGCATGGAGTATGAAGTGAAGTTTATTTGTAAAACCTTTTTAAGGATGTGTGTAACTTTACGCGACGAATCTAATGAGCCTAATTAGTTCATAATTTACTATAGTAATGCTACAGTAACCATCCTCTCATCGTGCGGTCAAAGGCCTTATTAGATTTATCTCGTGAATTAATCCGGTGTTGTGAAGGTAGTTTTATAAACTGACTTTATTTAATACCCTTAATTATTGGTCAAACGGGGTGAAAAAATTTTTCCACCCAAAAAAACACAGCCATCCAGGAACCAAACCAAGAAATCGCCAAAGCCTAATAAAAAATTGCATTGTGTTTTTTTTCTTCTTTATCAAGATCAATCTCACCTGCTTGGCCTCACAGGCTTCGACGAACTCTCCGAGCATGTAGATGACGAAGGCGTTCGCCTTCTGCAGCCTCTTCTTCCTCCCCCTTCCCCCTGCACGATACAACCATCAGCCATGAACACCTTACCGACACAATCAGAGGATTCAGAGCAGCAGAGAATTGAAACGCCGCCGCCACACCGATCAGCAGCTTACCGAGGACGTGCACGGCGACGACGGAGTCATTGGCCTTGGCGACGGCGCCGATCGCCCACGACAGGAGCTCCGAGCACCCCCGTGAGTTGTCCGGCACGCCGACGAGGATCCTGGAGCCGGAGAGCAGGTGGTGTCGGTCCCCGTCGGCGGCGCACTCCTCGATGGTGTCCATGTCTCTGAATACCAACCGCCTCCTCCTCCCTCTGCTATCTCCCTCACTCAGCTCGAGCTCTAGCTCTAGCTGGCCGACAGCAAGTGGCGCGCTGTCACAGTTGCTGCGAGGACGACGGCGATGGCGACGACGGCGACAGCCGGGGACAGCGACATGGATTTGTAGGTGACGGACCGGGGCTTAAAATCCGCGCGTGCATGGTGATCGATAGGTGTGGCAGTGGACAGTGGTGGGGTGCAGTGAAAAGGTGGTTAGTTAGTTGGGAGCAGTGATGGCCATTCCATTAGCTCGCTTCGCTTGCTCGGTGACTGGGATTTGCAGGGCTACAAAAAATGGGGTTGCTTAGGACAGAAGATGCGTGCAGGTACAAAGATGGGTAGAGAGAGGGGATGGGATGGGATCAGCATTCGGCAGAGGACTGTGCCAACTGCCAACCTAGGACTGGTGCTGGATTCTGATTGGATCTTGCAGTAGATGTACTTGAAGCTGGTACCCGATCTGATCTTACAGGAGTAGTACTACTGATTTTCTGCAAGCTGGTTCTGATTATATGGAGAAAGCTAGGAGGTCTAGTACTTGTTCATAATTGGAAAAAATTCCAATATGTTAGTGGTGCCTCTTGGTCAGAGCAATAACCGTGTCATTACCAAGTAGCTAGTATACTGAGCGTTGCTTTCAATTTCATGGGGAAGAATTTGTTTTTGTATATGTCGCATTGGAGTTGATGGATGGTTAATTGATTAGTTATGTATACTTGGAGGTTAATATCTTAGTCAATGTGGTACTTGAGAGGTTGAACTTGTCCAATGGGAACAGGCTAGCCTTGACCTTTTGCCAGACATATTTTTTCTACATTTCTCAAAACTTATTAGATGGTAGACGATTGAGAAGTTACATCAACATGTTTTAAGATAAGAGAACACCCAATCTGTGTTAATGCACCACCTAATGTCCACTCTGAATAGATGGACGTGTGGCAAATTGCACCTCAACTCTCCACATATTTTACTTTTGAGAATGCTGAAGCCTTGCACGCTACTGTACTACTAATTAAGGAGGAGACCAGCCAATAAATTGCAAATTGATGATGCCGATTCATGACATCTATGGACTCAGTCACAAAGACGAAAAAAAAGACAAGAAAGAACCCAGCCATAAAAATACGCTCAGATAAAAAAGTGAACTCTGGAAACGCTAGCCCCTCTGTTTCAGCAGTGCTCCCTAGCTTCGAGAAAGGAATGCGCGCGCAGGCGTGGATCACATCTGCGCGCGCAGCAGGCCACCCCTCTAACAACAGGCTGAACTTGTTATTTGTGGTTGCATATTATTTCGCAGATAATTTTTTTGGGTGCAAATTCAGTTCAATTAATTCTGTACTAGCGTGGAATTCACTTTGACCTTTTGCACGATACATTTTTCTACATTTCTAAAACTTGTCAGACGTAGGTGATTGAGAAGTTACATCAACTAGTTTTAAGATCTAAAGAGAAGATCCAATCTGGGTTGATGTACCACCTAATGTCTAGTCTGAATAGATGTATATGTGGATAATGGCACTTCAACTGTCCTCATTTTTACTTTAGGACATGCAAAAGCCTTGAAAGCTGTTGTACTACCAACTAAGGAGGAACAATCCATTAGTTGCAAAATGCGGATGCTGATTCATGACATCTACCGACACAGGCATAAAAAAGTGAAAACGGGAAATAAACTAGTTCCTGGCTTCCTGCTGCTTCAGCAGTGCTCCTAGCTTGTTGCCGAATTCTGTCAAGGATTCCTTGAAAATGATTTTTTAATGTAACAGTAGGGCCGTAGGGGCCTTGAAAAGGAACTGAGCATGTGGTTGAACACCCTGGCATTCCATTCCACGTAATCACTTAATGTGCCATTGCCACATCCTATATGAAGCCCTCACCTGAGCAGCATGCTGCCCCTCTGGTCCTCTGCTAACTACAGGTTGGACCTATTATTGGTGGGGTTTTATCCCAAAACCTAAAGTGTTGTCGGTGTGCATATTATTATTTGTGCAGATTAAATCTCTCGAGTGCAAGTTCAGTTCGATGAATTCTGTACTAGCTTGAAACTTTTGCTTTTAATATATAGCACAACAGTCTTAAACTAATTGGAAATTGCTACTCCCTCTATTCTTAAATATATGAAGTTTAGGACAGGCAAATTAGTTCATTTTTAAACTAAATAACTTGTCCTAAACGACATATATTCGAGAACGGAGGTAGTAGCAAAATTAACTAAAAATATTTCAGAAGCTACATATTCCAGTTTTTTGGTGGGTCAAATATTTTAAGAATTTTTTATATAAGTTAGCAATTCTTAAATCCAGTGTTTTCAAGTACCCCTTTGCAAAGTTTGGTTCTTGGAGCTTCTAGATTTAAAATTTAAAATTACACCTTATCTGCTTGTCCATATTGCAGCACTCCATTTTTTGTTTAGTTCATAGCATAAAACAACATTTTCGTAAGTTTATTTTAATATTTTTATGAGATGGAATGATAATAAGTGTAGTTTTGTGAAAGAAAAGTTATAAAAAGGGTAAAAGTTTACAATACAAAAATGACAATGAAAGTGTAGTTTTAACGATTTGACCATCAGAAGCGTAGCTCTGCTGCCATAGAAAAGGACAAGCAGAAATATGCAGTTTCTTAACAGCAATAATTTTCATCATCTTAGTGTAGTTTTGTGAATTTACTCTTACCTTCCCAAATTACAACTAGAAACCCCAGCAAGATATAAACTTTTTCAGCCTTTATGTAAAATGATATAAGTGAACTGAAACATTTACGAAAGCCAGCCTATCTTTGTAGGATGACAAACCATGAGTTGCCATTGGTCATCGGGCAAGGCGGCAGTAATGCCGGTTGGTACAGGGAAAGAGGCTTGTTTAGGGTGGAAGCCAAGGCTCACTCGCATCCGGCCAGTGGAGGGTCTGCTGCCATCCCTTCTCCCTCTGCTTGGCGGCGAAGCATGAGTGTGGAGTGACGACCTAGCTCATCGGCAGTTCAGCCCGTGGTCATGGCCAGGATCCACCACCATACTGCAGTGTTGTGGCAACGGGACATTTGGATCATCATGCCGTGGAGGTAATCGTCATCATGGTGGGGCGACCGGCCGGCGATCGTGTGTGTTAGTTAATTTGATCATGAGAGCTGGTTTCTTGGCTTGTTTCTCACTTGCATGGAAGATGGAGGATCGATCATTGCATAGAGATATTGTTGGTCCCGCATTGCAATTGCAAGTGTGTGGCGCCACTTGACAGGTTGCAGGTACATTCTTCCCCACTTGTTAGAGATAGCATTTTAAGACTGATTGAGAGCAGTTAGAAATTAACTCGCCTCGGGGGTCTCTGTACCTTGGAGTGTGCTTAGAAACATCTCTACAACTTTAGCACTAAAACTTGGAGAAAAGTCCTTGGATCGGAGAAATGTAATCCAACTAGCTAAGCAATCATTTGACAACTAGAAGGAATGCTATTTATTCCATGAAATTCGTTAGTACCAATTATTGTACCCGGTCTTTATTAGTATGCTGACAGTTTATATGCATGGGGGTTTCTTTTTTTTCTTGTTAAATATATGGGATATTATTTCTTCGTTTGAATGAACATATATGGATCCCAAGAATTTTGTCTTCTAATGCAAATGCAACTAGAACTCACAATTTCTGTATGAATTATATCTTACATTGAACATGCAAATGAAATTTATTATTTTCATATGAGTTTTCTTGGATTGAGTTTGCATCCCAACTTTTGCGTCAAAATAGATATATGGATGCACATGAATGTATCTCATTTCGATTTTTCTGAGCACTTTTAACTTTGTTTATAGAGTTTTTTTTTCATGTTTCTACAAAAGAGACTGCTTGGACTGAGTATGTATTTCCCTAGTTATAAATTATATTAGTAATATATGTAAAGTGATATTGATACTCCCCCATTTTTAAATGTATGATGTTTTACAACAAGATAATTGTTATTGCCAAAAGCATCTCCAAGACTGATTACAAGCTGGTTTTGGTTGAATAAAAGCATCTCCAAGACTGATTACAAGCTGGTTTTGGTTGAATAAAAGCATCTCCAAAAGTTCCAAAGAACATAGACCCAAAAGACTAATTTTGGAATCTTGAAAACAATTATTAGAAGAAAATAGATTATTTATTGCCACATCATCTATTACTAGCAAATATACCCGTGTGTGGTACCTTATTGTGGGGGATTATTTTAGACTGTTTGGTTGGTGAGTACATGGTGTGGGTAAAGAAATTCCATGGTGAGAAAAGTAATACAAAACGGTAGAAACTCTCTAGAAACATTGTTTTTTTCTTGTTTGTGAAAACTTTTCATGTCTTTTCCACCGTTAGATGTGACATATGGATCATCTGTGAGGAGTGAGTAGGAATTATTTAGTTGAGAAGTATTTTAAAAAAACTAGATTTTTATAGTATACATATATATTCCTTTGAAATTGACTTGTTCATATTTACTATCCTATATTGTTTGAGACCTTCGAAGCATAACGAGCCAACCTCACGAGCTAAGCTGACGTTAACATTCGTTCAAAATCACCAATTTTTTTTTTTAAAAACTAGATGTAATTGGAGCAATTTTATAATGAACCACCGAACCAACTTAACGAGCATTTTTTTCCAGCCTTGGTCTAATTCTTAAATATTTACTTTTTTCTAGCTGTCGTTTTCTCTGCGGGATTGGAAGCGGCAAGAAGAGGCAGAAATGTGCCTCAGAGCATCTCCACCAGTCTGCCAATAAATCCTTCCAATAGGCTATTAGGGATGTTCCAATATTTATTTCATGGTTATTAGGGGAGGTTTTTTTACAGTTTTCCTATAATTTTATCCCAATCCAATTAACCAATTGGGAGAGCTCCAACCCCCTCTTTATATTGGAAGAGTTAGGATGGATTATTGGTTTGTTCAAATAATCATTGAAAAAAGGGAAATGTATCGGTGCTCTGCTGCAACACTAATTTTCTATCAACTCTTCTAATACGGTATGGATGCGCTGGAGATGCACTTTGGCTGGAGTGTGGGCACCCGAAAAAGCGGAGTGACTATCTATCGCGCGCGCGACAGATAACAATATGTCGTGCGTGCGGATGGTGGGCTCAATTAGGTGTGCTTCTTCGTCCCATTAAGATTTTGGGCTGTGCGGAGGATCATAATAAGCCCAATAGAGATCCATATATGAGTTTTTTTGTTATTTTTATTATTTATTTTTATTTACTTTTTCTATATCTATTGATTTATATTTTTTTTCTATTTTTTATTTATTTTCTGTACTCTTATTTTTTATACTAACTTGTTCGTTATATATATATATTGTTCGTAACATGGATATATTTGTTCTCCGTGTATATTAATTTGTTCGCAATGTGGATTCTTATGTTCTCCATGTGCAGCAATTTGTTCGCAACGTGAACTCATTTGTTCTCCATGTGTACTAATTTGTTCGTAATGTGCACTGATTTGTTCTTCATGTGCAGTAATGTCACACCCCAAAATTTTCGAATTTTGGGATGTGAATATTCAACATAAATAATACAATAATTTCCTCAATTTTCTAAAATTTTTCAAGCTTTATAAAATTTACAGGGAATTTGTAGTAGAACAAAAATATATTTACGAATTACAAATAAAATTTCCTTTGTATGTTGCATTCATGCTGCTGCATTTATTTTTGTATTGCTTGTGATTCAAACAAGAATTTAAAATTATTTAAATTCGAATTTGAATCACTTCGTTTGGAGCTCTAGAAAAGTTGTTAGGCCAATAGTTCGCTTTTGCTCCCTAAAGTCTTGGCCTGCTCTTCTTTTGCTCCTCCAACTCTTCAGCTCGGCCCAGCCCCCTCATTCCTTTCTTTTCTGCGCAGCCCAGCTCCTCCCCTTCTCTCCGTTGAGGCCCAAGCCAACCCACCGTCCCGAGCCGGCCCATCACTCTCTCCGCCGGCCCAACCCCCTTCCTCCGCACTTGGGCCTCTCTAGCCGAACGGGCCCAGCGCCCGCATCCTCGCTTTCCCACCCCGTGGCCCATCTTGGTCCACTAGCTCCGCGCGCGGCCCACGACGCCCTCCCGCGTGAGAGCCCGACGCACCGCCGCCACAGTGCCCAGGCCACCGCCGCCGCCGCCGCAATTTCCGCCGCCGCGCCTGCTTCCTTCCATCCTCGGCGTCCGCACCCCCCTTTTAAACCATGCGCATCCGAGCCGCTGCCCTAGCCGCCGCCCTCTTTCCCCCCCTGCACAGGCCCACCGCCGCGAACTCCTCGGAGTAGAGTGCCGCCGTCGGCCATCGGCGCCGGTCGCCGCCGATTCACCGCACCCCGGGGCCATTGGGGCAAGCCACCACCGCGACGAGCCTCACATCGCCAAGACGGAGCCCCCGCCGTTGAGCAACGTCGTCGCGCCACCGCTGAAGGAGCTCGCCCTCGAGCGCACCTCGCCGCCGGCCGTGTTCTCCGCCGGCCTCCGAAGTCCGGCCGCCCTAGTCGCCCCTGACGGGAACCGAGGCCACCAGAAGCTCCCTCGCACCAAGCAGCACCTCCGCCGCCGGTTCTCGTCGCCAATCTGCCGCGGAGCACCACCGCCCGCGTGAGGCGCCGCCGCCGACCGCCTGCTCCGCCGCAAGCCGAAATCCGGCCGCCTTTGTTCAGCTACGCCGTTGGTGAGCATCTCCGCGAACTCGTAGCCCCCTCCTCCATCTGTTGCGCGCCCCACCGTAGGCTCCTGCCCACCCGAACGCCGGCGAGCCAAGCCGCCCGAGCGCCGGCGAGCTCCCCTGTGTTGTCGAAAGGTGGAAGATGCACACTTTGCGTTTAGGCCCCTGGAGAATCGCGTAAATATTAGATCTAAAGCCTGTGTCTTGACAATTTCACCGATAACCCCCTGCAAGTTTTCCCCCTGTCACACTTAAACCCAGCCGAGCCCCTTTTGCAAATCTAACCCTAGCCTATGCCGTTTTCGCTGGCACTGTTTTCTGTGTCTTGCAAAGGTTACCAGCTAGCCCCCGAGATCTATGGATAATTACAATCAGATCCCTGCAATCTTGTTTTAAGCCTAAAATCCACGTTTTCACTCCGATTTAATCCATTTTCGTTGCGTTAGATTCATGTCAACTTAAACTACACGTTAGCACTGTTATTTAACATGCAACTTGTTTCTAAATTTTTATTTAATACTAAGTTAACTAAATGTTATATACATGTCTTTTCTTAATTAAAATCTAATTAAGGTTATGCGGTTTTTCTTATTAATGCTAACATGACTAATAATTATTCATTAGTTTTCTGAATAAAATACACTTAAGTTTCACTTCGGTTTTTCAGAAATAAATATTAATTGATTAATGCTTATTAATTAACTAGCTTTTCCAAATTAAAAGCAAATTAGGGTTTTAATTCGAGATTTCATAAATAATCTTTAATATTGATTAATATCAACATAAAGGTGTTTCTATTATAATATTTATTAGTTCAACACGGTCCATAAAGGTATTCGATTAGTTGCTCTCACATGCTTCTTTTCAAGTTAATGTTTTAATTGGAATAAATTATACTTGAATATTTATAATTAAAATATGACTAAGTTTATTTCGTATTTTCTAAAGATTAAAATATAATTTGTATTCATTATTTATACATGGTTTTACTTAAATTCAAATAAATGAAGCTCTTAGTCTCTCACTAAATGCAAGTCTTTCGATAGTCGAAACTTTTCAACCGTAACTCTGTTTTCGGCGATTCTTGCGCTCACGTGATCTTCGAACCCAGCCCTACCCTTTAGTGCGCTCTTTTAAAAGCTTTCATCTGTTTGGTGTACTGTTCTTAGTTGTTCTTGTTTGTTTGCTTGTATGTTTGTGCCCGAAGATTGCTGC
This sequence comes from Echinochloa phyllopogon, assembly GCA_033239725.1. Classification (NCBI taxonomy): domain Eukaryota; kingdom Viridiplantae; phylum Streptophyta; class Magnoliopsida; order Poales; family Poaceae; genus Echinochloa; species Echinochloa phyllopogon. The sequence continues at coordinate 14,733,002 of BTCW01000015.1, read as the reverse complement.
GAGTAGAGGAAGGTCGTTCGAGAGACTCAAGATGAAGAACTGAAGACTTTGAACAGCAATTAATTGGATTTAAGGCAAGTTATAGCACGAACAATCCTTGCTACCTATCTCACTTTTAATACACTGTTCATTACATACGCATGTGTCTAATTTTGCTTACCATTAAGGTTATTCCTAGCATTTATTTCCATGTCCTTGTTTATCCTATGGGTTTATGCATATGGGTAGTACTTTTGCTAGGCGCAATTACTGTCACCATTATTTAATTGTTAATATTGACTTAATGGTCCACTTCAACTTAATGAATAAAACTTGCTTTTTAGCAACTTGGATTAGGGAGCTAGAGCATGTGCTGTGTGCTTTTCTCTAGTGTCTCCCTGTAAGGACCGGTTCTTAAAGCGGCAACCCAGGAGCCTGTCGCCACCGCCGGAACTATATGGGCTCTGGTCTTGGTCAAGTAGCTTGTACGGCTCTAGCTTGATAGTGGTTACCGAGGGGCCAGCGGCGTTGTGGGAGGCAAGGCACGGGGTGTTTTCCCGACTCCACCGAGGACGGTAGCCCCGTCGGCTAGGTCTCGTTAGACCCAGTCCCGTGTTGGGAGTCTCAGCGATTGAGGACTCCGCACGTTGCGCATTGTTGGGGTGGATACCCGCGCTCTGGACGCCATCGACCCCCTCACGGTGGACTCCGTGGGCGTACGTCGGTCTCGGTGCCTAAGGACTCACCACCTTGTAGTACCCCAGCGGCTACTATCTTGTTAGGGTGTCTTGTGAAAAGCCTCGTAGCGTCCCTATGCAGTCACACCTCGGAAGTGTTGATGTGTGTGGTTGGGTGCAAAGTTCCTTTGAACTTTTACGCGACTGGTGGGTAAAGGGCGAAACCTCTGCAGAGTGTACGATCTATCATGATAGCCTTGCTCAGGGTCACGAGCGGCCTGGATCCTTTTTGATTAGAATATGGTATTTATTCATGCTTAATGTCACTTACACTATTAAATTGGGTTACAACTGGGATCTCATTCACTTGTAGTAACTTGGATAAAGTTAAAACGAACCAACTAAAAGTGCTATTGCAGTTAAGCCAGTGTCTAGCCTTTTTGAGCCTTCATAACCCGTGCTATACTTGCTAAGTAATTCTGTTACTTACACTTGCTATTACTATTTTTGGGCAAAAATCCCGGACGGGTAACAGATTGGAGTCAGGCTGATTACGAGACGGAGTTTCCGGAGGATCTGCCGTACTTCTGAGTTGGCGTTCTCCCAGTCAGAGTCCCTGTGGGATTGCGGCTACGCTTAGAGAGATGTATTAGTCTTCCGCTGTCCATGTATTTCATTTATGCCAAACTCTGATGTAAACGCTACTTTATGTTGAATAATGAAGCATTGTACTCTGATTTTTACCATATTTGTTCGCTATATGAGTCTGTGGACTTCCTGGGCACACATATGGCCGCATTCGGGTTTTGTGTAAATCCGGGTGTGACAGATTGGTATCAGAGCCGTGCTGACTGTAGGAACGCAGCCTAGATAGTACTGGCCATCTATTAAAGATTCATTTTACCATATAACCCTTGCTTTCTCTATCCTTGAGATTTTGATTCATAAAAAGTGCTATCCTTGAGCACTTTCCTCCTTGACAATTTCTCTTTGGTCATTATATCCTTGGATGTTTTATCCTCTCCTTGATAATTTACTTCTCATCCTTGACTTCTGATTATTTATCCCCACCTTGTATTGATTGCTAATTTTCAACTATTGTCTATTTAACTCCTCCTTGTTGCTTTCCCTTGATCGCGTATCCTTTATTATTGTTATGAGTCTCCTCGTTTACTCACACTTTCCTTGATACTATTTCCCCTTCTCTCCTCCTTGTTCTTCAAATATTGTCACTTTGGATTCGTTCCTTGGCTTTCGATCTCAAAGTGTCCTTTCGACTCTTCCTTTATCCTAAAACACTTAGATTGTCTGTGTCGTCCCGGTGCATTTGCAAGTCACTTGAAGAATGAAGATACCGTCCGCCTACTACAAGAAGTTCAAGCCGAACGACTTCAGAGTACATGACGACGTCACCATCAATGCAACTACAACCAGGAAGTTGGACACCACTCAAGACGAGGTGAAGAAGACCGAAGTAATAACCCTGCATAGGAGGATTCCCTTAACCTTATTGACAACGTTTAGAGTCGCTTTTATGCGCGTGTGTCTAACCTTGGCTGAGTGTGTTTGTAATGCCTGTCCTTGTGCCTTTGATTGATTTGGATCTTTGTAATGATTGTCTGGTTGGGGTCTCTCTATTTTTCCTTGTATCTCCTTGTCTTTCTTGCTATCTTTTCCTCATGAAGCGAGTGGAGAACACCAAGAAGAAAGACAGAAGACGATCATCGTAACGAAGAAACGAAGCTAAAGAAGATTTTGGAGTACAAGCTTCGCAACTATATCAACACAAGAAGATGAAGAAGCCTGGTGATCCAACTCCAGAAAATCTATGTCTTCCGAATCTTGTTGTTTCGTCTCCTCCTTGCTCCTAGTATCTGCGAATCTCGGGACGAGATTCAGTTTAAGGGGGGTAGCTTGTCACACCCCAAAATTTTCGAATTTTGGGATGTGAATATTCAACATAAATAATACAATAATTTCCTCAATTTTCTAAAATTTTTCAAGCTTTATAAAATTTACAGGGAATTTGTAGTAGAACAAAAATATATTTATGAATTACAAATAAAATTTCCTTTGTATGTTGCATTCATGCTGCTGCATTTATTTTTGTATTGCTTGTGATTCAAACAAGAATTTAAAATTATTTAAATTCGAATTTGAATCACTTCGTTTGGAGCTCTAGAAAAGTTGTTAGGCCAATAGTTCGCTTTTGCTCCCTAAAGTCTTGGCCTGCTCTTCTTTTGCTCCTCCAACTCTTCAGCTCGGCCCAGCCCCCTCATTCCTTTCTTTTCTGCGCAGCCCAGCTCCTCCCCTTCTCTCCGTTGAGGCCCAAGCCAACCCACCGTCCCGAGCCGGCCCATCACTCTCTCCGCCGGCCCAACCCCCTTCCTCTGCACTTGGGCCTCTCTAGCCGAACGGGCCCAGCGCCCGCATCCTCGCTTTCCCACCCCGTGGCCCATCTTGGTCCACTAGCTCCGCGCGCGGCCCACGACGCCCTCCCGCGTGAGAGCCCGACGCACCGCCGCCACAGTGCCCAGGCCACCGCCGCCGCCGCCGCAATTTCCGCCGCCGCGCCTGCTTCCTTCCATCCTCGGCGTCCGCACCCCCCTTTTAAACCATGCGCATCCGAGCCGCTGCCCTAGCCGCCGCCCTCTTTCCCCCCCTGCACAGGCCCACCGCCGCGAACTCCTCGGAGTAGAGTGCCGCCGTCGGCCATCGGCGCCGGTCGCCGCCGATTCACCGCACCCCGGGGCCATTGGGGCAAGCCACCACCGCGACGAGCCTCACATCGCCAAGACGGAGCCCCCGCCGTTGAGCAACGTCGTCGCGCCACCGCTGAAGGAGCTCGCCCTCGAGCGCACCTCGCCGCCGGCCGTGTTCTCCGCCGGCCTCCGAAGTCCGGCCGCCCTAGTCGCCCCTGACGGGAACCGAGGCCACCAGAAGCTCCCTCGCACCAAGCAGCACCTCCGCCGCCGGTTCTCGTCGCCAATCTGCCGCGGAGCACCACCGCCCGCGTGAGGCGCCGCCGCCGACCGCCTGCTCCGCCGCAAGCCGAAATCCGGCCGCCTTTGTTCAGCTACGCCGTTGGTGAGCATCTCCGCGAACTCGTAGCCCCCTCCTCCATCTGTTGCGCGCCCCACCGTAGGCTCCTGCCCACCCGAACGCCGGCGAGCCAAGCCGCCCGAGCGCCGGCGAGCTCCCCTGTGTTGTCGAAAGGTGGAAGATGCACACTTTGCGTTTAGGCCCCTGGAGAATCGCGTAAATATTAGATCTAAAGCCTGTGTCTTGACAATTTCACCGATAACCCCCTGCAAGTTTTCCCCCTGTCACACTTAAACCCAGCCGAGCCCCTTTTGCAAATCTAACCCTAGCCTATGCCGTTTTCGCTGGCACTGTTTTCTGTGTCTTGCAAAGGTTACCAGCTAGCCCCCGAGATCTATGGATAATTACAATCAGATCCCTGCAATCTTGTTTTAAGCCTAAAATCCACGTTTTCACTCCGATTTAATCCATTTTCGTTGCGTTAGATTCATGTCAACTTAAACTACATGTTAGCACTGTTATTTAACATGCAACTTGTTTCTAAATTTTTATTTAATACTAAGTTAACTAAATGTTATATACATGTCTTTTCTTAATTAAAATCTAATTAAGGTTATGCGGTTTTTCTTATTAATGCTAACATGACTAATAATTATTCATTAGTTTTCTGAATAAAATACACTTAAGTTTCACTTCGGTTTTTCAGAAATAAATATTAATTGATTAATGCTTATTAATTAACTAGCTTTTCCAAATTAAAAGCAAATTAGGGTTTCAATTCGAGATTTCATAAATAATCTTTAATATTGATTAATATCAACATAAAGGTGTTTCTATTATAATATTTATTAGTTCAACACGGTCCATAAAGGTATTCGATTAGTTGCTCTCACATGCTTCTTTTCAAGTTAATGTTTTAATTGGAATAAATTATACTTGAATATTTATAATTAAAATATGACTAAGTTTATTTCGTATTTTCTAAAGATTAAAATATAATTTGTATTCATTATTTATACATGGTTTTACTTAAATTCAAATAAATGAAGCTCTTAGTCTCTCACTAAATGCAAGTCTTTCGATAGTCGAAACTTTTCAACCGTAACTCTGTTTTCGGCGATTCTTGCGCTCACGTGATCTTCGAACCCAGCCCTACCCTTTAGTGCGCTCTTTTAAAAGCTTTCATCTGTTTGGTGTACTGTTCTTAGTTGTTCTTGTTTGTTTGCTTGTATGTTTGTGCCCGAAGATTGCTGCGAGTAGAGGAAGGTCGTTCGAGAGACTCAAGATGAAGAACTGAAGACTTTGAACAGCAATTAATTGGATTTAAGGCAAGTTATAGCACGGACAATCCTTGCTACCTATCTCACTTTTAATACACTGTTCATTACATACGCATGTGTCTAATTTTGCTTACCATTAAGGTTATTCCTAGCATTTATTTCCATGTCCTTGTTTATCCTATGGGTTTATGCATATGGGTAGTACTTTTGCTAGGCGCAATTACTGTCACCATTATATAATTGTTAATATTGACTTAATGGTCCACTTCAACTTAATGAATAAAACTTGCTTTTTAGCAACTTGGATTAGGGAGCTAGAGCATGTGCTGTGTGCTTTTCTCTAGTGTCTCCCTGTAAGGACCGGTTCTTAAAGCGGCAACCCAGGAGCCTGTCGCCACCGCCGGAACTATATGGGCTCTGGTCTTGGTCAAGTAGCTTGTACGGCTCTAGCTTGATAGTGGTTACCGAGGGGCCAGCGGCGTTGTGGGAGGCAAGGCACGGGGTGTTTTCCCGACTCCACCGAGGACGGTAGCCCCGTCGGCTAGGTCTCGTTAGACCCAGTCCCGTGTTGGGAGTCTCAGCGATTGAGGACTCCGCACGTTGCGCATTGTTGGGGTGGATACCCGCGCTCTGGACGCCATCGACCCCCTCACGGTGGACTCCGTGGGCGTACGTCGGTCTCGGTGCCTAAGGACTCACCACCTTGTAGTACCCCAGCGGCTACTATCTTGTTAGGGTGTCTTGTGAAAAGCCTCGTAGCGTCCCTATGCAGTCACACCTCGGAAGTGTTGATGTGCGTGGTTGGGTGCAAAGTTCCTTTGAACTTTTACGCGACTGGTGGGTAAAGGGCGAAACCTCTGCAGAGTGTACGATCTATCATGATAGCCTTGCTCAGGGTCACGAGCGGCCTGGATCCTTTTTGATTAGAATATGGTATTTATTCATGCTTAATGTCACTTACACTATTAAATTGGGTTACAACTGGGATCTCATTCACTTGTAGTAACTTGGATAAAGTTAAAACGAACCAACTAAAAGTGCTATTGCAGTTAAGCCAGTGTCTAGCCTTTTTGAGCCTTCATAACCCGTGCTATACTTGCTAAGTAATTCTGTTACTTACACTTGCTATTACTATTTTTGGGCAAAAATCCCGGACGGGTAACAGATTGGAGTCAGGCTGATTACGAGGCGGAGTTTCCGGAGGATCTGCCGTACTTCTGAGTTGGCGTTCTCCCAGTCAGAGTCCCTGTGGGATTGCGGCTACGCTTAGAGAGATGTATTAGTCTTCCGCTGTCCATGTATTTCATTTATGCCAAACTCTGATGTAAACGCTACTTTATGTTGAATAATGAAGCATTGTACTCTGATTTTTACCATATTTGTTCGCTATATGTGTCTGTGGACTTCCTGGGCACACATATGGCCGCATTCGGGTTTTGTGTAAATCCGGGTGTGACAAGTAATTTATTCGCAGTGTGGATTCTTATGTTCTCCATGTGCAACAATTTGTTCGCAACGTGGACTCATTTGTTCTCTATGTACAGTAATTTATTCGCAACGTGGACTCATTTGTTCTCTATGTACAATAATTTGTTCACAACGTGGATTCTTCTGTTCTCTATGTTCAGCAATTTGTTCGCAACGTGGACTCATTTGTTCTAGTTTGATAAAAAATATTCATAAAAAATATCATCTAAATATAGTCAAGTGAGATCTTGTTTTGAAGATTTTATCGCAATAAGCATTATGGTGCGATCGGAATTTAATTTGGATGTTTGGTTTAAGAGTAATGACTTTTTTTCTAAACTTTATCGCATGTAAAAAGTAACATTGAACCAGACACGTCACCACCAGATGGGAGCAACCTAGGTGTATGTGCTACACGCGCGGTCAGTCCTAGGTTGCTGAATCAATTTAGCTCAATATTAACCCAATATAGAAAATAAGAGGGTATGTAATCCTCCGGGTGATAGTTTTGTCCGCGTCGCAAGCGTGATGGCGTGTCAGTTTTGTCCGCGTCGCAGCCGTGATGGCCAAACGCGAGCGCAATTTTCCTTTGTTTTTTTTTCAAATTCCTATTCTGGTACATGCAAGCGGCAAGAAGAGGCTTAGTTGTAGCCCAGGTTTTCTTTTAAGAACTGCAAACTAAATTACATGCAAGCGGCAAGCCCAGGTATCTCGCCGACTGGGCCGCTGCTGCCGCTCCCGGGCCGGGATGATAACATGCTCTTCCAGTCTGATTGTGTGAAGGGCTTTAGATAAACTAATCCCAGTAAAATACACTTTGGTATACTCCGTATAGGGCTTACGGAGGTAGTACAAAGCAAGGACGGTAATAATTCAATGAAAGCCAAAGAAATGGACGACTTGCTGCAAAGTTAAAGCAAGAGTGAATTTCACTGTAGGTCCATAATTTTTTTTCAAGATCTCATCTAGGTCCGCAAACTAAAAAAATGGTCATCTAGGTCCATCAACTTTTCTGAGGTCCCATCTAGGTCCGCAAACTAAATAAGTGGTCATCTAGGTCCATGAACTTTTAAAAAGCTGTCGTCTAGGTCCATGAACTTTTAAAGAGCTGTCGTCTAGGTCCATGGCGGTGGTGACGAGCCTAACCTTGACGACAGCTCTTTAAAAGTTCATGGACCTAGATGACCCCATTTAAAAGTTTATGACCTAGATGACCGCTTATTTAGTTTGCGGACCTAGATGAGATCTCGGGAAAAGTTTATGGACCTAGATGACCGCTTTTTTAGTTTACGAACCTAGATGAGATCTCGAGAAAAGTTTATGGACGTGAAATTCACTCTTAAAGCAAATCAAACAAAAAGTTAGAGTTGTCGTTCACTTGTGAATCAAAGGATTCAGATAACCTGGATGGCTGGCTGTAAAACCAAGTTGTACAAGCAAGTTGCCATGACTTGAGCTACGGTAGGCACTTATAATTTGGTCCGCAGAAAACTCTTGTTAATTGGCAATCAAGTGCCGACAAAAAAAATTAATTACAAAATTTCAAGATGTCACGTTATGTGTATGGCATGTTTCAGCCGGTTCCTAAAAGTAAGTAGTGTAAATCAATGGTTGGTCCCACTATTTTTCCACAAATTTGGTATCTCTGGGTACCTCTATTTATTCACCTCTGGATATTTCCTTTGTTTCCACCGTGCGATTTCTCGAAACGGATTGCTCTAATTAATACTTAATCATTTTAACATTCCTCTTAAGATAATGCATTATTTCCTTCTACCATCTTCATTGTTAAAGACTGCTTTTATAAGTCAGGAGGAATTGCCGCCTTCGAAACAAGGCCCTCAACAAATTAAAATTTTCTGCATTGTTGTGGAGCCTGTACGTTAATTAGAAGGATGTGTTCTTTTAATCAGACCGTGCACATTCTCTACGTGACACAGCCACAAATGCATCCTTTTGCCAACCATGTAATCAAGCAAACCTTTTCCAAACCGGAAAACAGGGTGCTTTCATGGATTTGCCGAGCTGCAATGAATGAATGCTTGAAAGGGCCCGTCTTTTCCATATGAGAAATCCAAGGCATTTCACACCAATCTATAATTTAGCGCCATGTTCTACCTGCACCAGGTTTTGTTGAGTCCAAGTCAAGGCCAGAAACACACGTAACGCCGTATTTTGATTTAGCACCATGATGCTTTACCCATATTTTCTGCAAAAGGCTCCGTTCAGTTGGAATGTTTTCCCTTTTTTCCCGCTCTACGTTACCTGAAACGTACACCCAAGCTTGTGCTAACTGAAAGTCCGAAACCAGCGACAAGAATAATAAATTTTTATTATAAATGAAGAAAATAATTAATAAACTGAAAGTACAAGTAGAACAACCACACACTGAGCGCAAAGATTTATCTGTCTGAATTAACAAATTACAATTAGATTAACATTTTCAGCTGCAAAGAACAGAAAGTTCTTCACGAACCGCTCTGAATTAAACTTATCCTCTGTCTACCCGTGTTGTTCTACCGCATCAAACTCCTGTCTTTTTTATATTTTTTTGCAAAAGTCTTTTTATATTATTATTAAAGAAAGTACGAGTACAGTATATGTGAGTGTGGGTGTACGAGCACGTCATTCTTGGAGTAAGAGAAAACCACACTAATTAAATTGCTGCCACCATATGAAAGGATTGGAGTGGAATCTAGACAAAATATACAGTATGCAACATGGTATTTGGGTGGCATGCATGCATTCTTTGCCCATATTTTCTACAAAAGATAATGTTCAATTTGAATGTCCCCGGACCCTTTGCATAATACATTACCTGAAACACGAAGTTTGTGCTAATAAAGACAACTTCTATCTACTCCCAAATATATGAAAATGATGAGATTTACAGTCGATGTGTGTAAACATGTGGCAACAACATAAGATTCGACTGTGGCGACAGGTAAGAGGATCAATGGACTGAGGTGTAAGCTAGGATATGCACCCAGTGGCGATCGAGCACCAATGGATTGCTTCATGGCAAGAGCAAAGGGAGTGGGAAGAAAGACCCTAGCGAAGCTGAGTAGATAGTGGTAGTGGCTAGTAGGGTTGTGGTAGCAGGAACGCCAACGGAGGCCAGAGATCGAAGAAGATTCAATGGCCCTTGGATCATCTTTGATCTTGATTTAAAGGCCGGGGTCTAAATAAATTTCAGGCAACATATTATTGGAATAAATTGGATTCCCCTCCTCACGAATGAATCATGCAATTTTTTCTTCAGCTGAATCCTCATCCAAATTATTTACACATTCCAGCCGACCGGAGAAATTAATAACCAAACAAAATTTAGAGTGAGAGCGAGACCGAGCAGAAAATTTATCACAAACCGCCCTTCACTTTGCCTCTTCTCCACTCACAGTTCACACGTGATCTAGCTGCCGGTCCCGCTCGGCATGCAGCGCTTCTCCTCCTCCTCCTCCTCCTCCTCCGTCTCCGGTGACCCTTCCCCAGCGGCGGCTGCGTCGTCGCCGCCGATGTTACCGCGCGCTCGGTGGACGATCGGCGCGGCCAAGAACGTGGGCGTCCGCTCCCCGGCCATGACGACGGCGACGAGGTCGGCGAAGCCCGCCGAGGAAGCTGCGGTCGTGGCCGCGGGAGACTTGGAGCCGCCGTCGCCGTCCGTCGTGCCGGGAGCGGCGGCGGAGGAGTTGTTTGCGTCGTCGCCGGTGCCGAGGTAGTTGTTGAGCTTCCAGTAGGAGCAGGCGAGGATGAGGAGCGCCAGCGTGATGAGGGCCAGCATGGCGGCCAGCCCGCCGAACAGGTACGGCACCGGCGAGTGCCACGGTGAGGCCGGCGGCGCCGCGGCGGCTGGTGGCGCCGCCGCCGGCGATGTCGGCATCGGCTCGGTCCTGGATGCACTTGGTGCCGGCCTCATGGCTTGAAGCTGCTAGTGCTCTGCAGGCTGCCTCTCTCTGTGACAAATTAAACTGTTGGCAATTTTTGGAAGGCAGAGAACAGAGGTGGCTTGGAGTAGGGGAAATGGCAAAGTGGAGGGTTAGGCTGATGAGTTGCATTTATAGAAGGTTATAGGACTGCAGATTTTCATTGTGCTCTAGAAAAAAGAAAGATATTTTTTTCTCATGCAGGGACTTGAGGAGCATCATGTTTCTCATGCATTGTTCAGCGCAAGTTACTTCTCTAATGAAGAATATGTGATGTTGCACTACAAGAGTTTCCATCCTTTCATTCCTCGAGTTTTTTATGTGTCCTAAACGGTTAGTACACATATACGGAGTAGTATCTTTTATTTTCAAATGACCAACTATTTTTAAAGTGTACTGGCTTTTCCCATAGTTTTGGCAAACTTCCAACAACCTAATAAATCCCTCACCACTTTATTGCCCACAATTTTGTAATGGGTTCAGTGAATATACTAAAACCATTGTGCTCTAGAAAAAAGAAGATATTTTTTTCTCATGCAGGGACTTGAGGAGCATCATGCATGTTTCTCATGTTCAGCGCAAGTTACTTGTCCAATGACGAGTTTGTGATGTTCTACCAATTCAAAGAGTTTCCATCTTTTCATTCCTACAATTTTTTATAAGTGCCCTACGGTGTTACTAGCCATATATATATATATATATATAAGTATTTCTTTTTAATTGACAAAAAGTCTTTTAAGGATATATATAGTTACTAGCCTTTTCCTATAGCTTTGGTAAACTGCCAACAGCCTAGCTAATCCCCCACAGCTTTATTGCCCATAGTTTTGTGATTGGTTCACTAAATATACTAAAACCGTTGCCACTACTGAAAATAAATCCTTAGGAAAAATAATTACTCTTCTAGTGTTCTATAATGTAATCTCAGCAGTTTTTTATTGTGCTATAGAGAAAAGAAGGATATTTTTCTTGGGAGTTGAAGAACATCATGTTTCTCATGTTCAGCCCAAGTTACTTCCCCGATAAAGAATAGGCGGGACAACCAATTTCATCCCCAAACTATCGGCCGAGGCCCAAACTCGTCCCTGAACTATTAAAACGGTAAAACTAGTCCTTCAACTTTCGTAATTAACAAATTCCTTCTTCTGACGTGGCATGCCAGGTTGGCTTGCCTCGTCGTTGCCTACTCAGACCTACAGCTGCCACGTTGACCTTAACACCTTCCATATTATTTTTCCGCACTACAGATTTACTACATGGTCAAAATCCATCCAAAAAAAACCAAATCAAAATAACTCACCTTCATTGATCAGTGCACCTCCATGATACAGGATCTTCACTCCACATATATATTCGCCAAACAACAAAGAGCAGCCGGCCGGACTCCTCCCATCCAGAACGTCGTCCACTCCCTCAGCAAACCCTAGTCCTCATGTGCAGCTGCCATGGGGAGGGAGAAATGAGAGGGGCTGATATGGTTTGCCTGAAGTAAAAAGAAGAGAGGGGGCAAAGGGTTCAGTTCACAAAAAAATGAAACCCTAGCTGACTAAGGGAGGCGAGCCAATGTGACATGCCACGTTGGAAGAAGGATGAAACCGAGTTGATTATGAAAGTTGGAGGACTAATTTGGCCATTTTGATAGTTTATGGGCAAGTTTGAGCCTCGACGGATAGTTTGGGGACGAAATTGGCTATTCCGCCAAGAATACATGATGTTCCACTGCAAGAGTTTCTATCCTTTCATTCCTGTACAGTTTTTTTGTAAGTGCCCTGCACTGTTAGTACGCATAACGGGTAACTACCACTACCGGAAACCACCACTACCGAAAATCCATAGTTTGCCGTGTGCCCGATACTTTACGGTGTGCATGAGCTCCATGCATGCATGCACTAGCCCGCTGCCTGAGATGCACCCCAAACAACAGTCTGAATGGAAAATTAAAGATGAGCAATATATAATATATTCACTCGTCGTCCAAGTAGGTTGATGGTTTGTTTGCAAACGCTTTCGCTTTCACGCTGCTGCGACAAGGATGTGCACACATTCAACGCTCCCGTGACGGCAGTAATTAACGACGACGCACGGCCATCGTCTTTGACAGGAAGTCAAGCACACGTCGGCCGTGCATTCCGGCTGGCCGGAGCAGCAGGTCATCACGTCGCTCGCATAGTAGTTATTAGGCCGGTCACGACGAAAAGTGGCCTGCCGGAGTTCCGGTTTGCCGTTGCCGATGCATTCAATTCGCATGCATGTAGGTGGAAAACTGCTGTCCGGCGGCCGGAGCTCGGGGAGGTCAGGTCTGGCTTTGGCAATTGGCACTAGCACACGAACGCTGCTACCAGATTAGATCATGCGTGTTGGGTCAGGGACAAAGGCGCTTTCCGGCGATGAAGGCTAAGGCCGGAAGAATTGATGGTTTCTACCAAATGCAATGACGACGAGCTGAGCTCTCTCAGCATGTGAAGTCTGGTATACCATCCAGCAGCAATAATTATATATATGTTGCTGTTTGTTCGTGCATCGCGCCTTTATTTTGTTTTCAGCTGGCTAGCCTTCATATATTTTGAGCACCTGTATCATTTTAATTCAGCTTAGACATATATATATATATATATATATATATATATATATACATACATATATATATATATATATATATATGCGGTTTTCAAAACACAATTCCATCGGTCGACTACTAATTTTTTTATATATTAATATAACACATGCAACACATATCAACCCAGGCCAACACAGAAACTTTATATCATTTTACAATATACTATGCATGTATAAAGCCAACACAGAAACTTTATATCTAAAACCTGCTGCTGATGATATGTACGTGATGGCTCGTCACGTACGCATAGTGTGTGTACGTCAGGCCAGCCGGCCGTATGCATGGGCTCTCAAATCGAAGTTGGCTATCATCTACCACAGACCGGTTTCAGACCGTTAATGTTGTACACGTACGTATGTGCGTCGTCTACGGTACTGGCCGGTAGTTGTTGCTGATCGATGATGATGAATAGCTGTCTTGGGATGTCTGGTGAGCTCCGCACGCAAGCCGGTGATCGAGTACGAACCCTAATTTGCTTCCTAGCTTTGTGTATATATATAGCTCCCTCTGGGATGGATGGAGATGGGGATGGCGTGCTCCCCGATATCCCGCGCGTCGGATGTAGGGCCTTGCTTGGTCAGGCGGGGCGGCCAACGAAAATTAGGACACGCATATACCCGTATGCGTGATCGAGTACAGATCTATATATATCTGGGCTTCTCGATTTTCAGACCTATCTCTCAAGGAAACATTGAATTCGGGCTAATACATTTCTTCATACTTCCCTACAATTATTAATCAGCACATATTCTACGCTTCAAGATGTGTGTGTGCAACACGTATAATTTTTCTATTATCTTGTTTTGGAATTATTTGTATGTACTCTTTGATCGTAAATGTGATACCATAACGCTAAGACATGTACCGTACCTCTAGCAGCTAACGAGTCTAGCTTGGTATGGATGAGTACATCGTCTAGCTAACCGCTAAAAGTGTGACTTCGTGCATCGAGTGGCGGATATCCACGCCCCGGGCTGCTAGGCCGCAGTCCGAATATAAGGTCAAAAATTCAGTAGAGCTTAAAGAGAAGTTATACATATATTAAAGATGTAAAAGTACTTGAAATATTAATTAAGCTTGGATTAGCCCCGGCCCGGCCTCTAGCGGGTTCCTGAGTCCGCCCCCGCGTGCAACTCAAGATCAGATCTACCGGCCTAGTATTTTGGAAGTGATTATAGCTTACGCTACAGTGAGTTATGCTTACTAGAGAAGTGCAGGTCATTTTATTTTTCTACGGATGTATTGATCTCTTGAAAAAAATTACCCCACTAATACAGAACACGTTATCATCGCCCGTACTGACCAGAGGCACGCTGCATCTTTCTTCACATACACAATACCTTGTTATTATTTTTTCTGTCGAAGATGTTGTGGATATATTGAAGATGCATCGATGCCTAGAGGCCGGCTAGAGTGCTATACTATATGTTCACGGACGCTAGCTCAAAGTAGAGATAGAACAAAGTGCATGATGAGTCAGCTTGAATTCTGGCGGCGGGGCCCTTCTTTTTTTTGCTTCAGTCCGACCGGGTCAATATGGACGCAAGACCACTCCGGGAAGGAACGAAGCAAAGACAAAAGACTCGCGACAAGCGACGCATGCACGATGGATGTGCTTGTGCATGGTCGTTGCGAGTCATCAGTGCGGCTGGATTATTGCTGGTTTGTGAGCCACCTGGGATTTTGCCAGCAAACCTGTGCCTTGTTTAAATGTCAATTTGTCACTCTAAATTTGGGAGTTAGAAAATTGAGGCACACTGTAGCATTTCGTTTGTATGTGTAAAAAATTGTTCAAAAATTGATTAATTATGCTTAAAATATTCGTTTCGTAGAGTACAATAAAACTGTGCAATTAGTTTTTTATTTCATCTACATTTAGTACTTCATGCATGTTATGATATTTTAATGTGATGAGAATCTTCTTTTTCATAGTAAACTTGGGGGTAGAATTGAGAATCTAAACAAGCCCCCGTCTGACGTTGGTATGCGCCTGCGTGGGTCATGCTAGCTTGCTTAACGTGCGGGGCAAGAACACCCGGGCTAGCTAGCTAGCTACTACTCCGTCTGTGCGTGCCTGCTGCCACCCATGCATAGACACAGTTTTTTGGGTCGAATTTTTTTTCACACGTTTTATCACTGATTTTGAGTAAATTGCACCTAGAATACGACAACTTGTATGAACGTGGCCTTGTTTAGTTCTCAAATTTAGTGTATCAAATTTGAGAGTCTGAGGTCTCTTCGTAATCATTACGGCACTGTAGCATTTCGTTTGTATATACGAAAAATTGTCTAAAAATTGATTAATTAGGCTCAAAATGTTTGTCTCGCAGAGTACAACAAAACTGTGCAATTAGTTTTTGATTTCATCTACATTTAGTACTCCATGCATGTTATGACATTTTGATGTAACGAGGAATCTTCTTTTTGCATAGTGAATTTGGGAGTTGCTTTTTGGAACTAAACAAGGGTTGTATCACTTTGGTTCAACAATTATCAAAACATTGAAACACATACACAAACTTGTCAAGTGTGTGCATATGTGGTCAAAGTACGAAATAGAGCGTATTTTGCTAGTCACCAGTACTAATTTTGAGGTGGTGAACGCTAAAATACAAAATTGATTGGGCAAATTATATATCCATGGGCTATGATATTTAGGTGCTGCATAGATCATAGCTGGATCTTCTATACCAAAAAATTTGCTTAATCTTTTATAATTTTATAAATAAATGTTCAATAAAAAATTATTTAAATAATTATGACACGAACATTGATTTTGGAACAGATTTTCTGTGCCAAAGTCATACATATACCCTTTCATTGGTTGCATGTCTCACGAAATAAGAAATGTAGAAAAGTCTCACGACATTGGTTCCATATTTAATCGTATAGAAGCATTATAAACAATATGACCCAATCTATCACATTATGGAACAACTGAGATATGGACTATAGGCGCTAGGAAAGGTCACATGACATAATTTTTCATTTTGACCTTTCACCACCTAAAAAATAATATTTATGACTCAAGTTAGAACCCACGTGGTCCGCCACAATGATAAAATACACTCGTGGTGTACATATGACTGTATATGCATAAACATGACAAGTTTGTGTATCTGTTTGCACATTTTGCAACTTGTTGGACTAAAGTGATACAACCATACAAGTTATTGTATGGTGTGTGTAATTTAAATAAAGTCAGTTTATAAAACTATGTACAGAACTCTCTCACAAACTCATTCTAGGTGATGGAGGTCTCATCATCGGCAGCCTCACAGTAATTTTCCCACCAGGCTAGTGCGGTTCCGGTGAGTTGGTGGGTTGCCAGAAGAACCTTGTCGCGGTCTTGACAATCGAACGGCTCGAGCTTTCTTTTAATAGCCCGCAGCCAATCATCTGCCTCTAGTGGGTTGCTGGATCCTCCGAAGGTGGGTGGTCTGGTTCTTAAGAAGTGTGACAGCTTGTCATTAAGGTTCTGTTGATGTGTCTCGCGGCGAAGGAAAGCTTCCAACATGGTTTGCATGGCAATAGTCTAGTTATGTATTGCTTGCACCAAGCTGCCGGGTGGGGGTGGGTGTGGTATTTGCTGCTCTTCACCCTGGTTCCCTACTCTTGGTTGGCTTACTTCCTATTCCTCCATCACCGGGCCGTGCCCTTCTCCTCCCTGTTGTCCTGCACCGCTGGAAGGGGTGTGGTTCTGGGAGGGCCTCGTGCGCGTGTTGACCATCTGCAGATTGAGGTGGGGAAAGGAGGTCTTAGGTGATGTTCAAGTTGTTTATTTCACATTTTCTAAAAGGCAAGGTTCACCCTGTCGGAAACACTCAACAAACAGGCAAGCAGACAAACACAAGCAGCTTTATTCCAACAACCAGGGGGTACAACACGCGGAGTACAACACAGCTACATGACCGATCACAAGGGTACAACATGGAGGGGGTACAGTTCTAAGAGAGGGCCTAGGGCTTCAGCTTGGTGGCTTCGGGGCTTCTACTCGTGGGGCGAGCCTTCTTCTGGGGTGGGGTGTGCCTCCTATGGGTTGAGCAGCTTGTCATCTTCGACGTTTCCATTTTCCGGGGGCTGCTCGGCCGCTTCCCCTCCTGCGGCTTCCTCCGATCTTGCGGGGCTTTCGGGCGGGGCTTGTGGGGTCCCAAAGAGTGTTCCCCACCCGATGACGGGTGTTCCCAGTAGGACTTGGGTTTCTCCTATGGCAGTGACGGGTGTTCCACTCCTGGTCCAGTCTTGCATACGTTGGTCCTGGGCCTGCCTGAGACCTTCCTGGGCAAGGGCTTTGCGACTGACGGCTGCTGTGGCTCTGGCCTCTGCTTGGGCTACCTGGATTTGGTGCATCCGCATCGCGCGTTTGGCTTGCTCAGCCCAGTTAATCTGTTCACTCAGGAAATTGGCCTGCGCGTCAAGGAGTTGATCCAAGGCGGAAAGGTAGGTGACCGCTTGGTACAAGGGTCCTTCCTCTTGACGACGCCGTTCAAGGTTTCTTATCCGGGCCCGCCAGACCGGGGTCTGAACGATCGGGGGAAAGAACCTCTTTGGCGTGGGGACGAGGTGCTCTTCATAAATCCGGCACAAATAGCGGAGCGCCTTCCTGATGGCCAGGGTGTAGGCGTCTTGGTGCCTGAACCAGGTGGCAGTCACTCGCCAAGGTTCAATTGTGGGGTGGCGGTCGCTTCTGGCGACGGCGATGACCACCCTACAGTGGAGGGTGCCATGGTGCTCGTACTCCCTGCTGTAGTACCTTGGGCGCTCGGTCACACCAAGCTGCACCAGAGAGTCGATTAAAAGGTTGGGAAAGCCAGGTGCGGCGAGGCAAGTGCCCTGGGTCCATCCTTCCACAACCATCTGAAAACAAAGATAGGGTAGACCAATTGCAAGGATAATAAGCACAATGGTGGGTGATGGTTTTATTAATTCATCATGGATAGGTACATTTTATTTATACAACAACTCCTGCCTATGCACACTACTCCTCACTCCTGGGGCCCCTCTTAATGATCCAATTAAGGTGCTTCTTGGGTGGGAGATAAGGCTCTTCTTCCGTCTGGGTGCCCATGTCTCGGTGGGTCTCTTCGGGTTCTCCTTCCAGTAACCCAGCTTTCCTTTGGTGGGCCTTGATCTGCTCTATTTCTTCGGCGCAGTCTTGCCATTTGGCTTGGAGGGCAGCTAGGGAGCTCTCGGCTCGCCCGCCTCTTATCTGTTGCTTCTCCATTTCTTGTTCCGCCTTTTCTGCCCTGCGGATTTGGTGCTTCAGTTGAACTGCTTGGTCATGGTACAACCGGTCCAGGCCGTTGAGGTAGATAGCCAGATGAGAAATAGTGTCCTCCAGTTCCTCACCCCTTCCAAGATTCCTCATCCGGGCAATCCATGTGCGTCCTCGTCCTCTAGTGGGCGGAAAGAATCCCATAGGTGTCCCTTGGAGATGTCGCTTGTAGAGCACGCACGGGCATATCAGGGCTTTTCTGGCGGCCTTATGGTAGGTGTCTAGTAAGCCAAAGCCAGTGGTCCTGACGAACCAGGGCTCGACCTCAGGGTAAAGTGCGCTTTTTCCCACAAAGATCATCATCTCACACCGACGAGTGCCTCTGGAGTTGTAAACTCGGTAGGAGTACTCTGGTGGGTTCTGTTGACACCAAAAATTGGCACCAGGAAGAGGCTGACATGTGGGCCGGAGTCGTCGAAGAGATGTCATTCGGCAAAGGAGTTTTTCCCCAGAGGCATTCGGCAAAGACGTTCTGCGGTCGGGAATGCGTCGTCATTCGGCAGAGGCATGGTTCCGCAGGTAAAAGCGGTAGCATTCGGGAAGGCGCGATGACGTGGAAAAACATAAGGAAAAGGCCGGTTCGAACAAGGAATGCAATATGGGCACGAAGATCCGTCATTTATTTTTAGAGACAAGTATTGTAGTCGTGTCCGACTAGGAGTTGTATCAAGACCTGGGTATAAATATAAACCCATGGCATCTGTAAAAAAAAAAGAAGACAATCAATCATACAACAAACCGGCCCCGTGCCAACATCGAGTCCTTTAGTCGAGTCGTCGAGTTCTTCGAGAGGAGTCATCGATCCGTCGACCTCCGTAAGTACCGGCAACCTTGTATCATGCTTAGTATCATGCGGTGGATTTAAGCTTTGATGCAAGTAGTCTTGTTACCATGCTTAGTATCATCCGGTGGATTTAAGTTGTGGTCTCAAGAAGGTTCCTCTGTTAGGTCATGAGCCATGCGGTGGGCTAAGATCTAGTATGGACCAAGTTATCGGCTCTGTTAGATTTCGGCAAGATCTAACAGATTCATTAAGTTACCCCGTGTTGCTTCGTTTTTACTATGTGCTTAATTCATGCAACACACCTTTGCCCAATCTAGATCGGCTAGAATCGGCTCTACTTCACGATGTGACGACTTATCCCCTCACAGCCGAGTCCGAAACCGATCTAGGTTGCCACGTGTCGCGGGTTCGAGCTTGTCGGCATCGTGTAGATCTTGACAGAACCGGGTATCATGCGGTAGATGCAGGTTTTTGGATCGTTTTAGAGCTAATCATCCGGTGGATTAGAATTCGATTCGATCTGATAGATTTATCTTTACCGATTAGGCTTGTTCCTTCGCCATGGACCCCGATTCGGCTAAAATAGCCGCATTCGGTAGTGCTCTCACGAGTGAACGTGTGTTCGTGGGTTTGCATTGGACAATGAATGCTTTTAGCCTTTCACGATTAGATTGTATCATGCGGTGGATTGATCTAATCTGATTGGTGGTGTGGCCTCAAACGAGTTGTATCATGCGGTGGATTAACTCGTTCGTTGCCATGCTTGACGGGTGCTGCTTTCGGCCTATGCATTCTTGTTTTCAATGTAAATTCGTGACTGTGTTGTGGGTTCGTAATTAAACATTGAATGCTTTTAGCTTTTCATGGTTAGACTGTATCATGCGGTGGATTGGTCTAATCTGATTAGTGGTGTGGTCTCAAACAAGTCGTATCATGCGGTGGATTAACTTGTTTTGTTATCATGCTTGACGGGTGCTGCTTTCGGCCTATGCATTCCTTGTTTACTGCGAATTTATGATCATGTTTCACCCTTTTATTTATCTATCATGCTCTGTTTCTCGTTAATCGGCTATGAGTATGTGTTACAATGTTCATTCGGTTGAAAGCCGATCTTTCGTCATGCTTACGTCACGCATTCGGCAGTGCGTTCCTTGTGTGCCTTGCCGATTGCCGAATAAGGCTTTAACTGCCGAAAGATAGCTTGTCCGTAGCTATATGTATCTCGAGATTGGCTTCAACGCCGCAAATATGGAACTGTCTGGTCTCACCCGGCACGTTCCAGGTTTTGATCTAAACTTTTTTGTCCCTTTGTTAGTTTTCAGGCAAACTGACTGGCACGCTTCCGGATTCAAAAGCCCGGGCCACGTGTGAAGCTAGCTAATTCGGCTTGCTGTGTGCTTGGCGTGAGGTGCGGATTTTACGTCAACACACTTTTTGGCACGCCCGGTGGGACCCACACAAGTTTTCAAGATGCCTGAGTTGAGCGACATCATGGATGTCACTTTGGAAGAGTTGTCTGAAGAGCATCAACAGATGGTAAAGGCTGCTGCTGGTCAATTCATTAACAAATGTTTACTGTCTTTCGCCAAGAACAGGAGTGGTGCACCGTTTCTCAAATCCGACTTGCCAAGAGTTCTCCTTCCTGGGCAGTCTGATTTTACTGAAGAAGAAGAGAGGGAGAGATTCTTGGGCTTGTTATACAAAGCTTTGGGAGAAGCAATGACCAATCACAATGCTGCGTTCTTGAACAGTTTTCGGCATATAATGGTAAGCATTTTTGGTCAGCATGTGGATAAACCCTTCGAGCAAATACATGGGCAATTGGGTGGTCCGACGTACTTCAATGTTCAAGCACCAGTTCAGAAACTACATGGTAAAGGAAATGCTGATGAAACTGGAGGTTCTGGTGCTAAAGATACAAATGGACAACCGATTCAGCAAGATCCTCAGCCTGCATTGCCGAAAACTCGCACATACGGTGATATGGCATTCGGCACCACAGGGAATCCGCCTGCTTCTGCTTACAAGATATCTCCCTTGAACAACAGACTGCAGAGGGATTTATATGGAAACGGATATTCAGAGTTTATGGATTACAATGCTATCGACGCTCTCCCGAATCCTGGATATGTTGGTATTGCAGGCATGCTTGCTGGGAGACCAGGGAATCAAGATACCAGTATTGACCTCATGGTGCAAAAAATGACCGATGTATTGCAAAATCAATTCGGTCTGAAGCCTAAAAATCAGGGGTACATGTACTCGTCTCCTTTCCCGGAATGGTACCAAAGGGTATCATTGCCGAATAGAGTCAAGGTGCCTACAGAGTTTACTAAATTCTCAGGACAAGATGATACTAGCACTGTGGAACATATAGCTCGATATCTGATGCAGCTTGGAGAGGCTTCGGCAGATGAAGCTTTCAGAATCAGATACTTTCCTTTGTCACTGACGGGTCCAGCTTTTACATGGTTTGCTTCTTTGCCTGCTCAGTCGATTTGTACTTGGAAAGACCTGGAACAGAAATTCCATGCTCATTACTACATTGGCAGTACCGAGAAAAAGTTGGTTGATTTGACCAGCTTAAGGCAGAGGAATAATGAAACACCTACGGAGTTCCTCAGGAGATTTAGGGAAACAAAGAGTATGTGCTTTTCTCTGAACATACCTGATGATCAACTGGCTGGTATGGCTGTAGCTGGAATGCTGCCTGTCATTCGGGAGAAGCTATTCGGGATGGAGTTTGATGATCTGGGCCAGTTGTCGCACAGATTGGCCTTGATGAGTAACCAGGCATATGGTTTCAAGAAAGATGCCAGATTTGCTAAAAATAATGATGTAGCTGACATCTATAACCAATTCCTTGAAAGAGCAGATCAAGAAGATGGGTATGAAGATAGCGAGGAGATAGCCGCAGCAGAGATAGTGTGGAGCAAAGAACCAGTTACAATGACTCAAAGATGGATCAAACAGGTGAAGGGAACGTATGATTTTGATGTGACTAAGGCGGACAAATTGTTTGAGTTCCTGGTGAAAGAAGGCCGAATCAAATTGCCGGAGGGGCATTCTATGCTTCGGCCTGATGGAGTGAAAGATAAGAGGTACTGTGGGTTTCATGATAGAAATTCTCATTCCATTAATGAATGCAGAGTCTTTAGGATGAAGATTCAGAAAGCTATCCAGGAAGGACATCTGAAATTCGACAACAAGATGAAACTGGACAGTAACCCTTTCCCTCAGAATATGATCGGGTTCTCGGTTAATATGGTGAATGCTGTTCCATCTGGAAAAAAGGGAAGATTGAAAGTTTTAACCTCAAAGAAGGCAAGACAGGATGGTTCAGTTGATCCTACTCGGCAGATCACAATTGAACAGATTCGCCAGAAAGATCTTCGGTTCCCGAATAGCCGATTTGAAGTGGGAGAATCCTTTAAACCTAGAGTTACTACACGTATTCTCCTCAACAAATGGCAGC
This sequence comes from Echinochloa phyllopogon, assembly GCA_033239725.1. Taxonomy (NCBI): domain Eukaryota; kingdom Viridiplantae; phylum Streptophyta; class Magnoliopsida; order Poales; family Poaceae; genus Echinochloa; species Echinochloa phyllopogon. Next base: position 14,710,483 of record BTCW01000015.1, on the reverse strand, counting down.
GTCAGCAAGAAAAGGAGCGTTTTCAAAGGCGTGAATACGAGGAGGAGAAAAGAAGGCGCGAAGAAGAAAGGCTTGAGGAAGAACAAGAAGAATATGCTCGAGAGCAGGAACGTGCGCATTGGGGGTGTGCATTCTTCAGACACTGTTGGAACGAAGGTTTGAAGCTTCCCACATGGAATAGTTGTCCTGAATGCAATAATAGGTATGATGAATATAGGCAGGGAACTGTCAATCGCCGATCTGTCCATGAAAGAATTGGCAGGGTGCATCCTAGTGATGATCGGCGTTTTGATGATCGACCAAGAAAGAGACATGCTGATTACAAATGGGTTGATCATGAAGAAGAAGAAGATCATGCTTATGTTTGGCAAAAAGGACAATGGTGCCCACCTGGTTTGAGGAAGAGCCAGAAGAGAAGAGTACAGCGCCTGAGGAATCGGGAATTGAAGCAAGCAAAGGTCAAGGTGAAATCAATATGGCTCCCAAAAGACAGGCCTGACGAACATGGTCATTCGGCTCCTACATGTATGGTATGTTTTCTGCCGAATGAATTCATGGCTCCAGCTAACCAAATTGTACAGGAAGAGATATTGCCCGATATAGATGATGCCGAACGATTTGGGTTAATGGCACAATTGATGTTGAACAAACAAGCTATTTTTGAGAAGCCAGCCCAGAATCGGCACATGAAGCCACTGTACTTGAAGGGATATGTTAATGGCAAACCATTGACCAAGATGTTTGTCGATGGAGGAGCTGCTGTCAATGTAATGCCATATACCACATTCAGGAAGCTTGGTATGGGCCCTAGAGATTTGACACCAACGAGCATAATTCTGAATGATTTTGCTGGAAATCCTTCGGACACCAAGGGATGCGTGCACGTTGATCTGATGATTGGGTCCAAGACTCTGCTTACGACTTTCTTTGTCATTGAGGGCAAAGGGGCATATAGCTTGCTGCTTGGAAGAGATTGGATTCATGCAAATTGTTGTATTCCATCTACTATGCATCAACAGCTTATTCAGTGGATAGATGATGAGGTGGAGATTGTCCAAGCAGATGATTCAATAAGCGTGGCAAATATGGAACCAGCTTTCTGGGAATATCAAGGCATAGATTGTTTCTCAGGCAAAGACTGGGGAGAAGGTCCTGTGGCACCAGCCAGCAGTGATCAGCAGCCGATCGAAGCAGTCGGCTCTCATAGTAATTTTTGATGGAAAATCCAATTGATGGAACTGATGGAAAATTAGGACGTGGATTTGTGTCGGCCGATAAATTAGAAGAAGTGGACATTGGAGATGGTGACAAGCCAAGGCCGACATTTATCAGTGCTAACTTGGATTCGGTTTTCAAAGAAAAGTTGGTGACATTGTTAAAAGAATACAAGGACTGCTTTGCTTGGGATTATTCGGAGATGCCCGGTCTAGACCGTTCTATTGTTGAGCATCGGTTGCCAATCAAACCTGGATACAGGCCTTACAAGCAACCACCCCGAAAAATCTACAGGGAAGAAGTGTTGGCCGATGTGAAAAAGGAGATTGAAAGATTACTAGATGCAAATTTCATTCGGCCATGTAAATACGCGGATTGGATCTCTAATATTGTTCCTGTCTATAAGAAAAATGGAAAGATGAGGGTTTGCATAGATTTTAGAGACCTAAACAAGGCTACACCCATGGATGGATATCCAATGCCTATTGCTGATTCATTGGTTGATGCTGCTGCTGGATACAAAGTGCTCAGTTTCATGGATGGTAACGCAGGATACAATCAGATTTATATGGCATTGGAAGATATAGTAAAGACAGCTTTCAGGTGTCCTGGACACATAGGGTTGTTTGAGTGGGTTGTCATGACCTTTGGATTGAAAAATGCCGGTGCAACTTATCAAAGGGCTATGAATTATATTTTTCATGAGTTGATCGGCAAGATTGTGGAAATATATATTGATGATGTGGTGATCAAGTCATTGGATCATGAGTCTCATTTGGCCGACATAAGGAAAACTCTAGAATGCACCAGGAAACATGGGCTTAAGATGAACCCGAACAAGTGTGCTTTTGGAGTTTCGGCTGGAGAGTTTCTGGGATTTTTGATACATGAAGGAGGAATAGGAGTTGGTAAGAAAAGCATGAAGGCAATTGATGAAATTGTTCCTCCAACTAATCTTAAAGAGTTACAATCGCTGCTTGGCAAGATAAATTTTGTGAGAAGGTTCATATCAAACTTGTCACAAAAGGTGTTGCCCTTTTCCTCACTGTTGAAAATAAAAAAGGATCAAAAGTTTGTATGGGGTGACGAACAACAGAAGGCTTTTGATGAAATAAAGGAGTACATGAAGAAGCCACCAGTATTGGTGCCTCCACAATTGAACAAGCCTTTCAAGTTGTACGTGGCGGCCGATGCCCAAACTATTGGATCGGCCCTCATTCAAGAATTTGAAGGGAAGGAAAGAGTAGTTGCATACCTTAGCCGAAAGTTACTAGATCCAGAGACAAGGTATTCGGCTATAGAGAAGCTTTGCTTATGTGTTTACTACTCCTGTACAAAATTTCGGCACTACTTACTACATGCCGAATGCATTGTGTATTCAAAGTTTGATGTGATAAAACACATGTTGTCTATGCCAATTTTGAACGGAAGGATTGGCAAATGGATTTTAGCTTTGTCTGAATTTGAGTTAAGGTTTGAATCGGTAAAGGCTGTTAAGGGACAGATTATTGCCGACTTCATTACTGAACATCATGATACATCGATAAATTTGCTTAACATTGTTCCTTGGGTGTTATTCTTTGATGGATCTTCATGCAACAAAGGTGGTGGAGCAGGTATCTTATTAATTTCACCCAAAGGAGAAACATTTGAGTTTGCTGTTCCCATTCAATCTGCTGTTACTAACAATCAGGCTGAGTATGAGGCATTGCTCAAAGGGCTCCAATATTTGAAAGAAGCAAAGGCCATTGCGGTTGAAATTTTTGGAGATTCAGAATTGGTCATAAAACAATTGAATGGTGAATATGAGTGCAAAAGTGATACCTTGAGGAATTACTATGAAGAATGCAAAGAAATATTGAAGAGCTTTCGGTCAGTAATTCTACAACACATTCCTAGAGGGGATAATGGAGAGGCAAATAGATTGGCCCAAAGTGCATCAGGTTATAAAGAGCTTCGAGAAGTTTTTGCTAATGATGTACATGCTTTCGGGAATAATCTGGCAGAAGATGATTGGAGAAAAGAGATTGCCGATTATCTGGAGAATCCATCCCGAAAGGTTTCTAGAAAGCTCAGGTATAAAGCTTTAAAGTTTGTTCTTCTTGATGATAATTTGTATTATAAATCCTTGGATGGGGTGCTGTTACATTGCTTAAATCATGAAGAAGCAAAAAGGCTGATGAGTGAAGTACATGATGGGTTGTGTGGAGCACATCAATCGGCCTAACGAATGAAGTGGGTTATTAGAAGAACTGGATATTACTGGCCGACAATGTTGGAAGATTGTTTTGAATATTATAAGGGATGTCAAGACTGTCAGAGATTTGGAAACATTCAGAGAGTTCCGGCATCGGCTTTGAATCCCATTATCAAGCCATGGCCATTCAGAGGATGGGGAATAGATTTGATTGGCCAAATAAATCCTCCATCTAGCAAGGGGCATAAGTTTGTGCTTTTGGCAACCGATTATTTTACCAAGTGGGTTGAGGCAATTCCATTAAAGAAGGTGACGTCGGAGAATATGGTTGAATTTGTTAAAGAACATATCATTTACAGATTTGGGATTCCTCAAACAATCACCACAGATCAAGGGGCTCAATTTACATCTTCAGAGTTCAAAGATTTTGCTGAAAGTATGGGCATCAAATTGTTAAATTCTTCTCCTTATTATGCCCAAGCTAATGGTCAGGCAGAGGCTTCTAACAAGATTATGATTAAAATTATACAGAAGAAGATTGATCAGAAGCCGAGAAAGTGGCATTCGGTACTCAATGAGGCTTTATGGGCTTACCGAATGGCTCCACATGGGGCTACACAGACGTCTCCTTATGAGTTGGTGTATGGGCATCATGCTATCTTGCCATGGGAAATACAATTAGACTCAAGGAGAATAAAGTTGCAAAAGGATTTAAGTTCTAAAGATTATAATGATTTAATGATGGACGAATTAGAAGATTTGCATATGATTCGTCTCAGGGCCTTGGAAAATATCGAGAAAAATAAAATGCGAGTTGCTAAATATTACAACAAGAAGGTGCAAGTTAAGCAATTTACAGAAGGTGATCTAGTTTGGAAAGCGATATTGCCGATTGGAACCAAATATGCAGCATTCGGCAAATGGTCTCCAAATTGGGAAGGCCCTTTCAGAGTAGTTAGATGCGTGCCTGGAAATGCATATATTTTGAAGACATTATTGGGAGAAGAATTTGCTTCTGCTATAAATGGAAGATATTTGAAGAGGTATTATCCCAGTGTTGAAATCGATCGGTGATTGATATATTAAATTGCCGAACAGCCGATATTTGGGAAGAAATTGTCTTTAGAAGGAAATTGACAGAGACATTGGAGAAAAAGAAAAATGGCCAATACTGAATGTATTGCCCTTAGCACAAAGTATGTTACATCAAGAGTTCATGCAAAAGATAAGTTTTATTGCCGAAATTCCATAAATCCCTAGTACAAACTACTGAAAGAGCCTGTTCAAAACAGACTGGGGATGAATGGAATCGGCAATGGCAGTGCCATGGCCATCAAGACGATCAATGGAAGCGTCAATGTCGTCGATGTCTTCTGGGTTGTTGTTGGCAAAACCAACCGGCATTCTGGAATAGTCGGTGCCGGTGTGCGTCGACATAGCGACGAGACCCGCAGCGACGCCCAGGCGAACGCCATGGGAAGCTACTTCGTCGACACGACCTGCCACCGCACCAAGGCGTGCCTCGGGTGTGTCCCCTTGGGCGTTCACCTTGTCCGCCAACTCCTCCACCAGCGCCTTCAGTCGATCAAGTTCAGCATCACGCGCTGCAAAGTCACAAGGGGATAACAGATTAATATCATTTGGAGGACGAGAATTGAGATTGAGCATATTGCAGGACTCACCATCAATGACTTCAAGCAGCTGCTTGCGCTCGGCCTGCCATTCGAGGTCCGCAATCCCAGCTTGCTTGGAGATGATCTCCAGTTCGCGACGAGAGTCGTCGCGCTCCGCCTTGAATCGGCGAGCATCGCCGTCTGAGTAGCGGGAGTCGTCCGATGAACGAGTCCGATTGGACGAACTCGAGGAGTTGGGCGCCGCAGGAGCAGCGGCTGGAGCCGCAACTGGCGCACCAGCGCCGGCAATCCATTGGATTACCCTGAAAGAACAAAGAAGATTCGTCAAGAAAGAGAAAGGAAATCTCGAGAAGAACAGAGAGAAGCAAGCAGCCAATCACCTGCGGCGAGCGCCGGCGCGACTTCCTTCGGCCTCATCGACGGCCGGGCGCCTCCTGTTGTTGTCGGCCATTGGAAGTTCCTCGGAGTTACTGTGGATGGGGAAAAGAATGACTTGAGCCGGCAAGGACTTGGAAGACGAAGAACTTGGTGAAAAACTGTGGGCTGCCTGGGTGTTTATTTATAGAACCCGCAGAGGAAATCGTGGCCAAAGATCGTGGCGCGTATTCCGAAGAGTTCGGAAGGTGGAAAGGATTTTCCAGCTGATCGGTTCTCATGTCGTTTGGGATTCTTATCGAGTCGTATTCGGCTTTGACTGGATGAGATTCGGCTATGTCATAGTTGAAGTGTTTTCGGGTCTGACGCTATTAAAACCAGCTTTGCCGAATGAGTTATCCACAATGGAGAGAAAGCAAAGATTGGTGAGATTACGGGGTTGATAAAACATTCGGCTATCAAACTATTTGACACAATTTACACACCCAAGAACTTTGAGATTACATTTTTGGCATTTGATATCATATTGCTAATGTTCTCTAATAAGTTTTTGTCAGCTTCTTGGGTTCTAGCCAGGGCAGCAAGCTTCGCCTTGAGTTGTTTGTCTTCGTTTAGAGCTGCTAAGGCTTCCTTTCGCCTCCTCTCTGTTAACTTGGGAAGCTCGACTATCTTCTTCTTGTCAGCTTCAATTTCGGCCGATAGATCTCTCAATTCGGCTTCAAGTGCAGCTTTTCTGATCTCCTTCATTTCAAGTTCAGATTCCAATTTGGTCAATGATTCCTTGTCATTCTGGACTTGAGTATGCAGGTCTTTTACAGATTGCTTGACCAAAGTTCTCCTTTGCTCCAAGGCTGGTTGAGCAGATTGATTCTTCAGAGCTTGCTTCACTGCGATAAAATGATCATCCAATCTGGAAATTGGATCTAAAGAAGTCTTGATATCGGCAGGAAGATCTTGGTCGAATGATTCAAGCAAGTCTCTTAAAAGATCAGCATTGGTAACTTGTTCTCGAGTGTCCTTATGCAGAAAAGAGAGGATTTCCTTCAGTTTTGCTTGGTTCTCCTCTGATAAAGCTTGACGAGAAGAAGTTTCTTCTCCTTGTTCGGCAACTAGATCATCCACAGCAAATGAATAGCTGGGTGAAGAAGTGGTTTTCTCCTGAAAGAAGATTCTGCCGAATTATTGATGATCCATTGAATAAAGAACTGGGAAAACTGGGTAATTATCTCTACCTCATTCCTGATTTCTTGAATGGAGAGAGAAGGCAGCTCAAGCTCAGGCAAAGGTTCGTGTGTGATATGCTGAGGAGGGCTTGGAAGATCTTTTGGTGGAGAAGAGACTTCTGGCTGAGGAACATCAAGTGAAGCTGAAGCTGGTTCTTGATGAGAAGAAGAACTCTCCAAGATTGGGTCTATTGAGATTTGCTCTGAAACTGAAAAAAGAATCAACGCCGATGGAGAGGAACTTTAAAGACGAAATAGTGAGAAATTTTACCAATCATTGAAGCATCGGCAGGACCTGTACTGATTGCTGGCTGCTGTTCTCTGGCCTGAAATCAAAAAGAAATAAAGCTGAGCAAAACACCAAAAGCATTATAGTCAAAGAAAAAAGACTCTGACCTTGATTTTGCTACTTGTTCTTTTCTTCTTTACAACTGAGGGAGCAGCTATAAGGAGGGTTTTCCTCTTGACAGATGATGGTCTAGTGAGTATTGGATCTGAAGAAGCTTGTCTAGCCATCAGCCGAGCCAAGGTAGGAGATTGATGCCCCAAAGCAGATATTGGGCCTGCGGTTTTGTATAAGATTACTCTGGCAAGGGGGGCAGGTGTTATGTCCTGCAAAATAATAGAGTCAGAATCGATTGGAGTTAATGTTATGAAGACAGATAAAGGAATAAGCATATTACCTCTGCAGTTGGCTGATAATCAGGCATTAACTCAAGGCAGAAGGGATAGATTGGCATATTGAAGATATGATCATGGAATTCTTGCCACCAGAGAGTGAAGGAAGGATGGGCAGATATTGTTGGCACAAAAGGATCAGGTGCATAAATAGTTCCACAGCATTTATAGGTGAAAATCCTTCTTGTTTCTGTGGAATCCTTGACTATTTCCCTAGGCCTGAGGAATTCATGGAGAAATAGCCTAGGGGGCACTTGGCCACATCCCAACTGTCTAGCCATCATGTTTGGCTGATAATATTCATAAGTGCTTTGGACTAGCCTCCCTCCACAGAATTCGGCTGGCAGGATGCAGAGCTGGATGAAGGCATTAAAAATTGCTACAGATTGTACATCAGTGCATCCAGTCTCAAAGCTGAATTCGCAAGGGAGAGTAAGATTGTCATTGTCCGAATATGGGAACCAAAGAGGATTGGCAAAACCTCTGAAGAAGAGCTCAAACAGTTCACCAATGTTCTTGTTGATAGGTACAGTGGAGGCAGCTTCTCCATAGGTTTGACAACCTTTGGTTCTCCGGGTTTCTCCTTCTTTATAATTGATTGAAGGGAAGTCTCGGCTGTTGAGATCAATAGCAACGATTTGGTGCATGTATAATTGCAGCCACATTTGGACAAACCACCAGGGACCATTGACACAGGGGATCTTCTTGCTAGTGTGCATCAGGTGGGTGGTTTGGTTGAGCATATGGTAAACACTTCCCAGGAGGTATTTCCCAAGTGGGATGACTTTTCCAGCAGCCAGCTCTTCGGCCATCACGATATGATTCAAGGTTGGCTCATTGGCTTTGCCACAAAAGACTGATCTGCATAGCCACATGTTCAGGAAAGCTCTGTATTCGACATCAGTCAGAGGACCATCAGACATATGATTCTGGATATATCTCTTGTATCCAACCCCTGTTCTTACTCCTGTCTGCTTGGAGGAACCTTTATGGTCATATGGGTACACAGTTCCTGTAACATTCAGGCCGGTCATCATGTAGACATCGGCTAAGGTAGGGGACATTGGGCCATGGCCGAAAAGAAAAGCATTTGCACCATTGGACCAGAAGTGGCAAGCTGCGATCAGAAGGTTCTCATTCTTTGGTGTTTCAGCTAGAGATAGCTCCAAGCAATGAGAAATACGAAGACTGTCCCAATTCTGCGTCTGGGGACTTTTATCGTCAGAAATCCTTTTGTACCAATTTCTCCATCCGGCAATTGGGGGCAAAGGCCAGTTCTTGAAGGCGTCTTGCCACTCATGAGGTTTTGTCAGTGAAATCTTAAAAGGAATCCGCTGAGATTCGGCCGCAATGATTTCAGAAGGATCTGAATCTCCTACGGGACCGAGGAAGTAGGATGGAGATTTTTCCTCAACAGGGATGAGGATTTCGGTAGCCAGGGCCTATCAAGAATGAAAGGGGATAAGAAGAAATTTAAAATGCAAATCGAAAGAAGAATGCCGAACATGCTTGAGGGGATTGAAGTTTACCTGGAGAGCAAGATCTTGGTCCGCCATTTGAAGGTTGGATCTTGGAAGTCGATGACTTAGGGTTCGGATCCGGATGAGAGCTCTGAAGATTCAAAAGGAGAAGCGGGTGCCGAGCAGAACTAACTTGGAAATGTTAAGTGCTTCTGGTCAATTCCGAGATAAAAGTTACCTCTTATCCCGAAATTGAAGGGGCATGTGTTGACACCAAAAATTGGCACCAGGAAGAGGCTGACATGTGGGCCGGAGTCGTCGAAGAGATGTCATTCGGCAAAGGAGTTTTTCCCCAGAGGCATTCGGCAAAGACGTTCTGCGGTCGGGAATGCGTCGTCATTCGGCAGAGGCATGGTTCCGCAGGTAAAAGCGGTAGCATTCGGGAAGGCGCGATGACGTGGAAAAACATAAGGAAAAGGCCGGTTCGAACAAGGAATGCAATATGGGCACGAAGATCCGTCATTTATTTTTAGAGACAAGTATTGTAGTCGTGTCCGACTAGGAGTTGTATCAAGACCTGGGTATAAATATAAACCCATGGCATCTGTAAAAAAAAAAGAAGACAATCAATCATACAACAAACCGGCCCCGTGCCAACATCGAGTCCTTTAGTCGAGTCGTCGAGTTCTTCGAGAGGAGTCATCGATCCGTCGACCTCCGTAAGTACCGGCAACCTTGTATCATGCTTAGTATCATGCGGTGGATTTAAGCTTTGATGCAAGTAGTCTTGTTACCATGCTTAGTATCATCCGGTGGATTTAAGTTGTGGTCTCAAGAAGGTTCCTCTGTTAGGTCATGAGCCATGCGGTGGGCTAAGATCTAGTATGGACCAAGTTATCGGCTCTGTTAGATTTCGGCAAGATCTAACAGATTCATTAAGTTACCCCGTGTTGCTTCGTTTTTACTATGTGCTTAATTCATGCAACACACCTTTTCCCAATCTAGATCGGCTAGAATCGGCTCTACTTCACGATGTGACGACTTATCCCCTCACAGCCGAGTCCGAAACCGATCTAGGTTGCCACGTGTCGCGGGTTCGAGCTTGTCGGCATCGTGTAGATCTTGACAGAACCGGGTATCATGCGGTAGATGCAGGTTTTTGGATCGTCTTAGAGCTAATCATCCGGTGGATTAGAATTCGATTCGATCTGATAGATTTATCTTTACCGATTAGGCTTGTTCCTTCGCCATGGACCCCGATTCGGCTAAAATAGCCGCATTCGGTAGTGCTCTCACGAGTGAACGTGTGTTCGTGGGTTTGCATTGGACAATGAATGCTTTTAGCCTTTCACGATTAGATTGTATCATGCGGTGGATTGATCTAATCTGATTGGTGGTGTGGCCTCAAACGAGTTGTATCATGCGGTGGATTAACTCGTTCGTTGCCATGCTTGACGGGTGCTGCTTTCGGCCTATGCATTCTTGTTTTCAATGTAAATTCGTGACTGTGTTGTGGGTTCGTAATTAAACATTGAATGCTTTTAGCTTTTCATGGTTAGACTGTATCATGCGGTGGATTGGTCTAATCTGATTAGTGGTGTGGTCTCAAACAAGTCGTATCATGCGGTGGATTAACTTGTTTTGTTATCATGCTTGACGGGTGCTGCTTTCGGCCTATGCATTCCTTGTTTACTGCGAATTTATGATCATGTTTCACCCTTTTATTTATCTATCATGCTCTGTTTCTCGTTAATCGGCTATGAGTATGTGTTACAATGTTCATTCGGTTGAAAGCCGATCTTTCGTCATGCTTACGTCACGCATTCGGCAGTGCGTTCCTTGTGTGCCTTGCCGATTGCCGAATAAGGCTTTAACTGCCGACAGATAGCTTGTCCGTAGCTATATGTATCTCGAGATTGGCTTCAACGCCGCAAATATGGAACTGTCTGGTCTCACCCGGCACGTTCCAGGTTTTGATCTAAACTTTTTTGTCCCTTTGTTAGTTTTCAGGCAAACTGACTGGCACGCTTCCGGATTCAAAAGCCCGGGCCACGTGTGAAGCTAGCTAATTCGGCTTGCTGTGTGCTTGGCGTGAGGTGCGGATTTTACGTCAACAGGTTCGTGACTCCGACGCGCTCCAGGCTGAGTAGCAACAACTTAGGGAGGCCAGGATCTGCGGGGCAGATCCCCTCACTCCATCCATCGTTAGCCATCTGGACAGGGTAAAACCATCGGTGAGTGCTGGTGTGGAAAAATGGCTTAATCCAGGGAGAGTGTGACTACAAAGGGCTTGAGGTAAAATGTCTCGATCCTAGGGTCACGTCCTACGGCGAACCTAATGGCTCTGATACCACCTGAAGCGTCCCCTCAAATGAGAAGACTTAAATGTGATACAAACATTAGTACCTGGAGGCTGATTCACATTTATTACAACAGATGGTCTATTACCGAACAAACCTACACGGTAGCGGGCACAGACGCGCCACTAGCGCGAGGATAAAAACTGAAACCAAACGATACAACTAATCATGGCATCATCAGAGAGTTGCGTCATTCGGTTCTTCAAGCGGATGGCCCTAACACACAGGCAAAGTTGGGTGCAGAACGTAACTCCTATTCGACGTCTTCGGGAACGAAGTCCGGGTCCTCTTCTGTAAAACAAGCAAGGGTGAGTACACACGTACTCAACAAGTTCAACCATACCCACGGGGGTGTTACAAAAGAAGCATGCAAGGATAATTATCAAGGATAGGCTGTTGGATTATTTGCGTAAATGCCACATGCAGGTGTTCATTTATAAAAGTTCTGTAAAGCAATTCTAATAATAAAAGCATCAAGGAATCAAGTGATTAGTAAGACACAACCCAGTGCTACCGGACTCCCCCTCCGTCGTAGACACTACCAACACCTCCCAGAGCATCTCACACATTAGGACATTTACTCAAAACCAATACCAAAACAATGTTAAAGGACTTGTGAGTTGACCATGCCGTAACTCGTCCAATATCGTGGACATGGCTATCCGGATAGGTTTCCACTCTGCAGATGTGTACACAACCACATGTAGGGTACCACGACCTGAACACCTTAGTGTCAGTGCAGATCCTATCGAGGCCATTACCCACCTTAGCTAAGCTGACAAGTCACCACAGAAACAGCCAGGGGGTCAGCAACCTATCTACGAGGTTCTACCCAGTGTATAACTCACCAAGAACTTATACCCGCCTCCATGGCCCTCTGTTGCTTACCAGCACACCCGATAACTGCCGGTTCAACTAGTGGGATTTATGCCAAGCCGTTGCCACATACAACGGTCGAGTGGAGGGACTGATATTTGGGTTAGGCAAGATGACACATCAACTCATCCTTCTAATGACAAGTCGGACTTCTCCCACCATGCTCAGCCACACAGGCACGAGCTCACCTTGGCATTTCACACAGGAAACACCGTCCGTCTTATCCCCTAGTAATAATCATTTTTATCATTAAACCCCACTTCCTTTTTAAAGCACACACTCTAATATTTTACCGAATAATCCGTGGGTAGTAATTATTTGCAAAAGGTAAATACGTTTTAAGCGGCATTAGCAATGATTAACTTCCAAACTAACATCTTCAGAAATTATCTAGGTCATCAAGGAATATTTGCAACAATCAAGGAACGGCTCACACAAATACGGTTTAGCAACAAGCATGCAGTTTTATAAAACAGGCCAGTGGGTTGCATTTATAAAACTAGGATAAATATGCATCAAAGGGTAAAATTGAACTTGCCGTTCTTAAAGCCTTCCGGAAACTCCTGCTCGGGGCACTGGCCTTCAGGCTCCTGTTCGTAGCACTGCTCTCCTTCAGGCTCTTCCTCAACGTGATCTACGGCGCACAACAAGCACACACAATAAATAAAAGAAAAAGAAAAACAATAAAAGTTTTATTTGCTGAGCTCCCAGAGGGAAAGAACAAAGATTAAATGGAAAGCGAGGAAAAGAAGGTCGCATTTAGGAATGCGACGCATGGTACGGTGGGAGATGCAGTGGAAAAGTGGGTGGTGAAATTTGGGGTCATGCCGGTCTAGGACGACGCATAAAATGACGCGTCGTCAGGGCAATTAATGTAGGACAGGACTTGTTTGGAGAGTTATCGAAGGTCCCGGGGTTTAATTGGGAAAGGCATAGGGTAAACTTGTGAGGGTTGTAGTGTGTTAGAGGGGCTTATTTGCGAATACTAGAAGTTAGTAGGGCTTATTGGTGAGACAAGATTAAATAAAAGGGGTATTAGGGGCTGCTTAAAAAAACACAGGACCTTCACGCAAATAACTAAAAGGGCAGGTCTCCTAGCGATTTGATCAGAGAGAGAGAGGGAATAGGACGATGGACCGCGGGTCGTTTAAGGGAAAGGCATGGGGTTTTCGCTAAATGGTCTTCTCCCTCGCGAATTGAATAGAGGAGGGGAGGAGGGCAGGGGAGGCGGCCGGCGGCGATGGCAATCCGGCGACTCGAGCGGAGATTGCGAGCGGGAGTAGAGGGGAAAGAGAGAGGGCGCCATGGGGAGTTCATCCCTGGCCCTACCTTGGGCGAAGGCGGACTAGGGTGGTCAGCCCACGGTGTAGCGCGGGCGGCGGCGGCAATGGTCGGGGCGGCGACACTGTGGTGGTTGGGAGGCGAGTGAAGGCAGCGAGCGAGCGTGTGGGTGTAGAGGGGAGGCGGGTGGCCCTCTTTATAGGCGCGGAGAAGGCCCGTGGGGGTGGGCCGACGAAGATGTGGTCGGTGGCCGGAGGAAAGGTGCCGGCGGAATTCACGGCCGGTGACGGGATGGTTCGGCCCCGAGAGCGGCGTTGGGCGTGGCCGTGGTGTTACTGTGCTTGGCGCGATGCAGGGTGTGCTGACAGGGACGAAATAGTGAGTGGCGCCGTGGCTGACGACGGTCGGCACGGCGACGCGGGCGCGCACGTGCGCGCACGGCGCAGCGAGCAGCGACGGGGCAAGTGGCGGGGTGCGCCCGTGGCGACGAGGGGCGCGGCTGGTCGGTGCGGCTCGGCACATGCGGTCGCAATGCTGGCGCAGCAGGGCGATGGCGTTCGGCGCGGCGGTGGTGTTGCGGGCAGCGACGGGCATACGACGGTCGGCACGTGGGTGGGGTGCTGACACGGGGCCAGTAGCTCAGCGGCAACGCGCGCGCGGCGGCCGGCGGGCGTGCGCGGGGGGGGGGGGAGGGGGAGGGGGGTGGTCGGCGTGGCAGAGCACAAGGCGCCAGAAAGGAGGGGAGGAAGGAGCGGGAAGGAAGAAAGAGGGAGAAGAAAGAAAAGGGAGAAAGGAAAAGGAATAGAGAGGAGGAAAACAAAGAAAGAAAGAAAAAGGGGGGAAATCCGAGGGGGGATTTCCGGCAGCGACGCCGGCGACGGTCGGTCGCGAAGGGGAAGGATTCGGATCCGGATCCCGGGAGCTCGGCGGTAAAAGATTTTGAAAACGATTTTAATGTGTTATTTATTTTGGTAAATTTTACGGGCGTCACATCTTTGAAGGAAGCACACTACAACACAAAATGTGTTAGCAACAGTAGATTTTGATTTAAGGTTCACCTATGTGCTGGCTGGTTGGGAGGGCTCTGCACATGATGCACTTATTCTATCTGATGCCTTACAGAGACCTGATGGTCTCAAGGTCCAAGAAGGTAATTGTAACACTTAACACACACAAATCTACCTCACACAAAATTGGTCTGCTCTGAACCATTATTAATCCATTTTTAGGAAAATTCTACTTGGTAGATGCTGGATATGCTTGCAGACCTAGATTTTCACCCCCATACAAAGGAACTAGGTATCATTTGAGCGAATATGGTGTTAGGAGCCCTCAGAACTAGAGAGAACTGTTCAACCTAAGACATTCCTCCCTCAGGGTTACTGTGGAGAGAGCCTTTGGAGCATTGAAGAATAGGTTCAAGATCTTGTATAACAAGCCCTTCCATCCCTACCCTACCAGGCCAAGCTGCCTGCTATATCCTACATAATTGGATACTTAGGCATGGACAAGATGATCATTTCCCTCCTAAGGCTACTTGGGTGCCTAATCCTTCTGATGAGACTGTCCCAAATGATGTTGTTGTAGACAATGGTTCCTGGTCTGCTAAGAGAGATGGTTGGTCTCAATAGATGTGGGCAAACAGGGTGGGCATTAGGAATTGAAGTACTATGTTTGTATCAGGAACACTTTGTGTTGTGTTTATGTATTATTCATCTATGTTGTAATGAATAGATTCTACCTACTAAGACCATCTAACTACTGCAATGATAAATGCCTTCTAATAATCTTGCATTTGTGATAACTCTAATATTCTTACATTTGTGATAACTCTGATATTCTTGCATTTGTGATAATTGTGATATTTTTGCATTTGTGATAACTCTGTTATTCTTGCATTTGTGATTGATTTGTATTAGAATAAATTGAATGAATCTTTTAGGAATGGCTGAACCTGTTGAGGTAGGGGTTGGGGCTGGTGCTGAACCTGAGGTCCATGGCAGGTTGACGTGGACACTCGTCATGTCTGGGTTCATTCTCCATCGTTTTTTGATCTGGTTGGTGATGGGTTTAAGACTGACAAGGGATTCAAGTTTGCCCAAGTTGAGGTCACTGGTGCACAGGTCTACAACCACTTGAGGAAGTGACGTGCTAGATGGGTCAAAATCTGTCGACTGAAGGAGCTTAGCGGTGCGTTGTGGGATGAAGATAACTTCATGATCACCCTGAGTAATGAGCACTACAGTGGACATGTCAAGCTGAGCTGTTTTTGTATGTAGGAACTGATTTATTTCAGTTAACATATGATGTAATTTCTGTTCTTGGCTAATGCATGTACCTTTGCTGTATTTTATTTGCAGGAGCATCCAAAAGATGCATAGTTCTTGAACACCCCACTAATCACTATGTTCAGATGCAGAACGTTTTTGGTAGTGGGGTGGCAACTGGAAGGTTTGCCATGGGTTCCAATGAAGGCCTGGCTGTCAATCAAGCAGATCAATGTGAGTCACAGGACCAGGACACCATTGATGTTGATGCTGATGCGCCACGCCCACCTTCTGCTACCCAACACAACACATCTACTGAAGGCAAGGGTAATGGGAAGAGGAAGAGAGTGGCATCAGAAGAAGAGGGGAACTTCTACGGCGGCCCGATCAAGTCAGTTGATGGATTGGCAAATGCTGTCCGGGAGGGAACCCTAGGGATCTACAAGGCTGTGATGGGAAGAACTTCGTTTAGCAAAGATGCACTGATGCACTGCCTAAACTACCTCATAAAGAACAAGGGAGTTGCAAAGGGTTTCCTAGAGATGAATGAGGTGGACATGGATTTCTGGCTGAGGGACCATCTTGCCTTGACCAAGTACTATGAGTGATGGTGTTGCTGTTCTTAGAAGTACTTTGACTGCTTTTTGGGACCATAAACCAACCTTCCACCTTGTGTATTTTGGCCATCTAACTAGGTAATGATGGGGTAGATTAACTTATTTAGATGATGTTGATTAAGACTTTGCATCTGGTTGTAATCATTAACACAGGTGATGCCTGCATACCTGCATACATGAACAATTTGTGTGCAAATTATGCATTGTGCATATATGAACACTTTGTATGCCTTCAATGTTCAGTCAAGATGATTTGAGACTAGTTGTTGTCATTGTATCTGTTGTTTACCTAATGGGCTCAATTTATATTTTATGTTTGTTTTCTGGTACCAATTATTTGACACAAACTATTGTTTGATAGGGTGAACATGCCTTTCTATGTTGTATTTCGTGGAAGGAAACCTGGGGTATAGCAAGACTGGGAGATGTGCCAACTTCAAGTTAGTGGATTTAGCCATGCAAGCTACCAGAAATACAAGATCGTTGAAGAAGCAGTACATGCCTACCAATCTTTCATACTAGCCCAGGTGGGATCTTCTAAAGGAACCCAAACTGATGTTGATGATGCCAACAATCAAGATCTTCCTGTCGATAAACAAGATGGCTTCAACCAAGCTACTCACAATGGGAGTGACAGATGGACAGAGTTCATTCTAGTGCTACAATTATTAGCTCTAGTTGCAGTGTTGGTTTCAATTTGGTACAAGTTTTAGATTGGAGATGTAAACTTGTATTAGCTGTAGTTGCAGTTATTGTAACACCGACTATGAACCTCCAAATTTGGTAAACTTGTGGTAGTAATGGATGATTGGTTATCTGCTGAATGATCTCAAAGTTTAGAAGTGCCAACCTTACATAAGGATCATTCATGCATATCAACTGACATAAACATAACACATCAACAAATTGACTGCAGGCTTGACATGGTCATACACCAAGATTATATCAAGTTGCACACTACTACTTAACATATATCAAGTTTGACTAGAACTAAGATATGCCTACTCAACATCAACTTTATCCAAAAGCACGACAGGAACACTTGCTCTGCATCACTTGGTCTTGATCACCATGACAACACAACTATTCATTTGAGCTTGATTACAACACCAAAGATGAAGGCAACAAGACAACCCACCAAAGAAACGACAACTAACCAGATTCTCTTCTTCTCTTGTACTTTATTTCTCACATTCATCTGCATGGCTTGGCACAGGCCCTGAGCAAACCTCCACGGCATGTGTACGTCCTCATTGTCGTTGTGTAGACACTCCCTCTCCATAACCAGTGATTGCTTCTCCCTCTCCCAGTCTTCCTTCTCTTCCATCAGTGCCCGATTTTCTTCGATAGTCACATTCCTCATTGCGCACTCTGCCATGTAATCCACTTGATTCTTGTCAACAACGTTGATGTAGTGGTGAATCATCCCCTAAAGCGTGGTCATGACCTTCTGTGCTCTCGGATGTCATTCTCCATCCAGCCTTTGCACAAACCCACACCTCTTGGACTTGTCCTGTGCCAATAAAATTGTTTGCATCAATGTACAATCAGGAAACATGGATTTTACATTTTTCATTTACATTAAATCATAGAGAACCTATCTAATTTTTACCTTCAAATGGCATCCCAGGAACCGACGACCAGTATTCTTGCCTTGCCAACAGAACAACCTCCTTGGGGGTTTACCATGAGAGCATTGAAACACTAAATCCACGTCCACCCCTCCCCACGAACTATATTCAGTGCCTCCAGGGACTAAACTAATAGAGGACTACAATTTGGACCACAAGGCAGTCATAAGCAGATTCACATGACTCGATCCAACCACGATAGACAATACAAAAGTTCAGAATACATACCACACCAAACCGGGATTGAAAAGAGGAATTTTTAGATTCACAATGGCTTGTAGAAGAACCGTTGCTTTGACGTCTGGCCGGGGAAGACTTGGAATCCATCAATGTGGTAGGAGACGTGGTGGAGGAGGACTTCTTGGAGTCCATCGATGCGGTACGAGCCGTGGCGGAGGAGGACTTCTTGGGGCTCCCCCGATTCGGTGCATAGTTGCCTCACCGGAGATTCCTTGGAGTCGCCAGATCCAGCAGCTCCATTACCTCCCCCGCCTATGGAAGCAGCTCGAGGTGGAACCAAGGAAGATGCCAGCAACCGCCAGTACTCGATGCACACGGAGCAGAAGTGCCCCTCCTCGCCGACAGCTACCTCGCCGGTAGGGGCAGGGGAAGTCACCTCGACGGAGTCTGAGGGGCTTCGGCTGTGGCTCACCCAAGCACGTGCACCCGCACAGCGCATCCTCCCATCGCCTCCACCGTCATGAGATTGGGGAAAGAGAAGACGGGGGACAGGGGAGGGGCGGCAAACCGGTGAATGTACCGCTAGGGTATGACGCTCGAGGGGAGGGGCAGCTCATGTATGAACCGGTATGTTCACCGATCAGAGCCAACCGGTCATCACACCGAGGTAGCCAGGCACAACCAAATAATAGCCCTTGGCTTCTGCCGTGCAGCCCAACATCTTATGCTGGCCACCAAACGCGATCTTAGCCTAGCCAGGTCCATTTTATACAGGCAACCAAACGCGATCGGGTTGGGCTATTTTACACAGGCTTGGGCTGGCCTGGCTAAAATTGCTACCCAGGCTAAACTAAGCCCACCAACCAAACACACCCATAGTTGCTGCTAGCTCTCTTCGATCGCGAGGTGAGAAGAGAGCATGCCCAGATAATTTCCAGATACCTTTGCACAGAGCTAGCTGGAAGCTACGTAGACGTGCGTGGTCTCTGATCGTATCGAGGCCTGCTTATTGCACAGGCTAGCTAGCTGTTTCTGAAATTCATGACGACCAGTTCATACCATCATCCCATTCCAAACTCGTTTTTCCCTTAAACGTACTATGTGTACTATTTCCATGCTTAGAGAGTGCCGACTGCCACGAGTGTCGACAGTGTTGAAGAAAACCCGTCTGAATTACTACTTTAAACCGTTTCAGACATCGCCAAAAGTCTGGAGTATATACATGATACTCCCTCCGTTTCAAAAATACCTTAAATTTGACTATATTTTTATAAATTTTTTGAATAAGACGAGTGATTAAACTTATAGTAAAAAATTTAAATGACCTATATTTTAGAACAGAGTTAGTACATGTTTGTGCGTAAAAACCTGACTCTAGTAATTATGCTCCAACACGTATAGGAATGGTTTTCTTCCGGTCAAACGAACTCCTGTTGTATTTATGCCAGACCTCTCTGTTGCATTTCGTTGCTTTAGTCCGGTTGCTTTAGTCCATCTCTGTGGATGGCATTATAGCCCATGCCCATCTCTGTGGATGGCAACATACAATTAGCTGTCTCCATGTTGCCTCCAAAACACAAGGTTACATCTATCTCTGCCTTCAAAAAAAAGTTACATCTATCTTTGCCTTAAAAAAAAGGTTACATCTATCTATCTCTTTCCAAACCGGGATCAACATCTTAAAAGAGCATCCGTTTGAGACGTGAGGGAGTATAAGGCCTTGTTTAGATCCAAAATATGGGGGTGGGGATTTGGGGGTTTGGGGTCACTTCGTAATCATTGCGCCACTGTAGCATTTCGTTTGTATGTGTGAAAAATTATCCAAAAATTGATTAATTAGGCTCAAAATGTTCGTCTCACATAGTACAACAAAACTGTGCAATTAGTTTTTGATTTCATCTATATTTAGTACTCAATGCATGCTATGACATTTTGATGTGATGAGAATCTTCTTTTTACATAGTGAACTTTGGGGTTGCTTTTTAGGAACTAAACAAGGGCTAAGTCTAAAAGGTTGATGAGTCGATATGGATCGAGTGTAAAGCCAATTAAAGATCTTGACTTGTTGAGAGTCTTGGATATATACAGTATAGTGTGGAAAAGGTTCAAACTTCAGCGACCATATGCGTCATCATCAAACACCACCGTCGTCGTTGCCTTCGCATGTACTCCCTTCGTATCGGTAAAGAAAACCGTTTAGGATAAGGTTTGAGTCAAACTTTAAGAATATAAATCATAAATAACTTTTAAATTGTTGAGTTTGAAATTATAATAAATAGATTTATTTTGAAAAATACTTTCATAAAAATATATATATATCACTTTTCGATAAATATTTTTATAGAAATAAGAAGTAAAAGTTGTGTTTTGAAGACCGTGCCATCCTAAACGGCTTTCTTTACCGGTAGGGAGGAAGTACACATGCATTTCAAGCATTAATCGACCAAAAAAATGATTTCTTCCTCTATTGACACGGACGTCGGCGCATTATCTCAGATTGAACACATCAAGTTAGCACGTACACGTAGACATCAAGAATCTCTGCATACACCATCGATCACTTTCTCGCCCTGTCTCCGGCCCCTATCGTCTTTGCGACTTTGTGTCCTCTTCCTCGGATAGGAGTTGTTTGGGCGCCGCTTGTAGTTCCCGCGAAAAGCTGATAAAAAAGTCACCTCGGACACTGTAGCGTATCGTAGCACTTTTGGTTTGTTTGTGGCACTACAAGAGAACCTCACATCTGCACCGGTTGGGAACGGGCTTTAGCACCGGATTCTCAACCGGTGCTAAGGGGTACCCTTTAGCACCGGGTAGAATAACTGGTGCTAAAGGGGGCCTTTAGCACCGGTTCTAAACACCAACCCCGTCTTCTTCATCTTCATCCATTAGAATTCCTCTTTCACCGTGCTTCGTCCAAACAGAATAATTGCTTATGAAACCGTGCCTCATCAAATGCACCTGAAGAGCTCCTCTTCGTTTGTACGATTGTATATTTTGACAATTAGTGAATGGGCAGAATATAAAACATGACGGCGTCCTGTTGGCCTCGGTGACATCGAGAAACCCCTTCAGGCCATCACGAAACGCCGTATCGTGATTGTCCCCGTACATCCATTGCCTATTCATTTGCATTAGTAACCGATAACAATTATTTGTATAATTTAATATATAATATAATACAAAGGTAATATATAAGACAATACAAATTTAATATATAACTAAATATAAATTTAACATATAATAGATTACAAAGTTAATACATAAGACAATACAAACTAAACACATTTCTAAAACTATAATTAATTTATTCATTTTCTAAAATCAAATATACTTCCATTAAAAAATAATTAACTATTCCAACTTTAAATAAATAACTAATAAATACAATACATAAGCTCTCACTCTCCACTATGAACACAAGCTCTCTCTCCACCATGAACACAACCTCTCTCTCTCCACCATGAACACAATCTCTCTCTCCACCATGAACACAAGCTCTCTTTCCATTTTGATTCACAAATTTCTCTATTTCTAAAGCATATAAACAATACAAGCTAATAAAAACATAAGAGAATGAAAGAATGTACCTTGTAGTGCCCCTTGGATGAGTGAAATCTTCACAAATTTTGAAAAAAAATTTGGCAGCACCTCCCCTGTCCTGAGCACAACATGAACACAGCTCCAAGTGTTGATGCTGGCTCGGGCAAGGGGAGGGAAGATATTATATACGAGCACATTAGCACCGGGTCTTGCGACGACCCGGTGCTAATGCACATTAGCACCGGTTGCAGCCAGCAACCGGTGCTAATGTGAGAGCAGTAGCACCGGGTCGTCGCAAGACCCGGTGCTAATGTGCTCAGCCTGCCACCCCTGCGCGCCGCCCCCGCTCATAGCCATTGGACCCGGTGCTGATGCACCCTTAGCACCGGGTCCAAAATGTGCCGCGGCCTATGAGGGGGGCGGATGTGAGGTTCTCTGGTAGTGTGGTAAACATTGTCCTATCATGATCTAACTAGGCTCCAAAGATTCGTCTTGTCGTGTACATCAAAACTATGCAATTAGTTTTTTTTATTTACCCACATTTAGTGTTCCGTACATAAGGAGGGAGATTTGATGTGATCGGTGAATAGTGAAGTTTGGAGAGAGAAATTTTGGAACTAAACACAGTAAACCATGCATACTTGATGGCATCATGGAAAGGTTGTGTGCCACGATGGAATATTTTTCTCGCCAAAATGGGCAACATTTTCTAGATATATATATATATATATATATAGCTAGTTATGGCATAAAATTTGTCGTTCATCTTTATTTCTTTACCGTGCCATATTTTACCACTATTTGTATTAAATTTATAAAATCTAGATAATTTATAGTGTTAATATGAATGTATACTATCAAGACAAATCTACGGGTGCCATTCTCTAAAATGACTCTTTTTTTTGTGAAAGGCTCTAAAAGGACTTTCGCTAGGTCCTAATACTACACTTTAATAGCCATGGTTCAAAATGGCTACTAGTTTTGATTGGCTACATCTGCAAAATCATATCTCGAGCAATAAGCTAGTAATATATAGCTAACAAGCAAGATATGAATATGTTAACAAGCAAGATAGCCAAAATGTGCTCTAGCGTGAAATAATAGATCGGGACAAGATCGAGGAGGAGTTGGAGGAAAAGCGCCACTCGATCTCCTTTACAAGAAAGAACAAACATAAAAGTGGACATGGGTAGTTCGGTTGGCTACCACCACCATCATCATGGCCATTGAAAACTTTGCACAGCTAGCTGACGTGTTGGTTGAGATGAACTAGCTTGAAGATGGAATGAAGCATGTTTATGTCGGGGTATGAACTGGGTTGGTTCTACGCCCCATTTTGCTAAAAGGTTGAGAGCGATATGTGATTAGTTAGAGGGCAGTATTGTGACAATCAGGGGCGGAGCGACGAATTGAGTATAGGGGGCAATGGACAAAACAAAGTTGAACCGATAGCCATATCTGCTTGTTTTAGTCACGTATATAATAGTAGCATGTTTTACAAGTCTTAACTAAGAGAAAATTACATAACTATCAACTTAAATTTAGCTCTACGGCTAACAGCAATATCGTAGACTGTAATAATATCATCGGTACTAACTGATGAAGCCAATTCCTTCTCGTACCAAACAATCTCGCAGAAATCCATCTCCTATTGTAAATCCAAAGTGTGTCTTCACAAGTTTCATAGCTGAGAAGCATCTCTCGGTGGTTGCAGTTGATACTGAGTTAACACCTCAGCTCTTAATACAATGTATAGTCAACTTTTTTGGTTTTATTCCTCTTTAATCCCTTCATTATCTAACTTATTTTTATATACTCTCTCCCTAGATGGATTTTCACTGGATATTGGGAATCGGTGGACTTTCATTAGGACCTATTTTATTTTCAGGATTTATCACTATTTTAGCTAATTTAGCAGCTTGGCCGGTTACCCGGAATTCACATTATTCTATTTCCTGATGCTAGCAATGTATCGATCAAATATGATTATTTTCTTTACGAGACCTTTTACTTTTTTATCATGTGGGAATTAGAATTAAACCCTGTTTAGGGAGGGATGCATCTATATTCAGCTACCAAATTTGTTTTTAACATATTTGTTGGATGCATGCTTGTGAATTGAAAGAATAAAATGAAATGGTAGTCTCTGGTGGCTAGGATTGCTGCCAAATTTGTTGGCGTGCATCCAAGTGAATTGAAAAGAAGTTCTACTCTAAGGAATATATTGGAGAACATCATTTCCAATCACCTCACAACTCAGAAAATAATTGTATTCTAAAAAAAATAGAGTATAAAACTAGTTACATTCTACTAGCTAGGATGGAGGGAGTACTTGTATCTCATTAATTAATATAGGCACATTTAAGAAATAATTAATGTGGGTATAGGACATGTTTGGGCTAAATTAGGAGGAAAAAATTGTATTTAAAACATATATTAATTATACTATATCTGGGAATTAGTAGATCATTGGGGGGGGGGGGGGGGGGGGGGGGGGCTGCCACCATCGAGGGCCGCCACCACCCTCATTCTTCCTCATGCTCTTCGCTCCATGATCCTCTTCCTCGAGTTGTCGCCGCATTGAGGGGAGCTGATACTCCTTCCCTCGACAACCAACGCTGCTCCTAGCTCCCATCCCCATCCTTGCCGCTGATGTCTCCCATCCTCCCCACGAGATTGGTGGCCACATCCAAGTCCCACCTCGGATGGACATCGCCACACCCCTACCCTCCATGAACGCTGCCGCACTGCTACTCTGAAGCCCTCTTCCGGCAGCGCTGCCCTTTTAAAAAGCAAATTGGAAAAGCTCCCCCAAACTGGCAGCACTATCTTGTCCCAATATCAGCTTCCTGGGCGAGTGCGGTTTGCTTATCCACGAAGTGCTTTTGGAAAAGCATCTGCTGCCCCAAACAGGGCCATAATTGTGTATGATACCGGGGAGGTATGATAGACCATATTGCCACCGCTGATCAAACTTGTCAAAAGCAAATATGTTTGAATCTCGATATGAAACATGAGTAGAACATTGTATCATGATTTTTGAAAACAAGAACATTTAGATCGTCGGAAGGACCGAGGCCCTGCTCTGTCCATACCACTCTTTTTTGTTAAGAAAATTAGATCCATACCATCAAAAATCCAACTATAGATATATACGTACCATCAAAAGATAGTGACACTACTATAGAACCAATTTTTTGCATCAACATTTTCAGTGCCGGAGCCAGCAAAAACATTTTCACGCTGGTTCTTAATACAAACCCGGTTTGTAATACAATCCAATGGTGAAAATGATTTTAACCCTAGAGTCGTAAAAACCAACTATTTATATGAAAAAAAGTTATACCTTTTCATTTGTAGTCGATGAAGAATTTTTTTATCAAAATTGTATAGCTCGACAAGATCTAAAACTTTTTCAAATTGCAATGCTATAGATATATATAGCACTATGTTTGCTTTCTGTTAGTATTTATTTCTAGGTTTTTTTTGTCAATCCTCAATCCATGTTGTTCCCTTCCTCGCCTTGCCCTGGATTGCACTTCTATATGTGGAGGGGTGCGGCTGTAGACCGCCTCGTTCGCAGTCGCGCCACCCAATCCTCTAGGTTGGTAGCATGCCGCCGCCCATTGCAGGTAGTGCAAATTTGGGAAGTAGAATAACAATCCTAATTTGCAGCAGCTACAAACAAGAGTTATTTTTTTTCTCAACTTTAACCAAGCATCTCGACCATTCGTTCTTTTACCTAGGGTCAAGGTAGTGCAAAATTGGAGTGATTTTGTTTTGGAGCCGTGTGGATGGATGAGGGAGCCAAGATTCTTGGGAAGAGGAAAGAAGTGGGGGTGGTGGTGGTGGGGGGGGGGGGGGGGGTGGGGTTAAAGGGCCATGCATGCATACAACTAATCCGGGCTAATCCTACATGTAGGTCCGGCATTTTTTTGCTCCAAATCTTTATGGCCTTGTATGTTTTTTTTCGAACCACGCAGGAGAGCTGCGTGTCATTTCATTAAGGTAGAAGAAACAAAAACAACAAAAACAAAAACAAACAAGAGGGAGGGCAGACCCCACTCACACACAACCAACAGCAGCAGGAACTACTCCTGCCACAAAGGAAAAGAGAAACACAGCACAACGACCAGAGAGAAAGTTGTAATAGCAGGCCCTCAGACTTCCCCGATTGACCTCTTGACCAAATGGCCTTCTCAATTCGATTAGTTTAGCTTTAGCTATATCCCCTCTTCTTAAAATAAAGGTTTACATAGCGCTTCAGTTATTTAGCCGTTGATTAATATTGATTTGGCCCCTCTCTTGGTGTTAATCCTAGCTCCACCATTGGAGCCTGAGCAAGGGTAGAATGGTAAGAGTTAACATAGAGTTGACATAAGTGCTAAGTGACCAAAAAGTGCTATCTGGATGATATATATTTAGAGTTATATCTTTCAATGGTATATATAAAAAAACATGTTATTTTAATGATATAGATCTTATTTTCTTATTTTCATTTTAAGAGAAGAAAAACTTCTAATTTGAGACGATAAAATTGATAATGGATGGTTTATGATCTAGTTATTGTAAAACCACATGCAATTGATTAGGATTGACTATGTAGTGGCAACATAACTTGTTTGAATTATTAATTTTAGTATTTTGGGCCCAAAATACGACAATCAAATGGAAAATTGCTCATTTTGGCCCATGGCCAATAATAGTAGGAATCACAAAACTAGAAAGGACAAATCTTTAACAAAGAGAACGAATTCCAAACCTTTCACAAATCACAGCTGAATCCAGAAGAAGCTTCGCCAAATAATTTTGCTGAAATAATGATTTTGTAGTGATCTACGAAGTGATTCTCTGAAATCAATTAAAGCGCTAGAAGCTAAATAAAAAGTAACTTATTATTCATTTCTCGCGTAGAATCACTTTCTTCACAAATTTCATTATAGGGAATTACTTTTAGCCACGTAGTCCGTTCTCTTATAGAATCAAAACCTACTAAGGGTCTATTTGTTTGAGCTTATGTGCAGTTTCTCAACGTGAAAAGTCGTGCAGCTTTCGAAAAGAAACTTTCGTTGCTTTATCATCTTAGAAAGCTAAAACATCTGGTAAAAATTAGTATTGGCTTTTCAGAACTAAAAGCCTACAACCCTAGTTATTAGGACTAGACCGACGGTTCATTCGGACCGGAGCGGAGGGGAATGGAACCCTTGATCTTGCCTTCGGATGACAAGGATCCCACCGCCAAGCTACGACCATGCTTGTGATTTAAGTATCGAGCTCACTCTATTTGAACCGCAATGAATTGGCGTTCTACCCGGTTGAAAAAAATGAACCGCAGCAAACCGAGACATAGACTGGTTCATCGTCCAATCCAGTCCTAATAACTAAGCCTACAATAGTTTTTCAGAAAAGCTCCATCTCAAACAAACAGGCCCTAAGAATCAAAATTAGGTGGAGCTCTACCTAAATTGCTTCAGATCTATGGACAAATATATCAATTGATTCTACGTTGTTTTTCGCTAGGCTCTTGTTGTATGATACGTTTTTATAATTTTTAAATAAAAATATCTAAATGGGGAAATTTATCTATACCGTAAAGATCCAAAACATTCGACAGCCGACGGACCCACTAGTCATTAAAACATTATCCCTCCTATGAACCCACCCGTCAGGCTCTTTTTTCGTCAAACCAACATTCCGAACCTAGGACTGCTTATCGTTAAAATATATAGGAACCAAATGTGACATGCACTATGAAGTATGAATCAAGGACTCGTCTTCGTCAAAACAGCAGCGCCGTGATCACCGGCATAATGAAGGCAACACGTGCGTGTTTCGCGCGAGCATATTTGCCAGTGGATTTTAAACAATTTGAAACTTTGCATATGTAAATGCATGGATACGCTAGCTCTCAAGTTTGAAATTTGGACTTGTTTACGTGTTTATAGAACACGGATGCATCTACATCTCCTCAAGTTGTTAACTCTCTTTTAAACCGTTTGATATTGATATGCTTTGAACAAATTTGTTCCAGAAATTCTCAACCGAGACGTACGATCCTAGAAGAGGAGTTTGAATACTTATATATTAATATATATACTAGCTACATATTACCACAAAGAAAATGCATTTACTTTCTTGGTGGTCTGTAATTCCAAATTTCATACCAAACAAACAAAACATGCCTCTGTCGAATTGCTAAACTTGCACCTCGATTTAAACACGCTGTTTCGTAGATCAATGCCAACCTTGTAGGTTGATTTCACGTAAAAACTACACCTACGCAAAAGAAAATTTAGTGAAATGGAAACAAAAGTAGGACCAGGTCAAAGAGGAAGGAACTGGATGGTGTATCGGGCCTACAACCAAAAAAACGCACGGAGACGATGACTTGTAGACAAAAAAAAAAGAAAAAAAACCGTCAAACCCCACGAGAGCTTCGCCGCGGGCAAGTCTACGAGCTACTACGTAGCATGAAAAACTGAAAACACAACATGAAAAGGCCTTGAAATCAGACGCAGGCCGGGCCTGACTGCTGAAAATACACGGCCCGCGGCTGAGGCCCACTACCAGAATGCTTCGCATCCGCCCGCCTCCTCCGCCTTGGCCATTTTGGGACCCGGTGCTGATGGGGCTTCAGCACCGGGTCCAACGGCTAGGAGCGGGGGCGGCGCGAAGATGTGTCAGGGCGAAGACATTAGCACCGGGTCGTGGCAAGACCCGGTGCTAATGCGCCCCCTTTAGCACCGGTGCAGCCAGCAACCGGTGCCAACCGGTGCTAATGTGCCGAGGCCATTTCGCACCGGTTGCTGGCTGCACCCGGTGCTAAAGGGTGCACATTAGCACCGGGTCTTGCCACGACCCGGTGCTAATGTCTTTTGTATATAGCACCTTCTTCCTCCCCCGGCCGAGCCAGCTGAACACTTAGGCGCTGTGTTCATGCTGCTCGGCCGTGGGAGGGGAGGTGCTGCCCAAATTTTTTTCAAAATTTGTGAAGATTCTACTCATCTAAGGAGCACTACAAGGTACACTCTTTCATTCTCTAATGTTTTATTTAGCTTGTAATCCTTCTATGATTTAGAAATAGAGGGATTTGTGAATCAAAGTAAAGCTAGCTAGAGAGAGCTTGTGTTCTTGGAGGAGAGAGAGGAGAGAGCTTGAGTTCATGGTGGAGAGAGTGTTCATGTTGTGTTTTAAATGGAGAGAGAAGGCAAGCTAGTTAGTATTTTGTTTTGTATGACTTGTGAATAGTTATAAGGCTTATGTATTTTATTTATTAGAGAGATTTATTTATTAAAAGTTGGAATAGTTATTTATTAATTTAATGAAATATATATTATTAGTTATTTATTAAAAGGTAGAATAGTTATTTATTTATTTAACGGAAGGTATATTTATTTATTTAATGAATATAGTAATGTAGTTTTAGAAATTTATTTATATAATGGAATATATATTATAATTTGTATTTATTTATATATTAAATTTTTTTATCTTTAAATTGTATTGTATATTTGTTATTTGTTAATAATGCAGATGAATAGACAATGGATGTACGGGGACCCCCACGCTCAGGCGTTCCGTGATGGCCTTAGGATGTTTCTCGATGCCGCCGAGGCTAACAGGACGCCGTCCGGTTTCATGTTCTGCCCATGCACCCATTGTAAAAATATACAATCGTACAAACAAAGAGGTTGTCTTCAGGTGCATTTGATGAGGCATGGTTTCATGAGGAATTATTCTGTTTGGACGAAGCACGGTGAAAGAGGAATTCTAATGGATGAAGATGAAGAAGACGAGGCCGATGACGACATTCCGTTATTGGCTCAATACTACGGTTACTTTGCATATGCTGCAATGGGTGATGCCGATGAGGAAGATGTTGCTCGGGAAGGCGATGCTCAGGAAGATGTTGCTCAGGAAAATGAACATACTGATGGACTCGGGCAAATGTTGCGTGATGCCGAGAAAGACTGCGGCAATGATAAGGAACTGAAAAAGATACAACGCATGTTGCAGGACCACAAGACTGACCTGTACCCAGATTGCAAAGAGGGGCTAAAGAAGTTGGGTAGCACACTTGAAATTCTGCAGTGGAAGACAGCAAATGGTGTTACTGATAAGGGTTTCGAGGAGCTACTGAAACTCGTAAAGAAGATTCTTCCAGAGGGTAACAAATTGCCATCGACGACGTATCAAGCAAAACGTGTTGTTTGCCCTCTCGGTTTGGAGGTGCAGAAGATACATGTGTGTCCTAATGACTGTATCCTCTATCGCGGATAGTACAAACACTTGGATCGTTGTCCGGTTTGCACCTGCGCACGATACAAGATCAGGCGGGACGACCCTGGTGATGTTGGGGGAGAGCGTTCTAAGAAAAAAATCCCTGCGAAGGTGATGTGGTATTTCCCTCTGATACCCCGTCTGAAGCGTTTGTTTAGGAACAAAGACCATGCCAAACTGATGCACTGGCACAAAGAAGAACGTAAGCAGGATGGCATGTTGAGACACCCCGACACCCCGCCGATGGATCCCAGTGGAGGAACATCGACAGAGCATTCCTAGAGTTTGATGCTGATGCGAGGAATGTTAGGCTTGGTTTAAGTACCGATGGCATGAACCCTTTTGGTGAAATGAGCAGTAGTCATAGCACTTGGCCCGTGACTGTTTGTATCTACAACCTACCCCCCTGGCTCTGCATGAAGCGGAAGTTCATTATGATGCCAGTGCTCATCGAAGGCCCAAAGCAACCTGGCAACGACATTGATGTGTACCTAAGACCATTGGTTGACGAACTTTTGCAGCTGTGGAAGAATGAAGGTGTTAGCATGTGGGATGAGGACAAGCAGGAGCAGTTTGACCTTCGAGCACTGCTTTTCATAAGCATCAACGACTGGCCTGCACTAAGTAACCTATCAGGACAATCAAACAAAGGATATAAAGCATGCACTCACTGTTTAGAGGAAACCGAAAGCATGTATTTGAAACATTGTCGTAAAGTTGTGTACATGGGTCACCGTCGATTCCTTTCGGCGAAGCATGAGCTACGAAAGAAATGTGCGCATTTTGGCGGGAATGCTGACCGCCGTACAAAGCCAAGACACCGGAGTGGAGAAGAGCTATTTGATATGGTGAAGGACCTACACGTGGTGTTTGGCAAGGGAGACGTAAGCCAGGCTGCTCCGACGGGCAAGGATGGTCGTGCCGCGATGTGGAAGAAGAAGTCTATCTTTTGGGAGCTACCTTATTGGCAACGTTTAGAGGTCCGTAACGCGATTGATGTGATGCATCTGACGAAGAATCTTTGCGTGAACTTGATAAGCTTCCTGGGTACTTATGGGAAGCCCAAAGATACACTGGAAGCACGTCAGGAGCTGAAACGATTGAAGCAACGGACTGATCTACATCCAGAAAAGAGAGACAAAGGACGCCAGTACTTGCGTCCTGCCAGCTTCACTCTCAGCAAAGAAGAGAAGGCAAGCATGTTTGAATGTTTCAACAGTATCAAGGTTCCGTCTGGCTACTCCTCCAATATTAAGGGAATAATAAATATGATAGAGAAGAAGTTCACAAACCTGAAGTCTCACGACTGCCATGTGTTGATGACACAGCTGCTTCCCGTCATACTTAGGGGTGTGCTACCAGTTAACGTGCGGAAAGCCATTGTGAAGCTATGTGCATTCCTCAATGCAATTTCTCAGAAGGTGATCAATCCAGACCATTTAGATCAGCTACAGAACGACGTGGTGCAATGTCTTGTCAGCTTTGAGATGATATTTCCACCATCCTTCTTCAATATCATGACACATCTATTGGTTCACCTCGTCAAAGAGATTCGTATATTGGGCCCAATATTTCTACACAACATGTTCCCATTTGAGAGGTTCTTCGCTGTCCTAAAGAAATATGTCCGTAATCGTTCTCGTCCAGAAGGATGCATTGCTAAGGGATATGAAACAGAAGAGGTCATTGAATTCTGTGTTGACTTTGTCGATGATCTTATGCCGATTGGTGTGCCCGAATCACATCACGAGGGGAGACTTGGTGGAAAGGGCACACTAGGGAGAAGATCGATGGTGATCAAGGACGTTGAGACATTTCGTAAAGCGCACCTCACAGTTTTGCAACAATCAACCTTAGTTGCTCCGTACATCGAGGAGCACATGCAGATTCTCAGGGACGAAAACTCAACAAAGTCTGCGGCACAATAGTACTTTCGCCGATTGGTTGCGAAGACGTCTTATGGGTGTCGAAGGCATTGATGCGCAGCTAGCTTTTGTAGCTAGAGGTCCATCGAGCACGATCTTGACATTCCAAGGATACGACATCAATGGGTATACATTTTACACAAGAGCCCAGGACAAGAAAAGCACCAACCAAAACAGTGGTGTCCAGATCGACGCGACAGACACCAATGGCAATACAAACTCATACTACGGAATCATAGAGGAGATATGGGAACTAGAGTACGGACCTTTGAAGATCCCACTGTTCAAGTGCCAATGGGTGAAGTTGACTGGAGGAGGTGTTAAAGTTGAAGCGGACTATGGAATGACGTTAGTGGACCTAAACAAGATTGGCTTTCTAGACGAACCGTTCGTCCTGGGCAAAGCTGTCACACAAGTTTTTTATGTGAAGGACATGGCTAGCAGACCGAAGAAAGGGGAAGATAAGAAAGGTGGGGGTAAGCAATTGGACCCATCAGAAGACGAGCCAAAGCGTCATATAGTTCTTCCTGGAAAGAGAAAAATCGTAGGAGTTGAGGACAAGACGGATGAAGATTATGATATGCTCGATGGCCGGCCTCCATTCTCAGTGGCTGATGACCCAAGCATCCTGTTAGCGGCGGAGGAGACACCGTATCTACGGCGTGATCACAATCAAGGAACATTTGTAAAGAGGAAGTTTATTAGTGTCCGAGTAAACGATGATGCCATGTAATTTAGTTGCACTATGTTCCACCCAATTTGTAATGACTATATTTGCATTTATGTTCCACCTATGTTCTAAGATTTTCTATTGATTTATAAGATTGTTTTTATTAATTCTAGCATTTTATATTGATTTTCTAGTAATTTATAACATTTCTAGTAATTTATAACATTTTCTAGTAATTTATAAGATTTTCTAGTAATTTATAAGATTTTCTAGTAATTTATAAGATTTTCTATTAATTTATAAGATTTTCTAGCATTTTATATTGATTTTCTAGTAATTTATAAGATTTTCTAGTAATTTATAAGATTTTCTATTAATTTATAAGATTTTCTAGCATTTTATATTGATTTTCTAGTAATTTATAAGATTTTCTTATTTAATATATATTTTTAATAGGTATTAATAACTGAATTAAAACAAGTATTAATAACTATATATTAAAAACTATATTTATAAGATTCCCAAATAGTAGCCCCCGGTGCTAAAGGCCGGTTTGGAAACTGGCGCCAAAAGAAAATTTGGGGCCTTTAGCACCGGGTTGATCTAAAATCCGGTGCTAAAGGCCCCCAGTTTTCGTGTGGCGCCAGTTACGGCCTTTAGCACCGGGTGGTGGGAAGACCCGGTGCTAAAGGGGGGGCCTTTAGCACCGGGTGCTGTATAGACCCGGTGCTAAAGGGCCCCCCTTTAGCACCGGGTCTTCCCACCACCCGGTGCTAAAGACGGGGGACCTATATAGGCCGGGGACGTCCCTCCCCTCCCTCACTTCGCCCTCATCTCACAGATCGAAACCGCCGCCTCGTCTCCTCAGCCGCCGCCGCCCGTCGTCCCCGCCGCCGTCGTCGTCCCCGCGCCCGTCGTCCCCGCCGCCCGGCCGTGGTCACCCGTGGTCCCCGCGCCCACGCCGTGGTCACCCGTGGTCCCCGCCGCCGTCGTCGTCCCTGCGCGCACGCCGCCGCCACCCGTGGTCCCAGCGCCCACGCCGCCGCCGCCCGTCGTCCCCGCCGCCGTCGTCGTCCCCGCGCCCGTCGTCCCCGCGCCCACGCCGCCGCCACCCGTGGTCCCCGCGCCCACGCCGCCGCCGCCCGTCGTCCCCGCCACCGTCGTCGTCCCCGCGCCCGTCGTCCCTGCGCCGGCGCCCCTCGTCCCCGTGCCGCCCGTCGTCCCCGCGCCGGCGCCGCTCCTCGTCCCCTCGCCGCCGCCGACGCTCGTCCCCGCGCCGCCGTCGCCCGCCGCCCGTCACGGTGAGCCCTCTGTGAAGCCGGCCTTCGTGCCGTGCGTGCATGTTTGTGAGCCGGCCTTCGTGCCGTGTGTACGTGTTTGTGTGTGCAGGTACCCATTGCATGGCTGATGCACATTTGCTTAGCGAACGTGTTCGGCCATGCGCTTCGCTAACCCATACATTGGAAATGCATTGTATTGAAATATTAGAAATATATATGCTTTATATGTATTGAAAATATTAGAAAATATTAGAAATTTATTTTATTGGAAATGCGTTGTATTGGAAATATTAGAAATATATATGCTTTATATGTATTGGAAATTTATTTTATTGAAATGCATTGTATTGAAATATTTACATTTAAATGTATATTGGAAATTTTATATCGGAAATTCTATGCTTCATTTAAATGTATATATGCTTCATTTAAATGTATATTGGAAATTCTATGTATATTAGAAATATATGTGCTTCATTTAAATGTATATTAGAAATGTTATATGTTTGTATAATGTATACTATTGAAAATATTTATTATCGGAAATTCTATCGCGTCACCGACCCCCTTAGCGAACCCGTTCGCGTCACGCACCCGAACCCTTAACAAACCACTTCGCGCCGCGTACCCGAACCCTTAGCGAATCAATTCACACCGCGCACCCGAACCCCTTGGCGAATCTGTTTTTCACGCACCGACCCCCTTAGCGAAAATGTTAGAAATATTGGGAATATGTATGCTTTGTATATATTTCTTATAAATTATTTTTAATTCTATAGATGGCGGACAACAACAACCCCGTCCCACCCATGCAAGAGGACAACAACAGCCCTGTCCCACCCATGCAAGAGGACAACGACACGTTCTTTGCGAATCAACTTTTTAATATTGTAACCCAACCAATGTCCATGGATGATGTGTTGAGGATCATTGGAAGGGACGACAATATCCAGGGCGACAATGTTGCAAGGGCCGAAAATGTTGAAGGGCCCGCCAATGTCCAGGCCGAACGTGTCCAGGGCAGCACTATTGAAGGGGCCGGTAACGAGCCCTCGTCTAGTCAGGTGTGTATATAGATAACATAAATTTGTACTGTACATGTCAATTATGTATACCATCTCTATATCATCTCGTATATATGTAATTTGTGTAGGCCGCCTCTGCTTCTACAAGTCGAGCTAAGAAATCAAAACGATCGACCACGAAGAAGCTGAAGGATGTCAAGTTGCACATCACTCGAGTGGAGGATGACGGGGAGCCAGTTGAGCCCCCAAAAGTGGCCAAGAAATTTGTATCTCAGTGCGGGGTAATTGTACGGGACAATGTGCCCATTAGTATCAGAAAATGGAAGTCCACGGACCCCACTGAGGAGTACGTGCTCCCCGATACAGAGAAGGAGATGCTATGGAGGGAATTAAAGGCAATATTCGACTGGTCTAGCACTCATTAAGCAGAACTGAGGGATTGGACAATGAAGAAGATGGCAGTTCTGTTTCAGGATTTCAAGAAGAAGTTGTACTCGCAATTTCTCAAAACCGGAGAGGCCCCGGATCTTGAGAAGTATAAGAAGATCACTGATGACGAGTGGGAAGCATTCCTTGAGTACAAAACCTCCGAAGAGGGTGCAACGGCTAGCGCTATAAACGCTGGAAACGCCACAAATAAGAAGTACTCTCATAAGATGGGTTCGGGAGATTACAAGGCAAGCATCGCTAAATGGGAGAAGATAGAAGAAGATCTATATACTAGAGGCATCACTCCAGCGACACATGACTGGCCCACAAGGACCAAGCATTGGTACTATGGTCATGGAGGCACCCTAAGCCCAATCGACGGCTCCTTAGTTTTTCCCGAGGACGTGCGAGAACTAGCTCAGCGTCTCCTCGATATCCTCAGGGCATCTGAGCGGGGAGAATTTGTTGCTGATAGAGACAGAGATGAGCTAACCTATGCCTTAGGGAACAAGGAGCATCCTGGACGGACGCGCGGCATAGGCACAAGCATCTCATGGAAGAAAGGTTTCCAAGAGCACGCCGCCACCTATAGGAGCCGTTCGAGTAAGAAGGTCGAATATGAGCAGAGGGTGAGGGACCTAGAGCAAACGGTTGCCGCCCAGGGCTCAAAGCTCCAAGAAATGGAGTCAGAGATGGAGCGACGGATGAAGGTAGCATGGCTGCAGATACAACAAGCCACAGGCGGGACCGGTTCCACAGAGCATGCACCTCTACAACAAGCCGCAGGCGGGACCGGTTCCACAGAGCATGCACCTCTCCAAGATGCGGCCCTTATTAGCCCTCCACAACAATATCAAAGCAGTCACGCTTCCACACAGGCCGCCGAAGCGGTCCGTTACCCCGTGGATGAAATAACTCAACGGACCGCGTGCGAGCTTGTCGTCAGGCAGAAGAACTTAGCTGTGGTGGTACGTATGCGACCTTAGTTCGTACTGCATACATTTCACCGTAAATACCATTCATTTACTAACTTTCTTTGTGACTACTAAATTATCAGGCCGCATACGGTATGACCAAACGTGTGGAAGAAGGGCAAAAATGGCACTGCAATGACATTCCACATGGTTACGTACCTGTTGAGGTGGAGCAAGTCGTCACCAACTGGGAAGACTTGGAACTTGACATCCCCGGAGGTGACGGAGAAACAAAACTCGGTCAGTGTTCTCACTGCATCATTCTATGGAGCAAGGCAGACGTCGTCATACCCGGTACACCTGCGGCTAACAACAAGCCTCTGTCACCTCCACCGTCTCCAAGAGATCCACCGGATCATGACGATTCTCCGGGAGCTCCTGATGCAAGCCTGTCTCCTCCGCCGAAGAGGTCTCCGTCTCCTCCGCCGCGGAGGTCTCCGCCCCCTCCGCCGAAGAGGGGACGCCGCACTAAAGCCTTTGCCCCCACTCCACCAGGGAAGAAGGCGCGGAAAACCAGAGAGAAGCGCGCACCAGAGAAAAGAGCGGGTGAGAAGACTCTAGAGGAGCTCGAAGCCTCGGTCAAAGCAGACACAAAGAGGCAAATGGCCGAGTGGAGGAAAAAACCGGAGCCGGAGCCGAAGCTTGATCCCACTGTCGTCAAGTCATTCCTCGGTAATTTGAGCAAGGGTCAATAGAAGGAAATAATAGTAACAGACTATGACCGCTCATTACTGAAATCTCGCCGGAAGCGGAAGGCTGCAGATAAGGAGGCGGGCCCATCCAAAAAGATTCCTCAGCTCAGCGAGCAACCTCAGCGGCCCTTGGGTCCATTGCCATCTCTGGACGAGATTAACGTGCAACGAGTAATGGCCGAGACTGGACTATCCAGAGCGCAAGTTCTGGGGGAAGAAGAGGTGCCTGTAAACACAACGTTGAAGTGGCCGTTTAAGCTTGGCGAGCCTATGGTCCCTCCTGAAATGGAGAGCAAGCTACAGACGAAGATGCGCCGATTCCATGAGTGGTACTTGGAAGAATCAAGAAGGAATAAACGGCGCATGATCAAAGTAGGCGTGAAGGACCATGATTTCTACAATGGTGACGATGATTGGGTCTGGCTGGGGTTTAAGGATATATATGAGTTGTACCACCGCGACGCCATGGACGTGGATTTGATCACCTGTTGGACACTGTAAGTACTTTGTTGTTACTTATAATTCACAGTTTGAAAACAATAATTCCAATCTATGCTGACGCGGACTTTATTTATTGCTTAACATATGCAGAATGGAGATTCAAAAATGTCGGAGATCCTCAATATATGACGTTGGTTTCGTGGATCCTCGAAGGATAAGTGAAGAAATGATATTGATGAATCCTGAGGAAACATATGGAAACCTATACAAGTATATTAAGAAACAAAATTACTGCGACTCCATACTAATCCCGTACAACATCGAGTGAGTACATACACAGGCTTCTTCTTATACTGTCTGTGTACTATTTCATTTCTGATTATAATGTATACATGTATACAGATTCCACTGGTTCCTAATAATATTGTGTCCTGACCGGGGTGTCGTGAACGTCTTTGATTCATTGCACACTCCAAAAGAAAAACTACAGAACATCATGGACCTGATGACAAGGTGATGTATATTTTCCCCTACTTAATTCACCCCTTACACTCGCAATGACTTAACTTAATTTTTTTGTTCGCAGGGCCTGGAATCAATTTCGTCAAGAACACCCGGGTATTCAACATGAAACACTAAAATGGAACATTGGCTTTCCGGTAAGCAAGTAATTTGTACATGTAGGCCTCGGCTAATATATTATATGAATTTTACTTAATTTCTTTTGGTCGACAGTGTGCCAAATAGGGGAAGGGAAATAATTTATGTGCATACTATGTTTGCGATTACATGTGGAATTGGGGACATAAAAAGCTTACACAACACGATATTATGGTACGTAATAATAAACACATTTCCATTATTATTAAGTGCACAATTATTGTCTCCAACTCGGCGGATTAAATATCTTTCAATTATTTGTAAATTATAGATGTTTAGCCTGAAGGAAGAGTCTCTAGAGCTAGAAAGAATTGACGCAATTGCAGAACAGCTCGTCGGATGGATCTGGGACGAGGTCGTCAATCCCCGAGGAGAATTCCACTCACCAGTACCGGAGGACGTGCCGGACAGTTCAACAAGTCGTCAATCTTAATTAAGTAGAAAATACAGTTTAAATATATATAACTCGAGTTGACATGCATGAATATCTACTTTTGTAATATATATATGTCTTCTATTTTGATGAAATGTCAGCTAATATGAATATAGAGTCGGCCGAATACGCATTAGAATACACGTATTAGAATATATACGTATATACACATATATAGACGTGCATGCATGGCTACTGAAAAAAGCAAAAAAAAAGAAATCCGGGGCCTTTAGCACTGGTTGCAGACAGCAACCGGTGCTAAAGGCAGGCTAAAGGCCCTTTAGCACCGGGTTGTGTCTGGAACCGGTGCTAAAGGCCCTGCTAAAGGCGCTGCGGGGCAGGCCCTTTAGCACCGGGTCGTGGCTGCACCCGGTGCTAAAGGGACCCTTTAGCACCGGTTATTCAACCCGGTGCTAAAGGGGTACCCCTTTAGCCTCGGTTTAGTTGCACCGGGTGGGAAACCCGGTGCTAAAGGGCTTTCCCACCCGGTGCAGATGTTGATCATTCTGGTAGTGGCCCGAGCCTCGTTGCCAGCTGAAGGCTGCTCTCAAGTATTACGCGATGAGATCAAAGAAGTACTGAATGTTTATAATGAATCCCTGAGCGAGAAATACTTAGGGATGCCCTCAAACGTGGGTGCATCGGTCAATGGGGCTTTCAAATATTTAAAAGATCGAGTGTGGAAGAGAGTCCAGGGGTGGATGGAGAAGTCGTTGTCCGCGGGAGGCAAGGAAGTTCTCATCAAGGCTGTGGCTCAAGCAATTCCGACCTACTCGATGGCCTGTTTCAAGCTCCCAAGAGGTCTATGCCAACACATCAATGGTTTGCTTCGGAACTTTTGGTGGGGAAGCAAAGAAGGCAAGCGGAAAACCTGCTGGGTTGCTTGGGAAGTTATGACCAAACCAAAGCAATGGGGTGGACTAGGATTCAGAGATATAGAATTGTTCAATCTTGCTTTGTTGGCTCGACAGGCATGGCGACTACTGCAGGACCCAGGTTCCCTAAGTGCAAGAATACTTAAAGCTGTATACTTCCCGGCAGGGGAGTTTCTGGACGCTGAGGTCGGTTCAGCTCCGTCACAAGTTTGGCGGGCAATTATAGAAGGAAAAGGAGTGCTCAAGCAAGGCCTCATTAGGCGGATTGGTACGGGAGAGGAGACCGATATATGGAGTATGAATTGGATACCGAGGGATGTCTCGTTTCGACCAGTGACATGTGTGCACGCGAACCCACCTCGTTGGGTGAGTGAACTTATTGACTCCACAACAGCATCATGGGATGATCAGAAACTCCAGATGTGTTTTACTCCTATGGATAGGGAGGTTATCAGGAATATCCCAATTAGCACAAAGCGCCAACCTGACTTCTGGGCTTGGCATTACGAGAAGAAGGGTGTTTTCTCTGTTCGGTCAGCTTACCGTATGATTGTGAACACCAAGGATCGAGCTATCGCTTGGTTGGAAGGCAGAGCTGGACCGTCCGACACGAAGGGTGTTGAGAATGACTGGGCGGCACTCTGGCATGTCAAAGTCCCAGCAAAAATTCGTATCTTCCTGTGGAGGCTCGCAA
This sequence comes from Echinochloa phyllopogon, assembly GCA_033239725.1. Classification (NCBI taxonomy): domain Eukaryota; kingdom Viridiplantae; phylum Streptophyta; class Magnoliopsida; order Poales; family Poaceae; genus Echinochloa; species Echinochloa phyllopogon. The sequence goes on along the minus strand of BTCW01000015.1, from coordinate 14,670,571 downwards.
GACATTCTCTCCCGTCGAGTGATGTCTTGCACCATAGGAATATGGCAGAACAGGGCAACTGTGTTATCTGCGGAGCCCCAGACTCATGGAAGCATGCACTGCTGGAGTGCAATATGGCTAGATGTGTATGGGCTCTGGAACGAGAAGAGATTGTTGAGCATATGTGCAGGGTGCAAGAGCCCGATGCGAGGAGCTGGCTAGCAGAGATGATCTCCACGCTAGGGCACAAGGATCTGACACGAGTAGTCGTCACGCTGTGGGCAGTTTGGTATGCCAGGAGGAAGGCAATTCTGGAGAACTCACACCAAAGCCCTCTGTCCACCCATATCTTTGTGGAGAGGTTTATAGCTGATTTGGATACGGCCAACCCCCAGGCAGTGGAGAAGGAATGCAGGAAGATCAGTGTACCACGCTGGATTCCTCCTCCAGAGGGGATGGTCAAAATCAACGTCGATGCAGCTATGTCTAAGAATTCAGGCCTAGGCTCGATGGCAGCGATGGCGCGTGATTCGGGAGGAGGTTTCTTGGGAGCATCTACGCTGGCCGTCAAGGGGATAACTGAATCAGAAACACTGGAGGCATTAGCATGCAGAGAAGGGATGGCCCTTGCAAGAGATCTGCTCTGTCAAAGGGTTCGATTGGCGAGTGACTGCGTCAATGTCGTTAGGAGCATACAGGAAGAAGCCATGGGGCCATATGGCCAGGTGATCAGGGTAATCAAAGCCGGGATGGAGAATTTTCAAGCCTTTGAGCTAGTCCATGAAGGTAGAGGATCGAACGTTGATGCCCACAAGCTAGCAAGGAGTGCCTTGTATGCAGGAGTAGGGCGGCATGTATGGCTTATTGATCCGCCTGAGGGCGTGTCTACAAGTACTTGCAATAGCCTGTCTTAGACAGTGCAAGTAAACTCAAAAAAAAAACTCTTGTTTCTCTGCAACTGACAAAGGTCTGCTCAAAATTCCTTACAAAAAAAAAGATATATGTTCAAACAGGCAAACAAATAGATGCCTGGCGTGACTCCCGTACAACTTTTCAAACTGAATGAATCCAATACAGTTTTATATGTGCCCTCTGTTCTGCACTACGACATGTACGCGTAGTCATGGCTCCCGTCCCAACCTGCTGAACAACAGATCTCTGAACCACCTTGCCTTCTACGTTTATCAAAATCGACTCCTGCCACATTTGTCAAATGGAAGTTACATGGAAATTCAAATGTTTCGAATTGATATTGGGGGCAACTGTCACCAGAGAACCATAAACTCACCATCTCTAGGGGTGTAACTCTGTGCATGAAGAAGCCATCTGCACCTGTTTGGTCACAACTGGGGGTGGGATTTCCAATGTACAATATTGAATTATCTCGGTGGACACAACCCACCGGCGCTTACATATGCATTCTGTATCATGTACATGTACAAGGTGTTAAGTTATACTGTGGCAATCATTATTTTAAAAAAAAATCTCATCAACAAAGAGAACATAATTTACCACTTCATATTTTGCAAAAATATGTTGAAATGGCACATAGAACTTCGTTATTTCTGATGCTTCAGACTCATTGCAAACAACTAATGGATCATATCCAACAACTATTTTCCTGTCTTAATAAAAAGGAATGTCACCCACTATCGTTACAAACAATAGTTTGATGCACTGAAATATTTGTTTCTCCAATAACTGTACAATGAAATGCATAATGGACAGGATAACTGGTAGTAAACACTTACCAATTACCACTGGTCAGTGCTAATGATTGCTCCAACCATTTAGTTTGTTCCCTATATGACACACTTATTTTGCCATCATGTAGAGGTTCCTTGTAAAAGAATGACAAATCAGTGTTTAGGAATTCATAAAAGTTAGCATATCTAACGTGATGTACTGCCGATTATCAGACAGGCACGATGCCAAAAGAAACTGGAACTTGCTCAAGGTGTAATATATACCTGCAGAGCCCCAGTGTCCAGACCAACAATATCTAGAACCTGATCATTGGACATATTCACTTTCTTAACAAAGTTACTGAGTATCCGCCCATGCGATGATGTAGTAGAATAGCTGAAGGAGAAGCAATGTTGATGGTCTTACGATGTAACTGTAGAGCTAAGTTTATTAATGTGGTTGCAGATGTAGAAACAACTAGCTTACCAAGGTATTTTCAGAGCTTGGAAGTACATGGAACCCTGAAAGGGAGAAGGAACAACAACTTAACATTTCTTTCAATTACAAATCTTCCTTAACTACCATATTAGTAATGGACAGTGAAATACATTAGACATGACTCCAATCTCACTAGCACAAGTTAGTTAATTACATTTTGCCAAAGTGGGTCATTCTCTCCCAATTGAGTAACATCCAACACGAACCTGACTTCATAAATCTCTGCAACAGCCTCCATCTTCATAAAAAAAAACTTTAATCAGAATAGCAAATCTAGATCAGATATATGCATACTTCTTCTGTGCAATTTCTTCAAGCGAACAAAACATCATTGTCAATCAATATAATCACAGACAGCAAGACATTTCCAAGCCACACCAAACGCATTGAAGTTTCACACCGCTTAATCCAACACCAACAGGAAAATATACCAGGCGAGTGACAAAGCAGACCCAACCTATCACTAAGTTTACTTAATTATATGAACACACACACTCTACGGTGTGGCCGTAACCAGTCCACTGGTGGCCTGAGAATAGAATACAACACCACAATTCAGAACCCAGTCCGGGTAGCAGACGACTCATGATATGCGCCTCATCAGAGAAGGCGCGTGCTGCATGTGCCGTCATCCCAGATAGGTCCAATGCCAGTCTTGGATCTGCAAAATGTGCAAGCCATCATCACTCGTTCCGTCCGTCAATCAGTGTGAAAGAAGCATGTCCGGCTAGGAGCACGAGAGCATGCTCGCGCGCAAAGGAGCAAATCGCCGATGGCATCTTCGCTCCGGATGACTCCCCATTGGTGCAGCAAACAATGGATCAACTATTCCTATTGTTTCGTTCTTAAGACTACCATACTCGCGGCCAGATCGATCAAACGGGCGATTTACGCGGCAGTGATCCAATCATCCAATTCCGCTGGCGACGGTGAGGAAGGCGACGCCGCCTCCGCCGCCTGCGCCCCGCCCGAGCGCGTCCACCCCGCCCCCGCCCCGCGGGAAGAGCTGCGGCTCGCTGAGGCGCCTGAAGGCCGCGTAGAGCGCGAGGCACAGCGCGGCCTGCAGGGCCACCGTGCGGCGCCACGGCAGCTGGCGCCTGCAGTCCACCCCCGCCTCTTCTTCCATTGCCGTGGAGAGGGCGGAGTACCCTGGACCCCTGGTGAAGTGGTGATGCTTGCCGCAGGTCGCGACGGAGACCACGGCGGTGTTTACCGTATCTCTACCTCTCTACTTTAATTACATACATATATATATATATATGATTGATTACGTGGTACGTCGTAAATTTGTAATAAACACCCTAAAAATTCGATTATTAACCCGCAGTCCTTTTATTAGATTAGATCTTTATCTCTATCTCCTACCCGGTTTAGCCTTTCGGAGTTTAAAACCGATACGATCGCAAGAGTTCGTTACGACGTCCACTTTCCTTACATCTCATATAAGCTTCTACTACCCGTGACCAAAACAACAATGTCATATGCCCTAAGGCGCAGGCGGAGAGGTTGACCAAAATAATGGATGTAAACACAGCAACCTAGCTGCTGTTATATCGCTACTCATTGAGCCTGTCGCTTGCTTATGCTCGGGCCCGATGCTGGTCACCATGCGGCGAGGGACGAAGCAAGGGCGTTCATGCGGCCGCTGGCTCTCTGGTAGCAGGCAAGAAGATTGGGAATTTGGGATCCGGCGGCGCCTCCATGTCGATTAGGCCTAATTACTTACTACCTTTCAGGATCAAAAGCATTTTGTGCTGCCATCAAGTCCAGGAGATCGGGTATGATTGTCTTGTGGTGATTCACTCTAAAATCTCAATCCTATCCGGGTACGAGAAACTCGAGCGCAGTAGGTGCTGCCGGTAAGAAGCCTGTCCTCGATAAGCAGAGGCGCAGGGTAGCCCACGGAGAAGGCATACGTCACGGCAGCACACCACAATACCTATGTGCGAAGTCTAGCGTCACGTACGTGCCCTGTCGGCTTGCCATGCCTGGCTAGCCGGGACTCCCCCGCCTCACAGCACCAGCCGCGACGTCCGCCGCCCACGGCGCAACAGCATCGCTATGTAGAATACATGTATTGCACCAATTGCCCATGGCATAGGTGATCGGTGAACTGGTAATTATAAGCGAGTTGTTGCTGTGGCTATAGCGGTTGATCATCTTTAGTGAGTATGTGGTGATATATGGATGGTTTGTCAGCATTCCCCAAACGACAAGCAGTGGTGAGTGTCCAAGAATGAAGTCTTCTTAATTTACCCGTAGCAACACACGGGCACATTTGCTAGTAATTATAAAGCAAAGATTGATTCTGCGGTACGTCATATTTTTACAAAAGAGACCCTAAAATTTCTACAATATACAAATCAATCCAAAGTCCAATTTTGTATGCCCCAAATCGGATCGGTTCCTCTGCTCCCGTAGTCCGGCCCGTCTACTATCGGCCGCTCGACGTGTGTGCTACGTCAGTCTCCGTTCGAGTTCCACCTCGCACAAAAGTTACACTCGCACAAAAGTTAAAGCAAGAAACGTTTCGGCCGTCGCCAAGGCAAATTGCCGTAGTACGTAGCAGACTGCCTGGGCGCTTGACTTGGGCTACACAGCCTCGTAGCCCAGCAAAAGATGTGCTAGCGCTAGCGGGCGCATCTGGCCTGATCTGCAGCTGGGCCAGCAGCTTGCATCACCCTACGGCCAGAAGGCAACCAGCCACAGTGTTTTTTGTATAGTTGAGTTATTCAACAGAGGAAGGAGAGAGCTGCTCAAATTACTCAAATTGACAAATTAAATAATTCGGCAAACAAATACTAATTATGCCCATGCATTTACCAGTCATATGCTGGGCGGCCTGGGCTACAAAGAAATGTGAAAGCCAATTGTCTGAGACTCTGAGTCTACTATAATATGGGATGACATTGTTTAAACAAACAGAAAATGTTTGTGTTTACTATCACATCACGTGCCGTCGACGCATATGCTGAGCAACAATGCGCCACTGCTACTAGCGTATGAACACTGAGCAACAATACGTCACTGCTTCTAGCGTATGGACACTGGACTCGTGCAACAGAGATGGTCCATGCTTATGAGGCTATGTTAGAAGATGTGAAGTCGTGCTTTATGGTATAATATTGTCGTGACTATTTTTCTTCTTAGAAACTCTCTTATCAAAATAAACAAAGTAGAGATGTAACGAGTACTTGAGTAGAATTTAGATCGACTGGTTAAGTTTTCGGATTTAGTACTCAACTCCACACACGTTCTAATATTTTCACTACCACAAAAAACGTTTGCAGCAACGGTTGAAATTGTATTTGTAAGGACGGGCGGAACGCCCGCGCTCACTTTTCGCAGCTACAAAGTATCATCTGTAGGAGCGAGCCTCCACCCGGTGCTGCAAATGCATTAGTAAAGACGGGGCACGCCGTCACCCGATGCTGGGAATCACATTTGCAGGCGCCGACGATGTGGTCACCCAATGCTAAAAACCAATTAAAAAACAAAAAAAAGATGGCGGGTGCTCCAAGCCGGTGCATATATGAGTATAGGTGCACCGAGGGCATCATCATCAAGAGCACCAACAAATCGTCGAGGAGGAGAGGAAAACAAAATCTAGCAGCCCTTTTTCTCGTAGGGGAAGCACACCAGCTATCAAGCGAAATGAGTGAATTGAGTTCGAGACAGTAACAAACTAAGAGCAGATAAGTACCCGTAGCAACGCACGGGCATTTCTGCTAGTCATTATCGAAAACAACGAGGCACCAATGATTGATCCATAAAAATACTCCCCCTATCACAATTAGATAACGTTTAGGACAGCAACACGGTCTCCAAAGCATAATTTGACTCATATTTTCTATAAAAAAATATTTATTAGAAAGTTATATATGTATACTTTTATGAAAGTAATTTTCAAAACAAATCTATTGATATGATTTTCACATTTCTAAACTTAATGGCTTAAAAGTTATTCATGATTTATATTCTCGATGTTTGACCTAAACTTTGTCCAAAACGTCATCTAATTGTGATACGGAGGGAGTAAATAAATATCTTGTGACGGACCCGTTGGACCAAGTGTCGGACAGGCACACAAGTTAATTCTTCAAAAAATTTGACGCCCGACAAACTGATGACGCGGCATTGGCCATGTGATCCAATCTACCCCTGTGTGACCAAATGCCGGAGACAGCGGAACACCTATGCGCCCAGTGTGTGTATGTTCAGGAAGTTTGGCTGCTTGTTGTAAGCTCCGTAGATGGACGGCTTCAGGTGCCTCAGCGTAACATCACAATTGATTATTGATGGAGCAGTTCGTTGCAGAGACTTTACAAGTAGGATAGAAGACGGCGGGCAGCGGTCATGCTCTACACCATATAGAATCTGTGGAAGGAGCGAAACTAAAGAATTTTTGATGGCGTCACCTCCCTTCCACCGAGAATTGTAGCACTCATCGAGGAAGAAATCCAGCTTCAAAAGGTTGTATGCGGGAAAATGCGATCCCATTAGCTTGATATGTTAACTTTACACTAATGTGCCTTGTGTACCACCTTTTATGTAATAAGACAGCTGTAAACATCTGCATGCTTCTCCTTCTGAATCGGCAGTGCTCCTGCCTTAGTCTTTAAAAAAACAGTTCTCAATGGATCGGTTTCATCGCCTACACAGCAATTGCAAACGAAATGGAGCGTGAGTCACGTTTCTTCGTGTCAGTAAATTTTTTTCCCGGGAAATCTTGCATACATGAAGTATTAAATAAACTATATTTGTAAAATATTTTTAATGATGAGTATAACTTTGCGCGACGAATCTAATGAGCCTAATTAACCCATAATTTACTATAGTAATGTTGCAGTAACCATCCTCTAATTATACGGTCAGATGCCTCGTTAGATAGGTCTCGCAAATTAACCCGGAGGTTTTATACGTAGTTTTGTAAACTGATTTTATTTAATACCCTTAATTAGTGGTCAAATGTGTGTAAAAATTTTCACCTCTAAAGAAACATGGTAATGAATTGAGTAGGCGATGAAACAGACCTGAACACCGATTGAGACATAGCATGCCTAGAGCATGACATCACGGAATGACAGAAATGGAGCATGCATAAAGTGAAAACATACCACACAGGCAAACGAAACCGAGAAACTTAGGATTTGTCCAAACGATTCGATGGTACGCATTTGCAGTACCAGCATTAAGGCTTCAGTTCCTTCTAAAACAGCTCCTGCCATGGCTCTAAGTAGAGCAGCTTCTCCGGTGGAACTGGAGTCGTTTTAGAAATACGTTCGGTAAAACGGCCTCTTATATATTTTTATGAATGGAGCCGCGCATAGCTATTTTTTTAAAGCTCCGTGGGCTTAGTACAGAATGGAGAATGGCTTCTCATATGCTCCTTCGTGGGAGCCGTTTTTCGCTGTGGTCTTTGGTACAACTTCAGAAGGCGGTCAATAAGCCGGTGGAAGAGCCCTCCCAAAAGAGCCCTAAGGTTTGCGATGTCTTTTGGCATAAAAACGATGCCTAGGGGCGCTTCAATTCATGTTACAATATATGGCCATGTTTAGTTCCCAACTTGGGGAGGCCAACGTTGGTATTTTGGCATTGTAGCATCACCGTAGCATTTCGTTTGTATTTGTGAATAATTGTCCAAATATTGATTAATTAGGCTCAAAATGTTCGTCTCGTAAAATACAACAAAACTATGTAATTAGTTTTTGATTTCATCTATATTTAGTACTCCATGCATGTGCCGACATTTTGATGTAATGGGAATCTTCTTTTTGCATAGTGGAATTTGGGGTGGAATTTGACCCTTGTTTAGATCCCAATTCGGGAGTGGCAAAGTTTGAATTCCGCCATAAATGCGTCACTATAGCATTTCATTGGTATTTGTAAAAAATTATCCAAACATTGATTAATTATTTCATCTACATTTAGTACTTCGTGCATATGTCAATATTTTGATGTGATGAAAATCTTCTTTTTTCATAGTAAAATTTGGGGTGGAATTTGGGAACTAAGGCCTTGGTAACTAAACAAGGCCTATGGTAGATTATGACCACCAGTCATAAAGTAAACTAACGGGAGTTTCCTTTCCTTTCCTACCAGGCTATCACTCAACTACACATTGGGCGTGTTTGAAATATATTTGCAAAGAGAATCTTACATGCATGGAGTATTAAATAAAGTTTATTTGCAAAATATTTTTAGGGATGTGTGTAACTTTGCGCGATGAATCTAATGAGCCTAATTAGTCCATGATTTACTACAGTAATGCTACAGTAACCATCCTCTGATCGTGCGGTCAAAGACATTATTAGATTTGTCTCGTGAATTAATCCGGTATTGTGAATGTAGTTTTGTAAATTGACTTCATTTAATACCATTAATTATTGGTCAAAACGGGGTGGAAAATTTGTGGAGGTGCAGCAGCTTCTACGGCTTCCACTTTGACTAGGTGTCATGCCCGTGCGTTGCTACGGGATGCAAATTATTTATAGTGCAATATATAACATCAACGGGCAATAAGAGCGTTAAATCAAGCACAAATATATTGCACATAAATAGTTAATTCTCATAAACAATATTTCTCCCAAACAAAATCGCATGTAAATAATTAAGTATGAACAGAATACACCAAAATCTACACTTGAAGTTCACAGTTTTAAAATAATTTAGAAAAAGATAAATTATGCTAGCAAAGTACATGACAATTAGGTTTTAGATGGGCCCCACTATATTACGTGGACATCATCAGGTATACCATGAGTGCCAAATCTACTCAGATCTTGAATTGAATCTTTCCAAGAACGCTAACTAAAAATGATACTATATCATACTGGTCTTTACAGCTTAAAAAAATATTCACCACAAATTTAAAATTTTGCACCCTTTTAGAAAACCTAACCCCTGAACCTTGATGCCAAATATTGTTTCAGGGAACTCAGGTCTGACAATACCTAAAACTACTACATTGCAAAATTAATTAGACATGCAGCCCAATCAATATGAGAACCCGAGTTGCTCCACGTTGTACGCCATGTACAATAATTTATTTATTATATAATCCACTTTATTTTGCCATATCAACTCATTCCAAATCCGCACAAACATGAGTAACTGACTATCTTCAGAGAGATAAGGATGTCATTACAGAGACCACATCATACATATACTTGAATACCCATATAAATATTTCAACAGATTTTATGAAACATAGAATTAGCACAATATTATACACAAGAGGCATTGAAGTTCACAGCGTCATAGCACACATATTGGTTCATTAATGCATAATAGAGTTAAACAGGCACATTGACAGATTATTGTCCATGTTCACTTAAGGTTCCCACCCAACTAACCTGGCCAAAAGACATAAAACTCCATTATTCTTGATGATGAATCTTTGCAAGGGCACGCTCCCATGCGAATTTCAAATCACTAAGGATATACCGTTGGAGCGCCTGATGCTTTCCCCTGTGTTGGTTGGATGGTTGGAAGCAGCACTGCATCTTTACACATGGTTGTGAAGTTTCCTAAAAGTCCAAGGAGTGTTCTTCTTGCCCCGGCAGTAGTAGCACCCGAAAGTATATTGCTACCATGTTGCCGCAGCGTTGGCTTCTTATTATGCAGCTATATATGCATGTGCATCCTTCCTTGCCTCCTCGATTTCTTTAGCATCGAAATTCAATCACTCATCATCCAACGACTCATAGAGATCACCTCCTGAAATAGGTGCTGAAACAATTAGTAACATAGGCTGAAAGACAAGGTTCAGGGAGTAACCTATGTACCCAACCATAAAAGGAACTCTTTGTTCTATCAATCTCACAGAATTATTGATTTAAACGAAATTCAGTGATCTCAACTGAGAATTATCTTTATAGGAAGTAGACTAAATTCATGAATTATCACACCACGAAGAAAAGCTGAAAAATGCAACACTACCATAGAGAAATTGTTATGAGTGTATTAAAAATTCTACTCTAAAAAGTTTGTTCTGATCTTCACAATTGAGATACTGTACTTTTTGAATCCGAAAATATATTGTACTTACTCATAATTAGCATAAGAACACAGCAGAGAATGGCTACCTTCTCCAACCATTTGTTCTCCCGGGCATTTATTAACTACCAAATTCTGAGATAGATAACAGTTAACAAATGCAATGAAAGTTTAACCAAATTGAGTGACATAATGAAATCAAATCAGGAGAGCTAAACATATCACCAAGAAATAATGAGAAACAAAGGCATCATGAGGAAAAATATTTGAGGGATCAGTCTAGCTCCAAGTCCCCTCCAATCCAGCATATCATGTGGGAACTTTTTGACCATGCCATCTAACTACTTGCAATCAGAGATAAAGGCTGCTAACTACATTAGCACAAAGTGATGCTACTTGGTCTTGTTGAATTAGAGGAGGATGCATACTATAGAAATTTTATGACAGTCAACATATATAAAGAACAAACAATACATGTATATAAAGAAAGAACATTTGCCCGATCATACAATATCTATTGCTAAACACATAAAGAATAGATCCAGATTCCTCCTACCTAGCAGACCCTGATGCAGTTTAGCCAACTGGACCTTCTCTGCTTCATATATTAGTAGACCAACTGAAAACATGCAAGAGCTTCATATATCCTGGATGCAAATTCCCTATCCATAAAGAAAAGTAAACATAATAGAGCCATGTGAGATTACCCATCTCGTTTATTACAGATAAATCCATCTCTCTTTTATTATAAAAATTTATTACCATTTTATTTTGCCGTCATCACTACTATAACATTGCATGTGCCAAGGACACCACCAACCACCATGCATCGCACCTCATGCCCCTTGCTGAGAACATAATATGACTACCACCTTATTCATTCCAACCCAAAACTGTACCAAACAATATCTTTTTTTTTGTTTTTAGTCTTTACAACCCAACCCATTGACACCTTGCTATTCGTAAATAACATGCAAAGATAAACAAAAAGGAGAAAATAAGGAAATGTTTAAATCAAGTAAGCAGTATAATATTTGTATAAAATAGAATAGTAGAGAGTATCTAATCCACCTGCAGGCACATTTCTCAATTACAAACACCCAATGTGTTAGCAGAGGAGCTCCATTCATCAGGAGTAAATAAAAAAAATAGGCATGCAGGTTGACATTTGTCAATTTAGATAGTTCTGCAATTGAACAGATAAGAAACTGAACATGTCATTTTTAAGGGCAAAGTCTGCAGCGAATTTCCCTACAAATTTCATCAACCACACCAAATGAATACATGTCTTCTGTACAAAGATTTTTTTTTTCCAAATTTCAATGTCAGGGTTCTAGATGCTCGCTTTCACATATGCAACAAACATTACATATGCAACGAAACAATATGCAACCCAGAACCCACATAAGCCTGCTATCATTGTTGTGCTCACCTCTGTGCCGGCTGGAACATCATAGCCAGCCAACTTAGTATTCTCATGGACAAATCTTGGCGGCACTAATGGAATGGGAGAATGCCGCCTCAGGGTCTCATGGAATACAACGTTCAAGTAAGGCAACTGTGGCGGGTGATCCTCGGTAACTGTCTCATTACCACAGACCTCTTGGATTTCCTAGTAAAGGTGATCCTGATGTGCAAAAGAAATGTGGTTAACAGTCATGACCAAATAAGTATCATAAATTACCAGTCTTTCTGGAAGGTGAAAAACAAGTTCCAGTGCTTACCTGTTTTTCTGGATGCTTCACAAGCTCATAAATGACCCACTCGGTTGTGTGACCAAAGTAGTATCAGCAGCTTCTATGACTGCCTCCCACACCAGCATTAGCAATTGTTCAGCAGTTAGTGTATTGTCTGCTTGCAGGAAGGCTCGCATCACTGCAGTTCTCCTACCTTCTGTAGTCAACACTCTTCTCTCAAAGCCCCTATTTGGAACCCAGCTGAGGTATGGGAAGAAATCCCTCCAGTCCACCTCAATTGCACACATCATCGTGTCAACCACTGTGGCCTGGTAGATTTTCTCCTTTGATATAACCTTCCCAAACTCTTCCACATAGACTGAACTCACATCCTCACCTAAAGCCTGAAATTGTGGAAGGAAATCTCAACTTAGAAATATAATAATAAACAAACGATTTTAACAATGTGTGGAAAGTGGTCAACATGTTATCAACCATCATGTTTCTTGTGTCCCGAAATTGTTTCTGAAGTTTGTGTAATCATGGGATTATTATTCCTTCGACTAAAAGAATGCTTGTCATGACATAATGCTTGTCCATTTTGTGGAAGTCACCATAGTCACCTGTAGCAACCATAGTTTTGTCACGAGTGAGCACTGCCAATGCTTTAGATAGCTTTCGGGTTGATATGGATGAGAATTTTGCAACCATTGCCTATAAAAGACAGGATCATAGTAATTGTCTTATTATTTTGGGAAAATGTGAGAGATTTCTGCAATCCATAACCATTGCTAAAAAACAACGTTACCATCGAATGCCTAAAAAACTAAGATGTGTTTTAGTTTAAGATTGCTAATCCAGAGTTAAAAATAAATAATGCTTTAACTATATCTTGGTAGTTCTTTTAAGCAAAAGGGATTGTTAAAGAGTAAAGACACTGGTTTATATCCATCACGAGAAACATTGTAGCAACAATAACATCGGATCGACTTTTAAAATGTTGTTTTAGGATGCAAACAGAAATCCCTATATCCGTAATTGACTTCTGAGGTCCAACTGTAAATAAAGACCAGTAAGATTAGAATGTAGAGTTTGTGGTGCAATAATCATGGTAACACCACAAAGCTTCAATTGTCACAATTTCCCTAAATTTCAGGAAAATAATGTATAGGGACAACTCAAAATGATTTATGTAACAGAACAAAAAGGTGAAACACACAACTTCCAACCAACCTCCTTGGCTACTTGAGTTGAATTGAGCACAACTACAGAAGAACCACCAGTCTTTATAATGTAAATTGTCACAGGAAAAGGAGAAAGTTATAATAAGCTGCAGTAAAGGTAACATTCTGTTGTAACCATGGAACAAGTTGGAAGGCAAAGGTACAATTATGGATACCGAGAAATGCTGCTCTGAGTTGAAATCTATATAGATGCCTTTCAGTACACCACGGCATGAGTAATATTTTCAGAAATATGCAATAAGCTCTGCAATAACAATAACAACAGACAGCAAATGGACCCCAAAAATGGCTGGCAATAATAGCAATTGTTGAGCCTTGCCGCATGCGACAGAAACTAAGATATAATATGGAGTGACTATTCATCTGTGGATAACATACCTATCATGTTGCCATGATTGGATCAGAGTACTTCGACACCCAGAGAACCATGATAGTTCCAACTGCCATGCTTTGAGTTGAGAGGAACATAAACCATTCTCCACTTTTCCAGATTGTTGTGTCATTTCCTTGAACTGACAATGGTGGAACCTACCAAAAATGCAGGAGAAAATGATGAAAGGAGAAAATGCAGGAGATAGAAACATAGATACAGTGCTACACACCAATCCGCAAATAGAATCAAATAATAATTTGTACAAAATTGCCAGAAACCACTTTCCAACATTTTACAGATAATATATTAGGCTTATTATATACTTACGTTTAACATATCAGCAGTGGAAAAGAATCTAGAACATTTGCAGAAGACAATTGTTTTAAACATGATTATGGGATTTAAAAATCAGTTAAGTAAGAATGGTCCAAAATGTTGCATGAGTAAAGAGCACACGAAATTGCATAAACTTTCACTTCCAAACAATATAAGTATGCATTTGATATGGAGAAAATGTTGTATTTGACCAGGTAACTTGTCACCATAATCAACATTCAGGTCTCAAGATTGGTATCCTCTCTACAGTCTACATTGCATAGGAAAATTTCAAACTCTCATTGGCAGAAGGCAAACCTCGAGAAGCAAGAGACCAACGACACCCAGCATAAGCCCTCCAACACCTAACGCACCGATGGACTCTCCAAAGAGCAGTGATGCGAGGATAGCAACTGTCAATGGCTGCGAGTCAATGATGCCCTACAATGGAGATTCAGTTCTGTCAGGGCCATCAGCTAAGTGCACAGGAGGACAATCCTAGTGCTTGCCTGAGGAGATAATGAATAGCATAGGGGGTTGGATTTCGCCTTTCACTACCAAGCCCAGCCGACGTCTTCTGTGTTGACGCAAATCTCGGTCAACACACGAGAGCGCTGGACGCGCGGGTCGCGAACAGACCAAACAGCAGCGTGTCGCCCAAACCGGTCAGACCGGTTTGGAAATCCGGTCAGACCGGTTTCCTAGGGTTTTGCCAGATCAATCGTTCGTGAGGATAACTACCAAGCTTATGTGCTGGAGAACGACTAGGTTTACGAGCAAACCAGTAAAGAGATAACCAACGCACTTACGTGGCGAAGAACGACTAGTTTACGAGCAAACTAGCAAAGGCCGTCGAAGCTCTCGCCCGGGAGGGACCCCGTCAGGGCGTGGACGTCGCCGGCGTGTCCTAGATCCACCAGCGAGCCTTAGGACGCCATCTATGACCGTGGAGATCAGAGGATGAACAGCATGAGGTTGGGAGAGATTAGGGTTTGAGAGGTAAAAAGGTAAAGTAATGTTTGATTCGATTGGATATCTCTCAATCGGCCTTCTAGCCTTTATATTTATAGGCCGGGAAAGTCTTACCCCTTCCAAGTCGGTTACAATATGGGATCAAACTCGAAATCCTAAACCTACTCGAATTACAGACTCAAATCGGTCAGACCGGTTTGACAAACCGGTCAGACCGGTTTGTCCGGGTGCAGATCTTGCTGAAGTCATATCTCTCTCATCCGGAATCCAAATTAGGCGTTCTACATATGCATCTTGATCGTCTCGACGAGAGCTACGCAATGGTGAAGTCCAATTGGCATTTTGACACTTTTACCAAAACCGGTCTGACCAGTTTGTGCACACCGGTCAGACCAGTTTGCACTGCTGTGCCACTTTTGGGTGTCAACACATGCCCCCCTGTTTCTTGGTAAAGATTGCGTAGCAAGAAACATTTCTCCAAGCCAAAAACTGCACTGAAACAATGATAAGCACCCGTACATCAGTCACATCTTGTCTCTAATGATGAAGAAACCCAATTGTCCACATATCTTGGTCTTCAAGACGATGGATTCACTGTGCTGCTCATATTCCTGCATCTCCATGAGATATGAACCTGAATATACACCACTTCAGCTATGATTGTCCGGAATTTAGTTCAAAGACAATATCACACTTTAATTAACCATGGATGCACAATTGACCCAATTGCAATGAATAGCAATTGGTCTTTTATCTTTTACAACTGAAAGTGTGTAATAAACATCCATCAATCTCATATCTTTGGATCATAAACCCCTAGCCGAAGTAGAAAAACCATATCCAGCTTGTTTATTAGTGCAAAATATTCTAACCGGCCTCATAAATGAATATGCCACAATCACGATGCAAATGGCCAAGATTAGATTGTTGTCAAGAGTTAACTTGCACTACCACAATGCAAAGCATCTATGCACCAAATTCAGATCAAGTATTTGCTGCACCTATCAATATTGAATCACCAAATGCTTTTGCCTATTTCACTTCCTATGGATCACAAAATTCTAGCTCGAATACAAAACTTCATATTCGACCTAAATATTGATGTAAAATATTTGAACCGGCTATGTCTCAAAATAGCATTATTTGATGTAACAAAAATCAGCACCAGTACCTTCAGCACTCTCTCAAGCTGATCCAAATAAAGTACCAAATCCATAAGGAAAAATGCTCATTGTACTAACAATCCTGGTACAAACCGGTCTGACCGGTTTGGGAAACCGGTCAGACCGGTTTCGCCCGATCAGCTGATCGACCCTCTCTTGATGAATTTTCTTGCCCCCCGGGCATTAAAATAATTAGGTGATATCTTATCAGGAATTTTAACACTTTAGAACGATGATCAAAGACATTCATCGGCCATATATGTTGCCAAGGATGACACAAATTATCATCTACAGTAAATTCATCCATAAGAATATGTATAGCCGAAATAGTGTAGAAAGATATATAAATCCAGAATAAAAACCATCTCTAAAAACTAAATATTTCGGCTTTTGAATTAACCAATAGGCATAACAATTTGGTGATAACCCTCCTTGATATAAAGACCCATATGACGTCCAAGGATCAAAATAAGAGCATGAGGGATAACCAAACATATTCATGGATGAATTCCAATACACAGGCGTATATGGTATTTGTGAACCAAATAGACGATGCATTGACCAATAATTTTGATGATTTGGTGCAAACCTTATATTTGAAGATCGTTTCTTGGATCTTCTATTCTTCTTTACTTGCATTGCAACTTCTGTGGAAACATCGTCTTCGTCTTGAGTTTGAATGCTTCCTTTAGAAACCCACGCCATGCCTTTTTCTTTTAGCTCTTGGGCACTAAGTCTCTGGAGCTTCTTCTTTTGCCAATCTGACGAACCGAGTAAATGCTTCGGCTGTGCTTGAGCTTTGGACAGCGACAACTCTTTCTTGATTTTTGGCTCCTTTAACCTCTTTTGCCCAGATTTAGTATTTGGAATATCAATAGCTAAATTTTTCTCTTCATTGCCATTAATAGCCGAAGTCTTTAACACACTAATCGGTTTTTCAGCAATTGTATTCAGATCTGAACTTGTAGCTTTGTGACCATCTTTTTTCACTACATAAATCTGCTTGACAACATTTTTCTTAGTTTGAACTCTAGACCGATCTTTATACTCAAAACGGTCATTTTTAACATAAGGTTGTCTTGCATATGATGATTCTCGTGGAGCTGCATACTCTATATAATATGACCTAAAATATGAAGGAGTATGTGCCCATGAATCATTCCACCCCCGTGATGAGTAAGAATAAAAATTAGTGAGATGTGGAGCACATAGAACTGGCATTGATGGACCAAAAGAAGAATATGGTGCTGCTGAATTAAAATTCTTCCATTGCCAATTCCAATTCCCAGAATTATGTTTAGGAGGTGATCTTGATGATTTAGCTCCATTTGATCGATTAGCACGCTTGACCTCATTTTCTTTTTGATATTTAGCCAGAAGTTCATCAAAAATGAGCTTCGGCCTTTTACCATTGTGCTTAACACGGTCTTTACCTCCATCCATCTTAAGACGCTCTGATTTTAATATTTTTGGGCGTCCTTGGTCAGAACCGGTCTGACCGGTTTTCACAATCGGTCTGACCGCTTTGGAACCGGTCTGACCGGTTAAACAAACCGGTGTGACCGGTTTTGCCAGCACAGCAGGAGTAACCGGTTCTTGTTCCGATTGTGAAGAAGTTGTTTGCCCCCCAGTGTTTTCTAGATTAAGCTCATCGTCCTCTAACACGTCTTCAACTTGGACGATATCTTCTATATCACTTGAGGGCTTAGAATCTTCCTCTTTGGCAATTAAATTTGGATCTTTAGACAAATCGGTTAATGCTAACCGATTTAATGATCCTTTGGCATCAAAACCAATTGTAGGTAATTGGTTATCCTCTTGTGTTTGAGAAAATCTCAATCGTTCGATATTAATGGCCGATTGGATAAATTGGCGAAACATATTGCAATCACTTATATTATGATCAAAAGAATTATGCCACTTGCAATGCTTTCGCTGTTCTAATTCAAGAGGTGGTGGAATAACTTTGTGATCAGATAGCTTAATAAGATTGTTCTCTAGCAAAATATCAAATAAATCATCACACAAAGTTAAATCAAAGGTATATTTTATTCTCTCTAACCGATGCTTTTGTGGAGAAGGTTTTAAGACTGAGCAAACGAATGGCTTAGATTTCTCATTAATCCATTCGGCTATACTTCTTTGTGTCCTTCTCACATCCGATGCTTTAGAGCTTATCACTACATCATCATCGGATTTCACAATGCTTTTCGGTTTTGGTTTCTTATTTTTAATCCCAGAATGACCATAAGTAAACCATGTAGAGAAAAACTTTGGAAATGATGATGGAGAAATTTTAAATGTCAAAATCTTACTCTTACCGGCCTTCCTAATTTTTATATTACAATGGCCGACATAATCTGAAGGTATGACACTGCTAGCAAGTAAATTACCATCCTCAATCGATCTTTTAGAAATATTCATAATATCACCACTAGTAGATGGATTAATTAAAAATGCATGATCTGATTGGGAGTTACTTGCAAAGCATACCTTGCTGAAATTTTTGGAGAGGCGTGGAACCTTGATATAGATGGTGTCGTATTTCTCCCGATGGCAGCCAACAGCAGCTACTGTCCGAAGCAACCGGTCTGACCGGGTTAAGCAACCGGTCTGACCGCTTTGGAACCGGTCTGACCAGATTGTAAAATCGGTCAGACCGGTTTTTCCAGGTTCGCTGGAAATTACCAAGTCACGACATGTTAATGTCTCCTCTTTGCTTCCAACGCCATGAGCTTCAACATTTTGGTTGGATAAACTTTTTCCGGCCGAGAGTTGGCATTTATTGATAACAAAATAATCGCTAGACAAATGCACAACTCCATGCGGGAATTCGAGCTCAGCTGTTTTCTTACTACAAACAGATCGAGATCATTCGGTTATTGTGATTACCGAACTTTTAATCAAATCTTGATCGTTCTTTCTTCCACTATCAACCGATAATGTAACCGGCTTTGTAGCTGCAAATCTCATTTCCTTGAATATATCATCAATGGATGGTAGTTCTATTACTTGAACCAATCCTTGTTCTGTTTCTTGGAAACAAGATTTATACAATCTTATTTGTGTTTCTACAAATTTGCTAAGCTCACCCTCAAACTGCTTACCATTGTTGAACCTTTTAATCACATCATTCTTAAGCTCAGCACATTTTGCATCCCACAAAGTATTTGGCTTTTGCAATTTAGTAGAAACACTGTTTGGTGCAGCCTTTTGTGCAAAATTACTAGCATGAACTTTCGGTAACGAAGAATGAGTAGTACCGAAAATATGTGATGATGCATGAGATGAAACACATGAATGATTAATTTGTGGAGATGAATATGATCTTGCTGAATTCTCATTAATTCGGCTATAAGTATTGGAAACATTTGGAACCGAAATATGAGTATTAGCATTCGTATATGATACTGAATTTATACATTCATCTTCCACTCTAGCATATAATGGTTGAGAATAATTGGCCGGATATCTGAAATCAGTATGGCCAATTTTCTCATTCATCGGCGTGCTTTGAATCAAATATTCTGAATTTGTTGCCGATGAATAAGTATATGAAACACCTTGCTGAACAGTATTGAAATTATTAGCACATGATGTCTCATAAAGATTGGCCCAACTCATGTTAGTTTGGCCTTGATAATTGTTCATCGGCATGTGAACTTGTTCTGCAGCCGATGTGTTAGGATAATGTTGTATGTTGCTAGTAGCATTAAAATTTAAAGCATGCATATTATTTGGTAATGGTTCTAGCTTATAAAATTCAGGTTTATAGTTTACATAAGAAACTCCATCTGACCAATTACTAGCTGATGCAATATGCCTACTAGTATCATATCTAGCAACATCAACATGAGAATTTGTGGTACTAGCAAAATAATCATTAGAAACATATGATGTACTTGCATGCTGTACCTCAGGCGTGGCGTAGTAATATTGTTGTGGTGCATATGAATAACCCGCCATAATAGGTCTTGATACTTCCAGTCTTGTGATAAATCCAGATATTCAAGATAATCCAAGCAATCAATGACCAAGATTTTGCTCCTACTTTAATTTTCAATATGAAGTAGCAAGCAAAACACAATGCAATCGGTTTGAGCAACCTGATGCAAAGTCACAGGTATAGGTGCAATCGGTCCAAAAAGACCAGATGCAACTATAGCGGCGAATCAAAATAATAGATCAATTAAGTATAAGGCTAGGGTAGAAAAATTCGGTTGCTTTAATAACCAGAATTATCATTCCCCAGCGGAGTCGCCAAAATGTGTTGACGCAAATCTCGGTCAACACACGAGAGCGCTGGACGCGCGGGTCGCGAACAGACCAAACAGCAGCGTGTCGCCCAAACCGGTCAGACCGGTTTGGAAATCCGGTCAGACCGGTTTCCTAGGGTTTTGCCGGATCAATCGTTCGTGAGGATAACTACCAAGCTTATGTGCTGGAGAACGACTAGGTTTATGAGCAAACCAGTAGAGAGATAACCAACGCACTTACGTGGCGAAGAACGACTAGTTTACGAGCAAACTAGCAAAGACCGTCGAAGCTCTCGCCCGGGAGGGACCCCGTCAGGGCGTGGACGTCGCCGGCGTGTCCTAGATCGACCAGCGAGCCTTAGGACGCCATCTATGACCGTGGAGATTAGAGGATGAACAGCATGAGGTTGGGAGAGATTAGGGTTTGGGAGGTAAAAAGGTAAAGTAATGTTTGATTCGATTGGATATCTCTCAATCGGCCTTCTAGCCTTTATATTTATAGGTCGGGGAAGTCTTACCCCTTTCAAGTCGGTGACAATATGGGATCAAACTCGAAATCCTAAACCTACTCGAATTACAGACTCAAACCGGTCTGACCGGTTTGTCCGGGTGCAGATCTTGCTGAAGTCATATCTCTCTCATCCGGAATCCAAATTAGGCGTTCTACATATGCATCTTGATCGTCTCGACGAGATCTACGCAATGGTGAAGTCCAATTGGCATTTTGACACTTTTACCAAAACCGGTCTGACCGGTTTGTGCACACCGGCCAGACCGGTTTGCACTGCTGTGCCACTTTTGGGTGTCAACATTTTGCAATCCCTCCGCGAGGAAGCCCTGAAAAAGCAAGCAGCAACCAACGCCAATTCATTCCCGGAACCAACAACGTAGCCACATGCTCAAAGTTCACGCACTCCTCTCAGTTGTAAAACATGTGCACTGCAATTTTGCACTTGGAAGCAGGTGGCGTCGATGAGCCCGAACATGGCAACGACGACCTGTAGTGTGACCTGCCCAGCGAGCGGGATACCTCGCTGGAGTCCTTCTTGGCTTCCTGCGGCAATGAAATCAATGGATCAGAGGCGCTAGAAGCAAAGAAACGGCGATGGGCAGAGAAATCAAGAAGTGCAGGATGCGCGCACGGCCGTACCTTCTTCGTCGCGGGCGGTGGAAGCCGGGGCGGCGTCCATGGGCGGTGGAAGCCAAGGGCCGGGGAGGTCGCCGCAGCGAGCGGTGGAGGCCGAGGGCGGGCGCGCTAGGTCGTCGCGGCGGCCGCAGGCGATAGAGAGATCGTGGGGGAGGTGAGGCGGTGGTCGGCGAGGGTGGCCAACGAGGCGACAACAAGGTCACGCATGGGGCGGAGCGAGGGCGGGCGGGGCAGGGGGTGGGGCAGGAGTGCAGAGCTCGAGAGGGTGGGGGCAGAGTGCGACGGACTGCGAGGTGACGGGGCGCTGGCGAGGTGGAGGCCGCAGAGTTTTTAATGCGGACAGGGGCGGTTGTGGCACGTTGGAGAGGGCGTGGGGGCGTGGAGAACGTGGGGCGGGTGGGGCGGGAGGGGACGAGGGAGGGGAGCTGATTGATCGCAACCATGGAAAAATAAAAGCGACGGCTGGATGGAGGATGGAGGCAGAACCATCTAATGGATAACGCAGCTACTTTGCTCGTTCTTTTTAGGAGTAAAGATGGCACTGGCAGTACCATTCCTCTGTTGGGAGTTGCAAGGCCTGAACAGCACCCTCGCACAAAGTTTCGAACCGATGGAGGCTATTTTTTTTAGAATTACACAGTACAACGCAGACGTTCACACACGCACGCACACTCACCCCTATGAATATACGTACGCAAACCCTACCCCTATGAGCACCTCCGAAGAACTGAGCACCCGGCAGATCTGAAGATTCCCGAAGTCACCATTGGTACCTCGTTGCTATTGGCCAGACTAGGGCCTCGTTCAGTTCTAAAGTTTGGCAGGTTAAACTTAATATTTTTTTATTAATATGACAATGTAGCATTTCGTTTGTATTTATAAATAATTATTCAAATATTAATTAATTAGGTTTAAAATATTCGTCTCGTAAAATACAACAAAATACAACAATTAGTTTTTAATTTTATCTATATTTATTACTCCATGCATGTGCCGATGTGAATCTTCTTTTGCATAATAAAATTTAAGGCTAAATTTTGGAAACTAAACAACACCTAGAAGACGTGGACTTAACACCAAAGAACGAATTGAGCGCAGGAGCACCACTTTCTTCAAGCACACCACACATCTGCAGGGCACACACATACGGGGTTAAACCAAGGAAAAGAAACCATGTTCGCTCACCACTCATCAAAACTCAGCTCCATTACGCACCTTGTTGTAAAGATGGGGAACATGTGACTGACCACCTGTACTATCATAAGCCACTTCGTTGGTACTGATCTGTGTTGAGAGAAAAATATTGTTGGCTCGCTGGTGACAGATGACTGGTACTGATTTATGTCGAGAGAAAAATACTACTGGCTGATGCTGATAAACCAAGTGAATAGGTCGAAGGATCCCAGTTATCACAAGAAACAATGGGCAAATCTCAAAGTATATGTCTACACCATCATAATTGTAGAGATGACAGAGAATATGAGACCACCACCATGCATGGCACATGATTAAAATAGTGAGTACCTGGTATTGCACACAAGTATGTTATGGACACGTTTTTTACAGCTTTTTTTCCACACTTCTCCCCGTCGCTCTTATGTGTACTAAAACGCAGAAGCTGGTTCAGACTCGCTTATCAAATAAGTACTATTTCTATATTTATACAGCTTATCGGAGATGTGTTCTAAACAGGGCCTATGTCTCTTTCTACGTATTGAGGGAAGGAATATGTAGGGATCGGAAGTCACTCACAAATTGGCTCAAGATTTTGCAATTGCACCAACAATTCATTGATATCTCGAACAGCTGGAGCATGTCGAGCTGGAATACATTGTTCAGCAATATCATCCGCAACAGTTATCTGCCAAAAAACAGAAGTATGCCTTAGGCTTGTTTAGTTCTAAAGTTGAACTTTAAAAAATGTCATAAATGTGACACTGTAGCATTTCGTTTGTATTTATGAATAATTATTCAAACATTGATTAATTATGCTTAAAATGTTCGTCTCATAAAGTATAATAAAATTATATAATTAGTTTTTAATTTTATCTACATTTAATACTATATATATACGCCGATATTTTGGCGTGATAGGAATTTTCTTTTTACCTACCGAAATTTCCGGTGAAATTTGGGAACTAAGCCTTAAATGCCCTCCAACCAAGATACGGAGTACTACGAATTGAAAAAAGTTGGGAGAACCCTGCAGCCAGGCTGTGTCTCGCCAGGCCAACCACAGTGCGCCCTGATCCGCCACCTCCATCCCCAAATCCCCAATTTTGCAATTCTCTCTTTCCTTCCCGAACCCCGTACCCCCCAAACCCCAAATCTCTCAAGCTAGGGTTAGCGCCCCCATGGCCGGCGCCGGCATCCACCCGTTCCACCAGCAGTGGCCACCGGCTGCGGCCGCGCCGCCCCCGCCGGGAGCCCCCGCTTCCGCGGCCCCTCCTCCTCCCCCCGTGCCCGGCGCTCCCGGCACCGCCGCCGCCGACGAGGTCCGCACCATCTTCATCACGGGGCTCCCCGTCGACGTCAAGGAGCGGGAGCTCCACAACCTGCTGCGCTGGCTCCCGGGGTTCGAGGCCTCCCAGATCAACTTCAAGGGCGACCAGCCCATGGGCTTCGCGCTCTTCGCCTCCGCGCACCAGGCCGTCGCCGCCAAGGCCGCGCTGCAGGTCCGGCAGCTTGCTTCTCCCCGCGGCGGGCGGGTGGATGCTTGGGTGGATGGGATTTGACCCGGGTTGATCGTTATTCTGCAGGATCTGGTGTTCGACGCGGAGACCAAGTCGGCGCTGCACACCGAGATGGCCAAGAAAAACCTTTTCGTCAAGAGAGGTGGGGTTCTGTCTGCCATTGTGCACTCATACTCTTGCTGTCGCATTGGTAGTTTACATCATGTAATGAAAGTTCGGACCTTTTGGATTAGTGTTGTGATGTTGAGCTTCTCGTTGGTTCGAAGCTCTATTTGCAGCGATTCGTGGCGTGAGTAGGTTGAGGTGAAAAAGGAAAATTTTCAGGCTTTAGTGAACATAGTTTGAATTGATGGATGCTGTGGTTGGTGTGAGAGTAGGTGTGGGTATAGTTAGACGAAAACTTAGTGTAATTTAATGCTACTTGAGGAGGGCCTTGTATTTTTCTTTTTGGTTAAACACAAACATGTGGGGTATCAGGGCATGTAGACCAATGGGTAGAAATGTGAACTTGAAGTAGATAACTTCCTCTCTTTATACGTTTGGTTACTTTGTTGTCAAAGAAACGTTTCAATTTTTGATATATGTCTGTATCTTATTGGGCACTGATGTTCCTTTTCTTCTTGGAATAAGTCTACTTAACCCCCTAATGTATTGAGGTTCGTCTACTTAGGCCCCTCAACTATAAAACCAGATATTTGGCCCCCTAATGTATTCAATACCGTTTAAATTGCCCCCTTTATTAGTTTTGGTGGTGGTTTTGCTGATATGGCGTATTACATGGATAATGACGTGGCTTAACCTCCCGTTTTCTTCTCTCCCTGGGAACCTGGACTAGCCTCTCACCTGAGCAATGTGCAAGGTAGGATTCCTTGCGGTGATCGATTAGATATCTTGCCTACTAACTCTTCCCTTGCTTGCTCAACCTGTTGGTCCGTCCTGATGTAATAGAGAGAAAGACACCATGAGAGATCTAGAAACAAGAAACAGAGAGGAGCATGGGCAGGCTGTATGCCTGTACAACACCACCATCGCTAGTGGCACTAGCAGCGAAGAAAATTGCGCATGGCAGTGGTTTCGCAGCTGCCATGAGCAAAGGATGCACCTGGGCTTGCAACGGCAGCGATTCTCCGTTTCGTGGGTGCACACAGCACAGGCTCATCCGAGTCGACGAGCTTGTGATTCAGGAGAGCAGGAGCTTAATTTGATGCAGGATGGGCTCAATTTCTGCCAGTTGCGTTCAGTTTTAGCGCTCAACCTTTTTTGTGTGAAAGGTTTAGCACTTTGCCATTGCTAAGGTCCTGATGTAAGCATTTGATTAGGTTCTCGCACCGCACTGCCAACAAAAACTTCAATTTTGCGGCTACCAGTAGGTGCCTAAGGGCTGGCCGCTAGTGCTAGGATCGGTAAGTCACAACGGGAGTAGCTAGAAAGTATCAAAAAAGAAAACGAGAGTAGCTACCAACCTTGCTCCCGCAGCAGAGCCCAATTGGCCCTCCAGCACCAGCGAGGAAACTGCCTCTTGTTGCATTCGTTTTTCCGCTGTCCGGTGTGCATGAACCAGAAAGACAACCATGAAGGAATTGACAAGTGGGGTCCGAGTGTATAAGAGAAGAAAAAGCAATAAAATGAAAGGAAATAAACATTACATTTAAGGTCAATGCCATGTCATCACGTATGTAATATGCCATGTGAGCAAAACCACCACAAAAACTACTAGAAGGGGTGATTTAGATGTTATTAAATACTTTAGGGGGTTGAATACCTGGTTTTATAGTTGAGGGGGTTAAGTAGACGAGACTCAATATGTTAGGGGGTTAAGTATTTCTTCTTTTGTTAAGCCTCACACAGAGTTTGACCAATACTTGATAACCTTGGCATTGTGCTTTTAAATTTGATTGAAATTTTTTCCTGACATCTGTTTATATATTTAATATGAGTATATGCAATGCGGACTAATTCCTATCAGGGGATTGCAAATTTGCAGTATGTTTTATTAGTGGGTACAAAGCACTCGTGTGAACTTTTGAGACACCTGCAAAACTGTGGTTACAAATTTGTGTACATCCCTTTATCCTTTCAGCTAATAATGTTTTTTTTGCCCTCTTGATGAGGGGTTTGTTTAGTATATTTTCTTTCCTTGCGTTCAAAGGATTTATACCTGTTTCAGGTGTGGGAACTGATGCAAATGCTGTTGACCAAAGTAAACGTTTGCGGACAGGTGGAGACTATACTCATTCACCTTATGCTCCACCTCCGTTTCATCCACCCCCACCAGCTGTTTCCATGTGGGGAACTGCAGGGTAAATTCCTTTTCCTAGTTTACTCGTGGTGAATCATACATCAGATGACTTAACATTCTCTTTTGGCATCTGATTCAGTTATATCGCTGCTCCACCTCCTTACAACCCCTATGCGTATCCAATGCCCCCTGTAGCTATGACTTCACCTTCACCTGTGCCAGGTCCAACTGCCTATGCTCCTGTGCAGGTAATTATGGAGTTAATGTTATCTGAATCTGAAATAGAAGGTTGCACTGTTTAGTTTCGCTCAGATCATGATGACCTTGTTTCAAACATTGTCTGTAATAAGCCCTGCAGCAGTGTGGTGTAGCGCAAGAACATTAACTTTTCAATTTTCTTCTTATCTGCATATCACCTTGTTTTTATTAGTTTGCATAATTCATGTTTGATGCGTAGAAAAGTCCAAATCAGGGGTTTGAGTGCTGTACTCTACTACTATATGAATTTCGTTCAGTTAGAATTTTTTATATAAAAAATACTCCCTCTGTATCACATTTAGAAGTCGTTTTGGACAAGGTTTTAGTCAAATATTGGGAATATAAATCATGAATAACTTTTAAGTCGTTAAGTTTGGAAGTGTAAAAACTATATGAATAGATTTGTCTTAAAAATATTTTTATAAAGTATACATATATTATTTTTTAATAAATATTTTTGTAAAAATAAGAAGTCAAAGTTACATTTTGGAGACCGTGTCGTTGTCCAAAACGACTTCTAAATGTGATACGGAGGGAGTATCTAAAGTTTACTTTTCCTGAAGCTTGTGATACTGAACTTGTTGTAGTCATACTGATCCCTGTCATTTGTTGGGGCTTCTGAGAAGTTTTGCGGACAAAGATTGGTTGAAAAAATTCCTGGAAATCAGTTTTATGATAAAGCATACAATTTTTTTTCTTTATATCTCCTATCAGACATGGCAATAATGTCTACTGTTTAGCACGTCATTTACAGCCTAGCACGTTCATATCCAACTATTGAGATGAACTGCAAACAGTGTTTTAATTGGACTAAAATCCAATAACCACTCTCTCATGATCATAATTTTATTTATGTGGCTGATTCATATGTAAATTATTTTGTAAGTATATTATGTCTTGTGAATTGTCACAAGGCTCCATGTTTAGATGAAATGATATTGACTAGGCTTGTTGATGTTGCATTTTCTTTTGAGTAATTTCAGTTTGTTACTTAAAATGCTATATAAAAGCTGAATACTTTTGACATTATTGTCGTAGAGTTGAAGTCTGTCTTCTGTCTACAGTGATAATTGGTTCATAGTGTACGTTCAATAATTCTTTAAGGGTATAATTCCTTATCAAGCATTCTAATTTTCTTTTGCAGAACACAAAAGATAATCCTCCCTGCAATACCCTTTTCATTGGCAATCTTGGTGAAACTGTAGTTGAAGAGGAATTGCGGAGTCTCTTCAGTGTGTAAGAATCTGAACTTCAAACATAAACATTCTGATAGTACACCATTTTGCCTGCTACGTGTATGGCTGCTGCATCCTGTTGCTCTGGTTGTTGCAATCATCTGTTTTCCTCAATTTTCTTTCAGGCAACCTGGATACAAACAGATGAAAGTTTTGCGTCAAGACAGGAACACTGTTTGTTTTATTGAATTTGAGGTAATTAGTTATACAACGATATTGAACCTTTTATTTCCAAGCAAGCTGGGGTAAGCTAGAAATGAGTTGAACACAACCCAAATAATTAAGATAGAAATAAATTAATAGGGTTAAAATGCAGTATTAGTAATTTCTTGTGTTAATAGCATTTCTATTCATGTATGTCTCAGCATCTGCCCCTTTTTTCAGGATGTGAATGCGGCTACAGCTGTACATCACACTTTGCAGGGTGCTGTTATTCCTAGTTCTGGTCGTGGTGGAATGCGAATTCAATATCCTTCATTATGTTTTGTTTTTAAATTCTTCATTGTGTTAATCTGTTCATATCAAGTGCAAAACTTATATTTGTTGTTGTCCCTAGTTCATCCTTCTATTTCTTATATATGAAATCTAAAGTTTAGTCTATATCGACCTTTTTGGCACTCCTTAACGTCTAGAACGTTTTCGAAGAATCCTTTTGGGCGAAGGAAGGACTCAGTTGCTGGTGGCCTTGCAGGCATTCTAAATGGAGGTTCTGCAAACTGAGAGCTGCCAGATGGGATGTATCTTGAACTTTAGCATGCCATCATGGATTTCATGCCACTCCATCCTATTTATCATGTGCATGCTTCTGCTAAATGCTCTGTTTTTCTCATGTGTGACATTGGCATCTTCATTTGGTGGAGTTTCTGGACATGATCATCATCTTCATTAGGTGGAGTGTCTGAGACATGATCATCATCTGGTAGACGTTGCATTGTCACCAATATCATCATTGCTGGTGCTGTTTTCCTTATATTTGTAGTTTTGAGTAGGCGAGCTTCAATTTCTCCTAGGTGTGCACTTGGCATTTGTCATAAATATTATGTAGTTCCCTGTATGCAGTTTCAACATTTCGCGTGTTCATGTCATTGTCACTTTGCAATACGGACATATTGTAATAGTTAAAGTGGTTTCTCTGGCATACTAACAATTTGGGAAGCTGGGAAGCTGGGATGATTCATACCATCATGTCATGGCATGTTCATGAGGGAAGGACAGTTGATAGACATGGCATGGCATATTCATGAATTCTGGAGCATCGCCTTATCTATCGAAGCATGCAAGCATCCATTGCTAATTAGCTAAACTAATTTGTTTAGTATTGTTTTCCCTCCAGGCTAAGAGAGGCTAACAGTGACTGTAAAATTTAAAAATTGTGCCAGCCTTTTTTGTCCCCTCTTAACAGCAGATGGCGAGGTGCGTGTGGCAGTGGTTCTGGTTCATTCGGTAAGAGAAGCTTAGTGATGCTGATGAGAAGCCAGATGTTATGCAGATATGGTTCCAAGATAGACTTGTGCATATGCCAGCTGCTCCGTGAACCGCCCCTGCTGCTGAGTTTCATTGCTATCAGCTGATTGGTTCTTTGTTCATTTTCTTCACCAACTGTTAATGTGGTTGCTTGAATAGGTGGTTAAGAGAAATGGGGCACTTGTGTGATTGTGTCTGATATGCTTGCAGCAGCATCCTTGTTTGCTCTATTAGACCTCAAGTGATCGTGAGAATGTGGAGTAACTTGGCAAAAATGACGCAGGGGGTTGGGTGGCCTGGCTGTTTTAACTTGTCAGAATATGTAGTGTTTCTCCAAAAAAGGAGAGAAAGGGGCATCAATGAGGCTGACTAGTGAGCAAGCAATCTGTAGTGTGTAGTATCAAACTTCTACCTTCGAATTCATAACAGTTGTTTAATATTGCCTTTGTTTCAAATGACTATCCGTTCTTGTCTATTTATTCACACTGTTTGATCATTCGTCTTATTTAAAAATTTATGCAATTATTATTTGTTTTGTTGATGACTTTTATCATCAAAGGTAGTTTAAGTTTGATTTATTATTTGATTTTGTAAAAATGTTTTGATATAAGATGAATGATTAAATGTTATGAGAAAAGTTAACAACGAGAATAGTAATTTGGAAGTGGTAGATAGAATGACCAACTTTCTCAGTTACTATCATGGAAAGTGTTATCCACTATTCGCTTCTCCTTTTCGCATTGGTAATATTGCAGCCGCGTGAAGTTTCTTTCTTTTTTCTTTGATCGGAAGTTATAATGTGTATGATATAACATGGATAATTTCCTTAAAAATGAAACTAAATAACGGGAAATACCATCTAGGCATCTAGCACAGTATTGTCCATATATTACAGCCTCATGCACTGCAACTTATAAACAAATGGGACGATGCATACATAATATTAATATTACAGCCTCATGCACAATATTATCGCACGCTACTGAATAAGGCTTCAATTCCTGTCTCCATTCTCTTGATCCTTTTTGCTGTAAATATAACTGCACAAAGAGAGAAGATAGAATAGCCAAATAACTGGAACAACAAGAATCAAAGAAGGTAACTGGTTTATCCATGGGGGTATCGTTTGTGATGGTAACTGGTTGTTTATTATCTGCTGCTGCATCAAGGTTTCGGAAAGAAGGTTCAGAAGAACCAAAGGTGACGCAACAATATTTATAAACCGCAAGGGGGATTTTTTTGAGGTAGAAACCGCAGAGGGAAACGAGTGGCATGCATGGGGGCAGATGCTGCATGCCGGCACATGGTTTGTTTTATAATCACCGCTGCAAAAACTTACATCCGTCCACTTAATTTAGTACCAGACATAAAAAGATACGATTCTAAAGTGGCACGGAACCCCCCGAGGCACTTGTACGGGCTAGCAAAAAGTGTATCATTTAGTACCGGCTCGTGTTGCTGACCCGTACTAGGTGAGATGAGTTCGAATTCTTACGGCCACGCACACGTATTTTCGTGTGACTTGTGACTAAATGGCGAGCCTCCCGGCGGTCTAAAATATTTTTTTTGGGCACGGGACCTTTTAACACCGACCTTATTAAAAGTTACTTTGTCTGCCATATGAACAATAGCTACAGTCATAAATAACAAAAGAAGGAATGAATTGTGCATTGGCTCTGTTTGTGAAGTTTTTTTTTGTTCTATTAAGGAGAATGAAAGACGATTCTTTCTAGACTCACGGCAATATACGCTAACAGAAAAGGCACCGAAGCGCAATAGGAGCAACAAGGCCAATTCTTTTTTTAAGGCAAACTAGGGAGCTTTATTTCTTAATCAACACAAATACAATCAAAGTCTGTGATCCTCCGGAGACACTCCGGGCCACCATCAAACCACACACACCTAGGAACAGACATGGACGGCAGCTTAGCACACGCATGCGCCGCCATATTTGCTTCCCTTCTGGCTACAGACACCTCAAAATTCAAAAATGACCAACACAACTCCATGGTTTCTTGCCAAAGGCCAGCTATAGAACTCAATTTGCCTTCATTGCCCCAGAGTAGAAGCCATAGGACATATTATCAACTTTTAGGATAACCCGCTCGTAGCCCTTTGCTACCACCAGGGCCACTGCATCCCTCGCTGCCATAGCTTCAGCGGTAAGAACATGTTGACACCAAAAATTAGCACCAGGAAGAGGCTGACATGTGGGCCGGATTTGGTGGAAGGATGCCATTCGGCTAAAGGGCTTTCTCTGAAGCATTCGGCAAAGATGCTCTGCGGTCGGGAACGCGTCACCATTCGGCTAAGGGGTTTTCTCTGAAGCATTCGGCAGAGATACTCTGCGGTCGGGAACGCGTCGTCATTCGGCAGAGGCATAGTCCCGCAGGCAAAAGCGGTAGCAATCGGGAAGGCGTGATGACGTGGAAAAAAAATAAGGGAAAGGCCGGTTCGAACAAGGAACGCAATACGGACACGAAGATTCGTCATTTATTTTTAGAAATAAGTATTGTAGTCGTGTCCGGCTAGGAGTTGTATCAAGACCTGGGTATAAATATAAACCCATGGCAATTGTAAGATATATCGAATCAATCAACACAACAAACCGGCCCCGTGCCAACATCGAGTCCTTTAGTCGAGTCGTCGAGTTCTTCGAGAGGAGTCATCGATCCGTCGACCTCCGTAAGTACCGGCAACCTTGTATCATGCTTAGTATCATGCGGTGGATTTAAGCTTTGATGCAAGTAGTCTTGTTACCATGCTTAGTATCATCCGGTGGATTTAAGTTGTGGTCTCAAGAAGGTTCCTCTGTTAGGTCATGAGCCATGCGGTGGGCTAAGATCTAGTATGGACCAAGTTATCGGCTCTGTTAGATTTCGGCAAGATCTAACAGATTCATTAAGTTACCCCGTGTTGCTTCGTTTTTACTCTGTGCTTAATTCATGCAACACTCCTTTGCCCAATCTAGGTCGGCTAGAATCGGCTCCACTTCACGATGCGATGACTTATCCCCTCATAGCCGAGTCCGAAACCGATCTAGGTTGCTACATGTCGCGGGTTCGAGCTTGTCGGTATCGTGTAGATCTTGACAGAACCGGGTATCATGCGGTAGATGCAGGTTTTTGGGTCGTCTTAGAGCTAATCATCCGGTGGATTAGAATTCGATTCGATCTGATAGATTTATCTTTACCGATTAGGCTTGTTCCTTCGCCATGGACCCCGATTCGGCTAAATAGCCGCATTCGGTAGTGTTCTCACGAGTGAACGTGTGTTCGTGGGTTTGCATTGGACAATGAATGCTTTTAGCCTTTCACGATTAGATTGTATCATGCGGTGGATTGATCTAATCTGATTGGTGGTGTGGCCTCAAACGAGTTGTATCATGCGGTGGATTAACTTGTTTGTTGCCATGCTTGACGGGTGCTGCTTTCGGCCTATGCATTCTTGTTTCAATGTAAATTCATGACTGTGTTGTGGGTTCGTAATTAAACATTGAATGCTTTTAGCTTTTCATGGTTAGATTGTATCATGCGGTGGATTAATCTAATCTGATTAGTGGCGTGGTCTCAAACAAGTCGTATCATGCGGTGGATTAACTTGTTTGTTATCATGCTTGACGGGTGCTGCTTTCGGCCTATGCATTCCTTGTTTACTGCGAATTTATGATCATGTTTCACCCTTTTATTTATCTATCATGCTCTGTTTCTCGTTAATCGGCTATGAGTATGTGTTACAATGTTCATTCGGTTGAAAGCCGATCTTACGTCATGCTGATGTTGTGCGTTCGGCAGTATGATTCTTATATGCTTCTACCGATTGCCGAATGATGTTCTGAGTAACGACAGATAGCTTGTCTGTAGCTATATGTCTCTCGAGATTGGCTTCAATGCCGCAAATATGGAACTGTCTGGTCTCACCCGGCACGTTCCAGGTTTTGATCTAAACGTTTTGTCCCTTTGTTAGTTTTCAGGCAAACTGACTGGCACGCTTTCCGGATTCAAAAGCCCGGGCCACGTGTGAAGCTAGCTAATTCGGCTTGCTGTGTGCTTGGCGTGAGGTGCGGATTTTACGTCAACACACTTTTTGGCACGCCCGGTGGGACACACACAAGTTTACAAGATGCCTGAGTTGAGCGACATCATGGACGTTACTTTGGAAGAATTGTCTGAAGAGCATCAACAGATGGTAAAGGCTGCTGCTGACCAATTCATTAACAAATGTTTACTGTCTTTCGCCAAGAATAGGAGTGGTGCACCGTTTCTCAAGTCCGATTTGCCAAGAGTTCTCCTTCCTGGGCAGTCTGATTTTACTGAAGAAGAAGAGAGGGAGAGATTCTCGGGCTTGTTATACAAAGCTTTGGGGGAAGCAATGACCAATCATAATGCTGCGTTCTTGAACAGTTTTCGGCATATAATGGTAAGCATTTTTGGTCAGCATGTGGATAAACCCTTCGAGCAGATACATGGGCAATTGGGTGGTCCGACATACTTCAATGTTCAAGCACAAGCTCAGAGGCCACATGGTAAAGGGAATGCTGATGAAACTGGAGGTTCTGGTACTAAAAATACAAATGGTCAACCGATTCGGCAAGATCCTCAGCCTGCACTGCCGAAAACTCGCACATACGGTGATATGGCATTCGGCACCACAGGGAATCCGCCTGCTTCTGCTTACAAGATATCTCCCTTGAACAATAGGCTGCAAAGGGACATGTATGGAAACGGATATTCAGAGTTTATGGATTACAATGCTATCGACGCCCTCCCGAATCCTGGGTATGTTGGTACTGCAGGCATGCTTGCTGGAAGACCAGGGAATCAAGATACCAGTATTGACCTCATGGTGCAAAAAATGACCGATATATTGCAAAATCAATTCGGTCTGAAGCCTAAAAATCAGGGGTACATGTACTCGTCTCCTTTCCCAGAATGGTACCAAATGGTATCATTGCCGAATAGAGTCAAGGTGCCTACAGAGTTTACTAAATTCTCAGGACAAGATGATACTAGCACTGTGGAAAATATAGCTCGATATCTGATGCAGCTTGGAGAAGCTTCGGCAGATGAGGCCTTTAGAATCAGATACTTTCCTTTGTCATTAACAGGTCCAGCTTTTACATGGTTTGCTTCTTTGCCTGCTCAGTCGATTTGTACTTGGAAAGACCTGGAGCAGAAATTCCATGCTCATTACTACATTGGCAGTACCGAGAAAAAGTTGGTTGATCTGACTAGCTTGAGGCAGAGGAATAATGAAACACCTACGGAGTTCCTCAGGAGATTTAGGGAAACAAAGAGCATGTGCTTTTCTCTGAACATACCTGATGATCAGCTGGCTGGTATGGCTATAGCTGGCATGCTGCCTGCCATTCGGGAGAAGCTATTCGGGATGGAGTTTGATGATCTGGGCCAGTTGTCGCACAGATTGGCCTTGATGAGTAACCAGGCATATGGTTTCAAGAAAGATGCCAGATTTGCTAAAAATAATGATGTAGCTGACATCTATAACCAATTCCTTGAAAGAGCAGATCAAGAAGATGAGTATGAAGATAGCGAGGAGATAGCCGCAGCAGAGATAGTGTGGAGCAAAGAACCAGTTACAATGGCTCAAAGATGGATCAAACAGATGAAGGGAACATATGATTTTGATGTGACTAAGGCGGATAAATTGTTTGAGTTCCTGGTGAAAGAAGGCCAAATCAAATTGCCAGAGGGGCATTCTATGCTTCGGCCCGATGGAGTGAAAGATAAGAGGTACTGTGGGTTTCATGATAGAAATTCTCATTCCATTAATGAATGCAGAGTCTTTAGGATGAGGATTCAGAAGGCTATCCAGGAAGGACATCTGAAATTCGACAACAAGATGAAACTGGACAGTAACCCTTTCCCTCAGAATATGACCGGGTTCTCGGTTAATATGGTGAATGCTGTTCCATCTGGAGAAAAGGGAAGATTGAAAGTTTTAACCTCAAAGAAGGCAAGACAGGATGGTTCAGTTGATCCCACTCGGCAGATCACAATTGAACAGATTCGCCAGAAAGATCTTCGGTTCCCGAATAGCCGATTTGAAGTGGGAGAATCCTTTAAACCTAGAGTTACTACACGTATTCTCCTCAACAAATGGCAGCGTCAGCAAGAAAAAGAGCGTTTTCAAAGGCGTGAATACGAGGAGGAGAAAAGAAGGCGCGAAGAAGAAAGGTTTGAGGAAGAACAAGAAGAGTATGCTCGAGAGCAGGAACGTGCGCATTGGGGGTGTGCATTCTTCAGACACTGTTGGAACGAAGGTTTGAAGCTTCCCGCATGGAATAGTTGTCCTGAATGCAATAATAGGTATGATGAATATAGGCAGGGAACTGTCAATCGCCGATCTGTCCATGAAAGAATTGGCAGGGTGCATCCTAGTGATGATCGGCGTTTTAATGATCAACCAAGAAAGAGACATGCTGATTACAAGTGGGTTGATCGTGAAGAAGAAGAAGATCATGCTTATGTTTGGCAAGAAGGACAATGGTGCCCACCTGGTTTGAGGAAGAGCCAGAAGAGAAGAGTACAGCGCCTGAGGAATCGGGAATTGAAGCAAGCAAAGGTCAAGGTGAAATCAATATGGCTCCCAAAAGACAGGCCTGACGAACATGGTCATTCGGCTCCTACATGTATGGTATGTTTTCTGCCGAATGAATTCATGGCTCCAGCTAAACAAATTGTACAAGAAGAGATATTGCCCGATATAGATGATGCCGAACGATTTGGGTTAATGGCACAATTGATGTTGAACAAACAAGCTGTTTTTGAGAAGCCAGCCCAGAATCGGCACATGAAGCCACTGTACTTGAAGGGATATGTTAATGGCAAACCATTGACCAAGATGTTTGTCGATGGAGGAGCTGCTGTCAATGTAATGCCATATACCACATTCAGGAAGCTTGGTATGGGCCCTAGAGATTTGACACCAACGAGCATAATTCTAAATGATTTTGCTGGAAATCCTTCGGACACCAAGGGATGCGTGCACGTTGATCTGATGATTGGGTCCAAGACTCTGCTTACAACTTTCTTTGTCATTGAGGGCAAAGGGGCATATAGCTTGCTGCTTGGAAGAGATTGGATTCATGCAAATTGTTGTATTCCATCTACTATGCATCAACAACTTATTCAGTGGATAGATGATGAGGTGGAGATTGTCCAAGCAGATGATTCAATAAGCGTGGCAAATATGGAACCAGCTTTCTGGGAATATCAAGGCATAGATTGTTTCTCAGGCAAAGACTGGGGAGAGGGTCCTGTGGCACCAGCCAGCAGTGATCAGCAGCCGATCGAAGCAGTCGGCTCTCATAGTAATTTTTGATGGAAAATCCAATTGATGGAACTGATGGAAAATTAGGACGTGGATTTGTGTCGGCCGATAAATTGGAAGAAGTGGACATTGGAGATGGTGACAAGCCAAGGCCGACATTTATCAGTGCTAACTTGGATTCGGTTTTCAAAGAAAAGTTGGTGACATTGTTAAAAGAATACAAGGACTGCTTTGCTTGGGATTATTCGGAGATGCCCGGTCTAGACTGTTCTATTGTTGAGCATCGGTTGCCAATCAAACCTGGTTACAGGCCTTACAAGCAACCACCCCGAAAAATCTACAAGGAAGAAGTGTTGGCCGATGTGAAAAAGGAGATTGAAAGATTACTAGATGCAAATTTCATTCGGCCATGTAAATACGCGGATTGGATCTCTAATATCGTTCCTGTCTATAAGAAAAATGGAAAAATGAGGGTTTGCATAGATTTTAGAGATCTAAACAAGGCTACACCCATGGATGGATATCCAATGCCTATTGCTGATTCGTTGGTTGATGCTGCTGCTGGATACAAAGTGCTCAGTTTCATGGATGGTAATGCAGGATACTAGTAAAGACAGCTTTCAGGTGTCCTGGACACATAGGGTTGTTTGAGTGGGTTGTCATGACCTTTGGATTAAAAAATGCTGGTGCAACTTATCAAAGGGCTATGAATTATATTTTTCATGAGTTGATCGGCAAGATTGTGGAAATATATATTGATGATGTGGTGATCAAGTCATTGGATCATGAGTCCCATTTGGCCGACATAAGGAAAACTCTAGAATGCACCAGGAAACATGGGCTTAAGATGAACCCGAACAAGTGTGCTTTTGGAGTTTCGGCTGGAGAGTTTCTGGGATTTTTGATACATGAAGGAGGAATAGGAGTTGGTAAGAAAAGCATGAAGACAATTGATGAAATTGTTCCTCCAACTAATCTTAAAGAGTTGCAATCGTTGCTTGGCAAGATAAATTTTGTGAGAAGATTCATATCAAACTTGTCACAAAAGGTGTTGCCCTTTTCCTCACTGTTGAAAATAAAAAAGGATCAAAAATTTGTATGGGGTGACGAACAACAGAAGGCTTTTGATGAAATAAAGGAGTACATGAAGAAGCCACCAGTATTGGTGCCTCCACGATTGAACAAGCCTTTCAAGTTGTACGTGGCGGCCGATGCCCAAACTATTGGATCGGCCCTTATTCAAGAATTTGAAGGGAAGGAAAGAGTAGTTGCATACCTTAGCCGAAAGTTACTAGATCCAGAGACAAGGTATTCGGCTATAGAGAAGCTTTGCTTATGTGTTTATTACTCATGTACAAAATTTCGGCACTATTTGCTAAATGCCGAATGCGTTGTACATTCAAAATTTGATGTGATTAAGCACATGTTGTCAATGCCAATTTTGAATGGAAGGATTGGCAAATGGATTTTGGCCTTATCTGAATTCGAATTAAGGTTTGAGTCGGCAAAGGCTGTCAAAGGGCAGATTATTGCTGACTTCATTACTGAACATCATGATACATCGATAAAATTGCTTAACATTATTCCTTGGGTATTATTCTTCGATGGATCTTCATGCAACAAAGGTGGTGGAGCAGGTATCTTATTAATTTCACCCAAAGGAGAA
The DNA here is from genome assembly GCA_033239725.1 of Echinochloa phyllopogon. NCBI lineage: Eukaryota > Viridiplantae > Streptophyta > Magnoliopsida > Poales > Poaceae > Echinochloa > Echinochloa phyllopogon. The sequence goes on along the minus strand of BTCW01000015.1, from coordinate 14,632,416 downwards.
ACATTTGAGTTTGCTGTTCCCATTCAATCTGCTGTTACTAACAATCAGGCTGAGTATGAGGAATTGCTCAAAGGGCTCCAATATTTGAAAGAAGCAGAGGCCATTGCAGTTGAAATTTTTGGAGATTAAGAATTGGTCATAAAACAATTGAATGGTGAATATGAGTGCAAAAGTGATACCTTGAGGAATTACTATGAAGAATGCAAAGAAATATTGAAGAGCTTTCGGTCAGTAATTCTGCAATACATTCCTAGAGGGGATAATGGAGAGGCAAATAGATTGGCCCAAAGTGCATCAGGTTATAGAGAGCTTCGAGAAGTTTTTGCTAATGATGTACATGCTTTCGGGAATAATCTGGCAGAAGATGATTGGAGAAAAGAGATTGCCGATTATCTGGAAAACCCATCTCGAAAGGTTTCTAGAAAGCTCAGGTATAAAGCTTTAAAGTTTGTTCTTCTTGATGATAATTTATATTATAAATCCTTGGATGGAGTGCTGTTGCATTGCTTAAATCATGAAGAAGCAAAAAGGCTGATGAGTGAAGTACATGATGGGTTGTGTGGAGCACATCAATCGGCCTACCGAATGAAGTGGGTTATTAGAAGAACTGGATATTACTGGCCGACAATGTTGGAAGATTGCTTTGAATATTATAAGGGATGTCAAGACTGTCAGAGATTTGGAAACATTCAGAGAGTTCCAGCATCGGCTTTGAATCCCATTATCAAGCCATGGCCATTCAGAGGATGGGGAATAGATTTGATTGGCCAAATAAATCCTCCATCGAGTAAGGGGCATAAGTTTGTACTTTTGGCAACTGATTATTTTACTAAGTGGGTTGAGGCAGTTCCGTTGAGGAAAGTGACATCAGAAAATATGGTTGAGTTTGTCAAGGAACATATCATTTACAGATTCGGGATTCCTCAGACAATTACCACTAATCAAGGGACTCAATTTACATCTTTAGAATTCAGAGATTTTGCTGAAAGTACGGGAATAAAATTACTGAATTCTTCTCCTTATTATGCTCAAGCTAATGGTCAAGCAGAGGCTTCTAACAAAATTATGATCAAAATCATACAGAAGAAGATTGATCAAAAGCCAAGAAGGTGGCATTCGGTACTCAATGAAGCGTTGTGGGCTTACCGAATGGCTCCTCATGGGGCTACAAAAACATCTCCTTATGAATTAGTGTATGGACACCATGCTATCTTGCCATGGGAGATGCAATCAGATTCGAGAAGGGTTAAATTACAAAAAGATTTGTGTTCTAAAGATTACAATGATCTGATGATGGATGAATTAGAAGATTTACATATGATTCGTCTCAGGGCCTTGGAGAATATTGAGAAGAACAAAATGCGAGTTGCTAAGTATTACAACAAGAAGGTGAAGGTTAAGCAATTTACAGAAGGTGATCTAGTTTGGAAAGCGATATTGCCGATTGGAACCAAATATGCAGCATTCGGCAAATGGTCTCCAAATTGGGAGGGTCCTTTCAGAGTAGTTAAATGCGTGCCTGGAAATGCATATATTTTGAAGACATTATTGGGAGAAGAATTTGCTTCTGCTATAAATGGAAGATATTTGAAGAAGTATTATCCCAGTATTGAAATCGATCGGTGATTGATATATTAAATTGCTAAACAGCCGATGTTCGGGAAGAAATCGTCTTTAGAAGGAAATTGACAGAGACGTTGGAGAAAAAGAAAAATGGCCAGTACTGAATGTATTGCCCTTAGCACAAAATATATTACATCAAGAGTTCATGCAAGATCACAAAAGATAAGTTTTATTGCCGAAATTTCATAAATCCCTAGTACAAACTACTGGAAGAGCCTGTTCAAAACAGACTGGGGATGAATGGAATCGGCAATGGCAGCACCATGGCCATCAAGACGATCAATGGAGGCGTCAATATCATCGATGTCTTCTGGGTTGCTGTTGGCAAAACCAACCGGCATCCTGGAATAGTCAGTGCCGGTGTGCGTCGACATAGCGACGAGACCCGTAGCGACGCCCAAGCGAACGCCATGGGAGGCCACTTCGTCGACACGGCCTGCCACCGCACCAAGGCGTGCCTCGGGTGTGTCCCCTTGGGCGTTCACTTTGTCCGCCAGCTCCTCCACCAGCGCCTTCAGTCGATCAAGTTCAGTATCACGCGCTGCAAGGTTACAAGGGGATAACAGATTAATATCATTTGGAGGACGAGAATTGAGATTGAGCAGATTGCAGGACTCACCATCAATGACTTCAAGCAGCTGCTTGCGCTCGTGCTGCCATTCAAGGTCAGCAATCCCGGCTTGCTTGGAGATGATCTCCAGTTCGCGACGAGAGTCGTCGCGTTCCGCCTTGAATCGGCGAGCATCGCCGTCTGAGTAGCGGGAGTCGTCCGATGAACGAGTCCGATTGGACGAACTCGAGGAGTTGGACGCCGCAGGAGCAGCGGCTGGAGCCGCAACTGGCGCACCAGCGGCGGCAATCCATTGGATTACCCTGAAGAAACAAAGGGATTTGTCAAGGAGAGGGCAAATCTCGAAAGGAATGGAGAGAAGTAAGCAGCCAATCACCTGCGGCGAGCGCCGGCGCGGCTTCCTTCGGCCTCATCGGCGGCCGGGCGCCTCCTGTTGTTGTCGGCCATTGGAAGTTCCTCGGAGTTACTGTGGATGGGGAAAAGAATGGCTTGGGCCGGCAAGAAATTGGAAGACGAAGAACTTGGTAAAAAAAAACTGTGGGCTGCCTGGGTGTTTATTTATAGAACCCGCAGAGGAGATCGTGGCGCACATCCCAAAATTTCGGAAGGTGGAAAGCCCCACGAACCGAGCAGTTTCGGTGTCGTTTGGGATTCATGCCGAATCGGGTTCAGTTCTACTGAATTGGATTCGGCTGTATTGTGTTAGGTCGTTTTTCGGGTCTAACGCTGTTACGACTAAGCTTTACCGAATGTGTTGTTCACAATAAAGCGAGGAAGAAAGCAAAAGATCGGTGAGACTACAAAGTCGCAAATTGTTGATCCAATTGAGAGATTGGTTCCAAAGAAGCTTGAATATCAACAGGAAGGTTTTGTTCAATGGGCTCAAGCATATCTCTCAGAAGATCAGCATCCTTGACTTGATCCTGGATGTCTTTGTGCAGAAAGGAGAAGATTTCCTTTAGTTTTGCCTGGGTTTCTTCTGATAAAGTCTGACTAGAAGAAATTTCCTCTGCTTGTTCGGCAACGAGATCATCTAAGGGAAATGAGTAGCTGGGTGATGAAGTTATTTTCTCCTGGAAAAAGATATTGCCGAATTAATGATTATCCATTGAATAAAGAACTGGGAAGACTGAGTAATTATCTCTACCTCATTCCTGATCTCTTGGATGGAGAGAGAGGGCAGCTCAAGCTCAGGCAAAGATTCTTGTATGTCGTGCTGAGGAGAGCTTGGAAGATCTTTTGATGGGGAAGAGGCTTCTGGCTGAGGAACATCAGGTGAAGCTGAAGCTGGTTCTTGATGAGAAGAAGAACTCTCCAAGATTGGGTCCATTGAGATTTGCTCTGAAACTGAAAAAAGAATCAATGCCGATGGAGAGGAACTTTAGAGACAAAATAGTGAGAAATTTTACCAATCACAGAAGCATCGGCAGGTTCTGTGCTAATGGCCAATTGCTGTGATTTGGCCTGAAATCATAAAGGAGTAGAAAATGAGCAGAATGAAATTAGCATTTTTTACTCGAGGAAGGAGAAATGTGACCTGTGCAATTATTTTGCTGCTTGTTCTTTTCTTCTTTACAACTGAGGGGGCAGTTAAAGAAAGGGTTTTCCTCTTGATAGATGATGGTCTAGTAAGTATTGGATCTGAAGAAGCTTGTCTAGCCATCAGCTGAGCCAAGGTAGGAGATTGGTGCCCCAAAGCAGAGATTGGGCCTGCAGTTTTGTATAAAATTACCCTGGCAAGAGGGGCAGGTGTTATGTCCTGCAAAATAATAGAGTCAGAATCGATTAGGGGTTAATGTTATTAAGACAGATGAAGGAATAAGCATATTACCTCTGCAGTTGGCTGATAATCAGGCATTAATTCAAGGCAGAAGGGATGGATTGGCATGTTGAAGATATGATCATGGAATTCTTGCCACCAGAAAGTGAAGGAAGGATGGGCAGATATTATTGGCACAAAAGGATCAGGTGCATAAATAGTTCCACAGCATTTATAAGTAAAAATCCTCCTCGTCTCTGTGGAATCCTTGACAATCTCCCTAGGCCTGAGGAATTCATGGAAGAATAGCCTAGGGGGCACTTGGCCACATCCCAACTGTCTAGCCATCATGTTTGGCTGATAATATTCATAAGTGCTTTGAACCAGCCTCCCTCCACAGAATTCGGCTGGCAGGATGCAGGGCTGGATGAAGGCATTGAAAATTGCTACAGATCGTACATCAGTGCATCCAGTCTCAAAGCTGAATACGCAAGGGAGAGTAAGATTGTCATTATCCAAATATGGGAACCAAAGAGGATGAGCAAAGCCTCTGAAGAAGAGCTCAAACAGTTCACCAATGTTCTTGTTGATAGATACAGTGGAAGCAGCTTCTCCATAGGTTTGACAACCTTTGGTTCTCCGGGCTTCTCCTTCTTTGTAATTGATTGAAGGGAAGTCTCGGCTGTTGAGGTCAATAGCAACGATTTGATGCATGTATAACTGCAGCCACATTTGGACAAACCACCAGGGACCATTTACACAGGGGATTTTCTTACTAGTATGCATCAGGTGGGTGGTTTGATTGAGCATATGATAGACGCTTCCCAGGAGGTATTTCCCAAGTGGGATGACTTTTCCAGCAACCAGCTCTTCAGCCATCACGATGTGATTCAAGGTTGGCTCATTGGCTTTGCCACAAAAGACTGATCTGCATAGCCACATATTCAGGAAGGCCCTGTATTCGACATCGGTCAGAGGGCCATCAGACATATGATTCTGAATGTATCTCTTATATCCAACCCCTGTTTTTACTCCTGTCTGCTTGGAGGAACCTTTGTGATCATATGGGTGTACAGTTCCTGTAACATTCAGGCCGGTCATCATGTAGACATCGGCCAAAGTAGGAGACATTGGGCCATGACCAAAAAGAAAGGTATTTGTACCATTGGACCAAAAGTGGCAAGCTGCAATCAGGAGGTTCTCATTCTTTGGTGTTTCGGCTAATGACAGCTCCAGGCAATGAGAAATACACAGATGATCCCAGTTCTGTGTTTGGGGGCTTTTATCATCAGACGTCCTTTTATACCAATTTCTCCAGCCGGCAATTGGGGGCAAGGGCCAGTTCTTGAAGGCGTCTTGCCACTCATGAGGTTTTGTCAGCGAAATCTTGAAAGGAAACCTCTGAGATTCGGCCGCAATGATTTCGGAAGGGTCTGAATCCCCTACAGGGCCGAGGAAATAGGATGGAGCTTTTTCCTCAACAGGGATAAGGATTTCGGCAGCCAGGGCCTATCAAGAGTGGAAGGAGATGAGAAGAAATTTAAGATGCAAATCGAAAGAAGAATGCCGAATATGCTTGAGGGGATTGAAGCTTACCTGGAGGGCAAAATCTTGATTCGCCATTTGAAGATTGAATCCTGGAAGTCGATGACTTAGGGTTCGGATCCGGATGAGAGCTCTGAAGATTCAAAAGATAAAACGGATGTCGAGCGGGCTCAGCCTGGAAATGTTGGGGATTCCTGGTCAATTCCGAGATAAAAGTATCCTTTATCCCGAAATTGAAGGGGCATGTGTTGACACCAAAAATTAGCACCAGGAAGAGGCTGACATGTGGGCCGGATTTGGTGGAAGGATGCCATTCGGCTAAAGGGCTTTCTCTGAAGCATTCGGCAAAGATGCTCTGCGGTCGGGAACGCGTCACCATTCGGCTAAGGGGTTTTCTCTGAAGCATTCGGCAGAGATACTCTGCGGTCGGGAACGCGTCGTCATTCGGCAGAGGCATAGTCCCGCAGGCAAAAGCGGTAGCAATCGGGAAGGCGTGATGACGTGGAAAAAAAATAAGGGAAAGGCCGGTTCGAACAAGGAACGCAATACGGACACGAAGATTCGTCATTTATTTTTAGAAATAAGTATTGTAGTCGTGTCCGGCTAGGAGTTGTATCAAGACCTGGGTATAAATATAAACCCATGGCAATTGTAAGATATATCGAATCAATCAACACAACAAACCGGCCCCGTGCCAACATCGAGTCCTTTAGTCGAGTCGTCGAGTTCTTCGAGAGGAGTCATCGATCCGTCGACCTCCGTAAGTACCGGCAACCTTGTATCATGCTTAGTATCATGCGGTGGATTTAAGCTTTGATGCAAGTAGTCTTGTTACCATGCTTAGTATCATCCGGTGGATTTAAGTTGTGGTCTCAAGAAGGTTCCTCTGTTAGGTCATGAGCCATGCGGTGGGCTAAGATCTAGTATGGACCAAGTTATCGGCTCTGTTAGATTTCGGCAAGATCTAACAGATTCATTAAGTTACCCCGTGTTGCTTCGTTTTTACTCTGTGCTTAATTCATGCAACACTCCTTTGCCCAATCTAGGTCGGCTAGAATCGGCTCCACTTCACGATGCGATGACTTATCCCCTCATAGCCGAGTCCGAAACCGATCTAGGTTGCTACATGTCGCGGGTTCGAGCTTGTCGGTATCGTGTAGATCTTGACAGAACCGGGTATCATGCGGTAGATGCAGGTTTTTGGGTCGTCTTAGAGCTAATCATCCGGTGGATTAGAATTCGATTCGATCTGATAGATTTATCTTTACCGATTAGGCTTGTTCCTTCGCCATGGACCCCGATTCGGCTAAATAGCCGCATTCGGTAGTGTTCTCACGAGTGAACGTGTGTTCGTGGGTTTGCATTGGACAATGAATGCTTTTAGCCTTTCACGATTAGATTGTATCATGCGGTGGATTGATCTAATCTGATTGGTGGTGTGGCCTCAAACGAGTTGTATCATGCGGTGGATTAACTTGTTTGTTGCCATGCTTGACGGGTGCTGCTTTCGGCCTATGCATTCTTGTTTCAATGTAAATTCATGACTGTGTTGTGGGTTCGTAATTAAACATTGAATGCTTTTAGCTTTTCATGGTTAGATTGTATCATGCGGTGGATTAATCTAATCTGATTAGTGGCGTGGTCTCAAACAAGTCGTATCATGCGGTGGATTAACTTGTTTGTTATCATGCTTGACGGGTGCTGCTTTCGGCCTATGCATTCCTTGTTTACTGCGAATTTATGATCATGTTTCACCCTTTTATTTATCTATCATGCTCTGTTTCTCGTTAATCGGCTATGAGTATGTGTTACAATGTTCATTCGGTTGAAAGCCGATCTTACGTCATGCTGATGTTGTGCGTTCGGCAGTATGATTCTTATATGCTTCTACCGATTGCCGAATGATGTTCTGAGTAACGACAGATAGCTTGTCTGTAGCTATATGTCTCTCGAGATTGGCTTCAATGCCGCAAATATGGAACTGTCTGGTCTCACCCGGCACGTTCCAGGTTTTGATCTAAACGTTTTGTCCCTTTGTTAGTTTTCAGGCAAACTGACTGGCACGCTTTCCGGATTCAAAAGCCCGGGCCACGTGTGAAGCTAGCTAATTCGGCTTGCTGTGTGCTTGGCGTGAGGTGCGGATTTTACGTCAACAGAACATCAGGAACGTGACTGTACCAGGAGCCTGCTGCTGCGAGCAAGTCGGGTGAAGAACTGGCAATTTGCGTCCCGTAATGTCCCTCACTGCCATCCAGAAACGTTTTGCCCACGAACAGCCCACCACAACATGGAAGAGATCTTCTGGCGCTTCACCATAGGATTTACAATGCGCCTCCCTCTCCACATGGCGCCGCCTGAGTTCAGCCTTGGTTGGCAGGTAACCATGCATAGCCCTCCACCAGAATATGCGTACCTTTGGGGGGGGGGGGCACTATGGGAAACCCGGAGTTTGCCGAGTGCCTGGAGCACTCGGCAAACCCCGAAATACACTCGGCAAAGGCTTTGCCGAGTGTAACACTCGGCAAAGGGGTTACGGCATAGCTCGTGTCGGCAAACAGGCCCTTTGCCGAGTGTCTTCTGTCGGGCACTCGGCAAAGGCTTTGCCGAGTGCAAAGCCAGCACTCGGCAAAATAAAGCACTAACAGACGGCCCGCTGCCGTTTGCGGACGGCTGTTAGGGCTAACGAACCCTTTGCCGAGTGTCACACTCGGCAAAGACACCAGCCTTTGCCGAGTGTTGGACCCCGACACTCGGCAAAGCTTGGTTAGGGGGCAGGCCCTGGACAACCCTTTGCCGAGTGTAAGGGCTTTAACACTCGGCAAAGGTTGCATATTTGCCGAGTGTTAAAGCCAAGACACTCGGCAAAGGCTGTTCCAGAAATGACAGAAACAGCCTCTTTGCCGAGTGTTAAAGCCAATACACTCGGCAAACCACCTCTTTGCCGAGTGTAACACTCGGCAAAGGCTCAAATTTTTTCCTGTTTTTATTAATTTTTTGCGTTAAAAGGACCCCTCAACAAAAACATCACATGCAGTTTATAATAGGCATCACAGGCAATTCATATATATATATATAGCCACTAAACCATCAAACAACCATAAACAAACACATATAAGTCACTAAACCATCCAACATCACAGAAATGTCACAAATTCAATATCCAAACATCCAACATCCATCATTCATATGTTACAAAGTCCAACATCCATCACTCACGGAAGAGGGGGTCCGAACAACGATCTAACCGCCCGCGCCGCAAGGTCTTCGTCTTGAGGGCCGTCATTCGACGCGGCCGAGCCAGGAGCCTGCCCAAAAGAGATTAGTGGTGTGTGTTACAAGATTTTGGACAGAAATGAGTTGTGAAATGAAATCATAGGGTTCTCAAGTGACTCACGGGAGAAATAGGAACACGTGGTGGTGGAGGCGGTGGTGGCATCGGCGGCGGCGGACCTTCACCCACGCGCTGGCCAATGCTCTGCAGGTAGGCAAATACCTGCTCCTGCCACACTCAGTTCGCCCGCTCGGCCTCCTCCTTCTGCCTGTCTTTCTCGGCCTCCGCCTCCCGTATCTGCTGCACCTCCAACTCCAGCTGCCTCCGTCTCTCCGTCTCTTCATCCAACCGGGCCTGCAATATTCAATCACATTGTTATAATACATTATAAACGTAAGCAAACTTCACGTACAAAGATAGAAATAGAAATAACCTGGAGTGCCTGCATCCCGAAGTGTGAACCGGGAAGAGGCTGGCGGATAGCCGCTAAAGAGCTCGTGCTCCTGGCTCGAATCTGGGAGAGTGTGGGGGTAGAGGCCGTGTCGATGGTGTTGTTGGCGATCAAGTACCGCCCGTGCTTCTTGCCTCCTCCCGCCCTCATGACCACTTCTCCATCAATGTCGTGGGCGGTCGGATCCCAGTCTGGCCCGTGGACCTCCTTCGCGACCTCTTGATATGCTGTGAGGCGACTGTGGACGCTGGCGTTGCTGTATGCCGCGGGCCCGTCCTCCGGGTTGTACCGGACGTCGGAGGTCGCCTTGCCCTTGTGGGCCATAGCAAAAGCCTCGAGCTGTGAGCAAGGCGCACCACCATGTGACGCCGACTGAAAAAACAAACAATATGAATTAGTAATTACACAGAATAGAGTGAGCGAATATAGAAATGACTCGGCGTACCCATTTGGCCCTGTACTCCTCGAGGCTAAGGCTGCCCTGATGGTGTGAGACACCGGGCATCAGCAAACGCCGCTCCCGGCAAAGGTCGTGCTGAGCGGCCCACTCGGCGCTGCACCACTTGTCGACTATCACCTCCCAGCACGTGGGATGCGGGGCGCACCACCACGGAATCGCCTACAAGACATCAAGTGTACGACATATAACAAGATCGAATTTAGAGTACTTAATCTTAGAATAAAACAGTATCAATTTACATACCGCCAGATACTGCTCCTTGGTCAACTTCATGTTTCTTGCCTCCGTTTTCTTCATGGAGATCTTGAGTGCCGCGAAATAATCAATTACGGCCTGCACGCGCGCCTCGTAGTGCAGGTCCTTGACAAGCTTCCAGCAGGCTGCGTGTGCCACAGCATCCGCCGAAGCCTCCTCTCCCGGGGCGCATCTGTAAAAGTCCTGCGCACATATACATGATGAATGTTGCATTATTTGTAGATTGTTCAATGAAAGTGTTGTGTTGAGCAGTGTAGTGCAACGAATACTTACCCAAAGCTCTCCCTTTACCCGCTCGGCCTTGTTGTTGAAGATCCTGCGCTCCCGGTCCTCCTGATCGCCAGCTGCGACGTAGTGGTCAAAGGTGTAGGCCGGCTCCTCCCTGCCGCCAATGGTCACCAGACCCGGAAACAGCTCCCTGCAAAGAAGACCCAGGATGCCGTTGACTTTGCGGGCGTGACCAGTGCCTGGGGTGACCATCACCCAATTCCTGCCCAAGTGATTAAGATAAATTGTTAGTCCATCTTGTGATTTCCAACATATGAATATGAAACGAGAAGGTCTGTGTAACATCTAAAATTACTTACCTTGGAGGGCTGGGTGCGATCACGGGGCGACGCTCCATGGGTATCGGGCGCTTCGGGAGTTGCGAGGGGCCTCGCTGCCAAAGGGCCGAGTTCTCAGAGCAGGTGGACCCCTCTACGTCCTCGCCCTCGGGGTCCTCGGCCCCGTGCTCCTCGGCCACGTGCTCCGCTGCCTCGTGCTCCTCGTCCTCGCGGTCCTCGTGCTCCGCGGCCCGAGTGTCCGCCGCCGAAGGAACAAAGTCCTCGTCGGACGAAGACGACGAAGGTACGGGGGTCCGCTCTCGCCTCTTGCCCCTGCCTCGCCCCCCGCCTGCGGCCTTCTTCTTTCGCCCCTTGGCACCAGACGACCCAGCTGCCTCGGACCCCCCATCTTTAAACTTCCGGTACAACGACATGACGTTCCTCATCGCACCGCCACGACCCACCATATTGGTCCAATCACCTGCGATCAACAAAAACATACAATTATTAGATTTCACATATAAACATAAATAATTAGAAAAACGTGTAATATATAAGAAATATGACCCAACATAAACTATTAGACAGAGATGATGTAATATATAAACGTACTTTTATTAGAAATAATCATCCGGATCAGGATTATCTGGATCAACGGTCGCATCATCACTATCGTACATTTCGAGATGTTCATGGTCGTCCTCCAAAGGCGGAGAAATGTCGTCGTCTTCGTCATTGCCTAATTGTAATCGCTCTAGTAACTCTACGTCCTTAGCATTATGAACCACATCTCCAGTGTCCTCGTCAACAAACATTTCTGAGTCTAAATCCATTCCGACCGCTTGGGTTAAGTCTATCTCAAAAGACCCTTCTAGCCCATTTTCTTGGAAGAACTCTCCATCATAGGTGTTTGGATCTATGTTATAATCTTCATTGTTTGGGACTGGTAGTTTACCGCGTGGCGACACTTTGTATACAACGTCCCAACCCTCAAGCCTTTTGTCCTTTTTGCACGGGTATGACAAATAATACACCTGGGTGGCTTGTTGAGACATTATATAGACATCATCTCCAGGTAAGACAGATGATTGTCGAATTTCGACTAGCCCAAGACTAGGGGTTCGTCTCACCACTGAAGGATCAAACCAATGACATTTGAAGATAACAGGAGAAAGAGATTTGCTTCCACCAAAATTAAGCTCGTATATTTCTTCAAGTCTCCCATAGTAATCGACCCCATCAGAGCCTGGAGTATAGACTCCGGTACTTGTAGTCCTTCGATTGGGCATCCTCTGCTCATGACTTGTTGTGCGAAAATGATAACCATTCACGTCATATCCGGTAAATGACTTGACCTTATACGCACAACCATCGGCGATCTGTCTCAACTCGACACTCATAGAACCATCGGATTGACCCTGCGAGTTCGACCAGGCATGTTTGTACCTTCCGTTACTCATAGACTCAATAACGTCGAATTTAGGACAAGACTGAAATTAAGTGTACCTTCCGTTTGAACCAAGAAATAAAATCTGGGTTTCCATGTTTAAGAAGGTCATCAACTTCGTGTGGGGTAGGAGCCCTCCTATTACGCCAGAATTGATCAAGAAATTCCCTGTATGAACGAGAAACAAGAGTGTTGGATGCAGAATAGTGGCTAGGTACTTGAAAACAAGATCGTTCTGAACTTACCGCATGTATGGCTCAACTTCGGATAGATTGGTGAGCACATAGAGCATGATAGCGCGCCACTCTACATTTGTCAAATTTTTGTTGGTGCCTTCACTTGCACTTCCTAGTTGCCCTCGGAAAAGGCTGAGGTTCGATTCAACTTCGTCAACATTATAACGAGGCAGTGGATTGTGCACGTTAGGGAGGTTGTCAGCATAATACTTCGTCGTGAAGTTTGACACCTCCTCGAGAATGTATGCCTCTGCAATAGATGCTTCAATCTTGCATTTATTTTTGCATTTAGTTCGAAGAACCTTCTGACATCTTTCAATTGGATAGCACCACCGGTTCTGCACAGGCCCTCCCATTCGTGCCTCATACGGAAGGTGCAGAATCATATGCTGCATCGGGTTGAAAAAGCCCGGTGGAAATATCTTCTCCAACTTGCATAGCAACACGGGAGCAAGCTTTTCCATTTCCGCAAGCATGGGCTTCGATACTTCCTTAGCACACAGCTGACGGAAGAAATTGCTCAACTCCGCCAGCACTTGCCAGACATGCTCGGGGACATAGCCTCGAACCATCACCGGAAGAAGCCGCTCAAGCCATATGTGGTAGTCATGACTCTTGAGCCCGTTGATCCTTAGAGTAGTTAAGTTCACTCCCCTCTTCAAATTCGCTGCATACCCATCAGGAAATTTCAATGTTTGGAACCAACTTAGCACTTCCCTCTTTTGGTCATTATCGAGAACGAAATCGGCCTTAGGTTTTTTCCATGTTTTGCCGTCCCTGGGAGGTGGTATATTTAGCTTCGGTCTATTGCATAACCGCTGCTGATCCACTCTAGCCTTGGTATTGTCTTTGGTTTTATCAGGAATGTTCATGATTGTACCCCAAAGTGCCTCGGCAAGATTCTTTTCAGTGTGCATCATATCAATATTATGTGGAAGCAGAAGGTCTGCCATGTACGAGAGCTTCCATAGGCCCAACTTATGAGTCCAGGCATGTTGCTCGCCATATCCCACAAAACGGCCATCCTCCCCGACCTCAAGAGCGTCTAACTCTGCACGAACATCCGCACCTGTCATCATGTGTGGTGCAGGGTCTAGAACCCTTACACCTTTCGTGAAGTTCTTAATATCTTGTCTGAATTCGTGTTCAAGAGGGAGAAATTGACGATGTTTGTCGAAGCATGAATATTTTCCACCCTTGGTCAACCAGATGAACTTCAGAGATGCCTTGCATATTGGACATGGGAACTTCCCGTGGACACACCAGCCGCAGAATATCCCATACGCCGGATGGTCATGCAGGGAGTACTGGTAGAAGACATGCATTTTAAAGTTTGTTTTTGTAGCTCGATCATATGTCCATACACCTTCCTCCCAAGCACGGTCCAAATCATCAACAAGAGGCTCCATATACACGCTCATATTTTTCCCCGGGTAATTAGGAATAATTAACAACAAAAAGATGTTCTGCCGTTGAAATAGGACACCGGGGGGGGGGGGGGGGGGAGATTGAGTGGGATCACAAACATTGGCCAACAAGAGTATGGGGCAGCCGTCATTCCATACGGGTTGAACCCATCTGTTGCCAACGCAACACGCACATTCCGAGCCTCTCTAGCCTTGTCATGATGAATCCCATCAAAGTGCTTCCATGCTTCACCATCGGATGGATGTACGAGCTTATCAGGATTGTATCGCACTCCACTTTTGTGCCATGTCATCTGTTTCGCGGAGTCCTCGGTCATGTAAAGCCGTTGGATCCTCGGTATAGGTGGAAGGTACCGTAGGATATTCACGGGTATTTTGCTTTGCTTCTTCTTACCATCAGCACCGACTATCTCCACGAATCTAGAAGCCTTGCGCTTCGGACATTGCTTTGCGTCCGCAAATTCTTTCCTAAATAAGATGCATCCATTCGGACAAGCATGTATCTTCTGATACGGCATCTTAAGTGCATTTAGAAGTTTCTGTGCCGCGTACATGTTCTTTGGCAAGCCGTGACCTTCCGGAAGGAGGCCACCCAAAATTGTCAGGATGTGGTCAAAGGCGTCTCGACCCAAGCTAAACTGGGACTTGACGGCCAACAGACGTGCAACGGCATCCAATTGAGAAACCTTAGTGTGCGAGTGAAGTGGTTGTTGTGCCGCTGACAACATGTCATAATAAGCCTTTGCAGTGGCCTCCGGCTCCTCCTCCCTAGGTCCATCATTGAAGTGTGCTTCGTCATAGTCATGCAACATGTCCCCTACCCCTGCCTCATCATCAAACTCCTCGATGCGCTGCCTCACGGCCTCGTCTCTCACACGATCAACGGCTTCACCATGGCGTGTCCACCGAGTATAGTTCTCCGTAAATCCATTCCTGACGAGATGTTTACCCATGACAACTTCTGTTTGGCGTTTACGATTGTCGCAAACCGCGCATGGACAGAAAGTAGTTGGCACCCCTTTCGCATTGGCAAAAGCTTGCTTCAAGAACGCATCAGTCTTGGCAATCCATTCATCTGTACATTCACCTTTACTTGAGCGGCCAGTGTACATCCACTCACGGTCATCCATCCCTTTACATGTCACCGAGCAATAAATTTCTTCCATACCAAATTTATAATAATAAATGCATCTACCGGATGCTAGCTTTATGTCTAATAGGTAAAGATAGGTCCTAATCCCACCCGAGGATGTGTAGACGGGTAGTTTCCATGCTCTACTCGTATCCAAGACGGAATTTCGGCAGCACCTCCCCGCTGTTCTCCAAATACACGTCCAATTACGGAGATTGTGTATTCGGAGAACAACAGGGAGATGATGCCGAAACTCAGCCTCGGTACGAGTAGAGCATGGAAACTACCCATCTACACATCCTCGAGCTGTCCAGAAACGTGGACAATTCGAAACAGATACGGTTAGACATATGCAATGATTCACATATTCACAACCGTATCTCTTTCGAACGGGAGATGCCTAACTAGGTTACGTGACACAGTTGTGCACAATCTTGGCCTGTTGTATTTAACTGTACGGTATGAATTCTTTGTCATGTTTTTGCGTATCCTACAGTAAATAAGATGTCATATAATCTTATTTACTGTAGGAAACACAAGAACATGGCAAAGGAGCCACACGGTACAGATAAATACAAGAGACGAAGAAGGTACACAACTTAAATATGAATCTACGAATTAAATACCGAGGGCGTATGGTTTTGCATGTGCTCACCTACGGGCTCGAAGGCGGGCGAGTGGGTGACGCTCGTGTCGGTGCAGACGGCCATCCACGACGTGCGGCGGAGCTTCGGGCACGACTATGGGCTACAAGCCGAGGACGGTGCAAAGGGCCTCTCCCTGAAAAAAACAAAATATTGTCAAATGGACAATTCGGCAGCACCTCCCCTGCACGGGGAGGTTTCTGAAACCCCATCCTGCAAAAAACCACGGCACGAAGGCCGGCAAACCACAACGGCACGAAGGCCGGCAAACCACCACATCCTAGTTTTGCAGCAAAATGAACAAATTAACAAAGGTAACAAGAGGACGGGCGGGGTACCTACACGAGATGGGCGGGCGCGGGGACAGGAGGACGAGCCGGCGGCCGGGGAAGGAGCGGGGACGGCCGGCCGGGGCCGGGGCGGGGGCCGGGGCCGGGGACGGCCGGCCGGGGCCGGAGCGGGGACGGCCGGCCGGGGCCGGGGCCGGGGCAGGGGCGGGGGCGGGGGCGGGGGCGGGGGCCGGGGCCGGCGCGGGGACGGCCGGCCGGGGCCGGGGCCGGGGTGGGGGCGGGGGCCGGGGCCGGCGCGGGGACGGCCGGCCGGGGCGCGTGCGCGGGCGGCCGGCCGGGGCGGAGGCGGCGGCCGGCGTCGCGTGCGGGGAGCGGCGGCGGTGGCGGCGTGCGGCGGCGGCGGGCGGGGAGAGAGGCGGCGGCGCGGGAGAGAGGCGGCGGGCGGGGTGGGGAGCGGCGGCGTGTGTGTGCGTGTGTGCGTGTGTGGGGGCTGGGGCCGCGCGGGCGGCTAAGTTCCCCGGCCCAACCCCCTGTTTGCCGAGTGCGTCTAGAACGTTTTCGAAGAATCCTTTTGGGCGAAGGAAGGACTCAGTTGCTGGTGGCCTTGCAGGCATTCTAAATGGAGGTTCTGCAAACTGAGAGCTGCCAGATGGGATGTATCTTGAACTTTAGCATGCCATCATGGATTTCATGCCACTCCATCCTATTTATCATGTGCATGCTTCTGCTAAATGCTCTGTTTTTCTCATGTGTGACATTGGCATCTTCATTTGGTGGAGTTTCTGGACATGATCATCATCTTCATTAGGTGGAGTGTCTGAGACATGATCATCATCTGGTAGACGTTGCATTGTCACCAATATCATCATTGCTGGTGCTGTTTTCCTTATATTTGTAGTTTTGAGTAGGCGAGCTTCAATTTCTCCTAGGTGTGCACTTGGCATTTGTCATGAATATTATGTAGTTCCCTGTATGCAGTTTCAACATTTCGCGTGTTCATGTCATTGTCACTTTGCAATACGGACATATTGTAATAGTTAAAGTGGTTTCTCTGGCATACTAACAATTTGGGAAGCTGGGAAGCTGGGATGATTCATACCATCATGTCATGGCATGTTCATGAGGGAAGGACAGTTGATAGACATGGCATGGCATATTCATGAATTCTGGAGCATCGCCTTATCTATCGAAGCATGCAAGCATCCATTGCTAATTAGCTAAACTAATTTGTTTAGTATTGTTTTCCCTCCAGGCTAAGAGAGGCTAACAGTGACTGTAAAACTTAAAAATTGTGCCAGCCTTTTTTGTCCCCTCTTAACAGCAGATGGCGAGGTGCGTGTGGCAGTGGTTCTGGTTCATTCGGTAAGAGAAGCTTAGTGATGCTGATGAGAAGCCAGATGTTATGCAGATATGGTTCCAAGATAGACTTGTGCATATGCCAGCTGCTCCGTGAACCGCCCCTGCTGCTGAGTTTCATTGCTATCAGCTGATTGGTTCTTTGTTCATTTTCTTCACCAACTGTTAATGTGGTTGCTTGAATAGGTGGTTAAGAGAAATGGGGCACTTGTGTGATTGTGTCTGATATGCTTGCAGCAGCATCCTTGTTTGCTCTATTAGACTTCAAGTGATCGTGAGAATGTGGAGTAACTTGGCAAAAATGACGCAGGGGGTTGGGTGGCCTGGCTGTTTTAACTTGTCAGAATATGTAGTGTTTCTCCAAAAAAGGAGAGAAAGGGGCATCAATGAGGCTGACTAGTGAGCAAGCAATCTGTAGTGTGTAGTATCAAACTTCTACCCTCGAATTCATAACAGTCGTTTAATATTGCCTTTGTTTCAAATGACTATCCGTTCTTGTCTATTTATTCACACTGTTTGATCATTCGTCTTATTTAAAAATTTATGCAATTATTATTTGTTTTGTTGATGACTTTTATCATCAAAGGTAGTTTAAGTTTGATTTATTATTTGATTTTGTAAAAATGTTTTGATATAAGATGAATGATTAAATGTTATGAGAAAAGTTAACAACGAGAATAGTAATTTGGAAGTGGTAGATAGAATGACCAACTTTCTCAGTTACTATCATGGAAAGTGTTATCCACTATTCGCTTCTCCTTTTCGCATTGGTAATATTGCAGCCGCGTGAAGTTTCTTTCTTTTTTCTTTGATCGGAAGTTATAATGTGTATGATATAACATGGATAATTTCCTTAAAAATGAAACTAAATAACGGGAAATACCATCTAGGCATCTAGCACAGTATTGTCCATATATTACAGCCTCATGCACTGCAACTTATAAACAAATGGGACGATGCATACATAATATTAATATTACAGCCTCATGCACAATATTATCGCACGCTACTGAATAAGGCTTCAATTCCTGTCTCCATTCTCTTGATCCTTTTTGCTGTAAATATAACTGCACAAAGAGAGAAGATAGAATAGCCAAATAACTGGAACAACAAGAATCAAAGAAGGTAACTGGTTTATCCATGGGGGTATCGTTTGTGATGGTAACTGGTTGTTTATTATCTGCTGCTGCATCAAGGTTTCGGAAAGAAGGTTCAGAAGAACCAAAGGTGACGCAACAATATTTATAAACCGCAAGGGGGATTTTTTTGAGGTAGAAACCGCAGAGGGAAACGAGTGGCATGCATGGGGGCAGATGCTGCATGCCGGCACATGGTTTGTTTTATAATCACCGCTGCAAAAACTTACATCCGTCCACTTAATTTAGTACCAGACATAAAAAGATACGATTCTAAAGTGGCACGGAACCCCCCGAGGCACTTGTACGGGCTAGCAAAAAGTGTATCATTTAGTACCGGCTCGTGTTGCTGACCCGTACTAGGTGAGATGAGTTCGAATTCTTACGGCCACGCACACGTATTTTCGTGTGACTTGTGACTAAATGGCGAGCCTCCCGGCGGTCTAAAATATTTTTTTTGGGCACGGGACCTTTTAACACCGACCTTATTAAAAGTTACTTTGTCTGCCATATGAACAATAGCTACAGTCATAAATAACAAAAGAAGGAATGAATTGTGCATTGGCTCTGTTTGTGAAGTTTTTTTTTGTTCTATTAAGGAGAATGAAAGACGATTCTTTCTAGACTCACGGCAATATACGCTAACAGAAAAGGCACCGAAGCGCAATAGGAGCAACAAGGCCAATTCTTTTTTTAAGGCAAACTAGGGAGCTTTATTTCTTAATCAACACAAATACAATCAAAGTCTGTGATCCTCCGGAGACACTCCGGGCCACCATCAAACCACACACACCTAGGAACAGACATGGACGGCAGCTTAGCACACGCATGCGCCGCCATATTTGCTTCCCTTCTGGCTACAGACACCTCAAAATTCAAAAATGACCAACACAACTCCATGGTTTCTTGCCAAAGGCCAGCTATAGAACTCAATTTGCCTTCATTGCCCCAGAGTAGAAGCCATAGGACATATTATCAACTTCTAGGATAACCCACTCGTAGCCCTTTGCTACCACCAGGGCCACTGCATCCCTCGCTGCCATAGCTTCAGCGGTAAGAACATCAGGAACGTGACTGTACCAGGAGCCTGCTGCTGCGAGCAAGTCGCCTAAATTGTCCCGGATCACTCCAGACGGCCCAACACCTGTATTGGGATCAAAGGCAGCATCTGAGTTCACCTTGATCCACCCCTCATCAGGGGTTCTCCATGACGTCTGGGCTCTCGGTATCGTCAACTTCTTCTTTGTTTCCAGGCACAGGAGGTCCTCAATCAGAGACGCGATATACCTCGCTACCACTCCCGGCTCCCATCTAACTCGGCCATGCTTTCTGGCATTTCTTCCAGACCACAAGCCCCAAAAACCACATATGAACAACGTCATGTCATCCTGTGGAACCTGGTCTGAATTCATAATTTCCTTCCTCCAGGACGCCGGGTGAAGAACTGGCAATTTGCGTCCCGTAATGTCCCTCACTGCCATCCAGAAACGTTTTGCCCACGAACAGCCCACCACAACATGGAAGAGATCTTCTGGCGCTTCACCATAGGATTTACAATGCGCCTCCCTCTCCACATGGCGCCGCCTGAGTTCAGCCTTGGTTGGCAGGTAACCATGCATAGCCCTCCACCAGAATATGCGTACCTTTGGGGGGGGGGGGGGGTACTCAGGTTCCACACACGCTGCCACCAGCTTCCTCCATCAGATGATGACGCGGCCATGCTTCTCACTTCCCTTTCCTGCACTTGGAGGTCTTTCAAATTTCTGTAAGCTGATCGAACTGAATATTGGCCATTCAACTCAAAGGCCCATGCAGTGACATCTTCCTGCATCCGCGAACCCGGAGAAATTTTCAGGATTTCTGCAGCATCAGCCGCCCAAAACGACCTCTTCACCAGTTGCTCATCCCACTTCCTCGTTCCCCGCAGGAAAAGCTCATTCACGTTGTGCACCCTCACATTATCCAGACGGATTCACGGCTTAAGTGATTTAATTGTTGGAATCCAATTATCAGACCATATGTCCACCGAGTCACCCGGGCAATTCTCTTGATCAAACCCTTCCTTAATGCCTCACAACCATGTAGCATGGCTCGCCATGTGTCCGAACTCTTCCGCTTTCTACCCGCTGAGAGGAAATCCCCATGAAGGAAAGATTTGCCCTTGATGACCCTTGTACACAGAGCCTCTGGCCTTGTCATCAAATGCCAGCCCTGCTTGCCAAGTAGTGCTTGATTGAACAAAGACATATCCCTGAACCCCATGCCTCCTCCTTTTGGATCGAGTTAATTCCTCCCAACTCTGCCAGTGGATCTTATAGCTGTCCACTGCACTTCCCCACCAAAAATTAGGTATGTACTGGCAAGGACTGAAGTACATAACGTGATTGTACATGTGAGCTCACTCAACTGATCAAACTTGCATCCCGCCCTTGCCGTACCACGGAAACCACGAGTTACTTTGCCGGATGCCGGTGACAAATGGGGGGCCTCCCCGCTGCCACCAAACGCCATTGTGCACCCACGTTGAGTGCCAGCACAGCAGGGGACCACTATGCAACCGCTGCAGCAGCACCACCACCGGCAAAATAGAACTCTATACTTGCTCTCGGGCTGTTCGCACCGGTTTCTCCACGCTTTACCCTCTAAAAGAGAATATTCTGTCCTGGTCATCGAGATTCTTCACTCTCTATCACTTTCTTCCGCACTCGTTTAAACTCTATCCCACTCTCTATATCAACTACACATCATATTATATATTTTCTCTCTCTCCTCTCTCGTTCCTCACTCTCTCTCTCTCGTCTCATCCGCTGCGCCGGCTCTGGTTCGGCGCCCTCCCACCCGCGCCGCCCCTCCGCCGGCGCTGCCCCGCCCCCGCCCTCTTCCCCGCGCGGCCGCCCCACTTCCCTGCCCTCTTCCCCGCGCGGGCGCGTGGCTACTGACGAGCACCGCGGGTGTGGCAGAGGGAGGGAGGAAGCAGGGGTCCGGGCGGGCGACCATGGCGTGGCGGCGGCGGTGGCCAGCTCCGCGGCGGGGCTTGGTGGGGTAGCCGCGCGAGGAAGGCGGTGAGGGCGGCCAGCGGCGGGCGGCCGAGCTTCGCGGGCGAGCAGAGGCGAGCAGTGGGGAGCCGTGGCGCGGGTGGCGGTGGGGCGGCGACGTGGAGGGCCGCGGGACTCCACGACGGCGGCGAGCTGCTGCTGACGAGCGCCGCGGGGGAGAGGGTGTGGCGGGCGGCTCCTCCCCGGCCTTGGCGAGCATGGCGCGCGGTGGCAAGCGGCCGCGGGTTCGGCGGAGTGAGGGAGGAAGCCGGGGTCAGGGCGGGCGGCCATGGCGTGGCGGCGGCGGTGGCCAGCTCCGCGGCGGGGCTTGGTAGGGCGGTCGTGCGGAGAAGGGGGCGAGGGCGGCCAGCGGCGGGCGGTGGAGCTCGGCACGGTGAGCTTTGTGGGCGAGCGGAGGCGAGCAGTGGGGAGCTCGGCACGACGACGGCGCGCGGCGGAGGCGGCGAGCTTCGCGGGTGAGTGGGCCCTCCGCCTTTACCGCTCCCGTTTCTCTCACTCTCGATGTACCATGCGACGATGGGATTTACCGAGTGCCGTTTCTTTTACCGGCTGCCGCTGCGGAGCAAAAACGCCACTGGGGACGGCATGCACGCCTACGTGGCTTTTACCGTGCGGGGGTGCCGTCCCCAGTGCGGGCAGCCTCATACACTCAAAGAATACATCCAATCTCTAACGTTCAAAGCTAACTTCGATCCACAAGAACACTAACAAAATATCATTAGGTATCCAGTTTGTTGATTAGTCTCCATTATATTTGTGGATTTAGTCTTTGGAAATTTTTGGCTCGTATGCACATTGATTATCACTAATGTGCCCATGCGTGCTACAGACATAGACCACATGCATATATATTGAGAGATTTAACCGGTCGGTCCTGATCCATGTAGATTTCTTTCTTCTTTTCTCTCATGCTTTAATTTAGTTTCATCGTATTGTACTTGTACTTGGTCTCTGTAATGGACGTGATTATGGAACAGGCCTGTGAGGTCCACCTGTCGGTAATGTGAGAGGGAAGGACCAAATAATTATTGGTTTAGTATTAGGTAGAGATAGAGATTGGCAGCTTCACACTATGTAATCCATGGAGTTCAAGGATACGAGTATACGACTACTCAACTTGCATGAAACAATTAATTAGGAAACTAGAATTTGATGAGTAAGTCAACATAATATTTACTCAATATTAAGGTAAAACTGGAACAAGGTAATCACACGGCAATCTATATAGGGTCCATTTAAGATGGATCTATATAACCAAGGTCCAGCACGTGAGATGAATGGGAGATCCATGCGAAAAAAGTTGTCAAATCCAACAAAATATATGAACTAAGTTACCACTAATCTACCCTTCCCATAACACAATAATTAGTGGTGTAAATCATCCTAGTCATCCCGACGGCTCTGAGCATCCCTCCCGATACTATGGGCCTGTTTGGCATGGCTCCAACTTCACAGTTTTCCGCTCCAACTCTAAACTCCAGGTAGAGCTAGCTCTATGTGGAGTTCTCTAGATAGGGTGTTTGGCTAGAAGCATGCCTCTAGCTCCAAAAAATAGGGTTTTCAAAGTGAATCACCATTTTTGCCCTCAACTCAAGGCCCCACTTGTCATTCTCTCTACCACTATTCTTCTTTTTTTGGGGCCATCTTCTTCTTCCTTGAGACAGGGGCTTCCTTGTGCCCATACAGGAGGCACCTCACGTTGCGGGACGAGGCTGATGCATGATGGGGGTGGCACAAGCACACGGCCGGCAGCAGCACGGGACCGGGCCTGCGGAGGCCTCCACGCAGCATGGTGAGGGCGGTGGGGAGATGGCCACCCGGAGGCACCATCGCCGGTAGATCGGGATGGGTGGGGGAGGCTCTTCGGGAGGAAAACAGGATTTTGACATGAGACCAGTTCCATTGCAAATATTATCTTCGAAGTCGAGTTGATTTGGGCCTCTATCTTGACTTGCACACCCTTGCTGATCCTCTCCACCTGGAAGCCCTTCTCCAACTATCCTCTGGTCCTCTCCATGGTTCTTAATTACAATATAATCATTAGGTAGCAATCTATTCTCATAATCACATAGAGATGTACTTAGGAACGAGCTCACCTCTAAATTCAATTGTCGCGCATGAGCTCTAGTGATTGGACCTTGAACGATCAATGGAGGATTGTTGTGAGTATCCATAGGAGTGATGTCCTCATCATAAAATTTCTAGTAATTAATTTATTTTTATTATTTTTGGTCATGATTAATATAAGACAAATTAATAATTTCTGGAAATTTAAAATCAAATATAAGTTGTAGAAACATTTTTCTTGCATTCATGCTGCTGCATTGGTTTTTGTGTTGCTTGTGGTTCAAACGAGAATTAAAATCTAATTTAAATTCACGTTTGAATCACTTTGTTTTGAGCTCTAGAATAGTTGTTTCGGCCTGAGTTCGCTTTTGCCCCCTAGACTTTTCCCTTGGTTCACTCTAGCTCCCTATTCTTTTCCCTTAGGCTCAACCTGCTAGCTCGGCCCAGCGCATCGCCCAGGCCACGCGCGCCTCGCTCGACCCAGCCAGCACTGCCCGGCCCACTCCGCGCTCGCCAGCCAGCGGCCCAGCTCCCCTCCCCGGCCCAGCACGCCAGCACCCCTCCTCTCTCTCCCACTCGCTGACAGGCGGGCCCCTCCTGTCGGGTTCGCCTTCTTCCTCCGCCCATGCCGAGTCCCCCCCTAAGTCTCGCCGCCTCGGCCGGCCTTCCCTAGCACCACTCCGCGCCCTGTAGGCCCGCTAAAGCTCCCCTGCCCTCTTCTCCCCGCTCTCTTTCCTTCCGTAGCGCGCCCCGCAAGGAAGGCCATCTCCCCGCTTGGCAACTCAGCGCCGCCGCCGCCTCGATCCACGGGCGTGGCCCGCACGCCGAGGATCCCCTCCCCGGCCTATAAAAACAGCCCCCCCGCACCTCGAGCTCTCACCCAGCCATCGCCCTAAGCCGACCGAGCCCTAGCGCCCCTCCCCGCTTCGCGCCGCCACTGCCTTTCCTCGAGCTCGCCGCTGCGCCAACAATCTCCCCCTCTGACGCTACGTGGGCCTCCACGAAGCCCCTGGGGAGCCTCGCGAAGTGGTAAGCAATGCGCCAAGCTGCCCCTTGCCCCTTCTCGCGTGCTATCGCGTCTGTGCCACCTCGTCGGAGATCGACACCCGCGGGTCGTCGTCGTCCGCCGCCTAGGAGCTGTTCTGGCCGCCGTAGAGCCCTTAGATGAACTCGCCATAGCCCCAGCTCCCTCCCTGACCAAGTCCCGTCGCAAACCGAGCCGTGTAGCTCGATTTCGAGCTCACGCCGGCGATCCTCCGCCGCGTTGACGCAGCGCCGCCGCGCCCCTGCGTCCCCGCCGGGGACCCAGCTCCCCCGATCCATCCTGGCCCTTGGATCCATATCCAACGGCTGGATCTAAATCTCGCCCCGAGTCAAATTTTCCCCTTACCGGTCAACCCAGGCCAGTTTGCAGAAGAGCCTCTCCACTTTTGAAAATAGAACCCGTGGTCCACCACCGTGCAAAAGTAATTACGATTAGGTCCCTAATTTTATGGAAAACCCCTGCACTTTTAAATAATAAAACCTGCGGTCCAGCCCTCATCTTTTTGCACGTAGGCCCTCATGTTTGAACGCATAATTACGTATGGGTCCTCAGTTTTTCTCAAATAAGCCCCTAAAACTTTTAAAAACTTGCCAGCAGGTCCCTGTAACTTAGAATTGCCATATCTTTTCCATTTTAGCTCCGATTAGAGTGATTTTCGCGCTCATGTGTTCATAGTAAAGCATAGATTAATTCTAAAACCTTTATTTGTACTATTTCTGCTGTTTGGTGCACTGTTCTAATAGAATATTATTTGTTTGCATGTATTGGCTTGCGTGGATGCTTGTGTGGTGATTTGTGTTGGACTTCGAGTTCGAGGAGGACTTCCAGGGGCAGGACTCACAGCAGCAGCAACCGCCTTTTGAGGAAGGCAAGTTATAGCACGGACAATCCTTGCTACCTACCCACTTGTAATAATTTATTTCATAAATGCATGTGTCTAATTTGATGTACCATTAAGGCTGTACCTAGTTTTGATTATCCTATCCTTGTTTGCCTTGGGTTTTTGCATATGGGTTGAATATTTGCTATGCGCAGCTACTATCACCACTATTAAAATGTTAATCTTCACTTAATGGTTCACTTTAAAGTTAATGATAAAACTTGCTTTTTAGCAACTTGGTTTAGGGAACTAGAGCATGTGCTCCGTGCTTTGTTCTAGTGTCCCTCCATAAGGTCCAGTTCTTAAAGCGGCAACCCAGGAGCCTGTCGCCACTGCTGGAACTATTATGACTCTGGTCTTGGTAAAGTAGCTTGTATGTCTCTAGGTTGTCGATGGTTACCGGAGTGGCCGACGGCGCTATGAGAACCACTCATGAGTGTATGGTTTGATCCACCGAGGACGGACGATTCATAGGCTATGTCCCCGTGAGGTACAGTCCCATGTTGGGAGTACCTGCGATGGGGAACTCCACATGTTGCGCATTGTTGGGTGTGATGCCTGCACTTTGGACGCCATCGACCCCCTTATGGTGTGACTCCGTAGGCGTAAGTCGATCTTGGTGCCTTGGGCCATACTGCCTATGTTGTACCATAGCGGCCACTGTCTTGTTAGGATGTCTTGTGAAAAGCCTCGTAGCGTCCCTATGCGGTCACACCTCGAAAGTGTGATTTGTGAGGTCCAATCCACCTCCGCGTGGTTGGGTTTAAAGTTCGTTTGAGCTTTTACGCGACTGGTGGGTAAAGGGCAAAACCTGTGTAGAGTGTAAATCTATCATGATAGCCTTGCTCAGGGTCACGAGCGGCCTGGATCCTTTTTGATTAGAAGATGATGTTTATTTATGCTTAATGTCACTTATACTTTATTTAATTGGGTTGCAACAGGGTTTCATTCACTTGTAGTAACTTGGATAATGTTAAAACGAATCAACCAAAAGTGCTAATGCAGTTAAGCCGTGTCTAGCCTTACTTTTGAGCCTTCATACACCCATGCTATACTTGCTAAGTAAATGTTTACTTACACTTGTCATTTATTCAACAAAATCCCGGATGGGTAAACAGATTGGGTTGTGCATGAGCCTCCTGCTGAGTTTCCAGAAGATCCGCCGTACTACTGAGTTGTGATATCCCAGTCAGAGTCCCTGTGGATTGCGGCTCCGCTTAGTTTGAGAGTTATTAGTCTTCCACTGTATTTGGTTAGTTTATTTATGATGCACTCTGATGTAAAACTCTATTATTCAAGTATATGTTATCTGTTTATCATATTTGTTTGCTATATGTGTACTATGACTTCCTGGGCACAAATATGGCCGCATTCGAGTTTTTGTGAAACTCCGGGTGTGACACAAAACAAATCATGACTATTGGGTCCAAAAAAGTGGATTGGGTGCTTTCGTTTCGATTCTAGACCGAATCAGTGTATCGTTTCGTTTCGGGCCCGAATCGGTGCATCGTTTCAGGCCCGAATCGGTGCATTAAATGCATCCCCGACATAGTTTTTGGCACAACAATGAAGCTGACTGTTGGCGGTCGTTACAGCACGGTTTCGACCACCAATACTCGGGAATAAAAGAGGTTATATGTGACATTCCTTGTATCTAGGTTTATTTCTAATAAAGTTCCACGAGTTTTGGTGTGGTTCACTTGTGCAGGTACAATAACGACAAATACATGCTATAGGGGTCAGAATTGACCGATTTGGCCGAACGATATGATTCGGCCGATTACCCCTCTTAGCCGTATACAACGCAAGGCACAACCAAAGGCCGTCCACATCAGCGATGACCGAGCGACGATTGTGCAGGACACTTGGACCATGAACACATCACTCCTGGGCTGAACCAACACGAAGACCACATGGATCAAGTCATCCATGAAGCTAGGAAGCAAAGGCGGTCCAGGGGGGCAGGCAGGGGCAGCCGAATCCACCAATTTGGCCGAACCGCCCCCACTGCCCAAACCGACCCCAGGGAGAAATCTTAGCCCTTGGAGGCCAATGTCGGTGGATCCACTGGTTCGGCCGAACCAGGGAGTTCGGCCGAACCAGGATATTCGGCCGAATCAGGAGGAGATGCCCCCTGGTTGCCTTGGCGGTTACCCAAGCTCAACCGTCATTGCAACCTATAAATGGAGGCGTCCACTTCACTTGTAACACACACTCAAGCCAAGGAGCTCATTTCCACTTGTTCTAGTAGAGTTAGGATAGTTTAGTTGGGAGTTAGAGTTGAGTCAAGCTATGCCTCGGAGGTTCCGGAGTCGTCTTAAGAAGCTCTGGTATAAGCTCTTGTATCTTTTCCTTTCCTTTTGTAGACTTTGAGTTATCAATATAAAGTTATCTTTATCATCTTGTCATGTCATTTATAACTTGCTTGTTCTTTATTCTAGTTGCATCTATATCGTGTTTAGACTATAGTCGGTTCTAGTTCTGGTGCTTCTAGATCTTGTTTATGTCTTTGTCTTAGCTGGTTCTTCGATCTTGCTCAATACTGGAGGTGAATTGTCACTAAGAGTATTGACAATGTTGCTTCCTCTTGATAGATGAGTAAGTAGTTATTGACTAGTGTAGGAGTGGTTCCTAAGCTAGTTAGTGGCCTTAGTTTGCCCCTAAGTCTGCGGAGGTGGTAGTCGTTAGGTGGTGACAGCCCTATACGGCCTTCGTAGCCCATCACGTTTGTCTCGGCTTGTAGGATCCCCCAGTGCAGGGTAGATGCCACCCCTTCTCATCCCTTTCTATGTGTCATAGGCTCTGCTGTCCCGAAGCTAAGACATAGGTTTGACCTTGATCTCTGAGTGCTGGCTCTTTGGCCTCTGTATCTCTAACCCCGAGTGACATAGACAGATAAAGTACCTAGGAATCCTCTATCTCTTCTCGTTGTCCTCCCAGCTATCTATTCCTTCTCTTTCCCATCTGAGCCTATCTTGAGCTGTGTGTCACGGTATATCCACTCCTATCTAATACCGTTATCCCCCGTCTTGCTAGTCGTGTACCCCTCTCTGATAGTCTCGAATATCAGTTTGCTAGTACTCTTGCCATAAGCTTCCCTGCGGAAATATAAATTACGATATCTCGGATTACTCCCTGGTGAAGTGCTACAGCGGTAATTCTGTGTGCTTGCAGAATATTTATATATTTTATTGAGCCATAAGAAAAACCACTGAAACACTCCTTACCCCAGTACCGGGATTCACAATCCTGATATTGGATCGTAAGAGGTGCCAACAAGCATTTCTGGCACTGTTGTCGGGGAAGCAATTGGCTAGATACTTTCAAACTTCTATCTCGAGCTATGTTAGTTGAGTATACCGCTACTCAAGCGGGTTTATCCTTGCTCTGTTTCGTTGGTTTTGTGAAGCAGAGCAGTGCATGACTGGTTTCCAACTACCGTCAAACTTTCAAGAAAATCCTGAGTCTCTTGTGAGGAAAGTGCGACCCCGTGTTGTACCTCCTCAGAAGCAGCTCATTCCAATGAGCCCAGTCTTTCCCGTCATCGACACGGCTTCATCGAAGATGGCAAGCTAGATGATCCGCGAGTTCTCTGCTCCATCGAGCGAGAATGTGCGTGTCAGACCAGCTCCGTCAGTTGAAGATGGCAAATTCGAGCTCAAGCCAGCCCTCATCAACATGGTGCAGGCTAGCCCATTCTGCGGCAAACCACACGAGGATGCCAACGCTCATCTTCAGCATTTTCTGGAGATTTACAACACTTTCACCATACGCGGAGTAAGCATCAATGCCATTCGCCTTCGTTTATTCCCATTCTCATTATTAGGGAAGGCAAAATAATGGTTTTATGCTAACCGCGAAGCCATAGACACTTGAGATAAGTGCAGTAGCACATTTTTGCTGAATTTTTTTCGGTTGGGGAAACCAACGCCCTCCGGAATAAAATTGCTAGTTTCCAGTAGTTAAAAGATGAAAAAGTGCCGGAGGCCTGGGATCGCCTCCAGGACTATATATCTGCTTGTCGTCACCATGGTATGCAGAGTTGGTTCATCATCCAAACCTTTAACCACGGGCGTAGAAGCTCTGCCCATGAGTACCGAGATGCTGCTACTGGAGGTTCTTTCTTCTCTCTTGAGGAGAGTAGTGCAAAGGCCCTCATCGAGAAGATGGTCGAGAACCAAGGTTGGTCCAATGATCAAGCCCAACTTCGGACCCGAGGAGTACATCAAGTTGAAGCTCTGGACATGCTCGCTGCCAATGGACCTTCTGATGTAGAAGCTGGAGGCCCCTACTCAAGAAATGGTGCAAGCCATGGACGCTCGCATGACTTGTGAGGTCGCTCGCATGACTTGCGAGGTCTATGGTAACGCTGGCTATTCGGGGAATGACTGCCCCAAGACGCGATGTCACACCCGGATTTACACAAAAACCCGAATGCTGCTATATGTGTGCCCAGGAAGTCCACAGAACACATACAACTAACAAATATGATAAACAAAGTACATATGATCGAATAAAAAAATAGTTAAATCAGAGTTTACCGAAATAAAATACAGCGAAAGTCTATCTCTCTCGACAGGTAGAGCCTCAAGTCCACAGGGACACCGACTGGTTGACCACAGCTCACAAGTATCACTGATCCATCTGTTACCCATCCGGGATTTTGTTGAATAATAGCAAGCGTAAGTAAATGTCTTACTTAGCAAGTATAGCACGGGTGTATGAAGGCTCAAAATAAGGCTAGACACGGCTTAACTGCATTAGCACTTTTAGTTGGTTCATTTTATCATTATCCAAGTTACTACATTGAATGAGTCCTAGTTGCAACCCAATTAATAAAGTGTAAGTGACATTAAGTAGTAAATTAACATCATATTCTAATAAAAAAGGATCCAGGCCGCTCATGACCCTGAGCAAGGCTATCATGATAGATTTACACTCTGCAGAGGTTTCGCCCTTTACCCACTAGTCGCGTAAAAGCTCAAACAAACTTTAAACCCAACCACGCGAAGGTGGATCAGACCTCACAAATCACACTTCCGAGGTGTGACCGCATATGGACGCTACGAGGTTTTTTCACAAGACACCATAATAAGACAGTGGCCGATTATGGTATAGCACAGGCAACATGGCCCAGGCACCGAGATTGACGGATGCCTATGGAGTCACACCATAGGGGGGTCAATGGTGTCTAGAGCATGGGCATCTCACCCAACAATGCGCAACGTGTGAAGTTCCCCGTCGCAGGGACTCCCAGCACGGGACTGTGCCTCACGGGGGCATAGCTGACGGATCACCCGTCCTCGGTGGATCAAGACATACTCTCACCCATGTTTCCCATAACGCCATCGGCCACTCTGGTAACTACTGGCAAGCTAGAGACATACAAATTACTTGACCAAGACCAGAGCCATAATAGTTCTAGCGGTGGCGATAGGCTCCTGGGTTGCCGCTTTAAGAACCGGACCTTACGGAGAGACACTAGAACAAAGCACGAAGCACATGCTCTAGTTCCCTAAACCAAGTTGCTAAAAAGCAAGTTTTATCATAACGTTAAAGTGAACTATTAAGTCAAGATTAACAATTAAATATTGGTGATAGTAGCAGTGTATAGAAAAGATTCTACCCATATGCAAAGACCCAAGGTAAACAAGGATAGGATAGTCAAAACTAGGTACAACCTTAATAGTACATCAATTTAGACACATGCAAGTATGAAATAATTTAATACAAATTGGGTAGGTAGTAAGGATTGTCCGTGCTATAACTTTCCTCAAATCCAGTATAATCACATATAGTCTCCGGCTCTTGATCTTCAAACTCTTCTCCTTAAAATCTCTTGATGGCACTCCTCTACTCGCAGCAATCAACGACACGAGCACAACATGTAGCTAAACAAGCGAACAAACAATATACAACTAAGAACAGTACACCAATCAAAATAAAAGCTTTAAAAGAGCGTGCTAAGCGGAAGGGCTTGATTCTATGGTCACATGAGCGTAAGAATCACTCTAATCGGAGCTAGAACGAGAAAGTTATGGCTTGATCAATTCTCGTCACCATCTGACATAGTCTGCTTGTTTATTTTATATCTCGAGTTCAAGACATCCGATTAAAGTGATTCCAATTGGGTTAGCTTCATAATTTGATAATCTAGCTTCTGGAAAAAGATCACGATTTTAGGAGCTACTTTCTAGAAATGACACATGATTTAGTGCACCGTTCAGAATCTGTTTTTGAGGGTGAAAATCTATGCTGTGACTTATTGCTATCCGAAGGATTTTGGTTATAAAACAATACGAATATATGCTTGATTAATTTTAGTTAAACAAAATCATATGTAACTGGTTATTTCAAATAATTTTATTTGAATTTGTAAAATCGAGGTAAAACTTGAGTTCAAACAAATAAGAAAATTTTTGAAGCACTTTAGGAATATTTTGACCTGACTTCTTCAATGACAGTTTTAGGAAATTTTCTGTAGATATCTAAAATGTATTTTTTGCTAGATTTGGTTAAGAGGATCAAAAGTTATGGTCAAAACAGTGAGCACCTAAGGAATCTAGTCGAATTTTCAGAAAACATTGGAATCGGCTATTCAGGATTTAGTCGTTAGATTTCTTTGAACCTGTACTCTTGTGACCAACATGAACTAGTTGCTAAGTGTAGTTTAAGTTGACATGAATCTAACACAGCGAAAAAGGATTAAAACGAATCTAAAACGTGGAAACTATGGACTAAACAAGATTTTCAGTGCTTAAAACTAGCAGGGGCTTTTCTACGAAAGAGTATAGACTAAACGAATATGGTAGAAAATTACAAGATTCGTTGGGGGACTTACTGAAAATCTCGAGGCCAAAAACGACGGAAGGCTCGGCGCGACGACGAGACGAAGAATGGGCAGTAGTGAAAGATATGGTGGAAGAAGACTACCTTAGGGAATCCCAAACAAAGGGGCCTCCCTGTAAAGGAGTCGATGTTGTGCCTTTTCTAGAGGAGAGGTGGTTCGTATATATAGGGAGAAAACCTCTCACTTCGAGGTTCATTAGCAATATGGGAGTAAAGGTGGGTAGTCCTATTCCAATGCGAATGGGCTTTGAAATTTGACCCAATAAAATGATGGGATGGATTTGGCCTAAAATTGGGTGAACTTTGGGTCAAGGCTGGTCTACTAAGATTTAGGGTGATTTTAATTTTTGGAATAATTATTTTTATGGTTATAAAATAATTCCAGATAAGTCCAGAATTGATATTAAAACCATGAAAAATATTCTGAAAATTCTAAAAATCCTAGAAAAAATTCCAGAGATAGAGTTGGACATGAGGAACCCAAATAATATATTTGAACCTCACGAAATGGATTTTAGCCTACTCCAAAAATTGGAATTTGCTCTAAGGAAAATAAAAATAACTGCCAGAAAACTCTAGAAAATTCCCACTAGGCTTCTAAACGCATTTTTGAAAACTTTACACACATAAAACTACTAAATTCAACTGGCATGAATGCAAAGCACTCAATATTAAACCTATGTTGTTTTAATTTAACTCAGAAAACAAAATTTTCCTATACTAAATTCCCTGTTATTTATTTAAAGGTTGGAAAATTTTAGAAAATTATGAAAATCATTGTATTAATTATGCTATCAATTCATATCCCAAAATCCAAAAATTTTGGGGTGTGACACGCGAGAAGATGCCCATTACGTCAACTACTCCAACAACAATGGGTATCGACCGAACAACAACGACAATCAAGGCTGGAATTCGCACCAGAACCTCCCATTTGAGAGGCCTCAACAGGGTAACAACTTTAATTCCAGCAATTTCAATAATCACCCGTCTCTTAGAGATCTAGTGTTTGGCCAGGGTAAAATAACTGAGAATAAAAATAAAAAGCTTGCTACTAATGATAAAATCCTGGAAAGCATAGACTCTAGATTGGAATCATTCTCTTCTGCCATAAAAAGTCAACTAAGCTTTAATAAAATGATCGAAACCCAAATTGCTCAGTTAGCTGTAGCCGTTCCTGTTACCGAATCGGGGAACATTCCGAGGCAACCCGAATCTTCCATTGAAACAGTAAATGCGGTTACCACGAGACGAGGTAAGGCGTCTCGTAGAACATATTGTGCTTGTCACGCTGGTGTAGTCTGACGAGTCCAAGTAGAAATACCACAAGGGGCACACTTGCCAAGAGATGCTGTCAAAGCCATCACGAGGACACCACCGAAAAAGAAGGAAGATCCCGGAGTGCCCATCATTCAATGCACGATCTGGAATCATCGCATTGATGATGCACTTTGTGATCTTGGAGCCAGCTTCAACATTATATCCTAGGTATTATTTAAAAAGTTACGCTACTCCACTTTGTCTCCTATAAATGCCCAGGTACAACTGGCAGATTCATCGATCCGCTACCCCGAGGGGGTGATCGAGAATGTGCCGGTCTGAGTCTGGGGACATTACATCTCTACGGACTTTGTTGTCCTTGACACGGGGAGCGATTATTCATTTTCCCTTGTGTTGGGCCGGCCATTTTTGAACACTGCCCGAGCCAGGATTGACACGGATACAAGAGAAATCCTAATCTATATCAACCAGATGCCGATCTCCTTCCGATTTTGACCTCGGGAAGAGAAGAAGACAAAGCCTCGTACACTGGAGCAGAAAATGCTGAATGTTTCCTAAAAGCACTCCTTAGTGGAGAGCTGGAAATACTCGATGGAGAGCAGTTCGAATGGGACAAGCTGACAGGACCAATGAGCGCAGAAGAAATTGACCTCCTCGTAAAAAGATATGAGGAAGATCATGCCCTCTGGAATTCTCTAGAAGAACCAATCCCACAGCCTCCAACACAGAAAAAAATCAAGAATGCATGGCGGAAGAAGGTTGCATCGTCCGAACCACCCACTCTGGGATCAGACGATGACAAAATCAACTGAAGACAGGAGGAGTCCCGCTCGCGGACTTTAAACATGAGCTCTCACCGCGAGGAAAACCGCCATGTATCCCATGTTTCCCTTCCAAATTTTAAATTCCATCCTTGCATTTGCATGTTTCTCTTTCCAAAATAAATGAACCACTTGTGTAATTAATTTGAAAGAGAGTAGAAAAATTGCAAGCATGGTAAAAATAAATGGACAATGTTGGCGGTCGTTACAGACCGATTTTCGACCTCCAGCTGAGTATAAAATAAGTACAATGGAACCAAAGACCATAGCTATAGGGTTTATCACTGAATATTTCCACAAGTTTTGGTGATTGTCCATTGTGCTGGAATACAATGGAGAAATACGTGCTAAAGGTGTCACAATTGACCGATTCGGCCGAACGACATAACTCGACCGGTTACCCCCTTTGTCGTGCAAGACACCGGGGACCGTCCACGTCAACGATGACCGAGCAGTGACACCACATGACACGTGGGTGACTGCCACCTCATCCTGGGCCAGCACAACACGAAGGCCAAGCACCAGAAGTCAGCCCAAGGGGTCCACCAGGCAGAGGCGGTGCTGGGGAGGCCGACCAGAGGCCAGGCCCAGTTCGGCCGAATTGGGGCCTTCGGCCGAACCGCCTGTTGACGTAAAATCCGCACCTCACGCCAAGCACACAGCAAGCCGAATTAGCTGGCTTCAAACGTGACCCGGGCTTTTGAATCCGGAAGCGTGCCAGTCAGTTTGCCTGAAAACTAACAAAGGGATAAAACGTTTAGATCAAAACCTGGAACGTGCCGGGTAAGACCAGACAGTTCCATATTTGCGGCTTTGAAGCCAATCTTGAAAGACATATAGCTACAGGGAAGCTATCTGTCGGCAGTTAAAACCTCATTCGGCAATCGGCAAGGCACGCAGTGAGCATACTGCCGAATGCGTGACGTAAGCATGACGAAAGATCGGCTTTCAACCGAATGAGCATTGCAACACGTACTCATAGCCGATTAACGAGAAACAGAGCATGATAGATAAATAAAAGGTGAAACATGATCATAAATTCGTAATAAACAAAGAATGCATAGGCCGAAAGCAGCACCCGTCAAGCATGATAACAAAACAAGTTAATCCACCGCATGATACGACTTGTTTGAGACCACACCACTAATCAGATTAGACTAATCCACCGCATGATACAATCTAACCATGAAAAGCTAAAAGCATTCAACGTTTAGTTACGAACCCACAACACAGTCACAAATTTACATTGAAAACAAGAATGCATAGGCCGAAAGCAGCACCCGTCAAGCATGGCAGCAAACGAATTAATCCACCGCATGATACAACTCGTTTGAGGCCACGCCACCAATCAGATTAGATCTATCCACCGCATGATACAATCTAATCGTGAAAGGCTAAAAGCATTCATTGTCCAATGCAAACCCACGAACACACGTTCACTCGTGAGAGCACTACCGAATACGGCTATTTAGCCGAATCGGGGTCCATGGCGAAGGAACAAGCCTAATCGGTAAAGATAAATCTATCAGATCGAATCGAATTCTAATCCACCGGATGATTAGCTCTAAGACGACCCAAAAACCTGCATCTACCGCATGATACCCGGTTCTGTCAAGATCTATATGATGCCGATAAACTCGAACCCGCGACACGTGGCAACCTAGATCGGTTTCGGATTCGGCTGTGAGGGGATAATTCGTCATGTCATGAAGTATAGCCGATTCTAGCCGATCTAGATTGGGCAAAGGTGTGTTGCATGAATTAAGCACATAGTAAAAACAGAGCAACACGGGGTAACTTAATGAATCTGCTAGATCTTGCCGGAATCTAACAGAGCCGATAACTTGGTCCATACTAGATCTTAGCCCACCGCATGGCTCATGACCTAACAGAGGAACCTTCTTGAAACCACGACTTAAATCCACCGGATGATACTAAGCATGGTAACAAGACTACTTGCATCAAAGCTTAAATCCACCGCATGATACTAAGCATGATACAAGGTTGCCGGTACTTACGGAGGTCGACGGATCGATGACTCCTCTCGAAGAACTCGACGACACGACTAAAGGACTCGATGTTGGCACGGGGCCGGTTTGTTGTATTGATTGATTCTGTTCTTTTTTTACAGCTGC
This sequence comes from Echinochloa phyllopogon, assembly GCA_033239725.1. NCBI lineage: Eukaryota > Viridiplantae > Streptophyta > Magnoliopsida > Poales > Poaceae > Echinochloa > Echinochloa phyllopogon. Next base: position 14,596,134 of record BTCW01000015.1, on the reverse strand, counting down.
CATGGGTTTATATTTATACCCAGGTCTTAATACAACTCCTAGTCGGACACGACTACAACACTTGTTTCTAAAAATAAATGACGAATCTTCGTGCCCATATTGCTTTCCTTGTTCGAACCGGCCTTTTCCTTATGTTGACCCACGTCATCATGTCTTCCCGAATGCTACCATTCTTCGCCTGCGGAACAATGCCTCTGCCGAATGATGACGCATTCCCGACCGCAGAGTATCTCTGCCGAACGTTTCAGCCGAATGGCGATGCGTTCCCGACCGCAGAGCATCTTTGCCGAATGCTTCAGAAAAAACCCTTTTAGCCGAATGGCATCCTTCTACCAAATCCGGCCCACATGTCAGCCTCTTCCTGGTGCCAATTTTTGGTGTCAACACATGCCCCTTCAATTTCGGGATAAGAGGTAACTTTTATCTCGGAATTGACCAAAAGCACTTAACATTTCCAAGTTAGTTCTGCTCGGCACCCGCTTCTCCTTCCGAATCTTCAGAGCTTTCATCCGGATCCGAACCCTAAGTCATCGTCTTCCAAGATCCAACCTTCAAATGGCGGACCAAGATCTTGCTCTCCAGGTAAACTTCAATCCCCTCAAGCATGTTCGGCAATCTTCTTTCGATTTGCATTTTAAATTTCTTCTTATCCCCTTTCATTCTTGATAGGCCCTAGCTGCCGAAATCCTCATCCCTGTTGAGGAAAAATCTCCATCCTACTTCCTCGGTCCCGTAGGAGATTCAGATCCTTCTGAAATCATTGCGGCCGAATCTCAGCGGATTCCCTTTAAGATTTCACTGACAAAACCTCAGGAGTAGCAAGATGCTTTCAAGAACTGGCCTTTGCCCCCAATCGCCGGATGGAGAAATTGGTATAAAAGGATGTCTGATGATAAAAGCCCTCAAACACAGAATTGGGATCATTTGCGTATTTCTCATTGCCTGGAGCTGTCATTAGCTGAAACACCAAAGAATGAGAACCTCCTGATTGCAGCTTGCCACTTTTGGTCCAATGGTACAAATACCTTTCTTTTTGGTCATGGCCCAATGTCTCCAACTTTGGCCGATGTCTACATGATGACCGGCCTGAATGTCACAGGAACTGTACATCCATATGATCATAAAGGTTCCTCCAAGCAGACAGGAGTGAAAACAGGGGTTGGATATAAGAGATACATTCAGAATCATATGTCTGATGGCCCTCTGACCGATGTTGAATACAGGGCCTTCCTGAATATGTGGCTATGCAGATCAGTCTTTTGTGGCAAAGCCAATGAGCCAACCTTGAATCACATTGTGATGGCTGAAGAGCTGGCTGCTGGAAAAGTCATCCCACTTGGGAAATATCTCCTGGGAAGTGTTTACCATATGCTCAACCAAACCACCCACCTGATGCACACTAACAAGAAGATCCCTTGTGTCAATGGTCCCTGGTGGTTTGTCCAAATGTGGCTGCAATTATACATGCATCAAATTGTTGCTATTGATCTCAACAGCCGAGACTTCCCTTCAATCAATTATAAAGAAGGAGAAACCCGGAGAACCAAAGGTTGTCAAACTTATGGAGAAGCTGCCTCCACTGTATCTATCAACAAAAACATTGGTGAACTGTTTGAGCTCTTCTTCAGAGGTTTTGCCAATCCTCTTTGGTTCCCTTATTCGGACAATGACAATCTTACTCTCCCTTGCGAATTTAGCTTTGAGACTGGATGCATTGACGTACAATCTGTAGCAATTTTTAATGCCTTCATCCAGCCCTGCATCCTGCCAGCCGAATTCTGTGGAGGGAGGCTAGTCCAAAGCACTTATGAATATTATCAGCCAAACATGATGGCTAGACAGTTGGGATGTGGCCAAGTGCCCCCTAGGCTATTCCTCCATGAATTCCTCAGGCCTAGGGAGATAATCAAGGATTTCACAGAAACAAGAAGGATTTTCAACTATAAATGCTGTGGAACCATTTATGCACCTGATCCTTTTGTGCCAATAACATCTGCTCATCCTTCCTTCACTCTCTGGTGGCAAGAGTTCCATGATCATATCTTCAACATGCCAATTCATCCCTTCTGTCTCGAATTAATGCCTGATTATCAACCAACTGCAGAGGTAATATGCTCATTCCTTTATCTGTCTTAACAACATTAGTCCCAATTGATTCTGACTTTATTATTTTGCAGGACATAACACCTGCCCCTCTTGCCAGGGTAATTTTATACAAAACTGCAGGCCCAATCTCTGCTTTGGGGCACCAATCCCCTACTTTGGCTCAGCTGATGGCTAGACAAGCTTCCTCAGATCCAATACTCACTAGACCATCATCTGTCAAGAGAAAAACTCTCCTTATAGCTGCTCCCTCAGTTGTAAAGAAGAAAAGAACAAGTAGCAAAATTAAGGTCAGAATCCCTCTTCTTTGACTATAATGCTTTTGGTGTTTTTGCTCAGCTTTATTTCCTTTTGATTTCAGGGCAGAGAACAACAGCTAGCAATCAGTGCAGGTCCTGCCGATGCTTCAATGATTGGTAAAATTTCTCACTATCTCATCTTTAAAGTTCCTTTCCATCGGCATTGATTCCTTTTCAGTTTCAGAGCAAATTTCAATAGACCCAATTTTGGAGAGTCCTCCTTCTCATCAAGAACTAGCTTCAGCTTCTCCTGATGTTCCTCAACTAGAAGCCTCTTCTCCACCAACAGATCTTCCAAGCTCTCCTCAACATGACATACAAGAATCTTTGCCTGAGCTCGAGCTGCCCTCTCTTTCCATCCAAGAGACCAGGAATGAGGTAGAGATAATTATTCAGTCTTCCAGTTCTTTATCCAATGAATCATCAATAATTCGGCAATATCTTTTTCAGGAGAAAACCACTTCTTCACCCAGCTATTCATTTGCTGTGGATGATCTAATTGCCGAACAAGGGGAAGAGACCTCTTCTGGTCAAACCTTATCAGAGGAGAATCAAGCAAAACTGAAAGAAATCCTCTCTTTTCTGCATAAGGACACTCGGGAACAAGTTACCAATGCTGATCTTTTAAGAGATTTGCTTGAATCAGTCGACCAAGATCTTCCTGCCGATATCAAGACTTCTTTAAATCCAATCTCCAGATTGGATGATCATTTTATCGCAGTGAAGCAAGCTCTGAAGTATCAATCGGCTCAACCAGCCTTGGAGCAAAGGAGAACTTTGGTCAAGCAATCTGTAAAAGACCTGCATACTCAAGTCCAGAATGATAAGGAATTATTGACCAAGCTGGAATCTGAACTTGAAATGAAGGAGATCAGAAAAGCTGCACTTGAAGCCGAATTGAGAAATTTATCGGCCGAAATTGAAGCTGACAAGAAGAAGATAATCGAGCTTCCCAAGTTAACAGAGAGAAGGCGAAAGGAAGCCTTAGCAGCTTTGAGCGAAGACAAACAACTCAAGGCGAAGCTGGCTGCTCTGACCAGAACCCAAGAAGCTGACAAAAACTTATTAGAGAACATTAGCAATATGATATCAAATGCCAAAAATGTAATCTCAAAGTTCTTGGGTGTGTGAATTATGTTTGATAGCCGAATGCTTTATTAACCCTGTAATCTTGTCATCCTTTTAACTCTGTTTTCCTTCATTGTGGATGACTCATTCGGCAAAGTTGGCCATAATAGTACTTAGACCCGAAAACGCTTCAACTACGACATAGCCGAATCCCATCCAGTCAAAGCCGAATACGACTCGATAAGAATCCTAAACGACATGAGAACCAATCGGCTGGAAAATCCTTTCCACCTTCCGAACTCTTCGGAATACGTGCCACGATCTTTGGCCACGATTTCCTCTGCGGGTTCTATAAATAAACACCCAGGCAGCCCACAGTTTCTTCATCAAGTCCTTCGCCTTCCAAGTTCTTGCCGGCCCAAGCCATTCTTTTCCCCATCCACAGTAATTCCGAGGAACTTCCAATGGCCGACAACAACAGGAGGCGCCCGGCCGTCGACGAGGCCGAAGGAAGTCGCGCCGGTGCTCGCCGCAGGTGAGTAGCTGCTTGCTTCTCTCTGTTCCTCTCGAGATTTTCTCCCCCTTTCTTGACGAATCTCTTTGTTCTTTCAGGGTAATCCAATGGATTGCCGACGCTGGCGCGCCAGTCGCAGCTCCAGCCGCCGCTCCTGCGGCATCTTCGAGTTCGTCCAATCGATCTCTCGAATCGGACGACTACCGCTACACGGACGGCGATGCTCGCCGATTCAAGGCGGAGCGCGACGACTCTCGTCGCGAACTGGAGGCTATCTCCAAGCAAGCCGGGATTGCTGACCTCGAATGGCAGCACGAGCGCAAGCAACTGCTCGAAGTCATTGATGGTGAGCCCTGCAATCTGCTCAATCTCAATCTTGTCCCCCAAATGATACTAATCTGTCATCCCCTTGTGACTTTTGCAGCGCGTGATGCCGAACTCGATCGGCTGAAGGCGCTGGCGAATGAGCTGGCGAACAAGGTGAATGCTCCTGGGGACACACCAGAAGCTCGCCTCGGCGCGGTGGCGGGCCGCATCGATGAGGTGGCCTCGCATGGCATCCGTCTGGGCACTGCCGCAGGCCTAGTCGCCATGTCGACGCACACCAATACCGACTACTCCAGGCTACCGACCGGCTTCGCTAATGGTAACCCGGAGGAGATCGACGACATCGAGGCTTCCATAGATCGCCTTGATGCTCATGGCGCCGCCATTGCCGTTTCCATTCATCCTCAGTCCGTTTTAAACAAGCTATTCCATTAGTTTGTACTAGGGATTTATGGAATTTCGGCAATAAAACTTATCTTTTGTGATCTTGCATGAACATCTGATGTAATATATTTTGTGCTAAGGGCAATACGTTCAGTACTGGCCATTTTCCTTTTCTGTCAACATTTGTTCTGAAGGCGATTTCTTCCCGAATATCGGCTGTTCGGCAATTTGATATATCAATCATCGATCGATTTCAATACTGGGATAATACCTCTTCAAATATCTTCCATTTATAGCAGAAGCAAATTCTTCCCCCAATAATGTCTTCAAAATGTATGCATTTCCAGGCACGCATCTAACCACTCTGAAAGGACCTTCCCAATTTGGAGACCATTTGCCGAATGCTGCATATTTGGTTCCAATCGGCAATATCGCTTTCCAAACTAGATCACCTTCTGTAAATTGCTTAACTTTCACCTTCTTGTTGTAATACTTAGCAACTCGCATCTTGTTCTTCTCAATATTCTCCAAGGCCCTGAGACGAATCATATGCAAATCTTCTAATTCGTCCATCATTAAATCATTATAATCTTTAGAACTCAAATCCTTTTGCAACTTTATTCTCCTTGAGTCTAATTGTATTTCCCATGGCAAGATAGCATGATGCCCATATACCAACTCATAAGGAGACGTCTGTGTAGCCCCATGTGGAGCCATTCGGTAAGCCCATAAAGTCTCATTGAGTACCGAATGCCACTTTCTCGGCTTCTGATCAATCTTCTTCTGTATAATTTTAATCATAATCTTGTTAGAAGCCTCTGCCTGACCATTAGCTTGGGCATAATAAGGAGAAGAATTTAACAATTTGATGCCCATACTCTCAGCAAAATCTCTGAATTCTGAAGATGTAAATTGAGTCCCTTGATCAGTGGTGATTGTCTGAGGAATCCCAAATCTATAAATGATGTGTTCTTTAACAAATTCAACCATATTCTCCGATGTCACCTTCTTTAATGGAATTGCCTCAACCCACTTGGTAAAATAATCGGTTGCCAAAAGCACAAACTTATGCCCCTTGCTTGATGGAGGATTTATTTGGCCAATCAAATCTATTCCCCATCCTCTGAATGGCCATGGCTTGACAATGGGATTCAAAGCCGATGCCGGAACTCTCTGAATGTTTCCAAATTTCTGACAATCTTGACATCCTTTATAATATTTAAAACAATCTTCCAACATTGTCGGCCAGTAATATCCAGTTCTTCTAATAACCCACTTCATTCGGTAGGCCGATTGATGTGCTCCACACAACCCATCATGTACTTCACTCATCAGCCTTTTTGCTTCTTCACGATTTAAGCAATGTAACAGCACTCCATCCAGGGATTTATAATACAAATTATCATCAAGAAGAACAAATTTTAAAGCTTTATACCTGAGCTTTCTAGAAACCTTTCGGGATGGATTCTCCAGATAATCGGCAATCTCTTTTCTCCAATCATCTTCTGCCAGATTATTCCCGAATGCACATACGTCATTAGCAAAAACTTCTCGAAGCTCTTTATAACCTGATGCACTTTGGGCCAATCTATTTGCCTCTCCATTATCCCCCCTAGGAATGTGTTGTAAAATTACTGACCGAAAGCTCTTCAATATTTCTTTGCATTCTTCATAGTAATTCCTCAAGGTATCACTTTTGCACTCATATTCACCATTCAATTGTTTTATGACCAATTCTGAATCTCCAAAAATTTCAACTGCAATGGCCTCTGCTTCTTTCAAATATTGGAGCCCTTTGAGCAATGCCTCATACTCAGCTTGATTGTTAGTAACAGCAGATTGAATGGGAACAGCAAACTCAAATGTTTCTCCTTTTGGTGAAATTAATAAAATACCTGCTCCACCACCTTTGTTGCATGAAGATCCATCGAAGAATAACACCCAAGGAACAATGTTAAGTAAATTTATCGATGTATCATGATGTTCAGTAATGAAGTCGGCAATAATCTGTCCCTTAACAGCCTTTGCCGATTCAAATCTTAACTCAAATTCAGACAAAGCTAAAATCCACTTGCCAATCCTTCCGTTCAAAATTGGCATAGACAACATATGTTTTATCACATCAAACTTTGAATACACAATGCATTCGGCATGTAATAAGTAGTGCCGAAATTTTGTACAGGAGTAGTAAACACATAAGCAAAGTTTCTCTATAGCCGAATACCTTGTCTCTGGATCCAGTAACTTTCGGCTAAGGTATGCGACCACTCTTTCCTTCCCTTCAAATTCTTGAATGAGGGCCGATCCAATAGTTCGGGCATCGGCCGCCACGTACAACTTGAAAGGCTTGTTCAATTGTGGAGGCACCAATACTGGTGGCTTCTTCATGTATTCCTTTATTTCATCAAAAGCCTTCTGTTGTTCGTCACCCCATACAAACTTTTGATCCTTTTTTATTTTCAACAGTGAGGAAAAGGGCAACACCTTTTGTGACAAGTTTGATATGAACCTTCTCACAAAATTTATCTTGCCAAGCAGTGATTGTAGCTCTTTAAGATTAGTTGGAGGAACAATTTCATCAATTGCCTTCATGCTTTTCTTACCAACTCCTATTCCTCCTTCATGTATCAAAAATCCCAGAAACTCTCCAGCCGAAACTCCAAAAGCACACTTGTTCGGGTTCATCTTAAGCCCATGTTTCCTGGTGCATGCTAGAGTTTTCCTTATGTCGGCCAAATGAGACTCATGATCCAAAGACTTGATCACCACATCATCAATATATATTTCCACAATCTTGCCGATCAACTCATGAAAAATATAATTCATAGCCCTTTGATAAGTTGCACCGGCATTTTTCAATCCAAAGGTCATGACAACCCACTCAAACAACCCTATGTGTCCAGGACACCTGAAAGCTGTCTTTACTATATCTTCCAATGCCATATAAATCTGATTGTATCCTGCGTTACCGTCCATGAAACTGAGCACTTTGTATCCAGCAGCAGCATCAACCAATGAATCAGCAATAGGCATTGGATATCCATCCATGGGTGTAGCCTTGTTTAGGTCTCTAAAATCTATGCAAACCCTCATCTTTCCATTTTTCTTATAGACAGGAACAATATTAGAGATCCAATCCGCGTATTTACAGGGCCGAATGAAATTTGCATCTAGTAATCTTTCAATTTCCTTTTTCACATCGGCCAACACTTCTTCCTTGTAGATTTTTCGGGGTGGTTGCTTGTAAGGCCTGTATCCAGGTTTGATTGGCAACCGATGCTCAACAATAGAACGGTCTAGACCGGGCATCTCCGAATAATCCCAAGCAAAGCAGTCCTTGTATTCCTTTAATAATGTCACCAACTTTTCTTTGAAAACCGAATCCAAGTTAGCACTGATAAATGTCGGCCTTGGCTTGTCACCATCTCCAATGTCCACTTCTTCTAATTTATCGGCCGACACAAATCCACGTCCTAATTTTCCATCAGTTCCATCAATTGGATTCTCCATCAAAAATTACTATGAGAGCCGACTGCTTCGATCGGCTGCTGATCACTGCTGGCTGGTGCCACAGGACCTTCTCCCCAGTCTTTACCTGAGAAACAATCTATGCCTTGATACTCCCAGAAAGCTGGTTCCATATTAGCCACGCTTATTGAATCATCTGCTTGGACAATCTCCACCTCATCATCTATCCACTGAATAAGCTGTTGATGCATAGTAGATGGAATACAACAATTCGCATGAATCCAATCCCTTCCAAGCAGCAAGCTATATGCCCCTTTGCCTTCAATGACAAAGAAAGTCGTAAGCAGAGTCTTGGACCCAATCATCAGATCAACGTGCACGCATCCCTTGGTGTCCGAAGGATTTCCAGCAAAATCATTCAGAATTATGCTCGTTGGTGTCAAATCTCTAAGGCCCATACCAAGCTTCCTGAATGTGGTATATGGCATTACATTGACAGCAGCTCCTCCATCGACAAACATCTTGGTCAATGGTTTGCCATTAACATATCCCTTCAAGTACAGTGGCTTCATGTGCCGATTCTGGGTTGGCTTCTCAAAAACAGCTTGTTTGTTCAACATCAATTGTGCCATTAACCCAAATTGTTCGGCATCATCTATATCAGGCAATACCTCTTCCTGTACAATTTGGTTAGCTGGAGCCATGAATTCATTCGGCAGAAAACATACCATACATGTAGGAGCCGAATGACCATGTTCGTCAGGCCTGTCTTTTGGGAGCCATATTGATTTCACCTTGACCTTTGCTTGCTTTAATTCCCGATTCCTCAGGCGCTGTACTCTTCTCTTCTGGCTCTTCCTCAAACCAGGTGGGCACCATTGTCCTTTCTGCCAAACATACTCACGATCTTCTTCCTCATGATCAATCCATCTGCAATCAGCATGTCTCTTTCTTGGTTGATCATCAAAACGCCGATCATCACTAGGATGCACCCTACCAATTCTTTCATGGACAGATCGGCGATTGGCAACATTTTGCCTATGTTCGATATACCCATTATTGCATTCAGGACAGTTATTCCTTGTAGGCAGCTTTAAACCTTCGTTCCAACAGTGTCTGAAGAATGCACACCCCCAATGCGCACGTTCCTGCTCTCGAGCATACTCTTCTTGCTCTTCCTCAAACCTTTCTTCTTCGCGCCTTCTTTCCTCCTCCTCGTATTCACGCCTTCGAAAATGCTCTTTTTCTTGCTGACGCTGCCATTTGTTGAGGAGAATACGTGTAGTAACTCTAGGTTTAAAGGATTCGCCCACTTCAAATCGGCTATTCGGGAACCGAAGATTTTTCTGGCGAATCTATTCCATTGTGATCTGCCGAGTGGGATCAACTGAACCATCCTGCCTTGCCTTCTTTGAGGTTAAAACTTTCAATCTTCCCTTTTCTCCAGATGGAACAGCATTTACCATATTAACTGAGAACCCGATCATATTCTGAGGGAAAGGGTTACTGTCCAGTTTCATCTTGTTGTCGAATTTCAGATGTCCTTCCTGGATAGCTTTCTGAATCTTCATCCTAAAGACTCTGCATTCATTAATGGAATGAGAATTCCTATCATGAAACCCACAGTATCTCTTATCTTTCACTCCATCGGGCCGAAGCATAGAATGCCCCTCTGGCAATTTGATTCGGCCTTCTTTCACCAGGAACTCAAATAATTTGTCTGCCTTAGTCACATCAAAATCATATGTTCCCTTCATCTGTTTGATCCATCTCTGAGTCATTGTAACTGGTTCTTTGCTCCACACTATCTCTGCTGCAGCTATTTCCTCGCTATCTTCATACTCATCTTCTTGATCTGCTCTTTCAAGGAATTGGTTATAGATGTCAGCTACATCATTATTTTTGGCAAATCTGACATCTTTCTTGAAACCATATGCCTGGTTACTCATCAAGGCCAATCTATGCGACAATTGGCCCAAGTCATCAAACTCCATCCCGAATAGCTTCTCCCGAATGGCAGGCAACATGCCAGCTACAGCCATACCAGCCAGTTGATCATCAGGTATGTTCAGAGAAAAGCACATACTCTTTGTTTCCCTAAATCTCCTGAGGAACTCTGTAGGTGTTTCATTATTCCTCTGCCTTAAGCTGGTCAAATCAACCAACTTTTTCTCGGTACTGCCAATGTAGTAATGAGCATGGAATTTCTGTTCCAGGTCTTTCCAGGTGCAAATCGACTGAGCAGGCAAAGAAGCAAACCATGTAAAAGCTGGACCCGTCAGTGACAAAGGAAAGTATCTGATTCTGAAAGCCTCATCTGCCGAAGCCTCTCCAAGCTGCATCAGATATCGAGCTATATGTTCCACAGTACTCGTATCATCTTGTCCTGAGAATTTAGTAAACTCTGTAGGCACCTTGACTCTATTCGGCAATGATACCCTTTGGTACCATTCAGGGAAAGGAGACGAGTACATGTATCCCTGATTCTTAGGCTTGAGACCGAATTGATTTTGCAATACATCGGTCATTTTTTGCACCATGAGGTCAATACTGGTATCTTGATTCCCTGGTCTTCCAGCAAGCATACCTGCAGTACCAACATATCCAGGATTCGGGAGAGCGTCGATAGCATTGTAATCCATAAACTCTGAATATCCGTTTCCATATAAATCCCTCTGCAGTCTGTTGTTCAAGGGAGATATCTTGTAAGCAGAAGCAGGCGGATTCCCTGTGGTGCCGAATGCCATATCACCGTATGTGCGAGTTTTCGGCAGTGCAGGCTGAGGATCTTGCCGAATCGGTTGTCCATTTATATCTTTAGCACCAGAACCTCCAGTTTCATCAGCATTTCCTTTACCATGTGGTTTCTGAATTGGTGCTTGAACATTGAAGTATGTCGGACCACCCAATTGCCCATGTATCTGTTCAAAGGGTTTATCCACATGCTGACCAAAAATGCTTACCATTATATGCCGAAAACTGTTCAAGAACGCAGCATTATGATTGGTCATTGCTTCTCCCAAAGCTTTGTATAACAAGCCCGAGAATCTCTCCCTCTCTTCTTCTTCAGTAAAATCAGATTGCCCAGGAAGGAGAACTCTTGGCAGATCGGACTTGAGAAAGGGTGCACCACTCCTGTTCTTGGCGAAAGACAGTAAACATTTGTTAATGAATTGACCAGCGGCAGCCTTTACCATCTGTTGATGTTCTTCAGACAATTCTTCCAAAGTGACATCCATGATGTCGCTCAACTCAGGCATCTTGAAAACTTGTGTGTGTCCCACCGGGCGTGCCAAAAAGTGTGTTGACGTAAAATCCGCACCTCACGCCAAGCACACAGCAAGCCGAATTAGCTGGCTTCAAACGTGACCCGGGCTTTTGAATCCGGAAGCGTGCCAGTCAGTTTGCCTGAAAACTAACAAAGGGATAAAACGTTTAGATCAAAACCTGGAACGTGCCGGGTAAGACCAGACAGTTCCATATTTGCGGCTTTGAAGCCAATCTTGAAAGACATATAGCTACAGGGAAGCTATCTGTCGGCAGTTAAAACCTCATTCGGCAATCGGCAAGGCACGCAGTGAGCATACTGCCGAATGCGTGACGTAAGCATGACGAAAGATCGGCTTTCAACCGAATGAGCATTGCAACACGTACTCATAGCCGATTAACGAGAAACAGAGCATGATAGATAAATAAAAGGTGAAACATGATCATAAATTCGTAATAAACAAAGAATGCATAGGCCGAAAGCAGCACCCGTCAAGCATGATAACAAAACAAGTTAATCCACCGCATGATACGACTTGTTTGAGACCACACCACTAATCAGATTAGACTAATCCACCGCATGATACAATCTAACCATGAAAAGCTAAAAGCATTCAACGTTTAGTTACGAACCCACAACACAGTCACAAATTTACATTGAAAACAAGAATGCATAGGCCGAAAGCAGCACCCGTCAAGCATGGCAGCAAACGAATTAATCCACCGCATGATACAACTCGTTTGAGGCCACGCCACCAATCAGATTAGATCTATCCACCGCATGATACAATCTAATCGTGAAAGGCTAAAAGCATTCATTGTCCAATGCAAACCCACGAACACACGTTCACTCGTGAGAGCACTACCGAATACGGCTATTTAGCCGAATCGGGGTCCATGGCGAAGGAACAAGCCTAATCGGTAAAGATAAATCTATCAGATCGAATCGAATTCTAATCCACCGGATGATTAGCTCTAAGACGACCCAAAAACCTGCATCTACCGCATGATACCCGGTTGTGTCAAGATCTATACGATGCCGATAAACTCGAACCCGCGACACGTGGCAACCTAGATCGGTTTCGGATTCGGCTGTGAGGGGATAATTCGTCATGTCATGAAGTATAGCCGATTCTAGCCGATCTAGATTGGGCAAAGGTGTGTTGCATGAATTAAGCACATAGTAAAAACAGAGCAACACGGGGTAACTTAATGAATCTGCTAGATCTTGCCGGAATCTAACAGAGCCGATAACTTGGTCCATACTAGATCTTAGCCCACCGCATGGCTCATGACCTAACAGAGGAACCTTCTTGAAACCACGACTTAAATCCACCGGATGATACTAAGCATGGTAACAAGACTACTTGCATCAAAGCTTAAATCCACCGCATGATACTAAGCATGATACAAGGTTGCCGGTACTTACGGAGGTCGACGGATCGATGACTCCTCTCGAAGAACTCGACGACACGACTAAAGGACTCGATGTTGGCACGGGGCCGGTTTGTTGTATTGATTGATTCTGTTCTTTTTTTACAGCTGCCATGGGTTTATATTTATACCCAGGTCTTAATACAACTCCTAGTCGGACACGACTACAACACTTGTTTCTAAAAATAAATGACGAATCTTCGTGCCCATATTGCTTTCCTTGTTCGAACCGGCCTTTTCCTTATGTTGACCCACGTCATCATGTCTTCCCGAATGCTACCATTCTTCGCCTGCGGAACAATGCCTCTGCCGAATGATGACGCATTCCCGACCGCAGAGTATCTCTGCCGAACGTTTCAGCCGAATGGCGATGCGTTCCCGACCGCAGAGCATCTTTGCCGAATGCTTCAGAAAAAACCCTTTTAGCCGAATGGCATCCTTCTACCAAATCCGGCCCACATGTCAGCCTCTTCCTGGTGCCAATTTTTGGTGTCAACACCGCCCCCAGCCAGGAACTGGCTCCACAGGTGCAATCCTGGCCCTTGGAGTAGAAGGCGATGCGTCCACCGGTTCGGCCGAACCGGAGGATTCGGCCGAACCGGAGGATTCGGCCGAACCAAGATCTTCGGCCGAAGGCCCGGCACAGACCTCCCAGCTTGCTTGGCCGGTGCTCCACCTCAAACCGACCCTGGCCACTATAAATTGAGTCCCCTGGTCACCTGCAAGTCACACAACACTTGAGATTAGGCATTAGCTAAGCTCTACCACTTGTATCAATAGAAGATAGGGAGAGAGGAGAGGTGAGCGTCCCGGAGAGGAGCCGGAGTGTCGGCCCCTCTTCCCGTTGTACCTCTACGGATGCGGCTCCGCTTCGAGTGACATCCGGGTCGTGTCTGGTAACTCTTGTATCTCCTTCTGATTAATTGAGCATTCAGTTCTTACTTTTATATGCTTGCTGGTTCTTCGTTCAATGCTTAGTTGATTGGTATATCCGTATACTAGTTGCTTAGCTTGGGTGCTTATCTTTCTATAGGAGATAAGTATTAGTCGACTAGTGTAGGCGCGGTGCCTAGACTTGAGGTTAACTTAGTTTGCCCCCGATTCAACGAACGTGTGGTAGCCGTTAGGTGGTGACAGCCCTATACGGCCTTTGTAATCCATCTAGTTAGTCTCGGCCTGTAGGATCCCCCAGTGTGGAGCTGGTGGCACCCCTTCTCATCCCTGTCTGCGTGTCACTGGTGTCCATTGTCCCGAAGCAAGTATCTATCTGTATCCCCTAATCTGCTCGATCAATCAGTAGAGTACCGCTTTCAGACTCGTACCCTCTCTACCCTCCTAGTGCCCTTCCTATCTCTTTGTTGTTGTCATCCACTCCATCCATTCCGTTCATTCCACTCCATCTACCTAGGACAAGTTAGTTTAGAATTAGTTCACTTCTCGTTCCTCGTGGAAATTGATACCCTGGAATACTCCTGGGTGAAAGCTACATCGGTATCCGTCCGCTTGTGGATTTATCTCTAGGTCGTAAGGAGTGCCAACAAGCTTTCTGGCGCCGTTGCCGGGGAACGGTAGCTGTTCTAATTCTGAACCCAAGTTGTCTGTGGATCACACCATCCCATCCACCATATGGATTCCACTCTTACCTTACTCCATTATTCGGCTCCAAAGGGCGATTGTTTGGAGCCACCACCATCATCACATCCTATCCACACACCCGGCTATGAGCTGCGTCCCGGCTTCATAGCCATGGTTCGAGAGCAAACGTTCTCAGGAACGAATGCTAAGAGTCCCTATGCACATTTACGAGAGTGTGAGCAACTCTATTCTTGCCTCACCATATCGGGCATGACACAAGAGACGCTCAAATGGAAGCTATTCCCATTTTCATTAACGGGAGGAGCAAAGAAATGGTACTCTCTTTCTGTCGAAAATATGGAAGGGAGATGGGAAATCCTTGGAGAAAAATTCTGCCTAAACTTCTTCCCAGTTTCCAAGGTAGCCAGCCTCCGAATCGAAATCCTTACCTTTAAGTAATTAGAGGGAGAGTCGTTAGGAGCTGCCTGGGCTCGTTTCAAGCACATTTTGGCCTCACGACCAGACCTAAGCCAGCCAGAACCAGTTGTCTTACAACATTTTAGCCTTGGCCTCTGTCCCGTAGCCACCACTTTCTTGAACTCCGCTTCAAGAGGGTCATTCTCTCATTTGACTGCCAGTGAAGCGAGGATAATCTTGGATCGTATCCTAGATGACACTCCCTACACTGGAGTCTATGATGAACTCCCCGATGAAGATGAGAAGCAGCCTGAACCTGAAGAGCCTACATGTTCACAATCCAAATCTATCATCTCTTCTATTCCATCAAAACCCGATGCTCATTTCGAACCACCACTATATTGTAGCCTGGACTACTATCATCCACTCTACACCACTCCCTATGATTTTGACGATGATATATTCGATAACGTAGGGAGTCCAACAAGTTTCCCATTGGAACAATGTGTAGAGCAAAATGATCCACCACCCGACAAGGAAGAACTAGAATACCAGAGAGAGTACTTAGGACGTCTCTCTGCTATCTTGAGTCGGGAATGGCTAGATGAGGCTGAACCCTCGACCGAGGTCGTTAAGATGCCCAAGAGAATCCGAACAATCTTTTGTGAAGTTATGGGTATAGACAAGGAAATCGGGTACGACCCGAGCCTTGGAATCAACATAATCTCTAGCTCTTTGGTGCGAGCTCAGCTCCCCGATGAACCATGGTCATCATCTCAAAAACGTCTAAGGTTCACATCGGGAAGGATCCTCGATTGTTTAGGGATCTTGCGGGTCACACCCGTTAAGATTAATGACACTAAACTTTTCCTGGATTTCCATATCTTTGACCTGCCTAATGATTCCACACATTCCATCTTTATTGGTAGGCCAATCATGAAAATCCTTGAAAATTCACCAACAAACCAGCTAGTAGAACTTAGGATCGGAGAAGAATCTGTCCCAGTCTCTTATTCCTATTCCTTGAACCCACAAATAGTGACGGACCCCAATCCTGACCCTGTAGAGGAAGTCATGTCAACAACTCTAGCAGACTTAGAGCAACCTATCCTAGAAGAAGATGCCCAATTCATTTTGGAGGTAGAAGAAATTCATCCTCCAATCGAGCCTAAGCCTCTTCTCTCTGGACAGAAGGATGGCTTCCTCTTTAGGGACAAACAAACTCCAGTGACCATTAGTGACATGCCGTCTGAAGTTGAAACTCAACATATTCTCACTATCCTAGAGAAAGATCACTCTGTCCAAGATTTAGAAGGGATTACTAGTAATCATCATACATATCATATCTCTATCTCATCTTATCTTGGGGTCACAAGGAAAGTGTCACGAAGATTTGTCTTTGACCGACGAAAGACTAGATTCAAAGTCAGAAGCAATCATCTTCCCCTACCCTACTCCTAAACACGACCTTATGCCTACACTTCCACCAACATAAAGGGGATTCGTAGTCTCCTTGGCCACGCCGGGCTTTATAGGTGTTTCATCGAAAATTTCTCTCTAATAGCCCGGTCGTTAACTAATCTCCTAGCCAAGGAAACCCCTCTCATATTTGATAAAGAGTGCTATGCTTCCTTTCACACCCTCAAGAAAGCACTCAATTTTGCTCCCATCATCCAGCCTCCCGCCTGGAGCATCCCACTAGAAATCATGTGTGATGTGAGTGATTATGCCGTAGGAGCTGTTGTGGGCCAAACCAAGGACAAGAAGCTTTATGCTATCTCATACGCTAGCATAACGCTCACTGGCCCCAGCTCAACTACACAACCATGGAAAAGGGCTTTTAGCAGTTGTGTTTGTTATAGACAAATTCTGGTGCTACCAAGTTGGGACAAAGGTCATAGTCTATTCAGACCATGCTGCTCTGAAGTATCTTTTGACCAAATAGGATGCGAAACCGAGACTCATTCGTTGGGTCTGTCTCGGATACACGTCCCGTTAGATCACCTCATTGATGATTTCTTACGGGATGATATGCTCCTCAAGGTCACAATACTAGAGCCGTGGTACGCCAACATAGTCAACTTCATGGTGTCTAGGTACGCCCCATCAGGTGAAATAGGAAAAGATTAGTTTACGAGAGCAGACTTCACCTATGGGATGACCCATATCTGCTCCGGTAATATTCAAGGTTGGGGGAGCCGCATTTTATAGCCACACCTTATCACCCCCAAACTAGCGGTCAAGCAGAAACTTCAAACAAGCAGATTAAGAACATTCTGTAGAAGACCGCAAATGAGATGGGAAAACACTGGAAGGATAAACTACCAGATGCACTCTGGGCGTACCGCACGGCCTATAAAACACCCATAGGAATGACCCCATATCAACTGGTCTATGGCAAGACCTGCCACTTACCAGTAGAGATGGAGTTTAGAGCTCACTGGGCCATTAGGAAGTGGGGTATGAACCTTCCAGCAGCCGGCCTCAAATGGAAAATCCAGGTGGCAGAATTAGATGAAATGAGGAAAGGAGCATACCACAGCTCCCGACTATACAAAGAATGGACCAAGAGATGGCATCACAAAACGGATTAAGGTCAAAACGTTCAAGCCGGGAGACAGGGTTCGCATCTTCAATTCCCGTGTCAGACTTTTCGGTCATGGGAAACTAAGAAGCAAATGGGACGGCCCATTCACAGTGATCAACGCTGCATCCCATGGGGCCGTCACATTGCAAAGTGAGGATGGGAATACCTTCAAGGTTAACGGGCAAAGGTTGAAGATCTTCCTGGAACTAGAGCCTTTGCCACTCGACGATTTAGATGTTGTCGAGTTCATAGAACTCTGAAACCCGTCCGTGAAATCTGGCCCAAATACTTCAATTCCAAACCTTTCTGGGCCAAAACCCCCTCAAACCTCAAAACCCCTGACCTAAGGCACGAGTCTCGACCTGGTCCGCACACTGGAGACCCAGGGGCCGGTTCGGCCGAACTGGACCAATCGGGCAAATTGGCCAGTTCGCCCGAAGCCTAGGGTTCGGCCGAATCAGGCCCCCTGGTCCTCCGTGCAGATATTTGCCTCTGGACTCATCTATAGTTGAGCCTATCCCGAAATCCGCAAGGGAAACGTCGAGAATCTCATTTTTCGATCAGGAGAAACATTGATAAAAGCCAGGGGGTTTATGTCGACTCCCTCATCCCATCTACAAGCTTCCTTGCCCATACACATAGCCACCAT
The DNA here is from genome assembly GCA_033239725.1 of Echinochloa phyllopogon. Classification (NCBI taxonomy): domain Eukaryota; kingdom Viridiplantae; phylum Streptophyta; class Magnoliopsida; order Poales; family Poaceae; genus Echinochloa; species Echinochloa phyllopogon. Next base: position 14,578,042 of record BTCW01000015.1, on the reverse strand, counting down.
CGCCTCCTCCTACTCCAAAGATACATCTTCAACCAAGGGATCTAGCCTCGCCAGCCAGATCGGCGAGTCTCCCCGATGTGAGCAAGCGTTCCGCGTTGCTGACATTGAGCTGTCAGGCGATGGGCAGCGAGGAAGGGCGCATGCCCGCAGCCCTATGAGGCGGTCCAACTCCCCACGCCACTCTCCGTCAGCGACGTTCAATGCCTTCGCACCGCTGAAGGCGATCAAGAAGCCCCCTCGCTCACCATTGCAAGGGCGCCCCACTAGTGGGCAGCTGCGCCCGAAGTCGGCATCCTCCACAAGGGTGGTGGACTTCGCGCTCCCTGCAGTCAAGGAGGAGGGCATGAAGACGCCGGACTATACACCTGATAGTCCGCCCCGTTTCAGCATCAAGGGCGAGCGCACTGCCACAGGGTACGGCAAGGTGTTGGTCCCGTCGCTGAACTGGGACAAGCTCGGACTGACAGAGTCATCTCAGTCCACTCCTCCGCGGCAGAACCCTAGAGTTCAGCACCGTAGACAGCCTCCAACCATCAAGGGGCCACCAGGAAACATGGAGTTCTCCGATGAGGAGGAGGAGGATGAGGAGGAGGAGAAGCCGCCCACACTGGAGAGCCTGCGGGTGGAGCTGGTACAAGCACGCCAGCGGATAAACCACCTGGAGGAGAAAGTGGCGGAAGCGGAGCTGGCGCACCTAGAGACGGAGGACAAGATGGAAGTCCTCTGTAAGGATTTGTGCGCCAAACCCACCAGCTGGTTCGGGCGAATTGGGCAATTCGGCCGAACCCACCAGTTCGGCTGAACCAGCCCGGCTCGTCCCGCTCGCGCACCTACACGCTGGTTTGCACTCCACCCCCCCCGACCACTTTTCCTGTGTTGCCACGTTTCGAAATTTTGATCAATGCATGCCTAACATAAACGAAACGTTCTCGGTTTTTCTTTTATGCCATGAACTTGCATGTTGCTTGTTTCGAACCTAGTACCTGTTGCCTGTGAAAATCTCTCATGATAGGACCCCCCCTGATCAAGGTTGTTGATGATTGTGATATGTCTCGATAAAACAAACCACTTGTTCACTCCACCATTTGGGAGAATTTAAATTTTGAAAACATAAAACTATACCCTATCCCTTCATCATGTCCACTACTTCCAACATACACATATGCTTGAGAGTTTATTCCTGAGAAACTTGTTATGGCTAGTACAAAGTCTTGTTGAATTTTGATGTCCCCGGAGATAATCATGTTTGGCCAAGGTTTAATGCAAGTATACTATCATCAGAGTGTAGTAGAAGTCCTCATGCTTTGGTGATACCCTGAAAAAAAAGACTCATGAAAGTCCAAATGAAAAAAAGAGAGAGAAAGAAAAGAAAAGAAAATCCCCAAAAAGGGAAGAGAAAAGAAAGGGGTCACAAAGCTGAGGACCGACATGAACTCTTCATCTTTAACTTGCAATCTGACCAAGGGCGACAATGAGAAACTCCGGGAAGCAATCTTCGACTCGACAGAAATACATGACTTGACAAGGCCACCACCTGAGAGACAAAGAAAAACACAAAAGAGAGTGAGTGAAAAGGAGTGACTCCAGAGAGCTGAGAGCATCAGGGATGAAGGGACAAGGGTTATTTATTTGCGAAAATTAGAAAAACCCTGAATGCAGGATGAGCAAGAGGATCTTGTTGTAAGAGCCGTTCCGACTATCAACCACTCAAGATCCATGGAATAGACACTACAAACTCACAGGTACGGAGAAAAGTTTGGAATATTCAATATGCAATTATTCATGTCATGAAAGAACCCTTACCTTAGTCTTGCTCATATTTCAATTTCTTTACTCGGGACGAGCAAAGATCTAAGTTTGGGGGAGCTTGTTGGCGGTCGTTACGGACCGATTTCCGACCTCCAACCGAGTATAAAATAAGTACAATGGAACCAAAGACCATAGCTATAGGGTTTATCACTGATTATTTCCACAAGTTTTGGTGATTGTCCATTGTGTAGGAATACAATGGAGAAATACGTGCTAAAGGGGTCACAATTGACCGATTCGGCCGAACGACAAGATTCGGCCGGTTACCCCCTTTGTCGTGCATGACACCGGGGACCGTCCACGTCAACGATGACCGAGCAGTGACACCACATGACACGTGGGCGACCGCCACCTCATCCTGGGCCAGCACAACACGAAGGCCAAGCACCAGAAGTCAGCCCAAGGTGTCCACCAGGCAGAGGCGGTGCTGGGGAGGCCGGCCAGAGGCCAGGCCCAGTTCGGCCGAACCGCCCCCAGCCAGGAACCGCCTCCACAGGTGCAATCCTGGCCCTTGGAGCAGAAGGCGGATTCGGCAGAACCAGGATCTTCGGCTGAAGGCCCAACACCGACCTCCCAGCTTGTTTGGCCGGTGCTCCACCTCAAACCGAGCCTGGCCACTATAAATTGAGGCCCCTGGTCACCTGCAAGACACACAACACTTGAGATTAGGCATTAGTGAAGCTCTGCCACTTGTATCAATAGAAGATAGGGAGAGAGGAGAGGTGAGCGTCCCGGAGAGGAGCCGGAGTGTCGGTCCCTCTTGTCGCTGTACCTCTACGGATGCGGCTCCGCTTCGAGTGACATCTGGGTCGTGTCTGGTAACTCTTGTATCTCTTTCTGATTAATTGAGCATTCAGTTCTTACTTTTATATGCTTGTTGGTTCTTCATTCAATGCTTAGTTGATTGGTATAACTGTATACTGTTTGCTTAGCTTGGGTGCTTATCTTTCTATAGGAGATAAGTATTAGTCGACTAGTGTAGGCGCGGTGCCTAGACTTGAGGTTAACTTAGTTTGCCCCCGATTCAACGAACGTGTGGTAGCCATTAGGTGGTGACAGCCCTACACGGCCTTTGTAATCCATCTCGTTAGTCTGGCCTGTAGGATCCCCCAGTGTGGAGCTGGCGGCACCCCTTCTCATCCCTGTCCACGTGTCACTGGTGTCCATTGTCCGGAAGCAAATATCTATCTGTATCATCTGATCTGCTCGATCAATCAGTAGAGTACCGCTTCTAGACTCGTACCCTCTCTACCATCCTAGTGCCCTTCCTATCTCTTTGTTGTTGTCATCCACTCCATCCATTCCGTTCATTCCACTCCATCTACCTAGGACAACTTAGTTTAGAATTAGTTCACTTCTCGTTCCTCGTGGAAATCGATACCCTGGAATACTCCTGGGTGAAAGCTACATCGGTATCCGTCCGCATGCGGATTTATCTGTAGGTCGTAAGGAGTGCCAACAGACAACTTGCTGAAATGTATTTGAAGTGGGTGTAATTTTTAGTTCTCATCATTTTTACCCCCTTCTAGAACACTCCATTTATCTGTCATCATCACCAACCAGCACAAGACATGTCTACCCCACTCCATATGGCTGCACACTTACCAATTATCACAAAACATGGCAACATGGGGGTGACTCCACTAACTTTCACTTTGGTCATGTCAAGTTTGCATCTCACCTACCACTAAAATCCACTCACATGACCATACTCTAGTCCTTGCCACACAAATTTGCGTGCAAACAAAGCAAAGGACGACTAACTTTTGGTGGTGGTTCTTCATCGCCGCAAGAATGACTAACCGTCTCGAACGACTGATTTGTTTTACGTGTGCTAACCCCATATATTTAGTCCTTTGGGTAGTCGGTGCGTTAACATTTGGCAGGTAGCATGTCATAGATCTTCTCTACGTTCCGTCGCTCCGCCTGGCTGAGCAAATGCTCGGACGATGCTGGGAGCTCCCCAGCCCCGTCCCGCGGTTCAAGCCAGATGGAGGTGGACGAGTCAGGGGCAGCCGACTTGGGGAGAGGCTCTGCCTGGCACCCAACCCGGTAGCTCCTGAACGAGAGTGACATCATCCTCCGGACGGACCCAGAGCGGAACGTCTTCAACATGTTGCGCCTGAAGGAGTTTGAGCATACCTGTGTCTTCGAGCAGGACCTGCTCATAAGAACTGGTATGGATGAAGAATTTCCAGAAGTCTTCAAAGCCATTGGTCGGTGCAACTTCTGGCGTGTCAACGAACAAGGTTCATACCTCCTCACCCTCGAATTTCTTCCGACTCTTACATCTGAACGGGAGGGTGTTCGCTTTCGATTTTTCAACCAAGAGTACTTCTACTCTTGGAGGGATTGGAGCACGGCTCTTGGTTTTGCCAGTCAATGTTCTTTGGAGCCTGCCAAAGCTTTGAAAAAGTTTAGTCGGGACAGGTTTTGGAAAAAGATTTCCAGGAGCACCAATTGTTCGGCGCCCCGCACCAACAATATTCATAACCCCACCTTGCATTTCATGCATCGGTGGATGGCTATGATGGTATTCCCCCATTCCGACTTGCTGCCAGTTAATGTGGTCGAGTTGCGGCTTTTATACGCCATGGTTAGACAAGTTGCTATTTCTCCTGTTCGGGACATGGTTGCCCATTGACTGTCTCATCATACTCATGTAGGTAGTGTGGCAGTGACTCCTCTAGTCACTCGCCTTGCTAACCAGTTGGGCATTCTGGAGGGCGCCCAACTGAACTACATAGAGACCACCTGGATCAAGTCATCCATGAAGCCCAGGAAGCAAAGGCAGTGCAGGGGGCAAGCCTGGGCTTCCAGCCCAGTTCGACCGAATCCACCAATTCGGTCGAACCGCCCCCACTGCCCAAACCGACCCCAGGAAGCAATCTCAGCCCTTGGAGTCCAAGGTCGGTGGATCCATTGGTCGGCTGAACCAGGGAGTTCGGCCAAACCAGGATCTTCGGCTGAATCAGGAGGAGATGCCCCCTGGTTGCCTTGGCGGTTACCCAAGCCCAACCGTCATTGCAACCTACAAATAGAGGCATCCACTTCACTTGTAACACACACTCAAGCCAAGGAGCTCATTTCCACTTGTTCTAGTAGAGTTAGGATAGTTAAGTTGGGAATTAGAGTTGAGTAGAGTTGTGCCTCGGAGGTTCCGGAGTCGTCTTCAGAAGCTTTGGTATAACCTCTTGTATATTTTCCTTTCCTTTTGTAGACTTTGTGTTATCAATATAAAGTTATCTTGATCATCTTGTCTTTTCATTTCTGGCCCGAATCGGTGCATCGTTTCGTTTCAGGCTTGAATCGGTTCATTAAATGCAGCCCCGGCATGGTTTTCGGCACAGTAACAAAACTGACCAAAACAAACCAAAACATCACTATTGGGTCCAAAAAAGTGGATTGGGTGCATTCGTTGCGATTCTGGCCCGAATCAGTGCATAGTTTTGTTTTGAGCCCGAATCGGTGCATTAGATGCAACCCCGACATGGTTTTCGGCAAAACAATGAAGTGACCAAAATGAACCAAAACATCTCTGTTGGGTCCAAGAAAGGGGATTTGGTTCATTCATTTCGTTTCTGGCCCGAATCGGTGTATCGTTTCGTTTTATGCCCGAATTGGTGCATTAAACGCAACCCCGACATGGTTTTTGGCACAATAACGAAACTGACAAAAATGAACTAGAACATCACTATTGGGTCCAAAAAAGTGAATTGGGTGCGTTCCTTTTGTTTCTGTCCCAAATCGGTGCATCATTTCGTTTTGGGCCCGAATCGGTGCATTAAATGCACCCCAGCATCGTTTCTTTTCATTTCTGGCCCAAAAAAGTGGATTGGGTGCGTTAATTTCATTTCTGGCCCGAATCGGTGCATCGTTTCGTTTCGGGTGCATTAAATGCAGCCCCGGCATGGTTTTCGGCATAGTAACAAAACTGACCAAAACAAACCAAAACATCACTAATGGGTCCAAAAAAGTGGATTGGGTGCATTCGTTTCGATTCTGGCCCGAATCGGTGCATAGTTTCATTTTGAGCCCGAATCGGTGTATTAAATGCAACCCCGACAAGGTTTTCGGCAAAACAATGAAGTGACCAAAATGAACCAAAACATCGCTGTTGGGTCCAAGAAAGGGGATTTGGTGCATTCATTTCGTTTCTGGCTCGAATCGGTGTATCGTTTCGTTTTATGCCCGAATTGGTGCATTAAACGCAACCCGACATGGTTTTTGGCACAATAACGAAACTGACAAAAATGAACTAGAACATCACTATTGGGTCCAAAAAAGTGAATTGGGTGCGTTCCTTTTGTTTCTGTCCCAAATCGGTGCATCGTTTTGTTTTGGGCCCGAATCGGTGCATTAAATGCACCCCGGCATGGTTTTCAGCACACAGTCTCAAAACAGACCAAAACGAAGCAAAACATCACTATTGGGTCCATAAAAGTGGATTGGGTGTGTTCGTTTCATTTCTGGTCCAACTCGGTGGATCGTTTTGTTTCAGGCCCGAATCGGTGCATCGTTTCGTTTGAGGCCCGAAATCGACGCATTAAATGCAACCCTGACATTTTTTCGCAACAGTAATGAAACCAACCAAAACGAACCAAAACATCACTATTGGTTCCGGAAAAGTGGATTGGTCGTGTTCGTTTCGTTTCAGTACCGAATCAGTGCTTCGTTTCGTTTCTGGCCCGAATCGGTGCATTAAATGCAACCCCGACATTTTTCGGTACAGTAACAAAACTGACGAAAACGAACCAAAATATTACTATTGTTTCCTATAAAGTGGATTGTGTGCGTTCGTTTCATTTCAAGCCCGAATCGGTGCATTAAATGCAACCCCGGTATGGTGTTTGGCACAATAATGAAACTGACCGAATCGAATAAAAATATCACTATTGGGTCCAAAAAAGTGGATTGGGTGCGTTAATTTCATTTATGGCCGAATTAGTTCATCGTTTGGTTCAGGCCCGAATCGGTTCATTAAATGCACCCCGGTATGCTTTTCGGCACACTGTCTCGAAACAGACCAAAACGAACCAAAACATCACTATTAGGTCCAAAAAAGTGGATTGGGCGCGTTCGTTTCGTTTCTGGTCTAGATCGGTGGATCGTTTCATTTCAGGCCCTAATCGGTGCATCGTTTCGTTTTAGGCTCGAATCGGGGCATTAAGGGCTTGTTTGCTTGCGGTCCTGGCAAAGCTGCCTGGCGCAGGCAGCAACCCCAGGCGTTCGATTTCGTCGGCCTGGGGTCCGGATCGCTGCCTGGGCGCGCAGCTGCCTGGCAGGCAGCATCCAAACAGCCCCTAAATGCAACCCCGACATGGTTTTTGCCACAGTAACGAAACCGACCAAACCGAACTAAAACATCACTATTTGGTCCAAAAATTGGATTGGGTGCGTTCGTTTCATTTCTGGACCGAATCGGTGCATTAAATGCAACCCCGGCATGGTGTTTGGCACAATAATGAAAACTGACCGAATCGAAAAAATATCACTATTGGGTCCAAAAAAGTGAATTTTGATGCGTTAATTTCATTTCTGGCCTAATCGGTGCATCGTTTCGTTTTAGGCCCGAATCGGTTCATTAAATGCACCCCGGCATGGTTTTCGGCACAGTCTTGAAACTGGCCAAAGTGAACTAAAACATCACTATTGGGTCGAAAGAAGTGAATTGGGTGCGTTCATTTCGTTTCTGTCCCAAATCGGTGCATCGTTTCGTTTTGGGCCCGAATCGGTGCATAAAATGCACCCCGACATGGTTTTCGGCACACAGTTTCGAAAAGACCAAAACGAACCAAAAAATCACAATTGGGTCCAAAACAGTAGATTGGGTGCATTCGTTTCGTTTCTGGTCCAAATCGGTGCATCATTTCGTTTCAAGCCAGAATCGGTGCATCGTTTCATTTCAGGCCCGAATCGGGGCATTAAATGCAACCCCGACATGATTTTCGCCATTGTAACGAAAGCAACCAAATTGAACCAAAACATCACTATTGGGTCAGAAAAATTGGATTAGGTGGGTTCGGTTCGTTTCTGGCCCGAATCAGTGTATCCTTTCATTTTAGACCCGAATTGGTGCATTAAACACAACCCCCGCATGGTTTTCAACTTAATAACAAAACTGACCAAAATGAACTAAAGCATCACTATTGGGTCCAAAAAAGTGAATTGGGTGCGTTTGTTTCGTTTCTGTCCCACATCGGTGCATCGTTTCGTTTCGGGCCCGAATCGATGCATTAAATGCAGCCCTGACATGGTATTCGGCACACACAGTAACAAAACTAACCAAAACGAACCAAAACATCAGTACTGGGTCCAAAAAGTGGATTGGGTGCGTTTATTTCGTTTCATGCCTGAATCAGTGCATCGTTTTATTTCAGGTTCGAATCGGTGCATCGTTTCGTTTTAGGCCCGAATTGGGGCATTAAATGCAACCCCGACATGGTTTTTGCCATAGTAATGAAACCGACCAAAATGAACCAAAACAGCACCATTGGGTCCAAAAATGTGGATTTGGGGCATTAATTTCATTTCTGACCCGAATCGGTGAATCGTTTCGTCTCAGGCCCGAATTGATGCATTAAATGCAACCCCGGCATGGTTTTCGGAACAATAACAAAACTGACCACAACAAACAAAAACATCAGTATTGGGTCCAAAAAAGAGGATTGGGTGAGTTCGTTTCGATTCTGGCCCGAATCGGTGCATCGTTTCGTTTCGGGCCCGAATCGGTGCATTAAATGCAACCCCGGCATGATTTTCGGCACAACAATGAAACTGACCAAAACGAACCAAAACATCAGGATTGGTCCAAGAAGGGGGATTGAGTGCGTTTATTTCGTTTCTGGCCCGACTCAGTGTATCGTTTCGTTTTAGGCCCGAATTGGTGCATTAAACGCAACCCCCGCATGGTTTTCATCATAATAACAAAACTGACCAAAATGAACCAAAACAGCACTATTGGGTCCAAAAAAGTGGATTGGGTGCATTAATTTCATTTCTGACCCGAATCGGTGCATCGTTTCATTTCGGGCCCGAATCGATGCATTAAATGCAGCCCGGCATGGTTTTCGGCGCAGTAATAAAATTGACCACAACAAACTAAAAGATTAGTCTGTGGTCCCAAAAAGTGGATTGGGTGCATTTGTTTCGATTCTGGCCCGAATTGGTGCGTCGTTTCGATTCTGGCCCGAATCGGTGCATTAAATGCAACCCCAACATGATTTTTGTCACAACAATAAACTGACCAAAATGAACCAAAACATCACTATTGGTCCAAGAAAGGGGATTGAGTGTGTCCATTTTGTTTCTGGCCCGACTCGGTGTATCGTTTCGCTTTAGGCACGAATTGGTGCATTAAACTTAACCCCGGCATGGTTTTTTGCACAATAACGAAACTGACCAAAATGGACTAAAACATCACTATTGGGGTCCAAAAAAGTGGATTAGGTGCGTTTGTTTCGTTTCTGTCCCAAATCGGTGCATCGTTTCGTTTTGGGCCCGAATTGGTGCATTAAATGCACACCGGCATGGGTTTTGACACACAGTCTCGAAATAGACCAAAAGGAACCAAAATATCACTATTGGGTCCAAAAAAGTGGATTGGGTGCATTCATTTCATTTTTGGTATAAAATGGTGGATTGTTTCATTTCAGGCCCGAATCGATGCGTTGTTTCGTTTCAGGGCCGAATTGGGGCATTAAATGCAACCCGGCATGGTTTTCGGCACAGTAACGAAACGGACCAAAACGAACCAAAAGATCACTATTGGGTCAAAAAAAGTGGATTGTGTGCGTTCGTTTCGTTGATCACCCGAATCGATGTATCGTTTCGTTTCTGGCCCGAATCGGTGCATCGTTTCCTTTCTGGCCTGAATCGGTGCATTAAATGCAACCCTGACATGGTTTTCGGTATGGTAACAAAACCGACCAAAACAAACCAAAATATCACTATTGTTTCCAAAAAAGTGGATTGTGTGCGTTCGTTTCATTTCAAGCCCAAATCGGTGCATTAAACGCAATGTCAGCATGGTGTTTGGCACAGTAATGAAACTGACCGAATCGAATAAATATATCACTATTGGGTCCAAAAAAGTAGATTGTGTGCATTAATTTCATTTCTGGCCGTATCGATGCATCGTTTCGTTTCAGGCCCGAATCGGTTCATTAAATGCACCCCGGCATGGTTTTCGGTACGGTCTCGAAACTGACCAAAACAAAACAAAACATCACTATTAGGTCCAAGAAAGGGGATTGGGTGTGTTCATTTCGTTACTGACCCAAATCGGTGTATCGTTTCGTTTTAGGCCCGAATTGGTGCATTAAACGCAACCCCGGCTTAGTTTTTGGCACCATAACGAAACTGACCAAAAAGAACTAAAACATCACTATTGGGTCGAAAAAAATGAATTGGGTCCGTTTGTTTCGTTTCTGTCCCAAATCGGTGCATCGTTTTGTTTTGGGCCCGCATTGGTGCATTAAATGCACCCCGACATGGTTTTTGGCACACATTCTCAGAACAGACCAAAATGAACCAAAACATCACTATTGGGTCCAACAAAGTGGATTGGGTGCGTTCGTTTCCTTTCTGGTCCAAATCGGTGCATCACTTCGTTTGAGGCCCGAATCGGTGTATCGTTTCGTTTCAGGCCCGAATCGGTGTATCGTTTCATTTCAGGCCCGAATCGGGGCCTTAAATGCAACCCCGACATGGTTTTCGGCAAAACAATGAAGTGACTAAAATGAACCAAAACATCGCTGTTGGGTCCAAGAAAGGGGATTGGGTGCATTCATTTCGTTTCTGGCCCGAATCGGTGTATCGTTTCGTTTTATGCCCGAATTGGTGCATTAGACGCAACCCCGACATGGTTTTTGGCACAATAACAAAACAGACAAAAATGAACTAGAACATCACTATTGGGTCCAAAAAAGTGAATTGGGTGCGTTCCTTTTGTTTCTGTCCCAAATCGGTGCATCGTTTTGTTTTGGGCCCGAATCGGTGCATTAAATGCACCCCGTCATGGTTTTCAGCACACAGTCTCCAAACAGACAAAAACGAAGCAAAACATCACTATTGGGTCCAAAAAAGTGGATGGGTGTGTTCGTTTCATTTCTGGTCCAACTCGGTGGATCGTTTCGTTTCAGCCCGAATCGGTGCATCGTTTCGTTTGAGACCCGAAATCGATGCATTAAATGCAACCCCGACATTTTTTCGCAACAGTAATGAAACCGACCAAAACGAACCAAAACATCACTATTGGTTCCGGAAAAGTGGATTGGGTGTGTTCGTTTCGTTTCAGTACCGAATCAGTGCTTCGTTTCGTTTCTGGCCCGAATCGGTGCATTAAATGCAACCCCGACATTTTTCGGTACAGTAACAAAACTGACGAAAACGAACCAAAATATCACTATTGTTTCCTATAAAGTGGATTGTGTGCGTTCGTTTCATTTCAAGCCCGAATCGGTGCATTAAATGCAACCCCGGTATGGTGTTTGGCACAATAATGAAACTGGCCGAATCGAATAAAAATATCACTATTGGGTCCAAAAAAGTGGATTGGGTGCGTTAATTTCATTTATGGCCGAATTAGTGCATCGTTTGGTTCAGGCCCGAATCAGTTCATTAAATGCACCCCGGTATGCTTTTCGGCACACGGTCTCGAAACAGACCAAAACGAACCAAAACATCACTATTGGGTCCAAAAAAGTGGATTGGGCGCGTTCGTTTCGTTTCTGGTCTAGATCGGTGGATCGTTTCATTTCAGGCCCTTATCGGTGCATCGTTTCGTTTTAGGCTCGAATCGGGGCATTAAATGCAACCCCGACATGGTTTTTGCCACAGTAACGAAACCGACCAAACCGAACCAAAACATCACTATTTGGTCCAAAAATTGGATTGGGTGCGTTCGTTTCATTTCTGGACTGAATCGGTGCATTAAATGCAACCCCGGCATGGTGTTTGGCACAATAATGAAAACTGACCGAATCGAAAAAAATATCACTATTGGGTCCAAAAAAGTGGATTTTGATCCGTTAATTTCATTTCTGGCCTAATCGGTGCATCATTTCGTTTTAGGCCCGAATCGGTTCATTAAATGCACCCCGACATGGTTTTCGGCAAAGTCTTGAAACTGGCCAAAGTGAACTAAAACATCACTATTGGGTCGAAAGAAGTGAATTGGGTGCGTTCATTTCGTTTCTGTCCCAAATCGGTTCATACTTTCGTTTTGGGCCCGAATCGGTGCATTAAATGCAACCCCAACATGATTTTTGTCACAACAATAAACTGACCAAAATGAACCAAAACATCACTATTGGTCCAAGAAAGGGGATTGAGTGTGTCCATTTTGTTTCTGGCCCGACTCGGTGTATCGTTTCGCTTTAGGCACGAATTGGTGCATTAAACTTAACCCCGGCATGGTTTTTTGCACAATAACGAAACTGACCAAAATGGACTAAAACATCACTATTGGGGTCCAAAAAAGTGGATTAGGTGCGTTTGTTTCGTTTCTGTCCCAAATCGGTGCATCGTTTCGTTTTGGGCCCGAATTGGTGCATTAAATGCACACCGGCATGGGTTTTGACACACAGTCTCGAAATAGACCAAAAGGAACCAAAATATCACTATTGGGTCCAAAAAAGTGGATTGGGTGCATTCATTTCGTTTTTGGTATAAAATGGTGGATTGTTTCATTTCAGGCCCGAATCGATGCGTCGTTTCGTTTCAGGGCCGAATTGGGGCATTAAATGCAACCCGGCATGGTTTTCGGCACAGTAACGAAACGGACCAAAACGAACCAAAAGATCACTATTGGGTCAAAAAAAGTGGATTGGGTGCGTTCGTTTCGTTGATCACCCGAATCGATGTATCGTTTCGTTTCTGGCCCGAATCGGTGCATCGTTTCCTTTCTGGCCTGAATCGGTGCATTAAATGCAACTCTGACATGGTTTTCGGTATGGTAACAAAACCGACCAAAACAAACCAAAATATCACTATTGTTTCCAAAAAAGTGGATTGTGTGCGTTCGTTTCATTTCAAGCCCAAATCGGTGCATTAAACGCAACGTCAGCATGGTGTTTGGCACAGTAATGAAACTGACCGAATCGAATAAATATATCACTATTGGGTCCAAAAAAGTAGATTGTGTGCATTAATTTCATTTCTGGCCGTATCGATGCATCGTTTCGTTTCAGGCCCGAATCGGTTCATTAAATGCACCCCGGCATGGTTTTCGGTACGGTCTCGAAACTGACCAAAACAAAACAAAACATCACTATTAGGTCCAAGAAAGGGGATTGGGTGTGTTCATTTCGTTACTGACCCAAATCGGTGTATCGTTTCGTTTTAGGCCCGAATTGGTGCATTAAACGCAACCCCAGCTTAGTTTTTGGCACCATAACGAAACTGACCAAAAAGAACTAAAACATCACTATTGGGTCGAAAAAAATTAATTGGGTCCGTTTGTTTCGTTTCTGTCCCAAATCGGTGCATCGTTTTGTTTTGGGCCCGCATTGGTGCATTAAATGCACCCCGACATGGTTTTTGGCACACATTCTCAGAACAGACCAAAATGAACCAAAACATCACTATTGGGTCCAACAAAGTGGATTGGGTGCGTTCGTTTCCTTTCTGGTCCAAATCGGTGCATCACTTCGTTTCAGGCCCGAATCGGTGTATCGTTTCGTTTCAGGCCCGAATCGGTGTATCGTTTCATTTCAGGCCCGAATCGGGGCCTTAAATGCAACCCCGACATGGTTTTCGGCAAAACAATGAAGTGACTAAAATGAACCAAAACATCGCTGTTGGGTCCAAGAAAGGGGATTGGGTGCATTCATTTCGTTTCTGGCCCGAATCGGTGTATCGTTTCGTTTTATGCCCGAATTGGTGCATTAGACGCAACCCCGACATGGTTTTTGGCACAATAACAAAACAGACAAAAATGAACTAGAACATCACTATTGGGTCCAAAAAAGTGAATTGGGTGCGTTCCTTTTGTTTCTGTCCCAAATCGGTGCATCGTTTTGTTTTGGGCCCGAATCGGTGCATTAAATGCACCCCGTCATGGTTTTCAGCACACAGTCTCCAAACAGACAAAAACGAAGCAAAACATCACTATTGGGTCCAAAAAAGTGGATGGGTGTGTTCGTTTCATTTCTGGTCCAACTCGGTGGATCGTTTCGTTTCAGCCCGAATCGGTGCATCGTTTCGTTTGAGACCCGAAATCGATGCATTAAATGCAACCCCGACATTTTTTCGCAACAGTAATGAAACCGACCAAAACGAACCAAAACATCACTATTGGTTCCGGAAAAGTGGATTGGGTGTGTTCGTTTCGTTTCAGTACCGAATCAGTGCTTCGTTTCGTTTCTGGCCCGAATCGGTGCATTAAATGCAACCCCGACATTTTTCGGTACAGTAACAAAACTGACGAAAACGAACCAAAATATCACTATTGTTTCCTATAAAGTGGATTGTGTGCGTTCGTTTCATTTCAAGCCCGAATCGGTGCATTAAATGCAACCCCGGTATGGTGTTTGGCACAATAATGAAACTGGCCGAATCGAATAAAAATATCACTATTGGGTCCAAAAAAGTGGATTGGGTGCGTTAATTTCATTTATGGCCGAATTAGTGCATCGTTTGGTTCAGGCCCGAATCAGTTCATTAAATGCACCCCGGTATGCTTTTCGGCACACGGTCTCGAAACAGACCAAAACGAACCAAAACATCACTATTGGGTCCAAAAAAGTGGATTGGGCGCGTTCGTTTCGTTTCTGGTCTAGATTGGTGGATCGTTTCATTTCAGGCCCTTATCGGTGCATCGTTTCGTTTTAGGCTCGAATCGGGGCATTAAATGCAACCCCGACATGGTTTTTGCCACAGTAACGAAACCGACCAAACCGAACCAAAACATCACTATTTGGTCCAAAAATTGGATTGGGTGCGTTCGTTTCATTTCTGGACTGAATCGGTGCATTAAATGCAACCCCGGCATGGTGTTTGGCACAATAATGAAAACTGACCGAATCGAAAAAAATATCACTATTGGGTCCAAAAAAGTGGATTTTGATCCGTTAATTTCATTTCTGGCCTAATCGGTGCATCATTTCGTTTTAGGCCCGAATCGGTTCATTAAATGCACCCCGACATGGTTTTCGGCAAAGTCTTGAAACTGGCCAAAGTGAACTAAAACATCACTATTGGGTCGAAAGAAGTGAATTGGGTGCGTTCATTTCGTTTCTGTCCCAAATCGGTTCATACTTTCGTTTTGGGTCCGAATCGGTGCATAAAATGCACCCCGACACGGTTTTCGGCACACAGTTTCAAATAGACCAAAACGAACCAAAAAATCACAATTGGGTCCAAAAGAGTAGATTGGGTGCGTTCGTTTCGTTTCTTGTCCAAATCGGTGCATCATTTCGTTTCAGGCCAGAATCGGTGCATCGTTTCAGTTCAGGCCCGAATCGGGGCATTAAATGCAACCCCGACATGATTTTCGCCATAGTAACGAAAGCAACCATATCGAACCAAAACATCACTATTGGGTTAGAAAAATTGGATTAGGTGGGTTCGGTTCGTTTCTGGCAAGAATCAGTGTATCCTTTCATTTTAGACCCGAATTGGTGCATTAAACACAACCCCCGCATGGTTTTCAACATAATAACAAAACTGACCAAAATGAACTAAAGCATCACTATTGGGTCCAAAAAAGTGAATTGGGTGCGTTTGTTTCGTTTCTGTCCCACATCGGTGCATCGTTTCGTTTCGGGCCCGAATCGATGCATTAAATGCAGCCCCGACATGGTATTCGGCACACACAGTAACAAAACTGACCAAAACAAACCAAAACATCAGTATTGGGTCCAAAAATTGGATTAGGTGCGTTCATTTCGTTTCATGCCTGAATCTGTGCATCGTTTCATTTCAGGCCCGAATCGGTGCATCGTTTCGTTTCAGGCCCGAATTGGGGCATTAAATGCAACCCCAACATGGTTTTTGCCATAGTAATGCAACCGACCAAAACGAACCAAAACAGCACCATTGTGTCCAAAAACGTGGATTTGGTGCATTAATTTCATTTCTGACCCGAATCGGTGAATCGTTTCGTCTCAGGCCCGAATCGATGCATTAAATGCAACCCCGGCATGGTTTTCGGAACAATAACAAAACTGACCACAACAAACAAAAACGTCAGTATTGGGTCCAAAAAAGTGGATTGGGTGAGTTCGTTTCGATTCTGGCCCGAATGGGTTCATCGTTTCGTTTCGGGCCCGAATCGGTGCATTAAATGCAACCCCGACATGATTTTCGGCACAACAATGAAACTGACCAAAACGAACCAAAACATCAGTATTGGTCCAAGAAGGGGGATTGAATGCGTTTATTTCGTTTCTGGCCCGACTCAGTGTATCGTTTCGTTTTAGGCCCGAATTGGTGCATTAAACGCAACCCCCGCATGGTTTTCAACATAATAACAAAACTGACCAAAATGAACCAAAACAACACTATTGAGTCCAAAAAAGTGGATTGGGTGCATTAATTTCATTTTTGATTCGAATCGGTGCATCATTTCGTTTCGGGCCCGAATCGATACATTAAATGCAGCCCAGGCATGGTTTTCGGCGCAGTAATAAAATTGACCTCAACAAACCAAAAGATTAGTCTATGGTCCCAAAAAGTGGATTGGGTGCATTCGTTTAGATTCTGGCCCGAATCGGTGCATCGTTTCGATTCTGGCCCGAATCGGTGCATTAAATGCAACCCCAACATGATTTTTGTCACAACAGTAAACTGACCAAAATGAACCAAAACATCACTATTGGTCCAAGAAAGGAGATTGAGTGGGTCCATTTTGTTTCTGGCCCGACTCGGTGTATCGTTTCGCTTTAGGCACGGTTTTTTTGCACAATAACGAAACTGACCAAAATGAACTAAAACATCACTATTGGGGTCCAAAAAAGTGGATTGGGTGCGTTTATTTCGTTTCTGTCCCAAATCAGTGCATCGTTTCGTTTTGGGCCCGAATTGGTGCATTAAATGCACCCCGACATGGTTTTTGGCACACAGTCTCAGAACAGACCAAAATGAAGCAAAACATCACTATTGGGTCCAACAAAGTGGATTGGGTGCGTTCGTTTCCTTTCTGGTCCAAATCGGTGCATCATTTCATTTCCGGCCCGAATCGGTGTATCGTTTCATTTCAGGCCCGAATCGGGGCCTTAAATGCAACACCGACATGGTTTTTGGCACAATAACGAAACTGACAAAAATGAACTAGAACATCACTATTGGGTCCAAAAAAGTGAATTGGGTGCGTTCCTTTTGTTTCTGGCCCAAATCGGTGCATCGTTTTGTGTTGGGCCCGAATCGGTGCATTAAATGCACCCTGACATGGTTTTCAGCACACAGTCTCGAAACAGACCAAAACGAAGCAAAACATCACTATTGGGTCCAAAAAAGTGGATTGGGTGCGTTCATTTCATTCCTGGTCCAACTCGGTGGATTGTTTCGTTTCAGGCCCGAATCGGTGCATCGTTTCGTTTGAGGCCTGAAATCGATGCATTAAATGCAACCCCGACATTATTTCGCAACAGTAATGAAACCGACCAAAACGAACCAAAACATCACTATTGGTTCCGGAAAAGTGGATTGGGTGTGTTCGTTTCGTTTCAGTACCGAATCAGTGCTTCATTTTGTTTCTGGCCCGAATCGGTGCATTAAATGCAACCCCGGCATTTTTCGGTACAGTAACAAAACTGACGAAAACGAACCAAAATATCACTATTGTTTCCTATAAAGTGGATTGTGTGCGTTCGTTTCATTTCAAGCCCGAATCGTTGCATTAAATGCAAGCCCGGTATGGTGATTGACACAATAATGAAACTGACCGAATCGAATAAAAATATCACTATTGGGTCCAAAAAAGTGGATTGGGTGCGTTAATTTCATTTATGGCCGAATTAGTGCATCGTTTGGTTCAGGCCCGAATCGGTTCATTAAATGCACCCCGGTATGCTTTTCGGCACACGGTCTCGAAACAGACCAAAACAAACCAAAACATCACTATTGGGTCCAAAAAAGTGGATTGGGCGCGTTCGTTTCGTTTCTGGTCTAGATCGGTGGATCGTTTCATTTCAGGCCCTTATCGGTGCATCGTTTCGTTTTAGGCTCGAATCGGGGCATTAAATGCAACCCCGACATGGTTTTTGCCACAGTAACGAAACCGACCAAACCGAACCAAAACATCTCTATTTGGTCCAAAAATTGGATTGGGTGCGTTCGTTTCATTTTTGGACCGAATCTGTGCATTAAATGCAACCCCGGCATGGTGTTTGGCACAATAATGAAAACTGACTGAATCGAAAAAAATATCACTATTGGGTCCAAAAAAGTGGATTTTGATGCGTTAATTTCATTTCTGGCCTAATCGGTGTATCGTTTCGTTTTAGGCCCGAATCGGTTCATTAAATGCACCCCGGCATGGTTTTCGGCACAGTCTTGAAACTGGCCAAAGTGAACTAAAACATCACTATTGGGTCGAAAAAAGTGAATTGGGTGCGTTCATTTCGTTTCTGTCCCAAATCGGTGCATCGTTTCGTTTTGGGCCTGAATCGGTGCATAAAATGCACCCCGACATGGTTTTCGGCACACAGTTTCGAAAAGACCAAAACGAACCAAAAAATCACAATTGGGTCCAAAACAGTAGATTGGGTGCGTTCGTTTCGTTTCTGGTCCAAATCGGTGCATCATTTCGTTTCAGGCCAGAATCGGTGCATCGTTTCATTTCAGGCCCGAATCGGGGCATTAAATGCAACCCCGACATGATTTTCGCCATAGTAACGAAAGCAACCACATCGAACCAAAACATCACTATTGGGTCAGAAAATTTGGATTAGGTGGGTTCGGTTCGTTTCTGGCCTGAATCAGTGTATCCTTTCATTTTAGACCCGAATTGGTGCATTAAACACAACCCCCGCATGGTTTTCAACATAATAACAAAACTGACCAAAATGAACTAAAGCATCACTATTGGGTCCAAAAAAATGAATTGGGTGCGTTTGTTTCGTTTCTGTCCCACATCGGTGCATCGTTTCGTTTCGGGCCCGAATCGATGCATTAAATGCAGCCCCGACATGGTATTCGGCACACACAGTAACAAAACTGACCAAAACGAACCAAAACATCAGTATTGGGTCCAAAAAGTGGATTGGGTGCGTTCATTTCCTTTCATGCCTGAATCGGTGCATCGTTTCATTTCAGGCCCGAATCGGTGCACGTTTCGTTTCAGGCCCGAATTGGGGCATTAAATGCGACCCCGACATGGTTTTTGCCATAGTAATGAAACCGACCAAAACGAACCAAAACAACACCATTGGGTCCAAAAACGTGGATTTGGTGCATTAATTTCATTTCTGACCCGAATCGTTGAATCGTTTCGTCTCAGGCCCGAATCGATGCTTAAATGCAACCCCGGCATGGTTTTCGGAACAATAACAAAACTGACCACAACAAACAAAAACATCAGTATTGGGTCCAAAAAAGTGGATTGGGTGAGTTTGTTTCGATTCTGGCCCGAATCGGTGCATCGTTTCGTTTCGGGCCCGAATCGGTGTATTAAATGCAACCCCGGCATGATTTTCGGCACAACAATGAAACTGACCAAAATGAACCAAAACATCAGTATTGGTCCAAGAAGGGGGATTGAGTGCGTTTATTTCGTTTTTGGCCCGACTCGGTGTATCGTTTCGTTTTAGGCCCGAATTGGTGCATTAAACGCAACCCCCGCATGGTTTTCAACATAATAACAAAACTGACCAAAATGAACCAAAACAGCACTATTGGGTCCAAAAAAGTAGATTGTGTGCATTAATTTCATTTCTGCCGAATCGATGCATCGTTTCGTTTCAGGCCCTAATCGGTTCATTAAATGCACCCCGGCATGGTTTTCGGTACGGTCTCGAAACTGACCAATAGCACGGACAATCCTTGCTACCTACTCACTTGTAATACATTATTTCATACATGCATGCGTCAAATATGATGTATCCTTTAAGGTTGTACCTAGTTTTTCATTATCCTATCCTTGTTTACCTTGGATTTATTGCATATGGGTAGAATTTGCTAGGCGCAGCTACTGTCACCTTTATTTAACTGTTAAACTTGTATTAATGGTCCACTTCAACCTTAACGTTAAAACTTGCTTTTTAGCAACATGGATTAAGGAGCTAGAGCATGTGTTGTGTGCTTTGTTCTAGTGTCTCCCTCTAAGGACCGGTTCTTTAAGCTGCAATGTAGGAGCCTGTCGCCACCGCTAGAACTATAATGGCTCTGGTCTTGGACAAGTAGCTTGTACGGCTCTAGCTTGACAGTGGTTACCGAGGGGCCAACGGCGTTGTGGGAGGCAAGGCACGGGGTGTTTTCCCGATTCCACCGAGGACGGTAGCCCCGTCGGCTAAGTCTCGTTAGACCCAGTCCCGTGTTGGGAGTCTCAGCGATTGAGGACTCCGCGCGTTGCGCATTGTTAGGTGGATACCCGCGCTCTTGATGCCATCGACCCCCTTACGGTGGACTCCGTAGGCGTACGTCGATCTCGGTGCCTAAGGACTCACCACCTTGTAGTACCCCAGCGGCTACTGTCTTGTTAGGGTGTCTTGTGAAAAGCCTCGTAGCGTCCCTATGCAGTCACACCTCGGAAGTGTCGATGTGCGTGGTTGGGTGCAAAGTTCCTTTGAACATTTACGCGACTGGTGGGCAAAGGGCGAAACCTCTGCAGAGTGTAAATCGATCATGATAGCCTTGCTCAGGGTCACGAGCGGCCTGGATCCTTTTTGATTAGAAGATGATGTTTATTTATACTTAATGTCACTTATACCTTATTAATTGGGTTTCAACCGGGTTTCATTCACTTGTAGTAACTTGGATAATGTTAAAACGAACCAACTAAAAGTGCTAATGCAGTTGAGCCGTGTCTAGCCTTTTTGAGCCTTCATAACCCGTGCTATACTTGCTAAGTAATTGTTTTACTTACACTTGCTATTTATTCAACAAAATCCCGGACGGGTAACAGATTGGGATGTGCATGAGTCTGCTGCTGAGTTTCCAGAAGATCTACCGTACTACTGAGTTGTGTTCTCCCAGTCAGAGTCCCTGTGGAGTGCGGCTTCATTTAGAGAGAGTTTTCAGTCTTCCGCTATATTGGTTAGTTTATTTATGATGCACTCTGATGTAAAACTCTTTTTATTCGAGTAATATATTCAGCATATGTTCTTTGTTTACCATATTTGTTTGCTATATGTGTACTGAGACTTCCTGGGCACACATATGGCCACATTCGGGTTTCTGTGTAAATCTGGGTGTGACAGATTGGTATCAGAGCTATGCTGACTGTAGGATCGCAGCTTAGTTAGAACGGTTGGTAAAACTTTAAGAGACCACCATGATTTTGTGACACGGATCATTTTAGTTGCGCTTTTCAAAACTCAATGCTGTCGAGTCTTGTGTGAATCATGTCTGTAAGTGCTTGTTTGGTTGTTATTATGCCAATGCGTGATTTGGATCTTTGGAATGATTGTGTAGTTGGGCTCCCTCTGTTTTTCCCGTACCTCCTTGTTTTTCTTGCTATCTTTTCCTCATGAATCAAGTGGAAAACATCAAGATGGAGGACAGAAGGCGATCATCGTAATAAAGAAACGAAGCAAAAGAAGATTTGGAGTAGAAGGTTTGCAACTATATCAGCACAGAAAGTGAAGAAGCATGGTGATCCAACTCCAGAAGATCTCTGTTTTCAGAATCATATTGTTTCGTCTCCTCCTTGCTCCTATTCTTTGCGAATCTCGGGACGAGATTCAGTTTAAGGGGGGTAGTTTGTCACACCCCAAAATTTTCGAATTTTGGGATGTGAATTTTTAACGTAATTAATACAATATTTTTCTCAATTTTCTAAAATTTTCCAAGCTTTGTTTAAATTTACAAGGAATTTATAGTAGAAAAAAATATATTTATGAATTATAAATAAATTACTTTGAATGCTGCATTCATGCTGCTGCATTGAGTTTTGCTTGCTTGTGAATTAAATTGGAATTTAAATTCTGTTTAAATTCGGATTTAATTTGCATTTGTTTGAGCGTTAGAAAAAGTTCTTTAGCCTGAGTCCACTTTTGCTCCCTAAACTCTCCCTCTGGTCCAACTGCGCCCCTTCCTTTCTTTCCCCTCAGCTCGGCCCAACCCGCTTCGCCTCCCGCGGGCGGCCCAAATTCCTCTCGCAGCCGAAAGTCTGCTTCTGCCCCCTCCACTCTTTTCCCCGGCTCAACTTCACCCCTCCTCTCTTTTCTTTCCCCCGCGGCCCACAGCTCCGCTGCAGCCCATCACCGCTGCGCAGCCCGCTCGCTCCTCCAGCCCACTCCGCGGCCAGCTCTCCCGCACCGGCCCACGCAGCCGCGCCGGCCCACGTCCCCCGCCCCCATTTCCTTCCCTCGGCCCAGCTCGCGCCCCGCGCCAGCCCAACAGCACCGCCGGCCCACTCCCGCTCTCCCTCCCTCTCCTTTCACTGCCGGACGGGCCCCGCATGGCAGGGCCATCCCCTACCTCCAGTAGGGCCGCGCCCGAGCAGAGCTCGGCCTCGGCCGCGCCTTGGCCCATCCCCGCGGCACCCGGGCCACCTCGGAGGCTTCCCCGAACCTTCCCGCGCCCGCACCTTCCTTCCTCGGCTCGCTCCCTGCATGGAAACCAATCCCTAAGGAAGGCGGAGCCCCGCCGCCGCCGTCCCCCGATTCTTGGCCTGCACGTCAGGACCCTTCCCCGGGGCTATATAAACAGAGCCGCCGAGCCCCAACACCTCCACCAACCCTCGCTCCCGAACCCCAAGCCACCACCAGCGCCTCTCCCCTCCCGAGCCGAGCGGCGCCATTGGCCGCCGCGATCAATTTCCGCCGGTCGCCGCCCTCTGCTCGGCGAAGAGCCGTCCAGGAGCTTCTCCCAGGGGTAACGCAGCTATCCGCTCCATCCAACTCCCCTGGTTCCCCTGATTCGAGGCTAATCGCCGCCGTTCCCCTTTTTCCAGAGCCGCCGGAGCCGCCCCTCCCCATCGATCCACCGCGCTGACGCCGCTCTGTCCCGGTCAGCACCGTCTCGACTTCCTTCGCGTGGTGGTAAGCTTCACTCCGAGCTGCACATTGCCCTCTCTCTCGCTCTCTAGCCCTTCACGCACGCTCACCGGAGCCTCCCGGCCGCCGGTCGTCGTCGAGCTCCGCCATCGCTGCCTTACTGCCGAATTGTTCACCCTGGCCAGGTTTGTCGAGCCTCTGCGAGTCCGTAGGACCAAGCCGCGTCCAAAACCGACCCCCATAGCGTCACACCGTCGTCACCCACCCTCGCCGGAGCCCATCTCCGCCGCTCGCCGTCGCAAGCCACCTCCGCCGTCTCTTTTGCCGAACAGAACCCTATGGGTGAACTTGTTGTGTTCCTGTGAGTCCGTAGGTGCAACCCGCTTCGCGAACGGAGGCCCCTGGCGTCAACTCGCGTTTCGCCGGTGAGAGCTCCGCCGCGATTCGTGGCGGCGCCGCCGCACACCCGACCCCGCCGGCGTCCCCTTCCCCCATAACGATCCTAGCCCTTAGATCTAGATCGGACGGCCGCCACGCGTCCCCGTTCCAAGTCAAACTTGGAGCATACCGGGCAACCCCCGGTCTGCCGGGAGGTTTTGTTAAAGAGCCCCTGAATTTCTTTAAAATCAACCCGCCGTCCACATAGTTCAAAACTTAATTACAGTTATGCCCCTAGTTTACGAATAGGTCCCTGAGCTTTCTGTCTTATACCTCCCGAAGTCCAGCCGCGGCATTTTTAGGGTTTAGCCCTCCTGTTTTAATATGAAATTACATATAAGCCCTTGGTTTTTCACAAATAGGTCCCTGGAAACTTCAAAACCTTGCCAGCAAGTCCCTGAACCTTAGAAACGTCGTAACTTCCTCGTTTTAGCTCCGATTAGTGTGATTTTCGCGCTCATGTGTTCGTAGCGAAGCGTAGAATATTTCTAGCTCCTGTTTTTGTACTGTTTTCACTGTTGGTGTACTGTTTCTAATAGAATACTCTTGTTTGCATGTACTGGCTTGTGTGGATGCTTGTGTGGTGATTCGTGTCCAGTTGGTGAGCCGTTGCCGTTGGAGTTTGAGTACGAGGACCTTCAGAAGCCGGACTTGTAGCAGCCGCGGCACTTTGAGGAAGGCAAGTTATAGCACGGACAATCCTTGTTACCTACTCACTTGTAATACATTATTTCATACATGCATGCGTCAAATATGATGTATCCTTTAAGGTTGTACCTAGTTTTTCATTATCATATCCTTGTTTACCTTGGATTTATTACATATGGGTAGAATTTGCTAGGCGTAGCTACTGTCACCTTTATTTAACTATTAAACTTGTATTAATGGTCCACTTCAACCTTAACGTTAAAACTTGCTTTTTAGCAACATGGATTAGGGAGCTAGAGCATGTGCTGTGTGCTTTGTTCTAGTGTCTCCCTCTAAGGACCGGTTCTTAAAGCGGCAACCCAGGAGCCTGTCGCCACCGCTAGAACTATAATGGCTCTGGTCTTAGACAAGTAGCTTGTACGGCTCTAGCTTGACAGTGGTTACCGAGGGGCCAACGGCGTTGTGGGAGGCAAGGCAAAACTCAATGACCTCCTCTATCCCATAGCCCTTAGAGATGCTTCCTTCTGGCCGAGCACGATTACAAATGTATTTCTTTAGTACACCCATGAATCTCTCAAATGGGAACATATTGTGTAAGAATACTGGACCGAGAATACAAATCTCATTGACAAGGTGAACTAGGAGATGCATCGTGATATTGAAGAATGATGGAGGAAATATCAATTCAAATCTAACAAGGATTTGGACCACATCATTCTGTAGTGCTGTGAGATGCTTTGCATCAATTACCTTTTGAGAAATTGCATTGAGGAATGCACAGAGCTTTACGATGGCTAGTCGGACACTCGGGCAGGACCGCCCTCAATGCCATGGGGAGAAGTTGTGCCATAAACACGTGGCAGTCGTGAGACTTTAGGTTCATGAATTTTTTCTCCGCCATATTTACTATTCCTTTTAAATTCAAGGAATAGCCAGATGGGACCTTGATACTGTTCATGCATTCAAACAGGTTGTCCTTCTCTTCTTTGCTAAGAGTATAGGATGCAGGATTTAAGTATTGTCATATGTTTTCCCTCTTCTCCAGATGTAGGCCAGATCGTTCTGCCATTCGTTTCAGTTCTAGCCTTGCTTCTAGCGTGTCTTTCATCTGCCCGTACGTGCCTAAAAATCCAAGCAAGTTCACATAAAGATTCTTCGTTAGGTGCATCACGTCAATTGCGTTGCGGACCTCCAAGACTTTCCAATATGGCAGCTCCCAAAATATGGATTGCTTCTTCCACATGGCCGTCCTTCCATCTTCATCGTTTGGAACTTGTTGGCTATCGGGTCCCTTTCCGAAGACAACCTTGACATCCTTTACCATATCAAATACGTCGTCACCGCTAAGATGCGGTGGCTTAGGGTGGTGGTCTGCCTTCCCTTGGAAATGTTTACCTTTTTTTCTAACTTGACGTTTGATAGGAAGAAACTGACGATGGCCCATGTACACAACATTTCTGCAATGTTTCAGATACATGCTGTCAGTTTTATCTAAACAATGCGTGCATGCCCTGTATCCCTTGTTTGATTGCCCTGAGAGGTTACTAAGAGCCAGCAAATCATTGATGGTTACGAACAACAGGGCTCGCAGGTTAAAATCCTCTTGTAAGTGCTCATCCCACATGCGTACACCTTGTTCGCTCCATAACAACAGAACTTCTTCGACCAAAGGCCTTAGATACACATCAATGTCATTGCTAGGTTGCTTTGGCCCTTGGATAAGAACAGACATCATAATGAACTTTTTCTTCATGCAGAGCCATAGAGTCACGGGCCAAGTGCTATGGCTGCTGCTTATTTCACCAAAAGGATTCATGCCATCCATACTCAAACTAAATCTTATGTTCCGTGCATCCTTTGCAAAATCTTCAAAAGTACGATCGACGTTTCTCCACTGGGCCCCATCGGCAGGGTGCCTTAACATCCCGTCTGCCTTGAGACCTTCTTTGTGCCATCGCATCATCTTAGCATGCTCTTTGTTTCTAAAGAGACGCTTCAATCGTGGGATTATAGGAGAGTACCACATCACCTTGGTGGGAATCTTTTTAACGGGACTCTCCCCCTCTACTTCACCAGGGTCGTCTCTTCTGATCTTATATCTCAACGCGCCACATACCGGACCTGCATTCAATCCCTCGTATGCCGCGCCGTGGTACATGATGCAGTCATTAGGACATGTATGTATCTTCTGCACTTCCAATCCTAGGGGGCAAACAAGTTGCTTTGCTTCGTAGGTTGACGATGATAGTTCGTTATCCTTAGGAAGCATCTTCTTTATGAGCTTCAGTGACTTCCCAAATCCCTTGTCAGACGTACCATATCTTGCATTCCATTGCAACAAGTCTAGAGTGCTGCCAAGTTTTTTCAATCCATCTTCGCAACCCGGTTACAAGAATTTCTTGTGGTCCTCTAGCATGTGCTGGTACTTCATCCTCTCCATCTCGCTTTCGGCGGCCTCCTACGCATCGCGGATAGCCTTACCAAGATCATCGACTTGCTCACTGCCATTGTCATTATTATCACCTACATCTTCTTCTACCTCATCCATTTGAGTACCATAACTGTTGGGGGCGATCATTAGGGGTACCCAAACCTATAGGATAATCACCCTTGTTAAAACACTAACAATTGCCAAACTCATGCACATATCAGAAAAGAGGAAAGCAAATAAAGGCCCACAGCCCAACAAGAGTCAAAGGCCCAGTCGAGGCACCTCGCTGGGGGCCTCAACGCGCACCTCAATCTCCGCTTCGCTCAAGGGAAGTGACCCCTCGAGCGAATCGGCAAGCTCCATCTCGGTCGAGGCTTGAGGGTCGAGCTTCGAGCAACCCACAAAATGGGAAAAGCTCCGCCTCAGTTGAGACCTCCGCCCCGACAAACAATTAATGATACTCGTCACTGCCGTGCATCCAAAGTCGAAAAGGCAAATCTCTCACCACGCCGCTCTGACAGCCACGACCCCCCGTCGCATCTGCCAACTCCCGTCACTATGCTGCCAACCGAGGCTCTGTGCGGACATGTTGGCGCTGTGCGAACAAAGCACGTCATTACGAGCTCCTGTGCTACCAACTCAGGTGACCTGAAGCCCTCGATCGGGCAGGAGAGACCCTCGAGCAAGTAACAGGATAAGGAGGAAGGACGACGGAGGCATGGCGGGCCATCCCGAGTACTATGCGACCATCCCCGGTGCTGTGCGAACACGCCGCCACTACGCGAATAGGGCCGGGTCATTCCTACTCCCTGTGCTGCCAACTCCCGCAGTAGTTTTCCACGGAAAGGGCTGTGCACCGGCATGGGGGACCCTCGAATTGGCATACGGATGAGTCACTACGACAGGCTGGTCAGCTCAGACCCTCGAAACTATTCCGTGGCATCAGCACCAGTACAAGAACCCATCACGGGGACGACAACGCCGCGCAACAGTGGCCAAGGACAAGGGGCCACGCCCGGCGCCACGCCTACGACTATGCAACAAGTGTATCTGCACGTTGACACACACCTGTAACCCCTCCTCCTTGGTCTATAAAAGGAGAGACGCACGCTCATGCAGGGGGACGACGAAGAATCAATCGATCGATCAGAGAACAATAGACAACCCACGCACTCCACACTCCATGATATTGGCACTCTACCTCAATCATCATCATCTGGGACTTGGAGGCCTAGCCTCTTCTCCCAACCTGCTTGTATCCCCTACTACTCGCAGTCCGGTGCAGGATAATACATTGCACACACCTTCTTTGCTAGACGTACGGTCTTACGACCGGAACCAGGATAATCTTGTGTCATTGCATTACCTTCTGCATCAACCATCAAGGGTGGGAACACAACGCATTTCTGGTTGGTGTCGGGACCACGATTTCCAAACACTGGCAGTGGCGCGCCAGGTAGGGGTAGCGCTGTGATCGACCACATCATCCACTATCTCCCTTGATGGCAACCCGTGTCGTACGCGACAATCCCTTTCCGATGGGGACATCGGACCCACTTCCCGCCGAATTCGAAATCCGGTTCGGGAGCCTCGAGTTTAGGGCGACTGGCAATGGTTACCACATGCCGCTCCTTACGAGGAGCGCTGGTGTGGGCACACCAGCCCCACTCCCGTCGTCACCACCACCACACAGGAAGCGTTCGCGCCAACGCGCGCGGCGAACACGCGCGGAACGATGCAGAGCGGCCGCGCCGGCTCCCCCAAGCGGGTTGGGGCCGGCACGCCTAACCCTGCGACAGTGGCAAAGAACATGCAGCCAGCGACATCAGGCACAACATCGCACCCAGCCGAGGATAGCACGGCCGACCCGTCGCTGGTCCCCGGCGAGATGCACACCACAACCATGACCAACTCCACGTCAGTTGGCACGGACCTGACGGAGTATGAGGATCTGCCAGGGCACCATCTGCTCTCAAAGCGCAATGTAACACCCTAAAAATGCCCATTTTAAAATTTGGTAATTAAATCGCTTTTATTTATTTTATGCTCATATTTATCTAGTGAAAACAATTATTTATGAGAAATAAAATCAAAGATAAGGCTAGAAACACTTTTGATGCAATCATGCTGGCTGCATTGAGTTTCGTTTGTTTGAAGTTCAAATCAGATTTTAAAATCCAATTCAAATTTCGCTTTTAGGCTTTGCCTTCTATTTCCTTTTCTGGCGCTGGGCCGTTTCCTTTTCGAGACCGTCGTTTTCGACAAGGACTCTAGCTCGAGACCGACTCCGACGCTGCCGCCTTCGCCGAATCTTTCCCTGACGCGCACGCCAAGACTTGGACTCGAGATCGGACTTTGCTCTATTTATAGTCGCCTTTAGTCGCCACCTTGATTCTCCTTCTAATTCATCTCAATCGTGCCGCAACCCTAGTTGTTGTTCTCGCCGAGAAGTTCCGCCTCGCTCGAGACTGTTCTCGTCGGAAGAAGTTCCGCCTCGCTCGAGACGCCCCCTCGATCTTCGCCGTCGAAGCTTCGCACTCATCGGAAAGCACTCCAGGAGGTTCGCCTTGAAAACCCGAAGCCCTCCATAGCGTTCTTGCTCCGATTCTTGCCGTGTTTTGCGCTAATTTTGGTCCGCTGTCGACCCAGTAGTTTCTCCGCCGCTGTGTTCGAGCGTCGCTAGCGTCAAGCCTCGAAGCCAGCATGCCCCTCGAAAAGCCGTTTTGTTTTGAGCCATTAGATCTAGATCCAACGCCGCCGCGTCAGTTCGAGGCCCTACTCGAACCGGAGGGTGCCTTCGAAGCTGACTGTTTTGCAAAACAAGCCCTTCCCGTTTTCAAAATCAACCCGCAGTCCAACTTAGTTCAAAAGCATTTACAAATAAGTCCTTTTTCTTTTGTTTTAACCCTCGAAACTTTCGCAGTTTAGCCTCGAACCGTAGAGACGCCATAGCTTCTTTGTTTTAGCTCCGATTAGAGTGATTTTTGCGCTCTTGTGTTCGTAGCAAAGCGTAAATTAGTTTCGAAGCTTTCTTTCTTCTGTTCTTTATTGTTTGGTGTACTGTTCTAATAGATTAATATTGTTTGTATGTACTGGCTTGTTCGGTTGCTTGTGTGTTCCTTCGAGAGTCCAGTTGGTGAGCCGTTCGCGTTTGAGTTCGAGGGGTACCAGGGCCAGCAGTATCAGGAACAGCAGCAGCAACAGCAGTTTGTAGAAGGCAAGTACAGCACGGACAATCCTTGCTACCTAAACACACCTTTACACTATTTACTGCATATGCATGTGTCTAAATTGTTCCTATTAAGGTTATTCCTAGCTTTGTTTATCCTATACCTTGATTACCCTGGGTTATTGCATTTGGGTAGACCTTTGCTAAGCGCCGCTACTGTCACCAATGTTTAACTGTTAATCTTGACTTAATGGTTCACTTCAATGTTAATGGTAAAACACGCTTTTTAGCAACATGGATCAGGGAGCTAGGGCGTATGCTTTATGCTTGGCCCTAGTGTCTCTCCGTAAGGACTGGTTCTTAAAGCGGCAACCCAGGAGCCTGTCGCCACCGCCGGAACTATAATGGCTCTGGTCTTGGACAAGTAACTTGTACGGCTCTAATTCAACAGTGGTTACCGGTGGGCCACCGGCGTTATGGGAAGCATGGGTGAGAGTATGGTTTGATCCACCGAGGACGGAATAGCCGTTGGCTATGCCCTCGTGAGGCACAGTCCCGTGTGGGAGCTTCCGTATGGCGGGGGTTCTACACGTTGCGCTATTTAATTCCTGCTTTTGCATTACTTTTCTGCGATTGGACGCCATTGACCCCCTCGTGCTGCGGCACGGGCGTAAGTCAGTCTCGGTGCCTTGGGTCATGCTGCCTAGGTTGTACCATAACGGCTACTGTTTTGTTAAAGTGTCTTGTGAAAAGCCTCGTAGCGTCCCTATGCAGTCACACCTCGGAAGTGTTGATGTGCGTGGTTGGGTGCAAAGTTCTTCTGAACTTTTACGCGACTGGTGGGTAAAGGGCGAAACCTCTGCAGAGTGTACAATCTATCATGATAGCCTTGCTCAGGGTCACGAGCGGCCTGGATCCTTTTTGATTAGAAGATGATGTTTATTATTACTGTTTAATGCCTACTTCTACTTAAATAATTGGGGAAATTCAACCGGGATTCACATAAATGCTGTATCCTCGAGATACTCTCGATTACCTTCGAGACTCCCTCGAATACCCTCGAGAGACCCTCGAATCCAACTAAAATCAGCCAACTAAAAATGCGAATGCAGTACAGCCGAGTCAAACCTTACTTTTAGCCTTCATTAACTGTGCTGTATTTGCTAAGTAACTCTGTTACTTACACTTGCTGTTGTTATTATTTTTGGGCAAAATCCCGGATGGGTAACAGATGGATTAGAAGGTACTGCTACCGTCGAATTTCTTGAAGATCTGCCTTTCTACTAGCTGTGCTCAACCAGTCAGTGTCCCTGTGGATTATGGACTTCGGCTTCGTTTAGATTAGAGAGAGTTTGCTTAAGAGTCTTCCGCTGTAAATTTTCATTAAGTTTGAGTCAAACTCTGATGTAAAACCATTTTATTCGAGCATATGTACTCTGTTTATCATATTTGTTATCTATATGTGTTCTGTGGACTTCCTGGGCACACATATAGAAGCATTCGGGTTTCTGTGTAAATCCGGGTGTGACAGATTGGTATCAGAGCCGTGCTGACTGTAGGATCACAGCCTAGTTAGAATGGTTGAAAAATCCTTAGGAGACCACCCTGATTTTGTTTCAGATCATTTAGTTGCGTTTTTCAAAAAACCAGTGCAGTCGAGTTTTGAGTGAATCATGTCTTTGGGTGCTTGACTTTACTGTTATTATGCTTATGTTTGATTTGGATCTTTGTAATGATTGTGATGGTCATAGATGCAAGTCTATCTCCATCTAGTTGTAGGACTAAGGTTTAAGGAATATTAGTGAATAAATAGTCGGGTTAGCTATCTCCTTTGCTCTTCCTCTGTCTTACTCTCTATACCTCCGAATCACATCTTTTCAAGTACTGGTATCTTCTTATGCACCATCTGCAAGCATGGGTTATCTAATACCAGTTGGCGGAAATACTGATGGGAGATTTCTTGATATGGTAGATGGTTAACACCAGAAGCAACCCCGGAGGCAGTGGAAGCATCCAGAACCAGAACCCACCACCTCCACCACCGCCACTCACCATGGAGCAGATGATGCAGATGCAACTTCAGCTGACACAGCAGATGGCGCAAACCATAGCACTGATGCAGCAGAATCAGCAGAACCCGCCCCAACCGCACTACGTGCAACCCCGAGATAAAAGGGGCGAGTTTATGAAGGGACGCCCTCCTACCTTCAACAAGTCTAGCGACCCAATGCAAGCAGAAGACTGGCTCAAGGCAGTGGAACGTCAGCTGGACATCGCACAGTGCAACGACCGGGAGAAGGTGTTGTATGGAAGTGGACAGCTCCAGGGAGCAGCTTTGGATTGGTGGGATGCGTACCAGTATGCTCACCCCAATCGTGATCAGATCACTTGGCAGGAGTTCTGCGACAGCTTCCGTTCTCACCACGTGCCGGAAGCTCTGATGACCTTGAAGAAGAAGGAGTTCCTGGCATTGAAGCAAGAAGGTATGAGTGTCACCGCTTATCGTGACAAGTTCATTGAGTTGGCCCGTTATGCTCTAGAGGACGAGAATACGGATAGGAAGAAGCAGACCCGATTCCGTGATGGCCTGCATGATACACTCCAGTACCAGCTCCTGTGCTCTAGGTTCGCCACTTTTCAAGAACTGGTGGATAGCGCACTACTGCTGGAGCACAAGCGCCGTGAGATGGAGGAGAAGAAGAGGAAGCTTCAAGGCACACCGTCAGGAAGCAATGTTCGCCCTCGCTTCAATCCTCAGCAAGGAAACCAGCAGATGGTGACTCCACAGCGTTTCCAAGGACAGTCTGGTTCGATGAACCGCAACCAGTATCAGCTACGACCCCAGTATCAGCAGCGTCCCCCGTACCTACCAGCACCACCTCAGCAGCGACCCTCGAACCAGCCACAGAATGGTCCTGTTCAACGCCCCAATCCGGCCAGCAATACGCCTACAGCACCAAGGTGTTTCGGATGTGGTGATCTGGGACACTATGCCAGCGCCTGCCCTCGAAAGGCTCAGAACACCGTCGAACAGAACAGTAATTCGAGGGTTGGACAACCCCCGAATCAGAATGGGAATCAGCAGCAGAATCCAGCGAGGGGCAAGGTCAACCACATGGGAGCTGAGACCCTCGAAGGAGCCACAGATGTCGTTGTGGGTACGTTCCCTATCAACTCGACTCTCGCAACTGTTTTGTTTGATACTGGAGCTTCACATGCTTTCATATCTGCTACGTTCGTGAAAAAGAATATGATGATGTTGCAACCTATGGGGAACCCCATGGTAGTTAGTTCACCTGGGGGAGAACAGCGAGCCACTTTACGTTGCCCCTGTATCACCGTCACAATAAGGGGGGTAGACTTTGTGGCGAACCCAATAGTCCTAGAAACACTTGGGTTTGACTTGATTTTGGGTATGAGTTGGTTAGCCAGATATGATGGGGTGATTCAATGTGCCAAAAGAACAGTGCAATTGACAGCGAAGACTGGTGAGAAAGTGGAATACCAAGCAGCTAGCCCAGTGGGACACAATCAGATCTACCAAGCCGAAGGTGTAGCACTGGAAGACATCAGAGTGGTGTGCGAATTTCCAGACGTGTTTCCAGATGAGTTACCAGGTATGCCCCCAGACCGCGAAGTTGAATTTGTTATTGATCTTAAGCCTGGTACCGCACCTATAGCTAAGAGGCCATATAGAATGGGAGTAAAAGAACTAGAGAAACTTAAGGAGGAATTAAGGGCATTGTTAGCAAAAGGGTATATTCGTCCTAGTTCGTCCCCTTGGGGAGCACCAGTTTTGTTTGTGGATAAGAAAGATGGGACCCAGAGATTGTGTGTGGATTATCGAGCTTTGAATGAAGTGACCATCAAGAACAAGTACCCGTTGCCAAGGATTGATGATCTCTTCGACCAGTTGAAAGGAGCGTGTGTGTTCTCTAAGATCGATCTCCGGTCCGGTTACCATCAGATGAGGATACGAGTGTCTGACATCCCCAAGACAGCTTTCACAACCCGATATGGTTTATATGAGTTCACTGTCATGTCCTTCGGATTGACAAATGCACCGGCATACTTTATGTATTTGATGAACAGTGTGTTCATGGACTATCTTGACAAATTCGTAGTGGTGTTCATTGACGATATTCTAGTTTTCTCCAAGAACGAGGAAGAACATGAAGAACATCTGAGGTTGGTGATGCAAAGACTTCGTGAGCATCAGTTGTATGCCAAGCTAAGCAAGTGTGAGTTTTGGTTAAAGGAAGTAGCATTCTTGGGACACGTATTGTCCAATGGTGGAGTGGCAGTTGATCTGAAGAAGGTTAGTGATGTGTTGAGTCGGAATCCGCCTAAGGATGTGAGTGAAATCAGAAGTTTCCTTGGAATGGCTGGATACTATCGGAGGTTTATTGAAGGATTCTCCAAGATTGCTAAACCTCTGACGGCGTTATTGGAGAAAAATGCCAAGTTTGTCTGGACTGAAGAGTGCCAAGTCAGCTTTGAGGAATTGAAGAAGAGGTTGACAACGGCACCTGTGCTAGTGTTGCCGGATATAACCAAGAGCTTCTCTATCTACTGCGATGCATCTCGTCTAGGATTGGGATGTGTACTCATGCAGGAAGGCAGAGTAGTAGCTTATGCATCGAGGCAGTTGAGGAAACATGAGCAGAACTACCCGACACACGATCTGGAGTTAGCAGCTGTGGTGCATGCTTTGAAGATTTGGAGGCATTACTTGATTGGACATAAGTGTGATATTTACACTGACCACAAGAGTCTTAAGTATGTGTTCACACAATCGGATCTGAATATGAGGCAACGTCGTTGGTTAGAACTGATCAAGGACTACGACTTGGAGATACATTATCATCCAGGGAAGGCCAACTTGGTGGCAGATGCTCTGAGTAGAAGGAGTTACGTGAATAGGATCACGGGACATTGCTTATCGGAGGAACTCAGTTCAGAGTTTGAAAGGATGAGTCTGGGATTTGTGACCAGCGTCACCGAGATGGCAGTAGAACCGACCTTGGAACAAGAGATCCGAAAAGGACAGCTCACAGATGAGAAGATCAAGGAGATCGTAGAACTAGTGGCATCAGGAAAAGCCCCTGGTTTTCGAGTGGATGACCAAGGAACATTGTGGTACGAGAAGAGGATCTGTGTACCAGATGTAGTGCAGATCAGGGATGCAATTCTCAGGGAAGCCCATGAATCGGCATATTCAATACACCCAGGTAGTACCAAGATGTACCAGGATATCAAAGAGAGATTTTGGTGGTACGGATTGAAGAGAGATGTGGCCACATACGTAGCTCTATGTGACACATGTCAGAGAGTCAAGGCTGAACATCAGAGGCCAGCAGGTTTACTCCAGCCCCTGAAGGTACCCGAATGGAAGTGGGAAGAAGTCGGTATGGATTTCATCACTGGCTTACCTCGCACTCAGAGGGGATTTGACTCAATCTGGGTAATCGTGGATCGTCTGACCAAGGTGGCACATTTCCTACCAGTAAAGACCACCTACTCGGGAGCCAGACTAGCGGAGTTGTATATGGAGAGGATTGTATGTTTGCATGGGGTACCGAAAAGAATAGTGTCTGATCGAGGAACCCAGTTCACATCACACTTTTGGCGACAATTGCATGAGTCTATGGACACTAAGCTACAGTTCAGTTCAGCTTACCATCCGCAGACAGATGGGCAGACAGAACGTACGAATCAGATATTGGAGGATATGCTGAGAGCATGTGCTCTACAATATGGTGTCAGTTGGGATAAGAGTTTACCGTACGCGGAATTCTCGTACAACAACAGTTATCAGAAGAGTTTGCAGATGGCACCGTTCGAGGTCTTGTATGGCAGAAAGTGTAGGACACCACTATTCTGGAATCAGACGGGAGAAAGTCAGGTATTTGGACCTGAGATACTAAGAGAAGCAGAGCGACAAGTGCAGATAATCAGACAGAATCTGAGAGTGGCACAATCCAGACAGAAGAGCTATGCAGATAACCGACGGAGGGATCTCAGCTTTGAAGTTGGAGACTTCGTGTATCTCAAGGTGTCACCCATGAGAGGCGTGAAGAGGTTTAACGTCAAGGGCAAGTTAGCACCTCGATACATTGGACCGTTCAAGGTACTTGGTCGGAAAGGTGAGGTAGCATATCGGTTAGAACTACCAGAAAAGTTAGCGGGAGTACATGATGTGTTCCATGTATCTCAATTGAAAAAGTGCTTGCGAGTACCTGAGGAACAAATTCCGATTGATGAGCTGAATGTGGAGGAAGATCTTACCTATACTGAGCATCCTGTCAGAATTTTGGAAGAATCAGAGAGAGTCACCAGAAACAAGGTGATCAAGATGTGCAAGGTTCAGTGGAGTCGTCATTCAGAGGATGAAGCAACTTGGGAAAGAGAGGAAGACCTCAGAGCAGAGTATCCACAGTTATTCCCGTCCGCTTCCGAATCTCGAGGGCGAGATTCATCTTAAGGGGGGTAGGTTTGTAACACCCTAAAAATGCCCATTTTAAAATTTGGTAATTAAATCGCTTTTATTTATTTTATGCTCATATTTATCTAGTGAAAACAATTATTTATGAGAAATAAAATCAAAGATAAGGCTAGAAACACTTTTGATGCATTCATGCTGGCTGCATTGAGTTTCGTTTGTTTGAAGTTCAAATCAGATTTTAAAATCCAATTCAAATTTCGCTTTTAGGCTTTGCCTTCTATTTCCTTTTCTGGTGCTGGGCCGTTTCCTTTTCGAGACCGTCGTTTTCGACAAGGACTCTAGCTCGAGACCGACTCCGACGCTGCCGCCTTCGCCGAATCTTTCCCTGACGCGCACGCCAAGACTTGGACTCGAGATCGGACTTTGCTCTATTTATAGTCGCCTTTAGTCGCCGCCTTGATTCTCCTTCTAATTCATCTCAATCGTGCCGCAACCCTAGTTGTTGTTCTCGCCGAGAAGTTCCGCCTCGCTCGAGACTGTTCTCGTCGGAAGAAGTTCCGCCTCGCTCGAGACCCCCCCTCGATCTTCGCCGTCGAAGCTTCGCACTCGTCGGAAAGCACTCCAGGAGGTTCGCCTTGAAAACCCGAAGCCCTCCATAGCGTTCTTGCTCCGATTCTTGCCGTGTTTTGCGCTAATTTTGGTCCGCTGTCGACCCAGTAGTTTCTCCGCCGCTGTGTTCGAGCGTCGCTAGCGTCAAGCCTCGAAGCCAGCATGCCCCTCGAAAAGCCGTTTTGTTTTGAGCCATTAGATCTAGATCCAACGCCGCCGCGTCAGTTCGAGGCCCTACTCGAACCGGAGGGTGCCTTCGAAGCTGACTGTTTTGCAAAACAAGCCCTTCCCGTTTTCAAAATCAACCCGCAGTCCAACTTAGTTCAAAAGCATTTACAAATAAGTCCTTTTTCTTTTGTTTTAACCCTCGAAACTTTCGCAGTTTAGCCTCGAACCGTAGAGACGCCATAGCTTCTCTGTTTTAGCTCCGATTAGAGTGATTTTTGCGCTCTTGTGTTCGTAGCAAAGCGTAAATTAGTTTCGAAGCTTTCTTTCTTCTGTTCTTTATTGTTTGGTGTACTATTCTAATAGATTAATATTGTTTGTATGTACTGGCTTGTTCGGTTGCTTGTGTGTTCCTTCGAGAGTCCAGTTGGTGAGCCGTTCGCGTTCGAGTTCGAGGGGTACCAGGGCCAGCAGTATCAGGAACAGCAGTAGCAACAGCAGTTTGTAGAAGGCAAGTACAGCACGGACAATCCTTGCTACCTAAACACACCTTTACACTATTTACTGCATATGCATGTGTCTAAATTGTTCCTATTAAGGTTATTCCTAGCTTTGTTTATCCTATACCTTGATTACCCTGGGTTATTGCATTTGGGTAGACCTTTGCTAAGCGCCGCTACTGTCACCAATGTTTAACTGTTAATCTTGACTTAATGGTTCACTTCAATGTTAATGGTAAAACTCGCTTTTTAGCAACATGGATCAGGGAGCTAGGGCGTATGCTTTATGCTTGGCCCTAGTGTCTCTCCGTAAGGACTGGTTCTTAAAGCGGCAACCCAGGAGCCTGTCGCCACCGCCGGAACTATAATGGCTCTGGTCTTGGAGAAGTAACTTGTACGGCTCTAATTCAACAGTGGTTACCGGTGGGCCACCGGCGTTATGGGAAGCATGGGTGAGAGTATGGTTTGATCCACCGAGGACGGAATAGCCGTTGGCTATGCCCTCGTGAGGCACAGTCCCGTGTGGGAGCTTCCGTATGGCGGGGGTTCTACACGTTGCGCTATTTAATTCCTGCTTTTGCATTACTTTTCTGCGATTGGACGCCATTGACCCCCTCGTGCTGCGGCACGAGCGTAAGTCAGTCTCGGTGCCTTGGGTCATGCTGCCTAGGTTGTACCATAACGGCTACTGTTTTGTTAAAGTGTCTTGTGAAAAGCCTCGTAGCGTCCCTATGCAGTCACACCTCGGAAGTGTTGATGTGCGTGGTTGGGTGCAAAGTTCTTCTGAACTTTTACGCGACTGGTGGGTAAAGGGCGAAACCTCTGCAGAGTGTACAATCTATCATGATAGCCTTGCTCAGGGTCACGAGCGGCCTGGATCCTTTTTGATTAGAAGATGATGTTTATTATTACTGTTTAATGCCTACTTCTACTTAAATAATTGGGGAAATTCAACCGGGATTCACATAAATGCTGTATCCTCGAGATACTCTCGATTACCTTCGAGACTCCCTCGAATACCCTCGAGAGACCCTCGAATCCAACTAAAATCAGCCAACTAAAAATGCGAATGCAGTACAGCCGAGTCAAACCTTACTTTTAGCCTTCATTAACTGTGCTGTATTTGCTAAGTAACTCTGTTACTTACACTTGCTGTTGTTATTATTTTTGGTTTTAATCCCGGATGGGTAACAGATGGATTAGAAGGTACTGCTGCCGTCGAATTTCTTGAAGATCTGCCTTTCTACTAGCTGTGCTCAACCAGTCAGTGTCCCTGTGGATTATGGACTTCGGCTTCGTTTAGATTAGAGAGAGTTTGCTTAAGAGTCTTCCGCTGTAAATTTTCATTAAGTTTGAGTCAAACTCTGATGTAAAACCATTTTATTCGAGCATATGTACTCTGTTTATCATATTTGTTATCTATATGTGTTCTGTGGACTTCCTGGGCACACATATAGAAGCATTCGGGTTTCTGTGTAAATCCGGGTGTGACACGCAACCT
Source organism: Echinochloa phyllopogon (assembly GCA_033239725.1). Classification (NCBI taxonomy): domain Eukaryota; kingdom Viridiplantae; phylum Streptophyta; class Magnoliopsida; order Poales; family Poaceae; genus Echinochloa; species Echinochloa phyllopogon. The sequence continues at coordinate 14,539,226 of BTCW01000015.1, read as the reverse complement.
CATCACATCTTCGCCAGATGATGACTACCCCGACTCTGACAGTGAGGTACACGAGAGCGGCCACAGGGTACCCGAACGGGACTACTCAGGGCTTCATGATCGTGAGGCCTTTATGTCATTCCAGGCTGCATCAAACTATTGCCTAACCTGCTCAGATGACTCTAGTGAGGGGGATTACGATCCCTCCAGGGAGTGCTCCATCATCCTCCCGGGAAGGGGTGACGAAGATGACGGGGCAGGTGAACCAGTGGGAGCCAAGAATACCGAGCAGGCACCTGACAACGCTGCACTTGCGCAGGCACACCTAGCCCAAGTCCGCGAACTTGAGGCCAAGCTCGAGGAAGAGCGCCAACAAGTCCAGAAGCTCCGGGCAACGCTTGAGGACAACCTCCCTGCGCGCGGCGCGCGTGCCAGGGAGGCCGGGCGCGTAGCCGGAGCCCGCATCGAGGCTGATGACGATGTGGATGACCCACTCGCGTTGGCCAGGGCAAGCCAAAAGCTCATTGCTGCGGTGACCTTGATCCGGCCCATGCCGGAGCGCTCGACGCCCGAAGGCCGAAACCTGCGCTGAGAGGCGCAGCTCCTCATCGAGCAAGCAGCTGTGCAGCAAGCCGAAAGCTCAGCCTCCCGCATACACAACTCTGCCGGCCTGAAAATTGGTGGAGGTATGTGGAAGCACGAGGGATCGGCACGAACCCCGCGAAGGGACGATGTGGTACCGCACCTGTCATCAATTAAGGGGAAGGCACCCTCGGTGCACGAACGCATCAGGAAGAAGCCTCTCAAGGAGCGAACCATTGATACACACGGAGATACCAACGACGACGATGCCCACAACCTCCTCAATAGAAAGAAGCGGGATGGCACATCTCACGGCTTCCATCCTCGATGTGGAGGCCGCTATGATAGCGATGAAGACAAGAGCCCAACATCGGAACCCCCGGGAACCCGGGTGTTTGGCCGGGAGATTCGCGCGGCCCCGATTCCCACACGATTCCGGCAACCAACAACCACTACCAAGTACTCAAGGGAAACAGATCCGAAGGTATGTGTAACACCCAAAAATGGCCTATTTAAAATTTATGAATATTAATATCAAATATAAGTTGTAGAAATATTTTTGTTGCATTCATGTTGCTGCATTTATTTTTGTATTGCTTGTGATTCAAACGAGAATTTAAATTCAAATTTGAATCACCTTGTTTGGAGCTCTAGAAAAGTTGCAAAGCCTAGAGTTCACTTTTGCCCCTCAGACTTTTCCTCCGGTCCAACTCTGCTCCTCCTTCTTTCCTCCCGAGAGCAGCCCAGCAACTCCTTTCCCCTCGGCCCACCAGCCATCCCCCGCAGCCCAACCTCACTTCCGGCCCTGGATGGAACCATCCCGAGCCTCTCTCCCCCCTCACCCCAGCGGCTGATAGACGGGCCCCGCTTGTCGGACCTTCCTTCGACCTCCCGCATTCCCCGCTTGAATGGCGCCCGAGAAGGAAAGCCTCGCCGGCCGCCTCTCCTGCACCTGTGGGGCCTCGCCGAAGCCGCGTGAAGCTTCGCCGAACCTTCCCCCACGCTGCACCTTCCTTCCCCACGCCAATCCCCGCTTGGAAAGACCCTCCTCCGCATGGCAAGTTCCGGTGTCACCGACGCCCGAATTCCGGCGTGGGTCGCACGCCAAGGATCGCCCCCAAGCCTATTTAAGCCACCCCACGAGAGCCTGACCCTCACCAAACCCTCCTCGAGCTCTCCGAGCCCCCCCACCCCCAGCTTCTCCTCTGCGCAACACCCCCGCCATCGCCGCCCGAGCTCGCCGCCGCACCGACGATCTACACCTCCGGCCCGGCTCGGTCCTCCACGACACCCCAGGGCACTTCCCGAGGCAGTAAGTGTCGCGCCAAGCCACCCCTCGCTCTTGCTAGCACGCCCCACACGCCTTGCTCCATCACCGGAGTCCCTCGGCCGCCGGTTGACGTCGACCGCCACCCAGGGCCTCTTTTGCCATCGAGGAGTACCTAGGTGAACTCGCCATGTCACCCCCGAGCCGTAGGTCCTGTCCGCGCCGAAAACCATAGCCCCTAGCCATTTTTCATGCAACTCCATCGAGCTTCGCCGCCCTGCCGCCGTCCCCCCGGTCGCCGCCAACGGCTCGCGCCTCCCCCTCCTCTCCTGACCCTTGGATGTTGATCTGACGACATAGATCGAGTCCACGCCCGAGTCAATCCCCGGGATAACGGTAAACCTTGGCAATCTTGCAGGGAAACCCCTCCACTGTCTGCAAATCAACCCGCGGTCCTGTTTAGTTCAAAAGTAATTCCAGATAGGTCATGTTTTTAATGAAAAACCCCCTAAACTTTTAGGAAATAGAACCTGTCGTCCTTTTAGTCATTTTTGCGCGTTAGACCTTCGGTTTTTAAGCGTAATTACGCATAGGTCTCTGATTACGCATAGGCCCCTGGAAACTTTCAAAACTTACCAGCAGGTCCCTAGAACTTAGAAAACCCATATCTTTTCCGTTTTAGCTCCGATTAGTGTGATTTTCACGCTCATGTGTTCGTAGTGAAGCATAGAATATTTCTAGAACCTTTTTATGTATTGTTTCTATTGTTTGGTGTACTGTTCTAATAGATTATTATTTGTTTGCATGTATTGGTTTGCGTGCTCGCTTGTATGGTGATTTGTGTCTAGTCGGTGAGCCGTACGATTTGGACTTCGAGTTCGGTGAGGACTTTCTGGAGCAGGACCCACAGCAACAGCAACAATAGCCGCCCTTCGAGGAAGGCAAGTCATAGCACGGACAATCCTTGCTACCTAAACACACTTTTTATATACGTTTACTTTCATATGCATCTGTCTAAATTGATGTCCTATTAAGGTTGTACCTAGTTTGTTTACTCCTATCCTTTGATGACCTTGGGTTTATGCATATGGGTAGATTTTGCTATGCGCAGCTACTATCACCATTATTTAACTATTAATTTTGACTTAAGGGTTCACTTTAACGTTAATGCTAAAACTTGCTTTTTAGCAACTTGGTTTATGGAACTAGAGCATGTGCTTCGTGCTTTGTTCTAGTGTCTCTCCATAAGGTCCAGTTCTTAAAGCGGCAACCCAGGAGCCTGTTGCCACCGCTAGAACTATTATGGCTCTGGTCTTGGTCAAGTAGCATGTATGTCTCTAGCTTGCAAGTGGTTACCGGAGTGGCCGACGGCGTTATGGGAAACATGGGTGAGAGTATGTCTTGATCCACTGAGGACGGGTGATCCGTCGGCTATGCCCCCGTGAGGCACAGTCCCGTGCTGGGAGTCCCTGCGATGGGGAACTCCACACGTTGTGCATTGTTGGGTGAGATGCCCGCGCTCTGGACGCCCTATGGTGTGACTCCGTAGGCGTACGTCAATCTCGGTGCCTGGGCCATGCTGCCTGTGTTGTACCATAATCGGCCACTGTCTTGTTAGGGTGTCCTGTGAAAAACCTCATAGCGTCCCTACGCTGTCACACCTCGGTAGTGTGATTTGTGAGGTCTGATCCACCTCCGCATGGTTGGGTTTAAAGTTCTTTTGAGCCTTTACGCGACTGGCGGGTAAAGGGCGAAACCTCTGCAGAGTGTAAATCTATCATGATAGCCTTGCTTAGGGTCACGAGCGGCCTGGATCCTATTTGATTAGAAGATGATGTTTATTTATGTTTAATGTCACTTATACCTTATTAATTGGGTTGCAACTGGGTTTCATTCACTTGTAGTAATTTGGTTAAAGTTAAAATGAACCAACTAAAGATGCTAATGCAGTTAAACCGTGTCTAGTCTATTTTGAGCCTTCCCGGATGGGTAAATACGAATGCGGCTATATGTGTGCCTAGAAAGTCATAGTACACATATACCGAACAAATATAATAAAAAGAGAACATATGCTGGAATAAATTCTTCATTAAATAAAGTTGTTACATCAGAGTGCTTTATAAATGATCTAAGCAATAAAAGCGGAAGACTAATAAACTCTCAAACTAATGGAGCTGCAATCCACATGGGCTATGACTCGGAGATCACAACTCAGTAGTATGGTAAATCTTTGGGAAACTCAACAGCAGACTCATGTCCAACTCAATCTGTTTACCCATCCAGGATTTTGTTGAATAAAATGACAAGTGTAAGTAAACAATTATTAGCAAGTATAGCACGGGTATGAAGGCTCAAAATAGGCTAGACACGGCTTAACTGCATTAGCATTTTTAGTTGGTTCATTTTAACATTAACCAAATTACTACAAGTGAATGAAAACCCAGTTGTAACCCATTTAATAAACTATAAGTGACATTAAACATAAATAAACATCATCTTCAAATAAAAGAGGATCCAGGCCACTCGTGACCCTGAGCACGGCTATCATGATAGATTTACACTCTGCAGAGGTTTCGCCCTTTATCCACTAGTCGCGTAAGAGTTCAAAAGAACTTTGCACCCAACCACGCACATCAACACTTCCGAGGTGTCAGTGCATAGGGACGCTACGAGGTTTTTCACAAGACACCGTAACAAGACAGTGGCCGCTAAGGTACAATAAGGTGGTGAGACTCTACGCATCGAGATTGACTGACCCTCATTGCGCAACGTGAGGGGGTCAATGGCGTCTAAGCACGGGCAACTCATGCCAACAATAGAAATAAAGAGCACAATGTGCAGAGCTCCCGTACCACAGGTGCTCCCAACACGGGACTGGGTCTAACGAAACCTAGCCGACGGTGGAATCAAGAAACACCCCGTGCCTTACTTCCCATAACGCCGTCAGCCCGTCGGTAACCATTGGCAAGCTAGAGACGTACAAGTTACTTGACCAAGACCAGAGCCATAATAGTTCTAGCGGTGGCGACAGGCTCCTGGGTTGCCGCTTTAAGAACCGGACCTTAGGGAGAGACACTAGAGCAAAGCACACAGCAAATGCTCTAGTTCCCTAAACCATGTTGCTAAAAAGCAAGTTTTATCATTAATGTTGAAGTGAACCATTATGTCAAAATTAACAATTAAATAATAGTGACAATAGCTGCGCATAGCAAAGATTCTACCCATATGCAATAACCCAAGGTAAACAAGGATAGGATAAACAAAACTAGGTACAACCTTAATGGTACATCAAATTAGACACATGTATGTATGAAATAATTTATTACAAGTGAGTAGGTAGCAAGGATTGTCCATGCTATAACTTGCCTTCCTAGAAGGGCGGCTGCTGCTGCTGCTGTGAGTCCTGCTCCAGAAAATCCTCACCAAACTCGAAGTCCAAAGCGTACGGCTCACCGACTAGACACGAATCACCATACAAACGAGCACGCAAACCAATACATGCAAACAAATAATAATCTATTAGAACAGTACACCAAATAGTAGAAACAATACAAATAAAGGTTCTAGAAATATTCTACGCTTCACTACGAACACATGAGCGTGAAAATCACACTAATCGGAGCTAAAACGGAAAAGATATGGCAATTCTAAGTTCTAGGGACCTGCTGGCAAGTTTTAAAAGTTCCAGGGGCTTATTTGAAATAAAATAGGGACCTAAACATAATTATGCGTTAAAACTCAGGGCCTACGTGCAAAAGATGCAGCTTAGGACCGCGGGTTCTATTTTTAAAAAGCTCAAGGGGTTTTTCATAATAAACAGGGCCTAACTGGAATTACTTTTGAATTAAACAGGACCGCGTGTTGATTACTAAAAAGTGGAGGGGCTCTTTAGAAATTTTGCCGCGGCTGACCTGCACGGCTTGGTTTGACCGAGGCTCGGGGCGCGTTGTGGCCATCCGATCACGATCGGGTGGCCCAGATCGACTCAGCGGGAGCGACTGTTGGCATTTATTACGATCTAATATCAGGATTAAGAATCCCGGTACTGCGGTAAGGAGTGTTTCAGTGGTTTTCCTTATGGCTTAGTAAAATATATAAATATTCTGCAAGAGCACAAAATCACCGCTGTAGCACTTCACCTAGGAGTATCCCGAGGTATCGTAATTTATATTTCCGCACGGAAGCTTTGGCAAGAGTACTAGTAAATAGGTATTCAAGACTATCAGGGAAAGGTACACAACTAAACAAGACAGGGGATAATGGTATTGGATAGGAGTGGATATACCGTGACACACACCTCAAGGGAGGCTCGGGTAAGAGAGAGAAGGTATAGATAGCTGGGAGGACAATGAGAAGAGATAGAGGATTCCTATGGACTTTATCTGTCTATGTCACTCGGGCTTAGAGATACAGCGGCTAAAGAGCCAGCACTGGAAGGTCTGGGTTAACTCTAATGTCTTAGCATCGGAACAATGGACACCAGTGACACGTAGAAAGGGATGAGAAGGGGTGCCACCAGCTCCACACTGGGGGTTCCTACAGGCCGAGACTAACGAGGTGGATTATAAAGACCGTATAGGGCTGTGACCACCTAACGGCTACCACACGTTCGTTGAATCGGGGGCAAACCAAGGCCACTGACTAGTCTGGGTACCACACCCACACTAACCAACGACTACTTACTTCACTAGCAAAAGCAAGCAACCCGTCCATACCCCCGGTGACAGTTCACCGGAAAATATTGAGCTAAGTCAAAAAACCAACTAAGACAAAGACTTAAACAAGAACTAGAATGTAACACCCTAAAAATGCCTATTTTAAAATTTAGTAATTAAATTGCTTTTATTTAAGTAGTGTTCATATTTATCTAGGAAGAAATAAATAATTTTTGGCAAAATAAAATCAAATATAAGGTTAGAAACATTTTTGTTGCATTCATGTTGTTTGCATTGTGTTTTGTTTGTGTGTGGTTCAATTGGAATTTAAATTCTGTTTAAATTCGAATTTGAATCATTTTGTTTGGAGCCCTAGAAAAGTTGTAGCAGCCCGAGTCCACTTTTCCCCCCTGAATTCTCTCTCTCGGCCGAGCTTGCCCCTCCTTCTCTTCTCCCCGCAGCGGCCCAGTTCTCCTTTCCCCCGCTTTCGGCCCAGCCGCGGCCCGCTCCGCTTCCCCGCCGGCCTGCCCCTCTCCCACTCCCGCGCCAGCCCATCCCGCCCGCCAGTGGCCCAACTTGGCCCAGCAGGCCGCCACAGCACACCCGCTTTCTCCCCCCGACGCGGCCCATCAGGCCGGCCCGCCTCACGCCACCCCCTGCCGCTGACACGCGGGACCCGCGTGTCAGACCACTCTCCTACCTCCCGACCGAGTCCGCCTCGGCCCCGGCCATGGAGTCCGGCACGGCCACGGCACGCACGTCGAGGCCCACCCGAGCCGCCCTATTTAAACTCCACCACGCCGCCTCCCAACCCCCCCCCCCCCCCCCCCGTCGAAAACCCTCCGCCGCTCGAGCTTGCAGCGCCGCCGCCGTTTCCAAGCCGCCGCCATCGATCTCGCCGCCCGTCGTCGTTCCGCCCCGGCGAGCTACTCCAGCGCCTTCGCGTGGAGGTAAGGAACCTCCCAAGCCCCTCCTTGCTCTCTCTCCCCTCTGTCGCATGCTCGCCGCCATCACCCGAGCGCCGCCGCCGCCACTGCTCGACGACCGCCGCCTCCGCTGCTTCGCCGCCGACGAGACCCACCTCGCTCGACTCGCCGTCGTCCCGCGCACCCGTAGCGCCAAGACCCGCCCCGAATCGTGCCCCGTAGCGCGTTTTCGCTTCTTCGTCGGCGATGCGCCGCTGCCGCCGCTCAGCGCCGCTGCCAGCCAGCGCCCCCGCCGACTCTCCCCTCCCCGATCTAATCCCCACCGTCTGATCCAAATCCGACGGCCACCGTCTATTCAAAAATAATTAGAATTAGGTCCTGATTTTTACAGAAAACCCCCTGTCTTATTTAAAAATAGCACCCGAGGTCTTGTCTTGGTTAACTTGCAATTAAACCCTCCTGTTTTAATATAAAATTATGTTTTAGCCCCTGAGTTTTTGCAAATAATCCCCTGGAACTTTTAAAACCTTGCCAGCAAGTCCCCGAACCTTAGAAAAGCCATATCTTTCTCGTTTTAGCTCTGATTTGAGTGATTTTCGTGCTCACGTGTTTGTAGCGAAGCGTAGATTAGTTTCTAAGCCTTCTTTTGTTCTGTTTTTATTGTTTGGTGTACTGTTCTAATAGATTAATATTGTTTGCATGTACTGGCTTGTGTGGATGCTTGTGTGTTGATGTATGAGTCTAGTCGGTGAGTCGTACTCATTTGAGTTCGAGGGTTACGAGGAGCAGGACCAGCAGGAACAGCGGCAGCAGTTTGACGAAGGCAAGTATAGCACGGACAATCCTTGCTACCTAAACACACCTTTACATTATTTACTGCATATGCATGTGTCTGAATTGTTCCTATTAAGGTTATACCTAGCTTTGTTAATCCTATACCTTGATTACCCTGGGTTATCGCATTTGGGTAGAACTTTGCTAGGCGCAGCTACTGTCACCATTGTTTAACTGTTAATCTTGACCTAATGGTTCACTTCAATGTTAATGGTAAAACTTGCTTTTTAGCAACATGGATCAGGGAGCTAGGGCATACGCTTCATGCTTGGCCCTAGTGTCTCTCCGTAAGGACTGGTTCTTAAAGCGGCAACCCAGGAACTTGTCGCCACCGCTGGAACTATAATGGCTCTGGTCTTGGGCAAGTAACATGTACGGCTCTAGCTTGACAGTAGTTACCGACGGGCCGACGGCGTTATGGGAAGCATGGGTGAGAGTGTGGTTTCATCCACCGAGGACGGAGTATCCGTCGGCTATGTCCCCGTGAGGCACAGTCCCGTGTTGCGAGCCACCGTATGGCGGGGGTTCCACACGTTGCGCTATTTATTTTATTGTTGATATTTATTACCGCGCTTGGACGCCATTGACCCCCTCGTGTTGCTACATGAGCGTCAGTCAATCTCGGTGCCTTGGGTCATGCTGCCTAGGTTGTACCATAACGGCTACTGTTTTGTTAGGGTGTCTTGTGAAAAGCCTCGTAGCGTCCCTATGCAGACACCTCGGAAGTGTTGATGTGCGTGGTTGGGTGCAAAGTTCCTTTGAACTTTTACGCGACTGGTGGGTAAAGGGCGAAACCTCTGCAGAGTGTATAATCTATCATGATAGCCTTGCTCAGGGTCAAGAGTGGCCTGGATCCTTTTTGATTAGAAGTTGATATTTATTATTGTTTAATGTTCACTTCTACTGTATTAATTGGGTTACAACTGGGATTCATGTAAATGTAGTGATTATGATGATGTTAAAATGAAACAACTAAAATTGCTAATGCAGTACAGCCGTGTCAAGCCTTTCTTTTGAGCCCTCATTATCCGTGTTGTATTTGCTAAGTAAGACATTTACTTACACTTGCTATTCAACAAAATCCCGGATGGGTAACAGATGGATTAGATGGTACTGCTGCTGTTGAATTTCCTGAAGATCTGCCATTCTACTAGCTGTGCTCAACCAGTCGGTGTCCCCGTGGGTTATGGTTATCGGCTTCGTTTTCGTTTAGAGAGAGTTAATAATGAGACTTCCGCTGTTTATTCATTTATGTGAGTCAAACTCTGATGTAAAACCATTTATTTTATTCGAGCACCGTATTCTGTTATCATTTTTGTTCGCTATATGTGTAATGACTTCCTGGGAACACATATGGCCGCATTTCGGGTTTCTGTGTAAATCCGGGTGTGACATAGAAGCACTAGAACTAGAGCCGACTATAGTCTAAACATGATATAGATGAAACTAGAATAAAGTAGAAGCAAGCTATAAATGACAAAGGCAAGATGTTAAAGATAATTATATTGATAACTCAAGTCTTGCAAAAGGAAAAGGAAAAGGAAAAGATACAAGAGCTTATACCAGAGCTTTTGAAAATGACTCCGGAACCTCCGAGGCAAAGCTCGACTCGACTCTAACTCCCAACTAAACTATCCTAACTCTACTAAAGAGAAGTGGAAATGTGAGCTCCTTGGCTTGGTGTGTGTTGAAATGAGTCGTGGACACCTCCATTTATAGCACCAAAGGGCGGTTGAGTGGAGTAACTGCCACGGGACGTTGTGGCGATTACCGGCCAGTTCGGCCGAACTGGATGGGTTGGGCCGAACTCATCCAGTTCGGCCCAACGTCGGATTCAACCGCCTTAACCCTCTACGGCCTTGATGCATCCCTGGAGGCGGTTTTGGGTGCTGGGGGTGGTTCGGCCGAAGCCCTATAGTTCGGCCGAACTGGGCTTCTGGCCCAGGGCCGCCCCCGTGCACCGCCTCTGCTTCTTGGGCCTCCTGGCTTGCTTGTCCTGGTGTTCTTTGGTGAATTTGGCCCATGGAATGACGTGGCGGGAGTCCACGTGGCTTGCACGGTCATCACATCATCATCGCTGACATGGACGACACCTCGTGTGCTTGCATGATGGTTAAGGGGGGTGGTTCGGTCGGAAACCGGAAGGTTTCAGCCGAACCGGAGTTTTACCCCCTTAACGGGCTTTTTCCGACTCGGTCCCTGCAAATGAGACACTCACCAAAACTCGTGGAACTTTATTAGAAGTAAAACCTAAATGCATGAAATGTTACATAAAACCTCTTTTATTCCCGAGAGTTGGTCGTCGGATTCATACCGTAACGACCGCCAACAGCAACCGGTGGGGAAAGTTTGGGCGCGTCGGCGCCGCCGGCTCTCGCGGCGGAGAGTTCGCCAGCGTGAGGCGATCCGGTGCTAGGGGCCACCAATTCGGGCGCGAATGGGTGCTATAGGACCGTGGTGAAGAGGCGAGTTCGATGGTGGGGTTCGAGTCGAGGGGGTAGGTGGAGTGGGGGTGTGCGACGGTGGCTGGCGGGCGACCCACTTCGGCGAGGAGCTCGGGCGGCGGCGCTCGAGGTTGGAGCGAGGGGAGGGCTGTCGTGGAGGCTCGGGAGCTCGGGAGGAGGGTTGGTGGGGTGTTGGGGAGGGTGGGGCTCGGATTTTATAGCCCAGGGGAGGGCCATTGGCGTGCCGGTCGTGCGGGATTTGGTCGCCGGTGGAGCAGGGACTTTCGAAGCGAGGGGAAGGGGGTTGCCATGCTTGGCGCGGGCGGGAAAGGAAAGAAATCGGGGGAGGAAGCTTTGGTGAAGCTCGGGAGCGGCCCATGGGACGCGGGGTGGGTCCAAGTTGGTCGGACGGGAAAAAGTAGAGGGTGCAAAAGTGGACCGGGGAGAAAGTTTAGGGAGCAAAAACAGACTCGGCTGAATTAACTTTTCTAGGACTCCAAACAAGGTGATTCAAATTTGAATTTAAATAAATTTAAATTCTCGTTTGAATCACAAGCAATACAAAATTAAATGCAGCAGCATGAATGCAACAAAAATATTTCTGCAACTTATATTTGATTTTAATATTCATAAATAATTTATTTAGCCTAAATTAAATATGAACAAATTAAATAAAAGCCAATTAATTACTAAAAATTTTAAATGGTCTATTTTTGGGTGTTACAAACCTACCCCCTTAAGATGAATCTAGCCCTCGAGATTTGGAAGTAGATGCGAAGAGCTGTGGGTACTTGGTCTTGAGATCTTCTTCTCATTCCCAAGTTGCTTCATCCTCCGAGTGTCGGCTCCACTGTACCCTGCACATCCGGATGACCTTGTTTCTTGTCACCCTCTCAGATACCTCCAGAATCCTGCCTGGATACTCCTCGTAAGTGAGGTCCTCTTACACATTCAGCTCATCTATCGGGATCTGCTCTTCGGGCACCCGCAAACATTCCTTCAGCTGAGACACATGGAACACATCGTGCACTCCGGCCAATCTCTCGGGTAGTCCCAACTGATATGCCACTTCACCTTTCCTTTCAAGTATCTGGAAAGGTCCGATGTATCGAGGTGCTAGCTTGCCCTTAACATTGAACCTCTTCTTGCCCCTCATCGGAGACACCTTGAGGTACACAAAATCTCCAACCTCGAAACTGAGATCCCTCCGTCTGACATCAGCATAGCTCTTCTGCCTGGACTGTGCCACCTTCAGGTTCTACCTGATCACATGCACTTGGCGTTCTGCATCTATGAGTATCTCAGGCCCAAAGACATGACTTTCTCCAGTCTGATTCCAGAACAGTGGGGTTCTACACTTCCTGCCATACAAAGCCTCGAATGGTGCCATCTGTAGACTCTTCTGATAGTTGTTGTTGTACGAGAATTCCGCATAGGGTAATCTCTTGTCCCAGCTAACACCATACTGCAGTGCACATGCTCTCAACATGTCCTCTAGAATCCGATTAGTCCCCTCTGTCTGTCCATCAGTCTGGGGGTGGTAAGCTGAACTAAACTGCAACTTAGTGTCCTTAGACTCATGCAGCTTCTGCCAGAAGTGTGAAGTGAACTGAGTACCACGGTCAGACACTATTCGCTTTGGCACTCCATGCAAGCACACAATTCTCTCCATGTATAGCTCTGCCAGTCTGGCTCCGGTGTAGGTGGTCTTCACTGAAAGAAAGTGTGCCACTTTGGTCAAGGGGTCCACAATCACCCAAATGGAGTCAAATCCTCGCCGTGTGTGGGGTAGACCCGTTATGAAGTCTATACCAACTTCTTCCCATTTCCATTCCGGTATCTTCAAGGACTGGAGTAATCCGGCTGGTCTCTGATGTTCAGCCTTAACTCTCTGACAAGTGTCACATAGTGCCACATGTGTCGACACATCACGCTTCAATCCGTACCACCAGAATCTTTCCTTGATGTCTTGGTACATCTTGGTGCTTCTTGGATGGATCGAGTATGCCGAATCATGTGCTTCTCTTAGGATCGTGTCCTTGATCTGCACTATATCGGGCACACAATCCCTCTTCCCGTGCCACAAGGTTCCCTGTTCATCATCTCAGAATCCATGGGCCTTTCCTAGGGCAACATTCTCCACAATATCCTTGATCTTTTCATCACCAAGCTGACCTTTCTGGATCTCCTATTCAAGAGTTGATTCTACCATCACAAACCCCAGACTCATCTTCTCAAATTACCGGCTGAGTTCTTCAGGCAGACATTGGCCGGTGATCTTGTTCACATAGCTTCTCCTGCTCAGAGCATCTGCCACCAAGTTAGCCTTCCCTGGGTGGTAGTGGATCTATAGATCATAGTCCTTGATCAACTCCAAGCATCGACATTGCCTCATATTCAGCTCTGACTGAGTGAAGACATACTTCAGGCTCTTATGATTGGTGTAGATGTCACACTTGTGCCCAATCAAGTAACGCCTCCAAATCTTCAGAGCATGCACCACAGCTGCCAACTCCAAATCATGTGTCGGATAGTTCTGCTCATGCTTTCACAACTGTCTTGATGCATATGCCACGACTCTCCCTTCCTGCATGAGTACACACCCCAGTCCTAGACGGGATTCATCGTAGTAGATGGAGAAGCTCTTGGCTATGTTGGGCAATATCAGCACAGGTGCTGTTGTCAGCCTCTTCTTCAACTCTTCAAAACTGGTTTGGCACTCCTCTGTCCAGATGAACTTGGCATTTTTCTCTAATAACGCCGTCATGAGTTTAGAAATCTTGGAGAATCCTTCAATGAACCGCCGATAATATCCGGCCATCCCAAGGAAACTCCTGATCTCGCTGACGTCTCGAGGCGGGTTCCAGCTCAACACATCATTCACCTTTTTCGGGTCAACTACTACTCCTCCATTGGACAGCACGTGTCCCAAGAATGCCACTTCCTTCAACCAGAACTCACACTTGCTCAACTTGGCATATAGCTAATGTTCCCGGAGTCTCTTTATCACCATCCTCAAATGATCTTCATGTTCCTCTTCATTCTTGGAGAAGACCAGAATGTCATCAATGAACACCACCACGAACTTGTCAAGGTAGTCCATGAATACACTATTCATCAAGTACATAAAGTATGCAGGAGCATTGGTCAGCCCAAAGGACATAACCGTGAACTCCTACAACCCATACCGAGTAGTGAAAGCTGTCTTGGGTATGTCCGACGACCGGACTCACATCTGATGATAACCCAATCGAAGGTCTATCTTGGAGAACACACAAGCTTCCTTCAGCTGATCAAACAAATCATCAATCCTTGGCAGCGGGTACTTGTTCTTGACGGTCACTTCGTTGAGGGCTCGATAGTCCACACACATCCTCTGTGTCACATCTTTTTTGTCCATGAACAATACTGGCGCTCCCCATGGTGAAGCACTAGGACGAATATACCCCTTGGCTAGCAAGGAGGTTAATTCCTCCTTTAGTTTCTCCAGCTCCTTCACTCCCATTCTATATGGCCTTTTAGCTATAGGTGCAGTGCCAGGTTTAACTTCAATAATGAATTCAACTTCACGATCCGGGGGCATACCTGGCAATTCCTCGGGGAACACATCCGGGAACTCGCTCACCACCATGATGTCGACGGGAGCTGCACCATCAGCTTGATTGACTTGATTAAGCTCCAATGGACTGGCTGCCTGGTACTCCACCTTATCTCCGGATGCTGCCGTCAGTTGCACAGTCCTCCTGGCGCACTGGATCACTTCATCATATCTGGCTAGCCAACTCATACCCAGAATCAGGTCGAAACCAATAGACTCCAGGATGATTGGGCATGCCTCGAAGTCTACCCCCCTTATGGTGACAGTAACATGGGGACAGCATAGAGTGGCACACTGTTCCCCTCCTGGTGAGCTAACTAGCATAGCATTCTTCATGGGCAGTAATGCCACTAAGTTCTTTTTCACAAAAGCAGCAGATATGAAAGCATGCGAAGCTCCAGAATCGAACAAAATAGTCGCAGGGGTGGAGTTGATAGGGAACGTACCCACTACCACATCAGTAGCTCCCTCAACGGTCTCCACCCCAGTGTGGTTGAGCTTTCCTCTGGCGGGGTTCTGCGGAGCACAGTTGGCCTGACCCTGCTGCTGATTCTGCGGTAATCCAGCCCTATCATTGTTGTTCTGGCCGGCGGCGTTCTGGACTCTACGGGGATAGGCGTTGGCATAGTGACCTGGCTTGCCACAATGGAAGCACTTCTGCCCCCCTGGTGCATAGTCGACTGGGCAAGGCGCTGAACTGGCTGCACCTGGTTGCGCTGAACCGGGGCATTCTACAGCTGGTTCTGGAAATGCTGTTGCTGTGGCGCCTGGCGGTACTGGGGGCGCTGCTGGTACTGGCCACGGTTGAACGGGCCGGGCTGACTCTGGAAGCGCTGCTGGCTCCCCATCTGCTGACTGCCCTGAGGAGGAACGAAACGGGGGTGACTGCTGCTCCCGAACTGCTGGTCCTGGAACTTCCTCTTCTTCTCCTCCATCTCACGGCGCTTGTGTTCCAGCATCAAAGCACCATCCACCAGTTCCTGGAAGTTGGGGATCCTGGTGCACATCAGCTGGTATTGCAGTGCATCCTGCAAGCCATCACGGAACCTAGACTGCTTCTTCTTATCGGTGTACACGTCCTCCGGAGCATAGCGGGCCAACTCGATGAACTTGTCACGGTAAGCGGTGACACTCATCCCTTCTTGCTTCAGTGCCAGGAACTACTTCTTCAGGGTCATTAGAGCCTCTGGCACGTGGTGGGAGTGGAAGCTGCTGCGGAACTCCTGCCAGGTGATCTGAGCACGGTCGACGTTAGCGTACTGGTACGAGTCCCACCAGTCCAAAGCCGGTCCCTGGAGCCGTCCTCCGACGTACAACACCTTCTCCCGGTCATTGCACTAGGCGATGTCGAGCTGTCTTTCCACCGCCTTGAGTCAAATATCAGCCTGTAGGGGGTCGGTGGCCTTGCTGAAGGTAGGAGGACGTCCCTTGTCACGGGGCGGCATGTTGTGCTGCGGCGGATTCTGCTGGTTCTGCTGCATCATCGCCATCGTCTGGGCCATCTGCTACATCAGCTGGGTCTGCGTGAGCATCATCTGCTCAATGGTGGGAGGTGGTGGCGATAGTCTGCTGGCACCGGGGTTGCTCCTTGTGTTCACCATATGTAATCAATAAATAATTCTCATAAAACTCCGATGGTTATGGCTTCAGAGGTTTACCAATTTGTTATGATTGAGGGCTTAAATAGAAAAAGAGCAAGAGAAATGAATACCCCCTCTATTTAATCACTAAAGTCCTTAAACCTTAGTCCTACATCATAATCATTACAAAAATCCAAATTAGGCATAAGCATAATGACAATCATTTCAAACACCTAAAGACATTATTCACACAAGACTCGATTGGATTTAAGTTTTGAAAAAGTGAATCTAGACGACATATAAGACATAATCATGGTGGTCTCCTAAGGTTTAATCAACCGTTCTAACTAAGCTGCGATCCTACAGTCAGCACGGCTCTGATACCAATCTATCACACCCGGATTTCACAAAAACCCGAATGCGGCTATATGTGTGCCCAGGAAGTCATAGTACACATATATAGAACAAATATGATAAACAGAGAACATATGCTGAAATAAATTCTTCATTAAATAAAGTTGTTACATCAGAGTGCTTCATAAATGATCTAAGCAATAACAGCGGAAGACTAATAAACTCTCAAACTAATGGAGCCGCAATCCACAGGGACTCTGACTGGGAGATCACAATTCAGTAGTATGGTAAATCTTCGGGTAACTCAGCAGCAGACTCATGCCCAGCCCAAACTGTTTACCCATCTGGGATTGTTGAATAAAATGACAAGTGTAAGTAAACAATTACTTAGCAAGTATAGCATGGGTATGAAGGCTCAAAATAGGCTAGACACGACTTAACTGCATTTGCATTTTTAGTTGGTTCATTTTAACATTAACCAAATTACTACAAGTGAATGAAAACCCAGTTGTAACCCAATTAATAAACTATAAGTGACATTAAACATAAATAAACATCATCTTCAAATAAAAGAGGATCTAGGCCGCTCGTGACCCTGAGCAAGGATGTCATGATAGATTTACACTCTACAGAGGTTTCGCCCTTTACCCACCAATCGCGTAAAAGTTCAAAAGAACTTTGCACCCAACCACGCACATCAACACTTCCGAGGTGTGATTGCATAGGGACGTGTTGGCGGTCGTTACAGACCGATTTCCGACCTCCAACCGAGTATAAAACAAACACAATGGGGACACACACCATAGCTATAGGGCTTATCACTGACTATTTCCACAAGTTTTGGTGATTGTCCTCTGTGCATGTACAAAATGGAGAAACACGTGCTATAAGGGTCAGAAATGACCGTTTCGGCCGAACGACTCCGTTCGGCCGGTTGCCCCCCTAGCTGGGCAAGACTTGTGGACCACGACCACGCCACTCTGGGCCGGCTCAACCCATATCCAGAAGATCAGTAACCCATATCCAACCCAACGGAGCCCACGAGTCCACCGAAGGCCCTCCAAGCCAGCCCAAGACGCGAGCCGACCGGCAAACCGACCTGAGGAGCTGGACAAACACGTGTGCAAGGCAAAGGCGGTGCAGTACTGGGCCGGGCCAATTTCGGCCGAAGTGGCCTGTTCGGCCGAAGGCAGGAACCGCCTCCAGGGTGCGATCCTGGCCGTTGGCTGCTGAGGCGGTGCATCCACCGGTTCGGGCGAACTGGGCAGTTCGGCAGAACCGGATAATTCGGCCGAACGGCCCGGCACCGCCTCCCAGCTGCCTTGGCTGCTACTCTGCCTCCACCGTCCTTCCTTGCTATAAATAGAGGCCCGGTTTCACCTGCAAAAGACACAACACAAGAGTAGAGTGCAGGCGAAGCACTGTTAGTTCTCCACTTGTATCAGTAGAGATAGGGAGAGAGGAGAGTTGAGTGTCCCAGAGAGGAGCCGAAGTGTCGGCCCCTCTTCCCGATGTACCTCTACGGATGCGACTTCACTTCGAGTAACATCCGGGTCGTGTCTGGTAACTCTTGTATCTCTCTCTGATTAATTGAGCATTCAGTTCTTACTTTTATATGCTTGCTGGTTCTTCGTTCAATGCTTAATTGATTGGTATAACTGTATACTGGTTGCTTAGCTTGGGTGCTTATCTTGCTATAGGAGATAAGTAGTTATTGACTAGTGTAGGAGTGGTTCCTAGACTTGCCAGTAACCTTAGTTTCTGCCCGTCGCAACGGAGGTGGTAGCCGTAAGGTGGTGACAGCCCTTTCGGTCTTCGTAGTCCATCACGTTAGTTCCGGTGTCCTAGGACCCAAGGTTCAGGGTAACCGGCACCCCTTCTCATCCCTTTCTGTGTGTCAGAGGCTCTGTAGTCCCGAAGCAAGTATCTATCTGTATCTTCTGCTCTGCTCAGTCAATCGGTAGAATACTCTTACCAGACCTGTACCCTCTCTACCCTCCTACCTCTTCTCTTCTCTCCTTGTTGTCGTCATCCACCTCATCCATTTCATTCATCCACTCCATCTACCTAGGACAACTTAGTTTAGGATTAGTACACTTCTCGTTCCCCATGGAAATCGATACCTTGGAATACTCCCGGGTGAAAGCTACATCGGTATCCGTCCGCTTGCGGATTTATCTGTAGGCCGTAAGGAGTGCCAACAAGCTTTCTGGCACCATTGCCGGGGAACGGTAGCTGTTCTGATTCCGAACCTAAGTTGTCCGTGTATCCCACCATCATCCATCATATGGATTCCACCCTCACCTTACGCCAACACTCGGCTCCAAAGGGCGATTATTTGGAGCCACCACCATCATCACATCCCATATCCACACCCGGCTATGAGCTACGTCCCGGCTTCATAGCCATGGTTCGTGAGCAATCGTTCTCAGGAACGAAGGCCGAGAGTCCATACTCGCATTTGCGCGAGTTTGAGCAACTCTGCTCATGCCTGACCATTGCGGGCATGACACAAGAGACACTCAAATGGAAGTTATTCCCGTTTTCACTAGCGGGAGGAGCAAAGAAATGGTACTCTCTGGCTGTCAGTACTATGGACGGGAGCTGAGAAGTTCTCAAGGAAAAATTCTGCCTAAACTTCTTCCCAGTCTCCAAGGTAGCCAGTCTCCGAGCGGAAATCATTAACTTTAAGCAATTAAAGGGAGAATCGCTCGGAACTGCCTGGGCTCGTTTCAAGCAAATACTGGCCTCAAGACCGGACCTAAGCCTGCCAGAACCTGTTGTTTTACAACACTTCAGCCTTGGCCTCTGTCCTGTAGCCACCACTTTCTTGGACTCTGCTTCTGGAGGGTCGTTCTTTCATTTGGTTCCTAGTGAAGCGAGGGTAGTCCTGGACCGTATCCTAGACAACACCCCCCTACACTGGAATCTATGATGAACTCCCCGATGAAGAAGAAAAGCAGCCTGAACCTGAACCTAAAGAGCCAATACCAGTCCAATCCAAATCCATTAGCTCTTCCAGTCCATCAGAACCTGAAGCTCATTTCGAACCACAACCATATTCTAGCCCAGACCATTATGATTCACTCTACACCACTCTTTATGATTTTGACGATGATCTATTCAAAGACATCGGGAGTGCAACAAGTTTCCCACGGGAACGATGTGTAGAGCAAAAGGATCAGGCCCCCGACAAAGAAGAATTGGAATACCAGCGGGAGTACCTGGGACGTCTCTCTGCTATCATGAGTCGGGAGTGGCTAGATGAGGCCGAAGCCTCGACCGAGGTGGTCAAGATGCCCAGAAAAACCAAAAGGATATTCTGTGAGATCATAGGCCTTGACCGAGAGATTGGGTACGACCCAAGCCTCGGAATCAACATAATCTCTAGCTCTTTGGTGCGAACCGAATTCCCTGGTAACTCATGGTCGTTTTCTCAAAAACGACTTAAGTTTACCTCAGGGAAAATCCTGGATTGTTTGGGGATCTTATGGGTCACACCCGTTAAGGTCAACGATCCTGAACTCTTCATGGATTTTCACATCTTCGACCTACCTAGCACTACCACACATCCCATCTTCATAGGCAGGCCAATCTTCAAGATTCTGGAAAAAGCACCAATAAACCAGCTAGTAGAGCTTAGGATCGGTAACGAACTTATCCCTGTCTCCTATGCCCAATCTTTGAATACTCCAATAGAGGCAGACCCCGATCCTGACCCGTTAGAGATAATCAGGTCAGCTTCTTTGCTGGACCTCGAGCAACCTATTCCAGAAGAGGATATTCCATTCTTTACGGAGGAGGAGGAAACTCATCCTCCGATTGAGCTTGATACAAACGAAACTCCAAAACCATCTCCAATCGAGCTCAAACCTCTTCCGCCTAGACTTAGGTATGCTTTCCTCTTTGGGGATAAGCAAACTCCAGTGATCATTAGTGATAAACTCTCTGGGGTAGAAACCCAGCAACTCATCACTATCCTGAAGAAAAATCGATCGGTCTTAGGATATTCTCTCCAAGACCTGAAAGGGATTAGCCCAAATCTTTGCACTCATCGCATCCCGATCGATTCTGAAGCAACACTGTCTCGGGAACCTCAACGACGGTTAAACAATGCCATGAGAGAGGTCGTGAAAAAGGAAGTTCTCAAATAGTGAATGGGTTAGTCCCGTTCAAGTCGTTCCTAAGAAGGGAGGAATGACGGTAGTGCGCAATGACAAAAATGAGCTCATCCCTCAGCGCACTGTTACTGGTTGGCGTATGTGCATCGACTATCGTCGACTCAATAAGGCCACCAAGAAAGACCATTCCCCCTTCCGTTCATAGACGAAATGCTTGAACGGTTAGCCAAACACTCTTTCTTCTGCTTCCTTGACGGTTACTCTGGGTACCACCAAATTCCTATCCACCCAGAAGACCAGAGTAAAACCACGTTCACATGCCCCTACGGGACGTACGCCTACCGGCGAATGTCCTTCGGGTTATGTAACGCACCTGCCTCTTTTCAACGTTGCATGATGTCCATCTTCTCCGATATGATTGAAGAGATTATGGAAGTGTTCATGGACGATTTCTTAGTTTACGGAAAGACCTTTACCGAATGTCTGAAAAATCTGGACAAGGTCCTCCAGAGGTGTGAAGAGAAATACCTTGTTTTGAACTGGGAAAAGTGCCATTTTATGGTGTGAGAGGGGATTGTCCTAGGACATAGGGTGTCAGAACTTGGGATCGAGGTAGACAAAGCGAAGATAGAAGTGATCGAGCAACTTCCACCTCCCACAAATGTTAAGGGGATCCGTAGCTTCCTTGGCCATGCCGGATTCTATAGGCGTTTCATCAAAAACTTCTCCCAGATATCTCGGCCCTTGACCAATCTCTTAGCCAAAGATGCCCCCTTTGTTTTCGATGAGGAGTGCTATGCCGCATTTCACACTCTCAAAAAGGCACTCATCTCCGCTCCCATCATCCAGCCTCCCGACTGGAGCATCCCATTCGAAATCATGTGTGATGCGAGCGACTATGCTGTAGGAGCTGTGTTGGGCCAAACTAAGGACAAGACGAATTATGCTATCTCGTATGCTAGCAAAACGCTCACTGGCCCCCAGCTCAACTACGCAACCACGGAGAAGGAGCTCTTAGCAGTCGTATTTGCTATAGACAAATTCCGGTCCTACCTAGTTGGGGCCAAGGTTATAGTCTATTCACATCACGCTGCTCTGAAGTACCTTCTGACCAAAAAGGATGCAAAACCGAGACTCATCCGCCGGACTCTTCTGCTCCAAGAATTTGACATTGAGATAAAAGATAAGAAAGGAGTAGAGAACTCAGTGGCTGACCATTTGTCCCGGATGCAAGTCTCGTCCGATCTCCCAATCGACGACTACTTACGGGATGACACCCTCCTTAAGGTCACCACTGGTGATCCGTGGTATGCCAACATAGTAAACTACATGGTAACGGGTTATGTCCCCCCTGGAGAGAATAGGAAACGGCTAGCCTATGAGAGCCGACTTCACCTTTGGGACGACCCGTACCTCTTTAGGATTTGTAGCGACGGACTCCTCAGAAGGTGCGTACCCGCACATGAGGCTTATAAAATCCTGGAGAGATGCCATGCAGCCCCGTATGGAGGACACTACGGTGCATTCTGGACCAATGCTAAAGTCTGGCAGTGCGGTTTTTACTGGCCCAGCATGTATGAGGATGCGAGAGCATTTGTCATGCGGTGCCCCCGCTGCCAGAAACACGGGAACATCAATACTAGAGACGCAATGCCACTCACTAGCAATCTTCAAGTAAAAATCTTAGATGTCTGGGGGGTAGACTTCATGGGTCCCTTCCCAAACTCCAAGGGTTGTCAATTCATCCTAGTAGCAGTGGACTACGTCTCTAAGTGGGTAGAAGCCTTGCCTTGCTTAGCTGCTGACTCTAAGAGCGCAAGACGAATGTTTCATGAGGTTATATTCCCCCGTTTTGGCGTTCCTAGAATAGTCATCAGTGATGGCGGCTCCCACTTCATAGATTCATCCTTCCGTAAATATCTCTCAAGTTTGGGGGTGCAGCATAACGTAGCCACACCCTATCACCCCCAAACTAGCGGTCAAGCAGAAACTTCCAATAAGCAAATCAAAAATATTCTGCAAAAGACCGTAAATGAGATGGGCAAGTAGTGGAAGGATAAACTTCCAGATGCACTCTGGGCTTACCGCACGGCCTATAAGACGCCCATAGGCATGACCCCATATCAACTAGTCTATGGCAAAACATGCCATTTACCTGTAGAAAAGGAGTTTATTGCTCACTGGGCCATTAGGAAGTGGGGTATGGACCTTCCAGCTGCCGGCCTCAAACGGAAGATCCAGCTGGCCGAGCTAGATGAGATGAGGGAGAGAGCATACCACAGCTCCCGGCTATACAAAGAACGGACCAAGAGATGGCATGATAAGAGAATCAAGGTCAAAATGTTCAAGTCGGGAGACAAGGTTCTCGTCTTCAACTCCCGTGTCAAACTTTTCGGTCATGGGAAATTGAGGAGCAAGTGGGACGGCCCATTCATAGTAATCAATGCTGCATCTCATGGGGCCATCACTTTGCAAAGTGAGGACGGAAACACCTTCAAGGTTAACGGACAGCGGTTGAAGATTTTCCTAGAACCAGAGCCTCCGACACTCGACGAATTAGACGTCGTCGAGTTCATAGAACTCTGAACCCCGTCCGTGGAACCTGGGCCCGAATCCGTCATTTTCAAATCCTTCTGGGCCAAAACCTCCTCGACCCGAATCTCCCACGACCAAAACCTCAAACCACGACACGGGCCACGCACCTGGGGGCCCAGGGACCTGTTCAGGCGAACAAGCCCAGTTCGGCCGAACCAGATGGTTCGGGCGAATTGGCCTCCCAGGCCCCAGGGACGGATATGCTCGCCCAGATACATCTGCAGTTGAAAATATCCCGAGAGTCGCGAGGGAATCGTCGGGAAACTCCGTTTTTCCGACCTGAAATCCCCGATAAAAACAGAGACTCTCTGTCGTCGTTTCCCATCTCATCTAAGCCAACTCCATCCCATAGAACACAGCCACCATGGCCTCTTTTTCCTCCAAGGGCACATCACCGGCCCAGGGCTCGAGCAGCAGTAGCCGGAACGCCAACTCCTCCCGGCAGGAGCACGCCTTCCGCATCTCCGACGTCGACGCAGCGGGAGACGTGCACCGGGGGAGGACGCCGGGACGTAGCCCAGTGAGGCGCGGCAACTCTCCTCACCGCTCAGCACTCAACGCGCTCCTCGCCCCACTAAAAGGGATCAAGAAACTGCCTCGTTCGCCATCACCAAGGCCGAACGAAGGGCAGCTACGCCCGAGATCAATATCCTCCTCGAGGGTGTCGGATCTGGCGTTGTTGCTGCCCAAGGAAAGGGCCGGGGAGGAGCCGGACTACACGCCGGAAAGCCCACCGCGTTTCGTCATCAAGGGAGAACGTATCCCGGGAGGAGGATACGGGAAAGTCCTCATCCCAGTCCTCTCCGCCACAGCGCCACCCCAGAGTCCAGCGCCACAGGCAGCCCCCATCCATCAAAGGGCTGCCCGGGGACATGGAGTTCTCTGATGAGGAGGACAATGAAGAAGAGGAAGAGAAGTCGCCCACCGTGGAGAGCCTGAAAGAGGAACTGGCTTTGGCAAAGCAGAGAATCAACCACCT
The DNA here is from genome assembly GCA_033239725.1 of Echinochloa phyllopogon. Classification (NCBI taxonomy): domain Eukaryota; kingdom Viridiplantae; phylum Streptophyta; class Magnoliopsida; order Poales; family Poaceae; genus Echinochloa; species Echinochloa phyllopogon. Next base: position 14,515,312 of record BTCW01000015.1, on the reverse strand, counting down.
GGACGAGAAGGTGGCGGAGGGCGAGCTCGCACGTATGGAATGGGAGGACAAGATGGAACTCCTCTGCAAGGCTCTGTGCGCAAAGCTCAAGAGGCTTTTCAAGGCCACGGGACACGAAGATCTCTATGGACCGCCTTCGGAATAGTGTCCCGCGGTCGTCCCGTTTTTAGATAGAGCACCGTTAGTTTAGTTTGGTTTGCTAGTTGCTTGATTCGTTTATTTGTTTAGATCAATGTTTAGGGTGCTCTGAAATTTCCCTTCCAAATATTTTTTTCCAATCTTTGTTCGTTGAATAAATAAAGTTTGAATTGTTTGCAAGAAAGAAGATAAAATTGTCGCTCCGGTCGGTGCATTTGAGCCGACCGGAGAATGCCCTGTCTAACAGAGAGTTGCATGAGTACAGCAACGACACAGGAACGCATGGCACGACGGACCGAGCCCCGGGGGCCTGTTCGGCCGAACTAGGCAGTTCGGGCGAACTGGCTAGTTCGGGCGAACTGACCGGTTCGGCCGAACCAGCTCGGCCGCCCCCTCTCGCGCACCTGCACTTGGGTTTGCACCTTCTTCCCCCCTGTTGACTTTCCTGTGTTGTCTCGTTTCGAAAAATTGAAAATGCATGCCTCACATAAACGAAACGAACTCGGCCTCTCTTTTATATCATGATTGCTGCCTGTTGTTTATTTCAAACTCAGTATCTAGTACTTGTGAAAAATTCATCATGCTAGGACCCCCCTGATCTAAGTTGTTGATGTTTGTGATATGACTCGATAAAATGAACCACTTGTTCACACCAACATTCGGAAGAATTTAATTTATGAAAAGATGAAAATCCTGCTCTATCCCTTCATCCTGACCACAAATACCACATATGCTTGAGAGTTTACTCCTAAAACTTGTCATATTCTGTATGAAGTCTTGTTGAAAGTTGTGTTCTTGGAATGGATCACATTGTCTGAGGTCTGTTGCAAGCAAATCTATCATCAGAGTGTAGTGGAAGCCCTCATGCCTTGATGATACCCTAAAAAAAGAGAAAGAGAAATAAAGGACTCATGAAAGTCCAAGAAAAAAAAATCCCAAAAAGGGAAAAGAAAAGAAAAGAAAAAGGGAGCAAAAAGGCTGAGGAACAACATGAACCCTCTATCGTTAACTTGCAACATGACCAAGGGCAGTGATGAGAAGCTCTAGGAGCCAATCTTTGGCTTGACCGAAATACTCAACATGACAAGGCCACCACCTGAGAGACAAAGAGAAAAACAAAAGAGAATGAGTGAAAGGAGAGAGCTCAAGAGAGCTGAGTGTCAGGGATGAAGGGAGACGAGCCATTTAATTGCGAAAACCAGAAAACCCCGAATGCAGGATGAGCAAGAGGACCTTGTTGTAAGAGTCGTTCCATTCATCAACCAAGATCCGGGAAGTAGCCACCACAAATTCAGAGGTATAAGAAAGGTTTGAATATTCAATATGCAAGTATTCATGATTATAAAAGAACCCTTACTTTAGTCTTGCTTATGTTTTAATTTCTTTACTCGGGACGAGCAAAGATTTAAGTTTGGGGGAGCTTGTTGGCAGTCGTTACAGACCGATTTCCGACCTCCAACCGAGTATAAAGCAAACACAATGGGGACACACACCATAGCTATAGGGCTTATCACTGACTATTTCCACAAGTTTTGGTGATTGTCCTCTGTGTAGGTACAAAATGGAGAAACACGTGCTATAAGGGTCAGAAATGACCGTTTCGGCCGAACGACTCCATTCGGCCGGTTGCCCCCGTAGCTGGGCAAGACTTGTGGACCACGACCACGCCACTCTGGGCCGGCTCCACCCATATCCAGAAGATCGGTAACCCATATCCAACCCAACGGAGCCCACGAGTCCACCGAAGGCCCTCTAGGCCAGCCCAAGACGCGAGCCGACCTGCCAACCGACCTCAGGAGCTGGACAAACACGTGTGCAAGGCAAAGGCGGTGCAGTACTGGGCCGGGCCCACTTCGGCCGAAGTGGCCCATTCGGCCGAAGGCAGGAACCGCCTCCAGGGTGCGATCCTGGCCGTTGGCTGCTGAGGCGGTGCATCCACCGGTTCGGGCGAACTGGGCAGTTCGGCCGAACCGGAGAATTCGGCCGAATGGCCCGGCACCGCCTCCCAGCTGCCTTGGTTGCTACTCTGCCTCCACCGTCCTTCCTTGCTATAAATAGAGGCCCGGTTTCACCTGCAAAAGACACAACACAAGAGTAGAGTGCAGGCGAAGCACTGTTAGTTCTCCACTTGTATCAGTAGAGATAGGGAGAGAGGAGAGGTGAGCGTCCCAGAGAGGAGCCGAAGTGTCGGCCCCTCTTCCCGCTGTACCTCTACGGATGCGACTTCACTTCGAGTAACATCCGGGTCGTGTCTGGTAACTCTTGTATCTCTCTCTGATTAATTGAGCATTCAGTTCTTACTTTTATATGCTTGCTGGTTCTTCGTTCAATGCTTAGTTGATTGGTATAACTGTATACTGGTTGCTTAGCTTGGGTGCTTATCTTGCTATAGGAGATAAGTAGTTATTGACTAGTGTAGGAGTGGTTCCTAGACTTGCCAGTAACCTTAGTTTCTGCCCGTCGCAACGGAGGTGGTAGCCGTAAGGTGGTGACAGCCCTTTCAGTCTTCGTAGTCCATCACGTTAGTTCCGGTGTCCTAGGACCCAAGGTTCAGGGTAACCGGCACCCCTTCTCATCCCTTTCTGTGTGTCAGAGGCTCTGTAGTCCCGAAGCAAGTATCTATCTGTATCTTCTGCTCTGCTCAGTCAATCGGTAGAATACTCTTACCAGACCTGTACCCTCTCTACCCTCCTACCTCTTCTCTTCTCTCCTTGTTGTCGTCATCCACCTCATCCATTTCATTCATCCACTCCATCTACCTAGGACAACTTAGTTTAGGATTAGTACACTTCTCGTTCCCCGTGGAAATCGATACCTTGGAATACTCCCGGGTGAAAGCTACATCGGTATCCGTCCGCTTGCGGATTTATCTGTAGGTCGTAAGGAGTGCCAACTGGACGCTACGAGGTTTTTCACAAGGCACCCTACCAAGACAGTAGCCTCTAAGGTACAATAAGGTGGTGAAACTCTAGGCACCGAGATTGACTGACCCTCAGGGCGCAACGTGAGGGGGTCAATGGCGTCCAAGCGCGAGCAACTCATGCCAACAACAGAAATAAAGAGCGCAACGTGCGGAGCTCCCGTACCACAGAGGCTCCCAACACGGGACTAGGTCTAACGAGACCTAGCCGACGGGGCTACCGTCCTAGGTGGAATCAAGAAACACCCCGTGCCTTACTTCCCATAACGCCGTCGGCTGTCGGTAACCACTGGCAAGCTAGAGACGTACAAGTTACTTGACCAAGACCAGAGCCATAATAGTTCTAGCGGTGGCAACAGGCTCCTGGGTTGCCACTTTAAGAACCGGACCTTAGGGAGAGACACTAGAGCAAAGCACACAACACATGCTCTAGTTCCCTAAACCATGTTGCTAAAAAGCAAGTTTTATCATTAATGTTGAAGTGAACCATTATGTCAAAATTAACAATTAAATAATAGTGATAGTAGCTGTGCATAGCAAAGATTCTACCCATATGCAATAACTCAAGGTAAACAAGGATAGGATAAACAAAACTAGGTACAACCTTAATGGTACATGAAATTAGACACATGCATGTATGAAATAATTTATTACAAGTGAGTAGGTAGCAAGGATTGTCCGTGCTATAACTTGCCTTCCTCGAAGTGCGGTTGCTACAGCTGCTGTGAGTCCTGCTCCGGAAAGTCCTCACCAAACTCGAAGTCCAAAGCCTACAGCTCATCGACTGGACACGAATCACCATACAAACGAGCACACAAACCAATACATGCAAACAAATAATAATCTATTAGAACAGTACACCAAAAATTACAAACAGTACAAATAAAGATTCTATAAATATTCTACGCTTCACTACAAACACATGAGCATGAAAATCATACTAATCGGAGCTAAAACGGAAAAGATATGGCAATTCTAACTTCTAGGGACCTACTAGCAAGTTTTAAAAGTTCCAGAGGCTTATTTAAAATAAAACAGGGACCTAAACTTAATTATGCATTAAAACTCATGTGCCTACACGCAAAAGACGCAGCTCAGGACCGCGGGTTCTATTATTAAAAAGCTCAAGGGGTTTTTCATAATAAAGAGGGCCTAACTGGAATTACTTTTGAATTAAACACGACCGCGGTTTGATTACTAAAAAGTGCAGGGGCTCTTTAGAAATTTTGCCGCGGCTGACCGGTACACCTTGGTTTGACCGAGGCTCGGGGCGTGTTGTGGCCGTTCGATCACGATCGGGTGGCCCAGATCGACTCAGCGGGAGCGACAGGCGAGGAAAGTTGGGCCGCGGCGGAGAGTTCGCCGGCGTGAGGCGATCCGGCGCTAGGGGCCACCAATTCGGACGCGAATGGGTGCTATAGGACCGTGGTGAAGAAGCGAGTTCGATGGAGGGGTTCAAGTCGAGGGGTAGGTGGAGTGGGGGTGTGAGACGGTGGCCGGCAGCCGACCCACTCCGGTGAGGTGCAAAAGGCGCGCAGGGCGTGCGAGAAGGGGCAAGCGGCGCCTTGGTGCAGAGCTTACCTCCTGGCGAAACTCCTGGGGGTGTCGAAGAAGGTGGAGGGGCTCTGGAGCGGCGAGTCGATGGCGGCCGGAGCTCGGGCGGCGGCACTTGAGCTTGGAGCGAGGGGAGGGCTATCGTGGGGGCTCGGGAGCTCGGGAGGAGGGTCGGTGGGGTGTTGGGGAGCTTGGGGTCGGCTTTTATAGCCCAGGGGAGAGCCATCAGCGTGCGGGTCGTGCGAGATTTGGTCGTCGGCGGATCCGGGACTTTCCAAGCGAGGGGAAGGGGGTTGCCATGCTTGGCGCGGGTGGGAAAGGAAAGAAATCGGGGGAGGAAGCTTCGATGAAGCTCGGGAGCGGCCCATGGGGCGCGGGGTGGGTCCAAGTTCGCCGGACGGGCCGGCGAGATGCTCGTCAGGGAAGAAGGGGGCTCGGGAAGGGAAAGACCCGACAGGTGGGGTCGGTCGGCAATGAGAGAGAGGGAGAGAAGGGAAGGGGGAGGGCGCTGGCTGGGCTGACTGTTCGGCCCAGGAGCGGGGGGCGCTGGCGAAGCTGCTGGGCTGGCTCGAGGAAAGGGCCCAGGTGGGGAAGGAAGGGGAGCTGGGCCGGGGAAAAAGGAGGAGGGCGCTGGGCTGAGCTCGGGAAAAAGTAGAGGGTGCAAAAGTGGACCGGGGAGAAAGTTTAGCGAGCAAAAACAGACTCGGCTGAACTAAGTTTTCTAGGACTCCAAACAAGGTGATTCAAATTCGAATTTAAATAAATTTAAATTCTAGTTTGAATCACAAGCAATACAAAAATTAAATGTAGCAGCATGAATGCAACAGAAATATTTCTACGACTTATATTTGATTTTAATATTCATAAATAATTTATTGAGCCTATATTAAATATGAACAAATTAAATAAAAGCCAATTAATTACTAAAATTTTTAAATGGGCTATTTTTGGGTGTTAGAAGTACCTACCCGCAAACCAAATTCATGATTGGAACGACCTCGTGAAAACGTTCGTGGGTAATTTCCAGGGTACTTACGTGCGCCTGGAAAATCGTGGGACCTTCGATGGTGTCGCCAAACATCCAATGGGTCCCTTCGTGATTTCATCCGCCGCTTCTCCAAGCGCTGCACAGAGCTCCCAAGCGTGGGTGACTCCGAGGTCATCCATGCCTTCCTCGAGGGCACAACCTGCCGGGACTTGGTGCGTGAGTTGGGACGAAGCCCTCCTGCCAGCATCAACCAATTGTTAGGTGTCGCTACCAACTTTGCCTCTGGCGAGGAGGCGGTTGGAGCCATCTTCGATGGTAGAAGGGGGAAACGGACGGAAGAAACGCCCACAGAGGGCAGCAAGTCCAAGGGGTCCGCAAAGAAACAGAAGCAAGGCAAGAAGGGTAAGAAGCCCCACAAAGCCTTGCACCGACAAGAGCGGACCGAGGACCCCGACGAAATCCTCGCTGTCGACCCTACGCCCAATGCTCCACGAGGCCCCCCTCGAGGAGGCGGCATATTCAATGAGATGCTCAAGAAACCTTGCCCTTATCACAAGGGCGTCGTAACCCACACCCTTGAGCAATGCGGAATGCTAAAGAAATATTTCAATCGCGACGCTTTGAAGGAAGATGCGGGAAAAAGGACACGGGCGACGGGGGAGGCCAAGGCTTCCCGGAGGTGGAGAACATCTTCTTCATTTTCGGGGGGCCAACGGCGAACATGACGCCTCGACAGCGCAAGCGCGAGCGCCGAGAGGTATTCTCCATACACAAGGTCGGGCCATCCTACCTCGACTGGTCTGAGGAGACCATCTCCTTCAGTCGAGAGGGTCACCCCAACTACATCCTAAACCCGGGATAGTACCCGCTCGTCGTTGATCCCATCATCAGCAACACCCGGTTTTTCAAGGTACTCATGGATGGAGGCAGCAGCCTCAACATCATGTACGTCTCGACTTTGGAGCTCATGGGCATCGGGAGGGACAAGCTACGCCCTAGCAAACTGCCATTCCATGGTGTTGCGCTGGGAAAGCGACTTCAGCCCCTTGGGCAGATCGATCTGCCTGTTTGCTTCGGCGCGCCTAACAACTTCCGCAGGGAGACCCTAACCTTCGAAGTGATGGGATTTCGAGGTGCCTACCATGCCATCCTTGGCCGCCCATGCTACGCCAAGTTCATGGCCATCCCGAACTACACATACCTCAAGCTGAAGATGCCGGGGCCGAAGGGTGTCATCACGGTGGCCCCATCGTTCGAGCATGCCTACATATGCGACGTGGAATGCGTCGAGAGTGCCGAGGCGCTTGCCGAGGACGAGGATCTCGTCGCGGACCTGGAGAAGATGGCGAACGAGACCATCGCCTCCACTTCGAAGCATGCAGGCAATTTCGAGCCCGCGGAGCAGACCAAGGCTGTGCCCCTTGACCCCAGCGTCCCAACAACAAGACAGTGAGGGTCAGTTCAACCCTCGACGAAAAATAGGAGGTGGTGTTCGTCGACTTTCTCTGTGCCAATGCCGACATCTTCGCGTGGAGCCCCTCGGATATGCTAGGCATACTGAGGGAGGTCACCGAGCACTCCCTTGACATCCTGCCCCACTCCAAGCCGATGGTTCAACGCCTGCGACGTTTCGATGAGCAAAAGCGCCGGGCCATTGGTGAAGAGCTGCGCAAGCTCCTCAAGGCTGGATTCATCAAGGACGTATTTCACCCAAACTGGCTCGCTAATCCTATTTTAGTTAAGAAAAAGAATGGGAAGTGGAGGATGTGTATAGATTATACTAGTTTAAATAAAGCATGTCCAAAAGTTCCTTTTCCTTTACCGCATATCGATCAAATTGTGGATTCTGCTGCAGGATGTGAGCTATTATGTTTCCTTGATGCTTATTCTAGTTTCCACCAATTAAGATGAAAGTTTCTGACCAGCTCGCAACTTCTTTTATCACGCCTTTTGGCACTTTTTGCTATGTCACGATGCCATTTGGTCTTCGAAACGCCGGAGCCACATCCCAATGGTGTATGCTTCGTGTTTTCGGGGATCATATCAGGTGGACCGTAGAGGCATGTGTTGACGATATCGTTGTAAAGTCCAGGAAGGTGGATGACCTAGTAAACGATTTGCGCATTGTGTTTGATTGTCTTCGGGCTAACGGGGTAAAACTAAATCTAGAGAAATGCGTCTTTGGGGTGCCTCAAGGCATGCTCTTTGGTTTCATTGTCTCTCAGCGAGGCATTGAGCCCAACCCTGAAAAAGTCTCGGCCCTCGAGCAGATGCGACCGATCCGAGACCTAAAAGGGGTACAAAGGGTATTGGGATGCCTTGCAGCCCTGAGCCGGTTCATCTCGCGTCTCGGTGAGAAAGGTTTGCCCCTGTACCGACTCCTAAAAAAGAACGAGCATTTTTCTTGGATCCCCGAGGCCCAGAAAGCCCTCAACGGGCTAAAAGCATCTCTCGCACGAGCACCAATTTTAATGCCACCTAAGGAGGGCGAGCGCCTCTACCTCTACGTAGCCGCAACGACACAAGTAGTCAGTGGAGTCATTGTCGTAGGAGAATCGAGGAGGGACACGCTCTGCCTGTCCAAAGGCCGGTGTATTTCATCAGCAAAGTATTGACTGAAACCAAGACGCGATATCCACAAATCCAGAAGCTACTCTACGCAATAGTGCTAGCACGGTGCAAGCTGCTCCACTACTTTGAGGCTCATTCTGTCACTGTGGTCTCATCTTTCCCCCTGGGGGAGATACTCCGCAACCAAGATGTCTCGGGTAGAATAGCCAAATGGTCCGTGAAATTGATGGGCGAAACCCTCACGTATGCCCCTCAAAAGGCAATCAAATCACAGATCTTGGCGGATTTCGTGGCAGAGTGGACGGACACACAGCTGCCCCCACCCCAGATGTACTTCGATGGGTCGGTGATGAAAACGGGTGCAGGCGCGGGCCTGCTCTTTGTCTCACCCCTCGGAGAACACATAAGACACGTGGTACGCTTGCACTTTCCGGCGTCCAACAATATGGCCGAGTACGAGGCTCTGCTCGCCGGGCTTTGTATAGCTATAGAGTTGGGTGTCAAACGCCTTGACATCCGGGGAGATTCACAACTGGTCATCGACCGGGTTATGAAGGAGGTGAGCTGCCGCGACGAGAAAATGCAAACGTACTCCAACGCGGTACGCCGGCTCGAGGACAAATTCCATGGCCTCAAGCTCAACCACATTGCGCGAAAAGACAATGAGGAAGCCGATGAATTGGCATAAATCGCGTCAGGTTGGATCACCATTCCACCGAACGTGTTCACCCGTGACTTAGCAGAGCTGAGCACCAATCTCAAGCCAACTCCCAAAGCTCCTGACGCTCCCTCGAAGGCCGAACCCTCGGGGGCTGCGGGCATCGAACCCATGGACAAGGATCCCTCGAGAGAGGAACTCGAAGCCTCGAGTCAGGAGATATCCTCGGCGGACGAGGGTGAAATTATGGAGATCGACGAGGCCCCATCATCTCGAGACTGGCGCGATCAGTATATCGCCTGGATGGACCGAGGGGAGCTACCCTCGGATCGAACCAAGGCTCGGCGCATTGCGAGAAGGGCCAAGTCATTCGTCATTATCGACAAGGAATTGTATAAGCGCAGCCCCTCGGGAATTCTGCAGCGATGCATTCCCATTCTTGAGGGAACGGAGCTCATTCGAGACATCCACGCTGGCAATGCGTTTCACCAGGGCTTCTATTGGCCCACGGATGTCGCTGATGCCAACGAAATCGTGCGCACTTGCGAAGGGTATCAATTCTACGCACGCAAATCTCATCTCCCTGCCTATGTCTTGCAAACCGTCCCTATCACATGGCCATTCGCTGTGTGGGGGCACGACCTCGTCGGGCCAATGCGAGCAGCGTCCGGAGGCTTCACACATCTCCTGGTGGCCATCGACAAGTTCTCGAAATGGATCAAGGCTCGACCCATCAGTAGCATCAGATCTGAACAGACCATGCAATTCTTCATAGATATAATTCACAGGTTCGGGGTCCCTAATTCGATAATTACTGACAATGGCACCCAGTTTACATGCAAGAAATTCTTGGAATTCTGTGACGACCACCATATCCGCGTGGATTGGTCGGCCGTGGCACATCCACAGATGAATGGCCAAGTAGAATGTGCGAACGGCATGATTTTACAAGGCCTCAAGCCAAGAATATTCAACAAGCTGAACAGATTCGGTGGAAAATGGGTATCAGAATTACCCTCGGTAGTCTGGAGCCTCAGAACGACCCCGAGCGGAGCCACGGGCTTCACCCCGTTTTTCCTCGTCTATGGCGCCGAGGCTATCCTCCCCACAGACTTGGAATATGGGTCCCCGAGGCTTAGAACCTACCAAGAAGAGCGGAACAGACAAGCTTGTGAAGACTCACTCGAACAAGTGGACGAGGCTCAAGACGTGGCGCTCCTACATTCAGCACGGTACCAACAGTCCCTCTGAAAATATCAGACACAGAAGGTTCGACGTCGAGACCTCAACAAGGGGGACCTGGTCCTAAGGCTGTGACAAGATAATCGAGGACGCCACAAGCTCACGCCGCCATGGGAAGGGCTCTACATCGTCGCCGAGGTCCTCAAACCAGGCACATACAAGCTCACGAACGAGAAAAGTGAAGTTTTCGCCAACGCTTGGAACATTCAACAGCTACGTCACTTCTACCCTTAAGTTTCCAAGCATTCATGTACATTTGTACTTATATCAATAAATGAATAAAGAAAGATCTTAAATGAATGAGACTCGGCTTACCCTCGAAAAAGCCAAGTCACACTCAGGGGCTAATTTGGGGGGCACCCCCTCCTAAAATTGTCCCAATTTTAAGGTTTTTTCTTTCAAAATTCTTTCATCATGTTCGTCTCCAGTAAATGCCACAAGGCAATTCATGGCATAGAACTACTGATGCCAAGGGCCGGTCGAGTCGAGGGACCGCCTACGCCTTCGAAAGGATACGACATCCCCCTCGCCACCCTACGCTAAAGTTACTCTATGAACGAAACCATCCTCGTCGAGCCCTTTGCAAATTCAGCGAGAAAATGTGATAAAGAAAATGACATTCAGTAAAACTCAAGTGCATACTTAAAACATTAAATTGTTTGACAGGCATATCATTCCAAAACACAAATCTAATTATTACAAAAATGTTCCTAGCTAATCAGGGAGTGGGGTCTTAGGGGCCTTCGGGGGAGGCGGCTTCTTCGTCTTCGGCGTCGGGGAGGAGGTCGCCCTCGAAGATCTGTGACAAGGCGGCGGCAGGAACAGCGGCACCGGCGTCGGCGCTCTCCACGACGGCCAATGCAATGTTGTCGTCAAGGTCATCCGCCACCACGTACCCAGCGCTAACTGCCTCGAGGTCTACGACGAAGTATGTCGAAATAACCCCGAGGGTCTTCTGCACGCTGAGCCAGAGAGCCCCTTTCAGGCGCTCGGTGATGCAGCCGCCCAAGGACCTTAGGCGGCTAGTCACTGAGCTGCCCGATTGGGACTCGGGGGCTTCTGGCCCCTCGACCTCCTTGCAGACGGCGAGGGCTACATCCCGTAGTGCCTCAAGGTCCTCCTGTGCCTTCGAATATGCCACCTAGAGAGACTCCGCCTGTGAGGCAGTCTCCTCCGCCACCTTCCGCAGCTCTGAAAACCCAAAAGCAAATTCAGATAAGTTTCAAAAAACTAAATTTGAATCAAGGATATGTTGGTAATAAACTTACCCTCCGTCAGCCTCTCTTTCTATGCCAGATCCACCCGCGCGGCATCGGCCACCTGCCGGAGCGTAGCCATCTCGCCTTGCTGAGCCTCGACAGAGGCCCACAGCTCGGTGATGACCACGTCTCCCTCCACCACCGTCAAGGTGAGCAGGTCAACGGCCTCGCCCAGGGTCCTTAGCTGGGCCTCGACTGCTGCGAGAGCCATGTCCCGCTGTTGCAGCTACCCCAGGCTTCGGCAAGGGCGGCGCGCTCCAGCTAAAGCTCGCCCTCGAGCACCGCCAGCGCCTCGGTCCGCCGGTGGAGTTCATCCCCCTGCCGGAGGGCCTCGTCAGCCGTCCATGGCCAGAGCCCTCTCGCAGTCGCGCTCCCACTCAGCATGGGACAGAGCCTCCCTCAGCTGGTGCAGCTCGGTGTGCACATCAGCGAGTTCGGCGACCCTCCAGCCGGCCATCTCCGTCAAGCTCTGCCATTAGCGCATCGACAAATAAGAATAAGAGAAAGGAGAAAATACAAAGAACACAACGAAGTTAATGATCAGAACACTTACCAGGTGGACGTCGAAGCTTCTGCCCAGGTGGAGGTCGAGGACCTGGTTGAGGGCTTGCTAGAACGTGGTCCCCAGACCCTGCTGCTCCTCCCAGAGGAGCCGCTCAGCATCGGTGGCCCTCGCCAGGCTGAGTGGGATGCCACACCGGCCGAGCCCCTGATTGCGCCAGGCCTCAAAGGCCAGGATGCGGGAAGAGGCTCCACCGTCCTCTCTTCCCAAGGGCTCCAGGACCCCTCCTGGAAACCCGGCACCCGCTCCTCCTCCACCTCGTGCCGTCCTCGAGGGTGGCCGGGAGGGCCACATAGCGGTCCCCGCCCCTCGCACTTCCTCCTCCTCCATATGGCTGCCCCCGGCCGCGGCCTGAGCCGCATCTCCGGTGCGGCCCGCACCTTCTGGTTCCACCGCGCCATCGGTCGGCGCGAGGGTCTCGCTTGCCCCCGCAATGATGGGGGCCGCCTCCTCCGCGTTGGTGGCCGGGGTCACCTCCCCAGTCCGGTCCTCGCCCATTGCGGCCAGAGCTCCCCCAGCCACCGCCTCCTCCCTTGACCGGGCGACCCCTCGCGCCAGGGCCGCCTGGTACTGGGCGATGATCTCCGTTGGCCGGTGCACTCCCGACGGGGGCGGCACCGCCAAGCGCGGCGTGGAGTGCGCTGATGCCTTCAGTGCCTTGGTGGGCACTAGAAGGAGTGATGGCGGCGGCCTGGGTTGGCTGGCAGATGATCAAATTAAAGAATTAGTTTAAAGACTACCAAATCTATGACCAAGAGAAAAAGACAAAACTCACCGAACCCGAAGGAGGCCGCTCAACTTGCGCTTCTTGTCGCTCGGGGGCTGCGGAGCCCCCGAACGACCTCTGCCACTCGGCGGTGGGGACATGCTCATGGGCCTCGTGGACACTGGTGCAGGGCTTCGCGCCCTCGGGGACCGTGAGGCCGCGGCCCCCTTGTCCACCCCAGGCGTGGGCGGGCCTCGAGCCTGAACCCCTGGGGTGGTCGCCACGGCGCTTGGAGGGTGGCTCGCGTCGTCGAGGGCGCCGAGCTGCTCGAGGCCCCCTACCCTACGATGACGCCGGGGTCTCCTGGCTTTTCCCCCTCGGGGGAACGGTCACTTCCGCCGCCGCCGGTGCAGGTGGCGGGATCTCCACGAGGTCGTCCGAGGAGGACTCCTCCGGGCTGCTCTCCGAAGTCGTGGGGGCGAGAGACCATCCCTTGCCCGTCGGCGGCACTCTTTCTCATGCGCCGCTTTTGCGCTGGCGCCTCTGCTCCTTCTTCTTCTTCGCCGTGTCCTTCCGCGCTTTTTGCCTCTCGGCGGAGAGGCGATTCGCCTCGCAGACTTTGGGAAGAGGGGGTGGAGCGATCTCCCTTGTAGGATAACCCCTAGAGAAAAAAGTTGCGGATTAGCAATGAGTAACTATTGGCACTCCTTACGACCTACAGATAAATCCGCAAGCGGACGAATACCGATGTAGCTTTCACCCAGGAGTATTCCAGGGTATCGATTTCCACGAGGAACGAGAAGTGAACTAATTCTAAACTAAGTTGTCCTAAGTAGATGGAGTGGAATGAACGGAATGGATGGAGTGGATGACAACAACAAAGAGATAGGAAGGGCACTATGAGGGTAGAGAGGGTACGAGTCTAAAAGCGGTACTCTACTGATTGATCGAGCAGATCAGAGGATACAAATAGATACTTGCTTCGGGAAAATGGACACCAGTGACACGCAGACACGGATGAGAAGGGGTGCCACCAAGTCCACACTAGGGGATCCTACAGGCCGAGACTAACGAGATGGATTACAAAGGCCGTATAGGGCTGTCACCACCTAACGGCTACCACACGTTCGTTAAATCGGGGGCAAACTAAGTTAACCTCAAGTCTAGGCACCGCACCTACACTAGTCGACTAATACTTATCTCCTATAGAAAGATAAGCACCCAAGCTAAGCAACCAGTATACAGTTATACCAATCAACTAAGCATTGAACGAAGAACCAGCAAGCATATAAAAGTAAGAACTGAATGCTTAATTAATCAGAAAGAGATACAAGAGTTACTGGACATGACCCGGATGTCACTCGAAGCGGAGCCGCATCCGTAGAGGTACAGCGGGAAGAGGGGCCGACACTCCGGCTCCTCTCCGGGACGCTCACCTCTCCTCTCTCCCTATCTTCTATTGATACAAGTGGCAGAGCTTCGCTAATGCTTAATCTCAAGTGTTGTGTGTTGAACCGGGCACTTGGACACTCTATTTATAGTGGATTGATGGCGGTTTGGATGGAGTAACCGCCAAGGGAGCCAGGGAAGCTCCCCGGCTGATTCGGGCGAATTGGAGGGTTCGGCCGAACCAAGTCGGTTCGGCCGAACCCTTGGATCCACCGTCTTTCATTCCTGTGGCTTGGATGCACTCCCTAGAGGCGGTTTGGGTAGTGAGGGCGGTTCGGCCGAATTGGGGGATTCGGCCGAACTGGGCTTTTGGCCCAGCAGCGCTCCCCTGCACCGCCTCTCTCTCCTGGACCTTCTGGGCTGCTTGGATGTGGTGGTCTTTGTGTTGGTTCGGCCCAAAAGTGATGTGTTGATGGTCCAAGTGTCTTGCACGGTCGTCGCTCAGTCATTACTGACGTGGATGGTCTTTCGGTTGTGCGTCGCGTCGTATACAGCTAAGGGGGGTAGCCGGCCGAATCGTGTCGTTCGACCGAATCGGTTAGTTTCGACCCCAATAGCACGTATTTGTGGTTAATGTACCTGCACAAGAGAAACACACCAAAACTCGTGGAACTTTATTAGAAGTAAACCCAAGTGCATGGAATGTTGCACAAAGCCTCTTTTATTCGCGAGTATTAGTGGTCGAAAACGAGCCGTAACGACCGCCAACAAGCTCCCCCAAGCTTAGACCTTTGCTCGTCCTCGAGCAAAGATAGAAACTTAGGCTCGGTGGATCAGGAGTTGCTGCAATGTCATTGTCTTGCAGGTCACTTTATGAACAACTAGTACTCAACAATACTCGAATCATTAGCAAAGTATTAACTCACCATTTTACCTATGGGGCTTATAGCAATCTCTTTGTCTTGGACGGTTGAAAGGTTGAACAGTTTGATTTAGTTTTATTCCACTCTACTATTTTCAGGATCCCATCTCGGAGTTTCCACAATTTTGTGAAAAATGTAAGTTTGTTCCTCAATTTGCACACTCAATCACTCAAGCGGTATTTGAATCCTCCCCAAAGGCTTGTGCCTTCTTTTCATCCTAATATCTAATAAGGCTTTTTGTGTGGCTCAGGGACAAAGGGTGAAGGCCTACTTGCATCTTATATTTTGCCAAGTCAAAGACCGGATCTTTGGGGAACCAAATCACACCTTTAGATCGAGAAGTGCAAGTGTGTGGAATATGTGGAGTGGAATGTGGTGGAACTCCTTGGGATGATTCTTCCTCTCCTTGACTTATTTTCGAGAACATGGGCTATCTCTTTTTGCTCATATTTTTGCCATGCCACTTGGCATGCTTTTCTTATTTCTTATTTTTGCCATGCTCTTTGACATGCTCTTTTTTTCTCTTTCTTTTTGCCATGCTCTTTAGCATGCATTTCTTTTTGCATAGCCCATGTCTCTATTCAAGGATATTTGGAGAGGGGATCATAGAACATGGAGCATTTATTTTGTGTATGGATGATGGCAATATTTTTCTAACTCCCAGTGTAGCAATTGCAGGTGAGTGTGGTGTGTATGTGAATCTCGATCTTGAAAGCATGAAAGATTCCTCACAATGGTCACAACAATTTGACGAAGCTCACTAAGATAACTAGCAGCACATGCGTAGAAAGTTTTCAACTATGCTTAACATATGGCTTTGGTAGGAATTCCGAACCAATGAGAAACTTTATTTTATTTTTGAAAGCATAAAACATCCGAGATTTTCACCATACTAAGAGCAGAAGTAGAACTTAACCACAATCTCACTGTATCATTCCTCACAACAACTTAGACTTGGAATAAAGCATGTGCTCCCACAAGGTTCAGGTTCATTTATACTCATGCCAATTAACTCAAGTACTACAGGGCAACTAGTTGAAAACAAAGCACTTGCAAGATTAATGACAGAGCAACTATTCATCATTTCCAAGATGAGAGGCATATGGTTCATTCCATGCATAGTTGGGGGTTATCTTATTCAAGGGAAAAAATTTTGGTATTTTTATTTTAAGATGGAAATAAAATAGGAAGGGAAATGGCAAATGTGAAATCAAAGTGCTCATTGGAACACAGAACATACCTGGTGGGGGTCCTCCCCCAAGCTTGGATCTTTCATTGGTAGGGTCAAAACCTTGAGAAGTACTCCGTCATCTGGATCGTCTGCTGTTGGACATCGTACCTTATAGAGTCCAGCATGCCGCTATTCTCTTGATGATATTGAGAATGGCATGCCCGTGTTCCTTCAATGTTCCTGGTACGGTCGTCGAGGCGGTCGACTCGATCGGAGATATAGGACGACTCCCGACGATGTCATAGCTACTGGGTGTAGAGAAGCATGCGAACTAAGAGTGCCAAGGGAAGTAAGGTTGGCAGGCACTGTCGTACCCCCTCCATACCATCCCTGGGAATACTCAGAGTCCATACTTAGCGTGCGTGTGCACGAAGTGGTTGAGTCGGGCTGGTTCGGCTGAACCAACCAGCTCACCCAAACAAGCCAGTTCGCCAAAACCAAATGCTTTAGCTAAACGGATCGTCCTGCGCGTTCTTGTCCTGTTCTTCCACTGTGTCATCCCTGTACTCATGCAACATCTGTTAAATTGGGCATTCTCTGATTGGCTCAACTGCACCAGTCAGAGCATTATTTTGGATAGTTCAAACTAAGATTTATTTTATTTTATTTTATTTTATTCATCAAGCTAAATTTGGGAAAACAAAAATTGGAAGGGAAATAAAGAGAGCACCTCCTAAACAATGATCTGAGCAAAAGGGAAATTGAAGTGGGAAATAAATTTAAACTAATGGTGCTCTACAAGATGCAACCACATGACATCTACTCTATAGGTGGATCGTAAAGGTCTAGATGTCATGTGGCTTTGGTGAGCTTCTTGAATTTGGTTGTGAATGCTTGGTAGAGGACATTGATCTTGTCATTCCTTGTCTATCTGTCAAGGCTCGCCTTCAGCGACCTTCTCATCTAGGTTGTTCAATTTCCAGCGTGTTTGTGCTAGCTTTTCTTTCAGGTTCTACAATCGTGGGCTCCTCTTCTTCCTCCTCGTCGGAATGTTCCATCACATGACTCTCCGTTGGTGGGTTTAGAGAATTTTGCTTGTGATACTCTTGGAGAGGGAACCCTCGGGTGAGGAAAGGTCTTTGGGTGGCCATGGTGGCTAGGTATGCCGACTCTATGTTCGGGAAGGTGACGGAGGAGGACGACGGTCTCCAGAATAAATCGAGAAGACTCAATCGAAAGACAACTTTTTCGATGTTTTCCTCACGACTCCGGGATAAAATGGGATAGAGATAGGATCTAAGATTCGAATGGATGCGCATGGGCCAAGGGTTGCCTTCGGCCGAACAATGGTTTGGCCGAAGTGGCCCAGTTTACCCGAACCAAAGTGGGTTGGTATGCCCAGGGTGCACGAAAGAGCCTAGTTCTCTAGTGCCTACCCATCTCATTGACGATCTTTTGTAGAATGTTCTTGATCTGCGTGTTGGATGTTCTGCTTGACCGCTAGTTTGGGGGTGATACGGTGTAGCTACGTTGTGCGGCTCCCCCAAACTTGAATATTACCGGGGCAGATATGGGTCGTCCCATAGGTGAAGTCTGCTCTTGTAAACCAATCTTTTCCTATTTTCACCTGATGGGACGTACCCAGACACCATGAAGTTGACTATGTTGGCGTACCACGGCTCTAGTATTGAGACCTTGAGGAGCGTATCATCCCGTAAGAAATCATCTATGAGGTGATCTAACGGGACTTGTATCCGAGACAGACCCAACGGATGAGTCTCGATTTCGCATCCTATTTGGTCAAAAGATACTTCAGAGCAGCATGGTCTGAATATACTATGACCTTTGCCCCAACTTGGTAGGACCGGAATTTGTTTATAACAAACACAACTGCTAAGAGTCCTTTTCTGTGGTTGTGTAGTTGAGCTGGGGCCAGTGAGCATTATGCTAGCGTACGAGATAGCATAAAGCTTCTTGTCCTTGGTTTGGCCCACAACAGCTCCTACGGCATAATCGCTCACATCACACATGATTTCTAGTGGGATGCTCCAGGCGGGAGGCTGGATGATGGGAGCGAAATTGAGTTCTTTCTTGAGGGTGTGAAAGGAAGCATAGCACTCTTTATCAAAGATGAGAGGGGTTTCCTTGGCTATGAGATTAGTTAACGACCGGGCTATTAGAGATAAATTTTCAATGAAACACCTATAAAGCCCGGCGTGGCCAAGGAGACTACGAATCCCCTTTTTGTTGGTGGGAAGTGTAGGCATAAGGTCATGTTTAGGAGTAGGATAGGGAAAGATGATTGCTTCTGACTTTGAATCTAGTCTTTCCTCAGTCAAAGATGAATCTTGTGACACTTTCCTTGCGACCCCAAGATAAGATGAGATAGGGATATGATGTGTATGATGATTACTAGTAATCCCTTCTAAATCTTGGATAGAGTGATCTTTCTCCAGGACAGTGAGAATATGTTGAGTTTCAACATCACAGGGCATGTCACTAATGGTCACTGGAGTTTGTTTGTCCCTAAAGAGGAAGGCATCCTTCTGTCCAGAGGGAAGAGGCTTAGGCTCGATTGGAGGATGAATTTATTCTACCTCAATAAAGAATTGGGCATCTTCTTCTAGGATAGGTTGCTCTAAGTCTGCCAGAGTTGTTGACATGACTTCCTCTACAGGGTCAGGATCAGGGTCTGTCACTATTTGTGGGTTCAAGGAATACGAATAAGAGACTGGGACAAGTTCTTCTCCGATCCTAAGTTCTACTAGCTGGTTTGTTCGTGAATTTTTCAGGATTTTCATGATTGGCCTACCAATAAAGATGGAATGTGTGGAATCAATGGGCAGGTCAAAGATATGGAAATCCAGGAAAAATTTAGGGTCATTAATCTTAAGGGTTGTGACCCGCAAGATCCCTAAACAATTGAGGATCCTTCCCGATGTGAACCTTAGACGTTTTTGAGATGATGACCATGGTTCATCGGGGACCTGAGCTCACACCAAAGAGCTAGAGATTATGTTGATTCCAAGGCTCGGGTCATATCCGATTTCCTTGTCTATGCCCATAACTTCACAAAAGATTGTTCGGATTCTCTTGGGCATCTTAACGACCTCGGTCGAGGCTTCAGCCTCGTCTAGCCATTCCCGACTCATGATAGCGGAGATACGTCCTAAGTACTCTCTCTAGTATTCTACTGCTTCCTTGTCGGGTGGTGGATCATTTTGCTCTAAACATTGTGCCAATGGGAAACTTGTTGGACTCCCTACGTTATCGAATAGATCATCGTCAAAATCGTAGGGAGTGGTGTAGAGTGGATGATAGTAGTCTAGGCTAGAATATAGTGGTGGTTCGAAAGGAGCATCGGGTTTTGATGGAATAGAAGAGCTGATAGATTTGGATTGTGAACATGTAGGCTCTTCAGGTTCAGGCTGCTTCTCATCTTCATCGGGGAGTTCATCATAGACTCCAGTGTAGGGAGTGTCATCCAGGATACGATCCAAAATTATCCTCGCTTCACTGGGAGTCAAATGAGAGAACGACCCTCTTGAAGCGGAGTTCAAGAAAGTGGTGGCTACGGGACAGAGGCCAAGGCTAAAATGTTGTAAAACAACTGGTTCTGGCAAGCTTAGGTATGGTCCTGAGGCCAAAATTTGCTAGAAACGAGCCCACACAGCTCCTAACGATTCTCCCTCTAATTGCTTAAAGTTAAGAACTTCGATTCGGAGGCTGGCTACCTTGGAAGCTGGGAAGAAATTTAGGCAGAACTTCTCTCTAAGGATTTCCCAGCTCCCTTCCATATTTCTGACAGATAGAGAGTACCATTTCTTTGCTCCTCTCGTTAATGGAAACGGGAATAGCTTCCATTTGAGCGTCTCTTGTGTCATGCCCGATATGGTGAGGCAAGAACAGAGTTGCTCATACTCTCGTAAATGCGCATAGGGACTCTCAACATTCGTTCCTGAGAATGTTTGCTCTCGAACCATGGTTATGAAGCCGGGACGTAGCTCATAGCCGGGTGTGTGGATAGGATGTGATGATGGTGGTGGCTCCAAACAATCGCCCTTTTGAGCCGAATAATGGCGTAAGGTAAGAGTGGAATCCATATGGTGGATGGTGGATAATGGGGATACACGGACAACTTAGGTTCGGAATCAGAACAGCTACCGTTCCCCGGCAACGACGCCAGAAGGCTTGTTGGCACTCCTTACGACCTAGAGATAAATCCGCAAGCGGACGGATACCGATGTAGCTTTCCCCCAGGAGTATTCCAGGGTATTGATTTCCACGAGGAACGAGAAGTGAACTAATTCTAAACTAAGTTGTCCTAGGTCGATGGAGTGGAATGAACGGAATGGATGGAGTGGATGACAACAACAAAGAGATAGGAAGGGCACTAGGAGGGTAGAGAGGGTACGAGTTTGAAAGCGGTACTCTACCAATTGATCGAGCATATCAGAGGATACAGATAGATACTTGCTTCCGGAAAATGGACACCAGTGACACGCAGACAGGGATGAGAAGGGGTGCCACCAGCTCCACACTGGGGGATCCTACAGGCCGAGACTAACGAGATGGATTACAAAGGCCGTATAGGGTTGTCACCACCTAACGGCTACCACACGTTCGTTGAATCGGGGGCAAACTAAGTTAACCTCAAGTCTAGGCACCACGCCTACACTAGTCGACTAATACTTATCTCCTATAGAAAGATAAGCACCCAAGCTAAGCAACCAATATATAGTTATACCAATCAACTAAGCATTAAACAAAGAACCAGCAAGCATATAAAAGTAAGAACTGAATGCTCAATTAATCAGAAAGAGATACAAGAGTTACCAGACACGACCCGGATGTCACTTGAAGCGGAGCCGCATCCGTAGAGGTACAGCGGGAAGAGGGGCCGACACTCCGGCTCCTCTTCGGGATGCTCACCTCTCCTCTCTCCCTATCTTCTATTGATACAAGTGGCAGAGCTTCGCTAATGCCTAATCTCAAGTGTTGTGTGTTGAACCGGGCACTTGGACACTCTATTTGTAGTGGATTGATGGCGGTTTGGATGGAGTAACCGCCAAGGGAGCCAGGTGTAGGGGTGAATAGTCCTTTCTAAAATTTAACTCGCCGGCTAACAGTTGGCACTCCTTACGGCCTACAGATAAATCCGCAAGCGGACGGATACCGATGTAGCTTTCACCCGGTAGTATTCCAAGGTATCGATTTCCACGGGGAACGAGAAGTGTACTAATCCTAAACTAAGTTGTCCTAGGTAGATGGAGTGGATGAATGAAATGGATGAGGTGGATGACGACAACAAGGAGAGAAGAGAAGAGGTAGGAGGGTAGAGAGGGTACAGGTCTGGTAAGGGTATTCTACCGATTGACTGAGCAGAGCAGAAGATACAGATAGATACTTGCTTCGGGACTACAGAGCCTCCAACACACAGAAAGGGATTTGAAGGGGTGCCAGTTACCCTGAACCTTGGGTCCTAGGACACCGGAACTAACGTGATGGACTACGAAGACCGAAAGGGTTGTCACCACCTTACGGCTACCACCTCCGTTGCGACGGGCAGAAACTAAGGTTACTGGCGAGTCTAGGAACCACTCCTACACTAGTCAATAACTACTTATCTTCTATAGCAAGATAAGCACCGAAGCTAAGCAACCAGTATACAGTTATACCAATCAACTAAGCATTGAACGAAGAACGAGACAAGTATATAAATGTAAGAACTGAATGCTCAATTAATCAGAGAGAGATACAAGAGTTACCAGACATGACCCGGATGTCACTCGAAGCAGAGCCGCATCCGTAGAGGTACAGCGGGAAGAGGGGCCGACACTTCGGCTCCTCTCCGGGACGCTCACCTCTCCTCTCTACCTATCTCTACTGATACAAGTGGAGAACTAACAGTGCTTCACCTGCACTCTACTCTTGTGTTGTGTGTTGTTGCAGGGGCTGGAGAGTCCTATTTATAGCATGGAGAGTCGGTTTGAAGTGGAGCAGTGGCCAAGAAAGCTCAGGGGCGGTTCCAGCATCTTCGGGCGAAGATCCCGCGTTCGGCCGAAGGGGGTCGGTTCGGCCGAACTGCCCAGTTCGGCCGAACCACCCATTTTGCAGCGCCTCTGCCCTCTACGGTCAAGATCACTTCCCAGGGTCGGTTGTGAGGCGGTAGGCTTGATTCGGGCGAACTGGGGGGTTCGGCCGAACCCGGGAAGTTCGGCCGAACCGCCCTCTACACCGCCTTCGCTCTGTGGACTCCCTGGGCCGGCCTCTGGTGATGTACTTCATGCTATGTGGGCCCAGGATGACGTGTCGGTGCTTTGAGATGTGTTGGCGGTCATCCATGTGCCATACATCGTGTCCGCTTGTCATCGGTGACGTGGACGGCTCCCGGTGACTTGTACGGCTAAGGGGGGTAACCGGCCGAACGTGTCGTTCGGCCGAATCGGTCATTTCCGACCCCTATAGCACACATTTCTCGTTGTTGTACTTGCACAAGCGACACTCACCAAAACTCGTGGAACTCCATTAGAAATAAAACGTAAGTACATGGAATGTTGCATAGACTCTCATTTATTCTCGAGTATTGGTGGTCGAATTTGGGTTGTAACGACCGCCAACAAGCTCCCCCAAGCTTGGCTCTTTGCTCGTCCTCGAGGAAAGATAAAAACTTAGGCTCGGTGGATCTGGAGTTGCTACAATGTCATTTCTCTTGCAGGTAACTTTATAAACAACTAGTACTCAAATTTTTACTTGAATTACTAGCAAGGTATAATTCACCATTTTACCTATGGGGCTTATAGCAATCTCCTTATCTTGGGCGGTTGAAAGAATGAACAGTTTAACTTAGTTTTATTCCACCCTACTCTTTTCAGGATCCTATCTCGGAGTTTTCAACCTTTTGTGAAAAGATAAATTGTTCCTCATTGGCTCACTCAATCGCTCAAGTGTATTTGAATCATCACCAAAGGCTTTGCCTTCTTTTCATCCTAACATCTAATTTGGCTTTTGTGTGGCTCGGGGACAAAGGATGAAGGCATACAAGCATCTTATATATTGCTAAGTCAAAGACTGGATCTTAGGAGAATCAAATCACACTCTAGATCGAGAAGTGCAAGTGTGTGGAATATGTGGAGTGGAATATGTGGAGTGGAATTTGGCGGAATTTCATGGAATGATTCTTCTTCTCCTTTTTTTATTTTTGGAGAGCATGGGCTATCTTTTATTCATATTTTTGCCATGCCTTTTGGCATGCTTTTCTTTTTCTCATTTTTTTGCCATGCCAATTGGCATGCTTTTCTTTTTCTTTTTGCATAGCCCATGCCTCTACTTTAAAGATATTTGGAGAGGGAATCAAAGAACATGAAATTTTATTTATGGAATGGATGATGGTATGATTTTGCTAACTCCCAAGTAGGAATTGCAAGTGAGAGGTGGATTGTATGTGCATCTCGATCTTAGAAGCATGAAAGATTCCTCACTAAGGTCACAACAATTTGACAAAGCTCACTAAGATGACAAGCAGCATATGGTAGAAAGTTTAGAACTAATCCTATCATATGGCTCTGGTAGGTATTATGACCAATAATGAACTTTGTTTTAAATTTTGAAAGCATAAACAACCGAGATTTTCACCATACTAAGAGCAGAAATAGAATTCAACCAAAGTCTCACTATATCAATTCCCACAACAACCTAGACTTGGAATAAGGCATATGCTCCCACAAGGTTTTTAGGTTCATTTCTACTTATGCCAAATAACTCAAGCATAGTCAAGCAACTAGTTGCAACAAAGTACTTGCAAAATTAATGACAGAGCAACTATTCATCATTTCCAAAGTGAGAGGCATATGTTTCATTCCATGCATGGTTGGGAGTTTATTCAAAGGAAGTATTTTCAATTGAATGACCAAAGTGCTGAGTAATTCGGATCGTACCTGATGGGGGTCCTCCCCCAAGCTTGGAGTCTTCACTGGTAGGGATTCAACCTTGAAAGGTACTGAGTCAACTGGTCGGCCTGCTCGTTCTCGTCCTATTCCTCTACTGTGTCATGCCTGTACTCATGTATCTTTTCATTAAACAGGGCAATCTCCGGTTGGTTCAAATGCACCAACCGGAGCGACAATTTTATTCTTTTTGCATTCAACTCTAATTTTATTTATTCATCAAGCTAAGGTTGTAAACAAAATGTTTGGAAGGGAAATAATTAGAGCACCTCCTAAACAATGATTTGAGCAAAGGGAAATTGAATTGGGAAATAAATTGAAACTAATGGTGCTCTACAGGATACAACCACATGACATCTGCTCTATAGATGGATCATAAAGGTCTAGATGTTACGTGGCTTTGGCGAGCCTCTCTGATTTGGTAGTATATGCTTGGTACAGGACATTGTTCTTGTCCATCTGCCAAGGCTCGCCTTTAGTGACCTTCTCATCCTGGTTGCTCAACTTCTGGCATGTTTGTGCCAGTTCTTTTTCAGGCTCTTCAACCATGGGTTTCTCTTCTCCCTCCTCCATGGCTTTCTTCATTGGTGGACTTGTCGTACTCATGGAGAGAGAACCATTGGGTGAGGAAAGGTCTTTGGATAAGGATTGGGTGGTCATGGCGGCTGGGAAATGTGAACACTTGGTCGTGTTCGGGAAAGTGATGGAGGATGGTTTCTGACTTGAGATCGACAAGCAGCTTTCCCAACATTTCCTAGCGACTTCGAGACAAGATGGGATAGAGATAGGATCAAGGGTCAAAAAGGACGCTCAAGGGGAAACCGAGGGGTCCTTCGGTCGAACCAACATGGTTTGGCCGAATTGTCCTAATTTGCCCAAACTAGAGTGGTCTAGTTTGCCCAAAGTGCTTCAGTGAGTCTATCTCTCTAGTGCCTACCCATCTCATTGACGGTCTTTACAGAGTGTTCTTGATATTCATGCTGGATGTTCAGCTTGACCACTAGCTTGGGGGTGTTAAGGTGTGGCTATAAAATGCGGCTGCCCCAAGCTTAGATATTTCCGGTAGATGGAGTCGATGAGATGGGAGCCTCTACGACTAGCCCAGGACGCCAAAGCAAGGAAAGATGTTTTCATGGGATATTTGCTTAGCGTGCATGGTGGCTGCGGCTCGATAGGGCTTGGCTTCTACCCAGTTAGAGACGGGATCTATGGCTACCAGAGTAAACTCGTAGTTCTCTGAGTTAGGGAAATGACCCATGGGGTCTATTCCCCATACATCAAAGGTTTCTACTTGAAGACTACTAGTAAGCGGCTATGCGTCTCTTATATTCCTGTGTTTCTGGAAGTGTGGGCATCTCTTGCTAAATTTCTTAGCATCTCCATATTGCCAGACCTTTGTTCTAAATGCTCCATAATGTCGTTCACAAGGTGCTGCATGATATCTCTCCCAGGTTTTATGTGCCTCAGGTGCAGGTATGCATCGTCTGAGTCCATCTTGTGTCCAGAAGAGATATGGGTTATCCCATAGGTGATGTCTGCTATCATAAACCAATCTTTTCCTATTTTCACCTGATGGGACATACCCTTGCACCATCAAGTCAACTATGGTGGCGTACCACGGCTCTAGTGTTGTGATCTCAAGGAGCGTGTGTCTTGGTTTCGCATCCTTTTTGGTCAAAAGATACTTCAGAGCAGTATGGTCGGAATAGACTATGACCTTTGCCCTAACTTGGTAGGACTGGAATTTGTCTATAACAAACATAGTTGCTAAGAGTTCATTTTCCATGGTTGCATAGTTGAGTTGGGGCCAGTGAGCATAATGCTTCTTGTCCTTGGTTTGGCCCACAACAGCTCCAACAGCATAATTGCTCGCATCACACATGATTTCTAATGGGATGCTCTAGTCGCGAGACCGGATGATGGGAGCAGAATTGCGTGCTTTCTTAGGGTGTGAAAGGAAGCATAGCACTCTTGATTAGAGACGAGAGGGGTTTCCTTGGCCAAGAGATTGGTCAACGACCGGGCTATTTGAGAGAAATTTTCGATGAGACACCTATAAAGCCCGGTGTGGCCAAGGAACTACGAATCCCCTTTACTCGTGGGAGGTGTACGCATAAGGTCGTATTTGGGAGTATGACAGG
This sequence comes from Echinochloa phyllopogon, assembly GCA_033239725.1. NCBI lineage: Eukaryota > Viridiplantae > Streptophyta > Magnoliopsida > Poales > Poaceae > Echinochloa > Echinochloa phyllopogon. The sequence continues at coordinate 14,489,144 of BTCW01000015.1, read as the reverse complement.
AGAAGATGATGGCTTTAGGCTTTGAATCTAGTCTTTCCCCGATCAAAGACGAATCTTCGTGACAATTGTCTTACGACCCCAAGGTAAGATAAGATAGGGATATGATGAGTATGAAGGTTAGGAGCAATCCCTTCTAAATCTTGGACAAAGTGATCTTTCTCCAGGACAGTGAAAGTCTGATGGGTTTCTACGTTGGAGGGCTTGTCACTGAGGGTCACTGGAGTGTGTTCGTTCTTAAAGAGGGAAGCATACTTTAGTCTAGGGGGAAGAGGCTTAAGTTCGACTGGAGGATGAATCTCTTCTTCCTCCATAAGGAATTGGGCATCTTCTTCTAGGAAATGTTGCTCTAAGTCTATCAAGGATGTTGACATGACCTCATCTATTGGATCAGGATCGGGATCTGTCTCTATTGGGGTATTCAAGGAATAAGGATAAGAGACTGGGACGAGTTCTTCTCCGATCCTAAGCTCTAGCTGGATTATTGGTGAATTTTCTAGGATTTTCATGATTGGCCTACCAATAAAGATGGAGTAAGTGGAATTTTCAGGTAGGTCAAAGATATGGAAATCTAAGAAAAGTTCAGGGTCGTTAATCTTAATGGGTGTGACCCGCAAGATCCCTAAACAGTCGAGGATCCTTCCCGATGTGAACCTTATGAGATGATGACCATGGTTCATCGGGAAGTTGAGCTCGCACCAAGGAACTAGAGATTATGTTGATTCCGAGGCTCGGGTCATACCCGATTTCCTTATTAATGCCCATAACTTCACAAAAGATTGTTTGGATCCTTTTGGGCATTTTAACGACCTTGGTCGAGGCTTCCGCCTCGTCTAGCCATTCCCGACTTATAATAGCAAAGAGACGCCCTAAGTACTCTCTTTGATATTCTAGTGCTTCCTTGTCGGGTGGTGGATCCTTTTGCTCTACACATTGTCCCCGTGGGAAACGTATGGCACAGTCGATGTCATCGAATAAACCATCGTCAAAATCGTAGGGAGTGGTGTAGAGTGGAGGATAGTAGTCCAGGCTAGAGTAAGGTTGTGGTTCGAATTGAGCATCGGGTTCTGATGGAATGGAAGAGCTAATTGGTTTGGATTGGGACTGTACTGGCTCTTTAGGTTTAGGCTGCTTCTCTTCTTCATCAGGGAGTTCGTCATAGACTCCAGTGTAGGGAGTGTCGTCCAGGATACGCTCCAGGACTATCCTCGCTTCACTAGGAGTCAAATGAAAAAATGACCCTTTTGAAGCAGAGTCCAAGAAAGTGGTGGCTACGGGACAGAGGCCAAGGCTGAAATGTTGGAGAATGATAGGTTCAGATAGGCCTAGGTCTGGTCCGGATGCCAAGATTTGCTTGAAACGAGCCCAGGCAGCTCCTAACGACTCTCCCTCTAATTGCTTAAAGGTAAGAACTTCGATTCGGAGGCTGGCTACCTTGGAAATTGGGAAGAATTTTAGACAAAATTTCTCTCTGAGAGTTTCCCAACTCCCTTCCATAGTACCGACAGCCAGAGAGTACCATTTCTTCGCTCCTCCCGTTAATGAGAACGGGAATAGCTTCCATTTGAGTGTCTCTTGTGTCATGCCCGCAATGGTCAGGCACGAGCAGAGTTGCTCAAACTCGCGCAAATGCGTGTATGGACTCTCAGCCTTCGTTCCTGAGAACGATTGCTCACGAACCATGGCTATGAAGCCAGGACGTAGCTCATAGCCGGGTGTGGATATGGGATGTGATGATGGTGGTGGCTCCAAACAAGCGCCCTTTGGAGCCGAGTGTTGGCGTAAGGTAAGAGTGGGATCCATATGGATGGTGGATGGTGGTGGGATACACGGACAACTTGGGTTCGGAATCAAAACAGCTACCATTCCCCGGCAACGGCGCCAGAAAGCTTGTTGGCACTCCTTACGGCCTACAGATAAATCCGCAAGCGGACGGATACCAATGTAGCTTTCACCCGGGAGTATTCCAAGGTATCGATTTCCACGAGGAACAAGAAGTGTACTAATCCTAAACTAAGTTGTCCTAGGTAGATGGAGTGGATGAATGAAATGGATGAGGTGGATGACGAGAACAAGGAGAGAAGAGAAGAGGTAGGAGGGTAGAGAGCGTACAGGTCTAGTAAGGGTATTCTACCGATTGACTGAGCAGAGCAGAAGATACAGATAGATACTTGCTTCGGGACTACAGAGCCTCCGACACACAGAAAGGGATGAGAAGGGGTGCCGGTTACCCTGAACCTTGGGTCCTAGGACACCAGAACTAACGTGATGGACTACGAAGACCGAAAGGGCTGTCACCACCTTACGGCTACCACCTCCGTTGCGTCGGGCAGAAACTAAGGTTACTAGCAAGTCTAGGAACCACTCCTACACTAGTCAACAACTACTTATCGACTATAGCAAGATAAGCACCCAAGCTAAGCAACCAGTATACAGTTATACCAATCAACTAAGCATTGAACGAAGAACGAGACAAGTATATAAATGTAAGAACTGAATGCTCAATTAATCAGAGAGAGATACAAGAGTTACCAGACATGACCCGGATGTCACTCGAAGCAGAGCCGCATCCGTAGAGGTACAGCGGGAAGAGGGGCCAACACTTCGGCTCCTCTCCGGGACGCTCACCTCTCCTCTCTCCCTATCTATACTGATACAAGTGGAGAACTAACAGTACTTCGCCTGCACTCTACTCTTGTGTTGTGTGTTGTTGCAGGAACTGGAGAGTCCTATTTATAGCATGGAGGGTCGGTTTGAAGTGGAGCAGTGGCCAAGAAAGCTCAGGGGCGGTTCCAGCATCTTCGGGCGAAGATCCCTCGTTCGGCCGAAGGGGGTCGGCTCGGCCGAACTGCCCAGTTCGGCCGAACCACCCATTTTGCACCGCCTCTACCCTCTACGGTCAAGATCACTTCCCAGGGTCGGTTGTGAGGTGGTGGGCTTGATTCGGGCGAACTGGGGGGTTCGGCCGAACCCGGGAAGTTCGGCCAAACCGCCCTCTGCACCGCCGTCGCTCTCTGGACTCCCTGGGCCGGCCTCTGGTGATGTACTTCGTGCTATGTGGGCCCAGGATGACGTGTCGGTGCTTTGGGATGTGTTGGCGGTCGTCCATATGCCGTACATCGTGTCCTCTTGGCATCGGTGACGTGGACGGCTCCCAGTGACTTGTACGGCTAAGGGGGGTAACCGGCCGAACGTGTCGTTCGGCCGAATCGGTCATTTCCGACCCCTATAGCACACATTTCTCGTTGTTGTACCTGCACAAGCGACACTCACCAAAACTCGTGGAACTCCATTAGAAATAAAACCTAAGTACATGGAATGTTGCATAGACTCTCATTTATTCTCGAGTATTGGTGGTCGAATTTGGGTTGTAACGACCGCCAACACTAACCAAAACAAATGCAGAATTAAAACTTTCGGTCACCCCTCTATCTATGTTCAATAGCACCTTATAAAAGATCCTAAACAAGCAACTAAGGTGCCGGGCTAGCACGAGCTCACCTAAATAATTCTAGGAGCAAGGTCACGCAAACCTATGCCACTAATACTTCACACACCGGGGAGCTCCTACACAACTAGTAAGCAAAAGCACAAACCCCCTAAGCCCACTAGCAATGCTCAATGGACAAGACTACACAAGTCTAATCCAAATGCTCAATTTACTTAGCTACACAAACTAAGCAAAGAGACTAATTAAGCTACACAAGCTAATTAGTCACAAGATCACTACTTCTAGCTACACAAGCAAGAAGACAACTAGCAAGCTATACAAGCCAACTAATTATAAGAGCAATGACACAAGCACAAGATATATAAAGATGTAAATACAATTCTTGTGATAAAGAAGTGCAAACCACTGAGAAGAGTAGACAATGTTGACACGGTGATTTTTATCCCGAGGTTCACTGGTTTGCCACCAAGCTAATCCTCGTTGTGTCGACCAACAAAACGATAGTTCTTGGGCTAAGCTCTCAAGCCGCTGGCCACTCCGGGCACACCAAGACACTACTCGCAAGTGTGGTAACTCAATGACATGCTCCACTAAAGTTGCTCTTCGCGATCCCCACGGGGTGAGCACAATCCCCCTCACAAACCCTTCTCCGGAGCACCGCACAATCTCCTTGCATGCTTCAACGGAGCCTCAATCCACCAAGCCATCTAGGAGGTGGCAACCTCCAAGAGTAACAAGCAAACCGACTTGCAACACGAACACCTAGTGCCACTCGATGCAATCTCTCAAAGCAATGCACTAGACCCGCACTCACTCACAATAGATTCGTAATCTAGCATGAACAAGTGAGTTAGTGGACTCCTGAGGTAAGCACTACCATGGGAAACACATTCCCAAGGTGCTCCACCTACTCCAAGCCCCGGGCACCCTCCTATTTATAGAGGGAGGGAGAAAACTAGCCGTTATGCTCAAACAGCGCAATTGGCGGACCGTCCGCAGTACAACTGGCGGACCGTCCGCCTCAGATCTCAACGACTATAAAATGTGTCAGAGATGACCGTTAGAGCTCTGGCGGACCGTCTGCCCATCATGCGCGGACCATCCGCCCCACACAAAAATCAACCGGCCAAACTCAAACTTTTTCCCGCGGACTGTCCACCTCACAAAAGTCCTCTCAAACACTCGGAAATGTCTCTGTGTAAACAGTCCGCGAAAACGGTCCGCCTCACAGAATTTTGCCTGCGGACCGTCCGCCACATCACTCCGGACAGTCTGCCTCAAAAAATCCTTCGCATTGAGAAACAACTACGGACTATTCGCCCACCTGGTCGCGGAAGGTCTGGACCCCCCAGACGGTCCGCCACCAGAGAGGCGGACCCTTTTCAGCACAACCGAAGCTCGGTAAAACGGCAATAACTTTTAGCTCCGATGTCCAAATTAGGTGATCTTGGACTCTATGGAAAGCTCATTCAGAGGGCTATCCAACCCAGCTGAAATATTGACCCAAAACACTTTGGATCAAAGAAGAATTGCAAACCAAGATCACATCAAGCCATAACCATCATCCAAACCTTCAAACCTTTGCAAATGTGCCAACCCCATAAGTGTACCACCTTATGTGTGAGTGAGTTAGCATTTTCACAAACATTTCCAAAAGGGTTTTCCACTCTTTTTACCATGCCACCACGGACTGTCCAATCTTTCAGTCAGAACAGAGTTCCTCATGATTTTCAACAACGCCCATTCCCAAGGTTAGTCGCCACTCATCTAAATGCAAACCATGCAAGTTATTGATCAAGTGGCACTAGATGACCGATATGCAAACAAGTTTGCCCCTCTTGATAGTACGACCATCTATCCTAAACCCGGTCATAAACTTCTCTACTCACCTATGACCGGTTAAATGAAATGCCTATTGGTTATACCTTTGCCTTGCGCATTCCATTCCATCTTCTCCAATGTTGATGCAACACATGCACCAACGTCATCACAAATGATATGATCCACTTCATATCATCATGCGATGTATTGGTTCATCGATCTTGACTTCACTTGCTCTTCACCGTTGCATCGGTCCATCGGCGCCAAGTCATTGCTCAAGCACCCCGCCACGCGGTCCAGCGCTTAGCCTCTGACTTGCCCTTCACACTTGCAACCGGTCCATCAAACCAAGTCTTGCCTTGATCTTCTCCTCTTAGTCACATGACTCCATGTCATGTCTCATATGCAATGAGCGCCTTCACCACATAATTAGCTGTGGACTAATCACCTGTGTATTTCACTTAAACACATATTAGTCCACCTAAGTTGTCACTCAATTACCAAAACCAAACAAGGACCTTCACCAGGGAAGCTCCCCGGCTGATTCGGGCGAATTGGGGGGTTCAGCCGAACCAAGTCGGTTCGGCCAAACCCTTGGATACGCCGTCTTTCATTCCTATGTCTTGGATGCACTCCCTAGAGGCGGTTTGGGCAGTGGGGGCGGTTCGGCCGAATTGGGGGATTCGGCCGAACTAGGCTTTTGGCCCAGCAACGCTCCCCTGCACCGCCTCTCTCTCCTGGACCTTCTGGGCTGCTTGGATGTGGTGGTCTTTGTGTTCGTTCGGCCCAGAAGTGATGTGTCGATGGTCCAAGTGTCTTGCACGGTCGTCGCTCAGTCATTGCTGATGTGGATGACCTTCCGGTTGTGCTTCGCGTCGTATACAGCTAAGGGGGGTAGCCGGCCGAACCGTGTCATTCGGCCGAATCGGTTAGTTCCGACCCCAATAGCACGTATTTGTCGTTAATGTACCTGCACAAGTGAAACACAACAAAACTCGTGGAACTTTATTAGAAGTAAACCCAAGTGCATGGAATGTTGCACAAAGCCTCTTTTATTCCGGAGTATTGGTGGTCGAAAACGAGCCGTAACGACCGCCAACAGTAACCCTCGAGGGTAAAAACTAGATTGAATCTAAATCAAACCAAAACTTACAAATTGTAGGTACCCCGCATCGGGGCGCATCTTGACGGCAAACAGGGCCGCCTCCTTAGAGTCGAGCTTCGACACCTCCACCGCTCGCCGCGCTCGGTGGATGCAGTGCTCGACGAGGAGGCTCCCCTCCTTCATGTTCGAGCCCTCCCAGGGCTCTCCCGCTTTTAGCTGGTCAAGCCGAAGCACCCTTTCCATCCGCGGCAGGATGTGCCGCTGATTGAAGTTGGCGTTTACGCCCGCCGCAGTCAGCCTGGCCCGTGACAGCGCGGCGAAGGTGTCGGTGAAGACCTTCAACCGCTCCTAGCGGTCGGCGGGGGAGACGTCGTAGCTCCAGGCCTCCGGCCGCTCCCGCAGCACCTTGGCGGTGTACGCCGGGAGTTTGTTGTCGATGTTGCACAGCTAGAACCACCCATTGTCCCACTATGGTGGCCGGGATGTAGAGCCTGCTGCGCTGCCCCCCGGACTTGGAGAGTGAGGCCCTCGGCGCGCACCGCCCGGCGGACCCCTCGATACTCACCGGCGGTCGTATGGAACTCACCCCGAAAAAGGTGAACCCACAGGTCCCAGTGGGCCTCGATGCCCAAGAACCCCTCGCAAACGGCGACGAAGACCGCTGCTTGCGAGATGGCATTGGGGGCAAAGTTGTGGAGCTCCACACCGTAGTGGAGGCACAACCCGCGGAAGAACGCCGAAGCGGGGATTCTGAACCCCCGCTCGTGTAGCCTCGCCAGGCTGACGACGATGCCCGCCGGCGGTGCAGGCTCGTGGTGGGACGATGGTGGCACAATCCACATGGGCTCCGTCGGGTCACTGTTCGCCGGCAGAACCCCGGCCTCCACCAGCCCGGCAAGGTAGTCGTCGGTGGCGATGGACGGACTCCATGGACCGGGGTCGGTGGTGGTCACCATGGTGAATGCTGGCGGCGGACAAGTGGAGCTTGTGCGGGAAGGGCGAAGAACAAGAGCAACGTCGCTTGGAGATAGCAAATGCAATCTGATGGCAAGGGCTTGGTAAGCAAAACCTTTCCCCTGCCTCTTCCTTTTATAGCCTCATACGAAGCGCAACCGGTGTCGCAGCCGCGTGGAATCCGCATTCCATGCGGTTGGTGCCGCTGTCACTGATGGCCGGACCCCACCGGTTGGGGTAACCACCATGCGCGAAAACCCAGGCGTCGCAGATGCCACGTCCGGTCGTAACTGCCCCCGCCTCTACCGCTTCACATGCCCCACGCCATGTCGGCCATGATTCCCTAAATAAACGCTCGAGGCTCGCAGGAAAGCTTCTAAGGTAAGCCACCTCTCCTCGAGGCCCTACTGATCAGGGGTTCGAAGCCCTGGCACGTCGAGGGTTCGACAAGCACCCCAGATCAACAGAGTCAGGGACAACCGGGGCGCGTGCAATCGAGCCTATCCTCGAACACGGAGTTCGAGGGCACCCCCTATGTTGTATTCAAGGCCAGATGGAGGCAGCTAGTCGAGGGATCCCATCGAGGGAGAGCAACGAGCCCTATCGAACGGGGTCGAGACCTACCTAGCAAACCTCCACAAGTGCTCTTATGAGACGTGTCTCTGGACCACGAGCCGACCAATATCGAATGAGGCATGACCTTCCACTTGAATTACCCGCTAACAGCTCACAGAAGCATCCATGACTCGCAGCCCGCTCGAGGGAAGCATGAATTGCATCACCCCTCCTCGCCACGAACGGGGCAACGAGGGTCGTAACTCGAAGTCAAGGATCGCCCCTGATCGACCTTGCTAGGGCCAGGGCTCAAGGGCTCCTCGCGCCACAAGATCGAGTTCCTTGAAGACGAAATATGTTGTAACTCACGAGGGCGAGAAACGCTGACAGCCCTTGCAGGAGTATATCCACTCGTCCAAGGCCTCGGGGGCTACACCCGCGGGTGCGCTAGCGCACACCCAGCGGAATTCTTCAAGGAAACCCTGATTGGAAGCACCCACGATGAAAGCCTTTGCTGGATTAAACCTACTCCAACAAAAGCTCGGGGGCTACTATTGGGGGCGATCATTAGGGGTACCCAAACCTATGGGATAATCACCCTTGTTAAAACAATAACTATTGCCAAACTCATGCACATATCAGAAAGAGGAAAGCAAATAAAGGCCCACGGCCCAACAAGAGTCAAAGGCCTAGTCGAGGCACCTCGTTGGGGGCCTCAACGCGCACCTCAATCTCCGCTTCGCTCGAGGGAAGCGACGCCTCGAGCGAATCGGAAAACTCTGTCTCGGTCGAGGCTTGAGGGTCGAGCTTCGAGCAACCCACAAAATGGGAAAAGCTCCACCTCGATCGAGACCTCCGCCCCGACAAACAGATAATGTCGCTCGTCGCCACCGTGCATCCAAATTCAAATAGGCAAATCTCTCACCACGCCGCTCTGACAGCCACGACCTCCCGTCGCATCTGCCAACTCCCATCACTATGCTGCCAACCGAGGCTCTGTGCGGACATGTTGGCGCTGTGCAAACAGAGCACGTCACTCCGAACTCCTGTGCTACCAACTCCGGTAACCCGAAGCCCTCGATAGGGTAGGAGAGACCCTCGAGCAAGTAACAGGATAAGGAGGAAGGACGGCGGAGGCATGGCGGGCCATCCCGAGTACTATGCAACCATCCCCGGCATTGTGCGAACACGCCGCCACTACGCGAACACGGCCGGGTCATTCCTACTCCCTGTGCTGCCAACTCCCGCAGTAATTGTCCACGGAAAGGGCTGTGCACCAGCATGGGAGACCCTCGAATTGATGTACGGACGAGTCAGTACAGCACGATGGTCATCTCAGACCCTCGAAACCATTCTGTGGCGTCACCACCAGTACAAGAACCCATCACAGGGATGGCAACGCCGCGCAACAGTGGCCAAGGACAAGGGGCCACGCCCAGCGCCATGCCTACGACTATGCAAAAATTGTATCTGCACGTTGACACATGCTTGTAACCCCTCCTCCTTGGTCTATAAAAGGAGAGGCGCATGCTCATGCAGGGGGACGACGAAGAATCAATCGATCAATCAGAGAACAAGAGACAACCCACGCACTCCACACTCCACGATATTGGCACTCTGCCTCAATCATCATCATCTGGGACTTGGAGGCCTAGCCTCTTCTCCCAACCTGCTTGTATCCCCTACTACTCGCAGTCCGGTGTAGGATAATACATTGCACACACCTTCTTTGCTGGACGTACGGTCTTGCGACCGGAACCAGGATAATCTTGTGTTATTGCATTACCTTCTGCATCAACCATCAAGGGTGGGAACACAGCGCATTTCTGGTTGGCGTCGGGACCACGATTTCCAAACATCGACAATAACCAAAGGCACTATGAAATATAGGATCGTTGTCTCCCTCTTCTTCTCCGTCTTCCATATAAATTCCCTTTTCCCCATGCTTTGTCCAAAGAAAATAATTGCCCATGAAACCACGTGTAAAAATGTGCTGGTGTAGGGTATGTGTAGAATGGTAATTCCTTTCCTTTTTCAGTGGACGCACGGGCAACACATAAAACCCTTCTCATTCTTATTTGCTTCAGCCACATCTAGAAAAAAATGCAGCTTATCAATAAATTCTTGAGAACGTCGGTCGATATTGTACATCCATTATCAATTCTCCATCTGAAAAAGAAAAAATGTTATGATAAATATATAAAAATGTAACACCCAAAAATGGCCTATTTAAAATTTTTAGTAAATTATTGGCTTTTATTTAAATTATTCATAATTAATATAGGTTAATTGAATTATTTATGAATATTAAAATCAAATATAAGTTGTAGAAATATTTTTGTTGCATTCATGCTGCTGCACTGTGTTTTGTTTGATAGTAAATTAAGTTGGAATTTAAATTCTGTTTAAATTCAAATTTAATTTGTATTTATTTGAACCCTAGAAAAGTTATTCTAAGCCGAGTTCACTTTCACCCCCTGAACTTTTCCTTGGTTCGCTTTAGCCCTCCACTTCCTCCCCAGTCCGGCCCAGCCCCCTCTCCCTTCCCCCCCCCCCCCCACCTGGGCCCTCTCCCCCAAGCCGGCCCACAGCCACGGCCCGGCACAGCTCGCGCTCCCCTTTCCCCTCCTTCCCTCACCGACAGACGGGGCCCGTCTGTCAGGCGCTTCCCCTACCTCCCGCCCGAGCTGTCCCCTTCCCTGGCGCAAATCTCGCCGATCAGCCCGGCCGCCTTGGCCCCTCCCCCGCACCGTGGGCCCTGCACGGAGCTTCATGGAAGTTTCCCCGCCGCTCCCCACTTGGAAACCGATCCTTTTCCCCGCGCGCATCGCCCCCTGTTTGGAAACCACCCGATTCCCTGCCAGCCACCATCGATCCTTGGGATCCACACGCACAGAACCCCCCGGGCCTATATAAGCCGCCGACGCACCCCCAGACCCTCACCAGCTCCCCTCCCGAGCTCACGAGCACTCCAGCGCCCCCTCCACGCAGCACCGCCGCCCCGAGCTCCGCCTAGCTCCGGCCGCCGTTGAATTCGCTCCTCCGGTGCCCCTTCGACCAATTCACCTCCTCCAAGGCCCTCGTGCGATGGTAAGCAAGCCCCCGAGCCTCTCAACACTCTCTCGCTCTCTTGCTCGCTCATGACCTCACCGCTGATGGGCGCCAGCTGTTCGCCGTCGACCGCCGCTGTAGCCGCCCGATCAACAACTTGAGCACCCTAACCGCACTCGCCATAGCCCCTGGTCCCGTAGGTCCAAGCCGCGTCGCAAATGGCGGCCGGGAGCTCGAGATTGCCTCGGCTCCGGCGATGCGCCGCCGCGTGGGAGAGCGGAGCCGCCGCTTCCCATGTTCCCGTCGGCCGCCCCTCCCGTGATCTGATCCAGACCGTTGGATCCCAATCCAACGGCCGGATCCAACCCCCATCACCCGAGTCAATCCTAGGGTAACGGTCAACCCTAGAAATTTTGTGGAAAAGCCCCTAGAACATTTAAATTAGAACCCGCCGTCCTTCGGCTTTGAAAAATATTTGCACTTAGGTCCAAACTTTCTCAGGAAGCCCCTGCCCTTTTTAATAATAGAACCCGCCATCCATTTAGGTTAGTTTTGCATATTAGCCCTCGAGTTGTTATGTTTAATTATGTTTTAGGCCATGGTTTTCACAGTTAAGCCCCTAGAAACTTTTAAAACTTGCCAGTACATCCCTAGATCTTAGAAAACCCATATCTTTTCCGTTTTAGCTTCGATTAGTGTGATTTTCACGCTCATGTGTTCATAGTGAAGCCAATACATGCAAACAAATAATAATGTATTAGAATAGTACACCAAACAATAGAAAACCCAATACGTCCCTGGATCTTAGAAAACCCATATCTTTTCCGTTTTAGCTTCGATTAGTGTGATTTTCACGCTCATGTGTTCGTAGTGAAGCGTAGATTATTTCTAAAAGCTTTATTTGTACTGTTTCTATTGTTTGGTGTACTGTTCTAATACATTATTATTTGTTTGCATGTATTGGCTTGCGTGCATATTTGTGTGGTGATTCGTGTCCAGCCGGTGAGCCTTTCGCTTTGGACTTCGAGTACGAGGAGGACTTCTAGGGACAGGACTCACAGCAGCAGCAACCGCCTTTTGAGGAAATTAAGTTATAGCACGGACAATCATTTTGGGTAGACATTTGCTATACACAGCTACTATCACCATTATTTAACTATTAATTTTGACTTAATGGTTCACTTCAACATTAATGATAAAACTTGATTTTTAGCAACTTGGTTTAGGGAACTAGAGCATGTGCTTCGTGCTTTGCTCTAGTGTCTCTCCATAAGGTCCGGTTCTTAAAGCGGCAACCCAGGAGCCTGTCGCCACTGTTAGAACTATTATGGCTCTTGTCTTGGTTAAGTAGCTTGTACGTCTCTAGCTTGCCAGTGGTTACCGGTGGGTCGACGGCGTTATGGGAAGCAAGGCGCGAGGTGTTACTTGATTCCACTGAGGACGGTAGACCCGTCGGCTATGTCTCGTTAGGCACAGTCCCGTGTTCGGAGTCCCTGTGGTATGGGAACTCTGCACGTTGCGCCCTTTATTTTTGTTGTTGGCATGATTTGCCCACGCTTCGGACGCCATTGACCCCCCTCACGTTGTGCCTTGAGGGTCAGTCAATCTCGGTGCCTAGAGTCTCACCACCTTGTTGTACCTTAGCGGCTACTGTCTTGTTAAGGTGTCTTGTGAAAAACCTCGTAGCGTCCCTATGCAGTCACACCTCGAAAGTGTTGATGTGCGTGGTTGGGTGCAAAGTTCTTTGAACTTTTACGCGACTAGTGAGTAAAGGGAGAAACCTCTACAGAGTGTAAAATCTATCATGATAGCCTTGCTCAGGGTCACGAGCGGCCTGGATCCTTTTTTATTAGAATATAATGTTTATTTATGTTTAATGTCACTTGTACTTTATTAATTGGGTTGCAACCGAGTTTCATTTACTTGTAGTAACTTGGTTAATAATAAAATGAACCAACTAAAAATACTAATGCAGTTCAGCCGAGTCTAGCCTTATTTTGAGCCTTCATATACCGTGCTATACTTGCTAAGTAATTGTTTACTTACACTTGTCATTTATTCAACAAAATCCTGGACGGGTAAACAGATTGGGTTGTGCATGAGTCTGCTGCTGAGTTCCCAGAAGATTTACCGTACTACTGAGTTTTGATCTCCCAGTCAGAGTCCATGTGGATTGCGGCTCCATTAGTTTGAGAGTTTATTAGTCTTCCGCAGTCATTTGTTAGTTTATTTATGAAGCACTCTGATGTAAAACTATATTTATTCAAGAATTTATTCAAGCATATGTTCTCTGTTTATCATATTTGTTCTCTATATGTGTACTTTGACTTCCTGGGCACACATATGGCCACATTCGGGTTTTCGTGAAAATCCGGGTGTGACAGATTGGTATCAGAGCCGTGCTGACTGTAGGATCGCAACCTAGTTAGAATGGTTGATTAAACCTTAGGAGACCACCATGATTATGTGTTATATGTCGTCTAGTTTCACTTTTTCAAAACTCAAATCCAGTCGAGTCTTGTGTGAATCATGTATTTAGGTGCTTGAAATGATTGTCATTATGCTTATGCTTGATTTGGATTTTTGTAATGATTGTGATGGGCGTAGACGCAAGTCTACTACCATCTAGATGCAGGACTAAGGTTTAAGGACTTTAGTGATTACATAGAGGGAGGTATTCATTTCTATTGCTATTTTCCATCAAACCCTCCTTCCTAACCAATGTAGACCTCTAAAGTCATAAACATCAGAGTTTGTATGAGACTTACATATTTATGATAGATGGTGAACACAAGGAGCAATGTCGGTGCCAGCGGATTGCCGCCACCACCTCCCACCATTGAGCAGATGATGCTCACGCAGACCCAGCTGATGCAGCAGATGGCTCAGACGATGGCGATGATGCAGCAGAACCAGCAAAATCCGCCACCTCAGCACAACATGCCGCCCCGGGACAAGAGGGGTGAATTCCTGAAGAGACGTCCTCCCACCTTCAGCAAGGCCAGCGACCCCGTGCAGGCAGATGACTAGCTCAAGGCGGTGGAGAGACAGCTCGACATCGTGCAGTGCAACGACCGGGAGAAGGTAATGTATGTCGGAGGACAGCTCCAAGGACCCTCTTTGGACTGGTGGGACTCGTACCAGTACGCTCACGTCAACCGTACTCAGATCAACTGGCAGGAGTTCTGTAGCAGCTTCCGCTCCCACCACGTGCCAGAAGCCTAATGACCCTGAAGAAGAAGGAGTTCCTGGCACTAAGGCAAGAAGGGATGAGTGTCACAGCTTATCGTGACAAGTTCATCTCGCCCGCTATGCTCTGGAGGACGTGGACACCGACAAGAAGAAGCAGTTCAGGTTCTGTGATGGCTTGCAGGATGCACTGCAGTACCATCTGATGTGTACCAGGTTCCCCAACTTCCAGGAACTGGTGGACGGCGCTTTGATGCTGTAACACAAGCGCCGTGAGATGGAGGAGAAGAAGAGGAAGTTCCAAGGCCAGCAGATCGGGAGCAGCAGTCGCCCTTGTTTTGTTCATCCTCAGGGAAGTCAGCAGATGGGGAGCCAGCAGCGCTTCCAGAGTCAGCCCGGCCCGCTCAACCGTGGCCAGTACCAGCAGCGCCCCTAGTACCCCCAAGCGCCACAACAGCAGCGTTTCCAGAACCAGCTGTAGAATGCCCCAGTTCAGCGCAACCAGGTGCAGCCAGTTCAGCGCCCCATCTGTCAGACGGGGCCCGTCTGTCAGGCGCTTCCCCTACCTCCCGCCCGAGCTGTCCCCTTCCCTGGCGCAAATCTCGCCGATCAGCCCGGCCGCCTTGGCCCCTCCCCCGCACCGTGGGCCCTGCACGGAGCTTCATGGAAGTTTCCCCGCCGCTCCCCACTTGGAAACCGATCCTTTTCCCCGCGCGCATCGCCCCCTGTTTGGAAACCACCCGATTCCCTGCCAGCCACCATCGATCCTTGGGATCCACACGCACAGCACCCCCCGGGCCTATATAAGCCGCCGACGCACCCCCAGACCCTCACCAGCTCCCCTCCCGAGCTCACGAGCACTCCAGCGCCCCCTCCACGCAGCACCGCCGCCCCGAGCTCCGCCTAGCTCCGGCCGCCGTTGAATTCGCTCCTCCGGTGCCCCTTTGACCAATTCACCTCCTCCAAGGCCCTCGCGCGATGGTAAGCAAGCCCCCGAGCCTCTCAACACTCTCTCGCTCTCTTGCTCGCTCATGACCTCACCGCCGATGGGCGCCAGCTGTTCGCCGTCGACCGCCGCTGTAGCCGCCCGATCAACAACTTGAGCACCCTAACCGCACTCGCCATAGCCCCTGGTCCCGTAGGTCCAAGCCGCGTCGCAAATGGCGGCCGGGAGCTCGAGATTGCCTCGGCTCCGGCGATGCGCCGCCGCGTGGGAGAGCGGAGCCGCCGCTTCCCATGTTCCCGTCGGCCGCCCCTCCCGTGATCTGATCCAGACCGTTGGATCCCAATCCAACGGCCGGATCCAACCCCCATCACCCGAGTCAATCCTAGGGTAACGGTCAACCCTAGAAATTTTGTGGAAAAGCCCCTAGAACATTTAAATTAGAACCCGCCGTCCTTCGGCTTTGAAAAATATTTGCACTTAGGTCCAAACTTTCTCAGGAAGCCCCTGCCCTTTTTAATAATAGAACCCGCCATCCATTTAGGTTAGTTTTGCATATTAGCCCTCGAGTTGTTATGTTTAATTATGTTTTAGGCCATGGTTTTCACAGTTAAGCCCCTAGAAACTTTTAAAACTTGCCAGTACATCCCTAGATCTTAGAAAACCCATATCTTTTCCGTTTTAGCTTCGATTAGTGTGATTTTCACGCTCATGTGTTCATAGTGAAGCCAATACATGCAAACAAATAATAATGTATTAGAATAGTACACCAAACAATAGAAAACCCAATACGTCCCTGGATCTTAGAAAACCCATATCTTTTCCGTTTTAGCTTCGATTAGTGTGATTTTCACGCTCATGTGTTCGTAGTGAAGCGTAGATTATTTCTAAAAGCTTTATTTGTACTGTTTCTATTGTTTGGTGTACTGTTCTAATACATTATTATTTGTTTGCATGTATTGGCTTGCGTGCATATTTGTGTGGTGATTCGTGTCCAGCCGGTGAGCCTTTCGCTTTGGACTTCGAGTACGAGGAGGACTTCTAGGGACAGGACTCACAGCAGCAGCAACCGCCTTTTGAGGAAATTAAGTTATAGCACGGACAATCATTTTGGGTAGACATTTGCTATACACAGCTACTATCACCATTATTTAACTATTAATTTTGACTTAATGGTTCACTTCAACATTAATGATAAAACTTGATTTTTAGCAACTTGGTTTAGGGAACTAGAGCATGTGCTTCGTGCTTTGCTCTAGTGTCTCTCCATAAGGTCCGGTTCTTAAAGCGGCAACCCAGGAGCCTGTCGCCACTGTTAGAACTATTATGGCTCTTGTCTTGGTTAAGTAGCTTGTACGTCTCTAGCTTGCCAGTGGTTACCGGTGGGTCGACGGCGTTATGGGAAGCAAGGCGCGAGGTGTTACTTGATTCCACTGAGGACGGTAGACCCGTCGGCTATGTCTCGTTAGGCACAGTCCCGTGTTCGGAGTCCCTGTGGTATGGGAACTCTGCACGTTGCGCCCTTTATTTTTGTTGTTGGCATGATTTGCCCACGCTTCGGACGCCATTGACCCCCCTCACGTTGTGCCTTGAGGGTCAGTCAATCTCGGTGCCTAGAGTCTCACCACCTTGTTGTACCTTAGCGGCTACTGTCTTGTTAAGGTGTCTTGTGAAAAACCTCGTAGCGTCCCTATGCAGTCACACCTCGAAAGTGTTGATGTGCGTGGTTGGGTGCAAAGTTCTTTGAACTTTTACGCGACTAGTGAGTAAAGGGAGAAACCTCTACAGAGTGTAAAATCTATCATGATAGCCTTGCTCAGGGTCACGAGCGGCCTGGATCCTTTTTTATTAGAATATAATGTTTATTTATGTTTAATGTCACTTGTACTTTATTAATTGGGTTGCAACCGAGTTTCATCTACTTGTAGTAACTTGGTTAATAATAAAATGAACCAACTAAAAATACTAATGCAGTTCAGCCGAGTCTAGCCTTATTTTGAGCCTTCATATACCGTGCTATACTTGCTAAGTAATTGTTTACTTACACTTGTCATTTATTCAACAAAATCCTGGACGGGTAAACAGATTGGGTTGTGCATGAGTCTGCTGCTGAGTTCCCAGAAGATTTACCGTACTACTGAGTTTTGATCTCCCAGTCAGAGTCCATGTGGATTGCGGCTCCATTAGTTTGAGAGTTTATTAGTCTTCCGCAGTCATTTGTTAGTTTATTTATGAAGCACTCTGATGTAAAACTATATTTATTCAAGAATTTATTCAAGCATATGTTCTCTGTTTATCATATTTGTTCTCTATATGTGTACTTTGACTTCCTGGGCACACATATGGCCACATTCGGGTTTTCGTGAAAATCCGGGTGTGACAGATTGGTATCAGAGCCGTGCTGACTGTAGGATCGCAACCTAGTTAGAATGGTTGATTAAACCTTAGGAGACCACCATGATTATGTGTTATATGTCGTCTAGTTTCACTTTTTCAAAACTCAAATCCAGTCGAGTCTTGTGTGAATCATGTATTTAGGTGCTTGAAATGATTGTCATTATGCTTATGCTTGATTTGGATTTTTGTAATGATTGTGATGGGCGTAGACGCAAGTCTACTACCATCTAGATGCAGGACTAAGGTTTAAGGACTTTAGTGATTACATAGAGGGAGGTATTCATTTCTATTGCTATTTTCCATCAAACCCTCCTTCCTAACCAATGTAGACCTCTAAAGTCATAAACATCAGAGTTTGTATGAGACTTACATATTTATGATAGATGGTGAACACAAGGAGCAATGTCGGTGCCAGCGGATTGCCGCCACCACCTCCCACCATTGAGCAGATGATGCTCACGCAGACCCAGCTGATGCAGCAGATGGCTCAGACGATGGCGATGATGCAGCAGAACCAGCAAAATCCGCCACCTCAGCACAACATGCCGCCCCGGGACAAGAGGGGTGAATTCCTGAAGAGACGTCCTCCCACCTTCAGCAAGGCCAGCGACCCCGTGCAGGCAGATGACTAGCTCAAGGCGGTGGAGAGACAGCTCGACATCGTGCAGTGCAACGACCGGGAGAAGGTAATGTATGTCGGAGGACAGCTCCAAGGACCCTCTTTGGACTGGTGGGACTCGTACCAGTACGCTCACGTCAACCGTACTCAGATCAACTGGCAGGAGTTCTGTAGCAGCTTCCGCTCCCACCACGTGCCAGAAGCCTAATGACCCTGAAGAAGAAGGAGTTCCTGGCACTAAGGCAAGAAGGGATGAGTGTCACAGCTTATCGTGACAAGTTCATCTCGCCCGCTATGCTCTGGAGGACGTGGACACCGACAAGAAGAAGCAGTTCAGGTTCTGTGATGGCTTGCAGGATGCACTGCAGTACCATCTGATGTGTACCAGGTTCCCCAACTTCCAGGAACTGGTGGACGGCGCTTTGATGCTGTAACACAAGCGCCGTGAGATGGAGGAGAAGAAGAGGAAGTTCCAAGGCCAGCAGATCGGGAGCAGCAGTCGCCCTTGTTTTGTTCATCCTCAGGGAAGTCAGCAGATGGGGAGCCAGCAGCGCTTCCAGAGTCAGCCCGGCCCGCTCAACCGTGGCCAGTACCAGCAGCGCCCCTAGTACCCCCAAGCGCCACAACAGCAGCGTTTCCAGAACCAGCTGTAGAATGCCCCAGTTCAGCGCAACCAGGTGCAGCCAGTTCAGCGCCCCATCTGTCAGACGGGGCCCGTCTGTCAGGCGCTTCCCCTACCTCCCGCCCGAGCTGTCCCCTTCCCTGGCGCAAATCTCGCCGATCAGCCCGGCCGCCTTGGCCCCTCCCCCGCACCGTGGGCCCTGCACGGAGCTTCATGGAAGTTTCCCCGCCGCTCCCCACTTGGAAACCGATCCTTTTCCCCGCGCGCATCGCCCCCTGTTTGGAAACCACCCGATTCCCTGCCAGCCACCATCGATCCTTGGGATCCACACGCACAGCACCCCCCGGGCCTATATAAGCCGCCGACGCACCCCCAGACCCTCACCAGCTCCCCTCCCAAGCTCACGAGCACTCCAGCGCCCCCTCCACGCAGCACCGCCGCCCCGAGCTCCGCCTAGCTCCGGCCGCCGTTGAATTCGCTCCTCCGGTGCCCCTTCGACCAATTCACCTCCTCCAAGGCCCTCGCGCGATGGTAAGCAAGCCCCCGAGCCTCTCAACACTCTCTCGCTCTCTTGCTCGCTCATGACCTCACCGCCGATGGGCGCCAGTTGTTCTCCGTCGACCGCCGCTGTAGCCGCCCGATCAACAACTTGAGCACCCTAACCGCACTCGCCATAGCCCCTGGTCCCGTAGGTCCAAGCCGCGTCGCAAATGGCGGCCGGGAGCTCGAGATTGCCTCGGCTCCGGCGATGCGCCGCCGCGTGGGAGAGCGGAGCCGCCGCTTCCCATGTTCCCGTCGGCCGCCCCTCCCGTGATCTGATCCAGACCGTTGGATCCCAATCCAAAGGCCGGATCCAACCCCCATCACCCGAGTCAATCCTAGGGTAACGGTCAACCCTAGAAATTTTGTGGAAAAGCCCCTAGAACATTTAAATTAGAACCCGCCGTCCTTCGGCTTTGAAAAATATTTGCACTTAGGTCCAAACTTTCTTAGGAAGCCCCTGCCCTTTTTAATAATAGAACCCGCCATCCATTTAGGTTAGTTTTGCATATTAGCCCTCGAGTTGTTATGTTTAATTATGTTTTAGGCCATGGTTTTCACAGTTAAGCCCCTAGAAACTTTTAAAACTTGCCAGTACATCCCTAGATCTTAGAAAACCCATATCTTTTCCGTTTTAGCTTCGATTAGTGTGATTTTCACGCTCATGTGTTCATAGTGAAGCCAATACATGCAAACAAATAATAATGTATTAGAATAGTACACCAAACAATAGAAAACCCAATACGTCCCTGGATCTTAGAAAACCCATATCTTTTCCGTTTTAGCTTCGATTAGTGTGATTTTCACGCTCATGTGTTCGTAGTGAAGCGTAGATTATTTCTAAAAGCTTTATTTGTACTGTTTCTATTGTTTGGTGTACTGTTCTAATACATTATTATTTGTTTGCATGTATTGGCTTGCGTGCATATTTGTGTGGTGATTCGTGTCCAGCCGGTGAGCCTTTCGCTTTGGACTTCGAGTACGAGGAGGACTTCTAGGGACAGGACTCACAGCAGCAGCAACCGCCTTTTGAGGAAATTAAGTTATAGCACGGACAATCATTTTGGGTAGACATTTGCTATACACAGCTACTATCACCATTATTTAACTATTAATTTTGACTTAATGGTTCACTTCAACATTAATGATAAAACTTGCTTTTTAGCAACTTGGTTTAGGGAACTAGAGCATGTGCTTCGTGCTTTGCTCTAGTGTCTCTCCATAAGGTCCGGTTCTTAAAGCGGCAACCCAGGAGCCTGTCGCCACTGTTAGAACTATTATGGCTCTTGTCTTGGTTAAGTAGCTTGTACGTCTCTAGCTTGCCAGTGGTTACCGGTGGGCCGACGGCGTTATGGGAAGCAAGGCGCGAGGTGTTACTTGATTCCACTGAGGACGGTAGACCCGTCGGCTATGTCTCGTTAGGCACAGTCCCGTGTTCGGAGTCCCTGTGGTATGGGAACTCTGCACGTTGCGCCCTTTATTTTTGTTGTTGGCATGATTTTCCCACGCTTCGGACGCCATTGACCCCCCTCACGTTGTGCCTTGAGGGTCAGTCAATCTCGGTGCCTAGAGTCTCACCACCTTGTTGTACCTTAGCGGCTACTGTCTTGTTAAGGTGTCTTGTGAAAAACCTCGTAGCGTCCCTATGCAGTCACACCTCGAAAGTGTTGATGTGCGTGGTTGGGTGCAAAGTTCTTTGAACTTTTACGCGACTAGTGAGTAAAGGGAGAAACCTCTACAGAGTGTAAAATCTATCATGATAGCCTTGCTCAGGGTCACGAGCGGCCTGGATCCTTTTTTATTAGAATATAATGTTTATTTATGTTTAATGTCACTTGTACTTTATTAATTGGGTTGCAACCGAGTTTCATTTACTTGTAGTAACTTGGTTAATAATAAAATGAACCAACTAAAAATACTAATGCAGTTCAGCCGAGTCTAGCCTTATTTTGAGCCTTCATATACCGTGCTATACTTGCTAAGTAATTTTTTACTTACACTTGTCATTTATTCAACAAAATCCTGGACGGGTAAACAGATTGGGTTGTGCATGAGTCTGCTGCTGAGTTCCCAGAAGATTTACCGTACTACCGAGTTTTGATCTCCCAGTCAGAGTCCATGTGGATTGCGGCTCCATTAGTTTGAGAGTTTATTAGTCTTCCGCAGTCATTTGTTAGTTTATTTATGAAGCACTCTGATGTAAAACTATATTTATTCAAGAATTTATTCAAGCATATGTTCTCTGTTTATCATATTTGTTCTCTATATGTGTACTTTGACTTCCTGGGCACACATATGGCCACATTCGGGTTTTCGTGAAAATCCGGGTGTGACAGATTGGTATCAGAGCCGTGCTGACTGTAGGATCGCAACCTAGTTAGAATGGTTGATTAAACCTTAGGAGACCACCATGATTATGTGTTATATGTCGTCTAGTTTCACTTTTTCAAAACTCAAATCCAGTCGAGTCTTGTGTGAATCATGTATTTAGGTGCTTGAAATGATTGTCATTATGCTTATGCTTGATTTGGATTTTTGTAATGATTGTGATGGGCGTAGACGCAAGTCTACTACCATCTAGATGCAGGACTAAGGTTTAAGGACTTTAGTGATTACATAGAGGGAGGTATTCATTTCTCTTGCTATTTTCCATCAAACCCTCCTTCCTAACCAATGTAGACCTCTAAAGTCATAAACATCAGAGTTTGTATGAGACTTACATATTGATGATAGATGGTGAACACAAGGAGCAATGTCGGTGCCAGCGGATTGCCGCCACCAGCTCCCACCATTGAGCAGATGATGCTCACGCAGACCCAGCTGATGCAGCAGATGGCTCAGACGATGGCGATGATGCAGCAGAACCAGCAAAATCCGCCACCTCAGCACAACATGCCGCCCCGGGACAAGAGGGGTGAATTCCTGAAGGGACGTCCTCCCACCTTCAGCAAGGCCAGCGACCCCGTGCAGGCAGATGACTAGCTCAAGGCGGTGGAGAGACAGCTCGACATCGTGCAGTGCAACGACCGGGAGAAGGTAATGTATGTCGGAGGACAGCTCCAAGGACCCTCTTTGGACTGGTGGGACTCGTACCAGTACGCTCACGTCAACCGTACTCAGATCAACTGGCAGGAGTTCTGTAGCAGCTTCCGCTCCCACCACGTGCCAGAAGCCTAATGACCCTGAAGAAGAAGGAGTTCCTGGCACTAAGGCAAGAAGGGATGAGTGTCACAGCTTATCGTGACAAGTTCATCTCGCCCGCTATGCTCCGGAGGACGTGGACACCGACAAGAAGAAGCAGTTCAGGTTCTGTGATGGCTTGCAGGATGCACTGCAGTACCATCTGATGTGTACCAGGTTCCCCAACTTCCAGGAACTGGTGGACGGCGCTTTGATGCTGTAACACAAGCGCCGTGAGATGGAGGAGAAGAAGAGGAAGTTCCAAGGCCAGCAGATCGGGAGCAGCAGTCGCCCTTGTTTTGTTCATCCTCAGGGAAGTCAGCAGATGGGGAGCCAGCAGCGCTTCCAGAGTCAGCCCGGCACGCTCAACCGTGGCCAGTACCAGCAGCGCCCCTAGTACCCCCAAGCGCCACAACAGCAGCGTTTCCAGAACCAGCTGTAGAATGCCCCAGTTCAGCGCAACCAGGTGCAGCCAGTTCAGCGCCCCATCCCAGCCGGCAATGCACCAGGGGGACAAAAGTGCTTCCATTGTGGCGAGCCAGGACACTATGCCAACACCTGTCCCCGTAGGGTCCAGAACGCCGCCGGCCAGAACAACAATCAAAGGGCTAGACTACCACAAAATCAGCAGCAGGGCCAGGCAAACCATGCTCCGCAGAACCCTGCCAGAGGCAAGCTAAACCACACTGGGGCAGAGACCGTTGAGGGAGCTACTGATGTGGTCATGGGTACGTTCCCTGTCAACTCCACCCCTGCGACTATTTTGTTCGATTCTGGAGCTTCACATGCTTTCATATTTGCTGCTTTTGAGAAAAAGAACTTAGTGGCATTACTGCCCATGAAGAATGCTATGCTAGTTACCTCACCACGAGGGGAATAGTGCACCACTTTACGCTGTCCCCGTGTTACTGTCACCATCAGAGGGGTAGACTTCGAGGCACACCTGATAGTCCTGGAATCTATTGGGTTTGACCTAATTTTGGGAATGAGCTGGTTAGCCAGATATGATGTAGTGATCCAGTGCGCCAAGAGGATTGTACAACTGACGTCAAAGTCTGGAGATAAGGTGGAGTACCAGGCAGCCAGTCCCCTGGAGCATAACCAAGTCAATCAAGCTGATGGTACAGCTCCTGAAGACATCAGGGTGGTGAACGAGTTCTCGGATGTGCTTTCTGAGGAATTGCTAGGTATGCCCCCGGAACGCAAGTTGAATTCGTTATTGAACTTAAACCTGGCACTGCACCTATAGCTAAAAGGCCATATAGAATGGGAGTAAAGGAACTAGAGAAGCTCAAGGAAGAATTAAGCTCATTGCTAGCCAAGGGGTATATTCGTCCTAGTGCTTCACCATGGGGAGCACCAGTGCTGTTCGTGGACAAGAAGGATGGGACACAGAGGATGTGTGTGGACTATTGAGCCCTCAACGAAGTGACCGTCAAGAACAAGTATCCGCTGCCATGGATTGATGATTTGTTTGATCAGCTGAAAGGAGCTTGTGTGTTCTCCAAGATAGATCTTCGATCGGGTTATCATCAGATGAGAATCCGGTCATCGGACATACCCAAGACGGCTTTCACTACTCGGTATGGGTTGTACGAGTTCACGGTTATGTCCTTTGGGCTGACCAATGCTCCTGCATACTTCATGTACCTTATGAATAGTGTGTTCATGGACTACCTCGACAAGTTCGTGGTGGTGTTCATTGATGACATTTTGGTCTTCTCCCAGAATGAAGAGGAACATGAGGATCATTTGAGATTGGTGATGCAGAGACTCCGAGAACATCAACTATATGCCAAGTTGAGCAAGTGTGAGTTCTGGTTGAAGGAAGTGGCATTCTTGGGACATGTCCTGTCCAATGGAGGAGTGGCAGTCGATCCAAAGAAGGTTAATGATGTGTTGAGCTGGAACCCGCATCGGGATGTCCCCAAGATTGCTATACCCCTGACGGTGTTATTGGAGAAAAATGCCAAGTTTGTCTGGATAGAAGAGTGCCAAACCAGCTTCGAAGAATTGAAGAAGAGGCTGACAACAGCACATGTGCTAATTTTGCCCGACATAGCCAAGAGCTTCTCCATCTACTGCGATGCATCTCGTCTAGGACTGGGGTGTGTACTCATGCAAGATGGGAGAGTCATGGCATATGCATCAAGATAGTTGAGGAAGCATGAGCAGAACTACCCGACGCACGACCTAGAGTTGGCAACTGTAGTACATGCTCTGAAGATTTGGAGGCACTACTTGATTGGACACAAGTGTGACATCTACACTGGTCACAAGAGCCTCAAGTACGTCTTCACTCAGTCGGATCTGAATATGAGGCAGCACCGATGGTTGGAGTTGATCAAGGACTATGATCTCGAGATTCACTACCACCCAGGGAAGGCTAACTTGTTGGTAGATGCTCTAAGCAGGAGGAGCTATGTGAACAAGGTCACCGGACATTGTCTGCCGGAAGAGCTCAGTCTGGAATTTGAGAGGATGAGTCTGGAATTCGTGATTAGTATCACAGAGATGGTAGTAGAGCCGACTCTGGAACAGGAAATCCGGAAAGGGCAGCTTGGCGATGAAAAGATCAAGGAGATTGTGAAGAATGTTGCCCTAGGAAAGGCCCCTGGATTCCGAGTGGATGAACAAGGAACCTTGTGGCACGAGAAGAGGATATGTGTGCCCGACATAGCGTAGATCAAGGACACGATCCTAAGAAAAGCGCATGATTCGGCATACTCGATCCACCCGAGATGTACGAAGATGTACCAAGACATCAAAGAGAGATTCTGGTGGTATGAATTGAAGTGTGATGTGGCAACATATGTGGCTCTGTATGACACACGTCAGAGGGTCAAGGATGAACATCAGAGACTAGCCGGATTACTCTAGCCCTTGAAGATACCGGAATGGAAATGAGAAGAAGTTGGTACGGACTTCATAACGGGTCTACCCCCGCACTCAGCGAGGATTTGACTCCATTTGGGTGATTGTGGACCGCTTGACCAAAGTGGCACACTTTCTTCCAATGAAGACCACGTACACCGGAGCCAGACTGGCAGAGCTATACATGGAGAGGATTGTGTGTTTGCATGGAGTGCCCAAGCGGATAGTGTCTGACCGTGGTACTCAGTTCACTTCACACTTCTGGCAGAAACTGCATGAGTCTATGGACACTAAGTTGCAGTTTAGTTCAGCTTACCTCTCCCAGACAGATGGACAAACAGAGCGGACTAATCAGATTCTGGAGGACATGTTGAGAGCATGTGCTCTGCAGTATGGTGTTAGCTGGGACAAGAGTTTGCTCTGTGCGAAATTCTCGTACAAAACCACCTACAAGAAAAGTCTGCAGATGGCACCATTTGATGCTTTGTATGGCAGAAAGTGCAGAACACCACTGTTCTAGAATCAGACTGGAGAAAGTCAAGTCTTTGGGTCTGAGATACTCAGGGTGTGTTTGGTTGGGCTGTGGCTTTTAGAAAAGATGTTGTGAGCTGTGGGCTGTGGAAAGCAGGTGTAGAAAAGGTGTTGTGGGAAAAGCAGAAGACTGTTTGGTTAGAGTAGCTGTGAAACTGTATGCTATGAAATAAATAATGACAATACTCTTTCTCTATTATATTTTTTCCATTTTATGTATTTTTTCTCTTTATTTCCCTTATCTCTCCTCCTTATCATATCTTTTTTCTATTATATTTATTTTTTCTCTTTATTTCCCATTCTCTCTCCTCCTTATCCTTTCTTTTCCACCCAAATCCTCCTGCCACCGACGCATGCCTCGACGCTAGCTTCTTGCTGGCCGCCGACGCATGCAGCGCCGCTAGCTGCCACCGCCCCGTGAGCTCGCACGTGCTATCTGCACCGGCCCCCACGCATTGTTGCTCCACATGCAGCGCCCGCTGGCCGCCGCCGTTGAGCTCCATGTGTGATGCTGCTTGTGCCCCTACGGCCGCGTTGCTCCTCGATAGCCCATCCGTACGCGTGCGCTAGGGCGGTGGCGGCCATCGAAGTTGACCCGGATGGCGGCCGGCGATGGGTGATGGGGGGCGGAAACTGGGCGACGGGGACCCATCCCCACGCGAGCGCCACCCCAGGCGCAAGGGCCACCATGAGCTGCGAGTGGGAGCTCTGCCGCCGCCGCGAGCTGCGCGTGGGAGCCTCACCGCCGACCGCGCGTGCGGAGCTCCACCTCACGGGCCGCGGTCGGCGAGCTCCGCCCGTCGACCGGAGATGGAGCCAGAGAGAGGGCGCGGGATAGAGGGCGCAAGAAAAAGAATCAAGGAAAAACAACTGGTATGTGTGTAATCAGTGGCAGGTGGGTAATTTTATGACCCAAAAGCAGATGAAAGCAGGGTCTGGGCTGCTTTCAAATTTATACTAGGTAAAAGCTGCTTTTGGCCGTGACTTTGGATGACAGTCAACCATTTTGGTTGGGCGTTTGGCTTTTTTGGAAGCAAAAGTAGGTTGGAAGCCCAACCAAAGGCACCCTCAGAGAGGCAGAGCGCCAAGTGCAAGTGATCAGGCAGAACTTGAAGGTGGCACAGTCCAGGCAGAAGAGTTATGCTGATGTCAGACGGAGGGACCTTAGTGTTGAAGTTGGAGACTTTGTGTACCTCAAGGTGTCACCGATGAGGGGTGTAAAGAGGTTTAATGTCAAAGGCAAGCTAGCACCTCATTACAATGGACCTTTCCAGATACTTGAAAGGAAAGGCGAAGTGGCATATCAGTTGGGACTGCTCGAGAAATTGGCCGGAGTGCACGATGTGTTCCATATGTCTCAACTGAAGAAATGTTTGCGGGTGCCCAAAGAGCATATCTCGATAGATGAGCTGAATGTGCAAGAAGATCTCACTTACGAGGAGTATCCAGTCAGGATTCTGGAGGTATTTGAGAGGGTGACAAGAAACAAGGTCATCCGGATGTGCAAGGTACAGTGGAGCCGTCACTCGGAGGATGAAGCAACTTGGGAAATGGAAGAAGATATCAAGACCGAGTACCCACAGCTCTTCGCATCTGCTTCCGAATCTCGAGGATGAGATTCATCTTAAGGGGGTTAGGATTGTAACACCAAAAACTGGCCTATTTAAAAGTTTTAGTAATTTATTGGCTTTTATTTAAATTATTCATAATTAATATAGGTTAATTGAATTATTTATGAATATTAAAATCAAATATAAGTTGTAGAAATATTTTTATTACATTCATGCAGGTGCACTGTGTTTTGTTTGATAGTAAATTAAGTTGGAATTTAAATTCTGTTTAAATTCAAATTTAATTTGTATTTGTTTGAACCCTAGAAAAGTTATTCTAAGCCGAGTTCACTTTCACCCCCTGAACTTTTCATTGGTTCGCTTTAGCCCCCTCCACTTCCTCCCCAGTCCGGCCCAGCCCCCCCCCCCCCTCCGTCCCCCCCCCCCCCCCGGACTGACTCGCCACTTCCCTCCCCCCCCCACCTGGGCCTTCTCCCCCGAGCCGGCCCACAGCCACGCCCCGGCCCAGCTCGCGCTCCCCCCTTCCCCCTCCTTCCCTCACCGACAGACGGGGCCTGCCTGCGCTTCCACTACCTCCCGCCCGAGCCGTCCCCTTCCCCGGCGCAAATCTCGTCGATCAGCGCAGCCACCTTGGCCCCTCCCCCGCGTCGTGGGCCCTCCACGGAGCTTCCTAGAAGTTTCCCCGCCGCTCCCCACTTGGAAACCGATCCTTTTCCCCGCGCGCATCACCCCCTGTTTGGAAACCACCCGATTCCCAGCCGGCCTATATAAGCTGTCCCCACGCACGTGTAGCACCCCTCAGGCCTATATAAGTTGTCCCCACGCACCCCCCCAGACCCTCACCAGCGCCCCTCCCGAGCTCACGAGCACTCCAGCGCCCCCATCCACGCAGCACCGCCGCCCCGAGCTCCGCCTAGCTCCGATCGGCGTCGAATTCGCCCCTCCGGTGCCGCTCCGACCAATTCACCTCCTCCAAGGCCCTCGCACGTTGATAAGCAAGCCCCCGAGCCTCTCAACACTCTCTCTCACTCTCTTGCTCGCTCGTGACCTCACCGCCGATGGGCGCCAGCTGTTCGCCGTCGACCGCCGCCGTAGCCGCCCGATCAACAACTTGAGCACCCTAACCGCACTCGCCATAGCCCCTGGTCCCGTAGGTCCAAGCCGCATCGCAAATGGCGGCCGGGAGCTCGAGATTGCCTCGGCTCCGGCGATGCGCCGCCGCGCGCGAGAGCGGCGCCGCCGCTTCCCCTATTCCCGCCGGTCGCCCCTCCCCTGATCTGATCCAGACCGTTGGATCCCAATCCAATGGCCGGATCCAACCCCCATCGCCTGAGTCAATCCCAGGGTAACAGTCAACCCTAGCAATTTTCCGGAAAAGCCCCTACAAAATTTAAATTAGAACCCGCTGTCCTTCGGCTTTGAAAAATATTTGCGCTTAGGTCCAAACTTTCTCAGGAAGCCCCTGCCCTTTTTAATAATAGAACCCGCCATCCATTTAGGTTAGTTTTGCATATTAGCCCTCGAGTTGTTATGTTTAATTATGTTTTAGCCCCTGGTTTTCATAGTTAAGCCCCTAGAAACTTTTAAAACTTGCCAGTAGGTCCCTAGATCTTAGAAAACCCATATCTTTTCCGTTTTAGCTCCGATTAGTGTGATTTTTGCGCTCATGTGTTCGTAGTGAAGCATAGATTATTTATAAAAGCTTTATTTGTACTGTTTCTATTGTTTGGTGTACTGTTCTAATAGATTATTATTTGTTTGCATGTATTAGCTTGCCTGCATGTTTGCGTGGTGATTCGTGTCCAGTCGGTGAGCCTTTCGCTTTGGACTTCGAGTACGAGGAGGATTTTCAGGGACAAGACTCACAGCAGCAGTAGCAGCCACCCTTTGAGGATGGCAAGTTATAGCACAGACAATCCTTGCTACCATACTCATCTTTTTACATTATTTAATTTCATATGCATGTGTCTAATTTACTGTCCCATTGAGGTTGTACCTAGCTTTGTTTAAACCTATCCTTGTTAACCTTGGGTTCATGCATATGGGTAGACCTTTGCTATGCGTAGCTACTATCACCATTATTTAACTATTAATTTTGACTTAATGGTTCACTTCAACATTAATAATAAAACTTGCTTTTTAGTAACTTGGTTTAGGGAACTAGAGCATGTGCTTTGTGCATTGCTCTAGAGTCTCTCCAAAAGGTCCGGTTCTTAAAGCGGCAACCCAGGAGCCTGTCGCCACCGCTAGAACTATTAGGGCTCTGGTCTTGGTTAAGTAGCTTGTACGTCTCTAACTTGCCAGTGGTTACCGGTGGGGCCGACGGCGTTATGGGAAGCAAGGCGCGAGGTGTTACTTGATTCCACCGAGGACGGTGTTGGCACTTCTTACGATCCAATATCAGAATTGAGAATCCTGGTACTGGGGTAAGGGGTGTTTCAGTGGTTTTCCTTATGGCTTTGTAAAATATAGAAATATTCTGCAAGCGCACAGAATCACCGTTGTAGCACTTCACCTGGGAGTATCCCAAGGTATCGTAATTTATATTTCCGCAGGGAAGCTTTGGCAAGATTACTAGTGAACAGATATTCGAGACTATTAGAGAAGGGTTCACGACTAGACAAGACAGGGGATAACAGTATTGGATAGGAGTGGATATACCGGACACACAGCTCAAGGGATACTTAGGTAAGGGAGAGAAGAGATAGATAGCTGGGAGGACAACGAGAAGAGATAGAGGACTCCTGGATACTTTATCTACCTATGTCACTCTAGCTTAGAGATACAGCGGCTACAGAGCCGACACTAGGAGATCTGAGATAACTCTAATGTCTTAGCATCGGGACAAGGGAACCGGTGAACACACAGAAAGGGATGAGAAGGGGTGCCACTATTTCCCAACTGGGGGATCCTACGGACCGGAACTAACGTGATGGGCTACGAAGACCGAAAGGGCTGTCACCAGCTCCCGGCTACCACCTCCGTTGCGACGGGAATAAACTAAGGCCACCGACTAGTCTAGGAACCACTCCTACACTAGGCAACGACTACTTACTCTGCTAGCAAGAGCAAGCAACCTTGTCAATACTCTTGGTGACAATTCACCTCCAGTATCAAGCAAGATCGAAGAACCAGCCAAGACAAAGACTTAAACAAGACTACAAGCACTAGAACTATAACTGACTATAGTCTAAACAAGATATATGCTGCAACTAGGATAAAGTAGAAGCAAGATATAAATGACAAAGGCAATAAGATAAAGATAACTATATTGATAACTGAAAGTCTTACAAAAGGAAAAGGTAACAGATACAAGAGCTTATACCAGAGCTTGTGAAGACGACTCCGGAACCTCCGAGGCACAGCTCGACTCAACTCTAACTCCCAACTAAACTATCCTAACTCTACTAGAATGAAAGTGGAAATGAGCTCCTTGGCTTGGTGTGTGTTTACAAGTGAAGTGCGACCCTCTATTTATAGCTCCAGAGGTCGGTTGAGGCAGGGTAGCAGCCAAGGCAACCAGGGAGGTGGTGCCGGGCCTTCGGCCGAATTCCCCGGTTCGGCCGAACTGGCCAGTTCGACCGAACCGTGGGATCTGCCGCCTCTGGCTCCCACGGCCAGGATCCACCCCTGGAAGGCGGTTGTGCACTGGGGGCGGTTCGGGCGAACCCCCCAGTTCGGCCGAACTGGGCTGGGAGCCCAGGACCGTCCCCCTGCACCGCCTTTGCTCTGTGGGCATTCTGGGTTGCCTCCTGGTGATTGGCTTCGCGTTGATTTGGCCCAGGATGACGTGTTGGTGCTCTGGGATGAGTTGTCGGTCGCCCACGTGTCATGTGATGTGTTCGCTTGGTCATTGTTGACGTGGACGACTCCCGGTGGTCTGTACGGCTAAGGGAGGTAACCGGCCGAACGGAGTCGTTCGGCCGATTCGGTCATTTTTGGCCCCAATAGCACATATTTGTCGTAGTTGTACCTGCACAAGTGACACTCACCAAAACTCGTGGAACTTTATTAGAAATAAAACCTAAGTACATGGAATGTTGCATATAACCTCATTTATTCCCGAGTATTGGTGGTCGGATTTGGGCTGTAACGACCGCCAACAAGCTCCCCCAAGCTTAGCTCTTTGCTCGTCCTCGAGCAAAGATATAAACTTAGGCTCGGTGGATCAGGAGTTGCTACAATGTCATTTCTTTTGCAGGTAACTTTATAAACAACTAGTCTTCAAAAATACTTGAATCATAGGCAAAGTTTCAAATCACCTCTTTACCTATGGGGCTTATAGCAATCTCCTTATCTTGGGCGGTTGAAAGGATGAACAGTTTAAACTCGGTTTTATTCCACTCTACTCTGTTCAGGATCCTATCTCGGAGTTTTTATAAGTTTTGAAAACTACAAATTGTTCCTCATTGGCACACTCAATCACTCAAGTGTATTTGAATCCTCACCAAAGGCTTGTGCCTTCTTTTCATCCTAACATTTAATATGGCTTTTTGTGTGGCTCAGGGACAAAGGATGAAGGCATGCATGCATCTTATATTTTGCTAAGTCAAAGACCGGATCTCTGAGGAGACAAATCACATCTTAAGATCGAGACGTGCAAGTGTGTGGGTATGAGTGGAGTGGCATATGGTGGAATGGTGGAATGGAATGCGATATGGTGGAATGGTGGAACTCCTTGGATGAATTTCCCTCTCCTTGATTTATGTTCGAGAACATGGGCTATCTTTTATTTTCATATTTTTGCCATGCCACTTGGCATGCTTTTCTTTTTCTCCTTCTCTTTGCCAAGCTCTTTGGCATGCTTTTCTTTTTCTCTTATTTTTGCTATGCTTCTTTGGCATGCTTTTCTTTTTGCATAGCCCATGTATCTATCAAGAATATTTGTAGAGGGAAATCATAGAACATGGAGCATTTATTTTTGTGGATGAATGATGGAAAATGTTTGCTAACTCCCAGTGTAGGAATTGCAAGTGAGAGGTGGTGTGTGTACGTGGGTCTCGATCTTTAAGAATATGAAAGCTTCACTCAAAGGTCACAACAATTTGACAAAGCTCACTAAGATAACAAGCAGCATATGAGTAGAAATTTTCAACTAAGCTTATCATATGGCTCTGGTAGGTATTTTGACCAATGAGGAACTTGTTTTATTTTGAAAGCATAAATTTCCGAGATTTTCCCCGTACTAAAAGCAGAATAGAACTTAACCAAATTCTCACTATATCAATCCCCACAACAACTTAGACTTGGAATGAAGCATGTGCTCCCACAAGTTTTTTTTTCAGGATCATTTTTACTCATACCAAATAACTCAAGCATAATCTAGCAACTAGTTGAAGCAAAGTACTTGCAAAATTAGTGACAGAGCAACTATTCACCATTTCCAAGGTGAGAGGCATATGATTCATTCCATGCATAGTTGGGATTTATTTAATTCAAGGGAAATATTTTTGGTATTTTCATTTTTTTTAAATGCAAACTATCATGAAGGGAAATGAAAGGGAAATTAAATGATCAAAGTGCTAGATAAATCGGGACATACCTGGTGGGGGTCCTCCCCCAAGCTTGGACTTTCACTGGTAGGGGTTGAGCCTTGAGAGGTACTGGCTCAGCTGTTCCGCTTGTTCATGGACGTCGTGCTGGATAGACGCCACCATCCCGCTATTCTCTTGATGGTACTGAGAATGGCGGGCTAGTGTGTCCTGGATCTCTCGGGTACGGTCGTCGATGAGCTCGACTCGGTCGGAGATGTAGGACAACTCCCGGCCGTAGTCGAAGCGTGCGGACTGTGAGTATCCGGGGTAGTATGGCTGGGAGGCACTGTCGTATCCCCCTCCATACCGACTCCCGGACCACTCAGAGTCCATGTCCTGGCCGTAGTCCCAGCGTCCTGAGGTGAAGTAGTTCGGCTCCTGGTGTTGCCCGGAGCCTCCTGCTCCGGACGTCCCACCGCCGGTGTACATGTCGTAGGTGGCCTCAAAAGCGGAAGTGTGTCGGTGCGGCATTTGTGGTGCATCTTCCGGCTCCTGTGAGGTGGCGAGCCCAGCATCACGCCTGGCTCGTCCCCTCGTGACGGGTCCGTCGCCTGCAACGCCATGCCGAGCGGGCTCTCTCCAAGGTGGAGAGTCGTCCGACTCGGTCCTCAACTGAAGAGTTAGTTTCGGCGTGGTATAGAACCTTAGTTTTGCACAGGGCAAAGGCACTTCAGTTGTATAGCCACGGTAAATCATTGCCAGCATTGTGTCAGGCGTCCGCCGTATCATGTGGGCTTGCACGAAGTGCTCGGCATCCACGACGGAACGCGCTGTCTCGATGTACGTGAGCCGGGCGCCCTGGAGGACGCCCAGGTGGTTAGCGAGGCGAGTGACTATAGAAGTCATCGCCATGCTACCCGCACGAGAAATATGAGACAGCCAGTGACCAACCATGTCTTTCACAGGTGAATAGGGAATCTGCTTGACCATGGCAAAAAGAACCCGCAACTCGATGGTGTTGACAGGGCGCAAATCTGCCCGGGGGAATACCGTCATAGACACCCAACGATGCATGAAACGCAAAGTGGGTTATGAATGATGTTCGTGCGTGGCGCATGACAGTTTGTATCCCCCGAAATCTTTTTCCAAAATGCCACCCAGTCAAATCTTTTAAGCACTTTGTTCGGGTCTAATGA
The DNA here is from genome assembly GCA_033239725.1 of Echinochloa phyllopogon. Lineage (NCBI taxonomy): Eukaryota > Viridiplantae > Streptophyta > Magnoliopsida > Poales > Poaceae > Echinochloa > Echinochloa phyllopogon. The sequence continues at coordinate 14,455,074 of BTCW01000015.1, read as the reverse complement.
ACAACGACTTGAAAATCCGAGACCCGAACTAAAATCCCTCCAAGAGCAGAAGAACTCTTGGTTGAAGAACCGAAAACGAATGCCCCCAGTTTCAGAAACCAAAGTCGAGAGGAATTCAAGGGTGAGCAGGTACGAACCTTCTTCGTTGATGTGCCAGAAATTCTCCCAGCCAATGGCCTGGAAGATTTCCGTAAACTCTGCGTCCATCCCCGTGTCCCTGAGCAAATCTTGCTCAAACACACGGGTGTGCTCGAACTCCTTCAGCCGAAGCTCGTTGAAGGTGTTCTGCTCCCTTTCTGTTCTAAGGTTGATGTCACTCTCGCTCAGGAGCTGCCTGGCTTGGGGCGTGGCATGGCCCCATCCCGAGCCGGCTGCTCCGTGCTCGTCTGTGTCCATCCGGCTCGAGCCTCGAGACGGAGCTGGGGAACTCCCAGCATCGTCCGATTGTCGGCCTAGCCGGGCGGAACGACGGAGCGAAGTGAAGAACTTCGACATGATTCCTGCAACAAGTTAGTGCAACAACAACTACCCGAAGGACTGAATATATATGGTTAGCACAAGAAAATCAAGTCAGTCGTTCGAGATAGTTGTTCTTGTGGGGATGAAAACCACCACAAAAGGTTAGTCGTTCTTGTGGGTGTCGGTGACCACCACAAAATCGTCCAGAAATTCAGCACAAAGATCACAACAAGAGCAAAATATTTTTGGGATTTTCTAGTGATGCAAGTGAACCAAAATTTGAGCAAGAACTTGGGGAGAACTTGAGCAAGCACTAGAGCAAAGAATTTGAGAAAGAGAGAGAGAGCTCTAGCAGAAAATTTTTAGAATGGAAGTGTGTGTGTGAGAGCAAGCAAGCACCCCAGCTTTTATAGGCCGAGAGGGGGCACCCTTGGCCGTTCGGCCGAAGGGCCTGGTTCGCCCGAACCAGGTCTGGTGGCCAGCCCACCCCCATGTGAGTGCAGCACCCTCCTTTGCTTTGATTCCACGCCAAAATATGTGGCCACAATTCCCAAGGACATTTTTAGTGGATTTTAGTGGTAGGTAAGATGGAAATGTGACATGACCAAAGTGGAAATTAGTGGAGTCACCCCCATGCTGCCATGTTTGTGATAATTGGTGAGTGTGCAGCCATTTTTAGTGGGGTATACATGTTTGTTGCTGGTTGGTGGTGATGGTAAATAATTGGAGATGTTCTAGAAGGGATGAAAATGATAAAAATTACCAATTACATCCACCCTAGTTAAAATTTCAGCATGTGTCCAATTATTTAAACCAAGCTTGCAAAATTTTCTACTCTCTCTCAAATTAATTACTCAAGTGGTTCAGTATTTTGAAAAGGGAAACATGCAAATGCAATTGGAAATTTAAAAATTGGAAGGGAAATATGGGATACATACCGGTTTTCCTCGCGGCGAGAGCTCAGCTTTTAAGTCCGCGAGCGGGACTTCTCCTGTCTTCAGTTGTTCTTGTCACCGTCCGGTCCCGGAGTGGATGACTCAGACGATGCGACCTTCTTCCGCCACATTTTCTTGTTCTTCTTCTTCGGTGTCGGTGGCGGTGGGATCGGTGTCTCTAGAGAATTCCAGAGGGCTTGCTCTTCCTCGGATTTCTTTACGAGGAAATCCATTTCTTCTGCACTTGTCGGTTTCGTCGGCTCGTTCCACTTGAGCTGCTCACCACCGAGTATTTCCAGCTCTCCATTAATGAGAGCCTTAAGGAAACACTCGGCGCTCCTCTACTCCGGTGTGAGTGGCTCTGCCTTCTTCTCTTCCCGGGGTTGAAACTTGAAGTAAGTCAACCTTCCGTCGATACGGAACGAGACCTCTCTCGCATCCATATCGATCCTAGCCTGGGTGGTGTTCAAGAATGGTCGGCCCAACACAAGGGGAAACGAATGCTTGTTCCCCGTGTCGAGGACAACAAAGTCCACAGGGACATATCGTCCCCAGATCCGGACCGGTACATTCTCGATCACCCCCTCGGGGTAGCGGATGGTTGAGTCTGCAAGCTGTACCTGGGCAGTAGTAGGTGACAAAGTAGGGTAGCGTAATTTCTTAAATAATACGTTAGACATGATGTTGACGCTTGCCCCTAGATCGCAGAGTGCATCATCAATGCGACGATTCCAGATCGAGCACTGAATGATGGGCACTCCGGGATCTTCCTTCCTGTCCGGAGAGGTCTTGATGATTGCCCTTTTTGCAGCTCTCGGCAGGTAGGTCCATCTTGGTGTCAGCACTTGGATACGTGCGACCTTCCCTGCGTGGTTAGTGCGGAATACACTACGAGACATCTTACCCTGCTTGGTAGTGACGGCTTTCACTGTCTCGATGGAAGGCTCGGGTTGCCCCGGAATCTTCCCCGATTCAGTGACAGGAACATCAGCAGCTAACTGAGCAACTTGAGTTTCTATCATTTTATTAAAGCTCAGTTGATTTTTCATAGCAGAAGAAAATGATTCCATCCTAACGTCTATGCTTTCTAGTGTTTTATCATTAGCAGCAAGCTTTTTTTTGATGTTTTCAGTTATTTTTATCTGGCCAAACACAAGATCTCTAAGAGACGGCTGATTATTGAAATTGCTGGAATTGAAATTGTTACCTTGTTGAGGCCTCTCAAAAGGGAGGTTTGGGCGCCAGTGTTGCCACAGACTTCGTAGGTCATGCGAGCGTCCATGGCTTGCACCGTTTCTTGAGCAGGGGCCTCCAGTTTCTTCATCAGGAGGTCCATCTTGGCAGCGAGCATGTCTAGAGCTTCAACTGGGTGAACTCCTCGGGTCTTTGGTTGAGTCCGGTCGTCGGACCAACCTTGGTTCTCGACCATCTTCTCTATGAGGGCCTTCGCACGACTCTCCTCAAGAGAGAAGAACGAGCCTCCAGCAGCAGCATCCAGGTACTCACGGGCAGAATTTCTCAGCCTGTGATAGAAAGTTTGGATTATTAACCAACTCTGCATACCATGGTGCGGACAAGGAGAAATATAGTCCTGGAGGCGATCCTATGCCTCCGGGACTGTTTCATCTTTTAGCTGCTGGAAACTAGCTATTTTGTTCCGGAGGGCGTTGGTTTTCCCAACCGGAAAGAATTTTAGCAAGAACGCGCTAGTGCATTTATCTCAGGTGTCTATTGCTTCGCGGTTAGCATAAAACCATTGTTTCGCCTTGCCTAATAATGAGAATGGGAATAAACGAAGGCGAATGGCATCGATACTTACTCCGCGGATGGTGAAGGTGTTGCAAATCTCCAGGAAATGCTGGAGATGAGCATTGGCATCTTCATGTGGCTTGCCGCAGAATGGGCTAGCCTGTACCATGTTGATGAGGGCTGGCTTCAGCTCGAAGCTACCATCTCCGACTGGCGGAGCTGGTCCGACACGTACGTTCTTGCTCGATGGAGCGGAGAACTCACGGATCGTCTTGGTTGCCATCCTCGATGTAGCCTGGTCAACGACGGGAAGGACTGGGTTCGTCGGAAGGAGTTGCTTCTGAGGAGGTACAACACGGGGTCGTACCGTCCTCACAAGTGACTCCGGATTTTCTTGGAAGTTTGACGGTAGTTGGAAACCAGTCATGCACTGCTCTGTTCCACAAGGACCAACGAACAGAGCAAGGATAAACCCGCTTGAGTAGCGGTACTCAACTAAGATAGCTCAAGATAAAAGTTCAAAGATAATCTAGCCAAAGACTTCCCCGACAACGGCGCCAGAAATGCTTGTTGGCACTTCTTACGATCCAATATCAGAATTGAGAATCCTGTTACTGGGGTAAGGGGTGTTTCAATGGTTTTCCTTATGGCTTAGTAAAATATAGAAATATTCTGCAAGCGCACAGAATCACCGTTGTAGCACTTCACCTGGGAGTATCCCAAGGTATCGTAATTTATATTTCCGCAGGGAAGCTTTGGCAAGATTACTAGTGAACAAATATTCGAGACTATCAGAGAAGGGTACACGACTAGACAAGACAGGGGATAACGGTATTGGATAGGAGTGGATATACCGGACACACAGCTCAAGGGATACTCAGGTAAGGGAGGGAAGAGATAAATAGCTGGGAGGACAACGAGAAGAGATAGAGGACTCCTGGATACTTTATCTACCTATGTCACTCTTGCTTAGAGATACAGCGGCTACAGAGCCAGCACTAGGAGATCTGGGATAACTCTAATGTCTTAGCATCGGGACAAGGGAACAGGTGAACACATAGAAAGGGATGAGAAGGGGTGCCACTATTTCCCAACTGGGGGATCCTACGAACCGGAACTAACATGATGGGTTACGAAGACCGAAAGGGCTGTCACCACCTCCCGGCTACCACCTCCGTTGCGACGGGAATAAACTAAGGCCACCGACTAGTCTAGGAACCACTCCTACACTAGGCAACGACTACTTACTCTGCTAGCAAGAGCAAGCAACCTTGTCAATACTCTTGGTGACAATTCACCTCCAGTATCAAGCAAGATCGAAGAACCAGCCAAGACAAAGACTTAAACAAGACTACAAGCACTAGAACTATAACTGACTATAGTCTAAACAAGATATATGCTGCAACTAGGATAAAGTAGAAGCAAGATATAAATGACAAAGGCAATAAGATAAAGATAACTATATTGATAACTGAAAGTCTTACAAAAGAAAAAGGTAAAAGATACAAGAGCTTATATCAGAGCTTCTGAAGACGACTCCGGAACCTCCGAGGCACAGCTCGACTCAACTCTAACTCCCAACTAAACTATCCTAACTCTACTAGAATGAAAGTGGAAATGAGCTCCTTGGCTTGGTGTGTGTTTACAAGTGAAGTGCGACCCTCTATTTATAGCTCCAGAGGTCGGCTGAGGTAGGGTAGCAGCCAAGGCAACCAGGGAGGCGGTGCCGGGCCTTCGGCCGAATTCCCCGGTTCGGCCGAACTAGCCAGTTCAGCCGAACCGTGGGATCTGCTGCCTCTGGCTCCCACGGCCAGGATCCACCCCTGGAAGGTGGTTGTGCACTGGGGGCGGTTCGGGCGAACCCCCCAGTTCGGCCGAACTGGGCTGGGAGCCCAGGCCCGTCCCCCTGCACCGCCTTTGCTCTGTGGGCCTTCTGGACTGGTGGGTAAAGGGCGAAACCTCTGCAGAGTGTAAAATCTATCATGATAGCCTTGCTCAGGGTCACGAGCGGCCTAGATCCTTTTGTATTAGAATATAATGTTTATTTATGTTTAATGTCACTTGTACTTTATTAATTGGGTTGCAACCGAGTTTCATTTACTTGTAGTAACTTGGTTAATGATAAAATGAACCAACTAAAAATGCTAATGCAGTTCAGCCGAGTCTAGCCTTATTTTGAGCCTTCATATACCGTCCTATACTTGCTAAGTAGTTTTTTACTTACACTTACCATTTATTCAACAAAATCCCGGACGGGTAAACAGATTGGGTTGTGCATGAGTCTGCTGGTGAGTTCCTAGAAGATTTACCGTACTTCTGAGTTTTTATCTCCCAGTCAGAGTCCATGTGGATTGCGGCTCCATTAGTTTGAGAGTTTATTAGTCTTCCGCTGTCATTTGTTAGTTTATTTATGAAGCACTCTTATGTAAAACTCTATTTATTCAAGAATTTATTCAAGCATATGTTCTCTGTTTATCATATTTGTTCGCTATATGTGTACTTTGACTTCCTGGGCACACATATGGCCACATTCGAGTTTTCGTGAAAATCTGGGTGTGACAAAAAAATAAAGCATTTAAGCAAGGAAAATAAGCAACTAGCTACTATGAGTGGATGCTTGATACAGAAGGTGTGAATCTCTTGACTGTCATGTGTCATGAGAATTTCTATGCTGCAAGGACAACAAGTAACCATCTGATCAAAGCGACTGAGGTTCATCAGATGGTTACTTATTGCCCTTGTAGTATTGATATCCTTGGTGAAGCGGAGATGTTTGGACTCAGCAGGTAACTTGGTGACATAATTTCTTCATAATAGGGTGTCCCAGAGATGGGTGAACGTGCAGGTGTCATGCAAAGTCCAGACCTTGCACATAATGTGGACTTTGGCATGACACTGGTTTGGACTTTGGCATGACACCGGCATGTTCAGCCACCTCACCATCATATACACCTAGCTCTCCAACTTACAGTCCAACATAAATAATCAAGGGTTTTCTATTAAGTCTCTGTAAGACTGGGTAGACTACTACGGCAAGTCTACAATACTATTGTAGTAGTTTATGATATGGTGCGTGCCATGCCAGAGTACTTGTATACCAAGGATTTTTTAAAGCAATATCTACAGGTAAAGATTTTGCCTATGTTAGTCTTGTTAAGACATAATTGGTTGCTAGTGCAGAGCCATGGCATGATTTAGAGTAATTTTATGCTTAATTGCATAAAAGAGCAGTACTAGTGTACGCTATGCATATAAAACTCGCATGAGTTTCTGTAATGCATAAATAAGAAGTCTAATATAGTCAACAAAGGACACAGAGCAGAACAAAACCTTAGCCTTCCATTGAAGGTAGGATATCGAGAGAACGAGGCTAGCGCCTACAACTGTGTGTTAGTTGGGGTAGCTCTGCCAAGACTTTTGAGGCTTAGCACCGCTTCTGCTTTGTGTTATTACAAGAAGAGCAGTATTGGCTTCTGCGTATGAAATGAAAACTACTCAGAGTCCGGGCTTTTTAAGCGACAAGCTATACACAGAGTATAGTTAAAAGGTAAAAGATGTACTACAGTTTTTAATCGACAGTGAGACCATAATTTTATTGGTATTGTGATCATCGGAAGATACATTGAAGTTATTACATAAACCCGTTTTATGAGTAGAATTTCCTCAAATGCTCGATGTTCCACACATTTGGTAAATCTTCACCCTCTTGAGTCTGTAGGCGATATGTTCCAACCCCGATGACTTGCTTGACGAGGAACGGCCCCTCCCGGCGTGACATAAGCTTGTGTAGGCCGTCAGTCTTCTGCATCCGACGCAATACCAAGTCTCCTATGACGAAAGAACGAGTTTGGACAGAGCGTTGGTGGTAACGTCGCAAACCTTTGAGATAACGAGTGTTCTGGATAAGAGCTGTCATTCAAGCTTCTTCAACACCATCAACATCTTGGAACCTTTCCTACTGGGCCATTTGTTTGTAGTAATTTTCCAGTCGTGGCGCCTCCCAAAGGAGATCAGCAGATATAACTTCTTCAGACCCATAGACTAGAAAATATCGCGATTGTCCAGTTGCGCGGCTGGGCTGTGTGCGTAAACCCCAAAGTACTGCTAGTAGCTCCTTGGCCCATTTGCCACCGTATTTCTTCAAGGGATCATAGAGTCTGGGCTTTAGCCCTTGTAGCAATAAGCCATTAGCTTTTTCAACTTGTCCATTAGCGCGTGGATGATCACCTGAAACGTAGTTTGTCTCAATCGAGTACTTCTCACAATAATTTTGAAATTTGTCACTCGTGAAAACTGATCCTAAGTTTGCTATGATCTCGTGAGGTACTCCAAATCTTTGGACGATTCCATCGAAAAACTTGATCAGGTTTTCGGCCCGCGCGTTTACCAAGGGCAGAGCTTCGATCCATTTGGTGAATTTATCGATGGCTACAATAAGCCACTCAAAACCACCCGGAGCTTTAGCTAGAGGGCCCACGAGATCGAGACCCCAACACGCAAAGGGCCAGGATAACAGGATTGTGTTGAGTTCATGAGCCGGGACATGGGCTTTTCTGGCGAAGAATTGACAACCTTGGCACTTTCTAACGATGTCTTCGGCATCGGCTTTGGTTGATGGCCAGAAGAAACCAGCTCTGTATGTCTTTCCTACCAAAGTGCGGGAGGCTGCGTGATTACCGCAAACACCTCCATGAATTTCTTCTAGCAGTGCTTTTCCACGGTCAGCCGTGATGCACTTCATCAGAACGTTGACCGAAGCCCCACGTCGATAGAGCGTGTTGTCCACCACTACATAGTTCGCAGCTATGCGTCTGATACGTATTTGTGCTTTCTTATCATTTGGAAGTTTATGATCCCTTAGATATTCAATAAATGGAGTCATCCAATCGGAGTCGATAACCATGACCTGTAGTTCTGGTTGTACGTGAACTAGAGTGGCCTCCTTAGTTGTTGGCTCCTTAATAGATGGCTAATGTAGTTCATGAACGAAGATCTCTGCTGGAACATTCACATGTTTTGAACCTAGCTTGGATAAAGCATCAGCGGCAACATTGTAGTCACGGACGACATGATGAAACTCCAGGCCATAGAAGTGGCGCTCGAGTTTACGAACTTCTTTGACGTAGGCATCCATTGTCTCTTTAGATCAGTCAAATCCCTGTTGACTTGGTTGATAGCAACAGCGAAGTCTCCATATACGCATAGACGTTTGATACCAAGAGATGCAGCCAAATAGAGTCTGTGTAACATGGCTTCGTATTCTGCTTCATGGTTAGTAACTTTGAAGAGTATCGGCAAAACGTACTTGAGTTGGTCACCTTTGGGAGATATTAATAGGACACCTGATCCACCACCTTCCAGCTTCAGCGATCCATTGAAATACATGATCCAATGTTCCGGGCGAGTAGTTGCCCTGGAGTACGTGAGCTCCATCCACTCGACCATGAAGTCTGCAAGGGTTTGTGACTTGATAGGTGTTTGAGAGGCGAAGTCGAGGCTATACGCCGCTATCTCAGCCTTCCATTTGCATATTCATCCAGTCACATTAGGATTATTAAGGATTTCGCCTAAGGGAAATTTAGTCACCACAGTTATGTGGAAAGCCTAAAAGTAATGCCTTAGCTTCCTTGAGGTAATAAAGATCACGTAGAGTAACTTCTGTACTTGATGGTAGCGTATTTTGGAATCGGAGAGTACTTCACTGATGTAGTATACTGGCCATTGTACTGGGAATACATGACCTTCCTCTTTGCGCTCAACCACAATGATCGTGCTGACCACGTGTGTTGTGGCTGCAATATATAAATAGAGGTGGTCATCTTTGGCAGGAGCCAAAAGCACTAGGGGTGTAGACAGGTAAGCTTTGAGTTGTTCAAAGGCCTGATGTGCTTCTTCTGTCCAATTGAATTGGTCTCGGTTCTTGAGTAGTTTGAAGAAAGGGAGCCCCTTTCTCCAAGTCTTGATATGAATCTGTTGAGGGATGCTATGCAGCCCATGAGTTTTTTACATCCTTGATGCTTCTCGGGGCTTCCATGTTTAGGATAGTTGTGATTTTGGAGGGGTTAGCCTCGATGCCTCTATGGCTGACAATGAACCCGAGTAGTTTCCCTAAGAGAACACCAAAGACGCACTTGGTCGAGTTTAACTTCCAGCGGAACATTCTGAGGTTATCAAATGTTTCTTGTAAGTCAGCGATGAGGTTTTGTGGTTCTTTTGTTTTTATGACCACATCATCGACATACGCCTCTGCATTGATGTCAATCTGGGATGACAAGCATTTTTGAATGACTCGTTGGTACGTAGCTCCGGCGTTTTTTAATCCAAACGACATTGTCGTGTAGCAATAAGTGCTGAAGGGTGTGATGAATGAAGTCTTGATCTGATCCTCCTTTTTTAGGGCTATTGTTGGCACTCCTTACGGCCTACAGATAAATCCGCAAGCGGACGGATACCGATGTAGCTTTCACCCGGGAGTATTCCAAGGTATCGATTTCCACGGAGAACGAGAAGTGGACTGATTCTAAACTAAGTTGTCCTAGGTAGATGGAATGGAGTGAATGGTATGGATGAGGTGGATGACAACAACAAAGAGAAGAGGAGTGATAGGAGGGTAGAGAGGGTACGAGTCTAGTAGAGGTATTCTACTGATTGATCGAGCAGATCAGAGGATACAGATAGATACTTGCTTCGGGACAAGGGAACCGGTGGACACACAGAAAGGGATGAGAAGGAGTGCCACTATTTCCCAACTGGGGAATCCTACGGACCGGAACTAACGTGATGGGCTACAAAGACCGGAAGGGCTGTCACCACCTTACAGCTACCACCTCCATTGCGACGGGAATAAACTAAGTTAGTCACAAGTATAGGCACCACGCCTACACTAGTCAACTAATACTTATCTCCTATAGAAAGATAAGCACCCAAGCTAAGCAACCAGTATACAGTTATACCAATCAACTAAGCATTGAACGAAGAACCAGCAAGCATATAAAAGTAAGAACTGAATGCTCAATTAATCAGAGAGAGATACAAGAGTTACCAGACACGACCCGGATGTTACTCGAAGTGAAGCCGCATCCGTAGAGGTACAGCGGGAAGAGGGGCCGACACTTCGGCTACTCTCCGGGACGCTCACCTCTCCTCTCTGCCTATCTCTACTGATACAAGTGGAGAACTAATAGTGCTTCGCCTGCACTCTACTCTTGTGTTGTGTGTTTACAAGTGAAGTGTGATGTCCTATTTATAGCTCCAAGGGTCGGTTTGGAGGTTGGGTAACCGCCAAGGCACCAGGGCATCTCCCTCCTGGATTCGGGCGAGGGATGGCGGTTCGGCCGAACCAGAGGGTTCGGCCGAACGTAGGATCCACCGACCTGGCCACCAAGGGCCAGGATGCAGCCTTGGGAGGCGGTTGCCATCCTGGGGTCGGTTTGGCCGAACTTGGCCCTTCGGCCGAACTGGGCTGGGGGACCGGGCCGACCCCCCGGCACCGCCTCTGGTCCTGGACCCTCCTGGGCTGCCCTCTACTGATGTGGATCGTGTTGTGTAGGCCCAGGATGACGTGTCGGTGCCCGGGGATGAGTTGGCGGTCATCCACGTGTCGTATGTTGTCATTTGGTTGACGTGGACGGCTCCCGGTGGCCTGTACGGCTAAGGGGGATAACCGGACGAACGTGTTGTTCGGCCGATTCGGTCATTTCCGACCCCTATAGCACGTATTTGTTGTAGTTGTACCTACACAAGCGACACTCACCAAAACTCGTGGAACTTTATTAGAAATGAAACCTAAGTACATGGAATGTTGCATAGACTCTCATTTATTCCCGAGTATTGGTGGTCGAATTTGGGTTGTAACGACCGCCAACAAGCTCCCCCAAGCTTGGCTCTTTGCTCGTCCTCGAGCAAAGATAAAACTTAGGCTCGGTGGATCAGGAGTTGCTACAATGTCATTTCTCTTACAGGTAACTTTATAAACAACTAGTACTCAAATTTACTTGAATTATTAGCAAGGTATTAATTCACCATTTTACCTATGGGGCTTATAGCAATCTCCTTATCTTGGGCGGTTGAAAGGATGAACAATTTAACTTAGTTTTATTCCACTCTACTCTTTTCAGGATCCTATCTCGGAGTTTTCACCCTTTTGTGAAAAGATAAATTATTCCTCATTGGCTCACTCAATCGCTCAAGTGTATTTGATTCCTCACCAAAGGCTTTGCCTTCTTTTTATCCTAACATCTAATTTAGCTTTTTGTGTGGCTCAGGGACAAAGGATGAAGGCATACAAGCATCTTATATTTTGCTAAGTCAAAGACCGGACCTTAGGAGAATCAAATCACACTCTTAGATCGAGAAGTGCAAGTGTGTGGAATATGCAGAGTGGAATATGAGTGGAATTTGGTGGAACTTCATGGAATGATTCTTCCTCTCCTTTATTTTTCGAGAGCATGGGCTATCTCTTTTTTTTTTTGCCATGCCTCTTTGGCATGCTTTTCTTTTTCTCATATTTTTGCCATGCCACTTGGCATGCTTTTCTTTTTTTTTCTTTTTGCATAGCCCATGCCTCTACTTCAAAGATATTTGGAGAGGGAATAAAAGAACATGAAGTTTATTTTTGTGGGATGGATGATGGCATGGTTTTGCTAACTCCCAGTGTAGGAATTGCAAGTGAGAGGTGGAGTGTATGTGAATCTCGATCTTGAGAGCATGAAAGATTCCTCACAAAAGTCACAACAATTTGACAAAGCTCACTAAGATGACAAGCAGCATATGGTAGAAGGTTTAGAACTAATCCTATCATATGGCTCTGGTAGGAATTTTTGACCAATGAGGAACTTTGTTTTATTTTTGAAAGCATAATCATCCGAGATTTTCACCATACTAAGAGCAGAAATAGAATTCAACCAAAGTATCACTATATCAATCCCCACAACAACCTAGACTTGGAATAAGGTATATGCTCCCACAAGGTTTTCAGGTTCATTTCTACTCATGCCAAATAACTCAAGCATAGTCAAGCAACTAGTTGCAACAAAGTACTAGCAAAATTAATGACAGAGCAATCATTCATCATTTCCAAAGTGAGAGGCATATGATTCATTCCATGCATGGTTGAGAGTTAATTTTATTCAAGGGAAGTATTTTCAATTGAATGACCAAAGTGCTGAGTAATTCAGAACGTACCTGATGGGGGTGCTCCCCCAAGCTTGGACTCTTCACTGGTAGGGATTCAACCTTGAAAGGTACTGAGTCAGCTAGTCGGCCTACTCGTTCTCGTCCTGTTCCTCCACTGTGTCATGCCTGTACTCATGTATCTTTTCGTTAAATAGGGCAATCTTCGGTTGGCTCAAATGCACCAACCGGAGCGACAATTTTATTCTTTCTGCATTCAACTCTTATTTTATTAATTCATCAAGCTAAGGTTGGAAAAAATATTTGGAAGGGAAATAATTAGAGCACCTCCTAAACAATGATTTGAGCAAAGGGAAATTGAATTGGGAAATAAATTGAAACTAATGGTGCTCTACAGGATACAACCACATGACATCTGCTCTATAGATGGATCATAAAGGTCTAGATGTTACGTGGCTTTGGCGAGCCTCTTGAATTTGGTTGTGAATGCTTGGAAGAGGACATTGTTCTTGTCCATCTGCCAAGGCTCGCCTTCAGTGACCTTCTCATCCTGGTTGCTCAACTTCTGGCATGTTTGTGCCAGTTCTTTTTCAGGCTCTTCAACCATGGGTTTCTCTTCTCCCTCCTCCATGGCTTTCTTCGTTGGTGGACTTGTCATACTCATGGAGAGGGAACCCTTGGGTCAGGAAAGGTCTTTGGACAAGGATTGGGTGGTCATGGCGGCTGGGAAATGTGAACACTTGGTCGTGTTCGGGAAAGTGATGGAGGATGGTTTCTGACTTGAGATCGACAAGCAGCTTTCCCAACATTTTCCTAGCGACTTCGAGACAAGATGGGATAGAGATAGGATCAAGGGTCCAAAAGGACACTCAAGGGGCAAAAGAGGGATCCTTCGGTCGAACCAACATGGTTTGGCCGAATTGTCCTAATTTGCCCAAACTAGAGTGGTCTAGTTTGCCCAAAGTGCTTCAGTGAGTCTATCTCTCTAGTGCATACCCATCTCATTGACGGTCTTTACAGAGTGTTCTTGATCTTCAGCTTGACCACTAGCTTTGGGTGTTAAGGTGTGGCTATAAAATGCGGCTCCCCCAAGCTTAGATTTTTCCGGGAGTCAATGAGATGGGAGCCCCTATGACTAGCCCAGGGATGCCAAAGCGAGGAAAGATGTTTTCATGGGTCATTTGCTCAGCGTGCCTAGTGGCTGCGGATCGATAGGGCTTGGCTTCTACCCAGTAAGAGATGCTATCTACGGCTACCAGAATAAACTTGTAGTTCTCTGAGTTAGGGAAAGGACCCATGGGGTCTATTCCCCTTACATCAAAGATTTCTACTGAATATTACTGGTGAGTGGCTTCGCGTCTCTTTCCCGTGTTTCTGGCAGTGTGGGCATCTCTTGCTAAGTTTCTTAGCTTCTCCATATTGCCAGACCTTTATTCTGAACACTCCATAATGTCCTTCAGAAGGTGCTCCATGATATCTCTCCCAGGTTTTATGTGCCTCAGGTGCAGGCATGCATCGTCTGAGTCCATTTTGTATCCAGAAGAGATACGGGTTGTCCCATAGGTGATGTCTGCTCTCATAAACTAATCTTTTCCTATTTTCACCTGATGGGACGTACCTTAACACCATGAAGTCAACTATGGTCGTGTACCACGGCTCTAGTGTTGTGGCCTTGAGGAGCGTATCACCCCGTAAGAAAATCGTTGATGGAAAGATCAAACGGGACTTCTACCTGAGACAGACCCAACGAATGAGTCTTGGGTTCGCATCCTTTTTGGCCAAGAAATACTTCAGAGCAGCATGGTCTGAATAGACTATGACCTTAGCCCCAACTTGGTAGGACCGGAATTTGTCTACAACAAACACAGCTGCTAAGAGTTTCTTTTTCCGTGGTTGCATAGCTGAGCTGGGGCCAGTGAGCATAATGCTTCTTGTCCTTGATTTGGCCCACAATAGCTCCTATGGCAAAATCGCTCGCATCCTACATGATTTCTAGTGGAATGCTCTAGTCGTGGGACTGGATGATTGGAGCCAAACTGAGTGCTTTCTTGAGGGTGTAAAAGAGAACTCTTGATCAGAGAAGAAAGGGGTTTCCTTGGCTAAGAGATTTGGTCAACGACCAGGCTATTTGAGAGAAATTTTCGATGAAACACCTATAAAGCCCGGTGCGGCTAAGGAAACTACGACTCCCCTTTAATCGTGGGAGGTGTAGGAAGAGGATCGTATTAGGGAGTATGACAAGGGAAGATGATCGCCTCTGCTTTAAATCTAGTCTTTCCCCGGTCAAAGATGAATCTCCGTGACAATTGCCTAGCGACCCCAAGATAAGATGAGACAGGGATATGATGTGTATGAAGGTTAGGAGTAATCCCTTTGAAATCTTGGATCGAGTGTCCTGAGACTGATCGATCCTCCTCCAGGACCGTGGAAGTCGGTTGGGTTCCAGGGGGTCTGCCACTGATGGTCACTAGAGTGTATTCATCCTTAAAGAGAGAAGCGCACTTCAGTCTAGAGGAAAGAGGCTTAGGCTCGATTGGAGGATGAATTTCTTCTTCCTCCATAAGGAATTGGGCATCTTCTTCTAGGAAAGGTTGCTCTAAGTCTATCAAGGATGTTGACATGACCTCCTCTTTAGGATCACGAACGGGCTCCGCCTCTATAGGTGCGTTCAAGGAATAAGAATAAGAGACTGGAACAAGTTCTTCTCCGATCCTAAGCTCCACTAGCTGATGTGGTGATTTCTCTAGGATTTTTATGATTGGCCTACCAATAAACATGGAATGTGTGGAATTTTCAGGTAGGTCAAAGATATGGAAATCCAGGAAAAGTTCAGGGTCGTTAATCTTAACGGGTATGACCCGCAAGATCCCTAAACAGTCGAGGACCCTTCCTGATATGAACCTTAGATGTTTCTGAGATGATGACCATGGTTCATCGGGAAGTTGGGCTCGCACCAAGGAGCTAGAGATTATGTTGATTCCGAGGCTCGGGTCATACCCGATTTCTTTGTCCATGCCCATAACTTCACAAAAGATTGTTCGGATTCTCTTGGGCATTTTAACTACCTCGGTCGAGGCTTCCGCCTCGTCTAGCCATTCCCGACTCTTGATGGCAGAGAGACGGCCTAAGTACTCTCTTTGATATTCTAGTGCTTCCTTGTCGGGTGGTGGATCCTTTTGCTCTACACATTGTCCCCGTGGGAAACATATGGCGCAGTCGATGTCATCGAATAGACCATCGTCAAAATCGTAGGGAGTGGTGTAGAGTGGAGGATAGTAGTCTAGGCTAGAGTAAGGTTGTGGTTCGAATTGAGCATCGGGTTCTGATGGAATGGAAGGGCTGATAGATTTGGATTGTTGGTGTACAGGCTCTTCAGGTTTAGGCTACTTCTCTTCTTCATTAGGGAGTTCGTCATCGACTCCAGTGTAGGGAGTGTCGTCCAGGATGCGCTCTAGGACTATCCTTGCTTCACTAGGAGTCAAATGAAAAAATGACCCTTTTGAGCAGAGTCCAAGAAAGTTGTGGCTACGGGACAGAGGCCAAGGCTGAAGTGTTGTAAAACAACAGGTTCTAGTAGGCTTAGGTCTGGTCCGGATGCCAAGATTTGCTTGAAACGAGCCCAAGAAGCTCCTAATGACTCTCCCTCTAATTGCTTAAAGGTAAGAACTTCGATTCGGAGGCTGGCTACCTTGGAAATTGGGAAGAAATTTAGGCAGAATTTCTCTCTGAGAGTTTCCCAACTCCCTTCCATAGTACCGACAACCAGAGAGTATCATTTCTTCGCTCCTCCCGTTAATGAGAACGGGAATAGCTTCCATTTGAGTGTCTCTTGTGTCATGCCCGCAATGGTCAGGCACGAGCAGAGTTGCTCAAACTCGCGCAAATACGCGTATGGACTCTCGGCCTTCGTTCCTGAGAACGATTGCTCACGAACCATGGCTATGAAGCCGGGACGTAGCTCATAGCCGGGTGTGGATATGGGATGTGATGATGGTGGTGGCTCCAAACAAGCGCCCTTTGGAGCCGAGTGTTGGCGTAAGGTAAGAGTGGGATCCATATGGATGGTGGATGGTGGTGGGATACACGGACAACTTGGGTTCGGAATCAGAACAGCTACCATTCCCCGGCAACGGCGCTAGAAAGCTTGTTGGCACTCCTTACGGCCTACAGATAAATCCGCAAGTGGACGGATACCGATGTAGCTTTCACCCGGGAGTATTCCAAGGTATCGATTTCCACGGAGAACGAGAAGTGGACTGATTCTAAACTAAGTTGTCCTAGGTAAATGGAATGGCGTGAATGGTATGGATGAGGTGGATGACAACAACAAAGAGAAGAGGAGTGATAGGAGGGTAGAGAGGGTACGAGTCTGGTAGAGGTATTCTACTGATTGATCGAGCAGATCAGAGGATACAGATAGATACTTGCTTTGGGACAAGGGAACCGGTGGACACACAGAAAGGAATGAGAACGGGTGCCACTATTTCCCAACTGGGGAATCCTACGGACCGGAACTAACGTGATGGGCTACAAAGACCGGAAGGGCTGTCACCACCTTACGACTACCACCTCCGTTGCGACGGGAATAAACTAAGTTAGTCTCAAGTATAGGCACCACGCCTACACTAGTCAACTAATACTTATCTCCTATAGAAAGATAAGCACCCAAGCTAAGCAACCAGTATACAGTTATACCAATCAACTAAGCATTGAACGAAGAACCAGCAAGCATATAAAAGTAAGAACTGAATGCTCAATTAATCAGAGAGAGATACAAGAGTTACCAAACATGACCCGGATGTTACTCGAAGTGAAGCCGCATCCGTAGAGGTACAGCGGGAAGAGGGGCCGACACTTCGGCTCCTCTCCGGGACACTCACCTCTCCTCTCTCCCTATATCTACTGATACAAGTGGAGAACTAACAGTGCTTCGCCTGCACTCTACTCTTGTGTTGTGTGTTTACAAGTGAAGTGTGATGTCCTATTTATAGCTCCAAGGGTCGGTTTGGAGGTTGGGTAACCGCCAAGGCACCAGGGCATCTCCCTCCTGGATTCGGGCGAGGGATGGCAGTTCGGCCGAACCCTGGTTCGGCCGAACGTAGGATCCACCGACCTGGCCACCAAGGGCCAGGATGCAGCCTTGGGAGGCGGTTGCCATCCTGGGGTCGGTTCGGCCGAACTTGGCCCTTCGGCCGAACTGGGCTGGGGGACCGGGCCGACCCCTCGGCACCGCCTCTGGTCCTGGACCCTCCTGGGCTGCCCTCTGCTGATGTGGATCGTGTTGTGTAGGCCTAGGATGACGTGTCGGTGCCTGGGGATGGGTTGGCGGTCGTCCACGTGTCGTATGTTGTCGTTTGGTTGACGTGGACGGCTCCCGGTGGCCTGTACGGCTAAGGGGGATAACCGGCCGAACGTGTTGTTCGGCCGATTCGGTCATTTCCGACCCCTATAGCACGTATTTGTTGTAGTTGTACCTGCACAAGCGACACTCACCAAAACTCGTGGAACTTTATTAGAAATGAAACCTAAGTACATGGAATGTTGCATCGACTCTCATTTATTCCCGAGTATTGGTGGTCGAATTTGGGTTGTAACGACCGCCAACAGCTATGTGATGATATCCTGGGTAGCAATCGAGGAAGCAGAGTAGCGCACATCCAGTCGTGGAATCGACGACTTGATCAATGCGCGGGAGACCCATGGGATCCGGAGGGCAATGCTTGTTGAGATTTGTATAGTCCACACACATCTGCCACTCGTTGTTGTTTTTCTTTTTGACCATGACTGGATTGGCCAACCACTCTGGATGAAAAACTTCTTTGATGATCCGGCTGCAAGTAGTTTGGCGATCTCCGCCTTGATCGCATCGCGTCTATCTTGAGCAAAACGTCATAGGCGTTGCCTTTTAGGCTTCGCCTTCTCGTCAACTTTTAAATTGTGCTCGGCAAGCTCCCTAGGAACACCAAGCATATCAGATGGTTTCCATGCAAATATATCTTTATTATCACGGAGGAACTTGACGAGCGCGTCTTCCTATTTACAATCTAAGTCAGCCCCTATAAGGGCTATTTTGGACGAGTCGCCCATCTCAAGGTCTATAGTTTTAAGCTGTACTTCTTCAGAAGGCTTGAAACTTGTGCTTGCGGGCTTCGTGCCTGGAACCTCCAGGTCTTCTTCTTTCAACTTCTTAGCCAGAGCGAGTACTTCCAGCATATGGATGGGAACTTACGAGGCAAACTCCACTGCTTCCGCATCACAGTCATAAGCGATCTTCAAATCACCTTTTAGGGAAAGGACTCCTTTAGGAGCGGACGTGTTGAGAACAAGGAATACGTAGTGCGGAATCGCCATGAACCCGACGAGGGCCGGACGCCCAAGGATCGCATGATACGAGGTCGCAAAGTCTGCCACTTCAAACTTGATGTACTCTGTCCTGAAGTTGGCTTCTGTCTCGAAGGTTACTGGGAGTGTGACCTGTCCTAGGGGGATTGCCGCATTGTCGGGTACGATGCCGTAGAACGAAGATTCTGTGGGCTTTAGGTGTTTGGTGATATCAAGTCCCATTTTGGTGAAGGTCTTCGCAAAGATGACGTTGAGCCCACTGCCTCTGTCAATGAGGACTTTGGTCAGTCTGGCTTCTGCCACGACTGGGTCCAAAACCAACGGAGATCTGCCTGGGTTGGCGAAGTTGGTCCACTGATATTTTCTGGAGAAGGTGATGGAGACTTCAGACCACTTGAGATACGTCGGGGTGGCTGGTGTATTGCCATAATTTCGCAGAGCGATAGTTTCTTTGCCCGCTTTGACTGGTTCAGGGACTCACCGCTGAACAAGACTGCTATGACATTCTCGACTTGGGGAAAACCATTGTCATGGTTTTTGTCATCCTTGTCATCCTTATTGTTGTCCTATTTGCCTGCTTTTGCTGGTCCTTGCTTATCAAATTCCTGTTTAAGGTGAAAGTAGTCGGCCATCTTGTGCCGTCCGTTCAGATGATATGGGCAGGGTCCGTTCATCACTTTGTTGACAGAGACTATGTTCTTCTTCCGCGCGGGGCGCTCGACTGCCGCGACAGTGTTGTCTGGTTTGTGCTTTTTGTTATCATGGTTGAAGTCACAGTTGTTATTGCTACGACGATCTTTACCGTCTCTGTGGTAGTTATTGTCATTGTTGTTGTTGTCGTGACGCCTATCGAAGCGCTCGCGCTCGCGATCGTCTTGATCGGCCCACTCGGCTGCCATGCGCCGTAACTCTGGAATAGTTGTTGGGCATCGTCTGCCGAACTCACGATGTAGCTCTCTGGCACAGAGTCCGTCATGGAAACAGTCAATGACCTCACGGTCAGATATGTCCACAATTGTTGCTCTTTTTTCAAAGAATCTCTTGATGAACTTGCGTAGGGTTTCGCTTTTATCCTGTTTGCAGGCTACCAATTCAAATAAGGTTCCGGGCCGAGACTAGGTTCCCTGGAAATTGGCAGTGAACTTCTTGGTGAGGTCTTCCCAGGAGTCGATGGACCCGGGGCGGAGGCCCTCAAGCCATGAGAGCGGAGTAGTATCCATCATGATGGGGAAGTAGCTGACTTTTATGTCATTGGACCCCCCGTCATCTGGATTGCAGTCAAGTAGACTCTCAGCCATTGTTTAGGGTATTGTTTGCCCGTGAATTTCTCGATGCCGGTTGTCTTGAACTTGCTAGGTAGCTTGATTCTCTTGATGCGGCTGGAGAAGGCTGGGAAGCCATCATACTTGTCTGCTGGTGAATGGTTACATCCGCGGTGACCATCCCTGCAGTGGAGTCGTAGTGGTAGCCACGATTGTCTGAGCTGTGGCTTGGTGAGTTGTCAGGTCTTGACCGTCCGCAATTGTGGTCGCGATCCTTGTCATGGTCTCGTCCGCGTGGAGGGCGATCACCGTCGCGATTGTTCTCGTGGGGAGGATCATTGTTGCGTGGACGACGATCTTCATCGCGTAGGTGATCACGGTCGTGGCCACGTGGGGGACGGTCACGGTCGCGGTTGTGAACGCGGGGTAGTGGTCCGTAGCGACGGTCGAATTCTTCACGCCGACGGAGCTCCGAGTTGATCTGGTTCGCTCTACTCGATTGTATTATAGAGCGAGCATCTCGATTGGCGTTGATGTGGGCACGAAGATCGCCATCGCGGTTAGGCCCATCACGTGGCCTGTTGCCATCTTATGGTCTAGGGTTGAGGACTTGCTCGTTAGCTTGGCTTCCAGCATCTGATGGCTCTCGGGGAGCACGATTCGGGTGGTCAGATGCTGCTGGTTCAACGTGCGAGCGCCTTCCTCCAGGGCGTATGCCACTTGAGGCGTGGTGGCTTAATGCGGGACCGGTGTTTATGTTCTCACGAGCTGTCTCTAGGAGAGTCAGGACTTGCCTGATTTGTAGTGTTTCAGGCATAAACCTGACGATCTCCGCTGCGACGGAGATGTTCATTGCAGCGTCCTGGAGCACCGGTTGGTCACCGACCATCGCGAAATCCCGTGTAAGGTTTCGAGTTGCATTGGCACGTATGGCTGCATTGATGCACCTTTGCTTGCGCTTGGCGTTCCTTTCTTGTCTTGAGGTTCTCTGTTCCTCAGTTTCTCCATTGACGGTGTGTTCCTCCTTGGATATGTCGGCGACCAGCTCACGATCGTATTGGATCGCATTGGCCATGAAGACTTGTCTGCCGGGGTCGGAGGAGGTCTGTAGTAGTAAAGTTGGAGCGTTGGAGAAGTTGTCTCTTGTGCTATCGGAGGAGGTGGTGATGGAAGCCGTCTTGCCGTCCTGGTAAGGTAGTTCTTTCAGGATCGTTGCGGCTAACCTTGACTCGTTGTCCTGACAAGCTTCAGTAGGTATCGCGCCCGGCCAGTGACAACAAGTCCTCCTGGTGTGATGGTCACTACGAGTCCTGACGGGAGGTAGACGAATGGTTCTTCAAGATCGAAGCCAGTCTTGAAGTGGGCACAGTAGGTTAAGCGTACGACGTTGTCGGGGCTGTCGCTCAATAGAACCGTGAAATCGTCGTCTTCATTGTCCTCTGATGGCTTAGACGCCGGCTCAGAGTCCTTGCTGCTTTCCACGGTTGGACTGTCGACCTTGAGTATGTTTTTGTTGTGCTCCGCGATACAGATCTGTTGATATGTAGCTGCGGCTTTGGTGACTCCCAGTGGGAATCGATTCGGGGGGTTGTCCCATGGCGTAGCCATCTTGGAGTTCCCGGCTCCTTCCATAATTGGAAGCGAGTTGTACCCAATATCGTTTTGGGTAGTCCCAATCGGAATTGGGGTTGGAGTCGAAGTCAAGCTCGAAATCGTGCGACGTGTCGGAGTCGAGATCAAAATCGTTGCCGAAGTAGTTGTCGAGACTTGTGTTTCGACGAGATCGCGGAGCGGCTCCGGTGGAGACGCCATCGCTGGGTACGGGCCTGGGCGATCTGCAAGGAAACTTGCGAAATCGCCTTTGCCATCAGTGACGAAGGTCCATGCGCCGATGACGAAGGTTGCGCCCTCTTCGATGTTGTAGGTGTTGAAGCTTGATCCCATCGCGCCTAATGGTGAGCTTTCAGCGAGTTGCCCCACGGTGGGCGCCAAGTGTCGACGATTTATGTCGAGCACGTCTGCTAGGGGTACCCCAGGAAGTAGATTTGTGGATCTCACCGAGTTCTATGAACGATAGTGCTCGAACAACATAAAGATTTAGAAAGGTTCGGGCCGTGAATAATGTAATACCCTATATCCTGTGTGCTTGATTGTATTGCACGTGAGTTGAGTTGTCTTGATGGGGTCCCTGCTTCGCCTTATATATCCGGGGAGTAGAGTTACAAGGCGGTTACATGATCCTAGTCGTATACAATAGGGAGTACTACAACATGATACTTTAGGGAGTCTTCTAACAGTACACGACTAGTCTTTCCAATCAAACTACGCCGTCTTGCACCATAGCCGACTGGTTAAAAGTAGTCGGGTTAAACCTTTCCTATCGAGTAGTTTAATCCCGTGGATGAATGACCCTAGGGATCCTGGTCCCACACCGCCCATCTCTCGTCAAGGTCCGCACCGGGAGGACCGCAAGGAGGTAACGAAGCTCCCGTGCCGTGTTTCCCTCCCTCTCTCGCTTCCTAGCGCGCCCGTCCGCCTCGCCGCAAGGAGGTCAACGTCGCCCGCCGCCGACGTGATTCCCCGGACGACATTAAGCCCCTCAGTAGACTCGGCGTGTCATGAGCTCTTTTTCCCGCCAACTTTCGTCGCGAATGGCGCCCTCGAGCTTGAGATCCGCTCCGCGCCGGCGAGCCTCCGCCGCGCGTGCTGGCGGCGCCGCCGCTCGCCGCTGCCACCGGTGACCCACGCGCCTAGATCTGTTCTGGAGCGTTGGATCCGCATCCAACGGCTCGCGTAGCGTCCCGCCCCGAGTCAACCCTAGGCATACCTATCAGCCCTGGCGGATTTGCAAAAGTCACCCTGCCATTGTTTAGACCCCAAATTCCACCTTAAATTCTACTATGTAAAAAAGATTTCTATCACATCAAAATGTCAGCATAAGCATGGAGTACTAAATGTAGATGAAATAAAAAACTAATTACATAATTTTGTTGTACTTTAGGAGACGAATATTTTAAGCCTAATTAATCAATGTTTGGATAATTTTTTACGAATATAAATAAAATGCTATAACGAAGCATTTACGACGAAGTGAAATCTTTACGTGAAAATTGACCCTAAATTTACGTGTCACACCCGGTTTTAAAGGCAAAACCAGGTGCATCTCATATGTGCGCCAGGATCAGTTTACACACATATGGTAGACGTCACAAGTGAATATCCATAACCATGCATAACGAAAGAGTATTATAGTGCAATTATTACAATATCAGAGTTGACTCAAAAGTCATAGCGGAAGACTTAAATAAACGTTATCTAACGAAGCAAAAGTGACTCCATCTCCACAGGCATTGACTGGGGGAGACTCGCCTAGAACTCCTCAAAATCAATGGTGAAATCCTCAAAATTCTCTCAATCTGAGCAGCATTCCGGGTGTAGTAGATGCAATAAAAGAAAGAAAAGCAACAAGTATGAGCACATACGTACTCAGCAAATGTAATATGACATACAAGGCTGAGGCAAAAAGGTTGGCTGACCATACTGCAGTAAGCACTTTTAGTTGGTCAAGTTTTATTAAACAACTATTTACTAGCAAATGAAAGTATATACCACCCACAAATTAATGAATGTCATATTCCCAACATATTCAAGTAACCATGATTTCGATCATGTTCAAGTATGATTATCATGTAAGGGTCCAGGCCGCTCTTGACCGTGAGCACGGCTGTTATAACAGTTTTACACTCTGCAGAGGTTGTACACTTTCACCATAAGCCGTAATTCCCATTGCCGAAGCATTGTACCCTTCCCACACCACGTGGACCGAATACTGGGTTTCACTATGAGACCTTTACAAAAGCACTCTAATAAATGATAGCCCGCTAAGGTTTCCGGTTCAGAAGCAAAGCATAACCCTCCCTAATGAGGTCTGTCTCTTACCAAAGCCCACAGCTCAAAAGGACCGAGCTATACCCCGTCAACCGCCGCCCCCCATGCCCCTTTCGAGTAAAGCTACCATAAACCAGAGCACCTAATTAGTCGGTCAAAGCCAGAGCCATATGGCACTCATGGTTGTACTATTTTCCTGGGTGGTTCTCCATGTTCCAATTAAAAAGATATGATCTTGTCCATTAATTGATTAAAAAGGTAGTAATGGAACATAGAGTAGGGGTTCATTAACCAATCCCAGTTGAGCAAGCTAAGCAACATCTACCATCAAAGTTAATTAAATAACCCAGTTTCATGGACAGGAATATATAGTGGCTAGGTAAATCCTTAAATAGGAACCCATCAAATTAAGACACATGCATGGGTGGTGAAATTAATAATTATTAGGACATTTGCATGACATAATACACTTGCCTTCTTCCCAACTCTGTTGCTGCTCAAATCCTTCTCCAACAGTTGGTTCTTGAGAGAAATCCTCGAACTGGTCGTTTCCTAATCGCATCACACATACACATACAAGGAAACAATACAACAAATAAGAAACAGTACATCAAACAATTCCAACAGAAGAAAACAACAGCACAAAACTAATCTACACGTTACAACGAACGCGTGGGCGCGAGAATCACTAAAATCGGAGTTAAAACGCAAAAGATATGGCTTTTCTAAGGTTCAGGGACTTGCTGGCAAACTAATCTACACGTTATGGCTTAACTGCGAAAAACCAGGGGCTAAAACATAATTTTGTATAAAAACTCGAGGGTTTTCATGTAAAAAGACCAAAACAGGACCTCGGGCATAATTTTAAATCTTGCAGGGGCTTAAACAGAAGAAAAAGGATCTAAACGTAATTATTTTTGAACTAAAGTGGACTGCGGGTTGATTTTCAAAAATTTTAAGGGCTTCTTTGCAAAACAGCCACGCTGACCGTTACGACTCGGGTTGACTCAAAGCTCGGGCTAATCTGGGCCGTGAGATCTAGATCGGACGGTCAGAACAAAACTGGGTGAAGGGGTACGCCGGCGACGGCGGCGCCGCTCGCATTCGCGGCGGAGCATCGCCGGAGGAGCTTCGGGAAAACGCTACGGGCCTCGGTTTGGGACGGGACTTGGTCCTACGGATTCGCGAGACCACGACGAGTTCAACCACGGTGTTCTAGACAGCTAGGAACGCGCACTGACGACGGAATACGACGGCGGCGCCCTTGGCGGCGGCGGAGCTCTCGGTTGGATACGGATCCGGCGCTACGGTGCACGAACGTCGACGAGACTTGGACGGGAAGAGAGAGGAGGTGATAGCGAACTCACTCCGGGGGTTCTCGTCGAGGGGAGAGCAACGACGGCGGCCGGCGACGAGAGAAAGCGGTCGGCGGAGAAATCGGCGACTCGGGCGGCTCGGGCGGCGAAACTTGGTTGGGTTTTCGATGGGAAAGGTTGCGGGCGGTGCGCGCGGTTAAATAGATGTGGAGACCGAGGCTTGGGCTGGCGTGCGGCGGCGGGATTCAACTCGGAGGCGGAGGCGGCGCCGGGACGGACTCGGGGACAGAATCCCAGCCGGAGACGATGGATATGACAGGTGGGACCCACCTGTCAATGACACAGCAGAGAGAGAGTCGGGGAGAGTCGGGACGGGCCAGTAATGGGCCTAAAGAGGAACGGGCCGAGGAAAGAGAAAGGATTCGGCCCGGGAAAAAGAGAAAACAGGCCGGGGAGGAAAAGCGAGCGAGAGAAGAGTTCAGGGGGCACACTTGGACCGGGCCAAGAGTTCGAGGGGCGAAACCGAACTCGGCTAATTTTAACTTTTCTAAAAATCAAACAAAAGCAAATCAAATTCGAATTTAAACAGAATTTAAATTCCAACTTGATTTACTAGCAACCAAAAATATATGCAACAGCATGAATGCAACAAAAACTTATTTTGACTAAAAATAATTATTTAATGTGATATTTAAATTAATAAAAGGCTAAAATTCCAATTAATTTCTAGTAAATTTATTTAAGCCTTAATAAATCTTAGAAAAATTAAAATGGCTGCTACAATTTAAATGTGATGAATTTTAGGGTGTTACCTTACGTCTAAAAAGGCCCCGTCTTTTTTAACCTCCCGGCGAATTCTCCCTGACCCTAACCTACAGCCCTTGCAGGTGGTTTCAATGCCGGTGGTGATGGCCGGCGGGTCAAGCGGCGGCGGCGGCGGCGGCGACTGCGGCGGCCGAGTGCTTGATTGCCGCAGCTTTTGGAAGGCCGGCGCGTACGAGGCCCCCGCCACCCCAACCCACGAGTTCCAAGGTTTAGGAATTCGCGCTCCTCTCGCCTTGCTAGTTCGCCAATATCCGTCGGATTCATCTAGGATCCTGACATGACGGTGCCGTTTTGTGGCCTCAGATCTGGAGACTGGGGACTTCGACCGCGCTCGCGTGCACCCTAAGTTCCTCCACACCAACGCGACCTCCCACAAGTGGGCTTTCGGAGGTTGGTGCCTCAATGCTAGTATTCTCTTTCCTCTTCTGTGATTACACGGATTTTGCTGCTGTGGTGTTGAAGTGGTAGCCCAGGCCGTTGGGGTTTCACAGTATAGGGATGGTTCAATTGTTAGGTCGAGGGGGAAATATTATATCAATCAGGGTCAAGGAGGCCCTGATTGATGTTTTATAGGGCACTGTTGCAGCTGGACATAATAATCATACTTATTAATAGTTTGAGTCTGTTGTGTCCAAATGACATTAACCTAAGTTTTTTAGAGTGTAGAGGTAATGGAAAGATTAGTCCCTTGATTGATGTCAATGGGTTACGCTGATTATCTTATGCAAGAAGCTTTTGTTCAACTGCCCCTGAGTAATAGTGTGATGTGTATTGGTTGTGCTGCAACTGATAGGTTGGATGCTAATTGTGCTCTAGTGTTCTCTCTGATGGGCATTGCTGATTATCTAGAGCACAGATCCCAGTTTCTTAAATCATCTTTTGTACTTCTACTAGAGTTCTGGCAATTTAGCATCCTCCAGTAACAGATTCATCCCTAAATGGTGTTTCATTGGAATAATAGTTACGGCTAGATAATTCAGTAATCATGCTGGCATTCTTCATCTTTTATGTTCAAGATTTCTGTGTGACTGCTCAATATTCCATTACATTTTGTTTGTTCCTTTTCTGTTGCAGCTATAGCCGAACTTCTTGACAATGCCGTGGATGAGGTTTGTAGTATCTTCTTAAAACCTGATACATTTCACCGAAAACTAGCTGAATTTTCTCAGTTAGTTTGCAATAATCATCTTCTGATATTGTTTCAGATAAGCAATGGTGCCACATTCATAAAAGTGGATAAAAGCATCAATTCAAAAGACAATAGCCCAATGCTACTTTTCCAAGGTACAAAAAAAATCAATTATAAAGCTTGAAGTTGGAATATAATTAGTTGAACAGGTTGGGGGTTTTCCTATATTAATTTTTTGCTAAGACGGAGTTTCACAGATGATGGAGGGGGTATGGATCCCGAAGGTGTTCGTCGATGCATGAGTTTAGGATTCTCAACCAAGAAGTCTAAGACCACTATTGGCCAGTGTAAGTATTGTTTTGTTTAAACTGGAGGATTGTTTAAATCCTACTATTGGCCAGTGTTCCTATTGTTTTGTTTAAACCTAAGGCCTCGACTTACCGGACTCTGACAATTTAGTCTTGAGGATTGTGCACTGTTTATACATAGTTGAGTTATAGCATATCATAACAATGTCTAGAGCCTGGGCTTTAATTTGGACACTGTCGTTTTTTCTAACATCGGAGTACTCAACTGAACATAATCAGGAGATTCCTCTCCCTATCAACTGCCTCTCCTAACCATCATGGGCTCCTCTTTTCTAATCTAGTTGAACCTCCCCAGTCCCTGCTGCACGTCTTCACGAAATAGAAACAGGACAGGGTAGTAGGTATCTGGACTTCCGGGTACAAATTCATAGAAATTCAAGTTTGAACTAAATGGTGGTGTTTCCTATAGCAATCCTCATCATGCAAACTGCCCTAAATTTGAAGTATGTATTTGTGTTGCTGACTATATTTTGGAGGGGATATTTAACTATTTGCCACCGTTACCAGTGGCGCTTCTTGAGATGCCAGTTTTAGAATGGCACCTATATTTTTGCCACCCTTAGAACGGACCAACGAATATTTTGCCATTTTAGCTGAGTTGGCAAGCCACGTCCTCACACCAGCGTGGATCACCATGCGCAAAGACTATACTGCCCCTGTTTTCTTCTTCTTCCTTCTTTTCCCCCTTTTCTGTTGTCTCTCCAACGCCGCCTGCTCCAATTTCTCTTTCTATAATCCAAGCGCCTCATCTCTGTTTTCCCTGCACCAATTTCTAGAAGCAGCAACTAAATCTTTTTTTGCGAAAGCACTTGCAAGGAGCATCCCAATCATAGCTTTCACCAGTTGATAACCTCAGTTTCTCAAATAAACATATTGATATTTACTTGTATCTCCTATACAAGATTCGTATTAAACAAATCTAGATCTTCCATTCAAGTTGCAGCGCTTTTTCAAAATTCAAATTTCAAATAGATCTTATCATTTAACTTATAGACATTTAACATCTTTTTATTTATGAGGCGAACAGCATGGGAGGCCCCTATTGAATTTTTCTATTACATCCAACAACTTGTCTAAATTTTTTTGTTAAGTACCTAGCGGCTCTATAATTCTGTGTCAAACTCTTGTTATTCATATCTGTCATTATTGCTTTCTTACCTTTTTCTGCTGCACAGATGGAAATGGCTTTAAGACAAGCACAATGAGACTCGGTGCAGATGCAATTGTTTTTACTCGTGCAATCCGTGGAAGGTAAATGTTCTTAAGAAAAATTATAATTGATTTATTTTGAAATAATTCATGGCACGTACTGAATCTTATTCTGTAATTGGCAATGATTTTCACATAGTTTGTTCTCCTGCAGTAATGTTACATTGAGCATAGGTTTGCTGTCCTACACTTTTTTGAGGAGAACAATGAAGGATGACATAGTTGTCCCAATGGTATGTGAAAATTGCAAGCAGTATATGTTTTATGGAGTGTTTTTTTTTGTCTGGGTAGGTCTCACATTTTCCATTACTATTGCAGCTCGATTTTAAAATCCAAGATGGGGATATTGTACCTTTAGTGTATGGTTCACAGGGCGATTGGGATAGTAGCCTGAAGATAATACTCGATTGGTCCCCTTTTTCTTCAAAGGAAGAACTTCTTCAGCAGGTGAGGCACATTTTGTTCTAGGCATTTTAGTCCATCCTCCTCAATTCTGAATCCAAGTACTGATATTTTTTCACAAATGAATAGTTGTGATACTACACTAGATATTAGCTCATATATTTGGCATGGAGCTATGTGTGTCACAAGTTTTTCAAAATCCCAATTATATAAAGTCGGTATGCTAGTAGACTCTGCAGGACCCTGTACACTTGAGTCATACTCTGGATCATCAGAGGACACCCATCATAATCGTAGTTGTTTACCTTGAGTTGTACGATCAAAATTAAAATGATCCTACACTTGTAGACTGTAACCCTTTTCATCCACAACAGCCAATTTTAGTGGTCATGTACGATTCTTTTGCTGTTAAATCTGAATGAAGTTGTCTGCTTTCATAAATTAATCTCCTTGGACAAGAATTGACTTTATGATATTTTATCCATTAGTTAGGCAGGCTAAGCTAGATTAATCGTATCAACAATGGTTAGGAGTGCCTGATAAATAACCAGGCTTATTGTAGTCATAAACATCATCCCATTCCTAATCCTCTAGCCTCCTGTTGTGAAACTGAAAGAGTATATACTTGTCATGGTCCTTGTCCATGACAGGGTAAACACCACCAGGAGGATAACCGAATGGAGTCGGCTATTAGGGTTCAGAGGCTAGATCATAGATGAGAGGGACGAACACATGAGGGGAACTAGATTGATTGTTTCTTGCTTGCCTTTGATTGATACAACTCCTCTCTTTAAATAGAGAGGCTGACTTGACCCCTAAGAAATAGGGTCCTAATCTACTACTATTATCTCTAACCAGCAATGCTACAGTTCACGGGTACTGTAGCACGCCTGCAGCCAGGCCGATCTGGCCCAAAGGGCCTAGCCCATAACAGTACTTGTCAACTTTGGAATCAAAATGACCTACAATGAATCATTCTACTGGATGATACATCTAGGTTAGCTGCAATGCGACATATAGACATTGAGAAATACAGTATAAATGTAGTACAAATTTATTCCATGACATGGAGAAGTGGGTAAAAGTATCTTTGTTGCTATCTTTTTCTGAGCCCTCTTTTGTTCTCTCCCAGAGTTTTTTTCCTCAAAAAACACAGGAGAGCTGTGTTTCATTATATTAAGAAGAAAAAGGAGGGGTTAAGAACTCATTACAACTCACACCGCTCACCCCCTAGTTGTGAATGAACATTCTCGCCCTTTGTTGTTCTCTCCCAGAGTGGCACCCAGAATTTTCCTATCAGTGCTATTTCCTATGTATCTAGGAATGCATGCTTTGTGTGGTTACAATTCTTTAATGAGAAGCTAAACTGATTATATATTTATCTTATTTTCTGAAGCTATTCGAAAAGCAAGGTCTACATCAGTTATGTTCATGCTGATAAGCAACTGATTTTGTATACTTGTATATTGATAGTGTTCATATACATTCAGTTTCAGGATGTTGGGAGCCATGGAACTAAAGTGGCAGTATACAATTTGTGGATGAATGATGATGGCCTTTTGGAACTTGACTTCGAAGATGATGACGAAGTGAGTGTTAATATAATTTTCATTGCAAGTATACAATTAACCCTATATATCACATATTGCCTTAAATGCATAATTATGTGTACTCTAAATAGTGATTTTCCTTGACTGATGAAAATAACTTAAGGCAGCAATAACCATAATACATATTATAAACATTATTGTATTCTTTCTTGGTTGTATTTTACTTGCAGTGTTGCACATAGGTCTGGAAACAGAAATTAGCCAGCAAACATGATTCTTAACCTTTCTATGAAATTTGATGGAGTTTTGCTTTATACTGTTCTACTGCTATGTCCTGCTGAAAACTACTGATCTGTTGAATCTAAATTTCCTCAAGGACAAAAATTAGTACAATTGTTCTAGGGTTAATTTATTGACTTGGTGAACTATGCTCTCAGAAACATAGTTTTAAAGGCGTCGCCTAGGCGTCCAGGCGCACCCCGCTCGCCTTGGGAAACAGTGACGCCTTGTTGTGGCATCGCCCAGGCGATAAGGCGTTCCCAGAAATCTTGGGACGCCTTACCGCCTTTGAATCCATGCTTAGAAATTAATGCTTGCTCTAGGAATCTGGATTCGAATACAAAGGTACACATTTAATTTGTCCTTGTGAACTCTTGGAACCAGACAGCTCTATTTTGTTGCAGAGCTGGATTTGTTTAAAAAAGAAAATTGCACAGCGGAAGTCCCTAAACTTTCTTTATTGTCTCAACTAAATGCATGCAAGTTTGAGCCAGGTGTTAGGTGTGGCAACTACACATGTTCAAGGTGCTAAGTAAACCAAAAGTCCAGAGGGCTAGGTGAGATGATTGATTGATTGTGCAAGTTTAGGGGCCTCTAGTGCAATTTCTCCTTTAAAAGATGTCACACATGAGAATAGAGAACTTCAGGACCTCTTGGCAAGGTCTCTGTTTTTCTCCCTTTCTGTGGAGAGTCCTTTGTTGGTTTTGTTTCTAGGGTTGTTGTAGGTGTGTAGCCTCGACCTGGTTTTGGTCAAGGTTCGTTGTTGTGTTTCCCTTCTTAATGAAATGACACACAGTTCTCCTGCGTCATTCGAGAAAAAAAAAGAGAATCGAGAACTTGTGCCGCATTCTGTTCTACTTTTATCACCCCCCCCCCCTCCCGCTTGTTTTGTTCTAGGTTATCTCCGTATCCTTATCTTCTGATGCTCATTTTTCAGGACATATTGCTTAGAGATCAAGGTAGTGTAAGTGGGGGAGTCACAAAGGGTCAGAAAGAAATTGTTCAGCAACATATATCCCACAGACTCAGATTTTCATTGCGAGTATGTTTTCTTTCTAGTTCTGTTTTTTCCCCTTCTGGTTTCTTTATCTGATTAGTAACACGTTTCTCCTTGTGTAGGCTTATACCTCTATCCTTTACCTCAAGAAGTTTGATAATTTCCAAATTATATTAAGGGGAAAACCTGTTGAACAGATATGCATCACTGATGAATTAAAGTTTAAGAAAGTTGTTACTTACAAACCTCAAGTTGCACATGATTCCCAAGTGGTAAGTAAAATTAGCAATTTCCATGCCTTTTATCATGTTTCTTGGTTATATCATTTCTCTCCAACCAGTAATTATGCTCATGAGTTCATCAATGCTTCCTCTTTGGCTATATCAGTGTGTCCAAATTTAATAAAACATTCACTTTATTCTTCTTTTGGTCATGGAAGCTCTTTATAACTAATTTTTTTGTGATATCATTTGTTTATTTTTGCTTACTACCATGTTTCAATTGTAACTGCAGGTCTCAGTGAAAGTTGATGTTGGCTTTGCAAAGGAGGCCCCTATTTTGGGCATTTTTGGAATGAATGTCTACCACAAAAATCGTCTCATAATGGTAACATCCACCCTCACCTGCCAATAAAAGATCTGGTTGTTTTCCCCTCTTCTTTACGGCAGTGACTATTTTTATTACGTGCCATGTTGCTTAGATATCACAACATTTTGGACCAACATTTCTCCTATTGGCTAATAGAGCACATGTAATGTTTCTGGGTAGGTACAAAATTTACCAGAAGACTTGTAATATCATGTTAAGCTATCAATAGGCAATAAAATAAACCTTTTTTTAGGAAGACTTCTTGTTGGCACTACTTTCCAACAACTTGTCTGCAGCTTCCTGACAATTCACTGGAATAAAACTAGAGAAGGGTTATAGTGCCCATTTGTTTTATTATTATTTTCAGTTATCTCTCTTGCAATTAAATTGAAGTTTGCATGTTCTTGCTTGTGTCATCCTGGTTGATGTCTAATAACTGGTGCAGAAATATTTAGGTCCATTCTCAAGGCCTTCAAGATACGATTTAGATATAGCTGATGTCCAATTGATGCTTATTCCCTCAATTGCACTGAAACATCGGGATCTTTCATTTTTCTTAATGGTACCTAGACCTGTTATGCAATAAGGGATATCAAGCTTTGTAGGTAAAAGTTTTTGATAGGTTCTGGCAGTTGTAATAGTTTCGGCAATAATTTTGTTGGTTTTCTTAACATAATGAGAATTGTCTAAATGCCCCTCATTAATTCAACAGTTTATAAATGCTTGGGCTGATGTTGTTTGTTACTTGAAATCAAGTTCTGAGCACACCAGAATCATTTTGAGTGTGCTGCTCTTGAGATTCAAATATTAAAAGATTGGATCTAAGTTTCTGTTAACCTCCCCCCTTGACAGCCTTTCTGGAAGGTCCTTCAGGAAGGATCTAGCAGAGGGAGAAGTGTTGTCGGTGAGTTTAATATGTTGAGTACCGTAGTTATTGTTGTTCATGTTATTTCTCTCTGGGATGACGAATGTCATGATTCAGGTGTACTTGAGGCAAATTTTATAGAGCCAGCACACGACAAACAAGATTTTGAGAGGACTCCATTATTTATACGGCTAGAAACGAAACTTAGACAAATTATTGTTGATTTCTGGTAAGTGCTTTATGCTTTTTGTTTCAGAGCTTTCCTTGTGCACCTCAATCTTCTAGGAAAGTAGGCAGTTGTTCCTATACTTAATCATCACTGCATTACCCAGCAAAAGGAATAACCCTTGTAACCACCCAAGTCACTATTCCGGAATCACCACCTCCATGTCACTGAATAATCCTATTGAAGCTTTCTTTGCGTATACAATAGTGCAGAAAGTTAAAATCTTTGCTCACGTTCTGCAAATCAAATTTGAGTGGAACTTATGTATTTGCAGGAAAGAAAAATGTCATTTGATTGGTTACCAGCCAACCGATCCACATTTAAGATCCCAGTATAAGGCTACCCTCAAAGATTCAGGTGGTTCTGCAACTCAGGTTCACCATAAAACTTCCAGTGCCCGGAGGACTGGAGGGTTTTCGTCAAATTTGCTACCAGAGACATATGATGATGTAGCAGCCATTGGATTGCCAAATAATGGTTCTCAATTCTACTCTGTTCTTTGTTTTCATACTAGTACTATTTTTCCTGTTCTTTTGTGGTAAACTGCCAAGAGGTCTTGAACTGTCTTGGCTCCTTCTTGAATGTGTGTAGCTGAGAGAGGGGTGCAATCATAACTTTTTTGTTGAGAAATGATTTGATGTTTACTTGTAACTTTTCTGGTGCTGTTTTGGTTGTAAGCCTCATTGTCTAACTAAACAATTTAGTAAGATACTGAAAACATAAATATAATAATGCACTGCAAGCTTGCAAAGGAAAATCTATTGGTGTCAGCTTGTCAAGAAATACAAGAGTGCATGCATATTCCTCTGAGTAATGTGGAACTCATATGAAAAGTTCTGTTGGATCCTTGGCCTTAGTGATATGGTTATATCAAGGGCTTGGTCTTAAGGTGCTTCATAAATTGATAATGTTTGGAAACTGATGGAGTATGTGTGTGTTGGCCCATATAGGAGGCCCGGCCCATCTATGAGGCCCATGTATTGTCTACTATATATCCCACTCTTCTAGGGTTTGGAGGAATACATTGAACCATTCCTTCCTACAGAAACAAAAGCACACTTATGGAGATCATGTCATGCCTTAGGTGCATCAACAAATTTAATATAGCTACTGTGTCATGAGATACTCTCAGTGGCATCGTTGTTTGCTTTGTTTATCTTATTAATTCTTTAATTATTCTAGTTTTCTCTGTTTTGCTATGTTTACTTAATTCTTGCACTTGAAATGGCGAGTTTTATTTATTATAGACTGGTGATTTAGTTCCTGAATTCTTTGGTTTAGCATCTTTTTACTTGCAAATCACTTTTAGCACATAGATTTTTTAAAATCTAATTCATGTTCTTGCCTTGTTCTCTTTTGGCCAGGTTCTCATTTGCAGTCGTCTGGTCGAGCACAAGAAAAAAATATGGATCCAGAAGGCTTGGATGAGGTCTCTTTTTAGGATTTTAATTACATTTGGTTTCTATTTAGATCTTTTTATCCTCCCATTCCCATCATACCTCTTGTGAAAACAACGATGTTTGTTTATTCGGTAGCTCTTCCAAGCACATAGAACAAGGTTGCACGCATGTCCATTACTTCCTTTCTTGATTTTGCGGTAACACAGAAGCTAATTGAACAGACTGGGACTTAGGCGTCTATTTGGCCAGGGCAGGAACATTACTAACCTTTTTTGTTCCCTCAAACATGCATGAGAGTTGCTTATATTTTATTAAAGAGAAGAATGGTCCAAGTAAAAATTTAATCCCTTAAAAAATGGAAAATCCAAATTCTCACACAGGCGAGAACTAATTACCCTTAAAAAATGGAAACAGTGCACCACGCTATACACCGGCCATAATGTGTTAAGTACTCCCAAAAGGCACCGTAGTTGCGGTCATTGGTGATTTCCTGCAACACTACTTTTGCGTGTCACATTCCGGTGTTTCCAGCAACTAGAATCACAAAGGAGTTGAAACATTTTCTGTGCTTCTTCTCAACTCTATGTTGTGCCTGATTCCACCAGTCTGCAAACACCTTGTCATCTTTGCCCGGGGTGAGATTATCTTTTAGGTGTTTACATAACTCATCCAGAAATTTCTTGACCTGTGATAAAAGCTGTGAATATACCAACTCTCTGTTTGACATGTGGAACCATCCTTTTGTTTTGTGATAGGTGTAAAGAAGGGTAATTTGTGACAAGTCTTTGGACGTATTTGTAACTTGATGAAACTTGCTCAATTTGTTATTGTTGTCTCCACCTTCTAGCGCAATTACAAATCCCAGTGCCCTGGGTCATGGGGGCTG
Source organism: Echinochloa phyllopogon (assembly GCA_033239725.1). NCBI lineage: Eukaryota > Viridiplantae > Streptophyta > Magnoliopsida > Poales > Poaceae > Echinochloa > Echinochloa phyllopogon. The sequence continues at coordinate 14,419,267 of BTCW01000015.1, read as the reverse complement.
GCCAGAGTGTTATGAAAACCTTTACTAATAGATTGCTATAATACAATCTTTGTTAATCAATCATAGTATTCCTTCAAGTAAAATCCTATTGACATTTGACAATTTCTATTTTTTTTTTCTGCACTCAGGATCTGGTGGAGATTGGTTCCTCCGGTGTTCTTGATCCCAATTTTATTGAGAAGCTGAGTGAAGAAAACATTGCTCTGTTTTCAAGGTAATTTCCTTTACTATTGCTTTCATATATCTGGGGGAATTTAGCAAGATATTATTGCTCTGCACAGCTACTAGAACAGTAATTGTAGAGTTTCTACATGGACTTTGCAATTGCTGATCTTGTCAAAATCAAAATTTTATGTGTGAATGTGATACTAAATGCGTTACAACTTTGTCGCGTCCATTTTGCATATAACATCCTCCATTTTCTCTGCGCATCATGTTTCTTATACATAATCATCATATAAAATCCTCATTTAAGCTTTATAAACAGCCATGGACAAATAATATTTGGTTTTTGAAAGCAATTGTGATTGCGAGGAATAGTAGATTGATTGATCAAGAGAATACATTTACATATATATGGGAGGAGGATCAAGGCTAAAGGAAACCTACAAGGATCAGGACTACTCCCCATATCCCTCTCTAACCGAATCATACTATACATGGCAGGCCGGCTGGAAACCAGGCTCTAGGCCGTACAAACACAGGCCTCTGTCTAACAGTTTTATTGTACCTGTATGTTTGGCATGCTACTATGTATAATTTGGGCGTATCTGGTTCACAACATACTGCTTGTTTGACTGCGACAACTGTGGTCTATCCTATTCATAACAACTCAACCAAAGCGGTGTTGTTTACTTGTTTTTGGAATATTATTTAGCAATACAAAGTGTCCGCTGCACTTGTAAGGACATCATGAACTTTTGCCCCACGTATTTGTTGCATAGTACTACCTTCGTTCTGTTTTATACAATGGTTAGTTCAAAATTTAACTAACCAACCTCAAATATTATGGGATCGAGGAAGTAACTTCAAGTTACCTAATCAGATGGGTGTGATTTTGGTAAAGAAAGGTGCAGCAACCTGGGTTGAGTGACTTCCTGAGTGGCTTGTGACACTGTTCCTGTTATATGGTATATGAACATAAATATGTGCTCAGAATCACTATTCCGCTAAATAACATTTAGTTGAATTCAAGAGTTCAGGTTGTAGCGAGGTATTGTGTTATACCCATCCTGACTCGTTCTTTGCCTGCTGAAATTTAAAAATAATTTTGACAGGCGTGAAGAGCTTCGACAACGAGATACACAGTTGAAGCAGACGGTATGCATGTCATGCTAAGCCATTAACCAGCATACCATTTCTCCTGTTCATAGATGAATGCTACTTGTTTGTAGATTGGGAGCCTGGAGCACGAACTGGACGAAACAAAAAGGAAATGCGGTCAGCTAGCTGCTGAGCTGAAGTTACGGAAGAATCAGCAGCATCTCCCTTAAAGGTGAAGGTTAGTTTCATCGCATCTTGCGACATGTTTGCTCTGTGTGCTAGGGTTTCAGTTTTGTGTGACCAGTCTGGTTCTTCGTGTTTGTGAGCGTGAAGGCTTCAAAACTCTTATCTCCATGGTCTTGATCTGTCTTGTTAAGTTACTACTAATTTCTAAATCTCATTGTTCGAAATTTCTAATTTATCTTTTTTTTTCTCAAAATAGCACATGAGCAGCTAACTATTATGTGCGTATTAGTGTGCACTGACTGCCAACGATTTAAGATGCTGGAAGTATACAAGGAAATTTGCTGTCAGGAACTTGATGAAATCTCCATCTTGTTAGCACACATTTGGGTGGTTTTTCAAACAAATCATCTTGTTTCATTTGTGGCAGGCCTATAGAAAGTGTCTAGAGTCTCCAATGGAATTTGCTAGTTTTTAGTCCCAATACTGGTCTTGTTGTAAAATGTAGATTGCATTTGAACTTCTAAAATTTTCAAAATCTGATCAATGGGGATTTTTGTGCCAAAGTAGACTTCTATGGTACTGTAATTGAGAGGGAGGTTGGGTGGGAACCAATCAGTTTTTTTTCTTGATAGTTCTGATTTCTAGACTCAAATACAATTAGTTTAGTGCATCATCAGTTCATTGTAATTACCATGCAACTATAAATAGGAATTTGGTTATCACTTGGGAAATTTGGAATTATGGGCCAATTGTGCCTTGTATCCATTCATTTGATCTGAAAATGTCCTGTCTTCTTTTATTTTATGATGACAAGGCACTCAGTTATTGCAAGATCGTTCACTACAATATCCCATAGCTGGGCTAGATAAAACAAGTGATTGCTTGGTCTTTTTTTAGTGTTCCACACCAAAATTCAGGGAAATTTTCAATCTAATACTTTGATTCTCTTGCCTGTTCTTCACATGAAGTAGTGACCCGATAAGCATAGCTGTTAGCACACAAGATGATAAACTTATGAATAATTCCCATTGTTTAAACTTTCATCGTTCAAAAAACAACGACCGGTATACATTTTTTCTGTTAGTAAGCAAACTTGATTTATTTCGCAGCTGTTAGTAAGCAAACTTGATTTTTTTGCAGTGGCATCAATTCAGGGCATAATTATGACTGAAGACAAAGGACAACGACTAATGCTAACAAAGAACTGATGGTGTTGAGAAGGAAGTGCTGAAAATTTTAATCTTGGCTAGTACAAAAGTAGGCTAACTCATAGTTGAGTTGAAAAAAGTGTAGTATATAAATTTAATCACTTGTTACTGACAGAATGGTTATGTCGTGTAAACGAGACGATGCAAGTGACTCCAGCTGCTAATTTGCATTGCACTTTTTAGCAAGGTCTATTTTCCAGCCTATTGAGCATTAAGATCCAACCCAAATCAACCTGTGTTTGGCAACACGCCTCGGGCAATTTGCAATCTATTGCAATGGTTTTTCTGTGAGATGTCAGATTAACAGCAGACTGTTTAGTGGGGTACAAGCTGATGAACGATTCAGAGCATAAGTTTTTGCATTTGAGCTTATAATTGTTTTTATGTTCTTTCCCTGAAACATCTGATCAGCGCTATCGTGATGTGGGACTTGTATAAGTACATGTGTGGGTGTACTTTGATTTATTGTTCACAGCATGCATAGATATGCACCTTACTCAACTTGTAAATCCGCGTTACTCAGCTTTTTTATAAGTACGACCATCCCAGTTGAGCACACAAAATTTTGCTTGGTGAAGTGGTATGGTCCAGAGTTTGGGACATAATTATGGTCTGGTCCAATCAGTAAGGCACCGTCGCAGTGACTGTCCTATGCCTGGCGTCTGTCAGGATAGAACAAACATTGACGACTAGTCTCATCGTCTCCTCCAAATCCAGCATTTAGTACTCGTCCAGAAACGGCTCGGTGCTCTTCATCAGAGTGAACGACACTGAACCCTTGTTTACGTGCAAATTAGGGGTTGGAAATTGGGGAAAATATGTCACTTCGTCATAAATACTTATGATGGTTGGACTATATAACCCCTTACCTATGAAATGGTCTATATCACCCCCTAAACTTTTCAAAACCGGTCAAATTACCCCTAAAACAATTTTAAAAAATCATAGTAAATCACAGAAAAATCATAAAATGGAAAATTCAATTGTGTTGGACCGCAAAAGAGTATATCTACACAATTAACATATAATATGATATGCTTCAGTACATTAGCTATGAAGAAAAACATAGATCTAAAGCTACATCAAAAAATGTACTAGAGCATATGATATTATATGTTCACTGTGTATATATATACTTATTTGAATTCCAACACAATTAGATTTTCCATTTTATGATTTTCTTTGATTTACTATGATTTATCAAAATTTCTTTAGGGGGTAATTTGACCATTTTTGGAAAGTTCGGGGAGGGGGGTGATATAGACCATTTCATAGGTTGGGGGGTTATGTAGTCCAACCCCCATAGGTGAGGGGGTGATCTAGACTTTTTCCTAAATACACGACCGTTGCGTTTCGTTTGAATTTCTGAAAAATTGTCCAAAAATTAATTAATTAGGCTCAAAATGTTCGTCTCATCGAGTACAACAAAACTGTGTAATTAGTTTTTAATTCCATCTATATTTAGTACTTCATGCATGTGTCGACATTTTGATGTGATGAGAATTTTTTTTTGCATAGTGAACTTTGGGGTTACTTTTTGGAAACTAAACGAGGCCCGAGGATAGTTCCTGAATTTGCATAGTGACGTTATCACTTATCAGTCAATGAGTTCGTCCTGTGATGTAAATAGTAAAAAGTATGGTTGGAATATGGTGCTGTAGCTTACCTGAAGTACTTTGGACTTTGGCTGCAAAGGATTTAGAACAAGTGGTCGTTAGTCGATTTTTAAAAGTTTGCGCACATAAGTAGCGAAGGTGAAACGAGTGATATTTCTTACCGAATTGTCAGTTAAAGCGATGGTTGCTCCCGGGCGAAGGACCTGGAATGCTTCCTTCACCAATCCGGTTATTGCTCGTGCTGGACACTCATGGCACTGCAGGTTTTTAGACGTGGTATTACTGAATTGTTGAACTTGGAATGTCAATAAGTTTGTGTAGTAAGATGAACATTTTCCCGATCTATTATAGTACAAAATTTTATGGAAAAACATCATTATAGATTTTAAATTAATGTAAAGAAGGTTTAAATATGATAAGAATTTACCACATAAGTAAGGGAGACGAGGTCGAATGAATCCGAGGGCAATCCGGTCGCTTCACCATTCGCATGAACCCAAAGAATAGGGTTTTGTCGTGACAATTTTTCTTCCTTCTGAGCCGCCACTGCGAGAAAGTACGGTGATAAGTCGAGTCCCTACATCAAAATGTTTCTAAATTAGCATGGCAGCGTCAAACTTGTGTACCATACATATGCATGAAGGCTGCAATACAAATCCCTACTACTTAAACATCAGATTTAGACATAGTACAAGTAAATATGCATGTGCATTGCATCAGGATAGAAGGTAGATCGATCACCTTGCTACATGTGCCAAAAACATAGTTTGAGGGACTTGAATTTGGATGTAGAAGGGAATTAGGAATTACAGTGCTGTACAGTAGTGATATTATCATGATGCAATAATTAAAAGAAGTAAATTAGTAAATGAATAAACCACGGTGCAAAGGATCATTCTACGGATCAAAGATAGTGAATAAGATAACAAGATTTCTGATGTTTGAATATAGTGGAAAGAAATACACGAAACATCCTAATTATTTTGCTAAAAATATCTTGTTTACTACATGGGAATGACATCAACAAGTATTGAGCTTGTGCACAGGTACAAAGGCGTTGTGCCCGGCTGATTTATGGCAGCACTGACGGTGACCTCTTTAGCTTGTGTGCATATAACCCGTTTATATCTGGCCGGGTGTTTATAAGAGATCTCTAGCGGCTTATCTAAAATAAATTGTCATCGGCATGTCACTGGGCTACCTCAGTCACTGACAGTGATATTTTTCCAATTTTTAAAAATTATAATGATACGCGAGAAATTAATCCAAAATATATATATTTCCACGCTGTGCGGCACCGCCCAACACCATGCCCTCCGCCGACCCCACTGCCCTCGGCCGCCGGACCATTCGGCGAACTTGCTGCCACCATGCTGCCATTCACCCTCACCATCTTCGGCCTCGATTTGTCATCAACAGTGGACCGTGGTCACCTCCGATAGAGCTCCAGCTCGTCATGGACAGGGGCGGAGCCAGATGATTTTTCCACTAATGTCAGCTCTTTTACATACGGGTGTCAGCACCATAAACAAATAGTGCAGAATAGTAACTTTCTATTGTTTTTGTGCAAAATCATCGACGTCAGGGAAGCCTAGCTCCGCTCCTGGGGGAGGCGGAGGCAAAGAGCTCCCTCTATATCATGGCCACACGAGCTCATGGAACCCGTGTCTCGTTGATTCATGGCGGAGGAGGGCGTGTCGGCGTCGATTTGAGCAGGGTGGAGGAGCACGTATAGTGTCGGTGCGGGGCGGGGGAGGAGCACGGCAGGTGTTGATTTGGGGAGGGATGGCCGCCGCATGGGCACGGCTGAAGTGCTAACGTGATCCACAGCGAGGTGTGGGCGAGCGAGCTCAGCAGCCAACGAGCTCCGACTCCACCGTGAAGGGCGGCCGCCGCCGTGCTTAAGCGGATGAGCACAATGGAAAGAAGATATAATGCTATGATATTTTACAAAAAGGCCCTCATAGGAACGTGTAACATTTAGTAGTTGTTCTGTGTCTTAGTTTTTTTTACAAATAACCCTAGAAATTAGAGTATTTTCTAACGACTTTATAGGCAATCAGTTTGAGGTATACCGCGAAAAGAGCACAAAAATTTGCCAAGAATCATCACTAGCTTTATCAATGTGGAGATGCTCTAAGGGTGTGTTTGATTGAGCCGTGGTCGTGAAAAAAGCTGTTGTGGGATGTAGCTGTAGAAAAAGCTGTTGTGGACTATGAGCTGTGAGAAAATTGAAAACCGTTTGGTAAAAAAATTGTGGCTTTTTAAATAGACCCTACTTATCATGTATATATGTATATATATAATTATATATGTATATAGTTGTTCACAATTTCATATAGCAACTAAGTGCTGGCGATAGCAACAAGAGCACGCAGCGGCAGGAAGCACACGAAGCGGCAGTAGCAGAGGCACGCATGGGCGTATGGTGCAGTATGTAGCAGCACGCTTACGAGTTGAACAGCTAGCGGCACAGAAGTAGGTGAGAAAGACGTCACGCTAGTAGAGAAAGCCTCGTTTGTCCCGGTTCTAAAATCTCTCTAGTGTCGGTTTTTAAAACATGGACGATAAATTCGGGACTAAAAAGACCCTTTAGTTTTGATTGGTAGGCCATGTTTGTTAAAAAAAATCACGGAGAGAACCCGGACGCGTACGCCATCACAAGTCACGTGAGTTTTCACGTGAAAATCTCACGTGCGGTGCATGATGAGGATATGACATCTATGCATACGACTATGTTTGGAGGATGGCATGGAGTTAGAGGAGACCGTTAAGGGTGTCCAAGCTGGGAAGGAGGCCCAAAGCTTATCCGGTTCGAGAGGTCAAGTTGGAGGTGCAAAACAAATCAAGTTTGAGTCTACTTCAGAGTCCAGGAGCAGTAGACAGTAAAATCGTCACCCAGGTTGCATACGGGTTCGGTCCTTGATGTTTTACATATGCATTGAAAGCTAACGAGATAAGCTTTTCAATGGCACTGTACATATCAAAATTCTTTCTGAGTCAATGGGAATCACAAAAACAATAGGACGTCCAGAACGGTATGATAGGAGTGCATACCGTGACACACAGCTCAAGGGTGGCTGTTGGCACTTCTTACGATCCAATATCAGGATTGAGAATCCCGGTACTGGGGTAAGGAGTGTTTCAGTGGTTTTCCTTATGGCTTAGTAAAATACATAAATATTCTGTAAGCGCACAGAATCACCGCACCTGGGAGTATCCCGAGGTATCGTAATTTATATTTCCGCAGGGAAGCTTTGGCAAGAGTACTAGTAAACAGGTATTCAAGACTATCAGAGAAAGGTACGCAACTAAACAAGACAGGGGATAACGGTATTGGATAGGAGTGGATATACCGTGACACACAGCTCAAGGGAGGCTCGGGTAAGAGAGAGAAGGTATAGATAGCTGGGAGGACAACGAGAAGAGATAGAGGATTCCTATGGACTTTATCTGTCTATGTCACTCGGGCTTAGAGATACAGCGGCTAAAGAGCCAGCACTGGAAGGTCTGGGTTAACTCTAATGTCTTAGCATCGGGACAATGGACACCAGTGACACGCAGAAAGGGATGAGAAGGGGTGCCACCATCTCCACACTGGGGGATCCTACCGGCCGAGACTAACGAGGTGGATTACAAAGACCGTATAGGGCTGTCACCACCTAACGGCTACCACACGTTCGTTGAATCGGGGGCAAACCAAGGCCACTGACTAGTCTGGGTACCACACCCACACTAACCAACGACTACTTACTTCACTAGCAAAAGCAAGCAACCCGTCAATACCCCCGGTGACAGTTCACCGGCAAATATTGAGCTAAGTCCAAGAACCAGCTAAGACAAAGAGTTAAACAAGAACTAGAAGCACTAGAACTAGAACTGACTATAGTCTAAACACGATATAGATGCAACTAGAATAAAGTAGAAGCAAGCTATAAATGAAGAAAGGAAATATGATAAAGATAATTATACTGATAACTCAAGTCTTGCAAAAGGAAAAGGAAAAGATACAAGAGCTTATACCAGAGCTTCTGAAGACGACTCCGGAATCTCCGAGGCAAAGCTCGACTCGACTCTAACTCCCAACTAAACTATCCTAACTCTACTAGAGAGAAGTGGAAATGAGAGCTCCTTGGCTTGGTGTGTGTTGAAATGAGCCGTGGACACCTCCATTTATAGCACCAAAGGGCTGTTGAGTGGAGTAACCGCCACAGGACGTTGTGGCGGTTACCGGCCAGTTCGGCTGAACTGGATGGGTTCGGCCGAACGTCGGATCCAACCGCCTTAACCTTCTACGGCCTTGATGCATCCCTGGAGGCGGTTTTGGGTGCTGGGGGCGGTTCGGCCGAAGTCCTACAGTTCGGCCGAACTGGGCTTCTGGCCTAGGGCCGCCCCCGTGCACCGCCTCTGCTTCCTGGGCCTCCTGGCTAGCTTGTCCTGGTGTTCTTCGGTGAATTTGGCCCATGGAATGATGTGGCAGGAGTCCACGTGGCTTGCACGGTCATCGCATTGTCATCGCTGATGTGGACGACACCTCGTGTGCTTGCATGATGGTTAAGGGGGGTGGTTCGGTCGGAAACCGGAAGGTTTCGGCCGAACCGGAGTTTTACCCCCTTAACGGGCTTTTTCCGACTCGGTCCCTGCAAATGAGACACTCACCAAAACTCGTGAAACTTTATTAGAAGTAAAACCTAAATGCATGAAATGTTACATAAAACCTCTTTTATTCCCGAGAGTTTGTGGTCGGATTCATACCATAACGACCGCCCACAGTGGCACAGATAGGAAGAGAAGGACTAGTTAGCTGTGAGGACAACGAGAAGAGAAAGGGGATACCTAGGTACTTTATCTATCTGGGTCACTCGGGTTAAGAGATACAGTGGCTGAGGAGCCAGCACTTAGAGGTCAAGGTTAACTCTACTGTCTTAGCATCGAGATAAGGCACCTACAGTTCATCTACAATGCACTGAGTCGTTCGGCCGAATCGGTTAATTTTGACCCCTATAGCACGTATTTGTTGATATTGTACTTGCACAAGGGATACACAACAAAACTCATGGAACGTTATTAGAAATAAACATAAATGCATGAAGTATCACATATAACCTTTTTTATTCTCGAGGACTGGCGGTCGAAAACGAGCCGTAACGACCACCAACAAGCTCCGCCAAGCTTAGACCTTTGCTCGTCCTCAAGCAAAGATAAAGACTTAGGCTCGGTGGATCAGGAGTTGCTACGATGTCATTATCTTGCAGGAAATCTTTATGCCAACTAGTACTCTAAAATACTTGAATCATTCGTAAAGTATTAACTCACCTTCTTCCTATGGGGCGTATAGCAATCTCCTTGTCTTGGGCGGTTGAAAGGTCCCATCTCGGGGTTTACCACAATTTTTTTGAAAATTTAAATTTAGTTCCACAATTAGCACACTCAATCGCTCAAGTGATATTTGAATCCTCACCAAAGGCTTGTCCCTTCTTTCATCCTAACATGTAATAAAGCTTTTGTGTGGCTCAGGGACAATGGATGATGGCATACTTGCATCTTATATTTTGCTAAGTCAAAGATCAGACCTATGGAGGATCAAATCATACCTTTAGATCGAGAAGTGCAAGTGTGTGGGATATGTGGAGTGGAAATTTGTGGGACTCCATGGGATGATTCTTCCTCTCATTGAATTATTTTCGAGAACATGGGCTATCTTTCTTTTTCTTCTTTTCTTCTTTTTCTCACTTTTTTTCTTGTTTCCATGCTTTTTAGCATGCTTTTCTTTCTTTTTTTTGCATAGCACATATCTATTTTCAAGGATAATTGGAGAGAGAATCATCAAACATGTTGCATTTATTTTGTGGATGGATGATGGCAAAATTTTGCTAACTCCCAGTGTGGGATTGCAAGTGAGGGTGGTGTGCACGTGAATATCGATCTTGAAAGGTTCTTCACAATGGTCACAACAATTTGACAAAACTCACTAAAATAACAAGCAACATATGAGTAGAAGGTTTTCAACTAAGCATATCATATGACTTTGGTAGGAATTTTTGACCAACGAGGAACTTTATTTTTTTGAAAGCAAAAGACATCCAAGATTTCCACCGTACTAAGAGCAAAAGCAGAATTTAACCACAATCTCACTATATCATTCCTCACAACAACTTAGACTTGGAATAAAGCATGTGTTTCCACAAGGTTTTGAGGTTCATTATTACTCATGCCAATTAATTCAAGTACTACAAAGCAACTAGTTGAAACAAAGCACTTGCAAGATAAATGACAGAGCAACTATTCATCATTTTTAAGAGTGAGAGGCACATGATTCATTCCATGCATAGTTGGAAGTTATTTTTATTCAAGGAAATTTTTTTTAGTATTCTCATTTTTTAAGCTGAACTAAAATTAAAATAAGGGAAGATGAAAATGAAATGAAAAAACCAAAAGGGAAAACGTAGACATGACAAGATCTCCATCGAACGTCCGTCGTATCATGTGACCTTGCACAAAGTGCTCGGCATCCACAACAGGACGTTCGGACTCGATGGTTGTCAGCTGGGCATTCTCAAGAACACCAAGTCGAGTAGCGAGATGAGTGACTAGAGAATCCACCGCCACGCTAACAACACGACAGGGCAAAGAAGACCAATGAGAGACCAATGAGAGACCAAATCCTGAATAGGTGAAACATAGATTTTCTTAACCATTGCATAAAGCAACCACAACTCAACAGTGTTAATTGGACGCAAATCAGATCATGGGGATACTGTCATAGCCAGCCACCAATGTATGAAACGTAGGGTGGGGTTATGAATGTCATTTGTACGAGGAGCTGTACATCTAGTGTTCCCAGAAACTTTGTACCAAAAATCGTCTCGACTAAATTTTCTCAAAGCTTTGGTGGGCTCTAAAGAATAGCGGCAATCAAAACCCAGAGCCATGCTCAATTCCCTCCAAGAGCAGGAATGCTCTTTGTTGAAAAATCAAAAATGAATATCCTCTTTCCCAGATGAAAGTGTAGTAAGAAATTTGAGGGTGAGAAGACGCGAACCTGGCTCGGTGACCCGCCAGAAGTTGTCCCAGCCAATGGCCTGGAACACTTCTGGGAACTTGTCGATCATTCCCGTCTTCATGAGCAGGTCGTGCTCGTAAGTACGGGTATGCTCGAACTCCTTGACGCGCAGCAGGTTGAAAGCTTCATGCTCGTGGCCCATCCAGAGGATGATGTCGTCCTTGCTCAGGAGCTGCCGAACTGGGTTAGAGGCAAAGACTCTGCCCACATCGGCCACACCTGGCTCATCCACCTCCATCCGGCTCGAGACATGGGATGGTCCTGGGGAACTCCCAGCACCATCCTCTCTCGAATGCTTGTTGAGCCTGCTGGAGAGCCGGAACGGAAACCACTTCAACATGGTACCTGTAAAAGGTCATCGCAATGACTACCCGAAGGACTGAATATGTAAGGTTAGCACAAGCAAAGCAAGTTAGTCATCCGAGGGTTAGTCATTCTTGCGGGGATTGAAAACCTCCACAAATGGTCAGTCGTTCTTGTGGGGTGCTAGAGACCTCCACAAACACGTTCTTAATGGCAGCACAAGGATCAAGCAAAGGAAATATTTTTGTGTTTTTCTAAATGCAAGTGAATCAAACTTGACCAAGAATTAAAGAAGAACATGAGCAAGCACTTAGGCAAGAACTTGAGAGAGAGAGAGAGAGAGAGCTTTAGGAGGGGAGTACTCAGAACTGAGTGGTGCAATTGATCAATCAAGCAATGTTAAGCATTTATAGGTGAGTGGAGGAAAGGCGGGCTTTGGCCGAACTGGCCTAGTTCGGCCGAACCAGGCATGTTCGGCCGAAGCACCTCATGTGGGTTGTTGGCGGTCGTTACGGCACATTTTCGACCACCAATACTCGGGAATAAAAGAGGATATATGTGACATTCCATGTACTTAGGTTTATTTCTAACAGAGTTCCACGAGTTTTGGTGAGTTACACTTGTGCAGGTACAACAACGAGAAATACGTGCTATAGGGGTCGGAATTAACCGATTCAGCCGAACGACTCCATTCGGCCGGTTACCCCCCTTAGCCATACAAGACACCGGGACACGTCCATGTCAGCGATGACCATGCAACGACCTTGGAAGACACTTGGACCACTACCACATCACCCCTGGGCCAAATCAACACGAAAAACACCATGAACAAGCAGCCCAGGAGGTCCACAGGAGCTGAGGCGGTGCAGGGGGGCAGGCCTGGGCTTCCAGCCCAGTTCGGCCGAACTGGGGAGTTCGACCGAACCGCCCCCAGCTGCCAACCGACTCTAGGAGTGCATCCCAGGCGTCTAGGGCATAGGCGGTGGATCCAAGGGGTTCGGCTGAACTGACCTGTTCGGCCGAACCCGGGCAATTCGCCCGAACCACCAGGGGACACCCCCTCGGTCCCTTGGCGGTTACTGCACCCCTAACCGTCATTAGGCACTATAAATAGAGTTGTCACTTCACTTGTAAACACACACCAAGCCAAGGAGCTCTCATTTCCACTCCGCCTGTCGGAGACGGGACTTTCGAGCTCAAGCCAGCCCTCATCAACATGGTGCAGGCTAGTCCGTTCTGCGGCAAGCCTCACGAAGATGATAACGCTCATCTCCAACACTTCCTGGAGATCTACAACACCTTCACCATACGCGGTGTAAGTACCGATGCTATTCACCTTCGTTTATTCCCGTTCTCCTTATTAGGATCCCTTGCGGAAATGTTAAAGCGGTTACCACGAGAGGGGTAAGACCACTCGGGATCCGCCAAATCCTAATGATGCAGGTAAAAAGGCAGTAGCTCCAGAAAGTGATAGCGAAGAGGAGGAGGCTGTCGAAGAAACTCTGAAAAGCAAACCTCAGAAGGAAGCAAATACAGCCCCTCATGAGTTCTATGATACGACTGTGCTGCCATTCCTAAGAAGACTTCACAAACCGACAATGGATGAGCAATTCACAAGATATGTTGAGGTAATTCGAAAACTCTATGTCAATATTCCATTACCTGAAGCTATGCAGGTTCCCACATATGCCAAGTATTTGAAGGACATCCTCAACAACAAAAGGGCAATACCGACCACCGAGGTAATTAAACTAACCGAAGCATGCAGCGCAGCCATTTCGAATGAATTTCCAGAGAAAAAGAAGGACCCTGGATGTCCTACCATCGTGTGCTCCATCGGAGACCAACACTTCAGCAACGCCCTATGCGACCTCGGAGCAAGCGTCAGCGTCATGCCCAAGGTAGTGTTTGATAAATTGAATCATACTTCATTGTCCCCTACAACCATGTATTTGTAGCTGGCAGATCAATCCATCCGATATCCCGCGGGAATTGCGGAGGATATTCCGGTGAGAATCCGGGAATTCTTCGTACCCGTGGATTTCGTGGTGCTTGATATGGAGGTTGACACGAAGACCCCTCTCATTCTTGGGAGGCCATTCCTGAGCACCGCCAATGCGAACATCGACGTAGGAGCCGGAGAGATCCACCTGAACATCAATGGTAGGGAAGAAAAGTTTGCATTCAAACCCAGGGTGGAGAAATGCTCTAAGGTATATGCATCATCAATTCAAAATTTAACTAACCTAGAGTAGATCAAGATGGTTGCACCAAAATGTCCAACGCCACCAACACCTACACCGAAGAAAATCAAGAAGGTGTGGCGGAAGAAGCAGAGTTCATCGTCCGAACCATCCACTCCGGGATCGGACGATTACAAAAATCATTGAAGACACGGAGGAGTCCCGCTCGTGGACTCAAAACTCGAGCTCTCGCCGCGAGAAAAACCGGTATGTATCTCATGTTTGCCTTTCCAATTTTAAATTTCAATTCATCATTGCATTTGCATGTTTCCCTTCCAAAATAAATGAACCACTTGTGTAATTAATTTGAAAGAGAGTAGAAAAATTGCAAGCATGGTAAAAATAAATGGACCATATGCTGAAATTTGTTTGAAGTGGGTAAAATTTGTAATTTTATTACTTTTACCCCTTCTAGAACATCTCCATTTATTTACCACCATCACCAACCAGCACAAAACATGTCTACCCCACTCAACATGGCTGCACACTCACCATTTATCACAAACATGGCAGCATGGGGGTAACTCCACTAACTTCCACTTTGGTCATGTCAAATTTGCATCTTACCTACCAAAATCCACAGAAAACCCCATGACCTAGTGTCGGACCTATGAAAAAATTTTTTGCTGGTGGGAGGCAAGAGGTGGGTACAACACATGGGGCACTCAGGCACCCAGGCCTGGTTCGGCCGAACCATTCTGTTCGGCCGAACTGGCCCTGCTGCCCCCCTCTGCCTATAAATAGAGGGCATGCATGAAGGCTTCATCACACACACTTGTGCACTAAAATTTTCTCTAGAAGCTCTCCCTCCCTCTCTCTCAAGTCTTTGCTCTAGTTCTTGCTCAAGTTGGTTCTCTTGCATCATTAGAAAAACACAAAAAATATTTTGCCTTTGCTTTCATCCTAGTGCTGAATTTCTGGACGTGTTTGTGGCGGTTTCCGACACCCACAAGAATGACTAATCTTTTGTGGAGGTTTTCATCCCCGCAAGAATGACTAACTCTCTCGAATGACTTGATTTACCAGTTCTAACCCCATATATTTAGTCCTTCGGGTAGTCGTTGCGCTAACCTTTTGCAGGAAACATGTCGATGCTCTTCTCTGCGTTCCGTCGCTCCACCCGGCTGAGCAAATGCTCGAACGATGCTGGGAGCTCCCCAGCCCCGTCCCGCGGTTCAAGCCAGATGGATGTGGACGAGTCAGGGGCAGCCGACTTGGGGAGAGGCTTCGCCTCGCAAGCAACCCGACAGCTCCTGAACGAGAGTGACATCATTCTTCGGATGGACCGGGAGCGGAACGTCTTCAACATGCTACACCTGAAGGAGTTTGAGCATACCCATGTCTATGAGCAGGACCTGCTCGTAAGAACGGGTATGGACGAAGAGTTCCCAGAAGTCTTCCAGGCCGTTGGCTGGGAAAACTTCTGGCAAATCAACGAACAAGGTTCGTACCTACTCACCCTCGAGTTTTTGTCGACTTAGGTTCTGGAAAATGGGGGAATTCATTTTCAATTTTCAACCAAGAGTTCTTTTGCTCTTGGAGGGATTTTAGCTCGGCTCTCGGTTTTGCAAGTCGTTGTTCTTTAGAGCCGAGCAAAGCTTCGAAAAAGTTCAATCGGGTTGCATTTTGGAAAAAGATTTCAGGGAATACCAACTGTTCTGCACCTCGCACGAACAGTATTCATAACCCCACTTTGCGTTTCATGCATCGATGGGTGGCTATGATGGTGTTCCCGCGTTCGGATTTGCGCCCTGTGAACACAGTTGAGTTGCGGATTCTCTATGCGATGTTTAAGAAAATTCCTGTTTCTCCTGTGAAGGATATGGTTAATCAATGGTTGTCTCACATACCTCGTGTGGGTGGCATGGCGATGACTTCTCTAGTCACTCGCCTTGCTAACCATCTGGGCATTCTCCAAGGTGCCCAGCTCACGTACATCGAGACAGCGTGTTCCGTCGTGGATGCCGAGCACTTTGTGCAAGCCCACATCTTACGACGGACGCCTGATGCAACACTGGTTATGATTTATCGCGGTTATGCAGCTAAAGTGCCTTTGCCTTGCGCAGCACTGAGGCTATATACCGCTGACAAACTAACACTTGAATGAGTATCGAGTCGGACGACTCTCCACCTCGGAGGGAGCCCGCTCGACATAGCATTGCAAGTGAAGGACCGTTCACAAGGAGACGAGCCAGGCGTGATGCCAGGCTCGCCACCTCACAGGAGCCAGAAGATGCACCATTGATGCCGCACCGACACACGTTCGCGTTCGAGGCCATTTACGAGATGTACAGTGGTGCTGGGACGTCTGGAGCAGGAGGCTCTAGACAACCCCAGGACCCAGACTACTTTGCCTTGGGCTACTCGGACTATGCTCCGAGTACGGACTCAGAGTACTCCCAGGGATGGTACGGAGGAGGGTACGACAATGCCTCCCAACCATACTTCCGTCGGCTACGACATCGGTCGAGAGTTGTCTTACATCTGCGACCGAGTCGACCTCCTCGACGACCGTACACGGAGCATTGAAGACACCCTAGCACACCATTCTTAGTATCACCAAGAGAATAGCGGGGTGCTAGACTCTCTACGGTACGACAGCCAGCAGCAGACAGATCAAATGTCAGAATACTTTTCAAAGTTTCAACCCTACCAGTGAAGAATCCAAGCTTTGGGGAGGACCCCCATCAGGTATGTTCAATGTCCCTTCAGCACTTTGATCTTACATTTGCCCTTTCCCTTTCCATTTTACTTCCACCTTAAAATGAAAACACAAAAAAATATTTCCCTTGAATAAAATAACTCCCAACTATGCATGGAATGAATCATATGCCTCTCACCTTGGAAATGATGAATAGTTGCTCTGTCATTAATTTTGCAAGTGCCTTGTTTTCAACTAGTCGATTTATAGTACTTGAGTTATTTGGCATGAGTAAAATGAACCTGAAAACCTCATGGGAGCACATGCTTTATTCCAAGTCTAAGTTGTTGTGAGGAATAATATAATGAGATTTGGTTGAGTTCTTGCTTTTGCTCTTAGTACGGTGAATACCTCGGATGTCTTTTGCTTTCAAAAATAAAATAAAGTTCCTCATTGGTCAAAAATACCTACCAAAGCCATATGGTAAGCTTAGTCAAAAATTTCTACTCATATGCTGCTTGTTGTCTTAGTGAGCTTTGTCAAATTGTTGTGACCTTTGGGTGAAACCTTCATGCTTCTAAGATCAAGATTCACGTACACACCACACTCACTTGCAATTCCTACACTGGGAGTTAGCCAATATTGCCATAATCCATCCACAAAATAAATACTCCATGTTCTATGATCTCCTCTCCAAATATCCTTGAATAGAGACATGGGCTATGCAAAAGGAAAAGCATGCCAAAGAGCATGGCAAAAAGAAAGAGAAAAAGAAAAGAATGCCAAAGAGCATGGCAAAAATAAGAAATAAGAAAAGCATGCCAAGTGGCATGCAAAATATGAGCAAAAAAAATAGATAGCCCATGTTCTTGAAAATAAGTCAAGGAGAGGAAGAATCATCCCAAGGAGTTCCACCACATTCCACATTCCACTCCACATATTCCACACACTTTCACTTCTCGATCTAAAGGTGTGATTTGTTTCCCCAAAGATCCGGTCTTCATCCTTTGTCCCTGAGCCACACAAAAGCTTTGTTAGATTTTAGGATGAAAGAAGGCACAAGCCTTTGGTGAGGATACAAACACCACGTGAGGGATCGAGTGTACGAATTGAGGAACAAAATTTAAATTTTCAAAAATTGTGAAAACTCCGAGATGGGATCCTGAAAAGAGTAGGAGTGGAATAAAAACTGAGTTAAGCTGTTCAACCTTTCAACCGCCCAAGAAAAGGAGATTGCTATAAGCCCCATAGGTAAAATAGTGAGTTAAAACTTTGCCAATGATTCGAGTATTTTTTGAGTACTAGTTGTTTATAAAGTTACCTGCAAGAAAATTGACATTGTAGCAACTCCTGATCCACTGAGCCTAAGCCTTTATCTTTGCTCGAGGACGAGCAAAGGTTTAAGCTTGGGGGAGTTTGCTGGCGGTCGTTGCGGCACGTTTTCGACCACCAATACTCGGGAATAAAAGAGGATATATGTGACATTCCATGTACTTAGGTTTATTTCTAATAGAGTTTCACGAGTTTTGGTGAGTTACACTTGTGTAGGTACAACAACGAGAAATACATGCTATAGGGGTCGGAATTAACCGATTCGGCCGAACGACTCCGTTCAGCCGGTTACCCCCCTTAGCCATACAAGACACCGGGACACGTCCATGTCAGTGATGACCATGCAACGACCTTGGAAGCCACTTGGACCACTACCACATCACCCCTGGGCCAAATCAACACGAAAACCACCATGAACAAGCAGCCCAGGAGGTCCAAGGAGCTGAGGCGGTGCAGGGGGGCAGGCATGGGCCTCCAGCCTAGTTCGGCCGAACTGGGGAGTTCGGTCGAACCGCCCCCAGATGGCAACCGACTCCAGGAGTGCATCCCAGGCGTCCAGGGCAGAGGCGGTGGATCCAAGGGGTTCGGCCGAACCCGGGCAATTTGCCCGAACCACCAGGGGCACCCCCTCGGTCCCTTGGTGGTTACTCCACCCCTAACCGTCATTAGGCACTATAAATAGAGGTTTCACTTCACTTGTAAACACACACCAAGCCAAGGAGCTCTCATTTCCACTTCTCTCTAGTAGGGTTAGGATAGTTTAGTTGGGAGTTAGAGTCGAGTCGAAGTTTGCCTCGAAGGTTCCAGAGTCGTCTTCAGAAGCTCTGGTATAAGCTCTTGTATCCTTTCCTTTTCCTTTTGTAAGACTTGAGTTATCAATATAATTATCTTTATCATCTTGCCTTTGTCATTTATAGCTTGCTTCTACTTTATTTTAGTTGCATCTATATCGTGTTTAGACTATAGTCGGTTCTAGTTCTAGTGCTTCTAGTTCTTGTTTAAGTCTTTGTCTTAGCTGGCTCTTCGACTTAGCTCAATATTTGCCGGTGAACTGTCACCGGGGGTATTGACGGGTTGTATGCTTTTGCCAGTGAAGTAAGTAGTCGTTTGTTAGTGTGGGTGTGGTACCCAGACTAGTCAGTGGCCTTGGTTTGCCCTCGATTCAACGAACGTGTGGTAGCCGTTAGGTGGTGACAGCCCTAGTCCTTGTAATCCACCTCGTTAGTCTCGGCCTGTAGGATCCCCCAGTGTGGAGCTGGTGGCACCCCTTCTCATCCCTTTCTGCATTTCACTGATGTCCATTGTCCCGATGCTAAGACATTAGAGTTAACCCAGACCTTCCAGTGCTGGCTCTTTAGCCGCTGCATCTCTAAGCCCGAGTGACATAGACAGATAAAGTCCATAGGAATCCTCTATCTCTTCTCATTGTCCTCCCAGCTATCTATACCTTCTCTCTCTTACTTGAGTCTCCCTTGAGCTGTGTGTCACGGTATATCCACTCCTATCCAATACCGTTATCCCTTGTCTTGTTTAGTTTTGTACCTTTCTCTGATAGTCTTGAATACCTGTTTACTAGTACTCTTGCCAAAGCTTCCCTGCGGAAATATAAATTACGATACCTCGGGATACTCCCAGGTGAAGTGCTACAGCGGTGATTCTGTGCGCTTGTAGAATATTTATATATTTTACTAAGCCATAAGGAAAACCACTGAAACACTCCTTACCCCAGTACCGGGATTCTCAATCCTGATATTGGATTGTAAGAAGTGCCAACATAGGTGCAGTGCCCTTGTCGCCCACTAGCACATATAATTGGCCTAGGTCCAACACAAGGGCATGGACACTTTTGTCGAAATTAGTGGGTAAGATGCTCAATTGACATGACCAAAGTGGACTAATTAGTGGAGTCACTCCCATGTGCCATGTTTGTGATAAGGATGACTGTGCAGCCATGTGAAGTGGTGGTGGACATGTTTTGTGCTGGTTGGTGGTGAAAACAAAATATATGGAGCACTTTGGTAAAGGGTAAATACGATGGAAAATGCAAAATGTACCCAATTCAATTAAATTTAGCATGTTCTCCGTTTAACCTTTACCATGCTTGTCATTTTCTACTCTCTTTCAAATTAATTGTTGTTGGCACTTCTTACGATCCAATATCAGGATTGTGAATCCCAATACTGGGGTAAGGAGTGTTTTAGTGGTTTTTCTTATGGCTCAATAAAATATATAAATATTCTGCAAGCGCATAGAATTACTGCTGTAGCACTTCACCAGGGAGTAATCCGAGGTATCGTAATTTATATTTCCACAGGGAAGCTTTGGCAAGAGTACTAGCAAACAGATATTCGAGACTAACAGAGAAAGGTACACTACTAATAAGACGGGGGATAACGGTAGATGATAGGACTGGTTATACTGTGACACACAACTCAAGGGGACTCAAATAGATGAGAGAAGGATTAGCTAGTTGGGAGGACAACGAGAAGAGATAGAGGTTTCATGGGTACTTTATCTGTCTGGGTTAGAGATACATGAGTTGAGAGAGAAGTTCTACATGCTTTAGGTTAACTCTATTGTCTTAACGTCGGGAAGTAGAACCTACAACACGCAGAAAGGGATGAGAAGGGGTGTGGCCAATAATTGCTGGAGGCTCCTGCAGGCCGAGTCGGACGTGATGGGGTACATAGGCCATATAAGGCTGTGACCACCTAACGGCTACCACCTCCATGGACTCAATGACAAACTAAGGTTGAGTCTAGTCTATACTCTGGGTGACAATTCAGCTCAAGTACTAAGCAGGATCGAAGAACCAGTCAAGATAAAGTCTTAAACAAGAATGAGAAGAACTAGAACTACAACTCACTATAGTCTAAACCCGAAATACTTGCAACTAGAATAAAGTAGAGGCAAGGTAAAAATAACTTAGATAAGATGATAAAGATAATTATATTGATATCTCAACGTCTACAAAAGAAATGGAAAAGATACAAGAGCTAATATCAGAGCTTCTGAAGACGACTCTGAAACCTCCGAGGCACATCTCGACTCAACTCTAACTCCCAACTAAACTATCCTAACTCTACTAGAACAAAGTATAAATGAGCTCCTTGGCTTGAGTGTGTGTTGATCCGAGGCTTGGACCCATGCTTTTATAGCTGAAGATGGCGGTTGAGCTTGGGTAACCGCCAAGGCAGCCAAGGGGGATCACCGGTTGATTCGGCCAAATTCCCTGGTTCGGCCGAACTAGGTCGGTTCGGCCGAACCTGTGGATCCACCGCCATTGGCCTCCAAGGGTTGGGATCGCCCCTAGAAGGCTATGCTAGCATGGGGGCGGTTCGGTCGAACCGCCTCTGTTCAGCTGAACTGGGCTGGAGGCCCAGGCCTGCCCCCCTGCACCTCCTCTCCTTCCTGGACCTCTTGGGTCACTTGTTCGTGGTGGTCTTCATGTTGTTTTGGCCCAGAGATGATGTGGCAGTGGTCCATGTGTCATGTACGGTCACTGCATGGTCACCGCTGACGTGGATGGCCTCTTGGTTGTGCTTCGCTTCGCATACGATTAAGGAGGGTAACCGGCCAAATTGTGTCGTTCAGCCTGATGCATCCGGCCCAGGCGTGGGGTTGGTCGAGCCCCAACAAATTAAGGTTGCCCGGCCCCCAACAGTTCTTAGGCACACCCACTCAAGGAAAGGCCCAATCTCCCTAAAAGACTAGTCTGATAGGGGAATGGTGGCTGTCCCTTTTAAGGTGGCTTCCTTCTCCTTCGCTAAGCGAGGTGGGATAATTCAGACGTGCATAGCTACCGCCTACACTGTTGTGCACCTGGCCAAACCGCGTGCACGGCTACCGCCTACACTGTCGTGCGCCTGGCCAGACCGTGCTCCCGCTGGGCCACGACTGCCGCCTACACTGTTGCGCCTGGCCAAACCGGTTACACGGCTGCCGCCTACACTATCGTGCATCTGACAAAATCATGCCCAAGGATGTCCTCATCATTCGCTCCCCCTTAAACGAAGCCCAGCTCTGATACCAAATGATGCATCCGGCCTAGGTGTGGGGTTGGCCGAGGCCCAACAAATTAAGGTTGCCCTTCTCTGTTGTTTCTTTTATTTGGATGTCCTTGGGAATTTGATAATGACGCTATACACCATGGAAAAGGTAATAAATACACTTTCATACATAAAGGATAGAAAATTACTTTACTACCTATGACACCTGCTGAAATTGTACAAGCTGATAAAGAACGAGCTGCTAGTTTGCATGATAAGGAATCTGAAGATCAGCAAGTTGCTAAATCTATTTACCCACCTAAAAAGGATAAGTCTGCACCAACTTCTACGGTCGAGGGAATTAAATTAAAAGGGGGAGTTATGCTTGCAATGAAATCTGAACTTGCTGAACTTTCTGATGATGATATGTGCTATGCTTTGGTATACAAACGAGCTTTGTTTTTGCTTGATGATATTGCTAGCTCCTTGTCTCCTGTTGTCCCTAACATTTTGTAGGAGTATGAGGACGTTTTTCCAGCTGAGTTACCACCGGGACTTCCACCTTTGAGAGGGATAGAGCATCAAATTTATTTGATTCTCGGAGCCACATTGCCGAACCGTGCTGCTTATCGCACCAATCCCGAGGAGACTAAGGAGATTCAACGACAAGTCCAAGAACTGTTGGACCGTGGGTATGTACGTGAAAGCCTTAGTCCTTGTGCTGTTCCTGTGCTTTTGGTTCCCAAACAAGATGGTACTTGGTGTATGTGTGTTGATTGTCGAGCTATCAATAATATTGCCATTCGATATTGACATCCTATTCCTAGGCTAGATAACATGCTTGATGAGTTGTGTGGTGCTACAATTTTCACAAAGATAGACTTGCATAGTAGTTACCACCAAATAAGAATGAAACTCGGAGATGAATGTAAAACATCTTTTAAAACCAAATTCAACTTATATGAGTGGTTAGTTATGCCTTTTGGTTTAACCAATGCACCTAGTACTTTCATGCGATTGAGGAATGAGGTTTTGAGGGCTTTTATTGGGCGATTTGTGGTGGTTTACTTTGATGATATATTAATTTTCAGCAAGTCTTTGGATGAACATATGGAACACTTACGTGCTGTTTTTGATGCTTTGAGAGATGCACGTTTGTTTGCTAATCATGATAAGTGCATTTTTTGAACCGATAGAGTTTCTTTTCTTGTCTATGTTGTTACTCCACAGGGAATTGAGGTGGATGCAATGAAAATTGAGGCCATTGAGAGCTGGCCGTTGCCCCAAACCATCACACATGTACGGAGTTTTCTTGGTCTTGCAGGTTTCTATCGCCGCTTCATCAAAGATTTCAGCACCATTGCTGAGTCGTTACACGAGTTGATGAAGAAAGGTGTGGTGTTTCATTGGGGAAAAGCACAAGAGGAGTCCTTTGAAACTTTGAAGTACAAGCTTACGCACGCACCATTGCTGCAACTTCCAAACTTTATAAGACTTTTGAGTTAGAATGTGATGCTAGTGGAGTTGGCATTGGAGGTGTTTTGATGCAAGATGGTAAACCCGTTGCATATTTTAGTGAAAAGTTGCGTGGTCCAGTTCTGAATTATTCTACGTATGATAAGGAATTGTATGCACTTGTACGTTCTTTAGAAACGTGTCTCATTATTTGTGGCCTAAAGAATTTGTTGTTCATTCTTATCATGAATCGCTGAAGTATCTTCGCTCTCAAAATAATCTGAATCGTAGACATGCTATGTGGGTTGAATTTATTGAAACTTTTCCTTATGTTGTCAAACACAAGAAGGGGAAGGATAATGTGATTGCTGTTTCTTTGTCAAGATGATATACTTTGCTGTCGCAACATGATTGTCGGATTTTTGGACTTGAATCGATAAAAGACAATATGCGCTTGACCCTGATTTTAAAGATGTGTTGCTGAATTTTAGAGAGGGACGTGCATGGAACAAATTTGTGGTTAATGATGGGTTCTTGTTTAGAGCTAACCGCCTATGCATTTCAGTTGGTTTCGTTCGTCTTTTGTTGTTACAGGAAGCGCATGGAGGAGGGTTGATGGGACATTTTGGTGCTAAGTAGACTGCTGATGTTTCGGCCTCGCATTTTTTTGGCCTCATATGAAGAGAGATGTTGAGAGGTTTCTTTCTCGCTGCTCCACATGTCAAAAAGCTAAGTCTCGCTTGAATTGTAACACCCAAAAATTGCCTATTTAAAATTTTTAGTAATTAATTGGCATTTATTTAATTTGTTAATAATTAATATAGGTTAAATGAATTATTTATAAAAATTAAAATCAAATATAAGTTGTAGAAATATTTTTGTTGCATTCATGATGCTGCATTTATTTTTTGTATTGCTTGTGATTCGAATGAGAGTTTAAATTTATTTAAATTCGAATTTGAATCACCTTGTTTTGAGCTGTAGAAAAGTTGTTAGGCCCAAATCCGACCACCAATACTCGGGAATAAACGAGGTTATATGCAACATTCCATGTACTTAGGTTTTATTTCTAATAAAGTTCCACGAGTTTTGGTGAGTGTCACTTGTGCAGGTACAACTACGACAAATACGCGCTATTGGGGCCGAAAATGAGCTAATCGGCTGAACGACTCCGTTCGGCCGGTTACCCCCTTAGCCGAACAAGACGAGAAGCACAACCCGAGGCCGTCCATGTCAGCAATGACCAAGCGATGACCGAGCACGACACTTGGACCACTGCCACGTCACTTCTGGGCCCACACAACACGAAGGACACCATCAGGAGCTGGCCCAGGAGGTCCAAGATCTAGAGGCGGTGCAAGGGGACGCTACTGGGCCGAAAGCCCAGTTCGGCCGAACATAGGCGGTTCGGCCGAACCGCCCCCAAGCCAGCACCGCCTCCCAGGAGCGCATCTAGGCTGTGGGAGCAAAGGACGGTGCATCCCACGGTTCGGCCGAACTGGGCAGTTCGGCCGAACCGGAGGATTCGGCCGAATTGGCCGGGCACCGCCTCCTCAATCCCTTGGCTGCTACTCAAGCTCCACCGACCTGTTTAGCTATAAATACAAGTGTCGAATGCCCGGTTTCACACACACCAAGCCAAGGAGCTCATTTCCACTTTCATTTTAGTAGAGTTAGGATAGTTTAGTTGGGAGTTAGAGTTGAGTCGAGCTTTGCCTCGGAGGTTCCGGAGTCGTCTTCAGAAGCTCTGGTATAAGCTCTTGTATCTTTTACCTTTTCCTTTTGTAAGACTTTCAGTTATCAATATATTTATCTTTATCTTATTGCCTTTGTCATTTATATCTTGCTTCTACTTTATCCTAGTTGCAGCATATATCTTGTTTAGACTATAGTCAGTTATAGTTCTAGTGCTTGTAGTCTTGTTTAAGTCTTTGTCTTGGCTGGTTCTTCGATCTTGCTTGATACTGGAGGTGAATTGTCACCAAGAGTATTGACAAGGTTGCTTGCTCTTCCTAGCAGAGTAAGTAGTCGTTGCCTAGTGTAGGAGTGATTCCTAGACTAGTCGGTGGCCTTATTTTATTCCCGTCACAACGGAGGTGGTAGCCGGGAGGTGGTGACAGCCCTTTCGGTCTTCGTAGCCCATCACGTTAGTTCCAGTCCGTAGGATCCCCCAGTTGGGAAATAGTGGCACCCCTTCTCATCCCTTTCTGTGTGTTCACCGGTTCCCTTGTCCCGATGCTAAGACATTAGAGTTATCCCAGATCTCCTAGTGCTGGCTCTGTAGCCGCTGTATCTCTAAGCTAGAGTGACATAGGTAGATAAAGTATCCAGGAGTCCTCTATCTCTTCTCATTGTCCTCCCAGCTATCTATCTCTTCTCTCCCTTACCTGAGTATCCCTTGAGCTGTGTGTCCGGTATATCCACTCCTATCCAATACTGTTATCCCCTGTCTTGTCTAGTCGTGTACCCTTCTCTGATAGTCTCGAATATTTGTTCACTAGTAATCTTGCCAAAGCTTCCCTGCGGAAATATAAATTACGATACCTTAGGATACTCCCAGGTGAAGTGCTACAGCGGTGATTCTGTGCGCTTGCAGAATATTTCTATATTTTACTAAGCCATAAGGAAAACCACTGAAACACTCCTTACCCCAGTACCAGGATTCTCAATTCTGATATTGGATCGTAAGAAGTGCCAACAAGCATTTCTGGCGCCGTTGCCGAGGAAGTCTTTGGCTAGATTATCTTTGAACTTTTATCTTGAGCTATCTTAGTTGAGTACCGCTACTCAAGCAGGTTTATCCTTGCTCTGTTCGTTGGTCCTTGTGGAACAGAGCAGTGCATGACTGGTTTCCAACTACCGTCAAACATCCAAGAAAATCCGGAGTCACTTGTGAGGACGGTACGACCCCGTGTTGTACCTCCTCAGAAGCAACTCCTTCCGACAAACCCAGTCCTTCCCGTCGTTGACCAGGCTACATCGAGGATGGCAACCAAGACGATCCGTGAGTTCTCCGCTCCATCAAGCGAGAACGTACGTGTCGGACCAGCTCCGCCAGTCGGAGATGGTAACTTCGAGCTGAAGCCAGCCCTCATCAACATGGTCCAGGCTAGCCCATTCTACGGCAAGCCACATGAAGATGCCAATGCTCATCTCCAGCATTTCCTGGAGATTTGCAACACCTTCACCATCCGCGGAGTAAGTATCGATGCCATTCGCCTATGTTTATTTCCATTCTCATTATTAGGCAAGGTGAAACAATGGTTTTATGCTAACCGCGAAGCAATAGATACCTGGGATAAATGCACTAGCGCATTTTTTGCTAAAATTCTTTCCGGTTGGGAAAACCAACGCCCTCCGGAACAAAATAGCTAGTTTCCAGCAGTTAAAAGATGAAACAGTCCCGGAGGCATGGGATCGCCTCCAGGACTATATTTCTGCTTGTCCTCACCATGGTATGCAGAGTTGGTTCATAATCCAAACTTTCTATCACAGGCTGAGAAATTCTGCCCGTGAGTACCTCGATGCTGCTACTGGAGGCTCGTTCTTCTCTCTTGAGGAGAGTCGTGCGAAGGCCCTCATAGAGAAGATGGTCGAGAACCAAGGTTGGTCCGACGACCGGACTCAACCAAAGACCCGAGGAGTTCACCAAGTTGAAGCTCTGGACATGCTCGCTGCCAAGATGGACCTCCTGATGAAGAAACTGGAGGCCTCTGCTCAAGAAACGGTGCAAGCCATGGACGCTCGCATGACCTGCGAAGTCTGTGGCAACACTGGCCATTCGGGGAATGACTGCCCCGAAATGCGAGAAGGTGCCCACTATGTCAACAACTCCAACAACAACGGGTACCGACCGAACAACTACGGCAACCAAGGCTGGAATCCGCGCCCAAACCTCCCTTTTGAGAGGCCTCAACAAGGTAACAATTTCAATTTCAGCAATTTCAATAATCAGCCGTCTCTTAGAGATCTTGTGTTTGGCCAGATGAAAATAACTGAAAACATCAATAAAAAGCTTGCTGCTAATGATAAAACTCTGGAAAGCATAGACTCTAGGATGGAATCATTTTCTTCTGCTATGAAAAGTCAACTGAGCTTTAAAAAAATGATAGAAACTCAAATTGCTCAGTTAGCTGTTTCTTTGCCCTCACCCGTAGCGGGGAAATTCTCTGGGCAACCAGACAATTGCCCCCGTGAAAAGGTTAAAGCGGTGACCACGAGAGGGGGTAAGACCACTCGGGACCCGCCATATCCTGACAGTGCAGGTAAAAAGGCAGCCACTACAGAGAGTGATAGCGAAGAAGAGGAGGCCGCAGCAGAACCACAGAAGACAAGTCCGCATAAGGAAGCAAAGACGGCCCCTCACGAGTTTTACGAACCAAATATGCTGCCATTCCCCAGAAGATGCGACAAGCCAACGGTGGACGAACAATTCAGCAAATTTGTTGAGGTAATTCAAAAGTTATATGTCAATATCCCATTGCTTGAAGCTATGCAGGTTCCCACATATGCCAAGTATCTGAAGGACATCCTCAACAACAAAAGGGCACTGCCAACCACCGAGGTAATTAAACTAACCGAAGCATGTAGTGAGGCTATCTTGAACAATCTCCCAGAAAAGAAGAAGGACCCAGGATGCCCCACCATCACATGCTCGATCGGGGAGCAGCACTTCAACCATGCCCTGTGCGATCTTGGAGCAAGCGTCAGCGTCATGCCCAAGGTAGTGTTTGACAAATTGAACTATTCTTCTTTGTCCTCTACAACCATGTATTTGCAGCTAGCGGATCAATCGATTCGCTATCCCGCGGGAATAGCCGAAGATATTCCGGTGAAAATCCGGGAATTCTTCGTACCCGTGGACTTCGTGGTGCTCGACATGGAGGTCGACACGAAGACACCTCTCATCCTCGGGACGCCATTTCTGAGCACCGCCAATGCAAACATCGACGTAGGAGCCGGAGAAATCAGCCTGAACATCAACAGCAAGGAAGAAAAGTTCGCGTTCAAGCCCAGGGTGGAGAAATGCTCTCAGGTATGCACTGATTTAATTCAAAATTCCAATAACCTGGAGCAGGTCAACGTGGTTGCATCCGAACCACGATCTTCAGAGACGCCGATCCCACCGCCACCAACACCGAAGAAGAAGAACAAGAAAATGTGGCGGAAGAAGGTCGCATCGTCCGAGTCATCCACCCCGGGACCGGACGATGACAAGAACAACTGAAGACAGGAGAAGTCCCGCTCGCGGACTTAAAAGCTGAGCTCTCGCCGCGAGGAAAACCGGTATGTATCCCATATTTCCCTTCCAATTTTTAAATTTCCAATTGCATTTGCATGTTTCCCTTTTCAAAATATTGAACCACTTGAGTAATTAATTTGAGAGAGAGTAGAAAATTTTGCAAGCTTGGTTTAAATAATTGGACACATGCTGAAATTTTAACTAGGGTGGATGTAATTGGTAATTTTTATCATTTTCATCCCTTCTAGAACATCTCCAATTATTTACCATCACTACCAACTAGCAACGAACATGTCTACCCCACTAAAAATGGCTGCACACTCACCAATTATCACAAACATGGCAGCATGGGGGTGACTCCACTAATTTCCACTTTGGTCATGTCACATTTCCATCTTACCTACCACTAAAATCCACTAAAAATGTCCTTGGGAATTGTGGCCACATATTTTGGCGTTGAATCAAAGCAAAGGAGGGTGCTGCACTCACATGGGGGTGGGCTGGCCACCAGACCTGGTTCGGGCGAACCAGGCCCTTCGGCCGAACGGCCAAGGGTGCCCCCTCTCGGCCTATAAAAGCTGGGGTGCTTGCTTGCTCTCTCACACGCACTTCTATTCTGAAAATTTTCTGCTAGAGCTCTCTCTCTCTCTCTCTCTCTCAAATTCTTTGCTCTAGTGCTTGCTCAAGTTCTCCCCAAGTTCTTGCTCAAGTTTTGGTTCACTTGCATCACTAGAAAATCCCAAAAATATTTTGCTCTTGTTGTGATCTTTGTGCTGAATTTCTGGACGATTTTGTGGTGGTCACCGACACCCACAAGAACGACTAACCTTTTGTGGTGGTTTTCATCCCCGCAAGAACGACTAACAATCTCGAATGACTAACTTGATTTTCTTGTGCTAACCATATATATTCAGTCCTTCGGGTAGTTGTTGTTGCACTAACGTTTTGCAGGAATCATGTCGAAGTTCTTCACTTCGCTCTGTCGTTCCGCCCGGCTAGGCCGACGATCGGACGATGCTGGGAGTTCCCCAGCTCCGTCTCGAGGCTCGAGCCGGATGGACACGGACGAGCACAGAGTAGCCGGCTCGGGATGGGGCCATGCCACACCCCTAGCCAGGCAGCTCCTGAGCGAGAGTGACATCAACCTTAGAACAGAAAGGGAGCGGAACACCTTCAACGAGCTTCGGCTGAAGGAGTTCGAGCACACCCACGTGTTTGAGCAAGATTTGCTCAGGGACACAGGGATGGACGCAGAGTTTACGGAAATCTTCCAGGCCATTCGCTGGGAGAATTTCTGGCACATCAACGAAGAAGGTTCATACCTACTCACCCTTGAATTCCTCTCGACTTTGGTTTCTGAAACTGGGGGGATTCGTTTTCGGTTCTTCAATCAAGAGTTCTTCTGCTCTTGGAGGGATTTTAGTTCGGGTCTCAGATTTTCAAGTCGTTGTTCTTTAGACCCGAACAAAGCACTTAAAAGATTTGACCGGGTGGCATTTTGGAAAAAGATTTCGGGGGATACCAACTGTCATGCACCACGCACGAACAGCATACATAACCCCACTTTGCGTTTCATGCATCGTTGGGTGTCTATGATGGTATTCCCCCGGGCAGACTTGCGCCCTGTCAACACCATCGAGTTGCGGGTTCTTTTTGCCATGGTCAAGCAGATTCCCTATTCACCTGTGAAAGACATGGTTGGTCACTGGTTGTCTCATATTTCTCGTGCGGGTAGCATGGCGATGACTTCTCTAGTCACTCGCCTCGCTAACCACCTGGGAATCCTTCAAGGCGCCCAGCTCACATACATCGAGACAGCGCGTTCCGTCGTGGATGCCGAGCACTTCGTGCAAGCCCACATGATACGGCGGACGCCTGATGCAACGCTGGCAATGATTTACCGTGGCTATACAATTGAAGTGCCTTTGCCCTGTGCAGCACTAAGGTTGTATACCACGCCGAAACTAACTCTTCAGTTGAGGACCGAGTCGGACGACTCTCCACCTTGGAGAGAGCCCGCTCGGCACAGCGTTGCAGGCGACGGACCCGTCACGAGGGGACGAGCCAGGCGTGATGCTGGGCTCGCCACCTCACAGGAGCCGGAAGATGCACCACAAATGCCGCACCGACACACTTCCGCTTTTGAGGCCACCTACGACATGTACACCGGCGCTGGGACGTCCGGAGCAGGAGGCTCCGGGCAACACCAGGAGCCGAACTACTTCACCTCAGGACGATGGGACTACGGCCAGCACATGGACTCTGAGTGGTCCGGGAGTCGGTATGGAGGGGGATACGATAGTGCCTCCTAGCCATACTACCCCGGATACTCACAGTCCGCACGCTTCGACTACGGCCGGGAGTTGTCCTACATCTCCGACCGAGTCGAGCTCATCGACGACCGTACCCGAGAGGTCCAGGACACACTAGCCCGCCATTCTCAGTACCATCAAGAGAATAGCGGAATGGTGGTGTCTATCCAGCACGACGTCCACGAACAAGCGGAACAGCTGAGCCAGTACCTCTCAAGGCTCAACCCCTACCAATGAAAGTCCAAGCTTAGGGGAGGACCCCCATCAGGTATGTCCCGATTTATCCAGCACTTTGATCATTTAATTTCCCTTTCATTTCTCTTCATGATAGTTTGCATTTAAAAAAAATGAAAATACCAAAAATATTCCCCTTAAACAAAATTTCCCTTGAATTAAATAACTCCCAACTATGCATGGAATGAATCATATGCCTCTCACCTTGGAAATGATGAATAGTTGCTCTGTCACTAATTTTGCAAGTACCTTGTTTGAACTAGTTGCTAGATTGTGCTTGAGTTATTTGGCATGAGTAAAAATGATCCTGAAAACCTTGTGGGAGCACATGCTTTATTCCAAGTCTAAGTTGTTGTGGGGATTGATATAGTGAGAATTTGGTTAAATTCTATTCTGCTTTTAGTACGGGGAAAATCTCGGAAATTTATGATTTCAAAATAAAACAAGTTCCTCATTGGTCAAAATACCTACCAGAGCCATATGATAAGCTTAGTTGAAAATTTCTACTCATATGCTACTTGTTATCTTAGTGAGCTTTGTCAAATTGTTGTGACCTTTGAGTGAAGCTTTCATATTCTTAAAGATCAAGACCCACGTACACACACCACCTCTCACTTGCAATTCCTACACTAGGAGTTAGCAAATATTTTCCATCATCCATCCACAAAAAAAATGCTCCATGTTCTATGATTTCCCTCTACAAATATTCTTGATAGAGCATGGGCTATGCAAAAGGAAAAGCATGCCAAAGAAGCATGGCAAAAATAAGAGAAAAAGAAAAGCATGCCAAAGAGCATGGCAAAGAGAAGGAGAAAAAGAAAAGCATGCCAAGTGGCATGGCAAAAATATGAAAATAAAAGATAGCCCATGTTCTCGAAAATAAATCAAGGAGAGGGAAATTCATCCAAGGAGTTCCACCATTCCACCATTCCACCATATCCCATTCCATTCCACCATATGCCAGTCCACTCATACCCACACACTTGCACGTCTCGATCTTAAGATGTGATTTGTCTCCTCAGAGATCCGGTCTTTGACTTAGCAAAATATAAGATGCATGCATGCCTTCATCCTTTGTCCCTGAGCCACACAGAAAGCCATATTAGATGTTAGAATGCAAAGAAGGCACAAGCTTTTGGTGAGGATTCAAATACACTTGAGTGATTGAGTGTGCCAATGAGGAACAATTTGTAGTTTTCAAAACTTATGAAAAACTCCAAGATGGGATCCTGAACAGAGTAGAGTGGAATAAAACTAAGTTTAAACTGTTCATCTGTCACACCCGGTTTTAGAAAACAAACCGAGTGCACACTGTATGTGTGCCAGGATCAAGTTTCACACATACAGTAAGCCAGAATGTGAATAACAGATAAAGTATCACGCATAATAAACTATATAAGTGACTTACGAGTCTATCAGAGTATACAGCGTATCCTGGAAACGAAGGCTCCAAACTTCACAGGCAGTCGACTGGGGGTTGCGTACGCCTAGAACTCCTCAAAACCAGCAGTGAAAATCCTCTAAATTCTCAAACTGAGCAGCATTCCGGTTGTCGTAGATGCAACAAAAGAAAGAAAGGAAGGCAACAAGTATGAGCACATAACGTACTCAGCAAATGTAATATGACATACAAGGCTGAGGCAAAAAGGTTGGCTGACCATACTGCAGTAAGCACTTTTAGTTGGTCAAGTTTTATTAAGCAACTATTTACTAGCAAATGAAAGTATATACCACCCACAAATTAATGAATGTCATATTCCCAACATAACTCAAGTAACCACGATTTAGATCTTTGTTCAAGTATGATTATCATGTAAGGGTCCAGGCCGCTCTTGACCGTGAGCACGGCTGTTATAACAGTTTTACACTCTGCAGAGGTTGTACACTTTCACCATAAGCCGCGTAAAAGTTCAAAAGAACTTTAAACCCAACCATGCCGAGGGGGCCAATCCTCTTAAATCACACTACCGAGGTGTGACCGCATAGGGACGCTACGAGGCCTTTACAAAGATTCCTTAGTAAATAGTAACCCGCTAAGGTTTCCGGTTCCGAAGCAAAGTATAACCCTCCCTAATGAGGTCTGTCTCTTACCAAAGCCCACAGCTCAAGAGGACCGAGCTATACCCCGTCAACTCGCCGCCCCCCATGCCCCTTTCGGGTAAGGTTACCATCCACTAAAGTCTCTAATTAGTCAGCCAAGACCAGAGCCATATAGTACTTATGGTTGCACTGTTTTCCTGGGTGGTTCTCCATGTTCCGATTAAAAGATATAATCTTGCCAATTAATTATTTAAAAAGAGTATATGGAACATAGAGTAGGGGTTCATTTAACCAATCCCAGTTGAGCAAACTAAGCATCATCTACCATCAAAATTAATTAAGTAACCCAGTTTGAGGGACAGGGAAAATATAGTGGCTAGGTAAATCCTTAAATAGGAACCCATCAAATTAAGACACATGCAGGGGTGGTGAAATTAATAATTATTAGGACATTTGCATGACATAATACACTTGCCTTTCTCCAAAGTATAGCTGCTCAGATTCTCTTCGAAGTCTTCTTCATTTGAACAACGTTCCGTCTACTCGTAGCAATCATCAAGCACAAGAAGAAGCTAAACAAGCAAACAAACAATATACAACTAAGAACAATACACCAATCAAAAGAAAAGCTTTTAAAAGAGCGCACTAACGGATAAGGCTCGATACTATGGTTACGAGAACCTAAGGACCACGAAGACTAAAGAAAGAAAGAAAGATATGAAGGATTCATGGCAGAGCTTTAATTGGCACAAGGAATATCACACGTACAGAGGATTTATGAATACGAGGATCTCAAACCATAATATATTACTTTAATAATTTAATTTTATATTACAATACAATGACATAGTAACTCACACCATATCATTGAAGCAATATAAAGTTAAAAATTAAAATAATATTGATTTGCAGAGAAACCACAACGTAAGAAAAGATCTATACTCAAACTTAGTGATATGGCTCAGAAAAGATGGACTAGCGACAGGATTGCAGAAAAGAGTGTTGCGGACATTGGAAACATTGGCCGATGAATTTATTGGATAAGATAAATGTTGGAGACAGATTGATTGGCAAAACAGAATAGGGACTAAGCGAGAAACGAAGGGTGCACTAACAGGATTGGGTTTAGAGGCATAGGAAAGGCTGAAAACAGAACCACGATTGAAAACTTAAAACTAGCGGAAGACTTTAGATTATGAAAGGAGACACTATACGCGTTATAAATTTTAATTTGATAAAATCATATATAAGAGACTATTTCCTGGAAATTGATTGAATTAAATATGTGAAACCAAGAATGTATTTCATTTATAACTATTCTTTATTTGTAGACATTATGTAATTAAACACATAACTTTAGTAATAAAAACAGATGCGAGCATCTAATTGATTAACTTTTATTAACCATGTTGAACTAATCAATATTATTGATAAAACACCTTTATGTTGACATTCACACAAATTAATACTCATTTAAGAAAGCATTAAGTTTGACGCTAATCACCTTTTAGTTTGAAAACTAGTTTAATACTCATTAATCAATTTTACATAAGCTTATTAAAATCCGAAATATTACTTAATCACATTTTATAGAGAAAACTTAATAGATAGATAATTAATAAGCAAAACGAGAACACTAGAACAAAGTCACATTGAAGGTTTATTAATCAAATTACTTGGAAGTGAAACTTCTAAGTTGGCTTTAATTAAAGGAACATGTTTATCAAATCAAATAACTTTATATCTCTAGTTAAACTAGTCATATTATCATTAAAACATATTTTTATTGATATTAATCAGATTAATATTTATTTTATAAAACCGAAGTTTTAACTTTAATTAGCTTTTAAATTAGAAAACTAGTGGTCATAAACATTAATCAATTTAACATAAGTTTACGAAGAACTTAATTAAATTTTAATTAGAAAGATTATGAATTTATTAATCAAGTTAACTTTCATTTATAAAAACTCGAAGTATAATTCCAATTTGGTTTTAATTTAGAAAAGCTAGTTATCAACACAATAATCATATTAATATTATTCATGAAACCAAAATAATTGTAACCTATCATCTTTTATTTATAAAACTCACTGAATAACATTAATCAAATTCATAGTTGACATGAAAAACCGAGTTGAAACCTTAATTATATTTTAATTTAGAAAGACACATTAAAATAGCCTTTAATTGAATTAATGTTAAATAAAATTCAGAAATATTTATCATGGTAAATAACAGTACTAACGCGTAGTTTAAGTTGATACGAAGCTAACGCAACAAAAACGGATTAAAACGGAGTTAAAACGCAAAAGATACGATTTTTCTAAGGTTCAGGGACTCGTTGGCAAAGTTTTAAAAGTTCCAGGGGCTAAAACAGAAGAAAAAGGATCTATTCGTAATTATTTTCAATTTAATTTGGACTGCGGGTTGATTTCCAAATTCCTGAAGGACTCTTATGCAAAACCTCCTCTGTTGACCGGTATCCTTGGGATTGACTCGGGACGCGGTCTATTCTCGATCGTTGGATTGTGATCTAACGGCCAGGAAACGGATTGGGCCGAGGTGACGTCGGCGACGACGACGAGCGTCGGCGGCGAGAGGCGCGCACGGCGGCGCATCGCCGGAGATACAACGGAAACGAGCTATGCTGCACCAAATCGGACGCGACTTGGACAGGGAGAAAGAGGGGGAAACGGCGAACTCACCCCGGGGGTTATTGACGAGGAGTGAGCAGCGACGGTGGTCGGCGACGTGAGAAAGCGGCGGCGGAGCTCGGCCTCTCCCGCAACAGGAGCACCAGGGGCCAAAACTCGACGAGAAGCAGCGGAATTAGAGCACGACGACGAGAGGAAGCTTCTGGCGGCCTTGGCTTCCTACCCCGAGCAACGACGGTGAAGATTCGCCGGCGATGGCGGACGGCGACACTGGAAGCCGACGAGCGATTAAGCACGGAGCGGAGCCAAACTCAAGGCAAGAACAAGGTGACGAGTTCGGGGGCACCAAGACGAACCTCCAGAAGTGCTTCACGGCGAGCGCAAGGCGACAACGACGAGGATCGACGACGGCGGCGCTCGGACGGCTCGGGAATCAAGGGATTGCGGCTCGACTTTGATGGAAAGTTGCGGCCGATGCGCGCGATTAAATAGGCCGGGAAAAAGGCTCGAGCAGGCGTGAAGAGGAGGGACTCGGCGGCGAAGTCGGAGGCGGAGAGGATCGGAACTCGGCGTCGGGCGGAATCCCGGTCGGAGACGGGAGGAAGAAGAACGGCCTGACGGCCGGGCCCCACAGTCAGTGAAACGCGAGAGAGAGGACACGACGGAGGGAGGAGTATAGCGGGCCAGCATTGGGCCGGGAGTGAAGCGGGCCGGCGAAGCACATTGGGCCGGAAGCGATGAAAGAGAGAGCGGGGAGAGAAAACAGACTGGGCCGAAGTTCAAGGAGCAAAACCGAACCTAGACGAAAGTCCAGGGGCTGAAACTGAACTCAGATATTTTTAACTTTTCTAAAACTCAAACAAAATCAAATCAAATTCGAATTTAAACAGAATTTAAATTCCAACTTGATTCACTAGCAACCAAAAACATATGCAACAGCATGAATGCAACAAAAACTTATTTTGACTAAAATAATTATTTAATGTGATATTTAAATTGTTAAAAAGGCTAGAAATTCCAATTAATTCCTAGAAAATTTATTTAAGCCTTAATAAATCCTAGAAAATTCATAGGGTTGCTTCAGTTGAATTGTGATGAATTTTAGAGTGTTATAAACATATGTTGTTTTGATATTAGAATACATGTATTTATATTATATACATATTACATTCTCTGTTAATTATTTAAACCTTGGAAAATTTTATAAATTAAACAGATTCATTCCAAATTTTATAAAATTTTATAAACTTTATAAATTTTATATATAAATATTTATTTTGTTTTATTCATTGTATTTATTTATATTATTTATTCACATCCCAAATTTAGAAAATTTGGGGTGTGACATCATCCTTTCAACCGCCCAAGATAAGGAGATTGCTATAAGCCCGATAGGTAAAGAGGTGATTTGAAACTTTGCCTATGATTCAAGTATTTTTGAAGACTAGTTGTTTATAAAGTTACCTGCAAAAGAAATAACATTGTAGCAACTCCTGATCCACCGAGCCTAAGTTTATATCTTTGCTCGAGGACGAGCAAAGAGCTAAGCTTGGGGGAGCTTGTTGGCGGTCGTTACAGCCCAAATCCGACCACCAATACTCGGGAATAAACGAGGTTATATGCAACATTCCATGTACTTAGGTTTTATTTCTAATAAAGTTCCACGAGTTTTGGTGAGTGTCACTTGTGCAGGTACAACTACGACAAATACGCGCTATTGGGGTCGAAAATGAGCTAATCGGCCGAACGACTCCGTTCGGCCGGTTACCCCCTTAGCCGAACAAGACGAGAAGCACAACCGGAGGCCGTCCACGTCAGCAATGACCAAGCGACGACCGAGCACGACACTTGGACCACTGCCACGTCACTTATGGGCCCACACAACACGAAGGACACCATCAGGAGCCGGCCCAGGAGGTCCAAGATCTAGAGGCGGTGCAGGGGGACGCTGCTGGGCCGAAAGCCCAGTTCGGCCGAACATAGGCGGTTCGGCTGAACCGCCCCCAAGCTAGCACCACCTCCCAGGAGCGCATCTAGGCTGTGGGAGCAAAGGACGGTGCATCCCACGGTTCGGCCGAACTGGGCAGTTTGGCCGAACCGGAGGATTCGGCCGAATTGGCCGGGCACCGCCTCCTCAATCCCTTGGCTGCTACTCAAGCTCCACCGACCTGTTTAGCTATAAATACAAGTGTCCAATGCCCGGTTTCACACACACCAAGCCAAGGAGCTCATTTCCACTTTCATTCTAGTAGAGTTAGGATAGTTTAGTTGGGAGTTAGAGTTGAGTCGAGCTTTGCCTCGGAGGTTCCGGAGTCGTCTTCAGAAGCTCTGGTATAAGCTCTTGTATCTTTTACCTTTTCCTTTTGTAAGACTTTCAGTTATCAATATAGTTACCTTTATCTTATTGCCTTTGTCATTTATATCTTGCTTCTACTTTATCCTAGTTGCAGCATATATCTTGTTTAGACTATAGTCAGTTATAGTTCTAGTGCTTGTAGTCTTGTTTAAGTCTTTGTCTTGGCTGGTTCTTCGATCTTGCTTGATACTAGAGGTGAATTGTCACCAAGAGTATTGAAAAGGTTGCTTGCTCTTGCTAGCAGAGTAAGTAGTCGTTGCCTAGTGTAGGAGTGGTTCCTAGACTAGTCGGTGGCCTTAGTTTATTCCCGTCGCAACGGAGGTGGTAGCCGGGAGGTGGTGACAGCCCTTTTGGTCTTCGTAGCCCATCACGTTAGTTCCGGTCCGTAGGATCCCCCAGTTGGGAAATAGTGGCACCCCTTCTCATCCCTTTCTGTGTGTTCACTGGTTCCCTTGTCCCGATGCTAAGACATTAGAGTTATCCCAGATCTCCTAGTGCTGGCTCTGTAGCCGCTGTATCTCTAAGCTAGAGTGACATAGGTAGATAAAGTATCCAGGAGTCCTCTATCTCTTCTCGTTGTCCTCCCAGCTATCTATCTCTTCTCTCCCTTACCTGAGTATTCCTTGAGCTGTGTGTCCGGTATATCCACTCCTATCCAATACCGTTATCCCCTGTCTTGTCTAGTCGTGTACCCTTCTCTGATAGTCTCGAATATCTGTTCACTAGTAATCTTGCCAAAGCTTCCCTGCGGAAATATAAATTATGATACCTTGGGATACTCCCAGGTGAAGTGCTACAGTGGTGATTCTGTGCGCTTGCAGAATATTTCTATATTTTACTAAGCCATAAGGAAAACCACTGAAACACTCCTTACCCCAGTACCAGGATTCTCAATTCTGATATTGGATCGTAAGAAGTGCCAACACCAGCGCCGAGCTTTCCCCCCACCCCCCGCGCTAATCTGCCGTAATCACCGGCCGGCTTCCCTGCTCCGCGCTAGTGGGACCCGCAGCGACCTCGCCGAAGATCCCCCCCTACTTCCCTTCCTTCCACCCGCTCTCCTTTCCCTTCCCGAGCCAATCCCCATAAGGAAACGATCCCCCGCGATGGAAGGTCCCCCGCCGGCCCGATTCGCGGCATGGCGCACCCGCTAAGGCAAGTTTTCTCCCCCCCCCGGACTATAAAAACCCCCACCGAAGCCCCCAATCCCCACCAAGTCTCACCCCTCGAGCCCAAGCCCCAGCACTCCTTTCCCCGAGCTCTCCACGCCATCGACGCCAAAGCTCGCCGCCGCCCGTCGATCCCTCACTCGGGGCTGCCTCGGCCTAATTAGGCCACGGGAGTAGCTTCGCCACAAGGTGAGCATCACTCCGACGCCTCTCCCCTCCCGATTTCGTGGCGCGTAGCCTGTTTCCCTTTGCTCGCCGGAGCCCCGACCGCCGGCTCTCGTCGACGGCTGCCATGGTGCCTCTCCGGCCGCCGTAGAGTCCTTAGGTGAACTCGCCGTTCCCCGGTGGTTCTGTAGGGCCTAGCAGCTCACCATTTGGTGCCCCTTATCTCGAGTTGGGTCCCTCTCCGGCGAAGCACCGCCGTTCCCTGTCTGTCGCCGACGACCCTAGTCCCCCCCCCCCGCTTGCTCCCAGCCTTTAGATCCCGATCTGACGGCCCGCAATAACCCCCGCCCAGGTCAATCAGATCAGGTACCGGTCAACCGAGGTGCTTTTTCTAAAGAGCCCCTCGGCTTTAGTCAAATTAACCCGCAGTCCAAGCCAATTCAAATATATTTACAGATAGGTCCTAAATTTTACTTAAAACACCCCTGCACTTTTTAAAATAGAACCCGCGGTCCAGGTCAGCCTTATTTGCACGTTAGCCCTCGGGTTTTAACGCGTAATTACATATAGGTCCTCGGTTTTCTTCAAATAAGCCCCTGGGAACTTTTAAAAATTGCCAGCAGGTCCCTAGAACTTAGAAAACCCATATCTTTTTCCGTTTTAGCTCTGATTAGTGTGATTTTCGCGCTCATGTGTTCGTAGTAAAGCGTAGAATATTTCTAGAACCTTTATATGTACTGTTTCTACTTTGATGTACTATTCTAATAGATTATTATTTGTTTGCATGTATTGGTTTGCGTGCTTGCTTGTATGGTGATTCGTGTCCAGTCGGTGAGCCGTACGCTTTGGACTTCGAGTTTGGTGAGGACTTTCCGGAGCAGGACTCACAGCAGCAGCAATAGCCGCCCTTCGAGGAAGGCAAGTTATAGCATGGACAATCCTTGCTACCTACCCACTTGTAAGAAATTATTTCATACATGCATGTGTCTAAATTGATGTACCTTTAAGGTTGTACCTAGTTTTGTTTCTCCTGTCCTTGTTTACCTTGGGTTTATGCATATGGGTAGAATCTTTGCTATGCACAGCTACTGTCACCTCTGTTTAATTATTAACTTTGACTTAATGGTTCACTTTAACATAATGATAAAACTTGATTTTTAGCAACTTGGTTTAGGGAGCTAGAGCATGTGCTTCGTGCTTTGCTCTAGTGTCTCTCCATAAGGTCTGGTTCTTAAAGCGGTAACCCAGGAGCTTGTCGCCACCGCTAGAACTATCATGGCTCTGGTCTTGGTCAAGTAGCTTGTACATCTCTAGCTTGCCAGTGGTTATCGATGGGCCGACGATGCTATGAGAACCACTCGTGAGTGTATGGTTTGATCCACCGAGGACGGGCGATCCGTCGGCTATGTCCCCGTGAGGCACAGTCCCGTGTTGGGAGTCCGTGCGATGGGGAACTCCACACGTTGCGCATTGTTGAGTGTGATTCCCGCGCTTTGGACGCCATCGAACCCCTTATGGTGTGTCTCCTTAGGCATAAGTCGATCTCGGTGCCTTGGGCCATACTTCCTGTGTTGTACCATAGCGGCCGCTGTCTTGTTAGGGTGTCTTGTGAAAAGCCTCGTAGCGTCCCTATGTGGTCGCACCTCGGAAATGTGATTTGTGAGGTCTGATCCACCTCCGCGTGGTTGGGATTAAAGTTCGTTTGAGCTTTTACGCGACTGGTGGGTAAAGGGCGAAACCTCTGCAGAGTGTAAATCTATCATGATAGCCTTGCTCAGGGTCACGAGCGGCCTGGATCCATTTTGATTAGAAGATGATGTTTATTTATGATTAATGACACTTATACTTTATTAATTGGGTTGCAACTGGGTTCCTTTCACTTGTAGTAACTTGGACAATGTCAAAATGAATCAACTAAAAATGCTAACGCAGTTCAGCCGTGTCTAGCCTTACTTTGAGCCTTCATACACCCGTGCTATACTTGCTAAGTAAATGTTTTACTTACACTTGTCATTATTCAACAAAATCTCGGATGGGTAAACAGATTGGGCTGGGCATGAGTCTGCTGCTGAGTTTCCCGAAGATATACCATACTACTGAGTTGTGGTCTCCCAGTTAAAGTCCCTGTGGATTGCGACTCCATTAGTTTGAGAGTTTATTAGTCTTCCGCTGTATTTGGTTAGTTTATTTATGATGCACTCTATTGTAAAACTTTATTTAATGAAGAATTTATTCAAGCATATGTTCTCTGTTTATCATATTTATTCGCTATATGTGTACTATGACTTTATGGGCACACATATGGCCGCATTCGGGTTTTTGTGAAAATTCGGGTGTGACAGATTGGTATCAGAGCCGTGCTGACTGTAGGATCGCAGCCTAGTTAGAACGGTTGACAATCTTAGGAGACCACCATGATTATGTCTTATATGTCGTCTTGATTCATTTTTTTCAAACCTTAAATCTAGTCAAGTCTTGTGTGAATCATGTCTTTAGGTGCTTGAAATGATTGTCATTATGCTTATGGTTGATTTGGATTTTTTGTAATGATTGTGATGGGCCTAGATGCAAGTCTACTACCATCTAGATGTAGGACTAAGGGTTAAGGACTTTAGTGATTAAATAGAGGGGGTATTCATTTCTCTTGCTCTTTTTCTATTTAAGCCCTCCATCATAACAAATTGGTAAACCTATGAAGCCATAACCATCAGAGTTTTTATGATAATTATTTATTGATGATAGATGGTGAACACAAGGAGCAACCCCGGTGCCAGCGGACTGCCGCCACCACCTCCCACCATTGAGCAGATGATGCTCACGCAGACCCAACTGATGCAGCAGATGGCCCAGACGATGGCGATGATGCAGCAGAACTAGCAGAATCCGCAGCAGTACAACATGCCGCCCCGTGACAAGAGGGGTGAATTCCTGAAGGGACGTCCTCCTACCTTCAGCAAGGCCACCGACCCCCTGCAGGCTGATGATTGGCTCAAGGCGGTGGAGAGACAGCTCGACATTGCACAGTGCAATGACCTGGAGAAGGTGTTGTACGCCGGAGGACACCTGCAGCGACTAGCACTGGACTGGTGGGACTCGTACCAGTACACTCACATTGACCGTACTCAGATCACCTGGCAGGAGTTCCGCAACAGCTTCCACTCCCACCATGTGCCAGAAGCCCTGATGATCCTAAAGAAGGAGTTCCTGGCACTGAAGCAGGAAGGGATGAGTGTCACCGCCTACCGTGACAAGTTCATTGAGTTGGCCCGTTATGCTCCTGAGTACGTGGACACCGACAAGAAGAAGCAGTCCAGGTTCCGTGACGGCTTGCAGGATGCACTGCAGTACCAGCTGATGTGCACCAGGTTCCACAACTTCCAGGAACTGGTGGACAGTGCTTTGATGCTGGAACACAAGCGGCATGAGATGGAGGAGAAGAAGAGGAAGTTCCAGGGCCAACAGATCGGGAGCAGCAGTCGCCCCCATTTCTCTCTTCCTCAGGGCAGTCAGCAGATGGGGAGCCAGCAGCGCTCCCAGAGTCAGCCTGGCCCGTTCAACCGTGGCCAGTATCAGCAGCGCCCCAAGTACCCTCATGTGCCACAGTAGCAGCGTCCTCAGAACCAGCTGCAGGATG
Organism: Echinochloa phyllopogon; assembly: GCA_033239725.1. Classification (NCBI taxonomy): domain Eukaryota; kingdom Viridiplantae; phylum Streptophyta; class Magnoliopsida; order Poales; family Poaceae; genus Echinochloa; species Echinochloa phyllopogon. The sequence continues at coordinate 14,376,159 of BTCW01000015.1, read as the reverse complement.
TCCCAGTGTCACACCCAGATTTTCACAAAAACCCGAATGCGGCCATATGTGTGCCCAGGAAGTCATAGTACACATATAGCGAACAAATATGATAAACAGAGAACATATGCTAGAATAAATTGTTCATTAAATAAAGTGTTTACATCAGAGTGCTTCATAAATGATCTAAACAATAATAGCGGTAGACTAATAACACTCTCAACTAATGGAGCCACAATCCACATGGACTCTGACCGGGAGATCGCAACTCAGTAGTACGGTAAATCTTCTAGAAACTCAGTAGCAGACTCATGCCCAGCCCAATTTGTTTACCCATCTAGGATTTTGTGGAATAAAATAACAAGTGTAAGTGAACAATTACTTAGCAAGTATAGCACGGGTATGAAGGCTCAAAATAGGCTAAACACGGCTTAACTGCATTAGCATTTTTAGTTGGCTCATTTTAACACTAACCAAATTACTACAAGTGAATGAAACCCGATTGTAACCCAATTAATAAAGTATAAGTGACATTAAACATAAATAAACATCATCTTCTAATAAAAAAGGATCCAGGCCGCTCATGACCCTGAGCAAGGCTGTCATGATAGATTGTACACTCTGCAGAGGTTTCGCCCTTTACCCACCAGCCACGTAAAAGTTCAAAAGAACTTTGCACCCAACCACGCACATCAACACTACCGAGGTGTGATTGCATAGGGACGCTACGAGGTTTTTCACAAGACACCCTAACAAGACAGTGGCCGCTAAGGTACAATAAGGTGGTGAGACTCTAGGCACCGAGATCGACGTACGCCTACGGAGTCACACCATAGGGGGTCGATGGCGTCCAGAGCGCGGGTAACCGTTCTCGGTGGAATCAAGAAACACCTCGTGCCTTACTTCTCATAATGCCGTCGGCCCCACTGGTAACCACTGGCAAGCTAGAGACGTACAAGTTACTTGACCAAGACCAACGCCATAATAGTTCTAGTGGTGGCGACAGGCTCCTGGGTTACCGCTTTAAGAACCGAACCTTACGAAGAGACACTGGAGCAAAGCACACAGCATATGCCCCAGCTCTTTAAACCATGTTGCTAAAAAGTAAGTTTTGTCATTAATGTTGAAGTGAACCATTAATTCAAAATTAATAGTTAAATAAAGGTGATAGTAGCTGAGCATAGCAAAATCTACCCTTATGCATAAACCCAAGTTAATCAAAGGATAGGAGTAAACAAACTAGGTACAACCTTAATAGGACATCAAATTTAGACAAATGCATATGATAGTAAATGTATGTAAAAAGTGGGTTTAGGTAGCAAGGATTTTGCATGCTATGACTTGCCTTCCTTGAAGGGCGGCTGCTGCTGCTGCTGCTGTGGGTCCTGCTCCTGAAAGTCCTCCACGTACTCGAACTCCAAAGCATACGGCTCACCGACTGGACACGAATCACCATACAAGCGAGCACGCAAACCAATACATGTAAACAAATAATAATCTATTAGAACAGTACACCAAATAGTAGAAACAGTACATAAAAAGTTTCTAGAAATATTCAACGCTTCACTACGACCACATGAGCGCGAAAATCACACTAATCGGAGCTAAACGAAAAAGATATGGGTTTTCTAAGTTCTAGGGACCTGCTGGCAATTTTTAAAAGTTTCCAGAGGCTAGTTTGTGAAAAACCAGGGACCTAAACATAATTTCATATAAAAACCCGAGGGCCTACGCGTGAAAACACTTAGTTAGGACTGCGGGTTCTATTTTTCAAAAGGGCAGGGGGTTTTCCATAAAAACCAGGACCTAAATGGAATTATTTTTGAACTGGCTTGGATGGCGGGTTGAATATCGGAGAGTTGGGGGGCTCTTTAGCAAAAATACCAGCATTGACTGGTATCCTCTGTTTGACTCGGGGGGCGCGGGTGTTTATGCGCCGTCGGATCAGGATCCGACGGCTCGGAGTGGGTGGGGCGGATGGGAAAGGTGGGCAGCAACAGCAGGGACGGTGGCGCGGCTCGGGGGCGCCAGCGCTTCGCCGGAGCAGCGGCTAGATCGAGCTACGGAGCTCCAATCGAAAAAGGGTTTGGTCCTGGAGCATCGTGAGGGGATGGCGAGTTCACCTAGGGTGCTCGAGTCGAGGGGGGGTCAGTGGGGGCGGCGCACGACAGCAGCCGGTGGAGTGGAACTTCGGTGAGAGTGGGCAAGGGCGCTAGGGGACGTGAGAGAGAGAGAGAGAGAGAGAGAGAGGTGGCCCGGGGTGCTGCTCACCTCCTAGCGAAGCTGCTGGAGGGCTCAATTTGACCCGAGCGGCGATGTGGCGGCCGGTGGATGGTAGCGGAGCTCGAACGGGGAAGGAGGGCGGCGGTGTTGCGCGGAGATGGCGATGTGGGGAGGGGGGCTCGGGAGGCGTGGGAGAGGGATGGTGAAGGCTCGGGGGCTTGCGGGAGTGCTTAAATAGGGCTCAGGGGGGCCATTAGGCAGGCGAGTTGGAGATCGGAGGCGGCCGGCGATCAGGGGGGGGAGGGGGAGAGTTTGCTATGGGGGGGCTGCCTTCCTTGCTTGGGTGTGCTCGGGATGGAAGGGGAGCGTGGGGAAAGGTGGCAGGGAAGCTCGGTGTGGTCCACGGGGCGCGGGCAGGGGCAGGTCGGCCAGCAATCGCGGCGCTGATCACGCCGGGGGGAAGCTTCGGGCGCTGGCGGGAGGAGGGGGACGAGCCTGACATGTGGGCCCCGCTGGCCAGGGAGAGAGAGGAAGGGGGCGCGAGCGTGCCTGTGCGAGGAGCGGTGGGCCGAGCGGGAGACGAAGGCCCAAGTGGAGAGGAGGGTGGCGAGTTGGGCCGGAGATGGACAAAGAAAAGGCCCAGGGGGGAGGGAAGGTGATTGGGCCGCGGGGAAAAAGAGGGGGGCTGACTGAGTTTGGGGAGAAGTAGAGGGGGAGAAAGTGGACCAGGGAAAAGTTCAGGGGGGAAAAGTGAACTCGACTGAGAATAACTTTTCTAGGACTCCAAACAAGGTGATTCAAATTTGAATTTATATAAATTTAAATTCTCGTTCTAATCACAAGCAATACAAAAATAAATGCAACAGCATGAATGCAACAAAAATATTTCTACAACTTATATTTGATTTTCATTTTCATAATTAATTCATTTAACCTATTTTAATTATGAACAATTTAAATAAATGCCAATTAATTTCTAAAGATTTTAAATAGGCAATTTTTGGGTGTTACAAACCTACCTCCTTAAGATGAATATCGTCCTCGAGATTCGGATGTAGATGCGAAGAGCTGCGGGTACTCGGTCTTGAGATCTTCCTCCCGTTCCCAAGTGGCTTCATCCTCCGAGTGTGGGCTCCACTGTACCTTGCACATCCGGATGACTTTGTTCCTTATGACCCTCTCAGATACCTCGAGAATCCTGACTATATACTCTTCGTAAGTGAGGTCCTCTTGCACATTCAGCTCATCTATCGGGATTTTCACTCCAGGCACCCGCAAACATTTCCTCAGCTGTGACACACGGAACACATCGTGCACCCCGACCAATCTCTCAGGTAGTCCCAACTGATATGCCACTTCACCTTTCCTTTCAAGTGTATGGAAAGGTCCGATGTATCGAGGTGCTAGCTTTCCCTTGACATTGAACCTCTTCGCGCCCGTCATCGGTGACACCTTGAGGTACACAAAATCTCCAACTGCGAAACTGAGATCCCTCCGTCTGACATCAGCATACTCTTCTGCCTGGACTGTGCCACCTTCAAATTCTGCCTGATCACTTGGACTTGGCATTCTGCATCTCTGAGTATCTCAGGCCCAAAGACTTTACTCTCTCCAGTCTAATTCCAGAACAGTGGTGTTCTGCACTTCCTACCATACAAAGCCTCAAATGGTGCCATCTGCAGACTCTTCTGATAGCTGTTGTTGTACGAGAATTCTACGTAGGGTAATCTCTTGTCCCAGCTAACACCATACTACAGTGCACAAGCCCTCAACATGTCCTCCAGAATCTGATTAGTCCGCTCTGTGTGTCCATCTGTCAAGGGGTGGTAAGCTGAACTAAACTGCAACTTAGGGAGCGTTTGGTTCGCTGCCCTAGCGAGCCTGGCTAGCATCAGCCATGCAGACCCTTCAGAGCCAGGCTCAGCATGTGCAAGACGGTTGTGTTTGGTTACATGGCTCAACAGATGTAGGCTTCTAGGAGCAATTGTTTGGTTATACGCAGTTGCATCAGATTTGAAATGGAGATGCATATAAGTTTGTTTGGTTTACTGCGTACATGGAGATCTAATCACCTCTTACATGCATCGGTAAGGTTACCACTAGCTAGTCCAAGAGAAAAACACAGTTGTAAAGCAAATATTGCATCAACTTGGCAACCAAATTTATAATGATCACAGCCTGAACTAATATGATTGCTGCCTCTGCCAATATCAGTACATTTTTCCAGTTTGCACCTCCTCTGTTCATCACTGCAGCAGGTACAACGGGATCAACTTTAGGTTGGATACGTTGATAACCAGAGAACACTGCCATGGTGTCTTCTTTAGTCTTGTATTTTTTATAGCATGCTCCCTTCAAGCCAGAGCCTTAGCAACTTGGTTCAAATGCACCTCCTTAAAACCTTTGTCAGTTTTGACTCCAGTGGAAATCAGTTGACACATTCGGCGAAGCACAAAGGAAGACATGACATTGGTCCACCTCATTGCACCCCTAGCCTGCTGCCCAGCAGCTCCAGCCTGGCCAGCACCAGCAGGCAAGCCAGCACCAGCAGGCTGGCCGGCACCAGCAGCAGGCTGAACAGCGGCTTGGGCAGTGGCTTCAGCAGCCTCAAGCTCCTCAATCAAATCAAAGTCAAGTTGGGCCATCTCCTAATGCCAATGGATCAACCCAACTTAGAAAATAAGAAGGAAACAACATATGGGTATATAGTTATAGTAATAAATACAAAAAAATCATCATAGCATACAACACCTCCTTAAAATGTCTATGCACTGTCTCTGTAGACCTTCTCCAGTTTTGATGTATGACTCTGTAACGCTGGTTGTGGCCAACCATGTGAAGAAACATTGCAACCTGCTCTTCTACAGTACTATGCACGGTGTCTCTAAGCAAATTTCTGTCCTTAAGCAAATTACATAGCTGAAAAAAAGGGGCTCTTCTCATGCGTAGCATGTCTACACACTCAGTATCATTACAGTTGTAAATTTTATCCAAGTTTTTCTGCCTTTCTTCATCCATAGAACTCAATGGAGCATAGCTAATCCAAGGCCATGAGTTTTGATCCAACCTAATCCTACTAAACATGAATGCATACATAGAACCAACTAGAGCAGCTGCTCGAATAATAAGCATGCGTTTCTTTTCTTCCAAATCCATATGTGCAAATACAAAAACAACAAACAACATTGATTTAGTGGCACAGACAAGTGCTCCAATTAACAGAAACAAGTGCTCAAGACATGACTAATTTCAAAATAAAAACAAACATCATCGGCATGGACAAGTGCTCAAGAAATTTAACAACAATCATCATTGGCATGGACAAGTGCTCAGGAAATTTAACAACAATCATCATTGGCATGGACAAGTGCTCAAGAAAAATAATAGGATCCATCATTGGCATGGACAAATTCAATGCTCAAATTCAATCTCCATCACTACCAACTAACATAACAGTGATGGACCAATCAACGTTGTATCATATGTATAGCACCCAAAGCACGTAACAAGTACAAAATCCTCAGGATTTATAAAACAAATGACAAGAACCATCGATACAGAGAGAGGGAGATTGGAGTATTTGTAGTTTTACCGCAGCAGCAAGCAATGAGTCAACAACACCAGCGAACAGAAAAAGAACAACCAGATCTGCACCCCTACACAAACAATAAACCAAATCTAAATGCACCCATATCGAATACATGACGAACTATATGTACAAATTCAGATCCATAAGGCAAGAACTCGATTCCATACCGTAGTACTACTCAATGACCAGATCCACTCGGAAATCTGCACATATTACGCGAGAAGTTAGGGATTCAACGATTTTTGGATCTACTGCTAGGAAATCACAAGACAAAAAGGGGAAATCAAGGGCGATGAAAACAACACTTGCCTATTCACCGGTGGATCTTCCTAATCACAACTACAATACATAGAACAACAGAGATGGGGGGATTAGGTCAGCGGGAAATCGCAGGAGGGAGGAGGAAGGAGAAGGGTTTTCACCTGGAACAACAGATGAAAGAACAGAGATGGAACGAGAGAATACGCAATGGAGGGGATGGTAGAGGCGAGGGAGGGAGGAGGGAGGAGGAAGGAGAAGGGTTTTCACCTGGCGGCCGAGAGAGGAGCGAATGGCGAGAGCGGGGAAGAGCGGCGGCGGAGACGAGGATATATCGGCGGTGAATGGCGCGAAAGGGAGGTAACCCTAGGGTTTTCCCGCGTGCACGCGCTGATGCGGCCAAAATACGCGCGCGCTGCACTGGAGGGCACCGCGCGAGCCAGGCTCCACGGAAACACCCAATTTTTTCGCACCGTGCGAGCCTGGCTGAGCGGGCTCTTTTGCATCGTGGGGGCCTGGCCCAACACTTGGTGTAGGCATCCAAAAATGGGCTACCTGCATCCGGCAAACCTGGATGGGCTGGATGCAGTCATCCAAACGCGCCCTTAGTGCCACATGTGTCGCAACGTCACGCTTCAATCCATACCAGCAGAATCTTTCCTTGATATCTTGGTACATCTTGCTGCTTCCTGGGTGGATCGAGTATGCCGAATCATGCGCTTCTCTTAGGATCGTGTCCTTGATCTGCGCTATATCGGGCACACATATCCTCTTTCCGTGCCACAAGGTTCCTTGTTCATCCACTTGGAAACCAGGGGCCTTTCCTAGGGAAACATTTTCCACAATCTCCTTGATCTTTTCATCACCAAGCCGTCGTTTCCGGATCTCCTGCTCAAGAGTTGGTTCTACCGTCATCTCTGTGATGTTGGTCACGAACCCCAGACTCATCTTCTCAAATTCCCGGCTGAGTTCTTAGGCAGACAATGGCCGGTGATCCTGTTCACATAGCTTCTTCTGCTCAGAGCATCTGCCACCAAGTTAGCCTTCCCTGGGTGGTAGTGGATCTCCAGATCATAGTCCTTGATCAACTCCAACCATCGGCGTTGCCTCATATTCAGTTCTGACTGAGTGAAGACATACTTCAGGCTCTTGTGATCGGTGTAGATGTCACACTTATGCCCAATCAGGTAATGCCTCCAAATCTTCAAAGCATGCACCACAGCTTCCAACTCCAAATCATGTGTCAGATAGTTCTGCTCATGCTTCCGCAAATGTCTGTATGCGTATGCCATGACTCTCCCTTCCTGCATAAGTACACACCCCAGTCCTAGACGGGTTGCATCGCAGTAGATGGAGAAGCTCTTGGCTATGTCAGGCAATACCAGTACAGGTGCTGTTGTCAGCCTCTTCTTCAACTCTTCGAAGCTGGTTTGGCACTCCTCTGTCCAGGTGAACTTGGCATTTTTCTCCAATAACGCCGTCATGGGTTTAGCAATCTTGGAGAATCCTTCAATGAAACGCCGATAATATCCGGCCATTCCAAGGAAACTCCTGATCTCGCTGACATCCTGAGGTGGGTTCTAGCTCAACACATCATTAACCTTCTTTGGATCGACTGCTACTCCTCCATTGGATAGCACGTGTCCCAAGAATGTCACTTCCTTCAGCCACAACTCACACTTGCTCAACTTGGCATATAGCTGATGTTCCCGGAGTCTCTGCATCACCATCCTCAAATGATCTTCATGTTCCTCTTCATTCTTGGAGAAGACCAGAATGTCATCAATGAACACCACCACGAACTTGTCAAGGTAGTCCATGAAGACACTATTCATCAAGTACATGAAGTATGCAAGAGCATTGGTCAGTCCAAAGGACATCACCGTGAACTTGTACAACCCGTACCGAGTAGTGAAAGCCTTCTTGGGTATGTCTGACGACCGGATCCTCATCTGATGATAACCCGATCGAAGGTCTATCTTGGAGAACACACAAGCTCCCTTCAGCTGATCAAACAAATCATCAATCCTTGGCAGCGGGTACTTGTTCTTGACGGTCACTTCATTGAGGGCTCGATAGTCCACACACATCCTCTGTGTCCCATCCTTCTTGTCCACGAACAGTACTGGTGCTCCCCATGGTGAAGCACTAGGACGAATATACCCCTTGGCTAGCAAGGAGCTTAATTCCTCCTTCAGTTTCACCAGCTCCTTCACTCCCATTCTATATGGCCTTTTAGCTATAGGTGCAGTGCCAGGTTTTAGTTCAATAATGAATTCAACTTCACGTTCCGGGGGCATACCTGGCAATTCCTCAGGAAACACATCCGAGAACTCGCTCACCATCCTGATGTCGGCGGGAGCTGCTCCATCAGCTTGATTGACTTGATTATGCTCCAATGGAGTGACTACTTGGTACTCCACCTTATCTCCGGATGCTGCCATCATATCTGGCTAGCTAGATCACTACATCATATCTGGCTAGCCAACTCATACCCAGAATCAGGTTGAAACCAATAGACTCTAGGACGATCGGGCGTGCCTTGAAGTCTACCCCCTTATGGTGACAATGACATGGGGACAACGTAGAGTGGTGCGCTGTTCCCCTCCTGGTGAGCTAACTAGCATAGCATTCTTCATGGGTAGTAATGCCACTAAGTTCTTTTTAACAAAAGCAGCAGATATGAAAGTATGCGAAGCTCCGGAATCGAACAAAATAGTCAGAGGGGTGGAGTTGACAGGGAACGTACCCACTACCACATCAGTGGCTCCCTCAACGGTCTCCGCCCCAGTGTGGTTGAGCTTTCCTCTGGTGGGGTTCTGCGGAGCATGGTTGGACCCTGCTGCGGACCCTGCTGCTGATTCTGTGGTAGACCAGCCCTCTGATTGTTGTTCTGGCCGGCGGCGTTCTGGGTCTTGTTGGGGCAGACATTGGCATAGTGCCCCTATTCTCCACAGTGATAACACACTGTGGGGGTCACTAGCGTGTTGTTGACGGGGTTGGGGTGCTGAACGGGGCCCTACTACACCAGGTTGCGCTGAGCTGGAGCATTCTGCAGCTGGATCTGAGGACGCTGCGGCTGTGGCACCTGGGGGTACTGGGGGCGTTGCTGGTGGTGGCCACGGTTGAACGGGCCATGCTGACTCTGGAAGCACTGCTGGCTCCCAATCTGCTGACTGCCCTGAGGAGGAACGAAACGGAGGCGACTGGTGCTCCCGATTTGCTGGCCCTGGAACTTTCTCTTCTTCTCCTCCATCTCACGGCGCTTGTGTTCCAGCATCAAGGCACCGTCCACCAGTTCCTGGAAGTTGGGGAACCTAGTGCACATCAGCTGGTACTGCAGAGCATCCAGCAAGCCGTCACGGAACCTGGGCTGCTTCTTCTTGTCGGTGTCCACGTCTTCCGGAGCATGGCGGGCCAACTCGATGAACTTGTCACGGTAGGCTGTGACACTCATCCCTTCCAGCTTCAGGGCCAGGAACTCCTCCTTCTTCAGGGTCATCATGGCTTCTGGCACGTGGTGGGAGAGGAAGCTGCTGCGGAACTCCTGCCAGGTGATCTGAGTATGGTCAATGTGAGCGTACTGGTACGAGTCCCACCAGTCCAATGCCGGTCCCTGGAGCTGTCCTCCGGCGTACAACACCTTCTCCCGGTCGTTGCGCTGTGTGATGTCGAGCAGTCTCTCCACTGCCTTGAGCCAATCATCAGCCTGAAGGGGGTCGGTGGCCTTGCTGAAGGTAGGAGGACGCCCCTTTAGGAATTCACCGCTCTTGTCACGGGGCGGCATGTTGTGTTGCGGTGGATTCTACTGGTTCTGCTGCATCATCGCCATCGTCTGAGCCATCTGCTGCATCAGCTGGGTCTATGTGAGCATCATCTGCTCAATGGTGGGAGGTGGTGGCGGCAGTCCGCTGGCACCGGGGTTGCTCCTTGTGTTCACCATCTATCATCAATAGATAATTCTCATAAAATTCTGATGGTTATGGCTTCAGAGGTTTAGTAATTTGTTATGATGGAGGGCTTAAATAGAAAAAAAAGAGCAAGAGAAATGAATACCCCCTCTATTTAATCACCAAAGTCCTTAAACCTTAGTCCTACATCTAGATGGTAGTAGACTTGTGTCTACGCCAATCACAATCATTACAAAAATCCAAATCAAGCATAAGCATAATTACAATCATTTCAAGCACCTAAAGACACGATTCACACAAAACTCGACTAGATTTAAGTTTTGAAAAAGTGAATCTAGACGACATATAAGACATAATCATGGTGGTCTCCTAAGATTTGTCAATCGTTCTAACTAGGCTGCGATCCTACAGTCAGCACGGCTCTGATACCAATTTGTCACACCCGGATTTTCACAAAAACCCGAATGCGGCCATATGTGTGCCCAGGAAGTCATAGTACACACATAGCGAACAAATATGATAAAAATAGAACATATGCTGGAATAAATTCTTCATTAAATAAAGTGTTTACATCAGAGTGCTTCATAAATGATCTAAACAATAACAACGGAAGACTAATAAAACTCTCAACTAATGGAGCCGCAATCCATAGAGACTGTGACTGGGAGATCACAACTCGGTAGTACGGTAAATCTTCTGGAAACTCAGCAGCAGACTCATGCCCAGCCCAAATTGTTTACCCATCCGGGATTTTGTAGAATAAAATAACAGGTGTAAGTAAACAATTACTTAGCAAGTATAGCACGGGTATGAAGGCGCAAAATAGGCTAGACGCGGCTTAACTGCATTAGCATTTTTAGTTGGCCCATTTTAACACTAACCAAATTACTACAAGTGAATGAAACCCAGTTGTAACCCAATTAATAAAGTATAAGTGACATTAAACATAATAAACATCAACTTCTAATAAAAAAGGATCCAGGCCTCTCGTGACCCTGAGCAAGGCTATCATGATAGATTGTACACTTTGTAGAGGTTTCGCCCTTTACCCACCAGTCGCGTAAAAGTTCAAAAGAACTTTGCACCCAACCACGCACATCAACACTACCGAGGTGTGATTGCATAGGGACGCTATGAGGTTTTTCACAAGACACCCTAACAAGACAGTGGCCGCTAAGGTACAATAAGGTGGTGCGACTCTAGGCACCGAGATCGACGTACGCCTACGGAGTCACACCATAGGGGGGGTCGATGGCGTCCAGAGCGCGGGCATCGCACCCAACAATGCGCAACGTGCGAAGTTCCCCGTCGCAGGGACTTCCAACACGGGACTGGGTCTAACAAGACCTAGCCGACGGGGCTACCGTCCTCGGTGGAATCAAGAAACACCCCGTGCCTTACTTCCCATAACGCCGTCAGCCCCACCGGTAACCACTGGCAAGCTAGAGATGTACAAGTTACTTGACCAAGACCAGATCCATAATAGTTCTTACGGAGAGACACTAGAGCAAAGCACACAGCACATGCCCCAGCTCCCTAAACCATGTTGCTAAAAAGCAAGTTTTATCATTAATGTTGAAGTGAACCATTAAGTCAAAATTAACAGTTAAATAAAGGTGATAGTAGCTGCGCATAGCAAAATCTACCCTTATGCATAAACCCAAGGTAATCAAAGGATAGGAGTAAACAAACTAGGCACAACCTTAATAGGACATCAAATTTAGACACATGCATATGATAGTAAATGTATGTCAAAAGTGGGTTTAGGTAGCAAGGATTGTCCATGCTATGACTTGCCTTCCTCGAAGGGCGGCTGCTGCTGCTGCTGCTGTGGGTCCTGCTCCAAAAAGCCCTCCACGTACTCGAACTCCAAAACGTACGGCTCACCGACTGGACACGAATCACCATACAAGCGAGCACGCAAACCAATACATGCAAACAAATAATAATCTATTAGAACAATACACCAAACAGTAGAAACAATACATAAAAAGGTTTTAGAAAGTTTCAACGCTTCACTACGAACACATGAGCGCAAAAATCACACTAATCGGAGCTAAAACGAAAAAGATATGAGTTTTCTAAGTTCTAGGGACCTGCTGGCAATTTTTAAAAGTTTCTAGGGGCTAGTTTGTGAAAAACCAGGGACCTAAACATAATTTCGTATAAAAACCCGAGGGCCTACGCGTGAAAACACCTAGTTAGGACTGCGAGACCTAAATGGAATTATTTTTGAACTGGCTTGGATGGCGGGTTGAATACCGGAGAGTTGGGGGGCTCTTTAGCAAAAATACTGGCGCTGACCGGTTTCCTCGGTTTGACTCGAGGGGGCGTGGATGTTTGTGCGCCATCGGATCAGGATCCGACGGCTCGGAGTGGGTCGGGCGGAGGGGAAAGGCGGCCGGCGACAGCAGGGACGGCGGCGCGGCTCGGGGGCGACGGCGCTTCGCCGGAGCAGCGGCTAGATCGAGCTACGAAGCTCCAATCGAGAAAGGGTTTGGTCTTGGAGCATCGTGAGGGGATGGCGAGTTCACCTAGGGTGCTCAAGTCGAGGGGGGTCAGTGGGGGCGGCGCACGACAGCGGTCGGCGGAGTGGAACTCCGGTGAGAGTGGGCAAGGGCGCTAGGGGACGCGAGCGAGAGAGGTGGCCCGGGGTGTTGCTCACCTCCTAGCAAAGCTCCTGGAAGGCTCAGTTTGACCCGAGTGGCGATGTGGCGGCCGGTCGATGGTGGCGGAGCTCGGACGGGGAAGGAGGGCGGCGGTGTTGCGCGGAGATGGCGATGGCGGGGCTCGGGAGGCGCGGGAGAGGGATGGTGAAGGCTTGGGGGCGTGCGGGGGTGCTTAAATATGGCTCAGGGGGGCGCATTGGGCAGGCGAGTCGGAGATCGGCGGCAGCCGGTGATCGGGGGAGGGGGGGAGTTTCCTATGGGGGGCTGCCTTCCTTGCTTGGGTGTGCTCGAGATGGAAGGGGAGCATGAGGAAAGGTGGCAGGGAAGCTCGGCGGGGTCCACGGGGCGCGGGCAGGGGTAGGTCGGCCAGCAATCGCGGGGAGAGGAGGGTGGGGAGCGGTGGGTCGAGCGGGAGGCGAAGGCCCAAGTGGAGAGGAGGGTGGCGAGCTGGGCCGGAGAGGGAGAAAGAAAAGGCCCAAGGGGGGAGGGAAGGTGACTGGGCCGCGGGAAAAAGAGGGGGGGCTGGCTGAGTTTGGGGAGAAGTGGAGGGGGAGAAAGCGGACCAGGGAAAAGTTCAGGGGAAAAGTGATCTCGACTCAGAATAACTTTTCTAGGACTCCAAACAAGGTGATTCAAATTTAAATTTAAATAAATTTAAATTCTCGTTTGAATCACAAGCAATACAAAAATAAATGCAGTAGCATAAATGCAACAAAAATATTTCTACAACTTATATTTGATTTTAATTTTCATAAATAATTCATTTAACCTATATTAATTATGAAAAATTTAAATAAATGCCAATTAATTACTAAAAAATTTTAAATAGGCAGTTTTTGGGTGCTACACCCAGCTCAGCGCCACCAGACGCGGCAAGGTCCCGTTCAGCGCCCCAACCCCGTCAACCACACGCTAGTGGGTCCCAGAGTGTGTTATCACTGTGGAGAGCAGGGGCACTATGTCAATGTCTGCCCCAAGAAGACTCAGAACGCCAACCAGCAAGCCGGACAGTCGCAGGCCAACCGGGGACCCCAGAACCCCGCTAGAGGCAAGGTCAACCACATGGGTGCAGAAAACGCAGAGGGAGCTACTGACGTGGTTGTGCATACGTTCCTTGTCAACTCGACCCCCACAACTGTTTTATTCAATTCTGGAGCTTCGCATGCTTTCATCTCTACTGCATTTGTACACAAGAATATGATGACTCTGCAACCAATGGGGAACCCTATGTTAGTTAGCTCCCTAGGAGGGGAACAGCGAGCCAGCTTACGCTGCTCCAGAGCTGTCATTGCAATAAGGGGGGTAGACTTTGAAGTATATCCCATAGTCCTGAATTCTATTGGGTTCGACTTAATTCTGGGGATGAGTTGGTTAGCCAGATATGAAGCAGTGATCCAATGTGCCAAGAGGGCCGTACAACTGACAGCGAAGTCCGGTGATAAGGTGGAGTACCAGGCGACCAGTTCCTCAGAGCAGTGCCAAGTCAACCAAGCCGAGGGTGCAGCTCCCGCTGACATCAGGGTGGTGAGCGAGTTCTCGGATGTGTTCACCAAGGAATTGCTAGGTATGCCCCCGGAACGTGAAGTTGAATTCATTATTGAACTTAAACCTGTCACTGCACCTATAGCTAAAAGGCCATATAGAATGGGAGTGAACGAGCTAGAGAAACTGAAGGAAGAATTAAGCTCCTTGCTAGCCATGGGGTATATTCATCCTAGTGCTTCACCATGGGGAGCACCAGTACTGTTCGTGGACAAGAAGGATGGGACACAGAGGATGTGTGTGGACTATCGAGCCCTCAATGAAGTGACCGTCAAGAACAAGTACCCGCTGCCAAGGATTGATGATTTGTTTGATCAGCTGAAGGGAGCTTGTGTGTTCTCCAAGATAGACCTTCGATCGGATTATCATCAGATGAGGATCCGGTCGTCGGACGTACCCAAGACGGCTTTCACTACTCGGTACGGGTTGTACGAGTTCATGGTTATGTCCTTTGGACTGACCAATGCTCCTGCATACTTCATGTACTTGATGAATAGTGTCTTCATGGACTACCTTGACAAGTTCGTGGTGGTGCTCATTGATGATATACTGGTCTTCTCCAAGAATGAAGAGGAACATGAAGATCATTTAAGGATGGTGATGCAGAGACTCCGGGAACATCAGCTATATGCCAAGTTGAGCAAGTGTGAATTCTGGTTGAAGGAAGTGGCATTCTTGGGACACGTGTTGTCCAATGGAGTAGTTGTTGACCCGAAGAAGGTTAATGATGTGTTGAGCTGGAACCCGCCTCGGGATATTAGCGAGATTAGGAGTTTCCTTGGGATGGCCGGATATTATTGGCGGTTCATTGAAGGATTCTCCAAGATTTCTAAACCCATGACGGCGTTATTAGAGAAAAATGCCAAGTTCATCTGGACAGAGGAGTGCCAAACCAGCTTCAAAGAGTTGAAGAAGAGGCTGACGACAGCAACTGTGCTGATATTGCCTGACATAGCCAAGAGCTTCTCCATCTACTGTGATGCATCCCATCTAGGACTGGGATGTGTGCTTATGCAGGAGGGAAGAGTCGTGGCATATGCATCAACACAGTTGCGGAAGCATGAGCACAACTATCCGACACATGATTTGGAGTTGGCAGCTGTGGTACATGCTCTGAAGATTTGGAGGCATTACTTGATTGGGCACAAGTGCTCTGAAGAAGTTGGTAAGGGGTCTACCCCGCACAAAGCGAGGATTTGACTCCATTTGGGTGATTGTGGACCGCTTGACCAAAGTGGCACACTTTCTTCCAATGAAGTCCACCTACACCAGAGCTAGACTGGCAGAGCTATACATGGAGAGGATTGTATGCTTGCATGGAGTGCTAAAACGGATAGTATCTGACCGTGGTACTCAGTTCACTTCACACTTCTGGCAGAAGCTGCATGAGTCTATGGACACTAAGTTGCAGTTTAGCTCAGCTTACCACCCCCAGACAGATGGACAGATAGGGTGGACTAATCAGATTCTGGAGGACATGTTGAGGGCATGTGCACTGCAGTATGGTGTTAGCTAGGACAAGAGTTTACCCTATGCGGAATTCTTGTACAACAACAACTATCAGAAGAGTCTGCAGATGGCACCATTCGAGGCTTTGTATGGCAGGAAGTGCAGAACACCACTGTTCTGGAATCAGACTGGAGAGAGTCAAGTCTTTGGGCCTAAGATACTCAGAGATGCAGAGCGCCAAGTGCAAGTGATCAGGCAGAATTTGAAGGTGGCACGGTCCAGGTAGAAGAGCTATGCTGATGTCAGACGGAGGGATCTCAGTTTTGAGGTTGGAGATTTTGTGTACCTCAAGGTGTCTCCGATGAGGGGCATGAACAGGTTCAATGCCAAGGGCAAGCTAGCACCTCGATACATCAGACCTTTCCAGATACTTGAAAGGAAAGGTGAAGTGGCATATCAGTTGGGACTACCCGAGAGATTGGCCGGTGTGCACGATGTGTTCCATGTGTCTCAGCTGAAGAAATGTTTGCGGGTGCCTGAAGAGCAGATCCCGATAGATGAGCTGAATGTGCAAGAGGATCTCACTTACGAGGAGTATACAGTCATGATTCTGGAGGTATCTGAGAGGGTGACAAGAAACAAAGTCATCCGGATGTGCAAGGTACAGTGGAGCCGACACCCGGAGGATGAAGCCACATGGGAAAGGGAAGAAGATCTCAAGACCGAGTACCCACAGCTCTTTGCATCTACATCCGAATCTTGAGGACGAGATTCATCTTAAGGGGGGTAGGTTTGTAACACCCAAAAATTGCCTATTTAAAATTTTTAGTAATTAATTGGCATTTATTTAATTTGTTCATAATTATATAGGTTAAATGAATTATTTATGAAAATTAAAATCAAATATAAGTTGTAGAAATATTTTTGTTGCATTCATGTTGCTGCATTTATTTTTTGTATTGCTTGTGATTCGAATGAGAGTTTAAATTTATTTAAATTCGAAATTGAAACACCTTGTTTTGAGTTGTAGAAAAGTTGTTAGGCCCATAGTTCGCTTTCGCCCCCTAGACTTTTTCGTGGGTTCACTCTAGCTCCCTGTTCTTTCTCTCCAGCCCACTCCTGCTCTCTGCCCGAGCCAGCCCGACACCTCCCCTCCACCTGGGCCCCCTTCCTGAGCCGGCCCAAGCCTTTCCCTCTCGCCCGGCCCACTCGCGCGCTCACCCTACTGCTCGGCCCACCGCTCCCCGCGCCGGCCCAGCTCCGTAGCGCCCCCTCCCTCCTCTCTCTCCCTGGCCAGTGGGGCCTGCTCGTCAGGTTCCTTCTTCCTCCTGCCAGCGCCGAGCTTCCCCACCCATGCTAATCCGCCACGATCACCGGCCGCCTGCCCTACTCCGCGCCAGTGGTACCCGCAGCGACGTCGCCGAAGATCCCCCCCTGCTTCCCTTCCTTCCACCCGCTCTCCTTTCCCTTCCCGAGCCAATCCCCACAAGGAAACGATCCCCCGTGATGGAAGGTCCCCCGTCGGCCCGATTCACGACATGGCGCGCCCGCCAAGGCAAGTTTTCTCCCCTCGGACTATAAAACCCCCCACCAGAGCCCCCAATCCCCACCAAGTCTCGCCCCTTGAGCCTGTTGGCACTTCTTACGATCCAATATCAGAATTGAGAATCCTGGTACTGGGGTAAGGAGTGTTTCAGTGGTTTTCCTTATGGCTTAGTAAAATATAGAAATATTCTGCAAGCGCACAGAATCACCGCTGTAGCACTTCACTTGGGAGTATCCCGAGGTATCGTAAATTATATTTCCGCAGGGAAGCTTTGGCAAGATTACTAGTGAACAGATATTCGAGACTATCAGAGGAGGGTACACGACTAGACAAGATAGGGGATAACGGTATTGGATAGGAGTGGATATACTAGACACACAGCTCAAGGGATACTCAGGTAAGGGAGAGAAGAGATAGATAGCTGGGAGGACAACGAGAAGAGATAGAGGACTCCTGGATTCTTTATCTACCTATGTCACTCTAGCTTAGAGATACAGCGGCTACAGAGCCAGCACTAGGAGATCTGGGATAACTCTAATGTCTTAGCTTCGGGACAAGGGAACCGGTGAACACACAGAAAGGGATGAGAAGGGGTGCCACTATTTCCCAACTGGGGAATCCTACGGACCGGAACTAACGTGATGGGCTACGAAGACCGAAAGCGCTGTCACCACCTCCCGGCTACCACCTCCGTTGCGACGGGAATAAACTAAGGCCACTGACTAGTCTAGGAACCACTCCTACACTAGACAACGACTACTTACTCTGCTAGCAAGAGCAAGCAACCTTGTCAATACTCTTGGTGACAATTCACCTCCAGTATCAAGCAAGATCAAAGAACCAGCCAAGACAAAGACTTAAACAAGACTAAAGCACTATAACTATAACTAACTATAGTCTAAACAAGATATATTTGCTACTAGGATAAAGTAGAAGCAAGATATAAATGACAAAGGCAAAGTGATAAAGATAACTATATTGATACTCAATGTCTTACAAAAGGAAAAGTAAAAGATACAAGAGCTATTACCAGAGCTTCTGAAGACGACTCCGGAACCTCCGAGGCAAAGCTCGACTCAACTCTAACTCCCAACTAAACTATCCTAACTCTACTAGAATGAAAGTGGAAATGAGCTCCTTGGCTTGGTGTGTGTTTACAAGTGAAAGTGACCCTCTATTTATAGTTGCACAGGTCGGTTGAGGCAGGGTAGCGGCCAAAGAAGCCAGGGGGTACCCCCTGGGATTTCGGGCGAGGGGAGGCGTTTCGGCCGAACAGGTCGGTTCGGCCGAACCGACCATCCCAGCGTCTTTGCATCCAACGGCTGTGGGCAGCTCCCTGGAGGCGGTTACGTGCTGGGGGCGGTTCGGCCGAAGGCCCCAGTTCGGCCGAACTGGGCCTGGCCCGTGGCCGGCCTCCCCAGCACCGCCTCTGGTGCCTGGACGTCCATGGGCCGGCCTCTGCTGCTTGGTCTTGAATTGATTCGGCCCAGGATGATGTGTCAGTGCTCCGGGATGTGTTGGCGGTCGCCCACGTGTCATGTGATGTGTTCGCTTCGTCATTATTGACGTGGATGACTCCCGGTGGTCTACTCAGCTAAGGGGGGTAACCGGCCGAACGGAGTCGTTCGGCCGATTTGGTCATTTCCGGCCCCAATAGCACATATTTGTCGTAGTTGTACCTGCACAAGTGACACTCACCAAAACTCGTGGAACTTTATTAGAAATAAAACCTAAGTACATGGAATGTTGCATATAACCTCATTTATTCCCGAGTATTGGTGGTCGGATTTGGGTTGTAACGACCGCCAACAGAGCACAAGCCCCAGCACTCCTTTCCCCGAGCTCTCCACGCCATCGCTGCCGTAGCTCGCCGCCGCCCGTCGATACCTCGCTCGTGGCTGCCTCGGCCTAATTAGGCCACGGGAGTAGCTTCGCCACAAGGTGAGCATCACTCCGACACCTCTCACCTCCCGATTTCGTGGCGCGTAGCCCGTTTGCCTTTGCTCGCCGGAGCCCCGACCGCCGGCTCTCGTCGACGGCCGCCATGGTGCCTCTCTGGCCGCCGTAGAGTCCTTAGGTGAACTCGTCGTTCCCCGCTGGTTCTGTAGGGCCTAGCAGCTCGCCATTTGGTGCCCCGTAGCTCGAGTTGGGTCCCTCTCCGGCGAAGCGCCGCCGCTCAACGCGCCACGCCGCCGCGCCCTGTCTGTCGCCGACGACCCCAGCCCCCCCTCCCCCCACCCCGCTTGCTCCCAGCCTTTAGATCCCGATCTAACGGCCTGCAATAACCCCGACCCAAGTACCGGTCAACCGAGGTGCTTTTTCTAAAGAGCCTCTCGGCTTTAGTCAAATTAACCCGTAGTCCAAGCCAGTTCAAATATATTCGCGATAGGTCCTGAATTTTACCAAAAACACCCCTACACTTTTTAAAATAGAACCCGCGGTCCAGGTCAGGCTTATTTGCGCGTTAGCCCTCGGGTTTTAACGCGTAATTACGTATAGGTCCTCGGTTTTCTTCAAATAAGCCCCTGGGAACTTATAAAAACTGCCAGCAGGTCCCAAAAACTTAGAAAACCCATATCTTTTCCGTTTTACCGCCGATTAGTGTGATTTTCACGCTCATGTGTTCGTAGTAAAGCGTAGAATATTTCTAGAACCTTTATTTGTACTATTTCTACTGTTTGGTGTACTGTTCTAATAGATTATTATTTGTTTGCATGTATGAGTTTGCGTGCTCGCTTGTATGGTGATTCGTGTCCAATCGGTGAGCCGTACGCTTTGGAATTTGAGTTCGGTGAGGACTTTTCGGAGCAGGACTCGCAGCAGCAGCACTTCGAGGAAGGCAAGTTATAGCACGGACAATCCTTGCTACCTAAATACACCTTTTATATTCATTTACTTTCATATGCATGTGTCTAAATTGATGTCCCATTAAGGTTGTACCTAGTTTTGTATATCCTGTTCCTTTGATAACCTTGGGTTTATGCATTGGGTAGAATCTTTGTTATGCACAGCTACTGTCACCAATGTTTAATTATTAATCTTGATCTAATGGTTCACTTTAATAATAATGATAAAACTTGCTTTTTAGCAACATGGTTTAGGGAACCGGGGCATGTGCTGTGTGCTTTGCTCCAGTGTCTCTCCCTAAGCTTCGGTTCTTAAAGTGGCAACCCAGGAGCCTGTCACCACCGCTAAAACTATTATGGCTCTGGTCTTGGTCAAGTAACTTGTACGTCTAGAGCTTACCAGTGGTGACCATTGGGGCCAACGGCGTCTGTGGACACAAGGTGAAAGGGTGCTTCTTGATTCCACCGGGGACGGGTGATCTGTCGGCTATGCCCCCGTTCGGCACAGTCCCGTGCTGAGAGTCCCTGCGATGGGGAACTCCACACGTTGCTCCTGGATGGGTGTGATGCCCGCGCGTCGGATGCCACTGACCCCCTCATGGTGTGACTCCGTGAGCGTACGTCAATCCCGGTGCCTAGGGTCTCACCGCCTTGTTAAACTAGCGGCTACTGTCTTGTTAGGGTGTCTTGTGAAAAACCTCGTAGCATCCCTATGCCGTCACACCTCGGAAGTGTTGATGTGTGTGGTTGGGTGCAAAGTTCCTTTGAACTTTTACGCGACTGGTGGGTAAAGGGCGGAACCTCTGCAGAGTGTACAATCTATCATGATAGTCTTGCTCAGGGTCATGAGCGGCCTTGATCCTTTTTTATTAGAACATGATGTCTATTTATGCTTAATGTTACTTATACTTTATTTAATTGGGTTGCAACTGGGTTTCACATACTTGTAGTAACTTGGATCATGCTAAAATGAATAAACTAAAAGTGCTAATACAGTTAAGCCATGTCTAGCCTTATTTTGAGCCGTCATGTACCCGTGCTATAATTGCTAAGTAATTGTTTTACCTACACTTGATATTATTCAACAAAATCCCGGATGGGTAACAGATTGGGCTATGCATGAGTCTGCTGCTGAGTTCCCTGAGGACCTACCGTACTTCTGAGTTGCGCTCTCTCAGTCAATGTAATAATCATTTATGTTATACTCTGATGTAAACTATTTTATTTCGAGCATTTGTACCATGTTTATCATATTTGTTCGCTGTATGTGTTCTGTGGACTTTCTGGGCACACATATGGCTGCATTCGGGTTTTTTGAAAGTCCGGGTGTGACAGATTGGTATCAGAGCCGTGCTGACTGTAGGATCGTAGCCTAGATAGAATGATCGGTCATAGTCAAGTCTAGTCTTCACTATCTTACTTATAAAAGTGTTGAGTTTTGCAAAACAATGTTCAACGTTTCCTCTACCCAGTCCTTTGAAAAGTTCGGCCGATTTGGTCATTTCCGGCCCCAATAGCACATATTTGTCGTAGTTGTACCTACACAAGTGACACTCACCAAAACTCGTGGAACTTTATTAGAAATAAAACCTAAGTACATGGAATGTTGCATATAACCTCATTTATTCCCGAGTATTGGTGGTCGGATTTGGGTTGTAACGACCGCCAACAGGCTCCCCCAAGCTTAGCTCTTTGCTCGTCCTCGAGCAAAGATATAAACTTAGGCTCGGTGGATCAGGAGTTGCTACAATGTGATTTCTTTTGCAGGTAACTTTATAAACAACTAGTCTTCAAAAATACTTGAATCATAGGCGAAGTTTCAAATTGCCTTTTTACCTATGGGGCTTATAGCAATCGCCTTATCTTAGGCGGTTGAAAGGACGAACAGTTTAAACTCAGTTTTATTCCACTCTACTCTTTTCAGGATCCCATCTCGGAGTTTTTCATAAGTTTTGAAAACTACAAATTGTTCCTCATTGGCACACTCAATCACTCAAGTGTATTTGAATCCTCACCAAAGGCTTGTTCCTTCTTTTCATCTTAACATCTAATATGGCTTTTTGTGTGGCTCAGGGACAAAGGATGAAGGCATGCATGCATCTTATATTTTGCTAAGTCAAAGACCGCATCTCAGAGGAGACAAATCACATCTTAAGATCGAGACGTGCAAGTGTGTGGATATGAATGGAGTGGAATATGGTGGAATGGTGGAATGGAATATGGTGGGATGGTGGAATGTAATATGGTGGAACTCCTTGGATGAATTTCCCTCTCCTTGATTTATTTTCGAGAACATGGGCTATCTTTTATTCTTATATTTTTGTCATGCCACTTGGCATGCTTTTCTTTTTTTCTTCCTCTTTGCCATGCTCTTTGGCATGCTTTTCTTTTTCTCTTATTTTTGCCATGCTTCTTTGGCATGCTTTTCTTTTTGCATAGCCCATGTCTCTATCAAGAATATTTGGAGAGGGAAATCATAGAACATGGAGCATTTATTTTTGTGGGTGGATGATGGAAAATGTTTGCTAACTCCTAGTGTAGGAATTGCAAGTGAGAGGTGGTGTGTGTACGTGGGTCTCGATCTTTAAGAATATGAAAGCTTCACTCAAAGGTCACAACAATTTGACAAAGCTCACTAAGATAACAAGCAGCATATGAGTAGAAATTTTCAACTAAGCTTATTATATGGCTCTGGTAGGTATTTTGGCCAATGAGGAACTTGTTTTATTTCGAAAGCATAAATTTCCGAGATTTTCCCCGTACTAAAAGCAGAATAGAATTTAACCAAACTCTCACTATATCAATCCCCACAACAACTTAGACTTGGAATAAAGCATGTGCTCCCACAAGGTTTTCAGAATCATTTTTACTCATGCCAAATAACTCAAGCACAATCTAGCAACTAGTTGAAACAAAGTACTTGCAAAATTAATGACAGAGCAACTATTCATCATTTCCAAGGTGAGAGGCATATGATTCATTCCATGCATAGTTGGGAGTTATTTTATTCAAGGGAAATATTGTTTAAGGGAAATATTTTTGGTACTTTCATTTTTTTAAATGCAAACTATCATGAAGGGAAATGAAAGGGAAATTAAATGATCAAAGTGCTGGATAAATCGGGACATACCTGGTGGGGGTCCTCCCCCAAGCTTGGACTTTCACTGGTAGGGGTTGAGCCTTGAAAGGTACTAGCTCAACTATTCCGCTTGTTCGTGGATGTCGTGCTGGATAGACGCCACCATCCCGCTATTCTCTTGATGGTACTGAGAATGGCGGGCTAGCGTGTCTTGATTCTCTCGGGTACGGTCGTCGATGAGCTCGACTCGGTCGGAGATGTAGGACAACTCCCGGCCGTAGTCGAAGCGTGCAGACTGTGAGTATCCGGGGAAGTATGGCTGGGAGGCACTGTCGTATCCCCCTCCATACCGACTCCTGGACCACTCAGAGTCCGTGTCCTGGCCGTAGTCCCAGCGTCCTGAGGTGAAGTAGTTCGGCTCCTGATGCTGCCCGGAGCCTCCTGCTCCGGACGTCCCAGCACCGGTATACATGTCGTAGGTGGCCTCAAAAGCGGAAGTGTGTCGGTGCGGCATTTGTGGTGCATCTTCCGGCTCCTGTGGGGTAGCGAGCCCAGCATCACACCTGGCTCGTCCCCTCGTGACGGGTCCGTCACCTGCAACGCTGTGCCGAGCGGGCTCTCTCCAAGGTGGAGAGTCGTCCGACTCGGTCCTCAACTGAAGAGTTAGTTTTGGCATGGTATACAACCTTAGTGCTGCACAGGGCAAAGGCACTTCAGTTGTATATCCACGGTGAATCATTGCCAGCGTTGCGTCAGGCGTCCGCCGTATCATGTGGGCTTGCACGAAGTGTTCGGCATCCACGACAGAACGCGTTGTCTCGATGTACGTGAGCCGGGCGCCTTGAAGGACGCCCAGATGGTTAGCGAGGCGAGTGACTAGAGAAGTCATCGCCATGCTACCCGCACGAGAAATATGAGACAGCCAGTGACCAACCATGTCTTTCACAGGTGAATAGGGAATCTGCTTGACCATGGCAAAAAGAACCCGCAACTCGATGGTGTTGACAGGGCGCAAATCTGCCCGGGGGAATACCGTCATAGACACCCAACGATGCATGAAACGCAAAGTGGGGTTATGTATGCTGTTCGTGCGTGGCGCATGACAGTTGGTATCCCCCGAAATCTTTTTCCAAAATGCCACCCGGTCAAATCTTTTAAGCGCCTTGTTCGGGTCTAAGGAACAACGGCTTGAAAATCGGAGACCCGAACTAAAATCCCCCCAAGAGCAGAAGAACTCTTGGTTGAAGAACCGAAAACGAATCCCCCCAGTTTCAGAAACCAGAGTCGAGAGGAATTCAAGGGTGAGCAGGTACGAACCTTCTTCGTTGATGTGCCAGAAATTCTCCCAGCCAATGGCTCGGAAGATTTCCGTGAACTCCTCGTCCATCCCCGTGTCCCTGAGCAAGTCTTGCTCAAACACACGGGTGTGCTCGAACTCCTTCAGCCGAAGCTCATTGAAGGTGTTCTACTCCCTTTCTGTTCTAAGGTTGATGTCGCTCTCGCTCAGGAGCTGCCTGGCCGGGGGTGTGGCATGGCCCCATCCCGAGCCGGCTGCTCCGTACTCGTCCGTGTCCATCTGGCTCGAGCCTCGAGACGGAACTGGGGAGCTCCCAGCATCGTCCGATCGTCGGCCTAGCCGGGCAGAACGACGGAGCGACGTGAAGAACTTTGACATGATTCCTGCAAAAGGTTAGTGCAACAACAACTACCCGAAGGACTGAATATATATGGTTAGCACAAGAAAATCAAGTCAGTCATTCAAGATAGTTAATCGTTCTTGCGGGGATGAAAACCACCACAAAAGGTTAGTCGTTCTTGTGGGTGTCGGTGACCACCACAAAATCGTCCAGAAATTCAGCACAAAGAACAAAAGCAAAATATTTTTGGGATTTTCTAGTGATGCAAGCAAACCAAAACTTGAACAAGAACTTTGGGAAGAACTTGAGCAAGCACTAGAGCAAAGAACTTGAGAGAGAGGGAGAGAGCTCCTAGCAGAATTTTTTTCAGAGTGTATGAGTGCGTGAGAGCAAACAAGCAACGCACCAGTATTTATAGGCCGAGGGGAGGCAGGTGCCTGGTTCGGCCGAACTAGATGGTTCGGGCGAAGCAGGCCTGGTGGCCAGTCCACTCCTCCCTGAGTGGAGCACCTCCCCTTGCTTTGATTCCACGAAATTTTGTGTGGCCAACAATCCCCAGGGTCATGTGAGTGGTTTTTAGTGGTAGGTAAGATGCAAACTTGACATGACCAAAGTTGGTTTTAGTGGTCACCCCCATGCTGCCATGTTTGTGATAATTGGTGAATGTGCAGCCATTTTTAGTGAGGTAGACATGTTTGGTGCTAGTTGGTGGTGATGGTAAATAATTGGAGGTGTTCTAGAAGGGATGAAAATGATAAAAGTTACCAATTACATCCACCCTAGGCGAAATTTCAGCATGTGTCCAATTATTTCTAACCAAGCTTGCAAAATTTTCTACTCTCTCTATCAAATTAATTTCTCAAGTGGTTCATTTATTTTGGAAAGGGAAACATGCAAATGCAATTGGAAATTTAAAATGTGGAAGGGAAATATGAGATACATACCGGTTTTTCCTCGCGGCGAGAGCTCAGCTTTTAAGTCCGCGAGCGGGACTTCTCCTATCTTCAGTTGCTCTTGTCATCGTCCGGTCCCGGAGTGGATGACTCAGACGATGCAACCTTCTTCCGCCACATTTTCTTGTTCTTCTTCTTCGGTGTTGGTGGCGATGGGATCGGCGTCTCTGGAGAATTCCAGAGGGCTTGGTCTTCCTCGTACTTCTTTAAGAGGAAATCCATTTCTTCTGCACTTGTTGGTTTTGTCGGCTCGTTCCACTTGAGCTGCTCACCACCGAGTATTTCCAGCTCTCCATTAATGAGAGCCTTAAGGAAACACTCGACGCTTCTCTGCTCCGGTGTGAGTGGCTCTGTCTTCTTTTCTTCCCGGGGTTGAAACTTGAAGTAAGTCAACCTTCCGTCGATACGGAACGAGATTTCTCTCGTGTCCATATCGATCCTAGCCCGGGTGGTGTTCAAGAATGGTCGGCCCAACACAAGGGGAAACGAATGATCGTTCCCCGTGTCGAGGACAACAAAGTCCACAGGGACATATCGCACCTAGATTCGGACCGGTACATTCTCGATCACCCCCTCGGGGTAGCGGATGGTTGAGTCCGCAAGCTGTACCAGGGCAGTAGTTGGTGACAAAGTAGGGCAGCATAATTTCTTAAATAATACCTTAGACATGATGTTGACGCTCGCCCCTAGATCGCAGAGTGCATCATCAATGCGACGATTCCAGATCGTGTACTGAATGATGGGCACTCCGGGATCTTCCTTCCTGTCCGGAGAGGTCTTGATGATCGCCCTTTTTGCAGCTCTTGGCAGGTAGGTCCATCTTGGTGTCAGCACTTGGATGCGTGCGACCTTCCCTGCATGATTAGTTCGGAAGACACTACGAGGCATGTTACCATGCCTTGTAGTGACGGCTTTCACTGTTTCGATGGAAGGTTCGGGTTGCCCCGGAATCTTCCCCGCCTCAGTGACAGGAACAGCAGCAGCTAACTGAGCGACTTGAGTTTCTATCATTTTATTAAAGCTCAGTTGACTTTTAGTAGCAGAAGAAAATGATTCCATCCTAGAGTCTATGCTTTCCAGAGTTTTATCATTACCAGCAAGCTTTTTATTGATGTTTTCAGTTATTTTCATCTGGCCAAACACAAGATCTCTAAGAGACGGCTGATTATTGAAATTGCTGGAATTGAAATTGTTACCTTGTTGAGGCTTCTCAAAAGGGACTTTTGGGCGCGGATTCCAGCCTTGGTTGCCGTAGTTGTTTGGTCCGGTACCCGTTGTTGTTGGAGTTGTTGACGTAGTGGGCATCTTCTCGCGTTTCGGGGCAGTCATTCCCCGAATGGCCAGTGTTGCCACAGAATTCGCAGGTCATGCGAGCGTCCATGGCTTGCACCGTTTCTTGAGCAGGGGCCTCCAGTTTCTTCATCAGGAGGTCCATCTTGGCAGCGAGCATGTCCAGAGCTTCAACTTGGTGAACTCCTCGGGTCTTTGGTTGAGTCCGGTCGTCGGACCAACCTTGGTTCTCGACCATCTTCTCTATGAGGGCCTTCGCACGACTCTCCTCAAGAGAGAAGAACGAGTCTCCAGAAGCAGCATCCAGGTACTCACGGGAAGAATTTTTCAGCCCGTGATAGAAAGTTTGGATTATGAACCAACTCTGCATACCATGGTGAGGACAAGTAGAAATATAGTCCTGGAGGCGATCCCATGCCTCCGGGACTGTTTCATCTTTTAACTGCTGGAAACTAGCTATTTTGTTCCGGAGGGCGTTGGTTTTCCCAACCGGAAAGAATTTTAGCAAGAAAGCGCTAGTGCATTTATCCCAGGTATCTATTGCTTCGCGGTTAGCATAAAACCATTGTTTCGCCTTGCCTAATAATGAGAATGGGAATAAACGAAGGCGAATGGCATCGATACTTACTCTGCGGATGGTGAAGGTGTTGCAAATCTCCAGGAAATGCTGGAGATGAGCATTGGCATCTTCGTGTGGCTTGCCGCAGAATGGGCTAGCCTGTACCATGTTGATGAGGGCTGGCTTCAGCTCGAAGTTACCATCTCCGACTGGCGGAGCTGGTTCAACACGTACGTTCTCGCTTGATGGAGCGGAGAACTCACGGATCGTCTTTGTTGCCATCCTCGATGTAGCCTGGTCAACGACAGGAAGGACTGGGTTCGTCGGTAGGAGTTGCTTCTGAGGAGGTACAACACGGGGTCGTACTTACCTCACAAGTGACTCCGGATTTTCTTGCAGGTTTGACGGTATTTGGAAACCAGTCATGCACTGCTCTGTTCCACAAAGACCAACGAACAGAGCAAGGATAAACCCGCTTGAGTAGCGGTACTCAACTAAGATAGCTCAAGATAAAAGTTCAAAAGTAATCTAGCCAAAGACTTCCCCGGCAACTGCGCCAGAAATGCTTGTTGGCACTTCTTACGATCCAATATCAGAATTGAGAATCCTGGTACTGGGGTAAGGAGTGTTTCAGTGGTTTTCCTTATGGCTTAGTATAATATAGAAATATTCTGCAAGCGCAATAAATCACCGCTGTAGCACTTCACCTGGGAGTATCCCGAGGTATCGTAATTTATATTTCCGCAGGGAAGCTTTGGCAAGATTACTAGTGAACAGATATTCGAGACTATCAGAGGAGGGTACACGACTAGACAAGACAGGAGATAACGGTATTGGATAGGAGTGGATATACCAGACACACAGCTTAAGGGATACTCAGGTAAGGGAGAGAAGAGATAGATTGCTGGGAGGACAACGAGAAGAGATAGAGGACTCCTGGATTCTTTATCTACCTATGTTACTCTAGCTTAGAGATACAGCGGCTACAGAGCCAGCACTAGGAGATCTGGGATAACTCTAATGTCTTAGCTTCGGGACAAGGGAACCGGTGAACACACAGAAAGGGATGAGAAGGGGTGCCACTATTTCCCAACTGGGGAATCCTACGGACCGGAACTAACGTGATGGGCTACTCAATGTCTTACAAAAGGAAAAGTAAAAGATACAAGAGCTATTACCAGAGCTTCTGAAGACGACTCCGGAACCTCCGAGGCAAAGCTCGACTTAACTCTAACTCCCAACTAAACTATCCTAACTCTACTAGAATGAAAGTGGAAATGAGCTCCTTGGCTTGGTGTGTGTTTACAAGTGAAAGTGACCCTCTATTTATAGTTGCACAGGTCGGTTGAGGCAGGGTAGCGGCCAAAGAAGCCAGGGGGTACCCCCTGGGATTTCGGGCGAGGGGAGGCGTTTCGGCCGAACAGGTCGGTTCGGCCGAACCGACCATCCCAGCGTCTTTGCATCCAACGGCTGTGGGCAGCTCCCTGGAGGCGGTTACGTGCTGGGGGCGGTTCGGCCGAAGGCCCCAGTTCGGCCGAACTGGGCCTGGCCCGTGGCCGGCCTCCCCAGCACCGCCTCTGGTGCCTGGACGTCCATGGGCCGGCCTCTGCTGCTTGGTCTTGAATTGATTCGGCCCAGGATGATGTGTCAGTGCTCCGGGATGTGTTGGCGGTCGCCCACGTGTCATGTGATGTGTTCGCTTGGTCATTATTGATGTGGATGACTCCCGGTGGTCTGCTCAGCTAAGGGGGGTAACCGGCCGAACGGAGTCGTTCGGCCGATTTGGTCATTTCCGGCCCCAATAGCACATATTTGTCGTAGTTGTACCTGCACAAGTGACACTCACCAAAACTCGTGGAACTTTATTAGAAATAAAACCTAAGTACATGGAATGTTGCATATAACCTCATTTATTCCCGAGTATTGGTGGTCGGATTTGGGTTGTAACGACCGCCAACAGAGCACAAGCCCCAGCACTCCTTTCCCCGAGCTCTCCACGCCATCGCTGCCGTAGCTCGCTGCCGCCCGTCGATACCTCGCTCGTGGCTGCCTCGGCTAATTAGGCCACGGGAGTAGCTTCGCCACAAAGTGAGCATCACTCCGACACCTCTCCCCTCCCGATTTCGTGGCGCGTAGCCCGTTTGCCTTTGCTCGCCGGAGCCCCGACCGCCGGCTCTCGTCGACGGCCGCCATGGTGCCTCTCTGGCCGCCGTAGAGTCCTTAGGTGAACTCGTCGTTCCCCGCTAGTTCTGTAGGGCCTAGCATCTCGCCATTTGGTGCCCCGTAGCTCGAGTTGGGTCCCTCTCCGGCGAAGCGCCGCCGCCCAACGCGCCATGCCGCCGCGCCCTGTCTGTCGCCGACGACCCCAGCCCCCCCCCCCCCCCCCCCCCCCCCCCCCGCTTGCTCCCAGCCTTTAGATCCCGATCTAACGGCCTGCAATAACCCCGACCCAAGTCAATCAGACCAGGTACCGGTCAACCGAGGTGCTTTTTCTAAAGAGCCTCTCGGCTTTAGTGAAATTAACCCGTAGTCCAAGCCAGTTCAAATATATTCGCAGATAGGTCCTGAATTTTACAAAAAACACCCCTACACTTTTTAAAATAGAACCCGCGGTCCAGGTCAGGCTTATTTGCGCGTTAGCCCTCGGGTTTTAACGCGTAATTACGTATAGGTCCTCGGTTTTCTTCAAATAAGCCCCTGGGAACTTATAAAAATTGCGAGCAGGTCCCTAAAACTTAGAAAACCCATATCTTTTCCGTTTTACCTCCGATTAGTGTGATTTTCACGCTCATGTGTTCGTAGTAAAGCGTAGAATATTTCTAGAACCTTTATTTGTACTGTTTCTACTGTTTGGTGTACTGTTCTAATAGATTCTTATTTGTTTGTATATATGGGTTTGCGTGCTCGCTTGTATGGTGATTCGTGTCCAGTCGGTGAGCCGTACGCTTTGGAATTTGAGTTCGGTGAGGACTTTTCGGAGCAGGACTCGCAGCAGCAGCACTTCGAGGAAGGCAAGTTATAGCACGGACAATCCTTGCTACCGAAACACACCTTTTATATTCATTTACTTTCATATGCATGTGTCTAAATTGATGTCCCATTAAGGTTGTACCTAGTTTTGTATATCCTGTTCCTTTGATAACCTTGGGTTTATGCATTGGGTAGAATCTTTGTTATGCACAGCTACTGTCACCAATGTTTAATTATTAATCTTGATCTAATGGTTCACTTTAATAATAATGATAAAACTTGCTTTTTAGCAACATGGTTTAGGGAACCGGGGCATGTGCTGTGTGCTTTGCTCCAGTGTCTCTCCCTAAGCTTCGGTTCTTAAAGTGGCAACCCAGGAGCCTGTCACCACCGCTAAAACTATTATGGCTCTGGTCTTGGTCAAGTAACTTGTACGTCTAGAGCTTACCAGTGGTGACCATTGGGGCCAACGGCGTCTGTGGACACAAGGTGAAAGGGTGCTTCTTGATTCCACCGGGGACGGGTGATCTGTCGGCTATGCCCCCGTTCGGCACAGTCCCGTGCTGAGAGTCCCTGCGATGGGGAACTCCACACGTTGCTCCTGGATGGGTGTGATGCCCGCGCGTCGGATGCCACTGACCCCCTCATGGTGTGACTCCGTGAGCGTACGTCAATCCCGGTGCCTAGGGTCTCACCGCCTTGTTAAACTAGCGGCTACTGTCTTGTTAGGGTGTCTTGTGAAAAACCTCGTAGCATCCCTATGCCGTCACACCTCGGAAGTGTTGATGTGTGTGGTTGGGTGCAAAGTTCCTTTGAACTTTTACGCGACTGGTGGGTAAAGGGCGGAACCTCTGCAGAGTGTACAATCTATCATGATAGTCTTGCTCAGGGTCATGAGCGGCCTTGATCCTTTTTTATTAGAACATGATGTCTATTTATGCTTAATGTTACTTATACTTTATTTAATTGGGTTGCAACTGGGTTTCACATACTTGTAGTAACTTGGATCATGCTAAAATGAATAAACTAAAAGTGCTAATACAGTTAAGCCATGTCTAGCCTTATTTTGAGCCGTCATGTACCCGTGCTATAATTGCTAAGTAATTGTTTTACCTACACTTGATATTATTCAACAAAATCCCGGATGGGTAACAGATTGGGCTGTGCATGAGTCTGCTGCTGAGTTCCCTGAGGACCTACCGTACTTCTGAGTTGCGCTCTCTCAGTCAATGTAATAATCATTTATGTTATACTCTGATGTAAACTATTTTATTTCGAGCATTTGTACCATGTTTATCATATTTGTTCGTTGTATGTGTTCTGTGGACTTTCTGGGCACACATATGGCTGCATTCGGGTTTTTTTGAAAGTCCGGGTGTGACAGATTGGTATCAGAGCCGTGCTGACTGTAGGATCGTAGCCTAGATAGAATGGTCGGTCATAGTCAAGTCTAGTCTTCACTATTTTACTTATAAAAGTGTTGAGTTTTGCAAAACAATGTTCAGCGTTTCCTCTACCCAGTCCTTTGAAAAGTTTGTTAAAACTTTTTCTTGTCTTCTCTCTATAGTAGATGGCTCGCACGAAGCTGACCGCCCGCAAGTACACCTGTGGCTACCTCCCGCCCCGTGTTCCGGAGATGGACTTTTGCGCCCCCTACCAGGATGCTTTCCAGGAGAGGGAAGAGATGCAAGAAGTGGAGCGCTTGAGGCAGGAAGAAGAAGAGGCGGAGCAGCAGCAGGGACAGCCTGAGGACGAGGAGATGGAGCCCGCTGATGAGCCAGAGGAGCAGCCCAAGCCAGTACAGCCAGGTGGTGGGAATCCTACCGGAGACCCGAATGGAGATAACAGTGATGATGATGATGATGATGATGATGATGATGACAATGGTGATGATGATCCGTCAGATGGCGAGGGTGATGACCCTGAGGAGCCCCCAGTACCCCAGTAGCCTGCACCAGCACTAGCCACACCCAGATGGACCGTGGAGGAGTTTGTCACAGACGGAGGAGACAACTTCTACCACTGGCGCCTGAGGTAGATACTCCGCTCCAACTACGACACAAGCAATGTGGGCATGGAGTACCACAGTGAGAGGTGGACGCACCCCCGCTTCCCCACCTTTTGGAGTACTACACTGCGGATCCGTACAGCTGACAAGGGGCCAGAGCTACCAGGACGAGGTCGATGCACTACGCCTCCAGTGAGAGATCCACCCAGGAGGCAGGGATAGCAGATGTTGCTCGTCGTGCCTACTACTACTACAGAGACAGGTTCTGGGCAGAGATCTGTTGGCGGTCGTTACAGCCCAAATCCGACCACCAATACTCGGGAATAAACGAGGTTATATGCAACATTCCATGTACTTAGGTTTTATTTCTAATAAAGTTCCACGAGTTTTGGTGAGTGTCACTTGTGCAGATACAACTACGACAAATACGCGCTATTGGGGCCGAAAATGAGCTAATCGGCCGAACGACTCCGTTCGGCCGGTTACCCCCTTAGCCGAACAAGACGAGAAGCACAACCGGAGGCCGTCCACGTCAGCAATGACCAAGCGACGACCGAGCACAACACTTGGACCACTGCCACGTCACTTCTAGGCCCACACAACACGAAGGACACCATCAGGAGCCGGCCCAGGAGGTCCAAGAGCTAGAGGCGGTGCAGGGGGACGCTGCTGGGCCGAAAGCCCAGTTCGGCCGAACATAGGCGGTTCGGCCGAACCGCCCCCAAGCCAGCACCGCCTCCCAGGAGCGCATGTAGGCCGTGGGAGCAAAGGACGGTGCATCCCACGGTTCGGCCGAACTGGGCAGTTCGGCCGAACCGGAGGATTCGGACGAATTGGCCGGGCACCGCCGCCTCAATCCCTTGGCTGCTACTCAAGCTCCACCGACCTGTTTAGCTATAAATACAAGTGTCCAATGCTCGGTTTCACACACACCAAGACAAGGAGCTCATTTCCACTTTCATTCTAGTAGAGTTAGGATAGTTTAGTTGGGAGTTAGAGTTGAGTCGAGCTTTGCCTCGGAGGTTCCGGAGTCGTCTTCAGAAGCTCTAGTATAAGCTCTTGTATCTTTTACCTTTTCCTTTTGTAAGACTTTGAGTTATCAATATAGTTATCTTTATCACTTTGCCTTTTTCATTTATATCTTGCTTCTACTTTATCCTAGTAGCAAATATATCTTGTTTAGACTATAGTCAGTTATAGTTCTAGTGCTTGTAGTCTTGTCTAAGTCTTTGTCTTGGCTGGTTCTTCGATCTTGCTTGATACTGGAGGTGAATTGTCACCAAGAGTATTGACAAGGTTGCTTGCTCTTGCTAGCAGAGTAAGTAGTCATTGCCTAGTGTAGGAGTGGTTCCTAGACTAGTCGGTGGCCTTAGTTTATTCCCGTCGCAACGGAGGTGGTAGCCGGGAGGTGGTGACAGCCCTTCGGTCTTCGTAGCCCATCACGTTAGTTCCGGTCCATAGGATCCCCCAGTTGGGAAATAGTGGCACCCCTTCTCATCCCTTTCTGTGTGTTCACCGGTTCCCTTGTCCCAGCTATCTATCTCTTCTCTCCCTTACCCAAGTATCCCTTGAGCTGTGTGTCCGGTATATCCACTCCTATCCAATACCGTTATCCCCTGTCTTGTCTAGTCGTGTACCCTTCTCTGATAGTCTCGAATATCTATTCACTAGTAATCTTGCCAAAGCTTCCCTGCGGAAATATAAATTACGATACCTTGGGATACTCCCAGGTGAAGTGCTACAGCGGTGATTCTGTGCGCTTGCAGAATATTTCTATATTTTACTAAGCCATAAGGAAAACCACTGAAACACTCCTTACCCCAGTACCAGGATTCCCAATTCTGATATTGGATCGTAAGAAGTGCCAACAAGCATTTCTGGCGCTGTTGCCGGGGGAGTCTTTGGCTAGATTATTTTTGAACTTTTATCTTGAGCTATCTTAGTTGAGTACCGCTACTCAAGCGGGTTTATCCTTGCTCTATTCGTTGGTCCTTGTGGAACAGAGCAGTGCATGACTGGTTTCCAACTACCGTCGAACTTCCAAGAAAATCCGGAGTCACTTGTGAGGACGGTACGACCCCGTGTCGTACCTCCTCAGAAGCAACTCCTTCCGATGAACCCAGTCCTTCCCGTCGTTGACCAGGCTACATCGAGGATGGCAACCAAGACGATCCGTGAGTTCTCCGCTCCATCAAGCGAGAACGTACGTATCGGACCAGCTCCGCCAGTCGGAGATGGTAGCTTTGAGCTGAAGCCAGCCCTCATCAACATGGTACAGGCTAGCCCATTCTGCGGCAAGCCACATGAAGATGCCAATGCTCATCTCCAGCATTTCCTGGAGATTTGCAACACCTTCACCATCCGCGGAGTAAGTATCGATGCCATTCGCCTTCATTTATTTCCATTCTTATTATTAGGCAAGGCGAAACAATGGTTTTATGCTAACCGCGAAGCAATAGATACCTGGGATAAATGCACTAGCGCGTTCTTGCTAAAATTCTTTCCGGTTGGGAAAACCAACGCCCACCGGAACAAAATAGCTAGTTTCCAGCAGTTAAAAGATGAAACAGTCCCGGAGGCATGGGATCGCCTCCAGAACTATATTTCTGCTTGTCCTCACCATGGTATGCAGAGCTGGTTCATAATCCAAACTTTCTATCACGGGCTGAGAAATTCTGCCCGTGAGTACCTGGATGCTGCTGCTGGAGGCTCGTTCTTCTCTCTTGAGGAAAGTCGTGCGAAGGCCCTCATAGAGAAGATGGTCGAGAACCAAGGTTGGTCCGACGACCGGATTCAACCAAAGACCCGAGGAGTTCACCAAGTTGAAGCTCTGGACATGCTCGCTGCCAAGATGGACCTCCTGATGAAGAAACTGGAGGCCCCTGCTCAAGAAACAGTGCAAGCCATGGACGCTCGCATGACCTGCGAAGTCTGTGGCAACACTGGCCATTCGGGGAATGACTGCCCCGAAACGCGAGAAGATGCCCACTACGTCAACAACTCCAACAACAACGGGTACCGACCGAACAACTACGGCAACCAAGGCTGGAATCCGCGCCCAAACTTCCCTTTTGAGAGGCCTCAACAAGGTAACAATTTCAATTCCAGCAATTTCAATAATCAGCCGTCTCTTAGAGATCTTGTGTTGGGCCAGATGAAAATAACTGAAAACATCAATAAAAAGCTTGCTGCTAATGATAAAACTCTAGAAAGCATAGACTCTAGGATGGAATCATTTTCTTCTGCTATGAAAAATCAACAGAGCTTTAATAAAAAGATAGAAACTCAAGTCGCTCAGTTAGCTGCTGCAGTTCCTGTCACTGAATCGGGGAAGATTCCAGGGCAGCCCGAACCTTCCATCGAGACAGTAAAAGCCGTCACTACAAGGCAGGGTAAGATGCCTCGTAGTGTGTTCCGTACTAACCATGCAGGGAAGGTCGCACGCATCCAAGTGCTGACACCAAGATGGACCTACCTGCCGAGAGCTGCAAAAAGGGCGATCATCAAGACCTCTCCGGATAGCAAGGAAGATCCCGGAGTGCCCATCATTCAGTGCACGATCTGGAATCGTCGCATTAATGATGCACTCTGCGATCTAGGGGCAAGCGTCAACATCATGTCTAAGGTATTATTTAAGAAATTACGCTACCCTACTTTGTCACCTACTACTGCCCAGGTACAGCTTGCGGACTCAACCATCCGCTACCCCGAGGGGGTGATCGAGAATGTACCGGTTCGGATCTGGGGACGATATGTCCCTGTGGACTTTGTTGTCCTCGACATGGGGAACGAGCATTCGTTTCCCCTTGTGTTGGGCCGACCATTCTTGAACACCACCCGGGCTAGGATCGATATGGATGCGAGAGAAATCTCGTTCCGTATCGACGGAAGGTTGACTTACTTTAAGTTTCAACCCCGGGAAGAGAAGAAGGCAGAGCCACTCACACCGGAGCAGAGGAGCGCCGAGTGTTTCCTTAAGGCTCTCATTAATGGAAAGCTGGAAATACTCGGTGGTGAGCAGCTCAAGTGGAACGAGCCGACGAAACCGACAAGTGCAGAAGAAATGGATTTCCTCGTAAAGAAATACGAGGAAGAGCAAGCCCTCCGCAATTCTCTAGAGACACCGATCCCACCGCCACCGACACCGAAGAAGAACAACAAGAAAATGTGGCTTAAGAAGGTTGCATCGTCCGAGTCATCCACTCCTGGACCGAACGATGACAAAAACAACTGAAGACAGGAGAAGTCCCGCTCACGGACTTAAAAGCTGAGCTCTCACCGCGAGGAAAACCGGTATGTATCCCATATTTCCCTTCCATATTTTAAATTCTCAATTGCATTTTCATGTTTCCCTTTCCAAAATAAATGAACCATTTGAGTAATTAATTTGAGAGAGAGTAGAAAATTTTGCAAGCTTGGTTTAAATAATTGGACACATGCTGAAATTTTAACTAGGGTGGATGTAATTGGTAATTTTTATCATTTTCATCCCTTCTAGAACATCTCCAATTATTTACCATCACCACCAACCAGCAACAAACATGTCTACCCCACTAAAAATGGCTGCACACTCACCAATTATCACAAACATGGCAGCATGGGGGTGACTCCACTAATTTCCACTTTGGTCATGTCACATTTCCATCTTACCTACCACTAAAATCCACTAAAAATTTCCTTGGGAATTGTGGCCACATATTTTGGCGTGGAATCAAAGCAAAGGAGGGTGCTGCACTCACATGGGGGTGGGCTGGCCACCAGACCTGGTTCGGGCGAACCAGGCCCTTCGGCTGAACGGCCAAGGGTGCCCCCTCTCGGCCTGTAAAAGCTGGGGTGCTTGCTTGCTCTCTCACACGCACTTCCATTCTGAAAATTTTCTGCTAGAGCTCTCTCTCTCTCTCTCAAATTCTTTGCTCTAGTGCTTGCTCAAGTTCTCCCCAAGTTCTTGCTCAAGTTTTGGTTCACTTGCATCACTAGAAAATCCCAAAAATATTTTGCTCTTATTGTGATCTTTGTGCTGAATTTCTGGACGATTTTGTGGTGGTCACCGACACCCACAAGAACGACTAACCTTTTGTGGTGGTTTTCATCCCCGCAAGAACGACTAACTATCTCGAACGACTGACTTGATTTTCTTGTGCTAACCATATATATTCAGTCCTTCGGGTAGTTGTTGTTGCACTAACTTGTTGCAGGAATCATGTCGAAGTTCTTCACTTCGCTCCGTCGTTCCGCCCGGCTAGGCTGACGATCGGACGATGCTGGGAGTTCCCCAGCTCCGTCTCGAGGCTCGAGCCAGATGGACACAGACGAGCACGGAGCAGCCGGCTCAGGATGGGGCCATGCCACACCCCCAGCCAGGCAGCTCTTGAGCGAGAGTGACATCAACCTTAGAATAGAAAGGGAGCGGAACACCTTCAACGAGCTTCGGCTGAAGGAGTTCGAGCACACCCGTGTGTTTGAGCAAGATTTGCTCAGGGACACGGGGATGGACGTAGAGTTTACAGAAATCTTCCAGGCCATTGGCTGAGAGAATTTCTGGCACATCAACGAAGAAGGTTCGTACCTACTCACCCTTGAATTCCTCTCGACTTTGGTTTCTGAAACTGGGGGGATTCATTTTCGGTTCTTCAACCAAGAGTTCTTCTGCTCTTGGAGGGATTTTAGTTCGGGTCTCGGATTTTCAAGTCGTTGTTCTTTAGACCCGAACAAAGCACTTAAAAGATTTGACCGGGTGGCATTTTGGAAAAAGATTTCAGGGGATACCAACTGTCATGCGCCACACACGAACAGCATACATAACCCCACTTTGCATTTCATGCATCGTTGGGTGCCTATGACGGTATTCCCCCAGGCAGACTTGCACCCTGTCAACACCATCGAGTTGCGGGTTCTTTTTGCCATGGTCAAGCAGATTCCCTATTCACCTGTGAAAGACATGGTTGGTCACTGGCTGTCTCATATTTCTCGTGCGGGTAGCATGGCAATGACTTCTCTAGTCACTCGTCTCGCTAACCACCTGGGCGTCCTCTAGGGCGCCCGACTCACGTACATCGAGACAGCGCGTTCCATTATGGATGCCGAGCATTTCGTGCAAGCCCACATGATACGGCGGACGCCTGACGCAACGCTGGCAATGATTTACCGTGGCTATATAACTGAAGTGCCTTTGCCCTGTGTAGCACTAAGGTTGTATACCATGCCGAAACTAACTCTTCAGTTGAGGACCGAGTCAGACGACTCTCCACCATGGAGAGAGCCCGCTCGGCACAGCGTTGCAGGCGATGGACCCGTCACGAGGGGACGAGCCAGGCGTGATGCTGGGCTCGCCACCTCACAGGAGCCAGAAGATGCACCACAAATGCCGCACCGACACACTTCCGCTTTTGAGGCCACCGACGACATGTACACCAGCGCTGGGACGTCCGGAGCAGGAGGCTCCGGGCAACACCAGGAGCCGAACTACTTCACCTCTGGACGCTGGGACTACGGCCAGGACACAGACTCTGAGTGGTCCGGGAGTCGGTATGGAGGGGGATACGACAGTGCCTCCCAACCATACTACCCCGGATACTCACAGTCTGCATGCTTCGACTACGGCCGGGAGTTGTCCTACATCTCCGACCGAGTGGAGCTCATCGATGACCGTACCCGAGAGATCCAGGACACACCAGCCCGCCATTCTCAGTACCATCAAGAGAATAGCGGGATGGTGGTGTCTATCCAGCACGACGTCCACGAACAAGCGGAACAGCTGAGCCAGTACCTCTTAAGGCTCAACCCCTACCAGTGAAAGTCCAAGCTTGGGGGAGGACCCCCACCAGGTATGTCCCGATTTATCCAGCACTTTGATCTTTTAATTTCCCTTTCATTTCCTTTCATGTTAGTTTGCATTTAAAAAAAATGAAAATACCAAAAATATTTCCCTTAAACAATATTTCCCTTGAATTAAATAACTCCCAACTATGCATGGAATGAATCATATGCCTCTCACCTTGGAAATGATGAATAGTTGCTCTGTCACTAATTTTGCAAGTACCTTGTTTCAACTAGTTGCTAGATTGTGCTTGAGTTATTTGGCATGAGTAAAAATGATCCTGAAAACCTTGTGGGAGCACATGCTTTATTCCAAGTCTAAGTTGTTGTGGGGATTGATATAGTGAGAATTTGGTTAAATTCTATTCTGCTTTTAGTATGGGGAAAATCTCGGAAATTTATGCTTTCAAAATAAAACAAGTTCCTCATTGGTCAAAATACCTACCAGAGCCATATGATAAGCTTAGTTGAAAATTTCTACTCATATGTTGCTTGTTATCTTAGTGAGCTTTGTCAAATTGTTGTGACCTTTGAGTGAAGCTTTCATATTCTTAAAGATCGAGACCCACGTACACACACCACCTCTCACTTGCAATTCCTACACTGGGAGTTAGCAAACATTTTCCATCATCCATCCACAAAAATAAATGCTCCATGTTCTATGATTTCCCTCTACAAATATTCTTGATAGAGACATGGGCTATGCAAAAAGAAAAGCATGCCAAAGAAGCATGGCAAAAATAAGAGAAAAAGAAAAGCATGCCAAAGAGCATGGCAAAGAGAAGGAGAAAAAGAAAAGCATGCCAAGTGGCATGGCAAAAATATGAAAATAAAAGATAGCCCATGTTCTCGAAAATAAATCAAGGAGAGGGAAATTCATCCAAGGAGTTCCACCATTCCACCATATCCCATTCCATTCCACCATTCCACCATATGCCACTCCACTCATACCCACACACTTGCACGTCTCGATCTTAAGATGTGATTTGTCTCCTCAGAGATGCGGTCTTTGACTTAGCAAAATATAAGATGCATGCATGCCTTCATCCTTTGTCCCTGAGCCACACAAAAAGCCATATTAGATGTTAGGATGAAAAGAAGGCACAAGCCTTTGGTGAGGATTCAAATACACTTGAGTGATTGAGTGTGCCAATGAGGAACAATTTGTAGTTTTCAAAACTTAAGAAAAACTCCGAGATGGGATCCTGAACAGAGTAGAGTGGAATAAAACTGAGTTTAAACTGTTCATCCTTTCAACCGCCCAAGATAAGGAGATTGCTATAAGCCCCATAGGTAAAGAGGTGATTTGAAACTTTGCCTATGCTTCAAGTATTTTTGAAGACTAGTTGTTTGTAAAGTTACCTGCAAAAGAAATGACATTGTAGCAACTCTAGATCCACCGAGCCTAAGTTTATATCTTTGCTCGAGGACGAGCAAAGTGCTAAGCTTGGGGGAGCTTGTTGGCGGTCGTTACAGCCCAAATCCGACCACCAATACTCGGGAATAAATGAGGTTATATGCAACATTCCATGTACTTAGGTTTTATTTCTAATAAAGTTCCACGAGTTTTGTTTAGTGTCACTTGTGCAGGTACAACTACGACAAATACGCGCTATTGGGGCCGAAAATGAGCTAATCGGCCGAACGACTCCGTTCGGCCGGTTACCCCCTTAGCCGAACAAGACGAGAAGCACAACCGGAGGCCGTCCACGTCAGCAATGACCAAGCGACGACCGAGCACAACACTTGGACCACTGCCACGTCACTTCTGGGCCCACACAACACGAAGGACACCATCAGGAGCCGGCCCAGGAGGTCCAAGAGCTAGAGGCGGTGCAGGGGGACGCTGCTGGGCCGAAAGCCCAGTTCGGCCGAACATAGGCGGGCCGAACCGCCCCCAAGCCAGCACCGCCTCCTAGGAGCGCATGTAGGCCGTGGGAGCAAAGGACGGTGCATCCCACGGTTCGGCCGAACTGGGCAGTTCGGCCGAACCGGAGGACTCGGCCGAATTGGCCGGGCACCGCCTCCTCAATCCCTTGGCTGCTACTCAAGCTCCACCGACCTGTTTAGCTATAAACACAAGTGTCCAATGCCCGGTTTCACACACACCAAGACAAGGAGCTCATTTCCACTTTCATTCTAGTAGAGTTAGGATAGTTTAGTTGGGAGTTAGAGTTGAGTCGAGCTTTGCCTCGGAGGTTCCGGAGTCGTCTTCAGAAGCTCTGGTATAAGCTCTTGTATCTTTTACCTTTTCCTTTTGTAAGACTTTGAGTTATCAATATAGTTATCTTTATCACTTTGCCTTTGTCATTTATATCTTGCTTCTACTTTATCCTAGTAGCAAATATATCTTGTTTAAACTATAGTCAGTTAGTTATAGTTCTAGTGCTTGTAGTCTTGTTTAAGTCTTTGTCTTGGCTGGTTCTTCGATCTTGCTTGATACTGGAGGTGAATTGTCACCAAGAGTATTGACAAGGTTGCTTGCTCTTGCTAGCAGAGTAAGTAGTCGTTGCCTAGTGTAGGAGTGGTTCCTAGACTAGTCGGTGGCCTTAGTTTATTCCCGTCACAACGGAGGTGGTAGCCGGGAGGTGGTGACAGCCCTTTCGGTCTTCGTAGACCATCACGTTAGTTCCGGTCTGTAGGATCCCCCAGTTGGGAAATAGTGGCACCCCTTCTCATCCCTTTCTGTGTGTTCACCGGTTCCCTTGTCCCGATGCTAAGACATTAGAGTTATCCCAGATCTCCTAGTGCTGGCTCTGTAGCCGCTGTATCTCTAAGCTTGAGTGACATAGGTAGATAAAGTATCCAGGAGTCCTCTATCTCTTCTCGTTGTCCTCCCAGCTATCTATCTCTTCTCTCCCTTACCTGAGTATCCCTTGAGCTGTGTGTCCGGTATATCCACTCCTATCTAATACCGTTATCCCCTGTCTTGTCTAGTCGTGTACCCTTCTCTGATAGTCTCGAATATCTGTTCACTAGTAATCTTGCCAAAGCTTCCCTACGGAAATATAAATTACGATACCTTGGGATACTCCCAGGTGAAGTGCTACAGCGGTGATTCTGTGCGCTTGTAGAATATTTCTATATTTTACTAAGCCATAAGGAAAACCACTGAAACACTCCTTACCCCAGTACCAGGATTCTCAATTCTGATATTGGATCGTAAGAAGTGCCAACAAGATTCAGGATGGGCTAGAGAGGTGGTACCCCCGCATGAGGAGTTGAGACACAGCTTGCACCATCGCCCCCATCGGAGACATTGCCGACCCCCAGCTTGCTGCTACTGTGACACTTGTGGCTACCCTCAACACTGACCTGGAGGCAGCTACTGATGAGATCGCCGCCCTGAGGGAGCCGCTAAGAGGGACCCAGCAGGAGTTGGAGCAGCTTAACCAGATGATGGGAGCGCCACCGCCACACAGCCCAGACTACTGTGCAGAGTCACCGCCTCGCAAGAGGCACCGCTTCGGATCTGCCACCGCCCGCACAACCATCTAGCAGGATCCTTAGGAATTTACCATGAGTCTGTAATAAGATCGAGTAGTCATCGTTTTCTTTTCGAGACGATTCAAAAACCAGTGAGTCGAGTCAGTGTGAACCTTGTCTTTTGATGTTTGGTTTGATTATCATTATGCTTATGTACGAGTTGGATTTTTGTAATGATTGTGATGGGCATAGGCGCAAGTCTACCACCATCTAGGTTTTGGA
The DNA here is from genome assembly GCA_033239725.1 of Echinochloa phyllopogon. Taxonomy (NCBI): domain Eukaryota; kingdom Viridiplantae; phylum Streptophyta; class Magnoliopsida; order Poales; family Poaceae; genus Echinochloa; species Echinochloa phyllopogon. The sequence continues at coordinate 14,333,127 of BTCW01000015.1, read as the reverse complement.
TTAAGGCATAAGGATATTATTGAATACATAGAAGGGGTTATTTGCTTCACTTGCTCTTTATCTATCTTATGCTCTATCTTAACCAGTTCAATCAATATTCTCAAGTACTTATGTTCCAAACCTGAGTTACTTGGTTATGTCCAATAAAGTTGATGGGAATCTCTTGCTGATGATAGATGGTGAACACAAGGAGCAACGCCGGTGGCAACAACCAGAACCAGCCAGCGCCTCCACCCCCTACCATTGAACAGATGATGCTCACCCAGACTCAGCTGATGCAACAGATGGCTCAGACTATGACACTGATGCAGCAACAGCAAAACCCGCCTCAACAGCCCCACATGCCGCCCAGAGACAAGAGGGGTGAATTTCTGAAGGGACACCTGCCCACCTTCAACAAAGCAACCAATCCCCTGCATGCAATGGATTGGCTCAAGGCAGTGGAGCGACAACTCGACATCGCTCAGTGCAACGACTGGGAGAAGGTGTTGTACACAGGAGGACAACTTCAAGGACCAGCCTTGGACTGGTGGGATTACTATCAGTATGCTCACCCTGATCATACTCAGATCACATGGCAGAAGTTCCATGATTGCTTCCGCTCACACCATGTGCCTGAAGCCCTGATGACTTTGAAGAAGAAGGAGTTCCTGGCACTGAAGCAGGAAGGGATGAGCGTCACAGCTTATCATGACAAGTTCATTGAGCTCGCCCGCTATGCTCCAGAGGACGTGTACACGGACAGGAAGAAACAGTCCCGGTTCCGTGATGGCTTGCAGGACGCCCTGCAGTACCAGCTGATGTGCACCAAGTTCACCAACTTTCAGGAACTGGTGGACGGTGCCCTGATGCTAGAACACAAGCGCCATGAGATGGAGGAGAAGAAGCGGAAGTTCCAGGGCCAGCAGACTGGGAGCAACAACTGCCCCCGCTTCGCTACTCCCCAAGGTCAACAGATGGTGAGCTAGCAATGCTTACAGAGTCAGCCAAGCAACGTCCCCAGTACCAGCAACGTCCCCAGTACCCTCAGGCACCATAGCAACAGCGCTTCCAGAACTAGCTGCAGAATGCCCCAGCTCAACGCAACCAGGTGCAGCAAGGGCCTGTCCAGCGCCCCAACGCCGCCAACAATATACCGGTGGGCCCAAGGGCATGCTACCACTGTGGTGAGCAGGGTGACTTCGCCAATGTCTGCCCCAATAAGGCTCAGAACGCTGTAGGCCAGAACAACCCCAAAGAGTTGGCCAGAATGAGAACCAGCAGCAGGCACAAGCAGGTAGAGGTCCTCAGAAACCCGTTAGGGGCAAAGTCAACCACATGGGTGCCGAGCCCGCAGAGGGAGCTACCGACGTGGTTGTGGGTACATTCCTTGTCAACTCGACCCCTGCAACTGTTTTATTCGATTCAGGAGCTTCGCATGCTTTCATCTCTGGTGCATTTGTTCAAAAGAATATGCTGGCCCTACGACCTATGGGGAATACTATGCTAGTTAGATCACCAGGGGGGAGCAACGGGCCACTCCACGTTGCACCCGGACCCTCATCTCCATAGGGGGGGGGTAGACTTCGAAGTATACCCCATAGTCCTGAACTCTGTTGGGTTTGACTTGATCATGGGGATGAGTTGGTTAGCTTACTATGGCGCGGTGAACAAGTGCACTGAAAGGATGATAACGTTGACAGCCATGACTGGAGAAAAAGTGGAGTACCAAGCGGCCAAGCCCTCTGAACAATGTCAAGTCAATCAAGCTGATGGAGCAGCTCCCGAGGACATCAGAGTGGTGTGCGAGTTTCCGGATGTGTTTCCAGAGGAATTGCCAGGTATGCCCCCGGAACACGAAGTTGAATTCGTTATTGAACTAAAACCCAGCACTGCACCTATAGCTAAAAGGCCATATAGGATGGGAGTGAAGGAACTGGAGAAACTTAAGGAAGAATTAAGCTCTTTGCTAGAAAAAGGGTATATTCGTCCTAGTTCTTCACCATGGGGAGCACCAGTGTTGTTCGTGGACAAGAAGGATGGCACGCAAAGGATGTGCGTGGACTATCGAGCCCTCAATGAAGTGACTGTCAAGAACAAGTATCCATTGCCAAAGATTGATGATCTGTTCGATCAATTGAAGGGAGCTTGTGTGTTCTCCAAGATAGATCTTCGATCAGGCTACCACCAGATAAGGATCTGACATACCCAAGACGGTCTTCACCACTCGGTATGGGCTATATGAGTTCACAGTCATGTCCTTTGGACTAACCAACGCTCCAGCATACTTCATATACCTGATGAATAGTGTCTTCATGGACTATCTAGAAAAGTTTCATGGTGGTGTTCATTGATGACATTTTGGTCTTCTTCAAGAATGAGGAAGAGCACGAGAAGCACTTGCGGATGGCAATGCAGTGACTCAGGGAGCATCAGCTATATGCTAAGCTGAGCAAGTGTGAGTTCTGGCTGAAAGAAGTGGCATTATTGGGTCATGTGTTGTCCAATGGAGGAGTAGCCGTGGATCCGAAGAAGTTTCAAGATGTGCTCAGCTGGAATCCACCCAAGGATGTGAGTGAGATCAGGAGTTTCCTCGGTATGGCTGGATACTACAGATGGTTCATCGAATGTTTCTCCAAGATTGCTAAGCCAATGATAGCCCTACTGGAGAAGAATGCCAAGTTCGTTTGGATAGTAGAATGTCAAGTCAGCTTTGAGGAGTTGAAGAAGAGGTTGACTACAACACCTGTGCTAGTGTTGCCTGACATAGCCAAGAGCTTCTTGATCTACTTCGATGCATCTCGTCTAGGATTAGGATGTGTGCTCATGCAAGAGGGCAGAGTAGTGGCTTATGCATCAGGGCAACTGAGGAAACTTGAGCAGAACTACCTGACACACGACCTAGAGTTGGTAGCGGTGGTTCATGCCCTAAAGATCTGGATACACTACCTGATCGAGCACAAGTGTGACATCTACACAGATCACAAGACTCTCAAGTATGTCTTCACCCAGTCAGATCTAGATATGAGGCAACGTCGATGGTTGGAGTTGATCAAGGACTTTGATCTGGAGATCCATTACCACCCTAGCAAGGCTAACTTGGTGGCAGGTGCTCTGAGTAGAAGGAGCTATGTGAACAAGATCACCGGACAGTGCTTGCCAGAAGAGCTCGCATCACATAGATGTTAGTGGAGCCAACACTAGAACAGGAGATCCGGAAAGGGCAGCTTGGTGATGAAAAGATCAAGGAGATTGTGTAGAATGTTGCCCTAGGAAAGGCCCCAGGATTCTGAGTAGATGAACAGGGAACCTTGTGGCACGGGAAGAGAATATGTGTGCCCGATATAGCGCAGATCAAGGACACGATCCTAAGAGAAGCGCATGATTCGGCATACTCGATCCACCCAGGAAGCACCAAGATGTACCAAGACATCAAGGAATGATTCTGGTGGTATGGGTTGAAGCGTGATGTGGCAACCTATGTGGCCTTGTGTGACACCTATCAGAGAGTCAAGGCAGAGCATCAGAGGCCAACCGGATTACTCCAGCCTTTGAATGTGCCTGAATGGAAATCGGAAGAAGTTGGTATGGACTTCATAACCGGACTACCCCGCACTCAAAGAGGATTTGACTCTATTTGGGTGATCGTGGACCGGTTGACCAAGGTGGCGCACTTTATCCCAGTAAAGACCACCTACACGGGAGCAAGACTAGTAGAGCTATATATGGAAAGGATTGTGTGCTTGCATGGGGTGCCAAAATGGATAGTGCCTGACCGAGGTACTCAGTCCACGTCACACTTCTGGCAGAAGCTACATGAGTCTATGGACACTAAGCTGCATTTTAGCTCAGCTTATCACCCACAGACGGATGGACAGACCGAGCGAACCAACCAGATTCTAGAAGACATGTTGAGAGCATGTGCTCTGCAGTATGGTGTCAGTTGGGACAAAAGTTTGCCCTACGCGGAATTCTTGTACAACAACCGCTACCAGAAGAGTCTGCAGATGGCACCGTTCGAGGCTTTGTATGGCAGGAAGTGTAGGAATCCACTATTCTGGAACCAGACTGGAGAAAGTCAAGTTTTCGGGCCTGAGATACTAAGAGAGGCAGAGCGACAAGTGCAAGTGATCCGGCAGAACTTGAAAGTGGCATAGTCATGGTAGAAAAGCTATGTCGATGTCAGAAGAAGGGATCTCAGCTTCGAAGTCGACGACTTTGTGTATCTGGAGGTGTCACCGATGCGAGGCATGAAAAGGTTTAATGTCAAGGGCAAGCTAGCACCTCGGTACATCGGACCATTCAAGGTACTGGAACGGATGGGCGAAGTGGCTTACCGACTAGAACTGCCTGAGAAACTGGCTGGAATGCACGATGTGTTCCACGTGTCTCAGTTGAAGAAATGCTTGCGGGTACCTGAGTAGCAGATCCCGATAGATGAGCTGAATGTGCAAGAAGATCTCACCTACGATGAGTACCCCGTCAAGATTTTGGAAAGGTCAGAGAGAGTAACCAGAAACAAGGTCATCCGAATGTGCAAGGTGCAATGGAACCGATACTCGGAGGACAAAGCAACTTGGGAAAGAGAATAGGATCTCAAGACCGAATATCCACAACTCTTTGCTTCCACATCCGAATCTCGAGGACGAGATTCATCTTAATGGGGTAGGTTTGTAACACCCAAAAATAGCCAATTTAAAATTTTTAGTAATTAATTTGCTTTTATTGAATTTCTAATATTTAATATAGGTTAAATAAATTATTTATGAATATTAAAATCAAATATAAGTTGTAGAAATATTTTTGTTGCATTCATGCTGGTTGCATTGAGTTTTGGTTGTGTGCAAATCAATTGGAATTTAAATCTAGTTTAAATTCAAATTTGAATTGCACTTGTTTGACCTCTAGAAAGTTGTTTCGTTCTTGGTTTACTTCTGCTCCCCAACTCTTTCCCCGGCTCACTCCCGGACCCTCCTTTCTTTTCCAAGCCTCGGCCCAGCCCCTCTTCCCCCGCCTGGGCCTACGGCCAGCTGAGCCGGCCCAGCATCCGTCCCTCCGCTCGCCCTGCCCATGCGCGCCCCACGGCCCAGCGCCAGGCTCCCTCCCTCGCCCCACTCTCTCGCCGACAGCCCGGACCCGCGCGTCAGCTCCTCCTCCCACCTCTCGCCCGAGCGCCTCCCTCCCCTGCGCCAAATCCGGCGCGTGATCTCTGGGTGACTTGGCCCTACCCTGTGCCCTGTGGGCCCTCTCCGTGCTTCCCCTGCCCCCTGCCACGATCTCCTCCCTTTCTTAGCCCCGCGCGCGCATGGCAGATCCCTCCTTGCATGGAAGTTCTCCCGCCGGCGCGTGATCTCCGGCCGAGGCACGCACGCCTAGGGCAGCTACCCCCGGGCTATTTATGCTGAGCCCCGGAACCCCAACACACCACCCCCACCTCCAATTCAAGCTCCAGCGCCCCCAGCACCCCCTCCTCGCCGCGCCACCGTAGCTTCCACCGCCGCCGTCGAAGTCTCCCCTCCGGCGCCGCTCCGCGTCAATTGGGCCTCCTAGGAGCGTCTCGCTGAGGTAAGGCTCCCAAGCCATCCCACTTTCGCCCTCGTGCCCTGTAGCGCCCGCTCCATCCTCGCCGGCAAGTTTTAGCCGCGGTCCGCCGTCGCCCAGCCTCTGTGCCCTCTCCCAGCCGCCGAGAAGCCCCTAGGCGATCTCCCCACGTCCCCAGCTTCGCCCTCGGCTTAGTCCTGTGGCTAATGGTGCCCTGTAGCGCGAGTTGCGCTCAACTCCGGCGAGTCCCGCCGCCGCCTGAGCCAGCGCCCCCCCCCCCTCGTGCTCGCCGCCGTCGACCCAAACCTCCCCAACTCACCGTAGCCACCCGATCCCGATCCAACGCCTCAGATTAGATCTGACCAAGGTCCGGTACCGGTCAACCCTAGTCAGCGAGCAATTTTTGCTAAAGAGCCCCTAGGTTTTCCAGGAATCAACCCACAGTCCACTGCAGTTCAAAAATAATTACGAATAGGTCTGGTTTCTTATGAAAAACCCCCTGTCCTTTTTAATAATAAGACCCGCCGTCCTGTTTAGGTATTTTTGTGCGTAGGCCCCTGAGTTTTAATGCATAATTATGTTTTAGCCCCTGGTTTTTCACAAATAAGCCCCTGGAACTTTTAAAACTTGCCAACAGGTCCCTGGAACTTAGAAAATCCATATCTTTTCCGTTCTATCTCCGATCTAAGTGATTTTCACGCTCATGTGTTCGTAGTGAAGCATAGATTAGTTTTAAAACCTTTCTATGTACTATTTCTACTGTTTGGTGTATTGTTCTAATAGAATTGCATTTGTTTGCATGCATTAGTATGCGTGCATGCTTGTGTGGTGCTTCGTGTCCAGTCGGTGAGCCGTTAGCTTTGGAATTCGAGTTCGGTGAGGACTTTCCGGACCAGGAATCGTAGCAGCAGTAGCACTTCGAGGAAGGCAAGTTAAAGCACGCACAATCCTTGCTACCTAAACACACCTTTTATATCTATTTACCTTCATATGCATGTGTCTAAATTGATGTCCCATTAAGGTTGTACCTAGTTTTGTATATCCTGTTCCTTTGATAACCTTGGGTTGATGCATTGGGTAGAATCTTTGCTATGTGTAGCTACTGTCACCAATGTTTAATTATTAATCTTGATCTATTGGTTCACTTTAAAAATAATGATAAAACTTGCTTTTTAGCAACATGGTTTAGGGAACTGGGGCATGTGCTGTGTGCTTTGCTCCAGTGTCTCTCCCTAAGGTCTGGTTCTTAAAGCGGCAACCCAGGAGCCTATCGCCACCACTAGAACTATTATGGCTCTGGTCTTGGTCAAGTAACTTGTACGTCTCTAGCTTACCAGTGGTTACCATTGGGGCCAACGGCGTTTGTGGACACTAGGCGAAAGGGTGCTTCTTGATTCCACCGGGGACGGGTGATCTGTCGGCTATGCCCCCGTGCGGCATAGTCCCGTGCTGAGTCCCTGCGATGGGGAACTCCACACGTTGCGCATGGATGGGTGTGATGCCCGCGCGTTGGATGCCATTGACCCCCTCATGGTGTGACTCCGTGAGCGTACGTCAATCCCGGTGCCTAGGGTCTCACCGCCTTGTTAAACTAGCGGCTACTGTCTTGTTAGGGTGTCTTGTGAAAAACCTCGTAGCATCCCTATGTTGTCACACCTCGGAAGTGTTGATGTGCGTGGTTGGGTGCAAAGTTCCTTTGAACTTTTACGCGACTGGTGGGTAAAGGGCGAAACCTCTGAAGAGTGTACAATCTATCATGATAGTCTTACTCAGGGTCACGAGCGGCCTGGATCCTTTTTTATTAGAACATGATGTCTATTTATGCTTAATGTCACTTATACTTTATTTAATTGGGTTGCAACTGGGTTTCACTTACTTGTGGTAACTTGGATCATGCTAAAATGAATCAACTAAAAGTGCTAATACAGTTAAGCCATGTCTAGCCTTACTTTGAGCCCTCATGTACCCGTGCTATAATTGCTAAGTAATTGTTTTACTTACACTTGCTATTATTCAACAAAATCCCGGATGGGTAACAGATTGGGTTGTGCATGAGTCTGCTGCTGAGTTCCCTGAGGACCTACCGTACTTCTGAGTTGCGCTCTCCCAGTCAATGTCTCTGTGGACTACGGCTCCGCTCTAGTTGAGAGTTATAGACTTCCGCTGTAATAATCATTTATGTTATACTCTGATGTAAACTATTTTATTTCGAGCATTTGTACTCTGTTTATCATATTTGTTCGCTGTATGTGTTCTGTGGACTTCCTGGGCACACATATGGCCGCATTCGGGTTTTGTGAAAGTCCGGGTGTGACATGTGGGAACTGCTTTAACCTTTTCACGGGGGAAATTATATGATTTCCTAGAATTTTTTTCCACTACAGACGAAGGTAAAGAAGCAGCTAACTGAGCAACTTGAGTTTCTATCATTTTATAAAGCTCATTTGACTTTTTATAGCAGAAGAGAATGATTCCAATTTTGAGTCTATGCTTTGAAGGATTTTATCATTTGTAGCAAACTTTTTACTAATATTTTCATTAGTTTTCACCTGGCCTAGCACAAGATCTCTAATTGACGGCTGATTATTGAAATTGCTAGAATTGAAATTGTTACCTTGTTGAGGCCTCTCGAAAGGGAGGTTTGGACGCGAATTCCAGCCTTGATTGTTGTAGTTGTTCGGACGGTACCCATTGTTGTTGGAATTATTGATGTAGTGGGCATCTTCTCATGTCTAGAGGCAGTTATTCCCCGAATGGCTAGCATTGCCACAGACCTCGCAAGTCATGCGAGCGTCCATGGCTTGAACAGTTTCTTGAGCAGGGACCTCTACTTTCTTCATCAAGAGGTCCATCTTGGCAGCGAGCACATCCAGAGCTTCAACTTGGTGAACTCCTCGGGACCGTGGTTGGGCACGATCGTTTGTCCAACCTTGGTTTTCGACCATCTTCTCAATGAGGGCCTTTGCTCGGCTCTCCTCAAGTGAGAAGAAGACACCTCTAGTAGCAGCATCCAAATACTCACGAGCAGAGCTCTTAAGCCCGTGGTAAAAGGTTTGGATGATGAACCAATTCTGCATACCATGGTGAGGGCAAGCAGATATATAGTCCTGGAGGCGTTCCCATGCCTTCGGAACTGTTTCACCTTTTATTCCGGAGGGCGTTGGTTTTCCCAACCGGAAAGAACTTCAGCAAAAACGTGCTAGTGCATTTATCCCAAGAATCTATGGCTTCGCGGGTAGCATAAAACCATTGCTTTGCCTTGCCTAGTAATGAAAACAGGAATAAATGAAAATGAATAGCATTGCCCGCGCATTGTGAAGGTGTTGTAGATCTCCAAGAAATGTTGAATATGTGCGTTTGCATCCTCGTGAGGCTTGCCGCATAATGGGCTAGCCTGCACTATGTTGATGAGGGCTGGCTTGAGCTCGAAGATTCCATCTCTGGCTGACGGAGTTGGTCCGACACGCACATTCTCGCTCGATGGAGCAGAGAACTCACATTTCATCTTGCTTGCCATCCTTGATGTTGAAGCCGTGTCAACGATGGGAAGGACTGGGCTCGTCGGAATGAGTTGCTTCTAAGGAGGTACAACACAGGGTCGCACTTTCGTCACAATAGACTCAGGATTTTCTTGATAGTTTGACGGTAGTTGGAAACCAGTCATGCACTGCTCTGCTTCACAAGACCAACAAAACAGAGCAAGGATAAACCCGCTTGAGTAGTGGTATACTCAACTAAGTTAGCTCGAAATAAGAGTTTGAAAGTATCTAGCCAATTGCTTCCCCAGCAATGGTGCCAGAAATGCTTGTTGGCACTTCTTATGATCCAAATTCAGTGGTTTTTCTTATGGCTCAGTAAAATAAATATTCTACAAGCACACAGAATCACCGTTGTAGCACTTCACCAGGGAGTAATCTGAGGTATTGTAATTTATATTTCTGCAGGGAAACTTATGGCAAGAGTACTAGCAAACAGATATTCGAGTCTATCAGAGAGAGGTATACTACTTGATAAGACGGGGATATAACTGTATGATAGGAGTGAATACCGTGACACACAGCTTAAGGTTGGCTCAGATAGGAAGAGAATGACTAGTTAGCTGGGAGGACAATGAGAAGAGAAAGAGGATTCCTAGGTACTTTATTATCTATCTGGGTCACTCGGGTCAAGAGATATAGTGGCTGAGGTGCTAGCACTTAGAGGTTAAGTTTAACTCTACTATCTCATCATCGGGATAAGGCGCCTATAGTTCACGGAAAAGGGATGAGAAGGGGAACCACCAACCGCCTTGCAGGGGTCCTACAGGCCGAGACAAACGTGATGGGTTACGTAGGCCGTATAGGGTTGTCATCACCTAACGGCTACCACCTCCACTGAATCGGGGCAAACCAAGGTCATTATCTAGTCTAGGAACCACTCCTACACTAGTCAACAACTACTTACTCTGCTAGCAGGAGCAAGCATCCCCATCAATACCCCTGTGACAATTCACCACAAGTATTGAGCAGGATCGAAGAACCAACTAAGACAAAGACGTAAACAAGATCTAGAAGAATAAAGTAGAAGCAAGATATAAATAACATAGACAAGATGATAAAGATATTCTATATTGATAACTCAAAGTCTACAAAAGAAAAGGAAAAGATACAAGAGCTTATACCAGAGTTTCTGAAGACGACTCTGAAATCTCCGAGGCATAGCTCGACTCGACTCTAACTCCCAGACTAAGCCATCCTAACTCTACTAGAATGAAAAGTGGAGCTCCTTGGCTTGAGTTTGTTTTGATGTTGAGCACGAGACCTCCCTTCGATAGCTAAATCAAGGCGGTGGAGATGGAGCACCGGCCAAGGCACCTAGAGGCAGTGCCCGGCTGGTTCGGTCGAATAGGTCGGTTCGATCGAACCACCTAGGCCGAACTGGCATGTGACACTGCCTTGGTGCCTACGGCCCTAATTTGACCTGGCAAGACGGTTTGCAGCTGGGGGCGGTTCGGCCGAACCGACATGGTTCGGCCGAACTGGGCTTTCAACCTAGTGACGCTCCCGTGCCCCGCCTTTGGTCCTGGGCTACCTTGGTTCATCTCTCCTTGGTGGATTTCTGATGTTTGTGGCCTAGAGATGATGTGGCAATGGTCAACGTGCGGGGGTGGAGGTACGGGTTGGGCCCTATGGGCCACGGCCCACCCTAGAATTTTGGTTGTACAATTCTCTAGTAAATTATTTGCATGATTGCTTTGAATCTAGCCGATTTATTTATTTTCTATAAGACTTATATTGAGTTTCATGATACATATTTTAGACTTATTTATTTCACGATATTTGTAACATGTTTTTATATGATTGTATCATATTTGATAAAATATATATACTTATATGTTGATATATATTATATTTATATAGTGTAAAAGAATATATATTAGGTTGGACCACCCTAGTGTCGAGTCCTAGCTCCGCCACTGTCCACGTGTCATGCACCATCACCGCTTGTTCATCGTTGGTAGATCTGAAATTGTGCACAAAATGTCAGCAAACTAGTGGTGAAAACCGTTTCACCATTTGATGTTCCATTGAAGAACTATCACAAAAAAATAGAATAGAATAAGATGGTGTCAGGTACCACATGCGTCAGGTGTCAGATCTGTTCAAATTTCGTCAGGTACCACATGCATCAGGTGTCATGTCTGTTCAAATTTCTACATAAGGTTTATATGACTCATAGTAAAGAAATCTACGACTACGAGGGTAGATATCTACGACACCTGAATGTCAGCGGAATCATAGAAATCGTGGAAATTGTCATAGAAATCCCACCAAAAGGCGTAGATTTTTAAATTCAAAATTTTTAAAGAAAATATATTCATAATTGATCTCAAATTGTGCAAAAAATGTCATCAAACTAGTAGTGAAAACCGTTTATGAATCGGATGCTCGAGTGAAGAATTATGACCAAAAGATTTGAAAAAGACCTTACATGCACGGTGAAAGTGACATGTTGTTGGAGCATGCATCAGCTGCGCTGCTGTGCGCATCAGTGAGGGGGAGGGAGGGTGCGGTCCGGGTGAAAGAAATGTATGTATGTATGTGTGTGTATATATATATTTATAGATTCTTGCCATAAATGCATTGATCGGCTAAGAGCCGATAGTGGATGGGCACATACTCTCATCTTATATTGGTATCGGCTAACGTAAAGATTAGAGTATCATGCTCGGCGTCAGCGCCGCATAGGGGTCAATGCCGAGCTAGCTCGGCTCGTTTTGGCTCGGCTCGTTCGAGCTCGTTAGCAAAACGAGCCAACTCGGCTCGGCTCGTTAAGGAAACGAGCAAAAATCCTGGCTCGACTCGGCTCATTAAGCTCGCGAGATAGGGTTCAATTTAAAATTGTCACAATAATATATAATATAAAAAATTATAATATTTATGTGGTCTTAATTCCTCCAAAATCTACTCTATCATACTATAATAATAGAATATAACCATAACATCATGTAAAACTATACATATATTATTATAATAATTTGCTCATTAGTCTATTAGGCCTTCTAGCTCGTTTGGCTCGTGAGCAGCCCATGAGCTGGCTCGAGCCAGCTCGTTAACGAAATGAGCAAAAATAGCTGCTTGGCTCATTAGTTTTGTGCTTTTGGTCCAGCCCTAGCGCCGCGTTACCCATCCTACCGATCATGTTGCCATTATTCTAGAGGAAGCAGCAGAATGCATGGCTGAGTTCAAGGCCATGGCAAGCACATCGAGGACGCAGACAGTGGGTGGCATCTTGGTAAAATGATATACCTGCTTGCCAACGATTTCCGGTTGCTACAAAGAACATTGGCAACTGATGAATCAGGTGTTAGCTGGGCTTAGCTGGGCTTTCGTCTTTGTCAACTGTGTTTGCTATTTTATTTTCTACTCGCTACTGCTCATGTTTTTTGGGATCATGACTAGAAAACTCCACATTCATTGTTGTACATCAGTATCAGCCGCTGCAGACTGGTACTAACACATGCGGTTTGTACTGGTTCTGCAGCACAGTGCCCATGGGAGCAGTTTAGTACCGGGTGGAGACACCAGTCGGTACTAAACTGCGCGTGCGCCGATACGCGCCAACGCGTGCCAACAACTAGTGGGCAGTTTAGTAGCGGCTAGGGGCTCCATTCGGTACTAAAATGCCCCCGGAACATTTAGTAGCGGCTGAGGGCACCAGCCGGTACTAAATGTCCACAGAAAGTACCGGCTGGAGCCCTCAGCCGGTACTTGGTGTCCACTTTATAAAAGCCACACCTCTTCCTCCCGAGATCCAGCTCAAGCACCAGAACTTTGCTTGAGCTCTCTCCTCTTTGTCCATGGCATGTTAGAGGGGAGGTGTTGCCCATTTTTTCAATAATAGTGGGGATTTCACTCATCTAAGTGTGCCAAAGGTTAGCAACTTTATCCTCTTCTCTTTCATACTGTTTGTGTTTTGTTTCATCCATTGTAGTTATAGAATTTGTAGTTTTTTAGGAAAGGAGAATGAGCATGATTTTTTAAATATGTAAACTTGATGGATTTAATTAAAAACAATGGTTATTTGATTGTTGGCATGTGCAAATTATTAGAGTGGGTTTTTCAATTAATTTGAAGTGATATGAATTTTTTATTTATACATTATTTGACTTCCTAAAACATAGTAGAGATTACTAGAAAATCCTTGATTGTTTATTATTGATTATATATTTGTTTGTTTGGTATAAAACACTAAAGAATATTTAAAAATTCAGGCTTGTAGGACTGTAAGTGGAACGACCAGGTGTATATGATGGTGAGGTGTGTGAACGTGCCGGTGTCGTGCCAAAGTCTGGACCATGTGGAAGGTCTGGACATGGCATGACACCGGCACATTCACTCATCTCTCGGACACCCTATCACGAAGGAATTATGTCACCAAGTTATCTGTTGAATCCAAACATCAGGGCTTCACCAAGGATATCGATACTGCAAGGGGCAACAAGTAACCATCTGATAAACCTCAATCACTTCAATCGGATGGTTACTTGTTGTCCTTGCAGCATCGACATCCTCATGACACATGACAACCAAGAGATTCACACCTTTTGTATAATGCATCCACTCATTATCCGCTTTGAAGTGACACGATTTTTTACTTACACATTATTTGACATTAATATAGATAATACTATAAAATTTCTACATTTTAGGAAAATAATGTTGAGGCAACGCCAGAGAGCTAGTCGTTGTGGACACTCCATGCACAATGTATTACCAGACCTTCCCCCGTCACCGCCACCACACCATCCTGGGCCGGTATTTAACAACCTCAACTTCATTCCTGTCGAGGCTAACAACCATCAGAATCCGGTACGAGATCATGTATTTAATATTTGTAACACTACAATCATATATTGATTATTATGTCATAACGATGATATATTCTTAATTTATATGTACAATAGGACATTGATGCAATGCAATGGTTCAAAGATGTAGTAACTCACATCGGTGGCTCCCGTCCTTTGGTGGTGAGACAGAACACCGGCAGATACCGTGGGAGTTATGTGGTTTCTATTGCACTCGCAGAACGTGCCTTGCATGACCCTAATCCTAGTAATACTATTATTTTTCATGTCCAATCAGGTGCATACCCGCAAGAATATGTTGTTGCACGCGATGCCGTGAGGAAGGCACTGGAACAGATGGAAACACATACGGAGCATGTTATCCTGGACTATAGTTTCTTGAAGATCAAAGCTCTTGAGCTCAATGAGCCAGATGCCACACAAGTTCCAAAAATGAATCGTTTTACGTAAGTTACTATACCTTTGATTTCCTCATTCCAAATTATGTGTTTTTTTTACAAAATGTCAATTGTACTCTTATTTGTTACTACATATGTCTCATGTATATATAGGACACCCTGAATTCTGGATTCCTACACACAGAGTATGGTTTGGGAGAAGTGTTGTGCCATATTCTGTTGCCTTTGAGATACTCATTCGTGCGACCATATTCAAGTCGAGTAGAAGGTGGTTTTCAATCATCAGTAACCTTGATCTCAACACAAGGCTCGTTGACAATATACAGCGAGACTTTAGATGCACCGTATAAGGCAAAGGATAGTGCATTAATATACAAACTAGACTATGTGGACATGTATCTAGGGATTGACATTTTGGATGCCAATTATACTGTCTACCTTGCGAGGCTTCACAACGTAGAACCTTAGTACGACTTTGATCACGTGTGTATTATCGGAATGATATTGTAAGACCAGACATAATGTGTGTGATGATGTAAGACTTCAATAATGTGTGTGATGATGTAAGACTTCAATAATGTGTGTCATGATGCTGTTAGACTCTAATAATGTGTGTGATGATGTAAGACTAATTAAATTTTTGATTCAAAAAGTATTTTTGATTTATTATGAACTAACAAAAATACAAACACATTACTATCAAATTATACAGAAAAAATAGCAATGGTATCATATTATTTAATTCAGTTTAATTAATATTTTTCAAATTTGTGTTTAGATATAATTAATAATATATATCAAAATTATTGAGAAAAACAATTGTTTATATTTATAATAATTAATACTTTCGATTCACAACAAGTTTCTATTTACTATCCAATTGTACAAAAAGAAAGAGAGAAAAAGAAAAAGAAAAGGAGAAAATGTTGTCCGTGGGGGGCACGTTAGTACCGGCTGTACCCACCAGCCGGTACTAAAGTGCTCCCAAGCCATTCAGCAACGGCTAGTTGGCACTTTAGTACCGGCTAGTGGGTATAGCCGGTACTAAACTATCCCCGAGGCACTTTAGTACCGGCTGGTGGTTCCCACTTCCTCCACGACGTGTTAGAGGGGAGGTGCTGTCCATTTTTTTCAAGATTTGTGGGGATTTCACTCATCTAAGTGCACCAAAGGTTAGCAATTTCATCATCTTCTCTTTCATGCTGTTTATGCTTTGTTTTATCCATTATAGTTAGAGAATTTGTAGTTTTTAGATGAAGGGAGAATGAGCAAAAATTTTTTCTTTAGACATTTATTAGTTAAATGTAGACTTGATGACTTTAATTAAGTACAATATTTTTTGGATTGCGAGCATATGGCAAATTAATAGAGTGATTTTTATTTATTGGATTGCGAGCATGTGGCAATATTTATTTAGAAAATTATAGATATTACTTTAAAATTGCTAGAAAATTCTAGAAAAAATAGTAGGAATTACTAGAAAATAGCATAAATTAATAGAAAATTCTAGAAAATAGTTGGACAACAGAACGTTGAGGGAAAGTGGATCCCATTTGGTTTCATTGATCGAACGTCACCGCATTTCACAAAAGTTGACTTTAGAACATTTCACAAATGATGATGCTCCAAAAGGAGAAATACAAGATGAACCAGCAATAGTCCTACGTCTCCTAGCTATAGCCCTACATCACCTAGCTACAGCCCTACATCTCCTAGCTACAACCCTACATCTCCTAGCTATTCTGTTCTACAGTACTGGAGACGTGATAGGGGATTGCGTGAATGTTTAGTGCAGAAGGGTAATAAAGTCTTCAATCTCTTGTGATATTGTGTATATGTAATTCCAATTGCCAATGTTTTTAATTCAATTGCAGATGAACCGGCAATGGATGTATGAGGGCAGTCGAAGCACCAGGGCATGGCTTCTTGGCGTAGAAGAATTTCTCAATGCGGTAGAGGCCAACAAGTCGCGAAAGGGTCTCCTATGTTGTCCATGCAAACATTGCAAAAACAATAAGCACTGGAAGAGAAGAGGCACTCTAATGTCCCACATATGTGAAAGCGGTTTCATGTCAAACTACACCCTTTGGACAAAGCATGGTGAACCTGGAGTTGTGATTGAAGACGGTGAAGAAGAAGGAGGCGATGAAAATGACATTCTAGATTGGGCTCAGTTATATGCAGTCGGTGCCTTGGAAGATGAACCAATGGATTAGGCCAAACAGAATGTTGAAGAAGAGGAGCCACATGCAAAATTAGGTCAAGTGTTGCTAGATGCACAGAAAGACAGTGAAACAGCGGCGGAATCAAAGAAGTTCCAGAATATGCTGGAGGATCATAAAAAGTTGTTGTATCCAGGTTGCAAACAAGGGCACAAAAAGTTGGGCAGCACACTGGAGATGTTGCAATGGAAAGCAAAAAATGGTGCCAGCGATAAAGGATTTGAGGAGCTACTGAAAATTGTAAAGAACATGCTTCCGGAGGGTAACGAACTTCCCTCGGCAACATAAGAAGCAAAAAAGTTCATTTGCCCTCTTGGATTGGATGTACATAAGATACATGCATGTCCGAACGACTATATCATGTACCACAGCCCTGAATATGAGAACTTGGATGCCTGCCCTGTTTGCGATGCATTGCGATATTTAAGATCAGGCGAGATGATCCTGGTGACATTGATGGGCAGCCAGTCAAGAAGAGAGTTCTTGCAAAGCTGATGTGGTATTTCCCTGTAATACCACGTTTGAAGCGCTTGTTCAGAAATAAGGCGAATGCAAAGTTGATGCGGTGGCACAAAGAAGAACGTAAGCAAGATGAGATAATGAGACACCCTACAGATGGGTCCTGGTGGAGAAACCTTGACTGAGAATTTCCTGATTTTGACAGGGACGCCAAGAAAATAAGGTTTGGTCTAAGTATGGACGGTATGAATCCGTTCAGTGAGTTTAGTAGCGGTCACAGTACATGGCCTGTGACCCTATGTATCTTCAACCTTCCTCCTTGGTTGTGCATGAAGCGAAAGTTCATCATGATGCCGGTGCTTATCCAAGGACCAAAGCAACCTGGCAATGACATTGACATATAACTGAGACCATTGGTTGATGAATTGTTATCACTCTGGAAGGAAGAAGGTGTACGTGTGTGGGATGAGTACAAACAGGAATCGTTCGACCTCTGAGCTTTGCTTTTTGTAACCATCAATGATTGGCCTGCACTTGCTAACCTGTCGGGACAGTCGAACAAAGGATATATGGCATGCACCCACTGCCTAGATGAAACTGATAGCATTTATTTGAAAAACTGCTGAAAGTGCATGTATTTGGGCCACCGTCGATTTCTACCTGCCAATCACCCTCTAAGAGAGAAAGGGAAGCATTTTAAAGGGGAGCCTGAACGTCGTGCTAAGCCTCTGTTCCGTAATGGAAAGCGTGTGCTCTTGATGATAAAGGATGTGCATGTAGTATTTGGAAAGGGCCATGATAGCCAGCCTGTTCCCAATGATGATGACGAACATGCACCAATGTAGAAGAAGAAGTCTATATTGTGGGAGCTACCTTATTGGGAAGTCTTAGAGGTTCGAAACACAATTGACGTGATGCACCTGTCGAAGAATCTTTGCTTGAACCTGACAAGCTTCCGTGGAGTTTATGGGGTGCCAAAAGATACAATTGAAGCAAGACGTGACCTGCAACTATTGGCAGAGCGAAAAGACCTACATCCCCAAAAAAGAAACAAAGGACAACACTATTTACATCTTGCCAACTACTCCTCGAATATATAGAACATAATAAACATGAAAGAGAAGAAATTCAAAAACTTTAAGTCCCATGATTGTCATGTCCTGATGACACAGTTACTTCCGGATGCAGTAAGGGGTATATTACCAGAAAATGTAAGATTAGCAATTGTTAAGCTTTCTGCATTCATGAATGAAATCTCACAAAAGGCAATTCATCTAATGAAGCTAATAAAGCTACAAAAGGACGTTGTCCAATGTCTTGTCAGCTTTGAGATGGTCTTCCCACCTTCCTTCTTTAACATTATGACACATCTTCTAGTTCATATTGTCAAACAGATAACTATTCTCAGACCGGTTTTCTTACACAATATGTTCATGGCGGTCCTGAAGAAATATGTTCACAATCATTCTCTTCTAGAAGGATGCATCGCTAAGGGCTACAGAACAGAGGAGGTCATTGAGTTTTGCATTGACTTTAATGAGGATCTTAGTCCGATTGGGCTTCCTACGTCATGCCATGAGGGGCGACTGAAGGGAAAGGGAACACTAGGAAAGAAATCTAATGTCAACATCCATGACAATGAAACCCGTAGAGCAAACTTCACTGTTCTATAGAATTCATCCTTGGTGACTCCATACAAGGAAGAGCACCAAAATATTTTGCGGTGTGAGGCATGCATTGCACTCGAGCACATGGTTACCTTTGCCATTTGGCTCAGACGAAAATTCTTGGGCAAGTTCAATGGATGGCCAGGGAACCATCGATCACAGTCCAGCATTACCAAGGCTATGAAATCAATGGATATACATTTTACACAAGAGCCCATGACAAAAAAAGCACTAACCAAAACAGTGGTGTTCATATAGATGCACTAAACAACAATGGAAAAAAGGACAGGTATTATGGTGTCATAGAGGAGATCTGGGAGCTTGACTATGGACCTTATCCCTCTGTTTCATTGTCAATGGGTTAACAACTTTGGAGGCGTCACAAAAGACCAGGTTGGGATGACAATAGTGGACCTCCGAAAGATTGGATATAGAGATGAGCCATTCGTCCTAGCCAAGGATGTGACACAAGTGTTCTATGTGAAGGACATGTCAAGCAAGACAAAGAAAAAGAAACATGAGTTGCAAAACAGTCAGATGATGAGCCTAAATGCCATATTGTCCTCCCAGGAAAAAGAAAAATTGTTGAAGTTAAGGACATTACAGACAAGTCAGAAGATTATGATCAGATTGATGATCTTCCTCCATTCTTAATTGATGTTGGCCCCAGCATCTTGTTGTCCAAAGAAGACACACCTTACTTACGCCGCGATCACGACCACAGCACTTTTGTGAGAAGGAAGGTCATCAATGTCACGTTAAATAATGAGAGTAGTTTTTAGAACCATTATATGTTGTATTTGATGTTAAATAATGGCAATTATATGTTGTATTTGACGTTAAGTGATGTAATATAATGTACTGTTTATGCAATTTGGACAAAATATCATAAATTAACCACATCAATATACAATATTATAATATTGCATGTTAAAAATATAAGTACTTCATTAATTTGGACGTTAATAGAATCATTGAAACGTTAAATTAGACAAAACTAAGAAAGTAATATGTGATTTGACCAAAACATTGTATATGTTATTAGGGATAACATTTTTGTATATTTTTGTATGAATGAAAAAGTAATTCTTTCGATTTATTATGAATTAAACGAAATATAGACACATTAATACCAAATTATATAGAGAAAATAGCAATGGTATTACATTGTTTCATTTAGTTTAATTAAAATTTTAGGTGTATAGATATAATTAATAATATACTAAAAATATTTACGTAGTAATTTATGTAGTGATTTAGTTTATTTATTAAGAACTTGAGAAAAGGAAAAAGAGATAGAAAAAGAAAAATAAAATGCATTTGTGCGGGAGCCCAAAATTTCTGTGCACTTTAGTATCGGTCCAACCTACGGCCCGGTACTAAAGCGCATTGCACAGTGGCCCATGTGTACACATTAGTACCGGCAGGTGTTACCAGCCGATACTAAAGTGCCTGAGTGCCTGGGGGCAGTTTAGTACTAGCTGGTAACACCAGCCGGTACCAAAGTGGCTACCCTATATAAGTGTGCCCTGTCTTCTCCCTCCTTCAGTCCCCCACTTAGCGAAATTCCCCCCTCCCGCCCGAGATCGATGTTGCCGCCATCGTCGTCGCCCGTCGCGCCGCCGCTGGCCCGTCCCGCCCCATCCCGCCGTTGCTCCGCCCCGCCCTCGTCATCGTCGTCGCACTGCCGCATCGCTCCGTTGCCGACCCGCACCCCGTTCCTGGCCCTCATCGGTCGTCGTCGTCGCGCCGCCGTCCCGTCATGCCGTCTTCGTCGCGTCGTGCCGCCGCCCCGCCGGGCGCTGCTGTACTTCACCGCTCCCGTACCATCGTCACCGCCCCACCAGCGTCGTCGTCGCGGGCTCAACCGTAGCCCGGTGTGGGCTCACGTCGTCGGCCCGCCCCGCCTCCGCCCGTCGCTGGCGCCGCCCTCGCCGCCGACCTCATCGCCCCACCTCTGCTCCGCCCGTCGCCCATCCCGGCGTCTTCAAGGCGGCCTGCCTCTGCCCACCGTCGGTCCGCCCCGCCCCAGGAGTCTTCATCGTGCCGCCACCCCGCACCAACTCTGCCCGTCGCCGGCGCCGCCCTCAATCCGGCCTCGCCACCGGCCCTCTCTCTGTATGTGTATTGTGTGCGTAAGCCCTTGCTGATGTCAACATTCTTTTATTACATGTAATTTTTAGAAAATTATAGGTATTTATTCTTGATTACATATAAAATTTGTAGAACATCCTAGAAATACTAGAAAATTTTAGGAAATAGTAGGAATTGCTAGAAAATTATAGTTATTACCATAAAATTGTTAGAAAATTTTAGGAAATAGTAGGAATTGCTAGAAAATAGTAGGAATTACTAGAAATCCTCAAAATTTTATATTTGCTTATACATTTGTTTATTAGCGTTGTTGTAGTGTAAAGGAAGAAGCTATGAATAATCCTCCTCGTTTGAATCCCAATGAGGAGCTACTTATGGCCGCCATAATTCGTGGTTATGACGATGTGGTTGATGCACCTGATGAGGGAATGCAGTATCTAATAAACTTCCATGGTGAGGATTGTGCACCTGAGGAAGAGGATGCACCCGATGTATAAGAAATTCTTTCATGTATATATCATTTGAATTATATAAAATTATTGATAGCATGCACTGATATATATTTTGTTAGGCATCCGGATCGAGGAGACCAAAACAAAAAAGAGGCCAGAAGAGGAAGATGGATGGAACTACCATTGTCAGAGAAGTGGCCGAAGATGGCGAACCGAGGCCTAAAGATGTTGAGACAACTTTGTAAATCAATGTGGTGATCTTGTTCCTGACAACGAGAAAGATTTGTTGTGGAAATAAGTGCTCCTACACTTTGTATTCCCTGAAGGCATGAAACCAAAAGTCAAGGAATGGGCGTTCAAGAAGATGGCCATTCAGTTTCAATGGTTCAAGAAGAAGCTGACGAATGAATATGTCAACAAGGGCCTCACACCAAACTTCGACAAGAAATTCCAAAACCAACGCCAGTTCTGGAGTGATTTCGTGGGGTACAAGTTGTCAGACCCCGCTTATAAGGCCCGATCATGTTAGAACAAACGCAATGCGGCCAAAAAGATGCAATTTCACAAACTTGGGGCAGGAGGCTATGAGGTGGCAATTCCAAAATGGGAAAAGATGGAAGCAGACCTGATTGCTACGAGAATTGTACTAGAGACTCTGAATTGGCCATAGAGAGCAAAGTGGTACTTCTATGCCCATGGAGGAACACTTAACATGGAAGATGGGTCATTCGTGACTAGTGACGCAATTAGAGCGGCGACTAACAGGCTCGAAGATGCAATGAGGTTTGCATAAGAAAGAACTTTCAAGCCCAATAGAGAGAAAGATGAGCTGATTTACGCTCTTGGCAACCTAGAACACACTGGGCGGACCCGAGGCATGGGCGTAGTCCCATGGAACCGCGGCTTCATTGGAGATCTCGACACATACAGAAGCCGATGTAGAAGTAAGGCAGTAATGTAAGAGAAGTTCCGTGCCTTGGGAGAAAGGCTAGAGACGGTTGAAGCCAGAGGGGATAGACATGATAGAGTGCTTAGCCAACGCCAAGAACACCCGGTTGCTAATTTGGAGGTCAGCCCCGCCTCTTAGCGTCATAGAAGCATTGGAGAGAGCCAAGCAGGGAATGAGGCCCAACGACACCGCGTGGACGACATCACTAAAAGGACCAACTATGACCTTCTGTATCTGTGCGGGAAGAAGCTGAAATTATGTGTTGAGGGATACGTCGAGGCTCCGGTCATCGGTTCGACAATTCACTGCGTGCCGATTCCTGAGGGATACGCTAAGGTGTTCGTTGATCGAGTGGAGGATGGATGTGAAGACCTGGACCTCAAGATCGCTGGAGGTGAACGTGAAACAGAACTACTACAAGTAGTCCACCAATGGATCTATTGGCCGAAACACTACATAAGATTGAAGCAGCAAGCAGCCACAGATTCTGCAACTAGCAAGGGTCCACCTCCACTGGCAGACCCTAGCCCTGACCCACCGGCAGCTTGTGACAGTTGGCCTGACCCACATTTGTCACCGGAAGCACGGGATGCACCGCCACCTCCAACATGTGACCCAACGCCAGCTCCAGCACCGGACCCAATGCCACCTCCTAAGCAAGAAAGGAAGTCGATAAAGGGACGATGGGCCCCGCCACCTCCACCTCCAAAGTAGCAGAGGAAGAAGAAAGAAAAGCCTCCACCTGCGAAGCTTCCATATGAAATGACAGATGAAGAAATTAGGGCAATAGTGAAACAAGATAATAAAGACTTCTTTGCATCGAGGAAGCCTGAGGTGAAGCAACCAATACATCCTACTACTTAGGCGTTCTTTATTAAAATGGTCACACCAGTGGAGAAAGAGCGGGAATCGGACTACAACCGGTCAATTAGAAAGTCTTCCAGCAACCCCGATAACCAGATCAGAAGTAGTAAATCAACAAAATCCATTCCCTAGCTCGGAGAGCAATCCAACCAAATAGTCCAGTCGTTGGTGGTACATGCATCGCAGGATAATAATGTGGTCATGGTCCAAATGATAGCGGATACGAACCTTACAAAAGGTCAACTGTGAGGGGAGTTAGAGGCGAACTTACCAGCAACCCGGGGCAGGAAAAGTTCATGCCAGGTGAACCGCTTATTTGGGAAGAGTTGGTGAGGTTCCTACCAACGAGAATGCATGAGTTGCATACATGGTACCTACAGAAATCCCGGTCGGGCCAGACAATGTTCACAGCTCGGATTACAGATGACCATCTGAAGCGAGGGCTTGATGATGTTTGAATTGAGTTTCATGCACTTTATGACTTATTCCATCAAGATGCCCTTGACAAGTCTCTCCTCAGTGTATGGGTTATGTAAGTGTCTCCTGTCATGGCATTTTCTTATTTAATATCCACTACATATACTAGTGTGTTGTCTCATGATGTCTTTTGATTTATGGCTCGTAGGATGAAGGTCTAACAGTGCAGAAAAAAGGATATTACAACATTGGCTTCATCGACCCCAATGTTATACACGAGAGGACCATAAAGGAAGATGCAAAAGTGATTACGAAAAGTCTATACACCGCCTTGGACCGGCAGAATACATGTCCATACATTTTTTGCCGTATAACTTTAAGTTAGTTCTCTGACTTTTTTTAATCATTTCAAGTTAATAATAAATACTAAATAGAATAAAAATTGCCTCTCTGTATGTATATGTACGTACAGATTTCATTGGATATTGTTTGTGTCCAGGATGATCAAGCCCAGCTCATGGTGTTGGACTCCATGAGGAAGCCAATAGCAGAGTACCAAGACCTCATAAACCTGCTTAAGAAAACATGGGCTCGCATCCTGAAAAAACTCGTAGGAGTATGCAAGAACGGCGACGATCTTTATATTAATACTAACTTTCCAGTAAGAATATAATCCCCACTTCGATCTTGTGTCATTTTCTAGTAATTCCTACTATTTTCTATGATTTTATAGTAATTTAAGCTATTTTATAGTAAACCCTACTATTTTCTAGAAAATTTATAGTCATTTCAGCTTTTTTAGTAATTCCTAATATTTTCTAGTAATTTTTGCTATATATAGTGCCTGAGACAGGACCAAGGGACAAACCTATGTGGCAAATGACGGCACAAACATTTAAGGTACGTAAGCAAAAATCAGTTCTGCTCGTTATTTTTTAAGTCATTATTTTCTTGGTTCTGCTAATGCTTTGGTTTCAATGAAATATGTAGAAATGGTGCATGAAAGAAGATCTCGTCCAATCGGAACGAGTCAGGGCAATTCAAGAACTATGTGGATTCCTTCTCAATGAAGTCATAAATCTCAATGGAGAATTTCATGCCGATCTTGGTATAAGCGTGACTGCACTGGATCCTAATTGGGGGTTATTTAATGATTAGGACACTTAATTTGTAATATCTTGAATATTTTGAAGTACTTGTAACAATTCAAATGTAAGTGTGATAAAGTGTGTGTGTATACATATATATATATATGTATATATATATATGTATATATATATATATGTATATATATATGTATATAACTTAATATCACCAGCATACGCATAGAGATATAATATATATATGTGTACGAATAATATAAGCATTAAAACTAAAATGAAAAAGGAAAGAAACAAAAAAAAGAAAAAGCAAAATATGACTAATTAAACTGTACTAAATGGCCGGCACTTTAGTCGATCCTGTATTATTCACGAAACATGGCTAATTATTTGTCAATGCTCAGAGATGTTTTGGAAAGGAAATTGTGCCTAGGAAATGGCCTGAAAATTGAAGAACCGCTCGTGTGAAACCTGAAGAAATCGTGATTATACGAGAAAATCAAGTGATGGGTGACTCTACCGAAGAAGAGTTATTTTCATTGAGCATAGAAAGGCTGATAATTACGATTACTTTGACCATCTGTCGAGATGTCAGCAGATTACATCAAGGCCGATATCTGTTTTTGGTTCGGCTAGTATCGAGGATGTCAATCTATGTGATTATCCTGGCTGTCAAGCAGCAGAGATATTGTTGAATATGTTCCGAATTATAATGTGAGTCTTGTGGGGACGCCTATAGGGCCCACAGTTTGGGTTACGTGTTTAGCGGATTTGTTTCTGTATTTGACTGCAGTCAGTTTAGTCCACCCTATATATACATCTTGTAAGCCATACTCAGTGTATTTGCATGTGTTGTGACTCTCATTATAGTGAAGATTGCCGATTAGCACCCGTGGTTTTTTCCCGCAAGGGTTTTTCACGTTAAAATCGTGTCTCATGTTTGATCTTGTTTTCGCATTATTTGCTAACAAGAACCTTGTGTAGATGAAGCAATAATCTGCAGAAGTCTTGGTACGAATCTGAGTACGTCCAGCAAAGGAAGCTGATTCTCTTCTGGTAACCTTCAAGTGTACCCCTAGTAGAAAACCACAAGATTGGAGTCAATTTGCATGTCAAAGGATTTGACAAGCAAGATGCATATGAAGATGAAGTTATATATGCACAAGTTGCAAGAAGGTGGTTCTGTGCTTAACCATCTTTCGGTCTTTAAGGAGATCGTTGCCGACCTACAGTCCATGGAGGTAAAATATGATGATGAGGATTTTGGTCTTATTCTTTTGTGCTCACTGGCTAGTTCTTTTGCAAACTTTAGAGATACTATATTGTGTAGTCGTGATACTCTAACTATGAATGAAGTTTATGAGGCGTTGCAAGCCAAGGAAAAGATGAAATAGATGGTGTCTTCTGATGCTTCTTCTTCGCATGGCGAAGGTTTGGTTGTTCGAGGCAGGACACAAAAGAAATCAAATGATGGTTACAGGGGCAAGAGCTCCAATGGTTACAAGGGCCGTTCAAAGTCAAGAGACAAGGATGAGAAATTCTGCAGATATTGCAATAAAAATACTCATTATATATTTGAGTGTTACAAGTTGAATAACAAGGAAAAATGAACTGGCACATATAGATCGAAAGGTAAATCTAATGATGAAGGTAATGCTTCTATTGCTGCTACTGATAGTAGTTCTGATGGTGCTGAGGTTCTTGTTGCTTTCGCTGGATGTGCAAATAATGGTGATGAATGGATTCTTGATTCTGCTGCTTCTTTTCATATATGCATTAATAGAGATTGGTTTATCACTTATGATTCTCTTCATGGAGGTTCTATCAGAATGGGTGATGATAGACCACATCAGATTATTGGTATTGGATCTGTTTAAAATAAAATGCATGATGGTATTTTCAGAACCTTGACAGATGTGAGGCATATTCCAGATATGAAAAATAATCTTATTTCTTTTAGTGCTCTTGATGGCAAGGGGTACAAATTCTCCGGTGGAGATGGAGTTCTGAAAGTGTCAAAAGGTTCTCTTATTATTATGAAAGGTGATTTGAAATCTGCCAATTTGTACCGTCTTCATGGTACAACAATTAGAGGTGATGCTATTGTAATTTCTAAATCAGTATCCAATTCTGATGCTACTATTCTTTGGCATATGCATCTTGGGCATATGAGTGAGCTTGGTTTGGTAGTGCTGAGTAAGAGAGGACTTCTCGATGAGCATAGCATCAACAAGTTGGATTTCTGTGAGCATTGTGTGTTTAGCAAACACAAGAGGGTGAAATTTAATACCTCAACTCATACAATTAAAGGTATTCTTAATTATGTGCATTCTAATTTATGGGGAGCATCTCGCTAGCCTTCTCTTGGTGGTGCTCGTTATATGTTGACCATAATTGATGATTATTCTAGAAAGGTATGGCCATATTTTTTTGAAAGACAAATCAGAAGCATTTTCTGCATTTAAAGAGTGGAATACTATGGTTGAAAATCAAACTGAAAAGAAGGTTAATAAGCTTCGTACTGATAATGGGATGGAATTCTTTTCCAAAGCATTTAATACATATTGTAAATCAGAAGGCATTGTCAGGCATTACATTGTTCCTTACACTCCTCAACAGAATGGTGTAGCTGAGCGTATGAACAGGACAATCAAATCCAAGGCCCGTTGCATGTTGTCTAATGCTAGTTTGCATAAGTGTTTTTAGGCTGAAGCTGTTTCCACTACTTGTTATCTTATTAATCGTTCAGCTTCTATTGCCATTAATAAGAAAACTCCAATTGAGGTATGGTCTGGTTCTCCAGCTGATTATTCGCAATTGAGAGCTTTGGTTGTACGGCGTATGCTCATGTTGATAATGGTAAATTGGTGCCTAGAGTTGTTAAGTGCATCTTTCTTGGTTATCAACCTGGTGTTAAAGGTTATAAATTGTGGAATCCACAAACTCAGAAGGTTGTGATTAGTAGAAATATTATTTTTTATGAATCTGCTATGTTATCTGACAACCTATCTACTAATGTTTCTCCTGCTACTCCTGTTGAGAGACAAGAGAAAATAAGTTTTGATGTGGAGCATTTTATTGATGTTGATACACTAGTTAATGATGATAATGTTGTTGTCCATGATGCACCTATTGTTAATAATTCACCAATTGTTGATGATTCAGCTGTTGTTGATCATTCTTCTCCAGTTGTGCATCCTCCACAACATTCTATTGCAGCTGATAGGACCAGAAGATGTCCTAAACCACTTAAATGGTTAATTGAAGAATGCAATATTGCTTATGCTTTGAGTGTTGCAGAAGAGATTGATGGTAGTACAAAACCTTCTAATTATTCTGAGGCTATTACTTTGGCTGATTGCAACAATTGGATGACTGCTATGCAAGATGAGATGGAGTCACTTGGAAATAATGGTACTTGGGATTTAGTAAATTTGCCCAAGGATAAAAAGCCAGTTCATTTCAAATGGATTTTCAACCGAAAGGAAGGTATTTCTCCAAGTGAGCCAGCAAGGTATAAAGCAAGGTTGGTTGCTAAAGGCTATAGTCCGATTCCAAATAAATCAGAAATAGCAAAATTGAAGGCTCAGTTGAATAAAGAATTCGAGATGAAGGACTTGGGTGCAGCTAAGAAAATTCTTGGTGTGGAAATTATCATAGATAGAAAATCTGGTATGTTATACCTCAGTCAGCGAGGTTATATTGAAAAGGTTCTTCGTCATTTTAATATGCATGATGCAAAACCAGTGTGTACTCCATTAGCTGCACATTTCAGATTATCTTCAGCTTTATGTCCATAGTCATATAATGATATTGAGTACATGTCTAGAATTCCATATTCAAGTGCAGTTGGTTCACTTATGTATGCCATGGTTTGTTCTCGTCCTGATTTATCTCATGCATTGAGTGTTGTCAGTAGATACATGGCTAATCCGGGCAAACAGCATTGGAGGGCAGTTCAGTGGATTTTCAGATATCTATATGGTACTTCTAGTGCTTGTTTGCAGTTTGGGAAATCTAGAGATGGGCTTGTTGGTTATGTTGATTCTGATTATGCCGGTGATTTGGATAAGAGGAGATCTCTCACACGTTATGTGTTCACCATTGGTGGTTGTGCTATTAGTTGGAAAGCAAGTTTGCAGGGTACTGTTGCTTTGTCCACTACTGAAGCTGAGTATATGGCTATTTCTGAAGCTTGTAAAGAAGCTATTTGGTTGAGAGGTTTATACTCTAAACTTTGCGGGGTTTCTTCTTGCATTACTATCTATTGTGATAGTCAAAGTGCTATTTGACTTACTAAAGATCAGATGTTTCATGAAAGAATGAAGCACATTGACGTGAGATATCATTTTATTTGAGGTGTTATTGCTGAAGGCAATGTTAAAGTATACAAGATAAGTACTCATCATAATCCTGCTGATATGATGACCAAGCCTGTTCCTACAGCTAAGTTTGAGCTTTGCTCAAATTTAGTTGGTGTGAAAGTTTAAGTCCTAGTGACTTTTGGCGCCGGTGATTATTTATTATTGAAGTGAGTTCATTGATGATACTTCATTCGCTACAAGATGGAATTCGTCTCAAGGTGGAGTTTGTTGAATATGATCTGAATTATACTGTGAGTCTTGTTGGGACGCTTGTACTGCCACCAATGCAAGAGATTTAGCACCAAATTGATCTTATTCCTGGTGCATCTTTGCCAAACCGTGCACCATACAGGACAAATCCGGAGGAAACAAAAGAAATTTAGCGACAAGTGCAAGAACTACTCAACAAAGGTTATGTGTGAGTCTCTTAGTCCTTGTGTTGTTTCGGTTATTTTGGTGCCTAAGAAAGATGGAACATGACATATGTGTGTTGATTGTAGAGCTATTAATAATATCACCATTCGATATCGACACTATATTCCACGTTTAGATGATATGCTTGATGAGTTGAGTGGTGTTGTTGTGTTTTCTAAAGTTGATTTGCGTAGTGGGTACCACCAGATTCGAATGAAATTGGGAGATGAATGGAAAACTGCTTTCAAAACTAAGTTCGGTCTATATGAGTGGTTAGTCAGCCTTTTGGGTTAACTAATGCACGTAGTACTTTCATGAGATTAATGAACGAGGTTTTGTGTGCTTTCATTGGGAAATTTGTTGTAGTATACTTTGATGATATTTTGATTTACAGCAAATCCATGGATGAACATCTTGATCACTTGTGTGCTATTTTTAATGCGTTACGAGATGCATGTTTGTTTGGTAACCTTGAGAAGTGCACCTTTTGCACCGATCGAGTGACTTTTCTTGGCTATGTTGTGCCTCCACAGGGAATTGAGGTTGATCAAGCCAAGGTTGAAGATATACGGGGATGGCCTATACCAAAGACTATTACACATGTGCGGAGTTTTCTAGGACTTGCTGGTTTCTATCGTCGCTTTGTGAAGAATTTCAGCACCATTGTTGCACCATTGAACGAGCTTACAAAGAAGGGAGTGCCTTTTAGTTGGGACAAAGAGCGTGAGAATGCTTTCAACATGCTGAAAGATAAGTTGACACATGCACCTCTCCTCCAACTTCCTGATTTTAATAAAACTTTTGAGCTTGAATGTGATGCTAGTGGAATTGGATTGGGTGGTGTTTTGTTACAAGAGGGAAAACCAGTTGCATATTTTAGTGAAAATTTGAGTGGGCATGTTCTGAATTATTCCACTTATGACAAAGAATTGTATGATCTTGTTCGAACATTGGAAACTTGGCAGCATTAGTTGTGGCCCAAAGAGTTTGTTATTCATTCTGATCATGAATCATTGAAACATATTCATAGTTAAGGAAAACTAAACCGTAGACATGCTAAGTGGGATGAATTTATTGAATCTTTTTCTTATGTTATTGAGCACAAGAAAGGGAAAGACAATGTCATTGTTGATGCCTTATCTAGGAGATATACATTCTTGAATAAACTTGACTACAAAATCTTTGGATTAGAAACAATTAAAGACCTATATGCTAATGATGTTGATTTTAAAGAGGTGTTGCTGCTTTGTAAAGATGGGAAAGGATGTAACAAATTCATCGTTAGTGATGGGTTTGTGTTTAGAGCTAACAAGCTATGCATTTCAGCTAGCTCCGTTCGCTTGTTGTTGTTGTAGGAAGCACATGAAGGTGGCTTGATGGGGCATTTTGGAGCCAAAAAGATGGAGGATATACCTGCTGGTCATTTCTTTTGGCCAAAGATGTGGAGAGATTCGTTGCTCGTTGCACTACATGTCAAAAGGCTAAGTCAAGGTTAAATCCACACAGTTTGTATTTGCCTTTACCCGTTCCTAGTGCTCCTTGGGAAAATATTTCTATGGATTTTATGTTGGGTTTGACAAGAACTAGGAAGGGTTGTGATAGTGTGTTTGTGGTTGTTGATAGATTTTCTAAGATGGCACACTTTATACCATGTCATAAGACTTATGATGCTAGTCATGTTGCTGATTTGTTCTTTCGGGAAATTGTTCGTTTGCATGGTGTGCCCAATACTATTGTGTCTGATCGTGATGCTAAATTTCTTAGTCATTTTTGGAGGACATTGTGGGACCAAGATCCCTAGGGCCATTCATCCACGGGATTAAAACTACTTGATAGGGAAGGTTTAATCCGACTACTTTAAACCAGTCGGCTATGGTGCAAGACGGCGTAGTTGATTGGAAATACTAGTCGTGTACTGTTAGGAGACTCCCCAAAGTACCCCGTTGTAGTATTCCTTGTTGTATACGACTAGGATTATGTAACCGACTTGTAACTCTGCTCCCCGAATATATAAGGTGGAGCAGGGACCCCCTCAAAACAACCCAACTCACGTATAATACAATCAAGCACACAGGACGTAGGGTATTACGCTACTCGCGGCACGAACCTGTCTAAATCTTTGTGTTGTTCGTGCACTATCGTTCCTAGAACTCAGCGAGACCCACAAATCTACTTCCTGGGGTACCCCCTAGCAGACGTGCTCGACATAAATCGTCGACACTTGGCGCCCACCGTGGGGCCAACTCGCTGAAGCTCGACATTAGGCGCGATGGGATCAAGCTTCATCATCGACGACATGAGGAGGGTGTAACTTTCATCATCGGCGCGTGGACCTTTGTTGCTGATGGCAAAGGTAACTTCACAAGTTTCCTTGCTGATCACCCAGGGCCGTACTCGATGATGACGTCTCTAAGGGAGCCGCTCCGCGAAACACCTTCCTCGACAACCACTTCGGCGACGATTTCGATCTCAATTCCGACACCTCACAGGAATTCGAACTCGACTACGACCCCAACTCTGATCAGGATTACTCCAAACGATATCGGCTACAACTCGCTTCCAAATATAGAAGGGGTTGGGAACTCCGAGATGGCTACGCCATTGGACAACCCCTCGAATCAATTCCTACTCAGAGTCCCCAAAGCCGCGGCTACATATCAACAGATTCACAGCGCAGAGCAGAGGGAACACGTACCGAAAGTCGACAGTCCAACCGTGGAAGGAATCAAGGACTCTGAGCCGGCGTTTAAGCCATTAGAGAACAACGAAGACGACGATTTCACGGTTCCACTGAGCGACAACCCTAACAACATCGCACGCTTAACCCGTTGTGCCCACTTCAAGACCGACTACGACCTTGAAGAACCACTCGTATACCTCCCGTCAGGACTCGTAGTAACCAGGACACCAGGAGGACTTGTTGTTCACTGACCTGGCGCGATACCTACCGAAGCATGTCGAGACAATGAGTCAAGGCTAGCCGCAACGATTCTGGAAGTACTACCCTACTAGCACGGTCAGACAGCTTCCATCACCTCCTCTTCCGATAGCACAGGGGACAACTTCTCCAACGCCCCGACCCTGTTACTACAGACTTCTCCCGACCCAGGAGACAAGTCTTCATGGCCGGCTCAGGCGAACAAGGAACCCAATACGATCGCGAGCTGATTGGCGACATCTCTGAAGAAGAACCCACTGCCAATAGAGAATCTGAGGAACATAGAACCTCAAGACAAGCAAGGAACACCAAGCGAAAACAAAGGTGTCTTAACGCAGCCATACGTGCCAACGCAACTCAAAACCTCACAAGAGATTTCGCGATGGTTGGTGATCAACCAGTGCTCCAGGACGCCCCAATGAACATCTCCGTCGCAGCAGAAATCATCAGGTCGATGCCGAAAACACCACAAATCAAGCAAGTCCTGACCCTCCTAGAGACAGCTCGCGAGAACATCAGCACCGGTCCTGCATTAAGCCACCACGCCTCAAGCGGCACACGTCCTGGAGGCAGACCCTCACACGACCCCGAAACATTGGCCCACCCGAGTCACGCTCCCCAAGAGCCATCGGGCGGAGCAGCTGTGTAACACCCTAAAAATGCCTATTTTTAAAATTTTAGTAATTAAATTGTTTTTATTTAATTTCATGCTCATATTTACCTAAGGAAAATAAATTATTTATGAGAAATAAAATTAAATATAAGGTTAGAAACATTTTTGTTGCATTCATGCCGACTGCATTGTGTTTTGTTTGTGTGTGGTTCAGTTGGAATTTAAATTCTGTTTAAATTCGAATTTGAATCGCTGAGTTTGGAGCTCTAGAAAAGTTCCCGCGGCCCGAGTCCACTTTCCCTCCCTGAACTATTTCTTTCGGCCAAACTTCCTCCCTCCTCTTTTCTCTTCGCAGCGGCCCATCCCCCTCCTCTCTCTGTTTCCGGCCCAGCCCAGCACAGTGATCCGCCTCCTCCTGGCCTGCTTCGCCCGGCGTACCGGCCTGCTCGCACCCCCCCGCTCCTGGCCCAGCTGCGGCCCACCCCGTTTCCCGGCCTGCCTTCCCTCCCGCGCTCGCGCCGGCCCGCCTCCCTCTCGCTCCGCTCGGCCCACCTAGCGGCCCAGCAAGCCAGCCCAACGCGGCTCCGCAGCGCCCCGCCCCTCCGCCGACTGACCCGAGGGTCCCACTTGTCAGGGTCATCCCTGACCTTCCGTCGGTGTCCGACTCGGCCCCGACGCCGGAGTCCGGCCGAGGTACGGCGCGCACGTCGAGGACCCGGACTCTCCTCGGCCGTCTTCAAATACCGCCGCCGCCGTCTCCCGACCTCCCTGCCCGAGAACCCTGCCCTAATTCCAACCCGAGCCGAGTTCGCGTTGAATCGCCGCCGCCCGAGATCTGCGCCGCCGCGGACCC
The DNA here is from genome assembly GCA_033239725.1 of Echinochloa phyllopogon. Lineage (NCBI taxonomy): Eukaryota > Viridiplantae > Streptophyta > Magnoliopsida > Poales > Poaceae > Echinochloa > Echinochloa phyllopogon. The sequence goes on along the minus strand of BTCW01000015.1, from coordinate 14,299,453 downwards.
GCCGACTCGCCGCCGCTCGAGACGAATTAGCTGCCCAAGGAGCTTCCCTAGCAGGTAAGCATGCCCCCAAGCCTGGTCTAGCCCCGTATCGCGCGCTTTAGCTCCGTCTCCGCCGTTACCCGACCGCCGCCGCCGCCATGGATCGTCGCGCGTCCCCTCCGCTGCTCCGCCGTCGACTTGAGCCCCCTGGACGAGTTCGCCGAGCCGCGACGCCTCTGTAGGGCCAATCCGTGCCCCGAACCGAGGCCCTAGCTCGATTTCGAGCAACGCCGGCGACCCTCCGCCGCGCGCGCAGGCGGCGCCGCCGCAGCACCTCCCCGCCGGCAAACCCCTTCTCCCCGATCTATTCTAGGCCGTTCAAACCGAATTCGACGGCCCAGATCAAGTCAGCCAAGCCAAGTCAAAGTTGACCGTACCGGTCAACTGAGTCAGCCTTGGACGTTTTTCAAAAGAGCCCCTGTCCTTTTTCAAAATTAACCCGCAGTCCAAATCTATTCAAAAATAATTACAATTAAGTCCTGATTTTTACAGAAAACCCCCTGTCTTGTTTAAAAATAGTGCCCGAGGTCCTGCTTTGGTTAATTTGCAAATAAACCCTCCTGTTTTCATATAAAATTATGTTTTAGCCCCTGAATTTTTTGCAAATAAGCCCCTGGAACTTTTAAAACTTTGCCAGCAAGTCCCTGAACCTTAGAAAAGCCATAACTTCTTCGTTTTAGCTCCGATTTGAGTGATTTTCGCGCTCACGTGTTCGTAGCGAAACGTAGATTAGTTTCTAAGCCTTCTTTTGTTCTGTTTTTATTGTTTGGTGTACTGTTCTAATAGATTAATATTGTTTGCATGTACTGGCTTGTATGGATGCTTGTGTGTTGATGTATGAGTCCAGTCGGTGAGCCGTACGCGTTTGAGTTCGAGGGTTACGAGGAGCAGGACCAACAGCAGCAGCAAGAGCAACAGCAGCAGTTGGACGAAGGCAAGTACAGCACGGACAATCCTTGCTACCTAAACACACCTTTACATTAATTACTGCATATGCATGTGTCTAAATTGTTCCTATTAAGGTTGTTCCTAGTTTAGTTTATCCTATACCTTGATTACCCTGGGTTATTGCATTTGGGTAGAACCTTGCTAAGCGCAGCTACTGTCACCAGTGTTTAACTGTTAATCTTGACTTAATGGTTCACTTCAATGTTAATATTAAAATTTGCTTTTTAGCAATATGGATCAGGGAGCTAGGGCGTACGCTTCATGCTTGGTCCTAGTGTCTCTCCGTAAGGACTGGTTCTTAAAGCGGCAACCCAGGAACCTGTCGCCACCGCTGGAACTATAATGGCTCTGGTCTTGGACAAGTAACATGTACGGCTCTAGCTTGACAGTAGTTACCGACGGGCCGACGGCGTTATGGGAAGCATGGGTGAGAGTATGGTTTGATCCACCGAGGACGGAGTATCCGTTGGCTATGTCCCCGTGAGGCACAGTCCCGTGTTGGGAGCTTCCGTATGGCGGGGGTTCCACACGTTGCGCTATTTATTTTGTTGTTGATGTTTATTACCGCGCTTGGACGCCATTGACCCCTCGTGTTGCGACATGGGCGTCAGTCAATCTCGGTGCCTTGGGTCATGCTGCCTAGGTTGTACCATAATGGCTACTGTTTTGTTAGGGTGTCTTGTGAAAAGCCTCGTAGCGTCCCTATGCCGTCACACCTCGGAAGTGTTGATGTGCGTGGTTGGGTGCAAAGTTCCTTTGAACTTTTACGCGACTGGTGGGTAAAGGGCGAAACCTCTGCAGAGTGTATAATCTATCATGATAGCCTTGCTCAGGGTCAAGAGCGGCCTGGATCCTTTTTGATTAGAAGTTGATGTTTATTATGGTTTAATGATTACCTCTACCTCATTAATTGGGAATTTCAACTGGGATTCACTTAATTGTAGTAATCTTGGTTTATGATAAAATGAAACAACTAAAATTGCGAATGCAGTACAGCCGTGTCAAGCCTTTCTTTTAAGCCTTCATTATCCGTGTTGTATTTGCTAAGTAAGTCGTTTACTTACACTTGCCATTCAACAAAATCCCGGATGGGTAACAGATGGATTAGATGGTACTGCTGCTATTGAATTTCCTGAAGATCTACCATTCTACTAGCTGTGCTCAACCAGTCGGTGTCCCTGTGGATTATGGATTTCGGCTTCGTCTTCGTCTTCGTTTAGAGAGAGTTAATTAAGAGTCTTCCGCTGTTTTAATTAGTTATTTGAGTCAAACTCTGATGTAAAACCATTTTATACGAGCATATGTACTCTGTTTATCATATTTGTTAACTATATGTGTTTTGTGGACTTCCTGGGCACACATATAGTAGCATTCGGGTTTTTGTGTAAATCCGGGTGTGACAGATTGGTATGAGAGCCGTGCTGACTGTAGGAACGCAGCCTAGTTAGAACGGTTGAAAAATCACTAGAAGACCACCATGATTTTGTTCAGATCATTTAGTTACGATTTTCAAAACCAGTGTTGTCGAGTCTTCTGTGAATCATGTCTTTGGGTGCTTGATTTTGTTGTTATTATGCTTATGTTTGATTTGGATTTTTGTAATGATTGTGATGGTCATAGACGTAAGTCTATCTCCATCTAGTTATAGGACTAAGGTTTAAGGAATATTAGTGAATAAATAGTTGGGTTAGCTATCTCCTTTGCACTTCCTCTGTCTTACTCTCTATACCTCTGAATCATATCTTTCCAAGTACTGCTATCTTCTTATGCACCATCTGCAAGCATGGGTTATCTAATACCAGTTGGCGGGAATACTGATGAGAGATTTCTTGATATGGTAGATGGTTAACACCAGAAGCAACCCCGGAGGCAGTGGAAGCATCCAGAACCAGAACCCACCACCTCCACCACCGCCACTCACCATGGAGCAGATGATGCAGATGCAACTTCAGCTGACTCAGCAGATGGCGCAAACCATAGCACTGATGCAGCAGAATCAGCAGAACCCGCCCCAACAGCACTATGTGCAACCCCGAGATAAAAGGGGCGAGTTTATGAAGGGACGCCCTCCTACCTTCAACAAGTCCAGCGACCCAATGCAAGCAGAGGACTGGCTCAAGGCAGTGGCACGACAGCTGGACATCGCACAGTGCAACGACCGGGAGAAGGTGTTGTATGGAAGTGGACAGCTCCAGGGAGCAGCTTTGGATTGGTGGGATGCGTACCAATATGCTCACCCCAATCCTGATCAGATCACTTGGCAGGAGTTCCGCGACAGCTTCCGTTCTCACCACGTGCCGGAAGCTCTGATGACCTTGAAGAAGAAGGAGTTCCTGGCATTGAAGCAAGAAGGTATGAATGTCACCGCTTATCGTGACAAGTTCATTGAGTTGGCCCGTTATGCTCCAGAGGACGTGAATACGGATAGGAAGAAGCAGACCCGATTCCGTGATGGCCTGCATGATACACTCCAGTACCAGCTCCTATGCTCTAGGTTCGCCACTTTTCAAGAACTGGTGGATAGCGCACTACTGCTGGAGCACAAGCGCCGTGAGATGGAGGAGAAGAAGAGGAAGCTTCAAGGCACACTGTCAGGAAGCAATGTTCGCCCTCGTTTCAATCCTCAGCAAGGAAACCAGCAGATGGTGACTCCATAGCGTTTCCAGGGACAGTCCGGTATGATGAACCGCAACCAGTATCAGCAACGACCCCAGTACCAGCCACATCCCCAGTACCCCTCAGCACTACCTCAGCAACGTCCTCAGAACCAGCCACAGAGTGGTCCTGTCCAACGCCCCAATCCGACCAACAATGCACCTACGGCTCCGAGGTGTTTTGGTTGTGGTGAGCTGGGACACTATGCCAGTGCTTGTCCTCACAAGGCTCAGAACACCGTGGGTCAGAACAACAATCAGAGGATTGGACAACCGCAGAACCAGAACGGGAATCAGCAGCAGAACCTAGCGAGAGGAAAGGTCAACCACATGGGTGCGGAAACCACAGAACGAGCAACGGATGTCGTTGTGGGTACGTTCCCTGTCAACTCGTCTCTCGCAACTGTTTTGTTTGATACTGGAGCTTCGCATGCTTTCATATCTGCTGCTTTCGTGAAAAAGAACATGATGATCCTGCAACCTATGGGAAACCCCATGGTAGTTAGTTCACCTGGGGGAGAACAGCGTGCCACTTTACGTTGCCCCTGTATCACCATCACAATAAGGGGGGTAGACTTTGTGGTGAACCCAATAGTTCTAGAAACCCTTGGGTTTGACTTGATTCTGGGTATGAGCTGGTTAGCCAGATACGATGGGGTGATTCAATGCTCCAAAAGAACAGTGCAGCTGACAGCAAAGACTGGTGAGAAAGTGGAGTACCAAGCAGCTAGTCCCGTGGGACACAATCAGATCTACCAAGCAGAAGGTGTAGCACTGGAAGACATCAGAGTGGTGTGCGAATTCCCAGACGTGTTTCCAGATGAGTTACCAGGTATGCCCCCAGACCGCGAAGTTGAATTTGTTATTGATCTTAAGCCTGGTACTGCACCTATAGCTAAGAGGCCATATAGAATGGGAGTAAAAGAACTAGAGAAACTTAAGGAGGAATTAAGGGCATTGTTAGCAAAAGGGTATATTCGTCCTAGTTCGTCCCCTTGGGGAGCACCGGTCTTGTTTGTGGATAAGAAAGATGGGACCCAGAGATTGTGTGTGGATTATCGAGCTTTGAATGAAGTGACCATCAAGAACAAGTACCCGCTGCCAAGGATTGATGATCTTTTTGACCAGTTGAAAGGAGCGTGTGTGTTCTCTAAGATCGATCTCCGATCCGGTTATCATCAGATGAGGATACGAGTGACTGACATCCCCAAAACAGCCTTCACAACCCGATATTGTTTATATGAGTTCACAGTCATGTCTTTTGGTTTGACAAATGCACCGGCATACTTCATGTATTTGATGAACAGTGTGTTCATGGACTATCTTGACCAGTTCGTGGTAGTGTTCATTGACGACATTCTGGTTTTCCACAAGAATGAGGAGGAGCATGAAGAACATCTGAGGTTGGTGATGCAAAGACTTCGTGAGCATCAGTTGTATGCCAAGCTGAGCAAGTGTGAGTTTTGGTTGAAGGAAGTAGCATTCTTGGGACACGTACTGTCCAACGGTGGAGTGGCAGTTGATCCGAAGAAGGTTAGTGATGTGTTGAGTTGGAATCCGCCTAAGGATGTGAGTGAAATCAGAAGTTTCCTTGGAATGGCTGGATACTATCGGAGGTTCATAGAAGGATTTTCCAAGATTGCTAAACCCCTTACGGCGTTATTGGAGAAAAATGCCAAGTTTGTTTGGACTGAAGAGTGTCAGGCTAGCTTTGAGGAATTGAAGAAGAGGTTGACAACAGCACCTGTGCTAGTGTTGCCGGATATAACCAAGAGCTTCTCTATCTACTGCGACGCATCTCGTCTAGGATTGGGATGTGTGCTCATGCAGGAAGGCAGAGTAGTAGCTTATGCATCGAGACAGTTGAGGAAACATGAGCAGAACTACCCGACACACGATCTGGAGTTAGCAGCTGTAGTGCATGCTTTGAAAATTTGGAGGCATTACTTGATTGGACATAAGTGTGATATTTACACTGACCACAAGAGTCTCAAGTATGTGTTCACACATTCAGATCTGAATATGAGACAACGTCGTTGGTTAGAACTGATCAAGGACTACGACTTGGAGATACATTATCATCCAGGGAAGGCCAACTTGGTGGCAGATGCTCTGAGTAGAAGGAGTTACGTGAATAAGATCACGGGACATTGCTTATCGGAGGAACTCAGTGCAGAGTTTGAAAGGATGAGTCTGGGATTTGTAACCAGCGTCACCGAGATGGCAGTAGAACCGACCTTGGAACAAGAGATCCGCAAAGGACAGCTCACGGATGAGAAGATCAAGGAGATCGTAGAACTGGTGGCATTAGGAAAGGCCCCTGGTTTTCGAATGGATGACCAAGGAACATTGTGGTACGAGAAGAGGATCTGTGTACCAGATGTAGTGCAGATCAGGGATGCAATTCTCAGGGAAGCCCATGAATCGGCATATTCGATACACCCAGGTAGTACCAAGATGTACCAAGATATCAAAGAGAGATTTTGGTGGTATGGATTGAAGAGAGATGTGGCCACATACGTAGCTCTATGTGACACGTGTCAGAGAGTCAAGGCTGAACATCAGAGGCCAGCAGGTTTACTCCAGCCCCTGAAGGTACCTGAATGGAAGTGGGAAGAAGTCGGTATGGATTTCATCACTGGCTTACCTCGCACTCAGAGAGGATTTGACTCAATTTGGGTAATTGTGGATCGTCTGACCAAGGTGGCGCATTTCCTACCAGTAAAGACCACCTACTCGGGAGCCAGACTAGCGGAGTTGTATATGGAGAGGATTGTGTGTTTGCATGGGGTACCGAAAAGAATAGTGTCAGATCGAGGTACCCAGTTCACATCACACTTTTGGCGACAATTGCATGAGTCTATGGACACTAAGCTACAGTTCAGTTCAGCATACCATCCGCAGACAGATGGGCAGACAGAACGGATGAACCAGATATTGGAGGATATGTTGAGAGCATGTGCTCTACAATACGGTGCCAGTTGGGACAAGAGTTTACCATACGCGGAATTCTCATACAACAACAGCTATCAGAAGAGTTTGCAAATGGCACCCTTTGAGGCTTTGTATGGCAGAAAGTGTAGGACACCACTATTCTGGAATCAGACGGGAGAAAGTCAGGTGTTCGGACCTGAAATACTAAGAGAGGCAGAGCGACAAGTACAGGTAGTCAGACAGAATCTGAAAGTGGCACAATCCAGACAGAAGAGCTATGCGGATAACCGACGGAGAGATCTCAGCTTTGAAGTTGGAGATTTCGTGTATCTCAAGGTGTCACCCATGAGAGGCGTGAAGAGGTTCAACGTCAAGGGCAAGTTAGCACCTCGATACATTGGACCGTTCAAGGTACTTGGTCGGAAAGGTGAGGTGGCATATCAGTTAGAGCTACCAGAGAAGTTAGCAGGAGTACATGAAGTGTTTCATGTGTCTCAGTTGAAAAAGTGTTTGCGAGTACCTGAGGAACAGATACCAATTGATGAGCTGAATGTGGAGGAAGATCTTACCTATACTGAGCATCCTATCAGAATTTTGGAAGAGTCAGAAAGAGTCACCAGAAATAAAGTGATCCGGATGTGCAAGGTTCAGTGGAGCCGTCATTCAGAGGATGAAGCGACTTGGGAAAGAGAAGAAGATCTCAGAGCAGCGTATCCACAACTATTCCCATCCATGTCCGAATCTCGAGGGCGAGATTCATCTTAAGGGGGGTAGGTTTGTAACACCCTAAAAATGCCTATTTTTAAAATTTTAGTAATTAAATTGTTTTTATTTAATTTCATGCTCATATTTACCTAAGGAAAATAAATTATTTATGAGAAATAAAATTAAATATAAGGTTAGAAACATTTTTGTTGCATTCATGCCGACTGCATTGTGTTTTGTTTGTGTGTGGTTCAGTTGGAATTTAAATTCTGTTTAAATTCGAATTTGAATCGCTGAGTTTGGAGCTCTAGAAAAGTTCCTGCGGCCCGAGTCCACTTTCCCTCCCTGAACTATTTCTTTCGGCCAAACTTCCTCCCTCCTCTTTTCTCTTCGCAGCGGCCCATCCCCCTCCTCTCTCTGTTTCCGGCCCAGCCCAGCACAGTGATCCGCCTCCTCCTGGCCTGCTTCGCCCGGCCTACCGGCCTGCTCGCACCCCCCCGCTCCTGGCCCAGCTGCGGCCCACCCCGTTTCCCGGCCTGCCTTCCCTCCCGCGCTCGCGCCGGCCCGCCTCCCTCTCGCTCCGCTCGGCCCACCTAGCGGCCCAGCAAGCCAGCCCAACGCGGCTCCGCAGCGCCCCGCCCCTCCACCGACTGACCCGAGGGTCCCACTTGTCAGGGTCATCCCTGACCTTCCGTCGGTGTCCGACTCGGCCCCGACGCCGGAGTCCGGCCGAGGTACGGCGCGCACGTCGAGGACCCGGACTCTCCTCGGCCGTCTTCAAATACCGCCGCCGCCGTCTCCCGACCTCCCTGCCCGAGAACCCTGCCCTAATTCCAACCCGAGCCGAGTTCGCGTTGAATCGCCGCCGCCCGAGATCTGCGCCGCCGCGGACCCGCCGACTCGCCGCCGCTCGAGACGAATTAGCTGCCCAAGGAGCTTCCCTAGCAGGTAAGCATGCCCCCAAGCCTGGTCTAGCCCCGTATCGCGCGCTTTAGCTCCGTCACCGCCGTTACCCGACCGCCGCCGCCGCCATGGATCGTCGCGCGTCCCCTCCGCTGCTCCGCCGTCGACTTGAGCCCCCTGGACGAGTTCGCCGAGCCGCGACGCCTCTGTAGGGCCAATCCGTGCCCCGAACCGAGGCCCTAGCTCGATTTCGAGCAACGCCGGCGACCCTCCGCCGCGCGCGCAGGCGGCGCCGCCGCAGCACCTCCCCGCCGGCAAACCCCTTCTCCCCGATCTATTCTAGGCCGTTCAAACCGAATTCGACGGCCCAGATCAAGTCAGCCAAGCCAAGTCAAAGTTGACCGTACCGGTCAACTGAGTCAGCCTTGGACGTTTTTCAAAAGAGCCCCTGTCCTTTTTCAAAATTAACCCGCAGTCCAAATCTATTCAAAAATAATTACAATTAAGTCCTGATTTTTACAGAAAACCCCCTGTCTTGTTTAAAAATAGTGCCCGAGGTCCTGCTTTGGTTAATTTGCAAATAAACCCTCCTGTTTTCATATAAAATTATGTTTTAGCCCCTGAATTTTTTGCAAATAAGCCCCTGGAACTTTTAAAACTTTGCCAGCAAGTCCCTGAACCTTAGAAAAGCCATAACTTCTTCGTTTTAGCTCCGATTTGAGTGATTTTCGCGCTCACGTGTTCGTAGCGAAACGTAGATTAGTTTCTAAGCCTTCTTTTGTTCTGTTTTTATTGTTTGGTGTACTGTTCTAATAGATTAATATTGTTTGCATGTACTGGCTTGTATGGATGCTTGTGTGTTGATGTATGAGTCCAGTCGGTGAGCCGTACGCGTTTGAGTTCGAGGGTTACGAGGAGCAGGACCAACAGCAGCAGCAAGAGCAACAGCAGCAGTTGGACGAAGGCAAGTACAGCACGGACAATCCTTGCTACCTAAACACACCTTTACATTAATTACTGCATATGCATGTGTCTAAATTGTTCCTATTAAGGTTGTTCCTAGTTTAGTTTATCCTATACCTTGATTACCCTGGGTTATTGCATTTGGGTAGAACCTTGCTAAGCGCAGCTACTGTCACCAGTGTTTAACTGTTAATCTTGACTTAATGGTTCACTTCAATGTTAATATTAAAATTTGCTTTTTAGCAATATGGATCAGGGAGCTAGGGCGTACGCTTCATGCTTGGTCCTAGTGTCTCTCCGTAAGGACTGGTTCTTAAAGCGGCAACCCAGGAACCTGTCGCCACCGCTGGAACTATAATGGCTCTGGTCTTGGACAAGTAACATGTACGGCTCTAGCTTGACAGTAGTTACCGACGGGCCGACGGCGTTATGGGAAGCATGGGTGAGAGTATGGTTTGATCCACCGAGGACGGAGTATCCGTTGGCTATGTCCCCGTGAGGCACAGTCCCGTGTTGGGAGCTTCCGTATGGCGGGGGTTCCACACGTTGCGCTATTTATTTTGTTGTTGATGTTTATTACCGCGCTTGGACGCCATTGACCCCTCGTGTTGCGACATGGGCGTCAGTCAATCTCGGTGCCTTGGGTCATGCTGCCTAGGTTGTACCATAATGGCTACTGTTTTGTTAGGGTGTCTTGTGAAAAGCCTCGTAGCGTCCCTATGCCGTCACACCTCGGAAGTGTTGATGTGCGTGGTTGGGTGCAAAGTTCCTTTGAACTTTTACGCGACTGGTGGGTAAAGGGCGAAACCTCTGCAGAGTGTATAATCTATCATGATAGCCTTGCTCAGGGTCAAGAGCGGCCTGGATCCTTTTTGATTAGAAGTTGATGTTTATTATGGTTTAATGATTACCTCTACCTCATTAATTGGGAATTTCAACTGGGATTCACTTAATTGTAGTAATCTTGGTTTATGATAAAATGAAACAACTAAAATTGCGAATGCAGTACAGCCGTGTCAAGCCTTTCTTTTAAGCCTTCATTATCCGTGTTGTATTTGCTAAGTAAGTCGTTTACTTACACTTGCCATTCAACAAAATCCAGGATGGGTAACAGATGGATTAGATGGTACTGCTGCTATTGAATTTCCTGAAGATCTACCATTCTACTAGCTGTGCTCAACCAGTCGGTGTCCCTGTGGATTATGGATTTCGGCTTCGTCTTCGTCTTCGTTTAGAGAGAGTTAATTAAGAGTCTTCCGCTGTTTTAATTAGTTATTTGAGTCAAACTCTGATGTAAAACCATTTTATACGAGCATATGTACTCTGTTTATCATATTTGTTAACTATATGTGTTCTGTGGACTTCCTGGGCACACATATAGTAGCATTCGGGTTTTTGTGTAAATCCGGGTGTGACAAGCTGGAAGGCAAGCTAACACGCAAGTCCCCAACGCCAGACCTCAAGATGGCAACAGGCCACGTAACGGGCCCAACCGTGATAGCGACCTCCGCTCTCATATCAACGCCAACCAAGATGACCGCTCGATAATACAGTCAAGTAGAGCAAACAAGATCAACTCAGAGCTTCGCAGGTGTGAAGAATTCGACCGTCGCTATGGACCACTACCTCGTGACCACACTGATGAGGACATCACTCCTATGGATACTCACAACAATCCTCCATTGATCGTTCAAGGTCCAATCACTAGAGCTTGTGCGCGACAATTGAATTTAGAGGTGAGCTCGTTCCTAAGTACTTCTCTATGTGATTATGAGAATAGATTGGTACCTAATGATTATATTGTAATTAGGAACCATGGAGAGGACCAGAGGATAGTTGGAGAAGGGCTTCAAGGTGGAGAGGACCAGCAAGGGCGTGCAAGTCAAGATAGAGGCCCAAATCAATTCGACTTCGAGTCCACCTCGGAGTCCAGGAGCAGTCAGCGCTAAATCGGACGCCTAGTTCGCATACGGGCTCAGATTTGGATGTTCTTTATATGCTTGGAAAGCTAAGAAGATAATCTTTGCATACGGGCTCGGATTTTGGTCTTTGGGCCGTGTATCGTGTTGAGCCCAATCGGGGCACATCCAAGGATTCGACCACGACCCTAGACTCTTTAAAACAATAGCCGCCACCCAAGTTAGGGTTTGGGTTTTGCTTAGATCAATTCTGTCAAGAACATTGTCACCGCTCGTCGGTTTGTGAGACCCCAACTTCGTGAATTTAATCATACATCTGCAATTGTGTTGCAATCTTTCTCGTTCTTGCTTGTGTTCTTCGATTCGCAGGCAAGGATTAGCCTTCTGGGCGAGGTCAACCGTGCAACACCGGTTGATAACCTGAGGAGACGTGGTGCTGCGATTGCGGGGTTCGGAACGTGTGGTTCGGAAGCCGGATCGATCTGAGTCACGACTCCACCAAATCGAGAGTTATCAGAACCTTACGGAAGATCGGGAAACCCTATTTCCCATCACACACTCACGACCGCGATCGTCCTCCACGCAGCCGTGACCGTGACCACCTACGTGATGTAGATCGTCAACCACGCAATAACTATCCCCAACGAGATAACAATTGCGACGGTGATCGCCCTCCACGCGGACGAGACTATGACAAAAATCGTGATCACGGACGCCTGAGGCCTAATAATTCACCAAGCCACAGCTCAGACAGTCGTAGAAACCACTATGACTCCGACCGCAGTGATGGTCATCGCGAACGTAATTGTTCGCCAGCAGACATGTACGATGGCTTCCCAGCATTCTCCAACCACATCAAGAATATCAAGCTACCCAGCAAGTTCAAGACAACTGGGATCGAGAAGTTCACGGGCAAACAAGACCCTGAACAATCGCTCAGAGTCTACTCGATTGTGATCCAGATGGCCGGAGGATCCAACGACGTAAAAGTTAGCTACTTCCCATCACGATGGATACTACTCCACTCACATGGCTCGAGGGCCTTCGCCCCAGGTCCATTGACTCCTGGGAAGACCTCACCAACAAGTTCACCACCAATTTCCATGGAACATGGTCTCAGCCTAGAACCTGATTTGAATTGGCAGCCTGTAAACATGATAAAAGTGAAACCCTGCGCAAATTCATCAAGAGATTCTTTGAAAAAAGAGCAACAATTGTGGAAATATCTGACCGAGAGGTCATAGACTATTTCCATGATGGACTCTACGCCAGAGAACTACATCGTGAGTTTGGTAGACGACGCCCAACAACTATCCCAGAGTTGCGGCGTATGGTAGCCGAGTGGGCTGATCAAGATGATCGTGAGCGCGAGCGCTTTGACAGGCGTCGTACAACATCAATACTGACAATAACTACCACAGAGGAGGCAAGGATCGCCGCAACGATAACAACCGTGAACCCAGACAACACTATCGCTGCAGTTGAACGCCCCCCGTGGAAGAAAAACACGGTCTCTATCGACAAAGTGATGAACAGACCTTGTCCATATCATCTGAACGTATGACACAAGATGGCTGATTGCTTTCACCTTAAACAGGAATTTGATAAGCAATGACCAACAAAGACAGACAAAGAGGATGACAAGAAAGATGACAAGGATGACAACAATCATGACAATTGTTTTCCTCAAGTCCAGAATGTTGTAGCAGTCCTGTTTAGCGGCGAATCCTTAAATCAGTCAAAGCGGGCAAAGAAACTGTCGCTCCGTGAGATCATGGCAATACAACTAGCTACCCCGACATATCTCAAGTGGTCCGAAATTCTCATCACCTTCTCCAGAAAAGATCAGTGGACCAACTTCGCCAACCCAGGCAGATATCTGTTGGTTTTGGATCCAGTCGTGGCACAAGCCAGACTAACCAAAGTTCTCATTGACGGAGGCAGCGGGCTCAACGTCATCTTTGTGAAGATCTTTACCAAAATGGGACTCGATATCACCAAACACCTAAAGCCCATTGAATCTCTGTTCTACGGTATCGTGCCTGGTAACGCGGCAATTCCTCTGGGATAGGTCACACTCCCAGTAACCTTCGGCACAGAAGCCAACTTCAGGACAGGGTACATCAAGTTCAAACTGGCCGAATTTGAGACCTCGTATCATGCGATTCTTGGGCATCCAGCCCTCGCCAGATTCATGGCGATTCCGCACTACCTATATCTTGTTCTCAAAATGCCTGCTCCTAAAGGAGTTCTTTCCTTCAAAGGTGATCTGAAGATCGCTTACGACTGTGATGTGGAAGCAGTAGAGTTCACCGCCACCTCACAAGTTCCTATCCAGATGGTGGAAGTACTCGCTCTGGCCAAGAAGTCAAAAGAAGAAGACTTGGAGGTTCCAAGCAAGAAGCCCGCAAGCACGAGTTTCAAGCCTTCTTAAGAAGTACAGCTTAAAACTATAGACCTTGAGATGAGCGATTCGTCCAAAATAGCCCTTATAGGGGCTGACTTAGATTGTAAATAGAAAAACGCGCTCATCAAGTTCCTTCGTGATAATAAAGATATATTTGCATGGAAACCATCTGATATGCCTAGTGTTCTTAGGGAGCTTGCCGAGCACAATTTAAAAGTTGATGAAAAAGCAAAGCCTAAAAGGCAACGCCTATGGCATTTTGCTCAGGACAGATGTGACGCGATCAAAGCGGAACTCGCAGCAGGATTCATCAAAGAAGTTTTCCATCCAGAGTGGTTGGCCAATCCAGTCCTGGTCAAAAAGAAAAACAACAATGAATGATGAATGTGTGTTGACTATACAGATCTCAACAAACAATACCCTCCAGCCCCATGGGTCTCCCGCGCATTGATCAAGTTGTAGACTCCACAGCTGGATGTGAGCTCTTTTGCTTCCTCGATTGCTACTCAGGGTACCATCAGATAGCCCTGAAAAAGGAGGACTAGATCAAGACTTCGTTCATTACACCTTTCGGTGTTTACTGCTATACGACAATGTCGTTTGGGTTAAAGAATGCCGGCGCCACATACCAGATTGGCATTAATGTAGAGGCATATGTTGACGAGGTGGTTGTAAAAACAAAAGAACCACAAAACCTCATCGCCGACATACAAGAAACATTTGATAACCTCAGAACGTTTCGTTGGAAGCTGTTGGCGGTCGTTACAACCCAAATTCGACCACCAATACGCGGGAATAAATGAGAGACTATGCAACATTCCATGTACTTAGGTTTTAGTTCTAATAAAGTTCCACGAGTTTTGGTGAGTGTTGCTTATGCAGGTACAATATCTACAAATACGTGCTATAGGGGTCGGAAATGACCAATTCGGCCGAACGACACGTTCGGCCGGTTACCCCCCTTAGCCGTACAGGCCAGCGGGAGCCGTCCACGTCAACCAAACGACAACACACGACACGTGGACGACCGCCAACACATCCCGGAGCACCGACACATCATCCTGGGCCGAATCAACTCAAACCCAAGCACCAGACGCCAGCCCAAGGGGTCCAGGAGCAAGAGGCGGTGCACGGGGGCGTTATGGGCTGAAAGCCCAGTTCGGCCGAACCCACCAGTTCGGCCGAACCCACCAGTTCGGCCGAACCACCCCCAATGCACCAACTGCCTCCAGGAGTGCATCCATGCCGTCCAGAGCCAAGGAGGTGGATCCAGGGGTTCGGTTCGGCCGAACCCGGTCTCTTCGCCCGAATCAACAGGGAATATCCCCTGGCTCCCTTGGCGGTTACTCCACTCCAAACCGCCTTAGGACACCTATATAAGCAGTGGCATACACCTTGTATCACACACAACACAAGAGAAGAAGAAGAGTAGGCGTCGCTAGGTTCTGCCACTCAGTAGAAATAGGGAGAGAGGACAGGTGAGCGTCCCGGAGAGGAGCCGGAGTGTCGGCCCCTCTTCCCGCTGTACATCTACGGATGCGGCTCTGCTTCGAGTGACATCCGGGTCATGTTTGGTAACTCTTGTATCCCTCTCTGATTAATTGAGCATTCAGTTCTTACATTTATATACTTGTCTCGTTCTTCGTTCAATCCTTAGTTGATTGGCATAACTGTATACTGGTTGCTTAGCTTGGGTGCTTATCTTGCTATAGGAGGTAAGTAGTTATTGACTAGTGTAGGAGTGGTTCCTAGACTTGCCAGTAACCTTAGTTTCTGCCCGTCGCAACGGAGGTGGTAGCCGTAAGGTGGTGACAGCCCTTTCGGTCTTCGTAGTCCATCACGTTAGTTCCGGTGTCCTAGGACCCAAGGTTCAGGGTAACCAGCACCCCTTCTCATCCCTTTCTGTGTGTCGGAGGCTCTGTAGTCCCGAAGCAAGTATCTATCTGTATCTTCTGCTCTGCTCAGTCAATCGGTAGAATACCCTTACCAGACTTGTACCCTCTCTACCCTCCTACCTCTTCTCTTCTCTCCTTGTTGTCGTCATCCACCTCATCCATTTCATTCATCCACTCCATCTACCTAGGACAACTTAGTTTAGGATTAGTACACTTCTCGTTCCCCGTGGAAATCGATACCTTGGAATACTCCCGGGTGAAAGCTACATCGGTATCCGTCCGCTTGCGGATTTATCTGTAGGCCGTAAGGAGTGCCAACAAGCTTTCTGGCGCCGTTGCCGGGGAACGGTAGCTATTCTGATTCCGAACCCAAGTTGTCCATGTATCCCACCACCATCCACCATCCATATGGATCCCACTCTTACCTTACGCCAACACTCGGCTCCAAAGGGCGCTTGTTTGGAGCCACCACCATCATCACATCACATATCCACACCTGGCTATGAGCTACGTCCCGGCTTCATAGCCATGGTTCGTGAGCAATCGTTCTCAGGAACGAAGGCCGAGAGTCCATACGCGCATTTGCGCAAGTTTGAGCAACTCTGCTCGTGCCTGACCATTGCAGGCATGACACAAGAGACACTCAAATGGAAGCTATTCCCGTTCTCATTAACGGGAGGAGCGAAGAAATGGTACTCTCTGGCTGTCGGTACTATGGAAGGGAGTTGGGAAATTCTCAGAGAGAAATTCTGCCTAAATTTCTTCCCAATTTCCAAGGTAGCCAGCCTCCGAATCAAAGTTCTTACCTTTAAGCAATTAGAGGGAGAGTCGTTAGGAGCTGCCTGGGCTCGTTTCAAGCAAATCTTGGCATCCGGACCAGACCTAGGCCTATCTGAACCTATCATTCTCCAACATTTCAGCCTTGGCCTCTGTCCCGTAGCCACCACTTTCTTGGATTCTGCTTCAAAAGGGTCGTTTTTTCATTTGACTCCCAGTGAAGCGAGGATAGTCCTGGAGCGTATCCTGGACGACACTCCCTACATTGGAGTCTATGACGAACTCCCCGATGAAGAATAGAAGCAGCCTAAACCTAAAGAGCCAGTACAGTCCCAATCCAAACCAATTAGCTCTTCCATTCCATCAGAAACCGATGCTCATTTCGAACCGCAACCATATTCTAGCCTGGATTATTATCATCCACTCTACACCACTCCCTACGATTTTGACGATGGTCTATTCGATGACATCGACTGTGCCATACATTTCCCACGGGAACAATGTGTAGAGCAAAAGGATCCACCACCCGACAAGGAAGCATTAGAATATCAAAGAGAGTACTTAGGCCGTCTCTCTGCCATCAAGAGTCGGGAATGGCTAGACGAGGCGGAAGCCTCGGCCGAGGTAGTTAAAATGCCCAAGAGAATCCGAACAATCTTTTGTGAAGTTATGGGCATGGACAAAGAAATCGGGTATGGCCCGAGCCTCGGAATCAACATAATCTCTAGCTCCTTGGTGCGAGCTCAACTTCCCGATGAACCATGGTCATCATCTCAAAAACATCTAAGGTTCATATCGGGAAGGGTCCTCGACTGTTTAGGCATCTTGCGTGTCATACCCGTTAAGATTAACGACCCTAAACTTTTCCTAGATTTCCATATCTTTGACCTACCCAACGATTCCACACATTCCATCTTTATTGGTAGGCCAATCATGAAAATCCTAGAGAAATCACCAATAATCCAGCTAGAGCTTAGGATCGGAGAAGAACTCGTCCCAGTCTCTTATTCCTATTCCTTGAATTTCCCAATAGAGACAGATCCCGATCCTGATCCTAAAGAGGAGGTCATGTCAACATCCTTGATAGACTTAGAGCAACCTTTCCTAGAAGAAGATGCCCAATTCCTTATGGAGGAAGAAGAAATTCATCCTCCAATCGAGCCTATGCCTCTTCCCTCTGGATTGAAGTGTGCTTCCCTCTTTAAGGATGAACACACTCCAGTGACCATCAGTGACCAGCTCTCTGACATTGAAACCCAACAGACTTTCACGGTCCTGGAGGAAGATCGGTCAGTCTTTGGACACTCAATCCAAGACTTCAAAGGGATTACTCCTAACCTCCATACTCATCATATCCCTATCTCATCTTACCTTGGGGTCGCTAGGAAAGTGTCACGGAGATTCGTCTTTGATCGGGGAAAGACTAGATTCAAAGCCTAAAGCCATCATCTTCTCCTGTCATACTCCCAAATACGACCCTATGCGTGCACCTCCCACGAGTAAAGGGGATTCGTAGTTCCTTGGCCACACCGGGCTTTATAGGTGTCTCATCGAAAATTTCTCTCAAATAGCCCGGTCGTTGACCAATCTCTTGGCCAAGGAAACCCCTCTCGTCACTAATCAAGAGTGTTATGCTTCCTTTCACACCCTAAGAAAGCACTCAATTCTGCTCCCATCATCCGGTCTCGTGACTAGAGCATCCCATTAGAAATCATGTGTGATGCGAGCAATTATGCTGTTGGAGCTGTTGTGGGCCAAACCAAGGACAAGAAGCATTATGCTCACTGGCCCCAGCTCAACTACGCAACCACGGAAAAGGAACTCTTAGCAACTATGTTTGTTATAGACAAATTCCGGTCCTACCAAGTTAGGGCAAAGGTCATAGTCTATTCCGACCATACGGCTCTGAAGTATTTCTTGGCCAAAAAGGATGCGAACCCAAGACTCATTCGTTGGGTCTGTCTCGGGTATAAGTCCTGTTTGATCTTTCCATCAGCGATTTTCTTACGGGGTGATATGCTCCTCAAAGCCACAACACTAGAGCCGTGGTACGCCACCATAGTTGACTTCATGGTGTTAGGGTACGTCCCATTAGGTGAAAATAGGAAAAGATTAGTTTATGAGAGCAGACATCACCTATGGAACAACCCGTATCTCTTCTGGATACAAAATGGACTCAAACGATGCATGCCTGCACCTGAGGCACATAAAACCTGGGAGAGATATCATGGAGCACCTTCTGAAGGACATTATGGAGTGTTCAGAATAAAGGTCTGGCAATATGGAGAAGCTAAGAAACTTAGCAAGTGATGCCCACACTGCCAGAAACACGGGAAAGAGACGCGAAGCCACTCACCAGTAAAATTCAGTAGAAATCTTTGATGTAAGGGGAATAGACCCCATGGGTCCTTTCCCTAACTCAGAGAACTACGAGTTTATTCTGGTAGCCATAGATAGCGTCTCTAACTGGGTAGAAGCCAAGCCCTATCGATCCGCAGCCACTAGGCACGCCGAGCAAATGACCCATGAAAACATCTTTCCTCGCTTTGGCGTCCCTGGGCTAGTCATAGGGGCTCCCATCTCATTGACTCCCGGAAATATCTAAGCTTGGGGGAGCCGCATTTTATAGCCACACCTTAACACCCCCAAGCTAGTGGTCAAGCTGAAGATCAAGAACACTCTGTAAAGACCATCAATGAGATGGGTAGGCACTAGAAAGATAGACTCACTGAAGCACTTTGGGCAAACTAGACCACTCTAGTTTGGGCAAATTAGGACAATTCGGCCAAACCATGTTGGTTCGACCGAAGGACCCCTCTTTTGCCCCTTGAGCGTCCTTTTGGACCCTTGATCCTATCTCTATCCCATCTTGTCTCGAAGTTGCTAGAAAAATGTTGGGAAAGCTGCTTGTCGATCTCAAGTCAGAAACCATCCTCCATCACTTTCCCGAACACGACCAAGTGTTCACATTTCCCAGCTGCCATGACCACCCAATCCTTGTCCAAAGACCTTTCCTCACCCAAGGGTTGCCTCTCCATGAGTATGACAAGTCCACCAACGAAGAAAGCCATGGAGGAGGGAGAAGAGAAACCCATGGTTGAAGAGCCTGAAAAAGAACTGGCACAAACATGCCAGAAGTTGAGCAACCAGGATGAGAAGGTCACTGAAGGCGAGCCTTGGCAGATGGACAAGAACAATGTCCTGTACCAAGCATTCACAGCCAAATCAGAGAGGCTCGCCAAAGCCACATGACATCTAGACCTTTACAATCCATCTATAGAGTAGAAGTCGTGTGGTTGTATCTTTTAGAGCACCATTAGTTTCAATTTATTTCCCAATTCAATTTCCCTTTGCTCAAATCATTGTTTAGGAGGTGCTCTAATTATTTCCCTTCCAACACATTTAGTTTCCAACCTTAGCTTGATGAATAAATAAAATTAGAGTTGAATGCAAAAAGAATAAAATTGTCGCTCCGGTTGGTGCATTTGAGCCAACCGGAGATTGCCCTGTTTAACAGAAAGATACATGAGTACAGGCATGACACAGTGGAGGAGCAGGATGAGGACGAGCAGACCGACCAGCTAACTCAGTATCTTTCAAGGTTGAATCCCTACCAGTGAAGAGTCCAAGCTTGGGGGAGGACCCCCATCAGGTACGATCCGAATTACTCAGCACTTTGGTCATTCAATTGAAAATACTTCCTTTGAATAAACTCCCAACCATGCATGGAATGAAACATATGCCTCTCACTTTGGAAATGATGAATAGTTGCTCTGTCATTAATTTTGCTAGTACTTTGTTGCAACTAGTTGCTTGACTATGCTTGAGTTATTTGGCATAAGTAGAAATGAACCTAAAAACCTTGTGGGAGCATATGCCTTATTCCAAGTCTAGGTTGTTGTGGGAATTGATATAGTGAGACTTTGGTTGAATTCTATTTCTGCTCTTAGTATGGTGAAAATCTCGGTTGTTTATGCTTTCAAAATTAAAATAAAGTTCCTCATTGGTCATAATACCTACCAGAGCCATATGATAGGATTAGTTCTAAACTTTCTACCATATGCTGCTTGTCATCTTAGTGAGCTTTGTCAAATTGTTGTGACCTTAGTGAGGAATCTTTCATGCTTCTAAGATCGAGATGCACATACACTCCACCTCTCACTTGCAATTCCTACTTGGGAGTTAGCAAAACCATATCATCATCCATTCCATAAATAAAATTTCATGTTCTTTGATTCCCTCTCCAAATATCTTTAAAGTAGAGGCATGGGCTATGCAAAAAGCATGCCAATTGGCATGGCAAAAAAAATGAGAAAAATAAAAGCATGCCAAAAGGCATGGCAAAAATATGAATAAAAGATAGCCCATGCTCTCGAAAAATAAATCAAGGAGAGGAAGAATCATACCATGAAATTCTGCCAAATTCCACTCCACATATTCCACACACTTGCACTTCTCGATCTTGAGTGTGATTTGATTCTCCTAAGATCCGGTCTTTGACTTAGCAATATATAAGATGCTTGTATGCCTTCATCCTTTGTCCCGGAGCCACACAAAAGCCAAATTAGATGTTAGGATGAAAAGAAGGCAAAGCCTTTGGTGAGGATTCAAATACACTTGAGCGATTGAGTGAGCCAATGAGGAACAATTTATCTTTTCACAAAACGGTGAAAACTCCGAGATAGGATCTTGAAAAGAGTAGGGTGGAATAAAACTAAGTTAAACTGTTCATTCTTTCAACCGCCCAAGATAAGGAGATTGCTATAAGCCCCATAGGTAAAATGATCAATTAATACCTTGCTAGTTGTTTATGAAGTTACCTGCAAGAAAAATGATATTGTAGCAACTCCTGATCCACCGAGCCTAAGTTTTATCTTTGCTCGAGGACGAGCAAAGAGCCAAGCTTGGGGGAGCTTGTTGGCGGTCGTTACAACCCAAATTCGACCACAAATACGCGGGAATAAATGAGAGACTATGCAACATTCCATGTACTAAGGTTTTAGTTCTAATAAAGTTCCACGAGTTTTGGTGAGTGTTGCATATGCAGGTACAATATCTACAAATACGTGCTATAGGGGTCGGAAATGACCAATTCGGCCAAACGACACGTTCGGCCGGTTACCCCCCTTAGCCGTACAGGCCAACGGGAGCCGTCCACGTCAACCAAATGACAACACACGACACGTGGACGACCGCCAACACATCCCGGAGCACCGACACGTCATCCTGGGCCAAATCAACTCAAACCCAAGCACCAGAGGCCAGCCCAAGGGGTCCAGGAGCAAGAGGCGGTGCACGGGGGGCGTTCTGGGCTGAAAGCCCAGTTCGGCCGAACCCACCAGTTCGGCCGAACCACCCCCAATGCACCAACCGCCTCCAGGAGTGCATCCATGCCATCCAGAGCCAAGGAGGTGGATCCAGGGGTTCGGCCGAACCCGGTCTCTTCGCCCGAATCAACAGGGAATATCCCCTGGCTCCCTTGGCGGTTACTCCACTCCAAACCGCCTTAGGACACCTATATAAGCAGTGGCATACACCTTGTATCACACACAACACAAGAGAAGAAGAAGAGTAGGCGTCGCTAGGTTCTGCCACTCAGTAGAAATAGGGAGAGAGGACAGGTGAGCGTCCCGGAGAGGAGCCGGAGTGTCGGCCCCTCTTCCCGCTGTACCTCTACGGATGCGGCTCTGCTTCGAGAGACATCCGGGTCATGTCTGTTTTATTCTTGTATCTCTCTCTGATTAATTGAACATTCAGTTCTTACATTTATATACTTGTCTCGTTCTTCGTTCAATCCTTAGTTGATTGGCATAACTGTATACTGGTTGCTTAGCTTGGGTGCTTATCTTGCTATAGGAGATAAGTAGTTATTGACTAGTGTAGGAGTGGTTCCTAGACTTGCCAGTAACCTTAGTTTCTGCCCGTCGCAACGGAGGTGGTAGTCGTAAGGTGGTGACAGCCCTTTCGGTCTTCGTAGTCCATCACGTTAGTTCCGGTGTCCTAGGACCGAAGGTTCAGGGTAACCGGCACCCCTTCTCATCCCTTTCTGTGTGTCGGAGGCTCTGTAGTCCCGAAGCAAGTAGCTATCTGTATCTTCTGCTCTTCTTAGTCAATCGGTAGAATACCCTTACCAGACCTGTACCCTCTCTACCCTCCTACCTCTTCTCTTCTCTCCTTGTTGTCGTCATCCACCTCATCCATTTCATTCATCCACTCCATCTACCTAGGACAACTTAGTTTAGGATTAGTACACTTCTCGTTCCCCGTGGAAATCGATACCTTGGAATACTCTCGGGTGAAAGCTACATCGGTATCCGTCCGCTTGCGGATTTATCTGTAGGCCGTAAGGAGTGCCAACAGAAGCTAAACCCAACTAAGTGCATCTTTGGTGTTCCCTCAGGGAAACTACTTGGGTTCATTGTCAGACACAGAGGAATCAAGGCTAACCCTTCCAAAATCATAGCTATCCTTAACATGGAAGGCCCCAAAAGTATCAAGGACGTACAAAAACTCACGGGCTGTATAGCATCCCTCAATAGATTCATTTCAAGACTAGGAGAGAAGGGACTTCCTTTCTTCATACTACTCAAGAACCGAGACCAATTCAGTTGGACAGAAGAAGCACATCAGGCTTTTGAACAACTCAAAGCCTACCTATCTACACCTCTGGTGCTCATGACTCCCGCCAAAGATGATCACCTCTATTTATATATTGCGGCCACAACACATGTGGTCAGCATGGTCATCATGGTTGAGTGGAAAGAGGAAGGCCATGTATTCCCAGTACAGCAGCAAGTATACTACATCAGTGAAATACTCTCCGATTCCAAAATACGCTACCCTCAAGTACAGAAGTTACTCTATGCGATCTTTATTACTTCAAGGAAGCTAAGGTATTACTTTCAGGCTTTCCACATAAATATGGTGACCACATTTCCCTTAGGCGAAATCCTTAATAACCCTGATGCTACTGGATGGATATGCAAATGGAAGGTAGAAATAGCGGCATACAACCTTGACTTTGCCTCTCAAACGGCCATCAAGTCGCAAACCCTTGCAAATTTCACGGTCGAGTGGATGGAGCTTCAGTACTTCAGGGCAAACACTTACTCAGAACATGCGGTCATGTATTTCGATGGATCGCTAAAGCTAGAAAGTGGTGGAGCGGGTGTCCTATTAATATCCCCCAAAGGTGACCAACTCAAGTACGTTTTGCAAATTCTCTTCAAAGTTACCAATAATGATGCAGAATACGAAGCCATGTTACACGGACTCCATTTGGCCGCATCCCTTGGTATCAAACGTCTATGTGTATATGGAGATTCCGCTGTTGCTATCAATCAAGTTAACAAGGATTGGGACTGCTCTAAAGAGACAATGGATGCCTACGTCAAAGAAGTCCGTAAACTCGAGCACCACTTCTTTGTCCTAGAGTTCCATCATGTCATCCAAGACTATAACGTCGCTGCTGATGCTTTATCCAAGCTAGGTTCAAAACGTGTGAATGTTCCAGCCGAAATCTTCATCCATGAACTACATCAGCCATCCATTAAAGAGCCAACACTTAAGGAAACCACTCTAGTTCACCCACAACTAGAACTACAGGTTATGGTCATCGACTGTGATTGGATGACTCCATTTATTGAATATCTGAGAGATCATAAACTTGCAGATGATGAGAAAGAACAAATACGTATCATATGTAGAGCTGCGAACTATGTAGTGGTGGACACCACACTTTATCGACGTGGGGCTTCGGTCAACGTTCTGATGAAGTGCATCATAACTGACCGTGGAAAAGCACTGCTTGAAGAAATTCATGGAGGTGTTTGCGGTAACCACACAGCCTCCCGCACTTTGGTAGGAAAGGCATACAGAGCTGGTTTCTTCTGGCCATAAGCCAAGGCCGATGCTGAAGAGATCGTTAGAAAATGTCAAGGCTGTTAATTCTTCGCCAGACAAGCCCATGTCCCGACTCATGAACTTAACACAATTATGTTATCTTGGCCCTTTACGTGTTGGGGTCTTGATCTCATGGGCCCCTTAGCTAAAGCCCCGGGCGGTTTCAAGTGGCTTATTGTGGCTATCGACAAATTTACCAAATGGATCGAAGCACGGCCCTTGGTAAACGCGCGGGCAGAAAACTTGATCAAATTCTTTGATGGAAAGGTTCAAAGGTTTGGAGTACCACAAGAGATCATAACAGACTTGGGATCAGTTTTCACAAGTGCAGAATTTCAAAATTACTGCGAAAAGTACTCAATCGAGATGCACTATGCTTCAGTGGCTCATCCACGCGCCAATGGACAAGTCGAAAAGGCTAATGGCTTATTGCTACAAGGGTTAAAGCCCAGACTCTACGATCCTTTGAAAAAATATGGTGGCAAATGGGCCAAGGAGTTACCCGCGGTACTTTGGGGTTTACGCACACAGCCCAGCCGTGCAACTGGACAGTCACCATATTTTTTAGTCTATGTGTCTGAAGCAGTTATACCTGCTGATCTCCTTTGGGAGGCGCCATGACTAGAAAATTACGACAAACAAACCGCCCAGCAAGAAAGGTTTCAAGACGTTGATGGTGTTGAAGAAGCTCGAGTGACAGCTCTTATCCAGAACACTCATTATCTCGAAGGTTTACGACGATACCACCAACGCTCTGTTCAAACTCGTTCTTTCGTCATTAGAGATCTGGTCTTACGGCGCATGCAGAAGACTGACGGCCTATACAAACTTATATCACGGTGGGAGGGGCCTTTTCTCGTCAAACAAGTCATTGGAGTTGGAACATATCGCCTCCAGACTCAAGAAGGAGAAGATCTACCAAATGTGTGGAACATTGAGGACTTGAGGAAATTTTACCCATAAAAAGGGTTTATGTAAAACTTTAATGTACTCTCTGATGATCACAAGACCAATAAAACCATGGTATCCCTGTCAATTAAAAATTGCGGTTCATCTTTTTAACTATATTCTCATTAGAGAGATTCTGCATATAGCCTATCGCTTAAAAAGCCTAGACTCAGAGTAGTTGTCGTTTTATACACAGAAAGCCAAGACTGCTTCTCTTTTTACAAAGCAGAAGCGGCGCTAAGCTTCAAAAGTCCTGGCAGAGCTACCCCAACCAATACACGGTTGTAGGCGATAGTCTCATTTTCTCGATGCCTTTCCTTCGATGGAAGGTTAAGGTTCTGTTCTGCTCTGTGTCCTTTGCTGACTACATCAGACTTCCTACTTATGCATTACAAGAACTCATGCGAGTTCTGTCTTGATATGCATAGCGTACAATAGTACCGCTTTTTTATGCAATTAAGCATAAAACTACTTTAAATCATGCCACGGCTCTGTGCTAGCAACCGATTATGTCTTAACAGGACTAATATAGGCAAAATATTTACCACTAGATATTGTTTTAAATCCTTGGTATACAACTACTCTGGCATGGCATGCACCATATCATAAACTACTATCGGAGTATTCTAGACTTGCTCCAGCAAGTCTACCCAGTCTCACCGAGACTATATGGATACTATCACGACCACAAGCAGTTATACTACAAGTCCTCTACGCAAAAATGTTTGATATTTTTTGCAAACATACTTGATGGTTCATAAGCTATTTTTCAAGTAGTACAAATGACATCAAAAATGACTACTTAATAGTAGCCAAAATCATTGATTACTTTTTTAGTATCATAATTTACAGATTACACGCGCCAAGATAGATCTCTCATTACTATTCTAAAGAACTGATGAACTCATTGGCCATAGGCTCGGTTTTAGCCACTAGCGCTTCATAATGTTCTTTCGTTACGCCAGGAGACAGATACCTTATCTCCAGCTTGGCTTCAGTGGTATGTGCTTTTACCAAAGCTAAGAGCCTATTGGTGCACTCCTTCCGAGTTGATTTACAAAACTCTAACACTTGTTCTGGCACTTGACATAGCGGCAGCAAAAGTGTTTGGTTGTTTGCCTCTGTACCTTCTGGAGTTAACATCCCTAGAATTGGTTCAACGGCTTCTTCCATGAGTTTCTTCTCAGCCAACAATGTGTCTACTTCTTTCTGCTTGGATTGTGTCCAAGCTAGGTTCAAAATGTGCGAATCTTACGTGTGAAGAATGGCTCAGAGTCTACTCAAAGGACATGGGTTACCATAGAAAAGAGTACTTACTATTGTTTTCCTTCACCAAATTGTTGCACCGGCCGTCCAACCTGGATCTTTCATCACCAAGAGCATGGAGTTGCGCATGGAAGTTATCGATCGTTTTTGATGCTCCAGCTGCATTTCTACCCGTTTCTCGAAAAAACTAGCCAGATCCACCTCCAGTTCTTCAATCCGTGCTGTCAGTTTTGCATCGCCCGGTTTCTCAACTATGTCTACTAAAGCCTGCAATTATGACATATTTGTTACCAGATACTATGCTCTATTGCTTAACAGGATTTAAGTTAAGAGTTTCTACCAGGGCAATTTGAAGATGGTTCCTGAGTTGCGCAGCTTCATCCATTGGTTCCTCTACGGAAACTTCAACCTGTCGCGGGATTATGTAGTCATTAATCAAACTACTTTCCTTTGCAAATTATATGTTTCTCAAGAGACTACTTACATTTTTCAAAACTTTTTCACCAGCTACTGATACATTTATATTGACATTTTTAACTGTATCGACTTCCCCTTTTCCGCAAGACTACGAATTTTGCAGATTGCAGGTTACTATTGTCGAAAGGCACTAAATGGAATTCAGATATGGAGGATTCGATTCGGTGAATTTTGCTATCTGGCGTACCTTTGCAATAGAAGGTGTGATCACTTCCGTGGTTAAGGGTGGCGCGACGCTCATGGTTTCTTCAGCTTTGCTTGATGGATCTTCATTGTTCTTGTCAACTTCCATGAGCACCACAGATTTTTTTAGCCTCTGTTACAACAGTTGGCTCCTCAGCATCCTTTCTACTAGCTTCGGCTTTAGACCTTCCGCCAGTTTCGTCAATACCGCTAGTTTCGTCAATACCGATTAGATCGGCCTCAACGGTCTCTTCAACCTTAGCCACCGTTGATGGATCTTTGGTAATTGTTAGCACTCCTTACGACCTACAGATAAATCCGCAAGCGGACGGATACCGATGTAGCTTTCACCCAGGAGTATTCCAGGGTATCGATTTCCACGAGGAACGAGAAGTGAACTAATTCTAAACTAAGTTGTCCTAGGTAGATGGAGTGGAATGAACGGAATGGATGGAGTGGATGACAACAACAAAGAGATAGGAAGGGCACTAGGAGGGTAGAGAGGGTACGAGTCTGAAAGCGGTACTCTACTGATTGATCGAGCAGATCAGAGGATACAGATAGATACTTGCTTCGGGACAATGGACACCAGTGACACGCAGACAGGGATGAGAAGGGGTGCCACCAGCTCCACACTGGGGGATCCTATAGGCCGAGACTAACGAGATGGATTACAAAGGCTGTATAGGGATGTCACCACCTAACGGCTACCACACGTTCGTTGAATTGGGGGCAAACTAAGTTAACCTCAAGTCTAGGCACCGCACCTACACTAGTCGACTAATACTTATCTCCTATAGAAAGATAAGCACCCAAGCTAAGCAACCAGTATACACTTATACCAATCAACTAAGCATTGAACGAAGAACCAGCAAGCATATAAAATTAAGAATTGAATGCTAAATTAATCAGAAAGAGATACAAGAGTTACCAGACATGACCCGGATGTAACTCGAAGCGGAGCCGCAGCCTTTGTGCTGAGGTTGATCCTGATGGTCTACATATGCCCGGGGTCTTGGTAAATCACATGTGTTTAGGTCCCGGTACGCTCCGGCAATGAGGGTGGTGTTCGGTCGAGTCATGAGACTCGGCCGAACGCACCATTTTGGGTGGTTTTACCCCGACATTGGCAACCTGCCTCCTGGAATCACATAAACACCAAAACTTGTGGAAATGATCAGAAATAATCCCTATATCTATGGTGTGTGATTCTATTGTGTTTGTTTTATACTCGGTTGGAGGTCAGAAATCGGTCCGTAACAACCGCCAACAAGGTCCCCCGGACTTAGATCTTTGCTCGTCCCGAGTAAAGAAATTGAAATATGAGCAAGACTAAGGTAAAGGTTCTTTCATGACATGAATAATTGCATATTGAATATTCCAAACTTTTCTCCATACCTGTGAGTTTGTAGTGGCTATTCCCTGGATCTTGGGCGGTTGATAGTCGGAACGGCTCTTACAACAAGATCCTCTTGCTTATCCTACATTCGGGGTTTTTCTGATTTTCGCAAATAAATAACCCTTTTCCCCTCATCCTTGATGCTCTGCGCTCTCTGGAGTCACTCCTTTTCACTCACTCTCTTTTGTGTTTTTCTTTGTCTCTCAGATGGTGGCCTTGTCAAGTCATGTACTTCTGTCCAGTCGAAGATTTCTTCCCGGAGTTTCTCATCGTTGCCCTTGGTCAGATTGCAAGTTAAAGATGAAGAGTTCATGTCGGTCCTCAGCTTTGTGACCCCTTTCTTTTCTCTTCCTTTTTTGGGGATTTTTTTTCTTTTCATTTCTTTCTCTCTCTTTTTTTCATTTGGACTTTCATGAGTCCTTTATTTTCTCTCTTTTTTTAGGGTATCACCAAAGCATGAGGACTTCTACTACACTCTAATGATAGTATACTTGCAATAAACCTTGGGTAAACATGATTATCTCTGGGGACATCAAAATTCAACAAGACTTTGTACTAGCCATAACAAGTTTCTCAGGAATAAACTCTCAAGCATATGTGTATGTTGGAAGTAGTGGACAGGATAAAGGGATAGGGTATAGTTTTATGTTTTCAAAATTTAAATTCTCCCAGATGGTGGAGTGAACAAGTGGTTTTATTTATCGAGACATATCACAATCATCAACAACCTAGATCATGGGGGTCCTATCAGGAAATATTTCACAGGAAAAAGATACTAGGTTTGAAATAAGCAATAGGAAAGTTCATGGTATAAAAGAAAAACTGAGAACGTTTCGTTTATGTGAGGTATGCATTGATCAAAATTTCGAAACGTGACAACACAGAAAAAGTGGTCAGGGGGAAGAGTGCAAACCAGCGTGTAGGTGTGCGAGCGGGACGAGCCGGGCTGGTTCGGCCGAACTGGTGGGTTCGGCCGAATTGCCCAATTCGCCCGAACCGACTGGTTCGGCCGAAGTGGCTCGGTGCGTGCTCCGTCGTGTCAGGTTGCTCCTGTGTCGTCCTGTACTCATGTATCTTTTTCATTAAACAGGGCAATCTCCAGTTGGCTCAAATGCACCAACCGGAGCAATAATTTTATTCTTTTTGCAATCAACTCTAATTTTATTTATTCATCAAGATAAGATTGGAAACAAAATATTTGGGAAAGGAAATAGTTCAGAGCACCCTAAAAATTATTCTAAAGGAAATAAATGAAATAAACAAACTAGCAAACCAATCTAACGGTGCTCTATCTAAAAACGAAACGACCGCAGGACACTATTCTGCAGGTGGGTCGTAAAGGTCCGAGTGTCCTGTGGCTCTGGCAAGCCTCTTGATCTTGGTGCACAAACCCTTGCAGAGGACTTCCATCTTGTCCTCCGTCTCTAGGCGCGCCAGCTCCGCTTCCGCCACTTTCACCTCCAGGTGGTTTATCTGCTGGCATGCTTGTACCAGCTCCACCCGCAGGCTCTCCAGTGTGGGCGGCTTCTCCTCCTCCTCATCGGAGAACTCCATATTTCCTGGCGGCCCCTTGATGGTTGGAGGCTGCCTGCGGCGCTAAACTCTAGTGTTCCACCGCGGAGGAGTGGATTGGGAGGACTCTGTCAGTCCGAGCTCATCCCAGTTCAGCGGCGGGACCAACACCTTGCCGTACCCCGTGGCGGTGCGCTCGCCCTTGATGCTGAAACGGGGCGGACTATCAGGTGTATAGTCCGGTGTCTTCATGCCCTCCTCCTTGACTGCAGGGAGTGTTGGCACTTCTTACGATCCAATATCAGAATTGAGAATCCTGGTACTGGGGTAAGGAGTGTTTCAGTGGTTTTCCTTATGGCTTAGTAAAATATAGAAATATTCTGCAAGCGCACAGAATCACCGCTGTAGCACTTCACCTGGGAGTATCCTGAGGTATCGTAATTTATATTTCCGCAGGGAAGCTTTGGCAAGATCACTAGTGAACAAATATTCAAGACTATCAAAGAAGGGTACACGACTAGACAAGACAGGGGATAACGGTATTGGATAGGAGTGGATATACCGGACACACAGCTCAAGGGATACTCAGGTAAGGGAGAGAAGAGATAGATAGCTGGGAGGACAACGAGAAGAGATAGAGGACTCATGGATACTTTATCTACCTATGTCACTCTAGCTTAGAGATACAGCGGCTATAGAGCCAGCACTAGGAGATCTGGGATAACTCTAATGTCTTAGCATCGGGACAAGGGAACCGGTGAACACACAGAAAGGGATGAGAAGGGGTGCCACTATTTCCCAACTGGGGGATCCTACAGACCGGAACTAACGTGATGGGCTACGAAGACCGAAAGGGCTGTCACCACCTCCCGGCTACCACCTCCGTTGCGACGGGAATAAACTAAGGCCACCGACTAGTCTAGGAACCACTCCTACACTAGGCAACGACTACTTACTCTGCTAGCAAGAGCAAGCAACCTTGTCAATACTCTTGGTGACAATTCACCTCCAGTATCAAGCAAGATCGAAGAACCAGCCAAGACAAAGACTTAAACAAGACTACAAGCACTAGAACTATAACTGACTATAGTCCAAACAAGATATAATTGCAACTAGGATAAAGTAGAAGCAAGATATAAATGACAAAGGCAATAAGATAAAGATAACTATATTGATAACTGAAAGTCTTACAAAAGGAAAAGGTAAAAGATACAAGAGCTTATACCAGAGCTTCTGAAGACGACTCCGGAACCTCCGAGCCAAATCTCGACTCAACTCTAACTCCCAACTAAACTATCCTAACTCTACTAGAATGAAAGTGGAAATGGGCTCCTTGGCTTGGTGTGTGTGAAACCGGGCATTGGACACTTGTATTTATAGCTAAACAGGTCGGTGGAGCTTGAGTAGCAGCCAAGGGATTGAGGAGGCGGTGCCCGGCCAATTCGGCCGAATCCTCCGGTTCGGCCGAACTGCCCAGTTCGGCCGAACCGTGGGATGCACCGTCCTTTGCTCCCACGGCCTAGATGCGCTCCTGGGAGGCGGTGCTGGCTTGGGGGCGGTTCGGCCGAACCGCCTATGTTCGGCCGAACTGGGCTTTCGGCCCAGCAGCGTCCCCCTGCACCGCCTCTAGCTCTTGGACCTCCTGGGCCGGCTCCTGATGGTGTCCTTCATGTTGTGTCGGCCCAGAAGTGACGTGGCAGTGGTCCAAGTGTCGTGCTCGGTCGTCGCTTAGTCATTGCTGACGTGGACGGCCTCCGGTTGTGCTTCTCGTCTTGTTCGGCTAAGGGGGTAACCGGCCGAACGGAATCGTTCGGCCGATTAGCTCATTTTCGGCCCCAATAGCGCGTATTTGTCGTAGTTGTACCTACACAAGTGACACTCACCAAAACTCGTGGAACTTTATTAGAAATAAAACCTAAGTATATGGAATGTTGCATATAACCTAATTTATTCTTGAGTATTGGTGGTCAGATTTGGGTTGTAACGACCGCCAACAAGCTCCCCCAAGCTTAGCTCTTTGCTCGTCCTCGAGCAAAGATATAAACTTAGGCTTGGTGGATCAGGAGTTGCTACAATGTCATTTCTTTTGCAGGTAACTTTATAAACAACTAGTCTTCAAAAATACTTGAATCATAGGCAAAAAATCACCTCTTTACCTATGGGGCTTATAGCAATCTCCTTATCTTGGGCGGTTGAAAGGATGAACAGTTTAAACTCAGTTTTATTCCACTCTACTCTGTTCAGGATCCCATCTCGGAGTTTTTCATAAGTTTTGAAAACTACAAATTGTTCCTCATTGGCACACTCAATCACTCAAGTGTATTTGAATCCTCACCAAAGGCTTGTGCCTTCTTTTCATCCTAACATATAATGTGGCTTTTTGTGTGGCCCAGGGACAAAGGATGAAGGCATGCATGCATCTTATATTTTGGTAAGTCAAAGACCGGATCTCTGAGGAGACAAATCACATCTTAAGATCGAGACGTGCAAGTGTGTGGGTATGAGTGGAGTGGCATATGGTGGAATGGTGGAATGGAATGGGATATGGTGGAATGGTGGAACTCCTTGGATGAATTTCCCTCTCCTTGATTTGTTTTCGAGAACATGGGCTATCTTTTATTTTTATATTTTTGCCATGCCACTTGGCATGCTTTTCTTTTTCTCCTTCTCTTTGCCATGCTCTTTGGCATGCTTTTCTTTTTCTCTTATTTTTGCCATGCTTCTTTGTCATGCTTTTCTTTTTGCATAGCCCATGTCTCTATCAAGAATATTTGGAGAGGGAAATCATAGAACATGGAGCATTTATTTTTGTGGATGGATGATGGAAAATGTTTGCTAACTCCCAGTGTAGGAATTGCAAGTGAGAGGTGGTGTGTGTACGTGGGTCTCGATCTTTAAGAATATGAAAGCTTCACTCAAAGGTCACAACAATTTGACAAAGCTCACTAAGATAACAAGCAGCATATGAGTAGAAATTTTCAACTAAGCTTATCATATGGCTCTGGTAGGTATTTTGACCAATGAGGAACTTGTTTTATTTTAAAAGAATAAATTTCTGAGATTTTCCCCGTACTAAAAGCAGAATAGAATTTAACCAAATTTTCGCTATATCAATCCCCACAACAACTTAGACTTGGAATAAAGCATGTGCTCCCACAAGGTTTTCAGGATCATTTTTACTCATGCCAAATAACTCAAGCACAATCTAGCAACTAGTTGAAACAAGGTACTTGCAAAATTAGTGACAGAGCAACTATTCATCATTTCCAAGGTGAGAGGCATATGATTCATTCCATGCATAGTTGGGAGTTATTTAATTCAAGGGAAATTTTGTTTAAGGGAAATATTTTTGGTATTTTCATTTTTTTAAATGCAAACTATCATGAAGGGAAATGAAAGGGAAATTAAATGATCAAAGTGCTGGATAAATCGGGACATACCTGGTGGGGGTCCTCCCCCAAGCTTGGACTTTCACTGGTAGGGGTTGAGCCTTGAGAGGTACTGGCTCAGTTGTTCCGCTTGTTCGTGGACATCGTGCTGGATAGACGCCACCATCCCGCTATTCTCTTGATGGTACTGAGAATGGCGGGCTAGTGTGTCTTGGATCTCTCGGGTACGGTCGTCGATGAGCTCGACTCGGTCGGAGATGTAGGACAACTCCCGGCCGTAGTCGAAGCGTGCGGACTGTGAGTATCCGGGGTAGTATGGCTGGGAGGCACTATCGTATCCCCCTCCATACCGACTCACGGACCACTCAGAGTCCTTGTCCTGGCCGTAGTCCCAGCGTCCTGAGGTGAAGTAGTTCGGCTCCTGGTGTTGCCCGGAGCCTCCTGCTCCGGACGTCCCAGCGCCGGTGTACATGTCGTAGGTGGCCTCAAAAGCGGAAGTGTGTCGGTGCGACATTTGTGGTGCATCTTCCGGCTCCTGTGAGGTGGCGAGCCCAGCATCACGCCTGGCTCGTCCCCTCGTGATGGGTCCGTCACCTGCAACGCTGTGCCGAGCGGGCTCTCTCCAAGGTGGAGAGTCGTCCGACTCGGTCCTCAACTGAAGAGTTAGTTTCGGCGTGGTATACAACCTTAGTGCTGCACAAGGCAAGGGCACTTCAGTTGTATAGCCACGGTAAATCATTGCCAGCGTTGCGTCAGGCGTCCGCCGTATCATGTGGGCTTGCACGAAGTGCTCGGCATCCACGACGGAACGCGCAGTCTCGATGTATGTGAACCGGGCGCCTTGGAGGACGCCCAGATGGTTAGCAAGGCGAGTGACTAGAGAAGTCATCGCCATGCCACCCGTATGAGAAATATGAGACAGCCAGTGACCAACCATGTCTTTCACAGGTGAATAGGGAATCTGCATGACCACGGCAAAAAGAACCCGCAACTCGATGGTGTTGACAGGGCTCAAATCTGCCCGGGGGAATACCGTCATAGACACCCAACGATGCATGAAACGCAAAGTGGGGTTATGAATGCTGTTCGTGCGTGGCGCATGACAGTTGGTATCCCCCGAAATCTTTTTCCAAAATGCCACCCGGTCAAATCTTTTAAGCGCTTTGTTCGGGTCTAACGAACAACGACTTGAAAATCCGAGACCCGAACTAAAATCCCTCCAAGAGCAGAAGAACTCTTGGTTGAAGAACCGAAAACGAATCCCCCCAGTTTCAGAAACCAAAGTCGAGAGGAATTCAAGGGTGAGTAGGTACGAACCTTCTTCGTTGATGTGCCAGAAATTCTCCCAGCCAATAGCCTGGAAGATTTCTGTAAACTCTACGTCCATCCCCGTGTCCCTGAGCAAATCTTGCTCAAAAACACGGGTGTGCTCGAACTCCTTCAGCCGAAGCTCGTTGAAGGTGTTCCGCTCCCTTTCTGTTCTAAGGTTGATGTCACTCTCGCTCAAGAGCTGCCTGGCTGGGGGTGTGGCATGGCCCCCATCCCGAGCCGGCTGCTCCATGCTCGTCTGTGTCCATTCGGCTCGAGCCTCGAGATGGAGCTGGGGAACTCCCAGCATCGTCCGATCGTCGGCCTAGCCGGGCGGAACGACGGAGCGAAGTGAAGAACTTCGACATGATTCCTGCAACAAGTTAGTGCAACAACAACTACCCGAAGGACTGAATATATATGGTTAGCACAAGAAAATCAAGTCAGTCGTTCGAGATAGTTAGTCGTTCTTGCGGGGATGAAAACCATCACAAAAGGTTAGTCGTTCTTGTGGGTGTCGGTGACCACCACAAAACCGTCCAGAAATTCAGCACAAGGATCACAACAAGAGCAAAATATTTTTGGGATTTTCTAGTGATGCAAGTGAACCAAAACTTGAGCAAGAACTTGGGGAGAACTTGAGCAAGCACTAGAGCAAAGAATTTGAGAGAGAGAGAGAGAGAGCTCTAGCCGAAAATTTTCAGAATGGAAGTGCGTGTGAGAGAGCAAGCAAGCACCCCAGCTTTTATAGGCCGAGAGGGGGCACCCTTGGCCGTTCGGCCGAAGGGCCTGGTTCGCCCGAACCAGGTCTGGTGGCCAGCCCACCCCCATGTGAGTGCAGCACCCTCTTTTGCTTTGATTCCACGCCAAAATATGTGGCCACAATTCCCAAGGACATTTTTAGTGGATTTTAGTGGTAGATAAGATGGAAATGTGACATGACCAAAGTGGAAATTAGTGGAGTCACCCCCATGCTGCCATGTTTGTAATAATTGGTGAGTGTGCAGCCATTTTTAGTGGGGTAGACATGTTTGTTGCTGGTTGGTGGTGATGGTAAATAATTGGAGATGTTCTAGAAGGGATGAAAATGATAAAAATTACCAATTACATCCACCCTAGTTAAAATTTCAGCATGTGTCCAATTATTTAAACCAAGCTTGCAAAATTTTCTACTCTCTCTCAAATTAATTACTCAAGTGGTTCATTTAATTTGGAAAGGGAAACATGCAAATGCAATTGAGAATTAAAAATTGGAAGGGAAATATGGGATACATACCGGTTTTCCTCGCGGCGAGAGCTCAGCTTTTAAGTCCGCGAGCGGGACTTCTCCTGTCTTCAGTTGTTCTTGTCATCGTCCGGTCCCGGAGTGGATGACTCGGACGATGCGACCTTCTTCCGCCACATTTTCTTGTTCGTCTTCTTCGGTGTTGGTGGCGGTGGGATTGGCGTCTCTGAAGATCGTGGTTCGGATGCAACCACGTTGACCTGCTCCAGGTTATTGGAATTTTGAATTAAATCAGTGCATACCTGAGAGCATTTCTCCACCCTAGGCTTGAACGCGAACTTTTCTTCCTTGTCGTTGATGTTTAGGCTGATTTTTCCGGCTCCTACGTCGATGTTTGCATTGGCGGTGCTCAGAAATGGCCTCCCGAGGATGAGAGGTGTCTTCGTGTCGACCTCCATGTTGAGCACCATGAAGTCCACGGGTACGAAGAATTCCCGGATTTTCATCGGAATATCTTCGGCTATTCCCGCGGGATAGCGAATCGATTGATCCGCTAGCTGCAAATACATGGTTGTAGGGGACAAAGAAGAATAGTTCAGTTTGTCAAACACTACCTTGGGCATGACGCTGACGCTTGCTCCAAGATCGCACAGGGCATGGTTGAAGTGCTGCTCCCCGATCGAGCATGTGATGGTGGGGCATCCTGGGTCCTTCTTCTTTTCTGGGAGATTGTTCAAGATAGCCGCACTACATGCTTCGGTTAGTTTAATTACCTCGGTGGTTGGCAGTGCCCTTTTGTTGTTGAGGATGTCCTTCAGATACTTGGCATATGTGGGAACCTGCATAGCTTCAAGCAATGGGATATTGACATATAACTTTCGAATTAACTCAACAAATTTGCTGAATTGTTCATCCACCGTTGGCTTGTCACATCTTCTGGGGAATGGAAGCATATTTGGTTCGTAAAACTCCTGAGGGGCCTTCTTGCTTCCTTATGCGGACTTGTCTTCTGTGGTTCTGCTGCGGCCTTCCCTTCTTCGCTATCACTCTCTGTAGTGGCTGCCTTTTTACCTGCACTGTCAGGATATGGCGGGTCCCGAGTGGTCTTACCCCCTCTCGTGGTGACCGCTTTAACCTTTTCACAGGGGCAATTGTCTGGTTGCCCAGAGAATTTCCCCGCTACGGGTGAGGGCAAAGAAACAGCTAACTGAGCAATTTGAGTTTCTATCATTTTATTAAAGCTCAGTTGACTTTTCATAGCAGAAGAAAATGATTCCATCCTAGAGTCTATGCTTTCCAGAGTTTTATCATTAGCAGCAACTTTTTATTGATGTTTTCAGTTATTTTCATCTGGCCAAACACAAGATCTCTAAGAGACGGCTGATTATTGAAATTGCTGGAATTGAAATTGTTACCTTGTTGAGGCCTCTCAAAAGGGAGGTTTGGGCGCGGATTCCAGCCTTGGTTGCCGTAGTTGTTCGGTCGGTACCCTTTGTTGTTGGAGTTGTTGACATAGTGGGCACCTTCTCGCATTTCGGGGCAGTCATTCCCCGAATGGCCAGTGTTGCCACAGACTTCGCAGGTCATGCGAGCGTCCATGGCTTGCACCGTTTCTTGAGCAGGGGCCTCCAGTTTCTTCATCAGGAGGTCCATCTTGGCAGCGAGCATGTCCAGAGCTTCAACTTGGTGAACTCCTCGGGTCTTTGGTTGAGTCCGGTCGTCGGACCAACCTTGGTTCTCGACCATCTTCTCTATGAGGGCCTTCGCACGACTCTCCTCAAGAGAGAAGAACGAGCCTCCAGCAGCAGCATCCAGGTACTCACGGGCAGAATTTCTCAGCCCGTGATAGAAAGTTTGGATTATGAACCAGCTCTACATACCATGGTGAGGACAAGCAGAAATATAGTCCTGGAGGCGATCCCATGCCTCCGGGACTGTTTCATCTTTTAACTGCTGGAAACTAGCTATTTTGTTTTGGAGGGCGTTGGTTTTCCCAACCGGAAAGAATTTTAGCAAGAACGCGCTAGTGCATTTATCCCAGGTATCTATTGCTTCGCGGTTAGCATAAAACCATTATTTCGCCTTGCCTAATAATGAGAATGGAAATAAACGAAGGCGAATGGCATTGATACTTACTCCGCGGATGGTGAAGGTGTTGCAAATCTCCAGGAAATGCTGGAGATGAGCATTGGCATCTTCGTGTGGCTTGCCGCAGAATGGCCTAGCCTGTACCATGTTGATGAGGGCTGGCTTCAGCTCGAAGCTACCATCTCCGACTGGCGGAGCTGGTCCGATACGTACGTTCTCACTTGATGGAGCGGAGAACTCACGGATCGTCTTGGTTGCCATCCTCGATGTAGCCTGGTCAACGACGGGAAGGACTGGGTTCGTCGGAAGAAGTTGCTTCTGAGGAGGTACAACACAGGGTCGTACCATCCTCACAAGTGACTCCGGATTTTCTTGGAAGTTTGACGGTAGTTGGAAACCAGTCATGCACTGCTCTGTTCCACAAGGACCAACGAACAGAGCAAGGATAAACCCGCTTTTGTAGTGGTACTCAACTAAGATAGCTCAAGATAAAAGTTCAAAAATAATCTAGCCAAAGACTTCCCCGGCAACGGCGCCAGAAATGCTTGTTGGCACTTCTTACGATCCAATATCAGAATTGAGAATCCTGGTACTGGGGTAAGGAGTGTTTCAGTGGTTTTCCTTATGGCTTAGTAAAATATAGAAATATTCTGCAAGCGCACAGAATCACCGCTGTAGCACTTCACCTGGGAGTATCCCGAGGTATCGTAATTTATATTTCCGCAGGGAAGCTTTGGCAAGATCACTAGTGAACAGATATTCGAGACTATCAAAGAAGGGTACACGACTAGACAAGACAGGGGATAACGGTATTGGATAGGAGTGGATATACCGGACACACAGCTCAAGGGATACTCAGGTAAGGGAGAGAAGAGATAGATAGCTGGGAGGACAACGAGAAGAGATAGAGGACTCATGGATACTTTATCTACCTATGTCACTCTAGCTTAGAGATACAGCGGCTATAGAGCCAGCACTAGGAGATCTGGGATAACTCTAATGTCTTAGCATCGGGACAAGGGAACCGGTGAACACACAGAAAGGGATGAGAAGGGGTGCCACTATTTCCCAACTGGGGGATCCTACGGACCGGAACTAACGTGATGGGCTACGAAGACCGAAAGGGCTGTCACCACCTCCCGGCTACCACCTCCGTTGCGACGGGAATAAACTAAGGCCACCGACTAGTCTAGGAACCACTCCTACACTAGGCAATGACTACTTACTCTGCTAGCAAGAGCAAGCAACCTTGTCAATACTCTTGGTGACAATTCACCTCCAGTATCAAGCAAGATCGAAGAACCAGCCAAGACAAAGACTTAAACAAGACTACAAGCACTAGAACTATAACTGACTATAGTCTAAACAAGATATAGTTGCAACTAGGATAAAGTAGAAGCAAGATATAAATGACAGAGGCAATAAGATAAAGATAACTATATTGATAACTGAAAGTCTTACAAAAGGAAAAGGTAAAAGATACAAGAGCTTATACCAGAGCTTCTGAAGACGACTCCGGAACCTCCGAGGCAAAGCTCGACTCAACTCTAACTCCCAACTAAACTATCCTAACTCTACTAGAATGAAAGTGGAAATGAGCTCCTTGGCTTGGTGTGTGTGAAACCGGGCATTGGACACTTGTATTTATAGCTAAACAGGTCAGTGGAGCTTGAGTAGCAGCCAAGGGATTGAGGAGGCGGTGCCCGGCCAATTCGGCCGAATCCTCCGGTTTGGCCGAACTGCCCAGTTCGGCCGAACTGTGGGATGCACCATCCTTTGCTCCCACGGCCTAGATGCGCTCCTGGGAGGCGGTGCTGGCTTGGGGTCGGTTCGGCCAAACCGCCTATGTTCGGCCGAACTGGGCTTTCGGCCCAGCAGCGTCCCCCTGCACCGCCTCTAGCTCTTGGACCTCCTGGGCCGGCTCCTGATGGTGTCCTTCGTGTTGTGTGGGCCCAGAAGTGACGTGGCAGTGGTCCAAGTGTCGTGCTCGGTCGTCGCTTAGTCATTGCTGACATGGACAACCTCCGGTTGTGCTTCTTGTCTTGTTCGGCTAAGGGGGTAACCGGCCGAACGGAGTCGTTCGGCCGATTAGCTCATTTTCGGCCCCAATAGTGCATATTTGTCGTAGTTGTACCTGCACAAGTGACACTCACCAAAACTCGTGGAACTTTATTAGAAATAAAACCTAAGTACATGGAATGTTGCATATAACCTCATTTATTCCTGAGTATTCGTGGTCGGATTTGGGCTGTAACGACTGCCAACAGGGAGCGCGAAGTCCAGCACCCTTCTGGAGGATGCCGACTTCGGGCGTAGCTGCCCCGTAGTGGGGCGCCCTGGCGATGGTGAGCGAGGGGGCTTCTTGATCGTCTTCAGTGGTGCGAAGGCGTTGAACGTCGCTGACGGAGAGCGGCGTGGGGAGTTGGACCACCACATAGGGCTGCGGGCATGCGCCCTTCC
Source organism: Echinochloa phyllopogon (assembly GCA_033239725.1). Classification (NCBI taxonomy): domain Eukaryota; kingdom Viridiplantae; phylum Streptophyta; class Magnoliopsida; order Poales; family Poaceae; genus Echinochloa; species Echinochloa phyllopogon. Next base: position 14,259,152 of record BTCW01000015.1, on the reverse strand, counting down.
TCGCTGCCTATCACCTGACAGCTCAACGTCAGCAACACGGAACGCTTGCTCACGTCGGGGAGACTCGCCGATCCGGCTGGCGAGGCTAGATCCCTTGGTTGAAGATGTATCTTTGGAGCAGGAGGAGGCCATGGTGGTTGTGTGTATGGGCAAGGAAGCTTGTTGATTTGATGAGGGAGTCAACACAAACCCCCTGGCTTTTATCGATGTTTCTCCTGATCAAAAAACGAGATTCCCGACGTTTCCCTCACGGATTTCGGGATAGGCTCAACTATAGATGAGTCCAGAGGCAAATATCCGCACGGAGGACCAGGGGGGCTGATTTGGCCGAACCCTAGCCTTCGGGCGAACTGGCCAATTTGCCCGAATTGGTCCAGTGCGGGCTAGGTCGAGTCTCGTGCCTTGGGTCAGGGGTTTTGAGGTTTGAGGGGGTTTTGGCCCAGAAAGGTTTGGAATTGAAGGATTTGGGCTGGATTTCATGGACGGGTCTCAGAGTTCCATGAACTCGACAACATCTAAATCGTCGAGTGGTGGAGGTTCTGGTTCCAGGAAGATCTTCAACCATTGTCCGTTAACCTTGAAGGTATTCCCATCCTCACTTTGCAATGTGACGGCCCCATGGGATGCAGCGTTGATCACTGTGAATGGGCCGTCCCATTTGCTTCTTAGTTTCCCATGACCAAAAAGTTTGACACGGGGATTGAAGACGAGGACCTTGTCTCCCGGCTTGAACGCTTTGACCTAAATCCTTTTGTCATGCCATCTCTTGGTCCGTTCTTTGTATAGCCGGGGGTTGTGGTATGCTCGTTCCCTCATTTCATCTAATTCGGCCAGCTGGATTTTCCGTTTGAGGCCGGATGCTGGAAGGTCCATACCCCACTTCCTAATGGCCTAGTGAGCTCTAAACTCCATCTCTACTGCTAAGTGGAAGGTTTTGCCATAGACTAGTTGATATGGAGTCATTCCTATGGGTGTTTTATAGGCCGTGCGGTATGCCCAGAGTGCATGTGGGAGTTTATCCTTCCATTGCTTGCCCATCTCATTTACGGTCTTTTGCAGAATGTTTTTTATTTGTTTGTTTGAAGTTTCTGCTTGACCGCTAGTTTGGGGATGATAGGGTGTAGCTACGTTATGCTGCACCCCCAAACTTGAGAGATACCTACGGAAGGCCGAATCGATAAATTGAGAGCCGCCATCGCTGATGACTATCCTAGGAACGCCGAAACGAGGGAAGATAACTTCATGGAACATTCATTTCGCGCTCCTAGAGTCGGCAGCCACACAAGGCAAAGCTTCCACCCACTTAGAGACATAATCTACCGCCACTAGAATGAACTGGCAACCTTCTGAGTTCGGGAAAGGACCCATGAAGTCCACTCCCCAAACATCAAAGATTTCTACTTGGAGATTGCTAGTGAGCGGCATTGCGTCTCTAGTGTTGATGTTCCCGTGTTTCTGACATCGAGGGCATCTCCTGACAAATGCCTTAGCATCGTCGTACATGCCGGGCCAATAGAAACCACATTGCCAAACTTTGGCATTGGTTTTGAATGCACCATAGTGACCTCCATATGGTGTTGAGTGGCATCTCTCCAGGATTTTGTATGCCTCAGGTGCGGGTACGCATCTTCTGAGGAGTCCATCGCTACAAATTCGGAAGAGATACGGGTCGTCCTAGAGATGGAGTCTGCTCTCATAAGCTAATCGTTTCTTGTTTTCTCCAGGTGGGATGTACCCCGACACCATATAGTTCACTATATTGGCGTACCACGGATCTAAAGCCGTGACCTTAAGGAGTGTATCATCCCGTAGATAATCATATATAGGGAGATCTGAGGGTACTTCCATCGGAGACAAATGGTCTGCTACTGAATTTTCTACTCCTTTCTTATCTCTTATTTCAATGTCAAATTCCTGGAGTAGAAGAACCCAGCGGATGAGTCTTGGTTTCACATCCTTTTTGGTCAAAAGATACTTTAAAGCAGTGTGATCTGAATAGACTATGACCTTGGCCCCAACTAGGTAGGACCAGAATTTGTCTATAGCGAATACAACTGCTAAAAGTTCTTTTTCCATGGTTGCGTAGTTGAGCTGGGGGCTAGTGAGCGTTTTGCTAGCATAAGAGATAGCATAGTGCTTCCTGTCCTTGGTTTGGCCCAAAACAGCCCCTACAGCATAATCGCTCGCATCACACATGATTTCAAAAGGGATGTTCCAGTCGGGAGGCTAGATGATGGGAGCGAAAATGAGTGCTTTCTTGAGAGTGTGAAAGGCAGCATAACACTCTTCATCAAAGACGAAGGGGGCATCCTTGGCTAAAAGATTGGTTAAAGGTCGAGATATCTGGGAAAAGTTTTTGATGAAGCGCCTATAGAATCCGACATGACCAAGGAAGCTACGAATCCCCTTAATGTTAGTTGGAGGCAGAAGTTGCTCAATCACTTCTATCTTTGCTCTGTCTACCTCAATCCCTCGTTCTGACACCCGGTGTCCTAGAACGATTCATTCCCGTACCATAAAATGGCACTTTTCCCAGTTTAGCACGAGGTGTTTCTCCTCGCACCTTTGGAGGACCTTGTCTAGATTTTTCAGGCATTCAGTGAAGGTCTTCCCATAAACTGAGAAATCTTCCATGAACACTTCCATAATCTCTTCAATCATATCTGAGAAGATGGACATCTTGCAACGTTGGAAAGATGCGGGTGTGTTACATAACCCAAAGGACATCCGCCGATAGGCATACGTCCCATAGGGGCATGTAGACGTGGTTTTACTATGGTCGTCTAGATGGATAGGAATTTGATGATATCCAGAGTAACCATCAAGGAAGCAGAAAAAGGAGTGTTTGGCTAGCCGTTCAAGCATTTCGTCAATGAACGGAAGGGGAAAATGGTCCTTTTTGGTGGCTTTATTGTGTTTTCGATAATCCATGCACATACGCCACCCAGTGACAGTGCGCTGAGGGATAAGCTAATTTTATCGTTGTGCACAACCGTCATTCCTCCCTTCTTAGGAACAACTTGAACGGGACTAACCCATTCACTATTGGGAACAGGACAAATGATCCCAGCGTGAAGGAGTTTGAGAACTTCCTTTTTAACGACCTCTCACACGGCATTATTCAACCGTTTCTAAGGTTCTCGAGACGGTGTTGCCTCAGAATCGATCGGGATTCGATGAGTGCAAAGATTTGGACTAATCCCTTTTAGGTCTTGGAGAGAATATCCTAAGACCGATCGATTCTTCTCCAAGATAGTGAGAAGCTGCTGGGTTTCTACATCCGATATCTTATCACTAATGATCACTGGAGTTTGTTTGTTTCCAAAGAGGAAAGCATACTTTAATCCAGGAGGGAGTGGTTTAAGCTCGATTAGAGATGGTTTTTGAGTTTTGGATGTATCGAGCTCAATCGGAGGATGAGGTTCCTCCTCTTCAGCAAAGAACTGAATATCCTCTTTTGGAATAGGTTGCTCTAAGTCTGTCAACGAGGTTGACATGACTTCCTCTATAGGATCAGGATCGGGTTCTGCCTCTATTGGAGTATTCAAGGAATGAGAATAAGAGACAGGGACAGGTTCTTTCCAAACCCTGAGTTCTACTAGCTGATTGTTCGACACCCTTTCCAGAATGTTCATGATTGGCCTACCGATAAAGATAGAATGGGTGGAATCATCAGGTAGGTCAAAGATATGGAAATCCAAGAAAAGTCTAGGGTCGTTAACCTTAATGGGTGTGACCCGTAAGATCCCTAAACAATCAAGGATTCTTCCCGAGGTGAACCTTAGTTGTTTTTGAGATGTTGACCATGCTTCATCAGGAAGTTGGGCTCGAACTAGAGAGGTAGAGATGATGTTGATCCCGAGGCTTGGGTCATACCCAATTGCTCTGTCATTACCCAGTATTTCACAGAATATTCTTTGAATTTTCCTGGGCAATTTGACAACCTCGGTTGAAGCTTCAGCTTCTTCTAGCCATTCCTGACTCATGACCGCAGAGAGATGTTCCAGGTTCTCCCTTTGGTATTCGAGTTCTTCCTTGTTGGGTGGTTGATCCTTATGCTCTACTCGTCGTCCCAATGGGAGACTTTTTGCATTCCCAATGTCTTCGAAGAGATCATCATCGAAATCATAGGGAGTGAGTGAGTCATAATAATCTTGGCTAGAATATGGCTGTGGTTCGAATTGAGCTTCGGGTTCAGATGGAATGGGAGAGCTAATGCATTTGGATTGTGAGATTGTAGGCTCTTCAGGTTCAGGCTGTTTCTCTTCTTCATCGGGGAGTTCATCATAGATTCCAGTGTAGGGAGTATCGTCCAAGATACGATCTAGGATTACCATCACTTCACTAGGAATCAAGTGAGAGAACAACCCTCTTGAAGCGGAGTTCAAGAAAGTGGTGGCTACGGGACAGAGGCCAAGGCTAAAATGTTGTAAAACAACTGGTTCTGGTAGGCTTAGGTCTGGTCCTGAGGCCAAAATTTGCTTGAAACAAGCCCACGCAGCTCCTAACGATTCTCCCTCTAATTGCTTAAAGGTAAGAACTTCGATTCGGAGGCTGGGTACCTTGAAAACTAGGAAGAAATTTAGGCAGAATTTCTCTTTAAGGATTTCCCAGCTCCCCTCCATGTTACCGACAGATAGAGAGTATCATTTCTTCGCTCCTCCCGTTAAGGAAAACGGAAATAGCTTCCATTTGAGCGTCTCTTGTGACATGCCCGCAATGACGAGACATGAACAAAGCTCCTCAAATTCTCGCAAATGCGAGTATGGACTCTCACCTTTCGCTCCTGAGAACGTTTGCTCTCGAACCATGGCTATGAAGCCGGGACGCAGCTCATAGCCGGGTGTGTGGATAGGATGTGATGATGGTGGTGGCTCCAAGCAATCGCCCTTTGGAGCCGAATAATGGCGTAAGGTAAGAGTGGAATCCATATGGTGGATGGGATGGTGTGATACACGGACAACTTGGGTTCGGAATTAGAACACCTACCCTTCCCCGGCAACGGCGCCAGAAAGTTTGTTGACACTCCTTACGACCTACAGATAAATCCGCAAGCGGATGGATACCGATGTAGCTTTCACCTAGGAGTATTCCAGGGTATCGATTTCCACGAGGAACGACAAGTGAACTAATTCTAAACTAAGTTGTCCTAGGTAGATGGAGTGGAATGAACGGAATGGATGGAGTGGATGACAACAACAAAGAGATAGGAAGGGCGCTAGGAGGGTAGAGAGGGTACGAGTCTGAAAGCGGTACTCTACTGATTGATCGAGCAGATCAGAGGATACAGATAGATACTTGCTTCAGGACAATGGACACCAGTGACACGTAGACAGGGATGAGAAGGGGTGCCGCCAGCACCACACTGGGGGATCCTACAGGCCGAGACTAACGAGATGGATTACAAAGGCCGTATAGTGCTGTCACCACCTAACGGCTACCACACGTTCGTTGAATCGGGAGCAAACTAAGTTAACCTCAAGTCTAGGCACCACGCCTACACTAGTCGACTAATACTTATCTCCTATAGAAAGATAAGCAATCAAGCTAAGCAACCAGTATACAGTTATACCAATCAACTAAGCATTGAACGAAGAACCAGCAAGCATATAAAAGTAAGAACTGAATGCTCAATTAATCAGAAAGAGATACAAGAGTTACCAGACATGACCCGGATGTCACTCGAAGCGGAGCCGCATCCGTAGAGGTACAGCGGGAAGAGGGGCCGACACTCCGGCTCCTCTCCGGGACGCTCACCTCTCCTCTCTCCCTATCTTCTATTGATACAAGTGGCAGAGCTTCACTAATGCCTAATCTCAAATGTTGTGTGCTTTTGCAGCTGCTGGAGGCCTCCTTTTATAGCAAGGAAGGGCGGTGGAAGGAGTAGTGGCCACGGGACCTCAGGGGCGGTTCCGGGCCATTCGGGCATAGATGCCGGATTCGGCCGAAGGGGGTCGGTTCAGCCGAACTCCCCAGTTCGGCCGAACCACCCATTTGCACCGCCTCAGCCTCCAACGCTCCAGATTTCGTCCCCAGGTCGGTTGTGGGTCGGTTGGGCTTCGGCCGTATCCTGGAAGTTCGGCCGAATGGGTCCGGATGGCCGTCTGACCTTGGATCCACCGCCTTTGTGCTGAGGTTGATCCTGATGGTCTACATATGCCCAGGGTCTTGGTAAATCACGTGTGTTTAGGTCCTGGTACGCTCCGGGAATGAGGGTGGTGTTCGGTCGAGTCATGAGACTCGGCCGAACACACCATTTTGGGTGGTTTTACCCCGACATTGGCAACCTGCCTCCTGGAATCACATAAATACCAAAACTTGTGGAAATGATCAGAAATAATCCCTATATCTATGGTGTGTGATTCCATTATGTTTGTTTTATACTTGGTTGGAGGTCGGAAATTGGTCCGTAACGACCGCCAACAGTAATCTCTTCCATTGAAGCAGATTGTTTCTCCACATCATCGGCTTGTACTGCCTTTATAAAGGCCTTGGTTGGAGATCTATTGAAAGATAGAAACAAGATCAAATTTGACCACCCGATAGCAATACAGCTACTCAACAACGACTAGTGTTATTTCTCTACTTACTCCACGAGGGGTGTCGGGGCAGTCAAAGGCTGGAAATTGAACTTCTTCAGGAGAGGTAGATGCTTTTTTGAATTTGTAGTGCTCCCAGTTGTTCCACTCGTCATAGCACTCGTTGTGGATGAACATTGTGGCTTGGCAATGCGCTTGGATACCTTGTCTTTCTCGGCAAGATCCACTTCAGAAGGAGCAGATTCAGAGATTGACTTTGGACGACTCACAAAGGAGTAGCTTGACCGCTTTCTTTTAGCACCCACAGGGATTGTTGGGGGTACCCTTGAGCTTTCTGGTTTGAAGTCCCCCCATAAGATTTTAAGCAGCGAGTCATCAGAAATCGTCACTCTAATGTTATGATAAATCATCAAATAAATAGAGGACTAGGCACAGGGGGCTTACCCTTGACATCTCCTTGTCTTGGGTCTGTCGCCGCTGTGTCTGCATCAAAATCTGCGACGCACTCTTCATTAGCCATGGCGGCAGTGTCGGGAATGTTCCCGGCGCTTAATGTTCTTTCAGAAGAAGTCTTGCTGATGTCCTTCCAAGCTTCCTCAGTCAAATCATCAACAAGCATCGTGGCCTAGGTTGTCACAAACAACTCAGATGAATATTATCTCAAATATTAGCTTCCGAAGCAAATACTACAATTACTTACAGGTTCTGGAGGGCTAGACTTCGAGTACTCTCCGACGATGACTGGTTTTTCCATGACACCAGTGAACAAGCAATCTAATCGCATAAGTATTGTCTCATCAGAAAGCTCTTCAGGTACCATCCGTGATCGATCTATGTTCCCTTCATACTCATATCCAAGATTGCATCGTTCTTGAAGTGGCTGAATCCTTCGCTTTAAAAAGCTGAAGGCGATTCCAACGCCAGTCAAACCTTTTTCCTTCAATGCCTCTACTCGCTTTAACAAAGCGGGTACATCTTTGGCTTCTTCAGGAGTCAGATGTAGATTCCAGTTAGACAGATCTCGCGGATACCACCCGTCTTTCTTTGGACAGCTCTTGCTATGATTGACTGCTGCATTAAAATGATTCAAGAGATGCTCAGATAAACAAATATGCAATGATATTGATACAAGGAATACACAATGCTATCAACTCACCAATGGTAAACCATTTGGCCTTCCAATCTCCGCAGGAGTCCATGTTATGCATATCAAACCACTTAGCCCGCATATTCTAGCGAAATTGAATCCCGGCTCCTCCGACTACTTTTGTCCATTGAAAATTGGGCTGTGGTTTGATGTGGTACAAGGTATGAAACAAAGCCAGGCTTGGTTTTATACCTGAGAATGGCTTGCATGCGTGGACAAAGACAAAGATATAGAGAACTCCATTCGGATTAAGGTGGTGGAGTTCAAGCTTGTAGAAAGAAAGAAATTCCCTCATAAATGATGACAGTGGCAATCCCACTCCTCGCTCACAGAAGGAAAGAAAGAGAGGAACTTCTTCATTGTTTTCCGTCGGGAAGGTCTATTTCCAACATGATTTCCATTCCAAAGTCGCTTGTAAAAGGAGCAAACCTTGTTCTACAAGATTATTGAGATCGTCGGTGGAGGCTGTGCATTGTTTGCAAGCATTAGCCGGACACGGAGAATCTTTGAACTCAACACTGACAGTTGGATCAACCAAGGATACCTTCTTTCTTGTGGATTTTTTCTCTAGTGGCTGCGCGGATCCAGCATCGCCAGTTTTCTTCACTGCTCCTTGCTTCCTACCCATGGTGATTATGGGCGACAAATAGCCAACGAGATGCACTAGGGTTGCGAAAAGCTTGGGGGCTAAAGTTCAAGGACTGAAAGATCGGGGAATCAATATTAAGCTCTGTGAGGCTGATGGCGATTACAAAGCTTAATCAAGTGCAATGAACCAAGGCTTATCGTTTCAAAATTTATAACCTTTGATAGGGTTACTGTTTGACACAGTACTGTGGCGTCTCATATTCTGTTATTTGGGCTGGTTTTTTAGGGATAACCTTCCTAACTAAGCCACGAGTGATGGAATATTCGAAGATTTTGAATTATGGTAGGTTTTTGAAAGATTTCCTTGATCTTTAAACCAAAGATATTTGCTTTAAAGCTCGGGGGCTGTTACCAGAATATCCGGGATTTTATTTTCCGAAAATTTCGGCTCAATTCAAATGAAGACCTTCGACTAGTTTTAACAAAACTACTCGAAGCTTGGGGGCTATACCCAATGGGTGCACCTACTCGGTGCACGTCATTGAACTACTCAAGATGAAGATAGAAGACTGCTTTTTGAACCTCCGACTACTTAAAAAGTACTCGAAGGCTTGGGGGCTACACCCATTGGGTGCATCTAAAGATGCACTCCAATGTAAATTACTTTACAAAGAAGATTTGAGCGTCTTGGGCTTGGCTCCAACTACTCGAATTGTCTAGAGATTATGTCTTTAAGATATTAGGGCAGATTCAAGACTTGAAGCAAAGGCGCAAGATGCTCGGGGGCTTGTGGGACCAGGATCCCTAGGGCCATTCATCCACGGGATTAAAACTACTCGATAGGGAAGGTTTAATCCGACTACTTTAAACCAGTCGGCTATGGTGCAAGATGGCGTAGTTGATTGGAAAGACTAGTCGTGTACTGTAAGGAGACTCCCAAAAGTACCCTGTTGTAGTACACATTGTTGTATACGACTAGGATTATGTAACCGACTTGTAACTCTGCTCCCCGGATATATAAGGAGGAGCAGGGACCCCCTCAAAACAATCCAACTCACGTACAATATAATCAAGCACACAGGACGTAGGGTATTACGCTACTCACGGCCCGAACCTGTCTAAATCTTTGTGTTGTTCGTGCACTATCGTTCCTAGATTTGGCGAGACCCACAAATCTACTTCCTGGGGTACCCCCTAGCAGACGTGCTCGACATAAATCGTCGACAGACATTGTGGGCTAAATTGGGGACTAAGCTTTTATTTTCGACTACATGTCACCCCCAAACTGATGGTCAAACTGAAGTTGTGAATAGAACTTTGTCTACTATGTTAAGGATTGTTTTAAAGAAAAACATTAAGATGTGGGAAGATTGTTTGCCTCATATTGAGTTTGCTTATAATCGTTCGATGCATTATACCACAAAGATGTGCCCATTTTAGATTGTGTATGGTTTCTTGCCTCGTGCTCCTATTGATTTAATGCATTTGCCATCATCTAAAAAATTGGATTTTGATGCTACTACACGTGTTGAATTGATGTTGAAACTGCATGAAACAACTAAAGGAAACATAGAGTGCATGAATGCTAAATACAAGCTTGATGGTGATAAAGGTAGAAAGGAATTAAAGTTTGAACCTAGAGATTTAGTTTGGTTACATTTGAGGAAGGACCGGTTTCCAGAATTGCCAAAATCTAAGTTGTTGCCTCGAGCGGCTGGTCCATTTAAAGTATTAGAGAAGATTAATAATAATGAATATAAGCTCGAGTTGCCTGCAGATTTTGGGGTTAGTCCCACATTTGATGTTGTAGATTTGAAGCCATATTTGGAAGAGGAAGATGAGCTTGAGTCGCGGATGACTCAAATGCAAGAAGGGGAGGATGATGAGGAGATCACAGCCAATGATACAGCCATGCCATCTCCTCCTATCATTGCTGGTCCTATTACTCGTGCTCGTGCTCGTGCTAGAGAACTTAATCATCCGGTGAGTTCACTCCTGAGTTCATGTTCATCATATTTAGATTGTGGAGACCCGTGTACTCTTGTTTTGCTTAGGAATCATGGAGAGGATCGAGAAGGAAAAGGATTCACGTGGGCTGGATTGGGACTGCAGAAAATCATCATCTTGTGATGGACACCACGGTCGCATACGGACTCGGATTGGAGTGTTCAAGTACTTCATGGAAATCTTATCAAGTCTAGTTTCTAATGAATCCAACCTCACGTCCATATCTCTTCAGAGTCGGCCACAATCGTCTATTTTGTGCCAAGATTTTTCTGCCTGTGATGCTGCATCATCTTATTTTGGCCCAATGGGTCATGTATCAAGTTGAGTCCATTATGGATGCGTCCTAGGGTTGGAGCACGACCCCAGCACCCATGTGGTCGTCCTCCCTTGTATTATACCCCTTAGCCACCGCCAAGAACACTTGGGTTTTGTTTAGATCAAGTTTAGCCATCGCTACCTGTTTGTAAGCGCGCGTGCTAGTCCAGTCGCCCGTCTTCGAGTCTTCAGAACCCCACTTCGTTTGTGATTGAGATTCAGATTGAAACACTTCATTCCCATCTAGTAATTTTAGTACTTGTTCGATACTTGTTCTTGCTAGTTCTTCGATTGCTTGCAGGACGGGTGCCCTGGTGGCCGGGTGACGCGCTCCACAAGATCGCGGCAGCCATAGGAGGTGGTGTATCGGTTGCTTAGGCGCAGCGTCCTTTGGAAGGCTGTAGTTGGGCCGTGAACGTCGTCTCCTCCAATCAAGTTATCCCCCACGCCTCTCATTGAAAGATCGGGTGCAAACCCAAGCAGGTTCGTATCAAGGAAGGGAGAGGAAGGGCTTAGAAGCTTCCTTACCACATGGATAAGCTACCTGGATGGTCGATTCGGGTAGAGCGGTGACGAGCGACGAGATCGACGGTGGCGGGGCAATCTCGAAGAAGGCGGCGGCGGCGCTCGCAGCTAGGGTTTTAGGACACGGCTGCAGTGGAGCAGCTTGGGCCCACGCCTCGGTGTGTAGGCCACAGCAGCAGCAACGCGCGCGGTTGTGCCAGCAGCTCGGTTTTTAATAAACTGTTAATGTGTTGAATGGTTAATCAAATCGAATTTCTAATTTAAAACCAAATTAGAGCTACACTTTGAGTTTTTATAAAAAGTTGTATATATTGATTAATGTTAACATAAATCCGTTTCAATTATAATATTGATTAGTTCAACACGATTCATAAAGTTATTCGATTAGATGCTCTCCCCTGTTTCATTTCAAGTTAATGTTTAATTTGGTATAATTTATACACAGACAATTATAAATAAAATGTGATTAAGTTTTACCTGATTTTACAAATTCAAATGTAATTCCTTGAAACAATATTTACATATGATTTTGTTTAAATTAAAATCAATCAAGCATATAGTTGTGTTATTTAATAATTCAAATCTCCCAATAATTGTGTCGTTTCAACCATAGCTTCGTTTTCACTGGTTCTTGCGCTTGCGTGACCTTAGCATCGAGCCCTATCCTTAAGAACACTATTTTAAAGCTTTTCTTTTATATTGGTGCATTGTTCTTAGTTGTTGTGCTTGTTTGTTTGCTTGTATAGTTGTATTTTTGTGTGATTGCTCGATGATTGCTATAAGAAGAAGAAACACGGTTCGAGTGCTTTGAAGAATAAAAGAGCAAGAGCAAGAGTTGAGGACTCTGAGTAGTGGCATTTCTGTTGGAGAAAGGCAAGTGTCCCTAACCATCCTTCTATCTATGCTTACTTAATAACACCATGATGATTTTAATTGGAACATGGAGTGGCCACCCAGAAAAATAGTGCAACCATGAGAACTAATGGGCTCTGGTCTTGGCTAATTACTTTGGGAATTTTTGTGTGGACATTAGTTTTAGGCGTAGCTAGCTTGATTCCGAATATCCCAGGGTATCCGTACAAATCTACTCGGATTCGATTTGTTATTGTAATCTAGTAGGACTAGATCAAAACCAACTTGTAAATCCTAGACCATCGGCCTATATAAGGTCGGGGGAACCCAATCCATTGTAACCACAAAGCTCGCCTTAGCTTCCTGAAGCTTTATCGAGCACAAGCAATACAAACACCACCCAACACAGGATGTAGGGAATTATACCTCTAGGTAGCCCGAACCTGTCTAAATCTTGTTTCATGTGTCATCTTCAAGCTACTCAACTCGATGATCCTCCTTCTACAAATCTACCACTCGGGTACTCCCTAGTGGATTGCTGGGTCTTGGATCTGACACTCACTCACAAACGTCTTACCAAGATCTTACAAGTGTTCTTACCTCACAAAGCAAGAGACGGTGCAAATGGTGGCTATAGAAATCCAAATAGTCCGAGCCCATTGGGTGGCCCAAAACACGGCCCATAAAAGCACGGTCTAACCCAACGGTAATAGTGCTCGTGTTGGCCCGACACTATGGACCGGGCCATGCCTAAGCTGCTAATCCGGCCCATAGTGCTGGCCCAGGCACGACATGATTACTTGCCCAGCACAAAGGTGGCCCGGTCCACCCAGCCCTCACTCCCCCGCCGTTGGATCCTAGCATTATAGCCGTTAAAGGCCAGCGTATATAAGCCGGACACTTGCCCCGAACGCCCGAACCCGAAACCTTAGCGTCGTTTGCCTCATGGCCTCGCCGCCCCTACGTAGTCGCGCTCGCGCCCTCGCTCACTTCTTTAGCGTCACGCGTCTTCCTCTCTGCTAGTCATCGCTCCTCTTGTCTTCTCCCTCTCCGGTGGCGTCTCATCGTCTCTATGTCGTTACTGCGCAGGTCGCTCGCTCTCCTCTGTGACTCGCTCTCCTCTCTGCCTCCCTCCCACCCCCCCCCCCTCCCCTCTTCGTTCCTCTGCATGTGCCACTGCTCTAGATCCAAATCTAGAGTCGTCTTCTCCCTCTCCAGCGGTGGCTCCCAACCTCTGTGCCTCTCCTCCTCCTCGTCTAGGGCTCCAGTTTAGAGGTAAGAACCCTACGTGACCCCAGAAACTAACCCTTGTTCTCGTTTGGTTCTTCTTGTGTTCTTCCTCTCACCTTTTCTTTTTTTTTTGTTTTCTTACATGTGCGAATCTGTTGAGGAACCAGAGGATGTTGAAAGGACTGTGATGATGACATATGTTGAATACTTGAAAATTTGGAATTCTTGATGTAATTGTTGAAGTATGAAGCATTTCTAAATGTACTTGTACAATGTTTGATGATTTGTTTAATTTTTAGAAAAAAGTCCATTTTTGACCGTCCAACTTTTGGCTCAGTTTGGTTTTGACCATCGAACTCCAAAACCGGGTATCTTTATCCATCCAACTATCAAAACCGTTCAAATTTGACCATTGGGGCGGTTTTGATGGGTGGTTTTAATTTTTTTATTTACAATTTAGTCCTTAGATCTTAAAATGATTATTACTTTTTACTCGTACCTCCGATTTAGATGATTCTTATGGTCACACGTTCATAACAGTGAGCTTTATCTTTTAAAATAGTCTTTATACTATTTTATCACTATTTAATATATTATTTTTATGTTATTGTATAAAAACACTAATATAAGAAAAGTAAAACAAACAGTTAGAAAATATTATGTCCATGACTTTAAAGATAAAGTTCATCGTTACGAACGCATGACCACAAGAACCACTTAAATCGGATATAAGAGAAAAAAATAGTAATCATTTGAAGCTCCAAGTACTAAACTGTAAATAAAATAGTTCTTGGATCTTAAAATGATTACTATTTTTTCTCATATATCCCATTTAATTTATTCTTATGGCCATGTGTTCGTAACGATGAGCTTTATCTTTTGAAGTCATGGACATATTATTTTCTAACCGTTTATTTAGTTTTGTTATATTGGTGTTTTTACACAAAAATATACAAATTAATATAATAGATAGTGATAAAATAGTATAAAGTCTATTTTAAAAGATATAGCTCACCGTTAAGAACGTGTGAGCGTAAGAATCACCTAAATCGGAGGTACAAACAAAAAGTAATAATGATTTTAAGATTTAAGGACTAAACTATAAATAAAAAAATTAAAACCACCCATCAAAACCGCCCTGATGGCCAAAGATACCCGGTTTTGGAGTTCAATGGCTAAAACCAAACTGAGCCAAAAGTTGGATGGTCAAAAATGGACTTTTTCCTAATTTTTAAAATCTAGAACTTGTGCTGAGAGTTTTGAGAGGCTGATGGCATTTAGTGCATGGAATGGCACTAAGCGCGGTGGGTTGATCGTGCCTGGGCCTGCAGATAGGCACGGCGTACCGGCACAGCACGCGGACATTGTACCTGATAGTGTCGTGACCGTGCTAGTCGTGGTGCGTTGGGCGGTCTGATTGGATTTCTATAAAAGTGGCTGGTTCGTGATACTTACGGTGAGAGAGGTCAAAATATATAGTAGAGGCACAGAAACAGATAGTCATACTGAATAAGTGTCCAAACGTACTAGCCCTGATTGCTAGCCTAAATATGTTCCTGGTAGTAAGGAGCAAGCAACAAAAGAACAACATATAATTAGAAAACGTATGCGTGTAATGGCCTGCATACACAAGCTAACGAACCAAAGCTTAAGCAAAGACCCACAATCTCATTTCAGCTATCATCCATGTCACGGTGATACCATATTATATTCACCGAGTATGCTTTGTCAGTTGTCACTACCCACTGCATTTTCGGTCATGCCTTTTTTTCTTACCTCGTCCTATGAAGCGCTTTTTCGTGATAACTAGACTATATAAGTTAAAGATGTTTATCCTTAATCATCATGACTTGTATTGTATTTTTTTCAAGTACGTATCATTCAATATATTATAAATTGATCGAAATTTGCTCTCTTGGCACCCCTAGTGGTTCCATCCTGGATCCATCCCTAACCGTCTCAAATTAATGAATATATATCCACAGTAGCTTGATGCAGTACATGGAATGTCGGCCAGAATTGCGCTCAAAGCACATCAGACACCACTGCAATTCATTGTTCCACATACATGATCAGCTCAATATACAGTTACAATTTCAGGTAACCGTGATCAAGGTTGTGCCTGGAGTTCATCGAGCCCCAAGCTGGAAGCCAAAAATATTTTCTTGGCAGCTCAAGCTAGGCCACGGCACAAAAAATGTTCTCCAGCTAACGGTCTGCACCATTGATTATCAGTGAGGGATAAGGCACCTTCTTTATATCAACAAATGTGGAATACTCGGAGCTAAGTGGCTGCTTCCACGGTTCCCCATCCATTTGCATGAATGCGTCCCGCCATTGGCCACCCTTGATCTCTATCCGGATTGCTGCTGCCTGAAATGGGAATAGTAGCACCAAATTATATTGGTATCTTATAAAAGCAGAACTAATAATACTCTTTCTACTTTTTTGTAGTTTGTTGAAGATTTTTTTTTATTTTTCATTTGTGCCATTTGCTCACAAGCCAAAAAAAAAGAACTCTAGTTGTGATCTCCTTTCAGTGTTACTGAACTTCAACTGTACTCCACAGTGAAGTACGCCTTGTTATTCACAATTCTGCGTTAACAGTTTTAGAGGAACATGAAACTCTACTGGAAAGAAAACGAGTATATAGCAGGTTATCTGTTGCGCCTGTATAATACTGTATGTCTGTGCATGATGAAAATTGACCCCTCTTATAATGAGTTTCACAAAAAGGCATTGCAGAGTCATGCCAATGAATAATAAATCATCTTCAGTAACGACTCAAAACAACTTGTGCAGAGCCGAAGTACCTGGGCTATGTGCTTTGCAGATATAAGTTCAACCATCACAAGAGAAGCATGCCACCCTTGCTTCAGTCCAAATATTTCAAGAAGACCATCGTCTGATTGGGCTTCAACAAAGCCTCTCTGTTGACATAAATGAATGCATCAGAAGACACTGTTAATGTAATTGAGGCGATGAATGCTCACATTAATTTACTGAACATACTTTCTCCAAATATTCAGGCTTCAAATTTCCCCATGGGTTCCTTCCGCTTGCGTAGTTGTGAAGGTTCAATGCAACAATAGCCCTCACGCTGCATCACAGATTCTCAGATGAAACTAACTTCATTTTCTATATGTGGAAGCATGGTCCCTAGCTATCCCAAAATAGCAAGAGATTGTCAGCTTGCCTCGATGGTACAGCAATGTTCTCCCATTCAGAGCTGTCCATCCTCTTTATTGATAAACAGATAATATTCCTCAGTCCCCTGACATATTATAGAAACAACAAAGTAAGAGATTCCAAACTGCCTCTGCAACCTGGGGTTGATAAATCAGTGTCACTGGTGATTAACTTCTGATAATCGAAATATTTGCCTTAATTAGGTGTAAAAGCAAGCAGTCTACCCAGAGAAGAATATTTTGGATTCATGGATGAGTTGGACTCTGATTACTTTAGATTGAACAAAAAATTTAGAAAGTTTTAAAAACTAACAAATCTATAAATCTATAATTAGAATTCAGAAGATAGGGAACTGACAGTCGATTTTATTGGACATCTAAACTGAATACTCAACTGGCCTTAATCCGTTATTGTCAGCAAATGAAATAGTATCTAATTACTGGAATTCAGTGGTGCAAGGATGTTTTCAGAGAAATTGGTCAAAATTCCATCACATGCCAATATTTGCAAAAAAAGCGCATTTGTCTTTCAGAAAAAAAGGAAAAAACTCCAAACTTCAACTATGAGTCCAATGTTTTTTCATAAATACACAAGACAGTTTCGTATCATATCATTAAAAAGAAAAATAATGAGTCCAAAGAGAAACCAGCAACTCTGAGACCATATAAAACATTAGCCTTAACTATCAAAACTGTTTAAAAAGGACCATTGTTGATGCCTAAACCCAGGCCGTAGTTGAAGATTAAAAATGGACACATTAAAATTTCAAACAAATTATAAAAAAAACTGAAAATGGAGTTTTCGCTTAATCAGTGGATTTACCACACATTTAGGTATCTGTAAAAAGGTATGATACATTTGGCAAAAGATAAACCACTGTACCTTAATTCAGGGTCACTGATGCACTGTGTAAAGAACCATCCTTGCTTGCAGGTATATCCTGCGTAAATTAACTGTCACAAAATCAGCGAATCAGTAATTTAGTTAGAATTGCTTACTCTACAAGTGTTTAAAATTAGGTCATATGGCAAATATCATGTTAGTCAAACATGAGCGCAATTTTGTTTGTGCAACCGTGAAGATGTGAATTATTTCAATGCAGCTGCATCATGCTATTCTCTTTCTTTCTTATGATGTTATTGAGTTGATGTTATTCATTTTTTTATTTGTACCATGGACAACAATAAACTGAAAAAACTATCCTCAACTGGAAAAGTCATGTTCAATTCAAGCAGCAGAACCAAAAATTCTTAAATTATCACTGCTTTAATTAAAAAACTTGTACTCCTTAAGCTGCAAGTTTGGGTTCATTGCTAATTAAGTTATAGAAGAAAAGAGATTATTCTCAACTGTACTCCTTACCTATTATTGTTACAGGGTATTTATATGAGGGAGAGATGGCCTGCATGCGCAGAACCAAAAAACTTGGGCCGACACTTAAAAATTCATATCTTGCCTTTGATTTGCAGGCAATTAATGGAATGTTAGCATCTTGAAGGAAAGGTGATTCAAATTCATACATTGCCTTTTGGACTATCCAGAGAAAAACTATGCATTACAATGAACAGAGCATATGTTATTCAAATTGATTTCCTTCCTAAATTTTACTCTCCTTTTCATTAGAGCAAAAGGTTTGAAGTGTTCACCAGTTTTGGAAAGTTGGGGGTTTTAATAAACCATTTTAAATTTTACGGGGTTATCCAGATTTTCTATATATGGGGGAGTAAAGTGGACTTTTTCCTTCTCATTGTTAGTTGACCAATGAAACTTCCACTACGATGACTGCAGATCTGCTGTACATGCTAACACATTCAAGCCCTTGTTTAGTTACCAAAAAGCAACCCCAAAGTTCACTATGCAAAAAGAAGATTTCCATCACATCAAAATGTCGGTCCATGCATGGAGTACTAAATGTAGATGAAATCAAAAACTAACTGCACAGTTTTGTTGTACTCTGCGAGACGAACATTTTGAGCCTAATTAATCAATTTTTGGACAATTTTTCACACATACAAACGAAATGCTACAGTGCGCAATGATTACAAAGTGACCCCAAACCCCCAAATCTCCACCCCCATATTTTGCATCTAAACAAGGCCCAAGTTAACATTACAGGTATGAATTGAAAAGTTTTCTTCATCTAGAAAGATCTGTCAACTACATGAAAAACTAGAACAATGAATATTGGTGTTTAAGGTGATGAGCTGATGTGTTATCAAAACTGTGGGGAAGAGAATCACAAGTTATACCTTATTGGATAAAGGTCCACTTGCAAGAAATGGTTTCTCATCACGTAAATGGTGAAATCCATAGGCCACTTGAGCATCCATTCCTGCATTACAAAGGAAGACTATTGTCAAGACCCTTCATCAGATTAGAAATGACAACATAACAGGTAACAACAAACAGAATCCCAGCATGTATATCTTAAGTCCTAATGTCATATATGTCATTTTCTCTGATATTGGACACGAATTAATGGGGTAACAAGAAAGGTGTCTTGAAATATTATTCGTCTCATTTCTCCAAGGTAGTATTGATAATGTGTTATTACCTCCCTTTATGAGGTAACCAGAACAAAGAAAGAACAAAAAAAGGATCTCCTGCGGATATAAAAATATACACTAGAAAAAATACGAGGAATTCACCTGTGGATTATTTATTCTATAGCTGAACTAACAGAGGAAAGGATCTTAAAATCCTTCCATTTGATAAGGTTCAGAAAGGATCAAACAGAACAACTATTATTTACCTATAATATAGTAATGACTGTACCCGTGGCCAAGGAGACTCTAACAAATATGTTCTTGAATAATTTACAGGGTGAAAAATGAAAATACCTATGCTGAAGTAATTATAGAAGACACCATCAAAGCAAGACACTGTTTCAGGCAACTCTCCCTTAGCAGTACCATCCTGTAGGAAAGAGAAACTTCTATCACTATTAGTTACATGGCCATGACAATATAAGGAAGTCTAGACGCATTGATGCATTACATCGTAAAATGTACACTCTCCAAGATGCCTAAGCGAATGAGGGAGATCCAATTCTTCCTTTTCTTCTTCTCCATCTTCAGGCATAGAAACAACAACATGCCAACTGCACAATGGTGACATAATATGAGCCATTTGATG
The DNA here is from genome assembly GCA_033239725.1 of Echinochloa phyllopogon. Taxonomy (NCBI): domain Eukaryota; kingdom Viridiplantae; phylum Streptophyta; class Magnoliopsida; order Poales; family Poaceae; genus Echinochloa; species Echinochloa phyllopogon. The sequence goes on along the minus strand of BTCW01000015.1, from coordinate 14,239,625 downwards.
TGGTCAAACTAGGTTTATGGATCACTGAAGAGATATTAATCCATTGAAGATCTTAGTGACTTCCTATCCTATAAATAAGAGTCACCTGTCTAGACAAGAAACCGAGCCAAGAATAGCCTTGTAGAGAGATCGTTTAGCAGATGCTTTCCATGAGAAAGAAAATGAAGCGCCCTGAAAATAACTGTTATGTGATGAAAATCCTGTAGTAATTAACTTCATAAGACTGTAAACTGAGAAAGAGATCCTTTTACCCAACCAAAACTTCTGGAGAGATCATTTCCTGTTCCAAGTGGTATCACAGCAACTGGAGGAACAGGCTCCCTGTTCTGAACATATAGTTCTCCTAAACATCCCAACACCCAACCTACTGTTCCGTCACCTCCTGCAACCTAGGAAACATAAGGTATAATAAGTATCTAGGAGTTACAACCCTTTTTCCTTGAGGTGGCAATCAATCAGAGTCCATGTTCAAAATGTCGCAAAAGTACTATTTAGTATTTATGGTCAAACTAGTATCAGAAAATGTAACTCATGAAGCCCCGTGAAATGCATAAAACAACCGGGAGGAATGCATACTAATATTGTGTTCGTTGCAGGTTGCAGCTATCGCAGCCACCAAAGTTGTGTACATACCATGACTCGCAGATTATTGCGAACGAACCGCGCACTATGATCCCCAGAGTCTGCAAGTTGTTCCAAACAAGCCAAAGCATATTCCACAAATTCAGAAGGCTTCACAATAGTAAGATCAAAAACCTGGATTTAGAAAAGCAATTGTGAGTAAAAATGCATTTAGTGCCAAACCATCTCAAAGTTTCATAAACAGAACAGAACAGAGAACCCCCAGATAATAAGATATGGCATGATGATAAATGATCCCACCCTTCATCTAAGCACAGGTACAAAAGAAGTGTTTCTACAACTAACTGCAACAAATACAGTAACCAAAAAGTGATGGTTATCAAATTGAAGTGGTATCTAGTTTGACATGGTCAGACCTGACAAGTTCCAATAATGTTACCTACAAAGAATAACAACTTTATACATTACTGTATAAATAAAGTCATTATATGAATTGAACCAACTTCAACACACTTAAGATAGCTATGGTAATATTTTGCGTGAAACATCAGGAAAATGCAGGTATGGGCATCAGTTTTGAGATCTAACAATTTAAATTTGTACTGATTATAAAACATAAACAATAAGTTTCTTATTCTAGCATAAGAAAATGAACTGTTCTACCCAGTTCAATTTTATTTTACCTGTATCCAGAGATACCTCCATGTACCTAAATCTCCCCGAACAAAAGATTCATCTCTACCCATGTTGGAAAGTTCATCTCTTAAAGTGCCATAGTAGGGTAAGAATGGTGATAATGGATCAGTGGCATTTCCTATTTGATCCACAGATAAGATTCATACCTCTTAGTAGATTACCTTTAATTATTGATTAAAAAGGCAATATCCTCAGTTTTCACAACTGAATATAGCATGATTTTAGTTCAGATTAATCACTGGATCTTGAGGGTTCAAATATCACTAAATAAAGTACGAACAATTGTATTCATGGATCTTGGTGACGGTATAACTACAGGTGTAGATAAGTGAAGCATGGAATTTCTCCTTAAACCAACTTTTTTGTGGCGAATCCTTTAACCAACTTGGCTCCCTTCATCTGGGAATCCCTGATACTGGAACCTTGACGAACACAAAAAGCCTTTTGTATTGATTAGCTGATACTCAATCAGGTACCAAGTTTTGCACACCAATTATTAACTGTCACCAATAATCCTTGCAAGAACAACTGCCATCTTTGAACAAATGGAAGCGTGTTCGATCTCTAACAATAATTTCTCTCCCATATACTTTAGATATTAGTTTGGTGACATGATGGCAGTCATGGCAAACTCTGAGGTTTTTGACTATTCGAATGGGCATGTTGTCACTTGAACTAATCAAAGCAAAAGCAATTGCCAGCTTCTCACTGTGCCGGCTGAGAGCATTCTCCTTCTCCTCTTCTTCAATGTCTAGCAAAACTTCCTTCTTATCTGGAATGTAACCCTCCTCTAACCTAATTCGACGATCAATCTCATGCCACTTTGTCAAAATATCTTTTATATGAGGATGAGACAGATCTCCAACAATGAATTGGTGAATAACTCCTTTAATCTCCACAGTGCTACAACCAGGTGTCTTATCAACACCCTTTTCGCGCATTAGGTGCCTAATTTCCCTCGCAGAATTGTGCCTACCTGATGCAGCATAAATGTTAGCTAAAAGTACATAAGCACCACTTTTGTCAGGTTCCAACAAAATCCAATGCTTGACAACATACTCAGCCAACTCCACATTCTTGTGAAATCTACAACCAGCCATGAGAGCTCCCCAAATCAAGGCATCAGGTTTCATGGGCATCTTCTGAATCATCTCTTTGGCCTCACCAAGCAAGCCATTTCGTGCCAGAAGATCTACCATGCATCCTTAGTGCTCAATCTTTGGTTTAATGCCATATTTCCTCACCATGGAATCAAAAAGCTCCCGACCCTTGTCAACCAGCCCTGCATGTGTGCACGCACACAATGCGCCAATGAAGGCAATGTCATCCGGCCTAACGCCTGACCTCTCCATCTGGGAGAAGAGCATTAATGCCTCTGATCCTCGGCCATGGATTGCGAGGCCTTTTATCATAGTAGTCCAAGCCAGCACATTCTTGTCCTTCATTGCCTCAAATACATCCATTGCAAGCTGCACCTCACCACATTTGGCATACATATCAACCAAAGCAGTCCCCAAAAACACAGTGATCCTAGTGCCATTCGCCTTCAGGTAACCATGCACCCACTTCCCCTGCTCCAGCGCCCCATGCTGCGCACATGCTGCTAGCACCCCAACCAGCACCGTGTCGTCCGGGCAAACGCCTTCAGCTTGCATCCGTGCAAACATCTCCAGCGCCACCCTCTCGTCCCCAGCCTGCACGTACCCATTAACCATGGCGCTCCAAGAAACAGCATTCCTCTCAGGCATTTCGTCGAACAGCTTCCGAGCGTCCGCGACCCTCCCCGCCCTCGCGTAGGCCGTGATGAGCGTGTTGAACGAGGCGGCGTCCACTGCGGTAGCTGTCCGCAGGAGCAGAAACCCGTCGTCGAGCCGGCCGAGGAGACCGGCGTGGACGCGGATGAGCGCGTTGCTCACGAGGTGGAACCGCTCCAGGCCGAGCTTGACGGCGTGGGCGTGCACGGCGAGCGCCAGCGCCGCGGCGCCCGGGGCCGCCGGGGACAGCGCGATCGACTTGAGGAGGGAAGGGAGGGTGTGCGGAGTGGGGAGGTGGCCCGCGCGGAGGAGGTGCCCGTAGAGCGGGTGCGAGAGGTGCGGGCGCGCGGTGCGGGAAAGCGCCCGGATGAGCGCGTCATGGAGCTCCGCGCTCCGCCGCAGCCGCCCTGACGTGACCAGCGCCGCCTGGATCCGCGCGACCGCCCGCGCCTCGCCGCAGCGGGACAGCAGGTCCACGTAGCCCGCGACGCCGGCCATCTCATGACGTCACGGGCAACGGCACGCAACACGAACGAACAGCTGTACAAATAATGGAGAGAGAGAAGGGAGAGAGAAAAACGCAAGGGGGAGGTTATTATTTGACCTGGTCTTCGCCGATGAGCTCCTGGAGGCGGGTCTTGACGACGGGGCCGAGGCGGCCGCCGCTGCGCGGGTTGACGAACGCGACGAGCGGCGACTCGGGCGCGTCGTCATGCGCGGCGGCGTCGAACCAGGGGTTGCACTCGCCGTCGCCGTCGCGGTCGTCGAACGCGAAGGACCCCGCAGCGGGGTCCCTGGCGCGCATCGCGGCGTTCACGGCGGCGCGGAGGCGGCGCGGGAGCGCGGCGCGCGCCCTGAGGTCCTCCTTCTCGAACGCGGAGGAGGCGGCGCGGCCGAACCCGCAGCCGCGGAACGAGAGCGACTCGATGAGCGCGCCCACCAGAGGCGGCGCCGGCGGGGTGGGGGACCGCGGCGGCTCGCACTCCCTCTCCGAGGGCGTCGGCGAGGGCGCAGCCGAGGTCGAGAAGGACGGCATGGAGAGCGCTACGTCGGAGTAGGACCGCGACCGCGATCGCCACCGCGGTGGCGATCGGGCGCTGGTCGGGGTCGGGGAATGCGCCGTGGGAGGCGTGGGGAGAGGGAGCGCGCCGCGCGGCGGTTGGAGCGGAGCGGAGGGCAGGGAAGGGGAGGAGGAATGGGGCGGTTTCGTATGGCTGGTTTTTCCCGCGGGGAGGAGGGAAGGTGGAGGAGGCTCAAGCGCCGGACGCCAGCTCGCACAGGCAGGCAAGCTAAAGAAAATTTTGATAAATTTGGACAGATTTTACTCCGTTTATTTTGAAATATAGTCGTCGACTACCGCGATGATATTTTATTCAAAAGCGCTATTGAAATTTTTTTTGATAAATGTATCTCGAAACACATTGTCCACTCTTTTTTTGCAATCAAAAAGAAAGTTTACAATTAATATTTTATCATCCCATGTTTCCTCGTATTATTTTGGATGATGAGACAACCGGTTGGCACAAAGAATGGTGGTGGATTTGAGGTGGCTTACGGTCATAGATGAAGCTAAAAGCAGACTTTTTTTAGACCAAGCTAAAAGCAGACTTAACACGGGTACTAAGTTAAATAAAGGTGGATGAGACCTACATGCTCCATCCTCCAGCTTTTCTTTCTTGTTCTAAATATCGCTTTAAGTTATTTATCTATTTCTAAATATCGCTTTATGTTATTGTTACTTTCCTAGGCCTTTCTTTCTTGTTCTACCTTGCTCCATCCTCCGGCTTTTTTTTCTCACGGAGCCATGAGACCTTGCAGGACGCATTGACACACTATATATGGAGCTCCCTGTCCGAACCTACGTGACTTTTTTTTGGCAAGCTTGAGGCTTTCCTTCATTGATCAGATCATTATAATCCCGAAGGACAGCCTCCCTTAGCCACTGAGGCATATATCCTAACCAGAAATGCAGCGAGAGGAGATAGAGGCAATCTTGGCACAGGCATGAGCCACCTCCTTTCCCTCCCTACGAGACACTCGAAAGTTTACAAATCCAGAAGATAACTCTCTTATATCATGCCAAACCCCAGCTATTGTGCTACGGCTGCCATCCCCTGAACGAAGAAGGGCCGCAACCGAAGTGTTGTCCATCTCCAAGCACACCTAACCACCACCATTCTCCACCGCCAGCTTCACACCATCTCTAGCTGCCAATGCTTCAGCCATGAGCACGTCAGGAATTCTTGAATAGGCTTGCGCTGAAGCCGCCACGAATTCTCCACGATCGTTCCGCATGACTGCTCCACTCGCGCCATTTCCAGTTGCTGCATCGAACGCAGCATCAGTGTTCACCTGCACCCAACCTTGCTCTAGTTTCTACCAACATACCGGCTCTCTAGCTTGTGCAACAGCAGTAGCTGGCCGGTTATTGGCTATGCAGATCATGGCTGAGATATGACACACTGTGGCGACCTGATCCCAATGGACCTTGCCATGTCTACGAGCATTACGGCCTGTCCACAAGGACCAAACCCCGCAGACTAAAATTTCTGCTTCTCTTCGTGAGCACCGTTCACCAGCAAGAACATTCTTCACCCATGAAACTGGATGCAAGTCTGGCACTTTGAAACCCAGCAGCCATTCCACTGCCTGTCAGAATCGCCGCGCCAGAGGGCATACAAACGCCACATGGTATAATGTTTCAGCTTCAGCTCCGCATGACAGGCAAAACGACTCCTACTCAACATGCCTCCGGTTCAGCCCTACCTTTGTTGGCAAGAAATTATTCACCGCCCTCCACCAGAAGATACATGTTTTCGGAGGTACACGCAACTTTCAGAGCTGTTTCCATATAATACTGTCAAACGATGAACTGGTTTCATTTAACTTGCCTGTCTCAATCTGACTTTGCTCCGCGTTCAGTAAACGATACGCCGACCTGACGGACTACAAGCCATTCCTCTCAAAATTCCATGCAACTGTATCCTCCTCCATCTGGAATCCAGGCCGTATTTTCATGATCTCATCAGCATCACACGCCACAAATGATGCCCTGATAAGATCCTCATTCCAAGACCTTGTTCCCGGCGTGAACAGATCATTTACATGCTCAAGCACAACCCCGTCCAACCGCACCAAGGGTTTCATAGACACCCCTCCAGGAAGCCAATTGTCATTCCAAATATTAAATGTGGTGCCCGGTCCAACTCGTTTAATAGCTCCCTTCAGAAGCACTTCCCGGCCATACAAGATTGCTCGCCACGTCTCCTATGCCCGCTTCTTTCTAGATACCGAGAGAAATTCCCCATGGGGATAGTACTTCCCTTTCAGAACCCTTGCACATAAAGAATCTGGCTTCACCAATAAACACCAACCTTGCTTCCTAGTAGTGCTTTATTGAACAACGGTAAGTCTCTAAACCCCATGCCTCCTTCACCCTTTGGAGTAGTCAATTTAGACCACCGCTGCCAATGGATCTTGTGGCTATCCACCGAACTCTTCGACCAGTAGTTCGATTACAAACCGGGGCAGGTAATTTGAAACAACTCATAGGATATGTCGAAACCGCCAAGGCATTGGCCTTTAGGAGCACTTCACGGCTGGCACAACTCATGTGGTTTACACCCCAGCCTTGAACAAAACTCACGTTCCTACCTGTAGAATAGTCAAAGGTTCCATCGGCAATCTTGCCCACTGCAGTCGGCAAACCCAGATACCTCTCCCCTAAAGCTTCAGTATTAATCTAGAGAGAGGCTTTGACATCATCCTTCATCTGCTGATCATAATTAGTGCTTAAAAAGATAGCCGATTTTTGTTTATTAATCAGTTGCCCGGAGCCACTATGATAGATTTCAAAAAGCTTGGCCAGTCTATCAGCACTCCTCTAATTTGATTGGATAAAAATCATACTATCATCTGCAAACAGGAGGTGTGATATCCAGGGTGCATGAACTCCCACCCTGATGCCTCGTGACAAAAAGACAGGCCCCCTTGCTTTTAGCAGCGAAGAGAGACCCTCTGCACAAAGAAGGAAGAGGTACGAGGACATCGGATCTCCCTATCTAATCCCCTAGTAGGAGAAAAAGCAGGAGAAAATTTACCATTAACACGAACTGTGAAATATACACGGGTAACGCACCTCATGACCAGGGAACACCAATGCTCCGAGAAACCCAAAGCCTCCATGACAGCACGAAGGTACTCCCATTCAACCCGGTCATAAGCCTTCGCCATGTCCAGTTTCACCGCACAAGCACCACTCTTGCCCTTTTTTCCGCAGGTAGTGAATGCACTCATAAGCAATCAACACATTATTAGTTATCAAACGCCCCGGCACAAAGGTGCTTTGCTCCTCAGAGATAATATCATCAAGAATCAACCTCAAGCGGTTTGCCAAAGTTTTGGAGCAAATCTTGTAAAGCACATTGCACAAAGATATAGGACGGAACTGTGTCAACTCTTGAGGGCTTGCCACTTTATGAATTAACACCAGGACCGTCTGATTCACTACTTCACTCATCTCGCCACCATTCAGGAAACCGAGCACAGCAGTCATCACCGATTTTTTCACCACAGCCCAATGTTTTTGGAAGAAACCCGCCGTAAAATCGTCTGACCCAGGTGCTTTATGCGGACTCATCTGAAATAAGGCCCGCTCCACCTCCTCTGCTGTGAACGGCCTGTCCAAAGTTTCCCCCATAGGACCAGAGATCTTCCTCGGCACATAGCTGCATACAAGTTCCGGGGCGAGGTCCTCCTGGGCCGTGAACAGCCCATGATAGAATTGACTCACCATCGCTTCTATCTGCTCTTGGTCACTAATCAACTCTCCCGCCTCAATTTTTAGGTATCGAATTTTATTGCTCCTTGCTCTTGCCCTTGCCTGAAAAAAGCCAGTGTTGCGGTCGCCCTCCCGTAGCCATTCCACCCTAGATCTTTGTTTCTCCATAATCTCCTCTCTCGCCAGAGTTTCTGACAGTTGCAACATCAGCTCCTTCTCGCGAGTATAGGGTAGTTGAGCGCACCTGCTCCGGTTCCCCTTTGAGTTGCTCTATTTTCCTCTTTACTGATCCAAAAACATTCTTGTTCCACTCAGTAAAGGAGGTTTGCAAGGACGACAGTGTCTCAGCCATAGAGTCCAAACTTGCATGTTCAGGTCCAGGGTCCCAAGCTTGTTGAACGAAATCCATGTATGCGTCATGACGTTGCCACATATTTTCATATCTGAACACTCGACGCCTTCTGCGCCTTCTTTGAGGGGCAGCTTGTTGGCGCCTTTGGACTTTCACCACCAATGCGCAATGGTCCGACTCTGCAAGCGGGACATGTCGCACCTTCGTATCTGCTAGGGCATCCATGAATTTGTGATCACCAAAAGCCCTATCCAAACGAACCTTTACATTCCGATCTCCTTCTTGCCTATTATCCCATGTGTAGGGCTGGCCATTGAAACCCATATCGACAAAATGACAATTCTCCACCGCCTGCTGGAACATCTCGATCTGCCAACATTCCCTAGTGTTGGATCCAAAATGTCCATCACTCAAGAGCACCTCATTGAAGTCCCCAAGACACAGCCAAGGAGTATCATGTTGGCCTCTCAAGAAATACAGCAGAAACCAACTATTCTTCTGGAGCTCCCTCCTCGGCTCCCCATAGAAGCCAGTCAATCGCCACTGGTGTATACCCAAGTCTGGCATGAGAGCAGTGCATCAATATGAAACTTAGATAGGGATTGAATTGCTATTGTGATGTCCCCCCTCCAAAGTAACACAACAGCACCACTCGGCCCATCTGAACTCACGGCTTCACCATTTGCAAATCCAAGCTTCCACTTCAGTCCAAGAGCATGATCACGATCCATTCTGGCCTCCATCAAGAAGACCACCGCGGGCTTCACCTCATCCACCAGATGGCGGATTTCTTGAACTGTCTCGGGCCGCCCGTAGCCCCGAAGTTCAGACTGATGCAATTCATGTGCCCGGCGGGGGCTGTCCCTCGCGGCCGACGTCGATGGTGCATCAATGTTGCTGTTGCTTTTCCGCTGCTTCTTCGTCAGCTCCTCTGAAGTAGGTTTCCCCTCCCCCTCCCCTTTTGTGCTAGCTGGTTCACCCTGGCTAGAACTATCCCGGACGGGACCAGCGCCGCTTCCTCCATTACCGGGAGGTTGAGATCAGGAGTCATGGAGGAACTCAAGGATGAGCTTTTGGATTTTCTTTTCCTCGGGACCACCTTCTCTCCTCCCCCTGCGATTGGGACAATTGCCTGTTCACTGTCAGGTGCTTCCCTTCCACCCTAGCAGCCGCCGTATGCTCCGCCGCGTTAAGCGGCGACGTGACTTCTTCTTCCTCCTGTGTACTTTGCCCAGCCCCTTTGTCTTCAGCATGCTTACCAGGGGTGCACTCCCTTGAATGCCTAGAGTTAGAAGGCAAGCCACTTTTATACGAGGCTACCGCCGTGTCCACCAAGTTCTGAATCCTCCTCCTTCTATCATGCTGTGCACGTAGCCCAACATCATACGGGAGCTTGCCGGCCTCGTTCCTGATAACTGGTTGTGCACACTGCAGCTCAGAGTGCCCCATCACACCACAGTTCAAGCAGTAGAAAGGTAGTTTTTCATACTGCACATCGAGCCATTCCGGGTCTCCAACCTTCTTTGTGCGTAGCATCACACCTCTACGTATTGGTTTGTTTATATCGATCGCCACACGAGCCCTAAGGAACGGGCCGCTGGCCTTCCCATGCTTGTCGACGTCCATCTTCTTCACCTCGCCGATCAGGCTCATAGCACGTGATCCACGGGCCTCATTCATCCACCCAAGAGGTATATTCAGGATCCTAGCCCAAATTTCCATCCGATCAAACACAATCTCCGAGGGCCTAAGCCGCTCATCGTAGTCCTGCAAGATTAGAGCATGTTTTCCGAATATCAAAGTCAAACCTCCTCGCACACGGTCCCTATCCTGCTTGAACTCGAACTCAATGATGGAGAGGTTGTCCCCCTTCTCGCCAATCGTCCTGATTTTCAGTCCATGGGGGTTCCCCGACGGGGCCTGCACAGCCTGATGTATGGTGGATGAATGCAACGTCGATGGTGACAAGATCTTGCCGACCAGTGCCCACTCCACCACCGCTGCGTCTCCTCTTCCCCGTCGCTGAAACCGACTACCTCCTCCTCTGCAGTCAGATTTAGATTCTTCAGTAGGTCCGTGACATTTGCTTCCGAAGTATCTGAGGCACGGTTGCGATCCGCATCTGCCTCGCCTGAAACTCCACCTCCGGTCGCCGCCATTGCTTGTAGTCGGAGGGGAGACAGATCGTGTGCCGCAACCGCGCAGCCGTAGAAACGCACACAAACGCGATCCCAAAACTAGGTCCTAAGCGGCATTTGCCCCTAGTGGGAATTAATGGTCGACGGCGCTGGAACGGCTAACCGGCGATTTGTGGTGGCCGGCGGGGATGGCGAGGTCCCCGTCGTGGCTTGGACACCGTGGTCGAGTGACCGGCGGCAGAGTAGAACGTAGATCACACCGGCGCGGTGCAATCTAGGTTGAAGATGGGATCGCTTGCGAAATCGCCTCGAGCATCGCCTGCGAAAAAACCGGATCGGTTTCCATGCCGGTGAACAGCTCTAGCAAAGTCCGAACCTACATGACTTTGGTGGTCCGTTGTAGACTCCGAACCTACATGCGTTCGGCTAAGTCAATGAAACTAGAGTCCTAGAGGCCGGTAGCAGGAGTAAAGGTTAGTCTCAAGAGAGGAGAGAAGAGGTAGAGGTAGATGACATTTAGGTTATGGATCATTCAATCAAAATCCTACATCTACTATGTGTTGGCCATAGCCAGGATTGTTTTTAGACAATTGTTAATTAACACTTCCAATTTCAAAATGGGATGTTCATCGTTGATATCAAAAGTATAGTTTCTCTAGTTTTGTTACATCCTATTTAAACTCAAAGGTCCAGATTGGAGGGACGGCAAGTACCACTATTTTAGATCATACTTTGTACCTCTCCAAAAAAATAAGTCATTATAGTTTAAGTCAAACTTCCTCAAGTTTGATCAAATCTATACAAAAGAGTATTAATACTTATGATACCAAATAAATATAATTAGATCCATCATGAAAAAATATTTTCATAATATCTCTATTTTATCTCTTAAATATAAATCTATTTTGCTATAATTTAATCAATAAAAAAGTTTTGACCTAGGACAAAACTAGAATGACTGGGTTTTTTTTGGGATGGGGGAGTAGATATAAAGTGAATTTTTTTAGGGAATAAAGTGAATGCAATTTGTTTGATGCTGACATTCATCTAGTGTTCATGGCAGAAACAAAATTCACCAACTCACTGGGTCATGTGGGCAAAAACTCAGCAGGCAAACTAACTATGAAGGAAATCTTATTAGAGCTCAGAAAAAACTAGAAAATGCTCCCGTCTTTTTGAATTTTGTTCTAGCAGAACTCACATGAAATAAAACAGCTTAAGGCAAGTAGACCATGATACATTGGCAACACAGCTAATGTGGCATCGTCCCGTTACAGAAAAAAGGACAGTTTAAATGGCAAATTTTGAGGTGGCCAAAGGTAGCTGTGAATCCTGTATCTGGCAACGACACTGCACCAGTGCATACACCAACAATAGTCTATATATACCAAATGACAGGAAACTCGAACAGTCCGACCTGCGCGCTATTGTTTGGATATACAAGAGCTATTGGCAACAATGATAATAGCCCTAGATTGTTAAAAAAGGATCCATTGTCATAAAGAATTTATTCTTTGGCGTTGACCACACTATTAAGCTAGATAAACAGCAAATTCCAGGTACAACAGCTCGCAATAATTTCCCTTTTTGCTTATATGACTTTTCTAGCTTCCATATACAAACAAATTTTTTAATATATATTTTTTGGAATAAATTAAATGAATTTCAGGCTGTCCAGGTAAGAGATCCACTGCATTCCTCGTCCCTAGAGCCAAACAACTCCAAAGGACAATCCAATACAAATGGAGTGATCTCATGGTGGACCTTGGAATCCAGGATGACATGATTTCTCAATCAGACCAGCCAGGTCACCGTGGCACCAGATCTTTATGCATCAGACTCCGTGCGGACAGCTGAAAAAGAATAACCAAGTTAGTTTCAAAAGAAACACACAAAAACACCATGTATGCAATATAAATGTAATTAAGTTCTATACTTCATGGAGGGAATAAAAGGACAGTAATTGATTGCAAGGGAGAAACAACTCATTTTCTTCTGCAAAACTTATAAAACGAACTGCAATGATCGATACTGCAGTAAAATATAAGCGACCACTACAAATATTCTCATATATCAAAAGAAATTACTAATTACTCAGAATAGAATAAACTCGAGGCAGTGCTTTCAGGCAATCCGGACAGCCACAAATATCGAACTCACCCTACTTCTATGATTTCTTTACTTTGTAAAGTTTATATGCAGATTGCAAGTGCTCTGAAAGATGCTAGTGAAAGTGAAATATCCTGTGCAACAGATTACTAGAAAAATATTGCAAGCTTCCAACCATTTTACCCAAGTGTTCATTGTACACATCCTTTTGCTAACATGGTTCCAGTTCCACATCACAAAACTAAGTCAGAATACATTTCAAGCCATCTGCAGAACTATTAACGACTGAAACTGTGAAGGTAACAACTATTATCCAATGATTATGGGCGTAGCAATCTCAACTAGAAAAATAATGAGCAAAATATCATGGAATTACCTTATTACATGGTACTGAAACACAACATATCAAGGTTCATAGAACAGTTGATTTTCTTTCTACAAGGATGTATCTTTTTACGCATATTTCATACGTGATTTTATTTCCTATTGGTGTGTACATATGTGCAATGACAGAGTCAAGCATTAAGCAGATTATATGGTTGTTACATTTACATCGCAAAGAAGATATAATACAGCGACATGATCAGGGGAATGGATCAACAAACATCAACAATTGCTATCCTCAAAGCAAGATTTTCTGACGCTGTGACATCATCAGTGCCACCGCTAATTCCAAGTTATACACGGCATCATGATTCACTGTAGATCATGGTTACTTAAAGGATATGCACCTATTTTGAAGCATAATATATAGTAATACCACCATAACTTCATCCAGCAACAATGAGCAGCTGCAGTGCGGGTGTGCTGCACGTCATGGTGGTTTCAATATTTTCTTATGCGACCCTAAATCCTTATGGAACACACTTTACAGCCAGCTTTTATAGTTGAAAATGGGAAAGCGAAAGTCTCTTAATATTTCCTATACACAAACGTTGAGATCCTCAGACGCATACATATTAGGGTTCATCATGCAATGTATACAGATTTCACAAGCACCCACAGTTTGTTGCTACTTCGTTCAGCTGTACAATAATCAAATACAGTAGTCGGTAGGGATTTCTAGGTGACTGCGTTCTACATAATGCTGGCATTTCTTTTGATGTTTTCGCATTGCATCATGCCATTCAAACAGAAGGGAGTCACGATACTAATTGGTCTGCTCGTCGTTAGCCCCTTCCACAAATCCCCAAGATGTGATTATTGACAGGTGACATGGAGGCATCCTATTAGTTTTCCTCTACGCATCACATTTCGACTAAACGGCATCAAACAGCCACAGGTCAGATCGAAAGCACCACCAAAAAGCCAAATGCGAACTCTAAGACCCGGTGACCGCACACAGGAACCAGGCAGATCGCACATAATACAGGAGTATCCAACCAGGAATGAGGGACGCGAACGGATCGAGAGGCGCCTGCCTGCCGTCGGTCCACTTGGCGACAGAGAAGTGGACCTTCTCGCGGGAGGCTGCCTCGGACTTGAAGGGCTCCTTGAGGCAGTTGCGCACCAGCGCGGCGCAGACGTTGGAGTAGCCTATGTAGGTCATCCCCGCCGCGCGCCAGAAGGGCACCGCCGCCGTCGTCGCCGACATCGTCGCGTTCCGCCGATCCCTTGTTCTTCTCGCGCCGCCGCAGGGGAGGGTGAAGATGGAGAAGGGAGAGGGAGGGATGCGAGGATGCGGGAGCGCTTTTCCGGTGGGCCGTGTGCGCGTGCGAATTTGCTTTGTTGGTTGGGCTGGTTCTGCGGCCTGTTAATGCGAACCCCACCGAACAGTTAGTTGGGCTCGACCTGGTCTAGATTCAACGGATTTTACGAGATGTACACACTCACCAGAGTTCATATTTTATAATTTTTCAAGTATTTACTATGTATTTTATAAGTTCTATAACATCTTTTCTTACCTATTTTATTTCGACTAGAAAATAATATCAAATATGTAAATAAATAACTCCACTATGTAAAAATGCTCATGAGGAAGCTAAAAAAATTGGATTTATCTTTTTATCATTTTTTATGATTTTATATGATTTTTCAAAATTTCAGCCATTTTAAGCACGTCATGTCAGCGAGCCACGTCAGCGAAACCGTCGCCACGTCAGCGAAACTACCGTCGAAACCACCGAGGGACATAAAATGCACGGTTTTCAAGAGTTGAGGGATGCAAGATTCCTAGTTTTTCACATTGAGGACGAAAAATGAACTTCTGACAAACACGAGGGACGTAAAATAGACTTTTTCCTATTCAGAAAGTTGCCCATGCAACGCAATTCAACGGATTTTCAATTTTTGGAAAAAGTCCATATTACCACCCTCAACTATCGTGTTTGTCTGCTTTGTCTCCCTCGTCACCAAAACCAACACCTCCCTCATCTCACAATTCCAGTCATTTTTTCTCCCTAAGTGGTTTTATAGGTGGTTTTAAGAGTAATTAAAAATTCTAATATCTAACTTACTCTTAGAAAATATGTAGAAATTGGTTTTAGCTCAAAATAATATGAAATCAGTTTCATCTTTAAAACTATGTTCTATCTTCTAGTGATCAATTATAAATTATGTAAATCTTTTATGATTGAGATTTAATTTTTTTTGCTAAAAGATGCTCATGTTATTTATTTTGAGTATTTTTAAATTAAGTTATTCATATTTATTATGATCTCCTTTATTATTTGAAACCCAACTTGAGACCAGCTAAACGAACCAAGTCGAAGTTTAATTTTATTAAAAATCATCTAATTTTAATTTAAAAAATATGAGTGTAATCATGTCCAGTTGTTCCCACATGCATGTCCATGTCTCCTGCTATAGTTATTGCTCGTCATGCCCGTCCCCTTACCACTCCGAAAGATTTAGACAAAAACAAACATGAATCATAAGAGGTTATCATAATCATGATCATAAGAGATTTAAATAACTTATTATTAAGAATTATAATATAAAGCATGAAATCCACAAAAATATGAAACTGATTTCATATTTTTTAAGCTAAAACAAATTTTATAAGAGTGAGTTAGATATTAGAATTTTTAATTACTCTTAAACAACTTTTAAAACCACTTAGGGAGAAAAAAATGACAGAAATTGTAAAATGATGAAGGTGTCAAGTCTGGTTTTGACGATGAAAGAGACAAAGCAGACAAACATAAAAGTTGAGGGAGGTAGCATAGATTTTTTTTCTTTATTTTTTCATACGGCCTAACGTAGACGTATGCAGTGTTTATGCATTTCACGTACCCACCGGAGACATTGACCATTTTGTGTGCCGTTGTTGGCTGCCAGGAGTGGCCAGTTTCATCGTAGCTTTTTTCAGATGTTCATATACATGTATATTTATTACTATAAAGATACGTATGCAAACTTTATTATTACTAACTTATTGGAAAAATCTAAAAGTCCAGAACTCGACACTACTCCATCTACCATTTTTGTTGCTACTTTTTATATTATTTTTCATCAGGGCTCTCCTTAGTCTTTTCTTGACCTCGATGGTAGGATATTTCCTACAATTGTGTTTAGTTATGTAGCATTAAAATTTAGGAGGCACCTCTCTCTTCTTCTTCCATCTTCCATTTGTCTTCGTGCTCTTCATATATATTTTTTCTCTTACTCCTCCCTTCATCTCCATCAGCTTGATTAAAGACAGCCCCCTTTTGCTCTCCTCCCCGCAATTCACGGACACGTGTCGAACCCGCGCGTCGGTAGTTTTGCAAAAACATCCTTCTACTTTCTCAGAATCAACCCACAATCCACATCGTCCGGTTCATACAGTAACCGCATTCTAATATGTTGCATATATACCCTTGGTGTAAAATTTATTTCCACGCAAAGAATAAAAAATTTGAGAATGTTGTAGTTCTTATCGAAACCCCCCTGGCAATTTTTTGAAACACCCCCACCACCAGTCAAACCCTACCTCTCTCGCTCATCCTCGCTCCTCTCTCTCATTGTAACTACCCGTAGCTCGCCGACGAGATCGATCGGTAGCGTGAGCAAGAACAAGAGGAAATCAGCAGGGGTGCATCTCACGGCAGAGAGGGGCGTTGTGCCCCTGCCTCTGAAACCGCTGTCTTTACTCAGTAAAATTGTTCATGCCTTCTCTTCCCGTCTCACCCGGTTACATGTTGTCCACACTCGTACACCGACACCCTGGGCCCACACGCCCACACACGACTCACGCCACACGCTATTACGTCGATGGCGCACTACTCCACTTCCGCCTTCTCGCTTTGACTGACGACCGCTTCCAGGGGCGTCACACCTCCCCCCCTCTGGAGACGTTGCTTGTCCCCAAGCAACAACATCAGGAAAATGCTCTTGCAAGACATACCAATCTTCCCAAGTTGATGACTCCACCGACACATTGGTCCATTGAATACGAGCTTGGGGCACTGTTGCATTACCTTTCTTCACGAGACGTCGCTCCAACACTTTCTCTGGGACTAGTTCTTGAACACTGAGATCAGCCAGCTTAGTGATATTGGAGTAGACTGGTGAGTGATCTGGAGTGAAAGGCTTGAGCTGCGAAACATGAAACATAGGATGAATCAGACTCCCTTCGGGTAGCTCCAATCTGTAAGCCGCGGCGCCAATTTTCTCCAACACCTTGTAAGGTCCAAAGAACTTGAATGCTAGTTTGGGAAATGGGCGGTTCACCACTGAATTCTGCACATATGGTTGTAATTTGAGAAGGACTTGGTCTCCTACTTGGAATTGTCGATCCACTCTATTGTGATCAGCTTGCTGTTTCATCTTGTTTTGAGCTGCAGCTAAATGTTCTTGCAATCTAGCATTCAGGACAGCTCTGTCAGTAGCCACTGCACGAGCATCAGAAGAAGTGGTGTTGGATAGAGGAATATCAATGGATGAAGAAGCCTCATAACCATAAAGACCCTTGAAAGGAGAGCATCCTAGGGAAGAATGAAATGAAGTGTTATACCACAATTCTGCCACTGACAACCAGTTTTCCAACTCTTAGGAGACTCATGTACTACACACCTGAGATACATCTCCACACATTGATTCACTCTCTCAGACTGACCATCAGTCTGAGGATGATATGAGGAGCTCCGGAGCAACTTGGTCTGACACAAGGCAAATAGCTCTTTCCAGAAAGTACTTGTAAATATCTTGTCTCTATCAGATACAATGGATTTAGGGAATCCATGTAACTTGACTACATTATCCAACACAACCTTTGCTACACTTAGAGCAGTGAAAGGATGTTTCAATGGAATAAAATGGGCATATTTGGTGAATCGATCAACCACTACAAGAATGGTGTTGAAACCTTCAGAAGATGGGAGGCCTTCAATGAAATCCATTGTCCAATCTTGCCAAGCCCCTGCTGGAATGGGCAATGGCTGCAGTAGGCCGGCAGGATGAGTGTTCTCATGTTTTGCTTGTTGACAAATTTGAAATTGTTTGATATAATTTTCCACATCAGACTTAAGACCCTTCCACATAAAGAGTTGCTTGATTCTGTAGTAAGTGGCTTTAGTACCCGAGTGACCTCCCACAGCACTAGAGTGAAAAGCTACAATCAACTTGGTTTGCAATGCTGAGTTATTGGGAATCCATACTCTGTCCTTGCTTTTAATGATGCCCTGATGCAATGAATACCCTTGCTCGTCTAGACTGTATACAGGCAGCTTAGTCAACATGGTTTGAGCTTGAGCATCAGTGGCATAAGCATTCACTACTTCTTGTAGCTAGAGTGGCTTGACTTCTGAGACAGCCTGAATAGCTAGTAAATGACCCACCCTGGAGAGAGCATCCGCAGCCAGATTTTCCTTCCCTTTTTTATAGACCACCTTAAATTGAAGCCCCATCAGCCTTGTCATAGCCTTTCGCTGCATTTCAGAATGTAGGTTTTGCTCACAGGGATAGGAGAGACTCTTATGATCAATTCTGATTATAAACTCTTTCCTCTGAAGATACTGCCTCCACCTCTCCACAGCCATGATTAATGCCAGAAACTCTTTCTCATATATAGACAACTTTTGATGAGCTGGACCCAAGGCTTTGCTCAAATAAGCAATTGGTTGTTCTCTTTGCATTAACACAGCACCAATACCCAAATCACAAGCATCAGTCTCAATTGTAAATAGTTTCCCAAAATTTGGAATGGCCAATACAGGTGCAGTTGCCATTAGTTATTTGAGCTGCTGAAAGGCTTGACTAGCTTTCTCATTCCAGCTAAAATTCTTCTTCTTGAGTAAGTTGGTGAGAGGTCTGGCTACAATGCCATAATGCTTGGTGAACTTTCTGTAGCACCCTGTTAATCCTAGAAACCCTCTTAATTCAATAGCAGAAGTTGGTTTTGGCCATTTCAACATTGCTTCTGTCTTCCTTGGATCAGTAGCCACCCCTTTATCAGATATGATATGTCCTAGGTACTCCAGCTTGGTTTGTGCAAAAGAACATTTACTCATCTTCATGTATAGTTTGTGCTCTCTGAGCTTCTCAAGCACTTGCTGAATGTGGCTTAGATGGATTTCAAAATTGGGACTATAGATAAGTATATCATCCAAAAACACCAACACAAACTTTCTCAAGAAGGGTTCTAACACTTCATTCATGATGCATTGAAAAGTTGCAGGGGCATTAGTAAGGCCAAAAGGCATAACTCGAAATTGGTAATGCCCATGATGAGTTTTGAAAGTTGTCTTGTACTCATCTTCAGAACCCATTCTAACCTGATGATACCCTGACCTCATGTCTAGTTTTGTAAAATATTTAGTGCCAGCTAGCTCGTCCAAAATTTCATCAATGACCGGCATAGGGAACCTATTCTTAATAGTGATAGCATTCAATTTCCTATAATCTATGCAAAATCTCCAACTTCCATCTTTCTTTTGGACTAACAACACAGGGGAAGCAAAAGGGCTATTGCTAGGTATGACCAAACCAGCAGCAAGTAAAGATTTAACTTGCCTTTCAATCTCATCTTTCTGTAAGGGAGAGTATCTATAGGATCTGGAATTTACTGTAACAGAATTAGGTAAAAGTGGTATATGATGATCATGTAATCTGGTAGGGGGCAAAACTTGAGGATCCTCAAAAACATCACTATATTGGTGTATAATATGCTGAACTTCTACTGGAACAGGAGAGGAAGTGTCAGAGTTAAGTACCTCCACTATGGTTAAAGCACCCACTTCATTGCCAGTACACCATTTCACTAATTGGTCACCGGATAATTCCTTCGGTGAGAGTGGTGGAGGAAGAACCCTTGCAATTTCACATGTTTTGCTCCATCTTGGAAAGCCAGTGTTCTTTCTTCCCAATTACAGTCCATTGGACTGTGGGACTTGAGCCAATCAAACCCCAAAATAGCATCAAAAGCCCCTAATTGTAGGACCTTCATGTCTGAATGAAAAGTATATCCCTGGATCCACGATTCCATATTTTTGACTTCTCTATCAGAAATGATCAGGTTCCCATTAGCCACTTTGACTTGGGTAGGAGGCATGCCAGTAGATTGAATGCCACATTTGGTCAGAAATGAGGAGCTCACAAAACTATGGGAACTGCCATTGTCCACTAATATCAGCATAACCTTGTTCTGAACCAAGGCTCTAAGTTTCAGTGCTTGCCCTGCATCAGTACCTGCAATTGCATTCAGAGAAAGTGTCCCAAATTCTTCAGCCAAGGTGTCCTCCATTGCTAGCTGATGTAACACTTCATCTGTTAAAGTCACATCTAAATCATTGGCTACTATTGCATTAACATGAGCTTTTGGTTTGTTTTTGCATTTGGCCAAATGTGTGGGATCAAAAGGTTCCTGATAATAGAAACACAGGTTGTTTGCTCTGCAGAAATCCCTCTTGTCTCTCTTTTGACATTGTATATGGGGCAAATGTTTGCTTGGGGTCAGTCCTTGCTGGTACTGTAACAGCTTGCTTATGTGACCCTGACACCTTCTGTATTTTGAACCTGCCTTTCTCCAACAATTGCTGCTGAACTTTGGCCAACATCACAGCCCTCTCCATAGTTGCAGGAACCTGAGATTGAACTGCTGCACCAATTTCTGGCTTCAGTCCCTTGGTGAATTGAGTCACAAAGAACAGCACATCATAACCACTATTGTGCATTTCCAACTCAAATTGTAATGCTTCAAATTCAGTTGCATACTCTTCCACTGTCCCTTGTTGTTTGAGCTCCAGCATCTCTCCCAATGCATGAATGTAATCATAAGCCCCAAATTTCTCCTCTACAGCCTGCATGAACTGCTCCCAATTGCCAAAACCTCCTTTGTAACGTTGAACTTGACCCCACTTCGCTGCATTATCTTTCATACTTACAGCTGCTGTGGCAACCCATAGTGATTGAGGTACATTATAGATCTGAAAGTAATCTTCACATTGAGCCCTCCATATCTTTGGGTTCTGACCACGAAATTCAGGGAATTTCAACTTTGGCAGAGATCCTTTGTAATCACCCTCACTTTCTCTGGTACGAATCCCCAGGGGACGATGTCGATGTGTTTCCCCTCTGAGAGGCCTGTGTACTTGCTCCTGACGACAAGATGTCTCTGGTCCATGCTCTGATTGAACTATTTCTTCCTCAATTGACTCCTCTGTACGCTTTTGCAGCCGCAAGGCAGACACTGCTTGCCCTGTCTCAAGGAGTTGCTTAGCCATAAAGGTTTGGTCATCAATCACCTGTTGAAGAGCTCGAGCCTGAAGATCTTAGTTGGCCTAAATTTGCTGTTGTGTATTGCTGACATCCCCCACACGCGCAAACATCAAATCGATGCTATCCATCATCCGCTCCCAGCGTTCGTCATCCTTGCGTCTGCCTTCCTCAAATGCATCCATGATAAGCTTCGACTGCACTGATGGTTTTGGAGGTGTCGTGGTGAATTACTCCCGAAAACCAATTGTAAAATCAGATCTGCCTGCCCTCGACCTCAGAAGGAAACCCCAGGCAGCGAGAAAAAAATTGCAGAGATACAGATGGACTGTGGACTCAAGACCAAACCCACAAGAGAATCTGAACCTCGAAATCACGAACTGCCACAAATCATCACATGGATGCAGCAAAATTAGACTCACCGAAGGCCTGACTTGAAGGTGTGGATGGACAGCGAACGAAGCAGAACCCGATACCCACGCCGGAGGATAACTTGTCTCTGATACCACTGTAACTACCCGTAGCTCGCCAACGAGATCGATCGGTAGCGTGAGCAAGAACAAGAGGAAATCAGCAGGGCTGGATCTCACAGAAGAGAGGGGCGTTGTGCCCCTGCCTCTGAAACCGCTGTCTTTACTCAGTAAAATTGTTCATGCCTTCTCTTCCCGTCTCACCCGATTACATGCTGTCCACACTCATACACCGACACTCTAGGCCCACACGCCCACACATGACTCACGCCACACGCTATTACGTCGATGGCACACTACTCCGCTTCCGCCTTCTTGCTTTGACTGACGACCGCTTCCAAGGGCGTCACACTCATGCGCTCTCTCCATGTGCCCCGCCCCTCCTAGGCGACATGAGGGGCTCCACCGCGCCGCCGGCAAGGAGCTGCCGCCGCCGCTACGGCGCGTTGCCGCGGTGGCCCCACCTCTCCTCTCTCCTCCCTCATCTCTCTCCTCTCCTTCTTCTTTCCCTCCCATCCTACTCCACCGTCACCGCCCCTGGTCGTGCCGCTGCCTATCTTGGTACCGCCGCCATCGCCCCGCTGCCGAATCCACCGCCCCTATAGCCGGATCTGCGATGCCGGCCTGCCATCGGTCCCGCCGCGCCGCCGGCTGCCATTGCGGCGGATCCGCGCCGATAGCTTGCCCTGGCGCGGCCCCGCGGTGGGTTCGCCTCCATCTCCGCTCCCTCCTCCTCCAGCGCAAGGCCGACGACGGCAGGGGGACGCTTCTCTGCTGGCGGCGGCGGCGACAGTGGAGGCGGGGACAACTCCGGCGCCGGCGCTGCAGCAGCTGTTGCAGCCATGGCCGCCCTGGGTGAGGCCGAGCCGGTAGACGGCGGCCCCGACACCATCGTGCTCCCGCCGTCTTCGACTTGGCCGAGCGCGCCTGGGCGCGGTGGAGCGGCGCGCCGGGGCCCATGCCAGTGGCCGCCGCGGGAGGCCTCGTGCTCTACCGCGACCCCGCCACGGCGGACCTCACCGTCGTCAACCCGCTCACAGGTGTGTTCCACGCGCTCCCCCGCCGCCGCCGTCGTTGTCGAGCGCGCTGCAGGCTATCGCCATGTACGGCTCCATGTACCGCGTGGTGCTCTGGGCGAGCTCCCTGACCTCTCCATGCAATACTACTGATTCCTGTTACAATTCGGTTCCCATTGGTGATGCTGATGCGTCAGGTTATGATGCCTGTGTGGCTTGCTCTCATGCAGGGGTATGTCTTGTGGTGGGTGCGCTGCCAAGGTCAAGCGGATCCTCGAGAACCAGGTACATTGTGCTTGCATCTTGGTACTTGTGAAGGCCAATTATGTGCAACAACTTGGCGGCAGCTTTACAGACCTGCAGAGCCGTAGCGTCTAGGTTACTATGAACCTTTTGATTGTCAATATATATCATTTATGCAGGGTATATATGCTAAGCTTGGACTTCAATAAGGATGGTTTTGTGCTTCTCTAAGCCGGCCAACATCAATATAAAATTCACTAATTTATCATAATTCCATATCAAAGAAACTTCTGCTACATTGCAATGCTTGCGTGATGCTTACATTCTTGGACCAATGGTGCCTCTTATCTTGATCATGTTTAGTGATGAAGCTAAATATATAATTAGGTACCGAATTTGATTTGCACTCTTTATTTGTTTAAATCAAGAGAAGGCTGCAACGCATCTCATATGGTTGTGTCAATCCTGACCCATCTATGGATGAAGAGAAGATAAGGCAAGGAGAAAACTTGAAAATAAAGAGGAAGCATGAAAAACCGAACATATCGTAATTTCATTGTTCCTTAGATATTTGCAAGGCTGGATTACTTTCCTTAGTTATTGAGGATTATAGTTGTAATATGTGCTCCACAAGGAGTTCAATGAGACAGAGTAATTATAGCAATGGTAGGAATCTCATCACAAGTTGCTTGAATATATTTATTTTTTTGCTATATTTCCGTAAAAATAGGAGATGTTAATGTCTGGATCAAAAGAACTAAACTGGCATGTCTTTAAGTTTTTATTTTGGGAATCGAGATTTATATCTTGGGACTTACCAAATTTTAGTTTAGCTAACATTAAGTATTCAGATGGCTTAAAATACACTACTTGGAGATAGATATCTGTATTGTTTTAATTAAGATAGTATATGGGACCTCTCCATTTACGACTCCTGCAGTATTCGATCAATCGTCCAGGTGTGAAGTACTACTCTTGATAGTACGCATTTCATTAATTCAGTAGTACCACTGGTAATTATTACGGAGGTAAAAATGTGTATTGCTAATTTATTAATTTACAATTACTTATATTTAATTATTTAAATGGTAGGACGCACATCGCGCGCCGGATGTTCTAGTAGAAACAATGGCTGCAGGGGTTCCAGCCCCCTGCACCCGATCCGCTCGTGGTTGAGTTGGAGGTTTTATTTGGACAACGGTTTTCGCTGCATGTAAATTGAAGTGAAAACAAAACATGTTGGAGTGCGGCTCAAAAGGAAACTAGCGGGTTAAACTGAAAAAAAAATGTTGTTTGTGTATCGGATCGTTTCTCACATTCGTATGCGTTTTCTATGTTTTGTTTTGCAAGATACTATATTGCCACGTCCTTATAGGGTGTTTGGTTGTACATGGTTTAAACCCGGTCTCGTTATTCACAAGTCAATTTAGATCCGGCGAGTTCAGTATAAGAGACTCGTAATTGGTTTACCCGTATTAGCGACAAGTGTATTGGTTTCGTCTAATAGGTAGCATCATGTATTGATACATAATGTTTATATACTCATACAATAGCAGAGAGTTGTCTCGTAGTCCAAAATTTAGTGCACGACACTAGTAGAAAAAGGACCTTTCATTCTCTATCTTTACTCCCGGTTAGGTTTCGAACCGAGATAATAGTCCTTTAGTGCCGGTTCGTATTTTTCTAGATCCAAGGAGGACCTTTAGTCCCGGACGACGGTTTCACTCGGGACTAAAAGGGTGACTTTTAGTTCCGGATGGTGACTAAAAGGTGTTTCACGGGTTACAATAAAGAGAAAGTATCCCACCTTTCATCACACGTACTGTGTAGGTGGAGTGGGTAGGGACACCATGCAAGAGGTTGTGGGTTCAAATAGTTTTTGGCGTCAGGGATTTTTAGTCCCGGGCATGACCTGTAATCCTGGGATCCTAGTCCCAGATGGTCACGCCTGGGACTAAAGATGGTTGAGGACCTGGACTAAAGCCTGGTTCTCTACTAGTGTGAGTGGTTGTTTTGCGAAACAACAGGATCCTTTTTCTCTACATCAAAGAAAATCCAATATAGCACTGCATCAAACCATCGATAACACGTAACAATGTAGATATCTTTTTTCATCACTAAAGGTGTGTTTGGATCCTAGGGACTAAAGTTTAGTCCCTCAAATAAGTGATAATGAGAAGCATTAAACATAAATTAATTCTAAAATTAATTAGATAAGTCATATCTACTTCGCCAGACGAACCTAACAAGCCTAATTAACCTATAGTTAGTATATAATTATCAAATTATCACTGTAGCATTATATTGTCTAAGAGCATCTCCAAGAGTGTCTAATATTTCTACTCCCAATAATTTTGGATTGGGACATTGCCAAAAAAAAGTTTAGGCCTAAAAAGTACCCCTTCCTCCAACAGCAGCCCTATTTTCTATTTCCAATAATTTTAAATTTTACCACATCATCACAAGTGGGACCTCCTCCTAGTGGATCTGATCAAAGCTCCTTTTTTATCGTTGCATCTACCGTGAAGCGGATGAAAGTCTGTGGCCCTTTTTTTCCGATGCATCTAGTCCTGTGAAACAATTAAAACGCTACTTTATCTTATTTCTGTTGCATCTAGCACCATTGTTGGACTGTGTGATTTGTTTTTGTCGTTGCATCTCCTAGTGCGACTGTGAAAGCTCCAAGAAGATTGATCGCATGTTGCGCCTTGGGATCCAGTGCATAGCCTAGCCTGCAGTAGACGGGGACCTGAGCGGTGAGGGTGTGGCCAGCCGCCAGCGCCGGCGAGGGAGTGGCCTGTGCCGGCCAAGGCGCGAGTGCGCCGGTATGAATCATCGTCCACATCATCTTCGAAGGCAATTGGATGAATATATCGTCATCAGACGATGATGACGAATTTATTTTGTCCGCTGGGCAAATTATGCAAAGGCATTCCGTACCTAGTAAAAGACAACATGGCGGTTCTGTGCCCGGACATATAGTCCTTCATCGAGACAGAGGAGGGCACTCAAGAATGTATCAGGATTATTTGGCGGATGATCCTACGTATGGTCCAACTCTATTCCGGCGAAGGTCCGTACGAATTCATTGGTTTAGTCAGTATGTGATGTAAATTTCAATAATTGTGTTTTATTATTCTTGTTTGCGCAGGTATAGAATGAATAGGGATCTATTTCTACTTATAATGAATGTCGTAGAAAATCATGATGAGTACTTTGTGCGGAAGAGAAATGCAGCCAATACACTTGGATTAAGTTGCTTTCAGAAGGTCACAGCAGCATTCCGAATGCTAACTTATGGAGTACCTGCGGATGCTACGGATGAGTACGTTCGTATTGCAGAAAGTACCTCCATAGAGAGTCTTAGAAGGTTAGTCAGTGCAGTTATTCAAGTTTTTGAAGACGAATACTTGAGATCGCCTAATGAGAGTGATACGGCTCAATTAATTGAGATTGGGGAGAAAAGAGGTTTTCCTGGTATGGTAGGTTCCATAGATTGCGTGCATTGGAAATGGAAAAATTGCCCTTCAGCATGGCAAGGTATGTACTCCGGACATGTGCATGAGCCTACAATAATTTTAGAAGTTGTTGCTGCCAAGAATGTCCGGATTTGGCACGCCTTTTTTGGTTTACCTGGGTCTCACAATGATATCAACGTTCTTCATCGGTCTCCACTATTTGCGAAGCTAGCGGAAGGCAAAGCTCCACAAGTGAACTATAACATAAATTGTCATGATTATACAATGGGATATTATCTTGCCGATGGCATATATCCATCCTGGGCCACACTTGTAAAGACAATACAACAACCACATGGTAATAAGAGAAAATATTTTGCTAAAGCACAGGAATCGATAAGGAAGGATGTGGAACGAGCTTTTGGAGTTCTACAATCTCGTTTTGCCATTGTTCGGGGTCCAGCTCGGTTTCGGGATGAAAAGACGCTAGGAGACATCATGAAAGCTTGTGTGATCATGCATAACATGATTGTGGAAGATGAGGGAGTAGTGGACCCGGATGAACGTTTTGAGTATGGGGGAGAAAATGGGATACCTTCCCATAAGCATACCACTGATCTTGACGAATTTATTCAGATGCACAAAAAGATTAGGAACAATGAAACTCATCATCAACTACGAGAAGACCTAGTGGAGCACCTGTGGCAACATCATCCGGATCTGTATTAACTTTCTATTTATATGCATTTCATGTCATGAATAATCTCTGTAAACCAAATGTTTATTTTTATACTATATATGCTGCATCGAGTTCTTGTCTATTGTTGCCACATATACAGTTTATACATGATACATTGAAATGCTCACGTGATGCTAGACTGAGCCCCAAGCACACATTTTAATCGAAATAATTTTCACCAAGGTCGAGCAAGTTTGTGAAACTGGAAGCCTCAGCTCTGAAACATATGACATGCATCACATCTTGGAATTCAACTCATCATTAGAACTAAAAGATCAAACTGTGTAACATTAACCCATAATATAACCACTATAAACATAACTTAAGCTCCACCTCACTGAATAGAAACAAGTCCAAACTTAATAAAGCATTCTGATTGCTAACTGAAACTTGAATTACTACATAAACAAGAAAACAAATATGAACTTCAAATATCCATTGTGGCCCTCCACATTAAGATAAGTTCCTGCATTTTAGAAACAAAGACAAAGATCAGTCTCCCTCGACTTATGTAAGGAATCACACACAAAAATGATGCATATGTACAATTCGCAATCTGGAATGTGCTATCACACCCACCCACACATGTTATGCTATGTCCATGACAATGACAGTGCCCAGAACAAAAGATTAACAGGAAAACCACTAAATAAATAAATAAATAATGTTTTCACTCATTTGTACCTGTCCACCAGAGCTAGTTTGGCACACGTCGAGTGATGATCTCATCTTGTAGGCTTCTGTAGTACTGCTGCTGTGGGTGAGGCAGGGAAGTGAGGTCCATTGTCATAATTCTTTCCTCATCTAACATTCTCTTGTACTCTAATTGCTTATCGTTTATATCG
Organism: Echinochloa phyllopogon; assembly: GCA_033239725.1. Lineage (NCBI taxonomy): Eukaryota > Viridiplantae > Streptophyta > Magnoliopsida > Poales > Poaceae > Echinochloa > Echinochloa phyllopogon. The sequence goes on along the minus strand of BTCW01000015.1, from coordinate 14,211,809 downwards.
AGACTTTTTGCCCCATTAGAAGCCCTTGCTTCTTCAGCTTGAACCCTTCTTTTTTCTAGCTCAAGTATCTCTTTATCTAGTGTGTAAGATTGGTTGTATCTCTCCTCTTTCTTCTGTTCTCTCTCTATGTCAAACTCTTTCTTTTTGGCCCACAAATTGTCTAAAGCCTTGACACAAGCATCACCTCCACCTCGCCGCAATGCCTCTTTCGCCATCTTCTTACCCATTGGTCTCTTGGACGCATCTGTCTCTTGAGGTCCATTCTCAGTGACAGCATTGTTTCCAGTATCAACATTGATGGGGTTGGGAATTCCTGTACTGGACTCTGTGTTTGCCTTTTGTTTTTTGTTACCAGGTTGCTTATGAGCTGCCATTTGCTTCCGCTTCTCAATCCACTTTGGTTGACTCCGCAATATATTCCAGCAATGCAAATATTGAAAAGACTTGTTGTCTGTGTCTTGAGCCTTAAACAAAGCCATTGCCTTCATAAGCTGGACAAATCAAGGTAAACATAGTTAGCACATGTATGAATGCATGAGTGTAATGGATGGCAAAACAATAATGCATATGAAATACCTTGTCTTGAAAAGTAGCTCCACTCTGATTTAAACCATCAGTCTGGGTTACACATCCACAAAACTTGTTGACACTCTCTAGAATACCTTTCCATCGATGCAAAAGTGAACTCTGACTGAGATCTGATGTGAAATCCTTGTTTGCGTGGTAGTACTCATGAACTCTAGTCCAAAATGCACCATGAGTTTGATTACTGCCTTGCACTGGATCCATACTAATGGTCAACCATGCTGACACAAGCAATTCATCCTCCTCCACACTAAAATTTTTGGACCTTTTCTGATTTGGCCTTAAGGAGGGAGTACGCTGAACAACAGACGGTGGCTGCTCCTCTACCGGGCTACTCAAGTCATCCAAAGATATGTCATTGGTGCCCCCACTCAACAAGTTAGTAAAGTATCCTTGTTCTTCCATTGTCAAAGGAACTGTCAATCAAATAGTTACCAACCAACGTTCATTGCTCCATCTATGAAACTACAAAAGCTACAAAAACAACTATACCAGGCATGCTGGTATGAGGAACATAACAAAATTGACTGCTATGTAAACATGAGCCATTAAAATTTACACGTGCACGTATTAAGATGCAACCATGTAAGAAATAATTGATGAAACATAAAAGGCCCATCTGTATCATGACCAACCAATCTCTGAAAGCGATAATCTTGTGATTTCAGTTTTTGCAAAATCAGAAGATCTAAATCAACACCCTTGTGGATCTGCTGGTGGGATGGTTCGGGAACATACCTGGCGTCTGGTAAAGTAGGCCACACGAGGAGATTGTGATCTGGGGACAGTTGGAGAGGAATCTCTTCAATTAAAGGGAAGGGGCTACCTGGACGGAGAGGAGGCAGCGACTTTGTTGGAGGGGAGTGCACGCCGTTGACGGTGGGGAGCCCGCGATCAACTGAGGAGAGGCGGCGCCGCTGATGGTGAGAGCCCGTGGCCGGCGGAGAGGTGGCGCCGTCGATGGTGGGAGTCCGCGCCCGACAGAGGAGAGTCGGCGGCGTTGATGGTGAGAACCCACGTCCGACGGAGAGGTGGCGCCGTGGATGGTGGTAGCCCGCGCCCGATGGAGGAGAGGCAGTGCCGTCGATGGTGGGGACTGCACGAGATCGACGAGGAACGGTCACTCTGTTGGACGGAGACCACGCCGTCGCCGGTGCCGACGCTTCAGACGGAGAGAACGAGATAAGCGATACCAGAGGAATAAACGGTCCGCGGCACCCCTCTCCGAGAAAATGGCGCGAGTGGGAAGCCAACACCCGAGAAAAAGCGCGCGAACGGAAAAAAAAAAGCGGGGATCGGTGAATTGGGACTGCGAAAAAGAGACCGAGGTTTGGCTCAGAATAGCTCCATTTTTTGGTACGATAAAAAATTGGGCATAAGATAGGACCATTGTTGGAGCATTGTTTTTTTTGTTTTGTACCCAAAATCAATTATTGGGAGTCTTTTTTTTGTACTCGGAGATACTTTGATCATGGACTAATTAGACTTAATAGATTCGTATCGTAAATTAGTCCTCGCTTATGTAATGTATTTTTTAATTAATTTATATTTAATACCTCTAATTAGCATTCTTTCATTCGATGTGACGGGACTAAAACTTTAGTCCCTGGTGTTTATTTTCTCTTATCCTTGAGATTTTCCGATGTCTCCGCCTCCTATTCTTCAAACCTTATGCCGTTTCTTTCTTTTGGACCAGGATATTGCGCTGACGGGTCGCGCTACATCCGAAGGCGCGACTCCGCCCGTCCTTTTTTTTCCAGCGTCGAACTCCTTTTCTTCCCGACTACTACTATTTTTTTTACGTCCGTCCTTTTTTTATCCATGTCTTGTGCCCGAAAAAACTGTCTGCACCTCTCCGCCCGAAAAAATTGAGCCGCTGCCTGGTCGCCAACCTTTTTTTCCACCGTGACTCCACCTGCGTCGGTACCTACACCCTTTTTCTACCTTTAGAAATGCAATCTACATGAAAGGAGAGTGATCTATTTCATCCTAATCTGAATAGGTTTAGCTAATGTATCTCTTTAGACTCGGTTGATATATCAATTTGTATGTGTTTTAACTATCAACTTATATAAATTTTATCAACGTACATAGATTTATAGTCATAATATATGTAAGATGATATTTAGAATATATGTAGATTGATGCAGCAAATATATATAAACTGATAGTCATAATATATGTAAGTTGATAAGCATAATACACGGTTAATATTCAGAATATATATTGATCATTAGTCATAATATTATAGGTTGATATCAGAATACACGCGTTGATACTCAAATTATATGTCGATTGATAGTCATAGTATATGTAATTGATAGTCATAATACACAGATTAATAGCCATAATATAAGTCGACTGATAGTAATATATGTAGGTTGATAGTTCGAATACACGTGTCAAGGCTAATTAATTAAATGTAAATAATTAAGTTTTTGATGTAAATACCGTAACTTAATCTATTGTTAGCATCTTTGTTGTCACGTATCAACTTTATGTAGCCAAGATCTACATGTATAAACGATTCAATCCACGTCTGCATGGTCATGTGGTAGATAACCAATGTTATCAGGCCATCACCAAAGTATGGGCTAACAAAGTGTGTTAGGCCAACCCACGTACGATGACACGGTAACATAACATGCTCGATCTTTATTAAAATAGGCCAGAGGTCAAGGAAGGTACGTGGCCTGCTGGGCCAGCCCGACCGATGTTGCGCGCTGGTCGCGCGATAGGTCGACGGTCGTCGGACAGAGTTAACCAAAGGAAAAAGTCAATTCTACCTCCCTGGACACTAAGTTGAATCCAGCATTCCTCCCTAGACTCGAAAACCGGATGAACTACCTCCCTCAACTTTCAAAACCGTCAACTTTTACCTCCTAGCCGTGGTTTTAAGCGGGTTTCAGGGTGGTTTTGCATTTTTAATTGAAAATAAGTGTTATAAATACTTAATGAGGTTATTAAACCATGAAAAATATTTCTAAGTTTCTAAAAATTATGAGAAAAATTCTAGAGATGGAATGTGACGCAAGAAATCTAAATAAAATATTTAAACTAGTGAAAATATCTATAAAATTTCTAAAATTTAGATTTAGCTCCAGCAAAATAGAAAATATATACAAAAAATTTAATATATATATTAAAATATTTAAAACTATATCATATTGCATCTTGAATACTTTTCCACAATAAAAACATAAGATGAAGCCGACAGGAATACACTTATCGTAAATACATAAATGCATTCAACATTAATATATGTCACATTTACGATGGTTGAATGCATTTACGATGAATGTATTTATACTTGCTTCATTTCATGTTTTTATTGAGAAAAGTATTCAAGATACATTTGGAAAATTTATGTGTGTTTAAGTTTTTGGATATATTTTCATTTTACTTGAATTAAATTTAAATTTTAGATAATTTTGTAGTCATTTTCACCAGTTTTAAATATTTTATTAAGATTTTTGTGCATCTCAATCTATCTCTAGGGTTTTTCTCATAATTTTTAGAAGCTTAGGAATATTTTTTGTGGTTTAATAAGTATTTACAAGATTTATTTTCAATTGAAGAAGGCAAAACCACCTTGAAAACAGCTTAAAACCACGACAAGGAGGTAAAGTGAACGGTTTTGAAAGTTGAGGGAGGTAGTTCACCCGATTTTTAAGTCTAGGGAGGAATGCTGGACTCGACTTAGTGTCCAGGGAGGTAAAACGGTCTTTTTCCTTAACGAAATCTAAAACTTCGAGGAAAGAAAAAGAAAACGATGTGTTTGGATCCTAGGGACAAATGAGTGACAATTAGTAGCATTAAACATAAATTAATTATAAAACTGATTACGTAAGTCATATCTACTCCGTGAGATGGACCTAACAAGCCTAATTAACCTATAATTAGTACGTAATCATCAAATTATTATTATAGCATTATATTATCTAATTATGGACTAATTAGACTTAATAGATTCGTATCATAAATTAGTCCTCATTTATGAAATGTATTTTATAATTAATCTATATTTAATACGAACCAAACGCGCCGGTTTTTACCTGTTGTGCAAGCCCACCTCACAAACCCCGAGGCCCATCACTCGCAACTCGCGTGTCAGGTCCTACAACACCCCCCCCCGGTCTCACTCTCCGTCTCTCCGGCGTTCCAATCCAATCTCCGCCGGCGCCCCTCCCTCCCACAGCGCCGCCATGGACGAAGTCGTCAGCCAGGTAACCATCCACTGGCTCCTCCTAAACCCCGGCCTCCTCCTCCTCTCTCTCTCTGACGCGGCGGTGGCCGGGCTGGGTGGCTGCAGATCCTGGAGAAGCAGGTGCTGTCGGCCGCGAAGGCCGTGGAGGACAAGCTCGACGAGGAGATCGCCGCGCTCGACCGCCTCGACCCGGACGACATCGAGGCCCTGCGGGAGCGCCGGATCCAGCAGATGCGCCGCGCCGCAGAGCGCCGCGCCAAGTGGCGCGCGCTGGGGCACGGGGAGTACGCCGAGGTCCCGGAGAAGGAGTTCTTCTCCGCCGCCAAGGCCAGCGAGCGGCTCGTCTGCCACTTCTACCGCGACAACTGGCCCTGCAAGGTTCGGGACTTCTTTCTCGTTAATTATTGTGGATTGGCTTGGTCCTGATGCGGATCTCGCGGTGAACTGTGTTCTGTTGGGAATTGTATATGTATTGCCTTGTGCTGTGATTCGAGTAGATCAAGATCAGATCATACAGTGTTGGTCGCACACTCGCAGTATTGTGCGTATTGCATGCATCGGAGTCATGGATGATATAATCCACAAGATTTAGTGATAGCAGCTCCATTTTTAAAGATTTAGTCTTTTTTTTTAACTTTCTGTCATTGATTTGTTGACACTAACTTCAACTCTTTTACCTGATGGATTAGATGGAACTTAGACACACGTTGCTTATTATGCTGTCAATTTAGTCCACACCCAAGTTTTTTTAGGCATATCACCCAATAAGTTCAATGCCTACTGTTACTTAGCAAAGTGTATTTGGCCCAACAAATCAAATTGATCAAAACTTGGGAATTATGATTCTGGCATTGAAACATCTCATAGTTGAGTGCTTAGTCACAAAAGTTCCCGGAATGATGGATCGAGGAACGGAAACATGGAGCGAGGAACGCCGATTTTGAAAACTATGGTACGAAGGGGTACACCTATTAGGAACGTTTATTCGAAGGACGGAACGCGTCCCATTAGTTTCCGGAACGATAGTCCGGAACGATATCCAAATTTATAAAGCCACTGTTGTATAAATAATATGATTAACTGGATTTGTATATAACTTTAGGGCTTATAGGAAAGAAATTCATTCCATACCGAACTTTTCAGAATATTGAGAGTCAAAGGGCTAAAGTGAAATGAGGCGAATTCCTTATCCAGTCCACGTCTCCATCCAATCACGGCTCATCCCCCATCGTTTCTCCACGGCTCAATACTACGACGGCGGCGGCCTCTTCGCTGTTCCTTGGATCTACCTGCTGAGCTGCCCTTCGCGCCTTCCTGATGGCAAAGACCGGCGAGCGGCACGGCCAGGCTGTCGGGCTGCATGGCTCCCGGAGGAGGCGCGGCCATGAGGGGCAGTGGCCGCGCTGCCGCGGAGGCGCAGACCAGCACGACGGGGCTGCGTGGCCGCGGGAGGAGTCGCGGCCATGCGGAGCGGTGGGCTGCGGCGCTGTGATGCTTCGCCCTGGCGGCGAGCCGGTGCTCCTGGTGGCGCCGCGTTCCAGACTCCCAGGTGACCAAATTCCACCTTCATTCTGGACAACGACCCAAGCTTCGTTCCTCCCGCGAACCAGGCTTTGTCCTGCACTCCCGCTTCGTTCCCGTTCCTCGACCGGGGACGAAGTTCCCAGGACACGGAACGCTGGTCCGTTCCGCGTTCCGTGTGACTAAGGTTGAGTGCAGGGTGATAGTTATGCATGCACATACCCATGCTCCTGGTGGCGCCGCGTTCCTGACTTCCAGGTGACCAAGTTCCACCTTCATTCGGGACGACGACCCAAGCTTCGTTCCTCCTGCGAACCGGGCTTCGTCCCGCTTCGTTCCCGTCCCTCGACCGGGGACGAAGTTCCTGGGACATGGAACGCTGGTCCGTTCCGCGTTCCGTGTGACTAAGGTTGAGTGCAGGGTGATAGTTATGCATGCACATCCCCATGGTTGTCTAAAGTAGTATACTGCCTCTTAACTTCTTGCTAAATCTTAGGCCTCCAATGTGAGGCACCACCAATTGTTCTATACCAATCAGTGATCAGTGTGATATTGCAAATTCAATTTTAGATATCCATTGCTTCAGTCTTTATGGTTATCTAATCCATACATATATTGCTCGAGGTCCACTTCCTACAACGAAATGAGATTTGAACCACATGATCTATAATCAAGATCTCATATACAAGAATTGAAAGCAGTGTTTCAAGGCGTCACATAGGCGTCCGAGTGGACCCAGCTTGCCTCGGGGAACAGTTATGCCTTGTCGCCTAGGCGATAAGGCGTACACAGCTTGCTTGGAGATTGAAAGATCATATTATCTAACTGTAATGCGGCAGTGCAGCTGGAACTGAGGCATACTCCATAGCTGTAGATTAGCACAATGCTTTGGCAATTTGTGGTGGGTCCAAAGTGCCAAGATATGCAGGTCAATTCTTGTATGGTTTATATAGCAGAAAGTTAAATATAACCCAACATTTATAATTTGATGCTCGGGCCTAACTTTCAGTTGATTATGTCAGAAAAAAAAACTTCAATTGATCACAATCATTCGTGGCAAGTTGTATGATGCCCAGTTTGGCACAACTCCAGCTCTGAGGTCCTGGTTGGATCTGCAGCTTGTACACTAAATTCAAGTTGTTTAAATACTTACATCTTATCTAAACTGTAAACAAAATGATTCACCTAAATGCTTTCTACATGTCTATATCTTCAGCTCTAGATCCAAGATTTTCTGGAGCTACAAATACCCAGCTCCAAGAAATCTTGGATCTGGCTCCCTGCCAAACACGTATGACATGTAGCCACGTAGGTCTATCCCCATCAAGTAAGGAGTTTTTAGCTAATAATACTATTTCCTATTTGTCCTGAACAGTCAAACTCACGACGCACGAGGTTTTATATGCATTTATTAGCTGTCCTGTAAGTTGTGCATTGCTTATGTCTACAAGTGATAATATTCTTTGATCCGTGATCATCATTTGAAATTTACACCTGAGAAGGCATGTGTTTCCTAGCTCTAGATATGCATAGACTTCGTATGAAGGGTTTGGCATTTAGATCTACAACTTAGAAGTTTGAACTAGTTGGTGAACATGCAATCAATTTTTTGCTCGTCGTCTTTTGTTTCTAAGAACAGGACATAGCCGCTTCCACTACAATGAATTTGACTGACTATGGTCAGATTTGCTCACACTGCCAATGTGTTGGTGTTGTGTACTATAGAGTTTTCAATATTCCTGAGAGCATTTTTCTCTTTCTAGTGGTTGTTGTTTAAGTTAGGTGTGGGCATATGGCATTCATCAAGGTGATTGGTTAACAAGAAGAGGTAATTTCTGCATTCTTCTGAATAAATGTGGTGTTGTTAGGGCCCATATACCACTGGGTCAAGTCGGCTCACTAATGTGCTGACCTGACCTAAGCCATGGGAACACCCTCCATGCCCTCCCTGTCTCTATTCTCAATGCCCTACACCCTACTACATGCACGCACATAGCGGGTGATGATAAGCTTCTGTAGATCCAAGGAATATGTTGAATCTTGATGTACAATTGGGAAGATAAAAAATAAAATTATCTTTCCCCTCACTGTGTTCCTGAAAAGCATGCGCGTAGATATACTGGGAGGTTTATTTTCCAATGATAATTCACACTGACAGTAGTAATACATTGATTAACCCTTCTGGCAATCAATGATAATTCAGTACACATGAGATGTTGGCATTGTGCTGAATTTTATACTTTTTAGAAATGCTAAATATCCATGACCTGGAGAATTCTGAACATTAAAGATAACATAATAGTTAGAGCACTGACACTGTTATAGATCAAGATAGTTTGAGCCGTACATGATGCTGCCCAAGCATTAGCAATTCGACCACCAATCGTTGTCACCATCTATTTGCTGTCTATGTATGTGCTGGTCAGTGATTACAGTGGTTTCTAGCACACTGATCAAATGTTGAATGGCTCTTTCATAACATATTTCAGTCATATGACTTTAGTCCCTAGATCTTGCTGCATTTTTTTGTTCTGTAATCTGTACGTCACCTGTTAATCTTGTATTAGCATCTTACAGAAATTTCTCTGAGTAATCTCTATTTGGAATACTGATTTGGAAGGTCAGCCAAAAGTATGAAGCTGACCTTATCTGAAAAGGATTTTGTACATGACTAGTGTGTTGATCAACTCAAAAAACTTGCACACTGAAAGAGCCTTTCGAGTAAATATATGTTGGATTATCTGTTATCAACACATTCAAATGTATGTCAAAGTGTGTACCTTTAGCAACATACCCCCCAAAATAATGATACTTTATTGTTAGGATTTGTCAATATGAGCTACTGGGTGTTGTTTTGGATAAATTTTCTTTCATATCTTGCCCTCTTTCTGCACTATGGCACCACCTAAAAAATATTCCCAAAAGACCAATTTACTAGGAACTTAACACAGTTATGCAGTTATGCAGTTATCACTTGTCAGTTTATGTGCAATTGTTGGATGTCTTCTGCACCAAAGGTGTGTTCTTGGAGTTGGAGTTCTGATGTCCCAGCTAGTGGCATGCTGCTGCTCATTCTTGTTTTGGCACCTCATTTGAGTGAATGTGTGGACTGCACCTCTAGTTATAGGATTTGTTTGGATACATGATAATCTCCTCCTTCAATCCATACATATTTGGGAGGGATTGAGGTTGAAATTAGTTCATTCTATATTCCCATCCACATGGATTGAGGTGGAATGAGTCTATCCAAACAAGCACTTAGTGGGCTGTTGCTGTGCTCCTCCTTTTTCCAGGATTTTGGCGTTTCTGGAATTGGATGATAATTGACATGTAGCATAAACCAATGGTTTGCACTGATATCTGCACATTTATGTTGTGGGAGCAAATCAAAGATAAATGAGCGTGCTTGAGAAATACATTAAGATATGCACATTTATCTGCACAGGGATTTTAACAAAGTGATTGAGCAAAAAATTGTGATGGTTGAGACCATAGTTCAAGCTGTTAGAGAACTCCACTTGAGAGGGTAGCCTATGGCCACCTGGGCTCTGAGTTCTTGCAAGTTGTGTGGGTACCTCTCTAAGAGGTCTTTCCTAAATGCGTTGCAACTATAATAGACAATTTCTCCTTGTTTGAACTCCCTCCCCTGATGCAAAGTTGGGGGGTAAGTTTCTTGTAAACATGTTAGCCTTGAAGTAGGGTGTGATACATGGTCTGAGTTGGGATAGGTTTGGCTGTGGGAGGATTATCAACGAGTGAAGGTTAGTGGGAGAAGATGAAGATGTGAGGGCTAAAACTGATATTTCTGCAAAGATATTTTTTAATGGCTAATGTTTATCGTTGTTGGTTTAAAAGTAGCCAATGCTACTAATCAGTCGCGTGAATGTGTTAAATCATTATTCTTCTTCATCATCATCTTCTTTTTTTTTTTGTGAAAGACCAGCACGTGACTCACGCACACTAAACCCCATGAATACACGCACGCAAACCCTACCGCTATGAGCATCTCCAATATACGGGGCCGGTGGATCCAATCTTAAAATTCACGAAGTCACCACAGGCACCTCGCTGTTGACGAGAATGTCGCTTATCACTGAAAGAATAGGCGCCAGCTAATTCATGGAATAAATCTAGGAAAATACTAACCCATGCTGAGTCGAGGACTCGAACCCGGGTGGACATGCTCCACCACAAGGAACCTTACCAACTGACCTACGATCAGTTCGCCGTTATATATCATTCTTCTGGATACTACTGTAGGCATAGGTTGACTTCCTGAGTTTGCAACCCTGATAAGTGATAACGATCTTTCTATTTCCACATCCAGTAGGGATATTCAGAATTCCATATAGATCTCTTACATATGCTTTATTATAACCTTTTGAAACCAATACTGCCCTTAGGAGTTTGGTTCGTGGCAGCACCTAGCCACCTATCCGTGTTCTGCTGCTCTCATCTCTGCTTAGCGACTTGCTAATATTTCACAAAAACTTGTCTTTTTGAATGCATTAAATAATAAATACTTAAGGTGCAGTTGAAATACAGGAGTGTGGATTTCGGAAGTCTACAAAATCAGAAGATAAGATATCACTTGAATCAGTAGACGTGGTATTGGGGTTGGGGAGGCATCCGAAGGAGGTTTAGGAATGGAGCATGTAGTATACTAGGATGAAGTATCTGCTCTTCCTCAATTGCTTCCGATTGCGCCACCAATCTGAAGCAGCTTAAGTTCTACCCTTCCTCTACTATTATACACTCCCTTTGTGGCCTCTTCCACCTCAACATCTTTGGTCTTGCCATCTGCACCATCCTGTGATTCTGGAACTTCTCGTGAAGTACACCACTTCATTTTTCCTTTTCCAGGTCCATGAGGCTTGAATTGTCCCCACAATCACTTCCTTTCAAGTGCAAAGTTTGTTCCTGTTGCCATTTGTCCTCTCTAAATTGTCACCTTTGGTTACAAGATAGAACTCCGAGAGTCTGCTAAGTTTTCTTTGACAAGTGTAGTATGGTTTACATTCCCGAATGTTCACGTCCATACAGCTTCTTAAGAGAAATTTAAGCATTTGTAACCATTTTGACCTGATGCATACCAACAATTTTACACTGAAGTAACTAAGGGTGGCACTTGGGGATCAATTTGCTAACTAAAGGTTGGTGATCTCGTGCAACTAAACAGTTTAGGTTACACCCATTTTTGCCTATGAGAAGCCAATCTTGGTGAGTTCAATACCAAATATTTCTACGGGATGCGATTGATGATATAAGCTGTGCCATAACTACTGTCTCATTCCAAAAGTACTTGGGAATTCATTTGGAACATGAAAAATCATGCTACCTCCAACAAAGGTTGATTATTAGTCCCCTACAAAGATCAACCATTCAGACAATGAACTTCTTATTCCTTACTTTCATTCTTGGCTTCTGAGAAGAATGATAATGAGTTGAGAGTGCATGATGGAATAATACATTATCTGTACAGGGCTATGCTTTGATGGCAGCAATCATTTGAAGGATTGATTTAGCAACTTCATTGCATTTCATTACTTACAGACCCTTAATAGCCTGTGTTTTTTCCCCTTCACCCAGCCATTAGTTTGCATTGCATCATGGTCTTCCACGACTACTTATAATGGGCCTTGCAGTTTGCACCCATTATGTTGTTGGTTATGCTTGTTTGCTAGTTGTGGGCCACCAGATGCACGTGGTTCTTCTGCATGCCTTTCTATGACATGAATGTTTCATGATCTGAGGCATACATGTGAAAGTAATATAAAGGTTGCACTGGAGCTGGATTCATGATTTTCCTATCATGAATGCATTCCATTTTTTTTGTATGACAGTTTTCTGCTCTCTTAATGGAGCACTTGACATGCACATTTGAACTTTCAATGTGGTTTGGGTTGCATAGATGCCATTTTGTGTAGGAAAAAGTCACAAACGTTAATCTCAATTGACTACCTTTCCATTATAACTTCAAAGTTATTGTTCCTTATGTTTATATATTCTTGACCCTGTTTAGTTCAGTCATGATCTATTGATTGCGTTGGTTATTCGCACCTGTGGCACCAGTGATGCCTTGTCCAATCTTGCACTCTATTTTCTCACATCACTCTCTTGATCTACAGGTTTTGGACAAACACTTGTCGATTCTTGCGAAACAGCATGTAGAAACACGGTTTATCAAGGTTCATGCTGAGAAGGCTCCCTTTTTGACGGAAAAGCTCAGGATCGTTGTCCTTCCAACTCTTGCTATAGTAAAGAATGCTAAGGTTGAGGATTATGTGGTAAGTGAACACTCATGCTAGCAGACCCTTAGCTTTGTATTTAACAACTTAAATCATTTCTTTTCTTCTGGTATCGCAAGGTCGGCTTTGACGAGCTCGGTGGCAAAGACGACTTCAGCACCGAGGATCTGGAGGAACGTCTAGCGAAATCCCAAGTGATCTCCTTCGACGGAGAAGGGTCCACCTATGCATCGAAGCAGGCTACCGCCGCCAAACGAAGTGTCCGGCAATCAGGCACGGGCGACGACTCAGACTCCGAATAGCTCTTCCACTGTATCTAAAAGGGTTATACCTCAGAGGCTAGTTGGCTTCCATGCCAGCCTGCCCTGTTATCCTTATCAGTAAAATAAAATGTTAGTCCAGTTTTGAAAAAGCTTAACCTGGGATTGATATATCTTAGATTCCCAAGATCTGAAGCTACATAGAGGTTGTGCCTGAGCTGTTGTATAGTGATGCCTTGTTGATCACATCAGAACAAAGGAAAAGGCTGCCAGAAACTTTGCTATTGTGAGTGAGCTAGCCTTGTTCATGATCATGGTGCCATGAATGAGCGGTCTCAATCTAGGAGCCCATGTGCTCATCATCCTCTGCATCTCTGTACAACATGGCTGCAGCTTCAATAGATCCTGTGCCGTGCCGAGTCGCCTTTTCTGCTGCGGCTCACTCATTTCCCCATGTGCTCATCATTGAGCATCCTGATCGTCAGATCAAAAGGAGAAGGGTAAAAGGTGACCCGATCACTCTGCTGTGCGCAGATTGTGCCTGACGGCAGCTTGAATGCCAGCAAATTTAGGGCGAGCGAGATTCAATTCCAGTTTCAGATCGGTCGGTTGGTATGGCCGTATGAATGCGCCTTTTTTCTGGGATGATTTATTGGGTGTGCTAGAAATGTCTGCATTGGCATGCATCGTTGGACGAACGCGATGCAGGTCAGTTCTCTTTCATGTCCGATTCAATTGTCTTTCTTGAATAACCGGTACCTGCAGTGGGGGAGCTTGCGCTCGAATTCAAAACTAGTTCAGCTTTAGTTGGGCGAAATTGTAGACCGGATGTTATATTCCGAAACTCGATGGGTGAAAATGGTGGCATAAATACAATCGCCCTGTTCGTCCGGCTGTTGGCTGGGCTAATTTGTTCTGAGAGAAAAGTACCGCTGGCTGGTGACTGGTGGCTGATTTTTTCTGACTGGTGACCGGTGGCTGATTTTTTTTGAAAGAAAAGTACTGATGGCTGGTGGCTGATAAGCCAAACGAACAGAGCAATGCCACTGCTGGAGCTCTGGCCTCTCTGTTCGTATATTTAAAAACAGAGTGAGGACCAAATATGCAGATGATTCCATACATGGTTTTTGGTTTGGGTTTGGTGGAAGGTTACATCAGACCCACGATTAGAGTGTTGGGAGAAGCGAGAACTTTGTTCCAACTTTTTGGTATACGTATATTAGGAGCACACAATTATTGTTGGCGTGTGTAGAGAAGTTTCTATGTGGATTCTTGCTACTTCCTAGTCTTTTTCCTCGCCGGAGATGCCAAGAATCAGCAGAGAACCAAATGCATTGAGAACGTTTCAGAGTCCAATTGGGACCCAGTTTACTATATGATTTTGTGCGACTCGTTTCTAGCAGGAACACAAAAAAAACAACAACGTCATTCGTGTTGTTTGCAATGGCGCATTGACTCGATCCCACAAGAAACGTCTATAATACCCGCATACTTAATCCAATGACGCAACACGACACGACGGCACTTTTGTCACATTAATCTACTTTGGCCGGCCACTAAATAAACTAGGGTTTAAGTCCCTTGCTTAGGACACCTAATGGATGATGTGCATCAGCCGGACTAACAAAAAGGCGGTATTAGTTCTGACTGAGACTACCAAGACCTTGACATGATCTCGAGAAAGAACACAAGAAGGAGGCGACAGAAAAGGATTTGGACTAGGAGGTTTAGAGTTGTTAGAAAGCATCAGTAGGGAGAATTGTTCATATATTTAGTGCTTGGAACTTGTATGGTAGCTTGCTAGAGAGTTGAACTTGAACACTTCAACGGAACTGAAATAAAAAGCTCTAGTTAACAAGTTCCTATTCCATCAATATCGGAAGAAAAGAGGGGGGAAGGCTCCTATATTCAGATCGGTCGCAGTCCAAGTGATATGATTGGAGCAACATAATTATTTAGCTATTAAATCATCAATATATCACAGGTTGAGTATAGTTCGTTATCTTGAGAGTAGGAGCAATATAGTTACAAAGCTATTTTTTGGAAGCTAAATTCTGGAATGAATCATAAATTGCTAATAAATCTAACTTATAGTCTATCTATAACAGTTTTCAAATGTAATATGATTTGCAGCGCTAACACGAGGATGATCTCGAGTCTCGACACCTCATAGGTGACAAAATCTACATCATAGCTTTGACAATAAACCTAACGAATATATATATTAATTCTCATAAGTGGCATGATCTGTGTTACTATGACGGTATGGACACCTCAGAAGAGACATGGTATATATATCTCTAATGATGACAAGTTACACGATTTCTCCACAATGGCGTCACCAATTTAGCACCTATAACAATTTAATGGGTTCTCAAAGAAGAGCAATGAGGTTTGCGTCACCAATTTAGAACATATAACAATCTACCTCACCGGTTGGATTACAATGGCTAGAAATAAAGATGCAAGATACAAATGCTGACAACACAGTAGTTTGCCACTCGTGGTTGCGCATCCTTGGAATCCCAAGCTCCCAGCACAAGACGAGATGGTTAGAAAACACATACACTTGTTTGAAATGTTCAGAAATAAGATATCAATATGGACCGCTTATAATGACCTAAAGGATAGTCTATGACGATTCTCAAAAGTGATAGGATTTTCGTTGCTAGGATGGTATAGGCACCTAAAAAAGGAACAAAAAGGTTGACGCACACATAATGACAACCATGACACAATATAATTCTCAAAAGTGATAGGATTTTCGTTGATAAGATGGTCTGGAAACCACAAGAATTCCATTGTCATAAAAAAAATGAACCTAACAGCAAGTAAAGCAAAATTCTCAAAAAAAAAGACACGATATGCATTGACAAATTTACAAAAAATTAGAAAAACAACATCACGGTAAATTTGAAAGTACACAGAATAACTTGATGATAGTCTACAAAAATGCTCGAGATTGATATGTGGATTTTTTTTCCATTGCTACAGTCCGAAAGAGACAGGATACACACCATGCCAAGGCAAAATAAACCTAACGATATATAATCTGTAGCAATTCTGAAAAGCAACATAATCTATGATGTGTATATATCTCAAAATATACATGATTTATGTCTCTCATTAAATCACCTCCACATAATAACAAACCTAATATTAAGCTAAAAAAACCCTGAAAAGAGACAACAAACCTACCAATAATTCGCAAAATTCCTCCGAAGGCGACCGGGATCTTCATCGCAAAGGCGTCGACACCTCACAAGCTGGACTACCAATTGTCATCCACCAATGGATTTTTATTCTTCTAGAGACAATCCGAAAAGACTGAAAAAGGAAGAACCGAAATACCCCGGCCACGCCTCTTTCACGCTCGTGGACGCGCATCCATGGCGCCCCAAGCCCCCAGCAAACGTGCACCCACATACACACACCTGTTGGGAGGGAGAGAATCCCATTCCTCTCCCACCAACAAAAGAAAAACTGGGATAAAGTTGCATTGCTATTGCTCCAGGCATCCTTCTCACTTTCACCCAGCCCATGCCATGCACACGCGTACACATGAACACACACAGTGACATGGCAAGACACACACACACACACACAAAAAGAAGAAAGAAAAAACGGTAGATTCGGCAGCACACAGGAAGAGACAGCAGTCATGGTCACCTTTGCAAGCAGCATCCCTTTGCTCGCTGCCTTTCTGCTTGCTGCTGCTGCCTTTTTGGAAGAGGCAGCAGGCAGGTGATGAGGGGAAAAAGCGATGCGATCATGGCGTCTGGCCCCATGGCCTTTTGGGCCTCCCCCCATAATTTCGTGCTAGAAGAATCCGCCATGGGTCTCTCCGACTCCGATCATGGTGGGTTGCAGCTGCTAGATAGTGCCAACAAGACAGGGCTAGTAGGTCTTCTCATGCATCTCGTCGATCAGGAATTCATCATCAGGGATCACCTTTCTGCCTTTATGAATGGGATCACTCATGCACTGGCCACTGAACCCATGCTGCTGCTCCCACTGACGGGATGGGATTCTGTCAAGCTGCATGATGTGCTTCCCAATCTGTCATGCTCGATCCTTGTTCTTTGCCGTTCTGCTGATAGGATTGATCTGTCATGCATCCCCAGAAACATAAATTCCAGGTTCAACTAAAAGACACAAGAAATGGAAATTAATGTGATTCTAAGACCCAGCTTGGCAAATCAGCTCTCATCCTCGACTTCTACGGCAAAAGACAGTATTGCAAATGGATCGACAAAACAAAGATGTTTTTCGCAGTGTTTTCCCCCCTTAAGCGAATGTTGTGCAAGCAAAACTATTCTTTGGAACCAAATGTATGATAATAGTTCGAGTTCTGTTTTAATTATTACGAGAGCGTAATTTGGCATTCACTGAATGTTTCCTGCACGAATGTGTACAAGCAAGTATGAGATGACATATTGTGGTGCCATCGTCCCAGTTAGTGGGCCAACAGTTTCTTGTTTGACAAAGTTGGTTCTTTCTGCCCTCATGGAATCCATGGCCACAAGCAACTTGGTCAAGGTTCTCCTGATTACACTCACCTTTTTGCTCCATTTTTTCTTCTGGAAAAGATGACTTCCTTTTCTCAGTTCCGTTTTTCACGCACTGCTTGCAAGTTAATTGCAGGTCCTAGTCAGGATCTAACAGAAAGTGCTCACATTTTCTTCAACGGCATGGGCATTTTTTTGTTTTCTATTTGACAGCATGGGCATGCTTGAATTATCTGTTTTCTACTACATTTATTTTCATCATATACACAAACAGTTCCATGAACGGTTGAATAATACTTAAACCACGTTGCAGTGATGTTACAACTATTTGGGCAAATAAATGGTGGAGAAAATAGCAGAGGTTGTAAAATATTTCTAGAATGGTTATGAGTCCCCCTTTGTCATTTGATTTCATTTCCACAAGTTATTTGATCTGGTCAATTCAACCATTCCCCTTTTGTTGACAAGAAGCAAGTGGAAAAGCATGCATGGATGTTCATGAGGAGCTAGCTAAAGGAGATGGATGGAGGAAAGAGCACACCACATGACCAAACCAACCCAAACCAGCAACAACAGGCAGACCAGAGTTAGGTCTGGAGCAAAAGCAAATAAATGGATGCACATGGAAATGCAGTTGGGTGTGGGGGGCCCTGTGGGGGTGTGGGTATAGGCCCCACTCTCCTTTTCAGTTTTAAAGTCTCTCATGTCCTTTCTTGTTTGATTCTATGAACCTGTAAAAGGCATGCATCTTTCAGCCATTCATCTTTTTGGACTTCTTTTTCTTCTGATCCCATTTGGCTTGGCTTGGCTACGGGATGCCTTCTAAGAAACGGCTCTTCAGAGTTATCATCCATTGTGGCCAGCCTCCCAAGTGGCCTCTTTTGTGCCAGAGGCTGATGATCCTCTAGTTGACTGAATCACCTGTTAAAGCATTACAAAAAAAGAGAAGCCTTCAACCTTGGCATGATTTGTTGTTAGGGGATTTGATTCCAACTTTGGATCAATGCACATGTTGCAGATTTGTAACTACTCCAGTCGGAAGCTGTGCCCGGGGCTCCATCAAATTTAAAAAGATTGGTCGTAGGTGGCCAAGTCACATTGAGAACTAGAAAAAGGTGTGGTCCAAGTGGAACCACTTTTGTGACTAATGCTAGGGAACAAATGAAGATAGGAAACTAGAAACACGGCTGCCAATTATACCGGCCTTTTTTTTCAATTGCGGAAAAGGCGTCGTCGCGAAAGCGAGGGAATATGTCACTCCCCACCTTACAATAATTATGAGAATAGACAGAGGCATAAATGCTAAACCAAATCATAATACATGTAACATTGCATCATGTTATATATATGGCACATATGAGGAATGGTAGGAAGTCAGGGACGACACACAACACGAGCAGTGCTAATCAATCATTCCAAAGACATTAACATGGATCATTACGCAGTTCATATCTTGATGTCATAAAATCACTAATAAATATATAACTACCTAACCACTCGACCTGAGTCCTATTTTCTCGACCAGTTGAATAAATCAAATTACTACCCTGTTTTATTTACTCGGCGGCTTGGACATCAGTTCTTACTCTTTCATTCATCATAAAAAAAGTTTCAAGATGCACATTTTGTTCTGCGATGACCTTCAAAGACAAGTGTTTTTTACTTCGCAAAAAAAAAACTAGGCTGCCCAAATAAACCCCCATTAGACCATTACAGAGGGACAGCAAACACTACTCGTGCACGAGCAACAGGACTTACTGACTTGCGAAACAGTGCAGGCACGAATGCATGATTGATCAGGGCCCGGGCACGACCATGAATGTGCTCGCGATCGAAGCCACAGGAGGGGCCAGGGCTTTGTTGGGCATGGTCTCCTTGGATCTTGCACGCAAGCAGCATCCATCTGTGTCTACTGATCGATGGATCATCATAGGGTGGTGGTACCTGCAGACTGATGCAGTCAGGAGACAAAAGGCTGTGGCGGCACTGAAACATGGCCTTTACTATTGTGACCATGGAAGGCCAGGGTGCTGGTGAGCATCAGCATCAGCCTGCTGTGAGTCACGCACCAGCTGTGACGGCTACTGGTGATTTCAGTGTAAAAAGTTCTGGCCTGTGGATGCATGAATGGGCTGAGATACTGCATTTTGTGTGCATTGGGTAGAGCATAGTATGCTTGCTTTGTAATGTTGTTTGCCGCAGGAGCAGGACCCTATCCAGTTGTGGGTCCGGGTTTTCTTCAGAAAGGAACCAAAGCTTCCAAGTTCCCTCTAACAAACAAGGTCCAAGGCCTTGTTTAGATCCCAAAATCAACTCCCAAATTTACTATGTAAAAAGAAGATTCTCCGTCACATCAAAATATCATAACATGCATGGAGTACTAAATGTAGATCAAATCAAAAACTAATTACACAGTTTTGTTGTGCTCTGTGAGACGAACATTTTGAGCCTAATTAATTAATTTTTTGATAATTTTTCACAAATATAAATGAAATGCTACAGTGACGCAATGATTACGAAGTGACATCAAACTCTCAAATTCGACCTCTCAAATTCGACGTCTAAACAAGGCCTAATATACATGTGGGAAAGGACTTAGTGTTAATTTTGCAGTCCTAACTATTTACCGTGTTTTTTTGTGCATAGAATCAACAAAATGTGGGTTACCTGACCACAGGACTCGGTCTAAGGCCAATTAAACTAAAAAAACATCACCATATATATTTATTTATAGAAGCTTGGGCTTATTAAAGAATATTCTTTACTTTACTTTTAACTATGGCATGCAGATCTGATCTAATTTTGAGATTGATGAAGTCACCTTAAACATCTCGTCGGATGAAACATGGCCTACCATTAAAAGAATAACACCTATTAAATATTAAAATAAATCTAGAAAAATTCGAACATATGTGTTGAGTCGAGGACTTCAAACCAGATGAGTAGGTTCTACCATAATCCACTTGTCGAAGGTCTTTGCTTTTTCACGAAGGAACCAAAGAGAGAAGTTTCCTCAAACAAGGTTTAAAAATAAATGTGAGGAGTTGAGTGTTTGCAATTTTGCTGTTTGAACTATTTCACCATGATTTTGGTATAAAATCTGTAATGCCAGATTATATTACCTCCATCCTCCAACTTTCTGTCTAGAGTTGAAACTACCATTCAAAGCCAAATTGTTGATCACTTTCACTCCCCACATGGGACAAGAGGCCAGAAAAAAAAAGCTGAAGTCACAAGTGATCGCGAGATCAATAAAAAGAGAGGGAGACGCATGAACGCATTAGCAGCTAAGCCTGCGCAAAAAGGCAACTGTCAGTGCCCACCAAGTCACAGCTAGCTTTTCCCCAAGCATGGTGACCGACTAAAACGTATCACCTACGAGCCCTGCAGCGGCAACAGCATTAGTATGTGAATGGGAGGGATCCAATCACCCAGTGACAAGTGGACCCCTGAAAGCCAAGTTTATCTGCCGTCCGATAAGGATGTAGACTTTTTTCAAAAAAGAGAAGGATGTAGATCTAACAGACCAACACCTCTCTGCTCTTCCGTGTCGATATAAGACAAAAATGGTGCACGGCCTTATCTTTTGTCACATGGAAAGGCACTTTAAACAATTGCCTTACCTTTTTGCAAAGGTTGAGTGACCCAGCATGATCAAATAAACAAGTCAGGGAGAGCTGCAAAGTACAGGCTCAAGTTAATAATAGAGCCAACTTGATGAATGATTAAAGAAAACGCCACTGCTATGCGTACACATGATCCACGTTCGGAACTCTATTATGAGTCACTGACAAATGGGGCCCGTCGCGGATGGGTTAGTTACTGATAGACTATTTTGCTGGTGAGAGCTTCAGGGGTACAATTCCTCCGGGTGACTAATGCAGCAGGCATGTAATGAGCACTTAACATAATAATATAAACAAGCATAGAATGTTTCCAAGTTGATTCGAGTTGGTGATCTGCCACATCAG
Organism: Echinochloa phyllopogon; assembly: GCA_033239725.1. Lineage (NCBI taxonomy): Eukaryota > Viridiplantae > Streptophyta > Magnoliopsida > Poales > Poaceae > Echinochloa > Echinochloa phyllopogon. The sequence goes on along the minus strand of BTCW01000015.1, from coordinate 14,190,509 downwards.
TGTGGGCCCGCAATTAGGCCGAAAAGTGGCCATTTGGTTTGGACCAGGAGGATTTTTCCATGGAGAAAACAACAAGATGCCTCAGTTCCAAATAAGTGTTGTGTTGGTGGATACAAACTATGCCACATAACCAGCACACATTAAATAGCTTCAGGTGTGGCTAAGCTCAGTGGCAGGGAATCACCTAATTGGCCAGATGACACACTAGGGCGCCTTTGGTTGGACTTTCAACGTGCTTGTGCTTTCAAAAAAGCCAAAAGCCCAACCAAAGGGGTTGGCTGTCATCTAAAGTCACAGCCAAAAGCAGTTTTTGTCTAGTACAAATTTGAAAGCAGCTCAGACCCGGCTTTCATTGGCTTTTGGGGTAAAAAATTACCCACCTGCAACTGATTAATGAAAACGGTTCGTTCTTTTCTTTTTTTGTCTCCCGACCCCGTCTCCTCGCCGTCGCACGCCCCCACCCTCCATCCGCTACCTGTCGCTGCCGCCGCCCCAACACCGGAGGCTGCCGCCGGTCGGACACCACCCCAGCGGTGTCGCCCGAGGCCGGCCGCAGCTAGGCGAGGCCTTTCCTCGCGTTGTGATGCGCTCCGCCAGAAGTCGGCGACCTGGAAGCTGGACCAGATCTCCTCCTCCGCCTCGGCGAGCTCGTCGTGCTTGGGCATTGCCGCCAGCAGCCAGTAGCAGAAGTCCATGGCAACCTCGTTCTTGTCCCTGGCCGCCGCGGCGCGTGGCCCACTGTCGGCGGCGTCCGAGGCGAGGAGGTCCACCATCTCCTTCTTATTGGCATGCTCGTCATCCTTCGTGGTGCTCCGAGGCCTGCGTTGGCCTCCCCCACGGCGCTGCCACCGCCGGTGCCTCCGATGCGATGGAGCGCGTGCAGCGAGGGCAACGACGCCCTGGTGCGGACGAGCTCCACGCTCCTGCTGCTCGACGTCTCAAGCGCACCCTCTTCGAAATTGACACCCAGGTTGGTTCGATTTTGCCCCCCAACAGCCCTATCTCCTCTACTCGCTTTCTGTTGTTCCGCAGGTTTTCTCCGTCGTTGACAAGTTCAAAGGGATGAAGATGGTGCTACCTATTGATTTTTGTAGAATGTCTATTGGAAATATTGTATCCTAAATATGTTTTGTGCGGTGTAAAATGGGAGAATATTTGTTCATGATCTGTTTGTTTGTTTGTACACGTAATGCCATTTTTTATGTAATACAATATATAATATTGTATCTTAAAGATGTTTTCTCTATTTGTTTATTGAGGATGAAGAACTTAAAAAATATTATTTTATCGGAGCATTACGCGTAGTTCATACTCAACATATAGTTTGACAGCACCTCTAACCAAACGGTCTTCTTCTTTTCCCACGGCTGCTTTTCCACAGCCCACGGCTCACAACAGCTTTTTCAAAAGCTACAGCCCAACCAAACACACCCTAAAGATAAAACAAAATCTATGGTGAATTTAATTTTGAAAAATAAACTGAGATAATCCAAGTGGGAAAGTAGAGGAAGCAAGAGATGTAAAAAGGCAAACCATACCACAAAGTGATATTTATCTGTGTGGTCAACCTTTAACCTCTCCAAAAGAATATGGAGAGATGTCGTGTTGTCATATGTAAAGTAGTGAGAAACCGGGAATACCTTTATATTCTTATTTTTTAAAAAACTTTTCGGAAATTATGAAAGTAGGGTTCGACATGGACCACGGCATGGCTAGGATTCATCACCCAACTCGGCCTTGAAAACGATGTGCGGAAATAAAAATTAAGCAAATTACACAAGAAGTCGGCAATAGCAATACACTTTGAACAAATAAAGGATCACACGTGTTTCTTCATTTTTTTAAGAACTAAATTGGAGCTTGATTATTATCTACAGCTAAAAGAGCATTATAATGCGTTCCATTTTTCAATTGTATCCTTCCATAGAATTGCCGAGACATATAGGATGAGGATGTATTGGTACATTCACATCAAACAAAGCAAACAACTCTGGATAGCGCAAAAAAGAAGTGATATATTCACATGTCAAATCTTTGCCACTTGATGCATACTGAATAGTTTATGCATCACAACAACTGATCTGATAGGAATTGAGTTTGATTGAGGGCTACATCATTATTTACTTCCTCTACACCATCAATCCTTGCAACATTAGGAAGAGCAAAAGAGGAACCTTTTTTTGTTTCAAGGAACATAGCTACATATATATATCAAAACTATAGACCACATTTGTAGTTATAAGATCTATAACCTCCATGCCTATTTGGTAGTCAAAAGGATGTTCTCCCTTCCCCACTATGTGCTTCATGTAGTAACCTCTCCCCAACCTTGTAACAAGGGAGTTCTCCTCAATATTTACATATCTACCATACAAAAGAATGTACTCTCCCCAATTCCCTCTCTACATGCCATCGATGGCGATTGGTACCGACGCTGGTAGCCCTTCTCGCCGCCCTCCCCACCTTGGCAATGACTTGTCTGTGACCCCTGCCGCGAGGCAGACAACAGCACGGCCATTGTGATGCTTCATGTTGCGCCACAACTGTCCAATGCTGGGCATAACCACTTTCTCGGTCCAGTCCTCAAGCTTCTCGTCAGTGAGCCAGATGCTGCCAGCCATCCGGTCAATGGCATCTTCATCGATTCTGAATGAGGTGCTGCTCCCAATGAGCGACTCGAACTTCGCTGCCATGCAATCTGTGACATTCTTCCTAAATGGCCCAAAGTCAACTGGCCGGAACACAATGGCATCGTCAACAAGATTCAATAGATCAGAGTCAGGGGCTGGTGTTACATGCTTGACCACAAGGTGCCCTTTCTCCTGCTCATGTTCCACAGAGAGATCACTGGAGTTCCGTGAGCCCTCAGTGTCATCCAGTGCCCCAACCGCTAAATTTAGGTCAAGTGATAGACCATGCCCACCGAACAATTCTTTGGCTAACTTCGCCGGGCGAGCATCATCACATAACCAATCCGCTCGGTGCTTGACCTGCTTGTCCCCAATTGAGAGCTCTAGCTGCCAATTAGAGTTTGCTAACTCGAACATCCTTCCTTCATCTTGGAGCAATGTTTCAAACTTTGGTCCCTTGAGTTCCTTAGGTAACCAATTTGTGGTGAGAACAAAAATAACATTGCCAAGGCTTACCTCACGGCCCCTGGAGTCTGGCAGGCGACCAGTCTCCATTGCCCGCTTGATCTTTCCCCGCACAACAGTGTCCACTTGATCGATACCCTCGAGAACAATAACCGAGAAGGGATTTTGCCTAACTGCCTCAGTGACACGGTCAAGCGAGGTTTTACCCCAGAATCCCGCGTTGAGTCCATTACCATCTTTGCCCAGCCGGGAGTCACTGCCAAAGTTTACAACTACTGGTTGGGTGTTTACCATCAGCTCAGACAATGCATTCACCATCTTCCTCTTGCCTGCTTGGTCAGGACCAACAAACAGGAGCCACATGTCACCCCTTGTCCCGATATTACGCCGCTTCCCACTGCCTGATCTGCATTGTATTACAACAGCAGCGATTGCTGAAGCAGCATCAGATTGCCAGCTGACCTTCTCTGTAAGCCCCTTGAGGAGCCTCTTGAATGATTCGATATCAGAGATTCCTGCTATCTTAGCCTTTTGCATGGCAGTTAGCCCCTCTGTGTAACTCTCCTTCTGGTCTTTATCCACAGTAGCACCCGGATCCAAGGGACCAAGCACAAGGTCGGTCTTCACCGGGCTGCCTGGCGGACCCTTGCGAAGCTCGGACGTAGGGGTACTCTCTGCCTTCTCCCAGCTAGTGCTCATCTTAAGGGTGGGAACAGTAGCCCTGGCAAGTAGTTTGGGCTCAATGGGTGGGCGTGGACCGAAGGCAGCCAATGGCATGGAGAGAGCTGGTGCTCCAGCACGGGTGCCATGGGTACGGGAGCAAGTCTCACGCCATTTCTTCTCAAGCTCTTGGGCAGTCTCCTTCCATTTCAACTCTTGCTCCTTGGCCTGTAAAAGAATGGAGGACTATATCAATCACCAGTCCATTTGAACAAACGCTGATTTTACAGGTTAACATAGAGAAAAGACACAAACCTGTTGCTGATCACAGCTGGGCTGCAGCCAGTGTGGCAAACCAGGCTTAGCAGCCTCAGGGCGCGATGCCGGCTTGTCCTTCCGCTCTGCTGCAAGCTTGGCAAGCTCACGATCATAGCTACCCTTGCAAAGCAAGCACAGAGCCGGCTTAGCCATGAGAGGCTGGTCACCCCCTGCCCCCGGTGGCCATCGGAGAGCTGTTGGTGTCACTGGCATAGGCCGAAGAGTAGGCGATAACATCCCCACCGAATTGCCAAGGATTCCGGTGCCTCCAGGCCTACAAATTCCAATAATTGATCAGATTGGGTAGACTAAACGTAAGCTTTCCATCGCATAGTACAAAATTATTAGTCTAGTAGTACACCAGAAAAAGGCAACACACTTTTTGGGGTTGCACTAGTCATAATAAACTATTCAACTGTAGTAAAAAAATTTCTTAACATAACGATATATGCAGTTCTCAACGTGTTCGAGAAAAAACTGTAGTAAAATTTTGGTTATCAACCAAATTAACTTTTCCTCATCTGGTCCAATAACACACACAAAAAATTACATGAAACCTGAATAATCAAAATAAAAACAACAAGAACATCACAGGACATGGTAAATCCAACAAACGAGCAGAAAAAAAGGCGAAGAAAAACGCACCTCAGAGCAGCGCCGGCGAGCGGCGCGCCGCGGGCGATGGGCACGGCCTGGAGGTCCCACTCGGCCTCCATGGTTGGGTGGTAGACCTTGCAGCGGAGGTAGGTGGCGCACGCGGCTGTACCGACGACCCAGACCTTGCCGCTCCCGAACCGCCTCTGCAACCGCGCCATCTCTGACACCACCGCCTTGCCCGCGTCGGACGCCGCAGCTGCCGGCCCGTCCACCAGCCACTTGAGGTCTCCAAGATCAAGAACCACCGCGCCGTGGTCCGCGAGGAGCCTGTCGACCACCGCGCCGAGGTCTCCGATCCTCGCCGCCATGGCTGCCTTGTCGCCCGCGAGCTTGGCAAGCTCCGCCTCGAGCGGCAGGACCTTGGCTCCGGCGAGGGCAGGTGACCCGGCCGTCGGGATCCTCCGGACGGCTTCCTTCAGCACCGCGTCCGGCCCCGCGTCGCCCACGAGCACCGGGTTCCGGCGCGCCGGCTTGAGCATGACGTCGAGCACCTTGCGCGCGTCGTCGCCGGCGCCGGCGCCGGCACCCGCGGCGGCCGCCAGGCGGGGGTTGACGTAGGCGTTGGCGGCGCCGAGGCGAGGGAGCGGAGATGGGCACGGGGAGAGGGGCGTCGTCGTCGCGGCGACCGCAGGGGTGGAGATGGCGGCGGCGGCGGAGGGCGCCGGCGAGGGCGAGGCGAGCGACTGCTCGATGGTGGACTTGACGGCAGAGGAGGAGAAGGACGCCTCGCGCATGACGCGGCTGACGGAGGGGTCGTCGAGGATGGAGAGCACGAGCTGCTCGAGCTCGACCTTGACGGCGAGCAGCGGCTGCTGCGCGGCCTCGGGGCATCCCCGGCGCTGCTGCGCCTGCGCGCGCTTGAGCGCCGCGACGAGCGCGTTCGACACCGGCGGCCCGGTCCCCTGCGCCGCCGCCGCCGTCGCCGAGGCCGCGGCCGGCAGCCTGTCGAGCGCCACCGAGAAGCAGAGCTCGAGCGCGCGGCACTGCAGCGGGTGCGCGCCGCCGCCGGGGGCGGCGCCAGCGCCGGCGTCAGGACCGGGCCCCGCGGCTGCGGCGGCGCGGGCGCAGGCCTGGCGAAGCAGCCCCGCCGGCGCGGCGAGGAGCGCGGCAGCGACGTGGAGCGGCGTGGTCTGGCCGTGCCTCCGGCGCGCCGCCTCGTCGATGGCCCGCGCCAGCGCCGCCGCCGCCTCCGGCGTGAGCGTCTGCTGGATGGTGCTGAGATCCGCCCTCATCGCCGCCGCGCGCCGCTCATCAATCGATCAGGGGACCCCGGAAGAAAAAAGAAAGCAAACCTCCTTTCGCCGGGTAATAACTACTAACTAGTAGTATACCTACCTTGGCCCGTCGGCGCCCGGGGAGGCGGGCGGAGGAGGGTGGAAAAGGGGAGGCTTGGAGGGGAGCGGATGTATCGAGAGGGAGAAGGAGCAGGAAGGAAGGAGTCAGGTAAGGGCAGAGAGAGAGAACTGAACTACTAGTATAAAGAGCAGAGGAGCAGAGAAAGAGGGGAAGGAGGCGAATAGAATCTTCGTCTCCTACTTCCCGTCGTCGCCGCATTTCACCACCACATCCCCGTCTCCTTGTTACCCGCGGCCAAGGGAAGGAGGTGAATAGATTTTTTTTCCCCCTCTTTTCCTTTCTCTTCTTTAACAAACATTTATTATATATATGTTTTATTTGTTTTGTGTTTCCTGTGGAGGGAGTGTGACCTCTCCTATTCATTTCGTCCACACAGGTCTAAGGGGGTGTTTGGTTCCCTAACTAAACTTTTAGTCCCGTCACATCGAATGGAAGAATGCTAATTAAAAGTATTAAATATAGATTAATTACAAAATACATTACATAAGCCAGGACTAATTTACGATACGAATCTATTAAGCCTAATTAGTCCATGATTAGATAATATAATGCTATAGTAATAATTTGATAATTATGTATTAATTATAGGTTAATTAGGCTTGTTAGGTTCGTCTCGCGGAGTATATATGACTTATGCAATTAGTTTTATAATAAATTTATGTTTAGTGCTACTAATTGTCACTTATTTGAGAGACTAAACTTTAGTCCCTAGCATCCAAACACAGCCTAAATTTTCAACGGCCCTGTCGTGCCGACAACTTGACTGTCAGTCTGTGTATTTGATGACTATAAACTGCTGGACATTTAAAACATGGGACGTGCCATGTCCTCTCACCATAGCTCCCGCCATTAGAGTGCTTGATCTGCTACAACCATGTCCAAATCATGCTTGGCACCAAAATCCCTCTTTGCCCTTGCTACAATCATGTGACAAAATGCCCCTCTTCCTCCTAGCCAAGGCATATGCCAAAGGGCGATCTATTTTGATCTAAGAGGAATATATGGCGGCGATGGAGGCTGAAGATGGGAAGAAAAGGGAGATGATCGAGAGAAAAAGTAGAACCATACTTTCATAGTTTTAGAGGAGGACTAAGAGTATATGCCAGTAAATAGTAAAATGTTTTTTTAAGTAAGCTAAATAGTGAAGCAATTAATCAACATAAAGTTCAGCCGTTTGTTTAAGATCATTGGTTACCTAACGAAACCATAATTTGTGTTGTTTTTGTGAATCTTCCCAAAATATGTCAATTTCTTGATACATATATCTTCAAAATTAATGTAGAACATGTGCTCTTTTGAAACTAAATAATACAATCCAATCCATCGTTTGTAGAAGAAATTTCATACTAATATATGTCTATCAATATACCCATACTGCGTTCTATAATCCAATCCATCATAGTGTGATTGGTTAATCAACTAGGATATATCTAGCAATCACAGTTAATATATGGATGCCTAGCCACTGGATTAATCTAAGGTGCTGGTCAGCTCTTCCAAGCCAATTAAACAGCACGCCTTCGCTGGCATCCTCCCACGTTCAGCATCCAAATTCATAAACTACCATATTTCATACTATAATTAACTAGAAATATAATTAATTAATAGTACTCTTGAACACTGACCGTATACAACAAGGCATGTTGTATTGCAGTGTCAGCACGTGTGCATATTGCACAGTAGAGCTAGCTGATTAATTGCAAAGACATGCTTGTTAAAAACTTTGATGGTAATCAAAGTCGTCCCAAGAATTTAAAACAAATAAAACCATGCCATTTTCAGGAAACATGCATCATGCACGTGTTACTAGTTCATGCAAAGCATACGCATATTGATATTTTATTTATTTTCTCTAGAGAGATGTTCTACAAAAAATAGGTTTATGCATATATATTAATTCACTAAAAAAATGCATGCTAGTAACTTATCTATATATCCCATTTCTCATAGTCATCTGGACTGCAATCCTGTGGCCTGCAGGAGGTGTTTGGAGCTTGTGGCTGGCATCTTTTTTTGGTCTCCTCTTGGCGTATCTTGAAAAGTAGCAGTATTAGCATTAGCTGGCAACCCGTCCTTAAAAGTAATATTCAGGTATGAACAAGGGTGCTTCTTGCCAATCTTGTCCTGGTTTGCAAAAAGGCGTCTTTCGTCATATCCATCCTATAGTTTATTAATCTTGCTAGCTGCTACTTGCTTTGTCATGCCACTAATATTAATCAAAGTTGGCAGGAAAGCGTCGCCGCTGTAAAGATGGAAGAATTTCTTGTATAAATTTATAACTTTGGAAGAGGATTAGGATTGGGGTGAAAAGTAAAGTTAATCCTTTCTTGACTTGAGAGTTCACTGTCACCTCCAGGTTGGCTTGGCTTAAAGCTGAAAGTTCAGTTAATTGACCAAAAAGGTAATCTCAACCTCAAAATTAAATTAAATTTTAGGGGGGGGGGCATTATTGAGTAGATTTTTAGTAGAAAACTGTAACACCCAAAAATGCTCAATTTAAAATTTTTGGCATTTAATTAATTAATTAGAGCTTGCTCCTATTTATTATAGGCTAAATAATAATTTCCTAAAATTTAAAATCAAATATAAGTGATAGAAACATTTGTTGTTGCATTCATGCTGCTGCATTTATTTTTGTATTGCTTGTGATTCAAACAAGAATTTAAATTTATTTAAATTCAAATTTGAATCACTTCGTTTGGAGCTCTAGAAAAGTTGTTAGGCCCATAGTTCGATTCTGCTCCCTGGACTTTTCCCTGGTTCACTTTTGCCCCCTCTACTTTCTCTCTGGTCCGGCCCAGCCCCTTCTCTCATTCCTTTCTTTCCCCGGCCCAGTTTCTCCCCGGGGCCCAACTCAGCCCAGCAGCGCCGCAGCGGCCCAGCTCCGCGTCCCGGCCCAGCCGCGCCTCCTCTCCCCCCCTTTCCCTCGCTGACAGACCGGGCCCGCTCGTCAGGCCGCTGACGCCAGGCCGACATCACCTCCCTTTCCTTCTTCCCCGGCATTTCCATCCCGAGCCCGTTGATGGCGCGGTCGCCGCGGCATCTCTGGCACGCCAAGGCCGCCCTTCCCCCACGCCTTCATAACGCGCCTCACGCCGCCTCCCTCACCCTCTCACCCCTCGCCCGAAACCCTATCATCGCCGCCATCCTCTCTGCGCACAGCGCCGCAGCCGTGAGCAGAACACCGCCACCAGCGCCACTGCCGGCTAATACGCCGTTTCGGTCAGCGACGGGTGAAGCCGAGGCCGCTCTGAGCTTCCCCGTGCCAAGACGAAGCTTCGCCGCCGCTTCCCATCGCCGACCCACGGCTGGAGCACCCTCCCCGACGCGAAAGCCGAGCGCCGCTGCCGCTCGAGCTCCGCCGGCCGCCGTCGATTCCCCGTCCCTGTCGTCGCTCTGCTCCTCTGGACACCCCTGGTAGCATCGCTGAGAGGTATGGAAGCCCCTCGTCGTGTTAGCGCTCCAATTCCGGCTCCACCTTACCCTAATCGACTCGCCGGTCACCTTGCAGTTCGGCCGCCGCCATTGGAGTTCACCGCCGCCGTCGTTGACCTCCTGTTCCAGTACCACCCCGAGCGTGTAGGACCAAACCCCGTGGCCAAAGGGGCTCTGCAGCGCGAGAACGCCCCTCTCCGGCGAGCTTTCGCCAGCGCCGCCGCGTCCTTATGTCGCCGACGGCGAGTACACCCCCCCGAGCCATCCTAGCCCTTGGATCAAGATCCAACGGCCGCAACGCGTCCCCCGCCCGAGTCAACCTTCCTTATAACGGTCAGCTGAGCCGGTTTTGCTAAAGAGCCCCTGACTTTTTCCAAAATCAACCCGCAGTCCATCTCAGTTCAAAAATAATTGCAGATAGGTCCTGTTTTAATCGTTTAGGCCCCTGATCTTTTTAAAAATTGCACCCGCGGTCTTGCGCGTGTAGTTTTGTGCGTTAGACCCTGGCGTCTACTGTTAATTATGCATAGGTCCCTGGTTTTTCGCAGTTTAGCCCCTGAAAGTTTCAGAAACTTGCCAGCAAGTCCCTGAACCTTAGAAACACCATAACTTTCACGTTTTAGCTCCGATTAGTGTGATTTTCGCGCTCATGTGTTCGTAGCGAAGCGTAGATTATTTCTAGCTCCTGTTTTTGTACTGTTTTCACTGTTTGGTGTACTGTTCTAATAGAATTAATTTTGTTTGCATGTAATGATTTGCTTTGGATGCTTGCGTGATGATCGTGTCCAGTCGGCGAGCCCGTAGCTTTGGACTTCGAGTACGTTGAGGACGTGCCGGAGCAGGACTCGCAGCAGCAGCCATATTCCGAGGAAGGCAAGTAATAGCACGGACAATCCTTGCTACCTACTCACTCTTTTAATACACTGTTCATTACATACGCATGTGTCTAATATTGTTCACCTTTAAGGTTGTACCTAGAATTTATTTCCCTGTCCTTGTATCCCTATGGGTTTTTGCATATGGGTAGTGTTTTGCTAGGCGCAGCTACTGTCACCATTATTTAACTGTTAAATTTGTATTAATGGTCCACTTCAACTTTAATGTTAAAACTTGCTTTTTAGCAACATGGATTAGGGAGTTAGAGCATGTGCGGTGTGCTTTGCTCTAATGTCTCCCTCTAAGGACCGGTTCTTAAAGCGGCAACCCAGGAGCCTGTCGCCACCGCTGGAACTATAATGGCTCTGGTCTTGGTCAAGTAGCTTGTACGTCTCTAGCTTGGCAGTGGTTACCGAGGGGCCAACGGCGTTGTGGGAGGTACGGTGCTGGGTGTTCTCCGATTCCACCGCGGGCGGGAGATCCGTCGGCTAGGTCCCGTTAGACCCAGTCCCGTGAAGGAGTCTCAGCGATTGAGAACTCTGCACGTTGCGCGGTATGGGTGCGATACCCGCGCTCCGGACGCCATCGGCCCCCTCACGGTGTGACTCCGTGGGCGTACGTCGATCTCGGTGCCTAAGTTTTCACCGCCGTATAGTACTCCAGCGGCTACTGACTTGTTAGGGTGTCTTGTGAAAGCCTCGTAGCGTCCCTATGCAGTCACACCTCAGAAGTGTCGATGTGCGTGGTTGGGTGCAAAGTTCCTTGAACTTTTACGCGACTGGTGGGTAAAGGGCGAAACCTCTGCAGAGTGTACGATCTATCATGATAGCCTTGCTCAGGGTCACGAGCGGCCTGGATCCTTTATGATTAGAACTTGATGTTTATTTATGCTTAATGACACTTACACTTTATTAATTGGGTTGCAACCGGGTATTCATTCACATGTAGTAACTTGGGCAATGATAAAACGAACCAACTAAAAGTGCTAATGCAGTTAAGCCGTGTCTAGCCTTTTTGAGCCTTCATAACCCGTGCTATACTTGCTAAGTAATCCCATTACTTACACTTGTTGTTATTATTATTTTTGGGCAAAATCCCGGACGGGTAACAGATTGGAGTCAGGCTGATTATGCTGTGGAGTTTCCAGAGGATTTGCCGTACTTCTGAGTTCGCGTTCTCCCAGTCAGAGTCCCTGTGGGATTGCGGCTACGCTAGAGAGATGTATTAGTCTTCCGCTGTCCATGATTTTATTTCTGAAGCACTCCGATGTAAACGCTACGATATGATGAGAATAAAGCATTGTACTCTGATTTTTACCATATTTGTTCGCTATATGTGTCTGTGGACTTCCTGGGCACACATATGGCCACATTCGGGTTTTGTGTAAATCCGTGTGTGACAGATTGGTATCAGAGCCGTGCTGACTGTAGGAACGCAGCCTAGATAGTACGGTTGACAAATTACTAGGAGACCCCCATGCTTTTAATTCAAAAACCTAAAAGTCGAGTCTTGTGTGGGATTATGTCTTTAAGTGCTTGTACTTATTGTTATTATGCATATGTTTGATTTGGTTCTTTGTAATGTTTGTGATGGGCGTAGACACCTGTCTGCAACCATCTAGATGTTAGAATAAGGCTTAAGGACTTTATTGTTAGATAACAGGGGGGATTGTATATTTTCTCGTACTAATCGACTGACATTTGACCTTTATGATTATAGATGGTTAACCCCGGGGGCAATGCGGGTGGTCAGCCTCCGAACCAGAACCCGCCCCCGAACCTGAATCCGAATCATCAGATCCCCACCATTGAGCAGCTGATGTATGCTCAAGTTCAGATGATGCAGCAGATGGCAGAGACCATGAGGCTGATCCAGCAGAACCAACACAATCCACATCCGCAGGCAGCTGCACCGCCCAGAGACAAGAGGGGCAAATTTCTGAAGGGACGCCCGCCGACCTTCAGCAAGGCCAGCGACCCCCTTGAGGCAGACGATTGGCTCAAGGCAGTGGAGAGACAGTTGGACATCGCCCAGTGCGATGACAGAGAGAAGGTGTTGTACGCCGGAGGGCAGCTTCAGGGGCCGGCGTTGGATTGGTGGGATTCATACCAGTCCTCACGCCCGGCCGGTACTCAGATCACCTGGCAGCAGTTCTGCAGTAGGTTTCGTGCACACCACGTGCCAGAGGCTTTGATGATTTTGAAGAAGAAGGAGTTCCTGGCACTGAAGCAGGAAGGGATGAGTGTCACGGCTTATCGTGACAAGTTCGTCGCGTTGGCCCGTTACACTCCAGAAGACGTGGCCACCGACCAGAAGAAGCAGGCCAGGTTCCGTGACGGTCTGCAGGATTCTCTCCAGTACCAGCTGATGTGCACCAAGTTCCCGACCTTTCACGAGCTGGTGGACGGCGCTCTGATGTTGGAGCACAAGCGCCGTGAGATGGAGGACAAGAAGAGGAAGCTTCAGGGACAGCAGGTGGGCAGTAGCAGTCGTCCACGCTTCGCACCTCCACAGAGTCAGCAGGTGGGAGGCCAGCAGCGCTTCCAGGGCCAGTCCGGCATGCTCAGTCGTGGCCAGTACCAGCAGCGTCCTCAGTTTCCACGGGCGCCACAGCAGTAGCGCCCTCAGGGTCAGCCACAGATGGGTCCAGCTCAGCGCAGCCATGTGCAGCCAAGTCCAGTTCAGCGCATCAGCCCAGTCAACACTACACCGGTGGGTCCGAGGGTGTGATACCACTGTGGCGAGCAGGGACACTTCGCCAATGTCTGCCCCAAGAAGACCCAGAACGCCGCCGGACAGAACCAGCAGGCCGGTCAGAGCAGCGCTCAGAGAGTTGGGCAGCAGCAGGGAGGTCGTGTTCCGTAGACTCCCGTCCGGGGCAAGCTCAACCACACCAGTGCAGAGACAGCAGAGACAGCTACTGATGTCATCATGGGTACGTTCCTCGTTAATTCGACCCCCGCCACTGTTTTATTTGATTCTGGAGCTTCGCACGCTTTCGTTTCTGCTTCCTTTATGAAGAGGAATTTAATAGCTCTGAAACCCATGATGAACACTATGCTAGTAAGCTCACCAGGGGGTGAACAGCGGGCCACTCTACGGTGCCCCCATGTTCCCATCATAATAAGGGGGGTAGAATTCAAGGCAGGTCCGATAGTCCTGGAGACCATTGGATTTGATATGATCCTGGGTATGAGCTGGATGACCAGGTATGATGCAGTGATCCGGTGTGCTACGAGGACCATCCAGCTGACGGCAAAGTCCGGTGACAAGGTGGAGTATCAGGCAGCAAATTCCTCAGAGCAAGCCCAAGCCAATCAAGCTGAAGGGACGACAACCGAAGATATCAGGGTGGTGAGCCAGTTCCCGGATGTGTTCCCTGACGAGTTGCCAGGTATGCCTCTGGAACGAGATGTTGAATTCATTATTGAACTAAAACCTGGCACTGCATCTATAGCCAAGAGGCCATATAGGATGGGAGCGAAGGAGCTGGAAAAGCTCAAGAAGGAGTTGGACGAGTTATTGGCCAAGGGGTACATTCGTCCGAGTGCTTCGCCGTGGGGAGCACCGGTATTGTTCATCGACAAGAAGGATGGTACTCAGAGGTTGTGCGTGGACTATCGAGCCCTCAACGAAGTGACCATCAAGAACAAGTACCCGCTGCCAAGGATTGATGATCTGTTCGATCAGCTGAGAAGAGCTTGTGTGTTCTCCAAGATAGATCTTCGATCGGGTTACTACCAGATGAGGATCCGCCCGTCAGACATACCCAAGACCGCTTTCACCACTCGGTACGGGTTGTATGAGTTCATAGTCATGTCCTTTGGGCTGACGAATGCTCCCGCTTACTTCATGTACCTAATGAACAGCGTGTTCATGGACTACCTGGACAAGTTCGTGGTGGTATTTATTGATGACATTTTGATCTTCTCCAAGACTGAAGAGGAACATGAAGAACATCTGAGATTGGTGCTGCAGAGACTTCGGGAACATCAGTTGTACGCCAAGTTGAGCAAGTGTGAGTTCTGGCTGAAGGAAGTGGCATTTCTGGGACACGTGTTGTCCAATGGAGGAGTGGCAGTTGATCCGAAGAAAGTCAGCGATGTGTTGAGCTGGAATCCACCACGAGATGTGAGCGAGATCAGGAGTTTCCTTGGGATGGCCGGATACTACAGACGGTTCATTGAAGGATTCTCCAGGATTGCTAAGCCGTTGACTGCTCTGCTAGAGAAGAATGCCGCGTTTGTGTGGACAGAGGCGTGCCAGGTCAGCTTCGAAGAGTTGAAGAAGAGGTTGACTACAGCCCCAGTGCTAGTATTGCCAGATTTGGCTAAGAGTTTCTCCATCTACTGCGATGCATCCTGTCTAGGACTGGGTTGCGTCCTTACGCAGGAGGGCAAAGTCGTGTCTTATGCGTCCCGGCAGCTGAGGAAGCATGAGCAGAACTATCCGACGCACGACTTGGAGTTGGCAGCTGTGGTACATGCCTTAAAGATCTGGAGACATTACTTGATTGGGCACAGGTGTGACATCTACACTGATCATAAGAGCCTCAAGTATGTCTTCACTCAGACATATCTGAACATGAGACAGCGCAGATGGTTAGAACTGATCAAGGATTATGATCTGGAGATCCACTATCACCCAGGGAAGGCCAACTTGGTGGCAGATGCTCTGAGCAGGAGAAGTTATGTGAACAGGATCACTGGTCACTGTTTGCCGGAAGAACTCAGCTGAGAGCTTGAGAAGATGAGTCTGGGATTCGTCACCAGCATCACAGAGATGGCAGTGGAGCCCACACTCGAGCAGGAGATCCGGAGAGGTCAGCTGCAGGATGAGAAGATCAGAGAGATTGTGGGGAATGTTGCACTGGGAAAGGCCCCTGGATTCCGAGTTGATGATCAGGGAACTCTATGGCATGGAAAGAGGATATGTGTGCTAGACATGGCGCAGATCAGAGAGATGATTCTGAGAGAGGCACATGACTCAGCTTATTCGATCCACCCAGGCAGCACTAAGATGTATCAGGACATCAAGGAGAGATTCTGGTGGTACGGATTGAAACGTGATGTGGCGACTCACGTGGCATTGTGCGACACATGTCAGCGGGTCAAGGCAGAACATCAGAGGCCAGCTGGATTGCTTCAGCCGTTGAAGATCCCGGAGTGGAAATGGGAAGAAGTTGGCATGGACTTCATCACTGGTCTGCCCCGCACTCAGAGAGGATTTGACTCCATTTGGGTGATTGTTGATCGTCTGACCAAGGCGGCCCACTTTCTGCCAGTGAAGACCACCTACACAGGCGCCAGACTAGCAGAGTTGTACATGGAGCGGATTGTGTGCTTACACGGGGTGCCGAAGAAGCTTGTGTCAGATCGTGGTACTCAGTTCACCTCACACTTCTGGCGGAAATTACACGAGTCTATGGATACGAAGCTGCACTTCAGCTCAGCTTATCACCCGCAGATAGATGGTCAGACCGAGCGGACCAATCAGATACTAGAGGATATGTTGAGGGCTTGTGCATTGCAGTACGGTGTCAGCTGGGACAAGAGTTTGCCGTATGCAGAGTTCTCCTACAATAACAGCTACCAGAAGAGTCTGCAGATGGCACCGTTTCGAGGCATTGTATGGCAGGAAGTGCCGGACCCCATTGTTCTGGAATCAGACTGGAGAAAGTCAGGTCTTTGGTCCGGAAATACTCAGAGATGCAGAGCGGCAGGTGCAGGTGATCAGAGAGAACCTGAAAGTGGCCCAGTCCAGACAAAAGAGTTACGCCGATGTCAGACGGAGGGACCTCAGCTTCAGGGTTGATGATTTTGTGTACCTCAAGGTGTCACCCATGAGAGGAGTAAAGCGGTTCAATGTCAAAGGCAAACTGGCGCCTCGTTACATCGGACCGTTCAGGATACGGGAACGGATGGGCGAAGTGGCATATCGGCTAGATCTACCTGAGAGACTAGCCGGAGTACACGATGTGTTCCATGTGTCCCAGTTGAAGAAGTGCTTGCGGGTGCCAGAAGAGCAGATCCCGATTGATGAGCTGAACGTTCAGGAGGACCTCACATACGAGGAGTATCCGATCAGGATCCTGGAGGTGTCGGAGAGAGTGTTGAGGAACAAGACCATTCGGATGTGCAAGGTGCAGTGGAGCCGGCACTCAGCAGATGAAGCGACTTGGGAGCGGGAAGAAGATCTCAAGTCCGAGTACCCACAGCTCTTCGCTTCTACATCCGAATCTCGAGGATGAGATTCATCTTAAGGGGGGGGGAGGTTTGTAACACCCAAAAATGCTCAATTTAAAATTTTTGGCATTTAATTAATTAATTAGAGCTTGCTCCTATTTATTATAGGCTAAATAATAATTTCCAAAAATTTAAAATCAAATATAAGTGATAGAAACATTTGTTGTTGCATTCATGCTGCTGCATTTATTTTTGCATTGCTTGTGATTCAAACAAGAATTTAAATTTATTTAAATTCAAATTTGAATCACTTCGTTTGGAGCTCTAAAAAAGTTGTTAGGCCCATAGTTCGATTCTGCTCCCTGGACTTTTCCCTGGTTCACTTTTGCCCCCTCTACTTTCTCTCTGGTCCGGCCCAGCCCCTTCTCTCATTCCTTTCTTTCCCCCGGCCCAGTTTCTCCCCGGGGCCCAACTCAGCCAAGCAGCGCCGCAGCGGCCTAGCTCCGCGTCCCGGCCCAACCGCGCCTCCTCTCCCCCCCTTTCCCTCGCTGACAGACCGGGCCCGCTCGTCAGGCCGCTGACGCCAGGCCGACGTCACCTCCTTTTCCTTCTTCCCCGGCATTTCCATCCCGAGCCCGTTGATGGCGCGGTCGCCGCGGCATCTCCGGCACGCCAAGGCCGCCCTTCCCCCACGCCTTCATAACGCGCCTCGCGCCGCCTCCCTCACCCTCTCACCCCTCGCCCGAAACCCTATCATCGCCGCCATCCTCTCTGCGCACAGCGACACAGCCGTGAGCAGAACACCGCCGCCGGCGCCACTGCCGGCTAATACGCCGTTTCGGTCAACGACGGGTGAAGCCGAGGCCGCTCTGAGCTTCCCCGTGCCAAGACGAAGCTTCGCCGCCGCTTCCCATCGCCGACCCACGGCTGGAGCACCCTCCCCGACGCGAAGCCGAGCGCCGCTGCCGCTCGAGCTCCGCCGGCCGCCGTCGATTCCCCGCCCCCGTCGTCGCTCTGCTCCTCTGGACACCCCTGGTAGCATCACTGAGAGGTATGGAAGCCCCTCGTCGTGTTAGCGCTCCAATTCCGGCTCCACCTTACCCTAATCGACTCGCCGGTCACCTTGCAGTTCGGCCGCCGCCATTGGAGTTCACCGCCGCCGTCGTTGACCTCCTGTTCCAGTACCACCCCGAGCCCCTCGACACATCGAGCCACCTCGCAGCGAGGTAAGGATCCTCTCCACCCCACCAATTGGCCAATCCGCGCCCCCAAACTGCGCCGGCTCCGTCCACCCGAGCCGCCGGCCGCCGGCCCTCGTCGACCGCCACCTCGGTGCCCCAATCCTCGACTTGAACCCCACCCGCTTGCTCGCCATTCCTCCCCGATCGTGTAGGACCAAACCCCGTGGCCAAAGGGGCTCTGCAGCGCGAGAACGCCCCTCTCCGGCGAGCTTTCGCCAGCACCGCCGCGTCCCTCTGTCGCCGACGGCGAGTACACCCCCCGAGCCATCCTAGCCCTTGGATCAAGATCCAACGGCCGCAACGCGTCCCCCGCCCGAGTCAACCTTCCTTATAACGGTCAGCTGAGCCGGTTTTGCTAAAGAGCCCCTGACTTTTTCCAAAATCAACCCGCAGTCCATCTCAGTTCAAAAATAATTGCAGATAGGTCATGTTTTAATCGTTTAGGCCCCTGATCTTTTTAAAAATTGAACCCGCGGTCCTGCGCGTGTAGTTTTGCGCGTTAGACCCTGGCGTCTACTGTTAATTACGCATAGGTCCCTGGTTTTTCGCAGTTTAGCCCCTGAAAGTTTCAGAAACTTGCCAGCAAGTCCCTGAACCTTAGAAACGTCATAACTTTCACGTTTTAGCTCCGATTAGTGTGATTTTCGCGCTCATGTGTTCGTAGCGAAGCGTAGATTATTTCTAGCTCCTGTTTTTGTACTGTTTTCACTGTTTGGTGTACTGTTCTAATAGAATTAATTTTGTTTGCATGTAATGATTTGCTTTGGATGCTTGCGTGATGATCGTGTCCAGTCGGCGAGCCCGTAGCTTTGGACTTCGAGTACGTTGAGGACGTGCCGGAGCAGGACTCGCAGCAGCAGCCGTATTCCGAGGAAGGCAAGTTATAGCACGGACAATCCTTGCTACCTACTCACTCTTTTAATACACTGTTCATTACATACGCATGTGTCTAATATTGTTCACCTTTAAGGTTGTACCTAGAATTTATTTCCCTGTCCTTGTATCCCTATGGGTTTTTGCATATGGGTAGTGTTTTGCTAGGCGCAGCTACTGTCACCATTATTTAACTGTTAAATTTGTATTAATGGTCCACTTCAACTTTAATGTTAAAACTTGCTTTTTAGCAACATGGATTAGGGAGTTAGAGCATGTGCGGTGTGCTTTGCTCTAATGTCTCCCTCTAAGGACCGGTTCTTAAAGCGGCAACCCAGGAGCCTGTCGCCACCGCTGGAACTATAATGGCTCTGGTCTTGGTCAAGTAGCTTGTACGTCTCTAGCTTGGCAGTGGTTACCGAGGGGCCAACGGCGTTGTGGGAGGTACGGTGCTGGGTGTTCTCCGATTCCACCGCGGGCGGGAGATCCGTCGGCTAGGTCCCGTTAGACCCAGTCCCGTGAAGGAGTCTCAGCGATTGAGAACTCTGCACGTTGCGCGGTATGGGTGCGATACCCGCGCTCCGGACGCCATCGGCCCCCTCACGGTGTGACTCCGTGGGCGTACGTCGATCTCGGTGCCTAAGTTTTCACCGCCGTATAGTACTCCAGCGGCTACTGACTTGTTAGGGTGTCTTGTGAAAGCCTCGTAGCGTCCCTATGCAGTCACACCTCGGAAGTGTCGATGTGCGTGGTTGGGTGCAAAGTTCCTTGAACTTTTACGCGACTGGTGGGTAAAGGGCGAAACCTCTGCAGAGTGTACGATCTATCATGATAGCCTTGCTCAGGGTCACGAGCGGCCTGGATCCTTTATGATTAGAACTTGATGTTTATTTATGCTTAATGACACTTACACTTTATTAATTGGGTTGCAACCGGGTATTCATTCACATGTAGTAACTTGGGCAATGATAAAACGAACCAACTAAAAGTGCTAATGCAGTTAAGCCGTGTCTAGCCTTTTTGAGCCTTCATAACCCGTGCTATACTTGCTAAGTAATCCCATTACTTACACTTGTTGTTATTATTATTTTTGGGCAAAATCCCGGACGGGTAACAGATTGGAGTCAGGCTGATTATGCTGTGGAGTTTTTAGAGGATTTGCCGTACTTCTGAGTTCGCGTTCTCCCAGTCAGAGTCCCTGTGGGATTGCGGCCACGCTAGAGAGATGTATTAGTCTTCCGCTGTCCATGATTTTATTTCTGAAGCACTCTGATGTAAACGCTACGATATGATGAGAATAAAGCATTGTACTCTGATTTTTACCATATTTGTTCGCTATATGTGTCTGTGGACTTCCTGGGCACACATATGGCCACATTCGGGTTTTGTGTAAATCCGGGTGTGACAAAAACCATCTCAAATTAAGGGGAAAATGTAGTACAGAAGACAATGACGGCTCCATGTATACAAAAAAAGATTTGCCTTTTGTTTTCCATAAAAATTATTTGCTTTGTATTAATTATTAATTAATTAATTAATTAATAACAAAAGATTCTTCTTTAGATAAAACGACATGGTCCTGTTAGCAAGAAAAGTTGCTAATTAACAACGTGAATATTCGTTCTTATATTGGTAATCTATTGCTATCTATCGCTATTTTCTAGTGTCAAACTTGTATTTGAGATATATGGCAGGAGAACTTATAAAACTTTGGATAATAAGCATTTCTATGTTTATCAATTAGGATACTGCATGTCCCTGTTTATCATTTACATTTTCAAACTCTTTTTTTTGTCTATGCGTATATAATGCAGTTGGATAGATATCGCGGTCCATGGCCGTCTTCCACAAAAACTGCGCGCATAAATAGAAAGACTATTCTAGATATGTGTAATTAATCACTAGGTTGTTAGGCAGTCGTGTCAGTGATTAATGAGCAACAAAAACCAAAAGCATTTGTAGACTGCTAAAATAATAGCAAAATCTGAATGAAGACAGATGTAACACTATCACTGTCAAGAAATCCGTATTAGCTGCTCACTTATCTATGGATGCACGACTGCCACTTATATATGTTAATTCCATGCCAATTTCTATATTTCTCAAGCCATTTATGAAGAAATACAAGCATGCTTGGTAGAACCATAATAATTGAAAAGATAATGAGAGTCCAGTTTTCATTGATGTTCTCTGATGGTACATACATATATATCGTGACGGAAAAACTGTACTGTTAGAAGATGGAGAAATGTGGCTGCCGTACAGTTGTAAAGTGGACAATTCAAGAAACCCTTTGGAAAATTTGATGCGGCTTTTCATTATTGTTGACATGAAACATATAGGTTGGATATTGTTAATTCTTGTTTTTTATTGACATGAAAAAGTTACATGTTTACATACCCTGGATCTTTTCTTTTCTACTTGTTTGACTTTTTTTTATATAATACTCCATCTGTTCTATAATATAAGGCATTCTAGGCGAATTGATGTTAGTTCAGCTAGTAAGGTTTCTTGTGTGGTGAAACCTACCCACCAAGATTTGATTTAACGTACTCACTCTATCCACGGATATAAGCATTTCTGGATTTAGCCTAAATTAAACCTTTTAAACTTTGACCATCAATAGCAAAAAGTTTAAAAGCATTGTTAATATAGTAATAATTTACTAAATCCTACACGAAACTAGCTATTATACTCACTTTGTCCTATAAATTCAAAATTTGTATCCCAATACAAGACATTCTAACTATATTGAAACCATTGTTCATTTAGTTATGGTTAGGGCTAGTGTGTGGTTAGTTTGGCTGATTAGTAGATAAACATAAGTTGGCTCCTTATTATCTGCAACTGCCGATAAAACAACTAGATGGCACAAACCTTTCACGTGTAATAACCCAAGAGTATATGTGTCTTTTATCGGTCTGCCTTAAAAACTCCCGAATGTGTTGCAATACATGACACATGGAGTAATATGTAAATATTTTTATTTCAAATAAATTATTGTATATATATTATTGATCAAAATAGCATATTAATTAAATAACATATCAATATCCTAAATACCTGTATTCTAGAACAGATCGAGAGAGTACCCGTAGACATGCGCGCAAAGAGATTAGACCTTAAAAAGTAACAACTTGTATTTGACCTTATTTGATGGGCTCCTTCAACGCGTCTGAATAATAATACAGTACTACGTGTGAACCTAATTAACATAGTTACCCTCGAGAACGGGCAAAGACGAAAGGACCGGATCGGAATGGAAATTGTTGCTTTTAGGTCAGGCACGTACGTATGTACGCCCGGGCCGGGGCTGACTCGGGGATCCCGTGGATTGCATTGGCTGGCCTGGCGCCGCCGAGGTCAAGCAGGTCGGCACGGCGTCGCGTCGCCGTCGGCGTCGAGCTCGCACCCGCCCGCCCGCGACGGCGCCGGCCGGCGCCAACACGTCCATGCCAACGAACGCCCTCTCCATCGCTTGCTTGGCTCTTGGCTGCTGCCCGCCAAAAACCGCTTTCCGCGCGCGCTTTCCACCCATCTCCACGACTCCACCCCGGCACACGGTTTCCACAGGGACACGGGGGGCCCACACGAGAAGTACTACTCATCGTGTCCTAATGTATCCGTGAAAAATGGGAAATCAAGACAATGACCGGTCACTGGCGTTACATGGGAAACGTGAACCCGTTGAGGTGGGAAAATGCGTTAACGGTAAGTTATGCTTCGTTGAAATATGCTTCATTTTTCTTCTTTATATATATTATATATATAGGAAAAATTCATTCTACACGCGCGTGTAGCTACTCCTAGCTATGTATCTCATGATACATGATGAATTTGATCCGACGAAGAATATATACATGTAATATGTGATGATACTAGACTATATGTGATGATATATACATTGGGTATGTAAGCATACATTGAGTATATGGACATACAATTTTATATAGTATTATAAAGGTATAATCAAAATATATTTAAAAATAGGGTTGATTTTAAAAAAATTTCATTAACTCGCTTTGAAGTATCTTAGAATTAGTATATGAACATACTAAAAATGATAAACTAGTATGCGGACATACGTACAATGATATATGGATGGTGGGTCTAGCTACACGCAGGTGTAGATAAAACTCGTCATATACATATATTTATATATATATATATCACGAAATATAGTCCGTTGACTTTGATGCTTCTGTAAAGAGCCTGTTTCAATCCATGTGTTGACACCCAAAAGTGGCAGGGTTGTGCAAACCGGTCTGACCGGTGTGCACAAACCGGTCAGACCTGTTTGGGTAACATTGTCAAAATGTGATTTGGACTTCACCATTGCGTAGCTCTCGTCGAGACGATCAAGATTCATATGTGGAATGCCTGATTTGGATTCCGGATGAGAGAGTTATGACTTCGGGAAGATCTCCATCTGGGAAAACCGGTCAGACCGGTTTCCCAATCCGGTCAGACCGGTTTGGGCCCGTGTAATCCGAGTTGGAATTGTATTTTAGCACGAGTTTTATTAGGGTTTCAACTCCTAAAGGGGTAAGACCTCCCTGGCCTATAAATATAAAGGCTCGTGGCCGATTGAGGGACATCCACAATCGAATCAAACATTATCTTTACCTTTTCCTTCAACCCTAATCTCTTCCAACCTCCATGCTGTTCATCCTCTGATCTCCACGGTCATAGATGGCATCCTAAGGCTTGCTGGTCAACCTAGGACACGGCAGCGACATCCACGCCCTGACGGGTCCCTCCTGGGCGAGGGCTTCGACGACCTTTGCTAGTTTGCTCGTAAACTAGTCGTTCTTCGCCACGTAAGTGCGTTGGTTATCTCTTTACTGGTTTGCTCATAAACCTAGTCGTCCTCCAGCACGTAAGCTTGGTAGTTACCTTCACGAACGATCGATCCGGCAAAACCCTAGGAAACCGGTCTGACCGGATTTCCAAACCGGTCTGACCGGTTTGGGCGACGCCCTGCTGTTTTGTCTGTTCGCGACCCGCGCGTCCAGCGCTCTCGTGTGTTGACCGAAATTTACGTCAACACATTTGGCGACTCCGCTGGGAACGAAAGATCCGGTTGCTCAAACCGTTCTATCAATCCCTAGCTTTTTATCTAATTGACCTATTACTTTGATTCGTCATTGTAGTTGAATCTGGTTTTTTGGAACCGATTGCATCTACATTTATTTCTTTGCATCAAGCTGCTCAAGCCGTTTGCATTGTTTTTTGCTTGGTGCTAAATATTAAAGACCAAGAGAAAAGCAAGGTTTTGGTCATTGATTGCTTCGATTACTTGGATTTCTGGATTTATCTATTGTATAATCAGAGGCATCAAAATTTTATTATGGCGGGATATTCATATACTTCGCATCAATTCAGCTACAATGAGCCCAAGGTACAATATGAAAATATATTACCTATGTCTAATAATTATTTTGCAAGTACCATGAATCCTTATGTTGATGTTGCTAGATTTGATACTAGTAGGCATATTGCATCGGCTAGTAATTGTTCAGATGGAGTTTCTTACGTAGATTATAATTCTGAATTTTATTTGCAAAAGCCATTGCCAAATAATATGCATGCTTTAAACTTTAATGCTACTAGCAACATACAACATTATCCTCACACATCGGTTGTGCAACAAGTTCAAGAACCGGTGAAAAGTTATGAAGGCCAAACTAACATGGTGAGTTCGGCCGATTATTTTAAACCCTGTGTACAGCCTCAAACTCATGATCAATTGGCTAGCATATTAAGAAAGCATTCTAAAATAGAATTGAGGGGTTTAGAATATTCAAGTCCATATCCTGAGCATTATAATTCAGTTTTGTGCCCCAATAATTTTATAATACCTAATTTTGTTAAATTCTCTGGAAAAGGGGAAGGGGCTATGCAACACATAAAACAATTTCTCATACAATGTGGAGAAGCTAGTTCTAATGAGATATTGAGATTAAGATTATTTCCATTATCATTGACTGGTGTTCCTTTTGTTTGGTGTGCTAATATGACACCAAGTTCCATTCACACGTGATCTCAACTAGAAAATGTTTTTTACCGCTTTTTTAAAAACTCTAATGAGAAATATTGTGAAACAAGTGTCACATATAATGCCATGAATTATAATGTCAATACTTACAATTTGGCTCCTTATGCTAGCAATAGTTATGGCCAAATTAGTGAGAACTCAACAAGCATATCGCCAAATGAGAAAATTGGACATGCTAATTTTAGCTATCCGGCCAGTTATTCTCGACCATCATATGCTACGCAACATTCAAGTTCTAATGATCATGATTTGGCTGAAAATGTTTCTAATAACTCTAGCCAAATTAATGAAAATTCAACAAGGATTGATGCCCTTCTTGAGGCTAATTCAGGTGCTCGGTGTGCTGAAATTGCTAGCATTAAGGCAGGTTTGGCTGCATTAATAAAAAGGAATTCTGAATTTGGGAACCTTATTACCTCGTCTCCTGATAATGAGAAGAAGAACAATTCAGATTTGTCTAATAGTTCGGTACTCAAAATAACCGGACAATCTGAATCTGTTCTACCGAAAGAGCCAAGCTTAGCTGTAAAAGAGTATGTCAAGCAAAAGAAGACAGCTACACTTGATTTTTCTAAAGCCGAAGGTGTCGTGCACTTTTCTAGTGATTATCTTGGCATTAAGCGACAAGGTCAGGTTGAGAAAAGTTTAGAACTTCGAAGCGTCGAAGAACTAGACAATGGAAGCAAGGAGAAGGCATTAACATATCGTAACTTGGTAATTTCCAGCGAACCTGGAAAAACCGGTCTGACCGATTTTACAATCCGGTCAGATCGGTTCCAAAGCGGTCAGACCGGTTGCTTAACCCGGTCAGACCGGTTGCTTCGGACAGTAGCTGTTGTTGGCTGCCATCGGGAGGATTACGATGCCATTCACATCAAGGTTCCTTGCCTCTCCAATATATTCAGCAAGGTATGCTTTACAAATAATTCCCAATCAGATTTTACATTTTTAATTAGTTCATTTATTGATGATTCTATCATAAACAATTCTAAGAGATCGATTGAGGATAATTTACTTGTTAGCAATAGCATACCTTCACACCATATCAATCAATGCATTGTTAAAGTTCGAAAGGCCGATC
The DNA here is from genome assembly GCA_033239725.1 of Echinochloa phyllopogon. Taxonomy (NCBI): domain Eukaryota; kingdom Viridiplantae; phylum Streptophyta; class Magnoliopsida; order Poales; family Poaceae; genus Echinochloa; species Echinochloa phyllopogon. Next base: position 14,164,674 of record BTCW01000015.1, on the reverse strand, counting down.
GTAGAAATACTTTGAATTTTAAATTGTCTACATCATCATTGTCAAAGTTTTTCTCTTCATGGTGTGCTTATGGTTATTCTGGACTTAAAAGTAAAAGATCAAAACCAAGAGCTATTGTGAAATCCGATGACGATGAAGTGATCAAATCTAAAGCATCGGGTATGAGAAGTGCGAAGAAAGGTATAGCTGAATGGGTCTACGAGAAATCTGAACCGTTCGTTTGCTTGGCCTTAAAGCCTTCTCCACAAAAGCATTGGTTGGAGAAAATAAAGTACACCTTTGATTTAACTTTGTATGATGATATATTTGATATTTTGATAGAGAATAATTTTATTAAACTATTTGATCACAAAGTTATTCAATCATATCTTGCATTAGAAGATCGAAAATATTGCAAGTGGCATAATTCATTTGGTCATAATATTAGTGATTGCAATATATTTCGTCAATGCATACAATCGCCATTAATACTGGACGATTTGATGGCAATGGATCATTAAATCGGTTAGCATCAGCTGGTTTATCCAAAGATCCAAATTTAATTGCTAAAGAGAAAGATTCGAAGCTCCCTAGTGATGAGAAGGACATCGTCCATGACTTGCAAATTCAAGCAATTATCGAGGACGATGAGCCTATCAAAATCCCAGAAGTTACTGGGGGGCAAATAGATTTTTCTCCATCAAACCAAGAACCTTTTGCCCCTACTATGTTAGGCGAAGCGGTCAGACCGGTTTGGGCGGTCAGACCGGTCCCAACAGCGGTCAGACCGGTTTAGGTCTGAAAGGTTCAAGAATGTTGAGACCTGAGCATCCTGTGGTGAATGGAGGTAAAGATCGTGTTAAGCACAATGGTAAAAGACCGAAGCTCACTTTTGATGAACTTCTGGCTAAGTATCAAAAAGAAAATAAGGCCAAGCGTGCTAATCGGTCGAATGATGCTAAAGCTTCAAGATTGCCTCCCAAATATAATTATGTGAATTGGAATCGGCAAAGGAAGGATTTTCAATCAGCAGCATCATATTATCCTTTTGAGCCATCGAAGCCGGTTTCATTTGCTCCATATTCCACTAGTGTTCGTCCTTATTCATCATGGGGGTGGAATAATTCATGGGCACATTCTCCATTATATTTTAGTCCATATCATGGAGAGTATGCAGCGCCTAAGGAATCATCATGTGCAAGACAACCTTATGGTACGAATAACCGTTCTGAGAACAAAAATCGGTCTAGAATTCAAAATAAGAAAAATGTTGTCAAGCAAGTTTATAAAATCAAGAAAGATGGCCGCAAAGATAAAAGTTCAGATTTGAATTCATCTACTGAAAAGCCGATTCATGTGGAGAATACTTCGGCTACTGAAGGTAGAAGAGAGGAAAAATTGACCATTGATTTTCCAAGTGCCAGATTTGAACAGAAGGAGTTGAAGAGGTCGAAAAAGAAGAAAAGAGCACCGCTGTCCAAAACCAAACCGAAGTCAAGTTCTACACTTGGTCTATTAGATTGGCAGAAAAAAGAGTTACATAGGTTTAGTGCTCAAGAGTTGAAAAAGAGAGGCATGGCATGGGTTCCTAAAGGAAGCATTCAAGACACAGATGATGATCAAGCAAAAAGTGCAACAAAGTTGAAGGAGGATGAAAGATATGAGAGTCAAACTTCAAAACTAAGGTTTGCACCAAATCATCAAAATTATTGGTCGTTGCCTGAATTATTTGCTTCTCAAATGCCACGTATCCCTATATTTTGGAATTCATCCTTAATTATGTTATTCCTCATACTCTTATTTTGGTCCTTGGTTTCCACATGGATCATCTTTATATTATAGAGGGTCATCACTATATTGCTATACATGTTAATCAATAACAACAGCCGAAATATCTAGTTCTTAGATATAGTTTTAATATCTAAAATTAATATATCTCCAGACCCTTATTTCGGTTGTGCATAATTTTATGGATGGATTCATTATGGATGATATTGAATTATCGACTTAACAACATTCATGGCCGATGAATATCTTTTGTCATTGTCCTAAAGTAATAGTTTCTTGATAAAATTATTTATGATCTTATTGATGCCTTAAGTGCTTGGGGGGGCAAGAAAATTCTAAGATTTCAAATATGACCGATTGGTCTCATGTCAATCAGGTTCGACGCCGGCCCCTAAGAGCGGCCAGACCGGTTCTTAAAACCGGTCAGACCGGTTTCGGTCTGGACAGAAGGTTTAAATCCCTCCTTAGAAAGAATATCGTGTCAAGAAGGATGTGAGGTCCATTGTTGATTCAAAACAAGTCAGCACTAATGGGTTTGAAGTTTTGATGGTTATGCAAGATTTGGGTGAAAAGTCAATACTTATTGAAGATTCAGTTCCTGTTGCAAGAAACAGGAAATTAAAGGATAAACAATTCAACAGATACAAGCTCGTAATTCTTCAAACCGAAACAAGGAAAGTCAAGTCAGTTGTGCTTCCAGCAGCACAATCACTCAAACCGGTTTCAGAATCCGGTCAGACCGGTTTGTGGGCAGTCCACCGCAGAAGCGGTCAGACCGGGTTCTGGAACCGGTCAGACCGTTTTGGAGACAGAAGGCGGAAGTTGAGGTTGTTTCAACTATTAATAAAGATACAACTTCGCCAATTGCTCCAATGGTTAAAGATTGAAGCTGATTTTGCTCGGGGGGCAAAACAGCAAGAAGCTTTTGAGAAATTCAAAGAATATTTATCTTCGCTGCCTGTGCTTGGGACGTCTAAGAGAGGGGTTCAAGAATAATCTGGCCATTAAAGATTCTAAGTTTTGGTGCTGATAAATATTTCTTGGTACGCAAGCTTTACCAAGAAACAGGGGGGCATATGTTGACACCCAAAAGTGGCAGGGTTGTGCAAACCGGTCTGACCGGTGTGCACAAACCGGTCAGACCGGTTTGGGTAACATTGTCAAAATGTTATTTGGACTTCACAATTGTGTAGCTCTCGTCGAGACGATCAAGATTCATATGTGGAACGCCTGATTTGGATTCCGGATGAGGGAGTTGTGACTTCGGGAAGATCTCCATCTGGGAAAACCGGTCAGACCGGTTTCCCAATCCGGTCAGACCGGTTTGGGCCTGTGTAATCCGAGTTGGAATTGTATTTTAGCATGAGTTTTATTAGGGTTTCGACTCCTAAAGGGGTAAGACCTCCCTGGCCTATAAATATAAAGGCTCGTGGCCGATTGAGGGACATCCACAATCGAATCAAACATTATCTTTACCTTTTCCTTCAAACCCTAATCTCTTCCAACCTCCATGTTGTTCATCCTCTGATTTCCACAGTCATAGATGGCGTCCTAAGGCTTGCTGGTCAACCTAGGACACGCCGGTGACGTCCACGTCCTGACGGGGTCCCTCCCGGGCGAGAGCTTCGACGTCCTTTGCTAGTTTGCTCGTAAACTAGTCGTTCTTCGCCACGTAAGTGCGTTGGTTATCTCATTACTGGTTTGCTCGTAAACCTAGTCGTCCTCCAGCACGTAAGCTTGGTAGTTACCTTCACGAACGATCGATCCGGCAAAACCCTAGGAAACCGGTCTGACCGGATTTCCAAACCGGTCTGACCGGTTTGGGCGACGCCCTACTGTTTGGTCTGTTCGCGACCCGCGCGTCCAGCGCTCTCGTGTGTTGACCGAAATTTACGTCAACACCATGACTTGTATTTTAGCTAATTAAAAATTAGCTCTAGTTGATCTAAACATGTGGACTAAAATATGAACTAATTTTTAGTGACGCCCCAACTGAAATTTATTAGTCAATTAGTCCTCCAAACCAAACTGATATGGAAAGGAGCTAAAAACAAAAGCCAATTTTTGCTCACGACTTACCCTGCTACCCGTTTCCTCTCTCCTCTTGCTTTTAAGGGGCAGAGTTGTTTTTTCTCCGTATTCCCGCTTGCTTTAGTCCATAGATTGAAAATATGCTCTAACACATAACAATGTTCACACTATTGTTTTTTGTTGTCCGTTCTCTCTCTCTCTCTTAGGGTCGTCGTCTTTATATCCGTGAAAAATGAGAAATCAAGACAATGACACTGTGGCACATCAGAAAAGACATCGGCGGTATGTGGGGGAGCAAATTCGTTGAGGTGCCGAAAAGGGGTTGCAATAGTGGACATGTGTATAGGTCTATGCTTGGTATCGTTCACTACCAGAGATCTTTACATCCGCCCTTTTTATATGACTCAATGCACTCAAGATCCGATGCTAATGCAACATTAACGTCGGATGCAAAATTTGGATGCCCCCGAGGACCCTCTAGTACCGGTTGGTAACCCATGTTACCAACCGGTGCTAAAGGTGCTCCCTTTAGCACCAAGTCGTAACACCACCCGGTGCTAAATGATCCCTTTAGCACCGGATGGTGTTATGACCTGGTGCTAAAGGCCAAAGGAGCGCATATTCTATCGTATCACATGCGCTGCGTAAGTAAGATGATTAGGTGGGTACGCGCGAGCCAAGAGGTTCTGAGTTCGAATCCCCCACCCTTTAGCCCCAACCGGTGCGGATGTGAGTGTCTCTCTGGTAGTGGTTTCATTTTTTATCTGTTATATTATAGTCTTTACCACCAGTAGTATATTAGTAAAACGACCAAATTAAAGTTTCATCTTGCATGAAACCCATAGAAAGGTTGGAAATGTTGTGTAGCGCTAGGAATAGAGGCAGTGGGGGAGCTAGCTAGGATTTTGCACTAGGGTATTGGCTTCTTTTACCGAAAAAACATTGGTATTCCGACAAACACCAAGGAATACGTACCCCTGGCACCGCCCCGGAAGAGATCGATCGAGGTTTTAACCGTGAAAATACGTACCTAAGTAGTGAGATAAGTAGCAACACGTACTATACCAAGAAAATTCCTTGGCAGGCTAGCTAGCTAGGTGGGAAAGGGATACGGTGCAGTGGGGACGAGATCACAAGAACATGTTGCGATGGTCGAAAACCGAGAGGCATGCATGAAAGCTCTTGGCGGCCGGCAAAGTGTGAACGGGATAATTTGCAGTACTCCGTATATATGTAACAGAAGCGGTGCACGTTGCAGTATGTAACCAAAATTTGTAGCGCATGCATGCTCGTATGTACGTAGTGAACACGTGGCCGGGGTTGTACGTTTCACGTCGTCGTCGATCGTCGTCGACCCCTGCAATTGACCTGCATGCATACTTACTTTTGGCATGAATGGTTGTAGATACCCTTGGACACCGTACCTACGGTTTTGTGTAGCTACTACCATGGCATGCAGAGGTTTAAAATTATGTTTTGATAGTTTAGGATGGGACAAGTTCAATGACATGAAAATGTATTTTAAAAGTTTAGCCTCGATACAGTTCAGGACGGTACCTATATTTTACTCTTCTTTTCTGCGTACATACGGTGGGCGGCCGGGAGGGAGCGGCAGGTTGACTTGACTTGCTTGGGTTGGTTGAACGGGGACGGCATGGGCGGCAGCCAATAAAAGCGAAAAGGGCATAGTCGGATCGGGTTGGAGCGAGGGTGGGCAAAAGAAAGACTAGCTAGTCCGCCGATTTGGGAGCTACCTAGCATCCGTCGTGGTACAGTAGTAGTACTCCGTATACAGGCAGCTAGCTGCTGCTTTTCTACGCGCGCGGCCGTAACGAGAGTGACGACCGACCGACCGACTCGTGTGACGTGACCACGCCCGCGCTCCGTCGTCGTCTCCGCCGGATCCATCCATGCGTGCATCCCCCAACACCAAAAGCTAGCTCGCGGCCGGCCCCGTGCTCCAGCCATCGAGACCTCCGGTTGTTAGTTCCGCGGGCCGTAACTCATCAGCCAGTGATGATGAACAGGCCGGCCAAGGCGGACACTCTCGTGTGCATATATGCGTACGTCTCTGCGCTTGGGCACCAAACCAATTCCAGCTTTCGTGCATGGGACACGGACTAGCGCGCAAGTTTTTTTACTGTCTGTAGCAATATCCATCCAGCAAGCCGGCGGACACTCAGTGCAGCCCTCCTGCCAGCACTACGGGAAACTACATGTTTGCCGAGTGTCTAGAACACTCGGCGAAAGCTCAAAAACACTCGGCAAACTCTTCGCCGAGCGTAACACTCGGCAAACAGCACTCGGCATATCATGTATCGGCAAAGGAGCCATTTGCCGAGTGTTTTTTGTCGGGCACTCGACAAAGGTTTGCCGAGTACAAAGAAACACTCGGCAAACATATTTTGAGAAAATATAAAAAAAGGCGGCCGACACTCGGCAAAGAAATTTTGAAAAAATAAAAAAAGCAGTTGCCGCCGGCTTGCGCCGCCGCCCGTGCCTCCCCCGCGCTCGGCCGCTCGCACCGCGTCGGGGCTGGCTGCCCGCCTGGCCCTCGCACGCGCATCCCTCCACAGAAACGGAGGAAATCCGGCAGCAGCAGAAGGCGATAAGACGCCAGCACGGGGAGGTGAAATCCGGCAGGACACCTACAATCAATCGGGGGAAAAGATCTACTATCGAGCAGGAACTGCATGCTCATCGCCAGAAAAATGGAAAATAAATTGCAGAAAAGAAACACCAATAAATTGAAAGATGGAAGCTTTTAGGCTTGGAGCAGGGAGGAATCGTTCGCTGCTTGTCACATCGAGGAAGAAACAAGGATGCAGTACAAACGCAGGAGCAACACACACGCACAGATGCAGTATAAATGCAGCAACAACACACACGCAAGGATGCTCGCGGCGTAGGGGCCGGCCGCCCTGCCGCCCGCGACTCGTCGGGGCTGGCCGCCCGTCCCGGCGCCTGGCTGGCCGCGCGCGCCGCGCCGGGGATGCTGCGCCGGCCGCCTTGCCGCCCGCACCGCGCCTAGCTGGCCGCGCGCCGGGGCCCGCACCGCGCCGGCCGCCTCGACTGGCCGCCGCTTGCCCGCGCCGCTGCCAGAGGCAGGAGAGAGCTGAGGGAGAGAGAGACAAGAGATGAGGGAGAGAGAGCAGGCGGTGGGTGGTTGGATGGATGAGGGAGGGAGAGAGAGGGGAGGGCTTATCCGAAGGGGGTGGCCTGCCTGTGTCGCTCGTGAAGAGAAGGATCCGGAGGGGAAGCTGCGCACCAATAGGAAGGCGCGATTCCTGTGGAACGGATCGATGACGTGGATGGTTTGCCGGGTGTCTACAAAAACACTCGGCGAACCGATACTTTGCCGAGTGTTTTTACAGACACTCGGCAAACAATTTTTCAGCATGCTTAAAAAAATTTTAAAATAATCAAATTTTGGTATGACATAATTTATATAATCTATGACCTATATAAAATGAATTGAAGTCAAATTCAAATTCGATCATCAATTTTACTCCAAATCCTAACAAGTATTTCTCAACATTCTGAAACTTCTTTGGAGATTCTTCGATTTACAAGCAACGTGCACGACAACTTATCCGTAACGTTCTCAATTTTTTACCACTAACTCTACGTATGATAGAATGATGTCATGACAAATCTCATGATTTTCAGACTTCATTTATTTTTTTTAGAATTTTAAAATCATTCAGATCCACATTAGTTGTCATATATTTTGAACAAGATGTTCAAAATTTCTTTTCATTTCATGGGTAAGGCCTTAAACTAACCTAAATAACATGAATGTAATTTTTCTACTCACTGTATTCAATTATTTGAACCACTTGCAGTTCAAATTTGACTTCATTCAAACAATTGCTTAAAATATAATTAATTATAGCTAAAAAATACAAAAATGTACCAAATTTTAATATGGAGTGACATATATTGTATGTGGAGAATAGAAAAATTTTGGAAGCCAAAAGAGGGAAAAAATTAAATCTTTACCGAGTGTCAAGGGAAAAACACTCGGCAAAGAGTTTGTTTGCCGAGTGCCTAACAAAACACTCGGCAAACAAGCCGTTTGCCGAGTGTTTTGTTTGACACTCGGCAAACAACATGCATATAATTTTTCTACTCATTTCAATTTTATTATTTGAATCACTTGCGGTTCAAAAATGAAAAAAACTTACTTCTTTGCCGAGTGTCAACTACAATACACTCAGCAAAGGAGCCCTTTGCCGAGTGTATTAATTTGACACTCGGCAAACAACATGCATATAATTTTTTTACTTCTTATATTTTATTACTTAAATCACTCGTCGTTCGAAAATGAAAAAAAATTAATTCTTTGCCGAGTGTCAAAATAATACACTCGGCAAAGGAGATCTTTACCGAGTGTATTATTTTGACACTTGGCGAATAAGCTCTTTGCCGAGTGTTTTTTGTTTGCCGAGTGTAAAAAAAATACACTCGGCAAAGAGCTTATTTGCCGAGTGTCCGAAAAAATACACTCGGCAAAGAGCCAGGCACTCGGCATATTCGGGGTTTCTCGTAGTGCAGAATTCATACAGCCTGCGCTACGCCAGCCGGGCCACATTACCCTTCGTCGTCATCAGTTCCATCACACTTATATGTATGGCCAGCCGGTCAGTCACTACAAAAAATCATGCATTTATCGAGTGTCCGAAAAAATACATTAAAATATAGATTCTATATTTTACTGAGTGTCCGAATATATTACAACTCTCTTTTCTTCCCGTCAGATTAGAATATATATGTAATAAATAATATATATAGCATCGATGCAATGCAACCGAGCGCCGACTCGCACCAATTACTTCTGCCCGTCTTGCATCGAGAGAGAGAGCCACGGTTTTGAATGCGACAAGGCCAGTTTCTATTGTATGTTCATTGGCAGCTGGATATAAATAATATAATAGACACACATAGATGTTCACACATACACACATTGTATCACCCCGCGCACACACGCGCACGCTTATAAACATCTATAAAGATTAGACCAACCCATAGAATTAAAATGTTATCCTAGACATCATTATATGCCACGTAAGGCTGTCTAGACCGGCGTCCGCTACTCGTCCTTATAGTTCACATGTACCATAATTTTTGTTGCAGTGGGGTACTGGAAGAGGCACGATAGATTTATTCCTGGCGCACTTCGCGTATACTGCATCCACTCCACGTTGCCGTTGTTGGGAATATGCCCAAGAGACAACTGGATTCGATCCACTAGTCTTAATGGGCCACAAATGTTGTGAAGCCCATTACCAGGGGAAGGGGTGCTTTATTTATTAGTCCCATATTGCTAATGGAATACGGTGTGGAGAATTTCATCCAAATAAATAGAGACCAAACCCCTCCTGAGAAAGATATGACATCCAAGCAATAGTTGCTTTTCTCCCATCGTGCTCGCGTACCTAGCAGTCTGGTGCGCGACGTTTCAATCCTCGTACGTGTGGATACCTCGGAGGTGCTGCGCTTGGAGCACAAGGACGAACCGCACGTGCAGGACCAGACAGACGTAAGCAACTGCACTGCACTGCCACTTCGACGCGTTCGTCTACATCGAGACGGCTTTCGCTGCAACTGCGGGTCTAGTGGTAACAATCTGTGATCTATAACTGCTGATATTCCTATTTTTGGGTGAACGAGTTTTTGTGTGTGCTAGCGTAGCCTCCACGTTACCCAACAGTGGTATCAGAGCCATAGCTGTTTCGTTATAAATTCGGATTTATGCATATAGAGATATGCTTGGATGTAGATTAGTCTCTGATCGGTTCGTGATCTCCACTGTAATGGTAGTGTAACGAATTACTCCTACCGGTCAGAATTCCGCCATCGGAGTTAAGTGATACACGTAAACCCAGGCATGGTGAGATATAGATCAATTGGATTGGTCGAATTGAACTTAGATCAATGACCGCGTCGCATGTCGATATACGACAGTGTTGACTGGATCCACTATGATGGTAGTGTAACGAATTACTCCTACCGGTCGGAATTCCGCCACCGGAGTTAAGTGATACACGTAAACCCAGGCATGGTGAGATATAGATCAATGTGATTGGTCGGATCGAATTTAGGTATATTGACGGTAGCGATAACGGCGGACGGTCCGCGCAAGAACGGCGGACGGTCCGCGAGAGAACGGCGGACGGTCCGCGAGAGAGCGGCGGACGGTCCGTAAATTCGGTCAAGAATCTTACAGAGACGTTATCTAGCGTTCCAGAAGGTCGGACGGTCCGTAAGAGCTGGTCGGACAGTCCGCAGAGCGAATCGGACAGTCCGGGGGAAACGGCGGATGGTCCGCGCAAGAACGGCGGACGGTCCGCGAAAGAGCGGCGGACGGTCCGTAAATTCGGTCGGAATTTTGACAGAAGCGTTTTCCAGCGTTCCAGAGGGTCGGACGGTCCGCCAGAGCAGGTCGGACAGTCCATAAGGAAACGGCGGACGGTCCGTAGGGAACGTCGGACAGTCCGACGAAATTAAAATTTTGAAAACGATCCCTCAGAAATGTTTAAGTTTTGAATGTCCTCCCAACTAAATCTTGCACCATCACATGTCTTGTACAATTAGTGGTGGGTCTATGAAATTAGGGTGCCACTAGTTTTCCTTGACTAGATGGGTTTGTATCGGATACTTACTCGCATAAAGAGTTGGTTAACTTAAACAAGGTCATCTTAACGGTTAAGGACCTTGGGACATAAAGGTTGGACGCCGAGACATAGAGATGCCAACCAACAACAGGAGTCATATATGATATGATTAGCAAGAGTTGCTTACTGATCTACCATGTCTTCTAGCGGTGATGCTAAAGCTCACTAGTTGACTTGTTAGTTGTGGATCCTGAATCACTAAGTATCAATGGAGGGATATTGATTTTAGTGGGAGTAAATTCCGTTAAATTGTTTAATGTATTTTACTCTGTCATAGATATGTTGTCTTAGTATTTTGCATTATTTTCTGTTGTAGATCAATGGCACCTAGCACACCGTTTTCTTTGCGTTCGATCCTTGAGAAAGATAAGTTGAATGGAACAAATTATGCGGATTGGATCCGAAACCTTAGAATTGTTCTCAGGGCTGAGAAAAAGGAAGATATTCTAGACACCCCATTACCAAATGAGCCTGATGATAACGCAACTGTTGCTGAGAAACTTGCTTACAAGAAGGCATGTGATGCCAATCTTGAAGTGAGTTGCCTTATGCTTGCTTGCATGGAACCCGAGCTGCAGATGCAGTTTGAGACAAACCATGAGGCGCACGATATGATCGAGGCGCTTAAGGACATGTTCCAAACTCAGGCCAGGACTGAAAGGTTCAATGTCTCAAAGGCCTTTGTGGAAACAAAGCTAGCAGAAGGCGCAGCTGTAGGGCCGCATGTGATCAAGTTGGTTGGTTACTCCCAGAGGTTGGAGAAGCTAGGCTTCCCACTTGGCCCAGAGTTAGCCACTGATTTTATTCTAGCATCACTTCCGCCTAGCTTTGGGAACTTCATTTCGAACTACCATATGCATGGGGCGGAGAAGGGATTGAATGAGCTATGTGGCATGCTCAAGATAGCAGAGGCTGACATCAAGAAAAGCGCTAGCAGCAGCCATGTGATGGCCATCCAAAACAGGCCTAACTTCAAGAAGAAGGGCAAATCTTGGAAGAAGAAGGGCAAGGCTAAAGATATGATCTCTCAGCCAAGCTCAACGCCCCAGACTGAGTCTGGACCAGCTGCAGAAAAAGAGGAGTGCTTTTATTGTAAGGAACTTGGTCACTGGAAAAGGAATTGCAAGAAGTACCTGGCTTCTCTGAAGAAAGGCGGTAGTAAGAGTACTTCCGCATCAGGTACACTTGACATTAATATTACAGACATTTTTCTCGCTGAATCTTCTATTAATTCCTGGGTATTTGATACCGGATCGGTTGCTCATATTTGCAATTCGATGCAGGGATTAGTAAGAAGTAGAAGCGTGGGAAGAGGCGAAGTTGATTTCCGAGTGGGCAATAATGCAAGAGTTGCTGCTTTGACCGTCGGGACGATGCAACTCAACCTTCCGTCAGGATTTATCATGGAATTGAATAATTGTTATTTTGTTCCTAGTTTGAGTCGAAACATTGTATCTCCCTCATGTTTGATGAAGGATGGTTATACATTCGCGAGTAAAGACAATGGTTGTGTGATCTCAAAGAATGGCATGTTTGTGGCTCTTGCATGCATTGTGAATGAGTTGTTCATTTTAAATCTTGATGATTCACCTATATGTAATATAATTGCTAAAAGGCCTCGGCTAGATGATTTGAATCCTACCTATATGTGGCATTATCGTTTGGGTCATATAAGTGAGAAGCGCATGAAGAAGCTCCATTCTGATGGACTTTTAACTCCGTTTGATTTTGAATCATACGAGACGTGCGAAGCTTGTTTGCTAGGCAAGATGACCAAGGCACCTTTCACAGGTTTTCCTGAGAGGGCGCAAGACTTGTTGGAACTCATACATACTGATGTATGTGGACCAATGAGCACGACAGCTCGAGGTGGATTTCAGTACTTCATAACTTTCACTGATGATTTTAGTAGATATGGCTATGTCTACTTAATGAAGCACAAGTCAGAGACTTTTGAAAGGTTCAAAGAGTTTCAGAATGAAGTTGAAAATCAGCGTGGTAAGAAAATTAAAGCCTTGCGATCAGATCGTGGAGGCGAGTATTTGAGCCATGAGTTTAGCACTCATCTAAAGAGTTGTGGAATTGTTCCACACCTAACGCCACCTGGAACACCTCAGAGGAACGGTGTGTCCGAGCGACGTAATCGAACCTTGTTAGACATGGTGCGATCAATGATGAGCCAGTCAGACCTACCGTTATCATTTTGGGGTTACGCTCTAGAAACATCAGCTTTCACACTAAATAGGGTACCATCTAAGTCCGTGGAGAAGACACCATATGAGATATGGACTGGCAAGACTCCCAGTTTGTCTTTTCTGAAAATTTGGGGTTGTGAGGCATATGTCAAGCGACTTCAGTCGGACAAGCTTACACCAAAATCGGACAAGTGCATATTCGTGGGATATCCAAAGGAAACAATTGGATATTATTTCTACAACCGATCAGAGGGCAAAGTGTTTGTCGCTAGGAACGGTGTTTTCTTGGAGAAAGAGTTTCTCAAGAGCGAGAAAAGTAGACAGAAGGTGTATCTTGAAGAAATTCGAGATGAGCCTATGAGGCAAGACTTTACGAGTGATGCTAATGTAGCAGAACAAGTTGAGGTACCTGTGGTAAGAGAAGAACCGCCACAACCACGAAGGTCGGAAAGGCCACGTCGCGCTACACAGAAAATGAATCTCCTAGTTACAGGAGAGCGCGACATATTGTTGATGGACAACGATGAGCCTAGGACCTATGCTGTAACGCCCGCGTTTTTAGCCCTGTTAATGCATCTCATAAATCATTCGATAAAATGGTTTTCAAAATCTTGTTCCATCGTTTGAGCTCAATTTTTTTTTTATTCATCCACAATCCATCCCAAAGCTTAATCTCTCCCTGATTGGTTAATCCTTTCAAATCATCACCAAACCCTTCTCTTTAATCCTAGTATCCTATCTGAGCCACCCACATGTTAATCTCTCCCTTTCCTTTCACACGTGTGCACACTACGAAGCTGCATGCAGCTTTCTAGCTCACTGAACCTGATGATGCAACTTACAATGAATGCTCTGCTTGCACACACCGGCCCTTCTCGCCATTGCTCATCGCACAGCAAAAGCTCGAGCAGCATGCAGACTGCTGCCGCTTCCCATCAGATCACCTCGCAAGGGCCTCGGATGCTCTACAGCTCCACGCGCCATTGCCGCTGCAAAGCAAAAAGCCTGCGGCCGGACCCGCAACGCGACGTCTCGCTGTCTGGCACCTCTCCGCACCTTTACTCCACCCCACTGCCGCTGCCGCGTCGTCGCCGCTGTGCCCTCCCCGCAGCGCCGCGGCTCCTCGCCACGCGCGCCGTTGTTTCCCTCGCCGCCGCACAGCCACGCCATTACTCCGGCCTGCCGCATCCGTCGCATCGCCGCTGAACCGCTGCACGGCTGCCGTGCTCGCGAACCGCCTTCGCCCCGCGCACGAGCACCACGTGGTCCGCGCCGGGCCGCTGCTCGCTGTCGCTGCTGCCGCCGCGCTTGCCGACGCGCGAGAACCGCCTTTGACCACGCGCACGCCCTCGCCGCGTTCCTCGCCGCCGGCCGCTGTGCCGTCGCATCGTCGCCTCGCTGGTCGCGCCGGTCCTGTGTGTTGTCCTCGCTGCCCTGTTCATCAACAGCGCCTCCGAGCCGTCCCATCGCCGGCCGCAAATCCCGGCCGCATTTACTCCCCTCCGCCGGCCTCTCCCTTGGCGCCGAGCACCCGGCGAACCGACTTTCCCCTTCCCCTCCGGCCTATAAATAGGCTACCCGAGCACCTCGCCCACGCCACCACGCTCACCAGCCTCCCAGCTTCCCTTCTCACGCACCACATCACCGCCGCCGCGAGCACCATCGCCGCCGGCCGCCCCCTCCCGTGGAGCCACCTCCACATGCTGCCCTAGCTCAAGGTAAAGAGTGGAATCGAATCCCCTCATCCTCCTCTCCCTCACCATGCCCTCGGATTTGAGAACGGCAGCCGGAAACGCCGTCCAGGCGAAGCGCCGGCGAGCGCGCCGCTGCGCGTCGTCGTTCTCTCTCTGTCTTCCGTGGTCTCTCTCTCCCCCCTCTGTTTTCTTTATTCCCTACCATGCCCAGTTAATTAACCTATGGCCCATTCATTAACCGATAAGCCCAGCCCAGCAAAGTCACTCACGTGCAGCAAAGCCCGCGAGACCCATCATCGATGTGTGTTAAACCATTTTTGAGATTAAACAGCCACCTTGCCAATACAATATCTCATCCATTCCAACTCCGATTCACTTGATTCCTTTCCCTAAATTCTTCTAAAATCATAAACTATATATATATTCCATCCATTCTCATCTCCATTTGAGCTCGACGACCAAAACTTGTTCTCTTTTATTTATTTTCGTGTGCTTGTTTGTGTGTGCACCGTAGACCACGGAGTGATCGAGGAGGAGCCCGAGCAGGAGCACTACTGCGAGCAAGAGCCAGAAGGCCAGGAGCCCGAGCAGGAATTTCCGGAAGGCTTCGAGAACGGCAAGTTCTCTCACACCCTTTGATGCATGTTGATTGTCCTAGTTTTATAATTGCAACCCAATGGCCTGTTTTTATAAAACTTGCATGATTTTGCTATGAAAACCTGTTTGGATAGCCACTCCTTGATTTGTTATGACCTATCCTTGACAACCTAGATTAATATTTAATATGATGCGCTCTGTTGAATATTAATCATTGCTAGTGCCGCTTAGGACTTGGTTACTTTTATTCTCAACACTATATTCAAGACGTGTTTAAAAGGATAGCTGCGTGCGTGCTTTAAAATGAAAGTGGTTTGATAAAAACAATGTGTGATGGGCAAACGGTGTGTTCTTTGTGAAGCACCGAGGTGAGCTCGTACCCGTGTGGTAGAGCATGGGGGAGATGCCCGTACTATGATTTTTAAGGATGGTTATCGTGTCATCTTGCCTAACTTATTTTACAGTACCACCACTCGACCGTTGTATGTGGCAACGGCTTAGCATAAACCCCACTAGTTAAACTGTTAGTTATCAGGTGTGCTGATGAGCAACAGAAGGCCATGGAGACGGGATACGAACTGTGTGATGTGTCCCTGGGTAGAACCTTGTTGGTTGGTTGCAGACCCCCTGGTTGTTTCTGTGGTGACTAGTCAGTTTAGCTAAGGTGGGTAATGGCTTTGATAGGATCTGCACCGGCACTAAGGTGTTCGTGTTGTGGTACCCTACTTGTGGTTGTGTACACCTCTGCAGAGTTAAACCTATCCGGATAGCCGTGTCCACGGTATTGGACGAGTTACGGCTTGGGCACTTCACGAGTCCTTTGATTTTGGGTGTGTTACGGTGAGTTGTTTTGAAAAGTGTTGACTCTTGCTGTCGGGCTACGACGGACGGGGAGTCCGGTAGCACTAAGATTTGGGACCTATGTGAATCAAATCAACCGTACTTATGATTCCTGAATTAGCTTAATGCTTTATAAAACTCTTTTAAAACAAACCCTTGCATACTTGCTTTTCTGCAAATAAACCTAAGCCTTATCCTTGGTATATATCCTTTGCATGCTTCTGTTCATATCCCCTCCGTGGGTTTGTTTGGACTTGCTGAGTACGTATGTACTCACCCTTGTTTTAATCTATACAGAGGAAGACCCTGAGTTTGTGCCTGAAGACGTTGAGTAGGAGTCACGTGCTGCACCCAACCTTGCCTGTGGATTTAGGTCACCTGCAGGAAGTTCCGCATGGCGCACTGCTCTGATGAAGGAGTCTTTGTGCTCAATGTTTTTATTTGGAGTTTAGCTTTTATCCTGTTTTTAGTGGCACTTCAGTGCCCACGTCCACGTAGAATTATGTAATGCTGAACCACCTGTTGTAATAATGTGTATCAGCCTCCTGGGACTGATAATTTGTATCACATTAAGTCTTCTCATTTGAGGGGACGCTTCAGGTGGTATCAGAGCCGATAGGTTGGCTGTAGGACGTGACCCCTAGGACCGAGACCCTTCCCTAAGACTTTCTACCCTAGGCCTTTTCCTTTGCTTAACCTTCTTCCCACACGTGCACTCACAGTTGGCTTTTGCCCTGTTCCAGATGGCTGACAATGGATGGAGTCACGGAATCTGCCCCGCAGAGCCTGGCCTTCCTAACTTGTTGCTACTCAGCCTGGAACGCGTTGGAGTCACGGACCCACCGGAGTACTCATTCCGAGAGTATGAGCGCCGAGGCACCCCTCGGTGTAGGATGATGATCTTCGTGGGAAAAAGCACACTTTATCCTAGCGTTGAGCCCTGGTTTGTCACCGTTACTGGCTTTGGCATCCCAGATGCCTACCATAAGGCCGCCAGGAGAGCCCTGTTATGCATGCGCGCACTCTATAAACAGTGTGGAGCACCACTTGGATTTTTCCCGCCTGTCAGAGGAAGAGGACGCGCATGGATTGCCCGGATGAGGAGCCTTGGGAGAGAAGAGGATTTAGAGGACACTATTTCCCACATGGCTATTTACCTCACCGGTTTGGACCAGTTGTACCGCGAACAGGCGACGCAACTGAAGCACCAAATCCGCAGGGCAGAAAGGGCTGAACAAGAAATGGAACTGCAACGGGAGAAAGCCACCCAAGCCGAGAGTTCCCTAGCCACCCTCCAAGCCCAGTGGGAAGAATATGCCGATGAAAGAGAAGAACTCAAGATACTTAGAAGACAAGCTGGGCTGTTAGAAGGAGAACCCATGGAAACCCATAGGGATGTTAGCACCCAGACCGAGGATGAAGAATTAGAACGCTGCCTTCCACCAAAGAAGCGCCGTACTTGGATCGAGGGAGCATCCCCATGAGTGGTCCAATAGCAGGTCTAGGCTAGAGTTGCCACCTCAATAATAATGTAGTCCCTGTACCATGTATCCCCCGAACCTTGTACCCAACCCTCTTTATGAAATAAAGACCACCTTTGTCATATATTTATGCCAGACTCGTCTATCATTGTTTTCAGATGGCTGAGGAAGGATGGACCCAGGGCGTTTGCCAAGCAGCACCTGGCTTTCCCAGCCTATTGACCCCTGCCCTGGAGCGCCTCGGTGTTACTGAACCCCCGAGGTACTACAGCAGGGAGTACGAGTACCATGGTACTCCTCGCTGTAGAGTGACCCTCTCTGTCGCCAGGAGCGACCGCTTCGGAATAGGACCGTGGCGCGTGACCGCCACAGGGTTTAGGCACCAAGATACCTACCCCTTGGCTGTCAGGAAGGCCCTTCGCTACATGTGCGGGCTTTTCGAGGAGCACCTTGTCCCCACGCCAATGAGGTTCTTTCCGCCGATTGTGAGGACCCCAGTCTGGCGGGCCCGCATAAGGAACCTGGAACGGCGTCGTCAAGAGGAAGACCCCCTGTATCAAGTGGTCACCTACCTCACCTCATTGGATCAACTCTTTGATGAGCAAGCCAGCTTCCTGAGGGAGCAAATCCAGCGGGCCGAACAAGCAGAGTTCACTGTTAGGGTGCAACAAGTCCGAGTGGCTCAAGCTGAAGCAAGAGCTGCTGCCGCTGTTAGTGGCGAAGCTGTGGCCCAAGAAAGCCTCAGGCAGGCTCGGGACCGGCGCATACAAGATTGGACTCGAAGTGGAACGCCCGTCCCGGCAATAGGAGAAGACCAGATCCTACTTGGGACACCGGTCATAGCCGGGGGAGAACTTTTTGTGACCCCACCAGCCCCACCCGAGACTTCTGCCAGACCAACCGCAGCTGGAGAAGGGGAAGCTGCCGGACAACCCCGTGAGAATGGAACCCTGACTGATGGTGAGCGTGAGCTGCTTACCCCACCGGAAGAGCACTCCGCCCTAGAGGAAGGCTCGCCCCGCGAGTAGACCCGTTGTCAAGTGCCCCTTTGGGAATGAAGCCCCATGGTCCGAAGTAGAAGCCCTCCAGTCCTTGGTAGTACCCCCTTGTATCAGTCGAGTAGAGTGTTTGCGTCTGTACCCCAGTGTTGTACCCCCCCCCTGTTGTTTGAATAAAATCGTTGTGCTTGTTGTGTGCTAGTTTGTGTGCTTTTCGGCAGAAGCTGATTCTGCCTTTTCAAAAATACGTTTAATCCACTTAAACATCACTTTAAATAAACCCAAGCTCACAAAGGCCCTACCCAATCTGCAGATGGCTAGGACCGGCACTAGAGCCTCCCAGAGCCGTGCAAATGCCGCTGCTGGCGCAGAAAGACAGCCAGAAGCACTAGCCCCAGAGAATGTCGAGGTGGAAGAAGAAGTAAGTCAGCATGAAGGAACAAATCAAGGAGGAGCACCAATGCCACCACCTCCACCACCACCTCTGCCTCCCTTTGACTGGAACCAGTACATGCACCAGCAAGCCCTTCTGATAGAGGCCCTGACCAAGTTCGCTGACCGACAACAGAGGCCCCGTGAGCAGAACTTCAATGACAAGTTGACCGCCTTCCTGAGGACCAAGCCACCCACCTTTGGGGGAAGCAGCAATCCTATGGAAGCAGACGACTGGTTACGGGCTATCAAGAGGAAACTCGAGCCATTTGATTGCCAGGACCGTGACAAGGTTCTCCTGGCATCTCACCAGCTCACGGGAACTGCTCTAGCCTGGTGGGAAAACTATTGTGAGGCCGCCGATGATGCCACCCCCATCACCTGGAATGAGTTTGTGAAAGAGTTCCGCCAATACCATATCCCCAAGGCTACCATGAAGCGCAAGGCGGACGAGTTCCGTGCACTACAGCAGGGAACTAAGACAGTGGAGGAGTACACTCATCAGTTCATAGAGCTTTCTCGCTACGCACCAGAAGAGGTGAAAGAGGATGAGAAGAAGCAGGACATGTTTCTGAAAGGCCTGAATGCAGAACTTCGGACGATGCTTTCTATTAATAGCTTTCCAGACTTCAATACTCTAATGAACAGGGCCATTATCTTAGAAAGGGCCAAGGCAGAGGAAAGGAAGGAGAATAAGCGCAAGTTTCTGGAAAGTAAGAACCGTCAACCGGACCGCTTCCAGAAACCAAGGACCTCTAACTATACTGCACCTAGATCCCAAGGCCCCATGCAGTATAGGACTCAGTCACAGGTCACAGGCTCTCAGAACCAGAATACCCAGGCTAAGAGCCAGAACACCTTGAAGCCTCCACAGAGCAGTGTCAGCCAAGTTACTACCGGTAACAACAATACCAGAGTTTGCTTCAACTGCCGTGAGGCAGGACACTATGTCGCCAGCTGCCCCTACCCCAAGAATAAGCCTACCGTATCCACCTTCTCCAATTCAGTGAACGGACCCAAGCCACCTGCCACCGGAGCAAACCGAGTTCCCGTCCGCAGCAACACCAACGGCAACACCAACAATCAGCAGTCTTATGGACGAGCCCGCGTCAACCACATCAACGCGCAAGAGGCTCAAGGAGCACAAGGAGTGGTACTCGGTGAGTTCCTAGTCAGCTCAACTCTGGCAACAGTACTATTTGATTCTGGAGCATCGCATTCTTTTATATCATCAAGTTTCGTGGACAAGCATAAGATACCCACAGTACTACTAAAGACACCCCTTCTAACCCGGACGCCTGGAGGTGACATCAAATGTCAACTAGGTTGTTTACGGGTACGGATCAATTTAAGTGGGGTAGAGTTCCTAGCAGACCTAGTAGTACTTAAGTCTCAGGGAATAGACGTAATCCTTGGAATGGACTGGTTGAGTCTACACAATGGCCTCATAGGTTGTGCTGACAAGGTAGTACACCTGACCAATACCGATGGAGTCCAAGTGACCTGCCACACTCGGGGAAGTGGACCAGACCCAATGGTTTTTAGTATGGATGTGAAGTCCTTGGAAGATGTGCCGGTAGTGAATGAGTACCCAGATGTCTTTCCTGATGAACTTCCTGGAATGCCACCGGATCGGGACATAGAGTTCTATATTGACCTAGCCCCAGGAACCGCTCCCATAGCCAAGAGACCCTATAGGATGGCAGCCTCAGAACTAGCAGAGCTGAAGAAACAGTTAGAGGAGTTACAACGATTAGGTTTCATCAGACCCAGCTCATCCCCTTGGGGAGCCCCAGTGCTCTTCGTCAGAAAGAAAGATGGGAGTATGAGGATGTGCGTAGACTATCGCGCCCTAAATGAGGTCACCATCAAGAATAAGTACCCTCTCCCCAGAATAGATGACCTCTTTGACCAGTTGAGAGGAGCCAAATACTTCTCCAAGATTGACCTAAGAACTGGGTATCACCAGCTAAAGATTAAAGCGAGTGACATCCCAAAGACCGCCTTTGTTACCCGGTACGGGCAGTTTGAGTTCACGGTGATGCCTTTTGGACTCACTAATGCACCTGCTTATTTCATGAACCTCATGAACAAGGTATTTATGGATGAGCTAGATAAGTTTGTTGTAGTCTTTATTGATGATATACTTATCTACTCCAAGAGCGCCGAAGAACATGAGCAACACCTGCGAGTAGTTTTGGAGAAGTTGAGAGCGCACAAGCTATATGCCAAATTCAGCAAGTGCGAATTCTGGCTAGAGAAAGTAGCTTTCCTTGGTCATGTGCTAACTGCTCAAGGAGTAGCAGTAGATCCTGAGAAGGTCGAAGCCGTTTCCAATTGGCGGCAACCGACCAATGTAAGTGAAATCAGGAGTTTTCTGGGCTTAGCCGGATATTACCGGAGATTTATTGAGGGATTCTCCAAAATAGCCCGACCCATGACAGAACTACTTAAGAAGGAGAAGAAGTTTGTTTGGACAGAGTCCTGTGAAAGGAGTTTTCAGGAGTTAAAGAAGAGATTGACAACTGCCCCAGTACTAACCTTACCGGACATCCACCGGGACTTTGTCATTTATTGTGACGCATCCCGTCAGGGATTAGGATGTGTCCTTATGCAAGGAGGGAAGGTAGTAGCTTACGCCTCCCGACAGCTTAGACCTCATGAGCAGAACTACCCAACCCATGACCTAGAGTTTGCAGCCGTAGTGCATGCCCTAAAAATTTGGAGGCACTATTTGATTGGAAAAAAGTGCGAGATATACACGAACCATAAGAGTCTGAAATATATTTTCACCCAACCAGATTTAAATCTTCGACAGAGAAGATGGTTGGAGTTAGTTAAGGACTACAACGTGGAAATCCACTATCACCCTGGCAAAGCTAACGTGGTAGCAGATGCCCTAAGTCGGAAATCTTATGGACCCAAGAACACCTATCTGCAAGAGGAAATGGCACGATTAAATGTGCACATTGTCCCTCGAGGATCTAGTCACAAACTGAGCCTCCAACCCACATTAGAAGATAAAATCAGAAAAGCCCAGGGTTCGGATAAGGATTTAATGAAAATCCGCAAGCATACGGGAGAAAATAAGGCACCGGATTTTCGTGTAGACCATGAGGGAACCCTATGGTATAAAGACCGGATTTGTGTGCCCACAGAAGGAGACCTCCGGCAAGTAATCATGGATGAAGCCCATAACTCGGCTTATTCCATTCACCCAGGGTCCACCAAAATGTATTTGGACTTAAAACAAAAATATTGGTGGAAGGGAATGAAAGCAGACATTGCCCAGTTCGTCGCCCAGTGCGACACTTGTCAGAGAGTCAAGGCCGAACACCAGAAACCGGCAGGATTACTGCAACCCCTACCCATTCCAGTGTGGAAGTGGGATGAGGTAGGAATGGATTTTGTAGTAGGATTACCCAAAACCCAAAAAGGATATGACTCTATATGGGTAATAGTGGACCGACTCACAAAAGTCGCCCATTTCCTACCTGTACGGACTAACTATGGTGGGGAAAAGTTAGCCCAACTTTATGTTGCCAACATAGTAAAGTTGCATGGTGTGCCCAGCAGAATCGTCTCAGATCGAGGGCCCCAGTTCACCTCCAAATTTTGGAAAAGTCTGCATAAGGCCATGGGAACTAAGTTGGATTTTAGTTCGGCCTACCACCCGCAGACCGATGGACAGACCGAAAGGGTAAACCAGATTATGGAAGATATGCTAAGGGCATGTGTTCTTACCTATGGTAAAGATTGGGAACAGAGTTTACCATATGCTGAGTTCTCATACAATAATGGTTATCAGGCAAGCCTAGGCATGTCGCCTTTTGAAGCTCTCTATGGAAGAAAGTGTAGGACCCCTCTGATGTGGTCAGAAGTAGGAGAGCGATCCTTAGTAGGACCGGCCCTGATAAAGGAAGCAGAAGAACGAGTGGCTGGGATCCGTGAGAAGCTAAAGGCAGCACAATCCAGACAGAAAAGTTACGCCGACAAGAAAAGACGGGAAATAAGCTTTAGTCCAGGAGACCATGTGTACCTCAAGGTGTCACCCATTAGAGGGACACGAAGATTTCAAATACAGGGGAAATTGGCCCCTAGGTACATTGGACCGTACCAGGTGCTGAAGAAAGTTGGGAAGGTAGCCTACCATCTCCAGCTGCCAGAAGAGATGTCGGACATACACCCGGTATTTCACGTCTCCCAGTTACGAAGATGTCTGAGAGTACCAGAAACCGAGCATGTACCGGTGGAAGCAATTGACTTACAACCAGACCTACGATACCAGGAAGTACCAGTCAAAATTTTGGACACCGTTACCAAGAGAACAAGAAATTCTGAAGTTCGGATTTGTAGAGTTCAGTGGAGCAGACATGGAGTCGCAGAAGCCACATGGGAACGAGAAGACGCGTTGAAGAAAGAGTTTCCCCATCTTTTTAGGAACCAGCCGAATCTCGAGGACGAGATTCCTTTTAAGTGGGGTAGGTTTGTAACGCCCGCGTTTTTAGCCCTGTTAATGCATCTCATAAATCATTCGATAAAATGGTTTTCAAAATCTTGTTCCATCGTTTGAGCTCAATTTTTTTTTTATTCATCCACAATCCATCCCAAAGCTTAATCTCTCCCTGATTGGTTAATCCTTTCAAATCATCACCAAACCCTTCTCTTTAATCCTAGTATCCTATCTGAGCCACCCACATGTTAATCTCTCCCTTTCCTTTCACACGTGTGCACACTACGAAGCTGCATGCAGCTTTCTAGCTCACTGAACCTGATGATGCAACTTACAATGAATGCTCTGCTTGCACACACCGGCCCTTCTCGCCATTGCTCATCGCACAGCAAAAGCTCGAGCAGCATGCAGACTGCTGCCGCTTCCCATCAGATCACCTCGCAAGGGCCTCGGATGCTCTACAGCTCCACGCGCCATTGCCGCTGCAAAGCAAAAAGCCTGCGGCCGGACCCGCAACGCGACGTCTCGCTGTCTGGCACCTCTCCGCACCTTTACTCCACCCCACTGCCGCTGCCGCGTCGTCGCCGCTGTGCCCTCCCCGCAGCGCCGCGGCTCCTCGCCACGCGCGCCGTTGTTTCCCTCGCCGCCGCACAGCCACGCCATTACTCTGGCCTGCCGCATCCGTCGCATCGCCGCTGAACCGCTGCACGGCTGCCGTGCTCGCGAACCGCCTTCGCCCCGCGCACGAGCACCACGTGGTCCGCGCCGGGCCGCTGCTCGCTGTCGCTGCTGCCGCCGCGCTTGCCGACGCGCGAGAACCGCCTTTGACCACGCGCACGCCCTCGCCGCGTTCCTCGCCGCCGGCCGCTGTGCCGTCGCATCGTCGCCTCGCTGGTCGCGCCGGTCCTGTGTGTTGTCCTCGCTGCCCTGTTCATCAACAGCGCCTCCGAGCCGTCCCATCGCCGGCCGCAAATCCCGGCCGCATTTACTCCCCTCCGCCGGCCTCTCCCTTGGCGCCGAGCACCCGGCGAACCGACTTTCCCCTTCCCCTCCGGCCTATAAATAGGCTACCCGAGCACCTCGCCCACGCCACCACGCTCACCAGCCTCCCAGCTTCCCTTCTCACGCACCACATCACCGCCGCCGCGAGCACCATCGCCGCCGGCCGCCCCCTCCCGTGGAGCCACCTCCACATGCTGCCCTAGCTCAAGGTAAAGAGTGGAATCGAATCCCCTCATCCTCCTCTCCCTCACCATGCCCTCGGATTTGAGAACGGCAGCCGGAAACGCCGTCCAGGCGAAGCGCCGGCGAGCGCGCCGCTGCGCGTCGTCGTTCTCTCTCTGTCTTCCGTGGTCTCTCTCTCCCCCCTCTGTTTTCTTTATTCCCTACCATGCCCAGTTAATTAACCTATGGCCCATTCATTAACCGATAAGCCCAGCCCAGCAAAGTCACTCACGTGCAGCAAAGCCCGCGAGACCCATCATCGATGTGTGTTAAACCATTTTTGAGATTAAACAGCCACCTTGCCAATACAATATCTCATCCATTCCAACTCCGATTCACTTGATTCCTTTCCCTAAATTCTTCTAAAATCATAAACTATATATATATTCCATCCATTCTCATCTCCATTTGAGCTCGACGACCAAAACTTGTTCTCTTTTATTTATTTTCGTGTGCTTGTTTGTGTGTGCACCGTAGACCACGGAGTGATCGAGGAGGAGCCCGAGCAGGAGCACTACTGCGAGCAAGAGCCAGAAGGCCAGGAGCCCGAGCAGGAATTTCCGGAAGGCTTCGAGAACGGCAAGTTCTCTCACACCCTTTGATGCATGTTGATTGTCCTAGTTTTATAATTGCAACCCAATGGCCTGTTTTTATAAAACTTGCATGATTTTGCTATGAAAACCTGTTTGGATAGCCACTCCTTGATTTGTTATGACCTATCCTTGACAACCTAGATTAATATTTAATATGATGCGCTCTGTTGAATATTAATCATTGCTAGTGCCGCTTAGGACTTGGTTACTTTTATTCTCAACACTATATTCAAGACGTGTTTAAAAGGATAGCTGCGTGCGTGCTTTAAAATGAAAGTGGTTTGATAAAAACAATGTGTGATGGGCAAACGGTGTGTTCTTTGTGAAGCACCGAGGTGAGCTCGTACCCGTGTGGTAGAGCATGGGGGAGATGCCCGTACTATGATTTTTAAGGATGGTTATCGTGTCATCTTGCCTAACTTATTTTACAGTACCACCACTCGACCGTTGTATGTGGCAACGGCTTAGCATAAACCCCACTAGTTAAACTGTTAGTTATCAGGTGTGCTGATGAGCAACAGAAGGCCATGGAGACGGGATACGAACTGTGTGATGTGTCCCTGGGTAGAACCTTGTTGGTTGGTTGCAGACCCCCTGGTTGTTTCTGTGGTGACTAGTCAGTTTAGCTAAGGTGGGTAATGGCTTTGATAGGATCTGCACCGGCACTAAGGTGTTCGTGTTGTGGTACCCTACTTGTGGTTGTGTACACCTCTGCAGAGTTAAACCTATCCGGATAGCCGTGTCCACGGTATTGGACGAGTTACGGCTTGGGCACTTCACGAGTCCTTTGATTTTGGGTGTGTTACGGTGAGTTGTTTTGAAAAGTGTTGACTCTTGCTGTCGGGCTACGACGGACGGGGAGTCCGGTAGCACTAAGATTTGGGACCTATGTGAATCAAATCAACCGTACTTATGATTCCTGAATTAGCTTAATGCTTTATAAAACTCTTTTAAAACAAACCCTTGCATACTTGCTTTTCTGCAAATAAACCTAAGCCTTATCCTTGGTATATATCCTTTGCATGCTTCTGTTCATATCCCCTCCGTGGGTTTGTTTGGACTTGCTGAGTACGTATGTACTCACCCTTGTTTTAATCTATACAGAGGAAGACCCTGAGTTTGTGCCTGAAGACGTTGAGTAGGAGTCACGTGCTGCACCCAACCTTGCCTGTGGATTTAGGTCACCTGCAGGAAGTTCCGCATGGCGCACTGCTCTGATGAAGGAGTCTTTGTGCTCAATGTTTTTATTTGGAGTTTAGCTTTTATCCTGTTTTTAGTGGCACTTCAGTGCCCACGTCCACGTAGAATTATGTAATGCTGAACCACCTGTTGTAATAATGTGTATCAGCCTCCTGGGACTGATAATTTGTATCACATTAAGTCTTCTCATTTGAGGGGACGCTTCATATGCGGAAGCTATGATGGACCCAGATTCCGAGAAATGGCAAAGTGCCATGAGATCCGAGATAGATTCGATGGGGCAAAATTAAGTTTGGAACTTAGTTGACCCGCCTGATGGTGTGAGACTCATCGAGTGCAAATGGATCTTTAAGAGAAAAAGAGATGTAGACGGAAATGTTAACGTCTACAAAGCACGACTTGTTGCAAAAGGTTTTCGACAAGTTCAAGGAGTTGACTACGACGAGACATTCTCTCCGGTAGCGATGCTTAAATCTATCCGGATCATTCTAGCAATAGCTGCGTATTTCGATTATGAGATATGACAAATGGATGTCAAAACAGCTTTCCTCAATGGGAACCTAGAAGAGGATGTATACATGATACAACCCGAAGGTTTTGTCGATCCAACTAATGCTGGAAAAATATGCAAGCTTCAGAAATCAATCTATGGATTAAAGCAAGCATCTCGGAGTTGGAACCTTCGTTTTGATGAGGTAGTCAAAGGGTTTGACTTCCGGCAGAATGAAGAAGAGGCTTGTGTTTACAAGAAGGAAAGTGGGAGCTCTGTTATATTTCTAATCTTGTATGTGGATGACATATTGTTGATTGGGAATGATATTCCTATGCTAGAATCCGTTAAGACTTCGCTGAAAAATAGTTTTTCTATGAAGGACTTAGGGGAAGCTGCATACATTCTGGGCATAAGGATCTATAGGGATAGATCAAGGAGGCTTATAGGATTAAGTCAAGATACTTATATTGACAAGGTGCTGAATCGGTTCAACATGGAACGGTCCAAGAAAGGGTTCTTGCCTATGTCACATGGCGTACACCTCAGCAAGACTCATTGTCCTACGACGACTGATGAGTGGGAGCGCATGAGTAAGGTCCCTTATGCTTCAGCAATTGGATCCATCATGTACGCAATGATAAGTACTCGTCCAGATGTCTCATATGCTCTAAGTGTTACGAGCAGACACCAGTCCAATCCAGGTGAAAGTCACTGGACAGCGGTGAAAAACATTCTTAAGTACTTTAGAAGGACTAAAGATGTGTTCCTAGTCTTTGGAGGTGAGGAAGAGCTCATTGTAAAGGGTTACACTGATGCTAGTTTCCAAACTGATCCAGACGATTCAAAGTCGCAATCAGGATTTGTGTTCACAATAAACGGTGGTGCTGTAAGCTGGAAAAGTTCTAAGCAAGATACTGTGGCTGATTCTACAACGGAAGCAGAGTACATCGCAGCTTCGGAAGCGACGAAGGAAGGTGTTTGGATGAGGAAGTTTCTCATTGAGCTTGGTGTGTTTCCCAATGCATCTAGCCCATTGGAACTCTACTGTGACAACAATGGGGCAATTGCACAGGCTAAGGAGCCGAGGAATCACCAGAAAAACAAACATGTACTGCGGAAGTTTCACCTCATTCGAGAGTTCGTTAAACGTGGTGAGATAAAGATATGCAAAATACATGCGGATTTGAATATTGCTGATCATTTGACAAAGGCTCTTCCACGGCCTAAACATGAATCACACACAAGAGCTATGGGTATTAGATATCATTTAGATTGGCTCTAGTGTGAGTGGACAATGTTTTGTATCTATGACATATTGTTTATTTATTGAATATCCATGAAAGGCAACTTGTATATGATTAGAAATTATGTGAATTGTTTGTGAAACTCTATACTTGTATGGTTATTCAAAAGGATTGTCCCTAATTTGATTAGCACATGTATTAGTTGATGACTATGTTTCGCAAGTCATGGACATGGAGATGTCAAACTAATAATGTGGGCACAAGTATGACATGGGGCTGGACTGACCCAGTTTGAGACTTGTTTATCTCTTCTTCACAACGCGTATGCTTTGTCCTTAGACCTGAGATTGTCGTATGTACTCAAGATGTGAATTGACCTACTTAGGGACTACCAAACGCTGCTTCGTAACTGGGTAGTTATAAAGGTGGTTTTCGGGTTTGTCAGGAAGCATGCTGTGAGGCATGGTCAATCAAGATGGGATTTGCCCCTCTCTATACGAGAGAGATATCTCTGGGCCCCTCGAGTGATCGGATCAAGAAATGCATGGCCGTGCTAGGTTAAGTGTTAACCTCTTGAAGAATCCGACTCACAGATTCGAGAAAGGGAGGTCTTACTTGGAGTTAGACCAAATATCGTGAGGCAAAGGGAATAGCTTGTACGTGATGTTGTGGTGGTTCGTCTGATATGATCTTTACGTATTCATGGGAGTTGACACGTCTTGCTAGAGGCCGCTATCAACTATTGGAACGAGTAGGAGTACTCGAACCATGTCTATGTGTACGTGAACCCATAGGGTCACACACTTAAGAAGTTTGGAACACTGAAAACTTCCTTATGAGATTGTCTCTAGTGCAAGTGGGAGATTGTTGGGAATATGCCCAAGAGACAACTGGATTCGATCCACTAGTCTTAATGGGCCACAAATGTTGTGAAGCCTATTACCAGGGGAAGGGGTGTTTTATTTATTAGTCCCATATTGCTAATGGAATATGGTGTGGAGAATTTCATCCAAATAAATAGAGACCAAACCCCTCCTGAGAAAGATATGACATCCAAGCAATAGTTGCTTTTCTCCCCATCGTGCTCGCGGACCTAGCAGTCCGGTGCGCGACGTTTTAATCCTCGTACGTGTGGATACCTCGGAGGTGCTGCGCTTGGAGCACAAGGACGAACCGCACGTGCAGGACCAGACGGACGTAAGCAACTGCACTGCACTGCCACTTCGACGCGTTCGTCTACATCGAGACGGCTTCCGCTGCAACTGCGCGTCTAGTGGTAACAATCTGTGATCTATAACTGCTGATGTTCCTATTTTTGGGTGAACGAGTTTTTGTGTGTGCTAGCGTAGCCTCCACGTTACCCAACAGCCGTGGCCCCGTGCACCATTCCAACTGCTCGCCGCCGCCCGTTGGCCACCCGCCGTGGAGGTCTGTCATCCACTGACCGTCCGCTGCCTCCTGCTGATCGTCCGACGCACAGCGCTGGCCACCCGCCGCCGACCCCGTCCAGCAGGATGAGGCGCATGTGAGCTTGATGCCGTCGTCGACCGCGCGCGCGAAGGCGTCCTCCATGACTCGCTGGAGCGGAAGGGGCAGGAGGAGGAGGGGGAGGGGCAATGGCTAGGGATTCGACGGAGAGGGGGGTGGGAATGGCGGTGGGAGGGCACCGTCTGCTGCCGTAGCGCTCGCCGCCCGCCGCTGCAGCGCTCCCCGCGCCGCCACGCTGGGAGGCACCGCTGAAGGCTGTCGTGTCGTGCTGGCCGCCCAATGCGTGCTGCCCTGTCCGGTGAGGCGGACGACCTCAGCGGCGGTGTGCTGCGGCGGCAACTGGAAGAAGGGTAGGCTGGCGCCAGAGGACGGGGATTGGAGGGGCGGCGGGGCGGTGGCGTGGGGGTGGTGGGGGAGCTGCGGGGGATGGTGGCGGGGGAGTGAGCGAGAGAGAGGGAAACAAAGCAGGGAAAATAAAAGAAGGGGAGAGGAAAAGAGAGAAAAAAAGAGAGAAAAATAAAAGGGAAAAAGTAAGAAAAAGAAAAGAAAAAAAGAAGAAAGTAAATTTTGTGAGGGTAGTTATAGATGGTTGAGTAAAAAGAAATGTGTTTGTTAAAATAAGATGGTTGTTGGAGATGGAATAAAATATGTGGTAGTTGGTATAGAGTATGAGATACAGAGGATGACGGATGCAGGAAAACTGAATATAGAGGAGAGAATCTTACTGACCAGGATAGAATATATCTTTTAAAGGATGAGTTTAGAGGACGACGAGTGTGGATCGAGCTAAGACCAAGAGAAATAGTGGATATTCCTTTATGAAATGGTTTACAACAGTACAAGCGCTTGTCCTGAGTACACGAGCTTTACTGTAAAAAAATAAAAAACAGGTTCCTAAATTTCATCTCAAATTCTACTATGTAAAAAAAGATTCTCATCACATCAAAATGCCGGCACATACATGAAGTACTAAATGTAGATGAAATTAAAAACTAATTACACAGTTTTGTTGTACTTTACCAGACGAACATTTTGAGCATAATTAATTAATGTTTGGACATTTATTTATAAATACAAATGAAATGCTATAGTGTAGCATTTATGTTAAAATGTAAAGTTTGGGTCTCCAAACTTAATATCTAAACAAGGCCTAAGCTATGCTTTATAGCATTCCATCGTGCAGTTTTCTTACTTGAAAAAAACTCAGCGTGCACAGGTGATATGAATGTAAGCTGGGCCGCATTGCCCGCATGCACGGAGTGGAGTAGAGTGCAAAACAGCCACATCGATCACGTAGAGACAGTAGTATGTATGGCAGCTTGCTACGCGGCCTAGTAGCTAGGCCGCCGCCCATGCCTCGCTTGCGCTCTTCACAAAAGATTTGGCCCCGCGTCGCGTCCGAATTAATCCATCAAAGATCCTCAAAAATCCCTTATAACGCGGGCGCGCAAAATTTCTGATTTTATTCTACTTATTTATTCATTTTTCCAACGGGTTCATGGGTGGACACGTACTGACGTAATCGTGTCAAAAGATTAGCCTGATTAAATATTAATTAGTTAACTGATAAATTGATTTGCATGTCAGCCTGTTGCTCGACTGAAGGTGAGTTAATGCAACAGGGCCGGAAACACGGAATAAAAAAACTAAAAAAAGCAGTGAATTTTTATATATAAATGATTGGAAAAATTTGTGACACGATCGACATAGAACGGTTTGGAAATGCTAGTCAAAGTTAGGCATATACCATCTACGTACAATAGGCGTCGACCTTTCACTTCCTGTACTAAAAGGAAAAGACAGTTATGCCGCAGCCATTCTATATAACCAACTTGCTCACTGCACCCAACATAAACTAAAAATATCTCAAGTGCTTCAGTTTGTTAAAAACGTAACAACCGAATTTTAAAAACCCACCTCACATTCAAGCTTTTTAATTAAATAGCACTTCCAAACTAATGAAATAGCCAACCACACACTGCCTTTGCTACTCCAAATAATTTTAGCCTGGCAGGCCTTATGATAAATGCTTCAGGGCAATCTATAACAACTATATAAGGGCATGTACAACAGTTTAGATAACTGTTGTCTATTTAACACATACAGACAGTTAAATAGTCAGCTCTACAATAGTTTAGACAGCTGCTGTCTATTTAGCTGTCTGTGTGATAATAAATACGCACTCTGGTTTCTGATGTTTTGCATAGGAGCACGAGTCAAAGCAGTAGACGAGATAGTAGACAACAACACTCTCTTTCCTCATTAAATGATGGCCACATCAGCTCATTTGATCTATGTGGCAACAAAAAGACAGCTGCTGTCTGTGGGTTGTACATGCCCTAATTGGTACCCACTAAAAGTCCCACCCCTATTTCTCTCCACATGCAAGATGTCCTCGTCACCATCCACCAGATCTTCTCTCAACATGCAAGCTGTCCACATCACCATCCACTAGAATTATGAATTTATGTCTTCTACTGATTTTCTGCGGCTATGCATTGTGTTAGTCTTTGCGAGCACCATGCTACAAATTTCTAAGTAGTTCTCTCTCAATAAAATGAATGTGTTTTCCTCTACATTGTTGTTTAAAAAAATTGCAATGCAATTATTTTAGTGTTTCTACTTTCAAATTGCACCTTCAAATTTTGTATAAATTCCCGCAACAACGCGCGGGGTACCACCTAGTTCAAGCAATTCTTTAGGATCTTCGATTCTATTTTAGCTTGGCTGTGTGTATTGCCTTGTTATAGAGCCCAGAACTTTATGTTTAATAAAGCTTCATAATCGAAAAAGATCCTATTTTGGCTGAAAAAGATTTTTTTTGAAAAGTATTCAATTTTCTGAAATTTGAGTATAGTTAGGACATGTTGATAGGGTCTTTTTGCTTATGATTTCTTGCTAGAACCAAACAAACCCAACCAAATGGGTTGAGGGTTTGATAGACTAAAACTAGAAATGTTCTCAGTTTTATATAAGTCAGAAACTAGAAAAAAAGAACCTTTTTCTCGTAGTTTCTAGTTTCTCCATGAATATTTCAATACAGCCCCTTGATATCGCATACACCAAAGATGCCAATCACAGGATGCGCATGATCTGTAGATCTCCACACACTCCACAGAAACAGAAGGCACGTCCATATAGCTTCAACATTCTTGCTTGTTGTACTTGTACTTCCTGGCTGCATCACCATTCATATAATCATATATTCTTACATATAAAACCATAAAATTTATCATGTAAGAAATCCAAAAGAAACCGAAAACAGCTTATGTTTTTTTTTGAAATGGGAATCTTTATTTCATTCAAGAATGTTACACCTTGCATTTACAAGGTGAACACCGAAAGTCCAAAAGTGTTATCATGCTTCCCCTTCTTTTTTTTTCTTTGCAAGAGAGTAAAGTTGGATACTCCAAATCGACAAGCTATAGGCAAAATGGCTGGCGTTTCACGTAAATCATGGTAAGGAACATATATATTCCTTCATTTAATTGTGCATTATTAATTTATTATCTTCGCAAAATCATATGAGACAAGCACAGAATTAAAAAAAAGTTGCCAAATAAATTAAACGAAGGATATAAAGCAGCCATGCACTATATATGCACAATCTTTTAGATATAATTTGGCCGTGCATTTCCTGCTTTGAATATTATTGTGCAAAAGCTAGCATGATGACCCAGACTCATCACATCCCTCCCTTTCCCCTCTACCAAATCGAGACAAATCCAATGGCAATTGCATTATCTTATGAGTCCCTTTCCGACCCCAAAAAGACCGTGCTTGCCTCATCTGTCCGAATTCAAGAAACCCATGATCCCGTGACTAGGCCCAAAAAGGTGCCTTCCCATAGTCTCTCTCCTCATCATGTCCCTCTTGTTCTTTGTTTAAAAACAAAGCTAAAAAGTTCATCACGATGTTGCTCTTCAAGTAACCATATTGGTTAGTCCAACTATCTCTTGTCGGCAGCTAGTGAATTATTCTTGGGTTTATTCGACTCGTATCATGAGTAAGGGTTGCAAGTGTGCAAACAATCCCTTATCTTATTAAATTAATTATGTGAACAAATTCAAAGACAATGAGGTGGAAGTCCATATACACATCAACACATGTTATCTACTTTTTTCTTTGAGTATATAAAATAAATAAAAGGTAAATAGTTTTTGCTTCCACTTATAAGACTGAAGAATAATGTTCTGCGAATCTACGTTAGCTCAAGCAATACGTTCCTTTAACTTGACTGCAATCCAGAATTATGTTCTAACTCTTTTACGAAATTAAAGCTGTGGGGAAAATCTATGAAATTAGCTTCACCAGAACTCCATCCAGATCGAACAAATAAACTAAGCAATAGTTCTAATCCATTATTGGGCATTGCTAATTAACTCCTGGGGCAAACTCAGCATCCAATTGCTGCCTGTGTACCTGCAACTTTTCCATTGCGCATAGTGCTCCTCCCTTTTGCATAGTTGTAGGTCATGCTTGAAGCAACAACAAATTAAAAAGTCACCTCACCTTTGATAAAGAGGTGGCAACAAGCAAAAGAGGCTTTTGGCAGGATGCCTAAATAAGTAGAACTCCTTTGGCACCTAAATGGACTCCACTCACATTCACTCTGAGAGCGGAGGAGTGGCTGCTTTCGGGGAGAATTTTCCTTGGGAATTTGATGCATCAATAAGGGTAGGGGAGGCCAATCATTCACCTGGAATGTCTCAAAGTGTTGTTCTAAAGGCCAGGGACAATGGAGTAGAAAGGACTTGTAGTGGGAGGGTGTGCTTTCCAAAAGGTTGGGCTGCTGTGCTCTCCCCTAAAGCTCCTTCATTTGGATACCTCAAAACAAATGCACCTAGAAGGCCCAAAAGGTTGTACTGCTAGTCATCTTTTAGTATGGAAAACATGAGCAGATTCGGGGGTGTTTGGTTCTCCGGACTAAAGTTTTAGTCCCGTCACATCGAATGAAAGAATGCTAATTAGAAGTATTAAATATAGATTAATTACAAAATGCATTACATAAGCAAGGACTAATTTACGATACGAATCTTTTAAGCCTAATTAGTCCATGATTAGATAATATAATGCTACAGTAATAATTTGATAATTATGTACTAATTATAGGTTAATTAGGCTTGTTAGATTCGTCTCGCGGAGTAGATATGACTTATGCAATTAGTTTTATAATTAGTTTATGTTTAATGCTACTAATTATCACTTATTCGAGGGACTAAACTTTAGTCCCTACGATCCAAATATAGGTGAGGCAAGTAGGCAGGTATGCCTGCTTTTGTTGAGTTTGCTCTCTACTGATGACTGCTCCCTTATCTGCTAGTGCTTTACGTGTGTAAAAAGAACCAAAGGTTTTCACAACTGAAAAGTTGCTGGTGGAAAGCCTGATCCAAAGTCAGGGTGGAAAGCAGATAGCACCATCATCTGACAGGTAAATCTACTGAGGTGTTCACAAGGGCATGTCGTCCTGATATGCAGGGTAAAATGATGTCCGCAACTGCGGCCTTTGTTTAGTTTCAAAAAGTAACTCCCAAATTTACTATGCAAAAAGAAGATTCTCCATCACATCAAAATGTCATAACATACATGGAGTACTAAATGTAGATGAAATCAAAAACTAATTGCACGGTTTTGTTATACTCTGCGAGACGAACATTGAGCCTAATTAATCAATTTTTGGACAATTTTTCGCACATACAAACGAAATGCTACAGTGACGCAATGATTACGAAGAGACCCCAAACTCCTAAATTTGGTACACCAAATTTGGGAACTAAACAAGGCCTGCTTGTCTTCCATCCCCTCTGCTTTCTTGCACCTTAAGTCTTTTCAGTAAGACAGTAACTACCACTGCACGAGTGCAACTAGACCACGAAGATATAAGAGAAAATTCCTTATTTGACATTGATAAAATGACTCGTTCCTTTCCTGGTCCTCAACAAAATTTCCTTCCCTATTTGACACCGAACTAAATTCCTTCCCTTTTTGACACTGCCGTGAAATGGAAGTGCACACATTGCTAAAAGTGACGTGAAAAGACGATTTTACCCCTCATGCAGTTTATGCGTAACTAACTATTGTATGCCACAGCATGTATGTATGAACCTATTGTATGCATATGTGATGATGTATTTGTGAACCTTGGTGCTAACAGAGTTACACATAGAACTGCATGATGGGCAAAATCGTCTTTTCACGTCACTTTTAACACTGTTAGCACTCCCATCTCACGGCAGTGTCAAAAAGGGAAGGAAAGTTTAGTTCGGTGTCAAATAGGGAAGGAAATTTTGTTGAGGGCCAAGGAAGGAACAAATCATTTTTTCAATGTCAAATAAGTAATTTTCTCAAGATATAATTGATGTCACCTGAAGGAAATACTTTTTGGAAAAAGGATTATCAATGGGATGTGCACCTTTTGATTTACACATAAATCAGCATCACAGCAAAATCGATTTCAGGACTAATTTTGGAACAGTATATGTAGCCCATTACAGTCTGACAATTTATTTAATTGTGCATGCATCACAGCTTTCATTTCCAATAATTACATTGCATCTGTATCAGTGGTCCTCCAAGTCTTCAAACCTGTCCTCTTATCTCATTGAAGCTCTAACTTCAGTTTTTGTTAGTACCACAATCTTCTTGGTTGTACCACTTAAGTCCATCTATTAATTAGGTAATGGAGAAAAGAAAGGATGGTTGGGATGCGGATCCAAGTAGCAAATTTAAGCAGGCTTTCAATCTAATTACATATATATCTAAACAAGTCCATGATTCCTTGTTATTGGACCACATCATCTTTTTTTTATGTCACTCAGAGGGGATGGGCATACATAAGTATCATATCGGTTGAGTATAAGACACACCACCAAACAAAACTGAGGCCTTGTTTAGATCTCAAATTCTACCCCCAAAGTTCACTATGCAAAAAGAATATTCCCATCACATCAAAATGTCATAGCATGCATGAAGCACTAAATGTAGATGAAATCAAAAACTAATTGCACGGTTTTATTGTACTCTACGAGACGAACATTTTGAGCCTAATTAATCAATTTTTAGACAATTTTTCACGCATACAAACGAAATGCTACAGTGGCGCACGCACTACAATGCATCAAATTTGGGATGCAAATTTTGCATCTAAACAAGGCCTGAACTTTCAGAATCCAAGCTAAACATTTAAATGAATTCTAGGGCAACAAAAAATAATTTTCTTTTTAAACATGCATGGTGTTCCATTGTTTAGCATATTTTGGCTAATTATTGAGGCAAATTATACTTTTTTTTGCAAAAAAGGCATTCTCATCTACATCTAGAAGAGGAGGACAAGTTAGTGGCTAAGCATGATGATTCAAAACAGATTAGTGAGGCTTTGGAATAACCTAAAGCCTGGATGGAGGTGCCTGCATGGCTGCATTCCATGCACATGTCCATGTGAACAAATGAGCCTAACCTTTGCATTGCCCAGGGGGGCACCCCCTTGCATTGTTATGGTGGATGGTGGACAAACTTTCCAAGGGAATAAATAAGGGCCAAGGAAAGGATTGGCCCTTTTCATGTGCTCACTGCTCCATCCCCTGCCTTCTTTTCTCCAATCATCAAGGACAGTGGTGGGTTCATACACTTAAAACAACACAGCACAGTGGTGGGGACGAAACTAAATGTATGGGAGGGCTAGCTTTTGTATACGTGAGGAAGAGAGTATCAATGTGTAAGCTAACAAAAGCCCTCAAGGTGAGATCACCCTTTGCTCTTTGTGGTCCTGCAATGGACTCTCATTTTTTTCTTCGCAAAAAATAATGATCCAATTGTAGGGAACAGAGAAAAATTAATCATTGTAGATTTTGGCGTGTCAAGTTTGTGTTTGCTCCTAGAGCCAAGCTGAATCGAGAACAATGTTTCTCTTTCGAAAAAGTTGCGCAATGGTATTGTTCTTGTTCGTGCTCCAAGAAATAGCGACTAATTCATCAATTAGGAGAATTCGTTTCAGTTAGATATATATTTTGATTGGCACATATTCTTCCTCCAAAACAAAGTAATGTAGATGCAAAAATTACGATGCAAATCTTTCTGTTAGTCCTTTTAGTTTTTCCTCACGTTCACATCTGGTTCCTTTTAGCTGCTACTAGCAACCTAGTACCTAGCATAACATGGGAACTTCTTCAATGTAAAATTGATTGCTTTTTGTGGCCTGCAAAAGTTGTTCTTCTTTTGGGAGTTCTCATGTTTGGCAGGTCGGCCATCCTCCAAGCTAACCACATGGCCGTGCATACCACTAAATGAGTTCCCACAACGTACTGTACTAGTACATGAGAACGATGAGCAAACCACGAATTGATAGATGTAAAGCCAACATAGTTACTGTGAACGTTTTGAGTCCCGATGTTTCCGAAATGCCACTCCTTTTCACAGCCACAAATCTGATAGTCCTTAGTATTAATTTATCAGTCAGCCTTTGTGACTCAGAATTGGTTGGAGGTTTGTCATTTCTCCCATGGCATGGGAGGTGGTTGCTTCAAGCCGATATTTTCTCAGAGAGGAGGGACGGGTGGGCCCTAGGCGGGCCTGTGTTGGGGCCCACGAAAATTTATGCCCGGAGGCCTGGGGGGAGTCAGCAGGCATTTGCTTTTGCGTCTGGGAAAGGTGGAATGGGCCTGAAAGAGGAGAAATGGGCGCATTGACGAGCGGCAGGCTTTTGCGGTTGGAACAAACGAGGAGGAGCTGATTTGGAAAACCACGGCCGGGCAGCGAATGAAAGCGTGTTCCCTGCTGCAGCTGCAGTGGTGGTGGTACAGCTGCTTCATCAATTCGGACTCATCCGGTACTCCGTCAGTTTCCTTATGCAACGCGGGTTATGATTAGGTACAGCACAGTACAATAATCATTTTGGTTTTTTCGTTCTAGATTGAAATAAGGCTGTAGTACAATCGAAACAACGATACCCTCCTCCTATATTTCTGAACATTGCCATGGTCATAAAAAATAATTTTGATCATTATTTTTTGCTATTGTATATTTGCAAGGCACAGCAAAAATATACCATCATGAAACCACTATTTAACACATATCTGCAGCTGGTAATGTTTTGAAATACCCAAACGCAAAAAAAAATCATAATCTACAATTGACTTAGTTGGAATTTTGGACAGTACAAAAACGCCTCCTTCAAAAGAAAAACAAAAGAAAGAATAGTGTAATCGTACGCTTTCTTATAAAGATAAAAGATGGAGAGAGTTGAAAAGATTTAAATGTGCAAATAGATAGTATAAGAAAACATATACATTGTATATACATGAAACAAAACAATCGGGGCGGCATCAGCGTCTTGATCTCCTGCTTTCAATTTGGGACAGCTGGGCAGCAGCAAGGGAGTGAGTGAATGCATAAAGCGACCCATGAAAAGGGTCCAAGGGCGAGATCGAAGATCGGAGGGCCCTGATTAATGTTTCTATTAATGAGGGTGAATAGTGCTGGTCCATCCATTCCTCTTTGCTACGTGGGATCACGTATATAATTGGTGATGACGTTGGTGTTGCGTATGTACTCCATGATTAGACTAAGAAATGAGAGACATCACCTTCTTTGCCCCCCTCGCGTCGCCCCCCAGGCGACTCGAGGGGTGACACGTCGCCGCCGCCGGGGCGGTCTCCTCCTACCAGCGCCCCCCTCCCCTCCCTCTCCCCCCTTCCCTTCCCTCTCCCTCCAGTCGCCCCCTACACGTGCTGCACCACCAACACCAACCCTAGATCCAGTCGTCCTTCGCCGGCGTCCCGCCCACCGCCACGTCCCCGGTCGTCCTTCGCCGGCGCCCCGCCCACTTCCATGTCCCCGGTCGTCCTTCACCGGTGCCTCGCTGCCGGCCTCTCGCGCCCCGGGTCATCCCACTGGATCCACCGCTGGCGCTGCCCGCCGCCGCCGGATTCGTCACTCATCCACCCGACGGATCCGCGTGGCCGACAGCCCTCACGCCGGATCTGCCGCCGGCGTCGCCGGATCATGGTCGTCTCCTGCATCCCCGCCCTCCGAATCTGGGGGACCGCCTCAAGCGCCCCACCCCCTCGAATCTCGCGGGCCCGCCGTCGGCCCACGTCGTGGTCACCACCACCGGCTGCCCCACGCCGTGGCCGCCGCCGCCAGCCGCCCCATCCTCGGGCCTGCTAGAGGCCTGCGCGCCGGTGACCGGGTCTCCGCGCCCGCTCAACCGGGCCTATATGCCATTCCCGGCCGGTCGTTTCTTGGTCGGTCGTTTCTTGGTCGGTCGTTTCTTGGTCGCTCCTGGTCGTGTGGCGCCTGCGGTGGCTCTTCATCGTCATCAGCTTGGATTACGCGCTGCCATTCCATCGATTTTGCTCTCATCCAAGGTTCAGTGGTCGGTTGCAGTGTGGAGAAGCCTTGCATGGCATTGGCCGGTGCTGATAACAGCTGCGTCCTTAGAGTAGCTTACCCTGTTGGGGCATTGTCTCTGCCACCAAACTTATTTGGTTTCGTCAGGTGAAGACTTGGACTGCTCCTTCGTGGACAGTCGGACGATGGCGGGCGTCGGCGTCGTGTTCTCCTTGGAGACATTGTCTTTCTTGGCCCTCCCGTTGTGTCCCCTTTGGCTCTGGGCTGGTAGAAAATCAATGACGTGCGGGTGTTCTGAGTGTCCTCTTTTCTGCAGGTGTCGGTTTGTTCTAGGGTTTCAATATTTTTAATCCAATGAAAAGATGCCACGTTACACTGTTCAGAGAACATGAGCTAAACTGCTAAAACAATCTGCGCCATGTATTCTAATGGGCCTATATAGACTGGCTGAAGAATTCGCATCAGAACAAAAAAAAGGAAAAAGTCCTATTTACCTCCCTGGATACAAGACCGAGTTCGCGAAACCACCCTAGACATGAAAACCGGGTGAAATACCTCCTCAACTTTCAAAACCGTTTGCTTTGCCTCCTTCCTGTGGTTTTAAGCGGTTTTCAAGGTGGTTTTGCCTTTTTCAATTTAAAATAAATCTCGTAAATATTT
Source organism: Echinochloa phyllopogon (assembly GCA_033239725.1). NCBI lineage: Eukaryota > Viridiplantae > Streptophyta > Magnoliopsida > Poales > Poaceae > Echinochloa > Echinochloa phyllopogon. Next base: position 14,124,260 of record BTCW01000015.1, on the reverse strand, counting down.
ATTAAACCACAAAAAATATTCCCAAGCTTCTAAAAATTATGAGAAAAATCTTAGAGATGGATTGAGATGCAAAAATTCTAAATAAAATATTTAAAACTAGTGAAAATGACTACAAAATTTTCTAAATTTTAAATGTAATTCTAGAAAAATGGAAATATATCCAAAAACTTAAACACACATAAAATTTTCTAAATGTATCTTGAATACTTTTCTCAATAAAAACATGAAATGAAGCCAGTATGAATACATTCATCGTAAATGCATTCAACCATCGTAAATGCAACATATATTAACGTTGAATGCATTTATGCATTTACGATAAGTGTATTCATGTCGGCCTCATCTTATGTTTTTATTGTGGAAAGTATTTAAGACGCAATTAGATATAGATTTAAATATTTTAATATATATATATATATATATATTATTTTTTATATATTTTCTATTTTGCTGGAGCTAAATCTAAATTTTAGAAAATTTTATTGATATTTTCACTAGTTTAAATATTTTATTTAGATTTATTGTGTCTCATTCCATCTCTAGAATTTTTAGAAGCTTAGGAATATTTTTTATGGTTTAATAAATATTTACGAGATTTATTTTTAATTGAAAAAGACAAAACCACATTGAAAACCGCTTAAAACCACGGCAAGGAGGCAAAGCGAACAGTTTTGAAAGTTGAGGGAGGTAGTTCACCCGGTTTTCATGTCTAGGGTGGTTTCGCGAACTCGGTCTTGTATCCAAGGTGGTAAATAGGACTTTTTCCCAAAAAAAGCCACTAGGATTTAAGCCGCTCGTGCTAGGCCTTCTCGTCGTCGGGCCTGGAAACGACGCTTCCCTACTGGGCCAGCAGAGTTGCAAAACCCGGCGGATCATTAGGAATTAGTCGGTTTGGATTTCCGTGGTGCTCACATCGAAGGCCCACAGGAACGTGATCTGTACTACTGGTTGGGTTGGGCTGTGTACGATTTGGATCCATTTTCATTGGGAACTTACAATTTGGGCCCAACCAGTAGTACAGATTTGTTATGCACTTAGTAAGTCTGGTGCACTTAGAAAAAAAGCTAAAATTTCTCAAAAAAAGAGAGGCTAAAATGCACATGAGAAGTTCTTTATGATTTGTTATGTTTTCTTTGTGCACACATAGGACCATTAGAGCATCTCCAACAATACACGTAAACCACTCCCAATAATTAGTTTTTAAGAAAGCTAAAAACTCCCGCTCTAACGGATGTGAACTCGCGTGCCCAATTCTTTACATGTCTGCGGATACGATTGGTTGAACGTGATTGCTGATGTCATCCGCATGTAAATAAAATGCTAAACTAAAAAAAGCTATAAATCTCAAACCGAGCATTTAAATTAAATTTTGATTTCACCATAATATTTATTATGACAGGAGCTTCAAAACAAGACCACACTTGACCATGTTTGGATAATATTTTTTAATAAAGCTGGAACACTTTTTACAACTGCGGAAAATACTGCACGTGAAGAACAAATCACTGCACATGGAGAACAAATTAGTCCACATTGCGAACAAATTACTGCACATGGAGAACAAATCAGTTCACATTACGAACAAATCACTGCACATGGAGAACATATCAGTCAACATTGCGAACAAATTAGTGCACATGGAGAACAAACGGGTCCACATTGCGAACAAATTACTACACATAGAGAACAAATCAGTCCATATTACAAACAAATTAGTCCACGTGGAGAACAAATGGATCCACATTACGAACAAATTACTGCACATGAAGTTCAAATGAGTCCACACCGCAGACAAATTATTTTCACAAACGAACAGATAACTTAGCATTGCGAACAAATTACATATGGACAAATAATTCTACGTAAAGAACAAACACGTTTACATAATAAAGAAATAATTTTTATAGGCACAAAGTTTCTAATACAGGAGTCGTGACCAAATTAATCTAGTACACGATAATTAGAAGAAAAGAAAAGAATATAAACTTGAAAAAAATAACAAAATACAACGAAGAAATAGAGCCTTGACATACCTATAAAAAAACAAACCCACGTTTCCCAAGGAACCGACAATCTTTGTACGGGCTCCACAATTCTACAGTACCTACTTAATTCACCAAACACCGTGTTCTCTGTAAATGCATGACCGTGGGCCATAGACTGATGTTACTGGGCTTATTCAATTGGCCCATATAAATGCGCGTGGGCAACAGACTGACAGATAGCCGTCCCGTAAATATTCGCCGTCCCCAGTCACTCCCAATACTGAAATTTGGCGTTGACCCGCACCAATCTTTCCTCCCCGCACGTTTTCACTCCCCGCTGATGCCACCCTTTTTTTCTACACGAGCGCGCATCCTCCTGCTACTTGAGACGCTGCCCTACTCCATCCCCTCCATCCAGGGTGCGTTGGGTTATCCACGCTGCCTTCTATCGGTCCCTATGCCACTCTATCTCTCCATCCAGGTCGCGGGCGGCGTATGAAAAGATTTTCTAGTAGTATAGGTGCGTGGCCAGAAGTCCAATATTAGAAGAGAAATCTAGGCGTGTTAGAGCAACTTTAGTAATAGCCCTAAATCAGGCCCTCTAAATATTAATTAGGTGCCCTCAAAACTCACTCCAACTACATCAATAACCGGAATGGAGGGCTCTCTATATACGCCTTAGTAATCGAGAATGGAGGGATAAATTTAAAAGACTCCCCAAAATAGAGGGCCAAATAAAAGGTTATTAAACTACAGCCTTTTTTTCGGACCCTCTGGACTTGAGATAGTGCCGGGTCCAATAGAGTTGGTCTTACAGCCCATCAAACTTCACTACTGAAGAAAGTAATATCTGCACCGGTTGGAAACCCCCTTTAGCACCGGGTTTCCAACCGGTGCTAAGCTTCCGGTGCTAAAGGTGCCAATCTTTAGCACCGGGTGGCAACATTTAGCACCGGTTGAAAACATCATCCGGTGCTAAAGGTTTTGTGAAAAAGGCAAATGTTTCTTTTACTCCTCGTCTCTTTCCCTCCCTTTCTTTTCTTGCCGCCATGGCATCTTCTCTCTCTGTTCTTCAAGAAAAAGAGGAACAAGTTCTTATTGTTCAAGAACAAAAAAAGAAAGAAGACGGGGAGTAGACAAATAAGAGGAGAAAGAAAGAGATTAAAAGTAGAAATAACTCAATTTAGATTACAACATCCAAGATCCACCAAGATCCACCAGAGAAATTTCATTACAACATTCAAGATTTAATAAGGAAAGAAGATTTAGAACGGAAACGAGAGGAAATAACATTCAACATTCAAGATTCCCATCGCCTGCTCCTCGCCCACGCGCCGCCCGCCTCGCCTGAGCGCCGCCCGTGCCTGCCCGCACGCCACCCCCGCCCACCTCACCCGCACCTGCCTGCGCGCCGCCTCACCCGTGCCCCGCCTCGCGTGCCGCCTCACCCGCGCGCCACCCGCCTCGCTCGCGCCCGCCCGCCGCCCGCCTCGCCAACTCCTGGCCTAGAGAGGGAGCGAAGAAACAAAGTGAGAAGAGGAAGAGAGAAAAGAAAAGGAGAAGAAATTAGGTTGAAGAAGAAGAGAGAAGGGAGATAGAAAAGGAGAACGAGTTCGTGGCTGCCCACCGCGCTGCTCCTCTCGATCTGTGCATTGCTCATTAGCACCGGTTGTAGCCTTCAACCGGTGCTAAATGCGCTTGGGCACATTAGCACCGGTTGGTAGCTGCCACCGGTGCTAATGGGTGGGCTTTAGCATCGATTGTTGCCATCAACCGGTGCTAAAGCCTCCCCGTCTCCCCTCTCAGTCTCCTAACATCTAGACCCTATGGTAAAGGCCTATTAGCACCGGATTTTAATGGGACCGAGACATATGTGCAGGGCGGATGGTGGTCTTTCGGTGCTTCCTCGACTTACCGAAAAGACAGGGAACAAGTGGACGACTGACATATCATTTTAATATGGTTATATATACCTTTTTATTAATTTTCATGATTTTTTTCCAATGAAGATTATTTTGACTCTCTAATCTAGGTTGACCTATAGCATCTATTGATGAACGAACATACACCAACCAATTATATAGATTCGAAGATCGTGTTCTATGAAGATTTTGGAGTCCATGATTGTCGGCTGAGTTTTGGTTATGGTTACGTTTTCATCTTCACATATATGGTTTTCATCTAATATTTGGAGGGCACTATTTTTTACTAGTATAGAAGGTCATGTTTTCTTCTGTCAAGACAAGCGCAATAGAATATATGAAGATGTATAACTCAATTAAAAAAAACCTACGTTGGCCATCGTGTTGTTCGTCAGAGAATTACATGACTATGAATTTTCTTCATTGCTATTTAAAATGATAATTATTTTACTATTCCTTTTTTAAGATATCAATGGAATTGTAAATGACGGTGTATTACAAAGCATACTGTTATGCATTTATTAACCAAAGTTTCCTTGGATAAATCGAGCTATGTTTTGAATGCTAAAGTAAGTTCAAAAGCATATGTTCTAGCCATGAAAATATACAGTTGGAGAAGGCCTAATGGTTAGATTTGTAATAAAAAATACTGTCCAATAGTCACAAGTTTATAACCATTTATATAAGATAAATTAATAGTCAAAGTGTAACTTAGAATTCTGCGTCAAGTCAAGTTGTACCTTATAAAGCAAAAGGAGGGATTAATAACCACATCAGCAAAAACAAAATTAAATGATGTCTCAAACTACCCCTCCAATGCAATGAGTCTATGTTGTTGTTTTATAGACATTATGTAGCATTTAATTTTATGACTCATTAGGGTTGGTATAAGCGCCAAGAGAGTCCCATGTAGATGAAACTTGTTTCTTCTCTCTCTGATCATAAAGTCTCTGCCACATCATCGGATTAGATGATGTGGGGCTGTATTTAATATAACTAGCGCTGGAAATGTCCTTATTGAATCTAAAGGTGGAAAATTATCTTGTCAAATTTACAAAGCATGTATACCAACCTTTTTCTGGTTGGTTAATTTTACTTACTTTGATTGGCCATTTGCGCATTTCAACAACTTTTGTAGTCTACATTCATACACCAAATTCATGTTTTTTGACTAAAAAAAATCATGTTTTTTGATGGTTACTAAATGCCCACAATAATCACTAAGAAATACCGAAGTTCGTATGGAGCAGTTTCTAGGAATGATTTTGTTTCCAAACCATGCTATATGTTATATGATGATTGTAACGCACGTAAATTTTACCCTAAATAAATCGCGCGTCAAAAATTTGTTTTCAAAAATCTTTTACCGCCGAGCTCTCGGAAATCCAGATCCGAATCTTTCCCCTCCCCGGTTTCCCGCCGACCCAGCTCGAACCCCGTCGCACCTAACCTTTTCACCTTCCCCGTCACGTCCCGCACCGACCGCTCTCGGTGCGTGCGCTCGCGACCGACCGTCACCGGCGTTGTCGCCGCGAATCTTGCCGCGGACCCCGCGCCTTTTTCCGCTTTCTTTTTTTCTCCCTTTCTTTTCTTTTCTTTTCTTTTCTTTTCTTCTCTTTTCCCCCTTTTCTTCCTTCCTTCTTTCTCTTCTTTCTTCCTCCCTCCCCGGCGCTGCTCTGCTTCGCCGTCGCTACGCTCCGACCCCACCACGTGCTACACCACACTCACCATCTCCGCGCCGCTCCTGCTTCCCGCTCAACCCGCTGCTGCACGCCCCGGCTGATGGGCAGGAACGCGCCGTGCGCGACTCGCCACGCCGCACACGCGCACGCACGTGCATCCGCGTGCCCGAGCCTGCCGCTGCTGCCCTCCTGCTTTGCTCGCCGTCGAGATGCCGCTGTCACACGCGTGCGAGCCCGCCACTGCCACGCGCTCCGCCGGACCCCGTACACCGACGCGCCGCCCGTCGTCTAGTCGTTGCACCGCTCGCCGCTGTGTCGTCGTTGCCGCAATAACGCCGCATCACGACACACACTCCCCGACACAGCGCCGCGCTAGTACCGCCCCTGCCGCTCGCGCCTGAGTCATCTTGTCGCAACCGAGAATCCCGCCGGCGCCATTGCCCCCCCTCCACCGGCCTTCTATTGATGCCGAGCACCCTCTCTCTCTCTCTTCCCCCATCAAACCGACCTTCCCCTTCCCCTCCAGCCTATAAGTAGGCCTCCGTGGTGACCTCCCCGCCTCACCCAAGCTCCCCTGCACGACTTTCCCCAACTGCCACAGTGTCGTCGCCGCTCCATAGCCGCCGCCGCCTGCGCGCTCCCATGGGCAGCCTTGCTCACTCCACCTCCACCCGAGGTAAGCTTGGTGGAGTACTTGCCCCACCCTCCTCTCTCTTTTGCCCTGACCCCCGCCCTCGATTGCTTCCTGTAGAGCCGGCAATCACGCCGCCGCCGGCCGCCGGCCTCCCCTCCCCTCCCCTGTTTCACGAGGAATGAGAAAGGGGCAGTTTTTCCCGTGACCCACTGCCTTTCTTCCTTATTCAACCCGCCCGTCCCTCTATTCTCCCTTTCTCTCTGGTAGCTCTGCAAGAAACCCTTGACCTTGAGATAATTACAAATAAGACCTTATCCTTTCAAACAGCCCCTAATACCCTTTATTTCTTATCCTAAGACCCCACCAACTTGTGATATTTAAAAATGGACCCCTCTAGCACCCTGTAGCCATCCCAAATACACCCCTAAGCCTTTTCGAATAAACCCCGGGTCTTTCGGGAATTTTCTGAATAAGTCCTTCCTGCGGTAATCGTCCTAACGACGCGTCATTTTATGCGCCGTTTTAAACCGGAATGACCCCAAATTTCACCACCCACTTTTCCACTATATATTCCGCCAAACCATACGTCACATTCCTAAATGTGACCTTCTTTTCCTCGCTCTCCATTTAATCTTCGTACTTCCCTTCTGCGAGCTCGGCAAATAAAACTTTTATTGTTTTTGTCTTTTCTTTTATATATTGTGTGTGCTTGTTGTGCACCGTAGATCACGTTGAGGAAGAACCCGAAGGAGAGTAGTGCTACGAGCAGGAGCCCAAAGGCTAGTGCCCCGAGCAGGAGCTTCCGTAAGGCTTTGAGAACGGTAAGTTCAATCTTACCCTTTGATGCATGTTTATCTTGGTTTTATAAATGCAACCCACTGGCCTTTTTTATAAAACTTGCATGCTTGTTTGCTAAGACATGTTTGTGTGAGCCATTCCTTGATTTCTATAAATATTCCTTGATGACCTAGGTTAATTTCTGAAAATTCTAGCTTGGAAGTTAATCATTGCTAATGCCGCTTAGGATGTATTTACCTTTTATAAATAAATACTATCCACTGATTATTCGGTAAGGTATTAGGATATGTGCTTTAAAAATAAAATGGGGTTTAAATGATAAAATGATTATTATTAGGGGATAAGCCGGACGGTGTTTCCTGTGTGAAATACCAAGGTGAGCTCGTGCCTGTGTGGCTGAGCATGGTGCGAGAAGTCCGACTTGTCATTAGAAGGATGAGTTGATGTGTCATCTTGCCTAACCCAAATATCAGTACCTCCACTCGACCGTTGTATGTGGCAACGGCTTGGCATAAATCCCACTAGTTGGACTGGTAGTTATTGGGTGTGCTGGTGAGCAACAGAGGACCATGGAGACGAGTATAAGTTCTTGGTGAGTTATATCCTGGGTAGAACCTCGTAGGTAGGTTGCTGACCCCCTGGTTGCTTCTGTGGTGACTAGTCAGTTTAGCTAAGGTAGGTAATGGCCTCGATTGGATCTGCACTGGCACTAAGGTGTTCAAGTTGTGGTACCCTACTTGTGGTTGTGTACACCGCTGCAGAGTTGAAACCTATGCGGATAGCCGTGTCCACGGCATTGGACGAGTTACGACATGGTCACTTCACAAGTCCTTTAACATTGTTTTGGTATTGGTTAGGAGCAGTGTTCTGCTGTGTGAATTGCTTGGGAAGTATTGGTAGTGTCTACGACGGGCGGGGAGTCCGGTAGCACTGAGTTGTGTTTTGCAATTTACTCGATTTTTGATGCTTTTGCTTTATAGAACTTTTACAAAATGAACCCTTGCATGTGGCATTTTCACAAATAAACCAAGAGCCTGTCCTTGATAATTATCCTTGCATTCTTCTGTTGTAACCCCCCCGTGGGTATGGTTGGACTTGTTGAGTATGTATGTACTCACCCTTGCTTGTTTTACAGAAGAAGACCCGGACTTCGCTCCTGAAGACATCGAGTAGGAGTTACGTTCTGCACCCAACTTTGCCTGTGTGTTAGGGTCATCCGCTTGAAGAACCGCATGGCGCAACTCTCTGATGATGAAATGATTAGTTGTACCATTTGGTTTCTAGTTTTTATCCTCGCGCTAGTGGCACGTCTGTGCCCGCTACCGTGTAGGCTTGTTCGGTAATGGACCATCTGTTGTAATAAATGTGAATCAACCTCCTAGGACTGATGTTTGTATCACATTTAAGTCTTCTCATTTGAGGGGACGCTTCAGGTGGTATCAGAGCCGATAGGTTGGCCGTAGGACGTGACCCCTAGGATCGAGACCTTTTTTTCTCAGCCTTTTTGTAGATAAGCCTTCCCTGGGTTAAGCCATTTTTCCCACACCAACACTCACCGATGGTTTTACCCTATCCAGATGGCTGACGATGGATGGAGTGAGGGGATCTGCCCCGCAGATCCTAGCCTCCCTAAGTTGTTGCTACTCAGCCTGGAACGCGTCGGAGTCACGAACCCACCAGAGTACTCCTACCGAGAATACAACTCTAGAGGTACCCGTCGGCGTGAGATGATGATCTTCATGGGAAAAAGCGCGCTTTACCCCGAGGTTGAGCCATTCGTCAGGACCACTGGCTTTGGCTTACCATACACCTACCATAAGGCCGCCAGAAAAGCCCTAATATGCCTGCGCGTGCTCTATAAGAAACACCTCCATGGAACGCCTATGAGATTCTTTCCGCCCACTAGAGGACGAGGACGCGCATGGATTGCCTGGATGAGGAGTCTTGGAAGGGATGAGGAACTGGAGGACACTGTTTCTCATCTGGCTATCTACCTCAACGGCTTGGACCGGTTGTACCGTGACCAGGCGGTCCAACTGAAGCACCTAATCCGCAGGGCAGAAAAGGCGGAACAAGTAATGGAGAAGCAACAGATAAAAGCCGGATGAGCCGAGAGCTCCCTAGCTGCCATCCAAGCCAAATGGCAAGACTATGCTGAGGAGATAGAGCGGATCGAAACCCACCAGAGAGAAATAGGGTTACTGGAAGGAGAACCCGAAGAGACCCACCGAGACATGGGTACCTAGAGTGAAGAAGGGCCTTGTCTCCCACCCAAGAAGCGCCTCAACTGGATCATTAAGAGGGCCCCCCAGGAGTGAGGAGTAGTATGCGTAGGCAGGAGTTGTTGTCTAAATAAAAATGTACCTATCCATGATGAAATAATAAAACCATCACCCACCGTTGTGCTTATTATCCTTGCAATTGGTCTGCCCTATCTTTGTTTTCAGATGGCTGTGGAAGGATGGACCTAGGGCACTTGCCTCGCCGCACCTGGTTTTCCCAGCCTTTTGATCGACTCCATGGAGCACCTTGGTGTGGCCAAGCGTCCAAGGTACTACAGCAGGGAGTACGAGCACCATGGCACCCTTCGCTGTAGGGTGGTCATCGCCGTCGCCATAAGCGACCGCCACCCCGCAATTGATCCTTGGCGAGTGACCGCCACAGGGTTCAGGCACCAAGACACCTATACCTTGGCCATTAGGAAGGCGCTGCGCTATCTGTGTCAGATTTATGAAGAGCGCCTCGTCCCCATGCCAATGAGATTCTTTCCCCCGATCGTCCGGACTCCGGTCTGGCGGACCCGGATGAGAAGCCTGGAAAGATGCCATCAAGAGGAAGGACCCTTGTACCAAGTGGCCACCTACCTCTCCACTTTGGATCAACTCCTTGACACGCAGGCTAGTTTCCTGAATGAAAAGATCAACCGAGCCGAGCAAGCCGAACTCGCGGTACAGATGCACCAAGTCCAGGTGGCCCAAGCAGAGGCCAGAGCCGCCGCAGCCATCAGCCGCGAAGCCCTTGCCCAGGAAAGTCTCAGGCAAGCCCAGGACCAACGTATGCAAGACTGGACCAGGAGTGGAACACCCGTCCCTGCCATAGGGGAAACCCATGTCCTGCTTGGAACACCCGTCATAGAGTGGGGAACACTTTTTGGGACCCCACAAGCCTCACCCGAAAGCCCCGCAAGATCGGAGGAAGCCGCAGAAGGAGAAGCGGCCGGGCAGCCCTAGGAAAATGAAAACGCCGAAGACGACAAACTGCTCAACCCACAAGGAGCACACCCCACCCCAGAAAAAGGCTCGCCCCGCGAGTAGAAGCCCCGAAGCCACCAAGCTGAAGCCCTAGGCCCTCGCTTAGAACTGTACCCCTCCATGTTGTACCCTTGTGATCAGTTGTGTAGCTGCGTTGTACCCCCGCGTGTTGTACCCCCTGGTTGTTTGAATAAAGCCACTAGTGTTTGTCTGCTTGCTTGTTTGTTGAGTGTTCTCTGGCAGGGTGAACCTTGCCTTTTAGAAAATGTGAAATAAACAACTTGAACATCACCTAAGACCCCATTTCCCACCTCAATCTGCAGATGGTTAACACGCATACCGAGGCCCTCCCAGAACCGCACCCCTTCCAGCGGTGCAGGACAGCAGGGAGGAGAAGGACACGACCCGGTGGTGGAGGAACAAGAAGTAAGCCAACCAAGAGTAGGGAACCAGGATGGAGAGCAGCAAGTACCACCCCACCCCCACCCGGCAGTTTGGTGCAAGCAATACATAACATGACTATTGCCATGCAAACCATGCATGAAGCCTTTCTTTACCGCGAGACACGTCAACAGAACCTTAATGACAAGCTGTCACACTTCTTAAGGACCAGACCACCCACCTTCAGAGGATCCAACAACCCACTGGAGGCAGATGATTGGCTGCGGGCTATTAAAAGAAAGCTCGAGCCGTTCGACTGTCAAGACTGCGACAAAGTTCTCCTGGCAACCCACCAACTCACTAGAACTGCACTAGCCTGGTGGGAAAATTACTGTGGGGCTGCCGATGATGATACCTCCATCACCTGGAATGAGTTTGTGAGAGAGTTCCGCCGTTACCATATCCCTGTATCCACCATGAAGCGAAAGGCGCACGAACTCCGGGCACTGTAGCAAGGAACCAAGTCGGTGGAGGAGTACACCCACCAGTTCATAGAGCTTGCTCGCTATGCACCAGAAGAAGTGGACATAGAGGAGAATAAGCAAGACATGTTTAAGAAAGGCTTGACCCCAGAACTCAGAACCTTGCTTACCCCTCAGATCTACCCGGATTTCAACACCCTGATGAACATGGCCATCCTTACGGAGAGAGCCAAGGCAGAAGAAAAGAGGGAGAATAAGCCCAAGTTTCTGGAAAACAAGAACCACCAACCGGACCGTTTCCAGAAACCAAAGAGCTCCAACTATACTGCACCAAGGACTCATGCCCCAATGCAGTACAGGACCCAGTCACAGAGAACGGGCTCCCAGACCCAAAGCACACAGTACAAGAGCTAGAACACCATGAAGCTTGCATAGAGCAATGCCAGCCAAGTCACCAACAACGACAATAATGGTAGAGCTTGTTTCAATTGCCGTGAGATAGGGCATCACATTGCCAACTGCCCCTATGCCAAGAACAAGCCTGCTGCATCAACCTGCTCCAACTCAGTGAATGGGCCCAAGCCACTAGTCACCGGAGCAAACCGAGTCCCAGTCCGAAGCAACAATACCAACAACAACAACAACAACAACAACAACAACAAGCAGTCCTATGTATGAGCCCACGTCAACCACATCGATGCGCAGGAGGCTCAAGGAGCACAAGGAATAGTACTCGGTGAGTTCCTAGTCAGCTTAGTCTTGGCAACAGTATTATTTGATTCTGGAGCATCACATTTTTTTATATCGTCAAGTTTTGTGGAAAAGAACAACGTACCAATAGTACTACTAAAAACACCCCTGGTAACCCGAACGCCTGGAGGTGACCTAAAGTGCCAACTAGGCTGTTTACGGGTAAGGATCATTTTAAGTGGGGTAGAGTTCTTAGCAGACTTAGTAGTACTTATGTCCAAGGGAATAGACGTGATCCTTGGAATGGACTGGTTAAGCCTACACAATGGACTCATAGGTTGTGCCGGAAAAATAGTACATCTAACCAACCCAGATAGAATACAAGTAACCTACCACACTCGTGGAAGTGGACCAGACCTGATGGTTTTCAGTATGGATGTAAGACCTGTAGAAGAAGTCCCAGTTGTCAACGAATACCCTAACGTATTCCCTGGGGGACTTCCTGGAATGCCACCAGATAGGGACATAGAGTTTTCCACCGACCTTGTCCTAGGAACCTCACCCATAGCCAAGAGACTCTATAGGATGGCAGCCCCTGAACTAGCATAACTTAAGAAACAACTGGAAGAGCTACAACAACTCGGTTTTATCAGACTCAGCTCATCCCCATGGGGAGCCCCAGTGCTCTTTGTTAAAAAGAAAGATGGAGATGAGAATGTGCGTGGATTACCGTGCATTGAATGAGGTCACCATTAAGAACAAGTACCCTCTCCCTAGAATAGATGACCTCTTTGACCAACTGAGAGGAGCCATGTATTTTTCAAAAATCGACCTGAGATCAGGATACCATGTCACACCCAGATTTTCACAAAAACCCGAATGCGGCCATATGTGTGCCCAGGAAGTCATAGTACACATATAGTGAACAAATATTATAAATAGAGAACATATGCTGGAATAAATTCTTCATTAAATAAAATGTTTACATTAGAGTGCTTCATAAATGATCTAAACAAATACAGCGGAAGACTAATAAAACTCTCAACTAATGGAGCCGTAATCCACAGGGACTCTGACTGGGAGATCACAACTCAGTAGTACGGTAAATCTTCTGGAAACTCAGCAGCAGACTCATGCCCAGCCCAATCTGTTTACCCATACGGGATTTTGTTGAATAAAATGACAAGTGTAAGTATACAATTACTTAGCAAGTATAGTACGGGTATGAAGGCTCAAAATAGGCTAGACACGACTTAACTGCTTTAGCATTTTTAGTTGGTTCATTTTATTATTAACCAAATTACTACAAGTGAATGATACCCGGTTGTAACCCAATTAATAAAGTATAAGTGACATTAAACATAAATAAACATCATCTTCTAATAAAAAAGGATCCAGGCCGCTTGTGACTCTAAGCAAGGCTATCATGATAGATTTACACTCTGCAATGGTTTCGCCCTTTACCCACCAGTCGCGTAAAAGTTCAAAAGAACTTTGCACCCAACCACACACATCAACACTTCCGAGGTGTGATTGCATAGGGACGCTATAAGGTTTTTCACAAGACACCCTAACAAGACAGTGGCCGCTAAGGTACAATAAGGTGGTGAGACTGTAGGCACCGAGATCGACGTACGCCTATGGAGTCACACCATAGGGGGGTTCGATGGCGTCCAGAGCGCGGGCATCGCACCTAACAATGCGCAACGTGCGAAGTTCCCCGTTGCAGGGACTCCCAACACGGGACTGGGTCTAACGAGACCTAGCTGACGGGGCTACCGTCCTTGGTGGAATCAAGAAACACCCCGTGCCTTACTTCTCATAACGCCGTCGGCCCCACCGGTAACCGCTGGCAAGCTAGAGACGTACAAGTTACTTGACCAAGACCAGAACCATAATAGTTCTAGTGGTGGCGACAGGCTCCTGGGTTGCTGCTTTAAGAACCGGACCTTGCAGAGAGACACTGGAGCAAAGCACACAACACATGCCCCAGCTCCCTAAACCATGTTGCTAAAAAGCAAGTTTTATCTTTAATGTTGAAGTGAACCATTAAGTCAAAATTATCAGTTAAATAAAAGTGACAGTAGCGGCGCATAGCAAAATCTACCCATATGCATAAACCCAAGGTAATCAAAGGATAGGAGTAAACAAACTAGGTACAACCTTAATAGGACATCAGATTAGACACATGCATATGAAAGTAAATATATGTATAAAGTGTGTTTAGGTAGCAAGGATTGTCCGTGCTATAACTTTCCTTCCTCGAAGGGCGGCTGCTGCTTCTGTGGGTTCTGCTCCGGAAAGTCCTCCACGTACTCGAACTCCAAAGCGTACAGCTCACCGACTAGACACGAATCACCATACAAGCGAGCACACAAACCAATACATGCAAACAAATAATAATCTATTAGAACAGTACACCAAACAGTAGAAACAGTACAAGTAAAGCTTCTAGAAATAATTTACGCTTCACTACGAACACATGAGCGCGAAAATCACACTAATCGGAGCTAAAACGAAAAAGATATGGCTTTTCTAAGTTCTAGGGACCTGCTGACAATTTTTAAAAGTTTCCAGGGGCTTATTTGAAGAAAACCGAGGACCTATACGTAATTAAGCGTTAAAACTCGAGGGCTAACACGCAAAAGACGCAACTCAGGACCAGGGGTTCTATTTTTAAGAAGGGCAGGGGGTTATTCGTTAAAAATAGGACCTAAACATAAATACTTTGAACTGGGACTGGAGCGCGGGTTAATTTCTAATCTTGCAGGGGCTCTTTTGCAAAAGTGTAGGCACTGACCGGTACGCACCGGGTTTGACTCGGGACGACTCGGATCTGGGCCGTTGGATCAACATCTAGCGGCTTAGTTCGGCTTGGGTGATGGAGATCGTCGGCGGGGGAAGGAGACGGCGGCGCCGCCCGTTCCCGCGCGGATTCTCGCCAGAGTAAGCTCGATAGGGAGCTAGGGGGCTCGGTTAGGTAAGCGGGCTGGTGCTACGGGTGCGTGGCGACACGGTGACATGATGGTGGTGATCAAGTCGCGAGTTTGGCAGTGGTGGCGTCGGTCGACGGTGGCCGGCGGAGCGGGGCTCCGGTGAAGTCGGGCGGGGGTGCTAAGGTGTTCGGCTCGGGGCGGGGCTTGGTTCTGGAGCACCAGGGGACCATGGCGAGTCTAATTTGGGGGTTCAAGTCAAGGCTAGGGCGGCGGAGGGGGAAGAACGACAGTGAGTAGAGGCGGCGGAGCTCCGGCGAGGGTGCATTGGCGCGCGGGAAGAGCTAGGGGGAGCAGGGAGTAGCTCGGGGTGTTGCTCACCGCTTCGCAAAGCTTCCTGGGCCGTCGTGGTGGACCGAGCGAGGCCGAAGGTGGCGGTCGACAGCGGAGGGGTGAGCTCCAGGCGGCGGTGGCACTGTGAGTTCGTGGAGAGGGCGCTGCGGGGCTTAGGAGCTCAGGCTGGGAGTTGTGAGGGGTCTAGGGCGTCAAGAGATTGCTTAAATAGGGCTCGGGGGGGGGGGGGGGGCGCATCGGCGTGCACATCGCAGATCCCGGCGGTGACCGGCAGCGAATTGGGGATTTCCTAAGGGGAGGAGGGCTTTCCAAGATGGGTGCGCTAGGAATGAAAGGGGAGCGCGGGGAAAGCTCGGCGGGGTCCACGGGGCGCGGGCAGGGGCAGGTCGGCCAGTAATCGCGGCGCCGATCGCGCCGGGGAAGCTTCGGGCGCTGGCGGGAGGAGGGGGACAAGCCCGACAAGCGGGCCCCGCTGGCCAGGGAGAGAGGAGGAAGGGGGGCGCGAGCGGGCCGGCCGGGAAGCTGGGCCGCGGGTGCACGGCATTGGTGAGCTGGTCCGGCTCGGGGGAGAGAGGCCCAGGCGGGGAAAGGGAAAGAGGGGAGGGATGTTGGGCCAACTCGGGGAATCGGGCCAGGTGCAGGGAGTGGGCTGGCGCTGGTGTAGGGAGTAAAAGCGAGCCGGGAAGAATCTTTAGGGGGCAAAAATGAACTATGGGCCTAACATCTTTTCTACAACTCAGAACAAGGTGATTCAAATTTGAATTTAAATAAATATAAACTCTCGTTTGAATCACAAGCAAAACAAAAAATAAATGCAGCAGCATGAATGCAACAAAAAAATATTTCTACAACTTATGATTGATTTTAATATTCATAAATAATTCATTTAGCCTATATTAAATATGAACAACTTAAATAGATACCAATTAATTACTAAAAATTTTAAATAGGTAAATTTTTGGGTGTTACATACCATCAGCTGAAAATCAAAAAGGAAGACATCCTAAAGACAGCCTTTGTTACCCGCTATGGACAATTTGAGTTCACAGTAGTGTCCTTTGGACTCACCAACGCACCTGCATATTTCATGAATCTCAAGAACAACGTGTTCATGGATGAGTTGGATAAGTTTGTCGTAGTCTTTGTTGATGACATACTCATCTACTCCAAGACCGCCCAAGAGCATGAACAACATCTACGAGTGGCTCTGGAAAGGTTGAGAGCACACAAGCTCTATGCCAAATTCAACAAGTGTGAATTTTGGCTTGAAAAAGTGGATTTTCTGGGTCACGTTTTGACCGCAGAAGAATTGCAGTGGACCCTGGAAAGGTCAAAGCCGTTTCCAATTGGCGGCAACCGACCAACGTGAGCGACATTTGGAGCTTTTTGGGCTTAGCCAGCTATTACCAAAGGTTTATCGAAGGATTCTCCAAGCTGGCCCGGCCCATGGCCGAGCTGTTCAAAAAGGAGAAGAAATTCGCTTGGACAGAGTCTTGTGAGATGAGCTTCCAGGAGTTGAAGCGAAGACTGACCACTGCTCCAGTCCTAACCCTACCAGACATCGACCGGGATTTCTTCATTTACTGTGATGCATCCCGACAAGGCTTAGGGTGTGTGCTCATGCAAGACGGGAAGGTAGTGGCATATGCTTCCCGACAGCTTAAGCCCCATGAGCTGAACTATCCAACCCATGATCTGGAGCTTGCAGCCGTAGTGCATGCCCTAAAAATTTGGAGGCACTATTTAATCGGAAATAAGTGTGAAATATACACGGATCACAAGAGTCTAAAGTATATTTTCACCCAACCAGATCTGAACCTAAGACAGAGAAGATGGTTGGAACTAGTTAAGGATTATAATATAGAGATCCATTACCACCATGCCAAAGCCAATGTTGTAGCAGACGCCTTGAGCCAGAAATCTTATGGGCCCAAGAATGACCACCTACAAGTAGAAATGGCACGGTTGAACGTGCACATTGTTCCCCGAGATTCCAGCCAGAAATTGAGTGTTCAACCCACCCTGGAAGATGAGATCAGGAGAGCCCAGAGCTCAGATAAGGATCTAGTGAAGATTCACCGAAACACCAGAGAAAACAAAGCACTGGACTTCCGAGTTGATGACAATAAGGGAACCTTGTGGTATAAGTTTATACCACAAAAATATTGGTGGAATGGAATGAAAGCAGATATCACCAAGTTTGTCGCTCACTATGATACTTGCCAAAGAATTAAGGCCGAACACTAGAAACCAGTAGGATTACTGCAACCCTTGCCCATTCCGGTCTGGAAATGGGATGAGATTGGAATGGACTTCATGGTTGGTCTACCCAAGACATAGAAAGGACATGATTCCATATGGGTAATAGTGGACCGACTCACAAAAGTCGCTCACTTCCTGCCCGTATGAACCAATTATGGTGGAGAGAAGCTAGCCAAGCTTTATGTAGAAAATATAGTGAAGCTACATGGAGTACCTAGCAAGATTGTTTCGGATCGAGGAACCTAGTTCACCTCTCGGTTCTGGAAAAGCCTGCACAAAGCCATGAGCACTTAGTTGGATTTTAGCTCTTCTTATCATCCGCAGACCGATGGTCAAACCGAGATGGTAAATCAAATTATGGAAGATATGTTGAGAGCGTGTGTCCTGACTTATGGTAAAGACTGGGAACAAAGTTTACCCTATGCGGAGCTCTCGTACAATAATGGTTACCAGGCAAGCTTAGGCATGTCGCCCTTCGAAGCCCTCTATGTAAGGAAGTGCAGAACCCCACTGATGTGGTCAGAAGTAGGAGAGCGTACCCTAATGGGCCATAAAAGAAGCCGAAGAAAAAGTGGCCGAAATAAGGGAGAAGCTGCAAGCAACCCAGTCCCGATAGAAGAGTTACGCTGACAAAAGAAGGCGAGAACTAAGCTTTAATCCCGGAGATTTTGTCTATCTCAAGGTGTCGCCCATTCGAGGGACCCGCAGATTCCAAGTCCACGGAAAGTTAGCCCCTCAATACATTGGACCATATCAGGTACTAAAGAGAGTTGGAAAGGTAGCCTACCGATTAGAACTACCAGAAGCAATGTCAGACATACACCCAGTATTCCATGTCTCACAGCTGAGGAAATGCTTGAGAGTACCCGAAGCCGAGCATGTGCCTGTAGAGACAATATATTTACAGCTTGATCTGCGGTACCAGGAAGTGCCAGTCAAAATCTTGGACACCGTCACAAAAAGGATGAGAAATTCCGAAGTACGGATCTGCAGAGTGCAGTGGAGCAGACATGGTGTGGAAGAAGCTACGTGGGAATGCGAAGATGCTCTGAAGAAAGAGTTTTCCCATCTCTTTGAGAGCCAGTTGAATCTCGAGGACGAGATTCCTTTTAAGTGGGGTAGGTTTGTAATGCCCGTAAATTTTACCCTAAATAAACCGCGCGTCAAAAATTTGTTTTCAAAAATCTTTTACCGCCGAGCTCTCAGAAAACCAGATCCGAATCTTTCCGCTCCCCGGTTTCCCACCGACCCAGCTCGAACCCCATCGCGCCTAACCTTTTCACCGCCCCGTCACGTCCCGCACCGACCGCTCTCGGTGCGTGCGCTCGCGACCGACCGGCGACGACGCGTCGCCGCGAATCTTGCCGCGGACCCCGCCTCCTTTTCCCTTTCTTTTTTTCTCCCTTTCTTTTCTTTTCTTTTCTTTTCTTTTCTTCTCTTTCCCCCTTTTCTTCCTTCCTTCTTTCTCTTCTTTCTTCCTCCCTCCCCGGCGCTGCTCTGCTTCGCCCTCGCTACACTCCGACCCCACCACGTGCTACACCACACTCACCGTCTCCGCTCCGCTCCTGCTTCCCGCTCAACAAGCTGCTACACGCCCCGGCTGCTCACTACTAGAAAACCCCCCTGTAGGTACGCTATATTTAGATCTAGGCACACTTTATTTCGTCTCTAATGTATAGTAGAGATGGTTTTAAAAAAACGTGCCTGGGGCGTTTTCGTATGGACCGTGTCAGACATTGTAGACATGAATTATTTAAGCATTTCTACAGTAAGTAAAGACATTTCATAGATACGTTCGATGCATGTCTATATAGATTGATACATTTTGGTAGACACATATATAAAAGGTGTCTACTTGTGTAGCTACGTAGTTAGTAACACGGTATTTTGTTTCAAAAAATATAGAGACAATCTCATACAAACATTTATAAATCATCTATAGTTGTGTAGACACGGTTTATTGTGACGTCTTAATACGCGTTTGACATGGTGGACAACATGGCAGGTGACGTGTCGGCTGGCGCGGCGGTGACGTGTCGGCTGACGTGGCCGGTGATGTGTCGGCTGACGTGGCCGGTGATGTGGCGGCTGACGTGGCCGATGATGTGGCAGATGACACGCTATCTATTAACATCTAAATGCGTGTTAATAATTTTAGAAACAATATCGTAGAGGCATTGTTATTACGTGTGTACAAATATAGACACGGTGTATAGTAACACCGTGTAATGTATTAAAAAAATGTAGAGACACTATAATACATACAATATATTCGTGTGTACTGATACATTACAAAAATGTAGAGACACTATAATACATACAATATATACGTTGACAACAAAAAGTAAATCATCCAACATTGCATTTAGCCTCAATTGTTCAGGATCACAAAACAAGAACATGAGTAATGGAAGAACCAACAGGTCCACTAAGTATAGTAAACAAGACAAATGTGTTCATAAACAAATATTGATAGTTGCAATATGATACTAATATTCGTAAGTTTTTCCAAACAGCTAATTTCTATTTTTCGCATCCCCCTAAGCTTCCTCCTTCCACGAATGCTTCAACTTCTTTCCATGTAGAATCGGGTATAACTTGAACTTGTAACCTCCTTGACCTGAAATGGAGCAACAAGTTAGATAAATAGTACGTCATCAAAGATACTACGGGACTATACAGTATTGAATCAAATAGAAACTTACATGTGAACGAGACCAAGCAATAACATAGCCAACAGCTCCAAGTAGTGTATTGATGTTATAAAGTGGTCTTGGTATTTCCTCATCTCCCTTATTTCCAGTAGCAACATTTTCAATACTATCAACACGAACCGCAACAAATTCACCTCCAAGCTTGGTTTCTCCAATAATACGTCTACTATCAGAAGTCACCAAATGTCCTTTAGCAACAACTCTGCTTTTGAATCTCAGTGAAAAAAGATAGACTTCCATTTCACTCTACATTTTACAAAACATGAAGATATGACATTTGAACCTCAAACAAATGTTTGAAAATGAAAAAAGGGAAGCATAAGCATACCGATGCATCATGTATAAGGGCTTTTACTCTTCGAGTTCTCTACAGTATACATAAATGAAACTTATCAACATTGCATCATTCAGGAATGTTCATGTCTATATTACTATATTGAATGATAACTTTGTCATACCATGTTGGTCTGTATTGGGTCACCTTCGAAATAAGTTGCTGCATCCCGTTTATTTCCATGAGTAGGACTCTGAATATGCACTTCCTGCAGACATATGGTGTTATAGTAAGCTACAAATGTTTGAGTTATTGTATGAGCTAGGTAGCCCATTCATGCCAGTAAAATTAGATAATATAGTACCTGCTTATAATTAGTTGGAGAGTCAACATTATTACCCCTCAAGTGGTCATGCCTATTATCAGTATCAATTTCCATACCATTGTCCTGCAAAAAAAAATTAACCAGACTAAAACTATTTTTTTTTAAAAAAGATCATAATCATCTAAATTAAAAACCTTGTACTGTCAACTAGCTTGGCATGATCAAGTGCGCTAAAGCATATGTATGGAATACATTTATGTTCATATCCAATGGCACCCCAACATTGATACAAGGCTTGGCATATTTTGGTCAGTGTGATTTATTTCAATGAAAGGAAGAATAAATGGCTCTGTAGCATAGAAGGCTGATAAAGCATGAATAAATGGCTCTGTAGGCATAATCTCAAACCAGGTAATAAAAAGATAGTACCCGTTATGAACAGAGCAGCCAAGCAGTCCATAATGGATATAAGCAGGCCAAAACTTTATAGAAATTTATGACTGAATCTATCAATTGAGTAAAGAAAAGATCGGGACAGATTCAGATATAAATGTAAACATAACACGCTATTGAGAATGGCTCATGTAAATTTCATCAGCATCAGGAAAAAACAATCACATCTGAAAGCAAAGCATTGTATATTACAACAAGCATGGCTCTGCTTAGATTGCAACTAGGTTATACTTTGATAATATAATAAGATGGGGATATGATCAGCAAATGGCTGCAACTACATGAGGAACCAAAAAATACAGTAACTGTGGACTAGTGGATATGGAAAAATAATACAGTAGCAGCAACTATAGAGACAGTAGATACATACTTCATCATCATCAAGAATAAATGGCTCTGTAGGCATCATCTCAAACCAGGTAATAAAAAGAAGTACCAGTTATGAACAGAGCAGCCTAGCAGTAGCAGCAACTACAGAGACAGTAGATACATACTTCATCATCATCATCTAGTGCTGCTTCAATTTCATTTATGATCAATTTCTCTTCTGGAAACTTTTTGGTCATAAAGTCAAGCCAGTGCTTCATCAAACCAGTCATGCGTTGCATCTTATTATCCATTGCATTGACTTTGTCTCTGTACCTTCTATCATCCTCAGATGGAGTGACAAAGGTCACACCTTGAGAAGCTCGTACTTCACTCCAAAACTTGTTATCATAGTAACCACGTACTTTGAGTTCCTTTGCAACAATATCATTAAATACCTCATTGAAATCTTTAGCTGAAAGATTTCCATTGTTGATTTCTTGTCTTCTTTGTAATTCCGCACAAGATGCATCCTATTTAATTTAATTACAATGGTACGTCAACTAAGGAAAGATGTAAATGAAACATAAATGAATAGGAGCAGCAATAGTACCATTACTGAGTCCACTTTGTCACTTGTGTATGTGCCATCCTTTTTCTTGTGAACAGCCTCCCACAATTAAAGCCTAAGAATCTTTCGTTTTTTGGATTGTTCCTGCACAATAGTGGTATTTGTAGATGAAATCAAATCTGAATTAGATGATACTGAATAGAAATACAATTAAAGGGAAATATTTACCATCTCTCTTTTCATCCTTGCATGGCTTTTTCTCCCTATCGTGTGAGTGTTCTTTTGTTGTTTTGCACATCGGGAGTTTGTTGCACTTAGTTTCTACAAAGTCAACAGAAGAAATGTTTTACACATTGCTGACAAATCTGGAATAAATGTTAAATCAGAAATGTCTGACCTTATGTGGTTCGCCACACCAAAATCCCACTAGAGATCTCCACTGATATTCATTCACAGTTTGAGGTTTCCCTTTTATTATTTTCTCTAGAGATCTCTCGACGCGATTGAAATGCTGCTTCTTCAACTTTGATTTGTACGCCCGCCACCTATTGTTAACCGTCTTTAATATCCAATCTCTTGTAAGATGTCTCATCGGTGGGGGGAAGGCAAACTTTTCCTGTACATACGAAATATAAATGTTAATGGATGGACCAAACATGGAGGTACTTGATTGCACTGCAGAGGATAATATGTACCTCAACATCCTTGATAATTCTTTCCTTGTGCGGCGTGAACAGTTCATTGTCCCATATTTGTATGTGTAATGGAGCTAACAATGGTTTTTCTGCTACTTGTCCTAGGTGCTGAGCGAGAATAGAGGCTGACCTTTCATTGGGGACACCATTTTCATCGGTCCCAACAATTACCTTACCTCCTTCTAATGCTAGTAGATTAGAAAGTGTGAAGTCCCTAAAACCTCCCTCTTGTTTCCATTTGGCCCTGCACATATGATACATATTTAGTTGACATTGCCTGGAGATGCGAAAAAAAAATCTGAAACTGACATACGATCTTGATTGGAGATCACGGATGGTTGCGGGGGATGTGGGCTAATAGTCTGTCAACATTCGGAGGACCCTGTAAAGTTTCTTCATTGTCATTCTCTTGTAAGTTATCATGGCCATCCTCAGCAGGTACTCGATCCTCTTCATGGTCAAGGTTCAAGTTCCTAGATCTTCGAGGCCTTGATGCCATGATGTTTTCTGCATGTAAATGGGAGAACATGAGAAATATAATAATAGTTCAGTTGATTCACCAAGCACAACACACAGAAATGCTGGTCAGATATTGAAAAACAGTAGGCATGCTATCGAGAAAACTCATAGAATAGCACTGGTATTGGACGATGCTCAGAAAATAGCAAACAGTAGAGGGGGCAGCAATGTTGGTTATCTCAAATGTCTTTGATGCTACAATATTAATTTATTTGGAGTAAACGTTGGTTGAATTCCTGCATGGTAGCTGTTTGGTGATTCTGGTAAATGTTTAGACAAACTCAATTGTTTAAACCTTATCAAAGCATGCTGTCAGATCTCCTGCACTATCTCTATTTATCCAGCATACATGAAGTATTTATAAATGCAAAATATGGACTAGAGTTAAGTCAAATAGTGGGAAAAGTACAGTAGTGCTCTTTATAGATTCAGATGCTGATACTGGTGATATTTTCTGAATTCATATGTTTCTTGTGCTATTCCTTAAACTATCGACAAAACTGGTGCTATGTCCTAAATTCCCCCACATACTATATTGTGTACTGAAAAAATCTGACATGTCCTAATTACTACATATTCATCCTACAGGGAACCGTTTGCAAAATAGTAATCAGCTGGATGGCCTTGATCATGGAACTGGCAATTTAAAGAGACAGTTCCTGTCTCTCCTAGGCCACACAATCGATCTGACAGGTACTAGCCTCAAGTCATTTCAGACAATCGATCTGAATCTTAGGAATAGAAACCCAATCTCCAAAAATGACTTCACGAATGACACAAATTCAGAAATTCATAAGGTAGAAGTGGAGCTAGTGCTGACCTCGCCCGGCAGAAACCGACCCCTGTAAACTTTCTTCGGTGTCTTTGTGTGCCAAATTATCTTGCCCATCCTCAACAGCTTCTTGATCCTCTACTTGGTCAAGGTTCAAGTTCCTTAATCTTCGAGGCCTTAGTGCCATGATGTAGCCTGACAGTTAATTTTGATCAGCCATAATACAGAGTATATATATGAGCACAGAAGGTTCACATAAGCACCGAATTTTGTAAATCACTGTCAACAACAAATAATCAGAACATCATGGATCTTTTATCAGAACATGCAGGGTACAAGAACAAATTCGATCTAATTACCTAACGTAGATAACAAATTCACAATATGAAATCTTCCAGTGTCTGCACGGCCTCCTCGTGATGTACTGACAGAAGAGGCTGCACAGCACCGCGGTGGCTTGTTCACACTCCGGGTGTGGGTGTGGCAACTGACAACTGATCCAGATCAAGAAGAAGTAAGAACAGGAGAATACGAGCAGCCGCTGGTCAAGAAGAAATCATGGAGAGATTGTGCACACCCAAAGCCAAGGGGATTTCACCAAAGTGGATTGGAGTGAGGGTTGTGCCGTCGGACACTCACCTGGAATGGACCGAGCTCGCCGGCGCGGATCGATTTGCTGAAGGCTCCTCGCGAGAAGAGAACGGCGGCGAAGGTTGAGAGGGGGGATCAGATGGGCCGCCGGGTGGTTAACGGAGATTGGGGTTAGTGGCGGCATAAACCCTGCTGGTGCGCGAGATTGGCGGCAAACTGAATTGTGGACCACAAAATCTTGGCGGTAAATAAAATGAACCAATGGCCATGCGAAATAATCTAGCAGTAGGCGCTAAATGATAAAATTCTTGGCTCCAAACGGGACATTACTATTTATTTTTTTATGAATGGAATTCATTTATTTGTAGTATGTTACTTTTTAGTCAGAGCAAGCTTTTATTATGTTGAAAATTTTACATGTATGAAGCACAATAAAATTCATATTTGGCTGACAGGTACAAAATTCAAATTATAATTATTATTTAGGAATCTGTACATGTTTAGACTATTTTTGTTGTATGGCATATGTGACGGCTGCCCGTATCATGGGTACCCTAAGGGAAAGGGAACAATTAAGGGCTGAAGCGGCCTGGCTGCAAGCCAACCGAACGCCGACATGCCACATGGCGCACGCCAAGCTGGCCGTAGAACCGGTTGGTCGAGGGCCACGTGGTACGCGCAGACCACCCGAGCGACCGACCGGTCTTGAGACACATGATGCAGCCTCGCCCAACCAGGCGACCGATCGATCACGAGTCACATTGCGCGACCTCGGCCAACTAGGCGAATATTCAAAGATAGTAATGGGACGCGAACGATCGTGCGAACCACGTCAACGTCGCGGCATGGATCAATATTTTCATAATTTAGGGTTTTGCTAATTGTACAGGTAACTAGGATGGATCATTATGAATATTAAACAAGTATAACATATACAAAAGGCTCATAATCATGTACAAGTAACAAAAAAGAGAGAGATTATAACAAATAGAGAATACTCAAAAACTAGGATGTAACACCCTAAAATTCATCACAATTAAATTGTAGCAACTCTCTGAATTTTTTTTCTAGGTTTTATTAAGGCCTAAATGAATTTTCTATGGTTTAATTGGAATTTCTAGCCTTTTTATAAATTTAAATATCACATTAAATAATTTTAGTCAAAATAAGTTGTTGATGCATTCATGCTGTTGCATTTGTCTTTTGCTTGATGTTCAATTAAGTTGGAATTTAAATTCTGTTTACATTCGAATTAAATTTGAATTTGTTTGATGTTTAGATTAGTTGTTTTCGGTCGAGTTCGCTTTTGCCCCTCCAAGTTTTGGCCCGGTCTGCTTTGGCCCCCTCTACTTCTCTCCCTTTCCCCGGCCCAAGTCCTCTTTCGGCCCGTTCCCCGCGTCGGCCCACTCCGCGCGCGCTCTCTCTCTCGTCGCCGACAGGTGGGGCCCACCTATCGGGGCCTTCTTCCCCGACTCGGACTTGAGTCCGAGCCCGACCCCGGCCAGGGCACTCACGCCAAGAAGCGTGGCCTAGCCCCTTTTTGTTCGCAAGCCGCCCCTGGCCGCCCCTGCGTTCCCCACTCTCCGTTTCTCCCGCGTCGCCGAGCCGCGAAGCCATAGAACGCTGCGCCGCCGCCGCCGAGTTGGACCGTCGCCGCCGCGCCGTCGAACTCCCTCGCCATCGTCTCTCCTTCGCCGAGAAACGCCTCTAGAGGTTCGCCTTGTATCCCTGAAAGTCGCCATCACGTTCTTGCTCCGATTTTGGCCGTGCACCGCGCTAATCGCCGATCTCACAGCGCCACCGTCCTTCATCGCTCGTCGCTAGCCGTCGTCGGAGGTTCTTCGCCGCCGTGATCTGCCAGGGTGAGATCGTCGTCTTCCCATCTCTCTCCTTGGCCAACTCTCGCCGAGTTTGGTGGCCTCTAGCGCATTGTGCGCGTAGCGCCGGCGAGCCTCCGCCATGTCCGACGGCAGTGCCGCCGCTCCCGTCGTCGCCAGAGTCTCCCCTCCGTCCGATCTGTTCACGATCGTTAGATCGTGATCCAACAGCCGAGGACCACCTGAGCCCCGAGTCAATCCAGTCGCTACCGGTCAACCTAGGTCAATTTGCAAAAAGGCCCTTCAAGTTTTTAAAATCAACCCGCGGTCCTAGCCAGTTCAAAAATATTTCAAATTAAGTCCCTTTTCGTTCGGTTTAGCCCCTGCAAGTTTTAAAATTGCGCCCGAGGTCCAAGTTTTGTCTTTTTACATGAAAACCCTCGTAGTTTTATACAAAATTATGTTTTAGCCCTCGGATTTTTGCAGTTAAGCCCCTGGAACTTTTAAAACTTCACCAGCAAGTCCCTGACCTTAGAAAAGCCATATCTTTCTCGTTTTAACTCCGATTTTAGTGATTCTCGCGCTCACGCGTTCGTTGTGATGCGTAGAATAGTTTTATGCTGTTATTTTCTTCTGTTGGAATTGTTTGGTGTACTGTTTCTTATTTATTGTATTGTTTTCTTGTATGTGTTCGTGTGATGCGTATAGGAAATGCCTCGTTCGAGGAAGTATTCGAAGAACCAGCTGTTGAAGAGGTTGAGCAGCAGCAGGGTTGGGAAGAAGACAAGTATTCCTTGATCATGCCCGTTTGTACCTAAATGACAGGCATTTTATTTACACCGTTTATTTATCGCTTGCATTAATATTGCTGGGTCCCATTAAGGATTTCCTAGTCTGTTTTACCATACATTGCAGCTGGGTCATTAAATTAATTTGACTGGTAGATGATGCTTAGTTGCTCAACTGGGATTGGTCTAATGAAACCCCTACTCTATGTTCCACTATTATCTTTTAATTAAGTAATGGCAAGATCACCTCTTTTAATTGGAACATGGAGCGACCACCCAGGAAAACAGTGCAACCATAAGTGCTATGTGGCTCTAGCTTTGACTGACTAATTAGGTATTCTTGTTTGGGATAGTTTTACCCGAAAGGGGCAAGAGGTGTGGCGGTTGACGAGGTATAGCCCGGTCCTCTTGAGCGGTAGGCTTTGCTAAGATACGCGACTCACTAGGGAGGGTTATGCTTTGCTCCTGAACCGGAAGCCTTAGCAAACTATCACTTATTAGAGTATCTTTGTAAAGGTCTCATAGTGAAACCCAGTATTCGGTCCACATGGTGTGGGAAGGATACATGCTTTCGGGCAATGGGAATTACGGCTTATGGTGAATGTGTACAACCTCTGCAAAGTGTAAAACTTTTATAACAGCCGTGCTCACGGTCATGAGCGGCCTAGACCCTCACGTGATTAATCTATCAGAATATGATCTAAATTGTGGTTACCTGAATTTGATGGGTTTATATTATCATTTAATTGTGGTTGGTATATACTTATATTTGCTAGTAAATAGATGCTTAATAAAAGTTGACCAACTAAAAGTGCTTAATGCAGCTCCCTTTCAGCCTTCCACTTTATAAAGCCTAGCATGTCATTTATATCCATACTTTGCTGAGTACGACATGTGCTCATGCTTGTTTATTTATATTGCATCGACCACACTCGGACTGCTGCTCAGATTGGGAGAATTTTGAGGACTTTACTACTGACTTTGAGGAATTCTAGGCTAGTCCGCCAGTCAACTGCCTGTGGAGATGGAGTTATTTCGTTTCGTTTAGTTAAACGTTTATTTTAAGTCTTCCGCTATGACATTTGTGTCAACTCTGAGTTTGTAATAAATATACTTCAATACTCTTTCGTATGCATGGTTATGGATATTCACTTGTGACGTCTACCATATGTGTGTAAACTTGATCCTGGCGCACATATGAGATGCATCTGGTTTTCTTTCTGAAACCGGGTGTGACAGAAGTGGTACCAGAGTTGTGTTGACTATAGGACAAAAACCTAGATAGCAATGGTAATTCTTTAAGGATTAAATTGCTTAATCAATTTTGCTTTAATTATTCTTGATCTCATTTTACTATATTCTTGCTCTTGATAATTTATCTCCTCCTTGCATTTATTTTATTTCTATTCCATTTTATTTGTTATCTTACCCTGTCTTGATATCTATAGACTTGTTCTAACCCCCTTTGTCTTTCTAACCCATAGATGGTTTTGACTAGACAAGGTGCTCGTAGAATGGTTAGAACTCTTTCCCCTCTTCCACCCCCATCAGTGCACGAAGAAGAAGATGCTGAAGACGTGGAGCCGGAAGTGAATTAGGAGGAGCACGCGTCAGTAGCATCAGCAGCGGGAAGGCTTCTCCTGGTTCCTCATCGGCGCCACGAGCACAGGTGCCTTCCGGCTTCCAGCGCCGCCCAGTGACCCGCGCCATGAGGGCGAGGTTAGCCAAGGCTTGGTACTCGACGCCGCAGGGGAAGGAGCCTGTCCATCAGCAAGAGAAGTCCAAGAAGAAGAAGGTCGTCATCATCAACACTGACTCAGAGCGCCACTCCGAGTCCCTCTCCGGCACCGACTTGGACGTCGATTCGGACTCCGACGACCACTCCAAGCCCATCTCCAACTTCGACACCGACTCCGGCGAGGACCTCTCGGATTCCGATGCGTACTACAACTCCGGCGATGAGTATGACAAGTACGGTGCCTGGCAGTCCATTGTAAGTATTTCTGAAAACTACCTGTACTTGTATGTCCATCACAATGTCATCTAGATCTGCGGTTATGAATATATGACATCAGTTTCAAATGGTAGCATATGATCTGCCAAGGTGATTGTCTCCACCAATTTATCAGAAGGGGTTGAGTATCATTTTGAGACACAATTAGAACATGTGATTCTTGACATGAACTATTTAGTCAACAGGTTAAACACTGCACTTAATATGACACGAATGGATTGCTTAATATTTAGTCACGATGATCAGATCGTAGCTCCAAAATCAATGCATGCTTAATGAATGCAAGGTTTATATTTCTCGGAATTTCATACAACAACACTCCACAACAATATATATTCCATACCATTTACAAGTTTCGGTTGCTGATGTATCATAATCTTTCTCTGCTACTGCCTTTTTCTATGTACTCCGTATAATGGTTATTACCCAATGGATAGACTGGTTCTCTGCGTATGCTAAATAAAAAATAGTTTGGCAGATAAGCTTTGATTGTCCAAATATATTGTGCCTGGATGAATGCAAGGTGCACAACCATCTCTTCAATATCTGAAAACCACAAGAAACCATCTCTGAAGCAGTATGTTAAAAAGTAAAATATTGTAGGCTGTTGTGAGCTAACAGTATAAGTTTTCAAATATTTGGCAAGACAAATTGTATGCTGTGCAATGTGTGTACATACTAGTTACCAAGACAGTATCTCCATTATATGTATTATGATGTTACATTACCTTTGTTTTTCCTAATGCAGAATGATATTGACTCTTTGAAGAAGGAATTCAGAAGGTACAAGAAAAAGACTACTGAAGCCATCGACAAAACAGTTGAGGAAAGGTACTATGCCCTTGGAGCATTCCATAAGGCTAACAAGGAAAATGCGTCTGTCTTCACAGCATATTAGGAAGAAAAGAAGGAAAAAGAAGCTTTGCTCAAGGAGCTTCAAAAAGAAAAAAAGAAGAACAAGGAATTGAAAAGCTCGACAAGCAGGACTATGTTCATGTAGGTATTGCTGCCTGCCGGTCAGCATTATGTAAATAAGCGTAGGCACGATGTGTGTTGGTAGTTTATGCACCATGTCTTTGTTGTCAGTTTGGGTAATGGTGCTTGTTTAATTATGTCTATGGTGTGTGATGGAATCTAGGTTTATGTGTGGACTATGTTGTGGTTTATGTCATGATGGATATTATGTCTCACAGGTTCACTTAGTGATGCTTGCCTGTTCTTGAGACATAATGCTAATGTGTACTGTTATATCATCCTATGCCACATTATCAAACCATGTTATTTGGTCATTTTGATTGCATTACCACAACTGTTTGCTCACACAAAGTAACTAAAAAGGACACCACAAATGTATTGTACCTACAGAACTACTTACTCTAACGACAGGAGTACAAAGTAAATAATAAGCTATGACTAATCTTCTTCTTGCACAGTAGACAGTTCATCACCCATGTCAAAAGTATCTCATGGGGTAAATCTCACTACAGTATGACATGCTTCAACTTTTGGGTCTTGGACATAAAACACTTGTTGCACTTGCGAAGCAAAGACAAAAGGCTCGTGCTCTATTTTCTCCCCTGTGTGTATTTTTCGATCAAAATTGACATGGGTGAATCCAAATTCATCTGTCCTCAATCCGGCTTGATGATGAACATCATACCATTCACATCTGAATAGCACTACCTTGTAGTCTGCATATGACAATTCAATTATATCTGATAATCTGCCATAATAATTAACCTCATCATATGCAATATTCACCACACCGCTGTTTTGTGTCAAGCATGTAGCCTCCCGACTCATAGTGTGGAACCTGAAACCATTAATTATGTACCCACTACATCTTATACCACATCTACTCGGTTTTGCAGCCAATGCTCGGACCTTTTCTGTGATGTCTGTTCCATTGCCAAGCACAACCTGTGCATAACGAAAATATTGTATAATTTCCTTCTATAGATGTCATGCCTGTCTACAAAGCAATTTGATATGTACAGACCTTTTGTTCCAACCAGTCTGCAAAGTGATTATCAATCATCTTCTGAATGGAATACGGTGATAATTTTATTGAGGGTCATAATTTACTTTTCTCCTCATCCAAGAATTCTCTGCAGCATAAAATCACTATCATGTAAAACCAAATTAATAAAATATTAAACTAATAGGAGGGAGCACTATACCATATACATACATGCGGAATTCTTCAAGTTCATCACAATGTCGCAGGACGTACCGATATGCTTGAACAAGAAGCTGCTTATCAATGTTGACACCGACACACTTTTCAATTGGTTCTCCAGTGCTATTGAACAAGTACATGTCCGTTTTGTCGTCTGAGGGATCAGGATTTCTAGATGGCCTTGAAAAACGTGTAGTTCCTTCTAAAAATTTGGAACAAAATGTTAGGCACTCCTCCATGCAATATCCTTCAGCTATCGATCCTTCTAGATGAGCTCTATTCTTCACAAGTCCCTTTAGATGAACAAAAAATTTAGACATAATCATACAAACGTGTTAGCTGAATGAATTTTTGAGAATAATAGTTCAAACTAAAATTTCTATTGCATACCTCTCCATGGGGTACATCCACCTGTACTGAAAGTGGCCACCCAGTTTAACTTCTTCAACTAAGTGCACCATCAAATGCACGCTGACAGTAAAGAATGATGTCAAGAAAATCTTCTCCATATCACAAAGTGTCATCACAATTATCTCTTGAAGCTTTGATAGCTCACCCACATCTATCACCTTGGAGCACAACATCGTGAAGACTTTTGCTAACTGAACAACAATTTTCATGACATTTTTGCTGGGGTAACAGGTCCGGAGCGCCACTGGAAGAATATCATGTAGTAACACATGATTGTCATGACTCTTTGGCCCACTCAATGTACAGTTGTTCATGTTCAGACACCTAGAAAGGTTTGATGCATACCCATTAGGGGTCCTAAGGTTCCGAATTAGTGAGCAAAACATCTCCTTTTTCTGTCTAGACATGGTAAAAGGTGCATCTGGAGCTAATTCCTTACCTTCAGCATCCACAACAGGATGAAGATCTCCTCTCGAATTCCAATTTCAACTAAATCTTGTCTTGCATTAATGCCATCCTTTGTTTAATGAATAATTTCCAATAAAGTTGAGATAAAGTTGTCACACACATTTTTCTCTAAGTGCATTACGTCTAGATTGTGTCTTAGTTTGTTATGTTCCCAGTATGGTCAGTCAAAAAAAATGACCTCTTTTTCAACCAATCTTCGGGCTTCTTCTCCTCCTTAACATACTTCCCATCTAATTTCTTCTTTTCTCCTCATCTTTTACGCTTGTGTTTCTGATCATTTTGATCCTCTCCTCTCTTATTCTTGCCTTTCTTGTTCTTGCCTTTACTGCCACCCTTCTTTGATGTGCGCCCCTTTTTACCTAACACAAACACTTTTCCTTCTAACATTTTCAGAACAGTTGTGCCACTCATTTTCTCAGGTGCTAGTTCAGTCTCTACTGACCTATCAAATTGCATTCTTTGTCTTCGGTACATGTGATCTTCTGGGACCCATCGACGATGACCCATATAGCACATCTTTTTTGTTTTCTTCAAGTGGAATGATCTTGTTGCTGGACCACAAGAAGGGTATGCATATCTACCACATGTGCTCCATCCATATAAGTAAGCTAATGCAGGAAAATCATTTATAGTCCACAATAGTGCAGCTTGGAGCTGAAATTCCTTTCTTGAGGATGCATCAACTGTTTCCACTCCCAACCGTAATTGAAGGAGGTCATCGATCAATGGCTGCAAGTATACATCAATATCATTTCCTGGAGAATCTGGACCAGGGATGATCATCGACAACATTAAAGAGGTTTGCTTCATGCAAATCCAAGGTGGTAGGTTGGAAGGAACAAGCATTACTGGCCATGTACTATGCTTTAAATTCTTATTCCCAAAAGGGTTAAATCCATCACTTGCAAGAACAAGACGTACATTACGAGCATCTTCTGCAAATTTAGGATATCTAGCATCAAAGTCTTTCCAAGCTTCCCCGTCTGCTGGATGTCTTAGTTTTCCATCTTTTGTGCGGCCCTCTTGATGCCATCTCATGTCATCAGAAGTTTGGGTGGTACAAAATAACCTTTGCAGCCTAGGTATCAACGGGAAAATAGCGCAACACTTTTGCTGGTTTCCTTTTTCCCTTAGGTTTACCTGTCGAGGCCTTCTTATCAACTTTCCAATGTGAGCTCTCACACACATGACAACTATCTTGTTTGGCAAAATCACCTCTAAGAAGGATACAATCCTTGGGGCAATCATGGATTCTCACGTAATCAAGACCTAACTGATGGATGATTTTCTTCGCTTCATAATATGTCTTAGTAGATTTGCTTTAGGAGGTAGCGTACCAGATAGTAGACCCAGCAGTGCTGTAAATGATTGTTGTGACCAACCATGTAAACACTTTAAATGATATAAGTGGACCAAAAATGAGGGTCTGGAATATTTACATCCAGGAAATAACCTTGTGTACGTGTGCATCCTGGACGAAGCTTGCATATATATTCTGTTCCATGCCCAAACCATCACATTCTTCTGCATCCGCTGGATCCTGAATGAGAATCATCTACTTGGTTTTCAGGCATATTTGCAGCCCTTCCAAATGCAGCATCTATTAGTTCTTGCATGCCATCGGATTCAACATCTTGCTGATCTTGCACTGGACCCAATGTTTCCACAATTCTAGTAATATTTTCAACATCATCAAATGCAATTGATGGTGTCCCATAATCCTCACCATGATGAATCCAGGTAGTATAACCCTGTAGAATACCATCACATCTCAGGTGTGTCCTAACCTCATCACAGCTCTGGTTTATTCGATTCTTGCAATTCTTATATGGATAAAGTATCTCACTATTTGCTGGAATGTTCCTGTATGCGAAAGCCAGAAATTGCTCAACACCATTTTTATAATCATTCTCCCGTTTTGCCTTTTTCATCCAACTTCTATCCATAACTCAAAATATTGTCATCTGTAACAATTAATAAAAACAAACAGCCTTATTTCAAATATATCGTTAACATATAAATTATTATTAATTCAACTACAATACATATTTTTTTACCTAATCCAGCTACTAGAATGAACAGTATTGTCGATATGGTATGGAGTCGTGAACCCTCCATCCAGGTGGCTAACTATAATGTGAATATTACCAAACTTATTCTATTCCACCCAGCAAAGTTGAAGAAATAAAAATATATTCCAGTACATATTTGGTGGCATATAGCTTCATGAATTAGATATTTTTCTCATTGTTGGCTGCATATCACAAGATAAACTGATGTTTTCTTTAAACCTCATAGGATAGTCCACATTATAGGCACCTGATTTCATTCATCATACTACAATTTATCCCGCCGCTGTTCTAATAAGTGTTCAATACCATATACTTTTGATTCAAACATTAAAGTCAAAAAATTGATCCTTTCAAGAAAGAATTTAGGAGGTATTTGAGGGAGGGTTTACCTGCACATCAATTGGTCTAGTGCTCAGGCGCTGCAACTTGTCTGGCTCACGGGCACGGTGGGTCACCTCGCCCTGCTGCTCCGTCCAGGTTGCGTTGGTGAGTAGACCGGCGTACTTCACGGGCAGGGAGTGCACCTCGCCTGCTGCTCGATGGGAAAAAAGGATGCAGCGGCGTGTATGGCGGCGCCTAAAGGGCCAGGCTCGGATTGCATTAGGCCCCGGATGAATACCATTAGGGTACACTTTGTGGGTATTTATTCCATGTTTGTACAAAACAATTCTATTTTAATCTCTCTGATTACCACAAAAGCATGACTGTTCTATTGGTTTACTCCACGGTTCAAATCTGTGAGGAAGCATCAATTTTTTGGATATTTTTCCATCACCTCTATTTCATTTCCCCTTTAGCAAAGAAGATAAAATAACAATTTCCCCAATAAACACCATGCAAGTCTATGCGGCAGCACCACAATTTTATTTCTTTTGCACTTTGTTTTTTTATTTCGTTTTTTCAGCCTTCCAAATAAATTCTACATGATAGTTTGTTCAAAATCATCTTTGTATCATATACATTTGTTGGAAACACTTTACAATGTGTCTACAAGATACTAACGCTTTCAAGTGTCTAACTTTGTGTTATTTTGATACGTTTTTATAGTCGTGTTGCAAACCGTCTTTATACCACTACCTACAATTGTTTGAAACACTTTACAATGTGTCTACAAGATAAATGACACTTTAAATCACGTCTAATAGTGTGTCAATTTGATACATTCTTACAGTCGTGTCAAAACTCATCTTTACATCACTATATACAATTGATTGAAACACTTTACAATGTGTCTACAAGATACTAATGCTTTCAACCGTTTCTAAGTTTGTGTCATTTCGAAATGTTTTGATAATCGTGTCTGAAATCGTCTTTATATTACTATATACAATTGTTTGAAACACTTTATAATGTGTCTAAACGATAAATGATGCTTTAAACCGTGTCTAATATTGTCTCATTTCTAGACGATTTCAAGAGCATGTTAAAATAATGTCTTTATAACACTATTAACATTACAAACGTGTCTAATATTGTGACACATTGCCACGTTCCTAAAATCGTGTCAAATAGCGTCTTCACATCCCGAGATAGAGACGCTTTTAGCCTGCTGTTGACGACCAAAATTGGCACGGATGTGCAAACCGGTCTGACCGGTATGCACAAACTGGTCAGACCGGTTTAGAAAACTTCATCAAAATGCAAATTGGACTTCACCATTGCGTAGCTCTCGTCGAGACGATCAAGATGCATATGTGGAACGCCTATTTTGGACTCCGGATGAGAGAGTTATGACTTCGGGAAGATTCAGCACCTGGGAAAACCGGTCAGACCGGTTTCCCAAACCGGTCTGACCGGTTTGGACCTGTAATTTGAGTAGGATTAGGACTCTATTTTGTCCCATATTGTAACCGACTCAAACGGGGTAAGACCATCCCACCCTATAAATATAAAGGGCCAAGGCCGATTGAAAATCATCCAATCGAACAAATACATCTATCTTTTATCTTTTTACTTTTTCTCTTTACCCAACTTTTCCAATCTACTATTTGCTGTTCTTCCTTCGTCTCTACGTCGATTGAAGGCGTCCTAGGTGGCCTGCCGACCCTAGGACAACCCTACGTGCGTTGCCCCGACGGGATCCTGCCCGGACGACGCTCGAAGGTCTACCGCCAGCCCTGCCTGGCAAACCGGTCTGACCGGTTACAGAAACCGGTCTGACCGGTTCCTGCGTCTGCGCTCTGTTGGCCGCAAATTCACGGCCAACAGATTTGGCGACTCCGCTGGGGATGAAAATCTGGTTGCTCAAACCGTTTTATCGATCCTTAGGTAAATCAATCGGCTGTCATGGCCGGTAAATTACCTAAACCTGCTGATGTCGATGCTGCAAACATTCAGAGGCCGAACGTTGATCAAATGGCGGCTGAGGAGCAGAAAGCGCTTGCGGAAATCCGAAGAAAGATCCGTGAGCATAAAGAGCGGGAGGCCCAGGAGATGGAAGAAGAAGCCGTGAGGCAATATATATCGCACTTCTCCGTGGATCGACAAGGGAATGTCAAGAAAGACAAGGATGTCGTCATTGATATTCCCGCACTGAAGGTACAATCCAATGCCCCTCTTGAAGTTAATTCAGAAATTGCAAATTTTATTGATGGAGCTGTCAGTGCTAGCTTTAATAATAAATTTGTTGCCATGGGT
Source organism: Echinochloa phyllopogon (assembly GCA_033239725.1). Classification (NCBI taxonomy): domain Eukaryota; kingdom Viridiplantae; phylum Streptophyta; class Magnoliopsida; order Poales; family Poaceae; genus Echinochloa; species Echinochloa phyllopogon. The sequence continues at coordinate 14,087,280 of BTCW01000015.1, read as the reverse complement.
GAAAAATTTGAGTCTACGATTAAATCTCGGTTAGAACATTTAGAGGCCAAATTTGATAAACAATTTTCTGGTAAGGATGTTAATGGATCTACTTCTAATACCGAAAATTATAATGCATCCGAGGATTTATCAAATTTGCATATTCCAAAAGTTCCCATTGGCTCATCACCAGTCCACCACATACATAGCCGGACTACTATTGGTACTTCGGCTGGTGGAGTGAATACGATGGCTGCTACTAATGCTATGATGCCGCATACAGTTGTGTATAATGAGCCATCTACAGGTGCATATGTTTCTAATAGTTCGTTGCATCATATTCCTAATACATTGCCGAATCAAACAGCAACATATAGCACACCACAACCCACTCTAAATCAAGTACCACATCCTGGATCATCTAGATCTAGAACCGTTTCGGGGATGGAAGGATTTAGAGAAGAAATACTTGAGATATTTAGACAAACTTTTGGTACGGAGCCTAAAACAAAGAGTCGGCCGTATCAAAGACCGTATCCTGAGAATTATGAGTATATCCCATACCCACCAGGCTTTAAAATACCAGAGTTTACTAAATTCAGTGGGGATGATGGTAGAAGTACTTTAGAGCACATAGGCCAATTTACTATACAATGTGGTGAAGCTGCTTCTAATGATATTTGTAAAATGAGATTATTTCCTTTATCTCTATCGGGTGCTGCATTTACTTGGTTTATTTCTTTGCCACCCAACTCAGTTTATACCTTTGCTAATATAGAAAGTAAATTTCATGATTATTTCTTTAATGGTGAAACTGAGTTAAAATTGTCAAATCTTGTATCGGTTAAGCAAAAATCTAATGAATCTGTCTCTGAATATATTAGAAGATTTAGAGATACTAGAAACCGATGCTATAGTTTGACAATTTCAGATAGAGATCTAGCTGATCTTGCTTATGCTGGTTTGCTTGATATTCATAAAGATAGGCTAGATGGTCAAGAATTTCTAGATGTAAGTCGGTTGTTGCAAAAAGCTCTAGCTAATGAAAACCGACTTAAAGAATCTAAGAGTTTACAAAAAACTAATGATAAAAGTAATCGTCTTGTATATTATGCATCTGATAATTCGGACGATGAAAGTAATAATGTTTATAGTACTGAATTTGTATGGTCAGCCAAAGATAAACCTACCACTTGTGATTCCTTAAAGCCGATCCGCAAGAATCGGCAGGACGAAGTTAAATATACTTTTGATGTGGCTAAGTGTGATAGAATTTTCGATGAGTTGTTGAAAGCTGGAAAAATTAGGATAACTCATACTATGCCACCATTAGAAGAGTTGAAGAGGCGGGCTTATTGTAAATTTCATAATTCTTATTCTCATGCAACGAATGATTGCAATGTATTTCGGCGGCAAGTGCAATCGGCCATTGATGAAGGTCGTTTGACATTTCATCCTATGCAAGTTGATACTAATCCTTTTCCTATGAATATCATTGAGTTACAAAAACCTAAAGTGCTAATTCGGCCACATCAAGCCGAAAAGGCCGTTGGAAAAAATGTAATCATTGGAGATGACAAACTTGCTGATCCAGAAGTGATAAAGGTGCAGAAGGAGGTCCCTCAAGTGCTTGGGGGGCAACAAAAGACAAAGAAGACCGGCAGCGCGCAAACCGGTCTGACCGGTTCTTCAAACCGGTCTGACCGGTTTCTCCAGAAAAGCTGGGAGTGCTCCAAGCACAAGAAAAAGGTGAAGCCGACCTTCGAGGAGCTTTTGGCCAAGTACAAGAAGAAGAGATCAAGTCAAAAGCAAGGAAATCGGCCTAGTAAAGGTAAAAAGTCAAAACCTCCATCAGAATATCAAAATAAATCTTGTTCTTGCAAATCTCAAGTAAATTATGCTGCTGCACCTTGTTCATATGTTGGACCGACCTCACCACGGTCCTGGTTCTATCCTTATTATTATTCACCTTTGGATTATAGCAATTTACATATGCGTTCATATATGATTCAATATGCTCCTACATGTGAAAGTTATGATCCAACGCAAAGACCGTTTATTGTTAACAATAATCTGGTCAGAAGTACACCTATTTCTAAAGGAGATGAGAAGGACATCAAGAGAGATTCAAGATACTCACAGCCGAGGTGGTGTCCCTCAGGCTTGTCTCATACTCAAAAGAGAAGATTGCAGCGGATACGTAAGCAAGAATCAATGGAACAGCAAGCAAAGGTCACCCCAACAAGGTTAGCAACTACCAAGCAAGTATGGAGGCCAAAGCAAGTCGTTCCTTGAAGTAAAAGGCAAGTTTATGGCCGATAAAACAATTATCGCCCTTAGAGCAATATATGGGCGATGTACTGTTAATCATCGTCTTTAACCAATTTTGATCATTATAGATGTTTTCTGACATGCAAGCTTTGCCAGAAAACAGGGGGGCACATGTTGACGACCAAAATTGGCACGGCTGTGCAAACCGGTCTGACCGGTATGCACAAACCGGTCAGACCGGTTTAGTAAACTTCATCAAAATGCAAATTGGACTTCACCATTGCGTAGCTCTCGTCGAGACGATCAAGATGCATATGTGGAACGCCTATTTTGGACTCCGGATGAGAGAGTTATGACTTCGGGAAGATTCAGCACCTGGGAAAACCGGTCAGACCGGTTTCCCAAACCGGTCTGACCGGTTTGGACCTGTAATTTGAGTAGGATTAGGACTCTATTTTGTCCCATATTGTAACCGACTCAAACGGGGTAAGACCATCCCACCCTATAAATATAAAAGGCCAAGGCCGATTGAAAATCATCCAATCGAACAAATACATCTATCTTTTATCTTTTTACTTTTTCTCTTTACCCAACTTTTCCAATCTACTATTTGCTGTTCTTCCTTCGTCTCTACGTCGATTGAAGGCGTCCTAGGTGGCCTGCCGACCCTAGGACAACCCTACGTGCGTTGCCCCGACGGGATCCTGCCCGGACGACGCTCGAAGGTCTACCGCCAGCCCTGCCTGGCAAACCGGTCTGACCGGTTATAGAAACCGGTCTGACCGGTTCCTGCGTCTGCGCTCTGTTGGCCGCGAATTCGCGGCCAACACCTGCGTTACAATCGAAACGTAGCTAACAGGGGGGGTCCTAGTAGTGGCTATGCACGAACGCGCCGCGCGTGACTCGCCACGCCACACACGTGCAGGCACGCGCATCCGCGTGCCCGAGCCTGCCGCTGCTGCCCTCCCGCTTTGCTCGCCGTAGAGACGCCGCTGTCGCACGCGTGCGAGCCCGCCACTGCCACGCGCTCCGCCGGACCCCGTACACCGACGCACCGCCCGCCGTCCTGTCGCTGCACCTCTCGCCGCTGTGTTGTCGCTGCCGCAAGCACGCCGCATCACGACATGCACTCCCCGACACAGCACCGCACTATTGACCCCCCTCCACCGGCCTTCTATTGATGCCGAGCGCCCTCTCTCTCTCTCTCTTCCCCCATCAAACCGACCTTCCCCTTCCCCTCCGGCCTATAAGTAGGCCTCTGTGGTGAGCTCCCCGTCTCACCCAAGCTCCCTTGCACGACTTTCCCCAACTGCCATAGCGTCGTCGCCGCTCCATAGCCGCCGCCGCCTGCGCGCTCCCGTGGGCAGCCTTGCTCACTCCACCTCCGCCCGAGGAAAGCATGTGGTGGAGTACTTGCCCCACCCTCCTCTCTGTTTTGCCCCGACCCATGCCCTCGATTGCAGCCTGTAGTGCCGGCAATCACGCCGCCGACGGCCGACGGCCTCCCCTCCCCTCCTTTGTTTCACGAGGAAGGAGAAAGGGGGCAGTTTTGCCCGTGACCCCTGCCTTTCTTCCTAATTCAACCCGCCCCGCCCCTCTATTCTCCCTCCCTCTCTCTGGTAGCTCTGCAAGAAACCCTTGACCTTGAGATAATTACAAATAAGTCCTTATCCTTTCAAAACAACCCCTAATACGCTTTATTTCTTATCCTAAGACCCCACCAACTTGTGATATTTAAAAATGGACCCCTCTAGCACCCTGTAGCCATCCCAAATATGCCCTTAACGAATAAACCCCGACGACTTTCAGAAATTTTCTGAATAAGTCCTTCCTGCGGTAATCGCCCTAACGACGCGTCATTTTATGCGTCGTTTTAAACCGGAATGACCCCAAATTTCACCACCCACTTTTCCACTATATCTTCCGCCAAACCATATGTTGCATTCCTAAATGTGACCTTCTTTTCCTCGCTCTCCATTTAATCTTCGTACTTCCATTTATATTGTGTGTGCTTGTTGTGCGCCGTAGATCACGTTGAGGAAGAACCCGAAGGAGAGTAGTGCTACGAGCAGGAGCCCGAAGGCCAGTGCCCCGAGCAGGAGCTTCCGGAAGGCTTTGAGAACCTCAAGTTCAATCTTACCCTTTGATGCATGTTTATCCTGGTTTTATAAATGCAACCCACTGGCCTGTTTTATAAAACTTGCATGCTTGTTTGCTTAGCCATGTTTGTGTGAGCCATTCCTTGATTTCTATAAATATTCCTTGATGACTTAGGTTAATTTCTGAAAATTCTAGCTTGGAAGTTAATCATTGCTAATGCCGCTTAGGATGTATTTACCTTTTATAAATAAATACTATCCACTAATTATTCGGTAAGGTATTAGGATATGTGCTTTAAAAAGAAAATGGGGTTTAATGATAAAAATGATTATTATTAGGGGATAAGCCGGACGATGTTTCCTGTGTGAAATACCAAGGTGAGCTCGTGCCTGTGTGGCTGAGCATGGTGGGAGAAGTTCGACTTGTCATTAGAAGGATGAGTTGATGTGTCATCTTGCCTAACCCAAATATCAGTACCTCCACTCGACCGTTGTATGTGGCAATGGCTTGGCATAAATCCCACTAGTTGGACTGGTAGTTATCGGGTGTGCTGGTGAGCAACAGAGGACCATGGAGACGGGTATAAGTTCTTGGTGAGTTATACGTTGGGTAGAACCTCGTAGGTAGGTTGCTGACCCCTAGTTGCTTCTGTGATGACTAGTCAGTTTAGCTAAGGTGGGTAATGGCCTCGATAGGATCTGCACTGGCACTAAGTGTTCAAGTTGTGGTACCCTACTTATGGTTGTGTACATCTCTGCAGAGTTGAAACCTATCCGGATAGCTGTGTCTACGGTATTGGACGAGTTACGGCATGATCACTTCACAATTCTTTTAACATTGTTTTGGTATTGGTTAGGAGCAGCGTTCTGCTGTGTGAATTGCTTGGGAAGTATTGGTAGTGTCTACGACGGACGGGGAGTCCGGTAGCACTGAGTTGTGTTTTGCAATTTACTCGATTTTTTATGCTTTTGCTTTACAGAACTTCAACAAAATGAACCCTTGCATGTGGCATTTTCGTAAATAAACCAAGAGCCTGTCCTTGATAAATAGCCTTGCATGCTTCTGCACCCAACCTTGCCTGTGTGTTAGGGTCATCCGCTTGAAGAACCGCATGGCGCAACTCTCTGATGATGCCATGATTAGTTCTACCGTTTGGTTTCTAGTTTATCCTCGCGCTAGTGGCGCGTCTGTGCCCGCTACCGCGTAGGCTTGTTCGGTAATGGACCATCTGTTGTAATAAATGTGAATCAACCTCCTGGGACCGATATTTGTATCGCATTTAAGTCTTCTCATTTGAGGGGATGCTTCAATGATACTTTAGTTTATGTATATGATGTGTAGTCAAGATAAAATAGTCCTTTAATTTCCTCAGTTAATAACTAAATAACTATGTGCGCAGCAGTCTATTCTTTCTATTGACAAAGACCATGCATTCTTGAAATTTGAAAGTACATCGATCTCATTTCCTTTCAAATCATTATACAGGAGTACCAGTAGAACCAAAGTCTGACCCAAGCAAGCTTCCAGACCGTTGGGGAAAAGAATACCATTTTCACATAATTAAGTACTTTCCATTGACCAATAACGTGGCAGTCAGTATATATAGCAGTAGATCCAAGAACCTAGATTATAAGAATTAATCGTGTCTAACCAGGAATAATACCTACCGGAAATACATAATAGTTATTTCTTATAATCCCGTTTATTATCAGATGAAAAACAAAGATAAAGATCTTAACTACGACTCGTATGTTTAATAATACTCCTCAAATATTAATGCAAACCTTTTACTAGCAACTCCAAACTCAAACAGTTGTCTTGAAAATTCCAAACTTCCAACTTGAATTTTGTGATTTGCACCTAAAGATCGATATTTTCGGATGGGTAATATATACTAGATATCTTCAACATTCAGTCGAACTACTGAAGTTTGCATTTTTTATACATTTCACAGAGAAAAATGCTTGATGATAGGGAGGATCCCTACAATGTAACACAAGCCCATGTTGGTGGCCTCTGTTGTCTGTTTTTAACTTTTAACCCATGATCCCACATATTGTAATCAACGCCATGTCTCCTATTATATCCTGTGCGCAGCATTTGCTTATCTGTAGCCTCAAGAATCAAGATCCATCACATGACCCTCACACTCTCCCTGATCGATCAATCAATTGCGTGGTTGAGAATCCAGTGGCGGTCAAAAGCTGCATCAGAGCTTAAATCGCGTTTGCATGCATGGACGAACCTTGGGTTGACCTGCAGGCTAGCCGGCCAGCTACCTCCTGCTCGTTGTCTGAGACGGTGGTGTGTGTGAGACCGTGTAAACAATGCAACTGTACCATGTGACAAGAAAATTCCAAATTAGTTTTAATTCCGGATGCAGTAGTACATATGTATGCGCCCCTGTCGGTGGCAAAAGTCTAACTTCGTCTGTAAGCCTCCTGTCAGCTGAAAGTTTAGAACGTGAAATCCCTCACTTCAGTTTTGTGCTGTTTGATCCACTTGTACCATAGCCAAAATTGCCTGATGATAATGTACTTCGGTTTGTAGGATGTTCTCTCTGTTAGCCGGCCTCAAATCAGAAGTTCCAGATAAAAACTCAAGGTGGACACTCCCGGCCTGTCTAGTATGAATTTTATGCAGACTTCTAATGATTTATGAGCTGTGAAATATGAACTGGGGTAGACAAGCTTACCGTACGATGTTGAACCTTGTGAGTGAAATGGCATGTTACCCTACTACTGTGGTTGATGGCCGTGTACATATATATGCTTGGAGGCAGCATTTGACCTTCATAGATTAACAAATGCGCTAGCTGTTACGCGGGCAGTGAGCTGGTGATCGACAGGTATGCGTGTAACACATAGCTGGGTAATCAATCAGGATCTAGGACATTACACCGACAGAATTTATTTGTGTTAGTGGCATATATTGGTTTGAGGAAGTGCTTGGAGTTGGTGTTGTGTGCCTTGATGAATGATTCTTGCTGTTCCTGTTTTGTTGCAGAGTAATTGGTTAATGCATAGTTGTGCGTGTGTTCAGGATGCACTGGGTTATTCCCCCAACAAGATTAAACAATTTACATGGATGTAGTTGGTGTCTCAGAACTGTCTATAAAAGCAGGAGCATATACAGTTGCACATTCTTCAGATGAATAAAACAGTAGTGAGTTCAGTCATGCATTGTACTCTGATCTGATAGTTAGAGCAAATTACTGATCAGTTCTACGAAAGTGTACATATTAGTCAGTTGATAAAAGTTCCCCAGTACACAGGCGAGAATCTGATGCATGCTCATCAGCTTTGCAAAGCAATATATATTGCTGATGGGTTCATTGTGTTTGAAAATTAGCCCTCGCAGCGACGAGGCGTCCGCTAATCTTTTCCAGCGGAAGCGCCGATTAGATCTACCGAGATTAACTTGCAAGATCACAGATGATACAAGAGACACGATATTTGTTAATGAGGTTCAGCGAAGCCTACATCCCCGGAGCATGACTATGGACGCTCATCCCCAAACCGCAACACCGGTTGCTCCGAGGTCCCCGCAACGTGCCGCCACCCCAGCGAGCCTGTCGCTATGTCGTTATGGTTACAACAACCCCCTCTCATATTTATAAGGAGACCCATGTTACAGAGTGACATGAACTCCACCCTATACTGCTAAATACAACTCTAAGTATTCGACACAATATCTAACGCATCGTAACCCAGTCGTTGCATAACCAGTCCCAATGCTAGATCCACGTACTGCATTGCACCACTGCTAGTAGGCTGAAGTCCCTCCATCCCACTTAGAATCCAAATCTGGGTATGTATCTAGACGAAAATTTACCGTACACCATGTATACAAATTTGTGACCCACTAGATCTCCTTTTTGTTTCATTGGGACATTGATTTTAACAGTAAAGGTTACAGCTTGATGAGTTAGCCAAAACCTCACTCTTAGAATTCTAAGGTCCTGGTACCACACTTCTAGTTATATGCACTAGCGCGATAGCGAGTTTATCCAAAAAGTTGATATCAAAGCAATAGAAGTATAGAACTCCAAACTCCAATACCAGCAGCTTGTCGAAATCAATATGACACTAGTGCGATAGCCAGTTTATCTAAAAAGTTAATATCCAATTAAGCAATAGGAGTATAGAACTCCAAACTCAAATACCAGCAGCTTCTCTAAAATCAATATGACAGAGCTACCATATGCGACGTCTACATGCCGGTATTTGTTAGAGTGCGCAACGGATTCCAGCCCGGCTCGGCCCGCTATACCCATGAGCCGGTGCCCCATCAAGCCCTGATCCACCGGAGACACAACCAACAAAGGTTCAGGCCTAACTCAACACAAAAGACCAGTCTCTCCGCCGTATATCATGGGATGTTCACCCTTCAAGTGAACTCTCCGTCAGTCATTCTGTCTTGTGCCCCAGGAACAGTACATGCGTCCCATCCTTTCTGCAGACTGTGAAACTTAGGCCTTGTTTAGATGCAAAATAGGGGGGTGCGGATTTAGGGGTTTGAGGTCACTTCGTAATCATTGCGTCACTGTAGCATTTCGTTTGTATGCGTGAAAAATTGTCCAAAAATTGATTAATTAGGCTCAAAATGTTCGTCTCGTAGAGTACAACAAAACGATACAGTTAGTTTTTGATTTCATCTACATTCAGTACTCTATGTATGGACTGACATTTTGATGTGATGGAAATCTTCTTTTTGCTTAGTGAACTTTGAGGTTGCTTTTTGGGAACTAAACAAGGGCTTACTGATGAGCAATGCAACTGTATAGTCTGATAAACAAGCGCCACATGGACGCCTGGGTGTTGTTTATCTAGCTACAAGTTACTAGCAATTTGCATTACCTAGCCCTATAGGTCTTAGCTCCGGTTTGTGGAAGAAAAGATGCCAACATACCCTGTGTGCAGTTAAGAAGTCCAATTTATTTGGTCTTCATGTGTGTATTAGTGTATACTCCCATTGCTTCTGACATATATGGTTCCACTGCTTGATTGATGATCATACTCTCATAATATAGGGTGGAGAGAATGCAACTCACGTGGTTCCCTGTTCTACGACTTCGTTAATATATGTAACTGGTTGGAATATGGAGGTCATATATATATCGAAGGCATGCGTTGTATTTTTGAGTCGTTACTTAAGTTTCGTTTGTCGTGCACCAACCGGCTCACATAAAACTTCAATGCTTACTTTTACACCAACTAACGGGATCTCTGCTCTTTTATCTAAAAAAAAACGGATCTCTGCTCTTTCTTGTGAACCATTGAGTTGTAGTATGATGGAAGAGGTCCACTTGCAAGATTAACTGTAGGTCAAGTGGGTCCTGATATATATATATACAGACACACACATACATGCGAGCAACGGACATTGTGTAGTGTACGTCATCAAAATTTTATCAATAGCTTAATCGTATCTTGTGGAAGGAGGCTGTAAGAGGTTATTAGTTTGATAAATGACTAACACATAATTCAAAGGAAAAAAAGGGGATAGTTGCGGGCATACCTCTTTTTTTTTGTGAAAGTGGGGGGGGGGGGGGGGGGGGGGAGCTAACTAAAATTCACCATGGCGAATTGATCATAGATCTGCAGAACTTGCCCACCATTGTTGGAGTTCTCCACTCAACATTGGTGCCGCATTTTTCTAGATTTATTTCAGGATTTAACCGGTAATATTCTTTTTGTAGTAGGCGACGTTCCCATCGACAGCGAGGCGCCTGTGGTGACTTCGTCAATCTCGAGATCTGCTGGCTCAGTCTCTAGGAGGTGCTAATATGGGTAGAGTTACGTGTGTGTATTTATAGTAGTGAGTGTGCGTGCATTTTTATAAGCACATGTGTTTATAATGTGTTTCTCTAAAAAAACTCAAGTTCACCATGCAGCGCTATATTGGATATTTTGGGCAGGCGCAATTGTTCAAAGGGAAAATTCATTATTTGACATCAAAACAAATCCTAATTTCTTATTTAACACCAAAACAAATTCTGTTTGACACTAACTTCTAACTTTCATTTCTTATTTTACATTTCCTCATTTCCGTCACTTTTTATTCACGAAACTTTTTCTAATGATATAATAAATGGATATGAACAATTTTTATTTAAAAAGACACATGTATCTGTATCTTTATGGTTTTTAAACTAAAATTCACCAAATTAGACTATCTTTGAAACTAATATGAATTATATGGTACCAAAATACTATCAAAAAATTAGGAAAAATAGCTATTATTCGTCATATGAAATGTGGTACTTTATAAAATTGTTTTCTATTATAAGTTACATATAGAATTGGAAAGAATATGATATTTGATAAATTTTAGATGGAACTCATAACTCTCTATTTAACTTATGATACGAAGTAGTTTTATAAACTATTGTATCATAGGTGACGAACTAGTTATTTTTCCATATTTTTTTGAAAGTATTTTAGTGGCATAAAATTCAGATTAGTTTTAAAAATGACCTAATTTGGCATGTTTTATGCTTAAAACTATAAAGGTACATGTGTTGTTTTAAATAAACTATGTTCATGCTCATTTGTTATATTGCTAGAAAACGTTCTATGAATTTTGGAGGTGATTTGTAGGTCGTTTCATCTAACTTATGAAAATGACGAAAATATCAAATTAGGAACAAAGTTAAAAGTTAGTGTGAGGAATTTTTTTTCCAGGGCCAAGAAAGGAACTGAATTTTATATCAGTGTTAAATAAGGTATTTACTCTTTTTCAAGGCCCTCTTGAAGTATAAATTGCCAAACTTTCCTTTGCAATTTAATCACATTTTGAAACAATGCTTATTATGCAATCCTTTCCCTTTTTCTTCATGAGATGGCGACTGTGAGGAACCTGCTCAAATTACTTAATCGACTGGCCATCGTTTAGTAAACTTAATTAAAGAGGAGTAATCCCAATAGTTGTTGAATGTGTAGCGATGACCAGGATTTACATGAACCTCACAAGTAGCAATAATAACAACATCATCACAAAAACAACATATCCCATACATAGAAGTTGAAAATATATAAAGAGGTTCAATTCTATATAATTAAGTCATAGTTGGTGTTTTTGCAAAAAAAAAGTCTTAGATGGCCCTAAAGGGATGGAGGGTGGGAAAGGAAAATGGAAAGCTTTGGAAATTGTTCGCACCCAAAATTGGCAGTTGCCTATCAGGTCGAGGAAAACCGGTCAGACCGGTTCTAGAAAGCGGTCAGACCGGTTTCCCTGTAGTCGATTTGGCAACGGCCGAAACCGGTCTGACCGGTTTCCCTATCCGGTCTGACCGGTTTTACTCCGAGTTGGAGTAGAATTAGGAGTCCTAGTCATTTCCAAATTGTAATGGAATTCCTTGCGGGGCAAGACCTCCCCACCCTATAAATATAAAGGGCCGTGGCTGATTGAGACCCATCATCCAATCGATCAAATACTATTTTCTACTTTTATCTTCAAACCCTAGCTTTTCCAATCCCTTTGCTTTCCTTGTTTGTCTCGACGGCGTTCAAGGAGGTTCTGAGTGGCCCGACCGATCTCAGAGCAACCCTAGACGTGCTATCTCCGACGGGGTCCCTCCCGAGGTGGTGATTCTAGGTTTTCACCGAAGCCCTAACAAATCCGGTCTGACCGGATCTCCAAACCGGTCTGACCGGTTTGGCTGGGGCTGCGGCAAGTGCAAATTTCTGGTGTTGCGTGATTCAGCGCTCGTGTGTGTTGACAAGAAAAAGCGTCAACTTACTTTTGGCGACTCCGCTGGAGAATTATAGAAGATCTGGTTTTCAAAGACCGTTCAATCTAAACTCCAGGCAAGATGGGATCTCGATGTGAACTTGATATGGAAAACATCATCATGGCCACGCTGGAATATCACACTCAAGAGGAGCAGAAGAAATTTGAGGCGCTACAAGATTACATGAAGACACAATTTTTGGCTGGCGTCAAGAAAGATCATCATGGCAAGGTGGCAAGATTGAAAGAATTTGAGCTACCGACGATCAAGTTAAACGACAATAAAGTTGAGGTAATACCCACTGTAAGTAAATCACAAAAAACTCCTTCTACTACAGTTCCTAAAAATAGTGTAGAAAGTGATGAATTGCTTGCCTCATATATTGCTCGTTTAGAAAGTGATAGGACAGCTGCTTGCTTTAATAATAATGAAACTAATAGTAGCGCTCCTAAAATTAATGCTAGTGGGGTAGTTTTTCCTAGCTTGACACCTATACCTAATGCTAATAATGAAAAATATATGTATGGTATGCCACCTGAGTTTGCTGTTGGTCAGTCCCTGCCGTTCCAACCGACCGGGCCAAAAATGGCTAAACCGGTCAGACCGGATCAGGGAATCGGTCAGACCGGTTTGACCAGCGCGCTTGAATTAGTGCATGAGCAACCTTTTCTGCTTTCTGTTGTGCCTGATTCGATGATGTATGCTCATACTAATACCTTGGGTACTGCTAGGCCGCAATACAGTACGACAGTTAATACATCTGCTCAAAGAAATATTATACCTGATGATTTGTTTGAAAGTTATAGGCTAGCTCAAGCTAAGATTGCTCCCTACTTAAATAAGATGAATTTGGAAAATGTGCAACCACAACAGTCAAATAATCCAAACTGGGCTGAGTTTAACAAATTTAGAGAAGATTTGACTAATGTGGTAAAAACTAAACTTGGTGTTGATATTGGTAACACAAATTTGTATCAAAAACCATACGATGCTGAGTTTGATAATTTTCCTCTTCCACGTGGTTGGCGTATGCCTGATCTGATTAAATTTAGTGGAGATGATGACCGAACCACGTGGGAACATATTAGTCAATATATAGCTCAACTAGGGGAAGCAGATGCTTATAATGCTCTCAAAGTGCGTTTATTTTCTTTATCGTTGACTGGCACCGCTTTTGCTTGGTTTTCTTCGCTTGCTCCTGGTTCTATTATATCTTGGGATATGTTAGAACGTAAATTTCATGATCACTTTTATAGCGGGAGTTTGCAATTGAAATTAACAGATTTGGCATCGGTTAGGCAAAGTAGAGATGAAACTGTTTCTGCTTACATTAAGAGATTTAAAGAAACTAAGAACCGTTGTTTCAATTTGTCAATCACTGATACGGACCTTGCCGATATTTGCCTAAAGGGTTTAAGGTCATCCATAAGAGATAGAATAGAGGGTTCTGATTTTCTTTCAGTTGCACAAGTTCAAATTAGAGCTTTAGTTGTTGAAAACTGAATAAATAAGGAAAAAGATAGAGATACTTCTAGATCACGTCGTTCCAATGTTCATATGATTGATTATGAGTCTGATAATTCAAGTGATAGTGATAAAGAAGTACTTGCTACTGAATTTGTATGGCCCTCTAAAGAAAAAACTTATTCTTGTACATCACTTAAGCCGGCTAGCAAAGGTCGGCAAGAAGTTAAGTTTACATTTGATGTTTCCAAGTGCGATCGTATCTTTGATGAATTGCTTAAGTCTGGAAATATTAAATTATCTCATAAATTGCCTCCACTTGATGAATTGAAAAGGCGTGCATATTGTAAGTTTCACAATACTTATTCTCATGCCACTAATGATTGCAATGTGTTTCGTCGATAGGTTCAATCGGCCATAAATGAAGGTCGTTTGACATTTCATGAGATGCAAGTAGACAAAACTCCTTTCCCTGTCAATACTATGGATTTACAGCAGCCTAAGGTCTTGGTTCGGCCGCATCAAGCCGAAGCAACCAAAGGGAAGAATGTTGTGATTGGTGAAGTAAAACCTGATTTGAGGGGAAAAGAGTTGACTCGAGAAGTTGCATGTGAGACAATTCCAGATGGCAGGGAGACATTCAAGGTTACTGTGAGAGCCTCTGGACATGGGGGGCAAGGGTCGTCCATTCCCGCCGAGCAGAGACCATTTGAGCCTGTGCAGGCCAAACCGGTCAGACCGGTTGGGGAAAGCGGTCAGACCGGTTTTCCCCAGGGCCGTCCAAAGATGATTAAACCAAGCCGTCCGGAGATTGGAAACTGGAAGCTCAATATTGCAAAGAATCAGGGGAGTACTCTTAGGCCAAAGGTCACCTTTGATATGCTATTTGACAAGTACTCCAAGCAAAAGGCCGTTACAAGCGATCGGCCAGTAAAAAAGAGAATGAGATTTCCTCCACGCCAAGAAGAATGTTCTCAGCCAAAGAGAAATTTTGCTCCGCGATGGGAGGCATCAAGTTCATATCCACCTCGTCCAATTTATGATAATAATGGAGTGATGTGGGTGCCGTATCAGCAGCCTTTCCAACATGGATGGGGAGGACCGCGAAGGCCAGTATTGGACATAATCTCAAGGCCTGGACAGGACCATTTGGCACTTCGCCAATTTGGTTAGGGTCACCAGACCCAACCGGTCAGACCGGTTTCACAAACCGGTTAGACCGGTTTCCTTGGGAAATTGGCAGCATCTCCTATGAAGCAAGTTTACAAGCCAAAGCAGAGGGAGGAGATGCATAAGATGGATATTGACCCAGAGAGGACTACAAATCAAGATGTTATTCAGATTGGGTTGATGAACGTTCCCCTTGGAGACGGTGGCAAAGGACCGATTGTCATAGACAATAAGGTTGAGACACCTATTCAGAAAGGATCTGTTTCTGCTAATGATCATGAGGCCAGTGGAAGTAGTTCTAATTCCAAGTACTTCTTGCCAAGATGGTGTCCTCCCGGTTTATCTCATACTCAAAGGAGGAAGCTTCAGCGCTTGAGGTTTCGGGAGATGAAGGAGAAAGAGCTAGAGAAGCAGAGAGACGAGGCATTCAACAAGTACATGCCTCTGATTCCACAAGGGAAAGACCGCTTTGCCCGATGCGCCGCCTGGTTTTTCTTCTCCCACTCCTATGGTTTGTGATGGCAAGTTATCATCGGTATCTGCTCCAGAGGACGATGAAGAGCTTGTTGATTATGGTTCTTCTCCTGAGCGCATGGATCTTGAGCTTAATGTAATTCATATGTCTATGGATGGTTATGTGTTATCAGAGGAAGACATCGCTCATCTTGATTTTCGGCCAAAGGAAGCTATTTGCCAGAAGCCTAAAGCCACTGAAAGTCATCTGAAGGCTTTGTACATGAAGGGTCATATCAATGGAAAGCCTATCTCTCGCATGCTAGTGGATGGAGGGGCGATGGTTAATTTGATGCCATATTCTCTGTTCAAGAAGCTGGGAGGTTCAGATGAGGAATTGATCAAGACCAACATGACCGTCAGCGGCGTTGGAGGAGGTGAACCTATGGGCGCCAAGGGAGTTGCTTCTATGGAGCTCACTATTGGAAGCAAGACTTTGGCTACTGCGTTCTTCGTCGCTGAGACACAAGGTAACTACAGTTTAATTCTTGGTCGTGATTGGATTCATGCAAACCAGTGTGTGCCTTCTACTTTGCATCAATTTTTAATTCAATGGATAGATGATGAAGTAGAGGTCGTTCATGGAGATACGTCGGCTTCTGTTTCAGTGGCCGATAGTTCTACTGTGGATGGTCATGAGAATCTTAAGTGCTTATCTGGTTTAGATTTATCTGATTGTGAGATCATTGGTTGCACCAAGGATGGCTTTGCTACTGCTGTTATGAAGCCGATCGGAGATCTGGCTATACCATCTCTTATGATTTGATGGATCCGAATCTAGAGTGGTTACAGCAGAGGCGTGAGCACTATCAGGCGCATAAGAACGATATGTGTGAGGCCATTGAAGATTTTGATGATTTGAGCAAGTTAGGACAAGGGTTTACGTCGGCTGATCCTTTAGAGGAGGTAGATATTGGTGATGGCACTGTACTTAGGCCGACATTTGTAAACAAGAATCTTGATCCTTTGTTTAAATCTGAGTTAATAAAGTTATTAAAGGAGTATGTTGATTGTTTTGCATGGAGCTACAATGAAATGCCTGGTTTAAGTCGTGATTTAGTTGAACATCGTTTACCCATTAAACCTGGTTTTAGGCCTTTTAAACAATCTCACAGAAACTTTAATCCTGATATTTATGACCAAGTGAAAGAAGAAATCAATCGGTTGCTAGATGCTAAATTTATTAGGCCTTGTCGATATGCTAATTTGATCTCTAATATTGTGCCTGTTGAAAAGAAAGGAACAAAAAAGCTTCGTGTTTGCATTGATTTTAAAGATCTCAATAGAGCTACTCCTAAAGATGAATATCCTATGCCTATAGCCGATTTTCTTGTTAATGCTGCATCTGGACATAGAATTCTTAGCTTTCTTGATGGTAATGCTGGTTATAATCAAATATTTATGGCCGAAGAGGATATAGCCAAAACGGCCTTTCTATGTCCGGGTTTTGTTGGTCTATTTGAGTGGGTAGTGATGACTTTTGGTTTGAAGAATGCTGGTGCCACATATCAGAGGGCTATGAATTTGATTTTTCATGACTTGCTTGGTATTATAGTAGAGGTTTATATCGATGATATTGTTGTCAAATCGGCTGGAGTAGATTCTCATTTGGCTGATTTAAGGCTTGGATTTGAAAGAATGCATCGGTATAAATTGAAAATGAATCCACTCAAATGTGCTTTTGGTGTATCGGCTGGAAAGTTCTTAGGATTTATTGTGCATGAAAAGGGGATAGAGATAGATCCTACAAAGATTGAAGCTATTAACAATGTAAAGGCTCCTACTTGCAAGAAAGATTTGCAAAAGTTATTGGGCAAAGTAAATTACTTGAGAAGATTCATTTGTAATTTGTCCGGGAAGGTGAATGCCTTTACTCCTTTACTTCGGTTGAAGAATGACATTGATTTCACTTGGGGGGCAAAACAACAAGAGGCATTTGATGAGATCAAGCAATATTTATCTTCGACACCCGTCCTTCAAGCGCCCAAGAGTGGGGTTCCATTCAAGTTGTATGTGGCGGCTGAGAAAGATGTCATTGGAGGTGTTTTGACTCAAGAAACCGAAGGAAAGGAACATGTGGTTGCATATGAGAGTAGAAGATTATTGGATGCCGAAACAAGGTACACCTTTATTGAAAAACTATGTTTATCTTTATATCATACTTGTACCAAGTTGAGGCATTATCTCTTGCCAAGTACTTGTGTAGTAGCATGTCAAACCGACATAATCAAATACATGTTGCACAAACCAATTTTTAGTGGTAGAGTCGGCAAATGGGCTTACGCTTTAGTTTAATATGATTTGCATTGTGAGCCATTAACTTCAATGAAAGGTCAAATAGTAGCCGACTTTATTGTTGAACATAGAGTAGATAAGCAACTTGATTTAAGTGTCGGTTATGTTACTTTTACTCCATGGAAATTGCATTTTGATGGATCGGTTTGCAAAAGTGGTTGTGGTATTGGAATTGTTATTACTTCTCCACATGGGGCTGTTTTTGAAGCACTTAACCGATTAGATCATGAACGTACTAATAACCAAGTTGAGTATGAGGCTCTTCTATTCGGATTGGAAATTTTGCATGACATGGGAGTAAAGCATGTAGAAGCTTATGGTGATTCTTTACTGGTGGTACAACAAGTTTCTAAGGTATGTCAATGCTTAGATGGATTTTTGAATGCCTATCTTCATAGATGCTTCGATATTATATCTTGCTTAAATGAGTTTGTAATTCGTCATGTACCACGAGAAAGAAATCCAAAGGCGAATGCTCTGGCTCAGCAAGCATCCGGTTATAATGTTCAGAAAAGAAATTTTCAAAAACGAAGACCGATGTTTTTAGAAGCTGAGTGTTCTGTTCTGGAGGAACCGGTCGCACCGCTTCCTCAGACCGGTCTGACCGGTTTTACCGGTCTGACTGCTTCAGAGAACCAGTCTGACCAGTGTCCCGAGACCGAGTCTACTTTGGCCGCTGTTTCTAATAGAGATGAAGTGGATGATTAGACGAAGCCTTTGGTGGATTATTTGCAAAATCCTAGCAATTCAGTTGACAGAAAAATCCGACGATGGACTCTTAAATTTACTCTAGATGCCGATGAATTATATCGTCGGACTATTGATGATTTGCTTCTAAAATGTTTGGGTCCTGACCAAGCTAGGTTGGCTATGGCAGAGGTTCATGAAGGAATTTGTGGTACTCATCAATCGGCCCCCAAGATGAAGTGGCTCCTTAGGCGAGCTTGTTTCTATTGGCCCAATATGATAGCCGATTGTTTTAAATACTACAAAGGATGTGAGGAGTGTCAGAAACATGGGGATATTCAGTTGGTACCTGCGGCATTGATGCATCCAATTGTTAAGCCTTGGTCTTTTCGAGGATGGGGTTTAGATTTTGTTGGTAAAATTCATCCTCTTTCGTCGAAGGGTCATTGTTTCGTGATTGTGGCGACTGATTATTTTACCAAGTGGACGGAAGCAACTCCCTTGAAGAATATGACACATAGAGAGGTGATTGAGTTTATTAGAGAACATATTATACATAGGTTTGGTATTCCACAAACTTTGACTACGGATCAAGGGACTTCATTCATATCCAAAGAGGTGCGTGAATTTGTTAATTCCTATGGTATTAAACTTCTCAATTCATCTCCATATTATGCTCAAGCCAATGGTCAAGCTGAATCCAGCAACAAGACCTTGATAAAGCTCATCAAGAAGAAGGTAGAAGATCATCCTAAAAGATGGCATGAGGTATTATCTGAAGCTTTATGGGCTCATCGTATTTCTAGACATGGTGCTACTAAAGTTACTCCGTTTGAGCTTGTGTATGGTCAAGAGGCCGTTTTGCCTGTAGAGGTGAATCTTGGCGCATATAGACTTGCAAAGCAAAATAATCTTGATGTTGATACATACTATGCTTTGATGATGGATAATATTGATGAAGTGACCGACAAGCGTTTGGAAGCTTTAGATGAGATTGAAAAAGATAAGAGGCGAGTGGCGAGATCATACAACAAGAAAGTGAAATTCAAATCTTTTCAGGTAGGTGATTTGGTTTGGAAAACGATTTTGCCTATTGGATTGAAAAGCAACAAGTTTGGCAAGTGGTCTCCAAGTTGGGAAGGTCCTTTCAAGATTGTGAAGGTTTGTTCAGGAAATTCCTATATGGTAGAGACCTTGCAAGGACAGCAACTGCCTGAGCTCTCAATGGGAGATACTTGAAGAAATTTTATCCAAGTGTTTGGCAAAGTGCTTGATAGGATATGGCCGATTTATGGTTGAAAATCGCCCTTAGGATAAAATAGCCAGCGGATTCTGTAACATCGACCTTAGCATATTTTCTAGTGCATAAAAATTTACTAGAAAACAGGGGGGCATATGTTCGCACCCAAAATTGGCAGTTGCCTATCAGGTCGAGGAAAACCGGTCAGACCGGTTCTAGAAAGCGGTCAGACCGGTTTCCCTGTAGTTGATTTGGCAACGGCCGAAACCGGTCTGACCGGTTTCCCTATCCGGTCTGACCGGTTTTACTACGAGTTGGAGTAGAATTAGGAGTCCTAGTCGTTTTCAAATTGTAATGGAATTCCTTGCGGGGCAAGACCTCCCCACCCTATAAATATAAAGGGCCGTGGCCGATTGAGACCCATCATCCAATCGATCAAATACTATTTTCTACTTTTATCTTCAAACCCTAGCTTTTCCAATCCCTTTGCTTTCCTTGTTTGTCTCGACGGCGTTCAAGGAGGTTCTGAGTGGCCCGACCGATCTCAGAGCAACCCTAGACGTGCTATCTCCGACGGGGTCCCTCCCGAGGTGGTGATTCTAGGTTTTCACCGAAGCCCTAACAAATCCGGTCTGACCGGATCTCCAAACCGGTCTGACCGGTTTGGCTGGGGCTGCAGCAAGTGCAAATTTCTGGTGTTGCGCGATTCAGCGCTCGTGTGTGTTGACAAGAAAAAGCGTCAACAGAAATGATATCCCATATTTGCTTTATGGGATAGGGAAATCAAGAGGGATAAGGAATGGGATATGCTATCCTCTCCAAGGGGGTGGGTAACGATCGGGTTATGAAGTTGGTGATAGACATAGGGGGTGGAGGGAGCCGCTGTCACCCGTGTCAGTCGACGTACCGAACATCACCTCCCTCTTCTTTTGCACCACCAAATCGAAGACCGTCGACTTGTGGAGCTTCCCCAACATCATCGGGCATGCACAACGCTGTCGCACGCGTCATTGACCCACTGGACCTTCACCGCCGGCGGTCGACTCGCACATCTCAGCTGCGTGAGGGCCTGCGGTCACGGCGGAGAATGGATCCGTTGCTGGGCTCGCACACCACCACGCAACAAAGGGACCTGACTTTGAGGGGAGCCGAGCGGAGGTGATGTAGAGGAGACTGAGCTGCCACTAGATTCTAACACTGTCGGGGGAAGGATGAGGATGATTTGGATGAAGATGCTAGCGTCTATTCCTTAGATGAATATGACGAACAAACGGATGCCTTTGTTACGGTTTTCTCTATTTTCTGGAATTTTCTACTTTCACAGATCATATCCCAAACCAATCTAGAGCTTCAGAACAGAGGAATGAGTTATGGATCTCATAACCCAGATTATAGCATCATAGCCCATATATTTCCCTATTCCTTTCCTGGAGCATATCCAAACACCATTTTAGAGTTTTGCAGGTAGAAAGTTCACCTCCAGCTCATATGAATAGATAAACAAAATAAAAGTAGTAGCTATATTCCAATAATGTGGTTACTACAATTAGATCCAAAATTGCAATCTCAAGTTTGTGTGGGAATGAGTGCAATCTTTTGGTCTATATGGTTGAGTAGAAATAATGTGACCTTTGACAAAAAAGGTTAAATTCTTACTTGCAGGTTATTTTTCACGGCCACCTACCGGACGTGCTTCTGGTCCTTCCTTCAGAAGGAAAACGACAAACCACGAAGGAAACAAGTATGTCTTATGTTAGAGACGACGAAAATGGAGATTTTTACCAAGCATGGGTGGTTGTTTTCTAATAGGCTTAGGGCCTAGTTGGCTATTGAGGATGCACATGTATCCTTTTTCTTTCCTTTTGAGAGATTTTCTAAATCAGTAGGAAACTGATTTTGTAATAATTAGTGGTTGGGTGCAAAACTCTTGCAAAGGCCGGAATAAAATTTCCCCTTTTTAGAAAAAGCTATATCCAATAGCTTATCCTTGGATAACCACTGGCCATCTATTCCTCTCCTTCACCTCCTCTAGTGAGGTAAAGTTATCAAAGACAGCCTCTAGTTTTTCATTACCTACAGAGAACTTAATAGCAACACCATGAATATAGAAGTGATCCCATTGACTTATGCTACTTGGTTGTCTTACCATTATCATACTAAGCATGTGATTTATAAAAGGAAATGCTCAAACACCCAGAGACAATGAGACGGTCCTTAATCAACTTGAGCAAGACAAAACCATTTGGGTTCCACTCCTAACATGGTTCTACAACATTTGCCAAGTCTCGCTTTATGATTCTTAGTTGTTCAAATTTTAGTTCTACTCATCTACGTAACTAGCTATTAAGCAAACATCGTAAAGGTCGTTAGTGGTGGTGGGGTTAGCATCATCGTGACTAACCATAGCTAAGCATTTATCCGTGACACCTGTCAAGCATACTCAATTTTCTAGTTTCAAGGTTGATCATGTGACAAATGGTTCAAGCAAGCATAGACAAATAATATTAGCACATTCATAATCAAGACTCTTATACTCATTTGATCCAAAATAATTAAGAAGTAGGATGCAAAGGCTCATGCCTTCAAACTCATTTGGAGCATCGTTAGTGATGGGCTTAGGATCAAGATCAAACTCCACTTGCTCCATTGTCTTGGTCTCTATGTAAGTGCAATGATGCTTGTTAAACACATATGACATCAATGATTCATGACATGAGAATGCAAAGCATAGAAACGTTTTGATATGGTAAAACTATGATAGATGTTGAATATGTATTACATTTATATGTTACTTAAGTTTAAGTGTACACATGGTAGTCGAGAAGAGATGGACTGCCTGACCCAAGAGGGGGAACCTTTCTATAGGTTTCTAACAGGTTTGGTGTAGATTTTCTAAGTGAGTAGTGAACCATCTGTGAACCGGTTGTAGGTTAGTTGGTAAGATTCCTATGGTGGAACATGCCCCCGCCAGGATTCCAGTCGTTGATTCATCACTATTGTTGCATTTTCTTAGATTTATTCCAGGATTTAACCAATTACATTCTTTCAGTAATAGGCGACATGCCAGTCAACAATGAGGTGCCTGTAGCGACTTTGTCAATATCGACATCTTCCGGTCCAGTCTCTCGGAGGTCCTCAAAGTGGTAGGATTTGCATGGGTATATTCATAGGGGTTATTGTGTGTGCGCTGTGAGTGTATGCGTCTATACTTTCTTTTATAGAAAAAATAGCGAACCATCCAAATTACAAAAGTACATGCAGTTTGTATTTTAATGAGGATCTGTGTTTGAACTGTGTACCACGGACTTTCTTCCCAGGTCGTGTGGAGCGTCCGCTCCACAGCTGAGATGTGTTAGCGAGCTTGCCGGCGGCAGGTTTCAGCAATGATTTGGGGTAGGTTCCTTAGAGTGTGGGAGCTTGTTCTTGTAGTTAGATTTGACATGCATTGAGGTCTAATTAAAGTTTTATGTAATCAGATGATTGGGCTCTTAGATGCTAGCCCTAGGCTTATTGGGGCATGGATCAAGGATGGTGATAGCTCATCAACATCGAGCACTACAACATCAAGGGGCCACGACTTGGTGTAGCACGATGTCAGTGAACCTTGATCTCATTCTTTCTTGAGGGCTTGAGGAAGAAAATAAAACCTGGCAAAGAGTCTTGGGGAAACTCCTGCTCCAATATTTCAAGGGAATTTAATAAACTGGCAAAGAATTTTGGGGAAACTCCAGCTCCAATATTTCAAGGAAAGAAGATATGGCTTCTGCAGCATGAGGATGGCGAACCCCAGCGAAGCTCTAGCGAGGTGGAAGAGATTCAAAGGTCAGAGAGGTGGCCGGAGAAGCTCTTCTGTGGTTTGAGTATTTAGCGAGAGAGTGAGTTTGAGTGAATGAGTATATGATCGACTTTGGTGGAGGTGGAGGGCGTGCCACCGAATCGGTCTTGCAAGGTGTTCGCACCCAAAATTGGCAATTGGAGTAGGTTTAGGACTCTAGAGTTTTATCCCGTATTGTAAACCAACCTAAAGGGGTACGACTTCCCCACCCTATAAATATAAAGGGTCATGGCCGATTGAGAGCATCATCCAATCGAACAAATACATCTATCTTTTATCTTTTCACTTTTTCTCTTTTCCCTACTTTTCCAATCTATTATCATGCTGTTCTTCCTTCGTCTCTATGTCGATTGAAGGCGTTCTAGGTGGCCTGCCAATCCTAGAACAACCCAAGGCGCGCCTATCCTGACGGGGTCCCTCCCGGACGGGCGTTCGTTGGTCTCTCGCCGGGCACCGCCGGCGAAACCGGTCTGACCGGTTATCAAAACCGGTCTGACCGCTTTGCGCGGAAGGGCAGCAAGGAGCTACTCCGCGTGCTTGTTGTTGGCGCGATTTCGTGCCAACAAATTGGCGACTCCGCTGGGGAAGAAATCTCTGGTTATCATGGCTGGTTTATTAAGTGATTTGATGTCGCGTAAAGAGCTGATTGAAGAATATTATCAAGAATATGAAAGTGCAGTTGAAAGGATATTCTTGTCTTGCTTCATTAAGACAGAACAAGGTGTCATCAAGATTAAAGAGTTTC
Organism: Echinochloa phyllopogon; assembly: GCA_033239725.1. Lineage (NCBI taxonomy): Eukaryota > Viridiplantae > Streptophyta > Magnoliopsida > Poales > Poaceae > Echinochloa > Echinochloa phyllopogon. Next base: position 14,063,246 of record BTCW01000015.1, on the reverse strand, counting down.
AGCCACCATCGAACATCGCCGTATTAAAGGAGATACAATCTTCCGGTAATATATCTACCCGTTTATCTGCTCATGTTAAATTTTTGATTTCTAAAGAGGATAAGGTAGATTCAATTCTTGTTGTTCAAAAGTCGGTTGTTGAAAAGCCGACTAATGCTATTAGTAATCCTTGCAATTCGCCAAATTGTGATGTTGTTGGTCAGGAAACAAATCGGCCGTCTCTAGCCGAAATTGTTGATCCAAAATCCCCTAGCCAGAGCATAGAGGCTACATCTAGCATCTCGACGCTCGGGGGGCAACAGAACAAAGGCAAAGGTGATGGTTGCAACACAACCAGTCTGGCCGGTGCCCAGACCGGTCTGACCGGTTCTCAAACCGGTCTGACCGCTTCACCTAGGGCTTCAAAAAATAAATCAAAACCAAAGATGGTTAAGCCAAAGAAGCCCGAGATTGGTGTTTGGAAAACCATTGAATCCAAAGACCGTCATAAGCATCAAAGAGAAAAGCCGAAGTGTAACAAGAAACTTCCGGTTAAGTCTCAAAGACAAAAGATTGTCAATGATGCTAGTCGGTCTAAAAATTCCAAACAATCAAAATCTTCTCCTAGGGAGAAGTTCCATAATCGGAATCGGCAATGGAATAATTCTCACAAATCAATGTCGTTTCCACCGTATGGATCACCTACACCGATGCCATGGGAATTTTGTTTTAATGTGCCTTATTTTTATTCTCCTTGGTATTATAATTCATATATGCCGTCTCCTCCTAGATATTTGTGTTCAGATTATATTACCTATAGGGAGCCGGTAGTTAATAAGCCATTACCTATGCATAATGACCGTTTTGATCAAAAGAATCGGTCCGCACAGAAAAATAAGCGTAAGGTGATTAAACAAGTCTATCGTGTCAAGAAAGATGGAAGATTAAATAAAAATTCAGAATTGACACTAGACATAGAAAAGCCGATAATTGAAAATTCATCGGCTAGTTCTATTGATCAAATTGTCCCCAATAATAAGCATATCACAAATATTATAGCTGAGCAACAATCATGTTCGGCTGGGGGGCAATATGGTGGTTCTGAAGGAACCGGTCTAACCGGTTCTAAAAACCGGTCTGACCGGTTTGACAAAAAAATTGATAAATCTGCAAGTGTCACTTCAAAGAGCAAGGTGATGAAGAAGAAGCCAAGCTTTGCTGAATTGTTACATAAATATCAGAAGATAGCTGAGCAAAAGCAAAGTAATCGGTTAGAAGATCAAAGTTGGAATTTTTCATCACCAAAAGCAAAGAAGCATCGACGGTCATCACTTTGGTCTTCATCGTTTTTTCCATCGATGCATGTGCCATGGAATACATATTCAGGTATAAATAATTATGATTCATGGTTTTGGTACAATCCTTGGTTTTCTTTTTACAACTATCAATATTATTCTTATGATACACCAAGGAGTTACAATTGGATGCCATGGCCAAATCAAAGCTTCAGTTGTTAGATATGACGTACACAAGCCAAAATAGAATCATGCATAAATTTGATATTTCGGCTTCAATAGCGTCCATAAAGATTTAGAGACCATTATATGGACGATGTACTGTTAATCATCGTCTTTAGTCAATTTTGATCATTATAGATGTTTTCTGACACGCAAGCTTTACCAGAAAACAGGGGGGCATATGTTCGCACCCAAAATTGGCAATTGGAGTAGGTTTAGGACTCTAGAGTTTTATCCCGTATTGTAAACCAACCTAAAGGGGTACGACTTCCCCACCCTATAAATATAAAGGGTCATGGCCGATTGAGAGCATCATCCAATCGAACAAATACATCTATCTTTTATCTTTTCACTTTTTCTCTTTTCCCTACTTTTCCAATCTATTATCATGCTGTTCTTCCTTCGTCTCTATGTCGATTGAAGGCGTTCTAGGTGGCCTGCCGATCCTAGAACAACCCAAGGCGCGCCTGTCCTGACGGGGTCCCTCCCGGACGGGCGTTCGTTGGTCTCTCGCCGGGCACCGCCGGCGAAACCGGTCTGACCGGTTATCAAAACCGGTCTGACCGCTTTGCGCGGAAGGGCAGCAAGGAGCTACTCCGCGTGCTTGTTGTTGGCGCAATTTCGTGCCAACACAAGGGCAGCCTTGTGAAAATCGACATGCACCATGATAGCGCTCGGGGACCATTCGCCTTCTGGGCATGGGCCTCTGGCAACGCTGACGCGCGTGCTGATGTGGAGTCTATAAAACACTACAAGAATAACTCACATCCGCACCTCTCATATGCCTCGGTGCACTAAAGATCCGGTGCTAATGTGACGTTAGCACCGGGTGCGAAATTAGGGTGCCCCCGGAAACACTTTAGCACCGGTTGCTAACATCAACCGGTGCTAAAGGGTGACATTTAGCACCGGTTGGTGTTAGCAACCGGTGCTAAAGGCCCTCACACTTTAGCACCGGGTCGTAACACCACCCGGTGCTAAAGGGCTACCCTTTAGCACCGGGTCGTGTTACGACCCGGTGCTAAAGACCCTTTCGCACCGGGTCGTGTTACGACCCGGTGCTAAAGGGGGTGTCATATGCTACTACAAAAGGAAAGCATCTTTTATCTCATCACATGTGTAGCGTAGGTGAGATGGTTAGGTGGGTGTACGCGTGCGAGCCAAGAGGTCTTGAGTTCGAATCCCGCAACACGCAAATATGCAAATATTTTTTGCTAGTGCCCCCACCTTTAGCACCGGTTATTTTACCCGGTGCTAAAGGTGGCACCCTTTAGCACCGGAAGATTGGCACCGGGTGGGAAACCCGGTGCTAAAGGGGGTTTCCCACCCGGTGCCAATGCGCATGATTCTGGTAGTGAAAATGGCATCACTGATCTTTTATTGTTATTTTACATACGCATTAAGATTCACATTATTGTAATATGTTATTGAATTACTCCCACAAATCAAACACTAATATTGTTGGTAGTCTGCTGTATATATGTTGAGTTGCATACATCGACCAACATACCAAAAATCTCTAAGCTAATTAAGAAAATACATCTAAATTTACTTATGATTCAATAATATCATCAAATTAAATTAAACGATGAAAGCATTATTATGTTGAACACCAATAGAGTCAAAAGTATTAGTTACCCCCTTCTTCCACCGACACTACGTACGTATAGATCTCATGCATAATGCAGAAATTAGTTAGGCTCTTGTTTACCGTCACATAAATTATTTTTTGTGGACGCATATGTTCACATGATGCATAGGGATACTCTAGGCTTGTTTGGTAGAGTTTCTTCTATTTTTGATTTTACATGAGACGTGATTTTTTTGGAAGAATTGATCCTCTAGTTTAAATTTGGAGGACAATGTGACCGATGCGGGAAGTGAATCATGATAAGCAATTTTCTTCATCTTTCAGCCCCTTAGTCTATTTTAGGATCACTTCAGAGAATCAATTTCTCTGTGAAATATCATTTGGCAGACCTGATCCTGAAATCTGCCTAGTAGCTGCTCTTAGAGCTTGGCCCAATAATAAACAGTATATATGCACATGTACACTGCTTCGTTTGGGCTACGGTGTCTGTAGATGTACACTGGTATAAGGCATGGCAGTCGGTAGATTTACACCAAAGCATATACTTCAACAGGCATGCGCGTGAGAATTAACCGTTGAACGTACACACAGCAACTTTCAAAAAAGAAAAAAAAACGTACACACAGCTAAATCAGCATATGATGCCCCTCGATATATACGTAAAATAGCAACACGTACTGCCACGAGATCTGCGCCGGTTAAGGCTCTCCGTCCTGCAGCTGAATTAGACCTTGATCTATCAATAATTAATTAACTGATTAGCCATAAAGTACTAGAGCTGAGATTCACTGGCCAGGAACCTTCTCAAACGGTCTGCGACCTGCTGGCAGGTCAGTGGCAGTGACGGTGGCGGTGCTGCGCTGTGCTGAAGCAGCGCCAAAGAATCTGGACCCGCCATTGCCGGAGTAGGTACACACGCACACAGGTGGCTCGATCCGTGCACAACCGCGTCTGCAGACTGCAGAGATGGCAGTCGTCGTCGCTACTGACGCATGGATCTCATGAAGAGGGTTCCAACTTGTGAGTGTGTAAAGTTGCGCCCGAGTCGTCGCCGATGGTACGGTCAAGCAAGCACCCAGTCTTACAAAAACTAGTATTCATTTGAACAAAGAAGAGAAGTGATTCCAAATTGAGGTTTGCCCGGCCGGCGTTAGCAATGTATTGCTGTATTTGCATTGCAAAATAATGGGTTCAATTCATCCAGTCATCATCGTATAAAGAGAGGTGGTTACTGAACGGTTGGTAACACCATCTCGTATTACGTCACTTTTAATATCCGGTATTAATAGCGTCTCTACACGTTAATTTGAATTAAAATTATCTTATATCTAGTTAGAAGTGATGTGTAGGATAGATGGTGGAAAACTACACACGAGATGAAGGGTCATGGGTTCAAATCCTTACATGCGTAGGTCTCCATCACCAGGATTTAAAGTTTTTTGGACAGACGAAGTGAAGATGGTGGGTTCCGGTAGCGACTGAAGTCATACGGACCGAGGTTGGCAGCTTCTGCTTTTCCTAGAGGGAGGAGAGTTTCATCTAGGTTTAGGATCTTATAGAGATATGCTTGTGTAGGTATTTTTGAACACATCTATATTATGCAATAAAGATCAACATTTCGTAAGTGATGTGTTGGTAATCTCATCTCCATCTCTGCTTATTGCTTTGCATAGACGTCCTTGGTTTATTGTTTTGATTTTAGATTGATTTGTTGATCAATATGATTATAATTATTTTAGTGGTCTCCCCAGAATTTAAAGTTTTTTGGACAAATGAACTGAAGATGGTGGGTTTCAGTAGCGACGTTAAGACACAGAGATGGAGGCGGCGGCAGCTTCTGTTTTTTCTAGAGGGAGGAGAGACTCATCTAGGGTTTAGGATCTCATAGAGATCTTTGTATGGATGATTGTGCAGGCATTTTTTGAACACATCTATAGATGCAATAAAGATCAACATTTCGTTGCATAACCATCCTTGGTTTATGGTTTTGATTACATATTGATTTGTTGATCCACATGATCATAATTATTTTGATCCATTGAAAACTGTGCTAGAGCATCAAGTTTATGGTTAATTGTTCCTTTATATATTTTGCTTGATCACAAAATTAGGATTTAATCGATTCTCGTCAACATCTGACAGGGTGTTCTTGTTTTGTCAATATCTATGGTTCTAGAAATCTGATGGACATGATTCTAGTTGGTTTATCTTCATAAAATATTTTTTTGACAAAGTTTGACAATTTTAGGATCTGCTGTCTAGAAATGACACATGTTTTAGTGGACCATCCATATTATATTTTTGAGGGTGAAAATTTCTAGTACGATTTATTGCAATCTTTCACCCCTCTGATAACTTATATAGAGTCGATCTAAAAAAGTAAATTACGTCGATGTGGATAGTTAACACAACAGTAACGAGTGTTACTCAATAAGGGGCATGTTTAGAACCAAGTAACGTAACGACCCGATACAAACACCTGTAGAAATAGTAATCCCATAAGTACCGGGACTTAAATGGACCTATAGGAAAAGTAAACTCAAATGTATCAGCACTTAACAAACTAATTAGAACAGTGAAGTTATTTGTATCGGCTTTGACACCAGCACGAATAACTCACTCTCATTCTTATCTGCTCTATGGTACCAATCCCATCCCACCATGAATGAGGTTTTCATGTCGACACGTATAAGAATCCTTATAGTAATGTTGCGCCGCCAGTACTTAAGCAGTCCACGATACCCCTTGCCTCTATCCGTGCTCTATTGTGCATTGTCCATGGCTGTCGCTGAGGTAGCCATGCCGCGCGTGTCCCCTGCCGTTCCGCGCCATGCCCGCCTTTGGTTCCAGCAGCAGTCCTCGGTGAACCACACTTGAGCCGCACCAGAAGCAAACGATGGCCATGCAAAGAAGACCCACGTACGGAACAACATACATGGTCTTGGCTATTATATGCACTAAGGTCTAATGATCATCACTTTTCCCATCACGTGGGAGCAAACAACACTATGCTTCCTTTTGATCACTAGGATCACTTCATGGTAGTGTGCTTCTAGATAATTCATGTAGCATTTCCTTTGGTTTGTTGAACTATAGGTTTGAGGAACACTAGCTTAGGCTAAGGTTTTCATAATTGCAATTGGTTTTTGAGTTTTAGAGAAAAGTTCCAAATCCACTGGCCCCACTTGCTTTGGGCCATGGATCCTTACAATGGGTATAGGAGTGACTAGTCTAAATGGAGCAAAATAAGGGCTACCCACCGAAGAAAAGCATATAGGTGATCTCATGAAGGGAATCCACTGTGGTTCTTCTCCCCAACAACAATATCAAGGATAGGGAGCTGGAAAATAAGTTGATGGGCAATCGGCTCCACCATGTTAATTCTAGAGCTCTAAATTCCAGAATTCTATAAGCTTTGAACAGCCACTTCCGAATTCCTTACACAGAGTAGGATGACCTGCATCAAGCATGAGGGATGCCTACATATGTGCTACTCAGCCCAAGCCACAAGAACATTATTAGTATATGCCTTTTCTCCTCCTAATTTGTATATGCCTACCAGTTAGTGTTTTAGCACCGGGTACCTGCCTATGGTTACCTCACGACAGAGAGTAGTTGGGGCTTGTCGAGTTCTTGGGAACGGTGGTGATACATGGGACAACAATTTAGATAGGTTTGAGTCGCTATGTGCCTAATACCCTACTCCATGTGTGTGATGTATTGCCTTGCATAGAGTTGAGTTGTTTGGGTCCCTGCTCCACCTTATATGTATGCGGAGCAGAGTTATAAGTCGATTACATGATCCTAGTCGGCTGCAACAGAGAGAAGCACAATATGGTAATTGTGAAGTCTCCTATTAGTATTTTGACTAGTTATCCTAGGCTACTACACCATCTTGCACCATAGCCACCTTCTTTGGAGTACTCGGGCTAGGCCCACACTTAACAGGTAATTAGACCCGTTAGTGAGCAGTCCTTATGATCCCAGTTCCACACTACACATGATTGCATTAGGATAAGAATTTTTTGGGGTGCAAATTTTGTAACCTCCCACAACCTGAGAGGCATGCGCACCATATCAACTAGTATATGGATAATAACATTATTAGAAGGTTGGACTCAAGAGGGACTGGTTGCCTTCCTCTTAACTAGGCTTTAGAGTGGACCACCTTACTGCCATAGAATTGAACTCCGTCAAACTTAGGAGCAAAAACCTCAATGGGAATGAGTATCGGGCCGCAGCTTGTTTTTCCCCTGCCTGGTAACTGGGGCAGAGCCCAACATAGTAGCGAGGTGGGAAATAGGAGTTTCAACCCCATAGAGACCCGAACTAGCCATATACAAGGTTGAGTGGGCCTACAAATCTCAAAGATCTTGCGTCCACTTCATTCGTACTGCCTTCTATTGTATCACCACTACCACCATCTACACATCCACCTCAACCCTCCCTGCTCTAGTTCTCTTCACTCCATCGGATGTTGTGCTTTAGGTGAGAAGTAGCTCAAGATGCTGTTAGTGGCCATGCTACTCATGGGAAGGTGCCATCACAATAGGAGGGCAGGACTACATGAGTACCACGCAAGCCACAAAACCAGGAGGGCGTGAGGCTAAGCCACGATGGTGTGAGGAAGGCATGCAGCTGGTTGCTGCTCTATCACTGAGTCCTTAGCTCTCATGATCGATTCCTCACTTGCGCCATCATCCTTGACACCTCACCGTTCATCATCGATTCCTTGATGTCACCACTCATCCTTATCGATTGACACTACATCACCATCGCTTTCGATTTTGGCATTTGAGGAGGGGACGGGATCATCACCGCCCTTGCCCCCAACCTGTTACCACCCTAAGCCATGGAACCTTAAATTGCAAACTTCCGGAGGCTCAAATTAAAAGACACTAAATAAAGGAAGACAACTCTCCAACCTCAATGGAACATGATAAATTCACAGGCAAGGAAGAAGATGTTATAAGTGAACCAAACTCATGAGCATGGCATGAGGCTACAAGCGATGGCCACCACGACATCCCACCACATGCATGCTGAAGTACCATATGTGTAGTAGTGTTTTATGCAATGCAAAATCAGTGTGACCTAAAAACTCTTTTCTCTAATCTTTTTTTCTACTGGATTTTTAATAGAATTTTTCATGATGTTTACATGCATTGTGGTATAACTTTAGATTCCCTGGTATAGATTGGTGGCTCTCCACCTACCCTAATTAATAATGAAACCATATAGAGAAGGTAATATGACATAGTCCTTATAGGCTATTTATCTTATTATCGTCTTTTAATTGGATACCATTAGTCCTAGGGGACCGGTAGTATATATCATATAAACATAATACTAAAGCGTGAGGACTGTTTCCATGGTAGTTTGACTTTTGATCCGTCATTAGACACCGATGGGTGGACCCTTGTATCCAAAAAAATAAAAAAAAGAAACCAAATAAGATCAGGATTCGTGTCCGCTTCCAACGTGACCCTTGACATGCGAGCAATAGGTGCTCAATCAGATAAGATTTGATCCTAAGTGCTTTTGTCTCGCACTCATGCTCATCTCGTAGCATCCCATGGGCATATTTGTTATCAGATAAACATGAGATTAAGGTTCAAATATTAGATCGATCATTTGATCTTGACTTTGCAGGTAGAGACTGTCATGAAAAATCTCAAACTGCAAGTGGCACAATTCACGGAGTCAAATAGTACAACATTGGCCACAAGGAGACAAAACAGGAAGAAATTATTTAAATCAGGTCAACAAAGATGAATGCTTTGCCGGGGGGCTTTGCCCCATGGTTGCTGCTCAAAAAAAAACAACAAACAAAGACGAATGCTGCGACATACAAGGTCCATTTAAGCAAAAGGTCTGCTTCTCGAAATTCATAATTTCGAACTATATTACCATATTGTAAACTCGTTTATAACCATGCAAAATATGGTTTGATTTTCCGAAATTCTCAGTATAGGGCTAAAATCAGAAGCAAATACTCCTAATTCATAATCTTTATTTGTAACATATATAATTCAAATATGGCAATGGATTTGCAGGAGTTCTGTGTGGTCTTCTGATGTTATCTGCCCCAAATGAGAGAATAGGCTGGAATCCAGTTATTTCCTTTATGTAAAAACCATAGCTAAGTTCCACTAGTATTCATATTTATGATAGATATTTTTGGTCATATTTGGAGTGAGGCTGTCAAAGAAGCTCCTTCTGAAGAAACTACCTGCCTACCCATACTTGTGGTTTGGCCTCGTTTGGAGCTTTGCTTGATTAGAACTGCAAACAGTAGTTGAGGCTGAGTATGAACTTGCACTGGAGTTTTCCAAGCGTAACCAGAAGCCGAGCTCGAGCTTACTCAACTCGAACTTACCAAATCTTTTATGCCGTTAAATGTGATGTATAACAATTTGTAAAAACATGATATAAGAATAACAAACTTGAGCTTTGGTTGAGCAAGCTCGAGCTCAATTCATGTCTGGAGACAACCCTTATGCAGTTTGTATTAAACATTTATTCTTTTTATTTTAAATTATCTTTGTCGACTGCTCTCTCATCTGACACTTGACAAAGTTTGATATATTTTTTAAATTATCAGTAAAGTTTGCTATTTTTTAAAATTATATTTGCTGAGTTCCCTTTGATCTAGCACTCTGCAAAGTTTATTCTTTTTTTTTAAATTATCTTTGCCAAGTGCCCTTTGATCCGACACTCGGGAAAGTTTTGTTAATTTTTTTCCAAAACATTATTGACAAAAGTTGACGGCGCGAATAGGCGTTGGGCTTTGCCGTGTGCCAGCGGTTAGACACTCGACAAAAGGCCAATAACACTCGGCAAAGATGGGCTTTGCCGAGTGCCCAAGATAATGCACTCGGCAAAGCCCTGGACACTTGGCATTCCGGATCCCAAGGTTTCCTGTAGCGGTACATGCATAAAAGTAGAAAAAGAAAAGGGAGATGAAAGTAGACACGGAAACAGGTCCACCACGAAGTCAAGCCAAACACAAGCTTATGATACCAATGTGATGTCCAACAACAGGGATTACAACGTGCCAGCGTATACAGAGCTTTACTTTACTCAAGCTTTATTTGGTTCGACCATGTTTAAGACCTATTCACAGCTTGGCAGCCAATCAAGGCTCCCTGTCATTGCCTCATTGACAACCCTAGCTTTAATCAAATTAATGGTGGAGTTCGCTGTCTGGATCAAGGTTTTCTAGGAGAATATTATTCAAAATGTTATTCCAGCTTGTACGTAACAGAGATCATTTACGGGGAAAAAGACGTACCTGATTCTCATTATGCGGCTTGGAGCAGCGCATTAGTTTTCTGTATGCATGATGGTGCGCGTCCAATTTGTCTGTGCTTCCAATTTTTATTTTCTTTCATATTGGACTCATTACGTGTTGCATTCGATCCCTGCAAGATTCATGTGCATACTTTCATCACGAACACATACATGGCATGGTAGGCTTCTACATGCTACCACAAATATTTTGTTGCAGAAAAGGTCTGAAGCTACGCAGATTCTATCAAAGTACTCTTGCTAGATATGTTGGAACATTGAAATGAAAATATGTTGTGCCCATCTTTCCTTGTATGGTTCTCTTTACTGATTCGTTTTACATTTCCAAGGTTGTTAAATCTATTACAATCTAGACTATAGATTAAATGCAGCAGACTAGTCAGTCTTGCATACGTACTAAATCTTGGTTAATGGGTAAAATCCTAAAATAATAGTGTATATATATATATCTACTGACTAACATAGTACACATTAAATCAATTACAGGTCTCTCAGGTCCACAATTAGTGTTAAAGATGAGTCTGGTTCATGACTAATCCTTTTATAAGGGGAACTCAAACTCTGCGCCATCTTCGTTTTGATACCATATCATCATCTCTCCTCGATGCAAATTAATCTGTGTTGTCACTGCATGGGCGCTCATTCACATGGTATGCATCAAGGATACTTGAAGAAATGCACGAATGCACAGTAATTAATGCCGAAACCTTTGATGATGTCCTCAATCTTTCCTTAACTTTGCAGAAAGGAAAAATAAATCTCATTGAGATTGTAAACGGGGACTATAAGAATAACAGAACCACGGATGAATAGTACACCACCTCACGATGGTTTCGGTTTCCATTCTTGGAATTGGTGAATTTTGATACCGCGTCGATATCATCATTTGACTATAAGATCTGATCAGGCTTACTCTAAAGTATTGCAAGAGGCATTGACCTCCTATAATTAAGGCCAGTGTGTAGTACACAATGATATAGACTTTTTTTTAATGATAGCTGGAATGAGCATTTCGAGGGAAACTGATCTTGCCGCGTACATCTGAATTGAAGTGTGAGTGGTAAGGGCAGTTCCAACCCTCCAACAAGGATGATTTTTATAGCATTAAATAAGTTGCCACATATGACTATTTATTTACGTGGCACTATATTAAATATGAGAGAGAAGGAAAAAACAAGAAATTGGATCTTGCATGAGACCCAGTTTCAACACAAGAACCTATGCATAAGATACTATCAAATTTGGGTTGGGAGATGATGGTGTCTTCATGATGGATAAAAAGTAAACATGATTGGTGGAGAGGAGAGATGATGAATTTATTAATGACCTACACTAAGAAATCATGGGTTGGAGAATATAATTTCTAAAGTAATGTGGCACTATAGACACTACCCATAGACATTGTGGGTTGAGACTGCCCTAATTTGTATACAGGTTCCACTTCACACTTTGATTTGGACCTCATGGTTATGCGAGCTGTAGTAACCCTATGCATGATTCTTTTCAGATTGTAGTACATACTGATTTAATTCAACTAGTTCGTTATGCATAGATTGTTCTAATTAATTTTCTACAAATTATATGATCGATATGCCAAAAAAGGTACTCATATATGCCAAAAATTTGATGCCAAAATTATATGATGTGCCAAAAAAGGTACTCTCAATATACTGACTTAATTTTCTACAAATTTATATGAGTATTACTCCGTAATTTTCTACAAGGTGTACTAATCGATATCTGGATTTTCGTTAATGTATTGGGAATGGGATGTAAAATGAGACACAGATGTAGAAATCAAATATTCAAATGCCTATATTGATCTATGGATACTTCGTGTATATATACAGGTTGGATAAGTGTATGTTAAGAACGGGTGTTTTCATTAGTGGACACGTCCGCGTGCCTGATGATGCTGTTGGTGTTAACGGGCATGTTCATTGGCACCCTGTCCTAGCTACCCATTGGATGAGACCATTAGTGGAGAAAATATTATCAACAGGAGTTGTATAGGTTCTTCAATTCAAATAGATTGTTAATAAATACCCGATAAATTATACTGATAAGGTTATATGAAGTTTTGGAGAACATAAAATATATATAGTTATCTAATGTGGAATTTTGCTTGGCTTTTTATGAAATCCTTAGTTAAACAAGCTTTAAGCATACACAGAGGTATAATAATGCAAACCATTGGCTTCAATCTGTTTGATAGTTAAACAAGCTTTAAGCATACACAGAGGTGAATCTCAAAGAAAACATTTTTTTTAAAGTGATCCTAAAAAGTTGATTTAGTGGCGTGAGGTTATGATTGATACGGCTTCGTTACATCAATAGCATTTTGTTCATTAATTAAGTTCTTGGTTGACATGTTTTTCCATGAGTTTCCAATTGGCACTGAACAATGTGGAAAACCTCTTGTTGACTGATGACTTCAGCTGTCCTAAAAATTTTACACCATGCATGTCACACGTCCGGCTCATGCCAAGAAGAAATATATATAAGGTGAGAGCATCTGTTGATAAGTGCACTGATCTTCACTTGAAAGCTCAAGTTAATCTATATGGTTCAGCACCGTAACATGTGATACATGTTTTCCCAACGTTACATTCTTGACTTGTTTGAGATGTGTGACCAGTCAATATTCGAAGTATGCAGATGACCAGGAGATCAAAGTAAATTTGCTATATAGTTAATGCCTGTGGAAGAGCACATCAGAAAGTAAACTAGGTAAACTAATACATGGGATTTCAAGCTATAACAACCAAAATTGAATCATCCAATTCCTACAACTCAGATTTGACGATCTCATATGATACATACATTACAACCATACAAAATAATAAGCGCAATTCATTATGTTTATTTAGTTATATATTACTGCAACGTGAATAATGTTTAGAAACACCATCGCAAATGCCCATCTTATTCGAGAAATATCAAAGTTGGGATGAATCTAATGTTCATGTTTTGTTCTTCATCTTTCCACAACTAGTTAGATCATGGGCTTCCCCCAACTAGAGTGGGGAGCTCTGTTGCAGACCCTCTTCACTTTTTCATGTTACATCTAGCCTCTTCTCTCTCAGTGTCATTCTTCGTCTTTCTTACACTCACGTTAACATTTAACCTCTTCTCCTTACACTCGGTGGCATTCTTTCCTCTTTCTTACCCAAGGTCTTCAGCACCCTTGAGGGATGTCGGTAATTTCTCTAGTGACAAGGAAGGTCAATGTGGTTTCTATAAGCGCGCTTCTTTGAGGTGCTGATGAGCCTGGGCTCACATTGGAGCTATCACATATTATAGCAACCTTACTAGATATCGATCAATCACGGGTTGAATCAAGGTTTGCAGTTGAACTGCTACCAGGTGGACTCGATCAGGGTTGTGCAGACCATTCATTGGATTTTTGGATATGACAAGAAAATTACAGGCTCCACGAAGTTTATATGCATACTAACACTCACTCACTCCTTCACTATCTAATGGAACTCTAGTTGAGCTCATTGCTGCCACTATGAACTCATTTGGAAATTCGAAGCACATTGGGAGGAAGAAAGGAGCCAGCATATATATTACGAGAAGAGCGAGGGGATGGGAAAAAAGAACATATATAAAACCATGAAAGTGCCGTGTTCCTAGTTACCACAAGTTCGAAGTGGTATTTGTCAAGTAGTACTCAAAACTAACCTCTTTACTGTGTAAGAATTACATATATCTAAATCTCTTTGTACAAAATTGTTGCATTTAGTTTCTCTGTGCTGGGATTAACAAATAGAAATGGATGGTGAGGCAAACCAAAATTAACAATGGCAAAGTGTCTCCGAAGAACCTTGATATACAAATTTAAATAATGGCCGCGTTGTTACAATATTCACCCAATTTTTTTGTCCAGTATCCAGTTCAGTCCGAGCCCAACAAATATAGCTAGGTCCAACTTGCAGGAACAGCCCATAGCATAGGACAGAAAGCAGGGCACTGTGCCAATCAGGAGAAATTCCGCGGTGAAAGAAAATGCCGACCAGGAAAAAAACCCCGCAATCCCAAGATATTCCCAAGGAAGCTTCTTAATCGCTATGTTATGCCGCAACTAGCTGTGAGCCTAACGGTTAATTCACACTTAGCGTGACGCATTTTGTAGTCCATGAGTGTAGTAGATAAATTAGTGATAATAATAGTATACTTAGCTGATGAGGTCTAACCAAGAGAGGCTCCATCCCTCTGGCAAACGCAACGGGCTTGTGCTTCATTTAAAGACCCCACATGGCATGGGCTCGATCGACGCACACGGTGCCGGCAATGGCAGATTCCGGCTCGATCCCCCGCCCAAGTCAAGATCGCATATGCCACCACTAACATGAATTTAATGCACAAATCAGGTCAAAACTTGCAGCCTCTACTATGCTCCTGCACCCCCAAAAAAAGTAAAACAGTGTGAATACTTTTCATATTATTTATTTATTTTAAAAATGGGGGATTCTTTTTTTTTCTAAATAAAAGATAGCTTGACAGTCTATGCAGTGGCCACTGGTACTAGTGTTCTACTACTAGCTGTTGCACTTGATTTGCAGATCTCTCAGCTGCTTGCAGTTTCAGTGCACCATCCATCTCTCTATAAAACCCTCCTAGTGGGCTACCTGACGCTTTACTCTGGAGTCTAGAGTCTGGAGCCTGTAGTACAGCGGTAGCACTGTTTGGTGGTCACACTCGAGCTCAGCTACTCAATACTACTCTCCACTGTATCTCTACTATCCTCAAGCTCAACCAGCTAGCCACTGTGTGAGCTCATCTCTAGACACCAGAGTGTGTGCTCTTGTGAGAGTGTGCGTGTGGAAGTCTGTACGTGTGTGACTCTGTGTGCATTGTTGCCTCATCCGAGGCAGTAACCGCGTCCTGGTCACACCTTTCTTGGATCTGAAGCTCAGAACGAAGAAGGCTTCTCGATCTCATCAGGTTACAAGGTCAGTAGCAATCCTTTTCTCTTATTAACTTACTTGCTTGCTCTCAATGTTTTTTTTTCTTTTGCATCGTGTTGAGAGTTCATTTCTTGCAATATGTTTGTATAGGTGATTTAGTTCACCAGAGGTAAGAACTGAAGATCTATACAGCAGAAGAAGAAGCTGCTAGCACCATCACTTCACTAGCACAAACCCAAGGCCTTTGAAGGCCAAGCGGAAGAGGTGGGAAGCAACCTCACATGCTGTGGTGCCCTCGCGAGCAACAACCTTGACGGCTACGCTTCCGAGACACCGGCCACTCTCTCACCGATCGAGCGACGATCTCACTCCGATCCGACACGAGTGAGTGAGTGAACGAGCACGAGCAGCAGCAAACCAAGCCATGGCGCCGCCGAGCTCGTGGTGGGGCGGCGACGAGCAGCGCGGCACGCCGGTGGTGGTGAAGATGGACAACCCCTACTCCCTGGTGGAGATCGACGGGCCCGGCATGGCGGCGGCCTCCGACAACAAGGCCCGCCGCGGCAAGAACGCCAAGCAGCTGACGTGGGTGCTTCTCCTCCGCGCGCACCGCGCCGTGGGCTGCGTCGCCTGGCTCGCCGGGGGGTTCTGGGGCGTCCTGGGCGCCGTCAACCGCCGCGTCCGCCGCAGCCGCGACGCCGACGCCGAGCCCGACGCCGAGGCCACCGGCCGCGGCCGCGCCATGCTCGGGTTCCTCCGCGCGTTCCTCCTGCTCTCCCTCGCCATGCTGGCCCTCGAGACCGTGGCGCACCTCAAGGGGTGGCGCTACCTCCCGGAGCACCTGCCGGGGAACCTGCAGGAGCTGGAGGAGCAGCTGCAGCACCTGCCGGACCACCTCCGCCACCTCCCCGACAACCTCCGCCACCTGCCGGAGAACCTCCGGCAGCTGCCGGAGCACCTCCGCGTGCCGGAGCGCCGGGAGATCCAGGGGTGGCTGCACGGCGCCTACGTGGCGTGGCTCGAGTTCCGCGTCGACTACATCGCGTGGGCGATCCAGAAGCTCTCCACCTTCTGCATCCTGCTCTTCATGGTGCAGTCCGTCGACCGCATCGTCCAGTGCCTCGCCTGCTTCTGGATCAAGCTCCGCGGCATCAAGCCCCGGATCCCTACCGCCGCCGGCAAGCCCCGTGGGAAGAAGAAGAACGCCGCCGCCGGCGATGTCGAGAACGCCGACACCGACGCCGACGGCTACTTCCCCATGGTGCTCGTCCAGATGCCCATGTGCAACGAGAAAGAGGTCAGCTTCTTCTTCTTCCTCTCCTCCTTCGCACGTGCCAAGGATGCATATATATGCTTCCATGGAGTGATCGACTGGTTACTGATGCATGGTTGATTCTGCAACTGCGACACCGATGCGCATGCAGGTGTACGAGACGTCGATCTCGCACGTGTGCCAGATGGATTGGCCACGGGAGAGGCTGCTGATCCAGGTGCTGGACGACTCGGACGACGAGGTGTGCCAGATGCTGATCAAAGCGGAGGTGACAAAGTGGAGCCAGAGGGGCGTCAACATCATCTACCGCCACCGGCTGTCGCGCACCGGGTACAAGGCCGGCAACCTCAAGTCCGCCATGAGCTGCGACTACGTCAAGGACTACGAGTTCGTCGCCATCTTCGACGCCGACTTCCAGCCCAACCCGGACTTCCTCAAGCTCACAGTGCCACACTTCGAGGTACCTACATCCATCGTTTAGCATCCTAATAGTCGTCTCGATCGGATCTTCTTTTAACATATATTGATGCAAGTATTATATGGTGCCTAGCTACTATTGATTCTAGAAGATTGATTGAGATTGATGTAAAGTATTCCATAAACATGTGATCTACATCTTGGTCCATGAACCGAATTAAAGCCATGGACTTGAAGATCTGCAACTAGCTAATTGTAGTCTGTTTAGTACATCTCTCAAGAAATAAACAAGTACGTGGCGTGTTGAAACAACGGTTTAGCAATGGGACAGGAAAGCTAGTGCTATGCATGGTAGTCACTCCAAATCTGAGATTTAGTGAGCATGCATGGCCCATGTCAATATGTGTCCAAATCCCAGATTCGGTTGACTTACTAAGCTATTGACTTGTTGGCTGGTGCAGTATAGGTTTCCGTGACAAAAAAACGAACACCTTAATGACCTCGATGGACGGATTATATATATTAATCTGGATCCATACATACGTATACGTTAGTCAAAACAACGTTATCGTTGACAAATAAATCTCAGCCGTCGGTGGACTGACCTGAGAATGATACGACGGTGCAGGGGAACCCGGAGCTGGGCCTGGTCCAGGCGCGCTGGAGCTTCGTGAACAAGGACGAGAACCTGCTGACCCGGCTGCAGAACATCAACCTGTGCTTCCACTTCGAGGTCGAGCAGCAGGTCAACGGCGTCTACCTCAACTTCTTCGGCTTCAATGGCACCGCCGGCGTGTGGCGCATCAAGGCCCTCGAGGACTCGGGCGGCTGGATGGAGCGCACCACCGTCGAGGACATGGACATCGCCGTCCGGGCTCACCTCGCCGGCTGGAAGTTCATCTTCCTTAACGACGTCAAGGTACTGTATCTATCAGTCATATATGAACGGTGTGCTCTATCTTGTAAAAAATGGTCAGCTTGGTTATTAGACATTGACGTTGTGACAAATGTGCAGGTCCTCTGCGAGCTGCCGGAGTCTTACGAGGCTTACCGGAAGCAGCAGCACCGGTGGCACTCCGGCCCCATGCAGCTCTTCCGCCTCTGCCTCCCGGCCGTCTTCAGGTCCAAGGTAACTTATAGGCTTTCAGCAGGCACACTCATTGATCTCCTCCATTGATGCTTTCAGAGCTCGGCCATTGATGTGGTTGCATCTGTGATCGATGATGTGCAGATCCCGTTCTGGAAGAAGGCGAACCTGGTGATGCTCTTCTTCCTGCTGCGGAAGCTGGTGCTGCCCTTCTACTCCTTCACGCTCTTCTGCGTGATCCTGCCGCTGACCATGTTCGTGCCGGAGGCGGAGCTGCCCATCTGGGTCATCTGCTACATCCCGGTGCTCATGTCCATCCTCAACATCCTGCCGGCGCCCAAGTCGTTCCCCTTCGTCATCCCCTACCTCCTCTTCGAGAACACCATGTCCGTCACCAAGTTCAACGCCATGGTGTCGGGCCTCTTCCAGCTGGGGAGCTCCTACGAGTGGATCGTCACCAAGAAAGCCGGCCGCACCTCGTCGGCGTCCGACATCCTCGCGCTCGCCGAGGACGCGCCACCGCGCCCCGCCGCCAAGCTCGTGCGCGGCGTCTCCGAGGGCGGGCTCGAGGAGTGGGGCAGGCTCAGGGAGCAGGAGGCAGCCGAGTGGGCGAACAAGGAGGACGCCGCGGCGGCGCTGGCCGGCGCGCCGGCGACGCCCAAGAAGAGCAGCAAGGCCAAGAAGCCCAACAGGATCTTCAAGAAGGAGCTGGCGCTGGCGTTCCTGCTGCTCACCGCCGCCACGAGGAGCCTGCTGTCGGCACAGGGCCTGCACTTCTACTTCCTGCTCTTCCAGGGCGTCACCTTCCTCGCCGTCGGCCTCGACCTCATCGGCGAGCAGGTCAGCTAGCCGCCGCCGCCAGAATAAAACCTAGTGGCCGGCTCGCCATTGCACGGGGTCGTCGTCGGTCGATCCAGGCCACATGCACAGTCAGCCTCGCATGCAAGCGTGCAGGTGCAGCAACTCCGATGGATGGATCGACAGGAATTATTTTTTTTAGACTTTTCTTCTCTTATTAATTTTTACCCTTTCGATATTTTTTGTTCAGAGATCAAAGAGTCCGTTGTTACTGCCTGATGAACTGTTCTTATGTGCTCTAGCTAGTGCGTTGTTGCTAGACAGGGTAGGCAAAGCAAGCAAGCGGGTTGTTCAATATTACTATATTCAGAGGATGAGTACTCTATATATTCAGTAGCCTTCTTGTTTTCTTTCCACATTACATTATGATGATGGATACAGTGTAACTGATACGACATGTCAATGGATAAATCAAATCTTGTATGCTTCAAATGTTCATGAATCGGGTTCGATGGTTTACTTGACGTTATGAATTGCTGTACTCAGGGGATAGACATAATTCTTTTAAAAAATTTTCAAGCAAGCTAAAGCACTTATAACAGATATATATATGCAAGGAAAATCTATAGAAATAAATAAATATAAATAATACAAGTTTTATAGTGTCGTGGAAAATATGGACCATCCATCGAGAATCGAGTAGCAGAAAGATAGGAGGTATCAGGACAAAACTACCAATGTGGGATCATCAGTATTAATTTTAATTCCATCATGTTTTGCATCCACCAAAGAGTAAATTGGTAATTTTCACTTTATACATTTGTCTATTATCCCCAGTGGCGGAGCAGGGTATCTGGCGAGGTTTGGCTGGCGCCATACCTAGAAAAATAAAAAAAACTAAATATATGTATATAAGTGCATGATATACGTCTACTTAGGCAATAACCAATGAGTCAATACGTAAGTATACTTAACTGATTTGACAGTTTGGTGTTATCTGTCTTGCATAGTTGATAGTTGTATTACACATATTTGATATTTACAAATCCGTCGTACCTAGAAAATATTCCTGCCTCCGCCACTAATTATCCCCCGGGACGCATGCCCAGCTTTGCTGTCCCCTTTGCCCAACAATCTTGGCCCTCCACCACTGCCACAAATAGTCACCGGATTGAGATACCCCGTTGCTGAATCAAGATCTGCGGGTGCCAGTTCAGGTTCTGTTGCCTCTGAAACAAGGTCCACCACTGCAGGATTGAGCTATTGTGTGCACCAACGTGACAGGCTGCAGGGGAAGCCCAGCGCCTTTGGGCTATGCCACCACCGTGCTCGACGCCTCGACCCCGATGACGGCCACCAGAATGCAACTTCTCATAGTCCACGTACAGTCACCTTTTCCCGATTCATGAACTGACCATGAAGCGCCCATGCTCCATCATATCCTACTCACACTCATTGCGATCACTACGGAACCCCGTATATCCCGAGTGCTTGCCCCTTTGCCGAGTGCATTCTGTCGGGCACTTGACAAAGACAGGCTTTGTCGAGTGTCCACGAGAAAGCTCTCGGCAAAGAGCCAACACTCGGCAAACACACGCTTTGCCGAGTGTCAGGTAAGAGACACTCGGTAAAAGGGAGCTTTGCCGAGTGTCAGACATGTGACCCTCGGCAAAGCTGTCGCACGTGCCCAGCGCGTGCCACGCCTGCCAACATCCGTTGGCGGCCATTTGGGCTTTTGTTACTTTAATTACCTAGTGTCTAAAGTCAGACACTCGGCAAAAAGGTGCTTTGTCGAGTGTCATGCTACCGACACTCGGCAAAACTGTGGCACGTGTCTAGCACGTGCCACGCGCGCCAACGGCTGTTGGCGGCCGTTTGGACTGTCAGTTCTTTGCCGAGTGTCAGATCTGTGACACTCGGCAAAGGTGTGGCACGTGCCTAACACGTGCCATGGCCGTTGACGTGTTGGCCCTTTGCCGAGTGTATAGGTCAGATACTCGGCAAAGAGTGTGAAAATTTGAAAAATATTCTTAAAAAACTTGAAACTCAAACTCAAAAAATTTGAAAATTTTAAATATAAGAGTTTTTGGCCGTGACTTTGCCGAGTGTTTCGCAGAGGCACTCGGCAAACCTCCTCTTTGCCGAGTGTTTCGGCAAAGTTTGGCCCTTTCCAATCAAACTTTTTTACTTTGCACTCCAAACTTTATCATTTCCCCGTGATATCTGTCAAAGGCTCTTTATATCTTATGTAGAGCCCGTGGGGAAAAATTAAGACGATTTCAAAAAGTTTTTATATATGGCCCTTACCAATCGGAGCATCTCCACATAGAAGTTTCGGAGAGTTGAGAAGAAGACGGCTGGATTTCGAAACTAAGTGAAGTTGAATTGGAGTTTCAGTTTATAATTTTTTTTCAAAGGCAGTAGACAACATAGATTGTTTCGTTCGAAGTTATCATAATTTTTTGGACTCATTTGATAATTTTTAAATTTTTTTGCGACTATCTCTGTATGAAGTAGTGAAATATCTGAAGGAATAATGAGCTATATATGCATTAAAAGTTGAAAATGCGCATTGCTGAATAATTTTGACAAGATATTTTGATGTGTATTTGAACAAATTTGAAAATCTTTACATGACATCATGGGTCTGGAAATTAGTTGCCGAGTGCTACACTCAGCAAACAAGCGATTTGCCGAGTGCCTAAAGGCAGGCACTCGGCAAAGGGCCACCGGCTGGCCGGCCAGGCCACCTCATTGACCACGTGTCCTGTTTGCTGAATGCCAAAGGTTGGTGTTGCCGAGTGTCATGGCCCATGCACTCGGCAAACAGCCACGTGGCCGGCTGGGCATGGGCCGCGCGCTGCCACATCATTGCCATCGTGGCAGATCTATTTGCCGAGTGCTAGATCCATGGCACTCGGCAAACAGGGGGTTAGGCGGGGGGACTTAACCGCGCCCGCCTCCCACCATACACACGCCGCCACCACACACACGCACACACGCCTTGCCGCACCGCCGCCACCGTCGCCCCGCCCGCCACCGTTGCCCGCCGCCCGCCGCACCTGCCCTCCGCCCCGCCCGCCCACCCCTCGGCGCGCCGCCCGCCCGACGCCGCCGCCCCCGCCCACCCCTCGCCGCGCCACGCCGCCCCACGCCGCTGTGCCTACCCGTCGCCGCCTCGACCGTCTCCACCAGAGCACCACCGCGGCCGCCGCACCAGTGCGCCGCCCCTCCATCCGCAGCAGGGCGCCGCTGAGCCCGCCGGCGTGCAGGGCCCGCGGCCGGCCCCCGTCTGCGGCTTGGCCCTTCCCTGGCCGCCCTCCGGCCCCAACGAGCACGCCGCCCCGCCCCACCCGCCCTACCTCCGGCCCCGACGAGCGATACTGACGCTGCCCCGTCCATCTTCTGTTGGTGAGTGTACTGATGCAAATCGATGATTGTTTCCATATAGACCTTTTCAATTTCTTGAATCCAACATAAACAAATGGAAATTGTTATAGGAATGGATGAGTTATAGTTGTGAATGTGTATGTGGTATGTGATTGTGAATGCGGATTGTGAACAAGGGACCAACAATATTTAATGTTTGAATTATTCCAAATATTGAATAATGTGGATGTGGATGTCGGCCTTCGTGCCGTGGTTATCCTTGTATATGTCGTTGCCGGCCTTCGTGTCGTGTTTTTTGCAGGATGGGGTTTCTGAAACCTTCCCGTGCAGGGGAGGTGCTGCCGAAATTGTCATTTGACAACATTTCATTTTTTTCAGGGAGAGGCCCTTTGCACCATCCTCGGCTTGTAGCTCCACCGTATGTCGTTCCTCGCCGTCTGCACCGATACGAGCGTCACCGACTCGCCCGCCGTCGAGCCCGTAGGTGAGCACATGCAAAACCACACGCCCTCCGTATTTAATTCGTAGATCTATATTTAAGTTGTGTCACATTACCTAGTTAGGCGTCTCCCGTTTGAAAGAGATACGGTTGTGAATATCCAAATCTTTGCATATGTCTAACTGTATCTGTTTCGAATTGTCCACGTTTTTTGGACAGCTCGAGGATGTCTAGATGGGTTAGTTTCCACGCTCTACTCGTATCCGAGACAGAATTTCGGCATCACCTCCCTGTTGTTCTCCGAATACACAATCTCCGTAATTGGACGTGTATTTGGAGAACAACGGGGAGGTGCTGCCGAAATTATGTCTCGGATACGAGTAGAGCGTGGAAACTAACCCGTCTACACATTCTCGGGTGGGATTAGGACCTATCTTTACCTATTAGACATATAAGCTAGCATCCGGTAGATGCATTTCATTATTCTAAATTATTACCCGTGATATGTAAAGGGATGGATGACCGTGAGTGGATGTACACTGGCCACTCAAGTAAAGGTGAGTGTATAGATGAATGGATTGTCAAGACTGATGCGTTCTTGAAGCAAGCTTTTGCCAATGCGAAAGGGGCGTCTTCCACTTTCTGTCCATGTGTGGTTTGTGAGAACCGTAAGCGCCAAACACAAGAGGCCATGGGTAAACATCTCGTCAGGAATGGATTTACGGAGAACTATACCCGATGGACGCGTCATGGTGAGGCCATGGATCGTGTGAGAGACGAGGTAGGGGACATGTTAGATGACTATGGCGAAGCACACTTCAACGATGGACCTAGGGAGGAGGAGCCGGAGGCCACTGCAAAGGCTTACTATGACATGTTGTCAGCGGCACAACAACCCCTTCACTCGCATACTCAGGTTTCTCAATTGGATGCCGTTGCACATCTGTTGGCCGTCAAGTCGGAGTTTAGCTTGGGTCGAGACGCCTTTGATGTCATCCTGACAGTTTTTGGTGGCCTGCTTTCGAAAGGTCACATTCTGCCCAAGAACATGTACGCAGCACAAAAACTTATTAATGCACTTTAGATGCCATATCAGTAGATATATGCCTGTCCGAATGGCTGCATCTTATTTAGGAAAGAATATGTGGAAGCAAAGCACTGTCCAAAGTGCGAGGCGTCTAGATTCGTGGAGGTAGTCGGTGGTGATGGGAAAAAGAACCAAAGTACAATCCCTGTGAATATCCTACGGTACCTTCCACCTATACCAAGGATCCAATGGCTTTACATGACCGAGGACTCCGCGGAACATATGACATGACACAAGAGTGGACGTCGATACAATCCTGATAAGCTCGTACATCCATCCGATGGTGAAGCATGGAAACACTTTGATGCGATTCATCGTGACAAGGCTGAAGAGGCTCGGAATGTACGTGTTGTGTTGGCAACATATGGGTTCAATCCTCATGGAATGACGACTGCCCCATACTCTTGTTGGCCCATGTTCGTGATCCCTCTCAATCTCCCCCCCCCCCCGGTGTCCTCTTTCAACGACAGAACATATTTTTGTCGTTAATTATTCCTAATTACCCGGGGAAAAAGATGAGTGTGTATATGGAGCCTCTCATTGATGATTTGGACCGTGCTTGGAAGGAAGGTGTATGGACTTACGACCGAGCTCAAAAACAAACTTCAAAATGCATGTCTTTTACCAGTATTCCCTGCACGACATGCCGGCGTATGAGATATTCTGCGGCTGGTGTGTTCACGGGAAGTTTCCATGTCCAATATGTAAGGCATCTCTGAAGTTTATCTGGTTGACGAAGGGTGGCAAATATTCATGCTTCGACAAACATCATCAATTTCTCCCTCTTGACCACTCATTCAGACGAGATATCAAGAACTTCACGAAAGGTGTCAGGGTTGAAGACCCTGCACCAGAGCTGATGACAGGTGCGGAGGTTCGTGCACAGTTAGACGCTCTCGAGGTCGGGGAGGATGGTTCTTTTGTGGGATATGGTGAGCAACATGCCTGGACTCGTAAGTTGGGCTTGTGGAAGCTCCCGTACATAGATCTCTTGCTTCCACACAACATTAATGTAATGCACACCGAAAAAAATCTTGCCGGGGCACTTTGGGGTACAATCTTGGAAATTCTTGATAAAACCAAAGAAAATGTCAAGGCTAGAGTGGATCAGAAGCGGATATGCAATCGACCGAAGCTAGATATACCGCCTCCCAGGGACGGCAAAACATGGAAAAAACCTAAGGCTGATTTCGTCCTCACGAGGGACCAAAGGAAGGAAGTGCTATGTTGGTTCGAAAAGTTAAAGTTCCCTGATGGGTACGCAGCGAATTTGAAGAGGGGGGTGAACTTATCTACTCTGCGAATCAACAGGCTCAAGAGTCATGACTACCACATATGGCTTGAGCGGCTTCTTCCGGTCATGGTTCGAGGCTATGTCCCCGAGCATATCTGGCTAGTGCTGGTAGAGTTGAGCAATTTCTTCCGCCAACTTTGTGCTAAGGAGGTATCCAAGACTGTGATTGTAGAAATGGAAAAGCTTGCACCCGTGTTGCTATGCAAGTTGGAGAAGATATTTCCACCGGATTTTTTCAACCCGATGCAGCATATGATTTTGCACCTTCCGTACGAGGCACGAATGGGGGGGGCTGTGCAGAACCGTTGGTGCTATCCAATTGAGAGATGTCAAAAGGTTCTTCGAACTAAATGCAAAAATAAATGCAAAATTGAAGCTTCTATTGCAGAGACATACATTCTAGAGGAGGTGTCAAACTTCACAACAAAATACTATGCTGACAACATTCCTAGCGTGCACAATCCACCGCCTCGTTACAATGTTGGTGAAGTTGAATCGAACATCAGCCTTTTCCGAGGGCAACTAGGAAGTGCAAGTGAAGGCACCAACAAAAACTTGACAAATGCAGAGTGGCGGGCTGTCATGCTATATGTGCTCACCAACCTATCCGAAGTTGAGCCGTACATGCGGTAAGTTCACAACAAACTTGTTCTCGAGTACCTAGTCACTATTCTGCATCCAACACTCTTGTTTCTCGTTCATACAGGGAATTTCTTAAGCAATTCTGGCGTAATAGGAGGGATCCTATCCCGCATGAAGTTGATAACCTTCTTTGACAGGGCACGGGAAATTCCAACCCTGATTTCATTTCTTGGTTCAAACGGAAGGGTCAATCCTATGGTTCTATGAGTGCCGAGTTGAGACAGGTTGCCGATGGTTGTGCGTACAAAGTCAGCTCTTTTACCGCATATGACGTGAATGGTTATCGTTTTCGCACAACAAGTCATGAGCAGAGGATACCTAATCGAAGGACCACAAATACTGGAGTCTATACTCCAGGCCTTGATGGGGTCGATCACTATGGGAGACTTGAAGAAATATACGAGCTTAATTTCGATGGAATCAAACCTCTTAATCATGTTATCTTCAAATGTCATTGGTTTGATCCCTCCATGGTGAGACGGACCCCTAATCTGGGGCTAGTCGAAATTAGACAGTCATCTATCTTACTAGGAGACGATGTCTATATTGTGGCTCATCAGGCCACCCAAGTTTATTATTTGTCATACCCGTGCAAAAAGGACAAAAGTCTTGAGGGTTGGGATGTTGTATACAAAGTGTCGCTACGCGGTAAACTACCAGTCCCAAACAATGAAGATTATAACATAGATCCAAACACCTATGATGGAGAGTTCTTCCAAGAAAATGGGCTAGAAGGGTCTTTTGAGATAGACTTAACCCAAGCGATCGAAATGGATTTGGACTCAGAAATGTTTGTTGACCAGGACACTGGAGATGTGGTTCAGAATGCCAAGGACTTGGAGTTACTAGAGCGATTACAATTAGACAATGACAGTGACGACGACATTCCTCCTCCTTTGGAGGACGAGCATGAACATCTCGAAATGTACGATAGTGATGATGTAGCCATTGATCTCTCTTTCTAATAATTTATGTTGGTTCATATTTTTTATATATTACATCTCTTTCTAATAATTTATGTTGGTTCATATTTTTTATATATTACATCTCTTTCTAATAAATGTATTTTTTTGTTGATTGCAGGTGATTTAACAAAGATGGTGGGTGGGGGCGGTGCAATGATGAACGTCATGTCGCTCTACCGTAGGCTTAAAGATGGAGGGTCTGATGCAGCTGAGTCGTCTGGTGGCAAGGGCAGAGGGCGAAAGAAGGGCCGAGGCAGGGGGCGAGGCAACAGGTGACAACAGACCCTGTACCTTCGTCGTCTTCGTCCGAGGAGGAGTTTGTTCCTTCGGCGGAGGACCGACGGGCCGTGGAGGAAGAGGAGCGCGAGGACGAGCAGCACGGGGTCGAGGAGCACGGGGCCGAGCAGCACGGGCTGAGGAGCACGGGCTGAGGAGCACGGGGCCGAGGAGCACAGGGCCAAGGACGGGGAGGCAGCAGAGGGGTCCACCTCCTCTGAGCTGTCGGCCCTTTGGCAGCGAGGTCCCTCACAACTCCCGAAGCGACCGATACCCATGGAACATCGCCCTGTAGTTGCACCCATTGGCAAAAGGTAAGTAATTTTAGATGTTATAAGTACCTTATCCATTTCATATGTTGGCAATCACAATATGAACTAACAATTTATCTTAATCACTTGGCTAGGAGTTGGGTGGTTGTCACCCCGGGTGCTGCACACGACCGCAAAGTCAACGGCATCCTGGGTCTTCTATGCATGGAGTTGTTTCCAGGTCTGGTTCAGATTGGCGCCAGGGAGGAGCCAGCCTACACCTTTGACCACTACGTTGCCGCTCCCGATGCGGAGGATCGGGAAGGTAGGAGGTTCGCCAATAAGGCTGAGCGGGTAAAGGCCGAGCTGTGGGTAAGTATTCGTTGCACTACATTGCTCAACACATCACATTGATTGAACAATCTACGAATAATCACTGAATACATCGCGTATATATGCAAGACTTTTACACATGCGCCCTGGGAGAGGAGGCGAGGGCGGCTGTTGTGGCACATACAAGGAAAGCTAAGAGCTGTTGAGTCACGTCGCAGTCGTCAGCCTACTTTCCTCACAGCAGCAGTGAGGGCCGTCGAAGGAGACGTAAATACAACCGAAGAAACAAACAATCCTTATTAGAGGAAATACACAACCTATAACTTCACCTATTATTGATGAATGTTGTACTGCAAATAAAATGACAATGATATATCTTAAAGTAATACTCGTTAAAGCTACCAAGCAAGCAAATTTAGCAAAGAATAAGCATGGCTATTTGGCACTGTATGAGGACCACTCAACAATTTGGCATTCAGATTTGATTCTGACAATAAGTACTGACAAGGAAAAGAACTTGTGCTTGGGAGGCCATTAGGAGGGACCGATGCCTGCGAGGCTTGCTCAGGTTGGGAACTTCTAGAAGGGGTTTCCATCACCACAGTAGTCTGCAGCTTAAAAAATGGAGAAAATTAACTAAATATCACAACTACTAATTATCAATGACAAAACACATACTGACCATAAAAAATATCTAAAGAGCTATCTTTTATATCAAGAGAGCACAATGTAACTACAAATTAAATATAGCTGCTTCAGTGCATAAAAAACTAGATTAAATAACCTAAACTACCAGATCTGAGCAATTTTCTTGTCTACTACCACATGCATCTTGCAAAACCAAGCATTTTGGATCTGGCATCGACATCAGTAGCAATGGAAAAAGAAAGAAAAAGATTGGAACCAGAACCTTGCGGGATTGGGGGCTACGGAGGCTTGGGGCAGCTGCGGATTGGAGCTGGCTTGGAGCTCCGGCGGCCGGCGAAGTGGATGACCACGATGGATTGAAGTGGACTTCCTCGAGGGGCTGCTGCAGCTTGGAGATCGAGGAAGGCTGGGACGTGGTGCGCGCGTGCTACTCCGGCTGGCCGGCGCAGAGCTCCGGCGGCCGGCGAATTGGGGGCCCGCGATGGATTGAAGTTCCCACGACCTCCACGATGGGCTGCTGCGACTTGGAGCTCGAGTAAGGCAGTGATGTGGCACGGGCGTGTGACTCTGACGATGAAACTTGACGTGGGGAGTAGATTTGGCGAGGTAGGGGCCTCCGACCACCGGCACTTGCGTCACGCCGCGACGCCTTGGGGCAGCAGCGCAGGGGCCTAGGGAGCAGCCGTGCGGGTGGCTGGTGCTGGTCACTGGTGGCGGCGGCCTGTGCTGTGCGGCTGGGGGTGAGAGCAAATGAGTTCAAAACCCTAGTCGTCGTCCGTTTTATACGTCCGGGGATCCATTCAAGTCATTGGATCACAGATCAACGGTCAGGAGTAATCGGGCCATAGTAGAAAACAGCCCACCACAAGTTTCTAAGCCCATTTAACCAAATCATTATCTATTTTAATTGCTTAAATATGAATACATTTAAACTATAAAATAGTAAATCAGTTCCAAATTATAAGAAACTTGTGGTGTCTATGTGTTTGAAGGAAATGGTTTTCTATTTTTTTCGAGTAGATAGAGAATGGACTCTTGTGATGTAACCTATAAAATAATTATCTTATATATACTAACTCATTTTTATATGTAATAGACTACATATGAGTTGTCCTCTAGAAATTTAAAGAATTTTAGAACTGATATACTATTTTCTATATATTAAATGAATTTCTACGTGGTTATCAGAATTAATTTCAAATTGAACTACATGTGCACCTAATAAGACACCAAAAACTGCATAAAAATTAAAATTAGGCTCATATGTTCCATTCTATTCCATGTCATAGACATACATGAACAATTTAACTATCTTCTAGGGACAATTCAAACTTATTTCTCTAAATTACCACGTAATAATTACAATAATATCTAAATTTACTCAAAAAATTCAATAAATTGATATGACAACATACTTTTGGTCCATAAGCTTGTCATAAAAAATTTAGATAGTTTTAGTGAAGTAAGACCATACATTATTCATAATTGGATACATCTCTCACATAGTTTCTTATAACTCTAGTCCAACTTTGAGATTTAAATAGCGCATTACATTTTTGAACTCATATTGAACTCCATCTTGAATAGAACCTTATGTTCACCATACTATTACAAAATATGAAGTTAGATGACCAATTTTTATAGAAAATATATGGTTTATCAATTCTCTTTCTGTGCAAGAAAAAAGTTACATAAAAACGAGATGAAAATAAAAAACAAGTATGCAAAAAAGCGATATGACATCAAAGCTCGTGATTTTAGAAAAATTCAGAATAAAAAATCACCGAATTTGGAGTTCGTATGATGAAGAAATACTAATTACAAATTCTAATTATAGATTAAAAAGAAAAAAAATGGTGCAGGGAGCAAACTAGGCGCGCCACGTGGCCCAACACCCCGCACGGCCCGGGCGTGCTCCCGTGGAGGAGGAAGAAGGAGGTTAAGTGGCCACGGAAAAAGTTTGAGGCGGTAAGACGAACTCTGGAAATGTTGGGGGAGGTATCCTGGGCTGGGCTTAGTGGAAGAAAAGGGGGAGATGATGTTTTACTGGGCTGAGGGAGCCAAGGAGGCGAGTTGGGCTGAGACTTGTGGTTTGAGTTGAACCTGGCCCAAGTCAAGTCTTCGGTTTCAGCTGTTTTCAAAGTTTTGAGTTTGAGATCAATATTGCAAAATTTATTAGAAATTGCAGAAAAATGATAAAAATGCAAAATAAATTTTGTTGGACTCCTGGTAGTCAGATCTATATCACCACATTGTTGGTTCGTATGGTTTTTCTCTTTTATATCTCGAAATAAATTATTCCATGAAATGTTACTAGAATATTGTTTAATGTATAATAAATGTTCTACCTGTGATAAAAATGTGAAACAAAGTTTTTTAGTTTCCTTATGATCAGATCTGTTAAGTAAAAATATGATGTGGTTTTCCACACTCCCATACGAAATATGATGTTTTTAATTTGTTGTTTGTGACGAATTTACTAAAACGTCACAGTATTTTGGGCCGGATTGTGATGAAATTGATAAAACGTCACAGATTTTTTGTGACGTTCTCTGAAAACGTCATGAAAAATCCTTCATAGATTAAATAGTTTCTTGTAGTGAATAGCCTTTGCCGAGTGTGGACTGTTTGCCGAGTGTTTTTGCCTTAACACTCGGCAAACATTGAGACTTTGCCGAGTGTTAAAGCCAAAGCACTCGGCAAACAAGTGGACAGCCCGTAGCAAACCCACTTGTTTGCCGAGTGTGGGCCTCTGACACTCGGCAAAGCCGGGAGTCTTTCCCGAGTGCAACACTCGGCAAAGCCACTCCTTTGCCGAGTGTGGGACCCTGACAATCGGCAAAGACACCGTTGAAACCTAGCAGACGGCCACGGACGCCGTCGTGCCGTCCGCGGCCGTCTGTTAGTGCTTTATTTTTCCGAGTGTCTGATCTGGCACTCGGCAAAGACTATAAAAAACACTCGGCAAAGGCCGCCTTTGCCGTCACCCAATTTACCGTGAGACCTTTGCCAAGTGTTACACTCGGCAAACTCTTTGCCAAGTGTTTTTGTGTCTTTGCGGAGTGCCCCAGGCACTTGGCAAACGTCCGGTTTCCTGTAGTGGATCCCCGCCACCACACCAAGGGCATCGTGACAGATCCTGACGGTGAGGTAAGTTTGTTTGTTTGGAAGATCTTACAATTAGAATTCCTTAACAATGGTAAAAAGTGGACACTTCATAGTTTCTCACGAAGGGGTCAACCGATGTGGTCATAGATTGCAGACACTACAATTTGTGCTATGCATGTGAATTGTCTTGATGCTTATTGTTTAGAGTTATTAGTTTTATATATAAATTTTCCTTGGGTGTCCACGTTTCCTATTTGTGCTGCTTGAGTTCTTGGATTTTTTTTGGCACTACATGGATTGTTGATTTCTTTAATGTCATCATCATTCACAGTATTACATTTGTCTGATCGGTTATCCTATGGATTATTGTTATCTAATTATTCTTCCTTCTTCTGAACAGAATCCAATGTATTAGTTATATTTAGCATGCCTAAAATCTAGAAAAATAATTAAATGGGTGTCTATTAGGTAGGACAAACTATTGGAGGATGCTTGCATGATTTTATTCGATGGCAGCGGTTGCATTTGGAGCACAGTAGCCTAAACATATTTAGAGCTAAAATACTAATTTATGCATAAAGTAGATAGCAATACATATATTAGTATATCTTTAAATGAAAAATAGAAGAACGGAAATGAAATTTAGTCTTTCATTGATACGTGTGGAATGCTCAATCATTTTTTCCTGTGCCATGGCAACATGAACTTTAGTTTATATGCCCCCACAAGTATTTATGCAACGTATAGTTGATGTATCACTAATCATGTGAGCAATAATTTACAATGCAATATTTACATGTCCAATTGTTGTGTATTGTTAGTATAGCAGCGTGTTTCTCACCGAGTAATGTTGATCAGCTCACTTATATTGATACTAAGGCACCCTCAATTGAAATTAAACCTCGATACATACTCAGCATACTTAAATAGACTCACGTGTATCATACATTAGGTAATATAGTGTATCATAAATTAGGTAATATAAAAGGTTGGTTTAGTACTCTGAAAGCTCATGTGATGCTACGAGACATGAATAGCACACATACCACTACCAGAATCGTTGATATCTGCACCAGGTGGGAAAGCCCTTTAGCACCGGGTTTTCCACCCGGTGCTATGTTTCCGAGGCTAAAGGTACTCACCTTTAGCACCTGGTTAAATAACCGGTGCTAAAGGTGTGTCCATTTGCCAAAAAATATGTGCGTTGCTGCGGGGATTCGAACTCATGACCACTTGGCTCGCGCGTACCCACCTAACCATCTCACCTACAAAGCACGTGTGATGAGATAGAAGATTCTTTTATTTTGTAGTAGCATGTGACACCCCCTTTAGCACCGGGTTGGTGTTACGACCCGGTGCTAAAAGACCCGGTTTTGCCCTTGTCGTGAAATATGGAATTGTAGGCTAATAGTTGAGGACAATATCTCTTTATGAAATTCATCACTAATAGAAGCAAGCAGATATGGCATACATTCATTAGGACAACTAACGGTCATAAAAATAATAAATTTTATTGCAATAAGTTTGTGGTCGTGAAAAAATTAAAGGTGTTTTTGCATTGTAATATGATTTGGTGTCCAACATTTCGAGTAGGATCACAAACTCAATCCAATAAATGAATTATTTTTATGACAATTAGTTTATGTAATGAATGTGTGATATATCAATTAGCTCTGTTAGTGTTAAATTTCAAAAGGAAAGTGGTTCTAGTCCTCAACTCTTTAGCCTCCAATCCTTGATTTCGTGGGAAACTATGATAGTAAGTGTGTTATTTCTGTCTCAATTGTATCATATTACACATAAACTTTCAAAGTACTAATACAACATTTTATATTTCTCACTATGCAATAGGTGTGGAGTCTATTCAACCATGCATCAAGGATTCAAGTGAGGGTGGCTTTAGGTATCAATAATTATTCCCATGCACATTACTAGGTGGGAAACACGCTGCTATACTAACATACCAATTGGACATGTACATATTGCAATATAAATTATTCCTCTGCCACACATTATTAGTACATCAAATGTACATTGCAACAGTTCTTGTGGGAACGGGAAAGAATGACCAAGAATTTCACATAGATAAATAAAAGACTAAATTCCATTCCCATTCTTCTACTTTTTTATGCATTCAATACTATAGTAACATATGGATTGATATATACTTTAGGCACAAATTAATAATTTCAGCTGAAAAATATGTAGTAGGTTAATTCGAATGTAACCATCGTTGAGTATAATCATACCAGCAATATCTAATAGTTGTGCCACAAATGGACATTCTTTTAATTATTTACCTAGCTTAACACATGCTAAATGTAACACATTGCATTCCATTTTTGAGAAGGAAGGATACATGGCTAACAAAATAGAGGATAACAGACGATACCAATGTAATACCATGAGCCAATATGACATCCAAGAAATGACGCCAACATGTCCAAGACTTCAAGTAGCATAGAGTTGCAAATTGTTGGTACAAGATTATTAAGGAACTCACATGCTTACAAAGAAATGTGAAAAATACGTATCCTAATCAGAACTGTCATCAACTAATAGGCTATCATTTTAACCTAAATCCTAGTTTCATGTGAGCATAAGAAACATATATGCTGCGGAAGCAACTTGGTGGACAATGCAAATAGTTCCATGTTATGAAGGATTGAGACTTTTAACTATATAGCAAAGATGTACCTGCGTGCCGCACATGCCAGCTATATATGAGTACGGCGGGGCCAGAATTGTAATGGTCATATGGGACGTGGAGTTCTAAACCTGGAGAAAATACGGACCCATATTTCTGGATGTGCACATGAAGGCCCACAGAATTTTGTTTTATGGTCTTACCAAATCATATGTTGTGGTCGTACAGAATCTTACGTTACATAAAAACCAACTAGTACTTTATATATGGTATAAAAATACCTTGCGTTGCTTGCTCTTACTTAGGTTGTGTTGCCGGTGTTTGTTGCCCCTTAGTGGAGTTGCCGGGCACCGTTGCTAGTGCAAGCCGGCTATGCCCACACCTTAAAGATCATGAGGTGTCTCGCTATCTAAAACTGCTCTTATGCCAACCTGTTCGGTTGGCTTTTCAGCAGCCAGCCAGCAGTATTTTTCTCTCCACACAGACCAGCACTAGCCACCAACCAGCGGTATTTTTTTTCAGCACAAACCAGCACCAGCCACCAGCCAGCCGAACAGGTTGTGTCGAATTATACAAATTAAGGATTACACATCATACCTACAAAGATACAAGAATCATATGAATGGGATGGCATGTGGAGGATTACAACCACACATGCTATTGGTGACGATATCCATCTAGTACGGTTTGTGGTCGATGCCCTCAGTGGAGGGCTTCATCATCAAGACATATACACTATCGGCATGCTGCTTCTTCGTGCATGGTATGTGTATGGATTGGGTGCTGGTGATGAATTGGAACTGATAGAGGAGAGGGCATGGGATGGTGGCTGTGTTGAGGTGGAGCACGAGGGTGCTCGGCAGTTACCGACATCATGGCCAAGCCTGGAAGTGCTCGGCGCTACGTGCAAGCACATGGAGGCACTTGGTTTCCCTTGTCGCTGCTCACTTCGTTGGCATTTGGATCTGACACCATCAGACTACAAATCGTTAGGATTTATGATCCGATGGCGAAAACTAAGCTCGGTCTGGTGACACAATGGAGGTATATGCAGCGGTGGTGGTGGTCGAGCCTACAACGGCTTGCGTACTGGGCAAGGGGGCAACAAAGTCCATTATGCGCTCCAGGTGGATAAACAAATGAATAAACTGGAAGTACAGTTTACCCTTTTATTGAATGCAAAAAATAAAATTAAGGTGTTGTCCTACTCACCTAGGTACTTTTCCAGTACTCAGATTTCTCTCGATGACGTTAATATGTTCCCCAACCATTATAAAACTTGCAATTAACATGATTCGGCTGAAAGGAAACATACATTCGAAGTCATAATGAGTTATATATGTTCCTAGAGAGTATAATTATATAATAATGTTCACTTATATGTTGTGGTTTATATATATACAAGGCCCCGTATTATTATTTCTCGGCAGGCAAGAATTAGCTAGGACAGAAACACAACCCAGTGCCACATAATACGTCATCAAATATGTCTGTCCTTTAAACCAATCATTACGTGTGGATTTTGTGGCATTTATAGATCAACACTAATGCAAATTGCTGATGTGCTTGCGCACAAAGTTTTTACCAAAATGTACGGGTGAATATGGGGCAAATTGAAAGACGGTTGACATATAGACAACGTATCCTATATAAACAAGGCCAGCGTTCATGTGATGATGAGTGAGGAAAAATAGCAAGACGATTAGAAATCTTGCAGTTTTCAGCGTTAGAACAAAAAATGAATTCACGTACCCATCTAGTCGTGTACTCGTCGAGGGTAAGGTTCCTTGATGGTGTGGTGCATCTGGCATCATCAAACATCGCTCCTGGCAAGCGTTGTGCATCTCCTCCCACGAGGGGTCACACCACTTGTCCACCAAAACTGCCCAACACCGGACATTATGGACACACCACCACAGAGGCACATACACGTCATCAAATATATGACATACTAGGTGGTACCCCGCGCGTTGCTGCGGGAATTTATACAAAATTTGAAGATGCAATTTGAAAGTAGAAACACTAAAATGATTGCATTGTAATTTTTTTTAAACAACAATGTAGAGGAAAACACATTTATTTTATTGAGAGAGAACTACTTAGAAATTTGTAGCGTGGTTCTCGCAAAGACTAACACAATGCATAGCCGTAGAAAATCAGTAGAAAATATAAATTCATAATTCTAGTGGATGGTGATGTGGACAGCTTGCATGTTGAGAGAATATCTAGTGGATGATGACGTGGACATCTTGCATGTGGAGAGAAATAGGGGTAAGACTTTTAGTGGGTACCAAATATATATAGTTGTTATGGATCAGCTTCGTGTGCATTACCTACCTATAATCATTGCGTTTCTTTGATTGGGAGCTACTACTCCTACAATATTAGTAATTGATGATGATGGGACGACGATCCGTCCATGCTGCCATGCTCGTAAAAAGCAGAAGCCTGAGTTGTTATCCTGAGTTCTTATTGTTGCTCATGATTTTGCGGCTGCTTTGATCTTGGCCTGCTGCGGTCAGCGGTGGCTCCAGGCGTTGGGGCTGGGAAGGACCGCAGCCCGGCGAGGCGGCTTTTAGACAAATTACAGAAATGCTAATGATGGGAGGGTGTAAGTGCTAAAATTTTTCGCCTCTTTATGTGGTCATCGGATGGAGATCCGGTGGCTGTGATGAAAGTTGATGTAGTTTAGGTACGAATCTGATTTACCTACGATTACGTTGCCTAACATATATCAATAAAATCGCTCGACAGTCAACTGTACTCGAACAAATAAAACTGCAGAGCAGGGGAAAAACAGACCCAGAAACCAAACATTGGAAGGCACGAAGCTTGCTTACCTGACAATTGACATATATATTCAGAAGGCCGGTCAGATCATCTTCGACGGGCACATGGTCAGCCTCGACCACCGGGAATTTCTTTTTTCTGATTCGCCATCAGGCCGGTATCCGGTGTGGAAAACCCTTGAAATCATCGAAGCGGCAATAATGAAACCGAGCCCCCTAAATCACAAATGCAGTGAAGGCTCTATAGAACTAGGACGGATTGGGGGAAAAATTTGAAGGCTACTGTACCGAAACAATCACGGATGGATGGATGTATTTATCCAGGCGTGTGAGCAGCGGCGAGAGAGGGGCGCAAAGGATCTGCGCGGAAGTAGGCGAAGTTCCCCACGAGTTGTGTGGCCGTCCGTCGTTGGCGAGAGGCGGGGGGCGGATCCGCGAGCGCCGGGAATGTTACGGGCCGTGATGACCCGGCCGCCGGTTCACAAAATGCGAAGCCGCGCCGCGCCGCGCCGACTACGATGATGGAGGAGAGAGTGAATTGGATGGGTGGCCTGGGCCTTGTGATATGATAGATTGTTTTGGGCTACGGCCCGTGTACAAGATCAGTTTAATGAAGATATTAATTTATTCATGAGAAAAAACATATGTAGGATCACAATTCACGCATACATAAAGATAGCTGTAGCAGCAGGAAAGCAACCATGACAACCAAAAGAATATTTAATGTCATGAACGATGTAGCATCCGATGGCACCGCCGGCGGCAACATGGCCTCGGCGAACAACATTCTGAGGGTAGCAACGAGATTGCCTTGCTTTGTAGTTAAACAGATGCTTGTTTAAGCCCAAAGAACATCACGTTGTATGCTGCAAGCCCAACAGCAACAGGCCAATGGCCAACCAACCTTGTTACTGCCTTACTGGATCCAGGAGCCGCTCGCTAATATCACTCTCGAGTCTCGACTGAAACGAGATTTTCGTAAAAGAAAATCCGACTCTCTGTACCGTTGTGATAGTCC
Source organism: Echinochloa phyllopogon (assembly GCA_033239725.1). Lineage (NCBI taxonomy): Eukaryota > Viridiplantae > Streptophyta > Magnoliopsida > Poales > Poaceae > Echinochloa > Echinochloa phyllopogon. The sequence continues at coordinate 14,025,473 of BTCW01000015.1, read as the reverse complement.
CATGACACATCAGCTATCACGTACAGAACTCATTTTAAAATAATATTATTTTCATACATCGAAATCAGAGTATAACAAGGGTATTTACACATAGTTTATGAATTTGTACAAGCCCATTGGGCTAAACAATAAGTAGAAACTCTATAAAGCGGTAGCTAGGGCTTCAAGTCTTCATCTCCAATCTTCACTTCCTCTCCACAGGCATCCTTGAGTGAAGCACGTAACCCTCCAAAGCAGCATCCATCACCTGAAAGCTCCAGAACTGTCCCCAAGGAAATGGGACAAGTCCACGTCACCAACCTTATATGCGCAAGCTTTAAAGTGGACTAGTCTAGTATTCAAATAAGCAAGGAGTTGGCTAGGATTTCCTATGCGAAGTAGCAGCACATTAATATCCTCAACTCAACACATTTGAAAAACAACGGGCAATCCTGTCAGCACAGGTCCCCGTTTTCCATCTCCACTCTCGGTCTTGCAACAAGGAAAGCTCCATCCCTTCAAAGTCACCAAGGCCGTACCTGACTCAAAACAGTTTAAAAAGGGGGAGATAGAAATAAAATCTCGGGCACAAATCATAGCGTACGCTTCACAGGGGATTGTCTATGACCAGGGACACGGCTATACGTATAGTTTTAACTCTGTAGAGTGTGTACACCTGGAATCTATGCGAAGTGCACCCACCCCGGGATCAGCCAGATGGATGTCACAACACCGAACGAAGGTCTAGTAGTTACGACACCATCCTGCTTTTCCGGGCTTGGACGCGTCCTCCCGCAAGAGGTCGCCCCGGAACTGTGAAGCACTCCCCCTAGCCAGTTGGGGGCCAAAGCAAATCAGGGAGCACAGGTCAACACCAGTCCCCTTACACTGATACTCTATCCTCCTGCAGGCTTGGTACCACACTTTCTAGGCTCGGAATGGGCCCACCCTTATAATGGACACAAAGTGTGCACGTTTACATAGTCCGATGAAGTAGGTAGTCCGAGTCGGTCCGCACAAGGCCGGAGGCGAGTTTCTTCCACAAATGCGTATCCGCCGCAACGGTCCGCCATCGGCACCCATTATAGGTTTTGCCGCCCAAACACCTCAAATCCATCAATCTCAAGTATTCCATAAAATGTACCCGCAACAGGTACTCCATAGGAGATGCCCAAGTGCAACTCCCCAGCATCCCTCAATCCGAAGATTGTGGTTGTTGCTCGCCTCCGCCAAAATAGTTTTCAATATAGTAGTGTAAAACGGGGTAGCAAGGAATAATAGGCATAAAATAAGGCTATGCAGGGAATATCATCACCATCACGCGGAGTAAATAATGCGCTAGCAAACTAGTTGCAATGTCTAACAGGTATTCAAGATTCAGATGGGCGTGAACCTGGAGTTTGCTCCTCTTCCTTCTCATAGTGGTAGCTTGGGTCTTCCGGTTACCTCGGTCCTCAACAGCTCCTAGAGACGTAATTAAAATAAATATCGAGGATCTACTTGTAAATAAACACCAAAACTGAACCAAGGACGAACCAAACAACACCAAAGCCCACTCTAAAGCGTAGAGAATGATTTTAAAAAATAATGAAACTGGTTTCATATTTTTCTGAACTACAGTTAATTTATTATTAATTTTAGAAGTTTAAACCATTTTCTGAAATTATTTATTAATTCCAAAAATTAAAATAACAAACATGACACGTGGCAGCATTAGGGAGTGGCACGTGTCGGCCAGTCTGTATTGTTGACGTCATCATGATGTCATGCTGATGTCATCAGTGGGTCCAGGTTTGCCGACGTCGCATGGCTCTTGCTGACGCGTTGACTCGGTCAACGCTGACAAGTCAAAGGTCAGTGGGTCAGGCGGGCCCACCAGTCAGTCTAAGCCGGGATATGACATGTGGGGCACGGCGGTCAGTGCGAAAACAAAAAGAAAAAGGCCAGGGGTTCACGGGTTGGTCATGGGCCGAAAGTGCTTGGCTCGGCCCATCAGCTCCTGCGCTGCGGCCTGTTGGCGGTCGTTACAACCCAAATTCGACCACCAATACTCGGGAATAAATGAGAGTCTATGCAACATTCCATGTACTTAGGTTTTATTTCTAATGGAGTTCCACGAGTTTTGGTGAGTGTCGCTTGTGCAGGTACAACAATGAGAAATGTGTGCTATAGGGGTCGAAAATGACCGATTCGGCCGAACGACACCATTCGGCCGGTTACCCCCCTTAGCCGTGCAAGCCACCGGGAGTCGTCCACGTCAGCGCCAACTCATCCCGGGCTTCCGCGACATCACCCTGGGCCCAAAGTCAACCTGACAAAGACCCCGAAGTCAACCAGAAGGCCTCCGGCCCAGCCCAGGGCATGAACCGACCTGCCAACCGACCCCAGGAGCTGGCCCAGCACGTGTGCAAGCTCAAGGCGGTGCAGCACTGGGCCGAGCCCAGTTTGGGCGAACACGTGGGTTCGACCGAACCAGGGAACCGCCTCCAGGGTGCAATCCTGGCCTTTGGCTGCTGAGGCGGTGCATCCCTCGGTTCGGCCGAACCGGGGAGTTCGGCCGAACCGGGATTTTCGCCCGAACGGCTCGGCACCGAGCTCCAGTTGCTTGGCCGCTGCTCCACTTCTCCACCGACCCTGGCCATTATAAATAGAGGCCGGTTTCACCTGCACAAGACACACAACAGAAGAGTAGAGTGCAGGCGAAGCACTGTTAGTTCTCCACTTGTATCAGTAGAGATAGGGAGAGAGGAGAGGTGAGCGTCCCGGAGAGGAGCCGAAGTGTCGGCCCCTCTTCCCGCTGTACCTCTACGGATGCGACTTCACTTCGAGTAACATCCAGGTCTTGTCTGGTAACTCTTGTATCTCTCTCTGATTAATTGAGCATTCAGTTCTTACTTTTATATGCTTGCTGGTTCTTCGTTCAATGCTTAGTTGTGTAGTATAATTGTATACTAGCTGCTTAGCTTGAGTGCTTATCTGTCTGCAGTAGATAAGTATTAGTCAACTAGTGTAGGCATGGTGCCTATACTTGAGGCTAACTTAGTTAATGCCCGTCGCAACGGAGGTGGTAGCCGTAAGGTGGTGACAGCCCTTTCGGTCTTCGTAGCCCATCACGTTAGTTCCGGTGTCTTAGGACCCAAGGTTCAGGGTAACCGGCACCCCTTCTCACCCCTTTCTGTGTGTCGGAGGCTCTGTAGTCCCGAAGCAAGTATCTATCTGTATCCTCTGATCTGCTCAATCAATCGGTAGAATACCTTTATCAGACCCATACCCTCTCTACCCTCTTACCTGTTCTCTTAGGTGCCACATACTCAGTGGCTGACCACCTGTCCCGAATGGAAGTACCATCTGATCTTCCGATCGACGATTACTTGCGGGATGACATGCTCCTTAACGTCAACACTGGCGATCCGTGGTACGCTAACATAGTAAACTTCATGGTCACGGGGTATGTCCCTCCTGGAGAAAATAAGAAGAGATTAGCTTATGAGAGCCGACTCCATCTCTGGGACGGCCCGTACCTCTTCCGGATATGTAGTGACAGACTCCTCAGAAGGTGCATCCCTGCACATGAGGCATATAAAATCCTAGAGAGGTGCCACGCAGCTCCGTACGGAGGACACTACGGTGCATTCCGGACCAATGCTAAAGTCTGGCAGAGCGGATTTTATTGGCCCAGCATGTACGAAGATGCAAGAGCATTTGTCATGCGATGCCCCCGCTGTCAGAAACACGGAAACATTAACACTAGAGACGCGATGCCACTCACTAGCAATCTCCAAGTAGAAATTTTCGATGTTTGGGGAGTGGACTTCATGGGTCCCTTCCCAATTTCCGAGGGTTGCCAGTTCATCCTAGTGGCAGTAGACTATGTCTCTAAGTGGGTGGAAGCTCTACCTTGTGTAGCCGCCGATTCTAGGAACGCGAGACGAATGTTTCATGAGTACATCTTTCCGCGTTTCGGCGTTCCTAGGATAGTCATTAGTGATGGCGGATCTCATTTCATCGATTCAGCCTTCCGTAAGTATCTTTCAAGTCTGGGGGTGCAGCATAATGTTGCTACACCCTATCACCCTCAGACTAGCGGTCAAGCAGAAACATCAAACAAACAAATCAAAAATATTCTGCAGAAGACCGTAAATGAGATGGGTAGGCAATGGAAGGATAAACTCCCGGATGCACTCTGGGCATATCGTACGGCCTATAAGACGCCCATAGGCATGACCCCATATCAGCTAGTATATGGCAAGACCTGCCACTTACCAGTAGAGATGGAGTTCAAAGCTCACTGGGCCATTAGGAAGCGGGGTATGAACCTTCCAGCTGCCGGCCTCAAGCGGAAGATCCAATTGGCCGAATTAGATGAAATGAGGGAACGAGCTTACCACAGCTCCCGGCTATATAAGGAACGGACCAAGAGATGGCATGATAAGAGAATCAAGGTCAAGACGTTCAAGCCGGGAGATAAGGTCCTCGTTTTCAACTCCCGTGTCAAACTTTTCGGTCACGAGAAGTTGAGGAGCAAGTGGGACGGCCCATTCACAGTAATCAATGGTGCATCTCATGGGGCCGTCACTTTGCAAAGCGAGGACAGAAACACCTTTAAGGTCAACAGACAGTGGTTGAAGGTTTTCCTAGAACCAGAACCTCCGCCACTCGACGAATTAGATGTCGTCGAGTTCATAGAACTCTGAACCCCGTCCGTCTTTAGATAGAGCACCATTTAGTTCAGTTTAGTTTGGTGTGTTAGTTAATTGTGTGATTCATTTATTTTTCTTAGATTCATGATTAGGGTGCTCTGAATTTTCCCTTCCAATCATTTGTTCCAAATTTTAGTTCGAAGAATAAATAAAGTTAGAGTTGAATGCAAAAAGAATAAAATTGTCGCTCTGGTTGGTGCATTTGAACCAACCGGAGATTGCCCTGTTTAACGAAAAGATACATGAGTACAGGCATGACACAGTGGAGGAACAGGACGAGAACGAGCAGGCCGACCAGCTGACTCAGTACCTTTCAAGGTTGAATCCCTACCAGTGAAGAGTCCAAGCTTGGGGGAGCACCCCCATCAGGTACGTTCCGAATTACTCAGCACTTTGGTCATTCAATTGAAAATACTTCCCTTGAATAAAATTAACTCTCAACCATGCATGGAATGAATCATATGCTTCTCACTTTGGAAATGATGAATGGTTGCTCTGTCATTAATTTTGCTAGTACTTTGTTGCAACTAGTTGCTTGACTATGATTGAGTTATTTGGCATGAGTAGAAATGAACCTGAAAACCTTGTGGGAGCATATGCCTTATTCCAAGTCTAGGTTGTTGTGGGGATTGATATAGTGATACTTTGGTTGAATTCTATTTCTGCTCTTAGTATGGTGAAAATCTCGGGTGTTTATGTTTTCAAAACAAAGTTCCTCATTGGTCAAACATGCCTACCAGAGCCATATGATAGGATTAGTTTCAAACTTTCTACTCATATGCTGCTTGTTATCTTAGTGAGCTTTGTCAAATTGTTGTGACCTTTGAGTGAAGCTTTCAAATTATTAGAGATTGAGATCCACGTACACACACCACCTCTCACTTGCAATTCCTACACTAGGAGTTAGCAAACATTTTCCATCATCCATCCACAAAAATAAGCATGCAAAAAGAAAAGCATGATTTCCCTCTCCAAATATTCTTGATAGAGACATGGGCTATGCAAAAAGAAAAGCATGCCAAAGAAGCATGGCAAAAATAAAAAGAAAAAGAAAAGCATAGCAAAAAGAAAGGAAAAAAAAAGAGAAAAGCATGTCAAGTGGCATGGCAAAAATATGAGAATAAAAGATAGCCCATGTTCTCGAAAATAAATCAAGGAGAGGGAGATTCATCCCAAGGAGCTCCACCATATTCCATTCCACCATATTCCATCCCACCATATTCCACTCCATATATCCCACACACTTGCACTTCTCGATCTTAAGGTATGATTTGTTTCCTCAGAGATCCGGTCTTTGACTTAGCAAAATATAAGATGCTTGTATGCCTTCATTCTTTGTCCCTGAGCCACACAAAAAGCCAAATTAGATGTTAGGATGAAAAGAAGGCAAAGCCTTTGGTAAGGATTCAAATACACTTGAGCGATTGAGTGAGCCAATGAGGAACAATTTATCTTTTCACAAAAGGGTGAAAACTTCGAGATAGGATCCTGAAAAGAGTAGAGTGGAATAAAACTAGGTTAAATTGTTCATCCTTTCAACCGCCCAACATAAGGAGATTGCTATAAGCCCCATAGGTAAAATGGTGAATTAATACCTTGCGAATAATTCAAGTAAATTTGAGTACTAGTTGTTTATAAAGTTACCTGCAAGAGAAATGACATTATAGCAACTCCAGATCCACCGAGCCTAAGTTTTTATCTTTCCTCGAGGACGAGCAAAGAGCCAAGCTTGGGGGAGCTTGTTGGCGGTCGTTACAACCCAAATTCGACCACCAATACTCGGGAATAAATGAGAGTCTATGCAACATTCCATGTACTTAGGTTTTATTTCTAATGGAGTTCCACGAGTTTTGGTGAGTGTCGCTTGTGCAGGTACAACAACGAGAAATGCGTGCTATAGGGGTCAAAAATGACCGATTCGGCCGAACGACACGATTCGGCCGGTTACCCCCCTTAGCCGTGCAAGCCACCGGGAGTCGTCCACGTCAGCGCCAACTCATCCCGGGCTTCCGCCACATCACCCTGGGCCTAGACTCAACCTGACAAAGACCCCGAAGTCAACCAGAAGGCCTCCGGCCCAGCCCAGGGCGTGAACCGACCTGCCAACCGACCCCAGGAGCTGGCCCAGCATGTGTGCAAGCTCAAGGCGGTGCAGCACTGGGCCGAGCCCAGTTTGGGCGAACACGTGGGTTCGGCCAAACCAGGGAACCGCCTCCAGGGTGCAATCCTGGCCTTTGGCTGCTGAGGCGGTGCATCTCTCGGTTCGGCCGAACCGGGGAGTTCGGCCGAACCGGGATTTTCGCCCGAACGGCTCGGCACCGAGCTCCAGTTGCTTGGCCGCTGCTCCACTTCTCCGCCGACCCTGGCCATTATAAATAGAGGCCGGTTTCACCTGCACAAGACACACAACAGAAGAGTAGAGTGCAGGCGAAGCACTGTTAGTTCTCCACTTGTATCAGTAGAGATAGGGAGAGAGGAGAGGTGAGCGTCCCGGAGAGGAGCCGAAGTGTCGGCCCCTCTTCCCGCTGTACCTCTACGGATGCGACTTCACTTCGAGTAACATCCGGGTCTTGTCTGGTAACTCTTGTATCTCTCTCTGATTAATTGAGCATTCAGTTCTTACTTTTATATGCTTGCTGGTTCTTCGTTCAATGCTTAGTTGTGTAGTATAATTGTATACTAGCTGCTTAGCTTGAGTGCTTATCTGTCTGCAGTAGATAAGTATTAGTCAACTAGTGTAGGCGTGGTGCCTATACTTGAGGCTAACTTAGTTTCTGCCCGTCGCAATGGAGGTGGTAGCCGTAAGGTGGTGACAGCCCTTACGGTCTTCGTAGCCCATCACGCTAGTTCCGGTGTCTTAGGACCCAAGGTTCAGGGTAACCGACACCCCTTCTCACCCCTTTCTGTGTGTCGGAGGCTCTGTAGTCCCGAAGCAAGTATCTATCTGTATCCTCTGATCTACTCAATCAATCGGTAGAATACCTTTATCAGAGTCGTACCCTCTCTACCCTCTTACCTCTTCTCTTCTCTGCTTGTTGTCATCATCCATCTCATCCATTCCATTTCATCCACACCATCTACCTAGGACAACTTAGTTTAGGATTAGTACACTTCTCGTTCTCCGTGGAAATCGATACCTTGGAATACTCCCGGGTGAAAGCTACATCGGTATCCGTCCGCTTATGGATTTATCTGTAGGCCGTAAGGAGTGCCAACACGGCCCACGAAGCGCTGGGCTTCCGGCCTGGCTAGCTTTAGGCGCGGTGGACACGGTCAACCGTGGACCGTGAGCTTGGCTCACGTGAGCCAGGTCTACGTAATCCGTTTGTGGTCGAATCAGGATCCTCTACGGCTGGGGTGTGGCCGGTTGGTGTGGTCCAAAGGTAGACGACAAGAAAAAGGGGAAGCTTGGCCGGCGAGATGGCTCCCCGACGTGGAACAGCAGCGGCGCGGCCACGGTGGCGGGGCAAACAATGTGCATGGGAGAAGGGAAAAGGTTCAGCTTTGGCCGCAAGGCATGGCCTTGCGGGTGTTGGGCTCACGCGCGTGCGCGCGACAAGGCAACAGCTTGCGCGCGGCACGGCCACGGAAACGCTTGTGCGGTCCGAGTGGTACCCGGTGCGCGACGGCCATGGCGGCCATGGAATGGCGAGCGACGACGGCAGGTTGCAGGAAAAAGGGGTAGCGGCAAAAGGGGAACCTGCACAAGACGCAAAACGCGAAGGCCGGCACACAGAGGCTGCGCGGTGGCGGAGATGACTCACGGCTCGACGGCCGGAACAGAGGAAGGGATAGGGGACGGCAACGGCACTCACCGTGGGTCGATGATGGAGTCGTTGCCGGCTCGGTGGAGGCTTACGGAACAGCGGGTGTCGCGAGCTCGCGGTGCGCAGGGACGGTAACTTCTCCTCGTTGCGCAGCAGCGGCGACGGCGCTCCTCGGGCGGCCTTCTCCGTTTCTCCTTCTCCGGCTTCTCCTCAGCTCCTTCTCCTCCTTGCTCTCCTTCTCCCTCTTCTCGAGCAGCGGCGGCTAGGGTTGGGAAAACCCCAAGGGGCGAGGCAGACTGGGTGCGGCGGCGGCAGCTCAGGGATATTTATAGGTGGGCGCTAGTGCAACAGGGGAGCCGGGAGCAGGTGCGGAAGGCCGGCGATCGTCGTCGTGCGCTCCTTTACACGCGGCAAGCATCGAGCGCAGGAGCGGCGCGATTTGACATGGAGCGACGGCGGCAGGAGAGAGTGCGAAAGGGAGCGGCGCGACGGGAGTGGCTAGAGGAAGGGGAATATCCTGCCAGGCCGGGCCAGCTTGGCAGCGAGAGGGAAGAGAGGGGAAAGGCGTGTGGGCGAACGGCTGGGCCGGCGGGTGCGCGGAGCTGGGCCGTGGTGTTGGGCCGGCTCGGCTGGGTGTCGGGGTGAGGTCAGTGGGTTGGGCTGGCTAGGGTAGCGAGTTTAGGCCCAGGGTAGGGTAAGGGGTTTGGTTAGTTTGGCTTTTCCTAAATAGGTTTAGCTTTTGAATTTGAATTTGAATGGCCTATTCAAATTCAAATTCCAAACAAATAAACTCCAATAAACCAAATTAAGAGTCAAATCACACTAAGACAAAAATACACCTTAATTTCCAATTAATGTTTTAATTATTCTAGGAATTTGGGAAAGAATTAGAGACCAATCTTAAGGTTTTCTAACTAATAGACAATCATTGCATGAAACTTTTTTAAAATCCACATTTTCGCAAACATATAACATTCCGGAGAAATCCGGGATGTTACATCGACGTTTCGTGTTTTAGGCTTTCAGTGCCGCCTCAAGTTGTCGTGGCTCGGCGGTGGGCAGCCACGATGGCAAAAGAGGGGCAGAGGAAATCGATGGCGGCAGGGCGGACAGGCCGATCCTCCAGATGTTTCTGTTGGAACTGATATCCAGTAGACTTTATTTATCTAATCTATTTTCGCTATTTTTAAACTTTCTCTATTTAATTTTTTATCTTATTATAGCATATGTTTTTTTAATGAAATTAGATAAAACCTCGTAGGATAGGACAAAACCTAAAAGAAAGACATTGTTGTCTTTCTACAGGGATGATATATATGAAAGATCAAGATGATAATGATATGGTTGATTAAAATTCTCAATTAGATAAAAATGAATCAGAAGAAGTGTGGGATATGGATACTACTAGGCCCATCACCGATAAGGTTGTGGGCCGACCCTGAGGTGGCCCACGAGAAACCGCCGACTTGGTGGAAAAGATGAGATGACGTAATTTGGTAGGTTTAGATTAAAACCGACATGTAAACCCTAGGTTGTTGGCCTATATAACTATATAAGGCGGCCTTGGTTACCCCCCGAGGGATATCCCTGGAACCACCTTAAGGATCCCACCCATTGTAACAAAACGCTCGCCCTTGCTTTCTGAAGGTTGGGCAAGTTCCAGCAATACAAACCACCACTGACACAGGACGTAGGGTATTATTCCTCCGGATAGCCTGAACCTATCTAAATCGTGTTCCACGTGTCAACTTCAAGCTACTCAACTTGGCGATCTCCTCCTACAAATCTACCATTCGGGTACTCTCTAGTGGATTGCCGGGTCTTAGATCCGACAGTTGGCGCGCCAGGTAGGGGATTTCACTGAGTTTTTTCATGCAGTTAGCTTGATGGCAGATCGATCCAGCATCACCTTTCCGGCGAGCATGAAGGACAACCCTAAGTTCCTCTCAGACATAAGCTTCTTCGCCGACTGCAGCAGCTCCAGCTCCGCCAGTGCCGACTCGACGCCGATGGAATCTTCACCAGAAAGCTCGGGGGTTTCCCACGATGTCGCCGGGCCACTCCTTCCGCGCATCGAGCAACTTAGCCTCCAGGAACGGATTCCAGATCTGCTTGCTCGACGCTGAGTCCCACCACCCGACGAGATCATCGCCGGGGACCGCGTCAATGCCACCCTCGCTGAGTGCATTGCTCTCTCCGACCAGGCGTTGGATCGTACAAGAAACAGACTTCCCTTCAGACTCAAGAATGCGGCGACAGACTACTCCAGCTGCGATCCATGGCGCATGATTCAGATCCAATATGAAAACTCACCCGGACCCACCACTCATGATCGACGAGTTTGGTGACTATTGTCATCAAAATCAATCGATTCAAGTTGGCGTGATCAAACATTGACGAGTTTGATGGAACCACTGTCCGCGTTGCGGTGTCAGAGTTGAAGTCGAAAACGAGTAGTCGATCCGATATGCGCCAGCAAAAGCGGTCGTACTGCAGGTTCTCCAAATAATAAAAGAAGTCCTGGCGCTAACAGCCAAGCAGAAGACAATCATTATTTTAGTCGTGAACAATAAGGAGGCTGTGCTGCGCTGCACGAAAGTTGTGCACAAATCTATAACAACTATATAATTGATACCCACTAAAAGTCCCATCCATATTTCTCTCCACATGCAAAATGTCCACGTCACCATCCACTAGATCTTCTCTCAACATACAAGCTGTCCACGTCATCATCAACTAGAATTATGAATTTATGTCTTCTACTGATTTTCTACGGCTATGTATTGTGTTAGTCTTTGTGAGTACCATGCTACAAATTTCTAAGTAGTTCTCTCTCAATAAAATGAATGTGTTTTCCTCTACATTGTTGTTTAAAAAAAAATGCAATGCAATCCAATAATTTTAGTGTTTCTACTTTCAAATTGCATCTTTAAATTTTATATAAATTTCCGCTGCAACGCGCGGGGTACCACCTAGTATAGAAAAGAAAGACACATGCGCATAGCTAATTTTAGAAGGCATGCACGTACTGCATGTGCTCCGTTACGAGAGGCTAGCGAGCTATCAAAGGATTCAGCGACTTGTGCATTACCACAAGTCGATAAGTCGGCTTCATCGACAACGGTTTCTTCGGCCACGCGGTCCAACTTTATCTTCATCGGCACTTCAACGGCAACAACTCCATCAATTACTTCGACTCGATCTCTAATCAAGCTAAGTATTTTATTTATTTTAATTTTACGGCTTTTACAAATCGCTATGTGTATAATTTTTTTTCTCTATATCCATGTAACAATTGACGACAGGCTTTGTACACGTTAATGCCTTTTTCGTATAGTTCCAGCTGTTTTACTGTTTCTTTTGTGTCTTGCACGTCTCCTTGGACGGTTATTAAAATTTAAAAATACTCAGATAGCACATGCCTTAATCCGTGAAACCTCAATCTTGTGCGCCGCCTACAACTAAGGCTCCACAAGAGCATTGTAGTCGTGGTAAGCCGTCCTCTCCGTGAGCGGTGGTCAGCAAGACTAGATGTTTAAACGTAATAGGCTAACTACTCGGAAAAATCATGTCGCCCGGCAAGGACGGGACACGCAAGATCTTAATTTGATACTGATATGAGTTCTGAGTTATTTTACATCATACTACATAACGTTTTGTTATGTTCCTTTACAGTTCTGGCGTCCGGCGACCGCTCTGCGTGGCTCGTCTGACCTTACCGAATTCTAGGCCCGGGGACCGGGGCCCGGCGACCGCTCAGCGTGCCTCCCCCGACTCGGGCTGCTCCTAGGCTCGGCGGTTGGCGCCCGGCAACCGCTCCGCCCGTTTCGCCCGACTCGGCCGGCTCCTAGGCTCGGGGGCTGGCGCCCAATGTTGGCACTTCTTACGGTCCAATATCAAGATTGTGAATCTCGGTGCTGGGGTCAGAGTGTTTCAGTGGTTTTTCTTATGGCTCAGTAAAATATATGAATATTCTGTAAGCACGTAGAATTACCGCTGTAGCACTTCACCAATGAGTAATCCGAGGTATCATAATTTATATTTTTCACTTGGAAGCTTATAGCAAGAGTACTAATAATCAGATAATTGAGATTATCAGTGAGGAATATACTACTAACAAGACAGGGTAATAACGGTATTTCATAGGAGTGGATTACTGTGACACACAGCTCAAGGATACTTAGATAGGAAAGAGGACTAGCTAACTGGGAGGACAACGAGACCAGAAAAGGATTCCTAGGCACTTTATCTATCTGGGTCACTCAAGTATAGAGATACAAAAGTTGAGAGAGCAGCACTAAAAGGTTAAGGTTAACTCTACTGCTTTAACGTCGGGAAATGGTGCACACGCCACACAAACAGGGATGAGAAGGTGTGCCACTAACCTCCGCAGAAGGCTCCTACCGATCGAGACTAACGTGGTGGATTACGTAGGGCATATAGTGCTGCTGCCACCTAACGACTACCACACATTCATTGAATTAGATGCAAACCAAGGTTATCGACTAGTCTGGGCACCACACCTACACTAGTTAACAACTACTTACCCCACTAGCAAGAGCAGGCAATCCTGTCAATACCCCAGTGACAGTTCACCACAAGTATTAAGCAGAAACGAGGAACCGGCTAAAGCAAAGACTTAAACAAAACTAGAAGAACTAGAACCACAACTACTATAGTATAAACACGAGAAACTTGCAACTAGAATAAAGTAGAAACAAGATATAAATGACTTGGATATAATGATAAAGATAATCTATATTGATAACTCAGAGTCTACAAAACAAAAGGAAAAGATACAAGAGCTTATACCAGAGCTTCTAAAGACGACTCTGGAACCTCCGAGGCACAGCTCGACTCGACTATAACTCCTAGACTAACCTATCCTAACTGTACTAGTATAAATGAGAGAGTGGAGCTCCTTGGCTTGCGTGTGTGTTGAACCAGGAGGTGAAGCCTTGCATTTATAGGGACTTGAAGGCGGTGGAGCTTGAGTGGCGGCCAAGGAAGCTGGGAGGCGGTGCCGGGAAGTTCGGTGGAACCAAGGGGGTTCAGGTGAACTGGCCCCATTCAGCCGAACTCCCCAGTTTGGCCAAACCATAGATCTGCACCACCTTTGATCCCATGGCTCTGATTTGCTCCCATGGTCGGTTTGGAGGTGGTTGTCGGTTCGGCCAAACCTGCGCTGGGGCTCGGTTGCCCTCCGATGCACCGCCTCTGCCCTTGGATGGCTTGGATTGAGTCCACTTGGTTGGGGTTGTGGTTGTTTGCCCCGGATTGGTGAAGTCATTAGTCCACGTGGCTTGCACCGTCACCACTTCATCATCGTTGATGTGGACTACGTGCATGTGGCCTCCCGATTGTGCTTCACGTCATGTAACCTTCATGGCAGGGGGGTAATCCGGCCGAACCAAGTCGTTCGGCCAAATCAGTCAATTCCGACCCCTGTAGCACGCATTTGTTGATATTGTACCTACACAATGGATACCACACCAAAACTCGTGGAACCTTATTAGAAATAAACCTAAGTACATGGAATGTCACATATAACATATTTTATTCCCGAGAACTGGTGGTCGAAAACGTGCCGTAACGACTGCCAACACCCAGCGACCGCTCCACGCATTTTGCCTGACTCGGTCGGCTCCTAGGCTCGGGGCCTGGCACCTAACGATCCCTCGGCATGCTTTGTTCGATCTCGCTGGCTCCTGGGTTTGGGGGCTGGCGCCCGACGACCCTCAGCATGCTTCGTTCGTCCTCGCCGGCTCCTAGACTCGGGGGCCGGCGCTTAACAATCCCTCAGCGTGCTTCGTTCGACTCGGCCAGCTCCTAGGCTCGGAGGCTGGCGCCCGACGACCGCTCCGCGTGTTTCGTCCGACTTCGCCGACTCCTAGGCCCGGGGGCTCGTGCCCGTGTTGGCGGTCGTTACGGCACGTTTTCGACCACAAATACTCGGGAATAAAAGAGGTTATATGTGACATTTCATGCACTTAGGTTTATTTCTAATAAAGTTCCACAAGTTTTGGTGTGTATCACTTGTGCAGGTACAATATCAATAAATACGTGCTACAGGGGTCGAAATTGTCCGATTCGGCCGAACGACTCCGTTCGGCCAGATTACCCCCCTTAGCTATACATGAAGCAAAGCACAACCGGGAAGCCCTCCATGTCAGCAATGACCAAGCGACGACCATGCAGGCCACGTAGACCACCGCCACATCATCCCTGGACCAAAAACAAAGGAAATCCACAAAGTCCAAGATATCCAAGAAGTCCAGGAGCAAGAGGCGGTGCAAGGGAGGCAAATTGGGCTGAAAGCCCAGTTCGGCCGAACTGCCCAGTGTTGGCACTTCTTACGATCCAATATCAGGATTGTGAATCCCGGTACTGGGGTAAGGGGTGTTTCAGTGGTTTGTCTTATGGCTCAGTAAAATATATAAATATTCTGCAAGCGCACATAATTACCGCTGTAGCACTTCACCAGGGAGTAATCTGAGGTATCATATTTTATATTTCCGTAGGGAAGCTTATGGCAAGAGTGCTAGCAAACAAATATTCGAGACTATTAGAGAGGGGTACACGACTAGCAAGACGGGGGATAACGGTATTGGATAGAAGTGGATATACCGTGACACACAACTCAAGGTAGTCTTAGATAGGAAAGAGAAGGAATAGATAGCTGGGAGGACAACAAGAAGAGATAGAGGATTCCTAGGTACTTTATCTATCTATGCCACTCGGGGTTAGAGATACAGAGGCTGTAGAGCCAGCACTCAGAGGTCAAGGTCAATCCTATGTCTTAACTTCGGGACAGCAGAGCCTACGCCACACAGAAAGGGATGAGAATGGGTGGCATCTACCCTGCACTAGAGGATCCTACAAGCCGAGATGAACGTGATGGGCTACAAAGGTCGTATAGAGCTGTCACCACCTAACGACTACCACCTCCATAGACTCAGGGGCAAACTAAGGTCACTGGCTAGCCTAGGAACCACTCCTAGACTAGTCAATAACTACATACTCCGCTAGCAAGAGCAAGCAACCTTGTCAATACTCTTAGTGACAATTCACCTCAAGTATCAAGCAAGATCGAAGAATGAACTAAGACAAAGACTTAAACAAGATCTAGAAGCACCATAACTAGAACCAACTATAGTCTAAACACGATATAGATGCAACTAGAATAAAGTAGAAGCAAGCTATAAATGATAGAGGCAAAGTGATAAAGATAACTCTATAATGATAACTCAAAGTCTATAAAAGGAAAGGAAAAGATACAATAGCTTATAACAAAGCTTCTGAAGACGACTCCGGAACCTCCGAGGCACAACTCGACTCAACTCTAACTCCCAACTAAACTATCCTAACTATACTAGAGAGAAGTGGAAAATGAGCTCCTTGGCTTGGTGTGTGTGATACAAGGCAATGGACACCTCTATTTATAGCTTGGAGTGGCGGTCGAGGAAGAGTATCAGCCAAAGGACCGAGGCGGTGCCCCCGGCCAATTCGGCCGAATGGATTCGTTCGGCCGAACCATCCATCCTGCACCGCCTTCATCCCACGGCCCTGATCAGCTCCTGGAGGTGGTTGGTGTACTGGGGGCAGTTCGGCTAAACTAGGCTTTCAGCCCAGAATGCCCCCCGTGCACCGCCTCAAGTCTTGGTTTGTCTTGGTTACTTCCTCTTGATGTCCTTTATGTTGTTTTGGCCCAAGGATGATGTGGCACTCATCCATGTGGCATGCACGGTCGTCGCTCGGTCATCGTTCACATGGATGGCCTCCGGTTGTGCTACACATCATTTACGACTATGGGGGGTAACCGGCCGAACGAAGTCCTTCGGCCAAATTGGTCATTTCCGACACCTATAGCACGTATTTCTCATTATTGTACCTGCAAAAGTGAAACACACCAAAACTCATGGATCTTTATTAGAAATAAACCTAGATGTAAGGAATGTCACATATATCCTCTTTTATTCCTGAGTATTGGTGGTCGAAAACGTGTCGTAACGACCGTCAACCCGTAGTTCGGCCGAACCACCCCCAGCTGCAAACCGACTCCCAGGAGCGAATCTATGCCGTGGGAAGCATGGGAGGTGCATCCCACGGTTCGGCCGAACTGGGGGAGTTCGGCCGAACCGGGAGAGTTCGGCCGAACCGGCCTGGATTCGGCTGAACTGGCCGGGCACAACTTTGAGCTCCCTTGCATGCTACTCCATCTCCACCACCTTGCTCCAGCTATAAGTTGAAGGTCCAAGGCATCGGTTCAACACACACCACTTGGGAGCAAGTCTCCAATCACTCTCTTTCAAGATGTAGAGTTAGCCTAGTCTAGCTAGGAGTTAGAGTCAGGGTCGAGCTTCGCTCGGGGTTCCAGAGCCGTCTTCTGGAGTTCTGGTAAAGCTCCTGTATCTTTTCCTTTTCTTTATGCATGACTCTGAATACTTAATATATTATCTTCCGTATTTATTCTGCATTTACTTCGCGGATAATTGTGGAATGTCTAGCCTTGGTTATAGTTGTTGTAGTCTGGTTCTAGAAGTTCTCTCCTAATTCTTTGTCTTAGTTGGTTCCTCGTTTCTGCTCAACACTTGCGGTGAATTGTCATCGGGGTACTGACAGGATTGCTTGCTCTTTCTAGACGAGTGATTACTTATTGTCTAGCATAGGTGTGGTGCATAGTCTAGATAGTAACCTTGGTTTACCCATGATTCAAACGTACGTGTGGTAGTCGTTAGGTGGTGATAACCCTGTCCTCCCACTAGCTAGGCCACTCTTCTATCTATCCTGGATTTCTCCTTGTGTGTGTCAATTGCATATCACTCCTATCATATCCTTTACCCCCGCCTTGTTAGCCGATACTTTAATTAGTAGTTACATCCTTTTTAATAGTCAATACACTTTATCCAATGCTTCCCTGAGGAAATAAATACGATACCTTGGAATACTCCCGGGTGAAATGCTACATCGGTATCCGTGCGCTTGCGGATTTATATCTGTGTCGTAAGAATACCAATAAGCACTCCTTGCACCATTACTAGGATTGGCAATCCTGATAGTGGACCATAAGAAGTGTCAACAAGCATTTCTAGCGTCGTTGCCGAGGAAGCAATTGGTGAAAGATATTGATGATTGACATTGGTGTTTACTGATTGAATTTACCGCTAGCATTAGCGGGATTACCCCTGTTTGTTTGAGTGTGTATT
The DNA here is from genome assembly GCA_033239725.1 of Echinochloa phyllopogon. NCBI lineage: Eukaryota > Viridiplantae > Streptophyta > Magnoliopsida > Poales > Poaceae > Echinochloa > Echinochloa phyllopogon. The sequence continues at coordinate 14,007,821 of BTCW01000015.1, read as the reverse complement.
AAACAGGAGGAATCAGAGAGCCCAGGGTGCCCGATCATGCAGGATCTGTCAGTGTCTGCCCCTGTCTACTGCGATGTGTACACATTTTTCGAGAAGAAAAATTCTCACAAGTATATGTTTATATAAAAATAATATATTATCATGACCATGTGCTGAATGAAAGGAAGATCGTTGTCATGGAAGAAAAAGAAAATCGAATATGACGGACGAACGATGCTGGATCACCGCAATTCCATCTTAAATTGTCGGTAACGGCGAAGAAAAATCAAGGTATGTGATATAGTCCTACTCTTAGACTTTAAATTTTGAGTACCTGCTAGGAGGTAACCTATGCATTATCCCTTTAATTTTTGCATTATCCACTGCAAGTTTGCTTTCAAACATTCAATTTCTATGCCTTCTTTTTGAATGGGTGGCTCCTCGACTTTGAACTGTATTCGGGCACTATGCCTAGTCTAGATAGGTAGTAATGTATTTTTGCTGCCTATTTATTCGATGTTCTTAGTCCAACTCATGGCAGCCCCTATTTCGTGTCGGTGATTTCCAAGCGTGGTTGGTTCACCGTCTATAGGGTTAAATGGGTCTGTCTCCGACCATGCCTTGGAAAAGGATGATCAGTTTGCGCCATGAGAAACGCCAGGCTTAGAAATTCATGCATTCTATCACCCCATTTTTTTCAAACCCACTGCATGTTTCCCATTCTTTCATTCGCATTCATTCACCCTATCACTTTGCATTTAAAAATATAAAAAAATAAATAAATAAAAGAAACAATCGAGCAACAACTAGATTTAGGCCAAGGTGTGTATGCATGCAAGCCTTCATCGGAGGCTAGTGGCCAAACTTCACCTAGCCTGGCCAATTTTTGCTCATCTTTGCGCTGTTGTGCAAGAGAGGAGACGTACTATATGCCCCACTCCTTTGCCGCTCCACCAGCTTGGTTTGGAACCTTGTATCGTCGCATCGATTACACTCAAGCTGGTTTCGCGGCATTTCACGAGTTGGCATATTTGAGTGCCGAACCCCTTTGCCACACCCACGACCGTGCATCCCTGCACGACAACATCAACACGGAGGAGGACTCAGCCAACAACGTGCAGTCACATCAGCGTTGCTGTTCATCAATCCTGAAAGTCTTCATCATCAGATGCCAACGTTGAGCATACTCAGGTACGTGAAAAGGTTTTTGCTTTTTACCTAATTAAAGCAAAGTTCATATGCTCATATTCGATCTCCACGTGAATATCTCTTGATGCTTTCATGCCACCTTTATCTATTTTGGTTTGCATTTGTTTGAATGTATGATCGATAATACATTCATAAGCTCTTTAAATTAAGCATGGTGCTTAGGTTAATTTGCTTTCTTTAATCAAATTAGACATGGTGTCAAAATTTGATTAATGAACCTTTAGAGCAATACTTCCATGGATATTGGTTGTATGTATGGATTAACCCCTATAGAAAAATTCAATTTTGAATGGGAAGTCCCCAAATTCACTTCACACCGGAGATGAGCTGAAGTCGTCGATACATTTGAAGCCCAAGGTTGAGCGATCGTCCCAGGTACGCACATTTTTATTAGTAAATTACAAATTACCTGGACAGGTCGAAGCAACTCCACCAAAGGCAACACTGGGAAAGAAAAAAAAATTCACCGCCACCTACATCAAGAAAAAAATCATAATCGGGTGGCTGAAGAAAGAAGTTGCATCATCTGAAACATCCTCTCCAGATCGGACGGTGATAAGGTCAATTGAAGGATGGAGAAGTCCCGCTCATGGACTTAAAACATGAGCTCTCGCCTTGAGGTAAACCGGTATGTACCCCATATTTCCCTTTGCAAAATTTTATTTCCATCATTGCATTTGCATATTTCCCTTTCTATATGTGAATCACCCTTGCATTAGAATTAAGAGAGCGAAAAGAAAATTTTTCGGGTAGTGGGTGGCTCAGCCGATCTCTCTAGTTCGGTCGAACCTACCCCTCTGCCCAATTGTGCACTAACCTGCAGGTTTATAGTCAGCTAGATACATCATTCACCTCCAAATCCTTTCATCATGTGCCAAATACTCCATTTGTAATATCCTTCCACCCAGCACTCTAAGCATGCAGACCCATCCATCCAGAGAAAAATTTCATGCAAATCCCATGCTTGGTTAGTTCGGCCGATAGTCTCACCCTTGACCGAACCTGACCTGCACCTTCTTCCATGAAATTTACCCAACCAACACAAAAGTATGGTCTCCACCACTCCACATAGCTGCACACTTCATTCCATCACAATCATTGTAGCATGGGAGTGTTGTGATCCCTCTGATCCTTTGGTCGTGTCATCCTATCCACAAAGTCCATTAAAGTTCTCATGCCTTAGTGCTGGACAAAGCTCGTAAGAGGAGGCCAATAGGCTGAACACTATCGGGGTGGTTCATTCGAGCCATGGTGTTCAGCTGAGTTCCTTCTCCTCTCACTTGCCTATGGGTGACACTCTGGATGCATGGAGGAAGCTTGCTCCATTCAGGTTTGCACTTGTACATTCCTTGAATACATTTCTCTCTCAATTCTATGGAATGCTCGATTCACTTGCATGATTAAAAACATAACAAACAAAACTATTTCTTTTTTCTTCATTATGCTGCTTCTTGAAAACGGTTTGCGGAGGTCTTAACTTACCCCACAAGAAGGGCTAACATTTTGTGGAGGTTAAATCCCTGCAAAAACAACAAACCCCAAACAACTAAATGTTCAACTTATGATTCCATGATCCTTCGGGTATTGTCGTTCTAACATTTTGCAGGCAACATCTCGTGGTCTCTATTCCTAAGGACAATCAAGCACATTTGATACTCGAGCATTGATGAGGCTAGGGACACTCCCCTACATCATCACATGTCTCGGCACTGATGAAGGCCATGTCAGAGATCACTGACACCGATGTTCCAAGCCAAGCTTGGGGGAGAGGACCCCCACGAGGTAAGTCCCAACCGTATCATTGCAAGCTGCATCTTTGATCTGTTTTTGCTTCTATTTCAGTTGAAATAATTAAAAAATACCAAAAATATTTTCTTTCGAATAAATAACTCCCAACTATGCATGGAATGAACCATATGCCTCTCACCTTGGAAATGATGAATAGTTGCTATGTCGTTAATCTTGCAAGTACTTTGTTTCAACTAGTTGCTATGTAGTACTTCAGTTAATTGGCATGAGTAAAAATGAACCTGAAAATCTTGTAGGAGCACATGCTTTATTCCAAGTCTAAGTTGTTGTGAGGAATGATATAGTGAGATTTGGTTGAATTCTTGCTTTTGCTCTTAATAAGGTGAAAATCTTGGATGTTTTATGTTTTCAAAAATAAAATGAAGTTCCTCATTGGTCAAAAATACCTACCAAAGCCATATGATAAGCTTAGTTGAAAACCTTCTACTCATATGCTACTTGTTATCTTAGTGAGCTTTGTCAAATTGTTGTGATCATTGTGAGGAACCTTTCATGCTTTCAAGATCGAGATTCACATACACACCACCTCTCACTTGCAATTCCTACACTGGGAGTTAGCAATTATTGCCATCATCCATCCACAAAATAAATGCTCCATGTTCTATGATTCCCTCTCCAAATATCCTTGATAGAGGCATGGGCTATGCAAAAATAAGAAAAAGAAAAGCATGCCAAAGCGCATCACAAAAATGAGAAAAAGAAAAGCATGCCAAAGGCATGAAAAAAATATTGAGAAAAAGAAGAAAAAGAAAGATATCCCATGTTCTCAAAAATAAATCAAGGGGAGGAAGAATCATGCCAAGGAGTTTCCACCATATTCCACTCCACATATTCCACACACTTGCACTACTTGATCTAAATGTATGATTTGATCTTCCAAAGGTCTGGTCATTGACTTAGCAAAATATAAGATGCAATGATGCCTTCATCCATCTTCCCTACCTGATCCACACAAAAGCTTTAGTAGAATTTAGGATAAAAGAAGGCACAAACCTTTGGTGAGGACACAAATACCACTTGAGCGATCGAGTGTGCCAACTAAGGAACTAAGTGATTTTCAAAAAAAAAATTGTCGAAAAACTCCGAGATGGGATCCTGAAAAGAGCAGGAGTGGAATAAAACTTGATCAAACTGTTCATCCTTTCAACCACCCAAGACAAGTAAATTGCTATACGTCCCATAGGTAACAAGGTAAGTTATAACTTAGCCAATGATTCGAGTATTATATTATACTAGTTGTAAATAAATATTACCTACAAGATATTGACATTGTAGCAACTCCTGATCCACCGAGCCCAAAGTTTCTATTTTTGCTCAAGGACGAGCAAAGGTCTAAGCTTGGGGGAGCTTGTTGGCGGTCGTTACGGCACGTTTTCGACCACCAATACTCGGGAATAAAAGAGGTTATATCTGACATTTCATGCACTTAGGTTTATTTCTAATAAAGTTCCATGAGTTTTGGTGTGTATCACTTGTGTAGGTACAATATCAACAAATACGTGCTACAGGGGTCGGAATTGACCGATTCGGCCGAACGACTCCATTCGGCCGGATTACCCCCCTTAGCCATACATGAAGCAAAGCACAACCGGGAGGCCGTCCATGTCAGCAATGACCAAGCGACGACCGTGCAGGCCATGTAGACCACCGCCACATCATCCCAGGACCCAAATTACATGAAGTTCACCAAGTCCAAGATATCCAAGAAGTCCAGGAGCAAGAGGCGGTGCATGGGATGCGAATTGGGCTGAAAGCCCAATTCGACCGAACCACCCCCAGCTGCAAACCGCCTCCTAGGAGCAAATTTAGGCCGTGGGAAGCAAGGGCGATGCATCCCACGGTTCGGCCAAACTAGGGGAGTTCGTCCGAACCGACCCAGTTCACCCGAATCCCCTGGATTCGGCCGAACTGGCCGGGCACCGCCTTGAGCTCCCTTGCATGCTACTCCAACTCCACCGCCTTGCTCCAGCTATAAATTGAAGGTCCAAGGCTCTGATTCAACACACAACACTTGGGAGCAAGTCTCCAATCACTCTCTTTCAAGCTATAGAGTTAGCCTAGTCTAGCTGGGAGGGTCGAGCTTCGCTCGGGGTTCTAGAGCCGTCTCCTGGAGTTATGGTAAAGCTCTTGTATCTTTTCCTTTTCTTTATGCAAGACTTTGAGTATTTAATTTATTATCTTTCGCATTTATTCTGCATTTACAGATAATTGTGGAATGTCTAGCCTTGGTTATAGCTGTTGTAGTCTGGTTCTAGAAGTTCTCTCCTAATTTTTTGTCTTAGCTGGTTCCTTGTTTCTACTCAACACTTGCAATGAATTGTCACCGGGGTACTGACATGATTGCTTGCTCTTTCTAGGCGAGTGAGTAGTTATTGTCTAGCAGAGGTGTGGTGCCTAGTATAGATAGTAACATTGGTTTACCCCTGATTCAAACGTACGTGTGGTAGTCATTAGGTGGTGACAGCCCGATACAGCTTTCGTAATCCACCACGTCGGTGTCAGCCCATAGGAACCTGAGAGGCTATTAGTGGCTCCCCATTCTCGTCCCTTTTTGGGAGTCACGTGCACCTTATCCCGACGCTAAGACAACAGAACTAGGAAAATAACCATAGATGCCATTCTTCATTTAGACGTAACCTTTGCCGGAGATATTTCTAAGTTATTGAAAGTATATAGGAATCCTTTCCTATCTCGTTTTCCTCCCACTAGCTAGGCCACTCTTCTATCTATCCTAGTTTTCTCCTTGTGTGTGTCAACTGCATATCACTCCTATCATATCCTTTACCCCCGCCTTGTTAGCCGGTACTTTAATTAGTAGTTTCATCCTTGTTAATAGTCAATACACTTTATTCAATGCTTCCCTGAGGAAATAAATATGATATCTTGTAATACTCCCGGGTGAAATGCTACATCGGTATTCGTGCGCTTGCAGATTTATATCTGTGCCGTAAGAATACCAATAAGCACTACTTGCACCATTACAAGGATTGGCAATCCTAACAGTGGACCGTAAGAAGTGTCAACAGCCTGCGACAGCTCCGCCTGGCTCGCCTTACTCGGCCGGCTCCTAGGCTCGGGGGCTGTCGCCCGGTGACCGCTCCGTGTGTTTTGCCCCACTTGGCCGGCTCCTAGGCTCGAGGGCTGACGCATAACAATCCCTCACCGTGCTTTGTTTGACTCGGCCGGCTCCTAGGCTCGGAGGCTGGCGCTCAACGACCACTACGCGTGTTTCGTCTGACTTCGCCGACTCCTAGGCCCGTGGATTGGTGCCCGCGATCGCTCCGCATGGCTCGCCCGACTCATCCGGCTCCTAGGCTCAAGGGCTGGCGCCCGGTGACCGCTCCGTGTGTTTGCCCCCACTTGGCTGGCTCCTAGGCTCGGGGGCTGGTGCCCGGTGTCACACCCAGATTTACTCACAAACCCGAATGCTGCCATATGTGTGCCCAGGAAGTCCACAGAACACATATAGCTTACAAATATGGAAAATGAGAGTACATATGCTCTAATAAAACATTTTAGATCAAAGTTTACCTAAATAAAGCACAGCGGAAGTCTATTTCTCTCGACAGGTAGAGCCTCAAGCCCACAGGGACACCGACTGGTTGACCACAGCTCAGAAGTATTGAAATCCCAGAAAACTCGGTAGTTGTCTCAATCACTGATCCATTTGTTACCCATCCGGGATTTTGTTGAATATTGACAAGTGTAAGTAAACAATTACTTAGCAAGTATAGCACGTGTATGAAGGCTCAAAATAGGCTAGACACGGCTTAACTGCATTAGCATTTTTAGTTGGTTCATTTTAACATTTAACAAATTACTACAAGTGAATGAAACCCGGTTGTAACCCAATTAATAAGTATAAGTGACATTAAACATAAATAAACATCATCTTCTAATCAAAAAGGATCCATGCGGCTCGTGACCCTGAGCAAGGCTATCATGATAGATTATACACTCTGCAGAGGTTTCGCCCTTTACCCACCAGTCGCGTAAAAGTTCAAATGAAATTTGCACCCAACCACGCACATCAACACTTCTGAGGTGTGACTGCATAGGGACGCTACGAGGTTTTTCACAAGACACCCTAACAAAACAGTAGCCACTATGGTACAACACAGGCAGCATGATCCAAGGCACCGAGATTGACTGACTCTCAGGGCGCAGCGATAAGAGGGTCAATGGCGTCCAGAGCGCGGGCACGCATGCTAACAAGTACAAGAGCACGGCGTGCGGAGTTCCCATACCACAGGGACTCCCGACACGGGACTGTGCCCGACAAGACATAGCCGACGGTACCCCCGTCATCGGTCCCGTCGGTAACTACTGTCAAGCTAGAGCCGTACAAGTTACTTGATCAAGACTAGAGCCTTAATAGTTCTAGCAGTGGCGACAGGCTCCTGGGTTGCCGCTTTAAGAACCGGACCTTACGGAGAGACACTGGGGCAAAGCACACAACACATGCCCAGTTCCCTAAACCATGTTGCTAAAAAGCAAGTTTTATCATTAAGTTAAAGTGAACCATTAAGTCATGATCAACAAAATAATAATGATGAAAGTAGCTGCGCATAGCAAAGATTCTACCCATATGCAATAATCCCAAGGTGACAAGGACAAGAGTATACAAACTAGGTACAACCTTAATAGGACAACAACTTAGACACATGCATATGAAAGTAAATGAACATAAAAGGTGTGTTTAGGTAGCAAGGATTGTACATGCTATAACTTTCCTCAAATCCATTATAATTACTCATAACCTTCAAATCTTGATCTTCAAACTCTTCTGCTTGAAATTTCTCGATGACGTTCCTCTACTCGCAGGATCATCGAGCGCAGCACGCAGCTAAATAAGAAAGCAAACAATATACAACTAAGAATAGTACACCAATCAAAATATAAGCTTTAAAGGAGCGTGCTAAAGGATAGGGCTCGAGGCTACGGTCACGTGAGCGCAAGAATCGCTGAAAACGGAGCTACGGTTGAAAAGATACAACTATCGGAAGATTTGGATTATAAAAGAAAATAAAAGACTATATGCTTGATTAATTTTAATTAAATAAATAATAAAAAAATATATTTCAGAGAGACATCTTATGTTGGAATTAACTTAATTCTATCTGAATTTGTAAAATGAGATAAAACTAATAATATTTTATTTATAAAAGTTTATGTGGAATTTATACAATTTAATATTTAACTTTAGTAAAACAGGCATGTGAGAGCGACTAATCGAATAATAAGATATTTTGTATTGAACTAGTCAATATTATAATAAAAATATATTCATGTTGATATTAATCAATATTGATGAAAACTCGGAGTTTAACTCTAAGTAGATTTTAATTAGAAAATATAGCTTTAAATAAACATTAATCAAATTAAAATTCATTTATAAAAAACCGAGATATCACCTAGTTATGTTTTATTTATGAAAATAATTGGATAAATATTAATCAAATTTATTTTAGCATTTAAAAGGCAAGTATAAATCTTAATTATATTTTAGTATAGAAAACATATTTAAATATTCTTTAGTCAAATTAATATTTAAATAAAATTCAGAAACACGTGAAATAGTAAATATGAGTACTAACGTGTACTTTGAGTTTATACGAATCTAACGCAACTTGAACGAGTTGAAACAGAGCTAAAACGCGGAAACCAGAGCTTAAACAAGATTGCAGGGACCTAATCGTAATTATCCGTACATTCCAGGGGGTAGCTAGGGTTTTTCGCAAAGAACAGGGAACAGTGCATGCATTTAGGGTTATCCTCGGGGTTAGATCCGCAAAAGGGGCTCGGCTGGGTTTAAGTTTTAAGGGGGAAAACTTGCAGGGGGTTATTTGCAAAAATCGATCTAAAGTTAACAGGAATCTCCAGGGGTCTAATCGCAAAAATGTCCATCTTCTTCCTCGCGACAGGAAGGGGAGCTTCTCGCCGGCGTTCGGGCGGCTCGGCTCGCCGGCGCTCCGGGGGGGTGGGCGGCCTAGGCGAGGTGCGCAACAGGGAGAGGTGGACGAGAGGAACTCGGCGAGGCGCTCACCAGCGGCGGAGGTGCCCGGACTTTGGCTCCCGGTGGAGACAGAGGACCGACGACGGCGGCTCGTGCGGGGAGAGGTGCTCCTGTGGTGGGGCGGCGACGAGGACCAGCTGGGGAGCTCCAGTGCGGCGCGAGGAAGCTCGGGGAGGCTTCGGCTCCGCCCGGGGGATCTCAACGGCGGCTGAACGGCGCCTATGGTGCAGCGGCGGCGCTCGGCGGCGCTATGCAGAGAGGAGGCAGCGCTGCGGGAGGGGCGAGGACATGCTAGGGCAGCGGGGCGCGGGGGAGGGGGGAGCAGGGCCTCGGGGCACGCGGCTTTGAAGGGGCGCGGACGCCGAGAGTAACGAAGGCGGCGGCGGAAATCGCGGCGGCGGCGTGACGCGTCGTGCGCGGGAGGGGCAGGCGTGCGGGGTGGGCCGCGCGGAGGCGCACTAGGCCTGCGCGAAGCTGGGCCGGGTGCTGGTTTGGGCCGAGCGGTGGGTGAGCCGAGGGGCTGGGCCGGAGCTGAGAAAAATAAGGAGGGGCAAAAGTGGACTAAGTGAAAAGTTCAGGGGTCAAAATCGAGCTCGGCCGGAGGTGTGGAGCACGGCGAGCTGGGTCGTCTCGTGGAGCCCGAATCGAGCTGGGCGGGGAAAGGGGGACAGGGTTAAGGTTGGGCTGGGTTTTGTTGGGCTAGGCCCGTTTAGGGATTTTGGATTTCCTTTTTATTTTCAGAAATTATTTTTTTTGCAAAGATAAATCTAGAAAATTCTAGATAAATCATTTAAGCCCCGAAAAATGATCTGAAAATTCCAAAAATTCCAAGAAAAATCCCGAAGATAGATTTGGACATGAGGAACTCAAATAAAATATTTGGAGCTCATGAAAAAGATTTTAGCACCTTCCAAAAATTGGAATTAGCTAAAAGAAAATAGGAATAAATCCGAGAAAACTTTCGAAAAATCCCTGAAGGCTTCTAAACGTATTTTAGAAACTTTACACGCATAAAACTACTAAATGCAACCAGCATGAATGCAGGGCTCTCAAAGTTAAACCTACATTGTTTTATTTTGATTTAGAAAAATTGTTTTTCCTATACTAAATTCCCTGCAACTTAAACAAAGTTGAGGAAAATTTTAAAATTAGTGGGAAATATTTATTTAATTAATCTTCAAAATCACATCCTGAAATCCAAAAATTTCAGGGTGTCACACCCGACAACCGCTCCGCTCGTTTCGCCCAACACCCTGGCTCCTAGGCTCGGGTGGTAGCGCATAACGATGACTCAACGTGCTTCGCCTGAACTTGCCGGCTCCTAGACTCGGGGGCTGGCGCCCGACGACCAATACACGTGCTTCGCCCAACTCGGCTCGCTGAAAGGATCAACACTAGGCCTAGGGGGGTGAATAGGCGCAACTGAAAATTATCAAAAATAACTTCACAAACTGTCAGATGAACCGTAATATCCGGTAGCATCCGGAATTTTCTGCCAAATTACCGAAAATTTTCGCCTGCTACCGAAAATGTCTGGTGAAGACTCGTGAACTAAATCACAAGGTGAATAAGAGAAAAAACAACAAATCTATAAAGATCAATATGTTGTTATGGAAGTAGATAACCCTCTGGAACCTTTACTTGTAGCTAGCACTTGGCAAATATATAGATCCAGACAAAAGGGTGAAATAGCTAGCAAGAACACGATGAACTATATGAACACGACGAACAATGATCATAATGAAGACAGAAGATTTAACCCAAAGTTAACTTCCACAAAGGAAGCTACGTCTCCATTGAGGGCCTACGAAAGGCAGGCTTATCAACTCCAAGCCACTTTCCTCCACTTAGTCACCACAAAGGAGTTAAGTGCACTTACTAGTAAATCCACGAAGGATGGGTGATACAAACTTCCGAGGCGAATCCACAAGCTTGCTTGGGTGCCCTCGGCAACGCCTAATCGGCTAGGGGATGAATCCCCAAGAGTAACAAATAATGTTACCGAAGAATCACGAACTTGATGCTCAAGAGGAGGGAGAACGAAACTTGAATCACTTAGGTCAAGTCCCTCAACCAACACACCACTACACACTTGGAAATCGAAGCAAGGAGTGTTGGGAGAGCTCTTCGAAGCTCGAGAGAGGTTAGGGTTCATCAACTGAGCTAAGGGGGCAGAAATGTGGAGTGGGAGTGGGTATATATAGCTCTCTCATAAATGTGACCGTTGGGGCGAGTTATATCGGAAATTTCCGTCGAAGATCACCGGATATTTCCATCGCACTTGTCGAAAATATACGCCAATCACCGAAAATTTCCAGTGAGGAGTCAATGTGTGAAGGACCTTGAAGATCTACGGTGTTCATCGGAAATTTTCGATGCTCGTCGGAAATTTCCGATAGCACAACAGCAACAACTTGAATGTGTGTGTGTTTGTTCACAAGGACTTTTGGGAATAGGTTATAGAAAGATATTTGAGCATCAAAGTCACATGATATCAGGATTACCTATCCCTCTTGATAGTACGGTGGTCCTATACTCAAATTCAAACTAAAAATGAAATTTAAAACTTTCAAAAGCATTCTTCCCCATAGGAATAAGAATTGGGCACCCTCCTTTTACATTTCTTCTCTTTCCTTTTTATTTTATCCCTGCACATCTTATTCAAGGCATTATATCCAAATTTCTATTATCATTAATCACCAAAATTTATTAAATGCCTAGATGCACTTTCAATCTCCCCCTTTTTGGTGATTGATGACAATACAAATTTGGTTTGACAAGATGGAGATAAACAACAAGTGTTGTATCCAACATATCCCAAAATGCTCCCCCTAAATATGTGCATATTCAACTTTGTAGAAGCCTCAAATGCTTAGGCACATATTTAGCAAGAACATCTTAGAAACATTGCATACAATAGCCTAGAAAATTGTAAACAAAAGTATATATATGACATGGATTAGCACAAACAGCTAGAGAAGGTACTCAACACCTCTACCGGAAATTTCCGATGAAACTTAGCGGAAATTTCCGTCGCATATGTCGAATGGAAATTTCCGATAGACTTGCTAACAGAAAAGAAACAAAGTCACCACAACACAATTTATCAAATCTAGGTACAAGTTCAATGAAAAATAACGAGTTTCCAACCTAGCACATAGAGTTCACAAACAACACAAAGTTCAGTAGCACACGAGGGCTAGAAATTAAGATACAAGACGATGCGACATAGAATTCTTCTTCTCCCCCTTTGGCATCATGCACCAAAAAGGAAAAGAAGGACATGGAAAAGCAAATCCGCATCATGGAGTGGCTTCATCATCCTCATCATCATCGTCGCCATCATCATCATCAGCGGTGTAGACTCCATCTCCCCTACAGGGCTCCATCTCTTCGGTGTCCTCTTCTTCGATGGTGTGAGTGGAAGCGCGACGATGAGGGCGAGAAGAGGTACCAGCGGCAGGAGGACTCGAAGGACCCTCTTCATTTTCAAAATCTGACCATTGATCCTCAAAGTTTGTAAGTTCACGAATAGGACAATGAGGGAGACCGGCATGAGCTTGGAGCTCCTTGATGCCCTTCCGATTTTTGTTGATTTCCATGGCATTGTGCTTGCACAGTTGAAATAAGGCCCGAAAAGCTCTCATCACTTTGCTTTGCTTGGGGTGAGGAGGCGATGGTCCATGTGAAGCCCCCGCCGTCCTAGAAGCTGCAACACGAGAGGACTCAACACGAGGATGACCCTTGGTTTTTCTTATGGTCCTAGGAGGAGGAGGTGGAGCTGTCCCTCACTTTTTCATAACCCAAAGACGCATATGAGAGTGATCCTTGGGAATGTTTATCTTGGTGGTGGTCTCATTGAGATACATCACATCGGGAGTGTATGGAAGACAACGCTCGGAGTCCGAAGCGCCCTCGATGATCTCATTCCAACACGAGGATGACCCTTGGTTTTTCTTATGGTCCTAGGAGGAGGAGGTGGAGCTGTCCCTCACTTTTTCATAACCCAAAGACGCTTATGAGAGTGATCCTTGGGAATGTTTATCTTGGTGGTGGTCTCATTGAGATACATCACATCGGGAGTGTATGGAAGACAACGCTCGGAGTCCGAAGCGCCCTCGATGATCTCATTCCATATGAAGTCTGAGACGCTAAAGTCATCACCATCAGGACAAAGTCGTGCAAGGAGATTTCTTGTATGTGCTAGAAGAGATGAGCCATCTCCTTTCTTGATGGTGAGTGTAGTGCGAAGAATCTTGTTCATGTAGTGAAAGTATGGCTGCAAGTGAGTGATATATCCATTGGCCTCTTTTCTTGCCTCATACTTGAACTGAATTTCATCATGATAAAGAGTGCGAGCATTAAACACGGATGGCTTCTCTGAATCAGCACGTCCAAACCCAAGGAGGTGAGCAAAATCCTTGAAGGCTGCTTCATACCATGTGCTTTTAGTCATCCAATAGATGGTCTTCTTGTTAGGACTATGATAGAGAGTAGCATAAAACTGAAGCACAATCTCCGCATTCCAATCATATTGCCCATGAGATCATATACTCCTTTCTCTTTGCACACATCAATCACAAGATCTCAATCAGGGTGACGAGCGTTATTCATGTATTCCCAATCAATCCACTGCATATCCACAAGTGGTTCCTCATGTGAAAGAAGCACCGAGAAATAGAAGTAAACATGAAACTGAGTGTAAAAATGATAATCAAGACAAGCATCCTTAGTAAAGATGAGTGGGCACTCCTCACGTCTCATTTTGCGACAATCAACCACTTGCTTACGGTAATTGATAGGTAACCTTGGAGTTACACCACCAATTCCGGTCAAAGGAGGACGCTTCTTAGGAATCACACTTACTTGAGTGTATCCATCATTGTTGATTGTAACCCTTGGAGGAGTGTGAGGACAATCAAGCTTCTGTCAGTTGGGATCATCAAAGCCTTGCGTGTCAGCTGCACGAATTTGAGCCTCGGTTGGTTCATCATCCTCTTCTTCTTCTTCCTCAACTCTAGGTTGTGATCGAGAGGAGCTGCCACCTTTCTTGCCCTTCCCTTTTCCACAAATGGGCTGTGCCTTGCTGCGGCGAGGAGGAAGTTCCCCACCACATGCCACATTTGCAACTTGAGGTGCCTGAGCGGTGCGGGCAGACGATCGGGTTGGGTCCGAGTTGATTTGCATGCCCCCGCCTTGACTCGACCACTAGGGGTAGTCATCTTTGGCACTGACTCAATGGGATGTGCTTGAGCATCATTACTTTTAGATGGTGGAAAGGTAGCTGAAGAAGGCGCACTAGTCGTACTCGTGTCACAAAATATCCTTCACAATTTCCTTCGTAAGATTGGGGTCATTGGAATCCATAAGCTCAGCTTGTAGATAAGCATGTGATGGAATGAGACACACTGGAACAAAAGGAGAGTATCAACTATTCACTAGATCACGAGAATTTAAGAATGAGTTGCTGTCTGTCGGAGATTTCCGCTGGTTTTACCCGAAATTTCTGATAGTTACCGAAAATTTCCGGTGAAATCGACGGAAATTTCTGACAGGCAGAAATTCAATCCTCGATTTGCATAATCTATTAGATATTCAATGAAAGCTCTAGAGATTGTAGATCCAGGTAATGAAGGTATGATACAGCAGATTTTGTACATGCAAAACATCTGCAAGAGCCTTGAAAAAGAGATCGGGTAACCCTAGTTTTTGTGAATCACGTTCATGAAGAAACACACTATAACTTGCAATGTAGATCACTTAATCCATATAGGAGCATGGGATATGGCTCGAAGAACATGGTCATGGTGCATCTATAAGGGGACTTTAGGGTTTTATATCGAAAAACATGACGAGATACCTTGAGAGCTCCCTGAAACCGAAGAACGAACAATGAAGAAGGAATGAAAAAGGTTCCTTCGGCCTTGATGAATCCTTGACGAAGTACTCCACCAAATCTTGGAAGTTTTTAGCGGTGGAAAGGGAAAATCGCCAAGGGAGAGGTGTTGGGAGCGAGAGAGGCTTTGGCGGCGAGTATGAGAGATATGAGAGAGATGAGCTCGGGGCTAGGTTTAAGTGGGGGTTATGTCCTGCGTGGCACCAGAAATTTCCGCTAAAACACCAAAAATTTCCGATGGAGATCGGGGAAAACACAGACTGTCAGAAATTTCCGATGAACACCGAAAATTTCCGTCGCATTTGCCAAAAATTTCCGCCGTTCATCGGTGATTTCCGATAATCTCCAGCAGGAACGAGTTAAGAGATTCAGCCACTTGATTGAGATAGATAGTGTGCTACTAAACTAGATATCACCTCAATGTGTGACCAGCCACAATCAAGCAAGAAGATCAATGGTCACACTTGAGTTGACGGGATCAAAAGGATCAAAATCCAAATCTTTTCAAGAACAAGAGACATATATAAGTTTGAAGAGCTTTTATTTACAAACCTATACTATGAGCACTCAAACATGTGCAAGAAAGTTCCATGCTTCAATTGCTTGATTTGAAAACCAAGAAAGAATTTCAATTCTCCCATCATTGACATCTCAAATCTCTTGGTCATTACCCTACTATATTCTTCACAAAAATTTTCGTTAGTAGAACCAAAGATAATGTCATCAACATAAATTTGACAAACAAACAAATCTTTGTCTATTTTTTGAGTGAAGAGGGTAGAATCCGCTTTACCCATTACAAAGCCATTCTTAAGAAGAAATTCCTTAAGGCATTCATACCATGCTCTTGGGGCTTGCTTGAGCCCATAGAGCGCCTTATGGATCTTGTAGACGTAGTCGGGATGCTTGGGGTCTTCAAAGCCCAGTGGTTTCTCCACATATACCAACTCGGATAGAGGGACATTAAAAAGGCACTCTTTACATCCATTTGATAAAGCTTGAAGCTGTGATGTGAGACATAAGCTAATAGAATGCGAATGGATTCAAGCCTTGCCACCGGGGCATAAGTTTCACCAAAATCAAGACCTTCAATTTGAGTGAATCCTTGAGCAACCAATCTAGCCTTGTTTCTTGTGACAACCCCATTTTCATCTTGTTTGTTCTGGAAAACCCACTTGGTGCCAATCACATTTTGCTTGGGCCTTGGGACCAATTCCTAAACTTAATTTCTTGTGAAGTTATTCAACTCTTCTTGCATTGCAATGACCCAATCCGCATCACCAAAAGCTTCTTCTACCTTAAGAGGCTCCAAAGACGAAACAAACGAGTAACATCTACAACAATTTGCTAAACGAGAACGAGTGGTTACCCCTCTTTGGATGCTCCCTAGAATGTTATCAACGGGATGATCCCGTTGAACGCTTTGATGAACTCTTGGGTGTGAAAATGTTGATTGACATTGAATTGGTCCATCTTCATCCTCTTCATTGTGAGATTCATCAACTTGAGCATCCTCACCTAAAACTCCCCCTTGATCATTGCCATGATCATGATCGTCACCATGAGCTTGAACTTGATCTTGAAGGGAACTTGGTGGTTCAACTCTTGTCGATGATAAAGGACCACTATTAACATTGATTTCCGGAGCTTGGGCTAACTCTTGATCTTCAACTTGAACTTCACGAGGCCTCACTTCTCCTAGTCCTATTCTCATGATGGATTGGCTAGGAGGTTCTTCGTCATCTACAAGGTCATTTTTGACTTGCTCTACTTGAGAGCCGTTTGATTCATCAAATTTCACATCTACCGTGACCTCAACACAACCGGTGGTTTTGTTGAAGACACGATAGGTGTGTTCGTTAGTACCATAACCAAGTAAAAACCCTTCATCAACCATTGGTGCAAACTTTAAGCTTTTGGTTCTCTTGTTAAGAATGTAACATTTGCAACCAAAGACTTGAAAGTAATGCACCTTAGGTTTCTTACTGGTGAGGATCTCGTACGGAGTCTTGCCCAAGTACCTTTGAAGATAGAGGCGATTGGTGGCATGGCAAGCCGTGTTGATCGCCTCGGCCCAAAAGATATCCGGAGTCTTGTATTCATCAAGCATGGTTCTTACCATTTCAATTAAGGTCCGGTTCTTTCTCTCAACAATGCCATTTCGTTGAGGTGTGTATGGAGCGGTGAGCTCATGATTGATGCCTTCTTCATCAAGAAACTCCTCAACCTTGAGATTCTTGAATTCCGTCCCGTTGTCACTTCTTATTCTTTTGACCTTCAACTCAAACTCATTTTGAGCTCTTCTAATGAATTTCTTGATAACCCCTTGAGCTTCACTCTTGTCTTGTAGAAAGAAAACCCATGTAAACCGATAAAAATCATCCACAATGACAAGTCCATACTTGTTTCCACCAATGCTTATATAAGCAATTGGCCCAAATAAATCCATGTGGAGCAATTTCAAGGATCTTGAGCTAGTCAATATGTTTGTGGGTGGATGAGGAGCTCCAACTTGCTTTCAGGCTTGACAAGCACTACACAACCTATCTTTCTCAAAGACAACATTTGTTAGTCCTAGAATGTGTTCATCCTTTTGAAGTTTGGCCAAGTTCCTCATCCCAACATGAGCTAGCCGGTGATGCCAAAGCCAACCTAAGCTAGATTTTGCCACTAAACAAGTCTTCGGTTCCACTTTATTTGTTGTGAAATCAACTAAATAAAGCTTTCCCTTAAGTTGACCGTAAAAGCAATAGAGGAATCCTCCCTTCTAAAGACGCTCACACCCTCTTTAGTAAGGAGACAATTGTAGCCTTTTTCACAAAGTTGTGATACCGACAACAAATTGTATCTCAAAGAATCAACTAGATAAACATTGGAAAGAGATGAGTCTTGTGAGATAGCAACTTCATCTTGACCAATCATATCACCATGATTATTGTCACCGAAGGTGATCTTTTCAATAGGTGAGTCATATTCCTTCAACTTAGCAAACATATTCTTCTCTCCGGTCATATGATTTGAACATCCACTATCAAGCAACCATGAGGGTCCACCAGAGGAATATGCCTACAAAAAAAGTTTAAGCTTTGGGCTTAGGTACCCAAAAGAGATTGGGTCCTTGAGTGTTAGCTTTAGAAATCTTAGGCACCCAAACACTTCTCATCATTTTATTTGCATGAGCACCCACATACTTCACCACCATCTTCCCATTGTGATCCCACACAACCGTGTAGTCAATGGTATAGTTGAGAGATGGCTTATGCTCAATGATCTTTTCTTCTTTCTTGATCTTGGTTGAGCTCTTGGCACCTTTGCTAATTGCCTCAACCGTAGGCTTGTCTTCGATGATGTTTACCATCACACCATGAGCAATGTTCATCAAGTCTCCAAGGTTTGCACCCTTGGTGAACCTTGGCACTTCATGACCTCTCAACATCCTAGTGCCATTTGCGTTTCCTCCTGTAGTGAATCCGAGCCCATCCTTGAAACTGGGATATCTTCCGGCTTTATATGCCGGATGGGTCTCAAACTCACTCTTACCTTTAGCCTTGTCTTTGCCAATTGCCTTGGTCAATTCTTGAATCTTAACATCTTTAGCTTTGATTCTCTCTTCTAGCTTGGAAAGGTTAGTAGCACAAGCATTTACATCAAACTTATAGCATCTTGAGCAACCTTCACTAGTAGAGACATTGGAATCAAGAGTTGTCTTAGAGTCAACCTTGGTGCTTTCCCAAAGAGTGCTAAAGTTAGCTTCTAGGTCTTTGTAATTGACCTCTAGGCTTGAATGCCTTTCTTGAAGTTCACTTTGTGCATTCTTTAGGTTGGCTAGAGAGTCATTTGCCAAGGACAATTCCTTAGACATCTTCTCAAGTGAGTCATTGGCAAGTGATAAGTCATTTGTCAATTTCTCAACCTTGATCTTCTCCTCAACTAAAGTTTCTTTAAGAGCAAGGTTTCTCTCCTGTTCAAGGATGAGCAATTCTTCTTGCCTATCAAGATACTCTTTCCTTTTCTCCAATTTCTCTACTAATTTTTTAATTTGTTTGTAGCCTTCTATGCCAAACTTCTTTATCATGTTCTTTTCATGTTCGACTTCCTCTTCATCTAGGCAATTTTCTACATTCCTAGATGTCAAGATGGTGGATGAGAGGGATGGGGTGATGTTTAGTCTCCTTATCATAGTTCTTGTCCTTTGACTTCTTGTCTTCTTTGTCATTCTTCTTGCGGGGACAATCGACAATGTAATGCCCTTTCTCCCCACACTCATAGCATCTTCTTTGAGAGATTGACCTCTTGTCACCCTTGGCCTTCATGAACCTCTTGAAGTTCTTCATCATCATAGCGGTTTCTTCATCGGTGCTATCATTTTCACTTGAGTCTTCCTTCTTCTTGGATTGAGATGGCTTTTCATTTGTCTCAATCTTCTTGTTTGGTTCGGCCTTGAGGGTTATGGTCTTGACTTCATTTGACTCCATTGACTTGGCTACGTCCAAGTTGTTCATCTCATGATATTGTAACTTGTTGAACAACTCCATGGGTAGCATTTTCTTGAACTTGCTCTTGTCTCTTGTCATGGTAGCAAGCATCGGGTTCTTCGGAGCATAAGCTCTAAGCATCTTCTTGGTCACTTTGTGCTCATCCCAATCCTTGCTACCAAGCTTGCGAATTTCCGTGACAAGAAGCTTCAACCGATCGTACATCTCTTGTAGAGTTTCGTCCTTCTTCATGACAAAGGCTTCAAGCTCTCCTTGAAGTAGATCAATCTTGCCTTCCTTGACCACTTTCGTCCCTTCATGAGACAATTGAAGAGTGTCCCATAGGTCCTTTGCAACCTCAATTCCTCTAATCTTGTTGTACTCATAGGGACTTAGAGCACTTCTAAGCACCATCACGGCTTCAGCGTTGCGTAAGAAGTCATGTTCTTATTCAAGACTTGGCTTGACATTATTGTCAACACCTATACTCATAATAGTCCAAAGAGATGGGTGAAGACCATACAAATACATTTTCATGTCATCGCTCCAACGAGCATAGTCAACCCCATTGAATTTGGGTACTTTGCCCATAGGAACCGATGAAAAATTAAGACTAGTAGGATCAAGAGATTTGTTAGAAGATGAAGTCTCATATGTGTGAGACACGGAGTGGAGTCCTTCGAGAACATCTTTCTCTCTCAGCTTCTTCTTGAGAAGTTTTTGAGCCTTCTTCTCGGCTTTCTCTTGAATCTTCTTCTTGATCTTCTCTCTTCTTTTCTTCTTCATTCAAGCTTTCATCGACATCGCTTATCGCAAGATCATCATCGCTTGAGCTTGTGTCAACGATCAACCGAGGATCTTCTTTGAGGGCGAAAGCACCGACACCAGAGTTCTCCCCCGAAGTAGCCACAGTGTTTTTCCCTTATCGGTTAAGCCTTAATCAAGGGGTTAGGCTCTGATACCAATTGAAAGGATCAACAATAGGCCTAGAGGGGGAGGGGGTGGTGAATTGGCACAACTGAAAATTATCAAAAATAACTTCGCAAACTGTCAGGTGAACCGGAATATCCGGTAGCCACCGGAAATTTCCGCCAAATTACCAAAATTTTCCGCCTACTACCGAAAATGTCTGGTGAAGACTCGTGAACTAAATCACAAGGTGAATAAGAGCAACAACAACAAATCTATATGAATCAATATGTTGTTATGGAAGTAGATAACCCTCTGGAACCTTTACTTGCAGCTAGCACTTCACAAATATATAGATCGAGACAAAAGGGTGAAATAGCTAGCAAGAACATGATGAACACGATGAACAATGATCACAACGAAGACACAAGATTTAACCTGAAGTTCACTTCCACAAAGGAAGCTACGTCTCCGTTGAGGGCCAACGAAAGGCGGGCTTATCAACTCCAAGCCACTTTCCTCCACTTAGTCACCACAAAGGAGCTAAGTGCACTTACTAGTAAATCCACGAAGGATGGGTGATACAAACTTCCGAGGCGAATCCACAAGCTTGCTTGGATGCTCTCGGCAACGCCTAACCATCTAGGGGATGAATCCCCAAGAGTAACAAACAAAGTTACCAAAGAATCACGAACTTGAAGGTCAAGAGGAGGGAGAACGAAACTTGAATCACTTAGCTCAAGTCCCTCAACCAACATACCACTACACACTTGGAAATCGAAGCAAGGAGTGTTAGGAGAGCTCTTGGAAGCTTGGGAGAGGTTAGGGTTCGTGAAATGAGCCAATGGGGTAGTAATGTGGAGTGGGAGTGGGTATATATAGCTCTCTCATAAATGTGACCGTTGGGGCGAGTTATATCGGAAATTTCCGTCGAAGATCACCGGATATTTCCGTCGCATTTGTCGGAAATATCTGCCAATCATCGGAAATTTCCGGTGAGGATTCAACGTGTGAATGACCTTGAAGATCTACGGTGTTCATCGGAAATTTCCGGTAGCATAGCAGCTACAACTTGAATGTGTGTGTGTTTGTTCACAAGGACTTTTGGGAATATGTTATAGAAAGATATTTGAGCATCAAAGTCACACGATATCACGATTACCTGTCCCTCTTGATAGTACGGTGGTCCTATACTCAAATTCAAACCGAAAATGAAATTTAAAACTTTCAAAAGCATTCTTCCCCATAGGAATAAGAATTGGGCACGCTCCTTTTACATTTCTTCTCTTTCCTTTTTATTTTATCCATGCACATCTTATTCAAGGCATTATATCCAAATTTCTATTATCATTAATCACCAAAATTGATTAAATGCATAGATGCACTTTCACTCGTGCCCTGCGATCACTCCACTTGCTTCACCCGACTCGGATCGCACCCAACGCTCACTTAGCGTGCCTCACTTGACTCGGTTGACTCCCAGACTCGGGGAATCTCTTTGTTCTTTGGCAACCTTATGCTAGGGGATATATTTTTTGACCCTTGGCCTCTTATTCTAATCAATCCAAGGCTCGGGGCCTACTCCATATGGAGTGTTTCTTGCGCCGCCCTCCATACGACCAAGATGCATGATGTCATGGTATTTCTTTTTTTAGCACAACCCACCCTTATAGTTCCATCTCCACATAAAATTCAAAGATTAAATTCAGATGCTAATGTTGTGATTGTAGAGTGTGACCATGAATTACTATCAAATTTGGGAATATCCTATTAATGAACAAGATCAAGCTCGCATAATATACATCATGCATGGCCCATTCCAATTTGTGAAGGATAAGTATTCTGGTCCCGAGTCTCATCCGCGTTGCTTTCAATATGGCTGGTTCAAAGATTTTCCTTGGTTAGAATATTCACCTACTAAAGATGTGACATTTTGTTTTCCTTGCTATTTATTATCTATGAAACCATTTGGAAGGGAAGGATCAAATGTATTTATAGTGAAGAGTTTCAATTCTTAGAAAAAAATAAAATAATTCTTAACTCATATGGGCAAAGACAGTAACTCGGCTCATATTTACAATGTTAAGTGTTACAATAATTTGAAGACTCAATGATGGGTGGCTTAAAAGGAAGATGGTGAAACAATCAACTGGAGATGTTGAAAGAAATAGGCTTGGACTAAGAGTAACAATTGACACTGTCCGGTGGTTAGCATTCCATTTTTCGTGGACATAGCTTCTAGATCCCAAAAATTAATTAGTGATGCAAAATTTTTCTTGATTGTTGACGAATCTAGAGATGAATCTACCAGAGAACAAATGACACTTGTTGTTTGGGATGTTGATAAAGAGGGTTTCATTCGAGAAGGATTTCTTGATATGGCTCATGTTCATGATACATCATCAGCAACACTTAAGAGTTATGCTCTTTGTTTATCTAGCCATGAATTGGATGTTCAAAATATTTGGGGACAAGGGTATGATGGTGCTAGTAACATGCGTGGTGAGTGGAATGGGCTACAAGAAAAAAATATTGTAGATTTTCCTTATGCATTATGTCCATTGTTTTGCTCATCAATTACAATTAGCTCTTGTTGCTGCATCTAAGGAAGTCTCAGAGGTTTCTAATTTTGATGATCTTAGTTTTGTTGTCAACACTGTTGTGTCTTCCTGTAAGAGAAATGATAACATGCGTGCCTATTGTTGACACTTCTTACAGTTGCTATCAGGATTTGTGGTCCCTGTAATGGTGCAAGTAGTGTTTGTTGGTTTTTCTTATGGCTCAATAAAATATATAAATATTCTGCAAGCGCACAAAATCACTGATGTAGCATTTAACCTTATCATAATTATATTTTCCACGGGGAAGCATTATGGCCAGAGTACTACTAAACAAGTATTCAAATAATATCATAGAGGAATTCACTACCGTCAAGATGGGGATAACAATAATGATAGGAGTAGAGGAACGTGACACAAAGCTCAAGGATAACTCGAATAAGATAAGAGAGAGGACTAGCTAGTTGGGAGAACAACGAGACGAGATAGGATTCCTAGGTACTTTCTCTATGCAGGTCACTCAAAAAAAGAGATATAACAGCTATAGAACAACGCTTAAAGATCAATTATAACTCTATTGTCTCAATGTCAGGGCAGAGAACCAAGGATCATGGAATGGGATGAGAACTGGATCCAGAGCTACTTGGGTGGCCCTACAAGGCCAAGACTAACGTGGTGGATTACGTAGGCCGATAGGGCTGTCACCACCTAGCGGCTACCGCACAGTCTGTTCAATTGGGTGCACTCTAAGCTCACTTTCAAGTCTAGGCACTATGCCTACACTAGTCAGGTTCTACATACTCCCCTAGAAAGAACAAGCAACCCTGTCAATACCCAAGTGACAATTGACCTCAAGAAATTGAGCAGAATTGAAGAGGTCACCTGAGACAAAGACTTAAGCAAGAACTAGAAGAACTAGAACCACATCTATTATTCTCTAGACACGAAATAATGCAACAAGATAAAGTAGATGCAAAATATAGATGACCCGAGAGATATGATAAAGATAATATATTGATAACTCAAAGTCTTACAAAAGGAAAAGTAAAAGATATAGGAGCTTATACCAAAGTTTCTGAAGACGACTTCAGAATCCCGAGGCAAAGCTCAACTCAACTCTAACTCCCAACTAAAGTATCACTAAAGAGAGTGAACAAATGAGCTCCTTGGCTTGGTGTGTCTTAAAATGGGGATGGACACCTCCATTTATAGGTGGTAGAAGCAGTTGGGTGGAGCACCTGCCAAGGCACCCTTGGGGGGGGGGGGGGTGCACAGCCAGTTCGGCCGAACGTGTCCATCCGTCGTTGCCGCCGCCTTTCCTCATACGACTTGGATTTTTCCTGGATGGAAGTTGTGAGTTGGTTGTAAGGCGGTTTGTGAATGTGGGGGCTTCGGTTGAACTTTTATGTATGGCCGAATTGGGCCCAGTGCCCAGTAGCACTCTGATGCACCGCCTCTGCCTTGTGGACATTCAGGATTGCTTCCCACCAACTCGGTTTGGTCGGTTTGTGCTTATTTGCCAGCAATCCGTGTGACTTCTCCCGGTCACTACTGACATGGAATCCATGGACTTGACCTTCTCTAGGTGTGTTTGCCCATATGGTGGTGTGCCACATATGAATGGGCTAAGGGGGGTGGTTCGGCTGAATTGGCGACTTTAGCCTGCCTTAGTCCATGTTTGCTCAATTGTGTACCTGCACATCATATATTCACCAAAGCTTGTGGAACTTTATTAGAATATAAACCTAAGTGCATGAAATGAGTCATGCGACCTCATTTATTCTCGAGAATTGGTGGTCGAAATCATGCCATAACGACTGCCAACACCTATTAAGTAGCGGAAAAGAAAAAAATTATTGAACTTGGTGAGCTTGAAATTGGAAGCAGAGCTAACCAAATTGAAACTTTGAAGCGGGCAGCTGAGACTAGGTATTGAACTCCTATTACGACTCTATTTGCATCCTTTTAAGATTGTACAAACCTACTGTCAAAGATTTATCTTTGACGTATCTGTCTAGGGGTATCTCAGAGAGTAGTATTGTGGGTCTCATCGAGTTCTAGGAACGATGGTGCACACACAAGACAAAGATTTAGCCAGGTTTGGGCTGCAAATTGCATAATACCTTACGTCTTGTATGCTTGATTGCTTTGTGTGTTAGTTGAGTTGTTTTGGAGGGTCCCCGCTCCGCCTTATATACACGGGGAGCAGAGTTACAAGTCAGTTACATGATTCTAGTCGTATACAACAAGGAGTACTACAACATGGTACCTTGTGGAGTCTCCTAACAGTACACAACTAGTTCTCCAAGTCAACTACGTTGTCTTGCACCATAGCCGACTGCTTCATGGAGTACTCGGGCTAGACTCCTCTACCGAGTAGTTTAGTCCCGTACATGAGTGGCCCTAGGGTTCCTGGTCCCACACCTACATACTGCTCAAGGATATTGCAAATACAAAAGGTCAGGGGACTAAGTCTCCAGTTAGAGGGAAGGATGCTGGTGCTATTACATTGATGATGACATTTGATTTTGTAATCATTTTGCATGTTATGAAAGAACTCATGTGAATCATAGACATGCTTTGCAAAAAGTTACAGCCTAAGTCACAAGATATTGTGAATGCTATGGATAATATAGACACTACAAAAAAGATTGATTCAGGAGTTGAGAAACCAATGTTAAAGCAAACTTATTAGTCATGAGACATCTTTTTATATGAAGCAAGACATTATTGTTGCAGATATGAAAGGATTATATTGAGATTTTATTAGATGACGGGCACCTAATGAGACTACAATTGAGCATTACTATAGATATGATATATTTACTGTTGCAATAGATCAACAAGCACAAGAGTTGAATAGCAGATTCGGTGAACATGAAACAAAGCTTCTCATTTTTTGTATTCAATATTGATAAATTGTGCTCTCTACCTTCAAAGTTATATCCTATTGATTTTTCAGAACAAGAGAGAGCCAATTTGAGATGTCAACTACATCACTATGAGCTTGATGTACCTAACAATCAAAAGTTTCAAAATTTGACAAGTGTAGCTAATCTATGTCGTTGACTTGTAGAAACTAAAAAGGTTGATTAATATCATTTGATTGGCAGGTATGTCCTTATTTTATATTATTGGTACTTAGTTTAACTCAAAAATTACAACATCATTTTTTCTCTTTTTCATTTGTAGGTTGATTTGCCTTGTTCTTACTTTACCAGTTTCAACTGTAACTATGGAGCACGAATTTTCTGCAATGAAACTTGTTAAGACTAGGCTACGAAACAAAATGGAAGATGGATTTTTAAGAGATTGCTTGATACTCTATATTGAGAGAGAGATTGAATGAAGATCACCACAATTATTGATGATTTTTTTACCGGAAAGGCAGGGGAGGCCCCTACCTGTTTTTTTATATATAACAAAGAATAATATGTACAGAAGAGAATTACAAGCCCCTAGGTCAAAAGAAAGAGCAGAAATGAATTATGACAGACTACTCAGCCAACTAAAAATTTTATCCCTAGTAGCTGCATTGGCTCTTAAAGTCATCAGCTTAAGATCTTTCTCAAAGGAACTCCTCCAGGATGCAAAAGAAAGGGACTTTCCTTCAAAGATGATGCTATTTCTGAGACACAAAATTGACCAACAGGCAATTATAACAATTTCTCTTAAGATGGTGCTTATAAACTGTTGTTGTGCACGGATAATCATGTCTAGAGTGTGCAAAGAAGTGTCCCAATGAATATCCAACATGCTTGACTAAAAGGGCAGTCCAAAAACAGATGGTTGCTGCCCTAAAAAACAGATGGTTCCTAGTTTCTTCCACATTCTCCATATTTTTCCTTGGAAGCATTTTTCTCGTGTTAAGCTGATCTCTCAGAAATAACCAGAAAAAAAACTTATGCCTATTCTGCACCCTTGATTTCCACATCCACTTGAATAGTGGAGAAGCATGAATTGTGCCCCTCAACCATGTATATGCATTCTTCGCACTGAAATCCAGTGAACCCCAGATGTAACCCCACTGATCAGACTGTTGATCATCGAGGTGCAAGTCCAACACCATACCCACGAGGAATTGAAGTTGATCTACAGCAACCACTGACATGGGCAAATGGAATTTCTGATTCAAAGGCTTTGTCAGGAAGTGAGTCACTAAGATCCTGTCACTCTTGGCATAAGAGAATAGCTGCGGGAACTGTCATTTTAGGACACCAAGGTCCCAAAGATCATTCCAAAATAATACAGTGTCTCCCTTCTGAGCTTTACAAGAGGAAATCATTTGGAACTTTTCAGCTAAAGCCATTATGACCCTCCACCAAATGAGCCAACTTTGGCCCTTGCATGAGGTGGCTTATCATTATTATATAGATACTGCCAGGTCAAACGAACCCAAGGGAGGTCAACTTTATTGTAAAACTTATGCAGAAATTTTAACAGAAAAGCTGTATTTTGGGTCCTGAGATTAATGATGCCTAATCCTCCTTCTTCATTTGATCCGCAAGCAAGCTTCCAAGCTACCAGGTGCCCACACTTTTTACTAATGTCATCCCCAGCCCAAAAGGTAGTGCATCCTGTATCTATCAATTTGTTTCGAAATTTGACTTGGGCACTTTCATAGCACACATGTAAAAATTAGGCAGGGCCGAGTAAATTGAGTTAACAAAAATTAGCCTCCCTAGATATGATAGAAATTTAGAGATTAACACCAGATGCCTCTCAAGCCTTCCTAGCATGGGCATGAATTCAGTCACAGACGGTCTGGTAGTGCCTAGGGGTAATCCCAAATAAGTAAATGGCATTGTTGCAATTTGACACCCCAGGCAAGCAGATATATAGGAATCTCATATTGTCATGTTCAACATTGATTGGGACTAAGAAGGATTTGTCAAAGTTCACTTTGAGCCTAGTAGCCACTGCAAATGTATTGAGAATGTCTTTCAGAGCCAACAATTGAGAACTGTCTCCAGGAAGTATTAGTAGTGTGGCGTCAGCATATTGCACTATTGGATAATCTCCAGGATACTCTGGACCAAGTGGGTGTGAAATAGTCTGCCTTCTACTGCATCATTGATGACTGTCTGTAATAGATCAGCAGCTAAAAAGAATATGTCACACCCGGAATTTTTTAAATTTCAGGATGTGATTTCAAAGAATAATTAAATAAACAATTGTTCAAAATTTAAAATTTTTCTCAACTTTATTTAATTTTTAGGGAATTTAGTTCAAGAAAAACAATTTTTCTAAATTAGATTAGAACAATATAGGTTATAATACCGCTTGCCTTGCATTCATGCCGGTTGCATCTAGCGGCTTTATGTGTGCAAAATTTTCTAAAATACGTTTAGAAGCCCAATGGGAATTTTCCAAATTTTTCTATGATTTATTCCTATTTTCCTATAGCTAATTCCAATTTTTTGGTTGTGCTAACATCTTTTTCATGATCTCCTGTCTTCCTCATGTTCAACTCTATCTCTTGGATTTTTCTCGAGATTTTTGGAGTTTTCAGAGTATTTTTCGTGGCTTAAACGAATTATCTAGATTTTTCTTGGATTTGATTCTTGCCCTGAAAATATTTTCTGAAAATGAAAAAGAAAAAAACCCTAAAACCTTAAACGGGCCAAGCCCAGATGCGCCAGCCCAGCTCCCTTCTCTGCTCGGCCAACCCAGTTGCGTCAGCCCAATCCCCCTCCTGGCCCAACTCCGCTCCACCCGGCCCAGCTTAGCGCCTCACTGCTCCCCTCTCTCCCTCACTGACAGGGAGGGCCCGCGCGTCAGCGACCCACCGCTCCTTCCGTTCTTCCTCCCAGGTAATGGCGCGGCCTACTCCATTCCTCCGCCCACACCCGAGACCCCCCAAACCCTAACCTTCAATGTGCCGCCGCTCGAGCTTCCCTCCGCGCCGCCGCCGTCCACGAGCTTGAGCTGCCGCTGCCATTCTCCACTCCTACCGCCGCCTCTAGCCACTCCGGCCACTCCGCACAAAGATGAGCTTTGCCCTGAGCCGCCCCCTACTCCCTCCCTCGCCCTTTGGAGCTTGCACCACCTCGTCGTCGTTGACCGACCGTCGGCCGACGTCGTCCGCCGCCTGCGTGCCTCTCCGACCAGCCTGAGGCCCCTGGGTGATGTCCCAGTGTCCCCGGCGCTCACCCCGTGCAACCCGTGTCGCGAAGGGATCCCTCGAGCTCGAGTTTCGCTTCACTCTGGCGAGCTCCCGCCGTGGAGACCGGCGTCGCCGCCTCGCCCTCCACTGCCGAGACTCCCCTCCACCCGATCCGCTTCTAGCGGCCGGATCGCGATCCAATGGCGCTTAGCGCTCGAGCCCCCAGGGTCAAACCTGAGCTTACAGGTCAACGTGGCGTTTTTGATAAAAAAACCCCATGCATTTTCTGCAAACCAACCCGCCATCCATTGCTGTTCAAAAGTATTTACAAATAGGTCCCTGGTTTGCGAAAAAGCCCCTAAACTCCCCTATTTTTGTACCCCGATGCCCAGCCCCCGCCTTCTAGCCCTTAAACCCTCGTATTTTATATAAATTACGATTAGGTCCCTTTAACCTTGTGTAACCCATAGATTCCACATTTTAACTCCGATTCGACCCGTTCTTATTGCGTTAGATTCATGTCAACTTGAACTACGCATTAGCACTGTTGCTTCACATATAAATTGTTTCTGAATTTTATTAAAGGTTAGTTAATCATGCTTTTTTGATTAAAAACAATTTAGTGTTTCTACTACTGTTTTCACAAGTTAATGTTAATATTAATTTGATGAGTTTAATATTATTCAATATCTTTTGTAAATAAAACTAACTAGGTCATATCTCGATTTTTGCAAACTAATGTTAAATTGAATAATGTTTTTTAACTAGCTTTTCCAATTAAAAGCAAATTAGAGTTTCACTCCAGATTTTCATAATTGAATATTAATTTGAATAAAATCAACATTAATTTGTTCTAAATATAATATTGGCTAGTTAAACATGAAATATCTTAATTTTCAATCAGTCACTCTCACATGCTTGTTTTAATAAAGTTAAATGTTTAAATTGTATAAATTCTACATAAAAAATTATAAATAAAATATGATTTGTTGTACCCCGTCTTTACAAATTCAAATATAATTGACTAACGTCAACATTGGGTATTTCTCCGGAATAACCTATATACATGATTTTACCTATTTAAAATAAATTCAGCATATAGTTGTTTTTTCTCTTTAATCCTAATCTTCCGATAGTTGTATCTTTTCAAGGTAGCTCTGTTTTCAGCGATTCTTGCGTTCACGTGAAACTAAAACCTAGCCTTATCCTTTAGCGCGCTCTTTTAAAGCTTTTCCTTTGATTGGTGTACTGTTCTTAGTTGTATATTGTTTGTTTGCTTGTTTATCTACTTGTTGTGCTCGATGATTGCTGCGAGTGGAGAAACGTCATCAAGAGATTTCAAGAAGGAACACAGTTCGAGTGATCTGAAGATTAAAATAGCAAGAGTTGAAGACTCTGAGTAGTGGTATCTCTGTTGGATAAAGGCAAGTATAGCACAGACAATTCTTGCTACCTAAACACCCTCTGTAATTATTTATTGCATATGCATGTGTCTAAATTGATGCACCCCTAATTTTGTACCTAGCATTGTTTATCCTGTCCATTGATACCCCAGGGTCATGCATATGGGTAGTTCCTTGCTAGGCCTATCGCCACCGCTGGAACTATTATGGCTCTGGTCTTGGACAAGTAGCTCGTATATCTCTAGCTTGCTAGTGGTTACTGACGGGCCGGCGGTGTTATGTGAAAAAGGCGCTAGGTGTGGTTTTGATCCACCGAGGATGGGCGATCTGTTTGCTATGTTTCGTTAGGCACAATCCCGTGGTGGGAGTCCCTTCGATGGGGAACTCCACACGTTGCGCTTGATGGGTGTGATGCCCGCGCTCTGGACGCCATTGACCCCCTTATGGTGTGACTCTGTAAGCGTCAGTCAATCTTGGTGCCTTGGGCCCGCCACCTTGTTGACCATAGCGGCTACTATCTTGCTAGGGTGTCTTGTGAAAAGCCTCGTAGCATCCCTATGCGGCCACACCTTGGAAGTGTGATTTAAGAGGTTTGGCCACCTCGGCATGGTTGGGTTTAAAGTCTCTTTCGAGCTTTTACTCGACCGGTGGGTAAAGGGTGAAACCTCTGCAGAGAGTAAATCTATCATGATAGACGTGCTCATGGTCACGAGCGGCCTTCATCCATTTTTATTAGTGGTTCTCTAATTAGTTTGAAGTTTTTTTATGCTTAATGTACTTCTACCTTAATAATTGGGTTGCAACTAGGTTTTAATCACTTGTAGTAACTTGGATAATAATAAAATGAATCAACTAAAAATGCTAATGCAGTTCAGCCATGTCAAGTCTTACCTTTGAGCCTTTATTTATAGTGTTATACTTGCTAATTAAATGTTTTACTTACACGTGCTGCTATTCAACAAAATCCAGGATGAGTAACAGATGGATACGAGAATGATATAGTTGCTGCTGATTTCCCTGAAGATCTACCTTATTACTAAGCTGTGGTCAACCTGTCAGAGTCCCTGTGGACTTGAGGCTCTACCTGTTGAGAGAGTTAATAAATAGACTTCGCTGTGTTTTATTAAGTTATCGTGTTAAACTCTGATGTAAAACTATTTTATTCAAGCATATGCACTCTGATTTCTATATTTGTAAGCTGTACGTGTTCTATGGACTTCCTGGGGATACATATGGCAGCATTCAGGTGTAAACCTGAGTGTTACAAAATAGAAGAGGGGGTAAAGTGTCTAACTCCTCTCCTGCATCTAAATGGCCTGCCAGGAACCCCATTGAACAACACTGAAGATGATCCTAAGGACATAATGCCTCTAACCCAACTAATCCACAAGTTAGAGTACCCCTTGTGCTGAAGTGCCCTAAGAATAACCTCATGTTCCACCTTGTCAAATGCCTTTTCAAAATCTAGTTTAAGCAGCACTATCTTCTTCTTAGATTTGTGACATACATGCAGAAATTGAAAGGCCCAGACAAGACAATCTTGTATAGTTCTGCCCCTAATAAATCCATATTGGTTGGTATGTACCACCTGGAGAATAACCTGCTGGAATCTATTGGCCAAAAGCTTAGTGAGAAATTTCAGTGAATAGTTCAACAAATATATTGGCCTGAAATCATTAATAAACTTGACATCTTCCTTTTTGGGGATGAGTGTGATAAGAGATCCATTAATGCTGGATAAATCCAAGTTTCCAGCAGCAAAGTCATTACACAACCTCATGATATCCCCTTTAATTATGTTCCAGCATTTTTTGAAGAACCTTCCATTAAAACCATGAGGCCCAGGAGCATGATCATTAGGCATGTCCTTTAATACAACTACAATCGCTTCTTCAGAAAAGGGTTCATCCAGAGCAGGTAAAGGGACTTGGTGTAACTGATTAGCCAAGTCATAGGATATGCTTGTGAATTCAGATACCCCCAACCCGTCCTTAAAAGAATTCTAGAGAGCTCCTGCCTTCTGTTCATGATCAGACAGAATGGTGCCATCCTGTAGGTGAAGTACTGGGATTAAATTCCTCTTGTATGATTGTGTTGGCATAGCCTGAAAATGTTTAGTATTTTCATCACCAAAAAGGACCCATCTGTTGGTATTTTGTTGCTTCCAGTAGGTTCTCTTAGCCTCCCATAACTTTGCTATGTGAGAATTAACTAGGATCCTAAATTTCCTTTCCAAAGTGTCCAAGGGTCTTTGGTCCTCAAAACCATCCAGTAGTGCCAAGACAAAGCTACAGTGTTGATGAATTTCCCCAGCTTGGAAAGGTCTCTACTCCATTTCTTCAGACCAGAATGTACTTGTCTGAATTTGCCATGGAGAGTCCGAGCTGCATTAGCATAGAATGGCGTCGAATTCCAGTGCAAATCAACCACATCCATGAAACCTTCAATGTCAGTCCGGTAGTTCTCAAATCAAAACAAATTGGACTTTGGAATCGAAGTGCCAAAACTTATCACATAAGGACAATGATCAGAAACCAGCCTTCCTAGAACTTTGACTAGGGTATCAAGGTAGGAGCTAGTCCATGAAGCAGATGTAAAAACTCAATCCAATTTCTCCAATAAAGGATATATTTGCATGTTACTTCAAGTAATAATCTGCCAATGAAAGCAATATCTACTAGGTCTAGGTGTTGTATAAGATCATTGAAGGACAACATGTCAGCCAAATTTCCACCTGGTTTGTTCCTATTGTCTAGGCTTCTGATAAGATTGAAATCCCCTGCTAGAACCCAATCCTCATATTCCGAAGTGTCCAGATTGAACAGCCAAACGATAAATGCAGCCTTATCAGCAGGATTTGAGGGCCCAGACACATTAGATAGGTGGAATGACTGCCCAGAAAGGCAACAGACAAATTCAACAGTGATGCAATAAGAGTTGGGCATGACCAGTGTGCCTGGGTAAAGATTGGGATTCCAAATGATGATAAGGCCACCTGATGCCCCAATGGAAGCAGAAAATTCAAAGGCACAGAGGTGTCTAGGACAAAATTTCTTCAGAAAAGAAGAGTCAAAGATCTCCTTCTTAGTTTCCTGCAAGCATACAATCGAGGCTGCACTCTCTACAATTTTATCCCTCAGTGCATCCCACTTAGGTTGGGAATTAATCACCCTCACGTTCCAGACCAGGATATTAGGAGTTCCGGTCCTATTCATTGATAAATGCAACAGGAAAGTCACACATGCCCTGGGCCAGCCCAGAAAGCAGAACAACTAAATCAACAAGGCCATCACAGTAGAGAAACATGCTCTGGGGATATAGCACTAACCAACTTGGATTAAAAAAGGTAAACCAGAAGTCCGGTAGAGTGCCCAACTTAAACAAAGGAAAGTGCATGCAAACTGTGTCACAAAAGATAGACTTGGGCCAAGCCCAAACACTAGCCCTATTACATCTCATCATCATTGTCATCCAGTTCCAGGAGCGCAGCAGCATAACAGCGCTAGGCTGCATCTGGTGGAAGCCCATCGCCATGCCTTGGATGGTCTCAATGGGTAGGTGAGGAGCAGATGAGACCATGTCGATGCAAGCATTCGAGCCTTCCTAGACAGGAGGGACCACCTCGAGAGGTTCAGCCATGACAGGATTGTCAGAAGCAGAAGTAGCACTAGCTTCAGCCCTGAAACCTCCCAAGTCTGAGTTCAGGCGCTTGCTTCTACGCAGTAAGGATGTGTCCAGTGGCTCCCTGAGCTTGCGGCAGCAGCGCTTGGAGGATCTTGCCTGGATAAGCCCCTGAATTACCTCTACATCTGCGTCATCCTGATCATCATCTTCATACGGCACTAGTGGCGGCTCAGGGAGAGCAGGGCCAATGACCACTCTAGTTTGCTGATCCACAAGAGATAGAGGGTCAGGGACATTGGCCAAGTAAGATAAAAGATCCAGATCACAGAAGTATGAAGGGATTAGAGTGTCAAGATCTATGTCTAGCAAAGATAAATGTCTGAAAGTATGATAGACAATGGAATTGGAAATGGGATAGCAGAGAGTTTGAATCACCTTAACCACCCCACTGCCAGTAGCTTCCTGCCAGTAGCTTCCTCTACCATGTCAATCTTAGTTGTCTTCCTCTGGCTGTCAGGGATTGGCTCCACAGTGACGTGTTCAACATAGTCTGCTGCAGCCTCAAACATAGCATCCTGCTGGTTCCCATCATGTGCCATGCCACCCAAGATTGGTCCCTGACCCTGTTCCACAGATGAAGGAGCTGCTGGAAAGGGGCCCATCCATCTAGGAGGGCTAAAAGACAATGGATGCAGTGGTCCTTCAGGCGGAATTGGACCCTCATCTGCAAGGTAGGTGGTATTCTTCTTCTTCAAAGCAAACACAGGAAAAGTCCATGATATGACACGTGGTGGAAGCCCAATAGATACAGTGACATCATGTGGGATCTTAGCGTCATCGTTAAGGTACACACAAACTACAATCCTAGCCCTGTAGTTGGTGTCATGCCAGTGCCTGAGGAGACCGAAACCAGCAACCGCCTTAGCTATAGTAGAGTTTGTTCTAGCATCCAAGAGCTAACCCATCAGCATGACCCAAGCCTCCCTATCTAGGTCATGCATCCTAGCATTCAGAGCTTCATCATGTTTGGTAAAATGTAACTGATATTGGCGAGAAAGAACAAACTGCCTATCCAAGAAACGCTCCTGCTCCAACAGGCTCATGAATCTGACATAAGCATCCCCCATGGCAGAGAGTTGTACCTCATCAAGACGGATGTTGTGGGAGTGAATGAAGTAATCCTTTAAGGTCGGCGCCATCAGATCGAAGTCCTCCTTGGCCACCGCCGGCACCAGCATGGCGATGACAACATCATCATTATACGCATCCATGCTGCTGCTCAGATAAGCGAAGAGGTGGAGAGGAGGCGCATTGGGGTCATGGACCTCAAACCCCCGGGGAGCATGGGGGCGGGGGTCAATGGCGAAGTTGGCCATCGACTAGGCCGGCGGTGAAGGGGGAGAGATCAACGGTGAAGTAGATGGGGGCAGGTTGTGGTGGTGTCTCGGAGAAACCGAAGGGGCGACGCGGGGGGGGGGGGGGGGGGGGAGGGAGCAGTTGGCCAAAGGCCCCTAGCCATTTATATCTTGAACCCTGTCATTGCATCGCATTGGGCCCACTGGAGAATTGGGCCGATAAATGGGAGTCATCTTCCGGAGTCTGCACGTCTTGGCCACATGCCCATACCAAAAGCAAGATATGCACCGCATCGCATTGGTGCATGTGGAGGCGAAATGCTCGGGGGCCAGGAAACGGAAGCAAGAGATATTTGCGGAGATTATCCCAGATTTGCCACCATCACGCCGAGATTGATGGTGAGGGGAGTTTGAATTTGAAATTGAATTATCCCTCGCCAGCAACGGAGGTACCAGGACGCCGGCCACCGGCAGTTCAACGGCGCCAGCTGCACGCCTAGCATCATGATCAGATGCAAAGGTGATCCTAGAAAAGATAGATTGCCGAGCTTTTGTGGCATTTCCCCTTGGTGGCGAGTCCTTCGCAGCCAGGGCAAAGATTTCTTGGAGGACTTGCGATGGACATGAGTCCATTCAGCTTCTTGCTCATCATTCCACGGTGCAAGTTCCCTAACCCAATTAGGGCCACCAGCTCTCCAAAGATCAAAGAAAATGGCAAATATCTCACATTTAAAATGAAGGATCGAATCGGTGAACAGAGAAGGGGGGAGTGAATGGGAGCCAATAATAATTCTCTCCAAAGAGTGCACTCGGCCTATATCCCAAAATCACTTCCAACGGCGACCAACTCACCTCCTTGCCAAATCCATGAAGTCATTGAAGTACTTTTGGACCTAGGAAAAAGTTCACAATCGACTCAACTAGCACCACACAGCGGAAACCACAACTTGAAGCTCAGCGCAGCACACAGATCAAAACCGGTCAGACCAGATTTGCTCAGAAGCTTCAAAGAACAGAACTGCAGCCTGAACAAACGAGCTCGAAACACTCCAAAATAACAGCTAGGGCAAAACCTATCCAAATCACAACTAGGGCCTAGAAGAACAGCACTACAAGCCCCATCACCAGAACCGGTTACACCGGTTTGCCAAATCGGTCAGACCGGTTTCCCAGGCAGACACGCGAAAAAGTCAGCCCGCGGGAAGAACACGACCTTATCCTCAACCGATCTCCCGATTGGCTCCACGGATTCAAGTGAGACTTTAGGGATAGGTAGGATACCTCATGAACTAGACATGGCTCTGAAATCAACTCCCAAACTGCACTGAATCAAGAGGAATCGAGAATCAAAGGCACAAACACCCTTTTACTCGGGTTCCACCAAAGTCCATCAAATTGAAGGCTTTTCCCGAGAATTGAGGGGGCCAAATCACTAGAGAAGGATCACAAAAGACCCATGAGTGAATCCCCAACAAAATCCTACAAGGAAACGACCCTCAAATCCGATGAACGAAAATCTCCTCGAAAATCCCCAAAAAGGATAGACACGGATGAGAAAACAACACAACGATTCACCACCATGAATCTTCTTTACACTACGAGATCATCTTCTTTACAAAGGCTAACCTCCTCCCTTCATCCAACCCACTTGAAAGTGGAGGAAAATAGAAGTGGAGAAGTCATCTCCTCTCTTCCTCACAACGTGAAGCTCATGGCTAGCCTAAAAAAACAAAGAGCAAATGAACTAGGGTTCCAAGAGATGGCTGTCATCTCCCACAAGGTGAGTATATATGGCCGCCGACGAAAGATGAAACTACCCTTATAACTTAATTAGACGATACACGCCCTCAAGGGAAAAACTGGAAGTTGTAGATATTTCTCCTCTGGCTGGGCATGCATCCATATGGAGTTGCTTCCCTCCGACGCAACCTCCACGATCATGCCACGTGTCCTCCGCCTCAAAGCTTCCCGACGCGCACGACCAAAACCGGTCAGACCGGTTCTCCCAACCGGTCAGACCGAAGTCCTAAAACCTGTCAGACCGGTTCTCTCAACCGGTCAGACCGGATCCGCCACGCCAGGTCCCCGGACTTGGTTTTGAGGCCAAAACCAAGAAACCCTCCTCCGCTGGTTTTGTGGCCAAACCAACAAACCCCGCGTACTTTGTCCAGCCTCCACCCAAGCTTCGAGCATGCCAAGCCTTTCACCTCTGGCGCCCGAACGGTCTACTCGGTCTTGCCCGGTTCCTTGACTCGGCCGCGCCCAATGTACCGGCTCTGATCATCTTCATCCACGTGTAACACCCAAAACTAGCCTATTTAAATTTTTTAGTAATTTATTAGCTTTTATTTTAATTGTTCATAATTAATATAGGTCAATTGAATTATTTATGAATATTAAAATCAAATATAAGTTGTAGAAACATTTTTGTTGCACTCATGCTGCTGCACTGTGTTTTGTTTGATAGTAAATTGAGTTGGAATTTAAATTCGAATTTAATTTGCATTTGTTTGAATCCTTAGAAAAGTTATTTCAGCCGAGTCCACTTTTGCTCCTCAAACTTTCTCCCTAGTTCGCTTTAGCTCCCTTCTCTTTCCCCGAGCGCAGCCCACCTCCTCCACCTGGGCCCCGTTCCCCCCTCGGCCCAGCTGCTTTCCCGCGAGCCAGCCCAGCAATCCCGTGCGCCCCGCTCCTGGGCCGCTCAAACCAGCCCAACACGCCGCAGCGCCTCCCTCCCCCTCTCTCCCTCTCGCTGCGCCGAGGGGCCCACCTGTCGGCACCTTCCCCTTCCTCCCGCCCGCGCCAAGCTTCTCCCCGGCCGCCCCGCCCGGCCGAGTTGGCCCTGCCCCGCGCCCTATTGGCCCTCACCGTGCTCCCCCTGCCCCCCTGCCGTGATCGCTTGCCATCCTTGGCCCCGCGCGCAAGGCAAGCCCCCCCGATGGAAACTCCCGATTCGCCGCCGGCCGTCGACGATCCCCGTGCCCCGCGCCCAAGCGACCCCCCTGGGCTATTTAAGCCACCCCACCGAACCCCTCAACCCTCACCAAGCTTACCCACACCGATCCCGAGCACCCAGTGCCCCCACACCTTGCTCCGACGCCGCCCGAGAAGCTCCGCCGGCCGCCGTCATCGACCGCTGTCGTCGTCACTCCACCGCCGTCTTGGACCCCCCAGGTGCGCTCGCCATAGCCTCCTGATGCTCCCGAGCCAAACCACGCCCAAAACCATGCACGGTAGCACCCGCTCCACCCTCGCCGGCGAGCCCTGCCGCTGTCCGTCGTAGCCCGGCCGCTGCGCCACCCCACTGCCATCGTGGAGCCCCTGGGTGGCCTCCCCGTGTCCCCAGCTCCCTCCCCATCTAGGCCTTAACGCCAATGGAGCCCCGGAACGCCAGTTTGGCTCCGCTCCGGCGAGCCTCCGCCGCGCACAGTGGCGGCGCCGCCACGTCCGTCTTCCCCCTCCGCCCAAACCTCTCCCAACCATCGGATCCTTATCCAACGGCTCGCCCACGCAGCCCCGCCCGAGTCAAACCCAGCGTACCGGTCAGCTCTGACCATTTTGCAAAAGAGCCCCTCCACTTTTAGGAATCAACCCACGGTCCACTCCAATAATAAAAGTAATTACAACTAGGTCCTGATTTATTCGTTTAGGCCCCTGAACTTTTAAATAATAGACCCCGCAGTCCTGTTTAGTTGTTTTTACGCGTAGGCCGTCGGGTTTTTATACGAAATTATGTTTTAGCCCCTGGTTTTTCACAAATAAGCCCCTAGAACTTTTAAAAACTTACCAGCAGGTCCCTGTAACTTAGATTTCCGATATCTTTTCCGTTTTAGCTCCGATTAGTGTGATTTTCATGCTCATGTGTTCGTAGTGAAGCGTAGATTATTTCTAAAAGCTATATTTGTTCTATTTCTACTATTTTGTGTACTGTTCTAATAGAATATTATTTGTTTGCATGTATTGGTTTGCGTGCATGTTTCTGTGGTGATTCGTGTCCAGTCGGTGAGCCTGTCGCGTTGGACTTCGAGTATGAGGAGGACTTCCCGCGACAGGACTTATAGCAGCAGCCGCCTTTTGAGGAAGGCAAGTTATAGCATGGACAATCCTTGCTACCTACCCACCTTGTAATAAATTATTTCATACATGCATGTATCTAAATTGATGTAACTTTAAGGTTGTACCTAGTTTTGATTATCCTGTCCTTTGATTACTTGGGTTTATGCATTTGGGTAGATCTTTGCTATGCGCAGCTACTGTCACTATTATTTAACTGTTAACTTTGACTTAATGGTTCACTTCAACATTAATGATAAAACTTGCTTTTTAGCAACTTGGTTTAGGGAGTTAGAGCATGTGCTTCGTGATTCGCTCTAGTGTCTCTCCTTAAGGTTCGGTACTTAAAGCGGCAACCCAGGAGCCTGTCGCCACCGCTAGAACTATTATGGCTCTGGTCTTGGTTAAGTAGCATGTACGTCTCTAGCTTGTTAGTGGTTACCGGAGTGGCCTGGATCCTTTTTTATTAGAAGATGATGTTTATTTATGTTTAATGCCACTTATACTTTATTAATTGGGTTGCAACTGGGTTTCATTCACTATAGTAACTTGGATAATGTTAAAATGAACCAACTAAAAGTGCAAATGCAGTTAAGCCGTGTCTAGCCTTATTTTGAGTATTCATATACTGTGCTATACTTGCTAAGTAATTGTTTTCTTACACTTGGCATTTATTCAACAAAATCCCGGATGGGTAAACAGATTGGGCTGTGCATGAGTCGGCTGCTGAGTTTCCAGAAGATTTACAGTACTACTGAGTTGTGGTCTCCCAGTCAGAGTCCCTATGGATTGCGGCTCCATTAGTTTGAGAGTTTATTAGTCTTCCGCTGTTATTGGTTAGTTTATTTATGAAGCACTCTGATGTAAAACTTTATTTAATGAAGAATTTATTCAAGCATATGTTCTCTGTTTATCATATTTCTTCGCTATATGTGTACTATGACTTCCTGGGCACACATATGGCCGCATTCGGGTTTTTGTGAAAATCCGGGTGTGACACCACGTTGCCTTGCTTGTTCTTGCACCATGTGAACCACACTTGATCCCATCGGCCATCGGATCCCTCAAACCAAGCCTACTTGTCTCTCCATTCCTAGCAGGCCACTTCGGCAAAGACCTTTCACACTTGTTCTTCACCTGCACCAATGCAAACCAAGCCGCATTCTACACCTGCAATACTTGAGCCAAGGCAAACATCAGTCCACACAACGTTGTCAATCACTCATCACTAGGAAGCGACCATCCTCTCGGTCCCTCGGACACACATGGTCCTTAATCTCCCCCTTGATGAGTGCATTGACAACACTCATAGCACAAATCGATTGAAAAGAAAAACTGGAACCGTCTAAGACAAGAAACTCGATCATGTGACCCAAGGCAATAAGCAAAGCCAAAACAAGATCATTACCAAACTAGCTCCTCAATAAGAGGCAAAAGGGCTCAATACAACCGACAAACTACAAAGCACAACACAACAAACCAAAGGAGCTCCCCCTGCACAAATGCATACTCCCCCTGAATATGTGCATGCAAGAATTGAATTTCTCCGGAAACTTAGAACCAAACCGGTCTGACCGGATTCCCAAACCAGTCTGACCAGTTTTGCCCAGACAGAACTGACCAAAAACTGAAAATGCAATGGAAATGCACAAGCTCCCCCTCGACACTTGGAACAAGTTCTACACAGGGTATGAAACATTTTTTCAATCTTTCCATCACCATTTGTGCAAGCTTCTCCTCCTTGTTGCCAATGCAATAACCAGGCAAAAGAAAAACAAACAAAACAACCTAGACCTTCTCAAATATGCAATGAGCACTATAAAAAGCTACATATAAACAAATGAGCAAGCAAGATAGTCCAAAGTTCTGTACAAGCATTGCCAACAAGATTACATAGGTATATAAGCATATGGCCAATTATAAGTTCTATTTAGGCAATTTTTGTGAAAAACATCACCTCATGAGCAAAAATCCTAACCATGATATATTCAAGCCAAAATGGACTAGATCATTCAAAGATCATACAATGTCATCAATTCTTATCAAAAGATCATTGCAAACGCCTAAAATCTACCTCATGTCATGTCAACGCCACCAAGCCAAGTGTCTACTTCTAAATAAGAGACTTCTCTTGGTAGGCAACATGCAATGGTTTAGCACCCAAGATATGTACATAAAATCATAAATGATATGATCAAATTTAGAGAGCATGTTTTTCAAGCATAAGCACTTCATTTTTAGATTTTAAGCATGGTACATGAAGTGCCTCTGCGGCAAAAAAAAGCTTATGCCTCTCCACAAGATCAACCATAGGCTAAACATTTACAGTGATAAAATGATCTTTGACCCAATTAACAAGAAATAGATATCCAAGCATAACCTAAGCATGAAAAAGCATTTAGGCTTGAATAAAGCATGGAAAATCATCTACTCTTGTGTGAGATCAAACTTAGCTTTTCTTTCCAAAAAAAATAGCAAGCTCATCATAAATATACATCAAGGTAATCAAGAGCTTAGCTAAACATTACATGGATACTACAAGCATGTTCACTAGCTCAAGTGTAGCAAGTTATAGTAATCAATCCATATAGGAGAAGCTCATCCCAAAAATGCATCAAAGTAGATATGTACATCAACAAGCCACTAGATATATCACAATGCAAGCTGTATGACAAATGCAAAAACAAAATGTACATGAAACTAATATCATACAAAGATACCAATCTACATGAGATACACATGATACAAAGATGGCTATCCTACCATGGTACAAGGATACTATACATATGCTACAAAAAGAGCTCCAAGAACCAACTCAAAAAGGACAAAACACTCCAAGCTCTCCTCGCAAGCGAGCAAAGGTTGCTTGGTCAAGTGGTTTAGTGAAAATGTCGGCTAGCTGGTCTTGGGTGGAAACATGTGATATCTCTATGTGGCCTTTCTCAACATGATATATAAGAAAATGATACTTCACCTCTATGTGTTTGGTTTTGAAATGAAGCACTGGATTTTTCGCTACGCTTTTGGCACTAGTGCTATCACATAGAAGTGGAACATGGGAGAAACTCAAGCCAAAGTCACTCAAAGTGTACATGATCCATAGGAGCTGGGAACAACAACTAGTAGCAGCAACATACTCAGCTTCTATGGTGGATTGTGCGACACTAGACTGCTTTCAAGAAGGACCAAGGAACCAAATAAGACCCAAGAAACGGACACTGACCTGAGGTAGACTTGCGGTCCAAATGACACCCAGCAAAATTAGCATCAGAAATCTATGAGGACTGAGTGTCGAGGAGGCAGAATACCAAAGACCCAAATCAGGGGTATACATCAAATACTTGAATATCCTCTTGACGACCTGCCGATGTGAAGTCCTTGGTGAAGCCTGAAAATGAGCGCACAGACAAACACCAAATTGAATGTCTGGCCTCGTAGCCGTCAAGTAGAGGAGGGAGCCGATCATGCTCTGGTACTCCTTCTGGTCCACGGGTTCGTCGTCTTAATCAGCATCCAAAGCTGTAGTGGTACTCATTGGTGTTGACATCGGCTTGGAGTCATTCATGTCAAACTTCTTCAGCATGTCCTTGGTGTACTTCGCTTAATGCACAAATGTCTTGTCCTTGACTTGTTTGATCTGCAGCCCGAGAAAGAACTGCAGCTCTCCCATCATCGATATCTCGAACTCCCTGCTCATATCTTCAGAAAACTTTGCAACAAGATCATGAGAAGAGCCACCAAAGATTATGACATCCACGTAAATCGGTACAATCAAGATGTCTTTGCCATCACGAAATAGGAACTAGGTTTTATCCACGGTGCCCATCACAAACCCCTTACTCAATAAGTACCCTCTCAATCTTCCATACCATGCCCTGGGTGCTTGCTTTAGGCCATATAATGCTCGGTGGAGTTTGTAGACTCGGTGTTGGTACATTTCACTCTCAAACCCCGGTGGTTGCCTCACATATACTTCTTCTTCTATCACCCCATTCAAGAGGGCACTCTTCACATCCATTTGGTGCAACTTGAACCCTTTAGCAACAATAAATGCTAGAAGGATTCGAATTGCCTCCAAACGGGCTACATGAGCAAATATCTCCTCATAGTCTATCTCCTCCTTTTGTGAATAGCCCTGAGCAACCAACCTAGCCTTGTTTCTCACAACCTCATCCTCACCCTGTTTGTTCTTCCACACCCATTTTGTACCTATAGGAAGGCAATTTGGTGGAGGCTCAACAAGTTCCCACAATTCATTCCTCTCAAAGTTCTCTAGCTCTTCGTGCATGGCATTAACCCAGTTTGCATCAAATAAAGTGTGTCGTGTATCTTTGGGCTCAAAAGAGGCAACAAAAGTGGAATGCACAAATTGAGAGTTGGTCCTTGACCTTGACCTTCTAGTACGTTCATTGATGTCTTCTATGATCCATGAGGGTGAATGATCAGCCTGAACACGTCTTGTTGCCTCGCGCCCTGAAATCGCCTCCCCCTCAGCAGCTGCTTCCACTCGATCTCCATGTACTTGTGTTGACGTTGAAGTGGGGGGTGGACCATCATCAACCGTAGTTGTCATAGTGGAAGTAGTAGGTACAAGTATCGTAGGAGGAACACCATCTTCATCATCATCTTCACCATCTGCCTCCTCATCCTCAAAGATCGTCTGTCACATGTCATCATCACCTGCACACTCAAAGACAACAGAACTACACTGAATC
The DNA here is from genome assembly GCA_033239725.1 of Echinochloa phyllopogon. Lineage (NCBI taxonomy): Eukaryota > Viridiplantae > Streptophyta > Magnoliopsida > Poales > Poaceae > Echinochloa > Echinochloa phyllopogon. The sequence continues at coordinate 13,963,714 of BTCW01000015.1, read as the reverse complement.
GTCTCGTCGAATGTTACTACGCAAGTCTCCATGATTTGATTAGTAGCAAGGTTGAGCACATGATATGCTCTAGAGTGAGTAGCATAACCAAGGAAAATACCATCTAGAGACCGAGACTCAAACTTATCTAGACTACCCTTCTTGAGAACAAAGCACTTGCAACTGAAAACTCGAAAGTGACTTACCTTGGGAGGCTCCCATGAAAGTGCTCGTAGCAAGTCATCTTCTTGAACGCACGAAGGAAAATCCGGTTAGAAACATAGCACGCGGTGCTTATCGCCTCGGCACAAAACCTCCTAGGAGTCCTGTGCTCATCGAGCATCGTCCTGGCCATCTCACAAATGGTCTGATTTTTCCTTTCCACAACACCATTCCGACAAGCAACATAGGGTGAGGAAAATGGATGCTCAAGACAAAGATCACTGCAAAAGGCCTCAAAACGAGCGTTCTTAAACTCCATGCCATTGTCACTGCGTATAGCTCGTACGGCATCTCCATTACGCTCATTCTTCAACCTCAAGATCAAGTCTCGAACAAAACCAAAAGACTCATCCTTAGCCGCCAAGAAAAACACCCAAGCATAGCGAGAATAGTCGTCCACAACAACAAGGACATACCACTTCCCACCAACCGAACGAACGCGAGCTGGACCAACCAAGTCCATATGTAAAAGCTCTCCTGGACGCTCAATCATCACCTGAGTGTAAGGTGGGTGGGAAGTAGCGACCATTTTCCCATGCCTACAAGGTGCACACACCAAATCCTTCTCATACCGAAGCTTGGGCAATCCTCTGATAAGGTCAAAACTGGTCAAACGAGAGAGTAGATCAAAGCTCAAATGACCCAACCTCCTATGCCACTTCCAGAGCTCGGAAGAGGAACCAACAACCAAACAACGAGCGGGACCAAAAGACCTCAAGAAATCAGCACGGAAGACCTGACCCTCGGGAAATAAAATCTGGAGTTGTGTTGTATAAGGGGAATGATCATACAAACAAGGTCACCTCGAGAATCAAGAATCCGAGAAGCACCACTCACAAAGCGAACCTCAAAACTCTCATCAAGCAACTGAGAAACCGAAAGCAAATTAAAGCCAAGCAACTTGACGAGAGCAACATGCTTCAACACAAACTTCTCGCTCACCTGAATATCACCCTATGAAAGCACTCTACCTTTACCATTATCTCCAAAAGTGATGTACTGCCTCGTCATCACCGGGGTGAGGCTTGAGAACCACCTTTGATCTCTGCTCATGTGTTGAGAGCAACTAGAATCGATCAACCATGAACTCCTCGAGCCTCCCACCTGCAAAATAAAAAATGAGAACAAGAGTGAGCAAATGACTCAACACTAGGGTTAGAACAAAAGGAGTCAAACCAGTGTCGAGCCATCTTCTCAAAAGACGGGTTAGCAAAATCCACTCTACCACTACTAGCAAATTGTGGAACCCTCTCACGTCTCGCAAGCGGAACTCTAACACACCTAACCCGAGGAACACCACGTGGGGGAAAACGCGGCCTAAACTCTCTCCAAAACCCAAAGCTACGGCCATCCCTCCCATACTCGTACTGACCACGAGGAGGAAGACGCCTAGCAGACTCACCACGCCCAAACCCAAAGCGCCTACCACCATCTCTCTGAGGAACACCTGCACGACTAGCAAAACCACGAGCATCCTCTCTAGGAATCGAATGCATAACTCCCTCACCCCTAGGCAAAGGTGCACAAGGCTCAGGCACGCTATGAGACGAGCGATACCTGTCCCGGTTACGCATTTCCTTCTCTCATCTCACTTCTCTCTTCTTGCTATAGCAGAACTCCTCCTGGTGACCATCCTTACCACAAAACTCACAAAGGTAGCAGACTGGCTTTGGCTTTGGAACTTCTCTCGGCTGAGGCTTCTCACTAGGTTTGAGACCACTCGACTCTCCCACAAAGATCACTCTGTTTTGGAAATTGTTGGTTTGTGGTGGAAATACTGGAGGATTGGGAGTAGTGTCAAGTTTGTTTCTCAAGTGGTTCGGCTTAGGATCAAAGGTGTTCTTGGCTGGGGTAACTTGTGGTGGAACTGGTATATCCCCAAAACTCAACTTCTCATTCTCACACACCTTCTCCAAACCAAGGCCACGACTATCTGCACGCCTAAACTCAGCTATCATCATACCAAGCTGTGGCTCATGACCTGACAACCAACCCAAACACTTACGCAACACATCATTCTCATCCTGCAAGCGGTTAACTGTATGCTCAAGTTCAACATTCTTCAAAGCAGTTACATCACAACTAGAACAAGCATGTGTAGCAAAAGATTTCAAAGAACTTTCAAGGCATTTAATCTTAATATGAGCATCATCTAGTTTAGCATGCAAAACATGACAAGAAGTACAAGCTCCTAACAAAGCAGATCTTGATTTCAACACATCAAGCTCAGCCTTAAGCAAATCAAACTCCCCAATGAGTCATTTGCTTTTTCTTGAACTCAAGCAATTCATTCATCATAGCATCACTGCATTCAGGCTCATCAGAGACATCAGGAGCAACTTTCAAAGCATCTACCTCAGCTCTAGTATTAACAAGCAACAACTCAAGCTCAACAACTCTATCTCTAGACCCAACAAGCAAAGACTCAAGCTCAACTACCTTCTCCTTTGACTCACGAAGCAAAGACCTAAACCCACTCTTCTCCTTGTTGGTCTTTCTAAGCACATCATCATGATTATCAAGCAATTCATTCAGCCTGGCATTCTCCTCTAACAAGAAGTCGGGATCACGATTTACCTCATCCTCGGAGTTTGAATCCAAATCTTTTCTTGCACTCTTCTTGCTGTCGGAGCTATGTGCCATGGTACAGAAGCCACCGGAAGCCATGCACGCCAGCCCGTTGAAGTTCTTATTCATGTGCCTCCGGCGTCAACCTTGATCTTCCTCCTCGCTGCTCAAACTCGACAAGGTGTAGCTGTCTAACACCCTAAATTTACCCATTTAAAATTTCTAGCAATTAATTTAATTTTATTATTTATGCCCATAATTAATGTAGGTTAAATAAATAATTTCTAGACATTAAAATCAAATATAAGGAGTAGAAACATTTTTTTTTGCTTCATGCTGCTGCATTAAGTTTTGTATTGCTAGTGGTTAAATAAGGATTTAAATTCTGTTTAAATTAGAAATTTAATTAGCAATTGTTTGAGCCTTAGAAAAGTTGTTTAGTCCATAGTTCGATTTTGCTCCCTAGTCTTTTCCCCGGTTCACTTTTACCCCCTCTACTCTTCTCCCCTCTCCCCCCCTCGCTCGGCCCAGCACCTCCCCTCCCCTTCTCTCTCCCCGCGGCCCAGCTCCGTCCGGCCCAATCTCCCGAGCCGGCCCAATTTCCCACCCTCTCCCACTCGCTGATAGGCAGGGCTCGCCCGTCGGATCCTTCTCCCACCTCCACCCGCGCCCGAGCTTACCCCCCGCACTCACCCCCGCCACCTCGGCCCGGCCACCAAGGCCCATCCAGTGCCTGTGGACCGCGCTCGAAGCTTCCACGAAGCTCTCCTGCGCTCTCCTTACTTCCCTAGCGCGCACCCGCAAAGAAGGCCCTTTCCCCCACTTGGAAACTCCTGATCCTCCGGCCGCCGCCCGATCGGCGTGGCACACACGCCAATGTCCCCCCCCACCCTATAAAAGCCGCCCCACAGCCCTCGTTCCTCACCAACCCTCGCCTCGAGCACCAAGCCCTCCCCCAGCACTTCACGCCGTCGCCATTGGCCTCTACCACCCGACCTCCGTCGCCGCGCCGTCGACCTCCGCTCGTGGTGGCGTTCCATCCCGTTTGACCTCGCCACGAGCTACGTGCTACGGTAAGGACATCCCCGAGCTCGTTTTCGCCCACTCTCTCGCCTACTAGCGCGCTCGACCGTCTCGCCGGAGCTCCCTTCCGCGGTTCCGCGGTTCACCATCGGTAGACGCCTCCGCCGCGTAATCCTTGTCGAGGACCCCCCAATTAGACTCATCATTCCTCCCCGAAGCCGTAGAACCAAACCGTGCGTGAAATGGTGGCATGTAGCTCAAGTTCGAGTGAACTACGGCGAGCCTCCGCCGCGCGTAGTGGCGGCGCCGCCGCAGCCTCCCTGCCGGCAACCCTCCCCCTCGCCCGATCCAGTCTGGACCGCCGGATCAAGATCCAACGGCCAGAACTAATCCAAGCCCCGGGTCAACCCCAGCCTTACCGGTCAGCCTGGCATTTTTGTTAATAACCCCTCCACTATTTGAGAATCAACCCGCGGTCCACTCCAGTAATAAAAATATTTGCATCTAGGTCCTTTCTTCGCGTTTAGGCCCATGAGTTTTTGAATAATAGAACCCACGGTCTAGGTCTGTAGGTTTAGCGCGTAGGCCCTCGGGTTTTAACGTGTAATTATGTATAGGTCCTCAGTTTTCTTCAAATAAGCCCCTAGAAACTTTTAAAACTTGCCAGTAGGTCCATGTAACTTAGAATTGCCATATCTTTTCCGTTTTAGCTCAGATTAGAGTGATTTTCGCGCTCATGTGTTCATAGTAAAGCGTAGATTAATTCTAAAACCTTCATTTGTACTGTTTCTACTGTTTGGTTTACTGTTCTAATAAAATATTATTTGTTTGCATGTATTGGCTTGTGTGGATGCTTGTGTGGTGATTCATGTCCAGTCGGTGAACCTTTTGCGTTGGACTTCGAGTACGAGGAGGACTTCCAGGGGTAGGACTCGCAGCAGCAGCAGCAGCCTTTTGAGGAAGGAAAGTTATAGCACGGACAATCCTTGCTACCTACCCACTTTATATTAAATTATTTCATAAATGCATGTGTCTAATTTGAAGTACCATTAAGGTCGTACCTAGTCTTGTTTATCCTATCCTTGTTTACCTTGGGTTTTTGCATATGGGTAGAATCTTTGCTATGCGCAGCTACTATCACCACTGTTTAATTGTTAATCTTGACTTAATGGTTCACTTTAACGTTAATGATAAAACTTGCTTTTTAGCAATTTGGTTTAGGGAACTAGAGCATGTGCTTCGTGCTTTGTTCTAGTGTCCCTCCATAAGGTCCGGTTCTTAAAGCGGCAACCCAGGAGCATGTCGCCACCATGAGAACTATTATGGCTCTGGTCTTGGTCAAGTAATATGTACGTCTCTAGCTTGTCAGTGGTTACCGGAGTGGCCGACGGCGTTATGGGAAACATGGGTGAGAGTATGTCTTGATCCATCGAGGACGGGTGATCCGTCGGCTATGCCCCCGTGAGGCACAGTCCCGTGCTGGTAGTCCCTGCGATGGGGAACTCCACACGTTGCGCATTGTTGGGTGTGATGCCCGCGCTCTGGACGCCATTGACCCCCCTATGGTGTGACTCCGTAGGCGTACGTCAATCTTGGTGCCTGGGCCATGCTGCCAGTGTTGTACCATAATCGGCCACTGTCTTGTTAGGGTGTCTTGTGAAAAGCCTTGACAGGGTCACGAGCGGCCTGGATCCTTTTTTGAAGATGATGATTATTTATGATTAATGTCACTTATACTTTTTTAATTGGGTTTCAATTGGGTTCCATTCACTGGTAGTAACTTGGATAATGTTAAAACGAACCAACTAAAAATGCTAATGCAGTTCAGTCGTGTCTAGCCTTACTTTGAGCCTTCATACACCCGTGCTATACTTGCTAAGTAAATGTTTTACTTACACTTGTCATTTATTCAACAAAATCCTGAATAGGTACCCTAGATTGGGCTGTGCATGAGTCTGCTGCTGAGTTTCCAGAAGATCTACCGTACTACTGAGTTGCGATCTTCCAGTCAGAGTCCCTGTGGATTGCGGCTCTGCTTAGTTTGAGAGTTATTAGTCTTCCGTTGTATTTGGTTAGTTTATTTATGATGCACTCTGATGTAAAACTCTATTTATTCAAGAATTTATTCAAGCATATGTTCTCTGTTTATCATATTTGTTCACTATATGTGTACTATGACTTCCTGGGCACACATATGGCCACATTCGGGTTTTTGTGAAAATTCGGGTGTGACAAGCTGGAACTTGTGTCGACGTCGCTTGCATCGGCAACCATGGCTCGTGGCTTGTACTTGTGCTTGTGACCATCGTGCTTCTTCTTGAACTCGTCCTTGCTCTTGTGCTTGCCGCGATAGTCGTTCCTGGATCGGTTCTTGTGGTCATCCCTCGAGCAGTGCTTATGCTCGTTCTTGGGCTCAGGTCCGGACACTCGGCGATAAAGTGCCCCATCTTGCCGCACCTGTAGCATGTACTCCCGACCTGCCTTGTACCCTTGCGGTTCTCGTACATGCGCCCAAACCTCTTGCTCAGCAACGCGAGATCGTCCTTGCTCAGCACCTAAAACTCCTCATCTGGCAAAGACACAAGCACAGACAAAGCAAAATGTCATGAAGAGTTTGCAAGCGACATAGAATCAGAACCACTCATGAGAGCCAGACTATGGGAACCAGTCGGGTTCTCAAGCTTGGCCCTAGCCATCCTATCGACCTCTGACGACTTGAGATTGGAGAATAGCCCATCAACCTTAAGCGTCTCATAGCCATCTGACTCCATAATCGCCTCAACCTTAGCACCCCACACAGATCTATCCAAGCAGTGCAAGAGCTTCAAGGCTCTATCATGATCCGTGTATGGGAAGGTTGGTAATGTTGGCTTGCATGTTGTTCACTATCACCGTAAACCTCTAAAATATTGCATCAATTGATTCATCAGGCAGATGAGTGAAATTCTCATACTAAATCCAGTAAGTCAAAAAGAGCCTAGCCTTAACCTTACTATCACCTCCATGAGCAATATCCAACTTTTGCCAAATCTGATAGGCAAGATGTTCACCGAGGACACGATTGAACTCATGCTCGGCAAGCGATCAAAAAAAGTAATCCACAGCTTTTGCATTAGCCTCAAACTTGTCCTTAACCTCCTGAAGCACTCTAGTAGCAGGGATGGTATAGGTAGTGTCAATAGTGACATCCCATAACAATTATCCCTTGCCTCGGAGGAAAGCGCCCATGCAAATAGCCCACATCTGATAGTTCTTCCCATCAAAGTGAGGAGGACCCGAACCCCTTTCTAGATATGCCATTGTTGGATCTTAAGACTGGTTAGAATCACGAAAATCCATAACCGACTCTGATACCAATTGAAGGATCGAATCGTCGAACGGAGAGGGGGGAGTGAATGGGAGCCGATAAAAATTCTCTCCAAAGAGTGAACTCGGCATATATCCCAAAGTCACTGAAGTACTTCTAGACCTAGGAACAAGTTCACAATTTACTCAACTAGCACCACACAACAGAAACCACAACTCAATGCTCAGCGCAGCGCACAGACCAAAACCGGTCAGACCGGATGGACAAACCGGTCAGACCAGATTTGCTCTGAAGCTTCCAAGAACAGAACTGCAACTGAACAAACGAGCTCGAAACACTCCAAAATAATAGTTAGGGTAAAACTTATCCAAATCACAATTAGGGCCTAGAAATACAGCACTAAAAGCCCCAGCACCAAAACAGGTCACACCGGTTTGCCAAACCGGCCAGACCGGTTTCCCCAGGCAGACACGAGAAAGAGTTAGCCCACAGGAAGAACATGACCTTATCCTCAATCGATCTTCCGATTGGCTCGACGGATTCAATTGAGACTTTAGGGATAGGTAGGATACCTCATGAACTAGTCATGGCTCCTAAATCAACTCCCAAACCGCACCGAATCAAGAGGAATCGAGAATCAAAGGCACAAACACCCTTTTGCTTGGGTTCCATCAAATTGAAGGATTTTCCCGAGGATTGAGGGGGCCAAATCACTAGAGAAGGATCACAGAAGACCCATGAGTGAATCCCAACAAAATCCCGCAAGGAAAGCACCTCAAAATCCGATGAACAAAAATCTCCCCAAAAATCACCCTAAAATCCCCAAAAAGGAAAACCGTGAAAGAGACAAGAACACAAGGATTCACCACCATGAAACTTCTTTACACTACGAGATCATCTTCTTTAGAAAGGCTAACCTCCTCCCTTCATCCAACCCACTTGAAAGTGGAGAAAAATAGAAGTGGAGAAGTCATCTGCTCTCTTCCTCACAACGAGAAGCTCATGGCTAGCCTAAGAAAACAAAGAGAAATTGAACTAGGGTTCCTAGAGATGGCTACCATCTCCCACAAGGTAAGTATATATGGCCACCGATGAAAGACGAAATTACCCCTACAACTTAATTAGACGATACACGCCCTCAAGGGCAAAACTGGAAGTTGTAGATATTTCTCCTCCGGCTGGGCATGCATCCATATGGAGTTGCTTCCCTCTGACGCAACCTCCACGATCATGCCGCGTGTCCTCCGCCTCAAAGCTTCCCGACGCGCACGACCGAAACCGATCAGACCGGATTCCTGAAACCGGTCAGACCGGATTCCTGAAACCGGTCAGACCGGTTCTCTCAATCGGTCAAACCAGTTCTCTCAACCGGTCAGACCGGATCTTCCACGGCAGGTCCTCGGACTTGGCTTTGAGGCCCAAACCAAGAAACCTTCCTCCGCTGGTTTTGTGGCCAAACCAACAAACCCAGCGTACTTGGACCAGCCTCCACGCCAAGCCTTTCACCTCTGGCGCCCGGACAGTCTACTCAGTCTTGCCTCATTCCTTGACTCGGCTGCGCCAAATGTACCAACTCCGATCATCTTCATCCATGTTGCCTTGCTTGTTCTTGCACCATGGAAATGCACTTGATCCCATCGGCCATCGGGTCCATCGAACCAAGCCTACTTGTCTCTCCACTCCTGGGAGGCCGCTCCAGTAAAGACCTTTCATGCTTGTTCTTCACCTGCACAAATGCAAACCAAGCCGCATTCTTCACCTAAAATACTTGAGCCAAGGCAAACATCAGTCCACACAACGTTGTCAATCACTCATCACTAGAAACCACCATCCTCTCGGTCCCTCTGACGCACGTGGTCCTCATAAAATGACGCAGGTGATAAACCATAAAGCCAACTAATTTAGAGGACACAAAGAAACAGTAGGAGGCACCCGCAAGGTGCAAAACCGCAAAATCTTTCGCCACACCACCAAGGCAAGATAGCAGGATAATAGAAACTGAGTCGGCATTGAGCCCGATGGCTGAACGTCCAAAAGATTCCACCAAGAAGAAGGCATGATTGGTGGAGAGTGTGAGGGACTAACCGAGATGCCAAAGCACTCAATAGTCAGACGGTCAATCTCCAGACCAGGAGTGAAGTCCAGGTTGGAGAGGCCAGCCATGATCGACATCTAGGGCACGCCAAGATCGCCATCAATGCCGCCTAGGCGGAGCAGAGCGGAGCGACGCCATCGTATGTTTTTTGTAGTATGATTTTGAAGAGATTGCTTGGTACTCTATATTGAGAGAGTGAGATTGACATGAAGATCACCACGGATTCGATTATTGATGATTTCAACACAGTGGAAAACAGACATTGAAATTGAAATGAACATGTAAAATATATTGACCACTTTTGCAAAGTATTCTCATATTTTGTCTTTTAAGTATTTTCCATGCATGTGTAATTAATTATCAATTTATTATAGTCATGACTAGCTTGCTTGAAATATTGAGATAAATTGTTTAATTTTTTAATCCGTAAATATTTGTGTGGAGGCTTGGCCGACTGAATTTATCTCTAGTTCTGCCAATGTTTGCTTTGAAGTTTTCATTCAGGTGTTTCCCATTATATAGATAGTTTGGTTTCCCATGTAATCTTTGGTCTGTCCTACATCATCATACATCGACAATCATTTAGAAGAAAAATTCTATATAACCCCCAACGTATTAAGGGTTGACTACATGACCCCCTCAACTGTAAAACTGGATGTTTAACCCCCCCCCCCCCCTCCCCCCCAACCTTTACAAAACCATTTAAAGAACCCCCTGAGGTGGTTTTGGATAGTGGTTTTGCTCCATTGGCGTGATGAGGTGTACCAAAATACTAATTTGGGTATGCTAAATATATATGGATTCCACCTGTAAGTGGGCAGACCAGGGTCCCCTCCTTCTTCTTATCCCCATCTCTCTTCCGTGACTGCTCATCATTGCCATACCCTATGTATCACGGCTGCTCTTGAGCGCCTTCACTTAAGGAACCTATGTGTGGCAAAGAACGGAGGGGGCAGCGTGTGTTGCTCATGGCAGAGAAGAATTGAGAGGCCGACTTGCTCATGGACAATAAGAATGAAGGGGGTGGCATGATAAATTTTTTGGTAGTGGTGAGTTTTATGGGTCCCACAAAAATAAAAGACTTCTTAATATTTATAAGGGGATCAAATATCGTACTAAGTACAAGCAAAGTCCTTATGTTAGCTTATCCATGTCATCATCTCCATCCATCCGAGCGAGCCGACATGGCAAAACCACTATCCAAAACCACCTTAGGGGCTTATTTAAATGGTTTTGCAAATATCAGGGGGTTAAATATCCTATTTTATAGTTGAGGGGGTGATGTGGTCGACACTCGATACATTGGGGGTTATATAGACCTTTTCTATTTAGTAATGTATTTGAGAAGCTATCGTTGTATATATTTAATTGTCCATGCATTATTACGTCCCTGGTTTTCTAGCAGTAGTGTCTAACATGTTGTCAAACTTATCGCAGCCAACATGATGACTAATGTTAATTGTAAAACCAAAAGGAAAAAAAGTCAACTTGGCCCAAGAAAGAGGAGTCGTTTGACCGGTCAAGCTTCTACAATTAAGCTTTTTTTATAGAAATGAACCAGGCAAGAGAGCTGCCAATTATATTAAGAAGCGGCAATAAATCTAGACTGGGCAGTATAACTAATGGAAGAAATACTTCTACAATAAGCTGGTCAAGAGTTGCAATTTTATAATCTACTACTCCTGTATAGTCTAATCATTGCATCCCACCAATCTCCCATCGCGGACATATTCAATGTTTTTTTACACTTAACAATCTGCATGAGAACACTATATCAATATTTGGGGTAGAAGCTAACTCAAATTTATGGGGCATATATGCATGTACACCTTCCTTCACCCATGTCACCAAGATTTCCTCCCACCTCCTGTATGCTTCAACACATTTACTAACAATTGCTTCAACAGTTATCTAACCCTAAATGCTAATTCAACATTTTATGGGATTGAGTATATGTATATGTACATGTACATATTTCGCTAGCAGGATCAGGTATGTATGCACACCGTCCCTTTGGAGGTTTCGTTATGTATGTAAATGGTTGGATTGGAGGATCAACTTGGCTTGCTCCCCACATATCAACTTGGCTTTAGTAGAAATTCCATAACGTAAAACTTGTGTGGGAGCTAGAAAGGATTCCTGCCTTAGCCAAATGTGATAAGGCTTCCTATGTATCGGCTAGTGGGGGCTAGTGGGGGCTTATATATGGCTTCCGTCCACTAGACACATAACGTGACTTAGAGGCCCAACAACACTACAACTAGCCCCAGTTATGCATGTGTGCATTCATACTATCCCCAATTACCCGTGTGCGTGCGTATCAACCATCATATAGACTTTTTCCGTCGCAATCTGTCACACCCGGATTTTCACAGAACCCGAATGCGGCCATATGTGTGCCCAGGAAGTCCACAGAACACATACATCGAACAAATATGATAAACAAAGTACAAATGCTGGAATAAATTCTTCATTAAATAAAATGTTTACATAAGAGTGCTTCATAAATGATCTAAACAATACAGCGAAAGACTAATAAAACTCTCAACTAATGGAGCCGCAATCCACAGGGACTCTGACTGGGAGATCACAACTCAGTAGTACGGTAAATCTTCTGGAAACTCAGCAGCAGACTCATGCCCAACCCAATGTGTTTACCCATCCGGGATTTTGTTGAATAAAAATAGGCTAGACACGGCTTAACTGCATTAGTATTTTTAGTTGGTTCATTTTAACATTAACCAAATTACTACAAGTGAATAAATCCCGGTTGTAACCCAAACTAATAAAGTATAAGTGACATTAAACATCATCTTATAATCAAAAAGGATCCAGGCCGCTCGTGACCCTGAGCAAGGCTATCATGATAGATTGTACACTCTGCAGAGGTTTCGCCCTTTACCCACCAGTCGCGTAAAAGTTAAAAAGTTTTTTGCACCCAACCACGCACATCAACACTTCCGAGGTGTGATTGCATAGGGACGCTATGAGGTTTTTCACAAGACACCCTAACAAGACAGTGGCCGCTAAGGTACAATAAGGTGGTGCAACTCTAGGCACCGAGATCGACGTACGCCTACGGAGTCACACCATAGGAGGGTCGATGGCGTCTAGAGCGCGGGCATCGCACCCAACAATGCGCAATGTGCGGAGTTCCCTGTCGCAGGGACTCCCAACACGGGGCTACCGTCCTCGGTGGAATCAAGAAACACCTCACGCCTTACTGCCCACAACGCCGCCGGCCCCACCGGTAACCACTGGCAAGCTATAGACGTACAAGTTACTTGACCAAGACCAGAGCCATAATAGTTCTAGCGGTGGCGACAGGCTCCTGGGTTGCCGCTTTAAGAACCGGACCTTACGGAGAGATACTGGAGCAAAGCACACAGCACATGCCCCAGCTCCCTAAACCATGTTGCTAAAAAGCAAGTTTATCATTAATATTGAAGTGAACCATTAGGTCAAAGTTAATAGTTAAATAAAGGTGACAATAGCCGTGCATAGCAAAATCTACCCATATGCATAATCCCAAGGTAATCAAAGGATAGGGGTAAACAAACTAGGTACAACCTTAATGGGACATCAAATTTAGACACATGCATATGAAAGTAAATGTATCTAAACAGGTGTGTATAGGTACCAAGGATTGTCCGTTCTATAACTTGCCTTCCTCGAAGGGCGGCGGCTGCTGCTGCTGTGGGTCCTGCTCCAGAAAGTCTCCCACGTACTCGAAGTCCAAAGCAAACGGCTCACCGACTGGACACGAATCACCATACAAGCGAGCACGCAAACCAATACATGCAAACAAACAATAATCTATTAGAACAGTACACCAAACAGTAGAAACAGTACATAAAAAGGTTCTAGAAATAATCTATGCTTCACTACGAACACATGAGCGTGAAAATCACACTAATCGGAGTTAAAACGAAAAAGATATGGCTTTTCTAAGTTATAGGGACCTGCTAGCAATTTTTAAAAGGTTCCTAGGGCTTATTTGAAGAAAACCGAGGACCTATTCATAATTATGCATTAAAACCTAAGGGCTAACGTGCAAAAATCTAACTCGGGACTGCGGGTTCTATTATTTAAAAACTCAGGAGGCTTTCTATAAAAATCAGGACTTAAGTGCATTTATTTTTCAACGGAAAAGGACGGCGGGTTGATTCTGATAAAAGGCGGGGCCTCTTTAACAAAAACTCCCCTGCTGACCGGTACGCCACGGTTTGACCGGGCGCTCGGGGCGCTGTCGCCCGTCAGATCTAGATCCAACGATCCAGGCGCGACGGGGAGGAAAAGTGGCCGGGGGAAAACAGGGGCGGCGGCGCCGCCGATGCTCACGGTGGAGGTTCACCGTAGCTGGCTCGAACGCGGGCTAGAGGCCACGGAACTCGACACGGATCGGCGCTACAGCTTCGGGAGCCAAAGGCGAGTCCTCCTAGCGGGTCAAAGACAGCAAGCGGGGCAACAGAGCGGCGGTCGACGCTGACCGGCGGACACGACCGGCGGCGAGCGACGGAGACCGAGTTACGGGACGGGAGGGCGAGCAAGAAGTGCCGCGGGAGCATCTTTACCTCGGTGCGAAGCTATTCCACCGGTCCAATTGGCCGGAGCGTGGCCACAGGAGCCGATCGACGGCGAGGGGCGGGCTCGGGGAGAAGGCGGCACAAGGAGCTCGTGGGGGGGGGGGCTTCTGCGGGCTTGGGGCTTGGTGGAGGGGAATGGTGTGGGGATGTGGTGCCGGGGGCATCTTAAATAGCCCGGGGGCGGTCACAGTTGGCAGGGGGCGCGGAGATTGTGCGGCGGCCGGCGGCGGCTCGAGCCTTCCTTAAGCGGAGCGGCTTGCCAAGCGAGGGAGCACGGTAAAAAGGAAGGGCACGGCGGGCGAAGCTTCCTGGAAGCCTCGGGGATGGCCCACGTACGCGGGGCGGGCCAGGACGGCCGGGGTAAGCGGCGGGGATCGCGCGCCGGGGAAGGAAAACTCGGGCGCGGGGGAGGAAGATGATGCTGACAGGTGGGCGTGGGCGCGCGGGGGAATTGGGCCGCGCTGCGCGCATGGGCCGGTTTGCTGGTGGGCCGAGCGGGAGAAAAAGAGGAAGTGGGCCGGGGTGGGAAGGCTGGGCCGCGGGGAAAAGGAGGAGGGGCTGGGCTGAGTTTGGGGAGAAGTAGAGGTGCAAACACGGACCAGGGAAAAAGTTGAAGGGGGAAAAGTGAACTCAGCTGAAAAGAACTTTTCTAGGGCTCCAAACAAGGTGATTCAAATTTGAATTTAAATAAATTTAAATTCTTGTTTGAATCACAAGCAATACAAAAATAAATGCTGCAACATGAATGCAACAAAAATATTTCTACCACTTATATTTGATTTTAATATTCATAAATAAATAATTTAACCTATATTAATTATGAACAAATTTAATAAATGCCAATTAATTACTAAAAATTTTAAATAGTAAATTTTTGGGTGTTACAATTAACAATTAAATAACGGTGACAGTAGCTGCGCATAGCAAAGATTCTACCCATATGCATAAACCCGGGGTAATCAAAGGAACAAGGTATACAAAACTAGGTACAACCTTAATGGGACATCAATTCAAACAAGGTGGTGTTTAGGTAGCAAGGATTGTCCGTGCTATAACTCGCCTTCCTCGAAGTGCTGCTGCTGCTGCGAGTCCTGCTCCGGAAAGTCCTCCACGAACTCGAAATCCAAAGCTAACGGCTCACCGACTGGACACGAAGCACCACACAAGCATACACGCATACCAATACATGCAAACAAATATAATTCGATTAGAACAGTACACCAAACAGTAGAAACAACACATAAAAAGGTTTTAGAAATATTCTACGCTTCACTACGAACACAAGAGCATGAAAATCACGCTAATCAGAGCTAAAACGAAAAAGATATGAGTTTTCTAAGTTCCAGGGACCTGCTGGCAAGTTTTAAAAGTTTCCAGGGGCTTATTTGTGAAAAACTAGGGACCTATTTTTAGAAAGGGCAGGGGGTTATTTGTTAGAAACAAGACATAAGTGTAATTATTTTTTAACAGAGGTGGACTGCGGGTTGATTTTAGATCTTGGAGGGGGCTCTTTTGCAAAACCGACTCGGCTGACCGTAATATAGAAGTTTGATTTGGGCAGGGGGGACGCACTGCGGTAGGGGCGCCGATTGATGAATTGAAGGAGCGGGGTAGGTTCCTCACCTGGCTGCTGGAGGGGCAGGTTCGACGGCGGCCGGAGCGCGGCAGAGCTCGGGGTGGCGGCGCTGCGCGGGGAGAGCTACTGGAGGGCTTGGGAGCTTGGGAGAGGGTCGGTGATGCTCCAGGGGCTCGGTGGAGTTGCTTTTATAGGCCGGGGGGTGCTCCTATGCCAAGCAAGCCGGAGATCGGGCGGGGATGGTCAGCGGCTTCTTTCCTTGCGCGGGCGACGCGCGAAAGAGGAAGGTGGGGCAGGGAAAGGAAGGGGACCGGGGGAGGAAGGTGCGGGGAAGGTGCCTGGGGCGCGAGGAGGGGCAAGTCGGCTGGCAAGCGGGGCGCAATTGGCGCCGGGGAGGGAGGGGGAATGTTGGCGCGAGGAAGGGGAGGGATCTGACTGGTGGGGCCAGTCGGCAGTGGGAGAGGGAGAGAAGAAGGGGGCGAGCGGGGCTGGGCCGCAGGGGGGAAGGAGTTGGGCCGCGCTAGGCCAGGGGGAAAAAGAGAGAGGGGTTGGGCTAAGTTCGGGGGAGGAGTAGGGGGAGCAGGAGTGCCCCGGGGGAAGAGTTGAGGTGGCAAAATTGAACTCGGCTCGAATCAACTTTTCTAGGGCTCAAACATAAGCAAATTAATTTCAAATTTAAATAGAATTTAAATTCCAACTTAACTTGCCATCAAACAAAACATAGAGCAGCAGCATGAATGCAACAAAAATATTTTTACAACTTATATTTGATTTTATTATTCATAAATAATTCAATTAACCTATATTAAATATGAACAATTAAAATAAAAGCCAATTAATTACTAAAAATTTTAAATGGGCCATTTTTGGGTGTTACAAACCTACCCCCTTAGGATGAATCTCGTCCTCGAGATTCGGATGTGGAAGCGAAGAGTTGTGGATATTCGTTCTTGAGATCCTCTTCTCTTTCCAAAGTTGCTTCGTCCTCCGAGTGTCGGTTCCATTGCACCTTGCTCATTCGCATGACCTTGTTTCTGGTTACTCTCTCTAACCTTTCCAAAATCTTGACGGGGTACTCATTATAGGTGAGATCTTCTTGTACATTCAACTCATCTATACGGATCTGCTCCTCAGGTACCCGCAAGCATTTCTTCAACTGAGACACGTGGAACTCATCGTGCACTCCGGCCAGTTTCTCAGGTAGTTCTAGCTGGTAAGCCACTTCACCCATTCGTTCCACTACTTTGAATGGCCCGATGTACCGAGGTGGTAGCTTGCCTTTGACATTGAACCTTTTCACGCCTCGCATCGGTGACACCTTGAGATACACAAAGTCGTTGACTTCGAAGGTAAGATCCCTTCTTCTTACGTCGGCATAGCTTTTCTGCCGTGACTGTGCCACTTTCAAGTTTTGCCGGATCACTTGTACTTGTCGCTCTGCCTCTCTTAGTATCTCAGGCCCGAAAACTGGACTTTCTCCAGTCTGGTTCCAGAATAGTGGGGTCCTACACTTCCTGCCATACAAAGCCTCGAATGGCGCCATCTGCAGACTCTTCTGGTAGTTGTTGCTGTACGAGAATTCTGCATAGGGCAAACTTTTGTCCCAACTGACACCATACTGCAGAGCACATGCTCTCAACATGTCTTCTAGAATCTAATTGGTTTGCTCGGTCTGTCCGTCCTTCTGTGGGTGATAGGCTGAGCTAAAATGCAGCTTAGTGTCCATAGACTCATGTAGCTTCTGCCAGAAGTGTGACGTGAACTGAGTACCACGGTCAAACACTATCCGCTTTGGCACTCCATGCAAACACAAAATCCTCTCCATGTATAGCTCTGCCAGTCTGGCTCCGGTGTAGGTGGTCTTCACTGGAAGAAAGTGTGCCACTTTGGTCAAGCGGTCCACAATCACCCAGATAGAGTCAAATCCTCGCTGTGTGCGTGGTAGGCCCATTATGAAGTCCATACCAACTTATTCCCATTTCCATTCCGGTATCTTCAAGGGCTGGAGTAATCTGGCTGGCCTCTAATGTTCAGCCTTAACTCTCTGACAAGTGTCACATAGGGCCACATAGGTTGCCACATCATACTTCAACCCATACCACCAGAATCTTTCCTTGATGTCTTGGTACATCTTGGTGCTTCCTGGGTGGATCGAGTAAGCTGAATCATGAGCTTCTCTCATGAACCCCAGACTCATCTTCTCAAATTCCCGGCTGAGTTCTTCAGGCAGACAATGGCCGGTGATCTTGTTCACATAGCTTCTCCTACTCAGGGCATCTGCCACCAAGTTAGCTTTACCAAGGTGGTAATGGATCTCCAGATCATAGTCCTTGATCACCTCCAACCATCGGCGTTGCCTCATATTCAGCTCTGACTGCGTGAAGACATACTTCAGGCTCTTATGATCGGTGTAGATGTCACACTTGTGCCCAATCAAGTAATGCCTCAAAATCTTCAGGGCATGCACTACAGCTGCCAACTCCAAATCATGTGTCGGATAGTTCTGCTCATGCTTCCGCAACTGTCTCGATGCATATGACATGACTCTCCCTTCCTGCATGAGTACACACCCCAGTCCTAGACGGGATGCATCGTAGTAGATGGAGAAGCTCTTGGCTATGTCGGGCAATATCAGCACAGGTGCTATTGTCAGCCTCTTCTTCAACTCTTCGAAGCTGGTATGGCACTCCTCTGTCCAGATGAACTTGGCATTTTTCTCCAATAACGCCGTCATGGGTTTAGCAATCTTAGAGAAACCTTCGATGAACCATCTGTAGTACCCATCCATACTGAGGAAACTCCTGATTTCGCTCACATCCTTGGGTGGATTCCAGCTGAGCGCATATTGAACCTTCTTCGTATCAACTGCCACTCCTCCATTAGACAACATGTATCCCAAGAATGCCACTTCCTTCAACCAGAACTCACACTTGCTCAACTTGGCATATAGCTGATGTTCCCAGAGTCTCTGCATCACCATTCTCAAATGATCTTCATGTTCCTCTTCATTCTTGGAGAAGACCAGGATGTCATCAATGAACACCACCACGAACTATTCAAGGTAGTTAATGAAGACGCTATTCATAAGGTACATGAAGTATGCTGGAGCGTTGGTTAGTCCGAAGGATGACTGTGAACTCATATAGCCCATACCGAGTGGTGAAGGCCGTCTTGGGTATGTCGGATGGTCGGATCCTCATTTGGTGGTAGCCCAATCGAAGATCTATCTTGGAGAACACACAAGCTCCCTTCAATTGATCGAACAGATCATCAATCCTTGGCAAGGGATACTTGTTCTTGATAGTCACTTCATTGAGGGCTCGATAGTCCACGCACATCCTCTGCGTGCCATCCTTCTTATCCACGAACAACACTGGTGCTCCCCATGGTGAAGAACTAGGACGAATATACCCTTTTTCTAGCATAGTGCTTAATTCTTCCTTGATTTTCTCCAGTTCTTTCACTCCGATCCTATATGGCCTTTTAGCTATAGGTGTAGTGCCAGGTTTTAGTTCAATAATGAATTCAACTTCGCGTTCCGGAGGCATACATGGCAATTCCTCTGGGAACACATCCGGAAACTCGCACACCACTCAGATGTCCTCTGGTATTGCACCTTCAGCTTTGTTGACTTGATTGTGCTCTAAAAGATTGGCTTCTTGATATTCCACCTTCTCACTGGTCTTCGTTGTCAGCTGCATGGCTCTCTTGGCACATTGGATTAGTGCATCGTATCTGGCTAACCAACTCATACCCAGAATTAAGTCGAAACCAATAGATTCCAGGACTATCGGTCGCACCTCAAAGTCTACCACCCTTATTGTGATGGTGATATGGGGGCAATGCAAGGTAGCTCATTGTTCCCTCCTGGTGAGCTAACTAGCATAGCACTCATCATCGGTTGCAGGGCTATTAAGTTCTTTTTCACAAAGGCAACAGATATGAAATCATGTGAAGCTCCAGAATCGAACAAAATAGTTGCAGGGGTCGAGTTGACAAGGAACGTACCCACAACCATGTCGGTAGCTCCCTCTGGAGTCGCAGAACCCATGTGGTTGACTTTGCCCCTAACGAGGTTCTGATGACCTCTGCCTGCTTGTGCCTGCTGCTGGTTCCCATTCAGCCCAACTCTCTGGGGGTTGTTCTGGCCTGCAGTGTTTTGAGCCTTCTTGGAGCAGGCATTAGCAAAGTGACCCTGCTCACCACAGTGGTAGCATGCCCTTGGGCCCACCGGTACATTGTTGGCGTTCTTGGGGCGCTGGACAGGCCCTTGCTGTACCTGGTTGTGCTGAGCTGGGGCATTCTGCAGCTGGTTCTGGAAGTGCTGTTGCTGTGGTGCTTGAGATTACTGGGGACACTGCTGGTACTGGCCACGGTTTAGAGAGCCCGGCTGACTCTGGAAGCATTGCTGGCTCACCATTTGTTGACCTTGAGGAGCAGTGAAGTGGTGGCGGTTGTTGCTTCTAGTCTGCTGGCCCTGGAACTTCCGCTTCTTCTCCTCCACTTCACGGTGCTTGTGTTCTAGCATCGGGGCGTCGTCCACCAGTTCCTGAAAGTTGGGGAACTTGGTGCACATCAGCTGGTACTGCAAGGCATCCTGCAAGCCATCGCGGAACCGGGACTGCTTCTTCCTGTCCGTGTTCACGTCCTCTGGAGCATAGCGGGCGAGCTCAATGAACTTGTCACGATAAGCTGTGATGCTCATCCCTTCCTACTTTAGTGCCAAGAACTCCTTCTTCTTCAAGGTCATCAGGGCTTCAGGCACATGGTGTGAGCAGAAGCTGTCATGGAACTCCTGCCATGTGATCTGAGTACGATCAGGGTGAGCGTACTGATAGGAATCCCACCAGTCCAAGGCTGGTCCTTGAAGCTGTCCTTCTGCGTACAACACCTTCTCCTGGTCGTTGCACTGAGCGATGTCGAGCTGTCCCTCCACTGCCTTGAGCCAATCCACTGCTTGCAGGGGATCGGTTGCTTTGCTGAAGGTGGGTGGGCGTCCCTTCAGAAATTCACCCCTCTTGTCACGGGGTGGCATGTTGTGTTGCGGTGGATTCTGCTGGTTCTGCTGCATCATCGCCATCGTTTGACCCATCTGCTGCATCAGCTGGGTCTGTGTGAGCATCATCTGCTCAATGGTGGGGGGGTGGTGGCAGTCCGCTGGCATTGGTGTTGCTCTTTGTGTTCACCATCTATCATCAGCAAGAGATTCCCATAAAATTTATTGGACAAAACCAAGTAACTCAGGTTTGGAAAAGAATTACTTGAGATTATCGATTGAACTGGTTAAGATAGAGCATAAGATAGATAAAGAGCAAGTGAAACAAATAACCCCTTCTATGTATTCAATAATATCCTTATGCCTTAATAAAAAATCTAGATGGTGGTAGACTTGCATCTACGCCCATCACAATCATTACAAAAATCCAACTCATACATAAGCATAATGATAATCAAATCAAACATCGAAAGACAAGGTTCACACAGACTCGACTCACTGGTTTTTTTTACTCGACTAGAAAGGAAAACGATGACTACTCGATCTTATTACAGACTCATGGTAAACTCCTAAGGATCCTGCTGGATGGTGGTGCGGGCGGCGGCAGCTCCGAAGCAGTGCCTCTTGCGAGGCGGTGACTCTGCACGGTAGTCTGGGCTGCGTGGCGATGGTGCTCCCATCATCTGGTCAAGCTGCTCCAACTCCTGCTGGGTCCCTCTCAGCTGCTCCCTCAGAGTGGCGATCTCATCAGTAGCTGCCTCTAGGTTAGTGTTGAGGGTAGCCACAAGTGTCACAGTAGCAGCGAGCTGGGGGTCGGCGATGTCTCCGATGGGGGAGATGGTGCAAGCTTTCTCTCCACTCCTCCTGCGGGGGTACCACCTCTCTGGCCCGTCCTGGATCTTTGCCCAAAACCTGTCTCTGTAGTAGTAGTAGGCACAATGAGCAACATCTGCTATCCCTGCCTCTTGGGTGGATCTCTCACTAGAGGCGTAGTGGATCGACCTCGTCCTGGCACATCTGGCTCTGTGGTCAGCTGTACGGACCCGCAATGTAGTACTCCAGAAGGTGGGGAAGCGGTGGTGCGTCCACCTCTCACTGTGGTACACCATGCCCACGTTGCCTGTGCCGTAGTGGGAGTGGAGTATCTGCCTCAGGCGCCAGTGGTAGAAGTTGTCTCCCGCGTCTCTGACAAAGTCCTCCATGGTCCACCTCGGTGCTGTCGGTGCTGATGCAGGCTACTGGGGTACTGGGGGCTCCTCAGGATCATCACCCTCGCCATCTGACGGATCATCACCACCATCTTCATCATCATCATCATCATTGTCATCACCATCTGGGTCTCCGACAGGATTTCTAGCACCTGGTTGAACTGGCTCGGGCTGCTCCTCTGGCTCATCAGCGGGCTCCATCTCCTCATCGTCGGGCTCTCCCTGCTGCTGCTCCGCCTCTTCTTCTTCCTGCCTCAGGCGCTACTCCTCTTGCATCTCTTCCCACTCCTGGAAAGCATCCTGGTAGGGGGCGCCAAAGTCCATCTCCGGAACACGGGGCAGACGGTAGCCACAGGTGGACTTGCGGGCGGTCAGCTTCGTGCGAGCCATCTACTACAGAGAGAAGACAAAGAAATTTTTTAGAAAAACTTTGCAAAGGACTGAGGTAGAGAAGACACTTAACACTATTTTGCAAAACTCAACACTTTTATAAGTAAAATAGTGAAGACTGAACTTGACTATGACCGACCATTCTATCTAGGCTGCGATCCTATAGTCAGCACGGCTCTGATACCAATTTGTCACACCCGGATTTTCACAGAACCCGAATGCGGCCATATGTGTGCCCAGGAAGTCCACAGAACACATACAACGAACAAATATGATAAACAAAGTACAAATGCTCAAAATAAAATAGTTTACATCAGAGTATAACATAAATAATTATTACAGCGGAAGTCTATAACTCTCAACTAGAGTGGAGCCGTAGTCCACAGGGACTCTGACTGGGAGAGCGCAACCCAGAAGTACGGCGGGTCCTCAGGGAACTCAGCAGCAGTCTCATGCATAGCCCAATCTGTTTACCCATCCGGGATTTTGTTGAATAAATGACAAGTGTAAGTAAACAATTACTTAGCAAATATAGCACGGGTATGAAGGCTCAAAGTAGGCTAGACACGACTTAACTGCATTAGCATTTTTAGTTGGTTCATTTTAACATTAACCAAATTACTACAAGTGAATGAAATGCAGTTGCAACCCAATTAATAAAGTATAAGTGACATTAAACATTAATAAACATCATCTTCTAATCAAAAAGGATCCAGGCCGCTCGTGACCCTGAGCAAGGCTATCATGATAGATTATACACTCTGCAGAGGTTTCGCCCTTTACCCACCAGTCGCGTAAAAGTTCGTGGAACTTTAAACCCAACCACGCGGAGGTGGATCAGACCTCACAAATCACACTACTGAGGTGTGACGGCATAGGGACGCTACGAGGTTTTTCACAAGACACACTAACAAGACAGTAGCCACTACGGTAATACAAGGCGGTGAGACCATAGGCACCGAGATCGACGTACGCCTATGGAGTCACACCATAGGGGGGGTCGATGGCGTCCAGAGCGCGGGCATCACACCCATCCATGCGCAATGTGTGGAGTTCCCCATCGCAGGGACTCCCAGCACGGGACTGTGCCTAACGAGACATAGCCGACGGATCACCCGTCCTCGGTGGAATCCGGAAACACCCCGTACCTTGCCTCCCACAACGCCGTCGGCCCGTCGGTAACCACTGGCAAGCTAGAGACGTATAAGTTACTTGACCAAGACCAGAGCCATAATAGTTCTGGCGGTGACGACAGGCTCCTGGGTTGCCTCTTTAAGAACCGGACCTTAGGGAGAGACACTAGAGCAAAGCACACAGCACATGCTCTAGTTCCCTAAACCATATTGCTAAAAAGCAAGTTTTATCGTTAACATTGAAGTGAACCATTGAGTCATCATTAACAATTAAATAACGGTGACAGTATCTGCGCATAACAAAGATTCTACCCATATGCATAAACCCGGGGTAATCAAAGGAACAGGGTATACAAAACTAGGTACAACCTTAATGAGACATCAATTTAGACACATGCATATGAAGTAAATATATGTAAAATGTGGTGTTTAGGTAGCAAGGATTGTCCGTGCTATAACTTGCCTTCCTCGAATTGCTGCTACTGCTGCTGCGAGTCCTGCTCCGAAAAGTCCTCCACGAACTCGAAATCCAAAGCTAACGGCTCACCGACTGGACATGAAGCACCACACAAGCATACACGCATACCAATACATGCAAACAAATATAATGCTATTAGAACAGTACACCAAACACTAGAAACAACACATAAAAAGGTTTTAGAAATATTCTACGCTTCACTACGACCACAAGAGCGTGAAAATCACGCTAATCAGAGCTAAAACAAAAAAGATATGGGTTTTCTAAGTTCTAGGGACCTGCTGGCAAGTTTTAAAAGTTTCCAGGGGCTTATTTGTAAAAAAACAGGGACCTATACGTAATTACGCGTTAAAACCCGAGGGCTAACGCGTAAAATGGGCTTAGATGGACCGCGGGTTCTATTTTTTAAAAAGGGCAGGGGGTTATTTGTTAAAAACAGGACCTAGGTGTAATTATTTTTAGATCTTGGAGGGGCTGTTTTGCAAAACCGGCTCAGCTGACCGTTATATAGAAGTTTGACTCGGGTGGGGCGGACGCACTACGGTAGGGGCGCCGATTGACCAATTGAAGGAGCGGTGGAGGTTCCTCACCTGGCTGCGAGGTCGCCCGAGGCGTCGAAGAGCTTGGAGCGGCGCTGGAGGGGCAGGTTCGACGGCGGCCGGAGCGCGGCGGAGCTCGGGGTGGCGGCACTGCGCGGGGAGAGCTACTGGAGGGCTTGGGAGCTTAGGAGAGGGTCGGTGATGCTCCAGGGGCTCGGTGGGGTTGCTTTTATGGGCTGGGGGTGCTCCTATGGCAAGCTAGCCGGAGATCGGGCGGGGATGGTCGGCGGCTTCTTTCCTTGCGCGGGCGACGCGCGAAAGAGGAAGGTGGGGCAGGGAAAGGAAGGGGACCGGGGGAGGAAGGTGCGGGGAAGGTGCCTGGGGCGCGGGGAGGGGCAAGTCGGCCGTTGAGCGGGGCGCAATCGGCGCCGGGGAGGGAGGGGGGATATTGGCGCGAGGAAGGGGAGGGATCTAACTGGTGGGGCCAGTCGGCGGTGGGAGAGGGAGAGAAGAATGGGGCGAGCGGGGCTGGGCCGCGTGGGGGAAAGGAGTTGGGCCGCGCTGGCCGGGGGGAAAAAGAGAAAAGGGGCTGGGCTGAGTTCGGGGGAGGAGTAGGGGGAGCAGGAGTGCCCCGGGGGAAGAGTTGAGGGGGCAAAAGCGAACTCACCTCGAATCAACTTTTTTAGGGTGCAAACATAAGCAAATTAAATTCGAATTTAAACATAATTTAAATTCCAACTTAACTTGCCATCAAACAAAACACAGTGCAGCAGCATGAATGCAATAAAAATATTTCTATAACATATATTTGATTTTAATATTCATAAATAATTCAATTAACCTATATTAAATATGAACAATTAAAATAAAAGCCAATTTATTACTAAAAATTTTAAATGGGCCATTTTTGGGTATTACAGAAATAAAGCCACTCGCATAATTGTAGTTGAATTTTTTTTTGGCATAAAATTCTATTAGCCTCTAGCAATTCCATGTGATACCATATTCAACATTTTATCAACCAGATTCAATATTTCAAAAATATTGGTTCGACACTTAAAAAACTAATTCAATGTTTTTCTGAAAAATGTTGATAGTATATTATAAATGTTGAGACAGTATATGAAAAATGTTGAAGTTGTATATTCCTAATCTTGGATTAGATTCAATATTTTCCAAGCATAATAATTAACATTTTTGTAAAAGTTCTTACATAAAATGTTGAAGTAGTGTAATGAAAATGTTGAACTACTTTACTGCAAATGTTGATTTAATTTTTAAAAAATATCAAAAATATAAAATAAATTCAAATTTAAGCCTATTTTGTTGTATAAATTCTAAGTAATGTCATGGTTCAAACGAATATAGAAAAGGATTTATAGTTTGAAAAAAATGAATTTAAAGGTCAAAATCTAGATGGGATCACTCCTAACCAACTCATGCATGCTACCAGCCACGCGCCTCCAACTGTCCTTGTGCACCTCCCTCGTTGTTCTCAGCTCTCCTTCTACATCAATCTGATACGTTGATCCCGATCTACATAAATATCAAACAGTGAAAGCCACGTGGACAAAACAACTTCCAGAAGCTACGTACTCCGTATGTTTTCTGATCGGTTAGCCCTGTTTGGTTTTCTATCGATCAGCCCACTAGCCCACTAATTGAGGTTAGGCCACATCCGAGTTCTTTTCCATCAACGACTACAGAAATGAGCCGCAACTAGCGGACCGGAATCAGCTGACACATGTATATCATTTTAAGAAACAAATGGTTTCAGTCAAAAACAAAGTTCTAGAACGCAAAGATAGAAATTATCATAAAATAAAGAAGAATGGTTCAACAACAAAATTGCACAAAACAAGAATACAGAACAAAAGTTGTCTTGAGAACAAAAGAAATGTCCGGGTAAAAGAAATTGTTTGGAACAAATAGAAATGTGCCAAGAAAAAAATGTTCCAAATAAGAAATATTCGTGTTGTTGTTCAAAGGAAAAAACCAATGTTCGTGTTGTTGTTTGTTTCCTAAGTACAAAATCCACGTGTCCACAAAAAAAATGTACAAAATCCATTTGCTCCTATGGAGCTTAATGTAAAACCACTAAAACCAGCTGACTTCTTCAAACCTCCATAACTGAAACAGGAGGAATCTGCTCTTGAAGAAAACCATGAATAACCTCCATGCATCCCAAACAAAAAAAAATGACCACGCACTTCCCAGTGTGCTCCTATTGGCAATCGAAAAGTACCTGATTGACTTGTGCATGTGGGTCGGACGACCGACATATAGGTTCCATGACGTTTGACACTAGCAAAATGCTTGAATTTTTGTGGGCATGGTCCATGCGATATGTTAAAAGTTTCAAAAAAGTCTCAATGCATGTATTGCATGAGCATGGTCAATGCATGGTGGAATCTTTGACCGCATTAGTGGTGGTAGAGAATAACTAACTTAAACATGGAGACCACCTCTGTCACACCCAGGTTTACACAGAAACACGAATGCTGCTGTATGTGAACCCAGGAAGTCCAAACACACATAAAACTTACAAATATGGAATCTCAGATACACAGTGCTCGAATAAAATAGTTTACATCAGAGTTTAACACAATAATTAGATAAAATATAGCGGAAGTCTATTTATTAACTCTCTCAATCTAAGTGAAGCCACAGTTCACGGAGACACCGACTTGTTGACCACAGCTTAGTAGTATGGCAGATCCTCAGGAAACTATGTAGCTGCCGTCACATTCACTGAATCATTAGTTACCCATCCGAGATTTTGTTGAATGACGACAAGTGTAAATAATTTATTTACTTAGCAAGTATAAAACGGGTGAATGAAGGCTTAAAAGTAAGGCTTGACACGGTCGAACTGCATTAGCATTTTTTGTTGATTCATTTTATCATTATCCAAGTTACTACAAGTAAATGAAACCCAGTTGTAAACCCCATTAATAAAGTATAAATGGAATTAAGCAATTAAACATCAACTTCAATGAAGAACCACTAATAAAAAATGATCCAGGCCGCTCGTGACCGTGAGCATGGCTATGATGATAGATGTACACTCTACAGAGGTTTCGCCCGTTATCCACATCTCGTGTAAAAGCTCAATGGAGCTTTGCACCCAACCACGCACAAACCACACTTCCTTTGGTGTGATCGCATAGGGACGCTATGAGGTCTTTCACTAGACACCCTAACAAGCACAGTAGCCTCTTAGGTACAACATAGGTAGCATGACCCAAGGCATCGAGATTGACTGACGCTTACGACATCGCACCAATAAGGGGGGTCAATGGCATCCGGAGCGCGGGCATCGCACCCAACCATGCGCAACATGTGGAGTTCTCCATCGCAGAGACTCCCAACATGGGACTGTGCCTAACGAGACATAGCCGACGGATCACCCGTCCTCGATGGATCAAATCCTACTCTCACGAATGTTCTCCATAGAGCTCCTTTTGGTAACCACTGGCAAGCTAGAGATGTACAAGCTACTTGTGCAAGACTAGAGCCATAATAGTTCCGGCGGTGGCGACAGGCTCCTAGGTTGCTGCTATAAGAACGAGACCTTACCTTGAGACACTAGGACAAAGCACAAAGCACATGCCCTAGATCCCTGAACCATATTGCTAAAAAACAAGTTTTATCATCAACATTGAAGTGAACCATTAAGTCAAAGTTAACAGTTGGATAAATGGTGAGAGTAGCTGCGCCTAGCAAGGAACTACCCATATGCATGACCATCGGATATCAACGGACAGGACATAATGATCTAGGCTCAACCCTAATGGTAAACAAATTTAGACACATGCATATGAAATGAATTATTAAAGGGTGTTTAAGAAGCATGGATTGTCCATGCTATACTTGCCTTTCTCCAAATAATAGTTGCTCAGAATCTTGAACTCTTGCTCCTGCTCTTAATCTTTCAGCTTCTGAACATCGCTCCTTCTACTCGAAGCAAGCAATGGCAGAAACATACAAGCAAACAAACAAGAACAACTAAGAACAATACACCAATCAAAAGAAAAGCTTTAAAAGAGCGTACTAATGCTCAATTCTATGAACACGTGAGTGCAAGAATCACTGAAAACAGAGCTACGTTGAGAAGATACAACTATCGGAAGATTTGGATTATAAAAAGAAAATAAAAGACTAAGTGCTTCATTTATTTTAATTTAAGTAAAACCATGTGTACATAATGAATACAGATTATACATGAACATTTGGAAAAGGGCCGAATTAAACTTAATCATATTTGAATTACAAATATTGGAGTGCAAATTATTCCAATTAAAACATTAACTCAAAATAAATCATGAGAGCATCTAATTGAATCATTTTTACCAATGGTGTTAAGCTAATAAATATTATGATAGATACACATTTATGTTGATATGAATCAATTTAATATATATTTATGAAAGACAGAAGTTTAACTCTAATTTGCTTTTAATTAGAAAATTGATTTGAGTAATCATTAAGAAAAATAGTTTATTAAAAACTGGGATATAACCTAGTTAACTTTTATTTAGAAAACTAATTGAATACATATTAATCAAATTAATGTTACCATGAAAACTGAGTATAAACCATAATTACCTTTAATTATAAAAACACATTTAGATAACCCTTATTTAATTTAATACTAAATAAAATTCAGAAACGTGATATATGCTAAATGATTGTGCCAAGTCGTAGTTTATTTTTATATGAAGCTAACGCAACTTGAATAAGTCAAAACGGAGCTAAAACGTGTAACCTGTTTGGGGGGCTTCTAGCAGCTTTTGCTTCCCCAGGAAGCTCCAAAAGCCACAAGCTCCCCCAAACAGGGTTAAATTCCCCCAAAAGCAAAAGCTCCAAAACCTGAGTTTACACTACAAGCCGAGAAGCTCTCATGGCCCAGCTTCCCGAGCTTTTGCTCCTTCAGCCAGCATCGCATCTACCCTCCCGTACTCCCACACTGAGCCGTCGCATCTCCATGGAGGCTCTGGCCCACCACCATGCCAACCTCCGCCACACTCGCCACCATGACAACCTCCGTCACACTCGCCACCATGCCGGCCGTCGTTGTTCATCAACTCCGTCGACAGTGCTGCCTCTTAGCTCCACACCAAGTCAACAACCGTGCCGCCTCTCCTGGGCCATGATGCCCGCCAACGCATCGCTGCCGTCCCTTTCCTAGCAGTCACCACTACCGCCGCCGCCTGTGGATCCATGGCTGCACCTTCCCTTAATGGTCACCGCTGCCCCTGGACTCCTCTCCCAATGCTATTGCATGCTTACAGCTCGCCATCATCGACACCAGACTCACCCACCCCTTCGATGCCTTACAAAAGCTGATGGCCAAGAAGCTACACCAAACAGGCCAGTATCGCTTATCTGAAAAGCAGATTCCTGGACCAGCAAGTGGAGATTCTCCGTAATGGAGCTTTTGGAAAAGCTACCACTCCCCCAAACAAGGCCATAAGG
The DNA here is from genome assembly GCA_033239725.1 of Echinochloa phyllopogon. Taxonomy (NCBI): domain Eukaryota; kingdom Viridiplantae; phylum Streptophyta; class Magnoliopsida; order Poales; family Poaceae; genus Echinochloa; species Echinochloa phyllopogon. Next base: position 13,934,136 of record BTCW01000015.1, on the reverse strand, counting down.
TTTCAAGGGTCTAATCGTGATTAACCATAGCCAGCAGGGGCTAGTGTGCAAGATTGCAGAGACTCAGAGAACAGAGCTCATGAAAAGGTTTGACTCTAGGGTTAGATCTATAAAATAGCGTGAACTAGGCTTGACTGTGAAGATCTAAAGCTTCCACGGGGTTATGCGCAAAAGCTCGAAGCTCTCAGGGCCAATGGCCATGGCGGCCGACGGGTCTGGCAATCCTGCTTGCCAGGAATTGGGTGGGCAGGATCCCTAGGCGAGATGCTCAAGAGGGAGAGGTGAAAGGATCACAAGATACCTAGAGGGGGGGTGAACAGGATCTTCTTCAAATTCTGCACACAATTTATCTCACAATCGGATTAGTAACCGGAACTTTCGGCACCCTATTAGATACTCTGACTTAGACAGCCCTGGAGTATCTGGCAGGCTCCCAGATTTTCCTATGATAGAAAAGAGAGCACGTGATGCAAAGATTTTGAGCAACTTAGCTAATTTCCTTTGAATAGAAAGGTGGGAAATCGTCTAGGGATTCTTTTCCACCTAAGAGTTGCACCACAAACTTCACACACAAGTAGATCGGAGCAAATATATGAAAGTCAACTATGAACTATGAAGAACAAATGAATGCGAAGAACAACAACCACAACAAGAGACAAGATATTTGTTTATTGAAGTTCACTTCCCTAAAGAAGCTACGTCTCCGTTGAGGTGCCTCCAAAAGATTGGGTTGAGCCACAACCCTACCCTCTCCCTAGGGCCCAAAAGCCAAGCTAGGGTTACTTACTATGATGTCCTCGAAGAGGATTGGCTTTACAAACTTTTCGGGGGCAAGCTCACATAAGTTGAGTGTTCACCAGAGACACCTAGCCGTCTAGGAGCAAAAGCTCAAAGAGTAACAAACGTGAGTTGATGGCCGAGGATGCTTCAAGAGCTCAAGAGATGGAGTTGATGCTCACCCACACCCAAATCCAAGAACTCTCTCAATCCCTCTCCCTAGGGCCCAAAAGCCAAGCTAGGGTTTCTTACTATGATGTCCTCGAAGAGGATTGGCTTTACAAATTTTTCGGGGGCAAGCGCACATAAGTTGAGTGTTCACCGGAGATGCCTAGCCGTCTAGGAGCAAAAGCTCCAAGAGTAACACACGTGAGTTGATGGCCGAGGATGCTTCAAAAGCTCAAGAGATGGAGTTGATGCTCACCCACACCCAAATCCAAGAACTCTCTCAATCCCCTTCTCACATCTCACTAGGAATAGCTCTAGAAGGTTGAGGGAGTGAATGGGAAGCTCGAGAGTGTGTTTCTTGTGAGTGGAGTCGGCAGGCACAAGAGGAGGGGGCGTGAGAGTATATATTCTCGGGCCCCAAAAACTAACCATTGGGCTATTAGGTGAGATCTTGGTCGGAGACTCCAGGATGACCCCGGATACTCCTACCATAGAAATGAAAGCGTAACACAGGCACCCTTGATACTCCATAACTGTACCAGATTTTTCGGTAATCCCCTACCCCGAAGGGCTTCCCGAAACAATAATGTTCCAGTCCTGTCCCGGATACTCCAAGGCATAATATACATAACAGAAATTCTGTACTAGGAGACCTCGACCCTGTGCCGGAGCTTCTGGCAATAGAAATACATGTTCCTGTGAGTGCATTTGTGTCTCTCATGTGCACTTGGTTAGATGTTTTTGAGCACTTTGACATCAATGGCTTTATCAACATGCATCCTGCTTGATAGTACGGAGTTCCTAACTCAAATTCAAAAAGGAAAATAATTTAAAGACTTCAATATTTACACCGTCCATCATGATCCTTTGAGGGCTTTATTATCAAGTTTCAAACATGAATTTTATCAAGGTCCAACCTATCCATGAACTCAATTCAACCATTAGTTCTTTGGTTACATTTTTCATCATTCAACCAAAACCCACTAGGGAGAGCCTAGATGCACTTTCTAGAGGTGAGCAAGGGGAACTCGAGGGGGTGCTCACCGATGGCGGAGGCATGAGGAGGAGGCCAGAAATTGGCCCGCAACAGATGAGGCGACCGGCGGCGGCGCCTCCACGCGAGGGAGGAGCTCCAACGGCAATTTGTCGACGGCGATCGGACGCGGCTCGGCGGCGCGAAGCTCGTGGTGGCGTCAGCTTGTCCTAGTTCGGTGAATCAAACCCGGCGGTAGAGCTCAGCTCGTCGGGCTCATGGTGGCACCGGTGATGCAGGGCGAGGCGGTGGAGGAACGCGGGGGCTCAGTGAGGGGAAGGTTGTCGCAGTGGCCGCTTGCTCGGGTGGGTGATGCAGGCAGCGACTCGGACCGGCGACGCTTGGCTTTGAGCTCAGGGCGGCGGTTTGGCTCGAAGGTGCACCAGTGTTGGCGCTGATGCGCAGGGAACATGCGAAGGCGGCTAGAGAGCGAGGGCAGCATGGCATGGGTCTCCAATGCGATGCCATTTATAGGGTTCAAAATCGGCGCGGCTTGGCACGCTCTCTAAGGGGCGGTGGCTGCGCATTGGCACGCACGCCAAGACGGCGGCGCTGCGCGTGGCTCCAGGGGCTATGGCGACTGGGCCAGCTGGCTGTGATGGGCTCGAATCATTTGAGGCCCAAGAGTAGGTGGTGCTAGACCAAGCTGGATTGTGGTGTTGTGCCAGTGGGGATGGTGAGATTCGGCGCGGAGAAGATTTAGGGTTTTCAGAATATTATTTGCGTGCAAAGATAAATCCAGAAATTTCTCAATAAATCATTTGAGCCACGAAAAAATACTCCGAAAGATCCAAAAATCCCAGAAAAATCCAGAGACTAAGTTGGACATGAGTAACCCAAATAAAGTATTTGGAGCCGATGAAAAAGATTTTAGCACATTCTAAAATTGGAATAGTCTCTAGGAAAATAGGAATAAATTCAAAAAAATTCCAAAAAATTCCTATTAGGCTTCTAAATGCATTTTAGAAACTTTTGCACGCATAAACCCGCTAAATGCAACCGGGATGAATGCAATGCAAAGAACATTAAACCTATGTTGTTTTAATTTAATTTAGAAAAATGTGTTCCCTGTATTAAATTCCCTGATAATTATATAAACCTTGGAAAAATTTTAGAAATGTGAGAAAATCATTATATTAATTAAGTTTATTATTCACATCCCAAAATTTGAAATTTTGTGGTGTGACAACCTCCATCCCACCAACTCATGTGGAGGGAGAAGGAGAACACCACATGCACACGCGCTCGCCTTGCCTTCCTGGACATGTGCTGAGGTGAAGAGTGCATGGGTGTGTCACCTACATGAATGGTCCATCAAATTTCAATCGCTAGCCATGCAATCCATGGTTTCCTTTTTTGAGTTTTGTTCTTTTCCTTGCCCTACAATCCTGTGAGATATGGAAACCTATTCGGTTGACATGATACCATGTGGCTCTCCTATATATATGACTTGTTGGCCACAACAACAAAAAATATATCAAATCTCAATCTAGGATTTTTTTTCTTTTCTCCTACTTCATCACTATTATAATCTACTCCATCCACCAATGTGAAGAAGTGTCACTCATTGCATGATTGTATTGTCTTGCCATGAATGTGATGCATCCTTGCTCTGCACACATGTTCATCATCTTATTGTTGCTATTGTCCAAGCATTTATGTTTACTAGGTTCATGTTAATGATGGCTACATATGCTTGCACCTCTTTTCTGAAACTGATGACCCAACCATTGTTTTTGGTGAAACCACAATCATGAACGTATCGCTCCATTAGGGTAGATCGAGGGACAACCCAACACTGGCATCGTTAGGGCTTACCCTCTCCTTCTCCATCTTGTTGTCATCAGAGATAGCTGCTAGAAGCACGATAGAGGCAAGGATGGTAGCGGCATGTTTCCTTCCCCTTGGGGTCCATCCTACGGTGTGGTGCATCCCCAAATCTAGGCTATCCCCATCCAAGTCTTGATCTAGGCTGGTGGTTGACACTAATGAGTTGAACAATATTACTAATGACAATAACTTGTTCACTTCAGATTCATAACTAGTTCAATCGATATAGATCATAGAGGATGACTCCCAACGGACTTTTTAGTCCTTTCCCTCAATAGAAGGATATATGCTAAGGTGAAAAATATAAGTCAAGGTACAGGTACAATCAAGTCGAAGAACTTATTGAATTTATATGTAAGATTGTAGTAGCTCTAAATCACAAATCATATGGAGGCATTGATTGAACTCTAACAATTATTGGTATTTTCTAAATGAACAATCACAATTGTAGTTATGATAGGAGAAATAAATAACAAAAAAAGCATGTGAAATACAAATGGCCTTTGAGATATTTGCAGCAATTGATGCTTTAGCTTCTTTGCCTTTCCTCTTGATATTTTTCCTCTCTCTCTATGGATATTCCTCAAGCATTTCCTTTGAATTGTTCTCATGACTTCTACAAAGCATGCATCTCACCTTAATTAGTGCACACCTTAGTTATGTTTTATCCTCTATGCGCCTCAGAAGTATGTTTCCTTCCTCTTGTTTTTGGCCCTCTAACATCTTCACATGCCTAGGGGAGGATCATGCAAGATTAGATATATACATAAGTCATCTTGATATATCTTCTATTGATAATATGCAATACTCATAAGTCATGTTGCATCATATTATAGATCAAGTCATTTATAGTGTATTCTTCTACATCTTTAGAAACTACAAAGGAATAGCCAAAATTGCATAGCAACAATCGATGCCATATGGTTGATAATACTTAAACGAGCATGTTCTTTGATCTACATCATCCATGTACCTCTTATCTTCATCTTTCACCTGAAAACCATCATGGAAAACATTATCGATCAAGAATATGCCAAAGACTATCCATAACTTGCAACCTTGCACTTGTTTTTAATTGCAAAAACTGTATAAGAACACAAAATCTATGGCTAAGCAACAAGTGTGTCACACCCGGTTTTAACGGCAAAACCAGATGCATCTCATATGTGCGCCAGGATCAGTTTACACACATATGGTAGACATCACAAGTGAATATCCATAACCATGCATAACGAAAGAGTATTAAAGTGTATTTATTACAGTCTCAGAGTTGACACCAATGTCATAGCGGAAGACTTAAATAAACGTTCATCTAACGAAGCAAAAGTGACTCCAACTCCACAGGCGTTGACTGGGGGAGACTCGCCTAGAACTCCTCAAAGTCAGTAGTGAAATCCTCAAAATTCTCCCAATCTGAGCAGCATTCCGGGTGTAGTTGATGCAATAAAAGAAAGAAAACAAGTATGAGCACATGACGTACTCAGCAAATGTAATATGACATACAAGGCTGGGGCAAAAAGGCTGGCTGACAATACTGCAGTAAGCACTTTTAGTTGGTCAAGTTTTATTAAGCAACTATTTACTAGCAAATGAAAGTATATACCACCCACAAATTAATGAATGTCATAATCCCAACATAATCAAGTTACCACAATTTAATCCATGTTCAAGTATGATTATCATGTAAGGGTCCAGGCCGCTCTTGACCATGAGCACGGCTGTTATAACAGTTTTACACTCTGCAGAGGTTGTACACTTTCACCATAAGCCGTGATTCCCATTGCCGAAGCATGCACCCGTCCCACACCACGTGGACCGAATACTGAGTTTCACTATGAGACCTTTACAAAAGCACTCTAATAAATGATAGCCCGCTAAGGTTTCCGGTTCAGAAGCAAAGCATAACCCTACCTAATGAGGTCTGTCTCTTACCAAAGCCCACAGCTCAAGAGGACCGAGCTATTCTCCGTCAACCGCCGCCCCCCATGCCCCTTTTGAGTAAAGCTACCATAAACTAGAGCGCCTAATTAGTCAGTCAAAGCCAGAGCCACATGACACTCATGGTTGTACTGTTTTCCTGGGTGGTTCTCCATGTTCCAATTAAAAAGATATGATCTTGCCATTTAATTAATTTAAAGAGTATTTGGAACATAGAGTAGGGGTTCATTTAACCAATCCCAGTTGAGCAAGCTAAGCATCATCTACCATCAAAGTTAATTAAATAACCCAGTTTCAGGGACAGGAAAATATAGTGGCTAGGCAAATCCTTAAATAGGAACCCATCAAATTAAGACACATGCATGGATGGTGAAATTAATAGTTATTAGGACATTTGCATGACATAATACACTTGCCTTCTTCCCAACTTTGTTGCTGCTCAAATCCTTCTCCAACAGTTGGTTCTTCAGAGAAATCCTCAAACTGCTCGCTTCCTAATCGCATCACACAATCGCATGCAAAGAAACAATACACTAAATACGAAACAGTACACCAAACAATTCCAACAGAAGAAAACAACAGAACAAAACTAATCTACGCTTTACAATGAACGCGTGAGCGCGAGAATCACTAAAATCGGAGTTAAAACGCAAAAGATATGGCTTTTCTAAGGTTCAGGGACTTGCTGGCAAAGTTTTAAAAGTTCCAGGGGCTTAACTGCGAAAATCCGAGGGCTAAAACATAATTTTGTATAAAAACTCAAGGGCTTATGGGTAAAAGACCAAAACAGGACCTCGGGCGTAATTTTAAAACTTGCAGGGGCTAAAACAGAAAAAAACAGGACCTATCTATAATTATTTTTGAACTAGGATGGACTGCGGGTTGATTTTGACAACTTTAAGGGCCTTTTTGCAAAGTCGCCTAGGTTGACCGGTATGGGTTGTATTGACTTGGAGCTCGGACTGACGTGGACCGCCGTATCCAGATCGGACGGTTCAAAACAGATCGGCAGAAGGCTCGCCGGCGGGGGAAGAAGAGCGGCGGCGCCGCTGGCTCCTACGGCGGCGCATCGCCGGCGCACACGCGCTAGTGCGCTACGGGCCACCAAACGCGACGGGAGTTGGCCTAGGAGAGAGAGGACAGGACGGCGATCTCACCCCGAGGGTTCTTGACGGGCTTGGAGCTTCGACGGCGGCCGGCGACGGCGAATGGCGGGCGGCGGCGCTGCAAAAACTCCGGTGAGCGATTGAGACAGGAGCGAAGCGGGGAAACGATGCGCGAGCAACACGGGAGGGTTCCTTACCTCCTTGGGAACCTCCCGCGAAGAACCTTGGCGAGAGAGGGACAGCGACGAGCGAGATCAACGGCGGCGGCGGTGTTCAACGCGACGGCGGCGGCGCGAGCGGCTGCTAGGGTTCGCGGCTCGATTGGATCACGGGGAAGAGGCAAAGGCGGCGGCCGCGGTTTATAAGTGCGAGGTGGGACTCGGGCCCATGCCTTGGCGTGCATGCTAGGGTCGGATGCGGAGGCGCGGCTGAGTCCGGTTTGGGGACGACGGGTCCGACAGGCGGGACCCGCCTGGCAGCGACGCGAGAGAGAGAGAGAGCGTAGCGGGCCGGCGCGGAAGAACGGGCCGAAAGGAAGTTGGGCCGGGAAAGGAACGCAGGCTGGCTCGGGAGAGAAAAGAAGTAGAGGGTGCGAAGATGAACTGGCCAAGAATTGGAGGGGCAAAAGTGGACTCGTTAGAAAACAACTATTCTAAACCTCAAACAAATTCAAATTAAATTCGAATTTAAACAGAATTTAAATTCCAACTTAATTGAACAACAAGCAAAAGACAAATGCAACAGCATGAATGCATCAACAACTTATTTTTGACTAAAATTATTTAATATGATATTTAAATTGATAAAAGGCTAGAAATTCCAATTAAATCATAAGAAATTTATTTAGGCCTTATTAAATCCTAGAAAAATTCAGAATGTTGCTACAATTTAATAATGATGAATTTTAGGGTGTTACAAACCTACCCCCCTTAAAGAGAATCTCGTCCTCGAGATTCTGATGGATTAGAGAAAATCTGAGGGAATTCTGCCATCAACTCATCTTCCCTTTCCCAAGTTGCGTCACTTTCCGCATGATGACTCCTTACTCCTAGTAACTCTTTCAGCAGTTTCCAAAATCTTAGCTGGATATTCCATATAAGTCAGGTCATCTTGCACATTCAACTCATCTAAAGACAATTCTTCCTCAGGCACTCTAAGACACTTCTTCAACTGAGAGATATGAAACACGTCATGCACATCAGACAATCTGGCTGGCAACTCCAATTGATAAGCAACCTCACCTTTTCTATCAACAATCTTGAAAGGTCCAATGAAATGAGGGGATAATTTACCTTTCACCTTAAACCTTCTCAAGCCTCGAATAGGAGATACTTTCAGATACACATAATCGCCCACCTCAAAGGTTAGTTCTCTCCTTCTTGTATCTGCATAGCTCTTCTGCATAGGAGATACTTTCACCTGTTTCACTCCAATACAAAGGTGTTCTGCACTTTCTACCATAAAGCGCTTCGAAGGGGGCCATCTTTAGACTTGCCTGATAACTGTTGTTATATGAGAACTCTGCATATGGAAGACTCTTGTCCCAACTGCCTCCATGCTTCAAAGCACAAGCTCTCAACATATCCTCCAAAATCTGATTAGTCCTCTCTGTCTGACCATCTGTCTAAGGATGATATGCAGAACTAAAATTCAACTTTGTATCCATAGACTCATGCAACTTCTGCCAGAATCTAGATGTAAACTGAGTACCCCTATCAGACACTATCTTTTTAGGTACACCATGGAGACAAACAATTCTGGACATGTATAACTCTGCTAACTTAGCGCTGGTATAAGTAGTGTGAACGGTTATAAAGTGAGCTACCTTAGTTAATCTGTCGACAATAATCCATATGGAGTCATATCGTCCTCGAGTGCAAGGTAACCCAACAATGAAATCCATACTCATTTCTTCCCACTTCCATTCAGGTACCTTGAGTGGCTGAAGCAAACCGGCTGGTCTCCGATGTTCAGCCTTAACTTTCTGACAAACATTGCACAACGCCACATGGGCAGCCACATCCCTTTTTAGTCCATACCACCAATATATTTGCTTCAGATCCTGGTACATCTTGGTGCTTCCAGGACGAATAGAATATGCGGAATCATGAGCTTCCCTCAATATCTGCTCCCTGAGAGACTCGATATCCGGTACACATATCCTCTTTCTAAACCAAATTGTACCCTGATCATCTTCGGTGAAGTCGGGAGCTTTCCCTGATAACATGATTTCCTTGATTTCCTTTATCTTCTCATCAGTAAGCTGACCCTTCCGAATTTCCTGCTCCAGTGTTGACTCAACCTCCATTGTCACACCTTCGGTCTGACTCAGAAATCCCAGGTTCAACTTCTCCATCTCTGCACACAACTCAGCTGGCAACTGGCGACCAAACATTGCATTTACTTGTGACTTCCTACTCAACGCATCAGCAACCAAATTAGCCTTGCCAGGATGATAGTTGATCCCCAGATCATAATCCTTGATCAATTCCAACCATCTTCTCTGCCTCAAATTCAGATCCTTCTGAGTAAATATGTACTTCAGGCTTTTGTGATCAGTATACAGTTCACATCTGTTACCTAGAATATAGTGCCTCCAGATCTTCAAGGCATGGACAACAGCTGCAAGCTCCAGATCATGAGTAGGATAGTTCAGCTCGTGCTTCCTCAACTGCCTGGATGCATAGGCTATAACTCTTCCTTCCTGCATGAGCACACACCCAAGACCTCTACGAGAAGCATCACAATATATATCAAAGTTCTTGTGAATATCTGGCATAGCAAGCACTGGGGTTGTAGTCAACTTCCTTCTCAACTCTTCAAAGCTGGCCTGACATGCTTCTGACCAAACAAACTCCTTGCCCTTCTCTAATAGCGAAGTAAGAGGTTTCGCTATTTTAGAAAAGCCTTCAATGAATCTCCTGTAATATCCAGCCAATCCTAGAAAGCATCTGATCTCAGAGACTGTGGTAGGAGGTTCCCAATCCAACACATCCTTGACTTTACTTGGATCCACTGCAATACCTCCATCAGTAACAACATGACCAAGAAAAGACACTTGATTCAACCAAAACTCACATTTACTAAACTTGGCATACAACTGGTTCTCTCTAAGAGTCTGCAACACCAACCTCAAATGCTCCTCATGCTCCTCCTCATTCTTAGAGTAAACCAGAATATCATCAATAAACACCACCACAAATTTATCCAAGTACTCCATGAACACCTTATTCATCAGGTACATAAAGTAGGTAGGTGCATTTGTCAATCAAAACGACATCACAGTATACTCATACAACCCATACCTGGTGGTGAACGCTGTTTTAGGAATGTCGGAATGCCTGATCCTCAACTGATGATAGCCAGATCTCAAGTCAATCTTGGAGAAAACCTTAGCTCCTCTCAACTGATCAAATAAGTCTTCAATTCTGGGCAATGGATACTTATTCTTGATGGTTACCTCATTCAATGAACGATAATCCACACACATCCTCAGAGTACCATCCTTTTTATCCACAAAAATTACAGGTGCTCCCCAAGGTGAAGAACTAGGACGAATGTAACCCTTATCCAATAATTCCTTAAGTTATTTCTTAAGTTCTTCTAGTTCATTAACAGCCATTCTATAGGGTCTTTTAGAAATAGGAGCAGTACCAGGTAAAAGCTCAATAATAAACTCAATGTCTCGGTCGGGTGGCATACCTGGCAAATCATCTGGGAAGACATCCGGAAACTCACAAACAACTCTGATATCCTCCAAAGGAACACCGCTGGCCTGATTCAGTGAGTAAGTTAAAGCTGAGGGTTGAGTGGCTCCGAATTCAATCTTCTCTCCCTGAGGGCTAGTCAACAACACGGACCTCTTGGCACACTGAATCACCGCATCAAAAGCAGCCAACCATCCCATTCCAAGTATGACATCAATTCCCTCAGAGTTCAGAACTATCAGATCAGCAGGAAAGTCTACCCCAACTATTTTCAGGTTAACTCGGGGGCAGATAAAATTGGTTTTCATGTTTCCACCAGGAGAGCTAACTATCATGGAATTTTTCATAGGGAGCATGGTTATATTATACTTAGCTATGTACTGGGCAGTAATAAAAGAATGGGATGCTCCAGAGTCGAATAAAACTGATGCAGGGGCTGAGTTGACAAGGAACATACCAAGTACCACATCCTGGGCCTCCTGTGCGGTCTCTGCAGCAACATGGTTCACCTTGCCCCGCATCTGATTCTGCTGGCCCTTGTTGCTCTGGGGCGTAGGGTTCACATTCTTGTTCTGCTGCTGAGGGGTATTCTGCCTAGGTGCCCTGCCACTCTGGTGCTGTGGGGTCTGAGCATTCCTCTTAGGACAGTTGTGGGCAAAGTGGCTGGGATCTCCACAAATGTAGCGGGTACGAGGAGTAGGAGCACTGCCTGGTGCAGTGATCTTCACTGGGGTCTGGGCCGGGGTGGTCTGGCGGTTCTGCTGAAATGCTGGACGCTGAGGTGGAGGTGTTGACCGCTGACCCTGACTCTGCGCAAAGTTACTCCCTTGACCACCAAAGCGAACGGGCATGTTCTGCTGAGGCGGCTGGAGACGAGGGCGGGTGTTACTGCTTGACTCTCCTGAGGCCATGAACTTCCTCTTCTGCTCTCCCAACTCACGGCGCTTGCTCTCCAAGCCAATAGCCTTGTCTAGCAGCTTCTGAAATGTTGGGAAGGTGTGAGACATGAGTTGATAATGGAGGAGGCCGTAACATTTAGCAAAAAACGAATCTGAAACCCAACAAGCGGCGGAATCAATCCTTCCAGAAATCGCTCCTGCTTCTGCTCATCATCCTTCACCTCATCCGGGGCATAACGGGACAACTGAATGAACTTATCCCGGTACTTGCTGACGGTCATCCCACCTTGCTTGAGTGAGAGAAACTCCTTCTTCTTCAGCTTCATGACACCAGCAGGAATATGGTGGCTCCTGAAGTTGGTCCTGAACTCCTGTCAGGTGATAGCATCAGGGGTGGCATGAGCAGCATGGTAAGCATCCCACCAATCTGAAGCTGATCCCTCCAAGCAACCTGAGGCATACAGGACCTTCTCCCTGTCATTGCACTGGACCATATCCAGCTTCTTCTCAACAGTCTTCAGCCAATCATCAGCATCAAGTGGATCTGCAGAGTGGGAGTAGGTAGGAGGTTTGTGACTCATGAACTCCCGGTGCTTGTCTCTTGGCTGGTTGTTGTTGTTGTTGTTCTGTGCTTGCATGGCTGCCAAGGTATTAGCCATGCCCTGGAGGATCTGAGTCTGGTTGGCGAGGATCTGTTCCATTGCTACAGGTGCTTGATTCGGCGGAGGATTTGGATTGGGGTTGGCACGTCCCTGACGATTCACAGGTGGTTGATCCACTCCACTTCTATACCTGGTGTATACCATTTGGTGGTTAGAACATGAGGTTCAGAGGGTGGTGAAAAGATGTAACTCAAATCATGAACGGATAAAAATTGATGTAGAACGAGTTGCCAATGACTGGAAAATCAAATTCTGACACAGATTTTGTTCGTCACGATTAAACAGTTGTAACTCTCATTCTGAGTATCCAAAAATCATGATCTTTTGTCTGAACGTAGGCTATCAAATTCTGAAACTAACCCAACTTAAATCACCTCAATCGGAATTTGGTGGCTCGAGGTATAAAATAAACAAGACAGCTATGTCAGGATCACGGGACAGATTCTGGTTGCTCCAATAAAACCATTATATCTCTCTACCAGAACCTCCAAAAATTACAACAAATTTCCAGAACCTAGGATATCAAGTTCTTAATCCAACCCAACTGGATTTATGTCAAACGGAGTTCTGAAGCTCCAGAAACAATTCGGACAGTACCAGGATATCATGCAGCAGCGAGAACAGATTGTCGCAAAACATGATTTATATGAGGGGTACAATTATAGGGATAAAGTGATAGTTAAGTGATAAGATCAGAGACCAAGATAAACCCAAACTAACTAAATTTATTTATTTAATAATTACTCAATTGTGGTCATCACTCCACAATTAAGTTCAATCATTACAAAGATCCAAATCACACACTTAGCACGAAAGCAAACATCTCTACCACACTTTTAAACCGAACTAAATCACACACTATGCACGAGTCTCAACGATTCTAAACGTACTGAATTATCAAAAGAGAGGGTATCCTATCTTAATAGGTATGGGTGAAGCAACTAGACGATCCACCAAGCACTCTCTAGTGGGGCGGTGAATGACCCATCAACCCTTTTACATCTTCATCCAAGGGCGGAAGTGCTTCTCCCTTAAGTTCAGCTATCAGCCTCTTGTTCTTCCTCCGTTCAGTAGCGAGTTCTTCACGCACTTCTTTTAGCTCCCTTGTGGTGTCATCGGCGTGCACGTTGAGCATCTTGGTGAACGCCACCTGGATGTTGAGTGTAGAGTTTAGCACGCCGGGCGGTTGTGGCACAACCCCAGTTGGAGTGCCTTGCTGCCTTCGGGGAAGATATGCCCAAGCAGTGTGACGTACTTCAGCAGCCTCCTCATGACAAAGCACAGAAAGTGCCCGTCTTGCTGCATCCTGGATTCCAGCTTCGAAGGTTGATCTCACGGCGATGGCATGGTGCACTGCGGCCTCTTTGGTTCCTCCATACTCATAATCAGGCTCCCGGATGTATACAGCGACATCCCAGTCCTCTGGGTAATTTGGATGTGCCATCCTTCTTCCACGATATTCTATCTCCACTGGGTAGTTCAGACGCTCGAAGAGCATTCGAAGCAGCATCGGGAACCCACTGTTGCCTCCGTCGTGGTGGTGAAAAGTCACTACCCACATGTCAGGCGGCGGAGGGGGTCCTTCACTTCCTTCAGATCCAGCTGGAGCATTCCCTCCTGAGTTAACTTCTTCGTCCATCACTTCCATCTCTTCAGGTTCCGGTTCCTCTCCTTGCACCGAATGTGACAAAGAAGGGGAAAGAGTGCTAACCAATCTACGAGCACCTTGCCTTGTCAATACCATCTATGGTTTAAGCAAGAAGGGGTTAGAAAAGTTCTAAAGACCTCGAAACCAGGTGAGATGGTGAAAAAGATAGAACAGAAAACAAAAATCAAGGAGGAGACAAGTATCAATGACCAGGAATAATAGCAAAATAAACAAAGAATAGATAGAACAAGAGTAGTTAAGCAAAATAATCCTTAGAGAATGACCATTGCTATCTAGGCTTGCGTCCTACAGTCAACACAGCTCTGGTACCACTTCTGTCACACCAGGTTTTAAAGGCAAAACCAGATGCATCTCATATGTGCGTCAGGATCAGTTTACACACATATGGTAGACGTCACAAGTGAATATCCATAACCATGCATAACGAAAGAGTATTAAAGTGTATTTATTACAGTCTCAGAGTTGACACCAATGTCATAGCGGAAGACTTAAATAAACATTCATCTAACGAAGCAAAAGTGACTCCAACTCCACAGGCGTTGACTGGGGGAGACTCGCCTAGAACTCCTCAAAGTCAGCAGTGAAATCCTCAAAATTCTCCCAATCTGAGCAGCATTCCGGGTGTAGTTGATGCAATAAAAGAAAGAAAACAAGCATGAGCACATGACGTACTCAGCAAATGTAATATGACATACAAGGCTGGGGCAAAAAGGCTGGCTGACAATACTGCAGTAAGCACTTTTAGTTGGTCAAGTTTTATTAAGCAACTATTTACTAGCAAATGAAAGTATATACCACCCACAAATTAATGAATGTCATAATCCCAACATAATCAAGTTACCACAATTTAATCCATGTTCAAGTATGATTATCATGTAAGGGTCCAAGCCGCTCTTGACCGTGAGCACGGCTATTATAACAGTTTTACACTCTGCAGAGGTTGTACACTTGCACCATAAGCCGTGATTCCCATTGCCGAAGCATGCACCCATCCCACACCACGTGGACCGAATACTGAGTTTCACTATGAGACCTTTACAAAAGCACTCTAACAAATGATAGCCCGCTAAGGTTTCCGGTTCAGAAGCAAAGCATAACCCTCCCTAATGAGGTCTGTCTCTTACCAAAGCCCACAGCTCAAGAGGACCGAGCTATACTCTGTCAACCGCCGCCCCCCATGCCCCTTTCGAGTAAAGCTATCATAAACTAGAGCACCTAATTAGTCAGTCAAAGCCAGAGCCACATGGCACTCATGGTTGTACTGTTTTCCTGGGTGGTTCTCCATGTTCCAATTAAAAAGATATGATCTTGCCATTTAATTAATTTAAAGAGTATTTGGAACATAGAGTAGGGTTTCATTTAACCAATCCCAGTTGAGCAAGCTAAGCATCATCTACCATCAAAGTTAATTAAATAACCCAGTTTTAGGGCAGGAAAATATAGTGGCTAGGCAAATCCTTAAATAGGAACTCATCAAATTAAGACACATGCATGGATGGTGAAATTAATAGTTATTAGAACATTTGCATGACATAATACACTTGCCTTCTTCCCAACTCTGTTGCTGCTCAAATCCTTCTCCAACAGTTGGTTCTTCAGAGAAATCCTCAAACTGCTCGCTTCCTAATCGCATCACACAATCGCATGCAAAGAAACAATACACTAAATAAGAAACAGTACACCAAACAATTCCAACAGAAGAAAACAACAGCACAAAACTAATCTACGCTTTACAACGAACGCGTGAGCGCGAGAATCACTAAAATCGGAGTTAAAACACAAAAGATATGGCTTTTCTAAGGTTCAGGGACTTGCTGGCAAAGTTTTAAAAGTTCTAGGGGCTTAACTGCGAAAATCCGAGGGCTAAAACATAATTTTGTATAAAAACTCAAGGGCTTATGGGTAAAAGACCAAAACAGGACCTCGGGCGTAATTTTAAAACTTGCAGGGGCTAAAAAAGAAAAAAAAACAGGACCTATCTATAATTATTTTTGAACTAGGATGGACTGCGGGTTGATTTTGAAAACTTTAAGGGCCTTTTTGCAAAGTCGCCTAGGTTGACCGGTATGGGTCGGATTGACTTGGAGCTCGGACTGACGTGGACTGCGGGATCCAGATCGGACGGTTTAAAACAGATCGGCAGAAGGCTCGCCGGCGGGGGAAGAAGAGCGGCGGCGCCGCTGGCTCCTACGGCGGCGCATCGCCGGCGCACACGCGCTAGCGCGCTACGGGCCACCAAACGCGACGGGAGTTGGCCTAGGAGAGAGAGGAGAGGACGGCGATCTCACCCCGAGGGTTCTTGACGGGCTTGGAGCTTCGACGGCGGCCGGCGAAGGCGAATGGCGAGCGGCGGCGCTGCAAAAACTCCGGTGAGCGATTGAGACAGGAGCGAAGCGGGGAAACGATGCGCGAGCAACACAGGAGGGTTCCTTACCTCCTTGCGAACCTCCCGCGAAGAACCTTGGCGAGAGAGGGACAGCGACGAGCGAGATCAACGGCGGCGGCGGCGTTCAACGCGATGGCGGCGGCGCGAGCGGCTGCTAGGGTTTGCGGCTCGATTGGATCACGGGGAAGAGGCAAAGGCGGCGGCCGCGGTTTATAGGTGTGTTGGCACTTCTTACGATCCAATATCAGAATTGAGAATCCTGGTACTGGGGTAAGGAGTGTTTTAGTGGTTTTCCTTATGGCTTAGTAAAATATAGAAATATTCTGCAAGCGCACAGAATCACCGCTGTAGCACTTCACCTGGGAGTATCCCGAGGTATCGTAATTTATATTTCCGCAGGGAAGCTTTGGCAAGATTACTAGTGAACAGATATTCGAGACTATCAGAGAAGGGTACACGACTAGACAAGACACGGGATAACGGTATTGGATAGGAGTGGATATACCGGACACACAGCTCAAGGGATACTCAGGTAAGGGAGAGAAGAGATAGATAGCTGGGAGGACAACGAGAAGACATAGAGGACTCCTGGATACTTTATCTACCTATGTCACTCTAGCTCAGAGATACAGCGGCTACAGAGCCAGCACTAGGAGATCTGGGATAACTCTAATATCTTAGCATCGGGACAAGGGAACCGGTGGACATATAGAAAGGGATGAGAAGGGGTGCCACTATTTCCCAACTGGGGGATCCTACGGACCGGAACTAACGTGATGGGCTACGAAGACCGAAAGGGCTGTCACCACCTCCCGGCTACCACCTCCGTTGCGACAGGAATAAACTAAGGCCACCGACTAGTCTAGGAACCACTCCTACACTAGGCAACGACTACTTACTCTGCTAGCAAGAGCAAGCAACCTTGTCAATACTCTTGGTGACAATTCACCTCCAGTATCAAGCAAGATCGAAGAACCAGCCAAGACAAAGAATTAAACAAGACTACAGGCACTAGAACTATAACTGACTATAGTCTAAACAAGATATATGCTGCAACTAGGATAAAGTAGAAGCAAGATATAAATGACAAAGGCAAAGTGATAAAGATAACTATATTGATACTCAAAGTCTTGCAAAAGGAAAAGGTAAAAGATACAAGAGCTATTACCAAAGCTTCTGAAGACGACTCCGGAACCTCCGAGGCACAGCTCGACTCAACTCTAACTCCCAACTAAACTATCCTAACTCTACTAGAATGAAAGTGGAAATGAGCTCCTTGGCTTGGTGTGTGTTTACAAGTGAGGTAAGGGGTCCTATTTATAGCTGCATAGGGCGGTTGGGGCTCGAGTAGCCGCCAAGGGACCAGGGGGGGTACCCCCTGGGATTTCGTCTGGGGACGTCGTTTCGGCCGAACCCTGGCGTTCGGCCGAACGCAGGATCCACCGCCATCTGCACCAAGGGCCGAGATGCGCTCCTAGGAGGCGGTGCTGGCCTGGGGTCGGTTCGGCCGAACGGGCCTGTTCGGCCGAACGGGCCTGGCCCAAGGCCAGCCCTCCCCCGCACCGCCTTTGTGTCCCTGCTATCCTGGGCCGCCTTCTGCTGATGTGGAACTTGTTGTGTGGGCCTAGGAAGACGTGGCATGGGTCCGGATTGAGTTGGCGGTCATCCACTTGTCATATGTTGTGTCCGCTTGATCATCGGTGATGTGGACGGCTTCCGGCGGCCTGTACGGCTAAGGGGGATAACCGGCCGAACATGTCGTTCGGCCGTTTCTGTCATTTCCGACCCCTATAGCACGTATTTCACAATGTTGTACCTACAAACATGACACTCACCAAAACTCATGGAACTTTATTAGAAATAAAACCTAAGTACATGGAATGTTGCATATAACCTCATTTATTCCGGAGTATTGGTGGTCGGATTTGGGCTGTAACGACCGCCAACAAGCTCCCCCAAGCTTAGCTCTTTGCTCGTCCTCGAGCAAAGATATAAACTTAGGCTCAGTGGATCAGGAGTTGCTACAATGTCATTTCTTTTGCAGGTAACTTTATAAACAACTAGTCTTCAAAAATACTTGAATCATAGGCAAAGTTTCAAATCACCTTTTTACCTATGGGGCTTATAGAAATCTCCTTATCTTGGGCGGTTGAAAAGGATGAACAGTTTAAACTCAGTTTTATTCCACTCTACTCTTTTCAGGATCCCATCTCGGAGTTTTTCATAAGTTTTGAAAACTACAAATTGTTCCTCATTGGCACACTCAATCACTCAAGTGTATTTGAATCCTCACCAAAGGCTTGTGCCTTCTTTTTCATCCTAACATCTAATATGGCTTTTTGTGTGGCTCAGGGACAAAGGATGAAAGCATGCATGCATCTTATATTTTGCTAAGTCAAAGACCGGATCTCTGAGGAGACAAATCACATCTTAAGATCGAGACGTGCAAGTGTGTGGATATGAGTGGAGTGGCATATGGTGGAATGGTGGAATGGAATGGGATATGGTGGAATGGTGGAATGGTGGAATGGTGGAACTCCTTGAATGAATTTCCCTCTCCTTTTACTCTCATATTTTTGCCATGCCACTTGGCATGCTTTTCTTTTTCTCTTTCTTTTTGCCATGCCTTTTGGCATGCTTTTCTTTTTCTCTTATTTTTGCCATGCTTCTTTGGCATGCTTTTCTTTTTGTATAGCCCATGTCTCTATCAAGAATATTTGTAGAAGGAAATCATAGAACATGGAGCATTTATTTTTGTGGATGGATGATGGAAAATGTTTGCTAACTCCTAGTGTAGGAATTGCAAGTGAGAGGTGGTGTGTGTACGTGGGTCTCGATCTTTAAGAATATGAAAGCTTCACTCAAAGGTCACAACAATTTGACAAAGCTCACTAAGATAACAAGCAACATATGAGTAGAAATTTTCAACTAAGCTTATCATATGGCTCTGGTAGGTATTTTGACCAATGAGGAACTTGTTTTATTTTGAAAGCATAAATCTCCGAGATTTTCCCCGTACTAAGAGCAGAATAGAACTTAACCAAATTCTCACTATATCAATCCCCACAACAACTTAGACTTGGAATAAAGCATGTGCTCCCACAAGGTTTTCAGGATCATTTTTACTCATGCCAAATAACTCAAGCACAATCTAGCAACTAGTTGAAACAAAGTACTTGCAAAATTAGTGATAGAGCAACTATTCATCATTTCCAAGGTGAGAGGCATATGATTCATTCCATGCATAGTTGGGAGTTATTTAATTCAAGGGAAATTTTGTTTAAGGGAAATATTTTTGGTATTTTCATTTTTTTTAATGCAAACTATCATGAAGGGGAATGAACGGGAAATTAAAAGATCAAAGTGCTGGATAAATCGGGACATACCTGGTGGGGGTCCTCCCCCAAGCTTGGACTTTCACTGGTAGGGGTTAAGCCTTGAGAGGTACTGGCTCAGCTGTTCCGCTTGTTCGTGGACGTCGTGCTGGATAGACGACACCATCCCGCTATTCTCTTGATGGTACTGAGAATGGCGAGCTAGTGTGTCCTGGATCTCTCGGGTACGGTAGTCGATGAGCTCGACTCGGTCGGAGATGTAAGACAACTCCCGGCCGTAGTCGAAGCGTGCGGACTGTGAGTATCCGGGGTAGTATGGCTGGGAGGCACTGTCGTATCCCCCTCCATACCGACTCCCGGACCACTCAGAGTCTGTGTCCTGGCCGTAGTCCCAACGTCCTGAGGTGAAGTAGTTCGGCTCCTGGTGTTGCCCGAAGCCTCCTGTTCCGGACGTCCCAGCGTCGGTGTACATGTCGTAGGTGGCCTCAAAAGCGGAAGTGTGTCGATGCGGCATTTGTGGTGTATCTTCCGGCTCCTGTGAGGTGGCGAGCCCAGCATCACCCCTGGCTCGTCCCCTCGTGACGGGTCCGTCACCTGCAACACTGTGCCGAGCGGGCTCTCTCCAAGGTGGAGAGTCGTCCGACTCGGTCCTCAACTGAAGAGTTAGTTTCGGCGTGGTATACAACCTTAGTGCTGCACAAGGCAAGGGCACTTCGGTTGTATAGCCACGGTAAATCATTGCCAGCGTTGCGTCAGGCGTCCGCCGTATCATGTGGGCTTGCACGAAGTGCTCGGCATCCAGGACGGAACGCGCTGTCTCGATGTACGTGAGCCGGGCGCCTTGGAGGACGCCCAGGTGGTTAGCGAGGCGAGTGACTAGAGAAGTCATCGCCATGCTACCCGCACGAGAAATATGAGACAGCCAGTGACCAACCATGTCTTTCACAGGTGAATAGGGAATCTGCTTGACCATGGCAAAAAGAACCCGCAACTCGATGGTGTTGACAGGGCGCAAATCTGCCCGGGGGAATACCGTCATAGACACCCAACGATGCAAGAAACGCAAAGTGGGGTTATGAATGCTGTTCGTGCGTGGCGCATGACAGTTGGTATCCCCCGAAATCTTTTCCCAAAATGCCACCCGGTCAAATCTTTTAAGCGCTTTGTTCGGGTCTAAAGAACAACGACTCGAAAATCCGAGACCCGAACTAAAATCCCTCCAAGAGCAGAAGAACTCTTGGTTGAAGAACCGAAAACGAATCCCCCCAGTTTCAGAAACCAAAGTCGAGAGAAATTCAAGGGTGAGTAGGTACGAACCTTCTTCGTTGATGTGCCAGAAATTCTCCCAGCCAATGGCCTGGAAAATTTCCGTGAACTCTACGTCCATCCCCGTGTCCCTGAGCAAATCTTGCTCAAACACATTGTAACACCCTAAAAAAACGCCTATTTTAAAATTTTAGTAATTAAATTGTATTTATTTAATTTTATGCTCATAATTATCTAAGGAAAATAAATTATTTATGGAAAATAAAATTTAATATAAGGTTAGAAACATTTTTGTTGCATTCATGCCGACTGCATAGTGTTTTGTTTGTGTGTGGTTCAGTTGGAATTTAAATTCTGTTTAAATTCGAATTTGAATCGCTCTGTTTGGAGCTCTAGAAAAGTTTCTGCGGCCCGAGTCCACTTTCCCTCCCTGAACTATTTCTTTCGGCCAAACTTCCTCCCTCCTCTTTTCTCTTTGCAGCGGCCCATCCCCCTCCTCTCTCTGTTTCCGGCCCAGCCCAGCACAGTGATCCGCCTCCTCCTGGCCTGCTTCGCCCGGACTGCCGGCCTGCTCGCACCCCCCGCTCCTGGCCCAGCTGTGGCCCACTCCGTTTCCCGGCCTGCCTTCCCTCCCGCGCTCGCGCCGGCCCGCCTCCCTCTCGCTCCGCTCGGCCCACCTAGCGGCCCAGCAAGCCAGCCCAACGCGGCTCCGCAGCGCCCTCCCTCTCTCTACGCCGCTGACCGAGGGGACCCACCGGTCAGGTCCGTCCCCCTCCTCCCGTCGGTGTCCGACTCGGCCCCGACGCCGGAGTCCGGCCGAGGTACGGCGCGCACGTCGAGGACCCGGACTCTCCTCGGCCGCCTTCAAATACCCGCCGCCGCCGTCTCCCGACCTCCCTGCCCCGAGAACCCTAGCCCTGGTCGCCCCGCTCGAGTTCGCGCCGCCGCCCGGAATCGAAGCCGCCGCCGCCGCGGATCCGCCGTTCCGCCGTCGCTCCGGTCGATTCAACCGCCGGGGAAGCTCCGCCAGGTGGTAAGCCCGCTCCCAAGCCCGGTCTAGACTCGTTCCGCGCGCTGTGCCATCCCCGCCGCCGTTTCCCGAGCGCCGCCGCCGCCATGGATCGTTGCGCGCCGCCTCCGCTGCCCCCGCCGACGACGAGAGCCACCCAGTTGAGTTCGTCGCGTCGCTCCGAGTCCGTAGCGCCCAAAACCCGCGTCAACCGTGCCCCGTAGCGCGCTCGCGCGTTTCACCGGCGACCCTCCGCCGCGCGCGCAGGCGGCGCCGCCGTATAGGCTCGCCGCCGACAACCCCCCCCTCTGGATCTATTTTCTGCCGCCCGATCCGTTTCCTACGACCCAGATCGAGTCAAACCTCGGGTCAAAGTTGACCATAACGGTCAACCTGAGTCAGCCGAACCACTTTTGCAAAAGAGCCCCTGTCCTTTTCAAAATTAACCCGCAGTCCTGTTTTATTCAAAAATAATTACAATTAAGTCCTGATTTTTACAGAAAACCCCTTGGCTTATTTGAAATTAGTGCCCGAGGTCCTGTTTCAGTTAATTTGCAAATAAACCCTCCTGTTTTATATAAAATTATGTTTTAGCCCCTGAGTTTTTGCAAATAAGCCCCTGGAACTTTTAAAACTTTGCCAGCAAGCCCCTGAACCTTAGAAAAGCCATAACTTCTTCGTTTTAGCTCCGATTTGAGTGATTTTCGCGCTCACGTGTTCGTAGCGAAGCGTAGATTAGTTTCTAAGCCTTCTTTTGATCTGTTTTTATTGTTTGGTGTACTGTTCTAATAGATTAATATTGTTTGCATGTACTGGCTTGTATGGATGCTTATGTGTTGATGTTTGAGTCCAGTCGGTGAGCCGTACGCGTTTGAGTTCGAGGGTTACGAGGAGCAGGACCAACAACAGCAGCAAGAGCAGCAGCAACAGTTGGACGAAGGCAAGTATAGCACGGACAATCCTTGCTACCTAAACACACTTTTACATTAATTACTGCATATGCATGCGTCTAAATTGTTCCCATTAAGGTTATTCCTAGCTTTGTTTATCCTATACCTTGAGTTATCTTGGGTTATTGCATTTGGGTAGACCTTTGCTAAGCGCAGCTACTGTCACCAATGTTTAACTGTTAATCTTGACCTAATGGTTCACTTCAATGTTAATGGTAAAACTTGCTTTTTAGCAACATGGAACAGGGAGTTAGGGCGTATGCTTCGTGCTTGGCCCTAGTGTCTCTCCGTAAGGACTGGTTCTTAAAGCGGCAACCCAGGAACCTGTCGCCACCGCCGGAACTATAATGGCTCTGGTCTTGGACAAGTAACATGTACGGCTCTAGCTTGACAGTAGTTACCGACGGGCCGACGGCGTTATGGGAAGCATGGGTGAGAGTATGGTTTGATCCACCGAGGACGGAGTATCCGTTGGCTATGTCCCCGTGAGGCACAGTCCCGTGTTGGGAACTTCCGTATGGCGGGGGTTCCACACGTTGCGCTATTTATTTTGTTGTCGTTATTCTTTACCGCGCTTGGACGCCATTGACCCCCTCGTGTTGCGACATGGGCGTCAGTCAATCTCGGTGCCTTGGGTCATGCTGCCTAGGTTGTACCATAACGGCTACTGTTTTGTTAGGGTGTCTTGTGAAAAGCCTCGTAGCGTCCCTATGCAATCACACCTCGGAAGTGTTGATGTGCGTGGTTGGGTGCGAAGTTCTTTTGAACTTTTACGCGACTGGTGGGTAAAGGGCGAAACCTCTGCAGAGTGTATAATCTATCATGATAGCCTTGCTCAGGGTCAAGAGCGGCCTGGATCCTTTTTGATTAGAAGATGATATTTATTATTATTTGATATTCACTTCTACTTTATTAAATGGGTTTACAACTCGGGTTCACTTAATTGTAGTAATCTTGGTTTATGTTAAAATGAATCAACTAAAATTGCTAATGCAGTACAGCCGTGTCAAGCCTTTCTTTTAAGCCTTCATTACCCGTGTTGTATTTGCTAAGTAAGACAATTACTTACACTTGCCATTCAACAAAATCCCGGATGGGTAACAGATGGATTAGATGGTACTGCTGCTATTGAATTTCCTGAAGATCTACCATTCTACTAGCTGTGCTCAACCAGTCGGTGTCCCTGTGGATTATGGCTTTCGGCTTCGTCTTCGTCTTCGTTTAGAGAGAGTTAATAAAGAGTCTTCCGCTGTTTTATTTAGTTATTTGAGTCAAACTCTGATGTAAAACCATTTTATTTGAGCATATGTACTCTGTTTATCATATTTGTTATCTATATGTGTTCTGTGGACTTCCTGGGCACACATATAGAAGCATTCGGGTTTCTGTGTAAAACCGGGTGTGACAGTTTGGTATCAGAGCCGTGCTGACTGTAGGAACGCAGCCTAGTTAGAACGGTTGAAAAATCACTAGGAGACCACCATGATCTTTGTTTCAGATCATTTAGTTACGTTTTTCAAAACCAGTGCTGTCGAGTCTTCTGTGAATCATGTCTTTGGGTGCTTGATTTTGCTGTTATTATGCTTATGTTTGATTTGGATCTTTGTAATGATTGTGATGGTCATAGACGCAAGTCTATCTCCATCTAGATATAGGACTAAGGTTTAAGGAATACTAGTGAATAAATAGATGGGTTATCTATCTCCCTTGCACTCCCTCTGTCTTACTCTCTATCATATCCTTCCAAGTACTGCTATCTTCTTATGCACCATGTGCAAGCATGGGTTATCTAATACCAGTTGGCGGGAATACTGATGGGAGATCTCTTGATATGGTAGATGGTTAACACCAGAAGCAACCCCGGAGGCAGTGGAAGCATCCAGAACCAGAACCCACCACCTCCACCACCGCCACTCACCATGGAGCAGATGATGCAGATGCAACTCCAGCTGACACAGCAGATGGCGCAAACCATAGCACTGATGCAGCAGAATCAGCAGAACCCGCCCCAACAGCACTACGTGCAACCCCGAGATAAAAGGGGCGAGTTTATGAAGGGACGCCCTCCTACCTTCAACAAGTCTAGCGACCCAATGCAAGCAGAGGACTGGCTCAAGGCAGTGGAACGACAGCTGGACATCGCACAGTGCAACGACCGGGAGAAGGTGCTATACGGAGGTGGACAGCTCCAGGGAGCAGCTTTGGATTGGTGGGATGCGTACCAGTATGCTCACCCCAATTGTGATCAGATCACTTGGCAGGAGTTCCGCGACAGCTTCCGTTCTCACCACGTGCCGGAAGCGCTGATGACCTTGAAGAAGAAGGAGTTCCTGGCATTGAAGCAAGAAGGTATGAGTGTCACTGCTTATCGTGACAAGTTCATTGAGTTGGCCCGTTATGCTCCAGAGGACGTGAATACTGATAGGAAGAAGCAGACCCGATTCCGAGATGGCCTGCATGATACACTCCAGTACCAACTCCTGTGCTCTAGGTTCGCCACTTTTCAAGAACTGGTGGATAGCGCACTACTGCTGGAGCACAAGCGCCGCGAGATGGAAGAAAAGAAGAGGAAGCTTCAAGGCACACCGTCAGGAAGCAACGTTCGCCCTCGCTTCAATCCTCAGCAAGGAAACCAGCAGGTGGTGACTCCACAGCGTTTCCAGGGACAGTCCGGTCTGATGAACCGCAACCAGTATCAGCAACGACCCCAGTACCAGCCACGTCCCCAGTACCCCTCAGCACTACCTCAGCAGCGTCCTCAGAACCAGCCACAGAGTGGTCCTGTCCAACGCCCCAATCCAACCAACAATGCACCTACAGCCCCGAGGTGTTTTGGTTGTGGTGAGCTGGGACACTATGCCAGCGCTTGTCCTCGCAAGGCTCAGAACACCGTTGGTCAGAACAACAATCCGAGGATTGGACAACCGTAGCACCAGAACGGGAGTCAGCAGCAGAACCCAGCGAGAGGAAAGGTCAACCACATGGGTGCGGAAACCACAGACGGAGCAACGGATGTCGTTGTGGGTACGTTCCCTGTCAACTCGTCTCTCGCAACTGTTTTGTTTGATACTGGAGCTTCGCATGCTTTCATATCTGCTGCTTTCGTGAAAAAGAACATGATGATCTTGCAACCTATGGGGAACCCCATGGTAGTTAGTTCACCTGGGGGAGAACAGCGTGCCACTTTACGTTGCCCCTGTATCACCATCACCATAAGGGGGGTAGACTTTGTGGTGAACCCGATAGTCCTAGAAACTCTTGGGTTTGACTTGATTCTGGGTATGAGCTGGTTAGCCAGATACGATGGGGTGATTCAATGCTCCAAAAGAACAGTGCAGCTGACAGCAAAGACTGGTGAGAAAGTGGAGTACCAAGCAGCTAGTCCCTTGGGACACAATCAGATCTACCAAGCCGAAGGTGTAGCACTGGAAGACATCAGAGTGGTGTGCGAATTCCCAGACGTGTTTCCAGATGAGTTACCAGGTATGCCCCCAGACAGCGAAGTTGAATTTGTTATTGATCTTAAGCCTGGTACTGCACCTATAGCTAAGAGGCCATATAGAATGGGAGCAAAAGAACTAGAAAAACTTAAGGAGGAGTTAAAGGCATTGTTAGCAAAAGGGTATATTCGTCCTAGTTCGTCCCCTTGGGGAGCACCAGTTTTGTTTGTGGATAAGAAAGATGGGACCCAGAGATTGTGTGTGGATTATCGAGCTTTGAATGAAGTGACCATCAAGAACAAGTACCCGCTGCCAAGGATTGATGATCTCTTCGACCAGTTGAAAGGAGCATGTGTGTTCTCTAAGATCGATCTCCGATCCGGTTACCATCAGATGAGGATACGAGTGACTGACATCCCCAAAACAGCCTTCACAACCCGATATGGTCTATATGAGTTCACTGTCATGTCTTTTGGTCAGACAAATGCACCGGCATACTTCATGTATCTGATGAATAGTGTGTTCATGGACTATCTTGACAAGTTCGTGGTAGTGTTCATTGACGACATTCTGGTTTTCTCCAAGAATGAGGAAGAGCATGAAGAACATCTGAGGTTGGTAATGCAGAGACTCCGTGAGCATCAATTGTATGCCAAGCTGAGCAAGTGTGAGTTTTGGTTGAAGGAAGTAGCATTCTCGGGACACGTATTGTCCAATGGTGGAGTGGCAGTTGATCCGAAGAAGGTTAGTGATGTGTCGAGTTGGAATCCGCCTAAGGATGTGAGTGAAATCAGAAGTTTCCTTGGAATGGCTGGATACTATCGGAGGTTTATTGAAGGATTCTCCAAGATTGCTAAACCCCTGACGGCGTTATTGGAGAAAAATGCCAAGTTTGTCTGGACTGAAGAATGTCAAGTCAGCTTTGAGGAATTGAAGAAGAGGTTGACAACAGCACCTGTGCTAGTATTGCCGGATATAACCAAGAGCTTCTCTATCTATTGTGATGCGTCTCGTCTAGGATTGGGATGTGTGCTCATGCAGGAAGGCAGAGTAGTAGCATATGCATCGAGGCAGTTGAGGAAGCATGAGCAGAATTACCCGACACACGATCTGGAGTTAGCAGCTGTGGTGCATGCTTTAAAGATTTGGAGGCATTACTTGATTGGTCATAGATGTGATATTTACACTGACCACAAGAGTCTCAAGTATGTGTTCACACAGTCAGATCTGAATATGAGACAACGTCGTTGGTTAGAGTTGATCAAGGACTACGACCTGGAGATTCATTATCATCCAGGGAAGGCCAACTTGGTGGCAGATGCTCTGAGTAGAAGGAGTTACGTGAATAAGATCACGGGACATTGCTTACCGGAGGAACTCAGTTCAGAGTTTGAAAGGATGAGTCTGGGATATGTGACCAGCGTCACCGAGATGGCAGTAGAACCGACCTTGGAACAAGAGATCCGAAAAGGACAGCTCACAGATGAGAAGATCAAGTAGATCATGGAACTGGTGGCATTAGGAAAAGCCCCTGGTTTTCGAGTGGATGACCAAGGAACATTGTGGTATGAGAAGAGGATCTGTGTACCAGATATAGTGCAGATCAGGGATACAATTCTTAGGGAAGCCCATGAATCGGCATATTCGATACACCCAGGTAGTACTAAGATGTACCAAGATATCAAAGAGAGATTTTGGTGGTACGGATTGAAGAGAGATGTGGCCACATACGTAGCTCTATGTGACACGTGTCAGAGAGTCGAGGCTGAACATCAGAGGCCAGCAGGTTTGCTCCAGCCCCTGAAGGTACCTGAATGGAAGTGGGAAGAAGTCGGTATGGATTTCATCACTGGCTTACCTCGCACTCAGAGGGGATTTGACTCAATTTGGGTAATCGTGGATCGTCTGACCAAGGTGGCGCATTTCCTCCCAGTAAAGACCACCTACTCGGGAGCCAGACTAGCGGAGTTGTATATGGAGAGGATTGTGTGTTTGCATGGGGTACCGAAAAGAATAGTGTCAGATCGAGGTACCCAGTTCACATCACATTTTTGGCGACAATTGCATGAGTCTATGGACACTAAGCTACAGTTCAGTTCAGCTTACCATCCGCAGACAGATGGGCAGACAGAACGGACGAATCAGATATTGGAAGATATGTTGAGAGCATGTGCTCTACAATATGGTGCCAGTTGGGACAAGAGTTTACCGTACGCAGAATTCTCGTACAACAACAGCTATCAGAAGAGTTTGCAGATGGCACCATTCGAGGCTCTGTATGGCAGAAAGTGTAGGACACCACTATTCTGGAATCAGACCGGAGAAAGTCAGGTATTTGGACCTGAGATACTAAGAGAAGCAGAGCGACAAGTGCAGATAATCAGACAGAATCTGAAAGTGGCACAATCCAGACAGAAGAGCTATGCAGATAACCGACGGAGAGATCTCAGCTTTGAAATTGGAGACTTCGTGTATCTCAAGGTGTCACCCATGAGAGGAGTGAAGAGGTTCAACGTTAAGGGCAAGTTAGCACCTCGATACATTGGACCGTTCAAGGTACTTGGGCGGAAAGGTGAGGTGGCATATCAGTTAGAGCTACCAGAGAAGTTAGCGGGAGTACATGATGTGTTCCATGTGTCTCAGTTGAAAAAGTGTTTGCGAGTACCTGAGGAACAGATTCCGATTGATGAGCTAAATGTGGAGGAAGATCTTACCTATACTGAGCATCCTGTCAGAATTTTGGAGGAGTCAGAAAGAGTCACCAGAAATAAAGTGATCCGGATGTGCAAGGTTCAGTGGAGCCGTTATTCAGTGGATGAAGCGACTTGGGAAAGAGAAGAAGACCTCAGAGCTGAATATCCACAGTTATTTCCATCCACATCCGAATCTCGAGGACGAGATTCATCTTAAGGGGGGTAGGTTTGTAACACCCTAAAAAAAACGCCTATTTTAAAATTTTAGTAATTAAATTGTATTTATTTAATTTTATGCTCATAATTATCTAAGGAAAATAAATTATTTATGGAAAATAAAATTTAATATAAGGTTAGAAACATTTTTGTTGCATTCATGCCGACTGCATAGTGTTTTGTTTGTGTGTGGTTCAGTTGGAATTTAAATTCTGTTTAAATTCGAATTTGAATCGCTCTGTTTGGAGCTCTAGAAAAGTTTCTGCGGCCCGAGTCCACTTTCCCTCCCTGAACTATTTCTTTCGGCCAAACTTCCTCCCTCCTCTTTTCTCTTTGCAGCGGCCCATCCCCCTCCTCTCTCTGTTTCCGGCCCAGCCCAGCACAGTGATCCGCCTCCTCCTGGCCTGCTTCGCCCGGACTGCCGGCCTGCTCGCACCCCCCGCTCCTGGCCCAGCTGTGGCCCACTCCGTTTCCCGGCCTGCCTTCCCTCCCGCGCTCGCGCCGGCTCGCCTCCCTCTCGCTCCGCTCGGCCCACCTAGCGGCCCAGCAAGCCAGCCCAACGCGGCTCCGCAGCGCCCCCCCTCTCTCTACGCCGCTGACCGAGGGGACCCACCGGTCAGGTCCGTCCCCCTCCTCCCGTCGGTGTCCGACTCGGCCCCGACGCCGGAGTCCGGCCGAGGTACGGCGCGCACGTCGAGGACCCGGACTCTCCTCGGCCGCCTTCAAATACCCGCCGCCGCCGTCTCCCGACCTCCCTGCCCCGAGAACCCTAGCCCTGGTCGCCCCGCTCGAGTTCGCGCCGCCGCCCGGAATCGAAGCCGCCGCCGCCGCGGATCCGCCGTTCCGCCGTCGCTCCGGTCGATTCAACCGCCGGGGAAGCTCCGCCAGGTGGTAAGCCCGCTCCCAAGCCCGGTCTAGCCTCGTTCCGCGCGCTGTGCCATCCCCGCCGCCGTTTCCCGAGCGCCGCCGCCGCCATGGATCGTTGCGCGCCGCCTCCGCTGCCCCCGCCGACGACGAGAGCCACCCAGTTGAGTTCGTCGCGTCGCTCCGAGTCCGTAGCGCCCAAAACCCACGTCAACCGTGCCCCGTAGCGCGCTCGCGCGTTTCGCCGGCGACCCTCCGCCGCGCGCGCAGGCGGCGCCGCCGTATCGGCTCGCCGCCGACAACCCCCCCCCCTCTGGATCTATTTTCCGCCGCCCGATCCGTTTCCTACGACCCAGATCGAGTCAAACCTCGGGTCAAAGTTGACCATAACGGTCAACCTGAGTCAGCCGAACCACTTTTGCAAAAGAGCCCCTGTCCTTTTCAAAATTAACCCGCAGTCCTGTTTTATTCAAAAATAATTACAATTAAGTCCTAATTTTTACAGAAAACCCCTTGGCTTATTTGAAATTAGTGCCCGAGGTCCTGTTTCAGTTAATTTGCAAATAAACCCTCCTGTTTTATATAAAATTATGTTTTAGCCCCTGAGTTTTTGCAAATAAGCCCCTGGAACTTTTAAAACTTTGCCAGCAAGCCCCTGAACCTTAGAAAAGCCATAACTTCTTCGTTTTAGCTCCGATTTGAGTGATTTTCGCGCTCACGTGTTCGTAGCGAAGCGTAGATTAGTTTCTAAGTCTTCTTTTGATCTGTTTTTATTGTTTGGTGTACTGTTCTAATAGATTAATATTGTTTGCATGTACTGGCTTGTATGGATGCTTGTGTGTTGATGTTTGAGTCCAGTCGGTGAGCCGTACGCGTTTGAGTTCGAGGGTTACGAGGAGCAGGACCAACAACAGCAGCAAGAGCAGCAGCAACAGTTGGACGAAGGCAAGTACAGCACGGACAATCCTTGCTACCTAAACACACTTTTACATTAATTACTGCATATGCATGCGTCTAAATTGTTCCTATTAAGGTTATTCCTAGCTTTGTTTATCCTATACCTTGAGTTATCTTGGGTTATTGCATTTGGGTAGACCTTTGCTAAGCGCAGCTACTGTCACCAATGTTTAACTGTTAATCTTGACCTAATGGTTCACTTCAATGTTAATGGTAAAACTTACTTTTTAGCAACATGGAACAGGGAGTTAGGGCGTATGCTTCGTGCTTGGCCCTAGTGTCTCTCCGTAAGGACTGGTTCTTAAAGCGGCAACCCAGGAACCTGTCGCCACCGCCGGAACTATAATGGCTCTGGTCTTGGACAAGTAACATGTACGGCTCTAGCTTGACAGTAGTTACCGACGGGCCGACGGCGTTATGGGAAGCATGGGTGAGAGTATGGTTTGATCCACCGAGGACGGAGTATCCGTTGGCTATGTCCCCGTGAGGCACAGTCCCGTGTTGGGAACTTCCGTATGGCGGGGGTTCCACACGTTGCGCTATTTATTTTGTTGTCGTTATTCTTTACCGCGCTTGGACGCCATTGACCCCCTCGTGTTGCGACATGGGCGTCAGTCAATCTCGGTGCCTTGGGTCATGCTGCCTAGGTTGTACCATAACGGCTACTGTTTTGTTAGGGTGTCTTGTGAAAAGCCTCGTAGCGTCCCTATGCAATCACACCTCGGAAGTGTTGATGTGCGTGGTTGGGTGCGAAGTTCTTTTGAACTTTTACGCGACTGGTGGGTAAAGGGCGAAACCTCTGCAGAGTGTATAATCTATCATGATAGCCTTGCTCAGGGTCAAGAGCGGCCTGGATCCTTTTTGATTAGAAGATGATATTTATTATTATTTGATATTCACTTCTACTTTATTAAATGGGTTTACAACTCGGGTTCACTTAATTGTAGTAATCTTGGTTTATGTTAAAATGAATCAACTAAAATTGCTAATGCAGTACAGCCGTGTCAAGCCTTTCTTTTAAGCCTTCATTACCCGTGTTGTATTTGCTAAGTAAGACAATTACTTACACTTGCCATTCAACAAAATCCCGGATGGGTAACAGATGGATTAGATGGTACTGCTGCTATTGAATTTCCTGAAGATCTACCATTCTACTAGCTGTGCTCAACCAGTCGGTGTCCCTGTGGATTATGGCTTTCGGCTTCGTCTTCATCTTCGTTTAGAGAGAGTTAATAAAGAGTCTTCCGCTGTTTTATTTAGTTATTTGAGTCAAACTCTGATGTAAAACCATTTTATTTGAGCATATGTACTTTGTTTATCATATTTGTTATCTATATGTGTTCTGTGGACTTCCTGGGCACACATATAGAAGCATTCGGGTTTCTGTGTAAAACCGGGTGTGACACACATGGGTGTGCTCGAACTCCTTCAGCTGAAGCTCGTTAAAGGTGTTCCGCTCCCTTTCTGTTCTAAGGTTGATGTCACTCTCGCTCAGGAGCTGCCTGGCTGGGGGCGTGGCATGGCCCCATCCCGAGCCGGCTGCTCCGTGCTCGTCCGTGTCCATCCGGCTCGAGCCTCGAGACGGAGCTGGGGAACTCCCAACATCGTCCGATCGTCGGCCTAGCCGGGCGGAACGACGGAGCGAAGTGAAGAACTTTGACATGATTCCTGCAAAAAGTTAGTGCAACAACAACTACCCGAAGGACTGAATATATATGGTTAGCACAAGAAAATAAAGTCAGTCGTTCGAGATAGTTAGTCGTTCTTGCGGGGATGAAAACCACCACAAAAGGTTAGTCGTTCTTGTGGGTGTCGGTGACTACCACAAAATCGTCCAGAAATTCAGCACAAAGATCAAGAGCAAAATATTTTTGGGATTTTCTAGTGATGCAAGCAAACCAAAACTTGAGCAAGAACTTGGGAAGAACTTGAGCAAGCACTAGAGCAAAGAATTTGAGAGAGAGAGAGAGAGAGCTTCCTAGCAGAAATTTCAGAATGTATGAGTGTGTGAATGGTGCAAGGAAGCAAGGAAGCTTGGCCAGCAATTTATAGGCCGAGGGGATGGCCTTGGCCAGTTCGCCCGAAGGGTCTGGTTCGCCCGAACCAGGCCTGGTGGCCAGGGCACTCCCATGTGAGGGCAGCAGTCACATGCCTTTGTTTCCACTCCAAGTTTGTGTGGCCATCAATTTCCAAGGACATTTTTAGTGGATTTTTGTGGTAGGTAAGATGGAAATGTGACATGACCAAAGTGGAAATTAGTGGAGTCACCCCCATGCTGCCATGTTTGTGATAATTGATGAGTGTGCAGCCATCTTTAGTGGGGTAGACATGTTTGTTGCTGGTTGGTGGTGATGGTAAACAATTGGAGATGTTCTAGAAGGGATGAAAATGATAAAGATTACACATTACATCCACCCTAGTTAAAATTTCAGCATGTGTCCAATTATTTAAACCAAGCTTGCAAAATTTTCTACTCTCTCTCAAATTAATTACTCAAGTGGTTCATTATTTTGAAAAGGGAAACATGCAAATGCAATTGAGAATTAAAAATTGAAAGGGAAATATGGGATACATACCGGTTTTCCTCGCGGCGAGAGCTCAACTTTTAAGTCCGCGAGCGGGACTTCTCCTGTCTTCAGTTGTTCTTGTCATCGTCCGGTCCCGGAGTGGATGACTCGGACGATGCAACCTTCTTCCGTCACATTTTCTTGTTCTTCTTCTTCGGTGTCGGTGGCGGTGGGATCGGTGTCTCTGGAGAATTCCAGAGGGCTTGTTCTTCCTCGTATTTCTTTACGAGGAAATCCATTTCTTCTGCACTTGTCGGTTTTGTCGGCTCGTTCCACTTGAGCTACTCACCACCGAGTATTTCCAGCTCTCCATTAATGAGAACCTTAAGGAAAACATTCGGCGCTCCTCTGCTCCGGTGTGAGTGGCTCTGTCTTCTTCTCTTCCCAGGGTTGAAACTTGAAGTATGTCAACCTCCCGTCGATATGGAACGAGATTTCTCTCGCATCCATATCGATCCTAGCCCGGGTGGTGTTCAAAAATGGTCGGCCCAACACAAGGGGAAACGAATGCTCGTTCCCCGTGTCGAGGACAACAAAATCCATAGGGACATATCGTCCCCAGATCCGGACCGGTACATTCTCGATCACCCCCTCGGGGTAGCGGTTGGTTGAGTCCTCAAGCTGTACCTGGGCAGTAGTAGGTGACAAAGTAGGGTAGCGTAATTTCTTAAATAATACCTTAGACATGATGTTGACGCTTGCCCCTAGATCGCAGAATGCATCATCAATGCGACGATTCCAGATCGAGCACTGAATGATGAGCACTCCGGGATCTTCCTTCCTGTCCGGAGAGGTCTTGATGATTGCCCTTTTTGCAGCTCTTGGCAGGTAGGTCCATCTTGGTGTCAGCACTTGGATACGTGCGACCTTCCCTGCGTGATTAGTGCGGAATACACTACGAGACATCTTACCCTGCCTGGTAGTGATGGAATTTACTGTCTCAATGGAAGGCTCGGGTTGCCCCGGAATCTTCCCCGATTCAGTGATAGGAACAGCAGCAGCTAACTGAACGACTTGAGTTTCTATCATTTTATTAAAGCTCAGTTGACTTTTCATAGAAGAAGAAAATGATTCCATCCTAGAGTCTATGCTTTCCAGAGTTTTATCATTAGCAGCAAGCTTTTTCAGTTATTTTCATCTGGCCAAACACAAGATCTCTAAGAGATGTCTGATTATTGAAATTGCTGGAATTGAAATTGTTACCTTGTTGAGGCCTCTCAAAAGGGAGGTTTGGGCGCGGATTCCAGCCTTGGTTGCCGTAGTTGTTCGGTCGGTACCCGTTGTTGTTGGAGTTGTTGACGTAGTGGGCAACTTCTCGCGTTTCGGGGCAGTCATTCCTTGAATGGCCAGTGTTGCCACAGACTTCGCAGGTCATGCGAGCGTCCATGGCTTGCACCGTTTCTTGAGCAGGGGCCTCCAGTTTCTTCATCAGGAGGTCCATCTTGGCAGCGAGCATGTCCAGAGCTTCAACTTGGTGAACTCCTCGGGTCTTTTGTTGAGTCCGGTCGTCGGACCAACCTTGGTTCTCGACCATCTTCTCTATGAGGGCCTTCGCACGACTCTCCTCAAGAGAGAAGAACGAGCCTCCAGCAGCAGCATCCAGGTACTCACGGGCAGAATTTCTCAGCCCGTGATAGAAAGTTTGGATTATGAACCAACTCTGCATACCATGGTGAGGACAAGCAGAAATATACTCCTGGAGGCGATCCCATGCCTCCGGGACTGTTTCATCTTTTAACTGATGGAAACTAGCTATTTTGTTCCGGAGGGCGTTGGTTTTCCCAACCGGAAAGAATTTTAGCAAGAACGCGCTAGTGCATTTATCCCAGGTATTTATTGCTTCGCGGTTAGCATAAAACCATTGTTTCGCCTTGCCTAATAATGAGAATGGAAATAAACGAAGGCGAATGGCATCGATACTTACTCCGCGGATGGTGAAGGTGTTGCAAATCTCCGAGAAATGCTGGAGATGAGCATTGGCATCTTCGTGTGGCTTGCCGCAGAATGGGCTAGCCTGTACAATGTTGATGAGGGCTGGCTTCAGCTCGAAGCTACCATCTCCGACTGGCGGAGCTGGTCCGATACGTACGTTCTCGCTCGATGGAGCGGAGAACTCACGGATCGTCTTGGTTGCCATCCTCGATGTAGCCTGGTCAACGACGGGAAGGACTAGGTTCGTCGGAAGGAGTTGCTTCTGAGGAGGTACAACACGGGGTCGTACTTTCCTCACAAATGACTCCGGATTTTCTTGGAAGTTTGACGGTAGTTGGAAACCAGTCATGCACTGCTCTGCTCCACAAGGACCAACGAACAGAGCAAGGATAAACCCGCTTGAGTAGCGGTACTCAACTAAGATAGCTCAAGATAAAAGTTCAAAAATAATCTAGCCAACGACTTCCCCGACAACGGCGCCAAAAATGCTTGTTGGCACTTCTTACGATCCAATATCAGAATTTAGAATCCTGGTACTGGGGTAAGGAGTGTTTCAGTGGTTTTCCTTATGGCTTAGGAAAATATAGAAATATTCTGCAAGCGCACAGAATCACCGCTGTAGCACTTCACCTGGGAGTATCCCGAGGTATCGTAATTTATATTTCCGCAGGGAAGCTTTGGCAAGATTACTAGTGAACAGATATTCGAGACTATCAGAGAAGGGTACACGACTAGACAAGACAGGGGATAACGGTATTGGATAGGAGTGGATATACCGGACACACAGCTCAAGGGATACTCAGGTAAGGGAGAGAAGAGATAGATAGCTGGGAGGACAACGAGAAGAGATAGAGGACTCCTGGATACTTTATCTACCTATGTCACTCTAGCTTAGAGATACAGCGGCTACAGAGCCAGCACTA
Organism: Echinochloa phyllopogon; assembly: GCA_033239725.1. Classification (NCBI taxonomy): domain Eukaryota; kingdom Viridiplantae; phylum Streptophyta; class Magnoliopsida; order Poales; family Poaceae; genus Echinochloa; species Echinochloa phyllopogon. The sequence goes on along the minus strand of BTCW01000015.1, from coordinate 13,897,809 downwards.
GGAGATCTGGGATAACTCTAATGTCTTAGCATCGGGACAAGGGAACCAGTGGACACGCAGAAAGGGATGAGAAGGGGTACCACTATTTCCCAACTGGGGGATCCTACGGACCGGAACTAACGTGATGGGCTACGAAGACCGAAAGGGCTGTCACCACCTCCCGGCTACCACCTCCGTTGCGACGGGAATAAACTAAGGCCACCGACTAGTCTAGGAACCACTCCTACACTAGGCAACGACTACTTACTCTGCTAGCAAGAGCAAGCAACCTTGTCAATACTCTTGGTGACAATTCACCTCCAGTATCAAGCAAGATCGAAGAACCAGCCAAGACAAAGAATTAAACAAGACTACAAGCACTAGAACTATAACTGACTATAGTCTAAACAAGATATATGCTGCAACTAGGATAAAGTAGAAGCAAGATATAAATGACAAAGGCAAAGTGATAAAGATAACGATATTGATACTCAAAGTCTTGCAAAAGGAAAAGGTTCTGAAGACGACTCCGGAACCTCCGAGGCACAGCTCGACTCAACTCTAACTCCCAACTAAACTATCCTAACTCTACTAGAATGAAAGTGGAAATGAGCTCCTTGGCTTGGTGTGTGTTTACAAGTGAGGTAAGGGGTCCTATTTATAGCTGCATAGGGCGGTTGGGGCTGGAGTAGCTGCCAAGGGACCAGGGGGGGTACCCCCTGGGATTTCGGCCGGGGACGTCGGTTCGGCCGAACCCTGGCGTTCGGCCGAACGCAGGATCCACCGCCATCTGCACCAAGGGCCGAGATGCGCTCCTAGGAGGCGGTGCTGGCCTGGGGTCGGTTCGGCCGAACGGTCCTGTTCGGCCGAACGGGCCTGGCCCAAGGCCAGCCCTCCCCCGCACCGCCTTTGTGTCCTGGCTGTCCTGGGCCGCCTTCTGCTAATGTGGAACTTGTTGTGTGGGCCCAGGAAGACGTGGCGTGGGTCCGGATTGAGTTGGTGGTCGTCCACTTGTCATATGTTGTGTCCGCTTGGTCATCGATGATGTGGACGGCTTCCGGCGGCCTGTACGGCTAAGGGGGATAACCGGCCGAACATGTCGTTCGGCCGTTTGTCATTTCCGACCCCTATAGCTCGTATTTCACAATGTTGTACCTACAAACATGACACTCACCAAAACTCATGGAACTTTATTCGAAATAAAACCTAAGTACATGGAATGTTGCATATAACCTCATTTATTCCCGAGTATTGGTGGTCGGATTTGGGCTGTAACAACCGCCAACAAGATGCGAGGTGGGACTCGGGCCCACGCCTTGGTGTGCGTGCCAGGGTCGGATGCGGCGGCGCAGCCGAGTCCGGGTTGGGGACGACGGGTCCGACAGGCGGGACCCGCCTGGCAGCGACGTGAGAGAGAGAGAGAGAGAGAGCGGAGCGGGCCGGCGCGGAAGAACGGGCCGAAAGGAAGTTGGGCCGGGAAAGGAACGCAGGCTGGCTCGGGAGAGAAAAGAAGTAGAGGGTGCGAAGATGAACTGGCCAAGAATTGGAGGGGCAAAAGTGGACTCGTTAGAAAACAACTATTCTAAACCTCAAACAAATTCAAATTAAATTCGAATTTAAACAGAATTTAAATTCCAACTTAATTGAACAGCAAGCAAAAGACAAATGCAACAGCATGAATGCATCAACAACTTATTTTTTACTAAAATTATTTAATATGATATTTAAATTGATAAAAGGCTAGAAATTCCAATTAAATCATAGGAAATTTATTTAGGCCTTATTAAATCCTAGTTAAATTCAGAATGTTGCTACAATTTAATTGTGATGAATTTTAGGGTGTTACAAACCTACCCCCCTTAAAGAGAATCTCGTCCTCGAGATTCTGATGGATTAGAGAAAATCTGAGGGAATTCTGCCATCAACTCATCTTCCCTTTCCCAAGTTGCCTCACTTTCCGCATGATGACTCCACTGAACTTTACACATCTTAATCATTTTACTCCTAGTAACTCTTTCAGCAGTTTCCAAAATCTTAGCTGGATATTCCATATAAGTCAGGTCATCTTGCACATTCAACTCATCTAAAGACAATTCTTCCTCAGGCACTCTAAGACACTTCTTCAACTGAGAGATATGAAACACGTCATGCACATCAGACAATCTGGCTGGCAACTCCAATTGATAAGCAATCTCACCTTTTCTATCAACAATCTTGAAAGGTCCAATGAAACGAGGGGATAATTTACCTTTCACCTTAAACCTTCTCAAGCCTCGAATAGGAGATACTTTCAGATACACATAATCACCCACCTCAAAGGTTAGCTCTCTCCTTCTTGTATCTGCATAGCTCTTCTGCCTGGACTGAGCCGTTCTCAAATTCTCTCTGATAATCTGAACCTGTCTCTCAGCTTCCTGCAAAATCTCTGGCCCAAACAGCTGACTTTCACCTGTTTCACTCCAATACAAAGGTGTCCTGCACTTTCTACCATAAAGCGCTTCGAAGGGGGCCATCTTTAGACTTGCCTGATAACTGTTGTTATATGAGAACTTTGCATATGGAAGACTCTTGTCCCAACTGCATCCATGCTTCAAAGCACAAGCTCTCAACATATCCTCCAAAATCTGATTAGTACTCTCTGTCTGACCATCTGTCTGAGGACTATATGCAGAACTGAAATTCAACTTTGTATCCATAGACTCATGCAACTTCTGCCAGAATCTAGATGTAAACTGAGTACCTCTATCAGACACTATCTTTTTGGGTACACCATGGAGACAAACAATTCTGGACATGTATAACTCTGCTAACTTAGTGCTGGTATAAGTAGTGTGAACGGGTATAAAGTGACCTACCTTAGTTAATTTGTCCACAATAACCCATATGGAGTCATATCCTCCTCGAGTGCGAGGTAACCCAACAATGAAATCCATACTGATTTCTTCCCACTTCCATTCAGGTACCTTGAGTGGCTGAAGCAAACCGGCTGGTCTCTAATGTTCAGCCTTAACTTTCTGACAAACATCGCACCACGCCACATGGGCAGCCACATCCCTTTTTAGTCCATACCACCAATACATTTGCTTCAGATCCTGGTACATCTTGGTGCTTCCAGGATGAATAGAATATGCGGAATCATGAGCTTCCCTCAATATCTGCTCCCTGAGAGACTCGATATCCGGTACACATATCCTCTTTCTAAACCAATTTGTACCGTGATCATCTTCGGTGAAGTTGGGAGCTTTCCCTGCTAACATGGTTTCCTTGATTTCCTTTATCTTCTCATCAGTAAGCTGACCCTTCCGAATTTCCTGCTCCAGTGTTGACTCAACCTCCATTGTCACACCTTCGGTCTGACTCAGAAATCCCAGGTTCAGCTTCTCCATCTCTGCACACAACTCAGCTGGCAACTGGCGACCAAACATTGCATTTACTTGTGACTTCCTACTCAACGCATCAGCAACCAAATTAGCCTTGCCAGGATCATAGTTGATCCCCAGATCATAATCCTTGATCAATTCCAACCATCTTCTCTGCCTCAAATTCAGATCCTTCTGAGTAAATATGTACTTCAGGCTTTTGTGATCAGTATACAGTTCACATCTGTTACTTAGAATATAGTGCCTCCAGATCTTCAAGGCATGGACAACAGCTGCAAGCTCCAGATCATGAGTAGGATAGTTCAGCTCGTGCTTCCTCAACTGCCTGGATGCATAGGCTATAACTCTTCCTTCCTGCATGAGCACACACCCAAGACCTCTACGAGAAGCATCACAATATATATCAAAGTTCTTGTGAATATCTGGCATAGCAAGCACTGGGGTTGTAGTCAACTTCCTTCTCAACTCTTCAAAGCTGGCCTGACACTCTTCTGACCAAACAAACTCCTTGCCCTTATCTAATAGCGAAGTAACAGGTTTCGCTACTTTAGAAAAGCCTTCAATGAATCTCCTGTAATATCCAGCCAATCCCAGAAAGCTTCTGATCTCAGAGACTGTGGTAGGAGGTTCCCAATCCAACACATCCTTGACTTTACTTGGATCCACTGCAATACCTCCATCAGTAACAACATGACCAAGAAAAGACACTTGATTCAACCAAAACTCACATTTACTAAACTTGGCATACAACTGGTTCTCTCTAAGAGTCTGCAACACCAACCTCAAATGCTCCTAATGCTCCTCCTCATTCTTAGAGTAAACCAGAATATCATCAATAAACACCACCACAAATTTATCAGAGTACTCCATGAACACCTTATTCATCAGGTACATAAAGTAGGCAGGTGCATTTGTCAATCCAAACGACATCACAGTATACTCATACAACCCATACTTGGTGGTGAACGCTGTTTTAGGAATGTCGGAATGCCTGATCCTCAACTGATGATAGCCAGATCTCAAGTCAATCTTGGAGAAAACCTTAGCTCCTCTCAACTGATCAAATAAGTCTTCAATTCTGGGCAATGGATACTTATTCTTGATGGTTACCTCATTCAATGAACGATAATCCACACACATCCTCAGAGTACCATCCTTTTTACCCACAAAAATTACAGGTGCTCCCCAAGGTGAAGAACTAGGACGAATGTAACCCTTATCCAATAATTCCTTAAGTTATTTCTTAAGTTCTTCTAGTTCATTACCAGCCATTCTATAGGGTCTTTTAGAAATAGGAGCAGTACCAGGTAAAAGCTCAATAATAAACTCAATGTCTCGGTCGGGTGGCATACCTGGCAAATCATCTGGGAAGACATCCGGAAACTCACAAACAACTCTGATATCCTCCAAAGGAACACCGCTGGCCTGATTCACTGAGTAAGTTGAAGCTGAGGGTTGAGTGGCTCCGAATTCAATCTTCTCTCCCTGAGGGCTAGTCAACAACACGGACCTCTTGGCACACTGAATCACCGCATCAAAAGCAGCCAACCATCCCATTCCAAGTCTGACATCAATTCCCTTAGAGTTCAGAACTATCAGATCAGCAGGAAAGTCCACCCCAACTATTTTCAGGTTAACTCGGGGGCAGATAAAATTGGCTTTCATGTTTCCACCGGGAGAGCTAACTAGCATGGAATTTTTAATAGGGAGCATGGTTATATTATACTTAGCTACGTACTGGACAGTAATAAAAGAATGGGATGCTCCAGAGTCGAATAAAACTGATGCAGGGGCTGAGTTGACTAGGAACATACAAAGTACCACATCCTGGGCCTCCTGTGTGGTCTCTGCAGCAACATGGTTCACCTTGCCCTGCATCTGATTCTGCTAGCCCTTGTTGCTCTGGGGCGTCGGGTTCACATTCCTGTTCTACTGCTGAGGGGTATTCTGCCTAGGTGCACTGCCACTCTGGTGCTGTGGGGTCTGAGCATTCCTCTTAGGACAGTTGTGGGCAAGTGGCTGGGATCTCCACAAATGTAGCAGGTATGAGGAGTAGGAGCACTGCCTGGTGCAGTGGTCTTCACTGGGGTCTGGGCCGGGGTGGTCTGGCGGTTCTGCTGAAATGCTGGACGCTGAGGTGGAGATGTTGACCGCTGACCCTGACTCTGCGCAAAGTTACTCCCTTGCCCACCAAAGCGAACGGGCATGTTCTGCTGAGGCGGCTGGAGACGAGGGCGGGTGTTACTGCTTGACTGTCCTGAGGCCATGAACTTCCTCTTCTGCTCTCCCAACTCACGGCGCTTGCTCTCCAAGCCAATAGCCTTGTCTAGCAGCTTCTGAAATGTTGGGAAGGTGTGAGACATGAGTTGATAATGGAGCGGCGGAATCAATCCTTCCAGAGATCGCTCCTGCTTCTGCTCATCATCCTTCACCTCATCCGGGGCATAACGGGACAACTGAATGATCTTATCCCGGTACTCGCTGACGGTCATCCCACCTTGCTTGAGTGAGAGGAACTCCTTCTTCTTCAGCTTCATGACACCAGCAGGAATATGGTGGCTCCTGAAGTTGGTCCTGAACTCCTGCCAGGTGATAGCATCAGGGGTGGCATGAGCAGCATGGTAAGCATCCCACCAATCTGAAGCTGATCCGTCCAAGCGACCTGAGGCATACAGGACCTTCTCCCTGTCATTGCACTGGGCCATATCCAGCTTCTTCTCAACAGTCTTCAGCCAATCATCAGCATCAAGTGGATCTGCAGAGTGGGAGTAGGTAGGAGGTTTGTGACTCATGAACTCCCGGTGCTTGTCTCTCGGCTGGTTGTTGTTGTTGTTGTTCTATGCTTGCATGGCTGCCAATGTATTAGCCATGCCCTGGAGGATCTGAGTCTGGTTGGCGAGGATCTGTTCCGTTGCTACAGGTGCTTGATTCGGCGGAGGATTTGGATTGGGGTTGGCACGTCCCTGACGATTCACAGGTGGTTGATCCACTCCACTTCCAGACCTGGTGTTTACCATCTGGTGGTTAGAACATGAGGTTCAGAGGGTGGTGAAAAGATGTAACCCAAATCATGAACGGATAAAAGTTGATGTAGAACGAGTTGCCAATGACTGGAAAATCAAATTCTGACACAGATTTTGTTCGTCACGATTAAACAGTTGTAACTCTCATTCTGAGTATCCAAAAATCATGATCTTTTGTCTGAACGTAGGTTATCAAATTCTGAAACTAACCCAACTTAAATCACCTCAATCGGAATTTGGTGGCTCAACGTATAAAATAAACAAGACAGCTGTGTCAGGATCACGGGACAGATTCTGGTTGCTCCAATAAAACCATTATATCTCTCTGCCAGAACCTCCACAAATCACGAAACATTCCCAGAACCTAGGTTATCAAGTCCTTAATCTAACCCAACTGGATTTATGTCAAACGGAGTTCTGAAGCTCTAGAAACAATTCGGACAGTACTAGGATATCATGCAGCAGCGAGAACAGATTGTCGCATAACATGATTTATATGAGGGGTACAATTATAGGGATAAAGTGATAGTTAAGTGATAAGATCAGAGACCAAGATAAACCCAAACTAACTAAATTTATTTATTTAATAATTACTCAATTGTGGTCATCACTCCACAATTAAGTTCAATCATTACAAAGATCCAAATCACACACTTAGCACGAATGCAAACATCTCTACCACACTTTTAAACCGAACTAAATCACACACTACGCACGAGTCTCAATGATTCTAAATGTACTGAATTATCAAAAGAGAGGGTATCCTATCTTAATAGGTATGGGTGAAGCAACTAGACGATCCACCAAGCACTCTCTAGTGGGGCGGTGAATGACCCATCAACCCTTCTACATCTTCATCCAAGGGCGGAAGTGCTTCTCCCTTGAGTTCAGCTATCAGTCTCTTGTTCTTCCTCCGTTCAGCAGCGAGTTCTTCATGCACTTCTTGTAGCTCCCTTGTGGTGTCATCGGCGTGCACGTTGAGCATCTTTGTGAACGCCACCTGGACGTTGAGTGTAGAGTTTAGCACGCCGGGCAGTTGTGGCACAACCCCAGTTGGAGTGCCTTGCTTCCTTCGGGGAAGATATGCCCAAGCAGTGTGACGTACTTCAGCAGCCTCCTCATGATAAAGCACAGAAAGTGCCCGTCTTGCTGCATCCTGGATTCCAGCTTCGAAGGTTGATCTCACGGCGATGGCATGGTGCACTGCGGCCTCTTTGGTTCCTCCATACTCATAATCAGGCTCCCGGATGTATACAGCGACATCCCAGTCCTCTGGGTAATTTGGATGTGCCCTCCTTCTTCCACAATATTCTATCTCCACTAGGTAGTTCAGACGCTCGAAGAGCATTCGAAGCAGCATCGGGAACCCACTGTTGCCTCCGTCGTGGTGGTGAAAAGTCACTACCAACATGTCAGGCGGCGGAGGGGGTCCTTCACTTCCTTCAGATCCAGCTAGAGCATTCCCTCCTGAGTTAACTTCTTCGTCCATCACTTCCATCTCTTCAGGTTCCGGTTCCTCTCCTTGCACCGAATGTGACAAAGAAGGGGAAAGAGTGCTAACCAATCTACGAGCACCTTGCCTTGTCAATACCATCTATGGTTTAAGCAAGAAGGGGTTAGAAAAGTTCTAAGGACCTCGAAACCAGGTGAGATGGTGAAAAAGATAGAACAGAAAACAAAAATCAAGGAGGAGACAAGTATCATTGACCAGGAATAATAGCAAAATAAACCAAGAATAGATAGAACAAGAGTAGTTAAGCAAAATAATCCTTAGAGAATGACCATTGCTATCTAGGCTTGCGCCCTACAATCAACACAGCTCTGGTACCACTTCTGTCACACCCGGTTTTAAAGGCAAAACTAGATGCATCTCATATGTGCACCAGGATCAGTTTACACACATATGGTAGATGTCACAAATGAATATCCATAACCATGCATAACGAAAGAGTATTAAAGTGTATTTATTACAGTCTCAGAGTTGACACCAATGTCATAGCGGAAGACTTAAATAAACATTCATCTAACGAAGCAAAAGTGACTCCAACTCCACAGGCGTTGACTGGGGGAGACTCGCCTAGAACTCCTCAAAGTCAGCAGTGAAATCCTCAAAATTCTCCCAATCTGAGCAGCATTCCGGGTGTAGTTGATGCAATAAAAGAAAGAAAACAAGCATGAGCACATGACGTACTCAGCAAATGTAATATGACATACAAGGCTGGGGCAAAAAGGCTGCCTGACAATACTGCAGTAAGCACTTTTAGTTGGTCAAGTTTTATTAAGCAACTATTTACTAGCAAATGAAAGTATATACCACCCACAAATTAATGAATGTCATAATCCCAACATAATCAAGTTACCACAATTTAATCCATGTTCAAGTATGATTATCATGTAAGGGTCCAGGCCGCTCTTGACCGTGAGCATGGCTGTTATAACAGTTTTACACTCTGCAGAGGTTGTACACTTTCACCATAAGCCGTGATTCCCATTGCCGAAGCATGCACCCATCCCACACCACGTGGACCGAATACTGAGTTTCACTATGAGACCTTTACAAAAGCACTCTAATAAATGATAGCCCGCTAAGGTTTCCGGTTCAGAGCAAAGCATAACCCTCCCTAATGAGGTCTGTCTCTTACCAAAGCCCACAACTCAAGAGGACCGAGCTATACTCCGTCAACCGCCGCCCCCCATGCCCCTTTGCCCCTTTCGAGTAAAGCTACCATAAACTAGAGCACCTAATTAGTCAGTCAAAGCCAGAGCCACATGGCACTCATGGTTGTACTGTTTTCCTGGGTGGTTCTCCATGTTCCAATTAAAAAGATATGATCTTGTCATTTAATTAATTTAAAGAGTATTTGGAACATAGAGTAGGGGTTCATTTAACCAATCCCAGTTGAGCAAGCTAAGCATCATCTACCATCAAAGTTAATTAAATAACCCAGTTTCAGGGACAGGAAAATATAGTGGCTAGGCAAATCCTTAAATAGGAACCCATCAAATTAAGACACATGCATGGATGGTGAAATTAATAGTTATTAGGACATTTGCATGACATAATACACTTGCCTTCTTCCCAACACTGTTGCTGCTCAAATCCTTCTCCAACAGTTGGTTCTTCAGAGAAATCCTCAAACTGCTCGCTTCCTAATCGCATCACACAATCGCATGCAAAGAAACAATACACTAAATAAGAAACAGTACACCAAACAATTCCAACAGAAGAAAACAACAGCACAAAACTAATCTACGCGTTACAACGAACGAATGAGCGTGAGAATCACTAAAATCGGAGTTAAAACGCAAAAGATATGGCTTTTCTAAGGTTCAGGGACTTGCTGGCAAAGTTTTAAAAGTTTCAAGGGCTTAACTGCGAAAATCCGAGGGCTAAAACATAATTTTGTATAAAAACTCAAGGGCTTACGGGTAAAAGACCAAAACAGGACCTCGGGCGTAATTTTAAAACATGTAGGGGCTAAAACAGAAAAAAAACAGGACCTCTCTATAATTATTTTTGAACTAGGATGGACTGCGGGTTGATTTTGAAAACTTTAAGGGCCTTTTTGCAAAGTCGCCTAGGTTGACCGGTATGGGTCGGATTGACTTGGAGATCGGACTGACGTGGACCGCCGGATCCAGATCGGACGGTTCAAAACAGATCGGCAGAAGGCTCGCCGGCGGGGGAAGAAGAGCGGCGGCGCCGCTGGCTCCTACGGCGGCGCATCGCCGGCGCACACGCGCTAGCGCGCTACGGGCCACCAAACGCGACGGGAGTTGGCCTAGGAGAGAGAGGAGAGGACGACGATCTCACACCGAGGGTTCCTGACGGGCTTGGAGCTTCGACGGCGGCCGGCGATGGCGAATGGCAGGCGGCGGCGCTGCAAAAACTCCGGTGAGCGATTGAGACAGGAGCGAAGCGGGGAAACGATGCGCGAGCAACACGGGAGGGTTCCTTACCTCCTTGCGAACCTCCTGCGAAGAACCTTGGCGAGAGAGGGACAGCGACGAGCGAGATCAACGGCGGCGGCGGCGTTCAACGCGACGGCGGCGGCGGCGTTCAACGCGACGGCGGCGGCGGCGTTCAACGCGACGGCGGCGGCGCGAGTGGCTGCTAGGGTTCGCGGCTCGATTGGATCACGGGGAAGAGGCAAAGGCGGCGGCCGCGGTTTATAGGTGCGAGGTGGGACTCAGGCCCACGCCTTGGCGTGCGTGCCAGGGTCGGATGCGGCGGCGCGGCCGAGTCCGGGTTGGGGACGACGGGTCCGACAGGCGGGACCCGCCTGGCAGCGACGCGAGAGAGAAAGAGAGAGAGAGCAGAGCGGGCCGGCGCGGAAGAACGGGCCGAAAGGAAGTTGGGCCGGGAAAGGAACGCAGGCTGGCTCGGGAGAGAAAAGAAGTAGAGTGTGCGAAGATGAACTGGCCAAAAATTGGAGGGGCAAAAGTGGACTCGTTAGAAAACAACTATTCTAAACCTCAAACAAATTCAAATTAAATTCGAATTTAAACAGAATTTAAATTCCAACTTAATTGAACAGCAAGCAAAAGACAAATCCAACAGCATGAATGCATCAACAACTCATTTTTGACTAAAATTATTTAATATGATATTTAAATTGATAAAAGGCTAGAAATTCCAATTAAATCATAGGAAATTTATTTAGGTCTTATTAAATCCTAGAAAAATTCAGAATGTTGCTACAATTTAATTGTGATGAATTTTAGGGTGTTACAAAGTGGCATTTCACCAAGTTATCTTAGCGACTCTATCTTCTCTCTTTTAATAGAGTGCATCAATAAAAGATAATAGAAAACAAGTGCTTATGTAAAAGTGTAATTAACAATCATTTTTGTAATTAAATAGGGTAGATTAAAAACATATGCACTATTACACGTGTTTGATCATAGAAAAATATACATAGCTGACTTGAAATGACCAATACATCCCTAAACTTATAGCCTTCAACCACAAATTGATAGTATGTCCTACACATTCCTATCAAGTAGTATGCAGGTACTTATCGATGAGTTCTAGATACGATTTCTTATAGTTGAAATAATTATATGTCACAGTTTGAATAGCAAATTAGGCTCTAATCTTTATATCAGTTTTTTTAATACATCGTAAATAAATTCTACAAATTAAACCAAACTATACCACTAAACCAAGCATATCATGATTTCTACTTGTTATGTTACTTCATTTTTTTCACTTTATATAATTAACATTATCAGGTAGTCATACATTATCTCTAACGGGTTAATTAAGGATCTTACTAGTTATGTTGAGTCATAACCAAATGAGTAATATGATGATTGTGTTCGGTAATATGTTGAGCTTCCTCATAGGTGGAATTGGACCTTTGTAGCCTCAAGATTATAATATCCACCAAGGTTCTGTAAACACACTTATTATAAGTCAAATCTATATCAAGTAAATACTTTCTTGTACTTAAACTTTGGTAGATTTTATGAAATCTATTTTTAGCCTTTTTACTATTCGTAGACTTCCAACACCACTAAAATTGCTACTTTCCCTACCAAAAGGTTAATATCTAACAATTTGTATGTGAATTCATGCACTCATGTTCTCTTATCAGTTTGCATATCTTGATTTCACTTTACACGCTCATATATATACATGGAAACAAATTATATATGGATGTAGCTTGAAAATATGGACATAGGATAGGGCAGCCAGAACACATGTAGGGTACAAGGTACGTGCTGGAATGGAGGGCCCATATAAGAGGGCTCAAATCATGAAAAGTGCTTTGATAATGACAATGCCATTGTAGAAAACAAGATGACCACCTATTATATGTGCTTAAACATCTACATCAATTGATAAAAGTATCATAGATTGCATTAGTTATTTATTGAGGTCTAGTGTAATGTCGGGTTGAAGAGTGTATTTTGTGCATGATTTATCATATAATTTTTCTTAAGATCAAATACACCACACGCACGTGCACACGCCCACATGCAGTGTTTATCTTTTAGATTGTTTTCCCAAGTACTCGTTTAACTTGTTTTCTAAGTTGTCTTCTAATCTTGTGGGACTTTTTTGCATTCTTATTTGTTTAATATATGAGTTCAAACAACAAGATGAAGATGGTGACCTTACTAGTTGTAAGATCGGCAAGCCTAGTATTATAGAGGTGCTCATTAGTTTAAAGCAATACTACATACAAAACATTTGCAAGGGCGGTCAAAACACTAAATCTAGGGGAGGTGTTGTAGCCCAATCCTGTTAGAAAATGGGGCACACCGTAAAGAATTTAGGAGTAGGCCATGTTGTGGTCCGTCCCTAGAAATCGATTTTTAGAGGCGGATCATGGCATATACCGATCTTATAAATTGACTATAAACAGCCTAAAATAGGAGAAATATCATTTGTACCCCAAGTGGCCACCACAAATACACGCATCACACAACACAATTCACAAGTCATTTGACACACATATATATGCACTCTTGGTGACTCGAACCCATGCGAAGCTTCGTTTTTCCACTACACCACGTAGTCACTCTTAGATAAATAAGGTATATAATTCTTTTGTATTAATCTCTCCAAAACTTATATTAAATATTTGAAACCCTAAATTATATCAAATGAAAATTTTGTCAACTACAAACTTATAGATGTCGTGGAGGACTTTAACTTTGGTATAGGGTGTGCCTCATTAGAGGTAGTTTGGAAAAAACAAAATTTTGAATTTAAAATTTTCAAAATTTATAATGAATATTTAGACCCCTAAATGGTCTCAAATGAACTTCATGTCCGCCTCTAAGAGCAGGGCCAGCTTATGGCTGGCAAAAAAATCTAGGCACCTGACAGCTCACATGGGTGCTACGAGAAACAAATTGCTCCAGCGCGTGTAGTCAAGCAGTGGAGTCCTCTGCCTGATAAAAAAATCAACATTATCTCTTTCCTCTCTCTCTCTATGTCGTTTCCTCCCCGCGGTGGTCCTCTCTCTCCATGTTAATGGATGCAAATCCGGGCGGTGGTGCTAGCAGGCTGCTTCCAGAGCACCCCCCCCCCCCCCCCCACCACCACCCCCTCTTCAGCGTGGGGCTCCCGGGAATCTTTGTCTGACACCCCTTGGCAGCCCCTCAAAAAAGCATGCTGCAGCTGCTCTAAAAAAGTCATGTGCTTCTACAAATTGTTCGAGTAGTAGTGGGGTGTGTGCACGTACATTGTGTTCTGTACAAAACATGTTCAAATGCCATGGAGTATAGTCGCTTTGGTCTGGGCGAAATGCATGGAGACATGGCCGAGTCCGATGGATCCAGACGCAGCAGTGACACACATTGCACAAATGCTAGAGGATATGATCTGCCTAGAGGTGAAGGAAGTAACCGCACCGGCGAGGTCGTGTGTGAGATGGAAGAAGCCACTGGAGGGACGGCTCAAGATCAATTCTGATGCAGCATTCATGGAATCCACTCAGGGTTCAGTGGAGGCCGTGGTGAGGAACTCGCATGGCGACGTTGTGGCGGCTGCGATAAAACATTATAATCATCTTCCGGATGTGATAACGAGCGAGGCGCTAGCGGCAAGGGACGGAGCTCTGCTTGCCCAGGAACTTGGCGCCCAGAAGGTGATCTTGGAGATGGACAACAGTGCTCTTGTATGGATGCTCCGCTCAGAAGATGGAGAACGAAGTGCAGGGTTTTTCAATCTTTTGATTTTTCTTTTGTCAATAGGGAAGGCAATGAGGCAGCTCACATGTGCGCGAGGATGGCCTCTTCCTGTGTGATGTATTGGAACAGTGACTTTCCGTCTTGGTTGATGGAAGTGCCTGCGAGAGATTGTAACCTTGAACCTAGGTTAAGTAATAAAGCTTCTGTGATTTACCCTAAAAAAAACATGTTCAGCTGCCCGACTTCATTTGCTGTTTGAGTTAGTCAGGGGTTTGACTTGCTCCGATCACATATAGTTATCATGGGATTATGTTTTTTCCCCTCATGAAGTGACGAGCCCCGCTTTACATGACCGAGATGACATGGGCGTGTTGTGCACAAAGCACTACGGGAAACCTCGTATATGCCGAGTGTCAAAGTCTTTGCCGAGTGCCGAGTGTCAGCAAAGAGACAATCGGCAAACATAAGACACTCGGCTACACCAAGTGTTTGCCGAGTGTGCCAGACGAATCCACTCGGCAAAGAGGACACACTCGGCACATCCACGGTTTTGCCGAGTGTCTGGACCAAGACACTCGGCAAAGCCCATGCACGTGTGCTACACGTGCCATGGTTTCCAATGGCGGTTCGAAGCCGTTAGGGACGTTTGCTCTTTGCCGAGTGTCTAACACCTGACACTCGGCAACCGCCAACGGCCGTTGGCGGCCGTTTGGCACATGCCTCTTTGTCGAGTGTATCACTGTGACACTCGGCAAAAATTTTGAAAATTTGAATAAACTTTGGAAAAACTTGAAATTCGTACTCAAAACATTTAAAAATTATGAGTTTGAGAGTTTTTGGCTGGTGGCTTTGCCGAGTGCTTGGCCCTAGCACTCGGCAAACACAGGCTTTGCCGAGTGTTTCTACGGATACACTCGGCAAAGCACCACTTTGCCGAGTGTTTTCCTTGAAACACTCGGCAAAGCCTAGACTGTTTCTTTTCGCAAAAAGATTTTGGCTCCAAAATTTTTCTTCTCTCCGTAAGATTTGGCAAAACCTCATAATATCTTATGTGGAGGCTGTGGTAAAAAGTTGAGACGTTTACGAAAAGATTTTCATGCACGGCCCTTACAAATCGGAACATATCCGAAGAAGTTTCATAGAGCTGAGAAGGATACGGCTGGCTTTCGAGTCGAAGTGAAAGTTGAATTGGAGTTTGAGCTCATAACTTTTTTCATATGCAGTAGACAACATAGATTACTTCATGTGAAGTTATCATAATTTTTTGGACCCATTTGATAAATTTTAATTATTCTTTGGGACAATCTCTGCATGAAATAATGAAAGATCCGAAGGAACAATGAGCTATATATGCATGAAATAATGAAAATAATTCATAGAAGCATAAAATGTGCATTGCTGAATGTATTTCATAAGATAATTTGATTTGTATTTGAACAAATTTAAAAAAAATTACATAAAATTATGTGTCTGGAAATTTTTTGACGAGTGCTACACTCGGCAAAGAGCCTCTTTGACGAGTGTCTCAATAGAAACACTCGGCAAAGGCTTGTTTGCCGAGTGCCTACAGCTATGCAATCGGCAAAGAGGGGGTCTGGCCGCGCCTATTCCCTCTTGTTTGCCGAGTGCCTTGGATCCGGCACTCGGCAAACAGTTCTGAACCGTTAGATCTGTTTGCCGAGTGCCAGATCCATGGCACTCGGCAAATAGGGGGCCGGGGGACTTAACCGCGCCCGACACACGCACACACACGGACACACACGCACACACGCACACATGCCGCAGCCGCCGCCCACACCCCGCCCGCCCGCCGCTGCCACCGCCGCAGCCCCGCGCGCGCGACGCCGCCCGCCGCCACCCCCGCCCAGCCCGGTGCGCCCCCGCCCGCCGTCGCCCCCGCCCAGCCCGGCGCACCCCTGCCGCCGCCCCAGCCCCGCCCGGCGCGCCCTAGGCTGCCCCCGCCCGGGCGGGCCTCCAGCCCCGATGAGCCCGACGTCGCCCCGGCACCGCCGCCCCGCCCCGGCCGGCCTCGGCCCTGCTGCCCCCACGAGCCCGACGCCAACGCCGGTCTCCGCACCGGTCACCCTCCAGCCCCGACGACGTCTTCCCGCCGACGTCGTCCTCCAGCAGGTCCGTCACGTCCCGCTACCCCTCCTGCTTGTAGCGCTTAATGCACTGATGCTTATATATATAGGAATGGATGATTGAATTTTGATTTATCAAGGAATGCTAGAATAATTTCTATCTTGGTCAAAAATTTCTTCAATGCATGTGGTTGTCGGCCTTCGTGCCGTTGTTTTTTTGCAGGATGGGGTTTCAGTAACCTCCCCGTGCAGGAGAAGTGCCGCCGAAATTTTTATTTGACAAAATTTTGTTTTTATTTCAGGGAGAGTGTAGCACCTCCTTCGGCTTGTAGATCTGCCGCACGCCGTTCTCCGCCGCCTGCACCGACACGAGCGTCCCGACTCGCCCGTCGTCGAGCCCGTAGGTGAGCACGTCAAAGATCTTTTCATATCGTGTTCGTAGGTCACGTAACCTAGTTAGGCGTCTCCCGTTTGAAAGAGATACGGTTGTGAATATGCGAATCTTTGCATATGTCTAACTGTATCTGTTTCGAATTGTCCACGTTTTTTGGACAGCTCGAGGATGTGTAGATGGGTAGTTTCCATGCTCTACTTGTATCCGAGGCTGAGTTTCGGCATCATCTCCTTGTTGTTCTCCGAATACACAATCTCTGTAATTGGACGTGTATTTGGAGAACAACGGGGAGGTGCTGCCGAAATTCTGTCTCGGATACGAGTAGAGCATGGAAACTAATCCGTCTACACATTCTCGGGTGGGATTAGGACCTATCTTGACCTATTAGACATATAGGCATCCAATAGATGCATTTCATTATTATAATTTATTACCCGTGATATGTAAAGGGATGGATGATCGTGAGTGGATGTACACTGGCCGCTCAAGTAAAGGTGAGTGTACAGATGAATGGATTGTTAAGACTGATGCGTTCTTCAAGCAAGCTTTTGCCAATGCGAAAGGGGCGTCTTCCACTTTCTGTCCATGTGCGGTTTGTGAGAACCGTAAGCGCCAAACACAAGAGGTCATGGGTAAACATCTCATCAGGAATGGATTTACGGAGAACTATACCCGATGAACGCATCATGGTGAGGTCGTGGATCGTGTGAGAGACGAGGTCGTGAGGCAGCGCATCCAGGCTTTTGATGATGATGCCGGGGTAGGGGACATGTTAGATGACTATGGCGAAGCACACTTCAACGATGTACCTAGGAAGGAGGAGCCGGAGGCCACTGCAAAGGCTTACTATGACATGTTGTCAGCGGCACAACAACCTCTTCACTTGCATACTACGGTTTCTCAATTGGATGTCGTTGCACGTCTGTTGGCCGTCAAGTCACAGTTTAGCTTGGGTCGAGACGCCTTTGATGTCATCCTGACAGTTTGTGGCGGCCAGCTTCCGGAAGGTCACATTCTGCCAAAGAACATGTACACAGCACAAAAACTTCTTAATGCACTTAAAATGCCATATCAGAAGATACATGCCTGTCCGAATGGCTGCATCTTATTTAGGAAAGAATATGCGGAAGCAAAGCACTGTCCAAAGTGCGAGGCGTCTAGATTCATGGAGGTAGTCGGTGGTGATGGGAAAAAGAACCAAAGTACAATCCCCGTGAATATCCTATGGTACCTTCCACCTATACCGAGGATCCAACGGCTTTACATGACCGAGGACTCCGCGAAACAGATGACATGGCACAAGAGTGGACGTCGATACAATCCTGATAAGCTCGTACATCCATCCGATGGTGAAGCATGGAAACACTTTGATGCGATTCATCATGACATGGCTCTAGAGGCTCGGAATGTACGTGTTGCGTTGGCAACAGATGGGTTCAATCCTTATGGAATGACGGCTGCCTCATACTCTTGTTGGCCCATGTTCGTGATCCCTCTCAATCCCCCCCCCCCCGGCATCCTCTTTCAACGGCAGAACATATTTTTGTCGTTAATTATTCCTAGTTACCCGGGGAAAAAGATGAGTGTGTATATGGAGCCTCTCATTGATGATTTGGACCGTGCTTGGAAGGAAGGTGTATGGACATACGACCGAGCTACACAAACAAACTTCAAAATGCATGTCTTTTACCAGTACTCCCTGCACGACATGCCGGCGTATGGGATATTCTGCGGCTGGTGTGTTCACGGGAAGTTCCCATGTCCAATATGTAAGGCATCTCTGAAGTTTATCTGGTTGACGAAGGGTGGCAAATATTCATGCTTCGACAAACATCGTCAATTTCTCCCTCTTGACCACTCATTCAGACAAGATATCAAGAACTTCACGAAAGGTGTCAGAGTTGAAGACCCTACACCAGAGCTGATGACAGGTGCGGAGGTTCGTGCACAGTTAGACGCTATTGAGGTCGGGGAGGATGGTGCTTTTGTGGGATATGGTGAGCAACATGCCTGGACTCATAAGTTGGGCTTGTGGAAGCTCCCGTACATGCAAGATCTCTTGCTTCCACACAACATTGATGTAATGAACACCGAAAAAAATCTTGCCGAGGCACTTTGGGGTACAATCATGGAAATTCCTGATAAAACCAAAGACAATGTCAAGGATAGAGTGGATCAGAAGCGGATATGCAATCGACCGAAGCTAGAGATACCGCCTCCCAGGGACGGCAAAACATGGAAAAAACCTAAGGTTGATTTCGTCCTCATGAGGGACCAAAGGAAGGAAGTGCTACGTTGGTTCAAAAAGTTAAAGTTCCCTGATGGGTACGCAGTGAATTTGAAGAGGGGGGTGAACTTATCTACTCTACGAATCAACGGGCTCAAGAGTCATGACTACCACATATGGCTTGAGCGGCTTCTTCCGGTCATGGTTCGAGGCTATGTCCCCGAGCATATCTGGCTAGTGCTGGCAGAGTTGAGCAATTTCTTCCGCCAGCTTTGTGCTAAGGAGGTCTCCAAGACTGTGATTGTAGAAATGGAAAAGTTTGCACCTGTGTTGCTATGCAAGTTGGAGAAGATATTTCCACCGGTTTTTTCAACCCGATGCAGCATATGATTTTGCACCTTCCGTATGAGGCACGAATGGGGGGCCTGTGCAGAACCGTTGGTGCTATCCAATTGAGAGATGTCAAAAGGTTCTTCGACCTAAATGCAAAAATAAATGCAAAATTGAAGCTTCTATTGCAGAGGCATACATTCTAGAGGAGGTGTCAAACTTTACAACAAAATACTATGCTGACAACCTTCCTAGCGTGCACAATCCACCGCCTCGTTACAATGTTGGTGAAGTTGAATCGAACCTCAGCCTTTTCCGAGGGCAACTGGGAAGTGCAAGTGAAGGCACCAACAAAAACTTGACAAATGCAGAGTGGCATACTGTCATGCTATATGTGCTCACCAACCTATCTGAAGTTGAGCCGTACATGCGGTAAGTTCACAACAAACTTGTTCTCGAGTACCTAGTCACTATTCTGCATCCAACACTCTTGTTTGTCGTTCATACAGGGAATTTCTGCAGCGATTCTGGCGTAATAGGAGGGATCCTACCCCGCATGAAGTTGATAACCTTCTTGGACCGGGCGAAAGAAGGGCTGAGGCAGGGGGCGAGGCAATAGGCGAGAGCGGACCCCTGTACCTTCGTCGTCTTCGTCCGAGGAGGAGTTTGTTCCTTTGGCGGAGGACCGACGGGCCGCGGAGGAAGACAAGCGCGAGGACAAGCAGCACGGGGCCGAGGAGCACGGGGCTGAGGAGCATATGGCCGAGGACGAGCAGTACGAGGCTGAGGAGCACGGGGCCGAGGACGGGGAGGCAGCAGAGGGGTCCACCTCCTCTGAGCTGTCGGCCCTTTGGCAGCGAGGTCCCTCACAACTCCCGAAGCGACCGATACCCATGGAGCAGCGCCCTGTAGTTGCACATGTTGGCAAAAGGTAAGTAATTTTAGATGTTATAAGTACCTTATCCATTTCATTTGTTGGAAATAACAATATGAACTAACAATTTATCTTAATCACTTGGCCAGGAGTTGGACGGTTGTCACCCCGGGCGCTGCACACGACCGCAAAGTCAACGGCATCCTGGGTCTTCTATGCAGGGAGTTGTTTCCGGGTCTGGTTCAGGTTGGCGGCAGGGAGGAGCCAGCCTACACCTTTGACCACTACGTCGCCGCTCCCGATGCTGAGGATCGGGAAGGTAGGAGGTTCGCCAATAAGGCTGAGCGGGTAAAGGCCGAGCTGTGGGTAAGTATTCATTGCACTACATTGCTCAACACATCACATTGATTGAACAATCTACAAATAATCACTGGATACATCGCGTATATATGCAGGACTTTTACACATGCGTGCCGGGAGAGGAGGCGAGGGCGGCTGTTGTGGCACATACATCCTGTGTGAAGCTCGTGAAGGACTTGCACTACGAGTCGCGCGTCCAGGCCGTCATTGATTATTATGCTGCACTCAAAATCTCCGTGAAGAAACACCCCGCAAGACAAATGAGGTTGACCCGGGAGCAATACATGGCGGTATGAAAATTGATTATATTTTAAGTACTTTGAATTAAATCTTGTTATATGTCGATACAATCTTGAATTCAATCTTGTTATATGTCTTGTAGGCGATTCCGTGGTGGTGCGCCACGCATCCCCGGTGTTGGGAGGTGATAGTGGACAAGCGGGTCAGCCCCGAGTGGGAGGAGCAGCACACCCTTTGCCGGGAGCGGCGTTTGCTGATGCCAAGTGTACCACACCATCAGGGCAGCCTTAGCCTCGACGGGTATCGTACAAAATGGGTACGCCTCGTCATTTCTAAATTTTCTCACTCAATTCTATATAATTACTAATCTTACTCTTATTGTTTATTTTCCCAGTCGTCGTCACATGGTGGTGCGCCTTGCAACCAGTTCATGGCGTTTGCTTTGGCCCACAAGGGCAAGGCGACCTCCGACGTCCAGTACAACCCGGAGGACCCGCCCTCGGCATACAGCAACGTCAGCGTCCACAGTCGCCTCACTGCATACACAGAGGTAGCGAGGGAGGTCCATGGGCAAGACTTCGATCCGACCGCCCACGACATTGATGGAGAAGTGGTCATGAGGGCTGGAGGAGGCAAGAAGCATGGGCGGTACTTGATCGGCGACAGCACCATCGACACGGCCGCTACCCCCACACTCTCCCAGATTCGAGCCAGGAGCACGGGCTCTTCCCCGGCCATCCGTCAACCTCTTCCCGGTTCACACTTCGGGATGCAAGCACTACAGGTTATTTCTGTTTTGTTCATCATACGTGCAGTTTACTTACGTTTGTAATGTATTGTAACATTCTAATTGAATATTGCAGACTCGGTTGGATGAAGAGAGGCAAAGAAGGGAGCACCTGGAGTTGCAGGTGCAGCGGATGCAGGAGGTGGAGGCTGAGAAACAGAGGAAGATTGAGGAGATGGAGCAGTGGCAGCAGCAGATGTATGCCTACATGCAGACCATTGGTGCGCGGGTGGGTGGAGGTCCGCCGCCGGTGATGCCACCCCCGCCTCCACCACGTGTTCCCATTTCTCCCGTGAGTCACTTGAGAACCTTATATTTTCATTTCACAACTCATTCCTATCGTAAATCTTGTATCACACCCTTATAATCTCTTTTGGGCAGGCTTCTGGTTCGGCGGCATCAAATGACGGCCCTCAAGATGAAGACATTGCGACGCGGGCGGTTAGATCGCTCTTCAGACCCCCTCCTCAGTGAGTTGGTGCAAAATGTGAACATTTGTGAATATTGGTGGTTTTGTGTTGTTACAGATGGTGTACCTCGAACGTTTGGATGGTTTAGTGACTTATATGTTTGTCGAACTGCCTGTGATGTTTACTGCGGATTTATGGTTTTGGAAGGTTATATATATATATATATATATATGAACTGTCTGTGATGCTTATTATAATATATATGAACTGCTTGTAATGTTTGTTTTGAGGGGATCCTTTTAACGCGAAAAATGAATAAAAATAGGGGTAGATTGTCCGCTTTGCCGAGTGTTACACTCGACAAAGGGCCTGTTTGCCGAGTGTTAATGCATTAACACTCGGCAAACATGCAGTTTATGTCATTTCTGGAACTGATGTTTGCCGAGTGTGGACTGTTTGCCGAGTGTTTTTGCCTTAACACTCGGCAAACATTGAGGCTTTGCCGAGTGTTAAAGCCAAAGCACTCGGCAAACAAGTGGGCAGCCCGTAGCAAACCCACTTGTTTGCCGAGTGTGGGCCTCTGACACTCGGCAAAGCCGGGAGTCTTTGCCGAGTGCAACACTCGGCAAAGGTTCCCTACAAACCTAGCAGACGGCCACGGACGCCATCGCGCCGTCGGTGGCCGTCTGTTAGTGCTTTATTTTGCCGAGTGTCTCGTCTGGCACTCGGCAAAGTCGCCGAGTGCCCGATAGAAAACACTCGGCAAAGGCCGCCTTTACCGTCACCTAATTTACCGTGAGAGCTTTGCCGAGTGTTACACTCGGCAAAAACTTTGCCGAGTGTTTTTGGTTCTTTGCCGAGTGCCCCCGGCACTCGGCAAAGAGCTGGTTTCCCGTAGTGAAGCTAGATGAATGTGGACAGAATTGTGTCCATGTTCTTACATAAGCAACGAACGTGCGTGAAGAATGCTGTGCTTAGAAGCTGTATTTTTGGACAAATCACAGGACATATAATTAGTGGTTGCAAAAGGTATCACTCATTTATTTGTATCTGATTGTCAAAATCGAATAATAATAAACAACGAAGGGTACTTATTCTTGAGAGAAGACCAAGAAAAAAAATGTGATAATATTGTGTATCTACTATACATATATATTTTATTTCTTGTTCTTGGTTAATATATGCCAGTATGCCATGGTTCCTGTGATCCGCACTACTTCGTTAATAAATAAATATTGTAACTCCAAGAACTCTTCCAGGCCGGCCATACTGTCACCGCGTCTCCGGAGGATGCAGGATTCGTCGAAACAAGCTGCTGAGATGAAGCATCAGTCCCAGTTTATAACTAATTTATAAGATAGTACATTATTGGTTGAATTTTGCAAGGCTATAACACCAAGCAACATTGGCGAAGAGTCTCACAAAATGGATAAATAAACTATGTAAGGTGTCAATGAATTTTGATAAAATTAGTCATGGCATGCAGCTAGCAAGTATGATCTTAATATATACACCTAATCCTGATCACCCATAACAACAGGGGTCAAATGATTTAAAATTTTGAGGATGAGCATATGAGCTAAGCAGCGCTAGGTAACAGTGATCAGCAGCTGGCGCCATGGACTCGCTCTCGATCATGTACGTCAAGAAGCAACGAACGTGCGTGCCTCATAAGCTATATAAGCAAACGAAATCCTGCCCAAAAATGGTGGAAGGAGTAATAAGCTAGGGGCACCGGCGGAGCCGATCGAGCCCTCGTCGGCACGAAGATGGCGAGCGGCAACGTGAAGGTGAAGGCCGGGACGCGGCCGCCGTGGGTGGGGTTGGCGGCGGCGGTGTGGGTGCAGATGGCGGCGGGCAACGCGTACACGTTCCCGCTCTACTCACCGGCGCTCAAGTCGGTGCTCGGCTACGACCAGCGCCAGCTCGCCATGCTCGGCGTCGCCAACGACGTCGGCGAGAACTTTGGCATCGTCGCCGGCGTGCTCTGCAACAGCCTCCCGCCCTGGCTTGTCCTGCTCGTCGGCGCCGCCTTCTGCTTCCTCGGCTTCGGCACCGTCTGGCTCGCCGTAAGCGGCACCGTGGTCGGCATGCCCTACTGGCTGGTAACTAAGCAAGAATTGTTCTCTGGTCATTAGTGTATTGATCCATCATCTTCAGTTCCAGAGTGTTCTACTCATGTTATCTGTATCATGAATTGTAGCTGTGGATCGCTCTGGCGATCGGGACTAACAGCAACGCGTGGTTCGTGACGGCGGTGCTAGTGACCAACATGCGCAACTTCCCGCTCCGGCGGGGCGTCGTCGCCGGCCTCCTCAAGGGCTACGTGGGCCTCAGCGCGGCGCTCTTCACGCAGGTCTTCTCCGGCCTGCTCCACCGCTCGCCCACGGCGCTCCTCCTCCTCCTCGCAGCCGGCCTCCCCGTGGTCTGCCTCTCCACCATGCGCTACGTCAGGCCGTGCACGCCGGCCGACGGCGCCGGCGGCGACGACGAGGACGCCATGCAGGACGGCCACTTCGCCTTCGCCCAGCTCGCCAGCGTCCTCCTCGGCGCCTACCTCGTCGGCACCACCGTCCTCGGCAACGTCGTCCAGCTCTCCGACGCCACCAGCTACGCGCTCTTCGGCGTCACCGTGCTGCTCCTCCTGGCGCCCCTCGCCATCCCGGTGAAGATGACACTCTTCAGGAAAAAGAAGCAACCACCTCCAATGGAGCCGTCACCGGCGTCAGCCGAGGAGGAGGAGCCATTACTACTGCCCCCATCGGATGCGCCGCCGTCGGCCGACGAGGACTCCGATAAGGTGGACGTGCTGCTGGCGGAAGGGGAGGGTGCCGTGGTGGTGAAGACGAAGAGGCGGCGACCGAGGAGGGGAGAAGACTTCGAGTTCACCGAGGCCCTTGTCAAGGCCGACTTCTGGCTGCTCTGGTTCGGCTACTTCATCGGCGTCGGCACAGGAGTCACCGTGCTGAACAACCTGGCTCAGATCGGCGCCGCCGCGGGCATCGCCGACACCACCATCCTGCTGTCCCTCTTCGGGCTCGGCAACTTCCTCGGCCGGCTCGGCGGCGGCGCCGTCTCGGAGAGGTTCGTGCGGTGGCCGACGCTGCTGCTTCCCCGGCCCGTCTGGATGTCGCTGACGCAGACCGTCCTAGCCGTCGCCTACCTCTGCCTGGCGTACGCCCTCGCCCCCGGCGTCGTCTACGCCAGCGCCGCCGTCATCGGCGTCTGCTACGGCGTGCAGTTCGCCGTGATGATCCCGACGGTGTCGGAGCTGTTCGGGCTCAGGAACTTCGGCCTCTTCTACAACCTCATGGCCGTGGCGAACCCGCTGGGGGCGGTGATCTTCTCCGAGGAGCTCGCCGGGAGGCTGTACGACGGGGAGGCCGCGAGGCAGCAGCGGCATGGCGGCGCCCCGCACGCGTGTCTCGGCCCGGAATGCTTCAGGGTGGCGTTCGTGGTGTTGGCCGGGTGCTGCGCGCTCGGGACGGCGGTGAGCTTGGTGCTGGCGGCGAGGATACGGCCGGTGTACCGGGCGCTGTACGCCGGCGGGTCGTTCAGGCTGCCCAACAGCTCCCAGCAGCACTGAGACTATATATACCTTTTGAGTTTTGAAGCCCGATGTTGGTTCACACGAGCGTTTCTTGTGTTTGTCAAGTTTTGGAGATTCGACTTTTTGAAAAAGAGACTTTCTGGTGATTTTGGAACCATTTGACTTTTTGAAAAAGAGACTTTTCTGGTGATGTTTTGGAATTGGTTCTTCGACTAGAGGTGTGCACGTGTGTTGATCGCCTGGACAGGATCGGAGCACGTACAGGACATATGATTTTCCATTTACTTTTGTTATTATTATAGGGTTGGCCTGACTTTACATCTTTATTTATGTTACAGGCGACGTAGTATATATCATCAATTGGATTCAGCTATTTCGGTTTATGCTTTCTATTTGGCTAAACGAATATCTGGAATATCTTATTCAATGTTACTTCCTCCGTTCTAAATTATACGTCGTTTTGGCATTTCTAGATACGTAAGTTTTGCTATACATCTAGATATATATTATGTCTAGATACATGATAAATTATATGTATCAAAAAAACCAAACAACCTATATTTTAAAACATGGTGAGTATATACCGCTGGCAAGTCTTGCCCATAAAAAGCCGTATGTTATATGGCTCACTAGCAGCCGACTGATCTACGGGGCCGTCTAATTTAACTGACATATAAACTTCTGATAGTGATAAAATGATCATATGCAGGACTTTACTAAACCATCCATCTGATTATTTGAAAGTAAAAATAGAGTGTTCTTCAAACAAACGATCTGTTTTAGAAAAAATAAAAGCCAACAGTTCTTTATATACATACTGTCTTAAGAGTTTTGTTAATCATCAACCCAAATGATTATGGTTTTAATATGTTCATGGTTCTTGGTTTGTTAAGACACACGTTAGTTTCACCATGTGCGTTATCAGGCAAAATCGCTGACAATATTCTGTAGACCAACTGTAAACCGTTTGATATCCTCCATTTAACCGTTTGTATTGAGTACCTTCCAACGTTTTTCATGTTAATGACTATTGGCAACTAAGCCAATACAAACATCAAATTTGTCGTCAACGGCACGCGGCAATATCACTAACCCTTTCGTATTGACTACTCAATACTCGTAGGTTAACTCATTTTTTAACCCACCGGTACAAATAATGCATGTACCATCGGGATAGCAACTGTCGGTATGAAAACGATGGTATAAATGGGCATTTCTACCGACGCATCACTTTCCGGCGGTATGAATCTTTTTATCACCGTTGGTCCCTATAGCAACACGATATTAGAAATAGGGTTGTACACTCGGACAATTTTTGGCATTTTGACGGCACTGTGTCTGACAATGTTCCCTAACTTTGGCAAGTAAAAACCAGGAGAGTCTGTAGAATCCCTTTGTGATCATACTCAGGCAGACAATAATGTCTTTTCGATAGCGTACAACTATCCAACTGCTTGCTATGAACGGCTACTTCCTAGTGGCCATCTTCATTGCATGAATACCTACTAATACCTGCTTCACCTTCATCACACGAACAACTAGTTCCTAGTGGCCATATAATTCTATACAACTACGTACTACAACTTCTAGGAGGCTAGCAATGAATCCACACTGCACCAAATTAGATCGACTACTTCAAGCAAGGCCAGTCGAGTATGGTTGATCCTACCACTCTAGCTGGTAACAGTGCATTCGGTGCCTCTAGCACCAACCCCACCCCAAGGTATACTCTAAACCATATTTTTCTTATTCGATTTAGTTAGAGAAATTAACATGAACACTTGCACATATTCTGATTTTACAATATCACTAATCTACACCATATTTGTGCCACTAGTTTTTTGGAATTAAAATATGTTGTAAAATGCCTAAATTTCTAACAAGTTCTTGTGTTTACTGGATTGTATTGTGCAAGAAATAAACTAAATAAAATGTATCTTCTTAGCCCAATTCCAGACTTGTGTGTGTTTCATCCACATATACAAGTATAATGCACACTTTGGAATGTTTTGCTAGAGAACATGAGTGCTACAGACACCATGTTCAGTATCACACATCATAACTTCACCAACATAGTGTTGTGATTGATACATGATCTCTGGTTATCATGGTAGAGTTGTATATGCCACACGGGAAATAAGAACAGATTGTTTTATTTGTAACTATGTAAGATATGCACCTTGTGGCTTTTAGGTCCTGTCAATTTGTCATTCAAATTGTGGCTACTAATAGATATGCCATAGAACCAATTTATCCTTTGATGTGCAAGAGAAATGAGGTCTCGGGATAAAAGGGGCTTATACGAAATGATTGCCTCGAGATTCAATACCACAAGTCGTGCTAGGCAAAAGCTTGGTAAGTGAATTGATTGAAGATCAAGTGACAACTTACCTGGCTTTTTAGTTAGAGTGTCAAGGTAATTTTCTAGCAAAATTGCATCTTGCTTGCCCCATAATCAACTATTTCCATGCACAACACCATGAACAAATGAGGGAGAAGGACACTAGCACTATATAGTAGTTCAGGACATGACTTCTTTTTGACCGGCAGGACATGAAATATTCTTGTCTTTAGAAATAGCTTACATACATACCTTTTATCTTCTTTATAGGAATGACCTGGATGTGCATGACCATAAGAGTTTAATCAACATTTGCTAGGGGCTGCGAATCATTACTTCATGGAATGGCACCTTAAGTTTACTCATTTCTTATGATATCACAAACCACACACACACACACACACACACACACACACACACACACACAAAGGCACCTTAAGTTCACTCAAATGAAAATAGGTATCAAAGGAAGAGCTTAAATAGCCTAACAGTTTAGCACTAACAAACTCAAAGCACGAACACACATTTAAATAACATTAATAGTTTGATAATGGAAATAAAATCCAGGCATCCACGAGATTATTGATAGTAAAATCATAGGTACAAAATAAGACAAATCATCAAAATAACAGCATCTGTTATCTAGAAAGTAGCATTGACATGTGCATTTCACCCCCACTATTTTTAGACCTTCTGAAGAACTTATTTGGAAAGAGAATCTGGCTAGCTAGCTCAAGCTCATTCCTTTTGATTAACATGATGATCACCTTTGTGGGTAGTAGAACCATTGTCCTCGATTACTTTAACTATATTGTCTCTACCACTATCCCTAACCATGTTATTCCTCCATGTTCACAGTTCTTGTCTCATTTAACTCTTTCCTCAAAGCAACCTCTTGCTTCCCAACAGAATATATGGCTCATAATCAACACCGAAGGAACTCCTTTTCTTTTGTGGAGGATGAAGAACCAACTATAGAAACTACATCCATAGTTCTCATCTTAGGTGGAGTTTGTCTCTCTATTGCTATGAAGGACGGAGGAACATCCACGGTAGCAAAGATTGAGATTTAAATATTCTTTGCAGATCATACTCATATAGCATTTGTTGCATGAACTCCAAAATGTAATATCCTCATTTGTTGACTGAACTCGAGCCCTAGTTGGGTGGTGAAGGGATACTTCGATCCAAGCAGTTTATGTACCTGCGGACGATTTGACCGACCCTGCTCCTGCCACAACATTTGCACATTTGGATGCTACTACCGTACTTTCCAGAGGATTGGCTTCCAAGGGTATTTATCCCGCAGTCGATCCTTTAGATTTAACCTCAACTATGTTACAGCCTCGGATCGTTGGCAACGAACATTATGAAACTGCGCAAAAAGTTAAGGAAAATCCCACGTCTTATCCAGAATTCGATATTCTTGTTTTCGGTACTCCCCAGCCATTTCATTGGCTGATAGATTATGAATGTTGTGAATGAAGTTCTGGAGCTCCTGAGCTTCCTCAGCTCTTTTGGCAGTTTCTTCACGTCTTTTGCCAGCGTCCATCAGCAGCTGATGAATCAGCTGTCCAACTGCAGGTGGAGGTTGCCTCTGTCCAACTGCAGATGTTGCTGAGCCTTTCATTTTCTTGCTTAATCCTGCCTCGGAAGCAACAACACTGCACCACCTAAAATCATGATCATTAACATCACACCAAATGTCAAATATAAACCTACTAAATACATCAAGAATAAGTAGAAAATCTAGCTAAAAATAGTAACTATAAGAACACAACACACACACACACACACACTTGTAGCGCGACAGGAGACCTTACCAAATTGTGAAGGTACTACCAATTGCTTAAATAAAAGCTTGATATGAATACAAAGTTTGCACATGATAACTATAATTATGTATTAAGAATCCCCTAGACCACTTCACAAATTATAGTGGAAACAAACAACTAGATATGAGTAAACAATCTTGTAATAAATACAAGCATCCCAACATTGGAACCTATAATTACCAGATTCTCAACATCCATAGCAGTTAGCATTGCACTAACATCCGCAAATAAAGAGACATGTTCTAGATATAACCATCCCAAGCTACCATTCTCAAATAAATCCATAGTGTGCAGCAAGAACTCGCATAACCCCTTAACACACTACACTAAATAAGCTACATTGCCAAGGTATGGTCAAAATAATTGCAGATATAGAATCCTAGTAAAAAAATATATCCACCCATGCCTGAACGGAATGATAACAGTAGAGAAATACAGTGTAACCGCTAGTACCCTGAGGCAAGCTTCATCAATATAATTGAAACAGTGCACAAACCCATACAATCCAAGAGATAAAAATGGATATAGCCAATTAAATATATATATATATATATATATATTATGTTGTGAACACTATGATACTGAGGTACGTCTCATGTACCTATAACATTAGCTATCATGTGGATTAATAAAGACTAACATAGCTAGTTAGGTGGCTGAGATGACTATATCATAGAGGGACTCTCATTGCACAAAATTGTTCAGCTAGAGATAAGGAGTAGTGGTCAATGGTGATGGGTGCAATCAGGCCTGGCCAGTATTCTCAACATCTACAATAATAGCCTCGATCCCATGCTACATGATGCTTTGCGAGTAGGGACAGAGAGAGAAGTGTATGTGGAGCTCTCGCTCACACTTCAGGGATGCCCAAGGCTTCCACCAGCACCCTTAGCGTCCATAATTTTTAGAGTGGATGTAGTAGAGACACATAAAGAGAAATGAAAGGTAAAATAGATGATCAGAAGCAAACCGAATGCTTCATATATATGTGATGATGAAGTCATGAACACAACAACGATCCAGTTTGTATGCACTGAACAATTATTTTTTGTTGAAGAATTTGTACATGGCCACAAAAAAAAAGCACAACACTTGTAATCAATGATAACAGATTGTACATAATGCATTATTTTCTTGGCAGCTTAGCGAATTCGCCAAGGTAATGCACTATTTTCTTGGCAGCTTAGCAAATTTGCCAAGGTAATGCACTGTTTCCTTGGCGTTTCTTGCCATCTGCCAAGGTATATACACTTTCTTGGCTGTTTACATATCCTGCCAACGAAACTATAATTTTCTTGGCGGTTTAATTTTGGCTGCCAAGGAAATCCCTGGCCGCCAAGAAAAATTGAGTTTGGTGATGAAGTTCAAAGGCTAACATCATACTCCCATATAGGACACAAGCTACCCATTGAAGTATATGACATCATCATCATCAAGACTATCTCCTTTATCATCTTCAGGAGTACTTCTAGTCATTTGTTGTCATGATCTACTGAGCCATTTCGAATGAATTCCTACAACTCCATGTACCGCATCTGTCAAACAATTCTTGTCTAGCCCTGCCTAGTATTGCATAAAGGAGCAAGCATGCACAATATCTCGCAAGGGTGTTTAATTTAATTATCTTCTTATCAATACAAGCTCTGTTTCTAGCCATCCAAATGGCTTAACATATTGTTGTGGCCCCTAAAGTGTGATGTTCTTTACGACTAGGTAACAATTTTTCAATCTAGAGCCAGTCCCTGGCCCAATAACACTAGCCACTCAGTGTTACCTTGTGTCGCTCGGCCGACCTCGCATGGTCGAGGGCTGGCGCGGCGGCGACTCGGCGTTCGTTCCGTCGCGTGGCTGACCTCGCATGCTCGGGGGATGGCGCAGTTGGCGACTCGGCGTTACCTCACATCGCTCGGCCAACCTCGCACGCTCGGGGGCTGGCGCGGGTGGCGACTCGGCGTTTGTTCCGTCGCGCGGCTGACCTCGCATGCTCGGGGGCTGGCGCGGGCGGCGACTGAGCGTTACCTCGCGTCGCTCGGCCGACCTCGCACGCTCGAGGGCTGACGCGAGCGGCGACTCGGCGTTACCTCGCGTCGCTTGGCCGACCTCGCACGCTCAGGGGCTGGCACGGGCGGCGCCTCGATGTTCGTCCCGTCACGCGGTCGACCTCGCATGCTCGGGGCTGGCGCGGGCGGTGACTCATTGTTACCTCGTGTCGCTCGGCCGACCTCGCACACTCGGGGGCTGGCACGGTCAGTGTGACGAACCGGATTCTCACCGACGAGAACCCGACTCCCTGAACCCTTGAGATAGTCCCAGGAATAACAGCTATCTCGTACAGAACTCATCTCAGTCGAATATCACATCCATACAACGATAAAAGGTTCATTACATGACATATATAAAAACATAGCGTCTGGTACAAGCCCTCTGGGCTAAATCGACAATAAGAAACATCTGCGCAGCGGTAGCTAGAACATCAGGGTCCTCTCCTCCACAGGCATCCTTGAGCGTAGCGCACACCCTTCAGTCGTACCACCCGTCCTGGTTGAACTCGTGGTCGGGGTCTTCACCTGAGAACCCAAAGTCTGTCCCCAAGGAAATGGGACAGGTCCACGTCACCAACCATAATATGATGCAAGCTTTAAAGTGGCCTATTCTAAAGATATAGAAATAATCAAGGTTTGAGCCAGGGTTTTTCTTATGCAAGCAGCAACAATAACCCAATTTCATCTCACCACCAACTCCTTCCCTCACACGCACATCCACTCCCCATATCCAACCATCAGCCTCACATTTTCCCATCGGGCTCGTCCTGCCACGGCAGGTTCCCGCAAACGTCATTCACCAACACCTTTCTCTCTCTAGTCGACTCGGTGAGCTCCCTCCCCACCTTGTCTCAACAGCCTCAGCTGGACCTATCTCTCATAACCCAAATCAAAGGATGAGGTAAGAAAGCAGATTCCCATGCTAGCCGGGGCTTCTCAGAAATGGGTCGTCCGTAACCGTGGACACAGCTATACGTATAGTTTATACTCTGCAGAGGTGGCACTCCAGGAATCCATCCGGGCTGCAAGGCTAGTCCGCAACCAACCTGAGACACAGCCCACAGCAAAGACCCTAAACAGTAACGGCACCAATCCTGTCTCCCTGGGCTCGGGAAACATCCGATCTAACATCTACCCCAGGGTCGTGAAACCTTCCCACCGGGGCCAGTCGGGGGCCGTGGTAAATCAGGGAGATTACGCCGCAACGAATCCCCCCTACACATATCAAGCTCGATTCTCCTACAGTCTCGGCGCTGCACTAGAGTAGGCTTGCTGGAACCCTCCCCATACTGGGTAGATGGTGAGCACGGTAATTCCCAAGTCCAAAGTGGGGGCACGACTCGGTCCTTAATTATCGGTAAAGCGAGTATCTGCATCACAAGCGATCCGCCGCAACGGTCCGCAATCGGCACCCATAACAGGTATTGCCGCCCAAACTCCTCAGGTACTCCTCAAGTACCAATCCCCAAGTAACCATGTACCCGCAACAGGTACCCCATAGGGACTGCCCGAGTGCAGCCCCTCAGCACCTCGATCAACGATCGAGTTGTTATTACTCGCTTACACCGCCTAGCTGCACTACTCCACCCAAACCACCCACAACTCACGCCAAGAGGATCAATCACAACCATCCCAACACATGCATAGCATAGCATATTTCATAAAGTGAGTAGTAGGTAGCAAGGTAACAGGATAATAACAAAGGCAATGCAGGTTTATCATGCGAGTAAAGTAAAGCGCTAGTATACTAGTTGCATGTCTAATAGGTATTTCAGAGAATGGTCGGGCGTGAACCTGGGCAAAGGTCTTTGTCTTCGTCACAGCAGTTGTCGTAGTGGTCCGGCTCCTCCTAACTCTCCGGAGCTCCTAGGGTCGCGGAAAATAAAATAAGACACGACTACTAGCAAAGAAACACTAAGACAGTGATGAAAGAAGATCCAAATAACACCAAACTCTACACTAACGCGTAGATCATGTTTTTAGAAAAATATAGAAACTGGTTTCATATTTTTCTGAGCTACGGTTGATTTATTATTAATTTTACAAGTTTAAATCATTTTTTGAAAATATTAAATAATTTCCGAAAAAGAAAAACAGACAGAAATTAGCCTGCTGAAGTCAGCATGACGTCATGCTGACGTCAGCAGTGGGGTCCGCCTAGGATGACATCAGCAGTGGGCCCTGCTGACGTCAGCGTTGACTGGTCAACGGTCGACGGTCAACGGTCAGCGGTCAACTCTGGTCAGTGGGCCCCAGCTGTCAGTGACTCACAGAGTATGACAAGTGGACCCCATGTGTCAGCGCAGTTAAAAGAAAAAGGAAAAAGAATAAACGATGGCTGGGCTGGAATTGGGCCGATAGTGACTGGGCCGGAAGAGTTTAGGGTGGTTAAACAGACTTAAACGCGAACATTAGGCCCACGAGGGGGGTGGCTGCTGGTGTTGCTCTGGTGGACCAAGTCCACCGTGAACCGTGAGAGGGGTGCATGTGAACCGGGTGCACGGGATCCAGGTGTGGCCGAATCGGGATTTTCTGTGGTGCTTCGTGTGGCGACTTGGTGTGGTCGGGTGTGTGGCTCGGCCGCGTCGCGACGCGACGCGCGCGCGGCGCGCTCCAGAACGCGCCGGCGGCGAGGGTCGACGGCGAACTCGCCGGAAAAGCCTCGGCTCGGGTCTAGGATGGTCGGAACAGCATGGCTTGGGTGTGTTGAACTCGAATGGGGTGAAAAAGGCGGGTGATTGGGTTTGGATCGGGCTTACCGACGCGAACAGCGGTGACTCGGCCATGGACGCCGGCGAGCATCAACGGCGGCTCGGGTTCTCGGTTCAAAAGCGCTCGGAAAGGGGTCATGTGTGCGCGCGTGCGGCTCCAGCGACTGCTGGAACGCACCTGGGTGCACACGCGCGGGCTCGTGGTCGCCCACGGCCGCGCGTGGCCTCGGCGTTCGCGCGCGGCGAGCAGAGCTCGGCCGCGGCGGCCTCGGCTGCAGGGCTCGGTCGTCGGCGGTTTGCGGCTGGGCTGCTGCGGCTCGATGGGGACCTGCAGAAGAAGCTGCACAGCTCGAAGGCTGGCTCACAGTGGCTAGCAACGGCGGCGGCGGCGGAACTTGGCCGGAGACAGGGGAGAAAGGGGGAAATCGCGGTGGCTCACCTAGGGGTCAGTAGGGGTGCGCTGCAGCTCGGGGAAGGCTCGACGCGGTCCGGCGGTCCTCGTGCTCCTCCTCCCGTCCCTGGTCCGGCTCCTCCTCAGCGGCTCCACGAGCGGCGGCGATGGCTTCGGCGGCGGCGTTGCGGGGAAGAAGCTTCGGCTTCTCTCCTCTTCCTCCTCTCCTCCACCACTCCTCCTCTGGTCCTCCCCTTCCCTCTCCCCCTCTCGAATTGGAGACTGGGGACCCCAATAGGGCTGCGGCGGCTTGAACAGGGAGTACAGCCGGCGGGGGCGATTTATAGGGCGGCGGCTGCGCTAGGGTTCGGGCGCGGACGGGGAGATAGGGATGCTCGAGCGGCAGCGGACACGCGGCGCAATCGCGTCGGGCCGCACGGAGCTCGGGTGGTTGGGTCACGGGCGGCGCGCTCGGGAGAGAGAGCAGCGTCGCGAGGAAGATGACGCGGGGGAGAAGAAAAGGCTGACAGGCGGGGCCCGCCTGTCAGTGGAAGAAAAGGACGACGCGGCGGGGACGCGGCGGGGAAAAGGATGGGCTGCTGTTGGGCCGAAAGGCCGTGCAGGCCGGTTGGCTGGCTGACTCGGGGAAAAAGTTAGAGGGGGTTAGATGGACTTTGGCTTCGGGAAATTGGCCCACGAACAGTTAGAAGGATTTGAATTAGTTTAGTCAATTAGAGTTTGAATTCAAATCTAGAATTTGAATTCAAACCAACCAAAAATCCAAATAAATCCAAATCACACTATTTCATCCTTAGCACTTCAAATTGATTTTAAATTTTAAATTTAAATTGCCTAGGAATTTAGGGAGCAAATAGAAGACACTCTTATATGTTTGTTTGCATGCACACAATTCCAACAAAAATTTTTAAATTCGCATTTTTGCACCCAAAAAATCCTAGGGGAAATTTTAGGGTTGTTACAGTCAGCGACTCGGCATTTGTCCCGTCGCGCGGCTGACCTTGCATGCACGAGCGGCAACTTGACACGGGTGGCAACTTGGCGTTACCTCGCGTCCCTCCTAGACTAGAATATAACTCCTAGAACATATGAGGCGCAAAGCACCTACTTGGAGCCTTCTGACGAAAGCATTGTGAGCAGAACCAGACTACCGGTGAAAATCAGGGAGAAGACATTCTCCAATGGGAAGCCAGTAACCAGCTCTAAGTACTCTAAAGATAACAACACATAGCTCATAATAATATGAATGACCCCACACGTTATTTTCACGTAATCACTAAGTGCATGTATAAGACTATCTCTTGATCAAGAGATAGCTATTATCTCTCTTCTATTAAAATATAAAAAAATATTCTATGAACTAGTTAAACAGTAACTATTAGAGGAGGCCTAATACATGCATGCCTTTGGAGGTTCGTGTTTCCAATAGGATGATGCGCAGATTGCAGCCCCTAGATATGGACATCTTCCTTGTTTATGGGTCACCACACCCTTATGATAGCTCTGTATATGGAAGAAGACACGTATTGTCCATAGGTATTTTCATATGCCACCTAAGCAGGGAAAACTATAGCTGGAAAAATAGGACAAGCAACACTACCAGAGATACTCACATCTGTACCGGTTGAGAACGGGCTAGCACCGGGTTAAATAACCGATGCTAAAGGTGCACCTTCGTCAAAAAATATGTGCGTTGCTGCGGAGATTCGAGAACTCAGGACCTCTTGACTCGCGCGTACCTACCTAACCATCTCACCTACGCAGCGCATGTGATAGGATAGCATGCGACACCCCCTTTAGCACCGGGTCGTATTTACCAAGCGGTGCTAAAGGGCCTT
Organism: Echinochloa phyllopogon; assembly: GCA_033239725.1. Classification (NCBI taxonomy): domain Eukaryota; kingdom Viridiplantae; phylum Streptophyta; class Magnoliopsida; order Poales; family Poaceae; genus Echinochloa; species Echinochloa phyllopogon. The sequence goes on along the minus strand of BTCW01000015.1, from coordinate 13,861,348 downwards.
TAGCACCGGGTGGTGTTACGACCCGATGCTAAAGGGGAGCACCTTTAGCACCGGTTCCCCGGTGGCACCCTAATTTTACACCCGGCGCTAATGTTGCATTAGCACCGGATCTTAAGTGCACCGAGGCATATGAGAGGGACGGATGTGAAGATCTCTGGTAGTGCAGCCTGCGCTTGCTAGAAGGGGTGAATGAGGGATCAAGCAGGGAGCAGGGGCGGACCTTCGTTGGCACAGGCCCTCACTCAACCTTTTGATGTTTATGCAATGAATCAAATTTCACCCCTCTTACGCTTTGCTCCGGGTCCGCCCCAGGCAAGGAGCACATGTTCATTAAACGGTCTTCTTCAAACATGTCAATTAATTCATTGAGTTTAATAATGTGTCGCCAACAATTTGAAATAGTTGATTCGACATTTCTTAATATCTATTTCAACAATTTTTTAACACATGTTCAATGTTTTATGGTCAGATGTTGACAAAAAACGTATCATCCCTTGTATATGAATCCATGCTGCACGTGAGATGATTCTTTTGGTGCGTTTTTTTTAGCCCAACTAGCTAGACTTTATGACTTTTTTTCGGGCGTAGCGTTCCGTTCTCTCCCTCTCCTCCTATAGTCCTAGGAACAATTCCTTCCAAAAACTAGCTGTGGCTGCTGCTATCTTTTTCCTTGGCCCACTTATCTATTTAGATTATTCTTTCGAATGTTTTAGCCTTTTCATTAGGATCATGGATATTATACGTGTATCATCTATGATCTTCTAAGGCATGTAGCCCATCTTTACTTACTTCGTGGTTTGTTTTGTCAATGTATGAGAGAAATCCAGTGTATACAAATAAGATGAGACAAATTTGATAACATCACCTAACATGCATGTAGATTCAAAACTAAATGGCTATAAATGTTAAATTGAGCACTAAAATTAAATTTGCATTATAATATTTGCTACAACAAGATCTTCAAAATAATATCACACTGGCCTATATTTTAGGTGATATTTGTTTTAATTTTTTAAATATGGAATAATTAATTTTGACTAATGCAAACAAATATTTCAACATCATCAACAAATAAATTTTCATGAACAAAAGATGAAATGTGATGCACAAATAGTAGTGCCTTTTTTAACAAAGCAAACATTTGAATGTATATGACAAACAATAGAAATTAAACATCACGAACAAATGAGCCGACATTGCCGAACCATTTAGTCTATTAGCAAAAATATAATTTTGCAATGTGAAAAAGTTAGTCAACAAAGTGAACAAAAGAGTTCAGCACATGAATAAAATCATTTACAAAGACAATAAATATGTCCACATGAATAAATTAGTCTAATAAATAAATAAAAATGGCTGAATGTGTAAACAAATTAGTTAATAAAAATAAACAAAGTGGCCGAGCATCCGAACAAATGAGTCAATGAAAATGAAAAAAATGAGTCCACATGCAAACAAATAACTCTACATGTAAACAAATGCATTCACAACCGCATACATAGTATTTTTTATCCATGAACAATATAATGCATGTATGCACAACGAACAAAGAAATAAAAATTAAACAAAGAGATAAAGAAAACAAAAGTTGGTATTGCAAAAAAATGAAAGAGGCGAAGAAAAACAAAAGGGAAAGAGAACGGAAAAAATAGAAAAAAAATAAAAAGGGGAAGAAATTAAATAAAATATGACTTATATTACTGAACCAATAGTACAAAAGAGATAGAATAAAATGAAAGAAAAAATAAAAGAAAAAAAAGGAAAAAAATCTATCAACAATGAGCCACAAACTGTTGCATGGGTGGGCCTCTGCCCTCTTCCTTCTGCTCTTACAGATATGAACAAAGTTGCACTGAAAAGCTCATGGGCCTTGGGCCGTTGTACATCATAGCAGAGCTGCAGCAAAGTGCGCATGGGCTGGCTTGGGCCATTTTCCTTTCTAGCTATGCAACAACAAAACACAATGAACGATAAATAACATTTCTCCCACATGCGACAAAAAGTTCCCGTGCTTTGCCTCACCCATACTCGCTATAGTGGTTAGATTTTGTTAAAAGAATCTAGGGTAAAATCAATTCAGGCCGAGCTCTGATAAGTGATAATCTATATACATATACTAAAACTCCAAGATTTGAAGCATTCCGAGGGGTTTTGCTACTTTAGCAACGGGCCGCACATCACATCCATGAAAACCCACATGACTGTAATTGGTGGGACCCACGTCACAGTTCGTGTGGGGAGGTGGGACCCAAGGTACTGTTAAAGGTAGGACCCACGTCCTTATCAGTAAATATCATTATTGTTTTGTTGTTGTTTGCAGTTAATTCATACTCTCACTGTTCCTTTTTATAGGTCATTGTTGGTTTCCATGCCATGATTTAGATTCGATTCGTAGAAAATATGTGTAATATTTTAATCTCCAAAAAAAATTGTTCAAAAACTAGATTCAAATGTCTATCTAATGATATTTATTATGTACTATAAATATTAATATATATATTTTTATATTCAGTCAAAGTTGTTTCTCGGGCACCGTAAACGACAAATAAAAAGGGACGGAGGGAGTAGACAGTATGAATTATATTTATGTTTTTAGATATATAAAAATAATATAGTAGCTAAATTTTGTATGTTGCAATAGTCTTACTACTTTTTGATTTATTATTTCAATTAACCATAAACAGCCTAAGCTCGAGCTGGAAAAAGCCCAATACCGCCCAACGAGTCGTGGGAAAGAATTTTAGGCCGAATTTCTCTGGGCTTCTCTAGGCGGGCCGGAAAAATGCCAGAGCACCCCTAGTCGAAATTGGACATCCAGCGGGCCCACCCAAGGCCCATCCCATCCCCCGTCGTTCCTCCCCATTTCTCCCTCTCGCTTATCACCTCCCACCACACCACTCATCGTCCCCCTGCCACCCGTCCCCGTCCCGGCTCCGCGCCTCCATGGCAGCCGCCACGGCGACCCCGCCGCAATGCTGGCGAGGGCTCCCCGCTTCCGCGCGCGCAGCCCCACCCCTCTTCTCTCCCCTCCGTGTCCACCCCTTCGCCGCTCCCATCCGTCTCCGGAGGCCCCGCACCTTCAGCACTGCAGCCAGGGGAAGGCGAGCCGCCCTGGCCTGCTCCCCAAGGTACCGAATCCACGGCGAACCAACATCTCCCTTGGTAGCGAGCGCCGTGCAGCCACGGTTACAGGCTCATCTAGTTGGGTTTTGATTGGGTTTCCCCTTTGCGCTTTGCTCGTTCAGGTGCACGCTAGGGACGGCCGGCCCTGCTGGCTTCGATCCCCTGGGGCTCTACAAGGATGGCCCGTCGGGGTCCGATTCCTCTTCGCGCTCGCCCCTGTCGACCTTCTTCGGTATCCTGGCGCCGGTGTTTGGGAGCTCCAGCGGTGGTGGCGGCAGGAGGGAGAAGGCGCCTTATGGCCGAGGAGCAGCAGGTTGCCAATTTGGTGTTACTGACTTCACTTTTAACAGGACTAATGCTTAGGAAGGAGTTGCATTGTTTATGTGGATTATACAATGGTATACTGTCACAACTGAGTTATCAGAATGCTTTATTCGCTTCTATAAGTTGAAGTGAATCCTCGCTAAACAAAACCACTGTACTTCGATACTTGTGTCTCAGTGTTGAAAAATATATAATCTTATTGGTGTTGTGAAGAGATGAGGGACAATACTACTTCCTGTTAGTTGATGGAATGGTGTGATTTAAAGCAAATGGAATTCGTTTGGACATTGTGATCCAAAAGGACCTCAACACTCAAAACTTGCAGTGGCACCAATCCAACTAACCCAACTTAGAACCCATATTCCATGTATAGTAGTATCGAAAGTAGGATCTGATTTATGAGAATTTCTTTGAATTTTTCAATATTCTTTTGCGCAATTAGTAACGATCATCTCATCATTCCTAAAATATCCAATTATTTTCAAAATCTATTTGACTTAGAAACTGGGTAGTAACTCTTTGACTGCTAATTTTCTAGGATATTGCAGTATTATCTGTTGCATTGATGTATATGCTGGAATCAATTTTCTTTAGCCAATTGTGCTTTGCTATTAAAAATGCATCTTAATCCAAATAGCTATCTTTTGAGCAGCTGCAATCGAAGATAGCTCCATTGACTTTGGTGACTTCTTCAAGGGCCCTCTACCTGGGAAGTTCCTGAAGCTCCTTGGTTTTTTGGCATTGTCTCGGCTTGGTGTGTATATACCCTTAGGTGGGGTGAACCGAGAAGCTTTTGCTGGTAACCTTGACCAGAACAGCCTGCTGGGCACTTTAGATTCTTTCTCTGGTGGAGGTATTGGCCGGCTTGGAATTGGCTCCCTTGGCATTGTACCATTTATCAATGCACAGATTGTATTTCAACTCCTTGCACAACTCTACCCCAAATTACAAGACCTTCAGCGAAAAGAAGGGGAAGCAGGAAGAAAGAAGGTTCTTCAGTATACAAGATATGCTTCTGTTGGTTTTGCAGTTGTCCAGGTTAGATTCCTTGAAATATTTGAACAGTGGAATTTTGATGATGAGATGGCTTTAACAGTGAAGGTCTTGGAATTTTCTATATTATTATATTGGTTGAGTGATGAAACTTTCATGGTCTTCTTTTAATGTGAGGAAGTCGCTAAAAAGTTGAATTGTCAAGAGCACTATAGGATACATCAAGTGCCTTGTAGATAGCCTGGCACCACTGAGCAGAATCCGTCCAAACCTCCAGCCTTTCGTGTTTACATGAAAACTAAACTGACTTATAAGTTATACCAGGGAAAATGCTCAGCTTCTATATGATTGTGACATAGCTCCAGTAGGGAAAAAAACAAATTGGTATCAAAGAAAGGGCTGGAAAACTCACATTAATGTGCTTTAGAAAATTACCTGTATTATCGAAACACATTGAGAAAAGAAGATTGTAGCATACACAGTTAATGTTTAGCATGTCCTGTCGTTAAATGTTTGAAAGTCCTGTATTGCTGTGTCTAAATTGTGTTGTAAATTAATATGACATTGTTTGGGAATATTTTACTGCTGTGTCTTGTCAGTACATGTTTAGTGTGGCATAGTGTGATAATTTATGATGTTACCATTTTTACCTTTTTTTCCTCGAACGACACAGGAAGCTGTGTGTCATTTCATTAAAATAGAAAAGAGAGTACAGTGAGTCTGGTAAAAGGCCAACCCGAGTACAAAACCCACACACACCCCACCAGAAAAAGAACACCCCGCCAGAAAAAGAACTACATGTGCGCCACAAAAGAATACAAGACCACGACCGGACCTCACAGCTTAGGCTGCTGTGGTCAGCGCGACCTGGCAAGGAGTTCCTGGAGTTTATGATGATATCATTTTACATTGAATGCACGTTCATTGTGTTATTTATATATGTTTGAGCTGTCAAAAAATTAAATATACTCATTTATTGTAGGCCATTGGACAAGTTCTCTATCTCCGTCCTTATGTCAACGATTTCAGCACAGAATGGGTTCTAACATCAGTGACATTATTGACACTTGGATCAGTCTTTACTACTTTCATTGGTGAAAGAATATCTGATCTGAAACTTGGAAATGGAACATCCCTTCTTATATTTACAAGTATAATATCATATTTGCCTGCGTCTTTTGGGAGGACAGTTGCACAGGCATTTCAAGATGGGAACTATGTTGGACTTCTCACGATCATATTGTCATTCTTTCTATTAGTCCTCGGGATTGTCTATGTCCAAGTAAGTAAATATTCATTATTCAAAGTATGCTTACAGACTTTTGTTGTAACTGACTGAAGATTTCAGGAAGCTGAGCGCAAAATACCTCTCAACTATGCTTCTCGATATAGCAGTCGAACTGGGGGACTTCAGCGATCTGCATATCTACCATTTAAGGTTTGATATTTAAATGTACTTTTATTCAAGTCACGACTTTTCATATATTTTGCATGACACCAACGTGAGCGTTGATTTGACAGTTTGGCTCTTGTGATCTGAAAATACTAATCTTTCCAAACAATCATCAGCTTAAATTTGATTACTTTGTGATACAGTGTAAATTTAGTTGAGTTTTACATCATATGTTGCATTAATGACTTTCCGTCGGTAGCTGTGGTTTTGTGCTGAACAAGATTAGACCTGAAATGTCATATGGAAAACTGTGTTATTCACAAGCATGCTGTAGTCTATCATGGAGCTTCTGGGCCTTTACATTAGTGGCTTGCATTCCAACAAATATGTTTAGATTTAACTTTATATTGTTTACCATAATGAATCGTGTGGAGCTGTTGTTGGGGCTATATGGTACCTGAGATGACAGATGTCATATGTATGAAACAGGAATAGAGCAATTCACCCAAATGTTCTTGTAAACCTGTTAGGCTGCTCATAAATGACCTGTTTTTCAGCAATAAATGAATGATATTGCCCCCTAAAATGAATCTTTCAAAATTCTCATAATCAACCTGATTTTAACTTCTTCTGATCTTTGTGTGACCTTGCAAACTACCAAAGGATGTAATAATTATGTCTGTACCGTTATGAGCAGGTCAACAGTTCTGGCGTCATGCCTATCATATTTTCGACATCTTCACTGGCTTTGCCTGGTACTTTGGCACGGTTCACTGGGTTAGATTTTCTTAAGAAGGCGGCCATAGGCCTTATTCCAGGAGGTAAACTATCTAAATTTTTAGTTTGAATTTGCTGAATTTTGCAAGTAGAATGCCAAGCTCGTTTCACAAGTTGATCCCAATTTTAATATTTTTCTGTAGGTTCTCTGTATCTTCCAACTAATGTATTACTTATAGCCTTTTTCAATTACTATTACACATTTCTCCAATTGGATCCTGACGATCTTAGCGAGCAATTGAAGAGGCAAGGCGCTTCAATACCACTTGTGAGGCCAGGAAAAAGTACAGCTGCTTATATTAAAACAGTGAGTTCTTACACTTCCATTAAAATAGATGTGTTTCTTCAAATCTGATGCACTTGTTTCAACTCGTTACCTGGTTATTGTAATGCGGAAGCTGTCCATATACAACTTCAAATTGGATGACATATGCCCCTCAACCAAAAAACTCTTAGGCTAACAAAGCTACTGGGGACTGTGAAATTTGTTGGTGGGGCCCCAAGGCTACTTTTTCATTGTAAAACTTAAACTGATATACCTGTTAAAGATTATTGTTTACGGAAGGAACCTTTGAACAAAAAATGGAGGTTGTGCTTTTGCAAAATTTGTGGGAGTGCAGTTGAAAAATCAAGGTAGAAATATTTTTTAAAGACATGGGCTGGCTGTGTCATGACCCTGATTAGGGAGGCGCGCCGAATGAGAGAGAATTGGAATTGCAACGGTGAATGGACACTGAACCGGACATTTTAGATCAGGCACACCGGAGACGGCAGCCCCCAATCCCAAGGCCTGGGGGTAGATGAAGTTATATCCTGATAATTTTCGCTTGCCTTTCATTGGTACATCTTCTCTCTTTATATAGAGCATTTCTCTGTAAAACACGCCCCTCCATAGCTCGGTCTGGAATGGAGGGGTAGTATTTGTAAGGGACCGTTTTTTCCTCTCTTAATACAAAGATACTCAGCTCTCTTGCGTATTCGAGAAAAAAATGTAGATCATTTCTTGACCCCTAAGCAAGAGATCTCTAATCTTATCTCTTAACTAACCCTAACCTTGAGGGAACCCCTTGCCCAACTGACTGCCTATGGTAGGGTGCTGTCTATTCAAATATACAAAGATGTAGATACATCAAACTGGCGTGTCCACTAACCCATGTATTACGTTTCAAAGGTTTATGTAAGCTTAGCTGATTGTGTTAGAAGGTGCTTTTGACAATAGTAACTATTGTTGTTAGATATATTTTTCTTATTTTTGTGTGGTATCTGTTCTCATACTGACTACATAGTATGGCAACATTAACATACCACAGCTAGGAACTGGATGCAAATGATAATTTTTACTTGTGTGTTTGTTTGCAATACCTTACCTATTGTGGAACTTGGCCCCATTTTTCAAAGGTATTCTTAATTTGAAAAAGTTAACATGAAGTGTCCTACATCCGTAATGTCTTGTGCAGATATTAGTCCTTGACTTTGCCAACTCGCTTTTTCTTATATTTTACTGATCAATAATTATGTCATTGCAGGTTCTTAGTCGCATATCTGTCCTGGGTTCTGCCTTTCTGGCTGTGCTAGCTGCTGGGCCATCTGTGGTTGAACAAATAAGTCACTTGACAGCATTCCGGGGATTTGCTGGGACTTCAGTGCTTATCCTTGTTGGATGTGCAACTGACACAGCTCGGAAAGTTCAAGCTGAAATAATTTCCCAGAAATATAAGAATATCGAGTTCTATGATGTCAACCGTTTTGACCAATAGTTGATCTCACCGGTCATTCTTTTCAACCTGTACTTAACTTTTCAATTGTGTAATTGAGTATTGGATCCTTAACTAAGCATTTTTCTTATGGTTCACTTGGATGTTTTTTTTACTGTGTATAGTACCCAGATCTGTGCTTAAGGTACATTAATCATTCGTCTGTATCTAATGTGTCGAAACACTCGTATCTATGGCTGCTCTTGTTATTCACAATTCATTTTGCTGATGATGTAACATGAATTTTGTCTTTCTGAAAAGGGAGCATAACTTACAATTCTATTCCATATTTATTCTGTGTCTACCTTAATGAAATGACACGCAGTTCTCCTGCGTGGTTCGAGAAAAAAATATTTATTCTGTGTAGCTTTATTGCAGCAACCGAAGAACTGGCTAAGTGATTAATAGTTCCATGAAACAAGGTGCGATATACTGCTGGAGAGTTGAACTCAGCTGATCCACTTTTGCACATGCACAACTCATTTTCTCATCTTATGTGGGTAAATTTTCTCAGGTTTTCAGGTTTTATTACTATGTTACTAAGTTCTGCTTCTTTTTTCAATATCTATCTTTGAATCATGCAAATAGATCAATGTACTTTCATTCATATTGCACATGGAGTTAGCATCCATTTGGTAATATTATTTGTGTCTGCAATATTCATTACATGGAACCATTGCTCAATCATTATGTTACATCATAAACAATAGATACATGCATGACTGATTTACAATCAAAAGGGTTACGGAATTTTCGGAGCTTTAGCTGTCACTAAGAGACTGAGACCATCATTTCTTTTATGCAGGTTATTTATTATTCTGAATCATCTTTTGCAGTGAAATCAGGTTTTACTCTCATCCTGTGTTTTCTCTGAGAAAGTTAAGGCTACTTGAGACGGTGACGTGGACCAGTTCATGGGCAGTTTAGCTCAGTTTTTTTTCTATCTTGATCGTGGCCTCAGCTGTGTTCTGGATTTGTCAGACCATATCGGCGAAACTATATAATGATATGTTCACATATTTATGCATAATTGCATATATTAGACCCAAGTCAATTGATGCATTGAAATAGATAAAATGTTTATATTATTTTTATATTTTTTATTTTGCATCCAGCTATGCTTGGGCAGGCCTGGTGACCTTTGAAGTTCAGCTTTTCAGGCCCAGGCTAAAGTTTTGCCTCATCTGGCGTTTGAATAGGTCTAACAGACTGACCCTCCTTGTGGCAGAAAGAACCATCTGAGACACTTTGCTTCTTTGTTGTGGCGATGGTTCAATGAGAAGAATGAATCCCACCTACTGCTTAGGACCAAAATGTGTACTGCTGGTGCTTAGAAATAGAATGCAGCATCCTGAATGTGCTTGCCACAAAATTCAAGCCATCGACTTGGATACTGCATTCACTTAGTACTTATATTCTGACAATTGTTAATAATGGGTGACTGGAAACCATGGGGCATTTTGTGCTAGCAACTTCCTTCTGTGTAAGTCTCGTGATTGTAGGATGCGGTAGTTAAATAAATCTGTCATGTGGCTATTGCCCCCGTCTATCCTGGACCTTTACAATGTCCTCAAATGGCATTGCTGATCCATTTCTGAGAAGAGCAGCACCAGAGATTCAAGTTGACATTTGACAGGGGCATGCCTCTTTTCATCAGTTGATTTAATCACAGGATATACTTGGTGATTATCAGTGATTTTTTGTTGTCGTATTATTCAGACCATGATATCAAGCAAAAGTTCTGGTAACTATAGAATATATTAAACTAACTATGAATATACTCACTCAGACAGAATTGAGACCTGTGATTCTTTATATCTATCAGATACTCATATTTCATTCTCCATTTCTGTTTTCTATATTTGGCATCTATAGAAAGATAGCATCTTATGTGAATTTGACCATTATTTGGGGTAGCATGTTGACAGTTCATCTTGAAAATAGTTATGTTATCCTTTTTCACATGTACTCTGGAGGATAAGGTAGCAGAGTTTGGAATACAGAATAATTACATGAGTGGGTTGAGTGTAGGGAGAAATGAAAATGATGACGACATCAGGCGGAAGATTTCACTCAAAACAGTTTTATTTTTTGTGCATATTTGATATTTCTCTTATGTGTAATAAGCAGGCGTAACAAAATGTTTCTTCATAAGCTACTCCTATACTAAGGAAACAGTATTCTAGCATCTAGGGACATTAGGTAAATAAAATTTTGTTGACAGTCTAAGTGATAACAGCTAACTTCTACATGTGTGCAACCTTGTTTTCATTGGGCTACGAATATGTAATTTTGGTCTAAATGTCTTTCTTGTTGTCTTCCTGGCAGGTTTATTTTTGTGGAATTTATTTAATTCACAAGCGCCAGATTTTTGTTGCTAGTTGCTACCTCTGAGCTAGTGGGACATAATGAAGCTTTTCAACTTTGGCTGTCAAAGTGCCAATGTGTTCACTAGGTCCATCATGAACATAATCTCAGAAATGTAGCTTGCCTTAGACAAATGGTGCCTGCAATTTCCCAAGAAAAAAAGACAAATGGTGCCTGCACATTATATTATAGTGTCCTACTTCTATATTATACATCTTTGATATCTGAAAACATATATTATATTTACGATTAGAAGCAATTATGATACCTTTATATTGTGCCAATATCCAGAATAGTGTATACCCGATTCGAGTTTGCTAATGCCAAACTGTAACAACTATGTCCTGGCATAAAAATAAATCAGATGCTGAAATTCTGTAGTCCTACCTCATGTCTATTCAGCAGTAGCCCCAGATTTGTGTGACCAATTAATAGAACAAACAGAAGTAACATAAAGGATCCATCTTTATTAAATTTACCACTATACTATTTCTCAGATAATTTACATCATTGCACATGACAGGCTATGCTAGTTTGTGCTATAACCCATGGAGAAATCAGGCTCCTCAGGCCGGTCATTCTGTGCTTTTGCGAAGATTGTGGCAATCTTTGAGACAGGAAATTCTGTTTCCAATGATATAGAGCTGGAAGAACCATCGATATTCTGACATCTTGACTCAATGGAGTGGTTATCGATCAATGAGAAAAATGATTTCCACCTACTACTCAAGCCTCTTTCTGCCATCTTCTGTTGATTTCTGTGCCTCCTCCATGCAGATTGGATGAGACAAGCTGCCCATGTTCTCCACTGGTGTGAATAGAACCGCAAAATGTGCTGCAGGTGCTTGGAATGCATCATCTTGAATGTGCTGGCCACGAACTTCAGGTCATCGGCTGTCAGGGAGAATGCCTCAAACTCGGTGATTGTTTTGATAGTTCTTGTTGATGATGGATAGCTATCACCAGAACTAGGAAGCAATGTCCATGTGAGCAACTCCTCGCCACAGAAATCACCTGGATTTAAGATGATAGAGTTGAAGAAATCCATCCTGCCGCCATCTGTCGTGCTGCTCTCCAGCTTCCCACGAACTATGAATAGCATCACCTTCACAGGGTCTCCCTCACGGATAATGTATGTGCCTTCAGTACGAAGGAAGTATGTCATACGCTCACAAAGAGCATCAAGTAGTTGATGGTCCATTGCTGAGAATAGTGGCACCTGAAATCGATTGGAGGACCATACTTTATTTAGTATCTTTTTTGTACCTCATGAGTAAGTTTCTCTTCATTAATTTAAAATCTCAAGTAAAATAGGTGTCATATTCTTGAAGATATTAGCAGTATGTCATATTATTCTAGGAGATATTATCAGTAACCAGAAAGCTACTTACACGATGAACAAGATCAAGGCATAGGTACTGTTTTATGTCTCGACGAAGATCATTAGGTATATGTGCCAGGATCGAGTCCTCTTCGACTCCCTGTGTTGCAATCCACTTGTATTCCATGAAACGACAGATACGATTATGCAAATCATCAGGTATTTTATGATCTGTCATCCAATCCTCCATTTCTGTTTTCTGTATTCTCCAGTCTTCAGCATTCGTAGAAAGAGATCTCATGTATATCTGTGGAAAATTCCTGTTGTTCATTATATCTACTACATAAGTTGTACCATTAACAATATGGCTAGATAACTTACCATCATGCTGCCTATCAATTGAGCAAACAAACAAATGCTGAGAAGGGTTAGTCCTATGGAAAATAGGTTTTCACCAATGAAGGAACTTGTCACCAGTGGATTGCCATACGTGCTGACACCAATAAAAAAGGCATTTCACACTTCTTGAATTATGAGAGCTAGTTCGCGTATATACTTTGTAGTAAACAGTATGAACATGCTTGTAAGGGTAAGTTGCATAGCAAACTGGAACTGTGAAAATGCATAAAGTGAATATCTCAAACTGGAACTGTTAAAATGCATACTGTGTTTGTAACGGTAAATGTTGAGATGTACGAACGTTAGCTGTTGGAGTCCCCACCACAGGGAGTAGAAATATTTCTCAGGAAATGATGCTGTAACCACTCCATTTTTCATTGCTTGAGTGAATATACCGTAGTTGATACTGATACCATTACTGTTAACATTGCATTTTGTGAAGACATTTGTGTTTTTTGCCCAATTTTTGCTTTCACTTTTTGTGGCATAAATGCAGTCAAGAAACTTGAAATCACATGGTGTATTGTTCGCCATCCAGTCCTCAGCAGAGCACTGTGTTTCCCAGCATGTCTTCTGCCGATCAACTGCAAGTAGATAGTATATTGATCCGACAACCTGGTGGAATGCATAACATATACATTTTTATTGGGATGGAGCACAATTCTAGCATAGAAATTTATATATTAGGCCCAATACCAAGGTTTCTCGCACATGCTTGACAAGTACTCCCTGCGTTCCAAATTGTAAGTCGTTTTGGCATTTCTATGTATCTAGAAATACCAAAACGACTTACAATTTGGGAGAGAGGTTGTACTAATCAGGTCCCTGGGGGCTAAAGCACACTGTTACTTTGTTTGGGGTTTTTGGGCATGATTTATTCTTTTTAAGTGTTGGCAATGATTTTACTGTACTTCACTCTATATTGCATGATATACTATTTCATGATAGCATTTCATAGAAGATAAAAAGTCTTACATGACTTGCGACCAAATACAGAAAAAGGTTATAGACAGCTCCATCCCATCCATTTTTAGTGATAAAGCCAGCTGTGTTGATAATTTTTATGCTGAGCTGAATTATGACATATAATCTGACTGCAGACTGGACCAAGATTATCAGAAACATATTGGCGCCTGTAAGTTTGAAGCTCAGAGATGGTAGAACTACCCACACAAGAATCTGCATATACGAGGCAGGTGCATTAGGACACACTAGTCATACATATATCCTTCTTTTCTGACGAAGGACACACCTGTGGAACAGGCAACGCAGCAACTAGATCGATGAGGAAGTTCTTTCTGATGTACATGTATGCCACCCTTTTATGATCTGTGACAAGCTCACCCTTGCCAAGCACTTTGGAGACAGGATCAACATAAGCGGTCCAAAATCTTGTGGCAATATGAACTATGAAGAACATGTCAACAAGAGTCCGGAGACAGGTGAGTACTATGGCCAAGTGGCGGTCTATTCTCATGCAAGGGTATGTGCTGTCAACCATAACCAAGAAGAAGAGAGGATCGATGCATTGAGAAGCCACACAAGAGACGAGGAAGGTACGGTTCCATATGAGTACAACGCTGCCTCCAGGGTCTAATATCCACTTTTGCCGGCCTACCCATTTTCTAGAGCAATCACATAGCTTGTGCATTGTCTTCCTCCCTACAGTTGTTCTAGCTGAACATTCGTCTGTGTTCACCTGCGTCATTGTTACTAGGATTGGACCTGCAGAGTTCAAAATTCATGGAAAATCATGTTCCTGAAGTTATACAACGAGATGTGCATGCTTTTGAATCTGGAATTAGTGTATTCTGCTGCCAGTCAGTGAAAGACACTGACATGCATTTCCTTGCTATTACAGTACCACTCTGTAGTCTAGTAGTAGCCCACGTGTTACTAAAAACCTAGCAATATACTCACTGACTGGCATGTATGACATTTTGTCTTACTGTTATGTTAAACGTAAGTGAGAGACTGCATGTAGTATTCAACAACATTTAAGGAAACTAAATTTACACTGGCTAGAAGTCTGACTGCCTCAAGGATGTGCAAGATTCTCTATTTGTCCTTTTTGTCCGGAGTGTAATATTCTCCTTGGTGATGTTTGTCTGTTTCATATATCATCTAAATGGAGTCGAGTTTGACCTTAAAATTCCACATGATTGCGTGAGATAACCTATTGTACATGCATGATTTGTCTTCCCCCCCCCCCCCCCCCCCCCCCTTAAAACCTCAAGATAGAAAGGCAAAGTTATCAAAGTAAAAAAAAAATTGGTGACCATTAGCGTACTAGACTACCAAAATGCTACTGGTATTTGTTTCGCTATATACTTGCAATCGATATTTGTCAAGCTAAGCATAAAGTGGATGTTACTATAGACTTCTAACATGCTTAAAAAGATTCAGGCTATAGTGCAAGAAGTAAAATATTTCTCCCGAAAACTTATTTGCTAGCAATCAATTTAGACTGGTGAAAATATTTGAAACTTTGTAAGACTTTTAAGAAAAGCAGAGCAATCCATGGCAGCTTGCAAATAGCATGATCGTCCGACTCACCTCATCCTTTTCAAGGCAATCCCTCCACAGAAGCTCATCTTCACCAGCAGCTACTCATTCATCCATCCCTCGCTCTCTCAAGAGACAAACAGCATCACTGTACTTCAGAACATAACTCAAGCGGCAGCAGGAAAGACAAGGCCGTGTTCCAGAAGCTTCTAGAAGTCTCCTTCCTCACGCTTATTGAACAAAGCAATGGAGATCAGAGGGGAGAAGAAGGCTGGAACGAAGGTGACAGGGGCTTGAGCTCCTTAGCTAACTTCTAAGAGAACGTTTTCAAGCATTAAACTTGTATAAGTCCTGACATCATTTTTTAACCTATCATCAACGGATTGGGATGGTGACTTGGGGAGAAGAAATGTTAGCTTGGAGAACGTCACCAAAATTGACTTCTGTTCGGAGATTGGAACTGGTGAGAATGGACCATGTGACTTCTGACTTGCACGGACCACACCCCAATCGGAGTTGACACCTATATACCCGAGATAATTTGACATTGGTTCTTTCGACCCACTCCACCTGCGAGTGCGAAGTCTTTTTTACTGCCCCGGCTATTCTCTTTGTCCACATGCATGATCAAAGCAACCATACTGTCACAAAACAAATGTCCACATTGTTGAAAGTTGAAGCGATCATATGGCAGGTAGCAGTGTTTCAATTTTAAACTTTTATAGTCAATACTAGAGTTGAGACTTAGACGGTGCTATTTATGAGCCATCTGAAGTATCTTACGGCACGAATCTTGGGTCGCGTTTGGGATCTTCCATCGTGCCTAGGATCTCAGCATGATGGATGGCACGGGACGTCACGAATCTTGGGCCGTGTTTGGGCTGGCATGGCACAAAGATGGCCCATTGACACTAACGTGTTAACGTTTTTTTTTACCTTTCCACAAGACTCAAATAACTACCACTATATAAAAATCACAAAAATCCACCTTTAATGTTTGAAATCATATCACCAATTATTTATAAAATGAGAAAATTGGCAGCATTTTCTATGGCTACATGACAATCCTAATGTTCACTAACAATATCTAATGGCAAAATTCATTTATTCCATTAGTACTATAAATTCTTGTATCATATGGAGTAACAGTATATACTCAGCATATAAACGGTCGGAGAATGCTGTGCTTGGGCTAGCACGGTACGAACGCGGGCCTCCGTGCCGCGGGCCGTGCTTGGGCCTAGGAAAAAGCTTGTTGTGCCTTGCAAGTACGGCATGACCTGCCTCGCGGCCCGCGGCTCACGAGGGCGGCACGACTGGGCCCAAGTTCCACCTCTATTCGATACCTTTGAGGTTTATTAATATTTACTACTAGCTCTTTTCCAAAATGTAGGTCGTTTAATTTTTTTTACCATAAGTTTGACCGCTCGTCTTATTCAAAAAATTTATGGAAATATAGTCAAATTTAAGGTATTTTTGAATATTTTTTATTAATAAAGTAAGCCACCACAAAAAATATGATAATTTGCACAAAATTTTAAATAAGACGAGCGGTCAAACTTACGGTCAAAAAAGTCAAACGACCTACATTTTGAAATGGAGAGAGTATATGAAAATGCATGAATAATAGTTGCAATAAATGGTACAAATATTTTTGTAACACAGGTTGTGATGCCATGCAACTGTTTGCAATTCTGTATCCAAAATCTAACTTGTACAAGAACCAAACTATTATTAGCAGTTGAATAGATGGTATATTACAAATCCCAATTTTAAAAACTTATTTCATTGAATTTGTTGTATAGATGGTATATTTCATGTTCTAGAATTTCAAAAGTTCTTCTACCATTTTTTGAACAGAAAAAATTCTTCTATCACTGGATCATGCATACAAAAGCGACAAAAATAATAAAGTACTTACTTTCCATTTAGCGGTTACTATATATTTCTCATAAACTTGTATGCCCTCCGTCATTGAATATATGGCGTTTAAGATAACCTAATTTCTTTTTTTAATCAGTGAGTTTATTTTTAACTAATTAGTAAATTTTAATGCCACGTATTTAAAAATAGAGATAGTAATAATTTTAAAACTATGAATATATGGACGCACATAGAAGCAATGTCTTGTATATTACTAAATATCTATACAATAATTAATGAATTATAATTTATAAAACTAAGAAATGAATTACAGTTAAAAATCGTTGGCTTATTGCCTAGCACCGAATTGCGTCTAAGCTAATTAGTTAACTCTTCACCTAGCGTCTAGCACGTTTTCTTTACAAAGGTTGCTTGAAATAAAAAGTGCAAAAGTGCTTCTCAAATAAAAAGTGCAAAATGTTGAAACCCATTAAATATATACATAAAAGTATTATACAAGGCTTCTCAAATAAGAATCACTCAAAGATCGAACATCTTGCACAAGCACGCAAAATTAAAAATCCGCTAAAATCCGTCTGAAAGATGCTAAAGGATAAAAAGACACAGTAGACAAATAGTGATGAACTGATGATGAGATTGTATCGTTCAAAAGAAATGCATATTTCACCGTAGACTGTCGGACGCCTATCGACTCAAAATCCCCCACCAAATCTCAACCTCCAGTTTTCCGCCATGTCGTCGTCCTCGCCATCCCTCCTCTCCTCGCCGCTCCCCTCCCCCGCCACCGTCCTCTCGAAGAAGCCGGCGTCCCTGCGCGCGGTCCTCTCCGGCACCGTGCGGCGCCGGGTTCGGGTGGTGGCGGCCGCGGCGGCCGCAGCGGCGCCGGTGTCCGCGGCGTCGCGGGCGCGGCCGTCGGCAGCGGAGGTGGCGCGGACGGTCGTCGAGCTGGCCCCGTCCGGGACGCTCTCCGTGGTGGGCCCCGACGGCTGGCCGCTTGGTGTCGGCGCGCGCTTTGTTGCGGATGCGGCCGGCGCGCCCGCGCTCTGCCTGACCGCCGCGGAGGTCGCCGCGCCCGATGCGCCGTCCAGCTTCCATGTTGAGGTGAGGGGACGCAGCTGTAGGGTGCTTGGATGGTCGAGCTCGCCATAGAGATTAAGATTTTAGGTATTCTAAGACACCATCCCCGCTGAGGTAGTGTCAGGCCCGATAAATATTCAGCTTCCATTTCTTCTGGGTGTTCCACGTTGAGGTGACGATGGGATGTTGGAATGCATTGTGCGGTTAAAAGAAAAAAAATTAAGGGACTATTGGTTGCATTGTGTTGTTGGTGCCCTTAGCATTGCACGAGGGTGTTAGAATGGAAAGCACAAGGCGTTGGCTTGTTACATTGTACGAAATGGTTTGCATTTCAATGTGCAATCTAGATACCTAGAAGCTTCTATGTGATGTGGGAATTGGATTAAGGTTTTGGACCTATTACTATATTTTGGAACTTCTGGTGCAGGACAAATTACATAACTCTGTCAGTAAGGGTGTTAAGAAAACCATGTAAGAGTGGAAAGCTTCCCTCTGTGACTTATTTACGGTTTGACTTTGCAATGCATGTTTCATTAAGAAGGGTTATTAGTGTTATACTCATGCTGCTTTTTTGTATGAAATAAGTGACAACCCAAACTGTAAATGTTGATACCTTCACTGATAGTAGTGTGGTTTTTTTATTTATATGTTTACCTTTCTGTTTCTACTTTTGGTGGCTGCAGTTTGGGCAGAGTGGAGCTAGGACACCACAGTGCACTATGCTTGGTGCCTTAACTAAGCCTAGTGATGAGTCTGTGTTGAAGGTAAAATTATTAATATGTTCTGGGAATTAGCATTGGTTGCAATGGCATAGTGTCCATCCTAAATGAATGTCCTAATATACAATGTTTTAAATGGAAATATAGTTGTTCTTAAGCAAACGAACCATTCTTTTTCCATCCATTTCATAATAATTTATTTTCCTTTGATTCATTTTGAAGCTCTGAGGCGCCACTGCTTCCCACGCTTGAGCATTGCTGAACCAATTCTTTGTATTATGCCTTGTTAAATTGTGCAGAAGCTTTCCACTAGGTGGCAAAAGAAATTTGGGGAAGACATTGATCCAGATCTTCTGTATTTGATATCTGTTGATCGGGTCTTGCACATGGAAGATTTCAATGAGGTAGACCATATAAGTTGTATTCATTATTTTCATCTCTTTAAATTATTTATTTGTTTTTTCCCATAAATAAGTGAAGATCAGAGCTCGTAATCTAGTACTAGAGTAGATTGTTTGTTTGTTCTTTATTGCAGTGCATGATCGTTTGACTATGAAACTGCATGCTTTCAGATTCTTTCTGAAGGAAAGATAACTTGTTTTTCTTCATTTCTCAACAGTCACTTGTACTCTCTTTTCCCAACACTTGTAGACATAATAAGGTAGAAATGCCAGTGACTTATCTGTGGACTGGGTTTCGACCATTGCTGATTTGTTGGCCACCCCAAGGTCGTAGGCCCACCTAGCACCCAACGGCCTTTCTTCGCTGAATTTGACACCATTTATTATTTGGTAATGCTCCGCTGAAGATGTCCGATGCTCCAGAAAAATATCGGACGCAGTCCCCACACTAATTAGTATTTTTTTAAAAAAAAATCAGAAATCCACCTTATCATCTCACCCATCTACTCCTGCATTGTCCATTCTTATGTCTCTGCTCTCTCTCCCATGCGCGTGTCTCCACATGCAACAAAAATCCACCGCAGGCTCCTTCCTTTTGCGGTGATTCCTTGTCTTAGATCCAATAGCTGACGCGACTCTAATCAAATGGACATTGCAGTGTCTGACGCTAGCAGCACTGTTTATTTATTTAGCACAATTTCTGAAAATTCTATTTTAGGCAACTATCTTGTTATAATGTGTGGATTACCAACGAAGTGCATATAACTTCGGCATTACTATGTTAAAATAGGTGATTGGAAGCATAAATATATTTGTAAAATGAGTGGCAACATGCGACAGTCATGATCTTCCTAACCTGCCAAATTGAAACTTTATAAGTAGTATGGATTTGTCAAATTTTATCTAAACCTTTGGTGATTATTCAAGTCGAAGAGCCTGGTGCTTACTATTTTTCTCTTAAATACACTTCAATAAAATGCTTCCAGGCTTTCCCTCATATCCTGTCAGCACTTAGCATTATATGGCACTAAAGATTCCCTGAACTATGTGATTATGCTTCGTGCTGATTGGTTCTGTCCATTCAGGATGGCATGTGGGTAGTTCCATCAGAATACACAAGTGCAGAACCTGATCCTCTACGAAATTATGCTGAAAATATGGTGGAGGATTTTAACAGCAAACATGCTGAAGATGTCCATAGGATATACAACATATATGTTGAATCGGATTTACAGGTATTAATCTCATTAATGCCATTGCAGCGGCTTTATTTGTTGCATGATATCTATTGCAAAACCAATGAAAGCCCTCTCCTTCTTGATAAATATCTAATGTTAAACCAATGATGCTCATTTTTATGTGTTTTGTATTACTTATAAATTATATATTCACCTAATTACACCTCATTTTGAGTAAAATGTTGTAATGGATTGGGAAAGTAGATAAATGAGTACGGTAGATAATTTGACATCACCTTCCCCCTCGTTAGAATTAGATGTCAAGGAATTGAGTGCTGCATGTCTAATATTGAACCTCAAAGTAATCAGTGAACCACTCTTAGCATAATTTATTTTTTGGGCATGCTTGGATAGAGGGGATCAGAATCCAAATCCTTAGCATTTTATTCAAATTTGAACAAAGTTCTAAAACTTCCTACAGCACCCTAACTTTTCCAAACAGGATAGGGTCTGCATTTCAAATTTGCTGCTCAGGAATTCATATTGTCCTGTGGTTACAGGTGGCAGATGTGAAGATGATATGGGTTGATAGGCTAGGTTTCGACTTGCATGTTCATTCTGTGGAAGGCGTCTTTGCTGTTCGGATCCCTTTTCCAAGGGAGGTCTCTGATGAGAAGGGCGTGAAATCATCGTTCAACATGATGGCTCATCATGCGTGGGAGGTAGAGAAGAGCTATGCCAATCCAGGGTTTGAGAAGGTACAGTTCTTGAAGAAGGTCAGATAGGCAGTATGAGTTCTTTCTCCATAGTTGATTGGTTTTTGTCATTTGGATGAGTATAGTGCGAGATTTTGTTCCTCTTAACATGTATTGTTTGTCTTGTGTGTATCCTGGTTATTTTTTGTATCACATATACATTGGATGCGATTGACATCATGAACTACATGGTAGTAATTTGTTTAGAAGCAATGGATTTTGACTGTTAGGTTAGCAAGAATAACTCTGAACCATGACATGAGAGGTAAATTTATGTCACATGAAAACCATGCTTTGTAGTAAGGTTATTGCCATTTGAAGGTGTGGCATCTTAATGTGAAGCTTGGTTTTATCATGTAAAATGCCTGGAGAATTCACAGCATAGCAGCTAAAGCATCTGATAATCACACAATGGTAGATATCATGCCCTTTAACTTGGTATTGTCATATGGTTATGTTGAGAGAAACATTTTTGGATCTGCTTTGCCACGATTTTTAGGGTAACAATTATTCATTGCAGCATATGCTGCAGTCAATAGCTTGCGGCAAGATGTCCATATCTGATATAACCAATTGTCAGTTGGCAAAATAAGCAATTGCTACAGAAAAAAAGAATGGCTATTCACTAAGTGACTTCCCAGTATGGGCATGTGATTGTTCCCCGATGGCATTACACACGATCTGGGATCTGAACCATGTATTTGATATTGTGTTTTTGTGATTTCCTACATGTGCAAGAAACATGTGGGTATGAGCTTGCAAGGTATGATTGGAGAGAGGTCAATGGTTTTTCATGTGGGAGTAACATCTGACTTCCATATGGACATTCTACTGTCCTGTATGATTGCATGTTCTCCAACGTCTCACTTCCATATGGACATTCCACTGCGCTGTATGATTGCATTGTTCTATGAATTTGATGAAGGTGCACATGACTACTGCTGATCTATCCGTGAGAAAAAAAATCTTTCTTTCATTTGGGTCATGAAATTGTATGGCAATTTTCTTACCAGGAATTTTGCCTGAAATCTAGTTCATGCCGGAACTCAGATTTTGTTTTGTTCCTGAGAAAAAAAAACCTGATTACAGTCATTTTAAACTTTGCCTGCAACTTCCAGCACATACCTTATCACTATTCGGTTGAGTTTTTACATTCTTATTTGTAATTCTTGTAATTACCTCAACATTTGGTTACCAGCTCATACTATTCCATAGCCAGCTATATCTTATTGCCTAATTTCGCCAGTCAAGTGTTCTCTACTTTCCTGGTTCATGTTCTTGTGGGAGAGTCAACCATTCGGGGGGTTTCTTTTATGCTCGGGTCTAATTCTATGGGAAATCTAAAAATTGAACATTGAGGAGTCTACGTAGACACGAGTAGAAGCGCAAACAAGTTGTTCAACACACGTAAAATACTAAAACGGGTGTAGAAACAAGTCATCAAAGCGATCTGATTGGCGAAAGACAGGTCGGAACTGAACCTGTTCTCAGCTGATAGTGGAATCATCCTTTGCTCCACGGAGAAATATTCCACGGAGCATTAAAGCCGGCCGCCTTGTTTTGACAGTCCCTGAAAACGACATCTGACATTGGCTTTTCAGTGGTCGACCGAACTGCTTTCTTTCCTCCTGCAGGTAGTCATCAGGCATATTCGCAGCTTCTTCCCGTGAAGAAGAATCAAAGGTAATGGATCGTCTTCGGTCGGCACCGATAATCTTTCTTTATCCGATTTTGCGATGCCCTTTTTAAAACTTAGCCCTGATCCCACATTCCACCCTCAAATTTCACCATATAAAAAGAAGATTTTCATCACATCAAAATGTCGACAATCATGGAGTACTAAATGTAGATAAAATTAAAAACTAATTACACAGTTTTCTTGTACTTCAAGACGAACATTTTGAGCCCAATTAATCAATGTTTGGACAATTTTTCACAAATACAAACGAAATGCTACAGTGACGTATTTATTACAAACACAAAACTTCGGTTCAAAGTTTCCATTCAAAATTTGGATCTAAACAAGGCCTTAAAAGTGATTCCAGTTCTTATCATATTGTATATTATCATACAGGTTGAGGATTTAGTGTGATAAGGAAGTGGCAACGGCTTTGCTTTATTGTGCAGCCTGAAATCACATCTCCATCAATGGTATCAACAACTTCCAGACTATCTAGCCATGCTTTCTGAGTGCTGGCTTTCTTTTGCTGATTTTAGCTTGTGTCCACAAAGAAATGTACAGTCTATCGCGTATTCGTTCCAATCTAAAGAGGTTGCAGATTTTCTGGATCCAGTTTATGTAAATGACACTGGGAAAATTGAACTTATAATCTGACAATTTACATGCTACGCTGTTTCTACATTGCAACAACAATCCCCAAGACCCAACCAATAGAATTACTGAATTAGTATCAAACAATACAAGTTGCTCAAAGAATTCGTCAAGATAGACAGATTTGGTCAGATGTTTGCTTCGTCTCCATTGAGCAGCTTGACGTAGCGAATCCCCGCCATGATCTCCTCCACTTCCTCCACGCTCTCCCTGCACTCGAAGTAGTACGCCGTGACGGCGGCGGTGGAGAACACCTCCACGACGCCCAGCAGCAGCACGTACGCAACGCCGGCGGCGACCCCGGCGGCGGCGCTCCGGGGCCACCAGCTGAGCGCGAGCGTGTACACGGGCGACGCCGCGGCGCCGAGCGCGCAGGTGGCCACCACGTAGAGCACGGCCTGCGCGCCGCGGCCCCGCATCAGGCGCCACGCCCGGGACACCGCGCCGGCGCCGCGGCGCCCCGGCTCGGCGGCGGAGACGACCACGGCGACCCCGCAGACGACGGAGAGGTAGACGAGGAAGAGCGAGGCGAGGAGCACGAGCAGCACGTCGAGGAAGAGGAGCAGGAGAGAGTAGTCGAGGAGCGCCACGGCGAGGACCGCCAGCGCGACGATGGCGGCGGCGCAGGCGAGCTCGATTGCGTACCCGAACGCGACGGTCAGGACCGGGCCCCAGGCGTTGCCCTTCGCCGCGCCGAGCGCCGCGGTCGCAGTGGCGCGGCGGTCGGGGGATCGGAAGGCGGCGACGGCGGCGAAGACGGTGGCGATCTTGATGGTGGAGCCGGCGACGACGGCGGCGAGGAGGCACCCTCCGGCGGCGAGGAGGAGGCGGCGGAGGTCGGACCGGAGCGCCCTGACGAGGTCCCGGTACGCGGCGGTGGCCGGGTCGGCTCGGCCGATGGCGTCGGCGTCGAGGAGCAGGGCGGCGGCGAGCGGCTGCACGGCGAGGGCGTTGCCGAGGAGCAGCGCCGCGGCGAGGGCGGCCGTGAGGGCGAGGAGCGGCGCGAAGAGCGCGGCGTTCCGGGCCGGGAGTACCGCGCCGTGCTTGAGGAAGGTGAAGAAGCCCGGCCGCTGATGCTGCTGCTGCCGCGCGGCGGCGGCCGGGGGCTCCATGACTGGCTGGTCGGCCGCAAGATCTGGCTGGGGCCGGATTCGTCGGAGGGCGGCGGCTGGCGGCGTGTGCGCGGGGGATACTGGATTGGACAATGGACTGCGGCGGCTTGGCTTTGTAAGGGGGAGGAAGAGGAGGAGGATTTTGACTTTTGACTGCGCGTGGAGGAGAAATGGAGAATAATCAATCGCATGTTGGTTGTTGGAGACGAGACGACATGGAATGGAAGGAAGGTTCTTTGGTCTGCATGGGATAGGACGGCAACATGGGCTAATTGTTTGCAAAGAGCGACAATTCCGAATTGATTGTTTTTAAGAGGGATTCTGAATTGATCGTGACGCATTTGATGGAACAGTGTGGTGGTACAAGCAGCACTTTGGTTCCATGAACTGTTAAAGATCCGTGCTACAGTCCATTATTTGGCAATCTCCTTTAATCTAGCCGGCGGTCTTATCGTCTTCTCTGATGATATGTTTAGCGTTAGACTTAAAAATATCACTTGCCACCGAAAAGGATTGTAGTAATCTTGACACGGCCTTGTTTAGATCCCAAATTCCACCCCAAAGTTCACTATGCAAAAATAAGATTCTCATTATTTTAAAATATCGGTACATGCATAGAGTACTAAATATAAATGAAATCAAAAACTAATTGCACAGTTTTATTGTACTCTGCGAGATGAACATTTTGAGCCTAATTAAATAATTTTTGAACAATTTTTCATACATACAAACAAAAATGCTACAGTGACACACGCACCCTAAAATGTCAAAGTTTAGCTCCCAAATTCGGAAACTAAACAAGGCCTAAAAGTTGGAGAGATCACCAATTTTTTAATCAACAGAGTTGGTGAAATAGCCCGGTCTACCCAGCACACGGGAATTTGTATGTAGAGAATCTATATAATTTTCTGACTTATGCACATAGTTCTCTCGTGAATGATATTTCTGCAAAAGAAATGTTTACCAATGATAAAGAACTTGGTGTGCCAAAACACTTACGATATTTTCATTTTTCTCAATACATAGAGGTAACATGGTACTTTGGCTTCACTTTCCTAACTTTAGTTATGGGGGTTTGAAATGAGTGTAAACATAATAAATTATCCTGTGGCCACGGACAACTACAATTAGAGAACAGCTATGGCACCAACACCATATAATTTGTCGCCGTGATTGTATATTTGACATAAACTAGCTTTCACTTCGGTGCCTACATCCGATGAGCCAATCCTGATTAGCCTGCTGCACAATTGGATTTTTGCCTGTTTTACTCCAGTTTCTCATTACCGAAACATTTTTATTTGCCGCGCCATGAAAACATTTTTATTTAGAAGAGAAACCAGTGGAGACTACTACTGAACCAACAATGGAAGCAAAATAAATAAATAAGTTTCCCGCTACTCAGAATCTTGTCTACACCAACTGAGTTTGGACGTGACTCTTGCAATGAATGTATATATAAACATGCATATTCATTCAATTTTGTTCCTACACTTATGGAATTCTATCCTTTATTCATGAACTTTGTTTGCAACCATGGTTTATGAGGATGAATAATTGCTTTCATGACAAAAGGAGGAACCACACACATCCACTTTCCCATGATGCCTTTTCTTAAAAATAAATATGATATGCTGATGGTATTGCCGGCTTACAATGGCAAACAACCTTGATACCTCAACATTGTAGAATAGATAATACTGCACATGATTTAATGGTCCAGTAGTACAAGCGGTGCTTTTAGTCCATAAACTTTTAAAGAACTCGCGGAATTCTAGAAGGTAAAAAGTTGAACATATCTTGTGGGTGGAAACCATAGTATGATTTGGCCAAAGATAGATACGTGATACTTGTTGTGTGACCTTTGACTTTACCGGCGAGCTTGTCATCTTCTTTGGTGATATTTAGGGTTAGAGTTAAAAAATCATTTGCCACTGCAAAAGAGAAAGATTGTAATGTTGACACTAATAAAAGAGCTCACAATTTAAGAATGAATGGAGTGGGGGAAATACTGAGCTTGCGCCTCGGGACGAGGAGTTTGCAAAGTGAGAAATGAAGTTTTCGATGCGGACTTCTACTCAGGTAGTGGTCTTTTGTTTCATCATCATCATTCATCAAATGTAGATTAGATTAAGAATCAAGCAAGACAATCCCAGATCTTCTACCACTAGTCCACTAGCACACAGCTCCTGAATCATATTTCTTAAAAAGAATAAAAAATTCATGAACGACAAAGAAAGGAATTGGTGCACCAAAACACTTATGATATTTTATATTTTTTGTTCCGGTACACAAGTTTAACATAATACTATGGCTTGACTTAAGATTAGTTATAGGAAACTGAAATGAGTGTAAATACAAGAAATCACCCGGTCACCACTACACCTAGACAACAGCTATGACACTGGCATAGTGGTGACCATAGCTGTTGTCTAGCTGTTGTTGTGATTGCTACTTCATGTGCATTTGACTTGAACGAGGTTTCAGTTCCACCTCAACCTGTGCGACCATCCTGATTACCCTTATGCAGAGTTGGATCTAAACATTGTCTTGTTTTATCCCAATCTCTCATCAACAAAAAAAATATTCTATTGTAGCAGCACTGCACCATGGCAACCACGGATTTGGGAAACAAACCAGTGAAAACTACTACTGAATCAATCAACAAAGGAAATACATTGTTGACAGATAGTAACTCATGCATTGAATAGCACAGCTGCTCCATGGACTTATTGTTTTGCTCCGCATTCAAGCATAACTTCAAATAAATCTTTCCATTTTGCAATGACAAATAAATCTATGTTTATCTACAAACTTATTTACTTCGTTTCTCACTAACTCTGCTCTCAAGTTGTGTGAGTGAATTCTGCTCATGCAATTTTTTGTGTGTCAACATGGGGCATCCATTCCGACTGAGGTTCATTTTCTTATCTTTGCAACCTATTTGCTTGTAATTCTATATCAAATCTGGAGTACACAACAAGTTTGTCAATCATGTAATTAACCTTTGTAATATCACTACAAGAAACCATTTAATCTATGGCGGAACAATTTCGTCATAGATCACTAAAAAATCATCATAAAACAGTGTTTGTGACGATTTCAAAAAACGTCATGGATTGAGCATCATAGATTAAATCGCGTGACGTTTTAATAAAATTCATCACAGATTGAAGCGATACGTGACGTTTTCAAATCGTCATAGATTGGCCTTAAGCCCACGCAGCCCAGCCCAGGCCCAGTGTTTGTGACAAAAATAAACGTCGTAATCTTCGTCATGGATTAAATATTAAGGTGATGTGGCTGCTGACATGTATTTAAGGTGATGTGGCTGCTGACATGGATGCAAACGTGGCTGGTAATGTGGTGTCTGTTGATGACATGGAATTAATGTGGACTATGACATGACCAGTGACGTGGATGATGATGTCATCATGATGGCCCATTTATTAACGGGCCAAAATGAACGTGACCCATTTATTAACAGGCCAAAATGATATTCAAGCCAAATGTTTTTAAGCCCAATAGCACAATAAATTCAGCAAATTTTGGCCTAACAAATTTCAAAAGCCTATTTTTACAACCATTCCAGCCGAGCCCAAGAAAAGCTATGAAGCCCATATAATAGTACAATAATTTATTGCAGCACACCACACCGCTAAACATTACAACAACAAACAGAATGCTAGCAGCAAAACATTATCACAATACAAGCATCATGGTCCACTGTACCAACTATAAATATTGTCATTAGGTGACAATACAACATATCATAGATTAATTTCCAACGAGCGTCCTACATCCTACTCACTGGATGTAGCCTACAGCCCCAGGATTCAGAATTAGCTCCAGATCCACCTGCACACCAAAATTTCAAGAGAAGTGCTGAAGATGAGAAGATCATGAGTGTTACTCTCATATGCTACTCTAAAATCTGAATAAAATCTTATATCTTTGACAATAATGCTTTGCCGAAAATTAGTGTCTAAGGAAAAAGGAGGACAATATGTTTATTGTACGTCTCTGCCAAGCAGTGAAATCACCTGGGCAACGGATGGATCACGTCTCAGATAAGCTGCTGCCATGGGTCCCTTCCAGATCAATTGCCACCGCAGGGACACATAGCCAAAAAAAACTTAATTAAATTATTGTTTCAAACTAATCAGTTTGGTAGCTATAAACTTTGCCCACCTTAATTTTCTGAACAATGATATCAAACATTGCATTCAGAGATAAAGAGAAAAGGAAAATCTCTTATGCTAGTCTCTGTGCAGAAAAAGAACCATTCTCAAATTCAGTTTAGCAATTGGTCTGGAGTGTCACTTGTGGATTTCTTAACACACTAAACATGACAAAGCTACGGTAATCAGAAGCGCCACAAACACAAGCATGCTGATAGGAAAAATATATAAAATAGTTGTCTGACATAGCTAACTAACTTAAGTTGCATCATTGCAGGAAAGTAAGCGTTTTATTTTGATCACAAAAGTAGAAGAATCTATACCATGAAGAAATTTGCACGGTGTGCCATGCTCCTCGGTCTATGTCTTTCCTTCGTGCTAGCTGCAACAAGAAAATAAAAAAATGCAAAAAAAAGTGATCAGCTGGTGGCCTAGTTTGTATTTAGAATATCTTACTCCATGACACAGCCACAGTACAACCTAATACCTGTACAAATCAGAAACACGGAAGGCTATACCCTCAACAGGATTGATGCTAACTGAGAGAAGAGAGATAACATTTCATTATATACTTATCAATACAAATGCATTTTTGTTTGGACAGAATAGAATAATTATCTAAAATTGGATTAGCTTTCACAGTAATAGATACAATAGACAGTTGAATTGTTACAATAGATAATTTCTGTAGCATTTAATCGAACAGATCATGTGCATGCATATCATACTGTGCTAACCTTGGCATACTTGCATGCATATCATCTTGTAGGTTCAGATGGAGGACAACGACATCACCTCCTCCTCCGCAGCAGCATCAGCGGGTAATTCATGATAAACCTGCACGAACACAACGCCAAATCAAATCGAAGATGGCTCTTACTGTCAGAAATTAACTGAACGTAAATAAACTGAACAGAGGGACAGCACACCGGCAACAGTAGATCGAGGACAAAACGCTGTCGGATGGCGCAGCTGCGAACAACAACTCCAGTGCCCATAGGCCTGATGCGGGGATCTCGCTTCAGTAGAGGAAGAGCCTTGTCACCCTCCAGGCTTGGGGATGCCGCAGCAGAGCACGAGAGCCCTGGCGACAGGAACGTACTCCTGCCACCAGTCCTTTGCTCTAACCAGCTGAGCTACCAGAACCACTTGCCTAAAGTCTCACGTCCCCTCCCAGATCCCAACGGCGCCCCTCCCAGATCCCGGCGGCGGCGCCCACCGTGAGGTCCATGAGCTAGCCCGGGAAGGGAGGAGAGCAGCGAGTGGATCTGAGGACCCGGAACAGCATCGAGTGGATATGAGGTGGGGCTGGGAGGGAGGAGCTCCGACCAGAGCTGCAACTGGGCCTACGGATCACCCTCGATGGCGCGAGCCTGTCACCCTCCGCCTCGTGCTTAGGCGCGCCTAGGCGGCCGCGGAACTCTGCCTTGTCGAACATTGGGGTGAGGAGGAGGAGGAGCGGCTGTGGCCATGGGAGCTTCGAGTGGATCTGCGGCGGCAGTGAACGAAGGAGGGGCCGGGGGACGGGAGGAGCGCATGACGGGCGGAGGCCCGGCGAGCGGCGGAGGTTCGGCACCTCGACGGACGACGGGTGAGCGAGGGGAGAGCGGGCGGCCGAGAGGGTGAATGAGAGATGCTGACGGGAGAGCTAGGGTTTTTGGTGGTTTTATATCCTGGGGAGCCAATCACAGACGTTGGATCGGTGATAGACGGTTAGAATTTGTTGGGCCGTTCGGGCCAAACGGGCCTTGGTTTATTTCTTTTCTGTTTAAAGTTTTTCTTTTTCTTTTTTCATTTTATTGCACCATTGTAAAGTAACATATATACACAAATATATTTTTTATATGTAATAGACTACATATTAGTTATCTAGTAGGTGTTTCAAATATTTTTGAGTTGATTTACTATTTTCTGTATATTAAATGAATTTCGGCATGGTTTATTGAAATAATTCAAAATTGAACTACGTGTCCATCTAATAATAAACAAACAATTGCAAAAAAATCATATTTAGTCTCATAGTTTTCATTCTAGAACATGTCTTGAAGATAGATGAAAAATTCAACTATCTTCTAGAGATAATTCAAACTTCTATCTCTACATGACCACATAATAATTACAATAATAACCAAATTTGGTCAAAAAATCTACAAATTGATGTGACAACATATTTTTGGTCCATAATCTTGCCATAAATAATTTAGACAGTTTTAGTAAAGTAAGACTATACATCATTTATAATTGGATACTATCATTTATAATTGGATACTATCATTTATAAAGAGAGATATGTAAATTTTATGAACAATGTTACTATCACTTTACCATATGAAGAAATGATCAAAATAAAAGTTATAGATATTGATGAGTTATACAACTTTGTTGTTGATGACTTTTTCAGTTGAAATCATTTAGTACTTGTAAATGTTGTTTGAAGTTGTCATAATTTGAAATTCAAATTCAAATTATTGAAACAAAGTCATATAGCAAAGTGACCAAAATAAACGTTGTACATATTGATGAGTTATACAACTTTGTTGTTGATGACTTTTTCAGTTGAAACCATTTAGTATTTTAAAATGTTATTTGAAGTTGTCATAATATGAAATTCAAATTTTATATAGGTCAATCAAACTTAGATGGAGAAATAACCAAAATAAAATAGGTAGATCTCAATAAGTTATACAACTTTATTTTTTATAGTTGTTTCAAAAAAGTTCATTTAGTATGATAAAATTTGATTCGAAGGTTTAATATTTTGAAATTAATTGAAAGGAGGGAGGCAAAATGGACTTCTTAGCGAGGGAGAAGCAAAAGGCCTTTTACGGGCCAGACCTTTTGCTCATCCCTCTCCGAGAAGTCCATTTTTGTCCCTCCTTTTAATTAATTTCAAAATATTAAACCTTTGAATCGAATTTTATCTTATTAAATGAACTTCTGTGAAAATGTTGTCAAAAACAAAGTTGTAGAACTTATTGATATATACCAATTTTATTTTGGTTATTTCTCCATCTGAGTTTAATTGACCTATATAAAATTTGAATTCCAAATTAGGACAACTTCAAACAACATTTTCAAATAATAAATGATTTCAATAGAAAAAGTCATCAACAACAAAATTGTATAAATCATCAATATCTACAACTTTTGTTTTGGTCATTTTGCTATATGATTCTGTTTCAATGATTCAAATTTGAATTTCAAATTATGACAACCGCAAACAACATTTTCAAATACTAAATGATTTCAACTGAAAAAGTAACCAACATCAAAGTTGTATAACTCATCAATATATATAACTTTTATTTTGGTCATTTCTTCATCCGATAGAATGGCAGTAACATTGTTCACAAAATTTACATATCTCTTATATGGTTTTGAAGTATTTAAATCGCGACGAAATTGTTATAACGTCACAGATTTTGGGCCGGTTTATGACGAAATCGATAAACTGTCGCGGATTATGGGCCTTGTATCCATAATTGCATATATGTGACGATCTCTGAAAAAATCATGAAAATTTCGTCAAATTTCGTCACAGATTAAATAGATTCTTGTAGTGTATAAATATATGTATTGCATGAGCCAAACTCATGAGGGAAGCAAGCCTTCAGCATGACATGCTTAATGTTTGGATCGGCATACAATTGGACTGAATTGGATTGGATTCTTCGGACAAACTTTTGGTTGGGATTGGACATACGACTTTTAGTAGTTGGACTCTATTTGGATTGCTTTGCCTGGATTCAGATATAAGTATATTACCAGGTCAATGTGCAATATAAATGTTAGATTGTTTTACTCCCATGCCTCATAAAACAATGAAAAGCAGATATAAATCGAATGTTAGATTGTTTTACTTCTTTCAGGGACAAGGAATCGCTGGAGATAAGTGCTGAAGCTGAACCAACAATAGAAGGAACAGAATCCTGTCCCTTAACATCCTAGCTTCCTGAACCAGCGCATGGGTGTTCCACACAATTTATATATCAACCAGCAGGGTCATCCACTCTTTGCTCGTACTCATGCAGTTCTATCCCCTCACAATGAGTTTTATTAGCTCCGCGTTGCTACTTTGCTAGTACAAAGGATATCTCTAAAATTTCGCAAAAAAGGACATCTCTAAAAAAAACAAAGATCCAAGCACGTCAACTTTATGAAATTCTATTAGCTGCCGTGATGTTGTAGTGTTATTCCGACAACTTTGGTGGCTTGTCTAAAAAATATAATAACATTGGAACTTTAACCATGCAGAATAGATAATATTGAATCTGTCTGATAAAGTCATGATTCTTGCTCCAATCACACAAACTCTGATTATCAGACAGTAATTTTTTATTACGAAACATGGACTAATTATTTTTTGAACGGAGCCGGCAAGGGATATATATAGGGAAGTAATTACAGCAGAAAGATTACATAGGCCTCAAGCCTAAAAAGGAGGAAAATGAAACTAATAGACTACTCAGCCAACAAAGAATTTTCTCCTTAGTAGCTGACTTCACTGTCACAGTCATCAGCTTTAATTCTTTTTCAAAAATAAATCTCCAAGTAGCAAAGGATAACACCCCCCCATCAAAGATGATGCTATTCCTCAAACACCAAATCGACCAACAAGCCACAATGACAATTTCTCTGAAGATAGCACGCCCAAAAGTTTGTCTGGCAAGGATTATCATGTCCAATGTGTCCAAAGATGTATCCCAGTGGATATCTAAAAAAAGCCAACAGGCTTGGCTGAGGGGCAGTCAAAGAATAGATGCTTCCTGGTTTCTTCAAGATTCTCCACACAGAGCACACAATTATATGAGTCAAGGTGCATTTCTTTCCTTCTCAACAAGTTCCTTGTATTCAGACGATCTCTCAATACAAGCCAAAAAAAGAACCTTTGCTTGTTCTGTACTCTAGATTTCCATAACCATTTGAAAAGAGGGGAAGCAGGGATAGAACCCCTAAGCTGAGTGTATGCCTTCTTTGTTGAAAACTCTGATGATCCCCAAATGTAACTCCACTGATCTGACAGCTCATCATCCAGGTTCAGATCAATAATGAGGCTCAAAAGATCAAAAAGCTGTTCTGAGGCCACTTCAGATAAAGGAAGAAAAAATTTCTGGGGCAAAGGTTTGGTCAAGAAGTGTCTGACTGAGATCTGATCATTTCTGGCAAATGAGAACAGCTGCGGGAATCTCGACTTGATGATCCCCAGATCCCAAAGGTCCTGCCAAAACACTACTGAATCCCCTCTCTGGGCTGTACATGAAGCAATCATGAAGAACTTTCCTGATAGGGCCATTATATCCCTCCACTAGAAGGAGCCGACCTGTGATCAAGCATGTGGGGGTTTTCCTGAACTGTAAAGGTGTTTCCAAGTGAGGTGGACCCAAGGTAGATGGACTAATTATTACTGTTGTATTTCAAACAATGCATTGACCATATGGAGCAATGAAAAATTAATCAAAAAATGATTCATATATTCAGAGAGGAGTGCTTTTCTAAATTCAGGCCGCAAAAAGATTTTATAGTAATTATAAGACTGGTTAACAAATTCTGAATGATCTCAGAACCTAGAGATCCACATTAAACTGCAGGGTATCTTTCATGATGACTTGTAGCCATAACATGCTCAACTGTTTTAATCCTACCATACTCTCACAAGCCAGAACAGTAATAATATGCAACAAATTCTATGGACTTGACCATCAAAGAATGCTTGTTCCATGAAGTGAGCCTAGCTCAACTAGTGATAGTAGGACGTGTGGTTGTGCATAATAACCACCCAAGTTCGAGTCCTCTCCAACTAAATTTAGGTGACTATTTTATTCTTAATGAAAAGCAGGCTAGTTCCTCTAGGTTGGTTCTCATATATATATATTTTTCAAAGAATGCTTGTTCCGATTAAAATTCACAGCAGACTATGCAAAGCAAATGGTGCATTCAACTCCAAGACATTCGAAAACTACTACCACATAAGTTCCTTTCCCTGTTTTAATCTAAGCTTTGAATGGTTGAACCTGGGAAAATAAATTAAGTTCAAGAATCCTGCCCTTAAATCTCCAGTTCTGCATTCTCAGAATGGCATCAACTGGAATAATGACAGGGAATTTTATTGTCTGGGCTCAGGGACGCTATGTGGGTGTGACGAACCGGATTCTCACCAACGAGAACCCGACTCCCTGTACCCTTGAGATAGTCCCAGGAATAGCAGCTATCTCGTACAGAACTCATCTCAGTCGAATATCACATCCATACAACGATAAAAGATTCATTACATGACTCATATAAAGACAAAGCGTCTGATACAAGCCCTCTGGGCTAAAACGACAATAGGAAACATCTGCGCAGCGGTAGCTAGAACGGCAGGGACCACTCCTCCACAGGCATCCTTGAGCGTAGCGCACACCCTTCAGTCGTACCACCCGTCCTGGTTGAACTCGTGGTCGGGGTCTTCACCTGAGAACCCAAAGTCTGTCCCCAAGGGAATGGGACAGGTCCACGTCACCAACCATAATATGATGCAAGCTTTAAAGTGGCCTATTCTAAGGTATAGAAGTAATCAAGGTTTAAGCCAGGGTTTCTTATGCAAGCAGCAGCGATAACCCAATTTCATCTCAACACCAACTCCTGCTCACACACACATCCATCCGCTCCCCAAAACCAACCATCAGCCTCACATTTCCCATCGGGCTCGTCCTGCCATGGCAGGTTCCCGCAAATCATTATCCACCAACACCTTTCACTCACTAGTCGACTCGGTGAGCTCCCTCCCCACCTCGTCTCAACAGCCTCAGCTGGACCAATCTCTCATAACCCGAATCAAGGATGGGGTAAGATAGCAGTTTCCCATGCTAGCCGGGGCTTCTCAGAAATGGGTCGTCCGTAACCGTGGACACGGCTATACGTATAGTTTACACTCTGCAGAGGTGGCACTCCAGGAATCCATCCGGGCTGCAAGGCTAGTCCGCAACCAACCTGAGACACAGCCCACAGCAAAGACCCTAAACAGTAGCGGCGCCAATCCTGTCTCCCTGGGCTCGGGAAACATCCGATCTAACATCTGCCCCAGGGTCGTGAAACCTTCCCACCGGGGCCAGTCGGGGGCCGTGGTAAATCAGGGAGATTACGCCGCAACGAATCCCCCCTACACATATCAAACTCGATTCTCCTACAGTCTCGGCGCCGCACTAGAGTAGGCTTGCTGGAACCCTCCCCATACTGGGTAGATGGTGAGCACGGTAATTCCCAAGTCCAAAGTGGGGGCACGACTCGGTCCTTAATTGTTCGGTAAAGCGAGTATCTGCATCACAAGCGATCCGCCGCAACGGTCCGCAATCGGCACCCATAACAGGTATTGCCGCCCAAACTCCTCAGGTACTCACCGAGTACCAATCCCCAGTAACCAGTAACCATGTACCCGCAACAGGTACCCCATAGGGACTGCCCGAGTGCAGCCCCTCAGCACCTCGATCAACGATCGAGTTGTTATTACTCGCTTACACCGCCTAGCTGCGCTACTCCTCCCAAACCACCCACAACTCACGCCAAGAGGATCAAACACAACCATCCCAACACATGCATAGCATAGCATATTTATAAAGTGAGTAGTAGGTAGCAAGGTAACAGGATAATATCAAAGGCAGTGCAGGTTTATCATGCGAGTAAAGTAAAGCGCTAGCAGACTAGTTTGCATGTCTAATAGGTATTTCAGAGATGGTCGGGCGTGAACCTGGGCAAAGGTCTTCGTCCTCGTCGAAGCAGTTGTTGTAGTAGTCCGGCTCCTCCTGACTCTCCGGAGCTCCTAGGGGCGCGGAAAGAAAATAAGACGCGGCTACTAGCAAAGAAACACTAAGACAGCGATGAAAGAAGACTCAAATAACACCAAACTCTATACTAACGCGTAGATCATGATTTTAGAAAAATATAGAAACTGGTTTCATATTTTTCTGAGCTACGGTTGATTTATTATTAATTTCCGAAGTTTAAATCATTTTCTGAAAATATTAAATAATTTCCGGAAAAGAAAACAGACAAATAATTAGCCTGCTGACGTCAGCATGACGTCATGCTGACGTCAGCAGTGGGGTCCGCCTAGGATGACGTCAGCAGTGGGCCCTGCTGACGTCAGCGTTGACCGGTCAACGGTCAACGGTCAACGGGGTCAACGGTCAGCGGGGTCAACTCTGGTCAGTGGGCCCCATGTGTCAGTGACTCACAGAGTATGACAGGTGGGTCCCATACGTCAGCGCTGTTAAAAAGAAAAAGAAAAAGAATAAACGATGGCTGGGCTGGAATTGGGCCGAAAGCGAATGGGCCGGAAGAGTTCAAGGGTGTAAACCAGACTTAAACGCGAGAATTCGGCCCACGAAGGGGGTGGCTGTTGGATCGGGTCTGGTGGACTGAGTCCATGGTGAACCGTGAGATGGGTCTACGTGAGCTGGGTGCATGGGATCAGGGTGTGGCCGAATTGGGATCTTCTGTGCGTGGCCGTGTGGCGACTTGGTGTGGTCTTGCGTGTGGCATGGCCACGGCGCGACGCGACGCGCGCGCGACGCGCTCTGGAACGCGCCGGCGGCGACGGTCGACGGCGGTTATCGCCGGAGAAGGCTCGGCTTGGGTCAAGATCGGCCGGGACATCTTCGCTAGGGTTAGGCGGTCACGGACGGGGTGAACAAGGCTCGGATTGGGTTCGGATTGGGCCCTCCCGACGCGGACAGCGGCGGCTCGGCCATGAACGCCGGCGAGCACGACGGCGACACGGGGTTTTGGCGCAAAAGTGCTCGGAAAGGGGATGTGCATGTGCGCGTGCAGTTCCAGCAGCTGCTGGAACGCACCTGGGTGCACACGCGCGGGCTCGTGGTCGCCCACGGCCGCGCGTGGCCTCGGCGTTCGCGCGCGCGGCGAGCAAGGCTCGGCCGCGGCGGGCCTCGGCTGCGGGTACAAGCGACGGCGGGTTGCGGGTGCGACAGCGGCGTTGGGTTCCTGCAGAAGACACGCACAGCTCGAAGGCTGGCAACACAGAGAAAGGCTAGGCTCGACGAGCTCGCGCGGTGGCGGAAATCGGCCGGAGACAGAGAAGATGGGGGAACTCGGCGGCGCTCACCTAGGGGTCACGTCGTCGAACGCTGCAGCTCGGGGAAGGCTCGACGCAGTCCGGCGGTGCTCGTGCGCTTCCTCTCGTCCCTGGTCCGGCTCCTCATCGGCGAGTCCACGGACGGCGGCGCTCCGGTGCTCGGTGTCGACGCGGGGAAGGCGAGCGGCTCCTCTTCTTCCCTCGGCTTCTCCTCCACTGGCTTCCTCGACTCCCTTCCCCACTCCTCCCCCCTCGAATTGGATCTGGAGACCCCCACGGGGCTGCGGCGGCTTGAACAGGGAGAAGGCCGGCGGGGGTGCTTTATAGGGCGGCGGCTAGGGCTTCGCGGCACGGACGGCGAGATGGGAGTTGGGGACGGCCGCGGACACGTGTTGCCATCGCAACGGGCCGCACAGGAGGTCGGGTGGTTGGGTCACGGGCGCTCGGCCGCGGGAGAGAGAGCGCGGCGTCGCGAGGAAGGAGATGACGCGAGGAGAGGGGTAAAGCTGACAGGTGGGGTCCGGCGGTCAGTGAGAGAGCGAGCGACGCGGAGGCGACGCGGTGAAGGGGAGATGGTTGGGCCGCTGCTGGGCCGAATGGCCGAGCAGGCCGGTTGGCCGGTTGGATCGGAAAAGGAGAGTTTAGGGTGGAAAGATGGACTTGGCTTCGGAAATTCGGCCCACGAACAGGAATGAGATTGGAAATTAGTTTAGTCAATTAGAGTTTGAATTCAAATCTAGAATTTGAATTCAAACCAACCAAAAATCCAAATAAAACCAAATAAATCCAAATCACACTATTTCATCCTTAACACTTCAAATTGATTTTAAATTTGAAATTAAATTGCCTAAGAATTTAGGGAGCAAATAGAAGACACTCTTATATGTTTGTTTGCATGCACGCAATTTCACCAAAAATTTTTAAATTCGCATTTTTGCACTCAACAAAACCTATACGAAATTTTAGGGTTGTTACAGTCTCCCCCCCTCACAAGAATCTCGTCCTCGAGATTTGTGATTACCTAAGGTTTAAACAGGTGGGGGTATTCCTCCTTCAGCACTGACTCCTTTTCCCAAGTGGCTTCCCTTTCTGAGTGATTGCTCCACTGTACTTTGCAAAACGGGATAGCTGTGCTTCTGGTCTCTTTGACTGCTCTGTCTAGGATCCTCTCTGGGTACTCCAGATACTCCAAGGTGTCTTGTAGGTCTAGTGCTTCTGTTTTGATCTCATGTTCTGGTACTCTCAGACACTTTCTCAGCTGAGATACATGGAACACTGGGTGTACTCCCGCTAGTTCCTCTGGTAGGTCTAGCTTGTAGGCTAGCTTTCCTACTCTCTCCAGTATCTGGTATGGTCCAACAAAACGGGGTGTTAGCTTTCCTTTCACCTGGAATCTCTTATGCCCTCTGAGGGGTGACACTTTTAGATAGACGAAGTCTCCTACTTCGAACTCCAGATCTCGTCTCCTTTTATCTGCATAGCTCTTTTGTCTGCTCTGAGCTGCCTTCAGGTGCTCTCGGATCTTGGCCACATTTTCTTCTGCCTCTACAATCATGTCAGGTCCAAAGAATGTTCGTTCTCCCACCTCTGACCACATTAGAGGTGTTCTGCACTTTCTGCCATAAAGTGCCTCAAAGGGTGACATCTGTAGGCTGGCCTGGTAACTGTTGTTGTAGGAGAACTCTGCGTAAGATAGACTCTTCTCCCAGTCTGTGCTGTAAGCTAGAACACTTGCCCTCAACAAATCTTCGAGAACTTGGTTCACTCTTTCGGTCTGCCCGTTTGTCTGAGGGTGGTAAGCTGTGCTATACTCCAAGGTTGTTCCGATGGCTTGATGTAGGCTTTGCCAGAATTGAGCTGTGAATTGGGGTCCTCTGTCTGACACAATGCTTCTTGGTGCCCCATGCAGCTTAAGAATGTTGTCTATGTATAGCTCTGCTAGTTTGCTTACTGAGTGTGTGCTTTTGACTGGTATAAAGTGAGCTACTTTCGTTAATCGATCAACTATGACCCAAATGGCATCATTTCCTTTCTGAGTGCGAGGTAGGCCAACCACGAAGTCCATGCTGATATCTTCCCACTTCCATATTGGAATTTCCAGTGGTTTCAGCAGTCCTGCTGGTCTTTGATGTTCTGCTTTGATTCTTCGACAAGAGTCGCACTTGGCTACATACTCTGCTATGTCCTCTCTCATTTTCTTCCACCAGAACTTATCCTTCAGATCCTGATAC
Organism: Echinochloa phyllopogon; assembly: GCA_033239725.1. Taxonomy (NCBI): domain Eukaryota; kingdom Viridiplantae; phylum Streptophyta; class Magnoliopsida; order Poales; family Poaceae; genus Echinochloa; species Echinochloa phyllopogon. Next base: position 13,821,455 of record BTCW01000015.1, on the reverse strand, counting down.
ATCTTAGTGCATCCTGGGTGTATTGAGTACTTGGACTCGTGAGCTTCTGAGAGAATTGTTCTCCTGATTTCCTCGTCCTGTGGTACACAAATACGATCCTTCAGCCATACTGTCCCTGCTGCATCAATCCGGTAGTCAGGTGCTGCTCCTCGTTGAATATCCTCTTTTACTTCTTGGATTTCTGGACACTTCCCCTGAGCTTCTTTGATTCGGTCTTCTAGGTTATACTTCACTCTCATTTCCTGGGGTTTTCCTTCTTCTACTAGCTCGAGTTTCAACATGTACAATTCCTTTGCTAGTTCTGGCTGACTTTCTTCTATCATCAAGCTGTTGCAATAATTCTTTCGGCTCAAGGCATCTGCCACGACATTAGCTTTGCCAGGATGGTAATATATCTCCAAATCGTAATCTTTGATCAGTTCTAACCATCTTCTTTGCCTCATGTTCAGTTCAGATTGGGTGAAGAAATACTTCAAACTTTTGTGATCAGTGTAAATATCGCACTTGTTGCCAATCAGATAGTGCCTCCAGATCTTCAATGCATGTACCACTGCTGCCAGTTCTAAGTCGTGCGTGGGGTAGTTTTCCTCATGTTTCCTCAGCTGCCTCGACGCATAAGCAACAACCTTGCCTTCTTGCATCAGAACACATCCCAAACCTTGTCTTGAAGCATCGCAGTAGACTACGAAATCTTTGCGAATATCTGGCAGGGTCAATACTGGAGTTGTAGTGAGTTTGTGCTTGAGTTCTTGGAAACTTCTTTCACATTTGTCCGTCCACTCAAATGGGACATTGTTCTTGAGTAGTTCGGTCATTGGCTTGGCAATCTTGGAGAAGTTCTCAATGAATCTTCTATAGTATCCTGCCAATCCCAGAAAGCTTCGGATTTCTGTAACACTCTTCGGCTGCTTCCATTCTGCTACCGCCTCAATCTTTTCTGGGTCGACTGCTACGCCCTCAGCTGTCAACACGTGACCCAAAAAGGCTACTTTCTCTAACCAAAATTCACACTTGCTGAACTTTCCGTAGAGTTGATGCTGCCTCAGCCTCTCTAGTACAATCCTCAGATGCTTCTCATGTTCTTCGGCTGTTTCTGAGTAGACTAGTATGTCGTCAATGAACACCACTACGAACTTGTCTAGTTCCTCCATGAATACCTTGTTCATCATGTTCATGAAGTAAGCAGGTGCGTTGGTCAATCCAAAAGACACAACGGTGAACTCGTACTGCCCGTACCGAGTCACAAAAGCTGTCTTGGGAATGTCACCTTCTCTAATCTTCATTTGGTGGTATCCCGATCTCAGATCAATCTTACTGAAGTACTTGGCTTTCTTTAACTGATCTAGCAAGTCGTCAATCCGAGGTAATGGGTACTTGTTCTTGATCGTCACTGCGTTCAGGGATCGATAGTCTACGCACATGCGCATTGATCCATCTTTCTTCTTCACAAACAACACTGGCGATCCCCATGGGGATGCACTTGGTCGAATCACACCACTTTCAAGCATCTCCTTCAGCTGCTTCTTGAGCTCTTCCAGCTCTTCCACTGACATTCTGTACGGCCTCTTAGCAATAGGCCCTGTGCCTGGTTGTAGTTCGATTATGAACTCTACGTCTCGGTCTGGTGGTAGTCCTGGTAGTTCCTCGGGAAACACGTCCGGGTACTCACATACTACAGGTACTTCTTCGATCGTCTGTTTCTCAATGGAGTATACCAACTGTCTCAGAATACATGTTCTGGATCTCTTCCCTGTTCTTCTTTGTGGCTCTGCTGTTACTTTGACTCCGCTAGGGTGTGTCAACTCAACTGTTCTGGGTGAGCAACTGATTATTCCTTTGTGCTCTGTAAGCCAATCCATTCCTAGTATCACGTCAATTCCATCTGATTCCAGGACTGTCAAGTTTCCTTCGAACTCCTGGCCTCCTATCATCAGTCTAACTGCGGGGCACTCTAAAGTGCACCTAAGCTCTCCTAAGGGAGAAGTAGTGACTATAGGTCTAGCTTTAGGTATTGTCGGGGGTGACTGCTCTCTTACAAACTTTGTCGAGATATAAGATCCAGTTGCTCCAGAGTCAAACAATATCAAAGCTGGAATGCCATTTACTAAAAACTCACCGAGCACAACGTCGGGAGCGTTCTCGGCTTCTTCCTCTGTCAAGTGGTTGAGGCGTCCTCTTTGTGCTGTTGCTGGCTGCCTGTCCTGTCCTCCAGGTGCCGGTGCCTTGGCTGGGGTTTGTTTGTTCTTCTTCTCCGGACAGTCAAAGGACTTGTGACCGGGCTTCCCACAAGCAAAACAGACCATTGTGGTCCCTCCACCAATTCTGGGAGTGTTGTTCGGCTTCCAGTTGGGGTTTCCCTGACTTGAGTAGCTGCTGTTTCTGTTACCAAAGCTGTTGTAGTTGTTACCTCTGCTGCCAAAACTGTTGCTGTTACTGCCTCGGTTACCCTGGTAGCTGTTTCTGTTGAACCCTGAGCTTCCTTGGTTGTTGCTCTGCTGAAAGCTTCTCCTGAGCATGTTGCTCTGGCCACTCCTCGGCCTCTGACTTAGTCTGTGGTTGTGCAACTGTTCAGCCTTTCTTTTCTTCTCTCGCCAGGTATCTTCAAGTCCCACTCTTTCCTTCTCAACTGCGATAGCCCTGTCAATCAGCTCTCTGAGTGACCTGTGTGAACTCGCTGCGAGTGCTGTCCTCAGACCTCTGTGTAAACCACGCTGGAACCAAAACTGCTTCTTTTTCTCAGTGTTGACGTCTTCAGGAGCGTACCTTGACATCTTAGCAAAGTGTCGAGCGTACTCAGCTACAGACAAACTTCCTTGGGTCATTGTCCTGAATTCCATTGCTTTATGCACCATGACTTGTTCTGGTATGTGGTATTCCTTGAAAGCTTCACAAAACTCTAGCCAGGTGATCTGAGCTGGGTTCGCGTGAGAGTCACAGTAGCTCTCCCACCACGCTTTCGCTGCTCCTTCAAGTTGGTGTGCCGCAAGGGCCACACATTCCTCTTCAGTGTAGTCTGTCAGGTCCAGCTTCGTCTCGATGGTACGCAACCAATCGTGTGCATCGAGTGGTTCGTCCGAGTAGTCGAAGGTGGGTGCTTTCAGCCTGATGAACCTTTCAATCTTCCTTTGTAGGTCTTCCTCACGGTGTCCCTGACGGTTCTGGTTCTGGTTTCCCTGCATCTGTTGCATAGCTTGCATCATCTGTGTGTTGGCCTGTGCCATCTGTTGCATCAGCTGTGTCTGAGTAGTCATCACTTCTGCCAAGTTAGGCGGTGGCGGTGGTTGCTGGTTGTTCTGCTGGTTCTGCTGAGGTTCCACTGCTGGTTCTTCCATTTCCACTTCTTGTTCTTCTCCTGGTGCGTTGTTCTCGGGCTGGAGCACGCCTGCTGCGCGTCCACGACCTCTGCCTCTAACTGCAACTGCTGCTCTTCCACGACCTCGACCTCTGACACGTCCTCTGCCTCTAACTGCCATTTCTGCCTCTTCTTGCTCAGCTTCCTCAAAACGTGCAAGCAGTCGGTTGGATCTTCGGATCGACATCTTGCTGTATATTTCATTAAGCAGATTTAGTGGCGGTCGGTAATGGTTAGGTTAGCGTAACTAGAGTAGGAGCTGCACCCAAGAAAAAGACTCAACACTAAAGTACACTCAAGATGAACAACAATAAAACTGCAAGAACAGCCAAAAAGGATCGATCACTCATTACAGCATTACACCCTAGACATGTGTACTATCCCGAGGTCAGCTCCTGAAACCTTGAGGATTAGTACATCTAAGCGAATGCTACATCGTGGCTGAGCCAAAAGGTGGTCATGATCTACTAAGTCTAATCATCTACTCACGAAGATAGATGCAACTCTCATCATCTGCTGACAACTGCTGATACTGTGTACTGCATCTGTCTCATACTGCTGAAAGTGCTTGTGAGGCGCGCTGCCAACCTCACAGCCTCAGTCTCTGTCTGCTGCTTGATCACTGCCTGTTGTCTCGGTGGGTGTCCGTGAGGCGCGCTGCCAACCTCACTATGTCCATCTCAGGTTCTGTCAACTGCTTCTCTAAGTGTGCCAGTTCTTGTCTCAGCCTTGTCATCTCTGGAGTAAAGGTTCGAGCCTCAGGTGGTGGTATCGGCTCAACTCGGCTGGGTGAGACTCTGTAGTTCTCTGTCCTGGGTTCAACTCTGCGTTCTTCCGGTAGTCCTTGGTTCACTGTGATCATTTCTGCTACCCTTTTCCTGTCTGATCTTACCCAACTACTAAGGGTCCTTCGAGCTTCATCCTTTGCCATGATCTGTTGAAGACTTAGGTACTTCATCAGCTGGTAGTTTCGTCCACTCTTCTCTTTGTAGCTATCCACCTCTTCTTGAAGTTCTGAGTTGAGACTGTCCAACCAGTGTACTTCTTCCTTCAGACCTTCTATCTCTTCTTCCTTGGCTGCTAGTTCCTTGTCTTTTTCTGTGAGTTGATCTTCCAGGCGGACATCTCGAGCTTGGTGAGTTGCTCGGATCAGTCCTGCCAACTGCCTGTTGTTTCGAGCTTCGTAGTTCAAGATTCTGACTTCCCTTGTTTTAGCTCTGAGTTGCTCCTCAAGTAAGGCGATCCTGTTGTCCTTCTCCATCAGTTGGATATCCTGCTTCCATACCCTCTCTTTCAGCTTGGCAACTTTCTCTTCTAGGCCAATGTTCAAGTACTCCTGCTCAATCATGCACTGAACTGAGGTCCGCAGGGTCACGTTCCGCTCTCGGTCTGCTGCGTGAGCCTGCAAGCTGACTGCGTCTCTGTCTGTCGGATCTTCAAGAGCTCGCGGTAGGTACCGGAAACGAGTGTGGCTGAGCTGACTCTGGTACACAAGTGTGGCAAGTCGGAGTATCCTCATAGCTATAGTCTGCACTGCCCGACTGAAAGTGCTCTCGCTGGTAGCTGCTCGTAGCATCAGTGACCTTGGTCGTCCAGGGATATTGGGTACAACCATCTGCAACCGGGTGTGTACTCCCTCACCAGGTCCGTAGGTCCATCCCTCGTAGAAGACATTGTCCACATCTATCCCCACTGTACGCAACACCTCCCTCAGTAGTACTGCCAAACCTCCACAGTCTGCTCCTGTAGTCCTGATCTCCCGTCGTTCATCTGCTGATCTTCCTTCCATCTGCCAGACAGTTAGTGGGTTGTTAGTAAGTTAGCAAGTTAGTAAGGTAAGGTAAGGGTAAAAGTTTTGTAAATAGATGAGATGTACTTATAAATAGTTTTCAAATAGTCCAAGGGGTTTCATATAGAATAGAGGACTCAGTTAGAGCTTCTGTCCTAAGTTTCCGTTCTAAGGGTTACGCGCTACGGTCAAGTATGGCTCTGACACCAACTGTGACGAACCGGATTCTCACCAACGAGAACCCGACTCCCTGTACCCTTGAGATAGTCCCAGGAATAGCAGCTATCTCGTACAGAACTCATCTCAGTCGAATATCACATCCATACAACGATAAAAGATTCATTACATGACTCATATAAAGACAAAGCGTCTGATACAAGCCCTCTGGGCTAAAACGACAATAGGAAACATCTGCGCAGCGGTAGCTAGAACGGCAGGGACCACTCCTCCACAGGCATCCTTGAGCGTAGCGCACACCCTTCAGTCGTACCACCCGTCCTGGTTGAACTCGTGGTCGGGGTCTTCACCTGAGAACCCAAAGTCTGTCCCCAAGGGAATGGGACAGGTCCACGTCACCAACCATAATATGATGCAAGCTTTAAAGTGGCCTATTCTAAGGTATAGAAGTAATCAAGGTTTAAGCCAGGGTTTCTTATGCAAGCAGCAGCGATAACCCAATTTCATCTCAACACCAACTCCTGCTCACACACACATCCATCCGCTCCCCAAAACCAACCATCAGCCTCACATTTCCCATCGGGCTCGTCCTGCCATGGCAGGTTCCCGCAAATCATTATCCACCAACACCTTTCACTCACTAGTCGACTCGGTGAGCTCCCTCCCCACCTCGTCTCAACAGCCTCAGCTGGACCAATCTCTCATAACCCGAATCAAGGATGGGGTAAGATAGCAGTTTCCCATGCTAGCCGGGGCTTCTCAGAAATGGGTCGTCCGTAACCGTGGACACGGCTATACGTATAGTTTACACTCTGCAGAGGTGGCACTCCAGGAATCCATCCGGGCTGCAAGGCTAGTCCGCAACCAACCTGAGACACAGCCCACAGCAAAGACCCTAAACAGTAGCGGCGCCAATCCTGTCTCCCTGGGCTCGGGAAACATCCGATCTAACATCTGCCCCAGGGTCGTGAAACCTTCCCACCGGGGCCAGTCGGGGGCCGTGGTAAATCAGGGAGATTACGCCGCAACGAATCCCCCCTACACATATCAAACTCGATTCTCCTACAGTCTCGGCGCCGCACTAGAGTAGGCTTGCTGGAACCCTCCCCATACTGGGTAGATGGTGAGCACGGTAATTCCCAAGTCCAAAGTGGGGGCACGACTCGGTCCTTAATTGTTCGGTAAAGCGAGTATCTGCATCACAAGCGATCCGCCGCAACGGTCCGCAATCGGCACCCATAACAGGTATTGCCGCCCAAACTCCTCAGGTACTCACCGAGTACCAATCCCCAGTAACCAGTAACCATGTACCCGCAACAGGTACCCCATAGGGACTGCCCGAGTGCAGCCCCTCAGCACCTCGATCAACGATCGAGTTGTTATTACTCGCTTACACCGCCTAGCTGCGCTACTCCTCCCAAACCACCCACAACTCACGCCAAGAGGATCAAACACAACCATCCCAACACATGCATAGCATAGCATATTTATAAAGTGAGTAGTAGGTAGCAAGGTAACAGGATAATATCAAAGGCAGTGCAGGTTTATCATGCGAGTAAAGTAAAGCGCTAGCAGACTAGTTTGCATGTCTAATAGGTATTTCAGAGATGGTCGGGCGTGAACCTGGGCAAAGGTCTTCGTCCTCGTCGAAGCAGTTGTTGTAGTAGTCCGGCTCCTCCTGACTCTCCGGAGCTCCTAGGGGCGCGGAAAGAAAATAAGACGCGGCTACTAGCAAAGAAACACTAAGACAGCGACGAAAGAAGACTCAAATAACACCAAACTCTATACTAACGCGTAGATCATGATTTTAGAAAAATATAGAAACTGGTTTCATATTTTTCTGAGCTACGGTTGATTTATTATTAATTTCCGAAGTTTAAATCATTTTCTGAAAATATTAAATAATTTCCGGAAAAGAAAACAGACAAATAATTAGCCTGCTGACGTCAGCATGACGTCATGCTGACGTCAGCAGTGGGGTCCGCCTAGGATGACGTCAGCAGTGGGCCCTGCTGACGTCAGCGTTGACCGGTCAACGGTCAACGGTCAACGGGGTCAACGGTCAGCGGGGTCAACTCTGGTCAGTGGGCCCCATGTGTCAGTGACTCACAGAGTATGACAGGTGGGTCCCATACGTCAGCGCTGTTAAAAAGAAAAAGAAAAAGAATAAACGATGGCTGGGCTGGAATTGGGCCGAAAGCGAATGGGCCGGAAGAGTTCAAGGGTGTAAACCAGACTTAAACGCGAGAATTCGGCCCACGAAGGGGGTGGCTGTTGGATCGGGTCTGGTGGACTGAGTCCATGGTGAACCGTGAGATGTGTCTACGTGAGCTGGGTGCATGGGATCAGGGTGTGGCCGAACTGGGATCTTCTGTGTGTGGCCGTGTGGCGACTTGGTGTGGTCTTGCGTGTGGCATGGCCACGGCGCGACGCGACGCGCGCGCGACGCGCTCTGGAACGCGCCGGCGGCGACGGTCGACGGCGGTTATCGCCGGAGAAGGCTCGGCTTGGGTCAAGATCGGCCGGGACATCTTCGCTAGGGTTAGGCGGTCACAGACGGGGTGAACAAGGCTCGGATTGGGTTCGGATTGGGCCCTCCCGACGCGGACAGCGGCGGCTCGGCCATGAACGCCGGCGAGCACGACCGCGACACGGGGTTTTGGCGCAAAAGTGCTCGGAAAGGGGATGTGCATGTGCGCGTGCAGTTCCAGCAGCTGCTGGAACGCACCTGGGTGCACACGCGCGGGCTCGTGGTCGCCCACGGCCGCGCGTGGCCTCGGCGTTCGCGCGCGCGGCGAGCAAGGCTCGGCCGCGGCGGGCCTCGGCTGCGGGTACAAGTGACGGCGGGTTGCGGGTGCGACAGCGGCGTTGGGTTCCTGCAGAAGACACGCACAGCTCGAAGGCTGGCAACACAGAGAAAGGCTAGGCTCGACGAGCTCGCGCGGTGGCGGAAATCGGCCGGAGACAGAGAAGATGGGGGAACTCGGCGGCGCTCACCTAGGGGTCACGTCGTCGAACGCTGCAGCTCGGGGAAGGCTCGACGCAGTCCGGCGGTGCTCGTGCGCTTCCTCTCGTCCCTGGTCCGGCTCCTCGTCGGCGAGTCCACGGACGGCGGCGCTCCGGTGCTCGGTGTCGACGCGGGGAAGGCGAGCGGCTCCTCTTCTTCCCTCGGCTTCTCCTCCACTGGCTTCCTCGACTCCCTTCCCCACTCCTCCCCCCTCGAATTGGATCTGGAGACCCCCACGGGGCTGCGGCGGCTTGAACAGGGAGAAGGCCGGCGGGGGTGCTTTATAGGGCGGTGGCTAGGGCTTCGCGGCACGGACGGCGAGATGGGAGTTGGGGACGGCCGCGGACACGTGTTGCCATCGCAACGGGCCGCACAGGAGGTCGGGTGGTTGGGTCACGGGCGCTCGGCCGCGGGAGAGAGAGCGCGGCGTCGCGAGGAAGGAGATGACGCGAGGAGAGGGGTAAAGCTGACAGGTGGGGTCCGGCGGTCAGTGAGAGAGCGAGCGACGCGGAGGCGACGCGGTGAAGGGGAGATGGTTGGGCCGCTGCTGGGCCGAATGGCCGAGCAGGCCGGTCGGCCGGTTGGATCGGAAAAGGAGAGTTTAGGGTGGAAAGATGGACTTGGCTTCGGAAATTCGGCCCACGAACAGGAATGAGATTGGAAATTAGTTTAGTCAATTAGAGTTTGAATTCAAATCTAGAATTTGAATTCAAACCAACCAAAAATCCAAATAAAACCAAATAAATCCAAATCACACTATTTCATCCTTAACACTTCAAATTGATTTTAAATTTGAAATTAAATTGCCTAAGAATTTAGGGAGCAAATAGAAGACACTCTTATATGTTTGTTTGCATGCACGCAATTTCACCAAAAATTTTTAAATTCGCATTTTTGCACTCAACAAAACCTATACGAAATTTTAGGGTTGTTACAGTGGGGATGGTGAGCAGTTGGCGACCGGTAATTCTGTTCTTGCGCCGGATTTCACTTGGTTCAGCAGCTTCAGTGGGGTCCACAGCACAACATACATCTTTTTTAGATGACAGGACATATTTTTGTTTATACAAAAGTGTTTTTAGCTCCAAAGGGAGTACTAAAGGATCCTATCTTATTTCTTGTATTACCAGGAATTTTGGGTATATTTTGTGAAAAAAAAGAAACACCACCCTTCATTGTTGATAAAACAAAATCCCTATTGTCTCTTTTGGATATGCCTTTTCCCCATAAGGATATTGAATACAACGAACCCTTCTTAGTAGTGCTGTAATTTTGAAAATGAACACACAAATAGCCATCATAAGTAAGTAAATATTTGAAACATAAAAAATGCAGTTATTCCTGCAGTAAAAGAAGCTATTATTCCAAAAACACTGTGAATATAACCAACTATTACTCATGCTTTCATCTTTGGACCAGAAGCAAGCAAAAGGGGGAATACCACAAAGAGAAAGTGTACCACATAAAAAAGTTGTTCTTGTAATTAGAACGTATGTTCTTAAACCACCCATAAGAACCATATTCTGACTTTTATAAGGTGAATATCCAAGAAGAGGTTCCATTGAGTGAATAATGGATCCAGATCCTAAGAACAATAAAGCTTTGGAATAAGCATGAGTGATCAAATGGAATAAAGCAGCTTGATAAGAACCCATACCTAGGACTAACATCATATAACCCAATTGAGATATTGTAGAATAGGCTAAGCTTCTTTTAATACCTCTCTGAGCAAGAGCTAAAGTGGCTCCTAAGAAGAGTGTTAATGTACCGACTAAAGAAATATAACTCATTATTAAGGATAGGGATATAAAAAGAGGAAGAAGTCGAGCTATCAGAAAAATCCCGTGTATAAGAGCCGAAATGGGAGTGCGGTTCCATAGCATCGGGTAACAATACATGAAGAGGGAATTGCGCAGATTTTGCAGCTGCACCAAGGAATAATAAAAAAGCACACAAAGTAGTAAGTAAGGAATTAACCCCATTATTAGGAATCCAGTTTGTTTGCTAAATCAAAAGATTCTCTACTCGATTGTTGTTTTGTCAAAAGTTTCCACTCCGTACTGTCTTCTTTGGTACGTCGTGAGGCTGTGGAAAAAGAACTATAATCATTTAGCACCTCAGTTTCAAGGTGATGCATAACCCCAGCACAGTTGTTCTCCTTGAGCTATCCATAGAGAAGCATGATATTTATTTGTTTCACCCCAATATCTCATGGTGATACCTATGCTTTTCATGTTGGAGTCTATACAAGCTAGGCATAAAGTTGCGAATGCAACGGGATATGTATTATCTTGAAGCGTTACTACTAGCTATAGCGAGAAATGCCCCTAGTTCAGCACCACTTACAAATATATATAGTTGATTGCTGTATGACATGTGAATAGCAGCAACTTCTCCCTGCTGTTTGGCTCATCTAGATTTTGCTCTGTACTCATGCGCGCTTCATGAACTTCCCATATTTATTGATGATTTCTTTTACCAAACACTGAATTATAACACATGTCTGAACCGTTGTCATACAGAGAATACTATCAACACAAAGAAGTCATGTTGAACTGATGCAAGAGCTTGGTGCTGCTGTGGTAGAAATTAAGCAGTATGTGGATGTGTAGCTAAATCATTATTAAAGGATCTGATGTATCTGACAAAATACTAGTGTAACCATCATTTAATTTCTTCCCATGTCAATTGGTGTTAATGAACAAAAAAGGTATGCAGTGATGGTCCCAGATGCAAGGTTGGATGTTTCACATCACAAAGAAGCTGCCCAAGTTCTCAGTCCACTACTAGATTTCAATCCTAGCGGATGGGGCTTGCCACCTTTTAAGGAATAAATAATTTCCATACGAAATATTTGTCTCACCTGATGTCACGTCCTCGGGCGATATGTCTAGTGATCTTGGGTGTCCTAAAATTCATCTTTGAAGAGTTGCACATTTAAATATATTACAAAAGGAAAAGGAGAACTTGGGTCTAGGCTAGTAGCGGTAGAAAAGTGTTGGCGGTCGTTACGGCCTGATTTCCGACCTCCATCCGAGTATAAAATAAACATAATGGAATAATGCACCATAACTATAGGGCTTATCTCTAACCATTTCCATAAATTTTGATGTTTATTTGATTCTAGGAGGCACATGACTAAAGTTGAGGCAAAATCCGCATGGAATGATGGGTTTGGCCGAATCCCGACCGAATCCCGAGATTCGACCGAACTCCATCCTTGAACCCGGGACATACCAAGACATGAAGACATGAAACCCATCAGCACCCCGGGCTTGGATGGACCGCTATGGCTGCCATCAACACGTACCCGGTGGATCAGAAGACGGGAGAAGCCCAAGTCCAACCCAGCCCAGACCGAGGAACCGACCCGTCAACCGACCTAGGAGCTGGACCAGCATGTGGGGGAGCTGAGGCGGTGCAAAGGATGGTTCGGCCGAACACGTGGCGTTCGGCCGAACCATCCCGTTCGCCCGTACCCGTGTAGTTCGGCCAAACGTGGGTTGCACCGCCCTTAGCTGCCTTGGACGCCACTCTGCCTCCACCATCCTTCCTCAGCTATAAATAGAAGCCTCCAGCACCTGTATCAAACACAACACAAGAGAAGAGTTTATTAGCGAAGGGCTGCCACTTTTATACTTAGAAGCTAGGGAGAGAGGAGAGGTGAGCGTCTCGGAGAGGAGCCGGAGTGTCGGCCCATCTTACAGCTATACCTCTACGGATGCGGCTCTGCTTCGAGTAACATCCGGGTCATTTCTAGTAACTCTTGTATCTCTCTCTGATTAATTGAGCATTCATTTTTTACTTCTATATGCTTGCTGATTCTTCGTTCAATGCTTAGTTGATTGGTATAATTATATACTGGTTGCTTGGCTTGGGTGCTGTCACACCTGGTTTTAGAAAACAAACCGAGTGTACACCGTATGTGTGCCAGGATCAAGTTTCACACATACAGTGAGCCAGTAGTGAATAACAGATACAGTATCACGTAAAGTAAACTATATAGATGACTTACAAGTCTATCAGAGTATAGCAAATCCTGGAAACGAAGGCTCCAAACTTCACAGGCAATCGACTGGGGGTTGCGTACGCCTAGAACTCAACATCATCTTCATCAGCTTCATACACCTTCTTCTTCTGAGCAGCAATTAGCAAGGTTGAGTACACTTATGGTTGGTACTCAGCAAGGCCACAAGAAATAACCAGAGACAATTTAATATCAACTTTAAGTAAATTAATCATGCGAGGGTCCAGGCCACTCTTAACCGTAAGTACGGCTGATATATCAGTTTTACACTCTGCAAAGGTTGTACACTTTCACCATAAGCCGCGTAAAAGTACAAAAGAACTTTAAACACAACCATGCTGTGCAGATCAGGCACGCATCACACTACCGAGGTGTGACTGCATAGGGATGCTACGAGACCTTTACAAAGATTCCCTAATAAGTCCAGTACGCTAAGGTTTCAAAATCCAAGCAAAGCATAACCCTCCCTAATGAGGTCTGTCTCTTAGCTAAGCCCACAGCTCAAGAGGACCGGGTTATACCTCATCGAAGTCTCCCCCACTTGCCCTTTCGGTAAGACATGCACAAACTAGAGTTTCTAATTATTCAGCCAAGGCCAGAGCCCATTGACACTCATGGTTGTACTGTTTTCCTGGGTGGTCACTCCATGTTCCAATTAAATCATCATGATAGTGTAATTAATGCATAGGTAGAAAGATGGTTAGGGACACTTGCCTTCATGCAACATAAATACCACTGCTCAAAGTCTTCAACTCTTGCTATTGCTCTTTTAATCTTCAAATCACTCGAACTGCGTCTCTTCTTCTCATAGCAATCATCGAGCACAACCATACAAACATGCAACTATACAAACAAACAAACAAGAACAACTAAGAACAATACACCAATCAAAGGAAAAGCTTTAAAAAGAGCACACTAAAGGATAGTGCTTGGTCAATTCTCGTCACCATCTAATATAGTCTGCTTGTTTATTTTATATCTCGAGTTCTAGACATCTGATTAATGTGATTCCAATTGGGTTAGCTTCAAAATTTGATAATCTATCTTCTGGAAAAATTTCACGATTTTAGGAGCTACTGTCTAGAAACGACACAAGATTTGGTGCACCTTTGAGAATCTGTTTTTTTGAGGGTGAAAATCTCCACTGTGACTTATTGCTATTCTTCACCTCCCTCGGATAGCTTATTTTAGAGGGTTTCGATCCTACAACAAGTTAAATAATACTTCTAATCGTAATTCATGTCGATATGAGTCTATCGCAACGAAAACGGATTAAAACGAATCTAAAACGTGGAAACTATGGACTAAACAAGATTTCCGACGCTTAAAACTAGCAGGGGCTTTCTACGAAAGAGTATAGACTAAACGAATATGGTAGAAAATTACAAAATTCGCTGAGGGTCTTACTGAAAATGTTGAGGCCAAAAACGACGGAAGGCTCGACGCGACGACGAGACGAAGAATGGGCGGTAGTGGAAGATATGGTGGAAGAAGACTACCTTAGGGAATCTCAAACAAAGGGGCCTCTCTGTAAAGGAGTCGATGGTGTGCCTTTTTCAGAGGAGAGGTGGTTCGTATATATAGGGAGAAAAACTCCTAATCTCCATGTTCATTAGCAATATGGGACTAAAGGTGGGTTGCCCCATTTCAATGCGAATGGGCTTTGAAATTTGACCCAATAAAGTGATGGGATGGGTTTGGCCTAAAATTGGGTCAACTTTGGGCCAAGGCTGGTCTACTAAGATTTAGGGTGATTTTAATTTTCGGAATAATTATTTTTCTGGTTATAAAATAATTCCAGAATTGATATTAAAACCAAGAAAAATATTCTGAAATTTCTAAAAAATCCTAGGAAAAATTCCAAAGATAGAGTTGGACATGAGGAACCCAAATAATATATTTGAACCTCACGAAAAGGATTTAGCCCACTCCAAAAATTGAAATTTGCTCTAAGGAAAATAGGAATAAATGCCAGAAAACTCTGAAAAATTTCCATTAGGCTTCTAAAAGCGTTTTTGAAAACTTTACACACATAAAAGGCACTAATTGCAAGAAGCACACATTATTACCACCTATCTTATTTTAATTTAGAAAACAATTTTTGTTCCTGTAGTAAATTCCCTATTAATTATAATAGATCTTGCACAAATTTTTAGAAACTTGAAAAATTATTAAATTAATTAGAGTTTTGTTCACATTCTAAAATTTAGAAATTTTAGGGTGTGACAGGTGCTTATCTTTCTATAGGAGATAAGTATTAACTAACTAGTATAGGCGTGGTGCCTAGACTTGAGGTTAACTTAGTTTGCCCCCGTTGCAACGGAGGTGGTAGCCGTTAGGTGGTGACAGCCCTATACGGTCTTCATAGTCCATCACGTTAGTCCCGGCCTGCAGGAGCCTCCAACGGTTATCGACAACACGCCTTCTCATCCCTTTCTGCGTGTTGTTGGTTCTGTTTCTCGACGCAAGTATCTAGCTGAACCTTCCGATCTGCTCGATTAGTCATTAGAGTGCACCTACCAGATTTGTACCTTCTCTACCCTCTTATTGCTTTTCTTCCCTTTTCTTTGTTGTCATCCACTTCATCCACTCCATTCCACTATCCTTGGACAACTTAGTTTAGAATTAGTTTACTTCTCGTTCCTCGTGGAAATCGATACCTTGAAATACTCCCGGGTGAAAGCTACATCGGTATCCGTCCGCTTGTGGATTTATCTTTAGGCCGTAAGGAGTGCCAACAAAAAGGTAGTAAGCTTTACTAGAGATTTGTTGCTGCTTTTGCTGTGTATACTACTATAGTGGATGAATGTGACTTTTTGTAGTAGTGGTACAATATTTTTCAAAGTCATTATTCATATACATTTCATTTGTAGAAAGGTCGACCCATGTTAAAAGCAGCGAGAACAATCAGAGCATTCTATCCACTTCCTATTTTATCTATACTATAAGAATCTAGTTGTTTTGAGAACACTTCTCATCTAAATAATTCCTATCCATCCCTTACAAATGGCCCACATATCAGGTATAACGGTGGAAAAAAAGTGGAAAAGTTTTCACAAACAAGAAAAAATGATGTTTCTAGAGAGTTTCTATCATTTTGGAAACTTTTCTCACTATGGAATTTTTTACCCATCCCATGTACCCACCAACCAAATAATCTAAAATAACCCCTATAATAAAGGTAGCACGTGTGTGTCATGCGGACATTTTTACTAGTAATAGTAATGCATGAGATGAAAACTGCCGTATATTGCGTGCGTATATGGTGTGTGGACCCCTCGCTGCGGGAGGAGGATGGGGAAAACACCAAAAGCTTATCTTTCAATTTTGTTTAGTGGAATGAGAGATTTATGGCATGTTTGGCATGGTTCCAACTCCACAATTTTATTCTATAACTCTAGTGTCCAAAGAGTAACAGAGTGTCCAAGTCTATTCATACCCCCCCCCCCAAATTAGCACCTCACTTTCAAGGTTATTCATTATTAAAATAGATTCCTATGGATCCAACGAACAAAATAAAATGTCATAATATAAGAAGAGGAAATAACATTGTATTTCCCGTTTCATGAGGATAAACAAAAGTGTTTTTAGCTCCAAAGGGAGTACTAAAGGATCCTATCTTATTTCTTGTATTACCAGGAATTTCGGGTATATTTTGTGAAAAAAAGAAACACCACCCTTCATTGTTGATAAAACAAAATCCCTATTGTCTCTTTTGGGTATGCCCTTTCCCCATAAGGATATTGAATACAATGAACCCTTCTTAGTAGTGCTGTAATTTTGAAAATGAACACACAAATAGCCATCATAAGTAAGTAAATATATTTGAAACAAAAAAATGCAGTTAATCCTGCAGTAAAAGAAGCTATCATTCCAAAAACACTGTGAATATAACCAACTATTACTAAGGCTTTCGTCTTTGGACCAGAAGCAAGCGAGAGGGGGAATACCACAAAGAGAAAGTGTACCACATAAAAAAGTTGTTCTTGTAATTGGAACGTATTTTCTTAAACCACCCATAAGAACCATATTCTGATTTTTATAAGGTGAATATCGAACAAGATGTTCCATTGAGCGAATAATGGATCCAGATCCTACGAACAATAAATCTTTCGAATAAGCATGAGTGATCAAATGGAATAAAGCAACTTGATAAGAACCCATACCTAGGGCTAACATCATATAACCCAATTGAGACATTGTAGAATAGGCTAAGCTTGTTTTCATATCTCTCTGAGCAAGAGCAAAAGTGGCTCCTAAGAAGAGTGTTATTGTACCTACTAAAGAAATATAACTAATTATCAAGGGTAGGGATATGAAAAGAGGAAGAAGTCGAGCTATAAGAAAAATGCCCGCACACCGTACCGAAATGGGAGTGGGTCCTTCCATAGCGTCGGGTAACCATACATGAAGAGGGAATTGTGCAGATCTTGCAACTGCAGCAACAACAACAACAACATAGCCTTTTGTCCCAAGCTAGTTGGGGTAGGCTGCAGATCTTGCAACTGCACCAAGGAATAATAAAAAAACACACAAAGTAGTAAGTTAGGAATTAACCCCATTATTAGGAATCCAGTTTGTTTGCTAAATCAAAAGATTCTCCACTCTATTGTTGATTCGCCAAAATTTTCCACGCTGTGCTGTCTTCTTTGGTACGTCGTGAGGCTGTGGAGAAAGAAATAAAATAATTTGGCACCTCAGTTTCAAGGTCATGCATAACTCCAGCACAATTGTTCTCCTCGAGCTATCCATAGAGAAGCATGATATTTATTTGTTTCACCCCAATATCTCATGGTGATAGCTATGCTTTTCATGTTGAAGTCTATACAAGCTAGGCATAAAGTTGCGAATGCAACGGGATATGTATTATCTTGAAGCGTTACTACTAGCTATAGCGAGAAATGCCCCTAGTTCAGCACCACTTACAAATATATATAGTTGATTGCTGTATGACATGTGAATAGCAGCAACTTTTCCCTGCTGTTTGGCTCATCTAGATTTTGCTCTGTACTCATGTGCGCTTCATGAACTTGCCATATTTATTGATGATTTCTTTTAACAAACTCTGAATTATAATACATGTCTGAACCGTTGTCATACAGAGAATACTGTCAACACAAGGAAGTCATGTTGAACTGATAGAAGAGCTTGATGCTGCTCTGGTAGAAATTAAGCAGTATGTGGATGTGTAGCTAAATCATTATTAACGGATCTGACAAAATACCAGTGTAACCATCATTTATTTTTTTCCCATGTAAATTGGTGTTAATGTATAAAAAAGGCATATTGGATTACATCAACTTATGTTGTTATGTTTGGATTGCTGCTCCTCGGAACTAAGCCAACATTTTTTCCAATGAATTTAGGATGCCAAGTAGATCTAAAAAGTTCACCATTACTCATTCTGTCTTGTATACTATTTTAGCACAAAACTTATTACAAATCCCAATAGTAGAGTTGGTTTGCGTGTTATAACATAGACAATTCTACCATTGTATAGGATAAAGGACAATGCGTCAAATTATCTAGGGGTGTTTGACATGGATCCAACTCTAAACTCTAGCTTTGAGTTGAGTAGATCTAGCCAAACTCCATCTCCATTTAGTGCTGCTAAAGTATGTTGAGGTCCATTAGAGAGCAAGACACATCAACAACATAGCTAAGCCTGAAAAGTGCTAAAATGATTATCTATCTAAGGCAAATTATCCCGAGCTAGAGAGTTATTAGTGCTAAATTAGGCCTAATGTGAGAGAGAACAAGGTTTTACTGCTTAGTGGA
This sequence comes from Echinochloa phyllopogon, assembly GCA_033239725.1. NCBI lineage: Eukaryota > Viridiplantae > Streptophyta > Magnoliopsida > Poales > Poaceae > Echinochloa > Echinochloa phyllopogon. The sequence goes on along the minus strand of BTCW01000015.1, from coordinate 13,803,325 downwards.
GAAATGGGTCCTAGTCCCTGGTTCCCAGCCCCTCCCTAGACTAGGCCTGGCACTAAAGGCCTGGTTCCCAACAGTGATGAATATAAGCACAATTGAAATTACAGGGGAGTTATACATTTGTGTATTGATAACACTACGTGAAAACCTTAGATAGGTTACGCAGCATTGGTAACGGACGCATGAAGCATTGGTAACGGACCCGTTGCAAGGTGACTCGCCGCTCGCCATCGAGTGCATCTCCATTTTGCCATGTTTATCAATTTTTATTCACCGTTGCTACTTCATAGTCATTGACATCTTGTTGGGTACTTGGGTCAGGTGACTCGCCGTCGTGGGGGACCCGCTCCTGTGGTGGCGCCTCGCCGTGGAGCCGCCACTCAGCCACCGGATCACAGACAAGGCGCTCCTCGCGCTCACGGACAGGGCGGGTGGGGGGCTCCAGTCGCTCCACCTCCTCGGGTGCCCCCGCGTCTCTAACGCGGGCCTGCTCCGCGTCGTCCAGCGCAACCCCACCGTCACCAAGGTACCACGATGATGGCCCCCCTGTGCGTGAAACTGGCAGTTAGTATACTTATTGGATTGTTAATGGGTTCACTCGCATGTTACGCTTGGCTGATCAGATCCCTCACTTCCCATTTAAATCCGTTATATTCCTCCATTTTCTCTGATAGCATAGCGGATGCCCATTACGAGGAATGGGTCAGTGAGAGGACCAATGTGATCTTTAAAACAGATATTCTATAAGACGAGCAGTTCCTCTTCACTGGAACTTCACTAGATTGGCAGTGTAGGAGATGACAAGTTTAACTGTTCCATTTTAGTTGTTTACTAATACGAATAGTTCTTGACTAACGGTGTGCTTTTATTGCATTTTGATTGAACCTGACATTTTGGAGACCCTGTCCTGAAATTTATGATAAGGTTCTACATGCTAGAAAATAAATATTGGTGTTGTTGATGTTCTTGACAAAGTTTTTTTTTTTGAGGGCATATGTTCCTGGGAAAGCTAGCCAGCCTCTGTAATACAGTTGTTTTCAAACTTTGACCTCATAAAAATTTCTAATAACAAAGTAGGTAGAAAGGAAAACACATATTTAATTCTTGATATACACATGCAACAAGTGTAGTAGTATTAAGAAACCTAAAAATAAGGGCCATGCACACCTGCAACCGAGTGAAGTGGCCCCTAACTGCCTGATGCAACACAGGGATGATGCAGGTGATAATATGTGATCAACAAGAAAAAATTGTGTATTTGGGACCATGAGCTCATAAAGTAACAGGCAATTAAAGCCCCAGCTGAATCCACTATGCAGGTAACATTTTGATCTTGATAGCTACTCTTCTCTATTAATCATTAGATAGTGAACCCACTGAAAGAGGTTAGTTGGAGCTGCATCATTCTTATATTTAGTCTTGGAGGATTATTTTCTGTCAGGCTACAGTGCGTTGGCATGCATCTAAATGAGGCAATGAGCTTGTGATGTCAGTACTGAGATAATGGCAAGCTAATTCAGATTTTATATACCACTACATGGCATTGCAGCTTCTCTTACGAAAACATTTCTATATGTAGTTGCTACTTCAGATCTTCTTTTCCATTTCTATAAAGTTTCAGAAAAATAACAAAATTTGGCTAAAACACTGTCTGAGATGAGAGGAGGGGAAGCTGGCTCTGCAGCAGTTAATAACAATAAAACAAATGAAAACAACCACTACTTTAAGTTGATTTGGTTTCCATCCCGATGACAAACTGATGCTTAATTAGTACCTGTATATCTTGATGTGCTATGCATTTTTTTCTCGCTCTATATTCTTCTATAAAATGATTTTAACTAACCAACTACACATATAGTCACAATTTGATACATTTGGTTGATTGCAGGAAATTAAGCTCATGTTCGAGTGGTGGAGCACAAGAAAGGTATGCCAAATAAAGATCGAGCTGCAAGGTGTGTGCTATTAAACATTCACTTTTCAATTCGCTTTCCTTGCTATGCATTACCAAAAGGTTGGTTCAATTGAACTGTTTGGGTTAAGTTGTATTTTTCGTCATGTCAAGAATATGTAAGGTTCAGTTCTCATACAATTCTGATTCGGTATGCTGATTATTTTGGTATGTTGTTCTTCTTGTCCTCCATCATGTTTTGTAGGATCTAACCAGAAATTATTTTCATTTGTTCCCTTTTTTTGGTATTAGATTAGTGTCCATCCAATTGTTAGTTGATGAGACTTTCTAACGCTTTTTCCAGACATGGTCCTCCATCATGTTTTGTAGGATCTAACCAGACATGGTGCTCTTTGCTGTGGCTTTGTATGTCTGATTGGTTATGAGACTTTCTAACGCTTTTTCCTTGTTCACCATTTCAGCACAGTGTAGGGTGGTGCAGAGTTGCACTTATCAGTACACTGCTATTCTCCTAGCATTAGAAGAGACGTAAAAGATGCCCAGAAATAATGCCATCACCTGTTTTGAATACAGTTGACATATCAGACGATCCAACCCACTATGCATTTGCAGGTATAGGCAAATTCACTAGGTAACAGTTCCTTCATGTCCACATAGACTAAACTCCTATTGATTTAGTTAACCACTACAATGATTAATAATGGATTTATATAGCTGATCACTTTGTACTTCTATCTGTGTTTGATTGGTCATCAGGTTGTGGTGCAGTTTCATCGCAGATGGTAAGAAATCAAAAGCCAGCTGAGGCACGTAACAATGGCAGAGATACAACAATGTGGTGCTATCAGATTCGTTAGGGATCTTTATTTTGTTTGTGTAATATTTCTTTTTCAAAGGTGGAGAAACCGATGCGTGTAGATGTATATATGTAATATAAAAGAAAATACCATATTTAATTTTTTTGTTTTTTAATCCCACATTGGTAACGGGCAACATGGAAGCCTGTTACCTATATGATGTCATTGGTAACGGGCCTCTGTGTGGCCCGTTACCCTTATTATGTCATTGGTAACGTGTCTTTGTGTGGCCCGTTACCTTTATATTATTGGCTCTATGCCCGTTACTAATCTTTGTTTCTCACGTAGTGTAAGGCCATTCACAATTCTTGAAACTTGATCTCCTCCAAGATGAACCATATAGCCAAGAGAAACCATGTATCAGAATAGAAGAGCTTGCCTCACCCATGAGGCCATGAGTAAATATTTCATAGTAATGAATTAGTCTTTCTACAGAGGTCAATCTTTGCCTATTATACAAGAGGATAGCAAGTTTAAAATTCTGCCTTGGTAGGACATGGATTTCTATTACTATGAAATTCATAAATGAAAATAGAGTAGTTAATGGGAGGGCTACCATTATCCTTTTCTTGTATGTGTTCATAAAAGGAATTTATCCATTTCATGTTTCTAGGTCTAAAAAAGAGCATAGAAACAGATAGAAACTATTGAGTGAAAATTGAAAAGAAATGTAGCTCCAGTTCCTTCAGAAATGGTATGATCTTTGGTGCAAGAAGGGGCGACCATATCATCTTGACTTGGTTCAGCTTCCCCCCCTTTTTTGGAAGAATACCGAGTCAGGTTCTTCTCCTACTTGTATCGGAAGGTTCTTCTCCTACCAATATGGAATCGAACATGCTGAACAAGATCTTCATGAAAAAACACCCGGACTAAAGGTCTGCAAAGTCCAAAAAATTATTGTGGCCCATGGGATTCGGACCCATGACCTCTTGGCTTGCCGTAAGTGTAGCCTCCTAACCACCCTACCTACACAACAAATGTGACTTTAGATTGGATGTTTTTCTTTTGTACTAACCCTAACCCATGGATCGGCGAACCATTTAGTCCGTGTTGGTGGTTTGAACCAAGACTAAAAGACCCTTTAGTCACAAGGATTGAAGGGTGACTTTTAGTCTCCAACCAGGAATAAGGGCCTTGCCCCCTTAGCCATTAGAACCAAACTAATGTTTACATTAGTCCCAAGCCCAATAGAATCACTAATAACCCAGATGTAAAGTCTGTTCTCTAATAGTATACTTTAAGGTTTTTGCATGATCATTTCATTTCGTATGTACAAAGAAAATAACTAGTCATTTCAACAATATATTCAATAATCAAACCAAGGGTGAGAATGACAATCCATAGAATCCTCTTTTCCGGAGCTGGAGCACCCATCGTATCCAAACACGCCCATCCACGTGATTCCAATTCCACCCAGAGCCTGCTCTACCTAGAGTTTAGAGTTATAGAATAAAATTGTGGAGTTGGAACCATGCCAAACATGCCATAAATCTCTCACTCATCTAAACAAAATTGAAAGATAATCTTTTGGTGTTTTCCCCATGCTCCTCCTCCTGCAGCGAGGGGTCCACACACCATATACGCACGCAATACATGACAGTTATCATCTCTTGCATTACTATTACTAGCAAAAATGTCCGCATGACACACGCGTGCTACCTTTATTATAGGGGTTATTTTAGACTATTTGGTTGGTGGGTGTATGTGGTGGCTAGAAATATTCCATGGTGAGAAATGTAATGTCAAAATGATATAAACTCTCTAGAAATATTGTTTTTTCTTGTTTGTGAAAACTTTCCACGTCTTTTCCATCGTCAGACCTGATATGTGGGCCATCTGTAAGGGGTGGGTAGGAATTATTTAAATGAGAATTGTTCTAAAAAGAATTAGATTCTTATTTTTAGAAAAAGGAAAATATTGATATTCCAGCCTCTGCATCGAAAAGAAACATACATCTATCATTATTACACAAAAGAAAAAACTCCATTCCTAAAAGCACACAGGCCTAGGAAAAAGAAGCAGAAAAGAAAAAAAAGAGCTACCACCATTATTAGCTCCAAACTACCAACATAAAAAAGACATGTCCAAACCATACGTCCTGACACATCTTCTACGACCAAAAACACATAGCCAACGGTGGTGTTTCATGCACCTAACCCTGAATCCACTCAGAGCTGTCACTAACAAGGCCGTTGTCTTCATCCGGCTCCAATTAACCAGCTTTAAATATCGTTGGCACAATCAACCGGTGTAGAACTGGATCATAGATGAGTAAGATAAGCCTGGTGTCTTGCTGAACGAACACCACTGTGTCCAGTATGCTAATCGCTGTGTAACCTTGACCAAGAATGGACCCAGTAGACTCGCCATCCATTTCCTCGCCACAGTGCTTGCAGTCGCCGCAGCTTAACAGAGCATCAAATTCCACAACGACGCCTCCAAGGAGGGAAGCGACGCCGATTGCGCCGCTATCGCCTGACCCAAAGACCAAGGCTTTACACCCAGGAAAGTATGCAGAGAAGCCACCGCTGCTATCGTCGCCCGTCAATTCGTGCGAGGTGAAGAAACACCCCTTGCGCGACGAGCGCAACACTTTCGTTGCACGAAATCCGGTGAACGGAGGGGATCCCCCACTCACCGCCGCCAGCCAAGAAGCCCCCGAGGGTGGCTGCACGGCGACGCCGCGGATCCGGGGACGGCCGGCAGATGGCCAGCGGCCCCGACGGCGCGGGGAAGTCGACGGTGGTGGCGAAGGGCGACCAGAGCGACGGGCGAAGAGGACTAAGGCGACTGGCGAGGAACATCCGCATGGCACCGCCGCCGATGATGAACGACCAGGGAATAATCAGATCTAGGGTTGGTGGTGGTGCTACAGGTGGAGGAGCGACTGAAGGGATGGAAGGGAGTGGGGAAGGAGGGGGCCGCCGCCGCCACGAGCCGACGGCAGCGGCCGGCGCAAATCGGAGAGACCGCCCCGGCGGCGGGGGGGCGCGTCTCCCTCGAGTCGCCTGGTGGCGACGCGAGGGTCACGGGTCCTTCCGTGGGTCTTTGTGTGTCTGCTCTGATTCTTATAGTATAGATAAAATAGGAAGTGGATATAATGCTCTGATTGTTCTCGCTACTTTTAACATGGGTCGACCTTTCTACAAATGAAATGTATATGAATGGTGAGTTTGAAAAATACTGCACCACTACTACAAAAAGTCACATTCGTCCACTACAGTAGAATACACCGCAGCAGCAACAAATCTCTAGTAAAGCTTACTACCTTTTTTACCACTACTAGCCTAGACTCAAGTTCTCCTTTTCCTTTTGTAATATATTTAAATGTGCAACTCTTGAAAGATGAATTTTAGGACACCCAAGCTCACTAGACATATCGCGCTAGGACGTGACATGAGGTGAGGCAAATATGATATATTTCGTATGGAAATTATCTATTCCTTGAAAGGTGGCAAGCCCCATCCGCTAGGATTGAAATCTTGTAGTGAACTGAGAACTTGGTCAGCTTCGTTGTGATGTGAAACATCCAACCTTGCATCTGGGACCATCACTGCATACCTGCAAAAGGAAGAAAATAAAAGTAAGTCCGCCAGTCTAAAGGTATGGGAAAATGGAATATGCCTAACCAGAAACAAACTCTTACATTCCAGCAGTTTTAGCTGCTGCCACACCCAATGGTGCATCTTCAAAAACCAAGCAATTACTGGGTTCTACATCACACTAACAAAGTGCACGATTGTATCAGGGAATAAAGACATCACTTGATCCAACATCCTAAAGGAACAATGCAATTATAATTATTTCTGTTTGGTTGATTCAAATACCCCAAACCTCCTCATGGCAGTAAGGAAAATATCAGGAGATGGCTTGCCTGCCTTCACGTCTGGATCATCCCCCGTGACAATATGATGCATCAGGGAAAATATTTCCTGGTGGTTCTCTGTCTTTAGTGCAAAGTGATGTTTATTGGTTCTGTAAGCCGCAGCAAACAAAACATCATTCATGGGAGTCTAATTCTAATTCACAAAAAGTTGTATGAAACATTCTAGAATTATTGGCAATGTACAAGGCTAAGCTAAGTAGATCATAACATGTGAAGAAATTACCCTGTGGCAACGGCTAGTGGTATTCCATTAGTATGGAGATGATGGATCAAGCGTAGTACTCCTGCAAAAAGAGACTAATTGACCAGCAGACATATCTAATTCGGTAAGGTACACTAGGAACATGTTCCTCTGATCCTCTCAGTTTTTTATTAAATAATTCAGTACTGCGAATATATCAGTTTTTGCTTTACTGGAGATATTGTAACATCCCTTTCCAAAATCGAATATGTGCACACCAATGAGTATTAAATTGCCATGGAAAACAGAACAATAAACTGGCTCTAGGACAATTCAAAAGTGCAGCAGTTGCTGACTATAAGATGGAATTCCCTTGTTCTCCTGCAATGCATGATGTTTTTTCTTTTTTATTAAGACATGTACAACAATTTCGTGGGACAAGCAAATGCCTCCGTATCACATTTAGAAGTCGTTTTGGCCAACATCACGGTCTTCAAAATGTAACTTTGACTTCTTATTTTTACAGAAATAATATATGTATATTTTTATAAAAATATTTTTTAAGACAAATCTATTCATATAGTTTTTGCACTCACAAACTCAACGACTTAAAGTTATTCATAATTTATATTTCCAATCTTTGACTAAAATCTTGTCCAAAACGATTTCTAAATGTGATACCGAGGAGGGAGTACTCCAAATGTCATGCGACCATGCTAAATTGGCAAAGAAATTGTCCCAGACACAAAGAAGTTTGAGAGACTATCTTTGTTGCACACCTGGCATGGCAGCGCAGGAGGGCAAGAGCTCCCTGAGCATGGTCTCGCGCTCCTCGAGGAACTGCTCCGGCGTGAGCAGGCCGGTGAGGCCGCACTCCTCGAACAAGATGCGCGTCGACTCCGCCGTCGTCTTTCCCATCATCTTGGCCTTGAGGGACCAGTCGAACACCTTGCCGTACCTCGCCAGGATCTTCTCCTGAACCGCCGTGTAGAATCCCTCCGTGTCTGCACCCGCCGGCACCGGAGAAACCATCATGAGATTGGGAGAAGAACATCGGCAAGAACCCATCTGTTGGCCAAGAAACAGGGGAAAGAGGGAAGCAGACGAGAGAAGATACCCAGGAGGAGGCCGTCCATGTCGAAGATGACGTGCGAGATCGCGACCCTGGGCGGCGACGCCGCCGCGGCGGCGGGTATCGCGTCGTCGGCGTCGGCGGATGGCATTGGCGCGTGCTGTGAGGCGGGGAGAGATCTGAGCGGTAGTGGTTATCGTGGGGATCTCGTCTGCTTATTGGTCTCTGCTGCTGCGAATCTCCAAAGCCGACGGTGACGTTTTCAAATTGGGGTGACATCATCAAGTGGCATACTGGGCTGTGCGGGCCGAAATGAAAAACTTTGGGCCTGAGTTTTGGGATCATGACGATGATGATCAGGGGTCAACCCAATGCAAAGGCCATGGAAGTAAAGAAGACTGACAACTTAGGTTCCAGCCATGGTGGATGTACCTGGCCTAAATGACTTAGGTTACGAAGGTCATAGTTGGTAATCTTTTTACGATGGTCGAAGAAAAAATAGATGGCTTACGTCGCTCTATCTGATGGAGGATAAGCAGAGAGGTATCAAGAGGTAGCTAGTAGTAGAGAGACGACTCACTCCGGGCGGCGTGGCGCGGGGCCCTAGGCGGCGTGGCCGTGCCGGTGGGTTGGTTTGGTCTGGTCTGGTCTTCAACGTGCGTCGGTCAGCAGCAATAGCACGGTGCGCTCTCACGGATCTTAGTAGAAAAAGATGTGCTGAAAGGTTACTCAGCTAGCTTCCACTGGTCAGTTCACTTTACCTTTGAACGTGGCGGTGGATGCTTGTACGTACGACTCCATTAACCAGGGTTTACTTCTTTGCAGTGAAAAAGAAAAGAGAATACGGCAGTAGACAAATATAGACAAAAGCGTGCCTTTTGTTCTAGAGGACAAGTGATAAAGCAGTACTCCACTTGTCTATCCCACTGCAACGAGCAAATCCTTCGATCACGCACTATCGGAAATCCCCTGTACCGTGTGCTCGGGCATTTGCCGTGTGCTAAATATCGGGCACATGGCAAACACAAGCTTTGCCGTGTGTCACAAAAAAGGCACACGGCAAAACAAAGACACACGGCATATCGAGTATTTGCCGTGTGCCCAAGTCAAAGGCGGCTATGCCACGTCTTTGCCGTGTGCCAAGCACATGGCACACGGCAAAGGTTCACGCCGATGGCCGCCGTGAATCTTTGCCGTGTGCCTGCCATCTGGCACACGGCAAACACTATTTTTTATCGTGTGTCTTTCGTTTTTACCGAGTGTTTTCTTGAAACACTCGGCAAATATTAAAAAAATATTTATTTTTCTTTCAAAATTTTATTACTATATATGTACATTATGTTTAACTCTATGTTTGAATTTGGTGTATTTTTGGGTCGTTTTGCTATATTTAGTTATTTGATTTCATTAAATTGGTTTGTTGGAAATAATTTAAATTTGAACTACAAGTGTCTCGAATCATAGAATTTAACGAAACAAAAAATGATATTCACGTTATTGATCATGATGTGAAGCCGTATCTAGGAAATGCAAAGAAATTTCGAGAATTTTGTCTAAGAACCATAGTAACGAACGTGCAGACGCATTGTTTTAAAATTCTATAAAAACAAACAAAGTCTAAAAATCCTAAGATTTGTCGTCAACTCAAGATTTCACGCATACGGGCTGTGGTAAAAAAATGAGAAGCGTTCACGTACGCTGTATACAAATCAAAATATCTACGGAGAAGATCCATAGAGTTGAAATTTAGGTTTGACTTCAAAACTTTTTGTATATGCAATAGACAGTTTAGAATGCTTTGTGCCAGGTTTTGGTTATTTTTTGAATCCGTTTGATAATTTTTAATTTTTTCTGCCGTAAAAGAATTTCATGTCATAAACATGGAAACACATGAAATAATAGATTTTTTGCACAAAATCATAAAATATGAATTGTTGAGCCACTGTGGGAAGGCAAACAATGTGACAAAGTTATTTAAATGTGAATTATTGGAGTAGTTTAGGCCAAAGTTTGAAAAAATGTGAATTTTGAATATTGCCGCGTGCTGGCACACGGCAAACCCTTTGCCATGGGCCGGCACACGGCAAAGGGCCGGGGACTTAGCCCCGTCAGCCCACCCGGCCCGCCCCATGCACACACCCGTCTCCCCCGGCCGCCGCTTCCGCCACGCAGCCCCACCCGCGCGCCACCGCCGCCGTACGCGCCCCCCGCCCCGCCCCTCGCCCCCAGCCGCCGCCCCCGTCGCTCCCGCCCCCGGCCGCCGCCCCCGCTTTTGCCCGAGCGCGCCCCGGCCGATGCGCCCCCGCCCTGCCGCGGCCCTCCCGCGGCCGCCCCCGGCATGATCCACCGCCGCCCCGTCTCCATGCCCCGCAGCCCCACGCACACACCCGTCGTCCCCAGCCGCCGCTCCCACCGACGCCCCCAGCCGCCGCTCCCACCACGCCGCCCCACCCGCGCCCCATCACCGCCGTACGCGCCCCCCGCCCCTCCCCTCGCCCCCGGATGCCGCCCCCGCCGCTCCCGCCCCCGGCTGCCGCCCCCGCCCCACCACCGCCGTGCCCCGCCGCTCTCGGCCCCGGCCGTCGCCTCTGCTCCGGCCCCCGCGCGCCCCCGCCCCGGCGCGCCCCCGCCCCGCCGCGGCCCTCTCACGGCCGCCCCCGGCCTGACCCGCCGCCACCCCCGTCTCCACGCCCCGGCGACCCGTGCCGTTGGCCGCGCCGCCCTCCCGCCGCCCTCCCCGGCGCCCCCACTGCCCTGGCGCCCTCCCGCCGCCGCCCGCCCTGGCTGACCCCGACACTCGACGCCCCCCCTCGACGCGCCGCTGCCCCGCCCCGACGACCGTCCCGGCACCGTTGCTATTCCGGAGCCCCGTCCTGGACGCCGAGGTCCCCCGACGCCGCCCCTGTCCCGGCCGAACGTTCGCGTGTCGTAGGTGAGCACAATAGATAGATGTCTGTCCGGCCATGGAGCCGTTGTGTTTGTGCGGCCATCGAGCCGTTGTGTCTGAGCGGCCTTGGTGCCGATATTTTCTTGTAGGTTTGGGGTTTTGGATACCTCCCATTATAGGGGAGGTGCTGTCAAAATTTTTAAGTGACACCACTGTTTTCTTGTTTTTTTAGGATAGGCTTTTTCCCACCGTCGGCCCTGCCCCGATCGCCCCGTCCTCGGTTTGCATGCCGTCTGCACCGACACGAGCTTCACCGCCTCGTCCGCCGTCAAGCTGTGATTATAAGGTCAAGTCATTTGCTGCTTATGACGTGAATGAATATCGCTTTCATAAAACAAGGCACGAGCAGAGTCGGCCCAATCGAAGAACCACCAATTCGGGAGTCTTTACTTCAGGAGACGATGGGCTCGAGTACTATGGAAGAGTTGAAGAAATATATGAACTCGACTTTCATGGCTCACAACGTCTTAAACCTGTCATATTCAAATGCCATTGGTTTGATCTTCAAGTTGTGAGATGCTACCCAAACCTTGGGTTAGTCGAAATTCGACAGTCGTCCGTGTACCCAGGAGATGATGTCTATATTGTGGCTCAACAAGCCACCCAAGTTTATTATATGTCTTACCCTTGCAAAAAGGAAAAAAATCTTGATGGTTGGGATGTTGTGTACAGGGTATCGCCACACTATAAACTACCTGTACCAAACAATGAAGATTACAACATAGACCCAAACACCTATGTTGAGGAATTTTTTCAAGAAGATGAGCTTTCTGGGAGTTTCACGATCGACTTAACAGATGTGATGGAAGTAGATAATTCAAGTGTTGCTCTTGAGGATGTCGGAGATGATGTTCATAACCTCAAGGACATAGAATTACTTCAAAAGCTACATTTGGGCGAGGATAGTGATGGTGATAGTGATGGTCCTTTGGAGGCAGGCGTTGATCATATAGAGATGCGTGATAGTGATGATGAGACATATGATCCGGCTATTTCGGACCATGATGATTATTTTTAATAAATGTATGAGCCTTATTATGTTATTTTATTATTGTGATATTGAATTTTGAATACATGTACTGATTGGTTTACTTTTTTGAATTTCAGGCGATTGATCGAAGATGGTGGGGCGCGGCGGAGGTGTACTGAGGTCGCTCATGGAGGTACTCGGCAGATCTCGCGGCAGTGGTGAGTCGTCCCGGTCTACTCAACGGAGGCGGAAGGGAGCGAGTTCGGCGCCTGCTCCTCCTGCTGCAGTAGCCGAGGCTGAGGACTCGGGCACGGCTCGAGGGAGGAGGGGAAGAGGGCACCTCGGAGGAGGTCACCCTCGCCTGAGGTGGAGGAGGAGGAGGAGGAGGAGGGGGAGGAGGAGCAGGAGGAGGAGGAGGGTGAGGAGGAACAGCAGGAGGAGGTGAAGCAGGAGGACGAGGACGAGGTACCTGAGGCGATTGCCTTGGGCGACTACTGTTTGGCTGCGAGGAGGAGGTGGAGCAGGAGCCAGGCACTACTGTTTGGTTGCGAGGACCGTCGAAGCTTCCGGACCGGCCGATACCTTTGGAGGGACGGCCGATGATTCTACCTGACGGGAAAAGGTAAGTAACATTTGCAGTTATGACCACGTTTTCTTTTGAAAATCACAATTGAATCTAATCATTCGTCTTAATCGTTTTTTAGGAACTTTACTGTCATCGCCCTAGGTACTCACAACCGCCTGCCCAATGGTATCCTGGGGCTCCTCTTCAAGCTTCACTACCCTGGCGCGCGGACGATTGCCGGGAGCCTTCAGCCAGTGACGTCGTGGGCCCGGTACCGCGACTATGCCGATGCACTAGATCGGGACAGCAGGATCTTTGCGGACAAGGCGCAGCGGGTCCTAGGCGAGTTTTGGGTAAGTCCTGAACTACATTTCTCAAAACATTACATCCATTAGACATTCTTCAAATAATAACATAATGTTTATGTGCAGGATTTCTACATATGCGAGCCGGGAGTGATGGCCAGCGCGCTTTAGACGGCATCCACAGCGTGCACCAAGCTGGTGTCGGATATGATGTACGAGGCCCGCGTCCAGGCCATCGTGACATACAAAGGCCGACACAAAGGACTGGTGGTGAAGAAACTAGAGGCAAGAAACATGAGGCTGACCCGGGAGGAATTCATGAGGGTAAAATAGTAATACTAACTTTTTATGAGATGAAGCGTGCTCCATGTGATATTCTTATATGTCATGTTCTCGATTACGTCCAGGTGCCTCCGTGGTGGTGCGCAAAACATATGCAGTGCTGGGGATTGATCATTGCCAAGTGGTGCGCTGAGGGTTGGGTGGAGATCGACAACTCATGTCATGCGCGACGTTTGATGATGCCAGGTGCAGCACACCATCAAGGCAACCGTCACCTCGGCGCGTACGTGAAGAAATGTGTATGTACATGTGTCCATTCTTTATTCTAACACTCAATTATATATAATCTCTGATCACAATGCCTTTATTTTCGCAGTCGCGGTCACATGGTGACCAGCCTTGCTCCCAGCTCCAGGCATGGGCTTTGGCCCATAAGGGCAGGGCGACGTCCGACGTCACCTTCAACCCAGAAGATGGGCCCGAGGCCTACAGCAACGCGACCATCCACAGCCGCCTCAGTGACTACAGCGCGATGGCAAGGGAGGTCCATGGCCCAGAGTTCGATCCGGTCACCCAGCCCATTGATGGAGAAGTCGTCATGAGGGTGAGAGGAGGCAAGAAGCATGGCCGCTACTGGGTTTGCGACCCCGTTGTTGACAGGAGCAGTACTCCTACTCTCTCTCAGATTCGAGCTCAGAGCACCAGCTCAAGCCCGGCCATACGCACACGGCCAGACGCCGTCACGGCCCAAATGGAGGCACTCGAGGTTATTTTTGTTTCAACCGTCGTTCATTGATCTTTCCATATGTTTGTTTTGTATTCTAACATTTGATCAAATATTGCAGGCAAGATTTAAAGCTCGGGAGGAGGATCAATAGAGGAAGTGGGAGGCAGAGCAGGCGAACTTGGTGGACGAGTTTTGGTGCTAGCAGGAGGCCGATCGTAGGAAACTCGAGGAGGCCTGGGCATACATGACTATTCTAGGGCAGAGGATGGGTCAACCGCCGCCAGCTTACAGTCCATCAGCTTCACGGGCTGCTTCACTTACTCCTGTGAGTCACTTCAGAGCCTTCTACTTTCATTTCACTTAGCAATTAGAACGACAACATAGAGCTACAATGACTTCGAACTAATGACCTAGGGTAGTACAATGACTATGAGCTTAGGATATACCTTAACACATGAAATAATTTTGAACTATGTGCAGAATCAATCGACGACATCGTGTGAGGGGCCTGTTGCAGGACAGGGAGAAATGTCGCCTCAGTACCCTCCGATGCAGCCTTCTACGTGGCCTTTGCAGCCTACGTGGTTGCCTGGGGCGCCGGGACCGTGGTCGCAGCCTTCGCAGCCTACATGGATGCTTGTGGGGTCGGGACATTGGGTGCAGGCTCCGCCTAGGGGGCCTGGGGGCCCGGGAAAGTCGTCGCAGCCGCCATCGCCGGCCGAGTGAGTTGTTTGTGGACTTGGATGTATCAGGTGGACTTGTACAACGTTATTTGCATTTGGACTTGCTTGTGCACTCGTATGGACTTGAACAACGTTGTTTGTGCACTTTTTATGCATTTGTGAATTATAACTGCCTGTGATGTGTATGGTGATGGTTATGGATGATATTATGTATGCCTGTGATGGTTATTGTGATATATAAATGCCTGTAATGATTTTGTGCTGTTTGAGGGTCTCATTTACGTCGAAATGTAAAATAAACAGACCCCTGTATGGACACTTTGCCGTGTGCCTGGGCCCGACACACGACAAAGTGACCACACCTGGCCCAGGCATGGTCAGTTTGCCGTGTGCCAGGCGTAGCACACGGCAAACTAAACAAGCTTTGCCGTGTGCCTGGGCCTGGCACACGGCAAAGTGACCATGCCTGGGCCAGGTGTGGTCACTTTGCCGTGTGCCAGGCCCAGGCACGCGACAAAGCTCGGACAGTTTGCCGTGTGTCTGGCCGTCACGACCCACGACAAAGCTCGCCGTCGCCGTTAACGGCCGTCAGCCTGGGCTGGGCTTTGCAGTGGGCCTTTTTGACACACGGCAGTGCCTTTGCCGTGTGCCCAACAAATGGCCGCCTTTGCCGGCCGCTGTTTGCCGTGTGGGGCACACGGTAATGCCTTTGCCGTGTGCAATAGTGACTTTGCCGTGTGCCGTAGGCACACGGTAAATTGGCGGATTCCAGTAGTGACTATGGATGTGCAAGGCTGAAAGCATGGCACACTGGTGATGAACAAGTGGTACCGCTGGTCAGGAACTCATGGAGGATCACTGTTTTCGATTTAACGCATCGCAAGTAGCGCGGCTAAGTCAAGGGTAAAGCCAGGCCGGTGAGGAGAAAGTCAACTGGTACTTGGCCGGGAAGCCCTTGATCCCACGCATGATCTCGTGGCCCGAGTACCAGCCGATGTCGCTGCACGGGAAGTTCCCTCTGCTCGACAGCGCCAGGGAGATGTTGATGCCCGTGTCGTCCAGGAAGTAGACGCCCTCATCCTGGGACCCGGCAAACTGGGACGCTTCGAACGCCCTGGAGCACCATCGCGCCAGGAAGCAGGCACGGTGGTCCTAAGGTTTTTGGGGCACGGGGCGAGACTCAAACTAGGGGCCCTTAATAATAATAATAATAATAATAATAATAATAATAATAATAATAATAATAATAATGTCTGTATGAAAAATGTCTCCCATTGTCATTCAAAAGAAAAACAATATTTTCGTCTCGTATAGGCCCCTTCTCTACTAGTATGTCCCCTGTCTTGTTATCAATATTACCCTAATTTACTTAATCATAGATTACCTCACTAAAAACTAAAACTGGTTCGTCATCAAGATTAACACTTTCTGTAGGAGATGAATGAAATATTGGCTCTTGATCACACACATTGTTATCATCGGCGTCGATGTCAAAATTTTCTTGTGATGTTGGGCCATGACTTCTGGTTCTGGAACAACTATTGCTAATTCATCTGGATTTCTTAAAGTTGAAGTGCTCATATTTCTGGTAAAAAATTTGTCCAGAGCTCCTCTCTGTAATTGTATGAACTCAACTTCTTGTTTCTTCTTCTTCCTTTTCTCACCGCCGGATGGATATTTTCTAGATGATGACATGATAGTGCTTTGTACTTAAAATAAAAAAAAGAAAAATCTCAGTGCTGATCATTGTATGCACTATGCAGCATGCCATATGGAGAAGGTCTGAAGGTGATCACCTCTGTTGTGGTTATGGCGCACTGGCCATCGAGCTCGAGCGTAGATGTCTCTGCGTCGAATCGGCGACGGCGATGCGGCCGTGTGGCGACCGGCGCGGCGCCGCAACGGCGCCCGACGGGCGGCAGCGATGCGGTGGGCGGCAGCAACGTGATGGCGATGCGTGTGCGTGAGTGCGCGCGGCGGCCACGGAGCGACGAGGGGCCCTTGCCTTTCGCCGCAATCAGATTAAAATCGAGCGACGGCCGGCGTGCGACGTGCGATGCGAAGACCGAAGAGACGGGCGCAAGCAGACGTGGTAATTACTCCGTAGATTGGAACTTTGGAAGTTGAAACGAGTAACCCGAAGAGCCTTAAGTTTCAGAGTTAGGCCCTGTTTATTTCTCACGCGCTAAATTTTAGCGCCGTCACATCGGATATAAATATGTTAATTAGGAGTATTAAATATAGATTAATTTAAAAATCCATTACATAAATGAGGAGTAATTTATGAGACGAATCTATTAAGCCTAATTACACTATGATTAGACAATGTAATGCTACAGTAAACGTACGGTAATTATGTATTAGTTATAGTAAAATTAGGCTTGTTAGGTTCGTCTCGCGAAATAGACATGGCTTATGTAATTAGTTTTATAATTAGTTTATGTTTAATACATATATTTATCACTTATTTAAAGTGCTAAACTTTAGCACATGGATCCAAACACCACCTTATACTACATATTACCTATAGTACCGGATACTATAGGTACCTGGGTCCTAGGGTGGGGCCCCTTGGAATCGGGGGCCTGGGGCAGCCACCCCTCTCGCCCCACTAGGACCGGGCCTGCCAGGAAGAGCACGCTCCCGTCGAGGCCGCAGTCGCCGAGCCGCACCCACGACGTCGCGTGCTCGCAACTGGGAAGCGCCTCCACCGCTAGCTCCAAGACCTCGAACCTGAGCACCGTCGCCGCGCCGCCGTGCCGGACGACGAAGGGGAAGTAACGTAGGACCATCAGCAGCTTCCCGCGAGACTCCACCCGGTAGCGGCTCACGCCAGCGGACGAAGATGGCTCCGGCGCCGGCGCTAGCGCATTGACCTGCCGCTGCATCCGGTAGGACCTCCACACCATCCTGAGGGCTGGCGCGCCGTCCTCCACGAACACCATGATGGCCTCATCGCCGGTGACGGCGTGGGAGCCCCGCACGGCTTCGTCGTCGTGGTACAGGATGTTCTGGAGCCCGTGCACCGCCTCGGAGAGGCCAGCCACCGGCTCTCCATCCGTGGCTGGACGAACGCAAGGTTGGAGACGCCGGAGACGAGCACAGTGGCGACGCACCCCGCGAGGCGGGCAGCGCCGAGAGCGTGATGGCACGAACGATGAGGCAGGTGGTGATGCCATGTCTGGGGACCCGCATCCAGTCGGGCAGGGGCACCCACGCGTAGGAGAAGACGTTGACGAGCGCGTACGCGCGCCAGCCGTTGGCGGTGACGGCGAGCCAGCCACCAGCATGGGAGCCGCAGAGGCGAACGGCGTGGGCGCCGTAGCACAGGGCGAGGCGGCGGTGGGCGGAGCCCTCGACGAGGCTGACGAAGCAGGGCGTGTGGGCGGACGAAGGTGGAATGACAGTGTTACCCTCGAGGATTAAAATTAACTAATGGAATTAATTTGAATAGGTATCAAAAGTTACTAGAGTTATCTCCCAACCACCGTAAAATGACTTGTTGACGTATGCAGAGAAGGTAGCGGGGGGGGGGTCCTATTTGCCGGGTGCGCTTGGATGGCGCACTAGCAACCATACTGGAAGAATTAGCATAACGAAATGTGTCGGTAGCAGTGGACCGCGGGGGTGTCGAAAGGAACTGCTACGCTGCCCCCCGGCGTGTCGCTCCCACAGGCGGCGACCCGGGGGTTTCCCAGCGCCTCACCGCCGGTAGGCTCCCTCCCCACCCCCTCCTCGCCGTCGCCCGAGCGGCCAGCCGGAAGTCCAGCACCCGCGAGGAGGGTGACGGCGAGGCTCTCGTCCGGTCAGACAAGGCCACATCGTGCGGGCAGCGCCGCCTTCTTCTCCGATGAGGACATGGCTGCTCCGACGTCCGGGTGGCCAGATCTGCGGTTCCTCGTGGTGGATTTGTTGCCTGCCATGGTGGATCTACTACTTGGGGCTGCGGCAGCGCGGGCTTCGGAACACCCAAGGTAGCGGCGGCGCACGGCGCGAGGAACGAGGGTCGCGCACGCGAGGGAGCGCGGGGGCATACGACAGCGGCGGCCCGCGGCGCGCAAGGCGGGAGGGCTGCATGGCTGCGGTGGCCGGCCCGCGCATGGTCCCAACGGCAGACTGCAAGGTGGCCGGCGCCCGCGTTGGCATGGACGAGGAGGTCGTGCGATGCGGCAGCATGTGCGGCCGGGCAAGTGGCGTTGCGGTGGTGCGTAAGTGCTCATCCCTCACACTACAAACGGTCGCGGCCAACGTCGCAACTCAACCTGCCCTCTGCCACCGCGGCGGCGTTGTGTGGGCGACTTTGTGCTTGATGGGTCCTTCATCCTCGCTAAGGCCTTACCGCCGCTGTCGGGTGGTTCGGTCGTCCTTCGGTGTCTGCTGTTGTGATGTTTTGAATGTGCAGGAGCTTCGGGCGAAAGCCTAACCCGGCTACAGTGTCGGTGTCAGCAACGACGGCGTCATCAAACGTCGTTTAACCTCCTTGGAGGCGTTTGTTGGGATGCTTCATGCTTGGTTATTGATTTTCTAGGTGACAACCTTCTTCCGGCTTTTCGGAGGGGCGGCGACGGTGGCTTCGACTTCGTATCCTTCTTGGAGGCGTCGCTTTGGAAATCATGTTGACCTTCTTCACCTGTGGTGGAACTGCTAGGCGAGCGATAGAAAGCAAGTGTTCAAATCCGATATCGAGTTTCTAAGCAAACGAAAGATGGATGGATTGACGCTACATAATGAGACCGCAAGTTTAAAGCCTGAATGAAGAAGAAGAATGAAGCTTAGCCTTCTCTTTTTTTCTGTCTTAGAGCTCCGTTTCTTATTTCTTTGTGTTCCTCAGTATAGAGGTTGAGTCTAAGAACTCGTGTATCATGTAACTTTTGGTTGCGTATATCCACTTGCGGATATAGAGGCCGGATTTTAATCCTTAATCTAAAAAAGCAACCCCGATTGGAGTGTGCATTTCCCTTTGGCAAAATGCAAGCATCTCTCAGCGACCGCCTCGGATCATGTGCCGATCTTGCTGAGCTGGAGGCCGGTGGAGCTGCGGCCTCGAGGAAAGAAACAATTCAGGTATGAAGTTATGTGGGAATCCCATGCTGAGTTTTCTAACTCTCTGCTTGAGTCACGACAGAAGGAAAATGAGGCAACAACCCTATGGGAATTATAGAACAAATTAACTGAAGAAAGTCTCTATCCATCTTTATTTGGTGGGATAGAAACACGTTTGGGCATGTACGCAGGGAGCTGCGTAGGCTGAAACAAGAGCTAGAGAGGCTACAGTCCGACCCGCACAGGACGGGTCTAACTCATGTGGAGCTCAAGATCAAGGAGAAAATTTTGGAACTGAACCATAGAGAAGAAATAATGTAGAGGCAACGTTCCAGAATTTTGTGGCTTTCTGAAACACCAGGTTCTTTCATATCCGAGCCAGCGGAACGGAAGGAGGAGGAGAAATAGGATTGCACGGTTAAAAAAACCGGATGGCCCAGGTGACGGAAAATGTCCTGGAGATGAGCAATCTAGCAACTAGCTTCTACAAGGAGTTGTATACTTCTGAGGGAACCAATAACATGGAGGCAGTGTTGAATACTGTCCCAACGAAGGTTAATGCAGCAATGAACAACAACTTACTCGCAGCCTTTTCAGAAAAGGAAGTCAAAGAAGCTTTGTTTCAAATGTTTCCGACAAGTCACCAGGACCTGACGGTTTCCCAGCCCATTTCTTCCAGCGGCATTGCGACTTATGCGGAACTGAAGTTACCTCAATAGTGTTGAGGATTTTGAGAGGGGAGGAGGACGTTACATCAATAAACAATACATTTATTGTTCTAATCCCCAAGGTGGCAGATCCAGAGGACTTGGGCCAGTTTAGACCTATAAGCCTGTGTAACGTTAAGTATAAGATGGCCTCAAAAGTTGCAGCAAACAGGTTGAAACTTTTGTTGCCAGAGGTTATATCAGAAGAGCAGTCTGCATTTGTACTTGGGCGTCTTATTACTGATGACATAATCTTGGCATATGAATGTCTGCATTTTATGAAGCGGAAAAGACCTCGTGAATCTAGACGTTGTGCACTGAAGTTGGACATGAGGAATGCTTATGAGCCAATTGAGTGGGACTATCTGAGAGCGATCATGCTCAGATTGGGCTTCCACCAACGTTGGGTTGAGACAGTGATGCGTCTGGTAACGACTGTCTCTTTTTCAGTTCTTTTTAATGGTGATAGTCTTAAAGAGTTTTAAACCATCAAGGGGTATCCGACAAGGAGATCCTATCTCTCCCAATCCGTTTCTTTTGGTAGAAGAGGGCCTTTCGTGCCTGTTAAAAGCTAGAAATCAGTCGTCTGTACTCAATGGGATTATAGTGGCGCCATCGGCTCCGGTGGTGTCTCACTTACTCTCCGCAGAGGACAGCCTGCTGTTTTTTTTGGAGCAAATACGGAAAGTGCAGAGGAGATCAAGGAGGTACTCAATATTTATTGTCAAGCTTCTGGACAGAATTAATATGGACAAGTCCTAAATTCATTTCGCAAAGGGTTGCCGACAGTCCCTTCGAGAGGTGATAAAGGGAGTTCTTGATGTCCACAATGAATCTCTGAGTGAAAAATACCTGGACATGCCGACATGTGGAGTTTCCACTAATGGGGCTTTCAAATATATTAAAGATCACGTGTGGAATAAGGTCCAGGGCTGGCTGGAGCAATGGTTGTCATCGGGTGGCAAGGAGGTACTGATTAAATCAGTTGCACAAGCTATACCTACTTATTCGATGTCCTGCTTTAAGCTCCCTGGATGTTTATGCCATCACATCAATGGTTTATTGAGAACTTCTGGTGGGGCATCAAGGATGGCAAAAGGAGAACGTGTTGGGTGGCTTGGGATGAGATGATCAAACCAAAGTGCATGGGCGGCCTGGGCTTTAGGGATATTGAGTTGTTTAATCTCGCGTTATTGGCAAAGCAAGCATGGCGCATCCTTATGCATGAGAGTTTGTTAAGTGCACGAATTTTAAAAGCAGTTTACTTCCAAAATGTGGACACTTTAGATGCTAATCTGGGGTCTTCTCCTCCCGGATATGGCGCTCTTTACTTGATGGCAGGAAGTTCGATTAATTAGGAGGATCGGAACAGGAGAATCAACACATATATGGCATATGAATTGGATTCCGAGAGCGAATTTTCTCCGCCCCATTTGGATGGACTTAACAAATCCTCCGCAAATGGTCAGCGGGCTGATAGATCACACGGAGGTCTCACGGGATGTCCAAAAGCTTCATGCGACTTTCTGTCCGTCTGATGTTGAGGCGATTCTGAATACCCCTATGCACTCGGAGACAAGGGAATTTCTGGGCATGGCACCTTGAAAAGAAGGGCATTTTCCCAGTTCGTTCAACGTAGAGGATGTTGGTTGTAAACAATGTTAAGATGCAAAATAGGGGGTGGAGATTTGGGGGTTTGCGGTCACTTCGTAATCATTGCGTCACTGCAACATTTCATTTGTATGTGTGAAAAATTGTCCAAAAATTGATTAATTAGGCTCAAAATATTCGTCTCACAGAGTACAACAAAACTGTGTAGTTAGTTTTTGATTTCATCTATATTTAGTACTCCATGTATTGACCGACATTTTGATGTGATGAAAATCTTTTTTTGCATAGTAAACTTTGGGGTTGCTTTTTGAAATAAACAAGGCCTTGAGCTACCTAGAGGATGTTCGTTATGTATGAATTCGCCGACCTCTGAGGTATTTATGGTCCACCGCATGTCACGTCATATGTCTGGCTGGCTAAATAGTTGGTCAACTTATATATATGCACACGTCATGAACAAGAGAAAATAAAATGAGCTCACGCATGTATAAATGTGGGCCTAGTATCTTCTACTTTACTTGCTAGGCAAACGAATGAATCCCACAAGTATATTTGGTTTAAATTCGTGTACACCGGCACATAATCGATGAACATTGAGTAAGTAAAACTATAGTGCCACAGGGCCAAAAAAAGAAAATTTAAACTGTATAAGCTATGTGTGTAGATACTAAAATATTTGCTAAGTACTCATATGATTTAACTAAAGTAAAAGTTATATCTGCATGGATACATAATAATTTATTTTCAATTATGGGCCAGATCAACAGAGTAGTTAGAGACATACCTGCGTGCATTCACACACCACTATCTTCTCTCTGTTCCTGCTGCTGCTAATTAAAAGGGCCATCATGACATACAGCTCGGCCTAGAAACAAAATAAATATCACCTTCAGAAAAATACTGCATGCTGTCTCACTGATGATAGACGACTGATATTAATTTATTATGAGAGAAAAATAGCTTCGCCAGGCGCACGTCCCATCGCACGTCCGAAGCTCCAGCGCGACTGCCGCTCTCGCGACCTCCTGAACTCCTGAAGCAATTACCTCCTGTTCCCTCAGCTCTATAGGTTGTGTTTGTCTGGGGTAAATTTTTTTTACCTCCGTTGACCAATAATTAAGGATATTAAAGAAAGCCTATTTATAAAACTACCTTCACGACCCAGATTAATTCACGAGACAAATCTAATGAGGCCTTTGACCATATGATTAGTGGATAGTACGGTAGCATTACTGTAGTAGATTATGGACTAATTAGACTCATTAGATTCATCGCGCAAAGTTACACCATCACTAAAAAGATTATGCAAATAGACTTTAATTAATACTTCGTGCATGCATGATTCCCTTTAGAAAAATATTTGTCAAAGTAAAGAAATACGGTAATAAATACAGAGCTGCGGTAAGAGAAAAGAGGAGAAGAAATCATCGCAGATTCCACCATGATTCCCTTTAGAAAAATATTTGTCAAAGTAAAGAAATACGGTAATAAATACAGAGCTGCGGTAAGAGAAAAGAGGAGAAGAAATCATCGCAGATTCCACCGAAAGGCTGCCGCGCTGCTGCATCCACGCCAAGAGCACCACGGCCGTGTTTAGTTCCTCCTAACTTTCCATCACATCGACATCACAACGAAATATTAAATATAGCAAATGGTGCATGCATAAAGCATTAAATATAGGTAAATAAAAAAACTAATTGCATAGTTTTGATGTATACGATAAAATGAATCTTTTAAGTCTAGTTAGGTCATGGTCGGACAACAATTACTACAAACAAACGAAAAGTGCTACAGTATGCTACAATGTGCAATGTGACCCTTTTCCTCCCTTTTCACGCATCTCGACAACAAGGCCCACCAGTCTGCCACGCGCTCCTGCATCAACTCCAAGTGTACCGCCAAAAAAGCGGCTACAGCCAAAAAACTAACATGAAAATTACATCCCATCAAGGGGCTCTAGTAGTCCTACGCGACCAACAAGGTTGCTATAACACGTTTGTCAGACTTTACAAAGAACTGAAAACGTTGGACACTGACCACCATTAATGCTTCTTCCAAGGCAACAACACGAAGACCTGGTGCAGATACAGCCTGCCAACCAACATTCGAACTGTTACGCCATCCAATACCTCCTCCGCCATGAGCTGAATACTGAATATGGTGTCCACACGGTAGAACTACCCGCCCTTGGCGAACAAGAACTTTGACGACGCGCCTGCACTGCCGCCGCCGGCCTGGAGAAACCAGGCTAGGTTTTCACCCAGTTATTGATCGCCCACAGGCGCAACAGTGGACGGTCTGACCAACGACTTCAGCAGCGCCTTCAACAAGGTGTGTGTCACGGACACTTCCACCAGGTCCGGCAAACATGCCAGACAAGGATGTCACCCAAATCGCCGCCACAACCGTCACCACCGCGCCCGGCCAACGAAAAGGTCGCCTTCACCGGAAGGACACCAACATCTTCGCTCAGGACGCCGCCACCGCAAGACGAGACGCACGCCGACCGCCGTCGACAAAACACCGCCACCCAGAGGAAGATGTTCCGCCGACAGAGGGGCGGCACCAACCTGTGGGAAGGCGGCGGCGCGGCTGCTAGCGAAGTCCGCCCAAGTTGCCCGCATGGGAGCGATGCGGAGCGACGGAGGCGTTGGATCTGTTACAACTCCGTAGCCTCCATGCCGCCAGGGACGGCAAGAGCCGCCACCAAAGAGGCCGCGCGAGCCGAGGCCGCCGTACGACTGCACCCGCCGACGCACGACCCCGATGGTGGCAGAGCTCCCAGATCCGGCCGCCCCCAAGGCGCCGCACCAAATGGTAGCCGCGGCCACCACGCCGGCGTCAGCGTGTGCCCAGGCAGAGGCCCAGGCCGGCCACCGCCAACCGTGCGCTGGCCGTCGGGCCGCGCAAGCCTCGCCTGAGCCGCCGACGGCCCGCGCATCATGGATCCGGCCGCCACCGCGCCTGAGAATGGCGCCGCTAGATCCACGCGAGACAGACGGTAAGCCGCCCCACCGCCGCCATCCCTGGGTCAGCCGCGCTTCCGGCGACGTCCTCCGGTGGCGGCGAGGTGGAGGGAGAGGAGTGACGGAACGGACGGCGGCGCTAGGGTTGGCCTCCCCCACCGCCAGGCAGCTGTGCTCTCGCATCAACTCCAAGAACACCGAAAGGCTGCTGCGCTCTCCATCGACAGTTGGGATACATCATCGCAAGCTATGATCGCCAAAGAGAGTCGCTGCCCCAAGGATAAAGATAAGGTGAGAAGCTTCATCAGCTTCTTTTTATTACTGACCGGTTTGGTCATCGCGATACAACACAATCTCTCTCTATACATATGTTGTTTTTATAATTGTTATAAACGATGATGATAAAGGATATAAACAATAAGATCAAACTACAAATTGAATACGAGATGTAACGTGAAAACCCTCCTAATATAGAAGGGAAAAACCATGGGCATCAGCCAGCAAAACTTTACTATATCAGGTGTATGTCTACAATGTCTATCGGCGGCTTACAAGAGGATGATTATTCGACAAGGAGTAAAACTCTATTATATAGACGGCTCACGCGCCCGTGCTTGGTTGCATTGCCGAGGTGGAACTAAACTGTGCGCTTTCGAGAGAAACCACAGCGGCGCTTCGCTCTGGCCCAAACCTCAGGCGATGGGCCTCCGCTTCGCTTTGGCCTTTTCTTGTGCAATGAATTTGGATCACATCACAACAAACTCCACCTTGAGACAAATTTATTCTTGTAGCATATATCAAATTATCACCTAAACATAATAAAGAACAAAATTTCTGGGGCCAAATAGCCATTTGGGCTAAGCTGTCAAGCCAACTACGCTTAAGTATAACTCAAACTTAGCAACAGGAACTGACTTTGTCATCATATCAGCAGGATTATCATGAGTACTGATCTTGCATACTTTCAATTTACCTTATGCAATAACATCACGGACATAATGGTACTTGACATCAATATACTTAGTTCTCTCATGGAACATCTACAACACTTTGACTGTCACAGAATAGATCAATACAAGAATCAACTCCACAAAGCTCAGCAAACAAACCTTTCAGCCAAACTGAGTTCTTGCACGCTTCAGCAATAGCCATATATTCTACTTCTGTGGTAGACAAAGCAACAACAGGCTGTAAAACAGTCTTCCAACTCACAGCACAACTGCCAACAGTGAACACATAACCTGTGAGTGACCTTCGCCTATCCAAATCAGCAGCATAATTTGAATCCACATAACCAATAAGTCCCTGATCAGTTCTTCCAAACTTCAAACAAGAATCTGTTGTTCCTCTGAGGTACATGGAAGTCCACAGAACCGCCTTCCAGTGTTCTTTACCAGGATTGAACATGTATCTGCTAACCAAACTCATAGCATATGATAAATCTAGGCGAGAGCAAACCATGACATACATCAAAGAACCAACAATACTAGAATAAGGAACTTTTGACATGTACTCAACATCCTCAACTGTACGTGCACACTGTTCAGCTGATAATTTAAAATGCGGAGCAATAGGAGTACTAACAGGCTTTGCATCATGCATATTAAATCGATAAAGAACCTTGTTAATGTAACCATGCTAACTAAGAAATAATAAACTAGCTTTTCGGTCTCTAGCAATTTCGATACCTAGAATATTCTTAGCAGCACCAAGATCCTTCACGTCGAACTCACTACTCAACAATTTCTTCATTGTAGTGATTTTTTTACTGCTCTTGGCAGCAATCAGCATATCATCAACATATAAGAGCAGGTATATAGGTGATCCATTGACAAGCTTGATGTAAACATAGCTATCATATTTAGACCTCGTAAAGCCATGTGACAACATAAATGAATCAAACCTCTTATACCACTGACGAGGGGATTGCTTCAAACCATACAAGGATCTTTCTAGCTTGCATAATTCTCCTTGCCAGGCACTATGAACCCTTTAGGTTGGTCCATGTATATCTCCTCCTCAAGCTCTCCATGTAAAAATGCAGTCTTCACATCTAACTGCTCAAGCTCAAGATCATGCATAGCAACAATACTAAAGAATGTGAGAATTGAACTATGCTTCACCACAGGAGAGAACACATCATTATAATCAACACCAGGAATCTGACTGAAACCTTTTACAACTAACCTTGCCTTAAATCTTGGAGGCTCACTAGGAGATAAACCCTCCTTTCTTTTGAAGATCCATTTGCAGTGGACATTTTTCTTTTGCTTCGGCAAGGGGACAACTTCCCACGTGCAATTCTTCTCAAGAGACTGCATCTCCTCCTGCATAGCTAAGATCCACCTCTCCTTATCAATAGAATCAATGGCTTCAGTGTATGTTGCCGGCTCTGAAGGACCGAAATGGCGACCAGAGAGGGGGGGGGGGGGAGTGAATGGGAGCCGATAAAATTTCTTATCCAAAGATACGAACTCGGCCTATGCCCTAAAATCACTTTCAACAAAAGATCCTCACACTTGCCAAGATCACGTAGTCATTGAAATACTACTGATCTCAAAGGCAAGCCAAGATCACTATTCTGGGCAAACAACCAGGGAATACGAACCACAACAGAAAAACTCAAAAGCTCACAGTCAGAACAAATCCGGTGACCAGTTTTTGAAATCGGTTAGACCAGTTTTGGAGGTGAAGAAAATGACTAAGCCACCCAAAACTGGTCAGACCTCTTTGCCAAACCGGTCAGACCAGTATTGCCAGACTTAGCTAAAACACGGCAAACCCAAACCGGTCAGACCTCTTTCCCAAACCGGTCAGACCTGTTTTGATTAGTGAGCTCCAAGAAGAAATCCAAAACTAGAGCAAACGAAGTCGAAACTTGATGAAATTTTAACCCTAGGTTTATTAGGTCATGAACAACATGTACACCAATAATTTCCTCAAAACTCCACCGTTGACCAAACCGGTCAGACCAGTTTGCGAAACCGGTCGGACCTGTTTTGCCTCAACAGCTCGGGAAGATCCGGGAAAAATCAAGAACCGAATCAAACGACCTCTGATTGCAATGAAACTTTAACCATAGCTTCACAACAACCTCAGAAACCTTTTCCCAAGAGATATCCTCCAAAAGATCAAGCCTTCAGCATGGGCAAAATGATTTTCTATGAACACAAGAGGGGAGAGTTTTTCCTAAAATCGATCAATCTCCCAACTCACGCAATCGATCCAGATGAGGTTTTGGGGGAAGTGGAGTTGCCTCATGGACAAGCTATATCTAGTAGATCAAGTCCCCAAACTGACTCAATCATGCGGAATCAAAGATTTTGGAATACTTCATGTGGTTCGGTTACAAGACACTCCTTGCAACAATCAAAGCTAAGATGGCAAAAAGATCACTCAAAGATCCAACTCTCTCCTCACTTCCTCACACCAAGAGCACCCCAAAAAGAAAGAGCACTCCCACCCAACAATCCAAGAGATAGCTGCCCAACCAGCCTCTCCTCCTATATATAGAGCCCTCCGGATAGATGACCGAAGTGCCCCTACACTAGGAGTTACAACTCAAGCCCATGCAGGGGCATTTTGGTCAACACATGAAGTTCTCCATCAGACGACCGTGCATCCACCGGGCCTTCGCATCCTCCCGACGCAAGCACCATGATCACGCCGCGTGTCTCCGTTTCGAAGCATCCATAAACACCCCGACCCAAACTAGATAGACTGGTTTTGCTGTCTTCACTGCATCAGACCTTTGGACTTGTCTTTTAGGTGCAACCAAGGAACCCTATCAGTTTTTCTGGTGAAAGCACTAGAAAACCCCACGAATGTCGCACGACCTCCACGCCAAGCATCGGTCACGCCAAGCCTTTCACCTCGCCGGTCTACTCGGTCTTGCCCCGTTCAATGACTTGCCCGTCACGATCGTCCTGACGTTGGTTTTGTGGCCAAAGCAATCAAACCCCTCGTACTTGGTCCAGCCTCCACGCCAAGCTTCGAGCATGCCAAGCCTTTCGCCTCCGGCACCCAGACGGTCTACTCGGTCTTGCCTCGTTCCTTGACCCGGCCGCACCCAATGTACCGGCTCCGATCATCTTTTTCCATGTTGCCTCACTCGTTCTTGCACCACGTGAACCGTACTTGATCCCATCGGCCACTAGGTCCCTCAAGCCAAGCCTACTTGTCTCTCCACTCCTGGGAGGCCGCTCCGGCAAAGACCTTTCGCACTTGTTCTTCACCTGCATCAATGCAAACCAAGCCGCATTCTACATCTGCAATACTTGAGCCAAGGCAAATATTAGTCCACACAACGTTGTCAACCACTCATCACGAGTGCATTGACAACACACCACTACACCATAAAGGTTACACAGCACTTGCAGCAACACATACGACTCAACAGACACAACACAAAGCATGACTTAACACACACAACACAAAGCCTCAAATCATCCGTCAATCACTCATCATATACAAACCAAGGCACATCTCAACTTGGTTTCTCCGGCTCATAAGTGTTCTCCACCTATTCAGCACAACTCAAAGCATATAGGTCAAATTACACTCCCCAATCAAGCGTTTTGGAGGTCACAACCCCTCTTGGCTGCGAAACAGGAGGTAAGTGCTGAACATCATCATCATGAGTCGTATTATCAACTACTTCATTTTCCTGTTCATCCACAAGCTCCACCTGCTCGCCTTCCTCATCATCCACATGCTCCACCTGCACGCTGATATGCTCACTCTCATTTTCGAATTATCTGGAACATGTTTTGCTTTTCTATCGTAACTTGTCACTCCTTAAAAGCAGCAAAAGTATCATCTTTATTTTTCAGAAAGTAAGACCATACTTTTTTTAGAGTAATCATCAATAATAGTAAGCATGTATTGAGCACCACCAAGAGAAGGCTTACGAGAGGGACCCCATAAGTCAGCATGCACATAATCAAGAGTACCTTTAGTGGTATGAACTGAGGTATTGAATTTTACCCTTTTGTGCTTTCCAAAAATACAATGCTCGCAGAACTTCTTGCTACTCAAAGTACAATCATCCAGTAGGTTTCTCTTCATCAATTCTACCATACTAAGTTCACTCATATGTCCAAGACGCATATGCCAAAGGTTAGTCTTACTAGGTTTAGCATTAGTAATAGCAGCAGCAGAAACAGAACCATGCAAAGTACTACCTCTGAGAACATATAAATTTGAAGTATTGAGATCACCTAGAAAACATACAAGAGAACCTTTTAATACCTTCAAAAATTCATCTAAGCCGGTGTATCTGAGCCCTTCTCTTGCAAGTGTGCTTAACGAAATTAGATTTTTTTCATCGCTGGTATATATCTCACATTCTTCAATGTGCGAATCATGCCATCATGGGCCTTGATTTGAATTGAGCCGATGCCCACAATCTCACGCGAGTTATCATCACCCGTACGCACAACATCTCCCGTCTGCATAGGTAAAAGAACTAAACCAATCTCTATTAATATAGATATGAAACAAACATGCGGAATCAAGTACCCATTCATCATGACCAGAAACACAACCAGCAAGAACAGCCAGACGATCACCAGAATCAGAATTCCCAGCACTAGAGACAACAGAGGCCTTTCCATCAGAATTATTTTTCCTCTTCTCCTTATTCTGAAGCTTGAAACAATCCTCAATAAAATGATTTTTCTTCTTATAGTAATTACATAATTTCTTGGACGTTTTGGACTTTGAACGACCTCTACCATCGTAACTCTTGTCACGCTCGTTGTTGTCATTGGATAATCTCTGCTCAGTTCTACCGCTCACATGTAGTGCATCACCCATGGAGGACGATCCATCAGAATGAACCATACCTTTCATCTTCTCCCTGGATTGGAGTGCCTCGTAAACATCCGCTAGGGTTAGTTCATCACAGCTTAAAAGTGTGGTGTCACGGAAATTAGCAAACGAACTAGGCAGAGAGCGTAACAGTAAAAGGCCAAAAATCCTCATCATCGTATTCAACCTCCATCGACACTAGGTCGGCAACGATTTCCTTGAAGACAGATATGTGGCTCATTATCAAACCACCCTCCCGCATCTTGAGCGTGAACAACTTTAGCTTCATATGCATCTTACTGGTTAGATCCTTGGACATGCAGATCGATTCCAGTTGGAGCCACAGTTCTACACCATGTTTTTCCTGCAGCACTTCTTACAAAATATCATTATATAAATGAAGCTGAATAGGGATAGGGCCTTACGATCTCACCGCTGTTCCTCAGGCATCCACTCATCCTTCTTCTTCTTCCCGAAGCCTTCCAGCTCCTCATCAAGATCCTGAGATTGCGCCAGAACAGCCCGCATCATGACTTGCCACAGCGAGAACCTCGTTTTATAGTCCAACAGCAGTAGATCATACTTCATCGACGACATCACGCGGAACCCTAAACTGAAACCAGCTCTTAATACTACTTGTTATAAACGATGACGATAACTGATGGAAACAATAAGATCAAACCATAAAGGGGACACGAGATTTAACGTGGAAAACCCTCCCAATGTGGAAGGGAAAAACCATGGGCGCCAGCCAGCAAAACTTTACTATATCGTTTGTGTGTTTACAACGCCTATCGGCGGCTTACAAGAGGATGATTATTCATCAAGGAGCAAAGCTCTATTATATAGGTGGCTCACGCACCCGTGCTTGGTTGCGTTGCCGAGGTGGGACTAAACTGTGCGCTCCTGAGAGAAACCACAGCGCTGCTTCGCTCCGGCCCAAACCTCCGTCGACGGGCCTCCGCTTCGCTTCGGCCTTTTCTTGTGCAATGAATTTGGATCACATCACAACAATAATCATATTTTCCATAAGCTCTATGATTTGGTCTAGTTAGCGGATACAAGTCATGAATGTTGGCTTGGTCTCTACGATGGATACGAATTGAGGCTTTGTTATCATCTAGGTTTGATCCTCTATGATGGATTCAAGCCTGGAAAATTAAATTCATTTTGTTATTCCATTTGCATATGTCATATCGCAATGCCCATCAATTTGGTCTAGTTAGCGGATACAAGTCAAATTATGAGAGATTCAAATCTCCAGCATTGGCTCGGTCCCTATGATGGATACAAATTGAGGTCGTGTATACCTTGCTATCAAAAATTATATGGTGGTCTGGCTCATGCATCATTTCCATTCCATACATGCATAGCGCAAATATCCACATGCCACAGTGCATTTTAGTCTCATTCATAAGCGAGTTATGTGTTCTCGTAGATGAAATCCAGCCCAAATTATTGCTGTCGAGCTGAGTTGCTAACAAGACTCCCTATATGACGAGAGTGATATTTTTAGCACAATAAATGCTCGTGGCTCAATATCTGCTTCCACAATCAAATCAGTAATAGGTAGATAAACAAGGTACCCACCCCAAAATAAACTACGGGCCTACATGTTGTGGCACTAGTAGTACAATATAAAATGCATGGACAAATAGAGTCGTATTTTCATATATGTGTGCCAACAATGATCCAAGGTAGCTAAAATACTTGGACATGCATAAACCATTAATTATGCTACATGTATAGATGGGCATCGTACCATGTCCAAATTAAAAAGCAAGGTTGTCCCCCAGCAAGTCTTCTACGTAGACGCCAAGATTAAGACTCTTTTATTCTAGATTTTTGTAATAGATAGTCATATGATGTAATTTTCTTTTTATGTTGGGATTCTTAATCAGGGATGTTCTCTACGGAGATGTAATTAATATAATTTTTATAAATATATAAGAATTATGGAAGTATGGACCCGTAATTCCTGAATTTCTTACTTCATCCCATTTAAATTAAATTAAAATCAAACTTGTCTCTGCTGACGTGGAGGCGGACCTTCACCCGTCCGTTTCCCCTCCATTAGTTTCCTTCTTGGGGGCGTCACCTTGGATTCTTAGGATCGGCGTTAATGGGCCTATAGCTCGCGACGTTTGCAGTGTATTTGCTCGTTGATTGGTTTGACAACAGGGTATTTGAAGTTGTGGGCGTGATCGACTAAGTGCGGTAGCTACATGATGGAGACCATCAAGCATATCGTGACTATTTTTTTGCAGTACTTTCTGGCATGAGAGTTTCTAAGTAGACTAGCAATGTTAAGAAGTGTTGTTGGAAGAAGACAAAGCAAGGACTTTGATGAAGGAAACATAGTATTTATAGTTTTTTGTAGTCCTTTAGCTTCTTTTTTTGTCTTCTATGGTCCTCGATTTTAAGGTATTGAGTCTAAGAACTCATGTAAATTTTGGCTATATGTATCGGCATATGGATATAGAGGCCGAATTTTATCCAATATCTAAAAAAGAGAATATTGCTAGGAGATCAGATTTAAGGTCTGAGGAAAATGAATGGAAGTCGTTGTGGCAAGTAAAGGTACCATCAAAGATATATACATGTGTTCTTGTGGAGACTTGCTCATCACTTATTGCCATCAAGTGATGTACTGTACCATAGGAACATGGCTACTCAAAGCACTTGTTCGATTTGCGGTATGCCTGATTCTTGGAAACACTCAATGATAGAGTGCAACATGGCGAAATGTGTGTGGGCTCTAGAAACCGAGGAAATTACACAGTTGATGAGTGAAATTCAGGGGATGGTTAGTGGCCATTATCAGCTCGCTAAAGCATGAGGAATTGATGAGGGTGGTGGTCACTCTTTGGGCTATCTGGTATGAGCACAGGAAGGTGATCCATGAGAGCTCCTTTCAGAGTCCTTTGTCTACCCATTGTTTTGTGAACAGTTTTATAGCTGACCTGGAGATGATCAAGATGGTGCAGGTGGCGCCAGTGAGAGGGACCCAAGGTGTCCCAACTCACCTCCACCGGGCCTGGTTAAGATCAATGTCGATGCAGCCATTTAGAAGAATTCAAGCAAGTCAGTTGCAACTGCCATTGCTAGGGACGCTGCAGGTAACTTTTTGGGAGCGTCCGCACTGGTAATTTGTGGACTCTCAGATGCAGAGATCGTCGAGGCGATTGCGTGCAAGGAAGGCCTGGCATTGGCAAGTGATCTCATGTGTCAACACTTTAGGCTAGGTTCGGACAATACTAATATGATCAGAGCAATAAAGGAGGATTAAATGGCCGCTCATGGCCATATCATCAGGGAGATAAAAGGCCAGGGCAACACAATTTAGCACTGCTGATTTTGTTCATGAAAACAGGCGCTCCAATGTGGATGCTCACACCATCGCAAGGAGTGCGATTTATGCTAATTTAGGTGGTCAAGTTTGCTGTTAAGCCCGCCTCAAGGCATTTGTAAGTCTCATACCTCTGTTGATGAATAAAGAGTTATGGCTCCCTAAAATAAAAATTGGAGATTTTAGTGCCAGATTGCCATGGAAGGCCCTATTTTGTTCACAGTGCCATGAATGGCCATTCTTAGTACAAGTTTCATATGAGTTTTATTCTTATTAACTAACATGCTACATAGGCAAAAACAATGACATGGCACGGAATTTATGTGGAAAAAGAATACTTGAGTTTCATGTTGATGAAAACTTAGTTTAGACAGTTAACAAAAGCAATGAAACTGAAATGAAACTCCATTCAGAATGTTTGGGTTTCATCTCCATGTATTCATCAACACTCATTGGCCACTTACATGAAACAACTAAATTATAGGCTAGCATATGAAACCGTGGAATGAAACTCGATCTGCATTGAAAGACCTAGTTTGATTCATCAATTCAAAAATCATTAGATGGCATGACATTCTTGGAAATCATGTGATGAAACCTTGCACTGAGAATAGCCTAATAGTTAATCCAACATTAATAATAAGTTTTAATACCGGTTGGTATTACCAACCCATATTAATAATACCTCATCCTTTTCCATTTAATTATTCTTCATTTAGTCTTACTTTACGTTGCGCAGCTAATGTTTTATTCTATTTATGTTGCGCTGTTACACGTAGGCCATTGTCGACTGAGATCCCTCTGGTCATAGTCACATGCAGCATCTAGGTTTCTACTTCGCACTCGCTGCCCAATCTGTAACAGTGTAACCGCGTGAGCTGAAGTAACGAGCAATGGTCGTTTGCCCAAGGCAATGCTCTCGTGTAGCCAGCTGTTCACCAATCAGATCAAAATCTCCACTTTAAGTAAAGAAAACTTCAATTAGTAAATCAATGAGGTCATTTCGATCCTAAGCAACCAAGAAAAATAAGAGTTATAGACTGGGCCAAAATACTTTGATCACACCGGGTAGGTACTGTGCTTCTGAAAACCTGTCCCGTGCAAACTTCACTACCAGAATACTTCACATCCGCCCGCCCCCTCCGCCTCGGCCATTTTTGGACCCGATGGGGCTTCAGCACCGGGTCCAACGGCTAGGAGCGGGGGCGGCGCAAAGATGTGTCAGGGCGGACACATTCGCATCGAGTCGTGGCAAGACCCGGTGCTAATGTGCCCCCTTTAGCACCGGGTGCAGCCAGCAACCGGTGCTAATGTGCCGAGGCCATTTCGCACCGGTTGCTGGCTACACCCGGTGCTAAAGGGTGCACATTAGCACCGGGTCTTGCCACGACCCGGTGCTAATGTGTTTGAATATAGGGGCTTCTTCCTCCCCCGCCCGAGCCAGCTGAACACTTAGGCGCTGTGTTCATGCTGCTCGGCCGTGGGAGGGGAGGTGCTGCCCAAATTTTTTTCAAAATTCGTGAAGATTCTACTCATCTAAGGAGCACTACAAGGTACACTCTTTTATTCTCTAATGTTTTATTTAGCTTGTAATCCTTCTATGATTTAGAAATAGAGGGATTTGTGAATCAAAGTAAAGCTAGCTAGAGAGAGCTTGTGTTTTTGGAGGAGAGAGAGGAGAGAGCTTGAGTTCATGGTGGAGAGAGTGTTCATGTTGTGTTTTAAATGGAGAGAGAAGGCAAGCTAGTTAGTATTTTGTTTTGTATGACTTGTGAATAGTTATAAGGCTTATGTAATTTATTTATTAGAGAGGTTTATTTATTAAAAGTTGGAATAGTTATTTATTAATTTAATGAAATATATATTATTAGTTATTTATTAAAAGGTAGAATAGTTATTTATTTATTTAATGGAAGGTATATTTATTTATTTAATGAATATAGTAATGTAGTTTTAGAAATTTATTTATATAATGGAATATATATTATAATTTGTATTTATTTATATATTAAATTTTTTTATCTTTAAATTGTATTGTATATTTGTTATTTGTTAATAATGCAGATGAATAGACAATGGATGTACGGGGACCCCCACGCTCAGGCGTTCCGTGATGGCCTTAGGACGTTTCTCGATGCCGCCGAGGCTAGTAGGATGCCGTCCGGTTTCATGTTCTGCCCATGCACCCATTGTAAAAATATACAATCGTACAAACAAAGAGGTTGTCTTTAGGTGCATTTGATGAGGCACGATTTGATGAGGAATTATTCTGTTTGGACGAAGCACGGTGAAAGAGGAATTCTAATGGATGAAGATGAAGAAGACGAGGCCGATGACGACATTCCGTTATTGGCTCAATACTACGGTTCCTTTGCATATGCTGCAATGGGTGATGCCGATGAGGAAGATATTGCTCGGGAAGGCGATGCTCAGGAAGATGTTGCTCAGGAAAATGAACCTACTGATGGACTCGGGCAAATGTTGCGTGATGCCGAGAAAGACTGCGGCAATGATAAGGAACTGAAAAAGATACAGCGCATGTTGCAGGACCACAAGACTGACCTGTACCCAGATTGCAAAGAGGGGCTAAAGAAGTTGGGTAGCACACTTGAACTTCTGCAGTGGAAGGCAGCAAATGGTGTTACTGATAAGGGTTTCGAGGAGCTACTGAAACTCGTAAAGAAGATTCTTCCAGAGGGTAACAAATTGCCATCGACGACGTAGCAAGCAAAACGTGTTGTTTGCCCTCTCGGTTTGGAGGTGCAGAAGATACATGCGTGTCCTAATGACTGTATCCTCTATCGTGGACAGTACGAACACTTGGATCGTTGTCCGGTTTGCACCTGCGCACGATACAAGTTCAGGCGGGATGACCCTGGTGATGTTGGGGGAGAGCGTTCTAAGAAAAAAATCCCTGCGAAGGTGATGTGGTATTTCCCTCTGATACCCCGTCTGAAGCGTTTGTTCAGGAACAAAGACCATGCCAAACTGATGCGCTGGCACAAAGAAGAACGTAAGCAGGATGGCATATTGAGACACCCCGCCGATGGATCCCAGTGGAGGAACATCGACAGAGCATTCCCAGAGTTTGATGCTGATGCGAGGAATGTTAGGCTTGGTTTATGTACCGATGGCATGAACCCTTTTGGTGAAATGA
Source organism: Echinochloa phyllopogon (assembly GCA_033239725.1). Lineage (NCBI taxonomy): Eukaryota > Viridiplantae > Streptophyta > Magnoliopsida > Poales > Poaceae > Echinochloa > Echinochloa phyllopogon. Next base: position 13,766,297 of record BTCW01000015.1, on the reverse strand, counting down.
GCAGTAGTCAAAGCACTTGGCCCGTGACTGTTTGTATCTACAACCTACCCCCCTGGCTCTGCATGAAGCGGAAGTTCATTATGATGCCAGTGCTCATCAAAGGCCCAAAGCAACCTGGCAACGACATTGATGTGTACCTAAGACCATTGGTTGACGAACTTTTGCAGCTGTGGAAGAATGAAGGTGTTAGCATGTGGGATGAGGACAAGCAGGAGCAGTTTGACCTTCGAGCACTGCTTTTCATAAGCATCAACGACTGGCCTGCACTAAGTAACCTGTCAGGACAATCAAACAAAGGATATAAAACATGCACTCACTATTTAGAGGAAACCGAAAGCATGGTCCCTCCTGAAATGGAGAGCAAGATACAGACGAAGAAGCGCCGATTCCATGAGTGGTACTTGGAAGAATCAAGAAGGAATAAACGGCGCATGATCAAAGTAGGCGTGAAGGACCATGATTTCTACAATGGTGACGATGATTGGGTCTGGCTGAGGTTTAAGGATATATATGAGCTGTACCACCGCGACGCCATGGACGTGGATTTGATCACCTGTTGGACACTGTAAGTACTTTGTTGTTGCTTATAATTCACAGTTTGAAAACAATAATTCCAATCTATGCTGACGCGGGCTTTATTTATTGCTTAACATATGCAGAATGGAGATTCAAAAATGTCGGAGATCCGGGATATATGACGTTGGTTTCGTGGATCCTCGAAGGATAAGTGAAGAAATGATATTGATGAATCCTGAGGAAACATATGGAAACCTATACAAGTATATTAAGAAACAAAATTATTGCGACTCTATACTAATCCCGTACAACATCGAGTGAGTACATACACAGGCTTCTTCTTATACTGTCTGTGTACTATTTCATTTCTGATTATAATGTATACATGTATATAGATTCCACTGGTTCCTAATAATATTGTGTCCTGACCGGGGTGTCGTGAACGTCTTTGATTCATTGCACACTCCAAAAGAAAAACTACAGAACATCATGGACATGATGACAAGGTGATGTATATTTTCCCCTACTTAATTCGCCCCTTACACTCGCAATGACTTAACTCAATTTTTTTGTTCGCAGGGCCTGGAATCAATTTTATCAAGAACACCCGGGTATTCAACATGAAACACTAAAATGGAACATTGGCTTTCCGGTAAGCAAGTAATTTGTACATGTAGGCCTCGGCTAATATATTATATGAATTTTACTTAATTTCTTTTGGTCGACAGTGTGCCAAACAGGGGAAGGGAAATAATTTATGTGCATACTATGTTTGCGATTACATGTGGAATTGGGGACATAAAAAGCTTACACAACACGATATTATGGTACGTAATAATAAACACATTTCCATTATTATTAAGTGCACAATTATTGTCTCCAACTCGGCGGATTAAATATCTTTTAATTATTTATAAATTATAGATGTTGAACCTGAAGGAAGAATCTCTAGAGCTAGAAAGAATTGATGCAATTGCAGAACAGCTCGTCGGATGGATCTGGGACGAGGTCGTCAATGCCCGAGGAGAATTCCACTCGCCAGTACTGGAGGACGTGCCGGACAGTCCAACAAGTCGTCAATCTTAATTAAGTAGAAAATACAGTTTAAATATATATAACTCGAGTTGACATGCATGAATATCTACTTTTGTAATATATATGTCTTCTATTTTGATGAAATGTCAGCTAATATGAATATAGAGTCGGCCGAATACGCATTAAAATACACGTATTAGAATATATACGTATATACACGTATATAGACGTGCATGCATGGCTACTGAAAAAAGCAAAAAAAAAAGAAATTCGGGGCCTTTAGCACCGGTTGCAGACACCTTTAGCACCGGGTGCAGCCACGACCCGGTGCTAAAGGGGCCCTGCTAAAGGCGCTGCGGGACATGCCCTTTAGCACCGGGTCGTGGCTGCACCCGGTGCTAAAGGGGTACCCCTTTAGCCTCGGATTAGTTGCACCGGGTGGGAAACCCGGTGCTAAAGGGCTTTCCCACCTGGTGCAGATGTTGATCATTCTTGTAGTGCTTGCAGTGGTCGGTATATTTCACCACCGGCACGAGAGGAGAAAGAAAGCCTTGTCAATCTTGCTCTTGCCGCACCCTAATAGGGCGTAGAAGATCAAGCACGCTGATCGACGGCGACGCTGATCGACGGCGTGAAACAACGACATGCTGAACATCTCCACCAGCTATCTGCTGGAGCTCCAGCCTGTTGTCCTATAGGCCGCCGAGATCCTGCCACGAGACCTTGGGCACCTCCATGAGCCAGGTATGGCACAACGCAAGGGCTTGGCTCCGAGAGCATGTCATTGTAGCCAGGGCCGTCAATCCTCTTCTCATCTGAGGATCATGCCTGTGTCCTACTCCTACGTAACCAGGACGTAGTCGGCACTGTTCTGTGCCAATGACCTTATTTTGAACTCGATATGGCACGCATGTTGCTGCGCAGTCTCACACCATGAACTATTGCCCTTCCACACTGTCGTCCATAGAAGCTAGTCCTCATACGATGTTTTTTCACTACGGTCAAACCTGAATTTCATTACTGATCAAGAGCAACGAAATAACAATGTCCATACTTATAGTTTTGGTTGACCTTGACTCCATAAACTAAACCATCTTATGGATAACAAAAACTGTTAAAACTACATAAACTCTTATACGATGTTTTTCCGCTACGGGCGAACCCGATTTTCATTACTCAAGAGAGCAACGAAATTACAATTTCCAGTATTATAGTTTTGGTCGACCTCGACTCCATACTGAGACCGTCTCGGGCAGGATTGCTACACAGAGGGTAGCATACACCTCCCAGATCACTGACAGCACAGATGAACAAATCACCAGGTTATAGACGAAACAATCTCGGGCATTACTAAGAGACCACCTTCCTACCAGACTAAAGACCAAACAATCTTGGGCATTAATAAGTAACACTACCGGAAAACGTGTAGTTGCCATGCGCCTGGTTGTTTGCCGTGCGCTTTATCCCGGGCGCACGGCAAACAACTCATTCGCCGTGCGTCCGAGGGAAAGAGCACGACACAAAACAGGCGCACGGCGACTACACGTTTCGCCGTGCGTTGAAGCCAAGCCGCACGGCAAACACAAATTTTGCCGTGCGTCGTAGGAGGGGCGCACGGCAAATCACTTGACACGTGCACAGCACTTGCCCCGTCCGTCTGACGAGAGACGGCCGGCGACGGCCGTTAATGTTTGCCATGCGCCGCGTTGAGACTGACGACAAATGTTAAACCTTTGTCGTGCGCCCCTCCCATGGCGCACGGCAAAAGAGGCCCACATGAGCGTGCCACGGACGACCGTCGCTTGTCCTGGCGCACGGGACCTGCACGTGCTGGTCTTTGCCGTGCATCCACTGGGCAGCGCACGACAAAGATAGATGTTTGTCGTGCGTTTCCGGAAGGCACACGGCAAAATTATATCTTTGCCGTGCGTTTAGCACTAGCGCACGGTAAAGGTACAAAAAAAATATGATTTTTGTGACTATTTCTATTTGTCTAATACAAAACATTAATTGATACTATATAGTCCAATTATATAGATTTCTCGGTATGTTTACTATATTTAAGAATTTTCCGTCTTTTAAAGGATTTTTTCATTGAAGTCAAATTTAAACTGCAAGTGCATAAAATAATAGAGTAAAGTTCGTGGAAAAATGATATTCATATAATTGAGTCATATTTAAGACCTTACCCATAAAATTATATTAAATAGTGAACATTTTGTTAGCGAAGCATGAATATCCACGTGCGGTTGAATTGGTTTTTAATTATATAAAATGCAAACAAAGTTTGAAAATCATGAAATTTGTCCGGTGCTCATGATATCCTATGTGGAGGCTGTGGTAAATCATTGATAAGGTTTTGAATAATTCGTTACCTATAGTGCTCAAAATCGAAACATCTCCCGAGAAATTTCAGAGAGTGTTAGAGTCACGTTATTAGGTTTGTAGTGTTAGAAAAGTTCATAATGGATTTTGACTTCACAACTTTTTTTTTGTAGTGAACGTACAACATAGATTGTATCATGTTAATTTATGGTAAATTTTCACATCCATTTGATAATTTTAGTATCATAACTCTAATTATGGAATTTCAATGGACATAAATTTACATTTGAGCAATAAGTTCATGAAAAAATAGAACAAAGTGTTGTCAAAATGATAATCATGTTGTTGAGTGTAGTGGTAAGCTTTATCTAAGAATTGAAATAAAATTTGAATTTCATGTTCAAGAAATTTTGAATTTAAGAGTGAATTGTTAAGGTGTATAAAGTAATGAAACAGGGCTTTGCCGTGCGCCAGGCATGGAGGCGCACGGCAAATATGTGTGTTTATCGTGAGTCAGTACCCTGGGCGCATGGCAAAGAGCTGTTTTTGCCGTGCGCCGCGTGGCTCGGGGCGCACGGCAAACACCACCGGAACCCATGTTGCAGTGTTAGGGAAATTAAACAGTGTTTGCCGTGCGCCTCAGGTCTGGGCGCACGACAAACATGCCCCCTTTTATCCATGCACGCGCCCCCCGCCCGCGTGCAGACACCCGCCCGCTCCTACCCTGCGCCGCCGCCCCCGTCGCTCCCGTCCCCTCCTGCGGCGGCTCCCCTCCCCTCCCCTCACCGCTCCCCATGCTCCCCACTCCTCCCGTGGCGGTGCCGCTCCCCACCCGCCCACCTCCCCCGTCGGCAGCCTGCCCGTGGCGGCGTTCGGCCCGCGGCCTCCTCGCCGCCCGTTCCAGACGCCGCTCCCCGCGGTCCCTTCTTGCCCGCGGCAGCGCCCCTCCCCGCCCGCCCGCGGCCTCCGTCGGCGGCGTCCGGCCGGCAGCCTCCTCCGCGCCCGCCCGCAACCTCCGGCATGCAGGTATTTTTTAATTTAGTTATTTAAGTTTAGTAAATTAAGTAGTTTAGGTGATATAGTTATAATTAGTAAATTAAGTTTAGTAAATTAAGTAGTTTAGCTTATATGTTATAATTAGTTAGACTTAGCAAATGTAGATATATAGTTATATATATTTATAATTAGTTAGCAATTGTAGATATATAGTTAGATACATTTATAATTAGTTTGTAATTATAGATATATAGTTAGATACATATCAAGGCAACCTTACAAACGAGCAATACAGGGCTAGATGAGTATGAAGGTTCATTTCTGTGTTGTAACGTTCAATTCTGCATAATTTGTCATCAATTTACTTTTTTGGCAGTCCAACGCACATGGAGGCGTTGAGTGCAGCGAGTTCATGGGATGGGTCTTGTCGCACAAGGCCAAGGCCACATCGTCTGAGGCCACCTACAACCCCCAGGACCCACCCGAGGCGTACAGCAACCCCTCCATCCACGGCCGCATCAATGTGTACATGGAGATGGGAAGACAGGATGATAAGGACATGACACCCATACATATGTCCATGAGGGGTGCATGGGGTGGAGAAGGAGACCAACAAGGTTTTCCAAGTCAAGAAGAAAGCCCAAGGCTAATCCGATTCGAGTCCCCAAGGTGGAGGCCCAAGGAAACTCAAGTTCCCATCAAGTGGTATTCAGAGACAGGATTACCGTCTGGTTCGTCTTTTCGCCTTTGTCCTATAGTCCAGAAAATAGCCCCAAAAATAATTCCACTGTCCTAGTACCCCTTTTAGCCTTTGCAATTTCGTTTCAGTTTCACTTTGTTGAGTTTGTGTCCGTGGTCAAGACTCGTTGCTGGTTTTAGTAGTGTTCGTGTCGTAGTTCAATCGCCCGTTGCTGTGATTCGTTTGTTTCCGCCGCTATCCCATCCACGTTTAGCCATACAACAATTCGAGCCACCACATTACTCGATTTGCCTCACTAGCCACCTTGTGTGAACTCTCGCCGTGCAAGCCCTAGATAGGTTGCAAGCCGCTTTGATCGCTTTTGCATTGCATACTTGATCCTTGTTTCATTTGGCGAATACCTATTGCTTGCTGCCGCAGACACTAGGAGGAAGTTTACCCTAGCCGCCGCTGTTTTTCGTGCCTTTGGAAAATATAATTTGAGATACCTTCCATAAAACAGGCACAACTTTTCACTCGGTGCTCCGTTTTGGCTCAAATTTTTACAGCAGATTCATGACTTCATTCGGAGGCGACCCAAACTAGACCTAGGCTTGTTTGGTCGAGTCAAATAATTAAAAAAGAATCAGGAAGATAAATAAAAAAATTGATCAAGTTGTTTCAGGGTTTTCAGATATTGTTCCTGAAATTCCCTAGGCCGCATCTCACCTCAAAAACGGATGCAAATTTTTATGGTTGGAGCTTGTGATATCCTTATTCAGAGAAAAATATAAAAATAATAGTTGAGAAAAATAAAACATCTTAATTCCTACTAGTCCTACAGAGAAATTGCTGAAAAGATTAAAAAGCAATTGCATAGAGTGTTGTTTTGCTTGTTCTGTGAGCTTTATCTATCGTTTCTTGTTCCAACATGTTGTGCTACGCCTAGGACACGTCTGACCCAGCAATTGTGACTTGTGCTTTGGATACTTATTGAACTTTCCTATTCTGCATTCGTTATTTGCTACTCCTTGCTACATATTTGGCCTTCCGAGCTCCACAAACTATACTTCACGTCAGTGCAGGGAAGGACCCTTGCAATCTTGGTACTATTTCCTCACAGGTATCACGAACCAGCCACTGGTTGTACCATCTACTGTTTTGTTTTTGTAAGAACATTTGTTAGAACTTGGTGAAGCATGTGAGAGTGTTTCCACTAACACACATATAGTAGTTGATAGGGATAACCTTTTGTGTTTTCTCTTGTCTACATACTACTAATGGCAGGGAGCGATGAGATTGTTCAAGAAGTACTAAGTTCTCAAATAGAGAAAGCGGAGCAAAATCAATTCAACAATTTATTCCAGATTTTCTTTGTTGTGATGGAGAGACGTTGCCGAGTCATCATTGATGGTGAAAGTTGCAACAACCTTGCAAGCTTAGAGCTGGTTGAGAAGCTTGGTTTACCACAAAGCCACATCCACATCCATACTACATGCAATGGGTAAACTCTTATGATAAGATAAAAGTAACTGAAATTGCACATATTGAATTTAGCATTGGTTCTTATAAGGATAGTGCTGATTTTGACATAGTACCTATGCAAGCACGTCATTTGTTGCTAGGCACACCTTGGATTAATATAAATAATGCGGTACACAAAAAGGTTGTTAATAAATATTCCTTCAAGTATAGCGGTAGAAAAATGACACTTGTACCTTTGACTACTGCTGAAATTTTAGAAGCCGATCTCCAAAGGGCGGAGAGAAGAAAAAATGAACCTTTTAGAAAAGAATGGGTTGTTTTCAATGACACAACAAATTCATCTAAATCTGAATTTTTACAAAATGATGATATTGTTTTGCCTATTGTTGGAACTGATACTTTGTAGCATGTACATAATGAAGATGATCATACAAATGAACATGAACATGTAAAATTTTCAGGTAAACGCTCTCTTGATGTGCTGAATTTGCCCTCCAATGATACAAATAATGTTATACTAGAACCTTCTATTGTATTACCTTTGTCGCAAATAGAGAAGGAGCATGATACTTTTGATTTGAAGAAATATAAATGTGCTGAAAATATTATTATTATGCCGATTACTTGTGCACGTGACGAACTGAAATTATTATCTTCTTTATATACTTTGGGTTATGTTGAGTTTGATACTTTATGTGCTCTTAGTAGTTTGGAAGAGAAATTTAGATGTGCTGAGTTGCCATGGTTGTCTACTTATACATATCATTTTATTGGTAAATATAATTGTAAATGAGAGTATATGGTGCATCGAGTCTATATTAATGCAAATCTGAAATCTCCTTTTGATGTACAAGATTGTGATCAACTAGATTGTCCATCTAGTTTTACTATAACGAATCGGGTTCACTTTCAAGAAGGGGAGCATTATTGGCTGTTACCTATATGTGCTAGTGCTGATTTTTCTTGTATTGAACATATACTAGCGGTTATGCAACCATCTATGCCTGCATTGTGTTTGGTTAGTGCTAATCTTTTGCATGATAGTATTGAAAAAGATCGTGTGCGTTTCGATCAAGGAGCCTACGTATTTGCCGACAACTCTATAGGAGAAGATGCTTTGAGAGATTACAAATATGGTCATGTCACTCCCCACAATATTATTAGTTCCCATATTTTCCACAACCTCGTGTTTCTTCATGTTGTGCAGGGCCATCTTAGAGCACAAACGACGCGGAGGACGGCTTTTCGTCAAGAAGGGGAGGATGATGAGGACATGACACCCATACATATGTCCATGAGGGGTGCATGGGGTGGAGAAGGAGACCAACAAGGTTTTCCAAGTCAAGAAGACGTCCCAAGGTTAATCCGATTTGAGTACCCAAGGTGGAGGCCTAAGGAAACTCAAGTTCGAGTCGGCCTCGGAGTCCAGGAGCAGCCCGCACTAAATTCGTCTCCCAGGTCGCATACGGGCTCGGTTTTCGACGTTCTACATATTCTTGGAAAGATAAGGAGATAAGTATTCCAATGGCACCGGTCCCACCACAAAATTTGTTCTGAGTCATCGGGAATCGTCGAAATAAGTGGACGTCCAGAATCTGCCAGGGTGCTGCGCCGCCATCTTTTGGGCTGTTCACCCGTGTATCATGTTGGGGTCCATTGTGGACGTGGTTAGGGGGTTATGCATGCCCCAACCCTCATATAATCAGTAGCCACTACCACATTAGGGTTTGGATTTTGCTTAGATTAATCTGTTGAGAACAGTTTCGCCGTTATCGGTTTGTAGAACCCCAACTTTTGATCTTAATCATACATCTGCAGTGTCACTTCCTTTGAGAGCTGCTTCTTTCGAGTTCTTGCTTGTGTTCTTCGTTTCGTAGGCAGGGATTAGCCTTCTTGGCGAGGTCAACCGGGTTGTGACACGGTTGATAACCAGAGGAGTCGTGGTGCTAAGATTGCAGGGTTTGAGTTTGCTGACTTGAAGCAGGATCGGTGTGTTGCGCTCCGCCCAAAACGAGTTATCCTTCACCTGACGAAAGATCGGGAAACTCTAGTTCCCATCAAGGTCCATGGGCCAAAGTGGGATCCGAGCCGTGCGCCGCTTGATGGAGATGTGATCATGAGGGTTGGACAAGGAAATAAGCATGACCGCTACTATATTGGCGACAACATTTTAGACACGGCCACTACTCCCACTCTCACGGCCCTCCGAGCAAGGAGCACGAGCAGTAGCCCTCCGATACTCTCACGGCCGTCTACGACACAGGTCCAAGTGGACTGACTTCAGGTTATTTATCGTTACTCAATTTCTACATATGTTTCCTTTGCATTGTAATAATGAGATGAACAATTGTAGGCCCGGTTGGATGAACAAGCAGCGGCACACCAGGTGGCCTTAGCCCAGGTTGAGCAGCAGGTGTCCCAGTAGGTGTCCGAGCAGCAGCAGCTGATGGCCCAACACTTGGCTCAGCAGCAGCAGCTGATGGCCCAACACTTGGCTCAGCAGAGCAGCTGATGGCCCAGCACATGCATGCATGCATATTTGCTCTTCAGAGCGGTCTACCAATGCCGGCTATGCCTTTGATGCCTCCGATGCCCCAGATGATGTTCACTCCGCCTTTGGCTACGGTTCTGACAACTCCTGTTGTGAGTCACTTGACAATATTGCTTCATTTCAATGAGTAGAGACATAGAGAACGTATAAAATTAAACTCGCTTAGAGACCTAGAGATAGTAGAGACTTAGAGAAATTACATTATAACTTAGATAATTTAGATTATAACTTATAACTTGATTGTTGTATCACATGCAATTTACTCTTTTTTTGTAGAATCAATCGACAGCATCAAAAAATGTCGAAATTTCATCGGCCGTGTCACCGGGGTTGAACCCACAGCAGTTGTTCCCACCTATGATCGGCGCCCCACCGCCCTCGTTCCAGCCACCTCCTTCTCAGTGAGCCTGTTTGCTTAATTTGAGTCTATGAACTATGTGAACTTGTGGATGGACTTTAATAATGCTTGTGGATGCATTTTGTGGACTTGTTGATGAACTTTGTGGACTTGTTGATGTATGTTGTGTACTCAACGTTGTCGATTTTGTGGAGTTATCTATATTTGTTGAGTTGTTGATGATTATTATGATATATATGATTCCTGTGATGATTCTTATGACATATATATGATGCCTGTGAATTTTGAATGAGCGGGGATTTTTAAAAGCCAAAAACAAAAAAAGCAAAAATTTGGTCACTTTGCCGTGCGCCAAACAGGGGGGCGCACGGAAAAGTGACATTCCTGGGCACAGAATGACACATTTGTTGTACGCAAAAGGGGCGCACAGCAAACTTACCATACTTTGCCGTGCGCCTGGTAGCCAGCGCACGGTAAAAATGCCACTCATTGTACTGCGCCAGCCGGGAGGCACACGGCAAACGTGCAACTCTTTGCCATGCGCCAGGATCAAGAGCGCACGGCAAAGTCCTTCCGTCCGCCGTCACCGCGCGCCGTGCCATCCAGCGCCGCTAGTTTCTTTTTTTACTGTACATTGCTTTTGATGCACGGCAAAGATATTCGCCGCGCGCCCGAAATAAGGCGCACGGCAAAGCGGCTTTTGCCATGCATCTAGCTACCGTGCAACCTTTGTCGTGCACTTTGGCATAAAATGCACGGTAAAGACTTTGCCGTGCGTATTCAGGGCTTCGCCGTGCGCCTCAGTCGCACGCCAAAGCTCCTGTTTCCAGTAGTGATAATAAAGGAACATGCAAAAGAGATTATCTCAGTAGGTGCTCTAACCAGGTTTTTTTTTGTCAAAACGTACAAACTGAGTTTCTGGACTTCCAAATAGCCCAGATGATGGCTGCTAGACCAACCATGTAAATTTTGTTTCTATTAGGAAGAACAATATTAACCCAAACCCAAAATTGTCCCAAAGAACCAGGTCTGCAATTTGCTCCCAGGACGAAAGCCACCAAACGTCCTCACACGATGTTGGATGCACAGGCGGTTGAGGCACACCTGACCATCGGTGTTTGGCACTTTCTTCCGCTCCAGGAACACCGTGCTGTGTCGTCAGTGTCCATATGCTGCGGTTGCTATTGAACATAGCAGATCGAGATTGCTTTAATTTGGACAATGACTCTGATATATGCTGTGCTGCCCATCGGTGCAACGTGCATTTACATCTTCTCGTGTACCTCACGGACATCGTTGTTACTCCAAATTTGGAATGAAATTTGCTTGTATCGCTCCCATTTTTTCCTGTAAAGGTTGCCTGACCAGCCGGGCTAGTTCAGATCGAGTAAGGAAGGGCCATAACGAACCGTGTGTTGGATTATACTAGCACTAACGGACGAGGTATGAAGAGGTGGATTATGCATAACTCATGAAGATTTGTTCTCGCTTTAGTATTAGGGGGAATAGATAAGTTAGTAAATTCTACTACAAATGTAATATGTAATAACAATGTGTTTTAGACTAACACTACTAGAATAACACTACTAGAACTGGAATTTCCCTATGTGCCCGAAACTGTCAGATTGAGTCATGGTGAACATTCATCACTTCAACTATATCCTGATGTATCCTATTCTAAAATCGATATTTTTCCCCCTTTAAGGTTTTGATATCTTTCCTCCTCCCATCCCTGTTAAATTTCTATTGGTACTGTGGATTGACAAAAGTGTGGAGATTTCTATGACGCATACCATGCGTGCCGTTTCTATACAAAGCAATGCACAATAATAGTTTGATGTCTATACCACCACTGAACGCATATATTTCACACTTTAGAAATATGCCATCGGTGTGTCAATGACAGATGGGGGCCACCACAGTCACTGATAATGACATTTTTCAAAAATTTAAAAATTGTAATGGCACGATTGAAATTTTTCCTATTTTCTATCAATTGAAGAGTTTGGTCTTCCCATGTTCTTTGAAAGTACGATTTTGCATCCATTACTACCTTAAAACTTCCTTGGTAGTGGTCAAGCATAAGGATGGTGAAGAGCGTTAAGGGAGTTGCGATATATAAATTGCTTACTAAACCAATCCTTTGATACTAGAAAGTGAAGTCCACTAGATCTATCTATCTATCTATATATATATATACACACACATGGGAAGGTATACTCTGTGGCCGGCCATAGAATAGTTATTCTGTAGCCACATCTTTTTTACTGTAGTTTTATGTAGTAATTTACTATAATTTCAATACATATTTATGGTAATTGGGTTACTATAACACACATGGAGATATTTATCATTATATTATAGTAAATTACTTAGTAAGAAGTTACTAAACTCTCGTGAGTTACTATAGTAATTATAGTAACTCAAAGTGGCTATAGAATAGTTATTCTATGGCCGGCCATAGACTATAGGTTCTATATATATATTATATATATATACTATAAGGATCCAGTAGAATTAAAAACGCTTCTCACCCAAAAAAAATCTTACCCACCCCTCACGGAGGACCCACATGTCGGGTCCAACGGTAGAAAAGACGCGGAAAGTTTTTCAAAAACGATGTTTCTAGAGAGTTTTCTGCCGTTTTGGTATTACTTTTCTCACCATAAAATTTCTTTACCCACCCCGTATACCCACTAATGAACCAGCGCTACTACGTAACCCAACCCTGCATGGAAATTAAGCCCTGGCCATGCACGTTAACCATAGATCATGCATGCAAGTTTGCTTCTATATAAGCCATGCAAGTTTGTTTTATCTCATTATTGCGTTCCAAACTCCGCCTTCTTCCGCGGTAAATCTCTGGAGCCTCAACCTCTGACAAACATCCCAGGGCATCGCATCTCATCGGCGTCCCCCTCCGCCATCTCGGGTCTAATAGTAGTAAGCATTCAATTCGTTCACATTCAGTCTGCATCCCACCTCTATCTTTATCCCGTCTCATCCATATCACATCTCATATTCAATCTATCTATCAAGGTACATGGATCATCGTACCCCCGTGATGTCACGAACACTGGAGACCCAGGTGGAAGATTGGTCGACGAGACTAACGTTGCACGTCCTGCCGGTGCTACTAATAAAAAACCGATCTTAAGGTAATATTTAAAAGACAAAACAATTTCTCAAGTTTCAAGGAGGCCCGATGATTCCCAATTTTGGTCAGGGCTGATGGAGATTAAAGACCATTTTTTTGTCAAGGGGTAGGTTCTCGGTGCAAAATGGAGATCAAACTAGTTTTTGGGAAGATGTTTGGTTGGGCAATGAGAAATTGAAGGATAGGTATCAGTGTCTTTATAATATTGTGAGAAAAAAGAACATACAGTAGCTAGTGTGCTAAGCACTGTTCCTTTGAAAGTGTCCTTAAGGTCACTAAGAGGGAATTTGCTAGACAGGTGGCTGGAGCTAGTGAATGAAATTGTACAAGTGAACTTAAATGATCACAAAGACGTTTTTGTTTTGGGGCTGGGCAATGGGAAAAAATTTACGGTTAACTCATTGTATTCAGAAATGATGAAACAGCAAGGTGTTCCCTCTACAGGGACCTTCTGGAAATTGAAACTACCTCTGAAAATTAAAGTTTTCTCATGGTATTTGTGGAAGGGGGTGATTCTTACAAAAGATAATCTTGCTAAGAGAAATTGGAAAGGAAGTGTCAAGTGTTGTTTCTGTAACTCGATTGAAACAGTCCAACATTTATTTTTTGATTGCAAATGGGCGAGAAGCATTTGGAATCTGGTTTTTATTACCTTTGGAATTAGGCCGCCAACTAGCTTTTCTCACTTATTTGGATCTTGGCTGGGAGGTTTTTCCAAACTGCTAAGAACTCAATGTGTAGTGGGGGCAATTGCGCTCTGTTGGGCCTTATGGTTGAATAGAAATGAAGTGGTATTCCAGAATTCAAATCCTAACTCTTTTGTGCAGGTAATTTTCAGGGGGACTTATTGGGCAAGGTGTGAGGTCGATGTTATCTAAAGAGGAAGAGAAAGCTGCTATAATGCGAAACTGTAACCGGTTGGAAGTGGCGGCAATGGAGCTTTTTAGTAGGTTTGGTTGGAAGACGAGGCTTAGAACTGGCGCTTAGGCCTGTTTGTAGGCGTAAGTTTAGCTTTTGGTGAATCTGTAAGGCGTAGTGTTGCGTATGTGCGGTCTGAGTACTGCTGTTGTTGGTGGTTCTTTTGGCGAACCTGTAAGGCGTGGTGTTGCGTCGGCGCAGTCTGAGTACTGCTGCTGCTATTGGTTGTTGGTTATGATGAACGCTGTGCTCACTCTCCAGGGAGTGTGGAGGCGGGATGTTATTCCAGTTTCTAAAAAAAAAGCCCAAAAATGGGCTTATTACCACCCTAAAAAGGCTGAGAAAGCTGCAGCAAACCTCAACCTCATAAACTCCATAGCCTTTGCTGAGAAACAAGATATCGTCTGTATGTACTTGTGACGTCAACTCCAGCCAGACCCATCGCCGGCCATAGGTGTGTATACCTGTACGTATCTGAGTGCACCATGTATTTAATACACACGTTAACATAATTTCTCAGTCTTGGATGAATTTAATAACTGGCTTCGTCCCAATGATGGATATACAAGACTATCAATATGTGAAAAACAAGATGCAGATTTGGTGCGTGGTTGAAACGCCAGGTATTTGATTTTTTTTTTGTTTCAAATATTTGTTTAGCTTTAGCCAATCCACGGTTACGGTTTGTCTAATCAGTATACGTACGTGATCGGTATGTTTAGAATATATTTAGGTGTTGTTTCCCATATATAACCAATCTTTTGCTAGGTAGTCCAGGTAATATAATATTGCCATGCTATTTTTTTTGTTTTGCCACGTAACTAAATGGGTCTATGTACTCTAATTCTCTTTTTGTTGCAGATATTCCTTCCAGTACAATTAACCATGCTGTTGCTACAAACACCACGTGCAGAACTGTTTCTGGAGCAGACACCAGAGGCTCGGAACAGAGATAGGGGAAAGTAAGAGATATGACTGCATGCCTGGCTTGCTTAGGGAGAAGAAGATTTCCAATGCATCTTAAAATCGGAGATGAAGAAAGTGTTGTCTCAAGGTACTTTATTGGCTCCATGTATGTGAGTAACCACGCGTAACGTGCTATAATTTTACTCTTGTCTCTGTATTCTTATTCGGCAGACCAATGTAAATGTTGTTAGTTGATTCCGTAGTCACACAAGTGCTGACACGTCCATTGTTTTTTACAGATATATGCTTCTTATTTTTATTTAGCTATGTATGTTTTATTTAATTGGGTTTTTAGGTTAATATTGTAATCTTTGGCTTGTTTAAAATTTTTTCATATAGATAAAGTTTGTGTCTACTGTTTTCACATACATGCGTCGTGGCATGTGACTCCATCGTCGCAGTCCGTTCTCTCCCCTCCTAGCTCCATTAAATGCAGCTAATGATATAGTTAGCCACGCATGCATCCGTCGTTAATTATCCTTTGCATGCATGCAGCTGGGAGGGCCATCGTACGACGTGCCGCTGCGAGTCTGCGACGCGCGCACGGCGAGCCAGGCGGCGGCGAACAACAGCATCCCGGCGCCGACATTCAACCTCGACCGCCTCGCCCGAGTGCTCAGAGGTCCGGTCCATCGCTGCAGATGACATTCTGCTTCCGCGCACTCGACTCGATGCTGCCATATTGCCAACCAAACAACACTTCCACAAGCTTTGCTCACAGCGCTTCAAAAGCCGCCTACACGGATGTTGCCACTGGTCAAGACGGGGGCGGCACCAGCAACGATGGGAAGCAACAAGTCAGCGGGGAAGGAGGATGTGCACCGGCTGAGGATTCTGGACAGTTGGTATATGCAATACATGTTCTTGAATGCCCGGGCGGAGGTGATGTCGATGGCAAAGAGTGCAGATGCTGAGGTGATGAATGTTTAAGTTACAGCCCGGTCTTTTGTCACCACTGTTTTTTGGATTGGATGATTGTTGTCTTCTTAGTTCTTGATTATATTTTTTGATCAGTTTAGGAGGCAAACTAAGCTTGTAGATCTCCACCACGAAACTACGGTAGATCGATTAGTTTTATCAAAATTACTGTATTTACATACCTAGGATTTGTAGATGTATGGAATCATTAGAAAATTAGTGCGGTGTTGTTTTCTTGGCCAGTGAAACTATGAAAGTAGATTATATTATATTTATTAGCCATTTTAATGTTTACGCTTTACACTATGCTATGTCTATCTTATTATTTTTTCTGCCGTTACAGGCATCACCAATATGTTAGCCTCGGTTCTAACCAAAGTGGTATTTTTGTCAATGCTTGAAGTCAATAGATTTGAAGATATTACACAAAAAAGATAAGCTTATATCATTTTGACCTCAGTTTATTCAATACCAAGTTACCGGTTAATTTATCAAAAATTGGCTTACCTCAAAATAATTCTTGTTCACTATATTTTCTAATACACGCGCGTGTCGCGCGTGCATTCTACTAGTATACTATAAGGATCCAGTAGAATTGAAAACGTTTCTCACCCAAATAATTCCTAACCACCCCTCACGGATGACCCACATGTCGGGTCCAACGGTGGAAACGACGTGAAAAGTTTTCACAAAATGATGTTTCTAGAGAGTTTTTGCCGTTTTGGGCCTTACTTTTCTCACAATAGAATTTCTTTATCCACTCCGTGTAGCCACCAATCAAATTTAAAGAAAAAAATAAACCTCCTCACAGAACAGTGTTTCTCCGATTTGGTCTCTACCCACCCCATATACCCACCAACCAAATAGTCTAAAAATATAATAATAACCCCAATAATAAAATTATTAATCTTCATATTTTCTGCCGGTAGAGAGATTTTCTTCCGTCATGGGGTTCGTGATTATATTGGACACGATTACACGACAACACCAGTCCTGCAGCGTGTCCGATATGGACTCCACTTCCGTCACGCACGTTTTATTCCACCTGAATTCCTTTCAACGTCAAGGTGCTGGGCTGCTGTGCTGGCTGTAGGAGCTTAATAATTAGGAGGTAAGAGAGAGAGAGAGAGAGAGAGGGGAAATCAAGAGTAAATTAAGGAAGTGGGTTTGTACTCGCAGCATGTAATAAATATATTATTGTGGACATAATTAATCGCTTTTCCTTTATCTCTGTTGACTTGTGTTGATCCACAAGGAGAGAGATACATCTTTGAACCACGACGTCGATTGGCTTGAGTCGTCTCTCAACCCTCATCATCTTCAAAACTTCTATAGGCGGCGGTGCAAGAACAATGGACGCCTCTTCCCGTCGTCGTCCCTTGTTGTCAGCTTGCGAGTGTTCGGATGCTGCAGCTTGCATTCAGGGCCGTTTGGGATTATGGTCGCGTCGACGCCGCCATGCATCATGCATCCACCAAGGAGCCCATGACACGCAACACAGAGCTACCCATTGCCTTTTTGAGCCGATGGTAAAAAAATTCTTGAGGTGATCAGCCCCGTCCATTAATTTACCATAGTGTGTTCGATAAAATACGGGGCATATAACAGAGGCCATTGATACGTCTGTTTCACGTTGGTGGTATTGTTGCATATAGAAAGATGCTATTGGTCCATATGCAGCTGCTCTCGAGTCACCTCAAGTGGTGACCGGAGCAATGTGCGCATCTGTTTTTTTTCTTAGATAGAAATTGCAGACACTTCTAGCCATACTAATATGTGAGACAAGTATCTGAGTCATTTGTTCTTCCTGTACCACTCCAATGCTTCCTGTATAAGATGGACATCGACCAATGGAGAATCAGCTAACAGTGTTTTGTGAAACATTATCTACATGGGATTCTTGCAATATATTCTGATGTATTCTACGCGAGTTTCGGTCCTTAGATCTAAATATCGATGGATGCTTCTTTTTGAAACGAGGTTATGGTTAGAAAAAACTATTTGAGTTTTAAATAACCCCGACGCGTCTCCGTGAGAAATCTTCGCTCTTTTTTCACGTGCAGACCACCGCCCCACCTCGTGCCCTAGCTTCACCGCCGCCGCCGCTTTCACGGCTCAAGGAAGCCCATCAGCCGTACATCGTCATCGATCTACCGCCGGAGCTGCGCCGTCACAAAGGTCCTGTACCCGTATTCGTCAAGTCCGGTTTCCGCTCGTCGCCGCTTCTGTCATCGTTTGTCGCGGGTGAGCACCCTATCATGTTCCCCACCTTGTCCTTGCTGCTCCGTTTAACCGCTCACCCATGCTTCTCATGTCTCTCGATGAGTGTCGTGGTCTGATGTATAAGGTTTTTCGTTCTCTGTAGATAAAGATCGGGTGTGAACGTACGCGCCGCTGCCGCTTGCCGCCATCATATAGGAGCAAATCACCAGCCATGGTGCCATGAGCAAGACGATAGCAAGCTAGAGAAAGAGACAATGTACGTATACTAAAGCATGTACAGAAAGCAAGCAACATATCAAAAGCCAAGCTAGAGAAAGAGACCACATACTTATTTGCATCCTGGTGTCTCAGTTTGATGGGTCTTACTAAGGATTATGCCTAGCCACCTTTTACCATATGATCCTGGGTTTTACATTTATGTTGGGTAGCGGCGGCGCTCGTCGTCTTCATCAGCGGTGGCGTGATCCTCAGCTTCAGCGGGCTCGTCGCGCTGAGCTTGGCGCCTTGACGAGCGAGAAGCGGGTGAGGGAGGCGTCGTCGACGGTGATATTGACATGGCGGAGGTAGCCATAGGCGGGGATGAGGACGATGGCGGCGGCGACGAGGGCGAGCACGGCAAGGACGCCGAGGCATGCCGAGGGATCTCTTTATGTTCTCCTTGATGCCGTCCCACCAGCCGTCATCGCAGCAGTGGCGGCAGCGCATTGTTGCTTGCCTCGCCGGTAGTGATGGCGTCGTGGGAGCTAGCCTTATTTTCTTGGCTCTTGGCACTTGGACACGATGGATCGGGGGGAGAATTGGATGTTGTATTTGAGGCTGGGGTTGAGGTGAGGCCACTTTGGAGAGGAAGGAAGTAAAGTATAGGCGTAGGTGTGCTTCCATATTAGTTAGCTTCATCTTTGTTTCACGCTTTGAACGCATTTTTATGGCCATTTTTCTGTTTTAGTGTTGTATCAAAGTTAACCTCCATTATAACCTAAGTCTAGTTATATACTCCCTCTATTCTAAATTAGTATTCGCTGTTGACTTTTTTGTACAACCTTTGACCATTCGTCTTATTTAAAAAATTTATTCAAATATACAAAAAATAAGTCATACTTAAAGTATATGTGATGACAAAGTAAGTCACAAATAAAATAAATGATATTTACATAAAATTTTGAATGGGACGAATGGTCAAACGTTTAGCAAAAAAGTCACCGGCCAGTACGGTCCTGTTACAATAACTAGGTATTCTAGACAAGTAAGATTACACCCTGCTGATCTAATATTCTTGACAGATCATTGAAAAGAAATTACATCGTAGTGATTGGTCCAACGACGCATCCCTGAGCGAATTGGATCCACTCATCACGAAAACTAATGGGTGAAGGAATTATAAATATGCCATTTGCTTTCCTAATATCTAACTTATAGTGAAGTATATCATTTTTTCTTTTTTATTTACCTATGCACTGAGCAATATGGATATGTGGCCTTGATTTATTTTTATTGGATCTATAAATTATAATTTTGTTTTGTTCCATACATAATTTAACTCATTTAAAATATTTAGAATATTCTATTTTATAAAATTTCTAACATAAAAAATCAAAATTCAATCCAATTTTAAAAATATAAAATTATTTTTATTAAAATTTTCTAATACACGCGCGGACTCTACTAGTTATATAGATAAAAATAATAATTAAGTAACAATCACATAGATGGTTTTTGATGGTTTTGGGCTATCAATCCAGTATGATAGGGATATTAATTCTTGATGGTTTTACTTTGGAATTTTTGTGCTACCAATCATCATGAGGGCATTTATTTGTTCAATATTTTGGTGACAAATAGAACTGATCCAAGGAACCAAAACGAAATGATCACTACGTGGAAGCACCCTAATAGGCAACGGACCTCGCATGTTCATTGAAAGTATGATTTTGCATCCATTACTACCTTAAAACTTCCTTGGTAGTGATCAAGCATAAGGATGGCGAAGAGCGTTAAAGGAGTTGCAATATATAAATTTCTTATTAAACCAATCCTTTGATACTAGAAAGTGAAGTCCACTAGATCTATTATATATATATATACATATATATATAATACTTAAGTAACAATCATATAGATTGTGTTTGATAGTTTTGGGCTATCAATCCAGTATGATAGGGATATTAATTCTTGATGGTTTTAGTTTGGAATGTTTGTGCTACCAATCATCATGAGCAGGGGCCGACGCCAAGAGCCAGTAAAGGGCATATTCTAGTTGCTGGACTTGGGCCTTCAGTGCTACAGTAGTTACAGTATGAAAAAATATCGGCCCACGCCTAGGGCCATGGCCCTAGTGGCCCCAGCCTTCTATCCGCCCCTGATCATGAGGTTGCATTTATTCGTTCAATATTTTGTTGACAAATGGAACTAATCGAAGGAACCAAAACCAAATGATCACAATGTGGGAACACCCTAATAGTGAACGGACGAAGATCGCCTTTGGTAACTGGCATGGTAACCATTACCCTTTATGGGTTACTAATGACTCATCATCGGCAACGGGCATATGACCGTTACCAATAACAGTTATAGGTAATACTTTATGTTGACGTCCGTTACCGATAACAATCATTAGTAACGGGTGTAGTATAACGTCTGTTACCAATAAGAAACATTGGTAATGGCACTAACCACTGCACCACACTATCACTTGTGGTTAGAAGGAGAATATAGCCCTTTCATATAAACATTTATGAATCTTTTTTAATTTCTACCAGCCATACCTTAAGTTCGATCGGCCTAATTTTCTATAGCTTTCACCACATTAGTAATGGAATTTGTTGAAGTCCTTTACCAATTCAATGGTAACCAATAAAAATTATGCATCGGGCGTGACTTATTCGTAACGGACGCTAATGACGTTCATTACCATTATTAATTTTGTACGGACAATGTATGCCCGTTACTAAGACCGCGTTACCTATCTTCGATTTTCACGTAGTGGATAGACATATAGTTTGGACTTCTAGGGAGTGATTACTGTTGGTATAAATATCTCAAAAAAAATACAAATGCATACATTTTGTGTTGGTGCAAAGTGTTCTGTGACAATACGCCAAATTCGTAGTAGTAGTTGGGAGATGAAGGCTGGCAGTAGCATTTGTTCTTCGACAGGTAACATTAAATTTCTTTATCATGTGCTTGTATCTAGAGTTTTGGTGGTATCACCAGATGTATCTATAAATCCAATACGATTTTTCGATCAATATAAATCCGATTATAGTAGTGCTGATTTATTACCCTCCAGAATTAAATAAAAATATGGAGAGGAAATTCACCTCTGATTCCCTCCTAATTCATATAGATTATCAGAAGGTTTCATCTCAATAAACTGAAACATAATAAAAAACCATTGATTCAGATGGTAGAAACGAAGATTTTTGCACCAAGGGTTTAATCTCAATAAACGAATATGGCAGAAACTGAAGATGGCAGAATCCTCCACATGAACGTGTCATTGTACTTCTATACCTTTCCTATAATTTCTTGGCAACCCTGTGCGGAGACTCAAGTCCGACTCTGTTTTTTTTAACAAAGTATTGCACTCTGAGCAGGGTTCAACTTCAGTGATCTGAATAATCATGACAAAGATCGAGCTAGGTTGGGTAGATCTACGTGTACAGGAAATATTGATCAATGGTCAGTTCATCCTTGTGACAGCCCATGGCTTAATAGGATCGACAAGACTACTCATACCAACAAGTTGCAACTTCTTTTCCGGAAGTTCATCTCGAAAGAACTCCGTTGTTAAGCGTGCTTGGCCCGGATCAATTTAGGGATGTGTGACCGATCGGGACGTTAATCCCGGGTGCGCACGAGTAAGGACAAAGTGTGCAGAAAAGACTTGTGTTGGTCTGTGAGGGCAGTCTTGAGGTCGGAGAGGGCTGCCAGGTGTAGACGGGCCCGGCCTCGGAGAGGCGGGACGTTACAATCCTAGTTGATTGTGTCTTGATTGGTAATTGCCACTAATCTTGACAGGACAGTCTTGAGGTCCTAGAGGGCTGCCATGTGTAGACGGGCCCGACCTCGGGGAGGCGGGACGTTACAATCCTAGTTGATTGTGTCTTCATTGGTGATTGCCACTAATCTTGACAGGACAGTCTTGAGGTCCTAGAGGGCTGTCAGGTGTAGACGGGCCCAGCCTCGGGGAGGCGGGACGTTACAATCCTAGTTGATTGTGTCTTGATTAGTGATTGCCACTAATCTTGACAATAATACATGCCTGATGTGCTGGTCAAGGCGGTCATGCTCCACAGGCTGGGAGTGAAGCGAATGGTCACTACCAGAATGATCGACATCTGCACTGGGTGGGAAAGCCCTTTAGCACCGGGTTTCCCACCCGGTGCAACTAATCCGAGGCTAAAGGGGTACCCCTTTAGCACCGGGTTGAATAACCGGTGCTAAAGGGGACCTTTAGCACCGGGTGCAGCCACGACCCGGTGCTAAAGGGCCTGCCCCGCAGCGCCTTTAGTAGGGCATTTAGCACCGGGTCGAGGCTGCACCCGGTGCTAAAGGGCCTGCCTTTAGCACCGGTTGCTGTCTGCAACTGGTGCTAAAGGCCCCGGATTTCTTTTTTTTTGCTTTTTTCAGTAGCCATGCGTGCACGTCTATATACGTATATATTCTAATACGTGTATTCTAATGCGTATTCGGCCGACTCTATATTCATATTAGCTGACATTTCATCAAAATACAAGACATATATATTACAAAAGTAGATATTCATGCATGTCAACTCGAGTTATATATATTTAAACTGTATTTTCTACTTAATTAAGATTGACGACTAGCTTGTTGGACTGTCCGGCACGTCCTCCAGTACTGGCGAGTAGAATTCTCCTCGGGGATTGACGACCTCGTCCCAGATCCATCCGACGAGCTGTTCTGCAATTGCGTCAATTCTTTCTAGCTCTAGGGACTCTTCCTTCAGGTTGAACATCCGTAATTTACAAATAATTGAAAGATATTTAATCCGCCGAGTTGGAGACAATAATTGTGCACTTAATAATAATGGAAATGTGTTTATTATTACGTACCATAATATCCTGTTGTGTAAGCTTTTTATGTCCCAAACTCCACATGAAATCGCAAACATAGTATGCACATAAATTATTTCCCGGCCCCTGTTTGGCACACTATCGACCAAAAGAAATTAAGTAAAATTCATATAATATATTAGCCGAGGCCTACATGTACAAATTACTTGCTTACCGGAAAGCCAATGTTCCATTTTAGTGTTTCATGTTGAATTCCCGGGTGTTCTTGACGAAATTGAATCCAGGCCCTGCGAACAAAAAAATTGAGTTAAGTCATTGCGAGTGTAAGGGGTGAATTAAGTAGGGGAAAATATACATCACCTTGTCATCATGTCCATGATGTTCTATAGTTTTTTTTTGGAGTGTGCAACGAATCAAAGACGTTCACGACACCCCGGTCAGGACACAATATTATTAGGAACCAGTGGAATCTGTGCACATGTATACATTATAATCAGAAATGAATTAGTACACAGAAAGTATAAGAAGAAGCCTGTGTATGTACTCACTCGATGTTGTACGGGATTAGTATGGAGTCACAGTAATTTTGTTTCTTAATATACTTGTATAGGTTTAAATATGTTTCCTCAGGATTGTGCAGTATCATTGCTTCACTTATCCTTCGAGGATCAACGAAACCAACGTCATATATATTATCTCTCCGACATTTTTGAATCTCCATTCTGCATATGTTAAGCAATAAATAAAGCCTGCGTCAGCATAGATTGGAATTATTGTTTTCAAACTGTGAATTATAAGCAACAACAAAGTACTTACAGTGTCCAACAGGTGATCAAATCCACGTCCATGGCGTCGCGGTGGTACAGCTCATATATATCCTTAAACCTCAGCCACACCCAATCCTCGTCACCATTGTAGAAATCATGGTCCTTCACGCCTACTTTGATCATGCGCCGTTTATTCCTTCTTGATTCTTCCAAGTACCACTCATGGAATCGGCGCATCTTCGTCTGTAGCTTCCTCTCCATTTCAGGAGGGACCATAGGCTCGCCAAGATTAAATGGCCACCTCAGCGTTGTGTTTACAGGCACCTCTTCTTCCCCCAGGACTTGCGCTCTGGTTAGTCCAGTCTCGGCCATTACTCGTTGCACGTTAAGCTCGTCCAGAGATGGCAATGGACCCAAGGGCCGCTGAGGTTGCTGGCCGAGCTGAGGAACCTTTTTGGATGGGCCCGCCTCCTTATCTGCAGCCTTCCGCTTCCGTCGAGATTTCAGTAATGAGCGGTCATAGTCTGTTACTATTACTTCCTTCTGTTGACCCTTGCTCAAATTACCGAGGAATGACTTGACGACGATGGGATCAAGCTTCGGCTCCGGCTCAGGTTTTTTCCTCCACTCGGCCATTTGCCTCTTTGTGTCTGCTTTGACCGAGGCTTCGAGCTCCTCTAGAGTCTTCTCACCCGCTCTTTTCTCTGGTGCGGGCTTCTCTTTGGTTTTCCGCGCCTTCTTCGCTGGTGGAGTGGGGGCAGAGGCTTTAGGTTAGCTCATCTCTGTCTCTATCGGCAACAAATTCTCCCCTATCAGATGCCCTGAGGATATCGAGGAGACGCTGAGCTAGTTCTCGCAAGTCCTCGGGAAAAACTAAGGAGCCGTCGATTGGGCTTAGGGTGCCTCCATGACCATAGTACCAATGCTTTGTCCTTGTGGGCCAGTCATGTGTCGCTAGAGTGATGCCTCTAGCATATAGATCTTCTTCCATCTTCTCCCATTTAGCGATGCTTGCCTTGTAACCTCCCGAACCCATCTTATGAGAGTACTTCTTATTTGCGGCATTTCCAGCGTTTCTAGCGCTAGCCGTTGCACCCTCTTCGGAGGTTTTGTACTCAAGGAATGCTTCCCACTCGTCATCAGTGATCTTCTTATACTTCTCAGGATCCGGGGCCTCTCTGGTTTTGAGAAAATGCGAGTACAACTTCTTCTTGAAATCCTGAAACAAAACTGTCGGCTCACAAACATCTCATAGAGGCTCACCGTGCAGTGACGGGCGCGGCGGGCGACGGCGGCGAGGGGACGAGGAGCGGCGCGGGGACGACGGGCGCCGGCGCGGGGACGACGGGCGCGGGGACCACGGGTGGCGGCGGCGTGGGCGCGGGGACGACGACGGCGGCGGGGACCACGGCCGGGCGGTGGGGACGACGGGCGCGCGCGGGGACGACGACGGCGACGGGGACGACGGGCGGCGGCGCGGCGTGGGCGCGGGGACGACAGGCGGCGGCGGCGTGGGCGCGGGGACCACGGGCTCGGCGGCGACGGGCGACGGCGACGGGCGGCGGCGGCTGAGGAGACGAGGGGGCACCGGCGGCGGTTTCGATCTGGGAGGAATGAGGGCGAAGTGAGGGAGGGGAGAGAAGTCCCCGGCCTATATAGGTCCGGGGCATTTAGCACCGGGTGCAGCCACGACCCGGTGCTAAAGGACCTTTCGCACCGGGTCTGTACAGCACCCGGTGCTAAATGACCCCCCTTTAGCACCGGGTCTTCCCACCACCCGGTGCTAAAGGACCTTTAGCACCGGGTCTTCTACACCCGGTACTAGAAAATCAATATAAAATTCTAGAAAATCTTATAAATTAATAGAAATCTTATAAATTAATAGAAAATCTTATAATTTACTAGAAAATCTTATAAATTAATAGAAAATCTTATAAATTAATAGAAAATCTTATAAATTACTAGAAAATCTTATAACTTACTAGAAAATCTTATAAATTACTAGAAAATCTTATAAATTACAAAAATTGATAACTAAATGAAAGATTTTGGAACATTAAATGGTCTCAGATGAAAAAGTCATGAATACCAAAATTTCATATCTCATCAAGATCTACAATCTTTATTTAAGTCATTTTTGCATTTGAGAAAGTGGTAGTATACATTGTTCATTAATCCTAGATTCACTCGCATAGTTTCTAAAACTTTGTTAGAGACTTGTCAAATTTGTACTACATGTTATTACCCATTTTGAAAATGACAAAATGACCTAAATAAAGATTGTAGATCATGATGAAATATGAAACTTTGGTATTCATCACTTTTTCATTTGACATCACCTAGTGTGAAAAAAACCTTGGTTGTAGTTGTCATTTTTAATTAAAAATTTGGATTGTTCAAACACGAGAAGATTTTTCAAAATAATAACATTAATAAGTTTCATAACTTGATAGAGTATGATTTTAGGAATTTTTAGGAAGAAAAATGATCTTTTTTGAAGTTTGTACGAGGGAGAACGACTAGTTACAACTTTTATACAGAGATTAAAAAGAAAAATTGTTCTTGTTCATCCAGTGACGTGGCTCGTGTGCGCCCGGTGACGTGGCCAGCTGCCGCACGGCCTCCGTGGCCAGGCCGGTCTTTGACCCCGCCGCACGGCCTCTGTGGCCAGGCCGGTCTTTGGCCCCCCCTTTAGCACCGGGTGCAAACACGACCCGGTGCTAAAGTCCCTTTAGCACCAGGTGCAGCCAAGACCCGGTGCTAAAGGCCCTTAGGCCCGGTCGGTGCTAGAAAATCTTATAAATTAATAGAAAATCTTATAAATTACTAGAAAATCAATATAAAATGCTAGAAAATCTTATAAATTACTAGAAAATCTTATAAATTAATAGAAAATCTTATAAATTACTAGAAAATCAATATAAAATGCTAGAAAATCTTATAAACGCTTCAGATGGGGTATCAGAGGGAAATACCACATCACCTTCGCAGGGATTTTTTTCTTAGAACGCTCTCCCCCAACATCACCAGGGTCGTCCCGCCTGATCTTGTATCGTGCGCAGGTGCAAACCGGACAACGATCCAAGTGTTCGTACTGTCCGCGATAGAGGATACAGTCATTAGGACATGCATGTATCTTCTACACCTCCAAACCGAGAGGGCAAACAACACGTTTTGCTTGATACGTCGTCGATGGCAATTTGTTACCCTCTGGAAGAATCTTCTTTACGAGTTTCAGTAGCTCCTTGAAACCCTTATCAGTAACACCATTTGCTGCCTTCCACTGCAGAAGTTCAAGTGTGCTACCCAACTTCTTTAGCCCCTCTTTGCAATCTGCGTACAGGTCAGTCTTGTGGTCCTGCAACATGCGTTGTATCTTTTTCAGTTCCTTATCATTGCCGCAGTCTTTCTCGGCATCACGCAACATTTGCCCGAGTCCATCAGTAGGTTCATTTTCCTGAGCAACATCTTCCTGAGCATCGCCTTCCTGAGCAACATCTTCCTCATCGGCATCACCCATTGCAGCATATGCAAAGGAACCGTAGTATTGAGCCAATAACGGAATGTCGTCATCGGCCTCGTCTTCTTCATCTTCATCCATTAGAATTCCTCTTTCACTGTGCTTCGTCCAAACAGAATAATTCCTCATGAAACCGTGCCTCATCAAATGCACCTAAAGACAACCTCTTTGTTTGTATGATTGTATATTTTTACAATGGGTGCATGGGCAGAACATGAAACCGGACGGCGTCCTGTTAGCCTCGGCGGCATCGAGAAACGTCCTAAGGCCATCACGGAACGCCTGAGCGTGGGGGTCCCCGTACATCCATTGTCTATTCATCTGCATTATTAACCAATAACAAATATACAATACAATTTAAAGATAAAAAAATTTAATATATAAATAAATACAAATTATAATATATATTTCATTATATAAATAAATTTCTAAAACTACATTACTATATTCATTAAATATAACATTACTATAAGCCTTATAAGATTTATAAGATTTTCTATTAATTTATAAGATTTTCTAGCATTTTATATTGATTTTCTAGCATTTTATATTGATTTTCTAGTAATTTATAAGATTTCCTAGTAATTTATAAGATTTTCTAGCATTTTATATTGATTTTCTAGTAATTTCTAAAACTACATTACTATAAGCCTTATAACTATTCACAAGTCATACAAAACAAAATACTAACTAGCTTGCCTTCTCTCTCCATTTAAAACACAACATGAACACTCTCTCCACCATGAACTCAAGCTCTCTCCTCTCTCTCCTCCAAGAACACAAGTTCTCTCTAGCTAGCTTTACTTTGATTCACAAATCCCTCTATTTCTAAATCATAGAAGGATTACAAGCTAAATAAAACATTAGAGAATGAAAGAGTGTACCTTGTAGTGCTCCTTAGATGAGTAGAATCTTCACAAATTTTGAAAAAAATTTGGGCAGCACCTCCCCTCCCACGGCCGAGCAGCATGAACACAGCGCCTAAGTGTTCAACTGGCTCGGGCGGGGGAGGAGGAAGCCCATATATTCAAACACATTAGCACCGGGTCGTGGCAAGACCCGGTGCTAATGCGCACCCTTTAGCACCGGGTGCAGCCAGCAACCGGTGCTAAATGGCCTCGGCACATTAGCACCGGTTGCTGGCTGCACCCGGTGCTAAAGGGGGCGCATTAGCACCGGGTCTTGCCACGACCCGGTGCTAATGTGTCCGTCTTGACACATCCACGTGCCGCCCCCGCTCCTAGCCGTTGGACCCGGTGCTGAAGCCCATCAGCACCGGGTCCAAAAATGGCCGAGGCGGAGGAGGCGGGCAGATGTGAAGGATTCTAGTAGTGGGTGGTTCCAAGCTAATAGTAATAGCTTTGTGGTGAACCATTTGTTTCTTCCTCTCCGAATGTAGTCTAACATGGACTGCTGGTGTGGACTTGATGTGGGCCCTAATGTAGCCTATCAGTGCAGTCAAGAGTTTGTTCTGTGACACATTGCAAAACGGTTGATCTCCGATACCCCATGTTCCCACTCCTGTTGGTTTCCATGTTGGAACAATGATTAAATTATTTTCTTGTTACAAAGTACACTAACACAAATCAGTTCGATCGATGTTGGGCTGAACATTTAAAAATGACCAAGCTGAAGTTTCTTGAGCTCATCGTAGAAGTGACAGGCGAGGATGGATCAACCACGCTTAGTGACCCCAGCTGCCTCCCAAATTACAACTTCCTATCAATCATCCATGGCCCTCCTTGGATCCTTGTTTCCCAAGTCCATTCTGATTGTTCAGTTGGAGACACACTGGACGTGGTGGCTTCTATCCTAATGCCTTCCATTCTAACCAAATTTTTTCTTTTTTCTCACCTTAGTCACGCTTCCTTTTGATCAGCTTTATATTGCTGCTACCAGTCTATTAATAGTGTTAGGATAGGGTTATGTGGACCAGTACATTTGCGAAGACTGCATGTGCGATGGGTAGGTGGACACATCTGAATGAAGAGAGATAGAAATGCAAAATATCGTTTTTTTTCATTCTCACTATGGAAGCTAGTTAGCATTCTTTCGAAGAATGAGTCATAAAGTACAAGTACGTTGTAGTACACTTGTTTGAATTTATAAATTTGACATTAGAAAATTGACAGAGCACATATTCACTACATCATAATACTAATCATAGATATTAGTGATATGTCAAATTGACCTGCGCCACTGTTCAGGTATCGTAGTGACAACACTGTGTTTTGCCGTCTCACTGTTGATAGATACCAGTAGTGACACATCCTAATGACACGCTTCACTACTGAAATAGCAGTGACGTGTTTTGCCAATGCATGTTACTAGTATCTTTCATTAGTGACAAGTTTTTGCTAACACAGACCACTAAAGATGAATTAGAAAAAAAAGAAAGAGCATGAAATATATCGTGTATATATATATACCGAATACACCAGTTTCAACCACTCTCTGCGTCACAAATACCCCAGCCCGCAGTCCCCCAAATCAAGCAGCAACCTGGCTGCAGCTGCTCCAACTCCCGGAGCCCCAAACAAGAACCTGCACACCACACCATGCATCGGGGAGAGGAGACGAGCGAGTGGGCCTCGGGATCCGGCCTTACTAGCCACCGCTAGGACATTGGCGACTCGTGAACCCTCGATTCGGGGGTTGGTGTTTTACCATAGGTACTAGGTACCGGAGTATCCCAGGGCAGAAAGTTGTTCGGATCGTGAAGACACAGCACCCAAATATCTAGACAGGTTTGGATCCAATATGATGGATTGTATATATATTGTACCCTGCGCTTGAGTTGTTGAGAGTTTACTCTGTTCTGTGTTGCCTAGTCTGTTATGTTGCCTATCGAACTAGGGACTCATGCCCTCCTTTATATATTCTAGAGGGCAAAGTTACATGAAAAATCTTCTAGTCGGTTATAACATGAGTCCTGATAAGAGTACAAGAACAGTTCTAGAACTCAGTTTTCTTCGTTAAGGGTACCCGGGTATCCTGATTTCACAGCCGGGATTTGATGCCCATCAACAACATAATCACAAGGGGGATTAATGGTAGATAACATACCCATCGACAGCATAATGTCTGATATAGAAAACACAATACATGAGCCAATAAAAATTAGAAGCTGTTACAGGTTGATGATATATCGGAACACTGATTAGATCAATCGTCTCTGGATTCTTTGAAGTATAATGCTCTCGAAGACTTGTTACATCCAAAAATGATTGCCCATGTTCTCGAAGATCTGTTACATCCAAAATGATTGCCTAGAAATATCTCCTCTCTTCCGCATACCTGGACAACACGTATGACTTGTTGGATTAATTGGGCGTTGGCCCATATTTAGTCTCAATTAATCGAGAGAATTAAAAGGCTTACTAGTAAATGCTAGGGAGTTATTCCCGGATGGAGAGTCAAAGAGTCCTAACCACCTTAAATGGTGGACCAACCGTGGACCGCTTGTGAAGTTGAGAAAATGAGAAGGACGTGCCACACGCGCGCCTGCTTGCCGAGCCGTGGCCGAGATGAACGTTTTTGCCATTGATAACTGTTATTGAGTCTTAGCCATTACTGACGTTACTGCCATCATTCTGATGTGTAACTGACAATTGATGCTGAGAATAATTGACATTTAATGGCGATTGCTGGCAGACTGTTGTGAGTGTCCAGGTTCATCCCCCCTCTCACCCTATGCCCTATATAAGGAGGCCATTCCTCCCAGGCTAAAAAACACTTCTCCTAGGCCCTCTTCTCTCTTCTCCCTCGTCGTTTGCTCCTTTCTCTTGCATTCCCGACGCAAGCTTTGCGCGCACACTGCTTGCGTGAGCAGAAGCCTCCGAACCTCCTTGCCTTGCGATCCTGCTCGGGATAGGCAGGCGATAAGGTTTTTGGGGAGCGTACGAGTACGCGACTGCTCGCTTCATGAACAACTACTTCCCGGCGTCCGTCTTCCTCACGCGAACGACTACTTCCCGGAGGCCCTGAACGACTACTTCGAGAAGGCCGTTGGAGGGACTCCACTACATCGACTCGCCACTGCACCGAATTAGATCGACTACTTCGAGCAAGTCCAGTCGAGGATGTTTATTCCTCCAACTGGTAACGGCGCATCCAGTGCCTCCGGTACCGGCCTCGCCTCTGGATACATCCTAAACCATACTTGGTTCTGGTTTTTCTTGTTGTTCTTGTTAATTTGGGGATTTAATTTGGACACATGCACATGCTCTGTTATCACAAGATCACTCACCATTATCATGATTTTGTTGTTAATTTTTAGAATTAAAATATACCAAAAAATGCCTAGATTTCTAACATGACTGTGTGAGTCCATATGCTTGTGATCTATTCTGCAAGATACATTATCTGAAACTAATTGTACAGGTTAAAACACTTCTCCAGACCACGTTATCACAAACGGTTCTGGGAGCCCATCACAAACGGTTTTCAATGGCGTTCACAAATGGTTCATGAGTCGTTTGTGATGTGGAGCATCACAAACGGTTTTTGACACAAACCGTTTGTGATACCTAGAGCATCACAAACGGTTCTTAATACAAACCGTTTGTGATGCTCCATTGACAAACGGGCATCACAAACGGTTTGTTTCAAAAACCGTTTGTGATTTGTTTTTACAATTTTTTATATACAACATATACACATCACATATACACTTCATCATGCACATATATAGCACATATACACATCAAAAGCACATGTATAGCACAAGCACAATCTTACAACATCACAAGCACAATTCAACAATATTTGACAAGTTTCAAACTTATTAAGTTCAACGAATCTTACAAGTTCTAAACTGTTACAGTTCTTACATCTTCATAATGTTAAACTCGCCATCTACGGTCACAACTTGTTCCAGAATGAACCCAGCTAGTAGTTCTTGGAGTGCTAGTACCTCGGCTACAATCATCTCTGTGGCATCTACTTCACGTTCCTGCATGTACGGCGTGGAAAACAATGCAATGCATTAGCATATGGTTTCAAAAATATATTAAGAAAGCAAAAGACAAGATTAGATTGCTAGATTAGTACAAACCGTTTGTTCTAAAGCGGTAAAGTCATCTCCACTGAAGCGGTGGATGTAGTCCATTACATATAACCCGCAAAGATTGTTACCCGGTGGCTGTCTTTTAATCCACTTGGCATCATCTACGCTCAATTTTTTTAAAAATGTCTATGTTTCCTCGGGTGTGCTTTACAGTACATTGAGAAAATTCTACAAAACATTAAACATTAATTGTAATTGCATTGATGAAATAAAACATAATACGACTAGATAGAATGAACCAACGCAACATTAAATACTTACTTGTTTAGCACCTCAAGGAGTGGCTCGATGAGTGATCGATGCCTTCTTCTTGAGTTGAGAACCCTTATGCTGCTCTTTAGAAGGCAGATATCCAAGAGAACATAATGCTCACTGTAAACATTTCACACATGTTAAAAAATAGATAAATGATTCGTTAGTGTATAGAAGCATGTAACTAGGAACAAACTTACGAGCAGTTGTACGGTAGAAGTATGTGATCATTCTTTCTCAACGTGCAAAAAATAGTGAACAAATAACAGCCGGTGTCAGGGTTTCCCAACACCTTTTCATTTATAGCAACCGGGTCCAAGAAGGCTACACCTTGAATCCCTCTCTGCCTAAAAGTTTCGGTTTCCATCCTACTGAAAGATCAAGTTATAAGTTCACATTGTTTCATCAAAAAACGGAAGAGATTTAGTTACAATACTTACAAGCACCAAAGGAACAGGATCTTGACATCGAGGGAATCTTGTTGGTAGAAATCGTATAGAGCACGGAATTCAATCCACAATATGGTATGATCATTTTTGTCGTCCCTCTTGCCAAAATATTCGATTGGGTATCTGACCCCAAACATCTCTGAACCCCCTTGAGATTTGTACCATTGATGCAACTGCCTCAACCTCGTCGGTAGGTTATGGATATCATCTGGGCAAACCAGGTCCTTCCCCAACGCAAACTGCCATCTTATTGGCGCAAGTGGCAAATCCACGGCATCAGTGTCTTCTTGCAACTTGTGGAGTTCTTGTGATGAGAGATTAGCTGATTCGCAAAATTGCTTCTTAAGTGTTTCCTCCCTTTCCGCAGCGGATTGTCCGATCACTTCCTCGCTAAAGGAACACAACTCCCTTTTGGACGTGATACGCTCAAAGTCTGTCTTCCGAGGTTTGTTACTCTCTGTCTGTTTTACCAATGCCAACTTGGTAAAATGCTCAATTGCATCTTTGGGTATTACGAAATCCTCCTTAGCAGGGAGCAGGGATGTTATGCTTCCACTCACCGGTTTTTTCTTCAACTTTCTCTGAGGCGGGCTAGAAGCGGTTTGTCGCTGCTTTTGAGACTTCACTGGGCTTGTAGGGGTACTTGGGTCCCTAGGAGGGAAACTTGGTTCCCTAGGAGCCGGACTTGGTTGCTAGGAGGCGAACTTGGTTCCCTAGCCGGCGGACTTGGTTCTCTAGGTGTTGTCACATTGATGGCATCGTCGCCCTCTGAATCCGAATCAAAATTGCTAAAGGATATATAGCGTTTGTGCCACGCGACAATGCAACCAAGGTTATCCCTTAACCGGACCTTGTCATCCTGCCCCGCAATTTCCAACTCCACTATGCCGTACCGCTTTCTGACAAGTGCATCAAGTGTGACTCTTGCAAAGCCAGTGGGTAATTCACGACAATGCAACAACTCTCGTTCCTTCATAGGCAGAGCTTGACCAATGGCCACCTTGGTCTTAATTAACCTCTCCATCACATATAACTTGCAAGCTCTTGGTTCCGTGATCGCATCCACAGGATATCTCATGTTGGGATATTCTACGGCGGGATGCATGTTACTCCCGTAGCTGCTATGAGGCACCATTGGGCTAGTGAGAGTTGGGGCGCCATCTTCTGCTGCAACAGGCAGACGCTGGCTCAATGTTTGTTGAAGCTCTTCACGCGGCTTATCATGTGAAGCCTGCATTTCGTCATGGACCGGCTATAAAAGCTGCTCATAGACTGCCTGTTGATGAGCTCTGGACCGAGAACGACTTCTGTACGAGCCCGAATATGACTCAAAGCCAAGGTCCCATGGAACTAATCATGCACCTCGTGTGCGTCCGGGATGCTCTTTGTTTCCCAAGGCCCGGGTAAGCGCGTCATTCTCCCTTTCTGAAACAAAGGAACCTGAGGCGAGCTCTGAATGTACTTCCTCGATCTGAGCAACCTCTTCTTCAGCACGAGAATCCTTATGGACAAGCTTTCCATCAGGATCGTATCTACACCCATGCCCTAGAACCCGCGTCACAGACCTTTGCTCCCAATTTGCTATCTGTAGCACGACACCATTCCTTTCCAGCTCATCAGCCTGCGCCTCCCACTCGGGTATCTTTCTTACGTACCCACGGGATCCAGTGGTATGTGGGTATACATGTTTCTGTATGTTGAGGGTATTTTGGCTGCTAGCTAGTCGGGCCTCCTCAGATGTCTTGTATGCAACAAATTCTGGCCAGAAAGGTGCCTGATTTGGGTACTCTTTCCATTCTGGAACAGTTCCTTCCTTGACATGCTTGTGTAGTACACACCTAAAATGCTTAAACTGACGACCCATTATTTGCAAGGCCTTTTTCTTCACTAATTCCTCCGTACCTCGAGGGAAGGTGAATTTCTCAGTAACCTTCTCCCAACATAACTCCTTGATATGATCCGGAACTACCCAAGTTGGATCCTTACCAATCCAGGTCCTCCATTTGATGGGAATTGTCTCCCTTACTATTCTTCCGAGGCTCGTCTTCTAGGGCCCCTGGGCCTCAATAGGGTCTACGGGCTCGCCGGTTGTATCGACCTCAAGGATTACAGCACAGCCTTCCGGCAACTTGCTTGCGCCCCGCTTGCGACGTTGTTTTACTGCTGATGTGCTTGTGGTTTCCTCGGACACTCTATTTTGAACAGTAGCCTGCGTGCGAGGATTTTTTTATTTAGATCTTAGTGTCCTAGCATTTTTAAAATCTTTGTTTTGTACACAAGAAATACCTCATCACCTTGGTTGAGGTTGAGCCATCGGCTAGGGCTTCCGTCCCCTACGCCATCATCATTACTACCATCGGCACCTCTACCATCATTGTTACAACCATCGGCCCCTCCACCATTGTCCACGTCAGCGGTGACGTGTTGGGCATGACAGGTCTTGAAACGTGAAAAATGACCCATTATATCTACATAGCAAAGAACTTCTAATTCAGAGAACTCACATGGCATCTCATTATCACTATCGATAAACATAACATCATTTTTTTCTAAATTAAGTGTAGGCTTAATCAAGGATGCAAACATAGGTGAGTAATCAACCAACTTAGCTACACTCGGTTCTAAATTCTATCAGGGGTCATCTCCACCAACAGGCAAAGGACACTATACCTCCATAAAAAAATTGTATGTTTTGTAACATCCCATATCACAAGGTGGAACTAATTCTCACGACAACACAGCGATGGCAAACTCTTTGACATGTGTCCTTTTGCCCTTGCTAAAACAGCCCAAGTTAAACAAGACTGTCCAATTCCAAGTGACAAGATTATCACTATCTGACAAGACTATCCAATTCCAAGTGAATAGTGGAGGGAAGGGAAGGGAAACCAAGATTACCACTGAGAAGGCACGCGGGATCGCTTCCCGGTTTGATGCCGGCGAGCTAGAGCGGAAGCGGCAGCGGGCCGGGGGAGGGGCGCCAGGGGATGGCCGATGCTAGCGGATCCGTGCCGGAGGAGGGCTGCCACGAGGATGCGCACCACGGGCAGGGGGAGGGGCGCCGGAGGAGGGCCGTCGCGGGGATGCGCACCACCGGCAGGGGGAGGGGCGCTAGAGGAGGGCCGCCACGGGGATGCACACCAGGACAGGGGGAGGGGCGCCGGAGGAGGGCCGCCGCGGGGATGCGCACCACGGGCTGGCGGATCCGCGCCGGGGGACGCCCGACGCTGGCGGATCCACGTCGGGGGACGGCCAACGCTGGCGGATCCGCGCCGGAGGAGGGAGGCGGGAGGGCGGGAGAGCAGCGGCGGCGACGGGAGGGTGGGAGGGCGGGAGCAAACGGTTTTTAATACAAACCTTTATCTTCAAACATAGGTAGGTCGACATCCGGCCCAAGCGGAGGCATGTCATGGAAGTCGTTCCCTTCTTCCTCGGTTCTATCTTCAACACCGATGATCTTCCTTTTGCCCTAGAGGATGACGTGTTTTTGATCATGAGCGAGGTCCTTTGCGTAGAAGACTTGCACTACATCCGTAGCCGAAACAAATGGTTCATCTCTGTACCCGGTGTTTTGAAGATCGACGGCGGTCATTCCGTACTTGTCCTCGAAGACCTCCTTGGAAAGTCTGACCCACTGGCACCGGAATAAAGGGATCTTCAGTCGTGGCCCATAATCTAGCTCCCATATCTCTTCAATGAACCCATAGTATGACTGCATCTGTTGATTGTTGTCGTAAGCATCAATACGAACACCGCTATTTTGGTTGACACTCTTTTCATCTTGCTTTCTCGTGTAGAATGTGTATGCATTTATGTCATATCCTTGGAACTTGGTTAATGTACTTGATGGTCCGATGACAAACAAATCTAGCTCACGATTCCCGGTTTCAGCGCCGCTCAATTTTAATCTTAACCAGTCGCCAAAGGTTTCTCTATGTCTTCTTTGGACCCAAGATTCTGACCTTCCACTGTTCTGGTCTTGTAGTTCTTTAACGTGCATATCGATATATGGCGCAACTACGGACGCTTGTTGTAGAACAGTGTAATGTGCTTGCCTGAAAGCATCAATGTCGTTGACAAGTACCGACCAACGGCCAATCGTTCCTCTCCCACCTAGCCTTCCCTCATGACATGATACAGGGACACCAACAGGTTGTAGATCCAAATAGTATGTGCAAAACTCAACCGCCTCCTCTGTCTCCCATCCAGTAGCCATGCAACCTTCCAGTCTGAATCTGTTTCTAACGTACTTCCGAAGGACACTCATTAACCTTTCGAAAGGAAACATCTGATGTAGAAACTTTGGTCCAAGGAATCTTATCTGAGCGACGAAGTGAGTAAGCAGATGCAACGACATATCAAAATATGTTGGTGGAAAATGCATCTCGAGCCTAGTTATAGTATGGATCAGGTCTTCTTGAAGCTTGTCTAGCGTGGTCGGATCTATGACCTTGTGTGAGATTGCATTGAAGAAAGAGCACAACTTTATGAGAGGATCTCGGAGCTTAGTTGGGAGCACACCCCTTAGTGCAACTGGAAGCAGTTGGGTCGTGCTAACATGACAGTCGTGGGCATTCAAGCAGCTCATGTTGAATTTTGTCTCTTTTCTGTTCACTAGTTGTCCCACCCGGATTTACACAGAAACTCGAATGCTGCCATATGTGTGCCCAGGATGTCCACAGAACACATACAACTTAAAAATATGGAAATCAGAGTACATATGCTCAAATAAAATGGTTTACATCAGAGTTTACCTAAATAAAACACAGCGGCAGTCTAACTCTCTCGACGGGTAGAGCCTCAGGTCCACAGGGACATCGACTGGTTGACCACGGCTCAGACGTATTGAAATCCCAGAAAACTCAGTAGCTATCTAAATCCCTGATCCATCTGTTACCCATCCGGAATTTTGTTGAATAATAGCAAGTGTAAGTAAAACATTTACTTAGCAAGCATAGCACAATTGTATGAAGGCTCAAAATAAGGCTAAACACGGCTTAACTGCATTAGCACTTTTAGTTGGTTCATTTTAGCATTATCCAAGTTACTACAAGTGGATGAAACCCAGTTGCAACCCAATTAATGAAGTGTAGATAAACATCATCTTCTAATCAAAAAGGATCTAGGCCACTCATGACCCTGAGCAAGGCTATCATGATAGATTTTACACTCTGCAGAGGTTTCATCCTTTAACCACCAGTCGCGTAAAAGTTCAAAAGAACTTTGCACCCAACCACGCACATCAACACTTCCGAGGTGTGACTGCATAGGGACGCTACGAGGCTTTTCACAAGACACCCTAACAAGACAGTGACCGCTAAGGTACAATAAGGTATTGAGACTCTAGGCACCGAGATTGACTGACCCTCAGGGCGCAACGTGAGGGGGTCAATGGCGTCCGAAGCGCGGCAACTCATGCCAACAACAAAAATAAAGAGCTCAACGTGTGGAGCTCCCGTACCACAGGGGCTCCCAACACGGGATTGTGCCTAACGAGACATAGCCGACGGGGTTACCGTCCTCGGTGGAATCAAGAAACATCGCGCGCCTTACTTCCACTACAAGAAATATGGGGTTTTACTACGTTTCATTTATATCACTGAAAGTACATATTACGTCACATTTTGCAATTTATGACACTCGCGTGATAAAAATCCATACATCGTCTATACCCCATAATAAAAAGTATTCAATGACGAATATACATTTTTTCGTCATAAATTTTATGACGATTCTTATGTCGTCACTAAGTTATGACGCCAGCCTTTCGTCGTTTCAGCTTACATACACTCCTTCTTCTCTTGTTTCAGCCACAATAGCTTACATACGCTCCTAACATGATCAAACAAGTTTGCATTAAAAACTAGTTGCACAGAATATATGTTACCACAGTAGGATTGTAAAACAGAACCAAATAAAAAGCCATGTGAATGCAATAGCAGCACAAATCAGTGCATCTCCCAAATTTACCTAAAGAACAGCAACAAGTCTAAACTAGTACGACAAATGGTACCAGTACAGCTAGCAAGTATAGGTCTACTGACTCCAAAAGCCCATGGTAGTCAAACAAAAACAGCACAAGACGAGACACTGCCAGCAACAATTACAAGCCAAACAAAACAGTAAACACTATGACTTTGACAAAGTAACAAATGAGCAGTGAATTTAGTTTTGACCAAACTTACAAGTGCATCTTTGACGGGCTCACTGAGACCTGTCTTGCTGCTACAATGAAGATCTCTGAAGAGGTCAATTGCGGTCGGAGGTGCATCTTTGTACTTGGTTTGCTTCTAAAAAAAGAGGCAATCACATTTATTAGACAATGAAGAATTGAAAGATCATCAAGTGAAATCAGTACTTGTCCTTTCATGGTAAGTTAAGTAACCGAAATTTTATTTGGTAGGAACACATGATGAAAGCTTCAGTTAGCAAAAATACATGGACCTGGTATAAGTGCAATCTAAAGCCATGTTCAGGAACTAATCAATAGCTGTAGCACATGATCAGGAACTGATTGCAACTGATCTGGTACTTTGGAAAACAAAATGCCAAAATAAATAATCCAATAATCTATCTACAGCCATGTAAATGACACTAAAAAATCTCCATCAGAACTAGTACAAGATATTGCCAAACAAATAGTGGCTGAAAAGGAGAACATGCTTACCACAACATAAGTTTGAGCAATGTAACTTCGAGAGCCTGTCTTATGAGGGTATTTCACATTCTCACGGCTCATCTTGGCCTTCAAACACTTTTCCTATAATGGGATTAGGAAATATTACATATCAGGAATATAGATAGGTACTCATGATTTATATGCAGCTGCAGCATATACATATGATAGTCACGATTAGTCAGCCTATTATTATCACTAGAAGCTAGAAATCTGCTAACACTAAGGTCATGTTTGATTGGCAGCAATGTTTAACAACAGAATTTAGAGAAAATAACATAGATTCAGTGATTAATCATAAGTTCTAAAGACATATCAGGCCATAAGACTAAAACCATCACCATCAGTTCAGCACAATAGTTAAGGGAAACACCATAAATTAGACTTAACATAAACTATATATGTCTCCAGTATAAGACAAAGGAACCTTGGCATAACAACAACATAGACAAGTGCTCAACAAATAATGACAAGTTGACAACAGGACAATAAAAACAGGACAACAGCATAGACAAGTGCATTCTACTCATCAGAATCAGAGACACTTATATTATAACAAGAGTGCAATAACAAGAGTGTTATATGCCTATATGTTGATAAAAAAACATTGATAATATACTTACAGCAGTCAGCAAGTATACAATTGCACTGAACATAACACTAAGTTTCCCCAAAATTTGACTCTGTAAGCTACTATAACTTAGAATTCACAACTACTACATAAGCAAGCTGAGCTAGTGTTAGTGTACATAACACTA
This sequence comes from Echinochloa phyllopogon, assembly GCA_033239725.1. Lineage (NCBI taxonomy): Eukaryota > Viridiplantae > Streptophyta > Magnoliopsida > Poales > Poaceae > Echinochloa > Echinochloa phyllopogon. Next base: position 13,725,644 of record BTCW01000015.1, on the reverse strand, counting down.
AATTTGACTCTGCAAGCTACTATAACTTAGAAATTCACAAGTACTACATAGTGCTAGTGTCATTTGCATCCAGTGGCGGACCCAGCTACTAAATCCAGGTAGGGCGAAAATTAGATGTTCAACTACAAGGCACTGGATCCCCGACTTGCGAAAATTAGCTCAACAAGAACTAGAACCGGATCTCAGGCCGACGCCGCCACCACGTGAGCTGCGCAGTGCTCCATTACCGCGCCTCGGTGGAGGCCCTCGGCAGAGCCGCACGCGACTTGCTCGCAGAGGGGGGCGGCCTCGTCCCCGACGGCGGCCCGCGAAGATCTTGGCTGTGCGGGCGTTGGCTCGGCCGTCCTGGTCGATGGACACGGCGGGCCGCCGCTCCGCCCACGGCGGCGGCCCGGGGGTGCGGGGAAGAGGCCGCCGTCGTGGCGCGCAGACGACACGTGGGGTGCGTTAGGGTTCGGGGGCGGTGGTGGTGCGGGAGCGGAGGACATCGGAGCCGAGGGGTGGCTCAGGGTGGCACCGGAGGCGGGGCTGCGGGAGGAGGGGCGTCGTCGACCCGGCGGCAGTGGGCGAGGAGAGAGAGCGGGCGGCGGAGGCGTGGAGGGGGCGGGGGGAGGCAAGGAGAGGGGTGCGGGCTGGCGTTAGGGTTCCAGAAGCCCTTATATTAATGGGAGCACGATCACAGCCATAGGATCAAAATCGGACGGCTAACATTCGTTGGGCTGTTTGGGCTGAAACAGGCCTTGGTGTATTTCTTTTTCTTTTTCATTTTATTGCTCCATTCTGAAGTGACACATAAAAATAATTATCTTATATAGGCCACTATATTTTTTGTATATAATAGAATACATCTAAGTTCTCTTATAGGAATTTCAAAAAATTTGGAACTGATTTACTATTTTCTATAAGTTAAATAAATTTCTATATAATTATGAAATTAGTTTCTATTTGAAGTATGTGTGCATTTAATAATATACAAAAAATTACAAAAAAATCATATGTACATTCATATGTTGCAGTCTAACCTAAGTCATGGAGATAGATCCAAAATTCAATTGTCTTATAAGGACAATTCGGACTTCTACCTCCAAATTAAAAATAGGAGAATTGTAATAATATATAAATTTGGTCAAAAAATTCTACAAACTGACGCGACAACATATTTTGTGTCCATAAGCTTGCCATAAAAAATTCAAATGATTTTAACGAAGTGAGACTATACATTATTCACAAAATGATACATCTCTTATAAAGTTTCTTATGACTCAACCCAAACTTTGAGATTTGAATACCAAATTAGTTTTTTGAACTTGTATGCACCTCAAACTTGGACACAACCTCTGGTTCACTATAATATTATGAAATGTGAAGTTAAATTAGCAATTGTTATATAAAACTCTAGTTTGAAATTCAAGTTCAAACTCATTTAGAGAAGTTTTACGGAAACTCAATGTTTCTCCTAAATCTAGAACTCAAATAAAAAACCTTTCAACATGAAACTTGTAAAACTTTTAATTCTAAGAAACTTTTGTATTTGTCAATTTTCGAGTTTTAATGTAAATTTTCGTTCAAATCTTGGTCAAACGTCTTTTGACCCTGGTCAAATAAAAACATTTGACCCTAGGAGACCTGGGCCGAGCGAAGAGAGTTGGGCCGAGCGGAGGGCGCTGGCTGGGCCGAGCGAGGGGAGTTGGGCCGAGCGAAGGGAGCTGGGCCGTTCGGGATGAGAAAGAAGGAGGGGAAGACTAGACCGAGAGAGGGAGTTGGAGGAGCAATTGTGAACTTAGGCCAAAAAACTTTTTTAGAGCTCAAAAGAAACAATTCAAACATGAATTTAAATTAAATTGTAATTTTAATTTGAACTACAAGCAGTCAAAACTCAATGCAGCCAGCATGAATGCAACATATAGAGCAAGTTATTTACTTTTGAAAAATATTTTTCTATTCTAAATTCCCTGTAAATCAAATAAAGTTGAGAAAAAATTTAGAAAGTTATGAAAATCATTGTTATAATTGTACTACCTATTCACGTCCCAAAATAAAAAAAATTTGGGGTGTGACATTGCACTTTTTTTTGCCGGACTTAGCGAGCAAAATGATAAGATATAAAATAAAGTAAAACCTCACTTGGTCACAAATTATTCGATGGTGTAGTGGTAAGCCTTGCACTTGTGGGACCCATGCTAGCAGCGTGGGCCCACATGCCCAAGTGACAGTGGGACCCACCCTAATCTTTTATTTTTCTTTTGAAAACTTCTGACGTTTAACAATTTTGATTAATGACAAAACAAAATTCGTCACAATTTTGGCTTTGCCACAGTTTGTGACGATTCATAGTTACTCTTAATGACGAACACCTCATTTTTGTCGCTAAGTTGCGTTGTATGATATAGAACGTCACAAAACCAAACATGATAACGACGAATAAGTCGAACGTCATCAGGTATTCGTCACAAAAGGCCAATTTTCTTGTAGTGTTCCCATAACGCCGTCGGCCCCATCGGTAACCACTATCAAGCTAGAGTCGTACAAACTACTTGATCAAGACCAGAGCCATAATAGTTCTAGCGGTGGCGACAGGCTCCTGGGTTGCCGCTTTAAGAACCGGACCTTACGGAGAGACATTGGAGCAAAGCACACAACACATGCCCCAGTTCCCTAAACCATGTTGCTAAAAAGCAAGTTTTATCATTAACATTGAAGTGAACCATTATGTCATAATTAACAATTAAATAATAGTGACAGTAGCTGCGCATAGCAAAGATTCTACCCATATGCAATAATCTCAAGGTAACAAGGACAAGATAGTCAAAGGCTAGGTACAACCTTAATGGTACATCAAATTAGACACATGCAAGTATGAAATAATTTATTACATAGTGGGTAGGTATCAAGGATTGTCCGTGCTATAACTTGCCTTCCTCAAAAGAAGGCTGCTGCTGCTCCGAGTCCTACTCCGGAAAGTCCTCCGCGTACTCGAAGTCTAAAGCGAAAGGCTCACCGACTGGACACGAATCACCACGCCAACATGCACACAAACCAATACATGCAAACAAATAATATTCTATTAGAACAGTACACCAAACAGTAGAAATAGTACAAATAAAGGTTCTAGAAATAATCTACGCTTCTCTACGAACACATGAGCGCGAAAATCACACTAATCGGAGCTAAAACGAAAAAGATATGGAAAAACTAAGATCTAGGGACCTGCTGGCAAGTTTTAAAAGTTTCCAGGGGCTTATTTGAAGAAAACTGAGGACCTATACGTAATTATGCTTTAAAACTCGAGGGCTAACGCGCAAAATGAGCAAGGCAGGACTGCGGGTTCTATTTTTAAGAAGGGCATGGGGTTATTTGTTAAAAACAGGACCTAAACATAAGTACTTTTCAACGGGGGTGGACTGCGGGTTGATTTTGGATCTTGGAGGGGCTCTTTAGCAAAAAGAGGGCGGCTGGCTTGGTTGATCGGTATTGACCGGGGTCTTAATCCGATCTGGGGCGTTGGATCGGGATCGGGTGGCTACGGTGAGTTGGGAGGTTTGGGTCGACGGCGGCGAGCGGGGGGCAGCGGCGCTGGCTCGGGCGGCGGCGAAACATCGCCGGAGTTGAGAGCAACTCGTGCTACGGGGCTCCATTAGCCACGGGATCAAGCCGAGGGTGTAGCTGGGGACACGGGAAGATCGCCCAGGGGCTTCTCGGCGGCCGGGAGAGGGCACAGAGGCCGGGCGACGGCGGACCGCGGCTAAAGCTCACCGGCGAGGGCGGAGTGGGCGCTACGGGGCACAAGGGCGAGAGTGGGATGGCTCGGGAGGTTCCTTACCTCAGCGGGACGCTCCTAGGAGGCCCAACTGACACGGAGCGGTGCCGGAGGGGGGACTTCATCGGCGGCGGCGCTCGGAGCGGCGGGTTCTCACGGAGAAGATGCTGGGGAGGGGGCCGGTGAGGCTCCAGGGCCCGAGGGGCTGCATTTATAGGCCGGGGAGGCCTCGGCGTGCGGGCCATGCCCAAAATTGCGGCGGCGGCGATGGATCGGAATTGCCATGCGGGGACACGGGGTTTCCATCGGGGGATTGATGCGGGGAAGGAAGGAAGGGCGGGTGGAAGCTTCAGTGCGGCTTCGCGGGGCTTGGCGAGGGCCCACGGGCGCGGGAGAGGCGGCCGGCCGGGCGTCGTGATTCGCGCCGGGGGGGGAAGCTTGGCGCGAGCAGGAGGAAGGGGATATGCCTTACAGGCGGGCCCTGTTGGTCGGTGGGAGATGGAGGGGGAAAGGGGGCGCCTGCTTGGGCCACTCTTGGGCCCGAAGGGCGCTGGGGCCGAGCGAGGGTAGAGAGGGAGGGGGTGAGTGCTGGGCCGGCTCGGCTGGTCGGCACAATGGCAGGGGGTGGGCTGGTGCGCTGGACAGGGGAGTGGAGGGAGTAAATGCGAGCCGGGAAAAATCTTCACGGGGCATAAACGAACTATGGGCCTAAGAACTTTTCTAGAGTTCCAAACAAGGTGATTCAAATTTGAATTTAAATAAATTTAAACTCTTGTTTGAACCACAAGCAATATAAAAATAAATGCAACAAAAATATTTCTACAACTTATATTTGATTTTAATATTCATAAATAATTTATTTAGCCTATATTAATTATGAACAAATTAAATAAAAGCCAATAAATTAATAAAAAAAATTAAATAGGCTAGTTTTGGGTGTTACACTAGCCTTCTAATGTTGGAGGAGTAGTCGGTTGGCACTTTAAGTTCGTCGAAGAATTTACAAATCTTCTTTTTCTCTTTGTCACCCAGTGTCCATGCAGCAACCGGAAGTTTCTTCTTCCCATCAGGTTGTATAATAGGATGTAGTTCTGGCATTACACCCATCTCTTCTAGGTCCTGTCGAGCTTCCAAGGAGTCTTTTCCTTTCCACTTCGTGTCCATTAACGTGTCGAGTGTGCTCTCAGCCACGTTTTTAGTTAGGTGCATGCCATCCAATGCATGGTGGACATGCAAGATTTTCCAATAAGGAAGCCTCCACAACAAAGAGTTCTTTTTCCATATGGACCCATCAAAGGAAATGTTGCATCCATGGCTGTACCAATGGTTGAAAAGTTTGAAAAATATTGGGATAATGCCAATAAATTATTAGAAATTGCAACTATTCTTGATCCCCGCTACAAAATGAAATCAATTGAGTACTATTATGGTTTGGTTTATGAATCATTTGTAGCTGAACTGAGGATTGAATCAGCGAGAAAATCATTTTCTGAGTTATTTGGTGAATATGCAAGGCAACCCTCCAAAATTTCATCACAAGGCAGCACAACAAGAAATTTTGAGGTGGAAGTAGCTAGTTCAACAGAACCATCATCTAGTTTGTTTGCAACTAGACTGGGACTTGAGAAGTTTATATATGATAGCAACTCAAGTCAACATAGTAAATCAGATTTGGAGGTCTATCTTGAAGACCCTGCCTCACCCGGAATTGGCAACAATTCGTTTGATTTATTGGCTTGGTGGAGAGTCAATGGCCCAAAATATCCGATTCTTGCTCGGATGGCTCGTGTTCTCAGTGTTCCACTCACAACGGTTGCATCTGAGTCTGCTTTTAGTTCTGCCAAGCGAATTCTTGATGACTATCGTTGTAACTTGCTTCCAGAAACAATTGAAGCTATAATGTGCTCACATGATTGGTTGAAGGGACGCATACCAAGTACATATTTAAAAATCCTGCTGAAAATGCTTTTGGTAGTTGTTTATCTTTGGCTTCCTAACATTTTTTTTTTTTGAAACAGTTGAGCCCAGAGTTGCAGAAGATGACGTGGTTATCTCTGAATCATCTATACCAACTAGAAGTCAAGAAGATCAAACTGATGACATATTAATGAGGTATGCTCTCATATTTTAACCTGCTCTTATCCAACTATAATACATTGTGGCATGTGATTGATATTGACACCTGAAACTTTAAATATGCATATACAACAGTCCTCTTAGGTCAGTAGGTGCAGCTTCTTTCATGTCTATACCGCTACTAGTATCTCTCTTAGCACATTTGGGATTTGTAGCATACTCTGTTTCAAGAAACAAGCATACTCTGTGTCAAGTAACATGTTAAGATGCCTGTTTGAGCAAAGTGAAATTCATGCAGACATTTTTTTGAAGGTTTTCCTAACTCTTCTTTTGTATTTCAGTCATTGAAAAGTTTGGAGGCAAAGAAAGTTGATGGTAGCATCATGTGTCGATGAACAAGTAGAAGTTGGGGTTCAAAGCATTGATCGTTGTCATATCTGTTTATTTATTAAAGTTAATCTTTAGTCTTGTAATTTATATAGATTATAATAGTTGACTACTATTATGTAAGGATAAATACACCTTATGTCAGCTTCACTGTACCATCGTGTATAGAATTAGAACTACCGCTTTAACGCATGGGAACAGAATTCGCTGCTTTCATGCATGTCTGGAGTAATATATGGCATTATCCATATCCGGCAGTTTTACCTGTTATCCAATGGGGATGGGCAATGTTTAAACGGCCTGGGTATGGGCAGAATAATGACCGGGTAACTAGCGTACGGGTACGGGTAGGGGAAGGCGCGGGCACATCCAAAGCCCGTCCAACGGCATCGTGACCCGGGCCCCCAAAACGAAAGGGCACTTCACCAGATCAGATGTACATGTACTACGTATACATAGGGGGCTCCTATATAGCTTCCTATGTAGCTTATAGAAGCCAGATAGGAGAGTTGGCTTAGGCCTCGTCTTCTTCCTCAGCGTTGAATATAGTTTAAAGGCCCAACAATACACTATTTAGTACTATTCCAGTTATCTATATATGAACGTATGCTATCCCTAATTACCCGAATAGGTGCGAATCACTCCTAATATATACTTTTTCGTACCGTCGGAAATAAAGCCGCTCGTATAATTGTATTTGAATTTTTTTCTGTTATGAAATTCTATTAGCTCTAGAATTTCATGTGATATCAGGTTCAACATTTTATCAACCTGATTAAACATTTCAAAAATACTGGTTCAACACTTGGAAAACTAATTCAACATTTTTCAAAAAAATATTGAAACAGTATATTAAAAATCGAGATAGTATATGAAAAATGTTGAAGCAATACATTCCTAATGTTGGATTAGATTTAATATTTTTCAAATCTAATAATTAACATTTTTATGGAAGTTCTTACATAAAATGTTGAAGTAGTGTAACGAAAATGTTGAACTAGTTTACCGCAAATGTTGATTTTTTTTAAAAAGTATAAAGTATATTCAGATTGGTTCTTGTTTTGTTGCATAAATTCTAAGTATTATCATGGTTCAAACGGATTTAGAAAAAGATTTATAGTTTGAAAGAAAGATGATTTTGAAGATCAAAAACTAAATGGAATTGGTCCCGACCAACTCATGCATGGTACCAGCCATGCACCTCCAGGCTCCAGCTCTCCACGTGCACCTCTTTCACTGTTGTCAGTTCCCCGTCCGTATCAATCCGTTACGTTCATCCTGATCTACACAAATCTCAAGCAATGGAGGCCATATGAAAAAAAAATCCGCAAACTATATAGGTTTTCCATATACATAGGTAGGCAGCAGCGGGGCTCCTATATAGCTTAGATAAGCAACCCGGCTTAGAGGCCCAATAAAAGCCCAAAAACACACTAGTACTACCCACGATTACCCCACGAGATTTTTCGGTTCCATTGAAAACAAAGCCGCGCACGTAATCGTATTCGAATTATTTTTGGGCACGAAATTCTATTAGCCTCCAGCAGTTTCATGTGATACCAGATTCAACATTCTTGTCAACGAATTCAAAATTTTAGAAATATTGGTTCAACACTTAGAAAACTAATTCAATATTTTTATTGAAATAGTATATTAAAAATATTGAGACGGTACAAGAAAAATGTTGAAGTAGTATATTCCTAATGTTGAACTAGATTCAACTAATAATTAACATTTTTGAAAATGATATTTCAATAGTTCTTACATTAAATGTTGAAATAGTTTAACGAAAATGTTGAACTAGTTTACTTTAAATGTTGATTTAAAAAAGAGTATTGAAAATATGAAATATATTTAAATTAGAGCTTGTTTGTTGCATAAATTCTAACTAACACCATGGTTCAAATAGATTTGAAAAATAATTTATATTTTGAAAGAAAAATGAATTGAAAGATCGAAATCTAACTGGAATCGCATCCGACCAACTCATGCTTGCTACCAACCACGTGCCTCCAGTTGTCTACGTGCACCTCTCACGATGTTGTTTGCTCTTCTCCCGCATCAATTCGGTCCGTTCATCTGATCCTTATAAATCTCAAACAGTGGAAGTTATATAGTAAAAACTTCGGGAAACTGTATAGGTTCGTCGGACAGCAGCTGCGGGGGCACCTATATAGCTTCCGTGCACTTTTTAAGCTAGCTGGCTTAGAGCCCAATAAAGCCCACGAGCGCGCGCGGGAGGAACAACGAGGGAACGGCCCAAGCAGCAGACGCGCGCGAGACTTTTTTTATTATCGTGCCGTTGCCACGCTTTGACTTTTTTGAACAAACTTTTTCTTCACGCTTTGATTTTTTTGAACGTACTCAAATTATCACTACTAAGTATGCAGCTATAGGAGGTACGACGTTGCACTCGACATTTCAACAATAACAGTTCAACATTCTGATTATACATTTCAACATTTTTCACATAAAAGCTAAACTAACATGCTTAAACTAGTACAGTCAACATTTTCATATACTAGGTTCAACATTTTTCTCAAACTTAATTCAACAATTCGTATAAACTAGATCAATATTTTATGTGAAAATGTTGAAGCAGTAAGTCTAAAATGTTGAGATAGTTATTCAAAATGTTGAAATAGCATATTGAAAGTGTTGATCCTAAAAATGTACATATATAAAATAAAAATATACTCATATTGGATCTTATTTTGTTGCATTAATTCTAAATAACATAGTGGTTCAAACGGATTCGAAACATGATCAACGGTTTAGGAGAAAATCGCATTTAAAGGTTGACACTCAAAAAAGATTCTCGTCGTGCGCGCGTCCGTCAGCTCTCCACCGCGCACTTGAACCGCTATGGTCCACAATCCTAATCGTTGCACGAATCTCAAACATTAAAAGCTAGGTAGGGAAAAAACTTCCGGAAGCCGTATAGGATTCCCCATCAGCTGCATACGTCGTTTCGCAAGGCCCAAAGATGGAGCGCAGGACAGGCCCGTAGTCTATAGACTAGAAGCGCCTCTAGTCCAGTAGTCCCCCAACCACGATTCGCTGGTCCTCTTAGGGCCCTCCTGCACACTGCGCATGCCAAGACGTCTTATCTCCTTGCGGCCTGGTAGCTGGTGCCCTGATCTGATTTTACGCTTGACGTGCCGCCGTTTCTCCGACGCCGATGATCTTTGCCAAATCGCCCGTTGTCCGTTTTTGCGCAACTAAGCGATGACAGACTAGCACACTTCCTATCTCCATCTAAGAATCGGATGTGATTATATGCATGAAGGAAGGATTAAAATAACTTAGTGAGGATATGTATCCTTAATTCCTGTTAGCCATTGATTGATACTTTGAGGCCTATTGCTACACGCTAGTATAAATTAATTATCAATTTGTGTTTGATGATTAATACTTTGAGCCTTTGATTAATAGTGATCAAAATTACACATTCATTGCTGCACAATAGGTAGATATATAACTAGGCAGGGAGGTGCGCTAACGCTGCGCCTGCGGCCAAGGCGGCGCGAGCGGCAGCGCGGCGGGATGATTTTGGCGAGGTTGATTCGCAAGCAGGTTCTCCCTCGTGGTCAGAACACCAGGTAGCTGCACGGCTGCCTCATATCCCCTGTTCAACCAAATGCATAACTAAATAAGTAAGTCATTCAAGCAAGCTCCATCTCTTCTGATAATACATGCCTTCAGCATCTCCCAGAATTATTGAGCAAGCCCTGCCCTGCATCTGCAGGCTCGATCACAGACACATGAATGAATATGGCCCTTCACACTTCCATCATACAGATTTCAGGTTGCAGAGACTGAAGCTTCAGATATGCATCAGTACCTTGTCGCAGAGGCTCGATCAGCTGGACCTCTGCACACACACACACCAAAAAAAGGAGCAATGCCATTTGCTTGCTTTGACCACAATGCAACTCAACTTGATGAAGATCACTGGGATGGCATGTGCATCGCTGTACTAACCTTTAACTTTGGCTTCAAGGATTCGATAGCAGCCCGTGCGCTGCTGCTGTTTGCAACTTGCTGAAGCAAAGCATCACAAAGTAAAGGTGGTTTCAGACAACAACCAGCATCTGTAGTAGGTCTATATAGCATACACAAACTTGCCGAGGCAGAGATGCCCATTATATATATATATATATATATATATATATATATTGTTTCTGGATGAAAAGGATTGGATACCTTGTCAAGGACCCGGTCCGCAGAATCAAAATAGGCACGCTGATGATCTTGCACAAGAAAACGACCAAATAAATATCAGATGGTATTGTAAACAAATTCCATGCTGAACGGTGCTGCATCCTTTTTGGGACCTTTTGAGATGAGAGGCTTCTTAGGTGCCATTCCTCCGTACTTCTTCTCAACAAAAGCCTGTGACTCAAACAAAAATATTCAGGATTAGAGTTCCTATACCCGGCCCGATAGGTGCAGTTCAGTAACCTAAATTATTGAATGCTGGTCGGAAAAGCCACATCAGATGAATCATACTTTCTTGACAAAAGACTGACTATAAATGTAAAATAATGCATGACAAAACAGTGCAACTAACAGAGGCAGCTTCACGAAATCTGCACTCAGAACCCACCTTTTTCAGAGACCACAAACCATATATATGACTGATGTATGTGCTAATTTGTCAGGATTAATTTTCCTCTATATATCTAGTTTCCTTGTTCATAGACTTACGTCGAATGTTGAAGGATCAAACATGGTCGGATTGTCGTAGATCGTTGGATCATAGTGCAGGGACCTCGCATCGACGTCTACAATCCAGCCCTTGTTGATGTGAAACCCTGTTGCCATACATACAGTATTTAGGATTCTTCATTACCGACCTGTGAATATTCCATGCTTTCAGAAGTTAGAGCAATTCGAGCACCTGCAACCTGGCAGTCCTTGAGTGGTACCCTTGGAAACCAGGAAACTATGCTGGCCATCCCCAGTGATTCTTTCACCGCCTAGCACAGTGCAAGAACGTACTGCTGATAGCATCAGTTGTGATGCATGTTCAGACTTGAGACCTTGTATGCAAGATCCATGCTGCCGAGATGTTGCAGCGCAGGGGGGAATCCTACTCCTTGTGTGCCAGCTCCAGCTGAACAGACTGAATACCAATTACGCGCATGCATCAACGGTAAGAAATCAATCAGATCAGGCACCATGAATAAGATGGAGGCAAATCGATCAGATTCAGAATGCACTGACTGGCTGACATACCCACCCTCAAGGTTTCTTGGAAGTCCCTCTCGTCGACAAGATACTTGAGCATCCATGTAATTGCAACTGTCGTTGTTACCTGCCCTGTAATAATTAAAAGATGCAGGCAATACATATATAGATGTTTTTTCTGAGAGTTATGATGGGTAGCATAGCAGCAGGTGCTCAACTAAACAAATTGTCTGAGTACGATGCATACCAGCGATGATGAGCGCCAAGATGTTGTCGAGGATCTGGTCGTCCATGAAGGGCACCTCGTTGCTGCTACCCGATGGTTGCTGGCTCCTGAGAAGAAGGCTCTGAAGGAAGTCCAAGTCACCGTGGCCGCGCTCCTCTGGTGAGCAATTACTACTCAGCCGTCTGGAGGCGATGTCTCGCCGCAATACCTCCATCATCCTCTTCTGCGCCCGGAGGCCCCATGGAACCTCGTGCCCGGCAGCCTCAGCGGGAACGCCAGCATGGCCCGCGTCACGGCCAGCACGTGGCCCTGCAGCCGCCGCTTGGCGTCGCGCGGCAGCGTTGGCAGCAACATGTCGCAGATCCCCTCGAAGGGTATCCCAGCGCGGCGTCGAGCACGACAGCGGTGGCGGGGGTGTCGGAGGAGGAGGAGGTGGTGGCCCGCCAGTCCCGCGTGAGAGCGTCTAAGGCGGCGGCAAAGGAGGCAGTGATGCGGGCATTGAAGAGGGGCGCGACAGCGCGGCCGAGGGAGCGGGCGACGCGGGAGGCGCGGAGGCGGCTGTGCTCCCTGAGGAGGTCCGCCACGGTGCGCACGTAGCGCTTGGAGAATCCGGCGCGGCTCTCGCCCAGCCGCAGCCCTGCCCTGCGCGGCTCCTGCCCGCCCGTGGCCCTGCGCGGCGGCAACGACACCCGCCCGGGCCCCCAACACGGTGGCGGTGCCGCCCAGGCCCCAAGACGGCCGGGAGGGAGACGGCAGCGGCGCGGGGCAGAGGAAGTGCGGAGGCAGCGGACGGACGGGGCGGAGGGGAGGAGAGGGGAGGAGTCGGCGGGGGCAAGGCCTACCGTTGGCACACACGACCGTCGACTGCCCGATGCCGGCCGCCGCAACCGTCGCCGCAGGACGTGGTCGCGGCGGCGCGGACCCGCCCCGGGAGCCGGCGCGCTCCGCCGTCAACCGCCGCGCGCCCAAATCGGTCGGCCCGAGGAGAAGGGCCGCCGGTGGGGCAGAGGAAAGGGCCCCAGGCAGGAGTGGAAGGGCGGCGGCGCGGGAAAGGGAAACGACGGAGGGGGCGGGGCCGCGCGGGGGGCGGCGGGGTTGCGGCGGCGCGGGGTCGGAGAAGAGGGAAGAGGGCGTGGCGGCGCGAGGCGGGAGGGCGGTGAGGGGCCAGCGTGAAGGAGAGGGGAGAGCGGAGCCGGCGGGAGGAAGCGGTGGCGGCGGGTAGGAGAGAGAGGAGAGAGGAGCAGGCGGGGATTTGTTGTGCGGAGACCGACGACGCGGAAGACTGGTGAGCGGGCGGTGCGGAGGGGAGAGGAGGGGACGGCCGCGGCGGCGGCGGCGGCGTCAGTAGGCAGCGAGGCTGGGTGGCAGAGAGAGAGGAGGGAGAAGCCGGCGGGGGAGGAGGAAGAGAGAGAGAGCGCGCGCGGGGGGAGCGAGGAGAGAGGGGCGATGGCGTGGCAGGCGACGGGCGCAGCGATTCGATCGGCAGAGACCGACGGGCCGTGGGGCCCACAAAGCATAAAGCGTGAGAACGACGCGACCAACGGATGTGCGCCACCATTGCGCGAGGACCACGTGCCGAGCGGGAGTGTGCCGACGCACGGATGGCCAGGAATCCTTTCAGCGATACGTATCTTATTACTATTTATTGAAGGTGGATATTAATGGCCCGTTTTTATTCTCACCCCGGGCCACCGAATTCTCAGGATCGGGCCTGGTTGGTGAGCGAGAGAGAGAAGAGAGATGGGAGACGGGAGTGGCGGTGGGTTCGGTGCTGCGGGCTGGCTGCCGGGCTGGGCCGGCTGGTTTAGGTTGTTGCTGGGCCAAGATGGGCCTCCAGGGGCCAGTGGGGTTAAGGGCCGGCTGGGTTGGCTGGGCTGGATTTGTTACCGTGTTTAGGGAGCTGTGTTGGGCCATGTTGGAATGTTAGTGGGCTTGGCCTGGTTAGGGTTGGGTTAGATGTTAGTTAGATTTGGGTCCAAGTTAGTTTTTAGCTTTAGGACTTAAATTTGGAATAGAATTTAAAACTTAAATCCACACTCAAAGAACCCAAATAAAAATAAAAGAATAACCAAATCGGATTAATGTCCTTACATTAAAATAAACTTCAATTTCATTTAATTGCTATGAATTTTGAGAGGGCAGAAGAAGACAGCCGTAAATTTTCTACCTAGTAGACAAACATTGCACGACTTTTAAAAATCCACATTTTCTAGAACGTATAACATTTCGGAAAAACCTAAAATGTTACATTGAGGTACCGTTGGCCTTAAAAATAATTAGAAGGAGCTAATCATCACCTGCTAATCTTAGACCCTCGGAGAAAAGTCGAGGGACCAAAATCTTATACACCAAGATAATAGTAGATGGATAGATGTATGGTACTACATGAATAGTAATCTTTATGTCACACCCGGATTTACACAGAAACCCGAACGCTTCTATATATGTGCCCAGGAAGTCCACAGAACACATATAGATAACAAATATGATAAACAGAGTACATATGCTCGAATAAAATGGTTTTACATCAGAGTTTGATTCAAACTTAAAGAAAATTACAGCGGAAGTCTCTAAACATAACTATCTCTAATCCTGACGAAACGAGGCCGAAGTCCACAACACCACAGGGACACTGACTGGTTGAGCACAGCTTAGTAGAAAGGCAGATCTTCTGGGAACTCGACGGTTGCAGGACCCTCTATTTCATCTGATACCCATCCGGGATTTTGCCCAAAAATAATAACAACAGCAAGTGTAAGTAACAAAGTTACTTAGCAAATACAGCACAGATTATGAAGGCTAAAAAGTAAGGCTTGACTCGGCTGAACTGCATTAGCATTTTTAGTTGGCTGATTTTAGTTTGATTCGAGGGTCTCTCGAGGGTATTCGAGGGAGTCTCGAAGGTATTCGAGGGAGTCTCGAGGTTACAACATTTATGTGAATCCCGGTTGAATTTCCCCAATTAATAAAGTAGAAGTAGGCATTAAACAGTAATAATAAACATCATCTTCTAATCAAAAAGGATCCAGGCTGCTCTTGACCCTGAGCAAGGCTATCATGATAGATTATACACTCTGCAGAGGTTTCGCCCTTTACCCACCGGTCGCGTAAAAGTTCAAAGAACTTTGCACCCAACCACGCGGAGGTGGATCAGACCTCACAAATCACACTTCCGAGGTGTGACCGCATAGGGACGCTACGAGGCTTTTCACAAGACTCTTTTAACAAAACAGTAGCCGTTGTGGTACAACCTAGGCAGCATGACCCAAGGCACCGAGATTGACTGACTCCCAGGGCGCTCCGAATAGGAGGGTCAATGGCGTCCAAGCGCGGAAAAAAATAACAACAATAGCAGAATAAAATAGCGCAACGTGTGGAACCTCCGCCAAACGGAAGCTCCCAACACGGGACTGTGCCTCACGAGGGCATAGCCAACGGCCATTCCGTCCTCGGTGGATCAAACCATACTCTCACCCATGCTTCCCATAACGCCGGTGGCCCCTCGGTAACTACTGTTAAATTAAAGCCGTACAAGTTACTTGTCCAAGACCAGAGCCATTATAGTTCCGGCGGTGACGACAGGCTCCTGGGTTGCCGCTTTATGAACTAGTCCTTACGGAGAGACACTAGGGCCAGGCTCGAAGCATACGCCCTAGCTCCCTGATCCAAGTTGCTAAAAAGCAAATTTTACCATTAACATTGAAGTGAACCATTAAGTCATGATTAATGGTAAAATAATTGTGACAGTAGCTGCGCCTAGCAGAGTTCTACCCAAATGCAATAACCCAAGGTAATCAAGGTATAGGGTAAACAAAACTAGGAACAACCTTAATAGGATAACAATTTAGACACATGCATATGCAATAAATAATGTAAAGGTGTGTTTAGGTAGCAAGGATTATCTGTGTTGTACTTGCCTTCTACAAAGTGCTGCTGCTGCTGCTGCTGTTCCTGATACTGCTGGTCCTGGTACCCCTCGAACTCGAACACGCACTGCTCACCAACTGGACTCTCGAAGAAACACACAAGCAACCGAACAAGCCAGTACATGCAAACAATATTAATCTATTAGAACAGTACACCAAACAATAAAGAACAGAAGAAAGCTTCGGAACTATTCTACGCTTCGCTACGAACACAAGAACGCGAAAATCACTCTAATCGGAGCTAAAACAAAGAAGCTATGGCGTCTCTACGGTTCGAGGCTAAACTACGAAAGTTTCGAGGGTCAAAACAAAATTTTATTTGAAGATTCGAGGGTTTTTCTGTTAAAAGACAAAACTGGGCCTCGGGTGCAACTTTAAAACTTGCAGGGGTTAAAACAAAAGAAAAAGGACTTATTTGTAAATACTTTTGAACTAAGTTGGGCTGCGGGTCGATTTTAAAAACGAGAAGGCTTGTTTTGCAAAACAGTCAGCTTCGAGGGTACCTCTGGTTCGACCAGGGCCTCGAACTGACGCGGCGGCGTTGGATCTAGATCTAACGGCTCAAAACAAAACGGCTTTTCGAGGGGTATGCTGGCTTCGAGGCGTGATGCTAGCGACGCTCGAACACAGCAGCGGAGAAACTACTGGGTCGACAGCGGACCAAAATTAGCGCAGAGTACGGCAGGAATCGGAGCAAGAATGCTATGGAGAGCTTCGGGTTTTCAAGGCGAACCTCCTGGAGTGCTTTCCGACGAGTGCGAAGCTCCGACGGCGAAGATCGAGAGTGGGTCTCGAGCGAGACGGAACTTCTTTCGGCGAGAGGGTCTCGAGCGAGGCGGAACTTCTCGGCGAGAACGGCAGCTAGGGTTGTGGCTCGATTGGAAAGATTGAAGGGAATATCAAGGCGGCGACTATAAATAGAGCAAAGTCCGATCTCAGGTCCAAGTCTTGGCGTGCGCGTCAAGGAAGGATTCGGCGACGGCAGTAGCATCGGAGTCGGTCTCGAGACAGAGTCCTAGTCGAAGTCGACGGTCTCGAAAGGGAAACGGCCCAGCGCCAGAAAAGGAAATTAGAGGGCAATCCTAAAAGCAAAACTTAAAATTGGATTTTAAAATCCGGTTTGAACTTCAAACAAACGAAACTCAATGCAGCCAGCATGAATGCATCAAAAGTGTTTCTAGCCTTATCTTTGATTTTATTTCTCATAAATAATTGTTTTCACTAGATAAATATGAGCATAAATTAAATAAAAGTGATTTAATTACTAAATTTCAAAATGGGCATTTTTAGGGTGTTACACTTTATTCAAACAAGACGACAGGAACGGTACAATTTTTATTCTGGCCACGCTTGCATCACGCCGCAACCAACAGAGACATGTAAAATCGAAGCTCCAGGGCGATGGTTACGTTTACCAACTTCACAAATGCCACGTCAACCAGAAGCATGTCAATAACGACAGGAGAGAAGCCAATCGATCAAGCAATCTTCCAGCAGTGCCAATATATATACCGATCTTCAGCAAGCACCTGCCCGGAACCCAATGGTACTCCGGCTAACGTCATGCAGCACCTCGAACGTCCTCTGCTGCACGTACGTTCCCGATGATGCCGACGGAGCTGCCTCCTTCCTCGTTGACCGCGAACGCGAGGCAGTCGAACACCATGATCCCGTCGTAGTCGAGGTTCACCACCGCGCCGCCGGCGAACACCAGCGCCACGGCCGGCACCCTTACACTTGTCTGCTTGCTAAAGTCGTAGCACGTGTCGACGATTCCCAGCATCTGCGCCCGCGTGTACTGAGTCATCCCGGCCCTGAACGCCGACCGCAGCGCCGAGTACGCCGCCGGCGGCAGCCTCGTGATGATGGTGCCGGAGTCCATCACCGACCCGGCGGAGAACACCGTCGGCGCCACGGCGATTGATTTCCCCCCGACCGTGATTCCCGTGAGCAGCACTATGTAGAACGTCGGCGCCCGGCTGCTCCTGAACATTCTGGTCGTCGTGAAGTTCGCCCCGCCGCCGGTGTTCCGGCCGAGCGTGAGGAACCCGGCGGAGGACTGCGGCGGCGGGAGGCAGTAGGAGAAGGCGCCGCCGAAGGTCCGGTTCGTCTGTGACACGAGCGACTGCACGTCGCCGCCGAGGCCGACGAGTCCGGCCATCTTGTCGTCGGAGCCCACGGCGCCGCGGCTGCAGCCGAACTGGAAGCCCTTGACGACGTTGGGCCCCATCGGGAGCGTGTCGGAGCCGTAGGAGCCGGTGGTGTTGGAGCCGTCGACGTACCTGACAATGTACTGGCACTGGGAGCCGGAGCAGCCGCTGCTGCCCCGGCCGAGCTGGGGGCGCAGGTGGGGGAGCTGCAAGGAAGGCGGAGTAGGTGCTGGACTTGCTGGGGTCGACGACGGGGTCCAGCTGGGAGTGGCACGGGGAGCAGGGTTTGCAGTGGACCCAGGAGACGTCGCTGCCGGTGTCGAACATGACCGTCTGCGTCACCGCCGGCGTGCCGATGATGATGTTGATCACGTACTGCAGCGTCTCCAGGGCGATGCCCAGGGTCGTCGGAATGGTGGCCTCGAGTTTCTGGGAGCCGTCGCCGGTGGTGTTGGTGGGGGAGGAGAGCTTCCGTTGGATGGAGCGAGCTCGGAGCTGGTCGCTGCGGAGGATGTCTTCTATGGTTGGCGTCTCCTTGGCTGGCGACAGAGAGCATGGGCCGTGCCGATGGTGCAACGCCACCGTGGCCCCGGCAGAGGTTGATGGAATCGCTGAAACAATTCAATTCATGCATGGAATGGTTACAACAGAAGGGAAACCAAGTGGAATGTCAGTTAATTTTTGCGTGTGTACATGTATATGTTTGGACAATACCTTTCGACTCGGAACAGACGGCTTCAGTCTTGATAGAGCCAATAGTGTAGCTGAGAGGGTCTCCTGCATAAGAAGTGAGAGAATAGTAGCTGCACACAAGGAGAAGCAGCAGCTTTGAAACAGTGGCCATGACTGTTCCTTTGGTTCTCGGACGACAGAAGCTTTGAAACGTGGTTGCACTACGAGAAACCCCGTATACGCCGAGTGTCAACGTCTTTGCCGAGTGCAATCCATCGGGCACTCGGCAAAGACAAGCTTTGCTGAGTGTCAAAAAAGAGACACTCGACAAACATAAGACACTCGGCTAATCCAAGCCTTTGCCGAGTGTGACAGACAAATTCACTCGGCAAACAAGAAACACTCGGCACATCCATAGTTTTGCCAAGTGTCGGACCCACACACTCGGCAAATCGCATGCACGTGTGCTTCACGTGCCAAACAAGTGTTAGGTGTTTGACACTCGGTAAAGAGCCTGATCTTATTTAAAAACTTGAAACCGAATCAAACAAAATTTGAAATTTTTAAATACAAAAGTTTTTGGCCAATTTCTGGCCGGGGGCCGTGACTTTGCCGAGTGCTAACCTCCGACACTCGGCAAAAAGAGGTCTTTGCCGAATGTTTGGGCGCCAACACTCGGCAAATGTTACAATTTTTTTCGATTTTGGGCTTCAAACTTTTTCTCCTGTTCTTAGACATGAAGTTGCACTCTATGTAGAAATTTGGGTTAATTCACAGCCTGTTTGCTATATTTAACTAATTTCTTTCATTTAAAGTTATTTCCTCACATAAGTCAAATTTAAACTGGAAGTGATTCCGTTAACTGAATAAAGTGAGTGGAAAAATTCACTTCACAATGCTAAGTCCAATGCAAGCCTTATACATAAAATCATAACAAATTTTGAACAACTTCTTCCAGAAACCTGCAAACGAATGTTTGGTGGATTAGTTTTAAAATTTTATAAAAAGAAAAAAAGTCTAAAATTCATGAGATTTGTCAAAACCTCGTAATATCATATGTGGAGGCTGTGGTAAAAAGTTGAGACGATTTCGAAAAGTTTTTCATGTAGGGCCCTTACAAATCGGAACATCTCCGAAGAAGTTTCGTAGAGTTGAGAAAGATACAACTAGATTTGGAGTCGAAGTGAAAGTTGAATTGGAGTTTCAGCTCATAACTTTTTTCATAGGCAGTAGACAATATAGATTGTTTCATTCGAAGTTAGCATAATTTTTTGGATCCATTTGATATTTTTTAATTTTTTTAACGACTATCTCTCTATGAAATAATGAAATATTTGAAGAAACAATGATCTATACATGCATGAAATATTGAAAACAATTCATAGAAGTATAAAATGTGCATTGCTGCATATATTTGACAATATATTTTGATATGTATTTGAACAAATTTGAAAATGGGAGCATGAAATAATGGTTCTGGATATTGTTTGCCGAGTGCTACACTCGGCAAACAAAACTTTTGCCGAGTGTTTCAAAGAAGACACTCGGCAAACAGTGGATTTGCCGAGTGCCTACAACCCTCCACTCGGCAAAGAGGCCACATGGCCGGGCTGTTTAAGGCCGCGCGGGCCACGTCACTGGCCAACGTGGCCTCTTTGCTGAGTGTCGGCACTCGGCAAAGGCGCGGTTTGCCGAGTGCCAAGGCCCTTGCACTCGGCAAAGAGCCCCGGCCACGTGGCAGATCTATTTACCGAGTGCCCGATCCAGGACACTCGGCAAATAGTGGGGTAGGCCAGGGACTTAACCGCCCGCACCGCCCGCGCACCCCATCCCTCACATACAGCCTCCTCCCCACGCCGCCGCCCGCCCGCCCAAGACCCGCCGCCGTCCGCCACCCCGCCCGCCAGCGCCACCGGCCGCCGCCCCATCCGCCCAACGCCCCCGGCCGCCGCCCCG
The DNA here is from genome assembly GCA_033239725.1 of Echinochloa phyllopogon. Lineage (NCBI taxonomy): Eukaryota > Viridiplantae > Streptophyta > Magnoliopsida > Poales > Poaceae > Echinochloa > Echinochloa phyllopogon. The sequence continues at coordinate 13,705,301 of BTCW01000015.1, read as the reverse complement.
CCCGCCCAACGCCCCCGGCCACCGCCCCATCCGCTGCCCCGCCTGCCTCCCCACGCCGCCGCCCGCCCGCCCCAAGATCCGCCGCCGCCCCCGGCCGGCGCCCCGCCCACCCAACGCCACCGGCATCCGCCCTGACCGGTGCTCGGTCGTGCCCTGGCCGCCGCACGCGGCTCCACCCACCAGCTCGGCCCTGCTCTGGCTCCGGCTCCTCCTCGTGCCGCACGGCCGATGCCGCTGTGTGGGGCGCTGCGCAGCAGCAGAAGCGCCAGCGATACCCAGTGAGAAATTTGCCTGCCGCTTTTCCCCCTTCCCTTCCGAGTTGATCGGTCGATTGGGGTGTATTGACAGTTTGGCATGTCTCGACAACATTGTAGTGTATCAGTAGATTGCCTCTGAGAATTTTACATCTGTCCATTGCAGTGTGACTAACAGTAGTGGGCTAACAGTGGTCATTTTGGCCCTTATCATAAAGAAAGAAGATGCATTCGTGTGAAAGGCCAAAAGCATTCTTGGTCAGATTTTCGTGTTACTCATTGGCAATCAGTCCACACAATTAATTAATTAAATATAAAGAGTTTCATGATTCATGCAATTATGGTTAGGAATTGGGATTCATATATTGAAATCAATGGAAATGGCTATAGTTTTGGTGTGGCAATATAGACTAGTTGCAATTGGTTGTGCTATATTTGTTTGGATTGCATTCGAGAAAAGCTTTCTCCTTGTGTATGTCGTTGTCGGCCTTCGTGCCGTGGATATCCTTGTTTATGTGGTTGTCGGCCTTCATGCCGTGTTTTTTTGCAGGATGGGGATTCAGAAACCTCCCCATGCAGGGGAGGTGCTACCGAAATTTTTATTTGACAAAAATTTGTTTTTATTTCAGAGAGAGGTTGTTGCACCGTCGTCGGCTTGTAGATCTGCCGCACGCCGTTCTCCGCCACCTGCACCGACACGAGCGTCCCCGACTCGCCCACCGTCGAGCCCGTAGGTGAGCACATGCAAAATCTTTTTATATCGTGTTCGTAGATCACGTAACCTAGTTAGGCGTCTCCCATTCGAAAGAGATACAGTTGTGAATATGCGAATATTTGCATATGTCTAACCGTATCTGTTTCAAATTGTCCACGTTTTTTGGACAGCTCGAGGATGTGTAGATGGGTAGTTTCCATGCTCTACTTGTATCCGAGGCTGAGTTTCGGCATCATCTCCCTGTTGTTCTCCGAATACACAATCTCAGTAATTGGACGTGTATTTGGAGAACAGCGGGGAGGTGCTGCCGAAATTCTGTCTCGGATACAAGTAGAGCATGGAAACTAACCCGTCTACACATTCTTGGGTGGGATTAGGATCTATCTTGACCTATTAGACATATAGGCATCCAGTAGATGCATTTCATTATTATAATTTATTACCCGTGATATGTAAAGGGATGGATGACCGTGAGTGGATGTACACTAGCCGCTCAAGTAAAGGTAAGTGTACAGATGAATGGATTGTCAAGACTGATGTGTTCTTGAAGCAAGCTTTTGCCAATGCGAAAGGGGCACCTTCCACTTTCTGTCCATGTGCGGTTTGTGAGAACCGTAAGAGCCAAACACAAGAGGTCATGGGTAAACATCTCATCAGGAATGGATTTACGGAGAACTATACCCGATGGACGCGTCATGGTGAGGCCGTGGATCGTGTGAGAGACGAGGCCGTGAGGCAGCGCATCCAGGCTTTTGATGATGATGCCGGGGTAGGGGACATGTTAGATGACTATGGCGAAGCACACTTCAATGATGGACCTAGGGAGGAGGAGCCAGAGGCCACTGCAAAGGCTTATTATGACATGTTGTCAGCGGCACAACAACCCCTTCACTCGCATACTAAGGTTTCTCAATTGGATGCCATTGCACGTTTGTTGGCCGTCAAGTTGCAGTTTAGCTTGGGTCGAGATGCCTTTGATGTCATACTTACAGTTTTTGGTGGCCTGCATCTGGAAGGTCATATTCTGCAAAAGAACATGTACGCATCACAAAAACTTCTTAATGCACTTAAGATGCCATATCAGAAGATACATGCTTGTCCGAATGGCTGCATCTTGTTTAGGAAAGAATATGCGGACGCAAAGCACTGTCCAAAATGCGAGGCGTCTAGATTCGTGGAGGTAGTCGGTGGTGAAGGAAAAAAGAAGCAAAGTAAAATTCCCATAAATATCCTACGGCACCTTCCGCCTATACCGAGGACTTCCAGACACCTATGATGGAGAGTTCTTCCAAGAAAATGGGCTAGAAGGGTCTTTTGAGATAGACTTAACCCAAGCGGTCGGAATGGATTTAGACTCAGAAGTGTTTGTTGACAAGGACACTGGAGATGTGGTTCAGAATGCCAAGGACTTGGAGTTACTAGAGCGATTAAAATTAGGCAATGACAGTGACGACGACATTCCTCCTCCTTTGGAGGACGAGCATGAACATCTCGAAATGTACGATAGTGATGATGCAGCGGTTGATCCAGATAATCCTGATCCAGATGATTATTTCTAATAAATGTACAAGCTTTTGTATATATTGTCTCTCTTTCTAATAATTTATGTTGGTTCATATTTTTTATATATTACATCTCTTTCTAATAAATGTATGTTTTTGTTGATTGCAGGTGATTTAACCAAGATGGTGGGTGGGGGCGGTGCAATGAGGAACGTCATGTCGCTCTACCGCAGGCTTAAAGATGGAGGGTCCGATGCAGCTAAGTCGTCTTGTGGCAAGGGCAGGGGGCGAAAGATGGGCCGAGGTAGGGGGCGAGGCAAGAGGCGAGAGTGGACCCCTATACCTTCGTTGTCTTCGTCCGAGGAGTTTGTTCCTTCGGCGGAGGACCGACGGGCCGCGGAGGAAGAGGAGCGCGAGGACGAGCAGCACGGGGCCGAGGAGCACAAGGACGTGGAGGCAGCAGAGGGGTCCACCTCCTCTGAGCTGTCGGCCCTTTGGCAGCGAGGTCCCTCACAACTCCCGAAGCGACCGATACCCATGGAGCATCGCCCTGTAGTTGCACCCGCTGGCAAAAGGTAAGTAATTTTAGATGTTATAAGTACCTTATAAATTTCATATGTTGGAAATCACAATATGAACTAACAATTTATCTAATCACTTGGCCAGGAGTTGGGTGGTTGTCACCCTGGGCGCTACACACGACCGCAAAGTCAACGGCATCCTGGGTCTTCTATGTAGGGAGTTGTTTCCGGGTCTGGTTCAGATTGGCAGCAGGGAGGAGCCAGCCTACACCTTTGACCACTACGTCGCCGCTCCCGATGCGGAGGATCGGGAAGGTAGGAGGTTCACCAATAAGGCTGAGTGGGTAAAGGCCGAGCTGTGGGTAAGTATTCGTTGCACTACATTGCTCAACACATCACATTGATTGAACAATCTACAAATAATCACTTGATACATCACGTATATATGCAGGACTTTTACAGATGCGCCCCGGGAGAGGAGGCGAGGGCGGCTGTTTGGCACATACAGCCTGTGTGAAGCTCGTGAAGGACTTGCACTACGAGTCGCGCGTCCAGGCCATAATTGATTATTATGCTGCACTCAAAATCTCCGTGAAGAAACAGCCCGCAAGACAAATGAGGTTGACCCAGGAGCAATACATGGCGGTATGAAAATCGATTGTATTTTAAGTACTTTGAATTAAATCTTGTTATATGTCGATACAATCTTGAATTCAATCTTGTTATATGTCGTAAACTTGATGTCTTGTAGGCGATTCCGTGGTGGTGCGCCACACATCCCCGGTGTTGGGAGGTGATAGTGGACAAGTAGGTAAGCCCCGATGGGAGGAGCAGCACACTCTCCGCTGGGAGCGACATTTGCTGATGCCAGGTGTACCACACCATCAGGGCAGTCTTAGCCTCGACGAGTATCGGGCAAAATGTGTACGCCAAGTCATTTCTAAATTCGCTCACTCAATTCTGTATAATTACTAATCTTACTCTTATTGTTTATTTTCCCAGTCGTCGTCACATGGTGGTGCGCCTTGCAACCAGTTCGTGGCGTTTGCTTTGGCCCACAAGGGCAAGGCGACCTCTGACGTCCAGTACAACCCGGAGGACCCGCCCTCGGCATACAGCAACGCCAGCGTCCACAGTCATCTCACTGCATACACAGAGGTGGCGAGGGAGGTCCATGTGCTAGACTTCGATCCGACCGCCCACAACATTGATGGAGAAGTGGTCATGAGGGCGGGAGGAGGCAAGAAGCATGGGCGGTACTTGATCGGCGACAACACCATCGACACGTCCGCTACCCCCACACTCTCCCAGATTTGAGAAAGGAGCACGAGCTCTTCCCCGGCCATCCGCCAACCTCTTCCCGGTTCACACTTCGGGATGCAAGCACTACAGGTTATTTCTTTTTTGTTCATCGTACGTGCAGTTTACTTACGTTTGTAATGTATTGTAACATTCTAATTGAATATTGCAGACTCGATTGACTGAAGAGACGCAAAGACGGGAGCACCTGGAGTTGCAGGTGAAGCGGATGCAGGAGGTGGAGGCTGAGAAACAGAGGAAGATTGAGGAGATGGAGCAGTGGCAGCAGCAGATGTATGCGTACATGCAGACCATTGGTGCGCGAGTGGGTGAAGGTCCGCCGCAGGTGATGCCACCCCCGCCTCCACCACGTGTTCCCATTTCTCCCGTGAGTCACTTGAGAACCTTATAATTTTATTTCACAACTCATTCCTATCGTAAATCTTGTATCAGAAATGAAAAATCTCTTTTGGGCAGGCTCCTGGTTCAGCGGCGTCAAATGACGGCCCTCAAGATGAAGACGTTGCGGCGCGGGCGGTTAGATCGCTGTTTGGACCCCCTCCTCAGTGAGTTGGTGCCGATTGTGAACGTTTGTGAATGTTGGTGGCTTTGTGTCGTTACAAATGGTGTACCTGCGAAGTTTTGGATGGTTGAGTGACTTATATGTGTTTGTCAAACTGCATGTGATGTTTACTGCGGATTTATGGTTGTGGAAGGTTATATATATATATATGAACTGCCTGTGATGCTTATTATAATATATATGAACTGTCTGTAATGTTTGTTTTGAGGGGGTCCTTTTAACGCGATAAATGAAAAAAATAGGGGTAGATTGGCCGCTTTGCTGAGTGTTACACTCGGCAAAGTGCTTGTTTGCCGAGTTTTACACTCGGCAAAAGTGCTTGTTTGCCGAGTGTTTTGGCATTAACACTCGGCAAACAGGCTGTTTCTGTCATTTCTGAAACAGCCTTTGCCGAGTGTGGACTGTTTGCCGAGTGTTTTGACCTCAACAGTTGGCAAATATTGAGACTTTGCCGAGTTTTAAGGCCAAAGCACTTGGCAAACAAGTGGGCAGCCCGTAGCAAACCCACTTGTTTGCCGAGTGTGGGCCTCTGACACTCGGCAAAGCCTGGAGTCTTTGCCGAGTGCAACACTCGGCAAAGCCACTCATTTGCCGAGTGTGGGCCCCTGACACTCGGCAAAGCCTAGAGTCTTTGCCGAGTGCAACACTCGGCAAAGCCTCCGTTGAAATCTAGCAGACAGACACGGACGCCGTCGCGCTGTTCGCGGCCGTCTGTTAGTGCTTTATTTTGCCGAGTGTCAGATATGGCACTCAGCAAAGACTTTACCGAGTGCCCGATAAAAAACACTCAGCAAAGGCCGCCTTTGTCGTCACCCAATTTGCCGTGAGACCTCGGCAAAGACTTTACCGAGTGTTTTTGGGCCTTTGCAAACGTCCGGTTTCCTGTAGCGTTGGTTGCATCCATGCATGGAATGCCTGCAGCTTTTATAGAGCATCGGGGCACAAGCAATTGCGTGACCTCTATGGTGTGGGATGCTTCAGTGCTCGCCTTATCCTTCTCTCAATGTTGCCCGGTTTGTAAAAACATAAAAAGACGAATTCTAAAATCAATGTTGATAGAATACTATTAGCATTGAACATTCTTGTAAGTTGTAATTTCCAACTTTCGCTATCAGCGGGTACCCATCGAGTTGCAGAACTTCGATTGACAACATTTTTCTATGGGAAACTAGCCAGTACTAATTTGATCATCATCTTCATCTTCAATATATTTCCAAAACTCGTGATTATCATGATCCAGTCAGTCTCAAACTTCACGGCAAGGACAGCAAAATCAAAATCCTTACTTTTATTGTCCGGTTATTACAAATTTGTATGTCATTATCGCCAACGTCAGGCAAAGCATGTATATACAGTATACAATCACACCACACGCCCACTTGGCCACAAAGTCAATATACCTTTTATGCGAGATAGCATAAAGTCAAATATCGTGTACAGATGTAAAATCTAGTATGTACGTATGTCGAAAACCAGGAATCATATTCAATTTTAAATTAATGAACCCAGTGGCAATAAATAATTGACTGCAAATCTATTAAAATTTAAAACAGCTATCCCTCTGCACTCAGAGGATCAGAAACGGTTCATTGCGAAATAAATTAGTTTGTTTACACCGTTCAATAGATCATTTTGCATCCATATAGTTTCATATACAAGTTCGAAGAGTTGGTGGTGAATGCTACTCCGTATTTGACCAAACTTGCTGACCCCGATGGCGGCTCTAGAAAACATCCCTCTTCCGTACAATATATGTTGCGACTTGCGACAAAGATAACAAAATATATGTTCACCAACCATTGTATATGAAGAATTCATCCTAAGAATAGAATAACATGAGTTAGTTTCCTTATTACCTTATACCACACATCTGAATTTTCTCGGCAGCTGAAACATTCACCTTGAAATAATGCAAAACAAGCTATATACTAGAAATGTTAATATGTATGGTTTTCGTCGTAGTAGAGGTCAAATTTGTCTTTAAAAAATTTCTACGATGAATTTATGATGAAAGATGATTCGTCAAAAACGGAGCGTCAAGTTTGTTTGTCCGAGACGAAAAAACATATTTCGTCATCAAACACGCTTTTGTTCAATGACGAAAAGACAACGCCTGATTTTTGTCCCAAAAATTTGATCCAAGTGGCACGGTCCATGCTGTTATCGGTTATCCGATGTGGATTGGTCAATGTGGCATGGTCCATACTGACATGTGCGGTGGCAGCTGACTAGCTCTGATGTGGCGTCCCATGTAGCCAATTCTTGAAGCCGGCGTGGCATCTTCTGAATGGCCCACATGGCATTTTCTGGTTGGACCAGGTGGCTAAATATTGTTGGTCCATGTGGCGCATTATGGTTTGTCCACATGGCGTGTTCTGGTTGGTCCACATGGCGCATTCGGGTTGGTCCACATGGCGTGTTCTGGTTGGTTCATGCGGCGCATTCTGGATGGTCCACATGGTGCATTTTGGATGGTCCACATGGTGTGTTCTGGTTGATCCACGTGGCACTGATTCCAGCCCATGTAACAATCGGTCCGTTTACACAAACTAATTTTTTTTGTATATATATAACTAACACAAATTAGTACACATTAATTGTAGCACATATTACACATCATCTGACAGTGAAATTCAGAAAATCGATTTACAGTTACAACTGTCGGCCACAAGAATGATAACTATCACTACCACAACCCCAACTCAGCTGGTACAGGAGCTAGTGGCGGCCCAACACTTCCTGAAAACAAAATTGCCATGGAATTAATGCAGTGCATACAAGCTATGTCAAATTCAGAATGTGCTGGTTAACTGGAATGGTAGAGACCGTACAAAATACAAGCAGCCTCAAAGAGACAGTAACTCTGGGAATGACAGACTTCAACACGACAATAACCAATGAAGAAAAATCTAAAATTATGAGCTTCCGTGAGTATACTCAACAATATCATGGGTTGACAATCTTTCTTTATTTGTAGACATAAAAAGATTCATATAAGAAGTGCAGAAAAACACCTGTAATCTGTGATTGGATTAAACCAATTTCTCAAGTTCTAGATTAACACATGTCAAGCAGTGTATAACTGAACTATCTATATTGGATTACAATGAGCATGTATCAAGCAAAAGATGAAACGTGTTAGCATACTGTCAGTGCGAATGATTCCAGAAAGTAAACAAAAGAACGGATGGAGTTAAGGAGTAACAAGAGACATGATCAAGCAAGCCTTTCAAGCGACTTAACAAAATTCCAAATGAAAGTATGTGTCAAGCAGTGTATAACTGAACTATCTGTATTGGATTACAATGAGCATGTGTCAAGCAAAAAAGGGAACGTTGTCAGCATACTGTCAGTGCGAATGATTCCAGAAAGTAAACAAAAGAACGGATGGAGTTAAGGAGTAACGAGAGACATGCTCAAGCAAGCCTTTCAAGCGACTTAACAAAATTCCAAATTAAAGTATGTTAGATCTATACAAATGCTTAATGTTCTAAATCATACCAGCAAATGCTAGTAACATCAGAAGCATGCAAAAGCTTCAGTTTACAACAGCGGAAATAATGTGGAACTATGCACATCTGAGTTTTGATTCAGAGCATCGGAAGAGCAACAGTTACATACCTGTCAAAGAGATTTGAGCATAGCTCCTCAAATTTAGTCATGCTAAGAGATGTCTCAAATGCTAGGACCCATCTGCAGTAGCTACAATAAAAGGCAAACTGAAAGAAGCAAAAAATAAAATGTATTAGTACTTTGGACTAGGACAATCAGTTGCACTAACTAAGACAATCAGTTTCAAAACATGAGATTGACTAAGTTACCGCATGTCAGTATTGAATAGACAGGTAAACAGCATGGACAACTCAATGGTCCGACCATATATCAACTACATTGCAATATATGGATCAAAAGGATTCATTCCAACACAAACTGCCAGAGTAGCTACAGATAAGCAGCGATTGCGGATGAGAGAGCCGGACATCAACTTTAAAGTGTGAGGTGCACATTTCATATCTACAAACATAACCATGAGTGCACGTCTACCAAGAATCCATACCCAGACCAGAACCAAAAACTAAAGGAAAAACACCACGAGATAGATAATAGCAATCATAAATTTCCATATCATGCAACAGTCACAAGATCAAACAAGCTGTAGAGGCAACACCACCAATCTGACTACTTCACGAACTTATATCCTATCAAAGGAGGATGGAGTAGCAAAAAGATAAGACATGTAGGTCTTATAAATCTAGCATCGTACCAAGTTACAAACCACAATTTTGCTGTTAGCATGCACACATGGTAGTACTTATCATAGGATTAAACATAACTTAGCAAGACTCTGTGCAGGTATAGTAATTAACCTCATAGAAGAAATCTCAAGAACTAACAGATGAAGTCCTAATAGATCAAGAACAAACCAATGCAAGAATGCGTACATCGAGCACTAACAGATCACAAACAAGGTACCAGACCTGTTCCTCTTCACATGCACCTACAGTCAGTCAAAATTAGCAACAGATTAGCACAATGACTAAAATATCCATTTGCCTCAGTAGTGGACGTGGGGCTATCATCCACAAGGTACATAGTGAAATCATCACCAAAGGATTTTGCAACCCTCTATCTCTTGCTCCTCCTAGGAGCTTCACTGTCATCCTTCTCTAGGACGTCTTCATGCTCAAGCTCATCGGGTTGTTCATAAGTCTCAATAGGTGTAGGGGGTTTAGGAATTATCTCAGCAGAAAATCTAAAATTGCTATGCATATCTTATAAAGGAAATATGTTCGAAAAAATGTTGCATCATGAGATTCCATAACAGTATCAAATGCATATCAGGTACTTCAGATTTAACCACTAAAAATCTACAAATAATGCTCCTCTAAGCATATCCTAGAAACACTTGATCCACTGCCTTAGGCCCTAGCTTGCGCTTCTTTGGAATAGGTACATTGACTTTTGTTAAACATCCCCACGTGCCACTACAACAAATCATTTAATCTATGACGGAACAATTTTGTCATAGACCACTAAAAAGTCGTCATAGAACGGTGTCTATGACGATTTCAGAAAACGTCATGGATTGAGCGTCATAGATTAAATCGCGTGACGGTTTAATAAAATACGTCACAGATTGAAGGGACCTGTGACGTTTTCAAACTGTCATAGATTGGCCTTAAGCCCGCCGAGTCCAGCCCAGGCCCAATGTTTATGACGAAAATAAACGTCATAAATTTTATCACAGATCAAATACTTAGGTGAAGTGACAGCTGACGTGGATGGTGACATGGTTGATGATGTGGCAATTGTTACTGATGTGGTTGATGACATAAAATTGACGTGGACGATGACATGGAAACTGATGTGGATGATGACATCATCATTTTGGCCCATTTATTAATGGGTTGAAACGAGTACAGCCCATTTATTAGCAGACCGAAGTAATAACCAGGCTAAATATTTTTAGGCCCAATATCATAATGACATAATAAAATATTTTATAGCTCAATAGCACACTTAATTCAGCAAATATTATGACATAATAAATTTCAAAAGCCCATTTTCGGACCTATCATTCCACGGACCAAAACCAGCCATAAAGCCCATGTAAACAACACTATAATTTTGTAGAGTACACATAATAATTACATCGGAAGTATTTACATTTACATCTGCCATAATTAGACACGACATAAACACATAGCACTTAGTTGTTGCGCTTAGTAGGCTAGCAACATTTTTCCTCCACTCCAAGTGATCTGGTAAATAAAGTAGAACCGATTAGTGCATAGAAATTACATATATTAAGGTATATATTTGAAATTACATATGAGCATCTAAAGGTTTTATAAACATTTTGTTGTTAGCACCATTGGATTTTAGAATCTATTTTTCCATTGCATATATAGATTTCATACAGATAATAAGACCTGGTATGAGCTCTATTTAAAACAGTGTTAGAACGTTCAGCTAATATAATAAGTTTGTTTACATAGGAGCTTGCGAACATAGGCAATACAAAACAATAACCATCAGCTCATGAGCTAATTAGCACACAGTATAGAATTCATAAGTTTTACAAAAACATATGAACAGAGAAGCTTCAGTACAACTTAAAATCAGTACACCACAAGAACAGTGCAGCAACCATACAAATGTTGTTGTAGAGGGGTTTGAGGATTTTAGACGGGGCCACTTATCTGGGAGCTAGAGACCCACAACTGGTGCCAAGGATAGTCAGTGCAGCAAACCGGCAGCCCCACAACAGCTTCCATGGCCCCAAACCTAGGTCCGAAACCAAAACAATATGTGAAAAAAATTCAGAGACCAAGTTACCACACAAAGACATAAGTGCAATCATTTTCACAATTAATAACAAAAGGAATTAGTTTCAAAAGAAGACCTCGAAGCCAGGCTGTGCAGAACTTGTCAAATCACCCTGCAACCCGAGCTCCATGTTGACATTTCCAGGGGTCTGCTCCCTTTTGCCGAGCTCAAACAAGTCCTGTCAAGTCGAGATATTAAAAGAAAATGATATTACAGAATACACATCAAGTTTCCACAAAATCACAGAGACAGAAGCTTCCTAGACTCGAAAGCAAGATAGTACTAAATGCTCATGATAAAGGCAAAAGCAAGAGTGGCATTTGGATGCTTTCAAATTTTCAACTGATCAATTCAACTAATAAGTAGAAACATTAAAATGAACAGTTGACCTGCATTTTATAGGAAAATTCAGAGAGAAATATTTACTCCAAACCTTCATCCATCACAATGATAAGCAGAGCAGCAGTGCGCAGCAATAGATTAGGCATATACATAAATCTGTGCTCAAAGCATTATTAGATTCTAACAAAGTATAATGATCATAATTATGAACCAAGTGAAACTCAGAAAAAAAATTAGTCTGCTAGCTAAAAGTTGTTTGGATGTTTAATTCAGTATTCTTTATGTATCTCCAAATATATTTTCATTATAGATAATTACTATTTCACATATCAATATGCCTAATAAGAGTTCGTATGCAAGAAGCAATAACATATCTGAGCATAGAAGTAGCGGATCAAAACCATAACAAGAACATGGAGCAGGATATATGGACCTAAAGTAGCTGCTGCCGTAATGGCCCCTTCACCGGGTAGCAGAGGCACAAGCAAAGCGAGGGAAACTCATCAGGCAGCTCGCGCAAACCACGTCGTCGGCGGCGGCGACGTCGCCTCCTCAGGCCGAGCAGTAGGGAGAGGAGTTGTGGAGGCAAGAGCATCAGGGAGGGGAGCAGTGGATCTGAGCAGCAGCAGCTCGTGGATCTAAGGAGGGGTCAGCTTGTAGATCTGAGCGGCGGCGGCTACAACGCTCGTGGAGGTGAGGAGAGGGAGCGGGGCGGCGTGGAGGTGAGGAGGGGCGAGCACCAGTCGCGGCAGCGCACCCCGCGCAGGTCGATGAAGATGCTGAACTCGTCGGCGTGCTCTGCCCTCGCCTGGTGCGTGCGGGGTGAGGATGGGGAGCGGCGGCGTGGAGGTCGACGGAGAGGCGAGGAGAGGGAGCGCGCGTCGGAGCCTTGGAGGGGACCGGGGGAGGCAAGGAGAGGGAGAGAGGAGCGGCGGCGGCTCGGGAGGGGGGAATGGGGATGAACTAGGGTTTTTGGTCTTTTTATACCATGCAGGCGCAACCATGGCCGTTAGATCAGAGATGGACGGCCGGAAGAAGTCGGGCCGTGCAAACCGAGCCCAATAGCAGCCCAGAAATAGGTCTTTGAGTCCGTTTTAGCAAATTTAACATTTATTTTCGCTTAGATGATAAAAATGTATTGAAGTTTAGGACATCAAAAATAATTTAACATGAGAAAGTTGTCAATATAATAGTTGTAGAACTAATCGAGGTCTATAACTATTGTTTTGGTCACTTCCCCATCCGAGTTAGATTGAACTATTTAAATTTGAATTTCAAAAATTGAAAATTTCTCATATTTTTTTAGAGTAATAAATGATTTCAAATGAAAAAGTCATGAATACCGAAGTTGTACAACTCATCAAGATCCACAAACTTTATTTAGTTTATTAATGCATGCGATAAAGTTTGAATAATCTAAATTTTGAATTTCAGAATTTGATAACTAAAAGCAAGATTTTAAAACACTAAATGATTTCAGCTGAAAACGTTATGAATACCAAAGTTTCATAACTCATCAAGATCTACAATCTTTATTTAGATTATTTTTTCATTTGAAAAAGTGGTAGTATACATTGATCATTAATCGTAGATTCACCCACATAATTTAAGAAACTATGTTTGAGACTTGTCAAATTTGTACTACATATTATTACCACTTTTGAAAAATATAAAATAACCTAAATAAATATTGTAGATCTTGATGAGATATGAAACTTTGTTATTTATCACTTTTTCATTTTACATCATTTAGTGTAAAAAAATTGTGGTTGTAGTTGTCATTTTTTGGGATTCAAAAATTGGATAGTTCAAATAGACTCACACGAGAAATTGTTTCAAAAGAATAGCACTAATAAGTTTTACTAATAAAAATATGGTGATTTTATAAAAATTCAGAAACAAAAATTATCAAATTTGGATTATGTATGACCGAGAAAAACTAGATACAAAATTTAATTGCAGATTAAAAGAAGAAATATGAACTGTTCTTCGTTCCAATAGCATTAAGCCAATCACGTGGTGCCATCTGGTGGAGTGGGCCCAGCGTGGAGTGGGCCGACGGTTGCGGCCCATCAGGCGGACGGAGGACCTGCGGCCCAGGAGCAAATGGCAAATTATAAAAAACATTAAAACCAGATCGGAGTTCAACTAAGTCAGTGTGGTGCAGTGGTAAGTTGCACTCTTCCTATGCGAGGGGTCTTGGGTTCGAGACCCTTGGCCGCACCATTTTTGCTGATTTTGATGACGTGGCGAGCAAAAGGAGTGAATCATTAGATGAGTGCACATGAAGGCTACAAGGACATTCTTTTTTCTATTTTTGTTTTACACTGGACCTTTCCAAATTTTTCTTTTTTAATACTTTCATATTTCTCCCGTACAACATGGAAGATTATGTTTTTTAATGTTGTTCTTTGTGACGAATTTGCTGAAAGGTCATAGTATTTTGGGCCGGATTGTGACAAAATTGATAATACGTCACAATTTTTTGGGCTTGGTATCCACAACTGCGAATTAGTGACGTTCTCTGAAAACGTCATGAAAAATCCGTCACAGATTAAATAGTTTCTTGTAGTGTGCGCAAATACGAAAGTGATGCTTTTCTCCTAATCCACATCTCATATGGAGTTTGATCTTTATTCTTATTCGAAACTCTATTCAGGACATGACATGCATGAAGTCAATACAACCTCCCCCACCATGGCTTAGATAAACTAGCAGTGCCCAACATGGAATTGACCAAGTCAGTCATCATGTGGTTTGGCAACCCTGGTTGACTCGGGCGAATAGGGAGGCGTCCTCTCATTAATATTGCCATATTCCTCACAGAATTCATCAAATATCGTAGGAAAATACTCGCCACCATTATCAGACCTTAGACGTTTGATCTTTCTCTCGGGTTGGTTCTCAACTTTGGCCTTATAAATTTTAAAGTAGTCTAGTGCTTCATCCTTAGTTTGCAAAAGATAAACACAACAAAATCTAGTCACATCATCAATCAAGGTCATGAAGTATCACTTTCCACCTTTTGTCAACACACCATTCATCTAGCATAGATCATAATGTATGAGTTCTAGAGGAGCCAAGTGTCTCTCCTCGACCGTCTTGTGAGGCTTTCGAGGTTGCTTCGATTTCACACAGGTATGTCACTTAGAACCTTTGGCAATGGTGAACCTTGGAATTAAACACGAGCTGGAAAGTCATGACATCAAACCAAAATTAATATGACACAAACGCGGATGCCAAGTACTCGCATCATCGATATCATTGCCACAAATATGGTTCACTGACTTATTACAAAACTCTGAAAGGGAAAAGCGGAACAAGCCTCCGCAATCATAGTCTTTACCAATGAATTATCCATATCTTGACACGATTAATTTATTGGACTCTAATACTACCTTAAACCCGTCCTTGCATAGGACCGAGCCACTCACAAGATTCTTGCTGATAGTAGGGACATGCTGCATGTTTCTCAATTGTATGATCTTCCCCGAAGTAAACTTCAGATCCACCATACCAATGGCATGAACAGTATCATGTGACCCATTCCCCATTAGCGTAGAGGAATCTTGGATGACCTGGTAAAAGATGAACATAGAGATATCAACACACATGTGAACATCAGCACCCGTATCTAGCCACCAACTTGTGGCTTGAAATACTAAAAGAACACTAGGTAAATTACCATATCATTTATAGTATTGCCCAATGTCACCATGTTGACACTCTTGGACTCAAATCCAGGATTAGCCTCTTTCCCTTGCGGTCTACATTATCTGGACATTCCTTAGAGAAATGCCCCAGACCACCACAAGCGAAACTAGCTAACTCAGTCATGTTCCTCTTCTTAAAGGTAGTAGTCTTTAAGACCTTGTTGCCGTTCCCTTTGTTCTTATGTGGGAACTTGCTTTGGACCATATGGACTGGCCTTGATCTCCTTTCTCAACGGTGTCCTTCTTCTGAGCTTTCTCCTCAACATCAAGAGATGCTGTCAGGTTTTCAACTGATATCACCTGTCTCCTGTGTTTCAGAGTAGTGGCGAAGTTCCTCAATGTGGAAGAAAACTTTGCAGTGATGCACCCAACCACAAACTTGTCTAGAATGATACACTTAAGGAGTTCAAGATCCTTCACAATGCACTGAACCTCATGCGCATGCTCTACCACAAAATGGTTGTTCACCATTCTATAGTCATGCAAACTCTCCTTGAGGTACAGTTCACTGCCTGCATCTGCTACATCGTATCTTGTAGTCAGAGCATCCCACAATGCCTTCGCATTTTTCATGTCTATGTAGACATCGACCAGATGGTCAGAGATGACACTAATGAGACATCCCATGAAAAGGTTATTGGCATTGGTGAACTTTTTCCGCTCATCAGTAGTTAGTTCACCATCAGTTTTGTCCAACTTCGTGTCCCATATGTTCATAGGTTTAACCAAAGACGGACCTTTGCTACCCATGTCTTAAAGTTCACACTAGTAAACTTGTCAGGCCTCATCGAATCAACAAAACCAGCCATACCGAATTCAACATAGTGCCTATAATAAGGTTTTTGGATTGTTAGGTAAATAGACAGTTTAATGATTAAATTCTGAAATGCATTAAACATGACATGAATAAAACCTAGCATGCAAATCTCTAACATACTATCAAACATTAAGCACGACATCATGATCTCAAAAACATGATGAAATAACAGATTACTCACGGTGTACGTATTTAGTAGACACAGGCGCAACCCTGATGACGTGTGCCGTCGGGGCGATGACAATGTTGTTGGCGGGGTGCAGCAACCGGCGTTGTAGACGACGGGCTTTCGCTGTGCCGGACCGAGACGGAAGACGAATCATGGCGAAGACTTTGAACGGTCGTGCGGAGCATTTTCCAAAAACTTTAGTCGCCCTATCCCGGTGCAAGATCACAAGACTGAGCGGTCCCGGAGACCCGCTCTCCCATTCGCCGGTGCTCAGGATGGAGTAGACTACGGAGGCGGCGCAAGAGCGAGAAAGAGGCAAATTCTAACTCAAAAAGACTTCTGTGAGAGTTCCCAAGGCTAGGGGCTCCTCGTATGTCGTAGTATGTGGTGGGTTTTTTCCATGAAGAGTTGGTCGTAGTTATAGGGAGGAAAACTCCCACACCCTCGTCTATCAGCAATACGCTACCAGTAGTCAGCGTACCTCTTCAACGCTATGGGCTTTTGAGATTTATTAAAGATTATTTATGTGGGCCAGCCCATATATCTAACACTCTCCACCCATGTCGAGGTTGTCTTGTCGGAGAAGTTGGGAGAGACAGTGGCCGTGCGCCCTAGCATGATGCTCTCCCGCATTCTTGTCTTCTCACCACCACACCTCGCTGCGACGCTGGCCTGTGCCCACCTCCTTGATCGTCAGGTCCACTCGAGAACAGACTCCGCCATAACTCCTCTATCCCCCTCCCATCTCCGACCATGGTAAGAGGCCCCGTAACCAAATCCCTTCCCATGGTGACAACCACAGTGGATCCGGTGAGGAGCTCCCTCGCACGAAGAACAGAACAGATGCAGGCAAGGCAACGACGCCGTGCTTCGGCAAGCTCGACGGAGGTATAACGAGCTGACTAAGGTAAAAAATGGATCTCATTCATCACGTTTTACTATCCCTTACGTTGTTCTTCGATTCTCCTTCTGGTAAATCCTCAATTCTCAAACCCTATGTTCAGTATGGAGTCTCGATCCTGCATCTGGGCATGGGGAAGGCCGGACAACACAAGGATATAGATACAAGTTCCACACCTGGTGACTTTACCTACTATATCTTTATTCAATAGTATCATTATTAGTTTCATTATTTGGTTGCTAGTTTGAGCTCTTGCATCACTCTGCATTCAGAAAAGAAGGAAACAATTTGAAATCGAAATACTATGGCTGCTTGTTTTGCCTATACTTGACGTCTCTCTTCACCTCGCAACCACAAACTAGTGTATAACCACACGTGAGAATCTTATCACATCCGACATCACCAATCAGCAGGCTCCAGCCCGGAACCCCAGGGTGCTCTTGCCCACGTCATAAAGCACCTCGAACGTTCGCTGCTGCACGTTGCCGATGATCGAGATCTCATCAGTGGCTGCGAACGCGAGGCAGTTGTCCATCATGATCCCGTCCAAGTCGAGGTTGACGACGGCGCCCCCATCGAACACGAACGCGACGGCCGTCACGCTGCTGGGCTTGCTCTGGCCGCCCAAGTCGAAGCACGTGTCGAAGATGCCTCTAGGTGGCGCCGGCCGGTACTGCCTCGCCATCGCGGCCCTGAACGCCGACGACAGCGCCGAGTACGCCGCCGCCGGCAGCCGCGTGACGATCGTGCCGGAGTCCATCACCGAGCCGCCGGAGAAGACGGACGGCGCCACGCTGAGCTTCTTGCCACCCACCATGATGCCCTCCAGGCGCACCATGTAGTACGTCGGGACCTGGCTGCTCCTGTGCATCCCCGTCGTCACGAATCCCGAGCCGCCGCCGCCAGTGGTGGAGGACGCGGCGCCGAGCGTGAGGAACCCGGCGGCAGAGCTCGTCGGCGGCGGGAGGCAGTACGAGAAGGCCTCGCCGAGCGTCGCCGCCGTCTGCGACACGAGCGACTGCGCGCCGCCGCCGAGCCCCATGAGCCCGTCGGTCTTGTCGTCGAAGCCGGCCTCGGCGTGGCTGCACCCAAACTGGAAGCCCTTGATGGCGTCAGACCCCAGCGTCAGCGTGTCGGAGCTGTACGTCCCGGTCGTCTTGGACCTGTCGCCGTAATGGACGACGTACTGGCACTGGGAGTCCGAGCAGCCATTGCTCTGCTCCTTGCCGAGCTGAGCGCACGCGGCGGAGCTGCAGGGGAAGGCGGAGTACGAGGAGGATGAACTGGGGTCGAAGAGGGGGTCCACCTGGGAGTGGCACTTGGAGCACGGCTTGCACTGGACCCACGACACGTCGCTGCCGGTGTCTATCATCATGGTCTGGGTCGCCGCCGGCGTGCCGAGGCCGACGGTGATCACGTACTCCAGCGTGTCCAGGGAGGAGCCCAGCGTGGTCGGCACGGTGACCTCCGACGGCTGGACATCGCCGGAGCGGTTTGCTGCGCCGGAGAACTTTCGCTGGATGTAGCTGGCTCGGAGCTCGTCGCTGCGGAGGAGCTCCTCCAAGGTTGGCACCTTCTTGGATGGCACCGGCGAGCATGGGCCGTGGCGGTGGTGAAGTCGCGCCGTGGCTCCTCTGGTGGATGGAATACCTGCGAGAGAGTTAAATGGACAAAGTTCAACGCTACCATCTCGCATAACAATAAAATGCAATTTACTCTGATCAGCGTAAATTCAAAATTATTTCTCTCAAGTATATGACTAAAGTAGTCCGGATAACTTTACTATAGTTTTTAGTTTAATTTATTCACATAACTATGTCAATTTATCCGATGCACGTACTCCTAGTAGGTTTCGTTATGATGTCTACTTTATCCTTACAAAATTTTATCCATTCATGCGTAGATAAAAAAAGCCAAATCTTTAGTTGTGGAAGGAGTAATTTGGACTTCTTTTCTTCTATTTTTTTCAGCGAACTGTAATTATTTAATTTATTTGCCCTTACGTCAAATGAAGAAAAGGTACCTTTTGCCTCGGAGCAGACGGCTTCAGGCTTCAGCGAGCCAGTGGCTCCTGCGTGAGAAATGAATGAATGGTAGCTGCACAGGATGAGAAGCAGAAGCTTGGAAGCAGTGGCCATGGCGGTTCCTTGCTGCATTCCAAGGCAATGCTGATCAGGCAGCTGCCGAGCTTGCACACTTCGAATGGTCGGGGCCATCGATCTTATATAGAACAGCAGGGAACGAATATATAGCGAATTCCATGCAAGTAAGTGCAACCGTGCTGCTTGATTTGGACTGGCAGTAGACTCGGAATACGAAGTCGATCGTCGTCTGGCGTGTGCTGACACTGGTCGGAGACTACGAGTCTTTTTCCTTACTAAACTGGGCCATTTAGTGACACATCGCGCAAAATGACGGAACAAAAGAAAGTTCCATGTGAGCAAGCATTGCCCCGCTTTTCTGGCCTGTACTGTACAAATCGATTGACTAAGATCAAACCTATTACATACGCCTTCCGTTATGGACGAATTTTATCCAATGGGCATCGATGACCTAGTATTGCCCCGAAAAACCATAAGTTCCAAATGCATTTCAGATATGAAAGAAAGAATCGAGGTTCTCCTGCGTATTTGATAAAAAATTTGTCAAAGAGAGTAATCCTAATTCATGCTCCTCGAACAGTTTCAACAAATTTGGGAGCGGTCATTTGGATGCTTACACACCTATGTATTTACACGTGGACAGTAGAAAAACAGTAATTTACTAGGCCGATAAAATAGCATATTTACACTGTCCAACAAAACAATTTTGTGTTACATCAACTCATTCCATAGTTGATATACCGAAATAATCTTATTCGATAGTTGGATCATATCATTCGTCTACAAACTAATAAGTAAACAAGCCTACCTTTGGAGTGCTCAAAATGTGTGTGTTTTTATTTTTTGCAGTGTGGACCCAGCACGTGATGATAGTGTTGGTATATATCTACTCAATAGAAGCCGCAAAGATCTTCAAAGTCTGGAGAATAAAGAACAATCAGTTTTCCACTGCAACTAGTAATATAGTACTTACCACTGGGGCTAGTTGGCTTGCGAATAATTGTACTGGAAATATGTTCGAGCAAGTTAGGCAAACGCGAACTTTGGCGGACAAAAGGTGAGGCCGGTCGCTTCATGAGGGCGGGCGGCTGCGGCTTTCAAGAATACTGCAGTTTCTTCGAGCGAGCCATGTTGCAGATTCCTTTTTCCGAAGATTGGTCTTTGACACCGCTACATGTGCAAGGCTTTTTTCTTTTGCCTTCTGTGTATAAACCACTGTGCGTGACTATAGAAAAATTACCAGGCTGGTGGGCGGATTTCGGCTCAAGGACGCACACAAGCAGTTGGTGGTGGCCCATGGTGAATGTTCTTCTCGCTACTGGAATCCGTTTGTTTCCCTAGAGCGTTTTTCATTCCCTAGGAAGTAATAAAGAACCGTAGGGAAGTTTTTTTCCCTAGGATCATGGTTCCAAGCCATAGGGATATATGAGTTTCCCTACCGTTCCACTTATTTCCTCAGGGCGAGCTGCACATGCTGGGCCACGTAGACACCTACGTGGATTATTTCCCTATGAATCTCCTCAATTTCTAGGGAGCCCAACCGAAAAAATCACCGTTCAATTTTCTGCGACGCGGCTGAAACCTGCGCCCCCTTCCCTCCCAGCACCGCCGCTGATTTTTCTCTCCCGCGCCCCTTCCCTCCCAGCGCCGCCGCCCAATTTTTCTCCCGCGCCTCGCCTCTCCCAGCGCCGCCGCCCAATTTTTCTCCCGCGCCTCGCCTCTCCCAGCGCCGCCGCCCAATTTTTCTCCCGCGGCCTGCCTCCCGCTGCTCCTCCCGTGTCCCGCACAGCACGCCACCGCCCAATTTTTCTGATGCGGCCTCCCTCCCGCTGCTGCTCCCGGATCCCACCCATTGCGCCGCCGCCGGACCCCCTGCCCCCCGCCCTCGCCTCCAAGCTGTGCCCCGCCTCACCCCCGCAATCCCCTTCCGACGCTCCCAAGTTCTCCGTTCTGCATGCTGCAATCCCTTTGTCCCGCCGTGGATAATCTGCCACAAAACCTAGGTCATTGCTTTGGAGGAGGAGGTGTTGTGTCTGCGTGAAGGGAGACCAAGGAGATGCATTCGGGGAGAAGGAAGGGGAAGAGTTGCATCTGAGGAGGAGGGCAAGGAAGCTCTGTGCTGGACGAGTTGACAGGAAGGCGAAGAAAGTAGAGCTGCATCCGTGTGTGCAAGGGAACAAGAAGACCTGCTCCTGTGCATCTGCATAGGGAAGGGAGCTGCATCTGCACAAGGGAAGAAGAAGAAGACCTGCTCCTGTGTTGCCTGCTGTGCAAGGAAGGCTTGAAGGTGAGAACATAATTTCTCTTTTTCTTACAGTTTTTTGTTGTGCTATATAAAGATTTTGTTGTGTGCAAGGTGTCGAGGTTTTACCATAAGCACATGCAACATCGTCAATGTAACCGGTGTTTTTTAACATTAATTATTAAATATAACCGTTATCCAATAGTCATGCACAACGAGCTATGGATATGTGTCGATAAATTTTTCGGAGGAAATTTGTTGAATTTCGAACATTCGGATACGGCGATGAGATTTGTCATCTCATCCGTGCCCGGGGGTGGGGGGGAGGGGGGCTCCGATGACTTCCATTAACTCAGCAAGCTCTATGGTTTGGGTTCGGGTCTGGTGACGCCACATAGGTTTGGGTTATATTAAATATATGTTTGTTTCGATCTGGACCACTGGTTGATGATCCAATAATGATTGGAAATTTGACATATTTTAGGGGCTAAAATCTATTGACAAATGGGTAGACAAAGATAAAAATGTGTATCAAGATGACGGGATCCACTAATAATATTGGTTGCAGACCTAGTGTAATCATGTGCCATAAAAGATCAGCATACCAAAAAATACATTATTTGATGATTCAATGGTGTATAGAAGGAGAACAAATTATCCACTTTTCATTTTCTTGTTAAAAAAGGAATGACCCAATGAACCTAGTATATATATGCTATAATTTATCATCTGTCTAGCTAGTTCAAGAATTAAAAAATAAGAACATGATGATACAATATTACCATACTTTGCAATGGAAACAATAAATTTTATCATTTTTCTCTTTTTTGCGGTTCCAACTCGATTCTCTAAAAAACAAAAATTGATGTCGTAACAGTACAGTATGGAAAATAACAACCAATAATAATTTGTTGCCTCTGTTTAAACCAAAACTGATTAATTGTTAGAGAATTGAAGAAGGAAAGCATATATTTCTTGCCTTTTCCATAAACACCGGATTCCATGCTGTGTGGTCATGCACTCATGTCTATGCATGTAGCTAAATGTCGTGTTATGTTTATTGGATAAAAAATAGCATGACCATAAAACCTTCGATGTTCTCTAGTTAAAATAGTTTTGTGTGGGTGAGCTCTGCCTTTGGGGGGTGCATTGTTTGTGCTCAAGGGGGTGCATATAGGGCTGAAAAGAGATAGCTATAACTTTTTTTTTGGAGGGGGGTGCAGCTGCACCCACGCAGCTTCGCCCCTGTTTAGATGTGAGCAGAATATATAATTAATAGAGTTGATTCTATTGAACACTAAAATTTAAAATGAAATAATAATGTTGCACAATGTATTTTCTAGGAACAGATTGGTACAACAAGTTCATGATCACTATTTTTATCCTATTAGGATGGAGATTTGGATTAATAATTATATAATGATAGTGATGGCCTGATCTGACTGATCATATACAGTTACCTAATCTTGTTTAGTTGTCTCTATACAACTAATTTAGTCGCACAATGATTTTTCATGTGCCTTTGTTTGATAAAAGATATTATTGTTTAGATCTTGATCAGTTGTTTATTGTAGCAACAATAACTACAAATGTCAGTAGCTGATCGTAGTTGGATGTATGATGATTGGCATGACAATGGTTGTCATTCCCAAGATTGGGTGCACAACACAACTGCTTTCCTAGAACAGGCTTTTAGTGTTGTTCCTGATGCTGAAAAACTTGGGGTAGCTTGCCCATGTTCTGATTGTTGCAATAAAGTTAGAAGAAGGAGAGCTGTAATGAGCATGCATTTGTGTAAAAGAGGATTCATGCCTGGGTATACTCTGTGGATTGAGCATGGAGAGCAACCTACTATTAGTGACCCTACACTGGAACATGAATACAACAATCATACCACCGATGGCTTAGATGAACTGCTTGCCGATTAGGGTGATGCAATGCAGGCTGTAGAAGATGAACCAACGGCTGATGCTAAGGCATTTTATGCCATGCTATTTTCTTCAAAAGAGCCACTCCATAACTTCACAAGTGTTGCACAACTAACTGCAGTGGAACAGTTGATGGCAATTAAGTCACAACACAACCTCTCTGCAGAATGCATTAATAAATTACTCATTCCCTACCGTTTTTTGGGCTTTCCCTAGGAATTCGGACTCTAAGGGAAACAGACGACCTCTAGTAGTGTCTGCTGCAAATTAAGCTCCTGCTTGCATGTTGCTGTCAGCGGACTACAGGGACGGCGTGCTGCTGGAACCAATATCTGTTGCCCAGCTTTTGCACATGTTCTTCCTTTTACTTTTTTCTTTTCTTGTGATATTACTTTATTTACATTTTCTATTGGTTGTTTAATTTTCCCTATTTTTTGTTCTATAACGTCTGAATATATTTTTCATCCAGTATTTATTTTCTTTATTTTTTTAATTTATTTACTTTAACTTTCTTCTCCATTCTTTCCTTTTTTATGGAAAAACTATTTTTCAATTTTTATCTTTTATTTCCCTTTTATACTCATTTGTTTGACCATAACTTTTTAGTCACCTTCTTAATTATTTTTTTCGTCCCTTTTTTAGTTTAGTTTTCATTGTTTGCTTACTATACTGAAACTTAGTTTACTTTTTTTATTGATTATAATATTAATTTGGTAGCCACAATTGCATATAATTTATTGTTTAGGTGTATATATAATATATTGTATCTTGGGTTAGTGTAATTCGTTCTATGCATATAAATATTTGTTACATGTGTACATATGATTTGTTCTAGGTATACATACGTTTTCCATGAATTTGTATAGTTTGTTTGGAGGTGTAGAAAATCTCTGTTATATAAGATTGAATACTGTTACGAATAATATAATTTAGGATATTAGTGAACAATTGTATTAGCGAAGGGGCCTCTCCGAAGGGGTATGTTCGGGTGACAACTCATGCCTCTTAGGCTTGTATATGTATATATATGTACAACACCATCACTACTACAGATATCATCATCACAAACGGTTTTAAAACGTCATCACAAATGGTTTTGGGTGCCGTTTGTGATATGTGGTTTGTGATGACAATCATCACCATAAACGGTTTTTTAACCGTTTGTGATGGGGGCATCACAAACGGTTCGTAACACGAACCATTTGTGATTTTCCTGCGCCCGTAAAAAACCCCAAAAAGTATAAAAACAATAGGGATAAAATTTATTTTCATATGGAAAGGCCAGCAACCACTCAGGCTTGCAACAAATTGCAAGTCGCGCCATTTTTTGTGCATAAATCGCGCGCTACGCGGCCGGCGGGGTTCGAACCCACCTCATCTCCCTCGTGCGTGACCTCCTCTACAACTGCACCACTCCATCACCTATGTCTAGATGCCGTTCTGATTCCTATCATATTATACTAAACCGAGTGTAAATTGCTTGTTTGAGGCCCTAAATGATTTCAAAAGAAAAAAATTGTCAACACCAATGTTTCATAACCTTTTGAAATCTACAACTCTTATTTTAGTAGTTTCTCGATCCGATGTCGTTTATAAAATTTGAATTTTAATTTTGAAAACATTCAAGCTTAGATCTCGTTAACTAGTTGATTTTAAATGAACAAGTTGTCAACTACAAAGTTTCATAACTTTTTGAAATCAATAACTCTTATTTTGGTAGTTTCTCCATCCGAGATCATTTATAAAATTTGAATTTTAAATTTGAGAATATTCAAACTTAGTTTTCGTTAACCAGATGATTTCAAATGAAAAGTTGTCAACTACAAAGTTCCATAACTTATAGTGATCTACAACTCTTATTTTGACCATTTTTTTATCCGAAGTCGTTTGAAAAAAACTCAAATTTCAAATTTTGAGATATGAACCATCATAAAGGGTCTGTAAGAAAAACCTTTTGTGATATACTAGCATCACAAAGGGTTTTACCAAAACCGTTTGTGATATGGACCATAAGTTTGTATTGTAAGAAAAACCGTTTGTGATATGGACCATCACAAATGATTTTTTTTACAAACCCTTTGTGATGGTCTTGGTAAAATCCTTTGTGACGCTAGTATCACAAACGGTTTTTTCAAAACCCTTTGTGCTGAGCCGTTTGTGATGTTGGTCTGTGTAGCAGGGCCTCCATCGTAATCAATCCATTCATTCTGATTCCTTCCATTCTCTTGTTTTGTACTACTTTTTACAACCTCTAACACGTTATCAGCCACACATCGCTCTCCACTAAGATCTAGAGAATACGAAGACGAAGAACAAGAAGCATCGTCTTCCAAGAAGACAAGACGAGACTCGACGGCCTCGACACATCAGTCTTCATCATCTTCGACGACCTCGACATGCAGCATCATCGTCCTCAAACGCCGCTGTTCTTCAGAGGGCCTTCGCACGAAGGCGCTTCCCCGCATCGCGTCACCACAACCTGTAGGCAGAGCGTGCAATATGAGCACGGAGGAACAGAGGATTCATACGAAGAAGAAAGAGAAATGGAGACTCCGTAGCCTCCATCAACAACTGAAAAAACAAAGACAGAAATCACTGCCTCCATCTCAATCTGTTTTCTTTCAATCTCTTCTTTCTTCACTCCTGCATCACTAATCGAGTACATGCAGGAACATAAGAACAAAATTGGCTTCCGAGATCTTCTGTTCATTTTCCTTCTCCAGATGATGTGGTCTCTTGGCAGTTCCCTCCATCACCGAGGCGAAGGACAAAAGCAAGTTTCTTCCGCATGTGGCAACAATTTTCACGGAAAAACAACATCAACTGAAAAGATATTGTAAGCATTTATGATTCGCTTACAATTTATGTTTTCTTCATGGATGATGGAACTGATGCTCGCGGAGCCCCTGACGCTCGCGGCCTGCACGCCCGAGCGCCGCTCAGCGACGACGCAGGAACCCGCTCGCGCCGCGGCGCAGGTGGCAGCGGCGGCGCCAGCGCGCCCACATACCGGGCGAAGCTTTACCATTGGCCGGCGCTCCGCCCTACTTCCGGGACGAAGCCCCTCCGGGCTTGGCTACGTCCATGGAGGACGCCACTCCACCAACGGTGGACCCTCGCCAGCCGGACCGGCAGGCCCGACACCACCGCTGGCAGCGGCCCCACCCGCTGCATCCGCGCCGAGCGCCACCCTACAGGCGGCGGCTCGACCTCCACTGCCCGGATCAGGCCGCATCGCGACCACGACCCGGCGGCCCGGCATCCACCGGGGCTTCTCCACCACCTGGGAGCCAACCATGGTCGGCACTATGGGGCGGGCGCGGAAAGGAGGAATAGAGGGAGAAAACGCGGCGGCGCCTCCGTGCGACACACCACGCCGACGCCGCTCCACGGCGGTGGGGATGACAGCGTGCGGCACGACGGAGGCGCCCATGCGCGGCGCTTCGCGGTGGACGCACGTGGCACGAATCGCAAAAGCCGGCGGTGGCCAAGGGGATGAGCGGTTAGGGGTTAGAACCCTAACCAGCCTCTTCACCCATTTTATACGGGCCCGCGAAGCTTGGTGGGCCGACTGCCTCAATGGGCCGCGCCAACAGGCGCACTGTGCGCCTTAGCCACTGGTCGGGGCGCGCTAGGCCACTCATCATATAATATCCTCGGATATTGGAACCATTATATTATTAATGTTATGATTACCACAGTAATTTGGCAATATTTGATCCTCCGATCTTGCATTGGTTTGACACATTTTATTTTCAGAACAATGTTTTGCTCATGCCATTATTCTTATTTGTATATTTTTGGCATTATCTCTACAAGTTCAATCATGCAAAATTTAAATTAAGGAACATTAAATATAGGTTTTGGAACAACACAAGGTGATGCCCCCTAGGCACTGGCTGCGATAAGTTCTTCTGAACTTATTTGCCCTTAGATCCAGGCTTTTAGGCAGCAATTTATTTGCTCATCATTGCGAGGTCTACATATTTTGATGACTGCCTTCATCATGTATATCCAAAATTAATATAAACAGACATATGACTATCAAGTCCAATATTCCATCAGGAATTAAAATTATATTTTAAGCAGTTACAATGTATATTGTCCTTTACCTTAATTTTACTGTAAGAAACATCTTAAATTCAATATTTTGCTTACATACAACAAAACTTAATTTACATTAGTAAATTAATTCCATACATGATCTCTCATGTTGAAAAATGGCTCATGTAGCCAATAAGGATTTCACTGAATTGTAATTGGATTCATTTCTCCAAACATGTCGTTGGATTGATATGAAATCTCATATTGTGTTGTAATTCTTTGTTGTCATAAGTATGTGTATTTGTATATATAATCTAATGAGTCAAATTCTTTAGATATTTGAATTACTCATTTTAGATTATACTACGGGAACAATCCAAATGGAAGAGTAAATTTGTTTAGTGGCAGTTGCTCCACTAATACAATACTCAGGAAAATTAAATATATCCAAACTCTTTACTAAGAGTAAATGAAATATCATAACTATCACTGGTTGTGATTCTGTAAAGGTGGGGTTTGATCGAACAACATAGTTCTCCCTATGGATACTAAACTAGAACTTGAGGCTGCAGTCATGTATCCTAAATCAACTCGTACCCTACTGAGTTATAAAGATATCCGTCGTAATAGTTTCCATATTGAAACTCATAATGACAACAATGATGAATATTTATTCATCACCTAAAATGACGGATATAACAAGCAACAACTTGAGAAATTTCCATCATTATCCTTTGGATTGTATTACACATAAATCAAACCCATATGACATGTTGCATATACAATAATTTTTCAGAATCTTGATATCTTCAGGACATGGCATGATCGCCTAGGTCATCCTAAACTAGGATAATGTGGAAAAATTATCGGCAATTCAATTGGTCTTCACATAAATTTCCAAAACCTTCAGATTTTGTACGCACTACATGTGCCACAGGAAAATTAATCTTAAGAACCTCTTATCTTAAGATGAAGGCTAAACTGCTACAATTTCTTGAACGTATTCAAGGTAATATTTGTGGTCTTATTCATCTATTAACTAGGCCAGTCGGATATTTTTTTGTACTTATTGATTCATCTACTAGATGGTCTCGTGTGTGTCTATTGTCCACTAGAAACCCTGCTTTTGCAAGGTTTATTGCTCAAAATATCAAATTAAGAGCAACTTATCCAGAAAATCTAATAAAATCCATCGGGATTGACAATGCTGCTGAGTTTTCCACAAAACCTTCAATTACTATGCATGACTTTAGGCATTAATGTGGAACATTCTGTACCTTATGTATATACACAAAATGGATTAGTCGAATATCTTATTGTAGAATTAAATTAATTGCTAAATCATTATTGTAGAATTGCAAATTTCCAACATCATGGTGGAGGTCATGTGGTCTTACACGTCGCTGATCTGATTCAAATAAGACCTGCATATCATACAATTTCCCCGTTGCAGTAAATACGTTTAAATCAACCAAGTATTTCCCATCTTGGAAAATTCGGTTGAGTTGTATACGTACAAATTTCACCACCGCAACGTATATCAATGGGCCCCATAGAACAATGGGGATATAAGTGCGGTATAAATCACCGTCAATCATAAATACCTCGAGTCTCCTACAGGAGACTTAAATATTGTCCGGTACGCTGATTGCATCATCAATGCGGACGATTTCCAGGCATTAGGGGGAGACAATATGTACCATACATAATGCCAGGAAATAAATTGGAATGCCATCGGTATTCAGTCCAATTATCCACGTACTACATAATTTGAACATGAAGTTCAAAGGATTATACATTTGCAAAGCATTGTAAATAATCTGTCAGAAGCATTTACTGACTATAAACGTGTCACTAATTCTACTATTAAAAATACAAGGAAGAGTAGCAACTCTTACCCAAAATCTCCCAAATCAAAATAAGAGGGAGAGAGATACAACTGTAAAGGATATCCGCAGAAAACGGAAGCTCATTTTCGAACCAGTAAATGCAAATCAACATCATGTTGATAGACACCAATTGGATATTGAAAATCCAAATAATATAGATGTTCAACAGATACATCACATACCTAGCACAAGTGTGCACACAAATTTTGGTGCTGGGACATCGGAAAATCGTGACTCTACTGTATTGGGAAATCATAAAGAGACAAATGGTAAATAAAATTTTCATCAATTATATTGATTCTGAGGAATCATTCAACTGAAAGACTACATGTCGACACTACTTCTTCAAGATTGCAAATATCCTTCAACTGATCCAAACATAAGACCTAGGCAATACTTCGAATGGATCAAACGAAAGGTAGCAATCGAGGTAGAATTGCACTCGCTCAAAATCGAGAGGTATTCGCCGCATCGATACCTACTCCTTGAAATATTTTCCTGTGGGATTCAAACGAGGTGGTGAATAATAAATCAAGGCTTGTAGCACAAGGGTTCATGCAGAGACCCATCATCGATTTCGATGAAACGTACTCTCCATATTTAATATCATTGGTAGTACAGAAAAGTCTATCCATATATCTCATGTATAAGGTGACTACATATCTTTATGGGTCACTTGATTCGGATATCTATATGAAAGTTCCTATAGGGCTTGATATTCTGAACAAGAATCGCTCTTGCAACATATATTGTGTAAAGCTTCAGAAGTCATTATGCGGCTTGAAGCAGTCGGAAAGAATATGGTGCAACCGACTAAAGGAATTCTTTCTATAGAAGGGTTATTTCAATAATGATGATTGCTCATGTGTTTACGTCAAAAAATCCTCAAGTGGATTCTATATTATATATGTGTAGGTGGATCACAATATCATTGGGAATACACAAGATATAGATGAAACGCACAACCATCTTCAGACGAATTTGGTTTAAACCAAATTTTGCTTAGGTTTACAACTTGAGCACTTCCCTACTGGGATTTTAATGCATCAGTCTGCATATATCCAGAAAAAATTGCAGAATTTTAATATGGATAAATCTTATCCATCAAAGACACCTATGGTTGTTCGATCTCTTGATATGAATAAGGATCGATTCAGATCAAAGGATGAAGTTGAAGAGTTATTGGGACCAGAGGTTCCATATCCCGGTGCCATTGAAGCGCTTATATATATCGCAAATTGCACCAGAATTGACATTGCATTTGTGGTAAATTTACTAGCTAGACAAAGCACTGCTCCAACAAAATGTCATTGGGGCGGGAGTTAAGGATATCTTTCGATATCTCTAAGGCACAAACAGACTCTCATTACCACATCCACAAATCATTCTGAAATAATTGCATTATATGAAGCATCATGTAAATGTGCATGGCTTCACATAATGATAAATCAGATACAATAGTGATGTGGTTTTTGTTCGATCACGCAACCAACAATTATCTATGGAGATAATTTTGCTTGTATTGCACAAATATATGTTAAATCTTGCACACCAAGTCATGTGTTAATCTTGCAGATTTATCACAAAGTCATTACCTACACCATTATTTTAGAAATATATATTTGGAATAGGTATGAGACGACAAAAAGATTTGCATGTATTAGGGGGAGTAAATCCCCTAATATAATCGATATATAATCTTTAGATTATAAATATTGCACTCTTTTCCTAATGAGTTTTCCTATCAAGGTTTTCCTCATACATAGGTTTTAATGAGGCAATATGCATTAAACAAGCAGTCATATATATCAATAACATTTTCTCCTAAATTTTTCCTCAAGGGTTTTAAGAAGTTTTTCCCATGACATATATACATTTCTGCTCAAAATTTTGGAGGAGTTTTATCCATTTGCTGGTCAGCCATCGAATATCACGTGGTTTCTCCTTGCATTTTTCCTATTAGGTTTTAGAGAAGTTTTTCCCACACAACAATCTACGAATGGAGGACATTTACACGAAGCAATTGATCAAGGGGAGTGTTACAAATAATATAGTTTAGGGACCTCTCCGAAGGGGTATGTCCCTTCGGGTGGCAACCCATGGCCCTTGGGCTTGTTTATATATATATGTACAAGACCCTCCATCATAATCAACCGATTCATTCTGATTCATTCTATTATCTTGTTCTGTACTACTTTTTACAACTTCTAACAAATAGTTTGTGCGATGCGTACAATCCTTTGGTTCGATGAGTCCATATATTTTGTTTTGAGAAAACATATATTTGTATGAGTTCGTATAATTTATTCTAACAATATATATATTTTTCTTAGGTGTTTATGCCAGTTATGTTCATATAATTTTTACATTTTTATTTTGTTAGTTTGTATATTTTCTTATGTGTTTACGCAAGTTATCTTCATATAATTTGTACACATCTAGAAGTTTATTCCCTAAGTTTGTATAATTTGTTCCTATAGTGTATTTTTGTCTTGTGAGTCCGGATAATTTGTTCGATGCAATTTTTTGAGTTCATATAACTTGTTTTAGATTTAGGTATCACGTAGCAAATTTCTCAACATGATAAAGAAAATTTTAAAAAAAATTCAGTGCAAACGTTGTCAAGTGGGGTCCAGTTTGAAGATCATTTTGGAAAAAAAAACTCATTGGTGCGATCAGAATTTAATTTAAATGTCAGTTTCAGATTTGAGTTTGACACTTCACTACTAGAGAAAACCACATCCGCTCACCTCATATGCCTCGACCCCATCAAAATCCGGTACTGATGCTACGTACTACTAGTGGTGGTAGTCTGAGCATGGACTGCTGGCCCGCTTTATTCACCCAAAGGTAGAAAGAGACACCCACACCTAGGAAGCGTGGATCCGTGCTGGGGAAGAGCGGGACACGTTAGTGGTGAGAAAAATGACCAAGACGATTTGTGCGGCTGTGCATGGGGTGGTAAAGGGCACGCAAATGTATACTATAAAATTTAAGGATAAGGCTTAATTAGGACCGGATCACAATACTACTAGTTTTTAAACTTAGAATTGTTAAGGAGCATATCCATTCCCACCCCTAACTGCATGTGGAGGGGGAGAGGACATGATCTGAGAGAAGAAGCTACATATACACCGGCTTCCATGTTATTATGGGCCACCGGTGACGACGGCATCTTCGCCATGCTAACTTGATTAATTTAGTTTCTTATGTATCAACCATGAGGGCAAGTACATTGCTACACATCAGCGGTCTGATAGGTCGTCTCATGCAGTGCCACAAGGATTTTTGTGGATGTGGAGGAGAGAGAGCGAGGTGAGAGAATAGGTTGTTGTTTCGCGAAACAACTACCTCGTGACCTAAATTTTAGGACTACGAGACAACTCTCACACCGTTGTATGAGTTTTGTTGCCATGTAACCAATAATATTTCTTTATTTTCCCATAAATTAAGGGATTTTATATTACTACTAGACAACTAAAACAACAACCTATTGTACAGGTTGTCTAATAAGCCCTCTCAAGATAACGTGTTACTGTAAAAGACCGCCTATTAGACGGCACCAATTGACTCGGCACCCCCAAGATCCGGTGTTAATGCAATATTAGCACCAGGTGGCTTTAGTACCAGCTGGTTTTACCAAGCTGTGGTGTCATCCTTTAGCACCGGGTGGTGTTACGACCCAGTGCTAAATTTCCTTTCAGCACCGGTTGGTAAATCCGACCCGGTGCTAAAGGGGGAGTCAAATGCTACTTCAAAAGAAAAGCATTTTCTACCCGTCATATGTGTTGTGTAAGTGAGATGGTAAAAATGCTATGCGTGAGCCAATCGGTCTTGAGTTCGAATCTCCGCAGCAACGCACATATTTTTTTTAACGAGTGGACGGTTGGGAAACCAGGTGCTAAAGGGGTTCCCAACCGGTGGGGATTTGTGTATTAGTAGCCGGGGAAAAGATGGATTTGTCTACTAGTAGCCGGGAAAAGAAAACTGGGCATCTTAGAAATCTTCCGGAGGTTGAAATTGGGGAGATGGGACATTATTGTGGTACATGTGATCGGATGGGGCATGCAGCAGCACGGAGTTGGATTATTTGTTGTAGGAATGCATGCAGTTTGTTTCCCTTATAGGTGCTATCACTACCGGATTCCCCTTGTTTGTCGTGTGCCACACATGGCAAACAACACACGACAAATGCCCTTTTCCTGCGCACCGAAAACCCTAAAAAGTAGCAAAAAAATATTTTTAATTCTACTTGAATTATCACAAGAAGAAAAAAAGTATCTGCTATGCAACTTCTTGCAACGTGCGCAGCCAGCTAACAAAGTAATACTGACTCAAACCACAGACCTCAACTGGTTGTAAACACATCGAACACACTGACAAGGCGAGGGACTAAAATTCAGAAAAGCAAACTGAAAAGTAAAATCGCGAGGGCAAAAATTGGTTGATAGGATAGTGGAAACAATGACAAATAAATATTTTTGTAGGACAATTTTCTATAGTTTTAGGATGATGGCATAGACTAGACAAAAGGTGGGGATACAAATGGATGCGAACCTGACGGTAAACCTGTCTCTGAATACCACTTGATGTGACTAGGGTGCCCGATCTTCAATCAGGTGATGGATAACTCGTTTTGGCGGAGCACAACATACCGATCTGGCTTCAAGTCAGCAAACTCGAACCCTACAATCTTAGCACCACGACTCCTCTGGTTATCAACCGTGTCACAAACCGGTTGACCTTGCCAAGAAGGCTAATCCCTACCTGCGAAACAAAGAACATAATCAAGAATTCGAAAGAACGCAGCTCTCAATAGGAAGTGACATTGTTGATGAATGATTAAGCATGATAGTTAGGGTTCTACAAACCGACGACGGCGAAACTGTTCTTGACAGATTAATCTAAGCAAAACCCCAAACCCTAATGTGGCGGCGGCTACTGATTATATGAGGGTTGGGGCGTGCATAACCCCCTAACCACGTCCATAATGGACCTCGACATGATACACGGGCCAACAACTCCAAAGATGACGTCGCAGAACCCTGGCAGATTCTAGATGTCCACTTGTTTCGATGATTCCTGAGGACTCAGAAGGAATATTGAGGTGGGGCCGGTGCCATTGGAAGATCCTTGAAATTATCTTTTCATCCATGTAAAGAACGTCGCAATCGGCCTCCGTATGCGACTTGAGCATCCAATGTACTGTAGGCTCCTCCTGGAATACGAGGTGGACTCGAACTTGAGTTTCTTTGGGCCTCCACCTTGGGGACTCGTTTGCTCGCCTGTCTGCCGCTGGCCCTTGGCTGGGCGTCTACCTCCCCCTTTTATAGTTCAAGGAGGGGCAGAGTTACATGCATGGTACAGTAAGATCTACAGTTTTAGGTACTGGTGAGTATGGCGCCGGACGTGGAGGCCGTCCTGCGGATCCCTTAGCCCGGCGCAAATCGCTGAACCTCTACCAACTTTCGTAGACGGTGGTATGGTGGCTCCTGTAGAAGGTACGTGTCGCTGTGCTTGTATTGAAGTGTCTTCGAGGGGTTACGCCGATCAGTGTCTGAGCTCGGTCGTCGCCCACACACCCGTTCGAGGGTTCTCTTGTGTCCTTCGAGGGCCTTGTCATGGAATCCGTACCGGGGTTGGTGACACAGGAGCGCCAGGGCCTTCAGTACTGGTCAGGTATGGGCCTCGCACATTAGCATGGCGAGAGGAGTTGGTGGTACACGCGGTCGCGCACAGCGCCGGTGATGGCGGAGCAGTGACCGGAGTTGGCGGATGGAACCTGGCTTTGTTGTCCGTGCGACTGCACCGATCAACGCCTGTGCCCGGTCTTCGCCTGTATGCCCATTCGAGGGCTTCCCCATGCTCGTTGGAGGGCTCCGTTATGGAGGACAGACGAGGATGGTCAGAGCTGTGCGCCGAGGTGATGCTCGCCTATCCGCACAGGGTGCTGCAGTGCTTGCACAGTGACTAGTGTCAGCCACACAGTGGTCGGAGTTGGCCGCATAGTGCCCCGGGTCGTGCCAGTCAGCATGGGAGGTAATTTGCCTTTTGACTTGGGCGCCCCGCTGAGGTGCCGGGCATTAAATGCCTCTGTCAGGCGAGGTGGACGGTCGCTCGGGCGCCCTTTGTTTGGATGGATGGCCTCAAGCGAGGCGGAGTCGGGGTGTTCGCTTGAGGGAGGTTGATACCCTCGAGCGAAGCGGAGTTTGTACGGTGTTTCGGTCGAGGAGGCGGAGACCCTTGAGCGAGGCGTAGATGAAGCCCGCACGTCGGGCCCTCGATGGGAGGAGCTCGAGCGGCTGCTGGGCCGTCATGTGGTGTGGGCCTTGGGGCTTGTTCTGGTCTTCCTTTGGCCCATGGGGATTTGGTTGCGATTCATTTGTGTTTTTTCGGGGTGATTATCCCTTAGGTTAGGGGACCCCTCAAGACCGTCCCCCACACCCATGTACCACTCATGGACATATGCATGGGTGTCATCCTCATCAGATGTATATGAGGTCCACGAGGTGTTTGAAGCAGAAACCACTCAGAGTGCCCGGATGCGATGGCCACCATTCACTGGTAGTCTAGTTGTTGTGCAGTCAAGGCTACCATGGCCTCCACCTAAGCCATTGGATGTCATGGATATCACTTGTCTATCGGTGTGTTCTACTGCTGGTTGTTTGTAAAGGGTGAATTCCCAATGATTTTCATACTGTCACTTGTGCAGTTTCATTCTACAACTACTGGAATTGATTAGCTATAGTTGTCATGGGCATCGGTGCCAACATTGAAGATTTCTTACAATGCAGCTGGATTGCGGCCAACAGCTTGGCCATCCTTCACCTGTGACACTACTGTGAAATGCAGAGAATATGGCGTGCACCTGCAGCAGTTAAGAAGTCCTTGTCCACCACAAGCTCTGGTGTGTTTGATTGGAAATGCGCCGAACCAGGTTAACCTTATGCAGCTTGAGATCACAGCGAGTGAGTCCAAGATGAGATTTTCCAGTGGTGATTATGGTGGAGAAAACTGAAGGCATTGGCATGAGATACTTGAAATTGAAGAGCAGATTAATGGCATCATCAGGAAGGAGTTAGTTGGTTTGATTCAGCCACATTATGCTGCCATTTTAGTTGTGTGTGTAGTGTATCTCAGACCTATATCTTTGCTACCTTTCTATTCAGAAGCTAAAACACAGAGTGAGCAATCATTATTGACTGAGTCTATTGTTCTCACTACTGGACGGCATACACTTGGTAAAAGGTTATTGCCCCAAAGAATCTATCATGTCTGCAAAGTGACCTTTAGTAGCTCCATGGCAATGCTAGAATCACTTGCGATGGCCTTATTCCAATCATGGAAGCATTTGCACTGCTATACTTGTGCACAGGTTGTCTTGCAAAAATTCCTACACCAGTGGAAGCATAGGAGGGCAAATCCTGATAGGCAAAAATTCCTACTGTTATTTCGTAGAATGAAGACTAACAAGATGGCTATCCTGATACTTGGTGAGCATCCTAAATTCTATTTTTACTGCTCAGTGCCGGTTAAGCTATGTTCTTTTAGTTCCATCACTGTAAATGTGGCACTAGTCTTTGTGATTGATTGGCCAACTCGTGCATTGTCCACTGTTAATTGGAAAATTGAGAGAGAGAAAAAGTTGTTAGTATGGGTAGAAGTAACTCCTAACATTCTGCAGCATGCTATGGTTAATATATATTCTGAGTAGTAGTTGCACCTTCTCTGTTGGCAAGTAAATTCAGTGGGTGATGTCAATTGGTTAATTTGTTGGGTGTTGACTGATTATGGGAGAATTCAAAAGAAATGGCAAAGTCAGTCAACAATTCCTTGCAATGCTCTGCAGCTTCAGCTCTATTTTTCCTAGGAACAAGATCATCAGTTTGGCTTGCATGTGTTTATCAGAATATATGTATGGGGATTTAACTCAAATGTGTTTACTATCGGACATTTGAGGCATGTGATATTTGGTAATATGCATTTTCTTCTAGTTGGTGGTGTTGTCCTAATGCTTCTCCATGCTTCATCTAGTGGTGTGCAGCAAATATTTTTGAAGGCAATGCAAGGTTTATGTTGGAAGCTACCATGGCAACCACCAGTTCATCAATCTTGCAGCTGCAGATTTCCTTAATTAGTCATGAACAAAAGTGAAGATAGATCCTGTGCTGGAGCTGGCACCAGAACACATGATTGAAGTATCTACTCGCTGTCTGATGTGCAATGTGGGTGCAGAAGTGACCTCATTAGTTTTTCTAATCTTCGGTAGTGGTGATTCTGTTATCCATCGTCTCAGCAGTGCAAATCGAGCCAGATCAATGGGGTACTGCTACTCAGACTATCCTGACAGCGATGCTTCGGAGGGTGAAGCCGTGCCCTCCGTGGCCATATAGCCGATGACCATGGAGCGAGGAAGCTAGTGAGCTGGCACCAATGTGGCTGGTGTGGCCGTCCCAACCAGAGGCAGCACCTGTACGTGGTGTTGGATGACTGGAGCGAGGGGTTTAGCATCCGCAAGATAGATCTGGCCGACGATGTGGATGTGCAAGATGGCAATGATGACCCGCTGGCACGTGAGAGACAACAGATCAACAGTCAGTCTCGTTGTGTCTTCCACCTCCAGCTCTCCGTGTTGCTTGTTCAGACATCATCAGTGCAGGGGCAAGCTTTGGGGCCCTAGGCAGCAAGATCATCGCCAGCATGGTGGATGACACCAGCACACAGGGAGCCAGGCTTTTGTACGCCGTTCCGGGAATGAGCTGTGACACAACAATTGGGATATCGCGATGGCTGCAGGGAACAAGCTCTATGCATTCGTCCCCAATTTTCGCAGGGCTCATGCGCTCAAGAACTGCATGAGTCCGCACAAAATGTACTGTATGGAGGAGAACATCAACAAAAAGATGGACACTACTACAGAACATATTTTTTGTGTCGGCACCTTCAATGCCAGTTTTAAAAAACGTATGTGAAAGCTCATTAGTGCCAGTTCTAAAGTTTGTGGGCTCAGTGGCCATTGGAGCCGACAGTGAAAATAACTTTCAGTGTCGTTTGAATAAAGAACCGCAAGTGATAAGCCTGCAGTATAAATTGGCTCACCCTTTCTCCAACCGGACGGCCTCCTCTCTTTCACCATTGCGGCCACCATTTTTAACCTTTCTCATGGAAACTTGGGATTTTTGAAGGATACTTGTCAGCAAATTGTTCCAAGGATAGTACTTCGCTAAACAACAGTTTCTACCATGTTTATTTGGCTTGATTTTGTATGTTTGGCTAGCATTTGATGGAGAGGTTGTTATTCATGATAGAGGTCATTTGTCACTATTATTTGCATGGTTCAACTCGAATTGTGATGGATGGACAACACTGGGCTTATTTAAGGTTGGTCTCTATGCACTCTTGTGATTGCTAAATCGTTTGGTTGGTTAGATTGATATATATAGAGATTGTGATGGAGAGGTTGATCATAATATGCTAGAAAATTTTGTATGGCATTTAACAATCCTATTAACTTGTTTAGAGTATTGCATGAATCTTAATTATCAGTTCGGAGGGGACCATGAATTTAGTAACGACCATGGATACTAAAATTTCAAATTGTTCATGAATATTTGTAGAGAAACAATTTTATAGTCTAACTTTTGAAAAAGAAATAATTTTAGAGGGATATGTATTTTATTCAATCAATAGACAAAATTTTCTATTATGCTGCAATTTAGAGATGGTTCAAGGATGGATGTATGGTACAAAGGGTAGAGGTGGAAATTTTGTTCAAGGCGTTGAAGAATTTCTGAAAGTCGCAGAGGTGTTCAGCAAAAACCCCAGCGAGTTGCCCATGCGTTGACTGCAAGAATCAAAGGTAGTTCCAGGACATCTAGCAAATACAAAAACATTTGGTAACAAGGGGTTTCAAGGATAATTATAAGATTTGGAATAAACATGGATAGCTAGGTGAGAATGAAGCAGAGGATGCCTCAAGGGATTCGTTACTTAATTAGAGCAAGCCGGAAGTGAAAATCTAATACAATCATGCAGGAAACAGTCCAGGAAGCCATCCAGAAAACAATCAAGGAAACAGTTGATGAAATTGTTAGTGAAACCTTGCGGTAGGCATTAGACAATGATTTTGTCTTAGATGGCCTAGACCAGATGATTGCAGATGGTGAGACAGATTTACTTGATGCAAAAAACCTCAAAAAGTTAGAGCAGATGAGAAAGGATGCAAAGACACCGTTATACGAAGGATGTACCATGAGTAAATTGGAAGCTGACCTAAGGCTATTGGAGATGAAGTCAAGTAATGGGTTGTCAGACAAATGTTTCAACAATTTGTTAACTCTTCTGCAGAATATGCTTACAATCCCGAATGGATTTCCTAAGAACACGTATGAGGCAAAGCAGATGATTTTCCCACTAGGCCTTGAAGTCCAAAAATTCCTATGCCCTAATGATTGCATTTTGTACCGCGACAACTATCAAGACCAGTGTGCAAAGCTTCACCATATAAGTGTCCATCTACTAAAGCAATGGAATGCGACCGGATTAAAAGACCACCTACGAAAGTATATTGGTATTTCCCAATAATTCCTCGACTGAAAAGGCTGATCGTGAATGCGAAGACAGGGAAGTTTATGCGGTGGCATGCTGAAGATCGTCTCCCAGATCGTAATCTCAGGCATCCACTTGATGCTTCGCAGTGGAGGGATATCAATTTTAAACATAAGAAAACATGGACCAAGGAGATTTGGAATGTAAGATTTGTGTTGAGTACAGATAGGATCTGTCCCTTTAATATGGTTAGTAGCAAACACAACACTTGGCTTGTGACCCTATGCATATACAACATCTCGCCTTGGTTGTGTATCAAATGGACGTACATTATGATGCCAATACTAATCCAAGGGCCCAAGCAACCTGGCAATGACACAGATGTGTATATGCAACCATTATTAGAGCATCTCCAAGAGACTCTGTATTGTGTTAGCTAAATATGGAGATTATAGCCCCTTTG
Source organism: Echinochloa phyllopogon (assembly GCA_033239725.1). Taxonomy (NCBI): domain Eukaryota; kingdom Viridiplantae; phylum Streptophyta; class Magnoliopsida; order Poales; family Poaceae; genus Echinochloa; species Echinochloa phyllopogon. The sequence goes on along the minus strand of BTCW01000015.1, from coordinate 13,664,939 downwards.
TAAAAATAGAAAGTCATCTAATTCAATGGGGTAATCCAACAGATTCTGTAAAGATGGCTAGTGAGTAGGCTGGTTAAAAATAGCTAGCGAACGAGGTGAGATGGAGAGCCACTAAATTTGGAGGGTCATTTACAGTCTGTTGGAAACGTTTTTTCTCTAACAATAGCTAAATTTAACTTTAGAAAATGATTTGGCTAGTCTCTTGGAGATGCTCTTAAATGACCTGATGATATTGTGGAGTAATGGTGTAAAGGTCTGGGATGAGTACAAGCGAGAACACTTCAAATTGAGAGCACTGCTATTTGTAACAATCACAGGTCTTGGTTGTTTGTTTGGTCAAGTTACGAAGGGATACAATGGATGTGCGGATGCGAAAACATGCAAGTTTATGCGGTGGCATGCTCAAGAACGTCTCAAAGATGGTAATCTCAGGCACCCACCTGATGCTTCGCAGCGGAGGGATATCAATTTTAAACATAAGAAAACATGGAGCAAGAAGATTTGGAATATAAGATTTAGGTTGGGTGCAGATAGGATGTGTCCCTTTAACATGGTTAGTATAAAACACAACACTTGGCCTGTGACCCTATGCATATACAACATCTCGCCTTGGCTGTGTATGAAATGGAGGTACATTATGATGCCAATACTAATCCAAGGGCCCAAGCAACCTGGCAATGATACAAATGTGTATCTGCAACCATTAGTGGATGATCTGATGATATTGTAGAGTAATGGTATAAAGGTCTGGGATGAGTACAAGCGAGAACACTTTAAATTGAGAGCACTGCTATGTGTAACAATCACATACCTACCGGTCTTGGTTGTTTGTTTGGTCAAGTTACGATGGGATACAATGGATGTGTGGTATGCATGGACGCCACATGGTTGAGCAATGGTCGGTTCCTTCCCACAAATCACCCATATCGCCGGAACAAGAAATCCTTTAATGGGACAATTGAGAACCACTGAGCTTCAAAGTTCCTTTGATCTGGAGTTTGCGCCTGACGTGGCTGACCATGGCCGCATTGGCAAGAAGTGGATAAAAGCATAAAAGCAGAGACACTTCATGTCTTCCTTTCGGCGAAGTTAAAAGCATCATGTCATACTCAGTGCAAGTCACACCCTTTTAGTGTCCGACTACCTTGGTGATGTCATACTTATATCAGGCGTCAATAACAATTGAGGTTTCCGTTCACTTGCATGCACATAAGGCTCTTCGCAGTGGCGTGCTGAAAAGGGGAACGACAGTACGCCTCGCGTACGCAAGGGCTGCAGCGGTGTACTGCACCACATGCGCCATCACTCCCGAGACGAGCAGGTGCGTTATATTTGAAGCGGTGCTGGATGTCTGCGACGTCCGCGCCGGCCTCCACGTGGTTGGGGAGAGAAGGAAAATGGAGGAGGGAGAGAGAGGGAAAGGTGAGAGGTGAGGGTAAAAAAAAAGAAAAAGTGAGGAGAAAGGAGATGGTAGTTGGGATGGTTGATTAAAATATAGTATAGTTGGTATGGAGTATGAGATATAGAGAATGACGGGCGCGGAGAAACTGAAACTGCACTGTAAAATTTTGATGACCAGGACGGAATATTCCTTTTAGGGGATAAGTTTGGAGTACGATGAGTGCGGATAGCCTAAGCATGAGAAGCTTTTTGCCTCTAAATTACCATCTACCTGCATAGTGTTAGCAAATAATGCAAAAACAATATCGAACACGAGACATAATTTAACGTGGAAAAACTGTTGCGGGAAAAAACCACGGAATACAATAACTATTGAAAAGAGTTTACAAGTAGGGATGATACAAAGAGGCTCATCTAAGATGTCTTGTCTACAAAGGGCTTACATGTATACAGGTGGCTCAGGCGCCCATGCTTGGTTACGTTGTCGAGGTGGGACTAAACTGCGCTCCGGCAGAAATCCGACCTATATCGTGAATGTGAATTTGAAACATATCCAATACGTCAGGCACATCACGTTCTTGGTTGAGCTGTAGAATAAAATTCCTTTTCCATTGTCTGCTTCTTTACCTATTTCCGGCGCATGCTAGGTCGTGCGCTCATCTCACAAGTTGCTGCCGAATGAGTCCGAACCTGAACCAGAACCCGCCGTTCGCATCATATTCACCTGTGCATGGGTACCGATGGACCCAGTTTCGCCCATAAGAATCGGTCTTGCACGTCCCATCTGTTTTATTTTCTTCGCATATTTTGCTACTGCTCCGTACCCTAGTTTTTTTTAAATTACACGTCACAATGCAGACATTCATAACACGCACACACACTCGCCCCTATTAATACACGTTCGCAAACCCTACCCTTATGAGCACCTCCGAATGACCGAACACCAGTCAGATCTGGAGATTTTTGAAGTCACCATTGACGCCTCATTATCAACGGGAACGTCGCTTACCACTTAACACATAACACCGATAAATTATGAGAAAATCCTAAAAAAAGTGCGACCATCAAGATTTGAACTCTGATGGGTAGCAACGCACTGGACTGTACTACCATTTGACTAGGAGCCAAATGGCTGCTCCGTACCCTAGTTCCTCTGCATGCCGCCGGCACCATCATCTGAACTCGAGCCGAACGCATCCACACGCGCCGATGCCTCTAGCTTGCGCGTCGCTGTTTGCCGCTGCTGTCGATCTCGTTGCTGTGCGATGCCGCCGGCGCAAAGCTGGACTAAGCAACCGGCTAAGGCGCCGAGCCCCACGTCGACCGGCGAGGATTGGAGCACGCCGTTGCAGCGGTTTCCATCAAGTCTGGTTCCCTATCTCACATGTATTGCCGTCGCCGACGTCATCCACCGATGGTGAGATCCTAAGCACGTACGCTCTTCTCCCTCTTTCTAGTTTTCTTCTGTTCTCTATGACTTGCTGGGCCCGTGCGCCGTCATGCCGAGTCGTCATCATGCTAGCCAAATATTTGCATCTCATGCAGACGCCTGAGCTGCCACTCGCCGCCGCATGTTTCGCTTTGCCGTTCTGTCATCCAGCCGAGAAATGCCTACGCATGCAAAGCAAGCACTCCCATGCAATACATGCATACCAGCAATCAATTCTGTCGTAAATCCACACGTGCAACACCTCTGTACATGAGTTCCACTACCAGAATGCTTCACATCCGCCCGCCTCCTCCGCCTCGGCCATTTTTGGACCCGGTGCTGATGGGGCTTCAGCACCGGGTCCAACGGCTAGGAGCGGGGGTGGCGCTGCGGGGTGTCAGGGCGAAGACATTAGCACCGGGTCGTGGCAAGACCCGGTGCTAATGTGCACCCTTTAGCACCGGGTGCAGCCAGCAACCGGTGCTAATGTGCCGAGGCCATTTCGCACCGGTTGCTAGCTGCACCCGGTGCTAAAGGGTGCACATTAGCACCGGGTCTTGCCACGACCCGGTGCTAATGTGTTTGAATATAGGGGCTTCTCCCTCCCCCGCCCGAGCCAGCTGAACACTTAGGCGCTGTGTTCATGCTGCTCGGCCGTGGGAGGGGAGGTGCTGCCCAATTTTTTTTCAAAATTTGTGAAGATTCTACTCATCTAAGGAGCACTACAAGGTACACTCTTTCATTCTCTAATGTTTTATTTAGCTTGTAATCCTTCTATGATTTAGAAATAGAGGGATTTGTGAATCAAAGTAAAGCTAGCTAGAGAGAGCTTGTGTTCTTGGAGGAGAGAGAGGAGAGAGCTTGAGTTCATGGTGGAGAGAGTGTTCATGTTGTGTTTTAAATGGAGAGAGAAAGAGAGCTAGTTAGTATTTTATTTTGTATGACTTGTGAATAGTTATAACTTATATATTTTATTTATTAGAGAGGTTTATTTATTAAAAGTTGGAATAGTTATTTATTAATTTAATGAAATATATATTATTAGTTATTTATTAAAAGGTAGAATAGTTATTTATTTATTTAACGGAAGGTATATTTATTTATTTAATGAATATAGTAATGTAGTTTTAGAAATTTATTTATATAATGGAATATATATTATAATTTGTATTTATTTATATATTAATTTTTTTTATCTTTAAATTGTATTGTATATTTGTTATTGGTTAATAATGCAGATGAATAGACAATGGATGTACGGGGACCCCAAGCTCAGGCGTTCCGTGATGGCCTTAGGACGTTTCTCGATGCCGCCGAGGCTAACAGGACGCCGTCCGGTTTCATGTTCTGCCCATGCACCCATTGTAAAAATATACAATCGTACAAACAAAGAGGTTGTCTTCAGGTGCATTTGATGAGGCATGGTTTCATGAGGAATTATTCTGTTTGGACGAAGCACGGTGAAAGAGGAATTCTAATGGATGAAGATGAAGAAGACTAGGCCGATGACGACATTCTGTTATTGGCTCAATACTACGGTTCCTTTGCATATGCTGCAATGGGTGATGCCGATGAGGAAGATGTTGCTCGGGAAGGCGATGCTCAGGAAAATGAACCTACTGATGGACTCGGGCAAATGTTGCGTGATGCCGAGAAAGACTGCGGCAATGATAAGGAACTAAAAAAGATACAGCGCATGTTGCAGGACCACAAGACTGACCTGTACCCAGATTGCAAAGAGGGGCTAAAGATGTTGGGTAGCACACTTGAACTTCTGCAGTGGAAGGCAGCAAATGGTGTTACTGATAAGGGTTTCGAGGAGCTACTGAAACTCGTAAAGAAGATTCTTCCAGAGGGTAACAAATTGCCATCGACGACGTATCAAGCAAAACGTGTTGTTTGCCCTCTCGGTTTGGAGGTGCAGAATATACATGCGTGTCCTAATGACTGCATCCTCTATCGCGGACAGTACGAACACTTGGATCGTTGTCCGGTTTGCACCTGCGCACGATACAAGATCAGGCGGGACGACCCTGGTGATGTTGGGGGAGAGCGTTCTAAGAAAAAAATCCCTGCGAAGGTGATGTGGTATTTCCCTCTGATACCCCTTCTGAAGCGTTTGTTCAGGAACAAAGACCATGCCAAACTGATGCGCTGGCACAAAGAAGAACGTAAGCAGGATGGCATGTTGAGACACCCCGCCGATGGATCCCAGTGGAGGAACATCGACAGAGCATTCCCAGAATTTGATGCTGATGCGAGGAATGTTAGGCTTGGTTTAAGTACCGATGGCATGAACCCTTTTGGTGAAATGAGCAGTAGTCATAGCACTTGGCCCGTGACTGTTTGTATCTACAACCTACCCCCCTGGCTCTGCATGAAGCAGAAGTTCATTATGATGCCAGTGCTCATCGAAGGCCTAAAGCAACCTGGCAACGACATTGATGTGTACCTAAGACCATTGGTTGACGAACTTTTGCAGTTGTGGAAGAATGAAGGTGTTAGCATGTGGGATGAGGACAAGCAGGAGCAGTTTGACCTTCGAGCACTGCTTTTCATAAGCATCAACGACTGGCCTGCACTAAGTAACCTATCAGGACAATCAAACAAAGGATATAAAGCATGCACTCACTGTTTAGAGGAAACCGAAAGCATGTATTTGAAACATTGTCGTAAAGTTGTGTACATGGGTCACCGTCGATTCCTTCCGGCGAAGCATGAGCTACGAAAGAAATGTGCGCATTTTGGCGGGAATGCTGACCGCCGTACAAAGCCGAGACACCGGAGTGGAGAAGAGCTATTTGATATGGTGAAGGACCTACACGTGGTGTTTGGCAAGGGAGACGGAAGCCAGGCTGCTCCGACGGGCGAGGATGGTCGTGCCGCGATGTGGAAGAAGAAGTCTATCTTTTGGGAGCTACCTTATTGGCAACTTTTAGAGGTCCGTAACGCGATTGATGTGATGCATATGACGAAGAATCTTTGCGTGAACTTGATAAGCTTCCTGGGTACTTATGGGAAGCCAAAAGATACACTGGAAGCACGTCAGGAGCTGAAACGATTGAAGCAATGGACTGATCTACATCCAGAAAAGAGAGACAAAGGATGCCAGTACTTGCGTCCTGCCAGCTTCACTCTCAGCAAAAAGAGAAGGCAAGCATGTTTGAATGCTTGAACAGTATCAAGGTTCCGTCTGGCTACTCCTCCAATATTAAGGGAATAATAAATATGAAAGAGAAGAAGTTCACAAACCTGAAGTCTCACGACTGCCATGCGTTGATGACACAGCTGCTTCCCGTCATACTCAGGGGTGTGCTACCAGTTAACGTGCGGAAAGCCATTGTGAAGCTATGTGCATTCCTCAATGCAATTTCTCAGAAGGTGATCAATCCAGACCATTTAGATCAGCTACAGAACGACGTGGTGCAATGTCTTGTCAGCTTTGAGATGATATTTCCACCATCCTTCTTCAATATCATGACACATCTATTGGTTCACCTCGTCAAAGAGATTCGTATATTGGGCCCAGTATTTCTACACAACATGTTCCCATTTGAGAGGTTCTTCGCTGTCCTAAAGAAGTATGTCCGTAATTGTTCTCGTCCAGAAGGATGCATTGCTAAGGGATACGAAATAGAAGAGGTCATTGTTTTCTGTGTTGACTTTGTCGACGATCTTATGCCGATTGGTGTGCCCGAATCACATCACGAGGGGAGACTTGGTGGAAAGGGCACACTAGGGAGAAGATCGATGGTGATCAAGGACATTGGGACATTTCGTAAAGCACACCTCACAGTTTTGCAACAATCAACCTTAGTTGCTCCGTACATCGAGGAGCACATGCAGATTCTCAGGGACGAAAACTCAACAAAGTCTGCGGCCTTCATTCAGCGTCTGCACAATAGTACTTTCGCCGATTGGTTGCGAAGACGTCTTATGGGTGTCGAGGGCATTGATGCGTAGCTAGCTTTTGTAGCTAGAGGTACATCGAGCACGATCTTGACATTCCAAGGATACGACATCAATGGGTATACATTTTACACAAGAGCCCAGGACAAGAAAAGCAGCAACCAAAACAGTGGTGTCCGGATCGACGCGACAGACACCAATGGCAATACAAACTCATACTATGGAATCATAGAGGAGATATGGGAACTAGAGTACGGACCTTTGAAGATCCCACTGTTCAAGTGCCAATGGGTGAAGCTGACTGGAGGAGGTGTTAAAGTTGAAGCGGACTATGGAATGACGTTAGTGGACCTAAACAAGATTGGCTTTCTAGACGAACCGTTCGTCCTGGCCAAAGCTGTCACTCAAGTTTTTTATGTGAAGGACATGGCTAGCAGACCGAAGAAAGGGGCGGATAAGAAAGGTGGGGGTAAGCAATTGGACCCATCACAAGACGAGCCAAAGCGTCATATAGTTCTTCCTGGAAAGAGAAAAATCGTAGGAGTTGAGGACAAGACGGATGAAGATTATGATATGCTCGATGGCCGACCTCCATTCTCAGTGGCTGATGACCCAAGCATCCTGTTAGCGGCGGAGGAGACACCGTATCTACGGCGTGATCACAATCAAGGAACATTTGTAAAGAGGAAGTTTATTAGTGTCCGAGTAAACGATGATGCCATGTAATTTAATTGCACTATGTTCCACCTAATTTGTAATGACTATATTTGCATTTATGTTCCACCTATGTTCTAAGATTTTCTATTGATTTATAAGATTGTTTTTATTAATTCTAGCTTTTTATATTGATTTTCTAGTAATTTATAAGATTTTCTAGTAATTTATAAGATTTTCTAGTAATTTATAAGATTTTCTATTAATTTATAAGATATTCTATTAATTTATAAGATTTTCTAGCATTTTATATTGATTTTCTAGTAATTTATAAGATTGTCTAGTAATTTATAAGATTTTCTAGTAATTTATAAGATTTTCTATTAATTTATAAGATTTTCTAGCATTTTATATTGATTTTCTAGTAATTTATAAGATTTTCTATTAATTTATAAGATTTTCTTATTTAATATATATTTTTAATAGGTATTAATAACTGAATTAAAACAAGTATTAATAACTATATATTAAAAACTAATTAAAAACTATATTTATAAGATTCCCAAATAGTAGCCACCGGTGCTAAAGGCCGGTTTGGAAACTGGCGCCAAACGAAAATTGGGGGCCTTTAGCACCGGGTTGATCTAAAATCCGGTGCTAAAGGCCCCCAATTTTCGTTTGGCGCCAGTTACGGCCTTTAGCACCGGGTGGTGGGAAGACCCGGTGCTAAATGGGGGGCCTTTAGCACCGGGTGCTGTATAGACCCGGTGCTAAAGGGCCTTTAGCACCGGGTCGTGGCAACACCCGGTGCTAAATGCCCCGGATCTACATAGCCTCGCGTCGGCCCCCGCCCCCGCAGCACTTCGTCTTCCCCCAAAACGTCGGCCCTCCTCCTCGCCTCGCCACCGCCGCCGTCGTCGCCGCGCCCGCTGCCCGTCGCCCTCGCCCACGCCGCCGTCGCCCACGGCCTCGTCCATCCTCCCCGCGCCGCCGCCCGTCCTCACCGCGCCTGCCGCCCGTCGTCCCCACACCGCCGCCCGTCGTCCCCGCGCCTGCGCCAGTCGTCCCCGCGCCGCCCGACGTCCCCGGCCGGCCGCGCCGCCGCTCTTCGTTGCCGTCGTCCCCGCGCCGCCGCCCGCGCCCTCGCCGTCGTCCCCGCGCCGCCGCCCATCGTCCCCGCGCCTGCGCCCGTCGTCCCCGCGCCGCCCGACGTCCCCGGCCGGCCGCACCACCGCTCTTCGTCGCCGTCGTCCCCGCCGACGTCCCCGTGCCGCCGCTCGCGCCCTCGCCGTCTTCCCCGCGCCGCCATCATCCCCGGCCGCGCCGCCCTTCGTCGTCGCCGCCGGCCCGTCGCCGCCACCAGCCCGCCGCTGCCGTCGCCGTCGTCCACCGTCGCGGTGAGGCCCTCGTGATGCCGGCCTTCGTGCCGTGCGTGGTTGTGTACATGTGACCCGGCCTTCGTGCCATGTCTGTTTGTGTGTGTGCAGGTACCCTTGCATGGCCGAACACGTTCGACCATGCACATTTGCTTAGCGAACGTGTTCGGCCATGCGTATTTGGTTAGCGAACGCGTTCGCTAACCAAATGCGCTTGGCCGAACGCGTTCGCTAACCACATACATTGGAAATGCATTGTACTGGAAATATTAGAAATATATATGCTTCATATGTATTGAAAATATTAGAAATTAATTTATTGGAAATGCATTGTATTGGAAATAAAAATGATATATTGGAAATGTTCTATATTGCAATTCTATTAGAAATATACATGCTTCATATGTATTGAAAAATGTTGCAAATGTAAATTGCAAATATTTATATGCTGAAAATGTAAATGTATATGCATGTTTATTTATTGGAAATGTATAGGCATGTTGAAATGTGTATTGGAGATATTTACATTGAAATGTATATTGGAAATGTTATATGTTTGAAATGTATACTGGAAATGCATTGTATATTTACATTGAAATGTATATTGAACCCGAATCCGTTTGCTAAGCGCACCGAACCCCTTAGCGAATCCGTTCGCTAAGCGCACCGAACCCCTTAGCGAAACCGTTCGCTAAGTGCACCGAACCCCTTAGCGAGCAAATCCGTTCTTTAAGCACACCGAACCCCTTAGCGAATATGTTACAAATATTTGAAATATCTATGCTTTGTATATATTGCTTATCAATTATTTTTAGTTCTATAGATGGCGGACAACAACGAGCCTGTCCCACCCATGAAAGAGGACAACGACACGTTCTTAGCGAATCATCTTTTTGATATTGTAACCCAACCGATGAGCATGGATGAAGTGTTGAGGGCCATTGGAAGGGACGACAATATCTAGGGCGACAATGTTGCGAGGGCCGAAAATGTTGAAGGGGCTGGTAATGTCCAGGGCGAACGTGTCCAGGGCAGCACTATTGAAGGGGCCGGTAACGAGCCCTCGTCTAGTCAGGTGTGTATATATATAACATAAATTTGTACTGTAAATGTCAATTATGTATACCATCTCTATATTATCTCGTATATATGTAATTTGTGTAGGCCGCCTCTGCTTCTACAAGTCGAGCTAAGAAATCAAAACGATCGACCATGAAGAAGCTGAAGGATGTCAAGTTTCACATCACTCGAGTGGAGGATGACGGGGAGTCAGTTGAGCCCCCAAAAGTGGCCAAGAAATTTGTATCTCAGTGCGGGGTAATTGTACGGGACAATGTGCTCATTAGTATCAGAAAATGGAAGTCCACGGACCCCACTGAGGAGTACGTGCTCCCCGATACAGAGAAGGAGATGCTATGGAGGGAATTAAAGGCAATATTCGACTGGCCTAGCACTCATGAAGCAGAACTGAGGGATTGGACAATGAAGAAGATGGCAGTTCTGTTTCAGGATTTCAAGAAGAAGTTGTACTCGCATTTTCTCAAAACCGGAGAGGCCCCGGATCCTGAGAAGTATAAGAAGATCATTGATGACGAGTGGGAAGCATTCCTTGAGTACAAAACCTCAGCTCGGCCAGCAACCTCAGCAGCCCTTGGCTCCATTGCCAACTCCGCACGAGCTACGGAGCCAACAATTTGAGGCCGAGACTGGACTATCCAGAGCGCAACTCCTGGGGGAAGCAGAGTTGCCTGTAAGCACAACGTTGAAGTGGCCGTTTAAGCTTGGCGAGCCTATGGTCCCTCCTGAAATGGAGAGCAAGCTACAGACGAAGATGCGCCGATTCCATGAGTAGTACTTGGAAGAATCAAGAAGGAATAAACGGCGCATGATCAAAGTAGGCGTGAAGGACCATGATTTCTACAATGGTGACGAGGATTGGGTCTGGCTGAGGTTTCAGGATATATATGAGCTGTACCACCGCAACACCATGGACGTGGATTTGATCACCTGTTGGACACTGTAAGTACTTTGTTGTTGCTTATAATTCACAGTTTGAAAACAATAATTCCAATCTATGCTGACGCGGGCTTTATTTATTGCTTAACATATGCAGAATGGAGATTCAAAAATGTCGGAGATCCTCAATATATGACGTTGGTTTCATGCATCCTCGAAGGATAAGTGAACAAATGATATTGATGAATCGTGAGGAAACATATGGAAACCTATACAAGTATATTAAGAAACAAAATTACTGCGACTCCATACTAATCCCGTACAACATCGAGTGAGTACATACATAGGCTTCTTCTTATACTGTCTCTGTACTATTTCATTTCTGATTATAATGTATACATGTATACAGATTCCACTGGTTCCTAATAATATTGTGTCCTGACCGGGGTGTCATGAACGTCTTTGATTCATTGCACACTCCAATAGAAAAACTACAGAACATCATGGACATGATAACAAGGTGATGTATATTTTCCCCTACTTAATTCACCCCTTACACTCGCAATGAATTAACTCAATTTTTTGTTCGCAGGGCCTGGAATCAATTTCGTCAAAAACACCCGGGTATTCAACATGAAACACTAAAATGGAACATTGTCTTTCCGGTAAGCAAGTAATTTGTACATGTAGGCCTCGACTAATATATTATATGAATTTTACTTAATTTTTTTTGGTCGACAGTGTGCCAAACAGGGGAAGGGAAATAATTTATGTGCATACTATGTTTGCGATTACATGTGGAATTGGGGACATAAAAAGCTTACACAACATGATATTATGGTACGTAATAATAAACACATTTCCATTATTATTAAGTGCACAATTATTGTCTCCAACTCGGCGGATTAAATATCTTTCAATTATTTGTAAATTATAGATGTTGAGCCTGAAGGAAGAGTCTCTAGAGTGAGAAAGAATTGACGCAATTGCAGAACAGCTCGTCGGATGGATCCGAGACGAGGTCGTCAATCCCTGAGGAGAATTCCACATGCCACTGGAGGACGTGCCGGACAGTTCAACAAGTCGTCAATCTTAATTAAGTAGAAAATATAGTTTAAATATATATAACTCGAGTTGACATGCATGAATATCTACTTTTGTAATATATATGTCTTCTATTTTGATGAAATGTCAGCTAATATGAATATAGAGTCGACTGAATACGCATTAGAATACACATATTAGAATATATACGTATATACACGTATATAGACGTGCATGCATGGCTACTGAAAAAAGCAAAAAAAAAGAAATCTGGGGCCTTTAGCACCGGTTGCAGACAGCAACCGGTGCTAAAGGCCCTGCTAAAGGCGCTGCGGGGCAGGCCCTTTAGCACCGGGTTGTGTCTGGAACCGGTGCTAAAGGGACCCTTTAGCACCGGTTATTCAACCCGGTGGTAAAGGGGTACCCCTTTAGCCTCGGAAGATCTGCACCAGTTGGGATACCCGGTGCTAAAGCCGGTTCCCAACCGGTGCAGATGTTGATCATTCTGGTAGTGTTCGTCAAGCTTAATACCTGATGATCTGTAAATGGATGTTTTCTTTCAGCAAAATAAATAGGATCTCTGCCCACATATTTCTAGCATAATCAAACATCCGGTCATTGATGATCTGTAGTATATAATATTTTACTTCAAGTATTTCATCCTTGCCCATCGTTAATTCTAATCATTCACTTTAATTATTTTCTTTTTCTTATCTATTATTGTGACATGCTGACATCGTCCTGGTGCAATAATTTCTTAATTTCCATTTACTTCTAAATTTCTGAAATCTCTATAACCCCGTGAACTTGTTTAGATGATATCTTTCTCCTTTTAGCTCAGTTTTATTGATTATGGTGGTCACGTAACCGTAGTAACCAGCCATATCCTTTAGTACGCTGCTTTTCTTTTGATTGGTGTATTATTCTTAGTTGTAGTTGTTTGTTTGCTTGTATAATTATATGCTTGCATGTTTGTGTGTGATGATTGCTACGAGTAGAAGAAACATCACTGAAGTTTAAGATCAAGAGCAAGAGTTAAAGATTATCTGAGCAGCTATATTTTGGATAAAGACAAGTGTATTATGTTCATGCAATGTCCTAATAATTATATGTTTCACCATCCATACTTGTGTCTTAATTTGATGGGTCCTAATTAAGGATTTGCCTAGCCACTATAATAATCATCCCTGAAACCTGGGTTTTTATATTATTGTTGGGTAGCAATGCTAGTCGTTCTAGTTGGGTTATGGTTGGGATACTGTAACGTTAATTATAATGATGAACTTTGTTATACCTGGATATGCTTATTTTAATTACAAGATTACTTGCATTAATTGGAACATGGAGCGACCACCCAGAAAATAGTGCAATCACGAGAATTATTACATGACTCTGGTCTTGGCTAATTAATTATAAACTTTAGTGGAGGGTAATCTTACCTGAAAAGGGCAAGAGGTGCGGCGGTTGATGAGGTATAGCCTGGCCCTCTTGAGCTGTAGGCTTAGCTAAGATACATACCTCATTAGGGAGGGTTATACTTTGCTCCTGAACCGGAAACCTTAGCGGGTTACTATTTACTAAGGAATCTTTGTAAATGCCTCGTAGTGTCCCTATGCAGTCACACCTTGGTAGTGTGATGAGTACCTGATCAGCACAACATGGTTGGGTTTAAAGTTCTTTTGAACTTATACGCGACTTGTGGTGTAAGTGTACAACCTCTGCAGAGTGTAAAACTGATATATCAGCCGTGCTCATGGTCAAGAGCGGCCTGGACCCTCACATGATTAATATATCTGAATATGGTTTAAATTGTGGTTACCTGAATATGGTTATGGGTTTATTTTGTTCAAGTAATTATGTTTTTCGTATATACTTATACTTGATAGTAATTAGGTGCTAATAAAATTTGACCAACCTAAAATTGCTTGCTGCAGTATGTCAGCCAGCCCTTTTGCCTAGACTTGTGTGTCATATTACATTTGCTGAGTACGTCATGTACTCACACTTGCTATTTTCCGTACTCTTTTGTCCCATATTAATAAATGCTGCTAAGAGAAAGTTGCTGTGAAGAGTTGTGAAGTTGATGCTGAAGCCTAGGCATACGCAACCCCCCAGTCGACTGCCTGTGAAGATTGGAGCCTTCGTTTCCAGGATATGATGTATACTTTGATAGACTAGTAAGTCATTTATAGTTCATTTACGTGATACTGTATCTTTTATTCACTACTGGCTTACTATATTGTGAAACTTGATCCTGGCACACATACAGTGTACACTTGGTTTGTTTTTTAAAATCGGGTGTGACAGTGAACACGAGTGGCCAAGCAATATTCGTGTTAGCGGGCACGACGTATTGTTGTGAGGTAACATAAGCCCTTGAAATCAATAGCCGGAAGTGGACACACGTGCCGCTGTTGGCAGGAGAATGTGTTCACTCATAAGGACAGAAATTGCTGCAATCAATTTTCTCTGAAGGTAAGACATCATAATCCATGTGCTATAATTTTCCATCTTTCTTTTCCTAGATTAGATTTTCTCAGTGTCCTTTGCTGGATTGCCTCTTTCAGGGTGAAGGAGCTTGTGAACATCATGCAACCTGTCTCTAAAACATTTACCGCAGCTACTGCACATTGTTTTGGGCATCTATGATACACGTGGCAGCCGGTCTTGTAGCTGAGAAGTTATTGGGTGAAGGGGCTTGTGTGCAAGGGTATTTGTTTTTTTGCTCAGTACTTCCATATTTCCTTTTAAGTTTATGTTTTGTTATATGCTTGTGCTCTTTGTTGCAATTTTTTAGTGTCTCGAAAGATATATTTGAATGCAGCTTCATCTCCCCGTAAAGGCACATGGATAAAACATGGATCAATAGTGAGGCTAGGTGCAGCACAACTATTTCACAAGATGCTAAAAGTGTTCTTTAGTTATCATGGTATTAACGTAATAAGTTGCATGTAGGCACACAAAGGCATATTTACAAGGGGTGAATGGTTTCCTAGCTTATGCGTTTAGAAATTCAGCAATAGAAAACAACATATTGTGCCCTTGCAGAAAGTGTGTTAACTCATTTTGGAGAGAGGCGAGTGATGTGCGTGAGCACTTGATATGTGATGGTTTTCTAAAAGGGTACACAAAATGGAATTTACATGGAGAAACAAGCTACTCTTGTAAGAATCATGGGAATAGTGATGGTGCTGATCATATGGAGGAATCTAATGAAGAAGATGAAATATCTGAATTGCTTAGAGACATAGCCTGTGGTTTAGATGATAGAGGGGATTTTGAGGACAACAGTTCTGTCCAGCAGCCTTGTGATGAACTGCGGGCCCTTCAAAAGTTGGTAGATGCCAATAGTCAAGAGTTATACCCTACTTGCAAGAATTATACAAACTTGTGTTTCCTAATTAGATTGGTACATATCAAACTCCTTGGAGGATGGACTGATAAAAGTTTTGACCTGCTACTAGATCTACTTAATGATGCATTATTTGATGGTTCAGCTGTTCCTAGAAACTACTATGAAGCTAAGAAACTGATTAAATCCATAGGACTGGGGTAGATTAGTAGTCATGCATGTCCAAATGATTGCATTCTTTATTGGAGGCATCATAAAGACTCTAATCCATGTCAACAGTGTAAGGTTTCAAGGTGGAAATCAGTTAGAAAGAGTCTGGATGGGAAACATGTATATAAGGTTCCTAGGAAGGTTACTTACTTTTTTCTTTGTTTCTTAGACCTTTGATGAGTTTCCAGAATTTTCTAATTAAGGATACTTGTGACAGCTGAAGGTTGTCGAAAGGGCATCAAAATCTTCTCAAGGAACTGCAGCTAAAGGTGACCAAAACTTTACTTGCTCTTATATTTTTGTACTTGGAACCTAATTTACTGAACCTAGACATAGCCCTGAAATCATCTTTTCCTTGGAAGCTTTGGATATACTGACATTCAAAACATGTTCTGGTAATCATTTATGAAAGTTAGAATGAAATTGGAGCAGGTTCACTAATTTAAAATTTGAAACCAAATTAGTACAAAGTTTTTTGGATGAGGTGTTACTGGTGGCAAGAATAATTTGTCGCTTGCACTTGAAGTGGCCCTGTACATGTTTTTCATCAAAAAAACAAAACCTGACAAAAATGGAGAGGCTAAACTTAAGTTAGGTTAATTAAGCTCAACTTTAATTATCACAAACATGACAACCAGCAACCTCTACTAGTTTTTGTAGCACCCTAAAAATGCCTATTTTAAAAATTTAGTAATTAAATTGTATTTATTTAATTTTATGCTCATATTTATTTAAGGAAAATAAATTATTTATGAGAAATAAAATTAAATATAAGGTTAGAAACATTTTTGTTGCATTCATGCCGACTGCATAGTGTTTTGTTTGTGTGTGGTTCAGTTGGAATTTAAATTCTGTTTAAATTCGAATTTGAATCGCTTAGTTTGGAGCTCTAGAAAAGTTTCTGCGGCCCGAGTCCACTTTTCCTCCCTAAACTATTTTCTCCCGGCCGAATTTGGCCCTCTTTCTTTTTCTTCCGCAGCGGCCCAGCCTTCCTCTCCCCGCTTTCGGCCCAGCACAGCGCAGTGCCCCGCCTCCTCTCGGCCTGCTCGCCCCAGCGCAGCGCCCCGCTTCCAGCCCAGCCCGCCAGCCAGCCGCGGCCCGCTCTGCTCCCTTCCCCGGCCTGCCTCCCGCTCCCGCTCGGCCCACCTAGCGGCCCAGCACGCCAGCCCGCCTTGCACCGCAGCCGCTGACCGAGGGGTCCCACCGGTCAGAGCCGTCTCCTTCCTCCCGTCGGAGTCCGACTCCGCCACGCCCCGACCCCGGTGTCCGGCCCGGCCACGGCACGAACGCCGAGGATCCCCGGACTCTCCCCTCGTCCGCGCTACATAAAGGCCGAAGCCCCGCCGCCTTTTCCCCCAACAAACCCGTGCCCAAGTCGCCGCTCCAAGCTCACCCGCGCCGTCGCCGTCCGAAGTTGCCGCCGGTCGCCGTCGATCCGTCAGTGCAGCGCAGCTCCGACCAAATTGGCCGCCGGAGAAGCTTCGCTAGGAGGTTTGCATGCTCCCGAGCCCCTCCCTGCTCTCTATCCCCTTCTGTCGCGAGCCGCCGCCTCTCAACGCCGTCCGCCGCTCCTGCTCGTCGTCGCCGGCCGCCGCTGCTGCGTCTCCACCGACGGGAGCCCCTCCATTCGACTCGCCGTCACCCCACGCGCTTGTAGCACCGCTTCTCGCCCCTCCCCGTGCTCTGTAGCGCCGCCCCCGCGTTGAACCGCCACCGCCCGAGCGCCGCCGCCGCCATAGATCGTCGCGCGCCGCCTCCGCTGCTCCGCCGCCGACGAGACCTAACCTGGTGGACTCGTCGTGTCGCCCCGGTCCTGTAGCGCCAGACCGCGCCCCGAACCGTGCCCCGTAGCCCGAGTTTCACCCTTCGCCGGCGAAGCGCCGCCGCTCGCCGCCGCAGCTCCGTTCGCCGCCGACGACCCCCTCTCCCCTGGATCTAATCTTCACCGCCCAATTCTAATCTGACGGTCCAGATCTAAACCAGCCCGGGTCAAAGTTGACCATACCGGTCAATCCCCAGTCAGCCGTAGCTGTTTTGCAAAAGAACCCTTGTCCTTTTTCAAAATTAACCCGCAGTCCTGTTTTATTCAAAAATGATTACAATTAAGTCTTGATTTTTACAGAAAACCCCCTACCTTATTTAAAATTTGTACCCGAGGTCCTGTTTTAGTTAATTTGCAAATAAACCCTCCTGTTTTTATATAAAATTATGTTTTAGCCCCTGAGTTTTTGCAAATAAGCCCCTGGAACTTTTAAAAACTGTGCCAGCAAGTCCCTGAACCTTAGAAAAGCCATAACTTCTTCGTTTTAGCTCCGAATTGAGTGATTTTCGTGCTCACGTGTTCGTAGCGAAGCGTAGATTAGTTCCTAAGCCTTCTATTGTTCTGTTTCTATTGTTTGGTGTACTGTTCTAATAGATTAATATTGTTTGCATGTACTGGCTTGTATGGATGCTTGTGTGTTGATGTATGAGTCCAGTCGGTGAGCCGTACGCGTTTGAGTTCGAGGGTTACGAGGAGCAGGACCTACAGCAGCAGCAAGAGCAACAGCAGCAGTTGGACGAAGGCAAGTACAGCACGGACAATCCTTGCTACCTAAACACACCTTTACCATAATTATTGCATATGCATGTGTCTAAATTGTTCCTATTAAGGTTGTTCCTAGCTTTGTTTATCCTATACCTTGATTACCCTGGGTTATTGCATTTGGGTAGACCTTTGCTAAGCGCAGCTACTGTCACCAATGTTAAACTGTAAATCTTGACTTAATGGTTCACTTCAATGTTAATGGTAAAACTTGCTTTTTAGCAACATGGAACAGGGAGCTAGGGCGTATGCTTCGTGCTTGGCCCTAGTGTCTCTCCGTAAGGACTGGTTCTTAAAGCGGCAACCCAGGAACCTGTCGCCACCGCTGGAACTATAATGGCTCTGGTCTTGGACAAGTAACATGTACGGCTCTAGCTTGACAGTAGTTACCGACGGGCCGACGGCGTTATGGGAAGCATGGGTGAGAGTATGGTTTGATCCACCGAGGACGGAGTATCCGTTGGCTATGTCCCCGTGAGGCACAGTCCCGTGTGGGAGCTTCCGTATGGCGGGGGTTCCACACGTTGCGCTATTTATTTTGCTGTTGATTTTTATTACCGCGCTTGGACGCCATTGACCCCCTCGTGTTGCGACATGTGCGTAAGTCAATCTCGGTGCCTTGGGTCATGCTGCCTAGGTTGTACCATAATGGCTACTGTTTTGTTAGGGTGTCTTGTGAAAAGCCTCGTAGCGTCCCTATGCAGTCACACCTCGGAAGTGTTGATGTGCGTGGTTGGGTGCAAAGTTCCTTTGAACTTTTACGCGACTGGTGGGTAAAGGGCGAAACCTCTGCAGAGTGTATAATCTATCATGATAGCCTTGCTCAGGGTCAAGAGCGGCCTGGATCCTTTTTGATTAGAAGCTGATGTTTATTATTGTTTAATGTCCACCTCTACTTCATTAATTGGGAATTGCAACTGGGATTCACTTAATTGTAGTAATCTTGGTTAATGTTAAAAATGAAACAACTAAAATTGCTAATGCAGTACAGCCGTGTCAAGCCTTTCTTTTAAGCCTTCATTACCCGTGTCGTATTTGCTAAGTAAGACAATTACTTACACTTGCCATTCAACAAAATCCCGGATGGGTAACAGATGGATTAGATGGTACTGCTGCTGTTGAATTTCCTGAGGATCTGCCATTCTACTAGCTGTGTTCAACCAGTCGGTGTCCCTGTGGATTATGGTTTTCGGCTTCGTCTTCGTCTTCGTTTAGAGAGAGAGTTAATAAAGAGTCTTCCGCTGTTTTATTTAGTTATTTGAGTCAAACTCTGATGTAAAACCATTTTATTCGAGCATATGTACTCTGTTTATCATATTTGTTAGCTATATGTGTTCTGTGGACTTCCTGGGCACACATATAGTAGCATTCGGGTTTCTGTGTAAATCCGGGTGTGACAGTTTTCCATATGGTCACGTTAGAACAGCAACCAAACAAAAACAATAGGCAAAGCAACTGTAATGTTGTCTATCTCACTACCAGAAATCTTCACATCCACACCCATCATATGCCTCGGTGCACTCAAGATCCGGTGCTAATGTAATGTTAGCACCGGGTCCAAAATTGGGGCGCCCTCGAGGACCCTTTAGCACAAGTCACTTTTTAGCACTGGTTGGTGTTACCAACCGGTGCTAAAGGCCCTGACCCTTTAGCACCGGGTCATAACACCAAGCGGTGCTAAAAGGGACCCTTTTAGCACCTGTTGGTGTTACGACCCGGTGCTAAAGGCCTTTTAGCACCGGTTGGTAAATACAACCCGGTGCTAAAGGGGGTGTCACATGCTACTATAAAACAAAAGCATCTTCTATCCCATCACATGCTTTGTAGGTGAGATGGTTAGGTGGGTATGCGCGAGCCAAGAGGTCCTGAGTTCGAATCCCCGCAGCAACGCACATTTTTTTTTGGCGAATAGGTACCTTTAGCACCGGTTATTTAACCCGGTGCTAAAGGTGCCACCCTTTAGCACCGGAAACATAGCACCGGTTTCCCAACCGGTGCGAAAGAGCCTTCCCAACCGGTGCAAATGTACCATCATCTGGTAGTGTCTATATGAATGAAGTTGCATTTATATGTATTGCCAATTCGAGATAGCTATTCTTGACTGATTACTTGGTACTTCTTTTGCAGGATGTTCTAGGCGCTAGCTGCTAGCTACTTTCCTGATGATGGATCATACCTTTTGTTGACTTGCTCGAAGTAGCAAGTTTGAGGACAGCAAACCACCAAAGCTCATGGTGTCAGATGATCTCTTTTGACTCTAAAGATCATATGTTTTGTACAACAAGCCTAATGGCTGTGCAGCCAAATAGTTTATCTAGCATGGATGTTGTGAATTGCGAGTTCTTTCTAGACTGTGACATCTTCTATGGACATGATGAGCTAGTTCTGTTCGGATGGATATAGTGTTGGAGTGTTGTCTAGTCACAATATGGACATGTATTCATGGATGACCAATGTTTGTATGGCTAATGTGATAACTTATATTGTCCTCAAGGGTTGATATGAATGTGGTTTGTATGTCTCATGTGCTTGTACTGAATTTTATACTAAATTGCAGCCATATGGGCTTTTATTTATTTATTTTATCTATTTACAAGATTTCATTGGATGATCTATCGGTATAATCAATTGCTAATATCGAACTGTCCGTGACTAAATGTTTGATACATATTGCCAACCGCTATATGATGGCCTGTCGGTATATCTATGCGAGTGTCTTACGGTCCATCGTTGTAAGTGGATTCCGTTGGTATACACTTATACCGACGGGACTTACACCGTCTTCAAGGGTTCATCGGTATAACTTTATTCCGATGGACTCTCCATCATTATAGCAGCGTATACCAATGTTCCGTCAATCGTTCTTCTGAGGTTGTGGTGTAGTGAATGCTGCCGAGTTCCAAACTTTACGAGGAGGACATCATGTAAGGAAAATTACCTATGACATTGTTTGTGATTATGGTGATTGAGTTATAACATGATCATTAAAAATAATGAGTTCATTGAGATGAATATGTGTAGATTTTAGGTCCTAAGATTTGATTCCAAGCCATGTAAATGCAATGACTTCGAAATATTTAAAAGATTCCAAATGATGATATTTGCACTTAAATAGTTGCAAGATCAATCGGAACAAAAATTCGTGAAGTATACAATAAAATACATGAAGATCGTTCACCAGCGCAATACATCGAATGGGTCAGTGGTCGCCAACACAATCAGAGCATAGATTGGTGATGGGAGTAAAGGAGCACGTGCATCTCTGGATGTCACCGATTAAATTGGTGATGCCCATGAACCCGCACCGTAAAAGTCGGTGTTAGGCGAGTGGAGGAGATAACCTTCTAGAGGTCGTTGATGCATTTGAGGACACAACGCTGGATGGGTTGTTGTGAAAGAGACCGGAGGGAACAATAGAAGGAACTAGG
This sequence comes from Echinochloa phyllopogon, assembly GCA_033239725.1. Taxonomy (NCBI): domain Eukaryota; kingdom Viridiplantae; phylum Streptophyta; class Magnoliopsida; order Poales; family Poaceae; genus Echinochloa; species Echinochloa phyllopogon. Next base: position 13,643,596 of record BTCW01000015.1, on the reverse strand, counting down.
CACTCAGCAAAGCCCAAAGTACACTCGACAAAGGCTTTGCCAAAGGCTACTCGACAAAGCCGTTTTTACCGAATGTTTTTTATCGGGTACTCGACAAACATTTTGCTGAAACCGACACTCGGTATTAAAAAGTTTAACAGACGGAGATATTAGGGTGGAGGACAGAGCTTCCGGTAGTGAGGCGTGGATCAGGAGTTCACCGATTGATACAAAGAGACTACCCTAATAGCGCTAAGATAGGCAGTTAGATTTAATCAAAATAGCAGGTGGACAAGGATTCCCACCTCTCTCGTTTTTCAAATTGGTCGTGAGGAAGGAGATCGAGTTTTTGCATATATCCACCAACATTGCCCCGCGCTGTTTATAAATTGGGTGTAGAGTGTAGACTGTTGGTGTGGAATGGTGGGCTAATGGTGCAGAGTTAAAAAGAAAAGAAAACACGGTCTTCAATAAGTTTACAAACAATACTAATTTATTCTCCCAAGGACAGACATACTACTTTGATAGTACTAGTAGGTTAAGCCAACAGGCAGCACAAAATTGACTGATGGTATGATAACAAGTCAACACAAAACGTACTATATATATACTTGACATTACAGCAAAGACAAATAACTTACATTACAGCATCTCGACAGACCTAGCGATGCATGTAAACACACGTTGCACCATTATTTATCTTCGCTCAACGTTCTGCTGCATGAAGGCAACAAGTTCTGTGCTCACCAAGCAGCATTGGGGATTAGGAAGAGCTTCTCTTTCATGTGCACGCTTAATCCAAACACCTCCGTCATATCAATGTCGTCCTTCTTTACCCCGACAGGCAACTCCCAGTCAAAACGATACATGAGGTTTGCAAGCATAATCTCAATGTGGCAGCTGCAGAGTGAATCCCTGGACACATCCTTCGTCCTGACCCAAACGGCAAGTAATGGAAGTCTTTACCCTTAAGATCAACATCATTGGTATCCATAAACCTCTCTGAACTCGTCCGGGTTGTCCCAGTAGCCACTAAACCTCCCGATTGCCCAGGCATTGATGATGACACGTGTTCCAGATGGAATCGTGTAGCCGTCAATGTCGTATGTGTCCATAGAGAGATGTGGGATAAGGAGGGGACCTGCTGGGTGTAGCCGGAGCGTCTCTTTGACGACAGCCTTCAAGTAGGTCATATTAGCCAGATCGCTTTCGGTGACAATTTCTTGGCCATGGGGCACGCTCCCCCTCACCTCTTCTTGAAGCTTTGCCAGGAGGTGCGGCTTTCGCATAAGCTCAGCCATGGCTACCTCGAGGGTAGCGTAAGACGTATCGGTACCCGCTTCAAACATGTCCTGTAATTATTATAGAATCATAAAAAACAAATACATAAATAGGGTGGCGTACGTCGAACAGGGAAATAAAATAGTATAGTATCAGCACTTACTATCAAGATGGATTTGATATGGTTTCTAGTGAGGCCGTACTCCTGCTGACGGGAGAGCAGGACGTCGATGAAGTCGCTGTCATCCTGCTCGCCACCGCCGGCGCCCTCCTCACGCCGCGCCGCCCTGGCTGCATGGTCGTCGATGAGGCTGTCGAGCAGCTTGTCCCACCTTTTACTGATCTTTTTGGCCTTTGCTCACATGACCTTGCTGAGCAGCTCCACCCTCGCCAACCTCGGGAAGTAGTCCTCGAGGTTGAAGGCCCCCAGGAGACTGGTGTTGGTGTCGATGAGCTCCCGGAATATTTTGTTCCGGCCTTCCTCCCGGAAGAACTTGCCGGAGACGGCGCGGCAGATGAGGTCGTTTGCGAAGGAGTGCAACAGCTCGGCCATGTCCACCACGGCGCCCGCGGCGGCAGCCGTGGCGAGCTTGGCCATGACGAGCCCCACCTCCTCCTCCCGCGCCGGGCGGTAGGACTGCACCTTCTTGGAGTTGAGCAGGTGCACGGTGACCACCTTCCTGACCTTCCGGAAGTGGTCGCCGTAGACCGAGTAGCAGGAGTCGGACTGGCCGTAGAAGATGATGTCGGCGACCATGGACCGGGGCCTGGACGCGAAGATGTGGTCGTGCGTGCGGAGGATGGCCTCGGCGGTGCGCGGCGAGGAGGCGACGACTGTGGGCACGGTGCCGAGGCGGAGCAGCATGAGGTCGGGCCCGTGCTTGGCGGCCAGCGCGGTGAGGGAGATGTGTGGGAGGGCGCCCATGAGGTGGAGGTGGCCGATGACGGGGATCTTGTTCGTCGGCGAAGGGAGCTTGCTCAGGAGCTTGTCGTCGCTGGCGCTGGCGGTGGATGCGACGAAGCGGCGGAGTAGGAGCGGCAGGAGCACGAGGGCGAGGATGGTGGCGAGGAAGGAGATGAGTGCTAGTGGAGCGGCTTGTGCTTCGTCATAGAGACGTCGATGGAGCGCTAAGGCGTGTTGAGCTGCCATTGCGTTTGCTGGCTCGGGATCGATCTTGTGCTGTTTGCGATTGAACACAGCGTGGTGGTGCGTGAGTTTATAGCGAGATGCAGCAGGGACTAAGCTTTGATGTAATCGATGGCGTGTACGAACGTATCAGGTGCGAGCCATTTTTTGTTTGCATTATGTCAGTGGTAAAAGATGGATGACCAATTGCTCTGTGTGAATATGATTGTCATGCGCGGTCAATCCATGATCTCACTTACGGTGCAACATGGTCTAAGCTTTGTTTGTGCGTGGATATGATAGCCATGATGCATGATAAATTCATTGATGGATGCACTACTGCAGCAATCCTTCGCATATGCTGACGAAAAGGGCGCTTCGCATGATCCTTATTGGTCCATATGTGTCGGGCCAAAGTAGCCTAGCTGGTGTATTAAAGTGTATTCAACTGGTGCAGTTACGGATAAATAGTACACCGCCACATATGCTGACTAAATTTATCAACGCGTCATGTGCACTGGTACGTTTAGTAAATGTACAGTTCAATATCATTTAAGTAAAAAAGTTTAGCCGGTGGTGAGTTGGATGGACTTGTTATCAGTATTATCCTGTTGGTGTAAATTTGGATCCATTAGATACAAATTTGAACAGTCAGGACACGTTCGATAGAAGAGGACATTTAACTACTCTAGAGTTTTCTCCGATAGTGGGGTGTGAAGTCAAAATGATAGAAAGGGGTTGAAGTACTTCGTCTACTGTGCCTTGTTTACTTCCCAAATTCCACCCCTAAATTCCACTACACAAAAAGAAGATTCCTATCAAATAAAAATGTCAGGACATGCATGGAGTACTAAATGTAGATGAAATCAAAAACTAATTGTATAGTTTTGTTGTATTTTGCGAGACAAATATTTTGAGTCTAATTAATCAATGTATAGACAATTATTCACAAATACAAATAAAATGTTACAGTGTCGCATTTATGGTGAAGTCCCAACTTTGCACCACCAAAGTTGGGAACTAAACAAGGCCTAGGCTCGCCACTCCAAGTCAGCATCATGATGAATGTAAATATGGCATGTACTCCCTTTGTATAGGATTTACATGACATTTTAGATAAAATTTTAGTCAAACATTGGGAATATAAATCATGAATAACTTTTAAGTCGTTGAGTTTGGAAATGTGATAATCATATCAATAGATTTGTCTTAAAAATATTTTATAAAAGTATACATGTATTATTTTTTAATAAATATTTTTCTAAACATAAGAAGTCGTTTTGGAGACCGTGTCGTTGTCCTAAACGCCATCTAATACCAATATGGAGGGAGTATGCGCCCATCGTTCTCATCTTACACTTACACTAGTGGAAAATAGGCTTTAGTCTCGGTCCCAAAACTCTTTTAGTCCCGGTTTATGATATCAAAAATTGACTCCACAAGGGAATCGAACCCACAACCTCTTGTACTGCCTCGCGTACAACCTTCTGACCACTCTACCTACATAGCACATATGATAGTAGGTGAGATATATTTCTTTTATTGTAACCCGTGAAGAGCTCTTTAGTCCCGATTTGAGTAACCAACCGAGACTAAATATTATTAGTCCCGGGTCCAGTAAAATCTAGGACTAATGTCCCGGATGAAAGGTGTGATATTATTGTGGATGATTTCAAAGCCAATTTTTTTCTAATTAATTCCATGTGTTCTTGGTGATGATGCTGAGAACGCATGGTTGCTTGTGCCAATTGATGAGTTCTTCATCTCTCGCAGCGTGTAATGGCGAGCAGGATTGCATTATTGTGGCATACGTGATGAGGGATCGTTTCAATCCTTCTGTTGCCGCAAGGATTAGGATCCAGAGCCAACAATCTAGGCAGCTATAAGTTCACGTTTGCCGAAGACGATGATGCTGGATAAGTATCTCTTGTATGACAAGTTTCCATCTTCAACTGACACCGAGAAGCTCATAGACACTACTGGTCCTACTAGGACGAATACCTGGACTTCCGGAGAGCAAGAAGCTAAATATTAGTAGAAAAACATACATTCGTTCATGTACATTTAGTACCAGACATAATAGACCTGATACTAAAAGTGGCATGAAGCCATTTTAGTATCAGGTCTAAATTTAAAAGCTCTCAGAGCCACTTTATTACCGGTCAATAACAACAGTCGGTACTAAATATCACACTTTAGTACCGGCTGGTGTTACTGACTGGTACTAAAGTGGCTCGACCTTTTAGTACTGGTCAATAACACTGTGACATTTAGTACCGGCTAGTGTTATTGACTGGTACTAAATGAGCCTAATGGGTTGCTTCAAAAGAAAATATCTCACACTCAATCACATGTAATGCATACGTTCGACGGTAAGGAAGCAACGTGCGAGGCTGAAGGTGAATCCTCGCAGCCACGCATGATCATTTACACGTGAAAAAGATCCGTGACATATGACTTGCGACGTTGCATTGTATGGGCCTCCCAGTTGTTCAAACAATTTTAGGATCCTACTACGAAATTTGAGAGCGCAAGGCATCCAACAGAGTTATTTTCAATTTTTAATATCATAAAGTGGCTGTGGTTGGGGTTATGACATGAATAATCTAATTTTCTGTTATTTTGTCATTAATGTTTTATTTTTTATTAACATTTTAATATCATGAATCTTTTATTCTATCTTGTATATATGCAATTATTTTTTTAACTTTTGTTTGAAAAAAATTGAGAAACCTGATGGTGATAAACACCAGCTCGTATAGACTTGTTCTAACCGGCCAAATATTAGACCTCTTACAATGTGTACTTATTCGAACAGTTTTATATTGGACCGATCAGAATATAGTGAGGGGCGGCCTACTCCTAACACCTATCCTCTCTCTCACTCTCTGCTTGGCGACGCCGGTGCCAGCTCTTTGCTCCTCCTCCGCCGTTCTCCACTGCTTGTCCTACACTCGACCTACGATGCATGCTCCTCCACTGCTACTCCTCGTGCTCTATTGGCCGTTGTGCTCCTCTTTAGCATGTAAAAAGTATAGTAAAATATACTCTTTTGCATCCACAAAGGCAATACATAGGGATCATGCATCCTTAATAAACCTGAATGATCACTCACTAGGGTTGAATAAGATTTCTTTGCAAGACAAAATTCTGATTATTTTAGTTAATACTAACAAATTGAAGTTGTTTGTATATATTCCCTTTGACCCTAATTACAATTTTTTTTTGTTTTCTAGATACATAGCTTTTCTTATTCACCTAGACATACGGAATATGCTGTCTAGATATATAACAAAACTCACGTGTATCTAGATGAACCAAAACGCATAATGGATGTTTGGTCTTTGGGTCAAAAAATAATGTATATTGACTTGATCAGGTGACAATGGTGCCATCTGATTGCTCAACCACCAATACCAAATGACATGATGTCCAAATAATAACGTGATGCATGCATGTAATCATGAGCTAGATACCTTAGATTTGTGAGTGGGACGCTCCAGTTCATATATTTATGTTTCGTATCAGCAACAGGAGGATGATTGGACAATTGATCGATCAAGCCAAGCAAATAAACACAAACGGATCGATTGCAATCTAACGCAACAAGGACTGCATATTTTAGGTGTAAGCTGACTCCAATATGCAAGCCCCATTTATCGTACCAGAGCAAGCAAGGACTCCGAGATCAATAGTAATATCGACACACACCGCATCGAGAAAAAAAAAAAGGAATAACACACCCAGTACCCGGATCATTTGATTTCGAATGAGTTAATTTTGTCTCGTCTCGCAATTATGCGTGAAACTTTGTCAGGTATGTGCGACTCAGTTCATGCCTTTGACCCACGATATGTCTTCGTTCGTTGTACTACTATATGCATGTCCTTTTAAATTTAACATGTCCTTTTATATTGTCTCTAATTTGTTTATTTCATACGATGACTAATGACGAAACTTGTGATGATAACAAATGAGAATCGTCAGCCAACTTACATAAGGAAACGAGTGTCATCTCACGTACGATTGTGCTAGTGTGTTTTCTTTACATTAATAACAAATTTCCTTCATACTTTTGGTTACACACTGACTGGGCTAGACCAAAAGATCCATATGTACTACTGTTGTGCCTAATCATTCAGTCCATTATATTACTAAACAGACACAAGTCTGTCACTACCACTGATTAACCAATAAAACAAAGGCCAAGCTTTTGGTCAAATTGACAATGTAAAAAAATTGCAAATTGAAATCTATACCTCCCAATTTGGCCTTCCTTTTCCCTTCCCAATGGAACCCATTTGGCCTTTATCTTCCTGCGCCGTGGTTTTGCGCGCCTGGACATATACTCCCTCCATATCACAATTAGATGACGTTTTGGACAAGGTTTGGGTCAAAACTTGGGAATATAAATCATGAATAACTTTTAAGCCGTTGAGTTTAGAAACGTGAAAATCATATCAATAGATTTGTCTTGAAAATTACTTTCATAAAAGTATACATATATAACTTTCTAATAAATATTTTTTATAGAAAATAGAAGTCAAAGTTGTGCTTTGGAGACCATGTTGCTGTCCTAAACGTCATCTAATTGTGATACGGAGGGAGTACGTGCTTGCGTGCTCAGGCGCTCGGGTTTCCGCTTTCTGTACGCCATAGCTACCGTCGCCTGTCACCGATCCGTTCGGTATGGATATGGAAGGATTCATCATTAGTCATGGACTGGGCCTCTCTGCATGCTGACGATACGGATGGATTCGAATTTTATTTAGATCATAACATCGCTTCTAAGGACAGCAGCAATGTATCTTGGTGAAGTAGTAAGTAGTGGTGGGAACCACAAAAAAAGTAAATAGTTATGTCAAATTCCACAATGGTTATCTCGTAGGTGGTAAGGTGGGTCCCGCTAGGATAAAAAAATTACCCTGCCCAACCTACCGTGATCCCTTTGCCCGCGAGAAAGTGCGCCCCTTCCCCGTCCTCCCGCGAAAGGACTCCTCATCGCCGCCGCCGCCGCCGCCCTCAAATCCTTCAGGATTTCTCCATGCTACCACTCTAATCCAAGCTAGTATATTCTGTTTCTCGTTCACACTACTTCCTTCGTGGTTTTTGTCTCCTGAGATTCCTTTTCCCGTCCGCAACACGATGGCCGACAAGGAGCATCCAAAGAAGAAGTCATGGTGGGCATCAAGCAAAAGGAGGAGGCCAAGGCTCTGGCCACGGCGGTCGAGGAAGCAGCAGAGACGTCCCCATCCTCCACCACCATTGGGCCGGAGGTGGAGCCATGCTCCCCCATGCGTAGCAGATCTGGCAAAGGTGCATCTGCAAGTTACAGCAGAGCAAAACGGAGCACGGAGAGATGGCTTATGTTGAAGTGGATTGTGTGGCATGGGTGCGTCGAGATCACCACGGGCTGAACCATAGGTAAATCACTTTTCCCTGCCTTGTTCCACAAGGCCTATCGTGTAGAATTTATTGATTTACTACCTCCGTATCGAAATATTTGTCGCCGTTGACTTTTTCTTACAACTTTGACCATTCGTCTTATTCAAAAAATTATCACAAATATGTAAAAGGGTAAGTCAAGCTTAAAATAGCTACAATAGTAAAGCATGTGGCAAACAAAATGGATGGTACTTGCATAATATTTTGAATAAGACGAATGGTCAAAGTTGTAGAAAAAAGTCAATGGCGACAAATATTTCGATACGGAGGGAGTACTTAACTGAGTATTAATTTGGTCATAGTCTGTAGAAATAGATGCACGCAAATAGGCTTGTGCCTTGATGTATTCAGATAGACTGCTTCCATTATTTATAATTTAGATGTGGATTCGAGAATACACTTCAGTTACAAATACCGGTACTTTGATGAAGACTATCAATTAGATGGGATCAGTACATACAAATTTAGCTACTAAAATATAAGTTGATGTGGATATCTAAGTGCAACAACAGCTAAAAAAAACTCTAAACTTGTGGTTGCTGAGCACCAAATTTCTGCCATATTTGCTCAATCAAATCTTGCTTGAGACGTTGATGTGCCGTTCGATCATGAATATCCCTGTTTTTCTGTAAGACCTCTGCAAATCCATAGATTGGTCCTTGGTCAAGTCCTGTTATTTGAGCAGAAAATTGCCCTTGTTCATATGTGTTGTCATCTGGTATACCATATGATGAAGTGTATGCACCTGATTCAGAAACTTTTGTCCTCTTATTCTTGTTTTCATCTTCCAAGACTCTACGCCACTTTGGTTGATCCTTTAGTTCTCTCCACATGTACTCGAAGGTGAATGATCTCTCTTTATTTTCTGATTTAAACCACTTATGGGCCTTTTCCATGATCATGTCATCAGAATGACCACTACTCCAAGTCCTTCTGACTCGAGAATAAACTCCACAAAATTTTGAAATATCCCTCTTACAACCACCCCAATGTGTTTTGCATTGCACAACTGTCCTTCTACGGTTACTAGGTGTATTGCTGTTAAACTCTGCAACAACAGCTTTCCAGTAGTATTCTGACTTCTTGTCATTGCCATCAAATGGATCAACCAAGTTATTCAACCAAGAACTAAGTAGCCTTATGTTTTCATCTTCAGTCCAGTTCATTCGCGTACCTCTCCTGCCTCCCTCCTCGCTATTGCCGCTTGATTCCTCGAGATTAACGATATTATTATCTCGCTGTCTTGTAGGGCATGCAGAGGCCAATTCTGATCCATGAGAACCAGTATTGGTTGCAGCTCCAGATGATTGAATTGGTGAGTGAGCCAAACTTTGTTGAGATCGAAAACCTTGAAAATTTACTAGACTTGATTGCAGCCAATTTGGTTGATATTGAATGCCATGGAAACTTGGAGGAGAACTACCATATGGTGGATAGTTGGCTGGATGACCAAAATGGTTGAAGTTTTGAAGATTAGGTGCTGGGTATTGCAAAAATAGAGATGGGGGGAAACCAGTGGGGAATTGAGAAGGAGGGGAGTTTTGGCTAGTATTTGCATTTGTTGGGTGTTGGTTTGGGGAACTTTGATTGAAGAAGTTCATGAAATCCTTGTTGGAGGGATCCATTTCTTCTACCCAGTTTGATAAAATGTAGGTTGGTTTCTGAGCTTTGCTATGTCCATACATTTGTAGATGACGAGGAGAAGCAAGCAACGGCTTGGAAGAAGTGGAGCAACGGCTCGGAAGAAGGGGAGCAATGGCTAGAAAGCCAGGAATCTTGCGGCAACTCGAAGCAACGGCTACGAAACCTACAACCTGGGTGCAACAGTGACGGAAAGTGGGAAGAGAAGCAACGGCCAACTACCCTCTCATTTTTTAATATATACGTGCAACGATGTAACTGAGAAAATATATTTTATTGTCTTACTGCCACCAGTAAGCTACCATCTGCCTCCCACAGTGTTTACTACACGGTAGTAAGTGGGCATTTATTGCTTACTACCGGGTTTTTTACCCCACCGTGGGTGCCCTAAAAACGGACATATTTGGCTGCAGGGCTGAAAGAAAAGTTGTCCACTGTTATATTATAACTTTTTTTTTGTTTCTAGACATTCAGATTTATAAGAAACTATTTTCCCTCATTATATTATATAAAAGGGTAGAGGGGCCCTACCTATATTGTCACAGATAATAATGCGGTAAGAAACTGTTATCCCTCCGGTCATAGTTTAATTTCAACTTTACCGTTCAAAAAATGTCCAAATTAATGTGGGGCCAATGTGTTAAAAAATAATCCGAAGCACACGCCCTGCCATCCACGGCCGGAAAGCCAGGAACGCACTAAGAGAAAAACTCACATTACTAAAGGTAGCATGGAGCCATTTTAGTGTTGGGTCTAAACTTGAAAGCACTGGTCATTTTAGTACCAACTCATAGCACCACCTGGTACTACAAGTTGCATTTTAATACTGGCAGATGTATTAGCCATTCAGTTTGTCCTGAGCTCCTCCCTGGTGCACTCTCGTGTACTCCAAGCCATACTCAAGTGTCCAGCAATATAACGGAGAATATGCTTCACTGCTGCACGGTGATCTTCATGTGGCTGTTCCAGGAAGCGACTCACAAACCCCATAGCATATGCAATGTCAGGACGTGTATTGACCAAGTACCGAAGTCCAACAATGCTTCTGTACTCAGTTGCATTCACCAAGGGGGCATCACTCTTCTTGCTCAACCTGAGCCTGGGTTCCAGGGGCGCTGCACAGGGATTGCACCCAAACAATCCACTCTTCTCCACCAGCTTTACTGCATATGCTGCCTGCCCAATAGCAATTCCCTCCTGTGTTTGCTTCACCTCAAATCCGAGATAGTAAGACAGCAACCCAAGGTTACTCATCTTGAACAACTTCATCATCTCAGACTTGAAGTGTCTGGTTCCAGCATGCCCTGTGATGATTTGAATCATCCACATACACACCAACAATAAGTCGAGCCTTACCACTGCCCCGGGTATAGACTCCATGCTCTGTTGTGCTCTTCTGGAAACCAAGTGACGCATTCCAGGCCGTGGGTGCTGTCGAAGTCTATACAACGCCTTCTTGAGCCTCAAGACCTTGTGCTCAGCTCCTTCCACTTCGGAACCGGCTGGCTGTGACACGTACACCTCAGCCAAATTCCCGTTCAGGAACGCGCTTTTCACATCCATGTGGTGAACTTCCCACCCCTCTCGAGCATCAATTGCCAACATCAACCTGACCGATTCCAATCTGGCCACCGGAGCAAACACCTCTTCGAAGTCAATACCTTGGCGTTGGACGTAGCCCTTTGCTACCAGCCACGCCTTATGCTTCACGATCTCTCCATGTTCGTCCCTCTTGACCTTAAATACCCACTTCAAGCCAATGGGCTTATGGCCAGGTGGGAGTTCAACAAGGCTCCAAGTCCCATTTTCTTCGATTGACTTCATCTCGTCCTCCATTGCGCGCTGCCAGCATTGATTTCGCGCTGTCCCCTTGAACGACGTTGGTCCTCTGCTGTGGTGAACAGCAGCTCACCACCATCCAGATCATGTTCCGCTGGCCCAGGCGGAGTACTTGGCCCCAGCACGTCGTCGAGCTTGCGGAACCGTGCGGGGGCGCCCTCGTCATGGTGTGCATCGATCCAGTCCTGCATGTTCGACGGCGGTGCTGCGTACATGATGGGATCGAGCGACTCATCTGCGCGTGGTGTCGTGTTCGATGAGACGGCACAATGTCGTCGTGTGCGGCACAGAGGCGATGTCGCGGCCGTCGAAGGGGATGCCGAAGCGATGGTTGTCATTGGCGTCGCAGCAGCCGGTGTCGACGATGCAGGTGTGGGGCTCCCCCCCCCCCACACCAGATGTTCGACTTCGTCAGGGTACGCGATCGTGAACACGTTCGCGGTCCCTGTCCTCACGTTGCTGGCTTCCTCTTCCCAGTTCCACCGCGCTGTCTCATCGAACACGACGCCGCGCATGACATGAATGCGCCGCGCCGTCGGATCATACACCATATATGCCTTGGCTCCCCGCTCATACCCAAGCAGAGCCATCTTCGACCTCCGGTCCTCAAGCTTCTTCAGATGAGGCCTCACATTCCTCACATGGATGATGCACCCAAATGTTCGCAGATGGTACACTGCCGGCTTGACGCCGTGCCAGGCCTCATAGGGAGTCCGCCTGCTCAGACTCTTTGTGGGTGCGCGATTGAGGAGATACACAGCCGTCACGACTGCCTCTCCCCAAAACTCTGCCAGCACGCCTCTGCCCTTCAGCAGGGTCCTCGCCATGGCGACCACGGTCTGATTCCTGTGCTCCACAACCCCATTCTATTGGGGAGAGTAGGGTGCAGCCAGGTGACGCTTCATGCCGCGGTCAGCACACCATTCACCAAACTCCACTAAGGTGAATTCTCCGCCATGGTCTGTGCGCAGCACTCGGAGCACACGCCCCGTCTCTGCTTCCACGAGCGCTTGCCACTGCTTGATCGGCGTCGGAGCCTCACCCACATGAACCGTGAGTGGTCATCACCAAGCAGCAGGAAGCCCACCTGGCATCGCCAGCGCTATGGGGCCACATAGATCACCGTGTACGAGATCCAGCAGTCCCTGCGCTCGGTACTTCGCTGCCGCATGGAAGCAGCTGCGCCGCTGCTTCGCCGCCATGCAGCACTTGCACAACTGCTCCACATGCTCGATGACTGGGAGGTCGCGCACCATGTCGTCACACGCCAGCTTCCGGAGCGCGTCGAAGTGGAGATGCCCGTATCTCTCATGCCAGCGCCACGTCTCCTCCCCGCGCCAAGCCAGCAAGCATACTGGCTTCACGATCACCATCCGGAGCAGGTACAAGCGCGCTGGAGAACGTCGCACCCGCGCTAGCAATCACCGGCTTCGATACCAGATCCGGAACATGCCATTGTCAATGTCGACCTTGCATCCCTCCTCGTCTATCTGCCCAAGGCTCACGATGTTGGCCGTGAGCCTGGGTATGAAGTACACCTTAGCAAGGCACTGGTGCTCGCTAGTCTTGGCGTCAAATAGGATGGATCCGCGTCAAATATTTAGTCTCGGTTGGTTACTCAAATCGAACGGTACCTCAAATGCTGGTGTCGAGCTCGCTGAAGACTCCCCACGTGCCGGTCATGTGGTTCGTGGCCCCAGTATCGAGATACTAGAGCCCCTCCTCCCTTCCACCGTCGCCGTCAAGCTGTGCGAAGACCTTCTCTTCTACCAGGTGGATTTCCCCAGCCGCCGCCGGCAGGGGGGGGGGGGTTGAGGTTGACTGCCGCCGAGGCAAAGAAGAGAGACGGGCCCTCTTCCTCTTCACCCTGTGCGACGTGGGCCTCCGTGCGCTTGGGCTTGGTCGGGCACTCACGGGCCCAGTGTCCGGTCTTCCCGCAGCGGTGACACTAGTCCGGCCCAATATTTAGACCACTGCCGGACGATGGCCCAGACGCGCCTTCCTTCTTCGCATCGCTTTGCCCGAGCGATGCCGCCGCTGCCTCCTCCTTGGCCGTAGCTGTGCTCTGGTTGCTTGATGCGGGCCATCAACTGCTCCTCAGTGAGATAGAGTTTCCTGTCTGCACGGACCGACGCCGGCTCGTCGTCCTCCGCCGCACGCTCGTCCGCCGTGCGGAGGCGTCCGCCAATGTCCTCCAAGGTCAGCTACTCGAGATCGGCGGTGACCTCGATTGCCGTGGCAACCATGGAGAGGTGCTTGGGGATGACTCGAAGCAGCTTCTCTGCAACCTTGCTTTCCTCCACGATCTCCCCGACAGTGCTCATGGCAGCCACAAGATTCTAAAGAGCGATGACGAAATCATCGACTGACTCACCCTCCCTGAACCGGATTGCCTCGAATTCTCACCGTAGCCGCTGCACCTTTGTCTTGACTGCCTTCCATGCCTCCAGCGCGGATTCCTTCACGGATAGTGATGCCACCATGTCCTGTGGCACCGCGCTCATGATGGCGTCCAGCGCGAGGCAGTCTTCCTGCAGGGTGACGTTTTCGGTTCGATGGCCTCCCACATCTTCCACGCCTTCATCTTGATCTTCATCAGCAGTGCCCACTCAGTGTAGTTCGACTTCGTGAGCATCGGCCAGTTGGCCGAGCCCCCGACATCCCCCACAACACGCACTTCTCCCCCTCCGCTTCCACCGGTGCCATCCCCCTTCTTGTAGGAGCCCTTGCCGGGAGACGATGGGGGTGTCTTCTTCACGTCGACCATCTTGAGCGCCCAACGTACCGCTGGATCACAATTCCAGCGGCAATACCACGCCGCAATCGATTCCGGCAACCTCCTCGGCTCTGATGCCAATTGTTGGAGATCCCGGTGAGCCCACGCTGCCGGCGATCACCTGCTCTTAGTTGACAGAAAAAGAATGAGACGGTGTATATGTGCTGCAAAAGAACGACAGCTTTTCTCGAGTCCATTCATTCGGTTAAATAGAAAACTAGCTAACAACTAAAACTCGTACAAGCACGGCGAACCGATCAACAGAACGTGCCATCCCACGTCCACACGTACTCGTCGCTCCACTCACTAAAGACTCGCTATGCATGAACGCAGCGTGCCTCAAGCTCCTACTGACTGAAGGTCCTTGTTTGGTTTTGGTAATTGAGTGACAACTTAGGTGGACTAATATGTGTTTAAGTGAAATACACAGGTGATTAGTCCAGAGCTAATTATGTGATGAAGGTGCTCATTGCATATGAGACATGACATGGAGTCATGTGACTAAGAGGAGAAGATCAAGACAAGACTTGGTTTGATGGACCGGTTGCAAGTGTGAAGGGCAAGTCAGAGGCTAAGCGCTGGACCGCGTGGCGGGGTGCTTGAGCAATGACTTGGCACCGATGGACCGATGCAACGATGAAGAGCAAGTGAAGTCAAGATCGATGAACCAATACGTCGCATGATGATATGAAGTGGATCATATCATTTGTGATGACGTTGGTACATGTGTTGCATCAACATTGGAGAAGATGTAATGGAATGCGCAAGGCAAAGATATAACCAATAGGCATTTCATTTAACCGGTCATAGGTGAGTAGAGAAGTTTATGACCGGGTTTAGGATAGATGGACGTACTATCAAGAGGGGCAAACTTGTTTTCTTATCGGTCATCTAGTGCCACTTGATCAATACCTTGCATGGTTTGCATTTAGATGAGTAGCGACTAACCTTGGGAAAGGGTGTTGTCAAAAATCTTGAGGAACTCTGTTCTGATAGAATGATCGGACAGTCCGTGCTGGCGGTCAGACAGTTTGTGACCCATAATCTGTGAGAGGACCCACTTTGTCGATCTCTTGAGCGATCTAACATTGTGTTGTTGCTAAAATCGAGTGGCGTGGTAAAGAGAGCGGAAAACACTTTGAGAAATGTTTGTGAAAATGCTAACTCACTCACACATAAGGTGGTACACTTATGGGGTTGGCACATTTGCAAAGAGTTGAAGGTTTGATGATGGTTATGGCTTGGTGTGATCTTGGTTTGCAATTATTCTTTGATCCAAAGTGTTTTGGGTCAATATTTCAGTTGGGTTGGATAGCCCTCTGAATGAGCTTTCCATACAGTCCAAGATCACCTAATTTGGACATTGGAGCTAAAAGCTATGGCCATTTTACCGAGCTTCGGTTGTGCTGAAAAGGGGTCCGCCTATCTGGTGGCGGACCGTCCGGGGGGTCCAGACTGTCCGCGACCAGGTGGGCGGACAGTCCGCAGTTGTTTTTCAATGTGAAGAGTTTTGTCAGACAGACTATCCGGTGTGATGTGGCGGACGGTCCGCGGGCAAAATTCTGTGAGGCGGACCATTTTTGCGGACTGTTTACACAGAGACGTTTCTGAGCATTTGAGAGGACTTTTGTGAGGCGGACGGTCCGCGGGCAAAATTTCAAGTTTGGTCGGTTGATTTTAGTGTGGGGCGGACGGTCCGCGCCTGATGGGCACACGGTCCGCCAGAGCTCTAACGGTCATCTCTGACACATTTTATAGCCGTTGAGATCTGAGGCGGACGGTCCGCCAGTTGTACTGCGGACAGTCCGCCAGTTGCGCCGTTTGAGCATAACAGCTAGTTTTCTCCCTCCCTCTATAAATAGAAGGGTGCCCGGGGCTTGGGAGGTTTGGAGCACCTTGGGAATGTGTTTCCCATGGAAGTGCTTGCCTTGGGAGTCCACTAACTCACTTGTTCATGCTAGATTGCGAATCTATTGCGAGTGAGTGCGAGTCTAGTGCCTTGCTTTGAGAGATTGCATCGAGTGGCACTAGGTGTTCGTGTTGCAAGTCGGTTTGCTTGTTACTCTTGGAGGTTGCCACCTCCTAGACGGCTTGGTGGATTGAGGCTCCGTTGAAGCACGCAAGGAGATTGTGTGGTGATTCGGAGAAGGATTTGTGAGGGGGGTTGTGTTCACCCCGCGGGGATCGCGAAGAGCAACTCTAGTGGAGCGTGTCATTGAGTTACCTCACTTGTGAGTGGTGTCTTGGAGTGCCTGAAGTGGCCAGCGGCTTGAGAGCTTTGCCCAAGAACCATCGAGGTGTTGGTCAACACAACGAGGATTAGCTTGGTGGCAAACAAGTGAACCTCGGGATAAAAATCACCGTGTCAACATTGTCTACTCTTATCGGTGGTTTGCACTTCTTGATCACAAGCATTGTATTTACATCTTTATATATCTTGTGCTTGTGTCATTGCTCTTATAATTAGTTGGCTTGTGTAGCTTGCTTGTTGTCTTCTTGCTTGTGTAGCTAGAAGTAGTGATCTTGTGACTAATTAGCTTGTGTAGCTTAATTAGTCTCTTTGCTTAGTTTGTGTAGCTAAGTAAATTGAGAATTTGGATTAGACTTGTGTAGTCTTGTCCATTGAGCATTGCTAGTGGGCTTAGGGGCTTTGTGCTTTTGCTTACTAGTTGTGTAGGAGCTCCCCGGTGTGTAAAGTACTAGTGGCATAGGTTTGTGTGACCTTGCTCCTAGAATTATTTAGGTGAGCTCGTGCTAGCCCGGCACCTTAGTTGCTTGTTTAGGATCTTTTATAAGGTGCTATTGAACATAGATAGAGGGGTGAAGTCTTGGTTAGACCGATAGTTTTAATTCCGCATTTGTTTCGGTTAGCCGCTGCGTTAAGTTTTAGAAAGGACTATTCACCCCCTCTAGTCCGCCATCTCGACCCTACACCGACCTGCTCAACCATGACTACGTGGTGAGCTTATTCAAAGAACTGGAAGACAACAGCTCGGGATTACAGGCAACACACGCTGGTGGCTCTCCAGGCCCCGTGCTCCAGTCGTTAACTCGCCGCTATTGCCCCAGGAGCCACCCTTGCTCCAAGGGAAGGTCGCGCAGAGCAACGTCGGACTGAGGCGGTAAACATCCACCGCCTTGCTGACAGGGTACAATTCCTTGGGGGCCCAATTGCATTGTTCTTGCTGCCATCTTTTCTGTGTTGATTTTTCTGGCTTTTGTTGAACAGTTCAGGTGAGAAGGAAAAAGATCAGTCAGAGGATATGATGAAGCTGTTGTGGGATGTTGTGCCCGGTTGCTGCAAGGTGCAAGAGAACAGAAAAAGGCCGTCGTAATGTCATTTTAGAATGGCACAAGGTAACAAACATGCATTCAGTTGGCATTCATACTCATTTGGCATAACTCTAAGATGCATAATTGATCGATTTGCCTAGGCAAGAGGCCACACCTCACCCTCATTAGCATTCAGTTACTCAAAGCACTAGCACTTAGTTGCTTTATTTTGCAGGATGGGATTTTGTTATTAATTTTATTCTATGCTTTCTCTCAAGATAGAACCACAAGGTGGTTTCAAGAATTATCTACAGAGTGCTTACATAGATGCATCGTCCAGAGACCAGAGTTAATGTGTAGTTTGGAGAATGTAAGGCAATGTCTTGCAAAACAGAATGTCTATTATGGGTTGGGACCACTCTTATTGCTTTCAAATAAATATTGAGCTAATCATTACATCCATTGTCTCTCCTCTAGATATTAGCTTGAGCTGATTTATTATCTCGGGATCTCTGAATAGTGCAATAAGTTTAATCCTTAGCTTTAGTATGTGTGCATGTCTCTCAGTGTAGCTTAATCTCTGCTTGCTTGAGTTGGCTGCCATCTCCCACCTAGGTGAGTATATATAACCACTGCCGAAAGACTAAACTACCCTTACAACTTAAACCTAAGATACACGCCCTCAAGGGTAAAACGGTAAAGCTACAGATATTTTCCTCCGGCTAGGCACGCATCCATCTGGAATCGCTTCCCTCCGATGCAACCTCCGAGATCACGTCGTGTGTCCTCCGCTTCAAAGCTTCCCGACGCCCAGACTAAAACCGGTCAGACCAGTTCCTCAAACCGGTCAGAGCGGTCCTGGCTCCACGGGTCCTTCGGCCTTGGTTTTGTGGCCCAAACCAAGAAACCCTCCTCCTCTGATTTTGTGGTGAACCAGTAAACCCCGCGCACTTGGTCCGGCCTCCACGCCAAGCCTCGAGCACGCCAAGCCTTTCACCTCCGTCTCCTAGACAGTCTACTCGATCGTGCCTCGTTCCTTGACTCGGCCGCACCCAATGTACCGGCTTGAACACTTCATCCACGTTGCCTTGCTTGTTTTTGCACCATGTGAAACGCACTAGATCCCACTGGCCACCGGGTCCCTCAAACCAAGCCTACTTGTCTCTCTGCTCTTGGGAGGCCGCTCCAGCTAAGACCTTTCACGCCTGTTCTTCACCTGCACCAATGCAAACCAAGCCGCATCCTACACCTGCAATACTTGAGCCAAGGCGAACATCGATCCACACCACGTTTTCAATCACTCATCACAAGGGAAGCGACCATCCACTCGGTCCCTCGGACACACGTGGTCCTCAATCTCCCCCTTAATGAGTGCATTGACAACACACATAGCACACATAGATTGAGAAAGAAGAACTGGAAATGACTTGGAGAAGAAACTCGACCAAATGACCCAAAGCGACAATCAAGCGCCAAATCCAAGTCATAAGCAAACCGGCTCCTCAAGAAGAGGCAAAAGGGCTCAACACCACCGGTAAAACCTCAACAAACCAAAGGAACTCCCCGTGCACAAATGCACACCCCCCCTGAACAAATGCATGCAAAATGCAATTTTCAACACATTCAGACACAAACCGGTCTGACCGGTTTCCCAAACCGGTCTGACCAGTTTTGCCCAGGTAGAACCAGCAAAATGCTAAAATGCTCCAATTGTCTCCCCCTTGATCCGAGCAAGTTCCAGTAGGTTAATGCAACATTTGTCAAGCTTCCAATCCCCATTGTTGCATAAATTTCTCCCCTTGTTTCCAATGCATGAATCAAGGCAGAAAATACAAATAAATTCAACCTAGAGCTTCTCAAATATACAATGAGTATTATAAAATGCTACACATCAGCAAATGAGCAAGCAAGATAGTCCTAGGTGCTGTACAAACATTGCCAACAAGATTTCATGATTGTATAAGCATTTTGCCAATTAGAGTTCAATTTGAGCAATTTTTATAAAAGTTCTCACCACATGAGCAAAAATCCTAACCATGACCTATTCAAACCGAAATGAACTTGATCACGTAGAGATCATACAAGATAACCAATTCTTAGCAAAAGATTATCGTAAACACCCAAAAACTAACTCATGTCATGTCAAAGCCACTGAGCCATGTGTCTACTTCTAAAATAGAGACTTCTCTTTGGTAGACAACATGCAACGGTTTAGCACCCGAAATATATTTAATATAGCACAAATGACATGATTAGCATTTTTGAAAAGCATAAGCAACTTTTTTTCAGATTTTATACATGATACATGAAATGCCTTTGCGGCAAAAAGAAGCTTATGCCTCTCCACGAGATAGATCAAGGGCTAAACATTTACAATGATAAAATGGTCTTGGACCCAATTTGCAAGAAATAGATATCCAAGCACAACCTAAGCATGAAAAAGCATCTAGGTTTGCACAAAGCATGAGAATTCATCTAGTGATGGGTGAGATCAAATTTTTCGTTTCTTTTCCAAAAAGTAGCAAGCTTATCATGAATATACAACAATGGCATCAAGAGCTTAGCTAACCATCACCAAAAGACTACACACATGTCCACTAGCTCAAATGAATCACGTTATAGTAATCAATCCATATAGGAGAAGCTCATCCTAAAAATGTATCAAAATATATATATATATATGACATCAACAAGCTCAAGATATGTCACAATGCAAGCTATATGACAAATACAAGACATATTATACTAATGCAAAGGCGTAAGGTACAAGATGCGAAATATCATACAAGGGTACCATTAGACAAATGATACAAAGATGATACAAGAGGTATACATATGCTACAAAGAGCCTCCAAGAACCAACTCAAAAATGGGAAACACACTCCTAGAACCAACTCAACCGAGGCAAAAAAACAGAATGTGCAAGTTAAGAGTTGTTCCCTGACCTTGACCTTGTAGTTCGTTCATTGATCATGTCTTGATGTCTCTTTCCATGAAGTCACCTCCCCCTCAACTGATGCTTCCACTTGATCTCCATTATGCCCAAAAGTGATGTACTCCCTCGTCATCACCGGGGTGAGCCTTGAGAGCAACCGAAGTCGATCAACCACAAACTCCTCATGCCTCCCACCTGCACAAATCAAACGAGAATGGGAGCGAGCAAATGACTCAACACTGGGGTTAGAACAAAACGAGTCAAACTAGTGCTGTGCCATCTGCTCAAAAAAGGGGTTAGCAAAATCCACTCTACCATTCCTAGCAAACTGTGGAACCCTCTCACGTCTCGCAAGCGGAAACCTATCACGCATAACCGAAGGAACACCACGCGGGGGAAAGCGGCCTATACTCCCTCCGAAAACCCAAGCTACGGCGATCCCTCCCAAACTTGTACTGACCACGAGGAGGACGCCTAGCAAACTCATCACGCCCAAACCCAAAGTGCATATCACCACCTCTCTGAGGAACACCTGCACGAGTAACAAAACCCCGAGCACTCTCTCTAGGAATCGAACGCACAGCACCCTCACCCCTAGGCAAAGGTGCACGAGGCTCAGGCACGCTATGAGAAGAGCGGTACCTGTCCCGGTTACCCATTTCCTTCTCACGCCTCATTTCTCTCTTCTTCCTGAAGAAAAACTCCTCCTGGCGACCATCCCTACAACAAAACTCACAATGGTAGCGGACTGGCTTTGGCTTTGGAGCTTCTCTCGACTGAGGCTTCTCACTAGGTTTGAGATCACTCAACTCTCCCACAAAGATCACTTTATTTTGGAAGTTGTTGGTTTGTGGTGGAAACACGGGAGGATCTGGAGTAGTGTCGAGTTTGTTCTTTAAGTGGTTGGGCTTAGGTCAAATGTGTTCTTGGCTGGGGTAACTTATGGAGGAATTGGCACATTCTCACATCCCACATTCTCACTCTCACACACCTTCTCCGAACCAAGACCACGACTGTCAGCACGCCTAAACTGAGCTATCATCATACCAAGCTGAGGCTCACGACCCGACAACCAACCCAAACACTTACGCAACTCATCATTCTCATCCTGCAAGCGGTTAGTTGCATGTGTAAGTTCAACAATCTTCAAAGCATTTACATCACAACTAGTACAAGCATGTGTAGCCAAAGATTTCAAAGAACTTTCAAAGCATTTGATTTTAGCATGAGCATCATCTAGTTTAGCATGCAAAATAGGGCAAGAAGTACAAGCTCCTAACAAAGCAGATCTAGATTTCAACTCATCAAGTTCAGCTTTGAGCAAATCAAATTCCTCCATTCTAGTCATGTTCTTTTTCTTATAATCAACCAATTCATTCATCACAAACTCACAATTAGTGCATTCAGGCTCATTAGAGACAATATGAGCAACTTTCAAAGCATCAACCTCAGATCTAGTTTTAGCAAGCAACAGCTCAAGCTCAGCAACTTGATCTCGAGACTCAACAAGCAAAGACTCAAGTTCAGCAACCTTCTCTTTTGACTCACCAAGCAAAGACCTAGACTCCCTCTTCTCCTTGTTGGTCTTTCTAAGCACATCATCACAATTATCGTGCAAATCATTCAGCCTATCAATCTCCTCTAACAAGAATTCAGGATCACGATTTACCTCATCCTCAGAGTCTGAGTCAGACTTCGGATATTCCCTTGCACTCTTCTTGCTGTCGAGCTATGTGCCATGGTACAGAAGCCACGGGAGGCAATGCACGCCAGACCGCTGAACTCCTCGTCCTTGTGCCTCCTGCGTCGACCTCGATCTTCCTCCTCGCCGCTTGAACTCGACGAGGTGTTGCTTGAACCCGTGTTGGCATCGCTCGCACCGTCAATCTTGGCTCGTGTCTTATGCTTGTGCTTGTGCTTGCGATCACCGTGCTTCTTCTTGTACTTGTCCTTGCTTTTGAGCTTGCCCTTGTAGTCGTTCCTGGATCGGTTCTTGTGGTCATCCCTCAAGCGGTGCTTGTAGTTGTTTCTGGGCTCACTTGCTTCTCAGCATTCAGCGATGAAGTGCCCCATCTTACCGCACCTGTAGCATGTACTCCCAACACGCCTTGTACTCTTGCGGTTCTCGTGCAAGCGCCCGAACCTCTTGGTCAGCAACGCGAGATCATCCTCGCTCAGCACCTCGAACTCCTCATCTGGCAAAGAAACAAGCATAGAAAAAGCAAACTATCGTGAGGAGTTAGCAAGTGACCTAGAACCAGAGCCACTCAAGAGAGCCAGACTATGGGGATTAGTCAAGCTTGGCTCTAGCCATCCTATCGATCTCTGAGGACTTGTGCTTGGAGAACAACCCATTAACTATGAGCGTCTCATAGCCATCTGACTCCATAATCGCCCCAACCTTCGCACCCCACACAGATCTATCCAAGCAGTGCAAGAGCTTCAAAGCTCTATCATTATCTAAGTATGGGAGGTTGGTGATATTTGCTTGCATGTTGTTCACTATCACGGTAAACCTCTAAAACATGGCATCAATTGACTCACCGGGCAAATGAGTGAAATTCTCAAACTCCATCCGGTAAATCGAAAAGAGCCTAGCCTTAACCGCACCATCACAACCATGGGCAATCTCCAACTTTTTCCAAATCTGACAAGCAAGATGCTCTTCAATGATACAATTGAATTCATGCTTGTTAAGCGCTTTAAACAAGTAATCAACGACTTTTGCATTTGCCTCAAACTTGTACTTAGCATCCTGCGTCAATCTCATAGCAGGGATGGTATAGGTAGTATCAAGAGTGATATCCCATAGCAATTGTCCCTTGTCTCAGAGAAAAGCACACATCCGAACCGACCACATCCGATAATTCTTCCCATTGAAAAAGGAGGACTCGAACCCTTTCCTGGATATGCCATATTTGGATCTTAAGACTGGTTAGAATCACAAAGATCCGTAACCGGATCTGATACCAATTGAAGGATCAAAATTGCGACCAGAGAGGGGAGAGTGAATTGGAGCCGATAAAAATTTCTCTCACTAGAGCAAATCCGGCCTATATCCCGAAATCACTTCCTACGGCGACCAACTCACTTCCTTGCCAAATCCACGAAGTCACTGAAGTACTTTTGGACCTAGGAACATGTCTTCAAGCAACTTAACTATCAACACACAGCGGAAACAACAATCAACCCAAAACACAAGCTGAAGGCAAAGGAAAGAGAATCAGCAAGAAGGTCCAAAAACTCCGCACATTAAGTCCGAAAACTCTACACAAGTCCGGAAACTCCACACAAATGTCCGGAAACTCCACACAAATGTCCGGAAACTCCGCACCAGTCCAGAAACTTGTAACACCAAAAACTAGCCTATTTAAATTTTTAGTAATTTATTGGCTTTTATTCTAATTGTTCATAGGTTAGATGAATTATTTATGAATATTACAATCAAATATAAGTTGAAGAAATATTTTTGTTGCATTCATGCTGCTGCACTGTGTTTTATTTGATAGTAAGTTAAATTGGAATTTAAATTCTATTTAAATTTGAATTTAATTTGCATTTGTTTGAATCCTACAAAAGTTATTCTAAGCCGAGTCCACTTTTGCCGCCTAGACTTTTCCCCGACTCGCTTCTGCTCCCTCTACTCTCCTCCCCCGCCCAGTTCCCCGCTCCCTTTCTTTTTTCCTCTCCGGCCCAGCTCGCCACCCCCCTCTCCACCTGGGCCTTTGCCCCCGCTCGGCCCAACACCCCCTCCACTTCCTTCCCGAGCCGGCCCAGCCTGTAGCTCTCCCCTTCCCCCTCCTTCTCTCACCGACAGGCGGGCCCGCCCGTCAGGCCTTCCCCTTCCTCGCGCCAGCGCCCCCCTTCCTCCCCGGCGCGATCTGTGCCGCCCCAACCGGCCGCCCAACGCCCTCCCCGTGCCCGTGGACCTCCCTGGAACTTTCCCCGCACCTTCCCCGACCCACCTTCCATCCTTGGCCCCGCGCATGCACGGCAAGTCCCTCCGCGCATCCGACCCCCCTTGGCACGCACGCCAATGCAGCTCCCCCTAGGCTATTTAAGCCACCCCACCAGAGCCCCCAAGCCTCACCATGCCTCGCGTCGAAGCCCTGAGTGCCAGCGCCCGAGCTCGCTTTGCACCGCCGCTGCTTCCTCCCGACCTTGCGCCGCCGTCGATTGGACCACGGGACTAGCTTCGCGCCAAGGTAACCCAACTCCCGAGTCATTCCCCGTCCGCTCTCGCCCCTCCTAGCCCGCTCGCCACCTCGCCGTCATTCGCCGCCCGCTGCTCGCCATCGTCTGCTGCCTCCGGCGAGGAATCAACGACTTGAGCCCCCCCCCCCCATCATGCTCGATGCCCCTGGTGCCGTAGGTGCAAATCGCGCACGAAATCATGGCCCGTAGCTCAGTTTCGAACAACGCCGACGAAGCGCCGCCGCGCGTGTGGGCAGCGCCTCCGTCCCCGACGTCGCCGGCGAGTCCCCCACCCCCACCCGCCCGACCGATCTGGACCGTCGGATCGTGATCCGACGGCCATCCCACGCCCCCACACCGGGTCAATACCCGTCAACTCCGGTCAGCACCCGCAATCTTGCAGAAGAGCCCCTCCACTATTTAAAATAGAACCCACAGTCCACTGTAGTTCAAAAATAAATACAAATAGGTCCTTTCTTTTTTGGAAAACCCCCTGAGCTTTTAATTATTAGAACCCGCGGTCTGAGTCAGTAACTTTTGCGCATAAGCCCTCGGGTTTCAACGCGTTATTTTTTTTAGTCCTCGGTTTTTCGCAAATGAGCCCCTAGAAACTTTTAAAACATGCCAACAGGTCCCTAGATCTTAGATCTGCCATATCTTTTTCGTTTTAGCTCCGATTAGTGTGATTTTCGCGCTCATGTGTTCATAGTGAAGCGTAGATTATTTCTAGAACCTTTATTTGTATTGTTTCTATTGTTTGGTATACTGTTCTAATATATTATTATTTGTTTGCATGTATTGCCATGCGTGCATGTTTGTGTGGTGATTCGCGTCCAGTCGGTGAGCCTTTCGCGTTGGACTTCGAGTACGAGGAGGACTTCCAGGGACAGGACTCGCAGCAGCAGCAGCCACCTTTTGAGGAAGGCAAGTTATAGCACGGACAATCCTTGCTACCTACTCACCTTGTATTAAATTATTTCATACATGCATGTGTCTAATTTGATGTACCAGTAAGGTTGTACCTAGTTTGATTCTCCTATTCTCTGATTACCTTGGGTTTATGCATATGGGTAGATCTTTGCTAAGCGCAGCTACTATTACCATTATCTAACTGTTAATTTTGACTTAATGGTTCACTTCAACATTAAATGATAAAACTTGCCTTTTAGCAACTTGGTTTAGGGAACTAGAGCATGTGCTTCGTGCTTTGTTCTAGTGTCCCACCATAAGGTCCGGTTCTTAAAGCGGCAACCCAGGAGCCTGTCGCCACCGCTAGAACTATTATGGCTCTGGTCTTGGTTAAGTAGCTTGTACGTCTCTAGCTTGCCAGTGGTTACCGGTGGGGCTGATGGCGTTATGGGAAGCAAGGCACGGGGTGTTTCTTGATTCCACCGAGGACGGTAGCCCCGTCGGCTAGGTCTCGTTAGACCCAGTCCCGTCTTGGGAGTCCCTGCGATGGAGAACTCCGCACGTTGCGCATTGTTGGGTACGATGCCCGCGCTCTGGATGCCATTGACCCCCTTATGGCGTGACTACGTAAGCGTAAGTCAATCTCGGTGCCTAGAGTCTCACCACCTTATTGTACCTTAGCGGCCACTGTCTTGTTAGGGTGTCTTGTGAAAAGCCTCGTAGCGTCCCTATGCAAAGTTCTTTTGAGCTTTTACGCGACTGGTGGGTAAAGGGCGAAACCTCTACAGAGTGTAAAATCTATCATGATAGCTTTGCTTAGGGTCACGAGCGGTCTGGATCCTTTTTGATTAGAAGATGATGTTTATTTATGTTTATTGTCACTTATACTTTATTAATTGGGTTGCAACTGGGTTCCTTTCACTTGGATAATGTTAAAATGCACCAACTAAAAACGCTAATGTAGTTAAGCCGTGTCTAGCCTTATTTTGAGCCTTCATACCCGTGCTATACTTGCTAAGTAAATGTTTACTTACAATTTTCATTTATTTAACAAAATCACGGATGGGTAAACAGATTGGGATGTGCATGAGTCTACTGTTGAGTTTCCAGAAGACTTGTCGTACTACTGAGTTGTGATCTCCTAGTCAGAGTCCCTGTGGATTGCGGCTCCATTAGTTTGAGAGTTTATTAGTCTTCCGCTGTATTTGGTTAGTTTATTTATGATGCACTCTGATGTAAAACTTTATTTACATAACGACTTTATTAAAGCATATGTTCTCTGTTTATCATATCTGTTCGCTATATGTGTATTTGGACTTCCTAGGCACACATATGGTCGCATTCGGGTTTTGTGAAAATCCGGGTGTGACAAAACTCCACACAAATGTTCGGAAACTCTGCACCAGTCCGGAAACTCCACACAAATGTCCGGAAACTCCACACCTTTCAGAACAGCCTGCGCAAGGATCTGATTAAAGCCAAAACTGGAACAAACAAACTCCAAATCTCGTGAGATTTGGTCAGTAGCTTTCTGCAACCATGGTGACTCTTTGCCCAAAAGATCTTTCCAAAAATATCAAGACTTCACCATGAATTTCACGAATTCGGTCAAGAACACAAGAGAAGAGAGAGTTGAGAAAAAACTCAAATTCACAAGTGCTTGTGCACGGATTTGCTAGGGGATCATCCTAGATGTTCTTGCACATTTCTCAGAACCAAGTTCCTCAAAGAATCGCGCCCAAAAACTTGGCCAATCAAGAGATCAAAAAATTCACCAAAAATAGCTCCAAAATCAGCACACGAGATTTGAAGAACTTCTTCAATTGATTCACGAGGACAACATCTGTACAAGGCTAGGAAGCCACCGACATCCTCCCTCTCTTGTGGGAAAATCGAAACAAAGAGTAATTACCCTCTCCTATCTCTCATCTCCTCTCATATGAAGCACACCCTAGCCTAGGAAAAACAAAGAGCAAATGAACTAGGGTTCCAAGAGTTGTCTGCCATCTACCACCTAGGTGAGTATATATAGCCGTCGCAGAAAGACTAAACTACCCTTACAACATAAAACTAAGATACACGCCCTCATGGGCAAAACGGAAAAACTGCAGATATTTTCCTCTGGCTAGGCATGCATCCATCTGGAGTCGCTTTCCCCCAACGCAACCTCCGAGATCATGTCGCGTGTCCTCCGCTTCGAAGCTTCCCGACGCCCAGACTGAAACCGATCAGACCGGTTCTGCAAACTGGCCAGACCGGTCCTGGCACCCCGGGTCCGTCGGCCTTGGTTTTGTGGCCCAAACCAAGAAACCCGCCTCCTCTGGTTTTGTGGTGAACCAGTAAACCCCGCGCATTTGGTCCGGCCTCCACGCCAAGCCTCGAGCACGCCAAGCCTTTCACCTCCGGCTCCCGGACGGTCTACTCAGTTTATCCTCGTTCCTTGACTCGGCTGCGCCCACTGTACCGGCCCAAACATTTCATCCATGTTGCATTGCTTGTTCTTACACCATGTGAACCGCACTTGATCCCACTGGCCACCGGGTCCCTCGAACCAAGCCTACTTGTCTCACCACTCCTGGGAGACCGCTCTGGCTAAGACCTTTCATGCCTGTTCTTCACCTGCACCAATGCAAACCAAGCCGCATCATACATCTGCAATACTTGAGCTAAGGTGAACGTCAATCCACACCACATTGTCAATCACTCATCATAAGGAAAGCGACCATCCTCTCGGTCCCTCGGACACACATGGTCCTCAGGAGGATGACGGTTGAGTAGCCAGCCTAGTAGCATGAGCCACTCTGGCAGCCAGTGCCACAGTAGTCACCACCAAGGCCGCAGTATCCATACTGGCTGCAGCAGAGGTTGTTGTTGCACGTCGCACCACTAGCCTAATTGCCGCACTGCTAGGCACGCATGAATTAGTTGTCGCTCGCCCTTTCGTTCCACCCAAGGTAGCAAGGTAATTTACTTATAGCATGGTACGCCAGTACGATGACTGTTACAAATGTCTTTGGGCAATGGCTTCGAATTTCATAGCTCGGCAGCAGTACAAACACATGAGGATGTAAGGCTGCCTGCACAGGCTTTCGGGAAGCCAGCCTCCCTGCAGGAACATTTAGCGCAATCAACTGCTGCACCAGGAGCCGGTAAAGCCCACGGCAAAATGCCAGAGGCCACTAGCAACATTTCTAGCGGGGTAGCGGCGCCGCGCTATCCACTGACGTGGCGTGGGGCCTGTGGCCGGCCGCCGCCAACTGCTCGGAGCCGGTGCCGTGGAGAGAGAGAAGGGGAGGAAGGCGCCGCTCGGAGGAGAGGGATAAGGAGGGGCGGCGCGGAGGAGAGGGAGCCGTGTGCCACCACCCACCGCCGCGCCGCAACCTGCCCACCGCCGCTGCTGCCGCTGTCCGCCCCGCCGACCCGCCTGCCACTGAGCTGCCCACTCGGCTCCACACCTCTGCCCCACGTAGAGACTCCGTCGTGCCCCACCGTGCGCCTTGCCGCGCCGCGACCTGCCCACCGCCGCTACTGCCGCTGTCCGCCCCGCCGACCCGCCTGCCATTGAGCTGCCCACTCGGCTCCACGCCTCTGCCCCGTGTAGAGACTCCGTCGTGCCCCACCGTGCGCACCACGCCTATTGATGGCCCGGGCCAGGTCGGTCAGGGACGACGCGGAGGAGATCGAGGAGGTGGAGGCGACGAGGAGCGCGACGACCTTGTTCGCCCCGTCGCGCACCGCAAGGTGGAGTGGGGTGTCGAGCACGGTGAGGAGACGTGGAGGAGCATGTTTCCCCCAGCCGTGGCTGTGGACTCGAGGTCTGGGGCGGTCGGGTCCGCCAGGAGCGCCTTGATGAGCCACCGCTCGTCGCCACTGCGCGCTGCGCGGAGGAGCACGGGGCTCATGGTCGGCGGCGGTGGTGGGGGAGGGGAGCGGGCGGCCGTGCAGAAGTCAAGGCCGCCGCGGCGACGTCCGCCGGCGTGGCGAGGCGGAAGGAGCAGCAGAGGGATGGCGTGGAAGGGACAGAGGGAGAGGAAGTTGCGGGGGGAGGCTGGGGTGGCGTGGGGGTGCGGCGGTCGGAGGTGGGAGGGGGTGGCATGGGAGAGCGACGGGGGGAGGCGGGGGCGGCGCGGCATGGGGGTGTGGAGGCGGAGAGAAGGGAGGGAGGGAGGAGAGAGAGGGGGTAGTTGGAGTAATAAAAATGAAAACCAATAGGACATGTGGGGCCCAATACGCCATATTTGGTATAGAGGAAGAGTACAGAGGAGAGATGGGTGCGAGAGAAATTGAGGTAGAGGAAAAAATCTCGATGACTGAAATAAAATATTTTTTAGGGATAGAAATAGAGTAACATGAGTGCGGAGAGCCTAAGAATTCAAAAGGATTAGAATCTTGGCAGACACACTGTCAAATAACAACAGTTGAACAGAGTAGTACAAATCAAAGAATTTCAAGGCACTGCAACACATCGTCGACACAATGTCTAGATGTCGGACTTGAGGTCCTCAACTAGAATCTAGACAACGTTTAACATAGTACTGAGCGTTTAACATAGTATCCGGAAAAGCCAAACCCTTGGACAAATGATCTTTTTATACTAGTAGTTCTTATAGACGATATAGAATAGCTAGCTCTTAATGATGATAATGTCTCAGGCTTTGGAGTAATAGGTGTTATATCTGGAAAAGCCAAACCCTTGGACGAATGATCTTTTTATACTAGTAGTTCTGATAGAGGATATAGAATAGCTAGCTTTTAATGAAGATATTGTCTCAGGATTTGGAGTAATAGGTGTTATGATAAAGGCCCTACATATATTTAATACACAAATTAAAGTTCCAAATAACCGCTGGAAACTATTTTTGTTATGAGACACTAACACAACTAACACTACTAGTAGAGAATTCTTTATTTGTCTTGGTTCTAAAATCGAAACTAAAAGGACTCTTTAGTTTTAGTTGGTAGGGCCTCCGGACCCTGAAAACTAGTTGTCCAAGAACCGGATCGTAAGTTAAAGAACAACGCATCTTATGTCGCCCTTGTTGTCACTCCTCACCACCACACTGGCGGCGTGGCTCCTTGTGGTCGGCACACCTAAGCATGGCATACCCTTGCAGCCGGTGCCACTGCACCCCCTCTTTGGGCTCCGGTGTAACCTGCCCATCTCCCTCGTCATGTCGGCTCCCGCCGGCCCATCCTCCTAGCTCCCTCCCGCTTTCGCCTGCACCGAGGGACCAGTTGTATCATCGGTCATCCGAATAGTCCAGTGCCATCCAAGATGATCCCGACGTCCCGGAGAGTTTTTTTTTTGAGAAACACAGTACATACATAAACACTCACAAACACACACGTAAACTCACCACATATAAATATACGCACGTAATTCTACCCCTACGAACACCTCCGAGAGACTGAGCCAGCAGATCTCAAGATTGACGAAGTCATTACTAGTGTCCCGCTGCCGACGGAAAGATCGCCTACCATGAAAGAATAACACCGGTTAAATCCTGAAATAAATTCAGAGAAATGCGACACTGGTGCTGAGTCGAAGACTTAAACCCTGTTGACAGGTTCCACCACAAGGAATCTTATTAGCTCTTATCTCTGCATCACTGATGAGGTCAGGATACAGCCGTTCAAAGGAATGTAGGACATGTACCTGACTACCTGAGTTAGGTCGCAGTGAAGTTTCTAATGCCTATAATTAGATTTACCTTTACGAGAGATTGATCCTGTGAATTTCATTGCTTTTCTTCTATGTTGCCAGCTTATTTTCAGTCTGGCATCCTATTTACTGTGCAAAAGGAGTTTTGGTCCTTATGAATATCCAAGCATGTTATTCCATCTTCTTCGGTTAGAGGATGATATGGCAACTTTACTGATGCCATCTTATTTTTGGCAAGGTAGGAAAAGGTGTTACAAACATACAAGCTTCCACGCCGCCCTGTCCTTTTGCATTGGTGGTGTATGAAGACTGAACTGCTTGGAAAAGTACATATCCAAGCTACAGGTGATAAACATTACAAATGATAAGTTCCCAATCTTCTGATTTTCAATGTTGATTTATCATCTGTTTAATTTTTCGTAATTTAGCTCTGAGAAGGGAAGTGGCATGGTTGTTATTGATGCAAATTTTGGGACTGGATATATATGTTCGGTTGCGACCTCAAAATTATTTGTGTACTTCAACCATTCTCTATATGATTCTTACGATCTTCCCTGTAAATATGTCCACGAGAAACACATTCCATATCGTGATAATGAATTTCTGCTTTATATATAAATTAGATTTACCTTTTATATAGTCTGAAGCACCTCCCTGGATTTGCACCAACTAAGTAATGCCAATAGTTTGTTTTATTTTGAGTAAATTCCCTATTTGACACCGATATAATGACTTTTCCTTTCTCGGCTCTTAAAAAAATTTCGTTCCTTATTTGACACTCATTTTAACTTTCATCCCCAAAATGACACCGACGTCATTGTACATACTAACAGTGTTAAGTGGCACTTAAAAAGACTATTTTGCCCCTCATATGATTATGTGACTATTTTACCAAATTTGACGTACTACCACTGCACAACTTTTGCATCATTTATCAAGCTTTTATTATATTGACTAAATTTCCTGTTTTGTTTGTTTTTTTCACCAATTTTGCATCATTTATAATCAGGTTTGCACGTGACAAATAAGCAAATAGAACAATAGCATGAGGACCACACATACATGAAATATGCATAAGTAATTATCAGCTAATTTTTGGAACATACATAATGTTCACACATGCAAACATCAGGATCAATCTAGCTAGATGGAGGACTTCTATTTAATCCATGTGATCGGCAAAATTAACTCAAATCTGACATACCAGAAAGAAAGTAGGAAAAAATAGAAAAACTAGGAAGCAAGCAATACACAAGGGTTGGATATATGCCTAAGAGCCAATCGAATTGGGCTTGTTTATGGGCTTGATCCACGAGGGATTAGGTTAACTGATAGGGCCCATGAGATGGCAGCCCATTAGTACGTCCTATATATATGTGGGAGGGGCTAGGGGTGCAAAGACCAGTCGTTGACGCCCCCAAACCCTAACAGTGCTCGGCGCTACAGTAGCCGCGTGGTGAACAGTGCCATGGTGAACAGTGTTTTCTGCGGTCCTTCTTCCATCTATATCCTTCAGATCGCAGCCATACGTGAGGTGCTAGTACAGCTACGTTCGGCGTTCCATCTTCGTACGTGTGGATACCTCAGAGGTGTTGCGCTTGGAGCACAAGGACAAACCACACGTGCAGGACCGGTCGGATGTGAGCAACTGCACGGCACGACCACTTCGACGCGTTCGTCTACATCGAGACGGCTTCCGCTGCATCTGCGCGTCTAGTGGTAACGATCCGTGATCTATAACTGTTGTTTTTCCTATTTTGGGGTAAACGAGTTTTTATATGTGCTATCGTAGTCTCTTCGTTTCCCTTTAGTGGTATCAGAGCCATAGCTGTCTCGTTATAGGTTCGGATGTGTGCATATGGAGATATGCTTGGTTTTAGATGAGTCTCTGATCAGTTCGTGAGTGTCACACCCGGATTTTCATAAAACCCAAATGCGGCAATATGTGTGCCCAGGAAGTCATAGTACACATATAGCGAACAAATATGATAAACAGAGAACATATGCTTGAATGAATTCTTGATTAAATAAAGGTTTACACCAGAGTGCATCATAATTGAACTAACCAAATACAACGAAAGACTATAACTCTCAAACTAAATGGAGCTGCAATCCACAGGGACTCTGACTAGGAGATCACAACTCAGTAGTACGGCAAATCTTCTAGAAACTCAGCAGCAGACTCATGCACATCCCAATCTGTTTATCCATCTGGGATTTTATTGAATAAATGACAAGTGTAAGTAAACAATTACTTAGCAAGTATAGCACGGGTACGAAGGCTCAAAATAACGTTAGACACGGCTTAACTGCATTAGCATTTTTAGTTGGTTTATTTTAACATTATCCAAGTTACTACAAGTGAAAGGAACCTAATTGCGACCCAATTAATATAGTATAAGTGTCATTAAGCATAAATAAACATCATCTTCTAATAAAAAAGGATCCAGGCCGCTCGTGACCCTGAGCAAGGCTATCATGATAGATTTTACACTCTGCAGAGCGCGGGCATCACGTGTGGAGTTCCCCATCGTAGGGACTCCGAGCACGGGACTGTGTCTCACGGGGGCATAGCCGACGGATCACCCGTCCTCGGTGGATCAAGACATACTCTACCCCTTGTTTCCCATAACACTGTCGGCCACTCCCATAACCACTAACAAGCTAGAGACGTACATGCTACTTGACCAAGACCAGAGCCATAATAGTTCTAGTGGTGGCGACAGGCTCCTGGGTTGCCGCTTTAAGAACCGGACCTTATGGAGGGACACTAGAACAAAGCACGAAGCACATACTCTAGTTCCCTAAACCAAGTTGCTAAAAAGAAAGTTTTATCATTAACGTTAAAGTGAACCATTAAGTCAAGATTATCAATTAAACAATGGTGAAAGTAGCTGCGCATAGCAAATATTCTAAACATATGCAAAAACCCAAGGTAAACAAGGATAGGATAATCAGATCTAGGTACAGCCTTAATGGTACATCAAATTAGACACATGCATTTATGAAATAATTTAGTACAAAGTGGGTAGGTAGTAAGGATTGTCTGTGCTATAGCTTGCCTTCCTCAAAGGGCGGCTGCTGCTGCTGCTGTGAGTCCTATCCCGGGAAGTCCTCGTACTCGAAGTCCAATGCGAAAGGCTCACCGACTGGACACGAATCACCACACAACCGTCCATGCAAGCCAATACATGCAAACAAATAATATTATATTAGAACAGTACAACAAACAATGGAAACAGTACAAATAAAGCTGTTAGAATTAATCTACGCTTCACTACGAACACATGAGCGTAAAAATCACACTAATCGGAGCTAAAACGGAAAAGATATGGCAAATCTAAGATCTAGGGACCTGCTGGCAAGTTTTAAAAGTTTCTAGGGGCTTATTTGTGAAAAACCAGGGACTAAAACATCATTTCATATAAAAACTTGAGGGCCTACGCGTAAAAACAACATATCTGGACCGCGGGTTCTAATATTTAAAAGCTCAGGGGGTTTTCCATAAAAGAAAGGACCTATGTGCAATTACTTTTGAACTACGGTGGACTACGGGTTGATTTGTGGAAAAGGCAGGGGCTCTTTAGCAAAAAGCACCGAGCAGACCAGTACGCTGAGTGTTTGACTTGGGGCGGGGGGTCTGTGGGCCATCGGATCTAGATCCGATGGCGCGGATCCAGCCGTGCGGTGGGGGTCGCCGGCAGGGGGGAGATGCGGCGACGCCGCCGGTTTCTACGGCGGGAACTCGCCGGAGCAAGGCGAATCTCAGGCTAGGGGGCGCCATTGGCCCTGGGATTTGGTCCTACGGGCTCAAGGGGCCATGGCGAGTTCAGCTAGGGCCTTGGTGACAGCCGGAATCGGTCGGGGCGGCCGGACGGCGGTGAACCGCGGTGGGGCTCGCCGGCGAGGGTGGGAATGGGTGCTATAGCGCCTAGTTTTGGGCGTGGCTTTGCTCGGGAGCATCAGGGGAACATGGCAAGCTTACTGTTGGCGGTCGTTACAGCCCAAATCCGACCACCAATACTCGGGAATAAATGAGGTTTTATGCAACATTCCATGTACTTAGGTTTTATTTCTAATAAAGTTCCACGAGTTTTGGTGAGTGTCACTTGTGCAGGTACAACTACGACAAATACGCGCTATTGGGGCCAAAAATGACCGAATCGGCCGAACGACTCCGTTCGGCCGGTTATCCCCCTTAGCCGGGCATGCCACCGGGAGTCGTCCACATCAACGAGCACCAAATGAACACGACAAACGATACATGGACGACACCAACTCATCCCGGAGCACCGCCACATCAACCTAGGCCCACACAGCACGAAGTACACCACCAGAGGCCGGCCCAGGGAGTCCACACTGCAGAGGCGGTGCAGGGGGGCAGGCCTGGGCCTCTGGCCCAGTTCGGGTGAACTGGAGGGTTCGGCCGAACCGCCCCCAGCTGCCAAACCGACACTGGGGCTGCATCCTGGCCCTTGGTGGCCGAGGCGGTGCATCCCTCGGTTCGGGCGAACTAGGTAGTTTGGCCGAACCGAGGAATTCGGCCGAACCGCCTCTCTGCCGCCTCTGGTTGCCTTGGCGGCTACCCTGCCTACAACCGACCTTTGGAGCTATAAATAGAGGGTTGCTCTTCACTTGTAAACACACACCAAGCCAAGGAGCTCATTTCCACTTTCATTCTAGTAGAGTTAGGATAGTTTAGTTGGGAGTTAGAGTTGAGTCGAGTTTTGCCTCGGAGGTTCCGGAGTCGTCTTCAGAAGCTCTGGTAATAGCTCTTGTATCTTTTACTTTACCTTTTGTAAGACATTGAGTATCAATATAGTTATCTTTATCACTTTGCCTTTGTCATTTATATCTTGCTTCTACTTTATTCTAGTAGCAAATATATCTTGTTTAGACTATAGTCAGTTATAGTTCTAGTGCTTGTAGCCTTGTTTTAAGTCTTTGTCTTGGCTGGTTCTTCGATCTTGCTTGATACTGGAGGTGAACTGCCACCAAGAGTATTGACAGGGTTGCTTGCTCTTGCTAGCAGAGTAAGTAGTCATTGTCTAGTGTAGGAGTGGTTCCTAGACTAGTCAGTGGCCTTAGTTTATTCCCGTCGCAACGGAGGTGGTAGCCGGGAGGTGGTGACAGCCCTTTCGGTCTTCGTAGCCCATCACGTTAGTTCCGGTCCGTAGGATTCCCCAGTTGGGAAATAGTGGCACCCCTTCTCATCCCTTTCTGTGTGTTCACCGGTTCCCTTGTCCCGAAGCTAAGACATTAGAGTTATCCCAGATCTCCTAGTGCTGGTTCTGTAGCCGCTGTATCTCTAAGCTAGAGTGACATAGGTAGATAAAGAATCCAGGAGTCCTCTATCTCTTCTCGTTGTCCTCCCAGCTACCTATCTCTTCTCTCCCTTACCTGAGTATCCCTTGAGCTGTGTGTCCGGTATATCCACTCCTATCCAATACCGTTATCCCCCGTCTTGTTTAGTTGTGTACCCTTCTCTGATAGTCTCGAATATCTGTTCACTAGTAGTCTTGCCAAAGCTTCCCTGCGGAAATATAAATTACGATACCTCGGGATACTCCCAGATGAAGTGCTACAGCGGTGATTCTGTGCGCTTGCAGAATATTTCTATATTTTACTAAGCCATAAGAAAAACCACTGAAACACTCCTTACCCCAGTACCAGGATTCTCAATTCTGATATTGGATCGTAAGAAGTGCTAACAAGCATTTCTGGCGCCGTTGCCGGGGAAGTCTTTGGCTAGATTACTTTTGAACTTTTATCTTGAGCTATCTTAGTTGAGTACCGCTACTCAAGCGGGTTTATCCTTGCTCTGTTCGTTGGTCTTTGTGGAACAGAGCAGTGCATGACTCGTTTCCAACTACCGTCAAACCTCCAAGAAAATCTGGAGTCACTTGTGAGGAAAGTACGACCCCGTGTTGTACCTCCTCAGAAGCAACTCCTCCCGACGAACCCAGTCCTTCCCGTCGTTGACCAGGCTACATCGAGGATGGCAACCAAGACGATCCGTGAGTTCTCCGCTCCATCAAGCGAGAACGTACGTGTCGGACCAGCTCCGCCAGTTGAAGATGGTAACTTCGAGCTGAAGCCAGCCCTCATCAACATGGTACAGGCTAGCCCATTATGCGGCAAGCCACACGAAGATGCCAATGCTCATCTCCAGCATTTCCTGGAGATTTGCAACACCTTCACCATCCGCGGAGTAAGTATCGATGCCATTCGCCTTCGTTTATTCCCATTCTCATTATTAGGCAAGGCGAAACAATGGTTTTATGCTAACCGCGAAGCAATAGACACCTGGGATAAATGCACTAGCGCTTTCTTGCTAAAGTTCTTTCCGGTTGGGAAAACCAACGCCCTCCGGAACAAAATAGCTAGTTTCTAGCAGCTAAAAGATGAAACAGTCCCGGAGGCATGGGATCGCCTCCAGGACTATATTTCTACTTGTCCTCACCATGGTATGCAGAGTTGGTTCATAATCCAAACTTTCTATCACGGGCTGAGAAATTCTGCCCGTGAGTACCTGGATGCTACTGCTGGAGGCTCGTTCTTCTCTCTTGAGGAGAGTCGTGCGAAGGCCCTCATAGAGAAGATGGTCGAGAACCAAGGTTGGTCCGACGACCGGACTCAACCAAAGACCCGAGGAGTTCACCAAGTTGAAGCTCTGGACATGCTCGCTGCCAAGATGGACCTCCTGATGAAGAAACTGGAGGCCCCTGCTCAAGAAACGGTGCAAGCCATGGACGCTCACATGACCTGCGAAGTCTGTGGCAACACTGGCCATTCGGGGAATGACTGCCCCGAAACGCGAGAAGATGCCCACTATGTCAACAACTCCAACAACAATGGGTACCGACCGAACAACTACGGCAACCAAGGCTGGAAGCCGCGCCCAAACCTCCATTTTGAGAGGCCTCAACAAGGTAACAATTTCAATTCCAGCAATTTTAATAACCAGCCGTCTCTTAGAGATCTTGTGTTTGGCCAGATGAAAATAACTGAAAACATCAATAAAAAGCTTGCTGCTAATGATAAAACTCTGGAAAGCATAGACTTTAGGATGGAATCGGTTTCTTCCGCCATGAAAAATCAGCTGAGCTTTAATAAAATGATAGAAACTCAAATTGCTCAGTTAGCTGTTTCTTTGCCCTCACCCATAGCGGGGAAATTCTCTGGGCAACCAGACAATTGCACCCGTGAAAAGGTTAAAGCGGTCACCACGAGAGGGGGTAAGACCACTCGGGACCCGCCATATCCTGACAGTGCAGGTAAAAAGGTAGCCACTACAGAAAGTGATAGCGAAGAAGAGGAGGCCACAGCAGAACCACAGAAGACAAGTCCACAGAAGGAAGCAAAGGCAGCCCCTCACGAGTTTTATGAACCAAATGTGCTACCGTTCCCCAGAAGATGCCATAAGCCGACGGTGGACGAACAATTCAGCAAATTTGTTGAGGTAATTCGAAAGTTATATGTCAATATCCCATTGCTTGAAGCTATGCAGGTTCCCACATATGCCAAGTATCTGAAGGACATCCTCAACAATAAAAGGGCACTGCCAACCACCGAGGTAATTAAACTAATCGAAGCATGTAGTGCGGCTATCTTGAACAATCTTCCAGAAAAGAAGAAGGATCCAGGATGCCCTACCATCGCATGTTCGATCGGGGAGCAGCACTTCAACCATGCCCTGTGCGATCTTGGAGCAAGTGTCAGTGTCATGCCCAAGGTAGTGTTTGACAAACTGAACTATTCTTCTTTGTCCCCTACAACCATGTATTTGTAGCTAGCGGATCAATCGATTCGCTATCCCGCGGGAATAGCCGAAGATATTCCGGTGAAAATCCGGGAATTCTTCGTACCCGTGGACTTCGTGGTGCTCGATATGGAGGTCGACACGAAGACACCTCTCATCCTCGGGAGGCCATTTCTGAGCACCGCCAATGCAAACATCGACGTAGGAGCCGGAGAAATCAGCCTGAACATCAACGGCAAGGAAGAAAAGTTCGCGTTCAAGCCCAGGGTGGAGAAATGCTCTCAGGTATGCACTGATTTAATTCAAAATTCCAATAACCTGGAGCAGGTCAACGTGGTTGCATCCGAACCACAATCTTCAGAGACACCGATCCCACCGCCACCGACACCGAAGAAGAAGAACAAGAAGATGTGGCCGAAGAAGGTTGCATCATCCGAGTCATCCACTCCGGGACCGAACGATGACAAAAGCAACTGAAGACAGGAGAAGTCCCGCTCACGGACTTAAAAGCTGAGCTCTCACCGCGAGGAAAACCGGTATGTATCCCATATTTCCCTTCCAATTTTTAAATTCTCAATTGCATTTTCATGTTTCCCTTTCCAAAATAAATGAACCACTTGAGTAATTAATTTGAGAGAGAGTAGAAAATTCTGCAAGCTTGCTTAGAAATAATTGGACACATGCTGAAATTTTACCTAGGGTGGATGTAATTGGTAACTTTTATCATTTTCATCCCTTCTAGAACATCTCCAATTATTTGCCATCACCACCAACCAGCACCAAACATGTCTACCCCACTAAAATTGGCTGCACACTCACCAATTATCACAAACATGGCAGCATGGGGGTGACTACACTAAAACCAACTTTGGTCATGTCAAGTTTGCATCTTACCTACCACTAAAAATCACTCACATGACCTGGGGGATTGTTGGCCACACAAAAATTTGTGGAATCAAAGCAAGGGGAGGTGCTCCACTCAGGGAGGAGTGGACTAGCCACCAGGGCCTGGTTCGCCCGAACCACCCAGTTCGGCCGAACCAGGGACCTGCCTCCCCTCGGCCTATAAGTACTGGTGTGTTGCATGCTTGCTCTCACACACTCATACACTCTGAAAAAAATTCTGCTAGGAGCTCTCTCCCTCTCAAGTTCTTTGCTCTAGTGCTTGCTCAAGTTCTCCCTAAGTTCTTGCTCAAGTTTTGGTTCACTTGCATCACTAGAAAATCCCAAAAAAAAATATTTGCTTTTGTTGTGATCTTTGTGCTGAAATTCTGGACAATTTTGTGGTGGTCACCGACACCCACAAGAACAACTAACCTTTTGTGGTGGTTTTCATCCCTGCAAGAACGACTAACTATCTCGAACAACTGACTTGATTTTCTTGTGCTAACCATATATATATTCAGTCCTTCGGGTAGTTGTTGTTGCACTAACCTTTTGCAGGAATCATGTCGAAGTTCTTCACCTCGCTCCATCGTTCCGCCTGGCTAGGCCGACGATCGGACGATGCTGGGAGTTCCCCAGCTCCGCCCCGAGGCTCGAGCCGGATGGACACGGACGAGCACGGAGCAGCCGGCTCGGGATGGGGCCATGCCACGCCCCGACCAGGCAACTCTTGAGCGAGAGTGACATCAACCTTAGAACAGAAAGGGAGCAGAACACCTTCAACGAGCTTCGGCTGAAAGAGTTCGAGCACACCCGTGTGTTTGAGCAAGATTTGCTCAGGGACACGGGGATGAACGTAGAGTTTACAGAAATCTTCCAGGCCATTGGCTGGGAGAATTTCTGGTACATCAACGAAGAAGGTTCGTACCTGCTCACCCTTGAATTCCTCTCAACTTTGGTTTC
Organism: Echinochloa phyllopogon; assembly: GCA_033239725.1. NCBI lineage: Eukaryota > Viridiplantae > Streptophyta > Magnoliopsida > Poales > Poaceae > Echinochloa > Echinochloa phyllopogon. The sequence continues at coordinate 13,602,926 of BTCW01000015.1, read as the reverse complement.
TGAAACTGGGGGGATTCGTTTTCGGTTCTTCAACCAAGAGTTCTTCTGCTCTTGGAGGGATTTTAGTTCGGGTCTTGGATTTTCAAGCCGTTGTTCCTTAGACCCGAACAAAGCGCTTAAAAGATTTGACCGGGTGGCATTTTGGAAAAAGATTTCGGGGGATACCAACTGTCATGCGCCACACACGAACAGCATACATAACCCCACTTTGCGTTTCATGCATCGTTGGGTGTCTATGACGGTATTCCCCCGGGCAGATTTGCGCCCTGTCAACACCATCGAGTTGCGGGTTCTTTTTGCCATGGTCAAGCAGATTCCCTATTCACCTGTGAAAGACATGGTTGGTCACTGGCTGTCTCATATTTCTCGTGCGGGTAGCATGGCGATGACTTCTCTAGTCACTCGCCTCGCAATCTGGGCGTCCTCCGAGGCACCCGGCTCACGTACATCGAGACAGCGCGTTCCGTCGTGGATGCCGAGCACTTCGTGCAGGCCCACATGATACGGCGGACGCCTGACGCAACGCTGGCAATGATTTACCGTGGATATACAACTGAAGTGCATTTGCCCTGTGCAGCACTAAGGTTGTATACCACGCCGAAACTAACTCTTCAGTTGAGGACCGAGTCGGACGATTCTCTACCTTGGAGAGAGCCCGCTCGGCACAGCGTTGCAGGTGACGGATCCGTCACGAGGGGACGAGCCAGGCGTGATGCTGGGCTCGCCACCTCACAGGAGCCGGAAGATGCACCACAAATGCCGCACCGACACACTTCCGCTTTTGAGGCCACCTACAACACGTACACCGGCACTGGGACGTCCGGAGCAGGAGGCTCCGGGCAACACCAGGAGCCGAACTACTTCACCTCAGGACGCTGGGACCACGGCCAGGACACGGACTCTGAGTGGTACGGGAGCCGATATGGAGGGGGATACGACAATGCCTCCCAGCCATACTACCCCGGATACTCACAGTCCGCACGCTTCGACTACGGCCGGGAGCTCTCCTACATCTCCGACCGAGTCAAGCTCATCGACGACCGTACCCGAGAGATCCAGGACACACTAGCCCGCCATTCTCAGTACCATCAAGAGAATTGCGGGATGGTGGCGTCCATCTAGCATGACGTCCACGAGCAAGCGAAACAACTGAGCCACTACCTCTCAAGGCTCAACCCCTACCAGTGAAAGTCCAAGCTTGGGGGAGGACCCCCCATCAGGTATGTCCCGATTTATCCAGCACTTTGATCATTTAATTTCCTGTTTCATTTCCCTTCATGATAATTTGCAGTTAAAAAATGAAAATACCAAAAATATTTCCCTTAAACAATATTTCCCTTGAATAAAAATAACTCCCAACTATGCATGGAATGAATCATATGCCTCTCACCTTGGAAATGATGAATAGTTGCTCTGTCATTAATTTTGCAAGTACTTTGCTTCAACTAGTTGATAGATTGTGCTTGAGTTATTTGGCATCAGTAAAAATGATCCTGAAAACCTTGTGGGAGCACATGCTTTATTCCAAGTCTAAGTTGTTGTGGGGATTGATATAGTGAGAGTTTGGTTAAATTCTATTTTGCTTTTAGTACGGGGAAAATCTCGGAAATTTATGCTTTCAAAATAAAACAAGTTCCTCATTGGTCAAAATACCTACCAGAGCCATATGATAAGCTTAGTTGAAAATTTCTACTCATATGCTGCTTGTTATCTTAGTGAGCTTTGTCAAATTGTTGTGATCTTTGAGTGAAGCTTTCATATTCTTAAAGATCGAGACCCACGTACACACACCACCTCTCACTTGCAATTCCTACACTGGGAGTTAGCAAACAATTTCCATCATCCATCCACAAAAATAAATGCTCCATGTTCTATGATTTCCCTCTCCAAATATTCTTGATAGAGACATGGGCTATGCAAAAAGCATGCCAAAGAAGCATGGCAAAAATAAGAGAAAAAGAAAAGCATGCCAAAGAGCATGGCAAAGAGAAGGAGAAAAAGAAAAGCATGCCAAGTGGCATGGCAAAAATATAAGAATAAAAGATAGCCCATGTTCTCGAAAATAAATCAAGGAGAGGGAAATTCATCCAAGGAGTTCCACCATATTCCACTCCACCATTCCACCATATTCCACTCCACCATTCCACCATATTCCACTCCATTCATATCCAAACACTTGCACGTCTCGATCTTAAGATGTGATTTGTCTCCTCTGAGATCCGGTCTTTGACTTAGCAAAATATAAGATGCATGCATGCCTTCATCCTTTGTCTCTGAGCCACACAAAAAGCCATATTAGATGTTAGGATGAAAAGAAGGCACAAGCCTTTGGTGACGATTCAAATACACTTGAGTGATTGAGTGTGCCAATGAGGAACAATTTGTAGTTTTCAAAACTTATGAAAAACTCCGAGATGGGATCCTGAAAAGAGTAGAGTGGAATAAAACTGAGTTTAAACTGTTCGTCCTTTCAACCGCCCAAGATAAGGAGATTGCTATAAGCCCCATAGGTAAAAAGGTGATTTGAAACTTTGCCTATAATTCAAGTATTTTTTGAAGACTAGTTGTTTATAAAGTTACCTGCAAAAGAAATGACATTATAGCAACTCCTAATCCACCGAGCGTAAGTTTATATCTTTGCTCGAGGACGAGCAAAGAGCTAAGCTTGGGGGATCTTGTTGGCGGTCATTACAGCCCAAATCCGACCACCAATACTCGGGAATAAATGAGGTTTTATGCAACATTCCATGTACTTAGGTTTTATTTCTAATAAAGTTCCACGAGTTTTGGTGAGTGTCACTTGTGCAGGTACAACTACGACAAATACGCGCTATTGGGGCCGAAAATGACCGAATCGGCCGAACGACTCCGTTCGGCCGGTTATCCCCCTTAGCCGTGCATGCCACCGGGAGTCGTCCACATCAACGAGCACCAAATGAACATGACAAACGATACATGGATGACACCAACTCATCCCGGAGCACCACCACATCAACCTGGGCCCACACAGCACGAAGTACACCACCAGAGGCCGGCCCAGGGAGTCCACAGAGCAGAGGCGGCGTAGGGGGCCGGCCTGGGCCTCCGGCCCAATTCGGGCGAACTGGAGGGTTCGGCCGAACCGCCCCGAGCTGCCAAACCGACCCTGGGGTTGCATCCTGGCCCTTGGTGGGCGAGGCGGTGCATCCCTCGGTTCGGGCGAACTGGGTAGTTCGGCCGAACCGAGGAATTCGGCCGAACCGCCTCTCTGTTGCCTCTGGTTGCCTTGGCGGCTACCCTGCCTACAACCGACCTTTGGAGCTACAAATAGAGGGTCGCACTTCACTTGTAAACACACACCAAGCCAAGGAGCTCATTTCCACTTTCATTCTAGTAGAGTTAGGATAGTTTAGTTGGGAGTTAGAGTTGAGTCGAGCTTGCCTCGGAGGTTCCGGAGTCGTCTTCAGAAGCTCTGGTAATAGCTCTTGTATCTTTTACTTTTCCTTTTGTAAGACATTGAGTATCAATATAGTTATCTTTATCACTTTGCCTTTGTCATTTATATCTTGCTTCTACTTTATCCTAGTTGCAAATATATCTTGTTTAGACTATAGTCAGTTATAGTTCTAGTGCTTGTAGTCTTGTTTAAATCTTTGTCTTGGCTGGTTCTTCGATCTTGCTTGATACTGGAGGTGAATTGTCACCAAGAGTATTGACAGGATTGCTTGCTCTTGCTAGCAGAGTAAGTAGTCGTTGCCTAGTGTAGGAGTGGTTCCTAGACTAGTCAGTGGCCTTAGTTTATTCCCGTCGCAACGGAGGTGGTAGCCAGGAGGTGGTGACAGCCCTTTCGGTCTTCGTAGCCCATCACGTTAGTTCCGGTCCGTAGGATTCCCCAGTTGGGAAATAGTGGCACCCCTTCTCATCCCTTTCTGTGTGTTCACTGGTTCCCTTGTCCCAAAGCTAAGACATTAGAGTTATCCCAGATCTCCTAGTGCTGGTTCTGTAGCCGCTGTATCTCTAAGCTAGAGATACATAGGTACATAAAGAATCTAGGAGTCCTCTATCTCTTCTCGTTGTCCTCCCAGCTATCTATCTCTTCTCTCTCTTTCCTGAGTATCCCTTGAGCTGTGTGTCCGGTATATCCACTCCTATCCAATACCGTTATCCCCCGTCTTGTTTAGTTGTGTACCCTTCTCTGATAGTCTCGAATATCTGTTCACTAGTAGTCTTGCCAAAGCTTCCCTGCGGAAATATAAATTACGATACCTCGGGATACTCCCAGGTGAAGTGCTACAGCGGTGATTCTGTGCGCTTGCAGAATATTTCTATATTTTACTACGCCATAAGAAAAACCACTGAAACACTCCTTACCCCAGTACCAGGATTCTCAATTCTGATATTGGATCGTAAGAAGTGCCAACAGCCGGGAGGAAAAGGGAGGGGGCTGGGCCGGACCAGGGGGAGGGTGGAGGGGGAGAAAGTGAACCAAAGCAAGAGCTTAGGGGGCAAAAGCGAACTCGGCTAGAATAACTTTTCTAGGATTCAAATAAATGCAAATTAAATTTGAATTTAAACAGAATTTAAATTTCAATTTAACTTACTAACAAACAAAACATAGTACAGCAGCATGAATGCAACAAAAATATTTCTACAACTTATATTTGATTTTAATATTCATAAATAATTTATTTACCCTATATTAATTATGAAGAATTCAAATAAAAGTCAATAAATTACTAAAAATTTTAAACAGGCTAGTTTTGGGTGTTACAGTGAGCTTGCTATGATGGTCGTGTAACGAATTGCTCCAACTGGTCGGAATTCTGCCATCGAAGCTAAGTGATACATGTAAACCCAGTCATGATGAGATTGAGATCAATTGGATTGGTCAAATCGAACTTAGGTCAATGGCTAGGCACATAGTGATGCGCGGCGGTGTAGATTGGATCTGCTACCGGGCCGGGTTTTGCGCGAAAAACAGGTTGTTCGTAAAACAGCCATAACTTTTGCATACAACCTCAGATTGAGACGATTTTTATATGAAATTTCATCTACAGACAATTTTACACATGATTTAGACTGCCAAAGGCAGTTTCGCTAAATTTAGATTTACGAAATTAGGCCGGGAAGATGGAGTTTTCGGTGATTTAAGTTTGGACATCGGAATTGGCTAACTTGTTTTTGCAGATTCATGTGATCGGTATGGCCCTATGTGTATGTGATGGATGTATGTAATTAATCATAACCTGTGTGTCGTGAGTAGGGCAATACGGCTGGAGCCATATGTATTGTCAATTTGATGTAATGGCCTGTGTGCCAACTTGTGATGATCTAATGCGTGGTTGTGTAATTTATTTTACTAGAATGCGTTAGATAGTTCTTGGAGGACTTATCTCTGGAGGATGACATACATGGATCATGGAGATGATGATCATCATGATGGACAGTACAATAAAGATAGAGATCACCATGTGTTAATGGGCCATACCGTGTCATTACTATGTGAATGTCGTTCTTATTGTTTTACTTCTACATATGCGACGATAATGGTTATTTTTCTGCATGCGATGGTAGAAGTAGAACGATCCCTATGCAATGTTTATGTTTTGAATGTCCTCCCAACTAAACCTTGAACCGTCACATGTCCTGTACAATTAGTGGTTGGTCTATAAAATTAGGGTGCCACTATTTTTCCTTGACTAGATGGGTTTGTATTGGATACTTACTCGCATAAAGGGTTGGTTAACTTAGACAAGGTCATCATAACCATTAAGGACCTTGGGGCATAAAGGTTGGGTGCCGAGACATAGAGATGTCACCCAACAATAGGAGTCACATGTGATATGATTAGCAAAGGGTTGCTTACCGATCTACCATGTCTTCTAGCGGTGATGCTAAAGCTCACTAGTGGACTTGTTAGTTGTGGATCCTGAATCGCTAAATATCAATGGAGGGATATTGATTTTAGTGGGAGTAGATTCTGTTAAAATGTTTAATGTATTTTGCTCCGTCATAGATATTTTGTCTTAGTATTTTGCATTATTTTCTGTTGTAGATCAATGGCACCTAGCACACCATTTTCTTTGCGTTCGGTCCTTGAGAAGGATAAGTTGAATGGAACAAACTATGCGGATTGGATCCGCAACCTGAGAATTGTTCTCAGGGCTGAAAAAAGCAAAACACTCTAGAAACACCATTACCAACAAAGGGTGACATTAAGAAAAGCACGGGCAGTAGCCATGTGATGGCAATCTAGAATAAGCCTACCTTTAAGAAAGGTAATTATTGGAATAAGGGTAAGGCTAAAGATGGGATATCTAAGCCAGCACCCATGGCTAAAGCTGGACTAGCTGCTGATAATGAGTGCTTTCACTGTCATGAACTAGGTCACTGGAAAAGAAACTGCAAGTTGTACTTAGCTTCTTTGAAAAGCAAGGGAAGTAAGGGTACTTCCACTTCAAGTACACTTCATGTTACAGACATTTTCCTCGCTGATTCTAGTATTAATTCCTGGGTATTTGATACCAGATCGGTTGCTCATATTTGCAATACGATGCGGGGACTAATAAGAAGTAGAAGCGTGGGAAGAGGAGAAGTTGATTTCCGCGTGGGCAATAATGCAAGAGTTGCTGTGTTGACCGTCGGGACGATGCAACTTCACCTCCCAACAGGATTTATTATGGAGTTGAATAATTGTTATTTTGTTCCTAGTTTGAGTCGAAACATTGTATCTCCTTCATGTTTCATGAAGGATGGTTATGCAATTACGAGTGAAAACAATGGTTGTGTGATCTCTAAGAATGGCATGTTTGTGGCTCTTGCATCCATTGTGAATGGGTTATTTATTTTAAATCTTGATGATTCGCCTATCTGTAATATAAGTGCTAAAAGGCCTCGACTAGATGATTTGAATCATACCTATATATGGCATTATCGTTTGGGTCATATAAGTGCGAAGCGCATGAAGAAGCTCTAATCTGATGGACTTTTAACTTCGTTTGATTTTGAATCATACGAGACATGCGAAGCTTGATTGCTAGGCAAGATGACAAGGGCGTCATTCACAGGTCATTCACAGGTTTTCCAAGCTTGCTTGCTAGGCCAGACTTGTTGGAACTCGTACATACGGATGTGTGTAGACCAATGAGCACGACAGCTAGAGGTGGATTTCAGTACTTCATAACTTTCACTGATGATTTTAGTAGATATGGCTATGTCTACTTAATGAAGCATAAGTCAGAAACTTTTGAAAAGTTCAAGGAGTTTCAGCATGAAGTTGAAAATCAACGTGGCAAGAAAATTAAGGCCTTACGATCTGATCGTGGAGGCGAGTATTTGAGCCACGACTTTAGCACTCATCTAAAGAGTTGCAGAATTGTTCCACAGCTTACGCCACCTGTAAGACCTCAGAGGAACGGTGTGTCTGAGTGATGTAATCGAACCTTGTTGGACATGGTATGATCAATGATGAGCCAATCAGACCTACCGTTATCGTTTTGGGGTTACGCTCTAGAAACAATAGCTTTCACACTAAATAGGGTATCGTCTAAGTCCGTAGATAAGACATCATATGAGATATGGACTGGCAAGACTCCCAGTTTGTCATTTCTAAAAATCTGGCACTGTGAAGTATATGTCAAGAGACATCAGTCGGACAAGCTTACACCCAAGTCGGACAAGTGCATATTCGTGGGATATCTAAAGGAAACAATTGGGTATTATTTCTACAACCGATCAGAGGGCAAAATGTTTGTCGCTAGAAACGGTGTTTTCTTGGAGAAAGAGTTTCTCAAAAGCGAGAAAAGTGGACAGAAGATGTATCTTGAAGAAGTTCGAGATGAGCCTATGAGGAAAGACTTTACGAGTGATGCTAATGTAGCAGAACAAGTTGAGGCACATGTGGCAAGAGAAGAACCACCACAACCATGATGGTCGGAAAGGCCACGTCGCGCAACTAATAGAATGAATCTCCTAGTTACGGGAGAGCACGGCATATTGCTGATGGACAACGATGAGCCTAGGACCTAGGCGGAAGCAATGATGGACCCAGATTCCGAGAAATGGCAAAGTGCCATGAGATCCGAGATAGATTCCATGGGACACAATCAAGTTTGGAACTTGGTTGACCCGCCTGATGGTGTGAGACCCATCGAGTGCAAATGGATCTTTAAGAGAAACAGAGATGTGGACGGAAATGTTCACGTCCACAAAGCACGACTTATTGCAAAAGTTTTTTGACAAGTTCAAGGAGTTGACTACGACGAGACATTCTCGCCAGTAGCGATGCTTAAATCTATTCGTATCATTCTAGCAATAGCTGCATATTTTGATTATGAGATATGGCAGATGGATGTCAAAACAACTTTCCTAAATGGGAACATGAATGAGGATGTATATACGATACAACCCGAAGGTTTTGTCGATCCATCTAATGCTGAAAAAATATGCAAGCTTCAAAAATCCATATATGGGTTAAAGCAAGTATCTCAGAGTTAGAACCTTTGTTTTGATGAGGTAGTCAAAGGATTTGGCTTCCGTCAGAATGAGGAAGAGGCTTGTGTTTACAAGAAGGAAAGTGGGAGCTCTGTTGCATTCCTAATCTTGTATGTGGATGACATATTGTTGATTGGGAATGATATTTCTATGCTGGAATCCGTTAAGACTTCACTGAAAAATTGTTTTTCATGAAGGACTTAGGGGAAGCTGCATACATTTTGGGCATAAGGATCTATAGAGATAGATCAAGGAGGCTTATAGGATTAAGTCAGGATACTTACATTGACAAGGTGTCGAAACGGTTCAACATGGAACAGTCCAAGAAAGGGTTCTTGCCTATGTCACATGGAGTACACCTCAGCAAGACTCAGTGTCCTTCGACGGCTGATGAGCGGGAGCGCATGAGTAAGATCCCCTATGCTTCGGCAATTGGGTCTATCATGTACGCCATGATAAGTACTCGTCCAGATGTCTCATATGCTCTAAGTGTTATGAGCAGACACCAGTCTGATCTAGGTGAAGGTCACTGGACAATGGTGAAAAGCATTCTTAAGTACTTTAGAAGGACTAAAGATGTGTTCCTAGTCTATGGAGGTGAGGAGGAGCTCATTGTAACAGGTTACACTGATGCTAGTTTACAAACTGATCTAGACGATTCAAAGTCGCAGTCAGGATTTGTGTTCACGATAAACGGCGGTGCTGTTAGCTGGAAAAGTTCTAAGCAGGATACGGTGGCTGATTCTACGACGGAAGCCGAGTACATCGCAGCTTCTGAAGCGGCGAAGGAAGGTATTTGGATGAGAAAGTTCCTCATTGAGCTTGGTGTGTTTCCTAATGCATCTAGCCCATTGGAACTCTACTGTGACAACAATGGGGCAATTGTGTAGGCTAAGGAGCCTAGGAATCACTAGAAAAACAAACACGTACTGTGGAAGTTTGTTAAACAGGGCGAGATAAAGATATGCAAAATACACACGGATTTGAATGTTGATGATCCTTTGACAAAGGCTCTTTCACAGCCTAAGCATGAGTCGCACATGAGAGCTATGTGTATTAGATATCATCTAGATTAGCTCTAGTGTGAGTGGATGATTGTATTTTATGTATGACATATCATTTATTTATTGAATATCCATAAAAGGCAACTTGTATATGATTGGCAACTATGTGAATTGTCTGTGAAACTCTTTACTTGTATGGTTATTCTAATGATTGTCCCTAATCTGATTAGCACATGTATTAGATGATGACTATGTTTCACAAGTCATGGACATGGAGATGTCAAACTAATAATGTGGGCACATGTATGACATGGAGTTGGACTGACCCAACATGAGATTTTTCTATATAGTTCTCTCTTTACACAATGCGTATGCTTTGTCCTAAGACCTGAGATTGTCGCATGTACTCAAGATGTGAATTGACCTACTTAGGGACTACCAAGCGCTACTCCGTAACTGGGTAGTCATAAAGGTAGTTTTCAGGTTTGTCATGAAGCATGTTGTGAGGCATGGTCAAACAATGTGGGATTTGCCCCTCTCTATACGAGAGAGATATCTCTGGGCCCCTCAAGTGATCGGATCAAGAAATGCATGGCCATGCTAGGTTAAGAGTTAACATCTTGATGTTAGACCAAATATCGTGAGGCAAATGGAATAGCTTGTACGTAATGTTGTGGTTCGTCTAATATGATCTTTACGTGCACATGGGAGTTGACACGTCTTGCTAGAGACCACTATCAACTATTGGACCGAGTAGGAGTACTCGGGACATGTCTATGTGTGCGTGAACCCATAGGGTCACACACTTAAGAGGTTTGGAACACTAAAAAATTGCCTATGTGATTGTCTCTAGTGCAAGTGGGATACTGTTGGATATATGCCCAAGAGCCAATCGGATTGGGCTTGTTTATGGGCTTGATCCACGAGGGATTAGGTTAACTGATAGGGCCCATAAGATGGCAGCCCATTAGTACGGCCTATATATGTGGGAGGGGCTAGGGGTGCAAAGACCAGTCGTCGATGCCCCCAAACCCTAACAGTGATCGGTGCTACAGTAGCCACGAGCTACAGCAGCCGCGTGGTGAACAGTGCCACGGTGGACAGTATTTCCTACAGTCCCTCCTTCATCTATATCTTCAGATTGCAGCCATTCATGAGGTGCTAGTACACCTACGTTCGGCGTTCCTTCTTCGTACGTGTGGATACCTTGGAGGTGCTGCGCTTGGAGCACAATGACGAACCGCACGTGCAGGACCAGATGGACGTGAGCAACTGCACGGCACGGCCACTTCGACGCATTCGTCTACTTCGAGATGGCTTCCGCTGCATCTGCGCGTCTAGTGGTAACGATCCGTGATCTATAACTGTTGTTGTTCCTGTTTTGGGGTAAACGAGTTTTTGTATGTGCTAGTGTAGCCTCTTCGTTTCCCTTCAACGAGTACACGATCGGTTAAATTAGAGCGCTGGGGAAGATGGCCAGCAGCTTGGTGGTGTTGGCGTTATCGGCGAGGAGGAAGTGTGGCAGCACAGGGCTCTTGCACTGCGGCCTAGAGGGCCGCCACCACCAGCATCAGGCCTCGCCGCCTGCCCCACCAACTCATCCCCCACCACACGCATGAGCTCGCCGGCGATGACTCCACCGCCAGGCCGTCTACTCTTAGGGACTTGCCCTGCTCGTCACATCCTCACGGCCCTCACGGCCGAACTAGCAGTAGCTGCCCTTTGGACCCGCATTGGTCGCACCTCACGGGCCCCCAATCTCCAGATCGCCGGCGCTATGCCTAGGCCCTCCTCGCAGCCGCCGTGCTCCGTGCTCTGCGCAAGGCCATTGTTGCCCGCGACACCCGCGTGGCCGCTATGCCCTGCGACCTCCGCGTGGCCGCTATGCCCTGCGACCTCCGCGTGGCCGTCGGGACCCACAGCCTCCAGATCCAATCCATCCGCAGACATACCCACGGCGTGCTGCTGCTGCTGGAGCTGATTTGGCGCCGCCGAGAGAGAAGAGGAAGGGGCCGGACAGGGAGGGCGGGTTACACAGGTGAAATGGCCTGGTTTTGGGTAACCTTTTGCCCAAGGGCATTTTTGTCCACTCATATAAAATCTGACAGGTTACAAGGGTTCATTAACGGCACTAGCTAATAAAATTGACGGTAGTGCCATGTTAGGGATGAAAGTTAAAGTTGGTGCCAAAAAGAAAACGAAATTTTGCTGAGGACGGAAAGGAAGGAGTCATTATATAGGTGTCCAATAGAGAATTTACTCTTTTATTTTTGTGTGTTTACGGTATCTGCCATTCCCTAGTGATGGGCCCGTTTCCTTTGACCTGAATTCTTGGTCGACATCTCCAATCATGCTGATTACTCAACCCTCAACAATTTGTTAGCTGCTAGTAACTTGGCCGTAGAAGGCATAATCAACAGCGACACTTAAATTGACGACGGAATGGCACCCCCGCCGGCCCATCCTCACATATGTGGCTGTGTTGCCTGATGCAAGCAAGATCATGGAAGCTGGAGGATGGGAAACTGTACAGGAAGGTTCTACTGCTGATGTCAAATTGTACCGTGCTAGTGGTGATAGAAGGAGCAAAAGTGGTCTCCTCAAGCAAACAAATCGGGGGAAACTACTCGGCCCTGCACGTCTAGTGTTTTTTTTTAACATTCCGTTTAAACTGTCTGATGGTGTGGCAATCCAAACGCTGTAAAAGGATTTGGTCTTTTGCAATGCTTAAGAAGAGGGGTCTCCCCTAATACTCAAATAAAATTGGTAATCTACCAACTCTAGTGTTTTTTTCTTTTTCAAATTTGGTTTCTGGTGATGCTTTATTTGTGCATCCCATTATCCACGCTTGCTCAACTAAATGCAGTTATCTGGTTTCAGTAGAGCATCTTCAAGAGATTAGCTAAAAAGATTAGTCAAATTTACTGATTTAGCTACTCTTAAAAATAGATTTGACTAACAAATAAAAGAGTAATCCAACATATTCTATAAAGATGGCTAGTGTTAGAAATTTAGGCATCATTCGGTATATTTTAATTCCAGAAATTAGCAACAAATTCATGACAGCAGTGAGTGATCTAGTGGTAACATAACATGTGCCAGTGTTCAAGTTAATTCTCCTAAATAACATGAACAACATGAGAAACCGAAACAAGAAAAAAAGAATGTTCAGGATGTACCCAGAGGCGGGGCCGGTACCGGAGGCACCGGATGCGCCGTCACCAGCTGGAGGAATAGTGTTAACCATCCTCGACTGGCCTTGCTCGAAGTAGTCGATCTAATTCGGTGCAGTGGCGAGTCGATGCAGTGGAGTCCCTCGAACGGTCACCGGGACGTAGTCGTTCACATGGGGAAGACGGCCACCAGGAAGTAGTCGTTCGGGTTGACGAAGTTGGCCACCAGGAAGTAGTCGTTCACAGCAGCGAGCCCATCTTATATAGGCGACCAGAGGATGAGGGGGGATGAACCTGGACACTGCATGAGGCAGCAATGGCCATAATGACGTCAGCTATTGGTCAGCCCAATAATGCCATTAAACATCATCAGTTACTCTCAGCCATCAAAACGGCAGTTACTGGTAACGTTTAAGACTCAATCAATGTCATTTGTGGCAAAAGGTTAATCACACAGCACACGCAGAGCGGCACATCACGTCACGTCACGTCACGTCACGTCTCGACTCGACTCGGCTCGGCTCGGCTCGGCACGGCACGGCCACGGCCCGGCCCATCTCCTTTTACCAACTTCACAAGTGGTCCACAGTTGGTCCACTATTTAAGTTGGTTAGGATTCCCGTTGACTCTCCATCCGGGATTTAATTCCCTAGCATTTATTAGTGGACCTTTAATTCTTTGATTAATTGAGACTTAAATGGGCCAAGGCCCAATTAATCTAACAATCCCCACCAAGAATTTCAAGGTACACAAGAAAATACTCTCGTCTCAACTGTTGTTTTGATATACTGGCCTCATGGCGCGGACTGTTAAGTTGAACATCCACCTGGGGCAAGAGCTACACTTGTTCACAACCGACCAATGGACTATGCCTTGAATTGACAGTTTTGTGCAAACAAGCTTGACTAGAGCCCCTTTGCCAGTACTAGGCTGCTATAAGCATCCCCTCGGGTTGGAGCGTATAAGTCATATACTCCGTGCCTTTCATGGGTATCTAGAGATCACCCTATCTCATAGATTGTGACTAGCAACCGAACCCGTATAGGTGCAATCCTTTGAGATGTTCTGTAGGTCAACATCTTTGCCCTTATTGAGCCACTTAGATCACATTAAGGTTTTCACCAACCTGCCATACAGACTTAGAAGAGAAATGCACCTCCATTGGAATGAGCCCTTTTCAAAGGTTCTCTTCTCTCAGTTAAACAGTAGCTTGTTTCACCATCCTAATTCACGGGATCTCCGATCACATAGGACAGGTTACCACTACTGAGTAACACACATGGGTCTCAAGCCCAATTCCCTGGATGCATTGTCTATCACGTTACGTGAAAGACCCTTTGTGAATTGATCTGCCAGGTTCTTAGCCGTTTGGATGTAGTCCAAGGCTATCACTCCGGAGTTTCTCATTTTCCTGACAGATTTCAGCCGCCTCTTTACATGCCTAGAGGACTTCATGTTATCCTTTGAACTGTTCACCTGGACAATCACAGTTTGATTATCACAGTTCATGAGGATAGCCGGTATCGGTTTCTCAACTACCGGCAAATCCATAAGGAGATCACGAAGCCATTCGGCCTCAACAGTGGCGGTGTCCAAAGCAGTGAGTTCTGCCTCCATAGTTAACCTCGTTAAGATGGTCCGCTTGCAAGACTTCCAGGAGACAGCGCCACCTCCAAGTGTGAAAACATATCCACTTGTGGCTTTAATCTCATCTGCATCGGATATCCAGTTTGAATCACTGTAACCCTCCAGTACTCTAGGGTACCCGGTATAGTGAATTCCATAGTCCACAGTACCTTTCAGAAAGCGCATTACCCGTTCAAGAGCTTCCCAATGAGCATCTCCCGGATTTGACACAAACCGGCTCAGTTTGCTCACAGCGAACGTGATATCGGGTCTAGTAGCGCTGGCTAGGTACATCAGTGAACCAATGATCTGGGAGTATCTCAGCTGATCTCTCATTATTCTTTTGTTCTTCCGTAATATTTTACTAGCATCATAAGGTGTTGGAGCTGGCTTACAGTCATTATATCCGAAATGACTCAAGACCTTCTCCACATAGTGGGATTGTGTGAGAACAACCCCACCATCACCTTCTCTCACTAGCTTAATATTTAGGATCACATCAGCCTCTCCCAAATCTTTCATCTCAAAACTCTGAGACAAAAACTCTTTGACTTCCTTAATCACATTCAGGCTTGTCCCAAATATCAGTATGTCATCTACATACAGACACAAGATCACTCCTTCGCCCCACCATAGCGATAGTATACACACTTGTCGGCTTCGTTCACAACAAAGCCAACTGACGTTAAAGTTCTGTCGAACTTCTCATGCCACTGCTTAGGAGCTTGCTTAAGGCCATACAAAGACTTTATCAACTTACACACCATTCCTTCTTGACCTTCCACTATAAAACCTTCTGGCTGATCCATGTAGATCTCTTCCTCCAACTCTCCATTTAGGAAAGTTGTCTTAACGTCCATCTGATGAATGAGAAGACAATGGGAAGCTGCCAGAGAGAGCAGTACTCGAATGGTGGTCAATCGGGCAACCGACGAGTAAGTGTCAAAGAAGTCCCCTCCTTCTTTCTGAGTATATCCCTTAGCCACTAGCCTTGCCTTGTATTTCTCAACAGTACCATCAGGCCTAAGCTTTTTCTTGAACACCCACTTGCATCCTACAGGTTTGCACCCATACGGACGTTCCACGACTTCCCAAGTACCATTAGACATAATAGAGTCCATCTCACTCCGAACTGCTTCCTTCCAATAGTCAGCGTCTGGAGAGGTATATGCCTCTTCAATGGTTCTAGGGGTGTCATCCACGAGGTACACAATGAAATCATCACCAAAGGACTTTGCAGTCCTCTGTCTCTTGCTCCTTCTGAGAGCTTCACTGTCATCCTCCTCAGGATTTTCCACATGTGTGTGTTCATTGTGTTCTATCGAAACAACAGGTTCTCTAGGTTCTTTATTAATAGACAGTTCATGACTAGACGTGCTAGCTTCCTCTTTCATAGGAAAAATGTCCTCAAAGAATGTAGCGTCTCTGGACTCCATAATTGTACCAACATGCATGTCAGGTACTCCAGATTTTACTATTAAAAATCTATAACCTACACTGTAGAAAGCATAACCAAGAAAGACACAATCAACAGTCTTAGGTCCTAATTTACGTTTCTTGGTTATGGGCACATTCACTTTGGCCAAACATCCCCAAGTCCGTAAGTATGAAAGGGTTAGCTTTTTCTTTTTCCCATTCCTCGAATGTTGTTATCTCTTTGTTCTTCATAGGAACACGATTCAGGACATGACATGCAGTCAATATAGCCTCACCCCACCATTCCTTGGAAAGTCCCGTTGTATCCAACATGGCATTAACC
Source organism: Echinochloa phyllopogon (assembly GCA_033239725.1). Taxonomy (NCBI): domain Eukaryota; kingdom Viridiplantae; phylum Streptophyta; class Magnoliopsida; order Poales; family Poaceae; genus Echinochloa; species Echinochloa phyllopogon. Next base: position 13,586,892 of record BTCW01000015.1, on the reverse strand, counting down.
AAGTCAGTCAGAGTGCGGTTCTTTCTTTCGGCTACCCCATTTGACTGAGGTGAGTAGGGAGGTGTCCTCTCATGAATTATTCCATGTTCCTCACAGAACGCAGTGAATACATTAGAAAAATACTCTCCACCGCGATCAGACCTAACTCTTTTGATCTTTATCTCAAGTTGATTTTCTACCTCAGCTTTATAGATTTTAAAATACTGTAACGCTTCATCTTTAGACTTCAACAAATAAATGTAGCAAAATCTAGTAGAATCATCTATTAAAGTCATGAAGTGCTTTTTACCACCTTTTGTCAACACACCATTCATCTCGCACAGATCGGAATGAATTAAGTCTAGAGGTGCCAAGTTCCTCGCCTCAGCCGCGAAATGAGGCTTGCGAGGTTGTTTTGATTCAACACACACATGACACTTAGAATTTTTGACTAAGGTGAATCTCAGAATTAAGCTCAGGTTTGCAAGACGCATCATACAACCAAAATTAACATGACAGAGTCGCGAATGCCAAACATTAGATTCAGTATTAACGTTTGCAACATGGTTCACAACTTTATTACAATTGTCTGACAAAGAAAAGCGGAACAAGCCTCCGCTATTATAACCTTTTCCAATAAAACTTCCAAATTTAGAGAATGATGCTTCAACCTAGTAAAAATAGCGGAACCAAATATACACAAAAGAGTAGCAATGATGCTTCAACCTAGTAAAAATAGTACGAACCAAATATACACAAAAGAGTAGCAATTTCATTTGACTAATGAACCAATCACTGTCTGTTTACTAAGAACACACGGTTTGGATCAACTACTCAAGTTTTTTTTGCGGTGAATCAGCAACTTGGGTTTATCATCAACATATTTTGACTCTCCAGTACATACAGATTTTCCTTTACATATAAAAAAATTCATTCAAGTGATATATCACCCGACTTTATAAACAAAACCGAATACGATCTCATCTATGACAGGATCAATTAACCAATACATGTATCGGATTCTTTATAAATTCATATGCCATCCGGTGTTTAGAAAACATGAGAGATGCAGATACACAGATTCATGAGATACATCATATACTGGAATAGAAGGTGTCCAGAAACATGGTGGCAAATTCAACACAGATTAATCCACGCCATCTTCCTTGAACTCGCTACAGTACATCAGTACTATGGCATATTGGTGGAAGTCTGCGACAAAATCGCAGAAACATAGTGGTTCTTGTCATATATGTGGCGTCTTAAGAAATTCACGTAAGTCATTTCTCTTGATCGTCCCACACAAAGAAAACCAATGCACGCGAAGATGCAAACAAGCGAGCGGAACACACGGTGGAAGAGCAACCTAACAGATTTATTGAAACTGGCCGGATTGATCGAACAGGGTAAATGGCGTTTGAACAACTTCATGGCATGTGCTACGATTCAACTACGTGTCGTGATGGGACAATCGAGACTTTATGATCAGTATGGTCGATTCGCACGAAAACTACATGGTCTCGTGAAGAATCGCTGCAAGTTCTCGTGTGAGTACGAGAGCAAGGCACGCACATATCAAACACGTGTTGAATAATTCACGAGAATAGAATAAATATGAAAGATGAACGTACACGATAATACAAAGCAAATCTTTTCTTAATATTGGGTAGAGAACCATGGAATAATTACATACATTTCCCAAGACCTTGGGCAAACACTTATGCTACTAATTAATGTGTCCATTTTTTTCTTTTTGCCGATTGAATAGATGTGTAATTTGATGCCCTCTCTGTATAAATAATTCTTGTGTGTAGATTAAAAAAAAGGCATCATTAGACTTGATGCAAAAACAGCATCAATAAACAATATCAAAGATTTTAGTGATTAGTATAAGATTCGACTCCATGTGCTATTCATTTCTCATCTTCATGGTGTGAGGGGGCGCCCTAGCTGGCCTAGGGCACACCGGTGTGCACATGACAGGGTCCCTCCCGGGGACTGTTTGACGGATCTTCGCTTGGCTTCCCGGCGAAACCAGTCTAACTGGAACTGGATTTCCCAGAGGTGCTGCAAGGACCTCCTCTGCGTGCTCAACTGTCTTGGCGCGCGACCCGTTTTCACGTCAACAATAAGAATACTACTTGATTTGTATCATTAGTTCATTATTGATTAAAGCATCATAACACATTGGAACATTGTGCAGCCGTAACAATAATTTTGAACTTAAACTATATGCTTATTCAATAACCAAGACAATGGACTCATGGACCGTTTATGAAAATCCCTATATCAATCCATCAACCGATATATGTTAGGATGCAATCCATGTGGCTGCATCAAAGACCAATGGGAGAAAATGTAAAATATGTGGATTGGTCATTCGTTGTGGATTTTGTATGTTATAACAAGAGTTCCACATCATTCATTTTCTATTTTGTATGTTCTAAAGTGAGTTATTTCCGAATGATTTGTCCACCAACCATTACATTAGTTTGCAAATAATGTTTCCCTCGAGTGGATAGATAGCAAGCAGCATATTTTGTTTCAAACCCTACTCCCGCGGTCCTCTAAAGGCGTTTCAAAGTTCAAATTTTATATCCAAATACAAGACATTCTATGCACATTTAAATTATTATTGTTTATTTAAATCTACCCCGGTTTAGTATAATTGGTTTGCTACTCAGTGATTATATTCTTGTGACCCACAATTGTGAGACAATTGAATAACCCAACTTCTCGCGTTATAACTCAGAGATATATGTGTCTTTTGTCAGTATTTTTAATTTGCACCGTGAAATCTAGGATAATTTGTGTTTGAGGATGGAGGGAGTAGAAGCCCTCGAGCCCATTTTTTTTATAACTGCTATTAACTAGGTATGCACTAGCATGCTTCTTCTTTATGACATCCAATCGGGGGAGGAGCCAGAATTGGCTTCCACCCAGGGCTGGACTCCTGAACAGGTGCTAGAGGCTAGCGACATTTGAGCCAAATTCTAAAGCTTTTGTGTCTAGGAACTATATATATTTGCCTGGAATATACTGCAGTAGACCCGTGCTGTAGCACACCCAGCAACGGCCCCGGCTCGGTCCCCGCATCCAATACTCTAATTAATATCGTCGAAAAAATTACTTCCAGCCAACTCTGCGATGGAATGCTTTATATATATGCTAACTCTGCAAGGTCCAACCAATATCACAAACTTTCTCAAACATCAAAGTGTGGCGAGTCTTCCACCAAGCAATAGCGACATACGTTCCCTGTGCCATTCCAGGGAACCATCATATGACTTTGTTTCCTTCGTTTTTGTTTGCAGAGATACTGAGATTGTGCGGGTAATAAGCACTAAGCAGTAGAAAAAAATGGGGTTACCCTATAGGAATGGTAGGCACCAGGAGATATCCTACTGCAGCGTGTCTCAAACTTCTAAATTTTAGTGAACATGCTTGGTCGTTGAATGTCATTCGGAGCGACCACAAGATGGTTGCTCCATCATTGTTACTCAATTGGTCTAGAAGAGGATTGAACAATGGTCTGCGTGTAGCAGACCATCAATGAGAAGAGTCCTTGCTTGCTCACCGGACTACGTACTTGTCTTGATCTTCTATGGAGCGGGGATGTCGCCAAAACAGAGTACCACTTGTCTTTTTGCTGATGGAGTATCAGGATGATGTCGTTTTGCCAACACTGTGTAAATTAAGCAAACAAAACTGATGAAGCATTTCTTAATCATAATTAGGTGGTGTTGGAATTTTCTTTGGATTGCTCTGCTCGTGATTCAGTTACTCGACTTCTTCCAAATTCTCTTTCGAATGTGCATGTACAAATAGCATGATTCAATGTCAGCATGAGATTTCGGTGCTTTTCATTATCTATCACTAACTACGATAATTGTGTACTTGTGCACATCTGCATGAAGTAACTTGTGTCGTTTGTACTTGGGGCTGCCGACCTGCACTCGTTCTACATGTCCCAAGGGTCTATCCAGACTTACCTATAAAAGCGCCCTAGGAAATCAGAGGCTGTGCAAATAATGGGCCCATGTATGGCGGCTTTCATGGCCTACTGCTGTCACCGTCCATGGCCCATTTGTGTCACACACATCAGAACAGAGGCGAGTTACTTGGCCCAGCAGAAAATCGTTGTTGTCCCGTGACACCATGTACTGTACACACTGAATCGGCCCTGTATTAGTCCTTTTCAGTATGGATGACAGTCTTCAAAAGCCATTTTAGAATTGGTGTTTATCCAGCGTTCCAGATATTGCTTCGCTCTCTGCATCTCCTCTACTAAAACAGGGTTGACGGTGATTGAGAACAAAACATAATGGCCATGGTTGTGATGGGTGCAGTGGACATTTTTTTTAGATTTGCTTGTAATTTTTTTCTTTGATAGGTGTTTTCTGTACAGCGCTTTGTCTTCCTGAGTACAAAATTTACAAATTAAGTGCTTTGTCTTCATGAGAACAGAATTTACAAATTAAGTATGAGAACTATCATCATAACCCGTGTAGGACTAAATGAGAACATATTTTGTGGTTTCCCGCCCTGGTAGGTACATATGCAAAAGCCTTATTACAATGTGATTATGTTTAATGGGCACACATGTTTAATGGAAGGAATCAATTCACAAAAAAAGAAGGAAACCAACAAGATGCTCATCTTTAATAGACACACATGTCGTTAACGTTAAGTATGTATATTTTCAAGCATCAGGGAAAACATTATTATTCCACCACACGGAAAGCACACATAATATTAAGTATGCAAATCCATTAGCCACAACATTAGAAATAAACAACTATCACACATAAATGACTAATAGACAATCATAAAAGTACTTCTCTGGTGGTGCTTAATTATTAGTGAATATGAATTGCTACTCAATTAGTGCATCTCCTTTTTTTTATATAAAGAGACTAACTTAACACCTATGAAAGAGACCCAATCTTATCCTTAACCTAACCCTAATGGGCTTGGCCCAGTAGATCTAATCGGCCCAGCCCCCCGCCATGATAATATGAGATGGAAATAAGTTCAAACATGGAAACAACGTACCAGTGTGAACAAATTATTGGTTCTAAAGATCAAGCATCTAACCCTAATGATACAATGGTAAACTAACGAATTTGATGTTATAAAAAATAACTGAATGCGTGAATAGCACATTCTTGAAGAAATAGGTCAATTTGAAGTTCTGAATGAACAATATAGATCAGCCCATTAAAAACCCTTGCCTACTACTAGATTTTACTAAAACTTCCTAAAAAGATTATAAGGGCCAGTTTAGATAACCCACCATTTGCTTTCTTGGCACTAATTAGCAGGAAAACAAAAAAAGAACATGGATGCTTTATGCACAAATACGAGTGTTTCTAGCTTTTGTAGGACACGTTAAGGATTAAGTGAATAGACACATATCCCTCTATTAAAATCTATAGACAATTTAGCTACAACATTTAATTAAGCATGGCTGCCCGTTCCTGTTAAAAGTCATGCACAATTAGTTTGTTCTACATTAGCTGCTGGGTTTGGATTTAGTTGTCTCCAGACTGCAGAAACTATCCTGTACTCTCTCTATTTTAAATTTAAGCCATTTTGAACTTTTCTAGATACATACACCGTCCATGGTCCCACAAAGAGTGCATTTTTAGCATTTGAAATTTATTACACAAAAGAGTGCATTTGTAATTTCTACACAACCTAAATTTAATTGCATGTGCATTAATTATATAAAATTTTCTTTTTACCAAAGTGCACCCACATTTAATTGATAGTTTTTTTCATGATGCATTGTTTCTTTCCAATTTGGGTGCACATTTATTTGCCTAGCTTTTTCTCGCTTTCTGAGATTTGGTTCATCAATACTCGGCTGATTAATTCCTTTAACGATGAGCATCATAGTCATTTCTTATTACTACTAATCTGTCTTAAAAATCCAAAAAATTACAAAGGGAGTAGTTGAATATATCTTGTATTTAGGTTCATATTAAAATCTATGCATCTAAAAAGCTAAACTAACCTATAATTTGAAACCAAACGAGTAAATCAGTTGAGATAGAAGTGGTGAATGACCAAGATGTGCTTATATTAGTGGATGGATGGAGTACGTGCAGAAATTGATACTCTGTGGTTGCCAGATAGTTAGTCCATCTTAAACTAACGTGTTATGTCTATACTCTTCATATGGAAAATAAAATATTTACCCACTGCCATGATAGCCAAACATGTGTGCCAAAGAAAATATATTGCTACTACATGTGTTCCAAATTGTAGGTCGTTTTGGCATTTCTAGATACATGGATTTTGCTATGTATCTAGACATAATGTATATCTAGGTGCATAGCAAAAGCTATGTATCTAGAAAAACTAAAACGAGTTACAATTTGAAACGGAGGAATTAGTGTTGTATATGTAAAAACCTCTGTGCTCGCGCGTTGCTTCCTTGCCATCCCACCTAAGCACCGCATGCGGGGAGATGTTTTTCTTTTGAAGTAACCGGTGGAGGACACGGGTATGCCAGCCGATACTAACGTGTCGCGTCATTGTTACCAGCCGATACTTAAAGTGCCTTAGTACCGATTCTTTTCATGCTCGGTACTAAATGCGGTAGACGAATGTGACTTTTTTTCAGTAATGTCATGTAATATTTTAGATGGTTAACGACGTAGGTATTTGAGATGGTTAACAACGTAGGTGGTACCATCTACCACCAGGTTTGAGGCGTTTCATGTCTTATTAATGCAGACATTATTTTGTTCAATGGTACGAGCAAGCTCATCGACATCTTGTTTTAAAAATATACTGTATGTGGTTTTCTTCGCCTCCGAATGCTACGTGGTTTGACGCGGCCAATATTCAAGCACCACACTGTATTAGCATAGCATAGCTTTGGCTAATATCCTCCGTCTAGGGGGTTCAAAACAGTTTATGGAATGAATTTTGAAAGAACTTCAAAGAAAATTACATATCCAAATACATAATTGCGAACAGAGTAATTTCCATCTCCTTTTCCTCTTTTCCTTCCCTATCTTATTTCACGGCCCAAAAAAACATCAATACTTTGTTTGCACTCTGTTTGTGCAACACGTTACACGTCTTCAAATAGGAGAATAGGTCACTGCTTTTCAATCTGGGTCGCATCATCTTGTGATCCATAAGGCTCAACCAAACAGGATCTGTATGGAGAAAATGTAGTGTCTTTGCGAACATGCCAAAATTCTCCAAGAAACCGCGAAAGCCTCCTGGATTTTGAGTCATGACATGAAGAACCTTTTCTAATAAAACTACAGGTTTGTTACGGTGCTTGACCGGAACTGCCCGGTTCCTCACTCCAGGAATTCTTTCAGCCGTTGATTTAAAAACACAGAAAAAACCTGGTTCCTTTGCTATTAGAGCCTAAGTAAGGGTAGAACGGTCTTTTCATCCACCTAATAATCACCGATGCAGCTCGCGGTTATTCCCATCGATCCAAAAGTCTCACCGTTTTCGCATCGAGGAAGGTCCCGCGCCGGCCGCAGCTCGTCGCCGTGATTCCTCGCCGCGGGGGGATGGACGTCGACAGCCAGTGCCCCTAGGCAGGGGCGCCGCACGCCCCTCGGACGGCAGCCGGCGGTCTGCGCGGGCATTCCCCGTCCGCCCATCGGGCGAATCCCGGGCTGTCCGACGCCATCCGCCTGCGGAGGCGCCCCCCCTGCCCCTCGCGCAGAGTCGTCCTGCGGTCGGCGCCTTCATCTTCCGCTCCGTCGTGACCAGGCGGCCGTGCAACGCCTTGTTTGGTCGGGGCACCGGGGGCTCGCCGTCGTTGCCGCCTGTGGAGGGGGGTCGCTTGCGGAGCAGAAAGTCGACACCCTCGCCTGCGGAGGCAGACGCCCGGGGAGAGGGTTGCTGACGCCCTCGACTTTGTCGCGTGTAGGCCTCGGGACCCAGGCTATCGTGGGCTACAGTTCGCCGGCCAAGGGTCTGGGTAGCGCGAAGCAGCCGGTTGCTGCTGTGGACCTCGACGCTGCCGCAAACAGTGGCTCAAGTCATCAAACAACAACACGGTGAGTATTGAATTAACCGCTGTAATCAGATGTATATTGCGGGCTTCAATTCTATGGGATATTACCCGTAGAAATTTAAATGTTGCGGTACAACAATGTGTAGCGATTAGTTCCACTACAAAAGATCAAGGACAATTGTCTCAAGGCCCGAAGAAACGAGGACGGCCAAGGAAAGATGGAGCAAATACCAAGGCTGCAAACAAACAAGTTAGCCGGGAAAGTGTCAAGTCATCTGCGCCACGTGTGCGTGCTGAAAATCAAAGGGTTTCCAATCCAAGCCAGGAGAGCCCTTTTAAGCAACCGTAAATTGTACTCGCATGGTCTGCCACCACTTGGTGAGTTGGCACTATTCTATCAAACATATGAACTGATCCCTTTTCAGTTTTACTTGACATACATACGAAATTTTAACTAATAACATTCATTTGATCCCTTTTTCAGTTCTACATGTGTCTTCCTATGTGGACTGAATCTGCTGCAATGATCTTCATGGGCTTCAGCTGTCTGCTGCAATGATCGTCGTGGGCTTTAGTTTTGTGTTTTTTTTTGTAATTCAGAACTATTAGAAGGCTTGATAGTAATCAACTTCAAACTCCAGCATGCTAGGTTCATTTTATTGACCTGAATAACCTTGCTTATACTTCTACAACATGGGCGTTGAGCATGCCTATGTGGCCCCCATCTTAGATGGTTAGGCTTCGTGACACTGGATCAGAGGCTGATTTTCTCTGTTCTCCGTCGAAACTGCAGTCTGTTCTGGGATTTTGTTTTACCAGATGCCTATGTATGTACCATTTGCCATTACATCCTTATGCTACAAATGCAGTATACAGGGACAAAGGTCACCTGTTAAACCAATGATGCCACCATACACTATCCAGAAGAAGCCAATGACTACGTTGAGTTAAGCATGTCATGTATAATGGAATGCACACTACATCACCTCTTACCACATCAGGAAATACACCATGACATACAACCCATCACCTCACCAAACATAATGCATTCCCAATGTTTTTTGTCTTCAAGCATTGCGACACATGATCGTTTTACACCATTTCGATAGCAACACCATCAGACATTTTGATACCACTCACTCACACTGTTACAAGAAATTGGTAGATACCAAACATAACACAACAAGTGCATGGCCCAGAACTTCCACAAACCCCCATGGTATACCTAGACATCGGTACCAGATCCTTCTCGCACTGCTTCCCATCACCTCCCTTCAATGATCTTGCTTACATGAGCCAAAACAGCCACAAATGTGAGCTCTGGTTCATATCCTTCAAATAGGCACATGTCTATCAAGGGTACAAGCAGCAGATTAGTGAACCAATCCATTTCACATACACTAGTATAATGCCCGTGCTAACACATGAAAAATGATCAGTGCATACAGCATGTTCAAATGACAGCAACTCCAGAAACAAATGATAGGCCTCCATTTTCATATGATGCCAAAAATAACTTACATTGCCTACAACTTATCCGGCCAATATTAAAAAAAAAATTAACACAATAAGCAACTAGCACAACTATATATGAAAGCTTCACTAATATGATGATCCTACAGCACATATTTCATGAAGATAATAAGTCTGATTAAATGAACACCATATATTGGCTGCAATAATGTTTCAGATTGCACCACATATGTACTGCTTTCATAAGAAATAAAATTATAATTCAGACAGACATGGATAAACTGACGACACATATGTACCCATTAACATAGTGCGCCCGCAGAGTAGAGAACAGACGATAGACTGACAACCATGGTTTAAAATCTCCGGCTAAGACAAGATAGCGGTAGGGATTTTCAGCAGATATGAAATGCTATAGCCAGCTATATCTGGCGCTAATTCAGTTAGCGGTTTTGCAGAAAACGTAGAAAAAATCAATGATTTATGCACATAAACATGCAAGTCATTAGTGTAGATTCACCCAGTGAATTTATATTACAAGTGCCGAGTAGGGAATGGCTAGATTAGAGCCACAGACTCCTCTGCTTGGTCATATAGAGCAGTTTTGGGCCTCCATGTGAAGCAATTTGGGAACCCACGCTCATTCTGGCCCACAGCACATCATAACACAGCTAAATTAGTGCCCATTTAGTGGATTTTGCCGGCTAATCGTCGCTATTAGCGCCAACCATCGCATAGCGGCAAAAGTTAATTCTCCTAGCATCAGCCCTTCACAACAGCTATGTCCGGCTATGGCGGCAGCTATAGCCAGAGATTTAAAACCTTGCTGACAACACAGATATCAAAGGACGATCTGATGGATGGAAAATCGACAGAATTTTTCAAAAGAATCTGCTAACAGATAATTAGCAAAGCTCAATAATTATTTATATTTCAGAAAGCAAGCATAGAGTGATACATTTAGGATATATGGAAAAAAACACAGAAATTGTTGTTTCATTGATAGATTGTTACTCAATTAATATAGAGTTTTTCACAGCATGCATAAAGCAAAAAGGAACGCTCACTCCGACACACGGGGCATATTCCTCTTATCAATTCTGTAACCAAGGTGATAGTAAAACAAACAAACTATACAAGCAGTCCAACAAGCAAGTATGCAATGATTTTCATGGTACTAGAACACAACTCTCCAATGGTCTTGCAAAATTCAGTCGAGAATGCTATATCCCTGTGCATAATAACAATGCATTGACTTCAGTTATATACCATGTTTATTAGGAAAAACTAACTTACTGGAGACAGCATCTAGCATAAGTAATACAATATCATTGGCCTGTAGCTAGCTGAAATTAAGATTCACATAAACTTACAGTGCCTTGAGATCTCACCTCACCCATCAGATATCTCTCAAATTTAACAGCAGACTCTGGTAGCAACACACCTCCAACAGATTTCTGCAGGTATAGAAAAGTTTAGTTGCAACAGATAACTATATGAAAAGTATCAACAGAGACAATCGCTCTGATCCAGAAAATCAAACATGCAACAGTGCTTCTATTAATTTTGTAAAAAATAAGGATTCAAGGGGCCATCCTAGCCAGCACATAACATGTCAAAGTAACCACACTTAGGAATAGGCAATGAAAAAATCCATTGCAGCATTTTTAAATCTCGATACAATGCAAGAATCAGGACACTGCAATTACAGTTGGGAAAGTACATGTATCTCAGCTTCAGGTTAGCAGATAAAACATTTAAAGATTCTTCAGCCATCTACAAACTTATAAAGTAGGAGCAACGCCATAATAATTACTACAAAGCAACCAATACTAACAAAATTAGACTTGGAAAATTTCACATATCGTAGAAGTAGAGGAGAGACCTCAGGGATATGCTTGAAACAGACCAGCACCCGGTCGGCCTGCGGCGCCTCTTGACGAACAAACCAACACGAGCACCACAACTTCAGACCTCAGAACCCTACCCAAAATCCTTGATTCCTTGGAGACTCAAAGCTAGAGCCCAGAATCACGGCTCCAAGCCCACCTACCTTGGCATGGTCGTACTTGAGGGCGCAGCGGCCTGCGGCTGCTACTGCTGCCAGCCAGGAGGAAGGGTGAGGCTGCGGCAGCGAGGAGGGAGGGCGCCATTGGAGGGGGCGCGGCGCTGCCCCGGGCCATCGCGTCGCCGTCGGTGTCGGCGAAGAGCAGCTACTGTAGGTGCCGGCGGCTCGCTGGAGGCAGCGACGGGTTCGCCTAGGTACCATTGGCGTCCCGGGCGGCGGAGGCGTTGGCGTGGCGGTCGGTGACCGTGCGCGCGAGCCACCAGCAGTGGCGGCGGGGCTTAGAGGCCTTGGCGGCTTGGCCCAGACGAGCTCCGCGCCGTCTAGGATTTGGGGTGCGGTGGCGCCGCCGGCGCCGGCGTCCGGATAAGGAACGCGCGGAGTGGGCGCACAACACGCAAAACACATAGAAATGTATAGATGAGTCTGCTATTTGGGCCGAACAAATGGGCCTACTGCTGAAAATACAAAAATACCCTTTATATTTTTTCTAAAATTGGTTCCTGACCCATGAGTTTGGTTCTTTTTAGTGGGTTACTCGTTCCTTGTCATTGGTTCCTCTTATTTTCTAACCATTTGATCTTGACCCATCAACGACCCATAAAAGTTTCAAGCACTGGAAAATCCTCTAATTGCATAAAATTTTCTTTTTACCAAAGTGCACCCACATTTAATTGATTGTTTTTTTCATGATGCATTTTTTTCTTTCCAATTTGGGTGCACATTTATTTGCCTAACTTTTTCTCGCTTTCTGAGATTTGGTTCATCAATACTCTGCTGATTAATTCCTTTAACGATGAGCATCATAGTCATTTCTTATTACTACTAATCTGTCTTAAAAATCCAAAAAATTACAAAGGGAGTAGTTGAATATATCTTGTATTTAGGTTCATATTAAAATCTATGCATCTAAAAAGCTAAACTAACCTATAATTTGAAACCAAACGAGTAAATCAGTTGAGATAGAAGTGGTGAATGACCAAGATGTGCTTATATTAGTGGATGGATGGAGTACGTGCAGAAATTGATACTCTGTGGTTGCCAGATAGTTAGTCCATCTTAAACCAACGTGTTATGTCTATACTCTTCATATGGAAAATAAAATATTTACCCACTGACATGATAGCCAACATGTGTGCCAAAGAAAATATATTGCTACTACATGTATTCCAAATTGTAGGTCGTTTTGGTATTTCTAGATACATGGATTTTACTATATATCTAGACATAATGTATATCTAGGTGCATAGCAAAAACTATGTATCTAGAAAAACTAAAACGAGTTACAATTTGAAACGGAGGAAGTAGTGTTGTATATGTAAAGACTACCAAAGAAGTAATAACTCCAGTTTAGTAGTGCTAAACTAGAATATATATCTATGCTACTCCTACGTCACAAATAAATAACATTATCAAGAAGACAGTAGCACAAACGGTTGGGCTGCAAATAGAACTACGCAGGTGGAATTATATATGCATAGTCACTGAAATGTCTCGATTTTCATGGCTTGCTTTTAAAATTTATCAAAGTATCATCAGTCCACTCTTGAGTTAAGTACAGCCGCAAAGTTATTACCAAGTATTTTTCGCACCAGGCCGGTAGCTCACCGGCTGTCCAAAGCAAGACAATATTATAATGCACTCGACGTCACAATATTTAGTCTCTTCATCACTAGATAAACTAATGACTTTGCTTACGTATGTTCACACGTCATCGGTCGCTTTAGATGGAACGCTACTGCCAACAACACACTAATATACTTGTTTTAATTTCATTGTCATGTCGACATTCCCGAAAGCAGATAAAACATAAAACCAAAAAAAAGGTCGCTTCAAGGTTTAGAAAACCCTTACACGCATTATAAATTAGTAGCCAATACATCAACCTATCAATCTCCGTACCAATCTCCCCACCGGTATAACGGATCAGCTACCTGGAATCTAGCTTCTTCATGTTTCTCCAACACCACAGACGACCACTTCTAAATCTTGTGCCCCCACACATGCACATGCCCAGGAACACTCCAGTGGGACAAATCAGCATCAGAAAGAGACGCTAGCTAGTGTGATGAGCTTTACATGCATTCACCACAGTCACTAGTGTTACTTTCAGGCTACGCATGCAGCCGCGCCCACCACCACTGGATCGGAGCCGCGAGATCGGCAAAGACATCAAGTGGCAAGGCTTTGTCCCACTGTCCGACGGCAATCAGGCATCGGAAAGCTGCCGCAGCCGGGGCCGTGTCCGATCGTGTCAAGATCTGCTGCTGTGCTGAGGTCGTGAGCCTCTCCGGATCACTTGTTTTCGATCTGACGATGGATAGATAGATACAGCTCCGATCCGATCCGCATGTTGTGTCTCTGACGATGTATCTCCTGGCAACCGAAGCTGCCAATGAGCAGGTGCCAACGCCTCGCTATCCAGTCATCGTACTGCGTTTGATAGATGGATCTTTGGAACGTTTCCACACTGTTCTCGAATCTTATTGTGGTACATGTACTATGTATACCTGGACGTGTCATATATATATATATATGTATATATATAGTATATATATATATGTTTTTAGTATACGCTGAGATCGATCATTGGAGTTCTGACGGAAGCATTGGCTGAGGGAGGTCTCTATCTGTCTGCATCGATGGATCCAGTACCGGAGCAGCACCACCTGATCTGGCGTGTGGTGGATTTCAGTTCATGATAGGCATGTTTCGGATCGCCCCATTGGATCATTGAACCGAGTCGAAAAAACGAGTCTAATGGGCCACCGGTTTGGTCTAAAATATGACGGAGGATCGATGGTTCGATCCGCAGAGAACCATAGAGTTGAGTGGATCGAACCAAGTTATCATCCTGCTTTTCTTGTCCGACGCACCGTTAATCCACGTTGTGCACAACAGGTGAAGTAATTATGCCCTTTTCCTTCTCCCATGGGCCTCTGTGTCATCGCCGAGGAGACGTCGAGTAAGAGATAGAGCCATGTTCTACAACAACGGAGAAGAAGGCTGAGAGCCTGAGACCTAGGAGGTGCAGGATGACGGCAAGTGCTTCTTGGTCTGCTACATCGTACAATCCACGTTGCGCACAACTTCTCGAGTACTGAATATGAACTGCTCAAATTTAATTGCAGAGCTTCTTTCTTGGTCTGAACTCTGAAGATTCCTTTTCTGTTTGAGCAAGCATGACAGACAATCACTTTGTCTTAGACATCCCAATTGCATTGATGAATTATTGTTGAGAATTTTACTGAATTATACTGAAGAATAATGGGAAATTCAACCCTTGATTTTGCAGCTAGTATAGACGTATAGTACACATAGACTCCTAGAGGATGGCATAGCACTATGGTTGTTTTAGTTCTAAGATTACCGTGCAGTTTTGGTCTCATATATGCAGCTGAATCTTTCAGGACGAGGAATACACATGCATAAGTATTTTTCGAGGAACATTCAGAGCATGTTAGTAGGAAGTAGCTTTCTATTGACTTTTATGGGCCAACACGAGCAA
The DNA here is from genome assembly GCA_033239725.1 of Echinochloa phyllopogon. Lineage (NCBI taxonomy): Eukaryota > Viridiplantae > Streptophyta > Magnoliopsida > Poales > Poaceae > Echinochloa > Echinochloa phyllopogon. The sequence goes on along the minus strand of BTCW01000015.1, from coordinate 13,571,868 downwards.
GTATTTCAGCACTGTAGGAAGCAAGGGACGTCCGGACGTGTATACCGCAGCAGAATAGGCATACGACGTACCTCAGGTTCAACCCGTGAAACCCATCGGGTTATATGGACCAAAGTAGTGTTAGCAAACGGAATCAATCCATTGATCCTCATTAGTTGTTTGGATCGGGTGGAACGGTACGGTTCGACCCACTGGTGCTCCACGCCCATCTTGAATTTCAGTTTGGACGTGATCTTTGCCTGGATTCGTGAAGACCACTGGTTTTTTCGGTCGTGATTCGATTTTTACCGCTCCGTGATATTTTTGGGCAAGAACGACACACTGCTGTGCCCCTTGTGACGACAATAATTTTGATGCCGGCCAGCAGAGACTTGCTGCAGCAGACGTTTCTAGCACCGAGAGTACCCGACACACAGAAAATCTTTCTCCTCGTGTCTCATGTGTGTCACGAAAGAGACTATTTATTCCCAGTAGCCTAGCCATCCACAGTCGTGGCCCAGGGAAATTAAAGAGTACAATAATCATTATATTGAAGTATTACTTCATACTCCTTGAGTATGTTTTTGTATTATATTTGATTTGATCTGTTCCCCAAGGACTGCTGGCGGGTACTCTCTAGCAAGGCACAAGCATATATAAAGATGTATATATAGTAAACGTAACGTAGGCCCCAGCAGGTGTATAAATATATGTATATGTCGAAATATATATAGACATCACTGACAGCGAGAGCATCCTTTCGGGAGCAAATAATTGCACTCCACTACCTTATTGTAATACATGGAGTCCACTTCCTATGTCACCATCTGGGCTCTAAACAACGGCGCACCATTCTGTACCAACATCCCCTGGAAATATCCCTTAAATACTCAATAGAAGCCACTTCAAGCTACACATCAACAAATCTCCCGCTCATCATCATGGACACCAACACCACAGCCGTCAAGCAGCAGCACCACCTCCATACCCACCTGCTGGCCGGCCCAGGAGGAGCAGCACCTCCCCTGCGCGCCGCCGCCGCCACCCGTCGCCGACGTCGTGCCGGCGCTCGCCAAACACCGCGCCGCGCGCCGCCCGCTGCTGCTCGCCACCACCTACGCCGCGCTGTTCGTGGGATCCCTGTCCTCGAGCCTCCTCTCCCGGTTCTACTTCGCCCACGGCGGCGCCGACCGGTGGCTCGCGACGCTGGTCCAGTCCGCCGGGTTCCCGCTGCTCCTCCTCGCCCTCCTCCTCCCTCCGCCGGCGCCGGGGACGGGGAGGCTGTTCGGCGGGTTCACGCCGCGGCTGGTGCTCTACTGCGTGCTCCTCGGGCTGGTGATGGGGCTCAACAACCTGCTCTACTCGTGCGGCACCTCCTGCCTGCCCGTCTCCACCACCTCGCTGCTCCTCTCCATGCAGCTCGCCTTCACGCTGGCGCTCGCCGCCGCGCTCGTCCGCGTCCCGCTCTCCTTCGCCAACGTCAACGCCGTCGTGCTCCTCACCCTGTCCTCCCTCCTCCTCGCCCTCCGCCGCGACGTGGCCGGCGGCAATTCCACCGACACCAGCAGCCCGGACTACATGCTCGGGGTAGCGGCCACGCTCGGCGCCGCGCTGCTCTTCGCGCTGTACCTGCCGGCGGCGGAGCTCGTGTACCGGCACGGCAGGGTCACCGGCTTCAGGATGCTCGTGGAGGCGCAGGTGGTCATGGAGGCGGTGGCAACGGCGGTGTCGGCGGCGGGCATGGCGGCATCATCGGGTTTCAAGGGGCCGTGGGGCGGCGTGGAGGCGACGTGGGACCTCTCGCCGGCGGCGTACTACGCGGTGGTCGGGGCGGCGGTGCTGAGCTGGCAGATGTGCTTCTTCGGCACGGCGGGGACGGTGTACCTGACCACGTCGCTGCACGGCGGCATCTGCATGACGGCGCTGCTGGCGGTGAACGTCGCCGGCGGCGTGGTGGTGTTCGTGGACGCGTTCGGGGCAGAGAAAGGCGTGGCGATGGTGCTGTGTCTGTGGGCCTTCTCCTCGTACATCTACGGGGAGTACAGGAAAGGTGGCAAGTCGTCGCTGGAGGGAGGAGGTCACGTCAACTTCGAGGCTCTGGATCGGGTTTAGAAAGCTGTAAATTTTCTTAGCATTTATTTTCGTTCGTGTACTGTAATCTCAATATTGCACATATTATATATATATATGAACCCTTGTTGTAAATTTAGAGAATTGATCTAGAGCACAAATGAACAATAATAGTGAGAGGGGTCCAACTGCAAACCATTCACTCATGTGATGGCGTCCTTGGATAGGGACCCAACATTAACCCATCACTAAATGAATTGAATGGTCTTCGGTACCGTTCTCAGCATGACGCGTCATTGATAATAATAGGGACGGGTTGTGTTGACCTATCACTGATGACCACTAGCTAGTGATTAGTCTTTTTATGGCCCTTTCAGCGATACTAGCTCCATAGTTAGAGGTCGTCAACAAATGTTCATTTACATATACAGCTGTAGGCCCTTTCAGCGACAGCTGGCGGCATCTACTACAGCAGGGTTTAAATTTCGGTGAAATTTCATGAATTTTGGTAATTTCGGTGGTGTCTCAAAGAAAATTCCAAAAAATACTATTAGGCATATATGATTTATTGTAAATATAATACTTCAGCCGTATATTTTCTATTGTTTGTGTGTGTATTCATCAACTTAATAGTTGTGTAGCTATAAATCAAGATAATTATTTATTTCGATGCAAAAATGTGACAAAATCATACAATTTGGTGAAAACTCTAAAATGTTTTGATGATTTTTTTTGTGAAATTTTACGAATTTTGTAATTTCGGTGGTAATTGAAAAAATCTGAAACCGAAATTTAAAACTTTACCGCGGATACGGGTCTCTAGAGCCCGTGCAAGTGCCGTCTCCCCGTGCAAGTGCCGTCTCAGTGCTTGGCACAAACGGTTGAGGATGCTCGAACAGAAACCATCCGATATCTAAAGAGAACAGATACATCATACATAGAGTATATAGAAGCTTAAAGGTATGCGTAATCGATCTCCAAAGAAAATACAAACGATTTGCTAGCGGAGCTCGTGTACCGGCACGGCGGGGTAACTGGCTTCAGGTTGCTCGTAGAGACGCAGGTGGTTAGGGAGGCGATGTGGGCGGCGGGCCATGGAGCAGCGTGGGGCCTATATATCGTCTAGCTGTGGTGTACTAGGTGGTGGTATAGGGGCGGCCGTGCTCAGCTGGCAGATGTGCTTCTTCAGCATGGCGGGGGCGTTAGCTGTACCTGACCACGTCGCTGCACGGGGGGCATCTGCTGATGGCGCCGCTGGCGGTGATCGTCGCCGGCGGCTTGGTGGTGCTTGACCGCTTGGGGATGTTTGGCGCAGAGAAGGGCCTGGCGATGGTGCGGTGTACGTGGGACTTCCCGTCGTACATCTATAGACAGTACAACAAAGGTGGCAAGTCACTGGAAGGGGGAAGTCACGTCAACTTCGTGGTCCTGGATTGGGTTTAATTTTTGTATCGGGAAGAATGCAACTTTTTCTTACTGTTTTCGTCCACCGTAATCTGAATATTGATGTCGTTTTGGTCAAGATTCTAGTCAAGCATTGAAAATATCACTACTAGAAAAAGTCACATTCGTCTACGACATTTAGTACCGGGCATGAAAAGATCTGGTACTAAAGTGCCACGGAGGCACTGGGGCATTTTTGTACCGGCTCGTAACACCAGTCGATATTAAAAGTAGTATTTTACAACTGACTGGTGGTAACAGTTACCGGCCGGTACTAAAGTGCCGCGGTGTACTAAAGTGCCTCCACGGATTACTTCAAAAGGAAAGCATCTCTCACTTAGTCATATGTGATGTGTAGATGGGATGGTAAGGAAGCAATGCGCGAGGCAGGAGGTCATGGGTTCGAATTCTTACTGACTGTGCCCCTTGACCGGTACTGATAAGGGATTTTCTAGCGGTGTAAATCACGAATAACTTTTAAGTCGTTGAGTTTGGATATGTGAAAACCATATAAATAAATTTGTCTTCAAATTTTTTTTATAAAAGTATACATATATTATTTTTAATAAATATTTTTATAAAAATAAGAAGTCAAAGTTACGTTTTTGGAGACCGTGTCGTTGTCTAAAATGACATCTAAACCATATATGGATGGAGTGTTGTAAATCTTGTTCTAAAATTAGACAATTCTAGCTAGACGTGTTGTAAATCTTGTTCTTACTAACTGTGCCCCTTGACCGGTACTGATAAGGGATTTTCTAGCGGTGTAAATCACGAATAACTTTTAAGTCGTTGAGTTTGGATATGTGAAAACCATATAAATAAATTTGTCTTCAATTTTTTTATAAAAGTATACATATATTATTTTTAATAAATATTTTTATAAAAATAAGAAGTCAAAGTTACGTTTTTGGAGACTGTGTCGTTGTCTAAAATGACATCTAAACCATATACGGAAGGAGTGTTGTAAATCTTGTTCTAAAATTAGACAATTCTAGCTAGACGTGTTGTAAATCTTTTTCTAAATTAGACAATTCTAGCTAGACAGTTCTAGGATTGGGACTGAATGGGCCGAACTTCGTTGAAATTCTCCCATTTCGGCCTGGCCCAAAACAAAATTAAACCGGGCAAAAAAATTCGGCCCCATTTGAGTTTTTAGCCTGGCCCAAGGTGTAAACCAGCCCACAAATACCTCCCCTTGGTATATAAATATTATCTCTTTTCTGGAACCCTAGACATTTCATTATCTCCTCATCCTCTCCTCATGGTGGTGGCGACGGCGGCGGCGATGGCAATCGAAAGCCAGGCGGATGGGGAGGCGCATATCTCCCTGTCGTGCCTCCTCTATGTCCGCTCCTCCCTTTTCCCTTGATCTCGCAGTCTCTCACCACCTTCTCTGCTCGTTCCCTTCCATCATCTCCTCACCAATCCATTTTGTTTGTGATATCAACACGATATGTGCTGCTGGTACTTGGTACGTAGCTTCTGCGTTAGATACAATGAGTTGACAAGAGCTGCAGCATCACTTCCGGCACCAGCATCTGTGGTTTATTTAGTGCGGTAGCAGATGTAGAACATTGTTGAGATCGACTTGAAGCTTTATGAATACTTGTGTTGTTTATTTTTTTCATTGATTGATTGCAAAGATTTTTCGCCAAGTTCATCCATTTGGTTTCCTTGTTATTGCAATGGTATTTGTGTCACAAGGATAAATAAATTCTGACATATGTCAAAATTCACTCAGATTTCGGCCAAATTTTATCAAAATATGAATTATTTACTGGTCAACTTAACTGAATCCCAGTCTGTAATTTCCAAAATTCATCCAATTCGGTAGGCTCCGAATTATTTAGCTTTTGAATCCTAAAACCTTGTCACCCGCCCATGGAAATGGATATGATCACCAACCCCTGGAAATCGATTTGCAGCGACAGATGGGCCGAGGTGTGGCCCGTCCCTAAAAATAGAGCCAGATAAAGAAAAATCATAACTATTTCATATGATATCATATCAAGGCAAACTTTATATTAGAATTGTACAACTTGATCAGATCTAAAACTTTGTTGTTGATAAATTTTCGGTTCTCTAATTTGAAATATTGGATTTTTAAAATTCCCAAATGACTAATGATGCATAAAATCTCTATATCAAAACTGCAGTGCTCGATGAGAGCTCTTATTAGATATGCATGTGTATATATATTTACTGAAGTTAGACTATTTAGTATGTGTTTTCGACTATATAATATAAATATATGAGTATATGCAATGTGAGTACAATTTGGGCTTATGTATTGAGATTGTGATGTTTTGACTATTTGATTTTTTTTGACAAATGTGAATTATTATATAAATGTATTTATGATAGTATATATATATATTGAAATAAAAAACAAAAAATAGACATAATTCTAGGGCGGGTGACGCCGTTGCTCGCCCTAGAAATGATTTCTAGGGATGGTGAAGGTGTCACCCCTATAAATCCTTTAAATTTTATATAAAACATCTATGTTGTTTTACAAAATTTGGAGAGGTATCAACCGGTGCCTAAAAGTACTTGGTGTAAATCAATGATTGGTCAACGATTTTGCTACCTCTTGGTATCTCTATTTAGGTACCTCTGTATACTTCTTTTGTTTCTACCGTCTGATTTCATGACTCTAATTAATCTCAAAATTCCTCGGAACAATAATATACCCCATGGAGGCACGATTGACTCTATGGTGCAATGGAAGGGAAGACTCGCCTGAGGCCGTGTAACTTGTGGGTTCGAATCTTGTAAAACACATGAGTATAAAAAAAAGAGAGCAAAAAACATAGAACACCACATGTCAGTACATGGTGACCTCCTGGGTATGTACAAATTTTTATACATATAGTTTATTGCTGTTTTTATATTTTGTTGAATTTAAAAATGATTTGTGGAGAAGCATTTGTACGGGTGGGTGAGCACCCACGTCTAGAAATCGATTTGTAGCTGTGGGTGTACACCGGCCCCTACAGATACCCCATTTTCAGCTGCGAAAACCAGGGCCGGGGTGCAGCGACCGCACCTACAAATGTCGTTTTGACCCGACCTGCAAATCATTTTTGTGTTAGTGAAGTTGACGTATGTCACAACCTTGAATTGGGACTCAGCCACCATTATTCTTTCCTTCTACTTTTGGTAGTGCTTATTGGCCTAATCTTTGACGTTATAACATACACAAACTTCAGTTTGGTTCCAAACAATGCACCTTTCTTGGGTATAGTAATTTACACAAACACTATAAGTGCTTGCATGTTCCCTCGGGCCGAGTCTATATCTCACCAGAAGTTGTTTTTGATGATAATGTTTTCCTTTTGCTCGCCTTGACCCACATGCTGGTGGCCGACTTCAGCGGGAGATTCTTATTTTACCTTCTCACTTGCAAAATAACGATGAGGCTATGAATCACTACTGCAAAAACTCACGTTGGTCGCTGTCAATTAGTACCGATCGTTGAAGAACCGGTACTAACACACGAGGTTAGTACCGGTTCTGCTGCACAGTGCCCCCAAGGGCAGTTTAGTACCGGCTGGAGGCCCCAGCCGGTACTAAACTGCTCCTGCACCGACGCCGTCAACGGATAGTTGGCAGTTTAGTACAGGCTGGTAACCCTTGCCGGTACTAAACTGCCCCCGGGAAATTTAGCACCGGTTGGGCTTACCAACCGGTACTAAACTGCTATAAATAGTGCCGGCTAGGCCCCCTGCCGGTACTAAGATAGTGTTTGGTTCCACCACTGCAAACGCAAACGGTAACGTTATCACACCACAACGGGAATCGGGAGGGAATGTGCCAAAACGATATTTAATTTGTTTGGTTTGAACATGTAACGGTATCTGTTACCAGGAGAAGTCATTAGTGTATCTGGTCCATGTAGGAAGCTTCAGCGGGGATCAAGCACGATGGAGCAAGCCCCGCAGAAATCGATGCAGCCGCTCGTCATAGCATCCATGCGAGTGGGGACTGGGGAAACAGGAGCAGCTTGCAATCTGATTACGCTAGGATGGGAGCGGTAACGAGATTACATACAGCCGCTGATTCCGCGAGAAGTGTTTACAGCCATCACTGAAACAAAGGGGTTCTAACGTAATCGATTTATTGACGTTATCAGGTTACGTTACAAAGACCCTAACCAAACACTACCTAAATATTTAGCCATATAAATCCACCGTATCTTCCTCCCCGAGAGCTCAAGTTCGAACATTTGCTCGAGCTCTCCTCTTCGTCCATGGCGGGTTAGAGGGGTTGGTGCTGCCCATTTTTTTCCAAAAATTGTGGGAATTTCACTTGTCGGTGTTTGGAAATCGTGGTCCCGACACCAACCAGAAATGCGCTGTGTTCCTACCCCTGATGGTTGATGCAGAAGGTAATGCAATGACATGAATTATCCTGGTTTTGGTCGCAAGACCGTATGTCCAGCAAGATAGTGCGTGCAATGTATTATCCTGCACCGGACTGCGAGTAGTAGGGGATACAAGCAGGTTGGGAAAAGAGGCTAGGCCTCCAAGTCCCAGATGATTGAGGCAGAGTGCCAATATCGTGGAGCGAGAAGCGTGTGTGAGTGTTGTTCCTTGTTCTGTATTCGGTTCCTCCCGCTGTTCATGAGCGCGCCCTCTCCTTTTATAGGCCAAGGAGGAGGGGTTCCAGGCGTGTGTCACTATGCAGGTACAGTTGTCGCACAATAGTAGGAGCGGAGCTGGGCGTGGCTCTTTGTCCTTGGCCACTGTTATGCGGTGTTGGTGTCCCTGTGATGGATTCTTGTACTGGCGATGACGCCAGGGAGTGGTTTCGAGGATCCAAGCTGACCTGCGTGCTGTAATGATTCGCCCGTACGCCAGTTCGAGGGTCTCCCATGCCTGTGCACAGCCCTTTCCATGGAAAATCACTGTGGGAGTCGGCAGCACAGGGAGTCGGAGTGACGGGAGTTGGCGGATGCGACGGGGGGTCGTGGCTGTGAGAGCGGCGTGGTGAGAGATTTGCCTTTTGACTTTGGATACACGGCGGTGGCGAGCGTCATTAATTGTTTGTCAGAGCGGAGGTCTCGACCAAGGCGGAGCTCTCCTTATTTCGAGGGTTGCTCGAGGCTCGTCGCTCAGGCCTCGACCAAGACGGAGTTTTCCAATTCACTCAAGGGGTCGGTTCCATCGAGCGAAGCGGAGATTGAGGCGCACGTCGAGGCGCCCCGCGAGGTGTCTGGACTGGGCCTTTGTCCGTTGCTGGGCCGTGGGCCTTAATTTGCTTTTCTTTTTTCTGATGTGTGCATGAGTTAGTGTTTAACAAGGGTGATTATCCCATAGGTTTGGGTACCCCTAATGATCACGCCCAACAGTAGCCCCCGAGCTTAATCTGGCAAAGGCTTTTCGTCGTGGGTGCTTCTGATAAGGTTTTCCTTGAAGAATTCCGCTGGGTGCACCCGCGGGTGTAGCCCCCGAGGCCTTGGAAGAGTGGATATACTCCTGCAAGGGATGTCAGCGTTTCTCGCTTTCGTGAGCTACATCATATTTCGTCTTCAAGGAATTCGATCTTGTGGCGCGAGGAGCCCCCAAACCCTGGCCCTAGCAAGGTCGATCAGGGGCAGTCCTCGACTTTGAGTTACGACCCTCGTCGCCCCGTTCATGGGGAGGAGGGGTGACGCAATCCATGCTTCCCTCGAGCGGGCCGCGAGTCATGGATGCCTCTGTGAGCTGTTAGCGGGTAATTCAAGTGGACGTCCGTGCCTCATTCGATAGAGGTCGGCTCGTGGTCCGGAGACACGTCTCATAAGAGCACTTGTGAAGGTTTGCTAGGCAGGGCTTGACCTCGTTTGATAGGGGTCGAGGGCTTGTTGCTCTCCCTCGGTGGGATCCCTTGACTAGCAGCCTCCATCTAGCCTTGAGTACAACATGGGGGGTGCCCTTGAACTTCGCATTCGAGGATAGCCTCGATTGCGCACGCCCCCGGTTGTCCCTGACACTGTTGATCTGGGTGTCTGTCGAACCATCGAGGGTCCAGGGCTTCGAACACCTGATCAGTAGGGCCTCGAGGAGAGGTGGCTTAGGTTGGAAGCTTTCCTGCTAGCCTCGAGCGTTTACTTAGGGAATCGTGGCTGACGTGGCATGGAGCATGCGAAGCGGGCATGCCTTTTTAGGCGGAGCGGCAGAGGCGTGGGCAGTTACGATGGGATGTGGCGTGTGCGACGCCTGGGTTCTCGCGCGTGGTGGTTATCCCAACCGGTGGGGTCCGGCCGTCAGTGCAGCTGCACCAACCACATTGAATGCGGATTCCACGCCGCTATGATGCCCATTGTGCTTCGTATGAGACTATAAATAAAGAGGCAGAGGGAAAGGTTCGGCTTATCAAGCCCTTGCCTTCAGATTGCATCTACTATTTCCAAGCACCGCCGCTCTTGCCTTTCGCCTTCCCCGCACAAGCTCAGCTTCTCGCCGCCACCATTCACCATGGTGACCATCATCGACCCTGCTCCGTGGAGCCCTTCTATCGCCACCGACGACTATCTCACCGGGCTGGTGGAGGCTGCATGAGCGGGGGTTCGGAATCCCCGCTTCAGTGTTCTTCCGCGGGTTGTGCCTCCACTATAGTGTGGAGCTCCACAACTTCGCCCCCAACGCCATCTCGCAAGTGGGGGTCTTCGTCGCCGTTTGTGAGGGGTTCTTGGGCATAGAGGCCCACTGGGACCTATGGGTTCACCTCTTCCGGGGTGACCTTCATACGGCCGCCGGTGAGTCTCAAGGGGTCCGCCGAGCGGTTCACGCCGGGGGCCTCACCCTGCAAGTCCGGGGGCAGCGCAGCGGGCTTTACATCCCGGCGACCATAACGTCCAACAACGCCGATTGGTTGAAGGGGTGGTTCTACCTCCGCAACATCGACAACAAGCTCCCGGCGTACACCGCCAAGGTGATGCGGGAGCGGCCGGAGTCTTGGAGCTACGGCGTCTCCCCCGCCGACTGCCAGGAACGACTGAAGGTCTTCACCGACCCCTTCGCCGCGCTGTCGAGTGCCGGGCTGACTGCGGCGGGGGTAATAGCCAACTTCAATCGGTGGCAAGTCCTGCCGCTGATGGAGAGGGCTTTGTGCCTCGACCAGCTCAGGGTGGATACGCCCTGACAGGGCTCGAAGATGAAGGAGGGAAGCCTCCTCATCGAGCACTGTATGCACCGAGCGCGACGAGCTGTGGAGGTGTCCAAGCTCGACTACAAGGAGGCGGCCTTGTTTGCCGTCAAGATGCGCCCTGATGCGGGGTACTTACAATTTGTAAGTTTTTTAGTTTGATTTAGATTCAATCTGATTTTTACCCTCGATGGTTACTGATTGCTAATCCACAATATTTTTCTCCAGGGGTTATCTCACAAGGGGTATCGCTCTGCCCCTCCTCTTCTCGAGAGGCAGAAAGCGCGGAAGGACGCGACCAAGAAGAAGAAGGAGCAGAGGCGCCAGCGAAAAGCGACGCACGAGAAAGAGTGCCGCCAACGGGCAAGGGAGGGGCTCTCTCCCCTGCGACCCCCGAGAGCAGCCTAGAGGCGTGTTCCTCGTGGAGATCTCGCCGTTGGCGGCCGAAGCGACCGTGCCTCCCGAGGGGGCAAAGCCAGGAGACCCCGGCGTCATCGCAGGGTAGGGGGCCTCGAGCAGCTTGACGCCCTCGACGGTGCGAGCCACCCCTAAGCACCGCGGTGACCGCCCCGGGGGTTCAAGCTCGAAGCCCCCCCCCCCCCCCCGCGCCTGGGGCAGACAAGGGAGCCGCGGCCCCCGGGACCACGAGGGCACTGTTGGCACTTCTTATGATCCAATATCAGAATTTAGAATCCTGGTACTGGGGTAAGGAGTGTTTCAGTGGTTTTCCTTATGGCTTAGTAAAATATAGAAATATTCTGCAAACACACAGAATCACCGCTGTAGCACTTCACCTGGGAGTATCCCGAGGTATCATAATTTATATTTCCGCAGGGAAGCTTTGGCAAGATTACCAGTGAACAGATATTCGAGACTATCAGAGAAGGGTACACGACTAGAAAAGACAGGGGATAACGGTATTGGATAGGAGTGGATATACCGGACACACAGCTCAAGGGATACTCAGGTAAGGGAGAGAAGAGATAGATAACTGGGAGGACAACGAGAAGAGATAGAAGACTCCTGGATACTTTATCTACCTATGTCACTCTAGCTTAGAGATACAACGGCTATAGAGCCAGCACTAGGAGATCTGGGATAACTCTAATGTCTTAGCATCGGGACAAGGGAACCGGTGAACACACAGAAAGGGATGAGAAGGGGTGCCATTATTTCCCAACTGGGGGATCCTACGGACCGGAACTAACGTGATGGGCTACGAAGACCGAAAGGGCTGTCACCACCTCCCGGCTACCACCTCCGTTGCGACGGGAATAAACTAAGGCCACCGACTAGTCTAGGAACCACTCCTACACTAGGCAACGACTACTTACTCTGCTAGCAAGAGCAAGCAACCTTGTCAATACTCTTGGTGACAATTCACCTCCAGTATCAAGCAAGATCGAAGAACCAGCCAAGACAAAGAATTAAACATGACTACAAGCACTAGAACTATAACTGACTATAGTCTAAACAAGATATATGCTGCAACTAGGATAAAGTAGAAGCAAGATATAAATGACAAAGGCAAAGTGATAAAGATAACTATATTGATAACTCAAAGTCTTGCAAAAGGAAAAGGTAAAAGATACAAGAGCTAATACCAGAGCTTCTGAAGATGACTCCGGAACCTCCGAGGCACAGCTCGACTCAACTCTAACTCCCAACTAAACTATCCTAACTCTACTAGAATGAAAGTGGAAATGAGCTCCTTGGCTTGGTGTGTGTTTACAAGTGAAAGTGACCCTCTATTTATAGGAGTCCAAGGCGGTTGAGGTAGGGTAGCGGCCAAGGGAGCCAGGGGGGTACCCCCTGGGATTTCAGGCAAGTGGAGGCGGTTCGGCCGAACAGGTCGGTTCGGCCGAACTCCCCAATTCGCCCGAACCAGAGGATCCGCCGACCTTGCTTCCCACGGTCAAGATTTGCTCCCTGGTGTCGGTTCCCAGCTGGGGGCGGTTCGGCCGAAGGGCCCAGTTCGGCCGAACTGGGCCTGGCCCGTGGCCGGCCTCCCCAGCACCGCCTCTGCTGCCTGGACCTTCTGGGCTGCCTCCTGGTGGTTGGCTTCGCATTGATTTGGCCCAGGATGACGTGTTGGTGCTCCGGGATGAGTTGTCGGTCGCCCACGTGTCATGTGATGTGTTCGCTTGGTCATTGTGGACGTGGACGACTCCCGGTGGTCTGCTCGGCTAAGGGGGTAACCGGCCGAACGGAGTTGTTCAGCCGATTTGGTCATTTCCAGCCCCAATAGCACATATTTGTCGTAGTTGTACCTGCACAAGTGACACTCACCAAAACTCATGGTACTTTATTAGAAATAAAACCTAAGTACATGGAATGTTGCATATAACCTCGTTTATTCCCGAGTATTGGTGGTCGGATTTGGGCTGTAACGACCGCCAACAAGCTCCCCCAAGCTTAGCTCTTTGCTCGTCCTCGAGCAAAGATATAAACTTAGGCTCGGTGGATCAGGAGTTGCTACAATGCCATTTCTTTTGCAGGTAACTTATAAACAACTAGTCTTCAAAAATACTTGAATCATAGGCAAAGTTTCAAATCACCTCTTTACCTATGGGGCTTATAGCAATCTCCTTATCTTGGGCGGTTGAAAGGATGAACAGTTTAAACTTAGTTTTATTCCACTCTACTTTTTTCAGGATCTCATCTCGGAGTTTTTCATAAGTTTTAAAAACTACAAATTGTTCCTCATTGGCACACTCAATCACTCAAGTGTATTTGAATCCTCACCAAAGCCTTGTGCCTTCTTTTCATCCTAACATCTAATATGGCTTTTTGTGTGGCTTAGGGACAAAGGATGAAGGCATGCATGCATCTTATATTTTGCTAAGTCAAAGACCGGATCTTCGAGGAGACAAATCACATCTTAAGATCGAGACGTGCAAGTGTGTGGATATGAATGGAGTGGAATATGGTGGAGTGGTGGAATGGAATATGGTGGAATGGTGGAATGGAGTATGGTGGAATGGTGGAACTCCTTGGATGAATTTCCCTCTCCTTGATTTATTTTTGAGAACATGGGCTATCTTTTATTCTCATATTTTTGCCATGCCACTTGGCATGCTTTTCTTTTTCTCTTTCTTTTTGCCATGCCCTTTGGCATGCTTTTCTTTTTCTCTTATTTTTGCCATGCTTCTTTGGCATGCTTTTCTTTTTGCATAGCCCATGTCTCTATCAAGAATATTTAGAGAGGGAAATCATAGAACATGGAGCATTTATTTTTGTGGATGGATGATGGAAAATATTTGCTAACTCCCGGTGTAGGAATTGCAAGTGAGAGGTGGTGTGTGTACGTGGGTCTCGATCTTTAAGAGTATGAAAGCTTCACTCAAAGGTCACAACAATTTGACAAAGCTCACTAAGATGACAAGCAGCATATGAGTAGAAATTTTCAACTAAGCTTATCATATGGCTCTGGTAGGTATTTTGACCAATGATGAACTTGTTTTATTTTGAAAGCATAAATTTCCGAGATTTTCCCCGTACTAAAAGCAGAATAGAACTTAACCAAATTCTCACTATCCAATCCCCACAACAACTTAGACTTGGAATAAAGCATGTGCTCCCACAAAGTTTTCAGGATCATTTTTACTTATGCCAAATAACTCAAGCACAGTCTAGCAACTAGTTGAAACAAGGTACTTGCAAAATTAGTGACAGAGCAACTATTCATCATTTCCAAGGTGAGAGGCATATGATTCATTCCATGCATAGTTGGGAGTTATTTAATTCAAGGGAAATATTGTTTAAGGGAAATATTTTTGGTATTTTCATTTTTTTTGAATGCAAACTATCATGAAGGGAAATGAAAGGGAAATTAAATGATCAAAGTGCTGGATAAATCGGGACATACCTGATGGGGGGTCCTCCCCCAAGCTTGGACTTTCACTGGTAGGGGTTGAGCCTTGAGAGGTAGTGGCTCAGCTGTTTCGCTTGCTCGTGGACGTCATGCTAGATGGACGCCACCATCCCGCAATTCTCTTGATGGTACTGAGAATGGCGGGCTAGTGTGTCCTGGATCTCTCGGGTACGGTCGTCGATGAGCTCGACTCGGTCGGAGATGTAGGACAACTCCCGACCGTAGTCGAAGCGTGCGGACTGTGAGTATCCGGGGTAGTATGGCTGGGAGGCACTGTCGTATCCCCGTCCATACCGACTCCCGGACCACTCAGAGTCCATGTCCTGGCCGTAGTCCCAGCGTCCTGAGGTGAAGTAGTTCGGCTCCTGGTGTTGCCCGGAGCCTCCTGCTCCGGACGTCCCAGCGCCGGTGTACATGTCATAGGTTGCCTCAAAAGCGGAAGTGTGTCGATGCGGCATTTGTGGTGCATCTTCCGGCTCCTGTGAGGTGGCGAGCCCAGCATCACGCTTGGCTCGTCCCCTCGTGACGGGTCCGTCACCTGCAACGCTGTGCCGAGCGGGCTCTCTTCAAGGTGGAGAGTCGTCCGACTCGGTCCTCAACTGAAGAGTTAGTTTCGGCGTGGTATACAACCTTAGTGCTGCACAAGGCAAAGGCACTTTAGTTGTATAGGCATGGTAAATCATTGCCAGCGTTGCGTCAGGCGTCCGCCGTATCATGTGGGCTTGCACAAAGTGCTCGGCATCCACGACGGAACGCGTTGTCTCGATGTACGTGAGCTGGGCGCCTTGGAGGACGCCCAGGTGGTTAGAGAGGCGAGTGACTAGAGAATTCATCGCCATGCTACCCGCACGAGAAATATGAGACAGCCAATGACCAACCATGTCTTTCACAGGTGAATAGGGAATCTGCTTGACCATGGCAAAAAGAACCCGCAACTCGATGGTGTTGACAGGGCGCAAATCTGCCCGGGGGAATACCGTCATAGACACCCAACGATGCATGAAGCGCAAAGTGGGGTTATGAATGCTGTTCGTGCGTGGCGCATGACAGTTGGTATCCCCCGAAATCTTTTTCCAAAATGCCACCCGGTCAAATCTTTTAAGCGCTTTGTTCGGGTCTAAAGAACAACGACTTGAAAATCCGAGACCCGAACTAAAATCCCTCCAAGAGCAGAAGAACTCTTGGTTGAAGAACCGAAAACGAATCCCCCCAGTTTCAGTAACCAAAGTCGAGAGGAATTCAAGGGTGAGCAGGTACGAACCTTCTTCGTTGATGTGCCAGAAATTCTCCCAGCCAATGGCCTGGAAAATTTCCGTGAACTCTACATCCATCCCCGTGTCCCTTAGCAAATCTTGCTCAAACACACGGGTGTGCTCGAACTCCTTCAGCCGAAGCTCGTTGAAGGTGTTCCTCTCCCTTTCTGTTCTAAGGCTGATGTCACTCTCGCTCAGGAGCTGCCTGGCCGGGGGTGTGGCATGGCCCCATCCCGAGCCGGCTGCTCCATGCTCGTCCGTGTCCATCCGGCTCGAGCCTCGGGACGGAGCTGGGGAGCTCCCAGCATCGTCCGATCGTCGGCCTAGCCGGGCGGAACGACGGAGCGAAGTGAAGAACTTCGACATGATTCCTACAAAAGGTTAGTGCAACAACAACTACCCGAAGGACTGAATATATATGGTTAGCACAAGAAAATCAAATCAGTCATTCGAGATAGTTAGTCATTCTTGCGGGGATGAAAACCACCACAAAAGGTTAGTCGTTCTTGTGGGTGTCGGTGACCACCACAAAATCGTCCAGAAATTCAGCACAAAGATCACAACAAGAGCAAAATATTTTTGGGATTTTCTAGTGATGCAAGTGAACCAAAACTTGAGCAAGAACTTGGGAAGAACTTGAGCAAGCACTAGAGCAAAGAACTTGAGAGGGAGAGAGAGCTTCCTAGCAGAATTTTCAGAATGTATGAGTGTGTGAATGGTGCAAGGAAGCAAGGAAGCATGGCCAACAATTTATAGGCCGAGGGGATGGCCTTGGCCAGTTCGCCCGAAGGCTCTGGTTCGCCCGAACTAGGCCTGGTGGCCAGGGCACTCCCATGTGAGTGCAGCACTCACATGCCTTTGTTTCCACTCCAAGTTTGTGTGGCCATTAATTCCCAAGGACATTTTTAGTGGATTTTAGTGGTAGGTAAGATGGAAATGTGACATGACCAAAGTGGAACTTAGTGGAGTCACTCCCATGCTGCCATGTTTGTGATAATTGGTGAGTGTGCAGCCATTTTTAGTGGGGTAGACATGTTGGTTGCTGGTTGATGGTGATGGTAAATAATTGGAGATGTTCTAGAAGGGATGAAAATGATAAAAGTTACCAATTACATCCACCCTAGTTAAAATTTCAGCATGTGTCCAATTATTTAAACCAAGCTTGCAAAATTTTTCTACTCTCTTTCAAATTAATTACTCAAGTGGTTCAGTGTTTTGAAAAGGGAAACATGCAAATGCAATTTGGAAATTTAAAAATTGGAAGGGAAATATGGGATACATACCGGTTTTCCTCGCGGCGAGAGCTCAGCTTTTAAGTCCGCGAGCGGGACTTCTCCTGTCTTCAGTTGTTCTTGTCATCGTCCGGTTCCAGAGTGGATGACTCGGACGATGCAACCTTCTTCCGCCACATTTTCTAGTTCTTCTTCTTCGGTGTCGGTGGCGGTGAGATCGGTGTCTCTGGAGATTGTGGTTCGTATGCAACCACGTTGATCTGCTCCAGGTTATTGGAATTTTGAATTAAATCAGTGCATACCTGAGAGCATTTCTCCACCCTGGGCTTGAACACGAACTTTTCTTCCTTGCCGTTGATGTTCAGGCTGATTTCTCCGGCTCCTACGTCGATGTTTGCATTGGCGGTGCTCAGAAATGGCCTCCCGAGGATGAGAGGTGTCTTCGTGTCGACCTCCATGTCGAGCACCACGAAGTCCACGGGTACGAAGAATTCCCGGATTTTCACCAGAATATCTTTGGCTATTCCCGCGGGATAGCAAATCGATTGATCCGCTAGCTGCAAATACATGGTTGTAGGGGACAAAGAAGAATAGTTCAGTTTGTCAAACACTACCTTGGGCATGACGCTGACGCTTGCTCCAAGATCGCACAGGGCATGGTTGAAGTGTTGCTCCCCGATCGAGCATGTGATGGTAGGGCATCCTGGGTCCTTCTTCTTTTCTGGGAGATTGTTCAAGATAGCCACACTACATGCTTCGGTTAGTTTAATTACCTCGGTGGTTGGCAGTGCCCTTTTGTTGTTGAGGATGTCCTTCAGATACTTGGCATATGTGGGAACCTGCATAGCTTCAAGCAATGGGATATTGACATATACTTTCGAATTACCTCAACAAATTTGCTGAATTGTTCGTCCACCGTTGGCTTATGGCATCTTCTGGGGAATGGCAGCATATTTGATTCGTAAAACTCGTGAGGGGCCGCCTTTGCTTCCTTCTGCGGACTTGTCTTCTGTGGTTCTGCTACGGCCTCCTCTTCTTCGCTATCACTTTCTGTAGTGGCTGCCTTTTTACCTGCACTGTCAGGATATGGCGGGTCCCGAGTGGTCTTACCCCCTCTCGTGGTGACCGCTTTAACCTTTTCACGGGGGCAATTGTCTGGTTACCCAGAGAATTTCCCCGCTACGGGTGAGGGCAAAGAAACAGCTAACTGAGCAATTTGAGTTTCTATCATTTTATTAAAGCTCAGTTGACTTTTCATAGCAGAAGAAAATGATTCCATCCTAGAGTCTATGCTTTCCAGAGTTTTATCATTAGCAGCAAGCTTTTTATTGATGTTTTCAGTTATTTTCATCTGGCCAAACACAAGATCTCTAAGAGACGGCTGATTATTGAAATTGCTGGAATTGAAATTGGTACCTTGTTGAGGCCTTTCAAAAGGGAGGTTTGGGCGCGGATTCCAGCCTTGGTTGCCGTAGTTGTTCGGTCGGTACCCGTTGTTGTTGGAGTTGTTGACGTAGTGAGCATCTTCTCGCGTTTCGGGGCAGTCATTCCCCGAATGGCCAGTGTTGCCACAGACTTCGCAGGTCATGCGAGCGTCCATGGCTTGCACCGTTTCTTGAGCAGGGGCCTCCAGTTTCTTCATCAGGAGGTCCATCTTGGCAGCGAGCGTGTCCAGAGCTTCAACTTGGTGAACTCCTCGGGTCTTTGGTTGAGTTCGGTCGTCGGACCAACCTTGGTTCTCGACCATCTTCTCTATGAGGGCCTTCGCACGACTCTCCTCAAGAGAGAAGAACGAGCCTCCAGCAGCAGCATCCAGGTACTCATGGGCAGAATTTCTCAGCCCGTGATAGAAAGTTTGGATTATGAACCAACTCTGCATACCATGGTGAGGACAAGCAGAAATATAGTCCTGGAGGCGATCCCATGCCTCCGGGACTGTTTCATCTTTTAACTGCTAGAAACTAGCTATTTTGTTCCGGAGGGCGTTGGTTTTCCCAACCGGAAAGAATTTTAGCAAGAAAGCGCTAGTGCATTTATCCCAGGTATTTATTGCTTCGCGGTTAGCATAAAACCATTGTTTCGCCTTGCTTAATAATGAGAATGGAAATAAACGAAGGCGAATGGCATCGATACTTACTCCGCGGATGGTGAAGGTGTTGCAAATCTCCAGGAAATGCTGGAGATGAGCATTGGCATCTTCATGTGGCTTGCCGCAGAATGGGCTAGCCTGGACCATGTTGATGAGGGCTGGCTTCATCTCGAAGCTACCATCTCCGACTGGCGGAGCTGGTCCGATACGTACGTTCTCGCTTGATGGAGCGGAGAACTCACGGATCGTCTTGGCTGCCATCCTCGATGTAGCCTGGTCAACGATGGGAAGGACTGGGTTCGTCGGAAGGAGTTGCTTCTGAGGAGGTACAACACGGGGTCATACTGTCCTCACAAGTGACTCCGGATTTTCTTGGAAGTTTGACGGTAGTTGGAAACCAGTCATGCACTGCTCTGTTCCACAAGGACCAACGAACAGAGCAAGGATAAACCCGCTTGAGTAGCGGTACTCAACTGAGATAGCTCAAGATAAAAGTTCAAGAATAATCTAGCCAAAGACTTCCCCGGCAACGGTGCCAGAAATGCTTGTTGGCACTTCTTACGATCCAATATCAGAATTTAGAATCCTGGTACTGGGGTAAGGAGTGTTTCAGTGGTTTTCCTTATGGCTTAGTAAAATATAGAAATATTCTGCAAGCGCACAGAATCACCGCTGTAGCACTTCACTTAGGAGTATCCCGAGGTATCGTAATTTATATTTCTGCAGGGAAGCTTTGACAAGATTACTAGTGAACAAATATTTGAGACTATCAGAGAAGGGTACACGACTAGACAAGATAGGGGATAACGGTATTGGATAGGAGTGGATATACCGGACACACAGCTCAAGGGATACTTAGGTAAGGGAGAGAAGAGATAGATAGCTGGGAGGACAATGAGAAGAGATAGAGGAGTCCTGTATACTTTATCTACCTATGTCACTCTAGCTTAGAGATACAGCGGCTACAGAGCCAGCACTAGGAGATCTGGGATAACTCTAATGTCTTAGCATCGGGACAAGGGAACCGGTGAACACACAGAAAGGGATGAGAAGGGGTGCCACTATTTCCCAACTGGGGGATCCTACGGACCGGAACTAACGTGATGGGCTACGAAGACCGAAAGGGCTGTCACCACCTCCCGGCTACCACCTCCGTTGCGACGGGAATAAACTAAGGCCACCGACTAGTCTAGGAACCACTCCTACACTAGGCAATGACTACTTACTCTGCTAGCAAGAGCAAGCAACCTTGTCAATACTCTTGGTGACAATTCACCTCCAGTATCAAGCAAGATCGAAGAACCAGCCAAGACAAAGAATTAAACAAGACTACAAGCACTAGAACTCTAACTGACTATAGTCTAAACAAGATATATGCTGCAACTAGGATAAAGTAGAAGCAAGATATAAATGACAAAGGCAAAGTGATAAAGATAACTATATTGATAACTCAAAGTCTTGCAAAAGGAAAAGGTAAAAGATACAAGAGCTAATACCAGAGCTTCTGAAGACGACTCCGGAACCTCCGAGGCACAACTCGACTCAACTCTAACTCCCAACTAAACTATCCTAACTCTACTAGAATGAAAGTGGAAATGAGCTCCTTGGCTTGGTGTGTGTTTACAAGTGAAAGTGACCCTCTATTTATAGGAGTCCAAGGCGGTTGAGGTAGGGTAGCGGCCAAGGGAGCCAGGGGGGTACCCCCTGGGATTTCGGGCGAGGGGAGGCGGTTCGGCCGAACAGGTCGGTTCGGCCGAACTCCCCAATTCGCCCGAACCAGAGGATCTGCTGACCTTGCTTCCCACGGTCAAGATTTGCTCCCTGGTGTCGGTTCCCAGCTGGGGGTGGTTCGGCCGAAGGGCCCAGTTCGGCCGAACTGGGCCTGGCCCGTGGCCGGCCTCCCCAGCACCGCCTCTGCTGCCTGGACCTTCTGGGCTGCATCCTGGTGGTTGGCTTCGCGTTGATTTGGCCCAGGATGACGTGTTGGTGCTCCGGGATGAGTTGTCGGTCGCCCACGTGTCATGTGATGTGTTCGCTTGGTCATTGTGGACGTGGACGACTCCCGGTGGTCTGCTCGGCTAAGGGGTGTAACCGGCCGAACGGAGTTGTTCGGCCAATTTGGTCATTTCCGGCCCCAATAGCACATATTTGTCGTAGTTGTACCTGCACAAGTGACACTCACCAAAACTCGTGGAACTTTATTAGAAATAAAACCTAAGTACATGGAATGTTGCATATAACCTCGTTTATTCCCGAGTATTGGTGGTCGGATTTGGGCTGTAACGACCGCCAACAGGCACGAAGCCCTGCACCCGCGGCCTCGAGGCCCACGAGCGGGTCCCCACCGCCGAGGGGTCGGCGTCATTCAGGGTTCGGCAGACCCCGAGCGGCAAGAATCGTAAGCTGAACGACCTCCTTCGGGTTAGGTGAGTTTTGTTCTTTTTTCTTGGTCATAGATCGTTGGCGTTTTTAATCTAATTCTTTTGATTTGATTATCTGTTAGCCAACCCGGACCACCGGCGTCGCTCCCGCTGGCGCCCACCAAGGCGCTGAAGGTGTCGACGCGCTCCATGCCACATTCGGCGGCGCCGACCCCGTCAGGAGTGCCCCAGGCGACGGAGATCGTCGCCCAGTATCAGGCAGCCCTGGCGCGAGGGGTTGCCTGATCGAGGGGGCAGGCGGTGCCCACGGAAGTATCGGTGGCTGCGGGCGAGGACCGGGCCAGGGAGGTGATCCCGGCCTCCCTTGTGGAGGAGGCGACCCCCGCTATTGTGGGGGCGAGTGAGACCTCCGCGCCGGCCGAGGGCACGGTGGAACCAGAAGGTGCGGGCCGCACCGGAGACGCGGGTCAGACCGCGGACGGGGGCAGCCGCACGGAGGAGGAGGAGGAAGAGCCAGGGGCGGGCACCGCAATGGTGGCCCTCCCGGCCACCCTCGACGGTGGCCAAGAGGAGGAGGAGGGGGCTCCGGGCTTCCAAGAAGGGACCTGGAGCCCTTGGGAGGAGAGGACGGTGGAGACCCTGCTTGGCATCCCGGCCTTATAGGCCTGGCGCAATCAGGGGCTCGGACGGCGTGGCATCCCCCCTGGCCTGGCAAGGGCCGCCGAAGCTGAGCGGGCTCCTCTAGGAGGAGCAACAGGGCCTGGGGACCATGATCCAGCAGGCCCTGAAGCAGGTCCTCGAGCTCCACCTCGGCCGAGGCTTGGACCTCCATCTGGTAAGTGCTCTAACTACTAAATTCGTTGTGTGCTTTCTGTCTTCCTCTTTTTCTTATTTTTGTCTGTTGACGCACCAATGGCAGAATTTAAGGGAGATGGCCGGCCGAAGGGTCGCTGAGCTCGCTGATGTGCGCAGTGAGCTGCATCAGCTGAGGGAGGCTCTGGCCCATGCCGAGCGGGAGCGCGACCGCGAGAGGGCCCTCACCGTGGAGACTTTTGACGAGGTCCTCCGGTAGGGGGATGAGCTCCATCGGTGGGCCCAGGCGCTGGCCGCGCTCGAGGTTGAACTCCAACAGGAGCGCACCGCCCTCGCCGAAGCCCGGGGGCAGCTGCAGCTGCGGGACTCGGCCCTCGCAGTGGCTGAGGCTCAGTTGAAGACCCAGTGCGAGGCCATTGACTTGCTCACCGTGACGGTGGCGGAGGGAGATGTTGTCATTACTGAGCTGCAGGCCTCAGTCGAGGCCCAGCAAGGTGAGATGGCAACGCTCCGGCAGGAGGTCAGCAGCGTCTGGGAGGATCTGGCCCAGAAGGAGAAGCTGACAGAAGGTAGGTTCAGTACAAGCTCATCCTTAATTCGAATTCTGGTTTTCGAAACTTATCTGATTTTGCCTTTGAGTTTTCAGAGCTGTGGAAGGTGGCGGAGGAGACTTTCTCACAGGCGGAGTCACTCCAAGTGGCCTATTCAAAGGCCCAGGAGGACCTCAAGGTGCTACGGGATGTAGCCCTCGCCGTCTGCAAGGAGGTCGAGGGGCCAGAAGCCCTCGGGTCCCAATCGGGCAGCTCTGTAGCAAGTCGCCTAAGGGCCTTGGGCGGCTGTGTCACCGAGAGCCTGAAGGGGGCTCTCCCCCTCGGCGTGCAGAAGACCCTCGGGGTTATCTCGACGCACTTCGTCGTAGACCTCGAGGTAGTAAGCGCCGGCTACGTGGTGGCGGACGATCTCGACGACGACGCTGCACTGGCCATCGTGGAGAGCGCCGACGCCGGTGCCTCTGCTCCTGCTGCCGCCCTGTCGCAGATCTTCGAGAGCGACCTCCTCCCCGACGCCGAAGACGAAGAAGGCGCCACCCCCGTAGGCCCTGCTCCCTGAATAGTTAGGAACATTTATGTAATAATTAGTTTTGTGGCTCGGAATTAAACAATTTAATGTTTAAGCATACATTCAAGTTTTATTTGAATTATCGCTTTCTTTATCACATTTTTCTCACTGAATTTGCAAAGGACTTGTCAAGGAAGATGTCATTCATAGACTACTTTAGCGTAGGGTGGCGAGGGGGATGCCGTATCCTTTCGAAGGCATAGGTGGTCCCTCAACTCGGCCGGCCCTTGGCCTTAGTAAATCTATGCCTCGAGCTGCCTTTTGGCAATTACTGGAGATGAACATGATGAAAGAATTTTGGAGAAAAAACCTTAAAATTGGGACAATTTTAGGAGGGGGTGCCCCCCTAATGAGCCCCCGAGTGTGACTTGGCTTTTTTGAGGGTAAGCCGAATCTCACTCATTTAAGATCTTTCTTTATTCATTTATTGAAATAAGTACAAATGTACATGAATGCTTGGAAACTTAAGGGTAGAAGCGACGTAGCTGTTGAATGTTCCAAGCGTTGGCGAAAACTTCGCCTTTCTCGTTCGTGAGCTTGTATGTGCCTGGTTTGAGGACCTCAGCAACGATGTAGGGCCCTTCCCATGGCGGCGTGAGCTTGTGGCATCCTCGATTATCTTGTCGCAGCCTTAGCACCAGGTCCCCCTTGTTGAGGCGTTGACGTCGAACCTTCTGGGCTTGGTATTTTCGGAGGGACTGTTGGTACCGTGCTGAGTGTAGGATCGCCACGTCTCGAGCCTCGTCCGCTTGATCAAGTGAGTCTTCACGAGCTTACTTGTTCCGCTCTTCTTGGTAGGTTCTAAGCCTCGGGGACCCATACTCCAAGTCCGTGGGGAGGATAGCCTGGGCGCCATAGATGAGGAAAAATGGGGTGAAGCCTGTGGCTCTGCTCGGGGTCGTTCTGAGGCTCCAAATTACCGAGGGTAGCTCCGACACCCATTTTCCACCGAATCAATTCAGCTTGTTGAATATTCTTGCCTTGAGGCCTTGTAAAATCATGCCATTGGCACGTTCTACTTGGCCATTTGTCTGTGGATGTGCTACGGCCGACCAATCCACGCAGATATGATGATCGTCATAGAATTCCAAGAATTTCTTGCCTGTAAACTGGGTGCCATTGTCTGTAATTATCGAATAAAGGACCCCGAACCTGTGAATTATATCCGTGAAGAACTGCACAACCTATTCAGATCTGATGCTGCTGATGGGTCGAGCCTCGATCCATTTCGAGAACTTGTCGATGGCCACCAGCAGATGCCTGAAGCCCCCGGGCGCTGCTCACATTGGCCCGACGAGGTCGAGCCCCCACATAGTGAATGACCATGTGATAGGGACGGTTTGCAAGACATGGGCCGGGAGATGAGATTTACGTGCGTAGAATTGACACCCTTCGCAGGTGCGCACGATTTTGTTGGCATCGGCGACAGCCGTGGGCCAATAGAAGCCCTGGCGAAACGCGTTGCCCACGACGGTACGGGGCGCCACGTGGTGGCCGCAGACGCCGGTGTGGATGTCTCGAATGAGCTCCCTTCCCTCAGGAATTGGAATGCATCGCTGCAAAACTCCGGAGGGGCTGCGCTTATACAATTCCCTGTCGATAATGACGAATGACTTGGCCCTTCTCGCGATGCACCGAGCCTTGGTTCGATCCGAGGGTAGCTCCCCTTGCTCGATCCAGGCGATATATTGATCGCGCCAATCACGAGATGATGGGGGCCTCGTCGATTTCCATAATTTCACCCTCATCCACCGAGGATATCTCCTGACTCGAGGTTTCGGGTTCATCTCTCGAGGGATCCTCGTTCATGGGCTCGATGCCCATAGCCATCGAGGGTTCGGCCTTTGAGGGAGCGTCAGGAGCTCTGGGAGTTGGCTTGAGGTTGATGCTTGGCTCTGCTAAGTCACGGGCGAATACGTTTGGTGGAACGGTGATCCATCCTGACGCGATTTTGTCCAACTCATCGGCCTCCTCGTTGTATTTTCACGCGATGTGGTTGAGCTCGAGGCCATGGAATTTGTCCTCGAGCCGGGGTACAGCGTTGCCGTACACTTGCATTTTGTCGTCGTGGCAGCTTGCCTCCTTCATAACCTGATCGATGACCAGTTGCGAATCTCCCCAGATGTCAAGGCGTTTAACACCCAACTCTATAGCTATAAGAAGCCTGGCGAGCAGAGCCTCGTATTCGGTCATATTGTTGGATGCCGGAAAGTGCAAGCATACCACGTGTCCTATGTGTTCTCCGAGGGGTGAGACGAAGACCAGGCCCGCGCCTGCACCGGTTTTCATCACTGACCCATTGAAGTACATGATCCAACATTCTGCTTGGATCTGGGGTGGGAGCAGCTGTGTGTCCGTCCACTCTGCCACGAAATCGGCCAAAATCTGCGATTTGATTGCCTTTCAAGGGGCATAAGTGTGGGCTTCGCCCATCAATTCCACAGACCATTTGGCTATTCTACCCGAGACATCCTGGTTGCAGAGTATCTCCCCCAGGGGGAAAGATGAGACCACGGTGACAGGATGAGCCTCGAAGTAGTGGCACAGCTTGCGCCATGCTAGAACTAATACGTAGAGCAACTTCTAGATTTGTGGATATCGCGTCTTGGTTTCGGTCAATACGTCGCTGATGTAATATACCGGCCTTTGGACGGGCAGAGTGTGTCCTTCATCAGTTCTTTCTACGACAATGACTCCGCTGACTACTTGAGTCATTGCGGATACGTAGAGGTAGAGGCGCTCGCCCTCCTTAGGTGGTGTTAAAATTGGCGCTTGCGCGAGAGATGCTTTTAGCCCATCGAGGGCTTTCTGGGCCTCGTGGGTCCAAGAAAAATGCTCGTTCTTTTTTAGGAGTCGATACAGGGGCAAGCCTTTCTCGCCGAGACGTGAGATGAACCGGCTTAGGGCTGCTAGGCATCCCAATACCCTTTGTACCCTCTTTAGGTCTCGGATCGGTCCCATCTTCTCGAGGGCCAAGACTTTTTCAGGGTTGGGCTCAATGCCTCGCTGAGAGACTATGAAACCCAAGAGCATGCCTCGAGGCACCCCAAAGACGCATTTCTCCGGATTTAGTTTTACCCCGTTGGCCCAGAGAAATTCAAATGCAATGCACAGAACGTTTACCAGGTCGTCCGCCTTCCTGGATTTTACAACGATATCGTCAATGTATGCCTCTACGGTCCGCCCGATATGATCCCCGAAAACACGAAGCATACACCGTTGGTACGTGGCTCCGGCATTTTGAAGAAAAATGACATCGTGACATAGCAAAAAATGCCAAAAGGCGTGATTAAAGAGGTTGCGAGCTGGTCAGAAAATTTCATCTTAATTTGGTGGAAACTAGAATAAGCATCAAGGAAACATAATAACTCACATCCCGCAGTTGAATCCACAATTTGATCGATACGTGGTAAAGGAAAAGGGACTTTTGGACATGCTTTATTTAAACCAGTATAATCTATGCACATCCTCCATTTCCCATTCTTTTTCTTAACTAAAACAGGATTAGCGAACCAGTTAGGGTGAAATACCTCCTTGATGAATCCAGCCTCGAGGAGCTTGCGCAGCTCTTCGCCAATGGCCCGGCGCTTTTGCTCGTCGAAGCGTCGCAGGCGTTGAACCACCGGCTTGGAGTGGGGCAGGATGTCAAGGGAGTGCTCGGCGACCTCCCTCGGTATGCCCGGCATATCCAACGGGCTCCACGCGAACATGTCGGCGTTGGCGTGGAGAAAGTCGATGAGCACTACCTCCTATTTGCTGTCGAGGGTCGAACTGACCCTCACCGTCTTGTCGTTGGGGATGCTGGGGTCGAGGGGCACAGCCTTGGTGTGCTCAGCAGGTTCGAAACTGCCAGCATGCTTTGAAGTGGAGGCGATGGTTTCGTTTGCCATCTTCTCCAGGTCCGGGACGAGAGCCTCATCCTCGGCAAGTGCCTCGACGCTCTCGACGCATTCCACGTCGCATCTGTAGGCATGCCCGAACGATGGGGCCACCGTGATGACGCCCTTTGGCCCCGGCATCTTCAGCTCGAGGTATGTGTAGTTCGAGATGGCCATGAACTTGGCGTAGCATGGGTGGCCAAGGATGGCGTGGTAGGCACATTGGAATCCCACCACTTCGAAGGTCAAGGTCTCCATGCGGAAGTTGTCGGGCGTTCCGAAGCAAACAGGCAGATCGATCTGGCCAAGGGGCTGAACTCGCTTTCCCGGCGCAACGCCATGGAATGGCGCCTTGCTGGGGCGTAGCTTGTTCCTCCCGATGCCCATGAGCTCCAAAGTCGAGACGTACATGATGTTGAGGCTGCTGCCTCCATCCATGAGTACCTTGGAGAACCAGGTACTGCCGATGATGGAATCAACGACGAGCGGGTACTGCCCCATGTTTGGGATGTAGTTGGGGTGATCCTCTCGACTGAAGGAGACGGTCTCCTCAGACCAGTCAAGGTAGGATGGCCCGGCCTTGTGTATGGAGAACACCTCTCGGCACTCGCGCTTGCGCTGTTGAGGCATCATGTTCGCCCTTGGGCCCCCGAAGATGAAGAAGACGTTCTCCACCTCCGGAAAGCCTTGGCCTCCCACGTCCTTTTTCCCCCCTCCATCCTTTGAAGTAGTGCGGTTGAATTATTTCTCTAGCTTTCCGCATTGCTCGAGGGTGTGGATTACGACGCCCTTGTGATAAGGGCAAGGTTTTTTGAGCATGTCGTCGAAGACGCCACCTCCTCGAGGGGGACCTCGAGGGGCTTTGGGCGCAGGGTCGACTGTGAGAATTCTGTCGGGGTCCTCGGTCTGCTTTTGTCGGCGCGAGGCTTTTTGGGGCTTCTTCCCCTTCTTGCCTTGCTTCTGTTTCTTTGGGGAGCCTTTGGATTTGCTGCCCTCCGCGGGCGTCTCCTCTGCCCGTTTCCCCCTCCTGCCATCAAAGATGGCTCCAACCGCCTCCTCGCCAGAGGCAAAGTTGGTGGCGACATCGAACAACTCATTGAAGCTTGTAGGAGGATATCATCCCAACTCACGCACCAAGTCCCGGCAGGTTGTGCCCTCGAGGAAGGCGTGGATGACTTCGGAATCACCCACGCTTGGGAGCTCGGTGCAGCGCTTGGAGAAGCGGCGGATGAAATCATGAAGGGACTCGTTGGATGTTTGGCGACACCCTCGAAGGTCCCACAAATTTCCAGGGCAGACGCAAGTGCCCTGAAAATTACCCACGAACGTCTTCACGAGGTCGTTCCAATCGTGAATTTGGTTCGCGGGTAGGTGCTCGAGCCATGTCCGCGCAAAATCCGCCAAATGGAGCGACATGTTGCGGATGATCATGGCGTCGTCGGTGGCGCCGCCCAGTAGACAGGCGAGGCGATAGTCGTTCTGCCACACATTTGGATCCGTTTCCCTCGAGTACTTGGTGATGGTCGTCGGTTGCCAGAATCGTGCGGGAATCGGGGCCGCGCGAATCTCCCGGCCAAACACCCGGGTTCCCGGGGGTTCCGGTGTTGGGCTCTTGTCTTCGTCGCTCTCGTAGCGGCCTCCACGGCGGGGGTGGAAACCGTGAGACATGTCATGCCACCTCTTTCTATTGAGGATGTTGCGGGCATCATCGTCGCTGGTGTCACCGCGTGTGTCAAGGATTCGCTCCTTGAGAGGCTTCCTCCCAATGCGTTCGTGCATCGAGGGTGCCTTCCCCCTATTTGATGACGGGGGTGGCATCAGATTATCCCTTCGCGGGGTCTGCACCGATGCCTCGTGCTCCCGCATTCCTCCACCGGTTTTCGGGCCGGCAGAGTTGCATATGCGGGAGGCTGAGCTTTCGGCTTGCTGCACAGTTGCTTGCTCGATGAGGAGCTGCGCCTCTCGGTGCAAATTTCGGCTTTCAGGCTTTGAGGGCTCTGGCATGGCTCGGATTAAGGTCGCTGCAGCGATGAGCTTTTAGCTCGCCCTGGCTAACGCGAGTGGGTCGTCCACATCATCATCAGCCTCGATGCGGGCTCAGGCTACGTGCACAGCCTCCTCGGCATGCGCGCCACGCACAGGGCGGTTGTCCTCGAGCGTTGCCTGGAGCTTCCGGACCCGTTGGCATTCTTCCTCAAGCTTGGCCTCAAGTTCGCGGACTTGGGCTAGTTGTGCTTGCGCAAATGCAGCGTTGTCGGGCACCTATTCGTTATTCTTGGCTCCTGCTAGTTTTCTTGCCCCGTCATATTTGCCACCGCTTCCCAGGAGGACGATGAAGCACTACCTGGAGGGATCGTAATCCCCCTCGCTAGAGTCGTCGGAGCAGGTTAGGCAATAATCTACTGCAGCCTGGACTGATAAAAAGGCCTCACGATAGCGAAGCCCTGAGTAGTCCCGTTTGGGGACCCAACGGCCTCTCTCGTGTGCCTCGCTGCTAGAGTCGGGGTAGTCGTCGTCTGGCGAAGTTGCTATGATGTTGCGAATTGAGAGTAGATGGTGCCCCGACAGATCCTCATACATCGTCATGTCCGTGTCAACTGACGAGGAGTTGGTCACGATTGTGGTGCGCGTCTCATCGGGGATTTGCGACGGGTCGGCCGTGCTACCCCAGGCAGAGTGCGATGTTGTGCCGAGTGTCGCTAGCAGGATGTTCTTTGTCGTTGTCGCAGGGTTTAGCGTACCGGTCTCAACCCGATCAGGGGAGCCGGCGTGGGCCGCTCTCCATCGTTCCGCGCGCGTTCGCCGCGTGCGTTGACGCGAACACTTCCTGCATGGCGATGGTGGTGTCGGGAGTGACACTGGCGTGTCCACACTAGCGCTCCTTGTGAGGAGCTGCATGTTGTAGCCAGCGCCAGTCACCCTGAACTCGAGACTCCCGAACCGGATTTCGAATCCGGCGGGAAGTGGGTCCGAAGTCCCCATCAGAAAAAGATCATCGCGTATGACATGGGTTGCCATCAAGGGAGATAGTGGATGGTGTGTTCAATCACAACGCTACCCCTACCTGGCGCGCCACTGTCGGTGTTTGGAAATTGTGGTCCCGACACCAACTAGAAATGTGTTGTGTTCCCACCCCTGATGGTTGATGCAGAAGGTAACACAATGACACGAATTATCCTGGTTCCGGTCGCAAGACCATACATCCAGCAAGATGGTGCATGCAATGTATTATCCTGCACCGGACTGCGAGTAGTAGGGATACAAGCAGGTTGGGAGAAGAGGCTAGGCCTCCAAGTCCTAGATGATTGAGGAAGAGTGCCAATATCATGGAGCGAGAAGCATGTTTGAGTGTTGTTTCTTGTTCTATATTCGGTTCCTCCCTCTGTTCATGAGCGCGCCCTCTCCTTTTATAGGCAAGGAGGAGGGGTTACAGGCATGTGTCGCTATGCAGGTACAGTTGTCCCACAGCAGTAGGAGTGGCGCTGGGCATGGCTCTTTGTCCTTGGCCACTGTTACGCGGTGTTGGTGTCCCTGTGATGGATTCTTGTACTGGTGATGACTCTAGGGAGTGGTTTCGAGGATCCGAGCTGACCTGCGTGCTGTAATGATTCGCCTGTACGCCAGTTCGAGGGTCTCCCATGCCTGTGCACAGCCCTTTCCATGGAAAATCACTGTGGGAGTCGGCAGCACAGGGAGTCGGAGTGACCAGGACATATTTGCGCAGCGCCAAGGATGGTCGTATAGTGCTCGGGATGGCCCGCCATGCCTCCGCCGTCCTTTCTCCTTCTCCTGGTGCGTGCTCGAGGGTCTCTCCCACCGGATCGAGGACTTCGGGTTGTCGGAGTTGGTAGCACAGGAGCTCGGAGTGGCGTGCTCTGTTCGCACAACGCTAGCCTGTCCGCACAGAGCCTCGGTTGGCAGCATAGTGACGGGAGTTGGCGGATGCGACGGGGGGTCGTGGCTGTGAGAGCGGCGTGGTGAGAGATTTGCCTTTTGACTTTGGATACACGGCGGCGCTGAGCGTTATTAATTGTTTGTCGTAGCGGAGGTCTCGACCGAGGCAAAGCTCTCCTTATTTCGAGGGTTTCTCAAGGCTCGTCCCTCAGGCCTCGACCGAGACGGAGTTTTCCGATTTGCTCGAGGGGTCGGTTCCCTCGAGCGAAGCGGAGATTGAGGCGCGCGTCGAGGCGCCCCGCGTGGTGTCTTGACTGGGCCTTTGTCCATTGCTGGGCCGTGGGCCTTAATTTGCTTTTCTTTTTTCTGATGTGTGCATGAGTTAGTGTTTAAGAAGGGTGATTATCCCATAGGTTTGGGTACCCCTAATGATCGCCCCCAACATCACTCATCTAAGTACGCCAAAGGTTAGCAACTTCATCATCTTCTGTTTCATCCTGTTTGTGCTTTGTTTCATCCATTATACATAGAGATTTTGTAGTTTTTTAGGGAAGGAAGAATGAGCACATTTTCTTTATTTAGACATAAATTTAGGGTTCATAATAGAGATCACTAGAAAAACTTTTATCTCCAGATTATTGATTATAAAACACTAAAAAATCAAAATGAGCACATTTTTAATTATATATTAATTAATAGGAAATACTTGGTAAATCATGTAGAACTCTAAGTGGGAGAGCCATCTGTATATGATGGTGAGGTGGTTGAACATGCTGGTGTCATGCCAAAGTCCAAGTTATGTGCAAGGTCTGGACTTGGCATGACACCAGCACGTTCACCCATGTCTGGGACACCCTATCATGAAGGAATGATGTCGCCAAGTTACCTGATGAGTCCAAACGGTAGGGCTTTGTAACACCCAAAATACTCAAATTTAAAATTTTTGGCAATTAATTAATTATTTAATGCTTTCACCTATTTTATAAAGGCTAAATAATAATTTTCTAAAATTTAAAATCAAATATAAGAGGTAGAAACATTTATTGTTGCATTCATGCTGCTGCATTTATTTTTGTATTGTTTGTGATTCAAACAAGAATTTAAATATATTTAAATTCAAATTTGAATCACTTTGTTTGGAGCTCTAGAAAAGTTGCTAGGCCCATAATTCGTTTTTGCTCCCTGAACTTTTCTCCCGGGTCACTTTCTCCCCCTTTTCTTCTTTTCTGGTTCGGCCCAGCTCCTTCCCTTTCTCGTTTTCGGCCTGCTCAACCAAGTCCATTTTCCCCCCCTCCCCGCTCCGCTTTCGGCCCAGCACGGCCCAGCCAGCCGCGCGCGCTCCCCTCTCTCCCCCTCTCCCTCTAGCAACCGGGTCCCGCACGTCAGCCACCTCCTTCCCCTTTCCTTCTTCTCCCCCCGTCCCCTTTCCATCACGACGCCGGTGATGGCGCGGCCCGCCGCAGCCGGGCCCGCACGCCAAGGCCCTTCCCCCGCGCCTTCTTAACTCGACTTCCTCTGCGCCCTGCTCCCACCAACCCCATCGCCCCCAACCCTAGCGCCGCCACCGCCCCGATCGCGCCGCTCCCGAGCCGCCGAGCTTCGAGCTCCGCCGCCCGTCGACGTCGTCGCGCTCTGGTGCCGCTCCGTGCCACCCGAGCCTCGGGCAGTCTTCACCAGGCTACGAGGAGCGCGCCGAGCTACCCCGAGCCCTTCCCCGCGCACCGGAGCATCCTCGCCGGCGTACACCGACGCCGACTTGCGCCGCTCGCCGTCGACCCTCCACACCACGGCTTCTCCGGCCAATTCTTCGCGCCAGGAGCACCACCCCGAGGTGCTGAAGCCCCCCCAGCCCTTCAATTTCGGCATTAGAGCACCGTAGCCACACTTCCCGCGTTCGCCGTCGTTGGCCGACCGCCGGCCGTCGACGTCCGGCCGCTACACCGCACCAAACTCGTTTTGCTTATCACCTTTGCACTCGTGACACTCCCCAGCAGCTCCAGCACCGAAAACCCGACCCCAAAGCCACCCGAAACACCCTCCTCGCGGCTCACCGGAGTTAAACTCCGCCGCGCACCGCCGCCCGACCCCCTCGCCGGCGAAAGGCCGACATGAACCCCCTGGGTGGACTCGCCTCTCTCCCCCGAGCTCGTAGGACCAAATCCCGCAGTAAATGGAGCCCCATAGTGCCTGCTTGACCCAACTCCGGCGAGCCCCGCCGCGGGAGCCGGCGGCGCCGCCATGGCACCTTCGTCCCCGGCGAGCCCCACGCCCTGGACCGTCTCATCCAGATCCGACGGCCCACGTTCAACCGAGCCCCGAGTCAATTCTGGAAAAAAACGGTCAACGCTGGCATTTTGCTAAAGAGCCCCTGGGCTTTTCGGAAATTAACCCGCGGTCCCTTTTAATTCTAAAATAATTACAAATAGGTCCTGTTTTATTCGTTTAGGCCCCTGGGAATTTTAAAACTTTGCCAGCAAGCCCCCGAATCTTAGAAACGCTATAACTTTCACGTTTTAGCTCCGATTTGCGTGATTTTCGCGCTCATGTGTTCGTAGCGAAGCGTAGAATATTTCTAGCTCCTGTTTTCGTACTGTTTTTACTATTTGGTGTACTGTTCTAATAGATTAATTTTGTTTGCATGTAATGATTGTTTTGGATGTGTGCGTGATGATCGTGTCCAGTCGGTGAGCCCGTAGCGTTGGACTACGAGTACGTTGAGGACATGCCGGAGCAGGATTTACAGCAGCAGCCTTACTCCGAGGAAGGCAAGTTATAGCACGGACAATCGTTGCTACCTATCTCACTTTTAATACACTGTTCTTTACATACGCATGTGTCTAATATTGTTTACCATTAAGGCTATTCCTAGCATTTATTTCCATGTCCTTGTATTCCTATGGGTTTATGCATATGGGTAGTAATTTGCTAGGCGCAACTACTGTCACATTTGCTTAACTGTTAAACTTGAATTAATGGTCCACTTCAACCTTAATGTTAAAACTTGCTTTTTAGCAACTTGGATCAGGGGGCTGGGGCTTGTGTGTTTTGCCTGGCCCCAGTTTCTCTCCCTAAGGACTGGTTCGTAAAAGCGGCAACCTGGGAGCCTGTCGCCGCCGCCGGAACTATAATGGCTCTGGTCTTGGTTGAGTAGCTTGTACGTCTCTAGCCTGGCAGTGGTTACCGAGTGGCCTGCGGCATTGTGGGAGGTACGGTGCTGGGTGTTCTCCGATTCCACCGAGGACGGTAGCCCCGTCGGCTAGGTCACGTTAGACCCAGTCCCGTGTTGGGAGCCCCCGTGAGTGCGGGAGCTCCGCACGTCGCGCCATTTACTTTTGTTGGCATGATTTGCCGGCGCATGGACGCCATTGACCCCCTCACGTTGCGCCCTGAGGGTCAGTCAATCTCGGTGCCTAAGTTTTCACCGCCGTATAGTACTCCAGCGGCTACTGACTTGTTAGGGTGTCTTGTGAAAGCCTCGTAGCGTCCCTATGCAGTCACACCTCGGAAGTGTTGATGTGCGTGGTTGGGTGCAAAGTTCTTTGAACTTTTACGCGACTGGTGGGTAAAGGGCGAAACCTCTGCAGAGTGTACGATCTATCATGATAGCCCGGCTCAGGGTCACGAGCGGCCTGGATCCTTTTATGATTAGGAGATGATATTTATTACTGCTTAATGTTGAATTACATTAATTAATTTGGGATACAACTGGGATTCATCTAATGTAGTAGTTATGATTAAAATGAACCAACTAAAAGTGCTAATGCAGTTAAGCCAGTGTCAAGCCTTCTTTGCCTCATCCCCCGTGCTATACTTGCTAAGTAATTCTGTTACTTACACTTGCTATTTATTATCATTTTGGGCAAAATCCCGGACGGGTAACAGATTGGAGTCAGGCTAACTATGAGGTGGAGTTTCCGGAGGATTTGCCGTACTTCTGAGTTGGCGTTCTCCCAGTCAGAGTCCCTGTGGGATTGCGGCTACGCTTAGAGAGATGTATTAGTTTTCCGCTGTCCATGTATTTTATTTATGCAAAACTCTGATGTAAACGCTACTTTATGTTGAGAGTAAAGCATTGTACTCTGATCTTTACCATATTTGTTTGCTATATGTGTCGGTGGACTTCCTGGGCACACATATGGCCGCATTCGGGTTTTGTGTAAATCCGGGTGTGACAGATTGGTATCAGAGCCGTGCTGACTGTAGGAACGCAGCCTAGATAGTACGGTTGACAAATCACTAGGAGACCCCCATGTTTTGAAAACTTTAAAAATCTAACAGTCGAGTCTTGCGTGAGTTTATGCCTTTACCTGCTTGTACTTATTGTTATTATGCTTATGTCTGATTTGGTTCTTTGTAATGATTGTGATGGGCGTAGACACCTGTCTGCGACCATCTAGATATAGGTATAAGGATTAAGGACTTTATTGTTTAGTTAGCAGGGGGTTATATATATTTTCTCGTACTGATCCACTGACATCTGACCTTTGTGTTTATAGATGACTCACCCCGGGGGCAATGCGGGCGGACAACCTCCGCACCAGAACCCGCCCCCGCACATCGATCCGAACCGTCAGATCCCCACCATTGAGCAGCTGATGTATGCTCAAGTTCAGATGATGCAGCAGATGGCAGAGACCATGAGGTTGATCCAGCAGAACCAGCATCATCCCCAGGCAGCTGCACCGCCCAGAGACAAGAGGGGCGAGTTTCTGAAGGGACGCCCGCCGACCTTCAGCAAGGCCAGCGACCCTCTTGAGGCAGATGACTGGCTCAAGGCAGTTGAGAGGCAGTTGGACATCGCCCAGTGTGATGACAGGGAGAAGGTACTGTACGCCGGAGGACAGCTTCAGGGGTCGGCTTTGGATTGGTGGGATTCATACCAGTCCTCACGCCCGGCCGGTACTCAGATCACTTGGCAGCAGTTCTGCAGCAGCTTTCGTGCACACCACGTGCCGGAGGCTTTGATGGTTCTGAAGAAGAAGGAGTTCCTGGCACTGAAGCAGGAAGGGATGAGTGTCACGGCTTATCGTGACAAGTTCGTCTCGTTGGCCCGTTATGCTCCAGAAGACGTGGCCACCGCCCAGAAGAAGCAGGCCAGGTTCCGTGACGGTCTGCAGGATGCTCTCCAGTACCAGCTCATGTGCACCAAGTTCCCGACTTTTCACGAGCTGGTGGACGGCGCTCTGATGTTGGAGCACAAGCGCCGTGAGATGGAGGACAAGAAGAGGAAGCTCCAGGGACAGCAGGTGGGCAGCAGCAGTCGTCCACGCTTCACACCTCCCCAGAGTCAGCAGGTGGGAGGCCAGCAGCGTTTCCAGGGCCAGTCTGGGTTGCTCAGTCGTGGCCAGTACCAGCAGCAGCGTCCTCAGTTTCCTCGGGCGCCACAGCAGCAGCGTCCTCAGTTTCCTCGGGCGCCACAGCAGCAGCGTCCTCAGGGTCAACCACAGATGGGTCCAGCTCAGCGCCCCCAGGTGCCACCCAGACCAGTTCAGCGTCCGGGTCCAGTCAGTCCCGCAGTGACAGGACAGAGGTGTTTCCACTGTGACGAGCCTGGGCACTATGCCAATGCTTGTCCTCGCAGAGTTCAGGGTGTCCCTGGTCAGGGCAGCGCACAGAGAGTTGGGCAGCCGCAAGGTCAGCAGCAGGGAGGTCGTGCACCGCAGACTCCGGTTCGGGGCAAGCTCAACCACACCGGTGCAGAGACAGCAGAGGCCTCTACAGATGTGGTCGTGGGTACGTTCCTCGTCAATTCGACCCCCGCCACTGTTTTATTTGATTCTGGAGCTTCGCATGCTTTCATTTCCGCTGCTTTTGTAAAGAAGAATTTATTAGCCCTGAAACCCATGATGAACACTATGCTAGTAAGCTCACCAGGAGGTGAACAGCGGGCTACTCTACGATGCCCCCATGTTCCCATCATAATAAGGGGGGTAGAGTTCAAGGCAGGTCCGATAGTACTGGAGACCCTGGGATTTGATCTCATCTTGGGTATGAGCTGGATGACCAGATATGATGCAGTGATCAGGTGTGCTACGAGGATCATTCAGCTGACAGCAGAGTCCGGTGACAAGGTGGAGTATCAGGCGGCCAGTTCCTCAGAGCAAGGCCAAGCCAATCAAGCTGAAGGGACGACAACTGAAGATATCAGAGTGGTGAGCCAGTTCCCGGATGTGTTCCCTGACGAGTTGCCAGGTATGCCTCCAGAACGAGATGTTGAATTCGTTATTGAACTAAAACCTGGCACTGCACCTATAGCCAAGAGGCCGTATAGGATGGGAGCGAAGGAGCTGGAGCAGCTCAAGAAGGAGTTGGACGAGTTATTGGCCAAGGGGTACATTCGTCCGAGTGCTTCGCCATGGGGAGCACCGGTATTGTTCGTCGACAAGAAGGATGGTACTCAGAGGTTGTGTGTGGACTATCGAGCCCTCAATGAAGTGACCATCAAGAACAAGTACCCGCTGCCGAGGATTGATGATCTGTTCGATCAGTTGAGGGGAGCTTGTGTGTTCTCCAAGATTGATCTTCGTTCGGGCTACTACCAGATGAGGATCCGTCCGTCAGATGTACCCAAGACCGCTTTCACCACTCGGTACGGGTTGTATGAGTTCTTGGTCATGTCTTTTGGATTGACCAATGCTCCTGCATACTTCATGTACTTGATGAACAGCGTGTTCATGGACTATCTGGACAAGTTCGTGGTGGTATTTATTGATGACATTCTGGTCTTCTCCAAGAATGAGGAAGAACATGAAGAACATCTGAGGTTGGTGCTGCAGAGACTCCGGGAGCATCAGTTGTATGCCAAGCTGAGCAAGTGTGAGTTCTGGCTGAAGGAAGTGGCATTTCTGGGACACGTGTTGTCCAATGGAGGAGTGACAGTTGATCCGAAGAAAGTCAGCGATGTGTTGAGCTGGAATCCGCCACGGGATGTGAGCGAGATCAGGAGTTTCCTTGGGATGGCCGGTTATTACAGACGGTTCATTGAAGGATTCTCCAAGATCGCTAAGCCGCTGACTGCTTTGCTAGAGAAGAATGCCCCGTTTGTGTGGACAGAGGCATGCCAGGTCAGCTTCGAAGAGTTGAAGAAGAGGTTGACTACAGCCCCAGTGCTAGTATTGCCAGATTTGGCCAAGAGCTTCTCCATCTACTGCGATGCATCCCGTCTAGGACTGGGTTGCGTCCTTATGCAGGAGGGCAGAGTCGTGTCTTATGCATCCAGGCAGTTGAGGAAGCATGAGCAGAATTATCCGACACACGACTTGGAGTTGGCAGCTGTGGTACATGCTCTGAAGATCTGGAGACATTACTTGATTGGGCACAGGTGTGACATCTACACTGATCATAAGAGCCTCAAGTATGTCTTCACTCAGTCGGATCTGAATATGAGACAGCGCAGATGGTTAGAGTTGATCAAGGATTATGATCTGGAGATCCACTACCACCCCAGGAAGGCCAACTTGGTGGCAGATGCTCTGAGTAGGAGGAGTTATGTGAACAGGATCACTGGACACTGTTTGCCTGAGGAGCTCAGCCGAGAGTTTGAGAGGATGAGTCTGGGATTCGCCACTAGCATCACCGAGATGGCAGTAGAGCCCACACTCGAGCAGGAGATCCGGAGAGGTCAGCTGCAGGATGAGAAGATCAGAGAGATTGTGGGGAATGTTGCATTGGGAAAGGCCCCTGGATTCAGAGTTGATGATCAGGGAACTCTATGGCATGGGAAGAGGATATGTGTGCCAGACATAGCGCAGATCAGGGAGATGATTCTGAGAGAGGCACATGACTCAGCTTATTCGATCCACCCAGGCAGCACTAAGATGTATCAGGACATCAAGGATAGATTCTGGTGGTACGGACTGAAGCGTGATGTGGCGACTCATGTGGTATTGTGCGACACATGTCAGTGAGTCAAGGCAGAACATCAGAGGCCAGCTGGATTGCTTCAGCCGTTGAAGATTCCGGAGTGGAAATGGGAAGAAGTTGGCATGGACTTCATCACTGGTCTGCCCCGCACTCAGAGAGGATTCGACTCCATTTGGGTGATTGTTGATCGTCTGACCAAGGTGGCTCACTTTCTGCCAGTGAAGACCACCTACACAGGCGCCAGACTAGCAGAGTTGTACATGGAGCGGATTGTGTGCTTACACGGGGTGCCGAAGAAGATTGTGTCGGATCGTGGTACTCAGTTCACCTCACACTTCTGGCGGAAGTTACATGAGTCCATGGACACGAAGCTGCACTTCAGCTCAGCTTATCACCCGCAGACAGATGGTCAGACAGAGCGGACCAATCAGATACTAGAGGATATGTTGAGGGCTTGTGCATTGCAGTATGGAGTCAGCTGGGATAAGAGTTTGCCGTATGCAGAGTTCTCCTACAATAACAGCTACCAGAAGAGTCTGCAGATGGCACCGTTCGAGGCATTGTATGGCAGGAAGTGCCGGACCCCATTGTTCTGGGATCAGACGGGAGAGAGTCAGGTCTTTGGTCCGGAGATACTTAGAGATGCAGAGCGGCAGGTGCAGGTGATCAGAGAGAACCTGAAGGTGGCCCAGTCCAGACAGAAGAGTTATGCCGATGTCAGACGGAGGGACCTCAGCTTCAGAGTTGATGATTTTGTGTACCTGAAGGTGTCACCCATGAGAGGTGTAAAGCGGTTCAATGTCAAAGGCAAGTTGGCGCCTCGTTACATAGGACCATTCAGGATACAGGAACGGATGGGCGAAGTGGCATATCGGCTAGATCTACCCGAGAGGCTAGCCGGAGTACACGATGTGTTCCATGTGTCCCAGTTGAAGAAGTGCTTGCGGGTGCCAGAAGAGCAGATCCCGATTGAGGAGTTGAATGTTCAGGAGGACCTCACATACGAGGAGTATCCGATCAGGATCCTGGAGGTGTCAGAGAGAGTGCTGAGGAACAAGACCATTCGGATGTGCAAGGTGCAGTGGAGCCGGCATTCAGCAGATGAAGCGACTTGGGAGCGGGAAGAAGATCTCAAGTCCGAGTACCCACAGCTCTTCGCTTCTACATCCGAATCTCGAGGACGAGATTCACCTTAAGGGGGGTAGGTTTGTAACACCCAAAATACTCAAATTTAAAATTTTTGGCAATTAATTAATTATTTAATGCTTTCACCTATTTTATAAAGGCTAAATAATAATTTTCTAAAATTTAAAATCAAATATAAGAGGTAGAAACATTTATTGTTGCATTCATGCTGCTGCATTTATTTTTGTATTGTTTGTGATTCAAACAAGAATTTAAATATATTTAAATTCAAATTTGAATCACTTTGTTTGGAGCTCTAGAAAAGTTGCTAGGCCCATAATTCGTTTTTGCTCCCTGAACTTTTCTCCCGGGTCACTTTCTCCCCCTTTTCTTCTTTTCTGGTTCGGCCCAGCTCCTTCCCTTTCTCGTTTTCGGCCTGCTCAACCAAGTCCATTTTCCCCCCCTCCCCGCTCCGCTTTCGGCCCAGCACGGCCCAGCCAGCCGCGCGCGCTCCCCTCTCTCCCCCTCTCCCTCTGGCAACCGGGTCCCGCACGTCAGCCACCTCCTTCCCCTTTCCTTCTTCTCCCCCCGTCCCCTTTCCATCCCGACGCCGGTGATGGCGCGGTCCGCCGCAGCCGGGCCCGCACACCAAGGCCCTTCCCCCGCGCCTTCTTAACTCGACTTCCTCTGCGCCCTGCTCCCACCAACCCCATCGCCCCCAACCCTAGCGCCGCCACCGCCCCGATCGCGCCGCTCCCGAGCCGCCGAGCTTCGAGCTCCGCCGCCCGTCGACGTCGTCGCGCTCTGGTGCCGCTCCGTGCCACCCGAGCCTCGGGCAGTCTTCACCAGGCTATGAGGAGCGCGCCGAGCTACCCTGAGCCCTTCCCCGCGCACCGGAGCATCCTCGCCGGCGTACACCGACGCCGACTTGCGCCGCTCGCCGTCGACCCTCCACACCACGGCTTCTCCGGCCAATTCTTCGCGCCAGGAGCACCACCCCGAGGTGCTGAAGCCCCCCCAGCCCTTCAATTTCGGCATTAGAGCACCGTAGCCACACTTCCCGCGTTCGCCGTCGTTGGCCGACCGCCGGCCGTCGACGTCCGGCCGCTACACCGCACCAAACTCGTTTTGCTTATCACCTTTGCACTCGTGACACTCCCCAGCAGCTCCAGCACCGAAAACCCGACCCCAAAGCCACCCGAAACACCCTCCTCGCGGCTCACCGGAGTTAAACTCCGCCGCGCACCGCCGCCCGACCCCCTCGCCG
Organism: Echinochloa phyllopogon; assembly: GCA_033239725.1. Taxonomy (NCBI): domain Eukaryota; kingdom Viridiplantae; phylum Streptophyta; class Magnoliopsida; order Poales; family Poaceae; genus Echinochloa; species Echinochloa phyllopogon. Next base: position 13,530,454 of record BTCW01000015.1, on the reverse strand, counting down.
GTGAAAGGCCGACATGAACCCCCTGGGTGGACTCGCCTCTCTCCCCCGAGCTCGTAGGACCAAATCCCGCAGTAAATGGAGCCCCATAGTGCCTGCTTGACCCAACTCCGGCGAGCCCCGACGCGGGAGCCGGCGGCGCCGCCGTGGCACCTTCGTCCCCGGCGAGCCCCACGCCCTGGACCGTCTCATCCAGATCCGACGGCCCACGTTCAACCGAGCCCCGAGTCAATTCTGGAAAAAAACGGTCAACGCTGGCATTTTGCTAAAGAGCCCCTGGGCTTTTCGGAAATTAACCCGTGGTCCCTTTTAATTCTAAAATAATTACAAATAGGTCCTGTTTTATTCGTTTAGGCCCCTGGGAATTTTAAAACTTTGCCAGCAAGCCCCCGAATCTTAGAAACGCTATAACTTTCACGTTTTAGCTCCGATTTGCGTGATTTTCACGCTCATGTGTTCGTAGCAAAGCGTAGAATATTTCTAGCTCCTGTTTTCGTACTGTTTTTACTGTTTGGTGTACTGTTCTAATAGATTAATTTTGTTTGCATGTAATGATTGTTTTGGATGTGTGCGTGATGATCGTGTCCAGTCGGTGAGCCCGTAGCGTTGGACTACGAGTACGTTGAGGACGTGCCGGAGCAGGATTTACAGCAGCAGCCTTACTCCGAGGAAGGCAAGTTATAGCACGGACAATCCTTGCTACCTATCTCACTTTTAATACACTGTTCTTTACATACGCATGTGTCTAATATTGTTTACCATTAAGGCTATTCCTAGCATTTATTTCCATGTCCTTGTATTCCTATGGGTTTATGCATATGGGTAGTAATTTGCTAGGCGCAACTACTGTCACATTTGCTTAACTGTTAAACTTGAATTAATGGTCCACTTCAACCTTAATGTTAAAACTTGCTTTTTAGCAACTTGGATCAGGGGGCTGGGGCTTGTGTGTTTTGCCTGGCCCCAGTGTCTCTCCCTAAGGACTGGTTCGTAAAAGCGGCAACCTGGGAGCCTGTCGCCGCCGCCAGAACTATAATGGCTTTGGTCTTGGTTGAGTAGCTTGTACGTCTCTAGCCTGGCAGTGGTTACCGAGTGGCCTGCGGCGTTGTGGGAGGTACGGTGCTGGGTGTTCTCCGATTCCACCGAGGACGGTAGCGCCGTCGGCTAGGTCACGTTAGACCCAGTCCCGTGTTGGGAGCCCCCGTGAGTGCGGGAGCTCCGCACGTCGCGCCATTTACTTTTGTTGGCATGATTTGCCGGCGCATGGACGCCATTGACCCCCTCACGTTGCGCCCTGAGGGTCAGTCAATCTCGGTGCCTAAGTTTTCACCGCCGTATAGTACTCCAGCGGCTACTGACTTGTTAGGGTGTCTTGTGAAAGCCTCGTAGCGTCCCTATGCAGTCACACCTCGGAAGTGTTGATGTGCGTGGTTGGGTGCAAAGTTCTTTGAACTTTTACGCGACTGGTGGGTAAAGGGCGAAACCTCTGCAGAGTGTACGATCTATCATGATAGCCCGGCTCAGGGTCACGAGCGGCCTGGATCCTTTTATGATTAGGAGATGATATTTATTACTGTTTAATGTTGAATTACATTAATTAATTTGGGATACAACTGGGATTCATCTAATGTAGTAGTTATGATTAAAATGAACCAACTAAAAGTGCTAATGCAGTTAAGCCAGTGTCAAGCCTTCTTTGCCTCATCCCCCGTGCTATACTTGCTAAGTAATTCTGTTACTTACACTTGCTATTTATTATCATTTTGGGCAAAATCCCGGACGGGTAACAGATTGGAGTCAGGCTAACTATGAGGTGGAGTTTCCGGAGGATTTGCCGTACTTCTGAGTTGGCGTTCTCCCAGTCAGAGTCCCTGTGGGATTGCGGCTACGCTTAGAGAGATGTATTAGTTTTTCGCTGTCCATGTATTTTATTTATGCAAAACTCAGATGTAAACGCTACTTTATGTTGAGAATAAAGCATTGTACTCTGATCTTTACCATATTTGTTTGCTATATGTGTCGGTGGACTTCCTGGGCACACATATGGCCGCATTCGGGTTTTGTGTAAATCCGGGTGTGACAGGCTTCACCAAGGATATCGATAGTATAGGGACAACAACAACCATCTGATCATGGATCTCAATCGCTTCGATCGGATGGTTACTTGTTATCCTTGTCGTATCGACATCCTTATGACACATGAGAGCCAAGAGATTTTTTGGAGTCCTGCATCATATGTTTTTTGGAGTTGTTTATTATTTCTAGATAAATAGTTAACTGTTGTTTAGATAGTAAATGGTATAATTGATAAGAAAAAATTGTAATTTACATAATTTATTAGGAAAATAATGCTGAGACAATGTCAGAGAGCTAGTCATGGTGGACACTCCACGCACAATGTATTGCCGGAACTTCCCCCGCCACCGCCACCACACCATCCTGGGCCGGTATTCGATGACCTGCACTTCATTCCTGTCGAGGCTAACAACCGTCAGAATCGGGTACGAGATCCTGTATTTAATACTTGTAACACTACAATCATATATTGATCATTATGTCATAACAATGATATATTCTTAATTTATATGTACAATAGGATATTGATGCAATGCAATGGTTCAAAGATGCCACATCAGTGGCTCCCATCCTTTGGTGGTGAGACAAAACAACGGCTTATACAGTGGGAGTTATGTGATTTCTATTGCACTCCAAGAACGTGCCTTGCGCGACCCGAATCCTGGTGATACAATTATTTTTTCACGTCCAATCAGACCCATACGAGAAAGAATATGTTGCTGCACGCTATGCTGTGAGGAAATCATTAGAACAGATGAAAATTCATACGGGGCATGTTATCTCGGACTATAGTTTCTTGAAGATCAAAGCTCTTGAGCTCAATGAGCCAAACGTCACACAAGTTCCAAAAAGGATTTCCCCTCCTTATGAATCGGAATACGTAAGTTACTATACCTTTGATTTTTTACATACTCTTCTTTGTTTCTACATATTCTCTCTTATCATTTGTACTCTTATTTGTTTGTACATATAACTCATGTATATATAGGACACTCTAAATTGTGGATTCCTACACACAGAGTATGTGAGAAGTGTTGCACCAGATTCTGTCGCCTTTGGGATATTCATTTGTGCTGCCATATTCACGTCGAGTACAAGGTGGTTTTTCAGTCATCAGTATCCTTGATGTCAAGTCAAGGCCCGTTGACAATATACGGTGAGAATTTAGATGCACCGTACAAGGCAAATGATAGTGCATTAATATACGCACTAGACTATGTGGACAAATATCTAGGGGTTCATATTTTGGATATAAATTATTCTATCTACCTTGTCAGGCTTCATAATGTAGATCCTTAGTACGAATTTGATCATGTGTGTTATCGGAATGATATTTTAAGACCTTAACAATGTGTGTGTTATTGGAATGATATTGTTAGACTCTAATAATGTATTCATGTTTTTTATGGTTTGATATTTCTATAATTAATAAATGATGTTGAATTATACCAGGGATGAAGAAATGCTATGTGTGGCATCATGGGTCGCCACTTTAATCTGACTATCAGATGATAAAAGAGAAACTGAGCTAATTTTTTATTTTTTCGCTTCCAATTATTTGTTTGTCCTTAAGAAATAAAAACCACACCATCTTGCATGGTATGTTTTTTCGTGTCGTCTTTTGCTCTTCCTGATGTAATCAAAATGGTTGTGCATACCCGCCGAACTAAAAGCATTCAAAATGCAAAAATGCCCGTTTTAAGATTTACATGGTAGTGATTTAAACTAATTGCATAATTCATAGCCAACATCATTTTTTAATGGCAAATAAAAAACGAGCTTTGGCAATTTAGTACCGGCTGGAACCTCCAGCCGGTACTAAACTACTCACGTACGTGCCGACGCACCACGTGTCGGCGCGCGCAACAGCTAGTGGGCGTGTTAGTACCGGTTGGAATCCCAGCCGGTACTAACGTGCACCCCGGAAACTTTAGTACCGGCTGGAGCCTCCAGCCGGTACTAAATGTCCTCATATATGAAGGCTGCCGCTTCCGCCCGGAGTTCGAGCACACAGAACTTGCTCGAGCTCCCCACTTTGTTCATGGCGTCTTAGAGGGGAGGTGCTGCCCATTTTTTCCAAAAATCGTGGGTATTTCACTCGTCTATGCGCGCCAAAGGTTAGCAACTTCATCTTCTTCTATTTTATGGTGTTTGTGCTTTGTTTCATCCATTATACTTAGAGATTTTTGTAGTTTTCGAGGAAGCTAGGGAGAATGAGCACGAGTTTTTTTATTTAGACATTAGTTTGATATATGTTTGGCAAATTGTTAGGGTGATTTTTTCAATTAATTATTATAGCTACATTTTTACTTTAATTATAGGTATTACTATAAAATTTTTAGAAAATTGTAGAAAAATAGTAAAAACTTAATTATTTATTATTGATTATATATTTGTTTGTTTGGTATAAAACACTAAAAAATCTTAGAAAATTATAAGCTTAATTTTTTATTTAGACATTAACTATAGTAAAAATTACTAGGTATTACTATAAAATTTTATATGTAATACCAGTTGCAAATATTTTTAATTCATTTGCAGATGAACCAGTAATGGATGTACGCCGGTAAATGCAGCACTAGGGAATGGGTTCTTGCCGTACAAGAATTTTTCGATGCGGCAGAGGCCAACAAGTCACGAGAGGGTCTCATGTGTTGTCCATGCGTACATTGCCTAAATGTTAAGCACTAGAAGAGAAGAAGCAATCTAATGTCCCACATATATGAAAGCAGTTTCATGTCGAACTACACCCTTTGGACAAAGCACGGTTAACCTGGAGTTGTGATGGAAGACGGTGAATAAGAAGGAGGCGATAAAAACGATATTCCAGATTGGGCTCAGTTATATGAAGCTGGTGCCTTGGAAGATGAGCCAATGGATGAGGCCGAACAAAATGCTGAAGAAGAGCAGCCACCTGACGAACTAGGTCAAGTATTGCTAGATGCACAAAAAGACAGCGAAACAATGGCAGAGTCCAAGAAGTTTGAGAAGACGCTGGAGGATCATAAAAAGTTGTTATACCTAAGATGCAAACAGGGGCACAAAAAGTTGGGCAACACGCTGGAGATGTCGCAATAGAAAGCAAAAAATGGTGTCATAGATAAATGATTCAGGGAGCTAATGAAAATTGTAATGAACATTCTTCCCGAGTGCAACGAACTTCCCACGTCAACATACGAAGCGAAAAAGGTTGTTTGCCCTCTTGGATTGGATGTACAGAAGATATACACATGTCTGAATGACTGTATCCTGTATCACGGCCCTGAATATGAGAACTTCGATGCCTATCCTGTTTGCGACGCATTGCGGTATAGGATCAGGCGAGACGATCCTGGTGATGTTGATGGGCAGCCAGCAAAGAAGAGAATTCCCACAAAGGTGATGTGGTATTTCCCTATAATACCACGTTTGAAGCGCTTGTTCAGAAACAAGGTGAATGCAGAGTTGATGCAGTGGCACAAAGAAGAACGTAAGCAAGATGAGATGATGAGACACCCTACAGATGGGACCCAGTGGAGAAACGTTGATCGAGAATTTTGTCATTTTGACAGGCACGCCTGGTACATAAGGTTTGGTCTAAGTACGGCCGGTATGAATTCATTCGGTGAGTTTAGTAGTGGTCATAGTACTTGGCCTGTGACCCTATGTATCTTCAACCTTCCGCCTTGGTTGTGCATGAAGCGGAAGTTCATCATGATGCTGGTGCCTATCCAAGGACCAAAGCAACCTGGCAACGACATTGACATATATCTAAGACCATTGGTTGATGAACTTTTATCGCTCTGGAAGGAAGAAGGCATGCGTGTGTGGTATAAGTACAAACAGGAATCGTTCGACCTCCGAGTGTTGCTTTTTGTAACCATCAATGATTGGCCTGCACTTGCTAACCTGTCGGGACAGTCGAACAAAGGATACATGGCATGCACCCATTGCCTAGATGAAAACTAATAGCATTTACTTGAAAAACTGTCGAAAGTGCGTGTATGTGGGCCACCGTTGATTTCTACCTGCCAATCACCCTCTAAGAGAGAAAGAGAAGCACTTTAAAGGGGAGCCCAAACTTTGTGCTAAGCCTCTGTTCCGTAATGGAAACCGTGTGTTCTCGATGATAAAGGATGTGCATGTAGTATTTGGAAAGGGCTGTGGTAGCCAGTCTGTTTACCAAGAACGATGACGGACATGCACCAATGTGGAAGAAGAAGTCTATATTGTGGGAGCTACCTTATTGGGAAGTCTTAGAGGTTCAAAACGCAATTGACGTGATGCACCCGTCGAAGAATCTTTGCGTGAACCTGCTAGGCTTCCTTGGAGTTTATGGTGTGCCAAAAGATACAATTGAAGCAAGACGTGACCTGCAACTATTGGCAGAGCGAAAAGACCTACATCCTGAAAAAAGAGACAAAGGACAACACTATTTACGTCCTAGTAGCTACACACTCAGCAAAGAGGAGAAACAAAGCATGTTTGATTGTTTGAACAATATTAAGGTCCCGACAGGGTACTCCTCTAATATACAGAACATAATAAACATGAAAGAGAAGAAATTCACAAACTTGAAGTCCCATGATTGTCACGTCCTGATGACACATTTACTTCCATTTGCACTAAGGTGTATATTATCGGAAAATGTAAGATTGACAATTGTTAAGCTTTGTGCATTTATGAATAAAATCTCACAAAAGGCAATTCATCCGAGGAAGCTAATAAAGCTACAGAAGGACGTTGTCCAATGTCTTGTTAGCTTTGAGATGGTCTTCCTACCTTCATTTTTTAACATTATCACACATCTTCTAGTTCGTATTGTCAAAGAGATAACTATTCTCGCACCAGTTTTCTTACACAAATGTTCCCTTTTGAGATTGCGGTCCTGAAGAAATATGTTCAAAATCGTTCTCGGCCAGAAGGATGCATCACTAAGGGCTATGGAATAGAGGATGTCATTGAGTTTTGCGTTATTGAGGATCTTAGTCCAATTGGGCTTCCTGCGTCACGCCATGAGGGGCGACTGAAGGGAAAGGGCACACTAGGAAATAAATCTAATGTCAACATCCATGACAGTGAACTCCGTAAAGCAAACTTCACTGTTGTACATAATTCATCCTTGGTGGCTCCATACAAAGAAGAACACCAAAATATTTTGCGGTGTGAAAACCCAGGGAAGTCTGAGGCATGGATTGCACCCGAGCACATGGATACCTTTGCCATTTGGCTCAGACGAAAATTCTTGGGCGACAACACTATTGATGAACAACTTCAATGGTTGGCTAGAGGACCATCGATCATGGTCCAGCAATACCAAGGCTATGAAATCAATGGATATACATTTTACATGAGAGCCCAAGACAAAAAAAGCACTAACCAAAACAGCGGTGTTCGAATAGATGCACTAGACAGCAATGGAAAAAAGACAGCTATTATGGTGTCATAGAGGAGATCTGGGAGCTTGACTATGGACCCATTATCGTCGCTCTGTTTCGTTGTCAATGGGTGAACAACTCTGGAGGTTTAACAAAAGACTAGTTTTGGATGACAATAGTGGACCTCCAAAAGATTGGATATAAAGATGAACCATTCGTCCTAGCCAAGGATGTGACACAAGTGTTCTATGTGAAGGACATGTCAAGCAAGCCAAAGAAAAAGAAAAATGAGTTGCAAAACAAGTCAGATGATGAGCCTAAACGCCATAATGTCCTCCCAGGAAAAAGAAAAAATGTTGGAGTTGAGGACATTGTAGACAAGTCAGAAGATTATGATCAGATTGATGATCTTCCTCCATTCTCAGTTGATGTTGACCCCGACATCTTGTTATCCAAAGAAGACACACCTTACTTACGCCGTGATCATGACCACAACACTTTTGTGAGAAGGAAGGTTATCAATGTCACATTAGTAGTTTCTAGAACCATCATGGTGTATTTGACGTTAAATAATGGCTATTATATGTTGTATTTTACGTCAAGTGATGTAATATAATGCATTATGTCATATTTCTTTGAATTAATGGTACCGTTTGTGTAATTTGGACAAAATATCATGAATTAACCGCATCAAAATATAATATTATAATAATGCATGTTAAAAATATAAGTACTTCATTAATTTAGACGTTAATAGAATCAATGAAACGTTAAATTAGACAAAACTAAGAAAGTAATATATGATTTGACCAAAATATAGTGTATGTTCCTAATGATAACATTTTTGTATATTTTTGCATGAATGAAAAAGTATAATTTTCAATTTATTATGAATTAATGGAAACATAAACACACTAATACCAAATTGGATATAGAAAATAACACTAGTACTATATTATTTAATTTAGTTTAATTAAAATTTTAGGTGTATAGATATAATTAATAATATACTAAAAACATTTAGGTAGTAATTCTCACAACATGTTTTTATTTATTAACCAATTGTAGAAAAGAAAGAGAAACCAAAAAAGAGAAAGAAAATGCATTAGGGCGGGAGCCCAAAATTTGGCGTGCAAGGCCGGTACTAAAGTGCACACCACTGTGGCCCAGTGGTGCCGCACCAGCCGGTACTAACGTGCCAGTTTAGTACCACCTGGTGTTACCAACCGGTACTAAAGTGCCTGGGGGGCTGTTTAGTACCAGCTGGTAACACCAGGCAGTACTAATGTGGCACAACAATTTAACGCCCCCTCTTCTTCCTCCGGACACTTAGCGGAAATCGATCTATATCGTCCTCGTCGTGTGCCCTCGCCCTCTCGCCCTGGCCGCCCCGTCGCCGCTGCGCCATTGTCGCCCTCCTCGTCGTCGGTCGCCGCACCTCCCCCCATCCCCGGCCGCCGCCCGTCCTCTACCGCTAACGCCCCACACCTCCTCCCCGTGCGACGCCCGCCAGCCATGCCCCGACGCCTCCCCGCGCGCGCCATTCGGCGGCCGCCGCCCATCGTCGCCCCGCCGCCCCGGCCACTCCCCGTTGCCGGTCACGCCACGGCCCTCCCCGCGCGCACCCTTCCCTGGCCGCGCCCTGGCCCTCCCCCCGCGCCCTTCCATCCCCGGCCGCCGCCCGTCGTCGCCCCAACGCCCCGGCCCCTCCCCATCGCCGGCGGCCGCCCGTCGTCGACCCCAGTCCCCAAGGCTGCCGCGCCGCGCCGCGCTGCCCTTGTCCCCCGATCCGCGCGTGCGTCGACTGTCACCCACCCGCGTTCTCTCCTCACCCGCGCGTAAGCCCTTGCTGACGTCAGCACAGTGTTGTGTTGACGTTCACATTTTTTACTTGTTAATTCCCTAGAAAATGTTAGAATATAACTAGAAATGGCTAGAAAATGACAAGAAAATTGATGATATATACATTTTGTTTATTTTAAAACACTAGAAAATCTTAGAAAATTATAGATATTACTATTAAATTGCTAGGGAGTTCTAGAAAATAGTATATGTACATGAATTTACTAGAAAATTCTAGAAAATTGTAGAACATTACTAGAAATTAAAAGAAAATTATAGAAGAACACTAGAAATTATCGATAGCATGCACTGATATATATTTAGTTAGTCACTAGAAAATAGTAGGGATTATATATATGTATTACTATAAAGTTGGCAGAAAATAGCATAAGTTACTAGAAAATCCTATAAAACTTACTAGAAAATAGCTAAAATTACTATAAAATCCTAGAAAATAGTAGAACTTACTAGAAAATCCAAGAAAATATTAGAACTTACTAGAAATCCTCAAAAATTTATATTTACTTATAAATTTGTATATTAACGTTATTGTTGTGTAAAGAAAGAAGCTATGAATAATTGTCCTTCTAATCTCGATGATGAGCTACTTATGGCCACCATAATTAGTGGTTATGACAACGTGCTTGATGCACCTGATGATGGAACCCAGTATCAAAACTTCCATGGTGAGGAAGTTGCACCCGAGGAAGAGGCTGCACCTGAGGAAGATGATGCACCCGACGAAGAGGATGCACTCGAAGTATAAGAAATTCTTTCATGTATATATCATTTGAATTATATAAAATTATCGATATAATGCACTGATATATATTTTTTTACGCATCCGAATTGAGGAGACCAAAATGGAAAAGATGCCACAAGTGGAAGATGGACAGAATTACCATTGTCAGAGAAGTGGCCGAAGATGGCGAACCGAGGCCTAAAGATGTTAAGACGACTTTTGTAAATCAATGTGGTTATCTTGTTAAGGAAAGGATCCCCATAAGCTAGAAGCTATGGAAGAAAAATAAAAAAAAATCCAATGATAATCCAGCAGATATCATTCCTGACAGTGAGAAAGAGTTGTTGTGGAAAGAAGTGCTCCTACACTTCGTATTCCCTGAAGGCACAGAACCAAAAGTCAAGGAATGGGCATTCAAGAAGATGGCCATTCAGTTTCAATCGTTCAAGAAGAAGCTGACGAATGAATATGTCAATAAGGGCCTCACACCAGACTTTGACAAGAAATTCAAAAACGAACACCAGTTCTAGAGTGATTTCGTGGGGTACAAGTTGTCAAACGATGCTTATAAGGCCCGATCTAGTCAGAACAAAATCAATGCGGCCAAAAAGACGCAGTTTCACAAACTTGGGCTAGGAGGCTATGCGGTAGTGATTCCGAAATGAGAAAAGATGGAAGCAGACCTGATTGCTAGGGGAATTGTACCGCAGATAGCAAAGTGGTACTTCAATGACCATGGAGGAACACTTAACATGGAAGATGGGTAGTTTGTGACTAGCAACGCAATCAGAGCAGCGACTGACAGGCTTAAAGATGCAATGCGGTTTGCACAAGAAGGAACTTTCAAGCCTAACAAAGAGAAAGACGAGCTGACTTACGCTCTTGGCAACCCAGAACACACTGGGTGGACCCGAGGCATAGGCGTAGTCCCATGGAACCGCGGCTTTAGTGGAGATTTCGACACATACATAAGCCGATGCAGAAGCAAGGAAGTAGTGGAACAGAAGTTCCGTGCCTTGGAAGAAAGGCTAGCAATGGTTGAAGCCAGAGGGGATAGACATGATAGAGTGCTTAGCCAACGCCAAGAACAACCGACTGCTAATTTGGAGGTCAGCCCCGTCTCTCAGCGTCGTAGCAGCGTCGGAGAGAGAGCCAAGTAGGGAATTAGGCCGAACCAGGGAATGCGGCCCAGCGGCACCCCATGGATGACATCACTGAAAGGACCAATTGTGACATTCTATATCTGTGCGGGAAGAAGCTAAAATTATGTGCTGAGGGATACATTGAGGCTCCGGTCGACGGCGCGTCAATTCATTACGTGTCGATTCTCGAGGGATACCCTAAGGTCTTCGTTGACCGAGTAGAGGATGGATGGGAAGACCTGGACCTCGAGATCCCTGGAGGTGACGATGAAACAGAACTACTATAAGTGGTCCACCAATGGATATGTTGGCCGAAACACTACATAAGATTGAAGCAGCAAGCAACCACAGATTCCGCAACTAGCATGGGTCCACATCCACTGGCAGACCAACCGGCAGCTTGTGAGAGTTGTCCGAACCCACACTCGTCACCGGAAGCATGGGATGCATCGTCATTTCTAGCACGCAACCCAACGCCACCTCTAGCATGCGACCCAACACCACCTCCTAAGCAACAAAGGAAGTCAACAAAGGCACGATCGGCCCTGCCACCTCCATCTTCAAAGCAGCAGAGGAAGAAGAAAGAAAAGCATCCACCTTTGAAGCATGGATGTGATATGACCCCGGAAGAATTAAAGGCTCGCATGGCTCAAACTGTCCATGACCACTTTCATCCAAAAAATCCTGATCCGACGGAACCAATAGATCCCTCTAGAGTGGAGTTCTTTAGGAAAATGATGAAACCAGTGGTGAAAGAGTGGGAATCGGACTACGACCGGTCAATCAGAAAGTCTTATAGCAACCCCGATAACCGGATCATTAGTAGTAGTAAATCAATAAAATCCATTCCCCTCCTCAGAGAGCAATCCATTCCGTTGGTGGTACATGCAGCGCAAGATAATAATGCGGTCATGGCACAAATGATAGAGGATACGAACCTTACAAAAGGTCAACTGCGAGGGGAGTTAGAGGCGAACTTACTAGCAACCCGGGGCAGGAAAAAGCTCGTGCTGGGTAAACTGCTTATTTGGGAAGAGTTGGTGAGGTTCCTACCAATGATAATGCACGAGTTGCGTACATGGTACCTAAATAAAGGTCGAGCCAGATGATGTTCGCAGCTCGAATTACAGATGACCATCTGAAGCGAGGGCTAGATGATGTTTGGATCGAGTTTCATGCACTCTATGACTTATTCCATCAAGATGCCCTTGACAAGTCTCTCCTCAGTGTATGGATTATGTAAGTGTCTCTTGCCTCAGTGTTTTCTTATTTAATCTCCAGTACATATACTAGTGTGCTGTCTCATGATGTCTTTTGATTTATGGATCATATGATGAAGGTCCAACAGTGCAGGAAAAAGGGATATTACAACATTGGCTTCATCTACCCCAATATTGTACACGAGAGGACCATAAAGGAAGAACCAAAAGATGTTACGAAAAGTCTATACACCGTCTTGGACCGACAGAATACATGTCCATTCATTCTGTTGCCGTATAACTTTCAGTGAGTTCTTCAACTTTTTTAATCCTTTTAGGTTAATAATAAATACTAAAAATAATCGACATTGCCTCTTTGTATGTGTATGTACGTACAGATTCCATTTGACACTGCTTTCTATCTAGGTTGATCAAGCCCGGGTCACGGTGTTTGACTCCTTGAGGAAGCCAATATCATAGTACCCAGACCTCATAGACCTGCTTAAGAAAGCATGGGCTCGCTTCCTGAAAAAACACATAGGAGTATCCGAGAACGACGGCGATCTTTATATTAATACTAACTTTCCGGTAAGTTCGATCTAGCATCATTTTCTAGTAATTCGTACCATTTTCTATGATTTTTTAGTAATTCCTAATATTTTCTAGTAATTTTTGCTACATATATAGTGCATGAGACAGGCGCAAGGGACAAAGCTATGTAGTTACTACATGTGCGATTTTATCAACACTTTTGTCGGTCCACGGGGGCAAATGACGCCACAAACATTCAAGGTATGTAAGCAAAAATCAGTTCCACTCGTTCTTTTTTAAGTCATTATTTTTTTCATTCTGCTAAAGCTTTGATTTTGTTGAAATATGCAGAAATGGTGCATGAAAGAAGATCTCATTCAATCGGAACAAGTCAGGGAAACACAAGAACAACTATGTGGCTTCCTACTTGATGAAGTCATAAATCCCAATGAGGAATTTCATGCATATCCTCGTGTAAGCGTGGCTGCACTGGATCCTAATAGGGAGTTTTTTGATGAGGACACTTAATTTGTAATATCTTGAATATTTTGAAGTACTTGTAACAATTCAAATGTATATATTCTATATGTGTGATAAATTGTGTGTGTATATATATATGTAATATCACCGGCATACGCATAGAGATATAATATATATACGCGTACGAATAATATAAGAATTAAAACCAAAATGGAAAAGAAAAGAAACAAAATAAAATAAAATAAAACATGTTAGTACTGGCTTGTAACCCCAGCCGGTACTAAACTGCGCGCCTTGCGCTCCTGTGCGAGCCACAGTTTAGTACCGGCTGGGATTACCAGCCGGTACCAAACACCGCTTTTAGTACTGGACGTAGCACTTTAGTGCCGACCAGCTCGTACCGGTCAGGGAATGGTACTAATAGGGGTTCCCTGACCGGTACTGATGAAGGTTTTTCTGGTCGTGAATTCTAGTTCTGCTAATATACCTAACACGTTACACATGCCTTGTGAGCAGCCTTCTGTTCTTTCAGGTACCGACGATCCCTCTCCAGTGTCCAGAATGCATATTTCTACTTTGATTCCGGCTACTGGGGCGCCATCTTTCCCTTTTGGGTACCCGAGGAGTCAGCTCCAGAATGCGATGTTGATGTTAGCGCTGAATCCCATGCTGGTCTGCCTGCACAGCAGCTGTCGCCGGTCGATCTGGTTCCAGACTCTCCTGTTCTAACACCTAGTCATGTCGGGGTATCGGCAGAGCGCTACTGGTGTCTGGTTCGCTACCTCCTGGAGCGGCCCACAGAATTTTCTGCTCCCGTTCCTTCTCCACATGTGGTTTCACCAGGCTCACGTATTGTGTAGCCGGGAACTTCTGTGCCAGTCCCTTCTGCTGCTCCTTCCATGATTCCGCTTTTTCCGCTGCCTCCTCCTGGTCTGCCGCCTGCAATTCATGGTCCTCAACGCCATCGCACATGGCTCCAAAATGAAATTCTTGAGCCCAAGGTTTATACGGATGTCACTGTTTGTTATGGAATGTTTACTTCAGTTTGTTAACCAACCAGTTTGAGTGGATGCTCTTCAATTGCCAGAGTGGATGACTGCTATGAATGTTGAGTTTGATGCTCTTATGCGTATTCAGACTTGGCATCTTGTTCCTTCCGATTCAGCTACTAATCTTGTTGATTGCAGGTGGGTCTACAATGTTAAGCGTCATCCTGCTGCTTCTATTGATCATTACAAAGCTTATCTAGTGGCAAAAGGATTTAAGCAATGGTATGGTTTGGATTATGAAGACACGTTTAGCCCTATGGTAAAGGAAGCGACTATTCGTCGCTTGTTCTTTCCTTGGCTGTCTTCAAAAGCACTAAAATGCAAGGGCTTGGTTTCCATGGGTCCAAGTCTGATATTTCTCTGTTGTTGTTCAAACAATGTACTGATCCTTCTTTATGTGAACGATATTATTGTTGTTGTTCAAATGACCAGGCCACCAAGTGGCTGTTGCATCACTTGCATCATGTTTTTGGTTGCAAAGATCTTGGACCTCTTCGTTATTTTTTGGGCATTCAGGTGTCGCCTACTTCTCAAGGTTTGTTACTAACATAGTCCAAGTATGCAACTAATTTGCTGAAGGGAAATCGAGAAGCTATGATAGCACAATTAAAAATCGGTTTCCCATAAAACAAGAACAACAGCAGTTATAGATCATGGATCGTTACCACTAGACACAAAGATGCAGCGGAAACGTCTCGATGTAGACGAACGCGTCGAAGTGGTAGTGCCGTGCAGTTGCTCACGTCCGTCTGGTCTTGCATGTGCGGTTTGTCCTAGTGCTCCAAGCGTAGCACCTCTAAGGTATCCACACGTATAAGGATGGAAGGTTGTGCGCTGGTGTGCCAGCACCAGGGGCGCGCAGCGAGAGAGCGGCGTGAGGACGATTAGGGTTTGGGGTCTCCGCGACAAGTGACCACGCCCCTAGCCCCCTTCCAACATATATATAGGCCGTACTAATGGCCTGCCATGTCATAGGCCCATCAGTAAACCTAATAAGTGAGTCCAATCCGATTGGCTCTGGAGCATATATCCAGCGGTCTCCCACTTGCACCAGAGACAATCACATAAGTAAGCTTTTCAGTGTTCCAAACCCCTTAAGTGTGTGACCCTATGGGTTCACGCACACATAGACATGTCCCGAGTATTCCTACTCGGTCCAATAATGATAGCGGCCTCTAGCAAGACATGTCAACTCCCATGCGTACGTAAAGACATATGAGACGAACCACCACAACATCACGAACAAGCTATTCCCTTTGCCTCATGACATTTGGTCTAACTCCAAGTCGATCTCTCTTTCTCAAACCTATGAGTCGGATCCTTCAAGAGGCTAGCACTTAACCTAGCACGACCATGCATTGCTTGATCCGATCACTCGAGGGGCCTATAGATATCTCTCTAGTACAGAGAGGGGCAAATTCCATCTTGATTGACCATGCCTCATAGCATGCTTCATGACAAAAACTACCTTTATGACTACCCAATTAAGGCGTAGCGTTTGATAGTCCCTAAGTAAGGTCTCTATTTACATCTTGAGTACATGTGACAAACTCAGGTCTTAGGACAAAACATATGTTGTGAAAAGAGATAACTATATAACAAAATCTCATGTTGGGTCAGTCTGGCCCCATGTCATACATGTGCCCACATTATTAGTTTTGACACCTCCATGTCCATGACTTGTGAAACGTAGTCATCAACTAATACATGTGCCAATCATCAACTCGGATTAGGGACAACATTAGAATAACCATACATGTAAAGAGTTTCATAAATAATTCACATAATTGCCAATCATATACAAGTTGCCTTTCATGGATATTCAATAAATAAACGATATGTATACATACAATACAATCATCCACTCACACTAGAGCTAATCTAGTCGATATCTAATACCCATAGCTCTCATGTGTGACTCGTGCTTAGGCTATGGAAGAGCCTTTGTCAAAGGAATAGCAACATTCAAATCCATATATATTTTGCATATCTTTATCTCACCCCATCTCACGAACTCTCGAATGAGGTGAAACTTCAGCAGTACGTGTTTGTTCTTCTGGCGATTTCTAGGCTCCTTAGCCTACGTAATTGCCCCATTGATGTCACAGTAGAGTTCCAATGGGCTGGATGCATTGGGAAACACACCAAGCTCAATGGGGGACTTCCTCATCCAAACACCTTCCTTTGTTGCTTCAGAAGTTGCGATGTACTCGGCTTCCGTTGTAGAATCAGCCACAATATCGTGCTTAGAACTTTTCCAGGTAATAGCACCACCGTTTACTAGGAACACAAATCCTGATTGCGACTTTGAGTCATTTAAATCAGTTTGAAAACTAGCATCAGTGTAACATGTTACAATGAGCTCCTCCTCACCTCCATAGACTAGGAACACATCTTTACTCCTTCTAAAGTACATAAGAATGCTTTTCACCATTGTCCAGTAACTTTTACCTAGATCGGACTAGTGTTTGCTCGTAACACATAGAGCATATGAGACCTCGGGGTGAGTACTAATTATTGCATACATGATAGATCCAATTGCCGAAGCATAGGGGATCTTACTCATATGCTCCCGCTCATCAGTCGTCGAAGGGCACCGAGTATTGCTGAGATGTAGGCCATGTGACATAGGCAAGAACCCTTTCTTGGACTGTTCAATGTTGAACCGTCTCAACACCTTATCAATATAAGTATCCTGGTGTTGGCGGTCGTTACAACCCAAATACGACCACAAATACTCGGGAATAAATGAGAGTCTATGCAACATTCCATGTACTTAGGTTTCATTTCTAATAAAGTTCCACGAGTTTTGGTGAGTGTCGCTTGTGCAGGTACAACTACAACAAATACGTGCTATAGGGGTCGGAAATGACCGAATCGGCCGAACAACACGTTTGGCCGGTTATCCCCCTTAGCCGTACAGGCCACCGGGAGCCGTCCACGTCAACCAAACGACAACATACGACACGTGCACGACCGCCAACTCATCCCCGGGCACCGACATGTCATCCTGGGCCTACACAACACGATCCACATCAGCAGAGGGCAGCCCAGGAGGGTCCAGGACCAGAGGCGGTGCCGGGGGGTCGGCCCGGTCCTCCAGCCCAGTTCGGCCGAAGGGCCAAGTTCGGCCGAATCAACCCCAGGATGGCAACCACCTCCCAAGGCTGCATCCTGGCCCCTGGTGGCCAGGTCAGTGGATCCTACGTTCGGCCGAACCCTCTGGTTCGGCCGAACCGCCATCCCTCGCCCGAATCCAGGAGGGAGATGCCCTGGTGCCTTGGCGGTTACCCAACCTCCAAACCGACCCTTGGAGCTATAAATAGGACAACACACTTCACTTGTAAACACACAACACAAGAGTAGAGTGCAAGCGAAGCACTGTTAGTTCTCCACTTGTATCAGTAGAGATAGGGAGAGAGGAGAGGTGAGCGTCCCGGAGAGGAGCCAAAGTGTCGGCCCCTCTTCCCACTGTACCTCTACGGATGCGGCTTCACTTCGAGTAACATCCGGGTCGTGTCTGGTAACTCTTGTATCTCTCTCTGATTAATTGAGCATTTAGTTCTTACTTTTATATGCTTGCTGGTTCTTCGTTCAATGCTTAGTTGATTGGTATAACTGTATACTGGTTGCTTAGCTTGGGTGCTTATCTTTCTATAGGAGATAAGTATTAGTTGACTAGTGTAGGAGTGGTGCCTATATTTGAGACTAACTTAGTTTATTCCCGTCGCAACGGAGGTGGTAGCCGCAAGGTGGTGATAGCCCTTCCGGTCTTTGTAGCCCATCACGTTAGTTCCGGTCCGTAGGATTCCCTAGTTGGGAAATAGTGGCACCCCTTCTCATCCCTTTCTGTGTGTCCACCGGTTCCCTTGTCCCGAAGCAAGTATCTATCTGTATCCTCAGATCTGCTCGATCAATCAGTAGAATACTTCTACCAGACTCGTACCCTCTCTACCCTCCTATCACTCCTCTTCTCTCTTTGTTGTTGTCATCCACCTCATCCATACCATTCACCCCATTCCATCTACCTAGGACAACTTAGTTTAGAATCAGTCCACTTCTCGTTCTCCGTGGAAATCGATACCTTGGAATACTCCCGGGTGAAAGCTACATCGGTATCCGTCCGCTTGCGGATTTATCTATAGGCCGTAAGGAGTGCCAACAAGCTTTCTAGCGCCGTTGCCGGGGATCGGTAGCTGTTCTGATTCCGAACCCAAGTTATCCGTGTATCCCACCACCATCCATTATATGAATTCCACCCTCACCTTACGCCAACACTCGGCTCCAAAGGGCGCTTGTTTGGAGCCACCACCATCATCACATCTCATATCCACACCCGGCTATGAGCTACGTCCCGGCTTCATAGCCATGGTTCGTGAGCAATCGTTCTCAGGAACGCGTGACGAGAGTCCATACGCGCATTTGCGCGAGTTTGAGCAACTCTGTTCATGTCTGACCATTGCGGGCATGACACAAGAGACACTCAAATGGAAGATATTCCCGTTCTCATTAACGGGAGGAGCGAAGAAATGGTACTCTCTGGCTGTCGGTACTATGGAAGGGAGTTGGGAAACTCTCAGAGAGAAATTCTGCCTAAATTTCTTCCCAGTTTCCAAGGTAGCCAGCCTCCGAATCGAAGTTATCACCTTTAAGCAATTAAAGGGAGAGTCGTTAGGAGCTGTCTTGACTCGTTTCAAGCAAATCTTGGCATCCAGACCAGACCTAGGCCTATCTGAACCTATCATTCTCCAACATTTCAGCCTTGGCCTCTGTCCCGTAGCCACCACTTTCTTGGACTCTGCTTCAAAAGGGTCGTTTTTTCATTTGACTCCCAGTGAAGCGAGGATAGTCCTGGAGCGTATCCTGGACGACACTCCCTACACTGGAGTCTATGACGAACTCCCCGATGAAGAAGAGAAGCAGCCTAAACCTGAAGAGCTTGTACACCAACAATCCAAATCTATCAGCTCTTCCATTCCATCAGAACCTGATGCTCATTTCAAACCACAACCATATTCTAGCCTGGATTATTATCATCCACTCTACACCACTCCCTACGATTTTGATGACGATCTATTCGATAACGTAGGGAGTGCTACAAGTTTCCCATTGGAACAATGTGTAGAGCAAAAGGATCCACCACCCGACAAGGAAGCACTAGAATATCAGAGAGGGTACTTAGGCCATCTCTCTGCCATCAAGAGTCGGGAATGGCTAGACGAGGCCGAAGCCTCGACCGAGGTTGTCAAAATGCCCAAAAGGATCAGAAGCATATTCTATGAAGTTATGGGCAATGACAGAGAAATCGGGTACGACCCAAGCCTCGGAATCAACATAATCTCTAGCTCTTTGGTGCAAGCGCAACTCCCCGATGAACCATGGTCATCATCTCAGAAACGTTTAAGGTTCACATCGGGAAGGATCCTCGACTGTTTAGGGATCTTGCGGGTCACACCCGTTAAGATTAACGACCCTGAACTTTTCTTGGATTTCCATATCTTTGACCTACCCACAAACTCCACTCATTCCATCTTTATTGGTAGGCCAATCATGAAAATCCTAGAAAATTCACCAATAATCCAGCTAGAGCTTAGGATCGGAGAAGAACTCGTCCCAGTCTCTTATTCCTATTCCTTGAATACCCTAATAGAGACAGACCCCGATCCTGATCCTAAAGAGGAGGTCATGTCAACATCCTTGATAGACTTAGAGCAACCTTTCCTAGAAGAAGATGCCCAATTCCTTATGGAGGAAGAAGAAATTCATCCTCCAATTGAGCCTAAGCCTCTTTCCTCTAGACTGAAGTACGCTTCTCTCTTTAAGGACGAATACACTCTAGTGACCATCAGTGGCAGACCCCCTGGAACCGAACCGACTTCCACGGTCCTGGAGGAGGATCGATTAGTCTCAGGACACTCGATCCAAGATTTCAAAGGGATTACTCCTAACCTTCATACACATCATATCCCTGTCTCATCTTATCTTGGGGTCCCTAGGCAATTGTCATGGAGATTCGTCTTTGACCGGGGAAAGACTAGATTTAAAGCCAGAGGCGATCATCTTCCCTTGTCATACTCCCTAATACGATCCTCTGCCTACACCTCCCACGATTAAAGGGGATTCGTAGTTTCTTTGGCCGCACCGGGCTTTATAGGTGTTTCATCGAAAATTTCTCTCAAATAGCCCGGTCGTTGACCAATCTCTTAGCCAAGGAAACCCCTCTCTTCTCTGATCAAGAGTTCTCTTTTACACCCTCAAGAAAGCACTCAGTTTCGCTCCCATCATCTAGTCCCACGACTAGAGCATTCCACTAGAAATCAGGTGTGGTGCGAGCAATTTTGCCGTAGGAGCTGCTGTGGGCCAAACCAAGGACAAAAAGCATTATGCTCACTGGCCCCAGTTCAACTATGCAACCACGGAAAAGGAACTCTTAGCAGTTGTGTTTGTTATAGACAAATTCCGGTCCTACCTGGTTGAGGCAAAGGTCATAGTCTATTCAGACCATGCTATTTTGACGTACCTTTTTGACCAAAAAGGATGCAAACCCAAGACTCATCCGTTGGGTTTGTCTTGGGTACAAGTCCCGTTTGATCTTCCCATCAGCGATTTTCTTAGGGGGTGATACGCTCCTCAAGGCCACAACACTAGAGCCGTGGTACGCCACCATAGTTGACTTCATGGTGTTAGGGTACGTCCCATCAGGTGAAAATAGGAAAAGATTGGTTTATGAGAGCAGACATCACCTATGGGATAACTCGTATCTCTTCTGGATGCAAGATGGACTCAGACGATGCATACCTGCACCTGAGGCACATAAAACCTGGGAGAGATATCATGCAGCACCTTATGAAGGTCACTATAGAGCGTTCAAAATAAAGGTCTGGCAAAATGGAGATGCTAAGAAATTTAGCAAGAGATGCCCACACTGCCAGAAACACAGGAATATAAGAGACGCATAGCCGCTTACCAGTAGTCTTCAAGTAGAAACCTTTGATGTATGGGGAATAGACCCCATGGGTCATTTCCCTAACTCAGAGAACTACGAGTTTACTCTGGTAGCCATAGATCCCGTCTCTAACTGGGTAGAAGCCAAGCCCTATCGAGCCGCAGCCACCAGGCACGCTAAGCAAATATCCCATGAAAACATCTTTCTTTGCTTTGGCGTCCTGGGCTAGTCGTAGAGGCTCCCATCTCATTGACTCCATCTCTCGGAAATATCTAAGCTTGGGGGGCCGCATTTTATAGCCACACCTTCTCACCCCCAAACTAATGGTCAAGCAGAACATCAGCACTCACATCAAGAACATTCTGCAAAATCGTCAATGAGATGGGTGTGCAGTAGAGAGATAGGCTCACTGGTGCACTCTGGGCATACTAGACCACTCTAGTTGGGCAAACAAGGACAATTCGGCCGAACCATGCTGGTTCGACCGAAGGACCCCTGTTTTGCCCCTTGAGCATCCATTTGGACCCTAGATCCTATCTCTATCCCATCTTGTCTCATAGTCGCTAGGAAAATGTTGGGAAAGTTGCTTGTCAATCTCGAGTCAGAAACCATCCTCCATCACTTTCCCGAACACGACCAAGTGTTCACATTTCCCAGCCACCATCCTTGTCCAAAGACCTTTCCTCACCCAAGGGCTCCCTCTCCATAAGTATGACAAGTCCACTAACGAAGAAAGCCATGGAGGAGGGAGAAGAGAAACCCATGGTTGAAGAGCCTGAAAAAGAACTGGCACAAACCAGCCAGAAGTTGAGCAACCGGGATGAGAAGGTCACTGAAGGCGAGCCTTGGCAGATGGACAAGAACAATGTCCTCTTCCAAGCATTCACAACCAAATTCAAGAGGCTCGCCAAAGCCACATGACATCTAGACCTTTACAATCCATCTATAGAGTAGAAGTCGTGTGGTTGTATCTTTTAGAGCACCATTAGTTTCAATTTATTTTCCAATTCAATTTCCCTTTGCTTAAATCATTGTTTAGGAGGTGCTCTAATTATTTTCCTTCCAACACATTTTGTTTCCAACCTTAGCTTGATGAATAAATAAAATCAGAGTTGAATGCAGAAAGAATAAAATTGTCGCTCCGGTTGGTGCATTTGAGCCAACCGGAGATTGCCCTGTTTAACGAAAAGATACATGAGTACAGGCATGACACAGTGGAGGAGCAGGACGAGAACGAGCAGGCCGACCAGTTGACTCAGTACCTTTCAAGGATTGAATCCCTACCAGTGAAGAGTCCAAGCTTGGGGGAGGACCCCCATCAGGTATGTTCCGAATTACTCAGCACTTTGGTCATTCAATTCAAAATACCAATTAACTCCCAACCATGTATGGAATGAAACATATGCCTCTCACTTTGGAAATGATGAATAGTTGCTCTGTCACTAATTTTGCTAGTACTTTGTTGCAACTAGTTGCTTGACTATGCTTGAGTTATTTGGCATGAGTAGAAATGAACCTGAAAACCTTGTGGGAGCATATGCCTTATTTCAAGTCTCGGTTGTTGTGGGGATTGATATAGTGAGACTTTGGTTGAATTCTATTTCTGCTCTTAGTATGGTGAAAATCTCGGTTGTTTATGCTTTCAAAATTAAAACAAAGTTCCTCATTGGTCATAATACCTACCAGAGCCATATGATAGGATTAGTTCTAAACTTTCTACCATTTGCTGCTTGTCATCTTAGTCAGCTTTGTCAAATTGTTGTGACCTTAGTGAGGAATCTTTCATGCTTCTAAGATCGAGATGCACATACACTCCACCTCTCACTTGCAATTCCTACTTGGGAGTTAGCAAAACCATACCATCATCCATTCCATAAATAAAATTTCATGTTCTTTGATTCCCTCTCCAAATATCTTTAAAGTAGAGGCATGGGCTATGCAAAAAGAAAAAGAAAAGCATGCCAATTGGCATGGCAAAAAAAATGAGCAAAAGAAAAGCATGCCAAAAGGCATGGCAAAAATATGAATAAAAGATAGCCCATGCTCTCGAAAAATAAATCAAGGAAAGGAAGAATCATTCCATGAAATTCCGCCAAATTCCACTCCACATATTCCACTCCACATATTCCACACACTTGCACTTCTCGATCTAGAGTGTGATTTGATTCTCCTAAGATCCGGTCTTTGACTTAGCAATATATAAGATGCTTGTATGCCTTCATCCTTTGTCCCCGAGCCACACAAAAGCCAAATTAGATGTTAGGATGAAAAGAAGGCAAAGCCTTTGGTGAGGATTCAAATACACTTGAGCGATTGAGTGAGCCAATGAGGAACAATTTATCTTTTCACAAAAGGGTGAAAACTCCGAGATAGGATCCTGAAAAGAGTAGGGTGGAATAAAACTAAGTTAAACTATTCATTCTTTCAACCGCCCAAGATAAGGAGATTGCTATAAGCCCCATAGGTAAAATGGTGAATTAATACCTTGTTAGTGATTCAAGTATTTGTTTGAGTACTAGTTGTTTATGAAGTTACCTGCAAGAAAAATGACATTGTAGCAACTCCTGATCCACCGAGCCTAAGTTTTATCTTTGCTCGAGGACGAGCAAAGAGCCAAGCTTGGGGGAGCTTGTTGGCGGTCGTTACAACCCAAATTCGACCACCAATATGCGGGAATAAATGAGAGACTTTGCAACATTCCATGTACTTAGGTTTTATTTCTAATAAAGTTCCACGAGTTTTGGTGAGTGTTGCTTATGCAGGTACAATATCTACACATACGTGCTATAGGGGTCGGAAATGACCAATTCGGCCGAACGACACGTTCGGCCGGTTACCCCCCTTAGCCGTACAGGCCAGCGGGAGCCGTCCACGTCAACCAAACGACAACACACGACATGTGGACGACCGCCAACACATCCCAGAGCACCGACACGTCATCCTGGGCCGAATCAACTCAAACCCAAGCACCAGAGGCCAGCCCAAGGGGTCCAGGAGCAAGAGGCGGTGCACGGTGGGCATTCTGGGCTAAAAGCCCAGTTCGGCCGAACCCACCAGTTCGGCCGAACCACCCCCAATGCACCAACCACCTCCAGGAGTGCATCCATGCCATCCAGAGCCAAGGCGGTGGATCCAGGGGTTCGGCCGAACCGACCTGTTCGGCCGAACACGGTCTCTTCGCCCGAATCAACAGGGAATATCCCCTGGATCCCTTGGTGGTTACTCCACTCCAAACCGCCTTAGGACACCTATATAAGCAGTGGCATACACCTTGTATCAAACACAACACAAGAGAAGAAGAAGAGTAGGCGTCGCTAGGTTCTGCCACTCAGTAGAAATAGGGAGAGAGGAGAGGTGAGCGTCCCGGAGAGGAGCCGGAGTGTCGGCCCCTCTTCCCGCTGTACCTCTATGGATGCGGCTCTGCTTCGAGTGACATCCGGGTCATGTCTGGTAACTCTTGTATCTCTCTCTGATTAATTGAGCATTCAGTTCTTACATTTATATACTTGTCTCGTTCTTCGTTCAATGCTTAGTTGATTGGTATAACTGTATACTGGTTGCTTAGCTTGGGTGCTTATCTTGCTATAGGAGATAAGTAGTTATTGACTAGTGTAGGAGTGGTTCCTAGACTTACCAGTAACCTTAGTTTCTGCCCATCGCAACGGAGGTGGTAGCTGTTGGCGGTCGTTACAGCCCAAATCCGACCACCAATACTCGGGAATAAATGAGGTTATATGCAACATTCCATGTACTTAGGTTTTATTTCTAATAAAGTTCCACGAGTTTTGGTGAGTGTCACTTGTGCAGGTACAACTACGACAAATACGCGCTATTGGGGCCGAAAATGACCGAATCGGCCGAACGACTCCGTTCGGCCGGTTATCCCCCTTAGCCGAGCAAGCCACCGGGAGTCGTCCATGTCAACAATGACCAAGCAAACACATTGCATGACACGTGGGCGACCGCCTACTCATTCTGGGCCAGATCAACACGAAGTCATGCATCAGGAGGAAGCCCAGGGGGGTCCAGGCACCAGAGGCGGTGCTGGGGAGGCCGGCCACGGGCCAGGCCTCGTTCGGCCGAACTGGGGCCTTCGGCCGAACCGCCCCCAGCACCAGAACCGACTCCAGGGGATGCATCTCGGCCGTAGGTGGCTAAGGCGGTGGATCAGGCGTTCGGCCGAACGCCAGGGTTCGGCCGAACCGACCCTCTCGGCCGAAACGGCTGGCAACCGCCTCTGCCCTCTCGCTTGGCCGTTACTCTACCTCAACCGACCCTGGAGCACTATAAATAGGACCCCATACCCCCTCTTGTAACACACACAAAGCCAAGGAGCTCATTTCCACTTTCATTCTAGTAGAGTTAGGATAGTTTAGTTGGGAGTTAGAGTTGAGTCGAGCTTTGCCTCGGAGGTTCCGGAGTCGTCTTCAGAAGCTCTGGTATAAGCTCTTGTATCTTTTACTTTTCCTTCTGCAAGACTTTGAGTTATCAATATAGTTATCTTTATCACTTTGCCTTTGTCATTTATATCTTGCTTCTACTTTATCCTAGTTGCAGCATATATCTTGTTTAGACTATAGTCAGTTATAGTTCTAGTGCTTGTAGTCTTGCTTAATTCTTTGTTTTGGCTGGTTCTTCGATCTTGCTTGATACTGGAGGTGAATTGTCACCAAGAGTATTGACAAGGTTGCTTGCTCTTGCTAGCAGAGTAAGTAGTCATTGCCTAGTGTAGGAGTGGTTCCTAGACTAGTCAGTGGCCTTAGTTTATTCTCGTCGCAACGGAGGTGGTAGCCGGGAGGTGGTGACAGCTCTTTCGGTCTTCATAGCCCATCACGTTAGTTCCGGTCCGTAGGATTCCCCAATTGGGGAATAGTGGCACCCCTTCTCATCCCTTTCTGTGTGTTCACCGGTTCCCTTGTCCCGATGCTAAGACATTAGAGTTATCCCAGATCTCCTAGTGCTGGCTCTATAGCCGCTGTATCTCTAAGCTAGAGTGACATAGGTAGATAAAGTATCCAGGAGTCCTCTATCTCTTCTCATTGTCCTCCCAGCTATCTATCCCTTGAGCTGTGTGTCCGGTATATCCACTCCTATCCAATACCGTTATCCCCTGTCTTGTCTAGTTGTGTACCCTTCTCCGATAGTCTCGAATATCTGTTCACTAGTAATCTTGCCAAAGCTTCCCTGCGGAAATATAAATTACGATACCTCGGGATACTCCCAGGTGAAGTGCTACAGTAGTGATTCTGTGCGCTTGCAGAATATTTCTATATTTTACTAAGCCATAAGGAAAACCACTGAAACACTCCTTACCCTAGTACCAGGATTCTCAATTCTGATATTGGATCGTAAGAAGTGCCAACAAGCATTTCTGGCGCCGTTGCCGGGGAAGTTTTTGGCTAGATTATTTTTGAACTTTTATCTTGAGCTATCTTAGTTGAGTACCGCTACTCAAGCGGGTTTATCCTTTCTCTGTTCGTTGGTCCTTGTGGAGCAGAGCAGTGCATGACTGGTTTCCAACTACCGTCAAACTTCCAAGAAAATCCGGAGTCACTTGTGAGGACAGTACGACCCCGTGTTGTACCTCCTCAGAAGCAACTCCTTCCGACGAACCCAGTCCTTCCCGTCGTTGACCAGGCTACATCGAGGATGGCAACTAAGACGATCCGTGAGTTCTCCGCTCCATCAAGCGAGAACGTACGTGTCGGACCAGCTCCGCCAGTTGGAGATGGTAACTTCGAGCTGAAGCCAGCCCTCATCAACATGGTACAGGCTAGCCCATTCTGCGGCAAGCCACACGAAGATGCCAATGCGCATCTCCAGCATTTCCTGGAGATCTGCAACACCTTCACCATCTGCGGAGTAAGTATCGATGCCATTCGCGTTCGTTTATTCCCATTCTCATTATTAGGCAAGGCGAAACAATGGTTTTATGCTAACCGCGAAGCAATAGATACCTGGGATAAATGCACTAGCACTTTCTTGCTAAAATTCTTTCCGGTTGTGAAACCAACGCCCTCCGGAACAAAATAGCTAGTTTCCAGCAGCTAAAAGATGAAACAGTCCCAGAGGCATGGGATCGCCTCCAGGACTATATTTCTGCTTGTCCTCACAATGGTATGCAGAGTTGGTTCATAATCCAAACTTTCTATCACGGGCTGAGAAATTCTGCCCATAAGTACCTGGATGCTGCTGCTGGAGGCTCGTTCTTCTCTCTTGAGGAGAGTCGTGCGAAGGCCCTCATAGAGAAGATGGTCGAGAACCAAGGTTGGTCTGATGACCGGACTCAACCAAAGACCCGAGAAGTTCACCAAGTTGAAGCTCTGGACATGCTCGCTGCCAAGATGGACCTCCTGATGATGAAACTGGAGGCCCCTGCTCAAGAAACGGTGCAAGTCATGGACGCTCGCGTGACCTGCGAAGTCTGTGGCAACAGTGGCCATTCGGGGAATGACTGCCCCGAAACGCGAGAAGATGCCCACTACATCAACAACTCCAACAACAATGGGTACCGACCGAACAACTATGGCAACCAAGGCTGGAATCCGCGCCCAAACCTCCCTTTTGAGAGGCCTCAACAAGGTAACAATTTCAATTCCAGCAATTTCAATAATCAGCCGTCTCTTAGAGATCTTGTGTTTGGCCAGATGAAAATAACTGAAAACATCAATAAAAAGCTTGCTGCTAATGATAAAACTCTGGAAAGCATAGACTCTAGGATGGAATCATTTTCTTCTGCTATGAAAAGTCAACTGAGCTTTAATAAAATGATAGAAACTCAAGTCGATCAGTTGGCTGCTGCTGTTCTGTCACTGAATCGGGGAAGATTCCGGGGCAACCCGAGCCTTCCATCAAGACAGTGAATTCCATCACTACCAGGCATGGTAAGATGCCTCACAGTGTCTTCCAAACTAACCACGCAGGGAAGGTCGCACGTATCCAAGTGCTAACACCAAGATGGACCTACCTGCCGAGAGCTGCAAAAAGGGCGATCATCAAGACCTCTCCGGACAGGAAGGAAGATACCGGAGTGCCCATCATTCAGTGCACAATCTGGAATCGTCGCATTGATGATGCACTCTGCGATCTAGGGGCAAGCGTCAACATCATGTCTAAGGTATTATTTAAGAAATTACGCTACCCTACTTTGTCACCTACTACTGCCCAGGTACAGCTTGCGGACTCAACCATCCGCTACCCCGAGGGGGTGATCGAGAATGTACCGGTTCGGATCTGGGGACGATATGTCCCTGTGGACTTTGTTGTCCTCAACACGGGGAACAAGCATTCGTTTCCCCTTGTGTTGGGCCGACCATTCTTGAACACCACCCGGGCTAGGATCGATATGGATGTGAGAGAAATCTCGTTCCGTATCGACGGAAGGTTGACTTACTTCAAGTTTCAACCCCGGGAAGAGAAGAAGACAGAGCCACTCACACCGGAGCAGAGGAGCGCCGAGTATTTCCTTAAGGCTCTCATTAATGGAGAGCTGGAAATACTCGGTGGAGATCCGCTCAAGTGGAACGAGCCGACAAAACCGACAAGTGCAGAAGAAATGGATTTCCTCGTAAAGAAATACGAGGAAGAACAAGCCCTCTAGAATTCTCCAGAGACACCGATCCCACCGCCACCGACACCGAAGAAGAAGAACAAGAAAATGTGGCGGAAGAAGGTTGCATCGTCCCAGTCATCCACTCTGGGACCGGACGATGACAAGAGCAACTGAAGACAGGAGAAGTCCCGCTCGCGGACTTAAAAGCTGAGCTCTCGCCGCGAGGAAAACCGGTATGTATACCATATTTCCCTTCCAATTTTTAAATTTCCAATTGCATTTGCATGTTTCCCTTTTCAAAATAAATGAACCACTTGAGTAATTAATTTGAGAGAGAGTAGAAAATTTTGCAAGCTTGGTTAGAAATAATTGGACACATGCTGAAATTTTACCTAGGGTGGATGTAATTGGTAACTTTTATCATTTTCATCCCTTCTAGAACATCTCCAATTATTTACCATCACCACCAACCAGCAACAAACATGTCTACCCCACTAAAAATGGCTGCACTCTCACCAATTATCACAAACATGGCAGCATGGGGGGTTACTCCACTAAAATCCACTTTGGTCATGTCAAGTTTGCATCTTACCTACCACTAAAAACCACTCACATGACCTAAAAATTTGGTGGCCACACATTTTGGCGTGGAATCAAAGCAAAGGAGGGGCAGCACTCACATGGGAGTGCCTTGGCCACCCGGCATGGTTCGGGCGAACCAAAGCCTTCGAGCGAACCAGGGGCCTGGCCCCCCTCGGCCTATAAATTGCTGGCCAAGCTTCCTTGCTTCCTTGCACCATTCACACACTCATACATTCTGAAAATTCTGCTAGGAAGCTCTCTCTCTCTCTCACCTCTTTGCTCAAGTGCTTGCTCAAGTTCTTCCCAAAGTTCTTGTTCAAGTTTTGGTTCGCTTGCATCACTAGAAAATCCCAAAAATATTTTGCTTTTGTTGTGATCTTTGTGCTGAATTTCTGGACGATTTTGTGGTGGTCACCGACACCCACAAGAACGACTAACCTTTTGTGGTGGTTTTCATCCCCGCAAGAACGACTAACTATCTCGAACGACTGACTTGATTTTCTTGTGCTAACCATATATATATTCAGTCCTTCGGGTAGTTGTTGTTGCACTAACTTTTTGTAGGAATCATGTCGAAGTTCTTCACTTCGCTCCGTCGTTCCGCCCGGCTAGGTGTTGGCGGTCGTTACAGCCCAAATCTGACCACCAATACTCGGGAATAAATGAGGTTATATGCAACATTCCATGTACTTAGGTTTTATTTCTAATAAAGTTCCATGAGTTTTGGTGAGTGTCACTTGTGCAGGTACAACTACGACAAATATGAGCTATTGGGGCCGGAAATGACCAAATCGGCCGAACAACTCCGTTCGGCCGGTTACCCCCCTTAGCCGAGCAGACCACCGGGAGTCGTCCACGTCCACAATGACCAAGCGAACACATCACATGACACGTGGGCGACCGACAACTCATCCCGGAGCACCAACACGTCATCCTGGGCCAAATCAACGCGAAGCCAACCACCAGGAGGCAGCCCAGAAGGTCCAGGCAGCAGAGGCGGTGCTGGGGAGGCCGGCCACGGGCCAGGCCCAGTTCGGCCGAACTGGGCCCTTCGGCCGAACCGCCCCCAGCTGGGAACCAACACCAGGGAGCAAATCTTGACCGTGGGAAGCAAGGTCGGCGGATCCTCTGGTTCGGGCGAATTGGGGAGTTCGGCCGAACCAACCTGTTCGTCCGAACCGCCTCCCCTCACCCGAAATCCCAGGGGGTACCCCCCTGGCTCCCTTGGCCGCTACCCTACCTCAACCGCCTTGGACTCCTATAAATAGAGGGTCACTTTCACTTGTAAACACACACCAAGCCAAGGAGCTCATTTCCCTTTCATTCTAGTAGAGTTAGGATAGTTTAGTTGGGAGTTAGAGTTGAGTCGAGCTGTGCCTCGGAGGTTCCGGAGTAGTCTTCAGAAGCTCTGGTATAAGCTCTTGTATCTTTTACCTTTTCCTTTTGCAAGACTTTGAGTTATCAATATAGTTATCTTTATCACTTTGCCTTTGTCATTTATATCTTGCTTCTACTTTATCCTAGTTGCAGCATATATCTTGTTTAGACTATAGTCAGTTATAGTTCTAGTGCTTTTAGTCTTGTTTAATTCTTTGTCTTGGCTGGTTCTTCGATCTTGCTTGATACTGAACGTGAATTGTCACCAAGCGTATTGACAAGGTTGCTTGCTCTTGCTAGTAGAGTAAGTAGTCGTTGCCTAGTGTAGGAGTGGTTCCTAGACTAGTCGGTGGCCTTAGTTTATTCCCGTCGCAACGGAGGTGGTAGCCGGGAGGTGGTGACAGCCCTTTCAGTCTTCGTAGCCCATCACGTTAGTTCCGGTCCGTAGGATCCCCCAGTTGGGAAATAGTGGCACCCCTTCTCATCCCTTTCTGTGTGTTCACCGGTTCCCTTGTCCCGATGCTAAGACATTAGAGTTATCCCAGATCTCCTAGTGCTGGCTCTGTAGCCGCTGTATCTCTAAGCTAGAGTGACATAGGTAGATAAAGTATCCAGGAGTCCTCTATCTCTTCTCGTTGTCCTCCCAGCTATCTATCTCTTCTCTCCCTTACCTGAGTATCCCTTGAGTTGTGTGTCCGGTATATCCACTCCTATCCAATACCGTTATCCCCTGTCTTGTCTAGTCGTCTACCCTTCTCTGATAGTATCGAATATCTGTTCACTAGTAATCTTGCCAAAGCTTCCTTGCGGAAATATAAATTACGATACCTCGGGATAATCCCAAGTGAAGTGCTACAGCGGTGATTCTGTGCGCTTGCAGAATATTTCTATATTTTACAAAGCCATAAGGAAAACCACTGAAACACTCCTTACCCCAGTACCAGGATTCTAAATTCTGATATTGGATCGTAAGAAGTGCCAACAAGTATTTCTGGCGCCGTTGCCGGGGTAGTCTTTGGCTAGATTATTTTTGAACTTTTATCTTGAGCTATCTTAGTTGAGTACCGCTACTCAAGCGGGTTTATCCTTGCTCTGTTCGTTGGTCCTTGTGGAACAGAGCAGTGCATGACTGGTTTCCAACTACCGTCAAACTTCCAAGAAAATCCGGAGTCACTTGTGAGGACAGTACGACCCCGTGTTGTACCTCCTCAGAAGCAACTCCTTCCGACGAACCCAGTCCTTCCCGTCGTTGACCACATCGAGGATGGCAACCAAGACGATCCGTGAGTTCTCCGCTCCATCAAGTGAGAACGTACGTATCGGACCAGCTCCGCCAGTCGGAGATGGTAGCTTTGAGCTGAAACCAGCCCTCATCAACATGGTACAGGCTAGCCCATTCTGCGGCAAGCCGCACGAAGATGCCAATGCTCATCTCCAGCATTTCCTGGAGATTTGCAAGACCTTCACCATCCGTGGAGTAAGTATCGATGCCATTTGCCTTCGTTTATTTCCATTCTCATTATTAGGCAAGGAGAAACAATGGTTTTATGCTAACCGCGAAGCAATAGATACCTGGGATAAATGCACTAGTGCTTTCTTGCTAAAATTCTTTCCGGTTGGGAAAACCAACGCCCTCCGGAACAAAATAGCTAGTTTCCAGCAGTTAATAGATGAAACAGTCCCGGAGGCATGGGATCGCCTCCAGGACTATATTTCTGCTTGTCCTCACCATGGTATGCAGAGTTGGTTCATAATCCAAACTTTCTATCACGGGCTGAGAAATTCTACCCGTGAGTACCTGGATGCTGCTGCTGGAGGCTCGTTCTTCTCTCTTGAGGAGAGTCGTGCGAAGTCCCTCATAGAGAAGATGGTCGAGAACCAAGGTTGGTCCGACGACCGGACTCAACCAAAGACCCGAGGAGTTCACCAAGTTGAAGCTCTGGACATGCTCGCTGCCAAGATGGACCTCCTGATGAAGAAACTGGAGGCCCCTGCTCAAGAAACGGTGCAAGCCATGGATGCTCGCATGACCTGTGAAGTCTGTGGCAACACTGGCCATTCGGGGAATGACTGCCCCGAAACGCGAGAAGATGCCCACTACGTCAACAACTCCAACAACAACGGGTACCGACCGAACAACTACGGCAACCAAGGCTGGAATCCACGCCCAAACCTCCCTTTTGAGAGGCTTCAACAAGGTAACAATTTCAATTCCAGCAATTTCAATAATCAGCCGTCTCTTAGAGATCTTGTGTTTGGCCAGATGAAAATAACTGAAAACATCAATAAAAAGCTTGCTGCTAATGATAAAACTCTGGAAAGCATAGACTCTAGGATGGAATCATTTTCTTCTGCTATGAAAAGTCAACTAAGCTTTAATAAAATGATAGAAACTCAAGTCGCTCAGTTAGCTGCTGCTGTTCCTGTCACTGAATCGGGGAAGATTCCGGGGCAACCCGAACCTTCCATTGAGATAGTGAAAGCCATCACTACCAGGCATGATAGGATGTCTCGTAGTGTCTTCCGAACTAACCACGCAGGGAAGGTCGCACGCATCCAAATGCTGACACCAAGATGGACCTACCTGCCGAGAGCTGCAAAAAGGGCGATCATCAAGACCTCTCCGGATAGGAAGGAAGATCCGGGAGTGCCCATCATTTAGTGCACGATCTGGAATCATCGCATTGATGATGCACTCTGTGATCTGGGGCAAGCGTCAACATCATGTCTAAGGTATTATTTAAGAAATTACGCTACCCTACTTTGTCACCTACTACTGCCCAGGTACAGCTTGCGGACTCAACCATCCGCTACCCCGAGGGGGTGATCGAGAATGTACCGGTCCGGATCTGGGGACGATATGTCCCTGTGGACTTTGTTGTCCTCGACACGGGGAACGAGCATTCGTTTCCCCTTGTGTTGGGCCGACCATTCTTGAACACCACCCGGGCTAGGATCGATATGGACGCGAGAGAAATCTCGTTTCGTATCGACGGAAGGTTGACATACTTCAAGTTTCAACCCCGGGAAGAGAAGAAGACAGAGCCACTCACACCGGAGCAGAGGAGCGCCGAGTGTTTCCTTAAGGCTCTCATTAATGGAGAGCTGGAAATACTCGGTGGTGAGCAGCTCAAGTGGAACGAGCCGACAGAACCGACAAGTGCAGAAGAAATGGATTTCCTCGTAAAGAAATACGAGGAAGAACAAGCCCTCTGGAATTCTCCAGAGACACCGATCCCACCACCACCAACACCGAAGAAGAAGAACAAGAAAATGTGGCGGAAGAAGGTTGCATCGTCCGAGTCAACCACTCCGGGACCGGACGATGACAAGAACAACTGAAGACAGGAGAAGTCCCGCTCGCAGACTTAAAAGCTGAGGTCTCGCCGCGAGGAAAACCGGTATGTATCCCATATTTCCCTTCCAATTTTTAAATTTCCAATTGCATTTGCATGTTTCCCTTTTCAAAACACTGAACCACTTGAGTAATTAATTTGAAAGAGAGTAGAAAAATTTTGCAAGCTTGGTTTAAATAATTGGACACATGCTGAAATTTTAACTAGGGTGGATGTAATTGGTAACTTTTATCATTTTCATCCCTTCTAGAACATCTCCAATTATTACCATCACCACCAACCAGCAACCAACATGTCTACCCCACTAAAAATGGCTGCACACTCACCAATTATCACAAACATGGCAGCATGGGAGTGACTCCACTAAGTTCCACTTTGGTCATGTCATATTTCCATCTTACCTACCACTAAAATCCACTAAAAATGTCCTTGGGAATTAATGGCCACACAAACTTGGAGTGGAAACAAAGGCATGTGAGTGCTGCACTCACATGGGAGTGCCCTGGCCACCAGGCCTGGTTCGGGCGAACCAGAGCCTTCGGGCGAACTGGCCAAGGCCCTCCCCTCGGCCTATAAATTGCTGGCCGTGCTTCCTTGCTTCCTTCCACCATTCACACACTCATACATTCTGAAAATTCTGCTAGGAAGCTCTCTCTCCCTCTCAAGTTCTTTGCTCTAGTGCTTGCTCAAGTTCTTCCCAAGTTCTTGCTCAAGTTTTGGTTCACTTGCATCACTAGAAAATCCCAAAATATTTTGCTCTTGCTGTGATCTTTGTGCTGAATTTCTGGACGATTTTGTGGTGGTCGCCGACACCCTCAAGAACGACTAACCTTTTGTGGTGGTTTTCATCCCCGCAAAAATGACTAACTATCTCGAACGACTGACTTGATTTTCTTGTGCTAACCATATATATTCAGTCCTTCGGGTAGTTGTTGTTGCACTAACCTTTTGCAGGAATCATGTCGAAGTTCTTCACTTCGCTCCGTCGTTCCGCCCGGCTAGGCCGACGATCGGACGATGTTGGGAGCTCCCCAGCTCCGTCCCGAGGCTCGAGCCGGATGGACACGGACGAGCACGGAGCAGCCGGCTCGGGATGGGGCCATGCCACACCCCCGGCCAGGCAGCTCCTGAGCGAGAGTGACATCAGCCTTAGAACAGAAAGGGAGTGGAACACCTTCAACGAGCTTCGGCTGAAGGAGTTCGAGCACACCTGTGTGTTTGAGCAAGATTTGCTAAGGGACACGGGGATGGACGTAGAGTTCACGGAAATTTTCCAGGCCATTGGCTGGGAGAATTTCTGGCACATCAACGAAGAAGGTTCGTACCTGCTCACCCTTGAATTCCTCTCGACTTTGGTTTTCTGAAACGTTTTCGGTTCTTCAACCAAGAGTTCTTCTGCTCTTGGAGGGATTTTAGTTCGGGTCTCGGATTTTCAAGTCGTTGTTCTTTATACCCGAACAAAGCGCTTAAAAGATTTGACCGGGTGGCATTTTGGAAAAAGATTTCGGGGGATACCAACTGTCATGCGCCACGCACGAACAACATTCATAACCCCACTTTGCGCTTCATGCATCGTTGGGTGTCTATGACGGTATTCCCCCGGGCAGATTTGTGCCCGGTCAACACCATCGACTTGCGGGTTCTTTTTGCCATGGTCAAGCAGATTCCCTATTCACCTGTGAAAGACATGGTTGGTCACTGGCTGTCTCATATTTCTCGTGCGGGTAGCATGGCGATGACTTCTCTAGTCACTTGCCTCGCTAACCACCTGGGCGTCCTCCAACGCGCCCAGCTCACGTACATCGAGACAACGCGTTCCGTCGTGGATGCCGAGCACTTTGTGCAAGCCCACATGATACGGCGGACGCCTGATGCAACGCTGGCAATGATTTACCGTGGCTATACAACTGAAGTGCCTTTGCCTTGTGCAGCACTAAGGTTGTATACCACGCCGAAACTAACTCTTCAGTTGAGGACCGAGTCGGACGACTCTCCACCTTGGAGAGAGCCCGCTCGGCACAGCGTTGCAGGTGACGGACCCATCACGAGGGGACGAGCCAGGCGTGATGCTGGGCTCGCCACCTCACAGGAGCCGAAAGATGCACCATAAATGCCGCATTGACACACTTCCGCTTTTGAGGCCACCTACGACATGTACACCGGCGCTGGGACGTCCGGAGCAGGAGGCTCCGGGCAACACCAGGAGCCGAACTACTTCACCTCAGGACGCTGGGACTACGGCCAGGACACGGACTCTGAGTGGTCCGGGAGTCGGTATGGAGGGGGATACGACAGTGCCTCCCAGCCATACTACCCCGGATACTCACAGTCCGCACGCTTCGACTACGGCCGGGAGTTGTCCTACATCTCCGACCGAGTCGAGCTCATCGACGACCGTACCCGAGAGATCCAGGACACACTAGCCCGCCATTCTCAGTACCATCAAGAGAATAGCGGGATGGTGGCGTCTATCCAGCACGACGTCCACGAACAAGTGGAACAGCTGAGCCAGTACCTTTCAAGGCTCAACCCCTACCAGTGAAAGTCCAAGCTTGGGGGAGCACCCCCACCAGGTATGTCCCGATTTATCCAGCACTTTGATCATTTAATTTCCCTTTCATTTCCCTTCATGATAGTTTGCATTCAAAAAAAATGAAAATACCAAAAATATTTCCCTTAAACAATATTTCCCTTGAATTAAATAACTCCCAACTATGCATGGAATGAATCATATGCCTCTCACCTTGGAAATGATGAATAGTTGCTCTGTCACTAATTTTGCAAGTACCTTGTTTCAACTAGTTGCTAGACTGTGCTTGAGTTATTTGGCATAAGTAAAAATGATCCTGAAAACTTTGTGGGAGCACATGCTTTATTCCAAGTCTAAGTTGTTGTGGGGATTGATATAGTGAGAATTTGGTTAAGTTCTATTCTGCTTTTAGTACGGGGAAAATCTCGGAAATTTATGCTTTCAAAATAAAACAAGTTCCTCATTGGTCGAAATACCTACCAGAGCCATATGATAAGCTTAGTTGAAAATTTCTACTCATATGCTGCTTGTCATCTTAGTGAGCTTTGTCAAATTGTTGTGACCTTTGAGTGAAGCTTTCATATTCTTAAAGATCGAGACCCACGTACACACACCACCTCTCACTTGCAATTCCTACACTGGGAGTTAGCAAATATTTTCCATCATCCATCCACAAAAATAAATGCTCCATGTTCTATGATTTCCCTCTCCAAATATTCTTGATAGAGACATGGGCTATGCAAAAAGAAAAGCATGCCAAAGAAGCATGGCAAAAATAAGAGAAAAAGAAAAGCATGCCAAAGGGCATGGCAAAAAGAAAGAGAAAAAGAAAAGCATGCCAAGTGGCATGGCAAAAATATGAGAATAAAAGATAGCCCATGTTCTCAAAAATAAATCAAGGAGAGGGAAATTCATCCAAGGAGTTCCACCATTCCACCATATTCCATTCCACCATTCCACCATTCCACCATATTCCACTTCATTCACATCCACACACTTGCACGTCTCGATCTTAAGATGTGATTTGTCTCCTCAGAGATCCGGTCTTTGACTTAGCAAAATATAAGATGCATGCATGCCTTCATCCTTTGTCCCTAAGCCACACAAAAAGCCATATTAGATGTTAGGATGAAAAGAAGTGTTGACGTAAAATCCGCACTTCACGCCAAGCACACAGCAAGCCGAATTAGCTAGCTTCACACGTGGCCCGAGCGTTTGAATCCGAAAGCGTGCCAGTCAATTTTCCTGAAACTGACAAAGGGAGAAAATATGTTTAGATAACACCTGGAACGTGCCGGGTGATACCAGACAGTTCCACATTTGTGGCTACGGAGCCAGCTTCGAACGACATATAGCTACAGAGAAGCTATCTGTCAGCAGTCAAGGCATCATTCGGCAATCGGCAAAGCGTGCAGGAAGCGCACTGCCAAATGCGTGACGTAAGCAATGACGAAAGATCGGTAGGGCAATCGGCAAAAGCACGCAGGAAGCGCACTGCCGAATGCGTGACGTAAGCATGACGAAAGATCGGTAGTTGACTTGAATGAACATTGTAACGTATATTCGTAACCGATTAACGGGGAACAGAGCATGATAGATAAATAAAAGGGCGAAAGCATGACCATAATTTCATAATAAACAAGAATGCATAGATTAAAAGCACTAGTCTACCGCATGTCTAGGCACTTTCAACCCGTCGAGCATGAAACAAGCAAGTTAATCCACCGCATGATACGACTTGCTTGGAATCACACCACCAACCAAGAATAGACCAATCCACCGCATGATACACTCTAATCGTGGAAGGCTAAAAGCATTCTTTATTTAAAACAAAACCGTGAACATGTTTCACTCGTGGCGATACTGCCGAATACAGCTATATAGCCGAATCGGGTTCCGTGAAGAAGGAACATGCTTCGTTGATGATGATAGATCTATCAGATCGAATCGAATTCTAATCCACCGGATGATTAGCTCTAAGACGACCCAAAAACCTGCATCTACCGCATGATACCCGGTTCTGTCAAGATCTACACAAGGCCAACGAGCTTGAACCCGCGACACGTGGCAATCTAGATCGACTTCGAATTCAACTATGGAAACGCAGTGCATTATGAGCTAGAACCGAATCTAATCAACCTAGACTGGGCAAAAGAGTGCTGTAATGAATTAAACACAAAGGTAAAATCCAGAGCAACACGGTAACTTAATGAATCTACTAGATCTTGCCAAAATCCAATAGAGCCGATAACTTGTTCCAATCTAAAACTTAGCCCACCGCATGGCTCATGATCTAACAATGGAACCTTCCTGAACCAAAGCCTAAATCCACCGCATGATACTAGGCATGGTGCAGGGTTGCCGGTACTCACGGAGGTCGACGGATCGATGATTCCTCTCGAAGAACTCGACGACTCGACTAAAGGACTCGAAGTTGGCACGGGGCCGGTTTGTTGTATGATTGATTGAACGATCCTTTTACAATCACCATGGGTTTATATTTATACCCAGGTTTTCGATACGACTCCTAATCGATTACGATTACATTATTTATTTCCTAAAAAAGATAAACGCCGGGGCACCGTATCCGTCTTGCATTCCAAGTTAAACCAGCCTTTTCCTTATACTTGATCCACGTCATCACGCACTCCCGAATGCCTCCTGCGGAACAGCTTTCTTGCCGAATGACAATGCGTTCCCGACCGCAGAACGTTTTTACCGAATGCTCTGGGGAAAACTCCTTTGCCGAATGATATCCTTTCAACGAATCTGGCCCACATGTCAGCCTCTTCCTGGTGCCAATTTTTGGTGTCAACACATGCCCCTTCAATTTCGGGATAAAAGATAATTTTATCTCGGAATTGACCAGAAGCACTCAACATTCCCAAGTTAGTTCTGTTCGACACCCGCTTCTCCTTTTGAATCTTCAGAGCTCTCGCCCAGATCCGAACCCTAGGTTATCGACTTCCAAGATTCAATCTTCAAATGGCGAACCAAGATCTTGCCCTCCAGGTAAACTTCAATTCCCTCAAGCACATTCGGTATTCCTCTTTCGATTTGCATCTTTAAGTTTCTTCTCATCTCTTTCCATTCTTGATAGGCCCTGGCTGCCGAAATCCTTATCCCCGTTGAGGAAAAAGCTCCATCCTACTTCCTCGGCCCTGTAGGGAATTCAGATCCTTCCGAACTCATTGCGGCCGAATCTCAGAGGGTTCCTTTCAAGACTTCATTGACAAAACCTCATGAGTGGCAAGACGCTTTCAAGAACTGGCCTTTGCCCCCAATTGCCGGCTGGAGAAATTGGTACAAAAGGATATCTGATGACAAAAGCCCCCAAACACAGAACTGGGACCATCTGCGTATTTCTCATTGCCTGGAGCTGTCACTAGCCGAAACACCAAAGAACGAGAACCTTCTGATTGCAGCTTGCCACTTTTGGTCCAACGGTGCAAATGCTTTTTTCTTCGGCCATGGCCCAATGTCTCCTACTTTGGCCGATGTTTATATGATGACCGGCCTGAACGTTACAGGAACTGTATATCCATATGACCACAAAGGTTCCTCCAAGCAGACAGGAGTAAAAACAGGGGTTGGATACAAGAGATACATCCAGAACCATATGTCTGATGGCCCTCTGACCGATGTCGAATACAGGGCCTTCCTGAATATGTGGCTATGCAGATCAGTCTTCTGTGGCAAAGCCAATGAGCCAACCTTGAATCATATCGTGATGGCTGAAGAGCTGGCTGCCGGAAAACTCATTCCACTTGGAAAATACCTCCTGGGAAGTGTCTACCATATGCTCAATCAAACTACCCACCTGATGCATACCAGCAAGAAAATTCCCTGTGTCAATGGTCCTTGGTGGTTTGTCCAAATGTGGCTGCAGTTGTACATGCATCAAATCGTCGCTATTGATCTCAACAGCCGAGACTTTCCTTCAATTAATTACAAAGAAGGAGAAACCCGGAGAACCAAAGGTTGTCAAACCTATGGAGAAGCTGCCTCCACTGTATCTATCAACAAGAACATTGGTGAACTGTTTGAACTCTTTTTCAAAGGCTTTGCTCATCCTCTTTGGTTCCCATATATGGACAATGACAACCTCACTCTCCCTTGCGAATTCAGCTTTGAAACTGGATGTACTGATGTACAATCTATAGCGATCCTCAATGCCTTCATTCAGCCCTGCATCCTGCCAGCCGAATTCTGTGGAGGAAGGCTGGTTCAAAGCACTTATGAGTACTATCAGCCAAACATGATGGCCAGACAGTTGGGGTGTGGCCAAGTGCCCCCTAGGCTATTTCTCCATGAATTCCTCAAGCCTAGGGAGATTGTCAAGGATTCCACAGAGACAAGAAGGATTTTTACTTATAAATGCTGCGGAACCATCTATGCACCTGATCCTTTTGTGCCAATAACATCCGCCCATCCTTCTTTCACTCTTTGGTGGCAAGAACTCCATGATCATATCTTCAACATGCCAATCCATCCCTTCTGCTTCGAGTTAATGCCCGACTATCAGCCAACTTCAGAGGTAATATGCTTATCCCTCATCTATCTCAATAATATTAACCCCAATTGATTCTGATTCTGTCATTTTGCAGGATATAACACCTGCCCCTCTTGCCAGGGCGATCTTGTACAAAGCTGCAGGCCCAATATCTGCTTTGGGGCACCAATCTCCTACCTTGGCTCAACTGATGGCTAGACAGGCTTCTCTAGATCCAATACTTACTAGACCATCATCTGTCAAGAGAAAAACTCTTCCTTTAACTGCTCCCTTAGTCGTAAAGAAGAAAAGAACAAGCAGCAAAAAAGTTATCAAGGTCAGAGCCTTCTTCCTTTGACCATAATGCCATTGGTATTTTTGCTCAGCTTTATCTCTTCTTGGTTTCAGGTCAGAGAACAGCAACTAGCAATCAGTACAGATCTTGCCGATGCTTCATTGACTGGTAAAATTCCACCACTTTATCCTCTTAACTTCTTTTTCATCGGCACTCATTCTTTGTTAACTGCAGAACAATCTTCAATGGATCCAATCTCGGAAAACCCTTCTTCTCATCATGATTCATCTTTAGCTTTGCAACTTCTTCCCCAATCAGAAGCATTATCTTCACCAAGAAATCTTCCAGTTTCTCCTCAGCAAGATACACAGAATCTTTCCATTGAGCCTGAGAGGCTTCCTTCCCCTATTCAGGAAGTCAGGAATGAGGTAAACAAAATCATTCAACTTTCTCTATTCTTCTATTCAGCAGATTATTGTTAATTCGGCAAGAACCATTTTTCAGGAGAAACCCACTTCATCATCCAGCTATTCTTTTGCTGTGGACGACTTGGTTGCCGAACAAGGGGAAGAAACATCTTCTGGCCAAACTCTGTCAGAAGAAAATCAAACAAAGCTGAAAGATATCCTTGCTTTGCTGCATAAGAGTATCCAAGATCAAGTCAAAGATGCTGATCTCTTAAGGGATGTACTGGAATCCATTGACCAAGAACTCCCTGCCGATATCAAAACTTCTTTGGAAC
The DNA here is from genome assembly GCA_033239725.1 of Echinochloa phyllopogon. Lineage (NCBI taxonomy): Eukaryota > Viridiplantae > Streptophyta > Magnoliopsida > Poales > Poaceae > Echinochloa > Echinochloa phyllopogon. The sequence goes on along the minus strand of BTCW01000015.1, from coordinate 13,488,167 downwards.
CAGTTTCTCATTTGGATCAACAATACGCTGCAGTAAAGCAGGCCCTAAAAAACCAATCTTCTCAACCAGCTCTAGAACAGAGGAGATCCACAGCCAAACAATCTGTGAAAGACCTGCATACTCAAGCTCAGAACGGCAAAGAATTACTGACCAAATTGGAATCTGAACTTGAAATGAAGAAGGTCAGAAAAGCTGCACTTGAAGTCGAATTGAGAGATCTATCGGCCGAAATTGAAGCTGATGAGAAGAAGATAGTTGAGCTTCCCAAATTAACAGAGAAGATACGAAAGGAAGCTTCAGCAGCTCTGAACGAAGAAAAACAACTCAAGGCAAAGCTTGCTGCTCTGGCTAGAACCCAAGAAGCTGATAAAAACTTATTAGAGAGTATTAGCAATATGATATCAGATGCTAAAAATGTAATCTCAAAATACTTGGGCTTGTAATTGTAACAACAGTCGATAGCCGAATGCTTTATCAATCCTGCAATCTTGCCATTTCTTATCTCCCTTTTCTTTTATTATGAACAACTCATTCGGCAAAGCTGGCTATAACAGTGTCAGACCCGAAAACGCTTCAAACACGACATAGCCGAATCTCATTCAGTCAAAACCGAATACGACTCGGCAAGAATCCCAAACGACATGGAAATCGATCGGTTGGAAAACCCTTTCCACCTTCCGAGCTTCTTGGAATATGCACCACAATCCTCGGCCACGATCTCTTCGTTAGTTCCATAAATAAGAACCTTGAGCACTCCTAATCCTCCACCAAATCTTTCAACTCGAGCTCTCTGCTAGCCTGAGTCTCTTCCTCTTCCAGCACAGTAATCTCCAGAAAACCCCAATGGCCAACAACAACGGAAGACGCCCGGCCGCTGATGAAGCTGAAGGGAGCCGCGCCGGTGCTCGTCGGAGGTGATGACTGTCTGCCTCTCCTTATCCTTTCCTCCAGATTTTGCCTTATTCTCAACTTTCTTTGTGTTCCCAGGCTCATCCAATGGAACCCCGCTACTGCCTTGACTGCGGCTCCGGTTGCAGCGGGTGATTCTTCGGAGTCATCTAGCCGATCCTCCAGGCCCAACTGGGATCTGCCCTACTCAGACAACGACGCCCGCCGATTTAAGCAGGAACGTGACGTCGCTCGGCATGAGCTGGAGGTCATCTCCAAACAAGCTGGGATCGCGGATCTAGAGTGGCAACACCAGCGCAAGCAGCTGCTCGAGACCATCGACGGTAATTTCTGCGGTTCGCTTAACTTCAATCTGACTTTGGACTAACCCACCATTGCTTCGTAATCCTTCAGATCGCGACGCCGAACTCGATCGGCTGAAGACATTGGTCGAGTCTTTGGCAAACAAGGTGAATGCTCCTGGGGACACGCCAGAAGCTCGCCTCGGTGCAGTGGCAGGCTGTATCGATGAGGTGGCCTCACACGGCATCCGTCTGGGCACTGCCGCAGGCCTAGTCGCAATGTCGACGCACACTGGCACTGACTATTCCAGGCTACCGCCCGGCTTTGCCAATGGCAATCCGGAGGAGATCGACGACATTGAGGCCTCCATAGATCGCCTTGATGCTCACGGCGTCGCCATTGCCGATTCCATTCATCCCCAGTCTGTTCTGAACAGGTTGTTCCATTAGTTTGTACTAGGGATTATGGAATTTCGGCAATAAAACTTATCTTTTGCAGCCCTTTCTGTGATAATTTGGTCAAACTTATTTTTTGTAATATATTTGCACTAAGGGCAATACGCTCTGGTATTGGCCATTTCTTCTTCCGTCAATATTTTTGTTCTGAAGACGGCTCCTTCCCGAATACCGGCTGTTTCAGTCGTTCTGACATTAAATATTTCAATCAGCGATCAATCTCAATACTAGGATAATATTTCTTCAAGTATCTCCCATTGATAGCAGCAGTAAACTCCTCTCCTAGTAAAGTTTTCAGGATATATGCATTTCCAGGCACGCATCTGACCACTCTGAAAGGACCTTCCCAGTTTGGAGACCACTTACCGAATGCACTGTACTTAGTTCCAATCGGCAATATTGCTTTCCAAACCAAATCTCCTTCTGCAAATTGCTTGACCTTCACTTTCTTGTTGTAATATTTAGCAACTCGCATTTTATTTTTCTCAACATTTTCCAAGGCCCTGAGACGAATCATATGCAAATCTTCTAATTCGTCCATCATTAAATCATTATAATCTTTTGAACTTAAATCTTTTTGCAACTTAATTCTCCTTGAGTCTGACTGCATCTCCCATGGCAAGATAGCATGATGTCCATATACCAATTCATAAGGAGACGTCTGTGTAGCTCCATGTGGAGCCATTCGATAAGCCCATAAAGCCTCATTGAGTACCGAATGCCACTTTCTTGGCTTCTGATCAATCTTCTTCTGTATAATTTTAATCATAATCTTGTTAGAAGCCTCTGCCTGACCATTAGCTTGGGCATAATAAGGAGAAGAATTCAACAATTTGATGCCCATACTTTCAGCAAAATCTCTGAACTCTGAAGATGTAAATTGAGTCCCTTGATCTGTGGTGATTGTTTGAGGAATTCCAAATCTGTAGATGATATGTTCTTTAACAAATTGAACCATATTCTCTGATGTCACCTTCTTTAATGGAATCGCCTCAACCCACTTAGTAAAATAATCGGTTGCCAAAAGCACAAACTTATGCCCCTTGCTAGATGGAGGATTTATTTGGCCAATCAAATCTATTCCCCACCCTCTGAATGGCCATGGCTTGATAATAGGATTCAGAACCGATGCTGGAACTCTCTGAATGTTTCCAAATCTCTGGCAATCTTGGCATCCCTTGTAATATTCAAAGCAATCTTCTAGCATTGTGGGCCAATAGTACCCAGTTCTCCTAATAACCCACTTCATTCGGTAAGCCGATTGATGTGCTCCACACAGCCCATCATGCACTTCACTTATCAGCCTTTTTGCTTCTTCTTGATTTAAGCAATGTAACAGAACCCCATCCAAGGATTTATAATATAAATTATCATCAAGAAGAACAAACTTTAAAGCTTTATACCTGAGCTTTCTAGAAACCTTTCGGGATGGATTCTCCAGATAATCAACAATTTCTTTTCTCCAATCATCTTCTGACAGATTACTCCCAAAAGCATATACATCATTAGCAAAAACTTCTCGAAGCTCTTTATAACCTGAAGCACTTTGAGCTAATCTGTTTGCCTCTTCATTGTCTTTCCTAGGAATATGCCGTAGAATTACTGACTGAAACTCCTTTAAGATTTGCTTGCATTCCTCATAGTAATTCCTTAAGATATCGTTTCTGCACTCATATTCGCCATTTAGTTGCCTTATGACTAATTCTGAATCCCCAAAAATTTCAACTGCAATGGCCTTTGCTTCTCTCAAGTATTGAAGTCCTCTGAGCAACGCCTCATACTCGGCTTGATTATTAGTGACAGTAGGTTGAATAGGAATAGCAAATTCAAATACCTCTCCTCTTGGCGAAATTAACAAAATACCTACTCCACCACCTTTGTCACATGAAGATCCATGAAAGAATAATACCCAAGGAGTAATTTCAAGCAAATTAGTTGATGAATCGCGATGTTCAGTAATGAAGTCAGCAATAATCTGTCCTTTAACAGCTTTTGCCGATTCAAACCTTAACTCAAATTCAGACAAAGCTAAAATCCACTTGCCAATCCTTCCATTCAAAATTGGCATAGACAACATGTGCTTTATCACATCAAACTTTGAATACACAATGCATTCGGCATGTAGCAAGTAGTGCCGAAATTTTGTACAAGAGTAGTAAACACACAAACAAAGTTTCTCGGTAGCCGAATACCTCGTTTCGGGATCAAGCAATTTCCGGCTAAGGTATGCAACTACCCTTTCCTTTCCCTCAAATTCTTGTATGAGGGCCGATCCATAGTTTGGGCATCGGCCGCCACGTACAACTTAAAAGGCTTGTTTAGCTGTGGAGGTACCAATACTGGTGGTTTTTTCATGTATTCCTTGATCTCATCGAAAGCCTTTTGTTGTTCGTCACCCCATACAAACTTCTGATCCTTCCTGATTTTTAGCAGTGAAGAGAAAGGCAACACCTTCTGTGATAAGTTTGATATGAATCTTCTTACGAAATTGATCTTGCCAAGTAATGACTGCAATTCCTTAAGATTAGTTGGAGGAACAACTTCATCAATGGTTTTCATACTTTTCTTGCCAACTCCTATTCCTCCTTCATGCACCAGAAACCCCAGAAATTCTCCTGCCGAAACCCCAAAAGCACATTTATTCGGGTTCATCTTGAGCCCATGTTTCCTAGTGCACTCTAGAGTTTTCCTTATGTCGGCCAAATGTGCTTCATGATCCAATGACTTAATCACAACATCATCAATATATATCTCTACAATCTTGCCGATCAACTCATGAAAAATATAATTCATGGCTCTTTGATAAGTTGCACCAGCATTTTTCAAACCAAACGTCATGACAACCCATTCAAACAACCCTATATGTCCTGGACATCTGAAAGCTGTTTTCGCTATATCTTCCAATGCCATAAAAATTTGATTGTACCCTGCATTACCATCCATGAAACTAATCACTTTATATCCAGCAGCAGCATCAACCAACGAGTCAGCAATAGGCATTGGATATCCATCCATGGGTGTAGCTCTGTTCAGATCTCTAAAGTCTATGCAAACTCTCATCTTTCCATTTTTCTTGTACACAGGAACAATATTAGAGATCCATTCTGCATATCTGCATGGCCGAATAAAATTTGCTGCTATTAATCTTTCCACTTCTTTCTTTACATCGGCCAACACTTCATCTTTGTAGATTTTCCGGGGTGGTTGCTTGTAAGGTTTATAACCAGGCTTGATCGGCAATCGATGCTCAACAATGGAACGATCTAAACCAGGCATCTCCGAATAATCCCAAGCAAAGCAATCTTTGTATTCTTTTAACAACTCAATCAACTTTTCTCTGAAAACCGAATCCAAGCTAGCACTGATGAATATCGGCCTTGATTTGTCACCGTCTCCAATGTCTACTTCTTCTAATTTATCAGCCGACACAAATCCATGTCCTAGCTTCCCGTCAGTCCCATCGATTGGATTATCCATTAAAAATTACTAAAAGAGCCGACTGCTTCGATCGGCTGTTGATCACTGCTGACTGGCTCAACAGGACCTTCTCCCCAGTCTTTACCTGAGAAACAATCTATGCCTTGATATTCCCAGAAGGCTGGTTCCACATTAGCCACGCTAATTGAATCATCTGCTGGGACAATTTCCACTTCATCATCTATCCACTGAATAAGCTGCTGATGCATAGTAGACGGAATACAGCAATTCGTATGGATCCAATCCCTTCCAAGTAGCAAGTTGTATGCCCCTTTGCCTTCAATAACAAAGAAGGTTGTAAGGAGAATCTTAGATCCAATCATCAGATCTACATGTACACATCCTTTGGTGTCCGAAGGATTTCCAGCAAAATCATTCAAAACTATGCTTGTTGGCGTTAAATCTCCAGGGCTCATGCCAAGTTTCCTGAATGTATTGTATGGCATCACATTAACAGCAGCTCCACCATCAACAAACATCTTCGTCAGTGGCTTTCCGTTGACATATCCTCTTAAGTACAGTGGCTTCATGTGCCGATTCTGGACTGGCTTCTCGAAAATAGCTTGCTTATTCAATACCAATTGTGCCATTAACCCACATTGCTCGGCTTCATCCACTTCTGACAATATCTCTTCCTGTACAATTTGATTAGCTGGAGCCATGAATTCATTCGGCAAGAAACATACCATGCATGTAGGAGCCGAATGACCCGATTCGTCGGGTTTGTCTTTTGGACGCCATATCGATCTTAACCTGGTTCCTGCTTGCTTCAACTCTTGATTCCTCAGGCGTTGGACTCTTCTCTTCTGGCTCCTTCTTAAACCAGGTGGACACCACTGTCCTTTCTGCCACACATACTCGCGATCTTCTTCTTCATGATCAATCCATCTACGATCAGCATGTCTTTTCCTTGGTTGATCATCATTCTTATATACTTTTAGACGCCGATCATCACTAGGATGTACCCTTCCAATTCTTTCGTGGACGGATCGGCGACTGGCAACATTTTGCCTATGTCCGACATATCCATTATTGCATTCAGGACAGTTATTCCATGTAGGCAGCTTTAAACCCTCGTCCAACAGTGTCTGAAGAAGACACAATCCCAATGTGCACGTTCTCGTTCTCGGATATATTCCTCTTGTTCTTCCTCATACCTTTTTTCTTCGCACCTCCTCTTCTCCTCCTCGTACTCACATCTCTGATAGCGTTCTTTTTCCTGCTGACGCTGCCATTTATTGAGGAGAATGCGCGATGTGACTCTGGGTTTAGAAGATTTTCCAATTTCAAATCGGCTATTCGGGAAGCGAGGCTTTTCCTCGCGAATCTGTTCGATCGTGATTTGCCGATTAGGATCGACTGAGCCGTTCTACTTCGCTTCCTTCGACGTCAGGACTCTCATCTTTCCCTTTTCTCCAGATTCGGCAACGTTCACCATATTGATTGAGAACCCAATCATGTTCTGAGGAAACGGGTTATTGTCCAACTTCATCTTATTGTCGAATTTCAGATGCCCTTCTTGGATAGCTTTCTGAATCCTCACTCTAAAAACCCTGCATTCATTGATGGAATGAGAATTTCTATCATGGAATCCACAGTACCTTTTATCTTTCATTCCATCAGGCCGAAGCATAGAATGCCCCTCTGGTAGCTTGATCCGGCCTTCTTTTACAAGATAGTCAAACAATTTATCTGCTTTAGTTACATCAAAATCATAGGTGCCTTTACTCTGTTTAATCCACCTCTGATTCACCATGACTGGTTCTTTGCCCCACACTATCTCTGCTGCAGCTATCTCCTCACTATCTTCATACTCATCTTCTTGATCTGCTCTTTCGAGGAATTGGTTATAGATATCAGCTACATCATTGTGTTTAGCAAATCTGGCATCTTTCCTGAAACCATATGCCTGGTTACTCATTAAGGCCAATCTGTGTGACAACTGGCCCAGATCATCGAACTCCATTCCGAATAGCTTTTCCCGAATGGCAGGCAGCATGCCAGCTACAGCCATACCAGCTAGCTGGTCATCAGGTATGTTCAGGGAAAAGCACATGCTCTTTGTTTCCCTAAATCTCCTGAGGAACTCCGTAGGTGTCTCATTATTTCTCTGCCTTAAGCTGGTCAAATCAACCAACTTTTTCTCGTTACTGCCAATGTAGTAATGAGCATGGAATTTCTGCTCCAGGTCTTTCCAAGTACAAATTGACTGAGCAGGCAAAGAAGCAAACCATGTAAAAGCTGGACCCGTCAGTGACAAAGGAAAGTATCTGATTCTGAAAGCTTCATCTGCCGAAGCTTCTCCAAGCTGCATCAGATATCGAGCTACATGTTCCACAGTGCTAGTATCGTCTTTTCCTGAGAACTTAGTAAACTCTGTAGGCACCTTGACTCTATTCGGCAATGATACCCTTTGGTACCATTCTGGGAAAGGAGACGAGTACATGTATCCCTGATTTTTAGGCTTCAGACCGAATTGATTTTGCAATACATCGGTCATTTTTTGCACCATGAGGTCAATATTGGTATCTTGATTCCCTGGTCTCCCAACAGGCATCCCTGTAGTACCAACATACCCGGGATTCGGGAGAGCGTCGATAGCATTGTAATCCATGAACTCTGAATATCCGTTCCCATACACATCTCTTTGCAGCCTGTTGTTCAGAGGGGATATCTTGTAAGCAGAAGCAGGTGGATTTCCCGTGGTGCCGAATGCCATATCACCATATGTATGAGGTTTCGGCAATGCATGCTGAAGCTCTTGCTGAATCGGCTGTCCATTCGCGTCTTTGGCTCCAGAAGCTTCAGTTTCTTCAGCACCTTTACCATGACGTTTTGGAACCGATGCGTGAACATTGAAATATGTCGGGCCACCAAGTTGTCCATGCGCTTGCTCAAAAGGCTTATCCACGTGTTGACCAAAGATGTTGACCAGTATGAGCCGAAAACTGTTCAAGAATGCAGCATTATGATTGGTCATTGTTTCTCCTAAAGCCTTGTACAACAAGCTAGAGAACTTCTCCCTTTCTTCATCTTCAGTAAGATCAGATTGTCCCGGCAAAAGAACTCTTGGCAGATCTGACTTGAGAAACGGTGCACCACTCCTGTTCTTAGCAAAAGACAGCAAGCATTTCTTGATGAACTGATCTGCAGCAGTCTTCACCATTTGTTGATGTTCATCAGACAATTCTTCAAAAGTGACATCCAGAATGTCTTTTAATTCAGGCATCTTCGAAGCTTGTGTGTCCCACCGGGCGTGCCAAAAAGTGTGTTGACGTAAAATCCGCACTTCACGCCAAGCACACAGCAAGCCGAATTAGCTAGCTTCACACGTGGCCCGAGCGTTTGAATCCGAAAGCGTGCCAGTCAATTTTCCTGAAACTGACAAAGGGAGAAAAGATGTTTAGATAACACCTAGAACGTGCCGGGTGATACCAGACAGTTCCACATTTGTGGCTACGGAGCCAGCTTCGAACGACATATAGCTACAGAGAAGCTATCTGTCAGCAGTCAAGGCATCATTCGGCAATCGGCAAAGCGTGCAGGAAGCGCACTGCCGAATGCGTGACGTAAGCAATGACGAAAGATCGGTAGGGAAATCGGCAAAAGCACGCAGGAAGCGCACTGCCGAATGCGTGACGTAAGCATGACGAAAGATCGGTAGTTGTCTTGAATGAACATTGTAACGTATATTCGTAACCGATTAACGGGGAACAGAGCATGATAGATAAATAAAAGGGCGAAAGCATGACCATAATTTCATAATAAACAAGAATGCATAGATTAAAAGCACTAGTCTACCGCATGTCTAGGCACTTTCAACCCGTCGAGCATGAAACAAGCAAGTTAATCCACCGCATGATACGACTTGCTTGGAATCACACCACCAACCAAGAATAGACCAATCCACCGCATGATACACTCTAATCGTGGAAGGCTAAAAGCATTCTTTATTTAAAACAAAACCGTGAACATGTTTCACTCGTGGCGATACTGCCGAATACAGCTATATAGCCGAATCGGGTTCCGTGAAGAAGGAACATGCTTCGTTGATGATGATAGATCTATCAGATCGAATCGAATTCTAATCCACCGGATGATTAGCTCTAAGACGACCCAAAAACCTGCATCTACCGCATGATACCCGGTTCTGTCAAGATCTACACAAGGCCAACGAGCTTGAACCCGCGACACGTGGCAATCTAGATCGACTTCGAATTCGGCTATGGAAACGCAGTGCATTATGAGCTAGAACCGAATCTAATCAACCTAGACTGGGCAAAAGAGTGCTGTAATGAATTAAACACAAAGGTAAAATCCAGAGCAACACGGTAACTTAATGAATCTACTAGATCTTGCCAAAATCCAATAGAGCCGATAACTTGTTCCAAGCTAAAACTTAGCCCACCGCATGGCTCATGATCTAACAATGGAACCTTCCTGAACCAAAGCCTAAATCCACCGCATGATACTAGGCATGGTGCAGGGTTGCCGGTACTCACGGAGGTCGACGGATCGATGATTCCTCTCGAAGAACTCGACGACTCGACTAAAGGACTCGAAGTTGGCACGGGGCCGGTTTGTTGTATGATTGATTGAACGATCCTTTTACAATCACCATGGGTTTATATTTATACCCAGGTTTTCGATACGACTCCTAATCGATTACGATTACATTATTTATTTCCTCAAAAAGATAAACGCCGGGGCACCGTATCCGTCTTGCATTCCAAGTTAAACCAGCCTTTTCCTTATACTTGATCCACGTCATCACGCACTCCCGAATGCCTCCTGCGGAACAGCTTTCTTGCCGAATGACAATGCGTTCCCGACCGCAGAACGTTTTTACCGAATGCTCTGGGGAAAACTCCTTTGCCGAATGATATCCTTTCAACGAATCTGGCCCACATGTCAGCCTCTTCCTGGTGCCAATTTTTGGTGTCAACAAGAAGGCACAAGGCTTTGGTGAGGATTCAAATACACTTGAGTGATTGAGTGTGCCAATGAGGAACAATTTGTAGTTTTTAAAACTTATGAAAAACTCCGAGATGAGATCCTGAAAAAAGTAGAGTGGAATAAAACTGAGTTTAAACTGTTCATCCTTTCAACCGCCCAAGATAAGGAGATTGCTATAAGCCCCATAGGTAAAGAGGTGATTTGAAACTTTGCCTATGATTCAAGTATTTTTGAAGACTAGTTGTTTATAAAGTTACCTGCAAAAGAAATGACATTGTAGCAACTCCTGATCCACTGAGCCTAAGTTTATATCTTTGCTCGAGGACGAGCAAAGAGCTAAGCTTGGGGGAGCTTGTTGGCGGTCGTTACAGCCCAAATCTGACCACCAATACTCGGGAATAAATGAGGTTATACGCAACATTCCATGTACTTAGGTTTTATTTCTAATAAAGTTCCACGAGTTTTGGTGAGTGTCACTTGTGCAGGTACAACTACGACAAATATGTGCTATTGGGGCCGGAAATGACCAAATCGGCCGAACAACTCCGTTCGGCCGGTTACCCCCCTTAGCCGAGCAGACCACCGGGAGTCGTCCACGTCCACAATGACTAAGAAAACACATTACATGACACGTGGGCGACCGACAACTCATCCCGGAGCACCAGCACGTCATCCTGGGCCAAATCAACGCGAAGCCAACCACCAGTAGGCAGCCAGAAGGTCCAGGCAGCAGAGGTAGTGCTGGGGAGGCCGGCCACGGGCCAGGCCCAGTTCGGCTGAACTGGGCCCTTCGGCCGAACCGCCCCCAGCTGGGAACCGACACCAGGGAGCAAATCTTGACCATGGGAAGCAAGGTCGGCGGATCCTCTGGTTCGGACGAATTGGGGAGTTCGGCCGAACCGACCTGTTCGGCCGAACCGCCTCCCCTCGCCCGAAATCCCAGGGGGTACCCCCCTGGCTCCCTTGGCCGCTACCCTACCTCAACCGCCTTGGACTCCTATAAATAGAGGGTCACTTTCACTTATAAACCCGAATATAGTTATCTTTATCACTTTGCCTTTGTCATTTATATCTTGCTTCTACTTTATCCGAGTTGCAGCATATATCTTGTTTAGACTATAGTGAGTTATAGTTCTAGTGCTTGTAGTCTTGTTTAATTCTTTGTCTTGGCTGGTTCTTCGATCTTGGTTGATAGTGGAGGTGAATTGTCACCAAGAGTATTGACAAGGTTGCTTGCTCTTGCTAGCAGAGTAAGTAGTCGTTGCCTAGTGTAGGAGTGGTTCCTAGACTAGTCGGTGGCCTTAGTTTATTCCCGTCGCAACGGAGGTGGTAGCCGGGAGGTGGTGACAGCCCTTTCGGTCTTCGTAGCCCATCACGTTAGTTCCGGTCCGTAGGATCCCCCAGTTGGGAAATAGTGGCACCCCTTCTCATCCCTTTCTGTGTGTTCACCGGATCCCTTGCCCCGATGCTAAGACATTAGAGTTATCCCAGATCTCCTAGTGCTGGCTCTGTAGCCGCTGTATCTCTAAGCTAGAGTGACATAGGTAGATAAAGTATCCAGGAGTCCTCTATCTCTTCTCGTTGTCCTCCCAGCTATCTATCCCTTCTCTCCCTTACCTGAGTATCCCTTGAGCTGTGTGTCCGGTATATCCACTCCTATCCAATACCGTTATCCCCTATCTTGTCTAGTCGTGTACCCTTCTCTGATAGTCTCGAATATCTGTTCACTAGTAATCTTGCCAAAGCTTCCCTGCGGAAATATAAATTACGATACCTCGGGATACTCCCAGGTGAAGTGCTACAGCGGTGATTCTGTGTGCTTGCAGAATATTTCTATATTTTACTAAGCCATAAGGAAAACCACTGAAACACTCCTTACCCCAGTACCAGGATTCTAAATTCTGATATTGGATCGTAAGAAGTGCCAACACTAGGCCGACGATTGGACGATGCTGGGAGTTCCCCAGCTCCGTCTCGAGGCTCGAGCCGGATGGACACAGACGAGCACGGAGCAGCCAGCTCGGGATGGGGCCATGCCACGCCCCCAGCCAGGCAGCTCCTGAGCGAGAGTGACATCAACCTTAGAACAAAAAGGGAGCGGAACACCTTCAACGAGCTTCGGTTGAAGGAGTTCGAGCACACCCGTGTGTTTGAGCAAGATTTGCTCAGGGATACGGGGATGGACGTAGAGTTTACATAAATCTTCCAGGCCATTGGCTGGGAGAATTTCTGGCACATCAACGAAGAAGGTTCGTACCTGCTCACCCTTGAATTCCTCTCGACTTTGGTTTCTGAAACTGGGGGGATTCGTTTTTGGTTCTTCAACCAAGAGTTCTTCTTCTCTTGGAGGGATTTTAGTTCGGGTCTTGGATTTTCAAGCTGTTGTTCATTAGACCCGAACAAAGCGCTGTCACACCCGGATTTACATAGAAACCCGAATGCTACTATACGTGTGCCCAGGAAGTCCACAGAACACATATAGTTAACAAATATGATAAACAGAGTACATATGCTCGAATAAAATGGTTTTACATCAGAGTTTGACTCAAATAACTAAATAAAACAGCGAAAGACTCTTTATTAACTCTCTCTAAACGAAGACGAAGACGAAGCCGATAACCATAACCCACTGGGACACCGACTGGTTGAACACAGCTAGTAGAATGGCAGATCCTCAGGAAATTCAACAGCAGCAGTACCATCTAATCCATCTGTTACCCATCCGGGATTTTGTTGAATGGCAAGTGTAAGTAAATGTCTTACTTAGCAAATACAACACGGTTAATGAAGGCTTAAAAGAAAGGCTTGACACGGCTGTACTGCATTAACAATTTTAGTTGGTTCATTTTAACATAAACCAAGATTACTACAATTAAGTGAATCCCAGTTGCAACCCAAATAATACAGTAGAAGTGAACATTAAACAATAATAAGCATCATCTTCTAATCAAAAAGGATCCAGGCCGCACGTGACCCTGAGCAAGGCTATCATGATAGATTATACACTCTGCAGAGGTTTCGCCCTTTACCCACCAGTCGCGTAAAAGTTCAAAGGAACTTTGCACCCAACCACGCACATCGACACTTCCGAGGTGTGACTGCATAGGGACGCTACGAGGCTTTTCACAAGACACCCTAACAAAACAGTAGCCGTTATGGTACAACCTAGGCAGCATGACCCAAGGCACCGAGATTGACTGACGCCCATGTCGCAACACGAGGGGGTCAATGGCGTCCAAGCGCGGAAAAGAATAACAACAAATAAATAAATAGCGCAATGTGTGGAACCCCCGCCATACGGAAGCTCCCAACACGGGACTGTGCCTCACGGGGACATAGCCAACGGATACTCCGTCCTCGGTGGATCAAACCATACTCTCACCCATGCTTCCCATAACGCCGTCGGCCCGTCGGTAACTACTGTCAAGCTAGAGCCGTACATGTTACTTGTCCAAGACCAGAGCCATTATAGTTCCAGCGGTGGCGACAGGTTCCTGGGTTGCCGCTTTAAGAACTAGTCCTTACGGAGAGACACTAGGGCCAAGCATGAAGCATACGCCCTAGCTCCCTGTTCCATGTTGCTAAAAAGCAAGTTTTACCATTATCATTGAAGTGAACCATTAAGTCAAGATTAACAGTTAAACATTGGTGACAGTAGCTGCGCCTAGCAAAGCTCTACCCAAATGCAATAACCCAAGGTAATCAAGGTATAGGATAAACAAAACTAGGTACAACCTTAATAGGGACAATTTAGACACATGCATATGCAGTAAATAATGTAAAGGTGTGTTTAGGTAGCAAGGATTGTCCGTGCTATACTTGCCTTCGTCAAACTGCTGCTGCTGCTGTTGCTCCTGCTGCGGGTGTTGGTCCTGCTCCTCGTAACCCTCAAACTCAAACGCGTACGGCTCACCGACTGGACTCATACATCAACACACAAGCATCCATACAAGCCAGTACATGCAACCAATATTAATCAATTAGAACAGTACACCAAACAATAAAAACAGAACAAAAGAAGGTTGAAAAACTAATCTACGCTTCGCTACGAACACGTGAGCGCGAAAATTACTCAAATCGGAGCTAAAACGGAGAAGTTATGGCTTTTCTAAGGTTCGGGGACTTGCTGGCAAAGTTTTAAATGTTCCAGGGGCTTATTTACAAAAACTCAGGGGCTTAAACATAATTTATATTAAAATAGGAGGGCTAAAACGTAAAATAACTTAAACAGAACCTCGGGTGCTATTTTTAAATAAGGCAGGGGGTTTTCTGTAAAAAAAATGAGGACCTAAATCTAATTATTTTTTAATAGATCTGGACCGCGGGTTAATTTTGAAATAGTGGAGGGGCTCTTTTGCAAAACTAGCATGGCTGACTCAGTTGACCGGTATTGACCCGGGTTGACTCAGGTTGGCTTTCGATCTGGGCCGTAGGATTAGGATCCAACGATCCAGATTAGATCTAGGGGAGGGGGGTGGGTTTATGCGTAGGGGTGGAGTTCTTTCAGGGGTTTTGTGCAAAAGGGCGTGGGGTCTTCTTCCCCATTGCCGACAGGGGCTCTGGCCGGCGGCGGTGTCGGCGCACCGGCGACCTAGGGCGGTCGGGGTCTAGTGCGGGAGGTGGAGGAGAGCGAGGAGAGCACGTGGGGCTTCTCACCAGCGGTGGATGGAGACGTCGGTGGCCGGAATTTGGCCCTCGCCGGAGGCAGGGGGTCGGCGGCGATGGCACCACGTGGAGGAGGCGCTCCGGCCGTCGAACGGCGGCGTGGACCGGCGGAGAAGCTCCGGTGCGACGCGAGGAAACTCGTGGTGGCTTCGGCTTCTCCCGGGGAGGGTCGACGACGGCGAATCGGGGCGGAGGGCGTCCGGCGGCGCTGCTCTGCTCACGGCGGCGGCGCTGCACGGGGAAGAAGCGAGGCGGCGGTAGGGGTGGCTAGGAAACAGCGGCGGCCGGGCATGCGAGCTTTATAGGGGCGCGGGCCGAGGTGACCGTGGCGCGCACACCAAGGAATCCGGCGGCGGCGAGTTCGCATCGGACTCGGGAGGGCGGAGCATCGTGGGCCGCGCGGTGGAAGATGGGCTGGGCGAAGCTGGGCTGGCCGGGGAGGGGAAAGCCGCAACAGGCCGTGTCGCTCCTTGATACTGGAGGTGAATTGTCACCAAGAGTATTGACAAGGTTGGTTGCTCTTGCTAGCAGAGTAAGTAGTCGTTGCCTAGTGTACGAGTGGTTCCTAGACTAGTCAGTGGCCTTAGTTTATTCCCGTCGCAACGGAGGTGGTAGCCGGGAGGTGGTGACAGCCCTTTCGGTCTTCGTAGCCCAGCACGTTAGTTCCGGTCCGTAGGATTCCCCAGTTGGGAAATAGTGGCACCCCTTCTCATCCCTTTCTGTGTGTTCACCGGTTCCCTTGTCCCGATGCTAAGACATTAGAGTTATCCCAGATCTCCTAGTGCTGGCTCTATAGCCGCTGTATCTCTAAGCTACAGTGACATAGGTAGATAAAGTATCCAGGAGTCCTCTATCTCTTCTCGTTGTCATCCCAGCTATCTATCTCTTCTCTCCCTTACCAGAGTATCCCTTCAGCTATGTGTCCGGTATATCCACTCCTATCCAATACCGTTATCCCCTATCTTGTCTAGTTGTGTACCCTTCTCTGATAGTCTCGAATATCTGTTCACTAGCAATCTTGCCAAAGCTTCCCAGCGGAAATATAAATTATGATACCTCGGGATACTCCCAGGTGAAGTGCTACAGCGGTGATTTTGTGCGCTTGCAGAATATTTCTATATTTTACTAAGCCATAAGGAAAACAACTGAAACACTCCTTACCCCAGTACCAGGATTCTCAATTCTGATATTGGATTGTAAGAAGTACCAACAGTAGTCGTAAGGTGGTGACAGCCCTTTCGGTCTTCGTAGTCGATCACGTTAGTTCCGGTGTCCTAGGACCCAAGGTTCAGGGTAACCGGCACCCCTTCTCATCCCTTTCTGTGTGTCGGAGGCTCTATAGTCCCGAAGCAAGTATCTATCTGTATCTTCTGCTCTGCTCAGTCAATCGGTAGAATACCCTTACCAGACCTGTACCCTCTCTACCCTCCTACCTCTTCTCTTCTCTCCTTGTTGTCGTCATCCACCTCATCCATTTCATTCATCCACTCCATCTACCTAGGACAACTTAGTTTAGGATTAGTACACTTCTCATTCCCCGTGGAAATCGATACCTTGGAATACTCCCGAGTGAAAGCTACATCGGTATCCGTCCGCTTGTGGATTTATCTGTAGGCCGTAAGGAGTGCCAACAGGGATGTACGGGGATGGGTGGAGCCGTGCATCGGGATGACGCTTGCGTGTCCGCACGGGGTTCTACAGTGCTTGCACAGTGTTCGGCGACAGCTGCATAGTGACCGGAGTTGGCCTCATAGTGCCTTAGGTCGTGTCGGTCGGCATGGGCGACGATTTGCCTTTTGACTTTGCTGCC
Source organism: Echinochloa phyllopogon (assembly GCA_033239725.1). Lineage (NCBI taxonomy): Eukaryota > Viridiplantae > Streptophyta > Magnoliopsida > Poales > Poaceae > Echinochloa > Echinochloa phyllopogon. The sequence continues at coordinate 13,471,613 of BTCW01000015.1, read as the reverse complement.
CCGTGGTAGCGCCGGGCATTGAATGCCCCTGTCAGGCGAGGCGGATGGGCGTGCACGCTTTTGTTTGGAAGGGTAGCCTCGAGCGAGGCAGAGTTGGGGCGTTCGCTCGAGGGAGGTCAGTGCCCCCGAGCAAAGTGGAGTTTGCATAGTGTTCTGGTCGAGGGAGCCGAGACCCTCAAGCGAGGCAGAGATGAGGTCTATGCGTCGGGACCTTTGGTGGTCTAGGCCGTAATGGGCCATGTGCCTTGTGCGTGCTTTGGTCCTCTTTTGGCTCACGACAATTTTGTTGTGATTTGTTTGCATTTTTTGGGGTGATTATTCCTTAGGTTAGGGGACCCCTTAAGACTGTCCCCAATAGTAGCCCCTGAGCCTTGGCTGGACGTGGGTTAGTCCAGCAAAGGCTTGTCCTTCTGCGACATCATCTCGAGCGCTACATGTGGAGCTTTCCTTTGAATTTCTAAGAGTTTCCATGGGGGGGGGGCGCTAGCGCACCCGCGGGTGTAGCCCCCGAGGCTTTGGAGGAGTGAATACACTCGTCCAAGGACTACGAGCATTTTGGCCATGTGATTCGTTGGGTGATGCGTCCGTCTAGCGTTTGTTTCAGTCGGCTTCGGCGTTCTTTCAGCCGGCATCGGCAATCTACGTTGAGCTGATAATGTTACCCTTATACGAACCATTCTCCAAAGAACTTGCTTGAGCACTCGAAGGGGTCGACACGATACGGAAATTTATACCCATGTGAGAACATGGTTTGTTCAAAGGGCTTTGGCCGTGGCGCGAGGAGGCCCCGAGCCCCGGCCCAAGCGGGCTCGATCAGGGGTCTGCCTCGTCTTTATGTAACGACTCTCATCACCCTTGCACAGGGAGGAGGGGTGTGGTAATCCATGCTATCCACGAGCGGGCGACGAGCCATGAATGCCTCAGTGAGCTGTTAATGGGTGGTTCAAGTGGACGTCTGAGCCCGTTCAATAAGGGTCGGCTTCACAGTCCAGAGACACGTCTCATGAAAGAGCTTGCAATGGATTGTTGGGCAGGGCTCGACCCCATTTGATAGGAGTCGACGGCTCGTTGCTCTCCCTCATTGGGACCCTTCGGCCCGGCTGCCTTTGTCTGGCCTTGAACGCAGCACCGGGCGCCCCTGAACTCCGAGTTTGTGGGTAGGCTCTATCGAGCGCACCCGGTGTGCCCCTGACTCCGTGGATCGAGGGCGCCTGTCGAACCCCCGATGAGCCAAGCTTCGAACCCCTGATTAGTGGGGCCTCACGATGAGGTGCCTTACCTCGGAAGGCACTCCCGGGGGAACGCCACCGCTTGGACTTCGGCTTGACCGGGTCATGCGCACGGACGTGGCTGACGTGGCCCGGGCCAGATGGAGCGGGCGTGCCTTTTTAGGCATGGGCGGCGCGCATGCGAGCGGTTCCGAAGCGACGGGCTATAATGCCGCCTTGGATTGCGCGCGCGTGGGCTTTCACTCCCAAATGGGGCCTAGTCGTCAGTGAGAGTCGCACCTGCCGCATTAACTGTGCCGGGGTATAAAACAAGGAATCAGATTAGTTAATCTCTTTACCTTAGCCATTCGCTTTCCCCAACCTTTGCCTTTCCGAGCTCCGCCGTGAGGAAGAAGAGAGAGAGAGAGAGACTCTGCCCGGCCGCGCCACCCAGCTCATCTTCGCCCCCCTTCGCTCGGCACCATGGTCGAGATCAGGGACCCCGCACCATGGAGCCCATCCACCACAGACGTGAGCTACTTCAAGCCTCACCGAAGTTGGGCTGCTGCCCAAGATCTCAACTCCGAAGAAGCCGGAGTGGAGTGCTCCGCTAGCGTCGCATGGGGAGCCAACTCCCCCACCGGGCTACGTCGTCAGCCTGGCGCGGCTGCACGAGCGGGGGTTCGGCGACCCCGCAGGGCGATTCTTGTGAGGTTTGTGCCACCACTACCAAGTGGAGCTGCACAACTTTGCCCCCAACGCCATCTCGCAGGCGGCGGTCTTCTTTGCCATCTGCGAGGGGTACCTGAGGGTGGAGGCGCATTGGGATCTGTGGATTCACCTCTTTTGGGGTGAGCTCCATACGACCGCCAGTGAGACGAGGGGGTCCGGAAGGCCGTCCGCGCCGGTGGCCTCGCCATCCACGCCCGCGAGAACCGGAAGCACCTCTACGTCCCCTGCACTATGACTTCCAACAACCAGGACTGGGAGAAGGGGTGGTTTTACCTCCGCAACGACGGCGGGCGGCTTCCGGCGTACACGGGCAAGGTCCTCTGGGAGAAGGCAACCACCTGGTCGCATGGTGTGTCCCCAGCCGACCAACAGGACAAGGTCGTGGTCTTCACCGACGCGCTGCGAGCTCTGGCGAGGGAGGGGTTGACCACGGCAGCCGTCATCGCCAACTTTCATCGGCAGAGGGTGGTGCCGCTGATGGAGAGGAAGCTCCTATTCTACAAGCTGAAGCCGGGGGTCCCCTTTGAGGGTTCACACATGTCAGAGGAGTTGCTTCCCCCGGCCACGCAAGTCAAAGGGCAAAGCGCGCGGTGGAGTGCTCCAAGCTGGATTGCTCCGACGCGGCGCTTTGGGCCGTCAAGACGCACCCCGAGGTGGGCCATCTTCGATTCGTAAGGGTGCATTTGGTTGAAGAGCGAGGTGGGATGAAACGGTTCCATTCTAGATTGAAAGAATGGAACAGCTCCATCCTTATGTTTGGTTGGGAGAATGGAATGGTTCTAATTTTGTGTTTGGTTGGAGGAATGTGCATCAATCAGCTCCTCTTCTGTTAAACCATGTTTTGTGGGGCCCACTTGTCATGCACACCACCGTACCCTTCTCCCTCCCTCGAGCACCTCCCATGGCGCACCGGCCCGTCCCGCCCAGCGCGTCGGCCGCTCGCCCACTTTGCTCGCCCGCCTGCCCGCCGCGTCGGCCTCTCGCCTGCTTTGCCCGCTGCATAGGCCGCTCACCTGCCTGCCCGCCCTCCGCGCCGACCGATTCGCCCACCCGCCCGGCCGTCCTCCGCGCCAGCCGCTCGCTCGCCCGCCCGCCCGCCCACCCTCAGCGCCGGCCGCTCACCCAGGGCGGGGAGGAGCAGGGGTCAGCGGGGGAGGGAAGGGGCAGGGCAGCACATGGGGAACGAGAGAGCAGGGCGCCGTGAGACGGGGAGAGATGGAGTTGGTTGGAGCCAACTCGTTCGGTCATTTTGGTGGAGCGGGTTCGTCCGGCACATATCGTGAATATTCCCTCTTCGGAACCGCTCCGCTCCTACGTCCGTGAACCAAACAAAGAATGGAATGGTTCCATTCTAGTCGGCTCCCCAACCAAACATACCCTAAGTGACTCGCGTTCGAGCCCTTGTCGGTTTGGTTTCCTTTTGACTTACTTCATATCTAAATCTGATGTTAATTTCAGGGGCTATCTCACGAGAGATATCGGTCAGATCCCCCTCTTCCCGAAGTCCGTGAGGTGAATCGTCTGCACGCCAAGAGGCGGAAGGCGCAGAAGGACGCCGAGAAGAAGAAGCGCAATGTTGGCGGTCGTTACGGCCTGATTTCCGACCTCCAACCGAGTATAAAATAAACATAATGGAATCATGCACCATAGCTATAGGGCTTATTTCTAATCAATTCCACAAGCTCTGGTGAGTTTATGTTTTGCAGGAACTCAATCGCGAAAGGCTCGCTAAAGGGGGGGGGTAAAAACCCCGGTTCGGCCAAACCTCCCGGTTTCGGACCGAACCACCCCCGTTAGCCGACACATGAGCGTACAAGGCCTCGTCCACATCAGCGGTGACAAGGCGACGACCGTACATGACACGTGGGCCACCACCACGTCACTTCATGGGCCAAGACACGTGAAGGACCTCAAGTTCAAAGCATCTAGAGCGGCCCAAGATAGAAGGCGGTGCACGGGGGCGACCCGAAGGCCAGGCCCAGTTCGGCCAAACTGTGGGCCTTCGGCCGAACCGCCCCCAACGCAGGAAACCGACACCAGGGAGAGATCTTGGCCATAGGAAGCAAAGGAGGCAGATCCTGTGGTTCGGCCGAATCCAGGCAGTTCGGCCGAACCGGCCCTGCACCGCCGTGAGCTTCCTTGCATGCCACTCCTCTCCACCGCCTTCAGCCAGCTATAAATGGAGGTCCCGGGTCCTTGCATCAACACACAACACTTGAGATTAGGCATTAGCAAAGAGGTGAGCGTCCCGGAGAGGAGCCGGAGTGTCGGCCCCTCTTCCCGTAGCACCTCTACGGATGCGGCTCCGCTTCGAGTGACATCCGGGTCGTGTCTGGTAACTCTTGTATCTCGTTCTGATTAATTGAGCATTCAGTTCTTACTTTTATATGCTTGCTGGTTCTTCGTTCAATGCTTAGTAGATTGGTATAACTATATACTGGTTGCTTAGCATGGGTGCTTATCTTTCTATAGGAGATAAGTATTAGTCGACTAGTGTAGGCGCGGTGCCTACACTTGAGGTTAACTTAGTTTGCCCCCGATTCAACGAACGTGTGGTAGCTGTTAGGTGGTGACAGCCCTATCCGGCCTTTGTAATCCATCTCGTTAGTCTCAGCCTGTAGGATCCCCCAGTGTGGAGCTGGTGGCACCCCTTCTCATCCCTGTCTGCGTGTCACTAGTGTCCATTGTCCCGAAGCAAGTATCTATCTGTATCCTCTGATCTCCTCGATCAATCAGTAGAGTACCGCTTTTAGACTCATACCCTCCTTCCTATCTCTTTGTTGTTGTCATCCACTCCATCCATTCCGTTCATTCCACTCCATCTACCCAGGACAACTTAGTTTAGAATTAGTTCACTTCTCGTTCCTCATGGAAATCGATACCCTGGAATACTCCTGGGTGAAAGCTACATCGATATCCGTCCTCTTGCAGATAAATCTGTAGGTCGTAAGGAGTGCCAACAAGCTTTCTGGCGCAGTTGCTGGGGAACGGTAGCTGTTCTAATTCCGAACCCAAGGTGTCCGTGTATCACACCATCCCATCCACCATATGGATTCCACTCTTACCTTACGCCATTATTCGGCTCCAAAGGGCGATTGTTTGGAGCCACCACCATCATCACATCCTATCCACACACCCGGCTATGAGCTGCGTCCCGGCTTCATAGCCATGGTTCGAGAGCAAATGTTCTCAGGAACGAAAGATGAGAGTCCATACTCGCATTTGCGAGAATTTGAGCAGCTCTGTTCATGTCTCGTCATTGCGGGCATGTCACAAGAGATGCTCAAATGGAAGCTATTTCCGTTTCCCTTAACGGGAGGAGTGAAGAAATGGTACTCTCTATCTGTCGGTAACATGGAGGGGAGTTGGGAACTTCTTAGAGAGAAATTCTGTTTAAATTTCTTCCCAGCTTCCAAGATAGCCAGCCTCCGAATCGAAATTCTCACCTTTAAGCAATTAGAGGGAGAATCATTAGGAGCTGCCTGGGCTCATTTCAAGCAAATCTTGGCATCCGGACTAGACCTAAGCTTGCCTGAACCGGTTGTTTTGCAACATTTCAGCCTTGGTCTATGTCCTGTAGCCTCCGATTTCTTGAACTCCGCTTCAGGAGGGTCGTTCTCTCACTTGATTCCCAGTGAAGCGAGGGTAATCCTGGATTGTATCCTGGATGATACTCCCTACACTGGAATCTATGATGAACTCCCCGATGAAGAAGAGAAACAGCTGTTGGCGGTCGTTACAACCCAAATTCGACCACCAATACTCGGGAATAAATGAGAGTCTATGCAACATTCCATGTACTTAGGTTTTATTTCTAATGGAGTTCCATGAGTTTTGGTGAGTGTCGCTTGTGCAGGTACAACAACGAGAAATGTGTGCTATAGGGGTTGGAAATGACCGATTCGGCCGAACGACACGATTCGGCAGGTTAGCCCCCTTAGCCGTGCAAGCCACCGGGAGTCGTCCACGTCAGCGCCAACTCATCCCGGGCTTCCGCCACATCACCTTGGGCCCAAACTCAACCTGACAAAGACCCCGAAGTCAACTAGAAGGCCTCTGGCCCAGCCCAGGGCGTGAACCGACCTGCCAACCGACCCCAGGAGCTGGCCCAGCACGTATGCAAGCTCAAGGCGGTGCAGCACTGGGCCGAGCCCAGTTCGGGCGAACACGTGGGTTCGGCCGAACCAGGGAACCGCCTCCAGGGTGCAATCCTGGCCTTTGGCTGCTGAGGCGGTGCATCCCTCGGTTCGGCCGAACCGGGGAGTTCGGCCGAACCGGGATTTTCGCCCGAACGGCTCGGCAACGACCTCCAGTTGCTTGGCCGCTGCTCCACTTCTCCACCGACCCTGGCCATTATAAATAGAGGTCGGTTTCACCTGCACAAGACACATAACGCAAGAGTAGAGTGCAGGCGAAGCACTGTTAGTTCTCCACTTGTATCAGTAGAGATAGGGGGAGAGGAGAGGTGAGCGTCCCGGAGAGGAGCCGAAGTGTCGGCCCCTCTTCCCGCTGTACCTCTATGGATGCGACTTCACTTCGAGTAACATCCGGGTCTTGTCTGGTAACTCTTGTATCTCTCTCTGATTAATTGAGCATTCAGTTCTTACTTTTATATGCTTACTGGTTCTTTGTTTAATGCTTAGTTGTGTAGTATAATTGTATAGTAGCTGCTTAGCTTGAGTGCTTATTTGTCTGTAGTAGATAAGTATTAGTCAACTAGTGTAGGCGTGGTTCCTATACTTGAGGATAACTTAGTTTCTGCCCGTCGCAACGGAGGTGGTAGCCGTAAGGTGGTGACAGCCCTTTCGGTCTTCGTAGCCCATCACGTTAGTTCCGGTGTCTTAGGACCCAAGGTTCAGGGTAACCGGCACCCCTTCTCACCCCTTTCTGTGTGTCGGAGGCTCTGTAGTCCCGAAGCAAGTATCTATTTGTATCCTCTGATCTGCTCAATCAATCGGTAGAATACCTTTATCAGACCCGTACCCTCTCTACCCTCCTATCACTCCTCTTCTCTCTTTTTTGTTGTCATCCACCTCATCCATACCATTCACTCCATTCCATCTACCTAGGACAACTTAGTTTAGAATCAGTCCACTTCTCGTTCTCCATGGAAATCGATACCTTGGAATACTCCCGGGTGAAAGCTACATCGGTATCCGTCCGCTTGCAGATTTATCTGTAGGCCGTAAGGAGTGCCAACAAGCTTTCTGGTGCCATTGCCGGGGAACGGTAGCTGTTCTGATTCCGAACCCAAGTTGTCCATGTATCCCACCACCATCCACCATCCATATGGATCCCACTCTTACCTTACGCCAACACTCGGCTCCAACGGGCGATTGTTTGGAGCCACCACCATCATCACATCCTATATCCACACCCGGCTATGAACTACGTCCCGGCTTCATAGCCATGGTTCGTGAGCAATCGTTCTCAGGAACGAAGGTCGAGAGTCCATACGCGCATTTGCGCGAGTTTGAGCAACTCTGCTCATGCCTGACCATTGCGGGCATGACACAAGAGACACTCAAATGGAAGCTATTCCCGTTTTCACTAGCGGGAGGAGCAAAGAAATGGTACTCTCTGGCTGTCAGTACTATGGACGGGAGCTGGGAAGTTCTCAAGGAAAAATTCTGCATAAACTTCTTCCCAGTCTCCAAGGTAGCCAGTCTCCGAGCGGAAATCATTAACTTTAAGCAATTAAAGGGAGAATCGTTAGGAGCTGCCTGGGCTCGTTTCAAGCAAATACTGGCCTCAGGACCGGACCTAAGCCTACCAGAACCTGTTGTTTTACAACACTTCAGCCTTGGCCTCTGTCCCATAGCCACCACTTTCTTGGACTCTGCTTCTGGAGGGTCGTTCTTTCATTTGGTCCCTAGTGAAGCGAAGGTAGTCCTGGACCGTATCCTAGACAACACCCCCTACACTGGAATCTATGATGAACTCCCCGATGAAGAAGAGAAGCAGCCAGAACCTGAACCTAAAAAGCCAATACCAGTCCAATCCAAATCCATTAGCTCGTGCAGTCCATCAGAACCTGAAGCTCATTTCGAACCACAACCACATCCTAGCCCAGACTACTATGATTCACTCTACACCACTCCCTATGATTTTGACGATGATCTATTCGATGACATCGGGAGTGTAACGAGTTTCCCTCGAGAACACCGTGTAGAGCCCATAGATCAAGCCCCCGACAAGAAAGAACTCGAATACCAGAGAGAATACCTTGGACGTCTTTGTGCTATCATGAGTCGGGAGTGGCTAGAAGAGGCCGAAGCCTCAACCGAGGTCGTCAAGATGCCCAGAAAGATTCAAAGGATATACTGTGAGGTCCTGGGAAAATACAAAGAAATTGGGTATGACCCGAGCCTCGGGATCAACATAATCTCTAGCTCGTTGGTGCACGACCAACTCCCTGGTGTACCTTGGTCATTTTCTCAAAAACGACTAAAATTCATTTCAGGAAGAATCCTGTATTGTTTGGGGATCTTGCGGGTCACACCCGTTAAGATTAACGACCCTGAACTCTTCATGGATTTCCATATCTTCGACCTACCCAGCGACACCACACATCCCATCTTCATAGGTAGACCAATCCAGAAGATATTGGAAAAGGCACCAACAAATCAGCTAGTAGAGCTCAGGATCGGCAAAGAACTCATCCCTGTCTCCTATTCTCAATCCTTGAACACCCCATTAGAGGCAGACCCCGATCATGACCCATTAGAGGAAGTTAGGTCAGCTCACCTATTAGACCTAGAGCAGCCTATTCCAGAAGAAGATCTCCCGTTTTTCTCGGAAGAAGAGGAAACACATCCTCCGATTGAGCTTGACACAAACGAAACTCCAAAACCATCCCCAATCGAGCTCAAACCACTTCCACCTGGACTTAGGTATGCTTTCCTCTTTGGAGATAAGCAAACTCCAGTGATCATCAGTGATAAGCTCTCCGAACTAGAAACCCAACAACTCATCACTGTCCTGGAGAAGAATCGATCGGTCTTAGGATATTCTCTCCAAAACCTGAAAGGGATTAACCCAAATCTCTGTACTCATCGCATCCCGATCGATTCACAAGCAATGCCGTCTCGGGAATCTCAACGACGGCTGAACAATGCCATGAGAGAGGTCGTGAAAAAGGAAGTTCTCAAGCTCCTTCATGCTGGGATCATCTACCTAGTTCCCAATAGCGAGTGGGTTAGTCCCGTCCAAGTCGTTCCAAAGAAGGGAGGAATGACGGTAGTGTGCAATGACAAGAATGAGTTCATTCCTCAGCGCACTGTTACCGGGTGGCGTATGTGCATAGATTATCGTAAACTCAACAAAGTCACCAAGAAAGACCATTTCCCTCTTCCGTTCATAGACGAGATGCATGAACGGCTAGCCAAACACTCCTTCTGTTTCCTTGATGGTTACTCTGGATATCACCAAATCTCAATCCATCCAGAAGACCAGAGTAAAACCACGTTCACATGCCCTTATGGGACGTATGCCTATCGGCGTCTGTCCTTTTGGTTGTGTAATGCACCTGCCTCTTTCCAACGTTGCATGATGTCCATCTTCTCTGACATGATTGAGGAGATTATGGAAGTGTTCATGGACGATTTCTCAGTTTATGGAAGGACCTTCACCGAGTGTCTGAAAAATCTGGACAAGGTCCTCCAGAGGTGTAGAGAAAAGCACCTCATTTTGAACTGGGAAAAGTGACATTTTATGGTGCGAGAGGGTATTGTCTTAGGACATCGGGTGTCGGAACGTGGAATCGAGGTAGACAGGGCAAAAATAGAAGTGATTGAGAAACTTCCACCTCCCACAAACGTTAAGGGAATCCGAAGCTTCCTTGGTCATGCCGGATTCTATAGGCGCTTCATCAAAAACTTTTCCCAGATATCTCGGCCCTTGACCAATCTTTTAGCCAAAGATGCCCCTTCATTTTCAAGCCACCGGGAGTCGTCCACGTCAGCGCCAACTCATCCCGGGCTTCCGCCACATCACCCTGGGCACAAACTCAACCTGACAAAGACCCCGAAGTCAACCAGAAGGCCTCTGGCCCAGCCCAGGGCGTGAACCGACCTGCCAACTGACCCCAGGAGCTGGCCCAGCACATGTGCAAGCTCAAGGCGGTGCAGCACTGGGCCGAGCCCAGTTCGGGCGAACACGTGGGTTCGGCCGAACCAGGGAACCGCCTCCAGGGTGCAATCCTAGCCTTTGGCTGCTAAGGCGGTGCATCCCTCGGATCGTTCGAACCGGGGAGTTCGGCCGAACCGGGATTTTCGCCCGAACGGCTCGGCACTGACCTCTAGTTGCTTGGCCGCTGCTCCACTTCTCCACCGACCCTGGCCATTATAAATAGAGGCCGGTTTCACCTGCACAAGACACATAACACAAGAGTAGAGTGCAGGAGAAGCACTGTTAGTTCTCTACTTGTATCAGTAGAGATAGGGGGAGAGGAGAGGTGAGCGTCCCGGAGAGGAGCCGAAGTGCCGGCCCCTCTTCCCGCTGTACCTCTACGGATGCGACTTCACTTCGAGTAACATCCGGGTCATGTCTGGTAACTCTTGTATCTCTCTCTGATTAATTGAGCATTCAGTTCTTACTTTTATATGCTTGCTGGTTCTTCGTTCAATGCTTAGTTGTGTAGTATAATTGTATACTAGCTGCTTAGCTTGAGTGCTTATCTGTCTGCAGTAGATAAGTATTAGTCAACTAGTGTAGGCGTGGTGCCTATACTTGAGGCTAACTTAGTTTCTGCCCGTCACAACGGAGGTGGTAGCCGTAAGGTGGTGACAGCCCTTTCGGTCTTCGTAGACCATCACGTTAGTTCCAGTGTCTTAGGACCCAAGGTTCAGGGTAACCGGCACCCCTTCTCACCCCTTTCTGTGTGTCGGAGGCTCTGTAGTCCCGAAGCAAGTATCTATCTGTATCCTCTGATCTGCTCAATCAATCGGTAGAATACCTTTATCAGACCCGTACCCTCTCTACCCTCCTATCACTCCTCTTCTCTCTTTGTTGTTGTCATCCACCTCATCCATACCATTCACTCCATTCCATCTACCTAGGACAACTTAGTTTAGAATCAGTCCACTTCTCATTCTCCGTGGAAATCGATACCTTGGAATACTCCCGGGTGAAAGCTACATCGGTATCCATCTGCTTGCGGATTTATCCGTAGGCCGTAAGGAGTGCCAACAACAGCCTGAACCTGAAGAGCCTACAATCTCACAATCCAAATTCATTAGCTCTCCCATTCCATCGAAACCCGAAGCTCAATTCGAACCACAGCCATATTCTAGCCAAGATTATTATGACTCACTCACTCCCTGTGATTTCGATGATGATCTCTTCGAAGACATCGGGAATGCAAAAAGTCTCCCGTTGGGACGACGAGTAGAGCATAAGGATCAACCACTCGACAAGGAATAACTCGAATACCAAAGGGAGAACCTGGAACGTCTCTCTGTGGTCATGAGTCGGGAATGGCTAGAAGAAGCTGAAGCTTCAACCGAGGTTGTCAAATTGCCTAGGAAAATTCGAAGAATATTCTGTGAAATCCTGGGCAGTGACAGAGAAATTGGGTATGACCCAAGCCTCGGGATCAACATCATCTCTAGGTCTCTAGTTCGAGCCCAACTTCCTGATGAACCATGGTCAACATCTCAAAAACAACTAAGGCTCACCTCGGGAAGAATCCTTAATTGTTTAGGGATCTTATGGGTCACACCCGTTAAGGTTAATGACCCTAGGCTTTTCTTGGATTTCCATATCTTTGACCTACCCAATGATTCCACCCACTCTATCTTTATCGGTAGGCCAATCATGAACATTCTGGAAAGGGTGTCGAACAATCAGCTAGTAGAACTCAGGGTCGGGAAAGAACTTGTCCCTGTATCTTATTCTCATTCCTTGAATACTCCAATAGAGGCAGAACCCAATCCTGATCCTATAGAGGAAGTCATGTCAACCTCGTTGACAGACTTAGAGCAACCAATTCCAGAATAGGATATTCAGTTCTTTGCTGAAGATTGGAACCTCATCCTCCGATTGAGCTCGATACATCCAAAACTCCAAAACCATCTCCAATCGAGCTTAAACCACTCCCTCTGGATTAAAGTATACTTTCCTCTTTGGAAACAAACAAACACCAGTGATCATTAGTGATAAGCTACCGGATGTAGAAACCCAGCAGCTTCTCACAATCCTGGAGAAGAATCGATCGGTCTTAGGATATTCTGTCCAAGACCTAAAAGGGATTAGTCCAAATCTTTGCACTCATCAAATCCCGATCGATTCTAACCTCAGAGACGGTTGAATAATGCTATGCGAGAGGTCGTTAAAAAGGAAGTTCTCAAACTCCTTCACGCTGGGATCATTTATCCTGTTCCCAGTAGTGAATGGGTTAGTCCCGTTCAAGTTGTTCCTAAGAAGGGAGGAATGACGGTTGTGCGCAACGATAAAAATGAGCTTATCCCTTAGCGCACCGTCACTGGGTGGCGTATGTGCATCGATTATCAAAAACTCAATAAAGCCACCAAAAAGGATCATTTCCCCCTTCCGTTCATTGACGAAATGCTTGAACGGCTAGCCAAACACTCCTTTTTCTGCTTCCTTGATGGTTACTCTGGATATCATCAAATTCCTATCCATCCAGATGACCAGAGTAAAACCACGTTTACATGCCCCTACGGGACGTATGCCTATCGGCGGATGTCCTTTGGGTTATGTAACGCACCCGCATCTTTCCAATGTTGCATGATGTCCATCTTCTCGGATATGATTGAAGAGATTATGGAAGTGTTCATGGACGATTTCTCAGTCTATGGGAAGACCTTCACTGAATGCCTGAAAAATCTAGACAAGGTCCTCCAAAGGTGCGAGGAGAAACACCTCGTTCTAAACTGGGAAAAGTGTCATTTTATGGTACAGGAAGGAATCGTTCTAGGACACCGGGTGTCAGAACGAGGGATTGAGGTAGACAGAGCAAAGATAGAAGTGATTGAGCAACTTCTGCCTCCAACTAATGTTAAGGGGATTCGTAGCTTCCTCGGTCATGCCGTATTCTATAGGTGCTTCATCAAAAACTTTTCCCAGATATCCTAGCCTTTAATCAATCTTTTAGCCAAGGATGCCCCCTTTGTCTTTGATGAAGAGTGCTATGCTGCCTTTCACACTCTCAAGAAAGCACTCATTTCCGCTCCCATCATCCAGCCTCCCGACTGGAACATCCCTTTTGAAATCATGTGTGATGCGAGCGATTATGTTGTAGGGGCAGTTTTGGGTCAAACCAAGGACAGGAAGCACTATGCTATCTCTTATGCTAGCAAAACGCTCACTGGCCCCCAACTCAAATACGCAACCACGGAAAAAGAACTTTTAGCAGTTGTATTCGCTATAGACAAATTCCGGTCCTACCTAGTTGGGGCCAAGGTCATAGTCTATTCAGATCATGCTGCTTTAAAGTATCTTTTGACCAAAAAGGATGCGAAACCAAGAATCATCCGCTGGGTTCTTCTACTCTAGGAATTTGACATTGAAATAAGAGATAAGAAAGGAGTAGAAAATTCAGTAGCAGACCATTTGTCTCGGATGGAAGTACCCTCGGATATCCCTATAGATGATTATCTACGGGATGATACGCTCCTTAAGGTCACGGCTTTAGATCGTGGTACGCCAATATAGTGAACTATATGGTGTCGGGGTACGTCCCACCTGGAGAAAACAAGAAACGATTAGCTTATGAGAGCAGACTCCATCTCTGGGACGACCCATATCTCTTCCGGATTTGTAGCGATGGACTTCTCAGAAGATGCGTACCCGCACCTGAGGCATACAAAATCCTGGAGAGATGCCACTCAACACCATATGGAGGTCACTATGGTGCGTTCAGAACCAATGCCAAAGTTTGGCAATGTGGTTTCTATTGGCCTGACATGTACGACGATGCTAATGCATTTGTCAGGAGATGCCCTCGATGCCAGAAACACGGGAACATCAACACTAGAGACGCAATGCCGCTCACTAGCAATCTCCAAGTAGAAATCTTGATGTTTAGGGAGTGGACTTCATGGGTCCTTTCCCAAACTCAGAAGGTTGCCAGTTCATTCTAGTGGCGGTAGATTATGTCTCTAGGTGGGTGGAAGCATTGCCTTGTGTGGCTGTTGACTCTAGGAGTGCAAAACAAATGTTCCATGAAGTTATCTTCCCTCGTTTCGGCGTTCCTAGGATAGTCATCAGCGATGGCGGCTCTCACTTTATCGACTCGGCCTTCCGTAGGTATCTCTCAAGTTTGGGGGTGCAGCATAACGTAGCTACACCCTATCATCCCCAAACTAGCGGTCAAGCAGAAACTTCAAATAAACAAATCAAAAACATTCTGCAAAAGACCGTAAATGACATGGGCAAGCAATGGAAGGATAAACTCCCAGATGCACTCTGGGCATACCGCACGGCCTATAAAACACCCATAGGAATGACTCCATATTAACTAGTCTATGGCAAAACCTGCCACTTACCAGTAGAGATGGAGTTTAGAGCTCACTGGGCCATTAGGAAGTGGGGTATGAACCTTCCAACAGCCGGCCACAAACGGAAAATCAAGCTGGCCGAATTAGATGAAATGAGGAAACGGGCATACCACAGCTCCCGGCTATATAAAGAACGGACCAAAAGATGGCACGACAAAAGGATTAAGGTCAAAACGTTCAAGCCGGGAGACAAGGTCCTCGTCTTCAATTCCTGTGTCAAACTTTTTGGTCACGAGAAGTTAAGAAGAAAGTGGGACGGCCCATTCACAGTGATCAACACTGCATCTCATGGGGCCATCACGTTGCAAAGTGAGGATGGTAATATCTTCAAGGTTAAGGGGCAACGTCTAAAGATTTTCTTAGAGCCAGAACCTCCACCACTCGAAGACCTCGATGTTATCGAGTTCGTAGATGGTTGAACCCACCTTGCATTTTCTCGGCCCATGAAATCTCACAAAAACCATCATTTTGGGCCTAAACCACCTCGACCACCTAAACCTCGACCAAATCCTCAACATTCAGCAAGTCCAGCACGTGAGGAAGGTCAGAGTCCAGTTCGGCCGTACCAGCTTGGTTCGGGCGAACTGGCCCAGTTCGGCCGAACCAGGGGGTTCGGCCAAACAAGGGTTTGTTGCCCCTCGCGCGGATTTCCTCGCCCAGATGCATCTACAACAAATTTTATCCCGATATGAGCGAGGAAACATCGGGAAATCTCGTCTTTTTGGTCATAAAAGCCAGGGAGTTTCCATCAACTCCCTCATCCCATCTACAACCTTTCTCGCCCTTACAAACAGCACCCATGGCCTCCTCTTCCTCCAAAGATACATCCTCGGCCAAGGGATCCATCATTGTCAGCCGGATCGGCGATCCTTCCGGGCGCGAGCATGCGTTCCGCATCACCAACGTCAACTCAACGGGGGACGGGCAGCGGGGGAGGACAGCTTCCCGCAACCCGGCTGTTGGTGGTCGTTACGGCTCGTTTTCGACCACCAATACTCGGGAATAAAAGAGGCTTTGTGCAACATTCCATGCACTTGGGTTTACTTCTAATAAAGTTCCACGAGTTTTGGTGTGTTTCACTTGTGTAGGTACATTAACGATAAATATGTGCTATTGGGGTCGGAACTAACCGATTCGGCCGAACGACACGATTCGGCCGGCTACCCCCCTTAGTTGTATACGACGCGAAGCACAACCGGAAGGCCATCCATGTCAGCAATGACCGAGCGACGACCGTGCAAGACACTTAGACCATCGACACATCACTTCTGGGCCGAACCAACACAAAGACAACCACATCCAAGCAGCCCAGAAGGTCCAGGAGAGAGAGGCGGTGCAGGGGAGTGCTGCTGGGCCAAAAGCCCAGTTCGGCCGAATCCCCCAATTCGGCCGTACCGCCCCCACTGCCCAAACCGCCTCTAGGGAGTGCATCCAAGCCACAGGAATGAAAGATGGTGGATCCAAGGGTTCGGTCGAACCCCTCAATTCGCCCGAATCATCCGGGGAGCTTCCCTGGCTCCCTTGGCGGTTACTCCATCCAAACCGCCATCAAGCAACTATAAATAGAGTGTCCAAGTGCCCGGTTCAACACACAACACTTGAGATTAGGCATTAGCGAAGCTCTGCCACTTGTATCAGTAGAAGATAGGGAGAGAGGAGAGGTGAGCATCCCGGAGAGGAGCCGGAGTGTCGGCCCCTCTTCCCGTTGTACCTCTATAGATGCGGCTCCGCTTCGAGTGACATCCGGGTCGTGTCTGGTAACTCTTGTATCTCTTTCTGATTAATTGAGCATTCAGTTCTTACTTTTATATGCTTGCTGGTTCTTCATTCAATGCTTAGTTGATTGGTATAACTGTATACTGGTTGCTTAGCTTGGGTGCTTATCTTTCTATAGGAGATAAGTATTAGTCGACTAGTGTAGGCGCGGTGCCTAGACTTGAGGTTAACTTAGTTTGCCCCCGATTCAACAAACGTGTGGTAGCCGTTAGGTGGTGACAGCCCTATACGGCCTTTGTAATCCATCTCTTTAGTCTCGGCCTGTAGGATCCCCCAGTGTGGAGCTGGTGGCACCCCTTCTCATCCCTGTTTGCGTGTCACTGGTGTCCATTGTCCCGAAGCAAGTATCTATTTGTATCCTCTGATCTGCTCGATCAATCAGTAGAGTACCGCGTTCAGACTCGTACCCTCTCTACCCTCCTAGTGCCCTTCCTATCTCTTTGTTGTTGTCATCCACTCCATTCATTCCATTCATTCCACTCCATCTACCTAGGGCAACTTAGTTTAGAATTAGTTCACTTCTTGTTCCTCGTGGAAATCGATACCCTGGAATACTCCTGGGTGAAAATCGATACCCTGGAATACTCCTGGGTGAAAGCTACATCGGTATCCGTCCGCTTGCGGATTTATCTGTAGGTCATAAGGAGTGCCAACAAGCTTTCTAGCGCCGTTGTCGGGGAACGGTAGTTGTCCTGATTTCGAACCCAAGTTGTTCGTGTATCCCACCATCCACCACATGGATTCCACTCTTACCTTACGTCAACATTCGGCTCCAAAGGGCGATTGTTTGGAGCCTCCACCATCATCACATCCCATCCACTTACCCGGCTATGAGCTGCGTCCCGGCTTCATAGCCATGGTTCGAGAGCAAACGTTCTCAGGAATGAATGCTGAGAGTCCCTATCGCATTTACGAGAGTTTGAGCAACTCTGTTCTTGCCTCACCATATCGGGCATGACACAAGAGACGCTCAAATGGAAGCTATTCCCATTTTCATTAACGGGAGGAGCAAAGAAATAGTACTCTCTATCTGTCAGAAATATGGAAGGGAGCTGGGAAATCCTTAGAGAAAAATTTTGCCTAAATTTCTTCCCAGTTTCCAAGGTAGCCAGCCTCCGAATCAAAATCCTTACCTTTAAGCAATTAGAGGGAGAGTCGTTAGGAGCTGCCTGGGCTAGTTTCAAGGAAATTTTGGCATCTGGACCCGACCTAGGCTTATCAGAACCTATCATTCTACAACATTTCAGCCTTGGCCTCTGCCCCGTAGCCACCACTTTCTTGAACTCAGCTTTAGGAGGGTCGTTTTCTCATCTGGTTCCCAGTGAAGCGAGGATAATACTGGATCGTATCCTGGATGACACTCCCTACACTGGAGTCTATGAAGAACACCTCGATGAACAAGAGAAACAGCCTAAACCTAAAGAGCCTATACATTTACAATCCAAATCTATCAGCTCTTCCGTTCCATCAAAACCCGATGCTCATTTCGAACCACCACTATATTCTAGCCTAGACTACTATCATCCACTCTACACCACTCCCTACGATTTTGATGATTATCTATTCGATAACATAGGGAGTGCAACAAGTTTCCCATTGGAACAATGTGTAGAGCAAAAGGATCCACTAGATGACAAGGAAGCACTAGAATATCAGAGAGAGTACTTAGGACATCTCTCTACCATCATGAGTCAGAAATGGCTAGACGAGGCTGAAGCCTCAATCCAGGTCGTTAAGATGCCCAAGAGAATTCGAACAATCATTTGTGAAGTTATGGGCATAGCCAAGGAAATCGGGTACGACCCGAGCCTCGGAATCAACATAATCTCTAGCTCTTTTGTGTGAGCTCAACTCCCCGATGAACCATGGTCATCATCTCAAAAACGTCTAAGGTTCACATCGAGAAGGATCATTGATTGTTTAGGGATCTTGCGGGTCACACCCGTTAAGATTAATGACCCTAAACTTTTCCTGGATTTCCATATCTTTGACCTGCCCAATGATTCCACACATTCGATCTTTATTGGTAGGCCAATCATGAAAATCCTGGAAAATTCACCAACAAACTAGCTAGTAGAACTTAGGATCGGAGAAGAACCTGTCCCAGTCTCTTATTCCTATTCCTTCAACCCACAAATAGTGACGGACCCCGATCCTGACCCTGTAGAGGAAGTCATGTCAACAACTCTAGCAGACTTAGAGCAACCTATCCTAGAAGAAGATGCCAAATTCTTTATGGAGGTAGAACAAATTCATCCTCCAATTGAGCCTAAGCCTCTTCCCTCTGGACAGAAGGATGCCTTCCTCTTTAGGGACAAACAAACTCCAGTGACCATTAGTGACATGCCCTCTGATGTTGAAACTCAACATATTCTCACTGTCCTGGAGAAAGATCACTCTGTCCAAGATTTAGAAGGGATTACTAGTAATCATCATACACATCATATCCCTATCTCATCTTATCTTGGGGTCGCAAGGAAAGTGTCACGAAGATTTGTCTTTGACCGAGGAAAGACTAGATTCAAAGTCACAAGCAATCATCTTCCCCTATCCTACTCCGAAACACGACCTTATGCCTCCACTTCCCACCAACATAAAGGGGATTCGTAGTCTCCTTGGCCACGCCGGGCTTTATAGGTGTTTCATCGAAAATTTCTCTCTAATAGCCTAGTTGTTAACTAATCTCCTAGCTAAGGAAACCCCTCTCATCTTTGATAAAGAGTGCTATGCTTCCTTTCACACCCTCAAGAAAGCACTCAATTTCGCTCCCATCATCCAGCCTCCCGCCTGGAGCATCCCACTAGAAATCATGTGTGATGTGAGCGATTATGCCGTAGGAGCTGTTGTGGGCCAAACCAAGGACAAGAAGCTTTATGCTATCTCATACGCTAGCATAACGCTCACTGGCCCCAGCTCAACTACACAACCACGGAAAAGGACTCTTAGCAGTTGTGTTTGTTATAGACAAATTCTGGTCCTACCAAGTTGGGGCAAAGGTCATAGCCTATTCAGACCATGCTGCTCTGAAGTGTCTTGTGACCAAATAGGATGCGAAACCGAGACTCATCCATTGGGTCTGTCTTGGATACAAGTCCCGCTAGATCACCTCATTGATGATTTCTTACGGGATGATACGCTCCTCAAGGTCACAATACTAGAGCCGTGGTATGCCAACATAGTCAACTTCATGGTGTCTGGGTACGTCCCATCAGGTGAAAATAGGAAAAAATTGGTTTACCAGAGCAGACTTCACCTATGGGACGACCCATATCTGCTCCGGTAATATTCAAGTTTGGGGGAGCCGCATTTTTATAGCCACACCTTATCACCCCCAAACTTGTGGTCAAGCAGAACATCCAACACGCAGATCAAGAACATTCTGTAAAAGATCGTCAATGAAATGGGTAGGCACTAGAGAACTAGGCTCTTTCGTGCACCCTGGGCATACCAACCCACTTTGGTTCGGGTAAACTGGGCCACTTCGGCCAAACCATTGTTCAGCCGAAGGCAACCCTTGGCCCATGCGCATCCATTCGAATCTTAGATCCTATCTCTATCCCATTTTATCTCGGAGTCGTGAGGAAAACATCGGGAAAGTTGTCTTTCGATCGAGTCTTCTCGATTTATTCTGGAGACCGTCGTCCTCCTCCGTCACCTCCCGAACATAGAGCCGGCATACCTAGCCACCATGGCCACCCAAAGACCTTTCCTTACCCAAGGGTTCCCTCTCCAAGAGTATCACAAGCAAAATTCTCCAAACCCACCAACGGAGAGCCATGTGATGGAACATTCCGACGAGGAGGAAGAAGAGGAGTCGACGGTTGTAGAACCTGAAAGAAAAGCTAGCACAAACACGCTGGAAATTGAACAACCTAGATGAGAAGGTCACTGAAGGCGAGCCTTGGCAGATAGACAAGGAATGACAAGATCAATGTCCTATACCAAGCATTCACAACCAAATTCAAGAAGCTCACCAAAGCCACATGACATCTAGACCTTTACGATCCACCTATAGAGTAGATGTCATGTGGTTGCATCTTGTAGAGCACCATTAGTTTAAATTCATTTCCCATTTCAATTTCCCTTTTGCTCGGATCATTGTTTAGGAGGTGCTCTCTTTATTTCCCTTCCAATTTTTGTTTTCCCAAATTTAGCTTGATGAATAAAATAAAATAAAATAAAAATCTTAGTTTGAACTATCCAAAATAATGCTCTGACTGGTGCAGTTGAGCCAGTCAGAGAATGCCCAATTTAACAGACGTTGCAGGAGTACAGGGATGACACAGTGGAAGAACAGGACGAGAACGCGCAGGACGATCCGTTCAGCTAAACCATTTGGTTTTGGCGAACTGGCTTGTTTGGGTGAGCTGGTTGGTTCAGCCGAACCAGCCTGACTCAACCACTTCGCGCAGACGCACGCTGAGTACGGACTCTGAGTATTCCTAGTGATGGTATGGAGGGGGTACGACAGTGCCTCCCAACCTTACTTCCTTGGGCACTCTCAGTCCGCACGCTTCTCTACACCCAGTAGCTATGACAACGTCGGGAGTCGTCCTATATCTCCGACCGAGTCGACCACCTCGACGACCATACCAGGAACATTGAAGGAACACGGGCACGCCATTCTCAATATCATCAAGAGAATAGCGGCGTGCTGGACTCTATAAGGTACGATGTCCAACAGCAGACGAACCAGATGACGGAGTACTTCTCAAGGTTTCGACCCTACAATTGAAAGATCCAAGCTTGGGGGAGGACCCCCACCAGGTATGTTCTGTGATCCTTTGAGCACTTTGATTTCGCATTTGCCATTTCCCTTCCTATTTTATTTCCATCTTAAAATAAAAATACCAAAAATATTTCCCTTGAATAAGATAACCCCCAACTATACATGGAATGAACCATATGCCTCTCACCTTGGAAATGATGAATAGTTGCTCTGTCATTAATCTTGCAAGTGCTTTCTTTTCAACTAGTTGCCCTATAGTACTTGAGTTAATTGGCATGAGTAAAAATGAACCTGAACCTTGTGGGAGCACATGCTTTATTCCAAGTCTAAGTTGTTGTGAGGAATGATATAGTGAGATTGTGGTTAAGTTCCACTTCTGCTCTTAGTATGGTGAAAATCTCAGATGTTTTATGCTTTCAAAAATAAAATAAAGTTCCTCATTGGTTCAGAATTCCTACCAAAGCCATATGTTAAGCTTTGTTGAAAACTTCTATGCATGTGCTGCTTGTTATCTTAGTGAGCTTTGTCAAATTGTTGTGACCATTGTGAGGAATTTTTCATGCTTTCAAGATCGAGATTCACATACACACCACACTCACCTACAATTCCTACACTGGGAGTTAGCAAAATATTGTCATCATCCATACACAAAATAAATGCTCCATGTTCTATGATCCCCTCTCCAAATATCCTTGAATAGAGACATGGGCTATGCAAAAAGAAAAGCATTCCAAAGAGCATGGCAAAAAGAAAGAGAAAAAAAAGAGCATGTCAAAGAGCATGGAAAAAATAAGAAATAAGAAAAGCATGCCAAGTGGCATGGCAAAAATATGAGCAAAAAGAGATAGCCCATGTTCTCAAAAATAAGTCAAGGAGAGGAAGAATCATCCCAAGGAGTTCCATCACATTCCACTCCACATATTCCACACACTTGCACTTCTCGATCTAAAGGTGTGATTTGGTTCCCCAAAGATCCGGTCTTTGACTTGGCAAAATATAAGATGCAAGCAGGCCTTCACCCTTTGTCCTTGAGCCACACAAAAAGCCTTATTAGATTTTAGGATGAAAAGAAGGCACAAGCCTTTGGGGGGGATTCAAATACCGCTTGAGTGATTGAGTGTGTCAATTGAGGAACAAACTTACATTTTTCACAAAATTGTGGAAACTCCGAGATGGGATCCTGAAAATAGTAGAGTGGAATAAAACTAAATCAAATTGTTCAACCTTTCAACCGTCCAAGACAAGGAGATTGCTAAAGAGTATTGTTGAAACGGTGAGTTAATACTTTGCTAATGATTCGAGTATTGTTGAGTACTAGTTGTTCATAAAGCGACCTGCAAGACAATGACATTGTAGCAACTCCTAATCCACCGAGCCTAAGTTTCTATCTTTGCTCGAGGACGAGCAAAGGTCTAAGCTTGGGGGAGCTTGTTGGCGGTCGTTACGGCTCGTTTTCGACCACCAATACTCGGGAATAAAAGAGGCTTTGTGCAACATTCCATGCACTTGGGTTTACTTCTAACAAAGTTCCACAAGTTTTGGTGTGTTTCACTTGTGGAGGTACATTAACGAAAAATACGTGCTATTGGAGTCGGAACTAACCGATTCGGCCGAACGACACGATTCGGCCGGCTACCCCCCTTAGTTGTTTACGACGCGAAGCACAACCGGAAGGCCATCCACGTCAGCAATGACCGAGGACCCTGCAAGACACTTGGACCATTGACACATCACTTCTGGGCCGAACCAACATAAAGACCACCACATCCAAGCAGCCCAGAAGTTCCGGGAGAGAGAGGCGGTGCAGGGGAGCACTGCTGGGCCAAAAGCCCAGTTCGTCCGAATCCTCCAATTCAGCCGAACTGCCCCCACTGCCCAAACCTCCTCTAGGGAGTGCATCCAAGCCACAGGAATGAAAGACGGTGGGTCCAAGGGTTCGGCCTAACCGACTTGGTTCGGCCGAACCCCCCAATTCGCCCAAATCGGCCAGGGAGCTTCCCTGGCTCCCTTGGCGGTTACTCCATCCAAACCGCCATCAAGCCACTATAAATAGAGTGTCCAAGTGCCCGGTTCAACACACAACACTTGAGATTAGGCATTAGCGAAGCTCTGCCACTTGTATCAGTAGAAGATAGGGAGAGAGGAGAGGTGAGCATCCCGGAGAGGAGCCGGAGTGTCGGCCCCTCTTCCCGTTGTACCTCTATAGATGCGGCTCCGCTTCGAGTGACATCCGGGTCGTGTCTGGTAACTCTTGTATCTCTTTCTGATTAATTGAGCATTCAGTTCTTACTTTTATATGCTTGCTGGTTCTTCATTCAATGCTTAGTTGATTGGTATAACTGTATACTGGTTGCTTAGCTTGGGTGCTTATCTTTCTATAGGAGATAAGTATTAGTCGACTAGTGTAGGCGCGGTGCCTAGACTTGAGGTTAACTTAGTTTGCCCCCAATTCAATGAATGTGTGGTAGCCGTTAAGTGGTGACAGCCCTATACGGCCTTTGTAATCCATCACGTTAGTCTCGGCCTGTAGGATCCCCCAGTGTGGAGCTGGTGGCACCCCTTCTCATCCCTGTCTGCGTGCCACTAGTGTCCATTGTCCCGAAGCAAGTATCTATCTTTATCCTCTGATCTGCTCGATCAATCAGTAGAGTACCGCTTTGAGACTCGTACCCTCTCTACCCTCCTAGTGCCCTTCCTATCTCTTTGTTGTTGTCATCTACTCCATCCATTCCGTTCATTCCACTCCATCTACCTAGGACAACTTAGTTTAGAATTAGTTCACTTCTCGTTCCTCGTGGAAATCGATACCCTGGAATACTCCTGGGTGAAAGCTACATCGGTATCCGTCCGCTTGCGGATTTATCTGTAGGTCATAAGGAGTGCCAACACGCGAGCGGAAGCTCACCCACGACAAGAACCGCAAGCGCGAGAGGGAGGTCCGCTCCCCGCTAACCACCCAGGAGAGCACCCCCGAGCCGGACGATGACTCGTCCGACGACCTTATGGGACCCCCGCCGGCGGCCGTGGTGGAGGTGGAGGACTCTGTGCCTGTCTCCACGCAGGCTCGATCCGCGCCCGCTTCGGCGGCGGGCAGGGGGACCCTCGACGCGTCGGCGCCCTCGACGGCGTGGACGCCCGTTGCGCCCGCCCCTTCCGCACCGTCACAATCCCCACCCAGATCGAGGGGTGCACAGCCCTCGAGCGGATCAAGGAAGCGCAAGCTAGCGGTGGTCACTCGGTAAGTCCGTCCGTTAATTGTTTCAAGTATTGTTCTTGTTCATCATTGACCGTGTCGTTGTTAGTCAGGCGGACTACCGCGCCCTCTTCCCCTTCGCTTGCGCCACCAAGGTGCTCAAGTTGGGAGCACGCGCCACTCCACACGCGCCAGCGCAGCCCTCGGTTGGCATACCCCCGTCGGCCGAGGCCGTCGTCGCCAGGTACCAGGCGGCGCTGTCACACGGAGCGGCGCAATCGCGGCAAGAACACCGCGAGGGGAGTGCTGCGGGCGTCGGGACCGCGGGCCGCGCGGAGGACGCGGCCGATGTGGTGGTGGATGTGTCCGCGCCCGCGGACAACGTTACAGGGCCATCGAGCCCAGGTCGCGCTGAGGACGCAGCCCGGGCCACTGACGGCGGGAATGCCGAGCGCGAGGCCGCAGCGTTAGTGCCGGAGGTCGAGGCTCCGGACTTGGCAACCCTCGACATTGTTGCGGAGGTGGCACCATCCGGGGAGGTGGTGATGCCATGGCTCGAGGCCGCGGACTCGTCTCCGCTGGCACGTACCGCGGGTGCTGCCCCACCTCTCGAGGTCGGAGGTGGTGGCCTACCCGCGCCCGCAGCAGCAGCCGCCCCCCGAGGAAGACACTGAGACCGCGGCCATCACCGAGCCGGCCGCGATCGAGGACAACGAAGGCGCCACGGTGGCCGTGGAGGGCTTGGTCGAGGCCTCGGAGCCGGTCGACGCCTAGACGGAGCTAGAGCCTCACCTACCCAGGCTTCCCCCGACGCTGTTGGAGGCTATGTAGGTGGAGCAAGGGCTGTGGGAGGAATACCGGCAGGCCGGGTCCGCTCTGCAGAGGACCCTTGCGGATGCCCTCGCGCTCCACACATCTCGGGGCCTCGCCATCCACCGGGTAAGTCCGTTCGTCTTTAAGCTATTAAATTCATTTCGCGCATTCAGGTGCAAATTTTGATTGAATATTTTTTCTTTGGCAGCAATTGAAAGAGCTTGCGGGGGACAAGATCTCCTACATAGCCCGGCAACACGCTCACCTTTGCCGGGTTACGGAGGAGAACGACGACCTCCGCTTCAAGGTGGACAAGCTTTGCGCCGTGCTGACTGAGGCGTGAGTCGAGGGTCGGGAGTGTGGGCTAGCCATGACTCGTCTGAGGGATGAGCGCGACGCCCAGCGGGCCTTGGCAGAGTAGTGGACCCAAGAGGTCTCGAGGCTCAGCGCCGCGCTAAAGGAGAAGGAGGAGGCACTGGCGGTGATGGAAGGCTTGGCCCTACCGGCGGAGGAGCACGACGCCCAGAGGGCCTTGGCGGAACAGAAGGCCCAGGAGGCCGAGCGGCTGGGCATCGCTCTACAAGAAAAAGCTGAGGCGCTTGTGGCGGCGGTGGGGCGGCTCCAACAAGAGCACGCGGCGCTCGAGGACGCGCGATCCCAGCTCATGCTGAAGGACGCGTCCCTCTCTGCAGCGTAGGCCGAGCTGCAGCAGGAGCGCACGGCACGCGAGGGGGAGAGGGTCATGCTCCAGCAGGAGGCCAGCGCCACGCGGACGCTTTTGGCGGAGGAGCAGAGGCGGGTCAAAGGTGAGTTGCCTTACCACTGTATTTTTGCCGGTTTTGGGTTCGTCAAGGCTTATCTCGGTGCTTTCTGTCTTTGTTTCAGAGCTACGAAAAGTCATGGCAGACACGTCGGCGTCGGCGGACTCCCTCGAGGTCACTTACTCGAAGGCCCAGGAGGACCTCGAGAGTCTGGAGGGCGCCGCTGTCACCGCGTGCCGGGAGCTCGAGGGAGAGGAAGTTCCTTCGGGAAGCATGGTGCCGAGCCGCCTAAGGGCCTTGGGCAACTACGTCACCAGGCGCCTGATGGGCGCCCTGCGGCTCGACATGCAGAAGACCCTCGGCGTCATCTTGACGCACTTCATCGTCGACCACGAGGCGTTAGCCGTAGGCTACATCGTTGCCGAGGACCTCGATGACGATGCTGCGGTGGCCGTCGTCGAGCGGCCTGATGCCGCTGCCAAAGGTACTGCCGCGATGCTCGCTAGGCTCTTCGAGGGTGACCTCTTCCCCGAGGCAGATGAAGGAGAAGACGCTGCAGCACCAGGCTCTCGAGACGGAGAAGATGCGCCCTAGGATCCGCATAGGGTAGACGATTTAGTTTCGGGCATAATTTTGTAATGGACAATCCTTTTGTGTAATTTATTTGAAGTGTCATTTAATATGCCCCATCATATTTTGATGTGTCTCGTAAAGATTTCGGCGGGGTGAGTCGTGTTCACAAAGAAACTTGGGCGTATGGTGGCGAGGGGGAGGCCGTATCCCAGAGGCGTAGGCTCCCGCGGCTCGGGCGGCCCTTACCCTGGTTAGTTTGCGTCCTGCCTTTATCTTTTTCGAAACGCGCGAAGTATTAATGCGATAGGAATTTCAAAAAAAAAAGTCTACGAAAATGGGATGATTTAGGGGGGAACCCCCTCATGTAGCCCCCGAGGGGGACTTGGCTTTATCGAGGGTAAAGTCGAGTCCTCCTGTTCGTGACCTTTCTTTTTTATTCGTTGTGAGAGAGATATATGTACAAATGAACTTGAAAGCTCATGGGTAAAAGCGACGTAGCTATTGTATGTTCCAGGCGTTGGGGAAGGCTTCGCCCACTCGTTCGCGAGCTTGTATGTGCCAGGCTTCAGGACCTCCGTGATGATGTACGGCCCATCCCACGGCGGCGTGAGCTTGTGGCGCTCACGATTATCTTGTCGCAGCCTTAGCACTAGGTCTCCCTTGTTAAGGTCTCGACGTCGAACCTTCTGTGCTTGGTATCACCGGAGGGATTGCTGGTACCTTGCTGAGTGTAGGAGTGCCACGTCGCGGGCCTCGTCCACGCAGTCCAGCGAGTCCTCACGGGTTTGCTGGTTTCGATCCTCTTGATAGGCTCTGAGCCTCGGGGACCCATATTCCAAGTCCATAGATGAGGAAGAATGGGGTGAAGCCCGTGGCCCTACTCGGGGTTGTCCTGAGGCTCCAGACGACCGAGGGTAGCTCCGTGACCCACTTTCGGCCGAACCTGTTCAACTTGTTGAAGATTCTTGGCTTTAGGCCTTGTACTATCATGCCGTTTGCACGCTCCACTTGGCCTTCATTTGTGGATGCGCTACAGCTGCCCAATCCACGCGGATGTGGTAGCTGTCGCAGAATTCTAAGAACTTCTTGCCTGTGAACTGGGTGCCATTATTAGTGATTATCGAATTAGGTACCCCGAACCTGTGGATGATGTCCGTGAAGAACTACACGGCTTGCTCCGATTTAATGCTGCTGATGGCTCGGGCCTCGATCCATTTCGAGAACTTACCAATGGCCCCCAGTAGGTGAGTGAAGTCCCCGGGCGCTGCTCGCAGAGGACCAACGATGTCCAATCCCCACACAGCGAAAGGCCACATGATGCGGATTGTCTGTAGAGTGTACGCCAGGAGGTGGGTTTTGCACGCGTAGAACTGGCATCCTTTGCAGGTGTGCACGACCTCATTGGCGTCGGCAACTGCCGTGGGCTAGTAGAAGCCCTGTCGGAACGCATTGCCGATGAGGGCGCGTGGTGCAGCATGATGGCCGCACACACCGGCATGTATGTCTCGAATCAGTTCCCTGCCCTCGAGGATGGGGATGCATCGTTGTAAAATCCCTGAGGGACTGCGCTTGTATAATTCTCCATCGATCACGATGAACGACTTGGCCTTCGTGGCGATGCGCTGCACTTCGGTTCGATTTGAGGGCAGCTCCGTTCGGTTGATCCGATCGAGGTACTGGTCGCACCAGTCTCGAGAGGGTGGGTCCTCATCGATCTCCATCGCCTCGGCATCGTCTGCCGACAATTCCCCCTGGCTCAAGGCTTCGAGTTCCCCTTTCGAGGGTTCCTCGTTCGGGTACACACCGGGGTTCTTAGCGGTCGTCTTGAAATCGACGGAGGGCGAGGTAAGGTCGCAGGCGAAAATGTTTGGGGGAACGGTAATCTGCCCCGACGCGATCTTTGCCAGCTCGTCCGCTTCCTCGTTGTACTTCCACGCGACGTGGTTGGGATCGAGGCCATGGAACTTGTCCTCGAGCCATCGCACAGCATTGCAGTACGCCTCCATCTTCTCGACGTGACAGCTGGAGTCTTTCACCACTTGGTCGATGACCAATCGAGAATCTCCCCGGACGTCGAGGTGCTTGACGCCAAGCTCGATGGCTATACGAAGCCCACTAAGGAGGGCCTCATACTCCGCCATATTGTTGGACGCCAGGAAGTGCAAACGCACCACGTAACGTATGTGCTCTCCGAGGGGTGAGACAAAATGGAGGCCTGCGCCCGCGCCAGTTTTCTCCACCGACCCGTCGAAGTACATGGTCCAGCATTCGGCTTGGATTTGTGGTGGAGGTAGCTAGGTGTCAGTCCACTCAGCAACGAAATCTGCCAGGATCTGTGACTTTATCGCCTTCCGAGGCGAGTAGGTGAGAGTCTCTCCCATGAGCTCCACAGAACACTTGGCTATCCTACCCGTGGCGTCCTGATTGTGGACTATCTCTCCCAAGGTGAAAGATGAAACCACGGTGACAGGATGAGCCTCGAAGTAGTGTCGCAACTTGCGCCGCACCAGCACTACTATGTAGAGCAGCTTCTGGATGTGTGCATATCGCATCTTGGTTTCAGACAATACTTCACTGATGTAGTACACCGGCCTTTGGTCCGGCAGAGTGTGACCCTCCTCTGTCCTTTCTACGACAATGACCGTGCTGACCACTTGGGTCGTTGCGGCTACGTAAAGATAGAGGGGCTCCCCGTCCTTTCGTGGTGTCAGGATTGGCGCACGCGCGAGCGATGCCTTTAACCTGTCGAGGGCTTCCTGAGCTTTGGGGTCCAAGAAAAGTGTTCGTGTTTCTTCAGGAGTCGGTACAGAGGCAGGCCTTTTTCACCCAGTCGTGAGATGAAACGGCTCAGGGCTGCTAGGCAACCCAATACCCTCTGTACCCCCTTTAGGTCTCGGATCGACCCCATTCGTTTGAGGGCCGAGACTTTCTCAAGGTTGGGCTCGATGCCTCGCTGGGAGATGATGAAACCTAAGAGCATTCCTCGAGGCACCCCAAAAACACACTTTTCTGGGTTTAGCTTTACCCCGTTGGCCTGGAGGCAATCAAACGCAGTACTCAAATCGTTAACCAGGTCATCCGCCTTCCTGGATTTGACAACGATGTCATCGACATAGGCCTCTACGGTTTGCCTGATGTGGTCCCTGAAAACATGGAGCATGCACCGTTTGTGCGTGGCCCCAGCATTCCGAAGCCCAAAGGGCATCGCGACGTAGAAAAATATGCTGAAAGGAGTGATAACAGAAGTCACAAGCTAATCAGACCCTTTCATCTTTATTTGGTGGTAACCTGAGTAAGAGTCAAGGAAACATAAAAGCTCGCATCCTACGGTCCAGTCTACTATTTGATCGATACGTGGCAAAGGAAAAAGAACTTTGGGACATGCTTTATTTAAACCAGTATAATCTACACACATCCTCCACTTTCCATTCTTTTTCTTAACTAATACAGGATAAGCTAGCCAGTCTAGATGAAATACCTCCTTGAAGAATCCGGCCTCCAAGAGCTTGCACAGCTCCTCCCCGATCATCCGGCATTTCTGCTCGTCAAAGCATCGCAAGCGTTGCTTCACCGGCTTGGAGTGGGGCATAATGTCAAGGGGGTGCTCAGTGACCTCCCTCGGTATGCCTGTCATGTCCGAGGGGCAGCACGCAAAGATGTCGGCGTTGGCACGGAGAAAGTCGATGAGCATTGCTTCCTATTTCCTATTGAGGGTGGAGCTGACCCTCAACGTCTTGCCCTCGGGGGCAGCGGGGTCGAGGGGTACCATCTTGGTGTGCTCGGCAGGCTCGAAACTGCCCGCATGCTCATGGGGGGAGTCAACGGCCTCATTCGCCATCTTCTCTAGATCTGCCACCATAGCCTCATCATCCGCGAGCGCTTCGGCGCGCTCAACGCACTCGACGTCGCATTCGTAGGCGTGCTCGAGCAAATGCCCCACTGTGATGACGCCCATCGGCCCCAGCATCTTCATCTTGAGGTAGGTGTAGTTCGGGATCGCCATGAACTTGGCATAGCACGGGCGCCCAAGAATGGTGTGGTATGCTCCCCGAAATCCCACCACCTCAAAGGTGAGGATCTCCTTGCGGAAGTTATCCGGCGTGCCGAAGTAGACGGGTAGGTCGATCTGCCCAAGGGGGTGGACTCGTTTCCCTGGCACAACGCCATGGAATGACAACTTGCTGGGCCGTAGCTTGTCACGGCCGATCCCTATGAGCTCCAAGGTGGATGAGTACATGATGTTAAGGCTGCTGCCTCCATCCATGAGTACCTTGGAGAAGCGCATGTTGCCGATGACGGGGTCGACGACGAGCGGGTACTGACCCAGGTTCAGGACAAGATCGGGATGATCTTCGCGGTTGAAGGAGATGGTCTCCTCTGACCAGTCGAGGTACGTTGGCACACACTTCTGAACGGAGACGACCTCTCAACGCTCACGCTTGCGCTGTCGGGGCGTCATGTTCGCTGTCGGTCCCCCAAAGATGAAGAACACGTTCTCCACACCGGGGAATCGGTCCTTGCCCCCTTCGTCTGCATCTTTCTTCGCGTTGTCGTCCTTCGAGGCAACGTGCTTGTAATATTTCTTGAGCATCTTGCATTGCTCGATGTTGTGAGTGACCACGCCCTGGTGGTAAGGGCACGACTTTTTGTGCATGTCATCGAACACGCCTCCCCCTCGAGGGGGGCCTCGAGGCCCCTTGCGGGGTGCGTCGACCGCGAGGGTCTCATCGGAGTCCTTGTCGCGCCCTTGACCACGCGGTGGTTTCTTGCCCTTCTTGTGCTTCTTCGCGGAGCCCTTGGGCTTGCTTCCCTCCGCGGGCGCTTCTTCCATGCAATTTCCATTCTTGCCGTTGAAGATGGCCCCAACTACCTCCTGCCCAGAGGCGAAGCTGGTGGCGATGCCGAACAGCTCGTTCACGCTGGTCGGAGGACTTCATCCCAACTCGCACACCAGATCCCGACAGGTCGTGCCTTCGAGAAAGGCGTGGATGACCTCGGAGTCGCCTACGCTCGGGAGCTCGGTGCAACGCCTGGAGAAGCGGCGGATGAAGTCTCACAGGGACTCGTCGGATGTCTGGCGACACCCTCGAAGATCCCACGAGTTTCCAAAGCGTACGTAGGTGCCCTGGAAGTTACCCACAAACGTCTTCACCAGGTTGCCCTAGTCATGGATCTGGTTCGTGGGCAGGTGCTCGAGCCATGTTTGCGTGGAGTCCGCAAGATGAAGTGTCAAGTTGCGGATGATCATGGCATCGTCGGTCGCACCGCCCAGCTGGCAGGCCAGGCGGTAATCATTGAGCCAGACTTTGTGGTTCATTTCCCCTGAGTACTTGGTAATGGTAACAGGCTGTCAGAAGCGTGTGGGGACGGGAGCTGCGCGGATCTCCTAGCTGAACACACGGGTTCCCGGGGGCTCCAGCATCGGGCTCCGATCCTCTTGGTTGTCGTAGCGGCCTCCATGTCGAGGGTGGTAGCCTTGAGCTATCGCAGCGTCTTGTCTCTTCTTGTTCAAGGTGCTGCGGGCGTCACCATCGCCGGCGTCGTGTGTGTCAAGGATCCACTCCATTACGGGCTTCCTCTGGACACGGTCTTGAACCGTGGGGGCCTTACCCTTGCTTGTCAGCTGAGCCAGCACCGCTCTGCCCCTAGGCGGTGTTTGGACCGACTCCTCCAGGTCGTGCATGCTCCCGCCAGCCTTTGTACTGGTCGTGTGGCGCATGCAAGACGCGGAGCTTTTGGCTTGCTGCACAGCGGCCTGCTCGATGCGGAGCTGTGCCTCGCGGCACAGGTTGCGGCCCTCTGGGGTCAATGGCTCGGGCATGGCCCGAATCAACGTCGTCGTGGTGATGAGCTTCTGACTTGCCCTTACCATTGGCAAGGGATCATCCGCGTCTTCACCGGCTTTGATGCGTGCGCGAGCGACACGTCCCGCTTCTCTAGCACGCGCTCCATGCTCGAGAAGCGCCGCCTTGGCCGTGGCTGGTGCACCACGCTCCTGGGGCGCCGCCTCGAGTGTGGCTCGCAGACGCCGTATCTGCTGGCGCTCTTCCTCGAGCTTGGCTTCCAGCTCTCGGACTTGAGACAGCTGTGCTTGCTCGAGCGCGGCGTTGTTCGGTGGTGTCGCCCCTTGTGAGTTCGTGGCATGGTCGGTGCGTCCTGTTGCGGTTCCTGCCCCGTCGCCCTCGTCTTCGGGCCCCGTCAGCCCGACGACGAAGCACTCATGCGTGGGGTCGTAATTCCCCTCGGTAGAGTCATTGGAGCAGGTAAG
This sequence comes from Echinochloa phyllopogon, assembly GCA_033239725.1. Classification (NCBI taxonomy): domain Eukaryota; kingdom Viridiplantae; phylum Streptophyta; class Magnoliopsida; order Poales; family Poaceae; genus Echinochloa; species Echinochloa phyllopogon. The sequence continues at coordinate 13,439,039 of BTCW01000015.1, read as the reverse complement.
GTAGTAGTTAGTCGTGGCCTGAAATGACATGAAAGCCTCACGGCTGCGGAGCCCGGAGTAGTCCCACCCCGGGGCCTCCTGACCGCGAGCGTTCACCTCGTTGTCAGAGTCAGGGTACTGATCGTCGGGCGAAGTCGCGATGAGGTTGCGGATCGAGATCAAGTGATGTCCCGGTATATCCTCGTACGCGTCCATGTTCATGCTGACCGATAATGAGTAGGCCATGGTGGCAACCTGGTGTCACAACGGCCTGGCCGTGCTCTCCCCAAGGGGACACATCGTGGGCGCTGTTGGTGAGGGCGCTGCCTCTCCCGTTGCTGCTGCAGGTCGTGACTCGTCTGCCCGGCCCCGCTCGAGGGAGCACACTTGAGCCGCTCTGTGCCGCTCCGCGCGCTCGCCGTGCGCGCCGGCCCGAGCGCCTTCTGCGCTGGGGTGATGACGGGGGTGACGCAGAAGCCTCCACGTCGGTGCTCCTTCGGAGGAGGCGCATGAGGTAGCCATTGCCGGACGCCTCAAACTCCAGGCTCCCGAACCGAATCTGGTATCCAGCTGGGAACGGGTTCGAGACCCCCATGGGGAATTGCAACGACAAGGTCTTGGTGCAAATCACCATCGGGAGAAAGTGTGGGTGGAAAAGATGATCACACCGCGGACCCTACCTGGCGTGCCACTGCCGGTGTCCGGATCGGCTCCCCGACACTAACTAGAACGAATGTTCTGCGTGTAACATCCTAAAATAGCCCTATTTAAAATTTTAATGATTAATTTGCTTTTTACTAAAGTGCTCATAATTAATATAGGGAAAATAAATAAATTTTAGGGAATTAAAATCAAATACAAGGCTTAGAAACATTTTTTGTTGCATTCATGCCGGTTGCATTTACTGGTTTTATGTGTGTAAAGTTTTCTAAAATACGTTTAGAAGCCTAATGGGAATCTTCCGGAACTTTCTGGGATTTATTCCTATTTTTCTATAGCTAATTCCAATTTATGGAAGGTGCTAGAATCTTTTTCATGAGCTCCAAATATTTTATTTGGGTTCCTCGTGTCCAACTCTATCTCTGAAATTTTTCCTAGTATTTTTACAATTTTTAGAATATTTTTCATGGTTTTAATATCAATTCTGGACTTATCTGGAATTATTTTATAACAAGGAAAATAATTACTCCGAAAATTAAAATCACCCTAAATCTTAGTAGATCAGTCATGGCCCAAAGTTGACCCAATTTTAGGCCAAATCCATCCCATCACTTTATTGGGCCAAATTTCAAAGCCCATTCGCATTGGAATGTGGCAAACCATCTTTAGTCCCATATTGCTAATGAACCTGGAAGTGAGAGGTTTTCTCCCTATATATACGAACCACCTCTCCTCTGAAAAAGGCACACCATCGACTCCTTTACAGGGAGGCCTCTTTGTTTGGGATTCCCTAAGGTAGTCTTCTTCCACCATATCTTCCACTATTGCCCATTCTTCATCTCGTTGTCGCGCCAAGCCTTCCGTCGTTTTTGGCCTCAAGATTTTCAGTAAGACCGTCAGCGAATCTTGTAATTTTCTATCATATTCATTTAGTCTATACTCTTTCGTAGAAAAGCCCCTGCTTTTTTGCGCCTTAGCCCTCAAGTTCTTATATGAAATTGCGTATAGGTCCTCAGTTTTTCACGAATAGGTCCCTAGAAGTTTTTAAACCTTGCCAGCAAGTCCCCGAACCTTAGAAACGCCGTAACTTTCTCGTTTTAGATCCAATTAGTGAGATTCTTGCGCTCATGTGTTCGTAGCGAAGCGTAGATTAGTTTTTAAACATTCTTTTTTCTGTTTCTACTATTTGGTGTACTGTTCTAATAGAATACTTTTGTTTGCATGTATTGGCTTGTGTGGATGCTTGTGTGGTGATTCGTGTTCAGTCGGTGAGCCGTTTGTGTTGGAGTTCGAGTACGAGGATGACTTTCAGGAGCAGGACCACCAGCAGCAGCACTTTGAGGAAGGCTAGTTATAGCACGGATAATCCTTGCTACCTATCCACCTTGTAATCATTTATTTCATACATCCATGTGTCTAAATTGATGTACCTTTAAGGTTGTACCTAGTCTTGATTATCCTGTCCTTTGATTACCTCGGGTTTATGCATATGGGTAGAATCTTTGCTATGCACAGCTACTATCACCATTGTTTAAATGTTAATTTTGACTTAATGGTTCACTTCAACATTAATGATAAAACTTGCTTTTTAGCAACTTGGTTTAGGGAGCTAGAGCATGTGCTTCATGCTTTGTTCTAGTGTCTCTCCGTAAGGTTCCGTTCTTAAAGCGGCAACCCAGGAGCCTGTCGCCACTGCTAGAACCATAATGGCTCTAGTCTTGGTCAAGTAGCATGTACGGCTCTAGCTTGACAGTAGTTACCGAGGGGCCAACGGCGTTAGTGGAAATAAGGTGAAAGGGTGTTTCTTGATCCACTGAGGACGGTATATCCGTTGGCTATGTCTCGTTAGGCATAGTACCATGTTGGGAGTCCTCGCGTTGGAACTCCACACGTTGCGCATTGGTTGGCTTGCGTAGCCCGCGCTCTGGAAAGCATTGACCCCCTCACGTTGCGCCCTGAGCGTTAGTCAATCTCGTTGCCTAGAGTCTCACCGCCTTGTTAAGCTAGTAGCTACTATTTTGTTAGGGTGTCTTGTGAAAAGCCTCGTAGCGTCCCTATGCAGTCACACCTCGAAAGTGTTGACGTGTGTGGTTGGGTTTAAAGTTCTTTTGAGCTTTTACACGACTGGTGGGTAAAGGGCGAAACCTCTATAGAGTGTAAATCTATCATGATAGCCTTGCTCAGGGTCACGAGCGGCATGGATCCTTTTTTATTAGAAGATGATGTTTATTTGTGCTTAATGTCACTTATACTTCACTAATTGGGTTGCAACTGGGTTTTATTCACTTATAGTAACTTGGATAACATTAAAACAAACCAACTAAAAGTGCTAATGCAGTTAAGCCGTGTCTAGCCTTATTTTGAGCCTTCATACACCCGTGCTATACTTGCTAAGTAAATGTTTACTTACACTTGCTATTATTCAACAAAATCCCGGATGGGTAACAGATTGGGCTGTGAATGAGTCTGCTGCTGAGTTTCCAGAAGATCTACCATACTACTGAGTTACGTTCTCCCGGTCAGAGTGCCTGTGGATTGCGGCTTCGCTTAGTTGAGAGTTATTAGTCTTCCGATGTACTGGTTAGTTTATTTATGTTGCACTCTGATGTAAAACTCTATTTATTCAAGTATTTATTCGAGCATGTGTTCTCTGTTTATCATATTTGTTTCCTATATCTGTATTGTGACTTCCTAGGCACACATATGGCCGTATTTGGGTTTCTGTATAAATCCGGGTGTGACACTGCGCCCACTCTCTCGATGGTTGGTGCGAAAAATAACACAATGGCACGAGATTTATCCTGGTTCCCGCCGCGGGGCCGTACGTCGAGCACGGGGGGTCCACGCATTGTATTACTTCGCACCGCAGTGCCTGTAGTAGGGGTTTACAAGCGAGGTGGGAGAGGAGGAGAAAACCTCCAAGTTTCGAGCGTATCAGATGGATATGTCGTGAACTCTAGTGGATGAACAATGTTCGCGTGTGTAGCTGGTCGTCTGTCTGTGTGCCCTCGCCGGCCCTTGGCCAGACGTCTACCTCCCCCTTTTATAGTCCAAGGAGGGGCAGAAATACATGCATCATGCAGTGAAACCTACAGTCATAGGGTACTGGAGAGTATGGCGCTGGGCGTGGAGGCTGTCCTGCGGATCCTTTCGCCCGACGCAAATCGCTGAACCTCTGCCAACTTCTGTGGATGGCGGTATGACGGCCCCTGTAGAAAAGTACGTGTCCCTGTGCTTGTCCTGAAGTGTCTTTGAGGGGCTATGACGTTCTATGTATGAGCCCCGTCGTCGCTTGTACACCCGTTCGAGGGTTCTCCCGTGCCTCATCGAGGGCTTCGTCATGGGATCCGTACGGGGGTCGGCAGCACAGGAGCGCCAGAGTCTTCAGCACAGGTCCGATCAGGGCCTCGTAAGTTGGCATGGTGACAGGAGTTGGTGGTGTAGGATCCCGCGGTCACGCACGGCGCAGGGGATGGCAGAGCAGTGACCGGAGTTGGCGGATGGAACTTGGCCAATGTTGCGCGTGCAGCCGTACCGACCGGCGCTCACGCCCAGTCCTCGCCTGAATGCTCATTCGGGGGTGCCCCCATGCCTCTTCGAGGGCTCCGTCGTGGGGGATGTACGGGGATGGGTGGAGCCATGCATCGGGATAACGCTTGCCTGTCCGCATGGGGTGCTGCAGTGCTTGCACGGTGTTCGGCGTCAGCCGCACAGTGACCGGAGTTGGCCGCATAGTGCCTTAGGTCATGTCGGTCGGCATGGGCGGTGATTTGCCTTTTGACTTTGGCGCCCCACGGTAGCGCTGGACATTGAATGCCCCTGTCAGGCGAGGCGAATGGGCGCACGCGCTTTATTCGGAAGGGTGGCCTCGTGCGAGGCGGAGTTGGGGCGTTCGCTCGAGGAAGGTCGGTACCCCCGAGTGAAGCAAAGTTTGCACAGTGGGTCAAGGGAGCCAAGACCCTCGAGCGAGGCGGAGATGAGGTCTGTGCGTCGAGACCTTTGGTGGAGGGGCCCGAGCGACTACTGGGCCGTAACGGGCCGTGGGCCCTGTGCGTGCTTTGGTCTTCTTTTGGCTCACGGGGAATTTGGTTGTGATTTGTTTGTGTTTTTCTGGGGTGATTATTCCTTAGGTTAGGGGACCCCTTAAGACCGTCCCCAACAGTAGCCCCCGAGCCTTGGCTGGACGTGGGTTAGTCCAGCAAAGGCTTGTGCTTCTGCGACATCGTCTCGGGCGCTACATGTGAAGCTTCCCTTTGAATTTGTAAGAGTTTCCGTGGGGGCGCGCTAGCGCACCCGCGGGTGTAGCCCCCGAGGCCTTGGAGGAGTGAATACACTCATCCAAGGGCTATGAGCATTTTGGCCATGTGATTCGTGGTTTGCTGCAGCCCCGAGAGGAGGGTCGGGAGTGAGACCACAAAGAGGCACCAGAGAGCAATAAAAAGCCCACATAAACTGCCAACGAATACTCACGTGGAGGCAACAATAACTGCCAAATATTATTACGGACGCATTGCAGCCCATCACAAACGGTTTTTGGTTTGAGCTGTTTGTGTTGAGTGGCATCACAAACGATTTTTACAAAAAAAAACATTTGTGATGGGGCTACAGGTTTCACCCATGATCGAACAGTTATTGCGCCACTATTTGCATTATATTTACCCCTGCGAGTCTCTCTCTGTGCCTCTCCCTCTCTGTCGCTGTCTTGCTCCCTCTCTCACATTCTCCTCTCTCTTGCATGTGCAGATATCGAAGGGGACCAGAGTGGCGGCGCACAAGGAGCACGCACGGCATGTCATCTTTCCTCTCTCTTGCACGGCGTGTCATCTCTCCTCTCTCTCGCACGACTGCACGCAGGTAATTACATGATGTATCCTCTCATGCATTCATTCTTTTTTTGTTCAGATGATAATTTGTACATCATTTATTAGGAAAATAATGCCGAGACAACGACACAGAGCTAGTCATGGTGGAAATTCTGCGCACAATGTGTTGCCAGACCTTCCCCCACCACCCCAACCATACCATCTTGGGCCGGTGTTGGCGGTCGTTACGGCACATTTTTGACCACCAATTCTCAGGAATAAAAGAGGTTCTATGTACCATTTCATGCACTTAAGTTTATTTCTAATAAAAGTTATACGAGTTTTAGTGAATATCCAATGTGTAGGTACTATATCGACAAATATGTGCAAAAATGGATAAATGTGGCGAATTCGGCCAAACCACTTGGTTCGGCCCGGTTTACCCCCTTAGCCATGCACATTACATGAAGCAAAGCACTACCGGAAGGCCGCATGCGCAAAGTCCACATTAACGATGACGTAACAATGATGGTGCATGCCACGTGGACAAATGATGTCACCAATCCGGGGAAACAAGCACACCCCGGCCAGCTGGAGCCACTCCAAGCCGTCCAGAGCAAAGACGGTGCAACGGAGGGCCACGGGGGCTGTGGGCCAATTCGGCCGAACCAGGTCAATTCGGGCAACCTGGAATCGACCCACAACCAACCGCAGGACGCAATCAGGAGCGTAGAAATGAGGTCGGTACAAAAGGGACGGTACGGCTGAACTGAGGGAGTTTGACCGAACGGACCAATTCGGCCAAAACCCCCTGGTCCGGCTGAACTGGCCGGGCACAGCCACTCGGTCTCTTGGATGACACTCCTCCTCCACTGCCTTCAAGCCCCTATAAATTCAGTGGTCCAAGCCCCGGTTCAACACACACCAAGCCAAGGAGCTCCACTCTCTCATTTGTTCTAGTAGAGTTAGGATAGTTAGTCTGGGAGTTAGAGTCGAGTCGAGTCGAGTCGAGTTGTGCCTCGAAGGTTTCGGAGTCGTCTTTAGAAGCTCTAGTATAAGCTCTTGTATCTTTTTTTTCTATAAGACTTTGAGTTATCAATATAGTTCATCTTTATCACTTTGTCTGAGTTATTTACATCTTGCCTCTACTTTGCTCTAGTTGCAAGTATTTCGTATTTAGACTATAGTCATTGTGATTCTAGTTCTTTCAGTTATTGTTTAAGTCTTTGCCTTAGTGGTTCTCCGTTTCTGCTCAATACTTGTGAGTTGTCACTGGGTATTGATAGGATATGACACCACGAGACAGGTTTAGGGACTGCTCATTTATTTTACTCATTTATCTATATGGTTTACATGAATATGTTTCATTTCTCAAATAAGGTTTATTGCAATGTTAATCTAACATTAATAAAAAAAATTCCCCATGATCAAACCCGGTGTTCAAAGGCTGTGTATTAAACAACATATATCAAATAGTATATTGGTGGACAATTTGATGATCAATCATCCCAAGGCCACCTGACAATAATAACTCCACAACTTAACCTAACACTGGAGTTTCAGAGGGAGGAGAGAAATGAGTTTTAAAGTCATCTATTAAAGTCATGAAGTGCTTTTTACCACCTTTTGTCAACACACCATTCATCTCGCACAGATCGAAATGAATTAAGTCTAGAGGTGTCAAGTTCCTCGCCTCAGCCGCGAAATGAGGCTTGCGAGGTTGTTTTGATTCAACACACATATGACACTTAGAATTTTTGACTAAGGTGAATCTCGGAATTAAGCTCAGGTTTGCAAGACGCATCATACAACCAAAATTAACATGACAGAGTCACGAATGCCAAACATTAGATTCAGTATTAACGTTTGCAGCATGGTTCACAACTTTATTACAATTGTCTGATAAAGAAAAGCGGAACAAGCCTCCGCTATCATAACCTTTTCCAATAAAACTTCCAAATTTAGAGATTACACATTTATTAGATTCAAAGACTAATTTAAAGCCGTCTCTACACAGAAGAGACCCGATGACTAAGTTCTTTTTGATGGTGGGGACATGCTGCACGTTCTTTAGTCGAACGGTCTTTCCCGAAGTAAGCTTCAGATCGACCGAACCAGCACCAAGAACACGCGCATGTGATCCGTTCCCCATCAACACAGAGGAAGACCCGCCTGCCTGGTAAGAAGCAAACAAGGAAATGTCAGCACAAACATGAATATTAGCACCAGTGTCAATCCACAATTCGGGTGAATGACATACTGAAAGAACTATAGGTAAAAGATTACCATATCCCGATGTTCCACCAGTCTCACTAACAACCATGTTGGCACTGCCACCATTGCCGCCATTGTTCTTGTCCTTGCGGTGCGGGCACTTTGCAGCAAAGTGGCTCGGGCTACCACAACAATAACAATGCCCCGTCGGCGGTTTCTTCTTCTTCTTGAACTGAGCCGTCTGATTAGCCTTTGTCTGGTTCTGTTGCGGCTTGTTCTTCTTTTTGTTGGATGCATTGAAGTTCTTCTTTTGCACCAAGTTGGCACTATAAGATCCAGCAATCCCTTTACCACGTTGGTCTTTTGCCCTCGCCTTCTCTTCCACATCAAGAGTGCCGATGAGATCGACAATAGTAAACTCTTGTCTCTTGTGTTTCAGAGAGGTCGCAAAATCCTTCCAAGAAGGTGGCAACTTGGAGATAATACCTCCAGCCACAAACTTGTTAGGCAACCGACATGGAGCATCCTTGCTATAGTTCTCAAGATCTCTAGCCAGCGCCTGGATCTCATGGGCCTGCTCTACCACAGGACGGTCTTCAACCATCTTGTAGTCATAGAGCTGTTCCATGACATACAGCTCGCCACCAGCATCAGAGACCCCAAACTTAGCCTCAAGCGCATCCCAAACATCTTTGCCACTTGGCAGCAAGAGATACGTGTCCACAAGGCTTTCAGCGAGAACACTCATCATGGCACCTCTAAACAGGTTATCGACCGCCACGAAAGCCCGCTCCTCCTCTAGAGTGAACTGTTCGGGCTTCCCCTGTATGACATGCATGATGTTCATCGCTGTCAACCACAACGTGACCCTCTCGCGCCAACGTTTGTAATTTGACCCATCGAAAACATTTGGTTTGATTGATGCGGCAAAACCAGCTACCGAAAGTCTATTATTAACATAAGGTTTTTGGATGGTTAGAAATTTAGGCATCATTCGATATATTTTAATTCCATAAATTAGCAACAAATTCATGACAATAGTGAGTGATCCAGTGGTAACATAACATGTGCGAGTGTTCAAGTTAAATCTCCTAAATAACATGAACAACATGAGAAACCGAAACCAGAACAAAACGATGCTCAGGATGTATCCAGAGGCGGGGCCGGTACCGGAAGCACCGAATGCGCCGTCACCAGCTGGAGGAATAGTGTTAACCATCCTCGACTGGCCTTGCTTGAAGTAGTCGATCTGGTTCGGTGCAGTGGCGAGTCAATGCAGTGGAGTCCCTCGAACGGTCACCGGGACGTAGTCGTTCACGTGAGGAAGACGACCCACCAGGAAGTAGTCGTTCGGGTTGACAAAGTTGGCCACCAGGAAGTAGTAGTACATGTTGACGAAACCGGCCACCAGGAAGTAGTCCTACGGATGATGAAGTTAGCCGCCGGGAAGTAGTCGTTCACAGCAGCGAGCAGGCACGTACTCGTACGCTCCCCAAAAAACTTATCGCCTGCCTATCCCGAGCAGGACCACTTGGCAGGGAGGTTCGGAGGCAACTGCTCACGCAAGCAGAGTGCGCGCAAAGCTTGCGTTGGGAATGCAAGAGAGCAGCAAAAACATGGAGAAGAGAGAGGTCTCCTGAAAGGAGTACCAGAGAGGGAGAGTCTACTTTTGTGTTCTGGCTGTGGGAGAGAGCTCCTCTTATATAGGCGACCAGAGGAGACATGGAGAAGAGAGAGGTCTCCTGAAAGGAGTACCAGAGAGGGAGAGTCTACTTTTGTGTTCTGGCTGTGGGAGAGAGCTCCTCTTATATAGGCGACCAGAGGAGGAGGATGCAGCAATGACCATAATGACGTCAGTTACTGGTCAGCCCAATAATGTCATTAAACGTCATCAGTTACTCTCAGCCATTAAATCGGCAGTAATGGTAACGTTTAAGACTCAATCAATGTCATTTGTGGCAAAAGGTTCATCACACAGCACACGCAGAGCGGCTCGGCTCGGCGAGCGAGCGCGCGTGGCACGCCCTTCTCCTTTTACCAACTTCACAAGTGGTCCACAGTTGGTCCACTATTTAAGTTGGTTAGGATTCCCGTTAACTCTCCATCCGGGATTTAATTCCCTAGCATTTATTAGTGGACCTTTAATTCTTTGATTAATTGAGACTTAAATGGGTCAAGGCCCAATTAATCTAAGAGTCCAATCGTAGGAGCCAGTTTCACAAGGCTGGAACTATTCCTACCTGTCCTGCCACAAAATAAATGATTGTTGTAATTCTACTAACCTCAGTTGCATGCTAAAAACTGTTTGCTATCCACCAAATCTAATACACGGGAACACGATAAATGCTAAAATAAAAACTTTACGAGGCCGCCACAGTTTATTCTTTTCATTCTTTCTCTATTTACCACATTATACAAAACCTATTACATGATGACTTTGCTTATATATATAATCCTGAGTTCAGGACTAGCCAAAGAATTACTGAACGTGATGTACTCTCTCAAAATAAGGAAACAATGTATTCTGGCTCGGACTTTATTTTACCGACCAATTCCGTGGACCTATAAATCTTCATAGAAGGACAACTAGCAAGTCAACAACCATCTTTGCTAGTAATTCCTAACATAAGTAGGACCTGCTCGATCTTCTACTGTAATAATACAGACTCAACCATGTCACTAGTGCAATACGTACTCCAATCCCATGTTGGCACATCCATGCAATACATGCTACACTCACGCAAGCTATAACCGTATCATTAGTACTTCTCCTATATGTTAATTCAAAACCTTCGAAAAACAAGATTTATGCCATCATTCACCCACTTAATATCATGATGTCTTCACAAATCTCCAATCTTCCAAAGTATCTCACACCCATAAATGCGGCCGGCCGGGCTCCTCTACGACTTGCTGAAACACACACTTCATCCAAGATGATTGGGTATTGCAAATAATGTCACTTTTCATGTTTCACCAAACCTATACATCCACTTTCACCACCACAAAATGTCCATTAATGTCCACAACCATCACTGAATTGAAGCATTCTTTTTTTTTAGTTGATCACTAAAACATACTTGATAGTTACTTCGTTGCCTTCACCTCAGTTCAGGCAGTCAATTCACTGCGGACACATCTTCACGACAATAGACTGATTGGATTATCGGAACCAAGGCACACATCTAAGCTAGAGGAACGAAGGTTCTCTGCACCCTTGTTCTTTTGTTCTACATAACCACCAAACATTTTCCCAACTACATGAAGCACACCGTTTCCAACACATAGCCATCAAGGTCGGTTAGGTTCGATCAGGCCATGTTTCAAGGGGGTAACATTTCCCAACCCCTTCAACAATAAAAAGTACCCCGACCAACCTGATGCAACCAATTTATTGATCATGCATTCCTGATGCCGCTCATTGCCAAGGGGCGATCCTACTTGTTGGCTTGACCAAATTAGGAAGGAAGTAAAAGGGTCATGAACACCGAGTCACGTGATTGTTGGCTTGAGCTCGTCGAGCTGCAGAGGAACCGAATTCCAAAAGATAACCCATTGGCCATAGTTTATTCTTTTCATTATTTCTCTATTTACCACATTATACAAAAACTATTACATGACTTTGCAGAGTTGTGCGTACCAAGGAGAGCAGAAAAGAAATTAAATGAGATAATACGCTACTTAAACAAGTAATATGGAGAAAAGCATCCTTAGTATGCCAGGAAGCTTTGTTGAGAGCATCTTCAAGAGTGACTAAAAAATAAAGTCCAAAAATTATTGGCCACATAAAATATTCACTCTTTCAACTGCTCCTAAAAAAATAGTTCTAAAAATGATTTAACTGCTGCCACATCATCATACCCGGGTCTATCAGTTGATTTTCCCCTCCGAAAACGTAACTCAAGATTTTTCTTTTTTTGGTAGTTTGTTGTGTGGGATTGGAAGTGCTACAAAAAGAGATAAATTTAACTTAAGATGAAGTAAATATTGGACATATAAAAAATTAGAATCCATATTAAACAATTGTTGGAGCATTTTTAATTTTTATTTTTAAAACTAATTATTGGGAGTAGTTTTTAGCCCGGCGAGGTGCTGCGTGTACCAGGCTGACAACCAGGGCTGCAACCAAACAGATAGCCAGCAGAGTCCAGGCAACCTTCAAGCCGGGCAATTTGTCCTATCTCCGTCCTGGTCATACCTGTGATGGATTCCCTTCCTTCAAAACGAATGGTCATGATGAGTTGTTGATTTCGTGCTCGCTAGCGACGTAACGAGTGCATTTACCGAAATAAATCTGTGACATACGTACACTGAACGTTTTTTCAACACCGAACTCTAGCAGATAACCCCGAAGCTATCACGCTCAAGCTAATTTCTCCCGAAACCCCGTCCAAAACCCGCCGCCGCCGCCGCCATGCTCCGCCGCCTCCTCCTCCACTATGCCCGCCGCCGCCGCTACTCCTCCTCCTCCTCCGCGGCCGCCGCTGCCGTGCTCCTCTCCACACCGACCTTCACTGTCTTCGGCGCCAACACCGGCGTCGGCAAGACCCTCGTCTCCGCGGGCCTCGCCGGCGCCCTCCTCGCCTCCCGCTCCCCCTCCGTCTCGGCCGTCAGCTACCTCAAGCCGCTCCAGACCGGCTACCCTGCCGACTCCGACGCTCGATTCGTCTTCGACAGGACCCCCGCTCTCCTCCGCGCCTCCCCCTCCTCCTCCCCCCACGCCACCCGCCTCGTCGCCTCGTGCCGCACCCTCTTCCCGTCGCCCGCCGTGGGGGCGGAGGCGGGACCCCTCCCCGAGAGCCAGGAGAAGGTGGTGCCCTACGGAGGGGATGGGAGCGGGACTGAGGAGGAGACGAAGGTGCTCGCGTGCAGAACGGTATACGCGTGGCGGGAGCCGGTGTCGCCGCACCTGGCGGCGGAGAGGGAGGATATGGCGCCGCGGGACGACGAGGTCAGGGGGTGCGTGGAGGAGTGGCTGCTGGAGGAAGGTGTGGGGGAGGTGTGGAAGGTGCTGGAGACGGCCGGCGGAGTCGCCAGCCCCGGCGCGTCCGGCACGCTGCAGTGCGACCTCTACCGGTGCGTGCCGTTCCCCTTGCAGCTCGTTCTGTTATCGATTTATTTGGCGTACCTTGTTTCCTTGTTCGGTGTTAAAACGAAAATGACATTTGGGTTTAGTTTGTTTCCTGGGGTTGTGCACTGTATTCAGCGTCAAGATAACTGATCTGATGTCTGTGTTTCGTGTTCTCTATCTTAAGATTAGTTAATGGAAGCACCTTGCTAGACTCTTCTGTGGAAATTGTTGTCCCAATAGTAGTCTGTAAGATGGTAGCATGCAAATTGGAAATAGTAGTCAAGGCTAATGGGCGTGGATGCACTGACATCAGATGGCTATTGTTGATTGCTTGCAACTCTTGACAGACCTTTTAGGCTACCTGCTATTCTTGTTGGAGATGGGCGTCTAGGTGGCATTTCATCCACTTTGTCTGCATATGAAACTTTGTTGCTCAGAGGGTATGATGTCGGTGCGGTTATTTTGGAAGACCGTGACTTATCAAATGACACATTCTTGCTTTCTTACTTGAGAAACAGGTTCACATTCTTGACCATCCAGTTAATTCTATTAATTTATTAAATGAATGGTTCCACTGCTCTATTTTTGTTGAGATATGACAGCTTTCAACTCTTTATTGATTTTGTTGTTTAGGGTGCATGTACTTGCCCTGCCGCATATTCCTGAAGATCCTTTAGATGACCTGACTGATTGGTTTTCTGAGTCATCGTCAGTTTTTAATTCGCTTAAGGATGCCCTGCAATTATTTCATTCGAGAAGAATTGAGCGATTAAACAGCATGCAAAGAAAATCAAAGGATTTGCTGTGGTGGCCTTTTACCCAGCATAATCTTGTCCCTCAAGATTCTGTTACAGTAATTGATTCACGTTGTGGTGAGAATTTTTCTGCATACAAGGTTTGTCGTACTAGTTCTACTCTATGTTTCTTTTTTTCTTGAAAAAGAAAATTGTAATGAAGTTCTGGTTGCGCAATTAGGTGGTCTTAACAGTGAATCCATTGTTTCTTAATATTGACGTAGATTAAAGACAACAAGATGATGCTTGTTCCGCAATTTGATGCATGCGCAAGTTGGTGGACTCAAGGGCCTGATTCCAACTTGCAGGTGTAGTCCTCACATCTCCTGCAGCATGTGTAATTTCTCGTTTATCTTATTTCTCTATGAGAACTCTGTTTTAAACTGTTTTATCGCTAAAGTTGTGTATTTCAACTTTTGACAGGCAATTTCGTAGCCTAAACTTGTACTGGAATTTTTTATGGCAGTTTTTGTAGCCTAAAGCCCTAAACTTCTCTTTGCTCATTAGATTGAACTTGCAAGAGATATGGGTTATGCTGCTGCAAGATATGGTCATGTGATGTTTCCAGAGAATGTTCATGAACCTGCTCTTCGTTCTGCAGAATATTTGCTTGGAGGAGTTGGCAAAGGTTTTCCTTCTACCTTATTAACTTATACAGATTGTAACATTGCTCAATTCAAACTTCATGCTACTCTGATGAAAATTGATATGAAAATTGACGTGGAGCAGAGAGTACATCTCAGCTTCCAAATTGTCTACTTTTTCTTGGATATATCTAGAGCTTAGTGGCTGATGATAGTTGCGTTTACTGCAAGAAATGAGGCGATTATAAGGATGCCTGCATGAATCGAGACATGGTTATATGAGACATATCAATAGCTTAACTTTGTGCAATATAGCATTATATTGTGCCTTTATTTGTGTCAACTCTGTCCACATTGATGATAGCATTACTCTCATCGCATGCCTTTATTAGTGTCATAGTTGTGTTTTCTTTTTATGTCACAACTTCCCCTTTTTGTCAGGATGGGCTTCTCGAGTCTATTATTCAGACAATGGATCCACTGCAATTGAAATTGCTCTGAAGATGGCATTTCGTAAATTTTCACTTGATCATGGAATTCTAGCGGACAGTGAAAAGTGTATAGAGAAAGGAAAAAACATTCAGTTGAAGGTATGTTAATGGCACACTAAACATCCTTGCCATCCTTGCTTAATTTTATCAACTAAACAATTAATAAGTACGCTGCAAGGGATTTTTTTTATTTTTGTGGAGTAAAAATTACTGTTAATCTTTATTATCTGTATAAGTTAATAAGGCTTGAGTTTGTGGTTCACCAAAAATGCTTGTACAATTCTTCAATATTTCTATGAAATATTTTTTGTGCAATACTGTTAATGTTTATCAGAGAAAGTGCATTACTTAATATTTTAATATGAATGATGGACACGAAGAAAATAAGATCCTACAACATTTTTTCCAAGCTTCTTGTGGTGGACCGGTCAGAGCATTGAACTCGGGAGTCGTTGGAACTCCTGTCCCGACCCGGATTCAAAGCATGGCACCTTCTTAGAACAAAGCCTTGGGGGGAGTCTCCCCCAATGGTCGATTTTTTTTTTAAGATCTACAACATTTTTATCATAGATCCTAACATTGCTCTAGTTAAATGTGGATCAAATGGTTATTTTTGGATTCTCCCTTACTTTAGTTACATCTATTCTGAATTCTGTAAAATAACACTATGATTATGGATAGGGTGATGATTAAGGAATGTGGACATTGCATAAAGGACAAAAATAAAAGATAAACAATTAAATGGCAGCAAGTCAGATAATTCATTTAGTGGGTTATTAGAGTGCACTCTTGTATTCTGTAATTTAAATAAAAAGCCTACATTTCGCTTTGTTGCTTCATTCATGTCTTTATCTTATTGTGAAAGCGACTTTCATTAGCTATACATGTTGTGCTGCTCCCATCCCCACCCCACTCCACCCACTTCTTTTCAACCTTTCCCCTGATTCTGTTCTGCTCCTTTGCTGTTTCTCTTGTGTCCGCTTCAAATTATGATTCTATGATACCATCGTCACAGGTCTATGAATCCTTTGTAAAACTGGTATGGCCACCGATACTCTCCTTGGCAACACCAACGTCTTGCAATGCTGATGTTTTTCCATACCTCAATCCCTGTTGTGTTGATCTGTGACTCTGGGTGACCAAGTCTATTTGGTGATCATTTGAGATTTAGAAAGTCTAGTTGGATGTGGTGGTCAGGATTGTATGCCACAGCCATTCAGAACTCATTTCTGGCCTCATCAATGCCACTGTCACAGTGTCCCTGCCAGGAGCCCAGGACCAGAGACCAGCCTTCAATGCCAGCTAGCTGTACTCATTCCTTGAATGTGTTCTTCCCTGGCATTCACTCCATCTTAAACCCCTTGCAGCAACCATTCACCCCTCTGAACTCATGATTCATTTCATCTGTGCTGCTCTCCTCATCAGCTCCCACTGCATACGTGTAGGGAGATGGAATTGGTATAATGGATTGGTTGTATTGCATTGAGGCCTCGGCCGGTATATATAAGAGTACAAGACTTGAGGTGCAAGGCAACCCCGGATACATATGGCAGTCTACGATAGGAATATCTACAACTACCAAATATACTCTAACAATACGCCACAGCTAGGGAACTCACACGGTACATTTTAGATAATATGGTCTACAATGGCTAAAATTTTATACTAGTAATATTAAGTCAGCCGATAACACTAGAAAATGATCCTTGTGCACCACAATGTTGACATAAAAGATAATGTTATTGAAACTATTTAATCACCATTGGATGACTTGTAAATGGACCAACATTTTCTATAATAAAGACATGCAATGTGTTCGAGAAAAAAACTCACCATTAGATGATGAAAATGATGACTCTTCCTCTATGTTTACCTGATTTATCATATTCCATATTTTAATGAAATTGTTGAGTCTGCTTCCTGATTTGTGTTCTTAATAATTAGGTCCTTGCTTTAAACGGTTCCTATCATGGTGATACACTGGGCGCTATGGAAGCTCAAGCTCCATCAGCTTATACGTCTTTTCTTCAGCAGCCATGGTATGCCTGAATTTGAGCAATGTAGTTACTATGCCAGAAACAAGTGGACTAGGTGGCTTCATCACACCATATCTGGGCCACCCAAACTAACCTGCACTGCATAACACTCTTTTTACTGTACTGAAACTTTTGGACTTTTGTACTCTTCAGTTCTCCTTTTGAACTGTGCCTTTTTCTGTCTCTTTACTATGCTGAATGTCTAGGTGTTTATACTTTTCTGTACTAACATTTTTATGGTCTAATAGGATTTTCTTTTCTAGTTGTCTTGAGAACTTACTAAGACTGTTATGGCCAGTGGGCCGGCTGGAGGCCTAGGGCCCAGCCCGTGAACAGTACCCGTGGTACTGTAGCGGTGGGTACTGTAGGGTCGTCCTTAGATTAGGGTTTAGGAGAGTCACCTCTATTTAATAGAGGCCCCCTGTATCCAATTGGGTCAAGCAGAAGTAAAACCCTAAATTCTCAGAGCCTCCTCGGAGGGCGAGATTGGTTCTGCCTCTGCTGTCCGTGTTTATCAATCCAGTAAACTAACCATATCATCTTTGCCTTCCACCATTGATTTCTTCCTTTGCCCATCTCTTGTTGATCATGGGAGAATACATCACCAAAGCCGACCTTCAAGTTTTTGTTGGAAGAGTCACCACTGCCATAGATTCCATCATCGCATCCATGTCGACATCATCTGCCCCGACGGCAACAGCAACGGCCGCGACAACCGTGATTGCGCCAGCGGTAGCCGTTGCCGCGCCACCAGCAGCGCCGCCTGCGACTTCGTCCCTCACCATCGCGGAGATCCTCGCCAGGCTCGACTCCATCACCGCAGCTCCACCAGCAGTCGTTGCAATACACCTGCCGCCCAAGTCTGCAACAACCGCACTTCAAGCTGGGACATCACCTGCTTCGGCCGCAGCGACAGCACCACCTCCGTTTGCAGCACCCATGGCGAAGCAGCTGCCGTCGGGCAGCGACCTCGCTTCGCGCTCGCTGCTGCAAGATGCGCATCGCGGCCGCGAATCGGAATCAGAGTGCGAGCACGACGGCGGTGAGGAAAACCGCATCAGCGCCCTCCCCGTCCCGCTCCTCGGTCTGCTGGGAAAGATGACCCGCCCCGAGCTCACCCGGATCGAGATCCGCATCCAGGCCAAGAGGTACGACGGTGGGATCTCCACCGCGCAGGTCTCCTCGCTCCTCCACGCCGCCGCGGAGCGCAAGCCGGCCGAGCTCGTCTTCGACGTCGGCTGCGGGAACGACGACCCCCTCCTCTTCGAGCTGCCCTGCTTTCCGCTGGCCACCGCCATGAACCTCCAGATCTGGGGGGCCAGCTTCTCCCTGTCGCCGCCGGCGGCCGGCGCCTTCATCAAGATCAACTCCCTCTTCTCATCGCCGCCAGGTGTAGCCTATACGGCACCAGCGTCTTGGAAGATCGAGTTGGCCACACCAGCATCTACAGTCATCATGCGAAGCTATAAAGACCTTCAGTTTAATCGATGTGAGCAGTTCTTTCGAGCCGGAGGACCGGAGGAACATTTATCTCTTCGAGCTTTAGGCTGGGGTCCTCCTGCATCCCTTGATGGTGGATAGGGTCAAAATTTATTTTTAGTTATAAATAAAGAAATATTGCCGAGATGTGAAAGGCTTATTTCAGAGTCGTTTTAGGCTACGTTTGTACTGAGTCAGGTGTCTGCTGTTCTGCACTTTATCCCAGCTCGAGGACGAGCTGTCTTCGAGGCGTGGTGAAGTGTTATGGCCACTGGGCCGGCTGGAGGCCTAGGGCCCAGCCCGTGAACAGTACCCGTGGTACTGTAGCGGTGGGTACTGTAGTGTCGTCCTTAGATTAGGGTTTAGGAGAGTCACCTTTGTTTAATAGAGGCCCCCTGTATCCAATTGGGTCAAGCAGAAGTAAAACCCTAAATTCTCAGAGCCTCCTCGGAGGGCGAGATTGGTTCTGCCTCTGCTGTCCGTGTTTATCAATCCAGTAAACTAACCATATCAAAGACTTGAGCACACCCCTGTTGTTTTTCAACCTCCTGTCTTGCTGTTGATTATGTCAGTATGTAAAACCAGAATCAGTTACACGAGATTTCTTTTGTAGGTACTCAGGTAGGGGACTATTTCTAGATCCTCCAACTGTGTATATTAAAAATGAGACGTACAATCTTTCTTTGCCCCAGTCAATGCCGCATGATCCAGAGACATCTGGTGATACATGTCAGTGACTTGTGTTTAACATGTCTGATTTGATTCCTAGTGGGTTTTTATTTAACTTGTTCTTTGATTGAAAATTCAGCCTTTTCTTCACAAGCTGAAGTCTTTTGCAAGAGCAGGGACAAATCATCTGCTGCTAATTTATATTTGTCCTATATAAAACAGCAACTATCAGAATTTTCTCTATCAAGTAATTCAGAGTATCTTGGAGCACTAATTATAGAACCAGGTAAATAAATTTTCGCCCTTTGAACTTTTTGCAATTATTCCATTGTTATTTAGTTTATTTACCATCTTTTTCATACTAACGGCTACCAAAATTTCAGTACTTCTCCCTGTTATTTACTGCTTTCACCTCACTATCTCGTGTTTGTGTAGTAATACAAGGTGCTGGCGGAATGCTCATGATAGATCCTCTTTTCCAGCGAATACTTGTCAGTGAGTGTAGAAGTCGAAAAATACCTGTCATATTTGATGAGGTATTTACAGGATTCTGGCGTCTTGGTGTGGAGGTATATGACTATCTTTTCAGTGGATAGAATAAGATACGAGTTTTGTTTGTGTTTTTGATAATCTTGATAACTTCTCTTTCAGTCTGCTTCAGAGTTACTTGGGTGTTTACCAGATATCGCTTGCTATGCAAAACTGATGACTGGGGGAATTGTACCATTAGCTGCAACCTTGGCAACAGAGGAAGTTTTTGAGTCCTTCAAAAGTCACTCCAAGGTAGTATCTTGCATACTTGGCATCACCCTTCTTGATACATGATCTTTGATGTTATGTATAAAAGGTATCACAATGAATATGACATTACAGGTTAGCACTGACATTTTTTTAATGGTCCAGCTTACAGCGCTCTTACATGGTCATTCCTATACTGCTCATGCCATGGGCTGTGCTGCAGCACTAAAAGCTATCCAGTGGTACAGGGATCCATCCACCAATTCAAACCTTGATGCTAATCATATGAAGCTAAAGGAGGTATGAAATATGCTGATAGAATAGGTAGAACTGGTATTTTTAGATAACAAACATTTGGATAGACTAAAACTTTGGTTGCTGGTCATAGTCATGGGATCATTGCTCCTTGAGTACTTGGTAAGTCTCTTTGTAAACATCTTTTTGCTCCGATAGGTGTTGTATGAGTCTTCTTTGACTCTGTTTTCTGCTTAATATACTGATACAGCTCTCCTGCGTGTCCGAGAAAAAAAAAGTAGACTAAGGCTATGGGTTTGTGAAGTTTGCTCCCTTTGTGTGTCCTTGCCTTTTGGATACATACGGTGCTGCTACATAAGTACATATCTTTCTTGTTTTGATGCCATGGTACTTAAAATCAAGGGTATCTGTAGTTGGTGGGATGAGAGAGCGTTTGGTAGGCCATCTAGGCATGCTGGATGGAGTAAGGGCAGCCACAGTGTGGGCATCGGTGCCCAGAAAAAAAGCCCCCGCAGCAAGTAAATGGGCATCGATGGGAAAGAGCTGCAGTGTTGGGGCGTCGAAAGCATCACCGTGGGCCCCGTCAGCCTACCATCTGCTGTTTACTTTTCAAGGCCCAAGTCTGTTGATTTTGCACGGTGCACAGCAGCTAAACTATTTTCTATTCAATGAGCATCGGTGTATAGAGTCCTCGGTGCCAGAATTTTTGTTTCAACCATTGATGGTTGCAGTGTGCAAACCGGTGCTCCAATGGGAGAGAGAAAATTGGAGCATCGCTTTTTTTCCCACTGTGGGTGCTCTAAGCTAGCACCTTTTTGTTGGATGAGTCCATCCACCTTGTCTTGTCATGATCCTTAGTGAATGATTGGTGATAATTAGCGCCTTGTATTACTAGTTATTATATTTGTTATTGTAAGATTGTGGTTAATAAGTGTCATGGTATTGATCAGTATATAATTGAATTGGTGTGTTGATTAGAATTTGATTCGTAATAATAACTAGAATGTTTTTATGTTAATTAAGAATTATCCTGATAAGATTAGCATTGATTTGCAGGTGTGTGTTGATCAGTATATCTTAAATTAAGAGATATGGTTAATTATTCTCATCCCATCCACCCTCATCCCACCAGCCACACCCAAAAAGAGTGTTCTTACATCCACCTAACCAAACAAACTTCTTAGATGGCCTCTCCAAAAACATGGATGACGACCTTTCAACCTTGCCCTCGAACCGAGCACACCCAATTGTGACACTTTATTATACAAATATAATATGATTTGAAGGAGCACGTCTCTTATCTTAACATTATACCACCAATTCATACGTGCAATTATGCATTTTAAAAGACATCCGACAATGTTTAAGCTTTATTTGCAGCTATGGGATGGTGCACTTGTGAAGCAGTTATCGTCACTACCGAATGTGAAAAGACTAGTCTCAATTGGGACTCTGTGTGCAATTGAGCTCAAGGCTGAGGGATTTGATGCTGGGTATGTCACTTACCAGTCTTATAGTTGTTAAGCTTCACTGATGAGTTTTTAGTATTTTCCTTTTCATAACACAACTTCTCGAAGAGCATCTGATGATGATCAGTTTGCCATTGTTTCTGCTAGCAAATATTTTTCTGATTATAAAAAACCTAATTATATTGAATGTATATTTGTGATCCCAATATAAAAAGTATCTTATATGGCCAGCTAACTCCCTGACAATCCAACAAATATTTTCTTTTCTCTTGAACACGCATGAGAACTGCTTATCATGACACACCCCACACTCACAAACCCACTTAATACCAACTAGAGATAATCACCTATTACCCTTGAAGCAACTAGTATTTGTAACAAGCCTAGTAACTGATCTCCTGACGCTAACGGGACAGATAAGGAATTCTAGCCTGATCTTCTGTAGAGCTAACAGTGCTGGTTCCTGAGCACCAGCCTCTGCCAGAGGCTCAGAATGGCTCACTTCTTGCTTCTTCCTCACTTGATACTGGATGCCATATATAACAGATTGATATACACAATTGCGCTAGATTCACTGCAAATAATGATGGAACATCTGGCCCGTCCCTTCATCAGTATAGTAACACAGACTTGGCGCTTTCTGCTGTACCACTGAGTGCACTTTGGTTCTAGCTTGATTTCCCTATGGTGCATTATGTGGCTTAGTTATGGCGCATAGAAGTTCTTACGGTTTCGGTTTTGGAAAAAGGAATCTTGCTTATTACTCACCATAATGCTGGTTTGTGCTGTTCACTCTGCAGGTATGCATCACTCTACGCAAGTTCCTTGGTACAACAGCTCCGCAAAGAGGACGATATCTATGTCAGGCCCCTGGGCAACGTGATATACCTCATGTGTGGCCCGTGCACTCCACGAGATAGTTGCTCTAGACAACTCCTCAAAGTACACCACAGAATCTGCCTTCTCAATTGAGCCCACTGAGTGAGTAATTGCGAGAAGATGTCGGAGTCTGGACAGCCTTGTGGCAACTTCAGTACCAGGCCGCGGTAAAGAACTAAGAAGTCTCCTCTGGCTCGAAAAGCACGTGGCTTCCTGCAGAATATACTTGGGGCCTACTGCGGAGAGATTGAAAACCTTCCATGTTGGGATACTAAATTGTGTTCACCATTGAATCCGAAGCTTGTTCCAATGCATGTTCAAGAAAAACTTTGTTCTGATGCAGATGAGCAACCTAATTTCTGAATTTTTCGATGTGTTTATTATTGATCGGGCTGTTTTAAATCCGGGATAACATGTTCTCGTGATGGAAAAAAAAGTTGATATGGTATGGACCCATTGCATTGTTGGTTCTGGTTTAGTTTTGGTTATCTCCACGCTTTGTGTATGTTCAGGTGCAATGCCAAGGTTTTGCAATATTAGTTGTAAAAAAAAGGTTTTGCGGTATTAAAACGTTGCGTGCTTTGGAAATAAGAAAAACGTATTCAAGTTCAAGGTGCAAAATATATAGATATGGAGAGGAAAAAAATATCCATGGCCAATGGAGTCGTTCTGATTTGATTCCGTTCAGTTTCTTGCGTGGTAGTGTAAACATATCAACGTCTTTGGTTTGTAATGCGTGGAATTGCATTACTACCCTAAAATCTGGAGTTGTCATTTACCGTTAAACACCACAAAGTTCTGCGAGTTAGAAAAGGCGAGAAGGGTAAGCTTGCAAAATAATAAAAATATAAATAGTATCCACTCACAAAGTTGTACGAGTTTGAAAAGGCGAGGAAAAGGTTCAAGGTTGCTAAATAATGAACATAAAAAAAAACTATTCACGCCTAGTGGGACTCGAACCCATAATCCCCTGATTAGAAGTCAGACGCCTTATCCATTAGGCCATGGGCGCTTTTTGAATTTTTTGCACTATTTCATTATAAATTAGATGTGTGTAACAACTAGTGTAACATGAGTTCATTTTGATCTACAATGATGGAAAATAAATATCCCGGAGAGAAAAAAACGAATGTTACATGGTATGGACATCACATAAATGTAAACATGTCTCCCCCAACATGATGTACCTTCGAAAATTCAATTTAATCAAGCATCTCTGCCTCACCCAGCTAGCTAGATACATAACATGACAACATATAACAACACTGTGCCTCTGGATGAAATTCTTCCTTCACGTATCATCATCCGAACAAATCATAAATACCGAGCGATGCACAGGCTGTTTTGGTCACACTGCTTGTTGCTGCTGCTGTTGAAGTTGTTTCCTTAGATCCTTGCGGAGGATCTTGCCTGATGGTGCCTTGGGGATCTTGTCGACGAAGATCACCTCGCGGACCTTCTTGTAGTAGATCACCTAGAAAAGGAGAAGGATCCATCAGATCTAGCAAAGGACAGCATATGTATTTCTAGCTTTATCTGGTATATCTGCTTATCGAACTTCGCGTTGCTTACATTCCTAGCATTCATATGTAGCATGATAACATAACCTCCAAAGAACAATGACGTTTTCTAGCACAAGAAAAGAATACTACCTCCTTTGCCACGAATTGCTTCACGTCATCTTCACTGAGCTCACTCCCCTCAGCCTTGGTCACAAAGGCAACCGGGATTTCTCCGATTTCTGGCTCGACTTGTTTCCTGCAATGATCATGGGTACCACATATGCCATCTCAATGACTGAAATACAAGTGCTAGTTCATGTAATAGCTGACCTATGCTCAGTTCAGCAAACGACTTCAGAGCAAGTGATGAGCTCAAATGATTACCCAACAATGGCGGCGTCCGCGATGCTCGGGTGAGTGATGAGCAGGGCCTCCAACTCAGCCGGAGCCACCTGGAAGCCCCTGTACTTGATGATCTCCTTGAGCCTGTCGACAATGAAGATCTCGTCATCATCGTCCACGAATCCGACATCACCTGTGTGCAGCCACCCCTCGGCGTCGATGGTGTACTTCGTAGCCTCCGGGTTGTTCAGGTAACCTGATCAGAAGCGAAGCAAAGGTTGGTGCTATTAAGTCTTCTAATCATGCGGAGTTGTTCAGATTGCAATAAAATTTCATTTAAAAATAGTACTACCTCCGTATCGAAATATTTGTCGCCGTTGACTTTTTCTTACAACTTTGACCATTCGTCTTATTCAAAAAATTATCACAAATATGTAAAAGGGTAAGTCAAGCTTAAAATAGCTACAATAGTAAAGCATGTGGCAAACAAAATGGATGGTACTTGCATAATATTTTGAATAAGACGAATGGTCAAAGTTGTAGAAAAAAGTCAACGGCGACAAATATTTCGATACGGAGGGAGTATTTAGGAAGACCCAAAACAATTTTGCGCTTGATAGGGTAAGCAATCTTACAACTTTTACCAACTAAACAGAATCATCGTACCAAAAGATGATTATGTAACAACTAGATTTTATTTGTTTCCGTTGTCCGAGTCTTTTCACTAGAGGTCATCAAACTTGGGCGGATTCATCTATTCATGTCCCGATTGATAATACACACTTATCGAGAACATATGAACATTTGCGATGACCTAACTGAAATTGACAAGTCCTGTCACCGACGTGCAAGAAGCTACCGAAAACAAACGTGGGCTGTGTTTAGATCCGTGAAAAAGGTGAAAAGGCTCACATCGGACATTGTAGCGGACTGTAGCTATTTTCGTTTGCTTGTGATAATTGTTGTCCTACCATGACGTAACTAGGCTCAAAAGATTTGTCTCGTCGTGTACATCGAAACTATGCAATTAGCTTTTATTTACCTACATTTAATGATCCATGTATGTGTCATTTGCTATATTTAATGTTTCAAAACTATGCAATTAGTTTTTTATTTACCTATATTTAATGCTCCATGCATGCATCATTTGTTATATTTAATATTTTGATGCGACGTCGATGTGATGAAAAGTTTGAAAAATTAGGAGGAACTAAACACAGCCCATATCTGTAGACCCCACTGTGATGGGTTCAGATTCAGAACACCCCATTCATGATGATTTATTTTAGTTATCACACTCAGGGCCAGGGAGACTTCCATAGCCAGACTGAAGCTGACATGTCTCAGCTAGATTTATTCATTTATGTTGCCTAAGCCCTTCTTTAGATCCCAAATTTAGCTCCTAAATTCCACTATATAAAAACAAGATTTCCATCACATCAAAATGTCGGCACATGTATGGAGTACTAAATGTTGATGAAATTAAAAACTAATTACACAATTTTGTTGTACTTTGCGAGACGAACATTTTAAGCCTAATTAATCAATATTTGAACATTTTTTTATAAATACAAACGAAATGTTATAGTGACGCATTTATTACAAAGCGTAAACATTGGGTCAAAATTTGACATCAAAATTTGGATCTAAACAAGGGCTAAGTCATAGTTGCCCCTCGTTCCAAACTGGATAGAAAGCTACGCATGGGAATGGAATGGTCCATCTCAACTTTGCAGGTGTATTAAGTCCAGGTCTGCGTCTAGCCCGCTAGGATTGAGACGCACTAACTTTTTCTATATTAAATGGAAGGTCCAACTTTCAACCTCTGAACTAACGAGACATTGCAAAGACCCATACAGAGTAGTTGGCAAATAAACACGCAATACCGTCTTTCTAAACCATTTTTGCAAAGGAGTGGCACAGCTCATATATTGTTTACCTAGATTTCCTTCACATTATCATGGTACGATAGTTTAGTACTTTACTCATACTCCCTCCGGTTTGGTAAAGAAAGTCGTTTAAGACAACGACACGGTCATCAAAGTACAACTTTGATTTTTCTTTTCTATACAAATATTTTCTTGGAAAGTTATATATGTATATTTTTATGAAAGTAATTTTCAAGACCAATCTATTTATATAATTTTCACATTTCCAAACTCAACGACTTAAATGTTATCCATGATTTATATTTTCATATTTGACTCAAACATTGTCCAAAACGACTTCATTTATCAAATCGGAGGGAGTATACGAAGTGACGAAGGATATGTGAAGCACTTA
This sequence comes from Echinochloa phyllopogon, assembly GCA_033239725.1. Taxonomy (NCBI): domain Eukaryota; kingdom Viridiplantae; phylum Streptophyta; class Magnoliopsida; order Poales; family Poaceae; genus Echinochloa; species Echinochloa phyllopogon. The sequence continues at coordinate 13,412,792 of BTCW01000015.1, read as the reverse complement.
TGTGCATGTACGCTGTTGGTGAACCACTTCTGCCTATCTTATGGTTCCAAGTCAGATTAGATCTAGGGATCTGTGGGCCAGTACATCCCTTCAATAAGTGGCTGAAGTCAACATTTGGAAGTTGGAACCAACGTTCAAGAGACCGAAGAATGGGATGTTCGGTACCTTTCATGATCTGTTGCCCCCTGATGCAGATCTCCCCGGGCAGGTTCTGGCCAAGGGACTTGCCGGTGTCGGGGTCGATGATCTTCAGCTCAGCGTTGCGCACCACCGTGCCGCAGGCGCCGGACTTCACCTTGAAGGGCTCCTTGGCGAACGCCAGGCACATGGACAGCACAGGTCCAGCCTCTGTCATGCCATAGCCCTGCATGACACACGGGAGGCAACATGGATGAGCTTCTCAGAAACTGCTGCAGGTGGAGATAAATATAGTCGAGATAGTTAAGAATAGACTAGGCTTTGTTTTATTCTCCAATGGCGCGGTTTGTGTGTGGTCGAATCCTAGAATGACAACAGTGCCAACTTGCTTGTACCAGTCAATATGAACCGTCCTTTTCATGTTTGCTTTCCTTTTGGAAAAAGATGATTGGATGGACATTTGAATTTTAATAAATTGTTTAGGTAGAAAGAAAGTCCAAAGAAGAATAATCAGAGCAAAAGCCAAGGTAGTCATACTCAGTACATAAAATTCCTATTAACGCTTTTAGCCAACTTCAAAGTTTCTCTGTCAAATAAACTTCCATCCTTGGCTTGTTAAGTTCTTTTTGGGAAGTAGAAAGTTAGTTTCACTTCATTGAGTTATATATATATATATATATATATATATATATATTCATTATAAAGTAAAGTCTGGAGAGAAGATGTCATACCTAGTTGTTAGGGCAATGTTTTTGTGACTGTTACACATGACAGAGTATCTGATACCGCCGACCCTCAATGTTTCACATTTGAAGACATGTTTGGATATACATAAGCGATTAAGAACGAAAACCTTGGGATTCTTGTTTTTTGGGGGAAAATTTCAGGAAAACAAAATCCCTGGGGAAATGACTTCACAGATAAAACGCAATATTGAGTCCGAGCAACAAAATCAATGAGCGAATGTATCATCATCACCACCACCATCACCAAACCATAGAACTACCGTACCAACTTATTACCAGCTAATTTAGATGCCAACTTCCCAACAACTTTGCGCCAATAGTTCTAAAGATCTTAACTAGTACTAAGCAAAATTTGATAGACTACTACCTTTGCAGCCTAAACATCGAACACCCATTGTGTAATACTATGTTAGTACAACACAAGAATAATAAAAAATGATTCTTTACTTTTGTCTTGAAAAATCAAAACAGAATTACAACATTTACGTTAGCAGTCTAGCCAACTCGATATTTTGCAAAATGTTGTCCAATGTGGATTAAAAAACTTTAATCCATCGCGCCAAAACTCCCCGTTAAATACATTTTCCACAAAAAACCTTTAACAAATCCGTGAGAGGAATTGACCGCTGGGACCAACCACATTGCTTATGTATATAGCACACCGAGAAAAAACAACCGATCGGTCAAAATGTGCAAACAGACGACGAGATCACATGGTTTGACCTACGCAAAATTCGACATCGTAATCTAAGCCACTCGAAGAACATCCAACGGCAACGCACACCTAATCGTACGCCTTGTCAATTGGGTAGGCACACTAAACTAAACTATCCCAGTGGCATCAGCAGCGCTCTCAAATTAATATTTATATTTAGTAAACAAAATAAACAGAAAAAAGAAATCTCAATGCAGTGAAAAAAAACAATAAAAATTCGGTGCGCGTCGGCGCGCACACGCACCTGTCCGAGCACGGCGCCGGGGAGCTTTTCCATGAACGCGTCCTCGATGTCCTTGCCCATGGGCGCTGCGCCGGAGAGCACCATCCTCACCGACGACAGGTCGTGCGCCGCGGCCTCGTCACTCTTCGCCACGGCGACCACGATCGGCGGCACCAGCGGCGCGATGGTGATCCGGTGCCTCTCGACGAGCTCCATCATCCTGGCGAGGTCGAAGCGGCGCATCACGACGATGGCGGCGCCGACGCGGAGCCCGCACATCAAGATGGTGTTGAGCGAGTAGATGTGGAACATGGGCAGCGAGCACAGGATCACGTCGCCGGAGTTGAACCCGATGTTGGGGTTGTCGCCGTCGACCTGCTGCGCCACGCTCGTGCTCAGGCTCCGGTGCGTCAGCATCACGCCCTTCGGGAGCCCCGTCGTGCCGGAAGAGTACGGCAGCGCCACCACGTCGTCGGGGTCGAACTCCGACTCCTGGCCGTCGTCGTCGTCGGCGCTGGTGACCTCGTCGTCGGGGACACTGGCCATGACGTCGTCCCAGAAGTGGAGGCACCCGTCGCGGCGGGCGTCGATGAGGACCACCGTGAGGGCGGCGCCGTCCTTGGTGGCGGCGGGGAGCTTGTCGACGGCCATGGACTCGGTGAACACGACGGTGGCGCCGGAGGCCGCGATCTGGTTGGCGATCTCGTGCGGCGTGGACATGGGGTTGGCGGTGGTGACGGCGGCGCCGACGCGCGACGCGGCAAAGAAGGAGAGCACGAACTCGGCCGAGTTGAGCATCAGGTTCATGGCCACCGCGCCGCGGCGGAGCCCGAACGGCGCGCGTCGGAGCGCCGCGGCGAGGCGGCGGGTGAGGCGGTCGACGTCGGCGTAGGTGAGGACGGCCCCCGTGGCGCCGTCGATGAGGCAGGGGCGGCCGGCAACCTCGGGGAGGCGCTCGAAGCAGTAGCGGTGCAGCGGGAGGGTGTTGGTGATGGCGATGTCCGGGAGCTTGGACCGGAAGATGATCTCCGGCGCCGGCGACGACGCCTCCTCCACCACGGCGGCGGCGGCGGCCACCAGCTCCGGCTGCTGCTCGGTGGACCCCATCGATCAGTGTCACGCCGGGGAACGGGCTTGGCGTGCTCTTTTGCTGAGGTGTTTGTGTGCGAGATTTGGGGCGTCCGGTGGTGCTACTTATTGTCTTTAGAGAAACGGAAATGATGCAGGGTTTGGTGGGAAATGACGAACTGCCAAAAGTGATGAGCGAGGGAGTGGTTAGTAAAATGCATGTTCCTCGAGGGGTGGTGGTGTAGGAGTGCATGTTGGATTAGAAGATGGTCATCGAGCTGTCTTGTCAGAAGGTCAAACGAGAGCTATTTCTTTGTAAGGATAAATTTTGCAATGAGTAAGACGGGAGCTGGCTAACCTGCAAAATTATAATTTCCGGATTTCTGTATGGGGGCCACGAATAGTTTTTTTAAGGGAACGTAATACAGATGGGCCCACAAGCATATACACTCACACTCGTACTTGTGAACAACTGAAGGAGACGGTACCGATTGGTCGATTGGTTGGTGTGAATTTAGGCTAGCTCAACCACCTCTACTGACAAATATCTTTTCCTTTCTTTTATCTACGTTAAATATATTATTTTTGTTCATAGTATTCTGTAATAATCATTTTTAAGTCTCTAACTTAAACGTATCTTTTGCATGCTCATCTCCTACGTAAGTCTTGTTTGGATCACCAGCTAATTTTTAGCTAGCTAATTTTAATTACAATAAATCCAAATACTAGATAAAGGCTTCCCAGCTAGCTGAAAACCAATTATCTAGCTAGCTGGTTGAACCTAGCTACTCACAGCTAACAAAGTTTAAAGTCGAAATTGTTTCTCTCTTGATAAAATCCCAGATGTACATTTAAAGAAGAACAGTATGATCAAAATCTCTTTACAAGTAACAATTAGTTGGTGAATCCAAACATTACTCCCTATCTATTTTTGTCCAGTTTACATTAGCTATTCTTTTAGTTATTCCCATCAGCCAGCTAATAAATTAGCTAGATGAATCAAACACGGACCTAGTGCAAACACACAAGCTCCCATGCCTCACTTTCTGGTTGATTGGATATGTGACTATGTCGGTGACATCGCGTTGTCATATTGTCACAAAGATATAGTACGTTCTTCATTACCCACAAAACCATTAATATTTCTCTTGTCATTATAAGTACTACATTCGTTCTCGAATATATATCGTTTAGGACAAGCTATTTAGTTTAAAAATGAACTAATTTGCTTGTCCTAAATGTCATATATTTAAAAACGGAGGGAGTACTTGATATGCATCATTGTCATCCACACCGCAACCATTTTTTAATTAATAATGTCTCATAGCGACCTAATTCTCTCGGTTGTAATCACCGTTGTTGAAGAGGAATCCCATGTAAAATGCACCAAAGTACCAAACTTAGATAAGAAAATGGGCACATACTTCTACGTAGACTAGGAATAGAAGCTGATCAACCGCAACCATTTGAAACAAATCAGATTGTTGGGGGATAAATTTTGGCAGGCTGAACCTCCGGAATTACGGGCCATAATGCTTTGGGAGTGAAGCATTACAGGCCATAACCTTCGAAGCTGTAGAATCCTCAGCGGCGCGAAGCTACCATAAGCAAAGGTGAAGAGGTTGAAGGTCATCTGTCATCTCGGTCGCAGGAAATCATCCATGGAAGGCTCAGTTACTTGGACGAAGGTCAAGGGAAGCTGTTGTTGACGAGGCGAACCAAGGGGACACCTTCGTTGTTCTCAATGAAGGACCGGGGCAGTGATAAGTGAGTCGTAGCTAAAGAAGGATCATCCAACCTTTGCGTCGGAGGTACGACGAAGCTCAGTGAGAAGCGGCGTGTATGTCGTGACCAGTAGCAGTAGTTAAATCGTACACGGTATTGTATGAAAATTACCCTCTTGTCCCCCGTTACATAATGTGATTAAAAGGTAGTAGTCATAAGGTGGGGTCATGACAAGATGGATTGGTGTAAATCGAGTGTTTTGTAACCCCCTATAAAAGCGAGGAGACTTCCTCCTTTTGGGGATTGCATTTGAGGAATCAAATTGAGAATTGTGATCATACTGCTGGTTTGCGTTTTCTGGTAAAAATATAAACCAACACAGATCAACCGTGTGGATTGGATCGGTGATGTGCACGTTACATTTTTGTTTGTTTCTTTCTTTTTTATTCTAATATGGTTCCTCTTCTTTGTCATTGCAAGTGATTTGACCAAGGAGCATGGCAAAATCACTAGCCACTAGCTCACCTCACATTGAGCTATTATATATATATATATATATATATATATATATATATATATATGTGTGTGTGTGTGTGTGTGTGTGTGTGTGTGTTAATTAAATCAAGCAGAAAGGGTTCATGACTTCATGTTCACTTGCATATACATTGACTTCTCGTTAACCATAGCGCTCGCCAATGGGCAATGAAGCATACTCATGGGCATATATTTTTATAGCAGGAATCTCTTGCACGGTAGACAAGTGGTGAATATCATAACAACATGTCACCATGTCTACCTCAAAATAATCTCTGAATTTCACAGTGCCCCCTTTGGTTTACTAATTTTAGTTTCTATCACTTCCAACTTCATGCCAGACTACCATTTTTACGCAAACCCTAACCCTATAAGCACATTCAGAGATTGGACCGACATATTTGCATGAGCGAAGCTACATGTTGTCACTGTGGGTCGTGCGACCCCAACGAAATTATGTAAAACCAATGCAAACCACTGTTCAGTACTGTTTACCGCTGTATTGGACACCATCGAATATGTGTGATGACCCCGGTGATCTTTATGGCTGGCTTCGCCCCTACATATTTGATCTTAAAATTCATGAAATCACTACAGTCATCGTTGTCGACCAAGATGTCACCTACCATTGAATGAATAGCGTCAATTAGTTTCAATGGAATACATGCCACTAAAAGAATAGCGCTGGTTAATTCCTGAAATAAATCCAGAAAAATGTGAGCACCAGTAACTCAAAATCAGATGTGAAGGTTCCACCACAAGAAGATTTATTAGCATAATCTTCTAAGTGGGAACCACTAGTAGAAAAACTTATATTCATCCGCGTATATTAGTACCGGGCACTAAAGCTCGGTAGACCGGTAGTAAAGGTGGCATGAAGCTATTTTAGTACTGGCTCAAAACACCAACCGATACTAAAAGTGACATTTTAGTACCGGTCGGTGTCTTGGCCTGATACTAAAATGGTGCAACCACTTAGTACCGATCAATAACACTGGTCGGTACTAAAGTATGACATTTAATATCGGTCGGTGTCGTTGTCCGGTACTAAATGAGCCTCCACGGGTTATTTTTAAAAAAATGCATCCCACTCAATCACATGCGATGCATAGATGTAATGGTAAGAAAGCAACATGCCAAACGTAGGTCACTGGTTCAAATCCTCATGGCCGCGCATGTGCATTTACATTTGAATTGGACCCACCTTCACCTTCTAGTCAATAATTCATACTTTACAAAGACAACCGTGATACTGCCATTATCTTTGATCTTTAGATGCTCAAATTCTAGTTTCCAATAACGACTATGGACGTCTACTATCCTAGGTGGCTTTTCCTTTGTAATTTATTTTTTAGGATCATTTATGTAAAACAAAGATATGACTCCATCGATTGGGGTTGATGGAGTCATGATTATTTTGCTAAACCACAAAAGCAAAGAGTGAGGGAAAAAATCAAAATATTAGACAGGAATTTGATAGAATAAAAAAAAATCCATACTAGGGTCTGCCCTGTTGAGATAGATTATTGTTTATAATAGGTGTCATTTGTGCACATAAATTTCTCCTGGTTATCCCCTTTACCGAGCTGGGTTATTTCCTTCACGACATTAGTTACCCGTCAGGAAATCCGAACTTCTCGCTGTTAGGAAACACCTTATTTGTGGTACTGTGTTGCATTGCAAGGGAGGGGAGCAATGTGGAGATATTAAATGGGTACGGAGAAAGGTTAGGTCTGCATTTATCTTTCAAACAATTGATGTTATAACAGAAGTCATGGTCCATCCTTTTGGATCCAAGGGAGACTTTTACTCAATCCTCAGAAACCAGTTGAACTTTGATGAAACAAATCTTAAATTTATCAATTTAACCCCTTTATCCAATATCCACGTCATGTAGTTATTTTATTGTACATGTTTGCCATTTTTTTTAATGATGACTATTAGCACATTGCATGGTCTGGTGGTACACACAAGACTTTCTTTTTCCTTGGCATGGAGCCAGCTGTAACACTTCTGATAGGTTCATGCTGTATTGCAAGTCTGATGAAAATGTCCTTATACCACATAATATCCGTAGTTTCCTTCAGTCAGTCTCAAGTAATTTCATCACCCCGCACACCGCTGCTTAGTCTAAAATTAGAATCAAGCTGAGGTACTCTATTTGTGTATCTCGGGTAAAATAGTGTAGAATTAAGTATCACAGTTACATTTGGTCATATACATTAATTCGTAAAAATTGGGTTTTAGTTTCATCAATGGAGCTGTTCCATCTATGGATGGTCAAACTAGCTGGTGCGTACCAAGAACCCCAAGATTCTTTTTTTCCAAAATGCAAAATATGTTTCAGGAATCTATGCGTGAAAAGTGTTATTTTAAGGTGGCTTGCGTGAATGTAAATGGCTATTTTTAAAAAGAGTACGTGCGTGGACTCACAATTTGTCTGTCAAATTGTTGCCGTCCCGCCGTTACGTGGTCGTCACTATCGATACCAGAGAAGCCAACATCCGCTCCGCTCAAATGCCTCGGTATCATTTGGATTCGGTGCTAAAGGATGCATTAGTACCAGGTTCAATGGATAGGAGCGGAACGACGCGTAGGTGTGGCCTGAAAGCTCATTAGCACCGGATCGTGACAAAATCCGGTGCTAATAAACAGTCCACCGACAGCCACTCCTGCTCTTTTTTATCTCTCTTCTCTCCGACCTTACATCTTCTCTTCCCTCTTCTCCTCTTTTCTCTTCCACTTCTCACTTCGTTTCTCTCTTATCCAGGCGAGCGGGCGGGCGCTGCAGGCTCGGCGGCGCGCGTGCAGGCCGGCAGGCGGGCGCGCAGGCGGGCGGAGCGCTCGCGCGCGGCGGGCACGGCAGGCTGGCTCGCGCGCAGGCGGGCGTGGCAGGCTGGCTTGCGCAGGCGGGCGCGCAGGCGCGGCAGGCTGGCGGGCGCACAGGCGGGCGGAGCAGCTGGTTGAGTTCGATTTTTCTAGCTAGTTAAGTTCTATTTTTCTCTCTACTCTAATTCTCTAAACCAACGCTGATGCTGATCCTTACTACTGTATTGGTTTGGCCTCGAGACTGTGCTGTAAGGTGTTGTCTAAGACATTTACAATCATTCATTTATCAAGTATATGCGCCTGAGATATTATCAATTTACAAATTGAATCTTGAATGTCTTGCATCTTCTTTCTTTGTTCCTCGTCTTCTTTCTCTGTTCTTCTTGTTCTTAAAAATATGGAGAGAGCAGACAAGAAAAGAGAGAGAAAGGGATGCAGAGTAAAAACATTTAATTTTTTTGCGCATAAAAATCTTTAGCACCGGTTGGTGTCTATAACCGGTGCTAAAGGCCCCTTTAGCACTGAAACTTTAGCACCGGTTGGGAATCCGGTGCTAAAGGTCGTTCCCAACCGTTGCAGATGTGGAGCTCTCTGGTAGTCACCAAAAAAGTCATGGTAATAAGCAGCACACCCGAATAGTTGAATTTAGCGGCCCTAACTTCCATTATTCGTCCTACTTAAATATCTTCGGGATGTTTGGACTATTTTCACAGTATCATCATCTTAAGTTTTATAAATAAATAAATAAATTTCAAAACAAGTAGTATTTGTGATCCAAGGACTTGGAAAAACCAAGCAGAAATATCCACGTCTTTATTCTACTTTAATATCATCATGGAGATAAGGACACAAGTTACATTTAACTAATTTGGAGTAGGGTTAATACCAGTGACAAACTCGCATATTCATGATTGATCGAACTTATTGCTTGTCTCTTGGATTTTTTTTAGAAAAGGACCAGATTTCATTAAATTAGAACCCCTTTTACACTAAGACCTCGATATGAAATAAAATTATATTGAAGCACGCCACATAGATCCCTATACTTCATCTGCCTTGCATCCAACGACGTCCACCGTTTCAGAAAACTCCGTCGCGACTATAGAATTTCACCAAATCTGGATTCAAGAACAGCAGACTCAGCCAACAAAAGACTTTACAATCGTTGAGACCGCAAAAGAGGCGCAATATGCTCAACCACTATAGGGAATAAAAGGCGTCAAAAGCACGCCGACCATATCTTTTGAAGGTTTAACTGAATTTGTCGCCGCTAGCCATCACCAGCAGTGGCCGGAAAGGCAGATCCACTACCGCTAGTATCACGAGTGATCGGATAGATGATTCCATGAAATGGAAAAATAAATCCAACCCCTTCTAAAAAATGACTAGACCAACGTATCTCGATCCCTTCATGAAGAACATGTCGCCTTCGAAGAATACAACATTTCCCTGAAGAAAATCTAGTACCAAAAAGAAAGCAAGATCGAAAGCATCAAAACGACGATCCAAAACCTACTGCTAATTATTATGGAGGAAAGGAAAAATATTGAGAGAAAAAACCTAACAAAGTAGTAGATCTATTGGAAGACGGGGCCCCGCTCCTCCCTACCTCCAGCTATGTGGTCCGAGACGATGAAGAAACGGGGGCCGCTGGCAGCGGTGGTACTTGGTGGCTCTCCTTTGTGCCCTTGCGGCGCAGGGGAGAGGGGCGATGCTTACGTGGGTTTACTTCATGGCCTGATTACTTTGCGTAACAAGCCGATTTCTTTGCTCATGAAATTTTTTGTTTCAAGATGCATATAATATTTTTCATTAAAAAGAAGAAGATGTTCATACAAAGAAAAAGTAGCATCAAACGAAAACTACGACCACACGCTAGCACGCTGGAAAGGAGCGATAAAGGCTCGAAAGACCACTGATGCCACAGAGAGATGATCTTGCATAGGCCGCCAAACAACTACGACCATAGACCTCCAAACATTCAGGACCTCAACGACCAGAGGCACAAAGTAACCTGCATCTACATGACCAGTGGCTCCAAGCAACTGTAGCTGCACGGCCAGAGGCTCCGAAGGACCAAAATCACCTATGAGCCGAAAAGAAGTGAAACCCACCAAGCACCACAACAAACCAAATGACTAGAAATAAGACCCTGCAAGAGACAAGAACACCACAATGTCTATCCATCTCCGGTGCCAACATGAGGGAAGGTCAATGGGTAGAATGTAGAAGGATATGCAAGATGACGCCTTTAGAAAGGGTATGACGCCAAGGACATCGCGTTGTCCGTCCATCCAAAGACAGACCGGATTTTCACTCTGCAAAATCAGAGGGGCGGAGAGACCATTTCCAAAATGATGGGGGCATGGCCACCTTTGGCTAGCACTATCCTCCGCCCCTGGGAGAGAGTTCAATAATGCCCGCGAAACTATAGATAAGCACACCATAGCATAGACAATGAAGCATGGTGAGGACCAAGTTGGAATGACCAAACACCTCCATGAGTCTCCAGCAAGTAGTAGCACCATTCTGGATGCATCCACCCACACAATAAAGGAGGCTTTCATGCCCAAAGCTATTGCAAGGTTCAACCTTTGGTGGGTGGGTGGGGGCACCAATGCCAATGAGACCTTGCAGGCCCAAAGCCAACTCCACGACGACTGGCCCTCGCCAACGCGTACCCAACAAGAAGGCCGCACGCTTTCGATCGGAGGGGCAAAGGAGTGGCGACGGGGGTCAAATACCCTATGAGACACGGGATGCCTACGAGCCTATCTGATGTCGACCAACCCAATTCAGGACCATCACTTCCACACCAGGCTCATAGAAGATCACGACCAAGCTTGGGCCTTCAAATCGCCTGCAGAAGACACCAAGCCGACGCCTCTTGATCTGAATCTGACGGTATGGAGGTGATGGAGATCACGAGGCTGACTAGAGGGCCAGAGGTGGATGGCCCCATAAGATCTGACTCAGATGACGGCATAAGGCACAACCAACAGGAGTAGCTACTCAGACTTGGAAAAGCTGGATTTGGGCCAAGAGTTGGCGGATCCGGCATTGATGGTAGGAGATTTGGCGGCGGCGACCTTGGAGGAGGGGGACACTGATGATGGCGATGACCTTGTAGAGGAGCAGCCCTAGCCCAGGGAAAGCTTGGATCTGGCCAAGGGGCATGCGGATCCGTTGCCTATGTAGGTGAGGCGGCGACGTAGGAGCTGCATCGGCGCCCAGGAGAGATGTAGAGGGGCCAGGGGAAGTGCCGACATTTGCCAGCGTTGGTGGTAGCCAGGCCACCGGCGGTGACGAAGGAGCGGGTCACGTGGGTCACCCCTAAGTCTAGTCTTAAACTCTCAATCAATACGACTTTGCTCGTGAAGGCTGCTGTTGGGCTTGTGATGCTTTCGGATTGGACAAACAAGTATAAACAGAAATAATCTTAAGTCAACTCTTTGTTTGGCATAGAGATTAGGTTGTGCCACCAACCTTTCAAACGTTTGGTGGTCCCTCAAGTCACAAATAAATATGTTTTGGATATCTGCTAAGATGATCTCTAAATATACATAACTTTATCTAGTTATTTTTATTACAAACTATTTATAAATAGTAACAAATGTATATTTTTATAAAAATACATTTAAAAAAGGAGAGAAATATGTAACCAAAGTTTAGAATAGTTGAGTTGAGACAAAAAAAAGTCACCTTATTTGTGACTAAAGAGTTTGTCTAAAAAAGACTAGTGGACATCATAAAAAACAGAGGGAGTGATGCAATATTAATATTTTCAATGTACTAGGTATTGGAAGTGAGCAAAAGTGGGTATATGACATTCTTTTTTTATCTTTCCTTCACACTCTTCTACTGAACTAGAGGTAGTATCAAGACGAGCAAAATGGTTATAACAAATATGAGTGTAGGAAAGTATGACAAAAAGAGGCTCACAGCCTCACACATTCAGAACTATAGATCTTTGTAAACTATATATACTTCATTCATCTCGATCCTTTCGCTGAACTGTACAGAAATGCTGTGCGCTACTGCTGATGTGTACAAACCGAATTTTTTGTGGCACTTCAGAAAACATATGCCAGTTATTTCAATCACGTGAGTACAGAATAACCTTTGTTCAACAAACACGCAGGAGCCTTTTGGCTGTCAGATTTTCTGCAGAAAGTGCAAAGATGCATAAAGATTTACACGATATGCAACATTTATAATTTACCTCCGGGCCATATATGAAGTTTGGGGTTAAAATTTCATTGCACATTTGTTGATACTTGAATGAAAGTTTTCAATAAGCTAGGTAAGACGGAGGCTTAAATTTTGGAACAATTATTCTACTACCTAATGGTAGTGAAGCAAAAGAAATACAACAGTACAGACCAATCTGTCTGTGAAATGTCAGTTTCAAAATTTTTACCAAAGTAGCCACTGACAGGATCTCAAAGGTAGCCCAAAAGATAATTAGACCGTCACAGACTGCTTTCTTACCCGGTAGAAATATCATGGAAGGTGCAGTAATCTTACATGAAACTGTACATGAGTTGCACACTAAAAAGCAATATGGCATAGTGTTTAAAATTGATTTTGAAAAGACATGTGATAAGGTCAAGTGGGATTTTCTACAACAGGCTTTGAGGATGAAAGGTTTCTCAGAGACATGGTGTAAATGGATTGAGACATTTACCAAAGGGGCTAATGCTGGGATCAAAGTTAATGATCAGGTTGGACAATACTTTCAAACAAAACAGGGCCTCAGGCAAGGTGATCCGCTGTCCCCCATTCTATTTAATATAGTAGTGGATATGCTAGCGATCATGATTGTCAGGGCAAAGGAGGAAGGCCAGGTGAGAGGAGTAATACCACATTTAATACAAGATGGCTTATCTATTCTGCAATATGCGGATCATAATATTGAACATGCAAAGAATATAAAGTTATTACTTTGCACATTTGAAAAATTATCTGGACTAAAAGTTAACTTCTCCAAAAGTGAAATCTTCTGTTTTGGACAAGCGAAGGAGAATGAGACACTATACTCACATGTCTTTGGATGTAAGTTAGGCTCATTCCCCTTTCGATACCTCGGTATTCCTATGCACTATAGAAAACTAAGTAATAAGGACTGAAAAATGACAGAAGAAAGATTTGAGAAAAGGTTGAGTGGTTGGAAAGGGAAAATGTTGTCTGTTGGAGGGCGGTTGGTACTTATTAACTCAGTGTTGTCCAGCTTACCTTTGTTTATGTTATCCTTCTTTGAGGTCCCACGAGGAGTCCTCCAAAAAAGGGATCACTATAGATCAAGGTTTTTCTGACAATATGACCAGTATAAGAAAAAATACAGACTAGCCAAGTGGGAAGTTATCTGTCAACCAAAAGATCAAGGAGGAATGGGCATTTTAAATCTAGACATTCAGAATAAATGCTTGCTAAGTAAGTGGTTGTTTAGACTGTGCAATGAGGAAGGAGTTTGGCAGTAACTGCTCACGAACAAATACCTTAAGAACAAGTCATTGGGCCAAGTGTCAAAAAAGTCAAGTGATTCACAATTTTGGACGAGTCTAATGGGGGTCAAGGATGATTTCCTCAAATTAGGATCCTTTAATGTGAAATCAGGTGCACAAACTAGGTTATGGGAGGATACCTGGTTAGAACAACAACCAATGAAATGTAAGTACCCCAATTTATACAACATTGTTCCAAAGAAACATGCTACTGGTTGCAGAAGTCTTTAGCACAACACCTCTAAACGTTTCATTTAGGAGATCGCTTGTGGGGAATAAGCTAACGGAATGGTACAACTTAGTAGCTGAGGTTGTGGGTACTAACCTAAATAGAGACAAGGATATTTTTCTATCGTCCCTTCATAATAATAAGATGTTCTCTGTTCGCTCAATGTATAAATACCTAATCAATAGTGGCATAAAGGTCTCACAAGAAATTTGGCATTTGAAACTACCATTGAAGATTAAGATCTTTTTGTGGTACCTGAAAAAAGGTGTTATCCTAACTAAGGATAACTTAGCCCGAAAGAACCGGAACGGAAGTAAAATTTGTTGCTTCTGTAGTTCACGCGAGTCCATTAATCATCTTTTTTTCAAGTGTGCTTATGCTAAATTCTTGTGGAGGGCCACACAGATAGTATTTGGGATCCTACCACCTACAAGCTTCAGTAATCTATTCGGTAACTGGGCAAAACAGGGAGGACGAAAATCAAATCTAAACTTATTGAAAGGGGCTGCAACACTATGTTGGGCAATATGGAACACTAGGAATGAAGTGATTTTTGATAAATGTCAACCTTAAATTTTTTGTAGGTACTGTTCAGGGGAATTTACTGGCTCCACTTTTGGGCGAAGTTGCAACGAAGTGAGAATAACCAGGAGCTTCTTTATGTGGCATGTCGCTCCTTGGAGATGGCCGCTTTACGTTTCTTTACTTCTCATGGATGGTCCTATAGTTTACGGATTGGTTTTTGAGACTCTTTTTGGTTCAAAGACTATGTGTGTGATGGTGTAACTCGAAGTTATTGCTGTAATAATTAGGACTGATCCTTTCTTCTTGGAGAAATGTGAAGCCGGAACTTTTTCCATTATCTTAGAAAAAAATAAGACGGACTGGAAGTTTTCAGAAGAGGTTTCACGCTGGATGGGGGTCCGATTGCCGCAACGCCGAGTCCCAGGCCGCTATTCTCACTGAAGGCCCATGGACTTCTCCATTTTTGGTACTATACCTTATCTGGCCCATCGGCTCATTGTGTTGCCGACCCAAACCCGTGTTCGTTCAAAACCCAAAACCTTCACTATCCAGGAGAGAAGAGCCGGTGCCGACGCCGGCGACCATGGCGGCGGCGGCGGGGACGGCGGGGGCGGGGCCAGCGAAGCTGGGAGCGGGAGTTGAGACGGTTGCGGTTCTCCTGCCCCCTCTCTCGGAGGTGGATCCCCTTCACCGAGACAAGAAGGTACGGCTACGGCGCGAGCGTAAGAAAGAGGCTCGGCCCTTTTGGTTGGATCGACCCATACGAGAAGTCTAGTCGATTGTAGTTTTCTTTATTTAGGGTCACCTGAAGCTTGGTTGAGGCGCGGTGAATTCAATTTTAGGAACCGGAAGAGGTAACTGAGTAACCCTTTTATGGGAATCAGTAAAAATGAGCTAAATCGGACTAGAATTTACTTGCCAGGCAATCGGGTAGAATTGCTGGATTTATTATCATTTTCAGGAGTACAACCAGCTCAAGATCTTTGATCGATGAGTGATATAGAGTTAGTGTTTATTTTTTTACTGTTTTGTTACTTTGTTTGAGCAAATGTAATGTATTCAGTCTTTGTGTTTTAGAGTTAAGGAATGGGAGCTATCTTTTTTTTATGTGGTTATTTTGCTGAAATGTTAACGATTGTGGTTCTTTGGTGTCCATCAGCTTTGTATTGAAAACCTAGTGCAATATTAGTCTGAGTGGCATCTTCCAGGAGATGTTGGGTTAGCACAAATATTTCAATTGAAAAATATAGTTTGTTGTATGGATTTCTTTAATATTGTCCTACATTTTGAAAATTTCATGCCAAATGTTGAGCTCGAATAAACCAATGTCTGTGTTCCCTCTGTAGACATAAAACTTTGGAAGTCTCATGTGTTTGAGAATCTTCTGTGGAAAGTGGGAAATATTTTTAGTAATTTTGTTTCCTTTCTCCTACGTGCAGAGAGTACTGGAAAGCAGGAACCTGTCCTGTTTGTTTCAAGTTCCGATTTCCTGTTCTGCTGCTGATGCCCTCAAATTACTGGATCAGATGATTCAAGCTGCTAGGGTAGTCCATATGGATGAGGTATTTCATGTTGTGTCACTAGTTACTGATTTTCTCATACAATGGAAAAGGCTCTGGAGTTTATCCAGCTCTATGCTCTAACAAATTTTTTTGTAAAATTTCTGCAGCTAGAGCTTTATTTTGCTGGAGATGATGATATTGGTCCATTTTCTGCAAGAAATGAACTTGAATCTCTTAATCTTTTGTCCAAAATCATGAACACATTGCTTGTAACTTCAGATGCCGTTGCCAAGGAAGTATTGCACATGCTACGGGATGAGATAGTTGCCAGGCTCAGATCTGTTGGAACGACTGATGCTGCCCAGATGATATCTCAAATACAGAACCATGATGCTGAAGATTGTCTTCTGAAATGGGGGGAGCATCATGGTGTTAAATCTAAATTACAGATAGCTTGTAAGTCTCCATACAAGTATACAACTTCCTGATAACCATGAATGCTCGTGCATACATACAGTGTTACCGATCGAAAATTGAGAGCCTTTCTACATTCTTTGTTAGAGCATGTATACAAAGAAAATCTCGATGGTACATCGTTTGGTTTTTATTAATGTTTTTATCTTTCCACTCTTAATTGTGTTTGCAAATCAACAATGTCTATTTAATCTTTTATGTTCATCATATTATAGCAGATGTGCTGATAATTTTTATGTTAATGTTTTCGAAAACCAAGATAGTTGGGCTAGTGGAATTGGTGGCGGATCAGTAGATGCCACTGAAAGAGCTAAAGAGAAGTTTGTTTATCACTTTACTGTGTAGTAGCCCCCTCAGCGATTCAGCAAACTTTTTGGTCTATCTTAATTTCACTAGAGTTAACCATGCAATGCTGTGTTCATGGATATTTCTTTGTATCAGCACTACATAATGTGTATCTGATTCCAGAAATTTTAGTTTTTCAAGGAGCTGGAAGAGGAATGGTAGCTTCTGAAAGTATAAGTGTGGGGGATACTGCTCTTGAAATTCCAGAGTCCCTAATCATATCTGAGGAGCAGCTTTGTGAGTCTGAGGTTGTATGCTCTTCCTTGGTAATCTAATTCCCATGTTTCATAAACATCCGAATACTTATATTTTTTACGGACTGATTGGGTTTCTGATTTGATTATAAATTGTTGTTCTCTGTTTGCAGTTTCTTGCATTGAAGGATTTCAATAATATGACTGCCGAGACTATGTTACTGTTGTGGAGCATGAGAGAGCGGTATAATCTATCTTCAAAGTTTAAAACATACTTTGAGACACTCCCTGCAAATTTTAACACAGGTACAATTGTGTTCTGTAAAGCAAAGTCCATAGTCTACTTCAGATGATCATTTGACCAACTGCACTTCCAGGCTTGAGTTTTGGAATTGATGCACTTGCTGCGTTAGAAGGAACCCTTCTTTTTGATGAGATAATGCTAGCTAAGCAGGTAATATCATTGTAGTTTGTGTTGTTGTTCTTTTGATTCTATAAATCACTACCCAACTGGTACAAAATAATAATTGGTTCTTTATTGCAGCACTTGCGTCAGCAGTATGATGACTTATTTCCCTTGCTATGCATGAATTTTCCTGAGATATTCAGAAAGGACGTATTCACATGGGATAATTTTTTATGGGCATGTGAACTATGGTATTCCAACAGTATGATGGTTGTTCTAAGTAGTGGGAAATTATCAACATGCTTGGTTCCTGTTGCTGGACTTTTGAATCACTCGGTTTGTAGTTCTGACCTGGAGTTCTCTTTCATTTATTTAGATTTGTTTCTCATGCTCTCTTTTTCATATTTGTTCAAGGTGTCCCCTCATATTCTGAATTATGGTCGAGTTGATGAAGCTACAAAATCTTTGAAGTTTCCCTTGTCTAGACCTTGTGATTCAGGGGAGCAATGTTTTCTCAGTTATGGGAAACATCCAGGGTCACATCTTGTTACATTCTATGGTTTCCTACCAAGAGGGGATAACCCTTATGATGTTATACCTTTAGGTAATTTATTATGTTGTACATTCCTAGCTGCATGAATATCCGGAAGTAGATAGGTTACTATTGCTCTATCTTGTCAATGAAATATTGTTTGGCCTAGATCTCAAATGACTAATTTATTTGCTATACAATGCTCTAGTCTGGTGATCTTTGGCCCAACCACCATTGAAATTTCAATTGCTGAGGGCCTAGGCAGAGTTTCCATGAATATAACAAGCCTCCCTTTTGGCATCAATACATTTTGTGCATCCTTTTTTTTTCTCTATGCATCCAAGTAAAATATAGACATTCACTCTACAGATGCATGATTACGTGCAGATCTTGATATGTCTGCTGATGAGGAGGATGGCGCAGCTCAGTCTGTGAGTACAAGCCAAACCACTCATATGGTCCGTGGGACATGGCTGTCAAGATCTGATGAATTTCCCACGTATGGCCTGCCTCAGCCCTTGCTGTCCCATCTCCGTGCTGCTCTAGGTTGTGAACTCAATGAATCCACCACGGAGGCTGATGTAAGGAAGCCACTATGTTTCCTTGATTGATGTATGATGCACGTCATGTGGTTGATATTCATCTAACCCCACCATTTCATTGTACTTCCAGATCAAGGAAAATGACAAGGTGGTGCTGGAGACACTGCTCTCCATATTTAATCCCATGCTTGAAGAATTGCCCGAGCCAGATGAGTCCGACCGGTGCTATACTCGAAACCCATTTTTGTGTTGGTGCCATAGATCAGCTGACCAGCATCACTTACCAGCTTATCTGATTTCTTGCAGGGAGAGTGCCAGCTGGGATGTGAAGCTAGCGTTGGAGTACAAAGATCTGCAGAGAAGGATAATATCATCCATTGTCACTTCCTGTACCTCAGCCATGGAAAATGTTTAACTAGTAGTTGGAAGCGTTTAACAGATTGCCTCAGTTGGCATGTGCCATGTGGACTGCGAAGCTGCAACCAACTGCAATTTGCGCTCTCCTGGATAGCGATCCAAGGACTGGCTTGGCTGCCTCTACTAACTGAAGATGCCAAGTCATCAGATTCTTGATCCAACAAATGGACGAGTGGCTTCTGTCAGTTCTGTGGTTTGAGATTCAAGTTGCACCTGATTGTTACTGGATGCTAGCCTTTTGTTTTCTGGTGTGAAAGCTACTTTTGAACTAATTTATTGGGAACCAAACTTCCTTTTAATTAGGGGAATGAGAGCTACTTTTGAACTAATTTTAGCCCCATGTGGTCCATGTGCTGAAATCACGAAAAATATGCTTTTGAGGTACGAGTAACGGGTTTGTAAAGAGAGGTCATATATATCCCCTTACCGGTGTCTACAGTCTACATATATAATGGCCATCAATCTATTTTGCTACAGCTAGGAAGAGGGCAACAGAAAAAGATAATGAGCGGAGGAGGTGGTGGTGGTGATGAGGTGAAGCTGCTGGGGCTGTGGGCTAGCCCCTTCGTCCTGCGCGTGAAGCTGGCGCTCAGCTTCAAGGGGCTCAGCTACGAGTACATCGAGGAGGACCTCTACAACAAGAGCCACCGCCTCCTGAGCTACAACCCCGTGCACAAGAAGGTCCCCGTGCTCCTCCACAATGGCAGGCCCATCTGCGAGTCCCAGGTCATCGTGCAGTACGTCGACGAGGCCCTCGCCGGCTACGGCCCCAAGCTCCTCCCCGCCGACCCCTACCACCGCGCCACCGCTCGCTTCTGGGCCGCCTTCATCGACGACAAAGTATTCTGTCGATCTTTATATATATATAGATATAGATAGACACATTAATATATGTCCATCTTCACGTAATGAAGTCGATCTGGTTAAGATAAGATGTACTATCTCCGTTCTCAAATACACGTTATTTAGAATAAGTCATTTAGTTTAAAAATAAACTAATTTATTTTTCTCGAAGATATATATTTAAGAACGAAGGGAGTACTGTCAAGAACAATAAAGAAGAAACTATCTTTAGAAAGAAAAAGAAAACTAACTGAAATTTGTTGCTGCATTGCATACTACGTGCAGCTGATGGCGTCGTGGATGAAGTCGATCAGGGGCAAGTCGGCGGAGGAGAAGGCGGAGGGGCTGGAGCAGACGTTTGCGGCGGTGGAGACGCTGGAGGCGGCGTTCCGGGAGATCTCCGGCGGCGGGAAGAGGCCCTTCTTCGGCGGCGACGAGGTCGGGTACCTGGACGTCGTGCTCGGCGCCGTCGCCGGGTGGGTGCCGGCCACCGAGGTGCTCTACGGCATAAGGCTCTTTGACGCGTCGAGGAGCCCGCTGCTGGACGCGTGGCTTGCGCGATTCACCGCGCTGAGGGAGGTCGGCGCCGTGGTGCCCGACGCCGGCAGCCTCGTTGAGTATGGGAAGATGAGGGAGGTCGAGATAACGGCGGCGGCGGCGGCGGGAGGCAAGTGATGAGCCACCGGCGGCTCGTACTGCGGATCGGCGATATGTGTCACGGCCGGAGTGCGCTGCTAGCTAGATTTAAATATCGCCGTTGGATTTAATTTCTGTGTCGCGATGATAATAACATCGATCTGTCCTCTGTTGTGCATGCACACCGGAGTTCACTCGATCACTGTGCTCGCCAGAGTCCAATCGATCTCTGTGCTCAAGCTCAAGGATATGATCTTTTATTTCTTTTTTTGAGAAACATATGATCTTTCATGTGTTGGTTATTTCTACGTATGAAGCGGGCGGGCTCGGCGGCCGGCCAGCCCGTCCACGACAATATAGTAAAAGAAAATATCATTCTATTTTATTGACTGTCATTGCTATTGATTGGACGCTTATGCCATTTAAGTCGGTATATGTGGTCCACGTGGCAACTCTTGGTTTGGTCATAGAAAAATATATTTGCTCAAGAAGCATATATCGATGTTCTTTTCTCCTGTGGCATCTCCGTCATCCGTGCGCAACATCCTCCAGCCCATGTCCGGCCGTCCTACCCGCTTCCCTCTCCCTGCGTCGTGCCGCTCCGGCGCCCCCAACTCTGCCACCGCCCTCATCTGCAACCCCAGTCGTCTTACTCCACTATTCCTTATGCAGTTCAGCCCCAAAGCCAGCCCACGGTGAGCACTGGATTGCCGAGGTGTTCACATCTGCGGTCCTCGGCTATGTATATAAAGGATTTACATACTTTCTTATATTTCATTCACCGCTCCGTCTGACCCCCAACCCGTCTAAACCCTAGCTACTAGCCTCCCCATCTCCTCTCTCGTCATCGGCAGTACAAGGTGTGACAGCGAGGCAAGGGACGGTCCCTCCATCTACTCAAGCAGGCAGCTAGTGGGCAGCGATGGCGCAGCATCACCTTCTTCCCTCCTCTGATGAGCATTGTATCATGCACCGACACTCTTCACCCCTTGTCAAACAGGCATCTTCTCCGGAGGCATATACTTAGATTGCTACCTCCTGCCTGCCAGCTTTTGTCTTGTGGACACTAGTAGAGAATTGATCTTTCATCCCCTACATTACATTCGTTCCGGTTGCATTTTGGTCCGAGATAAATGTAACTTTTAGTCCGAGATAAGTGTAACTTTTAGTCCCGGTTGGAAACACGGTCCTCCACGGGTTAATTTAAAAGGAATGCACACATGAGTTTATCATATGTGCTCTATAGATAAGATGGTAAGGGAGTCTACGTGCGAGGCAAGAAGTCTTCGGTTTGAATCCCACGAACCGTACAAGCATATTTCCCCTAGGTTCAATAGTTTTTTTATTTTTTTGGGAACCCTTAGTCTCGGTTGTGCACTCGGGACTAACCCGTTGTCCGGTTGGAAAACTGAGACTAAAGCTCCCTCTCAACCGGGACTAACCTGTTGTCCAGTTGGAAAATCGGGACTAAAGCTAAAGGATCGAAATGGCAACCAGAGAGAGGGGGGAGTGAATGGGAGCCGATAAAAAATTCTTCTCGAAACTCGGCCTATGTCCTAAAATCACTATCCAATGATTCCTCACGAGCTTGTCAAGATAGCGTAGTCACAACGGATCTATCAACCCTATGAACAAGCTAGGACAAGATACAAAGCGGAAGCATAATTCAAGAAGCAAAGACAAACAGTTGTCTTCCAGGGCCAGGACGGACTGTCCGCATAGATGTCTCGGACTGTCCGTGAGCCGGGCGGATTGTCCGACAAAGTAGGATGGACGGTCCGTAAAATCCAATCAAATATCCAAAAACTTCTCGTCTTATATGACTGTCCGACCCACAACTACGGACTGTCTGCCAGTGTCGCGGACTATCCGAGGTGGTCACATGGACCGTCCGTGAAAACACTTAGCCAAATCAAGAAACTCTCAGACGAACTCCCAAGACTCGGACCGTCCGCCAATCACATGCGGACTGTCCGAGAACCCCGACAGAATAACAGGAAGAACAGCTACAGTACCCCCGCGGGTCAAACCTTTCAAATCCATCACCGGATCTCCCAAACGACTAGAGCTCTTGAGACGAGACTTAGGAAAGATGAGAAACACCCTAAGGAGATGCTATGCCCCAAAAATCTCAGCATAACTTGCCATCCCCTCCACCTCCTGTTTATATTGAGTCTCCTGGTGGGGGAAAATGACCATACTACCCCTACATTCTAAAACTTAGATACACACCCCTCGGGGGCAATTTTGGAAGGCGAAGATATTTCCTCCGGCTGGGCACGCCATCCATCTGGCCTTGCTTCCGTCCGACGCAAGCTCTAGGATCCCGCCGCGTGTCCACCGCTTCGAAGCTTCCCGAACGCGCCTGGATCACCGTCTCCGTCACGTTGGGCCTTCGGGCTCGGTTTTGAGGCCCAAACCGAGAAACCCTCCTCCGATGGTTTTGTGGCCCAACCACCAAACCCCGCGTACAAGCTTCGGTTGTCAGCTGCTACCTTTCACCGGCTCCAAGTCCACGACCTCGTCTTGCTCTTCTTGCACCATGCTGACCGCACTCGATCCCATCTGGCCACCGGGTCACTCGCACCAAGCCTACTTGTCTCTCCACTCCTCGGAGGCCACTCTGGCTAAGACCTTTCGCGCTTGTTCTTCACCTGCACCAACGCAAATCAAGTCACATCTAACACCTGCAATACTAGGCCAAGAGTCAGTCCACACAACGTAGTCAATCACTCATCACACTGAGAAGCGACTGACCATCGGTCCTCGGTCACACCTGGTCCTCAAAAGCCCCCTCCCAACCGAGACTAATACGACTTTTTCCACTAGTGGCATGTCCTGGTATATCATTGATCTAGTAGGAATTGGCAGATTCATTTATGTTAGTCGGATTGAGCTGATAGAGTCCATGATTGCTTGGATGGATTGTTTTCCTGTGTATTGGAATTTCTTACTCCTCTTGCTTGCTTTCTTGGGACAACGTTCTTCTGTGCTATCTGAAAGTGCATTTGACCTCCTTTGTATTTGTGTTGATTGATGACAAGTCACTTGGAAGATTAATCCTTTGTCAAGTAATGGGCAGGTGGTAATACAAATTTGATATTGGAAGGCGCACCAAAAGAGGAAATGAAATGCAGCTCAAGGATACAAGGGTTTTATTTTATTTTATTTTGATATTTTTTTGTCCTTGAGTAATTAGGAAATGACGTACTACAAAGGGGGTCCGAAGTCTATCGGTCTTATTGATGAAGAAGTGCTCATGACCATCTTATGCTAATGAGAGAAACCGACACACACATACACTTCTAACCTTCTATCTAGTATTTGTCCAGAGTGTCTGGAAATTGCTCCGGAGTTACTGTTGTCCAGAAACTCCGGACAATTGTCCGGAAACTCCACACTTTGACAGCATAACAACTAGTTGCTAGTGAAGGGGTGTTTATACCCCCTCACCCCCCTCTCATTCACTGCTCTTGACCTAACTCAAACCAGAATAACTCTCTTGCATTCAAAGCACCTCTTTAGTCCCCTCTTGACTTCCTTGGTGAGATTTGGTGAGGGGATTGAAGTGAGATTTAAGAGAGAGCAAGGTTGAGTGCTAGCAAGTTGATTTCTCATCCTTTGAGCACTTTGTATCTCCGTCAATCCGTGGATTTTGGGTTCTTTACTCTTGGAGCTTGCTCCTAGACGGCTGGGCGTTGCCCAGGAGCTCCAACTCAGTTGTGGCAGGCCTGAGAAGTTTGTATTACTCTATGAAGTAAGTATAAGCTCTAGGGTCTTTGGATCCTAGGGAGAGGAAGTGGTTTAGTTGACAAACCCGTCCTTTGTGGGCACCTCAATGGAGACGTAGGCATCCTTTGTGAAAGTTGAACTTCAGAAACTAAATCATTGTGTTCTTGTCTTTGATTTACTTGTTATTGCACTTGGATTGTGTTCGTTCGTATTTTCCTTAGGGTTTGAGGCCCATCTACTTCCTACAAGAGTTTGAGCTAATCTTAATAGGTTGAAGTAGTAGATCAGCACCTAGAGACTCTTGTATTTCAAAGGTTTCAAGTTTGGGTCAGGTTTGATTCATCGAAGTTCATATTCTGCAAAAAGTAATCTCCGCACAAATGCGAAGTTTCTGGACAAATCATTAGAGTTTTCACAGTTTGTACTGACAGTTTGTTTTTAAAGTGATTTAAAGCTGCACTTGGACTATTTACCCCCCTCTAGTCCATTCGTAGGTCCTTTCACTATATTTAATTCGACTAGCAAATATGCTTGCGCGACACGCGCGTGCTACCTTTATTATGCCAGCAATCACGGCGCTGCTGTTTTGGCGTGAGGAGTCCTGGGTTCATACTTCATAGGGATGACACCTTTGGTTCCTGTGTATTTTGACGATAAGTAGTCCTGGGTTCGGATTGTTTCGTCAAGCGTGGTTTGACAGAAAAAAGAGCCTGACGGGTGGGGTCGTAGGAGGGATAATGTTTTAATGGCTGGTGGGTCTATCGGCTGTTGAAAGTTTTGGATCTTTATTGTATAGATAGATAAATAGATAAATTACTAGGGTCATCAACGGGAACAATCTCACTCTCATCAACTTAATAGGATTGGCAATGTCATCAAGAGAATCACGGTGCTCCTTTGTTGAGATGAGTTGACCAGTCGGGATCTGAATCGAGTGAGCAAGAGGTGCAACAGAGAGAGGAAATCCTTCACAGCGCTGGGTTTCGACAAGCATCTGAACGTGTTTGTCGCACCCCTGGAGTAAAGACTCCACAATCTTGGGTTTCACACATCACCAGAAGAATTTGTTTGTTGCACTCCTGGAGTCCTAGGCATTAGAATTTGTTTGTTGCACTCGAGTCCTGGGCGTTGCTCATTGGGACACAGGGTATGCTACAGTGATTGGTGGGTCCAAAAAAAATTATATGGGTATGTTAAGGTGATTTCTGGACGGTGTTTTCCGTTTGTTGTGGATCCGGTACTATCAGGTTGGTTTGACGAAAAAAGATGGTTAGTCCAAAAAGAATTATGGATGGTGACTCCAAAATTCTTTTTGGATGGTTGTCCAAAAAGATGGTGGGTACGTGGGTGAGTAAAGAAATTTAAGGTGAGAAAAATAGTGTCAAAACGGCAAAAACTCTTTAGAAACATCGTTTTTTTCTTATTTACAAAAAATTTTCACGTCTTTTCCGTCTTTTCCTTCAACAGACCTGACACGTGGTCTTTTGTGAGGGGTGGATAAGATTTTTTTTGGGTGATAAGTGTTTTCAAAAGAACTGGTTTCTTTTAGTATAGATAGATAGATAAATTTGGATCTTTGTCTCTGGCAAAACTTGGATTATGACGCTGCATCTTTTGAGTTTTCTCTCTAGCATTCACTAGTAGCTCGGTTATTTTGATCAAAACCAAAGACCGAATTGACCTAACTGAAACCGAAGTTCTCGGTCTCAAGAAATTTTACTAATCGATCGGTTCACATTTTATATTAACTGAATTTATAAAAGACTAAGGAACCAGTCGGTTTGGTTTGGTCTAACTGAACGCCCGCACTGATGACTGAAGAAGGGCAATAGCAAAGAGGATCGGTGCGACTCCGGGTACTTCTTCCAGCAAAACAGCCCAGCTGCCAAACACAAAGTTCACAATAGGCCCAGTCTACCCCTGCTGGGAGGATATATATTAAGCGCCATACAGGAAAGCGGCCCAAAATCTGGTCCAAGACTACTCAAAAGCTCGTCAGTCGTCACTGCCGGGCAACCATTTCGACTGATACCTGACTCCAATGCCGAAGCTCCAGAGGCCGCATCCTTCTGGTCTCTTGCTCTGTCCGGGGTCATGTACATGATCTTGTAGTTATAGTGATGCATGAAAGATCTAGTTTTTAGATAATGGAAAAATTCCAGCCTTGACCAAAAAGGCCACGGCCAAAGAACGATCTAGTTAGAGTGTTAAGACTGTAGAGCATTGCCATGTACGTTGCATTTCCTTCATGATGTAAGAGGTACCTGTTCCAGGGTATGTTGGTGGTAACAAAAAGAAAAAGATGTTGCAGTGTTGCTACATACCACCAACCAACATCACTGCAACATCTTTTTGCTACCACCAACCAACATCACTGCAACATCTTTTTCTTTTAACAGTTTTGTGGATGTAAGCAATTCTTGTAGTTGTTATTCACGGGTTTGTTTGGTAATATCGAAACCAACCAATCATCCTCTAGTCTTCATTGACCAGAAGGATAATCCTGTCATAGGAGCTTAAGCCAAATCCAGTACTAATGAAGAAAACCTCCATCAGCTGATCGAAGCTATGACCACAATTCCTGAATGGTTTTTCTTCATTTGTCAATATTAAGCGCCCGCCTGATAGGATCTCTAGTTCTCCAGAAAAAAAGGTTTCAGATATGGTTTCTTCCTTGGAATTTGCTCAGTGAATCACAATCACTTCTGAAACTGTATCTCTTCCTCTTCCTGGGAGAGTATGGTGTTTTAATCCGCGATACACTTCTGTGTACGTGTATAAACCTTCTCTTTTGGAGTGATCCAAAATCGCAATACACAAGATCTTAAAATTACAAATTTTCGTCGAAAAGAAAAAAACGCCGGACCCCTACTTGGGAGTGCTTCATTAATTGAATGCGCAAGGACGCACCGGTTGTATACGTTGGAATGGCTCGGCTGATGGAGAAGCTAGCTGTTGCACATGGGGTAGCAACTGCAACCAACTATTATTTGCTCTATCCAGGACAGGGATCCAAGGACTGGCATGACACATGAGGTGCCACCTCTTAACTGAAGATGCTGGATCATCATATGTTTGATCCGAAGATTACGCAAAACTGAGTCATCAGATTGTGCGTGCCTCTGGCTTGAGATTAAGTTAAGTTGCTCCTCGTTGTCAATGCACACTTTGCTTTTCGGGGAAGAAAGTTACTTTTCAACTAATTTCTTGGGATGGAGTGATGTCGCCGATCAATAGGGCTGACTTTGCAATTTATTTAGCAGAACGGCATACTCCCTCCATACTAGTATAAGATGACGTTGAGGACAACAATACAGTCTCCAAATCGTAACTTTGACTTCTTATTTTTACAAAAGTATTTATTAAAAAATAATATATGTATACTTTTATAAACATATTTTTAAAGACAAATCTATTCATATGGTTTTCACATTTCTAAACTCAACGACTTAAAAGTTATTCATGATTTATATTTCCAATGTTTAACTAAAATCTTATCTAAAACGTCATCCAATATCAATATGGTGGAAGTATTATTGACGACCATCAACCTCGATACGTGTTTTCTGGTGCATTAGTTTCTCACATGTGGTCCATATGCTGAAATCATTTAATAGAACCACATGTAATGATCGATAGTCGTGAAGTGGCAGCATATTGGATTCCATGCTCTGATCATGATAAAAAAGAGTTTGCCATCATACTTCTTGACGTTCTTTTCTTTTTCAAAAAAAAAATCTAAAACGACCATTTCTTGCAAATTTTATTGACGCAAAAACGTTACATTGCAAAGTTACTTGGCCTTTTGCTTTTGCACAATCATGTCCACGTACTGGGATCCTTTCTTGGGAGAAAAAAAAACAAATGCATTGGGGCATGATTCGGATGCCCACTATCGGGTGATCCAGGTTTTTTCACACTTATCATACCCCAGTTGGAGGCATCAAAACTTGTGGTGAATAGATTAAAAAGTACAATGCATTGTGGCCAAAATTGCTAATCTAAGTGCGGCAAGA
This sequence comes from Echinochloa phyllopogon, assembly GCA_033239725.1. Lineage (NCBI taxonomy): Eukaryota > Viridiplantae > Streptophyta > Magnoliopsida > Poales > Poaceae > Echinochloa > Echinochloa phyllopogon. The sequence continues at coordinate 13,384,917 of BTCW01000015.1, read as the reverse complement.
TATCTTTTACGCTTTTCACATAATATTGCTTATCACACACCCATTTGGATGAGTAGGGACTTTAGGTGGACAAATGCCTTGCATTGTGACCACAAATTGCTAATATCATTGGAGATAAAAAGATACTGTCCTTACAAGTGGTGGCTGCTGTCCTTGTCAGCCAGCACCACCAAAAGGAATTCACTAGCTACATCATTTGACACTTCAGAAATAATAGGAATCTTCCCACGTAATGTGTATAACTCATATCCACAAATCTTTACTGATTCTAAGCAAGTGTATTTGTACACACATGAAAAACAGGAAGAAACAGTAGCAGCAGCCAAAATAAATGGCTAAATGGGTTTTGGTGGCTAGTGGGTAATGATTAGTAGGCAACAAATTGTTGCCAACAATCTATTTTGTGTCATCTGTATAGGACAGGTCATTCGTGGTGCATAATTTGGCTGGCACCTCCAAAGCACGATATGATTATAAATGATTGGTCCTTACAATTAGTCCTGTATAATTGATCGTGGTTCAAGATTATCTCTTGGATTTTTGTAATAATAATCAAGCCGTGCCAGATTGCCGATCTGATTACACTCATCGAAACACATTTTTTTCTGAGTTTCTGACAGGTGTAAATTTTTTTACATAGCTTAGCTATGAACTCCATGCAGGTAATCAGGAATACTTTAGTACCAGCATCAAAGCAGCTGGTGCAGGTATGTTGTTACAGCATGTGTGTTGGGTGGCTGGCGCATCAGCGTTCAAGGAGCCAATCGGGTGGCCCCACGAATAAGGTCCACCACCATCGCCATCAAAACAAGCCTCGATTTTGTTGGCTACCCGTTTTGCCCCTCTTGAGCTGGCGCCGTACCTGCCACCAACAGCCGACAGTTTTTTTTATACGTAACTTGTTTTTGTCTCCTGGGGTGCAGGCCTCAATTTTATACTAAAAATTCTAAAGATCGGACCCAATTATGACCGGGTCAAAATAATATTAGTTTTTAAACTAAATTTTGATAGGATCAAATTTGATTGCGAAGGAGCAAAAATAACCATGATCCATTACCACCCCTACTCGTACTACTGTTTATGTATTTGCACCTTGGACTCACATGTTAGGATACACATTATTAAACTATTGTGTCTCAGTCTTGTAACTTGTTTCTACAAGAAAATCACGAAGAAGCGGTTTAGATATATTTTTAGCTTTAACATCTAGGCTTGAGAAAATCATTATATTTACAATTTATAAAGATATAGAGATATAGAGCTAATGCGAGATACACAAGCCCTTAAACAGAAATTTAACCTAAATATAAGAGTAACATCCAAAGCGCTAGAATTCTTATCTTCTAATTCTATGAAAAATACAAAGCCATGTTTTATAATCTTTGTTTGCCGGTCCTTATCCAAATCTAATACTGTGACATATATAACTTAACTTCATATATCGGCACAAAAAAAAACTTGGCATGGTGGAGTCAAAACAATACCAAATTAAACATAGAACATGTCTCTTTTGAAATAAAAATATTAAACATCCTATAATACTTAGCGGATAATATAGCTAAATGGTTTATTCAAGTGGCTTTGTAGTGAACTATTATATGAGATATCTTATATACTACCTCCATTAGATAATATACATTGTTTCAGACTCATCAATTAGCTTACTTCTGGTTCAAAACTCTAGTGAAAAACATTATCTATTACCGATTTGAAGGAGTATATCTATTATTTATTCAATAGAACATCCGGCAGGATTGTATTATAATCATCTAATTATTAATACACTACTAAATTACTCATAAATTAAGGAAGTAGCAGAAAACGTCCCTGCTCAAAAGACACGGACTATAAAGTAACTTGTTCTGAAAATATGGTTGAGCTGGTGGGAAAGAAAGAGGCTGAAATCCTGAAGCCACCACAAGGAAGAACCCAAACCAAACAACACCAACAGGAGGCGGCGATATAGCTGGGGAGTAGTTCACTTCCCCCTGCCTCTCCTCCCTTCTCCTACTCCACCCCCTCGCCGTCGCGTCGCCCATCCTCCTACGTCTCCCTCCCCATCCCGCTTCCGCTTCCTCCCGGGGAGGCGGAAGCGCGCAAGCAATCGCCGCCTTTTCTTGGCGTGCACAGCTCTTGATCGGCACGAGATCTCGCTTGCTGGCGTGGCCGCGCCAGATTGAGGCGGGGTGGCTTGATTTCGGAGCCGCTGCCGGTGGCGTTGGTGCTTCGGCGTCGGTCCGGGTGTTTGGTTCCTGATTTGATCTGCGGCGGCGGCGGCGGCAGCGGCCGAGATGGCGGCGCCGGGAGGGCTCGAGCAGTGGCAGAAGGACGGGTTCTTCCAGGCCGCCGAGGAGGTGCAGGAGTCTGCGGACTTGTGGGTGCCTTCCTAATCTGGGTTCGATTCGTTGGGTTAGGGGCTACTAAAAATTCGATTTTTATGCATGTCTACCGTATAGCGATGGTTCTTGCCATCAATTTTGATTGTTGCCCCCCTTTTTTTGGGAAGTTTGGAATGCTGTCATCGATTATTTGGTGGATTATGGTTGTACTGTGCTAAAGATGAAAATCTGATCCGTGCATCTTTGCGGAGGCGAGTAATAATTATAGAAAAATATTAGCCTTAATTTTCTATTAGTTTTATTGGTGATATTGGACTTTAGAGGTTGTCGGTTGGGTGTTAAGATGAGATTTGGATGCTTGTTTCTGCTCTGACTGGTGCTGTTAACATTTTGTGGCTCTACCTATTTTGGCCATACTCCTGGTTTAGTTCAGATAGTGATGTGGTGATGTTCTGGGTAAAAAACTGGTTCTTTGTTGCCCCCTCAGAATTACCATCATACCTTATTGGGTTGATTTTTGCTGCTATTTTATATTGTGTGGTTGGGGCAAGTATTCCCTGTTCTAATCAAGTAATTAATTTGCTCAAGTTGACAATTCTGTTTGTTTATTTTGCCATGTAAGCACCATTTGGATTGTTAATACAAACTCTTGTTGGAACAGGCACTTACACTGCAAACAGTCAAATGTATTTAGGAACACATAATTTAATGTAAACTTCTTGAATTTGGTAAATGATTGCAGGATGGAATCCATTTACCGAACTTGGATGCGAGAGCGCGGTAACAGTTCGGAGGAGGCAGGCGATGTACAAAGGGAGCTTCAAACTGCTTTGGGGACTGCAAAATGGCAGGCATGTGTTTTACCCAAACGTTTGTGGTTGACTTGCATTTATGTTCATGTGGTACAACTGTTTATGTGCTCTTGATAATGGTCACTAGTGACTGTCTGTGCAGTTGGAGCAGTTTGAGAGAGCTGTAAGTTCAAGCAACGATAAGTATTCACTAGAAGAGGGTACAGTGTCCAGACGTCGGCAGTTTGTTGTAGCAATTGAGGATCAGATTTCTCGTGTAGAAAAAGAAATAAATGGTTCTTCGATGGACAATGCCAGGCGAGGGCTTAACTGGGTGAAGTTAGATGATGAAGAACGGGATGATTTAATTGCTTTCCTTTCAGCACCAGCAGAGTTTTATTCGGAAATAAAGAGCACAGACAGTAGTTACCATATTCCTTCTAGAAAAAAGAATGTTCCAAATGGCATGAATGATCACAGGGATGCGGCTTTGATCATTAAAGACATTCACGAAGTACCAACCAGACAGATTTCTAGTGTTAAGAGTGATATTTGCAGTCTAGCTGACCAGTTACAAGGAGACAGCACAAGTTTGAGTTCTAGTGATGGTCATTGGAAGATTGACATTGGTAATGAGATGGTTGATAAAAAATTATCACCAAATAGTGTTCAAGCCTCAAGTCAGACAACTGCTTTATCAGGCATCCGAAGAAGCACCGAATCTTTAACAAGAGTGAGATGGTTCTGGAATAGCCTGTGGAAAGCCAAGAGTGATGAGCATCGCCCATTAAGATATGATATGCAAAATAATCTCGACCTCAGGGTTCTAAACCTATTAACTCAGGTATAATCAACTTCCTCTGCTGGACCACCCTATTGTAGATTCAAGGTGTTATATGTTAATACTCTCTTATTTTACTTATAAGGTAGATGCTCCTCCAAATGATCCCTGGAGATGTTGACTATAGTGTAGTATCTTTGATCTTTATATGCCTCTTTTAAATAAGTAATAAATTAAAACCTTGTTTTTCCTAGAAAATGTTATTCAAACCTAGAAATTGCGATCATGCCATTTGCCTTTTACAAGCCATAAACAAGAAATTGGTGTTATGATGTTTCTCAAGATACTTGTGGAAGGGAGGGAGGGAGGAAGGGAGGGAGAATATTGATTTATTTTGGCTACCATATGCCAAAGCACATGACATATTAGCATGTCCCAAACACGAGTGTTGTTTACTCGTATTTATTTTTATATATGAGGTCACACATGAGAACTGGTTGTTATTTGTGCATAGCAAACATATTTGCTTTCTTTTGCTGTATGACCCATTTGATAAAATTTAATCGAGTGCCAATCACTTTTGATTAAGTTTGTTTATAAACTTTTTACTTGTTCAAGAAACTGGGGCCATTGTTTTAACTAATTTCTAACTGCTCGTGGTTCATTACATTTTGCAGAGATTTAATGGGCTAACTGAAAGAAGCAGAAATTATTTGACAAGTTGGAAGGAAAATTCCAGAATTTCTGCAAGGATGAGTGGGCTTCATATACAAGGCCAACAACAAACCATTCAGTTTGGCCGTTCTATTCGGATCACCCTCTTACTCGTGTTGAGCATCTTTCTGATTGGTTAGTGCCAAACTTGTCATGTTTTCTACTATGAGAGAATATATTCGCATGCACTACAAAAAACAAAATAGATAGCTGTCATGCTTTTGGAGCGTATAATCTGTCCAATCCTGTGTGGAGATCACCATGGCATGCCTTTTTTGCACACTGGCCATGGATTTGTTAATTCATAGCTTAGAGCATAACGATTTGCAAATCCATGTTTTAGGGTGGCTTGGTTTTGTTATTTTCCTGTGTTTGGTACCGATTCATAGTGCAAACAGGTGTCTATCATGGCCTTCTGGCATGTGGTTGCATGAATTGATAGCGTTACTACTACACCTGGCAGGGGCATTGATGTTCAAGTGAATTGATGGACAAAATATTAAAGTTTGGTTGCTTTTCGTTCCAATGGATTGTAGTGCATTATTCTATTACTTCATATTGACATACATTAAATTTTACATTTGAGAAATCTTGGTAAGAGCAACAACCAGCAGCCTTGGGTTAAGGTCAATGTTCAGCTTGGTCAATGCTAACAATGATACTATGTGTTTTGCAGTACCATTTCTCGTCTCATCTGCATGACAAGGCTTGAATTTCGCTGGTAGTGCAACCTTTGGGACAATCAATCCTGTTTCTGCTGATCAGAGAAGTGTGCGATATCATAGTACAAATCATGAATGGTGCTATTTCACAAGGCCATTCAAGCGCCCCAAAACCAAGCATGTCCTTGCATGCGTGGCTGCATGTATATGACAGGAAAATGAGCAGAATGGTTGATCTTGATTCTGTGATTCATAATTCAGCACCACAAACTCCTTGCCGGCACATAACCACCCTGAGGATAATCAGGTCTATGGTCAATTAATTCGTGATCTGTTGTGATGGCTGGTTGCTGCCAAATGTAGGCATCTCATTTCTCACCCCCGTTACCCCACGAATGCAATTGTAAAAAGATGTAGAGCTGATGAAAAAGGTACAAAAAAATGTATCAAATGATGATTTATATGATTTGTGGAAGTACCGAGAGTCCCGGTTAATGAACCGTTTGAAGGATCTGATCATCTGAAGGTTATTCATTGCACTGCATTTGCCAAACAAGGCATGCATGATTCTGGTTCGTATAGGTGCTTGTGCAAGTCTAGACTGTTGGCTACCTGCTTTATACTGATCCAGGTTTCTACACCTGTTCTCAATTTTATCCGTAGCCGTAGTGTTGATACCTAAACAATTCATAGATATCTCGTTTGCAGCAGTATTTTTTTTTCTTTACATAAATCAGCACCAGGCAGCAGTATTTTTCTGTTAGCACAGATCAGCACCGGCCAGCGGAACGGGGCCTGAAGCTTGAAATCCTAAAATTTGATGATGAGTTGATGCGTACTAACCGAGTAGCTGCTTTGCTTGCTGCTCTCAGCTTCCAAAAGCTCGAAGAGGAGCAATCCGAGAAATCCAATAGGGTAGCTGAAAACCATCCGCGCTTTTATTTTTGACAGAAGAATATGCACACGCTGAAAACAACCATAACCATCTTGAATTTTCTTGGTTTCCTAAAATCAATTTCAGTGCCGACTGACAAGGAATATCTTTTTCTTTATTTGTTTTTGGTGTTAGCGTCAATGGGAACATGCCCCGGCGGGATCTTGACTATTTGTCATCCTTACGAAAGCCACTCCTTCGAATGAGACTTTTAGAATGAAATCTACATATTTGTCACTATTCTACAAGTTGAGCAACGCATTTGCCATTTTTGCTGACGTGGCACGCCACGCACCGCGCGCCAGCGTGGATGGAGCGCGTGAAACGATCAAAATGCCCCTGCGTTTCCGTGTGTTAGCCATTCATTCTCCTCTGTCTTGCCACTGACGCGTGGGCCCCCATGTCGAGACCATCTTCAACCTCGGCAGCCTCCTTCTCCACCTTGTCCCGGCCGAAGCGGAGAGTTCGCAGCCTCGTAACTCAAGCACGCAAACGAAGGGCAGGAGCGAGAGCGGCGCCGGATCGCAGCCGGGCCCGCGGAGACGTCCTTGAGCAAGGTGACGTCCGTCGGCGCAAGAGCAGCGGGTGGGGACGTGCACGAGGAGGCCCATGGGCAGGATGCGGTGCCGCGCCGGGGGCCCCGAAGTCGAGCGTGTTGGCGGCTGTTGGGCTGCTCCTGCTACCCGTAGCGTTGGCGCCGTGTGCCAGATGGGTGAGGCCGTGCATCCGAAAGCCAAGGGTGAGCTCGCCTTGGGTTGAGCTTTCTGAGGGTATCGGGACCGGATCGGGTTGAGCTCACCTGTAGGAGAGCAAGCTGCGGGAGGCCCTGGAGGCCGCTCCGAGGACGGGTGCCTCGCCAAGTCCCGCAACGAGACTATAGGATCTAGGATTACCGACAAGAGGGGGGTGAATAGGCGGTTTTAAAAACTTCAATCACAACACTAGAGAAATTTGATTGGAACCAAAAAGGGAATTAAATCTCTAGCTACTCTAAGCCTATGTTGATTGTTTTGCAACCTAGGATGACAAGATAAGAATTAATCTCTATGAAATTAACTTGCTTCAAGTAGAAAATCAAAACAATAAGCAAGCAATAAGAATAAGTGACACAAGAACTTATCCCGTGGTATCGATGACTTGCCGGTCACCTCTAATCCACGTTGAGATGGATTCAATGTTCAACCGCTCCTCTATCAAGTCTCCACTTGATGTATGAGCTGGTTAGAACCAAAGAATCGCTCCAAATCTCGATTCCACTAGAGTTACTCTTCACCGCTCCGGCGAGGTGAGCACAATGACCTCTCACAACCAACTTCCACGACAACTTCACAATCTTCTTGAAGTGCTCGATGGAATCACCAGCTCCAAGCCGTCTAGGAGGCGGCAACCTCCAAGAGTAACAAATCAATGACCTTGCTTGAAGTCTCCCTAGTGCCACAAAGCTCAAACTCTTGATGCAATGCACTAGGATCCTCTCAATCTCACAAAGATCCAACCACTAAACCAAGTGAGTGAGAGAAAGGATGATGAATGCTCAAATGTGTCAAGGAAGCTTTCAAATGGGACAAGAGAGCCTTCCCAACACTAGGGGTGGAGTATATATACTCACCCCCTCGAAATCTAGCCGTTACGTTCAAAACAAGGCACTGGCGAATTGTCCGCCTCACACCTGGCGGACCGTCCGCCCTTCAAAAACAACGGCTACAACGTGTGTCAGATGGTGTCAGAACTAGCCGTTACGGACCTGCGGACAGTCCGCCATACAGGCGCGGACTATCCGCCAGGCCATGAGATACTCAGACAAGTTTGCCTGCGGACCGTCTGCCTCACAAAAGTCTTCTAGAACGCTCGGAAACGCTTATGTGTTGATGGTCCACCAAAACGGTCCGCCTCACATTTTTTGTACTGCGGACAGTCCGCCATTCATGGCCGGACAGTCCACCTCTCATTTTTCCAGCCGAGCACATTTCATACTTAGACAAAATTATCACACGGAAAAAGCCTGCGGACCGTCCGCCACACCAGGATGCGGACTGTCCGGACCCCCCAGACAGTCCGCCACTAGCCAGGCGGACAGTCCGCCAGGGCGCAGTGAGCCCTCCACAGGTTAGTTTTCGCTTCTTGTTTTTCCCACTTTCACAAACGTTGTTAGTCCCCATGCATGCAATGTAATTGTTTGAGCCAAATGGCACCATGGACTCATCAAGCCAAGGAGATTGACCCCTCTTGATGGTACGACTATCTAGCCTATAATCCGGTCAATGTTCATCCACTAAACACCGCTTGACCGGTAAAATAGAATACCCTATCTTATACCTTTGCCTTTAGCTCCTTTCGGTCCTTATCACACGCATCATGATCATGACATGCCGCAAGAGCTCATCCAATCCCAAGGACTAACCTATTCTCATATCTCAATGAAATTGTTAGTCCATTTTGATTGTCATTAATTACCAAAACACAAATTAGGGACCTAGATGCTTTCAGAGGCCCTCTGCGATGGAAGGGACGGTGCGGAGGAGGGGTCCGGGAATAGAGCTGAGGAAGGAGGAGAGAGAGCGTGAGGTTGAAGATGATTCTGACATACGAGGCCCACACGTTAGTGGCAAGAGAGAGGAGCATGGATGCCTAGCACACGGAAATGTAGGGGCAAACCTGACCTTTCGGATTGCCTCTCTATGCTGGCTGCCCGACGTGGCGTGCCAACTCAGCAAAAATGTCAAATGTGAGAGTGACGCTTTCTAAGAGTGGTAAATTTATAGGTGCCGTTCTAAAAGTCCCATGTGAAAGAGTGGCTTTCCTAAGGATGATAAATAGTTAATTATCGCTGCCCCGATGAGCCACGGCCCGCAACGTTCAGCGTCCGCATCCATCCGCGAGCCTATCGCCTCTGGCCACTCCTCGTCTCCCTCAAATGCCCCCGGGCTTGCCAGCTCGTCGTGGCCTCTCCGTCCCCGTCTCCTCCACGGCCGGCCGTAATCGTGCTGCTTTCGCACCCCTCTCACTCCGCATCGGACCCCCCGCGCACCATCTTCCACGGTGCCGGCACCGGTAGCCCGAGCTCGTGTCGCCACCAAGTCCGACGCACTCCGCGTCGGACCCCCCGCGCACCATCTTCCACGGTGCCAGCACCGGTAGCCCGAGCTCGTGTCGCCACCAAGTCCGACGCACCCTACCTGTTCGGTAAAATGCGCATACCGATGCTGCTCCAGGCCTCCAGCTCCAGTGCACCCTAGTGAGGTTCTGGATCGAACCGGCCTGCCACCAACAAAAATGCTCCATCCATTCAGCTGATGAATGGTGCCTGCTCCAAGATTTCGCGATGAACAGGGCACACAACACTACCTTGATGTCGGCCCCTCCATCAAATTAGCTGTGCACCCGCCCCCTCAGGCATGGTTATGGTTCTACGGCGACTAGTATGATCGCGGGTGGATCCTCAGTGGATGCAAACACTACACAAGGGACTAGCCTATTTTGATCTACCCAAGGTATGAATTCTATAAACGAGCACTGCAATCACTAATTCAGCTAGGTGCTGCCTGTTAGATCATAATAGATGCCATTTCTTCCTTCTGCAACTTATGTTACTGTAACCAACTTGACATTTACAGAGTGTCTTTTCGAAGAATGATTGAAATTTCAGCAGCGAATCTCCAAGAGGAGATACTAGCATCAAAATGTTGTTCTTCCCTCAATTAAATCTAGCAGTATCATCGATTTTATGTTTCTATGGATGGCATGTCACCATTGGTTGTTTGACAGGCACGGCATACATTTTGTTCAGTGCCCAGAGTCCCCAGACCACTCCGTCGATAATTATTTGAAGATGCCATAGTATATGATTTAGGTGTATGTGAACCAGCGTGATGGCTGGGTATTCCCGGGAATACCCAACATTGCCTAACAACCAAGTATACATCAAAGTATATACATAAGTATATACGTTATGTTGGGTCAAATTAACTGTTTTCTGAGTTAGAAATCAGCCCACTGCGACCAGACAACCAAGTTGCCTATCGTCCCACTCCCTTCCCACCCGAGGCTGGCCCACTCAACCACTCCCTTTCTCCTGTCTCGTGACAATGTGAGTGGCCCTGTTGTGATCCATGGACAAACAACAAGCTTAGCGAGCAGGCCATGGTGGCTTGCGCCCAGTAGCCAGCAGGCAGCAGAGAGCCAAACGGCCGGAACAGCACGCGTGGGAACGTGGGATTATTTGGATCTTTGCTCAGTGCCGCACTACCATGGACAACACAAAGCTACAGCTATAGAAGTGGATGGATGTTTCAGGCGAGTAGTGACATCATAATTATAGTAGCTTATAAATAAGCCAACGATCAAGTTTGGATAGGAGAAACTAGGTATTTGAATAATTTTGTGTAGTTTGAATATTAGAATGATTGTTTTACCATATCAGAAAATTACATGACTGAGATTTAGGAATAGACAATTTCCATATGTACATATCGCACTAGATTTACTGGTCAGGTTCAGCTGAATATGAAGTAGGATCGAAAAAACTGCACAGTTTATATGTTAATAATCAATATTGTGATTTTGAACCATTTTGTATATTTAGCTTGTATATTTTTTTAGGAGTTGGGAATACCCAACTTTGAAATCCTGGCTCGGCCACATGTATGTATGTATACTCGCATCACCATGCAGATACTGTAGTCTAACAATCACTCCACACCTTTGCTCTGCTCTGAGCACAGATCTCCCCTTTGATAATTATTGGAAGATACTGTAGTACATGATTCAGATATACGTATACTCCGCATCACCATTCATTAATCTAGGTACACCCATCTGGACTTACAATCTTCAAAATGCATCATGACCCGAAGCTAGGACTTGAACATTGTGATGCTCTTTCTAGGATTAAACTACCAATGGATTATACACATTTTGACTACATGATTGATTGGTGGAAATTTATTAAACTATTGCAGGTAAGCAGAGGCCCAAGGATGATGGTTTTCTGATTGTGCCCTGGGGATTTGCAAGTCGTACTTGCCTAAAGATGAACATTCTTCAGGTAATCCTCTTTATGGTGAACTACAAGGGCAACATGTCCAAAAGAGAAAAAAAAGGAAAGAGCAAAAAGATACTGATAGAACGAATTTGATCTAATGCAAGGTTGTCTTTGAAGTAATGTCTATTGTTTTGCACTGGACATAGATAATTATTGTGAGTTGGATGCACCTTTTGTTTGTACACTCCTAATTTATAATTGTTTAAAGTGCCCTGTTCAATGCAATAATATAACCAGAAATTATCCTCTTTAAGCAACCAAACGTTTCAGCCTAATTTCTGTGACCGGCATGAACCAGCTTTTGCTATCTGAACATCTAACTTTGACTGAGTGCTACTTTTGTGTATCAATCGAAAGTCTGTAGAGCAGAAACTGACAGTATGACTCTTACTGGGTGTCCCTTTTTTTGAACCACGGAAAGATCAAAATTTTGGACCGTCACTACGGGAAACCCCGTATATGCCGAGTGTCTAACTCTTTGCCGAGTGTATTTTTACGGACACTCGACAAAGAGCTTCTTTGCCGAGTGTTTTTTTTCGACACTCGGCAAAACAAAAACACTCGGCAAAGAGCTTGTTTGCCGAGTGTCAACATAATACACTCGGCAAAGATATTGTTTGCCGAGTGTCAAAAAAATACACTCGGCAAATAAGCTCTTTGCCGAGTGTATTACAATTGACACTCGGTAAAGAATCAAGTTTTTTTTTTGAACCGCGGGTGATTCAAATAATAAAATATAAGGAGTAGAAAATTTGTATGCATGTTGTTTGCCGAGTGTCAAAAAAAATACACTCGGCAAAGAAGTTCTTTGCCGAGTGTATTATAGTTGACACTCGGCAAAGAATTATGTTATTTTCGTTTTTAAACCGTAGGTGATTCAAAGAATAAAATTAAAACGAGTAGAAAGTTTGTATGTATGTTGTTTGCCGAGTGTAAAAAAAATACACTCGGCAAAGAAGCTCTTTGCCGAGTGTATTATAGTTGACACTCGGCAAAGAATTATGTTATTTTCGTTTTTAAACCGTAGGTGATTCAAAGAATAAAATTAAAACGAGTAGAAAGTTTGTATGTATGTTGTTTGCCGAGTGTCAAAAAAATACACTCGGCTCCTTGCCGAGTGTATTATAGTTGACACTCAGCAAAGAATTATGTTATTTTCGTTTTTAAACCGTAGGTGATTCAAAAAATAAAATTAAAACGAGTAGAAAGTTTGTATGTATGTTGTTTGCAGAGTGTCAAAAAAATACACTCGGCAAAGAAGCTCTTTGCCGAGTGTATTATAGTTGACACTCGGCAAAGAGCTTGTTTGCCGAGTGTATTTTCTTTGACACTCGGCAAAAATGTGAGTCCAAATGTTTTTTAAATTGTAAAACAAGCAAATTAAGTCTAAAAATTATGGAATTTGTCATGGAGTGATTGTATCACTTATAGAGGCTGTGATAAAAAGTTGAGAACATTTCGTATATTTTGTCGTAACGATGTTTATCAAATCTAAACATCTCACAAGAAGTGTATGGGTGATTGTATGTGATAGAGTCAGTGGATGTATGTTTTGAATACAAACTTTTTTATATGATCTCATATGAAAAAACACTTTATACCAAAGTCATACACCTCGACGAAACCTAAAACTTTGTAGTTGAAAATTTTTGTATTTGAGATTGTTCAATGCCTCAAAACATTATTATAAGTTATCTAATTTGAAATTTAAAAATTTTAATGTTTCAAATGACCTCGAATGTGAATATGTTCTATATAAAAGTTGTAGGTCTCGTAGAGATGTAAAACTTTGTAGTTTACAACTTTTTAATTTGAGGTCATTTAATACTTTAAAATATCTTTATAATGTATCTAATTTGAAATCTTGAATTTTTAAAAAATTTAAATGATCTCGGATGAAAATTTGTTCTATATCAAAGTTATAGATCTCAAAAATATGAAGAAGTTTGTAGTTTACAACTTTTTCATTTGAAGTAGTTTAGCCATCTGAAATTGCGTTACGAGTGTACTGAGAAAACACAAGCTCCATGTCAACGCCACGTCAGCGATCCATACCTTTGGAATCGTGGCCTCTCATTGGTCCAAGAATGGTCACATGGATTGCTCCCTCTCTCATCCAAATAAACTACCGGTTGGCTCTCATCTTCTACCTCTCATCTCTCTCCTCTCTCTCTCTCCCTCTCACTCTCACAGGTGCAGCGCGGAGGCCGGCCCCGGTCGGCGGGCGGCTGGGCGGCCGGCGGCAGGGCAGCTGGGAGGCCGGTGGCAGAGGGCAGCTGGGCGGCTCGCGACGGGGCTGCTGGGCTGCCGGGGCGCGGCGGCCGGCCCTAGCGCGGCCGGCGGCGGGGTGGTGGGTTGCGGCGCGGCGGCCCTGGCCTGGGCGAGCGTCAGGGTGCGGCGGCCGGGCGGTGGGCTGCTGGCGCGGCCGCCGGGGCTTCTGGCGCGGCCGGAGCGTGCGCGGGCCGAGCAGCCGGCGGCGGGGTGTTAGGTGGCTGGGCGGCCGCCGGAGCTGGTGGCGCGGCCGACCGGTGCGAGCGGCAGGGGCGAGCGGGGCTGCGCGAGCGCGGGCGGCCGGCGTGGGCGGCAGGGCGGAGGCACGACGCTGCTGGGCGGGCGGTCGCGGGTGGCCCCGGCCCCGGTCGGCGGCGCTTTTTTTTTTAATTTTACGGAATTTGTTTGCCGAGTGTCGACCGGCTTTTTTTTAATATTTTCTCGTCCTTTTTTTATTTTCTCAGAAATATGTTTGCCGAGTGTCGGATTTTGGACACTCGACAATGACTCTGTGTTTGCCGAGTGTTGGGTACTTCGCCGAGTGTATTTCAGCCTTTGCCGACACAAGAAATGTCGAGTGGGCTTTGCCGAGTGTTACACTCGGTAAAGTGTTTGCCGAGTGTTTTTGGCCTTTTGCCGAGTGCCCGAGGCACTCGGCAAACAACCGGTTTCCGTAGTGCGTGTCCACAACATGATATGCTACCCAGACTCTATTTTCGGAACCTTGTGGAGGTCACTTGGGTATGAAACAGTAACTTATCGAACTACACCAGCCACAAGCTTCTGTTGCCCAAAAGAATGCAGCAGAATGGAATTAACAAATCGACCAAGAGTTTAATATAGAATACCTGTGAATGATATGCTTCGGACAGTGTGGGCATAAATTATAATCACAGCAAAGCAACACAAGTACTAAACAATAAACTCCTTGTCATGACCGAACCAATAGACTGCCAACCCTTTAATTTTTGTATCCATATCCACATGTACAAGGTCTAATTCAAATTGGGACTGATTCCTACAAGCTCCCAGCAGATTCACGTTGTCCTGCTCCTGCAAACACCACTTAAGATCAGTAGCTGCAGGCCCAGAACGACCACGTCTTTGCAGGCTTTCCGGAAGCATAGCACAGGGTTCCTTCCGGCAGCTCTGGCTGGTCAAACGGAGTGCACAATGTCTTGGCAGCTCCCAGCTCCCCTTCCCCTTTAGTCCGTGCCTTCACATCCTTTTCAACCTCCATTTCGTCGCACCATGGCGCCAAGATCAGCCTCTTGTCATTCAGAGCGGCGATGAACTCATCCCAAGTGTGGATGACTCGGATGCAGGCATCTCTCCTTTCCCTGGCTGTCCTGAACAGGTCTTCCTGAATCCCATCCAGCAGCACTCTAACCTCCTCTACCAGTCTGGCCACAGGAACATCAGCCTTTGCACCATTGTCACGCCGCACCATGCGAACCCGATTGTTCGCCAGATCCTTAGGGCCGATCTCGACCCGCAAAGGAACACCTCTCATCTCCCAGTGAGAGTACTTCCAACCCGGAGAGTGATTCTCACGGCCATCGAACTCCGCCCGGATCCCGTACTGGCCGAGGGCATCCACGGTGGACTCACACGCTGCCTTGATGGCAGCAGCCACATCAGCATCCTTGTAAATCACCGGGATCACCACCACCTGGATCAGAGCCACCATTGGAGGCAGCACTAAACCCTTGTCGTCGCCATGAGTCATCACCATCAACCCGATCGAGCGCGTGGAGTACCCCACGAGTTCTGCCATACATTTGACCTAAAACCCTTGTCGTCCTCAAACTTACACTACCAGAATGCTTCACATCCGCCCGCCTCCTCCGCCTCGGCCATTTTTGTACCCGGTGCTGATGGGGCTTCAGCACCGGGTCCAACAGCTAGGAGCGGGGGCGGCGCTGCGGGGTGTCAGGGCGGACACATTAGCACCGGGTCGTGGTGAGACCCGGTGCTAATGCTCCCCCTGCAACCGGTGCTAATGTGCCCGAGGCCATTTAGCACCGGTTGCTGGCTGCAACCGGTGCTAATTGGTGCACATTAGCACCGGGTCTTGCCACGACCCGGTGCAAATGTCTTTTGTATATAGCACCTTCCTCCTCCCCAGGCCGAGCCAGCTGAACACTTAGGCGCTGTGTTCATGCTGCTCGGCCGTGGGAGGGGAGGTGCTGCCCAATTTTTCTTCAAAATTTGTGAAGATTCTACTCATCTAAGGAACACTACAAGGTACACTCTTTCATTCTCTAATGTTTTATTTGGTTTGTAATCCTTCTATGATTTAGAAATAGAGGGATCTGTGAATCAAAGTAAAGCTAGCTAGAGAGAGCTTGTGTTCTTGGAGGAGAGAGAAGAGAGAGCTTGAGTTCATGGTGGAGAGAGTGTTCATGTTGTGTTTTAAATGGAGAGAGAAGGCAAGCTAGTTAGTATTTTGTTTTGTATGACTTGTGAATAGTTATAAGACTTATGTATTTTATTTATTAGATAGGTTTATTTATTAAAAGTTGGAATAGTTATTTATTAATTTAATGAAATATATATTATTAGTTATTTATTAAAAGGTAGAATAGTTATTTATTTATTTAATGAATATAGTAATGTAGTTTTAGAAATTTATTTATATAATGGAATATATATTATAATTTGTATTTATTTATATATTAAATTTTTTTATCTTTAAATTGTATTGTATATTTGTTATTGGTTAATAATGCAGATGAATAGACAATGGATCTACGGGGACCCCCACGCTTAGGCGTTCCGTGATGGCCTTAGGACGTTTCTCGATGCCGCCGAGGCTAACAGGATGCCGTCCGGTTTCATGTTCTGCCCATGCACCCATTGTAAAAATATACAATCGTACAAACAAAGAGGTTGTCTTCAGGTGCATTTGATGAGGCACGGTTTCATGAGGAATTATTCTGTTTGGACGAAGCACGGTGAAAGAGGAATTCTAATGGATGAAGATGAAGAAGACGAGGCCGATGACGACATTCCGTTATTGGCTCAATACTACGGTTCCTTTGCATATGCTGCAATAGGTGATGCCGATGAGGAAGATGTTGATCGGGAAGGCGATGCTCAGGAAGATGTTGCTCAGGAAAATGAACCTACTGATGGACTCGGGCAAATGTTGTGTGATGCCGAGAAAGACTGCGGCAATGATAAGGAACTGAAAAAGATATAACGCATGTTGCAGGACCACAAGACTAACATGTACCCAGATTGCAAAGAGGGGCTAAAGAAGTTGGGTAGCACACTTGAACTTCTGCAGTGGAAGGCAGCAAATGGTGTTACTGATAAGGGTTTCGATGAGCTACTGAGACTCGTAAAGAAGATTCTTCCAGAGGGTAACAAATTGCCATCGACGACGTATCAAGCAAAACGTGTTGTTTGCCCTCTCGGTTTGGAGGTGTAGAAGATACATGCGTGTCCTAATGACTGTATCCTCTATCGCGGACAGTACGAACACTTGGATCGTTGTCCGGTTTGCACCTGCGCATGATAGAAGATCAGGCGGGACGACCCTGGTGATGTTGGGGGAGAGCGTTCTAAGAAAAAAATCCCTGCGAAGGTGATGTGGTATTTCCCTCTGATACCCCGTCTGAAGCGTTTGTTCAGGAACAAAGACCATGCCAAACTGATGCGCTGCACAAAGAAGAACGTAAGCAGGATGGCATGTTGAGACACTCCACCGATGGATCCCAGTGGAGGAACATCGACAGAGCATTCCCAGAGTTTGATGCTGATGCGAGGAATGTTAGGCTTGGTTTAAGTACCGATGGCATGAACCCTTTTGGTGAAATGAGCAGTAGTCATAGCACTTGGCCCGTGACTGTTTGTATCTACAACCTACCCCCTAGCTCTGCATGAAGCGGAAGTTCATTATGATGTCAGTGCTCATCGAAGGCCCAAAGCAACCTGGCAACGACATTGATGTGTACCTAAGACCATTGGTTGACGAACTTTTGCAGCTGTGGAAGAATGAATGTGTTAGCATGTGGGATTAGGACAAGCAGGAGCAGTTTGACCTTCGAGCACGGCTTTTCATAAGCATCAACGACTGGCCTGCCCTAAGTAACCTATCAGGACAATCAAACAAAGGATATAAAGCATGCACTCACTATTTAGAGAAAACCGAAAGCATGTATTTGAAACATTGTCGTAAAGTTGTGTACATGGGTTACCGTGGATTCCTTCCGGCGAAGCATGAGCTACGAAAGAAATATGCGCATTTTGGCGGGAATGCTGACCGCCGTACAAAGCCGAGACACCGGAGTGGAGAAGAGCTATTTGATATGGTGAAGGACCTACACGTGGTGTTTGGCAAGGGAGACGGAAGCCAGGCTGCTCCGACGGGCGAGGATGGTCGTGCCGCGATGTGGAAGAAGAAGTCTATCTTTTGGGAGCTACCTTATTGGCAACGTTTAGAGGTCTGTAATGCGATTGATGTGATGCATCTGACGAAGAATCTTTGCGTGAACTTGATAAGCTTCCTGGGTACTTATGGGAAGCCAAAAGATACACTGGAAGCACGTCAGGAGCTGAAACGATTGAAGCAACGGACTGATCTACATCCAGAAAAGAGAGACAAAGGACGCCAGTACTTGCGTCCTGCCAGCTTCACTCTCAGCAAAGAAGAGAAGACAAGCATGTTTGAATGCTTGAACAGTATCAAGGTTCCGTCTGGCTACTCCTCCAATATTAAGGGAATAATAAATATGATAGAGAAGAAGTTCACAAACCTGAAGTCTCATGACTGCCATGTGTTGATGACACAGCTGCTTCCCGTCATACTCAGGGGTGTGCTACCAGTTAACGTGCGGAAAGCCATTGTGAAGCTATGTGCATTCCTCAATGCAATTTCTCAGAAGGTGATCAATCCAGACCATTTAGACCCGCTACAGAACGACGTGGTGCAATGTCTTATCAGCTTTGAGATGATATTTCCACCATCCTTCTTCAATATCATGACACATCTATTGGTTCACCTCGTCAAAGAGATTCGTATATTGGGCAGAGTATTTCTACACAACATGTTCCCATTTGAGAGGTTCTTCGCTGTCCTAAAGAAGTATGTCTGTAATCGTTCTCATCCAGAAGGATGCATTGCTAAGGGATACGAAACAGAAGAGATCATTGAATTCTGTGTTGACTTTGTCGACGATCTTATGCCGATTGGTGTGCCCAAATCACATCACGAGGGGAGACTTGGTGGAAAGGGCACACTAGGGAGAAGATCGATGGTGATCAAGGACGTTGAGACATTTCGTAAAGCGCACCTCACAGTTTTGCAACAATCAACCTTAGTTGCTCCATACATCGAGGAGCACATGCAGATTCTCAGGGACGAAAATTCAACAAAGTCTGCGGCCTTCATTCAGCGTCTGCACAATAGTACTTTCGCCGATTGGTTGCGAAGACGTCTTATGGGTGTCGAGGGCATTGATGCGCAACTAGCTTTTGTAGCTAGAGGTCCATCGAGCACGATCTTGACATTCCAAGGATACGACATCAATGGGTATACATTTTACACAAGAGCCCAGGACAAGAAAAGCACCAACCAAAACAGTGGTGTCCGGATCGACGCGACAGACACCAATGACAATACAAACTCATACTATGGAATCATAGAGGAGATATGGGAACTAGAGTACGGACCTTTGAAGATCTCACTATTCAAGTGCCAATGGGTGAAGCTGACTGGAGGAGGTGTTAAAGTTGAAGCGTACTATGGAATGACATTAGTGGACCTAAACAAGATTGGCTTCCTAGATGAACCGTTCGTCCTGGCCAAAGCTGTCACACAAGTTTTTTATGTGAAGGACATGGCTAGCAGATCGAAGAAAGGGGCGGATAAGAAAGGTAGGGGTAAGCAATTGGACCCATCACAAGACGAGCCAAAGCGTCATATAGTTCTTCCTGGAAAGAGAAAAATCGTAGGAGTTGAGGACAAGACGGATGCGGATTATGATATGCTCGATGGCCGACCTCCATTCTTAGTGGCTGATGACCCAAGCATCCTGTTAGCGGCGGAGGAGACACTGTATCTACGACGTGATCACAATCAAGGAACATTTGTAAAGAGGAAGTTTATTAGTGTCCGAGTAAACGATGATGCCATGTAATTTAATTGCACTATGTTCCACCCAATTTGTAATGACTATATTTGCATTTATGTTCCACCTATGTTCTAAGATTTTCTATTGATTTATAAGATTGTTTTTATTAATTCTATCATTTTATATTGATTTTCTAGAAATTTATAAGATTTTCTAGTAATTTATAAGATTTTCTAGTAATTTATAAGATTTTCTATTAATTTATAACATTTTCTATTAATTTATAAGATTTTCTAGCATTTTATATTGATTTTCTAGTAATTTATAAGATTTTCTAGTAATTTATAAGATTTTCTAGCATTTTATATTGATTTTCTAGTAATTTATAAGATTTTCTAGTAATTTATAAGATTTTCTAGCATTTTATATTGATTTTTCTATTAATTTATAAGATTTTCTAGCATTTTATATTGATTTTCTAGTAATTTATAAGATTTTCTAGTAATTTATAAGATTTTCTAGTAATTTATAAGATTTTCTAGCATTTTATATTGCTTTTCTAGTAATTTATAAGATTTTCTTATTTAATATATATTTTTAATAGGTATTAATAACTGAATTAAAACAAGTATTAATAACTATATATTAAAAACTATATTTATAATATTCCCAAATAGTAGCCACCGGTGCTAAAGGCCGGTTTGGAAACTGGCGCCAAACGAAAATTTGGGGCCTTTAGATCAACCCGGTGCTAAAGGCCCCCAATTTTCGTTTGGCGCCAGTTACGGCCTTTAGCACCGGCTGTAGAAGACCCGGTGCTAAAGGGCCTTTAGCACCGGGTAGTGGGAAGACCCGGTGCTAAGGGGGGGGGGGGGGGCTTTAGAACCGGGTGCTGTATAGACCCGGTGCTAAAGGGCCTTTAGCACCGGGTCGTGGCTGCACCCGGTGCTAAATGCCCCGGATCTCTATACCCTCGCGCCGGCCCCCGCCCCCGCAGCACTTCGTCTTTCCCCAAACCGCCGGTCGCCCCCGCCGCCCGTCGCTCTCGCCCACGCCGCCGTCCCCGCGCCACCGCCCGCGCCCTCGCCGTTGTCCCCGCGCCGCCGCCCGTCGTCCCCGCCCGTCGTCCCCGCGCCTGCGCCCGTTGTCCCCGCGCCGTCCGACGTCCCCGGCCGGCCGCGCCGCCGCTCTTCGTCGCCGTCGTCCCCGCCGACGTCCCCGCGCCGCCGCCCGCGCCCTCGCCGTCGTCCCCGCGCCGCCGCCCGTCGTCCCCGCGCCGCCCGACGTCCCCGGCCGGCCGCGCCGCTGCTCTTCGTCGCCGTCGTCCCCGCCGACGTCCCCCTGCCGCCGCTCGCGCCCTCGCCGTCTTCCCTGCGTCGCCATCGTCCCCGGCCGCGGTGAGGCCCCTATGATGCCGGCCTTCGTGCCGTGCGTGGTTGTGTACGTGTGAGCCGGCCTTCGTGCCGTGTCTGTTTGTGTGTGTGCAGGTACCCTTGCACACGTTCGGCCATGCACATTTGCTTAGCGAACGTGTTCGGCCATGCGTATTTGGTTAGCGAAACCAAATGCGCTTGGCCGAACGCGTTCGCTAACCATATACATTGGAAATGCATTGTACTGGAAATATTAGAAATATATATGCTTCATATGTATTGAAAATATTAGAAAATATTAGAAATTAATTTATTGGAAATGCATTGTATTGGAAATAAAAACGATATATTGGAAATGTTCTATATTGCAATTCTATTAGAAATATACATGCTTCATATGTATTGAAAAATGTTGCAAATGTAAATTGCAAATATTTATAAGCTGAAAATGTAAATGTATATGCATGTTTATTTATTGGAAATGTATAGGCATGTTGAAATGTGTATTGGAGATATTTACATTGAAATGTATATTGGAATTGGAATCTGTTTGAAATGAATATTGGAAATGCTTCATTTAAATGTATATTGGAAATTCTATGTATATTAGAAATATATGTGCTTCAGTTAAATGTATATTGGAAATGTTATATGTTTGTATAATGTATACTATCGAAAATGTTTATTATCGGAAATTCTATCGCGTACCCGAACCCACCGCGCACCCGAACCCTTAGCGAATCAATTCACACCGTGCACCCGAACCCCTTGGCGAATCCGTTTTTCACGCACCGATCCCCTTAGCGAAAATGTTAGAAATATTGGGAATATGTATGCTTTGTATATATTTCTTATCAATTATTTTTAATTCTATAGAGGGCGGACAACAACAACCCCGTCCCACCCATGCAAGAGGACAACAACAGCCCTGTCCCGCCCATGCAAGAGGACAACGACACGTTTTTTGCGAATCAACTTTTTAATATTGTAACCCAACCAACGTCCATGGATGATGTGTTGGGGATCATTGGAAGGGACGACAATATCCAGGGCGACAATGTTGCAAGGGCCGAAAATGTTGAAGGGGCCGCCAATGTCCAGGGCGAACTTGTCCAGGGCAGCACTATTGAAGGGGTCGGTAACGAGCCCTCGTCTAGTCAGGTGTGTATATATATAACATAAATTTGTACTGTACATGTCAATTATGTATACCATCTCTATATCATCTCATATATATGTAATTTGTGTAGGCCGCCTCTGCTTCTACAAGTCGAGCTAAGAAATCAAAACGATCGACCACGAAGAAGCTGAAGGATGTCAAGTTTCACATCACTCGAGTGGAGGATGACGGGGAGCCAATTGAGCCCCTAAAAGTGGCCAAGAAATTTGTATCTCAGTGCGGGGTAATTGTACGGGACAATGTGCCCATTAGTATCAGAAAATGGAAGTCCACGGACCCCACTAAGGAGTACGTGCTCCCCGATACAGAGAAGGAGATGCTATGGAGGGAATTAAAGGCAATATTCGACTGGCCTAGCACTCATGAAGCAGAACTGAGGGATTGGACAATGAAGAAGATGGCAGAACTCGCATTTTCTCAAAACCGGAGAGGCCCCGGATCCTAAGAAGTATAAGAAGATCACTGATGACGAGTGGGAAGCATTCCTTGAGTACAAAACCTCCGAAGAGGGTGCAACGGCTAGTGCTAGAAACGCTGGAAACGCCTCAAATAAGAAGTACTCTCATAAGATGGGTTAGGGAGGTTACAAGGCAAGCATCACTAAATGGGAGAAGATGGAAGAAGATCTATATGCTAGAGGCATCACTCCAGCGACACATGACTGGCCCACAAGGACCAAGCATTGGTACTATGGTCATGGAGGCACCCTAAGCCCAATCAACGGCTCCTTAATTTTTCCCGAGGACTTGCGAGAACTAGCTCAGTGTCTCCTCGATATCCTCAGGGCATCTGAGAGGGGAGAATTTGTTGCTGATAGAGACAGAGATGAGCTAACCTATGCCTTAGGGAACAAGGAGCATCCTGGACGGACGCGCGGCGTAGGCACAAGTATCTCATGGAAGAAAGGTTTCCAAGAGCACGCCGCCACCTATAGGAGCCGTTCGAGGAAGAAGGCCGAATATGAGCAGAGGGTGAGGGACCTAGAGCAAACGGTTGCCGCCCAGGGCTCAAAACTCCAAGAAATTGAGTCAGAGATGGAGCGACGGATGAAGGTAGCATGGCTGCAGATACAACAAGCCACAGACGGGTCCGGTTCCATAGAGCATGCACCTCTCCAACAAGCCGCAGGCGGGACTGGTTCCACAGAGCATACACCAGGTGGGACCGGTTCCACAGAGCATGCACCTCTCCGAGATGCGGCCCTTATTAGCCATCCACAACAATATCAACGCAGTCACGCTTCCACACAGGCCGCCAAACCGGTCCGTTACCCCGTGGATGAAATAACTCAACGGACCGTGTGTCGTCAGGCAGAAGAACTTAGCTGTGGTGGTACGTATGCGACCTTAGTTCGTACTGCATACATTTCACCTTAAATTCCATTCATTTACTAACTTTCTTTGTGACTACTAAATTACCACCGTCTCCAAGAGATCCACCGGATCATGACGATTCTCCGGGAGCTCCTAATGCAAGCCCGTCTCCTCCGCCGAAGAGGTCTCCGTCTCCTCCGCCGCGGAGGTCTCCGCCCCCTCCGCCGAAGAGGGGACGCCGCACTAAAGCCTCTGCCCCCACTCCACCAGGGAAGAAGGCGCGGAAAACCAGAGAGAAGCCCGCACCAGAGAAAAGAGCGGGTTAGAAGACTCTAGAGGAGCTCGAAGCCTCGGTCAAAGCAGACACAAAGAGGCAAATGGCCGAGTGGAGGAAAAAACCGGAGCCGGAGCCGAAGCTTGATCCCACTGTCGTCAAGTCATTCCTCGGTAATTTGAGCAAGGGTCAACAGAAGGAAGTAATAGTAACAGACTATGACCGCTCATTACTGAAATCTCGCCGGAAGCGGAAGGCTGCAGATCAGGAGGCGGGCCCATCCAAAAAGGTTCCTCAGCTCGGCGAGCAACCTCAGCGGCCCTTGGGTCCATTGCCATCTCTGGACGAGATTAACGTGCAACGAGTAATGGCCGAGACTGGACTATCCAGAGCGCAAGTCCTGGGGGAAGAAGAGGTGCCTGTAAACACAACGTTAAAGTGGCCGTTTAAGCTTGGCGAGCCTATGGTCCCTCCTGAAATGGAGAGCAAGCTACAGACGAAGATGCGCCGATTTCATGAGTGGTACTTGGAAGAATCAAGAAGGAATAAACGACGCATGATCAAAGTAGGCGTGAAGGACCATGATTTCTACAATGGTGACGAGGATTGGGTCTGGCTGAGGTTTCAGGATATATATGAGCTGTACCACCGCGACGCCATAGACGTGGATTTGATCACCTGTTGGACACTGTAAGTACTTTGTTGTTGCTTATAATTCACAGTTTGAAAACAATAATTCCAATCTATGCTGACGCGGGCTTTATTTATTGCTTAACATATGTAGAATGGAGATTCAAAAATGTCGGAGATCCTCAATATATGACGTTGGTTTCGTGGATCCTCGAAGGATAAGTGAACAAATGATATTGATGAATCCTGAAGAAACATATGGAAACCTATACAAGTATATTAAGAAACAAAATTACTGCGACTCCATACTAATCCCGTACAACATCGAGTGAGTACATACACAGGCTCCTTCTCATACTGTCTCCGTACTATTTCATTTCTGATTATAATGTATACATGTATACAGATTCCACTGGTTCCTAATAATATTGTGTCCTGACCGGGGTGTCGTGAACGTCTTTGATTCGTTGCACACTCCAATAGAAAAACTACAGAACATCATGGACATGATGACAAGGTGATGTATATTTTCCCCTACTTAATTCACCCCTTACACTCGCAATGACTTAACTCAATTTTTTTGTTTTAGGGCCTAGAATCAATTTCGTCAAGAACACCCGGGTATTCAACATGAAACACTAAAATGGAACATTGGCTTTCGGTAAGCAAGTAATTTGTACATGTAGGCCTCGGCTAATATATTATATGAATTTTACTTAATTTCTTTTGGTCGACAGTGTGCCAAGCAGGGGAAGGGAAATAATTTATGTGCATACTATGTTTGCGATTACATGTGGAATTGTCGACATAAAAAGCTTACACAACACGATATTATGGTACGTAATAATAAACACATTTCCATTATTATTAAGTGCACAATTATTGTCTCCAACTCGGCGGATTAAATATCTTTCAATTATTTGTAAATTATAGATGTTGAGCCTGAAGGAAGAGTCTCTAGAGCTAAAGGCGCTGCGGGGCAGGCCCTTTAACACCGGCTTGTGTGTGGAACCTGTGCTAAAGGCCCTGCTAAAGGCGTTGCGGGGCAGGCCCTTTAGCACCGGGTTGTGTCTGGAACCGGTGCTAAAGGGACCCTTTAGCACCGGTTATTCAACCCGGTGCTAAAGGGGTACCCCTTTAGCCTCGGAAGATCTGCACCGGTTGGGATACCCGGTGCTAAAGCCAGTTCCCAACCGGTGCAGATGTTGATCATTCTGGTAGTTTTAATGCCGAACATCTCGGCGAACCTCTGGCCGAGGCAGTGCGACGTCGCGGCCTGCATGCCGCGGCGGATGTCGGGGACGAACACCTCGACGCTGGTGGTGTAGAGCGCGCCGACGAACTTCTCCGCCTCGATCTTCCTCCCCTTGATCACCGGAACGGCTAAGAACTCCTCGTAGATCCTCCGGTACAGCTCGAGAATCTGCATAACCTCCTCGTCAGCGTGTTCTTTGGTGGCGAACGCCGAGTGGCCTTCCTGCCAGAGGAACTCGCGGCTCCTGATGAATGGAGTAGGGTTGGTGAACTCCCACCTGACGACGTTGCACCACTGGTAGCACGCTACCAGACAACCTCACATTTGCACCGGTTGGGAACGGACTTTAGCACCGGATTCCCAACCGGTGCTAAACTTTCCGTGCTACCCTTTAGCACGGGTAGCATAACCGGTGCTAAAGGGGCCTTTAGCACCGGTTCTAAACATCAACCGGTGCTAAAGGCCTTGCCAACACAGCGGGGATAGGAGGGAAGGGCCTGGATTTCTTTTTTTTTACTTTTTGCAGCCGCCATGCATGTACGTTTATATATGTATTATGCTACGTATTCAAATACGTATTCAGCCACCGTACATGTAGTACTATATATTCATATTAGCTAGACATATAATCAAAATAGAAGAGATATAATTTACATATCCGACTAGAGTTATATATTTGAACAGTATATTATAACTTAAGAAATCCGACTAGAGGAACGACTTGACGACACATCCTCCAGGGGGACATGGAATTCTCGTCGGGGATTAACGACCTCGTTCAAAATCCATCCAATGAGCTGTTCTGCAATTGCGTCTATTCTCTCTTGATCGAGTCTATCTTCTTCCAACCTCATCATCTATAATTTGCAAATAATTGGAAATATTAAATCCGTGGAATTGAAGACAACAATTGTGCAATTAATAATCATTTAATATAAAATAAATGATTTACTTACAAATACAAATATCCGTCTATTTTTAAATAATCATTTATTATAAAACAAAGTGTTTCTCTTAGTAATACAAACATAGTAATTATTAAATGAAGCCCTCTATTTCTAAATAATCATTTATTATAAACAAATTGCTTTACTTATTAATTCAAATTTAATAATAATATTATTTATTATAAATGAATCCCATTATCATTAAATGAAGCCGTATATTTCTAAATAATATCATTTATTACAAAATCAAGTGCTTTTCCTACAAATATAGTAAATATATCAAATTAAAACCTAAAAATGCGTTACGTACCATAACATCATGGTGAATCATCTTTTTCATCGACTAGTTGAGCATGTTGTCACAAACATAGTATGCACATAGATTATTTCTCGACCCTTGTTGGCGACACTGTCGATCAAAAAATAAAGTTACGTAAAATTCATATAATAGATTAGCTGTAGCACCATAAAATTCATCACAGTTAAATTTTAGCAACCTTCTGAAATTTTCTAGGATTTATTAGGGTCCAAATAAATTTTCTGAGAGTTAATTAGAATTCTTGTGAATTAATTGAATTTAAATATCATATTAAGTAATTTTAGTCAAAAATAAGTTGTTGATGCATTCATGTTGTTGCATTTGTCTTTTGGTTGCTGTTAAATTAAGTTGGAATTTAAATTCTATTTAAATTTGAATTTAATTTGAATTTTTTTGAGCCATAGAAAAGTTGTTCCTGTCGAGTTTACTTTTGCCCCTCCAACTCTTGGCCAGTCTGAGTTTGCTCCCTCAATTCTTCTTCTCGGACAGCCGGCCTGTTTCTTCGGGCTATTTCCTTCCCCGACCCAAGCTCCTTCGCGCGGCCCAAATCCTCGCGCCGGCCCGCTTCCTTTCTCTCTCTCTCTTCTTCCCGTCGCTGCCACCTGGGGCCCGCCTGTCGGGATCTTCTTCCCCGAGCCGGACTCAAGTCCGAGTCCGACCCCGACCGGGGCACGCATGCCGAGATGAGTGGGCCCAGCCCCCTTTCATCTAGCGTGTGGCCCCCTCTGCTTCCCCGCTCTCCTCGCGCATCGCCCGCCGCTCGTGAGCCCTAGCGCAAAAGATGCCGCCGCCGTTCTCGGTTCTCCAAACTCGCCGCCGTCGATCTCCGGCTGTGGGTGTTCTCCCCTCGAATCAGCCCCTTTAGGAGCATCAAACGAAGGTAGCAAGGCTGCCTCATGTAGTTCCATCAATTTTCCCCCGAGCTTTTGCCCCGCGTGCGCTCACCGGATTTCTTGCAGCGCCGCCGCCCGCCATTCTCGTCACCGGCCGCCGTCGAAGCTCCTCCGCCGCCAAGAAGCCTCGGGGTGAGTTCGCCATCTCCCCCTCGTGCGCCCCATCCAATCCGCGCTCGTTTTGGTGCACTCTAGCGCGATTTCGCGTGCTCACCAGCGAACCTCCGCCAAGTCCGCCAGCGGCGCAGCTGCTCTGCTCCCGTTGACGCCGGCGTCACCCCGCCCCGGATCCATCCTAGGCCACCGGATCTTGATCAAACAGCCGAGCTCCGCCCTTGCCCGAGTCAAACAGGCGACTTACCGGTCAACTTGAATGATTTTGCAAAGAAGCCCTCCAAGTTTTGGGAATCAACCCGTTGTCCTAGCGCAGTTCAAAAATATTTTGATTTAGGTCCTTTTTCTTTCGGTTTAGCCCTTGCAAGTTTTAAAATTGCACCCAAAGCCCAAGCTTCATCTTTTTGCAAGTAAACCCTCGTGTTTTTATACAAAATTATGTTTTAGCCCTCGGTTTCTTGCAGTTTGGCCCCTGGAAGTTTAAAAACATCGCCAGCAAGTCCCTAAACCTTAGAAAAGCCATATCTTTTACGTTTTAACTCCGATTTTAACGATTCTCGCGCTCAGGCGTTTGTGGTAACACGTAGAATAGTTTTGTGCTGTTGTTTACCTCTGTTGGAATTGTTTGGTGTACAGTTTCTTATTTGTTGTATTGTTTTCTTATATGTGTTTGTGTGGTGCGTATAGAAAACATGTTGTTCGAGGAAGTGTTTGAAGAACCAGCTGTTGAAGAGTTTGAGCAGCAGCAGGGTTGGGAACAAGGCAAGTATTCCTTGATCATGCCCGTTTATATCTAAATGACATGCATTTTAATTACATTGTTTATTTTCCGCTTGCATTAATATTGTTAGGTCCCATTAAGGATTTTCTAGTCTCTTTTACCATACCTTGCAGGTGGGTCATTAAATTAATTTTGACTGGTAGATGATGCTTAGTTGCTCAACTGGGATGGTTAAATGAAACCCTTACTCTATGTTCCATTACTATCTTTTAATTAATTAATGGGCAAGATCACTTCTTTTAATTGGAACATGAAGCGACCACCCAGGAAAACAGAGCAACCATGAGTGCTATGTGGCTCTGACTTTGACTGACTAATTAGGTATTCTAGTTTGGGATAGCTTTACTCGAAAGGGGCAAGAGGTGCGGCGGTTGATGAGGTATAGCTCAGTCCTCTTGAGCGGTAGGCTTTGCTAAGATACGCGACTCACAAGGGAGGGTTATGCTTTGCTCCTGAACCGGAAACCTTAACAAGCTATCACTTATTAGAGTATCTTTGTAAAGGTCTCATAGTGAAACCCATTATTCGGTCCAACTGGTGTGGCAAGGGTACATGCTTTCGGGCAATGGGAATCACGGCTTATGGTGAATGTGTACAACCTCTGAGAGTGTAAAACTGTTATAACACCCGTGCTCACGGTCATGAGCGGCCTGAACCCTCACATGATTAATCTATCTGAATATGATCTAAATTGTGGTTACCTGAATTTGATGCGTTTATGCCAATAAATTAATTGTGGTTGGTATATACTTATATCTGCTAGTAATTAGATGCTTAATAAAATTTGACCAACTAAAAATGCTTAATGGAGCTATCCTTTCAGCCTTCCACTTTATAAAGCCTAGCATGTCATTTATTTTCATACTTTGCTGAGTACGACATATGCTCACGCTTGTTTATTTATATTGCATCGACCATACTCGGACTGTTGCTCAGATTAGGAGAATTTTGAGGATTTTACTACTGATTTTGAGGAGTTCTAGGCGAGTCCCCCAGTCAACTGCCTGTGGAGATGGAGTGATTTCGTTTCGTTTAGTTAAACTTTTATTTAAGTCTTCTGCTATGACATTTGTGTCAACTCTGAGATTGTAATAAATACACTTTAGTACTCTTTCGTATGCATGGTTATGGATATTCACTTGTGACGTCTACCATATGTGTGTAAACTTGATCCTGGTGTACATATGAGATGCAACTGGTTTTATTCCTAAATTCGGGTGTGACATTAGCGGAGACCTACACGAATAAATTACTTGCTTACCGGAAAGCCAGTCTTCCATGTGAGTGTTTCATGGATCATACCAGGGTTATCTTGACGAAATTGATCCCACACCCCATGAACCAAAAAATTGTATTAAATCACAATATTGCACCGGTTGCAGCCAGCAACCGGTGCTAAAGGGCCTTGGCAACATTAGCACCGGTTGTTCCTAATGTCCTCAGCCTGCCACTCCTGAACGCCGCCCCCGCTCATACCCGTTGGACCCAGTGCTGATTCACCCTTAGCACCGGGTCCAAAATGTGCCGCGGCCTACGAGAGGCGCGGATGTGAG
This sequence comes from Echinochloa phyllopogon, assembly GCA_033239725.1. Lineage (NCBI taxonomy): Eukaryota > Viridiplantae > Streptophyta > Magnoliopsida > Poales > Poaceae > Echinochloa > Echinochloa phyllopogon. Next base: position 13,354,672 of record BTCW01000015.1, on the reverse strand, counting down.
CTTCTCTGGTAGTGGCACCTGAACAAGAAGTAAGGGTAAGGGTACATGATGGTCTTGCTGGTGGGGCGGATGGCGAGGGGGGATTCAAGGTCGGAGTCGCCGAATTTGGTCACCCAGGCCATTTCCAGCGAGAAGCCCTTGACGTGGTCCTTCTCCTTCTGCAGGGCGGTATCGGTGACGAAGAGCGGGAAGTAGTAGGGATTCGCCTTGTGCTTCTTCATCTCGGCGTCGAAGAAGTCCTTGAGCAGGTTCCAGACCACCATTGCTGATGGCATCAGGATGTAGCAGCCAGAGACGGCGGGGTAGTACTCGATCATCCCGCCGTGGACGACGGCCTCCGAGTACCAGTCGCCGAAGCTGCCGGCGGCCTTCTTGCTGGCTTTTCTTCCCGTTGCCGCCATCGTTGCCGCCGCTCGACATGGTTGTGATTGATCACTGCTGATTGATTAGCGTGAGTGCTTGCTTTCTGCCGCTGGCGGCGTTGTGCGTCGTCGCTTGTTTGAAGGGTACGCAGGTTGACTGGGATTTGTTCCCTTGTCTACCGTGTGCGTGGGGCGTAAGTTTCCTTGTTCGCTGTCGTGACCGTCCCGATAGGCTGCGTCTCCTTGTTGTATCTCCACTTCAGCATGCCAATTTTATTATGGCTGCCAGTCTGAGATTTTTATTTACTATTATATTTCTAGCAAAAACGCACGTGTGACACAGACGTTTAATAGAAAATAATATTGCATAATAGATAGTTGGTCGAGACGTTATGAACTCGACGATAGATGGACGAGGGATGTGGAGGGGTTTGACAAAAAAATGCTTGCCAGATAGGGTAGTTAGGAGGGGTAGTGTTTCAATGACCGGTGGCTCCATCGGTTGTCAAAAGTTTGACAGAAAAAGACCCAATATGCAGGATCGGTAGAAGGGGTGATGTTTCAATGACTGGGGGTTCGTCGGTTCTCAAAAGTTTTAGATCTTTATACTATACTAGCAAATATGCCGGTCCAACACACGCGTGCTACATTCGTTATGCCGGCGATCACGACGTTGCTGTTTTAACGATGAGGAGTCCTGGGTTCATACTTCATAGAGGATGTCACACATGTCGTGCTATCTTCGTTATGCCGGTGATCACGGCGATATTGTTTTGACGAGGAGTCCTGGGTTCATACTTCATAGGGTATGTCACCTTTGATTTCTGTATATTTTGATGTTGAATAGTTCTGGGTTCGAATTGCTTCGTCAAGCGTGGTTTGATGAAAGAAGCCTGACATGGAGGGTAGTAGGAGGGATAATGTTTCAATGACTGATGGGTCCGTCGGCCCTCGATAGTTTTGAATCTTTATAGTATATATAGATAGATAATATATAATAGAAATAGATAGATAGATAGATTTATACAACTTTTACCATTTATTACTACCGCTTCCACTGTCATCCCCGTCGAGACATCGACCGGAACCGCCAACATCGATGACGCTAACGCTAACCTACAAGGGTGCAATCAAAGCTATGGCCATAGACACCTTAGGACGGTCACGTCATTGCCTTATACACTACCGGATTTCAAGGCTTTGCCATCTGCGGCCCATGGCCAAGCCTTGACGTCAATGAGCCCCGACGGTAAAGGGGGCTTTGTCGTGGGCCTATTACGGGAACACGGTGAAGAATTCGCCATGTGCTTTATTCTAGCGCACGGTGAAAAAAGGAAGAGATGGTGTCCGTCCCTTTACAACGCGTCTCTTCCTTTGTTTTTTTTAATCTTAGCTGTATGCCGCAGAGCTGGCACACGGTAAAGAAGATTTAAATCTTTGTCGTGTGCCAGCCTTAAAAAATAAAAAAATGTGCCAGCCCCGCGCGCCCGGCCGCCACGACACCCTGCTCGCCGCGTCAGGCGCGCCATCTCGCCCGCGCCGTTGGCTGGCCACTTCGGGGCCAGCCCGCCCGACTGCCGCACCGTCTAGCTCGCCCGCGCAGCTGGCTGGCGGCGTCGGGGCCACGCCCGCCCGGCCACTTCACCGCCTAGCTCGCCGCACCGGCCGTCACGTCACTCCGGTCGTCGCGCCGGCCACCGGCGTCGGGCCACCCGCGCCGCCGTGCCTGCTTGGCCGCCTGCCGGTCCACGCCGCTTGGCCCAAGGCCACATCGGCCAGCCGAACGCCTAGCCGCCAGGGAGAGTTGTGAGGGAGAGAGAAGAGAGAGATGTGAGAGAGAGAGAGGAGAAATAAAAAGGGAGTGTGTGGATTTTATTTGATGAGAGAGAGGGAGGGATCCACATGCTCACCTTTGGACCAACCAGAGACATTCATTTTGAAGGTGTGGATCGATGACGTGGCGACGTGTGTTTTCCTTTTACACTTGTATCAAAATTTTGGATGGCTAATCAATTTCAGATGAAAAAGTTGTAAACTACAAACTTTTACATCTCTTCGAGACCTACAATAATAGTATAGAACAAATTTACATCTGAGATCATTTGAAAATTTTTAAAATTTAAGATTTCAAGTTAGATACATTATAAGGATATTTTAAAGTACTAAACAATCTCAAATTAAAAATTTGTCAACTACAAACTTTTACATCTCTTCGAGGCCTACAAGTTTGATATATACCATATTCACATTCGATGTAATTTGAAAATTTTCAAATTTTAATTTTCAAATTAGATAACTTATAATAATATTTTGAGGCATTAAAAAAATCCCAAATACAAAAGTTGTCGACTACAAAGTTTTAGATTTCGTTGAGGTGTACGACTTTAGTATAAAGTGTTTTTTCATACGAGATCATATAACAAAGTTTATATTCAAAACATACATCCACTAACTCTCTCCACGTACAATCACACACACACTTTTTGTGAGATGTTTCGATTTTGTAAATATTAATATGACAAAATGAGCGAAATATTCTTAACTTTTTATCACAGCCTCTATATGTGATACCATCACTTCATGACAAATTTCATAATTTTTAGACTTAATTTACTTTTTTAGAATTTAAAAATCATTTGGACACACGAATTTTGATTTCATGGTCGTGTTTCGTGGTCAAGATGTTCAAAATTTCTTTTGATTTCATGGGAAAGGTCTTATATTGGGCCAAATAACATAAATATCATTTCCCACCAATTTTTCTCTGTTATTTGAATCACTTGCAGTTCAAATTTGATTTGACTCAAAAATTACTTGAAATGTAATTAACTAGTTAAATATATCAAACAAGTGTAGAAATGTATAAATTTTTAACATTGTGTACCATATGTTGCATGTTGTGTGGCAAAAAAGTTTGAAAGATAGAAGATGATTTGTTTTGTCTGCTTTGTGGTGACACATGGTGAATTATTACTTCGTCGTGTTTTTTTTTGACACACGACGAATCATAACGACGGCATCCCATTCAACCGTCGTTGGCCACAGAGGTGCGGAGATAATAAAAAATTATTGCTTCGCTATGTGCCAAAGAGAAAGCACACGGCGAGGTAATAATTCACCGTGTGTCAAAAAAAGCGCACGACGAAGTAATTCTTTGTCGTGTGTTTTTTTGACACACGATAAAGTATGACATCGTCGTGTGCTCACAAAAACAGACGGCGAACTGCCGTGTGTCCGATAAAAAGCACATGACGAATTATTGGGCACACGGCGAATTCCATTTTTTCGGTAGAGGTAGTACTGTTATATAATTGGATCGAGTACCCATCAAACACCCAAGTCGATCCCAAGTCGTACCCGAGTTGATGGTACATCAAGAGCTTTATTTGTTCCGAACCACCGAGTTTTTTTAAGTAACAGGAGGGGTTCCCCTGATTATAATATATTAAACAAAAGAAAGACTTAGAGGTTTATGTACAAGCAAACACGTTTAGAGGGGGAGGGATTATCGTCAACTCATTCTCCATATATATAATGCCTGTTTAAGTAAAATATAAATTAAAACTTCTTTATGCATACATATATAATTTCATTTCCTTTATTCTTGATATCGATGGTCCAAATACAACAGGCATTGCCATGCAATGGCACAGGATCAGTGGCGCGAGGTAATAGAGGTCACCATGACCAGTATATATAAGGCCCAACGAGATGGACGACATCACTTCAATATAGATATTTTCTTTGCCATGCATGCGTAATATTTATTACGAGGTTAACGCGTACGGGTAGGCTGAACCGAGCCCAGCTAGCGGCTTGTGCTCCACACTCCTGTCTACCTCGGCTGAAGCTCCGAGATTGACACCTCGTTCTCCGAAACCGTGGCCGTCGACGACTCCTTATGGCCAAGCAGCATGCCGTCCTCGGAGCTCCAAGCACCAGCCGTTAGGCGGCTGGAGCCGAAGACAAAGGCCGGCCTGGAGGGGATTCGCCTGTCACGCGATGTGGAGGTAGGGCTGCTGAGCATCAGTGACACCATCGAGGCGTCCGGGCGGTGTGCCGGGTTCTCCTGGACGCAGAGCAGCCCGACCTCCACGCAGTTGAGGACCTCGCCTTCGGGAAACCGCCCTCCCAGCGATGGATCCACCACATCGGCCGTCGATCCATTTGTCCACTTGCCCCATACCTGTAAGTATGTAGTCGAGATCTCGGTTTGTAAAGGTATAGTGCTACATACATCTATGTGTCCCAAATTTGGAAATTCAATACGTTTTGTGGAAAATTATATATCTTAGTTCCATCCTTTTGAATGGACACTCATATACGTTCACAATAGTATCAGCTGCTGATATCTGTAATTTGATACTATTTGCGCAACAGCTAGAAATTTTTAGAAGAGAAAAGATCTTGAGAACTTACATAGCTCAAGAGAGATACAGAGTCTGCGCACTCGTATGTGCTGTTGTTCCTTCGCCCGGTCACCATTTCCAGGACAATCACACCAAAGCTGAACATATCTGACTTGGTTGAGACATGGCCACTGTAGGCGTACTCGGGGGACATATAACCACTGCATGTATCAGTTGTGTAGTCAAGAACTAATTAAGTTCATTGAGATGATATAATAGAGAAGTAGTGCCAACAAGAGTAGTATATGATAACGATTAACTAAGGTTTCAGAATGCAGCACAACACATAACAACATCAGCAAACTTTTTTCGGTACTCACAGCGTCCCGACGGGTCGTCTTGTTATATCTCTGGACTGGTCACCATCAAAAGCCCTAGCAAGGCCAAAGTCCGAGATCTTAGGATTCATATCCGCATCCAGTAGCACGTTGCTTGGCTTTAGATCCCTATGGATGATCTTTAGGCGGGACTCCTCGTGGAGATAGAGAAGTCCTCGAGCGATTCCACGTATGATTGCGAATCTTCTGCTCCAGTCCAGCATATGCCGTTTCACTTGATCTGCATGCATAATTTTACAAGATCAGCGTGGGTTAACTCTTACTCCCCCGTCTTAAAATGAATGATGTTTTAGCATGCATGCGGATTAAATGTAAACTAATCTTATGCATGCATTAACTAAAAATATAGTTTCTTTCCATTTCCTGCATATAAACTCAACTAACTCAGGATATATGAGTCTTTTTCATCCTCCTTTAATCTGTCTGAAAAACTCTAAAACATGATTCTTTTTGGGACCGAGGGAATATGTACTATAGTTCGATTTGGACCATTTGATGAATAGGTCGTTATTACCGAAAAGAAAGGTATCCAGGCTTTTGTTGGGCATGTACTCGTATACAAGCAGCTTCTCCTCTTGCAGGCACACGCCCAGAAGCCGCGCCAGGTTTCTGTGCTTCAGCTTGGTGGCCAGCACGAGCTCATTCTTCAGCTCGTGGAAACCCTGCGAGGAGTGCTTTGAAAGCCTCTTCACTGCTATTTCTTCCCCGCCCTGTAGTGTGCCCTGCAGAAAACATATTTGCCCAGTTGGTATCAGATTAGTTCCTTTCAGTAACTACTAACTAGCAAATTTGCCCATGCCAATGCGCACGGGCTTCTCAGTGTGTATTATTTTTCGATCTGTTCAGAGGCACAGTTTGCACGTATGACCACAGATGCACGCATACAAACACTTATGACTTATTATGGAAAATAGCATCGGTAAATTTTGAGATTCATGAAATTATTACCATGGGTGTCTTGATGTCAACTACTAACAAACGAATAAATGACCAAAAAAATACACACCTAATTAGTTTAAGACTCGAACCAAAGTAAGCAAGTCCACCACAAATACCGTGTGATTTTGGAAAGACATCCATGTCGGACATCCACGTGGCTTCCACATATGTGCCACATTCCACATAAGGACAGTCCCAACCGTCCAACTAGGATGATTTTCATAGCATTAAATAGGATGACACATATGACTATTGACTTATGTGGCGCTACATTAAATAGGAGAGAGGCGGAAAAGAGCAGGACACTAGGTCTTATGCAAGACCCAGTTTCTACATGAGAACCTATGCACAGGACACTACCAAGTTTGGTTCGGGAGATGATAGTGTCTTCATTATAGATAAAAAAACAAATACGATTGGTGGAGAGAAAAGATGATGAATTTATTGAGAACCCACACTAAGAAATCATGGGTTGGAGAACACAATGTCTAAAGTAGTGTTTCGCTAACATGACATCATGGACACTACCTATGCACATCATGGTTGGGACTGCCCTAAGATAACTCATCAGCCACTGCCGGTGGAAAGCAATTCTATGATGGAAACATGCCTGATCTATGACAATTCGGTGAAAGTAGTATTAACTTAACTTTTTGTTATAAAAGGAATTGGTTCCATGAGGGAAACTTAACTTAACTGTAAATTAGATGAAAATAGTATGAAATTTACAGTTTCAAATAAAGAAACTAATTTGACCTCTGTTTTTTTATTAATACAAATTCATGATAGAAATTTCTGTATGATGAATTTGTAATCTACCTTGATGATATTTTTTTATCATAGATATGCATAATCCTACTAATTGCAGGTCCGTCAAATTAAGCTTGTGATGTGTTGCATTGTTGTGAGAATTTCTTTAAGTATTTTATATATACAATATATGAAGGGAGGACCCCTCCTTTATTAATGAGTCCGTATTTTAATTGTTCGATATAAAAAGCTAGAACTTTCTATCCAATATTATCTGAAGAACCTCCCCTATATTAATAAATATTACTTGTGATTATTTAGTTTGAAAAATCACCTCATCGAAGATGGGATGATCCTTCTGAATTCATCATATAAACTTTAGTTGGATTATTCCATTCTATATATTTAAAATAATAATGTGCATACAGAGTGAAGCATCAAACCATTTTATTCCTCATACCTAACAACAATACGAGAAGTCAGATGGCGATAGATATCATCTTATTTCTCAAACCAAACACCCTTGGCGTAATAACCCAACCTTCCAGTAGGATATTGCCAGTTCGCAATAATGTTCAGAACTGAATTTGAGTACCACTTGGTTGTGTATGTTTATATATAGATGAAAATGTACCTTAAACACTTCCCCGAAACCTCCCTCTCCAAGTTTATTATCTTCCGAGAAGTTGTTTGTTGCAGTTCTTAACACCAGTAGATTAAGTTGTTCTGGCTCAACATAGCTGATCTCCTCTTCTTTGCTACTATTGTCTTTCAAAAAGAAAACATGACATACATAAGCAGCATAAAAACTCAACCACATGTAAATGTCGATAATCACACTTATCCATCAAAGCATGAAGAAAACAAATTCAAGTCACGCAACACTTACCGAACTAGGGCCCCTATGTACCGAACCATAACCTCATAGACAAATTATCCCTTATTGTATTCATCATATAATTGACATGAACTTTTTTCATCCTTCTAAAAGACAAAGTCGGCCAACCTCATACTTATTTCAAGATGAACAAGACTTGAATCTGTCTTATGGGATGAGCTCTTTTACGGTACCTTATACCTATAACTGGTGGTATATGATATAAAGAATGGGTAATATGGTAGTTTATACTTAAATATATTAACTAAATATTATTCTCCTCGTTATTAGCAACGACGCGCATCGCCGGCCCGAGACCCATCCTGCTGACGCGCCTTGATTGCCGGCCTGTGATGCATAATCGAATGAAAAAAATTAATATGTCTATACGACAGTGATGTCATTTAGATTTTTTCTAATTATACCCTTATACTAGCTATACTCACCATATACTACGAATACCACTAATGAACGTTACACTAGTATATAATTATTTTCAAACATTGGATGTTTATATACTAGTCCTTCAAATAAGTGGTATAAGGTACCGTAGAAGTGTAACGTATATAATTATTTTCAAACATTGGATGTTTATATACTAGTCCTTCAAATAAGTGGTATAAGGTACCGTAGAAGAGCTCTGCGAGATTATACCCACTGATCCACACCTCCCACCAATCATATATGTCTTGGTTCCTGTGTGACAACGACGCGTGCAACTGGTGCTTCTAGAGGTGCACCCATGTGACGCAAAGTTGCCCTTCCTGCTTCGTTGTACTGGCAACACTATACTCCATGACCACAATGTTGTGCTACCATGCGACCTATTATAATAATGTAATATTTTCGTTGTACTTTGCTGATTCATAGACTTCAAATGAATGATTATATCTTTTATTAGTAAGTTAATTAAATTAGTTGAAATTTGACTAAATTTATAGAAAAAATATATCATGACACCAAATAAATAACATATTGCAGGATGGAGGGAGTGTATTTTTTGCTTTTTATATAAAATACAAAAGGAGGAGGGCGATGTACAGTTTTGCTAGGATTGGTGTAGGCAAGCAATGTGGAAAGCATTTACTATTGGTATATCATCCTCTATCGCGTGGTGGTGATGGTGTTGCAGCTATACATGGGTTAGACTCGTAAGTCGATAATTATCAGATCGATTTGATCGACAGATCCGGCCACCAGGATAGTATTCTTTATTCCGTCATTTGTCACACCGGCCTTTTGTTAAAACACAATCGCTACAACAATCATTTGGCATACCTGCTGGTGTTTTCACCTTTCTGTTTCTCTTATTGTACAAGAAAATAGTTAAGACGCCAACAGCGACAAGTAGTATTCCAACCGGAAGGGCCACGGCAAGGGCGACGCCCTTCTCCTTTCCTGCATCATAAGCAGATTAAAAGAATCGATCACGCAAAAAAAAAGATTAATAGAATCAGACATATGGCGCATTCGTATCCCGTACTTAATTTACTGGTGTCTACATCAGATGGCGACGAATTTTTCCTAAACAAATAAGGGGACAAGTAACAAGAAGAAACAAACATATTGAGGAATGAAAAAGTTTACGATGTCATTGCTCTGAAAAATTAATCAGCCCGCACGAGTAATCCGAAAAGCGATTTAAAGAAACAGCCAATGGATTTCCGCAATAAGTAAAAATAAAGGCAGTGATAAGCATGCTGTTTCTTCGGGTTCTTTAAAATGCGAACAAGGCCTTGTTTAGATCCAAAATATGGGGAGTGAGGATTTAGGGATTTGGGGTCACTTCATAATCATTACGCCACTGTAGCATTTCGTTTATATATGTGAAAAATTATCCAAAAATTGATTAATTAGGCTCAAAATGTTCGTCTCACAGAGTAAAAAAAATTGTGCAATTAGTTTTTGATTTCATCTACATTTAGTACTGCATGCATGCTATGACATTTTGATGTGATGGGAATCTTCTTTTTGTATAGCGAACATTGTGGTTGCTTTTTGAGAACTAAACACGGGCCAAGTTTGTAGCAGGTTAGTCGCAGTACTTTATTGGCAGCTTTAGAACATGAGAGCGAATTTTTATATTGATTTTTTAAAATTCCCAAGTCGGTTTGCCAGAGCTCGAGGGTTTTTAGACCGGAGAAGGTTTTTTCTTATCAAAAACAAAAAAAAACATATACAACACGTACGAAACGTTGTGGTAAAGAACATGCAGCATGCAGAAGCTCACCTCTCCTTTCTCCGACGAAGCTTGACGACGGAGCTAGTGCTAGAGGCGGCGGAGCCGGCGGCGAATTGAGCGCGAGATCATAGTAGGTGTAAATCTCGACGCGCAGGTAGCAGTTGTAGCCGAGCACCACCCCTCCCTGGTGCCCGTAGCAGCAGGTCGGCAGCTGCTGCACCGAGTCATTCAAGCACCGTTGGCACTCGTCTGGCGTCCGGTCCCTCATGCACTGCACCAGCCCGTACATGGTGCCGATGTGCGCCCCGCGGTCGTACGCCGCCTGCCCCGTCGCGAACATAGGCGCCGCCGACGGCGACTCCGACGAGCCGTTGACGGCGCGCGCCGAGAGGCGGCCCATGAGCGCATGGTAGGCCCTCTCGAAGGCGTCGTTGTCGGAGACGTTCCGGTAGTTGTAGAGCTCCTGCCGGAAGTCTTCCTCGTAGGCGGTGGACGCGTTGGTGTCGGCGTAGCTGAGGAAGCACTTGTCGTACCAGATCGCCGCGCGGCGGTTGCTGTTGCAGTGGCCGTTGATGTCGAGCACGGCGCTCTGGAGGTACGTGGCGCAGTCGTCCGGCGCGGAGTCGCCGCGGCAGAGGCCCCGGACGAAGGCGCGGTCGCCCCCCTCGCCGCGGGACAGGGACGCGAACCCCGTCGGCCCGGCCGCGGACGGGAGCGCGCCAAGGAGGGCCTGCACGTTGGACTGGAAGGTGCTGTTGATGGAGGAGGACGGCTGTGGCGAGGGAGACGGCGACGGCGGCGGCGAGGGGCAGTCGAGCCACGTGAACGGGTTCGTGGTGTCCTTGGAAGTAGCAACGGCGAGGCTAGCCACCGCCGCGGCGAGGAGGATGAGGCTGCGGGATACAGACGACGACGACGACGGCATGGCAGTGTTCCAAGAGGAGAGATAGGTCAAATGACGTACGAATGGTTATCGAGCGCACCGCGAAACCGATCATAGTACTTGGACGTTTGGTGTGCCGTGTGCGCCGGACATACAGTGAGGCAGGTGGATGCTCTGCGCCTCTGCCCCCGCGTAGACTTGGCAAAGACTTGACTTCTCTGGTTGCATCATTATTGGCCAAGCTCGGACAACACAAGAGCAGCAGAATAAATCTGTATTGGCTTTTCTCACTCCGGCTGGGTTCTATCATTGCATCCTGTGGTCCTGGTAATTGGACCTCCATCAATATTGAAAGACCGTAGTTAAAATTAAAAATTAGGAAAAAGCAAACGATTGCTCGAGTGTTTCTATGGACCCCGTCACTAGATTTTTTTCGCCGATGGATCTGCCTTTGTGCACGTTCGATCTGGTCCGTCCGGTCTTGCTTGACATTTGTTTGCTTGTATCTGACTTTTCAGCGTGACCCATACGGCTGTGTCTATTGTGTTTGATTTTTTCGGACAGAGAACGTCTGTATTTTCTCTCTCTACTCGAGGTCTAGCGAGGTGTCACTGCCTCAAACCCTGTAGTTACCGAGTGCCGATATATTTGCCGAGTACATTCCGTCGGACACTCGGCAAAGCAACGCTTTTGTTCGCACCCAAAATTGACAATTGCTCATCAGGCTGAGTACAACCGGTCAGACCGGTTCCAGGAAGCGGTCAGACCGGTTTCTCTGTAGCCGATCTGGCAACAGCCAAACCGGTCTGACCGGTTTGCCAAAGCGGTCTGACCGATTTGACTCCGAGTTGGAGTAGAATTACGAGTCCTAGTCGTTTCCAAATTGTAAAAGGATTCCTAACGGGGCAAGACCTCCCCACCCTATAAATATAAAGGGCCGTGGCCGGTTGAGTTATCATCCAATCGATCAATCAACATATTTTCTACTTTTTACTTCCAAACCCTAGCTTTTCCAACCCCTTTTGCTTTCCTTGTTTGTCTCGACGACTTTCAAGGAGGTTCTGAATGGCCTGACCGATCTCAGAGCAATCCTAGGCACGCCATCTCCGACGGGGTCCCTCCCGAGGTGGTGATTCTAGGTTCATCCCGAAGCCCCGACAGAAACCGGTCTGACCGGATCCCAAAACCGGTCTGACCGGTTTGGGCGAGGCTGCGGCGAGTTCATCGTTTTCTCGTTTGCGCGATCCGGCGCTCGCGTGTGTTGACCAGAAAAAGCGTCAACACACTTTTGGCGACTCCGCTGGGGATTATAGAAGATCTGGTTGTCAAAGACCGTTCGATCTAAGCTCCAGACAAGATGGGATCTCGATGTGATCTTGATGCGGATAACATTATCGCGGCTTGATTGGAAGATCTTACTCCGGAGGAGCAGAAGAATTTCGAGGCACTACAAGAGTTCATGAAGATGCAATTTTTGGCTGGCGTCAAGAAAGATCGTCATGGCAAGGTGGCACGAGTGCAAGAATTTGAGCTACCAGCGATCAAATTAAACGACAATCGAGTTGAGGTAATACCCACTATAAGTAAATCACAAAATACTCCTTCTACTGCTATTCCTAAAAGTAGTGTAGAAAGTGATGAATTGCTTGCCTCATATATTGCTCGTTTAGAAAGATTAGAAGATCTTGAGAAAGATAGGACTACTACCTGCTTTAACAATAATGAGACTAGTCGTAGCGCTCCTAAAATTAATTCTAGTAGGGGAGTTTTTCCTAGCTTGGCACCCATACCTAATGTAAATACTGAAAAATATATGTATGGTATGCCACCTGAATTTGCCATTGGTCAATCCCTGCCGTTCCAACCGACCGGGCCAAACATGGCCAAACCGGTCAGTCCGGATCAGGGAACCGGTCAGACCGGTCTGACCAATGCGCTGGAATTGGTGCATGAGCAGCCTATACCACTTTCTGTTTCACCTAATTCGATGGTTTATGCTCACACTAATGCTTTAGGTACTGCTAGACCTCAATTTAGTACAACGGTTAACACATCTGCTCAAAGAAACGTTATACCTGATGATGTATTTGAAAGTTATAGGTTAGCCCAAGCTAAAATTGCTCCCTACTTAAATAAGATGAATTTGGAGAATGTGCAACCACAACAGCCAAATAATCCTAACTGGGCTGAATTTAACAAATTTAGAGAAGATTTGGCTAATGTGGTAAAAACGTGTTGATATTGGTAATACAAATTTGTATCAAAAACCATATGATGCTGAGTTTGATAATTTCCCTCTTCCACGTGGTTGGCGTATGCCTGATTTGATTAAATTTAGTGGAGATGATGACCGAACCACGTGGGAACATATTAGTCAATACATAGCTCAACTGGGAGAAGCGGGTGCTTATAATGCTCTCAAAGTGCGTTTATTTTCGTTATCATTGACTGGCACCGCTTTTGCTTGGTTTTCTTCACTTGCTCCTGGTTCTATTATATCTTGGGATATGATAGAACGTAAGTTTCATGATCACTTTTATAGTGGGAGCTTGCAATTGAAATTGACAGATTTGACATCGGTTAGGCAAAGTAGAGATGAAACTGTTTCTTCTTACATTAAAAGATTTAAAGAAACTAAAAACCGTTGTTTCAATTTGTCAATCACTGATATGGACCTTGCTGATATTTGCTTAAAAGGTTTAAGGTTGTCCATAAGAGATAGAATAGAGGGTTCTGATTTTCTTTCGGTTGCACAAGTTCAAATTAGAGCTTTAGTTGTTGAAAACCGAATGAATAAAGAAAAAGAAAGAGATACTTCTAGATCACGCCGTTCTAATGTACATTTGATTGATTATGAGTCTGATGATTCAAGTGATAGTGATAAAGAAGTACTTGCTGCTGAATTTGTATGGCCCTCTAAAGAAAAAACTTATTCTTGTACATCACTTAAGCCGGTTAATAAAGGTCGGCAAGAAGAAGTAAAGTTTACGTTTGATGTTTCCAAATGCGATCGTATCTTTGATGAATTGCTAAAATCTGGAAACATTAAATTGTCTCATAAGTTGCCTCCACTTGAAGAGTTGAAAAGGCGTGCATATTGCAAATTTCATAATACCTATTCTCATGCCACTAATGATTGCAATGTGTTTCGTCGACAGGTTCAATCGGCCATAAATGAAGGTCGTTTGACATTTCATGAGATGCAAGTGGACAAAGCTCCTTTCCCTGTCAACACTATGGATTTACAGCAGCCTAAGGTCTTGGTTCGGCCGCATCAAGCCGAAGCAACCAAAGGAAAGAATGTTGTGATTGGTGAAGCAAAAACCGATTTGAGGGGAAAGGAGTTGATTCGAGAAGTTGCATCTGAGAAAACTTCAGATGGCAGGGAGACATTCAAGGTTACTGTAAGAGCCTCTGAACATTGGGGGCAAGGGTCTACCGTTCCCGCCGAGCAGAGACCGTTTGAGCCTATACAGGACAAACCGGTCAGACCGATTAGGGAAAGCGGTCAGACCAGTTTTCCCCCGGGTCGTCCAAAGATGATTAAACCGAGCCGTCCGGAGATTGGAAACTAGAAACTCAATGTTGCAAAAAATCAGGGGAGTACTGTTAGACCAAAGGTCACCTTTGATATGTTATTTGATAAGTACTCCAATCAAAAGGCCGTTACAAGTGATCGGCCGGTAAAAAAGAGAATGAGAGTGCCTCCATATCAAGAAGAATGTCCTCAGCCAAAGAGGAATTTTGTTCAACAGTGGGAGGCATCGAGTTCATATCCACCCCGTCCAGTTTATGATAATAATGGAGTGATGTGGGTACCATACCAACAATCTTTTCAACATGGATGGGGAGGACCGCGGAGGACAGCATTAGACAGGATTTCGAGACCTGGACAGGACCGTTTGGCACCTTGCCAATCCGGTCAGGGTCGCCAGACCCAACCGGTAAGACCGGTTCCACAAACCGGTTTCCCTGGGAAATCGGCAACACCTCCTATGAAGCAAGTTTACAAGCCAAAACAGCGTGAGGAGGTGCATAAGATGGATATTGACCCAGAGAGGACTACAAATCAAGATGTTATTCAGATTGGGTTGATAAACGTTCCCCTTGGAAACGGTGGCAAAGGACCGATTGTCATAGACAATAAGGTTGAGACACCTATTCAGAAGGGATCTGTTTCTGATCATGAGGCCAGTGGAAGTGGTTCTAATTCCAAATAGTTCTTGCCAAGATGGTGTCCTCCTGGTTTATCTCGCACTCAAAGGAGGAAACTTCAACGTTTGAGATTTCAGGAGATGAAGGAGAAGGAGTTAGAGAAGCAGAGAGATGAAGCATTCAACAAGTACAGGCCCATGATCCCACAAGGAAAAGAGTGGAGAGCCAAGACCAGCTCCCAGATAGAACCGGTCAGACCGGTTCAGGAGTCGGTCAGACCGGTCGAACCGGTCAGACCGGATGCCGAAAGCGGTCAGACCGCTTTGCCCGATGCGCCGCCCGGATTTTCTTCTTCCACTCCTATGGTTTGTGATGGCAAGTTATCATCGGTATCTGCTTCAGAGGACGATGAAGAACTTGTTGATTATGGTTCTTCTCCTGAGCGTATGAATTTTGAGCTTAATGTAATTCATATGTCTATGGATGGTTATGTCTTATCAGAAGAACACATCGCTCATCTTGATTTCGGGCCAAAGGAAGCTATTTTCCAGAAGCCTAAAGCTACTGAAAGTCATCTGAAGGCTTTGTACATGAAGGGTCATATCAATGGGAAGCCTATCTCTCGCATGCTAGTGGACGGAGGGGCGATAGTTAACTTGATGCCATATTCTCTGTTCAAGAAGCTGGGAGGATCAGATGAAGAGTTAATCAAGACCAACATGACCATCAGCGGCGTTGGAGGAGGTGAACCTATGGCTGCCAAGGGAGTTGCTTCTAAGGAGCTCACTATTGGAAGCAAGACGTTGGCTACTGCGTTCTTCATCGCTGAGACACAAGGTAACTACAGTTTAATCCTTGGTCGTGATTGGATTCATGCAAACCAGTGTGCGCCTTCTACTTTGCATCAATTTTTAATTCAATGGATAGATGATGAAGTAGAGGTCGTTCATGGAGATACATCGGCTTGTGTTGCAGTGGCCGATAGTTCTACCTTAAACGATCATGAGAATCTTAAATGCTGATCTAGTTTGGATTTATCTGATTGCGAGATCATTAGTTGTACTAAAGATGGTTTTGCTACTGCTGTTATGAGGCCGATTGGAGATCTGGCCATACCATCTCTTATGATTTGATGGACCCAAACCTAGAATGGTTACAACAGAGGCGTGAGCACTATCGGGCGCATAAGAACGATATGTGTGAGGCCATTAAAGATTTTGATGATTTAAGCAAGTTGGGACAAGGGTTTACGTCGGCTGATCCTCTAGAGGAGGTAGACATTGGTGATGGTACTATACCTAGGCCGACATTTGTAAACAAGAATCTTGATCCTTTCTTTAAATCTGAGTTAATAAAGTTATTAAAGGAGTATGTGGATTGTTTTGCATGGAGTTACAACGAAATGCCTGGTCTAAGTCGTGATTTAGTTGAGCATCGTTTACCTATTAAACCTAGTTTTAGACCTTTTAAACAATCTCGCAGAAACTTTAATCCTGATATTTATGACCGAGTGAAAGAAGAAATCAATCGGTTACTAGATGCTAAATTTATTAGGCCTTGTCGATATGCTAATTGGATCTCTAATATTGTGCCTGTTGAAAAGAAAGGAACAAAAAAGCTTCGTGTTTGCATTGATTTTAGAGATCTTAATAGAGCTACTCCTAAAGATGAATATCCTATGCCTATAGCCGATTTTCTTATTAATGCTGCATCTGGACATAAAATTCTTAGCTTCCTTGATGGTAATGCTGGTTATAATCAAATATTCATGGCCGAAGAGGATATAGCCAAAACGGCCTTTCTATGTCCAGGTTTTGTTGGTCTATTTGAGTGGGTAGTAATGACCTTTGGTTTGAAAAATGCTGGCGCCACATATCAGAGGGCTATGAAGTTAATTTTTCATGATTTGCTTGGCATTATAGTAGAGGTTTATATCGATGATATTGTTGTCAAATCGGCTGGAGTAGACTCTCATTTAGCTGATTTAAGACTTGCATTTGAAAGAATGCGTCGATATAAATTGAAGATGAATCCACTCAAATGTGCTTTTGGTGTATCGGCTGGAAAGTTTTTAAGATTTGTTGTACATGAAAAGGGCATAGAGATAGATCCTAAGAAGATTGAAGCTATTAACAATGTAAAAGCTCCTACTTGCAAGAAAGATTTGCAAAAATTCTTGGGCAAAGTAAATTACTTGAGAAGGTTCATTTGTAATTTGTCCGGGAAGGTGAATGCTTTACTCCTTTACTTCGGTTGAAAAATGACATTGATTTCACTTGGGGGCAAAAGAACAAGAGGCATTTGACGAGATCAAGCGATATTTATCTTCGCCACCTGTTCTTCAAGCACCTAAAAGTAAAAGTGGTACTCCATTCAAGTTATATGTGGCGGCGGAAGAAAATGTCATTGGAGGTGTTTTAACTCAAGAAACCGAAGGGAAGGAACATGTGGTTGCATATGAGAGTAGAAGATTATTGGATGCTGAAACAAGGTACACATTTATTGAAAAATTATGCTTATCATTATATCATACTTGTACCAAGTTGAGGCATTATCTTTTACGAAGTACTTGTGTAGTAGCATGTCAAACCGACATAATTAAATACATGTTGCATAAACCAATTTTAAGTGGTAGAGTCGGCAAATGGGCTTATGCTTTAGTTGAATATGATTTGCATTGTGAGCCGTTAACTTCTATGAAAGGTCAAATAGTAGCCGATTTTATTGTTGCACATAGAGTAGATCAACAACTTGATTTAAATGTCGGTTATGTTACTTTTACTCCATGGAAATTGCATTTTGATGGATCAGTTTGCAAAAGTGGTTGTGGTGTTGGAATTGTTATTATTTCACCACATGGAGCTATTTTCGAAGCACTTAACCGGTTGGATCACAAATGTACTAATAACCAAGTCGAGTATGAGGCTCTTCTATTCGGATTGGAGATTTTGCATGACATGGGGGTGAAGCATTTAGAAGCTTATGGTGATTCTTTGCTGGTGGTACAACAAGTTTCTAAGGTATGCCAATGCTTAGATGGTTTTTTGAATGCATATCTTGATAAATGTTTTGATATTATATCTTGCTTAGATGAATTTGTAATTCGTCATGTACCACGAGAAAGAAATCCAAAAGCAAATGCTCTGGCTCAGCAAGCATCTGGTTATGATGTTCAGAAAAGAAATTTTCAAGAACGAAAACCGATGTTTTTAGAAGCCGAGTGTTCTGTTCTGGAGGAACCGGTCGCACCATTTCCTCAGATCGGTCTGACCGGTTCAACCGGTCTGACCGCTTTAGAGAACCGGTCTGACCGGTTGTCTAATGAAAATGCTACTTCGGTTATTGTTTGCAATCAAGACGAAGTAGATGATTGGAGAAGGCCTCTGATTAATTATTTGCAAAATCCTAGCAGTACAGTTGACAGAAAAATTCGACGATGGGCTCTCAAGTTCGTTTTGGATGGTGATGAGTTATATCGTCGGACTGTTGATGATTTTCTTTTAAAATGTTTGGGTCCTGACCAAGCTAGGTTGGCTATGGCAGAGGTTCATGAAGGGATTTGTGGTACTCACCAATCGGCTCCCAAGATGAAGTGGCTCCTTAGGAGAGCTTGTTTCTATTGGCCCAAAATGATAGCCGATTGTTTTAAATACTACAAAGGATGTGAGGAGTGTCAGAAACATGGAGATATTCAGTTGGTACCAGCAGCAATGATGCATCCAATTATTAAACCTTGGCCTTTCCGGGGATGGGGCTTAGACTTTGTTGGAAAAATTCATCCTTCTTCGACAAAAGGCCATTGTTTTGTGATTGTAGCAACTGATTACTTTACCAAATGGACGGAAGCAGTTCCTTTGAAGAATATGGCACATAGAGAGGTGATTGAATTTATCAGAGAAAATATTATACATAGGTTTGGCATTCCACAAACTTTGACTACGGATCAAGGGACTTCATTCATATCCAAAGAGAATCTAGCAACAAGACTTTGATAAAGCTCATTAAGAAGAAGGTAGAAGATCATCCTAAAAGATGGCATGAGGTATTATCCGAAGCTTTATGGGCTCATCGTATTTCTAAACATGGTGCTACCAAAGTTACTCCGTTTGAGCTTGTATATGGTCAAGAGGCCGTTTTACCTGTAGAGGTGAATCTTGGCGCATATAGACTTGCAAAGCAAAATAACCTTGATGTTGATACATACTATGCTTTGATGCTGGATAATGTTGATGAAGTGACCGACAAGCGTTTGGAAGCTTTGGAAGAGATTGAAAAGGATAAGAGGCGAGTGGCCAGAGCATACAACAAGAAAGTTAAATTCAAATCTTTTCAAGTAGGTGATTTGGTTTGGAAAACAGTTTTGCCCATTGGATCAAAAAGCAACAAGTTTGGCAAGTAGTCTCCAAGTTGGGAAGGTCCTTTCAAAATTGTGAAGGTTTGTTCGGGAAATTCTTATATTGTAGAAACCTTGCAAGGACAGCAATTGTCTAGGGCTCTCAATGGGAGATACTTGAAGAAATTTTATCCAAGTGTTTGGCAAAATGCTTGATAGAATATGGCCGATTTATGTTAAGAATCGCCCATAGGATAAAATGGCCGGTGAATTTTTTGTAACATCGACCTTAGCATATTTTCTAGTGCATAAAATTTACTAGAAAATAGGGGGGCATATGTTCGCACCCAAAATTGACAATTGCTCATCAGGCTGAGTACAACCGGTCAGACCGGTTCCAGGAAGCGGTCAGACCGGTTTCTCTGTAGCCGATCTGGCAACAGCCAAACCGGTCTGACCGGTTTGCCAAAGCGGTCTGACCGGTTTGACTCCGAGTTGGAGTAGAATTACGAGTCCTAGTCATTTCCAAATTGTAAAAGGATTCCTAACGGGGCAAGACCTCCCCACCCTATAAATATAAAGGGCCGTGGCCGGTTGAGTTATCATCCAATCGATCAATCAACATATTTTCTACTTTTTACTTCCAAACCCTAGCTTTTCCAACCCCTTTTGCTTTCCTTGTTTGTCTCGACGACTTTCAAGGAGGTTCTGAGTGGCCTGACCGATCTCAGAGCAATCCTAGGCGCGCCATCTCCGACGGGGTCCCTCCCGAGGTGGTGATTCTAGGTTCATCCCGAAGCCCCGACAGAAACCGGTCTGACCGGATCCCAAAACCGGTCTGACCGGTTTGGGCGAGGCTGCGGCGAGTTCATCGTTTTCTCGTTTGCGCGATCCGGCGCTCGCGTGTGTTGACCAGAAAAAGCGTCAACAGCTTTGTTAAGTGTCTATAAAAACAAACTCAGCAAAGCCAAGGCACTCGACAAAAACGGGCTTTACCGAGTGCTAGAACTCAGACACTCAGTAAAAACAGGCTTTGCCGAGTGTCAGAACTCAGACACTCGGCAAAGACCCGGCACCTGGCCACGGCCGTCTGTGCCCGTTCACGCCGTTAACTTTTAGGTTGCATAAAAAAATTTAACAAACTTTGCTGAGTGTCGGATCGGAGGGCACTCCGCAAAGATAATTGAAAAAAATTGAAACTTTGCCGAGTGCCAGCCTAGAGGGCACTAGGCAAAGATAATTAAAAAAATAGAAATGCTGCCTGAGCCTTTGCCGAGTGCCGGTTCAGTGGCACTCGACAAAGAGATTAAAAAAATACAAACTTTTCCGAGTGGCGGATCAGAGGCACTCAGCAAAGAAATTTAAAATTTGGAATTTGAATTCACATATGTTGAAAATTTGAAATTGAAACTCACGTACTTTGAAAATTTGAGCTGGCTAGAGCGGAGCCTTTGCCGAGTGTTTTAGGCCGGTGGCACTCGGCAAAGCATTCCTTGCTTTGCCGAGTGCCACCAGCCTAAAACACTCGGCGAAGGCTTGGGCCGGCCAGCGGGGCCAGAGCCTTTGCCGAGTGCTAGGCTCGCGGCACTCGACAAAGTGCTGCTTTGTCGAGTATTTTACCATTGCACTTGGGAAAGTTTTTTTTTGTATTCTACCCTCCAATAATTTTATTTTGACCACCTACTGTATGGGATACTCTATGTTAAAATTGGTATATTTCTCGATCCGGTTGCTATATTTAGCTAATTTATTTCATTAAAAGTATTATTTTGGGATTCAACTAATTTGAACCGGAAGTGATTCGAAAAATAGAAAACAATTAATTAAAAAAATGATATTCATGTTATTTAGGCCAATGCAAGGCCATATCCAGGAATTGAAACAAAATTTCAAACATCTTGCTCACGAACCATGACCACAAACGTGTGGCTGAATTGCTTTAAAATTATATAAAAAGAAAATTGAGTCTAAAAATCATGAGATCTGTCGTGACATCATTATATCACACGGAGAGTCTGTGGTAAAAGATTCAGAATGTTTCGGATAAGTTGTCACGTACGTTGCATGTAAATCGAAGAATCTCCTAAGAAGTTTGAGAGAGTTGAGAAGATTTGGAATCAAAGTGATGATTAAATTGAGAATTTACTTGTCAATTTTTTGCCTAGGCAACATACATCATAGATTATTTCATGTTAAATTTTTGTTATTTTTTGATTCCGTTTGCTAATTTTTATTTTTTTCAATGTTAAATCTAAAAATGATATAAATTCAATTTGAGCTATTACACATACAATAACACGTTTATTTCGTGAAAGCATGTAATGTGATTAGTTTAGTGAAGCTGATATTTTACTTTCAAATTAAAGTGGAAAAACACATAAAAATAAAAACTCAAAATATAAAAAATCATTTTGCCGAGTGCCCCTTGACAAGGCACTCGGCAAAGAGCTGCCCAAAATTTCAATGCTCCTACCCTCCCCTACGTTCCAGATCAGGGGCACTCGGCAAAGGGTGGGGTGGGGGACTTAATCAATTTCACCGCACGGCCCGACTCAGATCAGGCCACACACACGGATACACGCATACTTGCCGCCACACACGCACACTCACCGCCGCCGTCGCCGGTCGCCGCCCCTGCAGCCGCCGTCCTTGGCCGCCAGCCCGCCCCTCCCCACGTCGCACCCCCCGACGCCGCCCGCCGCCCCGCCCTTGGCCGCCCGCCGCTGAGCAGTCCAAGCCCCATGGAGGGAGGGGCAAAAGAAGGGTGGAGGCAAGGGGCGAAAAGAAGGGTGGAGGCAGGGAACCGTCCCCTGTACCTTCGTTGTCGTCGTCGTCTTCGTACGAGGAGGACTTTTGTTCCTTTCGTGGAGGAGCGGTAGGCCGCGGAGGACGAGGAGCACGAGGACGAGGTCGAGGAGGATGAGGAGGAGGCGGCAGCAGGGGGGTCCACTTCCTCTGAACAGGCGACTGTCTGGTTGCAAGGTCCCTCAACCCTCCCGAGGCGACCGATACCCCTTGAGAGCCGTCCGATGATTGAACCGAAAGGGAAAAAGTAAGTTATTTTAGATGTTATCAATACCTTTTCATTTCATATGTTGGAAATCACAGTAGAAACTAACAATTTATCTTAATCACTTGGATAGGTCTTGGATCCGGGTCTCCTCAGGCGTTCACAAGCGCAAAGTCAACAACATCCTGGGTCTTCTATGCAGGGAATACTTTCCAGGTCTGGATCAGTTTGCCGGCAGGAGTGAGCCGGCCTACACGTTTGACCACTACGTTGCCATTCCTGATTTTGAGGATCGGTATGGCAGGGTATTCGCCAACAGGGCTGAGCGGGTAAAGGCCGAGCTGTGGGTAAGTCTTCCTTGCACTATATTGCTCAACACATCACATTCATTGAACATTCTTGAAATAATGACTAGATACATCGCGTATATATGCAGGATTTTTACAGATGCGCTCCAGGATCCGAGTAGAGGGCGGCTCTTGTGGCACATACAGCCTGTTTGAAGCTCGTGAAGGACATGCACTACATGTGGCGCGTTCAGTCCATCATTGATTACTATGCTGCAATTAAAGTGAAGGTCACAAAGGTGGATGCAAGAAACATGAGAATGACCTAGGAGCCATACTTGGCGGTAAATCTAGAACATTGATTATAATATAGTCTGAGATTCAATTCTTTTAATTGGATCTTGTTATATGTCGTATACTTGATGACTTGGACGTGATTCCATGGTGGTGCATGCTGGCGGTCGTTACAGCCTGATTTCTGACCTCCAACCGAGTATAAAATAAACACAATGGAATCATGCACCATAGCTATAGAGCTTATTTCTAATCATTTCCACAAGTTTTGGTGTTCATATGATTCCAGGAGGCATATGACCAAAGTTGAGGCAAAAACCACATGGAATGATGGGTTTGGCCGAATCCCGAGATTCGACCGAACTCCGTCCTTGAAGACATGAAACCAATCAGCACCCCGGGCTTGCATGGAATGCTACAGATGCCATCAACACGAAACCAGCGGACCGGAGGATGGGAGAGGCCCAAGTCTAACTCAACCGAAGCCCACCATTCACTAGAAGGCCTCTAACCCAGCCCAGACCAAGGAACCGATCTAGGAACTGCCCTGAGGAGGTGAACCTGCACGTGGGGCATGCAAGAGGTGGTGCAAGGGCAGTTCGGCCGAACACGTGGCGTTCGGTCGAACCCCCCAGTTCGCCTGAACCCCTCTGGTTCGGCCGAACTGGGGAACCTCTCTGGTTCGGCCAAACTGGGGAAGCACCGCCCCTTGGTGCCGTGCGAGCTACTCTGCCTCCACCGCCTCTCCTCAGTTATAAAAAGTGGCCTCCAGCACCTGCACAAGACACAACACAAGAGAGCAAAGCATTAGTGAAGCGCTGCTACTAGAATCCTTAGAAGATAAGGAGAGAGGAGAGGTAAGCGTCCCGGAGAGGAGCCGGAGTGTCGGCCCCTCTTCCAGTTGTACCTCTACGGATGCAACTCTGCTTCGAGTGACATCCGGATCGTGTCTGGTAACTATTGTATCTCTTTTTGATTCATTGAGCATTCATTTCTTACTTCTATTTACTTGCTGGTTCTTCGTTCAATGCTTAGTTGATTGGTATAAGTGTATACTGGTTGCTTGGCTTGGGTGCTTATATTTCTATAGGAGATAAGTATTAGCTGACTAGTGTAGGCGTGGTACCTAGACTTGAGGTTAACTTATATTGCCCCCGATTTAGCGGAGGTGGTAGCCATTAGGTGGTGACAGCCCAATACGGCCTACGTAGCCCATCACATTCGCCTTGGCCTATAGGATGCCAAAGTGCAGGATTGGTGGCACCCTTCTCATCCCTTTCTGTGTGCCATAGGTTCTGTTGTCCCGAAGCAAGTGTCTAGTTGTATCTTCTGATCCACTCAATTAATCATTAGAGTGCATCTATCAGGCTCGTACCCTCTCTACCCTCTTATCGCTTCTTTTCTCTTTTCGTTGTTATCATCCACTTCACCATACCATCATTGGACAACTTAGTTTAGAATTAGTTAACTTCTCGTTTCTCATGGAAATCGATACCTTGCAATACTCCCGGGTGAAAGCGACATTGGTATCCGTCTGCTTGCGGATTTATCTGTAGGTCGTAAGGAGTGCCAACATGCTTTCTGGCGCCGTTGCCGGGGAACGGTAGCTGTTCTGATTTCGGACCCAAGTTGTCCGTGTATCCCACCACCATCCATATGGATTCCACTCTTACCTTATGTCAACATTCAGCTCCAAAGGGCGATTGTTTGGAGCCACCACCATCATCACATCCCACCAACACACCAGGCTATGAGCTGCTTCCCGGCTTCATAGCCATGGTTCGAGAGCAAACGTTCTCAGGAACAAATGCTGAGAGTCCATATGCGTATTTACGCGAGTTTGAGCAACTCTATTCGTGCCTCGTTATTGTGGGCATGACACAAGAGACGCTCAAATGGAAGCTATTCTCGTTCTCATTGACGGGAGGAGCAAAGAAGTGGTACTCTCTGTCTGTCGGAAATATGGAAGGGAGTTGGGAGACCCTTAGAGAGAAATTCTACCTGAACTTCTTCCCAGCTTCTAAGGTAGCTAGTCTCTGAATCAAAATTCTGACCTTTAAGCAATTAGAGGGAGAATCATTAGGAGCCGCATGGGCTCGTTCCAAGCAAATTTTGGCTTCCGGACCAGACTTAGGCTTGCCAGAACCTTTCATTCTTCAACACTTCAGCCTTGGCCTCTGTCCCATAGCCGCTACATTCTTGAACTCTGCTTCAGGAGGGTCGTTCTCTCATTTGATTCCCAGTGAAGCGAGGATAACCCTGGATCGTATCCTAGATGACAATCCCAACACTGGAGTCTATGATGAACTCCCCGAAGAACAAGAGAAGTAGCCTAAACCTGAAGAGCCTATACATCTACAATCCAAATCTATCAGCTTTTCCATTCCATCAGAACCCGACGCTCATATCGAACCACAACCATATTCTAGCCAGGATTATTATGATCCACTCTACACCACTCCCTATGATTTTGACGATGATCTATTCAATGACATCGGGAGTGCAACAAGTTTCCCATTGGAACAACGTGTAGAGCAGAAGGATCAACCTCCCGATAAGGAAGAATTAGAATATCAGAGAGAGTAATTAGGATGCCTCTCTACTATCATGAGTCGGGAATGGATAGACGAGGCTGATGCCTCGACCGAGGTAGTCAAGATGCCTAAAAAGATCCGAAGGATATTCTGTGAAATCATGGGCTATGACAAAGAAATCGGGTCAGACCCGAGCCTCAAAATCAACATAATCTCTAGCTCTTTGATGCGAGCTCAACTCCCCGATGAACCGTGGTCATCATCTCAAAGACATCTAAGTTTCACATTGGGAACGATCCTCAATTGCTTAGGAATCTTGCGGGTCACATCCGTTAAGATTAACGACCCTGAACTTTTCTTGGATTTCCACATCTTTGACCTACTCGAAAATTCCACTCATTCTATCTTTATCGGTAGGCCAATCCTGAAAATCCTGGAAAAAACACCAATAATCAGCTAGTAGAGCTTAGGATCGGGAAAGAACTTGTCCCTGTCTCTTACTCTCATTCCTTGAACACTCCAGTGGAGACAGATCCCGATCCTGATCCTATAGAGGAGGTCATCTCAACTTCCTTGACAAACATAGAGCCTACCATTCCAGAGGAAGATATCCAATTCTTCACAGAGGAAGAAGAAATTCATCCTCCAATCAAGCTCGACCCAACCGAAACTCCAAAACCATCTCCAATCAAGCTCAAACCTCTTCCCCATGGACTGAAGTACGCCTTCCTCTTTGGGGACAGGCAAACTCCAGTGATCATTAGTGATAAGTTATCCTATGTAGAAACTCAACAGCTTCTCACTATCCTGGACTAGAATCGATCGGTGTTAGGATATTCACTCCAAGATTTGAAAGGGATCAGTCCTAACCTTTGTACCCATCGCATCCTGATCGATTCTAAAGCCTCTCCATCTTAGGAACCTCAACAATGGTTAAACAATGCCATGAGAGAGGTTGTGAAAAAGGAAGTTCTCAAACTCCTTCACGCTGGGATCATTTACCCGTCTCCCAATAGTGAATGGGTTAGCCCCGTCCATGTTGTTCCTAAGAAGGTAGGAATGACGGTTGTGTGCAATGATAAGAATGAGCTCATCCCTCAACGCACCGTCACTGGTTGGCGTATGTGTATCGATTATCGTAAACTCAACAAGGCCACCAAGAAAGACCATTCCCCCCTTCCATTCATTGACGAGATGCTTGAACGGTTAGCCAAACACTCCTTCTTTTGCTTCCTTGATGGTTACTTTGGATATCACCAAATTCCAATCCATCCTGAAGACCAGAGTAAAACCACGTTCACATGCCAATATGGGACATACGCCTATAGGCGGATGTCCTTCAAATTGTGTAACACACCTGCCTCCTTTCAATGTTGCATGATGTCCATCTTCTCGGATAGGATTGAGAAGATTATGAAAGTGTTCATGGATGATTTCTCAGTTTATGGGAAGACCTTCACCGAGTGCCTGAAAAATCTGGACAAGGTCCTCCAAAGATGTCAAGAAAAACACCTCGTCTTAAACTGGGAAAAGTGCCATTTTATGGTGCGAGAGGGGATTGTCATAGGACATAGGGTGTCAGAATGTGGAATCGAGGTAGATAGAGCTAAGATAGAAGTGATTGAGCAACTTCCACCTCCCACAAACGTTAAGGGGATTCATAGCTTCCTTGGCCATGCCGGATTCTATAGGCGTTTCATTAAAAACTTCTACCAGATATGCCAGCCTTTGACCAATCTCCTTGCCAAGGACGCCCCTTCATTTTTTATGAAGAGTGCTATGCAGCATTTCATACCATTAAGAAAGCACTCATCTCCGCTCCCATCATCCAGCCTCCTGACTGGAGCATTCCATTCGAAATCATGTGTGATGCGAGCGACTATGCCATAGGAGCGGTTTTGGGCCAAACCAAGGACAAGAAGCACTATGCTATCTCATATGCTAGAAAAAACGTTTACTGGCCCCCAGCTCAACTACGCAACCACAAAAAAGGAGCTCTTAGCAGTTGTGTTTGGTACAGACAAATTCCGGTCCTATCTAGTTGGGGCCAAGGTCATAGTCTATTCAGACCACACTGCTTTGAAGTATCTTTTGACAAAAAAGGATGTGAAACCGAGACTCATCCGCTGGATCCTACTACTGCAAGAGTTCGATATCGAGATAAGAGATAGGAAAGGAATAGAGAACTCAGTGGCTGACCATTTGTCTCGAATGCAAGTTCCGTCTTATGTTCCAATTGATGATTAAATATGGGACGATACGCTCCTTAAGGTCACCACTACTGATCCGTGGTACGCCAACATAGTGAATTACATGGTGTCAGGGTACGTCCCACTTGGAGAAAACAAGAAGATACTAGCTTATGAGAGCAGACTCCACCTCTGGGCGACCCGTATCTATTCAGGATATGCAGCGATGGACTCCTCACGCGGTGCATACCAGCACATGAGGCATATAAGATCTTGGAGAGATGCCATGTAGCCCCATACGGAGGCCACCGTGGTGCATTTTGGACTAATGCCAAGGTGTGACAATGTGGGTTCTACGGGCCCAGCATATACGAAGATGCTAAAGCATTCGTCATGAGGTGTCCACGTTGTCAGGAACACGGAAACATAAACACTAGAGACGCGATGCCACTCACCAACAATCTCCAAGTAGAGATATTTGATGTTTGGGGAATTGACTTCATGGGTCCTTTTCCAAACTCAGAGGGCTGCCGATTCATTCTGGTGGCAGTGGACTTCATTTCTATGTGGGTGGAAGCTTTGCCATGTGTGGCCGCCGACTCCAAGAGCACTAGACGAATGTTTCACGAAGTTATCTTTCCTCGTTTTGGCGTTCCTAGGATAGTCATCAGCGACGGAGGCTCCCATTTCATAGACTCAGTTTTCCATAGGTATCTTTCAAGTTTGGGGGTGCAGCACAATGTAGCTACACCTTATCACCCCCAAACCAGCGGTCAAGGAGAAACATCGAATAAGCAAATAAAAAACATTATGCAAAAGACCGTAAATGAAATGGGTAAGCAATGGAGAGATAAACTCCTAGAGGCACTATGGGCATACCGCACAACCTATAAGACACCCATTGGAATGACTCCATATCAATTAGTCTTTGGTAAGACTTGCCATCTATCAGTAGAAAGGGAGTTTAAAGCTCATTGGGCCATTAGGAAGTGGGGTATGGACCTCCCAGCAGCAGGCCTTAGACGGCAAATTCAGCTGGGCGAGCTAGATGAGATGAGAGAGTGAGCATATCATAGTTCTCGACTATACAAGGAATGGACCAAGAGATGACATGACAAATGGATTAAGGTCAAAATGTTCCAGCCGAGAGATAAGGTCATCGTCTTCAACTCTCGCGTTAAGCTCTTTGGTAGAGGGAAACTTAGGAGCAAGTGGGATGGCCCGTTCATGGTGATCAATGCCTGTTAACACCAAAATTTAGCACCAGGAAGAGGCTGACGTGTGGGCCGGATTTGGTGGAAGGATACCATTCGGCTAAGGGGCTTTCTCTGAAGTATTCGGCAATAACGCTCTGCGGTCGGGAACGCGTCGTCATTCGGCAGAGGCATAGTTCCGCAGGCAAAAGCGGTAGCATTCGGGAAGGCGTGATGACGTGGAAAAACATAAGGAAAAGGCCGGTTCGAACAAGGAACGCAATATGGGCACGAAGATTCGTCATTTATTTTTAGAAACAAGTATTGTAATCGTGTCCGACTAGGAGTTGTATCAAGACCTGGGTATAAATATAAACCCATGGCAGCTGTAAAAAGGGATCCAATCAATCATACAACAAACCGGCCCCGTGCCAACATCGAGTCCTTTAGTCGAGTCGTCGAGTTCTTTGAGAGGAGTCATCGATCCGTCGACCTCCGTAAGTACCGGCAACCTTGTATCATGCTTAGTATCATGCGGTGGATTTAAGCTTTGATGCAAGTAGTCTTGTTACCATGCTTAGTATCACCCGGTGGATTTAAGTTGTGGTCTCAAGAAGGTTCCTCTGTTAGGTCACGAGCCATGCGGTGGGCTAAGATCTAGTATGGACCAAGTTATCGGCTCTATTAGATTTCGGCAAGATCTAACAGATTCATTAAGTTACCCCGTGTTGCTTCGTTTTTACTCTGTGCTTAATTCATGCAACACTCCTTTGCCCAATCTAGGTCGGTTAGAATCGGCTCTACTTCACGATGCGATGACTTATCCCCTCATAGCCGAGTCCGAAACCGATCTAGATTGCCACGTGTCGCGGGTTCAAGCTCGTTGGTCTTGTGTAGATCTTGACAGAACCGGGTATCATGTGGTAGATGCAGGTTTTTGGGTCGTCTTAGAGCTAATCATCCGGTGGATTAGAATTCGATTCGATCTGATAGATCTATCATCATCAACGAAGCATGTTCCTTCTTCACGGAACCCGATTCGGCTATATAGCTGTATTCGGCAGTATCGCCACGAGTGAAACGTGTCAATGGTTTCGTTTTAAATAAAGAATGCTTTTAGCTTTCCATGATTAGAGTGTATCATGCGGTGGATTGGTCTATTCTTGGTTGGTGGTGTGATTCTAAGCAAGTCGTATCATGCGGTGGATTAACTTGCTTGTTTTCATGCTTGACGGGTTGAAAGTGCCTAGACATGCGGTAGACTAGCGCTTTTAATCTATGCATTCTTGTTTATTATGAAATTATGGTCATGCTTTCGCCCTTTTACTTATCTATTATGCTTTGTTTCTCATTAATCGGCTATGAGTATGCGTTACAATATTCATTCGGTTGAAAGCCGATTTTTCGTCATGCTTACGTCACGCATTCGGCAATGCGCTCCCTGCGTGCCTTGCCGATTGCCGAATGAGGCTTTAACTGCCGACAGATAGCTTACATGCTTCTACCGATCTTACGTCATGCTGATGTTGTGCGTTCGGCAGTGTGATTCTTACATGCTTCTACCGACTGCCGAATGATATTCTGAGTAACGACAGATAGCTTGTCCGTAGCTATATGTCTCTCGAGATTGGCTTCAATGCCGCAAATATGGAACTGTCTGGTCTCACCCGGCACGTTCCAGGTGTTATCTAAAACATCCTTTCTCCCTTTGTCAGTTTCAGGAAAATTGACTGGCACGCTTCCGGATTCGAAAGCCCGGGCCACGTGTGAAGCCAGCTAATTCGGCTTGCTGTGTGCTTGGCGTGAGGTGCGGATTTTACGTCAACACACTTTTTGGCACGCTCGGTGGGACACGACAAGTTTCGAAGATGCCTGAATTAAAAGACATTCTGGATGTCACTTTCGAAGAATTATCTGATGAACATCAACAGATGGTGAAGATTGCTGCAGATCAGTTCATCAAGAAGTGCTTGCTGTCTTTTGCTAAGAACAGGAGTGGTGCGCCGTTTCTCAAGTCAGATCTGCCAAGAGTTCTTTTGCCGGGACAATCTGATCTTACTGAAGATGAAGAAAGGGAGAAGTTCTCTAGCTTGTTGTACAAGGCTTTAGGAGAAACAATGACCAATCATAATGCTGCATTCCTGAACAGTTTTCGGCTCATACTGGTCAACATCTTTGGTCAGCACGTGGATAAGCCTTTTGAGCAAGTGCATGGGCAACTTGGTGGACCAACATATTTCAATGTTCAAGCATCGGTTCCGAAACGTCATGGTAAAGGTACTGAAGAAACTGAAGCTTCTGGAACCAAAGACGCGAATGGACAGCCGATTCAGCAAGAGCTTCAGCATGCATTGCCGAAACCTCGTACATATGGTGATATGGCATTCGGCACCACGGGAAATCCACCTGCTTCTGCTTATAAGATATCCCCTCTGAACAACAGGCTGCAAAGGGACATGTATGGAAACGGATATTCAGAGTTTATGGATTACAATGCTATCGACGCTCTCCCGAATCCTGGGTATATTGGTACTACAGGCATGCTTGCTGGGAGACCAGGGAATCAAGATACCAGTATTGACCTCATGGTGCAAAAAATGACCGATGTATTGCAAAATCAATTCGGTCTGAAGCCTAAAAATCAGGGGTACATGTACTCATCTCCTTTCCCAGAATGGTACCAAAGGGTATCACTGCCGAATAGAGTCAAGGTTCCTACAGAATTCACCAAATTCTCGGGACAAGATGATACAAGTACTGTGGAACATATAGCTCGGTATTTGATGCAGCTTGGAGAAGCTTCGGCAGATGAGGCCTTTAGAATCAGATACTTTCCTTTGTCATTAACAGGTCCAGCTTTTACATGGTTTGCTTCTTTGCCTGCTCAGTCGATTTGTACTTGGAAAGACCTGGAGCAAAAATTCCATGCTCATTACTACATTGGCAGTACCGAGAAAAAGTTGGTTGATTTGACCAGCTTAAGGCAGAGGAATAATGAAACACCTACGGAGTTCCTCAGGAGATTTAGGGAAACAAAGAGCATGTGTTTTTCTCTGAACATACCTGATGACCAGCTAGCTGGTATGGCAGTAGCTGGCATGCTGCCTGCCATTCGGGAAAAGCTATTCGGGATGGAGTTTGATGATCTGGGCCAGTTGTCACACAGATTGGCCTTAATGAGTAACCAGGCATATGGTTTCAAGAAAGATGCCAGATTTGCTAAAAATAATGATGTGGCTGACATCTATAACCAATTCCTTGAAAGAGCAGATCAAGAAGATGAGTATGAAGATAGCGAGGAGATAGCTGCAGCAGAGATAGTGTGGAGTAAAGAACCAGTCATGGTGAATCAGAGATGGATTAAACAGAATAAGGGCACCTATGATTTTGATGTAACTAAAGCAGATAAACTGTTTGATTATCTTGTAAAAGAAGGCCGGATCAAGCTACCAGAGGGGCATTCTATGCTTCGGCCTGATGGAGTGAAAGATAAAAGGTACTGCGGATTCCATGATAGAAATTCTCATTCCATCAATGAATGCAGGGTTTTTAGAGTGAAGATTCAGAAAGCTATCCAAGAAGGGCATTTGAAATTCGACAATAAGATGAAGTTGGACAGTAACCCGTTTCCTCAAAACATGGTTGGGTTCTCAATCAATATGGTGAACGTTGCCGAATCTGGAGAAAAGGGAAAGATGAGAGTCCTGACGTCGAAGAAAGCGAAGCAGAGTGGCTCAGTAGATCCTAATCGGCAAATCACGATCGAACAGATTCGCGAGGAAAGACCTCGCTTCCCGAATAGCCAATTTGAAATTGGGAATTCCTCTAAACCCAGAGTCACATCGCGTATTCTCCTCAATAAGTGGCAGCGTCAGCAAGAAAAAGAGCATTACCAGAGACGTGAATACGAGGAGGAGAAAAGAAGGCGCGGAGAAGAAAGGTTTGAGGAAGAACAAGAAGAATATGTCCGAGAACAAGAACGTGCACATTGGGATTGTATTTTCTTCAGACACTGTTGGAACGAGGGTTTAAAGCTGCCTACGTGGAATAACTGTCCTGAATGCAATAATGGATATGTCGAACATAGGCAAAATGTTGCCATTCGCCGATCCGTCCATGAAAGAATTGGAAGGGTACATCCTAGTGATGATCGGCGTCTAAAAATATATAAGAATGATGATCAACCAATGAAAAGACGTGCTGATTATAGATGGATTGATCATGAGGAAGAAGATCGTGAGTATGTTTGGCAGAAAGGACAGTGGTGTCCACCTGGTTTAAGAAGGAGCCAGAAGAGAAGAGTCCAACGCCTGAGGAATCAAGAATTGAAGCAAGCAGGAACCAGGATGAAATCGATATGGCGTCCAAAAGACAGGCCTGACGAATCGGGTCATTCGGCTCCTACATGCATGGTATGTTTCTTGCCGAATGAATTCATGGCTCCAGCTAATCAAATTGTACAGGAAGAGATATTGTCAGAAGTGGATGAAGCCGAACGATATGGGTTAATGGCACAATTGGTATTGAATAAACAAGCTATTTTCGAGAAGCCAGTCCAGAATCGGCACATGAAGCCACTGTACTTAAAAGGATATGTCAACGGGAAGCCCCTAACGAAGATGTTTGTTGATGATGGAGCTGCTGTCAATGTGATGCCATACAATACATTCAGGAAACTTGGCATGAACCCTGGAGATTTAACGCCAACAAGCATAGTGTTGAATGATTTTGCTGGGAATCCTTCGGACACCAAAGGATGTGTACATGTAGATCTGATGATTGGGTCCAAGATTCTGCTTACAACCTTCTTTGTTATTGAAGGCAAAGGGGCATACAACTTGCTACTTGGAAGGGATTGGATTCATGCGAATTGCTGTATTCCATCTACTATGCATCAACAGCTTATTCAGTGGATAGATAATGAAGTGGAAATTGTCCCAGCAGATGATTCGATTAGCGTGGCTAATGTGGAACCGGCCTTCTGGGAATATCAAGGCATAGATTGCTTCTCAGGTAAGGACTGGGGAGAAGGTCCTGTTGAGCCAGTCAGCAGTGATCAACAGCCGATCGAAGCAGTCGGCTCTTTTAGCAATTTTTAATGGATAATCCAATCGATGGAACTGACGGGAAGCTAGGATATGGATTTGTGTCGGCTGATAAATTAGAAGAAGTAGACATTGGAGATGGTGGCAAACCAAGGCCGATATTCATCAGTGCTAGCTTGAATTCGGTTTTCAGGGAGAAGTTGATTGAGTTGTTAAAAGAATACAAAGATTGCTTTGCTTGGGATTATTCGGAGATGCCTGGCTTAGATCGTTCCATTGTTTAGCATCAATTGCCGATCAAGCCTGGTTATAAACCTTACAAGCAACCACCCCGGAAAATCTACAAAGATGAAGTGTTGGCCGATGTGAAGAAAGAAGTGGAAAGATTGATAGCAGCAAATTTTATTCGGCCATGCAGATATGCAGAATGGATCTCTAATATTGTTCCTGTGTACAAGAAAAATGGGAAGATGAGAGTTTGCATAGACTTTAGAGATCTGAACAGAGCCACACCCATGGATGGATATCCGATGCCTATTGCTGATTCGTTGGTTGATGCTGCTGCTGGATATAAAGTGATTAGTTTCATGGATGGTAATGCAGGGTACAATCAAATTTTTATGGCATTGGAAGATATAGCGAAAACGGCTTTCAGATGTCCAGGACATATAGGGTTGTTTGAATGGGTTGTCATGACGTTTGGTTTGAAGAATGCTGGTGCAACTTATCAGAGAGCTATGAATTATATTTTTCATGAGTTGATCGGCAAAATTGTGGAAATATATATCGACGATGTTGTGATTAAATCATTAGATCATGAAGCACATTTGGCCGACATAAGGAAAACTCTAGAATGCACTAGGAAACATGGGCTCAAGATGAATCCAAATAAATGTGCTTTTGGAGTTTCGGCAGGAGAATTCCTAGGATTTCTAGTGCATGAAGCAGGAATAGGAGTTGGCAAGAAAAGTATGAAAGCCATTGATGAAGTTGTTCCTCCAACTAATCTTAAGGAATTGCAGTCACTGCTTGGTAAGATCAATTTCGTAAGAAGATTCATATCAATCTTATCACAAAAGATGTTGCCTTTCTCTTCACTGTTAAAGGTC
The DNA here is from genome assembly GCA_033239725.1 of Echinochloa phyllopogon. Lineage (NCBI taxonomy): Eukaryota > Viridiplantae > Streptophyta > Magnoliopsida > Poales > Poaceae > Echinochloa > Echinochloa phyllopogon. The sequence continues at coordinate 13,319,783 of BTCW01000015.1, read as the reverse complement.
AAGAAGGATCAGAAGTTTGTATGGGGCGACGAACAACAGAAGGCTTTCGATGAGATCAAGGAATACATGAAAGAACCACCAGTATTGGTACCTCCACAGCTAAACAAGCCTTTTAAGTTGTACGTGGCGGCCGATGCCCAAACTATTGGATCGGCCCTCATACAAGAATTCGAGGGAAAGGAAAGGGTAGTTGCATACCTTAGCCGAAAGTTGCTTGATCCCGAAACGAGGTATTCGGCTACTGAGAAGCTTTGTTTATGTGTTTACTACTCCTGTACAAAATTTCGGCACTACTTACTACATGCCGAATGCATTATGTATTCAAAGTTTGATGTGATAAAACACATGTTGTCTATGCCAATTTTGAACGGAAGGATTGGCAAATGGATTTTAGCTTTGTCTGAATTTGAGTTAAGGTTTGGATCGGCAAAGGCTGTTAAAGGACAGATTATTGCTGATTTCATTACTGAGCATCGCGATTTATCAGTTAATTCGTTTGAAATTGCTCCTTGGGTATTATTCTTCGATGGCTCTTCATGTGACAAAGGTGGTGGAGTAGGTATTTTGTTAATTTCACCAAGAGGAGAGGTATTTGAATTTGCTATTCCTATTCAACCTACTGTCACTAATAATCAAGCTGAGTATGAAGCGTTGCTCAGAGGACTTCAATACTTGAGAGAAGCAAAGGCCATTGCAGTTGAAATTTTTGGAGATTCAGAATTAGTTATAAGGCAACTAAATGGCGAGTATGAGTGCAGAAATGATGTCTTGAGGAATTACTATGAGGAATGCAAGCAGATCTTGAAGGAATTTCAGTCTGTAATTCTGCGGCATATTCCTAGGAAAGACAATAAGGAGGCAAACAGATTAGCTCAAGGTGCTTCGGGTTATAAAGAGCTTCGAGAAGTTTTTGCTAATGATGTACATGCTTTCGGGAGTAATCTGGTAGAAGATGATTGGAGAAAAGAGATTGCCGATTATCTGGAGAATCCATCCCGAAAGGTTTCTAGAAAGCTCAGGTATAAAGCTTTAAAGTTTGTTCTTCTTGATGATAATTTATATTATAAATCCTTGGATGGGGTGCTGTTACATTGCTTAAATCATGAAGAAGCAAAAAGGCTGATGAGTGAAGTACATGATGGGTTGTGTGGAGCACATCAATCGGCCTACCGAATGAAATGGGTTATTAGGAGATCTGGGTACTATTGGCCTACAATGCTAGAAGACTGCTTTGAATATTATAAGGGATGCCAAGATTGCCAGAGATTTGGAAACGTTCAGAGAGTTCCAGCATCAGTTCTGAATCCTATTATCAAGCCGTGGCCATTCAGAGGATGGGGAATAGATTTGATTGGCCAAATAAATCCTCCATCTAGTAAGGGGCATAAGTTTGTGCTTTTGGCAACCGATTATTTTACCAAATGGGTTGAGGCAATTCCATTAAAGAAGGTGACATCGGAGAATATGGTTGAATTTGTTAAAGAACATATCATTTACAGATTTGGAATTCCTCAAACAATCATCACAGATCAAGGGACTCAATTTACATCTTCAGAGTTCAGAGATTTTGCTGAAAGTATGGGCATCAAATTGTTGAATTCTTCTCCTTATTATGCCCAAGCTAATGGTCAGGCAGAGGCTTCTAACAAAATTATGATCAAAATCATACAGAAGAAGATTGATCAGAAGCCGAGAAAGTGGCATTCGGTACTCAATGAGGCTTTATGGGCTTACCGAATGGCTCCACATGGGGCTACACAGACGTCTCCTTATGAGTTGGTGTATGGGCATCATGCTATCTTACCATGGGAAATACAATTAGACTCAAGGAGAATAAAGTTGCAAAAGGATTTAAGTTCTAAAGATTATAATGATTTAATGATGGACGAATTAGAAGATTTGCATATGATTCGTCTCAGGGCCTTGGAAAATGTTGAAAAAAATAAAATGCGAGTTGCTAAATATTACAACAAGAAGGTGAAAGTCAAGCAATTTGCAGAAGGAGATTTGGTTTGGAAAGCAATATTGCCGATTGGGACTAAATACAGTGCATTCGGTAAGTGGTCTCCAAACTGGGAAGGCCCTTTCAGAGTGATCAGATGCGTGCCTGGAAATGCATATATCCTGAAAACTTTGCTAGGAGAGGAGTTTACTGCTGCCATCAATGGGAGATACTTGAAGAAATATTATCCTAGTGTTGAGATTGATCGTTGATTGAAGTATTCAATGTCAGAACAATTGAGACAGCCGGCATTCGGGAAAGAGCCGTCTTCAGAACAAATGATTGACAGAAGAAGAAATGGCCAATACCAGAGTGTATTGCCCTTAGTACAAATATTTTTGCGTCATGAATTTGACCGGGTTATCACAAAAAGGACCACAAAAGATAAGTTTTATTGCCGAAATTCCATAAATCCCTAGTACAAACTACTGGAAGAGCCTGTTCAAAACAGACTGGGGATGAATGGAATCGGCAATGGCAGCACCATGGCCGTCGAGACGATCAATGGAGGCGTCAATGTCATCGATGTCTTCTGGGTTGCTGCTGGCGAAACCAACCGGCATCCTGGAATAGTCAGTGCCGGTGTGTGTCGACATGGCAACGAGACCCACAGCGACGCCTAGGCGAACGCCATGGAGAGCCACCTCGTCGACGCGGCCGGCCACCGCGCCAAGGCGAGCCTCAGGTATGTCTCCTTGGGCGTTCACTTTGTTCGCCAGCTCATCCACCAGCGCCTTCAGCCGATTGAGCTCGTCATCGCGTTCTGCAAGATTACAAAATGGAGGTAGATCAATAATGACTAGAGATGGGATTAGGATTGAACAAGTTATGGAAATTACCATCGATGACTTCGAGCAGTTGCTTGCGCTCGGCCTGCCGTTCGAGGTCCGCAATCCCGGCTTGCTTGGAAATGACCTCCAGTTCGCGACGAGAGTCGTCGCGCTCCGCCTTGAATCGGCGAGCATCGCCGTCTGAGTAGCGGGAGTCGTCCGATGAGAGAGTCCGATTGGACGAACTCGAAGAGCTGGACGCCGCAGGAACAGCGGCTGGAGCCGCAACTGGCGCACCAGCGGCGGCAATCCATTGGATTACCCTGAAAAAACAAAGAGATTCGTCAAGGAGAGGGCAAATCTCGAGAAGAACAGAGAGAAGCAAGCAGCCAATCACCTGCGGCGAGCGCCGGCGCGACTTCCTTCGGGCTCGTCGGCAGCCGGTCGCCTTCCATTCGTCATTTGGGTTTTTCTTGAGTTTACTGTGCTTGGGAAAAAGAAGAGTTCGAGGAAGGCAAAAGACTTGGTGAGGAGATAGCGGCACTCGGTATGTTTATTTATAGAACCCGCAGAGGAAATCGTGGCCAAAGATCGTGGCGCGTATTCCGAAGAGTTCGGAAGGTGGAAAGGATTTTCCAGCCGATCGGTTCCCATGTCGTTTGGGATTCTTATCGAGTCGTATTCGGCTTTGACTGGATGAGATTCGGCTATGTCGTAGTTGAAGCGTTTTCGGGTCTGACGCTATTATAACCAGCTTTGCCGAATGAGTTATCCACAATGGAGAAAAAGCAGAGTTAAGAGATGACAAGATTACAGGGTTGATAAAACATTCGGCTATCAAACTATTTGACACAATTTACACACCCAAGTACTTTAAAATTACATTTTTGGCATTCAAGATCATGTTGCTGATATTCTCTAATAGCTGCTTGTCAGCTTCTTGAGTTTCGGCCAGGGCAGAAAGTTTGGCTTTGAGTTGCTTCTCTTCATTCAGAGCTGCTGAAGCCTCCTTGCGCAACTTTTCTGTCAGACCAGGAATTTCGGCTATCTTCTTTTTATCAGCTTCAATTTCAGCCGATAGGTTTTTCAATTCAGCCTCTAATTCGGCTTTTCTGGTCTCTTTTGATTTAAGTGCAGCCTGTAGGCCAGCTAACAGTTCCTTATTGCTCTGAGTTCTAGAGTGCAAATCTTTTACAGATTGCTTGGCCAATGTTCTTCTTTGCTCCAAGGCTGGTTGAGCAGATTGATTCTTCAGAGTTTGCTTCACTGCAATAAAGTGATCGTCCAATCTAGAAACTGGATCTAAAGAAATCTTGATATCGGCAGGAAGATCTTGATCAAATGATTCAAGCAAGTCTCTTAAGAGATCAGCATTGTTGACTTGATCTCGAGTGTCCTTATGCAGAAAGGAGAGGATTTCCTTTAGTTTTGCTTGGTTCTCCTCTGATAAGGCTTGACCAGAGGAAGTTTCTTCTCCTTGTTCGGCAACAAGATCGTCCAAGGCAAATGAGTAGCTGGGTGATGAAATTGTTTTATCCTGGAAAAGAATTGTTGCCGAATTAATGATGGTCTATTGGATAAAAGCTGGGAGAACTGGGTAATCATCTCTACCTCATTCCTGACCTCTTGGATGGAGAGAGAGGGCAGCTCAAGCTCAGGCAAAGGTTCTTGTATGTCATGCTGAGGAGAGCTTGGAAGGTTCTTTGGTGGAGATGAGGCTTCTGGCTGAGGTACATCAGGTAGAGCTGAAGCTGGTTCTTGATGAAAAGAGGAGCTCTCCGAAATTGGATCCATTGAAGCTTGCTCTGTGACTGAAAGAAAGTTAGTGCCGATGAAAAAGAGTTTTGAAGGACAAGATGGCGAGAAATTTTACTAAACACTGAAGCATCGGCAGGTTCTGTGCTAATGGCCAATTGCTGTGATTTGGCCTGAAATCATAAAGGAACAGAAATGAGCAGAATGAAATTAGCATTTTTACTCGAGGAAGGAGAAATTTGACCTGTGCAATTCTTTTGCTGCTTGTTCTTTTCTTCTTTATAGCTGAAGGGGCAGTTAGAGAAGAAATCTTTCTCTTGGTAGAAAGTGGTGCCGCAAGAGTTGGATCCAGACTGGCAGGCCTGGGCATTATTTGAGCCAAAGAAGGAGAGAGATGCCCCAGAATAGATATTGGGCCAGCGATGTTATATACAATTGCTCTAGCCAGAGGGGCAGGGACTGTGTCCTGCAGAATAACAGAATCAAAAGTCGATGAAAGAGGGTGTTATTGGAAAAACAGATGGATTATAAGCATGTTTACCTCTGAATTCGGCTGATAACCAGGCCTTAACTCAAGGCAAAGAGGGTGAACCGGCACATTGAAGATATGATCATGGAGTTCTTGCCACCAAAGAATGAAGGAGGGATGAGCAAGTGCTGTTGGCACGAAAGGTTCGATTTGATAAATAGCAGAATAGCACTTATAATCAAAGACCCTTCTTGTTTCTGTGGAGTCTTTGATGATCTGCCTAGGCTTGAGGAATTCATGGAGAAATAATCTTGGGGGCACTTGGCCACATCCTAGTTGCCTGGCGGCTACATTCGGCTGGTAATATTCATATGAACTTTGAACCAGCCTTCCTCCACAAAATTCGGTTGGTAAGATGCAAGGCCGAATGAAAGTATTAAAAATTGCTGTGGACTCTGCATCTATGCATCCAGTCTCGAAGCTGAATTCACAAGGGAAAGTGAGATTGTCATTGTCCATGTATGGGAACCAGAGGGGATTGGCAAAGCCTTTAAAGAAAAGTTCAAACAGTTCTCCAATGCTCTTGTTGATAGCAATAGTGGAGGCTGCTTCCCCATAGGTTTGACAGCCTTTGGTGCTCTGGGCTTCTGCTTCCTGGTAATTGGCCGAGGGGAAATGTCGGCTGTTGAGGTCAATGGGGACAATTTGGTGCATGTACAATTGCAGCCACATCTGGACGAACCACCAGGGACCGTTGACGCAGGGGATTTTCTTGTTGGTGTGCATCTGATAAATGGTCTGATGGAGCATGTGATAGACACTTCCCAGGAGATATTTCCCGAGAGGGATAAGTGTGCCTGCAGCCAGGTCTTCGGCCATTACTATGTGATTCAGAGTTGGCTCATTGGCTTTACCACAGAAAACAAATCTGCACAGCCACATATTCAGAAAGGCCCTGTATTCGACGTCACTCAGAGGACCATCATGCATGTAAGTTTGGATGTATTTCTTATAGCCGACTCAAGTCTTCACCCCTGTCTGTTTGGAAGAACCTTTGTACCTGTATGGGTGTGTTATCCCTGTGATGTTCAGGCCGGTTATCATGTAGACATCGGCCAGGGTTGGAGTCATTGGTCCGTGACCAAAGAGAAAAGCATTCATGCCATTGGACCAGAAGTGACAAGCTGCAATCAGGAGATTTTCATTCTTGGGTGTTTCGGCTAGAGATAGTTCCAAGCAATGAGAGATACGAAGACTGTCCCAATTCTGCGTCTGGGGGCTTTTATCTTCAATAATCCTTTTGTACCAGTTTCTCCAGCCGGCGATTGAGGGCAGAGGCCAGTTCTTGAATGAATCTTGCCATTCGTGAGGTCTCGTCAGTGAAGTTTTGAAAGGGATCCTCTGAGACTCAGCCGCAATAATTTCGGAGGGATCTGGATTCCCTGAGGGGCCGAGGAAGAAAGATGCGGATTGCTCCTCAGTAGGGGTCAAGATTTCAGTGGTCAGAGCCTATCGAGAACAGAAGAAGAGCGATTCGGGAATTCAAGATACGATTCGAAAAGAATAATGCCGAATGTGATTGAGGGAAACAAAACTTACTTGAAGAATTTGATCCTGGTTCGCCATTTGAAGATTGGAGCTTGAGAGATTCGACGAACTAGGGTTTTGAGTTTGGAAACGCACTCTGAGGATTTGGAAGCGGAAAACGGATGTCAAAGCGGATTCAGCCTGGAGATGTTGGGGATTCCTGGTCAATTCCGAGATAAAAGCATCTTTTATCCCGAAATTGAAGGGGCATGTGTTAACACCAAAATTTAGCACCAGGAAGAGGCTGACGTGTGGGCCGGATTTGGTGGAAGGATACCATTCGGCTAAGGGGCTTTCTCTGAAGTATTCGGCAATAACGCTCTGCGGTCGGGAACGCGTCGTCATTCGGCAGAGGCATAGTTCCGCAGGCAAAAGCGGTAGCATTCGGGAAGGCGTGATGACGTGGAAAAACATAAGGAAAAGGCCGGTTCGAACAAGGAACGCAATATGGGCACGAAGATTCGTCATTTATTTTTAGAAACAAGTATTGTAATCGTGTCCGACTAGGAGTTGTATCAAGACCTGGGTATAAATATAAACCCATGGCAGCTGTAAAAAGGGATCCAATCAATCATACAACAAACCGGCCCCGTGCCAACATCGAGTCCTTTAGTCGAGTCGTCGAGTTCTTTGAGAGGAGTCATCGATCCGTCGACCTCCGTAAGTACCGGCAACCTTGTATCATGCTTAGTATCATGCGGTGGATTTAAGCTTTGATGCAAGTAGTCTTGTTACCATGCTTAGTATCACCCGGTGGATTTAAGTTGTGGTCTCAAGAAGGTTCCTCTGTTAGGTCACGAGCCATGCGGTGGGCTAAGATCTAGTATGGACCAAGTTATCGGCTCTGTTAGATTTCGGCAAGATCTAACAGATTCATTAAGTTACCCCGTGTTGCTTCGTTTTTACTCTGTGCTTAATTCATGCAACACTCCTTTGCCCAATCTAGGTCGGTTAGAATCGGCTCTACTTCACGATGCGATGACTTATCCCCTCATAGCCGAGTCCGAAACCGATCTAGATTGCCACGTGTCGCGGGTTCAAGCTCGTTGGTCTTGTGTAGATCTTGACAGAACCGGGTATCATGCGGTAGATGCAGGTTTTTGGGTCGTCTTAGAGCTAATCATCCGGTGGATTAGAATTCGATTCGATCTGATAGATCTATCATCATCAACGAAGCATGTTCCTTCTTCACGGAACCCGATTCGGCTATATAGCTGTATTCGGCAGTATCGCCACGAGTGAAACGTGTCAATGGTTTCGTTTTAAATAAAGAATGCTTTTAGCTTTCCATGATTAGAGTGTATCATGCGGTGGATTGGTCTATTCTTGGTTGGTGGTGTGATTCTAAGCAAGTCGTATCATGCGGTGGATTAACTTGCTTGTTTTCATGCTTGACGGGTTGAAAGTGCCTAGACATGCGGTAGACTAGCGCTTTTAATCTATGCATTCTTGTTTATTATGAAATTATGGTCATGCTTTCGCCCTTTTACTTATCTATTATGCTTTGTTTCTCATTAATCGGCTATGAGTATGCGTTACAATATTCATTCGGTTGAAAGCCGATTTTTCGTCATGCTTACGTCACGCATTCGGCAATGCGCTCCCTGCGTGCCTTGCCGATTGCCGAATGAGGCTTTAACTGCCGACAGATAGCTTACATGCTTCTACTGATCTTACGTCATGCTGATGTTGTGCGTTCGGCAGTGTGATTCTTACATGCTTCTACCGACTGCCGAATGATATTCTGAGTAACGACAGATAGCTTGTCCGTAGCTATATGTCTCTCGAGATTGGCTTCAATGCCGCAAATATGGAACTGTCTGGTCTCACCCGGCACGTTCCAGGTGTTATCTAAAACATCCTTTCTCCCTTTGTCAGTTTCAGGAAAATTGACTGGCACGCTTCCGGATTCGAAAGCCCGGGCCACGTGTGAAGCCAGCTAATTCGGCTTGCTGTGTGCTTGGCGTGAGGTGCGGATTTTACGTCAACAACGCCACATCGCACGGGGCCATCACATTGCAAAACAAAGATGGGAATATTTTCAAGGTTAATGGACAAAGACTGAAAATCTTTCTAGAACTAGAGCCGCCACCACTCAAGGACTTAGACGTCATCGAGTTTGTGGAACTCTGAAAGCCCGTCCAGAAACCTCAGCCCACAGAACTTTAGCTCCAAAACCTTTATGGGCCAAATCCACCTCGAGCAACTCAGCCCACGATGAACATCTGCACACCTGGCACGCCCCGCACGAAAAGAGGGACCAGGGGCCAGTTCGGCCGAACCTGGCTGGTTTGGTCGAACAGGGTGGTTCGGCCGAACCCCCTTGTGTTGCCCCACATGCGGATATTTCCATCCAATCCCATCTACAACTGCGCCTATCCCAATATTTGTGAGGAAAACGTCGGGGAAGTCATTTTTCGATGGGGAAATTCCTCGATAAAAACAGGGAGACCCTCTCATCATCTCTTCTCATCATCTCCTCGACAAAAAACTCCTGCCCTCAAGCCACCATGACTTCCCAGTCTTCATCCAAGGACCTTTCATCAGCGAAGGGCTCAAGCCTGGCGAGACGGATAGACGGATCCCCTCGTCGCGAGCAGGCCCTATGCATCGCCAACATCGACGGAAGGACGACTGCACGCAGCCCCATGGGGTGCCCCGACCCCCCACACCGCTCCAATCAGGATGGCTCGCCTGCATGCCAGGCGATGTTTGATACTTTCACACCAATGAAGGTGATCCTGAAGAGGCCCCCGCGTTCATCGTCGCCAGTGCGCCCGAGCACTGGGCAACTACGCCAGAGGTCGGCGTCCACAAGGAAGCTGGACCTCGACATCGTGATGCCGGCGCCCAGGAAAGAAGGGGCAAAGACGCCGGACTACACGCCCGAGAGCCCGCCGTGGTTCAGCATCAAGGGCAAACGTACCCTCACTGGGTACGGGAAGGTGTTGATCCCGCCGCTAAACCGGGACGAGTTGGGACTGGAAGAGTCCTCCCAGTCTACCCCTCCTCGGTGCCCACCAAGGATGATGCGCCACAGGAAGCCTCGTCCCATCAAGGGTCTGCCAGGCCAGATGGAGTTCTTCGAGGAGGAGGACAAGGAAAAAGAGAAGCCGCCCACTCTGGAGAGCCTAAAGGAAGAACTAGCGCAAGCACGCCAGAAAATAAACAACCTGAAGGAAAAGGTTGCAGAAGGCGAGCTACGGTGGATGGAGACGGAGGACAAGATGGACATCCTCCATAGAGCACTCACCTCCAATATCAAGGGGCTCGCCAAAGCCACGTGACACCTGATAGAATAGAAGTCCCGTGGTCGTAGTCATCTAGAGCACCATTTAGTTTAGTTTTTTAAATTTAGTTTGTTTGCTTCATTTATTTCCCTTAAATAATGTTTAGGAGGTGCTCTGATTTCTCTTTCTAAATAATTTATTTTCCAATAGTTTGATGAATAATAAAATAAAGTTTGAATTGAAGCTCCAGCCAGTGCATTTGAGCCAGCCGGAGAATGCCCAGCTTAACAAAAGGGTACACGAGCACAGGAACAACACAAGAGCGAAACAAGACGAGGGAGCGTGTGGCAGCCAGTACGGCTGAACCATTTGGTTCGGGTGAACTGAGCTGTTTGGCTGAACAGGCTGGTTCAGCCGAACTAGCCTGACTCGCCCCCTCTGCGCACTTGCACGCTGGTTTGCACTCCTTAATCCTGCCCAAATTTTTCGTGTTTTGACATTTCTAATTTTTCACATGTGCATATCATTTAAATAAAACACACTCAGTTTTTCTTTCATGCTATGAACTATGCCTGTTGGTTATTTCAAACTTAGTACCCACCTGGATGGAAATTTTCATGTTAGGACCCCCCCTGATCTAAGCTTTTGATGAATGTGATATGACTTGATAAAACAAAACCTCTTGTTCATGCTTTCATTTGGGTGAATTTATTTTGAAAATATAAAATCATACCCTATCCTTTCATTCTTTCCATATACCCCTACATCCACTTGACATGTTTGCTTGAGAGATCACTTATGAAAAGCTCGTGATGACTAGTATAATGTCTTATCAAATTTTGACTTCTAGTAGATTGTCATGTTGCCCCAGATCAATTGCAAGAATAAATATCATCAGAGCCGCATTAGAAGTCCTCATGCCTTGGTGATACCCTGAAAAAAATGATGAGAAAAATAAAGGACTCATGAAAGTCCAAATGAAAAAGAAGAATGAGAAAAATTTCCCAAAAGGGAAAGAAAAAAAGGGATCATAAGGCTGAGCACCAACAATGAGCTCTTCATTCCAAACTTACATTTTGATCAAGGGTGACCGACACAATTTCCAGGAACCAATCTTCGAATTGACGGAAATATGTGTCTTGACAAGATCACCACCTGAGAGACAAAGAGAAAACATACAAGGAGAGTGAGTGAGGAGTGACGTACACTAGAGAGCATGAGAATACCAGGGATGAAAGGACAAGGGTCAATTATTTGTGAATATCAGAAAACACCGAATGCAGGATGACCAAGATGGATCTTGTTGTAAGAGCCATTCCGTTCATCAACCGCGCAAGATCTAAATAGTAGCCACTTCAAATCCACAGGTATGAATAAAGGTTTGGAATATTCAATGTGCATTTGTTAATTTCATGAAAAGAACCCTTATCTTAGTCTTGCTATAATTTCAATTCTTTACTCGGGACAAGCAAAGATCTAAGTTTGGGGGAGCTTGTTGGCGGCCATTACAACCTGATTTCTGATCTCCAACCGAGTATAAAATAAACACAATGGAATCATGCACCATAGCTATGGGGCTGATTTCTAACCATTTCCATAAGTTTTGGTGTTTATTTGATTCCAGGAGGCATATGACCAAAGTTGAGGCAAATACCACATGGAATGATTGGTTCGGCCGAATCCCGAGATTCGACCGAATTCCATCCTTGAACCCGGGACGTACGACGACCTGAAGACATTAAACCCATCAGCACCCCGGGCTTGCATGGAATGCTACGGCTGCCATCAAAATGAACCCAGTGGACTAGAGGATGGGAGAGGCCCGAGTCCAACTCGACCGAAGCCCACCATTCACCAGAACGCCTCCAACCCAACCCAGACCGAGGAACCGACCTAGGAACTGCCTCAGGAGGTGAACCTGCACGTGGGGCATGCAAGAGGCGGTGCAAGGGCGGTTCGGCCGAACACGTAGCGTTCGGCCGAACCACCCCGTTCGCGCGAACCCCCTAGTTCGGCCGAACTGGGGAAGCACCGCCCTTAGGTGCCGTGCAAGCTACTCTGCCTCCACCGCCTCTGCTCAGCTATAAAAAGCGGCCTCCAGTGCCTGCACAAGACACAATACAAGAGAGCAAAGCATTAGCGAAGCGCTGGTACTAGAATCCTTAGAATATAGGGAGAGAGGAGAGGTGGGTGTCCTAGAGAGGAGTCGGAGTGTCGGTCCCTCTTCCAGCTGTACCTCTACGGATGTGGTTGTGCTTCAAGTGCCATCCGGGTCGTGTCTGGTAACTCTTGTAGCTCTTTCTAATTAATTGAGCATTCAGTTCTTACTTCTATTTACTTACTGGTTGCTTGGCTTGGGTGCTTATCTTTCTATTGGAGATAAGTATTAGCTGACTAGTGTAGGCGTGGTGCCTAGACTTTAGTTAACTTAGATTTCCCCCGATTCAGCGGAGGTGGTAGCCGTTAGGTGGTGACAGCCCTATACGGCCTACGTAGCCCATCACGTTTGTCTTGCCCCGTAGGATCCCAGAGTGTAGGATTAGTGGCACCCCTTCTCATCCCTTTCTGTGTGCCATGGGTTCTGTTGTCCCAATGCAAGTGTCTAGTTGTACCTTCCGATCCACTTAGCTAATCATTAGAGTGCATCTATCAGGCTCGTACCCTCTCTACCCTCTTATCGCTTCTTTTCCCTCTTCGTTGTTGTCATCCACTTCACCATACCATCATTGGACTACTTAGGTTAGAATTAGTTAACTTCTCGTTCTTCATGGAAATCGATAGCTTAGAATACTCCTGGGTGAAAGCTACATCAGTATCCGTCCGCTTGCGGATTTATCTATAGGCCGTAAGGAGTGCCAATAGTGTGCCTCGCATCCCTAGTGCTGGAAGGCGATAGTGGAGAAGTGGTGCAACCCCGAGTTGGAGAAGATGCACAACGCTTAGCAGGAGCAATATTTGCTGATGCCAGGTGTACCACACCATTAGGGCAGCCTTAGCTGCGACGAGTATGTCGAAAGATGGGTATTTCAAGTCATTTCTTTATTCACACACTCAATTCTATATAATTACTAATCTTATTGTTTATTTCCTTAGTTGTTGTCACATGGTGGCGAGCCTTGCCCCCGATTTAAGACATATGCTTTGCCCACAAGGGCAAGGCGACCTCCAACGTCCAGTACAACGCGGAGAACACGGCCTCAAAATACAGCAACGCCACTGTCCACAGTCACCTCAGTGCATACGTAGAGGTGGCGAAGGAGGTCCATGGGCCAAACTTCGATCCGACTACTCATGACCTTGATGGAGAAGTGGTCATGAGGGTGGTACTATATCGGCGGCAGCACCATCGACACGGCCACTACCCCCACACTCTCCCATATTCGAGCCAGGAGCACGAGCGCTGACCCAGCCATATGCCCACGTCCGACCACTACACAGTTCGAGATGCAGTCACTTCAGGTTATTTCTGTTTTATTCATCGTTCGGTCACTTTAACTTACGTTTGTGTTTTATTGTAACATTGGGATGGAATATTTGCAGGCCCGGCTAGAAGAAGAGATGAAGAGACGGGAGGAGCTGGAGTTGACGGTGCAGCAGATGCAGCAGTTAGAGGCCAAGAAACAGAGGCGGATTGAGGAGCTCGAGCGCATGAGGCAGGAACAAATGGAGCATATGTATGTCTGGATGCAGAGTGTTGGTGTGCGGATGGGTGAAGCTCTGCCGCCGATGATATTCCGTCCACCACGTCCTCCCATTTCTCCCGTGAGTCACTTGAGAACCTTATAATTTAATTTGACAACTTAGACAATTTAGACAACTTAGTCGGTTACCTTAGTCAACTTAGTTGTAATATCTACTCTCGCCAAAACACTTGGAAAGGCTCGGGCCAACCACCGGCCAGCCGGGGCCAGCTCTGGCCAACTCTGGGCTGGCCGCGGTAGGCCAGAGCTGGCTACGGCTGGCCGGTGGCTGGCCCGAGCTTGGCATAGTGTTTTGGATAGAGTTTGTTACTTAGAGAACTTGTTTCTGTCGTAAACCTTGTATTACACATGAAAAATGTTCTTTGTGCAAAATCCTGGATCGGCGTCGGCGTCGAATGATGGGCCTCGGGATGAAGATCTGTCGCATCCGACTCGCGTGCTGTTCCCGCCCCCTACTCAGTGACCTGCGGATGTGATTGTGATTTGTGGTTGTCATCTGTGGATATTTAGTGAGTATTTGTGGTTGTGAACGAATTTACCAGTGAACTTGTGGATTTATGTGTTGTCGAACTTCTTATGCTATTTATTGCAGAATTATGGTTGTGGAAGGTTATTGTGATATATATGAACTGCATGTGATGCTTACTGTCATATATATATATATATCAGCTATCTATGATGTTTGTTTGAGTGGGTACGTTATACGTGACCAAGCAATGAAAATTGGGGCTAAATTGCCACTTTGCCCATTTCGGCAAAGGGGGTGTTTCTGTCATTTATGGAGAACGCTTTGACGAGTGCTCTAGAGAACGCTTTGCCGAGTGCTCTAGCAATAACTCTCTGCAAACTTGGAGGCTTTGCCGAGTGTTTTTGCCACAACACTCGGCACAACCTTCACGTAACACCCAAAAATGGCCTATTTAAAATTTTTAGTCATTAATTTGCTTTTATCTGATTTGTTCATATTTAATATAGGTTAAATGAATTATTTATGAATATTAAAATCAAATATAAGTTGTAGAAATATTTTTGTTGCATTCATGCTGCTGCATTTAATTTTTGTATTTCTTGTGATTTAAATGAGAACTTAAATTTATTTAAATTCAAATTTGAATCACCTTGTTTGGAGTCCTAGAAAAGTTATTTTAGCCCGAGTTCACTTTCGCCCCCTCTACTCTTGCCCGAGCACAGTTTAGCTCCCTCCACTTTTCTTCCTAGTCCGGCCCAGCTCCATTTTCTTTCTCCACTCGGCCCACCTCCTCCCCCTGGGCCCTGTCCCACCGAGCCGGCCCAGCAACCCCAGCCGCTCCCCGATCCAGCTTCGCTCGGCCCAGCCCAACGCGCGCCTCCCCTCGACCTCTCATTGGCCGCCCGGGCCCTGCCCGTCAGCTCTCTCCCTCTCCTCCCGCCAGCGATGAGCTCTTCCCCCCCACCCCGCGATCAGCGCCGCTCGGTCGACCGCCTTGGCCCCGCCCTACGACCGTGGGCCACGACACGAGCACCCCTACTTCCTTCCCAAAGCAACTCCTTCCATTTGGCGCACACCCCCGCATGGAATGAGCCCCCCTCGAAAGGAAGGCACGGAGCACTGCTGATCCTCTCGGCCCGCATGCCTAGGCCCTCCCCGGGCTATAAAACCCCCCACCGAGACCCCAAGGCCACCCACCGAGCCTCCTTGAGCTCCCGAGCCTTCCCTAGTGCCTCCCCTCACTCCCACACCTCGTCTCGAGCGCCGCCACCCTTCTCCGTCCGCCTCCGCCATCGACCACCCTCGTCCGGCGCCGTGGAGGACTTGCCACGTGGTAAGGACTCTCCTCGCCCCGTTCGCGTACCAATTCGGCTCCCAATTGGACTAACCCGCCACGCCAGTCGACCTGTAGTGCGCCGCCGCCTGAAGCTCCGCGGTCGCCGTCGATCCGATGAGTCGCCATCGCTCCGACCTACCCAAGCCCCGTAGCAGCTTCGCCAAGTGGTGAGAACCCTCCCCAGGCACTCTCTCGCGCCCTTTCCCGCTCTGACGCACTCACCCCACCACGCCGACAACGGCCGGCCGCCGGTTCACGCCGCCCGGCCACTGCTTTGCTCCCTCCTCGGCTTGAGCTACCTAGTTGGTCTCGCCATGTCGCCCTGGTGCCCTAGGTCTCGATCCGATGGCCAATGGAGGCCCCTAGCCCGGGAACTGCCTCGCTCCGGCGAAGCGCCGCCACGGAGCACAGTAGCGCCGGCGTTTCCCCTGTCCCCGCCGGCCATCCCCTCCCCCATCTCCTCTGGACCCTCGGATCAAGATCCGACGGCCCACGACACCCCCCTTTCGAGTCAAATGAACCCATAAAGGTCAGCTGAGCCCGTTTTGCAAATAAACCCCTCCACTTTCCTGTTATGAACCCGCAGTCCACGACGTTCATAAAATAATTACAAATATGTCCTTTCTTTTATGGAAAACCCCCTGATCTTTTTAAATATAGAACCCACCATCCTATTTAGGTTTATTTGCGCATAGGCCCTCCTGTTTTTACGCGTAATTACGTATAGGTCCCTGGTTTTTCATAAATAAGCCCCTGAAATCTTTTTAAAATTGCCAGCAGGTCCCTAGAACTTAGAAAACCCATATCTTTTTCATTTTAGCTCCGATTAGTGTGATTTTCACGCTCATGTGTTCGTAGTAAAGCATAGATTAATTCTAAAACCTTTATTTATATTGTTTCTACTATTTGGTGTACTGTTCTAATAGAATTTTATTTGTTTTCATGTATTGGTTTGCGTGCTCGCTTGTATGGTGATTCGTGTCCAGTCGGTGAGCCTTTCGCGTTGGACTTTGAGTACGTGGAGGACATTCCGGAGCAGGACTCACAGCAGCAGCAGCCGCCCTTTGAGGTAGGCAAGTTATAGCATGGACAATCCTTGCTACCTACCCACTTGTAATACATTATTTCATACATGCATGTGTCTAATTTGATGTACCATTAAGGTTGTACCTAGTATTGTTTATCCTATCCTTGTTTACCTTGGGTTATTGCATATGGGTAGAATCTTTGCTATGCGCAGCTACTGTCATTATTATTTAATTGTTAATCTTGACTTAATGGTTCACTTTAACATTTATGATAAAACATGCTTTTTAGCAACTTGGTTTAGGGAACTAGAGCATGTGATGTGTGCTTTGCTCTTGTGTCTCTCCCTAAGGTCCGGTTCTTAAAGCGGCAACCCAGGAGCCTGTCGCCACCACTAGAACTATTATGGCTCTAGTCTTGGTCAAGTAGCTTGTACGGCTCTAGCTTGTTACTGGTTATCGGAGTGGCCGACGGCGCTATGAGAACCACTTGTGAGTATATGGTTTGATCCTCCGAGGACGGATGATCCGTCGGCTATGCCCCCGTGAGGCACAGTCCCATGCTGGGAGTCCCTGCGATGGGGAACTCCACACGTTGCGCATTGTTGGGTGTGACGCCCGCGCTTTGGAAGCCATCGACCTCCTTATGGTGTGACTCCGTAGGCGTAAGTCGATCTCGGTGCCTTGGGCCATACTACCTGTGTTGTACCATAGCGGCCACTGTCTTGTTAGGGTGTCTTGTGAAAAACCTCGTAGCGTCCCTATGCGGTCACACCTCGGTAGTGTGATTTGTGAGGTATGATCCACCTCCGCGTGGTTGGGTTTAAAGTTCTTTGGAGCTTTTACGCGACTGGTAGGTAAAGGGCGAAACCTCTACAGAGTGTAAAATCTATCATGATAGCCTTACTCAAGGTCATGAGCGGCCTGGATCCTTTTTTATTAGAAGATGATGTTTATTTATGTTTAATGTCACTTGTATTTTATTAATTAGGTGGCAACTAGGATTCATTCACTTGTAGTAATTTGGTTAATGTTAAAATGAACCAACTAAAAATGCTAATGCAGTTAAACCGTGTCTAGCCTATTTTGAGCCTTCATACCCGTGCTATACTTGCTAAGTAATTGTTTACTTACACTTGTCATTTTATTCAACAAAATCCTGGATGGGTAAACAGATTGGGCTGGGCATGAGTCTGCTGCTGAGTTTCCCGAAGATTTACCGTACTTCTGAGCTGTGGTCTCCCAGTCAGAGCCCCTGTGGATTGCGGCTCCATTAGTTTGAGAGTTTATTAGTCTTCCGCTGTTATTGCTAAGTTCATTTATGAAGCACTCAGATGTAAAAACTTTATTTAATAAAGAATTTAATCCAGCATATGTTATCTGTTTATCATAATTGTTCTCTATATGTGTACTATGACTTCCTGGGCACACATATGGCCACATTCGGATATTGTGAAAATCCGGTTGTGACAGATTGGTATCAGAGCCGTGCTGACGGTAGGATCGTAGCCTAGTTAGAACGGTTGACAGACCTTAGGATACCACCATGATTATATGTTATATGTCTTCTAGTTTCACTTTTTCAAAACTTAAATCTAGTCGGGTCTTGTATGAACAATGTTTTTAGGTGCTTGAAATGATTGTCATTATGCTTATGCCTGATTTGGATTTATGTAATGATTATGATGGACGTAGACGCAAGTCTACTACCATCTAGATGTAGGACTAAGGTTTAAGGACTTTAGTGATTAAATAGAGGGGGTATTCATTTCTCTTGCTCTTTTTCTATTAAGCCCTCCATCATAACCATCTAGTAATCATGCGAAGACACCAACGGAATTTTTATGAAAATTATTTACTGATGATAGATGGTGAACACAAGGAGCAACGCCAGTGCCAGCGGACTGCCGCCACCACCTCCCACCATTGTGTAGATGATGCTCACGCAGACCCAGCTTGTCACACCCGGATTTACACAGAAACCCGAATGCTTCTATATGTGTGCCCAGGAAGTCCACAGAACACATATAGATAACAAATATGATAAACAGAGTACATATGCTCGAATAAAATGGTTTTACATCAGAGTTTGTCTCAAATAACTAAATAAAACAGCGGAAGACTCTTTATTAACTCTCTCTAAACGAAGACGAAGACGAAGCCGATAACCATAAACCACAGGGACACCGACTGGTTGAGCACAGCTAGTAGAATGGTAGATCTTCAGGAAATTCAACAGCAGCAGTACCATCTAATCCATCTGTTACCCATCCGGGATTTTGTTGAATGACAAGTGTAAGTAAATGTCTTACTTAGCAAATACAACACGGTAATGAAGGCTTAAAAGAAAGGCTTGACACGGCTGAACTGCATTAGCAATTTTAGTTGTTTCATTTTATCACCATCATAATTACTACATTAACATGGAACCCAGTTGTAACCCAATTAATGGAGTAGAAGTGAACATTAAACAATAATAAAGATCAACTTCTAATCAAAAAGGATCCAGGCCGCTCTTGACCCTGAGCAAGGCTATCATGATAGATTATACACTCTGCAGAGGTTTCGCCCTTTACCCACCAGTCGCGTAAAAGTTCAAAGGAACTTTGCACCCAACCACGCACATCAACACTTCCGAGGTGTGACTGCATAGGGACGCTACGAGGCTTTTCACAAGACACCCTAACAAAACAGTAGCCGTTATGGTACAACCTAGGCAGCATGACCTAAGGCACCGAGATTGACTGACGCCCATGTCGCAACACGAGGGGGTCAATGGCGTCCAAGCGCGGTAAAGAATAACAACAACAAAATAAATAGCGCAACGTGTGGAACCCCCGCCATACGGAAGCTCCCATCACGGGACTGTGCCTCACGGGGACATAGCCAACGGATACTCCATCCTCGGTGGATCAAACCATACTCTCACCCATGCTTCCCATAACGCCGTCGGCCCATCGGTAACTACTGTCAAGCTAGAGCCGTACATGTTACTTGTCCAAGACCAGAGCCATTATAGTTCCAGCGGTGGCGACAGGTTCCTGGGTTGCCGCTTTAAGAACCAGTCCTTACGGAGAGGCACTAGGGCCAAGCATGAAGCATACGCCCTAGCTCCCTGTTCCATGTTGCTAAAAAGCAAGTTTTACCATTAACATTGAAGTGAACCATTAAGTCAAGATTAACAGTTTAACACTGGTGACAGTAGCTGCGCTTAGCAAAGGTCTACCCAAATGCAATAACCCAGGGTAATAAAGGTATAGGATAAACAAAGCTAGGAATAACCTTAATAGGAACAATTTAGACACATGCATATGTAGTAAATAATGTAAAGGTGTGTTTAGGTAGCAAGGATTGCCCGTGCTGTACTTGCCTTCGTCCAACTGCTGCTGCTGCTCCTGCTGCTGCTGTTGGTCCTGCTCCTCGTAACCCTCGAACTCAAACGCGTACGGCTCACCGACTGGACTCATACATCAACACACAAGCATCCATACAAGCCAGTACATGCAAACAATATTAATCTATTAGAACAGTACACCAAACAATAAAAACAGAACAAAAGAAGGTTTAGAAACTAATCTACGCTTCACTACGAACACGTGAGCGCGAAAATCACTCAAATCGGAGCTAAAACGAAGAAGTTATGGCTTTTCTAAGGTTCGGGGACTTGCTGACAAAGTTTTAAAAGTTTCAGGGGCTTATTTGCAAAAATTCAGGGGTTAAAACATAATTTTATATAAAAATAGGAGGGTTTATTTGCAAATTAACTAGAATAGGACCTCGGGTACAAATTTTAAATAAGGCAGGGGGTTTTCTGTAAAAATCAGGACCTAATTGTAATTATTTTTGAATAAAACAGGACTGCGGGTTAATTACGAAAAAGGACAGGGGTTCTTTTGCAAAACAGCTACGGCTGACTCAGTTGACCGGTATGGTCAACTTTGACCCCGAGGCTTGACTCGATCTGGGCCGTCGGATTCGGTTTGGATGGTGGAGATTAGATCCAGGGGAGGGGTTCGCCGACGGCGAGCGGAGCTGCGGCGGCGAGCGGCGGCGCTTCGCCGGCGAAGCTCGAAAACGAGCTAGAGGGCTCGGTTTGGGGTGGGGATTGACGCTACGTGACCGGGGCAACGCGACGAGTCCACCAGAGTAGCTCTCGTCGGCGGCGGGGCAGCGGAGGCGGCGCGCGACGATCTATGGCGGCGGCGGCGCTCGGGTAACAACGGCGGCTTGCGACAGAGGGGGAAAAGGAGCAAGGAGGGGCTTGGGAGGCTCCCAACCTCCTCGCGAAGCGGCCCTGGCGATCGATGGCGACGGAGCGGAGCTGGACCGGCGGATTCGACGGCGGCGGCGAGTTTGGAAACGGCGGCGATGCGAGCTCGAGCGGCGAAGGGATTGGCGCGTGAACCCGAGCAAGAACCGGCTCGGAAGCGAGCTTACCTACTAGGGAAGCTTCTTGGGCGGTTAATTTGTCCGAGCGGCGGTGAGGCGACGGATCCGCGGCGGCGCAGAATTCGGCGGCGGCGGTTAGGGCGGCGGCCGTGCGGGGAACGCGAGCGGGATGGCTAGGGTTTGAGGGAGTTCGCGAGACGGGGGCGGCGGGTATTTGAAGGCGCCCGAGGAGAGTCCGGGCTCCTTGGCGTCCGTGCCGTGGCCGGTCAGGACTCCATGGTCGGGGCCGAGAGGGACTCGGTCGAAGGTCGGGGACGGGACTGACCCGCGGGTCCCACCCGTCAGTGGCAAGGCGGCGGGCTGCGGTGGCTGGTTGCTGGGCCGCGAAGTGGGCCGAACGGGGGAGCGTGGGCTGCAGCAGGAAAAGGAGCGGGCGGGCCGGAGCGCGTGGGCTGGGCTGCTGCGGAAACTGGCCAGCTGGGCTGAAAGTGGCGAGGGGGAGCTGGGCCGCTGCGGAAAGAGAGTAGGAGGGCCAAATTCGGCCGAGAGAAAATAGTTTAGGGAGGAAAAACGGACTCGGGCTGCTGCAACTTTTCTAGAGCTCCAAACACAACGATTCAAATTCGAATTTAAACAAAATTTAAATTCCAATTGAACCGCACACAAACAAAACACAATGCAGCCGGCATGAATGCAACAAAAATGTTTCTAACCTTATATTTAATTTTATTTCTCATAAGTAATTTATTTTCCTTAGACATAAAATTAAATAAAAGCAATTTAATTACTAAATTTTTTAAAATAGGCATTTTTAGGGTGTTACACAGCTGATGCAGCAGATGACCCAGACAATGGCGATGATGCAGCAGAACCAGCAGAATCCGCCGCAGCACAATATGCCGCCCCATGACAAGAGTGGTGAATTCCTGAAGGGACGTCCTCCTACCTTCAGCAAGGCCACTGACCCCCTGCAGCCTGATGATTGGCTCCAGGCGGTGGAGAGACAGCTCGACATCGTACAGTGCAACGACCGGGAGAAGGTGTTGTACGCCGGAGGACAGCTCCAGGGACCGGCATTGGACTGGTGGGACTCGTACCAGTACGCTCACGTCGTCCATACTCAGATCACTTGGCAGGAGTTCCGCAGCAGCTTCCGCTCCCACCACATACCAGAAGCTCTGATGACCCTGAAGAAGAAGGAGTTCCTGGCACTAAAGCAGCAAGAAGGGATGAACGTCACCGTAGGGACACAGAGTCTGCTTCATTGTTGTATGCGCTGTTGTTCCTTCGCCCGGTTAACATCTCCAGGACAATTACACCAAAGCTGAACATGTCTGACTTGGTTGAGACATGGCCCCAGTAGGCATACTCTGGGGACATGTACCCGCTGCACGCATCAAGGAATAACCGTTCCAAAAAAATTGGTCAATATGAATTTAATTGAAGGTACTTGCTGTACTAACTATACTGATCCACACATTATTGCTCAGCCCTTGATACTTACAGGGTTCCAACAGGTCGTCTCGTTGTATCTCTAGTCTGATCTCCTCTGAAAGCTCTGGCAATGCCAAAATCTGAAATTTTGGGGTTCATATCTGCATCAAGCAACACATTGCTCGGCTTCAGATCTCGATGGATGACCTTCAGCCGGGACTCCTCGTGGAGATAGAGAAGTCCCCGTGCAATGCCGCATATGATGGCAAACCTCTTGCTCCAATCTAGCTGCTGCCGTCTGACCGGATCTGCACGTGTACAAAAATATAATAAATATAGGTGATGAATCTGTATGATCAGTTTTCTTATTTGAATTTGGCTGCTAGTTTGACGGATACCAAAAAGGAAGGTGTGTAGGCTTCTGTTGGGCATGTATTAGTAAACCAGCAACTTCTCTTCTTGCAGGCACACACCCAGGAGCTGCGCCAGGTTCCTGTGCTCCAGCTTGGTAGCCAGCACGAGCTCGTTCTTAAGCTCTTGGAATCCCTGTGAGGAGTTCCCTGAAAGCCTCTTCACTGCTATCTCTTCCCCATCACGTAATGTACCCTGCACAAAGCAAAGAACCAATTCTTACAATTTTTGATATACTAAATACACTGCCAACTTACGATAATATATTATGTTCTGTCACAACCGAATGTACCACGTATACTATACTAAGTTCTCATTGTCTGTGTGTGTGGGTGTACAGATCAAAATGTACCTTGAAAACTTCTCCAAAACCTCCCTCTCCGAGTTTGTTTTCTTCTGAGAAATTGTTTGTTGCATCTCGTAGCACCGTTAGATTAAGTTGCTCGGGCTGAACATATCCGATGTCACCTTCTTTGCTACTGTTGTCTATCACAAAAAATAATAGGCAAAAAATCAGCATTATTGTTAAAGTGGAGCGCGCCTAGTTGGCTAGCTCATATTTAGAACTAGGGTTTGTGAAAAAAGGGCAAAATCTATTCTTTTACGTGAGCGACTCATTCTGTCCGTTAACTCTCTTCAACAAAATTTTGACTTAATTTATTCCTCTTAAGTATTTCAATTGATCCAATAAAAAACCCCCATTGAGATTTATCAGTTTCTTTGCCACATAAAATTTAGATTTTGTGAAATGATAATGAACATGATATATGTACTATGTCATAAAAATATTTACGAACTTTTATTATTACTTTATAGGAAAATTTGGATATCTAAGATTAAGTTAGTCTTAGATGCTCCTAAGTATATCAATAATCATGAAAAAATCCTAATACATTTTTCAACATGAGTTATGAACTTATGATGAACTTGGTCGCCCCCACAAAATTTGAACATGAAGCTCAATTGGTTCATGGAGTAATAACAAAGAAAATGGGAGGATTAGAAACTATAAATCATCACATTTAAATAGTTTGATTGAAGAGTAAGTTGAGCAGAGCTTGTTTAAAGGAATAAGCTGGCAATGTTTGTTTTTCAGTGAAAAGAAAATACTTTTTCCATGAAAAAACATCAATAGTAAGTGTAAATTTTGCGGAATAATGGTCCATGCCATCATATGTACGCAATTTACCTGAACTGCAGCACCTAACAGAATGAGCCCAGGCAGAAACAAATCTTGCATATAGAAGATTTTTTAGAGTTCTAAGTATATGACAATATACCTGGTAGTGTTTTCTTCTGATTGGCTTTTCCCGTGTAGAAGAGAACACTAAGGATGGCGACTGCAATAAGCGCACCGTTCCAATTGGGAGGGCGACGGCATGAGTCGCGTCAATCCTCTTTTTTCCTGCGTTAAGAGTAAGGTAGTCCGATCTGTTAACCATGTCGTGCTTTCTTCCTCTTAATATTTTTTTTGTAGTATACTCGTGTCACGTCTGCTTCTAGATTGCCGTCAACTTGTCCTACACTCCTACTAACCTATTAGTCATGGCACCTCCAGCGCTTTCATTGGGAATTTGCTGTAGATTGGATCGACGCATTATTCGTTATATATATATATATATATATATATAACGAATATCTGAGAGGTGCCCGAAACTTTAGCAGCGTCAATGCGTCATGTCAACACATAATTCCAGAATGAGGTGGTCCATCACAGAGTTGTCCTATGAATATTGGGGATAAATCCTTAGACATCGTGATTAACCTATAAACATGTGCTCTGTGGAGGATAAGGTGGTGAGAATCTAACTCATTTCACAAACCAAATAAAAAAAGTGAGAATAGTTAGTACTACCTCTGTTCCAAATTACTATTTGTTGTTGACTTTTTCTCGCAACATTTGACCATTCGTCATATTAAAAATTTTGTTCAAATATGCGAAAAATAAGTCATACCTAAACTATATGTGACGATAAAGTAAGCCACAAATAAAAGAAATGATACTTGCAAAATTTTTTGAATAAGACGAATGGTCAAACGTTACAAAAAAGTCAACAACGAATAGTAATTTAGAACGGAGGAAGTAGATAATAGTGGACCAGTCCCTCATTAGACGCGTTCCTCAAACAAACCATCTATACAACTGTTGACAGATTATTGATGAAACAATATATTTGATCTTGGACCCCATGATGAAAATGAAACGGCTAATTTTCATTTTCTGCCCTGCTACTCCGTGTCTGCTGGCACATCTTGATTCATAACCCTGAGCGCCATGCATGCATGCTGCAGTCGGAAAAAAAAATTGGGTGCGCACCGGGCGCACGCGAGCCCCGGTGCGCACCCCCTCGCGATGCCGTACGCGCACGATCCGACGATGCGCACCCAATTCCATCCCAGCTCAGCGACGATGCCGGGTTGCCTTCTTCTGCCCGTGTGAGGGCAGGTGAGACGACCTTTATCACTAGTGATGTCCGCTGATCTACCTTGGTTGTCGCTGTCCTCCGTGTATTATCTTTTCTCTTCTAAGCCACTGCTTCTATGCTTGTTCAAAAAAAAAGACACTGCTTCTATATCAACCCCTCCCTCACTATCCCATTTGCGTATATGTCACCCCCTTTGCCCAACTTGTCATCATCCACTAGTGTTGCAAGAGGCACAACATTGGCCACCACCACCGCTAGGCCCACTTCCTTGGTCATCCCCTCCCTCCCTCCCTCCTCCAAACCTCAAACCCCGAATCCAAAACCATAACCTCGAGTTCAGTCAGTTCGCTAGAGAAGATGGGTCCCCGAACCAATCAAACCCAAATATAAGAATATAGAAACATTTTACGCCATCCCAATTCTATCCAAAGATATCTAGCATCATTGTACTAAACTGATATACTCAATAAGAAGCATAAATATGTAGATTATATCAATTATTTCAAATGCAATCTATAAAAGTCAAAGCATGTTTCTCTAGTCACATTGGAGAATATATATCATTGACAAGCTCAATCTCAAAGTGAGTGAAATTCTCAGTTTCATCCTCATTATGAGCCTGAGATCATATGGGTCAACAATTCACAGTTGTTAGTTATAGGAAGTGAGCCGGTCAATCTGAGTCAGCGAGCGGAGTGAGAAGTGTTGGCCATGCCCTCACTCACACACTCGGGAACAGCTCGCCGGAGTTGGAGACCACGCACAAAGATTGCCGGCGACGAACGCCGCCGAGCACAAGCTCCTGTATCTTGGCTTCTATTGATAAAAAAGGACTCGGCACTGAGTACAGGGGAGCACGGGGCTTACATATAGACCAGCGACGCCTGGAGCTATCCTCCCGTCGAGTCTCTGCGCCATGATCTGAATGACCCGCTCAGCATCCTCCGTGAGCCACCAGCTCACCGGACAACGCGGCCTCCTCACCAGGATCAACGCCACGCACACAACAGCTCTCCAACAGACTCTGACTTAATCAAACTAACTCACGCACACACACGCAACCAACATACCTAGACCCGTACGTAACAGACACAGACACGTACAACAACTAAACTCACGTACGTGACGCACACATGCGTACATAAGCTGGACACACACGCTCGCCCAGCGCGACACACACGCCGACGCGTTTATTCCTAACAAGAAGCTCACCCCGCCTTTGGTCGATGAAGCCGGAAGGAGCTGGTGCTGGTGCCAGAGGCAGCGGTGGATCAAGATTGAGATCATAGAAGGTGTACATCTCCATGCGAAGGTAACAATTGTAGCCGATCACCACCCCGCCCTTGTTGCCATAGCAGCACCTCGGCAGCCGTCCAATCGACTCCTTCAAGCACTGGTCGCACTCCGCCGCCGTTCGATCCCTCAAGCACTGCACCAGCCCATACATTGTTCCGTTTCTGACAGTTCCTGGGTCGTGATACACTCTCTCCCCCGTCGCAAACATCGGCGCCACCGGCAAAGACGATGACGTGGTGGTGCCGGAGCCGTTGACGACGCGCGCGGTGAGGCTGCCCATAAGCGTGTAGTAGGTGTTCTCGAAGGCGCCCTTGTCACGGGCCACCCCAGTGTTATACATTTCGTCGCGGTACTGCAGCTCATAGGCGGAGGACTCGTTGGTGTCGGCGTAGCTGAGGAAGCAGAACATCGGCGCCGGAATTCCGGCGCCGGAGCCGTCGTCGTACCAGATGCCGGCGCGGCGGCTGGTGTTGCAGCTACTCCGCCGGATGCTCAGCGCGGCGTTCTGGAGGTAAGTGGAGCAGTTGGCCGGCGTGGAGTCGCCGCGGCAGAGTCCGCGGACGAAGGCGCAGTCGGTGCCGTTGCCGCGGGACAGGGAGGCGAAGCCCGTGGGCGCCGCGGCCGACGGGAGCTCGTCCAGTAGCGCGACCACGTTGGACCAGAACGTGCTGCTGGGGAACGGGGAGGACGACGGTGAGGGAGCTGAGGAAGGCGCCACTGATGAGCAGTTGACCAACGTGAACCGGGTGTCGTCCTGGGATGCTACGACGTTGGAGAGGCTCGCCACCATGGCAAGAAGGAGCAGGCCGTAGCTATGGCGGTGGCCGGATGTTCAGGTCACACTTTGCAGTTCATCCAAGGCAACAAAATTGAGAGTGCAATGTTAGGATGATCTCCACAGGCTTGGCATGGCCAAGTCATGCCATGGCTCGCGCCACGATAGGGGGGGGGGGGGGGGGTGGGAGCGCGGGGCGCTCAACCACGAGTTGGTTGTGGGCCTCCGTCACACAACGCTATAAAGAAAGGTGGGCCGCGAGGCACAATCATCCAGATTCACCATGCAAACGAGACCCACTGATAAACCCTAGATGCGATCTCTAGATGTCTGCTGAAGTGACAGGAAGCACCGCCGCCTCGACACCGCCGTCGTCACCCTAAATGACGCCTCGACAACCTACACCAGCGGCCACGCCGTCACCGTCGACCACAACTACTACGACTACGACCATGGCATCCTCCTCCAACCCCAACGGTTGTTCTTTAACCCTCACTTCTGTTTATTCATGTTTTAGATCTAGATCTTCAAGTATTCATCAGTTGTTATTCATGTTCATGAAGTTTTACCTCTAGATACGATCTATGCCTAGGTGTTTTTGTTTAATCTATCATTGGTATCAGTCACTTTCCTAGCACGTAGTGGGAATAAAGAAGAACCCACGATCCGGATCAGATCAGAAGAAGAAAGAACAGTTCGGAAAGGATCAGAAGTTTGCAAAACAAACCTAACCCTAAGAAAGAGGATAGACTAGAGGGGCCTACCTAGAGCCATGCCACCAGTATCACTGCCGGCAGCCGCCCATGATGCCGCGCAGGAAGAACCCAGAGCCGAAGGCACCACCGCGGAGCCACTCGACGGCGGCATGCTCACCCATGGGTGAACGCGTGTGCCAGCAAGGGGGCACGAGGTGTCGCAGCCATCTCCTCCGGTCACCGGTCCGTCACTCACTCCGGTGGGGTGCTTTGAGATGTGGGGGAGAGAAGGAAGAGAGGCGCGCGTGGCGGTGATGCCGTGGCGCAACTGCCGGGCTAGCCATGGAGCCGGTGCCGTTCGAGCTAGACCGAGAAAGAGAAGGGGCAAAATGCCCTAGGGTTAGGGTTAGCGGCGGCCGCAAGGCTTTTATAAACCCGATCCATCCACGCGACCGTCCTATGCGACGGACAGCCAGTATCGAGGCGGGGCGAAGGAGGCGTGCCGCGATGGGTCGAATCAGCGGCCCAGTCATTGGCCATATTTCGAGGTGGAGAATCGAGTTACTAAGTAAAGGACCAGTTCTTCCCCGCTAGAATTTCAGACTTAGAAAAACTCGTCGATTGCATTAAAGAAAAGTATGTTAAGAAAATAAAAAAAGATGTCGAACGAAGCATGAGAATTTTAGAAATCATTCACTTAGGTATTTGTGGACGGTTTTCTGTGACATCTGTGGATGGATATGATTGGTTTATAACATTTACATATGATTATTCACGTGTTATGGCTATATTTATGCAATTAAAGAAATATCAGAAGCATTGGATAAATTTAAAAGATTGAAGGCTGAAGTAGAAAATTAGCACACCCTTGAGATTGAGATAGTAAGATCCGACTGGGGGGTGGGGGGAGTACTACAATCGGCATACCCCATATGACATTCTTGGACCTTTTGCAAGGTTTTTACAAGAAAATGACATAGTTCCCCAATATTCTACATCGAAGGAGCCTCAACAAAACGGAGTAGCTAAAAGACATAACCATACCTTGATGGATATGATGAGAAGCATGCTAAGTTACTCCACCTTACGATAAGTCTATGGATGGAGACGTTAAAAACCGCCATTCACATTCTTAATCGAGTACCAAGTAAGTCGGTGCCTAAAACATCATATGTGATGTGGACAAGAAGAGAACCCTCACTCAACTATCTGCGTGTGTGGGGGCTATCCCAACGAGGCTAAAGTGTTTAATCCAAACATTGGAAAATTGATCCCAAGATAGTTAGTTGCTACTTTATTGGCTATCCAGAAAAGTCGAAAGATTGTCACTTTTATTGTCCTAACAGACATACGAAGTTTGTAGAAACGAGACCCACTATCTTTTTATAAGACGAGATGATGAGGGAGAGCATGGTACCCCGAGAAATTAGCCTTGAGGAGAAGTGGGTATATGTACCTACTCCGATAGGTCAGGAGCCATTTTTCTCGATACATGTGGCTGCTACACCGATAGTGCAAGAGACTATGGTGCCAGTGTCGGACCTTAGGACCGGCAATCCACATTGGGTACCCAAGTGGTTGATTTGTAGGCGAGGGATCGTCGAGCGAGTAGCTTGATGGTACATAGGAGGCACTGATTTAGACAGGTTCGGGCTACCCGGAGGTATAATACCCTACGTCCTATGTCGGTGGTTGTGGTTTGTATTGTTGTAACTCGGCCAAGCTTCAGGAACCAAGGGCGAGCAAAGGGTTACATGATGAGATGTGATGGTTCTCCCCGTGGGGTTGCCCTAGGCCGCCTTATATAGTGTGAGAGACTTGGTTTTACAAGTCGGTTTCAATCTAAACCTACCGGATTACAACAAAGGAATATACCCGAGTCGGTTACAACAGGATGTCCCGAGATATTCGGCTGCGTCGCCGGCCGTATCTTCATCAAGCTTGTTCATCAAGTCGTTGATTCCTTGTGGTCCGCCTAGGGCTCGGCCCACAACCTTGTCAGGCCGGTGTAGTCTCCTTTGACAGTGGGCCTGGTGGTACCCATATCCCACAAGTCCCCGTGCAACGTGCAGACGCGTGTCGAACTATTGATGAAGAAACAAGGCCAATGTAGTCGGCTGAATATGCTTTAACACATGGTCGGCACAAGGGTGGGCGGTGCTCCAAAAAAGAAGAGTACCCCAACATGACGCCGAGTTCCTTCGAGGTGGTCGACAAGTTCTCATGAGGACTAGATACAGGGGGACGATCAGGAGCACTGTATGTACAGTAGCCCCCCGAGCGTTGGTTGGTTAGTATAAGTGAGCCAAGGCTCAAAAAGTAATCGGACAACCTGTTGCCTAACGGTTGGTGAAAGCATGCTGCCACCGCGAGGATCCAAAACTAAAAAGGAAGTCGGACAACATGTTGTCGAGAAAAGTAGGTGAAAGCTGGCCTTCACCTTTATGAAAGACCAGGACATTCAGCGCCTGTGAATCAACTGGCGCTTGACAACAATGCGGAAAAGCCGCTTACCACGCATGCCCGGTCAAAAGCGCAATCAATGACTACACAGAAAAACATGACGCACATGCGCATCTGTACCTCCGGCTGCTAGCGGGTCATGAGCGAACAGTAGCTGGCCCTTCGTGCCTATAAATAGACGCCTCTGCCTGGTTTACCAGTGCGGCATACTTGAGGCCACCAGCATGTGGTGTCCCAGAATCCATCCTCCCGGTGTGTTCTTGAGTGGGAGTGAAGCAGCTACGACGATGCGTGGGGGCGCACACCACTGATGCCAGAAGAAAGCTAGCGAGCTGCAAAGCAGCCATGCCGAAGGTAACCGGTAGGGTGACCCTCCCCACTGGGTAGGAAGCCTCCCCACTGATGCCATAGAACGGGTGTTCGGCTTGGCTAAGTCGTCCGTAATCGAAGCCCATGCCATTTAGGGTGCTGGTGAAGATGATGTTGAGGGCGCTGCCCCCGTTGACCAGCACTTTGGTCAACAGGACCCTGTCAACAACTGGGTTGACTATTAGGGGGTACGAGGCCGGCTCGGGCAGGTAGACCCAATGGTATCTCGCGGTTGTGGAGCTTCTTCTTCCTTTGATCTGGGAAGGCATCCGGGCCTCCCCCGATGACATTATCCCGTTGGTATGCTGGAAATCACCATGGGGTTCGTTGGACGGTCCTGCAGCCAGATCAGTCTGGCTGTTGAAGATGGCGGCGTGTGGCCGGTCGTTACGGCGGTAGCCGCCGTCTCTGCGAATGTCGTGGCGGTCGTTGCGAAGATCGCCGTCTCTCCTATCGTCGCGATTGTCGTTGTAGCGCGGCTTCTTCGGAGCTGGGGACTCCGAGTTCTTTTTTTAGGGTCCAGCAGTCCCGGAAGGAGTGCTTCACGTCCTTGGGCATGAATAAATGAACCTAGCGAATGGTTGTGTATATACTTACTGAAATAATAATTATATAGTTTCGTAAAGGTACATGATGTTAGATTAAACATATAGGCCTATCGATGGTATCATATGACCTGGTGAAAGGAGACTAAATATGTCGATCTACAGATTTCTGCTTTTGCATTAGTTTCGCCAAATTTTTTATTAGGAAGAAGAAAAAAGACCAAAAGAAACATAACTGGCTCTAGTTATAAAATCCTTCGTAGATTGTTACGGACACTAGTTGAATCATAGTTGTACATGATAGTGGAAACCATAGGTTCAGGTTCAGTTTTTCTAATTCACCCTTTCCAGTTTTAGGCCAGTGTGAGGACCAATTCCTTTCGCACGTCATGAAGAGGCCTTGCAATCCACTGTGTATGAACAGACCTAGTTGATAGAAGTCATGATGATCAATAGAAGCCCTTTGATCAAATGATAGGGACGAGCCTAAACCATGCTCTGTTTTCTGATTTTTTTCATTACATAGCAATACATGTTTTAAGATCCAATGAGATTTAGTTATAGGCAGAATCGTGCCCAGATAGTGGCTTGCCTCCGCACTGTATAGTATGCTACACATATCTACCTTGGCTCAAGCTCCGAGATCGAGACCTCGTTCAAGGAAACGGTTGCTTTGGATGGCTGTTTATCACCTATCAATGGCAAGCCATCAGAGCTCCAGGCAGAACCAGCGCTGAAGACGAAGGCTGGCCTAGACGGGGCTTGCCGGTCATCGGACGTGGAGGTTGGGCTGCTGAGCATAAGCACTACCGCGGAGGCATCCGGCCGGTCCACCGGGTTCTCCTGAACGCATAACAGCCCGATCTCTATGCAGCTGAATACCTCGCTTTCTAGGTACCTTTTTTTAGAATAGGGAATATATTAGAAATATTCCGGCCGCTGCATCGATCGATGCATGAAGCCGTTCATTATTACAACTTTGATGAATAACCTAAGAGTCAAAACAACCAAGGTATCTCAAACACGAAATTTTGTAGGGAAAAGACTAAAAGGACTCGTTTTGCCATGACTTAAGATTTAAAGAGCAATTCTATTGCTGAATCTCCAGCCATTTCGGGCGAAAATCTCCATGGTTGTTGTTTCAAGCATGCGGCATCCATTCTTCATTGGAAGGCGATCCCCCTCCTTCTGAAGCAAAGTCCAAAACCGCACCCGATGCGTCGCCCTGAAGATCACCTGCATATATGAAGGTACAGGAACCTTATAAAAAATCACATCGTTCCGACTTAACCAGATAGTCCAACATACAGCAGTAGCTCCAACCAAAGTTACTAATCTGAGTTTTCTTGTCATCCCCCCCAACCAGTCCCCCAACATATGATGAACATTTAAAGGTGGTGGAATACCAAAAGTAACATGCAAAATTCTCCAAATAAATTTTGCAATGTGGCAATCAAAAAATAAATGTTGTATTGATTTACTTAGATTACAAAAACAACATCTTAAACTTCCTTCCCACCATTGTCTAACTAAGTTATCTTTGGTTAGAGTTACACCTTTATATAAGTACCATAGAAAAACTTTTATTTTCATCGGAACATTCAGCTTCCAAACCTGCATGGTAAACGGTATGGCCTGTTGTACTAACATCGCCGTATAGAATGACTTCACCGAGAAAGACCCATTCTGGCGAAGCCCCCAAACAAACACATCTCTTTGACTATTTAGCTGAACATTCATCACCATGGCCACAATGCTATGCCAATCCTGTAGGTTTGCACCTACCAAAGATCTCCTGAACGCAACATTCAGGGGTGTATTTGATAGGACCGTCCTTACCGTTGCATTCTTCTTCCTAACAATATTGTAAACATTTGGAAAGATCTGTCTGAGAGCATGGTTACCCAACCAAACATCTTCCCAAAATCTGACTTGTGTGCCTTCCCCCAACCTAAAAGTTCCGAGACTCAAAAAGTCCTTTTTAACTCCCACCAGACTAGCCCAAAAATGAGAATCGCCCGGCATGTGCTCCACCTGTGTTAGCGTCTTATCTCTCAAGTACTTCTGTCGTAGAAGCTGTTGTCATACCCCATCTTCATTAATAAGCTTACAAAGCCACTTTCTAAGTAAACCTCTGTTTTGGACCTCTAGATTTAACACCCCCAAGCCCCCTTGATCTTTGGGGGTACACACAACCCCCCATTTAGTTAATCTATATTTATTTTTGTGATCATCGCTCTGCCAGAAGAACCTAGATCTAAAGTACTCAAGCTTCTTGAGGACCCCTTTAGGAATCTCAAAAAAAGACAACATAAACATTGGCAAGCTGCTAAGCACTGAGTTAATTAAGACTAAGCGTCCCCGGTTGACAACATCTTACTTCTCCAGCAACTCAACCTTTTCTGAAAACGATCCTCTATATGTCGCCAGTCACTATTCCTGAGTTTCCTATGGTGCATAGGAATTCCCAGGTACCGAAAGGGCAAGGTGCAAACCTCACACCCAAAGATCTGTGAATATTCTATCTGCCTTTCCTTAGCAGTCCCATAACAAAACATCTCGCTCTTATGGAAATTAATTTTAAGCCCAGAAAGTTGTTCAAAAGCACACAATAATAGTTTCCAGTTCTTTGCCTGGTCAAGATCATTATCCATGAGAATTATTGTGTCATCAGTGTATTGTAGGATGGACAGACCATCGTCCACTAAATGTGGAACCACACCCTTAAATTGATCATTTTCTTTCCCCCGGGCAATGAGAATAGCAAGCATGTCCACCACAATGTTGAACAAAATCGGTGAGAGGGGGTCTCCCTGTCTTACTCCTTTCCTTGTCTGAAAATAGTGGCCAATGTCATCATTTACTTTAATGGCAACACTACCCTTAGACATAATTTTTTCTATCCACTCGCACCACTTAGGTGAGAATCCCTTCATATGAAGGACTTGCTGAATGAAAGGCCACTTCACATCATCGTATGCTTTCTCAAAATCTAGTTTTAAAATGACCCCATCTTTCTTTTTTCTATGCATCTCATGAATCGTTTCATGAAAAATGACCACCCCTTCCATGATAAAATTGCCAGGCATAAATGCAGTTTGGGATGGACTTATTATCTTTTCTGCTACATGCAAAATCCTATTATTCAACACTTTTGTGAAAATCTTGAAGCTTACATTCAACAAGCAGATAGGTCTATATTGTTGAATCCTTGTTGCCTCCACCTTTTTTGGAAACAACGTGATGACTCCAAAGTTTAGACTATGAACAGGAAGGCTACCAGAATGGAACTCTTTAAACATGGTTAACAGATCCGATTTGATCACTACCCAAAAAAATTGATAAAATTCAGCCGGAAACCCATCTGGACCCGGCGCCTTGCTATGTTCCATTTGAAAAATTGCCTCCCTCACCTCTTGCTCAGAAAAAGGGGCCGTCAACATTTCATTCTCCTCCTGCGATAATTGTGGGATATCATCCCTCATTGTCTCATCTAAAGTAAAATGGTTCTCCTCATGAGGACCAAATAATTTCTTATAATAGTTTGTTATGTAAGCTTTAAGATTTTCGTCGCCCACAATCGTACCTTCGTCTTGATCTAGTTGTAAAATTCTTGTTTTCCTATGTCTCCCGTTTGACACTAACTAGAAATACTTTGTGTTTTCATCCCCACACAACAGTTTTGTTGCTTTGGAGAGTTAGAGCCAATAAATCTCCTCTTCTCGCAGCAACCTTGTTAACTCCGGCAATGGATCTACCACATCCGCCATTGAACCTGCCCTCCACTTGTCCCAGACCTGCACGTACAGACAATTCAATCGATGTACAGGGAAATGAGACACACATGCATGTGAGATGTGACATCGGGAAATCCTTATAGGAGATTGCCCAGGCAGTAGCATGCACTTACATGGCTCAGCACAGATACGGGGTCTGCTGCAGAGACATACCCGCTGTTGTTCCTTCGCCCGGTCACCATCTCCAAGACTATGACACCGAAGCTGAACATGTCTGACTTGGTTGAGACGTGCCCCCAGTAGGCATACACCGGGGACATGTATCCACTGCATGCATCAATAATGTGCTATTAAGAGCCAGTAATATGTATAATTCGTCCATTGAGGGTACAGTCTGGTTCACGCGTTGCTCGGCTGTTGGTACTTACATGGTTCCAGCAGATCTCCTTGTTATATCTCTGGCAAGCCCTGGCAAGACCGAAATCCGAAATTTTGGGGTTCATATCAGCATCAAGCAACACATTACTCGGTTTCAGATCTCTGTGGATGACCTTCGGACGGGACTCTTCATGCAGATAGAGAAGACCTCGTGCGATACCAGAGATGATGGCAAACCTCCTGCTCCAATCCAGCTGCTGCCGTTTCACTGCATCTGCATATACATGAAAAGAGCAGATATGGAGAGAATGAATTAATGCGTGTGAGCATATATTCCAATTTAACAAGTAGTTTGATGCATACTGAAAAGGAAGGTGTCACTACCAGAGATCTTCACATCCGCCCCTCTCATATGTCTCGGTACACTCAAGATCCGATGCTAATGTAATATTAGCGCCGGGTGTAAAAAGGTCACCTTTAGCACCGGTTGGTGTTACCAACCGATGCTAAAGGTGCTCCCCCTTTAGCACCGGGTCGTAACACCGGGTGGTATTATAATATTTTCTATTAATTTATAAGATTTTCTAGCATTTTATATTGATATTCTAGTAATTTATAAGATTTTCTATTAATTTATAAGATTTTCTAGCATTTTATATTGATTTTGGAAACTGGGCGCCAAACGAAAATTTGGGGCCTTTAGCACCAGGTTGATCTAAAATCTGGTGCTAAAGGCCCCTTAGCACCGACCCGGCCTAAGGGTCTTTAGCACCGGGGCGTGGCTGCACCCGGTGCTAAAGGCCACGACCGGGCCGCGGGGGCCGTGCGGCGGAGCCAAAGACTGGCCTGGCCACGGAGGCCGTGCGACAGCTGGCCACGTCACCGGGCGCACACGAGCCACTTCACTGGCCCGGTCGTGGCCTTTAGCACCGGGTCGTGGCTGCACCCGGTGCTAAAGGCCACGACCGGGCCGCGGGGGCCGTGCGGCGGGGCAAAGACCGGCCTGGCCACGGAGGCCGTGCGAGCCACGTCACCGGGCGCACACGAGCCATGTCACTGGATGAACAAGAACAATTTTTCTTTTTAATCTCTGTATAAAAGTTGTAACTAGTCGTTCTCCCTCGTACAAACTTCAAAAAAGATCATTTTTCTTCCTAAAAATTCTTAAAATCATACTCTATCAAGTTATGAAACTTATTAATGTTATTATTTAGAAAATCTTCTCGTGTTTGAACAATCCAAATTTTGAATTAAAAATGACACCTACAACCAAGGTTTTTTTCACACTAGGTGATGTCAAATGAAAAAGTCATGAATACCAAAGTTTCATATTTCATCATGATCTACAATCTTTATTTAGGTCATTTTGTCATTTTCAAAATGGGTAATAACATGTAGTACAAATTTGACAAGTCTCTAACAAAGTTTTAGAAACTATGCGAGTGAATCTAGGATTAATGAACAATGTATACTACCAATTTCTCAAATGCAAAAATGACTTAAATAAAGATTGTAGATCTTGATGAGATATGAAATTTTGGTATTCATGACTTTTTCATCTAAGACCATTTAATGTTCCAAAATCTTTCTTTTAGTTATCAATTTTTGTAATTTATAAGATTTTCTAGTAATTTATAAGATTTTCTAGTAATTTATAAGATTTTCTTGTAAGTTATAAGATTTTCTAGTAATTTATAAGAATTTCTATTAATTTATAAGATTTTCTAGTAATTTATAAGATTTTCTATTAATTTATAAGATTTTCTATTAATTTATAAGATTTTCTAGATTTTTATATTGATTGTCTAGTAATTTATAAGATTTTCTTATTTAATATATATTTTTAATAGGTATTAATAACTGAATTAAAACAAGTATTAATAACTATATATTAAAAACTATATTTATAAGATTACCAAATAGTAGCCCCCGGTGCTAAAGGTCGGTTTGGAAACTGGGCGCCAAACGAAAATTTGGGGTCTTTAGCACCGGGTTGATCTAAAATCCGGTGCTAAAGGCCCCTAATTTTCGTTTGGCGCCAGTTACGGCCTTTAGCACCGGGTGTAGAAGACGCGGTGCTAAAGGGCCTTTAGCACCGGGTGGTGGAAAGACCCGGTGCTAAAGGGGGGGCCGTTAGCACCGGGTGCTGTACAGACCCGTTGCGAAAGGGCCTTTAGCACCGGGTCGTGGCTGCACCCGGTGCTAAAAGCCCCCACCAATTTTCGTCTGGCGCACAGTTACGGCCTTTAGCACCGGGTGTAGAAGACCCGGTGCTAAAGGGACTTTAGCACCGGGTGGTGTATAGACCCGGTGCTAAAGGGGGGGGGCCTTTAGCACCGGGTGTTGTACATACCTGGTGCCAAAGGCATTTAGCACCGGGTCGTGGCTGCACCCGGTGCTAAATGCCCCGGACCTATATAGGCCGGGGACTTCTCTCCCCTCCCTCACTTCGCCCTCATTCCTCCTAGATCGAAACCGCCGCCGGTGCCTCCTCGTCTCCTCAACCGCCGCCGCCCGTCGCCGTCGCCCGTCGCCGCCGCCGCCCGTGGTCCACGCGCCCACGCCGCCGCCGCCTGTCGTCCCCACGCCGACGCCGCGCCGCCGTCCTCGTCCCGGGCCGCGCCGTCGTCCCCGCGCCCCACCCCTGTCCCCGCGCCCGTCGGTCGTCCTCGCCACCGTCTACGTCCCCGCCGCCGTCTGTCGTCCCCGCGCCCGTCGTCCCCGCGCCGGTGCCGCTCCTCGTCCCCTCGCCGCCGCCGCCGCCGCTCATCCCCGCGCCGCCGTCACCCGCCGCCCATCACGTGGTGAGCCTCTGTGAAGCCGGCCTTCGTGGCGTGCGTGCATGTTTGTGAGCCGGCCTTCGTGCAGTGTACGTGTTTGTGTGTGCAGGTACCCGTTGCTCGGCCATGCACATTTGCTTAGCGAACGTGTTCGGCCATTGTTCGCTAACCAAATGCGCTTAGCCGAACGCGTTCGCTAAGCATATACATTGAAAATATTAAAAATTACATTGAAATGTATATTGGAAATGTTATATTGGAAATGTTATATGTTTGAAATGTATATTGGAAAATGCTTCATTTAAATGTATATTGGAAATTCTATGTATATTAGAAATATATGTGCTTCATTGAAATGTATATATTTCTTATCAATTATTTTTAAAATTATGTATATTACAAATATATGTGCTTCATTTAAATGTATATTGGAAATGTTATATGTTTGAAATGTATATTGGAAAATGCTTCATTTAAATGTATATTGAAAATGTTATATATTTGAAATGTATATTGGAAAATGCTTCATTTAAATGTATATTGGAAATTCTATGTATATTAGAAATATATGTGCTTCATTTAAATGTATATTGGAAATGTTATATGTTTGTATAATGTATACTATCGAAAATGTTTATTATCGGAAATTTTATGGCGTACCCGAACCCACCGCGCACCCGAACCCCTTAGCGAATCCGTTTTTCGCGCACCGACCCCCTTACCGAACCCCTTGGCGAATCCGTTTTTCGTGCACCGACCCCCTTAGCGAAAATGTTAGAAATATTGGGAATATGTATGCTTTGTATATATTTCTTATCAATTATTTTTAATTCTATAGATGGCAGACAACAACAACCCCGTTCCACCCATGCAAGAGGACGACAACACCCCTGTCCCACCCATGCAAGAGGACAACGACACGTTATATGCGAATCAACTTTTTAATATTGTAACCCAACCAATGTCCATGGATGATGTGTTGGGGATCATTGGAAGGGACGGCAATGTTCAGGGCGACAATGTTGCAAGGGCCAAAACTATTGAAGGGGCCGGTAACGAGCCCTCGTCTAGTCAGGTGTGTATCTAGCTAACATAAATTTGTATTGTACATGTCAATTATGTATACCATCTCTATATCATCTCGTATATATGTAATTTGTGTAGGCCGCCTCTGCTAAGAAATCAAAACGATCGACCACGAAGAAGCTGAAGGATGTCAAGTTACACATCACCCGAGTGGAGGATGACGAGGAGCCAGTTGAGCCCCCAAAAGTGGCCAAGAAATTTGTATCTCAGTGCGGGGTAATTGTATGGGACAATGTGCCCATTAGTATCAGAAAATGGAAGTCCACGGACCCCACTGAGTACGTGCTCCCCGATACAGAGAAAGAAGGTGCTATGGAGGGAATTAAAGGCAATGTTCGACTGGCCTAGCACTCATGAAGCAGAACTGAGGGATTGGACAATGAAGAAGATGGCAGTTCTGTTTCAGGATTTCAAGAAGAAGTTGTACTCGCATTTTCTCAAAACCGGAGAGGCCCCGGATCCTGCG
Organism: Echinochloa phyllopogon; assembly: GCA_033239725.1. Classification (NCBI taxonomy): domain Eukaryota; kingdom Viridiplantae; phylum Streptophyta; class Magnoliopsida; order Poales; family Poaceae; genus Echinochloa; species Echinochloa phyllopogon. Next base: position 13,280,189 of record BTCW01000015.1, on the reverse strand, counting down.
AAGTATAAGAAGATCACTAATAACGAGTGGGAAGCATTCCTTGAGTACAAAACCTCCGAAGAGGGTGCAACGGCTAGCGCTAGAAACGCTGGAAACGCCACAAATAAGAAGTACTCTCATAAGATGGGTTCGGGAGGTTACAAGGCAAGCATCGCTAAATGGGAGAAGATGGAAGAAGATCTATATGCTAGAGGCATCACTCCAGCGACACACAAGTGGCCCACAAGGACCAAGCATTGATACTATGGTCATGGAGGCACCCTAAGCCCAATCGACGGCTCCTTAGTTTTTCCCGAGGACTTGCGAGAACTAGCTTAGTGTCTCCTCGATATCCTCAGGGCATGTGATAGGGGAGAATTTGTTGCTGATAGAGACAGAGATGAGCTAACCTATGCCTTAGGGAACAAGGAGCATCCTGGACGGACGCGCGTCGTAGGCACAAGCATCTCATGGAAGAAAGGTTTCCAAGAGCACGCCGCCACCTATAGGAGCCGTTCGAGGAAGAAGGCCGAATATGAGCAGAGGGTGAGGGACCTAGAGCAAACGGTTGCCGCCCAGGGCTCAAAGCTCCAAGAAATGGAGTCAGAGATGGAGCGACGGATGAAGGTAGCATGGCTGTAGATACAACAAGCCACAGGCGGGACCGGTTCCACAGAGCCTGCACCTCTCCAACAAGCCGCAGGCGGGACCGATTCCACAGAGCATGCACCTCTCCAAGATGCGGCCCTTATTAGCCCTCCACAACAATATCAAAGCAGTCACGCTTCCACACAGGCCACCGAAGCGGTCCGTTACACCGTGGATGAAATAACTCAACGGACCGCGTGCGAGCTTGTCGTCAGCCAGAAGAACTTAGCTGTGGTGGTACGTATGCGACCTTAGTTCGTACTCCATACATTTCACCGTAAATACCATTCATTTACTAACTTTCTTTGTGACTACTAACTTATCAGGTCGCATACGGTATGACCAAACGTGTGGAAGAAGGGCAAAAATGACACTGCAATGACATTCCACATGGTTACGTACTTGTTGAGGTGGAGCAAGTCGTCACCAACTGGGAAGACTTGGAACTTGACATCCCCGGAGGTGACGGAGAAACAAAACTCAGTCAGTGTTCTCACTGCATCATTCTATGGAGCAAGGCAGACGTCGTCATACCCGGTACACCTGCGGCTACCAACAAGCCTCCGTCACCTCCAAGAGATCCACAGGATCATGATGATTCTCCGGGAGCTCCTGATCCAAGCCCGTCTCCTCCGCCAAAGAGGTCTCCGTCTCCTCCGCCAAAGAGGTCTCTGTCTCCTCCGCCAAAGAGGGGACGCCGCACTAAAGCCTCTGCCCCCACTCCACCAGCAAAGAAGGCGCGGAAAACCAGAGAGAAGCCCACACCAGAGAAAAGAGTGGGCGAGAAGACTCTAGAGGAGCTCGAAGCCTCGGTAAAAGCAGACACAAAGAGGCAAATGGCCGAGTGGAGGAAAAAACCTGAGCCGGAGCCGAAGCTTGATCCCGCCGTTGTCAAGTCATTCCTCGGTAATTTGAGCAAGGGTCAACAGAAGGAAGTAATAGTAACAGACTATGACCGCTCATTACTGAAATCTCGCTGGAAACGGAAGGCTGCAGATAAGGAGGCGGGCCCATCCAAAAAGGTTCCTCAGCTCGGCCAGCAACCTCAGTGGCCCTTGGGTCCATTGCCATGTCTGGACGAGCTTAACGTGCAACGAGTAATGGCCGAGACTGGACTAACCAGAGCGCAAGTCCTGGGGGAAGAAGATGTGCCTGTAAACACAACGCTGAGGTGGCCGTTTAAGCTTGGCGAGCCTATGGTCCCTCCTGAAATGGAGAGAAAGATACAGACGAAGATGCGCCGATTCCATGAGTGGTACTTGGAAGAATCAATAAGGAATAAACGGCGCATGATCAAAGTAGGCGTGAAGGACCAGGATTTCTACAATGGTGATGAGGATTGGGTGTGGCTGAGGTTTAAGGATATATATGAGCTGTACCACCGCGACGCCATGGACGTGGATTTGATCACCTGTTGGACACTGTAAGTACTTTGTTGTTGCTTATAATTCACAGTTTGAAAACAATAATTCCAATCTATGCTAACGCGGGCTTTATTTATTGCTTAACATATGCAGAATGGGAGATTCAAAAATGTCGGAGAGACAATATATATGACGTTGGTTTCGTTGATCCTCGAAGGATAAGTGAAGCAATGATACTGCACATTCCTGAGGAAACATATTTAAACCTATACAAGTATATCAAGAAACAAAATTACTGCGACTCCATACTAATCTCGTACAACATCGAGTGAGTACATACACAGGCTTCTTCTTATACTGTCTGTGTACTAATTCATTTCTGATTATAATGTATACATGTGCATAGATTCCACTGGTTCCTAATAATATTGTGTCCTGACCGGGGTGTCGTGAACGTCTTTGATTCATTGCACACTCCAAAAGAAAAACTACAGAACATCATGGACATGATGACAAGGTGATGTATATTTTCCCCTACTTAATTCACCCCTTACACTCGCAATGACTTAACTCAATTTTTTTGTAGGCAGGGCCTGGATTCAATTTCGTCAAGAACACCCGGGAATTCAACATGAAACACTAAAATGGAACATTGGCTTTCCGGTAAGCAAGTAATTTGTACATGTAGGCCTCGGCTAATATATTATATGAATTTTACTTAATTTCTTTTGGTCGACAGTGTGCCAAACAGGGTCCGGGAAATAATTTATGTGCATACTATGTTTGCGATTTCATGTGGAATTGGGGACATAAAAAGCTTACACAACACGATATTATGGTACGTAATAATAAACACATTTCCATTATTATTAAGTGCACAATTATTGTCTCCAACTCGGCGGATTAAATATCTTTCAATTATTTGTAAATTACAGATGTTCAACCTGAAGGAAGATTCCCTAGAGCTAGAAAGAATTGATGCAATTGCAGAACAGCTGGTTGGATGGATGTGGGACGAGGTCGTCAATCCCCGAGGAGAATTCTACTCGCCAGTACTGGAGGACGTGCCGGACAGTCCAACAAGCTAGTCGTTAATCTTAATAAGTAGAAAATACAGTTTAAATATATATAACTCGAGTTGACATGCATGGATATCTACTTTTGTAATATATATGTCTTCTATTTTGATGAAATGTCAGCTAATATGAATATAGAGTCGGCCAAATACGCATTAGAATACACGTATTAGAATATATATGTATATAGACGTGCACACATGGCTACTGAAAAAAGCAAAAAAAAAAAGAAATCCGGGCCTTTAGCACCGGTTGCAGACAGCAACCGGTGCTAAAGGCAGGCCCTTTAGCACCGGGTATAGCCACGACCCGGTGCTAAAGGCCCTGCTAAAGGCGCTGCGGGGCAAGCCCTTTAGCACCGGGTCGTGGCTGCACCCGGTGCTAAAGGGACTCTTTAGCACCGGTTATTCAACCCGGTGCTAAAGGGTACCCCTTTAGCCTCGGATTAGTTGCACCGGGTGGGAAACCCGGTGCTAAAGGGCTTTCCCACCCGGTGCAGATGTCGATCATTCTGGTAGTGACAGTCTTGACAAGTCAAGATCGAGTAAGCTTATAGAGGCATATATGAACAGTGAAAGACAATAGTAATACACGTGACGGTTCAAAATAGCGGCCACTCATACTTATAGAGGCATATATGAACAGTCACGATGACTATAAACACATGTGACATACTACCAGACATCACTTATAACTGTGCGATACGTAACCGTTTGTCACTATACTGCAGAGTCAAGGTACTGGATCGATCTAGTCTTGAGCACATGGCCACTTCTTCCGCGCACCTCATCTCCGCAGTCATTGCAGTGTTCGGCCTCCGTCTCAATCGACCAGGTGGGTCCGGTCCACGCCATAATAGTACACAAAATATCGTTGCTTGCGGTCAAAATATAAATGTTGAATATCAAGTCTAGAAAAATGTTGAATAGTACACAAAATATCGTTGCTTGCGGTCAAAATATCGAGTTTACATATTTTTGAATCAAGTCTAGAAAAATGTTGAAGGATGTTCCAAGATCGGTGGGCTACAATATTTAAACTAAATGAGTCTAGAGATTATTAAAATTACAATCACTAACCATCTCATGCAAGTCATATTGAATTCTCACCTCAGCATGGTGCCACCATTAGTCATCTCATGGTTAATTATAATTGTTATATCTGTTGGTAATTTCAATTTGATTAGTTAAATTCCGTTAATTTGTTAAATCATCATATATATTTTATTAATCTTCATAAAGAATTGCGCTAGTAATTAAACAATTCAGAAATGAAGATAGAGCCCAGTCATGTTAACGAAAGATGATATTTCCCCTTACGTTCACCGGACGAAAAGTCCAAATAGCAGTGCCATCAACCACCTGTTGCACGAGGACAATGCATAGACTTATTTCATGGACACACTGAACAATCTTTGCCGACTCTAAGCTCTGAGTCTGCTTGTACGTCATCCACCAGCCTCACAGCAAATTACCCAAATGTGAGATGAGATTTCCTCCACCTTGAGAGTGTTTTTTTTTTGCTTACCACACCTCCTCGCAACACCAACCATGCCCTCGTCTCCATCCGTCCACCGCCCTGGCCGCGACCGTCTCCTCTTCCTTGCCATGGTGGCCAGCCTCTCCACCGTCGTGACATCCCAAAACAACGAGTTCACGGTGGTCAACTGCTCATCGTCGGCGCCATCTCCAGCTCCCTCACCGTCCTCCGCCTCCATCACCAACAGCACCTTCTGGTCCAACGTGGTCGTGCTACTCGACGCCCTCCCGTCGGCCGCGGCGCCCACGGGCTTCGCCTCCCTGTCCATCGGCAGTGGCACCGACGAAGCCTTCGTCCGGGGACTCTGCCGCGGCGACACCACGCCTGCCAACTGCGCCACTTACCTCCGGAACGCCGCGCTGACCATCCGGCGAAGCTCCTGCAACAGCAGCCGCCGCGCCGGCATCTGGTACGACGACGGCTCCACCGTGACGTACCCGGCGCCGATGTTCTGCTTCCTCAGCTACGCCGACACCAACGAGTCCACCGCCTACGAGGACGCGTACCGGCAACCGTTCCAAAACACCGCCGTGGCCTCCAACCAGAGCGCCTTCGAGGGAGCTTACAACACTCTCATGAGTAACCTCACCGCGCGCGTCGTGAACGGCTCCAGCATTTCGTCGCCGGCGCCGATGTTCGCGACAGGGGCGGCCGTGTATAACCCCGGTGCCCCCATCGGCACCATATACGGGCTGATGCAGTGCATGAGGGATCGGACGGCGGCGGAGTGCCAGAAGTGCTTGCAGGACTCGGTGCAGCAGCTGCAGAAATGCTGCAGTGGGCACCTGGGCGGCATGGTGCTTGCTTACAACTGCTACATGCGCATGGAGATATACCCCTACTATAATCTGTCCCTCGATGGGCAGGCGTTTCTAGCGCCAGCTCCGTCGGACTTCATCGGAGAACGGCCAGGTGAGCTTCTGAACTGTATGCGTATATCGAATACAATCACTTTTACTTATTGGATATGGATACAATCTCTATGCCATTGATTGAGTCATTTATATACCAGTTGTCCAAAAACAATTAAAATTTCAATCTAATAATGTCACATTTAATTTAATGAGACAGTACAATTTCGTTGTCATCTGTGATTCTTAACGGCCACTTCAAAATCCATACATCATGTTCTCAACTACTATAGAAGGATTTGTAGATCCAGCCGAAAACATATTTGTAGGTGCGGTTAGACCACCTGCGTTCACTTTTTACAGCTAGAAATAGCAAATAAGTGTGCAGGGGCAAACCATACGGTGAGCCGTCCTTGGAAACCATAATTTATAGGGTTGGGCGAAGGCATGACCCGCCGTTGCAAACGACATATGTGGCGTGGGTAATGCGGGTAATGCCTTTGCCCAGCACCAGAAATTGAATAAAAAATAAACAACCGCATCCGCTCAACTGCTGGCCCGGTGCCTGCTCAACGCTCCATTTTTTCTGAGTCGACGCTCCCAACCATCATATCGTAGTGAAGCTAGGCTTCACGCCACCGCCTCCGCCACACCGAGCTGTGCTTCTAGCCTAGTTGTCTCATAGGTGTGTTGTGCCTGGCCACGCTACCTCACCCGGCCACAGGGGCAAGTGAGAGAGAAATAGGAGAGAAGTCTCTGGTAGACAATGGAGACAGCTGAACACGATATACATGAAGGAGTGAGAGGAGGAAAAAAGACCAATATGGGGGAGCTCGGTTTAGGTGGCGAGGATTGCTAACAACGTTGGATATGCTTCATTAATGATCACATATCAATTTTGTGAACTACAAAGGTTTAGATCGCATCGAGCTCTATAATTTTTATATAAAATTTATTTCCCTCTGAGATCATATGAAAACATCATGTATTGGGTCTTGCCATCACGTGCCCCTAGAAATCAATTTTAGGAGCAGGTGAAGCCAGCACCCGCCCTTAATTTCTTTTAATTCTTTGTTTCATTTTTTCAAAATATAGATAAATATATACTCGAAGGGCGGGCTTGGTGCAGCGGTAGAGCCTACCGTCTGTAACCGGAAGGTCCCGGGTTCAAGCCCCAGCCTCTGCATATTTATGCGGGTAAGGTTTGGGCGCTATTACAACCCTTCCCCAAACCCTGCACGGTGCGGGAAGCCTACGGCACTAGGTACGCCCTTTTTTTTAGATAAATATATACTCACAAAAATATATCTCTTATTTAAAATATAATGGAAAATATAATTAATATTTTTTAGTGTTTTTAAATGCTTAAAACATCACAATCTCAATACATTTGTATAAATTGTATCCACATTCACATATGCTCATACATTCATACTATAAAGTTCAACACATATACTAAATAGTCTAATTTCAATTGTGGATATGTGGACAAGTATGTCTACCTTGGTGCAAAGTATAATTTGTGTCGATAATGCTAATTCTACTAAATCTATCTACATAATCTAGTTTATATATATAAATGCACCATGAGTCTGGTAGGGTACATCCAATATCTCTTCGTAGATTTTTCACATCCATTGTGGTAGATGATATCAAGGTTACGTCGATTTGAGAACAGCCATGTATTGGATACATTCAAATTATAGAGCTTGTATGCATCCAAGGTCATTTAAAAATTTGAAAATTTCTACATTTCCAAATATAAGAACTTATAATGAATTTTTGGACTATTAAATTATTTCAAATAAAAAAGTTGTCAACTACAAAGTTTTAGGCCTCCTCAAACTCTACAATTTGGTTATAAAGTTTGTCTACATTGGAGATCATATGAAAAGTTATGAATCTGCCACAACCATTTCTAGGGCAGGCTATGCTACCCTAGAAGTCATTTTTGTGAACAAATCAACCACTCCTACAAATGTGTTTATTTATAGGGGCGACTGATCCTATGCCCCGCCCTGGAAATGGACCTGCCCCTGAAAATGGATCCTATTTCCTGGTGCGACCCGTCTCTGTCTGCCCCAGAGAAAACATCTGCAGCATCAGGCCGGTTGCTACAGTAGCCATTGCTGTTTTCAGCTATGGCGAGTTTCTTGTCCACAGTTAAAGAAATACTAGGGTGCGCCTACAAATCATTTCTATAGTAGTGCTGCTCTGTTCCAAATTATAATTTAATTTAAACTTTTTAGTCAAATTTGTCTACTTTTCACCAATTTATAGAAAACCCACCAACGTCATCAAATCAAATTGGTTTCATTAAATCTACCATGAATTAACTATGTTGCACACTTTCATTTGAACTTATTTCTTTACGTGAGCTTGGCACATTTTTCTATCAGCTTAGGTTTTTAGCGTAACAAGTTCGTGTATATGACTCAATAGATGCCAATTGAGAAGTAGACATCACATTGATTATGGAGAAGTTAAGCACTAAATGATTTGATTGACGGTTTGACGGAAATGCAGGAAAAAAGGGAGTTGATGTGGCTCTCGCCGTCGCCCTCCCTGTTGGAACGGTGCTCGCGGCGGTCGTCCTCCTTTGTATTTTCCTGTACAGGAGGAAGGTCAGTCGGAAGAAAACACCACCAGGTACGCCTTCCTTGCTAAAATCCACTCCTGACTAGGCGGTTCGTTATTCTCGGTGCTGTGGTGTAGATGGGAAACTACTTTATAATTCAATAGAATTTTGTGCTTGCTTCTAGAAGTTTATATTGGCATTGAGCATTTCCTTTCAAGATGCTGGCTTCTAGAAGACGGTCTGACTATATTCCACTTAATAATGTCATGTCTTTTACCAGGATTCAGTCCATGTTTTCCTTATGCAGTTTCTTTTATGAGAGACAACGGTAGTATCGAAGAAGAAATCGGAGATGTTGATCCCGGGCAACTTAATCTAATGGTGTTAAAAGCTGCAACAAACAATTTCTCTGAAGAAAACAAACTTGGAGAGGGAGGTTTTGGAGAAGTGTTCAAGGTATTTTTTCATCTCTTCTCAATATATCAACTTGTACTGTAATATACACACAGTCATAATGATGAACCATTATCGTGAAGAACTCTTTTATGGTGTTCCATACAATGCTACGCTAGTGCTTGGAAAAGACTAGTATGAAAATATTCGACGGTTAAGAATAATTCTATATCAGTGAATACTTCACATGTGGTATAGGTAGTATATATGAGTAGTATAAACAACATAAATGGCATCACTATTATATATTTTTTGATACTCACAATGTTTTAATATTATTAAGACCGGAAAGATCATAATAATTACCAAATTGTCCTTAAAATTTGACGGTAAGATCTTCTCTAGACTAGTATACTTGCAGTGTAGTACCAGTGTCGCGTTGTTAATTACTTAAACTAACTAAAAGGCATCATCAAATATACGGACGATTAGTCGAATATGGTGTTTAATGTAGTGTCGCGTTGTTAATTACTTAAACTAACTAAAGGCATCATCAAATATACGAATGATTAGTCGAAGATGGTGTTTAAGGTAGTGATGTACTAGAGTGACCTAGAGTCGGTAGTGATGTACTAGAGTGTGGTGTTGTTATTTAAACTAACTAAACGACACAATCAAAAATACTTTCTCCAGTACAAGAAGATTTAACTTTGTACCGAGTAAAACTTTTCTAGTTTTAAATTTGTGGATATATGCACTAATATTTACAATAGCACATTGTTCTTTTACGTACACCATGAAGTATATCTTTGATATTCGTTTGGAATCGTAGATTTTAGTATATTATTTATAAGCTTCGTCAAAATTAGAGATGTTTAATCTAAATATGACAATTAAAACATATTGTATTTTTGAACTGAGGCGATACAGTGATTAGTTGAAGAAGGTAAGAACAGGTCCATTCCTTTGTGCAGGCTACATTACAGGACGGGAAAGAGATAGCTGTAAAGAGGCTTTCACAGAACTCCTCACAGGGGTTCAAAGAGCTTAAGAATGAGCTCGTGCTGGCTGCCAAGCTCAAGCACAGGAACCTAGTGCAGCTCCTCGGGGTGTCCCTGCAAGAAGAGAAGCTGCTAATATATGAATACCTGCCGAATAGAAGCTTAGATACCTTCCTTTCCGGTATCCATCAAACTACTACTCAAGAACTAATGAGAGAGAACTCATACGGATTCATGCTCTATATTTCTTCTTGTTGTGTACATGCAGATCCAGTGACACGACAGGAACTGGATTGGAGCAAGAGGTTTGGTATAATCTGTGGTATCGCGCGGGGACTTCTCTATCTCCACGAGGAGTCCCGTTTGAAGGTCATCCACAGAGATCTCAAGCCAAGCAACGTGTTGCTTGATGCGGATATGAAGCCCAAAATTTCAGATTTTGGCATCGCCAGGGCTTTTGGCATAGATCAATCTAGAGATATAACGAGACGACCCGTTGGAACTCTGTAAGTATACCATTATGTACCAATGGCCAAAAAATATGTCAATCAGAACCCTAGATCATTTTTAAGTGACTCTTGACTGTTCATTGTTGCACGTTATGGATGCAATGCAGCGGGTACATGTCCCCTGAGTATGCCTACTGGGGGCACGTCTCCACTAAGTCGGACTTGTTCAGCTTCGGTGTCATAGTCCTAGAGATGGTGACAGGGCGAAGGAACAACAGCGCATATAGTGACACTTCAGATTCGGTTTCAGTGCTGAGCCATGTAAGTGCATGGTACTACTGGTTAATGCCTTAAGGATATTCCCTGACACATATGATTCACATCCATGTACGTTGAATCGATCTGTCGTCTCTGCAGGTCTGGGACATGTGGAAGGCTGGTTCGGCAGCAGACGTGGTAGACCCATCTCTGGCCGAGGCAGGCTATCAGGAAAGCGAGGTCTTCAACTGCATAGACATCGGGCTCCTATGTGTCCAGCAGAACCCAGAAGACCGGCCGGACGCCTCCGCTGTGGTGCTTATGCTCAGCAGCCCTACCACCATGTCTGATGAGAGACGAGCCCCATCTAGGCCAGCCTTCGTCTTCAGCTCTGGCTTCACTGAATCAGATCACCCATCTATGTCCGGCGTCAGGAGCTCTGATAGGGTGCTGCTGATAAGCAACAAACAGTCATCCACAACCACGGTTTCAGAGAACGAGGTGTCAATCTCGGAGCTTGAACCAAGGTAGATATGTGTAGTACAGAGTGATGAGCTCAAGCTGTTAGTTTGGCTCGATTCAGCCTAAATCATATAGGCATGCTAAAGAAAATTCAGATCAAGGAGTAAGGCTTCCGCCACATCTGTCTCACTTGATCAAAGGGCTTATGTCGATCATCATGGCCACTATTACCTCGTCACCATTCATAGTTTCATACACAATGGAAAGTTTTTTTGTGAGGATACAATGGATTGTAATGACTCTTCTGTTTGGACCAAATCGAGGATAAAGAAAGGAAATTATTATGTTTGGATAACTATGAACAAACTATAATGTATTGTAGGAGATGAGCCCGTGTGTAGGGGTAGTTTTAGCAGAATGACGTGAGCATGCAGCCCTGTTTTTTTTTCACCATATTGCATGATTTGCAACTTGATGTACCAAAGTGATACAACGTTAAAAGTTATTATATGTGGGTGCAATTTACTCTAGATTTAAAGGGTTTACTTTAGACTTTTTTCATAATACATGAGTTCCGTAATTTAGATGAAAATCCTGGGTTACATTAGATTATTTTCATAGGTGGGATAGTATTTTGGAAACAAGAATAGATTTAATGACCATATATTATAATCAATAATATAATTATTATAACCTAAAAAATTGACATCATCATTTTTTTCATTTTATAAAAAATATTTAGGATTAAATTTTTTTAGTCCGTCTTATGTGCGGTTAGTTCCGGAATGCATGAGGGTATATATATATGCCATGGATTTTATATCTGCAGAATCACATCCCGGTGAAAATATCCTGCGTTCCGTGAATATTATGGATTATTGATTTAGGAGTGAAGGATTAGTACCTTCGGCCTATATAAACCTAATAATATCACTCATATGTTTGGGTCTTGGCTACAAGGGGTAAGGTGGAAAAAAAGAGCTTAATTTTGATGGGTGTAAGTGCAGTCTGTTGGGCTCGTTGGCTTAGCAGAAATGATATTGTTTTTGATAAAGCAAATATACAATCTTTTCTGCAGATTTTGTTTGGGGCTACACATTGGATCAGGTCATGGGTATTGCTTCAGAAAGAGGAGGATCGGGACACCATAAAAAGGTCGTGTCAAGTTTTGGAGACCACATCCATGGAGATCTTTGTGAAGAACGGGTGGCGGTTTAGTAATAGACTATGCTGTTGAGTTATTCACCTTTGCTTTCATGATAGACTATGTTAATGGATGGTTTCCTCTTTGTAATAATGGCCGGATACGTTATACTTGATGTAGAGGCTGGGATATAAAATATTCCTTTATCTAAAAAAAGGAGTGAAGGATTAGTTGTTGATAGCAATCTACTAGAAGAAGAGGCATGTGGCACGAGTGTGATTTGATCTTATAACGAGCGCAACGTATCTGACGGGCTACCTGATGACTAACGCAGGAAAGAAGGGGACTGATTGATGTGGCTCTCGCCGTCGCGTTTCCTGTTGGAACGGTCGTTCCCGCAGTCATTGTCATCTTCGGTGTTGTCTTATGCAAAGAAATAAGGCCAGTCAGAAGAAAACACCGTCACCTAATCCCACGATCGCCTGCTCCCTCCATTCTTTTATATATATATATATATATATATATATATATATATATATATATATATATATATATATATATATATATGACGTTTAGGACAAGTAAATTAGTTTATTTTTGAACTAAATAGCTTGTTCTAAACGGCGCATATTTGAGAACAGAGGTATCACAATTGGATCTGCCTGCGTCTCAAATTTTTGTTGGGTGCTTTGGGGTCCAGCTACTCAAGAAAAACTGAAAAATCACCTGAAGTGAGAAACATTCCGCGCTGATATCGCAACAATGCTTGTGATATGCACATGCGCACAGCAGTTTTTATACATCATTCATTCGACCACAGTGCATGAAAAGGTTGCACATAGAAGAATTCTTCTTTAATTTACAAAGCCATAGACTAGGGCACGGCAACTTTGTAGTTTTGTAGATAATGGATAATTGTTCCGGCTTCAACCTCCTCTTGGGAAGAGGATTAGTCCAAATCCAAATTTATTAATAGTAGTAGCATAGCTATACTAACACTAAGAGTTTTAAGACAAATTGAAGTTACTCAAAAACTAATACACAAACTAGAGGGCCGTCCATTTGAAATTAAGAAGGGCAGTGCTGCCATCTCCAATGAGCAACATGTGGCCACCAAGAACTTCTGGTCGCATTTATTTTGCTGTAACTTAGGCCAGAATTGAAGCCAATATGTTTCCCAAGTAGTACCTTTAAAAAGTTTTTTGGTCGCTATTTATCAAAAACCATTTCTAGTCAATCATGCATATCGACCAACAAAGAGCTGCACACCCCGTCCTGTAACACCCAAAAATTCATCACAATTAAATTGTAGCAACCCTCTGAAATTTTCTAAGATTTATTAAGGCTTAAATAAATTTTCTAGGATTTAATTGGAATTTCTAGCCTTTTATCAATTTAAATATCACATTAAATAATTATTTTTGTCAAAATAAGTTTTTTGTTGCATTCATGTTGTTGCATATATTTTTGGTTGCTAGTAAATCAAGTTGGAATTTAAATTCTGTTTAAATTCGAATTTGATTTGCTTTTGTTTGAGTTCTAGAAAAGTTAAATAGGCAGAGTTCGTTTTTGCCCATCGAACACTTGGCCCGGTCCAAGTGTGCCCCCTCTACTTCTTTCTTTTTCTTTTCCCGGACGATTCCTTTCCCGGCCCAACTCTCCTTCGCGGCCCAATTCGTCGCGCGGCCCGCTCAGCTCCCCATCTCTCCCTCCCCTCTCGCCGACAGGTGGGCCCCACCTATCAGCCCTTCCTTCCTCCTCTCGCCGTCGCCGAGCAGGACTCTTCCCCGAGTCCGTCCCGACGCCGCCTCCGCCTCCGAGTCCCGCCGCCGCACGCCTGTCCAAGCCCCGGTGCCGGCCTACTTAAAGCGCGCACCCGCCGCCTTGATCTTCCGTCGAAAATCGACCGCTAGCCCGCACACCCGAGCCGCCCGCGCCGCCGCCAGTGCCGAACCTCGCCGAGATTGCCTCTGGTGAGTCCGCCGTCGCCCTCTCAGTCCACCTGTGTCGCTCACACGTCGTTTCCCCGCTTCGTCCGCGCTGACATTGCTCGCCGTCGACCATCAGTGCCGCCGGCCGCTGTTCATCGCCGCCCGACGCCGTCGTTGCTCTTCCCTCGTCGAGATCCAGCCCAGTGAGTTCGCCATCGCCTTCTCATCCTTCCTGTCTAGTTCTTGTCGCGAATTGCAGCCCCTATCCTCGCGTTCGCGTCGCACCAGAGAGCTCCGCCGCCGCGCATGGCACCGCCGTCGTCGGCCACCGCCTGTGCGTTGTCCCGATCGGCAAGGAGTGCCTAGCTTAACTTGCCTTGGGTTCGCGAGTCCGTAGGACCAAGTCCCGTTCCAAACTGAGAAGCCTAGCAAGTTTCCGAAGCTTCTCCGGCGAAGCGCCGCTGTCCCGGTCGTCGTCGGCGTCGACCCGAGCAGCCAATTCATCCTGACCATCAGATCGAGATCAAACGACTCACTTTAGATCGAGCCCTAAGTCAAACCAGTCCATAACGGTCAGCATGGCTGTTTTGCAAAAGAGCCCCTGAGTTTTCTGGACATCAACCCGCGGTCCAGTTTAGTTCAAAAATAATTACGTTTAGGTCATGTTTTCTTCTGTTTTAGCCCCTGCAAGTTTTAAAATTATGCCCGAGGTCCAGCCCCTGTTATTTTATGGTTTAGCCATCGAGTTTTTATACAAAATTATGTTTTAGCCCCTGGTTTTTCGCAGTTAAGCCCCTGGAACTTTTAAAACTTTGCCAGCAAGTCCCTAAACCTTAGAAAAGCTATATCTTCTTCGTTTTAACTTCGTTTGAATCCGTTCTTGTTGCGTTAGCTTCATATCAACTTAAACCACATGTTAGTACTGTTATTTACCATGACATTTATTTCTGAATTTTATTTAACATTAATTTAATTAAAGGCTATTTTAATGTGTTATTCTAAATTAAAATATAATTAAGGTTTAAACTCGGTTTTTATGTCAACTATGAATTTGATTAATATTATTCATTGAGTTTTATAAATAAAAGTTGATAGGTTACAAATATTTTGGTTTCATAAATAATATTAATATGATTAATTTTTATGATAACTAGCTTTTCTAAATTAAAAGCAAATTAGAGTTAAACTTCGGTTTTATAAAATAAATATTAATCTGATTAATATCAATAAAAATATGTTTTAATGATAATATGACTAGTTCAACTCGAAATATAAAGTTATTCGATAGTTGCTCTCACATATTTTATTTCAAGTTAATATTTAAATTGGTATAAGTTATACATAAACAATTATAAATAAAATGTGATTAGGTTTTACTTGGTTTTATAAATCCAAATATGATTGCATGAACTAAATTAATATTTAACTATCGATTTATCTAATTAAAATTAATCAAGCAATTTGTTGTGTGTATAAATTCCTGGTGGTTGTATCTTTTCAACCGTTGCTCCGTTTTCAGCGATTCTTGCGCTCACGTGACCATAGCATCGAGCCTTGTCCTTTAGCACATTCTTTTAAAGCTTTTGTGTTGTTTGGTGTGTTGTTCTTAGTTGTATATTGTTTGTTACTTGTCTTGTTGCATGCTTGTGGTTGATTGATGCGAGTAGAACGATTTCGGATTTAAAAGATTTGAAGAAGAAGATTTTGAAGACTCTGAGCAGCTAAACCTTGGATACAGGCAAGTGTATTATGTCATGCAAATGTCCTAATAATTATTAATTTCACCACCCGTGCATGTGTCTTAATTTGATGAGTTCCTATTTAAGGATTTGCCTAGGCACTATATTTTCCCTGTCCCTGAAACCGAGTTACTTAATTAATTTTGATGGTAGATGATGCTTAGCTTGCTCAACTGGGATTGGTTAAATGAACCCCTACTCTATGTTCCATATACTCTTTTAAATAATTAATTGGAAAGATCATATCTTTTTAATTGGAACATGGAGAACCACCCAGGAAAATAGTGCAACCATAAGTACCATATGGCTCTGGTCTTGGCTAACTAATTAGGAACTTTAGTGGATGGTAACCTTACCCGAAAGGGGCAAGAGGCGCGGCGGTTGACGGGGTATAGCTCGGTCCTCTTGAGCTGTGGGCTTTGGTAAGAGACATATCTCATTAGGGAGGGTTATGCTTTGCTTCTGAACCGGAAACCTTAGCGAGTTATTTTTTACTAAGGAATCTTTGTAAAGGCCTCGTAGCATCCATATGCGGTCACACCTCGGTAGTGTGATTTAAGAGGATTGGCCCCCTCGGCATGGTTGGGTTTAAAGTTCTTTTGAACTTTTACGCAGCTTATGGTGAAAGTGTACAACCTCTGCAGAGTGTAAAACTGTTATAACAGTCGTGCTCACGGTCAAGAGCGTCCTGGACCCTTACATGATAATCATACTTGAACATGATCTAAATCGTGGTTATATGAATATGTTGGGAATATGACATTCATTAATTTGTGGGTGGTATATACTTTCATTTGCTAGTAAATAGTTTCTTAATAAAACTTGACCAACTAAAAGTGCTTACTGCAGTATGGTCAGCCAACCTTTTTGCCTCAGCCTTGTATGTCATATTACATTTGCTGAGTACGTCATGTGCTCATACTTGTTGTCTTTCTTTCTTTTATTGCATCAACTACACCCGGAATGCTGCTCAGATTGGGAGAATTTTGAGGATTTCACTACTGATTTTGAGGAGTTCTAGACGAGTCTCCCCGAGTCAATGCTTGTGGAGATGGAGTCACTTTTGCTTCGTTAGATGAATGTTTATTTAAGTCTTCCGCTATGACATTTGAGTCAACTCTGAGATTGTAATAAATGCACTATAATACTCTTTCGTTATGCATAGTTATGGATATTCACTTGTGACGTCTACCATATGTGTGTAAACTGATCCTGGCGCACATATGAGATGCATCTGGTTTTGCCTTTAAAACCGGGTGTGACAGAGGTCTCCACGCGTTTTGCCCAATAATCAAACAAATCATTAATACTATTTGGTGGAGAAATGCAAAATACCATATAAGAGCAAGCCATAGGAATTTTGTGCAGTGCGATTCATACACATTTATCCCAGCAGTATTTAGGCATATGGATGGATGCACGTCCCATGCCCAATTAATTCCAAAAGTATATATTTGGCATTGAGTTCTTATTTTTCACGAAGCTTATTACACTTCTAAAAGAAATAGCAAACTAGACTGCAGATATCAATAGTGGCCCTATTTGGGGAGCTTGCAGCAACTTTTGCTTTCCCACGAAGCTTCAAAATACAAAAGCTCCCCCAAACGGGGTTGCTTCTCTAAGCAGCCAAAAGCTAGAAAAAGCAACCGTTTGCACTACAAGTCCATAGGCTCGTCCGGATGAGCTTCCCGAGATTTAACCCAAAACCGAAGCGCTCTTCCATCCGCCCTTCTACACTCCCCACCTCCATCGTCCGCACCACCGTGCCTCTTCCGCTCCTCGCCTCGCCTCCCTCTCCACTCGCCGCACCGCCGCTCCCCCTTCCATGCTGGCTTGTGCCACTGCTCCCCCGATGCGGCTGTCGTGCCTCTTCCTCTCCTCGCCTCGCCTGTAACATCCCGGATTTCTCCAGAATGTTATACGTTTGTGAAAATGTGGATTTCAAAATTTTTCATGCAATACTTGTCTACTAGTTAGAAACCCTTAAGATTTTCTTATTCTGCCCTCTAAAATTTCTAGTAATATAAAATTTGTGAGCTTTACTTTTAAATTAAGGACCATTAATGTTAGTGTGAGTTGGAGTTCCTTTGGTTTTATTTGTTTCATCTGAGTGTGGTTTATATTTGAATTCAAAATTCTAACTTGGGCCTAAACCAAGCTAACCCCTAACTCTAACAAAATTCACTAACTACCTGTTGTGTTGCCCAGCCCGCTAACCCGGCCCACCTAAAGCCGCGGTCCAACTCGCTAACCTAAACCCCACCAGCCCAAGAGGCCAGCTCGGCCCAAGCCAGCAAGCCGGCCCAACCAGCACGCCAGCCCGCCACTCCTCATTTCCTTCCCTCACCGACAGGTGGGCCCCGCTTGTTAGCTTTCCCTTCCTCCTCTCACGCCTCTCTTGCCTGACGTCGTCGCCTTCCTCTCTCTCGCACCCCTTGGGCCGCGCGCGCGTTCACCCTGATGGCCGCCGCATGTAAAGGCACACCTCCCGAAGATCGCCGGTCGTCCGTGCACCCGCCCCCTCAAAACCCTAGCTTCACGCGCCCTATATAAAGCCCAGCGGCCGCCGCCTCCCAAACCTAGCACAGCAACCCCTTGGGGGTTTTCCCCATTCCATCGGCTGCTACCATGAGAAGAAGGAGAAGAGAAGAGGAGAGCAGAGGAGGAGAGGAGGAGAGCCGAGTCACCTCTATCGCCGCGGGCGCCACCGCTCGCGAGCACGGCGCTGACCCCGTCGACCCGAAGGAGAGGACGAAACGGACCAGCGCTTGCTGTCGCAAGGAGGAGATCGCCGCCTGGAGCTGGAGCACTGCCGCACCCCTCGAGCCGTCGATTGCAAGCCTGATGCCGCGCGAGAAGAGGAGAAGAGGAAGGCTGCCACTCGTGCAGGAGTGTTGTACCGGAGCCATGTCGTCCTCGCCGGAGCTGTATCACCGCCGGTCCACGAGTCTTCCCCAAGCCGGCGGTGACTACACCATCGACCCCTGGTGAGTCAACGCTGCGCTGCCCATGCCTTCCCCTTCCTTTTGCCTTGCGTCGCCGAGACATTGCTCCCTGCCCGTGAGCCCGGCCGTCGAGCCGGCGAGCCGCCACCACCGTAGTCTTCTTTGGAGCGAGCCTTCGAGCCACCTTGCAGGTACCGCCGCTAGGAGACCTGCCGCCCGCCGTGGCCATGACCCCTCGCCCAGGCCACCGTCCGCCATGGCCGCCGCACCCCGAGAAAGCCCGGTGCGTGCGCGCATGCCACGGCCACACCGCAACCAAGGCCAGACCTTGGCCCATGCGTGTGTGCACACCGCTTCACTAAGCCACCGCTGTGCCGCTGACGTGCAGTCCCTACCCTCGGCCAAATCCTCGCTGGAGTCCTTCCACGTTCATCGGAGTGCCTAACCACACCGTGGTCAGGGGCTACCATGTGTCTGTGTGCTCTCTGTGTCCTCACAGTCATGGGCCGAGGCAAACCCCACCGAAGCTTCGTCGTATGTGCCGCGTCGTCTGCCCAAGCCGAGCCCTGCCTCGCCGTCCTTTGGCCGGTGCCATCCCCATTGCCGCCCAGCCAAACTGCGTCGCGCCACCGCTCAGGTGACCGCGGTCACCAGCGCCGCGTCACGACGTCACGCACGAGAGAGCGCGCCGTGGATGCCACACCGCCGACCACACCAAGCCACCCAAACCTGGCCACAGAAGATCCCACCGCGGCTGCACCAGATCCCAGATCACGTGATTGGTGACGCAGGTGCTAGCGTCATGGTCGACGTCAGCAGATGCAAGCCTCCCGAAGCTGCCTGTGGACCAAAAGCCCAATAACCATCCAGTCCAAACAAGCACCTTTGGCCTGTCTCCACAAGTGACGAGGCCAGTTAAGCTAACAGGCCGACCCACCAAGAGCAGCCCAAGCCGGCCCGTGAAGGCTTCCCCTTTTTCTTTTCTTTTCTTTTTTAACCGCTGACCTATGGGCACAACCTGTCAGCGACCAGCTGCGACTGACCAGTGGGCCCAGCTAACCGTGGACCCCGTTGACTATTGACCAGGTCAACCCTGACGTTGACCAAGTCAATACTGATGTCATCAAATCCGATGATGACATCATCATAGCCCGGTCCCACTGACGTCTGTAGGCTGACTCTATGACACGTGGCACGTCCTGGGGCTACCAGGTGTCCTGTCTGTTTTCTTTTCTTTTTGGAATTAATTAAATAATTTCAAAAATGATTTAAACTTCAAAAATTAATAATAAATTTACCGTTGCTCAGAAAAATATGAAACCAATTTCATTATTTTTCTAAAATCATGATCTATGCGTTAGAATTGAGTTTGATGTTGTTTGGTTCTTTCTTGGTTCTATTTTGGTGTTTACTTGCAAGTAGGTCCTTGGTATTTATTATATTTACGTCTCTAGGATCTATCGAGGACTGTGGTGAACTAGAAGAACCAAGCTACTACTACGAGGAGGAGGAAGAGCAAACTCCAGGTTCACGCCCATCCGAATCTTGAACTCCTATTAGACATTGCAACTAGATTGATAACGCTTTACTAATCTGCATGATGATGATGATATACCCTGCATAGCCTTATTTTATGCCTATTATTCATTGCTACCTTGTTTCACACTACTATACGCTTGTGCTATGTGATGCTTGCATTGTGCGATAAAATGATTTCAAACTCTCTTAGCGTGAGTGGGTAAAACCAGGTGGAAGGAGAAGGTGATTTCAAAAACTTTTGCGGAGGCGAGCAACAACCCAATCTTCGGATTGCGGGATGCTGGGGAGTTGCACTTGGGCATCTCCTATGGAGTACCTGTTGCGGGTACATGTTATGGAATACTTGAGATTGGTGGATTGGAGGTGTTTGGGCAGCAATACCTCTAATGGGTGCCAATGGCGGACCATCGCAGCGGATACAGATTTGTGGAAGAAACTCGCCTTCGGCCTTGTGCGGACCGACTTGGACAAACCGCGTCAAGGGACTATGTAAACGTGCACACTGTGTGTCCATTATGAGGATGGGCCTGTTCCGAGACTAGCAAGTGCGGTACCATGCCTGCTGGAGGATAGAGTATCAGTGTAAGGGGGACTGGTGTTGACCTTTGCTTCTTGATTTGCTTTGGCCCGCGACTGGCCCCGGGGGAGTGCTTCACAGTTCTGAGGTGACCTCTTGCGGGAAGACGCGCCCAAGCCCAGAAAAGCAGGATGGTGCCGTAACGACTAGACCTCCGTTCGGTGTTGTGTTATCCATCTGGCTGATACCCGGGTGGGTGCACTTCGCATAGATTCCTGGTGTACATACTCTGCAGAGTTAAAACTATACGTAAAGCTGCGTCCTCGGTCATGTACAACCCCTATTAACTGTTCGTCTGGTCAGTGCCCATGATTTTATATCTACCTCCCCCTTTTTAAAACTGTTTGAGTGAGGTACGACCTTGGTGACTTGGAAGGGAGGGAGCTTTCCTTGTCACAAGACTGAGACTGGAGATGGAGAACGGGGACCTGTGATGACATGACTGCCCGTTATTTTTCAAATGTGTTGAGTTGAAGATATTATTCTTCTGCTGCTTCGCATAGGAAACCCCAGCAACTCCTTGCTTATTTGAATACTAGACTAGTCTACTTTAAAGCTTGCGCATCTACGGTTGGTGACGTAGACCTGTCCCATTTCCTTGGGGACCGTTCTGGAGTTTTCAGGTGATGGATGCTGCTTTGGAGGGTTACGTGCTTCGCTCAAGGATGCCTGTGGAGAGGAAGTGAAGATTGGAGATGAAGACTTGAAGCCCTAGCTACCGCTTCGTAGAGTTTCTACTTGTCGTTTAGCCCAATGGGCTTGTACAAATTTGTAAACTCTATGTAAATACCCTTGTTGTACTCTAATTTTGATGTATAGAAATGATATTATTCTGAAACGAGTTCTGTACCTGATAGCCGATATGTCCTGGGACTATCACAATGTTACATGTAGTCGGATTCTCTTTTACGAAAATCCGGTTCGTTTATCGCCTCTGTCTCCGCTCGCGCGCGCCGCCGCTCCAACTTCCATGCTGGCTACCACCTTCCCTCCCCTCCACGTGGGCCGCCGATCTCTCTCCTCCATTATCGGCGGGCTGCAATCTCTCTGCTCCGTGGAGGTCCTCGCCGTTCCTCCCTTCCTGGGCCCTCAACTCCCGGCGGCATCATCCTTGCCAAAAGCTCCATTGGAGAAGCTTCCCCAAATAGACACTGCTAGCTTTTCCCAAAAGCTGATTCCTACACCAGCGGGGTCTGCTTCTCCAGGAAGCGCTTTTGGAGAAGCTGCAGCTCCCCCAAACAGGGCCAATGTCAGTCTTTCACCAGAATGAAGTCCATCTTTTTTACTTATGGTTTTGTTGTTTGTAGAAAAGAAGAGGGCATTGGCTGATATGTTGTGCGAGAGAAACTTAATATATTGGTGTTAACTGCCGCAACAAACAATTTTTTGGAGGAAAATAAACTTGATTACAGAAGCCTGGATACCTTCATTTACTGATTTTATCTAAAAAAGACAGGCTTTCATATTAGGCTTACTGACTTTGCTCAGAAGGTGGGAGCATTATAATCTGGTGAAACCATAATAGAAAGACTAATGGCTTTGGGGAGAAACTATATATGATTGCATCTGCACATTCCAAAATGTCGGCATTTTAGTAGCTATATTTCACACCCTCATGGAGACGCAGGCGGTCATGTCCCACATACAAAAGCAAAAGTAGCACGAGCTAATTCATCGATTTCTAGCCCATATATATAATCAAACATGCAACCCGTCAAATAAAATTCTACAGAGCAAGCCTTGCCAATGCTCCGATTGGGTGCTAGCACTACCAGAGAACCTCACATCCTCCCCCTCATAGGCCGCAGCACATTTTGGACCCGGTGCTAAGGGTGTATCAGCACCGGGTCCAACGGCTATGAGCGGGGGCGGCGCCCAGGGGTGGCAGGTTGAGCACATTAGCACCGGGTCTTGCGATGACCCGGTGCTAATGTGCTCACATTCGCACCGATTGCAGCCGTCAACAGGTGCTAATGTGCCCAAGGCCCTTTAGCACCAGTTGCTGGCTGCAACCGGTGCAAATGTGAGAGCTGTAGCACCGGGTCGTCGCAAGACCCAGTGCTAATGTGCTCGTATATAATACCTTCGCTCCCCTCGCCTGAGTCAGCATCAACACTTGGAGCTGTGTTCATGGTGCGGTCTGGACAGGGGAGGTGCTGCCAATTTGTTTTTAAAATTTGTGAAGATTTCACTCATCTAAGGGGCACTACAAGGTACTTTCTTTCATTCTCTTATGTTTTTTATTATCTTGTATTGTTTATATGCTTTAGAAATAGAGAAAATTGTGAATAAAAATGGAAAGAGGGCTTGTGTTCATGGTGGAGAGAGAGCTTGTGTTCATGGTGGAGAGAGAGAGCTTGTGTTCATGGTGGAGAGAGAGAGCTTGTGTTCATGGTGGAGAGAGAGAGCTTGTGTTCATAGTGGAGAGTGAGAGCTTATGTATTGTATTTATTAGTTATTTATTTAAAGTTGGAATAGTTAATTATTTTTTTAATGGAAGTATATTTGTTTTTAGAAAATGAATAAATTTATTATAGTTTTAGAAATGTGTTTAGTTTGTATTGTCTTATGTATTAACTTTGTAATCTATTATACGTTAAATTTATATTTAGTTATATATTAAATTTGTATTGTCTTATATATTACCTTTGTATTACATTATATATTTAATTATACAAATAATTGTTATTGGTTACTAATGCAGATGAATAGGCAATGGATGTACGGGGACAATCACGATACGACATTTCGTGATGGCCTGAATGGGTTTCTCGATGTCGCCGAGGCCAATAGGATGCCGTCAGGTTTCATGTTCTGCCCATGCACTAATTGTCGAAATATACAATCGTACAAACAAAGAAGAGCTCTTCAGGTGCATTTGATGAGGCATGGTTTAATGAGCATGAGCAATTATTCTGTTTGGACGAAGCATGGTAAAAGAGGAATTCTAATGGATGAAGATGAAGAAGACGAGGTGGATAACGACATTCCGGTATTGGGTGAATACTATGGGGCCTTTGCAGATGCTGCAATGGGTGATGCCGATCATAAAGATGCTGCTCAGGAAATTGATGGTCAGGAAGATGACCCTAATGATGGACTTGGGCAAATGTTGCGTGATGCTGAGAACGACTTGGTCAATGATAAGGAACTGAAAAAGATACAATGCATGTTGCGGGACCACAAAACTGACTTGTACCCATATTGCAAAGAGGGGCTTATGAAGTTGGGTAGCACACTTGAAAATCTGCAGTGGAAGGCAGCAAATGGCATTACCGATAAAGGTTTCGATGAGCTACTAAAACTCGTAAAGAGGATTCTGCCCAAGGGAAACGAATTGCCATCGGCAACGAATGAAGCAAAACAGGTTGTTTGCCCTCTCGGTTTGGAGGTTCAGAAGATACATGCGTGTCCAAATGACTGTATCCTCTATCGCGGACAATACGAACACTTGGAGCACACTTGTATATCTTAATATATCTCATTTTATATGTATTGTATCTCAATATATCTCATTTAATATTGTATCCTTAATATATAATTTATGTAGCCCGCCTCTGCGTCGACAAATGGAACTAGGAAATCCAAACGATCTGCCACTAAGAACATGAAGGATGTGAAGTTTCACATCACTCGAGTGGAGGACGATGGGGAGCCAGTTAAGCGCAAACAAGTGGCCGGAAAATTTGTCCGCGATAGAGGATACAGTCATTAGGACACACATGTATCTTCTGAACCTCCAAACCGAGAGGGCAAACAACACGTTTTGCTTCATCCGTTGCCGATGGCAATTCGTTACCCTTGGGCAGAATCTTCTTTACGAGTTTTAGTAGCTCATCGAAACCCTTATCGATAATGCCATTTGCTGCCTTGCACTGCAGAAATTCAAGTGTGCTACCCAACTTCGTAAGCCCCTCTTTGCAATATGGGTATAAGTCAGTTTTGTGGTCCCGCAACATGCATTTTATCTTTTTTCAGTTCCTTATCATTGCCCAAGTCTTTCTCAGCATCACGCAACATTTGCCCAAGTCCATCATTAGGGTCATCTTCCTGACCATCATCTTCCGGAGCAGCATCTTCATAATCGAAATCACCCATTGCAGCATCTGCAAAGGCCCCGTAGTATTCAGCCAATACCGGAATGTCGTTATCCACCTCGTCTTCTTCATCTTCATCCATTAGAATTCCTCTTTTACCATGCTTCGTCCAAACAGAATAATTGCTCATGAAACCGTGCCTCATCTAATGCACATGAAGAGCTCCTCTTTGTTTGTACGATTGTATATTTCGACAATTAGTTCATGGGCAGAACATGAAACCTGACGGCATCCTATTGGCCTCGGCGACATCGAGAAACCCCTTCAGGCCATCACGAAATGCCGTATCGTGATTGTCCCCGTACATCCATTGCCTATTCATCTACATTAGTAACCAATAACAATTATTTGTATAATTAAATATATAATATAATACAAAGGTAATATATAAGACAATACAAATTTAATATATAACTAAATATAAATTTAACATATAATAGATTACAAAGTTAATACATAAGACAATACAAACTAAACACATTTCTAAAACTATAATAAATTTATTCATTTTCTAAAAACAAATATACTTCCATTAAAAAAATAATTAACTATTCCAACTTTAAATAAATAACTAATAAATACAATACATAAGCTCTCACTCTCCACTATGAACACAAGCTCTCTCTCTCCACCATGAACACAAGCTCTCTCTCTCCACCATGAACACAAGCTCTCTCTCCACCATGAACACAAGCTCTCTTTCCATTTTGATTCACAAATTTCTCTATTTCTAAAGCATATAAACAATACAAGCTAATAAAAAACATAAGAGAATGAAAGAATGTACCTTGTAGTGCCCCTTGGATGAGTGAAATCTTCACAAATTTTGAAAAAAATTGGCAGCACCTCCCCTGTCCTGACTGCACCATGAACACAACTCCAAGTGTTGATGCTGACTCGGGCGAGGGGAGGGAAGGTATTATATATGAGCACATTAGCACTGGGTCTTGCGACGACCCGGTGCTACTGCTCTCACATTTGCACTGGTTGCAGCTAGCAACTGGTGCTAAAGGGCCTTGGGCACATTAGCACCTGTTGACCCGTTGCAAATGTGCTCAACCTGCCAGCCCTGGGCGCCGCCCCCGCTCATAGCCGTTGGACCCGGTGCTGATACACCCTTAGCACAGGGTCCAAAATGTGCTGCGGCCTATGAGGGGGGAGGATGTGAGGTTCTCTGGTAGTGCCAGCACCCAATCCGAGCATTGGCAAGGCTTACTCTGTAGAATTTTATTTGACGGGTTGCATGTTTGATTATATATATGGGCTAGAAATCGATGAATCAGCTCGTGCTATTTTTTCTTTTGTATGTGGGACATGACCGCCTGCGTCTCCATGAGGGTGTGAAATATAGCTACTAAAATGCCGACATTTTGGAATGTGCAGATGCAATCATATATAATTTCTCCCCCAAGCCATTAGTCTTTCTATTATGGTTTCACCAGATTATAATGCTCCCACCTTCTTCTGAGCAAAGTCAGTAAGCCTAATATGAAAGCCTATCTTTTTTAGATAAAATCAGTAAATGAAGGTATCCAGGCTTCTGTAATCAAGTTTATTTTCCTCCAAAAAATTGTTTGTTGCGGCAGTTAACACCAATATATTAAGTTTCTCTCGCGCAACATATCAGCCAATGCCCTCTTCTTTTCTACAAACAACAAAACCATAAGTAAAAAAGATGGACTTCATTCTGGTGAAAGACTGACATTGGCCCTGTTTGGGGGAACTGCAGCTTCTCCAAAAGCGCTTCCTGGAGAAGCAGACCCCGCTGGTGTAGTAATCAGCTTTTGGGAAAAGCTAGCAGTGTCTATTTGGGGAAGCTTCTCCAATGGAGCTTTTGGCAAGGATGATGCCGCCGGGAGTTGAGGGCCCAGGAAGGGAGGAACGGCGAGGACCTCCATGGAGCAGAGAGATTGCAGCCCGCCGATAATGGAGGAGAGAGATTGGCGGCCCACGTGGAGGGGAGGGAAGGTGGTGGCCAGCATGGAAGTTGGAGCGGCGGCGCGCGCGAGCGGAGACAGAGGCGATAAACGAACCGGATTTTCGTAAAAGAGAATCCGACTACATGTACCATTGTGATAGTCCCGGGACATATCGGCTATCATGTACAAAACTCGTTTCAGAATAATATCATTTCTATACATCAAAATTAGAGTACAACAAGGGTATTTACATAGAGTTTATGAATTTGTACAAGCCCATTGGGCTAAACGACAAGTAGAAACTCTACGAAGCGGTAGCTAGCGCTTCAAGTCTTCGTCTCCAATCTTCACTTCCTCTCCACAGGCATCCTTGAGCGAAGCACGTAACCCTCCAAAGCAGCATCCATCACCTGAAAACTCTAGAACGGTCCCCAAGGAAATGGGACACGTGTACGTCACCAACCGTATATGCGCAAGCTTTAAAGTAGACTAGTCTACTATTCAAATAAGCAAGGAGTTGGTTGGGGTTTCCTATGTGAAGCAGCAGCAGAATAATATCTTAAACTCAACACATTTGAAAAATAACGGGCAGTCCTGTCATCACAGGTCCCCGTTCTCCATCTCCACTCTCAGTCTTGCGACAAGGAAAGCTCTCTCCCTTCCAAGTCACCAAGGTCGTACCTCACTCAAACAGTTTTAAAAAGGGGGAGGTAGATATAAAATCATGGGCACTGACCAGACGAACAATTAATAGGGGTTGTCCATGACCGAGGACACAACTATACGTATAGTTTTAACTCTGCAGAGTATGTACACCAGGAATCTATGCGAAGTGCACCCACCCGGGTATCAGCCAGATGGATAACACAACATCGAACAGAGGTCTAGTAGTTACGGCACCATCCTGCTTTTCTGGGCTTGGGCGCGTCTTCCCGCAAGAGGTCGCCTCGGAACTGTGAAGCACTCCCCCGGGGCCAGTCGCGGGCCAAAGCAAATCAAGGAGCAAAGGTCAACACCAGTCCCCCTTACACTGATGCTCTATCCTCCAACAGGCTTGGTACCGCACTTGCTAGTCTCGGAACGGGCCCACCCTCATAATGGACACACAGTGTGCACGTTTGCATAGTCCCATGACGTGGTTTGTCCAAGTCGGTCCGCACAAGGCCGAAGGCGAGTTTCTTCCACAAATCCGTATCTGCCGCAACGGTCCGCCATCGGCACCCATTAGAGGTATTGCTGCCCAAATACCTCAAATCTATCAATCTCAAGTATTCCATAACATGTACCCGCAACAGGTACTCCATAGGAGATGCCCAAGTACAACTCCCCAGCATCCCGCAATCCGAAGATTGGGTTGTTGCTCGCCTCCGCAAAAGTTTTCGAAATCACCTTCTCCTTCCACCTGGTTTTACCCACTCACGCTAAGAGAGTTTGAAATCATTTTATTGCACAATGCAAGCATCACATAGCACAAGCGTATAGTAGTGTGAAACAAGGTAGCAATGAATAATAGGCATAAAATAAGGCTATGCAGGGTATATCATCATCATCATGCGGATTAGTAAAGCGCTATCAATCTAGTCGCAATGTCTAATAGGAGTTCAAGATTCGGATGGGCGTGAACTTGGAGTTTGCTCTTCCTCCTCCTCGTAGTAGTAGCTTGGTTCTTCTAGTTCACCACAATCCTCGATAGATCCTAGAGACGTAAATATAATAAATACCAAGGACCTACTTGCAAATAAACACCAAAATAGAACCAAGAAAGAACCAAACAACATCAAACTCAATTCTAACGCATAGATCATGATTTTAGAAAAATAATGAAATTGGTTTCATATTTTTCTGAGCAACAGTTAATTTATTGTTAGTCGGTGTAAACATGTCGGTCGATACATACTTATACCGACGCCACTTTTAGCGTTAAATAGGTGTGGTCGGTATAACTCTATACCGACCGATGATTTGTCACTGTAACGGCTTATAACGACCACAACGTAGTCGGTCATGTTGGGCTGTGGTATAGTGTGTTGTTGTAACCATAACAACACAGTGACAGGCTAGCAGGAGGAGGCGGCACATTGCCGAGGGCCTGGATCAACCGGTTCTGCGGTTTGGAGAGGAGCGCTCGTAGTCATTGTCGGGGGATGTAGGCTTCGAACGAACCTTGTCAATAAAGATCGTGTCTCCAGTGTAGTCTGTGATCTTGCAAGTTTGTTTTGGTAGATCCAATCAGCGCTTTTGTTGGAGAAGATGAGCATACGGCTCATCGCTGCGAGGGTTAATTTTGTAATAATCGGTATCAAAAGCTATGGTTAGATTGGATCTAGAGACTGTACTGAAAATCACCTGGAGTTCTAAAGATTATGCATCTATAAGGTGTTATTGCAATATGCCGTCGATATGGATATAACGCAAGGTGGAGTATGGATGTGGCCGTGTTGATATGCTTATGACCACGGCGGGTAGCATCGTCTGCGGCTTGAGTTATTAGTCGGAAGTCATCATCGAATAGGCTACATGGCACCTAAACATGCAACGCAGGGACTAGCAGACATGATGTGGTTCGTCAGCCCTTGGTGCGTGCGTTGCTGGTGAAGTGGTGAGTGGAGCAATGGCACGAAATGTGTAGGATTTTGCGTGGAGTTCAGGATGGCCACGGCATTGATTGTCAAGGGTGGACTCGGACGCGGTGAGGCGCAGTTAGCTGGTGCGGGTCCTGTAGAGATCATATGGTGCTGGAAACAGAGTCGATGCATGCACAGGCTTGTTGAAGATCAGACACGGCAGCAGAGTTGTGACCAGAGTTGAAGATCAGAACTCGGGCTTCGCATGTCGATTGGCAGCTTGCGGGAGAATTTCAGAGACTCAAGCAGGCACATGTAGAGGAAAAGGGGTCATGGCTACGTAATAATTAGAAAAAAAAAGGGAAAGATGGGGCTCACGTGGTGGACCGTGGGCGGCATGCACGGGACAAAGGACTCATAGCATGTGCAGGTCCAAATAAGGGGAGTCCAAACATTTACTTCTCTGGTGTGTAGGTCCCAGGTTCCATGCAGGCATGTGTGTATTGCGTTATGAATTCTGATGGCATAAGGGCTGTTGGTGGGGAAGGGTTATGTGCAGATTGCGAAGACCAGGCCATAGCATGATGAATTGACCAGGGCAGAGGGTGCTTTGATGATGACATGTGGGTTCAATGATGAACCTAGAAAGACAAGACCAGGCCATAGCATGACGAATTGACCAGGGCAGAGGGTGCTTTGATGATGACATGTGGGTTCAATGATGAACCTAGAAAGACAGTATACAGCAAGGGTGGATAGTCTTGCGATCGGCAAGCCACGTCGGTCGAATTAGCGTGCAATAACGAGATGTGTCGTGCAGACGTATGGCAGGCTTGTGTGTACAACTGAGCCACAGGGCTTGATAGGACGTCGCATAAGCCAATGAAAATTACAACAGACGAAGAAGGAGAGGTAGAGTTTATCGTACCATACCTTAAGCCAGTGCTGTGGGCTCATTGGCAACGAGCGGAAACTATCGAAGGTTTTCAGTTGTGGCGCACGAGGCAGCTGGTATGAGTTCGATAGCGGTTCAGTGGGTACTTAGGAGCGGCCTCAGTCAGGAGGTAGACTGTCATGGCCGAGGTGTGGAACAGCTTACTGGTGGGGCGAATGGTAGTTTGCGAGGCACAAGGCAGTCAGTTCAGCATGGCTAGCGGACGGTTCACTTAGAGAGTGAACATACCATGGTGCATTGCGCCGAGACTGGTGGTGACAGGCGATGACGACAATGGAGTGTGATGGCCGAAAGAGTTGTTATTCTCTGTGGCGTGGTGAGACATGGCACGAGCTCAGTATGCATGTTTGCATAGGATGAGCTTGTGGGCTTCGAAAATCAGCAAGGACGCGAATCGATTCGAGTTGCACGTGCGGGGTTCTGAAGCATACATCGAAGGGCACGGAGAAATTTCAAGGGCTAAGCTAGAAGGAAGTATAGATTGTGAACTGGTTGGTCTTGGCTATAGAAAACTATGGTGTAAGACGTCAAGCGTGGTATGGCAGTAGAAACGAGAGCAAAGCTGATGTGGAAAATTATATTATTTGACTCAGATAACAACGACGAGGCTCTCAATATCACCTAATGATAGGAAGAGAGGAGTGCACAGTTGCAGGTGGAGTCATGGAGTTTGGAATTGCACGGATAGTGGTTTTTGTTTGGGCGGAGAGTTTTAGAAGTTAAGCTCGTCCGGTAGCTCGTGTCGAGCAGCAAAGGAAACAACTCAAATCTGTTGTCTGCATGATAGCTTCGAGGTGGAAGAATATTCGTCAAGGTGGAGTTTGTTAGATATTGTGTCGACTATTCGTACGAGTCTGGATACGACAAGATTTGGAGTTGTATTTAGCAGTATAGGATAGAGTTCGTGTCAAACTCTGTAATATGGGTCTGCTCATAAATATGAAAGGGGGCCGGGGCTGCTATTCTAAATATGATGATATAGCGACGGGTTAGGAGGGGGAGGCAGCACGTTGCCGGAACCCCGGATGACCGGTGTTGCGGTTTGGGGAGGAGCGCCTGTAGTCATGCCCCGGAAATTTAGGCTTCGGCCGAACCTCGTCAACAAAAATCATGTCTCTGGTGTCGTCTGTAATCCTGTAAGTTCGTCTCTATAATCCGATCGACGCTTCCGTTGGAAAAGATTAACAGGCGCGGCATCGCTGTGAGCGCTAATTTTCTAATAGAGAACACTTTATTTTATTTAGGATACATGATTTTGACATGCCTATGGTATCTAGAATTCAGCTATACCCTGCCAAATAAGGATAATGTATGCTTTGACTACAACAGGCCGACCTGCTGCCATCCATGGTAGCTACGTATATCCAAACAAGCTAGCACCACGGTGACTGCCGATCATTTTATTCATGAATACAAGTATGTAAACTAACTTATTCTCCTGCCCCCGGAAGTCACTAGTTCTGCGTGCATGCATGCCGCATGCGCAGGAAACGACGGCATTCAGGGGCTCCCACCGGTAGGGTAGCCTGGGGCCGGGAGAGCAGTAGTGTACGTAGCCTGGCGCCGGCAGAGCAGTAACGTAGCCTGGTGCTGTTTCACCTGTGTTGTATCCACCCCTACCTACCAAGATCCGGCAAGGCCCCGGTATACAGATCCCGATCATCTTCCTCCCAGCATCTGCTGTTTAAAACGTATGCAATCTGGGTCATGGTTTGCAACAGATAGGTATCGATGTGCTTCATGCAGGTGCACAAGAATTTAGAAAGAGTTCAGATTTTACCATAGGCTCCGGAGGTTTCATCAGCGAACGATGAGACAAGGAGGAGAGAAAGGAAGCACAGCACCACCAGCCATGTGCTGCTTACCCTGACAGCCATCGTGGTACTGCGTGCAGTTCTTGCGTGCACAAGTACGTATATGATTTGCTGATTTTTAATGTGTTGGGACTGGGAGGGATAGGCATGGTTATACATCGATCCGTTGGTGTCGTGGAACTGCCGGTCAAGCTCAGCCTGCTGACTAAGTGCTGACCACATACAGTAAGCTGGTAACGAACTGTGACGGCGGCACGGCGCATGCCCGTAGTCATGGCTTGCGCGCTAAATTATGCTTCTGGCCACTGGGAACCTGTCCTGTCAGCGCGATAATACTCCGTCTCTCAACGTGCGCGAAATGGTCTTGATGAAATGTTGCTCGTAGCACGTAGCAAACAAACTAAATCGAGGACGATACCGGAGCTGTCACGACTAGTCTTTCGTGGCCTTTTCAGCGTCATTGCGATGGAACATTCCATTGATCGGCACCTCTCTCAAGGTGGACGATTTGGCATGGTTTATTTTGTGACGACACATAGTTCGCGGTAGAATTGGGACTTAGGCTGTGCTATTTATGGGCCACCCGAAGCACGGCATTTTCACACGGTCCAAAGCACGGCATGAAACGATAAATTTTGGGCTACCGGCACGAATGCGAGGGCCATGCCGTGCCTAGCATATCGGCACGATGGGCGGCACGACACGGCACGAATCTTGGATCTTGTTTGGGCCGGCACGGCATGAATATGTCCCACCTCTAGTTGGCGGTAAGTCTAGATATCGGACTAGTCTTTGGCTCGCGTTAGTCTTATCACGTGTATGTGTCACACCCTAAAATTTCAAATTTTAGGATGTGAACAGTTAGCCTAATTAATACAATAATTTTCTCAAATTTCTAAAATTTTCTCAAGCTTTATATAATTAATAGGGAATTTACTATAGGAAAAAAAATTTGTTTTCTAAATTAAAATAAGATAGGTGGTAATAATGTGTGCTTCTTTCAATTACAGCCTTTGTATGTGCAAAGTTTTTAAAAACGCGTTTAGAAGCCTAATGGGAATTTTTCACAGTTCTCAGACATTTATTTATATTTTCTTTAGAGCAAATTTAGATTTTTGGAGTAGGCTAAAATCCTTTTCGTGAGGTCCAAATACATTATTTGGGTTTCTCATGTCTAAATCTCTCTCTAGGATTTTTCCTAGGATTTTTGGCATTTTTAAGTATTTTTCATGGTTTAAATATGAATTCTGGACTTATCTGGAATTATTTTGTAACCAGGAAAATAATTATTCCGAGAATAAAAACCACCATAAATCTTAGTAGACCAGCCTTGGCCCAAATTCAACCCAATTTTAGCCTATGTCCATTCCACCACTTTATTGGGCCAAATTTCAAAGCCTATTAGTGTTATAGGATATCTCTAAAGCTCATTAGCATTAAAAGGGAGTAATCTATCGATTAGTCCCATATTGCTAATGGACATGGAGATGAGGAGTTTTTCTCCCTATATCTATGAGCCACATCTTCTCTAGAAAAGGCACACCATAGACTCCTTTACAAGGAGGCCCATTCGTTTGGGATTCCCTAAGGTAGTCTTTTCCCCCATATATTCTGCTAGTGTCCATTTTTCGTTTCGTCTTCGCGCCGATGCTCTAGCAAGCGCCACCGTTGGACATTGGCGCCCGATTCATCGCCCTCGAGCTCTCTTGGAGCGAGCCGCCGCCGTCCGCCGCGGATGTATTTTGACATGGTCCAAAGCACGACATGGCACAATAAATTTTGGGCCGTGTCGGCTCGGCACGAATGCGAGGGCCGTGCCGTGCCTATCATCTCGGCACGATGGGCGGCACAACACGGCACGAATCTTGGACCGTGCTTGGGTCGGCACGGCATGAAGATGTCCCACCTCTAGTTGGCGGTAAGTCTAGATATAGGACTAGTCTTTGGCATGCGTGAGTCTTATCACGTGTCTATGTCACACCCTAAAATTTCATATTTAAGGATGTAAACAGTTTTCCTAATTAATACAATAATTTTCTCAAATTTCTAAAATTTTCTCAAGCTTTATATAACTAATAGGGAATTTACTATAATAAAAAATTTTTGTTTCTAAATTAAAATAAGATAGGTGGTAATAATGTGTACTTCTTGCGATTAGTGCATTTGTGTGTGTAAATATTATTAAAAACACGTTTAGAAGCTTAATGGAAATTTTTCAGAGTTTTCTGGCATTTATTACTATTTTCCTTAGAGCAAATTTCAATTTTTGGAGTAGGATAAAATACTTTTCGTGAGGTCCAAATAATTATTTGGTTTCCTGATGTCCAAATCTATCTCTAGGATTTTTCCTAGGATTTTTGGAATTTTTAAAGTATTTTTCATGGTTTTAATATAAATTCTGGACTTATATGGAATTATTTTGTAACCAGGAAAATAATTATTCCGAGAATAAAATCACCATAAATCTTAGTAGACCAGCTTTGGCCCAAATTCAACAAAATTTTAGCCTATGTCCATTCCACCACTTTATTGGGCCAAATTTTAAAGCCCATTAGTGTTGTGGGATATCTCTAAAGCCCGTTAGCATTAAAAGGGGTAATCTATCGATTAGTCCTATATTGCTAATGGACATGTAGATGAGGAGTTTTTTTCCCTATATATGAGCCACATCTTCTCTGGAAAAGGCACACCATACTCCTTTACAGGGAGGCCCCTTCGTTTGGGTTTCCCTAAGGTAGTCTTTTCCCCCATATCTTCGTCTTCGCGCTGATGCTCTAGCAAGCGCCGCCGTCGGCCATTGGCGCCCGATTCGTCGTCCTCGAGCTCTCTTGGAGCGAGCCGCCGCCGTCCGCCGCGGATGCCGGCCGCCTCGGTCGTTGCTGGTGGAGACTGTCGCCTCCAAAGACTTCCCCCCGTCGAGCCGCCCGCCCGCGGCCGAACACCGACCTTGCGCCACCGCCGAAACGCCGGCGAGCTCAACGCCTAGGTTCTCTGCTTCCTGTCTAGAGGAAGATGGAAGGTTTGCGCTTAAGCCCCTTGAGAATCCTGTAATATTTAGATTAGTTCATGTGTCTTGCGCATCTTATAGAAAACCCCTTAGATCTAGTAGAGCCATGCGATCTAGTCCAAGCCCTGGACTTTTGTAGATGTAACCCTGTCCATGGCGAGTTTTACCAGCACTGCTATCTGAGCCTTGCAAAAATCTTTTGCTAGCCCCTGTTGCCTACGGTTACCTGAGATTAGGTCCCTCCAATCTTGTTTATTGTATAAAATCCATGTTATAGATCCGTTTTAATCCGTTCTCGTTGCGTTAGCTTTGTATCAACTCAAACTACGATCTAGTACTCTTATTTACCATGTGACATGTTCCTAAATTTTTATTTAATATTAAGTGGATTAAATGATATCTAAATGTGTTTTATTAATTAAAATCTAATTAAGGTTTATACTCATATTTTGATATTAATTTTGAATTGATTAATATTTATTCAATGTGTTTTATAAATAAAATTTGACTAGGTTATATCTCGATTTTTCAT
The DNA here is from genome assembly GCA_033239725.1 of Echinochloa phyllopogon. NCBI lineage: Eukaryota > Viridiplantae > Streptophyta > Magnoliopsida > Poales > Poaceae > Echinochloa > Echinochloa phyllopogon. Next base: position 13,244,828 of record BTCW01000015.1, on the reverse strand, counting down.
AAAGTATGCTAAATTGGATATTGTATAATTTAAAGTTACTGATTAAAAGCAATTTAGAGTTAAACTTCGATCTTTCTCATAAATAAATGATAATTTGATTAACACTAACATAAATGCATTTTGTAAATAAAGTTTGTTAGTGCAACACGACATATGATCAATATGTTTCGATTAGATGCTCTCATATGTCTTATTTTCAAGTTAATTATTTGAATGGAATAATTTATACATAAACCATTGTTGTCGGTGCTGAGATTGGGCGGCCAATCCTCAGTGCCACACAGAATGCGCTGTGTCCCGTCCCCTGACGGTTGATGCAAGAGCTAGCACGGTGAGACAAGGGTTTATCCTGGTTCCGACCGTGAGGTCGTACGTCCAGCAGAGTGCGCTCATGGCGCTGTACTATCTTGCACCGGAGTGCTTGTAGTGGGGGGGCTACAAGCGAGGTGGGAGAGGAGAAGGAGTCTCCAAGTCCCTGAAAGTGAGTGTGAAAGTGATTGAGGCGAGTGCCAATATCGTGCGAGGTGGTGATCGTGCCTGCGTCCGTCCGTCTGTCTGTCTCTTTCTCTCGCTCCCTTCCTCCTTTTATAGGCCAAGGAGAGAGGGGAGGAGGGGCTTACAAGTACAAGTATTGCGTGTGCTACAGGGGCGCGCACTGGAGAGCATGGCGCCGGGCGTGTGGTCGTCCTTGACCCTGGTAGGGGACTTATGGCGAGCTCCGGCTTCTGCGGGTGTCACGGTCGTCCCCGCGCTTGTCCTGGAGTGCTTTCGAGGGGTGGCGCCGCCGTAATCCGCGCCCAGCTGCCCGCCGCGGGTTGGTTCGAGGGCGTGGCAGGTGGGAAAGGACGAGAGTTGGCGGCACAGGGGTCGGTATGGCGGTTGCCGTTGACCACAGTGCGCGGCGTGCCCGGCTTACCGGGGAGTGGCCGGGAGTTGGCGGCACAGGGGTCGGCATGGCGGTCGCTGTTGACCACAGTGTGCGGCGTGCCCGGCTTACCGGGGAATGGCCGGGAGTTGGCAGATTTGACCCGGTCGTTCGTCACCATCGGGCCGCGCCCGATCGGAGCCTGTGCTCGGTCGCTGCTCATATATTCGTTCGAGTGTTCTTCACGCCATTCGAGGGCTGCACCGGGGGGGGGAGGACGGGAACGGGTGGAATAGTTGTGCAGAATGACGCCTGCAAGTCTGCACAGGGCCTTGCGCAGCGCCGCATGCGTCTGTACAGTGGCCGTGAGGACGCATAGTGACCAGAGCAGGTGGAATAGCGAGCTCTGCGGTGTCAGCGGCGCGGCGTGGGGAGAGATCGCCTTTTGACTTCGGCGCCCGCCCGATGGGGCGGCCATTGAATGCCGTTGTCGGGCGGGGCGCCGGGGCGCGTTGCGTTGAGTAGAGGGGTGGCCTCGAGCGAGGTAGAGTTGGCTCGCCCGCACGAGGGGGTGCGCGGCCGTCGAGCGAGGCGGAGTTGGCTCGCCTGTTGGCTCGCCTGTTTGAGGGGGCGCGCAGCCCTCGAGCGAGGCGGAGTCTGCGTTGCGCCTGATCCGGGGGGTCCGGGTCCCTCAAGCGAGGCGAAGACGGGGGTCGCTGCTTGGGTCCCCTCGACAGGTGAGCTTGGACAGCCGTTTTTGGGCCGTGATAGGCAGTGACGGGCCGCGCTGCCCTGGTGGCCCTTCCGGGCTGCCAGTGATTCGGCCTTCCGTGGTTGACGTTTTTTGAGGGTGATTACCCGATGGTTAGGGGACCCCCTGGGTCTATCCCCGACAGTAGCCCCCGAGTCTCTGCCGGACTAAGGGTCAGTCGGGCAGAGGCTGACGGTTCGCGGGATCGTTCCCGGGCATTCTGCGGGGATTACTCCTTCTTGATTGCGCACGTTCTTCCGTGGGGGCGCGCGAGCGCACCCGCGGGTGTAGCCCCCGAGCCCTTGGAGGAGTGAGTTTACTCGTGCAAGGGCTTTGACTCCCGAGGGTTGTGTTATTCGCTCCCCATTCGACGTGGTGGATTGCGGGGATGATACCGATTTATACGGAACTCGGGGGATGGGTCCTGCACGGCTTCGATGTGTTTTGCGCATAGGAGGAGGATATGCTGCAAGGAGCCCCCGAGCCCCTGGCCCGAGCAGGGGCGGTCAGAGGGGCTTCTTGTCTTTGAGTTGCGACCCTCGCTTCCCCTTCGCGGGGGAGAGGGGTGAGGTCATCGTGTAACCCTCAAATTGGGCCACGTACACGGATGCCTCGGTGAGCTGTTAGCGGGTAGTTCAAGTGGACGCCCGTGCCCCGTTCGCTAGGGGTCGGCTCGTGGTCCGGAGACTCGTCCATAAGAGCGCTTGCATAGGTTTGCTAGGTAGGGCTCGGCCCCCTTCGATGGGGGCCGAGGGCGCGGAAGCTCTCCCTCGATGGGATCCCTCGTCTAGCTGCCCATGTCTGGCCTTGAACACAACAGGGGCGTCCCCAAACTTCGCGTTCGGGGTAAAGTCCGTTGAGCACGCCCGAATCGTCCCTGACTCTGTTGATCCGGAGCGCCTGTCGAACCCTTTCGCGGGCCAGGCTTCGTACTCCTGATCAGTGGGGCCTTGCGAAAGGTGCAGGTCGCCCTCGAGCAGCGGGCTTGAGGGTTGGTCGAGCGTGACCGGTAGCCTTCGCATCGCTTAATCTGGGGCGCCCGTCGAACCCTTTCGAGGACTGGGCTTCGAGCCCCTGATTAGTAGCACCCTGCGCCTCGGGGGGGGGGGGCGTCGTTGTCTTACCTTGGAAGGAACCCTTCCGTTCGGTTGTTGACGTTTCGGTTTGCAGGCCTACGCGCGACCGCTGGCGGGCGCGGTCGTGGCTGACGTGGCGCGGAGTGGGCGAGGTGGGGGTAGTGGGCGCACCTGTTTAGGCGGAGTTGGCGTGCGTCGGGGGAGAGGCGAGGTGACAGACGGTCAGGCGCCGCTGCCGCGTCGTTTTGTTTTACTGTGCCGCAGTAAATGTCGTCGCTCACGCATGCCGTTCCTCGGGGTAAGGGGAGGGGGCCTCGGTTGTCATCGATGCGCCACACGCGCCTGGTCTATCGCCAACGGGTTTGTGTGCCGCGGCGAAGACGAACTCGCTCGTTCCCTTATAAAAAGGAAAGCGGGGGGGGGGGGGGGGAAGGGATCACTTATCTTCGCCATTCCCCGCACCAGCTCGCGCCTCTGCTTTTCTCTCGCTTCCGAGTCCGCTAGCTGTTCTCTGCTTATTCCACCCGCCTTCCTCGCCTTCGCTCCCCACTCCGCCGTCTGCCATGGTGGTCATTGAGGGCGTCACCGAGTGGACTCCGTCCACCGCCACCGAACACCTCCTGGAGGGCCTGGTGACCGGCGGGCAGCTCTCGCCCCAGGGCGATCCGGCGCGGCCGGCGGCCAGGGTGCCAAACCCGCCGGCGGGGTACGTGGTGACCTTCATCCGCTTCCACGAGCGGGGCTTCAACGTGCCCGCCAGCCAGTTCATGCGGGGCCTCTGCCACTACTACGGCGTGGAGCTCAACAACTTCGCCGCCAACGCCGTCTCTCAGGCGTCGGCCTTCGTCGGCGTCTGCGAGGGCGTGTTGGGGATCAAGGCGCACTGGGACCGGTGGGTCCACCTCTTCCGCGCCGAGCTCAGCACGTCCGGCGCGGGGAGGGGGGTGCGCCGTTCTACGTGCGCCGATGGCCTTACGCTTGCGCCATTCAAGCCCCGGAAGCACCTGTACCCGACCTGCAGGATGACCACCAACAAAAGCGGCTGGGCCAAGGGGTGGTTCTACCTGCGCAACGACGGCCTGGGGTTGCCGGAGTACACCGGCAAGGTCTTGACGGAGAAGGCCGACTCCTGGAGCTACGGGGTTTCCGGCGACGGTCAGCGGAAGAGGCTCCGCCCCACCATCGACGCCCTTCGTAGTCTGGAGGGGTCGGGTTTGACCGTGGCGCACGTGCTTGCGCACAGCCACCGTCGCCGGCTAGTTCCTCTCATGGAGAGACAGCTCCCTCTGTTCCGGATGATAGAGGGCGCCGACCCGGCGGCAGTGGTGGCCTCGCGTATGCTGCCGGAGCCACTCCTTGAGGAGTACGTCGTCACGAGGGTGCGAACGGCGGTGCACCCCGACACTATACCGAGCGACCTCTAGTCGTTCCGGCTGCGCCCCGATTAAGGCCACGTTTTGTCGGTAAGTCACCATTTTCCTTTTCGAGCTGTGGGATCAATTAACTTAAAATTCCCTTCTTCGATTCGTTGTGATTTTAGGAGGTGAACTGCGGCCTCTACCGCTCCCTCGCGCCGACTCCGGAGGTGCGCGCTTCGAACCGCGCCCGCCGTGACCGGGAGAGGGACGCGAAGGCGGCGAGGAAGGCCAGCAGCCAGAGGAGGCAGGCCCGGCGGGACGCGCACTCGGCGGCGCTTCGCCGGTGGAGGAGGGACGGCGGGACACCGCTGTCGTCCCCAGAGGACTCCCCAGACCCTCCCAGCGAGGAGGAGGAGGAGGAGATCGACGCCGGCGGGGCTCTGCCCGCCAGTGAGGAGGAGGAGATGACCGCGCCGCCGCCGGGGCCGGGCGCGGTGAGCCTCGGCGATGTTGCGCCGGTGGTGGCGTGGACGGCGGTCGCGCCTGCCCGACCCACGGCGCCGCGGGCGCAGGTGACTTCTACCCCTGCTGCGGGCGTGTCGTGCCGCGGCAGATCGGATGCCGAGGGCTCGAGGGGTTCGCAGCCCCCGAGCGGGTTGAGGGGGTCCTCGAGTTCGAGGAGAGCTCCCTCGTCAGGCGGCTCGAAGCGGAAGTTGCAGGCCTTGCAGTTCTGCGTCCGGTAAGCCTCGCTTTGAGCCTTTCTCATGATTTTTCATCCCTGTTTGGTTTTTTACTTCGTAATTTCCATTTTTCCTTTCTGATTTAGCGCTCGGGGTGCTGCCAAGGCCAACCCCAACCTCGCGCCCAAGAAGGCATTGAAGGTCGGAGCGTTGGATTCCCCTCACGCCGGGGGATCGCTTTCGCGCGGGACTCCGCGTCCAGCTGCGACGCCCGCAGTGATGCCGGAAAAGCCGGCGCCGGGGGTGCGAGATTCCTGGCCGACGGAGACGGAGCGGGGGGGGGGGATGCCCCCGATGGTGATTATGGAGCCGGGGCAAGACGCCCCGGTGGTGGACGTGGAGCCTGGGCACGACGCCCCGGTGGTAGAAGTGGAGCCGGGGCACGACGCCCCGGTGATAGAGGTGGGCGAGCAGGGGGGCCGTGCCGCCACCGCGGCCCCTACTGGAAGGAGGCGGGAGGCGGTCGCGCCGGTCGGCAGCACGTTCCTCCTGCCGGCTTTGGGTCACGCACAGGGCGTGGCCCAAGATGACGATGGCGGGCGTGCTCCGCCTACCGGGGTGGCTGCGGCCGAGGTGAAGCGCGCTTTCCTTGGCCCGGGGAGCGGCGGAGTGGGACACGGCCGAGGCGGCGCTACTTCGGGGTCGGCGCGGCCCGAGTCTGGCGGGGCATGGCGGAGGAGAACGAGCTGTGGGCTCGAGCCGAACGGGTCGGGACGGACCTGGAGCGGGCCATCACCGCCGCCGCCGATCTTCATTCCAGGCAAGCGCTGGAACTCTTCGAGGTAACCCCGTGCTTATCCATATTGCTTGGTAATTCATCACTGTTTTTAGTTCATGCCTTATCCTTGATGGTTCTTCATGCAGCTTCTGCGGCAAGAGGCGGTAGACAAGACCGCGTGCATCGTGGACTTGTACGCTGATCTTTGCCGGTACCGTCAGGCGAACCTGGACCTGGGCACGGAGGTGACCCAGCTCACCGCCCGGGTGAGGGAGACGGAGACAGCCGCCCGTGCACACGAGAGCGCCAAGGCTCACGCGGAGCAGGAACGCGATGCCGAGAGAGGCGCGGCGGAGCGGGGAGCCCGGGCTGTGGCCGCGGCGTTGGAGCGGGTCGAGCTCGAGCGCAAGGCACGCAAGGAGGCCGGGACTAGGCTGCTGGAGGCACAGGGCCAGCACCAGCGGGAGCGCGAGGCGCTCACGGCGGAGCGGACGCGACTCGAGCAGGAGCGCAAGGCGCGCGAGGCCACGCAGTCTCAGCTCGCTGAGGCGTCGGCCCGGGCAGAGCAGAAGGCCCAGGAGGCTGAACAGCCGGGCCGCTCACTTCGGGAGAAGGAGGGTGCGCTGGCCACCGCGGAGGACCTGCTCCAGCAGGAGCGCACGACGCTTGCCGAGGCCAGGGCCTTGGTGGAAGATACGGTCTTGTGTTTTCTTAGCTTCTTTGGCTGTTTCTGTGTTGGAGTTCGTTTTGACGTGCTCGATCCTTGTCAGGGCCGCGGAAGGCCGAGGCCGAGAAGGTGGATGAGGTGGTGGCTGTTCAAGCCGCCTACTCCGAGGCTCAGGGGGAGCTCGAGACCCTGAGGGCTGCCGCCGACGCCGCGTGCCGGGACATCCAGTGCGTCGACATCACGTCGGGGTTGCAGTCGGGGTCGTCGTTGCCCAGCCGCCTGAGGTCTTTGAGAGGCTGCGTGGCGGAGCGCCTCGAGAACGCTCTTCACCTTGGTGTGAAGAAGGCACTCGGCATGGTGTCGACCCACTACGCCATCGACCTTGTGGCGATGGCGCGCGGCTACTTTATCGACGCAGATCTGGACGACGACGCCGCCCTTGCTGCCCTTGACGAAGCCGATGACAGTGCCGAGGATGCTGCCACAGCGCTTGCCGCCAAGTTCGGGCGCGAGCTTTTTCCTGGCGAGGATGAAGATGCGCGCGCCAACATCGGGCCTGAGGCCGTGGCCGCCCTCGAAGCCGAGGCTGATCCTGAAGCCGACGCCGTGGCGTCCCTTGAAGAGGCCATCGCCTTGGTGCGTCGTGATGACGATGGTCCTGGGGCCCTCGCATCGGTTCCTTCGTCTGCCACCGCCGAGGCCGCCGCGCCCCCGCAGGAAGGTGAAGCCTGAAAGGTTTAGGCTTAGAGGTCTAGGTGTATCTTAGTTTTTAGGAGACTAGCTCTGTACATAAACTAAGTTTGAATTTCGATTGTGCGCTTCGAACTTGCTTGATTGTTCTATTGTGCTATTGTTGGCTTGGAGAGATTTTGGCCGGGTATTTCGAATCCGCGAGTAATTAAGGCGTGGAGTGGAGAGGGAGATGTCGTATCCCTTCGAGGGCGTAGGCGGTCTCACAGCTCAGCCGGCTCCAGCTTTAGTTAGCTCGCGCCCTGCATCTTTCTAAGCGCTCTGAGTTTTAGCACAATTTTAAAAATGGGACGATTAGGGGGGTAAACCCCCCTGCAGCCCCCGAGGGGGGCTTGGCTCTTATCGAGACTAGGTCGAGAATAGGACCAAGTCCCCCTTATTCATACTGTTAGTAACAATGTTTCCATGTTTTTTGCAAACTTTTCATCGTTGTTAGCTAAGAACATGAAGTATTTACAAGGAATGCCGGGAGTTTTAAGGATAGAAACGACGTAGCTGTTGGATGTTCCAGGCGTTGGTGAAGATCTCGCGCTTTTCGTTTACCAGCTTGTAAGTGCTAGGCTTGAGGACCTTGGCGATGATGAATGGTCCTTCCCACAGTGGAGTGAGCTTGTGGCGCTCTCGATTGTCCTAGCGCAACCTCAGCACCAGGTCCCCTTCGTGGAGGTCTCGACGCCGCACCTTCTGAGCTTGATACCGCCGGAGTGATTGTTGGTAGCGTGCTGAGTGAAGCAACGCCACGTCTCGAGCCTCATCCGCCTGGTCCAGCGAATTCTCGCGGTTCCGCTGGTTTTGTTCTTCTTGGTAGGCCTTAAGCCTCGGAGACCCGTACTCCAAGTCTGTTGGAAGGACGGCCTCGGCGCCGTAAACGAGGAAGAATGGGCTGAAGCCTGTGGCCCTGCTTGGGGTTGTTTTGAGACTCCAAATCACCGATGGTAGCTCAACTACCCATTTCCGGCCAAACTTGTTTAGCTTGTTGAAGATTCTTGGCTTCAGGCCTTGTAGTATCATGCCATTGGCACGTTCTACTTGGCCATTCATTTGTGGATGTGCTACGACCGACAAATCTACGCGAATGTGATGGTCGTCGCAGAACTCCAAGAATTTCTTGCCGATGAACTGGGTGCTGTTGTCGGTGATGATTGAGTTGGGTACCCCGAATCAGTGGATGATGTCGGTGAAAAACAACATGACCTGCTCAGATCTGATGCTGGTGATGGCTCGGACCTCGATCCACTTCGAAAACTTGTCGATGGCCACCAACAAGTGGGTGAAGCCCCTAGGCGCTGGGCGGAAAGGCCCCACGAGATCCAACCCCCAGACCACGAAAGGCCATGTTACAGGGATGGTCTGTAGGGCGTGCGCCGGGAGATGCATCTTTCGTGCGTAGAATTGGCACCCTTCGCAGGTGCGCACGACTTCGTTCGCGTCGGCTATGGCGGTAGGCCAGTTAAAGCCTTGCCGGAATGCGTTACCCACGAGGGTACGCGGCGCCGCGTGGTGTCCGCACACCCCGGAGTGGATGTCGCGGATCAACTGCTTTCCCTCGGGGACGGGGATGCATCGCTGCAGAATTCCCGAGGTGCTGCGTTTATACAGTTCGCCGCCGACCGAGACAAAGGTCTTGGCCCTTCTGGCGATGCGGCGCCCCTCGGTCCGGTCCGAGGGCAGTCTTGAGGGCCCCGGCCCTTTGTTCGAAGTTGACGGAGGGTTGGTCGAGGTCGCGGGCGAAGATGTTCGGAGGAACGGTGACTCGCTCTGACGCGATCTTGGCCAGCTGATCCGCTTCCTCATTGTATTTGCGCACGATATGGTTCAGCTCGAGGCCATAGAATTTGTCCTCGAGGCGGCGAACCTCATTGCAGTATGCCTCCATCTTTTCATCGCGGCAGATTGCGTTCTTCATCACTTGGTCGATGACCAGCTGAGAATCTCCCCGGACGTCGAGGCGTTTGACGCCGAGGTCAATGGTGATGCGTAACTCGGCGATGAGGGCTTCATACTCCGCCATGTTGTTCGACGCCGGGAAGGGCAAGAGAACCACGTATCGGACGTGCTCCCCGAGGGGTGAAACGAAGAGGAGGCCCGCGCCTGCCCCAGTTTTCATCACTGTCCCGTCGAAATACATGGTCCAGCACTCGGCTTGGATCTATGGCGGTGGAAGTTGGACGTCGGTGTTGGCACTCCTTACGATCCAATATCAGAATTGAGAATCCTGATACTGGGGTAAGGTGTGTTTCAGTGGTTTTCCGTATGGCTTAGTAAAATATAGAAATATTCTGCAAGCGCACAGAATCACCGCTGTAGCACTTCACCTGGGAGTATCCCGAGTTATCATAATTTATATTTCCGCAGGGAAGCTTTGGCAAGATTACTAGTGAACAGATATTCGAGACTATCAGAGAAGGGTACACGACTAGACAAGACAGGGGATAACGGTATTGGATAGGAGTGGATATACCGGACACACAGCTCAAGGGATACTCAGGTAAGGGAGAGAAGAGATAGATAGCTGGGACGACAACGAGAAGAGATAGAGGACTCCTGGATACTTTATCTACCTATGTCACTCTAGCTTAGAGATACAGCGGCTACAGAGCCAGCACTAGGAGATCTGGGATAACTCTAATGTCTTAGCATCGAGACAAGGGAACCGGTGGACACGCATAAAGAGATGAGAAGGGGTGCCACTATTTCCCCACTGGGGGATCCTACGGACCAGAACTAACGTGATGGGCTACGAAGACCGAAAGGGCTGTCACCACCTCCGGGCTACCACCTCCATTGCGACGGGAATAAACTAAGGCCACCGACTAGTCTAGGAACCACTCCTACACTAGGCAACGACTACTTACTCTGCTAGCAAGAACAAGCAACCTTGTCAATACTATTAGTGACAATTCACCTCCAGTATCAAGCAAGATCGAAGAACCAGCCAAGACAAAGACTTAAACAAGACTACAAGCACTAGAACTATAATTGACTATAGTCTAAACAAGATATAATTGGAACTAGGATAAAGTAGAAGCAAGATATAAATGACAAAGGCAAAGTGATAAAGATAACTATATTGATAACTCAAAGTCTTGCAAAAGGAAAAGGTAAAAGATACAAGAGCTTATACCAGAGCTTCTGAAGACGACTCCGGAACCTCCGAGGCACAGCTCGACTCAACTCTAACTCCCAACTAAACTATCCTAACTCTACTAGAATGAAAGTGGAAATGAGTGCTCCTTGGCTTGGTGTGTGTGAAACCGGGCATTGGACCCTTGTATTTATAGCTAAACAGGTCGGTGGAGCTTGAGTAGCAGCCAAGGGATTGAGGAGGCGGTGCCCGACCAATTCGGCCGAATCCTCCGGTTCGGCCGAACTGCCCAGTTCGGCCGAACCGTGGGATGCACCGACCTTTGCTCCCACGGCCTAGATGTGCTCCTGGAAGGCGGTGCTGGCTTGGGGGCGGTTCGGCCGAAGGCCTCAGTTCGGCCGAGCTGGGCCCGGCAGCCCCCCTGCACCGCCTCTCCTCCTGGGCCTTCCTGGGCTGCTCTGGATAGATGTAGTCCGTGTGCTTCTGTTGTTTTAGCCCAGAGATGATGTGGCAGTAGCCCAGGATGAGTTGGCGGTCACCCACGTATCGTGTGATGTGTTCGCTTGGTCATTGTTGACGTGGACGACTCCCGGTGGTCTGCTTGGCAAGGGGGGTATCCGGCCGAACGTAGTCGTTCGGCCGATTTGGTCATTTCCGGCCCCAATAGCACATATTTGTCGTAGTTGTACCTGCACAAGTGACACTCACCAAAACTCGTGGAACTTCATTAGAAATAAAACCTAAGTACATGGAATGTTGCATATAACCTCATTTATTCCCGAGTATTGGTGGTCGGATTTGGGCTGTAACAACCGCCAACAAGCTCCCCCAAGCTTAGCTCTTTGCTCGTCCTCGAGCAAAGATATAAACTTAGGCTCGGTGGATCAGGAGTTGCTACAATGTCATTTCTTTTGCAGGTAACTTATAAACAACTAGTTTTCAAAAAAACTTGAATCATAGGCAAAGTTTCAAATCACCTTTTTACCTATGGGGGTTATAGCAATCTCCTTATCTTGGGCGGTTGAAAGGGTGAACAGTTTAAACTCAGTTTTATTCCACTCTACTGTTTTCAGGATCCCATCTCGGAGTTTTTCATAAGTTTTGAAAACTACAAATTGTTCCTCATTGGCACACTCAATCACTCAAGTGTATTTGAATCCTCACCAAAGGCTTGTGCCTTCTTTTTCATCCTAACATCTAATATGGCTTTTTGTGTGGCTCAGGGACAAAGGATGAAGGCATGCATGCATCTTATATTTTGCTAAGTCAAAGACCGGATCTCTGAGGAGACAAATCATATATTAAGATCGAGACGTGCAAGTGTGTGGGTATGAGTGGAGTGGCATATGGTGGAATGGTGGAATGGAATGGGATATGGTGGGATGGTGGAATATGGTGAAATGGAATATGATGGAACTCCTTTAATGAATTTCCCTCTCCTTGATTTATTTTCGAGAACGTGGGCTATCTTTTACTCTCATATTTTTGCCATGCCACTTGGCATGCTTATCTTTTTCTCTTTCTTTTTTGTGGATGGATGATGGCAAATGTTTGCTAACTCCCAGTGTAGGAATTGCCAGTGAGAGGTGGTGTGTGTACGTGGGTCTCGATCTTTAAGAATATGAAAGCTTCACTCAAAGGTCACAACAATTTGACAAAGCTCACTAAGATAACAGACAACATATGAGTAGAAATTTTCAACTAAGCTTATCATATGGCTCTGGTAGGTATTTTGACCAATGAGGAACTTGTTTTATTTTGAAAGCATAAATTTCCGAGATTTTCCCCGTACTAACAGCAGAATAGAATTTAACCAAATTCTCACTATATCAATCCCCACAACAACTTAGACTTGGAATAAAGCATGTGCTCCCACAAGGTTTTCAGGATCATTTTTACTCATGCCAAATAACTCAAGCATAATCTAGCAACTAGTTGAAACAAGGTACTTGCAAAATTAATGATAGAGCAACTATTCATCATTTCCAAGGTGAGAGGCATATGATTCATTCCATGCATAGTTGGGAGTTATTTAATTCAAGGGAAATTTTGTTTAAGGGAAATATTTTTGGTATTTTCATTTTTTTTGAATGCAACCTATCATGAAGGGAAATGAAAGGGAAATTAAATGATCAAAGTGCTGGATAAATCGGGACATACCTGGTGGGGGTCCTCCCCCAAGCTTGGACTTTTACTGGTAAGGGTTGAGCCTTGAAAGGTACTGGCTCAGCTGTTCCGCTTGTTTGTGGACGTCGTGCTGGATAGACGCCACCATCCCGCTATTCTCTTGATGGTACTAAGAATGGCGAGCTAGTGTGTCCTGAATCTCTCGGGTACGGTCGTCGATGAGCTCGACTCGGTCGGAGATGTAGGACAACTCCCGGCCGTAGTCGAAGCGTGCGGACTGTGAGTATCCGGGGTAGTATGGCTGGGAGGCACTATCGTACCCTCCTCCATACCCACTACCGGACCACTCAGAGTCCGTGTCCTGGCCGTAGTCCCAGCGTCCTGAGGTGAAGTAGTTCGGCTCCTGGTGTTGCCCGGAGCCTCCTGCTCCGGACGCCCCAGCGCCGGTGTACATGTCGTAGGTGGCCTCAAAAGCGGACGTGTGTCGATGCGGCATTTGTGGTGCATCTCCCGGCTCCTGTGAGGTGGCGAGCCCAGCATCACGCCTGGCTCGTCCCCTCGTGACGGGTCCGTCACCTGCAACGCTGTGCCGAGCGGGCTCTCTTCAAGGTGGAGAGTCGTCCGACTCGGTCCTCAACTGAAGAGTTAGTTTCGGAGTGGTATACAACCTTAGTGCTGCACAAGGCAAAGGCACTTCAGTTGTATAGCCACGGTAAATCTTTGCCAGCGTTGCGTCAGTCGTTCGCCGTATCATGTGGGCTTGCACGAAGTGCTCGGCATCCATGACGGAACGCGCTGTCTCGATGTACGTGAGCCGGGCGCCTTGAAGGACGCCCAGGTGGTTAGCGAGGCGAGTGACTAGAGAAGTCATCGCCATGCTACCCGCACGAGAAATATGAGACAGCCAGTGACCAACCAAGTCTTTCACAGGTGAATAGGGAATCTGCTTGATCATGGCAAAAAGAACCCGCAACTCGATGGTGTTGACAGGGCGCAAATCTGCCCGGGGGAATACCGTCATAGACACCCAACAATGCATGAAACGCAAAGTGGGGTTATGAATGTTGTTCGTGCGTGGCGCATGACAGTTGGTATCCCCTGAAATCTTTTTCCAAAATGCCACCCGGTCAAATCTTTTAAGCGCTTTGTTCGGGCCTAAAGAACAACGACTCGAAAATCCGAGACCCGAACTAAAATCCCTCCAAGAGCAGAAGAACTCTTGGTTGAAGAACCAAAAACAAATCCCCCCAGTTTCAGAAACCAAAGTCGAGAGAAATTCAAGGGTGAGCAGGTACGAACCTTCTTCGTTGATGTGCCAGAAATTCTCCCAGCCAATGGCCTGGAAAATTTCCGTAAACTCTACGTCCATCCCCGTGTCCTTGAGCAAATCTTGCTCAAACACACGGGTGTGCTCGAACTCCTTCAGTCGAAGCTCGTTGAAGGTGTTCCGCTCCCATTCTGTTCTAAGGTTGATGTCACTCTCGCTTAGGAGCTGCCTGGCTGGGGGCGTGGCATGGCCCCATCCCGAGCCGGCTGCTCCGTGCTCATCCGTGTCCATCCGGCTCAAGCCTCGGGACGGAGCTGGGGAACTCCCAGCATCGTCCAATCGTCGGCCTAGCCGGGCGGAACGACGGAGCGAAGTGAAGAACTTCAACATGATTCCTGCAAAAGGTTAGTGCAACAACAACTACCCGAAGGACTGGATATAGATATAGTTAGCACAAGAAAATCAACTCAGTCATTCGAGATAGTTAGTCGTTCTTGCGGGGTTGAAAACCACCACAAAAGGTTAGTCGTTCTTGTGGGTGTCGGTGACCACCACAAAATCGTCCAGAAATTCAGCACAAGATCACAACAAAAGCAAATATTTTTGGGATTTTCTAGTGATGCAAGTGAACCAAAACTTGAGCAAGAACTTGAGCAAGCACTAGAGCAAAGAACTTGAGAGGGAGAGAAAGAGCTTCCTAGCAGAAATTTCAGAATGTATGAGTGTGTGAATGGTCCAAGGAAGCAAGGAAGCTTGGCCAGCAATTTATAGGCCGAGGGGAGGCAGGTCCCTGATTCGGCCGAACTGGGTGGTTCGGGCGAACCAGGCCCTGGTGGCCAGGCCACTCCTCCCTGAGTGGAGCACTTCCTCTTGCTTTGATTCCATGAAATTTTGTGTGGCCAACAATTTTCAAGGACATGTCTAGTGGATTTTAGTGGTAGGTAAGATGGTAATGTGACATGACCAAAGTGGAAATTAGTGGAGTCATCCCCATGCTGCCATGTTTCTGATAATTGGTGAATGTGCAGCCATTTTTAGTGGGGTAGACATGTTTGTTGCTGGTTGGTGGTGATCGTAAATAATTGGAGATGTTCTAGAAGGGATGAAAATGATAAAAGTTACCAATTACATCCACCCTAGTTAAAAATTTCAGCATGTGTCCAATTATTTAAACCAAGCTTGCAAAATTTTCTACTATCTCTCAAATTAATTACTCAAGTGGTTCATTATTTTGAAAAGGGAAACATGCAAATGCAATTGAGAATTAAAAATTGGAAGGGAAATATGGGATACATACCGGTTTTCCTCGCGGCGAGAGCTCAGCTTTTAAGTCCGCGAGCGGGACTTCTCCTGTCTTCATTTGTTCTTGTCATCGTCCGGTCCCGGAGTGGATGACTCGGACGATGCAACCTTCTTCCGCCACATTTTCTTGTTCTTCTTCTTCGGTGTCGGTGGCGGTGGGATCGACGTCTCTGGAGAATTCCAGAGAGCTTGTTCTTCCTCGTATTTCTTTACAAGGAAATCTATCTCTTCTGCACTTGTCGGTTTTGTCGGCTCGTTCCACTTGAGCTGCTCGACACCGAGTATTTCCAGCTCTCCATTAATGAGAGCCTTAAGGAAACACTCGGCGCTCCTCTGCTCCGGTGTGAGTGGCTCTGTCTTCTTCTCTTCCCGGGGTTGAAATTTGAAGTAAGTCAACCTTCCGTCAATACGGAACGAGATTTCTCTCACATCCATATCGATGCTAGCCCGGGTGGTGTTCAAGAATGGTCGGCCCAACACAAGGGGAAACGAATGCTCGTTCCCCATGTCGAGGACAACAAAGTCCATAGGGACATATCGTCCCCAGATCCGGACCGGTACATTCTCGATCACCCCCTCGGGGTAGCGGCTGGTTGAGTCCGCAAGCTGTACCTGGGCAGTAGTAGGTGACAAAGTAGGGTAGCATAATTTCTTAAATAATACCTTAGACATGATGTTTACGCTTGCCCCTAGATCGCAGAGTGCATCATCAATGCGACGATTCCAGATTGAGCACTGAATGATGGGCACTCCGGGATCTTCCTTCCTGTCCGGAGAGGTCTTGATGATTGCCCTTTTTGCAGCTCTCGGCAGGTAGGTCCATCTTGGTGTCAGCACTTGGATACGTGTGACCTTTCCTGCGTGGTTAGTGCGGAATACACTACGAGACATCTTACCCTGCCTGGTAGTGATGGAATTCACTGTCTCGATGGAAGGCTCGGGTTGCCCCGGAATCTTCCCCGATTCAGTGACAGGAACAGCAGCGGCTAACTGAGCGACTTGAGTTTCTATCATTTTATTAAAGCTCAGTTGACTTTTGATAGCAGAAGAGAATGATTCCAACCTAGAGTCTATGCTTTCCAGAGTTTTATCATTAGCAGCAAGCTTTTTATTGATGTTTTCAGTTATTTTCATCTGGCCAAACACAAGATCTCTAAGAGACGGCTGATTATTGAAATTGCTGGAATTGAAATTGTTACCTTGTTGAGGCCTCTCAAAAGGGAGGTTTGGGCGCGGATTCCAGCCCTGGTTGCCGTAGTTGTTCGGTCGGTACCCGTTGTTGTTGGAGTTGTTGACGTAGTGGGCATCTTCTTGCGTTTCGGGGCAGTCATTCCCTGAATGGCCAGTGTTGCCACAGACTTTGCAGGTCATGCGAGCGTCCATGGCTTGCACCATTTCTTGAGCAGGGGCCTCTAGTTTCTTCATCAGGAGGTCCATCTTGGCAGCGAGCATGTCCAGAGCTTCAACTTGGTGAACTCCTCGGGTCTTTGGTTGAGTCAGGTCATCGGACCAACCTTGGTTCTCGACCATCTTCTCTATGAGGGCCCTCGCACGACTCTCCTCAAGAGAGAAGAACGAGCCTCCAGCAGCAGCATCCAGGTACTCACGGGCAGAATTTCTCAGCCCGTGATAGAAAGTTTGGATTATGAACCAACTCTGCATACCATGGTGAGGACAAGCAAAAATATAGTCCTGGAGGTGATCCCATGCCTCCGGGACTGTTTCATCTTTTAGCTGCTGGAAACTAGCTATTTTGTTCCGGAGGGCGTTGGTTTTCCCAACCGGAAAGAATTTTAGCAAGAAAGCGCTAGTGCATTTATCCCAGGTTTCTATTGCTTCGCGGTTAGCATAAAACCATTGTTTTGCCTTGCCTAATAATGAGAATGGAAATAAACGAAGGCGAATGGCATCGATACTTACTCCGCGAATGGTGAAGGTGTTGCAAATCTCCAGGAAATGCTGGAGACGAGCATTGGCATCTTCGTGTGGCTTGCCGTAGAATGGGCTAGCCTGTACCATGTTGATGAGGGCTGGCTTCAACTCGAAGCTACCATCTCCGACTGGCGGAGCTGGTCCGATACGTACGTTCTCGCTTGATGGAGCAGAGAACTCACGGATCGTCTTGGTTGCCATCCTCGATGTAGCCTGGTCAACGACGGGAAGGACTGGGTTCGTCGGAAGGAATTGCTTCTGAGGAGGTACAACACGAGGTCGTACTTTCCTCACAAATGACTCCGGATTTTCTTGGAAGTTTGACGGTAGTTGGAAACCAGTCATGCACTGCTCTGCTCCACAAGGACCAACGAACAGACCAAGGATAAACCTGCTTGAGTAGCGGTACTCAACTAAGATAGCTCAAGATAAAAGTTCAAAAATGATCTAGCCAAAGACTTCCCCGGCAACGGCGCTAGAAATGCTTGTTGGCACTTCTTACGATCCAATATCAGAATTGAGAATCCTGGTACTGGGGTAAGGAGTGTTTCAGTGGTTTTCCTTATGGCTTAGTAAAATATAGAAATATTCTGCAAGCGCACAGAATCACCGCTGTAGCACTTCACCTGGGAGTATCCCGAGGTATCGTAATTTATATTTCCGCAGGGAAGCTTTGGCAAGATTACTAGTGAACAGTTATTCGAGACTATCAGAGAAGGGTACACGACTAGACAAGACAGGGGATAACGGTATTGGATAGGAGTGGATATACCGGATACATAGCTCAAGGGATACTCAGGTAAGGGAGAGAAGAGATAGATAGCTGGGAGGACAACGAGAAGAGATAGAGGACTCCTGGATACTTTATCTACCTATGTCACTCTAGCTTAGAGATACAGCGGCTACAGAGCCAGCACTAGGAGATCTGGGATAACTCTAATGTCTTAGCATCGGGACAAGGGAACCGGTGGACACACATAAAGGGATGAGAAGGGGTGCCACTATTTCCCCACTGGGGGATCCTACGGACCGGAACTAACATGATGGACTACGAAGACCGAAAGGGCTGTCACCACCTCCCGGCTACCACCTCCGTTGCGACGGGAATAAGCTAAGGCCACCGACTAGTCTAGGAACCACTCCTACACTAGGCAACGACTACTTACTCTGCTAGCAAGAGCAAGCAACCTTGTCAATACTCTTGGTGACAATTCACCTCCAGTATCAAGCAAGATCGAAGAACCAGCCAAGACAAAGACTTAAACAAGACTACAAGCACTAGAACTATAACTGACTATAGTCTAAACAAGATATAATTGCAACTAGGATAAAGTAGAAGCAAGATATAAATGACAAAGGCAAAGTGATAAAGATAACTATATTGATAACTCAAAGTCTTGCAAAAGGAAAAGGTAAAAGATACAAGAGCTTATACCAGAGCTTCTGAAGACGACTCCGGAACCTCCGAGGCACAGCTCGACTCAACTCTAACTCCCAACTAAACTATCCTAACTCTACTAGAATGTAAGTGGAAATGAGCTCCTTGGCTTGGTGTGTGTGAAACCGGGCATTGGACCCTTGTATTTATAGCTAAACAGGTTGGTGGAGCTTGAGTAGCAGCCAAGGGATTGAGGAGGCGGTGCCCGGCCAATTCAGCCGAATCCTCCGGTTCGGCCGAACTGCCTAGTTCGGCCGAACCGTGGGATGCACCGACCTTTGCTCCCATGGCCTAGATACGCTCCTGGAAGACGGTGCTGGCTTGGGGGCGGTTCGGCCGAAGGCCTCAGTTCGGACAAACTGAGCCCGGAAGCCCCCCTGCACCGCCTCTCCTCCTGGGCCTTCCTGGGCTGCTCTGGATTGATGTAGTCCGTGTGCTTCTGTTGTTTTAGCCCAGAGATGACATGGCAGTAGCCCAGGATGAGGTGGCGGTCGCCCACGTGTCGTGTGATGTGTTCGCTTGGTCATTGTTGACGTGGACGATTCCTGGTGGTTTGCTTGGCTAAGGGGGGTAACCGGCCGAACGTAGTCGTTCGGCCGATTTGGTCATTTCCGGCCCCAATAGCACATATTTGTCGTAGTTGTACCTGCACAAGTGACACTCACCAAAACTCGTGGAACTTTATTAGAAATAAAACCTAAGTACATGGAATATTGTATATAACCTCGTTTATTCCCGAGTATTGGTGGTCGGATTTGGGCCGTAACGACCACCAACAGTCGGTCCACTCAGCGACGAAATCCGCTAAGGTTTGCGATTTTATCGCTTTTTGCGGTGCGTAGGAGAGAGATTCTCCCACGAGCTCCATCGACCACTTCGCTATCCTACCCGAGACGTCCGAGTTGCGGACTATCTCCCCCAAAGGGAAAGATGAGACCACGGTGACCGGGTGAGCCTCAAAGTAGTGTCGCAGCTTTCGTCGCGCGAGCACTACAGCGTAGATTAGCTTCTGAATCTATGGGTACCGCGCCTTTGTCTCGGTCAGTACCTCACTGACGTAGTACACCGGCCTCTGGACCGGCAGAGCGTGTCCCTCCTCCGTCCTTTCCACGACGATGACGGCGCTGACAACTTGCGTTGTCGCAGCCACGTACAGGTAGAGGGGCTCGCTGTTCTGCGGCGGCGTGAGGATCGGTGCGCGTACGAGCGACGCTTTTAGCCCGTCGAGGGCTTTTTGGGCTTCGGGGGTCCATGAAAAGTGTTCGTGCTTTTTTAGGAGCCGGTACAAAGGTAAGCCTTTTTCACCAAGTTGAGAGATGAAACGGCTGAGAGCCGCGAGGCAGCCTAGTACCTTTTGCACCCCCTTGAGGTCCCGGATTGGCCCCATCCGTTCCAGGGCCGAGACTTTTTCGGGGTTGGGTTCGATGCCTCATTGGGAGACGATGAAACCCAACAGCATGCCTCGCGGCACCCCGAACACGCATTTCTCCGGATTTAATTTTACCCCGTTTGCCCGGAGGCAACCGAATGCGATTTGCAAATCGTTTACCAGATCGTCCGCCTTTCTGGTTTTTACAACGATATCGTCTACATATGCCTCAACGGTTCGCCCGATGTGGCTTCCGAAAACGTGTTGCATACATCGCTGGTATGTAGCTCCAGCGTTTCGGAGGCCAAACGGCATAGTGTCATAGCAAAACATGCCAAACGGGGTGATGAAAGAAGTCACGAGCTGGTCGGACTCTTTCATCTTAATCTGATGATAACCGGAATAAGCATCAAGAAAGCATGGCAATTCACACCCAGTGGTGGAGTCTACTATCTGATCTATTCGAGGCAAAGGGAATGGAACCTTAGGGCATGCTTTGTTTAAACCGGTATAATCTATGCACATGCACCATTTCCGTTTTTCTTCCAAACTAGAACAGGATTAGCAAGCCAGGTTGGGTGAAATACCTCTTTGATGAACCCGGCCTGCAGAAGCTTGTGCACCTCCTCCCCGATGGTGCGGCACTTTTCCTCGTTGAACCGCCGCAGTCGTTGCACCACCGGCTTGGAGTGAGGCTGGATGTCGAGGTAGTGCTTAGCGACCTTCCTCGGGACACCCGGCATGTCCGAGGGTCTCCACACAAAGATGTCGGCATTGGCGCAGAGAAAGTCGACGAGCACCGCTTCCTATTTGGGGTCGAGGGTGGTGCTGACCCTCAACGCCTTGCCCTCGGGGCATTGGGGTCGAGGGGCACCGCCTTGGTGTGCTATGCGGCCTCGAAGGTGCCCGCGTGCCTTTTGGCAGAGTCGATGGCCTCGTTCGCCATCTTCTCCAAGTCTGCCACCAGGGTCTCACTGTAGGCGAGCGCCTCCGCGCCCTCGACACACTCGACATCACAGGCGTAAGCATGCTCGTACGACGATCCCACGGTGATGACACCCTTTGGCCCCGGCATCTTCATCTTGAGGTAGGCGTAGTTGGGGACCGCCATGAACTTGGCGTAGCACGGACGCCCGAGAATGGCGTGGTACGCTCCTGGGAATCCCACCACCTCAAAGGTGAGGGTCTCCCAACGAAAGTTGTCGGGGGTGCCGAAGCAAACGGGCAGGTCGATCTGCCCGAGGGGTTGGACCCGTTTCCCCGGTGCGATGCCGTGGAACGGTGCCTTGCTTGGCCTTAGTTGGTTCGTGCCGATGCCCATGAGCTCTAAGGTGCGGACGTAGAGGATGTTGAGGCTGCTGCCCCCGTCCATTAGCACCTTGGAGAATCGTGTGTTGCCGATGATGGGGTCAACGACAAGTGGATAGCGACCCGGATTCGGGACATAGTCCGGGTGGTCCTCGCGGCCGAAGGAGATGGTCTCGTCCGACCAGGCGAGGTAAGTTGGCGTCGCGGGGTGAACGGAGAAGACCTATCGACGTTCACGTCTTTGCTCTCGGGACGTCACGTTCACTGTGGGCCCCCCTACGACGAAGAAGACATTCTCCACATAGGGGAACTCGTTGTTGCCGCCATCGCCCGCACACTTCTTCGGGCCATCCTCCTTCGCGGAGGTGCGCTTGTAGTAACCCTTAATCATATCACACTGTTCGAGGGTGTGGCTGACAGGGCCCTTATGGTACGGGCATGGCTTCTTCGGCATTTCGTCGAACAGGCCTCCCCCCTAAGGGGGGCCTCGAGGGCCTTTACGGCCTTGCTCGACCGCGAGAGCCTCGTCAGAGTCCTCGCCCGGCTGCTGCTGCTGCGCGGCTTGCCGAGGCTTCTTGCCCTTGCCACCTCGTTTCTGCTTTTTAGCCTTTCCCTTGGACTTGCTTCCCTCCGCGGGCAGCCCCTTCGCGCGCTTCCCCTTGGTCTTGCCGTCGAAAATTGCCCCAACAGCCTCCTCTCCAGAGGCGAAGTTGGTAGCGATGTCGAACAGCGCGTTGACGCTGGTGGGATGGTTTCGCCCCAGCTCGCGCACCAGCTCCTGACAAGTCGTGCCTTCGAGGAAGGCGTGGATGATTTCAGAGTCACCCACGCTCAGTAGCTCGGTGCAGCGCTTGGAGAAGCGGCGGATGAAGTCTCTCAGCGGTTCATCGGCCGCCTGCCGGCACCCGCGCAGGTCCCAGGAGTTTCTGGGCCACACGTACGTGCCCTGGAAGTTACCCACGAACATCCTGACCAGGTCGTCCCAGTCGTGGATCTGGTTCGCGGGTAGGTGTTCGAGCCATGTCCGCGCCGAGTCCGCGAGATGAAGCGGAAGGTTGCGGATGATCATAGAATCGTCGGTGGCCCCGCCCAATTGGCAAGTCAGGCGGTAGTCGTTGAGCCACGTCTCGGGTTTTGTCTCGCCCGAATACTTGGTAATGGTGGTCGGCTGACGAAAGCGCGACAGGAGGGCGGCCGAACGGATCTTCCGGCTGAACACAGGGGTTCCCAGGGGTTCCGGCGTCGGGCTTTTGTCCTCCTCGCTGTCATAGCGACCCCCTCGTCAGGGGTGCCTACTGCGGGGAGGCGCCGCGTCCTGCCTCTTCTTGTTCTGGATGTTGCGCGCGTCGCCGTCGTTGATGGCACCTCGTGTGTCCACGAGTCGGTCCTTCGCGGACCTCCTCGTTTCGCGGTCGCCGGTCATGAGCGCCTTCCGGTCATTCATTGGATGGTGGGGCGTCCATGCGCCCCTCGGCGGGGTATGGACAGACTGTTCCTTATCCCGCCTGCTTCCTCCGGCTCTCGAACTGGCCTGGTGGCGCATGCGGGAGGCGAAACTTTCTGCCTGTTGAACGGACGCTTCTTCGACAAGGGCCTGCACCTGGCGCCGCATGTCGCGCGCCTCCGGCGTTGATGGTTCGGGCATGGCCCGAATCAGAGTCACTGCGGCGACGAGCTTCTGGCTTGCCCGCGGCAGCATAGCAGGGCTGGGGTCGTTGCCATCATTCATGATGCGCGCTTGAGCGATGCGCCCGGCGGCCAGCGCATGTTCGCCGCGCTCGGGCTGCCGGGCTTCCAGAGCTGCG
Source organism: Echinochloa phyllopogon (assembly GCA_033239725.1). Classification (NCBI taxonomy): domain Eukaryota; kingdom Viridiplantae; phylum Streptophyta; class Magnoliopsida; order Poales; family Poaceae; genus Echinochloa; species Echinochloa phyllopogon. Next base: position 13,222,270 of record BTCW01000015.1, on the reverse strand, counting down.
CGCAGCTCCTGTACCTGCTGGCGCTCCTGTCGGAGCCTGGCTTCCAGCTCTTGTGCCTGCACGAGCTGTGCCTGCGCGAGTGCGGCTTTGCCCGATGGCTCGGCGGGCGCTGGAGGCGGTTCATCGTGCCCGGCCCCGTCGCGCGTTTCTTCATCTTCTCCCACGGACTCTACTTCGCCGTCGAGGACGAAGCATTCCCGCGTGGGGTCGTATTCCCCTTCGCTGGAATCGTTGGAACAGGTGAGGCAGAAGTCCGCAATGGCCTGGAAGGTGGTAAGGCCTTCGCGGTCGCGGAGCCCGGAGTAGTCCAAGCCTGGGTGCTCCTGTCCGCGCACACTTTCCCCGTCGTCCGACTCGGGCTGGGACCCGCCGGGCGAGGAAACGTTGAGGTCGCGGATCGAACCCAGCTGGTGACCCGGCGAACCCTCTTGCGCGTCCAGGTTGGCGCTGATTGCCGCGGAGTAGGTTGCGGCCGCGTTGCTCACCCCGTGCGGGAGCTGCGCCGGCCCGGCCGCATTCTACCAGCGTGCTCCCTCCGCGGGAGCCGCTGGTGGGGGTGCGCCCCTCTGTAATGCGGCAGCGGGCTGGAGCAGCAGGTGTGCGTCCCAATCGGGGAGGACGACGCGTGGGGCAACGCGCCATTCCACGCGAATCTGTAGCTCGTGCAGTCTTCGACGTCTCCTGAGCCGGGGCGGCGTTGGCGGTGCTGGGGTAATGGTCATCATGGAGGCCCTCACCGGTCGCTTCGAACTCCAGGCTCCCAAACATGATCCGGTACCCGCACGGAAGCGGGCCGGGGGACCTCGTGGCGGATCGTGGCGACATGGCTTTGGCGTGGCTTGCCATCAAGGGAACTGATCGGGTGAAGCGGGTTGATCACAGCGCTCCCCCTGCTTGGCGCGCCACTGTTGGTGCTGAGATTGGGCGGCCAATCCTCAGCGCCACACAGAATGCGCTGTGTCCCGTCCCATGACGGTTGATGCAAGAGCTAGCACGGTGAGACAAGGGTTTATCCTGGTTCGGACCGTGAGGTCGTACATCCAGCAAAGTGCGCTCGTGGCGCTGTACTATCTTGCACCGGAGTGCTTGCAGTGGGGGGCTACAAGCGAGGTGGGAGAGGAGAAGGAGTCTCCAAGTCCCTGAAAGTGAGTGTGAAAGTGATTGAGGCGAGTGCCAATATCGTGTGAAGCGGTGATCGTGCCTGCGTCCGTCTGTCTGTCTGTCTCTTTCTCTCGCTCCCTTCCTCCTTTTATAGGCCAAGGAGAGAGAGGGGAGGAGGGGCTTACAAGTACAAGTACAGCGTGTGCTACAGGGTCGCGCACTGGAGAGCATGGCGCCGGGCGTGCGGTCGTCCTTGACCCTGGCAGGGGATTTATGGCGAGCTCCGGCTTCTGCGGGTGTCACGGTCGTCCCCGCGCTTGTCCTGGAGTGCTTTCGAGGGGTGGCGCCGCCGTAATCCGCGCCCAGCTGCCTGCTGCGGGTTGGTTCGAGGGCGTGGCAGGTGGGGAAGGACGAGAGTTGGCGGCACAGGGGTCGGTATGGCGGTTGCCGTTGACCACAGTGCGTGGCGTGCCCGGCTTACCGAGGAGTGGCCGGGAGTTGGCGGCACAGGGGTCAGCATGGTGGTCGCTGTTGACCATAGTGTGCGGCGTGCCCGGCTTACCGGGGAATGGCCGGGAGTTGGCGGATTTGACCCGGTCGTTCGTCACCATCGGGCCGCGCCCGATCGGAGCCTGTGCTCGGTCGCTGCTCATATATTCGTTCTAGGGTTCTTCACGCCCATTCGAGGGCTGCACCGGGGGGGGAAGGACGGGAGCGGGTGGAATAGTGGTGCGGAATGACGCCTGCAAGTCTGCACAGGGCCTTGCACAGCGCCGCATGCGTCCGCACAGTGGCAGTGAGGACACATAGTGACCGGAGCAGGTGGAATAGCGAGCTCTGCGGTGTCAGCGGCGCGGCGTGGGGAGAGATCGCCTTTTGACTTCGGCGCCCGCCTGATGGGGCGGGCATTGAATGCCGTTGTCGGGCGGTGCGCCAGGGCGCGTTGCGTTGAGTAGAGGGGTGGCCTCGAGCGAGGCGGAGTTGGCTCGCCCGCTCGAGGGGGTGCGCGGCCCTCGAGCGAGGCAGAGTTGGCTCGCCTGTTGGCTCGCCTGTTTGAGGGGGCGCGCGGCCCTCAAGCGAGGCGGAGTCTGCGTTGCGCCTGATCCGGGGGGTCCGGGTCCCTCGAGCGAGGCGAAGACGGGGGTCGCTGCTTGGGTCCCCTCGACAGGTGAGCTTGGACGGCCGTTTTTGGGCCGTGATAGGCTGTGATGGGCCGCGCTGCCTTGGTGGCCCTTCCGGGCTGCCGGTGATTCGGCCTTCCATGGTTGACGTTTTTTGATGGTGATTACCCCAATGGTTAGGGGACCCCCTGGGTCTGTTCCCGACAATTGTAAATAAAACTTTATTAAGTTTTACCTTGATTTTACCAATTCAAATGTAATTGTTTGAAATAATTTGTACATATGATTTTGTTTAATTAAAATCAATCAAGCATATAGTTTTGTTGTTTAATAATTCAAATTATTTCGATAGTTGTATGGTGTCAACCTTAGCTCCGTGTTCAACGATTGTTGCGTTTGCGTGACCATAGCATCAAGCCATATCCTTTTGAACGCTCTTTCAAGCTTTTCTTTTTGATTGGTGTACTGTTCTTAGTAGTGTTTGTTTATTTGCTTGTATAGTTGTGTGCTTGTATGCTTGTGCTCAATGATTGCTATGAGAAAGGAACACGGGTCGAGAGCTTCGAAGATTAAATGAATGAGTGCAAGAGTTGAAGACTCTGAGTAGCGGTTTTTCTGTTGGAGAAAGGCAAGTCTCCCTAACCATCTTTCTACCTATGCTTTAATTACACTATCATGATGATTTAATTGGAACATGGAGTGACCACCCAGGAAAATAGTACAATCATGAGAACTAATGGGCTCTGGTCTTGGCGGATTAATTAGATGATCTCTTTGTTGTGTTGGTACTGTATGTTGGGATGTGCCGGTGGCTACCGGTCTGGTTTGTGTAAGAGGCGCGAATGAGGAAGCTGGACTGCTCTCCAATATACTAGCATGGAAGGGGACCAACACATACATCGAGTGATTCTTTGTAAAGGCCTCGTAGCATCCCTATGTAGTCACACCTTGGTAGTGTGATGCGTGCCCGATCCGCACAACATGGTTGGGTTTAAAGTTCTTTTGAACTTTTACGCGGCTTATGGTGAAAGTGTACAACCTCTGCAGAGTGTAAAACTGATATATCAGTCGTACTCACGGTTAAGAGTGACCTGGACCCTCGCATGATTAATTTACTTAAAGTTGATATTAAATTGTCTCCGGTTATTTCTTGTGGCCTTGCTGAGTACCAACCATAAGTGTACTCATCCTTGCTAATCGCTGCTCAGAAGAAGAAGTTGTGTGAAGCTGATGAAGTTGGTGCTGAGTTCTAGGTCTACGCAACCCCCAGTCGATTGCCTGTGAAGATTGGAGCCTTCGTATCCAAGATACGCCGTAACTTTGATAGAATTGTAACTCATTTATATAATTTATTTTACGTGATACTGTATCTGTTATTCACTACTGGCTTACTGTATGTGTGAAACTTGATCTTGGCACACATACATGGTACACTTGGTTTGTTTTCTAAAACCGGGTGTGACAGTATGATGATGTTCTCAAGATGATTGACAGGGAAGTTCGTAGTTATCCATAAAAGTATTTTATTACGTACCAGTTCACCAGGTTATAGAGCTGGCAGGATAAAAGTTCATACAAAGGTATACATCAGTTCATCAGGCTACAGACCTGATAGCGGATGAGTCCATACAACATGACATCATTTACATAACAAGAAAGAAGGGTTGATAACACTATGGTAAAGATAAGGGAAACTGATGACGTCTTCTTGTATAGCTGCTTTGGAAAGCAGGAGACAAAAAGTCCTAAAAGGAAGGAAATAAAGAATAATTAGTATATAAATGTTGCTAATTAAAGCACTGTATAAGATGTAATATGTAGTTAACTAATTATTACCTCATCTCTCATTTTAGTCTCGCTCAAATTCACAGATACAAGAAGATGTGCAGCTACAGTCTTCAGAGCTTACTGTAATGGCAGAAGGGAATAAAAAATGAACAAATATTTAGACGTAGATTTGCAAATGGGAGGGATAACTCACCGGACCATTCAAGTTCAACATCCAAGGTGGCATTGTCATTGTTGTTGGGTTGAAGAGCATTGTTGTTGGTACGTCGAAGCTGCATTTGTTCAAGCCTTTTTTCTTCCGTTGAATGATTACAGATATAAGAAACAATTACTTAATGTATTGAGAGTGAAAGAAAAAAGAGAAATAAAAATGCATGTAGTGATTTTTTTTGTACCTCTGACTTGTTCTTCAAATACTTCTGTAACCACATCTGGATCTTCAAGGGCTTATATATTGATCAAAGCGAGAGATAATCAGTGTAAGTACGTAAGGAAATATATAGCTGCATAATGATGTATTTGACATTGATCTATTTAAGTGGTTATATGTACCTGGATCCTTTTCATTAAAAACGTCGTTCATATCAACTCCAATAGAAGGATGATCTGGCACCTACTGAATGGCTGTACTGTTTCTTGGTAGAATGCAGGGACTTATGTTTAGTTTGAGTGGAAATGTATGCAGATCTTTAACACGACTATAAGATAAGCCAAGGCTGCGATTAGTAGGGATTGATTCTGTGTTGTGTGCATAACCTTATACAGAGTAGATGCCAGTGCTTTTTTGAAATCTGGAAGTCTGGATGTTGTAGTAAGGCATCAAAAGAGGTGTTAAAGAATCCTCATTGAAAGCTTGAGGGGGCAGGCCTTTGTCCACTGTGACTTTTGTGTTCATTGGGACTTTTGTATATCGATAATCATTTGTCCATGGAGAGAGACTAAGAATAAAGCTAGGTCCTTCTATGGTTTCTTGAGCTAAAATTTGATCTCTGAGTTCTGTAATACTGAACTCAAGAATGAAATCTGGTGGAAAGGCTGAAATATTGTCTGGTAGCGTGTCTGGACCATATCTGTTGCGTAGAGCTAGGTAGATATCTTTAGGAAGGAGTGTACCTTCAATTGGATCTTCCACTGGGCTGGCTATGAGAGCATTGAAGAGTTCTTTCTCTCTTTTCTTCACAGCATCAGTAACTTGAACATAGCAAATATTATTGTTGAACAGAGTAGTCTAATAATAGAATTGTTAGCAAAAGAAAGAAAATATGTAGTCCGTAATATTCCAAAAGGAATGGGCGCGGTAGGTGTGATGTTGTTACCATCGCTGGTAATCTTGAGATGGAATACTGTTCGCTGAATGCAACACTGAAATTTGTATGGGCCTAAACCATATGGTTGGCAATTATCATAATGATGAACCTTACTATGTCACTATTAATGGTTGTAAAGGCATGACTGGTTCAGAAAAAAATATCCAAAACAACTAAACATTAATTTCTTTAGAGACTATAAGGTAGTAACGCATGATTAATTGTAGATGTGCTTTAATTTATGGTGGAGAGAAAACATGTATTATGGAACGGTAGGGTTTGGAAAAAAATAAAATTGACTGCTGCATCCTTTCCCAGCGGATTCAATTTGCAGTAACAAATCACATAATACTAGGAAAATAGAATGTGGCTTACCAGTGTAAAATATCAGAGGAGAACATCGGCCCCTATCTTGGGTGCACGACGGATGCATGATGATTGGATGAGGAAAAGCCCCTCATGTGGCAAGTACATATAGGTGCCGGTTTACACGATAAGCATCAGAGATAGATTGGTTAGGATCTTTCTTACAGCAGACTCAACTAGAGATCACGCCCAGTCGTATCTCTAATGGTTTGGTTAACTAACCAACACTACAACTAGAACAATTGATATCTTTACATCCTCCCTCAATCATAACCGTGTAAGGTTAAGATTGTTCTTGAAATTCTCAAGTAATCGAACTGAGAGTGCTTTAGTAAAGCCATCTGCAACCTGTTCTCCAGAACACACATGCTCGATCTACAAGAGCTTTTGAGTAACTCTGTTCTCTTACGAAGTGATAATCTACTTCAATGTGCTTTGTCCTGAAACTGGGTTACAGATAAGTATTTAGCACCCATATTGTAACACCACAACCTTGCTGTTCTTGGGCTCTTGATCCCAAGTTCACACAACAGAGTTTGCACCCACATAACTTCTGCAGTGGCATTGGTAATTGCTTTGTATTCAGAATCAGTACTAGACCTAGAAACCGTGGCTTGCTTACGTGCACTCCATGATATAAGATTAGAGCCCCAAAACACAACAAATCCACCAGTAGACCTCCTGTCATCAACACTGCCAGCCCAATCGGCATCTGAAAATGCAGTGACTAACAAAGACAGACTTATGAATCCTAAGTCCCAGTCGCGTGCATTGCTTCACATACCTTAAGATCCTCTTCACAGCTGCCCAATGAACAGATGTAGGAGCATGCAGAAATTGGCAGACTTTATTAACAGAGAAGGCAATATCTGGTCGAGTCAGAGTAAGATATTGTAAAACACCTACTATACTTCTATATTGAGTTGCATCTTCCGGACCTAAAAGGGAACCCTCATGCAGTGACAGTTTTTCACTGGTAGACAAAGGTGTTGTGACTGGTTTGCGATCTGACATACCAACCTTTCTTAACAAATCAGATGCATACTTCTCTTGTGTTAACACAATACCATCACGTACCATATTCACTCACTACCAGAATGATCGATATCTGCACCGGGTGGGAAATGCCTTTAACACCGGGTTTCCCACCCGGTGCAACTAATCCTGAGGCTAAAGGGGTACCCCTTTAGCCCCGGGTTGAATAACCGATGCGAAAGGGTCCCTTTAGCACCGGGTGCAGCCACGACCCGGTGCTAAAGGCCCTGCCCCGCAGCGCCTTTAGCAGGGCCTTTAGCACCGGGTCGTGGCTGCACCCGGTGCTAAAGGGACCCTTTCGCACCGGTTGTTGTCTGCAACCGGTGCTAAAGGGCCTGCCTTTAGCACCGGTTGCTGTCAGCAACCGGTGCTAAAGGCCCCGGATTTTCTTTTTTTTTGCTTTTTTCAGTAGCCATGCATGCACGTCTATATACGTGTATATACGTATATATTCTAATACGTGTATTCTAATGCGTATTCGGCCGACTCTATATTCATATTAGCGGACATTTCATCAAAATAGAAGACATATATATTACAAAAGTAGATATTCATGCATGTCAACTCGAGTTATATATATTTAAATTGTATTTTCTACATAATTAAGATTGACGACTAGCTCTCAGCTCGTTGGACTGTCTGGCACGTCCTCCAGTATTGGCGAGTGGAATTCTCCGCGGGGATTGACGACCTCGTCCCAGATCCATCCGACGAGCTGTTCTGCAATTGCGTCAATTCTTTCTATCTCTAGGGACTCTTCCTTCAGCTCGAACATCTATAATTTAAAAATATTTGAAAGATATTTAATCCGTCGAGTTGGAGACAATAATTGTGCACTTAATAATAATGGAAATGTGTTTATTATTACGTACCATAATATCGTGTTGTGTGAGCTTTTTATGTCCCCAATTCCACATGTAGTCGCACACATAGTATGCACATAAATTATTTCCCGGCCCCTGTTTGGCACACTGTCGACCAAAAGAAATTAAGTAAAATTCATATAATATATTAGCCGATGCCTACATGTACAAATTACTTGCTTACCGGAAAGCCAATGTTCCATTTTAGTGTTTCATGTTGAATACCCGCGTGTTCTTGACGAAATTGAATCCAGGCCCTGCGAACAAAAAAATTGAGTGAAGTCATTGCGAGTGTAAGGGGTGGATTAAGTAGGGGAAAATATACATCACCTTGTCATCATGTCCATGATGTTCTGTAGTTTTTCTTTTGGAGTGTGCAATGAATCAAAGACGTTCACGACACCCCGATCAGGACACAATATTATTAGGAACCAGTGGAATCTGTGCACATGTATACATTATAATCAGAAATGAATTAGTACACAGACAGTATAAGAAGAAGGCTGTGTATGTACTCACTCGATATTGTACGGGATTAGTATGGAGTCACAGTAATTTTGTTTCTTGATATATTTGTATAGGTTAAATATGTTTCCTCGGGATTGTGCATTATCATTGCTTCACTTATCCTTCGAGGGTCAACGAAACCAACGTCATATATATTGTCTCTGCGACATTTTTGAATCTCCATTCTGCATATGTTAAGCAATAAATAAAGCTCGCGTCAGCATAAATTGGAATTAATGTTTTCAAACTGTGAATTATAAGCAACAACAAAGTACTTACAGTGTCCAACATGTGATCAAATCCACGTCCATGGCGTCGCGGTGGTACAGCTCATATATATCCTTAAACCTTAGCCAGACAAAATCCTCGCCATCATTCCTTCTTGATTCTTCCAAATACCAGTCATGGAATCGACGCATCTTCGTCTGTAGCTTCCTCTCCATTTCAGGAGGGACCATAGGCTCGCCAATCTTAAACGGCCACTTCAGCGTTGTGTTTACTGGCACATCTGCTTCCCCCAGGACTTGCGCTCTGGTTAGGCCAGTCTCGGCCATTACTCATTGCACGTTAAGCTCGTCCAGAGATGGCAATGGACCCAAGGGCCCCTGAGGTTGCTGGCCGAGCTGAGGAACCTTTTTGGATGGGCCCGCCTCCTTATCTGCAGCCTTCCGCTTCCGGCAAGATTTCAGTAATGAGCGGTCATAGTCTGTTACTATTACTTCCTTCTGTTGACCCTTGCTCAAATTACCGAGGAATGACTTCACGATGGTAGGATCAAGCTTTGGCTCCGGCTCAGGTTTTTTCCTCCACTCGGCCATTTGCCTCTTTGTGTCTGCTTTGACCGAGGCTTCGAGCTCCTCTAGAGTCTTCTCACCCGCTCTTTTCTCTGGTGCGAGCTTCTCTCTAGTTTTCTACGCCTTCTTCGCTGGTGGAATGGGGGCAGAGGCTTTAGTGCGGCGTCCCCTCTTCGTCGGAGGGGGCGGAGACCTCTTCGGCGGAGGAGACGGAGACCTCTTCGGCGGAGGAGACGGGCTTGCATCAGGAGCTCCCGGAAAATCGTCATGATCCGGTGGATCTCTTGGAAACGGTGGAGGTGACGGAGGCTTGTTGGTAGCCGCAGGTGTACTGGGTATGACGACGTCTGCCTTGCTCCATAGAATGATCCGTCGAATACTGCCTTTCATTCCCTCCATAGCATCTCCTTCTCTGTATCGGGGAGCACGTACTCCTCAGTGGGGTTCGTGGACTTCCATTTTCTGATACTAATGGGCACATTGTCCCGTACAATTACCCCGCACTGAGATACAAATTTCTTGGCCACTTTTGGGGGCTCAACTGGCTCCCCGTCATCCTCCACTCGGGTGATGTGGAACTTGACATCCTTCAGCTTCTTCGTGGTCGATCGTTTTGATTTCTTAGCTCCACTTGTAGAAACAGAGGCGGCGTACACAAATTACATATATACGAGATGATATAGAGATGGTATACATAATTGACATGTATAGTACAAATTTATGTTATCTATATACACACCTGACTAGACGAGGGCTCTTTACCGGCCCCTTCAACATTTTCGGCCCCTTCAACATCTTCGTCCCTTCCAATGATCCCCAACACATCATCCATGGACATTGGTTGAGTTACGATATTGAAAAGTTGATTTGCAAAGAACGTTTCGTTGTCCTCTTGCATGGGTGGGACAGGGGTGTTGTTGTCATCTTGCATGGGTGGGACGGGGTTGTTGTTGTCCGCCATCTATAGAATTAAAAATAATTGATAAGAAATATATACACAACATACATATTCCCAATTTTTTCTAACATTTTCGCTAAGGGGGCGGTGCGTGAAAAACGGATTCGCCAAGGGGTTCGGGTGCGCGGTGGGTTCGAGTACGCCATAGAATTTTCGATAATAAACATTTTCGATAGTATACAGTATACAAACATATAATATTTCGAATATGCATTTAAATGTTGCACATATATTTCTAATATACATAAAATTAAAAATAATTGATAAGAAATATATACATTTAAATGTTGCACATATATTTCTAATATACATAGAATTAAAAATAATTGATAAGAAATATATACATTTAAATGAAGCACATATATTTCTAATATACATAGAATTAAAAATAATTGATAAGAAATATATACATTTAAATGAAGCACATATATTTCTAATATACATAGAATTAAAAATAATTGATAAGAAATATATACAATTAAATTAAGCACATATATTTCTAATATACATAGAATTTCCAATATACATTTAAATGAAGCATTTTCCAATATACATTTCAATGTAAATATCTCCAATACATTTAAATGAAGCATTTTCCAATATATATTTCAAACGTATAACATTTCCAATATACATTTCAATGTAAATATCTCCAATACATTTAAATGAAGCATTTTCCAATATATATTTCAAACGTATATCATTTCCAATATACATTTCAATGTAAATATCTCCAATACATTTAAATGAAGCATTTTCCAATATACATTTCAAACATATATATATATATAACATTTCCAATATATGTGCTTAGCGAACGCGTTCGGCCATGCGCATTAGGTTAGCGAATGCGTTCGCTAACCAAATGCGCATGGCCGAACACGTTCGCTAAGCAAATGGGCATGGCCGAACGTGTTCGGCCATGCAACGGGTACCTGCACACACAAACACGTACACGGCACGAAGGCCGGCTCACAAACATGCACGCACGGCACGAAGGCCGGCTTCACATATGCTCACTGCGTGATGACGGCGGGCGACGGAGGCGCGGGGACGAGAGGCGGCGGCGGGGACGAGGGGCGCGGGCCGGGATGACCGACGGCGCGCGGCGGGGACGACCGACGGGCGACGGGGGCGCGGGGGGAAAGGCGCGGGACGAGGGCGGCGGCGGCGGCGTGGGCGTGGGGAGCCGACGACCGACGACGACGGGGTCGCGGCGCGGCCCGGGACGACGGCGCGCGACGGCGGCGGCGTGGGCGTGGGGAAGACCGACAGCGCGCGGGGACGGCAGCGCGGCCCGGGACGAGCGGCGGCGAGGGGACGAGGGGCGGCGGGGACGGCGACGGGCGACGGCGACGGGCGGCAGCAACAGAGGAGACGAGGGGGCGACGGCGGCGGTTTCGATCTGGAGCTAGATAGGGCTGGAAGGAGGGGAGAAGTCCCCTATATAGGTCCGAGGCATTTAGCACCGGGTGCAGCCACGACCCGGTGCTAAAGGCCTTTTCGCACCGGGTGGTGGGAAGACCCGGTGCTAAAGGCTCCCCCTTTCGCACCGGGTCTTCCCACCACCCGGTGCGAAAGGACCTTTAGCACCGGGTCTTCTCCGCCTGGTGCTAAAGGCCGTAAGTGCGCCAGACGAAATTTGGGGGGGGGCATTTAGCACCGGGTGGTGGGAAGACCCGGTGCTAAAGGCCCCCCTTTCGCACCGGATCTTCCCACCACCCGGTGCGAAAGGACCTTTAGCACCAGGTCTTCTACACCCAGTGCTAAAGGCCGTAACTGGCGCCAAACGAAAATTGGGGGCCTTTAGCACCGGATTTTAGATCAACCCGGTGCTAAAGGCCCCAAATTTTCGCTTGGTGCCCAGTTTCCAAACTAGCCTTTAGCACCGGGGGCTACTATTTGGGAATCTTATAAATATAGTTTTTAATATATAGTTATTAATACTTGTTTTAATTCAGTTATTAATACCTATTAAAAATATATATTAAATAAGAAAATCTTATAAATTACTAGAAAATCAATATAAAATGCTAGAAAATCTTATAAATTAATAGAAAATGTTATAAATTAATAGAAAATCTTATAAATTAATAGAAAATCTTATAAATTAATAGAAAATCTTATAAATTAATAGAAAATCTTATAAATTACTAGCAAATCTTATAAATTACTTGAAAATCTTATAAATTACTATAAAATATTATAAATTACTAGAAAATATTATAAATTACTAGAAAATCTTATGAATTACAAAAATTGATATCTAAAAAAAAGATTTTGGAACATTAAAGGGTCTCAGATGAAAAAGTCATGAATACCAAAATTTCATATCTCATCAAAATCTACAATCTTTATTTAAGTCATTTTTGCATTTGAGAAAGTGGTAGTATACATTGTTCATTAATCTTAGATTCACTCGCATAGTTTCTAAAACTCTGTTAGAGACCTGTCAAATTTGTACTACATGTTACTGCCACTTTTGAAAATGACAAAATGACCTAAATAAATATTGTAGATAATGATGAAATATGAAACTTTGGTATTCATCACTTTTTCATTTGACATCACCTAGTGTGAAAAAACCTTGGTTGTAGTTGTCAAATTTTTAATTCAAAATTTGAATTATTAAAAACAGTCTAACACGATAAGATTTTTCAAAATAATAACATTAATAAGTTTCATAACTTGATAGAGTATGATTTTAGGAAATTTTAGGAGGAAAAATGAGCTTTTTTGAAGTTTGTACGAGGGAGAACGACTAGTTACAACTTTTATATAGAGATTAAAAAGAAAAATTGTTCTTGTTCATCCAGTGACGTGGCTCGTGTGCCCGGTCGTCCCTGGCCCGGCCGCTTGGGCCTTTAGCACCGGGTGCAGCCACGACCCGGTGCTAAAGGGCCTTTTGCACCGGGTCGTGGCTGCACCCGGTGCTAAAGGCCCAAGCGGCCGGGCCACGGAGGCCGTGCGGCCGGGCCAGGGACGACCGGCCACACAAGCCACGTCACCGGGCACACGAGCCACGTCACCAGGCCCGCACCGATATTAAATAAGAAAATCTTATAAATTACTAGAAAATCAATATAAAATGCTAGAAAATCTTATAAATTACTAGAAAATCTAATAAATTACTAGAAAATCTTATAAATTACTAGAAAATCAATATAAAATGTTAGAAAATCTTATAAATTACTAGAAAATCTTATAAATTACTAGAAAATCAATATAAAATGTTAGAAAATCTTATAAATTAATAGAAAATCTTATAAATTAATAGAAAATCTTATAAATTACTATAAAATCTTAGAAGGTGGAACATAAATGCAAATATAGTCATTACAAATTGGGTGGAACATAGTGCAATTAAATTACATGGCATTATCATTTACTCGGACACGAATAAACTTCCTCTTTACAAATGTTCCTTGACTGTGATCACGCCGTAGCTACGGTGTCTCCTCCGCCGCTAACAGGATGCTTGGGTCATCAGCCACTGAGAATGGAGGCCAACCATCGAGCATATCATAATCTTCATCTGTCTTGTCCTCAACTCCTACGATTTTTCTCTTTCCACGAAGAACTATATGACGCTTTGGCTCGTCTTGTGATGGGTCCAATTGCTTACCCCCACCTTTCTTATCCGCCACTTTCTTCGGTCTGCTAGCCATGTCCTTCACAAAAAAAACTTGTGCGACAGCTTTGGCCAGGACGAACGGTTCGTCTAGAAAGCCAATCTTGTTTAGGTCCACTAACGTCATTCCATAGTCCGCTTCAACTTTAACACCTCCTCCAGTCAGCTTCACCCATTGGCACTTGAACAGTGGGATCTTCAAAGGTCCGTACTCTAGTTCCCATATCTCCTCTATGATTCCATAGTATGAGTTTGTATTGTCATTGGTATCTGTCGCGTCGATTCGGACACCACTGTTTTGGTTGGTGCTTTTCTTGTCCAGTGCTCTTGTGTAAAATGTATACCCATTGATGTCGTATCCTTGGAATGTCAAGATCGTGCTCGATGGACCTCTAGCTACAAAAGCTAGCTGCGCATCAATGCCCTCGACACCCATAAGACGTCTTCGCAACCAATCGGCAAAAGTACTATTGTGCAGACGCTGAATGAAGGCCGCAGACTTTGTTGAGTTCTCGTCCCTGAGAATCTGCATGTGCTCCTTGATGTACGGAGCAACTAAGGTCTTTGTTCCTGAACAAACGCTTTAGACGGGGTATCAGAGGGAAATACCACATCACCTTCGCAGGGATTTTTTTCTTAAAACGCTCTCCCCCAACATCACCAGGGTCGTCCCACCTGATCTTGTATTGTGCGCAGGTGCAAACCGGACAACAATCCAAGTGTTCGTACTGTCCGCGATAGAGGATACAGTCATTAGTACACGCATGTATCTTCTGCACCTCCAAACCGAGAGGGCAAACAACACGTTTTGCTTGATACGTCGTCGATGGCAATTTGTTACCCTCTGGAAGAATCTTCTTTATGAGTTTCAATAGCTCCTCGAAACCCTTATCAGTAACACCATTTGCTGCCTTCCACTGCAGTAGTTCAAGTGTGCTACCCAACTTCTTTAGCCCCTCTTTGCAATCTGGGTATAGGTCAGTCTTGTGGTCCTGCAACATGCGCTGTATCTTTTTTAGTTCCTTATCATTGCCGCAGTCTTTCTCGGCATCACGCAACATTTGCCCGAGTCCATCAGTAGGTTCATTTTCCTGAGCAACATCTTCCTGAGCATCGCCTTCCCGAACAACATCTTCCTCATGGGCATCACCCATTGCAGCATATGCAAAGGAAGCGTAGTATTGAGCCAATAACGGAATGTCGTCATCGGCCTCGTCTTCTTCATCTTCATCCATTAGAATTCCTCTTTCGCCGGGCTTCGTCCAAACAGAATAATTCCTCATGAAACCGTGCCTCATCAAATGCACCTGAAGACAACCTCTTTGTTTGTACGATTGTATATTTTTACAATGGGTGCATGGGCAGAACATGAAACCGGACGGCGTCCTGTTAGCCTCGGCGGCATCAAGAAATGTCCTAAGGCCATCACGGAACGCCTGAGCGTGGGGGTCCCCATACATCCATTGTCTATTCATCTGCATTATTAACCAATAACAAATATACAATACAATTTAAAGATAAAAAAATTAATATATATATACATACAAATTATAATATATATTCCATTATATAAATAAATTTCTAAAACTACATTACTATATTCATTAAATATAACATTACTATAAGCCTTATACGATTTATAATATTTTCTATTAATTTATAAGATTTTCTACCATTTTATATTGCTTTTCTAGTACTTTATAAGATTTTCTATTAATTTTTAAGATTTTCTAGCATTTTATATTGATTTTCTATTAATTTATAAGATTTTCTAGCATTTTATATTGATTTTCTAGTAATTTCTAAAACTACATTACTATAAGCCTTATAACTATTCACAAGTCATACAAAACAAAATACTAACTAGGTTGCCTTCTCTCTCCATTTAAACCACAACATGAACACTCTCTCCACCATGAACTCAAGCTCTCTCCTCCAAGAACACACATGCTCTCTCTAGCTAGCTTTACTTTCATTCACAAATCCCTCTATTTCTAAATCATAGAAGGATTACAAGCTAAATAAAACATTAGAGAATGAAAGAGTGTACCTTGTAGTGCTCCTTAGATGAGTAGAATCTTCACAAATTTTGAAAAAAAATTGTGCAGCACCTCCCCTCCCACGGCCGAGCAGCATGAACACAGCGCCTAAGTGTTCAGCTGGCTCGGCCGGGGGAGGGAGAAGCCCCTATATTCAAACACATTAGCACCGGGTCTTGCCATGACCTGGTGCTAATGTGCACCATTTAGCACCGGTTGCAGCCAGCAACCGGTGCGAAATGGCCTCGGCACATTAGCACCGGTTGCTGGCTGCACCCGGTGCTAATTGGGGCGCATTAGCACCGGGTCTTGCCACGACCCGGTGCTAATGTGTCCGCCCTGACACCCCCGCGCGCCGCCCCCGCTCCTAGCCGTTGGACCCGGTGCTGAAGCCCCATCAGCACCGGGTCCAAAAATGGCCGAGGCGGAGGAGGCGGGCGGATGTGAAGCATTCTGGTAGTTACTTCTATACCCAGGAAGTAACGAAGCTTACCTAAATCCTTGATAGCAAACTCCCCTTTTAGATCCTGCAACAGCGTTGTTGTAGCTTTCTCGGATGAGCTAGCCACAATGATATCATCCACATATACAAGTACAAAAATGGTCACAGCTCCTTTATTATAGAAGAACAGAGAAGTGTCAGCTTTGGAGGCAGAAAAACCAAGACTGACTAGTTTTGTACTCAGCCGAGAATACCATGCCCGTGGTGCCTGTTTTAACACATAGAGAGCCTTATCAAGTTTGCACGCATAATTCCTTTTAGACATATCAACAAACCCAGGCGGCTGCTGAGCCATGAAGGAAGGCATTCTGAACATCCAATTATCGAAGGTTCCATCCTCGTGAGACAGCAATCGACAACACAATTATTATAGTAGCAGCTTTCACAACTGGGCTAAACATATCTTCGTAATCTATCCCATATTGTTGCTTAAAGCCCTTTGCAACTAGCCTAGCTTTGTATCTATCTAAGCTCCCATCAGACTTTCTCTGTATTTTATATACCCATTTGCATCCTATGACATTCATTCCTTTCTACGGTGGAACAAGATGCCATGTTTTATTTTTCCTAAGAGCATCAATTTCAACTTCCATTGCCTTTTTCCAATTTGTGTCCGCTAAAGCCTCTACTGCATCATGTGGTTCTCCAGTAGTAGTAAAGAAACCTAGTTTACCATATCTAACTGTCCCATCCGTATAAACTTTTTCTTTGTGAATACCACTTTGCGAGCGAGTTTTAGGGCGAGTCATACCAGTTTTCTGCACAGAGGATCCCGGGGGGAGGATCTGTACCGAAGACGGCGCCAGATTCTCACCTGCTGTGCTGGTGCTTTGCGGCTGTAGCGAATCCCCCGACCGGCAGGCATCGCCACCGGGGAGGACAGAGGAAGCAGCTCCACCAGGCTGTGTCCCTGTTGCGGTCGACAGGGGCCGCGTGTCGCCCCCGGGCTCAGGTGGAGCAGGCGCTGATTCCGCGGAAGATCTTGTCTCCTGCAGCGGCAGCGAATCAGCCTGCAGCGGCAGCGAACCAGCCTTGGTGCTCATGTGCTCCTCCGGTTCATGATTTGATCGATGTTGCATGTGGCACCTCCTGTTCATCAATCTGCTCCAGATTTTCACTGTCAAGCTCAACAACATTATTAGAACAGTCAGATGGATCATTAGCCTGCTGGTCTACAACACGTTCATCCCCATGGAAGCTAAAGTTTTGGTTCAGAAAGGAGGGTGAGTGCTGAACAATTTCAGACCTCAACCGAGCGCCGGCATGCATTGGAGTGTAATTGAGAGAAGGGAAACACATTCTCATCAAATATGACATCATGAGAGATATAAATACGTCCCGTAGGAATGACCAGGCACTTGAACCCTTTATGCAGCGTGCTATAACCAAGAAATGCACATTTCTTATATCGCAACTGAAGCTTGTGGGCATTGTATGGACGAAGGTGTGGCCAGCAAGCGCAACAAAAGATTCTCATTGCTGAGTAGTCAGGTTTTTGGTTATATAACTGTTCCAAAGGTGTAGAAAGGTTAATAACTTTACTTGAAGTGCTATTGATCAGATAGTCAACAGCAAGGAATGACTCATCCCAGAACTTTAGAGGCATAGATGCATGAGATATCAGGGACAAGCCTACTTCTACTATATGGCGCGGTGCTTTCTTTCCGCGGAGCCATTTTGTTGGTGTGTGTGAGGACATGAAACATGATGAACAATCCCAATTTTGGTAAAAAAAGGAGTTAAGTTTCTCTATTCTCCCCCGAGCTTGTTTGCGTAGCAAGGATTTTCCTGTTAAGAAGTCGTTCTACCGTAGTTTGAAATTCCTGAAACTTCTGAAACACTTCGGATTCATACTTAATAAGATAAATCCAAGTGAATTTGCTAAAATCATCAATAAAACCCACGTAATAACATGTTCTCCGAACTGATTCTGGTGCAGGGCCCAGACATCAAAGAATACAAGTTCCAATAGAAATTTAGAGATACTAGTGGACTTATGATATGGAAGCTGATGGCTTTTTGCTTGTTGACAAGCATCACAAACACAACCACTAGATCCATCTAAACATGGGAATTTATTTCTACTGATAACTTGCTTAACAATAAAAGAAGAAGGTTGACCCAAACCACTATGCCACTGAGAGAGAGGAATCTCGGTGGCGACACAGGCTTGCTTTATTGATTGCGTAGGAAGGAGGTAAAGTCCATTGCGGCACTGTCGAAGATTTATACGACTGCCTCCATATAGGGGTATCCCAGGGAGTAGATTTGTGGGGATCGCCAGACCTGTAACTTGATGGTTAACGCGAAGACACAACACACAAGGATTTACACAGGTTCGGGCCGCCAGACTAGCGTAATACCCTACGTCTTATATGGAGTTTTGTATATTGCGTCTTCTAGACGTTGGGTGGTTCTGTAGAACTCTGCTGAACTAGGGACCCCTGTCCTCCTTTATATATCCCATGGGGCAAGGTTATATGGCAAGTTTCCTAGTCGGTTACAATATGGGAGTCCTAATAGGAGTACACGAGTAGTTCTACTTGGAGTAGGAGTTCTCCGAGTAGTTTTACTAGGACTCGGTCTTCTATCTTGAGGGTACCCGGGGATGTATATTCCACAGGAACCTTCCATCAAGAATTGTGCTCTTCGTGTCTTGTTCCTTGATTAAAAATAAGTTTGGGTGAAACTCAAGAAAAGGATTGTTATCTGTAGCAAGGCGATGAACAGATACAAGATTTTTCTGAGCTTGTGGAACATAAAGAACATTGTTTAGATGCATTGCACGATTAGGGGTACGAACTGTAGTATTACCAACAGGACTAATGTCCATACCTGATCCGCTAGTAGTGTGGATCTTATCACCTCCATTGTATTTTTCCCGGAACTGCAGCTTCTCTAATTATCTAGTAATATGATGGTCCGTCACACCGGTATTAGTGTATCAGTTGGTGTCCACCACGTAGGATCGGTTGGTTGCTGCCACCAATCTCTTGTCAGGGACAAAGTGTTCATCATATCGATGCCAGCACACTTCTGCAGTATGACCTTTTTTTGTAACATACCTGACAGAGCGGTCTGTCGTCGTCGTTGGAGTTGTTGGAACGGGAATCACCGCCGTAGATGTTGTTGGAGTAGCCGCCTTGTCCTCCTATCCATGCACCAGTGTTGGAGTTGCCACGACCACAACCAGGGTTGGATCCCCGGCCACGACCATGCCCAGAAGCATGACAACGGGAGCCCCCGTGACCACGGTTGGAGTAGTTAGCAGATACGCTTTGTTTCCCACCATAGATGAGTTCTAGGCTGCTCTCGAACTGAAGAAGTTGTGAATACAACTGCTTGATAGAGTGGGCTCCACCCTAGCAACTAGGGCAGTGACCATCGGGTTGAAATCCTCGTCCAACCTGGTGATGATGTGTTTGACGAGTTCTTCATCGTCAAGGGGCCTTCCAGCTGCGGTCATCTCATTGCCTAACCCTGTTATCTTTGCAAAGTACTTAGCGATGGTGGAGCTTCCTTTTTTGCTGGTTGATAGCGCAATGTGCAAGTTCACAGCCTTCGCTCGGGATTGTGATCCGAACATCCCTTCGATGCCCTTCCATGCCTAAGCTGCTGTCTCTGACGAGGACACTTGGGCCAGGATGTCCTAGCTTGGAGAGGGTAGACAGGAGATAGCTGAGGACCTGTTGGTCTGTCGCCTCCTACTCCTTGTAGGCCGGGTTCGGCCTCTTCTCCTCCTTGTCCGCCACTTTGACGGTGATCTCGGCGGCAGGTGCTACTGTTGCGCCGGTGAGGTAGCCCATCAGTCGAGCGCCACGTATGGCGGCGCGCACTTGGGCCTTCCACATTGCGTGGTTTCGCTTGGTGAGCTTCTCAACGACTGAATGGTCGATCATCAAGTTCGCAGGGAACATCAACGAGGATCCGGATGCCATGGCTGGAGCTCTTTCCAATCTAGATGTCTCTGATACCATATAAAATATTAGAGGCGCTAGGTGGAACATCAGCCCCTATCTTGGGTGCACGACGGATGTGTGTTGATTGGATGAGGAAAAGCCCCTCATGTGGCAAGTACATATAGGTGCAGGTGTACACGATAACCATCAGAGATAGATTGCTTAGTATCTTTGTTAAAAAAGACTATCAACTAAAGATCAGTATGGTGACAAAACCCAATCACAGTTACGATTGCTTAGTATCTTTGTTACAAAAGACTATCAACTAAAGTTCACACCCAATCGTATCTCTGATGGTTTGGCTAACTAACCAACACTACAACTATAACAATTGATATCTTTACAACCAGATCACAGTATGGTGACAAAAACCAAATCACAGTCGTGATTGCTTAGTATATTTGTTACAAAAGACTATCTTTGCGATTGATTAGATGCGGTAGGCGAGATTCGGAAACTACAAACCTATAGGACGAATAGTATTAGGAAGGGGACATCAAATCGTGCAGTATTAACCAACAAGTAAAATTCAGATCTGGCAAAATAGTTGAAGAGGACGAAGAAAGTCTAATTGCTAAATCACAAATTATATGTATAGAGAAGATACATCAAAGCGTAGTCATCTGGATGTTGATGATGACGGCTAGATCTAGAAACTGAATTGAAAACCGCTGAATGAAAAATATGTCGGGGCTAGGGTTTTGGGAGGCAGGTGGTGTTTTTTTATATGTATATTCCCTATCGAATTGACAGTTGATGCAAATCCAACTGGTGAGATCCATCTATTCTTGGGCTTTGGATTGTGATAATGGGTTGAATCATGTGGTTATGGGCTTATGGGCCAATTTATTGTGAGTGGGAGCATCTTATTGTTTCTTTTTTTCAGGATGGGCATATGCACTTAAATTTTAATAGGCAGTAAGAAGTGTCGAGCTTTTCTGTAATAATAATGTAATTAATTTGGTTTGGTTCTTGTGTTCAAGAAATAAGTAAATGAAAGAGGGAAGAAAGAAACGATATTTTCATAATCTTGGACATTATTATAGTAGTAATTATACATATATAGCTTTGTCTACTAAGTAGTAATATACATAGTTAAACTTTAAAATAAAGATATAGTACAGGAGTTGATAGCTTTTTACATAAGGAAGTACATATTTAGCTGTGTATATTAACATAAACATGCGTAGGCATGGATAGTATTATACATGGTTAGGTAGCAAACACGTAGGGCTGATCGTCCCTATGCCTAACTTGGCAGCTAGCCATCCAATGCACTGTTCATTACATCAATGTCATGGATGAGCTTCTAAGGCCGGTTGGTAGCAAAGTTCATTGCTATCTTTGTCGGGATGGACTTTTGGATCCAGGTGAGGTACTGACTCTAGTCTCATACTCCAGATCATTCATGAGTGTGCTTCGTTGCCTTGCTGCAAAGCTGGACTAAAAAAGAGCTAGTCATGGGTTGGCTGACACCGCTAGATTCACCTGACCCTCCACTTGGCCTAATTGGCCTAGGTTATGCCTTACCTATTACCTGCACTCAAATATACACCAAAGCTATGAAATGTGCATCAAACGTTTTAGATAAAAGGAGTTCTATTTCATGAAGCAAATAAATTATCCCGGACCCTGCAATCAAGTTTGCATCAGATCTAATTATTACAAACTTTTCTAACTCATAGACTCGGTCTCCTTGTACTTCACTCCAAACTCACAAGAAACTCATGCATAAACGAGCAAAACAGCAAAAGACCTAAATGCCCAATCTATTGCTAAATCATTAGCCATGCATTATGAAGATTTCCATGGACATTATCTCCGGGTGCCGGCACACTGTTCTTACGGAGTCTCTTTCTTCCTCATTTTGGAGTATCGTCCATGACCTGATCCCGTTAGTTCCTCTGAAGAGTACCTGGATCAAGTGAGTTCCTCTAATGAGTCTCTGGATCTAGTGAGTTTCTTTAAGGAGTACATGTAATGGAGAAGACATGAATATTATATCAAAAACCATATCGTTTTGGCTTAATCATATGGCCCAGCACATGGTGCTTGCTGCAACCAATAGCTTTGTTTTCATTGTGTCCCAATAACCAGTTAACCACTGGTTAAACATATTTTGAGTATTTTGTGGTGGTTTCAATCTAATTATTATTTCCACTAGTCTCCAGATAAATCTAGCTACAAAGCAATAAAAAGAGGTGTTGTATTGTCTCACTGCAACCACGAAAAGCAACTTCTTTTAGCAATATTGTCTTTGGTATGGATTGCACCTTTCTTTAAGAACCAGAGGAAATTTTAATCTTGAATGGTATTTTTAACTTCCATAGAAATATTTTCTAAGGTACTATATTTTGATTTTGAATATGGAAATACATTGATTGAAGACTGTATGCTCTATACTGAACTGTGGACTAAACAAACAGGTCTGGTTCCTTCGTTGAATGCATATTTGATACTCTCTCCACTAGCTCATTCCATGCCACTAATTTTCCGCCCATCAATGGTCGCCTAAACGAAATATTTAATGGTATAGAGCCTAGCACATCGAATACCGTATGATGTTTCTGTCTCACTATATTATAAAGGATGTGGCACTTATCTTTTAAAGTAACATTCCCTATTTAGATGTCTTCCCAAAATCGAACTTAATTGCCATCATATAATTTGAATCTTCCTATGGCTAGGAATTGGTCCTTGACATTCATCAGGCTAGCCCAAAATTGAGAATCTCTTGGTTTTCTACTTACATGTGTGATAGACTTGTTACTCAAGTATTTATTTGGTACTAGTTGTTGCCAATAGCCCATCTTCATTTATTAGCTTAGAGCCATTTACTTAGAAGGCATCTGTTTTGAATATTTAGATCCAAATACCTATACCCCCTTGGTCTTTGGGTCTGCACAAAATTTTCCACTTAGCAAGTCTATATTTCTTTTGGTGCTCATCTCCTTTCAAAAAAAAGGTGATCTAAAATAGTCATGTTTTTTTAGTACTTCTCTTGGTACTTTGAAAAAAGGACAACAAATAGAGAGTGAGGCTACTCAGTATTGAATTGATCAGGACACGTCCTCCATAAGATAAATGTTTACCCTTCCATGAAGTGAGTTTTTTTTTCAAACTTCTTTTCTATAATTTTCTAGTCCTGATTACCTATTCTTCTATGATGCACTAGTATCCTGAGATACCTAAATGGGTAGTTTCCCATCTGACATCCAAATTTATGAATGTACTCTGCCTCATGATTCTTCACTTCTCCATAGCAAAACAATTAACTTTTATGGAAGTTAATTTTTTGAGGCCAGATAGGTGCTCAAAAGCACATAACAATATTTTCATGTTCTTAACCTGATCAAAATTATGATCCATAAATAGTATGGTATCATCTGCATATTGGAGATTGATAGACCATTATGTACTAGGTGTGGTACTAATCCACATTTGACCGTCTTCGTTTGCTCTAGATATGAGAATGGCTAGCATATCCACAACAAAATTAAAAAGGATGGAAGTATCTGCTTGTGTCATCATTAACCTTCACTCCTACACTGCCTTTGGTCATAAAACATTTGATCCACTTGCACCAAGTCTGCGAGAATCCTTTCATTCTTAGTGTTTGTTGCAATAATGACCATTTATCTTTATCGTAGGTCTTTTCAAAGTCTAGTTTCAAAATGTCTCCATTCATTTTTTTCCTATGCAACTCATGAATTGTTTCATGTAATATGACAACCCCTTCCATTATATTTCACTCCTATTAACTGCCACCTTTGTAAAGATTTTGAAACATACATTAAAGAGGCAAATATAGCAGAATTGTTTAATCTATGTGGCCTCCTTGACTTTAGGCAACAATGTTATAATTCCAAAATTTAGACTAACAGAGGTAGTGATCCATTATGAAATTCATGAAACAAACTCATTAGGTCCCCTTTTAATGACCTCTAGAACACTTGATAGAAGTCAACTAGGAAACTATCTGGTCCGGGTGTCTTGTTGTGTTTCATTAGAAACATACATTTGAAATGTGCATCGAATCACTACTAGAGAAACCATCATTCAGCCCCCTCATATGCCTTGGCACCGGGTGCCCCCTCATATCCCCCTCAAGATCCAGTGCTAATGCAACAACATTAGCACCGGGTGCAAAATTAGGGTGCCTCCGGGGACACTTTAGCACCGGTTGGTAACACCAACCAGTGCTAAAAGTCACTTTTAACTTTTAGCACCGCTTGTCGTTACACCGCTTGTCGTTACCAACCGGTGCTAAAATTGCTCCCCCCTTTAGTCAACCGGTGCCACCGGAAGGTGTTACGACCCGGTGCTAAAGGCCTTTTAACACTGGTTGGTAAATACGACCCGATGCTAAAGGAGGTGCCGCATGCTACATTAAAAGGAGTGCATCTTTTATCTAGTCACGTGCCTTGTGTTGGTGAGATGGTAAATAGGGTACACGTGAGCTAAGAGGTCCTGAATTCAAATCCCAGCAACATACATATTTTTAGCTAGTTCCCACCTTTAGCACCAGTTATTTGACCCGGTGCTAAAGGTAGCACCGGGGGGGGGGGGGGGTTCCAAGCGGTGCAAAGGCAGAATGTCTAGATAACGACCATTAACAGTTGTTCACGAAAGTAATGGTTTGTTGAGGTGGTTTTTCTAGTGTATCATACAACTATTGCAAGCAAAAAAGTGATCATCCAACGCGGATACTCGCTATTTGATGGTATAATTGACACACTACAATTTGAAGCTATGGATCAAACCCCAAAGTGGCTACATCGATCTGGTGGGACAACTGGTTAGACCTCTTAGCATCCATCGGTCTACCCAGGGAAGACTACCTATAGTAGATGGTTGTGTGTATGGAACTCATAGGGTATTAGAACCAGGGTCATGGTATGGGCGGTCCAGTCGTGTGGCTAAAGTAGTACAATTTTGCACAGAGTACACATAAAACAGTCTAGGTAGCCGTGGATCATGGTCATGATCAGTGGCGGAACTGGATGGAAAACTATGAGATTTGCCATGGTTTTGCCATGGTTTGCTACAAGGATTTGGTCAAATCTCATCAAAAATTCCGATGCTAATATGACACAAGAAAAATTAAACCTGAAAACTTTAAGAAATCAAGTAATCAAGAGATATGGACTAGGGATATAACTTATATTGGTTTGAGTTGAGGAGGAACATCGGAAGCAGTAGAGTCTACCTCGGCTATGACACCTACCGGCTTGCTGTAATCCATCACGGGTATGGTATCCTGCCCGCCTGCCGTTGTTGGCGCAAGTGATTAGCACTGACACCGTATCAGCGCCGATGTGCCGTGCAGCCTAGCAGAGCAGCGGAGTTCTTCTGCAATGTGCAGAGCACGCGCACGAGAGTGAGGGTCAAGGGATGTGAGGGCGGTGATTGAGGATGAAATGATACGTCAGGCGAGTAGACTACAAGACTCTTTATGGCAAGTTGCGGTACGTGCGTGGATTGCAGGTTGATCGGCGGACATATGGACTACAAGAGTCTTTATGATAGGCTGCGGTATGTCCTTGGACTACGAGTTGATCAGTAGATATGCGGTAATTGTCCTATATCGTCATTAATTCTGCCTATGGAGTGGGCAAATAATCATGCTATAACGCACAGTAAAGTAGAGAAATATTCTTATTTACAAACTTCGTTTACGGTTTCATGCTACTTCACGTTAATGCTTGTATCTGCTACCGATCCAGGAACACACATATAAATTATGGGGATTTTTTGAGTAGGGTCTCACGCCCCACTACTTAGTAACGTGCCCAAGAGTTTTAGTTTAAGGTTATTGTTCCTCAGTAGCTCTTTCCATTCCTAGGCGGCGTACTTCAGATGGAGCGTTTTATACCGATGGTGTAGTGGTGTAGTGGGTGACAGCGAACGAGTATCTTAGCTCCCGATTTGGACGACGACCTATAAGTCATCAGCTTTTTTTAGAAAAAGGAGTTGTTCCTGCCTCTGCCAAAGCTCACAGCATTCTGTTTTTTTTTTACAATTTCTCAGCTAAGCTACTTATTACAAGGGAAAAAGAGCACACAAGCATCTGGGAAATAAATTAAAATCAAAGTCTATCTTCTCCATCCATTCTTTGTGAAAATATCCAAAGCAACGACCTCCAATGCGCTGCTCGCCAAATGGATGGTCTCCCTCGTATTCTCACGCTGCAACAATGCCCAGAAGCGCAGCCAATACGTTCCCTGAAGATAGCCTGCAAAAAGGAGGTAAATGATTTTTTTTTCAAATATTAGATCATTGCGTGTGCACCAAATTGCCCATAATAAGGCTGCAGCCCCCACAAACAGCAATCTCCGCTATTTGTTTTCAATGCCCGTTAACAAATTACCAAGCATGTGATTAATGGATCTTGGTGGCATTAACCCAGTATCTATATGAACAATTCTCCATATCGTTTTAGCATGTTGGCAATAAAAACCAAATGCCTAATTGTTTCATCACAATTATAGAAACAACATTTTTTATCCCCAACCCAATTCCTTTTAGCTAAGTTATGCTTTGTTAAGATAACTCCCTGTTTTAGATACCAAAGGAAAATCTTAATTTTCAAAGGTAGCTTGAGTTTCCAAATGAATTTACTAGTGAAAGGAGTTCCCTGGTTAATCAAGTATTGATACATAGACCGTACTGTAAAATTACCGTGTCTATGTAAGCCCCAGGTAAAACTATATCCATTTCCGTGGATAGCTGGATATGTGCTATTTTTGCTACTAGAATATGCCAAGCTATCAATTTACCCCGAATTAGGGCTCTATGAAAAGATATGTTTGGTGGCATTTGAATCAAAACATTCTCCACGGTGGTGTGTGGGTAATTGGCTATGTTATAAAGAATAGGAAACTGATCCTTGAGAGGTTTATCCCCGACCCAAGTATCTTCCCAAAATCTAGTTTGTGAGCCATCCTTAATGTTGAATGTACCACATACTAGAAATTCTTCCTTGACCTTTAGAAGCCCTTTCCAAAAATGTGAGTCACCAGGTTTAATTTGAACCTGAGACAAGCATTTTGAGCTTAGATATTTGTTTCTAAGCAAGGTCTGCCAAGTTCCTTCCTTGTTAAGTAGTTTAAATAACCATTTGCTGAGGATAAACTTATTTTTTATCCAGATGTTAGTTATGCCCAAACCTCCTTGATCTTTAGGGCGACACAAAATATCCCACTTGGCTAAACGGTATTTTTTCTTGTCTATCCCACCTTGCCAAAAAAAACCTGGATCGTTAGAAATCTAAGTTTTTTAGTACCCCTTTTGGAATTTCAAAGAAGGACATCATGAACATTGGAAGGCTACTCAGAACGGAATTTAAAAGGATTAATCTGCCCCCATAAGAAAGATGTTTGGCTTTCCACGTACTTAATTTATGTTTGAATCTATCTTCAATTACACTCCAATCTGCATTACGAAGTTTATGGTAATGCATTGGTATACCCACACTACGGGAAACCCGGAGTTTGCCGAGTGCCTGGGGCACTCGGCAAACCCTGAAATACACTCAGCAAAGCCTTTGCCGAGTGTAACACTCGGCAAAGGGGTTACGACATAGCTCGTGTCGGCAAACAGGCCCTTTGCCGAGTGTCTTCTGTCGGGCACTCGGCAAAGGCATTGCCGAGTGCAAAGCCAGCACTCGGCAAAATAAAGCACTAACAGACGGCCGCGGACGGCGCGGCGCCGTCCGCGGACGGCTGTTAGTGCTAACGGAGCCTTTGCCGAGTGTCACACTCGGCAAAGACACCAGCCTTTGCCGAGTGTTGGACCCCGACACTCGGCAAAGCCTGGTTAGGGGGCAGGCCCTGGACAACCCTTTGCCAAGTGTGAGGGCTTTAACACTCGGCAAAGGTTGCATCTTTGCCGAGTGTTAAGGCCAACACACTCGGCAAAGCTTGAACACTCGGCAAAGGCTGTTCCAGAAATGACAGAAACAGTCTCTTTGCCGAGTGTTAAAGCCAATACACTCGGCAAAGCACCTCTTTGCCGAGTGTAACACTCGGCAAAGCATCAATTTTTTTCTTGTTTTCATTAATTTTTTGCGTTAAAAGGACCCCTCAACAAAAACATCACAGGCAGTTTCTAATATGCATTACAGGCAGTTTATAATAGGCATCACAGGCAATTCATATATATATATATAGCCACTAAACCATCAAACAACCATAAACAAACACATATAAGTCACTAAACCATCCAACATCACAGAAATGTCACAAATTCAATATCTAAACATCCAACATCCATCATTCATATGTTTACAAAGTCCAACATCCATCACTCACGGAAGAGGGGGTCCGAACAACGATCTAACCGCCCGCGCTGCAAGGTCTTCGTCTTGAGGGCCGTCATTCGACGCGGCCGAGCCAGGAGCCTGCCCAAAAGAGATTAGTGGTGTGTGTTACAAGATTTTCGACAGAAATGAGTTGTGAAATAAAATCATAGGGTTCTCAAGTGACTCACGGGAGAAATAGGCACACGTGGTGGTGGAGGCGGTGGTGGCATCGGCGGCGGCGGACCTTCACCCACGCGCTGGCCAATGTTCTGCAGGTAGGCAAATACCTGCTCCTGCCACGCTCGGTTCGTCCGCTCGGCCTCCTCCTTCTGCCTGTCTTTCTCGGCCTCCGCGTCCTTCATCCGCTGCACCTCCGCCTCCAGGAACTCCCGCCTCTGCGTCTCTTCATCCAACCGGGCCTGCAATATTCAATCACATTGTTATAATACATTACAAACGTAAGCAAACTTCACGTACAAAGATAGAAACAGAAATAACCTGGAGCGTCGGGCCGGGGCGGAGGCAGCCCGGGGCAGCGGCGGCGTCGGGCCGGGGAGGAGGCGGCCCCGGGCGAGACGGCCCTGGGAGGCGACGGCGGCGGGCCGGGGCAGAGGCGGCCCTGTGCGGCGGCGGCGTCGCGGGGCGGGGTACGGAGGCGGCGGCGGCGTGTACGGTCAGCGGCGGCGGCGGACAGCCGAGGCGGAGGCGGCCCGGGGCGGCGGCGGCGTCGGGCCGGGGAGGAGGTGGCCCCGGGCGTGGCGGCCCTGGGAGGCGACGGCGGCGGGCCGGGGCAGAGGCGGCCCTGTGCGGCGGCGGCGGAGTCGGGCCGGGGCGGAGGCGGCGGCGGCGGTGTGTACGGGCAGCGGCGGCGGCGGACAGCCGAGGCGGAGGCGGCCCGGGGCGGCGGCGGCGTCGGGCCGGGGAGGAGGTGGCCCCGGGTGTGGCGGCCCTGGGAGGCGACGGCGGCGGGCCGGGGCAGAGGCGGCCCTGGGCGGCGGCGTCGGGCCGGGGCGGAGGCGGCGGCGTCGCGGGGCGGAGGGCAAACGGCGGCGGCGGTAGGCGGGGTACGGGGGCGGCGGCGGCGTGTGTACTGTGTGTAGATAGGATAGGGTTGGGGGCCGCGTGGGCGGTTAAGTCCCGCGGCCCAACCCCCTGTTTGTCGAGTGTCCCAGATCGGGCACTCGGCAAACAGATCTGACACGTGGCCGCGCGCTAGCCGCTGACGTGGCCGCGCGCGGCCGAAGAGGACGACCACGTGGCCTGTTTGCCGAGTGTCTGGCCAGGGCACTCGGCAAACCTACCCTTTGCCGAGTGCCTACACTCGGCAAAGGGGCCACGTCGGCCAATGAGGTGGCACGCGCGGCCGCGGGCCGGCCAGCCCACGTGGCCTCTTTGCCGAGTGCCCCCAAGAAGGCACTCGGCAAAGGTGCTCTTTGCCGAGTGTCTACGACCTGACACTCGACAAAGGTCTTGTTTGCCGAGTGTACCACTCGGCAAACATTTCCCAGAACAATTCTTGCATACCAAATTTTTCAAATTCGATCAAATACACGTCAAAATATCTTGTGAAATACATTCAACAATGCACATTTTATGCTTAGATGAAATGTTTTCATTATTTGAAGCATATATATCTCATAATTCCTTCATATATTTCATTATTTCATGTGGAGATTGTTGTAAAAATAATTTAGAAATATCAAATGGGTCCCGAAAAAATGATAACTTCAAATGAAGCAATCTACGTCGTCTATTGCCTATACAAAAAGTTATGAACTCAAACTCTAATTCAACTTCACTTCGTTTCGAAATCCAGCTGTCTGCTTCTCAACTCTCCGAATCTTCTATGGGGATATGCTCCGATTGGAAAGGGCCGTATATATAAACTTTTCGAAATCATCCCAACTTTTTGCCACACGCTCCACATAAGATATAAAGAGCCTTTGACAAGTATTGTTGGAAAAAATAAACTTTGGATCCCAAAAACATAAGTTTAAATAAACAGGGCCAAACTTTGCCGAGTGTTTTTTAGGAAACACTCGGGCAAAGACGTGGTTTGCTGAGTGCCCCGCCGAAGCACTTAGCAAAACCACCAATCTAGCCGGCCAAAAACTCTTATATTTAAAATGTTCAAATTTTTTGAGTTTGAATTTCGAGTTTTTTAAAAATATTTTTCAAATTTTCAAACTCTTCGCCGAGTATCTGACCTAGACACTCGGCAAAGGGCCAACACGTCAACGGGCCTGGCACGTGCCACATGTTTACCGAGTGTCTGGACTGTGACACTCGGCAAAGAAGTGACAGGCCAAACGGCCGTCCACGGCCGTTGGCGCGCGTGGCACGTGTTGGACACTCGACAAAGCTACTGGAGCCCAAACGGCCGTCCGTGGCGTGGCACGCGCAGGGCACGTGCGTCAGCTTTGCCGAGTGTCTCTGTCGTGACACTCGGCAAAGATCCTGTTTGCCGAGTGTCTCTTTTCTGACACTCGGCAAAGATCCTGTTTGCCGAGTGTCGCCTCTTTGCCGAGTGCCGTAGTCTGGGCACTCGGCACAGCCAGTCTTTGCCGAGTGCCCGACAGAAAGCACTCGGCAAAGAGGGAAGCACTCGGCATACGTCGGGTTTCCCGTAGTGCCAGATACCTAAAGGGGTATGATTCTATGACACAGCCAAACAACTTAGTATATTCGTGTTCATAATGTCTTGCCTCCCTGAAACAAAAAATCTCACTTTTGTGGAAGTTAATTCTAAGACCTGATAATTGTTCAAAAACACAGAGCAACAACTTCATATTTTTAGCTTGCTCAAGATCATGGTCCATGAATAGAATCATATCGTCTGCATATTGCATGATAGATAGACCGTCTTCCACCAAGTGTGGGATGATGCTTTTAATTTGTCCATCATCCTTTGCCCTATTAAGTCATCAGCTTACTGCAACCGTTTCAGTAAAATATTGATTAAAACTTCTGAATGCAAAATATATAAAATTCCATTTTCCTTATTCTCTTTGATAAATATAAGAGGTTTTAGAAGCTACTATAATAAATATAAGCCCTTGGATCAAATGGGATGGACAGCTCGCAGGAGTAAACCTTACTTCATATTCTATCTTGGCTACACATATCTATCTTGGCTGAAGCTCCGAGATTGACACCTCATTCTCCGAAACTGTGGTTGTCGATGAATGTCTATCGCTGATCAGCAGCACACCTTCAGAGCTCCTGACATTGGATCTCATTGGGCGATCTGATTCAGTGAAGCCAGAGCTGAAGACGAAGGCTGGCCTTGACGGGGCTCGCCTGTCATTGGGCACGGAGGTTGGACTGCTGAGCATAAGCACCACTGCAGAGGCGTCCGACCGGTCCGCCGGGTTCTCCTGGACGCATAGGAGCCCGATCTCTATGCAGTTGAGTACCTCACTCTCTGGGTACCATGTCTCGATCAGCGATGGGTCCACCACATCCACCATGGAACCAGCCTTCCACTTGTCCCACACCTGAACAAATGGTCGATGGTCATGCATGTCTGTGAAACATACATGATATTGCAGACATCATTATTATGATATTGCTGAATCAGTAGCGTGCTCTTACATGGCTCAGTACCGAAACAGAGTCTGAAGTGTCACAGTACGCACTGTTGTTCCTTCGCCCGGTCACGATCTCCAGGACGATGACACTGAAGCTGAACATGTCTGACTTGGTCGAAACGTGTCCCCAGTAGGCATACTCTGGGGACATGTACCCACTGCATGAATCAATGACGAGTCACTAAGAATTAATGGAGGATATTTACAGATTATGCTGATTGAAGCATTTCTTGGCCATCCGTGCTTGCAGGGTTCCAACTGGTTGTTTTGTTATATCTCTAGATTGGTCTCTACCGAAAGCTCTGGCAATGCCAAAATCTGAAATTTTGGGGTTCATATCCGCATCAAGCAATACGTTGCTCGGCTTCAGATCTCTATGGATGACCTTCAAACGGGACTCCTCGTGAAGATAGAGAAGTCCCCGTGCAATACCACTGATGATAGCAAACCTCTTGCTCCAATCTAGCTGCTTCCGTCTCACTGGATCTGCACATACACAAGTGCAGAAATATAGTTGATGAATCTACGAGAGGTCACTTACTTGAAATTGAGCAATATATTGTTTGATAGTAAAAAAAATACCAGAAAGGAAGGTATCTAGCCCTCTATTGGGCATGTACTCGTAGATGATCAGCTTCTCTTCTTGCAGGGACACCCATAGGATCTGCACCAAGTTCCTGTGCTTAAGCTTAGCAGCTAGCACGAGCTCGTTCTTAAGCTCTTGGAACCCTTGTGAGGAACTATGTGAAAGCCTCTTCACAGCTATCAATTCCCCGTCATGTAATGTACCCTACACAAACGAAAGACTTATTGCTAGATGCTAGCATCTTCAACTAATAATCACTGAATATGTTTGATTGCGCCTTTTAGTTAGTACATGTGAGTGTAGCAACCTGAGCCTCTAGTTCTACACTGCCAATTCACAACAATAGTTCGTCATGACTAAATGCATGGAAATATACCTTGAACATTTCTCCAAAACCTCCCTCTCCAAGTTTGTTTTCTTCCGAGAAATTGTTTGTTGCAGCTCTCAACACCATTAGATTTAGTTGTTCGGGCTCAACATATCCAATGTCCATTTCTTTGCTACTATTGTTTCCTTTCTCCAAAGAAGCTGCATAGGTAAAAGATGGAGATAATTCTCTGGTGAAAGACTAACATTGTTAAGTGCAATCTAGTTACCTCGTTTTTGTAAAAGAAACTGCAGTCCACAGCACTGACATTAATGAACGTAGCAGGCAGACAAACATAAAGATTATCAAGGAGTATGGGCATACCTGGTGGTGTTTTCTTCCGGTTGACCTTTCTCCTAAAGAGTAGAACACCAACTATGGCCACTGTGCCGAGCACTGTCGTTCCGACGGAGAGGACGACGGCGAGAGTCAGAACATCCCCCTTATTGATTCCTGCGTTTCAGTCTCAGCCTGTTAATGAAATCACCTAGTGCTTTATTTTTCCCTAATCATGTTACGTGTTGTTTACAACTGCCGACTATTGAGTTGCATATATCAACATATCACACTCAACAGCCTAATCACTTACATAACATTTCCTCTCACATGGAGTCTCCCGGCCATAGAAATTTTTTAAATACTGGAAACAAAGTTCCGGCCTCTACACAAGTTGTTTGGGCCATAGATATGGAATACAAGTTGGTAATATTTTTTTCTTCTAAATTGTGCTTGCAAGGATTGAAACTCCGGACCGCTAATATAGTTCTAATTCCATGTTAAGTTGTATAAGCTAACTAGTTAAACCCAAAAGCTAAACCAGCGAACGATAAAAGATGGATGCAATTTGCTAAGACGTAATAACTGGGCTATTACTATTAGTGCTCTCGTTTTGGCCTGTTGTGGCCCATATGTCTTGTTGGGCTGGAATTAATCCAATAAACAATAGTGGTAGCTTGTAAACCTTGTCACTTCAAATTTAGTACCTCTAAGTTAACCGTTTTACGCAAAATAATGACATATATATATACTATAAAGATCAAAACTTTTGACATTTTACGAACTCACCACACTACCCCTCCTATCGACTCCACCTACCAGTTATTTGTTTTGTCAAACTTTTAACGAACGACGAACCCACCGATCATCAAGAAACTACTGCTTCAAGCGACCCATTCTCTCAGGTATTTTTTGTCAAACCCTCCGTCTCCTTTGTCCGTCTCTGTAGTATGGAATCATTGAGTTCGTAATTATCTGTTATGCAATCTTAATTTTTTTTATTAAATATGTGTGTCGCACGCTGTGTTCTTACTGGTAAACATTAAAGACGCACGCTGTGTTCTTACTGGTTGTCGGTGCTGGGATCGGTCGATCAATCCCCAGCGCCTAACAGAATGCGCTGTGTCCCGTCCCTTGACGGTTGATGCAAGAGCTAGCACGATGAGGCGAGCGATTATCCTGGTTCCGACCGTGAGGTCGTACGTCCAGCAGGGTGCGCTCGGGGCGCTGTACTATCTTGCACCGGAGTGCTTGCAGAGGGGGGCTACAAGCAAGGCGGGAGAGGAGGAGGGGTCTCCAAGTCCCTGAATGTGATTGAGGCGAGTGCCAATATCGTGTCCCTTGTCCCTGTTGTCCTCCCCCTACCTCCTTTTATAAATCAAAGAGAGTAAGGCGGGGGAAGGATTTACAAGTACAAGCGTGACGTGCGCCACAGGGGTGTGCACTGGAGAGTATGGCGTCGGGCCTGCCATCGTCCTTGACTCAGGCGGGGGATTTATGGCGAGCCCCGGCTTCTGCGGGTGTCGTGGCCGTCCCTGCGCTTGTCCTGGAGCGGTTTCGAGGGGCGTCGTGGCCGTAATCGGTGTCCTGTTTCCCGCCGCTGGTTGACTTCGAGGGCAGGGCAGGTAAAGAAGGACCGTAGTTAGTGGTGCAGCAGCCAGCATGATGGTCGCCGTCACCTGCAGAGAGTTGGCGGCACAGGGGCCGGCATGGCGCTTGCAGTCGACCACAGTGCGCGGCTTACCCGGCTCGCCAGGGGATGGCCGAGAGTTGGTGGATTAGACCTGGCACTCGTCGCTGCTAGGCTGCGTTTGACCAGAGCCTGCACTTGGTCGTCGCCCAGACATTTGTTCGAGGGTCCTCCATGCCCATTCGAGGGCTCCCCACCGGGGGGAAGGACGGGAGTGGGTAGAACAGTGGCTTGGAATGACGCCCGCCAGTCAGCGCAGGACCTCGCGCAGTTCCGCGTGCGCCTGCACAGTGTTGGAGAGGACGCTGAGTGACCGGAGCAGGTGGAGCAGTGTGCTCTGCTGGTGTCAGCGGCGCAGCGTGAGGAGAGATTGCTTTTTGACTTTGGCGCTCGCCTGACGGGGTTGGCTTTGAATGCTGCTGTCGGGCGGGGCGCCGGGGCGCACCGGGCGGAGTCTGCTTTGCCCGCTCGAGGGGGTTCGCTACCCTCGAGCGAGGCGGAGTTTGTTTCGCCCGCTCGGGGGGGTGCGCTACCCTCGAGCGAGGCGGAGCTTGGGTGATGACACGGCTTTTCGTGGTTAGTGTGTTTGTTTTTGTTTTTAGAGGGTGATTACCCCGATGGTTAGGGGACCCCCTGGGTTTGTCCCCGACAGTAGCCCCCGAGCCTCTGGCGGACTGAGGTTCAGTCGGGCAGAGGCTGATGGTTTCGCAGGGTCGTTCCCGGGCCTCCTGTGGGGATTTATTCCTTTCTGATTATGCACGTTCTTCCGCGGGGGCGAGCGAGCGCACCCGCGGGTGTAGCCCCCGAGCCCTTGGAGGAGTGGATTCACTCGTGCAAGGGCTTTATTTTGTGTCGGTTGCTCTACTTCCAACGCGGCGGGGATGAGACCGAGCTACGCCAAATTCGAGGGGCGGACCCTGTACGGTTTCGAAGCGTTTTGCGCATAGGAGGATATGTTGCAGGGAGCCCCCGAGCTCCTGGCCCATGTGGAGGCGATCGGAGGGGCTTCCTGTCTTTGATTTTCGACCCTCGCTACCCCTTTCGCGGGGGAGAGGGGTGAGGTCATCCGTGCAACCCTCGAATTGGGCAACGTACGCGGATACCTCAGTGAGCTGTTAGCGGGTAGTTCAAGTGGACGTCCGTGCCCCGTTCGCTAGGGGTCGGCTCGTGGTCCGGAGACACGTCCATGTAGCGCTTGCAAAGGTTTGCTAGGTGGGGCTCGGTCCCTTTCGTAGGGACCGAGGGCGCGAAAGCTCTCCCTCGTTGGGATCCCCCCGACTAGCTGCCTTTGTCTGGCCTTGAACACGACAGGAGCGTCCCCAAACTTCGCGTTCGGGGTAAAGTCCGTTCGACACGCCCGAATCGTCCCTGACTCTATTGATCTAGAGCGCCTGTCGAACCCTTTCGAGGGCCAGGCTTCGTACTCCTGATCAGTAGGGCCTTGCGTAAGATGCGGGTTGCTCCCGAGCGGCGGGCTCGAGGCTTGGCCGAACGCGATCGGCGGCCTTCGCATTATTCGGTCTGGGGCACCCTTCGAACCTTTTCGAGGTTCGGGCTTCGAATCCCTGATTAGTTGCGTCCGTGCCTCGGGAAGGAGGAGCGTTGCAGCTTTACCTGGGGGGAACCCAATGGTTGGGTCGTTTCGGCTCCGCGGGCCCGCGCACAACCGCTGGCGGGCGTGGGCGTGGCTGACGCGTCGCGGAGTGGGCGAGATGGGCGTAGTGGGCGCGCCTTTTTAGGCGGGCTTGGCGCGCGCGCGGGGGAGGCAAGGCGACGTGCAGTTAAGCATCGCAGGCGCGCCGCTTCCGCTTACCGTGCCGCAGTAAATGCTGCCGCCCACGCGCGCCGGCTGTTGGTGATCCTCGTCGTGCGCCTGGCCCGGGTGTCAGTGACTCCACATGCCGCCGCGCTTAGCGCGCGGGCTCGGTGGCGGCACGCGCGGGCTGGCGTGGCGTGGCCGGGGAGAGCCTGTCCTTTATAAAGGGGGAGCAGTGGAAGAGGACTTTTTACCTTTGCCATCTCTCGCTCCAGCTTTCGCCCGTGCCTAGTGCCTGCCTCCAAGCCTGCGAGTTGTGCTCCGCTCGCATCTCGCCATTTTCGCCCCGCGCCTAAGCTCCTCTTCTCGCCATGGTTGTCCTTGAGGGTGCCACGGAGTGGACTCCATCAACCGCCACCGAGCACCTCCTGGAGGGCTTGGTGAATGGTGGGCAACTGTCGCCCCGGGGCGATTTAGCGCGGCCGGCGTGGATTATTCCGGCGCTGGCGGCCAGGGTGTCGAATCCGCCGGCGGGCTACTTGGTGAGCTTTATTCGCTTCCACGAGCGGGGCTTCAACGCGCCCGCAAGCCAGTTCATGCGGGGGCTCTGCCATTACTACGGCGTGGAGCTCCACAACTTCTCCCCCAACGCAATCTCGCAAGCGGCGGCGTTCGTCGGCGTCTGCGAGGCCGTTCTGGGGGTCGAGGCGCACTGGGACCTATGGGTCCACCTCTTCCGCGCCGAGCTCAGCACATCCGGCGCGGGGAGGGGGGTGCGCCGTTCTTCGTGCGCGGGCGGCCTCACGCTTGCGCCGGTGGAGTCCAGGAAGCGCATTTACCCGGGCTGCAAGATGACAACCAACAACAGCGGGTGGGCCAAAGGGTGGTTCTACCTGCGCAATGACGGCCTGGGGCTGCCGGAGTACACCGGCAAGGTCCTGACGGAGAAGGCCGACTCCTGGGGCTACGACGTCTCTGGCGACGCCCAGCGGCAGAGGCTCCGCCCGATCGTCGACGTCCTTCGCTCCCTGGAGGGGTCAGGATTGACCGTGGCGCACGTGCTTGCGCACTGCCACCGCCGCCGTGTGGTTCCTCTCATGGAGAGGCCACTCCCTCTGTTCAGGATGACGGGGGGAGCGGACCCGGCGGCGCTAGCGGCGTCGCGCATGCTGGCGGAGCCGCTCCTCGAGGAGTACGTCGTCACGCGGGTGCAGACGGCGATCCACCCCGATACCATGCCGAGCGACCTCCGGTCGTTCCGGCTACGCCCCGATGAGGGCCATATCCTGTCGGTGGGTCCTCCTTTCTCCTCTTAGTCGTCTTTTTTGGAACTTCTTTTTGATTTCGTCGTGATTTCAGGGGGTGGACTGCGGCCTCTACCGCTCCGTAGCGCCAACTCCGGAGGTGCGGGCCGCGAATCGCGCCCGCCGCGACCGCGAGAGGGAGGCGAAGGAGGCGAAAAGGGCCAGCAGTCGTAGGAGGCAGGCCCGGCGGGACGCGCACCAAGCGGTGCTTCGCCGGTGGAGGAGGGACGGTGGGGAGACGCCGTCGACCCCCGAGGACTCTCCGAGCGGGGAGGAGGGTGAGGAGGAAAGCGAGGAGGAGATTGCCGGCGGCGGGGGCGGACCCGCCGTCGAGGCAATAGAGGTGGCCGCGCCGCTGCCTGATGCGGCCGTGGCGGTGCCCAGCAACGTCGCCTCAGCGGCGGTGCGGGCGATGGCCGCGTCGGCCCAGCGCGCGGCGCTGCACCCGAGCATCGAGGGTTCGGGGGGTTCGCAGCCCCCGAGCGATCCGAGGGGGGCCTCGAGTTCGAGGAGGGCCCCTTCTTCGAGTGGCTCGAAGCGGAAGCTGCGAGACTGCATCCGGTGAGCTCTTCCTCGAATCTCTTTCGATTTCGTTTTTCCATACGATTCCTCTTTTGACCTATGTTTCCCTTTTCTTGGTCCAGCGCTTGGGGCGTTACCAAGGCTCCCCCTAATCTTGCGCCTAAGAAGGCGCTGAAGGTTGGGGGGTCATATTCCCCTCACGCCGGGGAGGCGCGTTCGCGCGGGGCTCCGCGTCCCGCAGCGGCGCTCGAGGCGACGCCGGCGGAACCGGCGCCGGGGGCGCGAGGCTCCGGACCGGCGGGGGGGGGGGGGGGGAGAGGACGCCGTCAACGACGGAGCCGGAGCAAGGTGCCCCGGTTGTCGAGGCGGGGCCGAGGCATGGTACCCTGGCGGCGGAGGCAGGCGATCGTGGGAGCCGTGCCACCGCTTCGGTTCCTGCCGGTCGAGGGCAGGAGGCGGTCACCCCGCCAACTCCAGGCGGTAGCCGGCGCGTTTCCCTCATCGGGGCCTCTGCTGCCGAGGTGTCGGCGGCGCGGTTCCTGTCTCAGGGGCCGCCGCAGATGCCCGCGGTCCGAGGGACGCCCGAGTGGGATGCTGCCGAGGCGGCGCAGCTCCAGGATCGGCGCATGCCGAGCGAGTGGCCGGAGGGGCCCGGCGTCCCCGCTCAGGTCTGGCGAAGCGCGGCCGAGGAAAACGAGATATGGGCCCAGGCCGAGCGGATCGGGACGGATCTGGAGCGGGCCATCTCGGCCGCCGCCGACCTCCACTCCAGGCAAGCGCTGGAGGTTTTCGAGGTATTCTCGCTTTCATCCTTAGTATTTCGAGACGTTTTCGGTTTCATGGCTTGATCTTGGTGACTTTTCGGGTAGGTCCTTCGGCGAGAGGCGGCGGACAAGACCGCATGCATTGCGGGCTTGCACACCGACCTCCGCCGGCTCCGTCAGGCGAACGCCGACTTGGGCACGGACGTGACCCGGCTCACCGTCTGAGCCAGGGAGGCGGAGGCGGCGGCCCGAGCGCACGAGGAGGCCAAGGCGCGCGCGGAGAAGGAGCGCGATGCCGCGACGGAGCGGGAGGCCCGGACCTCGTCCGCGGCGTTAGAGCGGTTTGAGCTCGAGCGCCGAGCTCGTGAGGCCGCGCAGTCCCAGCTCGCGGAGGCGTCGGCTCAGGCGAAGCAGAAGGCCCGGGAGGCCGAGCAGCTGAGCTGCGCGCTCCGCGAGAAGGAGGCCGCGCTGGCGACCGCGGACGGCCTGCTCAACGAGGCGAGAGCCCTGGTGGACGGTAAGACTTCATGTTTCCTTCGGCTTTTCCTTGTGTCGAAAACTGCTCTCTGATATGCCCGAGCTTTTTGTCAGGGTTGCGGAGGGCCGAGGCCCAGAAGGCGGATGAGGTGACGGCCCTCCAGGCTGCCTACTCCGCGGCCCAGGGGGAGCTCGAGGTGCTGAAGGCTGCGGCCGACATGGCGTGCCGAGACGTCCAATGCGTCGACACGCAGTCGGGGTCGTCGCTGTCCAGCCGCCTGAGCTCCCTGAAGGGCTGCGTGGCGGAGCGTCTCGAACACGCGCTTCACCTCGGGGTGAAGAAGGCACTTGGGGTGGTGTCGACGCACTACGACATCGACCTCGCGGCGGTGGGGCGCGGGTACTTCATTGACGCTGACCTGGACGATGACGCCGCCCTCGCCGCCCTCGAGGAGGCTGATGACGGTGCCGAGAGCGCCGCAACGGCCTTGACCCTCAAGTTCCGGTACGATCTTTTCCCCGAGGAAGAGGAAGATGCGCCTGCCGACGCCGAGCCAGGGACCGCGCCCGCTGCTGAAGTCGAGGCCGACCCGGAGGCTGACGCCGTGGCGGCCCTCGAGAACGATATTGCTTCGGTGAGCGGCGAGGAGAGTGGTCCCGGGGCGCTTTCGTCTGTCCCCTCGACCCTTGCTGCCGAGTCCATCGTGCCCTCGCAGGGGGATGGAGCCTGAAGAATTCGGGCTTCAAATGTATCTTATATACATATATAAAAACTAAATTTAAAAGTCGATTGCCTGTTTCGCATTTGTTTGGTTGTTCTGATGTGCTACTCTTAGCTCTTCGAAAGATTGTGGCCGGGAACTTCGGATTCGTGAGTAGTTAAAGCGTGGGGTGGTGAGGGAGGCGCTGTAGCCTTTCGCGGGCATAAGCAGTCTCACGACTCGACCGGCTCCAGCTTTGACTAGCTCACGTCCCGCCTCTCTCTAAGCGTTTCGAGTTTTAGCACAACTTTCGAAAAAACCGGGACGATTAGCCGGGACCATTTCGGCTGCTGGCGAAGGCTTCGCCCCTTTCGCTCACCCGCTCGTAGGCGCCGGGCTCGGGGTCCTTGGCGATGATGAACGGCCTTTCTCGTGGCGGCGCGGACGTTTCGCGCCGGTCCGGTCCAGGGGGCATCTGTACCTGGGCTGCAGGGTGACCACTAACACGAATTGGTCGGGCCAAGGGGAGGTTTCGTTTGTTTGGCGTGCCGCGCTTTCCCCTTAACTCGAGATTGGTTTCGGCAGATGGTCACTAGTAACTTTGGCGCCGAGTGGTGAGGGGGATACCATAGCCCTTCGCGGGCGTAGGTGGTCCCACGACTCTGCCGCCTCTTGGCCGCAGTAGACTTGTGCCCTGCTTTCACCTTTCTTGATTTAAGGAGGAAAAGCTTGGCACCTTGTTTCCACTCCGTTGTGCTGCTCTTGGCTTTAGAGAGATTCTGGCCGGGTATTTCGAGTTCGCGAGCAACTAACGCGTGGAGTGGAGAGGGAGATGCCGTATCCCTTCGCGGGCGTAGGCGGTCCCACAACTCGACCGGCTCCAGCCTTAATTGGCTTGCGCCCCGTATTTTTCTCGGGTGCCTCGAGTTTCAGTGCAACGGAAGCGAAAACAGGATGATTGGGGGGTGGGGGTAAGCCCCCAAGTGTCCCCACGAGGGGTGTTTGGCCTCAAAACACCCCTGGTCATGTTTTTAGCAACAATGTTTCCGAGTTTTCTGGACTTTTCATTATTGTTAGCTAAGAACATGAAGTATTTGCAAGGAATACTGAAAGTTTCAAGGGTAGAAGCGACGTAGCTGTTGAATGTTCCAGGCGTTGGTGAGGAGCTCGCCCTTCTCGTTTGCCAGCTTGTACGTGCTCGGCTTGAGGACCTTGGCGATGATGAACGGCCCTTCCCACGGAGGAGTGAGCTTGTGGCGCCCTCGATTGTCCTGTCGCAGCCTTAGCACCAGGTCCCCTTCGTGGAGGTCCCGACGCCGAACCTTCTGAGGTTGGTGTCGCCGGAGCGATTGTTGGTAGCGCGCAGAGTGAAGTAGCGCTATGTCGCGAGCCTCGTCCGCCTGGTCCAGTGAATCCTCGCGGTTCCTCTGGTTTTGTTCCTCTTGGTAGGCCTTGAGCCTCGGGGACCCGTATTCCAAGTCAGTTGGGAGGATGGCTTCGGCGCCATAGTCGAGGAAGAACGGGCTGAAACCTGTGGCCCTGCTCGGAGTTGTCCTGAGACTCCAGATCACCGATGGTAGCTCCCCAACCCATCTCCGGCCGAACTTGTTCAGCCTGTTGAAGATCCTTGGCTTGAGGCCCTGTAGTATCATGCCATTGGCACGTTCTACCTGGCCGTTTGTTTGCGGGTGCGCGACGGCCGACCAATCAATGCGAATGTGATGGTTGTCGCAAAACTCCAAGAACTTCTTGCCGGTGAATTGGGTGCCATTGTCGGTGATGATCGAGTTAGGTACCCCGAACCGGTGGATGATGTCGGTGAAGAACAAAACGGCCTGCTCAGACCTAAGGCTGGTGATGGTCCGGACCTCGATCCACTTCGAGAACTTTTCGATTGCTACCAATAAGTGGGTGAATCCCCCGGGCGCTGGGCGGAAGGGCCCTACGAGATCCAGCCCCCAGACCGCGAAAGGCCATGTTATGGGGATGGTCTGTAGGGCGTGCGCCGGGAGATGCGTCTTTCGTGCGTAAAATTGGCACCCTTCGCAGGTGCGCACTGTCTCGTTTGCGTCGGACACGGCGGTGGGCCAGTAAAAGCCTTGCCGGAACGCGTTACCCACGAGGGTACGAGGCGCCGCGTGGTGTCCGCATGTCCCGGCGTGGATGTCGCGGATCAGCTGCCGTCCCTCAGGGATGGGGATGCACCGCTGCAAGATCCCCGAAGCGCTGCGTTTGTACAGCTGGCCGCCGATCGAGACGAAGGTCTTGGCCCTCCTGGCGATACGGCGTCCCTCGGTTCGGTCCGAGGGTAGCTCTCCGCGGTCGATCCATGCGAGGTATGGATTGCGCCAGTCTTGCGGTTGTGGGACTTCGTCGATTTCCATGGCCTCGGCTGAAGGAGTCTCGACGTTGGTCGCTTCGAGCTCCTCCCTCGAGGGGTCCTCTTCCATGGGTTCGACCCCCGCAGCCCCCGAGGGTGTTTTGAGGGTTTCGGCCCCTCGTTCGAAGTGGACAGAAGGTTGATCGAGGTCGCGGGTGAAGACGTTCGGAGGAATAGCGATTCGCTCCGATGTGATCTTGGCCAGCTGATCCGCTTCCTCGTTGTATCTGCGCGCAACGTGGTTCAGCTCGAGGCCGTGGAATTTGTCCTCGAGACGACGAACCTCGTTGCGGTAGGCCTCCATCTTTTCATCGCGGCAGCTTGCATTCTTCATCACTTGGTCGACGACCAACTGAGAATCTCCCCGGACATCGAGGTGCTTGACGCCGAGGTCGATGGCGATGCGGAGCCC
Source organism: Echinochloa phyllopogon (assembly GCA_033239725.1). Classification (NCBI taxonomy): domain Eukaryota; kingdom Viridiplantae; phylum Streptophyta; class Magnoliopsida; order Poales; family Poaceae; genus Echinochloa; species Echinochloa phyllopogon. The sequence goes on along the minus strand of BTCW01000015.1, from coordinate 13,179,172 downwards.
AGCGAGAAGGGCTTCGTACTCCGCCATGTTGTTTGACGCCGGAAAGTGCAGGCGAACCGCGTACCGGACATGTTCTCCGAGGGGCGAGACGAAGAGGAGACCTGCGCCTGCTCCGGTTTTCATCACCGACCCGTCGAAGTACATGGTCCAGCATTCGGCTTGAATCTGCGGCGGCGGAAGTTGGACGTCGGTCCACTCGGCAACGAAGTCAGCCAAGGTTTGCGACTTGATCGCCCTTCGTGGTGCGTAGGAGAGAGTTTCCCCCACGAGCTCCATAGACCACTTCGCTATTCTGCCCGAGACGTCCGGGTTGCGGACTATCTCCCCCAAGGGGAAGGATGAGACCACGGTGACCAGGTGAGCCTCGAAGTAGTGCCGCAGCTTTCGACGCGCGAGCACTACGGCATAAATCAGCTTCTGGATCTGTGGGTATCGTGTCTTGGTTTCGGTGAGCACTTCGCTGACATAGTACACCGGCCTCTGGACCGGCAGGGCGTGGCCCTCCTCCATCCTTTCCACAACAATGACGGAGCTGACCACTTGCGTTGTCGCAGCCACATAGAGGTAGAGTGGCTCGCCGTTCTGCGGCGGCGTGAGTATAGGCGCGTGTGCGAGCGATGTTTTTAGCCCGTCGAGGGCTTTTTGGGCTTCGGGGGTCCATGAAAAGCGTTCGTGCTTTTTTAGGAGTCGGTACAAAGGCAGGCCCTTTTCACCCAGTCGAGAGATGAAGCGGCTGAGGGCTGCCAGGCAGCCCAGTACCCTTTGTACCCCCTTGAGGTCCCGAATTGGCCCCATTCGTTACAGGGCCGAGACTTTTTTGGGGTTGGGTTCGATGCCTCGCTGGGAGACGATGAAACCCAATAGCATGCCTCGCAGCACCCCGAATACGCATTTTTCCGGATTCAACTTTACCCCGTTCGCCCGGAGGCAACCGAACGTGATTTGCAAATCATTGACCAGATCGCTCGCCTCTCTGGTTTTCACAACGATATCGTCGACATATGCCTCAACGGTCCGCCTGATGTGGCTTCCGAAAACATGTTGCATACATCGCTGGTATGTAGCTCCAGCGTTTCGGAGGCCGAATGGCATAGTGACGTAGCAAAACATGCCAAACGGGGTGATGAAAGAAGTCGCGAGCTGGTCGGACTCTTTCATCTTGATTTGATGATAACCGGAATAAGCATCAAGAAAGCATAGCAATTCACACCCAGCGGTGGAGTCTACTATTTGATCTATTCTAGGCAGAGGAAATGGAACCTTAGGGCATGCTTTATTTAAACCGGTGTAATCTACACACATGCACCATTTTCCGTTTTTCTTCTTAACTAGAACAGGATTAGCAAGCCAGGTTGGGTGAAATACCTCTTTGATGAATCCGGCTTGCAGGAGTTTGTGCATCTCCTCCCCGATGGCGCGGCGCCTTTCTTCGTCGAACCGCCGCAGTCGCTGTACCACCGGCTTGGAGTGTGGCTTGATGTCGAGGCTGTGCTCGGCGACCTCCCTCGGGATCCCCGGCATGTCCGAGGGTCTCCACGCGAAAATGTCGGCGTTGGCGCGGAGAAAGTCGACGAGCACTGCTTCCTATTTGGGGTTGAGGGTGGTGCTGATCCTCAACGCCTTGCCCTCGGGGGCAGCGGGGTCGAGGGGCACCGCTTTGGTGTGTTCCACAGCCTCGAAGGTGCCCGTGTGCCTTTTGGTGGACTCGATGGCCTCGTTCGCCATTTTCTCCAAATCCGCCAACAGGGTCTCGCTGTAGGCGAGTGCTTCCGCGCCCTCGACGCACTCGACGTCGCACGTATAGGCGTGCTCGTACGACGATCCCACGGTGATGACGCCCTTTGGCCCTGGCATCTTCATCTTGAGGTAGGCGTAGTTGGGGACCGCCATGAACTTGGCATAGCACGGTCGCCCGAAAATAGCGTGGTACGCTCCTGGGAATCCCACCACCTCAAAAGTGAGGGTCTCCCTCCGAAAGTTGTCAGGGGTGCCGAAGCATACGGGCAAGTCGATCTGCCCGAGGGGCTGGACCCGCTTTCCCGGCGCGATGCCGTGGAAAGGTGCCTTGCTCGGCCTCAGCTGGTTTACGCCAATACCCATGAGCTCCAAGGTGTGGACGTAGAGGATGTTGAGGCTGCTGCCTCCGTCCATTAGTACCTTGGAGAACCGCGTGTTGCCGATGACGGGGTCAACGACGAGCGGATACCGCCCCGGGTTCGGGACGTAATCTGGGTGATCCTCGCGGCTGAAAGAGATGGTCTCTTCCGACAAGGCGAGGTAAGCTGGCGTTGCGGGGTGAACGGAGAAGACCTCTCGGCGTTCGCGCTTCTGTTCTCGGGGCGTTGCGTTCGCCGCGGGCCCCCCTATGATGAAGAAGACGTTCTCCACATGGGGGAACTCGTCGTTGCCGCCGTCGCCTGCATCCTTCTTCGGGCCATCCTCCTTCGCGGAGGTGCGCCGGAAGTAACCCTTGATCATCCCACATTGTTCGAGGGTGTGGGTGACAGGGCCCTTGTGGTAAGGACACGGCTTCTTCAACATCTCGTCGAACAGGCCTCCCCCTTGAGGGGTCCCCGAGGGCCTTTGCGGCCTCGCTCGACCACGAGGGCGTCGTCAGAGTCCTCGCCCTGCCGCTGCTGCTGCGCGGCTTGCCGGGGCCCCTTGCCTTTACTGCCCCGTTTCTGCTTCTTCGTCTTGGCCTTGGGTTTGCTGCCCTCCGCGGGCAGCTCCTCCGCGCGCTTCCGCTTGGTCTTGCCGTCGAAGATCGCCCCGACGGCCTCCTCTCCAGAAGCAAAGTTGGTGGCGATGTCGAACAGAGCGTTGACACTGGTGGGATGGTTTCGCCCTAGGTCGCGCACCAGCTCTCGACAGGTCGTGCCTTCGAGGAAGGCGTGGATGATTTCGGAGTCACCCACGCTCGGGAGCTCGGTGCAGCGTTTGGAGAAACGGCGGATGAAGTCCCTCAGTGGCTCGCCGGCCGCCTGCCGGCACCCGCGCAGGTCCCAGGAGTTTCCGGGGCGCACGTATGTGCCCTGAAAGTTACCCACGAACATCTTGACCAGGTCGTCCCAGTCGTGGATTTGGTTCGCGGGTAGGTGTTCGAGCCACGTCCGCGCCGAGTCCGCAAGATGAAGCGGAAGGTTGCGAATGATCATGGCATCATCGGTGGCCCCGCCCAACTGGCAGGCTAGGCGATAGTCGTTGAGCCACGTCTCGGGTTTTGTCTCACCCGAATACTTGGTGATGGTGGTTGGCTGGCGAAAACGCGGCGGGATGGCGGCCGAACGGATCTTCCGGCTGAACACCGGGGTTCCCGGGGGTTCCGGCGTCGGGCTTCTGTCCTCCTCGCTGTCATAGCGGCCTCCCCGTTGGGGGTGCCTGCTGCGGGGAGGCGCCGCGTCCTGCCTCTTCCTGTTCAGGACGTTGCGCGCGTCGCCATCGTCGACGGCGCCCCGCGTGTCCACAAGTCGGTCCTTCGCGGACCTCCTTGTTTCGCCATCGCCGGCCACGAGCGCCCTTCCGTCGTTCGTTGGACGGCGAGGCGTCCACGCGCCCCTGGGTGGGGTGTGGATGGATTGCTCCTTATCCCACTCGCCGCCTCCGGCTCTCGAACTGTCCTGGTGGCGCATGCGGGAGGCGGAACTTTCCGCTTGTTGAACGGCCGCTTCTTCGACAAGGGCCTGCACCTGGCGCCGCATGCTGCGTGCTTCTGGTGTCGATGGTTCGGGCATGGCCCGAATCAGGGTTGCTGCGGCGACGAGCTTCTGGCTTGCTCGTGGCGGCATGGCAGGACCGGCGTCGTCGCCGTCACCCATGATGCGCGCTTGAGCAATACGCCCGGCAGCTCGTGCGCGTTCGCCGCGTTTGGGCTGCCGGGCTTCCAGGGCTGCGCGCAGCTCCTGTACCTGTTGGCGCTCCTGTTGGAGCCTGGCTTCCAGCTCTTGCACCTGCGCAAGCTGTGCCTGCGCGAGTGCGGCATCGCCCGCTGGCTCGGCGGGCGCCGGTGGTGGTTCGGCGTGTCCGGCCCCGTCGCGCGTCTCTTCATCCTCTCCCACGGACTCTACTTCGCCATCAAGGACGAAGCATTCCCGCGTGGGGTCATATTCCCCGTCGCTGGAGTCGTCGGAGCAGGTGAGGCAGAAGTCCGCGACGGCCTGGAAGGCGATGAGGCTTTCGCGGTTGCGCAACTCGGTGTAATCCAGGTCCGGGTGTTCCTGGCCGCGCACATCTTCTTCGTCCGCTGACTCGGGGTGGAGCCCACCGGGCGAAGAAGTGCCAAGGTCGCGGATTGGGGCCCGCCGATGTCTTGGCGAGTTTCCGCGCGCGCCCAGGATGGTGCTGATCGCCGTGGAGTGGCTTGCGGCCGCGTTGCTCATCCCGAACGGGAGGCGCGCCAGCCTGGCCACACTTTCCCGGTGCGTTCCCTCCGCGGGAACTGCCGGTGGGAGTCCGCCCCCCTGTAATGTGGCCGTGGGCTGAAGCAGCAGGTGGGCGTCCCAATCGGGGAGGACGACGCACGGAGCGACGCGCTGCTCCGTATCAATCTGAAGCTCGCGAAGTCTCCGCCGTCGCCTGAGCTGGACTGGCGTCGGCGATGTCGGGGTGTCGGGCGTCACGCTGGGTGGCCTGGAGGCGAGCCGCATGCGGAGGCCCTCACCGGTCGCTTCGAACTCCAGGCTCCCAAACGTGATCCGGTATCCGCGTGGAAGCGGACCGGGGGACCCCGTGGCGGATCGAGGTGGCATGGTCTCGTCGCGACTTGCCGTCAAGGGAATTTGTCGGGTGTGATCGATCACAGCGCGCTCCCCTACCTGGCGCGCCACTGTCGGTGCTGGGATCGGTCGATCAATCCCCAGCGCCTAACAGAATGCGCTGTGTCCCGTCCCTTGACGGTTGATGCAAGAGCTAGCACGATGAGGCTAGCGATTATGCTGGTTCCGACCGTGAGGTCGTACGTCCAGCAGGGTGCGCTCGGGGCGCTGTACTATCTTGCACCGGAGTGCTTGCAGAGGGGGGCTACAAGCAAGGCGGGAGAGGAGGAGGGGTCTCCAAGTCCCTGAATGTGATTGAGGCGAGTGCCAATATCGTGTCCCTTGCCCCTGTTGTCCTCCCCCTACCTCCTTTTATAGATCAAAGAGAGTAAGGCGGGGGAAGGATTTACAAGTACAAGCGTGACGTGCACCACAGGGGTGTGCACTGGAGAGTATGGCGTCGGGCCTGCCATCGTCCTTGACTCAGGCGGGGGATTTATGGCGAGCCCCGGCTTCTGCGGGTGTCGTGGCCGTCCCTGCGCTTGTCCTGGAGCGGTTTCGAGGGGCGTCGTGGCCGTAATCGGTGTCCTGTTTCCCGCCGCTGGTTGACTTCGAGGGCGGGGCAGGTAAAGAAGGACCGTAGTTAGTGGTGCAGCAGCCAGCATGGTGGTCGCCGTCACCTGTAGAGAGTTGGCGGCACAGGGGCCGGCATGGCGCTTGCAGTCGACCACAGTGCGCGGCTTACCCGGCTCGCCAGGGGATGGCCGAGAGTTGGTGGATTAGACCTGGCACTCGTCGCTGCTAGGCTGCGTTTGACCAGAGCCTGCACTTGGTCGTCGCCCAGACATTTGTTCGAGGGTCCTCCATGCCCATTCGAGGGCTCCCCACCGGGGGGAAGGACGGGAGTGGGTAGAACAGTGGCTTGGAATGACGCCCGCCAGTCAGCGCAGGACCTCGCGCAGTTCCGCGTGCGCCTGCACAGTGTTGGAGAGGACGCTGAGTGACCGGAGCAGGTGGAGCAGTGTGCTCTGCTGGTGTCAGCGGCGCAGCGTGAGGAGAGATTGCTTTTTGACTTTGGCGCTCGCCTGACGGGGTTGGCTTTGAATGCTGCTGTCGGGCGGGGCGCCGGGGCGCACCGGGCGGAGTCTGCTTTGCCCGCTCGAGGGGGTTCGCTACCCTCGAGCGAGGCGGAGTTTGCTTTGCCCGCTCGAGGGGGTTCGCTACCCTCGAGCGAGGCGGAGTTTGTTTCGCCCGCTCGGGGGGGTGCGCTACCCTCGAGCGAGGCGGAGCTTGGGTGATGACACGGCCTTTCGTGGTTAGTGTGTTTGTTTTTGTTTTTAGAGGGTGATTACCCCGATGGTTAGGGGACCCCTGGGTTTGTCCCGACACCGGTAAACATTAAAGACGTGTATATACGATATCTCGTTCCACGCATGGAGTTCAAAGAATCTCACCTTGCCTTTCTCCTACAGGTGCCGGGGGTAGAAGCAGCGGCCGCCCGTCAAGGGCTAGATTATAGTAGGGGTATACCTCCATGCGCAAGTAGCAGTTGTAGCCGAGCACCAGCCCGCCCCGGTGACCAGAGCAGCAGGTCGGCAGCTGCTGCACCGAGTCCTACAAGCACTGGTTGCACTCCGCCGGGGTCCGATCCCTCATGCCCTGCAACAGCCCGGACATGGTGCCGTTGGGGGCAGCGGGATCATACACGGCGGCCCCTGTTGCGAACATCGGCGCCGGAGACGACGTGAGGTTGGAACCGTTGACGACGCGCGCGGCGAGGTTGCTCATGAGCGCGTTGTAAGCTCTATCGAAGCCGTCCTTGTCGGAGACAACAACGGCGTTTTGGAACGGCTGCCGGTACGCGTCCTCGTAGCCGGTCGACGCGTTGGTGTCCGCGTAGCTGATGAAGGCGAACATCGGCACCGGGATTGTTACGCCGGAGCCGTCGTCGTACCAGATGGCGGCGCGACGGCTGCTGCTGTTGCAGCTACTCCGGATGCTCAGCGCCGCATTCTGGAGGTACGTGGCGCAGCGGCCCGGCGTGGAATCGCCGCGGCAGAGGCCCCGGACGAAGGCTTGGTCGGTGCCGTTGCCACGGGACAGGGAGGCGAAGCCCGTGGGCGCCGCGGCCGACGGCAGTGCGTCGAGCAGCGCCACCACGTTGGACCAGAAGGTGCTGTTGGTGAAGGAGGAAGAGAATGGTGAGGGAGTTGGAGAAGGCGCCGCCTCTGACGATTGGCAGTCGACCCAAGTGAACTGGCTTTCTTTGGATGTTACGACGACGGTGGAGAGGCTAGCCACCATGGCGACGAGGAGGATGTCACGGCGAAACGACGCCATGGGGTGTTCCGGTTCCGGGGAGGTACTAATAAATCTCTGTATGATTATTTGCTGGGACAGTGGGACCTGGGACAACCCCGTGGCGAAGACTTGGCGTGCGGCAGTGAATAGATGATGGTCAATTAATTGGTCATGTTTGGTTAGTCTTGCTAAATTTTAGCTGGGTAATCTTCATAGGTTTGACCATTAATTAGGGGTATTAAATAAAAATAATTTACAAAACTACCTCCACAATCCTGTGCTAATTGACGAGACAAATCTAACGGCCTTTGGTCATGTGATTAGAGAATGGATACTGTAGCATTATTGTAACAAATTATGGATTAATTATGCTCATTAGATTCATCGCGCAAAGTTGCATTTATCTGTAAAAATGTTCTGTAAATAGACTTTATTTAGTACTCCATGCATGTAAGATTAATTTTTCAGTATGTGTGTCGCATTTTCCAAGATTTAATTGGCGCTATTCTTTTAGTGGTAGGCGAGAGTACCCGTCGACGGTGAGGCGCCTATAGTGACATTGTGAATCTCAAGATGGTATATGTCAATCTAGTCTCTCGGAGGTGCTCATAGCGGTGATTGTGCGTATGTGTGAGCCCGTTTGCATCTGCACTAGTCTTTCAGAAAAAATCCCGACAATTGTGTGTTATGCACACAACCTGTAATTATACAACAGTTTAGAAGAGGAGACAACTGTTTTCAGTAAAATCCTCGGAAAACACATACTTCATGCACTTGGGTTTTTACATGAGAAATTCCCCCATGAAGACTCTAATGAGCCAGAAAATAAAGAATTGGTTTCGATTTTGATCCCTAATGCAGCATGAGGATATAATGGATACTGTCCCTATGGCAAGCAAGGCTCCGGAGGTTGTGCCTTGGAGATTTTTGCCTAGATGGAGAAGCAATAATAGACTTTCTTTTGATTTCTTCCCATCGTTTGCGTACTTTCTTTCCTTATAATTTGTGATCAACTTGTGAGCTTAGAATTATGTAAAAACTTGGCTATATGCAAGTGCAGAGACCCGAACCTCCGTTTTCCTAAAAAAATAAAATAAAGAACACATCATGGAGGAGCCAACGTGCTCCGAATCAAAATCAATTGATTCCTCCATACCACTCATATCAGATAGTCTATCAGAACCTTTTCTCCCATCTAGCCTTGATATCTATGGTATTCCTTCTAATTTCCCCTATAATTTCCATGACAGGTTGTTCCAAGATTTTGGGAACTCCTCGAACATACACATACATGAGAAGCACGGGTATCACGAGATCCATACGTTTGACAAAGTAGAGCAACGTAGCCAGAGGGAACTTGTTGGGACCGTACACTATGTGCTGGTATGAGTCAGTAATGGCCATATGAGGCAGTAACATGGAGCGAAGTTGTTAAAATGACAACAATGGTAATAGAGGTGTTCTGCTCACCCATAGGGATAATGACATCGGGTATAATTCTTCATTGTTTCGAACATTGTTGGGTAACCTCCATGAGGGTATATGATCTTCAGCTTTTCATGTATTTCCACGTTTTTTTACCTCCCCAAAGTATATCTGTATCCTATCATCACTGGAATGCTAGTTGTGAAGTTCATCGGAGAATTACATGAAACTGAGATTAGTTGAGCTGAAACTTGCCAAAGAATAACAGCACATGTCCTATGCGCAATCTTTCAACACACAAGTAGAACATTGGCCCGAAGGTTGATCCCCAATAAGTGGTAATTTTAGACATGTCTAACCCAACCTATGTTCGAGGATGATGAGAAGCACTTCATTGAGACAAAAGATTCTCAATCATCTAAAAGGAATGGGTTCTTGTATAGCCTAAGAGGGAAAGGGGGTGAATTAGGCAAAATTAAAATCTTATCCAAAAACGTTCCACTATTTTGTATAAAACATAAACTATATCATACTATCTAGATGTGCAACTAAGGTTTAACTAGTGATTCCACCCACCCAAAAGGAGTTTTGAAGTCAATCATATCAAGATACTACTCTAAGAACTAAAAACACTCAAGTTGAATGTATGGAATGTGGAAAAGTAATGAAGCCGGTTAGAGAGGACGCAAACTCGGAACAATGATTTATACCATGGTATTGATAGGAAATTGTCATCCCTAGTCCATGCTCAAGGTCCACAAAGGATATGTCTCTCACGGACAAGGTTTGCGCTCAGCACAAAGGCTCTGGCCATGCTAGATGAGGAACTTGCCACTAAGGCAAGGCTCACTATTCGCTTTCTTCCAATCACCATGAAAGGGGTCTCCCTTTTGTTGACACCACTTCATACCAAGCTAGATTGTCAAAGACTTGTCCAATACACCAAGGGCTTGTTCCACGAAGCATACAAGGTTTGTTCACTCCAAGAAATATAACATCAGGAATGTACACCATGCAATCTATCCCTCTAGGTCTATCTTGAATTCATCATTTTCTATGGTGTGCTAATCATCTCAAGTAATTACTTTTTGCACTTTGGTGGCTCAGATGTTTTCTTCATTAGTCTTGCATTCTAATGACTTTAACACACTCCAATAACTCCAAATGAGCAAATGGACGGTATATAAATAGTCCAACAATGCAAAGGCGTCATTGCTGCAATGGCTAGTTAAAGCAGTAAGGACATGATGATCAGATGGTCACACTCAGTAGGCATCGGATCATCCGGTGTGGCTGTTTGAATGACATAACCATTGTATCCTACTGTACAAAATGGTCTGTCACTTTGTCGGACGCTTTATCCAATGTGGATCAGATGATCCGGTGTTAGTAGTAAGACTTCTTCTATGATATTTACTAAGACATCTTCCATGTTATTTACTAAGACTTCTTCCATGTTTTTTGCACCACCTCTTAGTAACTACCTATGCTTTATTTGATGATCCCTCCAAGGCAACCTCGTATGATCTGCTGAATGGTCATTGGCCTCCAGAAGGTTTAGCACTTGATCAATAGTCAGGTCATTTAACCGATAGTCTACGCATGCAACATATGATGATCTGATGATAGTAGCTCAGTCGTAGGATAAACATCCCATTTATCTGCTCCATGTATTTTTGCTACAATCATATGATCGAGGTCGACATCTTAACACTTGAACTCGTCCAATTCAAACTTGTTGAGTTCCAACTTTATGTTGTTATAATTTGGATGCCTTAGAATAATTATAAGTCCGTCTTTGTCCTATGATGTGGAAAATTTCACTCTGCATCGATACTATGATTTGAAATCCATCTTTGTAACATATAAATCCTATAAATCACAAACGTAATAAACCATTAGTCCCAAAGACTATGTTGTCGTACAATCACCAAAATCACAAACTGTGGGACAATGAGGCAATCATTCTTACACCATCCATTACACTCGATACTTCTGAAACATCTAAACCATCCCCTATTGAGCTTAAACCTCTTCTACCTGGATTGAACTATGATTTCCTCCATGGTGATCAAGACACTCCAATCACCATTCATGATAAGCTCTTAGATATGGATGAATGACTACCTCTCACTCTTCCATAGAATCATTTATCGGTCCTAGGATACTCCCTCCGAGACTTACAAGGGACTAGTTCAACTATTTGTGCACATTATATCCCGATCGATCCCGAGCACACAGAGTCAAGGTAGCCCTAATAATAGTTGAACAATGCAATTATGGAAGTTGTGAAGAAGGATGTTGTAAAACTTCTCCATGCATGAGTCATGTATGCGGTGCTAAATCATGGATGGGCAGTCCCCTTGAAGTCATTCAAAGAAGTGAGTAATGACAATTGTGCACAATAAGAAGAATAACTTGGGCTCATCCCTGGCGCATCCTCACCATGTGGTGTTTATGCAGTGAATATCGTAGACTCAATAAGGCCACCAATAAAGATCATTTCCAATGTTTGAATGACTTGGAAAAGGCTTCTTCTTCTACTTCCATAATATTTACTCTAGTAATCACCAAATCCCCATCCATGCAGACGACCAAAGTAAAACAACCTTTATATGCCTCTTCAGTATGTACTCCTGCAGTCAAATGCCCTTTGGGTTATGTAACACTCCTGCATCATTCTAATGTTGCATGATGGCTCTCTTCTTAGACATGATCAAGGAGATTATGAAAGTATCCATATATGACCACAACTCCATCCAATGTATTTATAGAACAAACCTAGATGTGAGTGATGTAATTTTCTTGCAGATGTCTTTGACATATCCATTAACCCATTTCGATGGATATCTTTATAGCTTAGCAATGTATGTGTTGAATCGAGATGGAGAATGCATCCCCAATGGTAAATTATGTAAACATAGAGAGTCTGATAGTAGCTCGTCTGGACACAAGTATCACTACATCACGTTGACAGATGGTCAAAACTTCTCCATCTTTTTTTGAGAGTTTGAAAGTATTTGAGCTCCCTAAATATAAAGTTTGTATGAGCACAATTCACTATTTCTCCGTTCTATTGGCATCATGAGACATCTGTAGTGAAATAAAAAATTGTGGTTAAGAATTCTTTATTCAACACATATACATACATATATACAACAATTATTGATCAACTTTATATCACCTTCATTGTGTAGTGCAGGGACGAGCGTGGCCTCTGGTCACCCAGCGCGCTAGCGTCCAGTCAGCGAAGACTTGACGTACTGTTCCTTCTTTAACAAACTTGACGTACTGTTTCTCTATCTTATCTGTGTGGGCTCTATGATTGCGCATTACTGTAATTTGTGTGGCATCGGGAACAATACCTGTCCAAATGGACACATATGAACCTGCGGCCCCGCGCAACGCCGTGCTCCGTGCATTCGCTGTCCCGTCTTGTCCCCCATCAATGCGGGCCTTGCTGCCACCTCCGAGACCGATGGCACGAGCTCCTTGCCAAATCGCCGGAGGTGTCTGTGTAGAGGCGGCTAACAAGTCTGGTTGGCTCGTTAAGGCTAAGCTTGTTATGGCTTATTTTATAACAAGCTAGATTAACTCGGTTTGCTAAGACACGAGCGAGTTAAAAATTGAGTTTAGCTTAGTTCATTTGCAAAGCTCCAGCTAGCTCATTTGGCTTATGAATCGAGCATTATTCAATATTAATGTTAAGATTAAAGATAATATTAACCAACATATGATTATCTATCCATACTAATACATGTAAAACAATAGTTGATGATGGTATTATTAAAATAAAATTTGAATAACATAGATATTTAGGCACTCAAAATAGACTTACTTAGTACTAAATTTGGCTTATAAGTGGAACGATAAGTTTATTTTAATAAAATAATAGTAATACTATTGTATTAAGAAAAATAAGTTTAGATTTTTCAAATTTATCGAGATCGGACAGTTCATGAGCTGGTTCACAAGCTGGCTCATTAAGAAAATGAACTGAAATTAACGCTTGACTTGGTTCATGAAAAGGTCGAGCTGAGCTAAGCTGAAGCTACGAACAAGCCAAGTCGGCATACAAGTTTGGAGCTATTTCTCCGGCTCTATGTATCTGCATGCAGTAGGGCGAAAATGGTACGAATATCTCCCGACCCACCAACCGATCGAAGGAGCTCGAATAGTGATTCATATATATTTTTTAGATATCCGGAGATTTTCTGCGATATCGGATATGTTATTCAGATATAGGATATCGAGTCACATAATCCGGATAAACCAGTCGAATATTTGATTCAGATAGTTGTATATTAAAAGAAATCAGATTTAATCCCTAAAATTGATACTAATTCATATTAAATCAGAAAAAATGAAATTAGTACCAAATTTTTTCTAAAAATATAATTTATCTATTGATGTTCTGTAACAACCCAAAATTTCGTAGGAAAAATGTTGAATGCAAAAATACGGATTTAAAATTTTTTTGGTGAATTATTGTGCTTGATAACAAACATATAAGATTGTTCTCTATTTTTGCCCCTTGCTCCTAGGCAAATTTAAATTTAAAATTTAAAATTTATTTGAAGTGCCAAGGACCAAATAGCGTGATTTGAATTTTATTTGGCTTTATTGGATTTTGGTTGGTTTGAATTCAAATCTTAAATTTGAATTCAAACACTAATTTAAACCTAAACTAATTCAAACCCTAGCTAACCCTGGTGGGCCGAAACCCCTAACCCAAGTCCACCTAACCCCCTCGATCATTCTTTCCCGAGCCAGCCAGCCAACCGGCCCAGCCAGCCTTCCGGCCCAGCAACGGCCCATCGCCATCACCCTCGCTCCCCTCCTTTTCTCTGTCGGCGACAGGCGGGACCCGCCTGTCAGCTATCTCTTCCTCCCCCTTCTTCCCGAAGCGCGGCTGCTCTGCTCTCTCTACCGCCGCGTCCGTGACCGAGACGGTCCCATCACCACATCTCGCGGCCCGTCGCGATGACGATGCGTGTCCGCGGAAGCCTGGGCTTTCCATCTCGTCGTCCGTGCCCCGAACCCTAGTAGCCGCCGGCCTATAAAACCCCCCTCGGCGCCATCCTTTCCCCTCGAGCCGCCGCCGCCCCAATTGGGGTTTCCCAAGCCACCAATCCGAGCAAGAGAAGGAAGAAGGAGGAGCAGTGGAGGGTAGAGGAAGAGAAGGCGGGCCAAGGAAGCAGCAGGTCAAGCCGAAGCCAAGGACGAGCGCCTCCCCGCCGGCATGCCGCAAGCCGGAGCGCCGCCGTTCGTGGGAGTCGCTGGAGAGGAGCCGAACCGGAGCTGTTCGTGGGAGCGCGACGATCGCCGGTGTACCGCGAGTCTTCCCCGAGCTGCTAAGTACGACGACGTGACCCAGGGTGAGCTGCCGACGACGACCCCCTTTCTTCCCCGTTTCCGGCCGAGCGCCGCCGTTCCTTGCGCTCGCCGTCGCCAAACCGTCTCTGGGACCCGACCTTCGAGTCATGGCCATGATCTTCTGCAGGACCCTGAGCCGCTAACCTCCTTGCAAACCGCCGTCGACCAAGGCCGCCGTGGCCGAGCTCTGCTCGCCGCGTGCGCACGCCGAGGCTGTGTCGCGGCCACGGGCAACCGTGTACCCGCGCACGCGCACCCAACTAGGTCCGCGACGTCGCGTTCCAGCACTCGCTGGTGTCGCGCGTGCGCGAGCCCTTGCAGCCAAGGCAAAATCGCGTCCATGACTGCGTGAGCGCCGCCGGCCGCCGTGGCGCCATAGCCATGTCGCCGCCGCTCGCGTCGGGAAGCCCAAGCCACAGCCAAGCTCCCACCTTCATCTTGCCGTTTAACTTCGCGAAACCCTAGCTGAGCTGAAGCCGCCGATCCCGAGCCTCGCCGGCCTTCCCCCTCGCCGTTCGCCGCGAAGACGCTGCCACCGGCCGTGCGCTGGAGCGCGCCGCGCACGTCCGCGTCGCACCGTGGCCAGGCCACACCGTGGACCACACCAACACGCCACACAAGCGCCCGCAGAGAATCCTGAGTCGGCCACAATCTGATCCCATACACCCGGCTCACGTACACCGCACACACGGTTCACGGTGGACCGAGTCCACCAGAGCAGACCCCGCGGCCCAGCGTTCGCGGGCCTAATCTTGCACTAAAGTCTGGTTTGCACCCTTGAACTTTCTAGGCCCATCCACCTTTCGGCCCAGTTTCAGCCTAGCGTTGTTTAATCTTTTCCTTTTAACTACGCTGACGTATGGGACCCACATGTCATACACCGCGTGTCACTGACCGCTGGGGTCCACTGACCAGAGCTGACCGTTGACCGCTGACCGTTGACCGTTGACCGGTCAACGCTGACGTCATCCGGACCCATGATGACGTCAGCATAGGGCTGACCCCACTGATGACGTCAGCATGACGTCATGCTGACGTCAGCAGGCTAATTTTTGTCTGTTTTTCTTTTTCAGAAATTATTTAATATTTTCAGAAAATGATTTAAACTTCGAAAATTAATAATAAATCAACCGTAGCTCAGAAAAATATGAAACCAGTTTCTATATTTTTCTAAAATCATGATCTACGCGTTAGTGTAGAGTTTGGTGTTCTTTCGGACTTCTTTCATCGCTGTCTTGGTGTTTCTTTGCTAGTAGACGCGTCTTATTTTATTTTCCGCGACCCTAAGAGTTCCGGAGAGCCAGGAGGAGCCGGACCACGACGACAACTGCTCTGACGAAGATGAAGACTTTTGCCCAGGTTCACGCCCGACCAATCTCTGAAATACCTATTAGACATGCAACTAGTATGCTAGCGCTTTACTTTATTCGCATGATACACCTGCACTGCCTTTGATAATATCGTGTTACCTTGATACCTACTACTCACTTTATGAAATATGTTATGCTATGCATGTGTTGGGTTGGTTGTGATTTGAACCTCTTGGCGTGAGTTGTGGGTGGTATGGGAGGTGTAGTGCAGCTAGGCGGTGTAAGCGAGTAATAACAACTCGATCGTTGATCGGGGTGCTTGGGGACTGCACTCGGGCAGCCCTACGGAGTACCTGTTGCGGGTACATGGTTCTTGGATACTAGTTACTTGAGGAGTTTGGGCGGCTATACCTGTTATGGGTGCCGATTGCGGACCGTTGCGGCGGATCGCTTATGACAATGATACTCGCTTGACCGACAATTAAGTACCGAGTCGAGTTCCACCTTTGGACGTGGGAATACCGTGCTCACCATCTAACCAGTATGGGGAGGGTTCCAGCAAGCCTACTCTAGTGCGGCGCCGAAACTGTAGGAGATTCGAGCTTGATATGTGTAAGGGGGACTCGTTGCGGCGTACTCTCCCTGATTTACCACGGCCCCTGACTGGCCCCGGTGGGAAGGTTTTACGTCCCTGGGGCAGATGTTAGATCAGATGTTTCCCGAGCCCAGTGAGACAGGATTGGCGTTGTTACTGTTTAGGGTCTTTGCTGTGGGCTGTGTCTTAGGTTGGTTGCAGACTAGCCTTGCAGCCCGGATGGATTCCTGGAGTGCCACCTCTGCAGAGTGTAAACTATACGTATAGCCGTGTCCACAGTTACGGACGACCCGCTTCTAATAAGTTCCGACTAGCATGGGAATCTGCTTTCTTACCTCATCCTTTGATTTGGGTTATGAGAGATTGGTCCAGCGTTGCTGATGAGACAAGGTGGGGAGGGAGCTCACCGAGTCGACTAGAGAGCGAAAGGTGTTGGTGGAAGATGTTTGCGGGAACCTGCTGTGGCAGGACGAGTCCGATGTGAATGTGAGGCTGATGGGTGGATCTGGGGAGTAGATGTGCTTGTGAGGGAAGGAGTTGGTGATGAGATGAATTAGGGTTATTGCTGCTGCTCGTATAAGAAAAATTTGGCTCAAAACCTTGATTATTTCTATAACTTAGAATAGGCCACTTTAAAGCTTGCTTCATATTATGGTTGGTGACGTGAACATGTCCCATTTCCTTGGGGACAGACTTTGGGTTCTCAGGTGAAGACCCCGACCACGAGTTCAACCAGGACGGGTGGTACGATTGAAGGGTGCGCGCTATGCTCAAGGATGCCTGCGGGAAGTGGACCCAGAAGATTTAGCTACCGCTTCGTAGCTGTTTCTTATTGTCGATTTAGCCCAGAGGGCTTGTACCAGACCGCTATGTTTTATATATGTCATGTATTGGATCTTTTATCGTTGTATGGATGTGATATTCGACTGAGATGAGTTCTGTACGAGATAACTACTATTCCTGGGACTATCTTGAGGGTACAGGGAGTCGGATTCTCGTCATTGAGAATTCGGTTCGTTTCAGTTGGAGTTATTTTAATTTTATTTTTTTATATTATTTAATAAAACCACAACATGATTTTTCATATTGGTAAGTGATGTGAGTTGTGTTTTTTTCAAGGAAAAAGTCCATTTTTGACCATCCAACTCTTGGCTCAGTTTGGTTTTGACCATCGAACTCCAAAACCGGGTATCTTTGGCCATCCAACTATCAAAACCGTTTAAATTTGGTCATCAGGGCGGTTTTGATGGGTGGTTTTAATTTTTTTATTTACAATTTAGTCCTTAGAACTTAAAATGATTATTACTTTTTGCTCGTACCTTCGATTTAGGTGATTCTTATGGTCACACGTTCATAACAGTGAGCTTTATCTTTTAAAATAGTCTTTATACTATTTTATCACTATTTAATATATTATTTTTATGTTATTGTATAAAAACACAAATATAAGAAAAGTAAAACAAACATTTAGAAAATATTATGTTAATGACTTTAAAAGATAAAGTTCATCGTTACGAACGCATGACCACAAGAATCACTTAAATCGGATATAAGAGAAAAAATAGTAATCATTTGAAGCTCTAAGTACTAAACTTTAAATAAAATAGTTCTTGGATCTTAAAATGATTACTATTTTTTTCACGTATATCCGATTTAAGTGACTCTTATAGTCATGTGTTCGTAACGATGAGCTTTATCTTTTAAAGTCATGGACATATTATTTGAAGCATTTTTCTATCTAATCTAATATTTGGATATAAGACAAAAAATAGTAATCATTTGAAGCATTTTTCTATCTAATCTAATATTTGGATTCACCTTTTTAGTTAATTATCCTTTAATATAGTTGAGCGTAGATTATTTATTGATTTGTATCCCTTTCAGGCCACTTGGTGTTTTATTCAATTACCAAATATATGTTAGACGTATGTTAATTAGTTGAGCGTAGATTATTTATTCATTTGTATCCCTTTGAGGCCACTTGGTGTTTTATATTGTATATACGGTAGCATGTCGTAAATATAATCACCCAAAAGACTCTCTTTGTTTACCTATAAAGCTTTGCTATGTATCTATGTGGTTGGACTTGGTAAATGGGATGTCATCTACTGTTAATATGATTGTATCAACATAAACTAGTTATAATTTAGGCCTGTGGAGGGAACAAACAATTACAACAAATGAGGGGATATATATGATTATTGTTTTTATTCAATATCCGAGAAAATATTTGTGATCCATGTTATCCGCATCCAACTCATCCCGTATTCGATATGTACCTATTCGTATGTCACACCCCAAATTTTCTAAATTTGGGATGTGAATAAATAATATAAAAAAATACAATGATTAAAATAACATATATAAAATATATTTATATAAATATAAAATTTATAAAGTTTATAAAATTTTATAAAATTTGGAATGATTCTGTTTAAGTTATAAAATTTTCCAAGGTTTAAATAATTAATAGGGAATGAAATATATGTATAATATAAATATATGTTTTCTAATTTCAAAACAACATATGTTTATAACTCTCTAAAAATTCATCACGATTAAATTGTAGCAACCCTATGAATTTTCTAGGATTTATTAAAGCTTAAATAAAATTTTCTAGGAATTAATTGGAATTTCTAAGCCTTTATTCAATTTAAATATCACATTACATAATTATTTTATCCAAAATAAGTTTTTGTTGCATTCATGCTGTTGCATTGATTTTTGGTTGCTAGTAAATCAAATTGGAATTTAAATTCTATTTAAATTCGAATTGGATTTGCTTTTGTTTGAGTTTTATAAAAGTTAAATTAGCGGAGTTCGATTTTACCCCTTGAACTTCCGGCCCAGTCCAAGTTCGCCCCTCCTCTTCTTTTCCTCTTTTTCCTCTCTGCTGAGCCGGCCCGTTTCCACTTCAGGCCCATCTTCGGCCCGCTCCACTTCCCTCACCGCTCTCTCTCTCGTCTCGCTGACGTGTGGGTCCCTCGAGTCAGATCTTTCTTCCCCATCCGACTGGGACTCTGTCCCGAGTCCGTTCCGTGTTTCGCCGCCCTCAGCTGCGAGTCCCGCCGTCGCACGCTGGTCCAAGCCCCGGTGTCCGGCCTATATATTAGCGCCCGACCTCGTCGTTCTTTTCCCCAATCTAATCGAGCCAACCCGAGCAGCAACCCGAGCGCCGGAGCCGCCGTCTTCGCCGAGCCCGATCCGCCGCCATTGGTTCGCGTCGAAGCCTCGCTCTCGCCGAGAGGCACACCAAGAGGTTCGCCTTGATGCCCTGAGTCTTACCGTCGTGTTCTTGATCGAAGATTGGCCGCGTTCCGCACTGAGCCGCTCGTCGCCGGATTTGCAGAGCTCCGCCGCCGCCATTGTCGCCGATTTACTGCTGTCGTTGCTCGTGGAGTGTGGCCAAGACCGTCAGGAGTTTCTTTTCGTTCTCGTGCTTCGATTTCACCACTCCTCGTTGCGTTTCGGCCGACGGATTCTCTGGTTCGTGAGCAGCCGAACTCCGTCGCCGCCGTTCATCGTCGCCGGCAGCTATCGCCGTTTTTCTCTCGTCCAGACCTAGCCCGGTGAGCTCGTCATCTCCTTCTCTTGCTTTCCGGCCAATTCTTGTCGAGTTTCGTGCACCGTAGCGTGTTCTTGAAGAACGCCGGCGAAGCGCCGCCGCGGCCGACGCAGCACCGCCGTTTTCTTTCCTCCGCGCCGGCGAGCTCCTGTCCGATCTATTTTGAGCCGTCGGATCAAGATCCTACGGCCTGAATTAGATCCGTTCCCGAGTCAAACATGAAGTTACCGGTCAACCGTAGCTATTTTGCAAAAGAGACCTTGAGTTTTCCCAAAATCAACCCGCAGTCCAATTTAATTCGAAAATAATTACAAATAAGTCCTTTTTCTTCTGTTTTAGCCCCTGGAACTTTTAAAACGTTGCAAACAAGTCCCTGAACCTTAGAAAAATCATATCTTTTGCGTTTTAACTCCGTTTTAATCCGTTCTTGTTGCGTTAGCTTCGTATCAACTTAAACTACGTGTTAGTACTATTATTTACCATGACAAATATTTCTGAATTTTATTTAACTTTAATTTAATTAAAGGCTAGTTTAATGTGTTTTTCTAAATTAAAATATAATTAAGGTTTCAACTCGGTTTTTCATGTCAACTATGAATTTGATTAATATTATTCAGTGAGTTTTATAAATAAAAGATGATAGGTTACAAATATTTTGGTTTCATAAATAATATTAATATGACTAATGTTTTTGATAACTAGTTTTTCTAAATTAAAACCAAATTAGAATTATACTTCAAAGTTTTTATAAATGAAAGTTAACTTTATTAATAATTTTATAATCTTTCTAACTAAAATTTAATTAGGCTCTATCTTGTTGTTTCATAAAGTTATGTTAAATTGATTAATGTTTATGACCACTAGTTTTCTAATTTAAAAGCTAATTAAAGTTAAAACTTCGGTTTTATAAAATAAATATTAATCTGATTAATATCAATAAAAATATGTTTTAATGATAATATGACTAGTTCAACTCGAAATATAAAGTTATTCGATAATTACTCTCACATGTTTTATTTAAAATCAATACTTAAATTGGTATAATTTATACATAAACAATTATAAACAAAATGTGATTAAGTTATACTTATGTAAAATTGATTAATGAGTATTAAACTAGATTTCAAACTAAAAGGTGATTAGCGTCAAACTTAATGCTTTCTTAAATGAGTATTAATTTGTGTGAATGTCAACATAAATGTGTTTTATCAATAATATTGATTAGTTCAACATGGTCAATAAAAGTTAATTAATTAGATGCTCGCATCTGTTTTGATTACTAAAGTTATGTGTTTAATTACATAATATTTAAAAAAAATAATTATAAATAAAATACATTCTTGGTTTTACATATTTAAATATAATTAAATTAATTTCCAGGAAATAATCTCTCATATATGATTTTATCAAATTAAAATTTATAAAGCGTATAGTGTTTCCTTTTATAATCTAAAGTCTTCCGCTAGTTTTAAGTTTTCAATCGTAGTTCTGTTCTCAGCCTTTCCTTTGCCTCTAAACCCCATCCTGCTAGTGCACCCTACGTTTCTCACTTAGTCCTTATTCTGTTTTGCCAATCAACTGTCTCCAATATCTATCGCATTCTATAAATTCTTCGGCCAGTGTTCCAATGTCCGCAGCACTCTTTTCTGCAATCCTGACGCTAGTCCATCTTTTCTGAGTCATATCACTAAGTTTGAGCATAGATCTTTTCTTACGTTGTGGTTTCTCTGCAAATCAATATTATTTTAATTTTTAACTTTATATTGCTTCAATGATATGGTGTGAGTTACTATGTCATTGTATTGTAATATAAAATTAAATTATTAAAGTAATATATTATTGTTTGAGATCCTCGTATTCATAAATCCTCTGTACGTGTGATATTCCTTGTGCCAATTAAAACTCTGCCTTGGAACCTTCGTATCTTTCTTTCTCTCTCTGATCTTCGTGGTCCTTAGGTTCTCGTAACCTTAGCATCGAGCCCTATCCGTTAGTACGCTCTTTTAAAAGCTTCTCTTTTGATTGGTGTATTGCTCTTAGTTGTATATTGTTTGTTTGCTTGTTTAGCTTCTTCTTGTGCTTGATGATTGCTACGAGTAGACGGATCGTTGTTCAACTGAAGAAGACTTCGAAGAGAATCTGAGCAGCTATACTTTGGAGAAAGGCAAGTGTATTATGTCATGCAAATGTCCTAATAATTATTAATTTCACCACCCGTGCATGTGTCTTAATTTGATGGGTTCCTATTTAAGGATTTACCTAGCCACTATATTCCCCTGTCCCTGAAACTGGGTTATTTAATTAACTTTGATGGTAGATGATGCTTAGTTTGCTCAACTGGGATTGGTTAAATGAACCCCTACTCTATGTTCCATATACTCTTTTAAATAATTATTTGGCAAGATCATATCTTTTTAATTGGAACATGGAGAACCACCCAGGAAAACAGTGCAACCATAAGTACTATATGGCTCTGGTCTTGGCTAATTAATTAGAGACTTTAGTGGATGGTAACCTTACCCGAAAGGGGCAAGAGGTGCGGCGATTGACGGGGTATAGCTCGGTCCTCTTGAGCTGTGGGCTTTGGTAAGAGACAGATCTCATTAGGGAGGGTTATGCTTTGCCTGAACCGGAAACCTTAGCGGGTTACTATTTACTAAGGAATCTTTGTAAAGGCCTCGTAGCGTCCCTATGCGGTCACACCTCAGTAGTGTGATTTAAGAGGATTGGCCCCCTCAGCATGGTTGGGTTTAAAGTTCTTCTGAACTTTTACGCGGCTTATGGTGAAAGTGTACAACCTCTGCAAAGTGTAAAACTGTTATAACAGCCGTGCTCACGGTTAAGAGCGGCCTGGACCCTTACATGATAATCATACCTGAACAAGATCTAAACCGTGGTTACTTGAGTTATGTTGGGAATATGACATTCATTAATTTGTGTGTGGTATATACTTTCATTTGCTAGTAAATAGTTGCTTAATAAAACTTGACCAACTAAAAGTGCGTACTGCAGTATGGTCAGCCAACCTTTTTGCCTCAGCCTTGTATGTCATATTACATTTGTTGAGTACGTTATGTGCTCATACTTGTTGCTTTCCTTTCTTTCTTCTATTGCATCTACGACAACCGGAATGCTGCTCAGTCTGGGAGAATTTAGAGGATTTTCACTGCTGGTTTTGAGGAGTTCTAGGCGTACGCAACCCCCAGTCGACTGCCTGTGAAGTTTGGAGCCTTCGTTTCCAGGATACGCTGTATACTCTGATAGACTCGTAAGTCATTTATACAGTTTATTGTACATGATACTTTATCTGTTATTCACATTCTGGCTTACTATATGTGTGAAATTTGATCCTGGCACACATACAGAGCACACTCGGTTTGTTTTCTAGAACCGGGTGTGACATCGTATTCGTAGCCGAGACCATCCGTATTTATATCTATATCCGACAAATATCCGTGTTCAATACCGACTCCGAAAGAAAATATGAAAATAAATACAATATTAGTGATATTCGTTCGTATTTTTAAAACTACCATGTAGTTTGTGTTTCACAGATATTTTAGCGCGACGGCAGTTCATTAGGCGACTAGCAGTCGTCATTTTTTTAGAAAAGGGAATATGTATTAATATTTCAGCCTCTGTATCGATCGATACGTACAGCTGTCCATTATTACAACCAAGAGTTTTACAAACGAAACGAAGGTCCAAAATGAAGTCTTAAATAAAAGGAAGTCTATTGGTGAAACACCAGCCATATGAGACAAAAAGGTCCATCAAAGCTGATCCAAGGACAAAGCAGTCGTCATGACCTACAGTCCGTATTATAGACTGCACAAACCTTACTACATGTTAATAGCCCCTTCTGGTCAATGTGCAAGATCATGATGCAACTATTTCAACATTTTTAATTCCTGCCATACTGTGCAACCGAACCCATTTTTTATATTAATCATACACCGAAACCGTAGTTACTTACCAGCTTAATAATGTGTCAAATTGCCAACCCTTTTAATAATGTTTGGCCCGTCCATTTACAGAAGTTTTCGCATCCAAGTACGCACGTATGGTGCATGTGACTTGAACCTAACCCTCTTGCATCGTGCATAGTTTTCTTATCATCTTACATATACAGCAGATATGATACAATATTTGGTGCTTTCTTTTTAAATTAACCCAAGAAGAACTTTTACTAACGGGTGACAACACCAACCGGGTCTAAATGACCTCCAACTCCCAGAAAATTACGCCAAGTCCTGGGTCCAAACCCACCCGAAACATATGCAGAGGATGAAATGTGGTTTCTCCTGCTAGTGACTTTTGCTGTCCAAGGTACATATAGGCCCATTATTGGCCGGTTCATAGACTAAGTTTTGTTTGAATTTTGATAATTACATACAGTACGCAGGCACCCTAAAATCACATTCGGATCTTCATTAGCCGACAATCTCGATTTTTCTGCAGATAGATTCTATGATTGGGAGAACCGACAGTGATAGCTCCCTTCCTCTGCAAGTGGCCTTCTTATATAACTACACTCCTGAAAGCTAATTAGAATAAGATTTTTCTTCTTCCAAACCATTTTTCTAGAAACTTTCCAAAGTCTTTAAACATAAAAAAGATATTGACTACTACCTCCAATCCAAATTGTAGATCGTTTTAGGTTTTTTAGATTCATAGATTTTGATATGCATCTAGATGTGATCTATGTCTAGATTCATAGCAAAAATTATGAACCTGGAAATGTCAAAATGACCTACAATTTGGAACGGAGGAAGTACAAATTTTTGGATTTAGTTCAAAGCTATAATTACCACTACCAGAATCCTTCACATCCGCCCGCCTCCTCCGCCTCGGCCATTTTTGGACCCGGTGCTGATGGGGCTTCAGCACCGGGTCCAACGGCTAGGAGCGGGGGCGGCGCGGAGGTGTGTCCGGGCGGACACATTAGCACCGGGTCGTGGCACGACCCGGTGCTAATGTTCACCCTTTAGCACCGGGTGCAGCCACGACCCGGTGCTAAAGGCCTCGGGCACATTAGCACCGGGTCGTGGCTGCACCCGGTGCTAAAGGGTGAACATTAGCACCGGGTCTTGCCACGACCCGGTGCTAATGTGTTTGAATATAGGGGCTTCCCCTCCCCCGCCCGAGCCAGCTGAACACTTAGGCGCTGTGTTCATGCTGCTCGGCCGTGGGAGGGGAGGTGCTGCCCAAATTTTTTTCAAAATTTGTGAAGAATCTACTCATCTAAGGAGCACTACAAGGTACACTCTTTCATTCTCTAATGTTTTATTTAGCTTGTAATCCTTCTATGATTTAGAAATAGAGGGATTTGTGAATCAAAGTAAAGCTAGCTAGAGAGAGATTGTGTTCTTGGAGGAGAGAGAGGAGAGAGCTTGAGTTCATGGTGGAGAGAGTGTTCATGCATGTTGTGTTTTAAATGGAGAGAGAAGGCAAGCTAGTTAGTATTTTGTTTTGTATGACTTGTGAATAGTTGTAAGGCTTATAGTAATGTGGTTTTAGAAATTACTAGAAAATCAATATAAAATGCTAGAAAATCTTATAAATTACTAGAAAATCTTATAAATTACTAGAAAATCTTATAAATTACTAGAAAATCAATATAAAATGCTAGAAAATCTTATAAATTAATAGAAAATCTTATAAATTACTAGAAAATCAATATAAAATGCTATAAAATCTTATAAATTAATAGAAAATCTTATAAATTAATAGAAAATCTTATAAATTACTAGAAAATCAATATAAAATGCTATAAAATCTTATAAATTAATAGAAAATCTTATAAATCTTATAAGGCTTATAGTAATGTTATATTTAATGAATATAGTAATGTAGTTTTAGAAATTTATTTATATAATGGAATATATATTATAATTTGTATTTATTTATATATTAATTTTTTTTATCTTTAAATTGTATTGTATATTTGTTATTGGTTAATAATGCAGATGAATAGACAATGGATGTACGGGGACCCCCACGCTCAGGCCTTCCGTGATGGCCTTAGGACGTTTCTCGATGCCGCCGAGGCTAACAGGACGCCGTCCGGTTTCATGTTCTGCCCATGCACCCATTGTAAAAATATACAATCGTACAAACAAAGAGGTTGTCTTCAAGTGCATTTGATGAGGCACGGTTTCATGAGGAATTATTCTGTTTGGACGAAGCACGGTGAAAGAGGAATTCTAATGGATGAAGATGAAGAAGACGAGGCCGATGACGACATTCCGTTATTGGCTCAATACTACGGTTCCTTTGCATATGCTGCAATGGGTGATGCCGATGAGGAAGATGTTGCTCGGGAAGGCGATGCTCAGGAAGATGTTGCTCAGGAAAATGAACCTACTGATGGGCTCGGGCAAATGTTGCGTGATGCCGAGAAAGACTGCGGCAATGATAAGGATATAAAAAAGATACAGCGCATGTTGCAGGACCACAAGACTGACCTGTACCCAGATTGCAAAGAGGGGCTAAAGAAGTTGGGTAGCACACTTGAACTTCTGCAGTGGAAAGCAGCAAATGGTGTTACTGATAAGGGTTTCGAGGAGCTACTGAAACTCGTAAAGAAGATTCTTCCAGAGGGTAACACATTGCCATCGACAACGTATCAAGCAAAACGTGTTGTTTGCCCTCTCGGTTTGGAGGTGCAGAAGATACATGCGTGTCCTAATGACTGTATCCTCTATCGCGGACAGTACGAACACTTGGATCGTTGTCCGGTTTGCACCTGCGCGCGATACAAAATCAGGCGGGACGACCCTGGTGATGTTGGGGGAGAGCGTTCTAAGAAAAAAATCCCTGCGAAGGTGATGTGGTATTTCCCTCTGATACCCCGTCTGAAGCGTTTGTTCAGGAACAAAGACCATGCCAAACTGATGTGCTGGCACAAAGAAGAACGTAAGCAGGATGGCATGTTGAGACACCCCGCCGATGGATCCCAGTGGAGGAACATCGACAGAGCATTCCCAGAGTTTGATGCTGATGCGAGGAATGTTAGGCTTGGTTTAAGTACCGATGGCATGAACCCTTTTGGTGAAATGAGCAGTAGTCATAGCACTTGGCCCGTGACTGTTTGTATCTACAACCTACCCCCCTGGCTCTGCATGAAGCGGAAGTTCATTATGATGCCAGTGCTCATCGAAGGCCCAAAGCAACCTGGCAACGACATTGATGTGTACCTAAGACCATTGGTTGACGAACTTTTGCAGCTGTGGAAGAATGAAGGTGTTAGCGTGTGGGATGAGGACAAGCAGGAGCAGTTTGACCTTCGAGCACTGCTTTTCATAAGCATCAACGACTGGCCTGCACTAAGTAACCTATCAGGACAATCAAACAAAGGATATAAAGCATGCACTCACTGTTTAGAGGAAACCGAAAGCATGTATTTGAAACATTGTCGTAAAGTTGTGTACATGGGTCACCGTCGATTCCTTCCGGCGAAGCATGAGCTACGAAAGAAATGTGCGCATTTTGGCGGGAATGCTGACCGCCGTACAAAGCCGAGACACCGGAGTGGAGAAGAGCTATTTGATATGGTGAAGGACCTACACGTGGTGTTTGGCAAGGGAGACGGAAGCCAGGCTGCTCCGACGGGCGAGGATGGTCGTGCCGCGATGTGGAAGAAGAAGTCTATCTT
The DNA here is from genome assembly GCA_033239725.1 of Echinochloa phyllopogon. NCBI lineage: Eukaryota > Viridiplantae > Streptophyta > Magnoliopsida > Poales > Poaceae > Echinochloa > Echinochloa phyllopogon. Next base: position 13,152,192 of record BTCW01000015.1, on the reverse strand, counting down.
TTGGGAGCTACCTTATTGGCAACGTTTAGAGGTCCGTAACGCGATTGATGTGATGCATCTGACGAAGAATCTTTGCGTGAACTTGATAAGCTTCCTGGGTACTTATGGGAAGCCAAAAGATACACTGGAAGCACGTCAGGATCTGAAACGATTGAAGCAACGGACTGATCTACATCCAGAAAAGAGAGACAAAGGACGCCAGTACTTGCGTCCTGCCAGCTTCACTCTCAGCAAAGAAGAGAAGGCAAGCATGTTTGAATGCTTGAACAGTATCAAGGTTCCGTCTGGCTACTCCTCCAATATTAAGGGAATAATAAATATGAAAGAGAAGAAGTTCACAAACCTGAAGTCTCACGACTGCCATGTGTTGATGACACAGCTGCTTCCCGTCATACTCAGGGGTGTGCTACCAGTAAACGTGCGGAAAGCCATTGTGAAGCTATGTGCATTCCTCAATGCAATTTCTCAGAAGGTGATCAATCCAGACCACTTAGATCAGCTACAGAACGACGTGGTGCAATGTCTTGTCAGCTTTGAGATGATATTTCCACCATCCTTCTTCAATATCATGACACATCTATTGGTTCACCTCGTCAAAGAGATTCGTATATTGGGCCCAGTATTTCTACACAACATGTTCCCATTTGAGAGGTTCTTCGCTGTCCTAAAGAAGTATGTCCGTAATCGTTCTCGTCCAGAAGGATGCATTGCTAAGGGATACGAAACGGAGGAGGTCATTGAATTCTGTGTTGACTTTGTCGACGATCTTATGCCGATTGGTGTGCCCGAATCCCATCACGAGGGGAGACTTGGTGGAAAGGGCACACTAGGGAGAAGATCGATGGTGATCAAGGACGTTGAGACATTTCGTAAAGCGCACCTCACAGTTTTGCAACAATCAACCTTAGTTGCTCCGTACATCGAGGAGCACATGCAGATTCTCAGGGACGAAAACTCAACAAAGTCTGCGGCCTTCATTCAGCGTCTGCACAATAGTACTTTCGCCGATTGGTTGCGAAGACGTCTTATGGGTGTCGAGGGCATTGATGCGCAGCTAGCTTTTGTAGCTAGAGGTCCATCGAGCACGATCTTGACATTCCAAGGATACGACATCAATGGGTATACATTTTACACAAGAGCCCAGGACAAGAAAAGCACCAACCAAAACAGTGGTGTCCGGATCGACGCGACAGACACCAATGGCAATACAAACTCATACTATGGAGTCATAGAGGAGATATGGGAACTAGAGTACGGACCTTTGAAGATCCCACTGTTCAAGTGCCAATGGGTGAAGCTGACTGGAGGAGGTGTTAAAGTTGAAGCGGACTATGGAATGACGTTAGTGGACCTAAACAAGATTGGCTTTCTAGACGAACCGTTCGTCCTGGGCAAAGCTGTCACACAAGTTTTTTATGTGAAGGACATGGCTAGCAGACCGAAGAAAGGGGCGGATAAGAAAGGTGGGGGTAAGCAATTGGACCCATCACAAGACGAGCCAAAGCGTCATATAGTTCTTCCTGGAAAGAGAAAAATCGTAGGAGTTGAGGACAAGACGGATGAAGATTATGATATGCTCGATGGCCGGCCTCCATTCTCAGTGGCTGATGACCCAAGCATCCTGTTAGCGGCGGAGGAGACACCGTATCTACGGCGTGATCACAATCAAGGAACATTTGTAAAGAGGAAGTTTATTAGTGTCCGAGTAAACGATGATGCCATGTAATTTCTATTGATTTATAGGATTTTCTAACATTTTATATTGATTTTCTAGTAATTTATAAGATTTTCTAGTAATTTATAAGATTTTCTAGCATTTTATATTGATTTTCTAGCATTTTATATTGATTTTCTATTAATTTATAAGAGTTTCTATTAATTTATAAGATTTTCTAGCATTTTTTATTGATTTTCTAGTAATTTATAAGATTTTCTAGTAATTTATAAGATTTTCTAGCATTTTATATTGATTTTCTAGCATTTTATATTGATTTTCTATTAATTTATAAGAGTTTATATTAATTTATAAGATTTTCTAGCATTTTATATTGATTTTCTAGTAATTTATAAGATTTTCTAGTAATTTATAAGATTTTCTAGCATTTTATATTGATTTTCTAGCATTTTATACTGATTTTCTATTAATTTATAAGATTTAGGCCTTTAGCACCGGGTCGTGGCTGCACCCGGTGCTAAAGGCAACGACCGCGGCTGGCCACGTCACCGGGCGCACACGAGCCACGTCACTGGCCCGGTCGTGGCCTTTAGCACCGGGTCGTGGCTGCACCCGGTGCTAAAGGCCACGACCGGGCCGCGGGGGCCGTGCGGCGGCCGGCCACGTCACCGGGCCACGTCACTGGATGAACAAGAACAATTTTTCTTTTTAATCTCTGTATAAAAGTTGTAACTAGTCGTTCTCCCTCGTACAAACTTCAAAAAAGATCATTTTTCTTCCTAAAAATTCCTAAAATCATACTCTATCAGGTTATGAAACATATTAATGTTATTATTTTGAAAAATCTTCTCGTGTTTGAACAATCCAAATTTTGAATTAAAAATGACACCTACAACCAAGGTTTTTTTCACACTAGGTGATGTCAAATGAAAAAGTGATGAATACCAAAGTTTCATATTTCATCATTATCTACAATCTTTATTTAGGTCATTTTGTCATTTTCAAAATGGGTAATAACATGTAGTAGAAATTTGACAAGTCTCTAACAAAGTTTTGGAAACTATGCGAGTGAATCTAGGATTAATGAACAATGTACACTACCACTTTCTCAAATGCAAAAATGACTTAAATAAAGATTGTAGATCTTGATGAGATATGAAATTTTGGTATTCATGACTTTTTCATCTGAGACCGTTTAATGTTCCAAAATCTTTCATTTAGTTATCAATTTTTGTAATTTATAAGATTTTCTAGTAATTTATAAGATTTTCTAGTAATTTATAAGATTTGCTAGTAAGTTATAAGATTTTCTAGTAATTTATAAGATTTTCTAGTAATTTATAAGATTTTCTATTAATTTATAAGATTTTCTATTAATTTACAGGATTTTCTAGTAATTTAAAAGATTTTCTATTAATTTATAAGATTTTCTAGTAATTTATAAGATTTTCTAGCATTTTATATTGATTTTCTAGTAATGTATAAGATTTTCTTTTTTAATATATATTTTTAAGAGGTATTAATAACTGAATTAAAACAAGTATTAATAACTATACATTAAAAACTATATTTATAAGATTCCCAAATAGTAGCCCCCGGTGCTAAAGGCCCGTTTGGAAACTGGGCGCCAAACGAAAAGTTGGGGCCTTTAGCACCGGGTTGATCTAAAATCCGGTGCTAAAGGCCCCCAATTTTCGTTTGGCGCCAGTTACGGGGCCTTTAGCACCGGGTGTAGAAGACCCGGTGCGAAAGGGGGGCCTTTAGCACCGGGTCGTGGCTGCACCCGGTGCGAAAGGCCTCAGTCTGGCGCACAGTTACGGCCTTTCGCACCGGGTGTAGAAGACCCGGTGCTAAAGGGCCTTTCGCACCGGGTGGTGGGAAGACCCGGTGCTAAAGGGGGGGCATTTAGCACCGGGTCTTCCCACCACCCGGTGCGAAAGGGCCTTTAGCACCGGGTCGTGGCTGCACCCGGTGCTAAATGCCCCGGTCCTATATAGGCCGGGGACTTCTCTCCCCTCCCTCACTTCGCCCTCAATCCTCACAGAAACCGCCGCCTCGTCTCCTCAGCCGCTGCCGCCCGTCGTCCCCGCCGCCGTCGTCGTCCCCGCCGCCGTCGTCGTCCTCGCGCCCACGCCGCCGCCGCCCGTGGTCCTCGCGCCCACGCCGCCGCCGCCCGTCGTCCCCGCCGCCGTCGTCGTCCCCGCGCCCGTCGTCCCCGCGCTCCGACACCCACGCCGCCGCCGCCCGTCGTCCCCGCCGCCGTCGTCGTCCCCGCGCCCGTCGTCCCCGCGCCGGTGCCCCTCGTCCCGCGCCGCTCAAAATGTTCGTCTCGTAGAGTACAACCAATCCATGCAATTAGTTTTTGATTTTATCTACATTTAGTAGTCCATACATGCTATGATATTTTGATGTGATGACAATCTTCTTTTTGCATTGTAAACTTTGAGGGTGAAATTTGTGATCTAAACAGTGCTAAATGGAAGTGAAATTCCAGGTTTCAGGGCTTGCAACTGATGAACTTTGGGATAATTTAAGTGAGTGCATGGGTTGGAAATGGTTGTTTTGCAATGAACAGGGAAACAGTGGCTGTAGGATTGGGATTGCTTTGGGTTTTATACCTAATACTAGTATGAAATTTATATTGGAAATGTTATATGTTTGAAATGTGTATTGGAGATATTTACATTGAAATGTATATTGGAAATGTTATATGTTTGAAATGTATATTGGAAAATGCTTCATTTAAATGTATTGGAGATATTTACATTGAAATGTATATTGGAAATGTTATATGTTTGAAATCTTTATTGGAGATATTTACATTGAAATGTATATTGGAAATGTTATATGTTTGAAATGTATATTGGAAAATGCTTCATTTAAATGTATTGGAGATATTTACATTGAAATGTATATTGGAAATGTTATATGTTTGAAATGTATACTGGAAAATGCTTCATTGAAATGTATATTGGAAATTCTATGTATATTAGAAATATATGTGCTTCATTTAAATGTATATTGGAAATGTTATATGTTTGTATAATGTATACTATCGAAAATGTTTATTATCGGAAATTCTATGGCGTACCCGAACCCATCGCGCACCCGAACCCCTTAGCGAATCCGTTTTTCGCGCACCGACCCCCTTAGCGAACCCTTAGCGAATCAATTCACACCGCGCACCCGAACAACAACAACAACAACGTCCCACCCGAATCAATTCTTACCAATTATTTTTAATTCTATAGATGGCGGACAACAACAACAACGTCCCACCCATGCAAGAGGACAACAACACCCCTGTCCCACCCATGCAAGAGGACAACAACACCCCTGTCCCACCCATGCAAGAGGACACCAACACCCCTGTCCTACCCATGCAAGAGGACAACGACACATTCTTTGCGAATCAACTTTTCAATATTGTAACCCAACCAATGTCGATGGATGATGTGTTGGGCATCATTGGAAGGGACGACAATGTCCATGGCGACAATGTTGCAAGGGCCGAAACTATTGAAGGAGCCGGTAGCGCGCCCTCGTCTAGTCAGGTGTGTATATAGATAACATAAATTTGTACTGTACATGTCAATTATGTATACCATCTCTATATCATCTCGTATATATGTAATTTGTGTAGGCCGCCTCTGCTAAGAAATCAAAACGATCGACCACGAAGAAGCTGAAGGATGTCAAGTTACACATCACCCGAGTGGAGGATGACGGGGAGCCAGTTGAGCCCCCAAAAGTGGCCAAGAAATTTGTATCTCAGTGCGGGGTAATTGTACGGGACAATGTGCCCATTAGTATCAGAAAATGGAAGTCCACGGACCCCACTGAGGAGTACGTGCTCCCCGATACAGAGAAGGAGATGCTATGGAGGGAATTAAAGGCAATATTCGACTGGCCTAGCACTCATGAAGCAGAACTGAGGGATTGGACAATGAAGAAGATGGCAGTTCTGTTTCAGGATTTCAAGAAGAAGTTGTACTCGCAATTTCTCAAAACCGGAGAGGCCCCGGATCCTGAGAAGTATAAGAAGATCACCAATGACGAGTGGGAAGCATTCATTGAGTACAAAACCTCCGAAGAGGGTGCAACGGCTAGCGCTAGAAACGCTGGAAACGCCGCAAATAAGAAGTACTCGCATAAGATGGGTTCGGGAGGTTACAAGGCAAGCATCGCTAAATGGGAGAAGATGGAAGAAGATCTATATGCTAGAGGCATCACTCCAGCGACACATGACTGGCCCACAAGGACCAAGCATTGGTACTATGGTCATGGAGGCACCCTGAGCCCAATCGACGGCTCCTTAGTTTTTCCCGAGGACTTGCGAGAACTAGCTCAGCGTCTCCTCGATATCCTCAGGGCATCTGATAGGGGAGAATTTGTTGCCGATAGAGACAGAGATGAGCTAACCTATGCCTTAGGGAACAAGGAGCATCCTGGACGGACGCGCGGCGTAGGCACAAGCGTCTCATGGAAGAAAGGTTTCCAAGAGCACGCCGCCACCTATAGGAGCCGTTCGAGGAAGAAGGCCGAATATGAGCAGAGGGTAAGGGACCTAGAGCAAACGGTTGCCGCCCAGGGCTCAAAGCTCCAAGAAATGGAGTCAGAGATGGAGCGACGGATGAAGGTAGCATGGCTGCAGATACAACAAGCCACAGGCGGGACCGGTTCCACAGAGCCTGCACCTCTCCAACAAGCCACAGGCGGGACCGGTTCCACAGAGCATGCACCTCTCCAAGATGCGGCCCTTATTAGCCCTCCACAGCAATATCAAAGCAGTCACGCTTCCACACAGGCCGCCGAAGCGGTCCGTTACACCGTGGATGAAATAACTCAACGGACCGCGTGCGAGCTTGTCGTCAGGCAGAAGAACTTAGCTGTGGTGGTACGTATGCGACCTTAGTTCATACTGCATACATTTCACCGTAAATACCATTCATTTACTAACTTTCTTTGTGACTACTAACTTATCAGGTCGCATACGGTATGACCAAACGTGTGGAAGAAGGGCAAAAATGGCACTGCAATGACATTCCACATGGTTACGTACCTGTTGAGGTGGAGCAAGTCGTCACCAGCTGGGAAGACTTGGAACTTGACATCCCCGGAGGTGACGGAGAAACAAAACTCGGTCAGTGTTCTCACTGCATCATTCTATGGAGCAAGGCAGACATCGTTATACCCGATACACCTGCGGCTACCAACAAGCCCCCGTCACCTCCAAGAGATCCACAATATCATGACGATTCTCCGGGAGCTCCTGATGCAAGCCCGTCTCCTCCGCCAAAGAGGTCTCCGTCTCCTCCGCCGAAGAGGTCTCCGTCTCCTCCGCCGAAGAGGGGACGCCGCACTAAAGCCTCTGCCCCCACTCCACCAGCGAAGAAGGCGCGAAAAACTAGAGAGAAGCCCGCACCAGAGAAAAGAGCGGGCGAGAAGACTCTAGAGGAGCTCGAAGCCTCGGTAAAAGCAGACACAAAGAGGCAAATGGCCGAGTGGAGGAGAAAACCTGAGGCGGAGCCGAAGCTTGATCCCACCATCGTGAAGTCATTCCTCGGTAATTTGAGCAAGGGTCAACAGAAGGAAGTAATAGTAACAGACTATGACCGCTCATTACTGAAATCTCGCCGGAAACGGAAGGCTGCGGATAAGGAGGCGGGCCCATCCAAAAAGGTTCCTCAACTCGGCCAGCAACCTCAGCGTCCCTTGGGTCCATTGCCATCTCTGGACGAGCTTAACATTCAACGAGTAATGGCCGAGACTGGACTGACCAGAGCGCAAGTCCTGGGGGAAGAAGATGTGCCAGTAAACACAACGCTGAAGTGGCCGTTTAAGCTTGGCGAGCCTATGGTCCCTCCTGAAATGGAGAGGAAGCTACAAACGAAGATGCGCCGATTCCATGACTGGTATTTGGAAGAATCAAGAAGGAATAAACGGCGCATGATAAAAGTAGGCGTGAAGGACCAAGACTTCTACAATGGTGACGCGGATTTTGTCTGGCTCAGGTTTAATGATATATATGAGCTGTACCACCGCGACGCCATGGACGTGGATTTGATCACATGTTGGACATTGTAAGTACTTTGTTGTTGCTTATAATTCACAGTTTAAAAACAATAATTCCAATCTATGTTGACGCGGGCTTTATTTATTGCTTAACATATGCAGAATGGAGATTCAAAAATGTCGCAGAGACAATATATATGACGTTGGTTTCGTTGACCCTCGAAGGATAAGTGAAGAAATGATAATGCACAATCCTGAGGAAACATATTTAAACCTATACAAATATATCAAGAAACAAAATTACTGTGACTCCATACTAATCCCGTACAACATCGAGTGAGTACATTCACAGCCTTCTTCTTATACTGTCTGTGTAACAATTCATTTCTGATTATAATGTATACATGTGCACAGATTCCACTGGTTCCTAATTATATTGTGTCCTGATCGGGGTGTCGTGAACGTCTTTGATTCATTGCACACCCCAAAAGAAAAACTACAGAACATCATGGACATGATGGCAAGGTGATGTATATTTTCCCCTACTTAATCCACCCCTTCCACTCGCAATGACTTAACTCAATTTTTTTGTTCGCAGGGCCTGGATTCAATTTCGTACAGAACACACGGGTATACAACATGAAACACTAAAATGGAACATTGGCTTTCCGGTAAGCAAGTAATTTGTACATGTAGGCATCGACTAATATATTATATGAATTTTACTAGATTTCTTTTGGTCGACAGTGTGCCAAACAGGGACCGGGAAATAATTTATGTGCATACTATGTGTGCGACTACATGTGGAATTGGGGACATAAAAAGCTCACACAACGCGATATTATGGTACGTAATAATAAAGACATTTCCATTATTATTAAGTGCACAATTATTGTCTCCAACTCGACGGATTAAATGTCTTTCAAATATTTTTAAATTATAGATGTTCAACCTGAAGGAAGAGTCCCTAGAGATAGAAAGAATTGACGCAATTGCAGAACAGCTCGTCGGATGGATCTGGGATGAGGTCGTCAATCCCCGAGGAGAATTCCACTCGCCAATACTGGAGGACGTGCCGGACAGTCCAACGAGAGCTAGCTAGTCGTCAATCTTAATTATGTAGAAAATACAGTTTAAATATATATAACTCGAGTTGACATGCATGAATATCTACTTTTGTAATATATATGTCTTCTATTTTGATGAAATGTCAGCTAGTATGAATATAGAGTCGGCCGAATACGCATTAGAATACACGTATTAGAATATATACGTATATAGACGTGCACGCATGGCTACTGAAAAAAGCAAAAAAAAAAAAAGAAATCCGGGGCCTTTAGCACCGGTTTCAGGCAGCAACCGGTGCTAAAGGCAGGCCCTTTAGCACCGGGTGCAGCCACGACCCGGTGCTAAAGGCCCTGCTACCGGCGCTGCGGGGCAGGCCCTTTAGCACCGGGTCGTGGCTGCACCCGGTGCTAAAGGGCCCCTTTAGCACCGGTTATTCAACCCGGTGCTAAAGGGGTACCCCTTTAGCCTCGGATTAGTTGCACCGGGTGGGAAACCCGGTGCTAAAGGGCTTTCCCACCCGGTGCAGATGTCGATCATTCTGGTAGTGTACCATATAAATTTTATCTATGTAACGACTTATTACAGTTGTTGTAGATTTTCACCCATTCGTTATAACGCCTAGTTTGATCACTCTTTTTTAATATAATCAACTTTTCCTGCCTAGTTCATTTTTAAATAATCATTTTTAAAATTAAAGGGATTTTCAACGAATCCACAGGGCGATACGTACCTGCGCTTCCTTTGGATCTGCAAAGTTATTGGAGAGGAGCGAGGGGAGTTGAAAGAGCAGCAAGAGCTTACTTGCTCGAGGTACGTTATAACGGAGACCAGAGTACGTACACGAGGTGTCGGATTGGTGTCAACCTGCCGGGGAGCACACGGCTTATCCAGAGGTCGAGGTAGGCAGCACGGTGAGACAACGATGGCGTCGTGAGAACAAGAACTCGTTCGGGACTAAAGGTCGTCTTTATATCTATAAAACTGGAAACCATGACTAAAAACTATTTGTCTCGATCCAAAACGTAACCGAGATTAAAGATAGGGGATGAAATGTCGTTTTTCCACCAGGGAAGCGACGTGCTAAGTAGAGAGTACTGATAATTTTATTTATACTTACAGATATCATAAACTGGGCGGTCCGTCCACCGTGTTTTTTACATTGAAGGTTTTTCCTCTGCACTAATTTATGTATTATTAAAGTAATGGAAACAGAGGATTTCAGAAAATAAAAGATAAGAAACAACAAAAAGTTACAAGAACGCCTCTGGCCACTATTCTATTCACTCCGCCATAAGTTGGTGGACCGTATGTTGGTGGATAGTAGTAGTCGTCCGCAGCCTCGACACCTCCTGACGTTATGTTCTTCCTAGCATTTGCTATAATCGGTATCATATAAGTGCTTCAGGTGTTCGAGAATTTAGAGAGGGTATGGCGTTTACATACCATGAGATCCAGAGCTTTCATCAGCAAACGATGACACAAGGAGAAGAGAGGCAAAGCATAGAACCATCAAGCCTGTGAGACTTGCCCTGAGAGCCATCGTGCTAGTGTTTGCAGTCTTCGCGTAGCACTCTCTGTGAGTATGAGAACGGGGGCTGTTGGTGTTGGGAGGCTACGCAGCAGCTAGACACTGCTATTTATCCTTTGGTGTCCCACGGTACTGGACAGCCTCTCTATCCATCCGGTCAAGCTCAGTTTGCGGACTAAGTGCTGACCATACTGTGCTCTGTCTAATGATGGAGTCAAGTGGCACCATATGTTCTCGTCGGCGATATAAATTAACGTACGCAAAAGAAAGGGTCCCGATGAAACGTGCAAGTGCTGAAGAGCGGCTCCTTGGACACCTAGCTCGATTTTGCAAGTGGCACCGTGCCGTTTGAGTTTGCTAGTTCCACTTGATTTTACCGTTGCTCCTGATCGATTTGGCCATCTACCGCCCAATTTCGCTGGTGGTGTGGCGGATTCGGCATGGTTCTAAGAAAGGATTAGTCATCAAATTCAAGTGTTTAAGGACAATATCAATCAGAATACGAGGTACCAAGAAATCAGTAGTTTAACAATTAGTCATTTCCGTTGATAATGGTATAGTATATACAAAGCTCCTCTAACTGCGTGTAAATAATTTTCTTGTTTCAAGTTATGCATTTTTAAGGGTTTTGATCTTAAGATAGAAGCAGAAAATCTTTTTTTATTCTTATTATGAAGGACATTTAAAGGAAATAAACAAACATTCAAATATAATAACTTGTCATGGAAAGTGGCAAGGCAAGAAAAAGTGCACAACAATGATATATGAAACGGCATGGCGGGAATACTTACCTCAAGAATAAATCCATTTAATTTGCAAGTGCATGGAACACTGTACGTTGTAGCGACTAGTCTATCTGCACGGGCTATCAATCTTAAAATATAAGTGAACACTACATCCTTCAACAAATATAATAGATCCATGAGGCTTATCCATAAATATAAGGAAGACACAATAATCACTATCAAATTGTACTAATTGCCTATGTATCACTAAGGTCCTACCTTAATTACAGCATTAGACTTTGAACAAATCGAGTTCTACATATACTCATACTCCCTCCGTCCCAAAAACTATGTTATTCTAGAATTTTAAATATTATCCCACAAAACTTTCAGCAAGTTTGTGGATGGCACCATGTTATGCTGTCTATATTAATATATTCCATATCTCTCCTACCTATGGGTTCCTTCCACTACTAGAGAAGCTCACATCTGCTCCGCTCAAATGCCGCGGCACCGTTTGGACTCAGTGCTAAAGGGTGCATTAGCACCGGGTCCAACAGCTAGGAGCGGGGCGGCGCGCAGGCATGGCAGGGGGGAGCTCATTAGCACCGGGTCGTGGCAAGACCCGGTGCTAAAGGTCCCCCATTGGCACCGGGTGCAGCCACCACCCGGTGCTAATGTTGCTGAGGCCCGTTAGCACTGATTGTTGGCTGCAACCGGTCCTAATCTGGTCTTGCCACGACCCGGTGTTAATTAGCTCCTATATAAAACCTTCATCCTCCCCATGCCCAAGCCAACATGAACACTTGGAGCCATGTGTTCATGTTGTGCTCGGGTAGAAGGGAGGTGCTGCCAATTTTTTTAAAATTTTGTGAAGATTTCACTCATCTAAAGGGCAAGGTACACATTTTCGTTCTCTTATGTTTTTTATTAGCTTGTATTCTTTGTATGCTTTAAAATAGAGACATTTGTGAATCAAAATGGAGAGAGAGCTTGTGTTCATGGTGTGCTTTAAAGCTTGGTTATTTTGTTATGTATGACTCAGTGAAATGTTGGTATTTTGTTATGTATGACTTATGAATAGTTATAATGTTGGTTAGCATAATTTTTTTATATTGGAATATATATATATATATATATATGAAATTTGTATTGTATTTAGTTATTTATTTAAAGTATGAATATTTTTTTATTTATTTAATGGAAGATATAGTTGTTTTAGAGAATGAATATATTAATTATGGTTTTAGAAATGTTATTAGTTTGCCTTCTATATTAATTCTAGTTTTATATAATGGAATATATATATTAAATTTGTATTTAGTTATATATTAAATTTAAATTTAGTTATATATTAAATTTGTATTGTCTTATATATTAAATTCGTCTTAAGTTATATATTAAATTTGTATTGTCTTATATATTAACTTTGCATTGGTTAATAATACAGATGAATAGACAATGGATGTACGCGGACCACCACACTATGGCGTTTATTGATGGCATGAGGGGGTTTCTCGATGTCACCGAGGCCAACAGGACGTCGTCAGGTTTCATGTTCTGCCCATGCACTGAGTGTGAAAATATAAGATCGTATAAAGAAAGAGGATGTCTTCACGTTCATTTGATGAGGCACAGTTTCATGAGCAATTATTCTGTTTGGACGAAGTACGGTGAAAGAGGAGTTCTATTGGATGAAGTTGAAGAAGACGAGGTAGATAACGACATTCCGGTATTGGCTGAATACTTTGTTTTTTTTGCAGATGCTGTAATGAGTGATGCCGATCAGGAAGATGTCGATCAGGAAGATGCCGATCAGGAAGATGCTGGTCAGGAAAATGACCCTACTGATGGACTTGGGCAAATATTGCGTGATGCTGAGAAAGCCTGCGGCAATGATAAGGAATTGAAAAAGATACAACTCATGTTGCATGACCACAAAGCTGACTTGTACCTAGATTGCAAAGAGGGGCTTAAGAAGTTGGGTAGCAGACTTGAATTTCTGCAGTGGAAGTTAGCAAATGGCGTTACTGATAAGGGTCTTGATGAGTTACTGAAACTCATAAAGAATATTCTGCCAGAGGGTAACGAATTACCATCGACAACGTATGCAGCAAAACGGGTTGTTTGCCCTCTCGGATCGGAGGTGCAAAAGATTCATGCGTGTCCTAATGACTGTATCCTCTATCATGGACAATACAAACATTTGGATTGTTGTCCGGTTTGCAGTTGCGCACGATACAAGATTAGGCGGGATGACTCTAGTGAGGTTTTTGGGGAGCCTAGTAAGAAACAAATTCCTGCGAAGGTGATGTGGTATTTTCATTTCATACCCAGTCTGAAGCATTTGTTTGGAAACAAAGAGCATGCCAAATTGATGCGATGGTACAAAGAAGAACGTAAGTAGGATGGTATGTTGAGACAACCCGCTGATGGATCCTAGTGGAGAAACATCGACAGAGCGTTCCAAAAGTTTGATGCGGATGCAAGGAATGTGTGGCTTGGTTTAAGTACTGATGGCATGAACCCTTTTGGTGAAATGAACATTAGTCATAACACTTGGCCTGTGACTGTATGTATTTACAACCTACCCTCTTGGCTTTGCATGAAGCGGAAGTTCATTATGATGCCAGTGCTTATCCAAGGTCCAAAGCAACATGCCAACGACATTGATGTGTATTTAACACCATTGGTTGATGAACTTTTACAGCTGTGGATGGACGAAGTTGTTAGCATGTGGGATGAGGACAAACACGAGCAGTTTGACCTTCGAGCACTGCTTTTCATAAACATCAATGATTGGCCTGCACTAAGTAACCTATCGGGACAATCAAACAAAGGATATAAAGCATGCACTCACTGTTTAGAGGAAACTGAAAGCATGTATTTGAAACATTGTAGGAAGGTTGTTTATATGGGTCATCGTCGATTTCTTCCTACAAAGCATGAACTACGAAAGAAATGTCCGCATTTTGGCGGGAATGCGCACCATCATACAAAGCCGATACATCAGAGTGGACAAGATATATTTGATATGTTAAAGGATGTACAAGTGGTGTTTTGGAAGGTATCCGGAAGCCATCCTGTTATGACGGGCGACGATGGTCATGCCGCGATGTGGAAGAAAAAGTCTATCTCTTGGGAGCAACCTTATTGACAATTTTTAGCGGTCCGAAACGCAATTGATGTGATGCATCTTACGAAGAATCTTCGTTTGAACTTGATAAGCTTCCTGGATACTTATGGGAAGCCAAAAGATACAATGGAAGCACGACAAGAGCTGAAACGTTTGAATCTACGGAATGATCTACATCCATAAAAGAGAGATAAAGGACGCCGGTACTTGCGTACTGTCAGCTTCACTCTCAGCAAAGAAGAGAAGGCAAGCGTGTTTGAATGCTTGAACAGTATCAAGGTTCCGTCGGGCTACTCCTCCAATATTAAGGGAATAATAAATATCAAAGAGAAGAAGTTCACAAACCTCAAGTCTCACGACTGTCATGTGTTGATGACACAACTTCTTCCCGTCATACTTAGGTGTGTGCTATCCGTTAATGTGCGGAAAGCCATTGTGAAGCTATGTACATTCCTCAATGCAATTTCTCAGAAGGTGACCAATCCAGACCATTTAGTCCAGCTACAGAACGACGTGGTCCAATGTCTTGTCAGCTTTGAGATGATATTTCCATCATCTTTCTTCAATATTATGACACATCTATTGGTTCACGTCGTCAAAGAGATTCATATACTGGGCCCAATATTTCTACACAACAAGCTCCATTTTAAGAGGTACTTCACTGTCCTAAAGAAGTATGTACGTAATCGTTCTCGTCCAGAAGGATGCATTGCTAAAGCATACGAAACAGAGGAGGTTATTGAATTCTGTGTTGACTTTGGCAATGATCTTATGCCGATTGGTGTGCCCGAATCACATCATGAGGGGAGACTTGGTGGAAAGGGCACACTAGGGAAAAGATTGATGGTAATCAAAGACATGGTGGCATTTCGTAAAGCACATCTCAAAATTTTGCATCAATCAACCTTAGTTGCTTCATACATCGAGGAGCACATGAAGATTCTCTGGGACCAAAATCCAGGAAAGGTTGTGTCCTTTATTCAGTGTCTGCACTATAGTACTTTTGCCGCTTGGTTGCGCGACGTCTAATGGGTGTTGAGGGCTTTGATGCGCAACTAGCTTTTCTAGTTAGGGGTCCATCGACCACTATCTTAAAATACCAAGGATACGGCATCAATGGGTATACTTTTTACACAAGAGCCCAAGACAAGGACCCGACAAGGATAAACGCGACAAGGATACTTTTTACATGGACCCGACAAGGATAAACGCGGAAATTATTATGAATGCTCCAGAGGAAACATATCAAAACTTATACAAGTATCTGGATAGACAAAATTTTATGGACTCCATACTATTGCCGTACAACTTGGGGTGAGTGCCTATATTGTCTATTTCCTTAATTATTTCTCATTATAATGTTATATAATGCCTATACAGTTTTCACTGGATCTTAATCATACTGTGTCCCGATCGAGGTTTGGTCCACGTCTTTGATTCATTGAGGAAACCAAGACATCTTTACCAGAACATCATTGACATGTTTACAAGGTGGAATATATTTTTCACTAATTAATTCTGCCCTTACACTCACAGTGACTTAACTCAAATTCTTGGTTCGGATCAATTTCATTAAGACACTCACATGGAAGACTAACTTTCTGGTATGCAAGTAATTTATACATGTACGTCTCCGCTAATCAATTAGACGAACTTTACTTACCTTTATTTTTTGGTCAACAGTGTCGAAGATAGGGGTCGGGAAATAATATATGTGCATACTATGTTTGCGACTACATGCATAATTGGACGACAGGAAAGTTAACTCACCATGAAATTATGGTATGTAATAATAAACACATTTGTATCTGTAAGTAAAGCACTTTGTTTTATAATAACTACTATATATGTATTCGTAACTATAGCACTTTGTTTTTTAATAAATGTTTATTTAGAAATAGAGGGCTTCATTTAATAATTACTATATTTATATTAATAAGTAAAGCACTTTGTTTTATAATAAATAATTACTTATAAATAAACAACTTTATTTAATAATTACTATATATGCATTCGTAACTATAGCACTTTGGTTATAAATAAATAATTATTTACAAATAGACGGCTTCATTTAATAATTACTATATTTGTATTTATAAGTAAAGCACTTTGTTTTATAATAAATGATTAATTAGTGCACAATTATTGTCTTCAATTCCGTGGATTTAATATTTTCAATTATTTGCAAATTATAGATGATGATGCTGGAGGAAACAAGTCTTGAGACAAAGAGAATCGATGCAATTAAAGAACAGCTCATCGGATTTGTTTGGAACGAGGTCATAAATCCGCGAGGAGAATTCCATGTCCCCGAGGAGAGCTCAACCTGTTCACCTAGTCGGATATCTTAAGTTATAATATAAAGTTGGTTATTAATAGACACTGATTTATCTTTTGGTTTCATAACTTGAGTTGTAATATACGTCCTTTAGTTTGATAATTTGTGTTGTAATTAATGTCTTTTAGTAATTTTATTATACGACATTCATATTAGAACAAATACGTAGGCAAAATACGAATTATAACAAATACATGGACCAAACGGGCCACAGCCAGGCTGCAGACGACCACGGCCAAGCAGCAGCCAGGCTGCGGCCGGCCAGCAACCGCCCCGGCTAGGGCCTTTAGCACCGGTTCTAAACAACAACCGGTACGGTGCTAAAGGTGCCATGCCCAACGCTGTGATGGCGGGGCATTTAGCACCGGTTGGTGTTTACAACTGGTGCTAAAGGGGTTTGTAGGTCTTTCCAGTAGTGTTCAACAACTAATCTTAATAATCTGTGCAGCATGCATGGGTGGTTAATGAAATATTTCCCTTAATTTCCTCAGCAAACGAAACAGAATCACATCACTGATTAGGGGTCGTTTGTTAAATTTCATCTAACACTAATATTTATTAAAAAATTTAAAATGGCGTGTTTTAGCGACAGAGGGAGCTAATATGCCTTGTGGACCAATGCATACAATGAGCCCCTTACGAAACCACCTCGACGTAAATGCCTATTTCTTGACACTGTTGTTTCATTATTTTCCCAAGTGTGAGAAATTAGATACTTCTGCTAGCTGCCACATTATTAATGCGGAGTATTGCTAATTAAGAATCAGTCGTGACTATTTGACAGTATCACTGCTCCCATGATATTTATAATTTTTTTTAAAAAAATGAATAGAATGGAGCTAGATCGAGTGAGTAGAGTACTACAGAGAGGCAGTATGATCTTTCATTTGCATCGGGCCAGCGCATATATCTTCTGGTTGCCACTATTATTTGTTGGCCGAGCCTCTAGCTCTCATCCACACTCACACTCACGAAGACAGAATCAGCGAGGGAGACACGCACGAAATATTTGTCGGCGACGAACGCCGCGGAGCCGTTGCTCCTGTATCTTGGCTTTCTGATGGAAACAGAATCGGCAGGCACCACCGAGGAGTTCTTGGGCTACAAATAGGTCAGGGTCCGTGGAGCCTCCCTCCCACGTTCCGGCCTTCAAGCGTGATCCGCAGGACGTGCTCGACGTCGCCGTGAGCCGCTCGCTCAACCAGACAACGCGGACTCTCCCCTGAAATCACGCCACGCACACAACTCCTCTAACCAACCAATGACCGTGCGTTCTACAGCTGCATGCACACACACGATCTAGACTCCATCTCCTAAGGCCTGTACGTGATACACACACGTACACAACTAGCTAGACTCCTGTACGTGACACACACGTATGTACGGAACCTGGACACTAGCTACATGACATGGACACACAGCAACACCACAACAACCATGGACTCGACACCACGGTCATTGCTCGCAGGCACACACGCACGGACACACCCGGCATGGCACAGTGCGACACAAACACGACGGCGCGTTTATTCCTAACACTATTGCATACTCTGTTCACCATCCTATGCCCCAAGCCGGCCAGCAGCCCCGTCACCGTTGAATCATCCTAGAGTATAAGTACTGTTATCTTGGTGCATCCAAAGTAGTTTTATCTCTGGTGGCTCGTGCATTTGTGCAAGTGGTAGCGGAAGGAACATTGGACACAATAATTGAAAAATCTGCATAGGCAAAATCCTCGATTGTGTACTGTTCTCCGTTAATCGTGAATTTTGTGACACCATATATATAGTCGCCATGTTTAAAGGACAAAGCTTCATGGTGCGCCGTCTGACCCCGCTTGTTGCTTTGTTCTTCCGTCGCCTGTCTCACGGTGAATCGCTGTCCATGGACAAAAACACGTACCCTTTTGTCGCTCGCCACAATGCTCTGTCCACAGGCTCGGTTCTTGGTCGTCCTGTGGCAGCCGTCTGGGATCACCGCTAGCTGCAGGCTGCCGCTGCTTCGTTGCTCATCCAAGAGAAGGCTATTAGGGTTTAGGAAGGTCATGTATATTGTCGCATTGGATGAGATTAGAGGAACGTGCAGCCTTGTTTTTATGTGATATTATTTACATTGATTCGATATGATATGCGAAATGACATGTTAGATTTCACATAAGATCAAGGGGAGATCTTTATCTTTTTTAATATATAATAGTAGGGATGGATAATATAGAGAGTTAATTATACGGAGAATCATTTTTATGATGGATGAGGTGGGTAATTTAGATATCAATTCAGGGGTTATTTTAGACTATTTGCATAATGGCATAAGTGGATAATTTCTTAGAAAATATAATAATATATCTAAAGGCTAAAATGATTTGGGTGCACCAAATCAATGGCCAGATATTTCTGATTATTGTGAAAATGTTTTTTCTTGTCTGTCTCGTGAGATTAACGTGTAGGCTCTAAAACGAGTGTCTCCAATTAAGTAATAGTAACATTTGGTCTCCATCCAAATACATGAAAGAAGTGCCTACCCACACCGAGCTCAATGCTGTGAGGCGTGTGGGGGCGCTGGTGCACGCACTTTTCTGATGTAGTGGCACATCTTGTTTTATTTAAGACAAAAAAAAGTGAATACTTCTACTTAACAAAAGCACTATATTTAATGTTTTAACTCAGGAATTGCCGAACTCATGAGTTTGAATACAGTATACAGATGCTGCCAAACGTGCGCCCGTGGTGTCTCGATGCATGGATCGAAACAAGCACGAGTGCACCACGCGCCGACTAGCTAGTGCGGTCATTTTATTCAGTTACATATGCATGTATATAAATAAACCATTACAGCTGGTTCATCCGCGCGCAGAAGCAAGCCATTAATATATTGTTCTAATGCGTACGTGCATGCGCAATCACGGCTGCGTGTATGTTGTTGCAGGCGGCGGGGGCGTGCCGCCGTATGTTGGTGGATACACCGTAGGGGGAGACAGGCCGCCATATGATCATCGTCGGCAGCCAACAATCCTCGCTTGCATCTTCCTCCCAGCATCTGCATACAAGAACATTGTGAACTTTGCAATGGCTTTTGCTATAGATCGGTATCATAAGCACTTGCATGTGTAGGAGAATTTACAGCGACTACGCCGTCTAGCTATATACGTACCATAGGCTCCGGAGGTTTCAGCAGCGAACGATGCGACAAGGAGGAGAGATGCGAAGCACAGAAAACCACCAAGCCTGTGCTGCTTGCCTGGAGAGCCATCGTGCTAATACCTGTCTGCAGTTGCCGCGTACTCTGTGAGGACGTGGACGGTTTGTTGGTGTTGGGAGGGAAAGCTTGGCACTGTTATTTAACCTTTGGTGTCCTACAGTACTAGCTTACACTACCAGAATGCTTCACATCCGCCCGCCTCCTCCGCCTCGGCCATTTTTGGACCCGGTGCTGATGGGGCTTCAGCACCGGGTCCAACGGCTAGGAGCGGGGGCGGCGCTGCGGGGTGTCAGGGCGGACACATTAGCACCGGGTCGTGGCGAGACCCGGTGTTAATGCTCCCCCTTTAGCACCGGTTGCAGCCAGCAACCGGTGCTAATGTGCCCGAGGCCATTTAGCACCGGTTGCTGGCTGCAACCGGTGCTAATTGGTGCACATTAGCACCGGGTCTTGCCACGACCCGGTGCTAATGTCTTTTGTATATAGCACATTCTTCCTCCCCCGGCCGAGCCAGCTGAACACTTAGGCGCTGTGTTCATGCTGCTCGGCCGTGGGAGGGGAGGTGCTGCCCAATTTTTTTTCAAAATTTGTGAAGATTCTACTCATCTAAGGAGCACTACAAGGTACACTCTTTCATTCTCTAATGTTTTATTTAGCTTGTAATCCTTCTATGATTTATAAATAGAGGGATTTGTGAATCAAAGTAAAGCTAGCTAGATAGAGCTTGTGTTCATGGAGGAGAGAGAGAGCTTGAGTTCATGGTGGAGAGAGTGTTCATGTTGTATTTTAAATAAAGAGAGAAGGCAAGCTAGTTAGTATTTTGTTTTGTATGACTTGTGAATAGTTATAAGGCTTATGTATTTTATTTATTAGAGAGGTTTATTTATTAAAAGTTGGAATAGTTATTTATTAATTTAATGAAATATATATTATTAGTTATTTATTAAAAGGTAGAATAGTTATTTATTTATTTAACGGAAGGTATATTTATTTATTTAATGAATATAGTAATGTAGTTTTAGAAATTTATTTATATAATGGAATATATATTATAATTTGTTTTTATTTATATATTAAATTTTTTTATCTTTAAATTGTATTGTATATTTGTTATTGGTTAATAATGCAGATGAATAGACAATGGATGTACGGGGACCCCCACGCTCAGGCGTTCCGTGATGGCCTTAGGACGTTTCTCGATGTCGCCGAGGCTAACAGGACGCCGTCCGGTTTCATGTTCTGCCCATGCACCCATTGTAAAAATATACAATCGTACAAACAAAGATGTTGTCTTCAGGTGCATTTGATGAGGCACGGTTTCATGAGGAATTATTCTGTTTGGACGAAGCACGGTGAAAGAGGAATTCTAATGGATGAAGATGAAGAAGACGAGGCCGATGACGACATTCCGTTATTGGCTCAATATTACGGTTCCTTTGCATATGCTGCAATGGGTGATGCCGATGAGGAAGATGTTGCTCGGGAAGACGATGCTCAGGAAGATGTTGCTCAGGAAAATGAACCTACTGATAGACTCGGGCAAATGTTGCGTGATGCCGAGAAAGACTGCGGCAATGATAAGGAACTGAAAAAGATACAGCGCATATTGTAGGACCACAAGACTGACCTGTACCCAGATTGCAAAGAGGGGCTAAAGAAGTTGGGTAGCACATTTGAACTTCTGCAGTGGAAGGCAGCAGATGGTGTTACAGATAAGGGTTTCGAGGAGCTACTGAAACTCGTAAAGAAGATTCTTCCAGAGGGTAACAAATTGCCATCGAGGACGTATCAAGCAAAACGTGTTGTTTGCCCTCTGGGTTTGGAGGTGCAGAAGATACATGCGTGTACTAATGATTGTATCCTCTATCGCGGACAGTACGAACACTTGGATCGTGGTCCGGTTTGCACCTGCGCACGATACAAGATCAGGCGGGACGACCCTGGTGATGTTGGGGGAGAGCGTTCTAAGAAAAAAATCCCTGCGAAGGTGATGTCGTATTTCCCTCTGATACCCCGTCTGAAGCGTTTGTTCCGGAACAAAGACCATGCCAAACTGATGCGCTGACACAAAGAAGAACGTAAGCAGGATGGCATGTTGAGACACCCCGCCGATGGATCCCAGTGGAGGAACATCGACCGAGCATTCCCAGAGTTTGATGCTGATGCGAGGAATGTTAGGCTTGGTTTAAGTACCGATGGCATGAACCCTTTTGGTGAAATGAGCAGTAGTCATAGCACTTGGCACGTGACTGTTTGTATCTACAACCTACCCCCCTGGCTCTGCATGAAGCGGAAGTTCATTATGATGCCAGTGCTCATCGAAGGCCCAAAGCAACCTGGCAACGGCATTGATGTGTACCTAAGACCATTGGTTGACGAACTTTTGCAGCTATGGAAGAATGAAGGTGTTAGCATGTGGGATGAGGACAAGCAGGAGCAGCTTGACCTTCGAGCACTGCTTTTCATAAGCATCAACGACTGGCCTGCACTAAGTAACCTATCAGGACAATCAAACAAAGGATATAAAGCATGCACTCACTGTTTAGAGGAAACCGAAAGCATGTATTTGAAACATTGTCGTAAAGTTGTGTACATGGGTCACCGTTGATTCCTTCCGGCGAAGCATGAGCTACGAAAGAAATGTGCGCATTTTGGCGGGAATGCTGACCGCCGTACAAAGCCGAGACACCGGAGTGGAGAAGAGCTATTTGATATGGTGAAGGACCTACACGTGGTGTTTGGCAAGGGAGACGGAACCTAGGCTGCTCCGACGGGCAAGGATGGTCGTGCCGCGATGTGGAAGAAAAAGTCTATCTTTTGGGAGCGACCTTATTGGCAACATTTAGAGGTCCGTAACGCGATTGATGTGATGCATCTGACGAAGAATCTTTGCGTGAACTTGATAAGCTTCCTGGGTACTTATGGGAAGCCAAAAGATACACTGATAGCACATCAGGAGCTGAAACGATTGAAGCAACGGACTGATCTACATCCAGAAAAGAGAGACAAAGGACGCCAGTACTTGCGTCCTGCCAGCTTCACTCTCAGCAAAGAAGAGAAGGCAAGCATGTTTGAATGCTTGAACAGTATCAAGGTTCTGTCTGGCTACTCCTCCAATATTAAGGGAATAATAAATATGATACAGAAGAAGTTCACAAACCTGAAGTCTCACGACTGCCATGTGTTGATGACACAGCTGCTTCCCGTCATACTCAGGGGTGTGCTACCAGTTAACGTGCGGAAAGCCATTGTGAAGCTATGTGCATTCTTCAATGCAATTTCTCAGAAGGTGATCAATCCAGACCATTTAGATCAGCTACAGAACGACGTGGTGCAATGTCTTGTCAGCTTTGAGATGATATTTCCACCATCCTTCTTCAATATCATGACACATATATTGGTTCACCTCGTCAAAGAGATTCGTATATTGGGCCTAGTATTTCTACACAACATGTTCCCATTTGAGAGGGTTCTTCGCTGTCCTAAAGAAGTATGTACGTAATCGTTCTCGTCCAGAAGGATGCACTGCTAAGGGATACGAAACAGAAGAGGTCATTGAATTATGTGTTGACTTTGTCGATGATCTTATGCCGATTGGTGTGCCCGAATCACATCACGAGGGGAGACTTGGTGGAAAGGGCACACTAGGGAGAAGATCGATGGTGATCAAGGACGTTGAGACATTTCGTAAAGCGCACCTCACAGTTTTGCAACAATCAACCTTAGTTGCTCCGTACATCGAGGAGCACATGCAGATTCTCAGGGACGAAAACTCAACAAAGTCTGCGGCCTTCATTCAGCGTCTGCACAATAGTACTTTCGCCGATTGGTTGCGAAGACGTCTTATGGGTGTCGAGGGCATTGATGCGCAACTAGCTTTTGTAGCTAGAGGTCCATCGAGCACGATCTTGACATTCCAAGGATATGACATCAATGGGTATACATTTTACACAAGAGCCTAGGACAAGAAAAGCACCAACCAAAACAGTGGTGTTCGGATCGACGCGACAGACACCAATGGCAATGCAAACTCATACTATGGAATCATAGAGGAGATATGGGAACTAGAGTACGGACCTTTGAAGATCCCACTGTTCAAGTGCCAATGGGTGAAGCTGACTGGAGGAGGTGTTAAAGATGAAGCGGACTATGGAATGACGTTAGTGGACCTAAACAAGATTGGCTTTCTAGACGAACCGTTCGTCTTGGCCAAAGCTGTCACACAAGTTTTTTATGTGAAGGACATAGTTAGCAGACCGAAGAAAGGGGCGGATAAGAAAGTTGGGGGTAAGCAATTGGACCCATCACAAGACGAGCCAAAGCGTCATATAGTTCTTCCTGGAAAGAGAAAAAACGTAGGAGTTGAGGACAAGACGGATGAAGATTATGATATGCTCGATGGCCGGCCTCCATTCTCAGTGGCTGATGACCCAAGCATCCTGTTAGCGGCGGAGGAGACACCATTTCTACGGCGTGATCACAATCAAGGAACATTTGTAAAGAGGAAGTTTATTAGTGTCCGAGTAAACGATGATGCCATGTAATTTAATTGCACTATGTTCCACCCTATTTGTAATGACTATATTTGCATTTATGTTCCACCTATGTTCTAAGATTTTCTATTCATTTTTAAGATTGTTTTTATTAATTCTAGCATTTTATATTGATTTTCTAGTACTTTATAAGATTTTCTAGTAATTTATAAGACTTTCTAGTAATTTATAAGATTTTCTAGTAATTTATAAGATTTTCTAGTAATTTATAATATTTTCTATTAATTTATAAGATTTTCTATTAATTTATAAGATTTTCTAGCATTTTATATTGATTTTCTAGTAATTTATAAGATTTTCTAGTAATTTATAAGATTTTCTAGTAATTTATAAGATTTTCTAGCATTTTATATTGATTTTTTAGTAATTTATAAGATTTTCTTATTTAATATATATTTCTAATAGGTATTAATAACTGAATTAAAACAAGTATTAATAACTATATATTAAAAACTATATTTATAAGATTCCCAAATAGTAGCCACCGGTGCTAAAGGCCGGTTTGGAAACTGGCGCCAAACGAAAATTTGGGGCCTTTTAGCAACGGGTTGATCTAAAATCCAGTGCTAAAGGCCCCCAATTTTCGTTTGGCGCCAGTTACGGCCTTTAGCACCGGCTGTAGAAGACCCAGTGTTAAAGGGCCTTTAGCACCGGGTCGTGGCTGTACCCGGTGCTAAAGGCCCCCACCAATTTTTGTTTGGCGCCAGTTACGGCCTTTAGCACCGGGTGTAGAAGACCCGGTGCTAAGGGGCCTTTAGCACCGGGTGGTGGGAAGACCCGGTGCTAAAGGGGGGGCCTTTAGCACCGTGTGCTGTACAGACCCGGTGCTAAAGAGCCTTTAGCACCGGGTCGTGGCTGCACCCGGTGCTAAAGACGGGGGACCTATATAGGCCGGGGACTTCTCTCCCCTCCCTCACTTCGCCCTCATCTCACAGATCGAAACCGCCGCCGCCGCCGCGCGCCCCCTCGTCTCCTCGGCCGCGTCGTCCCCGGCCTCGCCGCCGCCGCCGCCCATCGTCGTCCCCGCGCCCAGCCGTGGTCCCCGCGCCCACGCCGCCGCCACCCATGGTCCCCGCTGCCGTCGTCGTCCCCGCGCCCGTCGTCCCCGCGCCCACGCCGCTGCCACCCGTGGTCCCGGCGCCGACGCCGCCGCCGCCCGTCATCCCCGCGCCGGCGCCCCTCGTCCCCGCGCCGGCGCCGCGCGCTCCTCGTCCCCTCGCCTCCGCCGTGGAAATGCATTGTATTGAAATATTAGAAATATATATGCTTCATATGTATTGAAAATATTAGAAAATATTAGAAATTTATTTTATTGCAAATGCGTTGTATTGGAAAAATTAGAAATATATATGCTTTATATGTATTGGAAATTTATTTTATTGAAATGCATTGTATTGAAATATTTACATTTAAATGTATATTGGAAATTCTATGTATATTAGAAATATATGTGCTTCATTTAAATGTATATTGGAAATGTTATATGTTTGTATAATGTATACTATCGAAAATGTTTATTATCGGAAATTCTATCGCGTACCCGAACCCACCGCGCACCCGAACCCCTTAGCGAATCCGTTTTTCGCGCACCGACCCCCTTAGCGAACCCGTTCGCGTCACGCACTCGAACCCTTAACAAACCACTTCGCGTCGCGTACCCGAACCCTTAGCGAATCATTTCACACCGCGCACCCGAACCCCTTGGCAAATCTGTTTTTCATGCACCGATGCCCTTAGCGAAAATGTTAGAAATATTGGGAATATGTATGCTTTGTATATATTTCTTATCAATTATTTTTAATTCTATAGATGTCGGACAACAACAACCCCGTCCCACCCATGCAAGAGGAGGACAACAACCCCGTCCCACCCATGTAAGAGGACAACGACACGTTCTTTGCGAATCAACTTTTTAATATTGTAACCCAACCAATGTCCATGGATGATGTGTTGGGGATCATTGGAAGGGACGACAATATCCAGGGTGACAATGTTGCAAGGGCCGAAAATGTTGAAGGGGCCGCCAATGTCCAGGGCGAACGTGTCCAAGGCAGCACTATTGAAGGGGCCGGTAACGAGCCCTCGTCTAGTCAGGTGTGTATATAGATAGCATAAATTTGTACTGTACATGTCAATTATGTATACCATCTCTATATCATCTCGTATATATGTAATTTGTGTAGGCCGCCTCTACTTCTACAAGTCGAGCTAAAAAATCAAAACGATCGACCACGAAGAAGCTGAAGGATGTCAAGTTTCACATCACTCGAGTGGAGGATGACGGGGAGCCAGTTGAGCCCCCAAAAGTGGCCAAGAAATTTGTATCTCAGTGCGGGGTAATTGTACGGGACAATGTGCCCATTAGTATCAGAAAATGGAAGTCCACAGACCCCACTGAGGAGTACGTGCTCCCCGATACAGAGAATGAGATGCTATGGAGGGAATTAAAGGCAATATTCGACTGGCCTAACACTCATGATGCAGAACTGAGGGACTGGACAATGAAGAAGATGGCAGTTCTGTTTCAGGATTTCAAGAAGAAGTTGTACTCGCATTTTCTCAAAACCGGAGAGGCCCCGGATCCTGAGAAGTATAAGAAGATCACTGATGACGAGTGGGAAGCATTCCTTGAGTACAAAACCTCCGAAGAGGGTGCAACGGCTAGCGCTAAAAACGCTGGAAACGCCGCAAATAAGAAGTACTCTCATAAGATGGGTTCGGGAGGTTACAAGGCAAGCATTGGTACTATGGTCATGAAGGCACCCTAAGCCCAATCGACGGCTCCTTAGTTTTTCCCGAGGACTTGCAAGAACTATCTCATCGTCTCCTCGATATCCTCAGGGCATCTGAGAGGGGAGAATTTGTTGCTGATAGAGACAGAGATGAGCTAACCTATGACTTAGGGAACAAGGAGCATCCTGGACGGACGCGCGGCGTAGGCACAAGCATCTCATGGAAGAAAGGTTTCCAAGAGCACGCCGCCACCTATAGGAGTCGTTTGAGGAAGAAGGCCGAATATGAGCAGAGGGTGAGGGACCTGAGCAAATGGTTGCCGCCCAGGGCTCAAAGCTCCAAGAAATGGAGTCAGAGATTAAGAGACGGATGAAGGTAGCATGGCTATAGATACAACAAGCCACAGGCGGGACCGGTTCCACAGAGCATGCACCTCTCCAAGATGCGGCCCTTATTAGCCCTGCACAACAATATCAAAGCAGTCACGCTTCCACACAGGCCGCCGAACTGGTCCGTTACCCCGTGGATGAAATAACTCAACGGACCGCGTGCGAGCTTGTCGTCAGGCAGAAGAACTTAGCTGTGGTGGTACGTATGCGACCTTAGTTCGTACTGCATACATTTCACCGTAAATACCATTCATTTACTAACTTTCTTTGTGACTACTAAATTATCAGGTCGCATACGGTATGACCAAACGTGTGGAAGAAGGGCAAAAATGGCACTGCAATGACATTCCACATGGTTACGTACCTGTTGAGGTGGAGCAAGTCGTCACCAACTGGGAAGACTTGGAACTTGACATCCCCGGAGGTGACGGAGAAACAAAACTCGGTCAGTGTTCTCACTGCATCATTCTATGGAGCAAGGCAGACGTCGTCATACCTGATACACCTGCGGCTACCAACAAGCCTCCGTCACCTCCACCGTCTCCAAGAGATCCACCGAATCATGACGATTCTCCGGGAGCTCCTGATGCAAGCCCGTCTCCTCCACCGAAGAGGTCTCCGTCTCCTCCACCGCGGAGCTCTCCGCCCCCTCCGCCGAAGAGGGGACGCCGCACTAAAGCCTCTGCCCCCACTCCACTAGGGAAGAAGGCGCGGAAAACCAGAGAGAAGCCCGCACCAGAGAAAAGAGCGGGTGAGATGACTCTAGAGGAGCTCGAAGCCTCGGTCAAAGCAGACACAAAGAGGCAAATGGCCGAGTGGAGGAAAAAACCGGAGCCGGAGCCAAAGCTTGATCCCACTGTCGTCAAGTCATTCCTCGGTAATTTGAGCAAGGGTCAACAGAAGGAAGTAATAGTAACAGACTATGACCGCTCATTACTGAAATCTCGCCGGAAGCGGAAGGCTGCAGATAAGGAGGCGGGCCCATCCAAAAAGGTTCCTCAGCTTGGAGAGCAACCTCAGCGGCCCTTGGGTCCATTGCCATCTCTGGACGAGATTAACGTGCAACGAGTAATGGCCGAGACTGGACTATCCAGAGCGCAAGTCCTGGGAGAAGAAGAGGTGCCTGTAAACACAACGTTAAAGTGGCCGTTTAGGCTTGGCGAGCCTATGGTCCCTCCTGAAATGGAGAGCAAGCTACAAACGAAGATGCGCTGATTCCATGAGTGGTACTTGGAAGAATCAAGAAGGAATAAACGGCGCATGATCAAAGTAGGCGTGAAGGACCATGATTTCTACAATGGTGACGAGGATTGGGTCTGGCTGGGGTTTCAGGATATATATGAGCTGTACCACCGCGACGCCATGTACATGGATTTGATCACCTGTTGGACACTGTAAGTACTTTGTTGTTGCTTATAATTCACAGTTTGAAAACAATAATTCCAATCTATGCTGACGCGGGCTTTATTTATTGCTTAACGTATGCAGAATGGAGACTCAAAAATGTCGGAGATCCTCAATATATGACGTTGGTTTCGTGGATCCTCGAAGGATAAGTGAAGAAATGATATTGATGAATCCTGAGGAAACATATGGGAACCTATACAAGTATATTAAGAAACAAAATTACTGTGACTCCATACTAATCCCGTACAACATCGAGTGAGTACATACACAGGCTTCTTCTTATACTGTCCGTGTACTATTTCATTTCTGATTATAATGTATACATGTATACAGATTCCACTGGTTCCTAATAATATTGTGTCCTGACCGGGATGTCGTGAACATCTTTGATTCATTGCACACTCCAAAAGAAAAACTACAGAACATCATGGACATGATGACAAGGTGATGTATATTTTCCCCTACTTAATTCACCCCTTACACTCGCGATAACTTAACTCAATTTTTTTGTTCGCAGGGCCTGGAATCAATTTCGTCAAGAACACCCGGGTATTCAACATGAAACACTAAAATGGAACATTGGCTTTCGGGTAAGCAAGTAATTTGTACATGTAGGCCTCGACTAATATATTATATGAATTTTACTTAATTTCTTTTTGTCGACAGTGTGCCAAACAGGGGAAGGGAAATAATTTATGTGCATACTATGTTTGCGATTACATGTGGAATTGGGGACATAAAAAGCTTACACGACACGATATTATGGTACGTAATAATAAACACATTTCCATTATTATTAACTGCACAATTATTGTCTCCAACTCGGCGGATTAAATATCTTTCAATTATTTGTAAATTATAGATGTTGAGCCTGAAGAAAGAGTCTCTAGAGCTAGAAAGAATTGACGCAATTGCAGAACAGCTCGTCGGATGGATCTGGGACGAGGTCGTCAATCCCCGAGGAGAATTCCACATGCCAGTACTGGAGGACGTGCTGGACAGTTCAACAAGTCGTCAATCTTAATTAAGTAGAAAATACAGTTTAAATATATTTAACTCGAGTTGACATGCATTAATATCTACTTTTGTAATATATATGTCTTCTATTTTGATGAAATGTCAGCTAATATGAATATAGAGTCGGCCGAATACGCATTAGAATACACGTATTAGAATATATACGTATATACACGTATATAGACGTGCATGCATGGCTACTGAAAAAAGCAAAAAAAAAGAAATCCGGGGCCTTTAGCACCGGTTGCAGACAGCAACCGGTGCTAAAGGCAGGCCCTTTAGCACCGGGTTGTGTCTGGAACCGGTGCTAAAGGCCCTGCTAAAGGCGCTGCGGGGCAGGCCCTTTAACACCGGGTTGTGTCTGGAACCGGTGCTAAAGGGACCCTTTAGCACCGGTTATTCAACCCGGTGCTAAAGGGGTACCCCTTTAGCCTCGGTTTAGTTGCACTGGGTGGGAAATCCGGTGCTAAAGGCTTTTCCACCCGGTGCAAATATCAACTATTCTGCTAGTGTTAGCTAGCCTCTCGTCCATGCCGGTCAAGCTCACCAGTCAGCGGACTAAGTGGTGACCTTATATGGTAAGCTGGTAACGAATTGTGTCGGTGCATGAGATAAATCCACGACGACGTGACTGGCAAGCTCTAGCGCCTGCGGACTAAGTGCTGACTATATACGTATAGTAAGTTTGGTAACGAAAGGACCATCGATTCATCAGTGCAATTAATATCATATTTTTCCGAACCATATATAATATACTAGCAAATATACCTTTATTATGAAGGTTATTTTAGACTGTTTAGTTGGCGGGTACATGGGTTGGGTAAAAAAAAATTATAGTGAGAAGAGTAATCCCAGAATGGAAAGAAACTCTCTAAAAACATCGATTTTTTTTGTTTGTAAAAACTTTACACGTCTTTTTCACAGTTAGACTAGACATATGAGTCCTTTGTCAGGGTGAGTAAAAATTATTTAGGTGAGAAATATTTTCAAAAGAAAATGGATATTTACGGTATAGATATACTAGTAGTTAATTGTCTACTATAATCGGTTCAAAAGGGTCCTCACTACCGCACATACCCGGTTTGAACCTTTTTTTTTCCTTCTAAATTGTGCTACCTGGGTATATACATCAGAGACGGTTCAAGACCATCGTATGTGTGCATGTCTATATTGATCCTCCACCAAAAGTACACTGTCAATTTGTTACTACCTCCGAACCCTTGTACGGGTACTACCTTTATAAAAGAAGTCCATACAGCTCATCTGCACCAAATATGAGCTAATCAGCAACTGTGACACATCCTTTTACACACTTACTCCTTTTTGCTGCTAAATTAACAAATATGCCGGAGCAAACCAGCGTGGACTTGGAATACTACGGCAAAGACTTGGCTAATAATCGTGCCTTCGTATAAGTAAGTAGCAAGAACGCACGTGCCAGAGCTACACCACAGCTAGCTACAGAAAGCGATCGAAGATAAATATCTGTCTCATAATTCCACAATACGGAGCAAGGAAACAATTACGACTACACTACAGCTACAGCGCGTCAAGCAGACTAAGCTAGTAGGTAGCCCGAGCATTCACGGAATTGAGATGTTTGTAGAATTTTCACTTGACCTTTTTCACTTGTCAAGTATGGCTCTTGGCTCAATTTATTGGAGTTGCGCCTAGATGCATTGTAGTGTTTTGATGCACAGAGTCATGGAAACAGAGTTGAGCCACATTTGTTGCTATACTTACAATACCAAACCAGATACCACATGATCAAACAAGGCTTGTTTTTTTCTCTTTTTGGACGAAAAGGCATAAGATTATTAGTTAAGGAGTTTACAAGTAGGTGTTTTGAGAACCTGCGGGAGGGGCCAGGAAAAAGCAATCTATGCAATAGTGGTCTCGCGAAATTACGCATAATTCACAAAGCAACACTAGAATTTTGCCCGGCCAGCCCTCAAGCACGCACTACCAGAAAACCGGAGATTTCTGTCGGTTTATCTGAAACCAACGGGAAAAATAAAAACCGACAGGAATCCACAGGTACTCCCGTCCGGCAGAGAAAACCATCAGGAAACCGTAGTATATTGCTATCGGTTCAATATAACCGTCAGGAATCGTACAAAACCGACAGGGATGAGATATTAGTTCCTGACGGTGCTGAGAGAACTGACAGCAATCAATACCTGTCGGTGAAAAAACCGACGGGAAACTTGCAGCGCGCGTACTAAAAAATTCGCTCGCCCAGCCCAACGCACCGAACAGGCTAAAAATTTCGGTCGCGCCCAGCCCCTCCGAAAAATCACAAGGCGCGCTCATATCCCACGCTACTATATGCTCGGGCCCACAACTGACGACCAAAACAACAAAAGTCCCCTCTCCCAGCCGCTAGTGTTCACAAACCCTATCCAGCCCTCGCAGCCCCTCCGCCGCTCTCACACCCCCAAACCCGAGCGCCGCTTTTTTTTCCTCGGACGCCGCCGCTCCCCCGACGTCCGCCCCAACGCCGCCGCTCCCCCGACGAGGCAGCTCCCCCGACACCACCACCGCTACTCCGATGAGGCAGCTCCCCCGATGCTGCTGCCGCTCGCCTTCCTCCCCCGACGCCGCCACCAGTCAGACGCCATCCTCCCCCGACGCATCCGCTCCCTCGACGCCGCCGTCCTCCCCCGACGCCTCTGCTCCCCGCGCGAGGATCCAGAAAAGGTGAAGGAAGAAAGTCAGCTTCAACCACAAACCCACCACATCAAAGCCTGCTGCCTCCTCCATCTACAGGAAGGAGGTGCAAGCGGAGTAATTGATTTCTCCTCTTGCACCTGTGTATTAATTTCTCCTCTTGCATTACTTTCATTTACAGAAGTTAATGTGTTAATAATATCATGTGCCATTTTAGTTTTTCATGTGTGCTACATGAATGCATTGTGATTCATATGATTCTTGTTGTGAAACTTATGATGTAGCAATAGTAATATTAAATCAGAAACATGGCAAGAAATATGGTACTGAACTCTGCTGATTACAATTTGCTTTTCTATCTCTATCAAACCATATGATGTAGCAGCAGTAGTATATTAAATCACTAACTGTAACAATTTGTGAATGGTAACGGTGAAACAAACTATGGCTGAACGTGATTGGATGTATAGTGGATGGAAGCGTGGTAGACCAACATCTGATTGGATTGACCATAGAAAGGAATTCTTGGATTGTTCCTTCTCTTATAATAGTGTAGTACAAGATGGCACCATTAAGTGCCCTTGCTCTGTGTGTCGGAATTATTTTCGGCAAGAAAGGGGTAAGGTAGAGCTGCATCTGTATCAAAATGGATTTAAAGAAACCTATAGAATTTGGACCGCACATGGTGAGAGGCGTGGCCATCAGCAAGTATAATTTGAGGGTTTTGGTTAAACAGATGACATGGATGCTATGTTGAGTGACTTAGCAGCAGCTAATCCATCAATAATGGATGAGGAGGAACCAACAGCTGCTGCTAAAGCTTTTTATAGGATGCTTGCTAGTGCGGAAGAGTTACTTCATGACCAAACAACACACTCAACTCTGTCAGCCACAGCTCGTTTGATATCTATAAAGTCACAATACAACCTGTCCATTGCTTGTTATGATGATATTGTGGCACTTATCCAGGAACTCCTACCTGCTGATAGTAAATTGCCAAAGGACTTCTATGGTTCAAAAAAACTGTTAGAGGTTCTTGGCATGCCATATAAAAAAAATTTATGTTTGTTACAACAATTGCATGCTTTATTATAAAGATAATGAGGGGAAACAGAAATGTGACTTTTGTGATACCCCTCGTTATGTGGATGGCTCAAATAAGATCCCGCGTAAAGTCTTGCACTACTTGCCCATAACAGATAGGTTACAAAGATTGTTCGCACATAAGGAAACAACGGAAAAGATGCGTTAGCGCAGAGAAGCCCCCCCCCCCCCCCCCCCCCCCCCCCCCCGTTCTGTGTCTGGTAGAATGTATCACCCATGTGATGCTGAAGCTTGGCAGCAATTTGATCTTGATTTTCTGGAGTTCGCACAAGAGGCAAGGAACGTACAATTAGGTTTTGAAACAGATGGTTTCACACCTTATAGCATCACTGCTGCTTCTTACTCATGCTGGCCAGTGTTTGTGGTTCCATACAATCTTCCACCAGCTGTCGCCATGAGGCCTGAAAACATATTTCTTTCTCTTGTTATCCCTGGTCCAGAGCATCATGGAAAAAATTTTGGGGTTCTAATCCAACCATTAGTAGATTAGTTGCAAGAGTTGATGAAGCGAGTTGAGACATGGGATGCCTCAGTTAAGCGAAAGTTCACTATGAGAGCAGCATATATGTGGTCAATCCATGATTTTCCTGCCCTTGGGATGTTTGCTGGATGGAGCACCCATGGTCTCTTGGCTTGCCACTGCCGTTTAGGTGACACCAATGCATTCCGACTATCTAAGGGTGGTAAGGCATCTTGGTTTGACTGTCATAGACGCTTTCTTCCTATGATCCATGAGTTTTGAACCCAAAGAAATGCATTTAGAAAGGATACAATAGTGTTGGATGAACCTCCAAGGAAGTTAACGGGAGAAGAAGTAGAAGCCCAAATGAACCTCCGAGTCGGTGATAGGCTTACCTATAATAAAGATCACAACTAGACACATGTTAGTGGTTTGTGGCAGTTAGATTACTTCAAAAAGTTGCTTCTGCCACACAACATTTATGCCATGCACAATGAGAAAAATATGGGTGAAGCTGTATGAAACACATGCTTTGATATAGTTGATAAGGCAAAAGATAATGTGAAGGAAAGACAAGACCTAGCACTGATTTGTAATCATCCTAATATGCATCTTGTGTTGAAATCAAATGGCAAGTGGCATAGGCCAAGGGCACCATTCTGCATTGACAAGGATGACAAGCCATAATTCATGACTGGTTTAAAAAACTAAAGTTTCCTAATGGATATGCTGCAAATATTAAAGGAGGGGTTAATCTGCAACAAAAGAAGATATTTGGGTTGAAAAGCCATGATTATCATATCTTCATGGAGCGTCTACTACATGTAGCTTTCCGTGGCTTTCTTCCTGAAAATGTTTGGCTTTGTCTAGCGGAGCTCAGCTATTTCTATAGATAGTTGTGTGCAAGACACATTAGTAATAACATTGTGTTAGTAAGAATATTGCTGTTCTTATTTGCAAGCTAGAGAAGATTCCCCCCCTGGATTTTTTAATCCTATGCAACATCTTATGATACATCTTCCTGAGGAAGTTCGACTAGGAGGCCCTGTCCAATATCGATGGATGTATCCAATTGAGAGGTATAAATCTAAAATATGTAGCTTTAGGCTGTTAGTGCTAGTGTTAATATAATTTTGTTTGTTTTCTTCGGGCTATACAAAAGCTTAGGAAAAAGTACGCAATAAGTCAAGAGTTGAGGGCTGCATTGTTGAAGCTCAATTGGTTGAGGAGGCCACAAATTCTCTTTCCCTTTTCTTTAAATCAAAGGTTCATTCAGTTAGAAACAAGGCACCTAGATATGATGATGGAGCATCTACATTTCTTTCTCATTGTGATATTGAAATCTTTCAACAATCTGGCCGATGCTTCTGCCCAAGGAGATTGCACGATCTTTCTTCACATGAATACAAGGCTGCCTTCTTGTATATACTAACTAACATCCAAGAGATGGAAGATATCTTGAAGTATGTTCTGAATTTGCCTAAATGACTATTGAAACATTGCAAAATTCGTGTGCCAATAGCCAATGGTGCTGTAAGCAAATGTGAGATGAAAGCAAGTGGTAGGGCGTCCAGTACGACAAGGCAATCAAACTCAGGGTCTTATCAATACCTTCTAAGGTGGAATGCACAATTAGAGAAGGGCTACAAGATTGGACTTGCATTTTGCAAACATATGCCGGTAACTGAGTTTACTCAACATACTTTGCAATCACCTAATGATTCTTGCAAGCATTTTGTAATCACCATGTGTTGTAGGATCTTTTTGCCAAGATGAACATGCCAGTACCAGAAGATATAGCTGCCATTCTGCAAGAAGCGAACACTTGTGCACCATCAATTGATCAAGTGCAGTACCTTACCATTCACTTCTTTGGTCTTGTTCTGTACATGTTGCATTTCTTAGAAATTTAACTTATAATAAATGATATCATAAGTGTTAGTGTAAACCTTGTGGACTGCTTGCAGTACCATGATGATACTTGATGCAGGTTTTAGCTTTCAGTGGGTTAGTTGGGATCTGATCAGATCATACATGTTGATCTTTTAGCACTTGAGATATGATAAAAAATGTTGACTTTTTAGCACTTCAATCTGAACAGAAATGTTGATCTTTTAGCACTTGAATCTGATCAGAAATGTTATCTTTTACCACGAATAATTCTAAAATATTTACATCATGGTGAATAGTGAAAGCAAGCAAACACAAACTAATGGAGCACCCTGCCTGTAAAGACCAGAAACAAAGCACAGATTCTTCCTTGGATTAACCCTTTTTATTTCTATCTTCGTGCAGGTTAGTCAGTCATCATTCCATGCTGAAAATCATGCTTCTGGCAATGGCGATGGCGAAGACGCTTCTGGTAATGGCAATGACAGTTCTAGCCATGATGACAGCAAAACTGGCCCCGTCTGAAATGAAATGGGCAAGAGTACAAAGTGCCTCTTTTGTGTAGTAGTTAGCATGATGTGGTAGAGAGTGAAATGGCCTCTCCTTTTGCTAGCAGTACTGTTAGACTTGCTGCTTTTTGTAG
Organism: Echinochloa phyllopogon; assembly: GCA_033239725.1. Lineage (NCBI taxonomy): Eukaryota > Viridiplantae > Streptophyta > Magnoliopsida > Poales > Poaceae > Echinochloa > Echinochloa phyllopogon. Next base: position 13,115,643 of record BTCW01000015.1, on the reverse strand, counting down.
TTGACATCATGTGTAGTCGACTTGCTAACTGTTCGCACCCAAAATTGACAGTTGCCTATCAGGCTGAGGGCAACCGGTCAGACCGGTTCTAGGAAGCGGTCAGACCGGTTTTACTGTAGCCGATCTGGCAATGGCCAAACCGGTCTGACCGATTTCTAGGACCGGTCTGACCGGTTTCTCCCGTGTTGGAGTAGGTTTAGGACTTTAGAGTTTTATCCCGTATTGTAAACCGACCTAAAGGGGTACGACTTCCCCACCCTATAAATATAAAGGGTCATGGCCGATTGATAATCATCCAATCGAACAAATACATCTATCTTTTATCTTTTTACTTTTTCTCTTTTCCCTACTTTTCCAATCTACTATCTGTTGTTCTTCCTTCGTCTCTACGTCGATTGAAGGCGTCCTAGGTGGCCTGCCGACTCTAGGACAACCCTACGTGCGTTGTCCCGACGGGATCCTGCCCGGACGACGCTCGAAGGTCTACCGCCAGCCCTGTCTGGCAAACCGGTCTGACCGGTTACAGAAACCGGTCTGACCAGTTCCTGCGTCTGTGTTCTGTTGGCCGCGAATTCATGCCAACAGATTTGGCGACTCCGCTGGGGAACGAAAATCTGGTTGCTCAAACCGTTTTATCGATCCTTAGGTAAATCAATCGGCTGCCATGGCCGGTAAATTACCTAAACCTGCTGATGTCGATGCTGCAAACATTCAAAGGCCGAACGTTGATCAAATGGCGGCTGAGGAGCAGAAAGCGATTGCGGAAATCCAAAGAAAGATCCGTGAGCATAAAGAGCGGGAGATCCAGGAGTTGGAAGAAGAAGCCGTGAAGCAATACATATCGCACTTCTCCGTGGATCGACAAGGGAACGTCAAGAAAGACAAAGATGTCGTCATTGATATTCCCGCGCTAAAGGTACAATCCAATGCTTCTCCTGAAATTAATTCGGAAATTGCAAATTTTATTGATGGAGCTGTTAGTGCGAGCTTTAATAATAAATTTGATGCTATGAATGGAAAGTTTGAATCAATGATTAATTCTCGTTTTGAAAACATAGAATCCAAAATTAATAAGCAATTTTCTGGTAAGGATGTTAATGGTTCTACTTCTAATACCGAAAATTGTATAGATAGTGCACTAGAGGATTTATCAAATTTGCATATTCCAAAGGCATACAACCACATACAGCCATTGGTACTTCGGCTGGTGGAGGGAGTACGATGATTGCTACTAATGCTATGACACCACATACAGCCGTGTATTATGAACCATCTATAGGTGCATGTGTTCCTAATAGTTCGCTGCATCATGTTCCTAACGCATTGCCGAATCAGACATCAACATATAGCACACCACAACCCACTATAAATCGAGTACCACATTCTGGATCTGCTAGACCTAGAACCATTCCGGTGATGGAGGGATTTATAGAGGAGATGCTCGAAATGTTTAGACAAACTTTTGGTATAGAGCCTAAAACTAAGAATCGGTCATATCAAAGACCGTATCCTGAGAATTATGAATATGTCGCATACCCACCAGGCTTTAAAATACCAGAGTTTACTAAATTCAGTGGGATGATGGTAGAAGTACTTTAGAGCACATAGGCCAATTTACTATACAATGTGGTGAAGCTGCTTCTAAAGATATTTGTAAAATGAGATTATTTCCTTTATCTCTATCGGGTGCTGCATTTAATTGGTTTATTTCTTTGCCACCCAACTCAGTTTATTCTTTCGCTAACATAGAAGAAAAATTCCATGATTATTTCTTTAATGGTGAAACTGAGTTAAAATTGTCAAATCTTGTATCGGTTAAGCAAAAACCTAATGAATCTGTCTCCGAATATATTAGAAGATTTAGAGATACTAGAAACCGATGCTATAGTTTGACAATTTCAGATAGAGATCTAGCTGATCTTGCTTATGCTGGTTTGCTTGATATTCATAGAGATAAGCTAGATGGTCAAGAATTTCTAGATGTAAGTCGGTTGTTGCAAAAAGCTCTAGCTAATGAAAACCGACTTAAAGAATCTAAGAGTTCACAAAAAACTAATGATAAAAGTAATCGTCTTGTATATTATGCATCTGATAATTCGGACGATGAAAGTAATAATGTTTATAGTACTGAATTTGTATGGTCAGCCAAAGACAAGCCTAGCACTTGTGAGTCTTTAAAGCCGGTCCACAAGAATCGGCAAGAGGAAGTTAAATATACTTTTGATGTGGCTAAGTGTGATAGAATTTTTGATGAATTGCTAAAAGCTGGAAAGATTAGAATAACTCATACTATGCCGCCATTAGAAGAGTTGAAAAGACGTGCTTATTGTAAATTTCATTATTCTTATTCTCATGCAACGAATGATTGCAATGTATTTCGGCGGCAAGTGCAATCGGCCATTGATGAAGGTCGTTTGACATTTCATCCTACGCAAGTTGACACTAATCCTTTTCCTATGAATACCATTGAGTTACGAGATCCTAAAGTGCTAATTCGGCCACATCAAGCCGAAAAAGCCGTTGGAAAAAATGTAATCATTGGAGATGACAAGCTTGCTGATCCAGAAGTGATAAAAGTGCAGAAAGAGGTCCCTCAAGTGCTTGGGGGGCAACAAGACACAAAGAAGACTGACAACGCGCAAACCGGTCTGACCGGTTCTTCAAACCGGTCTGACCGGTTTCTCCAGGAAAACTGGAAGTGTCCCAAGCACAAGAAAAAGGTGAAGCCGACCTTCGAGGAGCTTTTGGCCAAGTACAAGAAGAAGAGACCAAGTCAAAAGCAAGGAAATCGGCCTAGTAAAGGTAAAAAATTAAAGCATCAAAACAAATCTTGTTCTTGCAAATCTCAAGTGAATTATGTTGCTGCACCTTATTCATATGTTAGACCGACCTCACCATGGTCCTGGTCATATCCTTTCTATTATTCAACTTCAGATTATAATAATTTACATATGCGTTCATATATGATTCAATATGCTCCTACATATGAAAGTTATGGTTCAACGCAAAGACCGTTTGTTGTTAACAATAATCTGGTCAGAAGTACACCTATTTCTAAAGGAGATGAGAAGGACATCAAGAGAGATTCAAGATACTCACAGCCGAGGTGGTGTCCCTCAGGCTTGTCTCATACTCAAAAGAGAAGATTGCAGCGGATGCGTAAGCAAGAATCAATGGAGCAACAAGTAAAGGTCACGCCAACAAGGTTAGCAACTACCAAGCAGGTATGGAGGCCAAAGCAAGTCGTTCCTTGAAGTAAAGGGCAAGTTTATGGCCGATAAAACAATTATCGCCCTTAGAGCAATATATGGGCGATGTACTGTTAATCATCGTCTTTAACCAATTTTGATCATTATAGATGTTTTCTGACACGCAAGCTTTACCAGAAAATAGGGGGGCATATGTTCGCACCCAAAATTGGCAGTTGCCTATCAGGCTGAGGGCAACCGGTCAGACCGATTCTAGGAAGCGGTCAGACCGGTTTTACTGTAGCCGATCTGGCAACGGCCAAACCGGTCTGACCGGTTTCTTGGACCGGTCTGACCGGTTTCTCCCGTGTTGGAGTAGGTTTAGGACTTTAGAGTTTTATCCCGTATTGTAAACCGACCTAAAGGGGTACGACTTCCCCACCCTATAAATATAAAGGGTCATGGCCGATTGATAATCATCCAATCGAACAAATACATCTATCTTTTATCTTTTTACTTTTTCTCTTTTCCCTACTTTTCCAATCTACTATCTGCTGTTCTTCCTTCGTCTCTACGTCGATTGAAGGCGTCCTAGGTGGCCTGCCGACTCTAGGACAACCCTACGTGCGTTGCCCCGACGGGATCCTGCCCGGACGACGCTCGAAGGTCTACCGCCAGCCCTGTCTGGCAAACCGGTCTGACCGGTTACAGAAACCGGTCTGACCGGTTCCTGCGTATGCGTTCTGTTGGCCGTGAATTCGTGCCAACACTAACTACTAGGCCTGACATGCTCTTTGGTTACAAATATTGGAGCAAGGCAAGCTGGACATGCAAACTGTTGTGCCCAAGTGCTAGCTAGATATGCTGGACACTTTGGATGACTTTAGGATGTAATTTGTTACTACGAGTTGAATTTGGATGAGTTATATGTAAACTGTTATGAAGTACATGGTTGTTTGTTGTGTGTATTGTGGCATGCTGAACATGAATGTATGAACATATGAATTAAACTGGTGGCATTTATATTGTGAATTGAATAGTGTGGTTAGTTCTGTATTTTTACTGTCGGCATAGACCGTCAGAAACATGGCTAGTGAAGTGCCTGTCGAACTCGTTCCTGACGGTATTACCCGTCAGGGACAAAACTGCAATCATGTCGGTATGGTTTTCCTGACGGCAATCCTTGACGGTTGCGTCGACGGGAGACGCGGTTGACCGGTCATGCTGTGCCCGTCAGGAATTGCCGACAGGAACTCATTCCGGTCGGCCAGCCATCAGAATTTAGCACTAATTCCTGACAGTCCACTTTTGATGGGGTATCCCTGACGGTACACCGTTATGAACGGAATTCCTGGCGATATTTAGGGGTTTCCAGACGGGGTGTGGCTGTCAGGACCCTCAGCTCCTCTGATAGTGACGGCTCGCTTCCTTTACCTTTCTGATGAATAGACCTGTTGACACCCAAAAGTGGCACAACAGTGCAAACCGGTCTGACCGGTGTGCACAAACTGTTCAGACCGGTTTTGGTAAAAGTGTCAAAATGCCAATTGGACTTCACCATTGCGTAGCTCTCATCGAGACGATCAAGATGCATATGAAGAACGCCTAATTTGGAATCCGGATGAGAGAGATATGACTTCGGCAAGATCTGCACCCGGACAAACCGGTCTGACCGGTTTGCGAAACCGGTCAGACCGGTTTTGGTTCTGTAATTCGAGTAGGATTAGGATTCCGAGTTTAATCCCATATTGTAACCTATTCGAAAGGGGTAAGACTTCCCCGGCCTATAAATATAAAGGCTAGACGGCCGATTGAGATAGATCCAATCGAATCAAACACTATCTTTACTTTTTCCTTCAAACCCTAATCTTTTCCAATCTCTATGCTTTTCATCCTCTGATCTCCACGGTCATAGATGACGTCCTAAGGCTTGCTGGTCGACCTAGGGCACGCCGGCGACGTCCACGCCCTGACGGGGTCCCTCCCGGGCGAGAGTTTCGACTGCCTTTGCTAGTTTGCTCGTAAACTAGTCGTTCTTCGCCACGTAAGTGCGTCGATTATCTCTTTACTGGTTTGCTCATAAACCTAGTCGTTCTCCAGCACGTAAGCTTGGTAGTTATCCTCACGAACAGTCAATTCTAGCAAAACCCTAGGAAACCGGTCTGACCGCTTTGCTAAACCGGTCTGACCGCTTTGCCCCTGGAACCGGTCTGACCGCTTCTCTGAACCGGTCTGACCGCTTTGTGCGGTTCTGCTGCTATTCGGCCTGTTCGCAACCTGCGCGTCAAGTGCTCTCTCGTGTATTGACCGAGATTTGCGTCAACACATTTTGGCGACTCCGCTGGGGAACGATAATTCTGGTTGTTACAACCGAATTTTTCTACCCTAGCCTTATACTTAATTGATCTATTATTTTGATTCGCCGCTATAGTTGCATCTGGTCTTTTTGGACCGATTGCACCTATACCTGTGATTTTGCATCAGGTTGCTCAAACCGATTGCATTGTGTTTTGCTTGCTACTTCATATTGAAGATTAAAGTAGAAGCAAAGTCTTGGTCATTGATTGCTTGGATTATCTTGAATATCTGGATTTATCACAAGACTGGAAGCATCAAGACCTATTATGGCGGGTTATTCATATACACCACAACAATATTACTACGCCACGCCTGAGGTATAGCATGCAAGTACATCATATGTTTCTAATGATTATTTTGCTAGTACCACAAATTCTCATGTTGATGTTGCTAGATATGATACTAGTAGGCATATTGCATCGGCTAATAATTGTTCAGATGGAGTTTCTTATGTAAACTATAGACCTGAATTTTATAAGCTAGAGCCATTATCAAATAATATGCATGCTTTAAATTTTAATGCTACCGGCAACATACAACATTATCCTAATACATCGGCTGCAGAACAAGTTCACATGCCGATGGACAATTATCAAGGCCAAACTAACATGAGTTGGGCCAATCTTTATGGGACACCATGTGCTAATAATTTTAATACTGTTCAGCAAGGTGTTTCATATACTTATTCATCGGCAGCAAATTCAGAATATTTCACTCAAAGCATGCCGATGAATGAGAAAATTGGCCATACTGATTTCAGATATCCGGCCAATTATTCTCAACCATTATATGCTAGAGTGGGAGATGAATGTATAAAATCAGTATCATATACGAATGCTAATACTCATATTTTGATTCCAAATGTTCCCAATACTTATAGTCGAATTAATGAGAATTCAGCAAGATCATATTCATCTCCACAAATTAATCATTCATGTGTTTCATCTGATGCATCATCACATATTTTCGATACTACTCATTCTTCGTTACCGAGAGTTCATACTAGTGATTTTGCACAAAAGGCTGCACCAAATAGTGTTTCTACTAAATTGCAAAAGCCAAATACTTTGTGGGAAGCAAAATGTGTTGAGCTTAAAAACGACATGATTAAAAGATTTAACAATGGTAAGCAGTTTGAGGGTGAGTTTAGCAAATTTGTAGAAACACAAATGAGATTGTATAAATCTTGTTTCCAAGAAACAGAGCAAGGATTGGTTCAAGTAATGGAACTACCATCCATTGATGATATATTCAAGGAAATGAGATTTGCAACTACAAAGCCGGTTACATCATCGGTTGATGCTAAGAAGAAGAACGATTCAGATTTGATTAATAGTTCGGTAATTACAACAACCGAACGGTCTGGATCTGTTCAAGCAAAAGAAACAAGCTTGGCTATACAAAACCTTGTCAGTAGTAAGAAAACAGCTATGCTTGAAATCCCAGATGAAGTTGTGCATTTGTCTAGCGATTATTTTATTATCAATAAATGCCAACTCTCGGCTGGAAAAAGTTCATCCAATCAAAATATTGAAGCCCATGGCGTTGGAGGCAAAGAGGGGACATTAACATGTCACGACTTGGTAATTTCAAGCGAATCTGGACAAACCGGTCTGACCGATTTTACAATCCGGTCAGACCGGTTCCAAAGCGGTAAGACCGGTTGCTTAAACCGGTCAGACCGGTTTCTTCGGACAGAAGCTGATGTTGGCTGCCATCGGGAGAAATACGACACCATCTACATCAAGGTTCCACGCCTCTCCAAAAATTTCAGCAAGGTATGCTTTGCAAGTAACTCCCAATCAGATCATGCATTTTTTTAATTCATCTACTAGTGGTGATATTATGAATATTTCTAAAAGATCGATTGAGGATGGTAATTTACCTGCTAGCAGTGTCATACCTTCAAATTATGTCGGCCATTGTAATGTAAAAGTTAGAAAGGCCGATAATAGCAAGATTTTGACATTTAAAATCTCTCCATCATCATTGTCAAAATTTTTCTTAAAATGGTTTACTTATGGTCATTCTGGGATTAAAAATAAGAAACCAAAACCGAAAAGCATTGTGAAATCCGATGATGATGTAGTGATTAACTCTAAAGCATCGGATGTGAGAAGGACACAAAGAAGTATAGCCGAATGGATTAATGAAAAATTTGAACCATTCGTTTGCTCAGCCTTAAAACCTTCTCCACAAAAGCATCGGTTAGAGAAAATAAAATATACCTTTGATTTAACTTTGTGTGATGATTTATTCGATATCTTGCTAGAGAACAATCTTATTAAACTATCTGATCACAAAGTTATTCCATCACCTCTTGAATTAGAACAGCGAAAGTATTGCAAGTGGCATAATTCTTTTGATCATAATACAAGTGATTGCAATATGTTTCGCCAATTTATCCAATCGGCCATTAATATCGGACGATTGAGATTTTCTCAAGCACAAGAGGATAACCAATTACCTACAATTGGTTTTGATGCCAAAGGATCATTAAATCGGTTAGCATTGACCGATTTGTCTAAAGATCCAAGTTTAATTGCCAAAGAGGAAGATTCTAAGCTCTCAAGTGGTATAGAAGAGATTGTCCAAGTTGAAGACGTGTCAGAGGACGATGAGCTTAATCTGGAAAACACTGGGGGGCAAACAACTTCTTTACAATCGGAACAAGAGCCAGTTACTCCTGCTGTGATGGCAAAACCGGTCACACCGGTTTGCTTAACCGGTCAGACTGGTTCTGACCAAGGGCGCCCAAAAATATTAAAATCAGAGCGTCCTAAGATGGATGGAGGTAAAGACCGTGTCAAGCACAATAGTAAAAAGCCGAAGCTCACTTTTGATGAACTTCTGGCTAAATATCAAAAAGAAAATGAGGCCAAGCGTGCTAATCGGTCAAATGGAGCTAAATCATCAAGATCACCTCCTAAACATAATTCTGGGAATTGGAATTGGCAGTGGAAGAATTTTAATTCAGCAGCACCATATTCTTCTTTTCGTCCATCAGTGCCAGTTCCATGTGCTCCGCATCCCACTAATTTTCATTCTTACTCATCACGGGGGTGGAATGATTCATGGGCACATACTCCTTCATGTTTTAGGCCATATTATATAGGGTATGCAGCTCCACAAGGACCATCATGTGCAAGACAACCTTATGTTAAAAATGACCGTTTTGAGTATAAAAATCGGTCTAGAATTCAAGATAAGAAAAAGGTTGTCAAGCAAGTTTATAAAATCAAGAAAGATGGCCGCAAAGATAGAAGTTCAGATCTGAATTCATCTACTGAAAAGCCGATTTATGTGGAGAAAACTTCGGCTATTGAAGGTAGAAGAGAGGAAAAATTGACCATTGATTTTCCAAGTGCCAGATCTGAACAGAAGGAGTTGAAGAGGTCAAAGAAGAAGAAAGGAACATCGCTGTCACAAACAAAATCAAAGTCTAGTCCTGCACTTGGTTTATCAAATTGGCAGAAAAAGGGGCTACAAAGGTTTAGTGCTCAAGAGTTGAAAAAGAGAGGCATAGCATGGGTTCCTAAAAGAAGTATTCAAGACATGGGTGACATTCAAACAAAAGGTGCAACACAGTTGAAGGAGGATAGAAGATGTGAGAGTCAATCTTCAAAACTAAGGTTTGCACCAAATCATCAAAATTATTGGTCGTTACCTAAATCATTTGATTCACAGATGCCACATATGCCTATGTTTTGGAATTCATCCTTAGTTATGTTATCCCTCATACTCTTATTTTGGTCCTTGGTTTCCACATAGATTATCTTTATATCATAGAGGGTCATCACCATGTTGATATGCATATTAATCAATAACAAAAGCCGAAATATTTAGTTTTTAGAGATGGTTTCTATTCTGAATTTATATATCTCTTTACACTATTTCGGCTATACATATTCTTATGGATGAATTTACTATAGATGATAATTTGTGTCATCCTTGGCAACATGTATGGCCGATGAATGTCTTTGATCATCGTCCTAAAGTGTTAAAATTCCTGATAAAATATCACCTAATTATTTTAATGCCCGGGGGGGGGGGGCAAAAATAATTCATCAAGGGAGAGTTGATCAGCTGATCAGGCGAAACCGGTCTGACCGGTTTCCCAAACCGGTCAGACCGGTTTGTACCAAGATTATTAGTACAATGAGCATTTTTTCTTATGGACTTGGTACTTTATTTGGATCGGTTTGAGAAAGTGTTGAAGGTATTGGTGCTGATTTTTGTTACATCAAATAATGCTATTTTGAGACATAGCCGGTTCAAATATTTTACATCAATATTTAGGCCGAATATGAAGTTTTGTATTCGAGCTAGAATTTTGTGGAGTGAAATAGGCAAAAGCATCTGGTTATTCAATATTGATAGGTGCAGCAAGTACTTTATCTGAATTTGGTGCATAGATGCTTTGCATTATGGTAGTGCAAGTTAACTCTTGACAACAATCTAATCTTGGCCATTTGCATCGTGATTGTATTCATTTATGACGCCGGTTAGAATATTTTGCACTAATAAACAAGCTGGATATGGTTTTTCTACTTCGGCTGGGGGTTTTATGATCCAAAGATATGAGGCTGGTGGATGTTTATTACACACTCTCAGTTATGGTTATAAAAGATAAAATACCAATTGCTATTCATTGTAATTGGGTCAATTGTGCATCCATAGTTGATTAAAGTATGATATTGGTTTTGAACTAAATTCCAGACAATCATAGCCGAAGTAGTGTATATTCAGGTTCATATCTCATGGAGATGCAGGAATATGAGCAGCAAAGTGAATCCATTGTCTTCAAGACCAAGATATGTGGACAATTGGGTTTCTATGTTAGAGACAAGATGTGACTGATGTACGGGTGCTTATCATTGTTTTCAGTGCAGTTTTTGGCTTGGAGAAATGTTTCTTGCTACGCAAGCTTTACCAAGAAACAGGGGGGCATGTGTTGACACCCAAAAGTGGCACAACACTGCAAACCGGTCTGACCGGTGTGCACAAACCGGTCAGACCGGTTTTTGTAAAATTGTCAAAATGCCAATTGGACTTCACCATTGCGTAGCTCTCATCGAGATGATCAAGATGCATATGAAGAACGCCTAATTTGGAATCCGGATGAGAGAGATATGACTTCGGCAAGATCTGCACCCGGACAAACCGGTCTGACCGGTTTGCCAAACCGGTCAGACCGGTTTTGGTTCTGTAATTCAAGTAGGATTAGGATTCCGAGTTTAATCCCATATTGTAACCTCTTCGAAAGGGGTAAGACCTCCCCGGCCTATAAATATAAAGGCTAGAAGGCCGATTGAGATAGATCCAATCGAATCAAACACTGTCTTTACTTTTTCCTTCAAACCCTAATCTTTTCCAATCTCTATGCTTTTCATCCTCTGATCTCCACGGTCATAGATGATGTCCTAAGGCTTGCTGGTCGACCTAGGGCACGCCGGCGACGTCCACGCCCTGACGGGGTCCCTCTTGGGCGAGAGTTTCGACGGCCTTTGCTAGTTTGCTCGTAAACTAGTCGTTCTTCGCCACGTAAGTGCATTGATTATCTCTTTACTGGTTTGCTCGTAAACCTAGTCGTTCTCTAGCACGTAAGCTTGGTAGTTATCCTCACGAACAGTCAATTCTAGCAAAACCCTAGGAAACCGGTCTGACCGCTTTGTCCCCTGAAATCGGTCTGACCGCTTCTCTGAACCGGTCTGACCGCTTCTCTGAACCGGTCTGACCGCTTTGTGCGGTTCTGCTGCTATTCGGCCTGTTCGCAACCCGCGCGTCAAGTGCTCTCTCGTGTGTTGACCGAGATTTGCGTCAACAAGACCTAGGCTCAATCAAGAGTTGAGGGTCTCGTGCGGATGGAACCGGACTGGATACACATTTGACTATATTTTATTTCGAATACGCACACAGATTTGGATATTCCCGGATACGAATACAAAACGGATGTCTCAGATTGTATACATTCGGATATTTCATTGTCTTTAACAAGTATCAATTTGTTTTGTTCATAGTTTTAGAAAACAATATCATCATGAAACATATAAATAAAGATTAAATATGATATATGTAGACAAGAATCACCGGTTAAAAATAACTTTTAATAAAATTAATAATTAAATAAATCATATAAAATAATTTATATTAATAAAATAAGTAAAATAAAGTATTTGAGTGTAATTTATATAGACAATATATTAGTTTGAAACTAAATCGAAATAATATGTTTATAGCATGGTTTAAATATGTGTTTATTCTATACGGATATGGATAATATCGGATATTTCATCCATATCTACATTTATTTCGAATACGAATACGAACTTGTATATTGAAAAACTAATTCGGATATATCTAATTTATTTACTACTATGTTAAAAACGAACACAGATATAAATATTTATATTTATGTTTTAGCGGATACGGATACCGAATGATTTGAATAACCATTTTTTTGTTTCCATGGGGCCTAGTTTGGCGCGGTACGGTGCTCGCCATGCCTGCCTGTCCCAGCTGCAACGCCTGGTTGCGAATCGTTAAAAGGCCATATGTTGTTTCTGGGCCGGTTTATTAATATTTTGCTGCTGCTTATTACCGTTCCAATACAGTAGCCCATCATGCGGTTTGTGGCAATTCCTTGGCTCGTGCGACTTGTGGGAGTCCGGGTCGAGTCCAATATACGTTACCTGGCGGCCGGCGAGCGACTGCGTAACACTAGCGCGGAGGGCGGGGCCGTGGGCAGTGGTCTGTGTTGACGAGATGATCGGCCCACCATTGCTGCAACAGGCGCAGCCGTGTTGGCTTACATGAAGGTGCGGCCGTGCGGTGTCAGGCCAGCAAGGACAAGCATAGCACGATTAAGATGGATTTGAAGGGAAATGTAGGGCCTGTTTCGCGTAGCTACAGTTGTAAACTCCAGTCTAGATTTGCACTTTTTATACTAAAGGAATGTCATTTAAATATTAATATTTAGTACAAATTATAAACCATACGATTCATTTACATATTCTCTATGTATCCCAGCTCCAACTCTAAAATTTATTGGAGCTCTTCATACCCAACTCCAAGAACTCTATAGATTTTTTGGAGTTGGAGCTGTGCCAAACAGGTCTATGAAGTGCAAGACCAATGTTAAATTGAGACATACCGATAAATTGTAGTTTTATCCTTAGCAATCATTATATTTTAAATATAGTTTATTTAAAAAATGGTAATCTTATTTTACCATCTACTTGCAATGAAGAAAGAGCACGACTTTATGATGTCTCGTACCTTCACAAGTGTAACACCCAAAAATAGCTTATTTAAAATATTTAGTAATTAATTGGCTTTTATAATAATTGTTCATGATTAATATAGGTTAAATGAATTATTTATGAAAATTAAAATCCAATATAAGTTGTAGAAATATTTTTGTTGCATACATGCAGCTGCACTGTGTTTTGTTTGATAGCAAGTTAAGTTGGAATTTAAATTCTGTTTAAATTCGAATTTAATTTGCATTGTTTGAATCCTTAGAAAAGTTAATTTCAGCCGAGTCTGCTTTTGCTCCCTGGACTATCTTTCCTATCCGCTTCTGCTCCCGGTGCTTCCTCCTCAGAGCGGCCCAGCACAGCAGACGCGGCCCGCCCCACCTCAGCCCACGCGCTCCCTCAGCCTGGTCTCCCCCCAGGCCCGCTCTGCCTTTCCCCCGCTTCCGGCCCACTCCCCCAGCCGGCCCAACTATCTCCCCTTCCCTTTCCTCCCACCGATAGATGGCGCCCGCCTGTCAGGCATCCCCTCCTCCCCGGCGCGATCCCCGCCGCCTCGGCCGGCCGTTCCCACCACTCACCGCGCCCCTGGACCCACCCAGCACCTCCCTGGAAGCTTCCCCGCGATCCCGTTCCCCTTTTGCGCGCACGCATGCATGGCAAGACCCCTCCCCGATGGAAACCCCCGAATCACCGCCGGCCGTCGACGATCCCCGGGCTCGCACGCCGATACACACCCCTAGGATGTAAAAACCCCCACTAGAGCCCCCATGACACCACCCGGCCTTCGTCAAGTCCTCCCGAGCGCCCCAGCACCTGGAAACTTTTAAAACATGCCAGCAGGTCCCTAGAACTTAGAAAACTCATATCTTTTCTGTTTTAGCTCCGATTAGTGTGATTTTGGTGCTCATGTGTTCGTAGTGAAGCGTAGAATATTTCTAGAACCTTTATTTGTATTGTTTCTACTGTTTGGTGTACTGTTATAATAGAATATTATTTGTTTGCATGTATTGGTTTGCGTGCTCGCGTTATGGGAAGTAAGGCACGGGGTGTCTCTTGATTCCACCAAAGACGGTAGCCCCGTCGGCTAGGTCTCGTTAGACCCAGTCCCATGTTGGGAGACCCTGCGATGGGGAAATCCGCACGATGCGCATTATTGGGTGCAATGGCCCCGCTCTGGACGCCATTGACCGCCTTATGGTGTGACTCCATAAGCGTAAGTCAATCTCAGTGCCTAGAGTCTCGCCACCTTATTGTACCCTAGCGGCCACTGTCTTGTTAGGGTGTCTTGTGAAAAACCTCGTAGCGTCCCTATGCAATCCACCTCGGAAGTGTTGATGCGCGCGGTTGGGTGCAAAGTTCTTTGAACTTTTACGTGACTGGTGGGTAAAGGGCAAAACCTCTGCAGTGTGTAAAATCTATCATCATAGCCTTGCTCAGGGTCACGAGCGGCCTGGATCCTTTTTGATTAGAAGATGATGTTTATTTATGTTTAATGTCACTTACACTTTATTAATTGGGTTACAACCGGGTATCATTGACTTGTAGTAATTTGGTTAATGTTAAAATGAACCGACTAAAAATGCTAATGCAGTTAAGGCGTGTCTAGCCTATTTTGAGCCTTCCTACCCGTGCTATACTTGCTAAGTAATTGTTTACTTACGCTTGTCATTTTATTCAACAAAATCTCGGATGGGTAAACAGATTGGGCTGGGCATGAGTCTGTTGCTGAGTTCCCGAAGATTTACCGTACTACTGAGCTGTGGTCTCCTAGTCAGAGTACCTGTGGATTGCGGCTCCATTAGTTGAGAGTTTTATTAGTCTTCCGCTGTTATTGCTTAGATCATTTATGAATCTCTCTGATGTAATCACTTTATTTAATGAAGAATTTATTCCAGCATATGTTCTATGTTTATCATATTTGTTCGCTATATGTGTATTATGACTCTGGGCACACATATGGCCGCATTCGGGTTTTTGTCAAAATCCGGGTGTGACAGATTGGTATCAGAGCCGTGCTGACTATAGGATCGCAGCCTAGTTAGAAAGGTTGACAAATCTTATGAGACCACCATGATTATGTCTTATATGTCGTCTAGATTCACTTTTTCAAAACTTAAATCTAGTCGAGTCTTGTGTGAATCATGTCTTTAGGTGCTTGAAATGATTGTCATTATGGTTATACTTGATTTGGATTTTTGCAATGATTGTGATGGGTGTAGACGCAAGTCTACTACCATCACTACCATCTAGATGCAGGACTAAGGTTTAAGGACTTTAGTGATTAAATAGAAGGGGGTATTCATTTCTCTTGCTCTTTTTCCATTTAAGCCCTCCATCATAACAAATTGGTAAGCCTCTGAAGCCATAACCATCGGAGTTTTTATGAGAATTATTTATTGATGATAGATGGTGAACACAAGGAGCAACCCCGGTGCCAGCGGACTGCCACCACCACCTCCCACCATCGAGCAGATGATGCTCATGCAGACCCAGCTGATGCAGCAGATAGCTCAGACGATGGCGGTGATGCAGCAGAACCAGCAGAATCTGCCGTAGCACAACATGCCATCCCGTGACAAGAGGGGTGAATTCCTGAAGGGACATCCTCCTACCTTTAGCAAGGCCACCGACCCCCTGCAGGCTGATGATTGGCTCAAGGCGGTGGAGAGACAGCTCGACACCGCCCAATGCAACGACCGGGAGAAGGTGTTGTACGGCGGAGGACAGCTCCAGGGACCGGCACTGGACTGGAGGGACTCGTACCAGTACGCTCACATTGACCGTACTCAGATCACCTGGCAGGAGTTCCGCAGCAGCTTCCGCGCCCACCACGTGCCAGAAGCCTTGATGACCCTGGAGAAGAAGTTCCTGGCATTAAAGTGGGAAGGGATGAGTGTCACCGCTTACCGTGACAAGTTCATCGAGTTGCCCTGCTATGCTCCGGAAGACGTGGACACCGACAAGAATAAGCAGACCAGGTTCCATGACGGCTTGCAGGATGCACTGCAGTACCAGCTGATGTGCACTAGGTTCCCCAACTTCCATGAACTGGTGGACGATGCTTTGATGTTGGAACAAAAGCGTCGTGAGATGGATGAGAAGAAGAGGAAGTTCCAGGGCCAACAGATCGGGAGTAGCAGTCGCCCCCGTTTTGTTCCTCCTCAGGGCAGTCGGCAGATGGGGAGCCAACAGCGCTTCCAGTGTCAGCAGGGCCCGTTCAACCGTGGCTAGTTTCAGCAGCGCCCCAGTACCCTGAGGTGCCACAACAGCAGCGTCCTCAGAACCAGCTACAGAATGCTCCAGCTCAGTGCAACTCGATGCAGCAGGGTCCCGTTCAGCGCCCCAACCCCGTCAACAACACGCCAGTGGGTCCCAGAGTGTGTTATCACTGTGGAGAGCAGGGGCACTATGCCAATGATTGCCCCAAGAAGACCCAGAACGCCGCCGGCCAGAACAACAATCAGAGGGCTGGTCTACCGCAGAATCAGCAACAGGGTCAGGCCAACCGAGCTCTGCAGAACACCGCCAGATGAAAGCTCAACCACACTAGGGCAGAGACCATTGAGGGAGCTACTAATGTGGTAGTGGGTACGTTCCCTGTCAACTCCACCCCTGCGACTATTTTTGTCGATTCCAGAGCTTCGCATGCTTTCATATCTACTGCATTTGTGAAAAAGAACTTAGTGGCATTACTGCCCATGAAGAATGCTATGCTAGTTAACTCACCAGGAGGGGAACAGCGTGCCGCTCTACGCTGTCCCCATGTCACTGTCACTATAAGGGGGGTAGACTTCGAGGCATGCCCGATAGTCCTAGAGTCTATTGGTTTCGACCTGATTCTGGGTATGAGTTGGCTAGCCAGATATGATGCAGCGATCCAGTGCGCCAGGAGGACTGTACAATTGATGGCAGCATCCGGAGATAAGGTGGAGTACCAGGCAGCCAGTCCATTGGAGCACAATCAAGTCAATCAAGCTGATGGTGGAGCTCCCGCCGACATCAGGGTGGTCAGCGAGTTCCCGGATGTGTTTCATGAAGAATTGCCAGGTATGCCCCCAGAACGTGAAGTTGAATTCATTATTGAACTTAAACCTGGCACTACACCTATAGATAAAAGGCCATATAGAATGGGAGTGAAGGAGCTGGAAAAACTAAAGGAGGAATTAAGCTCCTTGCTAGCCAAGGGGTATATTCGTCCTAGTGCTTCACCATGGGGAGCACCAGTGTTGTTCGTGGACAAGAAGGATGGGACACAGAGGATGTTTGTGGACTATCGAGCCCTCAATGAAGTAACCGTTAAGAACAAGTACCCGCTGCCAAGGATTGATGATTTGTTTGATCAGCTGAAGGGAGCTTGTGTGTTCTCCAAGATAGACCTTCGATCGGGTTATCATCAGATGAGGATCCGGTCATCGGACATACCCAAGACGGCTTTTACTACTCGGTACGGGTTGTACGAGTTCAAGGTTATGTCCTTTGGACTGACCAATGCTCCTGCATACTTCATGTACTTGATGAATAGTGTGTTCATGGACTACCTCGACAAGTTCGTGGTGGTGTTCATTGATGACATACTGGTCTTCTCCAAGAATAAAGAGGAACATGAAGATCATTTGAGGATGGTGACGCAAAGACTCCGAGAACATCAGCTATATGCCAAGGGTAGCATGTGTGAGTTCTGATTGAAGGAAGTGGCATTCTTGGAACATGTGCTATCCAATGGAGGAGTAGCAGTTGACCCGAAGAAGGTTAATGATGTGTTGAGATGGAACCCGCCTCGGGATGTCAGCGAGATCAGGAGTTTCCTTGGAATGGCCGGATATTATCGGCGTTTCATTAAAGGATTCTCCAAGATTGCTAAACCCATGATGACGTTATTGGAGAAAAATGCCAAGTTCATCTGGACGGTGGAGTGCCAAACCAGCTTCGAAGAATTGAAGAAGAGGCTGACAACGGCTCCTGTGCTGGTATTGCCCGACATAGCCAAGAGCTTCTCCATCTATTGCGATGCATTCCGTCTAGGACTGGGATGTGTGCTTATGCAGGAAGGGAGAGGCGCGGCATATGCATCAAGACAGTTGCGGAAGCATGAGCGTCACTATCCGACACATGACTTTGAGTTGGCAGCTGCGGTGCATACTCTGAAGATTTGGAGGCATTACCTGATTGGGCACAAGTGTGACATCTACACCGATCACAAGAGCCTAAAGTATGTCTTCACTCAGTCAGAGCTGAATATGAGGCAACGCCGATGGTTGGAGTTGATCAAGGACTATGATCTGGAGATCCATTACCACCCTGGCAAGGCGAACTTGGTGGCAAATGCTCTGAGTAGGAGAAGCTATGTGAACAGGATCACCGGCCATTGTCTGCCTGAAGAACTCAGCCGGGAATTTGAGAAGGTGAGTCTGGGGTTCGTGACCAGCATCATAGAGGTTACGGTAGAACCGACTCTTGAACAGGAGATCCGGAAAGGATAGATTGTTGATGAAAAGATCAAGGAAATTGTGGAGAATGTTGCCCTAGGCAAGGCCCCTGGATTTCGAGTGGACGGACAGGGGACCTTGTGGCACGGGAAGAGGATATGTGTGCCCGATATAGTGCAGATCAAGGACACGATCCTAAGAGAAGCGCATGATTCGGCATACTCGATCCACCTAGGAAGCACCAAGATGTACCAAGACATCAAGGAAAGATTCCGGTGGTACGAATTGAAGCGTGACGTGGCGACATATGTGGCACTATGTGACACTTGTCAGAGAGTTAAGGCTAAACATTAGAGGCCAGCCAGATTACTCCAGCCCTTGAAGATACCGGAATGGAAATGGGAAGAAGTTGGCATGGACTTCATCACCGGTCTACCCCGCACACAGCGAGAATTTGACTCCATCTGGGTGATTGTGGACCGTTTGACCAAAGTGGCACACTTTCTTCCAGTGAAGACCACCTACACCGGAGCCAGACTGGGAGAGCTATACATGGAGAGGATTGTGTGCTTGCATGGAGTGCCAAAGCGGATAGTGTCTGACCGTGGTACTCAGTTCACTTCACACTTCTGGCAAAAGCTGCATGAGTCCATGGATACTAAGTTGCAGTTTAGCTCAGCTTACCACCCCAAGACAGATGGACAGACAGAGCGGACTAATCACATTCTGGAGGACATGTTGAGGGCATGTGCACTGCAGTATGGTGTTAGCTGGGACAAGAGTTTACCCTATGCGGAATTCTCATACAACAACAGCTATCAGAAGAGTCTGCAGATGGCACCATTCGAGCCTTGTACAACAGGTAGTGCAGAACACCACTGTTCTGGAATCAGACTGGAGAGAGTCAAGTCTTGGGGCCTGAGATACTCAGAGATGTAGAATGCCAAGTGCAAGTGATCAGGCAGAACTTGAAGGTGGCACAGTCCAGGCAGAAGAGTTATGCTGATGCCAGACAGAGAGATCTCAGTTTTGAGGTTGGAGATTTTGTGTACCTTAAGGTTTCTCCGATGAGGGGCGTGAAGAGGTTCAATTTCAAGGGCAAGCTAGCACCTCGATACATCGGACCTTTCCATATACTTGAAAGGAAAGGTGAAGTGGCATATCAGCTGGGACTACCCGAGAGATTGGCCGGAGTACACGATGTGTTCCATGTGTCTCAGCTGAAGAAATGTTTGCGGGTGCCTGAAGAGCAGATCCCGATAGATGAGCTGAATGTGCAAGAGGACCTCACTTACGAGGAGTATCCGGTCAGGAATCTGGAGATGTCTGAGAGGGTGACAAGGAACAAAGTCATCCGGATGTGCAAGGTACAGTGGAGCCGACACTCGGAGGATGAAGCCACGTGGGAACGGGAAGAAGATCTCAAGACCGAGTACCCACAGCTCTTCGCATCTACTTCCGAATCTCGAGGACGAGATTCATCTTAAGGGGGGTAGGTTTGTAACACCCAAAAATAGCCTATTTAAAATTTTTAGTAATTAATTGGCTTTTATAATAATTGTTCATGATTAATATAGGTTAAATGAAATATTTATGAAAATTAAAATCAAATATAAGTTGTAGAAATATTTTTGTTGCATACATGCTGCTACACTGTGTTTTGTTTAATAGCAAGTTAAATTGGAATTTATATTCTGTTTAAATTCAAATTTAATTTGCATTGTTTGAATCCATAGAAATGTTAATCTCAGCCGAGTCTGCTTTTGCTCCCGGTCCGCTTCTGCTCTCGGTGCTTCCTCCTCAGAGCGGCCCAGCACAGCAGACGCGGCCCGCCCCACCTCAGCCCACGCGCTCCCTCAGCCTGGTCTCTCCCCGGGCCCGCTCCGCCTTTCCCCCGCTTCCGGCCCACTCCCCCAGCCGGCCCAACTATCTCCCCTTCCCTTTCCTCCCACCGACAGACGGGGCCCGCCTGTCAGGCGCTCCCGTACCTCTCGCCAGCGTCCCCCCTCCCCGGCGCGATCCCCGCCGCCTCAACCGGCCGTTCCCGCCACTCCCCGCGCCCCTGGACCCACCCAGCGCCTCCTGGAAGCTTCCCCGCGATCCCCTTCCCCTTTTGCGCGCACGCATGCATGGCAAGACCCCTCCCAGATGGAAACCCCCAGGTCGCCGCCGGCCGTTGACGATCCCTGGGCTCGCACGCCGATAGGCCCCCCTGTGCTATAAAAACCCCCACCAGAGCCCCCATGACACCACCCAGCCTTCGCCAAGTCCTCCCGAGCGCCCCAGCACCCCCTCCCGAGCTCCCCCCGCGACATCATCGCCGCCCGAGCGCCGCCGCTGTCGATTCACCGTCTTCGGTGCTACTCCACCCAATCTAGCCGCACAGGAGGCTTAAAGCCGAGGTAAAGAAGCCCCCGCGCCACTTCTCACTCGCTCCCACGCCTCGAAACCCCGCCCCCGCCGAACACCGACGAGCCCCTCCGCCGCTCGTCGTCGGCCGCCATCCCTGCTGCCCCATTGGCATCGTGATCCCCTAGGGTAGACTCGCCATCTCCCCACGGTGCTGTAGGTCCTAGTCGCGCCCTGTTTGGTGTCTTGTAGCTCGAGAGCCCCTTCGCTCCGGCGAAGCGCCGCCGCGGAGCACAGTAGCGCCGCCGCTCCCCTCGCCCGGCCCGCTCCTGGCCCTTGGATCAAGATCCAACGGCCGCGACTTAACCCGAGCCCAAGTCAAACCAGCAAGATACCGGTCAGCCTTGGTAATTCTTGCAAAAGAGACCCTCCAAGTTTTGAAATCAACCCGCGGTCCACCTCTGTTGAAAAATAATTACCAGTAGGTCATGTTTTTAACAAAAAACCCCCTAAGCTTTTAAGTATTAGAACCCACCGTCCTATTTAGGTGTTTTTACGTGTAGGTCCTCGGGATTCTTCAAATAAGCCCCTGAAAACTTTTAAAACTTGCCAGCAGGTTCCTAGAACTTAGAAAACCCATATCTTTTCCGTTTTAGCTCCGATTAGTGTGATTTTCGCGCTCATGTATTTGTAGTGAAGCGTAGAATATTTCTAGAAGCTTTATTTGTACTGTTTCTACTGTTTGGTGTACTGTTCTAATAGAATATTATTTGTTTGCATGTATTGGTTTGCGTGCTCGCTTGTATGGTGATTCGTGTCCAGTCGGTGAGCCATACCCTTTGGAGTTCGTGTACGTGGAGGACTTTCCGGAGCAGAACCCACAGCAGCAGCAGCTGCCCTTCGAGGAAAGCAAGTTATAGCATGGACAATCCTTGCTACCTAAACACACTTTATACATACATTTACTTTCATATGCATGTGTCTAATTTAATGTCCTATTAAGGTTGTACCTAGTTTGTTTACTCTTATCCTTTAATTACCTTGGGTTTATGCATATGGGTAGATTTTGCTATGCACAGCTACTGTCACCGTTATTTAACTGTTAATTTTGACTTAATGGTTCACTTCAACATTAATGATAAAACTTGCTTTTTAGCAACGTGGTTTAGGGAACTAGGGCATGTGTTGTGTGCTTTGCTCCAGTGTCTCTCCGTAAGGTCCGATTCTTAAAGCGGCAACCCAGGAGCCTGTCGCCACCGCTAGAACTATTATGGCTCTGGTCTTGGTCAAGTAACTTGTACGTCTCTAGCTTGCCAGTGGTTACTGGTGGGGCCGACGGTGTTATGGGAAGTAAGGCACGGGGTGTTTCTTGATTCCACCGAGGACGGTAGCCCCGTCGGCTTGGTCTCGTTAGACCCAGTCCCGTGTTGGGAGTCCCTGCGATGGAGAACTCCGCACGATGCGCATTGCTGGGTGCGATGCCCGTGCTCTGGACGCCATTGACCCCCTTATGGTGTGACTCCGTAAGCGTAAGTCAATCTCGCTGCCTAGAGTCTCACCCTAGCGGCCACTGTCTTGTTAGGGTGTCTTGTGAAAAACCTCGTAGCGTCCCTATGCAATCACAACTCGCAAGTATTGATGCGCTTGGTTGGGTGCAAAGTTCTTTGAACTTCTACGTGACTGGTGGGTAAAGGGCGAAACCTCTGCAGAGTGTAAAATCTATCATCATAGCCTTGCTCAGGGTCATGAGCGGCCTGGATCCTTTTTGATTAAAAGATGATGTTTATTTATGTTTAATGTCACTTACACTTTATTAATTGGGTTACAACCGGGTATCATTCACTTGTAGTAATTTGGTTAATATTTAAATAAACCAACTAAAAATGCTAATGCAGTTAAGCCGTGTCTATTTTGAGCCTTCATACCCATGCTATACTTGCTAAGTAATTGTTTACTTACGCTTGTCATTTTATACAACAAAATCCCGGATGGGTAAACAGATTGGGCTGGGCTTGAGTCTGCTGCTGAGTTTCCTGAAGATTTACCGTACTACTGAGCTGTGGTCTCCCAATTAGAGTCCCTGTTGATTGCGGCTCCATTAGTTGAGAGTTTTATTAGTCTTCCGCTATTATTGCTTAGATCATTTATGAAGCACTCTGATGTAAACACTTTATTTAATGAAGAATTTATTCCAGCATATGTTCTCTGTTTATCATATTTGTTCGCTATATGTGTACTATGACTTCCTGGGCACACATATGGCCGCATTCGGTTTTTGTGAAAATCCGGGTGTGACAGCAAGGAGAACACCCCTAATTGCAATGTAATTATGTCACGATAGCATGGCAATTGTGGGCTTTCATGCATTCAGTGTATTTATTCTCTTTCATGTTGATTAGCCTTATGATGTTTGAGCAGTAGCATGTTTGAACATTGAGTTATTTGAAGAAAGTACATATCAATGTTTTTTCATTATCCTCCAAGGTCCATTGTGCTACTGGAAGCTTCTTTTTTGCATCACCTTGTATTATGGGATGTGAAAGGACCAACACTAGGCCTAGGGGGTGAATAGGCCCTGTAATAAAATTATGCAAATTCTTATCAAAAATCTGCCAGCTATCGGATGATCCGATGCAGTTTCGGATCTACCGGCTAGGAAGATCTGTCACTGTATAAGATCTACCAACAGAGAATAAAACTAACTTCGAGATTCAAAAACCACTGACCCATAGAAGATTCTACTTAAATAGAAAGTTGACAAATGATGTATAAAACCCTCTAGATATGATCTACACAAGAGTATAACAACTAGCAAGTAGATCGGATCCAATCGAGCTCAAGAACAAGTAAGTACACGGAGACAAAAGATTTACTTCCGAATTCACTCCACATAAAGGAGCAACGTCTCCGTTGAGAAGCTCAGAAAGAGCCAGGCTATCACTAGCCCCAAGTCTCTCTCAATCAACCACAAAGTTGATTAAGTTACTTACTATTGCTCTCACAAAGAGAGAGGTAATACAAACATTATAGTAGTCAAACCATAAAGAAATAGGAGCTACCGACGACACTTAAGCCTCTAGGAGTAAAGCTCCAAGAGTAACAAACGCGAATCGACAAATCAAGGATGCTTCAAGTGCTTCAAGAGATGAACAAGTGGAAGCTCTTGTCTCATATCTCAAATCTTCTCTCACACTCAAACCCTAGGTGAATCCTTGCAAGAATCAAGCTTTGGGAAGGAGTAGAGGAGCGAAACGAATGCTCAAGAGGTGTGTTAGGTCGTAAGAAGCAGCAACAATGAATGTGGGAGGTGAGGGGGTATTTATACCAACCTCCCAAAATATGACCGTTATGTGCTCTACGAAGGGGTATGAGATCTTCCGGTGAATATATCAGAACAGTGTTAGAAAACCCTAGAAAATCCTAGCATCGGATCTTCCGACAGATAATCGGATCTTCCGATGTGCAACATCCGACACAAATATCAGATGATCTAGCCCGGAGAAAAATGAAACCGAGCCGGCCGGAACTTCTGGTCGGAACTTCCGGCCTATGGGTCGGAACTTGCATAGACCACACTCAATCATTAAAAAATGCTAAGTCATGGAAGATCTGACACAAGATCCGGATCTTCCGATGGGCAAAGACTTGAAACCGAGCGGGCCGGAACTTCCAGGTCGGATCTTCCGGCCTAAGTTCCGGCCATGTTGAAAACTGTGAGTGAGGCCTTTTTTTGTGTCTCTCATGGGAATTGTCACCTCAATTTAAGCACTTTAACAACCAAGATTAATCCCTCTTGATAGTATGGAGGTCTTATACTCAAATTCAAACCATAAACAAATTTAAATCCTTCAATTTGAATCCACCACAATACGAATAGGAATTGGGGACCTTAGTGGTTTTAGGTGTGTAGAGTTTTCAAAAATGCGTTTAGGAGCCTAATGGGAATTTTCTAGATTTTTCTGGAAATTAATCTTATTTTCCCTAGAGCAAATTCCAATTTTTGAAACATGCTAAGATCCTTTTCGTGAGCTCCAAATACAATATTTGGGTTCCTCATGTCCAACTCTATCTCTGAAATTTTTCCTAGGATTTTTAGAATTTTCAGAATATTTTTCATTGTTTTAATATCAATTCTGGACTTATCTAGAATTATTTTATAACCAGGAAAATAATCATTCCGAAAATTAAAATCACCCTAAATCTTAGTTGACCAGCCTTGGCCCAAAGTTGATCCAATTGTAGGCCAAATCCATCTCATCACTTTATTGGGCCAAATTTCAAAGCACATTCGCATTGGAATGGGGCAAACCACCTTTAGTCCGAACCACCTCTCCTCTGGAAAAGGCACACCATCGACTCCTTTACAGGGAGGCCCCTTTCTTTTGGATTCCCTAAGGTAGTCTTCAGCCACCATTTCTTCTACTACTGCCCATTCTTCATCGTATTTAAACCTTCCGTCATTTTTGGCCTCAAGATTTTCAGTAAGACCCTCAACGAAACTTGTAATTTTCTACCATATTCGTTTAGTCTATACTCTTTCATAGAAAAGGACCTGCCTTTTGCGCGTTAGCCCTCGGGTTCTTATATGAAATTATGTATAGGTCTTTGGTTTTTCACGAATAGGTCCATGGAAGTTTTTAAACCTTGCCAGCAAGTCCCCGAACCTTAGAACGCTATAACTTTCTCGTTTGAGCTCCGATTAGTGTGATTCTTGCGCTCACGTGTTCGTAGCGAAGCGTAGATTAGGTTTAAAACCTTCTTTTGTTCTATTTCTACTATTTGGTATATTGTTCTAATAGAATACTTTTGTTTGCATGTATTGGCTTGTGTGGATGCTTGTGTGATGATTCGTGTCCACTCGGTGAGCAGTTTGCGTTGTAGTTCGAGTATGAGGAGTACTTTCAGGAGCAGGACCAGCAGCAGCACTTTGAGGAAGGCAAGTTATAGCATGGACAATCCTTTCTACCTACACACTTTGTAATAAATTATTTCAGACATGCATGTGTCTAAAAACATGTACCTTCAATGTTGTACCTAGTTTTGATTATCCTGTCCTTTGATTACCTTGGGTCTATGCATATGGGTAGATCTTTTCTACGCATACCTACTATCACCATTATTTAACTGTTAATTTTGACTTAATGGTTCACTTCAACATTAATGATAAAACTTGCTTTTTAGCAACTTGGTTTAGGGAGCTAGAGCATGTGCTTCGTGCTTTGCTCTAGTATCTCTCCGTAAGGTTCGGTTCTTAAAGCGGCAACCCAGGAGCCTGTCGTCACCGCTAGAACTATTATGGCTCTGGTCTTGGTCAAGTAGCATGCACGTCTCTAGCTTGTCAGTGGTTACCGAAGTGGCCGACAGCGTTATGGGAAACATGGGTGAGAGTATGTCTTGATCCACCGAGGACGGGTGATCCGTCGGCTATGCCCCCGTGAGGCACAGTCCCGTGCTGGGAGTCCCTGCGATGGGGAACTCCACACATTGCGCCTTGTTGGGTGCGATGCCCGCGCTCTGGACGCCATTGACCCCCCTATGGTGTGACTCCGTAGGCGTACATCAATCTCGGTGCCTGGGCCATGCTGCCTGTGTTGTAACATAATCGGCCACTGTCTTGTTAGGGTGTCTTGTGAAAAGCCTCGTAGCGTCCCTATGCGGTCACACCTCAGAAGTGTGATTTGTGAGTTTGGATCCACCTCCGCGTGGATGGGTTTAAAGTTCTTTTGAGCTTTTACACGACCGGTGGGTAAAGGGCGAAACCTCTGCACATTGTAAATCTATCATGATAGCCTTGCTCAGGGTCACGGGCGGTCTGGATCCTTTTTTATTAGAAGATGATATTTATTTATGCTTAATGTCACTTATACTATATTAATTGGGTTACAACTGGGTTTCATTCACTTGTAGTAACTTGGATAATGTTAAAACGAACCAACTAAAAGTGCTAATACAGTTCAGCCATGTCTAGCCTTACTTTGAGCCTTCATACACCCGTACTATACTTGCTAAGTAAATGTTTTACTTACACTTGTCATTGTTCAACAAAATCCATGGGTAACAGATGGAGTAAATGAATCTGCTGCAACTGAGTTTCTTGAGGATCTTCTATACTTATGAGCAGTGGTCTACCAGTCGGTGTCCCTGTGGACTTGAGGCTCTACCTGTCGAGAGAGTTAATACATAGACTTCTGCTGTGTTTTATTTAGGTAAACTCTGATGTAAACTATTTTATTTGAGCATATGTACTCTGATTTCCATATTTGTAAGTCGTATGTGTTCTGTGGACATCCTGGGCATACATATGGCAGCATTCGGGTTTCTGTGTAAATTCGGGTGTGACAAGGAGTCTCCAAATTCACTTCCCCTTTGTCATCAAAGACCAAAAAGGAGCTATAACTCGTCGTCAACATCACCATCATCATCATCGTCATCATCGTCCTCGCCATTGCCATCGCCTTCCTCACCATCACCATTGTTGTCCTCGCCATCATCATCATCTTCGGGCTCACTATGATAGAATTCTTCGTTGTCGGTGTCTTCACCTTGTTCTTCAAAAATTTCATCCTCCTCATCATCAACTTGTTGAGAGGCTCCGAAGATATATTATTGAGGATTATCCTCCCAAGGATTGTAGAAATGAGGAGGAGAGAACTCTCTAGGTTCACAGACGGGAGAGTGAGGCCATTGATATTGATCGAGAAGTTCCTTTTGCCTCCTATCAAGCTTGCAAAGCACTTCATCGATATACTTCTTGTGCTCATGCATTTCTTTGGCATTGTGAGAGCATACTTTGAAGCAAGCAAAGAGTCCTTGGACAATGAAGTCGAGCTTGCCCTTCTTGCCTTTGGATCTTAGAGAATGACCTTGGGATAAAGATGGACCTTGTGATGGCGCAGGAGCACGTGAGGATGATGCACCATGTCTATGAGAGGACGGAGCTTGAACACCCATATATGCTTTGGACTTGATCTTCAGGCGTTGTTAATTCTTCCCATGGTGATTATGACATAGAAGGTGAACCTTGTTGGTCACAATATTTACCCCAGTCACATGCTTGATCATATGAAATATGTAAGGAGCATAGTGACATCCACTAGAAGAGTCATGAAGGCAAAGAATTATCTCATTCCAAATGAAGTTGAACACCTTGAACTTGGGCTTGTCGAGGGACATTTGTAATAGCAAGTCCTTAGCCCCCTTGGAAATGTTATCTGCATCTCCTGCCCTTGGATAAAAGGTCCCTCTAAAGAGTTGATTGAGCAACTTGTAGAAAGGAGAAAGACACTTGTACTTCCCAAAGAAAACTTCACCATAAGCACCATCATACATGAAATCCAATTTGCCATCATCTATCTCAGGCCCCGATGAAGATCCACCTTGCTATGATCATTGCGTGTGTGAGCATAGGCGGTCTCCTCATCTAATCCAAACAAACCCCCAAAGTCATGCAAAATGATGGAGAAGGGCTTTCCACAAATGGCCCAATGCATCACATCCCTTGTCTCATCAACCCACAAAATGGCATAGGACTGAGCTACAACTTCTTCGTTGTAGGGACACTCAAAACTCATGATGTTGTCAATCCCCATCTCAACACACCTCTCATAGGCATCATCAACAACCGGATTAAGAGGTGGAGGCATGCCCCTTATATAATTCCAGTCAACCCAATTCATAGGAGTGAAAATGCGAGTCATTTTGAGAATAACGGACTCATACCAATCTGCTTGGTGTGGAAGGCAAAAGCGAGGATCACCCTTGAATTGCTTGAATGTGATAGTTCTAGCATTTTCATGCTCACTAAAACAAAGGGGTTTCATACTATTTGCCGCCAACATTAAATTCACCAAGGGTGGATCGTCATGATGACGCTTAGGGATAATTGTGGATATAAAGTTTTAAGCAAGGGAGGATAGATCAATGTCCTCATTATACCAAGTCCCTGATGTCTCTTCTCGGTTAGCTCTCTTGGTCCTTGGGCGTGCATGGGAGAAGACAATTTCCTTGTAACGCCTTTGTCCACTTGATGTTCCTCTTCCCCTAATTGACCTTGCTGCAGATTGTTTCTTTGATCTTTTTCCATGAGCCAATTCCTCAACTGATTGGGTTTCAATCTCGACACAGGATGCAACAACCTTCTCAGCACTTTCTCTAGTAGACAAAGTGGTCATTTTCTTGCCGGAAACCTTCGTGCGAGCCATTTATACAGATATGATATTAAAGAAATAACAGATGGATCAAGATGGATTGGCTTAAGCAAATGTCAGGTAATCAGTACTGCCACGTCCTTGTCGGATGATACGAGAAAACCCGAGCATGACCTAGAAATCATGGAATCGAAGTTCTAGCCCACCAAACAATATGAGATCATAGGAAAGTGTTCTAGGCATGTATACAAAGTTATTCACCAAGGGAAATCCACTGGAACATCCTACATTGATAGATCAGGCGACAGGGATTTTGAATGAAATACCTTTGAGATTTCCCACGAAAACTCCGGAAGATCTGATGGGGATCGAGTCCTCCGAGGCTTGGAGAATCAAAGAAGGCTTGAACACCAACAATCCCACTAAAAACTTGACAATCGCTGCACAGGGTATAGAAGAAGTGAGAGAGGGCATCAGTGATGAACAAAGAAGGAACTGAGAAGATAACGTTTAAGTCCTGATATACATAGTCGAAAGTTCCGACGCTTGGGAAATACGGAAGATGCGTTGAAAGATCTGGCCTTTCCCAGGTCCGGACAATCCGACATAGTGTCGGATGATCTGACATGGATATGATCCGAAGATAGAGCACAAGATGAGTTTCAAGACATAACCTTCCAGAACTTCTAGAGGTAAGATCCGATGGTATGTCGGAAGATCCGGGACAGATGATTTCAGCTGAATATTGGATTTTTTAGGTGAGATTTGATGGAAGATTTTGAGAGATATAGCCTAAGGACATGTAAGAACCTTGTCTCAAAACTGATTAGCAATAATCAACATCACATAACTATGATCAATTTGAGGCAAGAAATGATATAATGATCACAAGATCAAATATTTTGAAAAACTCACACAAAATAAGATAAAATAATTTTTCTTCTAGTCTAGGCATCAAACAATTGTGTATGCAACAAGTCAAGCCAAGTTACGAGAATCCAAGATATTTAGCTCACTCCTCAAAGAACAAAACCTTTGCTTATCAAGAGGCTTTGTGAAGATATCGGCTAGTTATTGTTTGGTGCCTACATGGATTAGAGCGATATCTCCTTTGGTTTCAGTATCTCTAAGGAAGTGATGTCTTATGTCAATGTGTGTGGGACTAGGATCCCTAGGGCCACTCATGTACGGGACTGAACTACTCGGTAGAGTAGTTTGACCCGACTACTCCATGAAGCAGTAGGCTATGATGCAAGACAGCGTAGTTGACTCGGAGAACTAGTCGTGTACTGTTAGAAGACTTCCCAAAGTATCTTGTTGTAGTACTCCTTGTTGTATACGACTAGGATCATGTAACCGACTTGTAACTCTGCTCCCCGAGTATATAAGTCATAGCAGGGACCCCTTTAAAACAACTCAACTCATACACAGGGCAATCAATCATATAGGACGTAGGGTATTACGCAATTTGCGGCCCGAACATGTCTAAATCTTTTTCTTATGTGTGGACCATCGTTTCTACAACTCGCCGAGACCCACGATAACTACTCTCTAAGATACCCCTAGACAGATATGCCGGAGATAAATCTTCGATAATTGGCGCCCACCGTGGAGTAGCTCACTGCAAGCTCATCATCAGGCGTGATGGGATCAACTTTCAACACCTATGACATCGAGCAAGGTGCGACCTTTGTCTTCGGCGCTTGGACCTTCATCGCCTTAGGCAAGGGCATGTTCGCAAGCCACCTTGCGGATTGTCCAGGCCCCTACTCGATGACGGCATCTCTACCGGAGCCCTTCCACGATCTCGTCGAGAAACAACTCTCGGCGAATATTTCGGCCTCGACCTTGACCTCGACTACTACCACGACATCGAGCTCGACTTCGACTCTGATTCAGATTCATCAAGTCGAATCTCGGTAAAATTCTCTTCGAATTACGAAAAGAGAAGGGGACTCTGAGCTGGCAACGCCATCGAATAACCGCCCGGATCAATTCCCATTCGGACTCTCCAATTCCACGTCTGTATATCAACGGATGTACGCCTCGTGAATTAACAAGGTCACAAGAAAGACTCCAACCTGATCGTGGATCATTGCAAGGACTTCGAGCTGACTTACAAGCCATTGGAGGACGATGATGATGACGAGGAATTCACGATCTTGTTGGACGACAACAATGCCACATATCAGCATTGCTACGCCCAGTTTGATACCAAGTTCAAGTTCAAAGAACCACTCGTTTGCCTCCCGTCAGAGCTAGACGTTACCAGGATACCAGAAGGACTCGTCGTTCACTAGCATGGTTTGATTTCTTTCACTCCTACCGAGAAAACAAGTCACGACTTACCGTAGTCGTACTGTAAGAACTACCCTACCAAGACGGCAAGACAGCTTCACTCACCACCTCAGTAAAGAGTTCGGACGACAACTTCTCCGTTACACAGACCGCACCATTCCTCGGTGTCATCGACCCTAGTCGACAATTCTTCATGGCTAGAACTACTAAAGCTGGCACCCAGTACGACACAGAGCTCCTCACCGACATCACCGATGAAGAACGTACCATCAACAGATAAAAAGAAGAGATAAAAACTAGCAGACGCGCAAGAAACATGAAGCGCAAGCAGAGGTGCATACGCACAGCTTTACACGCAGATACAACTCGCCACCTCGCCGAAGCGTCCGACATGGTGGGAGATCAACCAACCCTACAAGGAGCACCCCTCAACAACACCGCAGTGGCAGAGATCATCATAACTTCACCAAACACCAATCAAAATGGTGGCAGGAGCAGTGGCGAAGGCGCACGTTTGCAAGACCTCTGTCATACTATCAACGCCAACCACAATGCTCGTTCTGTAATCCAGGCGAGTAGACAGCACCGCGCTGAATCAGAATTACGCCGACGTGAAGACTACGATCATCAATACGGTCCTCCGCTTCGCAACAATAACAACAACAACAATAATAACAACGTCGACAACGATTGCTGTGATGATCGCTCAAACAACCACGACTTCCAACAACATAACAAGATATGCAAGCCAGATAACACCATCGAAGCCATTTATTGTCCCCAACCAAGGAATCGTTCGGTGGCAGAAGTCATGAACCACCCCTGTCCGTACCATCCAAATGGCAAGCACACCATGGCGCAGTGTTTTCACCTCAAGCACGAGTTTTTCAAACTCGATCTTGATGACAACAACAATGCAGACAAGAAGAAGGACGACAAAGGCAACAAGGACCCTGAAAACGACAACCTCCAAGTTAACTGTGTCAGAGCTGTTCTGTTCAGCGGGGAGTTGATCAACTACTCAAAACGAGCTAAGAAACTCAACATCTGAGAGATCATGGCCATTGAGCCAGGTGCCCCAACGTACCTCAAGTGGTCAGAAGTTCCTAACACGTTCTCCAAAGCAGATCAATGGATTAATTTTGCCAACTTAGGAAGATACCCACTAGTCTTAGATCCAATCGTGGCGCAAGCCAGACTATCCAAAGTACTCATCGACGGCGGCAGTGGGCTCAACAACATCTTTGCGAGGACATTCAAGAAGATGGGCCTCGACATCACCAAGTACTTAAAGCCCACAGAATCACCGTTTTACGGCATTGTACCTGGCAACGCCGCAATACCCCTAGGACAAGTTATAATTCCAGTAACCTTTGAGACAGAAAGCAACTTCAGAACTGAGTACATTAAGTTCGAGGTGGCAGACTTCGAGACGTCATACCATGCTATACTTGGGCGTCCAACCCTCGCCAAATTCATGGTGATTCCAAACCACGTATACCTTGGCCTCAAGATGTCTGCTCCTAAAGGAGTCCTTTCCCTAAACGGAGACTGTGGGTTATGCATCCCCGGGTACACTCAAGGTAGAAGATTAAGCCCTAGTGGAATTACTCAGGTACTCCTACTAGGACTCCCATATTGTAACCAACTAGGAGACTTACCATGTAACCTTGCCCCCTTGGATATATAAAGGAGGGCAGGGGTCCCTAGCTCGGTAGATCAAAGCCTAATGGCAAAGGCCTAAAACCACCCAACGAGAAGAATACAATATACAAATCCATACAACACGTAGGGTATTACACTATTCTGGCGGCCCGAACCTGTCTAAATCCTTGTGTGTTGTGTCTTCGCGTTAACCATCAAGTTCGGGGTCCGGTGATCCCCGCAAATCTGCTCTCTAGGATACCACTAGATGGAGGCAGTCGCGATAAATCTTCGACACTTGGCGTCCACCGTGGGGCAGATCGCATGATCAATGGGAGAGCTCGATGGACCTTATCATCTACGAGCAAGACTTTATGCGATCTAACGCCACACAAGATTTATCAATGTCAGTGAGTTTTCAAATCGACGAAAAGATTTTATTTATATCTATGGCAACAAGTCGGGAGACGTACTCGGTGTTCTGTCAGAGTTGATGCTACAATCGCAGTTGAGGCTGGCAGGTCAATGTCTCCGACCAATTTACCGCATGGTCGAGTCCAGCATGGATTGAATTCCTGGTTCCAATTCGATTTTAGGAGACGTGTAGCTGCTACACGAGAGTCAAGAGGCAAGCAGATAAAGCTGTACCCACCATGAAGACCAAGTCGATAGATTATATTTCTATGAGCATCGGTACCAACAAAAGGCAAAATAAAGAGATACATACACACCTGCTGATCAAGATTATTTTACAAAGACATGCAAGAGCTTCATTACGAATTCAGCAGGAAGTAGTCGGCAGTGACGATCACGATAGTCGGACATAAGTCCGGACTAGTCGGCTTCATCGATGATGACTACATCCGGCCGCATCAACTCGTGTACGATTACTTCGACTACTCATCTCGACTAGAAATCTAATCGAGATTGGCTAGCGCGCCATCAACAACTAGTCGGAATCGACTCTGACTAGTCGACTTGAACAACAACCGTCGCGGCTCCATCGCCGACCGCCATGGCTTCGTCGACAGTCCTCCACGAATTAAGCTAAGTTTTATTTAATAATTATTTTTTACATAATAATTTTATCAGCTTATTTAAAAAATATGATTGACCATGAGCCGACATGGTGACCGTTCTTCGACTTAAGTTCTGCTTTTACAAGACTATTACTCGACGTATCTCTTCAAAGTTCACAGCGGAGCGAATCAGGCGTGAAGAGAACGGACTCGATTCAATATTGCAGCAACCAATGAGATTATTGGGCATCAATTCGAGTCGGTTACAAAAATCTAAAATAATCCAATGAAGATTCGAAGCTACTACAGAAAGGCAATATGCAGACACGCGGAGATCTGGTCCAATAAAGAAAGAGCTCATCGTTCGTATCTGAATCAAAGTGAAGAACAAAGTGGCAGGCACAAGCCTGCGCATGATTAAAAAGCTCATGCACAATTATCGAGAGGATATTCTGATCATGGCATTTAGAGAAGCTACTCGGTGGAAATCTGCATGTGTATTCCGTGCTACGAGAAGCACTACATCAGCACATACTGCTGCCCAACCAATACGCCAGACTACTCGGTTCAACCCCAACCTAGTTGTGGATGACTCGGGCATGATCGAGAACTAGTCAGAGATAACTCCCTGACTACACGGCTTCATCGACAACCGGTTCATCACGCGCGACGACTACTTCGACTACTTAAACAGTAGCAAAGACTACTTAAATAGTATCAAAGACTACTTAAAACAAGTAGCATTATCAAAAAGACTACTTTATAAGTAGCATTCAAAAGCCTAGTTTACAAGTAGCATTCGAAAGACTATTTAAGCAGTAGTACAGACTACTTTAAACAAGTAGCATTATCAAAATGACTACTTTATAAGTAGCATTCAAAAGCCTACTTTACAAGTAGCATTTCAAAGACTACTTAGACAGTAGTAAAACAAGTAGCATTATCGAAAAGACTACTTAAACAGTAGCAAAGACTACTTTAAACAAGTAGTACGTTCAACAGACTACTTAAACAGTAGCAAAGACTACTTTAAATAAGTAGCACGTTTAAAAGACTACTTAAACAGTAGCATTCAAACGACTGCTTACCCAGTAGCGTTCAAAAGACTAATTAACCAGTAGCATTCAAAAGTCTACTTAACAAGTAGCATATGAAAAGACTACTCAACAAGTAGCATCCAAACAACTACTTATCCAGTAGCGTTTAAAAGACTACTTAACCAGTAGCATTCAAACGAGTACTTACCCAGTAGCTTTCAAAATACTACTTAACCTGTAGCATTCAAAAGTCTAGTTAACAAGTAGCATATGAAAAGACTACTTAACAAGTAGCATTCAAACAACTACTTATCCAGTAGCGTTTAAAAGACTACTTAACTAGTAGCATTCAAATGACTACTTACCGAGTAGAGTTCAAAAGACTACTTAACCAGTAGCATTCAAAAGTCTACTTAACAAGTAGCATATGAAAGACTACTTAATAAGTAATATTCAAACAACTACTTCTGTTATAGCAGACGTGCTCAGACCATGAGTTGACGTACTAAAAGTACTTTTTGCGTAAAACGCACAATCCAAACTACTACAAGTTGTACTCCGGACTTGCGCTAGCAGTCTACCAAGTCTTAGCAAGACTAAAACTTCTTAAGTTTGCTCCAGCAAACTAATTCAACATCATCACAACCACAAGCTGCGATGCTACAGGTACTTAGTGTAACGCGCATGACGCAAAAGACTACTTAACAAGTAGAACACATCATCATCTACTTAACCAGTAGCACTATTGCAAGACAATTTTGCTTGCTATATCATGTGATTCACATCACTTGAAGCTCAGGGGCTACACGGCACAAGCCGAGACATGAAGATGAGTACTAGAACTAGTTGGTATTCAAACGACGCGGACTTACATTGCTAGCCGAGTACTTTAAACTAGTCGATACTTGCATATTATGACAACTTGATGACTAACCAAACTATGGGCACCGGTCGTTATTTGGATATCTATATGGAAGCTAAAGCTCCTTTGAAAATTATGTTCTTGACCCTCAGAATGAATGTAAACCATTCGCTTCGAGGCTCGGGGGCTATACTCAAGGGGTACATATTTTTTGTTCATATTGTTGATTTATTCAAGACAAAGACTTGAAGATTATTTCAAGACCCTCGACCTGATTATACTAAACAACTCGAAGCTCGGGGGCTAAGCATATATGTTTCACCTTCGGTGAGCATACTTATTGAAGACATCTATGAAGCTCTCCATAGCCTATTAGTAACCTCAAGCACACA
The DNA here is from genome assembly GCA_033239725.1 of Echinochloa phyllopogon. Classification (NCBI taxonomy): domain Eukaryota; kingdom Viridiplantae; phylum Streptophyta; class Magnoliopsida; order Poales; family Poaceae; genus Echinochloa; species Echinochloa phyllopogon. The sequence goes on along the minus strand of BTCW01000015.1, from coordinate 13,079,664 downwards.
TCGAAAGACTAGGAGACTTTGTAGAATGGTTGTTGTTCGGCTATGAAGCGCTCGGGGGCTTGTGGGTTATGCATCGCCGGGTACGCTCAAGACATAATAATTAAGCCCTAGTGGAACTACTCGTGTACTCCTACTAGAATCCCATATTGTAACCGACTAGGAGACTTACCATGTAACCTTGCCCCCTAGGATATATAAAGGAGGGCAGGGGTCCCTAGCTCGGTAGATCAAAGCCTAACGGTAAAGGCCTAAAACCACCCAACGAGAAGAATACAATATACAAATCCGTACAGGACGTTGGGTATTACGCTATTTTGGCGGCCCGAACCTGTCTAAATCTTCGTGTGTTGTGTCTTCGCGTTAACCATCAAGTTCCAGGTCCGGCAATCCCCACAAATCTACTCCCTGGGATACCCCTAGATGGAGGCGGTCACGATAAATCTTTGATAGAGACCTAAAAATCGCTCACGATTGTGATGTTGAAGCTGTTGTGTATGTGGCTACATCACAGGTTCCAATCCAAATGATGGAAGTACTCGCTTTGGCCGATAAGACGAAGCCTAAAGATATAGAGATACCAAGCAAAAAGGCTGCCAACATCAACATTAAGTCCTTAGAGGACGTACAACTTTGACCCGATGCCACATTCAGAAGATCCTTTTCTTGTAAAACAAATTACTGGGGCTGAATTTTATCGTCTCCAAACTGAAGAATGCAAAAGACTTGATAAACGCTTGGAATATCGAACTCCAAATGCCATAGAGTGGTTTCTCCAATGTACTCTTCATGAACTATTGATCAATAAAGATGATCTCTCCCTGTCAACTAATAGTTACAGTGTGTCCTTATCTCCAACAAAAAGAACTCTCACTAGAGGGGCCCTGTGTAAGCTTGTTTGTCAACAAACACTAGTCGAGACACAAGCCCAGGGTAGTCCTTACTTTGCGCAAAGGATCCAAGACTATTTTTATGAAAGTGGCACTAAGTCTTAGAAGTCTTGGTTGAGCTGCCCAACTCATACACGATTGTAGGTGCACGTCTTTTTTCCCTTGTTGCTCTGCTTTCCGTAGAAAGCCATGGAATTTCTTGTTGTATGTACTCGATTACGAGCTTACACTAGTTTCCCTGATATTAACGCTATAGGAACTCAAAAGAGTTTTATCCTAGATGTGTTTGCGAGTACATTTGTAATACCTTTTTGCGTAAACGCACACTCTACACTAAAAATTATTCAAGCTGACAGCCTAGCTTGTCTTAAAAAGACAACTCTTGACTATGTTTGCTACAACAGACACATCACAAAGTACTCATGCAATAGCTAAAGTACTCAATTTATGTGGTTCCTTTTCTTGTGTTGCTGGTTGTGAGAAAAATATGAAAAAATAAAAGAAAAAAGATTTATACAGTGCCTTTTTGACAATCTTAGTACAACAATTACAGAACTGTCATTTTGAGATTTATCCATCGTTTCTTGTTCCAGCTTTTTGTGCTACGCCTAGGACACGTCGGAGCCAACAATTGTGACTTGTACTTCGCATACTTATTAAACTTTGTTATTCTGTATTCGCTATTTGCTACTCTTTGCTACATATTTTGCCTTCCCAGAGCTCCACAAACCATACTTCAGGTCAGTGCAGTGAAGACCCTTGCAATCTTGGTAGCGCCTCCTTCAGGTTTCACGAACCAGCCACCGGTTATACTGTCTACTGCCTGCATTGGTAAGAACTTGGTAAGACGTGTGTGAGGGTGTAGTTCCACCAAGCCAACCGCATAGTTGTAGGGCCTTTGTTGATCACTAACCATGCCAGGCGATGTTCCTGTTTTGTCTAGTCAGTTGGTGTAGGTAACGAACGAGCTGAAGGATCTCTTCATGAAGAGTTGAGTAAGCTAACAACGGAAGTCAACGCTGCCTGTCACACAATTGAGGGTGTGGACAAGCGAGTCTCCATGCCGACAACAAGGGTTCAACAACTCGAGTCCAACCCCCCAAGCCGAAAGAAGAGGAACCCTATGACAAGGATGACGATGATAATGTTATCTATGGGTCTGATGGCGAGCCTGATCCCATCAAGACCTAAGAGGAGAGGTTATGTCGTCGCTGTCTTTGCAAAAATACAACAGGTATGGGAGGTAATGATGATCCTCACGCCAAAGTTAAATTTACTATACCATCTTTTTATGGGCGTTATGATGCGGAAGAATATTTAGATTGGGAGATGACATTAGAACAGAAATTTGCTCCCCATCTTGTTCCTGATCAGCATAAGGTTAGGCAAGGCACTAGTGAATTTATGGATTTTGTAATAATCTGGTGGCAGGAATGTGCTTGTTTAAACATACAACTCTGGCTGGGAATGGATCATGATCCAGCCCCAACCCCACTCCAGCCCTCTATGGTTAATATAGTCAGCCCGATCCTTATCCAGCCTTTATATAATCATTAGCATCTGATCTGATCCAATCCTTTTAGAAGCAACATCCTTGTCTAGCCTTTATCCTATTTGTGCCCACGGGCCAATCCATTTATACTAAAAGAAAACAATTCGTGGGCTCTTATTATTACAAGCTAGCAAGCACCCGTGGGCTCTCATTTGTCGCTGATTCAACATGGCCTGCATAGATGCTATGCATATTGAACTAAAAGTACTTTGTGTCTACCGACAGGCACACAAATGACATATAAACTAGCTGGTAACAATGTGTAAATAATAAAATTAGAAATTACATTCATCAAGTTTCTGTACACAACTCTAAAATTCATTCCCTTTCTCAATATTTCCTAGAAGGTGAACTCATTGAGGTACTGCACATACGTAGTCCTCCAGCACCACTATGAACTCCATCTCGTCTGCTATGACACAGATTGTACGCTATGGCTGTTTAAGGTCAATACCAAGCTAAATTAGCTTCCTAAATGTTAGTATCAATATTCTACATTCAGATTTCAATGCCAACAACAAACTGACAGAAAACTAATGCAAAAGATGACCTCAAATTGGCAGAAAGCTGATGTACAATAACACAAATCATCCTGAGTTTAGTGAAGATTAAAGCTTTAAAAATAAATACGCATCGGACCATCGTCGTCCTCATCATCTGAAGTAAACATCCTTTGTCCACTCACCAGTTCACCTTCTTCTTCGTCATTGAACCCAATGGGCCAATCTTTAGTGCAGATTAAAGCTTCAAGGGTTTCAAGAGATAATGATGTTCTATTTTTACCCAGAATCATTCAAGCTGCACTAAAGGCTGATTATGATGATATAGCGCTCACGGGAATAGCGAGAAAGTCTCTGGCCATCAAAGAAAGGATTGGGTAGGCATCCGAGTTTTTCTTCCACCATGCTATCACATTGAAAGTCTCATCTGGCCTCACAAGTACTCTAGGATCATCCAAATAAACGTCTAGCTCTGTTCGTTCTGTACGAGCATTTGAATTTTGTGATGCAAATTGAGCAAATGCATACTCGATCTGTTTTTTACCAGAACAAACTAGTCCTACCAGACTCACCAAACTCACTTGTAGTTTGCTCATTGGATGGAATGGACACCGGCAAATTGTTGCTCCTCACAATTTTCTCATACTCTAGGTAGTGCTTACTCAAGTAACGTTTCAACTCTCTCATCTTCAGATCAACATTCTCATTAATAGTATAATAATAGAACTCGACGAAGTCTGTTTTCATAGATGGATCTAGCACAACGGCTATAAGAAGAACAACACTTGGCTTTGACCAGTACTTCTCAAATTTTGCATGCATAACATTAGCTAACTCATTCAACAATTCATTTGAGTTCCATATCTCATCCACAAGACCATCTTCAAAAAGAGATGGGCTGTGGGATGCCTATCCGCAGAAAACGCCTTGGTTGCCTCACTGAATTCTTGCAAAAATCCATGCAAAGCTTCAGCTCTTCCCCACTCATCTTCACTAGGAGCTTCATGGTGTTGTTCTACTACAAATCTGTTCAAAGCAACCTTGAACTTTAGTGCTTCATGTAACATATCATATGTTGAATTCCAACGGTGTGGAACGTCAAGGATCAGACCAGACTTGCTTCCAAGGCCCAGTGATTGAACTATAGAATTGAATATCTGCATGCGTGATGGTGAAGATGTGACAACTTTGACAATGTCCCGCACTCTCCCAACCGCATTTGGAATCACCTTCAAGCCCGCTTGAACCACTATGTTGAGCACATGAGCAGCACACCTAATATGGAGGTATTCACCTCTGAAGAACATCTGAAAACCTAGAGCAGCTCGCATGTTTCTTGTTGCTTTGTTGTTCACGATTACATTGTCCAGTGTTAGTGTGAACAGCTGACCAACCAATTCCCACTCAATCAAGCAGGAAGTAATGCCATCTTGTACAGCATACGATGTATGAGGAAATGAAATTTGCTTGAATGCAATGATCTTCTTTTGCAGCTCAAATTCTTCACTAATGAAATGTGTGGTAACACCAAGATAACCCAGGTTTTGGTTAGAAGACCAAAGGTCAGCTATCAAACTAACATGGGATACCAACTTTGTAAACTTGTCAGACAGGGATAGCTTCTCCTCCTCATACAACAGAAGGCAATCTGTACATACAGTCTGTCGACCAACTAATCTGAATTCTGGCTGGCAATAATTTATCATCTCTTTCCAGCAAGGGTCTTCAGCCTTTCGAAATGCAATCTCAGCACTAACAAAGTATTTGGCTATTAGACTTTGAAAGACTACAGGGTCAAAGAGAAGCTGATCTCTGTCACTGGACCTTCCTTTCATAGTTGCTAAGAACCTGTCCCTCTCATCTTGTGGAATTTCACGGCAATGATATCCAATATGTCTGTTTAGGTGGTATGTTCCTTTCCCAGCTACAGAAGATAACTGAATCTTACAATATTTGCATGTTGCCTTTTCTATTCCATCCACCATCTCTGAATCAACAAATTCACAGACCTTTGCTCTTTTTCTACCAGATCGACTTGACTGATAGGTTGACATAACATCGCGGCTATCTCCAACTAGTTCTGGCACTGATGAGATCCCCTCTATGCCAATGATATTGAATACAACTTATACTGGAGTTGCAAAAAAATTAATGAAATTAACTGAAACCAACACCTTGCAGGGCATCCCAAGATTAACATAAAAACTTATATACGCCATGGTCATCTTCCTTGTTCTTTTCATTCAGAATGTTATTATTCTTTACTAGTTGATTTCAGAGCATTCTAAATTGTTTGCAGTCAAGAAAATTTCAGTCGAATTCCACATTACCTCGCTGGGTAGGAGATGGGGGTGGCGGCAGTGCTTGCAAGAGGTGGCTGTCGACGAAGATGCTAGGGATCAAAGAAGGATTCGGAGATCAGCATCACGCCGTTCGGTCACTGCGCCGAAGCGTTGGAGCACCACCCACGCGCCAGGACCCCCATTCTTTGGTCTCTCGCCACCTCCTCACCGGATCTTGGAGACAGACAGCGGCGGCGCTGCCCCTGTCAAGTCTCAACCCTAGCAGACGAACTCACGAGTTCAGCGGCAGGGATGCAAAGAGGCAGCCCTTTCCTTATCCACGGGCTGAGTCCTTGCTCCTTGATCAAATGGCTGATTTGGGCCACGTCTAAAATCTGGCATGTGCCAATCCTTTTGAGGCAAGGCCCGATCCGATCCGGCCTTTTATTTGAAGAGCCCGTAATGAGCTCGAAACTATTGGCCCGTGAGTCTCACGACCCGCAAGGCCCTTGGATTTTCATGTCCCATTCGCAATCATACATACAACCCACTTCTTGGAATGCACTTAAACTTGCCATGCGTGATCGATTTATTCCTGCCTCTTAAAAGCGTGATTTGCGTAATAAGTTGCAACGTTTAGAGCAGGGAAATATGTCTGTTCAGGAATATATTGCTGAGCTACAAAAGGGTTCGTTCGCTGTGGGGTAGTAGAGGATCCTGAGGATAAAGTATGTCATTTTTATGGTGGTTTGAGATGTGAAATTCAGGATATTGTTGACTATAAAAATTTTACTACCACCAACCTGTTGTTCCAGCTTGCTATGCTTGCAAAAAAAGAATTGCAGGGATGAACCAAGACCTTCACGCCACCAACAAGTACATGGGCGATGCCACCATCGAGTACACGTCCGTCATCATCAGCACCAGCACCTGTTTCTGAGGTACGCAATATGTCTAATGTGCAGGCCTAGCAGAACAAGAAACCGACTTCGACCGACAAGAGCTCGTTGGCTAAATCTGCAAGCATCGTGTGCCACCGCTACAAGGGCATGGGACATGTCATGAAGGATTGCCCAAGTGTTCGTGCTTTCATTGCTACACCCGATGGTACTAGATATGTGAGTGCTAGTGATGTTGAAGATGATTTAGTTCTTATGACTAACGTTGTTGCAGGTTCGGAGGACGATGAGGGTAAGGCAATTGACTCGGTTGCCGCATCAGCGAGATTCTGTAATTTGGCTCTTGTGCAGCGTATGTTGAGTTCCCAGGTGGAACGTGAGGACATGGAGAAGATCCAATGCAAGAATTTATTCCACAGGTACCTCATCATCAAGGATTATCGTGTGCTCACCATAATTGATAGTGGGAGTTGCAACAACTTGGTGAGTTCAGATTTGGTAGAGAAGCTTAACTTGCCAACACGTCTAATTTCAAATCGCTACCACTTAGAATGGTTGAACAGTAGTGGTCAAGCTAAGGTAACAAGATCAGTACGTATACATTTTTCTGTTGGTTCTTATCATGATTATGCTGATTTTGATGTTGTACCGATGCAAGCTTCATGTCTTTTGTTGGGTACACCATGGGAATTTGATAATGACGTTGCACACCATGGATGAACTAATACATATACTTTCATGCATAAGAACAAGAAAATTACTTTGCTTCCTTTATTGCCTACTGATATTAGGAAACATTTTCAAGAACTTGCTTAGAAAGATAGAGCTAAAACTGCTAATGCTGATGATAAACAAAAATGGATTAAATTAAAATGAGGTACTGTTATTGCTACTACATCCACTGTTGTTGTGTTATGTGATGAATCTAATGCTCCTTGTTATACTATGCTTGGTTGAGATATGTGTCTTGCTACAAATACTTCCTTGTTTGGTATTTCGCATTCCCCCGCGACTATCCTTTTGCAGGAGCTTGATGATGGGATGGAGTCAAGGACGACTCCATTTGAAGAAGGGGAGGATGATGAGGACATCACCATGTAGGACATACACGAGCCGGTCTCATCTCCAAGTTACAAGTCGTCGCCATGTTGGATAGTGTCTTTAGTTCGGATTCAAACGACATGTCTGCAACTCAACTGCAGTATCTCCTTCATACGGTGTCCAATCAAGGAGTTCTTGGATGCGTTGGAACCGTGACGATGAGATGCTTCTTTTGGTTCTGGTCCTAGATCCAGAAGCCTCATGGATAATTCTGTGTGACCACAAAAAGGTGTTGTGTCCCATGTTTTGGGCCTTTTTCAGGCTTTGTATCGTGTCGGGCCTTCAGCCCATGTTGTGGGCACGGCGCCCCCAACCCTAGCTCGCCCCTAGGTTAATAAATTCAGTAGCCACAGTTGCTTAGAGTTGGGTTTTCCTTAGATTATTCTATCGAGAATAGTTTCACTGTCATCCATTTGTAGAACCCCAAATTTCGTGTTTAATCATTCATCTGTAGTGTCACTTCATATTGAGAGCTGCGTTATTTCGAGGTCTTGCTTGTGTTCTTCATTTCGCAGGTAAGAATTAGCCTTCTTGGCGAGGTCAACCGGGTTGTGACACATTTGATAACCAGAGGAGTCGTGGTGCTAAGATTGCAAGGTTCAAGTTTGTTGACTTGAAGCCGGATCGGTGTGTTGCGCTCTGCCCAAAATGAGTTACCCTTCATGTGACGGAAGATCAGGCCACCCTAGTTCCCATCAGACATGATGATGGTGGGCTCATGACTACAACTAAAGAAAGGTCATGAGACTGTTGTCGTTTATGTTTTCTTCCGAGCGGCCCTCTTCCGTTTCGAACCAACAGGCACTACCGGCAACTTGACTGACGATTCTGCTTACAAAATGTTTTGCACAAGAGCATTATAACATCCTAATTATCAAGTTTACTTGAAATAGGTACAATAAATTTACCTTTGGGTTCTTCTACTCGGTCAGTTTTATCTCCAGTCTCTGCCTCAGTATCAACATTATGATCTGTGGCTGCTTCTGGATTTTCTTCACCATCATTAGAGTTCATCGGTGAACTATGTTCCAGCTCTTCCCAGATTTGCTGCGCAATTCCACCAACTTCATCATCATCTCCACCAGCAGATGCTTGTTGCCATCCACAACTCTAGGTACGCAAAATCAAAGAACATAGAAGATAAATCTTATCTATGACTACTTACTGGGCCGGGTGGATTGGCTTTCGAGCATTCTCCAACAATTATTGGCTTCTCCGTAACTCCAGTGAAGAAACGAGACAAGCGCAATAGCACTGTCTCATCAGATATCTGCTCCGGTGAATGTTGGCGGTCGTTACGGACCGATTTCCGACCTCCAACCGAGTATAAAATAAGTACAATGGAACCAAAGACCATAGCTATAGGGTCTATCACTGACTATTTCCACGAGTTTTGGTGATTGTCCATTGTGCAGGTATACGATGGAGAAATACGTGCTAAAGGGGTCGCAATTGACCGATTCGGCCAAAAGACATGATTCGGCCGGTTACCCCGTTAGCCGTGCATGACACCGGGGACCATCCACATCAACAATGACCGAGCAGTGACACCACATGACACGTGGGCGACCGCCACCTCATCCTGGGCCAGCACAACATGAAGGCCAAGCACCAGAAGTCAGCCCAAGGGGTCCACCAGGCAGAGGCGGTGCTGGGGAGGCCGGCCAAAGGCCAGGCCCAGTTCGGCCGAACCGCCCCCAGCTAGGAACCACCTCCATAGGTGCAATCCTGGCCCTTGGAGCAGAAGGCGGTGCATCCACTGGTTCTGCCGAACCGGAGGATTCGGCTGAACCAGGATCTTCGGCCGAAGGCCCGGCACCGACCTCCCAGCTTGCTTGGCCAGTGCTCCACCTCAAACCGACCCTAGCCACTATAAATTGAGGCCCTGGTCACCTGCAAGACACACAACACTTGAGATTAGGCATTAGCGAAGCTCTACCACTTGTATCAATAGAAGATAGGGAGAGAGGAGAGGTGAGCGTCCCGGAGAGGAGCCGGAGTGTCGGCCCCTCTTCCCGCCGTACCACTACGGATGCGGCTCCGCTTCGAGTGACATCCGGGTCGTGTCTGGTAACTCTTGTATCTCTTTCTTATTAATTGAGCATTCAGTTCTTACTTTTATATGCTTGCTGGTTCTTTGTTGAATGCTTAATTGATTGGTATAACTGTATACTGGTTGCTTAGCTTGGGTGCTTATCTTTCTATAGGAGATAAGTATTAGTCGACTAGTATAGGCACGGTGCCTAGACTTGCGGTTAACTTAGTTTGCACCCGATTCAATGAACGTGTGGTACCCGTTAGGTGGTGACAGTCCTATACGGCCTTTGTAATCCATCTCGTTAGTCTCGGCCTGTAGGATCCCCCAGTGTGGAGCTGGTGGCACCCCTTCTCATCCCTATCTGCGTGTCACTGGTGTCCATTGTCCCGAAGTAAGTATCTATCTGTATCCTCTGATCTGCTCGATCAATTAGTAGAGTACCGCTTTCAGACTCGTACCCTCTCTACCCTCCTAGTGCCCTTACTATCTATTTGTTGTTGTCATCCACTCCATCCATTCCGTTCATTCCACTCCATCTACCTAGGACAACTTAGTTTAGAATTAGTTCACTTCTCGTTCCTCGTGGAAATCGATACCCTGGAATACTCCTGGGTGAAAGTTACATCGGTATTCGTCCGCTTGCGGATTTATCTGTAGGTCGTAAGGAGTGCCAACAGTGAAGGATTTGAGTTGCCGATGTACTCGTAACCGAGTGTATTTCTCTTCTGGAGTTGTTGCACCGTTCGCTTTAAAAAGCTAAAGGCGATTCTGACTCCAAAGAGCCCTTGATTCTTCAAAGATTTAACCCGCTTTGTCAAAGCGGGTACTTCCTCAGCCTCCTCAGAAGTTGGTTTGTTGTTCCACTTGGATAAATCCCTCGGGTGCCACCCATCTTTGGTTGGACAACTTTGTCCATGGTTACTTGCTGAAGAGCACAAAATTATAGGGATTAACCAAGGCATTACAAAGAATTGAATATACTGCACAAGTAGTCATATTTTGACTTACCAATAACAACCCACTCGGACTTCCAGTCTCCACAAGAATTCTTGATGGGTATTTCAAACCATTGATCTTTCATTGTTTGGCGGAACTGGATGCGGGCTCCACTGACTACTTCTGTTCATTGTAGGGTGGGCTGTGGCTTGATATGGTATAAGGTTCGGAAGAGAGCAAGATTAGGCTCGACGCCAAGGAATGCTTCGTGCGCGTGTACAAAGAATGCGGTGTGCAGAATCCCATTGGGATTAAGATGATGTAATTGAAGGCTATAGAAGTCGAGAAGCGAACGAAAGAAGGGGGGAATAGGAAGACCCACTCCACACTCGCAGAAAGTGATAAAAATAGGAATTTCGTGGGTATCTTTAGTGTGAAATTGCTGGTCTTTGCATGATTTCCATTGTAAGGTATCCGCGGAAAGAAGCAAACCTTGAGTCACAAAGAGATTGCAGATCATCGGTAGAGGCTGTGCACCACTTCTACGCATCGCCTAGTGATGGATGAGTGTTGGATTGAGGATTGACAGTTGGATCTACAAGCGACACCTTCTTCCAGAAGGTCTTCCTCTCTGCAAGCTTCGGCACACTCGCCGCTTCATCCTTGTTCTTCATGGCGCCCTTCTTCTGCCCCATTGTGGTTGAGCGAGTCAACACCTTGGATTTATATCGCATTCACTAAGTGTAGAGGCTCGGGGGCTGGGCAAAGGCTCAGGGGCTAAAATGCTCAAGCTCAAATGAATGATAGCATAAGGATCACGAAGATGAGTTTTTTACTGGATATTTATAATAAGCAGTTAGGGTTACTGTGCGTCACAGTAAAAAATGCGGCGCATCAAATTCCTCTATTAAGGGTGGCTATTTCGGGATAACATTCTTAACTAATCATTGACGTCGAGATTCTCGGAAGATTCCAAGATTTGCGCAGATTTGTTGAAGATTTCCTTGATCTTTAAATCAAAGATATTTAATTTAAAGATCGGGGGCTATTGGTGAATATTCGGGGATTCAATTTTTGAGATTTACGGCTTAATCCAAGTGAAGACCTTCGACTAGTTTTAACAAAACTACTCGAAGCCCGGGAGCTACACCCAATGGGTGCACCTAGTCGGTGCACACCATTGAACTACTGTGTATGAAGATAGAAGACTATTTTGAACCTTTGACTACTTAAAAAGTAGTCTAAGGCTTTGGGCTACACCTATTGGGTGCATCAAAGATGCACTCTAACTACTCGAATCATCAAGAAGACGAGGCCGTGAAGATGTTAAAGCAGATTCAAGACTTGAAGCAAAAGCGCAAGATGCTCGGGGGCTTGTGGGACCAGGATCACTAGGGCCACTCACGTATGGGACTATACTACTCGGTAGAGTAGTTTGACCCGACTACTCCATGAAGCAGTCGGCTATGGTGCAATATGGCATAGTTGACTCAGAGAACTAGTCGTGTACTCTTAGGAGACTCCCCAAAGTAACATGTTGTAATAATCCTTGTTGTATACGACTAGGATCATGTAACTGACTTGTAACTCTGCTTCCCGTGTATATAAGGCAGAGCAGGGACCCCTTCAAAACAACTCAACTCATACGCAAGGCAATTAAGCATAGAGGATGTAGGGTATTACGCAATTTGGGGCCCGAACCTGTCTAAATCTTTGTCTCATGTGTACACCATCGTTCCTAGAACTCGTAGAGACCCACGATAACTACTATCTGAGATACCCCTAGACATATACGCCAAAGATAAATCTTTGACAAATGCCATGCTAATCTTACTTGTTCCCGAAAACCCGCTTGGTGCCAATCACATTTTGCTTAGGCCTTGGGACCAGCTCCCAAACTTCACTTGTTGTAAAGTTGTTCAATTCTTCTTGCATGGCAATGACCCAATCCGCAACACCAAGAGGATCTTCGACCTTGAGAGGTTCCAAAGAGGAAAGAAATGAGTAACATTTACAAAAAATTTGCTAAACGTGAATGAGTAGTTACCCCTCTTTGGATGCTCCCAAGAATATTATCAACAGGATGACCCCGTTGGACATTTTGATGAACTCTTGGGTGAGAAAATGTTGATTGACGTTGAATAGGTCCATCATTATCGTCTTTATCATGAGAGTCATCAACTTGAGTATTATCTCCTTAAACTCCCCCTTGATCATTGCCATGATTATGATCGTCGCCATGAACTTGATCTTGACATTTGAGAGGAGCTTGATGGTTCAACTCTTGTTGATGATGATGAATCAACACTAAAATTAATATCTGGAACTTGAGCTTGCACTTGATCTTCCACTTGAGCTTCATGAGTTCTCACTTCACCTAGTCCCATCCTCATGATGGATTGACTTAGAGGTTCTTCATTTACAAGGTCTTTTTGAACTTGCTCTACCTGAGAGCCGTTTGATTTATCAAATTTCACATCTACCATAAATTCAACACAACTGGTGGTTTTGTTGAAGACGTGATAGGCGTGTTCGTTAGTTCCATAACCAAGTAGAAAACATTCATCAACCTTAGGTGCAAACCTGGAGCTTTTGGCCTTCTTGTTAAGAATTTAACATTTGCAACAAAAAACTCTAAAGTAATGCACCTTTGGTTTGTTACTAGTGAAAATCTCATATGGAGTCTTGTGGAGGTGATGATGAAGGTAGAGGTGATTTGAGGCATGGCAAGCCGTGTTGATCGTCTCGGCCCAAAAGATATCCGGAGTCTTGTATTCATCAAGCATGGTTCTTGCCATTTAATCAAAGTCTGATTCTTCCTCTCAACAATGTCATTTTGTTGAGGTGTATATGGGGCGGAGAGTTCATGCTTGATGTCTTCATCAAGAAAATCTTCAACAATGAGATTTCTAAACTCTGAGCCATTGTCACTTCTTATACGCTTAACTTTGAATTCAAACTCATTTTGTGCTCTTCTAATAAACTTCTTGATAACCCCTTGAGCTTCAATCTTGTCTTGTAGAAAGAATACCCAAGTATATCGAGAGAAATCATCCACAATGACAAGACCATATTTATTCCCTCCAATACTAATATAAGCAATAGGGCCAAACAAATCCATGTGAAGCAACTTTAAAGGTCTTGAACTATTCAATATGTTCTTAGGTGGATAAGGAGCACCAACTTGCTTCGCAGCTTGATAAGCGCTACACAAACCTATCTTTCTCAAACAAAACATTTGTTATTCCTAGGATGTGTTTATTCTTTTTAAGTTTGGTCAAGTTCCTAATGCTAACATAGGCTAGCCAACGATGTCAAAGCCAACTGAATCTAGATTTTGCCACTAAACAAGTCTTCGGGTCCACTTTAGTGGTTGTGAAATCAACCAAGTAAAGTTTTCCCTTAAGTTGACCTGTAAAAACAATAGAGGAATCCTCCCTTCTTAGGATGCTCACACCCTCATTAGTAAAGAGACAATTTTAGTCATTCTCACAAAGTTGTGACACCAACAACAAATTTTATCCCAAGGAATCAACCAAATAAATATTGGAAAGAGATGAATCATTTGAGATAGCAATTTCACCTTGGCCTACAACATCAACATGATTGTTGTCACCAAATGTTATCTTTTCAATAGGTAAGTCATATTCTTCCAACTCGGCAAACATATTCTTCTCTCTGGTCATATGATTTGAACATTCATTATCAAGCAATCATGAAGGTCCACCGGAGGAATATGCCTACAAAACAAGTTTAAACCTTCGATTTAGGTACTCAAATGAAGTTGGGTCCTTGAGTGTTAGAACACGACATCCTGGGCACCCAAACACTTCTCATCATCTTCTTTACATTAGCACCAACATATTTCACCATCATCTTCCCATTGTGATCCCACATAACCGTGTAATCAATGGTGTAGCTGGGAGATGGTTTGTTCTCAATAATCTTTTCATTCTTCTTGCCCTTGGTTGAGACCTTAGCACCCTTGCTAGGTGCCTCAACAATAGACCTTGGACACACCATGAGCAATGTTCATCAAATCTAAAAGGTTGGTACCTTTCTTGAACAATGGCACTTCATGACATTTCAACATTCTTGTACCATTTGCTCTTCCACCTCTAGTGAATCCAAGTCCATCCTTGATACTAGGATATCTTTTGGCTTTATATGTCATATGGGTTTCAAACTCACTCTTACCTTTAACATTTTCTTCACCAACCACCTTGGTCAACTCTTTGATTTGAGGATCGTTATATTTGACTTTCTCTTCTAGCTTTGAAAGGTTAGTAACACAAGCATTTACATCAATCTTATAACATCTTCAGCAACCTTCACTAGTAGAGACATTGGAATCAAGAGTTGTCTTGGAGTTGGTTTTGGTTCTTTCTCAAAGAGTGCCAAAGTTAACATCAAAGTCTTTGTATTTCACCACTAGGATTGAATGCCTTTCTTGAAGCTCATTATGAGCATTCTTTAGATTGACAACATAGTCATTTGTCAAGGATAATTCCTTATACATCCTCTCATGTGAGTCATTGGCAAGTGACAAGTCACATGTCAACTTCTCAACTTTAACCCTCTCCTCAACTAGAGTCTCCTCAAGGGCAAGATTTCTCTCCTTCTCAAGGATGAGAAATTTTTCTTGCCTATCAAGAGATTCCTTTCTCTTTTCCAATTTCTCTATTAGCTTTTTAATTTTTTATAACCCTTTATGACAAACTTATTTATCATGTTTCTCTCATGTTCGGCTTCCTCTTCATCTAAGTATTTTTCTATGTCACTATATGTTGAAGGAATGGATAATGGAGGAGCGGTAGTATTTAATAACTTGGTCCCTTGAGCCATGAGGCACATGGGAGAATCATCATCATTATCATAGTAGTTGTTGAAGAGCCTCGGTGTTGGTGTAGGGGCTTGAATGGCGAGAGTTACCACTTCTTCATTGTCGAAGTCATCACTAGAATCCCAACCTTCACCAACATGAGCATATCCATTCTTCTACTTGTACTCCTTGCTCTTCTCCTTATACTTCTTCTCTTTGTCATAGTACTTGTCTTTTGACTTCTTGTCTTCATTGTCGCTCTTCTGATGAGGACAATCGACAATGTAATGGCCCTTCTCACCACACTCATAGCATCTTCTTTGAGAAACCGGCTTCTTGTCACTTCGTCTGTTCATGAACCTCTTGGAGTTCTTCATCATCATAACGGTTTCTTCATTTGTGCTATCATTCTCACTTGAGTCTTCCTTCTTCTTAGACTTTGATGGCTTCTCTCTAGACTCAACTTTCTTGCTTGGTTTGGCGTTGAGAGCAATAGCCTTGACTTTGTTTGGCTCAATTGACTTGGCTACATCCATGTTGTTCATCTCATGGTATTGCAAAATGTTGAACAATTTCATGGGTAGAATTCTTTTGAACTTGCTCTTGTCTCTAATCATGGTGGCTAGCATTGGGTTCTTTGGAGCATATGCCCTAAGCACCTTCTTGGTGACTATGTGTTTATCTCAATCCTTGCTACCAAGCATTCTTATCTCGATCACAAGAAGCTTTAACCGATAATGCATTTCTTGAAGAGTCTCGTCCTTCTTCATGACAAATGCTTCTAGCTCTCCTTGAAGAAGATCAATCTTGCCTTTTCCTAACCACATCCACCCCTTCATTACACAATTGGAGAGTATCCCAAATGTCCTTTGCAACTTCACGCCCTCTTATCTTGTTGTATTTATAGGAGCTTGGAGAGCTCCTAAGTACCATCACGGCTTGAGCGTTGTAGAAGAGGTCATGCTCTTGCTCCTTCTTGTGAGGTAGCTTGGCGTTCTTGTCAACACCTACAACCATAATAGTCCAAAGAGAATGATGAAGACCATATAGATACATTTTCATGTCATCACTCCAACGAGCATAGTCACTCCCATCGAAGTGAGGGACTTTGCCTATTGGAACCAATGTGAAAGCAAGATTAGAGGGAACAAAAGATTTTTGAGAGGAGGAGGTCTCATACGTGTGAGACACAAAGTGAAGTCCATCAAGAACATCTTTCTCTTTCAATTTCTTCTTGAGAAGTTTTTGAGCCTTCTTCTTGGCTTTCTCTAAAATTTTATTTTTCATCTTCTCTCTTCGATTCTTCTTCTTCACTTCTTCATTTAAACTTTCATCGACATCGCTTATTGCAAGGTCATCATCACTTGAGCATGTATCCACAATCAAAGGAGGGTCTTCTTTGATACCGGAAGCACCGACACCGGAGTCGCCCCCTAGAGTTGCCATAGTGTTTTTCGCTTACCAGTTAAGCCTTAGTCAGGGGATTAGGCTCTGATACCAATTGAAATGACCAACATTAGGCCTAGAGGGGGTCAATAGGCCCTGTAATAAAATTCTACAGATTCTTCTTGAAAATCTGTAACATGTCGGATGATCCGACGCGGTCTCGGATCTTCTAGCTAGGAAGATCCGACACTGTGTAGGACCTTTCGATAGAGAATAAAACTAATTCCGAGATTCAAAAATCACTAACCCGTAGAAGATTCTACTTGAATAGAAAGTTGACAAATGACGTATAAAGCCCTCTAGATATGATATACACAAGAGTACAATAACTAGCAAGTAGATCGGATCAAATCGAGCTCAAGAACAAGTAAGCACACAGAGACAAAATATTTACTTCCAAAGTTCACTCCACAAAGGAGCTACATCTCTGTTGAGAAGCTCACAAAGAGCCCGGCTGTCACTAGCCCCAAGTCTCTCTCAATCAACCACAAAGGAGGATTGAGTTACTTACTATTGCTCTCACAAAAAGAGGGGTAATACAAATGTTCCGGTGCTCAAACCACAAAGGAATGGGAGCTACCAGTGACGCCTAACCGTCTAGGAGCAAAGCTCCAAGAATAACAAACGTGAATCAACGAATCAAGGATGCTTCAAGTGCTTCAAGAGATGAACAAGTGGAAGCTCACAAAGTGCTATTGCCTCACACCTCAAATCTTCTCTCTCACTCAAACCCTAGGTAAATCTTTGCAAGAATCAAGCTTTGGGAAGGAGTAGAGGAGTGAAATGAATGCTCAAGAGGTGTGTTAGGTCGTAAGAAGCATCAACAATGAGTGTGGGAGGTGAGGGGGTATTTATACCAACCTCCCAAAATATGACTGTTATGTGCTCTACGAAGGGGTATCGGATCTTCCAGTGAGTAACAAATCATTGTCAGAAAACCCCAGCATCGGATCTTCCGACTGACAGTTGGATCTTCTAATGTCCAATATCCGACACACATATCGGATCATCCAGCCCGGAGAAAAACGAAACTGAGCCAGTCGGAACTTCCGGCCTATGGATCGGAGCTTGCATAGACCACACTCAAGCACTAAAAAACGCTAAGTCATGGAAGATCCGACGCAAGGTCTAGATCTTCTGATGGCCAAAGACTTGAAACCGAGCGGGCCGAAACTTCTAGGTCGGATCTTCCGGCCTAAGTTCCGTCCATGTTGAAAACTGTGAGTGAGGCCCTTTTTTGTGTCTCTCATGGGAATTGTCATCTCAATTTAAGCAATTTAACAACCAAGATTAATCAAGTACGTCCCTCTTGATAGTACGGTGGTCCTATACTCAAATTCAAACCATATACAAATTTGAATCCACCACCATAAGAATATGAATTGGGGACCTTCCTTTCATCTTTTCTTTTCTTTCCTTTTTTATTTTTTTCCTGCGCACTCATTCAACGCATTATATCCAAAATTCTATTGTCATTAATCACCAAAATTGATTAAGTGCCTAGATGCACTTTCAGGATGTAGCTCGCTCCTTACATTCATCTGTCGTAGGTCCAACCTAGTTTCTAGCGAATATATTCCATTGCCCTTCATGGCCATTACTGTTCCTTGATTGCTTTCTGTCACATGTTTTGTTAAGTGCATGCCATCTAGTGCACGTCGAATAGTCAAGAATCGTTATAATAAGGTAGTTTGTAGAGCAAACACCTCTTTTTGAACACAGAGCCGGTCGGTGTGGGTACACTTCATTCACCCTTTCCAAGGACACTTGCTATTTTAAATATTTGTTCGCCATCGTGGAACATTGGAGTTGAGCAATTCTCAATTGTCCCATTACTGGCAATATGAGTGATTTGTGGGAAGGAACCGACGATGACCCATGTAGATCATCTTCTTGCTATTGCTCAACCATGTGGCGTCAGTGGCGTGCACGCACACCACACATCCATTGTATCCCTTTCATAACATGAACAGACAAGCAACCAAGAATGGGTTGGTCTGTGATTGTTACAAATAGCAGTGCTCCGAATTTGAAGTGTTTTATCTTGTACTCACCCCAGACCTTGACATCCTTAGTCCACAATGTCATAAGATCATCCATTGATGGTTGCGGATACACATATATATCATTGCCAGTTTGCATGGGCCCTTGGATTAGTACCGACATCATAATGTACGTCTGTTGCATTCACAACCAAGGCGGGAGGTTGTATATGCATAGGGTCATGGGTTAAATGTTGTGTTAGCTACTAACCATCTTAAGAGGACACATCTCATCTGTACCAACCCAATTCTTATATTCCTTACCTCCTTGGTCCATGTTTTCGTATATTTAAAATCGACAGCCCTCAACTGCGAAGCATCAGGTAGGTACCTAAAAGTACCATCATTCAAATGGTATTCAACAAGCCACCGCATAAGCTTCAATGTCTTTGCATTAACCAACAGCCATTCCCACCAGGGAATTATTGGGAAACACTAACATACTTTCGCGGCTTTCTAGTTGCATTCCATTGCTTTAGTGGATGCACACTTATATCGTGAAGCTTTGCACACTGGACACTCATCCAAGTCTTCATAGTCACCATGGTACAAGATGCAATTATTGGGGCATGCATGGAATTTTTTGACTTCAAGGCTTATTTGGCAAATCATTTGCTTTGCATTGTAGGTGTTCTTAGGCAATTCATTCGGGTTTTCAAGCATTTTATGCAGAAGAGTTAACAAATTATCGAAACATTTGTCTGATAACCCGTTACTTGACTTCATATCTAACAGCCTTAGGCTAGCTTCCAATTTATTTATGGTACAGCCTTTGAACAACAGTATCTTTGCATCCTTTCTCGTCTTCTCCAACATTTCAAGGTTTTTTGCACCAAGGAAATATATCTCCCCATCTGCAATCATCCGGTCTAGGCCATCTAAGATAGAATCTGGCACACCCAGATTTCAAAACAAAACTAGATGCACACCGTATGTATGCTAGGATCACTTTTTAAGTATACTGTAAACCAATAGTGAATAACAGATACAATATCATATAAATAATATAAATGTCTTACGAGTCTATCAGAGTTATACAACATATCCTGGAAATAAAGGCTTCAAACTTCACAGGCAATCGACTGGGGGTTGCGTACACTTAGAACTCAGCATCACTTTCATAAATCTTCACACATGTTCTTCCTCCGAGCAGCAGTTAGCAAGCTTGAGTATATTTATGGTTGGTGCTTAGCAAGATCACAATAAATAACTAGAGAACACATTATTATCAACTTTAAGTAAATTAATCATATGAGGGTCCAGACTGCTCTTGACCATGAGCACGGCTGATATATCAGTTTTATACTCTGTCGAGGTTGTGCACTTTTACCACAAGAAGTTGGCCAACCCTCTTAAATCACACTATCGATGTGTGACCGCATAGGGACACTACGAGTTCTTTACAAAGAATCACTCGATGTATGTGTTGGTCCCTTTCCTTGCTACTATATTGGAAAGCAGTCCTTCCTCATCTGCGCCTTATACACAAACAAGACCGGTATCCATCGGCACGTTCCAATATAGTACCGACACAACAAAGAGATCATCTAATTAATTGGTCACGAGCGGAGCCCACTAGTCTTGTGGTTAAATTGTTTTCCCGGGTCGTCGATCCATGTTCCATTAAAATCATTATGATGTAAATAAGCATAGATAAAAGGATGGTTAGGGACACTTGCCTTTCTTCAAATATTAGCTGCTCACAATCTTTACATTCTTTATTCTTGGAATCTCTCGAACCACGTTACTTCTAATCCCAACAGTCAACCACAAGGATCCACAACAAACATACAAGCAAATAAATAAAATAAATTAAAACAATATACCAATCATCATGAACAAAACTAAAGAAACACTTTAAAATATTGTACACATTACTACGATCATGTGAGTGAAATAATCATTAAAATCAGAGTTAAAATAAGAAAATTAGAACCGAGACTAATATACTATTAGCCCCGGTTTTATTGTCTACCGAGAAAAATAAAAAGGACTCATTTCTACTAATGAATTCGACGTTGGTGAGGATTTCTGCAGCTGCTCTAACACAACGGCGTGTGACGGCAGACGGCCGGCGCAGCCCTCCTGGCCACCAGGGACATGGACGGCAGCGTGGTGCGGCAACGGCCAGAGGCAATGGGTGGCATACAGGCAGCTTTTGGCTTCGACGATGCAGGCGGGGCGGCTTTGGTTTTTGGCGCTCCTGGCTCCTAAACTAACTAGGCTCCAGGGCTGCTGCTCGTTGTTTATACAAGTCGCGTCGTGGGCCAAACTAGCTGCGCTAGGAAATCAATGTCCAATTCATGTTCACATCGTGTGCAGCTAACATAAAGAAAAGTGTAAAATACATGGTAGTTTCTAAATACGTATCAAGGTATCACCTAGATCTCTAAACTCTCAAAAAAAATTATGTCATTTAACTTGTCCCGATGTGTCATCTAGGTTTCTAAACTCTTAAAATATATTTTTAATCAAACTTGCGCAGGAGTGTCATCCACATCCATAAACTCTTAAAATAAATTTTCATAAACTTGTCACGGTTATCATGATGAGCCCAAACACACTAGAAGATTAGGACTCCACCTTATTATCACACTAGATATCTCTTTTTTCGCCACATTCTGAGAGTTTGGGGACCTAGATGACACACTGAGACAAGTTCATGAACTTGAAATTAATTTTTCAAAGATTGGAAACCTAGATGACACACTTAGATAGGCAAGTTTGGAGATCTAAAAATACATTTTAAGAGTTTAGAAATTTAAAAATACATTTTAAGAGTTCGGGGATCTAAATGACATGGCATAATAAATTTAGAGATCGTTGGTGTATTTTACTCTAACGAAAACGCATCCTGCTTGACCAGCTTGCAGGCGTGGGCCAAAATAGGAAGGAAACGGGAAGGCTCAAAGGTGTGCAGAGAAGTGCCGTGCGGCGGCTGATCTCAAATTCGTGATCTCTAGATCCTATTTGATAGAAGCTTCTCGGTATCTACTAGGCCACACGGCCCTGAGAAGCAAAACGTACGTAATTTCTGAAAATCCGAAACGGCTTGTAGCCATCGGACTCGCAGGTCGGCAAAGCTCATAACGAAAGCCGATGGGGCACGACTAAGGATGGAAATAGATGAGGATACTTATATCTACTTTATAATCTAACTTGATTCTAGTTAATTTTAGTTTAATTTAGTAGTATTTTTATTTAGTTTTAATTAACTCTGGTCCTGATAATTTTTAGTATAAAATCTTGAACCATTTAGCATATCTAGGCAGGACCGCCGCGACGGTTGATGCTTTATTCAGGGCACTGCACAGGGCTGCAGACAAATGAGACCATGGATGTGTACAACTAATCCTGCGGCTTCCACACAAAGTTGCAGATTCGCAGTCACCAGAGGCAACATATTAATGGACTAAGGCAAGGAAACGTAGAAGCATCCATGGACATGGGATAACGAGTCAAAGTCCACTCAGCAGGCGTGGGGCCACCACCAGCCACGTGTGTTCTCAGTACGATCGAGGAGAGGAGGATCGAACGCGCTATAGCTGCAAATTGCAATGATGCAACAACAGTCAACATATAAACAAGTCAAAGTATTTTCCAAGTCTACGACGGGGTAGAGCATCCACCTCCGTTGCTGACTTGCTGTGCATCCACGGACCACGGTAGTGCGATCCGTAACCATTCATATGCCATTTTTGGTACCTCATTGGAGCACCATGGCGTCATCGACATCCCGCAGCGGCCGCGGCCTTGCCGTCCTCACCGTGGTGGTGACGAGCCTCACCGTGGCTACCAGCAAGGACACCACGAACCCGTTCAGGTGGCTCGACTGCCCCTCGCCGCCGCCGTCGCCGTCCTCCATCAACGACACCTTCATGTCCCCCAACGTGCTCGCGCTACTGGACGCGCTCCCGTCCGCCGCCGCACCGACGGGGTTCGCGTCTCTCTCCCGCGGCGGCGACGGAGCCGATGACCTCGCCGTCGTCCGGGGCCTCTGCCGCGGCGACTCCGCGCCGGGCGACTGCACCGGATGCCTTCACCAGGCCGTGCTCCACATCAAAAGACACTGCAGCAATGAGTCCACCGCCTACGAGGAAGACTTCCGGCAGGGGCTCCACAGCGGCCTGAACGTCTCCGGCACGCACAAAATGGAAGTCTACAACTTCAACTCTCTCATTGGATATGTTCACCATCTCCCATCGCGCCGTCCACGGCGGCTCGTCGGAGATGCCGATGTTCGCGACAGGGGAAGCGGTGCTCGAACGCGGGCGCGGGGCACCCAACGGCACCATGTGCGGGATGGTGCAGTGCATGAGGGACGGGACGGCATCGGATTGCGCCCTGTGCCTGTGGAACTCGATGGACCCAGCTGTTGGCTGGGTGGTGCTGGGCTACAACTGCTATATGCGCTTGGAGTTCTACGCCTACTGTAATCTCGCGCTAGATGTGCCGTTGACTGAGGCTCCGCCGCCTCCAGCTCCGGATCCAGCACCAGCTCCGACGTCAAGCTTCTTGTCTAGCGTCGGAGAAGGACATAGTGAGCTTCCTCGTCCTAACTTCTGATTTATCTTCAAATAATGTTGGGGATTACAGTCGGCAAATTGTATTTGTTGGTGATATGCCCAAGAGTCGTCATCACAATGCGGTTTAAAGGCCCAAGAGGATACTGATCCAAGAGGGATTATGGTTACTAATGGGCCTATGAGATAGAAGCTCATTAGTACGTCCTATATATATACGAGGGTGGGGCTATAGGGGCAAGATGACTTAATAGCCGCGCTCACCCTAGCCGCCGCCTCCTCCTCTCTCTCGGCCGCCGCCCTTGCCGTGCGTGCGGTGCTAGCACACCGACGCCCGACGTTCCATCCCCGTACATGTGGACTCCGTGGAGGCGCTGCTGCGACTGCTACGCTGATCGGCTGCTGGGATCAAGGACGAGGAGCTCGGTTCGTGGGATGTGATCGACTACTTTCTCTACATCGACGCGCGACTTCTTCCGCTGCGCTGCACGTCTAGTGGTAATGATCTATGATCTTCTACTCGCAAGTATCTTGGGTGTATGCGGTAGTGATGCTAGCGTAGCCTACCTGTTTCCCTTCAGTGGTATCAGAGCCATCTTGCGTAGTTTTTGGTCTGGATCATTAGCATATAGGTAATATGTTGTTGTAGTAGATTGGATCTATTACTTTTGCACGGTTTGATTAGATCAATTGGTCATAAGGGGTTAAAACTGGAGCGAGTTGATTGCGCGGCATGTGACCAAAAAGATTAGTTCGTGTTCTTTCTCTGTTGTGCATACGACATGTCCCTACCGGCTGGAATCACCATTAGGGACTGACTGTGTGCATAGTTAGCTGACTGAACCAACAGATCGAGGTCATATGTAGATGCAGTATTCTCAAGTGCAAAGTTTGCACGGTCAATGTGATTGACCTAGTGAAAATTGAGGCATTATGAATGACTCGGATTTGTGGTGATGCGATCACTCCGATGAGATTTTCATAAGGATTCCATAGATGCAATCTGTGTAAATTCGGTGAGGTTTTCTCGCTATAGCGGCTTCCTAAGCGCTACTTTGGCAGAACACGTCATACGCCTAACTCATTTTTGTAGGGTATGATGTGAATGGTATGGCCTCAATGTCATGTGATGATTTGTGCAGCCTGCGTGTCGCAAGTTAACACACCCGGGTTAAGGTTGCACCATTATTGTATAACGACCTGCGTGACGACTTGTGTTGCTTGAATCCTCATGTAATTATTTCACTAGCTATTAGATGTAGTAGCTTAGTATCTTTTCATGGAGACTTCAATCATGATGGCGATGATGATCACCACAATACAGGATGGATGGCAATGGAGGTCACATTGAAGCCATGGCGATGGAGCCCATTGTGATGCAAGAGGCCATACTATTCACAATATAATATGATTATATGACTGTGATGTTTATTTTCCTGTCATATTATTCTTTCATGCTTTTACATATGGCGGATGTTTTAATCATGATAGAATAGCTTCCCTCGGAAAAAGTTGAGTTTTTTTATGTCTTTTACCAATAGCTGCACCTATAAACTTTGATCGTTGTGTGGTATGTTTACCAAAGTAGAGTACCCTCAGCTATCTCTTTTGTATAGGGTGGATGTCGGACATTCACAAGCATAGTATTGGTTTACTCACCAAAGCTATCAAAACAGTTTTGGGCTTTAAGGCATAGGGTTGGGGCTAGGGCATTGGATGCCACCCAACGAACAAGAGTCGTATAGAGATATGATTAGCAATTTGTTGCTTACCTGTATCACTACTTTTCTAGCTGTGATGCTAAAGCTCACTAGGATTTTAGTGATTATGGATCTTGAACCACTATATGTCATTAAAGGGAAGATGACTTAGATATAGTCGGTTGTCTTTTGTTAAATCAGTTAATGAAAGTCTTTACATAAACTTAGTGCTGAAATCTTGCCTTACTTTAATGTTGTAGATCATGTCTGCCAGTAACAATTCCGTTTTCAACTTGTGTTATGTTCTCAACCTGAGAATTATTAAATAGAACAAACTTTATTGATTGGTACCGCAACCTGAGAATTGTTCTCAGACAAGAGAAAAAGGAGTATGTTCTTGAGCAGCCATATCCTAATGATCTCCCTGACAATGCAAATGCTACTGATCGCAGAGCTTATGAGAAGCACTCCAATGACTCACTTGATGCCATCTGTCTGATACTCGCCACCATGTCCACTGATCTGCAGAAGTAGTATGAGCATACTGATGCTCACACCATAATCGAGGGGCTGCGTGGGATGTTTCAGAACCAAGTTAGGACTAAGAGGTTCAATATCTCAAAGTCCTTGTTTGCGTGCAAGCTGCCAGAAGGTAGCCCGGTCAGTCCCCATGTGATCAAAATGATTGGTTACATTGAGACTTTGGACAGACTTGGTTCTGAACTTCACCATGACTTGGCTACTGATGTTATTCTCCAGTCGCTCCCGCCGAGCTATGAGCCTTTTATCTTGAACTTTCAGATGAATGGCTTGGATAAAACACTGAGTGAGTTACATGGGATGCTAAAGACGACAGAGGAGAGCATTAAGAAAAATCCCAATCATGTGATGATGATTCAGAAGGGGAACAAAAAAAGGAAGCGTTGGACGCCTCCTAAAGGTAAAGGCAAGGAAAAGAGTTCTAGTGGTGAGTCCTCGGGCTCTAAGCTAAAGCCAGCACCTAAGGCCAAATCTGGCCCTACTTCTGAGGATGAATGCTTCCACTGTCATGTAAAGGGACATTGGTCTAGGAACTGCAAGAAGTACTTGGAAGAAAAGAAGAAAAGAAGAAGAAGGGAAGTGAGACTTCCACTTCAGGTATAAATGTTATAGAAATAAATATTGCATTATCTTCTGGTGAATCATGGGTATTTGATACTGGATCGATGATTCACACTTGCAAATCGTTGCAGGGCCTAAGTGATACTAGAAGATTTGCAAGTGGCGAGTTGGACGTTCGTGTCGGCAATGGCGCAAAGGTTGCGGTGTTGGCGGTCGGCACCTACCACTTGTCTCTACCCTCCGGATTAGTTTTGGAATTAAATAATTGTTATTGCATTCCTGCTTTGAGCAAGAACATTATTTCTTCTTCATGTTTGGAAGAAGTTGATGGTTTTAAGATTGTAATTGAGAACAAACGTTGTTCTATTTTTTGCAATGGTATTTTCTATTCTCATTGTGCATTAGTGAATGGAGTATATGTTCTTGACCTTGAGGATAAATCTATTTGTAACATTAATACTAAGATGCTTAGACCGAATGATTTGAATCCCACTTTTATTTGGCATTGTCGCTTAGGTCATATAAATGAGAAGCGCATTGAACAACTCCATAAAGATGGATTGTTAAGCTCGTTTGATTTTGAATCATTCGACACATGTGAGTCTTGTTTGCTTGGAAAGATGACCAAAGCACTTTTCACTGGTCATAGTGAGAGGGCGAGTGACTTGTTGGGACTTGTACATACCGATGTATGTGGACCAATGAGCTCAATAGACAGAGATGATTTTCAGTACTTCATTACTTTCACTGATGACTTTAGTAGATATGGCTATATCTACTTAATGAGGCACAAGTATGAATCGTTTGAAAAGTTCAAAGAATTTCAGAATGAAGTACAAAATCAATTAGGCAAAACAATTAAATTTCTGCGATCTAATCGTGGAGAATATTTGAGCCTTGAATTTGGTGATCATTTGAAGCAATGTGGAATTGTTCCGTAGCTAACTCCGCCCGAAACGCCTCTATGGAATGGGATATCCGAACGGAGGAACCGAACCTTGTTGGACATGGTTAGGTCCATGATGAGCCAAGCTGATCTTCCATTGTCATTTTAGGGTTATGCTCTTGAAACTGCTGCGTTCACACTGAATAGGGTTCCAAGTAACTGTGTTAAGAAGACACCATATGAGATATGGACTGGGAAGCGTCCCGGATTATCTTTTTCTCAAAGTTTGGGGATGTGAGGCTTATTTTAAACGTTTGATGTCAGATAAGCTCACTCCAAAGTCAGACAAATGCTTCTTTGTGGGATATACTAGGGAAACCAAAGGATATTATTTTTACAATAAGGCGGAAGGCAAAGTGCTTGTCGCTCGCAATGGTGTTTTCTTAGAAAAGGAGTTTCTCTTAAAAGGATTCAGTGGGAGCAAGGTGCAACTTGAAGAAATTCAGGAAACGCCCGAAACTGTTTCAGCACCCACTGAAGATCCACGGGATGCGCAAGATGTTGCACAACCCGTAGTTGAGGCACCAGCCCCACGAAGGTCTATAAGGGCACGTCGCGCTACTGACAAGCTCAACCTCCTCATTACGGAGGAGCACCACGTATTAATGATGGAAAATGATGAGCCCTTGACCTACACGGAAGCAATGATGGGACCCAACTACGATAAATGGCTTGAAGCCATGGAATCCGAGTTAAAATCCATGCATGATAATCAAGTTTGGAACTTGGTCGATCAAATTGACAGTGTTAGACCTGTCGACTATAAGGGGATTTTGAAGAAAAAATTAGACATGGATGGAAATTTTCACATCTATAAGGCACGATTGGTGGCGAAAGGTTTCCGATAAATTCAAGGTGTTGACTATGAAGAAACCTTTTCGCCCGTCGCAATGCTAAAGTCTGTTCGGATTCTCCTAGCAATTGCCGCATATTATGACTATGAGATATAGCAAATGGATGTCAAAACTGCTTTCCTTAATGGACATCTAAGTGAGGATGTTTATATGACACAGCCTGAAGGTTTTGTCGATCCTAAAAATGCTGGGAAAATATGTAAGCTTCAGAGGTCCATCTATGGATTGAAGCAAGCATCTCGGAGTTGGAATATTCGTTTTGATGAAGTAGTCAAAGGGTTTGGCTTCATCAAGAATGAAGATGAGCCTTGTGTTTACAAAAAGGCTAGTGGGAGCGCACTTGTGTTTCTGGTCCTATATGTGGATGACATATTACTGATCGGAAATGATATTCCAATGCTTGAAGCTATTAAAACCTCATTGAAAAAGAGTTTTTCGATGAAGGATTTAGGAGAGGCGGCTAACATTCTGGGTATTAGGATATATAGAGATAGATCAAAAAGGCTAATTGGATTAAGCCAGGACACGTACATTGACAAGATATTGAATCGGTTCAATATGCAAGATTCCAAGATATGTTTCTTGCCAATGTCACATGGCATTGCTCTGAGCAAGAGTCAGTGTGCTACGACACCTGATGAGCAAAAGAGAATGAGTACAATTCCTTATGCTTCAGCCATAGGGTCGATCATGTATGCCATGCTTTGCACGCGTCCGGATGTTTCTTTTGCTCTAAGTGTCAGGAGCAGGTATAAGTCAGACTTTGGTGAAGCTCACTGAACAATTATAAAGAGTATTCTTAAGTACTTTAGAAGAACTAAGAATATGTTCCTAATATTTGGAGGCGAAGATGAGCTCGTTGTAAAGGGTTACACTGATGCTAGTTTTCAAACAGACAAAGATGACTCCCAATCGTAATCCGGTTTTGTTTTCTGCCTCAATGGTGGGGCAATGAGCTGGAAGAGTTCCAAGCAAGATACGGTGGCTGATTCGACGACAGAGGCCGAGTATATTGCAGCTTTCGAAGCTGCAAAAGAAGCTATTTGGATCATGAAGTTTGTTTCTGATTTGGGTGTTGTTCCTAGTGCCTCCAGTCCAGTGGACCTCTATTGTGATAATAGTGGTGCCGTTGCACTAGCAAATGAGCCTAGAACAACTAATAAGTCCAGACATATACTGCGGAAGTATCACCTCATCCGTAACTTTGTTGAGAGAGGTGATGTGAAGGTTTGCAAGGTGCACACGGATTCAAACGTTGCTGATCCATTGACGAAGCCTCTCCCACAACCAAAGCATGAGGCACACATGAGATCTATGGGTATTAGATACTTACATCAGTGATTTCAGTGTGCGTGTGAGATTTTGTATCATAAGTATGTTTATGTAATAATGAATAATTGTTATTTGTTCCATGGATGATTATCTTTTACATTAATTATCAAGTATGTGACTTGTTCGTGAAACTTTTTGTTGACAATGATATGATTCTAAATTATCCCTAGTTTATGTCGTTATGTGAGACAACGACGTTGAAACTAGCACATGCATTAATTGATGATCATGTTTCACGGATCATGGATATGGAGATATCGGATTAATGATGTGGACACATGTTGGTGAACATGGTGTTGGATTGACCCACTCCAAAACAATGTTGGGATTGTTATATTTTATGTGCCATCAGTTGTTCTTGAGTGTTGTACCTACTGAATCCTCAGACCTGAGATCGCCATTGTTTCTCACTGTGTGTAGTGGTGCATCTTGGGGCTGCTAAACGCTACTACGTAACTGGGTAGTTACAAAAGTAGCTAACAGGTGTGTCATGAAACATGGAATGGGATGTGAGCGGATCAAGATGGAATTTGCCCCTCCTAGATAACGGGAGAGATATCTCTGGGCCCCTCGAGATAGTTGGATTGAAAAGTGCATGGCCATGCCAAAATGATTAAAGAGTTAATCATGATGACTAAAGGTTAGTTATGAAAAGAATCCACTATTAGATTGAGAGAATGGTCGAGCTATCACAAAGGTGGCACGCATCTCGCCTTGAGCTTGACAGGTATCGTGTGGCAAAGGGATTCGGTGTATGAGTATATCTAAGGTTCGGCCGATATAATGTTTATGTGTATATGTGTGTCACTATGCCCTGCTAGGTGCTGCTATTGACTTGTGATTCGGAAATGGTTTCCGGTCACGACCATCTACACATGAAGCTAACGGGTCACACACTTAAGGGGTTCGGAATGTTGGAAAGCTTGCCTGTATGATTGTCTCTAGTGCAAGTGTTGGATTGTTGGTGATATGCCCAAGAGCCCATCATCACAATACGTCTTAAAGGCCCAAGAGGATATTGATCCAAGAGGGATTAGGGTTACTAATGGGCCTATGAGATAGAAGCCCATTAGTACGCCCTATATATATACAAGGGAGGGGTTAAGGGGGCAAGATGACCTTATAGCCGCGCCCACCCTAGCTGCCGCCTCCTCCTCTCTCTCGGCCGCCGCCCTTGCCGTGCGTGCGGTGCTAGCACACCGACGCTCGGCGTTCCATCCCCGTACGTGTGGACTCCGTGGAGGCGCTGCTGCGACTGCTGCGCTGATCGGCTGCTGGGATCAAGGACAAGGAGCTCGGTTCGTTGGACATGATCGACTACTTCCTCTACATCGACGCGCGACTTCTTTCGCTGCGCTGCGCATCTAGTGGTAACGATCTATGATCTTCTACTCGCAAGTATCTTGGGTGTATGTGGTAGTGATGCTAGCGTAGCCTACTTGTTTCCCTTCAGTATTTGTCATCTCAATGTAATAAAAATGTTTGACTTTTTACATATTCGTCAATCTCATACACTCGGGCCAGGAAATGGAGGTTCTGTAGGAGCTATAGCAGGAGGAGTTGGTGGTGGCATTGCTGCCCTGCTCCTGGGTGTCGTTTTATATGGCGTGTCTTGTAGGCGAAGAACAGCGAAAAACGGCGGCGTGCTTCCATTTTCTGAAGATTCTACCCTACTTGATTATGATATTTTGGGCTCCTCTTTCTATGTATAATATTACCCTGTGACAGAAAGTTATTCTTTTAAGACAAAATAGTCATTTTGGTTCCCCAACTTTTTCCCAAAGTTTAAATTCGTCCCTCAACTTTTGAACCGGCCAACTTGGTCCCTCAACTTTCATTTTTGGGTCAAACTAGCCGTTGACCTGATGTGGTGCTTCATAATGTTATAGAAGTAATGTAAAAAGTCATTTTTGCCCTTGACTCCTTCTCATCTTCAATTTTTGTTGTATATAATTTCTAGCAAATAGAATGCAGTGAATTGAAAACAAAATAAATGTAACCTTCTGTGATATTTCCATTATGTTAAGTGTGACATCAAAAAGACTTACATAATTTATTGAATACTCTACTAGACCAAACTTCTAATTTATCTATAGACAATCGAGATCATATATCTCTAAAAAATAGTTTTAAATGTGAACCTGATGTGTTTTTACATCTAACTAATGCTACTAGTCAGCTCGAAGTACTTGCGCCCAATACATAACTGGATATGGTAGAAATTGAGGAGGGAAGGAAAGAGCCAAGGGCAAAAAGGACTTTTCGTATTAGCTTGATGCTAAGTATGTACTGCCACACCAGCACAAGGACCAATTTGACCCAATAACGAAAGTTAGAGGACTATATTGACCAATCTGAAAGTTGAGGGACGAACTTAACCTTTAGTACGAAGTTGAGGGACTGAAATGGCTATTTTATCTTCTTTTAACAGACAATTATTACCCAGAGACAGAGTGATTCTGTTTAACAAGCCTTCTTATTGACAATTACAATGGAGTAGAGTTTCTACAAACTTCTGAACTACAGCTATTTATTTTCTCCAGCTACTGCATCCTCCAAGGATAAAATTGCGCTGTCAAGCAGTCAATCTGACAGCGCCCCAGAAGTTACAGGAATTATTGTTGAAAAATCAGTAATGCTCTCATATGAAGAACTTTTTAGCGCGACACATGGATTTAGCATGAGTAATAAAATTTGGCAAGGTGGTCTTGGTGCTGTCTATGCTGAGCTCCGAGGCAAGTTCAAACTTTTCGTAGTTCCATGGATATTGTAAATGTATGAAGGTATGAGTACATCTTACCAACAAACAAACAAACATGTTTTTCCTACGTGGGTCTGCGGACAGAAATAGAAAAATGATATATTCTTTCATAAGACTTGTTTTGCCTTGGGTGTCTCCAGAAAGTTGCAATAAAGAAAATGAGTATGCAGGCTACAAATGAATTCCTTGCTGAGTTAAAGATTTTGACACATGTTCATCATATGAATCTGGTAAGTGATTACTTCTTTTGTTATTAGTTTTCTTTTCTGAAGTAGCGGATCAGATTTTTAGATTTTGCTCTTAGTTTTCTATTTTTGCTTTCCTTTTACTCTCACAATAGTAAATCAACATCATTAATGCTAGGAGAAATTGTTGTCTGCGGAATCTTTTTAGTGGAGGATTCAACATCAAATGCACATTATTCTGATGTGGTACACAGCAATTATTCTAATTTCAGTCTTTTGAAATTGTGTGTAATTATGTGCATTTGTTTATTTTGGCTGGATTGCATTACTCTCATAGTATCATTTAAATTCTAATTGCCCCCGACCAGAAAATGTTCTGATAGACTAAGGAACTTTATGTACACTTTAGGTATCCCTTGTTTTAGGAATTAAGAACTTTCAGGAGTACAATGGTTAGTGTTGTATGCCTAGAACATAAACCCCTTTTCACAGGGAATTAGTGCAACGAGTCTCAATATCTGTTCTGGACAAGAGTATGTGTTATATTACCCATTGATGATATGGCATCACACTTGTGCATGAAGATTGTGCGCATCAAAATGTTTCACCGCATTTAAATCAATGCTGAAAAAATATATGTGTCTCGCCTTTTATTTTATAGCTTGTATACCAGTCTTGCGGATTCTATTGTTGGTAGGAACATTCATGCAATTCTATTGTTGTGTTCGTTAAGGACAATTAATCCTTACATTATTCATTGTACTGTCATTTTCAATGTTTATTTCACACAGGTGCGCTTAATTGGTTACTGCATTAAGAGCTCTCTGTTCATTGTTTATGAGTATATTGCGAATGGGAACTTACGCCAGCTTTTGCGTGGAACTGGTGTGTAATGTGTAGCCTCTTAGATGGGATTTGTCTGTGCATGTTCTGATGTTTCCTGCAAATTAATCTTCGTACACATCCATATAGGTTATGAGCCTCTGTCTTGGGCTGCCAGGGTTCAAATTGCGCTAGATTCAGCAAGAGGTCTTGAGTACATTCATGAGCAAACTGTTCCAGTATACATACATCGGGATGTCAAATCAGCAAACATCTTGATAGACAAGAAGTACCGGGCAAAGGTTTGAATAGTTCATGCATTTTTAAATAAATGTTTCCCCTACCCTTCATGTAAATAATTATGTCTATAATCCAGGTTGCAGATTTCGGTCTGACAAAACATATGGAAGTTGGTAATACATCGCTGCCCATGCGTGGAATTGTTGGTACATTTGGTTACATGCCTCCAGAGTAAGTGCATTTAAATGTTTCATATGTCATCGTGTATTTGTGCAAACTGCAGAGTGAGTAATTAACACTAGGTGTGATGAATGTTGACGTGTGTAGGACATGACGTTTGCTTGCAGATATGCTCAATATTACGACGTTTCTCCAAAGGTTGATGTCTATGCCTTTGGTGTTGTTCTTTATGAACTTATTTCAGCCAAAGAAGCAGTTGTGAGACCTACTGACTCTTATAGTGATTCAGAGGGATTGGTTCATCTGGTAATAATTTTGCTAAATCAACTTGTTTATGTTCTTTTCTAGGGTTCTAGTTTTCAGTGGTTCGCCATCAGCCATTATCATTAAGTGAAACGCAAGAGGTCCTTATACTACCAATTTATTGACAAAAGAAAAACATCAATATATTTATCTTCATTACCATAGTGTACGTAGTTGTTAATGGTTTGCATTAGCTCTTAGTAATTCCAGTTTACAATCATTATTTTTACTACATAATCTGTTAATTCTCGTTTCATTATTATAAATGAGGCATTATTTTGATTGTCATTGTTGTCATGTTCATGGACGTTTAGGCAATAGACAACGGAGCACAGATTTTTTTTGGGTAAAGTCCGTTTTTCAACCTTCAACTAACACGTTCGTCCGATTTTCAACCCCGCACTACAAAACCAGACAACCTTGGCCACTCAACTAACGAAACCGGACAAATTACCCCCCCCCCCCGGCGACTCAAATCCACCCTTGTTTTCGTCCACATCAGCAGTCCGACGTGGCACGTAATGTCGAGTCAGCAGCGCGGGACATTAAAGGACACCGGCTCGGCCACTTCTCTCTCTCGAACAGATCTCTCTCTCCCCTCTCTCTCCCCTACGAACACACATTGAGAGAGATCTTGCGACATTGATGCCGGCGTCCGGGAGCTCGAGCGGATCCAAGCCGCGGAGCGGTCGATGGGGGTGGTGCTGGCCCTGACGAGGATTACTCATCCCCCATTCCTTATCGTGTGGGGCCGCTGGAATATGAGCCTGCGGTGAAGTGCAAATGCGGGGAGATGGCGGCAAGGTGGATCTCTTGGAGCGACGACAACCCAGGAAGAAGGTATCTAAAGTGCTTCATTGCACGGGTAAGTTGTTTCCCCCACCTAGATTTTGGTTGTTTGGAGATTTCAAGTTGTATGTGTTCAGATGGCGTTTGTTCCCTTTTCAGTTTGGTGGGTGTGACTTATGGGATTGGTACGAAGACAACAAGACGACCCCATTCATTGCAGAGCTGTTGGTGGACCTGCGTGACACCGTCCAGAGGGTGAAAAAGGAGAACAAGGAGCTGAAAAGCAGGTTTGCTAATCCTTTTGCAATGATGGAGGAGCTGAGAGCATTGCAAGGCCAGATGTGTTGAGGTAGAAGGAGAACAAGGAGCTGAAAAGCAGGTTGTTGAGGTAGATTGGCTGAGGAACAAGGTTGTTGTGAAGGATGCTGAAAATGTTGTTCTTGTCGGCAGGGTGAAAAAGTTAGAGAAGGAGAGAGTTATGTTCAAGTATGTAATTGTGGCTATCTTTTTTGTTGTGGTAGGGTTAATGTTTAGCAAGTGATTTGTAGCAGTTATGGAATTGAGAGGGCGCGATCATTGTGGAATTTGTGGCTCACTTGTTTGAAATCAATGGAATGGAACATCAAATGAATGTATATCTATTCGGATGAATTTTTGGCTCATTTGTTTGAAATCAATGGAATGGAA
The DNA here is from genome assembly GCA_033239725.1 of Echinochloa phyllopogon. Classification (NCBI taxonomy): domain Eukaryota; kingdom Viridiplantae; phylum Streptophyta; class Magnoliopsida; order Poales; family Poaceae; genus Echinochloa; species Echinochloa phyllopogon. The sequence goes on along the minus strand of BTCW01000015.1, from coordinate 13,044,736 downwards.
TGGCTCACTTATTCATGTATGTATATCTGTCAACATTACTTGTGTGCTTCATTACTTTTGTTGAGATGAATGAATGGAACATCAAATGAGTGAACAATTCACAGAAAATAACTTGTGCCCATTCAACAGAATTGACACCATGAGACATGCTTAGATATGCATAAGGTTCAGAGTACACAGATAGATAAAGATAGGCCAACATGTTCTGGCATTACAAGTTCAAGTTCAGAAATCACACATAGTTCAGAAAACAAACACAGTGCTGCCCAAAGTTTGGCATTACATGTTCATGACACAAACAAAGAACAACACACATAGTTCGCAACAGCTTGCTATTTCTTGGCAGGTCCACTACGAGGGAGCAGAAGAAATTCTTGATACTTTGCAGGTGTAGTTTTCTTCCTCTTTAATGGTTCCTGGGCATTCACCTTGGCATAAGCTGATCCAGAAGTGACATTAACAGTAACACTAGAGCATGCTTGTGACAGGGGTACTTGTGCTTGAAGGTTGAGGGAAGCAGTACCACCCCTTGATGTTCTTACTCTAGCACTAGCAGATGTCTTTGTAATATATTTTGCCTTCTCTTTGTTTGATGGAACCTGCAACAAAAGTGTTAGTAATAGGACTAGTATAATCTATGACTTGTTAAGGAACATTCATACCTTTTGTTGGCCTCTAGAGGTATCAAATGAACCCCCTTCTGAAGTTCTATTTCTCTTGCTAGTTCTCACAGAAGCACTAGTACAACATTGCTGGGTACTGGACACTATGGCCATGGCATTTGGAGGTACTGAAGATCTTGAAGGTGGACCTGTAGGTGGAGGCACTCCATTCCTCTTAGAACAAGTCGTCTTATTATGTCCAACACCTTTGCAAACCCTGCATCTAATAACAGTCCCCACTTTGGAAATTCTATTGGTCTTGGGTTTCTTAGTTGAGTCTCTCTTTCTCTCCTTTGGTCTTCCTGGCATCCTAACATATGGGGGAGCAACTGGCTTTTCCCTCTCTGAAATTGGCCAGCTATGCATACCCTGGTTGTAGGTAGTGAGAATAGGTTTTCTTGAACTCTATTATTGAATAGCATGATGCAATATAGTCATCAAGTGTATTTGTCTTGAAATATATGCAACTTATGGCATGAGGACATGGCAATCCTGACAATTGCCAGTATCTACAAGAACAAGTTTTCTCTAACAGATTTACTGTGAACCTATGATCCCAATGCACAACATCATACATCTCATTCCCATTGCAAATGGCATGACAATATCCAGATAGACTGATATAACTATTGATTTTCCTCAATATACCTAGAAAGATAACAGTTTGCCACCTACCTGACTTAGTGACATTTTCTTAAATCCTTACCATCATTTTCCTCCTTATGGTCTCTAGCATGGTAATGATTGGGAAGAATCTTGCCTCTACAATCCATTTGTTGAATGACTCACAGTTAGAGCCTACCTTGAACCATGCTCTGCTCCAGTGAGTAGGATCAGTGTTCATCACTGCTCTAGCTAAGTTGAACAACATCTGACATGGTGCCTTGGCACATCTCCACCTTTTCTTCTGCAACTCCTTGGTCTTGAATTTCTTCTTCCAGTTAGCATATATGTGTCTGGCACAGTTTCTGTGCTCAGCTGAAGGAGCCCATTTGTCTACACATTAAATATTCCCTGCATATGATACATTGTTAGTAAGGATGTACATGCAAAACATGAAATGACACATTGTTAGCAACATACCTTCTGTCGATCAGATATGAATACCCAGCCATCTCCATCTCCTACTCCTATGTCCCTGAACAATATGTCACAGAACCAGTCCCATGAATCATTGTTCTCCTTCTCCACCACTGCGCAAGCAATGGGATACATTTGGTTGTTAGCATCCCTTCCCACAGCACACAACAGCTCACCATTGGTTGCCCCCTTGAAAAAACACCCATCCAGACCAACAACTTTCCTACATCCTGCTATGAATCCTTTCTTGCATGCATCTAGGTAGATATACATCCTCTGAAAGATATTGGATCTTTGATCAGTTAGCTTCACTATCACAGTGCTACCTGGGTTACTCCTTAGAAGCTCAAGCTGGTAGTTAAAAAGCCTCTGGTACTGTCCCTTTGTGGCATCCAACAACTTCTTCATAACCATAGACTTTGCTCTCTTCAATTTTGGTATACTAACATCTGCAAACATTTCTTCCTGTACAGTGGCCTTCATGATGTCAAGCCTCCAAGTTGGGTTTCCTCTGATCATCTACTCATACTGTTAACACCAAAATTTAGCACCAGGAAGAGGCTGACGTGTGGGCCGGATTTGGTGGAAGGATACCATTCGGCTAAGGGGCTTTCTCTGAAGTATTCGGCAATAACGCTCTGCGGTCGGGAACGCGTCGTCATTCGGCAGAGGCATAGTTCCGCAGGCAAAAGCGGTAGCATTCGGGAAGGCGTGATGACGTGGAAAAACATAAGGAAAAGGCCGGTTCGAACAAGGAACGCAATATGGGCACGAAGATTCGTCATTTATTTTTAGAAACAAGTATTGTAGTCGTGTCCGACTAGGAGTTGTATCAAGACCTGGGTATAAATATAAACCCATGGCAGCTGTAAGGAAGATCAGAATCCAATCAATCATACAACAAACCGGCCCCGTGCCAACATCGAGTCCTTTAGTCGAGTCGTCGAGTTCTTCGAGAGGAGTCATCGATCCGTCGACCTCCGTAAGTACCGGCAACCTTGTATCATGCTTAGTATCATGCGGTGGATTTAAGCTTTGATGCAAGTAGTCTTGTTACCATGCTTAGTATCATCCGGTGGATTTAAGTTGTGGTCTCAAGAAGGTTCCTCTGTTAGGTCACGAGCCATGCGGTGGGCTAAGATCTAGTATGGACCAAGTTATCGGCTCTGTTAGATTTCGGCAAGATCTAACAGATTCATTAAGTTACCCCGTGTTGCTTCGTTTTTACTCTGTGCTTAATTCATGCAACACTCCTTTGCCCAATCTAGGTCGGTTAGAATCGGCTCTACTTCACGATGTGATGACTTATCCCCTCATAGCCGAGTCCAAAACCGATCTAGGTTGCCACGTGTCGCGGGTTCAAGCTCGTTGGTCTTGTGTAGATCTTGACAGAACCGGGTATCATGCGGTAGATGCAGGTTTTTGGGTTGTCTTAGAGCTAATCATCCGGTGGATTAGAATTCGATTCGATCTGATAGATTTATCTTTATCGATTAAGTTTGTTCCTTCGCCGCGGACCCCGATTCGGCTAAGCAGCCGCATTCGGCAGTGCTCTCACGAGTGAACGTGTTCGTGGGTTTGCAGTGAACAATGAATGCTTTTAGCCTTTCACGATTAGATTGTATCATGCGGTGGATTGATCTAATCTGATTGGTGGTGTGGCCTCAAACGAGTTGTATCATGCGGTGGATTAACTTGTTTGTTGCCATGCTTGACGGGTGCTGCTTTCGGCCTATGCATTCTTGTTTACTGCGGATTTATGGTCATGCTTTCGCCCTTTTATTTATCTATTATGCTTTGTTTCTCATTAATCGGCTATGAGTATGCGTTACAATGTTCATTCGGTTGAAAGCCGATTTTTCGTCATGCTTACGTCACGCATTCGGCAATGCGCTCCCTGCGTGCCTTGCCGATTGCCGAATGAGGCTTTAACTGCCGACAGATAGCTTACATGCTTCTACTGATCTTACGTCATGCTGATGTTGTGCGTTCGGCAGTGTGATTCTTACATGCTTCTACCGACTGCCGAATGATATTCTGAGTAACGACAGATAGCTTGTCCGTAGCTATATGTCTCTCGAGATTGGCTTCAATGCCGCAAATATGGAACTGTCTGGTCTCACCCGGCACGTTCCAGGTTTTGATCTAAACGTTTTTGTCCCTTTGTTAGTTTTCAGGCAGACTGACTGGCACGCTTTCGGATTCATACGCACGGGCCACGTGTTGAAGCTAGCTAATTCGGCTTGCTGTGTGCTTGGCGCGAACTGCAGATTTTGCGTCAACACACTTTTTGGCACGCCCGGTGGGACACGACAAGTTTCGAAGATGCCTGAATTAAAAGACATTCTGGATGTCACTTTCGAAGAATTATCTGATGAACATCAACAGATGGTGAAGATTGCTGCAGATCAGTTCATCAAGAAGTGCTTGCTGTCTTTTGCTAAGAACAGGAGTGGTGCGCCGTTTCTCAAGTCAGATCTGCCAAGAGTTCTTTTGCCGGGACAATCTGATCTTACTGAAGATGAAGAAAGGGAGAAGTTCTCTAGCTTGTTGTACAAGGCTTTAGGAGAAACAATGACCAATCATAATGCTGCATTCCTGAACAGTTTTCGGCTCATACTAGTCAACATCTTTGGTCAGCACGTGGATAAGCCTTTTGAGCAAGTGCATGGGCAACTTGGTGGACCAACATATTTCAATGTTCAAGCATCGGTTCCGAAACGTCATGGTAAAGGTACTGAAGAAACTGAAGCTTCTGGAACCAAAGACGCGAATGGACAGCCGATTCAGCAAGAGCTTCAGCATGCATTGCCGAAACCTCGTACATATGGTGATATGGCATTCGGCACCACGGGAAATTCACCTGCTTCTGCTTATAAGATATCCCCTCTGAACAACAGGCTGCAAAGGGACATGTATGGAAACGGATATTCAGAGTTTATGGATTACAATGCTATCGACGCTCTCCCGAATCCTGGGTATGTTGGTACTGCAGGCATGCTTGCTGGGAGACCAGGGAATCAAGATACCAGTATTGACCTCATGGTGCAAAAAATGACCGATGTATTGCAAAATCAATTCGGTCTGAAGCCTAAAAATCAGGGGTACATGTACTCATCTCCTTTCCCAGAATGGTACCAAAGGGTATCACTGCCGAATAGAGTCAAGGTTCCTACAGAATTCACCAAATTCTCGGGACAAGATGATACAAGTACTGTGGAACATATAGCTCGGTATTTGATGCAGCTTGGAGAAGCTTCGGCAGATGAGGCCTTTAGAATCAGATACTTTCCTTTGTCATTAACAGGTCCAGCTTTTACATGGTTTGCTTCTTTGCCTGCTCAGTCGATTTGTACTTGGAAAGACCTGGAGCAGAAATTCCATGCTCATTACTACATTGGCAGTACCGAGAAAAAGTTGGTTGATTTGACCAGCTTAAGGCAGAGGAATAATGAAACACCTACGGAGTTCCTCAGGAGATTTAGGGAAACAAAGAGCATGTGTTTTTCTCTGAACATACCTGATGACCAGCTGGCTGGTATGGCTGTAGCTGGCATGCTGCCTGCCATTCGGGAGAAGCTATTCGGGATGGAGTTTGATGATCTGGGCCAGTTGTCACACAGATTGGCCTTAATGAGTAACCAGGCATTCGGTTTCAAGAAAGATGCCAGATTTACTAAAAATAATGATGTAGCTGACATATATAACCAATTCCTTGAAAGAGCAGATCAAGGGGATGAGTATGAAGACAGTGGGGAGATAGCTGCAGCAGAGATAGTGTGGAGTAAAGAACCAGTCATGGTGAATCAGAGATGGATTAAACAGAATAAGGGCACCTATGATTTTGATGTAACTAAGGCAGATAAATTATTTGATTATCTTGTAAAGGAAGGCCGAATCAAGCTACCAGAGGGGCATTCTATGCTTCGGTCTGATGGAGTGAAAGATAAGAGGTACTGTGGATTCCATGATAGAAGTTCTCATTCCATCAATGAATGCAGGGTTTTTAGAGTGAAGATTCAGAAAGCTATCCAAGAAGGGCATTTGAAATTCGACAATAAGATGAAGTTGGACAGTAACCCGTTTCCTCAGAACATGGTTGGGTTCTCAATCAATATGGTGAGTACTGCCGAATCTGGAGAAAAGAAAAAAATGAGAGTCCTGACGTCAAAAAAAAGCGAAGCAGAGTGGCTCAGTAGATCCTAATCGGCAAATCACGATCGAACAGATTCGCGAGGAGAGACCTCGCTTCCCGAATAGCCAATTTGAAATTGGGAATTCCTCTAAACCCAGAGTCACATCGCGTATTCTCCTCAATAAGTGGCAGCGTCAGCAAGAAAAAGAGCATTACCAAAGACGTGAATACGAGGAGGAGAAAAGAAGGCGCGAAGAAGAAAGGTTTGAGGAAGAACAAGAAGAATATGTCCGAGAACAAGAACGTGCACATTGGGATTGTATTTTCTTCAGACACTGTTGGAACGAGGGTTTAAAGCTGCCTACGTGGAATAACTGTCCTGAATGCAATAATGGATATGTCGAACATAGGCAAAATGTTGCCATTCGCCGATCCATCCATGAAAGAATTGGAAGGGTACATCCTAGTGATGATCGGCGTCTAAAAATATATAAGAATGATGATCAACCAATGAAAAGACTTGCTGATTATAGATGGATTGATCATGAGGAAGAAGATCGTGAGTATGTTTGGCAGAAAGGACAGTGGTGTCCACCTGGTTTAAGGAGCCAGAAGAGAAGAGTCCAGCGCCTGAGGAATCAAGAATTGAAGCAAGCAGGAACCAGGATGAAATCGATATGGCGTCCAAAAGACAGGCCTGACGAATCGGGTCATTCGGCTCCTACATGCATGGTATGTTTCTTGCCGAATGAATTCATGGCTCCAGCTAATCAAATTGTACAGGAAGAGATATTGTCAGAAGTGGATGAAGCCGAACGATATGGGTTAATGGCACAATTGGTATTGAATAAACAAGCTATTTTCGAGAAGCCAGTCCAGAATCGGCACATGAAGCCACTGTACTTAAAAGGATATGTCAACGGGAAGCCACTAACGAAGATGTTTGTTGATGGTGGAGCTGCTGTTAATGTGATGCCGTACAATACATTCAGGAAACTTGGCATGAACCCTGGAGATTTAACGCCAACAAGCATAGTGTTGAATGATTTTGCTGGGAATCCTTCGGACACCAAAGGATGTGTACATGTAGATCTGATGATTGGGTCCAAGATTCTGCTTACAACCTTCTTTGTTATTGAAGGCAAAGGGGCATACAGCTTGCTACTTGGAAGGGATTGGATTCATGCGAATTGCTGTATTCCATCTACTATGCATCAACAGCTTATTCAGTGGATAGATGATGAAGTGGAAATTGTCCCAGCAGATGATTCGATTAGCGTGGCTAATGTGGAACCGGCCTTCTGGGAATATCAAGGCATAGATTGCTTCTCAGGTAAGGACTGGGGAGAAGGTCCTGTTGAGCCAGTCAGCAGTGATCAACAGCCGATCAAAGCAGTCGGCTCTTTTAGCAATTTTTAATGGATAATCCAATCGATGGAACTGACGGGAAGCTAGGATATGGATTTGTGTCGGCTGATAAATTAGAAGAAGTAGACATTGGAGATGGTGGCAAACCAAGGCCGATATTCATCAGTGCTAGCTTGAATTCGGTTTTCAGGGAGAAGTTGATTGAGTTGTTAAAAGAATACAAAGATTGCTTTGCTTGGGATTATTCGGAGATGCCTGGCTTAGATCGTTCCATTGTTGAGCATCAATTGCCGATCAAGCCTGGTTATAAACCTTACAAGCAACCACCCCGGAAAATCTACAAAGATGAAGTGTTGGCCGATGTGAAGAAAGAAGTGGAAAGATTAATAGCAGCAAACTTTATTCGGCCGTGCAGATATGCAGAATGGATCTCTAATATTGTTCCTGTGTACAAGAAAAATGGGAAGATGAGAGTTTGCATAGACTTTAGAGATCTGAACAGAGCCACACCCATGGATGGATATCCGATGCCTATTGCTGATTCGTTGGTTGATGCTGCTGCTGGATATAAAGTGATTAGTTTCATGGATGGTAATGCAGGGTACAATCAAATTTTTATGGCATTGGAAGATATAGCGAAAACGGCTTTCAGATGTCCAGGACATATAGGGTTGTTTGAATGGGTTGTCATGACGTTTGGTTTGAAGAATGCTGGTGCAACTTATCAGAGAGCTATGAATTATATTTTTCATGAGTTGATCGGCAAGATTGTGGAGATATATATCGATGATATCGTGATTAAGTCATTGGATCATGAAGCACATTTGGCCGACATAAGGAAAACTCTAGAATGCACTAGGAAACATGGGCTCAAAATGAACCCAAATAAATGTGCTTTTGGAGTTTCGGCAGGAGAATTTCTGGGATTTCTGGTGCATGAAGGAGGAATAGGAGTTGGCGGGAAAAGTATGAAAGCCATTGATGAAGTTGTTCCTCCAACTAATCTTAAGGAATTGCAGTCACTGCTTGGTAAGATCAATTTCGTAAGAAGATTCATATCAAACTTATCACAAAAGATGTTGCCTTTCTCTTCACTGTTAAAGGTCAAGAAGGATCAGAAGTTTGTATGGGGCGACGAACAACAGAAGGCTTTCGATGAGATCAAGGAATACATGAAAGAACCACCAGTATTGGTACCTCCACAGCTAAACAAGCCTTTTAAGTTGTACGTGGCGGCCGATGCCCAAACTATTGGATCGGCCCTCATACAAGAATTCGAGGGAAAGGAAAGGGTAGTTGCATACCTTAGCCGAAAGTTGCTTGATCCCGAAACGAGGTATTCGGCTACTGAGAAGCTTTGTTTATGTGTTTACTACTCCTGTACAAAATTTCGGCACTACTTACTACATGCCGAATGCATTGTGTATTCAAAGTTTGATGTGATAAAACACATGTTGTCTATGCCAATTTTGAACGGAAGGATTGGCAAATGGATTTTAGCTTTGTCTGAATTTGAGTTAAGGTTTGAATCGGCAAAGGCTGTTAAAGGACAGATTATTGCTGATTTCATTGCTGAGCATCGCGATTTATCAGTTAATTCGCTTGAAATTGCTCCTTGGGTATTATTCTTCGATGGCTCTTCATGTGACAAAGGTGGTGGAGTAGGTATTTTGTTAATTTCACCAAGAGGAGAGGTATTTGAATTTGCTATTCCTATTCAACCTACTGTCACTAATAATCAAGCTGAGTATGAAGCGTTGCTCAGAGGACTTCAATACTTGAGAGAAGCAAAGGCCATTGCAGTTGAAATTTTTGGAGATTCAGAATTAGTTATAAGGCAACTAAATGGCGAGTATGAGTGCAGAAATGATGTCTTGAGGAATTACTATGAGGAATGCAAGCAGATCTTAAAGGAATTTCAGTCAGTAATTCTGCAGCATATTCCTAGGAAAGACAACAAGGAGGCAAACAGATTAGCTCAAGGTGCTTCGGGTTATAAAGAGCTTCGAGAAGTTTTTGCTAATGATGTACATGCTTTCGGGAGTAATCTGGCAGAAGATGATTGGAGAAAAGAGATTGCCGATTATCTGGAGAATCCATCCCGAAAGGTTTCTAGAAAGCTCAGGTATAAAGCTTTAAAGTTTGTTCTTCTTGATGATAATTTATATTATAAATCCTTGGATGGGGTGCTGTTACATTGCTTAAATCATGAAGAAGCAAAAAGGCTGATGAGTGAAGTACATGATGGGTTGTGTGGAGCACATCAATCGGCCTACCGAATGAAATGGGTTATTAGGAGATCTGGGTACTATTGGCCTACAATGCTAGAAGACTGCTTTGAATATTATAAGGGATGCCAAGATTGCCAGAGATTTGGAAACGTTCAGAGAGTTCCAGCATCAGTTCTGAATCCTATTATCAAGCCGTGGCCATTCAGAGGATGGGGAATAGATTTGATTGGCCAAATAAATCCTCCATCTAGTAAGGGGCATAAGTTTGTGCTTTTGGCAACCGATTATTTTACCAAATGGGTTGAGGCAATTCCATTAAAGAAGGTGACATCGGAGAATATGGTTGAATTTGTTAAAGAACATATCATTTACAGATTTGGAATTCCTCAAACAATCATCACAGATCAAGGGACTCAATTTACATCTTCAGAGTTCAGAGATTTTGCTGAAAGTATGGGCATCAAATTGTTGAATTCTTCTCCTTATTATGCCCAAGCTAATAGTCAGGCAGAGGCTTCTAACAAAATTATGATCAAAATCATACAGAAGAAGATTGATCAGAAGCCGAGAAAGTGGCATTCGGTACTCAATGAGGCTTTATGGGCTTACCGAATGGCTCCACATGGGGCTACGCAGACGTCTCCTTATGAGTTGGTGTATGGGCATCATGCTATCTTGCCATGGGAAATACAATTAGACTCAAGGAGAATAAAGTTGCAAAAGGATTTAAGTTCTAAAGATTATAATGATTTAATGATGGACGAATTAGAAGATTTGCATATGATTCGTCTCAGGGCCTTGGAAAATGTTGAAAAAAATAAAATGCGAGTTGCTAAATATTACAACAAGAAGGTGAAAGTCAAGCAATTTGCAGAAGGAGATTTGGTTTGGAAAGCAATATTGCCGATTGGGACTAAATACAGTGCATTCAGTAAGTGGTCTCCAAACTGGGAAGGCCCTTTCAGAGTGATCAGATGCGTGCCTGGAAATGCATATATCCTGAAAACTTTGCTAGGAGAGGAGTTTACTGCTGCCATCAATGGGAGATACTTGAAGAAATATTATCCTAGTGTTGAGATTGATCGTTGATTGAAGTATTCAATGTCAGAACAATTGAGACAGCCGGCATTCGGGAAGGAGCCGTCTTCAGAACAAATGATTGACAGAAGAAGAAATGGCCAATACCAGAGTGTATTGCCCTTAGTACAAATATTTTGCGTCATGAATTTGACCAGGTTATCACAAAAAGGACCACAAAAGATAAGTTTTATTGCCGAAATTCCATAAATCCCTAGTACAAACTACTAGAAGAGCCTGTTCAAAACAGACTGGGGATGAATGGAATCGGCAATGGCAGCACCATGGCCGTCGAGACGATCAATGGAGGCGTCAATGTCATCGATGTCTTCTGGGTTGCTGTTGGCGAAACCAACCGGCATCCTGGAATAGTCAGTGCCGGTGTGTGTCGACATGGCAACGAGACCCACAGCGACGCCTAGGCGAACGCCATGGAGAGCCACCTCGTCGACGCGGCCTGCCACCGCGCCAAGGCGAGCCTCAGCTGAAGGGGCAGTTAGAGAAGAAATCTTTCTCTTGGTAGAAGGTGGTGCCGCAAGAGTTGGATCCAGACTGGCAGGCCTGGACATTATTTGAGCCAAAGAAGGAGAGAGATGCCCCAGAATAGATATTGGGCCAGCGATGTTATATACAATTGCTCTAGCCAGAGGGGCAGGGACTGTGTCCTGCAGAATAACAGAATCAAAAGTCGATGAAAGAGGGTGTTATTGGAAAAACAGATGGATTATAAGCATGTTTACCTCTGAATTCGGCTGATAACCAGGCCTTAACTCAAGGCAAAGAGGGTGAACCGGCACATTGAAGATATGATCATGGAGTTCTTGCCACCAAAGAATGAAGGAGGGATGAGCAAGTGCTGTTGGCACGAAAGGTTCGATTTGATAAATAGCAGAATAGCACTTATAATCAAAGACCCTTCTTGTTTCTGTGGAGTCTTTGATGATCTGCCTAGGCTTGAGGAATTCATGGAGAAATAATCTTGGGGGCACTTGGCCACATCCTAGTTGCCTGGCGGCTACATTCGGCTGGTAATATTCATATGAACTTTGAACCAGCCTTCCTTCACAAAATTCGGTTGGTAAGATGCAAGGCCGAATGAAAGTGTTAAAAATTGCTGTGGACTCTGCATCTATGCATCCAGTCTCGAAGCTGAATTCACAAGGGAAAGTGAGATTGTCATTGTCCATGTATGGGAACCAGAGGGGATTGGCAAAGCCTTTAAAGAAAAGTTCAAACAGTTCTCCAATGCTCTTGTTGATAGCAATAGTGGAGGCTGCTTCCCCATAGGTTTGACAGCCTTTGGTGCTCTGGGCTTCTGCTTCCTGGTAATTGGCCGAGGGGAAATGTCGGCTGTTGAGGTCAATGGGGACAATTTGGTGCATGTACAATTGCAGCCACATCTGGACGAACCACCAGGGACCGTTGACGCAGGGGATTTTCTTGTTGGTGTGCATCTGATAAATGGTCTGATGGAGCATGTGATAGACACTTCCCAGGAGATATTTCCCGAGAGGGATAAGTGTGCCTGCAGCCAGGTCTTCGGCCATTACTATGTGATTCAGAGTTGGCTCATTGGCTTTACCACAGAAAACAAATCTGCACAGCCACATATTCAGAAAGGCCCTGTATTCAACGTCAGTCAGAGGACCATCATGCATGTAAGTTTGGATGTATTTCTTATAGCCGACTCCAGTCTTCACCCCTGTCTGTTTGGAAGAACCTTTGTACCTGTATGGGTGTGTTATCCCTGTGATGTTCAGGCCGGTTATCATGTAGACATCGGCCAGGGTTGGAGTCATTGGTCCGTGACCAAAGAGAAAAGCATTCATGCCATTGGACCAGAAGTGACAAGCTGCAATCAGGAGATTTTCATTCTTGGGTGTTTCGGCTAGAGATAGCTCCAAGCAATGAGAAATACGAAGACTGTCCCAATTCTGCGTCTGGGGGCTTTTATCTTCAATAATCCTTTTGTACCAGTTTCTCCAGCCGGCGATTGAGGGCAGAGGCCAGTTCTTGAATGAATCTTGCCATTCGTGAGGTCTCGTCAGTGAAGTTTTGAAAGGGATCCTCTGAGACTCAGCCGCAATAATTTCGGAGGGATCTGGATTCCCTGAGGGGCCGAGGAAGAAAGATGCGGATTGCTCCTCAGTAGGGGTCAAGATTTCAGTGGTCAGAGCCTATCGAGAACAGAAGAAGAGCGATTCGGGAATTCAAGATACGATTCGAAAAGAATAATGCCGAATGTGATTGAGGGAAACAAAACTTACTTGAAGAATTTGATCCTGGTTCGCCATTTGAAGATTGGAGCTTGAGAGATTCGACGAACTAGGGTTTTGAGTTTGGAAACGCACTCTGAGGATTTGGAAGCGGAAAACGGATGTCAAAGCGGATTCAGCCTGGAGATGTTGGGGATTCCTGGTCAATTCCGAGATAAAAGCATCTTTTATCCCGAAATTGAAGGGGCATGTGTTAACACCAAAATTTAGCACCAGGAAGAGGCTGACGTGTGGGCCGGATTTGGTGGAAGGATACCATTCGGCTAAGGGGCTTTCTCTGAAGTATTCGGCAATAACGCTCTGCGGTCTGGAACGCGTCGTCATTCGGCAGAGGCATAGTTCCGCAGGCAAAAGCGGTAGCATTCGGGAAGGCGTGATGACGTGGAAAAACATAAGGAAAAGGCCGGTTCGAACAAGGAACGCAATATGGGCACGAAGATTCGTCATTTATTTTTAGAAACAAGTATTGTAGTCGTGTCCGACTAGGAGTTGTATCAAGACCTGGGTATAAATATAAACCCATGGCAGCTGTAAGGAAGATCAGAATCCAATCAAACATACAACAAACCGGCCCCGTGCCAACATCGAGTCCTTTAGTCGAGTCGTCGAGTTCTTCGAGAGGAGTCATCAATCCGTCGACCTCCGTAAGTACCGGCAACCTTGTATCATGCTTAGTATCATGCGGTGGATTTAAGCTTTGATGCAAGTAGTCTTGTTACCATGCTTAGTATCATCCGGTGGATTTAAGTTGTGGTCTCAAGAAGGTTCCTCTGTTAGGTCACGAGCCATGCGGTGGGCTAAGATCTAGTATGGACCAAGTTATCGGCTCTGTTAGATTTCGGCAAGATCTAACAGATTCATTAAGTTACCCCGTGTTGCTTCGTTTTTACTCTGTGCTTAATTCATGCAACACTCCTTTGCCCAATCTAGGTCGGTTAGAATCGGCTCTACTTCACGATGTGATGACTTATCCCCTCATAGCCGAGTCCGAAACCGATCTAGGTTGCCACGTGTCGCGGGTTCAAACTTGTCGGTATCGTGTAGATCTTGACAGAACCGGGTATCATGCGGTAGATGCAGGTTTTTGGGTTGTCTTAGAGCTAATCATCCGGTGGATTAGAATTCGATTCGATCTGATAGATTTATCTTTATCGATTAAGTTTGTTCCTTCGCCGCGGACCCTGATTCGGCTAAGCAGCCGCATTCGGTAGTGCTCTCACGAGTGAACGTGTTCGTGGGTTTGCAGTGAACAATGAATGCTTTTAGCCTTTCACGATTAGATTGTATCATGCGGTGGATTGATCTAATCTGATTGGTGGTGTGGCCTCAAACGAGTTGTATCATGCGGTGGATTAACTTGTTTGTTGCCATGCTTGACGGGTGCTGCTTTCGGCCTATGCATTCTTGTTTACTGCGGATTTATGGTCATGCTTTCGCCCTTTTATTTATCTATTATGCTTTGTTTCTCATTAATCGGCTATGAGTATGCGTTACAATGTTCATTCGGTTGAAAGCCGATTTTTCGTCATGCTTACGTCACGCATTCGGCAATGCGCTCCCTGCGTGCCTTGCCGATTGCCGAATGAGGCTTTAACTGCCGACAGATAGCTTACATGCTTCTACTGATCTTACGTCATGCTGATGTTGTGCGTTCGGCAGTGTGATTCTTACATGCTTCTACCGACTGCTGAATGATATTCTGAGTAACGACAGATAGCTTGTCCGTAGCTATATGTCTCTCGAGATTGGCTTCAATGCCGCAAATATGGAACTGTCTGGTCTCACCCGGCACGTTCTAGGTTTTGATCTAAACGTTTTTGTCCCTTTGTTAGTTTTCAGGCAGACTGACTGGCACGCTTTCGGATTCATACACACGGGCCACGTGTTGAAGCTAGCTAATTCGGCTTGCTGTGTGCTTGGCGCGAACTGCAGATTTTGCGTCAACACATACCTTTCAGCAATTCTTCTTGTTGTGACCAGACTATTGTCTCTTCTAGGTGGACAAGTGTGTTCATGCTTGAAGCTTGCTATCTGCTAGCTACTAGTAGTTGAGTTTGTTGACAACAACCACACCCAAGGGCATGTGGGCAAATCACACTTTGCTCGTATTCTATCCCCTTCATCTTTGATAAACTTATTCACCTTCCTCTCAGCTAATGCATATTTGATTATGGCTTTCTTGAACTGTTTCTTTCCACTGAATTTCATTCTTAAAGAAAATTTTGGCACTGCATCTTTCTTACAAAACCTTTGATACTTCCTATCACCTCTAGTCCCATCTACATCACTGTCCTTCATCCTCTATCACAGTGCAGTCACCAGTTTGAGTTTGAGGACCTTCAACAAAGACATCATCTAATTGTGCAGCTTGTCCTGACTTCACCTTCTTCTTAAATTCCGTGAACTTCTTCAGAATCTGTAACACCCAAAAACTAGCCTATTTAAAAATTTTCATAATTTATTGGATTTTATTTAATTTGTTCATAATTAATATAGGCTAAATAAATTAATTATGAATATTAAAATCAAATATAAGTTGTAGAAATATTCTTGGTTGCATTCATGCTGCTACATTTATTTTTGTATTGCTTGTGATTCAAACGAGAGTTTAAATTTATTTAAATTCAAATTTGAATCACCTTGTTTGGAGTCCTAGAAAAGTTATTCTAAGCCGAGTTCACTTTCACCCCCTAAACTTTCTTCCCTGGTTCGCTTTTGCAACCTCTACTCTTTCCCTCTCTCAGCCCAGCCCCTTCTCTTTTCCCTCGGCCCAGCTCGCCACCTCCCCCCCTTCTCCACCTGGGCCCCGCCACCCCCACTCGGCCCATCAGCGAATCGGCCCACAGCACCAGCCCCTTCCCCCCCTTCTCTTCTATCTCTCTCTCTCTCTGACGCCCGGCCCCACGTGTTGGAGCTTTTCCCTACCTCCCACTCGACACTCTCCCCCTCCCCGGCGCCAATTGCACCGCCCCGCCCGGCCGTGGGCCACTCCAGGAGCTTCCCTACCACTTCTCCCGTCAATCCGTTCCTTCCCCGCACCGCTCCGTGTATGGAAGCTCCCCCCCCCGGCATGGAAAGGCTCCGCTGACCGCCGCCGCCCGAGCTACAACTAACTATAGTCTAAACACGATATAGATGGAAGCTTTGCCAAGATTACTAGCAAATAGATATTTGAGACTATCAGAGAAGGGTACACTACCAGCCAGACAGGGGATAAATAGTATTGGATACGAGTGGTTATACCGTGACACGCAGCTCAAGGGTGGCTCGGATAGGAAAGAAAAGGAATAGATAGTTGGGAGAACAACGAGAAGAGATAGAGGATTCCTGGGTACTTTATCTACCTATGTCACTCGGGCTTAGAGATATAGTGGCTGAAAAGCCAGTACTTAGAGATCACGGTTAACTCTAATGCCTTAGCGTCAGGACAATAGAACCTATGACACGCAGAAAGGGATGAGAAGGCGTGCCACCAATCCTACACTCTTGGATCCTGCAGGCCATGACGAACGTGATGGACTACGTAGGCTGTATAGGGCTGTCACCACCTAACGGCTACCACCGCCGTAGACGTGGGGACAAACTAAAGTCACTGGCTAGTCTAGGAACCACTCCCACACTAGTCAATAACTACTTACTCCGCTCGCAAGAGCAAGCAACCTTGTCAATACCCCAGTGACAATTCACCACAAGTATTGAGCAAGATTGAAGAACCTGCTAAGACAAAGACTTAATCAAGATCTAGAAGCACTAGAGCTACAACTAACTATAGTCTAAACACGATATAGATGGAAGCTTTTCCAAGATTACTAGCAAATAGATATTCGAGACTATCAGAGAAGGGTACACTACCAGCCAGACAGGGGATAAATAGTATTGGATAGGAGTGGTTATACCGTGACACGCAGCTCAAGGGTGGCTCGGATAGGAAAGAAAAGGAATAGATAGTTGGGAGAACAACGAGAAGAGATAGAGGATTCCTGGGTACTTTATCTACCTATGTCACTCGGGCTTAGAGATACAGTGGCTGAAAAGCCAGTACTTAGAGATCAGGGTTAACTCTAATGCCTTAGCGTCAGGACAATAGAACCTATGACACGCAGAAAGGGATGAGAAGGCGTGCCACCAATCCTACACTCTTGGATCCTGCAGGCCATGACGAACGTGATGGACTACGTAGGCCGTATAGGGCTGCCACCACCTAACGGCTACCACCGCCGTAGACGTGGGGACAAACTAAGGTCACTGGCTAGTCTAGGAACCACTCCCACACTAGTCAATAACTACTTACTCCGCTCGCAAGAGCAAGCAACCTTGTCAATACCCCAGTGACAATTCACCACAAGTATTGAGCAAGATTGAAGAACCTGCTAAGACAAAGACTTAATCAAGATCTAGAAGCACTAGAGCTACAACTAACTATAGTCTAAACACGATATAGATGGAAGCTTTTCCAAGATTACTAGCAAATAGATATTCGAGACTATCAGAGAAGGGTACACTACCAGCCAGACAGGGGATAAATAGTATTGGATAGGAGTGGTTATACCATGACACGCAGCTCAAGGGTGGCTCGGATAGGAAAGAAAAGGAATAGATAGTTGGGAGAACAACGAGAAGAGATAGAGGATTCCTGGGTACTTTATCTACCTATGTCACTCGGGCTTAGAGATATAGTGGCTGAAAAGCCAGTACTTAGAGATCAGGGTTAACTATAATGCCTTAGCGTCGGGACAATAGAACCTATGACACGCATAAAGGGATGAGAAGGCGTGCCACCAATCCTACACTCTTGGATATTGCAGGCCATGACGAACGTGATGGACTACGTAGGCCGTATAGGGCTGTCACCACCTAACGGCTACCACCGCCGTAGACGTGGGGACAAACTAAGGTCACTGGCTAGTCTAGGAACCACTCCCACACTAGTCAATAACTACTTACTCCGCTCGCAAGAGCAAGCAACCTTGTCAATACCCAAGTGACAATTCACCACAAGTATTGAGCAAGATTGAAGAACCAGCTAAGACAAAGACTTAATCAAGATCTAGAAGCACTAGAGCTAAAACTAACTATAGTCTAAACACGATATAGATGCAACTAAAATAAAGTAGAAGCAAACTATAAATGACAAGGGCAAAGTGATAAAGATAACTATAGTGATAACTCAAAGTTTTACAAAAGGAAAAGATACAAGAGCTTATACCAGAGCTTCTGAAGACGACTCCGGAACCTCCGAGGCACAGCTTGACTCAACTGTAACTCCCAACTAAACTATCCTAACTCTACTAGAAAGAAGTGGAATGAGAGCTCCTTGGTTTGAGTGTGTGTGTTACGAGTGAAATGCCACTCCATTTACAGGTGAACTAGGACGGTGGAGAGGAGTGGCAGCCAAGGGAACCAGGGGGGTACCCCCTGGTGATTCAGCGAATTGCCCGAGTTCGGGCGAATCCTAGGATTTCGGCCGAACCCTTGGATGCACCGCCATTTGCTCCCACGGCCTGGATTTGCCCCCCTTGGTCGGTCCTGGTGCTGGGGTCGGTTCGGGCGAATTGGGAGATTTGGCCGAACCGGGCCTGGCCCGTGGCCGACCTCCCCAGCACCGCCTTTGGTCTTGGACCCCCTAGGCTGGCTTCTAGTGATGGTCTTCGTGTTGATCTGGCCCAGTTGAAGTGGCAGTCGCCCATGTTTCATGCATCATCATCTGCTTGATCATTGTTGACGTGGACGACTCCCGATGTTGTGCACGACTAAGGGGGGTAACCGGCCGAACGGAGTCGTTCGGCCGAATCGGTCAATTCCGACCCCTATAGCACGTATTTCTCGTTGTTGTACCTGCACAAGTGTAACTCACCAAAACTCGTGGAACTCTGTTAGAAATAAACCTTACTACGTGGAATGTCACATATTCCACTTTTATTCCCGAGTATTGGTGGTCGAAAACGTGCCGTAACGACCGCCAACAGTGGGACTAAACCTTGTGCAATGAATTTGGATCACATCACAACAAACTCCACCTTGAGACAAATTTCCTCCTATAGAAGAATAATAAACCTCCCTATTCAAATCTTGAATGTGAATATCCACGAGACTAACTATTGAGTAAGATCACTTGAGTATTCTCCCAACACATCATAGGAAGTAAAAATTGAGCAAATAACCAATAGGTCCAAACACACTCAGCTATCAACAAAGCAGACGAACAATCTGGGTCTTCATCAAATTCATAATCCCAGCAAAATTCCGAGTCTATGCAACTGACCTCAAAAGCAAATGGCAATAATGCTCAATCATCAAACGACATAAAGTCGCAATATCACCTGTGGTATTAAAATAAATATCCAGTGAATAACTCATCTCATGGTATAATATATGCTCCATCAGGAACACTAAACTTTGGTAAAACAACACTCTTGCTAGAGCAACTAGCACGTGTATCCATCAACGTACCATAAACTTACCAATTGTAGGAGAAACTAAATTCCATTACATGGTTAATTACTGCTCCATTCAAACACGGTTCAGATATAGGCATTGTTGACGTAAAATCCGCACTTCACGCCAAGCACACAGCAAGCCGAATTAGCTAGCTTCACACGTGGCCCGAGCGTTTGAATCCGAAAGCGTGCCAGTCAATTTTCCTGAAACTGACAAAGGGAGAAAGGATGTTTAGATAACACCTGGAACGTGCCGGGTGATACCAGACAGTTCCATATTTGCGGCTACGGAGCCAGCTTCGAACGACATATAGCTACAGAGAAGCTATCTGTCAGCAGTCAAGGCATCATTCGGCAATCGGCAAAGCGTGCAGGAAAACGCACTGCCGAATGCGTGACGTAAACATGACGAAAGATCGACAGGGCAATCGGCAAAAAGCACGCAGGAAGCGCACTGCCGAATGCGTGACGTAAGCATGACGAAAGATCGGTATTTGACTGAATAAACATTGTAGCGCGTAATCATAACCGATTAACGAGGAACAGAGCATGATAGATAAATAAAAGGGCGAAAGCATGACCATAGTTTCATAATAAACAAGAATGCATAGATTAAAAGCGCTAGTCTACCGCATGTCTAGGCACTTTCAACCCGTCAAGCATGAAAACAAGCAAGTTAATCCACCGCATGATACGACTTGCTTGGAATCACACCACCAACCAAGAATAGACCAATCCACCGCATGATACACTCTAATCATGGAAGGCTAAAAGCATTCTTTATTTAAAACAAAACCGTGAGCATGTTTCACTCGTGGCGATACTGCCGAATACAGCTATATAGCCGAATCGGGTTCCGTGAAGAAGGAACATGCTTCGTTGATGATAATAGATCTATCAGATCGAATCGAATTCTAATCCACCGGATGATTAGCTCTAAGACGACCCAAAAACCTGCATCTACCGCATGATACCCGGTTCTGTCAAGATCTACACAAGACCAACGAGCTTGAACCCGCGACACGTGGCAATCTAGATCGACTTCGAATTCGGCTATGGAAACGCAGTGCATTATGAGCTAGAACCGAATCTAATCAACCTAGACTGGGCAAAAGAGTGCTGTAATGAATTAAACACAAAGGTAAAATCCAGAGCAACACGGTAACTTAATGAATCTACTAGATCTTGCCAAAATCCAATAGAGCCGATAACTTGTTCCAAGCTAAAACTTAGCCCACCGCATGGCTCATGATCTAACAATGGAACCTTCCTGAACCAAAGCCTAAATCCACCGCATGATACTAGGCATGGTGCAGGGTTGCCGGTACTTACGGAAGTCGACGGATCGATGATTCCTCTCGAAGAACTCGACGACTCGACTAAAGGACTCGAAGTTGGCACGGGGCCGGTTTGTTGTATGATTGATTGGACTCTGATCTTCCTTACAGCTGCCATGGGTTTATATTTATACCCAGGTCTTGATACAACTCCTAGTCGGACACGACTACAATACTTGTTTCTAAAAATAAATGACGAATCTTCGTGCCCATATTGCGTTCCTTGTTCGAACCGGCCTTTTCCTTATGTTTTTCCACGTCATCACGCCTTCCCGAATGCTACCGCTTTTGCCTGCGGAACTATGCCTCTGCCGAATGACGACGCGTTCCCGACCGCAGAGCGTTATTGCCGAATACTTCAGAGAAAGCCCCTTAGCCGAATGGTATCCTTCCACCAAATCCGGCCCACACGTCAGCCTCTTCCTGGTGCTAAATTTTGGTGTTAACACATGCCCCTTCAATTTCGGGATAAAAGATGCTTTTATCTCGGAATTGACCAGGAATCCCCAACATCTCCAGGCTGAATCCGCTTTGACATCCGTTTTCCGCTTCCAAATCCTCAGAGTGCGTTTCCAAACTCAAAACCCTAGTTCGTCGAATCTCTCAAGCTCCAATCTTCAAATGGCGAACCAGGATCAAATTCTTCAAGTAAGTTTTGTTTCCCTCAATCACATTCGGCATTATTCTTTTCGAATCGTATCTTGAATTCCCGAATCGCTCTTCTTCTGTTCTCGATAGGCTCTGACCACTGAAATCTTGACCCCTACTGAGGAGCAATCCGCATCTTTCTTCCTCGGCCCCTCAGGGAATCCAGATCCCTCCGAAATTATTGCGGCTGAGTCTTAGAGGATCCCTTTCAAAACTTCACTGACGAGACCTCACGAATGGCAAGATTCATTCAAGAACTGGCCTCTGCCCTCAATCGCCGGCTGGAGAAACTGGTACAAAAGGATTATTGAAGATAAAAGCCCCCAGACGCAGAATTGGGACAGTCTTCGTATTTCTCATTGCTTGGAGCTATCTCTAGCCGAAACACCCAAGAATGAAAATCTCCTGATTGCAGCTTGTCACTTCTGGTCCAATGGCATGAATGCTTTTCTCTTTGGTCACGGACCAATGACTCCAACCCTGGCCGATGTCTACATGATAACCGGCCTGAACATCACAGGGATAACACACCCATACAGGTACAAAGGTTCTTCCAAACAGACAGGGGTGAAGACTGGAGTCGGCTATAAGAAATACATCCAAACTTACATGCATGATGGTCCTCTGACTGACGTTGAATACAGGGCCTTTCTGAATATGTGGCTGTGCAGATTTGTTTTCTGTGGTAAAGCCAATGAGCCAACTCTGAATCACATAGTAATGGCCGAAGACCTGGCTGCAGGCACACTTATCCCTCTCGGGAAATATCTCCTGGGAAGTGTCTATCACATGCTCCATCAGACCATTTATCAGATGCACACCAACAAGAAAATCCCCTGCGTCAACGGTCCCTGGTGGTTCGTCCAGATGTGGCTGCAATTGTACATGCACCAAATTGTCCCCATTGACCTCAACAGCCGACATTTCCCCTCGGCCAATTACCAGGAAGCAGAAGCCCAGAGCACCAAAGGCTATCAAACCTATGGGGAAGCAGCCTCCACTATTGCTATCAACAAGAGCATTGGAGAACTGTTTGAACTTTTCTTTAAAGGCTTTGCCAATCCCCTCTGGTTCCCATACATGGACAATGACAATCTCACTTTCCCTTGTGAATTCAGCTTCGAGACTGGATGCATAGATGCAGAGTCCACAGCAATTTTTAACACTTTCATTCGGCCTTGCATCTTACCAACCGAATTTTGTGGAGGAAGGCTGGTTCAAAGTTCATATGAATATTACCAGCCGAATGTAGCCGCCAGGCAACTAGGATGTGGCCAAGTGCCCCCAAGATTATTTCTCCATGAATTCCTCAAGCCTAGGCAGATCATCAAAGACTCCACAGAAACAAGAAGGGTCTTTGATTATAAGTGCTATTCTGCTATTTATCAAATCGAACCTTTCGTGCCAACAGCACTTGCTCATCCCTCCTTCATTCTTTGGTGGCAAGAACTCCATGATCATATCTTCAATGTGCCGGTTCACCCTCTTTGCCTTGAGTTAAGGCCTGGTTATCAGCCGAATTCAGAGGTAAACATGCTTATAATCCATCTGTTTTTCCAATAACACCCTCTTTCATCGACTTTTGGTTCTGTTATTCTGCAGGACACAGTCCCTGCCCCTCTGGCTAGAGCAATTGTATATAACATCGCTGGCCCAATATCTATTCTGGGGCATCTCTCTCCTTCTTTGGCTCAAATAATGTCCAGGCCTGCCAGTCTGGATCCAACTCTTGCGGCACCACCTTCTACCAAGAGAAAGATTTCTTCTCTAACTGCCCCTTCAGCTGAGGCTCGCCTTGGCGCGGTGGCAGGCCGCGTCGACGAGGTGGCTCTCCATGGCGTTCGCCTAGGCGTCGCTGTGGGTCTCGTTGCCATGTCGACACACACCGGCACTGACTATTCCAGGATGCCGGTTGGTTTCGCCAACAGCAACCCAGAAGACATCGATGACATTGACGCCTCCATTGATCGTCTCGACGGCCATGGTGCTGCCATTGCCGATTCCATTCATCCCCAGTCTGTTTTGAACAGGCTCTTCCAGTAGTTTGTACTAGGGATTTATGGAATTTCGGCAATAAAACTTATCTTTTGTGGTCCTTTTTGTGATAACCTGGTCAAATTCATGACGCAAAATATTTGTACTAAGGGCAATACACTCTGGTATTGGCCATTTCTTCTTCTGTCAATCATTTGTTCTGAAGACGGCTCCTTCCCGAATGCCGGCTGTCTCAATTGTTCTGACATTGAATACTTCAATCAACGATCAATCTCAACACTAGGATAATATTTCTTCAAGTATCTCCCATTGATGGCAGCAGTAAACTCCTCTCCTAGCAAAGTTTTCAGGATATATGCATTTCCAGGCACGCATCTGATCACTCTGAAAGGGCCTTCCCAGTTTGGAGACCACTTACCGAATGCACTGTATTTAGTCCCAATCGGCAATATTGCTTTCCAAACCAAATCTCCTTCTGCAAATTGCTTGACTTTCACCTTCTTGTTGTAATATTTAGCAACTCGCATTTTATTTTTTTCAACATTTTCCAAGGCCCTGAGACGAATCATATGCAAATCTTCTAATTCGTCCATCATTAAATCATTATAATCTTTAGAACTTAAATCCTTTTGCAACTTTATTCTCCTTGAGTCTAATTGTATTTCCCATGGCAAGATAGCATGATGCCCATACACCAACTCATAAGGAGACGTATGCGTAGCCCCATGTGGAGCCATTCGGTAAGCCCATAAAGCCTCATTGAGTACCGAATGCCACTTTCTCGGCTTCTGATCAATCTTCTTCTGTATGATTTTGATCATAATTTTGTTAGAAGCCTCTGCCTGACCATTAGCTTGGGCATAATAAGGAGAAGAATTCAACAATTTGATGCCCATACTTTCAGCAAAATCTCTGAACTCTGAAGATGTAAATTGAGTCCCTTGATCTGTGATGATTGTTTGAGGAATTCCAAATCTGTAAATGATATGTTCTTTAACAAATTCAACCATATTCTCCGATGTCACCTTCTTTAATGGAATTGCCTCAACCCATTTGGTAAAATAATCGGTTGCCAAAAGCACAAACTTATGCCCCTTACTAGATGGAGGATTTATTTGGCCAATCAAATCTATTCCCCATCCTCTGAATGGCCACGGCTTGATAATAGGATTCAGAACTGATGCTGGAACTCTCTGAACGTTTCCAAATCTCTGGCAATCTTGGCATCCCTTATAATATTCAAAGCAGTCTTCTAGCATTGTAGGCCAATAGTACCCAGATCTCCTAATAACCCATTTCATTCGGTAGGCCGATTGATGTGCTCCATACAACCCATCATGTACTTCACTCATCAGCCTTTTTGCTTCTTCATGATTTAAGCAATGTAACAGCACCCCATCCAAGGATTTATAATATAAATTATCATCAAGAAGAACAAACTTTAAAGCTTTATACCTGAGCTTTCTAGAAACCTTTCGGGATGGATTCTCCAGATAATCGGCAATCTCTTTTCTCCAATCATCTTCTGCCAGATTACTCCCGAAAGCATGTACATCATTAGCAAAAACTTCTCGAAGCTCTTTATAACCCGAAGCACCTTGAGCTAACCTGTTTGCCTCCTTATTGTCTTTCCTAGGAATATGCTGCAGAATTACTAACTGAAATTCCTTTAAGATCTGCTTGCATTCCTCATAGTAATTCCTCAAGACATCATTTCTGCACTCATACTCGCCATTTAGTTGCCTTATAACTAATTCTGAATCTCCAAAAATTTCAACTGCAATGGCCTTTGCTTCTCTCAAGTATTGAAGTCCTCTGAGCAACACTTCATACTCAGCTTGATTATTAGTGACAGTAGGTTGAATAGGAATAGCAAATTCAAATACCTCTCCTCTTGGTGAAATTAACAAAATACCTACTCCACCACCTTTGTCACATGAAGAGCCATCGAAGAATAATACCCAAGGAGCAATTTCAAGCGAATTAACTGATAAATCGCGATGCTCAGTAATGAAATCAGCAATAATCTGTCCTTTAACAGCCTTTGCCGATTCAAACCTTAACTCAAATTCAGACAAAGCTAAAATCCATTTGCCAATCCTTCCGTTCAAAATTGGCATAGACAACATGTGTTTTATCACATCAAACTTTGAATACACAATGCATTCGGCATGTAGTAAGTAGTGCCGAAATTTTGTACAGGAGTAGTAAACACATAAACAAAGCTTCTCAGTAGCCGAATACCTCGTTTCGGGATCAAGCAACTTTCGGCTAAGGTATGCAACTACCCTTTCCTTTCCCTCGAATTCTTGTATGAGGGCCGATCCAATAGTTTGGGCATCGGCCGCCACGTACAACTTAAAAGGCTTGTTTAGCTGTGGAGGTACCAATACTGGTGGTTCTTTCATGTATTCCTTGATCTCATCGAAAGCCTTCTGTTGTTCGTCGCCCCATACAAACTTCTGATCCTTCTTGACCTTTAACAGTGAAGAGAAAGGCAACATCTTTTGTGATAAGTTTGATATGAATCTTCTTACGAAATTGATCTTACCAAGCAGTGACTGCAATTCCTTAAGATTAGTTGGAGGAACAACTTCATCAATGGCTTTCATACTTTTCCCGCCAACTCCTATTCCTCCTTCATGCACCAGAAATCCCAGAAATTCTCCTGCCGAAACTCCAAAAGCACATTTATTTGGGTTCATTTTGAGCCCATGTTTCCTAGTGCATTCTAGAGTTTTCCTTATGTCGGCCAAATGTGCTTCATGATCCAATGACTTAATCATGATATCATCGATATATATCTCCACAATCTTGCCGATCAACTCATGAAAAATATAATTCATAGCTCTCTGATAAGTTGCACCAGCATTCTTCAAACCAAACGTCATGACAACCCATTCAAACAACCCTATATGTCCTGGACATCTGAAAGCCGTTTTCGCTATATCTTCCAATGCCATAAAAATTTGATTGTACCCTGCATTACCATCCATGAAACTAATCACTTTATATCCAGCAGCAGCATCAACCAACGAATCAGCAATAGGCATCGGATATCCATCCATGGGTGTGGCTCTGTTCAGATCTCTAAAGTCTATGCAAACTCTCATCTTCCCATTTTTCTTGTACACATGAACAATATTAGAGATCCATTCTGCATATCTGCACGGCCGAATAAAGTTTGCTGCTATTAATCTTTCCACTTCTTTCTTCACATCGGCCAACACTTCATCTTTGTAGATTTTCCGGGGTGGTTGCTTGTAAGGTTTATAACCAGGCTTGATCGGCAATCGATGCTCAACAATGGAACGATCTAAACCAGGCATCTCCGAATAATCCCAAGCAAAGCAATCTTTGTATTCTTTTAATAACTCAATCAACTTCTCCCTGAAAACCGAATTCAAGCTAGCGCTGATGAATATCGGCCTTGGTTTGTCACCATCTCCAATGTCTACTTCTTCTAATTTATCAGCCGACACAAATCCATGTCCTAGCTTCCCGTCAGTCCCATCGATTGGATTATCCATTAAAAATTACTAAAAGAGCCGACTGCTTTGATCGGCTGCTGATCACTGCTGACTGGCTCAACAGGACCTTCTCCCCAGTCCTTACCTGAGAAACAATCTATGCCTTGATATTCCCAGAAGGTCGGTTCCACATTAGCCACGCTAATCGAATCATCTGCTGGGACAATTTCCACTTCATCATCTATCCACTGAATAAGCTGTTGATGCATAGTAGATGGAATACAGCAATTCGCATGAATCCAATCCCTTCCAAGTAGCAAGCTGTATGCCCCTTTGCCTTCAATAACAAAGAAGGTTGTAAGCAGAATCTTGGACCCAATCATCAGATCTACATGTACACATCCTTTGGTGTCCGAAGGATTCCCAGCAAAATCATTCAACACTATGCTTGTTGGCGTTAAATCT
Organism: Echinochloa phyllopogon; assembly: GCA_033239725.1. NCBI lineage: Eukaryota > Viridiplantae > Streptophyta > Magnoliopsida > Poales > Poaceae > Echinochloa > Echinochloa phyllopogon. The sequence goes on along the minus strand of BTCW01000015.1, from coordinate 13,017,555 downwards.
CCAGGGTTCATGCCAAGTTTCCTGAATGTATTGTATGGCATCACATTAACAGCAGCTCCACCATCAACAAACATCTTCGTTAGTGGCTTCCCGTTGACATATCCTTTTAAGTACAGTGGCTTCATGTGCCGATTCTGGACTGGCTTCTCGAAAATAGCTTGTTTATTCAATACCAATTGTGCCATTAACCCATATCGTTCGGCTTCATCCACTTCTGACAATATCTCTTCCTGTACAATTTGATTAGCTGGAGCCATGAATTCATTCGGCAAGAAACATACCATGCATGTAGGAGCCGAATGACCCGATTCGTCAGGCCTGTCTTTTGGACGCCATATCGATTTCATCCTGGTTCCTGCTTGCTTCAATTCTTGATTCCTCAGGCGTTGGACTCTTCTCTTCTGGCTCCTTCTTAAACCAGGTGGACACCACTGTCCTTTCTGCCAAACATACTCACGATCTTCTTCCTCATGATCAATCCATCTATAATCAGCACGTCTTTTCATTGGTTGATCATCATTCTTATATATTTTTAGACGCCGATCATCACTAGGATGTACCCTTCCAATTCTTTCATGGACGGATCGGCGAATGGCAACATTTTGCCTATGTTCGACATATCCATTATTGCATTCAGGACAGTTATTCCACGTAGGCAGCTTTAAACCCTCGTTCCAACAGTGTCTGAAGAAAATACAATCCCAATGTGCACGTTCTTGTTCTCGGACATATTCTTCTTGTTCTTCCTCAAACCTTTCTTCTTCGCGCCTTCTTTTCTCCTCCTCGTATTCACGTCTTTGGTAATGCTCTTTTTCTTGCTGACGCTGCCACTTATTGAGGAGAATACGCGATGTGACTCTGGGTTTAGAGGAATTCCCAATTTCAAATTGGCTATTCGGGAAGCGAGGTCTCTCCTCGCGAATCTGTTCGATCGTGATTTGCCGATTAGGATCTACTGAGCCACTCTGCTTCGCTTTTTTTTGACGTCAGGACTCTCATTTTTTTCTTTTCTCCAGATTCGGCAGTACTCACCATATTGATTGAGAACCCAACCATGTTCTGAGGAAACGGGTTACTGTCCAACTTCATCTTATTGTCGAATTTCAAATGCCCTTCTTGGATAGCTTTCTGAATCTTCACTCTAAAAACCCTGCATTCATTGATGGAATGAGAACTTCTATCATGGAATCCACAGTACCTCTTATCTTTCACTCCATCAGACCGAAGCATAGAATGCCCCTCTGGTAGCTTGATTCGGCCTTCCTTTACAAGATAATCAAATAATTTATCTGCCTTAGTTACATCAAAATCATAGGTGCCCTTATTCTGTTTAATCCATCTCTGATTCACCATGACTGGTTCTTTACTCCACACTATCTCTGCTGCAGCTATCTCCCCACTGTCTTCATACTCATCCCCTTGATCTGCTCTTTCAAGGAGTTGGTTATATATGTCAGCTACATCATTATTTTTAGTAAATCTGGCATCTTTCTTGAAACCGTATGCCTGGTTACTCATTAAGGCCAATCTGTGTGACAACTGGCCCAGATCATCAAACTCCATCCCGAATAGCTTCTCCCGAATGGCAGGCAGCATGCCAGCTACAGCCATACCAGCCAGCTGGTCATCAGGTATGTTCAGAGAAAAGCACATGCTCTTTGTTTCCCTAAATCTCCTGAGGAACTCCGTAGGTGTTTCATTATTCCTCTGCCTTAAGCTGGTCAAATCAACCAACTTTTTCTCGGTACTGCCAATGTAGTAATGAGCATGGAATTTCTGCTCCAGGTCTTTCCAAGTACAAATCGACTGAGCAGGCAAAGAAGCAAACCATATAAAAGCTGGACCTGTTAATGACAAAGGAAAGTATCTGATTCTAAAGGCCTCATCTGCCGAAGCTTCTCCAAGCTGCATCAAATACCGAGCTATATGTTCCACAGTACTTGTATCATCTTGTCCCGAGAATTTGGTGAATTCTGTAGGAACCTTGACTCTATTCGGCAGTGATACCCTTTGGTACCATTCTGGGAAAGGAGATGAGTACATGTACCCCTGATTTTTAGGCTTCAGACCGAATTGATTTTGCAATACATCGGTCATTTTTTGCACCATGAGGTCAATACTGGTATCTTGATTCCCTGGTCTCCCAGCAAGCATGCCTGCAGTACCAACATACCCAGGATTCGGGAGAGCGTCGATAGCATTGTAATCCATAAACTCTGAATATCCGTTTCCATACATGTCCCTTTGCAGCCTGTTGTTCAGAGGGGATATCTTATAAGCAGAAGCAGGTGAATTTCCCGTGGTGCCGAATGCCATATCACCATATGTACAAGGTTTCGGCAATGCATGCTGAAGCTCTTGCTGAATCGGCTGTCCATTCGCGTCTTTGGTTCCAGAAGCTTCAGTTTCTTCAGTACCTTTACCATGACGTTTCGGAACCGATGCTTGAACATTGAAATATGTTGGTCCACCAAGTTGCCCATGCACTTGCTCAAAAGGCTTATCCACGTGCTGACCAAAGATGTTGACTAGTATGAGCCGAAAACTGTTCAGGAATGCAACATTATGATTGGTCATTGTTTCTCCTAAAGCCTTGTACAACAAGCTAGAGAACTTCTCCCTTTCTTCATCTTCAGTAAGATCAAATTGTCCCAGCAAAAGAACTCTTGGCAGATCTGACTTGAGAAACGGCGCACCACTCCTGTTCTTAGCAAAAGACAGCAAGCACTTCTTGATGAACTGATCTGCAGCAATCTTCACCATCTGTTGATGTTCATCAGATAATTCTTCGAAAGTGACATCCAGAATGTCTTTTAATTCAGGCATCTTCGAAACTTGTCGTGTCCCACCGGGCGTGCCAAAAAGTGTGTTGACGCAAAATCTGCAGTTCGCGCCAAGCACACAGCAAGCCGAATTAGCTAGCTTCACACGTGGCCCGAGCGTTTGAATCCGAAAGCGTGCCAGTCAATTTTCCTGAAACTGACAAAGGGAGAAAGGATGTTTAGATAACACCTGGAACGTGCCGGGTGATACCAGACAGTTCCATATTTGCGGCTACGGAGCCAGCTTCGAACGATATATAGCTACAGAGAAGCTATCTGTCAGCAGTCAAGGCATCATTCGGCAATCGGCAAAGCGTGCAGGAAAACGCACTGCCGAATGCGTGACGTAAACATGACGAAAGATCGACAGGGCAATCGGCAAAAAGCACGCAGGAAGCGCACTGCCGAATGCGTGACGTAAGCATGACGAAAGATCGGTATTTGACTGAATAAACATTGTAGCGCGTAATCATAACCGATTAATGAGGAACAGAGCATGATAGATAAATAAAAGGGCGAAAGCATGACCATAGTTTCATAATAAACAAGAATGCATAGATTAAAAGCGCTAGTCTACCGCATGTCTAGGCACTTTCAACCCGTCAAGCATGAAAACAAGCAAGTTAATCCACCGCATGATACGACTTGCTTGGAATCACACCACCAACCAAGAATAGACCAATCCACCGCATGATACACTCTAATCATGGAAGGCTAAAAGCATTCTTTATTTAAAACAAAACCGTGAGCATGTTTCACTCGTGGCGATACTGCCGAATACAGCTATATAGCCGAATCGGGTTCCGTGAAGAAGGAACATGCTTCGTTGATGATAATAGATCTATCAGATCGAATCGAATTCTAATCCACCGGATGATTAGCTCTAAGACGACCCAAAAACCTGCATCTACCGCATGATACCCGGTTCTGTCAAGATCTACACAAGACCAACGAGCTTGAACCCGCGACACGTAGCAATCTAGATCGACTTCGAATTCGGCTATGGAAACGCAGTGCATTATGAGCTAGAACCGAATCTAATCAACCTAGACTGGGCAAAAGAGTGATGTAATGAATTAAACACAAAGGTAAAATCCAGAGCAACACGGTAACTTAATGAATCTACTAGATCTTGCCAAAATCCAATAGAGCCGATAACTTGTTCCAAGCTAAAACTTAGCCCACCGCATGGCTCATGATCTAACAATGGAACCTTCCTGAACCAAAGCCTAAATCCACCGCATGATACTAGGCATGGTGCAGGGTTGCCGGTACTTACGGAGGTCGACGGATCGATGATTCCTCTCGAAGAACTCGACGACTCGACTAAAGGACTCGAAGTTGGCACGGGGCCGGTTTGTTGTATGATTGATTGGACTCTGATCTTCCTTACAGCTGCCATGGGTTTATATTTATACCCAGGTCTTGATACAACTCCTAGTCGGACACGACTACAATACTTGTTTCTAAAAATAAATGACGAATCTTCGTGCCCATATTGCGTTCCTTGTTCGAACCGGCCTTTTCCTTATGTTTTTCCACGTCATCACGCCTTCCCGAATGCTACCGCTTTTGCCTGCGGAACTATGCCTCTGCCGAATGACGACGCGTTCCCGACCGCAGAGCGTTATTGCCGAATACTTCAGAGAAAGCCCCTTAGCCGAATGGTATCCTTCCACCAAATCCGGCCCACACGTCAGCCTCTTCCTGGTGCTAAATTTTGGTGTTAACAGGCATAAATGTGCAACCAACGGAGTTAAACCTTTAAACTGAACCCCTCAACATTAGCAAAGACATCAATAAATGTACTGCTCCCGCAATACAAAATGTTGTGGTATCTAGTCAAACAAACCTCCTCTGTTGCACTTGGAATCCTCCACCTCGAACTCAATTCAGAGCATATCCTTCACTTTAAATTAACCAACTCCATAGGAGTAAAAGAAACCACCAGGGTGACATGAACGATGTTGTCAAAACATTAAGAAGTGTTAACTCAAAGTGATCCAATAATAATCCCAATATCTCCTCAAAATCTCAATATGTTTCAGCAGCGGAAATCATATCATATATCAAAGGAGCCATATGAAAGAAATAACCAGAAGAAAATTATCTGTGGTAATAATCTAGGTATGTTACTTAGTAACTTAGCAATAACATGCAGCCTTGTGTACAACTCCATGTACGTTCAGCAAAGTTGAGAAAACCTTCTGGTAGCTTCTCGTGGATTGGTCTGCAACCTCTTGCAAATACGGAATCAGATTCCGTCTTAAACTCCACGTCGATGAGTCTTGCACGAGGTAGCCAATCGCAGATTGATCCGGCTGGCGGCGCACGATAAACAGGGATGAAACCCTAATTAATTTTTTTCACGTGATCTGGTACCATGCTCTGATACCACTTAGTATAAGCGACGGCGAATAACGATGAAGTAAAACAAAATCAAACACAGCTGTCACACCCGGATTTTCACAAAAACCCGAATGCGGCCATATGTGTGCCCAGGAAGTCATAGTACACATATAGCAAACAAATATGATAAACAGAGAACATATGCTGAAATAAATTCTTCATTAAATTAAATGTTTACATCAGAGTGCTTCATAAATGATCTAAACAATAACAGCGGAAGACTAATAAAACTCTCAACTAATGGAGCCGCAATCCACAGGGACTCTGACTGAGAGATCACAACTCAGTAGTACGGTAAATCTTCTGGAAACTCAGCAGCAGACTCATGCACAGCCCAATCTGTTTACCCATCCGGGATTTTGTTGAATAAAATAGCAAGTGTAAGTACACAATTACTTAGCAAGTATAGCACGGGTATGAAGGCTCAAAATAGGCTAGACACGGCTTAACTGCATTAGCATTTTTAGTTGGTTCATTTTAACATTAATCAAATTACTACAAGTGAATGAATCTCAGTTGCAACCCAATTAATAAAGTATAAGTGACATTAAACATAAATAAGCATCATCTTCTAATCAAAAAGGATCCAGGCCGCTCGTGACCCTGAGCAAGGCTATCATGATAGATTTTACACTCTGCAGAGGTTTCGCCCTTTACCCACCAGTCGCGTAAAAGCTCATACGAACTTTAAACCCAACCACGCGGAGGTGGATCAGACCTCACAAATCACACTACCGAGGTGTGACCGCATAGGGACGCTACGAGGTTTTTCACAAGACACCCTAACAAGACAGTGGCCAATTATGGTACAGCACTGGCAGCATGGCCCAGAAACCGAGATTGACGTACGCCTACGGAGTCACAGCATAGGGGGGTCAATGGCGTCCAGAGCACGGGCATCACACCCAACAATGTGCAGCGTGTGGAGTTCCCCGTCGCAGGGACTCCCAGCACGGGACTGTGCCTCACGGGGGCGTAGCCAACGGATCACTCGTCATCGGTGGATCAAGACATACTCTCACCCATGTTTCCCATAACGCCGACAACCACTCCGGTAACCACTGGCAATCTAGAGACGTACAAGTTACTTGACCAAGACCAGAGCCATAATAGTTCTAGCGGTGGCGACAGGCTCCTGGGTTGCCGCTTTAAGAACCAGACCTTACGGAGAGACACTAGAGCAAAGCACGAAGCACATGCTCTAGCTCCCTAAACAAAGTTGCTACAAAGCATGTTTTATCATAAATGTTAAAGTGAACCATTAAGTCAACATTAATAATTAAATAATAATGTCAGTAGCTGCGCATAGCAAAGATTCTACCCATCTGCAAAGACCCAAGGTAAACAATGATATGATAGGTCAAAACTAGGTATAACCTTAATGGTACATCAATTTAGACACATGCAAGTATGAAATAATTTAATACAAAGTGGGTAGGTAGCAAGGATGGTCCGTGCTATAACTTGCCTTCCTCGAAGGGCTGCGGCTGCTGCTGCTACTGCTGTGGGTCCTGCTCCGGAAAGTCTCCCACGTACTCGAAGTCCAACGCGAAAGGCTCACGGACTGGACACGAATCACCATACAGGCAAGCACGCAAGCCATTACATGCAAACAAATAATAATCTATTAGAACAGTACACCAAACAGTAAAAACATTACAAATAAATGTTTTAGAAATATTCTACGTTTCACTACGAACACATGAGCGCGAAAATCACACTAATTGGAGCTAAAACGGAAAAGATATGACTTTTCTAAGTTCTAGGGACCTACTGGCAAGATTTAAAAGTTTCCAGGGGCTTATTTTAAAGAAACCAGAGACCTATACATAATTTCGCGTTAAAACCCGAGGGCTAACGCGTAAAAGGGGCTCGACAGGACCGTGGGTTCTATATTTAAAAAGATCAGGGGGTTTTTCATTAAAACTAGGACCTAGGTGTAATTATTTTGAACTGGGGGTGGACTGCGGGTTGATTACATAAAAACCGGGGGGCTCTTTTGAAACACTGGAAGGGCTGACCGGTAAGGGAAGATTTGACTCACGGGCGGGGATGCGCGACGGCCGTTCGATCTCGATCTAGCGGCCAGGATTAGATTGGGCGAAGGGGAGGGTGTGCCGACGAGCTTGGACGGGTGGCGCCGCCCGGATCGGCGGCGGAGCTCACCGGAGCATCGTCGATTCGGTGCTTCGGGGCACCATTGGCGATGGGAAGTGGATGGGAAGGGAGCGGGGGCCACGGGGAATGCATCCAGGGGCTTCTCGGCGGGGGAGGGGTGGCACATGATGCTTCCGGTAGTGGCCGGCGGAGAGAGGACTCCAGCGAGGTCAGGGAGCGCGCTGGAGAACGCGGTAGAGGGCAGGGGATAGCTCGGGGTGTTCCTTACCATGTGGCGAGTCCACTAGGCCGGCCAATTGGGACGTAGCGGCGTCGCATAGGGGTGGTCGTCGGCGGAGGCGCCTCGGAGATGGGTGGCGGCGTTGAGTAAAGGGAGGAGGCACGCTGGAGGAGCTAGTGGTCGGGGGGGGGGGGCTTGGTGAGAGTTGAGGACCCTCGGGCCTCGCTTTTATAGCTCGTAGGTGGGGGGCATCGGGGGCCGGGATGGCACGGACGCCGAGAATGGAACGTGTGGCGGCGGCGGGATTTCTTTCCTTGCGGAGGCGCGGCGAAAAAGGGGGGGGGATGGCGCGGGGGAAGCTTCCGAGCAGCTTCCGGGGGCCCATGAGCGGCGTGGGGTCTAGCACGGGCAAGTCGGCCGGGGGTCGTGGTGCTGAATGCGCCGGGAAGGAAGGGGGGCGCGGCGAGAGGAAGGGGGTGGAGCTGACGGGCGGGGCCCGCTGTCAGGGAGGGGAGGGAGAGGGGGAAAGCGTGCGGCTTGCTGGGCCGGAGGGGTGAGTTGGGCCGGCGTGGGGGTGAGTGAGAGCGGGCCGGGGCGAAGGGGAAGGGGGTTTGGGCCGGTTCGGGGAAGGAAACAGGAGGGAGCTAGAGTGAACCTATGAAAGAGACTAGGGGGCAAAAACGAACTATGGGCCTAACAACTTTTCTACAACTCCAAACAAGTTGATTCAAATTTGAATTTAAATAAATTTAAATTCTTGTTTGAATCACAAGCAATACAAAAATAAATGCAACAGCATGAATGCAAGAAAAATATTTCTACAACTTATATTTGATTTTAATATTCATAAATAATTTATTTAGCCTATATTAAATATGAACAAGTCAAATAAATGCCAATTAATTACTAAAAAATTTAAATAGGCAATTTTTGGGTGTTATAAGACACAAGATTTAACGTGGAAAACCCTCCCAATGTAGAAGGGAAAAAACCACTAGTAAAAAGCTTTACTATATCGGGTGTGTGTTTACATCGCCTATTGACGGCTTGCAAGAGGATGATCTTTCACCAAAGAACAAAGGTCTATTATATAGGCTACTCACGTGCCCGTCCTTGGTTGCATTGTCGAGGTGGATCTATACTGTGCGCTCTTGGGAGAAACCACAGCGCCACTTCGCTCCGGCCCAAGCTCCGGCGATGGGCCTTTTCTTGTGCAATAAATTTAGATCACATCACAACAACACGAGACACGATTTAACGTGAAAAAAATCCTACGGAAAAAAACCATGGAAGACAATCACTATTGAGGAGAGTTTACAAGTAGAGATGATACCCGGCTCATCTAAGATGTCTTATCTGTCTTACCCTACCGTCTACATAGGGCTTACATATATATATAGTCGGCTCACACGCTCGTGGTTGGTTGCGTTGCCGAGGTCAGACTAAACCTTGTGCAATGAATTTGGATCTCTTCGTAACAAGGACCTATTTGTGCCGTCTGATGCAGTCCAGCAGAAAGGCGGACAGCATGTCAATACAGATGGTGACTTCGTCTCATAACGCAGATGCATTAGTAAAAAATGTTTTTTAGGCGCGTTTTTTTTTAGATCGGGCAGGAAGTTCACCCTCATGTCAACGTAGCAACGCACCGAACATGAAAATAAATTTATAAGAGCACCGGCGTGGGAACATTGTCTCTGATTGTAGGTGCCTACAAATCACTATTTCTATGGACAGGTGATGCCATCACCCGCACCTAAAAATTTTTTAGGAACCATTTTCAAGGCGGGTGGTTGCAAATCCATTTCTAGGAGCAAGAGATGTCCTTCCAAAAATGATTTCGAGGGTTGGCCTACCCTAAGACTTTTTCATATGATCTCGAATAAGGATAAACTTTATATAAAAATTGTAGTACTTGATGAGTCCTATATATTTTTTAGTTCATAACCTTTTAATTTAAGATAATTTAATAGTCCAAAAATTATTATAATATATTTAATTTTCTAGAATTTTGAATTTCTCAAACAACCACAAATGTATGGAGCTATTGTATATCAAAGTTGTAGTGGTCAATGAGATCTAAAATTTCATAGTTCATTCTTTTTTCATTTAATGTGGTTTAAAATTACAAGATAATTCAGACATTAGTTATGCTATATGCCACTATAACTATAGATATGGATAGTGCATTTATGTACTCCCTCCGTCCCATGAATAATGAAATTATGCGATTAAAAAAATTCCACAAAATAATACAATTCTAGTAGTACATAACTAATGTATTTCTTAAAATATATAATTATCTGCATGTATCAACAGCCCCAATGCCTAAGTTGGTGGGATTGAGACAGTTATTAAGGGTAGCATGGTCTTTTGTCAACTGTACTAATTTATCTAGATAATCTAGAATTACATTTTTTATGAGACGAAGAGAGTATCACTACATAGTTAGATTAAAGTATTATAATCATGATAATATATATATACACACTATATACACTGGTACCGTATTAGACATGTTTTAGAGTTTTTCAGACAAATTAGATTTAGATAAAAATAAATCATGTGCCCTCAGTTACCAAGCGCTCGCTGCATTGGTTCTCCTGTTTAATCACTTGAACAGACCAGCTGTTGATAGCATAAAGTTAGTTTTTATAGCATTATTGGTTTGGCTCTCATAGTTGCCTGAGTTTGTGGCAAAATTAATTGGACAGTATATTGTCGTGATGCTTTTTCATATGGGGGAATTGTCAAATCCTGGTTCTAACTCTGAGCTCTCCTTAATTATTTCCAATATTCATACAACTTTATGCTATTATACAACACATGGATGAGTTCTGTGTGTTTTTTTCTATGTATTTGTCACATTACAAATGGTCCTTGCCTCGACCAAGTAAGCATTATATTGAACATTCTTCTACTCTGCTGCCTGGACAGGTTTATGTTATCATGGTAGCACAAAATGTAGGTTTATGTTATCCTGGAAGCATTTTAGGAGTGCTGATCCTTCTCTTTGTTCATCTGCCATGCATAGTACCTTAGATAAAATGTAAGTTTGACAACTCTTCTGCTCTTTTGTCATAATAGCATCGGTGATTTCTCAAGTTCATATGTGATGCACATAATCTATTGTAAATTTGTGGAAGGAGAATACTGCAGTTTGAAATTTTCTAGGAAAATTTATTATCTTTGGTCTCGCATATGAACTATGCAAATCTATGCAAGACCAAAGATAACAATAGATTCAAAAATCTATGCAAAGACCAAAAATTTTTGAATGAGGAACTATTCCTTGTCTAGCGGATTCAAATCTATTATCTTTGGTCTCACGCAAAAGTGCATACTCTGTTCATACACAAAGCTGACCGGAGAAACATTGCACTGTTTAAATAATATATAGGAGTGAGTAGATCAATAGCTTGTGTCGATCTTTTGGTTGTTTTAGGCCAAAATTTGTGCGATTATGAAGATTTCTTGATTCTTTTTTCACACAAACTTTATGACCTGGTGTTCTAACTTTATGGCCTTGCACTCTTATTTAAGAAATTAGTTGATGGGTTAAGTAATCTGGGACATACCTTTGTGTTCCATACGACCATTAAATCTCTTATGTAATGGGTCTAGAGCAATACTCTCAGATATAATGCTTACATCTTTATCTGAAACTGGTAGCATACTACCATCACACTGATTTTTTATATCCAAATGTCGGCTCATTGGAAAATTTAGAAATGTAAAGAGCTTTTACCATTGCAAAATTGACTTCTTGGGCAATTCAGTCTTATGGTTTGTTCAAAATTTTTTTTCACTTATTATATTGCGTGCATTCTGTTTACTGAGTATTGCGCCATGCCACTTCTAATGCATCTCTAAATAAATATTTAGTTTTCAAAAAATGTTGCACAGCCTCACTGAATATATCCAATGGCCCACTGATTTTCTACACATGATTAATGGAGCTCTTATTGTTTTTGGATTGATAGGAAGATAGTTCTAGAAAATGTGTCAGTTCATTTTAGAAATCCATCTTTAAGTTATAGGATAGTATAAAATATATTTTTATCAGTGGACCCTAATTCTATTCAGTGTATTATTATTGACGTCATTAGATTCCACCTTAATCAATTTATCCACCCTACTTTCAAAATACTAAAGGGCAAATCCATATATTATTGTTCAACATGTACACATTTTTTCTCTTCACTAAATTTTCATATGCAACCTGTGTATGGTGATATGGTGTGGGCTGTGATTACGGATGTCAGGAAATGTTTTCTGAACATTCTTGACTGATTAGAACTTGTGCTATTTGACTTGGCTAACTTCAGTCCGATGCACTACGAAAACACAGTCGTATTTTGTTTAGGTGGTGACCATGATCTCAACTCAATCTACCCATTCCTAAGAACAAAATTCTCTTACTTCACTGCTTCTCTTGCACCTTAGTATCATGTGTTGGTTCCACAGGTCACAGCTTGATGCAACTGAGGAGATGGAAGCAGGAAATTAACTTATTGTGGAAAGGAGGTAACACATGTTGGTTTCGGTGCATTCTGGATGGTATTACAAGATCACAAAGAGGAAATCAGATGATTGAATCTAGAACTAGAAGCCTCATGTTAAGTTACATTGGTTATTTCACTTTGGGTCAGCGTGTCCTTTGCTAGAGAAACATATGTGACTATTGAATATAATGAATGCCTTGTTGGAGAAACATATGGAGTCTTTTGCTATATGATGAATGTTTCTTGACTAATCCTTCAACTTTTTCTATGTCTAATATATAGATTATTTGATTTGATTCTATTCTTCCAGTGTTTCATTTGTTCCTAATTTTTTCTATGTCTAATATATAGAATATTTGATTTGATTCTCTTCTTCCAGTGTTTCGTTTGTTCCAATATAATGATTATTGCAACAATTATCATTAGTTTATGGTGGATTTTCTTTCTTTGCAAAATTATAGTTATGCTATATGTTCAAGTTTACTTAATTAATATTATCGGTTGAGTCAAAATGGTGATCGTAATGGAATTCAAGGGCCAAAGCCTAGTAGCTCCATTTTTCACTTTCTTTAGTAGAGTTAGGATAGTTTAGTTTGGGAGTTAGAGTCGAGTCGAGCTTTGTCTCGGAGCTTCCGAAGTCATCTTCAGAAGCTCTGGTATAAGCTCCTGTATCTTTTGTTTTTCCTTTTGTAAGACTATCATTTATCAATATATTATCTTTATCATTATCTTCGAGTCATTTATCTCATGCTTCTACTTTTATTCTAGTTGCAAGTATTTCATGTTTAGACTATAGTTGGTTGTGGCTCCAGTCATTTTAGTTCTTGTTTAAGTCTCTGTCTTAGCCGGTTCTTCGATCTTGTTCAATACTTGCGGTGAATTGTCATGGGGGTATTGACAGGATTGCTTGCTCTTTCTAGGGGAGTAAGTAGCACTTGAGTATCGTAGGCGCGGTGCCTAGACTCAAAGGTGATCTAAGAGTGCGCTCGATTCAACGTACGTGTGGTTGCTACTAGGTGGTGACAGCCCTAGCAGCCTTTATAATCCACCACGTTAGTCTCGGCAACGTAGGATCCTTAGGGGAGGTTGCGCAGTTCCCTTCTCATCCCTTTACGAGAACAGCTAGCGTCCTATCTCGACGTTAAGGCAATAGAGTTAAGCTTGGCCTTTAAGCATTGTTTCTCAGCTGTTGTATCTCTTTACCCGAGTGACCCGAATAGATAAAGTATTTAGGAATCTTATCTCGTCTCGTTGTCCTCTCAACTAGCTAGTCATCTTTCTTATCCGAGTTATCCTTAAGCAGTGTGTCATGGTCTTTCACTCCTATCATGACCGTTATCCCCAATCTTGAGGGTAGTGTATTCTTATGTGATATCTTCGAATACTTGTTTAGTAGTACTTTTGCCATAAGCTTCTCTGTGGATAATATAAATTACAATACATTGGATTACTCACAGGTGAACTGTTACATCGGTAATTCTGTATGCTTGCATAATATTTATTTATTTTACTAAGACATAAGAAAAACTAACAAAACACTCCTTATACCATTACCGGGATCATCAATCCTGATAGTAGGTTGTAAGGAGTGCCAACACTAGTTAACCTATTGTCCTGCTGTTGTTGCTACCACGGTTAGGTCCGATCCGATAATAGCAACGACATGTTAATTTTCATTGTTTTAATATCTCTATTGTGAAAAATATTTAAGAATCAGCAAATGTCTATAGATCGAATCAGTTGACATAGCCAATGAAATCCTGTCAAGGTTCAAAATTGCATATCATTAGGATTCGGAATCATAGCCGATGTGATCCTATAAAAAAGTACTATTAAATTTCTTTGCTTGTCAATTACAAGTCAAGTTGACTGGCAATCTAGGAATCTCAAAGATAATACATGTTTTGCGTCGGAGTGAAGCAAATCTCCTAACCCTACAATATGTGTCTAATTACGTGAAGATCATAAGTCGGTTTTTGCGTCAATACCATATTTAAGTCTTCGACTAATATCTTTCTTTCATCATCTAATATCTAATAGACTAGCAACATCTGATATCTTCTTAAAGAAAAAAATAGTGTAATGAAGCGTACACATATGACATTGAATTAATTGAAAACAAATCAATCGAATTTGCTACATGCAAACTATCCAATAAAAATTCTCCGGAATTCAAGTCATCAACTCTGCATATCTCTAATTAATAATATATAAATAAAAAAATCATGCTCATTCTATCTCCTTCTAAAAGTAAAAAATTTCTCTAACTATAAAATATGAAACAAAGCACAAAAACCATGAAAAAAGAGAGGATAAAGTTTCTAACATTTGGCGCACATGGATGAGTGAAATCCCCACAAATCTTAAGAAAAATGGACAACACCTCTCCTCCAACACGCAATGCAGGAAGAAGCTAGCCTGAGCTCGGTCAAATGGTTGTCGTGGGCTCAGGGAGGAAGGAGGGGCCTAATATATATATATATATATAAAGTGTCTATAGAATAGTTATTCTATGGCCGGCCATAGACTATAGGGGGCGTGGGCACTGTTTTACACAACCAGTGCTAATTACATGTGTTAGTACCGGTTAAAATCCAAACGGTGCTAGCGTACGCGGATGAATGTGTAGTTTACCAGTAGTACTTGTTTTTAGGTTGTCCGCAATCACGTTTCTCTATCTCCTTAGCTTCAAAAGAATATTCCTGCCTGATCATCGAGATTCTTTCCTCTATTCCAATTTCCTCCGCACCAATCTCTCCTCTGTATCCCTAATCTATACCAACTACCTCTCGTGGGGCACACATGTCAGATTCTTTTTTTCTTCTCTCTCGTCTCTACCCGCGACCCCAGCCCCTCCGTCGCACCCGCGACCCCGGCCCCTCCCCTCCCCCACCGCCACCCCCTCTGCCGCCGCCCCCCCCCCCAGCCTTCCCGCAGCCTCCCTCCCCACGCCGGGCCGCGCCGCCCCGCGGCCTCTGCTCGAGGACGTCGCTGAGCTTGCCGGCCTGCCCCTGCTCTCCGCCGCCATGTCCTCCCCTCCCCCTCCCTCCACCTCTGCCCCTCCCAAGGCCCTGCGCGTCATCCAGTCCGCCCTCGCCGTCGCGCCCGCGGCACGTGAGGAATGCCCACCGCCCCCTCACCTCCTTCCCTCCGTTGCCCAAGGAGAACCATGCCTGCGCTGTGGAGCGCATGTGCGGTGGCGTGTGAGTGGGGCCTGCACGGTGGCGGATCCGTTGGAGGGAGGGAGGAAGTCGGGGCGCAGCACGTCGATGAGGTCGTTAGGGCTCCACGCGGGCGTGGCGTTCGAGCGCCTCGGCGGGGGCGATGGACGGGGACGCATGGCCGAGCTCCTCGCTGACGGCGTCCCCACAGAGGCCACAGATCCACCGGCCCCGTACCGCGTGTGGCAGATCGGCGGCTCCTCCCCCTCGGCTCTCTCCACAACAACGACGACGAGCACCCGGTCGTGGTCGTGGCCTCATCCTGCTTCCTTCCTTCCATCCGCTCCACGTCCTCCTCTCTTCTTCTCAGTGGAGAGCGCACGACAGGAGGCGCCTGTGGAACTGTCTCCCCTCCCGGTGCCATGGACGCCGCTGCCGCTCCGCTCCTCCTCTTCCTCGCCGTCGCCGTCCTCGTCCTCGGCTCCCTCTCTTCTGCGCGGCCCCTCCCTCTCCCTGTTCCACTCCTCACCTAGGGCCCCTGGACACCCAAAGGCTGGCAAACAGGAGCGCCAGAGGGGTGGGGCGGCCGAGCGGGGGCAGCGCGGGGCGGTGGGGCGGCGGCGTAGGCGCAGCGGCTTGGGCAGCGCGTGCTGGGTGGTTGGGATGCCGCATGGGCACACGCCACGTCGGCGTAGCGTGGCTTCCCCTATCCCGCCAGAGATGGCGGAAAGCTGGGCCTCCGCCAATTTCCCGTAGGCTTTACCGGAAGCCGGTGCAGCCCTTAGTTCCCCTAAACGCTCCTGCTGGGAAATTTAGGGGAGACAGCTGTGGGCAGCCTTATGTAGAGCTGCAAATCACTTAAACAGTACACCTAGATGAATATACTCCTCTCTAAAAATATAAAAGTCATAATTTTGTTCTAAATCAAACAATTTTAACATAACCATGGTTACAGAAGAATAAACTATCATTTGTAAGTAAATACATTAACAAGACATATGTCATGATAAACCAATTTGATGTTGTAAACATTGACAGGAGGCTGCACATTTACATAATTCTACCGTGCTTGTGTGATCAGATTCGATTCTGTCTTGACAGATCTTTGCATCTAAATTGTTATTGATTGGGTCCGTGGTGGTTTGATGGTTAGAGGCTATTTCTCTAATTAACGTAGAAGTTTCTGGAGAGCTTGCGATTATATTATTAGTATATAGATGAAAAGATGACAAGCAGGTGACGGCGATGCGCGCCGAACCAGATTGGGGATTTGACTGGAGCGGATGGTGTAGTCGTCGACGGCACTGCACACGGGGCCAGAAGTTCGTGTTCTGCGAGATGTCATGTAACTATTCTTCCAGCTGCCAGACAAATTACAGTGACAGGCTACAATTATAGAACCCAGGCAGACCATGAAAAGGCAAGGCACCTAGAAGCATCCGTGGAAGAAAGAAGAGTCAACTAGTCAACTTTTCGTCGATTGCAGACAGATGCTGGGCAACCACCACCGGGCACGTCTTGTCACTACTACGTACACCAACAGACCAACACCCATGCCATTGCCATCGGCGTGCTGTTTAGCTTGCCACACATCATCGGCGCACCAGCCATGCCGGAATCTCCATCTGGCCACGGCCATCTCCATGCCCTTCCATTCCTTGCCATGGTAGCGAGCATCTCCAGCGTCGTAACATCCCAGCAGGACAGCCCGTTCACGGTTGTCAACTGCTCGTCGTCGCCTTCTCCGGCTCCCTCACCGTCGTAGTCGTCCTCCTGCAACGGCACGTTCTGGTCCAACGTGGCAACGGCACCGACCGCGCCTTTGTCCCGGCAATGTGCCGCGGCGACACTACGCCGGCCAACTGCGCCACATACCTCCAGAACGCCGCGCTTAATTAGCATCCGGCGGAGTCCCTGCAACAGCAGCCGCCGTGCCGGCATCTGGTACGATGATGGCTCCGGCGGCGAAGTTCCGGCGCCGATGTTCTGCTTCCGCAGTTTCGCCGACACCAACGCCTCCACCAGGCAAGAGGAACTGTACCGGCAAGCGTTCGATGACAATGCTAAGTTCTCCGGCTATGGCGACTGGACATCCTACGCGGTAGCGATGACGAGCAGCCTAATCGCGCGCGCCATCAGCTCCAGGTCGTGTTAGGGTAAAGAAGAGAATCGGAAGGGGATTTGGGGAAGAACAGAGAGGAAGCTAAGGGAGGCGGACGGCGGGAGCAAGACGCTGGCCGCTTGTTTAGCTCGTTTAGATTTGTTACATCATAATCCTCCTCTCTCCTTGCTTACAGGTATATAATCACGTAACACACGCACACAGCTACGTCGCTTGACAGGCCTGCATCTAGGCCCAAGTGCCTTCCTGGTACTTGGAGTTGGGCCTTCGAACTCTGGACACACATCGAGGCCCAACTAGTGCTTGTTCACCATCAGCTCTGCTAACAGCTGGACTCCAGGCAGGAGCTTGCTTCAAGTCCTCCAAATTTTCCGATGTAGCCAAAGATGATGACATACCAGACCACTGAATGAGAACTTCTGAGACGGCGCCTGTAGAATCCAATCGTCGTTGAAGAACACGCATCGGAATCTGAAGATCATTGAAATCAGGAACATAAGGGGTAAGCTTGTAGGCAACAGAGCCAATTTTGTCAACCACCTTGAAAGGCCCAAAGAATTTAAACGTAAGCTTCTGATTTGAGCGAGGTGCCAATTATGTTCGAACATAAGGCTGCAACTTTAAGTAGACCATATCTCCCACATTGAAGTGACGATCAGATCGCTTCTTGTCAGCCTGACGCTTCATACGTTATTGAGCACGAGCTAGATGCTGCTTAACTAAATTCTGCATCGAATTCCTCTCCTGTAACCAGTCAGCCAAATCTGGAACAACACAAGCATCAGCTGCTTCAATGCCAGAGCTCGTGGAGAGTGGCGATACAATGGCCGTGTTTCTTTGGGGTGGATTTTCCACCCCGTTTCACCAATAATTAAGGGTATTAAATAAAGTTAGTTTATAAAACTACCTTTACAACCCCAGATTAATTCACGAGACAAATCTAACGAGGCCTTTGATCGCACGATTAGAGGATGATTACTGTAGCATTATTGTAGTAAATCATGGACTAATTAGGCTCATTAGATTCGTCGGGTAAAGTTACACCCATCCCTAAAAAGGTTTTATAAATAGACTTCATTTAATACTTCATGCATGCAAGATTCCATTTGGAAATATATTTCCGGCGGGAAAGAAACACGGCCAATACCTCAAACGGAGACCGATTCAAGGCAGAATGCCAACTGCAGTTGTACCAGAACTCTGCTAGATGGACCCAGTCAAACCACTATTGAGGACAAGCATGAACAAAGCAACGAAGAAATATTTCCATACACTGATTCACCCGCTCAGTTTGCCCATCAGATTGTGGGTGATAAGAGGAGCTCATCCGCAAGGACACGCCAGCCATGGAGAACAAAGCTTGCTAGAACTGACTAGTGAAAATACGATCCCTATCAGAAATAATAACCTGTGGCAAACCATGCAGCTTATAGATATTGGACATGTAGAGCTTGGCAACTGAGTATGCAGTGAAAGGGTGAGACAGGGGCACAAAATGATTGTACTTAGAAAACTTATCTACCACAACTAAAATGGTATTCATTCTCTTGGAAGTAGCCAACCCTTCAACAAAATCCAATGAGACTACTTGCCATGCCCCTTCAGGAATAGGAAGTGGCTGCAGTAGTCCAGGATATCTAACCCTTTCTGGCTTGGCTTGCTGACATACATGGCAAGATGATATAAAGGTGTGTACTGTCTGCTTCATTCCTTTCCAATAGAAATACTGGCGCAGACACCTCAAGGTTACAGGCACACCGGAGTGTCCACCCACAGGAGTCACATGTAGAGCTGAAATGATCTAAAGTTGTAATGCCACATCATTACCAACCCAAATTCTATATTTATACCTGAGCAATCCATTCTTGAATGTATAATTAGGCATAGAATCTAAAGGAACAAATAACTTTGCAATCAAGTCAGTAGCAAAAGCATCAGTAACATAACTATCTGCAACCTGAGATAACCATTGTGGCTGAACAACAGAACGGGCTAAGAACTGACACCCTGACTCCTACGAGACAAGGCATCTGCTGCAGTATTGTCAACGCCTTTCTTGTAGACAATCCGATATACCAGGCCAATAACTTTAGTAAAGACCTTATGTTGCCAAAGGGTATTTAACCATTGAAAATTCAAGTGGACGAGACTCTTCTGATCCGTATAGATGATGAATTTAGCCTGCTGCAAGTACTGGAGCCACCGCTCCACCGCAATCAAGATAGCCAAATATTCCTTTTCATACGTGGAAAGGCCTTTTGTGCGAGGGTCCAAAGGCTTGCTGATGAAAGCCAGAGGATGGCCATTCTGAAGTAGAACTGCTCCGACTCCCAAATTAGAAGCATCTGTCCCAATGCAGAAAGTCTGAGAAAAGTCCAGCATAGCAAGGACAGGTGCACATGTTAAGGCATGCTTCAAGGCTTCAAAGGACGCTTTGTGTTCTAAAGTCCACACAAACAACACATTCTTCTTGAGTAGACTATGGAGAGGCTTGGCAATGACCGCAAAGTGTCTGACAAATTTCCTATAGTAGCCTGCAAGACCCAAAAAGCTCCTTAATTCTTTAACAGTTGCTAGAGTGGGCCAATCTACCACAGCCTTGACTTTGAGAGGGTCAGTGGCAATGCCATCAGCAGAAATAATGTAACCCAAATAAGAAATCCGCTGCTGAGCAAAACTGCACTTGGATAGCTTAACACTCCACTTGTCAGCAGCCATCAACTGAAAAACTTGGCGGAGATGAACCAAGTGTTCTTCAAATGTGGTGCTGTACACCAAAATATCATCGAAGAAAACCAACACGCATTTCCTCAACAGCGGAGCTAAGGTCGTATTCATAGCACCTTGAAAGATTCCTGGGGCCCCATAGAGGCCAAAAGCCATCACTTTAAGCTCAAAATGGCCAAAATGAGTCTGAAATGCAGTTTGAATTCTTCCCCTTGTTTCAACCTGATTTGATGATACCCTGAATTCAGATCCAGAGAAGCCAACCACTTGGATTTGGCCAATTCATCCATTAATTCATCAAACACAGGTATAGGAAATCTGATGTTGAAGCTCAGGGCATTAAGGTATCTGTAGTCCACACAAAACCTCCAAGATCCATCTTTCTTCCTAACCAAAAGTATTGGGGAAGAAAATGCACTGACACTAGGCTATATAATCCCTTTAGCAAGCATATCTACTACTTGTTTCTCTATTTCATCTTTCAAAGCAAGAGGGTATCTATAGGGCCTAATATGAACAAGTTTGGCTCCTGGAACCAAAGGAATGACCTGATCACAATGGCGTTATGGAGGAAGAGCATACAAGGGTTCAAATACCAAAGCAAACTCATCCAAAATACCATAAAGTTCTGATGGAACAACAGCCATGGAATTAGGGGCAGAATCAACCAGCGAACACACATGAACCATCAATTCTTCCGGCAATCCAGGCACTATCCCCTTAATAAAAGTTGTGGCACCATTGTAAGGGATAGCCAGCCATTTGTGTTTCCAGTGGACCTTCATGGGGCTGTATGCTTCTAGCCAATCCATTCCCAAAATCATATTAAAATGTTGCAGAGGTAACACCTTCATGGCAGAACAGAAAGAATAATCACGCACTGACCACAGGGCATGTGGAATGACCTGTGTGCATTGCAACACCTCACCATTGGCAACCGGAACCTGAATAACAGCCTGTAACTGCTCACTGCCTTGCAAGTGCTGAGCAATATGAGAACTCAGAAAGGTGTTAGAACTTCCTGAATCCACAAGAATGAACATATCCCTCCCTTGAATAGTTCCTTGAATTCTCATTGATCTCGGACCTTCCTGACCAGAAGCAGCCTCTCGAGACAAGGCCAGGAACAATTGGTCATGTGGCACTTCTTGTAAAGAAACTTCATCAGGAACATCCAGATGAAATAAGTTCAATAAGTCTTGCACAACATGCAACTATACCGTAGGATAACAAGTATGACCCCTGGACCATTTCTCAGCACAGCGAATACACAACCCCTTTGCCCGTCTATAGGCCTTCAAAGCAGCCAAATGATCCGCTGGACTTTTACCTTCACAAAGCTTCTTCTCTTAAGGAAGAATAGGTAGAGGCTGCTTATCACTTGTTGGAGGCGCTGGAAGAGGATGAGGGCCTTTGGAATTCGACTTGTGCCAATTAGAAGGTTCTGATTTCTTGTTATCACGGGTCCAATCAATGACTTCTTCCTGCAACAGGGCAAGAGATGCGGCAGCATCAAAAGTAACATGGTGATGTAAAGCTACAGATAATCGCACTTCAGGTTTGAGGCCTTCCACAAAACGAGAGGCATAATAAATAGGATAAATAACATGCCCGTAAGCAGTTAATTGATCCACAATTTCAGTAAATTTCTCTACATACTCTACTACAGAACCAGTCTGGGGCATGCGGAAGAACTGGTGAATCAGCAACTCTTTATGCTCACGCCCAAAACGGTCTAAGAGAGCCTTAGCAAAAGTATCCCAGATAGCATTCTTCATGCGATGCTAAACAGACTGAAACCATCGAGCAGCCACCCCCTCCACATTCATGGATGCGATCGGAATCAAACGAAAAGGAGCAACACGGTACATATCAAAATAACTCTCATAGCGAGATAACCAAAGCTTTGGATTCTCCCCAGTAAACAAGGGAAAATTGAAGCGAGGTAACTTCTCATCAGAAGAATGTTGAAACGAAGAATTGCCTCGCCGAATCCCAACAACCTCGACAGAATGAGTAAATGGATGTGAAGGGGAGTTCTCGTGCGTACCCTTGACCGAGATATGGGCAAAGGTCGTCACAGACCCGTACCCATCATCCCGGAAACTCGATGCGACGCGGTGCCCATCGGGGCCGTCGACTTCGTCCACAGCAGGTGGGCGCGCAGACACTGAAAGTGGATCTGGGCGGAGGATGCCCGGATCCATGGCGGCGCGTTCCTTGACGGAATGCTCCAAGTGCTTGTTGAGCTTCCCGACCTCCATGTCACACCCGATTTTAGGAATAAAACCAGATGCATCTCATATGTGCACCAGGATCAAGTTTACACACATATGATTGACGTCACAAGTGAATATCCATAACCATGCATACGAAAGAGTATTAAAGTATATTTATTACAATCTCAGAGTTGACACAAATGTCATAGCGGAAGACTTAAATAAACGTTTAACTAAACGTAACGAAATAAATCCATCTCCACAGGCAGTTGACTGAAGGACTCGCCTAGAACTCCTCAAAATTAGTAGTATAATCCTCAAAATTCTCTCAATCTGAGCAGCAGTCCAAGTGTGGTCGATGCAATATAAATAAACAAGCGTGAGCACATGTCGCACTCAGCAAAGTATGGAAATAAATGACATGCTAGGCTTTATAAAGTGGAAGGCTGAAAGGATAGCTGCATTAAGCACTTTTAGTTGCTCAACTTTTATTAAGCATCTATTTACTAGCAAATATAAGTATATACCAATCACAATTAAATTAATGACATAAACCCATCAAATTCAGGTAACCACAATTTAGATCATATTTAGATAGATTAATCATGTGAGGGTTCAGGCCGCTCATGACCATGAGCATGGATGTTATAACAGTTTTACACTCTGCAGAGGTTGTACACATTCACCATAAGCCGTGATTCTCATTGCCCGAAAGAATGTACCCTTCCCACACCACGTGGACCGAATACTGGGTTTCACTATGAGACCTTTACAAAGATACTCTAATAAGTGATAGTTCGCTAAGGCTTCCAGTTCAGGAGCAAAGCATAACCCTCCCTATACCTCGTCAACCGCCGCACCTCTTGCTCCTTTCGGGTAAAACTATCCCAAACCAGAATACCTAATTGGTCAGTCAAAGCCAGAGCCACATATCACTTATGGTTGCACTGTTTTCCTGGGTGGTCGCTCCATGTTCCAATTAAAAGATGTCATCTTGACATTAGTTAATTAAAAGATAATAATGGAACATAGAGTAGGGGTTTCATTAGACCAATCCCAGTTGAGCAAACTAAGCATCATCTACCAATCAAAATTAGTTATATAACCCAGCTACAAGGTATGGTAAAACAAACTAGGAAAATCCTTAATGAGACCCAGCAATATTAGTGTAAGCGATAAATAACCGGTGTAATTAAAATGCATGTCATTTAGGTACAAACGAGCATGATCAAGGAATATTTGCCTTCTTCCCAACCCTGCTGCTGCTCAAACTCTTCATCAGTTGGTTCTTCAAATGCTTCCTCGAACGACGCGTTTCCTATACGCAACACACAAACACATACAAGGAAAAACAATACAATAAATAAGAAACAGTATACCAAACAATTCCAACAGAAGTAAACAACAGCACAAAACTATTATACGCATTACCACGAACGCGTGAGCGTGAGAATCGCTAAAATCAGAGTTAAAACGCAAAAGATATGGCTTTTTAAGGTTCAAGGACTTGCTGGCGAAGTTTTAAAAGTTTCAGGGGCTTAACTGCGAAAATCTAAGGGCTAAAACATAATTTTGTATAAAAAACTCGAGGGTTTTCATGTAAAAAGGTAAAACTTGGACCTCGGGCGCAATTTTAGAACTTGCAGGGCTAAACTGAAAGAAAAAGGACCTAAATAGAATTATTTTTGAACGGGCTAGGACTGTGGGTTAATTTTGTAAACTTGGAGGGCTTCTTTGCAAATTTGCCGAGGTTGACCGGTATGGCTCGGATTGACTTGGGGCTCAGGAGGAGCTCGGCCGTTGGATCAACATCCAATTGTCACGAACGGATCGGGCGGAGGGGAGGAGCGCCGACGGCGACAAGGACGGCGGCGCTGTGCGCACACGGCGGCGCATCGCCGAAGAAGAAGTGATCTTGCGCCATAGTGCGCCAGCTCGAACATGAACCACACAGGAAGCAAGAGGGGGCGACGATGACCTTACCCCGGGGTTCCTTGGCGGCAGAGGAGCTCCGACGGCGGCCGGCGACGAGAATTGGTGGCGGCGGCGCTGCGAATCGGCTAATGGCCAAAATTAGCGCGAGTTTGAAGCCCAAAACAGAGGGAAAACCGTGGGAGAATCTTCGGGGGCGTCGAGTTGAACCTCTAGGAGTGCTTCTTGATGAAGGAGAGACGGCGGAGGTGGAAACCGACGGCGCGGCGGCGAAAACCCGTGCGGCGGCGGCGAGATAGAAGATCCGGCGGCGCTGCACTAGGGTTTGCGAGGGCGACGCGGGATGAGACGGGGCTAGAGGGCAGTGCGCGATTAAAGGGGCTATGCCCGCATCTTGGCGTGCGTGCTCGAGACGGAGGCGGCAGCGCGGCCGAGCCCGGGTTGGACTCGAGTCCGACGCGGGGAAGACGGTCCTGAGCGACGCGGGAGAGACGGGAAGGTGGAGTGGGCCGGCACGGAAGACTTGGGCCGCGAAGGAACTTGGGCTGGCCGACAGAGAAGAGAAGCAGAGGGAGCAAAAACGGATCAGCCAAGAGTTCGAGGGGAAAATGCAGACTCGACACAAAACAACTATTCTAAGGCTCAAACAAATTCAAATTAAATTCGAATTTAAACAGAATTTAGATTCCTTCTTAATTTAACAGCAAGCAAAAGACAAATGCAACAGCATGAATGCATCAACAACTTATTTTGACTAAAATTATTTAATATGATATTTAAATTCTATTAATTCACAAGAATTCCAATTAAATCTCAGAAAATTTATTTGGACCTTAATAAATCCTAGAAAATTTCAGAAGTTGCTACAATTTAATTGTGATGAATTTTAGGGTGTTACACTCCAACTTCATGGTGTCTATGGCGGAGTCGATCGATGGCTTCCAGGTCTCAAACGAAGCCGCAGCGGTCTCCAGGGCTTCGACGCGCAGGTCCTTGCGCGACTCCGCATCAGAGAGCCTCTGCTCCCACTTGAGGTCGTGCTTGGCGAAACGCTTGTTCATCTCAGCCTTCTGATCCGTGAATTGCTTGTGCATCTCATCGAGGATCAGCTTTGTTTCAGGATTCATGGTATCGTGAGGACGAATCCGGTGAGTGTATGGATCATCTAGGATTGGTGTCTCCGATACCAGATGTCAGGGTAGAGAAGAGAATCGGAAGGGAATTTGGGGAAGAACAGAGAGGAAGGGAGGTGGACGGCAGCAACAAGACGCTGACCGCTTGTTTAGCTCATTTAGATTCACTACAACACGCCTGTTTATTTAGAGACATATCGCTAGAGTCATTCCACAGTATGTCTTTTTAACCCAAGACGTACTACAAGGTTAAGACATCTGTAGAGACATCCTAAAAGGTGCCACACACAAAAAATATGTACAGCCCCACGCTTAATCGGAAGAGGCAGTCTTTGAGACATTTCACAAAGTGACACAAGATTTTATTTATTAGAAGTTGTAGACAGTGTATAATTTGTAACACTAGAGGCAATCTTAGCAACACCTTTAAAAAGCGTCTCAGCAGGAATGTGGCCCAGCAGCAAAAGTTGGATGGGCCGGTGTTGGGCAGCCTGCTAAGCCCATGTACGAGTGAACAAAGCTGGAAAAAAAACCCACAGCTTCGTCCTCTCGTCAGCTTGCCCCACGCGTCTCGCCGCCGCCGCCGTCGACTTCCCCGCTCGGCCACCCGTCATCTCTTCGTCACGTGGTGGAGTGGCAAGGACAGCTTCATCTACGTATCCCATTGCAGCTGGGAAGCTTCCGACACTTCTATTTCGTTTGTTGTTTTGAAAATAACTAGTTGGTATTGTGGCACGTGTTTTAAAAAGGGCATAGGAAAAAAATTGAATTAAGTTGATTGTAATTTAAAGAAAATGTTTAATTTGCAAGACACACGGTACAAGTTCTGTAAAGTTGTTCAACGCTTCTTCTCTTTTTGCGAATTCACAAATTGGAATCACAAACTCACAAACATTCGCTTGGAGCTCACCTTTCAGTGGCTCAGTAATCAACTGTTTCAGCACTACGTCAAATCAGAGAAACCGAAAAAAGAGAATAATGGACAAAATATCGAACTCAATTATATACTATAATATATAAATATAAGTAAATATTGCAAAGGCAAATAATAAATATTCGAGACCGAAATGTTCCAAACGACAATATAAAATAGAGACTAAACGTGCAATTGGCACATCTACTCTAACTCATAGACTTCCGGTGGAGGAGGTACCATTGTGTGATGAAAATCCAAATAACTATTTGGAAGCAGGTGAAAATAGTCATATCTACAGAACTTACCATATTGTACACTGCAAAAATGAAAAGGAAATGTAAAATTATTGGACATAAATCCAAACGTAATCATTAATTATCATCTATTTGAAAACTTGCTTAGGCTATATATACTAAATATGGCAATATTAAGGATACGGCATTGCAAGCAGAATTTACCATATTTTACACTACAAAAATGGAAAGGAAATGTAAAATTATTAGAGTTAAATCGAAACATAATCATCAACTACCATCGATTTGAAAATTTGCTCAGATTATACATATTAAATGTGGCAACATAAAGGGTACGGCATCGAAAGCAGAACTTAAAATATTGTACACTGCAATAATGGAAAGGAAATATAAATTATTGGACTTAAATCCGGACGTAATCATCAATTACCGTCTATTTGAAAACTTGCTTAGCTAATGCATATTAAATATGGCAACGTAAAAAACGCGACATTGCAAGCTGAACTTACCATATTGTACACTGCAAAAATAAAAAAATGTAGAATTATTGGACTAAATCCAAACGTAATCATCAACTACCATATATTTAAAAACTTGTTCCTATTATACATAATATATATGGTAATATAAAAGGCGCGACATCGCAAGCAGAACTTACCATATTGTACACCGAAAAAATGGAAAGGAAATGTAAAATTATTGGACATAAATCCAAACGAAATCATTAACTACCATATATTTGAAAACTTCCTTAGGCTATATATACTAAATATGGCAATATTAAGGATACGACATTGCAAGCAGAATTTACCATATTTTACACTGCAAAATTTGAAAGGAAATGTAAAATTATTAGAGTTAAATCCAAACATAATCATCAACTACCATCTATTTGAAAAATTGCTCAGATTATACATATTAAATATGGCAACGTAAAGGGTGCGGCATTGCAAGCAAAACTTACCATATTGTACACTGCAATAATGGAAAGGAAATATAAAATTATTGGACTTAAATCCGGACGTAATCATCAATTACCATCTATTTGAAAACTTGCTTAGATAATGCATATTAAATATGGCAACATAAAGGGCGCGACGTTGCAAGCTGAACTTACCATATTGTACACTACAAAAATGTAAAATCATTGGACTAAATCCAAACGTAATCATCAACTACCATATATTTAAAAACTTGCTCATATTATACATATTATATATGGTAACATAAAAGGCGTGGCATCGCAAGCAGAACTTACCATATTTTACACTGCAAAAATGGAAAGAAAATGTAAAATTATTGGACTTAAATCCAAATATAATCAGCAAATACTATCTATTTAAAAACTTGCTCAAATTATACATATTAAATATGACAATATAAAGGGAGCGGCATTGCAAGGAGAACTTACCATATTGTACACTGCAAAAATAGAAAGGAAATGTAAAATTATTGGATTTAAATCTAAACATAATAATCAACTACCATATATTTGAAAAATTGCTCTGATTATACATATTAAATATGGCAGCGTAAAGGGTGCGGCATCGCAAGCAGAACTTACAATATTGTATACTACAATAATGGAAAGGAAATGTAAAATTATTGGACTTAAATCCGGACGTAATCATCAACTACCGTCTATTTGAAAACTTGTTTAGATAATGCATATTAAATATGGCAATATAAAGGGCGCGACATTGCAAGCTGAACTTACCATATTGTACATTGCCAAAATGAAAAAAATGTAAAATTATTGGACTAAATCCAAACGTAATCATCAACTACCATATATTTAGAAACTTGCTCATATTATACATATTATATATGGTAATATAAAAGGCGCGGCATCGCAAGCAGAACTTACCATATTTTACACTGCAAAAATGGAAAGAAAATGTAAAATTATAAGACTTAAATCCAAATATAATCATCAACTATTATATATTTAAAAACTTGCTCAGATTATACATATTAAATATGGCAACATAAAGGGAGCGACATTGCAAGGAGAACTTACCATATTGTACATTGCAAAAATAGAAAGAAAATGTAAAATTATTGGATTTAAATCTAAACGTAATAATCAACTACCATATATTTGAAAAACTTGCTCGTTATATATATTAAATATGGCAACATAAAAGGCGCGACATCGCAAGCAGAACTTACCATATTGTACACTGCAAAAATAGATAGAAAATATAAATTATTGGACTTAAATCCAAACGTAATCATTAACTACAATCTATTTGAAAACTTGTTTAGACTATATATATATATATTAAATATGACAATATCAAGGACGCGGCATCGTAAGCAGAACTTACCATATTGTACATTGCAAAAATGAAAAGAAATGTAAAATTATTGGACTTAAATCCAAATGTAATCATCAACTACCATCTATTTAAAAACTTGCTCAGACTATACATATTAAATATGGCAACATGAAGGGAGCGGCATTGCAAGCAGAACTTACCATATTGTACACTATAAAAATAGAAAGGAAATGTAAAATTGTTGGACTTAAATCCGAACATAATCATCGACTATCATCAATTATAAAACTTGGTCAGATTATACATATTAAATATGGCAACATAAAGGGCGCGACATCGCAAGCAGAACTTACCGTATTGTACACTACAAAAATAAAAAGAAAATATAAAATTATTGGACTTTAATCTAAATGTAATCATATACGCCAGTTTTGTAAGTATACTGGCAAATTCTTTTTGACCATGATATATATATGATAGCATACATATTGTATATATGTTCAGAAATAAAGTATGAGCTGCCGAGAAAAAACACGTCCAAACAGTGCCGCAAATCACGTAAACATGTGGATCTAACAACTAATTAAATCAATTCGATAGTTGCATGTGCCGCAGTCGACGCAATAATTTCATTCTATCAACAAGTTCATCAAACTATCTAGTCTAGTATCCCATGATACCGTGGCCGACGCAGGAGAACCTGACATGACCGACGTGCGGCACCAACTTCGACTCACCCATACCATCGCAAACAACCCCACCATCTGCTTGCACGCCACCAGGTAGTACCTCTCGCGCCGGGTCAACGCCGCCGCCGCAGGGCTCTTCATCACGTCGAACATGGCGAAGCTGCTGGTTCTGACCTCGTCATCCTCCTCGTCTGACGTTGTCGTATCGCTGTCGACGGCGTCGGCGTTCTTGCCTCTGCCCATCATGCACGACGCCCTGTAGTACGGCTTCCGATGCTGGAGACGCTCCGACGTGCAGGTGCACATATCTGTTGAGCCGACGGCCGCGGGTGATGGCGGAGCAGCGAATCTCTCTGTTGGAGGATTTGTGGAACAACCACATGTCGAGGGGGGATAATGAGAAGCAACGGCTGGTTGGCGTGATTTATATAAGTCCTAGCTAGTCTAGTATGGTAATTATGACTTTAATTTGGACATAATCATGAACTAAGGAAACCTATCATATGTTTGAAAACCTCCTCAGATTGTATATATTAAATTTGGATAGTCTAGTATGGTAATTATTAGATTTCAATCCGGACACAATCATCAACTAAGGAAACCTATCATATGTTTGAAAACTTGCTCAGATTATACATATTAACTATGGCAACACATTGGACTTAAATCCAAACGTAATCATCAACTACCATCTATTTGAAAACTTGCTCAGATTATATATATTAAATATGGAAATCTATCGTCTGTTTAAAACATACTCAAATTATACATATTAATTATGGTAACAGATTGGACTTAAATCCAAACATAATCATCAGCTACCATCTATTTGAAAACTTGCTAAGATTATATATATTAAATATGGCAACATAAAGGGCGCGTGGGTAGATTTAGGTGGACCCGATTTAGTTGAAAAATGTTCTGGGTTTTGGGGGGGAATTCTCTTCCGAAGGGTCACAAAATGGGTCTCCCCCTCCCCTTTCGTAGTCCTTTTTTCATGACAGATGGGTCGTCTGTGAGATGGGGATGGGCCTAATCTTGGTGAGAAGTGTTTTCAAATCTAATTATCTTTATAGTATAGATTTGAAAGGAGGCATGTCATTGGTTGGTGTTGGACGATTTGTCGCAGCCATCTTGAGTTCGAGTCCCTCCTGTACTCCTTATTTGTAGTTCTATTTTGTTGGACTCACTTATAGAAAAAATATAATGTTGCGGTCAGCAACTATAGGAAATAAATTGCTACGCTCTTATTTTTCTCCATAGGTCCCACATGTAACAAAATATGAAAAAATAATGTTGCAACTATAGAAAATAAAATAGGACAGAGATTAGAAAATAAATCGCTATGCTCTTATTTTTCTCCGTAGGTCCCACATGTAACAAAACATGAAAAAATAGAGAGAAAAATAAAATATGTTGGGGATTAGACCTTGTGTCCTCGCTCACACCAAGGGTGCAGTTTGCCATCATGGTACATGCGCATACATGTTAAAAGGTGGATATAACACCTATTATAAAAATAAATAAAAATGATTGTTATCTTTTCTAAAAGCAATATTTCATCCACCACCGTAAGACACCAGAATTCGCAGATTTTTGACATGATTTGACCAACAGATGAAACCATGTTGACTGCTTTCGCTATTTAGGTGGATTTTGGTATGGGACAAACCCGAACGGGATGGTCACATCTCAATATTTGGTTGATGTGAGATGATTCCGTTATAGTAGTCTGTGATCTCCTATTGCTTTTCTCCGAGCTCGATGTGGCTCATCCCTGGCGAGATCTGCATGCCGCCATCGGCCGCCAACCTCTGCCCCTACAATGCCTGCCCGCCCTTGGCTCGAGCTCCACCGCCCCTGCTACTGGATGCGGCTTCCCCCACCCCACCCCCACACTCTCTCCCTCCAGCAAGCACCTCCCCTACCCAACCTCATTTAGACTCTTGAGCGCCTCGCACCTAGCCTTAGCTCGAGTTCTACCGGCCCAAGCTTGTCGTCGCTTCCGCGAGCTCCACCCATCTCGAATCGACCCTGCCTTAGCTTTTCAACATAGCTCCGCCCCCACTCGACCTTTCCCGTGCACACCTAAGTTTTAGAGCCAAGGTGTTTGACAGAGGTTGTAAAGGCCTTTAACGCTCAATGCGACTATGAGATAGATAGAGGTTGTCTTGGTTACATATGTGGAGATGTCGTACAGCATGTTTTGGACGTATCAAGGACTAGCGATAATGTACAAACCCGCTACAATATTATTATTATTATTTGCAATTGGGCCCAAAAGCATTTTATATATCTGTATGAAAGCAAAACAATTCAATTTGAGTCCATAAGACAATGTAATTATTCTATAAATTAAATTACCTTTTAATTTGTTATTTTGTATTGGCCCATGCTCAAAAGATTCCAGCAGCTAGCACATGGGCCGATGCATCATCTTTACTCCAATTAAAAAATTAGACAAAACAAGTACGTGTTTTATTACCAAGCTTCTTACTCGGAATATTTATGTGAATTGGCTTGCAGTCCAATGATAGGACGGTTCAGTGGGACGCTACCCACCAGGGTTAAAATCCTGGTACTTGTACCTTTTCCTGAAATTTTCCCAGGATTTACCGACGCTATGCGTTAAGTGATAAGCGGCGTTCCCATCGACAACGAGGCACCAACGGTAACTTCAGAAATCTCTAGATCTGCCGGGTGCTGAGTCCTTCGGAGGTGTTCGTAGGGGTAGGGTTTGTGTACGTGTATTTATTGGGGTGAGTGTGCGTGCGTGTGTGAGCGTCTGCGTTGTACTGTGTAATTCTAAAAAAACTCGGAATATTTATTATCAATATTAATCAAAGTACGTACGTGTATTTCGTAGGTGGAGGAGAAATAACCAAAAGCATTTTGGCGCCAATTCCTAGTCGATATTTAGAGGTGGCGCTAAAAGTGATGAAATATTTTTTGTTTCCTTCGCTGGCGCAGCGCGCCACGCCCCACTCTCGTGTGCAATTCGCTCCAGTCTCCGACTCTAACTGCAACCGGTGATATGCATACAAAGCCGAAAAAACCGATTCAATATTCCCTATTAGTTCTTATCTTCCTCGCAAATAACAGAAGAAGAAGAACACGGGGATTCTCCTCCTCGCCGTTCCCACATCCATCGATGGTTGCTTCCAATCTGATTCCACCAAGGTTTATCTCGTGGCATCTCCCCTCCTCTATATTAGATTTATTCCTGCAGCTTCTTCAGAATCTTTGACTTGGTGGCCAAATAACTTACCCAGTTTTCCGTGAAGGGAAACAGGTAGGCTACGCTAGCATCACTACCGCATACACCCAAGATACTTGCGAATAGAAGATAATAGATCGTTACCACTAGACGCGCAGCGCAGCAGAAGAAGTCGCGCGTCGATGTAGAGGAAGTAGTCGATCACATCCCACAAACCGAGCTCCTCGTCCTTTATCCCAGCAGCCGATCAGCGCAGCAGTCGCAGCAGCGCCTCCACGGAGTCCACACGTATGGGGATGGAACGTCGGGCGTCGGTGTGCTAGCACCGCACGCACGGCAAGGGCGGTGGCCGAGAGAGAGGAGGAGGCGGCGGCTAGGGTGGGCGCAGCTATTAGGTCATCTTGCCCCCTAGCCCCTCCCTCGTATATATAGGGCGTACTAATGAGCTTCTATCTCATAGGCGCATTAGTAACCCTAATCCCTCTTGGATCAATATCCTCTTGGGTCTTTAAACCGTATTGTGATGATGGGCTCTTGGGCATACCACCAACAATCTCCTACTTGCACTAGAGACAATCATACAGGCAAGCTTTCCAACATTCCGAACCCCTTAAGTGTGTGACCCGTTAGGTTCATGTGTAGATGGTCGTGAATGGAAACCATTTCCGAATCACAAGTCAATAGCGGCACTTAGCAGGGCATAGTGACTCACATATACACATAAAGATTATATCGGCCGAACCTTAGATATACTCATACACCGAATCCCTTTGCCACATGATACCTGTCAAGCTCAAGGCGAGATGCCTGCCACCTTTGTGATAGCTCGACCATTCTCTCAATCTAATAGTGGATTCTATTCATAACTAACCTTTAGTCATCATGATTAACTATTTAATCATTTTGGCATGACCATGCACTTTTCAATCCAACTATCTCGAGGGGCCAGAGATATCTCTCCCGTTATCTAGGAGGGGTAAATTCCATCTTGATCCGCTCACATCCCATTCCATGTTTCATGACACACATGTAAGCTACTTTTGTAGCTACCCAGTTACGGAGTAGCGTTTAGCAGCCCCAAGATGCACCACTACAGACAGTGAGAAACAATGGCGATCTCAGGTCTGAGTATCCAGTGGGTACAACACTCAAGAACAACTGATGGCACATACAAGATAACAATCCCAACATTGTCTTGGAGTGGGTCAATCCAACACCATGTTCACCAACATGTGTCCACATCATTAATCCGATATCTCCATATCCATGATCCGTGAAACATGATCATCAATTAATGCATGTGCTAGTCTCAACGTCATTGTTGTCCCACATAATGACATAAACTAGGGATAATTAAGAACCATATCCTTGTCAACAAAAAGTTTCACGAACAAGTCACATACTTGATAATTAATGTAAAAGATAATCATCCATGGAACAAATAACAATTATTCATTATTACATAAACATACTTATGACACAAAATCTCCCACGCACACTGAAATCACTGATGTAAGTATCTAATACCCATAGATCTCATGTGCGCCTCATGCTTTGGTTGTGGGAGAGGCTTCGTCAACGGATCAGCAACGTTTGAATCAGTGTGCACCTTGCAAACCTTCACATCACCTCATTCAACAAAGTTACGGATGAGGTGATACTTCCGCAGTATATGTCTGGACTTATTAGTTGTTCTAGGCTCCTTTGCTAGTGCAACGACACCACTATTATCACAATAGAGGTCCACTGGACTGGAGGCACTAGAAACAACACCCAAATCAGAACCAAACTTTCTGATCCAAACAGCTTATTTTGCAGCTTCGGAAGCTGCAATATACTCGGCCTCTGTCGTCGAATCAGCCACCGTATCTTGCTTGGAACTCTTCCAGCTCACTGCCCCACCATTGAGGCAGAAAACAAAACCGGATTGCGATTTGGAGTCATATTTGTCTGTTTGAAAACTAGCATCGGTGTAACCCTTTACAACGAGCTCATCTTCGCCTCCAAATATTAGGAACATATTCTTAGTTCTTCTAAAGTACTTAAGAATACTCTTTACAATTGTCCAGTGAGCTTCACCGAAGTCTGACTGATACCTGCTCGTGACACTTAGAGCAAAAGAAACATCCGGGCGCGTGCAAAGCATGGCATACATGATCGACCCTATGGCTGAAGCATAAGGAATCGTACTCATCCTCTTTTGCTCATCAGGTGTCGTAGCACACTGACTCTTGCTCAGAGCAATGCCATGTGACATTGGCAAGAAACCTTTCTTGGAATCTTGCATATTGAACCGATTCAATATCTTGTCAATGTACGTGTCCTGGCTTAATCCAATTAGCCTTTTTGATCTATCTCTATAGATCCTAATACCCAGAATGTAAGCCATCTCTCCTAAATCCTTCATCGAAAAACTCTTTTTCAATGAGGTTTTAATGGCATCAAGCATTGGAATATCATTTCCGATCAGTAATATGTCATCCACATATAGGACCAAAAACACAAGTGCGCTCCCACTAGCCTTTTTGTAAACACAAGGCTCATCTTCATTCTTGATGAAGCCAAACCCTTTGACTACTTCATCAAAATGAATATTCCAACTCCGAGATGCTTGCTTCAATCCATAGATGGACCTCTGGAGCTTTCATATTTTCCCAGCACTTTTAGGATCGACAAAACCTTCAGGCTGTGTCACATACACATCCTCACTTAGATGTCCATTAAGGAAAGCAGTCTTGACATCCATTTGCCATATCTCATAGTCATAATATGCGGCAATTGCTAGGAGAATCCGAACAAACTTTAGCATTGTGACGGGCGAAAAGGTTTCTTCATAGTCAACACCTTGAATTTGTCGGAAACCTTTCGCCACCAATCGTGCCTTATAGATGTGAACATTTTCATCCATGTCTAATTTTTTCTTAAAAATTCACTTACAGTCGACAGGTCTAACACCGTCAATTTGATCGACCAAGTTCCAAACTTGATTATCATGCATGGATTTTAACTCAGATTCCATGGCTTCAAGCCATTTATCGGACTCATCATTTTCAATCAATAATACGTGGTGCTCCTCCGTAATGAGGAGGTTGAGCTTGTCAGTAGCGCGACGTGCCCTTATAGACCTTTGTGGGGCTGGTGCCTCAACTACGGGTTGTGCAACATCTTGCGCATCCCATGGATCTTCAGTGGGTGCTGAAATAGTTCCATGTGTTTCCTGAATTTCTTCAAGTTGCATCTTGCTCCCACTAAATCCTTTTGAGAGAAACTCCTTTTCTAAGAAAACTCCATTGCGAGCGACAAACACTTTACCTTCTGCCTTATTGTAAAAACAATATCCGTTGGTTTCCCTAGGATATCCCACAAAGAAGCATTTGTCTGACTTTGGAGTGAGCTTATCTGACATCAAACGTTTGACATAAGCCTCACATCCCCAAACTTTGAGAAAAGATAATCTGGGACGCTTCCCAGTCCATATCTCATATGGTGTCTTCTCAACAGACTTACTTGGAACCCTATTCAGTGTGAACGCAGCAATTTCAAGAGCATAACCCAAAATGACAATGGAAGATCATCTTGGCTCATCATGGACCTAATCATGTCCAACAAGGTTCGGTTCCTCCGTTCGGATATCCCATTCCATTGAGGCGTTCCGGGCGGAGTTAGCTGCGGAACAATTCCACATTGCTTCAAATGATCACCAAATTCAAGGCTCAAATATTCTCCTCCACGATCAGAACGCAGAAATTTAATTGTTTTGTCTAATTGATTTTGTACTTCATTCTGAAATTCTTTGAACTTTTCAAACGATTCAGACTTGTGCCTCATTAAGTAGATATAACCATATCTACTAAAGTCATCAGTGAAAGTAATGAAGTACTGAAAACCACCTTTGGCTATTGAGCTCATTGGTCCACATACATCGGTATGTACAAGTCCCAACAAGTCACTCGCCCTCTCACTATGACCAGTGAAAGGTGCTTTGGTCATCTTTTCAAGCAAACAAGACTCACATGTGTCAAATGATTCAAAATCATATGAGCTTAACAATACATCTTTATGGAGTTGTTCAATGCGCTTCTCATTTATATGACCTAAGCGACAATGCCAAATAAAAGTGGGATTCAATTCATTTGGTCTAAGCCTCTTAGTATTAATGTTACAGACAGATTTATCCTCAAGATCAAGAATATATAATCCATTCACTAATAGACAATGAGCATAGAAAATACCATTGCAAAAAATAGAACAACGTTTGTTCTCTATTACAATCTTAAAACCATCAACTTCTTCCAAACATGAAGAAGAAATAATGTTCTTGCTCAAAGCAGGAATGCAATAACAATTATTTAATTACAAAACTAATCCGGAGGGTAGAGACAAGTGGTAGGTGCCGACCGCCAACACCGCAACCTTTGCGCCATTGCCGACACGAATGTCCAACTTGCCTCTTGCAAATCTTCTAGTCTCACTTAGCCCCTGCAACAATTTGCAAGTGTGAATCATCGATCCAGTATCAAATACCAATGATTCACCAGAAGATAATGCAATATTTATTTCTATAACATTTATACCTCAAGTGGAAGTCTCACTTCCCTTCTTCTTCCTCTTTTCTTCCAAGTACTTCCTGCAGTTCCTAGACCAATGTCCCTTTACATGAAAGTGGAAGCATTCATCCTTAGAAGTAGGGCCAGATTTGGCCTTAGGTGCTGGCTTTAGCTTAGAGCCCAAGGACTCACCACTGGAACTCCTTTCCTTGCCTTTACCTTTAGGAGGCGTCCAACGCTTCCTCTTTTTGTTCCCCTTCTGAATCATCATCACATGATTGAGATTTTTCTTAATGCTCTCCTCTACCATCTTTAGCATCCCATGCAACTCACTCAGTGTTTTATCCAAGGCATTCATTTGAAAGTTCAAGATAAAAGGCTCATAGCTCGGCGGGAGCGACCGGAGAATAACATCAGTAGCCAAGTCAAGGTGAAGTTCAGAACCAAGTCTGTCCAAAGTCTCAATGTAACCAATCATTTTGATCACATGGGGACTGACCGGGCTACCTTCTGGCAGCTTGCACGCAAACAAGGACTTTGAGATATTGAACCTCTTAGTCTTGGCTTGGTTCTGAAACATCTCACGCAGCCCATCGATCATGGTGTGAGCATCAGTATGCTCATACTGCTTCTGCAGATCAGGGAACATGGTGGCGAGCATCAGACAGCTGACATCAAGTGAGTCATTGCAGTGCTTCTCATAAGCTCTGCGAGCAGCAGCATTTGCATTGTCAGGGAGATCATCAGGATATGGCTTCTCAAGAACATATTCCTTTCTCTCTTGCCTGAGAACAATTCTTAGGTTCCGGTACCAATCAATAAAGTTTGTTACATTTAACTTTTCTTTCTCAAGAACATAACGCAAGTTGAAAACGGAATTGTTACTGGCAGACATGATCTACAACATTAAAGTAAGGCAAGATTTCAGCACTAAGTTTATGTAAATACTTTCATTAACTGATTTAACAAAAGACAACCGACTATATCTAAGTCATCTTCCCTTTAATGACATATAGTGGTTCAAGATCCATAATCACAAAAATCCTAGTGAGCTTTAGCATCACAGCTAGAAAAATAGTGATACAGGTAAGCAACAAATTGCCAATCATATCTCTATACGACTCATGTTTGTTGGGTGGCATCCAATGCCCCGGCCCCAACACTATGCCTTAAAGCCCAAAACTGTTTTGATAGCTTTGCTGAGTAAACCAATACTATGCTTGTGAATGTCCGACATCCACCCTATACAAAAGAGATAGCTGAGGGTACTCTACTTTGGTAAACATACCACACAACGATCAAAGTTTATAGGTGCAGCTATTGGTAAAAGGCATAAAAAAACTGAACTTTTTCGAGGGAAGCTATTCTATCATGATTAAAACATCCACCATATGTAAAAGCATGAAAGAATAATATGACAGGAAAATAAACATCACATGCATATAATCATATTATATTGTGAATAGTATGGCCTCTTGCATCACAATGGGCTCCATCGCCATGGCTCCAATGTGACCTCCATTGCCATCCGTCTTGTCTTGTGGTGATCATCATCGCCATCATGATTGAAGCCTCCATGAAAAGATACTAAGCTACTACATCTAATAGCTAGTGAAATAATTACATGAGGATTCAAGCAACACAAGTCGACATGCAGGTCGTTATACAATAATGGTGCAACCTCGACCCGGTTGTGTTAACTTGCGACACATCATGACATTGAGGCCATACCATTCACATCATACCCTACAAAAATGAGTTAGGCATGCGACGTGTTCTACCAAAGTAGCGCTTAGGAAGCCGCTATAGCGAGAAAGCAACGGCGAGGTCGAGGGGGGAGCCGCCCCCCGCGGATCTCAGGGCAGCGCCCTGAAAACCTCACGGAATTTACACAGATCGCATCTATGGAATCCTTATGAAAATCTCATCGGAGTGATCGCATCACCACAAATCCGAGCGATTCATAATGCCTCAATTTTCACTAGGTCAATCACATTGACCGTGCAACCTTTGCACTTGAGAAGACTGCATCTACACATGACCTCGATCTGTTGGTTCAATCAGCTAGTCAGTCCCTGACGGTGATTCCAGCCGGTAGGGACATGTCGTATGCACAGCAGAGAAAGAACACGAACTAATCTTTTTGGTCACATGCCGCGCAATCAACTCGCTCCAGTTTTAACCCCTTATGACCAATTGATCTAATCAAACCGTGCAAAAGTAATAGATCCAATCCACTACAACAACATATCACCTATATGCTAATGATCCAGACCAAAAACTATGCAAGATGGCTCTGGTACCACTGAAGGGAAACATGTAGGCTATGCTAGCATCACTACCGCATACACCCAAGATACTTGCGAGTAGAAGATCATAGATCGTTACCACTAGACGCGCAGCGCAGCGGAAGAAGTCGCGCGTCAATGTAGAGGAAGTAGTCGATCACGTCCCACGAACCGAGCTCCTCGTCCTTGATCCCAACAGCCGATCAGCGCAGCAGTCGCAACAGCGCCTCCACGGAGTCCACACGTACGGGGATGGAACGCCGGGCGTCGGTGTGGTAGCACCGCACGCACGGCAAGGGCGGCGGCCGAGAGAGAGGAGGAGGCGGTGGCTAGGGTGGGCGCGGCTATTAGGTCATCTTGCCCCCCTAGCCCCTCCCTCGTATATATGGGGCGTACTAATGAGCTTCTATCTCATAGGCCCATTAGTAACCATAATCCCTCTTGAATCAATATCCTCTTGGGCCTTTAAACCGTATTGTGATGATGGGCTCTTGGGCATATCACCAACATTCCGCTCATCTTCTTAGGCGACGTCAGGTTCTGGGATCTTCTCCTTCCCTTACAAACTGCATCGGCAGTCAACACTCAGGTAATGTGATCTACCCCCAATCTATTTGGCTGCGCATGAGAAAAAATTGTGTCCAGGGTTAACAGAACGTACTCAATTAGATTGGGTTTGTGTTCGATAACCAAAATTAATTTAGACTACAATTGCTGCCTTTGTAATCTACTATAAATTAATTACTTGAACTGGTGTTAGAGATGGCTGATTATGCACCTTTCTTTTTGGTTCTCAATTATAGATTAATTTCAGGTTTTATATTTGGTAGGTGTGTATATGGTACAATTAGAAAACCTGAACTTTCAGTTATCACTACACAGAATTCCAAAGTTTAGCGAATTAATTTGAGTAAATATTCTTTTCCCAAAATTCTTGCATTTAGTTTTTCAACCTCTATAGATAAAATTGTACTAGTTATGCAGTGATATATTTCCATTATTCAAATTGTACAAGATACCATATAGTTGCCAATTTCAGCTTAAAAACACATCTAAGCACCTGGTGTAAATGAACATTAATGGGTTGCCCTACTGGGTATTTGGTGCCAGGATCAGCACAAGGTTTGCATGTTATTCAATTTGTATGTTTATTTAATTACGTAGATACTAACTAAAGTTGCATTACCCAGAGATCTTGCCAGAGGAATTCTGAGGCTGCAAAGAAACAGAGGCATCCACATACTACAGGTAGAAAAAGCCATGCTAGACTCAAAAGAGAAATGATATTTTTACTTGCAATTTTTATGATCCTTTACAGGAAGCTATAAATAAAGGCCCTGTTCAAAAAATTGAACTATGGGATGAGGCTCATAAGAAAAAAGATGGGAATTATGCAAATCAAAGTGTGCTCCAACTCATGGTACTATTCTATTTGTCATTGCGCTCTTAGCTAGCAATTCAGCATCTTCTCTCTATGCAGATCTAAAGAGAGAGAAAAATGGAAACCTGTCATCTCAATATTATGATGAAGTATTTGAAGAAAAATGGAAACCTGTCATCTCAAGATTATGATGAAGTATTTGAAGAAAAATGGAAACCTGTCATCTCAAGAAAAATGGAAACCTATCATTATTTGTTTGACTCCAATGAATTTGTATGGAGATCATTTTGTGTTCTCTTGATCTGATGAATAAATATGTTGAATGAAAAAACATTCACTACCGGAAACTGTGTATTTGCCGTGTGCCCGCGGCACACGGCAAAGGCTTTGCCGTGTGCTATATACGGAAACGGGCACACGGTAAATGCCGACCGGTAAAGCCGGCTTTGTCGTGTGCCCACTTGATCCATGACAAATGGCCCACCCACGGCTGTTAACGACGTCGGGCCCTTTGCCATGGGCCCATGACTACCTGGCACACGGTCAAGTACCGGCCTTTGCCATGTGCCCAGACCACTTTGTCGTGTGCCCTGGCCCAGGCACATGGCAAAGCCTGGTCACTTTGCCATGTACAGGGCGTGGCACACGGCAAAGTGACCATTTCTGACCGGTTTTGGGCAAAGTGACCATTTCTGGGATTGAAATGGTCATTTTGTCAGGTGTCAAGCCCAGGCACACGGCAAAGTGACTATATAGGGGCCTATTTTTTACATTTTGACCTAAATGGTACCCCAAACAACACGCCATCATCGCAGGCATTTATATATCACTATAAATAGTCTTTGCATGATACTAAATGGTATTTCGTGGATTACTTTACAAAAAAACAACTCTCTCCCATTTACTTGTTTTACCTCCATTCCAAATTACTATTCGTTGTTTACTTAAAAAATTTAAAAAAATTTACAAGTGTCATTTCTTTTAATTGTGTCTTACTTTATCATCACATATACTTTAGGTATAATTTATTTTTTTGCATATTTAGCTAATTTTTAAAATAAAACGAATGGTTAAACGTTGTGAGAAAAAATCAATGACGAGTAGTAATTTAGAACGGAGGAGGGAGTATTAATTTTGGCATTTAGTACCGGGTGGATAGCCCGGTACGAAATGACCTACGTGGTATCAGTTACAAAACCAGTACGAAATGTGGGTTTAGACCTGGTACTAAAGTCATTTTTCCCTGCAGTTATATGCTCTAAGATACTACCTTAGTGTTAAATTATTTTAGTCATTTCAACCTTTTTAAAAAAGTCAAACCATTTTAAGTTGGATCAAATTAATTCAATAAAATAGTAACATCTATGATTTCATAAATTTTTGTAAAGGTCTCTATAATTTTAATCACACTTAAAAAATAGTTTCTCTTATAAAAAATGGTATGACTAATGACTTGGAATAGAGGGAGTCGGGACTCGGGATCATATGTTCGTGGCAAGCTGCCGCCGCACGCACGGTCGTCGCCACTTGTTGTGCGCTGACGTATACGGAATCGATTAGCTGAGATGATCAATATGAGTCCGAAATACATGTTGAGGGACACGAGCGTACTGAATTCCGGATCTTTTGTTTTTTGGGAACGATACGCATGAGTTCTAGAGAAGCGTCCCCCGCGTCGACCCCGCGTGGGCGACAAGGCGGCCAAGCCGCTGCCGCCGACCCCCTCCCTTCCCTCCGAGTCCCTCCGCCGCGCCGTCGCCGGAGCGGGCCGCCGGAAGCCCGCGCGGCACGCCATGACGGCGGCGGTGGGGCTCCTGCTCTCTCTCGGGCGGTCTTCTGCGGACGCGGCCACCATGGCAGGCCGAGCTTCCTCGTCGGCATGGACCTCCCCAGCGGCGGCAAGGACCGGTGGACGCGGATCCGGGCCTCCCATGGCCGGATCTGTGGCGTGCGGGGAGATCCAGTGGTGTCGCCCACCGTGAGAGGCGGAGATGCGGTGAAGGCGGCGGCGACAGGGGCTGGCGGCGGCTGGCACACGACAGCAGCGGCGGCCGGCCTGCGGACGTGTGGAGGCGCAGCGAGGAGCGGCGCCCGTGGCGTGGTGAACGGCAGCGAGCGTCGCCGGCGAGGGGCGCAACATCAGGCGGCCGGTGCACGCGGGAAGGACGGCGAGGGGCGCGACACCCAGCGACCGGCGCGTCGGACGGCCGGCGCAGCACATGGCGGCCGCGGACGGCC
Source organism: Echinochloa phyllopogon (assembly GCA_033239725.1). Taxonomy (NCBI): domain Eukaryota; kingdom Viridiplantae; phylum Streptophyta; class Magnoliopsida; order Poales; family Poaceae; genus Echinochloa; species Echinochloa phyllopogon. The sequence continues at coordinate 12,974,375 of BTCW01000015.1, read as the reverse complement.
GGCGGGCGGCGCGGCAGCTAGTGGCCGGCCGGTGCATGGGTGCGCAGCTCGCGCGGGAAGGGTAGCGCGGCATCCGGCGGTGACGACCGGATGCGCAGGGGCGGCTGGAGATGGGTGGCGACCTCGGGAGGTGGCCTGATGGCGGCAGGTGGAGGCGACCGGGAGTGAAGGTACTGCAGCGTGGCTCGTGGAATTGCGGCGGAGGCATCGCTTGGGTGGGGTAGCCGTGACATTGGTGCCGTTTTTTTGCCGTGCTGTGCACGTGCGGTGTGGGTTGGATGCTCGTGGCGAAAGCCCTCGCTAGCTTCATGCTGGCAGATGGCGGCAGCGTTCTTGAACGTCGCTTTCGCTCTTGAGGGCGTCATTGTAGAGCTACAACCCCGCTGCACGAGATCTCTGGGTGAAAACCATGTCGAGCTCCTGGATGAGCGACGGTGGCACCATTGGCGTCATGCCCTCCTTGGAGGCGTCGTCTCTAGAGATCCCACGCGGTTGGCAACACGACGGTTCACTGTTTATGGCAGCCTCGACCGGATTAGCAATTCTGTCGTGGGCAAGCAGAAGGGTGTTGGCCTCCCCCATCGAGGTGTCTTCTCTTCTTGCTGGTGGCCAAGGGTTGCCGTCTGGTTGTCGCTCGACTGCTTGCAGCGGACCACGGCGGCCGACGTTGCTTAGCAATCGTCGGTGCGGTGTGGGACTACGTCGAAGGACGGCGCTTGCGGCAACGACAATGGGTGATGACTCGGCTTGTAGCGGATCGTGGCGGGTTGTTTAGCATGGCTGAATCTTCCTGGTGTGGCACAACGTCGCCACAGGCGACAACCTTGGTCGGCTGGTTTGATGGCAGCGTCTTCGTGCGGGTGGAGGTAACGTGATGATTTCGAACCACGACGACGGTCTTTTGTTTGGTAAAGTTCTTTGGAAGCAGGGCGGCCATGCTCGCTATCTCGACGGCAGCACAAGGGACGAGTCCTGAGCATGGAGTTGTGGCGGATGTGGCGAGGCCCCCGTGCACGAGAGGAGGCGGCGTCCAACGGCGGATGATGCGAGGCCCCCGCGCGTTGGTTTTTTGCTAGGACTCGGTGTTTTTTCATCCCGTCGGATGGGTCTTGCATTGTTGCAACGTCCAACGTAGGCGTCTGCCTTCTTTGTTTCGATACCAGCGCCAAATCACATCGGAGTTTTTGATGACTGCAAGGGTGCGGCATGTGGGTGGGAGTCGCACGCGATTTTCTCCGTTGTTGTCTTCGTGTGTAGGATTGCGGCCGTGTCGACCGGCCGGTGAGTGGTATCCCGTGTTGATGTCTCAATCCAACCGGGCGAGTATAGTTATTTTTTTCTTTCTGTTCTGTTTTCCTACCTACGGCCTCCCATGGTTGTAGTCTTGTATTTTCTGCTATATCAATAAAACACGTATTGTCTTGTGGTTCGTTCAAAAAAAAAGTAAGCATCGGACACACGGAAACAGGACATGCTATATATTCTCCGACCACGCGTCGCGGATCACGACTCCGAGTTCGATGCGATGATTGGTCCTATGCATACGCAACACGCCCCTATTTGTGCACCAGCGCACGCGCCCCTATTACGTCAAGAAGCGCAAAGAGGCCTGCTAGCACGCGGACAGATGCTAATAGCAAGGCTAATGATTTAGCCAGCAGCAGGCTGTAAGCATCTTTACTGTCCATCTCTCAGACTAATAGTACAGTGATTCAGCTATTCATCGTTAATATATGGTCTACTTGTCTCCTTCATAAAATTTATTAGTTTTTGTGCCCACTCTCATTGTAAACTTACGGCCCACCTCTCATCTATCTCCTCTCCTCTTTCCTCCACCTCGTCATTTAGTCTTCTCATGACCTTTCATAATCCCTAAATCCTAGCTTGGCTTCGCGCCGTCGTCTCGATCATCGCCAAACAGTGAAAAGCATGGCGTCATTGGCAGTGCTCCGGTTCGCCTGCCGCGCGCTCGGCGGGCGGCCTGCTTCGCTCGCGCGCGCCCTCGCCGAGGAGGGAGAGCGGCTCCTTCACGTGTCGCCAATGCCACGGGAGATCATCGCCCCGCGGCGGCTCTACACCACCGAGCACGCCGGCGCGAAGGTCGAGCTGAATCCTAATGTAAATATATATCTTTCTCTTGTATATATAACCATCGTGTCCTACGTGGTTCCGTATTACCTTATTACGTCTTTGCCATTCTTAACAGCTTTTGCTAATGGTTGTTGTCTATCAAAATTACTCTGAATTCTAATTAAAAAAACTGTTTCGTGTTTCTGGCTGGTTCAGTATTTTTCTCTCACAACGAATCAGCATTAGTCACCTATCATCAGCCAGACATCAGTATTTTTGTCTCAGCATAAATCCGCATCAACTACCAGCCACCATCCAGCCGAACATGTCCCTATGAACCACACCTGGAGAAGAAGTTGATGACCAGCGTAGAGCGCATCTCCATAAAACTCGACAACATAAACAGTAACCGGGATAAAATTGATGATACCCTCAAGCGAGTCGGAGTAGCGCTACGGGAGAAGAGGAAGCGTCAAGTGTAAGAATACAATGATATAGCATGTGCCGCTGCCCGCTCTGGAGTGTGCCAATCTGGGCGGGCAGCGAGATGGACCGGTTGTGTCTATGTCTAGGCTTCTTCTTAATACAAAGCTCGGGAGAGGCTCTTCTCCGGCCGGTCCAATTATATTTTGTTATAGCATGTGCTCTGCTTTTATCTTATTATTTTGTTTATTCTATATACTTACTGATTTTTTTTGTATACATGGTTTCTTTTGTAGGCGGCGTAGAGGAGTAGTCCTGGGTGGTTCCATCTTAGCTGGCCTGGGCATCTGCGGACATTTCTTTCGTGGGAGTCAATAGGCCGAGGGACAATGATCGGGAGTAATTAAACTCTATTTTCAGTGGACGTACTAAGGGCATCACGACTCTATGGCTCTGTTCGGCTGATCAAATCTGGGCTGACATCAGCTGAATGCCTATGGGCTTATCAGCCCAACCGTTCGGCTGGCCCAGCTTCAGCCGTTCAGCTGGATGATCAGCCGCCCCCCTCCCTCCGCATCTCGGACTCGCCCACCTCTCCGTTGAAGGAGCACCGCAGCTTCTCCACCGCTGCGGCCGCCGTTCCCTCGCGCTGCCTCGCCTCCGATGAGAGATCCAAGTGCACCTCACCGCCTCCTCCAGCTCCCCTCCCTCATCTCTTTCTCCGCTGCATCCCCTTCACGTTCCTCTTCTCATCATCCCCTTTTTCTTCTTGCTAGGGTTCGTCACGCGGCGGCGGCGGCGAGCCATCCGACAACTGCTACTCCTGCGTCAACGGTGGCGGCTCCTCCAGGTGTATATATCTCCATTCCTCCTTGCTAGATTAAATCCCATAGTTTTGTGTTGTCCTCGATATACGAGAGGAGGTGTTGACGGTCAAAATTGGCTCTGGCCCGGCCAAACCGGTCTGACCGGTTTGCCAAACCGGTTTGCCAAACCGGTCAGACCGGTTTGGTTCTGTAATTCGAGTAGGATTAGGATTCCGAGTTTAATCCCATATTGTAACCTATTCGAAAGGGGTAAGACTTCCCCGGCCTATAAATATAAAGGCTAGAAGGCCGATTGAGGTATTCCCAATCGAATCAAACACTTTTATCTTCTATTTTTGTATCTCTCAAACCCTAATCTTTTCCAACCCTCATATTCTGTTCTTTGCTCGTCTCTACGGCGTTCAAGGACGTTCTAGGTGGCCTGCCGACCCTAGAGCAACCCTAGCCTGCTTGAGCTCCGACGGGGTCCCTCCCGAGCTCGAGTTTCTAGGTCTTCACGATCTCCCGCCTGAAAGCGGTCTGACCGGTTTCAAGAACCGGTCTGACCGGTTTGCCCCGGGGAGGTCAGGAGTTGGCTGTTGTGACGGCCGTGCTGCGCGTTTGATCGATCTTCAAGTGTGTTGGCGCGCTTTTGTGTCAACATACTTTTTGGCGACTCCGCTGGGGATAGATTAATCTGGTTTCAAGACCGATTCAATCTACTCCAAATATGTCTGGATCAACGTGCGACCTTGACAAAGACAACATCATCGCCGCGACGATGGAAGAGCTCACGGACGAGGAGCGGAAGCGGTACCTGATCGCCGAGAAGCACTTCAGGACACAATTCTTGAAGGGCTTCAAGAAAGATCGCGGTGGTCTTGTCAAGAGAGTGGAGGAATTCGTCATGCCGGCTTTCAAGCTGGCAAACGATCAAGTTGAAGAACTTCCAAAGGTAACTGGCGAATCCTCTGATTTGATGCAGCAAATTACTCGCATGATGGATGATAAATTGCTTGCTGCACAAACTGTTACTAGTGAGTTGATTGCTAATATGTCGGGTAATTCTGATAAAGGTAAAAATAATGTAGAATCTAATGAATTGCCTAACTCAACTCCTAGCTCATCAGGCGTGCCAGAACATATTTTAGATCCTAATTCAGGTATGCCGATGAATTTCTATGCGGGACAATCACTTCACCCTGGTTCGGTCCACGAACCGGTCAGACCGGTTTTCACAACCGGTCAGACCGGTTTGGCCTCCTCTGGCGGTCAGACCGGTTCCATGGGTGCAGGGGCACCGGGTGAGATGGTTTTATCTAATACGGTTGCTTCTGGTCCTGTTTACACTATTCCACGCACTGCGGTTGCGGGAAGTATACCCCACGGATCTGGCGCGTCTCACGGGCCGATTCCGAGTACTTCTCAAAGTGCAACGTATAATGTTCCTCGTTTTCCACAAAATAGAGGTGATGGGAATTATCAAGCCGAGTTAGCTAAGTTTAAAGAAGATATAACTAATACACTTAGAACAAGACTCGGGCTTGAATTGGGTACTTCACGCTTATATCAAAAACTGTATCCGCCTGAATTTGATTTAGTTGCTTATCCTAATGGTTGGCGTGTTCCTGATTTTATTAAATTTAGTGGCGAGGATAATAGAACTCCTTGGGAACATATTAGTCAATATGTCTTGCAATTAGGAGAAGATCATACTATGAACCATTGCGTGTACGGTTATTCTCATTATCTTTAACTGGAACTGCTTTTTCATGGTTTTCTTCACTTGCTCCTAACTCTATTCAAAATTGGACTCAATTGGAGCGTAAATTTCATGATCATTTCTTTAGTGGAGAAAACGAAGCTAAATTATCTGATTTAACATCGGTTAGGCAAAGCCGAGAAGAATCGGTTCTTGATTACTTCAAAAGATTTAAAGATGTTAAGAACCGATGTTTTAACATAACTGTTTCTGAAAAGGATTTAGCAGATTTAGCTTTTGTGGGCTTACGGTCTCATTTCAAGGAAAAACTAGAGGGTTCTGATTTTCTTACTATTAATCACTTGCAAATGAAGGCTATGAGTCTAGAACTTAAATTTAAAAATTCAAAAGAATCTGCTAAACCTCATCGTTCGAATGTGCATATTGTTGATAATGATTCTGATAGTTCGGACGATGATAAAGAAATTTATGCTGCTGAATTTGTTTGGTCATCAAAGAGTAAACCTGGTTCTTGTCCTTCATTGAAGCCGATTCAGAAAAATCGGCAAGAAGAAAAATTTACTTTTGATGTAGCCAAATGTGATCGTGTTTTTGATGAATTGCTTAAGAATGGCTTTGTTAAACTTTCTCATGCAATTCGACCAGCCGATCAATTGAAAAATCGTGCATATTGTAAGTGGCATAATTCTTTTTCTCATGCGACCAACGATTGCAATGTTTTTCGTCGACAGGTACAATCGGCCCTTAATGAAGGTCGATTAGTGCTTGCTGAAATGCAAGTTGATAAGGCTCCTTTCCCTGTTCATACCTTCGATGTGAATACTAAAGTGTTGATTCGGCCAGAACAAGCCGATGGAGCTAAAGGTAAGAATGTGGTGATTGGAGACCCAAGGCCGGAAAAAGTTGATGACAAAGTTCCGGTCAGAACAGTGATGATTGGGAGGACTCTAGATGGAAAAGAGTCTCTGAAGATTACTATTAACACATCAAGACCCGGGGGGCAAGGAAGTTCTTTGGAAGAGAATCGGTCCACTAGCCAAGCGAAACCGGTCAGACCGGTTTGTCTCCAGACCGTCCAAGGACTTTCAAGCCCAAGCGGCCGGAAGTGGGTACTTGGAAATTTAATGAGCCAAAGATTCAAGGAAAGGTTCTGAAGCAAGGACCTACTTTCTCTCAGCTCATGAACAAGTACACAAAGGCCGTTCAAATTGATCGGCCAACAAAAAAGAGACAGAGGTCACCACAGCGTTGGATCAACTCTACAGCTTATAAGCGCCGTGGTGATATTACTGGGACTTCAGTGCATGACCGATTAGGCTCATACCAATCAGGTCCTTTGGCTGCTCACCAAAGCGGTCAGACCGGTTTTGTAAACCGGTCAGACCGGTTTCGGTCTGATCAGAGAATTCAAGTTCCTCCTAAGCAAGAGTACCGTATCAAGGAGAAGATGCAAGCCAGAGCTAGTGGTTTTGTTAAAATTGGTGATATTCCAGTGGCTATGCAAGACTTGGGTAGAAAGCCGATAGTCATTGGAGATTCGGCTCCTGTTCCAGTCAAAAGGCCGGTCATAGCTAATGATCATGAGGCTAGCAGCAGCAAGGGCGTGAAAAAGGTCTTCCAACCAAGGTGGTGTTGACGTAAAATCCGCACCTCACGCCAAGCACACAGCAAGCCGAAACAAAGCTGGCTTCAAACGTGGCCCGGGCTTTCGAATCCGGAAGCGTGCCAGTCAGTTTGCCTGAAAACTAACAAAGGGATAAAATGTTTAGATCAAAACCTGGAACGTGCCGGTTGAGACCAGACAGTTCCATATTTGCGGCGTTGAAGCCAATCTGGAGAGACATATAGCTACAGAGAAGCTATCTGTCGGCAGTTAAACCCACATTCGGCAATCGGCAAGGTACGCAAGGAACGCACTGCCGAACGCGTGACGTAAGCATGACGAAAGATCGGCTTTCAACAAAATGAACATTGTAACACATACTCATAGCCGATTAACGAGAAACAGAGCATGATAGATAAATAAAAGGGTGAAACATGATCATAAATTCGCAGTAAACAAAGGAATGCATAGGCCGAAAGCAGCACCCGTCAAGCATGACAACAAACGAGTTAGGCCGAAAGCAGCACCTGACTCGTTTGAGGCCACACCACTAATCAGACTAGATCAATCCACCGCATGATACAATCTAACCATGAGAAGCTAAAAGCATTCAATGTTTAGTTACGAATCTACAATACAGTCACGAATTTACATTGAAAACAAGAATGCATAGGCCGAAAGCAGCACCCGTCAAGCATGATAACAAAACAAGTTAATCCACCGCATGATACAACTTGTTTGTAACCACGCCACTAATCAGATTAGATTAATCCACCGCATGATACAATCTAATCATGAAAAGCTAAAAGCACTCAATGTTTAGTTACGAACCCACAACACAGTCACAAATTTACATTGAAAACAAGAATGCATAGGCCGAAAGCAGCACCCGTCAAGCATGACAGCAAACGAGTTAATCCACCGCATGATACAACTCGTTTGAGGCCACGCCACCAATCAGATTAGATCAATCCACCGCATGATACAATCTAATCGTGAAAGGCTAAAAGCATTCATTGTCCAATGCAAACCCATGAACACACGTTCACTCGTGAGAGCTCTGCCGAATACGGCTATTTAGCCGAATCGGGGTCCATGGCGAAGGAACAAGCCTAATCGGTAAAGGTAAATCTATCAGATCGAATCGAATTCTAATCCACCGGATGATTAGCTCTAAGACGACCCAAAAACCTGCATCTACCGCATGATACCCGGTTCTGTCAAGATCTACACGATACCGACAAGCTTGAACCCGCGACACGTAGCAACCTAGATCGGTTTCGGATTCGGCTATGAGGGGATAAGTCGTCGCACCGTAAAGCAGAGCCGATTCTAGCCGATCTAGATTGGGCAAAGGTGTGTTGCATGAATTAAGCACATAGTAAAAAAGGAGCAACACGGGGTAACTTAATGAATCTGTTAGATCTTGCCGAAATCTAACAGAGCCGATAACTCGGTCCATACTAGATCTTAGCCCACCGCATGGCTCATGACCTAACAGAGGAACCTTCTTGAGACCACAACTTAAATCCACCGGATGATACTAAGCATGGTAACAAGACTACTTGCATCAAAGCTTAAATCCACCGCATGATACTAAGCTTGATACAAGGTTGCCGGTACTTACGGAGGTCGACGGATCGATGACTCCTCTCGAAGAACTCGACGACTCGACTAAAGGACTCGATGTTGGCACGGGGCCGGTTTGTTGTATGATTGATTCGATTGATCTCTTTTACAATTGCCATGGGCTTATATTTATACCCAGGTCTTGATACAACTCCTAGTCGGACACGACTGCAATACTTGCTCCTAAAAATAAACGATGAATCTTCGTGTCCGTGTCGCATTCCTTGTTGAACCGGCCTTTCCTTATATTGATTCCACGTCATCACGCTTTCCCGAATACTCAATGCTTCTGCCGAATGACGACGTGCTTCCCGACCGCAGAGCATCTCCTGCCGAATGCCTCACTCCTGCCGAATGATAAGGCGTTCCCGACCGCAGAGCGTTTCCTGCCGAATAGCCGAATGGCATCTTTTCACCAAATCCGGCCCACATGTCAGCCTCTTCTTGATGCCAAATTTTGGTGTCAACACAAAATAAATAAATAATATTCCTTAATCGGCAAGGACACCAGCCTGATGTTTTAACCCCGTGTTGTACTTGGATTATCTGATCTTTCCTTCTTGTACGTGATACCATGAATTAGTTAGACACGTGCTGGGCATGTCTTTCCTTGCTTGCCTTGCTCCTTATCTTGACGTACACGCACATCAACTTGATTATATATAATATTCCATCTGACACGATTTCCTTTGGCCTTCTTCTTCTACGTAAGACTTGCCGTATATAAGTATGTGTATATTCTCTCACATTCTGGTCTTCGATGTACTTCCATCGCCACGTGTCTTCCCCTGCAAGCCGGCCTCACTCGCCATATGTGTTTCCCGAACGGAGTATCCACCTTGTAGAACAGCCGACCGTAGAGGCATTTACCGAAACTCCGAGAATTAACCGACCGCTTGGTCGTTTGCCGAATGCCTTTCCGACTTCTCGCTGGGTCCACTTATCATCTTCTCAACGTTGACCAAAATCCAGTGTCAACATAGGCCCCCCTAGTTCGGAGTATGAATTCTCATGCTTCGAACTATTTTGATCTCCACTGGTCTTCTTTACAGAGCCAAGAAATCCACTTGCAACAATAGCATTCTTACCATATTTCCACAATTCACCTGTAAAACAATAAACTTCCAATACATGTGGAAATAGGTTAGTGGTAAATGCATGTGTATAAATATTATAGTTTTTTTTTTTTTTTTATTTGTCGTTGATCAAGAGATGCTGCAATGCCAACTACATCTCAAGAGTATCAGGTTTATAACTTAGATTTCTCTTAAACTTGAATAAAATGGTACTCTACTCATCCGTCTATCTCCTCAAACATGGGGCTTATAATTCTCACTAAGTCGAGTAACTGCAAAACAGAATAATTACAGAGTCTGCTTATCTTTTATCCTTTGATTACTTTTATTCCGGAGTTTTGTGTTTCATAACTCAGTTGTGGCGGACACGTGTCCGTCATTTTTATTTCTGAGTTTCTCCCTCTAGGAAATCATACCATATATTTTGTAAAGTCAAAACCGGACCACAAGGAAATACAAGGCACATGCTCAGACCAAGAATTTGTTAGCTTTGATCAAAATTATTTTCCTGTACACATATTCCTTCCAATCATCTTAAAACTTATGAGGCTACTGTCACGCATTCCATGGTTATTATTTTATAAACCACGCCGAGTTCATCCCTAAGTGCAATGGGAAGCTGTCTCGTCACGAGTGGTTTTGGACTTCACTACAAGGTTCAAGTTCATCCCTTAGTGCAATGGAAAGCCGTCTCAATACCTTGATGTGGGACAGTAAGGTAAATCAACACATTTGTATATATTATTATATTTTTTCTTCTTTACCTCATAAATTTTAATCAGAGAAGAAATATAACTACGAGATATTCAGTGTAATGAATCTTGATCTTGAGCATATGACTATAATCTACACTGGTGGTCACAACAATTTGACAAAACTCAATATGATAGTTTTATTAGTTGATCTTATTTTAGAAAATTCATCCGGATTTCAAGTTTTCTCAGAACAATGTCACAGCAAACTCTATTTTCATTCTTATTCCACAATCACTTGGACAAAGTTTGAAACTTTATGCAACCCACAGGTTTCAAAGACTTCAAGACAAATATTACAACCACTAAATCCAATTTTTAAAGAAGTCAAAACTAGAAACTAGACACAGGTGAAATATAAAACAGAGCATCTATTTATCATTTCAACAATGGATAAACCAAAATATTTATATCACATATTCATGGAATTATTCTCAAGATTTTTATTTCAATGCGGAGATGCAACATGAGAAGTTTCACTTTTTAATGATTTTATTTTAAGCTCTGAAACTATTAGAAAAGCGAGGGTAAAATCACACAAACCACCGTTGAAGATGAAGCAGCCATTCATCTTGTCCTTCTTCACGATGGATCGCCCGATGTTGTGTAATGAATGTTCATGGCGAACCCAGGCCCCCCGAGACAGCTGTTCACTTCAGAGGTCTTCTTCTTCAATAGTTCCTCATATTTGCATGTACGCTTTCCTATTCTGGGCTGATGAAGACGCTGATGATTTCTTGCATTATCCTGAACTCCTTCTCGTACTGCTAGGGTCATCCAATGGATCCGAACCACTGCCCAAGCTGCGACTCCTGCTACAGCTCCGACCGCGACTCCTGCTGCAGCCTCCGATTCTTCGAGTTCGTCCGGTCGGACTCTTGAATCGGACGATTATCGCTACTCGGATAGCGATGCTCGTCGTTTCAAACAAGAACGCGACGAGGCCAGGCACGAATTGGAGGTTACCTTCAAACGGTGAGTTCGGCGATCTGTTCAATTTCAATCCAATCTTGATTTGACTCCTTGTTGCTTCATGATTCTTCATACCGCGACGCCGAACTCAATCGGCTGAAGGCGCTGGTGGAGGAGCTGGCGGATAAGGTGAACGCCCAAGGGGACACACCAGAGGCCCGTCTTGGTGCAGTGGCAGGCCGCGTCGATGAGGTGGCCCTCCATGGCGTCCGCCTAGGTACCGCCGTGGGCTTAGTTGCAATGGCGACCTGCACCGGCACTGACTACTCCAGGACGCCGATCGGATTCGCCAACGGCAACCCAGAAGACATCAACGACATTGACGCCTCCATTGGTCGTCTCGATGGCCACGGTGCTGCCATTGCCGATTCCATCCATCCCCAATCTTTTGATGTATCCGTGCTAAGGGCAATACATTCTGGTATTGGCCATTTTCCTTCTATTGGAATTTTTGCTCTGAAGGCGGCTTCTTCCCGAATGCCGGCTATATCAATTGCGTTGATACCGAACACTTTGATTAGCGACCAATTTCAATACTAGGATAGTATTTCTTCAGATATCTTCCATTAATAGCAGCTGCAAATTCTTCTCCTAGTAAAGTCTTCAAAATATATGCATTTCCAGGCACGCATCTAACCACTCTGAAAGGACCTTCCCAATTTGGAGACCACTTGCCGAATGCTGCATATTTGGTTCCAATCGGCAATATCGCTTTCCAGACTAAATCACCTTCTGTAAATTGCTTAATTTTCACCTTCTTATTATAATACTTAACAACTCGCATTTTGTTCTTCTCAATATTCTCCAAGGCCCTGAGACGAATCATATGCAAATCTTCTAATTCATCCATCATTAAATCTTTATAATCTTTAGCACTCAAATCCTTTTGCAACTTTATTCTCCTTGAGTCTAATTGTATTTCCCATGGCAAGATAGCATGATGCCCATACACCAACTCATAGGGAGACGTCTGTGTAGCCCCATGTGGAGCCATTCGGTAAGCCCATAAAGCCTCACTGAGTACCGAATGCCACTTTCTCGGCTTCTGATCAATCTTCTTCTGTATAATTTTAATCATAATCTTGTTAGAAGCCTCTGCCTGACCATTAGCTTGGGCATAATAAGGAGAAGAATTTAACAATCTGATGCTCATACTTTCAGCAAAATCTCTGAATTCTGAAGATGTAAATTGAGTCCCTTGATCAGTGGTGATCGTCTGAGGAATCCCAAATCTGTAAATTATGTGTTCTTTAACAAATTCAACCATATTCTCCGACGTCACCTTCTTTAATGGAATTGCCTCAACCCACTTGGTAAAATAATCGGTTGCCAAAAGCACAAACTTATGCCCCTTGCTAGATGGAGGATTTATTTGGCCAATCAAATCTATTCCCCATCCTCTGAATGGCCATGGCTTGACAATGGGATTCAAAGCTGATGCCGGAACTCTCTGAATGTTTCCAAATTTCTGACAGTCTTGACATCCTTTATAATATTCAAAACAATCTTCCAACATTGTCGGCCAGTAATATCCAGTTCTTCTAATAACCCACTTCATTCGGTAGGCCGATTGATGTGCTCCACATAACCCATCATGTACTTCACTCATCAGCCTTTTTGCTTCTTCATGATTTAAGCAATGTAACAGCACTCCATCCAGGGATTTATAATACAAATTACCATCAAGAAGAACAAATTTTAAAGCTTTATACCTGAGCTTTCTAGAAACCTTTCGGGACGGATTCTCCAGATAATCGGCAATCTCTTTTCTCCAATCATCTTCTGCCAGATTACTCCCGAATGCATATACATCATCAGCAAAAACTTCTCGAAGCTCTTTATAACCTGATGCACTTTGGGCCAATCTATTTGCCTCTCCATTATCCCCTCTAGGAATGTGTTGTAGAATTACTGACCGAAAGCTCTTCAATATTTCTTTGCATTCTTCATAGTAATTCCTCAAGGTATCACTTTTGCATTCATATTCACCATTCAATTGCTTTATAACCAATCCTGAATCTCCAAAAATTTCAACTGCAATGGCCTTTGCTTCTTTCAAATATTGGAGCCCCTTGAGCAATGCCTCATACTCAGCTTGATTATTAGTAACAGCAAATTGAATAGGAACAGCAAACTCAAATGTTTCTCCTTTGGGTGAAATTAATAAGATACCTGCTCCACCACCTTTGTTGCATGAAGATCCATCGAAGAATAACACCCAAGGAACAATGTTAAGCAAATTTAACGATGTATTATGATGTTCAGTAATGAAATCGGCAATAATCTGTCCCTTAACAGCCTTTGCCGATTCAAATCTTAATTCAAATTCAGACAAAGCTAAAATCCATTTGCCAATCCTTCCGTTCAAAATTGGCATAGACAACATGTGTTTTATCACATCAAACTTTGAATACACAATGCATTCGGCATGTAGTAAGTAGTGCCGAAATTTTGTACAGGAGTAGTAAACACATAAGCAAAGTTTCTCTATAGCCGAATACCTTGTCTCTGGATCCAGTAACTTTCGGCCAAGGTATGCAACCACTCTTTCCTTCCCTTCAAATTCTTGAATGAGGGCCGATCCAATAGTTTGGGCATCGGCCGCCACGTACAACTTGAAAGGCTTGTTCAATTGTGGAGGCACCAATACTGGTGGCTTCTTCATGTACTCCTTTATTTCATCAAAAGCCTTCTGTTGTTCGTCACCCCATACAAACTTTTGATCCTTTTTTATTTTCAACAATGAGGAAAAGGGTAACACCTTTTGTGACAAATTTGATATGAACCTTCTCACAAAATTTATCTTGCCCAGCAGTGATTGTAGCTCTTTAAGATTAGTTGGAGGAACAATTTCATCAATTGCCTTCATGCTTTTCTTATCAACTCCTACTCCTCCTTCATGTATCAAAAATCCCAGGAACTCTCCAGCCGAAACTCCAAAAGCACACTTGTTCGGGTTCATCTTAAGCCCATGTTTCCTGGTGCATTCTAGAGTTTTCCTTATGTCGGCCAAATGAGACTCATGATCTAATGACTTGATCACCACATCATCAATATATATTTCCACAATCTTGCCGATCAACTCATGAAAAATATAATTCATAGCCCTTTGATAAGTTGCACCGGCATTTTTCAATCCAAAGGTCATGACAACCCACTCAAACAACCCTATGTGTCCAGGACACCTGAAAGCTGTCTTTACTATATCTTCCAATGCCATATAAATCTGATTGTATCCTGCGTTACCATCCATGAAACTGAGCACTTTGTATCCAGCAGCAGCATCAACCAATGAATCAGCAATAGGCATTGGATATCCATCCATGGGCGTAGCCTTGTTTAGGTCTCTAAAATCTATGCAAACCCTCATCTTTCCATTTTTCTTATAGACAGGAACAATATTAGAGATCCAATCCGCGTATTTACATGGCCGAATGAAATTTGCATCTAGTAATCTTTCAATCTCCTTTTTCACATCGGCCAACACTTCTTCCTTGTAGATTTTTCGGGGTGGTTGCTTGTAAGGCCTATATCCAGGTTTGATTGGCAACCGATGCTCAACAATAGAACGGTCTAGACCGGGCATCTCCGAATAATCCCAAGCAAAGCAGTCCTTGTATTCCTTTAACAATGTCACCAACTTTTCTTTGAAAACCGAATCCAAATTAGCACTGATAAATGTCGGCCTTGGCTTGTCACCATCTCCAATGTCCACTTCTTCTAATTTATCGGCCGACACAAATCCACGTCCTAATTTTCCATCAGTTCCATCAATTGGATTTTCCATCAAAAATTACTATGAGAGCCGACTGCTTCGATCGGCTGTTGATCACTGCTGGCTGGTGCCACAGGACCTTCTCCCCAGTCCTTGCCTGAGAAACAATCTATGCCTTGATATTCCCAGAAAGCTGGTTCCATATTTGCTACGCTTATTGAGTCATCTGCTTGGACAATCTCCACCTCATCATCTATCCACTGAATAAGCTGTTGATGCATAGTAGATGGAATACAACAATTTGCATGAATCCAATCTCTTCCAAGCAGCAAGCTATATGCCCCTTTGCCCTCAATGACAAAGAAAGTCGTAAGCAGAGTCTTGGACCCAATCATCAGATCAACATGCACGCATCCCTTGGTGTCCGAAGGATTTCCAGCGAAATCATTTAGAATTATGCTTGTTGGTGTCAAATCTCTAGGGCCCATACCAAGCTTCCTGAATGTGGTATACGGCATTACATTGACAGCAGCTCCCCCATCGACAAACATCTTAGTCAATGGTTTGCCATTAACATATCCCTTCAAGTACAGTGGCTTCATGTGCCGATTCTGGATTGGCTTTTCAAAAACAGCTTGTTTGTTCAACATCAATTGTGCCATTAACCCAAATTGTTCG
Source organism: Echinochloa phyllopogon (assembly GCA_033239725.1). Classification (NCBI taxonomy): domain Eukaryota; kingdom Viridiplantae; phylum Streptophyta; class Magnoliopsida; order Poales; family Poaceae; genus Echinochloa; species Echinochloa phyllopogon. The sequence continues at coordinate 12,958,928 of BTCW01000015.1, read as the reverse complement.
GCGTCATCTATATCGGGCAATACCTCTTCCTGTACAATTTGGTTAGCTGGAGCCATGAATTCATTCGGCAGAAAACATACCATACATGTAGGAGCCGAATGACTATGTTCGTCAGGCCTGTCTTTTGGGAGCCATATCGATTTCATCCTAGGCCTTGCTTGTTTTAATTCTTGATTCCTCAGGCGTTGGACTCTTCTCTTCTGACTCCTTCTTAAACCAGGTGGGCACCATTGTCCTTTCTGCCAAACATTCTCACGATCTTCTTCCTCATGATCAATCCATCTGCAATCAGCATGTCTCTTTCTTGGTTGATCATCAAAACGCCGATCATCACTAAGATGCACCCTACCAATTCTTTCATGGACAGATCGGCGATTGGCAACATTTTGCCTATATTCATCATATCTATTATTGCATTCAGGACAATTATTCCATGTGGGAAGCTTCAAACCTTCATTCCAACAATGTCTGAAGAATGCACACCCCCAATGCGCACGTTCCTGCTCTCGAGCATATTCTTCTTGTTCTTCCTCAAACCTTTCTTCTTCGCGCCTTCTTTCCTCCTCCTCATATTCACGCTTTTGAAAACGCTCTTTTTCTTGCTGACGCTGCCATTTGTTGAGGAGAATACGTGTAGTAACTCTAGGTTTAAAGGATTCGCCCACTTCAAATCGGCTATTCGGGAACCGAAGATTTTTCCGGCGAATTTGTTCCATTGTGATCTGCCGAGTAGGATCAACTGAACCATCCTGCTTCGCCTTCTTTGAGGTTAAAACTTTCAATCTTCCCTTTTCTCCAGATGGAACAGCATTTACCATATTAACCGAGAACCCGATCATGTTCTGAGGGAAAGGGTTACTGTCCAGTTTCATCTTGTTGTCGAATTTCAGATGTCCTTCTTGGATAGCTTTCTGAATCTTCATCCTAAAGACTCTGCATTCATTAATGGAATGAGAATTTCTATCATGAAACCCACAGTACCTCTTATCTTTCACTCCATCGGGCCGAAGCATAGAATGCCCCTCTGGCAATTTGATTCGGCCTTCTTTCACCAGGAACTCAAATAATTTGTCTGCCTTAGTCACATCGAAATCATATGTTCCCTTCATCTGTTTGATCCATCTCTGAGTCATTGTAACTGGTTCTTTGCTCCACACTATCTCTGCTGCGGCTATTTCCTCGCTATCTTCATACTCATCTTCTTGATCTGCCCTTTCAAGGAATTGGTTATAGATGTCAGCTACATCATTATTTTTAGCAAATCTGACATCTTTCTTGAAACCATACGCCTGGTTACTCATCAAGGCCAATCTGTGCGACAACTGGCCCAGATCATCAAACTCCATCCCGAACAGCTTCTCCCGAATGGCAGGCAACATTCCAGCTACAGCCATACCAGCCAGTTGATCATCAGGTATGTTCAGAGAAAAGCACATACTCTTAGTTTCCCTAAACCTCCTGAGGAACTCTGTAGGTGTTTCATTATTCCTCTGCCTTAAGCTGGTCAAATCAACCAACTTTTTCTCGGTACTGCCAATGTAGTAATGAGCATGGAATTTCTGTTCCAGGTCTTTCCAAGTACAAATCGACTGAGCAGGCAAAGAAGCAAACCATGTAAAAGCTGGACCCGTCAGTGACAAAGGAAAGTATCTGATTCTGAAAGCCTCGTCTGCCGAAGCCTCTCCAAGCTGCATCAGATATCGAGCTATATGTTCCACAGTACTTGTATCATCTTGTCCTGAGAATTTAGTAAACTCTGTAGGCACCTTGACTCTATTCGGCAATGATACCCTTTGGTACCATTCAGGAAAAGGAGACGAGTACATGTATCCCTGATTTTTAGGCTTCAGACCGAATTGATTTTGCAATACATCGGTCATTTTTTGTACCATGAGGTCAATATTGGTATCTTGATTCCCTGGTCTTCCAGCAAGCATACCTGCAGTACCAACATATCCAGGATTCGGGAGGGCGTCAACAGCATTATAATCCATAAACTCTGAATATCCGTTTCCATATAAATCCCTCTGCAGTCTGTTGTTCAAAGGAGATATCTTGTAAGCAGAAGCAGGCGGATTCCCTGTGGTGCCGAATGCCATATCACCGTATGTGCGAGTTTTCGGCAGTGCAAGCTGAGGATCTTGCCGAATCGGTTGTCCATTTGTATCTTTAATACCAGAACCTCCAGTTTCATCAGCATTTCCTTTACCATGTGGTTTCTGAACTGGTGCTTGAACATTGAAGTATGTCGGACCACCCAATTGCCCATGTATCTGCTCGAAGGGTTTATCCACATGCTGACCAAAAATGCTTACCATTATATGCCGAAAACTGTTCAAGAACGCAGCATTGTGATTGGTCATTGCTTCTCCCAAAGCTTTGTATAACAAGCCCGAGAATCTCTCCCTTTCTTCTTCTTCAGTAAGATCAGATTGCCCAGGAAGGAGAACTCTTGGCAGATCGGACTTGAGAAAAGGTGCACCACCCCTGTTCTTGGCGAAAGACAGTAAACATTTGTTAATGAATTGACTAGCAGCAGCCTTTACCATCTGTTGATGTTCTTCAGACAATTCTTCTAAAGTGACATCCATGATGTCGCTCAACTCAGGCATCTTGAAAACTTGTGTGTGTCCCACCGGGCGTGCCAAAAAGTGTGTTGACGTAAAATCCGCACCTCACGCCAAGCACACAGCAAGCCGAAACAAAGCTGGCTTCAAACGTGGCCCGGGCTTTCGAATCCGGAAGCGTGCCAGTCAGTTTGCCTGAAAACTAACAAAGGGATAAAATGTTTAGATCAAAACCTGGAACGTGCCGGTTGAGACCAGACAGTTCCATATTTGCGGCGTTGAAGCCAATCTGGAGAGACATATAGCTACAGAGAAGCTATCTGTCGGCAGTTAAACCCACATTCGGCAATCGGCAAGGTACGCAAGGAACGCACTGCCGAACGCGTGACGTAAGCATGACGAAAGATCGGCTTTCAACAAAATGAACATTGTAACACATACTCATAGCCGATTAACGAGAAACAGAGCATGATAGATAAATAAAAGGGTGAAACATGATCATAAATTCGCAGTAAACAAAGGAATGCATAGGCCGAAAGCAGCACCCGTCAAGCATGACAACAAACGAGTTAGGCCGAAAGCAGCACCTGACTCGTTTGAGGCCACACCACTAATCAGACTAGATCAATCCACCGCATGATACAATCTAACCATGAGAAGCTAAAAGCATTCAATGTTTAGTTACGAATCTACAATACAGTCACGAATTTACATTGAAAACAAGAATGCATAGGCCGAAAGCAGCACCCGTCAAGCATGATAACAAAACAAGTTAATCCACCGCATGATACAACTTGTTTGTAACCACGCCACTAATCAGATTAGATTAATCCACCGCATGATACAATCTAATCATGAAAAGCTAAAAGCACTCAATGTTTAGTTACGAACCCACAACACAGTCACAAATTTACATTGAAAACAAGAATGCATAGGCCGAAAGCAGCACCCGTCAAGCATGACAGCAAACGAGTTAATCCACCGCATGATACAACTCGTTTGAGGCCACGCCACCAATCAGATTAGATCAATCCACCGCATGATACAATCTAATCGTGAAAGGCTAAAAGCATTCATTGTCCAATGCAAACCCATGAACACACGTTCACTCGTGAGAGCTCTGCCGAATACGGCTATTTAGCCGAATCGGGGTCCATGGCGAAGGAACAAGCCTAATCGGTAAAGGTAAATCTATCAGATCGAATCGAATTCTAATCCACCGGATGATTAGCTCTAAGACGACCCAAAAACCTGCATCTACCGCATGATACCCGGTTCTGTCAAGATCTACACGATACCGACAAGCTTGAACCCGCGACACGTAGCAACCTAGATCGGTTTCGGATTCGGCTATGAGGGGATAAGTCGTCGCACCGTAAAGCAGAGCCGATTCTAGCCGATCTAGATTGGGCAAAGGTGTGTTGCATGAATTAAGCACATAGTAAAAAAGGAGCAACACGGGGTAACTTAATGAATCTGTTAGATCTTGCCGAAATCTAACAGAGCCGATAACTCGGTCCATACTAGATCTTAGCCCACCGCATGGCTCATGACCTAACAGAGGAACCTTCTTGAGACCACAACTTAAATCCACCGGATGATACTAAGCATGGTAACAAGACTACTTGCATCAAAGCTTAAATCCACCGCATGATACTAAGCTTGATACAAGGTTGCCGGTACTTACGGAGGTCGACGGATCGATGACTCCTCTCGAAGAACTCGACGACTCGACTAAAGGACTCGATGTTGGCACGGGGCCGGTTTGTTGTATGATTGATTCGATTGATCTCTTTTACAATTGCCATGGGCTTATATTTATACCCAGGTCTTGATACAACTCCTAGTCGGACACGACTGCAATACTTGCTCCTAAAAATAAACGATGAATCTTCGTGTCCGTGTCGCATTCCTTGTTGAACCGGCCTTTCCTTATATTGATTCCACGTCATCACGCTTTCCCGAATACTCAATGCTTCTGCCGAATGACGACGTGCTTCCCGACCGCAGAGCATCTCCTGCCGAATGCCTCACTCCTGCCGAATGATAAGGCGTTCCCGACCGCAGAGCGTTTCCTGCCGAATAGCCGAATGGCATCTTTTCACCAAATCCGGCCCACATGTCAGCCTCTTCTTGATGCCAAATTTTGGTGTCAACACAAAATAAATAAATAATATTCCTTAATCGGCAAGGACACCAGCCTGATGTTTTAACCCCGTGTTGTACTTGGATTATCTGATCTTTCCTTCTTGTACGTGATACCATGAATTAGTTAGACACGTGCTGGGCATGTCTTTCCTTGCTTGCCTTGCTCCTTATCTTGACGTACACGCACATCAACTTGATTATATATAATATTCCATCTGACACGATTTCCTTTGGCCTTCTTCTTCTACGTAAGACTTGCCGTATATAAGTATGTGTATATTCTCTCACATTCTGGTCTTCGATGTACTTCCATCGCCACGTGTCTTCCCCTGCAAGCCGGCCTCACTCGCCATATGTGTTTCCCGAACGGAGTATCCACCTTGTAGAACAGCCGACCGTAGAGGCATTTACCGAAACTCCGAGAATTAACCGACCGCTTGGTCGTTTGCCGAATGCCTTTCCGACTTCTCGCTGGGTCCACTTATCATCTTCTCAACGTTGACCAAAATCCAGTGTCAACAGGTGGTGTCCTTTTGGTTTGACTCATACGCAGAAGCGGAAACTACAACGCCTACGTAACAAAGAAAAAAGGGAATAGGAAGCTGAGAAGTTGAGGGATGAATACTTCAACAACTATAGACCTATGATTCCTCAGACCAAGATTTGGCAAGCTAAACCCATTGTGCAATCAGCAGCACAACCGGTCAGACCGGTTTCTGAATCCGGTCCGACCGGTTTGGATCAGCCCACCGCTGCAGAAGCGGTCAGACCGGTTGCTAGAACCGGTCAGACCGGTTTGTCAACAGAAGTTGGGGCTGAGATTACTTCAACCATCAATACTGCTCCGCCAATTCCTCCAGTGGTTGAAGATGAAGAATTGGTTGATTTTGAGCCTTTTCCAGAGCATGACAACATGGAAATTAATGTTGTTTATTTATCTCTTGATTATTATGTGATACCGGAGGAGGAAGTTTCTCATCTTCAACTTGGCCCTCAAGATGTTGTTTTTCAGAAGCCTAGTGAATCAGAGAATCATCTCAAAACTTTATATATGAGAGGGCACATCAACGGGAAGCCAATTTCTCGTATGTTGGTTGATGGTGGAGCTATTGTAAATCTTATGCCATACTCTCTCTACAAGAAGATTGGCGGAAAAGACGAAGAATTGATCAAGACGAACATGACGGTCAGTGGAGTTGGTGGAGGTGATCCCATTGGTGCCAAGGGGGTGGCTTCTATGGAGTTGACCGTCGGGAGCAAGACTATTGCTACGGCTTTCTTCGTCTCCGAGGTGCAAGGTAACTTCAGTTTAATCCTTGGTCGAGATTGGATTCATGCAAATAAATGTATTCCATCTACCTTGCATCAATATCTTATTCAGTGGATCGGCGATGAAGTTGAAGTTGTCCATGGTGACGCTTCTTCCTTCGTTGCAACGGCCGATTCCGATTCTCTTAGTGCAAATGAGAAGGTCCAATGTTTGTCGGGCATGGATTTGACCGACTATGAGTTGATCAGTTGCACCAAGGATGGTTTTGTTCCTGCTACATTAAAGCCGATGGAGAATCGGTTGAATTACTTGCTGTAATTAATGGAGCAAACAAATCAACAGAGACAAACCGGTCAGACCGCTTCTGGAAACCGGTCAGACCGGTTTAGACCTGAACAGCGCCAGTCGAGCCAAACCGGTCAGACCGCTTCTGGAAACCGGTCAGACCGGTTTGCGTCTGGATAGTGGCTTCAAGACCAAATTGATCATCATCGAGCTCATTCGGCCGGCATGTTCGAAGCTATTGAAGATCTTGGTGATATGGACAAGTTGGGTCAGGGTTTCACGTCAGCCGACCCTTTAGAAAAAATAGATATTGGTAATGGTACTATTCCTAGGCCAACTTTTGTAAACAAAAATTTATCGGCTGAGTTTAAAGCCGATTTAATAAATTTGTTGAAAGAATATGTTGATTGTTTTGCTTGGGAGTACCGTGAGATGCCCGGTTTAAGTCGTGATCTAGTTGAGGATCATTTACCAATAAAGGCCGGTTTTAGACCTTTTAAACAATCGGCTAGACGTTTTAATCCCGCTATTTATGACCGAATAAAAGAAGAAGTTAATCGTTTATTAGATGCTGGTTTTATTCGGACTTGTCGTTATGCGGAGTGGATTTCTAATATTGTTCCCGTTGAAAAGAAAGATTCGGGAAAACTTAGAGTTTGCATTGATTTTAGAGATCTTAATAAAGCTACTCCGAAAGATTCATATCCTATGCCTATAGCCGATGTTTTAATCAATGAAGCCTCTGGACATCGTGTTGTTAGTTTTCTTGATGGTAATGCCGGATATAATCAAATCTTCATGGCCGAAGAGGATGTCACACCCGGTTTTACACAGAAACCCGAATGCTTCTATATGTGTGCCCAGGAAGTCCACAGAACACATATAGATAACAAATATGATAAACAGAGTACATATGCTCGAATAAAATGGTTTTACATCAGAGTTTGACTAAAATAACTAAACAAAACAGCGGAAGACTCTTTATTAACTCTCTCTAAACGAAGACGAAGACGAAGCCGAAATTCATAATCCACAGGGACACCGACCGGTTGAGCACAGCTAGTAGAATGGCAGATCTTCAGGAAATTCAATAGCAGCAGTACCATCTAATCCATCTGTTACCCATCCGGGATTTTGTTGAATGGCAAGTGTAAGTAATTGTCTTACTTAGCAAATACAACACGGGTAATGGAGGCTTAAAAGAAAGGCTTGACACGGCTGTACTGCATTAGCAATTTTAGTTGATTCATTTTAACATAAACCAAGATTACTACAATTAAGTGAATCCCAGTTGCAATTCCCAATTAATGAAGTAGAGGTGAACATTAAACAGTAATAAATACCAACTTCTAATCAAAAAGGATCCAGCCGCTCTTGACCCTGAGCAAGGCTATCATGATAAATTATACACTCTGCAGAGGTTTCGCCCTTTTCCCACCAGTCGCGTAAAAGTTCAAAGGAACTTTGCACCCAACCACGCACATCAACACTTCCGAGGTGTGACTGCATAGGGACGCTACGAGGCTTTTCACAAGACACCCTAACGAAACAGTAGCCGTTATGGTACAACCTAGGCAGCATGACCCAAGGCACCGAGATTGACTGACGCCCATGTCGCAACACGAGGGGGTCAATGGCGTCCAAGCGCGGTAATAAACATCAACAACAAAATAAATAGCGCAACGTGTGGAACCCCCGCCATACGGAAGCTCCCAACACGGGACTGTGCCTCACGGGGACATAGCCAACGGATACTCCGTCCTCGGTGGATCAAACCATACTCTCACCCATGCTTCCCATAACGCCGTCGGCCCGTCGGTAACTACTGTCAAGCTAGAGCCGTACATGTTACTTGTCCAAGACCAGAGCCATTATAGTTCCGGCGGTGGCGACAGGTTCCTGGGTTGCCGCTTTAAGAACCAGTCCTTACGGAGAGACACTAGGGCCAAGCATAAAGCGTATGCCCTAGCTCCCTGTTCCATGTTGCTAAAAAGCAAGTTTTACCATTAACATTGAAGTGAACCATTAAGTCAAGATTAACAGTTAAACATCGGTGACAGTAGCTGCGCTTAGCAAAGGTCTACCCAAATGCAATAACCCAAGGTAATCAAGGTATAGGATAAACAAAACTAGGTACAACCTTAATAGGAACAATTTAGACACATGCATATGCAGTAATTAATGTAAAGGTGTGTTTAGGTAGCAAGGATTGTCCGTGCTGTACTTGCCTTCGTCCAACTGCTGTTGTTGCTCTTGCTGCTGCTGTTGGTCCTGCTCCTCGTAACCCTCGAACTCAAACGCGTACGGCTCACCGACTGGACTCATACATCAGCACACAAGCATCCATACAAGCCAGTACATGCAAACAATATTAATCTATTAGAACAGTACACCAAACAATAAAAACAGATCAAAAGAAGGCTTAGAAACTAATCTACGCTTCGCTACGAACACGTGAGCGCGAAAATCACTCAAATCGGAGCTAAAACGAAGAAGTTATGGCTTTTCTAAGGTTCAGGGGCTTGCTGGCAAAGTTTTAAAAGTTCCAGGGGCTTATTTGCAAAAATTCAGGGGCTAAAACATAATTTTATATAAAAACAGGAGGGTTTATTTGCAATTTAATCAAAACAGGACCCCGGGTACTATTTTTAAATAAGACAGGGGGTTTTCTGTAAAAATCAGGACTTAATTGTAATTATTTTTGAATAGAACAGGACTGCGGGTTAATTTTGAAAAAAAGCAGGGGTTCTTTTGAAAAACGGCAAGGTTGACCGGGGGTTGACCGGTATGGTAAATTTTGACTTGGCTCGGTTGACTTGATCTGGGCCGTCTAACGCGGTTTGGACGGTGGAGATTGGATCGGGAAGAGGGGGGGTTGCCGGCGGCGGACGGAGCTGCAACGGCGAGCGGCGGCGCTTCGCCGGCGAAGCTCGACAACGAGCTAGAGGGCTCGGCTTGGGTCGGGAAGTGGTGCTACAGGCGCGGGGTGACGCGGCGAATCGGGTGAGGGTGTCCTTGTCGGCGGGGACGCGACAGCGGCGGCCGGCGACGGACCAAGGCGGCGGCGGCGTTCGGGCAGTGACGGCGGGGACGGCACATCGCGCGACACGGGGCTAGACCGGGCTTGGGGGCAAGCTTACCTGCTAGGGAAGCTTCCCCGGTGATCAATTCGGCCGGAGCAGCGGCAGGACGGTGGGTCAACGGCGACTGGCGGACAGTGGCGTCGGGCGGGGCCGGCGATGGTGCTCCGAGGCACGGGAGGGGTCGCGCGAGGGCTGAGCGTGCTCCTGGCGGCCTGGTGATGCTGCTTCGAGACTTGGCCGGGGCGGTGAGGCGTTGGAACGGCGGAATTGACCGAGGCGGCGAGCTCGGATTCGGCGGCGGCGATGCGAGCTCGGGCGAATCTGGCGGCGCGAGGTAGGATGGGGATTAGGGGCGGCACGGTCGCGACCTTTATAGGGCGGCCGAAGGGAGAGTCCGGGGTACCTCGGCGTCCGTGCCCTGGCCTGGCCGGACTCCGGCGCCGGGGCCGAGTCCAACTCGGTCGCGGGGTAGGGGGTAACCCTGACCTGTGGGACCGCTCGGTCAGTCGGCGTGGAGGGGGGCGCTGCGGCCGCGAGCGTTGGCGGGGCTGGGCCGGACTGGGCCACTGGCGGGGCAGAGCGGCTGGGAGGGAAGGCGGGCTGCTGCTGGGCCAAAAGCGATGCGCAGGAGCTGGGAGCGAGCAGGCCGGCCGTGGGCCAAAAGTGGAGCAGGGGAAAACTGGGCCGCTGCGAAAAGAAAAGAAGGAGGGCCAAGATCGGACGGGGAAAAGAGTTTAGGGGGAAAAAGTGAACTCGGGCCGCAGAAACTTTTCTAGAGCTCCAAACTCAGCGATTCAAATTCGAATTTAAACAGAATTTAAATTCCAACTGAACCACACACAAACAAAACACGATGCAGTCGGCATGAATGCAACAAAAATGTTTCTAACCTTATATTTAATTTTATTTCTCATAAATAATTTATTTTCCTTAGATAAATATGAGCATAGAATTAAATAAAAACAATTTAATTACTAAATTTTTAAAAATAGGCATTTTTAGGGTGTTACAAACCTACCCCCCTTAAGATGAATCTCGCCCTCGAGATTCGGACGTGGATGAGAATAACTGTGGATATTCAGCTCTGAGGTCTTCTTCTCTTTCCCAAGTTGCTTCATCCACTGAATGGCGGCTCCACTGGACCTTGCACATCCGGATCACTTTATTTCTGGTGACTCTTTCTGACTCCTCCAAAATCTTGACAGGGTGCTCAGCGTAGGTAAGATCTTCCTCCACATTCAACTCATCAATCGGAATCTGTTCCTCAGGTACTCGCAAGCACTTTTTCAACTGAGACACATGGAACACATCATGTACTCCCGCTAACTTCTCTGGTAGCTCTAACTGATACGCCACCTCACCTTTCCGACCAAGTACCTTGAACGGTCCGATGTATCGAGGTGCTAACTTGCCCTTGACGTTGAACCTCTTCACACCTCTCATGGGTGACACCTTGAGATACACGAAATCTCCAATTTCGAAACTGAGATCCCTCCGTCGATTATCTGCATAGCTCTTCTGTCTGGATTGTGCCACTTTCAGATTCTGTCGGATTATCTGTACTTGTCGCTCTGCTTCTCTTAGTATCTCAGGTCCAAATACCTGACTTTCTCCCGTCTGATTCCAGAATAGTGGTGTCCTACACTTTCTGCCATACAAAGCCTCGAATGGTGCCATCTGCAAACTCTTCTGATAGCTGTTGTTGTACGAGAATTCTGCGTACGGTAAACTCTTGTCCCAACTGGCACCATATTGTAAGGCACATGCTCTCAACATATCCTCTAGTATCTGATTCGTCCGTTCTGTCTGCCCATCTGTCTGCGGATGGTAAGCTGAACTGAACTGTAGCTTAGTGTCCATAGACTCATGCAATTGTCGCCAAAAGTGTGATGTGAACTGGGTACCTCGATCTGACACTATTCTTTTCGGTACCCCATGCAAACACACAATCCTCTCCATATACAACTCTGCTAGTCTGGCTCCCGAGTAGGTGGTCTTTACTGGTAAGAAATGCGCCACTTTGGTCAGACGATCCACGATTACCCAGATTGAGTCAAATCCCCTCTGAGTGCGAGGTAAGCCAGTGATGAAATCCATACCGACTTCTTCCCACTTCCATTCAGGTACCTTCAGGGGCTGGAGCAAACCTGCTGGCCTCTGATGTTCAGCCTTGACTCTCTGACATGTGTCACATAGAGCTACGTATGTGGCCACATCTCTCTTCAATCTGTACCACCAAAATCTCTCTTTGATATCTTGGTACATCTTAGTACTACCTGGGTGTATCGAGTATGCTGATTCATGGGCTTCCCTGAGAATTGCATCCCTGATCTGCACTATATCTGGTACACAGATCCTCTTCTCATACCACAATGTTCCTTGGTCATCCACTCGAAAACCAGGGGCTTTTCCTAAGGCCACTAGTTCCATGATCTCCTTGATCTTCTCATCTGCGATTTGTCCTTTTCGGATCTCTTGCTCCAAGGTCGGTTCTACTGCCATTTCGGTGACACTGGTCACAAATCCCAGACTCATCCTTTCAAACTCTGAACTGAGTTCCTCCGACAAGCAATGTCCTGTGATCTTATTCACGTAACTCCTACTCAGAGCATCTGCCACCAGATTGGCCTTCCCTGGATGATAATGAATTTCCAGGTCGTAGTCCTTGATCAACTCTAACCAACGACGTTGTCTCATATTCAGATCTGACTGTGTGAACACATACTTGAGACTCTTGTGGTCAGTGTAAATATCACACTTATGTCCAATCAAGTAATGCCTCCAAATTTTCAAAGCATGTATTACAGCTGCTAACTCCAGATCGTGTGTCGGGTAGTTCTGCTCATGTTTCCTCAACTGCCTTGATGCATATGCTACTACTCTGCCTTCCTGCATGAGCACACATCCCAATCCTAGACGAGATGCATCGCAGTAGATAGAGAAGCTCTTGGTTATATCCGGCAACACTAGCACAGGTGCCGTTGTCAACCTCTTCTTCAATTCCTCAAAGCTGACTTGACACTCCTCAGTCCAGACAAACTTGGCATTTTTCTCCAATAACGCCGTCAGGGGTTTAGCAATCTTGGAGAATCCTTCAATAAACCTCCGATAGTATCCAGCCATTCCAAGGAAACTTCTGATTTCACTCACATCCTTAGGCGGATTCCAACTCAACACATCACTAACCTTCTTCGGATCAACTGCCACTCCACCATTGGACAATATGTGTCCCAAGAATGCTACTTCCTTTAACCAAAACTCACACTTACTCAGCTTGGCATACAACTGATGCTCACGAAGTCTCTGCATCACCAGCCTCAGATGTTCTTCATGCTCTTCCTCATTCTTGGAGAAAACCAAAATATCGTCAATGAACACCACTACGAATTTGTCAAGGTAGTCCATGAACACACTGTTCATCAGATACATGAAGTATGCCGGTGCATTTGTCAGACCAAAAGACATGACTGTGAACTCATATAAACCATATCGGGTTGTGGAGGCTATTTTGGGGATGTCAGTCACTCGTATCCTCATCTGATGGTAACCGGATCGGAGATCGATCTTAGAGAACACACATGCTCCTTTCAACTGGTCGAAGAGATCATCAATCCTTGGCAGCGGGTACTTGTTCTTGATGGTCACTTCATTCAAAGCTCGATAATCCACACAAAATCTCTGGGTCCCATCTTTCTTATCCACAAACAAAACCGGTGCTCCCCAAGGGGATGAACTAGGACGAATATACCCTTTTGCTAACAACGCCCTTAATTCCTCCTTAAGTTTCTCTAGTTCTTTTACTCCCATTCTATATGGCCTCTTAGCTATAGGTGCAGTACCAGGCTTAAGATCAATAACAAATTCAACTTCGCGGTCTGGGGGCATACCTGGTAACTCATCCGGAAACACGTCTGGGAATTCGCACACCACTCTGATGTCTTCCAGTGCTACACCTTCGGCTTGGTAGATCTGATTGTGTCCCAAGGGACTAGCTGCTTGGTACTCCACTTTCTCACCAGTCTTTGCTGTCAGCTGCACTGTTCTTTTGGAGCATTGAATCACCCCATCATATCTGGCTAACCAGCTCATACCCAGAATCAAGTCAAACCCAAGGGTTTCTAGGACTATTGGGTTCACCACAAAGTCTACCCCCCTTATTGTGATGGTGATACAGGGGCAACGTAAAGTGGCACGCTGTTCTCCCCCAGGTGAACTAACTACCATGGGGTTCCCCATAGGTTGCAAGATCATCATGTTCTTTTTCACGAAGGCAGCAGATATGAAAGCATGCGAAGCTCCAGTATCAAACAAAACAGTTGCGAGAGACGAGTTGACAGGGAACGTACCCACAACGACATCCGTTGCTCCTTCTGCGGTTTCTGCACCCATGTGGTTGACCTTTCCTCTCGCTGGGTTCTGCTGCTGGTTCCCGTTCTGGTGCTGCGGTTGTCCATTCCTCTGATTGTTGTTCTGACCAACGGTGTTCTGAGCCTTGCGAGGACAAGCGCTGGCATAGTGTCCCAGCTCACCACAACCAAAACACCTCGGAGCCGTAGGTGCATTGCTGGTCGGATTGGGGCGTTGGACAGGACCACTCTGTGGTTGGTTCTGAGGACGCTGCTGAGGTAGTGCTGAGGGGTACTGGGGACGTGGCTGGTTCTGGGGACGTTGCTGATACTGGTTGCGGTTCATCAAACCGGACTGTCCCTGGAAATGCTGTGGAGTCACCATCTGCTGGTTTCCTTGGTGAGGGTTGAAGCGAGGGCGAACATTGCTTCCTGACGGTGTGCCTTGAAGCTTCCTCTTCTTTTCTTCCATCTCACGGCACTTGTGCTCCAGCAGTAGTGCGCTATCCACCAGTTCTTGAAAAGTGGCGAACCTAGAGCACAGGAGCTGGTACTGGAGTGTATCATGCAGGCCATCACGGAATCGGGTCTGCTTCTTCCTATCCGTATTCACGTCCTCTGGAGCATAACGGGCCAACTCAATGAATTTGTCACGATAAGCGGTGACACTCATACCTTCTTGCTTCAATGCCAGAAACTCCTTCTTCTTCAAGGTCATCAATGCTTCCGGCACGTGGTGAGAACGGAAACTGTCGTGGAACTCCTGCCAAGTGATCTGATCACGATTGGGGTGAGCATACTGGTACGCGTCCCACCAATCCAAAGCTGCTCCCTGGAGCTGTCCACTTCCATACAACACCTTCTCCCGGCCGTTGCACTGTGCGATGTCCAACTATCGTTCCACTGCCTTGAGCCAGTCCTCTGCTTGCATTGGGTCGCTAGACTTGTTGAGGGTAGGAGGGCGTCCCTTCATAAACTCGCCCCTTTTATCTCAGGGTTGCACGTAGTGCTGTTGGGGCGGGTTCTGTTGATTCTGTTGCATCAGTGCTATAGTTTGCGCCATCTGCTGTGTCAGCTGAAGCTGCATCTGCATCATCTGCTCCATGGTGAGTGGCGGTGGTGGAGGTGGTGGGTTCTGGTTCTGGATGCTTCCACTGCCTCCGGGGTTGCCTCTGGTGTTAACCATCTACCATATCAAGAGATCTCCCATCAGTATTCCCGCCAACTGGTATTAGATAACCCATGCTTGCAGATGGTGTATGAGAAGATAGCAGTACTTGGAAAGATATGATAGAGGAAGTGCAAAGGAGATACATAACCCAACTATTTATTCACTAATATTCCTTAAACCTTAGTCCTATCTCTAGATAGAGATAGACTTGCGTCTATGACCATCACAATCATTACAAAGATCCAAATCAAACATAAGCATAATAACAATAAAATCAAGCACCCAAGGACATGATTCACACAAGACTCGACAGCACTGGTTTTGAAAGAAACGTAACTAAATGATCTTGAAACAAAATCATGGTGGTCTCCTAATGATTCATCAACCGTTCTAACTAGGCTGCGTTCCTACAGTCAGCACGGCTCTGATACCAATCTGTCACACCCGGTTTTACACAGAAACCCGAATGCTTCTATATGTGTGCCCAGGAAGTCCACAGAACACATATAGATAACAAATATGATAAACAGAGTACATATGCTCGAATAAAATGGTTTTACATCAGAGTTTGACTAAAATAACTAAACAAAACAGCGGAAGACTCTTTATTAACTCTCTCTAAACGAAGACGAAGACGAAGCCGAAATCCATAACACAGGGACACCGACCGGTTGAGCACAGCTAGTAGAATGGCAGATCTTCAGGAAATTCAATAGCAGCAGTACCATCTAATCCATCTGTTACCCATCCGGGATTTTGTTGAATGGCAAGTGTAAGTAATTGTCTTACTTAGCAAATACAACACGGGTAATGGTGGCTTAAAAGAAAGGCTTGACACGGCTGTACTGCATTAGCAATTTTAGTTGATTCATTTTAACATAAACCAAGATTACTACAATTAAGTGAATCCCAGTTGCAATTCCCAATTAATGAAGTAGAGGTGAACATTAAACAGTAATAAATACCAACTTCTAATCAAAAAGGATCCAGGCCGCTCTTGACCCTGAGCAAGGCTATCATGATAGATTATACACTCTGCAGAGGTTTCGCCCTTTTCCCACCAGTCGCGTAAAAGTTCAAAGGAACTTTGCACCCAACCACGCACATCAACACTTCCGAGGTGTGACTGCATAGGGACGCTACGAGGCTTTTCACAAGACACCCTAACGAAACAGTAGCCGTTATGGTACAACCTAGGCAGCCTGACCCAAGGCACCGAGATTGACTGACGCCCATGTCGCAACACGAGGGGGTCAATGGCGTCCAAGCGCGGTAATAAACATCAACAACAAAATAAATAGCGCAACGTGTGGAACCCCCGCCATACGGAAGCTCCCAACACGGGACTGTGCCTCACGGGGACATAGCCAACGGATACTCCGTCCTCGGTGGATCAAACCATACTCTCACCCATGCTTCCCATAACGCCGTCGGCCCGTCGGTAACTACTGTCAAGCTAGAGCCGTACATGTTACTTGTCCAAGACCAGAGCCATTATAGTTCCGGCGGTGGCGACAGGTTCCTGGGTTGCCGCTTTAAGAACCAGTCCTTACGGAGAGACACTAGGGCCAAGCATAAAGCGTATGCCCTAGCTCCCTGTTCCATGTTGCTAAAAAGCAAGTTTTACCATTAACATTGAAGTGAACCATTAAGTCAAGATTAACAGTTAAACATCGGTGACAGTAGCTGCGCTTAGCAAAGGTCTACCCAAATGCAATAACCCAAGGTAATCAAGGTATAGGATAAACAAAACTAGGTACAACCTTAATAGGAACAATTTAGACACATGCATATGCAGTAATTAATGTAAAGGTGTGTTTAGGCAGCAAGGATTGTCCGTGCTGTACTTGCCTTCGTCCAACTGCTGTTGTTGCTCTTGCTGCTGCTGTTGGTCCTACTCCTCGTAACCCTCGAACTCAAACGCGTACGGCTCACCGACTGGACTCATACATCAGCACACAAGCATCCATACAAGCCAGTACATGCAAACAATATTAATCTATTAGAACAGTACACCAAACAATAAAAACAGATCAAAAGAAGGCTTAGAAACTAATCTACGCTTCGCTACGAACACGTGAGCGCGAAAATCACTCAAATCGGAGCTAAAACGAAGAAGTTATGGCTTTTCTAAGGTTCAGGGGCTTGCTGGCAAAGTTTTAAAAGTTCCAGGGGCTTATTTGCAAAAATTCAGGGGCTAAAACATAATTTTATATAAAAACAGGAGGGTTTATTTGCAATTTAACCAAAACAGGACCTCGGGTACTATTTTTAAATAAGACAGGGGGTTTTCTGTAAAAATCAGGACTTAATTGTAATTATTTTTGAATAGAACAGGACTGCGGGTTAATTTTGAAAAAAAGCAGGGATTCTTTTGCAAAACGGCAAGGTTGACCGGGGGTTGACCGGTATGGTAAATTTTGACTTGGCTCGGTTGACTTGATCTGGGCCGTCTAACGCGGTTTGGACGGTGGAGATTGGATCGGGAAGAGGGGGGGTTGCCGGCGGCGGACGGAGCTGCAACGGCGAGCGGCGGCGCTTCGCCGGCGAAGCTCGACAACGAGCTAGAGGGCTCGGCTTGGGTCGGGAAGTGGTGCTACAGGCGCGGGGTGACGCGGCGAATCGGGTGAGGGTGTCCTTGTCGGCGGGGACGCGACAGCGGCGGCCGGCGACGGACCAAGGCGGCGGCGGCGTTCGGGCAGTGACGGCGGGGACGGCACATCGCGCGACACGGGGCTAGACCGGGCTTGGGGGCAAGCTTACCTGCTAGGGAAGCTTCCCCGGTGATCAATTCGGCCGGAGCAGCGGCAGGACGGCGGGTCGACGGCGACTGGCGGACAGTGGCGTCGGGCGGGGCCGGCGATGGTGCTCCGAGGCACGGGAGGGGTCGCGCGAGGGCTGAGCGTGCTCCTGGCGGCCTGGTGATGCTGCTTCGAGACTTGGCCGGGGCGGTGAGGCGTTGGAACGGCGGAATTGACCGAGGCGGCGAGCTCGGGCGAATCTGGCGGCGCGAGGTAGGATGGGGATTAGGGGCGGCACGGTCGCGACCTTTATGGGGCGGCCGAAGGGAGAGTCCGGGGTCCCTCGGCGTCCGTGCCCTGGCCTGGCCGGACTCCGGCGCCGGGGCCGAGTCCAACTCGGTCGCGGGGTAGGGGGTAACCCTGACCTGTGGGACCGCTCGGTCAGTCGGCGTGGAGGGGGGCGCTGCGGCCGCGAGCGTTGGCGGGGCTGGGCCGGACTGGGCCACTGGCGGGGCAGAGCGGCTGGGAGGGAAGGCGGGCTGCTGCTGGGCCAAAAGCGATGCGCAGGAGCTGGGAGCGAGCAGGCCGGCTGTGGGCCAAAAGTGGAGCATGGGAAAACTGGGCCGCTGCGAAAAGAAAAGAAGGAGGGCCAAGATCGGACGGGGAAAAGAGTTTAGGGGGAAAAAGTGAACTCGGGCCGCAGAAACTTTTCTAGAGCTCCAAACTCAGCGATTCAAATTCGAATTTAAACAGAATTTAAATTCCAACTGAACCACACACAAACAAAACACAATGCAGTCGGCATGAATGCAACAAAAATGTTTCTAACCTTATATTTAATTTTATTTCTCATAAATAATTTATTTTCCTTAGATAAATATGAGCATAGAATTAAATAAAAACAATTTAATTACTAAATTTTTAAAAATAGGCATTTTTAGGGTGTTACAGAGGATATGCACAAAACGGCCTTTCAATGTCCGGGATTTATTGGTTTGTTTGAATGGGTGGTTATGACTTTCGGATTAAAGAATGCCGGTGCAACTTATCAAAGAGCTATGAATTTAATCTTTCATGATTTACTTGGTGTCATTGTGGAAGTATATATTGATGATATTGTAGTTAAATCGGATGGCTTGAATTCTCATTTAGCCGATTTAAGACTTGCTCTTGAAAGGATGCGACGGTATGGTTTGAAGATGAATCCACTCAAGTGTGCTTTTGGTGTTTCGGCTGGGAAGTTTCTTGGGTTTATTATTCATGAGAACGGCATAGAAGTTGATCCCAAGAGAATTGAAGCTATGAAGAAAGTCGAAGCTCCTACTTGCAAGAAGGATTTGCAAAAGTTTCTAGGCAAAGTGAATTTCTTAAGAAGGTTTATAATTAACTTGTCTGGAAAAGTTGATGCTTTTACTCCTTTGCTTCGGTTAAAGAATGAAGCCGATTTTACTTGGGGGGCAAAACAGCAAGAAGCTTTTGAGAAGATCAAAGAGTACTTGTCTTCACCACCGGTGCTTAGGGCGCCTAAGCGGGGAGTTCCATTCAGACTTTATGTGGCGGCTGAAGATAGAACTATTGGAGCTGTTTTGACTCAAGAAATCGACAACAAGGAGTATGTGATTGCTTATGTAAGCCGACGTCTCATCGATGCAGAAAAAAGGTATACTTTCATTGAGAAGTTGTGTTTATCCTTGTATCATGCTTGTACTCAATTGAGGCATTATTTACTATCTAGTACTTGCATCGTGTTGTGTCAAACCGATGTAATTAAACATATGTTGCAAAGACCGATTTCTAGCGGGAGAATCGGTAAGTGGGCTTATGCTTTAGTTGAGTATGATTTGGCTTGTGAACCGTTAAAATCAATGAAAAACCAAATTGTAGCTGATTTTATTGTTGAACATCGGATAAATGATACTTGTGAATTCGACGTCGGCTATGTTGCTTGTACACCATGGAGATTATACTTTGATGGATCGGTTTGCAATGATGGACAAGGAATTGGTGTTGTTTTGATTTCTCCAAGTGGTGCCGTCTTTGAGTTTTCAAACCGATTGGAAGAAAAGCGAACCAATAATCAAGTTGAATATGAAGCTTTTCTATTTGGCTTGGAATTTTTGCAAGACATGGGAGTAAAACATGTTGAAGCTTTTGGTGATTCGCTCCTGGTGGTACAACAAGTGTCAAAGGTATGCCAATGCTATAATGGTTCATTAAAAGCATATCTTGATAGATGTCTTGATATCATTGCTTCTTTTGATGAATTTACTATCAAACATATTCCAAGAGAAGAAAATGACAAGGCAAATACTCTGGCTCAGAAAGCATCTGGTTATATGGTTGCAAAGAAATATTTCTATCTCCAAAAACCGATGCAAACGAAAGCCGAGATTTTGGTTCTGGACGAACCGGTCACACCGGTTGCAGAAACCGGTCAGACCGGTCTGACTGTCAGAACCGGTCTGACCGGTTCTTAAAGCGGTCTGACCGCTTTGTCCCCTGACAGAAGTAAAAATCCTTTGGATGATGCTAATCAATCCAAAGTTGAAGATCAGGATTGGAGGGTGCCTATTATTACTTATCTGAAAGATCCTGGTCGTGGTGTAGAAAGAAATATTCGGCGAATATCGTTTAAATACGTTTTGCTTGACGATGAACTTTATCGTCGAAACGCCGAAGATTTGTTATTAAAATGTCTTGATTCGGATCAGGCCAAAGTTGCCATGGGTGAGGTACATGAAGGTATTTGTGGTACGCATCAATCGGCTCCAAAGATGAAGTGGTTACTTAGGCGAGCCGGTTTCTATTGGCCTACTATGATGGCAGATTGTTTTAAATATTACAAGGGATGTGAAGAATGTCAGAAGTTTGGAAATTTGCAACTTGTTCCTGCTGCATTGATGCATCCTATTGTTAAGCCATGGCCGTTCCGAGGTTGGGGATTGGATTTCATTGGGCAAATTAATCCCCCATCATCAAAAGGACATCGTTTCGTGTTGGTTGCTACGGATTATTTTACTAAATGGACCGAAGCGATTCCATTGAAGAATATGACGCATCGAGAGGTGATTGAGTTTGTTACACAGAACATTATTCATAGATTCGGTATTCCTCAAACTTTGACTACAGACCAAGGTACTTCGTTTATGTCTAAAAAGATACGTGAGTTCGCCGAATCCTATAGAATTAAGTTGCTCAATTCATCTCCATATTACGCTCAGGCTAATGGACAAGCCGAGTCAAGTAATAAAACTTTGATCAAGTTAATCAAGAAAAAGATAGAGGATTGTCCTAAGAGATGGCATGAAGTTTTGTCCGAAGCATTATGGGCTCATCGTATATCTAGACATGGTGCTACAAAAGTTACTCCTTTTGAGCTTGTGTATGGTCAAGAGGCCGTTTTGCCTGTTGAGGTAAATCTGGACGCTTATAGGTTGGCTAAACAAAATGATCTTGATGCTGTTGATTACCACAATTTGATGTTAGACAATATTGATGAGGTAACCGACAAAAGGTTGAAAGCTTTGAAGGAGATTGAGAAAGACAAGCTTCGGGTTGCTAAAGCTTACAACAAGAAAGTGCGAGGAAAATATTTTCAGATTGGTGAACTTGTTTGGAAGACAATCTTGCCTATTGGGACAAAAAGCAACAAGTTTGGTAAATGGTCACCAAGTTGGGAAGGGCCTTATAGAGTTGTCAAAGTTATTTTTTGGGAATTCTTACATGCTAGAGACGCTGAAGGGAGATCATTTGCCTAAAGCTATCAATGGGAGGTACTTGAAGAAATTCTATCCAAGTGTTTGGCAAGATGCATGAAGACCAATGGCCGGTATATTATTGATATCGCCCTTAGCATAAATTTTAGCTCTTGAATTGTAATTACTTGCTTTTTAGTTCTCAAGTTCACTAAAAACGCAGGGGGGCATGTGTTGACAGTCAAAATTGGCTCTGGCCCGGCCAAACCGGTCTGACCGGTTTGCCAAACCGGTCAGACCGGTTTGGTTCTGTAATTCGAGTAGGATTAGGATTCCGAGTTTAATCCCATATTGTAACCTATTCGAAAGGGGTAAGACTTCCCCGGCCTATAAATATGAAGGCTAGAAGGCCGATTGAGGTATTCCCAATCGAATCAAACACTTTTATCTTCTATTTTTGTATCTCTCAAACCCTAATCTTTTCCAACCCTCATATTCTGTTCTTTGCTCGTCTCTACGGCGTTCAAGGACGTTCTAGGTGGCCTGCCGACCCTAGAGAAACCCTAGCCTGCTTGAGCTCCGACGAGGTCCCTCCCGAGCTCGAGTTTCTAGGTCTTCACGATCTCTCGCCTGAAAGCGGTCTGACCGGTTTCAAGAACCGGTCTGACCGGTTTGCCCCGGGGAGGTCAGGAGTTGGCTGTTGTGACGGCCGTGCTGCGCGTTTGATCGATCTTCAAGTGTGTTGGCGCGCTTTTGTGTCAACAGGAGGCTTCTTTGCTAATTTCTAATTCGATTTCCCTTATCTAATGCTTCTGCATTCCAACTGCTGCATGCAGGAACTTCACCTAATCAGCTAGGCAACCGGCATCGAAACAATCAGTGAACTTGTGCGTGCAGGCGGCCTACACTGGCAACTTCGTCATCAGCTTCGTGGTCACCGCGGGAAGCTAGTCTGTACAACTTGTGTGCCAAACGCGTGAAGCGAGAAACCAAGGCAAAGTATCGGTTTCTCAACTCGTCTTCTCGTTGCACTTGTAGTTACAGCGTTGTACCATTTCCTCTTGTACCTCTCTACTATATTGGAACAACAGAATCCAAGTTAGCCATTACACGTTCCCACAGATGCCAAGAGATATGGCGCATTGGGAGCCCTCAGAGACAGCTCTTCTGCTGAAACTAGCCATTGAGGAGAAGCAGAAGTACAATTGGAACCAGTTCGGTATAACTAAGGATGGCTGGCGCAACATTTATCCACACTTCCCCCAATACACACACAAGCAGGTGACCAACAAATTCGACTATCGCAAAAAAAAGTACAAAGACTGGAAGGACGCGCAATCGGGCTCTGGTCTCGGACGGGACACGACCACAGGGGGCATAGCCGCTGAACCAGAGTACTGGCAGACCCAGTACGGCTTGCCTAATGATCCCGACGACTGTACGCAGCCTGTGGTATGTTTACTACTTCCGATACTGCTACCACTCAGTTCTCTACAATTATGTTAAGATTCATAATTTCACGCACAGAATAACATCTATGTTAACTACAGGAAACAAGTAACGCTGCTGCAGATCGTGCCCACTCACCGGCTTTCCTGAATGAACTGCATGCCCTCTTTGGCGACCGGGTCACCAACTCTGGCACGTACATCTCGGGAGGTGGCATTCGTTCGTCAACACCTCCTCATGTTGAGTAAGCACGATCACAGTGGCCCTGTCAGTTATCACTCTGGTTCCAAGAGGGCCCGTGGTGACCAAGAGGTTCAGAGCCCACATAAGAAGTGTTGCGAAGTTCTGGAAGTGTTGGGGAAGATATCAGACAGCATAGCTGCGCGGAGTTCATCTCGGGATCATGCCCGGAACCGTGAGCAGGAAGAGGTTGATGCAGCAATGCAACTCTTACAATACGATGGTGTGCCAATCCCTTCGGACCTCTACTTCACAGCTTTGAAGTCGTTTGAAAGCTCTGTGCTCCGTAGAGAGTTCCTCAACATGCCTGGCCCAGAAGTCTGTATTCCTTGGCTGACCTGGCTCAAGCAACAGAACCAGAATCAGAAGTAGTCCTCGCGGCTATCTTTTAGTAAAAGTGCTTGTTTCGGCTGTCGTTTAGTTGGACTGTATTGGTTTAAATGCCTATTTTATGTACTGTGGAAAACTATGTGTGTAATAATTTTGACTCTATTAACGGACTTGGATTGTAATAATCATGCTGCTATGTTGACTTATGACACGAGCATGTTTTCATATATGTAACAATGCATAGTGGTGGTGCATAGGAATATTGATGCATTTTTTCAAAATATGGACTGATCAGTGTTCCAGTTGTTTTCCTGTAGGTGATAAGGATGAACTAAGGCTTCAGAAACTGTAACATGTGGGTATTGCATTTCTTGTGTTTGCTGCAATTATGATATCAATTTCCTGCCTTAGGGGTTCCTTTTGTCCATTTCTTTCAGCAAATGGTTATGCTTAGAATCTGCAGGTTCAATTAACATGTGTTAAATATGTGCTATTTAAAATTGTGGCAGTTACCATTTTGATACTGAATTAAGCTGGCTTCTTAGTTCTTATCTAGTTAGATGTCTGACAGGATTCTTCCTTTGTATAAGTTGTTTTTTGGTGTTAACTAGCAATGCAGATCAGCAAAGATCTCTATTATCTGACACCTAATATTGTATATCTACTAATTAGCGTCATCTTATGTTCAGGAAATATCAAAGTTCAGATATTAGCTATGCCCAAGATACATGAAACAACGCAAATTCTGGTAGGTATAATTTTTGCTGGTAAACATCTACATAGCCCCGTGAGTTTTTCTCTCTCTTTGTCAGGTCATGCTGTGCAATTTAGACTGTTTTGGCGGCTTTTTGTAAACCTTTTTTTGTTTGCACTATGCTTAGGGCCTCCATTTAGTTGTATCCTTAGCTCTTATTTATTTTTAGTTTGGTTAAATTTTATTGATTTTATCATTGTGACTTTGATGTTTCACATCTCCTGTGTAGTAGAATTAAAATCATAAGTAAATTTCGTGAAGGCAAAACAATCATGGAGCACCATACCAATCACAGTTATGATGAAGAAAGTGACGATTCTAGTGAGAATAGTTTCAATGAACTGGCAAATGCTGCTCTGGCAGTAGGTTATGCAATGTCTGGGATGATTGCCCCGGCACCGGCAACATTCAAACATGTGCTTGTGCCGGACCTCACCGGCCGTCAGTGGGTAAATAACGTGCTGAGTAAACCAAATAGATGTTTTCTCAACTTTCTTATGCAGTCTGATAACTTCTACAAGTCGCATCACATCTTAACCAACTACTATGGGCTACAACCAACTAGGGACATCTCAACATAAGAAGCTTTAGGCTTGTTCCTGTGGGTTATGGGGACTAAGCAGTCAATGAGGCAAATTCATGAGAAAATCCGGAGGGGACTGGGAACTTGCAGCATGCTGCTGCAACATGTCCTCAAGGCCATGATGCCGAATTGCAGATGCAGTGCTTAGGCCGAAGGACAGCAGTTATGCAGAATTGCCTGAGGAGTTGGCGGAGTACTCACCTCTGTTTGATGGCTGCATAGGAGCCATTGACGGGACGATAATTGAGGTGAGTGTTCCTGAAAGAGTTCAAGCTGACTTCACTAATAGGCATGGGTGGAGAAGCCAAAATGTCTTTTGTGTTTGTGACTTCAATATGATGTTCACGTATGTTGGCGTTGGCATGGAGGGTTCAGCGCGGATGTTGAAGCAGAGGGCTCTCATGGATAACAAGTTCCCGTGCCCACCAAAAGGTTTGTTTGCATAATAAAACCCTGATGCATGTACAATTTATTGTGGCGGACTGTTAAGTAGGTGCTGTTGTAATGAAAATGTGTGTATTTGTTCGCAGGACGCTATTATTTGGTGGACTCCGGGTATACTTGTCAAGAGGGTTACATGCTGCCACATCCAGGAAGGAGGTACCATGTGAAGGAGTTTAAGAAAAGGAAGCCTCAAAACGCAGAGGAGTTGTTCAACAGGCACCATTCAAGGCTGTGAAATGTTATTGAACGGAGTTTTGGAGCAGAAAAAATGAAGTGGCAAATGTTGGATCGCGTACCTCATTATCCGCTACTAAAGCAATCACAGCTTATAATGGCTGGACTGGCACTTCACAACTTTGTGCATCAGTTGGAGGGGCCTACACGTCCACCGAGGCGTAGGGTAGGTGCTGGACTAGGCCAATTGAGTCGAATTGCATCAATAGCTTTAAGTCCTGTTGTATTGTACAAGAAGTCCGAGAGTGGATTACGCTGGGACTTGGACTCCTTGGGAACAAGTATGTGAAATTTATTTATTAGTTGACATACATTCTACAATGATCAATATTTAGTTGACTGCCAAAGTTTGTACTAGTGAATCATTTGTAAACATGTAGTTACTTGGAGGATATGGAGGATGAGGATTTTGATGAATGAGGTATGGAAGGGGCTGGGAGCATGGGGACGAGGGACTGGCTGGTTGAGGAAGAGGGTTGCAGATGGCTTATGGAGATTGATGAATTAGCCTGCATACTATGGGTACTACTTGAAATTAGATTGATTAGGTGAGCTTATAAACTAATCCAGTGGCAATTTGTCTAGGAGATGGATGCAGCCGTGAGACAATTAGATTTTTGTAAATGGTCCACTTATATGTAAGATATAGCAAACTGTGGAGGCCTTAAGGATTGGCTCATTTGATCATTGAACTTGATGTGATTAGTGGCTTATTTGATAATTGGTGCTGTAATGAATAGGGCGATAGTTGCAGTTGCCGCCTTTTTTGAATTCTATAAGCCGGCATATGCCTGATTCAAATATGTCAGCCTATGTTGGGTTTTTCTAGCTACTGTTTACATTCTACCAAGTCAGCCCAGATTTGATCAACCGAACATAGCCTATATAAGGTCGCCCCCTCTTGACGTGGGTCCCACGGTCAGATAAAGGTCAGGTCCCTTGCGTATGAGGCCGAGGCCTGCCTTTAAGGGTGGGTCCCGTTTTAGAATAAAAAACGCGTTACTCTGGACGCTGTCATCCACTCATCCGCTAGCACGAGCGCCGGCAGCGGTGCATGCTGGCTCTCCACCGTCCTTTGCCTAATATTTTATCGCGTATAGCCGGGTCTTAAGCTAGAGACTCGGTCTTTATCCTTTTGGCTTAGGACCCCCTTTTATGACCGGCTCTGTTACGTATAAGGCCGGCTTTAAGCTCCTTACGATCCCCTATTGTGCAACACTACGGATGCCCTAATACGTGTAGAGCTCGATTTTTGCAGTAGAACTTAGCAATTGTGATTGATTCTACTAGTTGTTGTCATATTTTGTTTTCATGATTGTCATATCCACCCTCGACCCTCCTATACGGGTAATCTTTCTCGACTGAATCCCGGTCGCGATAGAGATCACCGTAAGATAAAAAATGAACGGCAACGGTCACAGACTAAAAATGGAAATATCATATTTGAGTTTTTAAGAGCATCTCTAGCATATTGCTATTACGCAATCCAACTATCGTATTGTGGAAGAGTTGGTGAAAAAATAGTGATACAATAGAATCCCAATATTTTTCTCTTTTCTCAACAATTATTGGGACAAATAATCCACCCCAACTCTCCCCAAATAAAGGGGAGTTGGATTGGAATGAGATTATTAGGGAATTGTAAAGCCAACTCTCCCAATAACCATGAACAAATATTGAGAAACCTCTATTAGTTTGTTATTGGGAAAGATTTATTGGGGCAGTGCTGGAGTTGGCATGGTTTATTGGGTAGTGCTGGAGATGGCATGGTGCCATTTAGTTCACTGTTGAAAGTTCCATACAATGCTCAATTTCATTGTTTGTTGTTTCCAATGCTACTGGAAGACATAAGCATCTTGGAAATACGAAATAAATGGCACTCTATTTAATGAGAATCAAACTCATATTGAGAATAATCTTAGAAAAAACAGCATGCACTAATATTTTTTTGGTAAATACTAACTTGTTTTCCAACTTCAACACAATTATTGTGTAACCAATTTATTTTTAGTTTTCTGTTACAAGTTTAGTTTAATAAAGTAGTCTTTCAATGATAGAATTATATACACTTTAGCAACGTTTGGATCCATTACCAACTAATGGTTAGCCACTACTAGAGAACTTGGCATCACAAACGGCTCATCACAAAGGGTTTTCGAAAAACGTTTGTGATGCTAGCATCACAGACAGTTCCAAGGCAGGTGGGCTCGTTAGCCGTGGGAACCGTTTGTGATGTGGGGCGTCACAAATGGTTTGTAACAAAAACCCTTTGTGGTGCCCCCGAGAACCATCACAAAGGATTTGTAGGAAAAACCGTTTGTGATGGTGTGATGGAAAAACTGTTTGTGATGGTCAGCAAAGTCATAATTAAAATCATATTTTGAAGTAGTAAATCAATTCAAATCAAAAGGTGTTGAACTACAAAGCTATATAAATTTTCAAGATGTAGAACTTTTAGTTTGGTCATTTTCTTCTTTCAACAAATTCTTATGAATATTGTTCATAAAATCTATTTCTCTCGTAGAGTTTCCTGAAATGACATATAATGTTACTCTTACTACATCGAATGAAGAAATGACATCTATCAAAGTTGTAGATATTTATAAGTTATACAACTTTGTAGTTTAAAACTTTTTAATTTGAATTTGTTTTACTAATGAAAAATATGTTTGTAGTTCTCAAAATTTGAAATTTGTGTTTTTTCAAATGACCTCAGATGAAGAAACAGTCAAAATAAGAGTTGTAGATCACAATAAGTTATGAAACTTTGTAGTTGACAACTTTTTCATTTGAAATCATCTAGTCATAGAAAACAAAGTTTCAATGTTCTCAAATTTGAAATTCAAATTTCATAAACGACCTCGGACGAAGAAACTACCAAAATAAAACCTGTAGATTTCAAAAAGTTACGAAACCTTATAGTTGACAACTTTTTTAATTTGAAATCATTTAGGGTCTTAAACAATCAATTTATACTCGGTTTATTATAACATGATAGGAATCAGAACGGTATCTAGTGACAAGTGAGAGTGTGGTGTAGTGGTAGTGAGGTCACGCGCGAGAGAGGTCGCGGGTTCAAATCCCGCCGATTGCGAAGCATGCGAAAAATGGCGCGACATCACAAACCGTTTTGTCAAGTACATCACAAAGGGTTTGTAACACAAATGCCAAGTACATCACAAACGGTTTGCATGTCCGAAGTTATCATAAACGACATATCACAAACGCCTTCCAAAACCGTATGTGACGATCCTTAAAAACCCTTTGTGATGTCACGTTTTGTAGTAGTGGGCTGGCTAAATAGCTCATATTAAAAAATAGCTGTCTATCTACTAGCTAGAAGATGTTTATCCTGCAGCTAATATGTGGTTAGGGCTATTGAATTAGGCATTATTACAGCTATAGCCAAACCTGAAAAGGATAGAGTAATAGGGGTAGATTAGTAGTTTGGCCACCTATTAGCTATTGTTGCCTAAATTTATCTAAGTTGCGCCGGCTAATGTAATAATATTTAGCTAGCTCAACTGATTGCAAAGTGATGTATCAGCTACCACCCGTTTGGATTCTTAGCCGCTAAGAATTAGGTAGGTGATCCAAACGAGGCCTTACTAGACGGCTTGTGTTCAACTAAACACTCGACAGAGATAGGCTTTGCCGAGTGCCTGAGGAAATGCACTTGGTAAAGACGTGGACACTCGGCAATTACAGGGTTTTCCGTAGTGATATTTTAAAGATCAAACATTGTAATTGCTATTTAAGCCAGTTTAAGAATAATTTGTAAGTTAATACTTTTAAATCTTACCAATATGATTCTATATCTCTGCAAACTACTCCCTCCTTTTGCTTTTATAAGGCACGACTTGACTTGACACGGTCTTCTAAATTACACCTTGACAATTCATTTATCTTATATTGTATTATTTATAATTATAACTTTATAATAATTAGAAAGTACTTTTTATTAACAATTCCAAATTTATATTATCAAAGTAAACATTTGTTGTTTAAATTATTGGTCAAAGTTTGTCAAGTTTAAATCTTGATATATGTACGTGTCTTATAAAAGCAAAAGGAGAGAGTAATAAGTAAGTCATTGTACAGCATCTTGGAAATTGACCGGAGGGCTAATTTAGCGGAGCATGATTCTAGTTTCTTGTGAACTTAGAGTAATAAAATCTGCACCAGGCATTTCTATAGTTACAAGTTATTTTGGTTTTTAAAACACAAAATATTAATTATGTATCTAGACATAGTGTATATTTAGGTGTATAGGAAAAGTCATAACTTTACAAAAAACTAATATGAACTATATTTTCGATCGGAGACAGTACTAGAAATTTTTCATTCAATGTTTTGTGTGCCTGTAGTGAAACGGAAATACGGTGAACATTTTGCCTAACGTAGCAGAAGCCCTGAAACTCTATGGTTACCTCACTACTACAGAAAACAACATCTGTCTACCTCATATGCCTCGGCGCCATTAAAATTCGGTGCTAATGCTACATTAACACTGGATCCAAAATTCAGGTGCCCTCGAGAACCCTTTAGCACCGGTTAGTAACAACAAAACATGTGCTGCTTTAGATGAGATAAAAAAAGGATACGTGTGAGCTAAGAGTTCCCGAGTTCGAATCCAGCAACAAGCATATGTTTTAACGACTGTCTACCTTTATCACCAGTTATTTGATCCGATGTTAAAGGTGGACTGAAACAGAACCCGATGCTAAAGGGATTTTCAACCGGTGCTAAATGCGTTTTTTCTACCGGTGCCTACTCGATCTATTTGGAAGTGACACTACCAGAATGATTCACATCTGCCCGCCTCCTCCGCCTCGGCCATTTTTGGACCCGGTGCTTATGGGGCTTCAGCACCGGGTCCAACGGCTAGGAGCGGGGGCGGCGCTGCGGGGTGTCAGGGCGAAGACATTAGCACCGGGTCGTGGCAAGACCCAGTGCTAATGCTCCCCCTTTAGCACCGGGTGCAGCCAGCAACCAGTGCTAATGTGCCGAGGCCATTTCGCACCGATTGCTGGCTGCACCCGGTGCTAAAGGGTGCACATTAGCACCGGGTCTTGCCACGACCTGGTGCTAATGTCTTTTGTATATAGCACCTTCCTCCTCCCCCGGCCGAGCCAGCTGAACACTTAGGCGCTGTGTTCATGCTGCTCGGCCGTGGGAGGGGAGGTGCTGCCCAAATTTTTTTCAAAATTTGTGAAGATTCTACTCATCTAAGGAGCACTACAAGGTACACTCTTTCATTCTCTAATGTTTTATTTAGCTTGTAATCCTTCTATGATTTAGAAATAGAGGGATTTGTGAATCAAAGTAAAGCTAGCTAGAGAGAGCTTGTGTTCTTGGAGGAGAGAGAGGAGAGAGCTTGAGTTCATGGTGGAGAGAGTGTTCATGTTGTGTTTTAAATGGAGAGAGAAGGCAAGCTAGTTAGTATTTTGTTTTGTATGACTTGTGAATAGTTATAAGGCTTATGTATTTTATTTATTAGAGAGGTTTATTTATTAAAAGTTGGAATAGTTATTTATTAATTTAATGAAATATATATTATTAGTTATTTATTAAAAGGTAGAATAGTTATTTATTTATTTAACGGAAGGTATATTTATTTATTTAATGAATATAGTAATGTAGTTTTAGCAATTTATTTATATAATGGAATATATATTATAATTTGTATTTATTTATATATTAAATTTTTTTATCTTTAAATTGTATTGTATATTTGTTATTTGTTAATAATGCAGATGAATAGACAATGGATGTACGGGGACCCCCACACTCAAGCGTTCCGTGATGGCCTTAGGACGTTTCTCGATGCCGCCGAGGCTAACAGGACGTTGTCCGGTTTCATGTTCTGCCCATGCACCCATTGTAAAAATATACAATCGTACAAACAAAGAGGTTGTCTTCAGGTGCATTTGATGAGGCACGGTTTCATGAGGAATTATTCTGTTTGGACGAAGCACGGTGAAAGAGGAATTCTAATGGATGAAGATGAAGAAGACGAGGCCGATGACGACATTCCGTTATTGGCTCAATACTACGGTTCCTTTGCATATGCTGCAATGGGTGATGCCGATGAGAAAGATGTTGCTCGGAAAGGCCATGCTTAGGAAGATGTTGCTCAGGAAAATGAACCTACTGATGGACTCGGGAAAATGTTGCGTGATGCCGAGAAAGACTGCGGCAATGATAAGGAACTGAAAAAGATACAGCGCATGTTGCAGGACCACAAGACTGACTTGTACCCAAATTGCAAAGAGTGGCTAAAGAAGTTGGGTAGCACACTTGAACTTCTGCAGTGGAAGGCAGCAAATGGTGTTACTGATAAGGGTTTCGAGGAGCTACTGAAACTCGTAAAGAAGTTTCTTCCAGAGGGTAACAAATTGCCATCGACGACGTATCAAGCAAAACGTGTTGTTTGCCCTCTCGGTTTGGAGGTGCAGAAGATACATGCGTGTCCTAATGACTGTATCCTCTATCGCGGACAATACGAACACTTGGATCGTTGTCCGGTTTGCACCTGCGCACGATACAAGATCAGGCGGGACGACCCTGGTGATGTTGGGGGAGAGCGTTCTAAGAAAAAAATCCCTGCGAAGGTGATGTGGTATTTCCCTCTGATACCCCATCTGAAGCGTTTGTTCAGGAACAAAGACCATGCCAAACTGATGCGCTGGCACAAAGAAGAACGTAAGCAGGATGGCATGTTGAGACACCCCGCCGATGGATCCTAGTGGAGGAACATCGACAGAGCATTCCCAGAGTTTGATGCTGATGCGAGGAATGTTAGGCTTGGTTTAAGTACCGATGGCATGAACCCTTTTGGTGAAATGAGCAGTAGTCATAGCACTTGGCCCGTGACTGTTTGTATCTACAACCTACCCCCCTGGCTCTGCATGAAGCGGAAGTTCATTATGATGCCAGTGCTCATCGAAGGCCCAAAGCAACCTGGCAACGACATTGATGTGTACCTAAGACCATTGGTTGACGAACTTTTGTAGCTGTGGAAGAATGAAGGTGTTAGCATGTGGGATGATGACAAGCAGGAGCAGTTTGACCTTCGAGCACTGCTTTTCATAAGCATCAACGACTGACCTGCTCTAAGTAACCTATCAGGATAATCAAACAAAGGATATAAAGCATGCACTCACTGTTTAGAGGAAACCGAAAGCATGTATTTGAAACATTGTCGTAATGTTGTGTACATGGGTCACCGTCGATTCCTTCCGGCGAAGCATGAGCTACGAAAGAAATGTGCGCATTTTGGCGGGAATGCTGACCGCCGTACAAAGCCGAGACACCGGAGTGGAGAAGAGATATTTGATATGGTGAAGGAACTACACGTGGTGTTTGGCAAGGGAGACGGAAGCCAGGCTGCTCCGACGGGCGAGGATGGTCGTGCCGCGATGTGGAAGAAGAAGTCTATCTTTTGGGAGCTACCTTATTGGCAACGTTTAGAGGTCCGTAACGCGATTGATGTGATGCATCTGATGAAGAATCTTTGCATGAACTTGATAAGCTTCCTGGGTACTTATGGGAAGCCAAAAGATACACTGGAAGCACGTCAGGAGCTGAAACGATTGAAGCAACGGACTGATCTACATCCAGAAAAGAGAGACAAAGGACGCCAGTACTTGCGTCCTGCCAGCTTCACTCTCAGCAAAGAAGAGAAGGCAAGCATGTTTGAATGCTTGAACAGTATCAAGGTTCCGTCTGGCTACTCCTCCAATACTAAGGGAATAATAAATATGATAGAGAAGAAGTTCACAAACCTGAAGTCTCACGACTGCCATGTGTTGATGACACAGCTGCTTCCCGTCATACTCAGGGGTGTGCTACCAGTTAACGTGCGGAAAGCCATTGTGAAGCTATGTGCATTCCTCAATGCAATTTCTCAGAAGGTGATCAATCCAGACCATTTAGATCAGCTACATAACGACGTTGTGCAATGTTATGATATTTCCACCATCCTTCTTCAATATCATGACACATCTATTGGTTCACCTCGTCAAAGAGATTCGTATATTGGGCCCAGTATTTCTACACAACATGTTCCCATTTGAGAGGTTCTTCGCTGTCCTAAAGAAGTATGTCCGTAATCGTTCTCGTCCAGAAGGATGCATTGCTATGGGATACGAAACAGAAGAGGTCATTGAATTCTGTGTTGACTTTGTCGACGATCTTATGCTGATTGGTGTGCCCGAATCCCATCACGAGGGAAGACTTGGTGAAAAGGGCACACTAGGGAGAAGATCGATGGTGATCAAGGACGTTGAGACATTTCGTAAAGCGCACCTCACAGTTTTGCAACAATCAACCTTAGTTGCTCCGTACATTGAGGAGCACATGCAGATTTTCTAGTAATTTATAAGATTTTCTAGTAATTTATAAGATTTTCTATTAATTTATAAGATTTTCGATTAATTTATAAGATTTTCTAGCATTTTATATTGATTTTCTAGTAATTTATAAGATTTTCTAGTAATTCATAAGATTTTCTAGTAATTTATAAGATTTTCTAGCATTTTATATTGATTTTTGAGTAATTTATAAGATTTTCTATTAATTTATAAGATTTTCTAGCATTTTATATTGATTTTCTAGTAATTTATAAGATTTTCTATTAATTTATAAGATTTTCTAGAATTTTAAATTGATTTTCTAGTAATTTATAAGATTTTCTTATTTAATATACATTTTTAATAGGTATTAATAACTGAATTAAAACAAGTATTAATAACTATATATTATAAACTATATTTATAAGATTCCCAAATAGTAGCCACCGGTGCTAAAGGCAGGTTTGGAAACTGGCGCCAATCGAAAATTTGGGGCCTTTAGCACCGGGTTGATCTAAAATCCAGTGCTAAAGGCCCCCAATTTTCGTTTGGCGCCAGTTACGGCCTTTAGCACCGGGTGTAGAAGACCCGGTGCTAAAGGGCCTTTAGCACCGGGGCCCTTTAGCACCGGGTGTTGTACAGACCCGGTGCTAAGACCCGGTGCTAAAGGGCCTGTGCTAAAGGGCCTTTAGCACCGGGTCGTGGCTGCACCCGGTGCTAAAGGCCCCCACCAATTTTCGTCTGGCGCACAGTTACGGCCTGACCCGGTGCTAAAGGGGGGGCCTTTAGCACCGGGTGTTGTATATACCCGGTGCTAAAGGCCCTTTAGCACCGGGTCGTGGCTGCACCCGGTGCTAAAGACGGGGGACCTATATAGGTCGGGGACTTCTCTCCCCTCCCTCACTTCGCCCTCATCTCCTCACAGATCGAAACCGCCGCCGGCGCCCCCTCGTCTCCTCAGCCGCCGCCGCCCATCGCCGTCGCCCGTCGAACCCGCCACCCGTGGTCCCCGCGCCCACGCCGCCGCCGCCTGTCGGCCCCACGCCCACGCCGCGCCGCCGCCCTCGTCCCGGGCCGCGCCGCTGTCCCCGCGCCCGTCGGTCGTCCCCGCGCCCGTCGTCCCCGCCGTCGTCGTCGTCCCCGCGCCCGTCGTCCCCACGCCGGCGCCCCTCGTCCCCGCGCCGCCCGTCGTCCCCGCGCCGTTGCCGCTCCTCGTCCCCTCGCCGCCGCCGCCGCTCGTCCCCGCACCGCCGTCGCCCACCGCCCGTCATGGTGAGCCTCTGTGAAGCCGGCCTTCGTGTCGTGCGTGCATGTTTGTGAGCCGGCCTTCATGCCGTGTGTACGTGTTTGTGTGTGCAGGTACCCGTTGCATGGCCGAACAACACGTTCGGCCATGCACATTTGCTTAGCGAACGTGTTCGGCCATGCGCATTTGGTTAGCGAACGTGTTCGCTAACCACATACATTGGAAATGCATTGTACTGGAAATATTAGAAATATATATGCTTTATATGTATTGAAAATATTAGAAAATATTAGAAATTAATTTATTGGAAATACATTGTATTGGAAAATAAAAATGATATATTGGAAATGTTCTATATTGCAATTCTATTAGAAATATACATGCTTCATATGTATTGAAAAAGGTTGCAAATGTAAATTGCAAATATTTATATGCTGAAAATGTAAATGTATATGCATGTTTATTTACTGGAAATGTATAGGCATGTTGAAATGTGTATTGGAGATATTTACATTGAAATGTATATTGGAAATGTTATATGTTTGAAATGTATATTGGAAAATGCTTCATTTAAATGTATATTGGAAATTCTATGTATATTAGAAATATATGTGCTTCATTTAAATGTATATATTTCTTATCAATTATTTTTAATTCTATGTATATTAGAAATATATGTGCTTCATTTAAATGTATATTGGAAATGTTATATGTTTGTATAATGTATACTATCGAAAATGTTTATTATCGGAAATTCTATCGCGTACCCGAACCCTTAACAAACCACTTCGCGTCGCGTACCCGAACCCTTAGCGAATCAATTCACACCGCGCACCCGAACCCCTTAGCGAATCTGTTTTTCGCGCACCGACCCCCTTAGCGAACCTGTTCGCGTCACGCACCTGAACCCTTAACAAACCAATTCGCGTCGCGTACCCGAACCCTTAGCGAAATATTGGGAATATGTATGCTTTGTATATATTTCTTATCAATTATTTTTAATTCTATAGATGGCGGACAACAACAACCCCGTCCCATCCATGCAAGAGGACAACAACACCCCTGTCCCACCCATGCAAGAGGACAACGACACGTTCTTTGCGAATCAACTTTTCAATATTGTAACCCAACCAATGTCCATGGATGATGTGTTGGGGATCATTGGAAGGGACGACAATATCCAGGGCGACAATGTTGCAAGGGCCGAAAATGTTGAAGGGGCCGCCAATGTCCAGGGCGAACGTGTCCAGGGCAACACTATTGAAGGGGCCGGTAACGAGCCCTCGTCTAGTCAGGTGTGTATATAGATAACATAAATTTGTACTGTACATGTCAATTATGTATATCATCTCTATATCATCTCATATATATGTAATTTGTGTAGGCCGCCTCTGCTTCTACAAGTCGAGCTAAGAAATCAAAATGATCGACCACGAAGAAGCTGAAGGATGTCAAGTTACACATCACTCGAGTGGAGGATGACGGGGAGCCAGTTGAGCCCCCAAAAGTGGCCAAGAAATTTGTATCTCAGTGCGGTGTAATTGTACGGGACAATGTTCCCATTAGTATCAGAAAATGGAAGTCCACGGACCCCACTGAGGAGTACGTGCTCCCCGATACAGAGAAGGAGATGCTATGGAGGGAATTAAAGGCAATATTCGACTGGCCTAGCACTCATGAAGCAGAACTGAGGGATTGGACAATGAAGAAGATGGCAGTTCTGTTTCAGGATTTCAAGAAGAAGTTGTACTCTCATTTTCTCAAAACCGGAGAGGCCCCGGATCCTGAGAAGTATAAGAAGATCACTGATGACGAGTAGGAAGCATTCCTTGAGTACAAAACCTCCGAAGAGGTGCAACGGCTAGCGCTAGAAACGCTGGAAACGCCGCAAATAAGAAGTACTCTCATAAGATGGGTTCGGGAGGTTACAAGGCAAGCATCGCTAAATGGGAGAAGATGGAAGAATATCTATATGCTAGAGGCATCACTCTAGCGACACATGACTGGCCCACAAGGACCAAGCATTGGTACTATGGTCATGGAGGCACCCTAAGCCCAATCGACGGCTCCTAAGTTTTTGCCGAGGACTTGCGAGAACTAGCTCAGCGTCTCCTCGATGTCCTCAGGGCATCTGAGAGGGGAGAATTTGTTGTTGATAGAGACAGAGATGAGCTAACCTATGCCTTAGGGAATAAGGAGCATCCTGGACGGACGTGTGACGTAGGCACAAGCATCATATGGAAGAAAGGTTTCCAAGAGCACGCCGCCACCTATAGGAGCCGTTCGAGGAAGAAGGCCGAATATGAGCAGAGGGTGAGGGACCTAGAGCAAACGGTTGCCGCCCAGGGCTCAAAGCTCCAAGAAATGGAGTCAGAGATGGAGCGACGGATGAAGGTAGCATGGCTGCAGATACAACAAGCCACAGGCGGGACCGGTTCCACAGAGCATGCACCTCTCCAACAAGCCGCAGGCGGGACCGGTTCCACAGAGCATGCACCTCTCCAATATGCGGCCCTTATTAGCCATCCACAACAATATCAAAGCAGTCACGCTTCCACACAGGCCGCCGAAGCGGTCCGTTACACCGTGGATGAAATAACTCAACGGACCGTGTGCGAGCTTGTCGTCAGGCAGAAGAACTTAGCTGTGGTGGTACGTATGCGACCTTAGTTCGTATTGCATACATTTCACCGTAAATACCATTCATTTACTAACTTTCTTTGTGACTACTAAATTATCAGGTCGCATACGGTATGACCAAACGTGTGGAAGAATGGCAAAAATGGCACTGCAATGACATTCCACATGGTTACGTACCTGTTGAGGTGGAGCAAGTCGTCACCAATTGGGAAGACTTGTAACTTGACATCCCCGGAGGTGACGGAGAAACAAAACTCGGTCAGTGTTC
Source organism: Echinochloa phyllopogon (assembly GCA_033239725.1). Taxonomy (NCBI): domain Eukaryota; kingdom Viridiplantae; phylum Streptophyta; class Magnoliopsida; order Poales; family Poaceae; genus Echinochloa; species Echinochloa phyllopogon. The sequence goes on along the minus strand of BTCW01000015.1, from coordinate 12,921,080 downwards.
TCACTGCATCATTCTATGGAGCAAGGCAGACGTCGTCATACCCGGTACACCTGCGGCTACCAACAAGCCTCCGTCACCTCCACCGTCTCCAAGAGATCCACCAGATCATGACGATTCTCCGGGAGCTCCTGATGCAAGCCCGTCTCCTCCGCCGAAGAGGTCTCCGTCTCCTCCGCCGCGGAGGTCTCCGCCCCCACGCCGAAGAGGGGACGCCGCACTAAAGCCTCTGCCCCCACTCCACCAGGGAAGAAGGCGCGGAAAACCAGAGAGAAGCCCGCACCAGAGAAAAGAGCGGGTGAGAAGACTCTAGAGGAGCTCGAAGCCTCGGTGGAGGCAAATGGCCGAGTGGAGGAAAAAACCGGAGCCGGAGCCGAAGCTTGATCCCACTGTCGTCAAGTCATTCCTCGGTAATTTGAGCAAGGGTCAATGGAAGGAAGTAATAGTAACAGACTATGACCGCTCATTACTAAAATCTCGCCGGAAGCGGAAGGCTGCAGATAAGGAGGCGGGCCCATCCAAAAAGGTTCCTCAGCTCGGCGAGCAACCTCAGCGGCCCTTGGGTCCATTGCCATCTCTGGACGAGATTAACGTGCAACGAGTAATGGCCGAGACTGGACTATCCAGAGCGCAAGTCCTGGGGGAAGAAGAGGTGCCTGTAAACACAACGTTGAAGTGGCCGTTTAAGCTTGGCGAGCCTATGGTCCCTCCTGAAATGGAGAGCAAGCTACAGACGAAGATGCGCCGATTCCATGAGTGGTACTTGGAAGAATCAAGAAGGAATAAACGGCGCATGATCAAAGTAGGCGTGAAGGACCATGATTTCTACAATGGTGATGATGATTGGGTCAGGCTGAGGTTTAAGGATATATATGAGCTGAACCACCGCGACGCCATGGACGTGGATTTGATCACCTGTTGGACACTGTAAGTATTTTGTTGTTGCTTATAATTCACAGTTTGAAAACAATAATTCCAATCTATGCTGACGCGAGCTTTATTTATTGCTTAACATATGCAGAATGGAGATTCAAAAATGTCGGAGATCCTCAATATATGACGTTGGTTTCGTGGATCCTCGAAGGATAAGTGAAGAAATGATATTGATGAATCCTGAGGAAACATATGGAAACCTATACAAGTATATTAAGAAACAAAATTACTGCGACTCCGTACTAATCCCGTACAACATCGAGTGAGTACATACACAGACTTCTTCTTATACTGTCTGTGTACTATTTCATTTCTGATTATAATGTATACATGTATACAGATTCCACTGGTTCCAAATAATATTGTGTCCTGACCGGGGTGTCGTGAACGTCTTTGATTCATTGCACACTCCAAAACAAAAACTACAGAACATCATGGACATGATGACAAGGTGATGTATATTTTCCCCTACTTAATTCACCCCTTACACTCGCAATGACTTAACTCAATTTTTTTGTTCGCAGGGCCTGGAATCAATTTCGTCAAGAACACCCGGGTATTCAACATGAAACACTAAAATGGAACATTGGCTTTCCGGTAAGCAAGTAATTTGTACATGTAGGCCTTGGCTAATATATTATATGAATTTTACTTAATTTCTTTTGGTCGACAGTGTGCCAAACAGGGGAAGGGAAATAATTTATGTGCATACTATGTTTGCGATTACATGTGGAATTGGGGACATAAAAAGCTTACACAACACGATATTATGGTACGTAATAATAAACACATTTCCATTATTATTAAGTGCACAATTATTGTCTCCAACTCGGCGGATTAAATATCTTTCAATTATTTGTAAATTATAGATGTTTAGCCTAAAGGAAAAGGCACTAGAGCTAGAAAGAATTGACGCAATTGCAGAACAGCTCGTCGGATGGATCTGGGACAAGGTCGTCATTCCCCGAGGAGAATTCCACTCGCCAGTACTGGAGGACGTGCCAGACAGTTCAACAAGTCGTCAATCTTAATTAAGTAGAAAATACAGTTTAAATATATATAACTCGAGTTGACATGCATGAATATCTACTTTTGTAATATATATGTCTTCTATTTTGATGAAATCTCAGCTAATATGAATATAGAGTCGGCCGAATACGCATTAGAATACACGTATTAGAATATATACGTATATACACGTGCATGCATGGCTACTGAAAAAAGAAAAAAAAAGAAATCCGGGGCCTTTAGCACCGGTTGCAGACAGCATCCGGTGCTAAAGGCAGGCCCTTTAGCACCGGGTTGTGTCTGGACCCGGTGCTAAAGGCCCTGCTAAAGGCGCTGCGGGGCAGGCCCTTTAGCACCGGGTCGTGGCTGGGTCGTGGCTGCACCCGGTGCTAAAGGGATCCTTTTGCACCGTTTAGCCTCGGTTTAGTTGCACCGGGTGGGAAACCTGGTGCTAAAGGGCTTTCCCACCCGGTGCAGATGTTGATCATTCTGGTAGTATGAAAGTGCTCACGCATCACTAGCTAGTTGTGGAGGGTTGGGTCTCTCTCTCCTTTCCCATCTCCGCCCTGCCGCTGCAGTAGTCCTGTGCCGGAAGCCTGGCTACGATCGCAGTGGCACATGGCCTCGCGACGGTGTCTATGCAGTAAGAACTAGGAAGCGATGGCGGCAACGGGCCATTTGCAAGGAGAAAAGTGTGATTGAGAAGAATGAATCTGGAGGAGAGAATTCACAAACAATGCACAATGAACGGGGAGAGGTAAAGGCCGGGGATTTTTTTTTACTTTTACTTTTTTGCCTCATGCAGTCTCACTGTGCGTTGCAGTCTGCGCCCTTATTCCACCTTTCTCTTTTACGCGTGTTCCATGTCAATTGCCAATGCTGGGAGAATTGGAGCATATCTTCAGTTCAAGATAGACGATGCCTATAATGGAAGATGCCCAACCAACGGGGAGTACCGCAAACGGACATGAGAAAACAATGTCTCCCACACGAAGCCAAAGGCAAAGGACAATGATAGAAGGCCCATCCGGGCCAGGCCGATAGCTGACATGTGGCTCGAGCATTTACACCAGCATGGATGTAGAATATGCCACTACCAGAGAATCTCACATCCGCACCGGTTGGAAACGGGCTTTAGCACCGGATTCCCAACCGGTGCTAAACTTCCGGTGCTAAAGGGGTACCATTTAGCACCGGGTAGAATAACCGGTGCTAAAGGGGGCCTTTAGCACCGATTCTAAACACCAACCGGTGCTAAAGGCCCTGCCTACACAGCGGGTATATGAGGGCCTTTAGCACCGGTTGGTGTATACAACCGGTGCTAAAGTACCTGGATTTTTTGGTACGTTTATATATGTATTATGATACGTATTCAAACATGTATTCAGCTGCCGTGCATGTAGTACTATATATTAATATTAGCTAGACATATAATCAAAATAGAAGATATATATATTATAATTTTGAACTGTATATATATTTGAACTATATATATTTGAGCTGTATATTACAAATTAAGAAATCCGACTAGAGGAACGACTTGACGGCGCATCCTCCAGGGGGAGATGGAATTCTCCACGGGGATTAACGACCTCGTCCCAAATCCATCCAATGAGCTGTTCTGCAATTGCGTCTATTCTCTCTTCATCGAGTCTATCTTCTTGCAGCCTCATCATCTATAATTTGCAAATAATTGGAAATATTAATTCCATGGACTTGAAGACAACAAATAGAAATGTCCGTCTATATTTAAATAATCATTTATTATAAAACAAAGTGTTTTTCTTATTAATACAAACATAGTAATTATTAAATGAAGCCCTATATTTCTAAATAATCATTTGTTTTAAATAATCATTTGTTTTAAAACATAGTAAATAATCATTTGTTTTATTCAAATTTAATAATAATATTATTTATTATAAATGAATCACATTATCAATAAAAGAAGTCGTATATTTCTAAATAATATAATTTATTACAAAATCAAGTGCTTTTTCTACAAAAATAGTAAATATATCAAATTAAAACCTGAAAATGTGTTACATACCATAACATCATGGTGGGTCATCTTTTTCGTCGACCAATTGAGCATGTTATCACAAACATAATATGCACATAGATTATTTCCCGACCCCTGTTGGCGACACTGTCGATCAAAAAATAAAGTTAAGTAAAATTCATATAATAGGTTAGCGGAGACCTACACGTACAAATTACTTGCTTACCGGAAAGTCAGTCTTCCATGTGAGTGTTTCATGGATCATACCAGGGTTATCTTGACAAAATTGAATCCACGCCCTGTGAACCAAAAAGTTGTGTTAAATCATTGTGATTGTAAGGGCAGAATTGAGTTAAATGGGTAAATATATGTCACCTTGTAAACATGTCGATGATGTTCTGGTAAGCATATGTTGGCCTCTTCAACGAATCAAAGACATGGACGATACCCCGGTCAGGACACAATATGATTAAGATCCAGTGAAAACTGTATACATGTAGACATTATAATTAGAAATAAAATTGAACGGCAATAGTATGGAGTCCATGAAATTTTGTATAGGCACTATAAGTAGATACATGTATAGGTACTCACCCGAAGTTGTACGACAATAGTATGGAGTCGCAATAATTTTGTTTTTGGATATACTTGTATAAATTTTGATATGTCTCCTCTGGATTGATCAAAATCATTTTTTCACTTATCCTTGTCGGGTCCATGTAACCAATGTCAAATATTCCTTCCCTCCGACATCATTGAATCTTCATTCTGCATTGTTAAGCAATAAAGGGCGCGTCAGCAAAGATTAAAGTTTTTTTCAAGTGTCAAATGTAAATGAGAACAAAGCACTTACAATACCCAACACGCGACCAAAGACACGTCCATGGCGTCTTTGTGGTAGACCTCATATATATCCTTAAACTCCAACCAGATGGTTTCCTCGCCATTGAAAAAATTGTGGTCCTTTACACGAACTCCAAACATGCACCTTTTGCTTCTTGATTGTTCCAGATACCACGGATGGAAACGACGCATGTTTGTTTGTAGCGTGCTCTCCATTTCTGGACCGACCAAAGGTTGGCCAAGCTTAAATGGCCACTTGATGTCTGTGCTCACAGGGATTTCTTTTTCTCCTGTGATTTCTTCTCTCGAGAGTCCTGTCTCGGCCATTTGTCGTTGCACATTCAGCTCGTACTCAGATGCCAACTGAGGCAACGACTCCTGAGGTTGGTTGCCGAGCTGAGCAACAGGTTTGAACGCCGCCGCCTTCCTCTTCCCTTGAGATTTCAGTAATGATCGGTCATAGTCTGATACATGTGCCCTCTTCTTTTGTCCCCTAGTCAAATTTTGGAGGAAGGATTTTGCCGTGGCGAGGTCAATCTTCGGCTCTGGTTGTTTTCTCGTGAAAAGTTGCCTCTTTACGTCTTCTTTTACAGAGGCATCGAGCTCTTCTTGAGTCAAGTCGTAAGCTTTTTTCGGTGGTGCAGGCGTCTCTTTGACCTTCCGTGGCTTCTTCTGTGGTGGAGGGGCCAAGCTAGCTAGTTTAGAGCACTTCTTTGGTTCAGGCTTCTGCCGCGGTGGAGACGGAGACTTCCGCCACGGAGGAGACGAAGACGGAGACGGGTTTGTGTCATGTGCTCCCAAAGAATCGTGATCCGGTGGACCTCTTGGAGACGGGGTTCTGAAGGAGAATTGGTGCTACCAGGTATGGCGATGTCTTGCTTGCTCCATAGAATGATCCCGTGAGAACACTCCCCGAGTTTTGTTTCTCCGCCACCTCCGACGATGTCAAGTTCCAAGTCATTCCACTGGTCAACGACTTGCTCCACCTCAACGGGTACGTAACCATGTGGAATCTCCATGCAATGCCATCTTTGACCTGGTTCCACTGGTTTGGTCATACCGTATGCGACCTAATAACATAAGTAGAAGGAATTTAGTAAATGAATAATATTTATGATGATATTTACGAAATATAGAAACTAATGTCGCACACATACCACCACGGATATGTTCTTCTGCCTCACGACAAGCTCACACGCGGTCCGTTGAGTTATTTCATCCACGGGGTAACGAACCGGTTCAGACTGAGGTGCTAATGTGTCTTCATGACCTTGTACATGCTCTGTGGAAGCGTGGCTGCTTCGATGTTGTGGAGGGCTAAGAAGGGCCGCATTAGGATCTTGGAGAGGTACATGCTCTGTGCTGGCGGTTCCTGTGGCTTGTATCTGCAGCAATGCTAACTTCATTCGCCGCTTCGTCTCTACCTCCATTAACTGTATCTTTGAGCCTTGGGCGGCTACCGTTTCCTCTAGGTCCCTCACCCTCTGCTCATATTCCGCCTTCTTCCTCGAACGGCTCCTATAGGAGGCGGTGTCCTCTTTGAAACCTTTCTTCCAAGGTACTATGCCTACGCCGCGCGTACGTCCAGGATGCTTCTTGTTTTCTAAGGCATAGGTTTGCTCATCTCTGTCTCTATCAGGAACAAATTCTCCCCTCTCAGATGCCTTAAGGATATTGATGAGACGTTGAGCTAGTTCTCGCAAGTCCTCGCCAAAAACTAACGAGCCGTCGATCGGACTGAGGGTGCCTCCATGACCATAGTACCAATGCTTGGATCGTGTGGGCCAGTCATGTGTCGCTGGACGAATGCCTCTAGCAAATAGAGATTCTTCCATCTTCTCCCATTTCTCAATGCTCCCTTTATAACCTCCTGAACCCATTCCATGGGTGTACTTCCTATTACCGGCATTGTCAGCATTTCTAGCGGTCATACTTGACCCTTCTTCGGAATTTTTGTACTCCAAGAACGATTCCCAAGCATCATGAGTGATGGTTGGATGCTTCGCTGGATCCGGTGCTTCTCCGGTAATGAGATAATTCTTGTACAATTTTTTCTTGTAATCCTGGAACAGAATTGACATCTTTTTCATTGTCCAATCCTTCAGTTGCTATTCATGACTGCTTGGCCTTTCGAAAATTCCTTTAAAGTCCGCCCATATCATCTCCTTCTCAGTATTGGGCAACACGTGCGGCTCAGTAAGGTCCGTGGATTTCCATTTTCTGATGCTAATGGGCACGCGTTCACGTAGAACAACCCCGCACTGAGATATAAATTTTCTGGCCACTTGTTTGGGCTCAACTGGCTCCCCATCGTCCTCCACTCGAGTGATGTGAAACTTCACATCCTTCAGCTTCTTAGTGGCAGATCGTTTGGATTTCCTAGTTCCGGTTGTCGACGTAGAGGCGGGCTACATAAATTACATATTAACGATACAATATTAAATGAGATATATTGAGATACAATACATATTAAGTGAGATATATTGAGATATACAGTACATATTAAATGAGATATATTCACACCTGACTAGACGTGGGCTCATTATTACTGCGTTCATCCACATTACGTTGTTCCACATTTTCGCTCCCTTGAGCAATACCCAGCACGTCTTCCATGTTTGGTTGCGGGTTATCTTCGGCATCGATACCAAATATTTGATTCAATAAGAACTGGTCATTATCCTCTGGCAAGGGTTCGCTAGGGTTGTTGTCCGCCATCTATAGGAATAAAAATAATTTGTAAGCAATAAATATAAATAAATATAGATATGGGGTTTAGGGTTAGGGCTAGGGGCTTTAGGGTTTGGGTTTCGGGGTTTAGGGTTAGGGCTAGGGGGTTTAGGGTTTGGGTTTCGGGATTTAGGGTTAGAGCTAAGGGGCGCGCGACGCGAAGGGGTTCGGGTGCGCGACGAGTTTGGGTTCCAGAAGGTTTGGGAACGCGACGCGTTTGGGTTCGCGAAGGAGCTTGGGCGACGAGTTTGGTTTCACGATGGTGTTTGGGTGCGCGATAGTTTTGCACATACAAAATATGCACATATACAAAATTATATATACAAAATTACATACAAAATTATATATACCAAATTACATACAAAATTATATATACAAAATTACATATACCAAATTACATACAAAATTATATATACAACATTATATATACAAAATTATATATACAACATTATATATACAAAATTATACATACAACATTATATATACAAAATTATATATACCAAATTACATACAAAATTATATATAAGCATATAAATAATAACAAATTAAATAACAAATTAAATAACAAAATGTAAAAATCGACCGAGGGGCTCGGGTGCGGGCGACAGGCGGCCGTCGACGGCAGCGGGTGCGGGCTCGAGCGAGGGGCGACGGACGAGGGCGTGGACGAGGGCCCGGCGCGGACGAGGGCCCGGCGCGGACGAGGGAGCGGGCGAGGGCGCGGACGCGGCGGCGACGGGCCACGGGCGGCGCGGGCGAATGGCGGCGACGCGGGCGACGGGCAACGACGGCGTGGGCGACGGGAGACGACGGCGAGGGCGACCAGCGACGGGGACGGGAGCGGAACCGGCGGCGGAGGCGGGCGAGAAATGCGAGAAGTGAGGAGGGGAGAGGGCGCGAGCGGTTATATGGGGCGGCGCCTTTAGCACCGGGTGAGGGTAAGACCCGGTGCTAAAGGCTCATTTGCCCCAGGTCTTACCCTCACCCGGTGCTAAAGGCCACCACATTAGCACCGGGTGGATACAACACCCGGTGCTAATGAGTCTTTAGCACCGGGTTTAAGCACACCCGGTGCTAATGTGGTGACCGGGGTGCTAAAGGCCACCACATTAGCGCCGGGTGGATACAACACCCGGTGCTAATGAGACTTTAGCACCGGGTGTAAGCACACCCGGTGCTAAAGAGGTGCCCAGGGCGGGAACTGAAATCCTGGGTAACTTTAGCACCGGGTGTTGGATCTACCCGGTGCTAAAGGGTTAGGATTTCAGTTGCCGCCATTTATTCATCCAAATCGACAATTAGCTCCGGGTCTTTTTTCTATTTCTATTACTTTACTTTATTCGTAAATAAATAAAACAAAGATCTTTAAAATTGTTAGAAAATTCTTGAAAAACAGTAGGAGTTACTAGAAAATATTAGAAATTAATATAAAATCCTAGAAAATCGTAGGAATTACCATTTGCTTTCATTTTCTAGTAATTATTAAATGAAGCTCGTTATTTCTAAATAATAATTTTGTAGAAAACAAAGCCCTTTAAAATTATTAGAAAATTCTAGAAAACTGTGGGAGTTACTAGAAAATATTAGAAAATAATAAAAAATTCCAGAAAATCGTAACAAATACATTTCACGAAAGATGGGCTTCGGGTGGTCATATCTTTTGATGGATCATATGTCAAATTGTTAAAAACTAAAACCACATAAATGCATAACAAATACACGATGTCATTTATATAAATATTAATTTCTGGAACATAGTGCAATTAAATTACACGTCATCATCGTTTACTCGGACACTAATAAACTTCCTCTTTACGAATGTTCCTTGATTGTGATCACGCCGTAGATAGGGTGTCTCCTCCACCGCTAACAGGATGCTTGGGTCAGCAGCCATCGAGAATGGAGGCAGCCCATCGAGCAATCATAATCTTCATCCGTCTTGTTCTCAACTCCTACGATTTTTCTTTTTCCAGGAAGAACAATATGACGCTTTGGCTCGTCTTGTGGTGGGTCCAATTGCTTACCCACCCCTTTCTTACCTGCCCCTTTCTTTGGTCTGCTAGCCATGTCCTTTACATAAAAAACTTGTGTGACATCTTTGGCTAGGACGAACGGTTCGTCTAGAAACCCAATCTTGTTTAGGTCCACTAACGTCATTCCATACTCATCAACTGTAACACCTCCTGCAGTCAGCTTCACCCATTGGCACTTAAATAGTGGGATCTTCAAAGGTCCGTACTCTAGTTCCCATATCTCCTCTATGACACCATTGTATGAGTTAGTATTGCCATTGGTGTCTGTCGCGTCGATTCGGATTCCACTGTTTTGGTTGGTGCTCCTCTTGTCCTGAGCTCTTGTGTAAAATGTATACCCATTGATGTCGTATCCTTGGAATTTTAAGATCGTGGTCGATGGACCCCTAGCTACAAAAGCTAGTTGCGCATCAATGCCCTCGACACCCATCAGACGCTCTCGCAACCAAGCGGCGAAAGTAGTATTGTGCATCCGCTGAATAAAGGCTGCAGACTTTGTTGGATTTTCGTCCCAGAGAATCTTCATGTGCTCCTCGATGTACGGAGCAACTAAGGTTGATTGTTGCAAAATTGTGAGGTGCGCTTTACGAAATGTCTCCATGTCCTTGATTACCATCGATCTTTTCCCTAGTGTGCCCTTTCCACCAAGTCTCCCCTCATGATGTGATTCGGGCACACCAATCGGCATAAGATCGTTGACAAAGTCAACACAGAATTCAATGACCTCCTCTGTTTCGTATCCCTTAGCAATGCATCCTTTTGGACGAGAACGATTACGGACATACTTCTTTAGCACAGTGAAGAACCTCTCAAACGGGAACATGTTGTGTAGAAATACTGGGCCCAGTATATGAATCTCTTTGACGAGGTGAACCAATAGATGTGTCATAATATTGAAGAAGGATGGTGGAAATATCATCTCAAAGCTGACAAGACATTGCACCACTTTTTCTTCCACATCGCGGCACGACCATCCTTGCCAGTCGGAACAGGCTGGCTTCCGTCTCCCTTTCCAAACACCACTTGTAGGTCCTTTAACATATCAAATACATCTTGTCCACTCCGCTGTCTTGGCTTTGTACGGTGGTCCGCATTCCCGCCAAAATGCGGACATTTTTTTCGTAGCTCATGCTTCGTAGGAAGAAATCGACGATGACCCATGTAATCAACCTTCCTACAATGTTTCAAATACATGCTTTCGGTTTCCTCTAAACAGTGAGTGCATGCTTTATATCCTTTGTTTGATTGTCCTGATAGGTTACTTAGTGCAGGCCAGTCATTGATGTTTATGAAAAACAGTGCTCGAATGTCAAACAGCTCCTGCTTGTCCTCATCCCACATGCTAACATCTTCTTCCTTCCATAGCTGCAAAAGATCATCAACCAATGGTCTTAGGTAGACATCAATGTCGTTGCCAGGTTGCTTTGGCCCTTGAATAAGCACTGGCATCGTAATGAACTTTCGCTTCATGCAGAGCTAAGGGGGTAGGTTGTAGATACATAAAGTCACAGGCCAAGTGCTATGACTACTGTTCATTTCACCAAAAGGGTTCATGCCATCAGTACATAAACCAAGCCTCACATTCCTCGCATCAGCATCAAACTCTGGGAATGCTCTGTCGATGTTCCTCCACTGGGATCCATCAGCGGGGTGTCTCAACATGCCATCCTGCTTACGTTCTTCTTTGTGCCATCGCATTAGTTTGGCATGCTCTTTGTTCCAGAACAAACGCTTCAGACGGGGTATCAGAGGAAAATACCACATCACCTTCGCAGCAATTTTTTTCTTACAACGCTCCCCCACAACCTCACCAGGGTCATCCCGCCTTATCTTGTATCGTGCGCAATTGCAAACTGGACAACAATCCAAGTTTTCGTATTGTCCGCGATAGAGGATAAAGTCATTTGGACACGCATGTATCTTCTGCACCTCCAAACCGAGAGGGCAAAGAACCCGTTTTGCTTCATACGTTGCCGATGGCAATTCGTTACCCTTGGGCAGAATATTCTTTACGAGTTTCAGTAGCTCATCGAAACCCTTATCAGTAACGCCATTTGCTGCCTTCCACTGCAGAAATTCAAGTGTACTACCCAACTTCATAAGCCCCTCTTTGCAATCTGGGTACATGTCAGTTTTGTGGTCCCGCAACATGCGTTGTATCTTTTTTCAGTTCCTTATCATTGCCCAAGTCTTTCTCAGCATCACGCAACATTTGCCCAAGTCCATCATTAGGGTCATCTTCCTGAGCATCATCTTCCTGAGCAACATCTTCGTGATCGGCATCACCCACTGCAGCATCTGCAAAGGCCCCGTAGTATTCAGCCAATACCGGAATGTCGTTATCCACCTCGTCTTCTTCATCTTCATCCATTAGAATTCCTCTTTCACCATGCTTCGTCCGAACAGAATAATTGCTCATGAAACCGTGCCTCATCAAATGCACCTGAAGAACTCCTCTTTGTTTGTACGATTGTATATTTCGACAATTAGTGCATGGGCAGAACATGAAACCTGACGGCGTCCTGTTGGCCTCGGCGACATCGAGAAACCCCTTCAGGCCATCACGAAACGTCGTATCGTGATTGTCCCCGTACATCCATTGTCTATTCATCTGCATTAGTAACCAATAACAATTATTTGTATAATTTAATATATAATATAATACAAAGGTAATATATAAGACAATACAAATTTAATATATAACTAAATATAAATTTAACATATAATAGATTACAAAGTTAATACATAAGACAATACAAACTAAACACATTTCTAAAACTATAATTAATTTATTCATTTTCTAAAATCAAATATACTTCCATTAAAAAAAATTAACTATTCCAACTTTAAATAAATAACTAATAAATACAATACATAAGCTCTCACTCTCCACTATGAACACAAGCTCTCTCTCCACCATGAATACAAGCTCTCTCTCTCTCTCCACCATGAACACAAGCTCTCTCTCTCCACCATGAACACAAGCTCTCTTTCCATTTTGATTCACAAATTTCTCTATTTCTAAAGCATATAAACAATACAAGCTAATAAAGAACATAAGAGAATGAAAGAATGTACCTTGTAGTGAATGCCCCTTGGATGAGTGAAATCTTCACAACTTTTGAAAAAAAATTTGGCAGCACCTCCCCTGTCCCGAGCACAACATGAACACAGCTCCAAGTGTTGATGCTGGCTCCGGCGAGGGGAGGGAAGGTATTATATACGAGCACATTAGCACCGGGTCCTGCGACGACCCGGTGCTACTGCTCTCACATTAGCACCGGTTGCAGCCAGCAACCGGTGCTAATGTGCCCGCAACCGGTGCTAATGTACCCGCAACCGGTGCTAAAGGGCCTTGGGCACATTAGCACCGGTTGCTGGCTACAACCGGTGCGAATGTGAGCACATTAGCACCGGGTCGTCAGCCTGCCATCCCTGCGCGCCGCCCCCGCTCATAGCCATTGGACCCGGTGCTGATGCACCCTTAGCACCGGGTCCAAAATGTGCCGCGGCCTATGAAGGGGGTGGATGTGAGGTTCTCTGGTAGCGTGCATATCTCTCTGTCCTTAGAGTTGGTAAGGATAGTCATTGTGCGATCGCAATGTTCGTTAAACATAGGTTAGGTAACTCTTGTGACAATTTGTACCGCCTTTTAATAGAGCGGGCGCAGCTAATATCGTATTCAGCGCGATTGTCAGGAGTAGCAGCAAAGATCAAAGACAAAGCATGAGTGCAATTCATCGAAGTAGTGGAACATAATGGTAAGGCCACGTATCAGAAACACGCAACATATTTCAAAAAAAAAAGAAACAGACAACTGGGTCAACGCAAAGTCAAAATTGGTAAACGCAAAGTCAAACTGGGTCAACGCAAAGTCAAACAACAGCAACTCAACCTCTAGAACGACAGCCAGACGAGGGTCCTGTGCCGCCCCTCCTTGGCGGAGTAGAGACGGAGGCCCATCCCCCTTGCACAACGACGGGATGGAGCTCCCTGGTCAGACAGATGTGGGCAGCAGTGCGGCAAGGAGAGGTGCAAATGGAGCGGTGCGGTGACCTCCTACAGCCGCGAGCGGCGGTGCGGCAGGGTGAGGCGCGGCCATGGCGTATGACCGACCGAGTATAGCAGCGGCAACATTTTTTCCTTTTTCTTTTCTTTTCATTTTTTTCCAAAATTTCTATGTATAACAAATCTGTGTATAATTATTTTTGTTCTTCATTTATCCTATTTTCTTATTATAACTTTTACTATTATTTTTTGCTTGGAAATATTTTGTATATAACTTTTTTTGGATTTGTATTTGTGCTCCATAATATTTTTGCACGATTTTTCGTTCTTATCTTTTCTTCAAAGGCTACCCACTTCTATAATTTACAGTTCTCCTGTATGCTACTGCCATGTCTATGACACCATTAAAGGCTAGTTCTCCTGTTCAGCTTTGGTGTATGTTTCGCGCACTCCTGATGGGAGAAAGATTCTAATGGCCAGATAGAGCTCCATCTAATTCTGATTTTCTATGGAACTGATTCTCCGAGAGAAATGATTCTGTAGCCGAAAGTGGTTCTCTTTGATTATCTAGCATAAACTCTCAAAATTAGGATGGAGAATCGCTTTACAGAATCAGAAGAAGCTGATTTTTTCATGTAACACCGTAAAATTCATCACAATTAAATTGTAGCAACCCTTTGAATTTTTCTAGAATTTATTAAGGCTTAAATAAATTTTCTAGAAATTAATTGGAATTTCTAGCCTTTTTATTAATTTAAATATCACCTTAAATAATTATTTTAGTCAAAATAAGTTTTTGTTGCATTCATGCTGTTGCATATATTTTTGGTTGCTAGTAAATCAAGTTGGAATTTAAATTCTGTTTAAATTCGAATTTGATTTGCTTTTGTTTGAGTTTTAGAAAAGTTAAAATAAGCCGAGTTCGTTTTCGCCCCTCGAACTCTTGGCCCAGTCCAAGTTTGCCCCCTGGACTTTTTCTCCCGCTCGCTTTTCCTCCCCGCACTCCTTTCTCTTTTCCCGGGCCGAATCCTTTTCTCTTCCCCAGCCCGTTCCGCTTTTGGCCCAGCACCGGCCCGTCCCGACTCTCCCTCGCCGCTCTCTCTCTCTCTGTCGCTGACGAGTGGGGCCCGGCTGTCAGCCCTTCCTTCTCCCTCCCGTCGCCGACCCGGACACCTTGGCCGAGTCCGAGCTCGCCGCGCCGCCGTGTCCAACTCGAACACGAACGCCTAGGCGTGCCCGAGCCCCCGCTCCGCACCTATTTAACCCGGCCACCACCTCCGTTTCCCCTCCAATCAAGCCGAGCCCTCAAACCCTAGCTACCCGAGCCGCCAGAGCCGCCGCCCGCCATTGCCGGCGATTCGCCGCCGTTGTTGCTCGTGGTGGGAAACCAAGACCGCCAGGAGTATCCTCTCGTCATCGTGCGTCGATTCCGCCGCTTCGCGTCGAGGTTCGGTCGCCGGAGCTCCTGTTTCGGGTGAAGCCGAGCTCCGCCGCCGCCTTCTCTCGTCGCCGGCCGCCGTCGTCGCTCTCCCCTCGTCAAGAACCCCTAGGGTGAGTTCGCAATCCCCTCCTCTTGCTTCCCGTCCAAGTCCCGTCGCTAGTGGAGCACCGTAGCGCGTTTTCGACTTACTCCGGCGATCCTCCGCCGTGGAAACGGGCGGCGCCGCCGTCCCGGCTGTCGCCGGCGATATTCCTCCTCGGCCGATCTATTTTTAGCCACCCGATCGCGATCCAACGGCCCACAATAGATCTAGCCCGTTTTCAAAAATAAGTCGATACCGGTCAGGGTGGCAACTTTGCTAAAGAGTCCGTGAGGTTTTCAAAAATCAACCCGCAGTCCATCCTAGTTCAAAAATAATTACGTTTAGGTCCTTTTTCTTCTGTTTTAGCCCCTGCAAGTTTTAAAATTATGCCCGAGGTCCTGTTTTGGTCTTTTTACCCGTAAGCCCTCGAGTTTTTATACAAAATTATGTTTAGCTCCTAGTTTTTCGCAGTTAAGCCCCTGGAACTTTTAAAACTTTGCCAGCAAGTCCCTGAACCTTAGAAAAGCCATATCATTTGCGTTTTAACTCCGATTTTAGTGATTCTCGCGCTCACGCGTTCGTTGTAGCGTGTAGATTAGTTTTGTGTTGTTGTTTTGATCTGTTGGAGTTGATTGGTGTACTGTTTCTTATTTGTTGTATTGTTTCCTTCATGTGACTGTGTGATGTGATTAGGAAACGACCAGTTCGAGGATTTCTCTGAAGAACCAACTGTTGGAGAAGGATTTGAGCAGCAACCGAGTTGGGAAGAAGGCAAGTGTATTATGTCATGCAAATGTCCTAATAATTATTAATTTCACCACCCGTGCATGTGTCTTAATTTGATGGGTTCCTATTTAAGGATTTGCCTAGCCACTATATTTTCCTGTCCCTGAAACTGGGTTACTTAATTAACTTTGATGGTAGATGATGCTTAGTTTGCTCAACTGGGATTGGTTAAATGAACCCCTACTCTATGTTCCATATACTCTTTTAAATAATTAATTGGCAAGATCATATCTTTTTAATTGGAACATGGAGAACCACCCAGGAAAACAGTGCAACCATAAGTACCATATGGCTCTGGTCTTGGCTAACTAATTAGGGACTTTAGTGGATGGAAACCTTACCCGAAAGGGGCAAGAGGTGCAACGGTTGATGGGGTATAGCTCGGTCCTCTTGAGCTGTGGGCTTTGGTAAGAGACAGATCTCATTAGGGAGGGTTATGCTTTGCTTCTGAACCGGAAACTTTAGCGGGTTACTATTTACTAAGGAATCTTTGTAAAGGCCTCATAGCGTCCCTATGCGGTCACACCTCGGTAGTGTGATTTAAGAGGATTGGCCCCCTCGGCATGGTTGGGTTTAAAGTTCTTTCGAACTTTTACGCGGCTTATGGTGAAAGTGTACAACCTCTGCAGAGTGTAAAACTGTTATAACAGCCGTGCTCACGGTCAAGAGCGGCCTGGACCCTTACATGATAATTATACTTGAACATGATCTAAATCGTGGTTACTTGACTATGTTGGGGAATATGACATTCATTAATTTGTGGGTGGTATATACTCTCATTTGCTAGTAAATAGTTGCTTAATAAAACTTGACCAACTAAAAGTGCTTACTGCAGTATGGTCAACCAACCTTTTTCCCTCAGCCTTGTATGTCATATTACATTTGCTGAGTACGTCATGTGCTCATACTTGTTGTCTTTCTTTCCTTTATTGCATCAACTACATCCGGAATGCTGCTCAGATTGGGAGAATTGTGAGGATTTCACTACTGATTTTGAGGAGTTCTAGGCGAGTCTCCCCCAGTCAATGCATGTGGAGTTGGAGTCACTTTTGCTTCGTTAGATGAACGTTTATTTAAGTCTTCCGCTATGACAATTCAAGTCTTCCGCTATGACATTTGAGTCAAATCTGAGATTGTAATAAATGCACTATAATACTCTTTCGTTATGCATGGTTATGGATATTCACTTGTGACGTCTACCATATGTGTGTAAACTGATCCTGGCGCACATATGAGATGCACCTGGTTTTGCCTTTAAAACCGGGTGTGACATTTCAGCTCTCAGCCTGTTCATTTCAGATAACCAGAAAATCG
Source organism: Echinochloa phyllopogon (assembly GCA_033239725.1). Classification (NCBI taxonomy): domain Eukaryota; kingdom Viridiplantae; phylum Streptophyta; class Magnoliopsida; order Poales; family Poaceae; genus Echinochloa; species Echinochloa phyllopogon. The sequence goes on along the minus strand of BTCW01000015.1, from coordinate 12,903,903 downwards.
TTTGGCAGAGCTCCTCCTAGATTCACCATAGAATCAGCTTTGGGAACTCTGACAAACGGGGCCTAATACACATTGCTAATGGAGCTGGTTTCACTGGTTGCACAAAGTATGATGATGAGCAACAGCTTATTGATAAACTAAGTGAACACCTCTACGATAAAAGGTAAGCCCAATTATCTATATGGTAATAATAATGTATCACTACTGTAAAAACTTTCCTCCACGTTAGCTCGTTCCTACCGGTGAAACTAGAGTCGGCACGGACATTGTTCCAAAAATACATCCATCAACACGGATAATAAATCATCGGGTGTGTTTAGTTCCTTTCAACTTTTTAAACTTTCATCACGTCGACATCACATAGAAACATTAAATATAGCAAATGTAGGTAAATAAAATAACTAATTGCATAGTTTTGATGTACACGACGAGACGAATCTATTGAGTTTAGTTAGGTCATGGTAGGACAACAATTACCACAAATAAACGAAAAGTGCTACAGTGCGCTACAGTGTCCGATGTGACCATTTTCACCCTTTTTCACGGATCTAAACACAGCCATCATCAGTCGAGGTTGAAGCTTGGAAACCACACGCGGACAGGTGGTCTTCAGATCTGAAAATATTTTTGATATTTTTCTCTTATCAACTTTTAGTCGGACTATCCATGTTGTAGGTGTATGTCGATTCATTATGTCGAGCACGTCTGCCTGGGGTTCCCCAGAGAGTAGATTTGTGGGGATCGCCGGACTTGGAACTTGATGGTTAACGCGAAGGCACAACACACAAGGATTTAGACAGGTTCAGGCCGCTAGTGTAGCGTAATACCCTATGTCCTTTATGGGATTTGTATATTGTATTCTTCTCGTTGAGTGGTTTTAGACCTTGCCTGTTAGGCTTCCGCCGAACTAGGGACCCCTGCCCTCCTTTATATATCCCAGGGGCAGGGTTACATGGTAAGTTTCCTAGTTGGTTACAATACGTGAGTCCTAGTTGGATTACACGAGTAGTTCTATTAGGACTTGGTTTTCTATCTTAAGGGTACCCAGGGATGTATATTCCACAAGCCCCCGAGCATCTTGCATCTTTGCTTCAAGTCTTGAATCTGCTTTAACATCTTCGAGTAGTTGGAGCTAAGTCCAAGACGCTCAAGCCTTCTCTAACGAGTAGTTTTCATTGGAGTGCATCTTTAGATGCACCCAACGGGCGTAGCCCCCGAGCCTCCGACTACTTTTTAAGTAATCGGAGGTTGAAAAGCAGTCTTCTATCTTCATCTCGAGTAGTTCAATGGCGTGCACCAAGTAGGTGCATCCATTAGGTGTAGCCCCCGAGCTTCGAGTAGTTATGTTAAAACTAGTCGAAGATCTTGAATGGATCAACAATAGCCACAAAAAATGTGTACCCCTTAAGTATAGCCCTGAGCCTTGAAGTGAATGGTTTGCATTCGGTCCAAGGGTCAAGAATATAGTCTTCGAGTTGATGTAATATGCAAGCATCGACTAGTTTAGAGTACTCGGCTATCATTATAAGGCCGCACTGTTTCAGTGCCGACTAGCTCCAGTACTTGTCTTCATGTCTTGGCTTCGTGAGCATCGTTGAAGTACTAGTATAAGTACTCGAGCGGCTTCGTGGTCTTGTTATGAATATTCAACTGGTAACCTTGCAATTTAAATATATAGGATGAGTAGTATTCAATCAAGAAATATTCACGAAGGATAATAATAGCATTTGTAATGCATGTTTTAAACTTGTTGCTCGTTACTCTTGTTAGACTCGTAACCACTCGAGTAGTAGCCCTGTTACGTTTAAACACTTGGTCCCGCTTAACAAGTCCTTTAAGGTGCATAGGTGTTGCGAATTACCGAAGTTTCACGGATTAAGGTGCATGCTACCGAGCGGCATTGGTCATTAAGAGTGCGGAGAAATAATAAAGAAGTCGGTTAGGACTTTTCTCCTGTAGGAGAGGTCACGCGAGGGTTTGTAACCCGTCGACGAGAGGTCATGCAAGGGTGTAGCCCTTGAGAACTATTGTTTGTTGAGGGATATACTCTGTTAGAGTACTCGGCTCATGGCCAAGGATATTTTTAAACAAGCTGATTAAATTATTATAAAGAAAATAATTATTAAATAAGACTTAGCTTTATTCACGGACGATCGTCGACGAAACTGTTGCGGTCGGCGATGGTGCCGCGACGGTTGTCGTTAAAGTCGACTAGTCGAGATCGGTCTCGACTAGTTGTTGAAGACGCGACAGCCGATCCCGACTAGTTTTTAACTAGTCGAGATGGGTATTCGAGGTAATCGACGGCGAGTTGGCATTTGTCGAGCGTCGATATAGTTGCACTTGAGTAGTCGAAGTAATCAACGGCGAGTTGGCGTTGCCAAGCGTTGATGTAGTTGTACTCGAGTAGTTGAAGTAGTCGACAACGAGTTGGCGTTGCCGAGCGTCGATGTAGTTGTACTCGAGTAGTTGAAGTAGTTGACGACGAGTTGGCGTTGCCGAGCATCGATGTAGTTGTACTCGAGTAGTTGAAGTAGTCGACGACAAGTTGGCGCAGCCGATCTCGACTAGTTTTAACTAGTCGTAATCGAAGTAGTCGTAAGACGAGTCGATGCAGCCGATCTCGAATAGATTTAACTAGTCGTATTGGAAGTAGTCGTACGACGAGTCGATGTAGCCGATCTCGACTAGTTTTAACTAGCCGTAGTCGAAGTAGTCGAGACGAGTAGTCGAAGTAGTCGTACGACGAGTCCAGTCATTGCCGACGAAGCCGACTAGTCGGGATTAGTCCCTGACTAGTTCTTGATCTTGCGGGAGTTCACGCAGCCGAACACCGATGTAATCATACTCGCGTATATCTTCTTACGTGCGGTAAGCGAATATCTTGAAAGCTTCCCAGTGCATCTCCATGTGCCCATAGTAAAACTTCCAAAAAAATTGATGTGGAGTACTCGGGCTGGATAAGCTAGATGGGATCAGTGGCCTTCTAAAAAATTTGCCTCAATTCACGTACGAGTACTTTCTTGCATCTGTGCGCATGTAGGAATATGCCCCTGCCGCTTCGTATTTGTCTCCGGAACGGATACGAACGTGACAAAAACAATCAATGTTCTGATCTCCAATTCGTATTCATGACGGTGGTGCAGCCAAGCTTGCCTTATCCTGCTGTGCTGCACGGTTCCGACTCCTTTTTTCTCGGGATTAACGTGGCAGTTAAAATCCGATTCTGATATGAGGTAGAACTCCAGCTTGAACCTGACTCCGTTCAAGTCGCCGCTTTGCCGACACGGATAGGTAGCCGCTTGATAGAATTTGCGCAGCAACAAGACGCATCGACGATGATGAAGTCAGCTCGAGACGGGTAACTGATCGAAATCCAAACATAGCTGCCACGGCGAGTAGATGAATTTTTCTTGACGATCGGTCCATCAAGCTCACCCAATGATCCTGCGATCTTGCCCCACGGTGGACGCTAAGTGTCGACGAATTATGTCGAGCACATCTGCCTGGGGATCGCCGGACCTGAAACTTGATGGTTAACGCGAAGACACAACACACAAGGATTTAGACAGGTTCGGGCAGCCAGTGTAGCGTAATACCCTACGTCCTGTATGAGGTTTGTATATTGTATTCTTCTTGTTGGATGGTTTTAGACCTTGCCTGTTAGGCTTCTGCCGAACTAGGGACCCCTGCCCTCCTTTATATATCCTAGTGGGCAGGGTTACATTGTAAGTTTCCTAGTTGGTTACAATATGTGAGTTCTAGTTGGATTACACGAGTAGTTCTACTAGGACTCGGTTTTCTATCTTGAGGGTATCAGGAGATGTATATTCCACAGTGTACTGCCAACCGTACGGATAAGAGTCACTCCATAATTCTTACATGCCGTTTACTCCATAATTCAGTCGAGTTTACTGATTTGAATTTTGCCCCCCGAAGTAGGAAACACATGATTTGCTTAGAAACCAAGCTGCCATTACCATCTTGCTCACCATGTATGTGTGCGTGAACAGTACCAGACTGGCCAATTGAGCCACTTGGAATGTTATTGGGCCTCGTGCTACAAAGTGTGTCCGTGATTTATTGGAAAAAAAATCCCATACCCGCGGTGCGTACTGCGCGCCGGGTGCGCGGCGCCGCACATCACCGCCCGTTCGACATCGAACGTGAGCCCCCGCGTGCCAGGCTCCTGCACGCCCGCGCGTCAGGCTCCCGCATCGGCTCGCTCGGCCCGTGTCGGACGTCGGCTCTGGAAGCCGCCTTTGCGTCGTCCGATGCGGGCCGAGCGAGCCGATGTAGTTGTACTCGAGCGAGCCGATGCGGGCGCCTGACGCGTGGGGCGTGCGGGAGCCTGACGCGTGGGGGCTCACGTCCGATGCCGAACGGGCGGCGATGCGCGGGGGCGCGCACCCGGCGCGCGGTACGCACCGTGCGTATGGGATTTTTTTCCGATTTATTACTGATTTGGGCCAATTTAGGCTTTCAGATAGATTGAGAATTGACAATTTCCTCGGCATGGAAAAACCTAGGAGAATGATTCCGGGATGAAATTCTTGCTTCCAATCTAATCAATATGTTTAGTAGAAAACAATATCCTATTTGGTAGAGCTCACAAAGCCGATTCTCCGGCCGGTAAATCTAGGTGAAGCCCCGCCACACAGTTTCCCATAAAGAAGTGATTTGTCATGCGTGGGAACTGGAAGTCACAGTGGTTTTAGTAATCGTTTGGATGTATACTAAAAACAAGAGGACTAACATTTAGTCGAACATATGATCATGCGCTAAACTAACGAGGACTAATGGACTCAAACCACTAATTAATTATTATCTTTACGGTTAGTTCTCGCCAAACCTGAGGACTAATTATTAGTGATGGGATAAAATATACTTCTTTTCTATTACAAAATGCTTGAGGTAAAAGTTACAATTAGCAGTAGATAGTTTTGATTAGTATATTCCTGCCAAGCACTAGTATTATCACACCGAACGAAACTTGATCCTACGAGTCCCTTTCTTGGGCCCTACATGCACACGTGTGTCTCTTTTGTCACTTGCTGGCTGATAAACAAAAGAACGATGAGCCCACATCTGATAGCGATGCGGGGGCTCTGCGCGGCTTCCGTGCACCGACGTAGCTTAGAGGCCCAAGAGAGCCCAACAACAAAGTTACAAAATAAAAAAGCTACCGCTTCATGGTGGGAGGATCCCGTATCGCTACACACTTTTTCTGTATGCATTCCGTTAAATAGAATGTCGGATGCATAAGTACTCTTATGCTCTTTTTTTTCTTTCTTCATTTTTTTCAATTATCACTAGCTAAATATGTAGTTATAGGAGGTAAGATGTTGTAGTTAACATTCCAAAAACAATAGTTCAACATTCCGATTATATCTTTTAATATTTTTCACAAAAAATTTAAATTAATATGCTCAAAATGTTGAACTAATGCACTCCACATTTTCATGTATTAGGTTCAATTTTTTCTCAATTCAGACAAATTAGATCAACATTTTGTATGAAAATGTTGAAGTCATAAGTCCAAAATGTTGAGATAGTTATTCAAAGTGTTGAAATAGCACAATAAAAATGTTCATTATAAAATATCCATATATAAAATAAAAATATACTCATATTGGATATTATTTTGTTGCATTAATTTTAAATAACACGTTGGTTGGATAGAAAAAAGATTAACGATTTAAAAGAAAATTATATTTAAAGGTTGAGAACTCAAAAAAGATTGTCGTCGTGCGCTTGTCCGTCAGCTCTCCACCGCGCGCTATGAACCACTTCGGCTCGCAATTCCAGCCATTGCACGAATCTCTAACAGCACAACATACGTTGTCTAAAAAACTTCCGGAAACCATATAAGTTCCCGTAGCGATGCCTGAGTCCTCTAGGCCTGTTTGGCTCGGCGCCACAGCACGCCACGCCACAGTGTTGTGGCGCTGATTGTTAGCGCCACAGCCGCCACGCTACAATGTCGTGGCGTGCTGTGGCCAGTGCCAAACACGCCCTGTCTCTCGTAGTAGTCGACCCATCGAAAGCCCAAAGGCCTCGAAAGTGTCCAATCGGCCTTCGGAGGGACAACAGGTGACATCGGCCCATAACCCACCCCTCATTGCCACGTCATAATCCCCTCACCGCCATGTCATCACCACGTTGTGCAGTCGGCTCTTGCAGGGTCGATACCTCTCTCGTCGGCCCTACATCGGTCGATTGGCACATATTTTTGCAACTTATTTATTTTAGTACCTAATTTTGTAATTATTTATTAAAATAATATTATTTCAAAAAATATTCGTATATTTTGGGCTATGGATGCTTTTACCGAGATTCTGTGTCTGGGTCTGGGTCTAGGTCTCTGGGAGGCATACTCTGCTTATACTGCTAGAAGTATCATATTGCCATTATTTCCCTTGGGTGCACCTGGTGTTGCTACCCTTGCAGCCAACACATTTTTGCGTCGTGGCGCCTGCTGTCCGTTGTTGTTCTGATTATCTCCAACAGACGTGGTCGTAGTTCAGAACACTTAAGCCTTACGCTTTTTTTCTTGAAAAAAACTATATATTTTCCGCCCGTTAAACCCACGTATACTGTGATTTATACGAGTTGTATACTGATTGCAAGATACTTCAAGCAGGCCTTTCAATGAAAGAGCCCTACAAGGTTGTTCGTCATGGTCCTGTATGCTACTCCCATTTGAATATCATAGTTTTATTAGAAAAGGTTCTTCATGTCATGACTCAAAATCCAGGAGGCTTTCGCAGTTTCTCGGAGAATTTTGGCATGTTCGCAAAGACACTACATTTTCTCCATACAGATCCTGTTTGGTTGAGCCTTATGGATCACAAGATGAGCCGACCCAGACTGAAAAGCAGTGACCTATTCTCCTATCTCAAGACGTGTAACGTGTTGCACAAACAGAGTGCAAACAAAGTATTGAGGTTTTTTTGGGCCATGAAATAAGATAGGTAAGGAAAAGAGGAAAAGGAGATGGAAATTACTTTGTTCGCAATTATGTATTTGGATATGTAATTTTCTTTGAAGTTCTTGCAAAATGCATTCCATAAACTGTTTTGAACCCCCTAGACGGAGGATATTAGCTAAAGCTATGCTATGCTAATACAGTGTGGTGCTTGAATATTGGCCGCATCAAACCACATAGCATTCGGAGGCGAAGAAAACCACATACAGTATATTTTTGAAACAAGATGTCGATGAGCTTGCTCGTACCATTGAACAAAATAATGTCTGCATTAATAAGACATGAAACGCCTCAAACTTGGTGGTAGATGGTACCACCTACGTCGTTAACCATCTAAAATACCTACGTCGTTAACCATCTAAAATATTAGATGACACTACTGAAAAAAGTCACATTCGTCTACCGCATTTAGTACCAAGCGTGAGAAGAATCGGTACTGGGGCACTTTAAGTATAGGCTGGTAACAATGACGCGACACGTTAGTACCGGCTGGCACACCCGTGTCCTTCACGAGTTAAAAACATCTCCCCGCATGTGGTGCTTAGGTTGGATGACAAGGAAGCAACGCGCGAGGATAGAGGTCATGAGTTCGAATCCTTGCGGCCGCGCACGCGCATTTACGCATGAAAAAATCCGTGACTTGTGATATGACGCGGTGTGCGAGCCTTCAGACGGGTACTAACTGGCGTACACGTCAGTGCCGACCAGCCAGAACCGGCTGAGATGGCCGGTACTAAATCGTGTTCCTGACCGGCACTGATAACTAGCTGGATGATATGGAAACACCGGAAGGATTTAGTATTCAATGGCCTCCACCCTCTACAACTCGCTTAGTACACATAACGAAAGAAGCAGCACTACTTTGGAGATACCGGCTGCCTGCAATCGGGAGGTTCCGTTGTCCTGGTGTAGTATCTTAGTTTCCAATATGTAATGCCTAGTTTTTCCACAACTTCCTTCCGTATCTCTTGCTTTGCTCTGTAATCCTTTGAGACCCAAGCCACTTGGCCTCCAATAATAATGAATCAGGTGGGGAAATCTTTTCCCCTCGGTTAACTCAGTCAAAAAAAATTGCTTGGTTCTCACAATATTAAGAACATATATAATTTCATGGAATTGATATATTAATATTATACTTAGAAAGCTCGTGGGTATAACATGACATTATTTTCACATAATCAATCTTCATTGATAGTCCAAATATATGAATTCAAAAAGTTAGGAAAAGTTCAACCACTTGGAGTACCAAAGTCAAGAAATAAAGATGGCAGTCTTGTCTGAAAGAGGATGAGGCTACGAGGAAGTGATGGAACAATTTTCTCTAGAAGCAGGCAACAGTGAGATCTCGTCATGTTCTACTCAAACATGGAAAATATCAGAATATATGTGACCCACGTTCCATCAAGTCCCACATGTCAGAAGCCTTTGCCCCTCGTCTCCTTCCTCCGTTTCCTACCAATCATAGCATTCAGTCATTCAACGCCGTGATGCTTCTGAGTTTCTGTAATTCAGACTCTTCACACTCCAGGCAGAACATGGCCAAGCGATCGTCTATGTTGATGGTTCCACCATTAGCTCATCACCACCCTAGGCTTTTCACTGCTTAGGGACACTAGAGCATTCAAGCAACCTGGCGGAGATCCCTCTGCTCTTCCTCCATCATATCCCACACAAAGCAGATCGAGTCATACAGAGCTCGTGTGCAGCAATCTAGCAGAGAAAATGGAGGCTGCTCTGGTGAGCGCCTCCACGGGAGTGATGAGGTCTCTCCTCTCCAAGCTCACCAAGTTGCTGGAGGAGGAGTACGTCAAGCTCAGAGGCATGCGCAAGCAGATCAAGTTCTTGAGAGATGAGCTGAGTGCCATGAGTGCCGCGCTCCAGACCCTTGCTGATTCCGAGCAGCTCGGCCCTCAGATGAGACATTGGAGAGACAAGGTACGCGAGCTGGCGTATGACATTGAAGATTGTATCGATGCTTTCTTGGCTCAAGTTGACCATGACAGAACAGCAACTGGCTTCAAAGGATTCTTTCGCAAGTTGAAGAAACTAAAAGCCCGCCATGAGATCGCCAATGAGATCCAAGAACTCAAGGCACGTGCAATAGAGGCAAGCGAGAGGCACAAGAGGTATAATTTTGTGGATCTGATTCCTAACTCGAGCTCTTTTTGAATTGATCCTCGCCTACCCGCGTTATATGAGGAGGCTGACAGGCTTGTGGGAATCGATAGACCAAAGGAGCATGTCATTGAGTGGTTCAACAAGGAGACAGGGGACCAAAACCTCAAGGTCTTGTCTATCGTTGGCTCTGGAGGCATTGGGAAGACTACTCTGGCCAACCAAGCCTACTGTCACCTAAAAGGCCAGTTTCAGTACACAAATTTTGTCTGTGTGTCACGAAATCCTTGTATAAAGAGGATTTTAAGACGTGTGCTTAATGAGATAGGGAGCAGCAACGATATATTCTCTGATGAACAACAACTCATTGAGAAGATTAGAGACTATCTCAAAGATAAAAGGTAAATCCAAAAGATTTGGACCTCTGTATTTTCATTAATTTTGAAAATAGATCACACATAAGTCCTCTGCCTTTTCAACAAAGTTAGTCATTAAAGGTAAACCTATGCAGCACAAACTTTTGTGAAGTTACTTCTTTGATGGGTAAAGTCAATTTTACATTCTTAAACATTTGGAAAGTAAGAATAACATACATGTTAAAACCCGGACACTAGTCAACCCTGAATTGCCGAAACAGTTCACTTTCAACCAATGCAAATTGGAACATGGGCTTCATTTCTTTCTGGCTCATCCTGAACATTTTTTTTTTAATTTCAACAGAAGCTATCAAGTGACTTAAAAGAATTGTGGAAGAACTCTTGTTACCTCCACTAAGGAATACCTATAACCCCGATAAAATCAAATGAAGTATAATAGTTAGCCCGCGAGAATAGTGTTTATTAAGTATGGCTATGTTTCCAGGACAACTAATTTTATTTCCCTCTGGGCCAACATTTCAAGGTTCTAAGTACTCCAACGTGCTACATAACCTTTCCAATTATCGTTTACGTCATTTACTCATTTTCAAATCCAAAATTTGTTAGGTTTTGGCCACATCATCATGTCAGCCGCCATAGACCACCTAAAAGCTATATAACTCAGGCCAAGGTTGATAACTTTACAGTTTTAGCTTAGGGTTATTTACCAAACTTTCACAGACATTCAGATTTATAGTACAGACATTATATACTCCATAGAACTAACTATGTCTTATAACAAAAACTACAGTGGTGCCTGAGATCTAATAGTACCTACTGTACGTCTGTACCATAACGATGTTCTAGGAAATGCAAATTTGTAGTTGGTGGCAGACATGAGTACTTTACCAGATACCCCACAACTTTTTGCATTTGAGATATGATGGTACATGAACTTGAAATTTGTGTGCAAAAAAGATGATCATAAATGTTCCATATAATAAGCCAACTATAATCACATAATAGACGACACTGTAATATGATCTTCAGATATAGATAAATTTGCAGGCAGAAACATGTTCGATTTAATTTACTGGCTATTGCAATCTTACCTCTCTCGCATATTTACAAATTTAATATATTCATGCAATAGGTACTTTCTTGTAATTGATGACATATGGGATTCAGAAGCATGGAAAGCTATTAGGCTTGCACTGTTCAATAATAGATGTGGTAGCAGAATAATCATGACAACACGAAATGCTGCAGTTGCATGTTGTTGCTCAAGGGATGGTGGTTATGTTTATCAAATGGACCCTCTTAGTTTTGATGACTCCAAAAGATTGTTTTGCCAAAGGGCATTCAGCTCTAAGGATTTATGCTACCCTCATGTGAAAGAAATTTGTGATGGGATAGTGAGAAAATGTGGAGGAGTACCACTGGCAATTATTACTATATCCAGTTTGTTAGCTGATAAAATTGCAAAAGATGAATGGAACAGGGTGCTAACAGCTATTGGACATGCACTTGCTAAGGATCCGGACGCTGGAAACATGGCAAAGATTTTATCTCTCAGTTACTTTGATCTTCCTCAGCATCTAAGATCCTGTTTTTTATACTTGAGTGTATTCCCAGAAGATTATAATATCAACAAACAGCGTTTGATAAATAGATGGATTGCCGAAGGGTTCATTGAAGAAGAACAAAATCAAAGCACATATGAAATTGGTGAACTTTATTTTAATGAGCTTATCAATAGAAGTTTGATCATGCCTTATAAACTAAAGTATGGCCAGGCGAGGGCTTGTCGAGTTCATGACATCATTCTTGACTTCATCACATGCAAAGCTGCTGAAGAAAATTTTAGCACTTCATCAACTCGTGCTGCAGAACATGGGCTCATTTCAGATTTCAGGGTTCGTAGACTTTGCATCGACAATCGCAATGAAGAAAAAGAGAAGACATCAACAAGCAGGCTGATTCCCTCTCATGTTCGATCACTAACTATATTTGGCCACTTTGCGCAAACTTCACTGTCCACTTTTACAGCTCTTCGTGTTTTGGACCTAGAAGATTGTATTAACCTTCAAGATCATCATCTTCCAAATATTGAAAATATTTACTATCTGAAGTACTTGTGTATGAGATCTTATACGATAACTGAGATACCAAAGAAAATTGGAGATCTGCAGTTTTTAGAAACATTGGACATACGAGCTACAAAGATTGTAGAATTGCCATCAACTGTTACAAAGCTTCAACGACTGGCCCGCCTATACGTTGATCCATGTACTAGATTTCCAAACGGAATCATTGGACAGATGAAGAGCTTGGAAGAACTACAGGAATTTGGAGTTTACTCTTACGAACTTGGGAAGTCTTTGCAAGAATTCGGTCAGCTAACCAATCTGAGAAGGTTGGTAATATCATGGAATTTTGATTGGCCAGACTCAGAAGGAAGGATATTCAAAGCTATGTGGGAACTTTAATATCCTCATGCAATCTTCACCATCTGTATATCCTAGAAAACCATCGTGACATTCCAATGTTCCATCCACTGTCATTGGATTCATGGAGCCCTGCTGCTCCTTGTAGCCTCCAGAAGCTTCATATCACATATTGTCTCATCTATAAAGTACCAAATTGGATGGGCTCACTTGGAAATCTCAAGGAATTAAAGCTATATATCAGTTGCATGAGACAAGAAGATGTCGAGATCCTTGGAGCAATACCGAGAAGCTATATAAACTAACCGCTTGGTATGGCACCAGTGGAAAGATCTGCATCCACGGCAATAATGGATTCACAAGTTTGAAGTATTTCTCTCTCTATGTCTTGTATTGTGGGACGGCACTGAAGTTTGGAGCAGGTTCCATGCCGAAGCTGGAGCACCTCCAGGTTCGAATCCCTGTGCATACGATGGAGTGCCTGAATGGCTCTTTTGATTTGGGCATCCAGCAGCTCTCCACCCTCACAAAGGTTGAGGTAGCAATTGTTGGTGACTTCCGCTATTACAACAGTAACGACGATGTGTCCATAGACATGGATAATGGCATCATCAAGTGTGTTGCGAGCTCTATAAAAGCTGCTGTTGAGGAACTTCCCAACCGTCCGATTCTCAGATTCAAAACACATTATTATGACTGTAGACATTTCGAACAATTTGTAGAATTCGTGAGTTCTCTCTATCAGAACTGCAGTTATTGACAGCACTTGGGGGTTATGCTAGAGAATCTTGTTCGTTTAGTTATTCAACTCCTTCCTTATGAGCCTCTTTTCGGTGCTTGTGTTCTCAATTCTTCCGTTTGTTTGGAGCAGATGAATTGTGAGTAGAGTAGCCACACCGATAAGCTCGAAAGATGCCACAGTGACGCGGAGTAAACAGAGCAAGGAAGAGCTGGAGAATACGGTCAAAAGGCCTACAGAATGTCACAGATGAGTCTGCTAGTAAGTTATTTCCCCTCCAAGCAACATGTTGTCCTCTGTCAATCTGTTTTCTGCATCATGATCTTCCCTTCTAATATATGGTGCATCGAACAGGATGGGGGCATATGATGAGGAAGAATGAGGGCAGCCAGAAGACAAGGCCAGTAGAAACTAGCCAATTAGTTACAACGCGGTACACTTTGAGGGCATAGGCCCTAGAGCTCATAGATTTTAAACAACATGCTTAATAGTTTCGTTTAGTACGTTTGATATTTCTATTGAAAGGTTATATTAGGACAAATGGTCCGAAATTTCCAGCAGCTGTGGTTTGTTGGCCAGACTAACTGTTTTTTTTTTTTTGAGAAACTGCCAGCCTAACTGGTAGCAGGTGCTCTCGGCAACCCGAAGGCCGTTCGGTCGAGGCCTTTCGGCCATCCAACCGATATGGGCTTGTCAGTTTTGGGCCAGCTGATATAGGTCCAGTCGGGCTCTTGCAGGCCGGTAATCTTATATACCTTCCACAATTTTTTTTGGCTATATAGCTTCCGTATAAGATTCATGTTAATCGTTAATAACGGCTCATATTCATGCGGACGAGGGTGGACATGATCAGCAAGCGAATGCTAACCGTCTTATCTTACTATTACTAATTGAAGGTTTCTTTTGAAGGCTCCACATTAACTCTCATGAGACGCGCTAGAAAAAGAGATAATTCCTAAAAATTTCCACAAAAATCAAAAACATCCGACTATCGATTCGGTAGACTCTAATCAGCAGTAATATTGATAGCCATTGGATATATTTGATTAAAGCAATTACCCACCTCTGCAATTATAAAAAGTGGTCATCTAAAGTAACCCTCCATACTTGATTCTAAATTGCCCACATTTACCACTAGAAAAATAACCATCTAAATTATCCTACAATCCCATGCTCCCCAGATCTTATCAAAATAACCTTCGCATGGCCCTGGCTTCTAAACAGGGCCGGCTCTACAATTTCAGGGGCCTTGAGCAAACTCGAAACCATGACCCTCCTAATCTAAAATATTTTTTATTGTAACATAAAAAAAAGATAATAGTACGAATAATGTGTACTTGGTTCTTAAAAAGATGCTATAAACTAAAAAAATACAAAATAAAAGTTCTTTGTCTATTTCTTTATGCAAAATGCTTGTTAGGCAACATTATATAGTATTACTATATATATATATATATATATATATATATATATATGATTCTAAAACCTACATTATGAGAGAAAATAAATATTGGAAATAGAAGTTTAAAGCCTAATATATCTAACATAGAAACCCAAAGTAATATACTAAATTATTAAAAGAGTTACTTAATAATCAGGTCAGAATCAGCAATCGGTAACTCACCTGTCATTGGTGATCAATCGAAGATGTAGAGGAGAGCTGAGCGCAGCGAGCACTGGTCGCCGCAGGAGCGAGGATTAGACTGGATGCCGATTCGTTTGATCGTTTGGTTTCTGTCTCTGATGCAGACGAAGAGAGCGGTCTTTTCCTTCTCTTTAGTGCACTGGGTGACGGAAGCTCACCTGGTATCGTCGTTTGCGAGCGCAGCGGCACCATGATACCCTCTGGAGGAAGACCGCACGAGGATTGAATCGCTCGGAGCCTCGGAGGCTGCAACGGCCTCGCCACCCGTGATCACGACGCTAAGATGAGATGCCGTCATCGGTATCCTTAATAGCTGGACAAAACGTCTGTTCGGTGGCTTCCCACGACCGCACAACGAATGCGAAAGCCATTCATTTGGATTCATCAGAAACATGGTCTAGCATGAAGAAATAAGGTGTCTTGGATTAGAGTACTAGAACATTAACCATAAAAATATACATATTTATTAAAGACGATTAGTGAATGGAGCAAGGATGTGAGATATGGTTCTTCACTACGATGTTTTATCATCTGAAAATGAAGGAACCTTTGCATAGGTGTAGAAGCTCAATCAGAGAAAGGTTTCTCATAATATATTTTCTTCAACTCGCGGTCATTGATTCGCAATGGCAGAACATTAGTTCATATAGTTCACACTTCTCGAATTTAACAGAAGTAGAGATGCTATGATTTTCCATAGTTCAATAGTGTGAAGTACTTCATTCTATCACTGACATTTGATAGCATGAAAATAGTGTCCAGCCATCAACAAAATACAAGTCACTCGAAAAGAAATATCATTGGAGCAAAGTGCAACTACCACCAAATATACATGTAGCAATTTAGTATAAATAAGTTGATATAATTGTTTCGTTTGTGAAAATTTAATAGTCCCTAGATTTTTCTTAATATCTTTGTCTCTAATGAAATAGAGCTTCATATAGATTTATGCAATGCTGAACATTATCATAGGTGAATATTCGGACATGTTCTCGCTGGGTCAAGACATATATCCAAAGTAGATCACTATGTGCAGCATTTCAATAGAATATACATAAATATGCTAGGACTAAACAATTACATCGTGTATTAGTATGAGCCGTAAGTGGCTGGAGAAGTAAATCTGTATATCTCAAAGTAATTTTTATATAAGAATATCAGGTACTCTAAAAAATATAAGAAACTATTATAGCACATAATAACTCTAATAACAATAAGTAAAAGATTAAAGCTATCATGTAAAAGTTTGCCTCCTCTAGAGCTGCCAAGAAGTGATAGGTCTTTTGGACCTTGTTTTCTTAGCTTTACAGCAATGGCATTGGCTAAAATCTTATAGCTTGGGGCATGTTTGGTTTCTGTGGCCGGTAAGCGAGGCCAAATCGGCTGCCCACGAATCGGCCACGCATGGGCTCAAAAATACACTACGCGCTGCGCGTGGCAGCCGGAGCAAACCAAAACATGTCCTTGATCCAAACATCGCTCTTGCCGATGGTCAACCATCAAACTTTAGCCGGGCTACCGCGGACACTCGTCCAAACGCACCCTTGGTCTCCTGTCTACTGGATAAGTCATAGTTGAGAATGTGTAGTAGTCCATATTTAGATAAAAATAAACATGTAAACAAAATACCATATTTTCAAATCGAACATTCAGATCAACATACAATTACGTGATCGTATCTTTTTGAACGAAATCTTCAAAATAAGAGCAAATGAAATTGTACTACTTTTATAAAAAATATTTAGAATATTTTTTATCAAAACATAGTCATGTGTGGTCTCATTTTAAAGATCTCATTATGAGAGACATAATGGTGCAATTTGATTTTGATTTAAACATTATCTTTAGAAATTATAGTCTTTTGTTTATGCAAATTTTGGTTTCACGCTTCTCTATGTGTATGACGTCAATGAAGGGGTCTTATCTTCCGTCCCGCGGCATGCTGGCGTGTGTGCGGTGTAGGGACGAAAACGATTACGGAAATTCCCGATGGACCCAGCTTCGTTTTCGAGATTTTTCCGTTCCGACGAAACGGAAACGATACACGTCGGAAAACGATACGGAAACGATACTGGATTTATACCGCCGAATATCTCTATCGACCGAATTAATCGGAAATTTTCCGATGGAATTCCGAATTCGGCCCAGTTAAATCATTGAGGCCCAAAATGCACAGCTACCCCTTCAACTTCGCCTAAAATTTTCTTTGTCGCAAATGAAAATGAATCCCCACCCTATATAGCTCCATTGTTTTTATCTTTTGATGTACATGCATAAATGATATATAAATATGTAGTAATGTTGGTTGTTGAAATTGGTCTATAAAGTTTTCGATTTGAGGTTTTCGACGTTTTCGTTTTCGATATACCGATTGTTCCGTTATCGTCATCATTTCCGAACTTATCATTTCCGTTTTCGTTTCCGAGTAAAAAAATATGGTTAGAAAATGATAATGAAAATTTTCGATCGTTTCCGACCGATTTCATCCCTAGTGCGGTGCATGCGGATGCATGATGATTGGCTGGCCGAAGAGCTGCTGTGGAGGTATTGTGCTGCACCGCTGCATGTATTCCTCTGCGGCACACCGGCGTTAGTTTATGTGCTTCGTACGCGGGAAGTGCGGACAGGGCTTCGCCGTACCCCTGAAGCGCGGAGAGAGGAGGAAACCCGAGCTCCTTTTAAGAAACCCGATTAGACATTAGAGTCGCGCCGGCCAAGCCATTGAAGTTCTCAAAAAACAACCTCAAAGTTCACTACGTAAAAAGAAGATTCGTATCACATTAAAATGTCATAACATGCATGGAGTACTAAATGTAGATGAAATCAAAAACTAATTGCATAGTTTTGTTGTACTCTACGATACGAACATTTTGAGCATAATTAATCAATTTTTGGATAATTTTTCATACATACAAACGAAATGCTACAGTGCGTGCAATGATTACGAAGTGACCCTAAACCCCCAAATCCCCACTCCTATTCTCCGTCTAAACAAGGCCCAGGGGTACAAGAGAATGAGATGGCTGCAGTATGGGCCAGGGTGCATGTGACGAACCGGATTCTCACCGGCAAGAACCCGACTCCCTGTACCCTTGAGATAGTCCCAGGAATAGCAGCTATCTCGTACAAAACTCATCTCAGTCGAATATCACATCCATACAACGATAAAAGATTCATTACATGACATATATAAAGACAAAGCGTCTGGTACAAGCCCTCTGGGCTAAATCGACAATAAGAAACATCTGCGCAGCGGTAGCTAGAACAACAGGGTCCACTCCTCCACAGGCATCCTTGAGCGTAGCGCACACCCTTCAGTCGTACCACCCGTCCTGGTTGAACTCGTGGTCGGGGTCTTCACCTGAGAACCCAAAGTCTGTCCCCAAGGAAATGGGACAGGTCCACGTCACCAACCATAATATGATGCAAGCTTTAAAGTGGCCTATTCTAAGGTATAGAAATAATCAAGGTTTAAGCCAGGGTTTTCTTATGCAAGCAGCAGCAATAACCCAATTTCATCTCATCACCAACTCCTGCTCACACTCACACATCCACACCCCAAAGCCACCCGTCAGCCTCACATTTCCCCATCGGGCTCGTCCTGCCACGGCAGGTTCCCGCATACATCATCCACCAAAACCTTTCTCTCTCTAGTCGACTCGGTGAGCTCCCTCCCCACCTCGTCTCAACAGCCTCAGCTGGACCAATCCCTCATAACCCGAATCAAGGATGAGGTAAGAAAGCAGATTCCCATGCTAGCCGGGGCTTCTCAGAAATGGGTCGTCCGTAACCGTGGACACGGCTATACGTATAGTTTACACTCTGCAGAGGTGGCACTCCAGGAATCCATCCGGGCTGCAAGGCTAGTCCGCAACCAACCTGAGACACAGCCCACAGCAAAGACCCTAAACAGTAATGGCGCCAATCCTGTCTCCCTGGGCTCGGGAAACATCTGATCTAACATCTGCCCCAGGGTCGTGAAACCTTCCCTCCGGGGCCAGTCGGGAGCCGTGGTAAATCAGGGAGATTACGCCGCAACGAATCCCCCCTACACAAATCAAGCTCGATTCTCCTACAGTCTCGGCGCCGCACTAGAGTAGGCTTGCTGGAACCCTCCCCATACTGGGTAGATGGTGAGCACGGTATTTCCCAAGTCCAAAGTGGGGGCACGACTCGGTCCTTAATTGTTCGGTAAAGCGAGTATCTGCATCACAAGCGATCCGCCGCAACGGTCCGCAATCGGCACCCATAACAGGTATAGCCGCCCAAACTCCTCAGGTACTCCACGAGTACCAATCCCCAAGTAACCAATAACCATGTACCCGCAACAGGTACCCCATAGGGTCTGCCCGAGTGCAGTCCCTTAGCACCTCGATCAACGATCGAGTTGTTATTACTCGCTTACACCGCCTAGCTGCGCTACTCCTCCCAAACCACCCACAACTCACGCCAAGAGGATCAATCACAACCATCCCAACTCATGCATAGCATAGCATATTTATAAAGTGAGTAGTAGGTAGCAAGGTAACAGGATAATAACAAAGGCAGTGCAGGTTTATCATGCGAGTAAAATAAAGCGCTAGCATACTAGTTGCATGTCTAATAGGTATTTCAGAGATGGTCGGGCGTGAACCTGGGCAAAGGTCTTCGTCCTCGTCAAAGCAGTTGTCGTAGTGGTCCGGCTCCTCCTGACTCTCCGGAGCTCCTAAGGTTGCGTGAAAATAAAATAAGACGCAACTACTAGCAAAAAATCTCTAAAACACCGACGAAAGAAGACTCAAATAACACCAAACTCTACACTAACACGTAGATCATGTTTTTAGAAAAATATAGAAACTGGTTTCATATTTTTCTGAGCTACGGTTGATTTATTATTAATTTTACAAGTTTAAATCATTTTCTGAAAATATTAAATAATTTCCGAAAAAGAAAACAGACAAAAAATTAGCCTGCTGACGTCAGCATGACGTCATGCTGACGTCAGCATGACGTCATGCTGACGTCAGCAGTGGGGTCCGCCTAGGATGACGTCAGCAGTGGGCCCTGCTAACGTCAGCGTTGACTGGTCAACGGTCAAGGTCAACGGGGTCAACGGGTCAGCTCTGGTCAGTGGGTCCCATGTGTCAGTGACTCACAAAGTATGACAAGTGGGACCCATATGTCAGCGCAGTTAAAAGAAAAAGAAAAAGAATTAAACGATGGCTGGGCTGGATTTGGGCCAAAAGTGACTGGGCCGGAAGAGTTTAGGGTGGTTAAACAGACTTAAACGCGCACATTAGGCCCACGAAGGGGTGGCTGTTGGATCTGGCCTGGTGGACTGAGTCCACGGTGCACCGTGAGATAGGTCCACGTGAACCGGGTGCATGGGATCGATCTGCGGTCGGTCGGGATCTTCTGCGGTGCTCGTGTGGCTGGCTTGGTGTGGTCCTCGGTGTGGCTTCGCCACGGCGCGACGCGAACGCGCGCGGCGCGCACTGGAGCACGCCGGCGGCGTCGGTCGGCGGCGGTTCTCGCCGGATGTGGCTCGGCTAGGCTCTAGATCGGCCGGGATAGCTTCGCTAGGGTTTGGCGAACACGATTGGGGTGGTCAAGGGCTCGGATTGGGTTCGGCTTGGCCCTCCCGACGCGAACAGCGGCGGCTCGGCCATGGATGCCGGCGAGCACGACGGCGGCACGGGTTTTTGGCTCAACTGCGCTCGTAAGGGGTCATGCGTGCGTGCGTGCGGCTCCAGCAGCTGCTGGGACGCAACTAGGTGCACACGCGCGGGCTCGTGGTCGCCCACGGCTGCGCGTGGCCTCGGCGTTCGCGCGCAGCGAGCAGAGCTCGGCCGCGGCGGCCTTGGCTGCGGGTAAAAGCGACGGCGGGTTGCAAGGGGTTAGCGGCTTAGGATCCTGCACAAGAGACGAGGCTCGAAGGCCGGCAACACAGAGAAAGGCTGGCTCGCGCGGCGGCGGAACTCGCCGGAGACAGAGAAGAAGGGGGAACTCGGCGGCGCTCACCTAGGGGTCTCGTCGAGGTACGCTGCAGCTCAGGGAAGGCTCGACGCGGTCCGGCGGTCCTCGTGCTCCTCCTCCCGTCCCTGGTCCGGCTCCCCTTCGGCGGCTCCACGAGCGGCGGCGATGGCTTCGGCGGCGGCGTTGCGGGGAAGGCGCTCCGGCTCTTCTCCTTGCTCCTTCCCCCGCTCAACCCCTTCCCCACCTCTCCTTGCACCTCACACCCCTCGCGAATTGGATCAGGAGTACCCCCGAGGGGCAGCGCGGCTTGGGGAAGAAGACGGCCGGCGGCGGGTTTTATAGGGGATAGGCGCTAGGGTTTCCGGGGCTTGAACGGCGAGATGGGGAGCTCGAGCGGCTGCGGACACGCGGCGCGTATCGGACGGGCCGCACGGAGCTCGGGTGGTTGGGGTCACGGGCGCGCGGCCGCGGGAGAGAGAGAGAGAGAGCGGCGAGAGGAAGACGATTGTCACACCCGGTTTTCCAAGGAAAACCAAGTGCGTTTCATACGTGCGCCAGGATCATGTTTACACACATATGATAGACAAAAGAGTGTAATATCGAAACACAATGTTCTAAATTACAAGAGATTTATGATAATATTAATATTACACTCTCGGAAGACACGAAGGTCTTTATCGCAGAACAAGCGATAGCTAAACGAAGCGTCTTCAGCTTCCATCTTCCACAGGCATCTTGACTGGGGGAAACGCAAGCCTCAGAACTCATCGTAGTCGCTGTAGTATTCTTCTCCATTTCCTTCTTCTGATTCAGCAATGGCAAGTGTGAGTACACCTAACTAGGTACTCAGCAAGCGGGGTGAAAATGCAAGGCCACAAGGATAGGCTATGGTTCACAGCAGTGAGCTTTTTAGAGTTGATCAAATTTTATTAGCAATTTCCTATTTACTAGATGTAATTTTATACCAACCCACTTAAGCATTTAAAAGAACATCTTTTTCCAAAACCCACGAATAAAACCACGATTTATATTCCATCTTTGAGTTTAATTATCATGTGAGGGTCCAAGCCGCTCTTGACCGTGAGCACGGCTGATATATCAGTTTTACACTCTGCAGAGGTTGTACACTTTCACCATAGCTCGTGTTCCCCATGTTGCCCGGGTTTGCAAGGCCCTTAAACACTTCCGAGGTGAGTGGCTAGGGGTCCACTTCGAAGCCTTTACCAAGGTATGCAAAAGTCCAACAACCCGCAAGAGTTATAGCTAGGGCGGTCCACAACCCTCCCTAATGGTCAGCACCTTAGCAAAGGCTGCTACCCCAAGAGGACCGGGCTGTACCCTTGCAACCCCAGACCCCCTCTGCTCCTTTCGGATAAGGCCATCAGTACAATCGCACACCTAATTACTTGGCTAAGGTCAGAGCCCATTTTGACACCATGGTTGCACTGTTTTCTTGGGTGGTTCTCCATGTTCCGATTAAATAAAAGTTCTCTTGCATTAACCGACACTTAATATTAAAGATATCGTGATCAACAATTTTATAAAGATTCATTTTAACCATTCCCAAGGTATTGCAACACTAAGCATATCTAACCCAAAAATATTATTTAAAACAGGGGTTGGTACAAGGGAGCATGGTAAAAGACTAGATAAATCCTTAAAAAGGTATTCCCATCATTTTAATGCAATAATAATAAATTTTAGTTTGACATGCAATTGTTTAGGATAAAAAGAATATGCGGGGAGGGCCACTTGCCTTGGTCTACAAAAAGATCTTCTTCTTCTTCGTAGAGTGGTTCTGGATCCGCGTCGACGGGCGACTCGGTTGCAACTGGCACGAGGTCTACGATCAACACAAATAAAACAATAAGAAAACAGTACATCAAACATTCTTAACAGACTAAAACAAGCATCTAAAACTAACAAGCTCGGAAAGACGAACCGATAGAACAGTACATCAAACATTCTTAACAGACTAAAACAAGCATCTAAAACTAACAAGGTCTCTTTTGCAAAATGGCCTCGGTTGACCGTTATTCAACCGGTTGACTTCGGTCAGATTGATCGTGGGCCGTTGGATGGGCATCGGACGGCCGATAGAAGGGGGCAGGTCGGGCGGCGGCGGGAACGCCGGCGTGCGGCGGCGCCAGGCCGGAAACTCGCCGGCGATGCTCGAAATCGAGCTACGGGCCTCGGTTTTGGGCGCGGATAGGTGCTACGGCTTCGGGAAGTGATGGCGAACATGATGTGGGTGCTCTCGTCGTGGATTGCGCAGTGGGGATGGCGATTCGTCGGCGAACAGAGGCGGGCGGCGGTGAACTCGCCGGAGTTCACCCGAACTCGGGGTTCCGGCCACGATTTCGACCGCGGAAAGGTCCTGGGTGTGGCTGGGAAGTTGGTGAACGTGTTCAGGGGGCTCTAGTCATTCAATTAGCTATGGTGGTGGTGTTCGTCGACGGACGGCGGCGGTGGAGCGCCGGCGAGAGCCGTCAGGGTACAAGCAGAGCGAAACAGAGAGCAAGAAGGGGATGGGGAGCGTCGTTACCACGGTGCGAAGGTCCTGGAGTGGAAGAAGAGGGCGGAGCGGTCCTGGAGCGGCGATCCGACGAGGCGACGGCGCTCGGCGGTGGCGGCGGCGGAAATTGGAGCGGCTCTGGGGGAATTGGGTGGCTCGAGGAATCGAAGAGGGTTCCTGGGGGCTTGGCCGGGGTATAAGTAGGGCGAAGAGGGGAGGGGGAGGGCTCGGTGCCGAGGGGAAGGGACGGGCCGGCCATTAATGGCGTGCGGAAGTGGAGAGGCTCGGTGGTGCGGCCGTTTCGGTGGGGGAGCGAGGGGTTGGAGTGGTGCAGCTGTTACTCGGGCTCGGTGGACGGGGAGAGGAAGAGGCGCGGGAGAGGGAGCGGCGCGGGGAGCTCGAGCGGCGCGGACGGCGGCGAGACAGGGGAGGGGCGTCGGGAGGTGGGGGGTGAGCCCGACAGGTGGACCCCACCTGTCGGCGGCGGCGTTGCAAACCAAATATGATGCACATGCACTTGTTGCTCCAAAATTATTTAAATGTTGTTTAAATATTTTTAGGCTCAAATTAAATTAAAAATTTAATTAAGTCCTTAGAAAAAAATAAATTAAACCAAGTTGCTATGATTTATTTGTGATGGAATTTTAGGGTGTTACAAATCCTACCCCCCTTAAAGAGAATCTCGTCCCGAGATTCACGAGGATTCGGAGAACAGCTGAGGGAACTCTTCCATAAGTTCTTCTTCTCTTTCCCAAGTGGCCTCATTTTCTGAGTGATTGCTCCATTGAACTTTGCACATTTTTATTATCTTGCTTCGTGTGACCCTCTGTGACTTGTCTAAGATTTTGATAGGATACTCCTTATAAGTCAAGTCATCCTTTACTTCTAAATCCTCCAGTGGTAAGTGCTCCACTCTAATTTCATTTGAGCACTTCTTCAGCTGTGATACATGGAACACATCATGAACTCCTGACAATCGAGCTGGTAATTCCAACCTATATGCCACTTCTCCTTTTCTTTCCAGTATTTTAAAAGGTCCGATAAAACGAGGTGATAACTTCCCTCTAACATTAAATCTTCGCAATCCTCTGATGGGTGACACTCTGAGATAAGCATAATCTCCTTCCTCGAATACCACTTCTCTTCTCTTAGGATCAGCGTAACTCTTTTGGCGTGACTGTGCGGTTTTAAGATCCTCCCGAATTATCTCGACTTGTCTTTCCGCTTCCTTTATAATTTCTGGTCCGAAGAGTTGACTTTCACCCGTTTGATTCCAGTACAAGGGTGTTCTGCATTTTCTTCCGTACAAGGCTTCAAACGGTGCCATTTTGAGACTAGATTGATAGTTGTTGTTGTAAGCAAACTCCGCATATGGTAAACTTTTGTCCCAACTAACTCCATGCTTTAAAGCACAAGCTCTTAACATATCTTCCAATATCTGATTCGTCCTTTCAGTTTGACCATCAGTCTGTGGGTGGTATGCTGAGCTGAAATTCAATTTCGTATCTAATGACTCATGTAGCTTCTTCCAAAAACGTGATGTAAACTGAGTGCCTCGATCTGACACTATCTTTTTAGGAACTCCATGCAAACACACAATTCGTGACATGTACAACTCTGCTAGCCTGGCTCCTGAGTAAGTGGTTTTAACTGGTATAAAATGTGCAACTTTGGTTAACCTGTCCACGATAACCCATATGGAATCATAACCATCGCGTGTACGAGGTAAACCTACAATGAAATCCATACCAATTTCTTCCCATTTCCACTCAGGTACTTTCAGTGGTTGCAGCAAACCGGCTGGTCTCTGATGTTCTGCTTTTACCCTTTGACATATGTCACACAGGGCGACATGAGCTGCGACATCTCTTTTCATTCCGTACCACCAATATTTCTGTTTTAAATCTTGGTACATCTTGGTACTACCAGGGTGAATAGAGTATGCCGAATCATGAGCTTCTCTCAGTATAGTCTCACGTAGGCGATCGTCTTCTGGCACACATATCCTGTTTCTGAACCATATGGTTCCCTGATCATCTTTCTTAAAATCGGGAACTTTTCCTGAATCAATCAACTTTTCGTATTCCTTAATCTTTTCATCTGTCAACTGCCCTTTTCTGATTTCCTGTTCAAGTGTCGATTCGACCTCCAAGGTCATAGATTCACTCTGGGCTACGATTCCTAAGTTGAGCCGTGCCATTTCCCAACATAATTCTTGCGGTTTCAACTGAGCTATAAGCATGTTTGCCTGACTCTTCCGACTCAAAGCATCTGCCACAACATTAGCTTTACCGGGGTGATACTGAATTTCCAAGTCATAGTCCTTGATTAATTCCAGCCATCTGCGCTGTCTAAGATTGATATCCTTCTGAGTGAAGATATACTTCAAGCTCTTATGGTCGGCAAAGATCTGACACTTGTTACCAATCATGTAATGTCTCCAGATTTTCAGCGCGTGTACAACGGTGGCCAATTCTAGATCATGTGTTGGATAATTCTGTTCATGTTTCCTCAGTTGTCTGGAAGCATAAGCCACTACTTTTCCTTCTTGCATTAGAACACAACCAAGGCCTTGACGCGAAGCATCACAATATACGTCAAACCCTTTGTGAATGTCTGGCATTATCAGCACAGGGGCAGTAGTCAATCTTTTCTTCAATTCTTCGAAACTAGCTTGGCATTTATCATTCCATTTGAATTCTTTTCCTTTCTCTAGCAAGGTTGTAAGCGGTTTCACGATCTTCGAAAAGCCTTCAATAAATCTGCGGTAGTAACCTGCCAATCCGAGAAAACTCCTGATCTTAGACACATTCTTCGGAGGGTTCCAGTTCAACACATCCTGAACTTTACTCGGATCCACTGCTATTCCTCCGTCAGTGATAACATGACCAAGAAATGAAACTTCCTTTAACCAAAAGTCACACTTGCTGAACTTAGCATACAACTGATGTTCTCGAAGTCTCTGTAATACAAGTCTTAAATGCTCCTCGTGTTCTTCCTCATTCTGAGAGAATATCAAAATGTCGTCAATGAACACTACTACAAACTTGTCCAAATAATCCATGAACACCTTGTTCATCAAATACATGAAGTATGCCGGGGCATTTGTCAATCCGAACGACATGACAGTAAACTCATACAACCCATATCTGGACGTGAAAGCTGTCTTGGGAATGTCCTCCGGACGAATTCTCAATTGATGATATCCCGATCGCAGATCTATCTTAGAAAACACTTTTGCACCTCTCATCTGATCAAACAGATCCTCGATCCTAGGCAAGGGATATTTGTTTTTGATGGTGACCTCATTAAGAGATCGATAGTCTACACACATCCTTCTAGAGCCATCTTTCTTGTCTACGAAGAGAGTGGGGGCTCCCCATGGTGATGAACTAGGACGGATGAATCCTTTTCTTAACAATTCTTCTATTTGTTTCTTAAGTTCTGCCAAGTCTTTGACATCCATTCTATATGGCCTTTTAGATATGGGAGCAGTACCAGGTAAAAGTTCAATGCTGAATTCAATATCTCGGTCAGGTGGCATACCTGGTAAATCATCTGGAAATACATCCGGATATTCGTTCACGATTTTGATATCTTCCAGAGTCTTGCCTTCCATAGAATTTACTGTCCCGCCTTCTGTCGATGAGGGAGTTGCCACATACTCAATTCTGTCTCCGTTAGGACTGGTTAAGAGTACTGACTTCTTTCGGCACTGAATAGATCCATCCCACTGGTGTAACTAATCCATTCCCAGAATTATATCTATTCCCCAAGACTTTAGAACTACCAGATCAGCTGGGAAATCTACTCCCATGATGTTAAGAGTCACTTGTGGGCATAATAAACTGGCTTGCATTTCTCCGCCGGGAGTACTAACTAATAATTGCTTTTTCATAGCCCTCATGGTCATGCCATGTTTTGCCACAAATGGTTCAGTAATAAATGAATGTGTTGCTCCAGAATCGAATAAAATTGTTGCAGGTATGGAATTGACAAGGAACGTACCAAGTACAACTCCTGGAGCTTCTTGGGCTTGTTCGGCGGTCACATGGTTCACCCTTCCACGAACAAAGTTCCGCTGAGCCCTGTTGCCTTGTGCACTTGAGCTTCCTGGACGAACCTGTGACGATGGTTTCTCAGTCCTCTGTTCGTTGCCTCTCTGTGGAGTATGCATTCCACGCTGAGGACAGCTGTTAGCATAGTGTCCCAATTCTCCACATTTGAAACACCCATTTGGCTGTACTGGAGCATTGTTTCTCACAGGAGCGCCTGTGGCATTGTTTGGGCGGGGAGTAGCTGAGTTGTTGTTCGTCCGATTCTGCTGAGGATTCGGAGTGCGGGGTAATTGCTGATTAAAGCGTTGTGGCTGCTGAAATGAACGTTGCAGCTGCATGTTTTGTGGATAACTTCTATTCTGTCCACCAGAGTGAAAGTAGGAACCCTGAGAGGAACTGTAGCGGGGGCGAGTGTTACTGCTAGACTGTCCCTGGAACTTCCGTTTGTGTTCACCAATTTCCTTGCGCTTGCTTTCCAGGCCAATAGCTTTATTCAGAAGGGTCTGGAAATCTGGGAAGATGTGACTCTGCAACTGATAATTGAGCGGCCCTATAAGACCATCCAGAAATCGTTCCTGTCTCTTGGCATCAGTGTTGACCTCCTCAGGTGCATAGCGAGATAACTGGGTGAATTTGTCCAGGTACTCGCTGACTGACATGTTGCCTTGCTTCAGTGCGAGGAACTCCTTCTGCTTTAACTTCATAACTCCAGAGGGGATATGATAAGCTCTGAAGCTATTCCTGAACTCCTGCCAAGTGATGTTCTGTGGTGCGGCATGTGCAGCGGTGTATGCATCCCACCAGTTAGCCGCTGGCCCTTCGAGTCTGCCTGCAGCATATAGCACCATTTCACGATCGGTGCACTGTGTCATTTCCAGCTTCCTGGTGACAACTTTTAGCCAGTCATCAGCATCCAATGGATCTGATGAGTGAGAATAAGTGGGCGGACGGTGGCTCATGAATTCCTTATGCTTGTCCCTGGGCGGTGGTGGTGCTGGTGCTGGTTGTGGTGGCTGGTTCTGTTGTGCTTGCAAGTTTTGTACTATTGCAGCGAGATTCTGCAGCAGTTGAGTCTGAGCAGCCAGAAACTGTTGCATAGCTGGATCCATTGGTAAGTTTGGTGGGGGAGGTGGTGCTTGATTCCTTTGACTTGCAATATGAGCGTGTATCACTGGTGGAATATCTTGTCCTCCTCCTGACCTGGTGTTTACCATCTGAGTGTTAGTGAAAAGTATCTCAGATAAGAACTGAACAGATAAAAACGAGTAACGCAAAAGCATAAGGGGGCTAAGATTAATTAATTAAACTAATTATTTAATTAACGCAGTTGTGGCCATCACTCCACAAAAGCATCCAGTCATCACAAAGATCCAACTCAACCATGTTTTCAACCATCTAACACTATTACATCGCATCGTCCTCGCAGGAACGGAATTATTAACAAAATAAAAAGGGTAGACATCTAAAAACTCCTAGCCAAGACTAGTGGTAGCTCCTGGGGTGCCGTAGCGAAGCTTCTTGCGCGGAGGGGAAGACGTGGTGCAGTGCTGAACCATCTCCTCGGGAGGTGCCTGTCCTGCAAGCTGAGCCTCGAGCTGCGCGATCTTGGCCTGAGCGTCCTGGAGCTTCCCGTGCAGTCCCTCGATCTCGGAGGTGGCTCCCTCCAAGTCGGTGTTGAGCGCAGCAGTGACCCGAGCAAGGACGTCCACACGGTCGTCTCCGGTCTGAGAAGCGGGTACCACCGTGTCCTCTGTACCCACAGGTCGGCTGGGTACGTGGCGGAAGTCGGAGTAGTACAGCTGGTCGCGGAAACGGTAGCTATAGGAGTAGAGTGCTCTCCTGGCGGCGTCCTCGGTGGAGAAGGGAACACAGCTGTAGTGCGTCGAACGGATCCTCCATCCGGAAGCCTCTGGCTGAGGTACCCGGACGTGTACCTGTGCTGTTTAGTAGTCCTCCAGGCCGGGCTCCTCGAAGTGCTCGACCACGTACTGAGGCTTTAGAGTGAACTCTAAAAACCCCAGTAGCTCCTCCAGCAGTCTGCAGAACTGCCCGGTACCACCCAGCGAAGCGTGAAGGTGGTACTCCGGACCACGCTGGCGGGGCTCCTCTGGATCCTCCTCGTCGTTGTTGTTGTCGTTCTCCTGGTCGTCGACCTCCACGTCGGGGTCATCCCCGTCACTGGGCTCCTCCTCGTCGCTGTCGTCCCCAGAGTCGTCTGGGTCACCTCCAGCAGCGTCCGGTGCAGGGTCGCCGGCAGCAGGAACAGCTGGTGGAATCACCATGTCTCCGTCGGCGTCCACCTCGAGCACAGTGCCGTCGTAGAGCTGAGGCGGCTCCTCCTCCTGTGCCTCTGCCTGTGCCTCTGCCTGCGCCTCAGGCAGTACCTGAACCGGGACCTCCTCAGCAGGTGCCTCCACAGGGTGCTGGGGAACTGACGGTCCAGCAGGGCGCAAACCTCCGGTGACAGCACGAGCGGTCTGAAACTCACGAACCATCTGACAAGGAAAAGAAAACTGACTCAGTATAGAATAAATCAAAATGATGAAATCTTTTAGTAAAAAGAAATAATATAAATTAGATTTTTATGTGAAAATAGGGGAATTTTGAAAGATGACATGGCTTTCTAGATGTGGAGTCCTTAATTTCCGACCAGTTCTAACTTAAGGCTGCGTCCTACAGTCAACACTGCTCTGATACCACTCCTGTCACACCCGGTTTTCCAAGGAAAACCAAGTGCGTTTCATATGTGCGCCAGGATCATGTTTACACACATATGATAGACAAAATAGTGTAATATCGAAACACAATGTTCTAAATTACAAGAGATTTATGATAATATTAATATTACACTCTCGGAAGACACGAAGGTCTTTATCGCAGAACAAGCGATAGCTAAACGAAGCGTCTTCAGCTTCCATCTTCCACAGGCATCTTGACTGGGGGAAACGCAAGCCTCAGAACTCATCGTAGTCGCTGTAGTATTCTTCTCCATTTCCTTCTTCTGATTCAGCAATGGCAAGTGTGAGTACACCTAACTAGGTACTCAGCAAGCGGGGTGAAAATGCAAGGCCACAAGGATAGGCTATGGTTCACAGCAGTGAGCTTTTTAGAGTTGATCAAATTTTATTAGCAATTTCCTATTTACTAGATGTAATTTTATACCATCCCACTTAAGCATTTAAAAGAACATCTTTTTCCAAAACCCACGAATAAAACTGCGATTTATATTCCATCTTTGAGTTTAATTATCATGTGAGGGTCCAAGCCGCTCTTGACCGTGAGCACGGCTGATATATCAGTTTTACACTCTGCAGAGGTTGTACACTTTCACCATAGCTCGTGTTCCCCATGTTGCCCGGGTTTGCAAGGCCCTTAAACACTTCCGAGGTGAGTGGCTAGGGGTCCACTTCGAAGCCTTTACCAAGGTATGCAAAAGTCCAACAACCCGCAAGAGTTACAGCTAGGGCGGTCCACAACCCTCCCTAATGGCCAGCACCTTAGCAAAGGCTGCTACCCCAAGAGGACCGGGCTGTACCCCTGCAACCCCAGACCCCCTCTGCTCCTTTCGGATAAGGCCATCAGTACAATCGCACACCTAATTACTTGGCTAAGGTCAGAGCCCATTTTGACACCATGGTTGCACTGTTTTCTTGGGTGGTTCTCCATGTTCCGATTAAATAAAAGTTCTCTTGCATTAACCGACACTTAATATTAAAGATATCGTGATCAACAATTTTATAAAGATTCATTTTAACCATTCCCAAGGTATTGCAACACTAAGCATATCTAACCCAAAAATATTATTTAAAACAGGGGTTGGTACAAGGGAGCATGGTAAAAGACTAGATAAATCCTTAAAAAGGTATTCCCATCATTTTAATGCAATAATAATAAATTTTAGTTTGACATGCAATTGTTTAGGATAAAAAGAATATGCGGGGAGGGCCACTTGCCTTGGTCTACAAAAAGATCTTCTTCTTCTTCGTAGAGTGGTTCTGGATCCGTGTCGACGGGCGACTCGGTTGCAACTGGCACGAGGTCTACGATCAACACAAATAAAACAATAAGAAAACAGTACATCAAACATTCTTAACAGACTAAAACAAGCATCTAAAACTAACAAGCTCGGAAAGACGAACGCTTGGACACCAAGAACGCTAAAAACGGAGCTAGGACGGAAAAGATATGGCCAAAACAAGTTTTTAGGGACTTGCTGGCAAGAAAACTAAATTTCCAGGGGCTAAACTGAAGAAAAACAGGGGCTAAAACATAAATACGCATTAAACCCGAGGGCTAACGCGCAAAAGAACAGGGGCTGGACTTCGGGATACAAAAACAGAGAAGTTTGGGGTGCTTTCTGTAAAATTCAGGACCTAAATCTAATTATTTTTGAACTAATCAGGACGGCGGGTTAATTTCAGAGAAAGGTAGGGTCTCTTTTGCAAAATGGCCTCGGTTGACCGTTATTCAACCGGTTGACTTCGGTCAGATTGATCGTGGGCCGTTGGATGGGCATCGGACGGCCGACAGAAGGGGGCAGGTCGGGCGGCGGCGGGAACGCCGGCGTGCGGCGGCGCCAGGCCGGAAACTCGCCGGCGATGCTCGAAATCGAGCTACGGGCCTCGGTTTTGGGCGCGGATAGGTGCTACGGCTTCGGGAAGTGATGGCGAACATGATGTGGGTGCTCTCGTCGTGGATTGCGCAGTGGGGATGGCGATTCGTCGGCGAACAGAGGCGGGCGGCGGTGAACTCGCCGGAGTTCACCCGAACTCGGGGTTCCGGCCACGATTTCGACCGCGGAAAGGTCCAGGGTGTGGCTGGGAAGTTGGTGAACGTGTTCAGGGGGCTCTAGTCATTCAATTAGCTACGGTGGTGGTGTTCGTCGACGGACGGCGGCGGTGGAGCGCCGGCGAGAGCCGTCAGGGTACAAGCAGAGCGAAACAGAGAGCAAGAAGGGGATGGGGAGCGTCGTTACCACGGTGCGAAGGTCCTGGAGTGGAAGAAGAGGGCGGAGCGGTCCTGGAGCGGCGATCCGACGAGGCGACGGCGCTCGGCGGTGGCGGCGGCGGAAATTGGAGCGGCTCTGGGGGAATTGGGTGGCTCGAGGAATCGAAGAGGGTTCCTGGGGGCTTGGCCGGGGTATAAGTAGGGCGAAGAGGGGAGGGGGAGGGCTCGGTGCCGAGGGGAAGGGTCGGGCCGGCCATTAATGGCGTGCGGAAGTGGAGAGGCTCGGTGGTGCGGCCGTTTCGGTGGGGGAGCGAGGGGTTGGAGTGGTGCAGCTGTTACTCGGGCTCGGTGGACGGGGAGAGGAAGAGGCGCGGGAGAGGGAGCGGCGCGGGGAGCTCGAGCGGCGCGGACGGCGGCGAGACAGGGGAGGGGCGTCGGGAGGTTGGGGGTGAGCCCGACAGGTGGACCCCACCTGTCGGCGGCGGCGTGAGAGAAGAAGGGAGGGGGAGGCGGCTTGGGCCGCAGTTGGGCCACAAGCAGGAGCGGGCCGCGCGCGAGAGGAGAAAGAGAGGGGAGAAAGGAGTGGGCCGCAAGGGCAGCTGGGCCGAAAAGAGAGGGAGAGAGACGGGCTGGGCCAGGGAGAGAAAGAGAGTTTGAGAGAAAGTTTAGGGGCGAAAACTGGACTTTTTCATGATTTTGAAATTCACACACCAATCAAACGAAATACATGCAAACCAAATATGATGCACATGCACTTGTTGCTCCAAAATTATTTAAATGTTGTTTAAATATTTTTAGGCTCAAATTAAATTAAAAATTTAATTAAGTCCTTAGAAAAAAATAAATTAAACCAAGTTGCTATGATTTATTTGTGATGGAATTTTAGGGTGTTACAACGATGACGCGGGGGAGAAGAAAAGGCTGACAGGCGGGGTCCGCCTGTCAGTGGAAGAGAGGGACGCGGCGGGGACGCGGTGCAGGGGCTGGGCCGTGCTGGCCCGAAAGGCCGAGCAGGCCGGCTGGTTGGTTGGCTTGGGGAGAAGAGTTAAGGGGTGTTAGATGGACTTTGGTTTTGGGATTTGGCCCACGAACTGTTAGAAATGGTTAACAATTAGTTTGGCCAATTAGTATTTGAATTCAAATCTAGAATTTGAATTCAAACCAACCAAAAATCCAAATAAATCCAAATAACTCCAAATCACACTATTTCATCCTTAGCACTTCAAATTGATTTTAAATTTGAATTTAAATTGCCTTAGAATTTAGGGAGCAAATAGAAGACACTCTTATATGTTTGTTTGCATGCACACAATTCCACCAAAAATTTTTAAATTCGAATTTTTGCACTCAACAAAACCTATAGGAATTTTTGGGTTGTTACGGTGCATGCAATAGATGCGCGGGTTACGCAAATGTAACCAGCCAAAGAACAGGGGAGCTTGAACCCATGAACAAGAAAGTTGGATCCACAGTAGCAAGGTGCGGCCGAATCTATTTGCCGTCTTGCAGAAGAAAATTAAGGTGACCATTACGAAACACTATCTATCGGCAAATCTCAAGTTAGTGCAGTAGATAGCTTTGCCGATGGCATGGAGGCCAACAACTAAGGACTTGCGATCAGCGAGAAGGTACACTGTCCTCATGACAAGAACTCAGATCTGAGAGGTTTGATTTTACGTCAATAGTAATGACCAGCTATTATTAAATTCTCTTTCATCAATCATAAGCAGCCTATACTTTGTCTCACAATGCATTAAGATTTGGGTTGCAATGACTATGTGCCATTGTGGTCTAGGCAACCAAATAGACTCTGGGCAAAGTGGTTCGTAGTCACGGCCGTACTGAATTATAAACAGACATATTTACAAGTATGACCTGCAGCTATATGATTGGTATGATCAATATTAATCCTGTGCTCTCTTACAGAGAACAACCAAATGTTGGATGCTACAATGTGTGTTTCTATAGCTAACAAGCAAAGTGACACAAGATAAGCAGTTTGCATATTTCATCATCAGTAACTCTATTATTGCTGGGCATTATTTAATAGAAGTCTTGCATATATTATCTTTCTATCAGATCATACATTACGTACTGTACATGTGTGAAAATTGTTGACAATACAAACCAATCTATTAGATTCAACAAAATCTGCACTTCAGTAGAAGAAACATGAGTACATATATGCATGAATCCTACCCACAAGACTATTAGTCCTCATCAAGTGTAGATAGTAATCTATGTTTCAAAATCTTGCTATTATTAATAGAGACACTTTTGGAGCCTCCACACTAATTCTTATGACACGTGCTAGAAAAGAAAGATAACCCCCTTCCAAAAACCATAATTATTTGATCTTCAATAATACGGTAGACTCAAATCATCATTGATAGTACTAGCCATCAGATCTATTATGTATTCTATAAAACTACCTTTCTCTGTCATTGTAAAAATAATCTAAATTAACCCCTAAATATTTATCTAAACTACTCTCCTCTACTATTATGAACAACCTCAATTAACCCCCTAATATTCATCTAAATTACCCACCTATGCGGCTATGCCATTATAAAAATAATATAAAGAACCCACCAAAATTTGTATCTAAGATATCAACATCTACCATTATTTGCCATTAGTAAAAAAACTTAAATGAATCCATGAATCCGTGTCTCAGTACCTATGCCCGTCATTAAAACATATCCCAAAGGACACTAATATATGATTACGAATTACCTATTTTTGTCACTGTTAATATAGAAAATACTAACTGAAAGTATACACGATAAGTTACCATGCAGCCGATGTATGCGATAAGTGATAAGAATATTGATTTTTATTGTTAAATACATAGTTCAAGCTAATGATACAACTAAATATATGGCAAACAAATAAGGAGGTGCAATGCATAGTAAAAAAAATAATGAATGTGGATAAAAAGGTGTACATTGATTGCTGACTAATGTGTATCATGACGGGATAAAGATAACGATAATATTAGTGTGCATGTACGGGTATTGTGTTAGAAAATATAAAATAATAATGATAAAAAGAATACGATAAGAAATTTCGTATTGGCCATGGATCCAGATTTTTTTGTGAATTTCTAATACGTATATGTCTCAAAATCAATCGCCCGTGCGAGAGCACGGGTTGATGGACTAGTCAAAATAATATGTGGCAGCCGGTTGTTGGGTGCTTTAAGGTAGGACGCAAGTGAATTTTAAGATCTAAATGCATTTATGTCTTGAACAGTTTATTCGTTTCCGAAACATATGTATATTAATGCAATAAAATAAGATCACATATGTATATATTATACCTTTTTATTTTTTAAATCAACATTCACGACATATTGCTTCAACTTTTCCACCTAAAATGTTGAATTAGGCTATTAGAATTATGAAACTAAGTTTGTAAAAATATTGAATCTAATATTTTTCAAATATTGATTACATTTATATTGGCTTGCTTATGCGACGGACCTCTTAGGCGACAACTAGGAACATTAAAGTTGAAAATGTTGAAGCTGTTCATTCAGATTGTTGAGCAAAATTTAAACAAATGTTGAATCCATAATGTAAAATATTTACTATATCCATTTAGAAAAAAATAAAAAGGATTAGAGAAAGTCACGACTCACATAAGCCTCAGCGTGAGAGAAAAAAATTCCACATCAATAACCGGACGCAGACAAATAAAATGCATAGGCAGGAAAGACGTGGTTGCTAATTGAGTTTATTGGCCTTTTAAAGCTAATTTAGTTATCTAGCTTTCGTTCGTTATATAGGAGCCCCACGTTACGCTCCTTATTTTTATTTTTATTTTTATTCTCTTCGCAACGATATTTTCTATTTTCTTCGCAATATTTTTTCTTCCTTCTCGGTAGGCCAAATATATTTTTTCGGATACACCATTAGAAAGACAGCAGTTTAGTTGAGAAGAAACAACATCGAATGTGATGAGAAAAAGAATGTTCACGGTGTTCGACAACATGACTTCACATCGCATACGTGACGCACAATGGCCCTCGTGACGGAGGAGCCGTACTCCTGTCAATTTTGGAGGATATAAATATTTGTCACTTTCTTAAATGCACTATCCCCGTATCGACAGGCGATTCACAGTGGTCCATAGTCCATGGTTTTTCTCAAAGTTCTAGCCTTCTAGGTGAAGCTGAGCACACGCCACGAGAGCAGCATACATGTCACACTCGATTTTAGTGAGAAACCCACTGAAATACTGTAAACAGTGTATAACAAACATCACAAGTGAAATAGTATAAACATAAATAGAATTATAGTATCATTATTACACTTCATGATATAAGTCTTTAACGAAAATAAAGCGAATAATTAGCCGCCACATGCAGCTGACTGGTGAACACTTGTGCCTACAAGTCTTGGAAATCCTTTGGAAACTCCTCGAATCCCCTTGGACTGAAAACTTACTGAAGTGAGGATTGTAAAGATTATTATACTTATGATTAGTACTTAGAAAGTGTAAAGAAAAATAAATGACATGCTAGGCTTTTCAAGGATAAAGCTTGCTGAGAAGGCGTAATAACATTTAGCATTATAGTTGGTCAACATTATAGCAATTAATTAACAAATCAAGTATATACCAACCCAATTAAGCAACAAATAAGATAAGCATCATCATATAAATAAAAGAACATCAATATACTATCATCTTTGAGTAATTCATAATGCGAGGGTTCAGGCCGCTCTTGACCTTGAGCAGCTTTCACCATAAATCATGTTTCAAATATTGCACGGGTTTGCAAGGCCCTTAAACGCTTTCAAGGTGAGTGACTAGAGATTCACTACAATCCCTTTACAAAGATACTCTAATAACTGACAACTCACTAAGGTTGCATGACCAAAAAAAGTATAAACCTCCCTAGTGATTTCAGTATCTAAGCAAAACATACTATTCAAGAGGAGCAGGTTATACCTCATCAAATTCTCCCGGTCTTGCCCTGTCATTAAAACTATCACAAACTAATATACCTAATTAATTAGCCAAGATCAGAGCTCGTTAATCTTGTGGTTGTACTATTTTTCTCTGTGGTCCCTCCATGTTCCATTTAGCATAGGCAGTCTTGTATCAATGCAACAATAGCATGAACATAGGGTAAACAAGATTAACAATTGGATCTAAATTTCACCATAACCAAGTTTAAGCGATTAAGCAAGTTTCTACCCAACATAAGCAAAAGCAATCCAGATATAACAAGGACATGGTAAAAAGACTAGGCAAATCTTTAGTATAGGACCCATCAAAATTATTGCATTGCAGAAAATTAAATGTGTAGCTTTGATCGTTGTAATGGTATCCCAAAGAGATGGTAAAAATACACTTGCCTTCTCCTAGTCACAGTTGTTGCTGAAAGTCTTCCTCGTAATGCTGCTCATAATCCTCAAACCCAACATGACTTCTATACGCATCACACAAGTACATACAAAAGCACCACATAATAAAATAATAAAATAGTAAATAGAACAAAACAATGCTTTAAGACTAATATATACATTACTAGGATCACATGAGCTAAATAGTCACTTAAATCAAATCTAAAGTGAATGATATGGCTAAAATGAGATTCTAGAGACCTACTTGTAAAATTTTAAAAGTTTCAAAGGCTACTGACGAAAATAGAGGACTAAACCATAATTACATATAAAACTATAGAGGCTAACATATAAAAACACATAACAGGATGACGCGAACTAGTATTCAAAAGATAAATAAATGACCTAATTGTAATTAATTTTACAACGTGAGTGGACCACGAGTTGAATCGATCCAAATCGAGGGCCTCTTTAACAAAAAAGGCTAAGGCAGCCAGGAGCTGACCAGTGTTTCCTGGCTGTTGGTCAAATGACTCATACGATTGTTGGCAGTTGGGGAATTTGGTTTGCTGGCCGCACCTCCGCATGGTTGTGCCGCTCGATCCATGGCATAAGTTTGTTGGACTTGGGTCAACCTAGAGTTAGGAAGCTTGGTTTGTAATGAGGACATCACCACCAATGATACAACCACGCCATCTGCTCCTTTCATTGCTGGTCCGATTACCCGTGCGCGTGATAGACAACTTAATCATCCGATGAGTTCACTCCTGAGTTCATGTTCATCATATTTAGATTGTGGATACCCATGCACTCTTGTTTTGCTAAGGAATCATGGAAAGGACCGAGAAGGAAACGGATTCGCGCGGGCTGGATTCGGACTGCAGAAATGCATCGACTTGTGATGGACGTCATGGTCACATACAGACTCGGATTGGGGCGTTCAAGTACTTCATGGAAAGCTTAACAAGTATACTTTCCAACGGATCTGACCTGGCATATGTATCGGTTCGGAGTCGGCCACAATCGTCTATTTTATACCGAGATATTTTCTGTCCATGATGCCGCGTCATCTTATGTTGGCCCAATGGGCCGTGTATCAAGTTGAGTCCATTATGGACACATCCTAGGGTTCGAGCACGAGCCTAGCACCCTGTGGTCATCCTCCCTTGTCTTATACCCCTTAGCCGCCGCCAAGAACACTCTGATTTTGTTTAGATCAAGTTTAGCCTTTGCTACTTACTTGTAAGCACGCGTGCTGGTCCAGCCCACCGTCTTCGAGTCTTCGGAACCCCACTTCATTTGTGATTGAGGTTGAGATTGAAACACTTCATTTACATCTAGAAAATTCAGTACTTGTACCATACTTGTTCTTGCTAGTTCTTCAATTACTTGCAGGACAGGTGCCCTAGCGCCCGGGTGACGCGCTCCAACAAGGTCGCGAAATTTCTAGGAGGTGGTGTATTGGTTGCTAAGGCGCAACGTCCATTGGAAGGCTGTAGTCGGGCCATGAACGTCGTCTCCTCCAATCGAGTTATCCCCCACGCCTCTCATCGAAAGATCGGGCGTAAACCCTAGCGGGTTCCCATCAGTTTGCGATGAGGTTCGATCCTACAACATTAGGAGCGAACGACAAACTTACCAATGAGGTCCTAGATGGTTGATTGGGCCCGGAAGGGCACATATGTTGATGTCACACTAGACATAGTGGGGAAGGTTAGGATCGATTCAAGGCAGAAAAAGGGAAAACGACGTGCTCATCGGCTTCCTTACCTCATCACAGAACTCCTCAACGACTTCACGTTAAAGAAAAGGCACCGGACACTAAGGTTGACTTCGGTGGTAGCTATTGGTTCGAGCTCGAGCAACTAGGGTTCGGGCGAGAGGGCTTGGATACAGATGGGATTGGTTTCAAGGCCGCGTAGCATGCTTATATATAGGCTGGGGAACACATGCCTTGGTGTGCGTACCAAGTCGGGACCAAGGACATGAGTCCCGGTCATACGCGGCAGGCCGGAGCTCATGGATGAGAGGGGGGCCCCAATAGTCAGAGAGAGAGGGTGAGTTGGGCTGTGCGGTTGGCTCGGCCCAAGGACGAGTGAGGGATATGGGCTGGAAGATTGGAAGGGGAGGTGAGCCGGGGTTGGTTGGCCTTGGCCTAGAAGCTGTCGTAGAAAAAAAAACTGAAAGAGGAATGGGAAAACGGGCCATGCTGAGAGTTCATGGGCCAAATGGAACTTGGGCTAGGCAACTCTCGAAGGAAACAAACAAATGCTATTTCAACTCGGATCTAGATAGAATCTAAATTCAAATTAAAACAATATCAATACAAAAATCAATGCACCAGCATAAAATGCACAATACACTTATTATGCTAAAATTAATTAAATGATATTTAATTATTCAAATACATACAAAATTCCAATTAAACCCTAGAAATTTGTTTAAAACTCAAATAAACCATAGAAAATTGTAATAATTTAATGTGATGAAAATTAGGTGTTACAATACACAGTATCAAAGAGAATCAATATATATCACTCTATCAGATTACACTGCATGGTATCGCAATACCCACAATCCCACACGTCTTGTTCCATACAGACTATTAGAATGTTACCGATGCACAGATGCAGCACACGAACGAGCACGCGTTGACAATTGCAGAGCAGCAGAGGATCTCGTTCCTCCAAATACCCAGCATGCCACACCATGATTCTTTATCTGAAGATCCTTTGCCAAAGGCATTACGAGCTTCCACTATCTTGTCGAAGTTCATTAATAATAGGTTCGAATGAATGTACAGCCAGATCCAACATGCTTGACTAAACGGCCAAGAGAAAACCAGGGTTGGGCAAGAGAAAACCAGGGTTTCCTCAAAACCGAAGGTGGAGAGCACGCAGCTATAATCATCCATTACTTTGTTCTTCCATCTCAGGAGATTGCGTCTGCTAATTAAGTCAAT
Source organism: Echinochloa phyllopogon (assembly GCA_033239725.1). NCBI lineage: Eukaryota > Viridiplantae > Streptophyta > Magnoliopsida > Poales > Poaceae > Echinochloa > Echinochloa phyllopogon. The sequence continues at coordinate 12,863,822 of BTCW01000015.1, read as the reverse complement.
TTCCTAAGAGAAGCTAGAAAATATTGTAGCGCCCCTGCAGTAGGATTTTACATCCATTTGAACACAGGAGAGGCATGCATCCTTTCAGTTGACTATATGCCTTCTTTGTGCTAAAGACAGATGAGCCCCAAATGTATGACCAAACATTAAAAGCTACAGGTTTAGCTGCAAGGCGCCCTGGACCAAATCTCGAAGGTCAGCCAATTGCACTGAGGCAACAGGTAAAATTGGACCGCGAAAATTTGCACGAGCATCCTGTGTCAAAAACTTTCCATGACCAAATCTAGAAGGTTGTACATAAATCCATGCCGTTTGATAAAATCAAATAGAAATATTCATGGGACACATCCAATTCATTCCTTTATGTCAAAAACTTTATTTGTCCTGTATCCTTGAGCCTATGAAATCATGCAAATGTTAATTTTTGACAAACACATTTGTCCCAGTGGCGGACCCAGGATTTTTCTAAAGCCTGGGCGAATATAGCGACCAATAATAAGTTCACACAAGTATTTTGACTACTAATGTAAGCAAACCTATATCTCTAATTTATCTAGTACTTCTTATAGTTTAATTTTATTTTTAGTTTTTTTAATTATGTACCAGCTTCACTACGCGGATTCTTTATGTAAAAGAAAACGCCTCATTCCTGAATGAACCACAGATAAGCTAGTAAGGTAAGATGAAGATGAGTTCCAATGATCTATCAATCTAGTATAATTATTCACTAAAAATTAAGAGAAGAATCAGATATTCAGTTGCAAGTCTCGCTAACCTACTGGTCTTCCTATCTACAATCAAGAGATCAATTCGTTTGAGATCAAAATGTTGCAAACGCCAGTGGCAAAATGCCGCACTAGCTTGCGCATGCGCTCAAACATGTCTAGTCGCTGGGCATCGGCTGCGGCTAGCACTCCTCTCTCGATGCACCCGCACAGGCCACAGATACAATTTCTCGATTCGGAACTGAAATTGTCGCGCCGCAAACAATATCTTCACTGGCGCGCTCAGCAAGGAGCCTGGGCGATTGCCCAGGCTCGCCGGGCCTTGGGTCCGCCCATGATTTCTCCCAATAACTATGTTGCCACTCAATCAGCCAAATCATAATCAATATCCTTAATGGGGCTTGCCATATGTGTTACACATAATTTGATGTACTTTAATGTTGATTTGGTCCAAATAGGAGAGGCATTACAATCCATTGCCTACGAATGTTGAGGTTATAAAAGAGGGTCCACGATGATCGGCACAAGCTCTTTGATCAAATAGGACAGACAAGGCACAAACCTTATTCTCTGATCTTGTATATATGGTTTACCCATGAGATTAATCATAGGCTGAACTGAGATCCAAGCTTAGCAGCGCTTCTTCTCTGCATTCTGTGCTACATATATCTACCTTGGCTGAAGCTCAGAGATCGACACCTCGTTCTCTGAAACTGTCGCTGTGGACGGATTTTCGCTCATCTGCGGCACACTGACGGAACTCAAAGCACCGGTTCTTGGGCGATCTGATTCGGTGAAGCCGGAGCTGAAGACAAAGGCTGGCTTAGATGGGGTTCGCCTGTCACCGGATGTGGTAGTTGGGCTGCTGAGCATAAGCACCACAGTGGAGCCGTCTGGACAATCCACTGGGTTCTCCTGGACACATAGGAGCCCAATTTGCCGAGTGTCAGACAAAACACTTGGCAAAATAAAGCACTAATAGACGGCTGCGGACGGCGCGACGATGTCCCTGGCCGTCTGCTAGGTTTGTAGGGAACCTTTGCCGAGTGTTGCACTCGGCAAAGACTCTCGGCTTTGCCGAGTGTCAGAGGCCCACACTCGGCAAACAAGTGGGTTTGCTACGGGCTTCCCACTTTGTTTCCGAGTGCTTTGGCTTTAACACTCGACAAAGCCTCAATGTTTGCCGAGTCTTAAGGCAAAAACACTCAGCAAACAGTCCACACTCGGCAAAGGCTGTTCCAGAAATGACAGAAACTGCATGTTTGCCGAGTGTTAATGCAGGCCCTTTGCCGAGTGTAAGCGGCCAATCTACCCCTATTTTTATTCATTTTTTGCGTTAAAAGGACCCCCTCAAAACAAATATTACAGGCAGTTCATATATATATATATATATATATATAACCTTCCACAACCATAAATCCGCAGTAAACATCACAGGCAGTTCGACAAACATATATAAGTCACTAAACCATCCAAATGTTCGAGGTACACCATCTGTAACGACACAAAACCACCAATATTCACAAACGTTCACATTTTGCACCAATTCACTGAGGAGGGGGTCCGAACAGCGATCTAACCGCCCGCGTCGCAATGTCTTCATCTTGAGGGCCGTCATTTGACGCCGCCGAACCAGGAGTCTGCCCAAAATAGATTATAAGGGTGTGATACAAGATTTACGATAGGAATGAGTTGTGAAATAAAATTATAAGGTTCTCAAGTGACTCACGGGAGAAATGGGAACACGTGGTGGAGGCGGGGGTGGCATCACCGGCGGCGGACCTCCACCCACTCGCGCACCAATGGTCTGCATGTAGGCATACATCTGTTGCTGCCACTGCTCCATCTCCTCAATCTTCCTCTGTTTCTCAGCCTCCATCTCCTGCATCCGCTGCACCTGCAACTCCAGATGCTCCCTTCTTTGCCTCTCTTCATCCAACCGAGTCTGCAATATTCAATTAGAATGTTACAATACATTACAAACGTAAGTAAACTGCACGTATGATGAACAAAATAGAAATAACCTGTAGTGCTTGCATCCCAAAGTGTGAACAGGGAAGAGGTTGGCGGATGGCCGGGGAAGAGCCCGTTCTCCTGGCTCGAGTCTGGGAGAGTGTGGGGGTAGCGGCCGTGTCGATGGTGCTGTCGCCGATCAAGTACCGCCCATTCTTCTTGCCTCCTCCCGCCCTCATGACCACTTCTCCATCAATGCCGTGGGCGGTCGGATCGAAGTCTTGCCCATGGACCTCCCTCGCCACCTCTGTGTATGCAGTGAGGCGACTGTGGACGCTGGCGTTGTTGTATGCCGAGGGCGGGTCCTCCGGGTTGTACTGGACGTCGGAGGTCGCCTTGCCCTTGTGGGCCAAAGCAAACGCCATGAACTGGTTGCAAGGTGCACCACCATGTGACGACGACTGGGAAAATAAACAATAAGAGTAAGATTAGTAATTATACAGAATTGAGTGAGCAAATTTAGAAATGATGAGGCGTACCCATTTTGCACGATACTCGTCGAGGCTAAGGCTGCCCTGATGGTGTGGTACACCTGGCATTAGCAAACGCCGCTCCTGGCAAAGGGTGTGCTCCTCCTCCCACTCGGGGCTGACCCACTTGTCCACTATCACCTCCCAACACCGGGGATGCGTGGCGCACCACCACAGAATCGCCTACAAGACATATAACAAGATTGAATTCAAGATTGTATCGACATATAATAAGATTTAATTCAAAGTACTTAAAATATAATTGATTTTCATACCACCATGTATTGCTCCCGGGTCAACCTCATTTGTCTTGCGGGGTGTTTCTTCACCGAGATTTTGAGTGCGGCATAATAATCAATGACGGCCTGGACGCGCGACTCGTAGTGCAAGTCCTTCACGAGCTTCACACAGGCGGTATGTGCCACAACAACCGCCCTCGCCTCCTCTCCCGGCGCGCATGTGTAAAAGTCCTGCATATATACACGATGTATCCAGTGATTATTTGTAGATTGTTCAATCAATGTGATGTGTTGAGCAATATAGTGCAACGAAAACTTACCCACAGCTCGGCCTTTACCCGCTCAGCCTTATTAGCGAACCTCCTACTTTCCCGATCCTCAGCATCGGGAGCGGCGACGTAGTGGTCAAAGGTGTAGGCTGGCTCCTCCCTGCCGCCAACCTGAACCAGACCCGGAAACAACTCCCTGCATAGAAGACCCAGGATGCCATTGACTTTGTGGTCGTGTGCAGCGCCCGGGGTGACAACCGTCTAACTCCTGGCCAAGTGATTAAGATAAATTGTTAGTTCATATTGTTATTTCCAACATATGAAATGGATAAGGTACTTATAGCATCTAAAATTACTTACCTTTTGCCAACAGGTGCAACTACAGGGCACTGTTCCATGGGTATCGGTCGCTTCGGGAGTTGTGAGGGACCTCGCTGCCAAAGGGCCGACAGCTCAGAGGAGGTGGACCCCTCTGCTGCCTCCCTGTCCTCGGCCCTGTGCTCCTCGGCCCCGTGCTCCTCAGCCTCGTCCTGCTCGTCCTCGGCCCTGTGCTCCTCAGCCCCATGCTCCTCGGCCCCATGCTGCTCGTCCTCGCGCTCGTCTTCCTCCGCGGCCCGTCGGTCCTCCGCCGAAGGAACAAACTCCTACTCGGACGAAGACAACGAAGGTACAGGGGTGCACTGTCGCCTATTTCCTCGCCTCCTACCTCGGACCTTCTTTCGCCCCCTGCCCTGGCCACCAGACGACTCAGCTGCATCGAACCCTCCGTCTTTGAGCCTGCGGTAGAGCGACATGACGTTCCTCATTGCACCGCCCCCACCCACCATCTTGGTTAAATCACCTGCAATCAACAAAAAACATGCATTTATTAGAAAGAGATGTAATATATAAAAAATATGAAGCAACATAAATTATTAGAAAGAGATGTAATATATAAAAAAATATGAACCAACATAAATTATTAGTAAGAGATGTAGTATATAAAAAATATGAACCAACACAATATATAAAAAAGCTCGTACATTTATTAGAAATAATCATCTAGATCAGGATTATCTGGATCAATGGTTGCATCATCACTATTGTACATTTCGAGATGTTCATGCTCGTCCTCCAAAGGAGGAGGAATGTCGTCGTCACTGTCATTGCCTAACTGTAATTGCTCTAGTAACTCCAAGTCCTTGGCATTCTGAACCACATCTCCTGTGTCCTCGTCAACAAACATTTCTGAGTCTAAATCCATTCCGACCGCTTGGGTTAAGTCTATCTCAAAAGACCCTTCTAGCCCATTTTCTTGGCAGAACTCTCCATCATAGGTGTTTGGATCTATGTTATAATCTTCATTATTTGGGACTGGAAGTTTACCGCGAGGTGACACTTTGTATACAACATCCCAACCCTCAAGTCTTTTGTCCTTTTTGCACGGGTATGACAAATAATAAACTTGGGTGGCCTGTTGAGCCACAATATTGACATCGTATCCGGGTAAGACAGATGACTGTCTAATTTCGACTAGCCCCGGATTAGGGGTTCGTCTCACCACGGAGGGATCAAACCAATGACATTTGAAGATAACATGATTAAGAGGTTTGATTCCACCAAAATTAAGCTCGTATATTTCTTCAAGTCTCCCATAGTAATCGAGCCATCAAGGCCTGGAGTATAGACTCCGATATTTGTGGTCCTTCGATTAGTCATCCTCTGCTCATGACTTGTTGTGCGAAAACGATAACCATTCACGTCATATGCGGTAAAACAGCTGACTTTGTACGCACAACCATCGGCAACCTGTCTCAACTCGGCACTCATAGACCCATCGGATTGACCCTTCCGTTTGAACCAAGAAATGAAATCAGGGTTGGAATTTCCCGCGCCCTGTCTAAGAAGGTTATCAACTTCATGCAGGGTAGGATCCCTCCTATTACGCCAGAATCGCTGAAGAAATTCCCTGTATGAACGACAAACAAGAGTGTTGGATGCAGAATAGTGACTAGGTACTTGAGAACATGTTTGTTGTGAACTTACCGCATGTACGGCTCAACATCGGATAGGTTGGTGAGCACATATAGCATGACAGCCCGCCACTCTGCATTTGTCAAGTTTTTGTTGGTGCCTTCACTTGCACTTCCTAGTTGCCCTCGGAAAAGGCTGAGGTTCGATTCAACTTCACCAACATTGTAACGAGGCGGTGGATTGTGCACGCTAGGAAGGTTGTCAGCATAGTATTTTGTTGTGAAGTTTGACACCTCTAGAATGTATGCCTCTGCAATAGAAGCTTCAATTTTGCATTTATTTTTGCATTTAGTTCGAAGAACCTTTTGACATCTCTCAATTGGATAGCACCAACGGTTCTGCACAGGCCCCCCCATTCGTGCCTCATACGGAAGGTGCAAAATCATATGCTGCATCGGGTTGAAAAAACCCGGTGGAAATATCTTCTCCCACTTGCATAGCAACACGGGTGCAAGATTTTCCATTTCTGCAATCACAGTCTTGGAGACCTCCTTAGCACAAAGCTGGCGGAAGAAATTGCTCAACTCTGCTAGCACTAGCTAGATATGCTCGGGGGCATAGCCTCGAACCATGACCGGAAGAAGCCGCTCAAGCCATATGTGGTAGTCATGACTCTTGAGCCCGTTGATTCGCAGAGTAGATAAGTTCACCCCCTCTTCAAATTCGCTGCGTACCCATCAGGGAACTTTAACTTTCGAACCAACGTAGCACTTCCTTCCTTTGGTCCCTCGTGAGGACGAAATCAGCCTTAGGTTTTTTCCATGTTTTTCCGTCCCTGGGAGGCGGTATCTCTAGCTTCGGTCGATTGCATATCCGCTTCTGATCCACTCTAGCCTTGACATTGTCTTTGGTTTTATCAGGAATTTCCATGATTGTACCCTAAAGTGTTTCGGCAAGATTTTTTTCGGTGTGCATTACATCAATGTTGTGTGGAAGCAAGAGATCTTGCATGTACGGGAGCATCCACAAGCCCAACTTATGAGTCCAGGCATGTTGCTCACCATATCCCACAAAAGCACCATCCTCCCCAACCTCAATAGCATCTAACTGTGCACGATCCTCCGCACCTATCATCAGCTCTGGTGCAGGGTCTTCAACCCTGACACCTTTCGTGAAGTTCTTGATATCTCGTCTGAATGAGTGGTCAAGAGGGAGAAATTGACGATGTTTATCGAAGCATGAATATTTGCCACCCTTTGTCAACCAGATAAACTTCAGAGATGCGTTACATATTGGACATGGGAACTTTCCGTGAACACACCAGCCGCAGAATATCCCATACGCCGGCATGTCATGCAGGGAGTACTGATAAAAGACATGCATTTTGAAGTTTGGTTTTGTAGCTCGATCGTATGTCCATACACCTTCCTTCCAAGCACGGTCCAAATCATCAATGAGAGGCTCCATATACACACTCATCTTTTTCTCCGGGTAATTAGGAATAATTAACGACAAAAATATGTTCTGCCGTTGAAAGAGGACGCCGGGGGGAGATTGAGAGGGATCACGAACATGGGCCAACAAGAGTATGGGGCAGTCGTCATTCCATAAGGATTGAACCCATCTGTTGCCAATGCAACACGTACATTCCAAGCCTCTAGAGCCATGTCACGATGAATCGCATCAAAGTGTTTCCATGCTTCACCATCGGATGGATGTACGAGCTTATCAGGATTGTATCGACGTCCACTCTTGTGCCATGTCATCTGTTTCACGGAGTCCTTGGTCATGTAAAGCCGTTGGATCCTCGGTATAGGTGGAAGGTACCGTAGGATATTCACGGGGATTGTACTTTGGTTCTTTTTCCCATCACCACTGACTACCTCCATGAATCTAGATGCCTCGCACTTTGGACAGTGCTTTGTTTCTGCATATTCTTTCCTAAATAAGATGCAGCCATTCGGACAGGCATGTATCTTCTGATATGGCATTTTAAGTGCATTAAGAAGTTTTTGTGCTGTGTACATGTTCTTTGGCAGAATGTGACCTTCCGGAAGCAGGCCGCCACAAACTGTCAGGATGACATCAAAGGCGTCTCGACCCAAGCTAAACTGCGACTTGACGGCCAACAGACGTGCAACGGCATCCAATTGAGAAACCGTAGTATGCGAGTGAAGATGTTGTTATGCCGCTGACAACATGTCATAGTAAGCCTTTGCAGTGGCCTCCGGCTCCTCCTCCCTAGGTACATCGTTGAAGTGTGCTTCGCCATAGTCATCTAACATGTCCCCTACCCCGGCATCATCATCAAAAGCCTGGATGCGCTGCCTCACGACCTCGTCTCTCACACGATCCACGGCCTCACCATGACGCGTCCATTGGGTATAGTTCTCCGTAAATCCATTCCTGACGAAATGTTTACCCATGACCTCTTGTGTTTGGCGCTTACGGTTCTCACAAACCGCACATGGACAGAAAGTGGAAGGCGCCCCTTTCGCATTGGCAAAAGCTTGCTTCAAGAACGCATCAGTCTTGATAATCCATTCATCTGTACACTCACCTTTACTTGAGCGGCCAGTGTACATCCACTCACGATCATCCATCCCTTTACATATCACGGGTAATAAATTATAATAATGAAATGCATCTACTGGATGTCTATATGTCTAATAGGTCAAGATAGGTCCTAATCCCACCCGAGAATGTGTAGACGGGTTAGGTTCCATGCTCTACTCGTATCCGAGACAGAATTTCGGCAGCACCTCCCCGTTGTTCTCCAAATACACGTCCAATTACGGAGATTGTGTATTCAGAGAACAACAGGGAGATGTTGCCGAAACTCAGCTTCGAATACAAGTAGAGCATGGAAACTACCCATCTACACATCCTCGAGCTGTCCAAAAAACGTGGACAATTCGAAACAGATACGGTTAGACATATGCAAAGATTCGCATATTCACAACCGTATCTCTTTCGAACGGGAGACGCCTAACTAGGTTACGTGACCTACGAACACGATATGAAAAGATATTTGACGTGATCACCTACGGGCTCGACGACGGGCAAGTCAGGGACGCTCGTGTCGGTGCAAGCGGCGGAGAACGGCGTGCGGCAGATCTACAAGCCGAAGAAGGTGCTACACTCTCCCTAAAATAAAAAAAAATTTATCAAATAAAAATTTTGGCAGCACCTCCCCTGCACGGGGAGGTTACTGAAACCCCATCCTGCAAAAAACAACGACATGAAGGCCCACTACCACATGTATTGTCCAAATTTTTGACCAAGATTGAAAATATGCTAGCATTCCTTGATAAATCAAAATTCAATCATCCATTCCTATATATATATATATATATAAGCATCAGTGTATTCAGCGCTACAAGTAGGAGGGGGAGGGGGACGTGACGGACCTGCTGGAGGACGACGTCGGCGGGAAGATGGGAGGGCGTCGGGCTCCTCGGGCTGGAGAGCGACCGGGGCGGAGGACGGCGTTGGCGTCGGGCTCGTCGGGGCTGCAGGGCGGAGGCCGACCGGGGCGGGGCGGCGGTGCCGGGGCGACCTCAGGCTCGTCGGGTCTGGAGGCCGGCCGGGGCAGGGGCGGCCGGGAGCGCGCGGGGGCGCGCCGACGGGGCGAGGCAGCGCCAACGGCATCGGGTCAGGGCGGCGGTGCCGGGAGGCCGGGGGCGCGCGGGCAGGGCGGGGGCGGCGGCGGCTGCGGCGGGCGGGGCGGGGGCGCGCAGGCAGGGCGGCGGCAGCGGCAGCAGCAGCGGGAGGGGCAGGGGCGCACGGGCGGGGGAGGGTGCGGGTGTGTGCGTGTGTGCGGCGTGTGTAGGGTTGGGGCCGCGGGCGCGGTTATGTCCCCCCGGCCCCCTGTTTGCCGAGTGCCCTGGATCTGGCACTCGGCAAACAGATCCGCCCGGCCCGGTCCCCTGTTTGCCGAGTGCCGTGGATCTGGCACTCGGCAAACAAGAGGGAATGGATGCGGCCAGACCCCCCATTTTTGCCGAGTGCCTGGCCGTAGGCACTCGGCAAATGTCATCTTTGCTGAGTATTTTCACTGAGACACTCGGCAAATAACTTGTTTGCCGAGTGTAGCACTCGGCAAAAAATTTCCCGACCCAAAATTTTATGTAATTTTTTTAAATTTGTTCAAATACAAATCAAAGTATCTTATGAAATACATTCAGCAATGCACATGTTATGCTTCTATGAATTGTTTTCATTATTTCATGCATATATACCTCATTGTTCCTTCGGATCTTTCATTATTTCATCCAGAGATAGTCACAAAAAATAATTAAAAATTATCAAATGGGTCAAAAAAATTATGATAACTTCACATGAAGTAATCTATGTTGTCTACTGCCTATGAAAAAAGTTATGAGCTCAAACTCCAATTCAACTTTCACTTCGACTCGAAAGCCAGCTGTATCCTTCTCAACTCTATGAAACTTCTTCGGATATGTTCCGATTTGTAAGGGCCGTGCATGAAAATCTTTTCGTAAACGTCTCAACTTTTTACCACAGCCTCCACATAAGATATTATGAGGTTTTGCCAAATCTTATGGAGAGAAGAAAAATTTTGGAGCCAAAATCTTTTTGCGAAAAGAAACAGTCTAGGCTTTGCCGAGTGTTTCAAGGAAAACACTCGGCAAAGTGGTGCTTTGCCGAGTGTATCCGTAGAAACACTCGGCAAAGCTTGTGTTTGCCGAGTGCTAGGGCCAAGCACTCGGCAAAGCCACCAGCCAAAAACTCTCAAACTCATAATTTTTAAATGTTTTAAGTACGAATTTCAAGTTTTTTCAAAGTTTGTTCAAATTTTCAAAATTGTTGCCGAGTGTCACAGTGATACACTCGGCAAAGAGGCATGTGCCAAACGGCCGCCAACGGCCGTTGGCGGCCGTGGCACGTGTTGGGCACGTGCCACGTCTTTGCCGAGTGTCAGGTGTTAGACACTCGGCAAAGAGAAAACGTCCCTAACGGCTTCGAACCGCTGTTGGAGGCCATGGCACGTGTAGCACACGTGCATGGGCTTTGCCGAGTGTCTTGGTCCAGACACTCGGCAAAACCGTGGATGTGCCGAGTGTGTCCTCTTTGCCGAGTGGATTCGTCTGTCACACTTGGCAAACACTTGGAGTAGCCGAGTGTCTTATGTTTGCCGAGTGTCTCTTTGCTGACACTCGGCAAAGACTTTGACACTCGGCATATACGGAGTTTCCCGTAGTGCATGTCTGACTTGATCGAAACATGTACCCAGTATGCATACTCTGGCGACATGTACCCTCTGTGTGCAAGAGTCACTATGAATTAATCGAGGGTATTTATATATGGACAATATTGGTTGACATATTTCTTGGCTTTACTTACAGGGTTCCAATAGGTCGTCTTGTTATATCTGTAGATTGGTCTCCACTGAAAGACCCGGCGATACCAAAAATCCGAAATTTTGGGGTTCATATCTGCATCAAGCAATACATTGCTTGGCTTCAGATCTCTGTGGATGACCTTTAGACGGGACTCCTCGTGGAGATAGAGAAGTCCACGCGTGATACCACGTATGATGGAAAATCTCTTGGTTCAATTCAGGTGCTGCCGTCTCACTGCATCTGCGTACACAACCATAGCATAAAATTAGAATATGAGTAAGTTGTGAATTCAGTTATTTGAATTTGAGAATTAGTTTGATGCAGGTGGACACCAGAAAGGAAGGTATCTAGACTTCTACTGGGCATGTACTCGTATATGACTAGCTTCTCTTCTTGCAGTGACACCCCCAGGAGCTGCACCAAATTCCTGTGCTTGAGCTTGGCAGCCAGCACGAGTTCGTTCTTAAGCTCTTGGAACCCCTGTGAGGAGTTTCCTGAAAGCCTCTTCACTTCTATCTCTCCCCCATCCTTTAATGTACCCTGCACAACACAGTGGTCCCGTTTTTACCATATTCAACTAATCACTCGTATATTTGATTCTGCCTTTTAGTTAGTTTATGCAATTAACTAGCCGACACACTCCAGTACTACACTGCCAATTCACGATAATGATTGAGTGTACCTAGTATATTACTACTTTATATATTGAGAAGAGAATAAAATATACCTTGAACACTTCTCCAAAACCTCCCTCGCCAAGCTTGTTTTCTTCCGAGAAGTTGTTTGTTGCAGCTTTTAACACCACTAGATTAAGTTGGTCGGGCTCAATATATTCGATGTCTCCTTTAATGCTACTGTTGTCTCTCATTAAAAGAGCTGTATAAGGAAAAGCTGGTCTTAATTCTCGTGAAAGACTGATATTGCTAAGTGGAATATAGTCAGCTCATTCCTTATTAGACGTAAGCATCTTGAAAAGAAAGTTCAATTGCCAAATATAGCTGAATGGGATTCGAGGACATTTTGATTTTTAAGCTATGTGGCAAAAATCCTTTTCAGTTGTAAGGACTTTTCCATATAGCTGTACTCCACATCTTCCAGATTAATGAACCGCGCAGGCAAAAGCAGAACTTATTGAAAGTATAAGGGTGTACCTTGTGTTTTTCTTTTCCAGTTGACCTTTCGTCTGTGCAAGCAAACACGAAGGATAACGACGGCAGCGAGTACCGTTGCAACTGGGATGGCGACAGCGAGAGCCCGACTTTTTTCTGCGATTGAGGGAGCCCGTTAGTCGACCATTAATGCTTTCTTTCTCCATAGTCCATACTCATGTCACGTCTACTTAACAGTGTTATATGTTTAGTTGCATGTATATATGACCTTGCACTCAAAATACCAACTAAATTAATTGAAAAAGACATGGAATTCACTTTTGACGTCATGTGGAGCCTCCCTCGGACATCAGACATCAAATTAATATGGGTGGGGCAATTATTTTTTGTTAAATTGTGCTACCTACGATTTAAACTCTAGACCATTACACAACTGATCGATATAACATAAGATAAACTAATCAGTTAATTAAACATAAATAGTCTTTCCTTATATAGGTCCAGTTTGTAATGTTAGGCGACATCCCATCGACATTGAAAGTTTACGTACGTGCCTATGCTATAAGTCAGCATGCGTATGTATAAGCATTTACGTCTTATATCAACGCACGTACGACATGCACGTTTAATAGAAAATAAGATTGCATAACAAATAGTTGGCCGGAGGCTGTGTTGGTTACAACTCGATAATTACATACTACAAATACGGACGGGTAGGCGGAGGTTTGAAGAAAAAAGGCTTGACATGTGGGATCACTAGGAGAGATACTGTTTCAATAACTGATGGGTCCGTCGGTCGTCAAAAGTTTGATAAAAAAATGCCTGACAAGTGGAGTTGCTAGGAGGGATAGTGTTTTAATTAACGGTGGGTCTGTTAGCTGTCGAAAGTTTTGGATCTTTAGTATAGATTTAAAAAAATCCTGACTAGTCAACGTCGACTTATCATACACTCATTCTGCCTAATATTCACGGCACCTCCAGCAGCAGTGCCACTGGAATATTCTGTAAAACGTAACAGTTCTAACTACTACGAGCAAATTCTTTGGTCCACCATGCTAGAAAACAACACGCGATATTTTTTCCAGCACCGGTCTTTGAAGTAGGCAGGCGGGCCCACGAACCGGTCGGCTCTGAAATGAGGGTTCATTTAGGCACAGCTCGCCGATCAGACATGAGATTTGACTGGGATTTTAATTATTTTTAGTGAAGATGTGTATATAGATCGATGTACTCATTCAATTCATCAATGGTATAGAGATTACTATATCCATATCCAATTAATTAAACAAGAAATATGCGGATATAGCTGCAGAGAAACTCACTCCGACTTTCTCCAACGAAGATCGAATTGGCGTCCCGTCGAGGGCCAGGTTATAGAAGGAGTATACCTCCATGCGCAAGTAGCAGTTGTAGCCGAGGATCACCCCGCCCCGGTGACCATAGCAGCAGTTCGTCAGCCACCACACCGAGTCCTGCACTGAGCAGTGGTTACACTCCGCCGGCGTCTGATCCCTCATGCACTGCAACAGCCCGTGCATGGTGCTGTTGGGCGCACTGGGGTCATACAAATTGTCCCTGTTGCGAACATCGGCGCTGGCGACGACCTGTTGCCGGAATCATTGACGACGCGCGCGGTGAGGTTGCTCATGAGCGTGTTGTAAGCTCTCTCAAAGGCGTCCGGATCGGGGGCCACAATACTGTTCGCAAAGGCCTGCCGGTACGCGTCCTCGTAGCCGGTCGACGCGTTGGTAGCGGCGTAGCTGATGAAGGCGAACATCGGCGCCGGATATGTGATGGTGGAGCCATCATCGTACCAGATGGCGGCGCAACGGCTGCTGTTGCAGCTTCTCCGGATGCTCAGCGCCGCATTCTGGAGGTACGTGGCGCAGCTGGCCGGCGTGGAATCGCCGCGGCAGAGGCCTCGGACGAAGGCTTGGTCGGTGCCGTTGCCGCGGGACAAGGAGGCGAAGCCCGTGGGCACCTCGGCCGACGGGAGCTCGTACAGTAGCGCGACCACGTTGGACCAGAACGTGCTGCTGGTGGAGTTGGATGATGACGGCGAGGGAGCTGGAGAAGATGTCGCCCACGGTTGGCAGTAGACCCACGTCCATGTGCTGTTCTGGGATGTTACGACGGTGGCGAGGCTCGCCACCATGGCAAGGAGGAGGAGGCGACATGCAGCCATGGGTGTGGGTGTGGCCGGATGGAGACGACGGCATGGGTGGTGTCCGGTGTTCGGAGAAGTTGTGTGGAGACGACGGCATGGGTGGATGGAGACTACACTGGATGATCAAGACAGGAATCTTGTCTCATCATAAACTTGGATGCTTAATTGGTTTGAACCCGGTGGATGCTGAACAAGCCTCAGCGTAGACTTGCCGTGCGGCGAAGAATCAACTTGTCTGTTATCAACGCAATAGACTTGCAAACAATTCTCCGGTGCATCTTTTCCATACAAATTCAATCACAGCAAACGCCCTGCTGCGTAAGGTAGCGGCTGGAACAGTAGGCGTGTCTCGACTTTTCGAGGAAGGCAAAAAAAATACATGTTTTCCTGAAAAACGGTAAGGGAAACAAACTTTATTTCCTTTCGCTCGGAAAAGGAGGTAAAGAAAATCATCACGTACCAGGCCTAATAAACATGGCTAAAAACACAAATTATATCTCGATTTATATTCATTGACGATTTGAAAATGTACCTAGTAGTTAGCCAACGTGTGCAATGGTTTCTATTTATGTATGGTACAAACCTAGAGGGGAGTGATGTAATCTTCTTGAAGATGTGTGTCTTGTATCTTTTGTTGGTTACACAAAGCCCAAATAGTGTTTGGGTATCCTAAGATCAAACTCGATGTTTCTAGGGGACCGAGTGGCTAGAAGGCTTTCAATCACTTACCTTGTTTTTGGCTTACAAGGACTATACTTAAGCGCGCCCTTCCTATCCTAAATTCCAATACCAACCCCTGGAACGGACCCTCCCCCTTCCTTTCCCTCCTTCCCCTCCTTGATGACGCCAGCATCTCGCACGTGGCTGGGAGGACCATAGGGAGGAAGAGATGGGGGGAGGGGCGGACCCCGGTTTCCGCCCTCCTATGGGCCCGGGAGTCTTCCGACTTGACAGGAAGAGGCGAGAGAGCTTCGGGTGATTTTCCGTCTTTCTCCTCGCAGCAGGTTTCGGTGGGTCGCCCTCTTCCTACTGAGCAGCATGGCTTCTTCCTCTGATCGGCAGCCGTGGAGAGTTCGATAGTCTTCCGTCGTATCGGCGGTCCGGGGCTTCATCGAATTCTGGGGGCGGACCCCTGGAAATTTTTTTCCCAACAACAGCTCCTTTACAGCCGGGGCGGGCGATGCTGTTTCATCTCCCCACACAACTGAAACTTTATCATTGGGTTGCAGGAGACCAGGAGGGAAGCTGGTCCAGGGGGAAGCTGTCATGTTCCTCGTCTTGAGAGAGACTTGGCTTGAGATGGGAAATAGACCGCTCTCACCTTCAGCGCAAGGTGAGCGCATGACAGGACGACTCATGGCAAAAAGGCCTTGTGGGCCCATGCAAATCCCACGGATCAGGTCTTCCCTTCTCAGGCACAGGAAAATGTTATTTAGATGGGCCAATCCCACCTTGTTTCCCCCTTTCCCCTAACCCATATATAAGGGAGGCAGTGGCGAGTAGCTCCCCCCTCTCCGTTCCATCTTCTCATTCCCACGAGCTGCCTCTCTCTTCGAATCTATGCTTTAGCCCACCGCTCTCACCGCCTCCTCAGCCGCCTACCTTTTGTCATTGCTCTTCCCGGTTCCCTCTCCCAACTCCTTTGTTCTCTTCCTTGGGATGTACCTCTGATGTCGAAGATGGTGGCATCTAGAGAGGCCCGATCCGGGGGGTCCAAGAGGGAGTGAAAGGACTACCCCCCTCTCCTCGGAGTTTCCTGTCAGCGTGGTGACTTCCACGGCGCCTCCCTGGCGGCCCAGAAATTATCTCCAACGCTCGATGGCCCAGCACATCCGGGGCAAGACTCTTCCGACCCAGGGTTTGAAGGAAGTGTTCGTCTTCATCGAACAGCTTGAGTGTGGGCTATGCTCCCCATGCTCTACCTTCCTACAGGAGGTTTTAACGCACTACAATCTGGAGATCCAACGCATCACCCCAAACACCCTTGTTTGGATTGGCGCATTCGAGTGGGCCTTCCCCGCCGATGGATGCAAGGCTCACTCATGGGCCTTCGCCGACCTTCACACCGCCAATGTATGGTAGAAAGTTTGGACCTGAGGCACCTAGAATGTGGAGGTATGCTATGGCCACATCTTCCTCGACCCCGGGTGGGCGCTGTTGTCCCGGCCAAGGCCTACAAGGAGAAGAGGGGCGGCGAGTTGGCTCACCAAGTGGTACTACCAGACGGTGGACGAGAAGTCAACCTTGGTGTTTAGTTACCAAGACCCCAGCTGGTGCCTTCCCCCACCTTCCCCGAAATAAGGAGCTGCACAATGGGTCACCCTTCTTGCCCTGGTGGTGTGTTGTTTCTTCATGCGCAACTTGGTCGAGGAGTTCGACGGTGCCGGCACTTGGCTCATTGCCCAGGGCTGGAAGTTTCCAACTATCCGGGACCCTTTCGGGGGCTCCATAATCATAACAAACTGGGCGAGTGACACCTCCTTTCAGTCCAAGTTTGTCTAGGATCTTCCGGGTGAGTCTTCCACCTTTGAACTCCAAGACCTCCTAGTCCTCTCAGCTGACCTTCCTTTTTGGATCCCCATACACTTGAATCACGCTGAGGTTGCCTGCGGGGTTAACTATTGTTAGCGTTTGTTACGACACGAATTAGACTACCAATTCTCGGGAATAAATGAGGTCATATGCATCATTTCATAGACTTAGGTTTATATTCTAAAAAATTTCTATGAGTTTTGGTGAATTTCTAACGCGCAGGTACATAATTGACAAACAAGAACGGGGATGAAAATGGCCAATTTGGTCGAACCACTTGGTTCGGCCAAGTTACCCTCCTTAGCCTATACACATGTGGCACAATCCATGAAGTGAAGCACAACCAGGGGAGGTCCAATGCCGAAATCACACATCAACCATGACCGAGCGATGATGAGGCAAGTCACACGGATCGATGATATCACCAATCTGGGGAAAACTAACACAACCCCTGCCAAATGGAGGCGATCCAAGACATCCTAAGACAGAGGTGGTGCATTAGAGGGCTGCTGGGCTGTGGACCCAATTCGGCCGAACTCCTCAGTTCGTCCGAACCAGCCCACATGCAAAAACCGCCTCAGCACCAACCCTAGGGACGAATCTAGGCCGTAGGAAACAAGGCGGTGCCACGTGCCAGTTCGGTCGAACTGCCTGGTTCGGCCGCACCGGCATGTTTGGCCAAACTAGCCGAGCACGGCCTCTTGGTTCCTTAGCCACTGCTCCTCCTCCACCGCCTTCAGTCCACTATAAATGGAGATGTCCATGCTAATTTGAAGGACACACCAAGCCAAGGAGCTTCATTTTTCTTGTGTTCTCATGTACGCACATTTCTGAGTCAAATTTCAAATAACCTGGAACAGGCCGAAGTAGCTGTACTCGAGCCACAGATGGACGACAGTCTTGCTTCCACCATGAAACAACACTGGGAGAATGAACAAAGATGTTCACCACTACTGACACCAAAGAAAATCAAGAAGGTTGCATCGTCCGAGCCACCCACTCCGGGAACATACGATTACAAAAATCACTGAAGAAAATGTGCTCTTGTATCTTTTACTTTACCGTTTGTAGGACTTTCAGTTATCAATATATTATCTTTATAATTATCTTCGAGTCATTTAAATCAAGCTTCTACTTTATTCTAGTTGCAAGTATTTCACGTTTAGACTATAGTTAGTTGTGGCTCTAGTTTTTTTGTTCTTGCTTAAGTCTTTGTCTCAGCCGGTCTCTTTGATTCTGCTCAATACTTGTGGTGAATTGTCACTGGGGTATTGACCGAGTTACTTGCTCTTTCCAAGGGAGTAAGTAGATCTTGACTAGTGTAGGCATGGTGCCTAGACTTGATAGTGAGCTTAGAGGGCCCCCAATTCAAAGTACGTGTGGTAGACCTAGGTGTTGACAGCCCTAACGGCCTTCACAGTCCACCATGCTACTCTTGGCCTATAGGACTCCCTCTTGTGTTGCTCTGGATCCCCTTCTCATCCCTTTCCACGATCCATGGCGCTCTATCCCGACATTGAGGCAATAGAGTTAGACTTGATCTGTGAGTGTTGTCCCAAGCCGTTGTATCTCTTTACCCGTGCGACCCGAATAGATAAAGTACATAGGAATCTTATCTCGTCTCGTTGTTCTCCCAACTTGCTAGTCCTTTTGTTTTTTTATCATGAGTTATCCTTTAGCTGTGTGTCATGGTCTTTCTCTCTTATCATTACCGTTATCCACCATCTTGGCAGTAGTGTATTCTTCTATGATATCTTTGAATACTTGTTTACTAGTACTCTTGCCATAAGCTTCCCCATGGAAAATATAAATTACGATACCTCAGATGACTCCCTAGTGAAATGCTACATTGGTACTTCTATGCGATTACAGAATATTTACATATTTTATTGAGCCATAAGAAAAACCAATAAAACCCTCCCTGCACACCAATCCTGATAGCAGGCCGTAAGGACTATCAACAAGAATTTCTGGCGCCATTACCGGGGAAGCAATTGGATAGATACTTTTAAACATTTATCTTGAAATTATCATAGTTGAGTATACCGCTACTCAAGAGGGTTTACCCTTGCTCTATGTGTTGGTTGGGTGAAGTAGAGCAGTGCATGAGTGGTTTCCAATTACCGTCGAACTATCAAGATAATCTAAGTCACTTGTGAGGAGAGTTCAACCTTGTGTCTTACCTCCTCAGAAGCAACTCAGCTCGAGGAGCCCAGTCAGTCCCGTGGTTGACACGACTTCAACATCTAGCATGGCGAGCAAAATGATTCACGAGTTCTCCGCTATGTCCAACAACAATGTACCTATCGGACCAGCCCTCGTCAACATGTTTCAGGCTAGCCTATTTTGTGGCAAGCCTCACGAGGATGCGAACGCACATCTTCAGCACTTCCAGGAGATATGCAATACCTTCACCACACGCGGAGTAAGTATAAATGCTATTTGCCTTCGTTCATTTCCATTCTCATTATTGGGTAACGCAAAGCAATGGTTTTACGCTAATCACAAAGCTGTCGTAACTTGGGAGAAGTGCACTAGTGCCTTTCTCCTTAAATTCTTTCTGGTTGGCAAAACCAACGCACTCCGGAATAAAATTGCTAGTTTCCAGCGGTTTAAAGATGAAACCGTCCCGAAGGCATGATAACTCCTCCATGACTATATATTTGCTTGTCCTCACCATGGTATGTAGAATTGGTTCATAATCCAAACATTTTACCACGGGCTTAAGAGCTCCGTTCATGAGTATTTGGATGTTGCTGCTGAAGGAGTCATCATCTCACTTGAGGAAAGCCGAGTAAAGGCCCTCATTGAGAATATGGTGGAAAATAAAGGTTGGAGCAACGAATGCGCCCAACCACGGACCCGAGTAGTCCACCAAGTTGAAGCACTAGACATGCTCCCTACCAAGATTAACCTCCTGATGAAGAAGATGGAGGCCCCTGCTCATGAAACCATCCATTCGCATATAATGATAAAGATGATATATATTGATTACTCAAAGTATTACAAAAGGAAAAGTGAGAGATACAAGAGCTTATACCAGAGATTTTGAAGACAACTCTGGAACCTCCAAGGCAAAGCTCAACTCAACTCTAACTCCCAAACTAACTACCCTAACTCTACCATAGAGAGTGACAAATGGAGCTCCTTGGCTTGGTGTGTGTTGAACTAGGTGAAGGACCTTTGTATTTATAGTGGATTGAATGCATTTTTAGGTGGAGTAACCGCCAAGACACCGAGATACGGTGGCCGGCTGGTTCGGCCGAACCAGATCAGTTCGCCCGAACAAGAGAATTGCACTGCCTTTGGTTCTATGGCTTGGATTGTCTCCTGGATGGCGATTCTGGTGGTGGTTGCATGGTGGCATGCACTGGATTGCTTTGGTCAAACTGAAGGATTCGGTCGAACTGGGTCCACTGCCCAGCAGCCGTCCGATGCACTGCCTCTGTCTCAGGAGCGTCCTGGATGACTCCCACTTGGTGGGCTTGTACTTGTTTGCCCTGGAGGTGTGACATCATCGATTCACGTGGCTTGCATTATCATTGCTTGGTCATCGCTGACATGGACCTTGTGCATGAGACCTCCTGGCCGTGCTTCGCTTCATGAAATGTATATGGCTAAGCGGGGAAACTCTGGTGAACCAAGTGGTTCGGCCAAATTGGCCAATTCAACCCCTTTTAGCACATATTTGTGAATAATGCACATGCACATTGTATATTCACCAAAACTCGTGGAACTTTATTAGAATATAAATGTAAGTGCATAGAATGACACATATAACCTCATTTATTCCCAAGAATTGGTGATCAAAATCGTGCCACAACAACAGCCAATAGGGGACTACCGTAATCAACAGCTCATGCACTGGGCGTTGCCCTGGCGCTCTCCCGGTGTAAGTGAGACGTGCGAGATCCTGGTCCCCGATGACCTTGATCACCCCTCTTGGCCCTGATAGATTCATGCATAGGAAATTATGGTAGGGCACTACTTGGAAGTTGTTAAGCATATGACCCCCGAAGATGGGGTTGTACTAGTACATAATGTCTACAACATCGAAAATGATGTCTTCAGTGTGGGCATGTTGGCCGGTTCTGAATGTTAACGGAAGCTTGACCTGCCCTAGGGCTTCGATCTATCAGCCGATGAATCCATGCACCTTAGTGCTCACGTGCTAGAGTTGGGATCGAGAAAGGCCTATCCTATCAAAAGCAGCGATGAAAAGGAAATATGCGGAGCTTCCCCAGTCGACAAGGATCCTGCGAACATCGGACCCATCAATGTTCTCCACAATGATGAAAGCGTCGGTGTCATCCTCCGTGAAGGTCATGGGAATGAAGGCCAACCGCGGGAGTGATAGGGGCCCTTTAGTCTCCATGTGGTGTACTTCTCTAGCTAGGATGCACGACTGCCACTTAGAGCCAGGGCCTTCTGAGCCCCAAGTGATAGGCATGACCACGCATGGGTCTCCACCACATGTTGCATTGGAAGGTGGGGGTGACCACGCAAGGGCCTTGATCCCCGGCCAAGTAACTCTATGTATAGTCGATGGGCCCTCCCCACGCATGAGTGGGTCACCACCTTGCCTCTCCCTGTCGGACCTAGGACCAGCAATCCACCGGGGGATACCCGAGTGGTAGATTTGTAGGAGGAGGATCGTCGAGTCGAGAAGCTTGATGATATGGTAACACAAGATGCAAGGTTTAGACAGGTTCAGGCTACCCGGAGGTATAATACCCTACGGCCTGTGTTGGGTGGTGTTTACAAGTCAGTTCCTATCTAAATCTACGAGATTACAATTAGGAAACGTATCCAACTAGTTTTCTATTGGTACCCTGAAATATATGTACATGATCCACCAGGTATACCGTGATACATATTCACCTCATCTTCACCAAGCTTGTCCAGCAAGTCGGCGGTTCCTAACGGGCCATCTCAGGGTCGGCCCACAACCCTGTCATATGTGGGCCCAAGTCGACTGTCACCCCTACTGATGCCCCGTTGGCTTCCACTTGGTAGATCTTCGGCTAAACATAGACGGCCTCTTGAAGGATCGAATCGGCACACGGAGAGGGGGGGAGTGAATGGGAGCCGATAAAAAATTTTCTCGAAAGAGCAACTCCGACCTATATCCCAAACTCACTTCCAATCGCGATCCACTCACTTCCTTGCCAAATCCATGAAGCGACTGAAGTGCTTCTGGACCTAGGAACAAGTCTCAAACACGATGCACAGCGGAAACAACAACTCAAAGCTCAGCTCAGTACACAGACCGAAACCGGTCAGACCGGTTTGCCCAGACAGAACAGGAAAAATCTGCACGCGAGAAGAACTCGATCTTATCCTCAACCGATCTCCCGATTCTCTCCACGGATTCAAGTGAAACTTTGGGGATAGGTAGGATGCTTCATGAACTAGTCATGGCTCCAAAATCACATCGCAAATCACACTGAATCAAAAGGAATTGCGGATCTACGGCATGAACACACTTGTCTAGGGTTCAACCAAAATACACCAAATTGGAGACACTTCTCGAGGAGTAAGGGGGCCAAAACACTGGAGAAGGATCACTAAAGACCCATCCCAACAAAATCCCCCAAGATAACGCCCTCAAATCCGATGAACATAAAATCACCTAAAAATCATAGAAAAAGAAAAACGTGAATGAGACAAGAACTCTAGACATCAACACCATTAATCCACTAAACATCACGAGGTCAACATCTTTACAAAAAGGATAGCCTCTTCCCTTCATCCAACCCACTTAAAAGTGTAGGAAAATCAAAGTGGAGAGGACCCCTCCTCTCTCTCCCTCACAACTTGAAGCTCATGGCTAGCCTAAGAAAACAAAGAGCAAATGAACTAAGGTTCCAAGAGATTGATGCCATCTCCCACCAAGGTGAGTATATATGGCCGCCGCCAAAAGACTAAACTACCCCTACAACTTAACTCAACGATACACACCCTCATGGGCAAAAATGGAACCTCCACGATGCAACCATCTGGAGTTGCTTCCCTATGATGCAACCTCCACGATCACGCCGCGTGTCCTCTGCTTCGAAGCTTCCCGATGCCCAGACTGAAACCGGTCAGACCGGTTCTACAAACCGGTCAGACCACTTTCCTGAAACCGGTCAGATCGGTTTTACAAACCGGTCAGACTGGTTCTGGCACACCAGGTCTTTGGATTTGGTTTTGTGGCCCAAACCAATAAACCCTCCTCCCCTAGTTTTGTGGCTAAACCAGCACTTGGTCCGGCCTCCATGCCAAGCATCTCACCTCCGGCTCCCGGATGGTGTACTTAGTCTTGCCTCGTTCCTTGACTGGGCCGCGCCCAATGTACCGGCTCGATCACCTTCATCCACGTTGCCTTGCCCGTTCTTGCACCATGTCAACTGCACTTGATCCCACTGGCCACCGGGTCCCTCGAACTAAGCCTACTTGTCTCTCCACTCCTGGGAGGCCGCTCCGGTTAAGACCTTTCACGCTTGTTCTTCACCTATACCAATGCAAACCAAGCCGCATTCTACATATGCAATACTTGAGTCAAGACGAACATTAGTCCACACCACGTAGTCAATCACTCATCACAATCACAAAGGCAACAACCATCCCTCGGTCCCTCAGACACACATGGTCCTCAATCTCCACCTTGATGCGCGCTCCCCCTAGACAAATGCACGCAACTAAGGCAAGATTTGAATTTCTCCAGCAACTCAGGCCCAAACCGGCCTGACCGGTTTCCCAAACCAGTCAGACAGGTTTTGCCCAGACAGCAGCACCAAAAGTTGAAAAAGCAAATGAATTACACCAACTTCTCCCTCTTGTTCTAAGCAAGTTCCAATGGGTGAAAGAAATATTTCTCAAGCTTCTTGACACCCCTTTCTGTACAAATTCTCCCACTTGTTGCCAATGCATGAATCAAAGCACAAAATGCAAATAAATTCAATCTATAGCTTCTCAAATATACAATGAGCACTATAAAATGCTACACATCTGCAAATAAGCAAGCAAAATAGTTCTAGGTGTTGTACAAGCATTGTCAACAAGATTTCATGATTGTATAAGCATTTGGCCAATTAAAGTTCTATTAAAGCAATTTTTTCAAAATGTCATCACCTCATGAGCAAATCCTAACCATGACCTATTCAAGCCAAAATGAACTCAATCACTCAAAGATCATATGAGGTCACCAATTCTTATCAAAGGTCATTGTAAACTCCCAAAATGTACCTCATGTCATGTCAAAGCCACGGAGCCATTTGTCTACTTCTAAATAAGAGACTTCGCTTGGTAGACAATATGCAACGGTTTAACACCCAAAATATGTACATAAAAGCACAAATGACATGAATAACCATTTAGAGAGCATATTTTTCAAGCATAAGCACTTCATTTTCATATGTTTGTACATATGGTATATGAAGTGCCTTTACGGCAAAAAGAAGCTTATGCCTCTTCATAAGATAAGCAATGGGCTAAACATTTACAATGACAAGATGATCTTTGACCCAATTAACAAGAAATAGATACCCAAGCATAACCTAAGCATAAAAAAGCATTTAGGCTTGAACAATACATGGATAATCATCTATTCATGGGTGAGATCAAATTTAACATTTTCTTTCCAAAAATGTTAGCAAGCTCATCATGAATATACAACATAGCAATCAAGAGCTTAGCTAAACATCACCAATATACTATAAACATGTCCACTAGCTCAAATGTAGCAAGTTATAGTACTCAATCCAGATAGGAGAAGCTCATCCTAAAAATGCATCAAAATAGATGTGTACATCAACAAGTCCAAGATATATCACAATGCAAGCTATATGACAAATGCAAGATATATCACACAAATGCAAAAGCAAAATGTACAAAATGCTAATATCATACAAAGATACATGATATACATATGATACAAGGATGCGATACATATGCTACAAAGAGCTCCAAGACCAACTCAAAGAGGGCAACACACTCCAAGCTCTCCTCGCAAGCGGGCAAAGGTTGCTTGGTCAAGTGGTTTAGTGAAAATGTCGGCTAGCTGGTCTTGGGTGGAGACATAGGATAGCTCTATGTGTCCTTTCTCAACATGATCCCTCAGAAAATGATACCTCACATCTATGTGTTTGGTTTTGGAATGTAGCACTGGGTTTTGTGCTACGATTATGGCACTGGTGCTATCACATAGAAGTGGGACACAGGAAAAGCTTAAGCCAAAATCACTCATAGTGAACACGATCCATAGGAGATGGGAACAACAACTAGCGGCTGCAACATACTCGCATCTGTGGTGGATTGTGCAATGCTCGATTGCTGTGAGAAGACCAAGAAACAAAAGAAGACCCAAAGAACTGACACTGACCCGAGGTAGACTTGTAGTCCAAATGACACCCAGCAAAATCAGCATCAGAAAATCCGTGAAGACTGAGTGTCGAGGAGGCAGAATGCCAAAGACCCAAATCAGGAGTGTATTTCAAGTACCTGAATATCCTCTTGATGGCCTGCCAATGCGAAGTTCTCGACGATGCCTGAAAACGAGCGCACAGATACACACTAAACTGTATGTCTGGCCTCGTATCCGTCAAGTAGAGGAGGGAGCCGGTCATGCTCTGGTACTCCTACTGGTCCACGGGGTCACCGTCTTCATCAGCATCCAAAGTTGTAGTTGTACTCATTGGTGTTGACATCGTCTTGGAGTCGTTCATGTCAAACTTCTTCAGCATGTCCTTGAGGTACTTTGCTTGATGCACAAATGTTCCGTCCTTGACTTGCTTGATCTGCATCCCGAGAAAGAACTGCAACTCTCCCATCATCGATATCTCAAACTCCCTGCTCATATCTTCAGAAAACTTTGCAACAAGAGCATTAGAAGATGCACCAAAGATAATGTCATCCACGTAAATCTGCATGAACAAGATGTCTTTGCCATCAAGAAGCAGGAACAAGGTTTTGTCTATGGTTCCCACCACAAATCTCTTACTCGGCAAGAACCCTCTCAACCTACCATATCATGCCCTGGGTGCTTGCTTTAGGCTATATAGAGCTCGGTGGAGTCTGTACACTCGGTGTGGGTCTCTCACTCTCAAATCCCGGTGGTTGCCTCACATACACTTCTTTCTCTATAACCCCATTCAAGAAGGCACTCTTCACATTCATTTGGTGCAACTTGAACCCTTTAGCGACGGCAAATGCTAGAAGGATCTGAATTGCCTCCAAACGGGCTACGGGAGAAAATGTCTCATCATAATCAATTCCCTCTTTCTGTGTAAAGCCTTGGGCAACCAACCTATCTTTGTTCCTCACAACCTCACCATCCTCACCCTGTTTGTTCTTTCAAACTCACTTTGTTCCAATAGGGTGGCAATTTGGTGGAGGCTCAACAGGTTCCCACACCTCATTCATCTCAAAGTTCTCAAGCTCTTCGTGCGTGGATTGACCCAGTTCACATCAGACTAAGCATGTCGAATATCTTTGGGCTCAAAAGAGGCAACGAAAGTAGAATGAGCAAAGTGGGAATCGTTCCTAGACCTTGACCTTGTAGTCTATTCATTGATGTCTCCAATGATCCCGGAGGGAGGATGTCTTGCTTGAATGTGTCTTGGTGCCTCGTGCCTTGAAATCACCTCCCCCTCGGCAGCTGCTTCCACTCGATCTTCATGTACTTGTGTTGACGTCGAAGTGGGGGATGGACCATCATCAGCCGTAGTCGTTGTAGTGGAAGTAGTAGGTACAAGAGTCGTAGGAGGAACACCATCTCCATCATCATCTTCACAATCATCCACCTGCTCGTCCTCAAAGATCGTTTGTCCCATCTCCTCATCACCTGCACACTCAAAGACAACAGAGCTACACGGAATTGTCTCATCGAATGTGACTTCACAAGTCTCCATGATTTGGTTAGTAGCAAGGTTGAGCACAAGATATGCTCTAGAATGATTAGCATAATCAAGGAAGATACCATCCTGAGATCGAGACTCAAACTTATCTAGATTACCCTTCTTGAGAATGAAGCACGTGAAACCAAAAACTCTAAAGTGACTAACCTTGGGGGAGTCTCCCATGAAGGAGCTCGTAGCAAGTCTTCTTATTGAACACACAAAGGAAAATCCGATGAGCAACATAACAAGCGGTGCTCACCACCTCGGCCCAATACCTCCTAGGAGTCCTATGCTCATCAAGCATCGTCCAAGCCATCTCACAAAGAGTCTGATTCTTCCTTTCCACAACATCATTCTGATAAGCGACATAAGGCGAGGAAAACTGATGTTCACGACAAAGGGCTCAAAACGAGCATTCTTAAACTCCGTGCCATTGTCACTGCATATAGCTCGTATGGCATCTCCATTACGCTCATTTTCAACCTCAAGATTAGATCTCAAACAAAACCAAACGTATCATCCTTAGCCGCCAAGAAAAACACCAAAGCATAGCGAGAATAGTCGTCCACTACCACAAGGACATACCACTTCCCACCGACCGAGCGAATGCGAGCTGGACCAATCAAATCCATATGCAAAAGCTCCCCAGGACCACCTGCACGTGCAGAGCCATGGGCACCCTATCTAGGAATCGAACACACAAACTCCTTACCCCTAGGCATAGGTGCATGAGGCTCAGGCATGCTATGAGATGAGCGGTACCTGTCCTGGTTACCCATCTCTCTCTCGCCTCACTTCAATCTTCTTCTTGAAGCAGAACTCCTCTTGGTGACCATCCCTACCACAGAACCCACAATGGTAGTGGACTGGCTTTGGCTTTGGAGCTTCACTCGGCTGGGGCTTCTCACTAGTCTTGAGACCACTCGACTCTCCCACAAAGATCACTTTCTTTTAGAAATTGTTGGTTTGTGAAGGGAATACTGGAGGATCGGGAATAGTGTCGAGTTTGTTTTTCAAGTGGTTAGGTTTAGGGGCAAAGGTGTTCTTGGCTGGGGTAGTTTGTGGTGGAACTGGTACATCCCCAATTTTCTCATCACTCTCATACACCTTCTCAGAACCAAGCCCGCAGCTATGAGCATGCCTAAACTGTGCTATCATCATACCAAGCAGAGGCTCACGACCCGACAACCAGCCCAAGAACTTACGCAACTCATCATTCTCATTTCGCAAATGATTCACAGCATGCTCAAGCTCCACATTCTTCAAAGCAGTTTCATCACAACTAGAACAAGCATGTTTAGCAAGAGAATTCATAGAACTTTCAAGGCATTTAATCTTAGCATGAGCATCATCTAGTTTAGCATGCAAAATAGGGTAAGAAATACAAACTCCTAACAAAGCAGTTCTAGATTTCAACTCTTCAAGTTCTGCCTTAAGCAAATCAAATTCCTCCATCCTAGTCATGTCCTTTTTCTTATACTCAACCAACTCATTCATCACAAGCTCACAATCAGTGCATTCAGGTTCATCAGTGACAATGGGAGCAACTTTCAAAGCATCAACCTCAGATATTAGCAAGCTACAGCTCAAGTTTAGCAATTCTATCTCTAGATCCAACAAGCAAAAGGAGCTTGAGCTCATGTCAACGTCGCTTGCACCGGCAACCATGGCTCGCGGCTTGTACTTGTCCTTGCTCTTGTGCTTGTCATGGTGGTCGTTCCTGGATTGGTTCTTGTGGTCATCCCTCGAGTGGTGCTTGTTCTCATTCCTAGGCTCGGTTGCTTCCAGACACTCGGCGATGAAGTGCCCCATCTTGCCGCACCTGACTTGCCTTGTACTCTTACGGTCCTAATCTCGCAAAGAAGCAAGCATAGACAAGGCAAACTGTCGTGAGGAGTTAGCGAGTGACCTAGAACCAAAGCCACTCATGAGAGCAAGGCTATGGGGATCAGTCGGGTTCTCAAGCTTGGCTCTAGCCATCCTATCGACCTTTGAGGACTTGAGCTTGGAGAATAGCCCATTAACTGAGAGCATCTCATAGCCATCCGACTCCATAATAGCCTCAACCTTCGCACCCCACACAGATCTATCCAAGCAGTGTAAGAGCTTCAAAGCCCTATGATGATCTGTGTATGGGAGGTTGGTGATATTGTCTTGCATGTTGTTCACAATCACCGTAAACCTCTGAAACATGGCATCAACCGACTCACCGGGCAAATGAATGAAATTCTCATACTCCATCCAATAAGACGAAAAGGGCCTAGCCTTAACCGAACTATAGCCACCATGGGTAACCTCCAACTTTTGTCAAATCTGACAAGCAGGATGCTCTTCGATGACACGATTGAATTCATGCTCGTCAAGCGCTTTAAACAAGTAATCCACGGCTTTTGCAGTAGCCTCAAACTTGTCCTTAGCCTCTTGAAGCATTCTAGTAGCAGGTATGGTATAGGTAGTATCAAGAGTGATATCCCATAGCAATTGTCCCTTGTCTTAGAAGAAAAGCTCCCATACAAACCGACCACATCCGGTAATTCTTCCGATCAAAGAGAGGAGGACCCGAACCCTTCCCTGAGTACGCCATATTTCGATCTTAGGACTGGTTAGAATCACAAAGATCCATAACCGGCTCTGATACCAATTAAAGGATCGAATCGGCGCATAGAAAGGGGGGAGTGAATGGGAGACGATAAAAATTTCTCTCGAAAGAGCAACTCCGGCCTATATCCCAAATTCACTTCCAATCGCGATCCACTCACTTCCTTGCCAAATCCACGAAGCCACTGAAGTGCTTCTGGACCTAGGAACAAGTCTCAAACATGATGCACATCAGAAACCACAACTCAAAGCTCAGCTCAGTACATAGAGCAAAATAGGTCAGACCGGGTTTTCAAACCGGTCA
Organism: Echinochloa phyllopogon; assembly: GCA_033239725.1. NCBI lineage: Eukaryota > Viridiplantae > Streptophyta > Magnoliopsida > Poales > Poaceae > Echinochloa > Echinochloa phyllopogon. The sequence continues at coordinate 12,834,196 of BTCW01000015.1, read as the reverse complement.
GACCAGATTTGGTCTGTAACACCCAAGTGCAAAGCTACAGCCTTAAACGCGCTAAAAAACACACCAAATCAACTTTCAGGGCAGCACCTAGCAAATCACTGCCAAAGATACTAAGAACCAACACTTAGCACCTCCAGCACCAAAACCGGTCAAACCGGTTTGCCTAGTCTAAACAGGAAAAATATGCCCGCGAGAAGAACTCGAGCTTATCCTCAATCAATCTCCTGATTCTCTCCACGGATTCAAGTGAAACTTTGGAGATAGGTAGGATGCCACATGAACTAGTCATGGCTCCGAAATAACCTCTCAAATGGCACCGAATCAAAAGGAATTGCGCATCTACGGCATGAACACACTTGTCTCGGATTCAACAAAAATCCACCAAATTGGAGACACTTCCCGAGGATTAAGAGGGCCAAATCACTAGAGAAGGATCACTAAAGAGCCATGAGTGAATCCCCAATGAAATCCCCCAGGGAAACACCCTCAAATCCGATGAACACAAAATCCCCCAAAAATCACCCGAAAATCACGAAAAAAGAAAAACGCGAAGGAGACAATAACTCAAGACATCAACACCATGAATCCACTAAACATGACAAGGTCAACATCTTTACAAAAGGGTTAGCCTCCTCCCTTCATCCAACCCACTTGAAAGTGGAGGAAAATCAGAGTGAAGAGGACCCCTCCTCTCTCTCCCTCACAACTTGAAGCTCATGGCTGGCCTAAGAAATCAAAGACCAAATGAACTAAGGATCGAATAGATAGCTGCCATCTCCCACCAACATGACTATATATGGATACCGCCAAAAGACTAAACTACCCCTACAACTTAACTCTATGATACACACCCTCAAGGGCAAAACTAGAAGTTGTAGATATGTCTCCTTCGGCTGGGCACACATCCATCTGGAGTTGCTTCCCTTCGACGCAACCTCTTGATCACGCCGCGTGTCCTCCGCTTCGAAGCCTCCCGACGCCCAGACTGAAACTGGTCATACCGGTTCTGCAAACTGGTCAGTCCGCTTTCCTGAAACCGGTCAGACCGATTCTGGCACACTAGGGCTTCGGACATGGTTTTGTGGCCGAAACCAAGAAACACTCCTCCCCCTATTTTGTGGCTAAACCAGCAAACCCCACGCACTTGGTCTGGCCTTCATGCCAAGCCTCGAGCACGCCAAGCCTTTCACCTCTGGCTCCCAGATGGTCTACTTGGTCTTGCCTCGTTCCTTAACTCGGTCGCGCCCAATGTACCGGCTCGATCACCTTCATCCATGTTGCCTTCCCCGTTCTTGCACCATGTGAACTACACTTGATACTACTGGCCACAGGGTCCCTCGAACCAAGCCTACTTGTCTCTCCACTCCTGGGAGACCACTCCGTCTAAGACCTTTCGCGCTTGTTCTTCACCTGCACCAATGCAAACCAAGACGCATTCTACATCTGCAATACTTGAGCCAAGACGAACGTTAGTCCACACCATGTTGTCAATCACTCATAACAAAGGAAGCGACCATCCCTCGGTCCCTCGGACACACATGGTCCTCACCTCTCCTCCATCCCAAAACTACCGGGGGCCACTCAACAAACTCAGTTGGAGGGTCTCGCAAGACTTACAAGAGCCCGATTTACAACAATTATGCATGCAAGCACCAATAACAATAAGGTATGCAAACCTCTCATATTTCTAGGATAATTATTAAGGCTATGCGCTAATAGGCCTAAACTAGCACTAATCAAGACCTATGTCTTGTTGCTGATTGCCCTAATATTCTCTGAATCACTTTGGTGGATAGAGCTCTCAAATATGTGTGGAATACATGTATAGAAGTTCACCAAGCTCTATAACCCTTGAAATGCTGGGTCGAGGGGTATTTATACCGCCAACCAGAGAAATAGGTCATTGCTCCAATGGGCAGAAAAATCTGCCTTGACCAACTCATTCGGAGACCCATGAACAGTAGCTCTGAATCAATCGGTGTCCTATGCAAGGTAGCCGTTGGGTGGCTATTTCCAAGACCCACGAGCTCAACAATTGACTCAGTGCTCGTTCTTGGAGATGACTAAATGAATCGATCATTCGACAGCCAAAATTCTCGCTGCCTTGATTCGCAAATAGTAGCACCAATTGATCATCTAAGCCCAGTATAGTAGCACATAATCATACTATCCTTCGGTAGCTATTTTCCTTCATGAACAATAGCACCAATTGATTCTCTCATTTCATCATAGTAACACCGAATAAATCTATCATTCTAGTAGCTATTTTCTTTCATGAACAGTAGCACCGATTGATCCTCTCAGCTCATCATAGTATCATTGAATCAATATATCATTCCAGTAGTTATTTTTCTTCATAAATAGTAGGACCGATTGATCCTCTCGACATATCAAAGTGGGGCTAATTCAATCGGGCAAATGATTTTTGTTATTTTCACTTTGTTTCTTTACGCGTCTTTTGTTCAATTGATTTTCTTTGAATTTACCATCAGTTTGATTGCTTGGAATCAAACCTTAGGACCTATAAAACCTATAAATATACATCTTGGTAAACACATTAGTCCCAATAATCATATTGTTACTCATTCATAAAAATCACAAACGATTGCCTAGGACCATTTTGCTTACAGTGTTGAATTGGGATGCAGTAATTAAGGGATTCCTCAACTATAGTGTTCGTACACATGGGGAGTGTGATAGTAGCTCCTTTTGACCAAATTATCATATCATCGTGTTCAACAATGGTCAAAACATTCCTGTGTGGGGAGTTTGAATGTGTTTGAGCTCCCTAAATGTAGAAGGTTTGTAGTACAGCTATAACCATAAGTTACAATTTTTCCTGCATTGGATTGGTATAACAGACATCTATAGTGAAACAAGCAATTCTGGTAAAGAATTCTTTCTTTAACACATATATAGCCATGCATACATCGACTATTTATCAACTATATACCGCCTTCATTGTATAGTGCAGTGATGTGGAGACGTTGCCTGTGGTGACCCAGCCGCTAGCATCCAGTGAACATTTGAACGAAGACTCGACTATTCTTTCTTTTCAACAACGAGCCTTCTATGTATGCCTATTGCCTTTCTCTAGCTATTTGATCTGCCTGTAATCTATCATTGCGTCGCGTGACTGTAACTTGTGAGCCAACTGGCCGGAATAATCACACTACCAGAATGCTTCACATCCGCCCGCCTCCTCCGCCTCGGCCATTTTTGGACCCGGTGCTGATGGGGCTTTAGCACCGGGTCCAACGGCTAGGAGCGGGGGCGGCGCTGCGGGGTGTCAGGGCGGGCACATTAGCACCGGGTCGTGGCGAGACCCGGTGCTAATGCTCCCCCTTTAGCACCGGTTGCAGCCAACAATCGGTGCTAATGTGCCCGAGGCCATTTAGCACCGGTTTCTGGCTGCACCCGGAACGCTCTCCCCCGGCCGAGCCAGCTGAACACTTAGGCGTTGTGTTCATGCTGCTCGGCCGTGGGAGGGGAGGTGCTGCCCAAATTTTTTTCAAAATTTGTGAAGATTCTACTCATCTAAGGAGCACTACAAGGTACACTTTTTCATTCTCTAATGTTTTATTTAGCTTGTAATCCTTCTATGATTTAGAAATAGAGGGATTTGTGAATCAAAGTAAAGCTAGCTAGAGAGAGCTTGTATTCTTGGAGGAGAGAGAGGAGAGAGCTTGAGTTCATGGTGGAGAGAGTGTTCATGTTGTGTTTTAAATGGAGAGAGAAGGCAAGCTAGTTTGTATTTTGTTTTGTATGACTTGTGAATAGTTATAAGGCTTATGTATTTTATTTATTAAAGAGGTTTATTTATTAAAAGTTGGAATAGTTATTTATTAATTTAATGAAATATATATTATTAGTTATTTATTAAAAGATAGAATAGTTATTTATTTATTTAACGGAAGGTATATTTATTTATTTAATGAATATAGTAATGTAGTTTTAGAAATTTATTTATATAATGGAATATATATTATAATTTGTATTTATTTCTATATTTAATTTTTTTATCTTTAAATTGTATTGTATATTTGTTATTGGTTAATAATGCAGATGAATAGACAATGGATGTACGGGGACCCCCACGCTCAGGCGTTCCGTGATGGCCTTAGGACGTTTCTCGATGCCGCCGAGGCTAACAGGACGTCGTCTGGTTTCATATTCTGCCCATGCACCCATTGTAAAAATATACAATCGTACAAACAAAGAGGTTGTCTTCAGGTGGATTTGATGAGGCACGATTTCATGAGGAATTATTCTGTTTGGACGAAGCACGGCGAAAGAGGAATTCTAATGGATGAAGATGAAGAAGACGAGGCCGATGACGACATTCCGTTATTGGCTCAATACTACGGTTCCTTTGCATATGCTGCAATGGGTGATGCCGATGAGGAAGATGTTGCTCGGGAAGGCGATGCTCAGGAAGATGTTGCTCAGGAAAATGAACCTACTGATGGACTCGGGCAAATGTTGCGTGATGCCGAGAAAGACTGCGGCAATGATAAGGAACTGAAAAAGATACAGCGCATGTTGCAGGACCACAGGACTGACCTGTACCCAGATTGCAAAGTGGGGCTAAAGAAGTTGGGTAGCACACTTGAACTTCTGCAGTGGAAGGCAGCAAATGGTGTTACTGATAAGGGTTTCGAGGAGCTACTGAAACTCGTAAAGAAGATTCTTCCAGAGGGTAACAAATTGCCATCGACGACGTATCAAGCAAAACGTGTTGTTTGCCCTCTCGGTTTGGAGGTGCAGAAGATACATGCATGTACTAATGACTGTATCCTCTATCGCGGACAGTACGAACACTTGGATCGTTGTCCGGTTTGCACCTGCGCACGATACAAGATCAGGCGGGACGACCCTGGTGATGTTGGGGGAGAGCGTTCTAAGAAAAAAATCCCTGCGAAGGTGATGTGGTATTTCCCTCTGATACCCCGTTTGAAGCGTTTGTTCAGGAACAAAGACCATGCCAAACTGATGCGCTGGCACAAAGAAGAACGTAAGCAGGATGACATGTTGAGACACCCCGCCGATGGATCCCAGTGGAGGAACATCGACAGAGCATTCCCAGAGTTTGATGCTGATGCGAGGAATGTTAGGCTTGGTTTAAGTACTGATGGCATGAACCCTTTTGGTGAAATGAGCAGTAGTCATAGCACTTGGCCCGTGACTATTTGTATCTACAACCTACCCCCTGGCTCTGCATGAAGCGGAAGTTCATTATGATGCCAGTGCTCATCGAAGGCCCAAAGCAACCTGGCAACGACATTGATGTGTACCTAAGACCATTGGTTGACGAACTTTTGCAGCTGTGGAAGAATGAAGGTGTTAGCATGTGGGATGAGGACAAGCAGGAGCAGTTTGACCTTCGAGCACTGCTTTTCATAAGCATCAACGACTGGCTTGCACTAAGTAACCTACCAGGACAATCAAACAAAGGATATAAAGCATGCACTCACTGTTTAGAGGAAACCGAAAGCATGTATTTGAAACATTGTCGTAAAGTTGTGTACATGGGTCACCGTCGATTCCTTCCGGCGAAGCATGAGCTACGAAAGAAATGTGCGCATTTTGGCGGGAATGCTGACCGCCGTACAAAGCCGAGACACCGGAGTGGAGAAGAGCTATTTAATATGGTGAAGGAACTACACGTGGTGTTTGGCAAGGGAGACGGAAGCCAGGCTGCTCCGACGGGCGAGGATGGTCGTGCCACGATGTGGAAGAAGAAGTCTATCTTTTGGGAGCTACCTTATTGGCAACGTTTAGAGGTCCGTAACGCGATTGATGTGATGCATCTGACGAAGAATCTTTGCGTGAACTTGATAAGCTTCCTGGGTACTTATGGGAAGCCAAAAGATACACTGGAAGCACGTCAGGAGCTGAAACGATTGAAGCAACGGACTGATCTACATCTAGAAAAGAGAGACAAAGGACGCCAGTACTTGCGTCCTGCCAGCTTCACTCTCAGCAAAGAAGAGAAGGCAAGCATGTTTGAATGCTTGAATAGTATCAAGGTTCCGTCTGGCTACTCCTCTAATATTAAGGGAATAATAAATATGATAGAGAAGAAGTTCACAAACCTGAAGTCTCACGACTGCCATGTGTTGATGACACAGTTGCTTCCCGTCATACTCAGGGGTGTGCTACCAGTTAACGTGTGGAAAGCCATTGTGAAGCTATGTGCATTCCTCAATGCAATTTCTCAGAAGGTGATCAATCCAGACCATTTAGATCAGCTACAGAACGACGTGGTGTAATGTCTTGTCAGCTTTGAGATGATATTTCCACCATCCTTCTTCAATATCATGACACATCTATTGGTTCACCTTGTCAAAGAGATTCGTATATTGGGCCCAGTATTTCTACACAACATGTTCCCATTTGAGAGGTTCTTCGCTGTCCTAAAGAAGTATGTCCAGAATGATGCATTGCTAAGGGATATGAAACAGAAGAGGTCATTGAGTTCTGTGTTGACTTTGTCGACGATCTTATGCCGATTGGTGTGCCCGAATCACATCACGAGGGGAGACTTGGTGGAAAGGGCACACTAGGGTGAAGATCGATGGTGATCAAGGACATTGAGACATTTCGTAAAGCGCACCTCACAGTTTTGCAACAATCAACCTTGGTTGCTTCGTACATCGAGGAGCACATGCAGATTCTCAGGGACAAAAACTCAACAAAGTCTGCGGCCTTCATTCAGCGTCTGCACAATAGTACTTTCGCCGATTGGTTGCGAAGACGTCTTATGGGTGTCGAGGGCATTGATGCGCAGCTAGCTTTTGTAGCTAGAGGTCCATCGAGCACGATCTTGACATTCCAAGGATACGACATCAATGGGTATACATTTTACACAAGAGCCCAGGACAAGAAAAGCACCAACCAAAATAGTGGTGTCCGGATCGACGCGACAGACACCAATGGCAATACAAACTCATACTATGGAATCATAGAGGAGATATGGGAACTAGAGTACAGACCTTTGAAGATCCCACTATTCAAGTGCCAATGGGTGAAGCTGACTGGAGGAGGTGTTAAAGTTGAAGCGGACTATGGAATGACGTTAGTGGACCTAAACAAGATTGGCTTTCTAGACGAACTGTTCGTCATGGCCAAAGCTGTCACACAAGTTTTTTATGTGAAGGACATGGCTAGCAGACCGAAGAAAGGGGTGGATAAGAAAGGTGGGGGTAAGCAATTGGACCCATCACAAGACGAGCCAAAGCGCCATATAGTTCTTCATGGAAAGAGAAAAATCGTAGGAGTTGAGGACAAGACGGATGAAGATTATGATATGCTCGATGGCCGGCCTCCATTCTCAGTGGCTGATGACCCAAGCATCCTGTTAGCGGCGGAGGAGACATCGTATCTACGGCGTGATCACAATCAAGGAACATTTGTAAAGAGGAAGTTTATTAGTGTCCGAGTAAACGATGATGCCATGTAATTTAATTGCACTATGTTCCACCCAATTTGTAATGACTATATTTGCATTTATGTTCCACCTATGTTCTAACATTTTCTATTGATTTATAAGATTGTTTTTATTAATTCTAGCATTTTATATTGATTTTCTAGTAATTTATAAGATTTTCTTATTTAATATATATTTTTAATAGGTATTAATAACTGAATTAAAACAAGTATTAATAATTATATATTAAAAACTATATTTATAAGATTCCCAAATAGTAGCCACCGGTGCTAAAGGCCGGTTTGGAAACTGGCGCCAAACGAAAATTTGGGGCCTTTAGCACCGGGTTGATCTAAAATCCGGTGCTAAAGGCCCCCAATTTTCGTTTGGCGCCAGTTACGGCCTTTAGCACCGGCTGTAGACGACCCGGTACTAAAGGGCCTTTAGCACCGGGTGCTGTATAGACCCGGTGCTAAAGGCCCCCACCAATTTTCGTTTGGCACCAGTTACGGCCTTTAGCACCGGGTGTAGAAGACCCGGTGCTAAAGGGGGGGCCTTTAGCACCGGGTGCTGTACAGACCCGGTGCTAAAGGGCCTTTAGCACTGGGTCGTGGCTGCACCCGGTGCTAAAGATGGGGGACCTATATAGGCCGGGGACTTCTCTCCCCTCCCTCACTTCGCCCTCATCTCACGGATCGAAACCGCCGCCGCCGCCGCGCGCCCCCTCGTCTCCTCAGCCGCCGCCGCCCGTTGCCCGCGTCGTCTCCGGCCGCGTCGACGCCGCCGCCTATCGTCGTCCCTGCGCCTGGCCGTGGTCACCCGTGGTCCCCGCGCCCACGCCGCCGCCACCCGTGGTCCCCGCGCCCACGCCGCCGCCGCCCGTCGTCCCTGCGCCCGTCGTCCCCACGCCGGCGCCCCTCGTCCCCGCGCCGCTCGTCGTCCCCGCACTGGCGCCACTCCTCGACCCCTCGCCGCCGCCGCCGCTCGTCCCCACGCCGCCGTCGCCCGCCGCCCGTCACGATGAGCCCTCTGTGAAGCCGGCCTTCGTGCCATGCGTGCATGTTTGTGAGCCGGCCTTCGTGCCGTGTGTACGTGTTTGTGTGTGCAGGTACCCTTTGCACGGCCATGCACATTTGCTTAGCGAATGCGCTTGGCCGAACGTGTTCGCTAACCACATACATTGGAAATGCATTGTACTGGAAATATTAGAAATATATATGCTTTATATGTATTGAAAATATTAGAAAATATTAGAAATTAATTTATTGGAAATGCATTGTATTGGAAATAAAAATGATATATTGGAAATGTTCTATATTGCAATTCTATTAGAAATATACATGCTTCATATGTATTGAAAAATGTTGCAAATGTAAATTGCAAATAGTTATATGCTGAAAATGTAAATGTATATGCATGTTTATTTATTGGAAATGTATAGGCATGTTGAAATGTGTATTGGAGATATTTACATTGAAATGTATATTGGAAATGTTATATGTTTGAAATGTATATTGAAAAATGCTTCATTTAAATGTATATTGGAAATTCTATGTATATTAGAAATATATATGCTTCATTTAAATGTATATTGGAAATGCTATATGTTTGTATAATGTATACTATCGAAAATGTTTATTATCGGAAATTCTATCGCGTACCCGAACCCACCGCGCACCCGAACCCCTTAGCGAATCCGTTTTTCGCGCACCGACCCCCTTAGCGAACCCATTCGCGTCACGCACCCGAACCCTTAACAAACCACTTCGCGTCGCGTACCCGAACCCTTAGCGAATCAATTCACACCAAGCACCCGAACCCCTTGGCGAATCCGTTTTTCACGCACCGACCCACTTAGCGAAAATGTTAGAAATATTGGGAATATGTATGCTTTGTATATATTTCTTATCAATTATTTTTAATTCTATAGATGGCGGACAACAACAACCCCATCCCACCCATGCAAGAGGACAACAACACCCCTGTCCCACCCATGCAAGAGAACAACGACACGTTCTTTGCGAATCAACTTTTTAATATTGTAACCCAACCAATGTCCATGGATGATGTGTTGGGGATCATTGGAAGGGACGACAATATCCAGGGCGACAATGTTGCAAGGGCCGAAAATGTTGAAGGGGCCGCCAATGTCCAGGGCGAACGTGTCCAGGGCAGCACTATTGAAGGGGCCGGTAACGAGCCCTCGTCTAGTCAGGTGTGTATATAGATAACATAAATTTGTACTGTACATGTCAATTATGTATACCATCTCTATATCATCTCATATATATGTAATTTGTGTAGGCCGCCTCTGCTTCTACAAGTCGAGCTAAGAAATCAAAATGATCGACCACGAAGAAGCTGAAGGATGTCAAGTTTCACATCACTCGAGTGGAGGATGACGGGGAGCCAATTGAGCCCCCAAAAGTGGCCAAGAAATTTGTATCTCAGTGCGGGGTATTGTACGGGACAATGTGCCCATTAGTATCAGAAATTTGGAAGTCCACGGACCCCACTGAGGAGTACGTGCTCCCCGATACAGAGAAGGAGATGCTATGGAGGGAATTAAAGGCAATATTCGACTGGCCTAGCACTCATGAAGCAGAACTGAGGGATTGGACAATGAAGAAGATGGCAGTTCTATTTCAGGATTTCAAGAAGAAGTTGTACTCGCATTTTCTCAAAACCGGAGAGGCCCCGGATCCTGAGAAGTATAAGAAGATCACTGATGACGAGTGGGAAGCATTCCTTGAGTACAAAACCTCCGAAGAGGGTGCAACGGCTAGCGCTAGAAACGCTGGAAACGCCGCAAATAAGAAGTACTCTCATAAGATGGGTTCGGGAGGTTACAAGGCAAGCATCGCTAAATGGGAGAAGATGGAAGAAGATCTATATGCTAGAGGCATCACTCCAGCGACACATGACTGGCCCACAAGGACCAAGCATTGGTACTATGGTCATGGAGGCACCCTAAGCCCAATCGACAGCTCCTTAGTTTTTCCGAGGACTTGCATGAACTAGCTTAGCGTCTCCTCGATATCCTCAGGGCATCTGAGAGGGGAGAATTTGTTGCTGATAGAGACAAAGATGAGCTAACCTATGCCTTAGGGAACAAGGAGCATCCTGAACGGACGCGCGGCATAGGCACAAGCATCTCATGGAAGAAAGGTTTCCAAGAGCACGCCGCCACCTATAGGAGCCGTTCGAGGAAGAAGGCCAAATATGAGCAGAGGGCGAGGGACCTAGAGAAAACGGTTGCCGCCCAGGGCTCAAAGCTCCAAGAAATGGAGTCAGAGATGGAGCGATGGATGAAGGTAGCATGGTTGCAGATACAACAAGCCACAGGCGAGACCGGTTCCACAGAGCATGCACCTCTCCAACAAGCCGCAGGCGGGACCGGTTCCACAGAGCATGCACCTCTCCAAGATGCGGCCCTTATTAGCCCTCCACAACAATATCAAAGCAGTAACGCTTCCACACAGGCCGCCGAACCGGTCCGTTACCCCGTGGATGAAATAACTCAACGGACCGCGTGCGAGCTTGTCGTCAGGCAGAAGAACTTAGCTTTGGTGGTACGTATGCGACCTTAGTTCGTACTGCATACATTTCACCGTAAATACCATTCATTTACTAACTTTCTTTGTGACTACTAAATTATCAGGTCGCATACGGTATGACCAAACGTGTGGAAGAAGGGCAAAAATGGCACTGCAATGACATTCCACATGGTTACGTACCTGTTGAGGTGGAGCAAGTCATCACCAACTGGGAAGACTTGGAACTTGACATCCCCGGAGGTGACGGAGAAACAAAACTCGGTCAGTGTTCCCACTGCATCATTCTATGGAGCAAGGCAGACGTCGTCATACCCGGTACACCTGCGGCTACCAACAAGCCTCCGTCACCTCCACCATCTCCAAGAGATCCACCGGATCATGACGATTCTCCGGGAGCTCCTGATGCAAGCCCGTCTCCTCAGCCGAAGAGGTCTCCGTCTCCTCCGCCGCGGAGGTCACCGCCCCCTCCGCCGAAGAGGGGACGCCGCACTAAAGCCTCTGCCCCCACTCCACTAGGGAAGAAGGCGCGGAAAACCAGAGAGAAGCCCACACCAGAGAAAAGAGCGGGTGAGAAGACTCTAGAGGAGCTCGAAGCCTCGGTCAAAGCAGACACAAAGATGCAAATGGCCGAGTGGAGGAAAAAACCGGAGCCGGAGCCGAAGCTTGATCCCACTGTCGTCAAGTCATTCCTCGGTAATTTGAGCAAGGGTCAACAGAAGGAAGTAATAGTAACAGACTATGACCGCTCGTTACTGAAATCTCGCCGAAAGTGGAAGGCTGCAGATAAGGAGGCGGGCCCATCTAAAAAGGTTCCTCAGCTCGGCGAGCAACCTCAGCGGCCCTTGGGTCCATTGCCATCTCTTAACGTGCAACGAGTAATGGCCGAGACTGGACTATCCAGAGCGCAAGTCCTGGGAGAAGAAGAGGTGCCTGTAAACACAACGTTGAAGTGGCCGTTTAAGCTTGGCGAGCCTATGGTCCCTCCTGAAATGGAGAGCAAGCCACAAACGAAGATGCGCCGATTCCATGAGTGGTACTTGGAAGAATCAAGAAGGAATAAACGGCGCATGATCAAAGTAGGCGTGAAGGACCATGATTTCTACAATGGTGACGATGATTGGGTCTGACTGAGGTTTAAGGATATATATGAGCTGTACCACCGCGACGCCATGGACGTGGATTTGATCACCTGTTGGACACTGTAAGTACTTTGTTGTTGCTTATAATTCATAGTTTGAAAACAATAATTCCAATCTATGCTGACGCGGGCTTTATTTATTGCTTAACATATGCAGAATGGAGATTCAAAAATATCGGCGATCCTCAATATATGACGTTGGTTTCGTGGATCCTCGAAGGATAAGTGAAGAAATGATATTGATGAATCCTGAGGAAACATATGGAAACCTATACAAGTATATTAAGAAACAAAATTACTGCGACTCCATACTAATCCCGTACAACATCGAGTGAGTACATACACAGGCTTCTTCTTATACTGTCTGTGTACTATTTCATTTCTGATTATAATGTATACATGTATACAGATTCCACTGGTTCCTAATAATATTGTGTCCTGACCGGGGTGTCGTGAATGTCTTTGATTCATTGCACACTCCAAAAGAAAAACTACAGAACATCATGGATATGATGACAAGGTGATGTATATTTTCTCCTACTTAATTCACCCCTTACAAACACAATGACTTAACTCAATTTTTTTGTTCGCAGGGCCTGGAATCAATTTCGTCAAGAACACCCGGGTATTCAACATGAAACACTAAAATGGAACATTGGCTTTCCGGTAAGCAAGTAATTTGTACATGTAGGCCTCGGCTAATATATTATATGAATTTTACTTAATTTCTTTTGGTCGACTGTGTGCTAAACAGGGGAAGGGAAATAATTTATGTGCATACTATGTTTGCGATTACATGTGGAATTGGGGACATAAAAAGCTTACACAACACGATATTATGGTACGTAATAATAAACACATTTCCATTATTATTAAGTGCACAATTATTGTCTCCAACTCGGCGGATTAAATATCTTTCAATTATTTGTAAATTATAGATGTTGAGCCTGAAGGAAGATTCTCTAGAGCTAGAAAGAATTGACGCAATTGCAGAACAACTCGTCGGATGGATCTGGGACGAGGTCGTCAATCCCCGAGGAGAATTCCACTCGCCAGTACTGGAGGACGTGCCGGACAGTTCAACAAGTCGTCAATCTTAATTAAGTAGAAAATACAGTTTAAATATATATAACTCGAGTTGACATGCAGGAATATCTACTTTTGTAATATATATGTCTTCTATTTTAATGAAATGTCAGCTAATATGAATATAGAGTCGGCCGAATACGCATTAGAATACATGATTAGAATATATACGTATTATACACGTATATTGACGTGCATGCATCGCTACTGAAAAAAGCAAAAAAAAAAAGAAATCCGGGGCCTTTAGCACCGGTTGCAGACAGCAACCAGTGCTAAAGGCATGCCCTTTAGCACCGGGTTGTGTCTGGAACCGGTGCTAAAGGCCCTGCTAAAGGCGCTGCGGGGCAGGCCCTTTGGCACTGGGTCGTGGCTGCACCCGGTGCTAAAGGGCTTTCCCACCCGGTGCAGATATCAACTGGTAGTGTCATCCGCCTCCCACATTATGTCCGCAATCCACGCACGGGTCCTCGCTTATCCACATGCTGACAAATGAACTCATGGTCAGCATTTAGTCCGCAGACTGAGTTTGACCGACACCGAAACGCTGGCTAGTACCATAGCACACCAAAGGGCGATAAATAGCCGTGTCCGGCTTGCTCTTCCAACACCAACAGACCATCAACAATGGCACTTAGGGCAAGCAGGACAGGACTGGTGGTGCTGTGCTTGGTCTTTCTCCTCCTCGTCTCTTCGTTTGCTGCTGAAGCAACGTCCGTTGCTGCCCATGGTACGTAGACGCTCTGTGTAAATTGTTTTGTGCCTCCAAGTGCGCTGGTGATACCGATCTTTACCAAATGCAAAGCCACACCACTATGACCTTACATATCCATGCCTGCAGATGCTGGGAGGAAGATGTTGAAGCGAGGATTGATGGCTGCGGACGATTATAGTCCTTATGGAGGAGGATACGGTGATCCCCCTGGAACACCGGCATACCACGGGATCCCGTATCATCCGTGAACACGTACACACACGCAGAATAATGGCTTTTCTTCTGCCCGCAGATGGATTTGCTATTGAAGTTTCTTTTTTTAATGAAAAGCTATAGAAGTTTGTGTATGTATGTATGTATGAGCAAATAATTAATAGCTAATCGGCGTGTGGTGCTTGGTGCTTGTTTCGACATATAGCCACAACTGACGTAGTTTGGCGGCAGGTCTACTGTACTCAAAATATTATATATAGTGGCTTCAGGCCTGCTTTGCAGGCTCTAAGATACCACCGATATATCAAATTACGAGTTTAATAAAACCAGATGATGCCACTAAGCCTTCTGATAACTCCAACCCAATGAGCATCAGCTGATTGAGCTCGGAGCGAATCGGACTTTTTTTATTAGACACTACTAAGCAGTCAATGGTTCCATAGGTGGAATGAAACGGGTACGGAACACCTAATTTTCAAGCCATGGGAACTAATCCGGTGCTCCCTTTCTATTTTATGGCGTAAATCTTATACCGAGTAGCAGTTAATTATTTTCCTAATTTCTTTCCCCGTGGGACCCGAAAGGGCCCGGCCCTATCCGTGTCCAGCCCAAACCCGTGCCCGCATCCACCCAGGCCCAATCCTTCGCGCACAGCAGGCGACGCCGTTTCATTTCGCGCCGCCGGCTGCTACCCGTATGGAAGGAACGAGAGAAATTCCACTGCGATGACGCACTACTATTGAACACAACATAATGTCCAGCCACAAATGGTCACATCACAAACGGTTCCAAGGCAGCTGGGCGTGATGCCCCAGAATCACGAACGGTTCTTCTTGCAAACCGTTTGTGATGGCTGCTATAGTACAAAACACCTTCTTCCCCTCCCACTCTTCTTCTCCAACCCGACGCCCACCATTGTTTCCACCATTGTTGCGGTCATTTTTTGTCAAAATGCTCAAGAAAGGTCACGTTTTTTTAAGAAAGCTCTCCATCAACTTTTTTTTAGGTTGGTAATAATCAACTCTTTCAATTTGTAGCTTGTTCCAACAACTAGATTTTGAAATTTGCCATGAATTTGATGGAGGGGCTCTTTCATACTCTCTAGAGCTCATTTCTCTTGAAAATTAATGGAGCAACTGTAATTTGGTAGGTTGATCATCAATTACTTGCTTGAAGATTAGTATATAGACATCCTTCCATAATTCTTTAGTTTGATTGTTGCAAAATTGAGAAAAATGTGATGGAAAGTCTCTTTTTTTGCCTCTAGGCCATTTTTTCATCAATTTCTTCATGGATTATACAAATGTGTAACTCTCATTCCATTGCAACAAGGTTAGTATCTAGCATGCTTTGCTTAATTTCTAGAATGCTTATCAAAATCATGCAGAAAGTCTGTTTTTTTGCCTCTAGGCCGTTTTTCATCAATTTCTTCATGGATTATCCAAATGTGTAACTCTCATTCTATTGCAACAAGGTTTTGAAATTTGGCATCAATTTGGTAGAGGGGCTCTTGTTCCATATTTAAGAGGATATATCTCCAAGTATCCACTCCCTTGTCTCAAGGTTTGTATCTAGCAATACTTCATGCAATTGATTTGCAAATAACTTGGCATTACTGTTTTATTAGAATCTTGGTTTAAGGACAAACCCATTTTTTTGTAATAGACGGATGAACGAGGTTGGATGTACGGTGCCAATGGAGATGACTCCTTTGTCAACGGGGTTGACTCCTTTGTCAATGTTGCGAGGGTGTACCAAACAAGCGATGGATATATACACTGTGCGTGCATTGATTGCAAAAACCAGAAGCAGTTTTGAAACGTCGAGCAGATCCGGCGTCACTTGTTGTGTAGGGGTTTCATGGCAAACTATAAGATTTGGAACAAGCATAGGGAGGAAGGTGAGAATGAAACCACACAACCAAATGTGGTTGAGAAATTGCGGAAAACGTCCAGGAGGCCACACGGGATGTTACGGGAAATGTCCATGGATCATTCATGGATAACTATGCAGATACATTAGTAGATGATGATGTGGTGGACGACATTGACTGGATGATACGTGATGGTGAGCCAGAATGCCTTGATGCGAAGAATTTGAAGAAGCTAGAGCAGACGAGGAAGGATGCCAAAACTCCTTTGTACCATGGATGCAGCATGTCCAAGCCTGAAGCTGACCTCTTACTATAGGAGTTGAAGTCATCTAATGGCCTGTTGGACAAAGGCTTTGGCAGTTTGTTGGATCTTATGCAGAAAATGCTTCCAAGGCCGAATGGGTTGCCTAAGAACACGTACGAGGCAAAGCAAATGATATGTCCAATAGGGCTCAAGGTACAGAAAATCCATGCATGTCCAAATGATTGCATCTTGCATCGTGGTGACTATGAAGATTTGGATGCATGCCCAGTGTGCGAAACTTTGAGGTACAAGTTTGCGTTACCTATACATATGACTTGTGACAGGAATAAAAGGCCACCCGCCAAGGTCGTCTGGTATTTCCCCATAATTCCTCGGTTGAAGCGGTTATTTGCTAACCCGAAGACAACAAAGCTTATGCATTGGCATGAAGAAGAGCGTCTGAAAGATGGGAAGCTTAGGCACCTGGCAGATGGTTCATAGTGGAGGGCTATTGATTATCATTTTAAGAAAACATTCACAAAGGAGATCAAGAATGTAAGGTTCGGTTTGAGTACGGATGGGATGAATCCTTTTAACATGGTGAGCAACAAACACAGCACCTAGCATGTCTCTCTTTGCATATACAACCTTCCCCCTTGGTTGTGTATGAAGCAGACTTACGTTATGATGCCTTTGCTGATACAAGGGCCAAAGTAGCGTGGCAATGATATTGATGTGTATCTAGAGCCATTGGTGGATGATCTACTTTTGTTGTCGAATGATGGTCTGAAGGTTTGGGATGAATACAAGCGAGATCACTTCACATTAAAAGGATTGTTGTTCGTAACAATAACTGACTTACACGGCCTTGGTTGCTTATCAGGCCAGGTTACAAAGGGCTATAATGGTTGTGTGGTTTGTGTGGATGACACAGACGCTAGATGGTTGAACAAAAGCAAGAAGATGGTCTACATGGGGCATCGTAGGTTCCTTCACCGAGACCACCCATATCGTCGGGACAACAAATCCTTTGATGGGTCAATTGATAACCGCTTGCCTCCGAAGTACCGCAATGGGAGTGAGATATACAAAATAGTAAGCAAAGTTGAAGTGTTTTTGGAAAGGGAAAAGGAAGTGTACACGCACCAAACGGTTCCATATGGAAAAAGAACTCTTTGTTGTGGAGGCTTCCTTATTGGAAAATCATGCATGTCTGCCATGCATTGGATGGCATGCACCTAACTAAAAACGTGGCTGAGAGCACACTCGGCATGTTAATGGACACGAAGTGGAAAGGAAAAGACTCCTTGGAAGCTCGACAGGACCAAGAAGAGATGGGTGTAAGGCCAGAACTACACCCTATTATACAACCTGATGGGAAGAAGAAACTTCCGGTTGCTGCATGGACACTGGGTGACAACGAGAAAAAGAAGATTTGTAAATTCTTCAATGAACTTAAAGTGCCAACCGGCTACTCCTCCAAAATTAAAAGGCTAGTGAACAGAAAAGAAACAAAATTCAACATGAGCTGCTTGAAGGCCCACGACTGTCATGTTATCATGACCCAACTGCTACCGGTTGCACTAAGGGGTGTGCTCCCAACTAAGCTCCGAGATCCTCTCATAAAGTTGTGCTCTTTCTTCAACGCAATCTCACACAAGGTCATAGATCCGACCACGCTAGACAAGCTTCAAGAAGACCTGATCCATACTATAACTAGGCTCGAGATGCATTTCCCACCAACATATTTTGATATGTCGTTGCATCTGCTTACTCACTTGGTCGCTTAGATAAGATCCCTTGGGCCAATGTTTCTACATCAGATGTTTCCTTTCGAGAGGTTAATGAGTGTCCTTCGGAAGTACGTTAGAAACAGATTCAGACCAGAAGGTTGCATGGCTACTGGATGGGAGACACAGGAGGCGGTTGAGTTTTGCACATACTATTTGGATCTACAGCCTATTGGTGTCCCTGTATCATGTCATGAGGGAAGGCTAGGTGGGAGAGGAACGATTGGCCGGCGGTCGGTACTTGTCAATGACATTGATGCTTTCAGGCAAGCACATTACACTGTTCTACAACAAGTATCCGTAGTTGCGCCATTTATCGATATGCACGTTAAAGAACTACAGGACCAGAACAGTGGAAGGTCAGAGTCTTGGGTCCAGAGAAGACATAGAGAAACCTTTGGCGACTAGTTAAGATTAAAATTGAGCGGCGTTGAAACCGGGAGTTGTGAGCTAGATTTGTTGGTCATCGGGCCATCAAGTACATTAACCAAGTGTTTGCGGTCGTTACGGCACGTTTTCGACCACCAATACTCAGGAATAAAAGAGGATATATATGACATTCCATGTACTTAGGTTTATTTCTAACAGAGTTCCACGAGTTTTGGTGAGTTACACTTGTGCAGGTACAACAACGAGAAATACGTGCTATAGGGGTCGGAATTGACCAATTCGGCCGAACGACTCCGTTCGGCCGGTTACCCTCCTTAGTCGTGCACAACATTGGGAGACCTCCACGTCGACAATGACCAAGCAGATGACGATGCATGACACGTGGGTGACCGCCACCTCATCCTGGGCCAGATCAACACAAAGACCATCACCAGAAGCCAGCCTAGGGGTGTCTAAGACCAAAGGCGGTGCTGGGGAGGCCGGTCACGGGCTAGGCCCGGTTCTGCCGAATCTCCCAATTCACCCGAACCGACCCCAGCACCAGAACCGACCAAGGGGGACAAATCCAGGCCATGGGAGCAAATGGCGGTGCATCGAAGGGTTCGGCCGAATCCCATGATTCGCCCGAACCCGGGTAATTCGCCCGAATCACCAGGGGGTACCCCCCTAGTTCCCTTGGCCGCCACTCCTCTCCACCGTCCTAGTTCACCTATAAATGAAGTGGCATTTCACTTGTAACACACACACTCAAGCCAAGGAGCTCTCATTCCACTTCTTTCTAGTAGAGTTAGGATAGTTTAGTTGGGAATTAGAGTTGAGTCGAGCTGTGCCTCGGAGGTTCCGGAGTCGTCTTCAGAAGCTCTGGTATAAGCTCTTGTATCTTTTCCTTTTCCTTTTGTAAGACTTTGAGTTATCAATATAGTTATCTTTATCACTTTTCCCTTGTCATTTATAGCTTGCTTCTGCTTTATTCTAGTTGCATCTATATCGTGTTTAGACTATAGTTAGTTGTAGCTCTAGTGCTTCTAGATCTTGATTAAGTCTTTGTTTTAGCTGGTTCTTCGATCTTGCTCAATACTTGTGGTGAATTGTCACTTGGGTATTGACAAGGTTGCTTGCTCTTGCTAGCGGAGTAAGTAGTTGTTGACTAGTGTGGGAGTGGTTCCCAGACTAGCCAGTGGCCTTAGTTTGTCCCCACGTCTACGGAGGTGGTAGCCATTAGGTGGTGACAGCACTATATGGCCTACGTAGTCCATAACGTTCGTCGTGGCCTGCAGGATCCTAGAGTGTAGGATTGGTGGCACCCCTTCTCATCCCTTTCTGCGTGTCATAGGTTCTATTGTCCCGACGCTAAGGCATTAGAGTTAACCCTGATCCTTGAGTACTGGCTCTTCAGCCACTGTATCTCTAAGCCCGAGTGACATAGGTAGATAAAGAACCCAGGATTCATCTATCTCTTCTCGTTTTCCTTCCAACTATCTATTCCTTCTCTTTCCTATCTGAGCCACCCTTGAGCTATGTGTCACGGTATAGCCATCCCTATCCAATATCGTTTATCCCCTGTCTTGCTAGTAGTGTACCCTTCTTTGATAGTCTCAAATATATGTTTGCTAGTAATCATGCCAACACTTCCCTGTGGAAATATAAATTACGATACCTCGGATTACTCCCTGGTGAAGTGCTACAGCAGTAATTCTTTGCGCTTGCAGAATATTTATATATTTTACTGAGCCATAAGAAAAACCACTGAAACACTCCTTACCCCAGTACTTGGATTCACAATCCTGATATTGGATAGTAAGAAGTGCCAACAAGCATTTCTGGCGCCGTTGCCGGGGGAAGAAATTGGCTAGATACTTTCAAACCTTTATCTCGAGCTATCTTAGTTGAGTATACCGCTACCCAAGAGGGTTTATCCTTGCTCTGTTTCGTTGGTCTTGTGAAGCAGAGTAGTGCATGACTGGTTTCCAGCTACCGTCAAACTACCAAGAAAATGTTGAGTCTCTTGTGAGGAAAGTGCGACCCCGTATTGTACCTCCTCAGAAGCAGCTCATTCCGATGAGCCCAGTCTTTCCCGTCATTGACCTGGCTTCATCGAGGATGACAAGCAAGACGATCCGTGAGTTCTCTGCTCCATCGAGCAAGACCGTGCATTTCGGACCAGCTCTGCCAGTCGGAGAGGGGAACTTCAAGCTCAAGCCAGCCCTCATCAGCATGGTGCAGGATGCCAATGCTCATCTTCAGCATTTTCTGGAGATTTGCAACACCTTCACCATACGCGGGGTAAGCATTGATGCCATTCACCTTCGTTTATTCCCTTTCTCATTATTAGGCAAGGCAAAACAATGGTTTTATGCTAACCATGAAGCCATAGAAACATGGGATAAGTGCACTAGCGCATTTTTGCCAAAATTCTTTCCGGTTGGGAAAACCAATGCCCTCCGGAACAAAATTGCTAGTTTCCAGTAGCTAAAAGATGAAACAGTCTCAGAGGCATGGGATCGCCTCCAGGACTATATATCTGCTTGTCCTCACCATGGTATGCAGAGTTGGTTTATCATTCAAACCTTTTACCACGGGCTTAGAAGCTCTGCCCGTGAGTATCTGGATGCTGCTGCTGAAGCAAAGGCCCTCATAGAGAAGATGGTCGAGAGCCAAGGTTGGTCCGATGATCGAGCCCAACCACAGACCTGAGGAGTTCACCAAGTTCAAGCTCTGGACATGCTTGCTACAAAGATGGACCTCCTAATGAAGAAATTGGAGGCCCCTACTCAAGAAACGGTGCAAGCCATGGATGCTCGCATGACTTGCGAGGTCTATAGCAACACTGGCCATTCGGGGAGCGACTGCCCTGAAACGCGAGAAGATACCCACTACGTCAACAACTCCAACAACAACGGGTATCGACCGAACAACCACTGCAATCAAGGCTGGAATTTGTGCCCAAACCTCCCATTCGAGAGGCCTCAACAAGGTAACAATTTCAATTCCAACAATTTCAATAATCAGCCATCACTTAGAGATCTAGTGTTTGGCCAGGGTAAAATCACTGAAAATATCAATAAAAAGCTTGCTGCTAACGATAAAATCCTGGAAAGCATAGACTCTAGGCTGGATTCCTTTGCTTCTGCTATGAAAAACCAACTGAGTTTCAATAAAATGATAGGAACCCAAATTGCTCAGTTAGCTGCAGCCGTTCCTGTCACTGAATCGGGGAAGATTCCAGGGCAACCCGAACCTTCCATCGAAAAACTAAATGCTGTTACTACGAGACAAGGTAAGGTGTCTCGTAGTACGTTCCATACTAATCATGCAGGTAAGATCGTGCACATTCAAGTACAAATGCCAACAGGGACCTACCTGCCACGAGCTGCTAGGAGAGCAATCACGAAGATTTCCCCGGAGAGGAAGGAAGATCCTGGAGTACCCATCATTCAGTGCACGATCTAGAATCATCGCATTGATGATGCTCTCTGTGATCTGGGGGCCAGCATAAACATCATGTCCAAGGTATTATTTAAGAAATTATGCTACCCTACTTTGTCATCTACAAATGCCCAGGTACAACTTGCGGACTCAACGATCCGCTACCCTGAGGGGGTGATCGAGAATGTACCGGTCCGCGTTTGGGGACGTTATGTCCCTACGGACTTTGTCATCCTTGACACGGGGAATGATTATGCGTTTCCCCTTGTGTTGGGATGGCCATTCTTGAACACCGCCCGGGCTAGAATCGATATGGATGCGAGAGAAATCTTCTTCTGTATCGATGGAAGATTGATATACTTCAAGTTTCAACCACGGGAAGAGAAGAAGACAAAGCCTCTCACACCGGAGCAGAAGAGCGCCGAGTGTTTCCTGAAGGGACTCATCAATGGGGAGCTGGAAATACTAGGTGGCGAGCAGTTCAAATGGAATGAGCCGACAGGACCAATGCAAAGCAGAATATATGGATCTTCTCGTAAAGAAATACGGAGAAGGCCAAGCCTCTCGAATTCTCCAGAGGAACCGATCCCACCGCCACCAACAGAGAAGAAGACTAAGAAGATGTGGCGGAAGAAGGTTGCATCGCCCGAACCACTCACTCTGGGATCGGACGATGACAAAATCAACTAAAGACAGGAGGAGTCCCGCTCATGGACTTTAAACACGAGTTCTCGCCGCGAGGAAAACCGGTATGTATCTCCTGTTTCCGTTCTAAAATTTATTTTCCATCATTGCATTTGCATGTTTCCTTTTCCAAAATAAATGAACCACTTGTGTAATTAATTTGAAAGAGAGTAGAAAAAATGCAAGCATGGTAAAAATAAATGGACAACGTGCTGAAATTTATTTACAGGGGGTGTAAAATGTAATTCTCATCACTTTTACCACTTCAAGAACATCTCCATTTATTTACCATCATCACCAACCAGCACAAAACATGTCTACCCCACTCAACATGGCTGCACACTCACCAATTATCACAAAACATGGCAGCATGGGGGTGACTCCACTAACTTCCACTTTGGACATATCAATTTTACATCTCACCTACCAAAAACCACCAAAGTGCCCATGCCCTAGTGTTGGACCTAGGCAAATTTTTGGTGCTGGTGGGAGGCAAGAAAGAGAGCACCCACATGGGGCATTCTGGCGAATTGGCCTGGTTCGGGCGAACCAGGCCATTCGGCCGAATGAGCCCCAACCCTCCACCTTGCCTATAAATACCACCCCTTGCTTGCTTGCTTCATTCCACCTTCACACACTGACAAATTTCCACCAGAAGCTCTCTCTCTCTCTCTCAAGTTCCTTGCTCAAGTTATTCTTTAGTTCTTGCTCAAGTTGGTTCACTTGCATTGCTGAAAAATCCCAAAAAATATTTTGCCTTTGTTCGATCTTTGTGCTGAAACTTGAACGTGTTTGTGGTGGTTTCCGACACCAACAAGAACGACTAATCTTTTGTGGAGGTTTTCATCCCCGCAAGAATGACTAACTCTCTCGAACGACTGACTTGATTTACGTGTGCTAACCCCATATATTCAGTCCTTCGGGTAGTCATTGCGCTAACCTTTTGCAGGAAGCATGTCGAAGCTCTTCTCCGCGTTCTGTCGCTCCGCCCAGCTGAGCAAATGCTCAGACAATGCTGGGAGCTCCCCAGCCCCGTCCCGCGGTTCAAGCCGGATGGAGGTGGACGAGTCAGGGGCAGCCGACTTGGGGAGAGGCTTTGCCTCGCACCCAACCCAGCAGCTCCTGAACGAGAGTGACATCATTCTCCGGACGGACTAGGAGCGGAACGTCTTCAACATGCTACACTTGAAGGAGTTTGAGCATACCCCTGTCTACAAGCAGGACCTGCTCGTAAGAATGGGTATGGACGAAGGGTTCCCAGAAGTCTTCGAAGCCATTGGCTGGGGCAACTTCTGGCGTGTCGACAAACAAGGTTCGTATCTCCTCACCCACAAATTTCTTTCGACTCTCACATCTGGACGGGAGGGTGTTCGCTTTCGATTTTTCAACCAAGAGTATTCATACTCTTGGAGGGATTTGAGTATTGCTCTGGATTTTGCTAGTCATTGTTCTTTGGAGCCTGCCAAAACTTTGAAAAGTTTCAGTTGGGACGGGTTCTGGAAAAAGATTTCGGGAAGCACCAATTGTTCTGCACCACGCACTAACAATATTCATAACCCCACCTTGCTTTTCATGCATCAGTGGATGGCTATGACGGTATTTCCACGTTCTGATTTGTGTCCCGTCAATGTAGTCGAGTTGCGGTTCTTATACGTCATGGTTAAATGAGTTGTTGTTTCTCTGGTAAAAGATTTGGTTGCCCATTAGATGTCTCATCACTCTCGCGTGGGTAGCATGGCGGTGACTTCTCTAGTCACTCGCCTTGCTAACTAGTTGGGCGTTCTGGAGGGTGCCCAACTTGCGTACTTAGAGACAGCGTGACCCATCATGGATGCGGAGCACTTTGAGCAAGGTCACATGATCCGACGGGCGCCCGATGCAACGCTAGTTATGATCTATCGCGGTTATACGACCGAGGTGCCCTTGCCTTGTGCAGGACTGAGGTTGTATACCGCTAAGAAATTAACACTCCTGTTGAGTACCGAGGCGGATGACTCTCCCCCTCGGAGATAGCCGACTCGGCACAGTGTTGCAGGAGAGGAGCCATTTAGCCGGGGGCAAGCCAGGCGTGATGCCGGGCTTTTCACCGCTCAAGAACCAGAAACTTCACCCACGTAGCCACATCGACACGTGTCTGCATTCAAGGCAGCTTACAATGCATACGGTAGTTTTGGGACGTCTGGAGCAGTAGGATCTAGACAACCCCAGGACCCAGACTACTTCGCCTTGGGCTACTGGGATTATGCTCCGATTACGGACTCAGAGTACTCCCAGGGATGGTACGGAGGGGGGTACGACAGTGCCTTCCGACCATACTTTCCTGGCACTCTCAGTCCGCACGATTCACTGCACCCAGTGGCTACAACATCGGTCGAGAGTTGTCTTACATCTCCGACCGAGTCGACCTTCTCGACGACCGTACACGAAGCATTGAAGACACCCTGACACGCCATTCTCAGTATCACCAAGAGAATAGCGGTGTGCTGGACTCTTTACGGTACGACGTCCAGCAGTAGACGGATCAAATGTCAGAATACTTTTCGAAGTTTCGACCCTACCATTGAAGAATCCAGGCTTGGGGGAGAACCCCCATCAGGTATGTTCGATGTCCCTTCAGCACTTTGATCTTGCATTTGCCATTTCCCTTTCCATTTTATTTCCACCTTAAAATGAAAACACCAAAAATATTTCCCTTGAATAGAATAACTCCCAACTATGCATGGAATGAACCATATGCCTCTCACCTTGGAAATGATGAATAGTTGCTCTGTCATCAATTTTGCAAGTGCCTTGTTTTCAACTAGTTGATTTATAGTACTTGAGTTATTTGGCATGAGTAAAATGAACCTAAAAACCTTGTGGGAACACATGCTTTATTCCAAGTCTAAGTTGTTGTGAGGAATGATATAGTGAGATTTGGTTGAGTTCTTGCTTTTGCTCTTAGTACGGTGAATATTTCGGATGTCTTTTACTTTCAAAAATAAAATAAAGTTCCTCATTGGTCAAAAATACCTACCAAA
Source organism: Echinochloa phyllopogon (assembly GCA_033239725.1). NCBI lineage: Eukaryota > Viridiplantae > Streptophyta > Magnoliopsida > Poales > Poaceae > Echinochloa > Echinochloa phyllopogon. Next base: position 12,808,634 of record BTCW01000015.1, on the reverse strand, counting down.
GCCATATGCTAAGCTTAGTCAAAAAATTTTACTCATATGCTGCTTGTTGTCTTAGCGAGCTTTGTCAAATTGTTGTGACCTTTGGGTGAAACCTTCATGCTTCTAAGATCAAGATTCACGTACATACCACACTCACTTGCAATTCCTACATTGGGAGTTAGCAAATATTGCCATCGTCCATCCACAAAATAAATACTCCATGTTCTATGATCTGCTCTCCAAATATCCTTGAATAGAGACATGGGCTATGCAAAAAGAAATACATGCCAAAGAGCATGGCAAAATGAAAGAGAAAAAGAAAAGTATGCCAAAGAGCATGGAAAACATAAGAAATAAGAAAAGCATGCCAAGTGGCATGGCAAAAGTATGAGCAAAAAATAGATAGCCCATGTTCTCGAAAATAAGTCAAGGGGAGGAAGAATCATCCCAAGGAGTTCCACCACATTCCACATTCCACATTCCACTCGACATATTCCACACACTTGCACTTCTCGATTTAAAGGTATGCTTTGGTTCCCCAAAGATCCGGTCTTTGACTTAGCAAAATATAAGATGCAAGTAGGCCTTCATCCTTTGTCCCTGAGCCACACAAAAAGCTTTGTTAGATTTTAGGATGAAAGAAGGCACAAGCCTTTGGTGAGGATACAAACACCACTTAAGCGATCGAGTCTACCAATTGAGGAAAAAATTTAAATTTTTGAAAATTGTGGAAACTCCGAGATGAGACCCCAAAAAGAGTAGGAGTGGAATAAAAAATTGAGTTAAGCTGTTCAACCTTTCAACCTCCTAAGACAAGGAGATTGCTATAAGCCCCATAGGTAAAATGGTGAGTTAAACTTTCCAATGATTCGAGTATTTTCGAGTACTAGTTGTTTATAAAGTTACCTGCAAAAAAATTGACATTGTAGCACTCCTGATCCATCGAGCCTAAGTATTTATCTGTCACACCCTGAAATTTTTGGATTTCAGGATATGATTTTGAAGATTAATTAAATAAAGAATTTCCCCTAATTTTAAAAATTTTCTCAACCTTATTTAATTTACAAGGAATTTAGTACGGGGAAAAACATTTTTCCTAAATTAAAATAAAATAATGCAGGTTTAATATTGAGTGCTTTGCATTCATGCCAGTTGCATTTAGTGGTTTTATGCGTGTAGAGTTTTCAAAAATACGTTTAAGAGCCTCATAGGAATTTTCCAGATTTTTCTGGGGTTCATTCCTATTTTCCTATATCTAATTCCAATTTTTGGAAGGTGCTAAAATATTTTTCATGAGCTCCAAATATGTTATTTGGGTTCCTCATGTCCAACTTATTCTCTGGGATTTTTCCCGAGATTTTTGGAATTTTCAGAGTATTTTTCGTGGCTTAAATGAATTATCTAGAATTTTCTAGATTTATTTTTGCCTTGGAAAATGTATTCTGAAAATGAAAAGGGAAAGAAATCAAAAAAACCTAACCGGGCCGAATCCTTCCTAAAAACTCAAACCGGCCGAGTTAATTTTTTCACCCTAAAGTTTTGGCCTGCACCTCTTTTCCCCCTCAAACTCCTTAGCATGGCCCAGCTTGTTCTCCCCGCGGCCCAATGCTCCGCCAGCCTGCGCCTCTCCCCGGCTCGTTCCCCCTCGCCCGACCCATCAGGGCCCAACCCAACCGTCGCCGGCCTCCTTCCGCGTGACACAAAACGCCGCCGCAATCCATGAAGCGCCGCCGCCGCCTTCCTTTTCTCAGCGTCCGCGCCTCCTTCAAAGCGCGCACGACCCGAGGCTGCCCCGCTTGCCCTAGCTGTCGCCGTGAGCCCAGCCCCCTTCGCACCTCACCCCTCGCGCGTGCGTCGTCCGCCGCCGCTGAACCGAGCCGAGCTCCGCCGGCGCCATCGCCACCATTGAACCCCTCCCCCCACCCCCCCCCCCCCCCCCCCGGCGGAGCCGAAGCCTCCACGAGCCTCCCCTCGCCGAGACGCATCGATTCCGCCCCTCCTCGCTGCCGTTCGCTCACCGGAGGAAATCCTCCGCGTGAGCCGCCCTCCGCCGGCCGTCTTCTCCGCCTCCGGCCATGTTCCGACCAAACCTGCCCGTCCCCTTCGCCGGTGAGCACTCCACCGAGTTCCCCTCGACCCCTCTACCCCGTGCGCGCGTTGCCTAGGCAGCCCCCCCCCACCAGAACGCCGGTGAGCAGGAGCGACCGAGCCGCCGTCGGCCATGGCCGAGCTCCTCTGCTTGTTCAAAGGAAGGAGATGGTCATTTTGCAGTTAGGCCCCCAGGAAAACGCGAAACTCCTAGATCCAATCATGTGACTTGCGAATTTCTCAGAAAACCCTCTATGTCTATTAGGATTTCTCGACCCCCATGAAGTTTTTCAGATCTAACCCTAACCCTTAACCTATTTGCGGGCACTGTTGCTTGTGTCTCGCGAACCTTGTGAGCTACCCCCAGAAATCTATAGTTAAATGCAAATAGGTCCCTCTAATCCCGTTTAACCCATAGGTTGCGCGTTTTAACTCCGATTCGAGTCGTTCAAGTTGCGTTAGATTCATATCGACTTGAACTACGCGTTAGCCCTGATATTTACCCTGTTATTTATTCCTGAATTTTATTTGGTATTAAATTGACTAAAGATTATTTAAATGTCTCTTCTAAATTAAAAGCAATTTAAGGTTTAAACTTGGTTTTCCTGTTAACATTAATTTGATTAATATTTATCCAATTAGTTTTATAAATGAAACTTAACTAGGTTATATCTTGGTTTTGATAACCTAATGTTAACTTGCTTAATAATTTATTAAATCAATTTTCTAATTAAAAGAATATTAGAGTTTCACTCCGAGTTTTCATAATTAAATATTAACTTGAATAATATCAACATTAATATGTTGTGAATATAATATTGGCTAGTTAAACACGGAATATCTTATTATTCGATTAGATGCTCTCAAATGTTCTATTTTAAGTTAATATATAATGTGATATAATTTATACATAAATAATTATAAAATGTGATTAGGTTCCACTTCAGATTTATAAATTCAAATGTAATTTGAATTAATCATAACATAAGGTGCATCTCTGAAATATCCTTTATATTATTTTATTTAATTAAAATAAATCTTCCGATAGTTGTATCTTCTCAACTGTAGCTCCATTTTCAGCGATTCTTGCGCTCACGTGACCGTAGCCTCGAGCCCTATCCTTTAGCATGGTCTTTTAAAGCTTTCATTTTTATTGGTGTACTGTCCTTAGTTGTATATTGTTTGCTTGCTTGTTTAGCTGCATGTTTGTGCCCGATGATTGCTACGAGTAGAGGAACATCAACAAGAGGTTTCAAGAAGAAGATTTTGAAGACTCTAAGTAGCTATATTTTGGATAAAGGCAAGTTATAGCACGGACAATCCTTGCTACCTACCCACTTGTATTAAATTATTTCATAAATGCATGTGTCTAATTTGATGTACCATTAAGGCCGTACCTAGTCTTGTTTATCCTATCCTTGTTTACCTTGGGTTTTTGCATATGAGTAGAATCTTTGCTATGCGCAGCTACTATCACCATTGTTTAATTGCTAATTTTGACTTAATGGTTCACTTTAACGTTAATGATAAAACTTGCTTTTTAGCAACTTGGTTTAGGGAACTAGAGCATGTGCTTCGTGCATTGTTCTAGTGTCCCTCCATAAGATCTGGTTCTTAAAGCGGCAACCCAGGAGCCTGTCGCCACCGCTAGAACTATTATGGCTATGGTCTTGGTCAAGTAGATTCTACGTCTCTAGCTCGTCAGTGGTTACCGGAGTGGCCGACGGCGTTATGAGAAACATGGGTGAGAGTATGTCTTGATCCACCGAGGACGGGTGATCCGTCGGCTATGCCCCCGTGACGCACAGTCCCGTGCTGGGAGTCCCTGCGATGGGTAACTCCACACGTTGCGCATTGTTGGGTGTGATGCCCGCGCTCTGGACGCCATTGACCCCCTATGGTGTGACTTCGTAGGCGTACGTCAATCTCGGTGCTTGGGCCATGCTGCCTGTGTTGTACCATAATCGGCCACTGTCTTGTTAGGGTGTCTTGTGAAAAACCATGTAGCGTCCCTATGCGGTCACACCTCGGAAGTGTGATTTGTGAGGTCTGATCCACCTCCGCGTGGTTGGGTTTAAAGTTCGTTTGAGCTTTTACGCGACTGGTGGGTAAAGGGCGAAACCTCTGCGGAGTGTAAATCTATCATGATAGCCTTGCTCAGGGCCATGAGCGGCCTGGATCCTTTTTTATTAGAACATGATGTTTATTTATGCTTAATGTCACTTATACTTTATTAATTGGGTTGCAACTGGGTTTTATCCACTTGTAGTAATTTGGTTAATGTTAAAATGAACCAACTAAAAGTGCTAATGCAGTTAAGCCGTGTCTAGCCTTATTTTGAGCCTTCATATACCGTGCTATACTTCCTAAGTAATTGTTTACTTACAGATTGGGTTTCCCAAAGATTTACCGTACTACTGAGCTGTGGTCTCCCAGTCAGAATCCCTGTGGATTGTGGCTCCATTAGTTTGAGAGTTTATTAGTCTTCCACTGTATTTGGTTAGTTTATTTATGAAGCACTCTGATGTAAAACTTTATTTAATGAAGAATTTATTCAAGCATATGTTCTCTGTTTATCATATTTGTTCGCTATATGTGTCCTATGACTTCCTGGGCACACATATGGCTGCATTCAGGTTTTTGTGAAAATTTGGGAGTGACAGATTGGTATCAGAGCTATGCTGACTGTAGGGCCGTAGCCTAGATAGTACTGGTCATCCCTTAGTGGCTATTTTGCCAAATACCCTTTCTCTCTCTATCCTTGAGATTTTATTCATAAAAAAAATACAAATAGGGGTTCCCTTTTACACATATGCGCTCCGTGGACTGTCGTCGGGCAGCTCTGACTTGGGTGACGTGGTCTTCTGGCTCCCGGGGCCTCAGAAAGCACCCGGTTAATTACCTCCGCAAGACTTAGCTTGCCGGAGTACCTCCGATTAGGCTGTTGTGGTCGTCGTCTTTAGTCTTCGCTTCACGTTCTCCATGCATGTGATGATGATGGTGGTGTAGAAGTGTGTGTGGGTGTCGGCATCATCTTGGCCTCGTCGGTGTCCATGTGTCGTGTAGTGTAGCTGGGACATCAGCTCCGCCCGCCTCGCGTCGTCCGCCTCATCGGTGTCGAACGACACGTAGTAGTTGTTGTAGTGGTAGCAGATGCATGGTGAAGACGTGTAGCTGAAACCGGACAGACGCCATAGTAGCTTCGTCGGGGTAGAAGTTGTTGAAGAAGAAGGCCTCGTCGGCCCGTAGGAGGGGTGCAAGGCAGCTGGAACATCAGCTTCGCCCTCCCATGTCGTCCGCCTCATCGGTTGTCGGCGGTCGTTACAGACCGATTTCCGACCTCTAACCAAGTATAAAATGAACATAATGGAATCACACACCATAGCTGTAGGACTTATTTCTAACCATTTCCATGAGTTTTGGTGTTTATTCGATTCCCGGAGGCACATGACCAGAGTTCAGGCAAAAAGCATAAGAAAAGATGTGTTCGGCCGAATCCCGTGATTCGACCGAACTCCGTCTATGAACCCAGTGGACCGGAAGACGGGAGAGGCCCAAGTCCATCTCGACCGAAGCCCGTCAGTCCACTAGAAGCCCAGACCGAGGAACCGACCTACCCACCGACCCAGGAGGTGATCCAACACGTGGGAGGGACGAAGGCGGCGTAGAGGTCGGTTCGGCCGAACTTCCCTGGGTTCAGCCGAACCCCCCAGTTCGTCCGAACTGGCTCCACCGCCTCAGAACCGACCTGTAGGAGAGATCAAGGCCGTAGAGGGTTGAGGCGGTGCACGTGGCACTTCGGCTGAACTCCTTGGTTCGCCCGAACCAGGAGATTCGCCCGAACGGCTCGGCACCGCCTCCCAGCTGCCTTGGCTGCCACTCTGCCTCCCACCGTCCTTGGCCACTATAAATTGAGGCCCCTGGTCACCTACAAGACACAACACAAGAGTAGAGTGCAGGCGAAGCACTGTTAGTTCTCCACCTGTATCAGTAGAGATAGGGAGAGAGGAGAGGTGAGCGTCCCGGAGAGAAGCCGAAGTGTCGGCCCCTCTTCCCGCTGTACCTCTACGGATGCGGCTTCACTTCGAGTAACATCCGGGTCGTGTCTGGTAACTCTTGTATCTCTCTTTGATTAATTGAGCATTCAGTTCTTACTTTTATATGCTTGCTGGTTCTTCGTTCAATGCTTAGTTGATTGGTATAACTGTATACTGGTTGCTTAGCTTGGGTGCTTATCTTTCTATAGGAGATAAGTATTAGTTGACTAGTGTAGGCGTGGTGCCTATACTTGAGACTAACTTAGTTTATTCCCGTCGCAACGGAGGTGGTAGCCGTAAGGTGGTGACAGCCCTTCCGGTCTTTGTAGCCCATCACGTTAGTTCCGGTCCGTAGGATTCCCCAGTTGGGAAATAGTGGCACCCCTTCTCATCCCTTTCTGTGTGTCCACCGGTTCCCTTGTCCTGAAGCAAGTATCTATCTGTACCCTCTGATCTGCTCGATCAATCAGTAGAATACCTCTACCAGACTCGTACCCTCTCTACCCTCCTATCACTCCTCTTCTCTTTGTTGTTGTCATCCACTTCATCCATACCATTCACTCCATTCCATCTACCTAGGACAACTTAGTTTAGAATCAGTCCACTTCTCGTTCTCCGTGGAAATTGATACCTTGGAATACTCCTGGGTGAAAGCTACATCGGTATCCGTCTGCTTGCAGATTTATCTGTAGACCGTAAGAAGTGCCAACAAGCTTTCTGGCGCCGTTGCCGGGGAACGGTAGCTGTTCTGATTCTAAACCCAAGTTTTCCGTGTATCCCACCACCATCCATATGGATTCCACTCTCACCTTACGTCAACACTCGGCTCCAAAGGGCGATTGTTTGGAGCTACCACCATCATCACATCCCATATCCACACCTGGCTATGAGCTACGTCCCGTCTTCATAGCCATGGTTTGTGAGCAATCGTTCTCAGGAACGAAGGCCAAGAGTCCATACGCGCATTTGCGCAAGTTTGAGCAACTCTGCTCATGCCTGACCATTGCGGGCATGACACAAGAGACACTCAAATGGAAGCTATTCCCGTTCTCATTGACGGGAGGAGCAAAGAATTGGTACTCTCTGGCTGTCGGTACTATGGAAGGGAGTTGGGAAACTCTGAGAGAGAAATTCTGCCTAAATTTCTTCCCAATTTCCAAGGTAGCCAGCCTCCGAATCGAAGTTCTTACCTTTAAGCAATTAGAGGGAGAGTCGTTAGGAGCTGCCTAGGCTAATTTCAAGCAAATCTTGGCATCCGGACCAGACCTAGGCCTATCTGAACCTATCATTCTCCAAAATTTCAGCCTTGGCCTTTGTCCCGTAGCCACCACTTTCTCGGACTCTGCTTCAAAAGGGTCATTTTTCATTTGACTCCCAGTGAAGCGAGGATAGTCCTGGAGCGTATCCTGGATGACACTCCCTACACTGGAGTCTATGACGAACTCCCCGATGAAGAAGAGAAGCAGCCTAAACCTGAAGAGCCTGTACACCAACAATCCAAATCTATCAGCTCTTCCATTCCATCAGAACCTGATGCTCAATTCGAACCACAACCTTACTCTAGCCTGGACTACTATCCTCCACTCTACACCACTCCCTATGATTTTGACGATGGTCTATTCGATGACATCGACTGTGCCATACGTTTCCCACGGGGACAATGTGTAGAGCAAAAGGATCCACCACCCGACAAGGAAGCACTAGAATATCAAAGAGAGTACTTAGGACATCTCTCTGCTATTATAAGTCAGGAATGGCTAGACGAGGCGGAAGCCTCGACCGAGGTCGTTAAAATGCCCAAAAGGATCCAAACAATCTTTTGTGAAGTTATGGGCATTAATAAGGAAATCGGGTATGACCCGAGCCTCGGAATCAACATAATCTCTAGTTCCTTGGTGCGAGCTCAACTTCCCGATGAACCATGGTCATCATCTCAGAAACATCTAAGGTTCATATCGGGAAGGGTCCTCGACAGTTTAGGGATCTTGCGGGTCATACCCGTTAAGATTAATGACCCTGAACTTTTCTTGGATTTCCATATCTTTGACTTACCTAAAAATTCCACTCAGTACATCTTTATTGGTAGGCCAATCATGAAAATCCTAGAAAATTCACCAATAAACCAGCTAGAGCTTAGGATCGGGAAAGAATTTGTCTCAGTCTCTTATTCCTATTCCTTGAGTACCGCAATAGAGACAGACCCCGATCCTGATCCAATAGAGGAAGTCATGTCAACAACTCTGGCAGACTTAGAGCAACCTTTCCTAGAAGAAGATGCCCAAATCCTTATGGAGGAAGAAGACATTCATCCTCCAATCGAGCCTAAGCCTCTTCCCTCTGGATTGAAGTGTGCTTCCCTCTTTAAGGATGAACACACTCCAGTGACCATCAGTGACCAGCTCTTTGACATTGAAACCCAACAGACTTTCACGGTCCTGGAGGAAGATCGGTTAGTCTTTGGACACTCAATCCAAAACTTCAAAGGGATTACTCCTAACCTCCATACTCATCATATCCCTATCTCATCTTATCTTGGGGTCGTAAGGCAATTGTCACGGAGATTCGTCTTTGATCGGGGAAAGACTAGAATCAAAGCCTGGAGCCATCATCTTCCCTTGCCATACCCTCTAATACGACCCTATGCCTACACCTCCTACGAGTAAAGCGGATTCGTAGTTCCTTTGGCCACACCGGGCTCTATAGGTGTTTCATCAAAAATTTCTCTCTAGTAGCCCGGTCATTGACCACTCTCTTAGCCAAAGAACCCCTCTCGTCTCTAACCAAGAGTGCTATGCTTCCTTTCAAACCCTTAAGAAAGCACTCAGCTTCGCTCCCATCATCCAGCCTCCTGACTGGAGCATCTCGCTAGAAATCATGTGTGATGCGAGCGATTTTGCCGTAAGAGATGTTGTGGGCCAAACCAAGGACAAGAAGCATTATGCTCACTGGCCCCAGCTCAACTACGCAACCACGGAAAAGGAACTCTTAGCAACTATGTTTATCATAGACAAATTCCGGTCCTACCAAGTTAGGGCAAAGGTCATAGTCTATTCCGACCATACTGCTCTGAAGTATCTTTTGACCAAAAAGGATGCGAAACCAAGACACACGCTCCTTGAGATCACAACACTAGAGCCGTGGTATGCCACCATAGTTGACTTCATGGTGCAAGGGTACGTCCCATCAGGTGAAAATAGGAAAAGATTGGTTTATGAGAGCAGACTTCACCTATGGGACGATCCATGTCCCTTCCGGATTTGACTCCTTAGATGATGCATACCTGCACCTAAGGCACATAAAGTATGGGAGAGATATCATGCAGCACCTTGTGAACGACATTATGGAGCGTTTAGGACAAAGGTCTGGCAATATGGAGATGCTAAGAAATTTAGCAAGAGATGCCCACACTTCCAGAAACACGGGAATATAAGAGACGCAAAGCCGCTTACCAGTAGTCTTCAATTAGAAACCTTTGGTGTATGGGGAATAGACCCCATGGGTCATTTCCCTAACTCAGAGAACTACGAGTTTACTCTGGTAGCCATAGATCCCGTCTCTAACTGGGTAGAAGCCAAACCCTACCGAGCCACAGCCACCAGGCACGCTAAGAAAATGTCCCATGAAACATCTTTCCTCGCTTTGGCATCCTTGGGCTAGTCATAGGGGCTCCTATCTCATTGACTCCATCTCGCGGAAATATCTAAGTTTGGGGGAGCCGCATTTTATAGCCACACCTTCTCACCGCCAAACTAGTGGTCAAGCAGAACATCCAACACTCACATCAAGAACGTTCTGCAAAAAGATCGTCAATGAGATGGGTGTGCACTAGAGAGATAGACTCCGTAAAAGCACTTTGGGCAAACTAGACCACTCTAGTTTGAGAAAATCAGGACAATTCGGCCAAACCATGTTGGTTCGACCGAAGGACCCCTCTTTTGCCCCCTGAGCGTCCTTTTGGACCCTTGATCCTATCTCTATCCCATCTTGTCTCGAAGTCGCTAGGAAAATGTTGGGAAAGCTGCTTGTAGATCTCAAGTCAGAAACCATCCTCCATCACTTTCCCGAACACGACCAAGTGTTCACATTTCCCAGCTGCCATGACCACCCAATCCTTGTCCAAAGACCTTTCCTCACCCAAGGGTTCCCTCTCCATGAGTATGACAAGTCCACCAACGAAGAAAGCCATGGAGGAGGGAGAAGAGAAACCCATGGTTGAAGAGCCTGAAAAAGAACTGGCACAAACATGCCAGAAGTTCAGCAACCAGGATGAGAAGGTCACTGAAGGCGAGCCTTGGCACATGGACAAGAACAATGTCATGTACCAAGCATTCACAGCCAAATCAAAGAGGCTCGCCAAAGCCACGTAACATCTAGACCTTTATGATCCATCTATAGAGCAGATGTCATGTGGTTGTATCCTGTAGGGCACCATTAGTTTCAATTTATTTCCCAATTCAATTTCCCTTTGCTCAAATCATTGTTTAGGAGGTGCTCTCTTTATTTCCCTTCCAATATTTGATTTTCCAAATCTTAGCTTGATGAATAAATAAAATTAGAGTTGAATGCAAAAAGAATAAAATTGTCACTCCGGTTGGTGAATTTGAGCCAACCGGAGATTGCCCTGTCTAACAGAAAGATACATGAGTACAGGCATGACACAGTGGAGGAACATGACAAGAACACGCAGGATGACCCATTCGGCTGAACCATTTGGTTTGGGCGAATTGGCTTGTCTAGGCGACCTTGTTGGTTCAGGCAAACCAGCCAGACTCAACCACTTCGCACGCACGCACGTTGTATAATGCCTTGCACGACATCCGCGAGCAGGCCGACCAGCTGACTCAGTACCTTTCAAGGTGGAATCCCTACCAGTGAAGAGTCCAAGCTTGGGGGAGGACCCCCATCAGGTACGTTCCGAATTACTTAGCACTTTGGTCATTCAATTGAAAATACCAAAAATATTTCTCTTGAATAAAATTAACTCCTAACTATGCATGGAATGAATCAGATGCCTCTCACTTTGGAAATGATGAATAGTTGATCTGTCATTAATTTTGCCAGTACTTTATTTCAACTAGTTGCTTGATTATGCTTGAGTTATTTGGCACGAGTAAAAATGAACCTGAAAACCTTGTGGGAGCACATGCTTTATTCCAAGTCTAGGTTGTTGTGGGGATTGATATAGTGAGACTTTGGGATCCACGTACACACACCACCTCTCACTTGCAGTTCCTACACTGGGAGTTAGCAAAATTTTCCATCATCCATCCACAAAAATAAAATGCTTCATGTTCTATGATTTCCCTCTCCAAATATTCTTGATAGAGACATGGGCTATGCAAAAAGAAAAGCATGCCAAAGAAGCATGGCAAAAATAAAAAGAAAAAGAAAAGCATAGCAAAAAGAAAGAGAAAAAAAAGAGAAAAGCATGTCAAGTGGCATGGCAAAAATATGAGAATAAAAGATAGCCCATGTTCTCGAAAATAAATCAAGGAGAGGGAGATTCATCCCAAGGAGCTCCACCATATTCCATTCCACCATATTCCATCCCACCATATTCCACTCCATATATCCCACAGACTTGCACTTCTCGATCTTAAGGTATGATTTGTTTCCTCAGAGATCCGGTCTTTGACTTAGCAAAATATAAGATGCTTGTATGCCTTCATTCTTTGTCCCTGAGCAACACAAAAAGCCAAATTAGATGTTAGGATGAAAAGAAGGCAAAGCCTTTGGTAAGGATTCAAATACACTTGAGCGATTGAGTGAGCCAATGAGGAACAATTTATCTTTTCACAAAAGGGTGAAAAACACCGAGATAGGATCCTGAAAAGAGTAGAGTGGAATAAAACTAAGTTAACCTGTTCATCCTTTCAACCACCCAAGATAAGGAGATTGCTATAAGCCCCATAGGTAAAATGATGAATTATACCTTGCTAGTAATTCAAGTAAAAATTTGAGTACTAGTTGTTTATAAAGTTACCTGCAAGAGAAATGACATTGTAGCAACTCCTGATCCATTGAGCCTAAGTTTTTATCTTTGCTCGAGGACGAGCAAAGAGCTAAGCTTGGGGGAGCTTGTTGGCGGTCGTTACAGACCGATTTCCGACCTCCAACCAAGTATAAAATGAACACAATGGAATCACACACCATAGCTATAGGACTTATTTCTAACCATTTCCATGAGTTTTGGTGTTTATTCGATTCCAGGAGGCACATGACCAGAGTTCAGGCAAAAAGCATAAGAAAAGATGTGTTCGGCCGAATCCCGTGATTCGACCGAACTCCGTCTCTGAACCCAGTGGACCGGAAGATGGGAGAGGCCCAAGTCCATCTCGACCGAAGCCCGTCAGTCCACCAGAAGGCTTCCAGCTCAGCCCAGACCGAGGAACCAACCTACCCACCGACCCAAGAGGTGATCCAACACGTGGGAGGGACGAAGGCGGCGTAGAGGTCGGTTCAGCCAAACTTCCCTGGGTTCGGCCGAACCCCCCAGTTCGCCCGAACTGGCTCCACCGCCTCAGAACCGACCTGGAGGAGAGATCAAGGCCGTAGAGGGTTGAGGCGGTGCACGTGGCACTTCGGCCGAACTCCTTGGTTTGCTCGAACCAGGAGATTCGCCCGAACGGCTCGGCACCGCCTCCCAGCTGCCTTGGCTGCCACTCTGCCTCCCACCGTCCTTGGCCACTATAAATTGAGGCCCCTGGTCACCTACAAGACACAACACAAGAGTAGAGTGCAGGCGAAGCACTGTTAGTTCTCCACTTTTATCAATAGAGATAGGGAGAGAGGAGAGGTGAGGGTCCCGGAGAGGAGCCGAAGTGTCGGCCCCTCTTCCCGCTGTACCTCTACGGATGCGGCTTCACTTCGAGTAACATCCGGGTCGTGTCTGGTAACTCTTGTATCTCTCTCTGATTAATTGAGCATTCAGTTCTTATTTTTATATGCTTGCTGGTTCTTCGTTCAATGCTTAGTTGATTGGTATAACTGTATACTGGTTGCTTAGCTTGGGTTCTTATCTTTCTATAGGAGATAAGTATTAGTTGACTAGTGTAGGCGTGGTGCCTATACTTGAGACTAACTTAGTTTATTCTCGTCGCAACGGAGGTGGTAGCCGTAAGGTGGTGACAGCCCTTCAGGTCTTTGTAGCCCATCACGTTAGTTCCGGTCCGTAGGATTCCCCAGTTGGGAAATAGTGGCACCCCTTCTCATCCCTTTCTGTGTGTCCACTGGTTCCCTTGTCCCGAAGCAAGTATCTATCTGTATCCTCTGATCTGCTCGATCAATCAGTAGAATACCTCTACCAGACTCGTACCCTCTCTACCCTCCTATCACTCCTCTTCTCTTTGTTGTTGTCATCCACCTCATCCATACCATTCACTCCATTCCATCTACCTAGGACAACTTAGTTTAGAATCAGTCCACTTCTCGTTCTCCGTGGAAATCGATACCTTGGAATACTCCCGGGTGAAAGCTACATCGGTATCCGTCCGCTTGTGGATTTATCTGTAGGCCGTAAGGAGTGCCAACATCGGTGTCGAACAACGTGGTAGTCGTTGTAGTAGAGTCGGTGTAGTGCTGCTGGAATAGCGTCAGCTCTGCCCTACAGTCGTGTCGCTGTGGTCGAGGTAACCGACAAGTCATGGTAGTCGTTGGGGTCATTGAGGTTGAGGTAGTTGTCGAGGCCGCCAAGTCATGGTAGTGGTCAGGTTGAGGTAACTTTCGATGCCGCGAGAGTCGGTGTAGCCGCCGGGGTTGAGGTAGTTGTCGAGGCCGCTAGAGTCACCGTAGCCGCCGAGTGCCGTCGTGGCCGCTGCAGTCGCCGCAGCCGCCGAGTGCAGCTGGAGTTGTTGGTGTCCTAGTAGCCGTCGGCGCTGCCGCAACCATCGTGTGCCATCGAGGTAGAGACGCTCATGAAAACTGTGGCAAGTTACATCTATGCATGGCCTCGCCAAATAGCTAGCTTGTAGTATGGTACGTGCGCATGGTCAGAGACGAGACCAAGTTGCTGCTCCTAGCTCTCGTCTTAGACAATCTTGATGACGTCGTCACCGGCGCCACTTCCGGAAGCCTAATGGCATCATCGGCGGTGGCTCGTCACCGCCGTCATCATCAGGAACATCGCATCGTCACTGTCGTTCCTGTCAGCTCACTGCTTTGAACAAGAATAGTGACGGGATCATTGCACCGTGGCTATGTGCTGCCATTCTTCGCATATGTGTCCATAGGACGCGGCAACACAACGTCGCCGCTGTCATCCCTCGCACCTAGGATCTTGGTGATGCTGACGCGTGTCGGCTCCCGTCATGGATGCGGCTTTACGCCCCTCCACGTGCTCGACGTGCTCTTGGGCCTTGATCTAGCTCCGGCGCGTTCGTCAGCTCCTGCCTCCTAGCGGTAACGGCATGAGGATCGAGTGTTGGGTGCTCCCTCGATGGAATATCCAGCCCTATGACGGGGATGCGAAGGGGATCAACTTCTTCCATGGAAAGCTGGTGTAGTTCTCGGCGCCGACGCCGAGATCAGCGCGACAAGCATCAAGGTCGCCGCCTCCGGCAACCACCGCTGCCGCCGGCGTGCTTCCGCCTTGAGCCATATGAATAGAGTCTAGGGGAAGCCCCTGGCCATCCATCGCCGCCTCCGGGCCGGAGCACGCGATCTGCTTGCTTGGGTGTTTGCGGCGACCAATCCTTGACGCCCTCAATTGGAACTGAAAGGCCGCTCCGCAAGACGGTGACAGCGTGCCGCAGCTCCTCTAGCGAGGATGCCACCTTCGGGTCTTGATAGATGGAGGGGCGAGCCTCCTGGTGGTGTCCGCTCTCTTCATTGGTGCATGCACAAGTATGTACGTGCATGCATCCCTTGACTTGCTTCCTTAATCTCTTATGCATCATCCACGTGATGCCCGGCCACGTGATGTCACACCCGGGTTTAAACAAAAACCCGAATGCTTCTATATGTGTGTCTAGGAAGTCCACAGAACACATACAACTAACAAATATGATAAATAGAGTAATGCTCGAATCAAAAAAAATAGTTAAATCAGAGTTTACCAAAATAAAACACAGCAAAGTCTATCTCTCTCGACAGGTAGAGCCTCAAGTCCACAGGGACACCGATTGGTTGACCACACCTCAGAAGTATCATTGATCCATCTGTTACCCATCTAGGATTTTGTTGAATAATAGCAAGCGTAAGTAAATGTCTTACTTAGCAAGAATAGCACGGGTGTATGAAGGCTCAAAATAAGGCCAGACATGGCTTAACTGCATTAGCACTTTTAGTTGGTTCATTTTATCATTATCCAAGTTACTACATTGAATGAGTGCTAGTTGCAACCCAATTAATAAAGTGCAAGTGACATTAAGAAGTAAATAAACATCATATTCTAATCAAAAAGGATCCAGGTCGCTCGTGACCCAAAGCAAAGCTATCATGATAGATTTACACTCTACAGAGGTTTCGCCCTTTACCACCAGACGCGTAAAAGTTCAAAAGAACTTTGCACCCAACCACGCACATCAACACTTCCGAGGTGTGATTGCATAGGGATGCTACAAGGTTTTTCACAAGACACCCTAACAAGACAGTAGCCGCTAAGGTAAAATAAGGTGGTGAGACTCTAGGCACCGAGATTTTCTTACGCTTACGGAGTCACACCATAAGGGGATTAATGGCATCTAGAGCGTGGGCATCGCACCCAACAATGCGCAACGTGCGGAGTTCCCCATCGCAGGGACTCCCAACACGGGACTAGGTCTAACGAGACCTAGCCGACGGGGCTACCGTCCTCGGTGGAATCAAGAAACACCTCGCGCCTTACTTCCCCTAACGCCATCGGCCCCACCAGTAACCACTGGCAAGCTAGAGACATACAAGTTACTTGACCAACACCAGAGCCATAATAGTTCTAGCGGTGGCGACAGGCTTTAAGAACCGGACTTTACGGAGAGACACTAGAGCAAAGCACACAGCACATGCTCTAGTTCCCTAAACCATGTTGCTAAAAAAGCATGTTTTATCATTAATGTTGAAGTGAACCATTATGTCAAAATTAACAATTAAATAATAGTGACAGTAGCTACGCATAGCAAACATTCTACCCATATGCAAAAACCCAAGGTAAACAAGGACAGGATAATCAAACTAGGTACAACCTTAATGGTACATTGATTTAGACACGTGCAGGTATGAAATAATGTAGTACATAGTGGGTAGGTAGCAAGGATTGTCCGTGCTATAACTTGCCTCAAATCTATTATAATTACTCATAGTCTTCAAATCTTGATCTTCAGACTCTTCTGCTTGAAATCTCTCGATGGCGTTCCTGTACTCGCAGCAATCATCGAGCACAACATGCAGCTAAACAAGCAAGCAAACAATATACAACTAAGAATAGTACACCAATCAAAATAAAAGCTTTAAAAGAGCGCGCTAAAGGATAGGGCTCAAGGCTTCGGTCACGTGAATAACGGAGCTACGGTTGAAAAGATACAACTATCGGAATATTAGGATTATAAAAGAAAATAAAAGACTAAATGCTTGATTAATTTTAATTAAATAAATAATATAAAAGATATTTCAGAGAAAATCTTATGTTATAATTAATTTAATTCTATTTGAATTTTGTAAAATGAGATAAAACTAATCATATTTTATTTATAAATGTTTATGTAGAATTTATACAATTTAACATTTATTTTTAGTAAAACAGGTATGTGAGAGCGACTAATCGAATAATAAGATATTTCGTGTTGAACTAATCAATATTGTACTTAGAACACATTAATGTTGATATTATTAATATTTAATTATGGAAGCGTCGAGGGAAACCCTAATTTGCTTTTAATTGGAAAATTTGATTTAATAAATTATCAAGCAACTTAGCATTAGTTTACCAAAACCGAGATATAGCCTAGTCAAGTTTTATTTATAAAACTCATTGGATAAATATTAATCAAATTTATATTAACATTTAAAAGCCGAGTATAAACCTTGATTAGATTTTAATTGCAAAAAGGCATTTAAATAATCATTAGTCAAATTAAAATAAAATTCAGGGACACTTGGCATGGTAGATATGAGAACTAACGCGTAGTATGAGTTTATACGAATCTAAAGCAACTTGAACGAGTCGAAACGGAGATAAAACGTGGAATCTATGGTCTTTTAAAGGTGCTAGGGACCTAGTTGTAATTATCCGTAGACTTCTGGGGGTAGCAGAGAAGATTGCAGAGACACATCAAATAGTGCTCGTAAATTGATAAAGATTCAGGGTTAGATCTGTAAAGGTGCGGGGCTAGGGCTTGGTTGCAAGGATCCAAAGTTCATAGGGGGTTTTCTGTAAGATTGCCAAGACACACGATAGATCTAAATGGGTTTCGCGGTTTCTCGGGGGCCTATTCGCAAAATGGCCATCTTCTTCCTCCGGTCTGCATAGGAGCTCCGCCGGCGCTCCATGGCGGCGCATGCTCGCCGGCACTCCGGCAGCCTAGAGCCCAGGCGAAGTAGCTCAACAGGGAGGGGAGGAGTAGGGGGTCGCGTGGGGGGGTGCTCACCACGGGGAAGATGGCCGGAGTTCGGCCCGCGGCGGAGACAGGGGCCGGCGGCGAAGGGCTCTCGCGGGGGAGCGGCTCGGGCGGGTGTCCGGCGACGGGGACCGGCCGGGGAGGTCCATCCCGGCGAGGAGGTGCTTGGGGTGCCCTCTGACCGACCCGGCGACCAGCGGAGGCGGCGGAATGGCGACAATGGCGGCGGCGGCTCTATGCTTGCTCTCGGCGGCGCTGTGCGCAGAGAGAAGAGGGCGGCGGCGGTGAGGTGCTGAGGGACGGCGTCGGCGGTAGCTTACATAGGGCTGAGGGGAGGGGCTCGGGGCTCGGGCGCCGAGGTGGCGCAAACGCCCAGGTCGGACGCGGCACGCACGCCGGGGAGGTGGCGGCGCTGCTGCGCGTCGGGCGGAGAGCTCGCGGCAACGAGTTGGGCCACTGGGGCGCCAAGGCCAGGTGGTCCGAAATCGGGAGAGTGGGCCGGGCGGAGCGGCAGGGCTGGAGCGGCCTTGCGGGGGCGGGGTAAGGAGATGGGTCGCGGTGCTTGGGCCATGCGAGAGAGAGCCGAGGGGTTGGGCTGGAGCTGAGAAAAAGAAGAAGGGGCAAAAGTGGACCAAGTGAAAAGCTCAGGGGTCAAAATCGAGCTGGGCCGGAGGTGCGGAGCAGGGCGAGCTGGGCCGTCTCGCAGGGCGAGAGGTTTAAGGTTGGGCTAGGTTTAGTTGGGCTTGGCCCAGTTAGGGATTTTGGATTCCTTTTTATTTTCAGAAATTGTTTTTCGTGTAGACATAAATCTAGAAAATTCTATATAAATCATTTAAGCCACGAAAAATGCTCCAAAAATTCCAAAAATCTCGGGACAAATCCCAGAGGAGAAGTTGGACATGAAGAACCCAAATAAAATATTTGGAGCTCCTGAAAAAGGATTTTAGCGCATCCCAAAAATTGGAATATGCTCTAGAAATATAGGAATAATTCCTAGAAAAATCTGTAAAATTCCTAGAAGGCTTCTAAACGCATTTTAGAAAACTTGCACACATAAAACCACTAAATGCAAACCGGCATGAATGCAAAGCACTCAATATTAAACCTACATTGTTTTCATTTAATTTAGAATAGTGCTTTTCCCTGTACTAAATTCTCTACAAATTAAATATAGTTGAGAAAAATTTTAAAATTATGAGAAATTCTTTTTTTAATTATTCTTCAAAATCACATCCTGAAATCCAAAAATTTCAGGGTGTGACACGTGATCACGTCGCCGGCCATGAGCTCGAGAGGGACCCTTGGATGGTGCAGTTCTGCAGCCTCTTGACGTCGTCCCCGGACACCGCCGTCTTACCGCGGTCAGCTCAACGACGCCATCTCCAGCCGCTATGCAAGTGCCGGTTCTCAACAGACCGGTGGCTCGGTGACATAGCTCGTCACCGACGGTCGACTGCATCGCTCTAGGTCCTGGCTCCTCTCATTCGGGCAGCGTACGTGGTCGTACATTCATAGATGATGGATAGGATCTATAAAAAGATTAAGGAGAGGTAGAGGATCAACCTGCACCGTCCATGACGCACGGCAAATTCATGGCGTCTTGATCTTGGCTCCCACGCAGTCGTTGACGGTCGACGGCGAACTCGATGAAGGTGGCCGCAGCAGAGAGCAGCTGGCTTGGTGAAGACTTGAGGCGGCGGTGGATGCGAAGGGCAGGGGAGCGACGTCTCTCCTCTCCCGGCGGCTGCCTCGTGTGCGTCGATGGAAAAAGAAAAGTCCTCTAGTGTGAGAGATCAGGGGCCTTTTATAGGCAGCAGCTAGGGTACACGGGCTGCCGCAGGACTCCCTCTCGCGCGCCGCTGCATGTCGTTAGCCAAGATATCCTTTTGCTTGCCGATCAAGTTGGCCGATACTTATCTCAACCAGCGGCGCACTCGTGATCTGATATCTCACTTGTTTGTGGACCTGATGAAAACCCTCAAGCAAGGGTGAAGCCACATTGTGGCTTGTGGGTGCCCAGGCACCCACAAAAATTTAAAACACCACCGGTAAAAATAAATTTTCATTATGTTGGTAGATTAAACTTTTACCTCTATAAGAAAAAGGCACCCCCTCTAAATTTTCCTTTGTGCCCTCAATTAGGCGTATATGAGCGTACGTGCATGGAGTTCCTTGATATTGCTAGCGCGTGACCTCTTCCTGGTTCTAATTAGTTCATGATGAATAATGTGATCCATGACCGGCATGCACAACTAGCACGGCATCAGGCCAGGCGGCGGCCAAGGTCACAAGTTCATTGACTCACGTATTCGGCGTGTATCTGTATAAAATACGTGACCAGCACGAGTATATATATGAGGCATATAGAGTCTGTTCTCTGGTTCCAGACACGATTCGTGACGGCCGAACCGACCATGGAGTCTCACTGCCCTCATCAAGCGCAGTGGCGGAGGCACCTATATGGCAAGATATGGCGGCCGCCATAGCAGCTGATGTCAAATCACTCCTTCAAGGTATGATGGCTGCCGATGAAGAGCATTGCCAGTAAGGTTTTATCCATAGATTCGCCATCGGTAAAATACGCTCCCGGCTCCGCCACTGATCAAGCGTAACTATGAGCTTGTATGTAATCATATGTACAGATACAGAGTTCATGCACTTGCTCTTCATCTTGTACATTCAGAAGGGTCACACGCTGTCACACCCGGTTTTAGGGAGAAAAGCAGATGCATTTCATATATGTGCCAGGATCAAAAATTCACACATACGATAGACGTCATAAGTGAAATATCATAAGACAGTGCATAATCGAATAAAAAGAGTTACTGTAACATTATTATTACACTCCAAGACATAAGTCTTTAACGAAAAGGTAAAGCGAGTAGCTAGCAGCGGATAATACATCAACTCCACAGGCAGTTGACTGGTGAACACATACGCCTAGTACTCCTGGAAATCCTCTGGAAAATCTTCCAAATCACCTTGGTCTGAACAGCATTGCGTAAAGCAAGGATGAGTACACTTATGGTTGGTACTCAGCAAGTGTAGACTAAATAAATGACATGCAAGGCTAAGCAAGGATAAAGCTGACACGGTTTGACTGCATTGAGCTTTTAGTTGGTCACATTTTAATTATTAAATAACAAGAACAAGTTTATACCATCCCACATAAAACAGTACATAATATCATGTTCGGAAATAAAGAACAACAATTTAATGTCATCTTTGAATAATTAATCATGCGAGGGTCCAGGCTGCTCATGACCGTGAGCACGGCTGTTATAACAGTTTTACACTCTGCAGAGGTTGTACACATTCACCATAAGTCGTGTTTTCCCACTCATGCCTGAGGGAGCCAACCTCATAACAACACAAAAGTGTGTGGCTTGGGATACACTATGAGGCCTTTACAAAGATTCCCTAATAAGTGCAGCCCGCTAAGGTTTCAAAATCCAAGCAAAGCATAACCCTCCCTACTGAGATCTGTCTCTTAACTAAGCCCACAGCTCAAGAGGACCGGGCTATACCTTATCGAAGTCTCCCCCACTTGCCCTTTCGGTAAGACATGCACATATTAGAGACCCATCAAATTAATGCAATGCGGAAAAGTAAAGTGTATCTTTTAATTGGTGAATAATAGTACCGCAAAGAGATGATCAAAAATACACTTGCCTCCTCCAAATCCTTGCTGCTCAAAGTCATCCTCGAACTGCTCTTCGAATCCCTCGAATGGCACGGCTTCTAAACGCATCTCACAAGTACATACAAGAGAACAAAACAAAACAATAAGAAACAGTACACCAAACAGTAGCAATAGAACTAAACAATAAAGTTAATCTACACGTTACAAGGATCACATGAGCGAAAGAATCACTAAAATCGGATCTAAAACGTGAAAGATATGGCTAAAACAAGTTTCAGGGGCTTATTTGAAAAGAAACCGAGGACTAAAACATGATTATGCTTAATTCTTCAAGGGCTAACGCGTAAAAATACCTAACTAGGACGGCGCGCACTATTACTAAATAGCTCAGGGGCTAAATCAAATAAAAAGGACCGATCTGTGGAGGGAATCTTTAGTAAAACTGCCACGGCTGACCAGGCGCTGACCAGTATCCTACGCGGTCAAACCTATCTAGGCCGTAGGATTTAAATCTGACGGCTGTAGTTCGCTGGAGGTTTACTCTATCGGCGATGAGCTTGCGACACGGCGGTGCCGCTAGGCCGACGGCGAAACTTCGCCGGAGATGGACAAAACTTGAGCTACGGTACACGAAAAGCGATGGGAACAAGCTCTACAGAACCAGGAGCGAACGATGAGCTCACCAAGGTAGTTCACGATGATGCTCGGGCGGCGGAGAGCTCTGACAACGAGGAGGGGCGGCGCCGACGGTACTGTGTAGGAACGACGACCAATTAGGCTCAGTTCAAAGCATAAACGCGCACGAGATCAACTCTACTAGCTTCGTTACCTCCTTGCGAAGCTCCGGGCTTGATCTCGTCGAAAGCAGAGCAACAACGACGGAGATCGATGAGCGCGGGTCAATGGCGGCGATGCGAGGCGTGGGTAGGCACTCGAGCTTCGGAAACTCTGTTGGGTGGCTTGGCGAGGACCTAGGATGGGCGGCGGCTTGGTTTTATAGTCCCTCGAGGGTCTTCTTGGCGTATATGTCAAGAATCGCGGATCGACACCGGCGACCGTCGCTTTCCATGCGGGCGCGCATATTTCCTTAAGGAGAAGCAGTGAACTAAGGAAGGAAATCTTCCCTAGCGGAGTTTGGGAGGGATACTGCAGCGCAAGGATGGGAAGGGGACCAAGCCCGTGCGTGGATCAGAGCAGCTGCCGCGAACCAAGTCTGACTCGGGCTCGGCTGGCGTGCAAGAGAGCGAGAGGTAAGGGATGACAGGTGGGGTCGGGCTGTCGGCGAGACAACGCGGGGAAACGGCGGGCTGGGCTGCGGGAACGTCCTGGGCCGGGGAAGAGACTCGGCCCAAGAGGAAGCTGTGCGACCGACGAAAAGAACAAGGGCTGGAAATGGACTGGGCTGAGAGTTGAGGGGGCAAAAACGAACTCTAGCTAAAATAATCAAAACTAAAGGCATTCAGTTTGAATTTAAATGAAATTTAAATTCAAACCAAAGACTAGCACAAAATTAAAAGTGCACCGGCATGAAATGCAACAATCACTTATTTTACTAAAATTTATTTAAATGATATTAAATATTTTAGAGCTTAAATTAAATTCCAATTAATCAAAGAAATTTTAATTGACCCTTAAATAAATCCTAGAAAATTCTAATAATTTAATGTGATGAAAATTAGGGTGTCACAAACCTACCCCCCTTAAAGAGAATCTCGTCCTCGAGATTTGGATGGATTTGCAAAGAGCTGGAGAAATTCTGCCATCAGTTCATCCTCTCTTTCCCAGGTAGCCCCATCCTCCGCGTGATGACTCCATTGCACTTTGCACATTTTAACGACTTTACTCCTGGTGAGCCTCTCTGCCATTTCCAATATTTTAATCGGTTGCTCGGTGTATGTCAAATCATCCTGTACGTTCATATATTCTAGGGGTAACTGCTCTTCGGGGACTCTAAGACACTTTTTCAACTGAGATATGTGAAACACATTGTGAACATCTGACAACTAGGTTGGTAACTCCAACTGATACGCTACCTCCTCTCTTCTCTCCAAAATCTTGAAGGGGCCTATGTAGCTAGGTGCTAACTTTCCTTTCACCTTGAACCTCCGCAGTCCCCTTATAAGTGATACCTTCAAATACACAAAGTCTCCTACCTCAAAGGTCAACTCTCTCCTTCGATTATCGGCGTAACTCTTCTGCCTCGATTGAGCAACTCTAATATTTTCCCTGATGATCTGGACTTGTCTTTCTGCCTCGTTGATGATTTCTGGCCCGAACAGATGCCTCCCTCCAGTCTCGTTCCAAAACAATGGGGTCCTGCATTTCCTTCCATACAGGGCTTCGAAGGGCGCCATCTGGAGACTGGCTTGGTAACTGTTGTTATAACAGAACTCTGTGTATGGCAAACTCTTATCCCAACTTCTCTCATACATCAGAGCATAGGCTCTTAGCATATCCTCTAGTATCTGATTCGTCCTTTCCATCTGGCCATCTGTTTGAGGGTGATAAGCAGAGCTAAAATTCAGCCTTGTATCCATGGACTCATGCAGTTGTTGCCAAAACCTTGATGTGAACTGGGTACCCCTATCAGAAACAATCCTTTTTGGCACTCCATGGTAGCATAAAATTCTAGCAAAATATAACTCTGCAAGTCTAGCTCCCGTGTAGGTGGTCTTTACAGGAATGAAATGAGCCACTTTAGTTAGTCGATCCACTATCACCCAGATGGAATCATAGCCATCTCGAGTACGTGGAAAACCGACTATAAAGTCCATACTAATCTCCTCCCACTTCCACTCGGGGATTTTCAAAGGCTGAAGTAATCCTGCCGGCCTCTAGTGTTCAGCCTTGACTCTCTGACAGGTGTCACACACGGTGACATGACTGGCTACGTCACGCTTCATCACGTACCACTAATATCTCTCTTTTAAATCTTCATACATCTTGGTACTCCTGGGGTGGATCGAATATGCGGAATCATGGGCCTCCCTTAGTATGAGTTGTCTTAGTGACTCCACTTCAAGCACACAAATCCTATCCTTCAGCCATAGTGTTCCCTGATCGTCCAACCTGAAATCGGGTGCCTTACCATCCTTCATGAGTTGCTTGATCTCCTCGATTTTCTTGTCTCCCAACTGACCCCTCCGTATCTCTGCCTCTAGGGTGGGCTCTACCTCCATGGTTATTCCTTCGGTGTGGTTGACCATCCCTAGGTTCAGCCTCTCAAACTCCTTGTGCAACTCCGGGGGGCAGTTGGTGGGCTAAGACCATATTAGCTTGGCCCTTCCGACTTAAGGCATCCGCTACAACATTGGCTTTCCCTGGATGATAATGTATCTCCAGGTTGTAATCCTTGATCAGCTCCAGCAAACGACGTTGCCTCAAGTTAAGGTCCTTTTGCGTGAAGATGTACTTCAAGCTCTTGTGGTCGGTGTAAATCTGACACTTGTTTCCCACAAGGTAGTGCCTCCATATCTTCAACGCATGTACCACAGCTGCTAATTCCAGATCATGGGTGGGGTAGTTCTGCTCATGTTTCCTCAATTGTCGGGAAGCATACGCTACAACGTGACCACCTTGCATGAGCACACAGCCAAGACCCCTCTTCGAAGCATCACAATATATGTCAAAACTATTGTGAATGTCGGGCATCACTAACACTGGAGCTGATGTCAACCTCCTTCTCAGTTCCTCAAAGCTGGCTTGACAAGCATCTGTCCACTTGAAGTCTATATCCTTCTCCAATAAAGATGTAAGGGGTTTCACAATCTTTGAGAATCCCTCAATGAATCTGTGGTAGTAACCGGCCAATCCAAGGAAGCTTCTGATCTCAGACACACTCTTAGGGGGTTCCCATTCCAACACTTCGCTAACCTTGCTCGGATCGACTGCAACTCCCCCATCTTTGATGACATGCCCAAGAAATGCCACTTCCTTTAGCCAGAACTCACACTTACTCAGCTTAGCATACAACTGATTCTCTCTGAGTTTCTGCAACACTAGCCTCAGGTGTACCTCATGCTCACCTTTATTCTTGGAGAAAACAAGGATGTCGTCGATGAAAACCACCACGAACTTGTCCAAGTACTCCATGAACACTTTGTTCATCAGATACATGAAGTAGGCAGGGGCGTTAGTCAAGCCAAAGGACATGACTATATACTCATAAAGACCATATCTGGTCATGAAGGCTGTCTTGGGAATATCTGAGGGTCTTATCCTCAACTAGTGATATCCTGATCGCAGATCGATCTTGGAGAACACTTTGGCTCCTCTCATCTGGTCAAAGAGATCTTCAATGCGGGGCAGTGGATACTTGTTCTTTATGGTCACCTCGTTGAGAGATCGATAATCTACACACATCCTTTGCGTACCATCCTTCTTGCCCACAAAGATGACTGGCGCGCCCCAAGGCGAAGAACTAGGACGAATAAAACCCTTCTCCAATAATTCACTAAGTTTTTTCTTAAGCTCTTCTAACTCATTAGAAGCCATTCTGTAAGGTCTCTTAGAGATAGGTGCAGTACCAGGTAAAAGCTCAATAATAAACTCAATGTCTCGGCTGGTGGCATACATGGCAAATCGTCGAGAAAGACGTCGGGAAACTCGCATACCACTCGGATATCTTCTAGTGGGGCTCCATCCAGTTGACTCACTGTGCCATCAGCCGTAGATGGTATAGTAGTCATGAATTCAATCCTTTCTCCTTGTGGACTGCTCAGCAACACAAATCTCTTGGCACATTGGATCACAGCATCATGCATGGTCAACCAATTCATCCCGAGTATAATATCAATCCCACTTGATTCCAATACTATGAGTCTGGCGTCGAAGTCCTTCCCCAAAATCTTAAGACTAACTCCCGGACACCAGAACTTCGCTTTCATGTCCCCTCCAGGTGAGCTAACTAACATTTGAGTTCTCAAGGGTACCATGGTTATGTTTTGCTTAGCTACATATTGGGCAATAATAAAAGAATGGGATGCTCCAGTATCAAACAAAACTGATGCAGGAACTGAGTTGATAAGGAACATACCGAGCACTACATCTTGAGCTTCCTGGGCAGTTATTTTGACCACGTGGTTCACCTTGCCACGCACAAAATTCTGCTGCCCTTTGTTGCCCTGCGGCGTCTGATTCCCATTCCGTGCTTGCTGCATCTGAGGATTGGGTCTGGGGGTGTAAGCATTCTGACCTTGGGCGCCTGGGGTGTTCCTCTTGGGAAAGTTGTTGGCATAGTGACCCGTCTCCCCACACTAGAAACATCCGGGGCCAGCGGGGGTGTTGGGTGCAGATGGCTTCACTGGGGTGCTCGTTGGGGTGTTCTGATGGTTCTGCTGGAAATTAGGGCGCGGGGTAGACTGGTTCTGACACTGGAACTGAGTCTGCCCAAAGTTCCCACCTTGAGTTGCGGGACGGAAAGGGGTCCCCTGAGGTGAAGCAAAACGAGGACGGACGTTGCTGCTGCCTTGTCCCGATGAGTTGAACTTCCTCTTCATCTCCCCCATCTCACGACGGACTTGCTCCACACTAATGGCCTAGTCCACCAGGCCCTAGAAGATGGGAAACACAAGCACCATCAACTGATACTTGATCGTGGCATTCAGACCTTCCAGGAAATGCTCCTACTTCTTCTCATCATCTGACACCTCTGCCGGTGCATAACGAGCCAACTGAAAGAACGTGTCCCTATACTCGCTCACAGACATGCTGCCCTGCTTCAGCGTGAGGAACTCCTTCTTTTTGATCTTCATCACACCGGTGGGGATGTGGTGCAACCTAAAGTTGGTTGTGAATTCCAGCCAAGTGATAGCAGTAGGGGTGGCATGAGCGGCTTTGAAAGCATCCCACCAATCTAAAGCTGATCCCATCAGTCGCCCTGCAGCATATAGTACCTTCTCCGTGTCATTGCATTGGGTGATCTCCAGCTTCTTTTCAATTGTCTTCAGCCAATCATTAGCATCGAGCGGATCTGATGAGTGAGAGAAAGTTGGGGGTTGGTGACTCATGTAATCCCTGTGCTTGTCCCGAGGTGGCTGGTTGTCGTTGTTTTTGTTGTTGTTCATCTGAGTCTGCATGGCCGTCATGGTGGCGGTGATGTTCTGCAGGATATGAGTCTGAGCGGCGAGGATTTGATCCATCCCTGCTAGTGGTGTCGGTCCTGCTTGAGAGTTGGGGTTGATGTTGTTGCGTCCTGGACTATTACTAGTGCCCGATCAACTCCACCACCGGACCTAGTGTTCACCATCTGATGGTTAGAGATATGAGACTCAGATGATTGCTGGGTAAACAAACAAACACAAATAATGGGAGAAAAAGGATAAAGATGTTGCGCATATCCAAAAGATGCAACTACAACACTTGTCATTGCCAGACTGCATCCAAACAGGTTCTGAGTGCCTTAAAGAAACAAATTTAGCGCACAATCAGAAGCTCTAAAAATTATGAAACTTGGTCAAAACGAAGCTTGTTAAGTTTTGAAACCAACCCAACTTGAATCACCTTAATCGGATTTCTTAATATTGAGATATTAAATAGACAAGCTCGCTGTGTCAGGCATCTCGAGTCAGGTTTCCAGGGGCATACTAATATATGCACAACTCCATATCCGAAGATCCAAAAATTATGAATAATTTCCCAAATATAGATTATGAAGTTATGAATCTAGTCCAACTTGAACTTCATCAATAGTAGTTCTGTAGCTCGAGATATAAAATTAACAAGCCCGTGGTGTCAGGTCGGTTCTCCTCGGGCAGGTTCTGAGTAATTTACTAAGAATTGCATAACTCGTAATTTACTGATCCAAAAATTCCCAAGTATTGCCAGAAGGTAGTTTATGGAGTGCGGAATCTATCCCAACTAGAATCATGTCAATAGGACTTCTGTAACTCCACAAACAATTCGAACAGTACCGACATGTCAGGGAACTCGCGAACAGATTCCAACATCGCGTGAAACGCAAGATAGATAGAGGCGAATTGATTGGAGAACATAATATGAGTAACCGAGATAATTATATAACCCAAACCAAACTAACTTTATTGATTTAAGATAACCCTTGTGGTCATCACTCCACAAAGCACCGCACTCACTGCAAAGATCCAACTCAAAACAAGCACTCATCAAGCAAGCACACCCTAACAAAAACTAACACACCGACCTCAACGACGACTCAAACTAAACGATTACAAAAGAGGGTTGACTGCCTAACTCATAGAGTACTAGTGTCACTGCACCAGCTTCTCCATAATCCAGTATATCCCACTCCGGTGACTCTGCTCGTAGCACTTCTTCATTAGGATCTTCTCCCCATGGCTTAGGCAATGGGTCTCCATTCAGCTGGGCTGCCAGGATGTCCCTTTCCCTTCTCATATGAAGCAACGAGTACCTAATCCAGCATAGCTCACTTTGTACGGCGTCCAGATCCGTGTTGAAAGCAGCAATGAGGTTGGTCAACACTTCCTTTTCCATATCACCAAGGACGGGAGGAAGGACGGTCTAAGGGGTTCCACTAGCACGGCGTGGAATAACCCTGTAGTGCAGTTTCTCCACTTCTTCCTTGTGCTTCTCGCAAAGTGCATATAGAGCACGCCTAGCTGCTTCACTGATTCCTGCTTGTGGGCTGCACCGCGGAGTATCATCATTGGAGATAGCAACCACCTTCTTCAATCCCGTTGCAGGATCATCCACCCTGATGTGCACAGACACTGTCCAGTAGGATGGGTACCAGGTGCTCTTGTGCTCCACACAGCGATACTCCGGCCTCCGGGTGTACCCCAACTAGCTCATCCCAAGCCTAAGCAAGATGGGCAAACGGGTGGTGCCTCCATCATCTTGGTACTCTTCTATGCTCCTCTTCTCAGGTGCTCCTCCATCAGCAGCTTCAACTTCTGGGTTGACTTCCACAGGATCTTCATCTTCCACTTACATCTCTTCTTCAGGTGCGGTCTGCTGCTGCATCTCCTGAGGTTCTGGCTGCTCCTGCTGCATTTCCTCATCCTCCATGATCTCTTCAGCGGGAGTAGCATTCTTGCGCTGAGTCCTCTTGGTACGTGCCATCTACTAAGATAAAAGATGATTGAAATTTAGAACAAGTCTAAGGGATCACTTAAAGTAAAGATAGCATAACCAAGATAAGAATAAAAGCGTTAAGGACCAAGATGGGGGTAAAACAAAAATAGAGCGGTAAAAAGCATAGAAGCAGGAATAATAGAGCAATATACCTTAAATACGACCATTTTCTAACTAGGCTTGCGTCCTACAGTCAACACGGCTCTGATACCACTTCTGTCACACCCGATTTTAGGGAGAAAACCAGATGCATTTCATATGTGTGCCAGGATCAAAAATTCACACATACGATAGACGTCATAAGTGAAATATCATAAGACAGTGCATAATTGAATAAAAAGAGTTACTATAACATTATTACACTCCAAGACATAAGTCTTTAACGAAAAGGTAAAGCGAGTAGCTAGCAGCGAATAATCCATCAACTCCATAGGCAGTTGACTGGTGAACACATACGCCTAGTACTCCTGGAAATCCTCTGGAAACTCTTCCAAATTACCTTGGTCTGAACAGCGTTGTGTAAAGCAAGGATGAGTACATTTATGGTTGGTACTTAGCAAGTGTAGAGTAAATAAATGACATGCAAGGCTAAGCAAGGATAAAGCTGACACGGTTTGACTGCATTGAGCTTTTAGTTGGTCACATTTTAATTATTAATTATCAAGTACAAGTTTATACCATCCCACATTAAACAGTACATAATATCATGTTCGGAAATAAAGAACAGCAATTTAATGTCATCTTTGAATAATTAATCATGCGAGGGTCCAGGCTGCTCATGACCGTGAGCACGGCTGTTATAACAGTTTTACACTCTGCAGAGGTTGTACACTTTCACCATAAGTCGTGTTTTCCCACTCATGCCTGAGGGATCCAACCTCATAACAACACAAAAGTGTGTGGCTTGGGATACACTACGAGGCCTTTACAAAGATTCCCTGATAAGTGCAGCCCGCTAAGGTTTCAAAATCCCAACAAAGCATAACCCTCCCTAATGAGATTTGTCTCTTAGCTAAGCCCACAGCTCAAGAGGACCGGGCTATACCTCATCGAAGTCTCCCCCACTTGCCCTTTCGGTAAGACATGTACATATTAGAGTTTCTAATTAGTTAGCCAAGATCAGAGCCCATTGATCTTATGGTTGTACTATTTTTCTGGGTGGTCAGTCCACGTTCCGTTAAACATATGATCTTGAGTTAACAAGATATGAACATGAAGTAAATCCAGTTTAATATTTGAACCCAAAGTTTACCATGCCAAGTTTAGCAACTAAGCAATATTCTACCCAACATAAGCAAAGCTTCCCAGGTGCAACAAGGACGGTGGTAAAAGACTAGGAACTCCTTAACATAGGACCCATCAAATTAATGCAATGCGGAAAAGTAAAGTGTATCTTTTAATTGGTGAATAATAGGACCGCAAAGAGATGATCAAAAATACACTTGCCTCCTCCAAATCCTTGTTGCTCAACGTCGTCCTCGAACCGCTCTTCGAATCCCTCAAACGGCACGGCTTCTAAACGCATCACACAAGTACATACAAGAGAATAAAACAAAACAATAAGAAACAGTACACCAAACAGTTGCAACAGAACTAAACAAGGCTATAAAGTTAATCAACACGTTATAAGGATCACATGAGCGAAAGAATCACTAAAATCGGATCTAAAACGTGAAACATATGGCTAAAACAAGTTTCAGGGGATTATTTGGAAAAAAACCGAGGACTAAAACATAACTATGCTTAATTCTTCAAGGGCTAACACGTAAAAATACCTAACCAGGACGGTGTGCACTATTACTAAATAGCTCAGGGGCTAAATTGAATAAAAAGAACCGATCCGTAATTATTTTTACAACTATAATGGACCGCGGGTTGATTCGATGAAAGTGGAGGGACTCTTTAGCAAAACTGCCATGGCTGACCGGGCGCTGACCAGTATCCTATGCGGTCAAACCTATCTCGGCCGTAGGATTTAAATCTGACGGCTGTAGTTCGCTGGAGGTTTATTGTGTCGGCGACGAGCTTGCGACACGGCGGCGCTGCTCGGCCAACGGCGAAACTTCGCCAGAGATGGACAAAACTCGAGCTACGGTGCACGAAAAGCGATGGGAACAAGCTCTACAGAACCAGGAGCGAACGACGAGCTCACCAAGGTAGTTCACGACGATGCTCGGGCGGCGGAGAGCTCTGACGACGAGGAGGGGCGGCGCCGGCGGTACTGTGTAGGAACGGCGACCAAATAGGCTCGGTTCAAAGCATAAACGCGCACGGGATCAACTCTACTAGCTTCGTTACCTCCTTGCGAAGCTCCGGGGCTTGATCTCGTCGAAAGCTGAGCAACAACGGCAGAGATCGACGAGCGCGGGTCAATGGCGGCGATGCGAGGCGTGGGTGGGCACTGGAGCTTCATAAACTCTGTTGGGTGGCTTGGCGAGGACCTAGGATGGGTGGCGGCTTGGTTTTATAGTCCCCCGATGGTCTTCTTGGCGTAGAGGTCAAGAATCGTGGATCGACACCGGCGTCCGTCGCTTTCCATGCGGGCGCGCATATTTCCTTAAGGAGAAGCAGCGAACTAAGGAAGGAAATCTTCCCTAGCGGAGTTCGGGAGCGATACTGCAGCGCAAGGATGGGAAGGGGACCAAGCCCGTGCGCGGATCAGAGCAGCTGCCACGAACCGAGTCTGACTCGGGCTCGGCTGGCGCGGAAGAGAGCGAGACGTGAGGGATGACAGGTGGGGTCCGGCCGTCGGCGAGACAACGCGGGGAAATGGCGGGCTGGGCTGCGGGAATGTCCTGGGCCGGGGAAGAGACTCGGCCCAAGAGGAAGTTGTGGGACCGACGAAAAGAACAAGGGCTGGAAACGGACTGGGCTGAGAGTTGAGGGGGCAAAAACGAACTCTAGCTAAAACAATCAAAACTAAAGGCATTCAGTTTGAATTTAAATTCAGACCAAAGACTAGCACAAAAATAAAAGTGCACCAGCATGAAATGCAACAATCACTTATTTTACTAAAATTTATTTAAATGATATTAAATATTTTAGAGCCTAAATTAAATTTCAATTAATCAAAGAAATTTTAATTGACCCTTAAATAAATACTAGAAAATTCTAATAATTTAATGTGATGAAAATTAGGGTGTTATACACGCCAACCTGCATACGTGAAACACATGCAACCGAGCCAGCTAAATTTCTTTCCTTCTTTAAGACGGACTCAATACTTATGCTAGTATGTAAATATCCGAGCCAAAAACCCATCAAACAGAAAAATTCATATTATATTTTTTCAAATACTTTATGTGGTCTTCTATCATCCCCCAATATTTTAACATAAAATACCACTTATGTATGGAGAAATAAAAAGACAAATCTTGTGAAGGGGTAGATTAGACTGATTGAGATAGTTGTGGGTGTAAAATAACCCAAAATATAAATTAGGGGATTATCTGGACTTTGTCTATACTTGAGGGTAGTAATTTAGACTTTTTCCTATTGGTAAGCCATAAATGGGTCAAAAAGAGACATTTAGTCTCGGTTGGTAATACCGGGGAAGTCACAAGTCATGTGATTTTTCGCACGGAAATGTACGCCAGTGGTGCGTGGGACTCAAACCCGGAACCTCTCACCTAGTGTGTTGCTTCCTTATCATCTCACCTACTTAGCGTACATGACATAGTCGTGGATGCTTTCCTTTTAAATTTGCAACCGGGACTAAAGCTGACATTTGTCTCAGGCCAAAAATTACTCAAGACAAATATAGTGGATGAAAAGTTCATTCTCTACTGATGTCGGCTCGGAGGGTAGCGGGTAGGGCACGTATGCATGCACGGAGATTGCACACAGCTCGGATCTGGTGGAGACAGCAACAAACGCTCATCACACAGAAACGAAAATGTGATGGCCGGAGAAGGAACATGATCGACGGTATGCTCACCTTGCAAACAAAGAACGGCAAAGAACGACAGAGATGAATGCGACGGCCGGAGACCTAACGGATGGCCGGAGAAGGAACTTGGTGAGGACGCTACAGATTGATCTAGCGTGTAGACGTATCTTTTTTTTTTGTGATGGTTCGGCAATGTACCTAGCGGACGGGCTTAGGGTTTTCTGACACCTGGAAGCATAGAGAAACAGCAGTCACTAACATTTATCCACTGCATTAAGTATCGGATAAAAAGACCCGGCACTAAAGTGACAAGGAGTCATTTTAGTACCGGGTATAAATTTGAAAGGACCCCGGGTACCTAACAGATATGCTCTGGGTGCTGATAGCTTGCCCGGTGGCGCTGGCAAAGGCAACTCAGATATGTTCTGGGTGCTGATATATAGCTTGCCCGGTGGCGCTGGCAAAGCAGATCATCGGCGGGGCGGCACGCGGCTGCTTCATCTTCGGCAGGGGCGGCCTCACACGACTCTGTTTCACAATGCGAAAATGAAAGGTGTGGGCACCAGCCGCGTATTTATAGGCCAGAGCATGGCCCTGGCGTGCGTGCTTGCTGTGGCGTTGCCATGATCCTGCTGTTGGTCTCGAATCCACTGCAGACAGCTTAGGAAACAGATACGTAGGCAACAGATACGTATTCGGCCAGGGCTTCATGGGCTGAGAATAGCAGGTTCGCCGGGCATCGGCCCAGTAGGCTAGTAGAGAAAGACAGAAGGAAACGAAATAAAGAAGACTAGAAGGTACATGAAGTACCGAAGCACATTAGACTAGCAGGCTAGGCTTATCGAGATGAGAGAACAGAGAAGAAAAAAAAAGCAGGATTCGCTATCATCTAAGCGCTTCAAGCAAAATTGAATTCAAAAGGCATTGAACTTAAACTCATAATCCTAGACAATACAAAAAAAAGTTGTAAAGCCACGAATGCAACAACAAATGAAGTGTATAACCTCGGTGAGTTTCTCAGTGAGGGTGAATGGTGTGTTCTCGGATGTTTTCCAACCAACTAGAGGTACACGGCACGGATATCCTATCTCACCATATTTGTTCCTTCTCTGTGCCGAGGGGCTCACTTCTATGTTGAAGAATAGTGGTCTGAACTATATTGCCCGGGGTTTGAGAGTAAGTCGTCATGCACCTTGGATTTCACATCTCCTTTTTGCTGATGATTGCTTGATTTTCTTGGAGGCAACAGACACAAGTGCTCAACGAATAGCAGACATCCTGGATATGTATCATAGGGGTTCTGGTCAGTTGGTGAACAAGCACAAATCGGCCATCTTTTTCAGTGGTAACACCGAGAAACTATGCAAGGAGAACATACACAATATTCTTGATATCCCAACAGAAGCTTTGGGGCAGAAATACTTGGGTTTACCCACGACGATTGGGCGCTCAATGGATGGGGAGAGCGGCAGATGAGCTGTGCTGCACGTGAAGTGCTTCTAAAATCTGTGGCACAATCCATTCCAACGTACTCCATGAGCCGCTTCAAATTACCATCTAAGCTATGTCAGAGAATTACTTCTTATATATCCAATTATTGGTGGGGAAGCTCCATGGATAATTGCAAGATCCATTGGCTGAAATGGTGTATGCTCACGAAATCGAAAGGTGATGGGGGTATGGGCTTTCGGGAGATGAAATTGTTTAATCAAGCTTTGCTTGGGAAGCAAGGATGGAGACTTATGACTAAACCAGACTCGTTGTATAGCAAAGTGCTGAAAGACAAGTACTATCCCAACTCGGACTTTCTGGATTCCACAAGGAGGAAGAGAAGCACAGTGACCTGGCGATCAATCTTGCATGGTCGAGATATACTGAAACGGGGAATCATCAAATGAGTTGGCACGTGAGAAACAATTGATGTCTAGACCGATAATTGGATCCCGAGTAGCGTCTCCATGAAGCTTATTGTCAGACTGGATACAACTAACGTGGTTACTGTAGCAGATCTGTTAACAGGGATGCCACGCGGGTGGGATGTGGAGAAACTGAAAGAGAAGATGATCATGTTGGATATAGAGGTTGTGCTGAAAATAAAGCTGAGCTATCATCCGATGGAGGACCTGAACGCCTCGACCTTTGAGAAGGGTGGTACATACTCGGTGCGCTCTGCATATAAACAACTAAAGGATACCAAATGGCGGCAGTTGATCATTTGGAGAATAGCACGGCCAGTTCAGAGGGTCCAGGCCAGTGGTGGCGGCATCTATGGAAAATGAAAATACCACCGAAACTGAGAATATTTTGGTGGAGGGCTATACACAATTTCCTGTCTGCCAAAGAAGAGTTGTTGCGACATCATATTGCAAAGGAGAGTGTATGCCAAGACTGGTCATTCAGCTGAATCAGTGTTTCACACAATGTATGAGTGTACGTATTTCCATAGGTTTTGGGAATGTATCAAGGAATTGACAGGACTTAAGCCACCATTGCTACATCCAGACACTTGGGCAAAAGACCTGTTAGTGGGGCAACTCTGTAAAGCCGATGATGCGGCTCTGTTTGCTTGCTGTTGGTGGTCATTGTGGACAGGGGGGAATAGTAGAAGACATGATAATGAAAGCTGGAGCCCGTATACGGCTGCAAAATTTATTGCCAAGATGGTGGAAGATGTCCTGCAGATTAATCAGAAGGAGGACAGACCTGGCAGGAGAGAGAGGTCGAGGTGGAAGCCGCCGGAAGGTGATCTGTTGAAACTAAACACTGATGGAGCGTTCAATGGTGCCACTTTCAAAGGAGGAACTGGGGCGGTGCTCAGAGATTTGAATGGGGCTATGATCAGAACCATGTCATGCTGGTATGAAGACCTGGAAGACGCCTTGATCATAAAAGCTTTGGCGGTCCGAGACGGTCTGAGAATGGTGAAGGACGTTGGGGCAAGGAGAATTGCCGTGGAGTCAGACAACATCTCGGTGGTGATTATGCTGAAGTCACCAGATGGAGCACGGTCAGTAATAGCAAGTACTTGGCATGATGTCAAGGAGCTTAGCAGGAGTTTTGACTTTATCTCTCTTAGTCATGTTAACCGGGAATCAAATGGTGCAGCTCATTGCTGTGCAAAGTTTGCTACTCCGGCTAATAATTTCTGTAATTGGGGGAGTAGCATTCCAAATTTCTTGTCGGAAGCACTCCAATATGATTGTAATCCTGCATCTATAATATAAGCTCGGTTGACTTAGCCCTAAAAAACAACGAACATATACTTATGTCTTGTGTAGTTTTATTTTTTCAAGAAATTATTATTTTACTTCGCTAAATTTCGTAACAATTAATAAATGTTGGAGACATTCCAGAAATGGTAAAAACATTGTATTTATTAGTGATATTTGTTCACATCCCAAATTTAAAAAAAAAATTGGGGTGTGATAGGCAGCTTTGTTAGCGTCGAACCAAACAGGCTCATGATGGTAGATATACTCTAATAATAGTTGCAAATAATTTCGTGAAGGATAGCTTGGAACACAAGACCATGAATATACTGAGATTAATTTTATTTCTGTATTTGTTTTATCTTTTCATTGTCGACAGAATATCCAAGCCGGCTCAAAATTAGCATCGGTACTGGTAGGTGTTAACAAACGGAAAGTGTCATTGTGATCACCGATACAAATACGCGAGATCTTATATATACTTATATATGCGAGATCTTCCTGGCACTAGCAAAGATAAACGGTTAAATAGTTAACTGCCGTCCGCATATCGGCTTTTAGTATCAGCAACCTACCAAGCACTACTGGAAAATCTTTCATCGGTATCAGTCAAAAGACCCCATTTAATACCGGTCAGCCCAGCTGGTATGGCCAGCGCTAATGTGCAAGCTGTGCCGGCGCTAACGTGCAAGCCGCTTGCACATTTAGTACCGACTGGATACTAAATGGTTTTGCACCCAAAAAAATAAAAGAAAAAACTGTTTAAACACTCAGGAGGCCCGCACACGCCACAGGTCACAAGTAACGCGTAAATACACGTGCGCGGATGCAAGGATTTGAACCCAAGACCTCTAGCCTCGTGTGTTGCTTCCTTACTATCCCACCTATGCATCACATATTATAGGCGGCGACGGACAGTACTTGGGGCAGCGACGGCCCCCTGGGCATTGGGGCGGCAGGGGCGCAACCCTAGGCGCCACTAAAGGGGGAAGGAGGCGCTTGGGCGGCGGCCGGAAAGTGGGTGCCTCAGAGTTGAGGCCCCGGCGGCCGTGGGGACCTTGCCGGCGGCCACCACAACCCTAGGAGGTGGTATGGGATGGGGGAAGAGCGAACAGAGGCGACGGACGGGGAAGAGACGGGAATAGAAAGAGACCATAGTGTTGGTGTTTCAGACCACCGGCAGTTTACTTACGCCGCACTACATCACAGCGCCCGATGGTAGGCACTGCAAACACAGGGGAAGTATACTGGTTCAGGCGGAATGTCCCTATGTCCAGTGAGAGTGAGTCATGTTTCTTGTGTTGGATGCCTCGGGCTTACAACGGGGGTGCTCGTAAGCGGGAGAAAGCGTGTTCTTGTGAGTTGGTGTAGACTATGTGTGTGGTGGTTTGCTTGGTTTTCACCGTGCCCTTCCCGAGGGCCTCTTTCCCCTTATATATGACAGGTGGTCCGTTACACGCGGGAAAAGAGAGAAATAGAGTGGTCGGAAGAAGTCCTGTGGGCCACTCCAGTCTTGGTCTGCTCCTGTGTGTGGCCCCCGACCTTGTCTTGGTAAGTCGGATGCCCCTGCCTTGTTGTCATACGTATCCCAGCGTTACCCGCGCTGACGTAGTGGTTGGCACAGGGTGGCCACGTGCTGCCCTGGCCTTGCTGTCCTTCACAGTGCCATCCGCACGGGTGCTCGAGTGCCCACGTCTGCCACAGTGCCCCACTATTTAGGGAGTGGTTGGCCATGCGGTAAATTCACGTGGCAGGGGAGTTGTTGGTGGAGTACGGTCCTCACCTGATTTGGCGTCGCCCGGTCCATCCCCAACCTCGCTCGGGAGGTTGGGGGTCAATTCTATGGCAGGCACGGGGCTGCGCCCCCTCCTGCTGCGATTTTTTTGGGCCTGCGCCTAAGCCTTGACATGGCAGGCCTACGGTTGCTTCTTGCCTTGGTCATGCTAGGCCATAGCATGGGCTTAGCTAGAAATACTGATGGGCATCATGGGCTCTCTGTTTGGGATAAGGTTGGGGTGCTTGACCCGATTTGGTTTGCCTGGGCCGCTGTACGACATTTGGCCCATCTTGTCTTTGATACAGGGTGCGCCCTTTCGGAAGGTCGGAGGGGCGCCTTGTACCCCATGCGCCCCGAGCGGTCAGTGCGGTCACCTTAGGGCAGCTTCCGTTCCCCGTACGGTCGGGGAGCACCACATGGCCCTGTCGATCGGGGCCTCCGAGCGGCCGGTAGGTCGCTGCGTGTCCTCAGCTGGCGGGGCCCACCCTGTTGGTCGGGCGCCTGCGCCTGTCTTCGCTTTTGCCGTGGTTAGTTTGTGTCTTTAAACCATTGTGGTGAGTACCCTAGGTATAGGTATCCCACAAATAGAACAAAGCATTTTTTTCATAACCAGCGGCTTGTTGGTAAATAACTGGATGGTCTCCTCCTCAAAAGCCAGCAAAAACACGGGGGTATGGTGCTTTTAGATTTGTAAAAGTTGCTTTTAGGCAAAAGCATCTAAAGCCATTTGGTTGGCTCGTTGGAAATCTCAACTAGACACACCCTAAATGGTTCTGCGCCAAAAAAAAAAGAAAAGAAAAGAATGTTCAAACACTTTAGAGGCCTACGTTCACACGCCACAGGTTACAAGTAACACGTAAATACTCGTGCATGGTCGTGAGGATTCGAACCCAAGACATCTAGCCTAGCGTGTTGCTTTCTTACCATCCCACCTATGCATCACATATGATTGAGTGGGATATGCTTTCCTTTAAAGTAACCCGTGGAGGCCCATTTAATACCGGTTTAGTACTAGCGGATGTTATTGACCGATACTAAATGGACGCGTCATTTTAGTACCGGGCCAAGATACCACCCGGTACTAAAATATGAATTTTAGTACCAGGTTGTGTTTTGAGCCGGTACTAAAACGTCTCCGGGGGCTTCCAAGTTTAGACCCGGTATTAAAATGGCTTCGTGCCACCTTTAGTACGAGGTGTTTTATGTCCGATACTAAATGTATGTGAACGAATGTGAATTCTTCTACTAGTAAAGGATATCCTAAGGTAGTATTCTAGTTAGTAAGGTTTCTCATAGATCAGAACCTTGATTGTGAACACGGGACATCGGTTTAAAAACAAGCTTGGTCTGCCTTGAGAGTGCAATACCCTTGGTAAATCATGCATGAAGGATAATTTAGTAAAGAGAGAATTCATTCATTGCCATCGAAAAATATACTCCATCCATTCTATGTCATTGAAAATTAGACCATCCCTTTAATGTCATTGGTTATATTTTTTCATCTCTTCTATGTCGTTGCCGTTATTTTTACAGTGAAACTCACTATAGCGGCGTCAAAAACGAGTCCACCTTTCTCTGTTCTACCGGTTTTACCCCTGTCTGCCCCTATCCACGGTCTGCAGCCGCTCTTCGTCCTCTTCTTCCCCCAACCCAAAATCGATTCCAGTGTATAAAAACCCAGGGTCCATCCCACGCCCGGCGGTGCAGACTCACGGCTCCTCACGCGCGCAGGAGGCCAGGAGCCCGTGGCCCCTGCCTCGCGCCGGTTTCTCGCGAGGGCGCGGCGTGCCCCCTGCCCAGCGCGGGCTGTCGTGCGTTGCCCCGCGCCCCCTGGCGCGTGGCCTTGCTTACGTGACGCGAGCGGCCGGCGGCCGGCGCCCTGCAT
This sequence comes from Echinochloa phyllopogon, assembly GCA_033239725.1. Taxonomy (NCBI): domain Eukaryota; kingdom Viridiplantae; phylum Streptophyta; class Magnoliopsida; order Poales; family Poaceae; genus Echinochloa; species Echinochloa phyllopogon. The sequence continues at coordinate 12,768,529 of BTCW01000015.1, read as the reverse complement.
CGAAGTCCCCCCAAACTGCAATCGTTGATTGTCTTACTAAAAGCTGTCTCTATTTGCCTGTCTGGTAGGATTCTTTTACTGATATACAAAGGCTCTGTGTAATTGCTTGCTTAGCACATATTACCTCAATTTGTTCATATTTTGCTTCTTTGCAAACACAATGATATACGAAAAATATAATCCAAACTCATGGATTTGCGTTTTCAGTGTACCTCGACTCTTTGGCACCTTTATTTATGTTTCGCTTGAACTATATCACTATTAATGCTATTTAGAATTTGGTTGTCTAGCGACCAGCATGTGCTACTACATGCTCATGAGATCTCAAGAATAATGTGATGGCATGTAAGGAATGTGATATCAGAAATATGTTTCATTCTATGTAGGGGCAATATTATCTTTTCATTTCCCAGTTAACAGCACTCTCATGGCATTGTGACAACAATAACATAGAGGGGATGAGAATATAAACAATGGCACTAAGGGGATGGTCTAATTTTTAATGGCACATATGAGATTGGGTATATTTGCCGGTGGCAACGAGGGAATTATCTCTTTAGTAAAAACATGTATTCTCCTTTATTATTCTGCAGAGGCGAATCCGGCAATCACAGCCATCGGGGTCATCACGGTTCCACGACGAGGTCAGTAATGGTAAAAAAGAGTAATAAACAGTGTTTTGTATAGGATTAGCTGAATTTCGTCGGGTCAGCTGACCCCGATGGCAAGCCTTGGATCCGCCCCTGTTATTCTGGAACTGATTTATTTCTTCTAACATCTAATAGCTAAGATTGGTTTAATCTCTTACCTTCAGTATGACGTTTTTTTAACTGACACTACATATGCCAAGTCGGTAGTATTAAGTGGCCACATGGTCGAAATAATGAAAATAGTTTGAGTGGCTCGGGAGAGTTGAGTGTCCACCACCAGGTAGGCAGGTGGCAAATGGGAATGAAATTCCAGGATAGCGTGGCTTTTGGCCATTCGCAACACTTGCATTGGGAGTTGGGAAGATGGAAAACAGTAATCACCCCGGAAACAACTGGGCACCCAAGTTGCCAACCCGTGGGTTCACGTGAGCTAGTTTATAGTACTTTGTTTCTGCTTGTGCATGCTCCAATTGCGAGAAACAGATTCAACCTATCTTGATGCCAGCGACGTCAACCGTGCCAGTGCCAGTGAAATAAATTGTGCGCTGCTGCCATGTGCATAGCCCATACGGCCTCTTCATCCTCCTCGATCTCTCTCCTGCTTTATCTGGATCTGACCGCTTCTCATTCGTCACCAATGGAGAGAGAGACCCGTACTGCAACTATCCACAATGTCAACTACACACAAAACCAGGAATTACGGAATAATATAATGCAGATCAACTTTGGATCAGAATGGAAGCCCAATTCAACCATACGGGCCACTGGCATAAGGAAATAGCTTGTCAGCAACTACGGTGGCCAGTGTGTGGCCTGGCGAACGTCGAATTTATTAAGTTCAGACTTAGTTTAGTACTTCGTACATAGTAATCTCACGGTTTATTATAAAAGGCCTATTAGGACTCGGAAATCTTCACAAGTATACTTCCACTATCAACTAATCTAAAAATATATGGTCAATTGGTATAAAATTCATGGACTGTAGATCCATTGACACGAGTTTGATCTACTAAGCATTATTTTGTAATTCAAATAATTACTAGTCAAAAGTAACAAACTTTATCCTTTTGAATTCTAATATGCCATGTTTTTAAACAGAGTATTTATTACTCAGTTTGATTCCAAAATCAATCTCAAGTTATATGGATGGTCTCTTAAATTTCACCGTATTACGCTAGTAGCGAAATGAGTTTTAGTCCGTTCGCTTCTCCCACCCTGGACTAAAAGCCCGCAGAGTTCAAAAAGCATTATGCTCCGTGGAATTCAAACACACGACTTCTTACCTTGCCTCGCGTATAGACTCCTAATCACCCCACCTAAACAGTACATTTGACTTCAAGTGGGATATTTTCTTTTTGTAAAACCCGTGGATATCCTCTTAGTCCGGGTTGGTGTATCCAACCGGGACTAAAATCCCTTAGTCCATGGTTGAGCCCCCAACCGTTACTAAAAGGGTGAATTTTAATCCCGATTGAAGCCACCACTCAGGACTAATGCATGAGACCCTTTAGTCCTGGGTTGAGCCTCCAACCAGAAGGATTGAATGACTCCCTAGTCATTAGAACCGTGACCAATGCTCACATATACATTAGTCCTGGACCCAATAATCCGGGACTAATGTCATGGATGAAAAGTATATTCACTACTTAGTGTTAGAATGCTCACATCTTCTTCCTAGTTAATTAAGTTCTGTTTAAGAAAGCCTATCAATGGTTGCAACGCTGATCGTGTTGTTTTCCATCCACATATCAATACACTGATACACATAGATGTTTACGTACACTCACTCTATGAATACATGCATAGACGTCTTACTCCGATGGTCACCTCAAAGAGAGCCAAAATTACCACAGGCATCTGCGGTCCAAAAGCATGTCACTTCCCACCTAAAAGTAACATTCTTAATTTCTGAAATAAATCCAGAAAAAACTCGGTATCCATGCTGAATAGTGTTTGGATAGATCACTATATTTGCTGAAATGCAAACATGTGTGCTCCTTGAAGCATGAGACACAACTACCCCACTCAAATCTTGGCAACTTTCCAAGTCCACGCAGTATCACACACGAATTTCCCCTAGTGCCAGATGAGACGACTCATGGCTATACATGCTGCGATGATCATATATTCATCGTCCTTAGTTCTCTACCTCCTTGGAACACCAACCATGGCGTCTTCTCCATCCGGCCACTGCCCTGGGTGTGGCCGCCGCCTGCTCCTCCTAGCCATAGTGGCGAGCCTCTCCAGCTTCGTAACAGCATCCCAGGACGACACCCAGTTCACGGTGGTCAACTGCTCGTCACTGGCTCCCTCTCCAACTCCCTCACCATCTTCCTCCTCCACCACCAGCAGCACCTTCTGGTCCAACGTCGCCGCGCTACTGGATGCGCTGCCGTCGGCTGCGGCGCCCACAGGCTTCGCCTCCCTGTCCCGCGGCAACGGCGCCGACCGCGCCTTCGTCCGTGGACTCTGCCGCGGCGACTCCACGCCGGCCAACTGCGCCACGTACCTCGAGAACGCCGCGCTGAGCATCGGGCGGAGTAGCTGCAACACCAGCCGCCGCGCCGGCATCTGGTACGACGACGGCTCCGGCGCCGATGTTCTGCTTCCTCAGCTACTCCGACATCAACGCCTCCACCGCCTACGAGCGGCAGTTCCGCTACATTCTCCATAACACTGGAGTGGCCCGTGACAAGGGCGCCTTCGAGAACACTTACTACGTGCTCATGAGCCGCCTCGCCGCGCGCGTCGTCAACGGCTCCAGCACCACCGCGTCGTCGTCTTTGTCGGTGGCGCCGATGTTTGCGACGGGGGAAGCCGTGTATTACGACCCAGCCGCTGTCCCTAACGGAACAATGTACGGGCTGGTGGAGTGCATGAAGGATCGGACGGCGGTGGAGTGCGACCGGTGCTTGAAGGATTCGATTGCAGAGCTGCCGAGGTGGTTCTATGGCTACCAGGGCGGGGTGGTGCTCGGCTACAACTGTTACCTTCGGATGGAGATGTACACCTTCTATGATATCAGGCTCGATGCGGCAGTGCCAGCGCCAGCGCCACTGCCTGTGGTCCCGTCTCCCTCAAGCTTGATGACACCAGCGTCACTGCCTCTTGTTCCAACCCCCTCAACTCCCGGTATCAGCGAAAGGCACGGTGAGTATTTGCCTCTTTCTCTCCCTCCTAATAAGTGTTCCATCTGTAGCTGTACATGTAGGAAAAATTAGGGTGTTGGAAGTAGTAGGAAGGAGAAAAGCTTGAGGGGAAGATTCTTCCACCAATAATGTTTCAATGCTGATCAACATGACGGGATGCATGATGTGATGATTCAAAGAAATCTGAATTTAATTCCCTTGAACTATCAATGCATTATGTGTCTGATGGAGTTTTTTTAAATTTCTGACTGATATGTAGGGAAAAACCGAGTCGTTGTGATTCTTGCCGTTTCCCTTCCTGTAGGGATGGTACTGGTCCTAGTTGCAGTTTTCAGGTACAAGAGCAAAAACAACAGGCACAAGAAAACACTACCGGGTAAATGCTGCATACTAGTACTGCTACCAGTAGTTCAAATACTGCTACTAGTCGGTGTTTGGGACAGCTCTATGTTGTTGTATATAGTGCTCTGTATTGTTGTACTTGCATTTGGTAACCTAGTTTTAGTGGCACACAAGTTTTAAAAATAAAATAATTGAGTAAAGTACATCCACCATACATGAAGTTGCATCATTATTTCACTTTGATCCATCAAGTTGTAAATGTCGCACCCACCATATATTAAGTTGTTGGATGTGTGATATCTGATCCATTTACCCTAGTGGTGCGTATTTTTCAAATGTAACATGATGTTGACAAAGACACGGAAGGGTCTAAGTGCATGCTTGAAGCAGAGGAGGGCTAAAATGGAAACTTGGAAAATAATTAATGCTCACATCATTTTCAACCAAAGCGTTCACCTCCAAAAGAAAACCCCAATGCCACATTCTAAAAATCATCGTTAGCCCTAAAACTAAACCTCACAACCACGTGCCTGCCTCTAGTGATGGTGCTTAGGATAGTGAGGGCCAAGTAGCTTGTGTTAAATAAAATTTTGTAACTACTTATATTCATTTGTAATATGCAGACAAAATCCTACGGAAAATTTGCATCATAATTCATAAGTTCTATTATCATCATCACTAAAGTAGGCATTCACTAATGCTAAGTAATCTTTCCTTGCATTTTTTACATGATATAAATTATAGAATATATAAACCAAGATAAATTGACAAGAAATTGGCAAATTATATATGGTGATAGAAAAAATAAATACGATATTACATCCTGCCAGTACATCTAGCCTATCCAACTCTTCTAGTTGCACCATAATTCACGGACCTTAATTGTAAGGCATATATGTCTTTGATCCCTATGATCACCTTCGAATCGCCCCGGGTGCCCACCACCTCCGCCTCAACTGAGTCGATCAAGAATAAAATCACAAAGTCAGAAGCTTTTTGCATAAAAATATTGCTACAGAGGTACCATGCTCGGTCTACCTGACCTTAACTCTTCCAGGACTCCACCTCAGCATATATCACGGGACCACCGTGCATAACTTTAGACTGTAGGTCACCGTATTATGCAACTTGATGTATCGTACTGCTACGTTTGCAACTTGTTGGACCAAAGTGAAATAATGATGCAACTTTATGTATGGGTAACAAACTAGGCTCTAAAACATGCATGACACTTTTAGCTTTGTTGTCAGTCTATCATCCGGTTATATATGTATCTCTTTGTTTGTGCAATGTGACAGATAATAGTAACAACGAAGACGAAATCAGCGACATTGATCTGGATCTGCTTATTAATCTACCAACATTAACAGATGCAACAAACAACTTCTCAAAGGACAATAAACTTGGAGAGGGAGGTTATGGTGAAGTCTTTAAGGTACATTTTCTCCCATTTCTATGTACAGGGGATCCCAGTTTTCGTTTCTTTTTTTGGGACACCTTCTTTCATAATTTCCTTTTCTTCCCAGCTATTGGGGTGGGTAGCACAACCCAAACGAGTATAGTGTAGAAAACGTCGAAACTTGTGTAGGGAAAGTACTAATTTAACAAACAACATACATAGAGTATTTTTCACGGTGGATCCTCACTATTTATTTGTAACTTTTATCAATTGTTCCATCTGGACCACGCAACACAAACTACTCATGATCTCAGCATTTACAAACCCCTGCACCAGACTATTAAAACACTATACCACTACAAAATATGTACCACATATAAGACATATATAGTTTATTGATTACTCCGGTTTTAAGTCTTTTTTTTGTTCTCCTCTGATGAATGTGCTATTGGTCTCTGGAATAAATAATAACATGAAAAGATATTTCTACCAGGAAATAGATAGTCATAAAGTCTAAAGCATGTGATACAATTGAATTTGAGTTGAATGGCATACACAACAATAAGATGTCCCATTTATAAAGATGACAACGTTTGGATTGAACAAAATTATAACTAAAATGGACCAACCTAACACATGCGCTATGAAATACTACCTTCATCCATAAATACAAGGGATTTATGTTAAGCCATGTTATAGTGGAGATAAGATGCGGAGCTGATCTAAAATCTCTACTTTTGCACAAGTGTCAAAGAAAGCAAGAAACACAAGATTTACACAATTACAAGTGACAATTTCTCCCCTCAAACCCTCGTTTGAAAATACCACATAGAATGATCAAAGAGATCTTTTACTTAACTTAGGTTTTTCAAAATGGGCAAACAAAAACCAAGCGGGGAAGAACCACAAAGAGGAAATGTCGGAGCTTTTCCTATGAGATTATGGAAGACTTAAACTCATTTAGACATGACTACATAGTCCATTAACAAGGAGTAATAACATTATTCTAAGTTTTTTAGGACAGATTAAAGGTATGTTAGAATAGCCATTTTTATCCCTAATTTCATCCCTAAACTTAAACTACTAAAATGGTCACTATAGTCCTTGAAATTTCGGAATCAGCTCAATTTCGTCCTTGTGCTGACGTGGGCCCATTTTCGCTCGCCTCGTCATCGCTCGGTCACCAACTAGTGCTGAAAGATGTGTATGCATAGCGGACCAATAAAAATCAATTGATACAAAAATTGGCCTTAACATGAATCTGTCATATATATATATATATATATATATATATATATATATATATATAGAGAGAGAGAGAGAGAGAATGGAGTACTCATACTGGTGACCTGATGATGATGAGGTGATAACAAATCAAAATCCTAGATAGTAGGCAATGACGAGGCAAGCCACACCTGCAGAAGGACAGTTGAGCAGATTGTGAAAGTTCAAGAACTATGATGGCTGTTTTGGTAGTTCTTGGATGAAAGTGACCCTCGAAGATAGTTCAAGCCGAAAACGAGTATTATGCCTAAGGTATAGGGAAAAGTTCATCTCAGATAGTCTTCATCAATGCCCTAAGGCCAGATCTTGATCGAGTGACTCAACTAAAGGCTAAATCGATGGCCTAGGGCCATATATGCCTGGATAAAATTTGAACCTGTAATCTTTTATATTTGTGGACTGATCGAGAGAGTAAGAACCAACTGGTTTATTATTTTATTTGTAGGGTACATTATCAGATGGTAAAATAATAGCAGTGAAAAGGCTTTCAAAGCACTCCTCTCAAGGTTTCCACGAGCTCAAAAATGAACTTGTGTTGGTTGCCAAGCTGAAGCACAGGAACCTAGTACAGCTCATGGGCGTGTGCCTGCAAGAGAAGCTCCTCATCTACGAGTACATGCCAAACAAAAGCCTAGACACCATCCTTTTTGGTAATACCTTGAACTGATTATGCTAACCATATATGTATAAGTCTAGCTTATAAGCTTAAAAGTGTGCACAAATGCCACAAATCCTATTTTTGTCATGTGTATCTTCAGATCCAGTGAAACGGCAACAGCTGGATTGGGGCAAAAGGTTCATGATCATCTGTGGGATTGCACGAGGACTTCTTTATCTCCATGAGGAGTCCTGTCTGAAGGTCATCCATAGGGATCTTAAACCAAGCAATGTGTTACTCGATGCGGATATGAACCCAAAGATATCAGACTTTGGTCTTGCTAGGGCTTTTGTCAGAGACCAATCTAGGGAAGTAACCGTAAGGCCCGTTGGGACCCTGTAAGTGGCACCCAAATGTCTTGGCTTTTGCAAATAATCATTTCTTCAAATCCAATTTAATTGTCACAAATCATTACTCCAAGTTTCTTAATGCAATGGCATCTGTACAAAGTTATTTTTATTTATCTTTGCAAAATAGCATATATGTTAACCAGTACTTTCGATTACTAATGCTTGACTGCACCATCTATACATACAGCGGATACATGTCCCCCGAGTACGCCTACTTCGGGCACGTTTCCACCAAATCCGATATGTTTAGCTTTGGTGTCATAGTTCTTGAGATGGTAACCGGGCAAAGGAACAACAGCATGTCCGAGTTCCCAAACTCGACTCCCTTGCTGAGCTATGTAAGTACTGTACTTGTTGTACTGCAGCAACTCACTGTGTTTTAAGTTACATTAGGTATTTATGTTGTTCCTTATGAGATTGGGCTATTGATCAATGACGCGGTGGTGTATGCGTGCAGGTGTGGGGGAAGTGGAGGATGGGGTTGGCGAGCGATGTGGTGGACTCGAATCTGGGCACGCGCCCTGAAAGCGAGGTCCTCAACTGCATTGAGATTGGGCTCATGTGCGTCCAGGAGAACCCGGATGACAGGCCGGACGCCTCAACGGTGGTGCTGATGCTCAGCAGCCCGAACTCCACCGGAGACGAAGGCCGGCGAGCGCCCTCTAGGCCAGCCTTCTTCTTCAACTCCGACAACAGCACCGCCGGGGAGCATGTGCCACTTGGTTCCGGCGCTGCCCTGATCGACAATGAGCAAACGGTATCCAATAATGATGTGACCTTTTCGGAGTTTCAGCCTAGGTAAAATATATGTATTGTGCATGTAATCATCTACCACAAGAGGTGTGCAGAGTGCATGTAATCTTCTTGTTTAGTTCCCAACTTTGACATGTCAAAGTTTACATTTTGTCATTAATACGTCACTGTAGCATTTCGTTTGTATTTGTGAATAATTGTCCAAACATTGATTAATTAGCCTCAAAATGTTCGTCTCGCAAAGTACAACAAAACTGTGTAATTAGTTTTTGATTTCACCTACATTTAGTACTCCTTATGAGTTGGTCCATCTGGTCATCGAGAAATGATAAAATCTTCAGAAACCTTGCACCAGAGGTTCAGCATTGCAAGGCCTCTTTCAAAAGAACTTTTGCCTTGATGTTATACCGGGCAAAACGAAGATATTTTCCCTTAATAGAACAATGGATTGAGTCTTTGTTGTAATTCATTCCCTTTCTCTCATGCTTGTACATAATTCTCTGTAATCCTTTACTTTATTAAATATATTAATCAGTAGGGGGAAACCCCTCCTGTTTCCTCAAAAAAATACATTTAGTACTCCATGCATGTGCCGCCATTTTGCATGTGCCTCAAGGCCACGCCCTCCTATAGCACGTGGTGTGCGAACTATCCTTCACATAGTCCAAACATGGATAGGCCTGGATATGCTATACTAGTGTTTGTCTTTGTTATCGGAACATAGGCCAGGTAGGTCTCTGTCTCGGGTCATTGTGTGTCATACTAGGGTTGAGTTTTAGTTAGAAGAAATGGTATACTATGTAATGTATAGTATGAATGAACTTAATTAAGCAACGTGATGAATCTGGCGATGTGTAGACAAATAAAGGGGAAAAATATAGCCATGCTTGCGAGAAGACACCTAGAATGCATGTTACAGGTTGCTCAACTGAAGAATATTCATTTTCCTCAACTCGTTACAGTCGTTTGTCTCATAATACAAAAATATTTTATCTCATATATAAAACTGTATAGCTAAAAATGCGTGTAAAGTCAATACTTTGGCAAGAAAGGGAACTCTGGCATAAAAAGTTCTCGTGTAGCAAGTAGCATAGCAAGTTATCAGCATTAACCAAATTAAAAGCCCTAAATAAAGCATAAAAATCCATAAATACTCCCTTCGTTCTAAATTACTATTCACAAATAACCTTTGGCCATTCATCTTATTTAAAACTTTAGTCCAAATATAAAAAATATGAAAGCATGCTTAAAGTACCTCTAATGATAAAGTAAGCCACATTGCATAAGTTTCTTGAATAAGATGAGTGGTCAAATATTGCACAAAAAATTAACATTTGGAATAGCAGTACTGACCACCAAAAAAATTTATACAGCCAAGATAGATGGGCCATTAACATTGTCGGTATTGAGCTCCACCCCTGTCCCTCAATAGTAGAAGGAGAAACAAACTCACTTGATAACAAAAATGGTAAAAGGAGAAGCTCTGGTGTATTGTGAAATGTATATCACTTCAGATATAAAAAAAGGAGCCTTTACATGGAGGGGTGCAGTAGCCCCTATTTATAGGAAGATCAAAGGTCTTTCACTTGACACAAATGCACTCAACTACCAACTTTATTACAAGCATATATGGTACAAGATGGTCAAAAAAGTATATTGGAAAAAAAATATAGTTGAACAAATCCCACGCAGTTTTCCACCGTGACCTTTGGACTTGACCGGAAGTTTACTTTCCGTTCTTGGCAGCACCGGCAATTGATCACCACGAATGAGCTCCGCCCGACAATTTGTCCTGAAAATTCCAGTGTTTTGTGCGGCTATAGAGAACCAGATGGACCCTTAAAAATGTTTTGCCTAATACTATACTACTAGATTTTTGGTTTATGGCAACAGTGAAAAACTATGGTAATAGGACCAATGTTGTTGCAATAGGTACCAATTACAAACATTGGTACTTTCGTTGGCAGCCATTGCAATTACCTCCGTGGTAATAGGTGCATTGCAACGAAATTTATTTGTTTGGTGGCAATAGCAATGGGAATTGCCACACAATGAAGCGTTGCATTAGATAGAAGTTGCAACGGCCGATATTGTGAGTATAATATATATTAAATACTAAAACTCAAATTGTCACCGGCCGGAATCGAACCAAGTCCCTATCAGCACACAACACTTTATCACTACACCACAAGTACTTCTGTTGTTTATTTTGCTATTATTTTTTTTATCCTCTGTAATTACAACCAGAGTGCACGAAAAAACGTGGCAATAGATAGAAAAGCGTGGCAATAGTTAAGAAAGTGTGGCAATAGTATTAATGTATTGGAACGGTACTTCCATCGTGGTAATAATGATATTTTTATTGCAACTATTTTTGGGGTATTACCACACTACAAAATTGTGGCAAAATAGTCACTCCAATGCAATGATACACTTTTATCGTGGCAATAACACCTATCTTTTGCAAGAAACAAGATACTTTCACAATTGAAGAAATTCATTGAAATATGGTCCATATATCGCTACCATTTCTTAAATGGTGGCAATAACACTTACCTATTGCAACAAATTTTCTATTATTGCAAAGTGTTCTATGGCAATAGGCCAAATTTCTAACAGTGATATCAGAAGACTTGAAACTTCATGGTTACGTATTCTATTTTGATGTGAAAGTACCCCAGTGTCGCCTCTCTGGGCGGCTCGAGCAGTGATCGAGCGGAAGCACAACCGGTTCTCTGTCCCTACCTATTCGGTTGTGCCACCACCCATGCCTGGATGGGGGCGAAGGATGGCAGGGGCGACTAGGGTGGTAAAGGGCCCAATAAGAACATTACCAAAATACTTCAGTTTTTGAGCTAAAATAAGCTAGGATCAAGTAGGATTCTGAAATGACTATGAGGACCATGATTCATTGCCACCGTAGGGGCGACATGGCTATGTTCCCATATTCCAATTTTCACAAGGATCTAATGTTTTTTCTTGATGCGTTGTGTCCTCACTGGACGAATTTGTTGATATTGTAGCATGCATATTTTTAACGAGCTCTTTTATGGTGCTCCATACTATGCTATAAAAGGACTAGTATATAAACATCCGACGGCTAAGATTAATTGTATACTACTGAAGACTTCATATGTGGTATAGGTAGTATATATGAGTAGTATAAATAGTATATTGATATTATCGATACAAAACACAAATGACATCACTATTATATATTTTTCTGACATCAATACAAAATTTTAGTATTATTAAGGCGGGAAAGATCGAAGTAATTACTAAATTATCACTAAAAATTGACAGTTAAATCTTCTCTACACTAGTATACTACTAAGTACTAGTATGAAGCACGTAAAAAAACTTTTATTAACAGACCAAGAAATGAAGCAAAACCAAACAAGAAAAAAAGAAGCTAACATATCATGGTACCTATGGAAGATGCCACACAATGCTCATTTTGCAATTTTAGAAACCAGAAGACGAAGTGAACATATCATGATACGAATCGTGAGTAAGCTACAGACAACAACTTTGAAACACAATTATATTCCATATTCAATACATGCTTCATAAAAGCAAGCTTCCTCCCAAATGAGGACAGAACATTGACCATGTAGAGCGCTTTAGTCCATCAGCAAACATAGCACTTCTTGAGTCATCAAAAATGAATAAGCCGCCATCCTCATTCCTCAAGCCACCCATCTACAAATTATGATGGCACTTGTACCATTATTAAACAGAAGTGAAATTTGCCGATGAGTATGCAGAACAGTCACCAACTAGTTGCATGTTCACGTAGACATATAAGTGGATCCACATGGTTTGTAGTTCCATTACAAGTCGATAGCGCAGTAGAAAGCATGTAATTTTTCATAATGGCCATATGGATACATATTATAGGTGGTATGATTGGAAAAAGGCCATCGTCCAAGTATCTAACAGAAACATGATGCACGATAGTAATTTGTAAAATTGCAAAAGTTGTTTCTTCAAGAAACAATCTGCTAATCATAGTCTATTTGCATAATCTTTTTTTCTTGTGCATCAGCAGTCTATCTGTTGATAGACTATGAAAGTTTACATAAGCTTCACAGCTAAAAAAAGACTTTAAATAAGCTCAGTTGCAGTGCACTGAAATTTTTTATCCAAACTGCACTTATCTAATTAGAACTCAGTCGCGAAGTAGTAAGAACTCACTGACATAACAGATAATTATATTTCTCTTGAGCACATCTCAGACATAATTTGGACAGAAACACGTGACAAGCCTAAATCATTGGCAGATTTCACTTGACATGAGGAGATTGAAGGTTACATGGTAAGACATCACTGTTACATCTATACGTATAATGAACTCATTATCCTTCATCAAGAGCTACTAGGTCAACTCCTGATACTCTGAACGCATGTCCTTCTACAGCATTTACACATGCACCAAGTGCATTATATATAGCTGAGTTTTTTACACTTTGGAGGAATTTTATAATACCAGAATTAAATGGCATTATTTATCATTGGAAAATAAAAACATATGGATATCCTTGATAGTTACAGTACCAGATCTCAAGCACAAGCACAATAGCTTTTCACTAGCAACAACAGTAGTATTTAATAATCGCATAGTTCTTTTTCTTCCCATGCATCGAAAGTCTATTTATTGATACAATAATGAAGCTTACCTTTGGCTAGAGCTAAAATCCATACAACTTCAGAATGTCCAATGCTTTTGTGATATCACTATTTCAAGAACAATTTGGTCGATCAATATTGAAAATACTTGAGATGACAGTAAACAAAACTTGCGTAAAACTTACAACTTCCGTCCGGAGAGCACAAAGCACAAATGTTCTCTGGTCCATCTTTTTGTTCCGTGCGCTCCGGACGGAAGTTGTAAGTTTGAGTAGTTGTAGCATCAAATGGCATACCCATGCATGGTTACGATCATGTACCACACTATTTATGATTGCTTATGTATATATTCTGATTTTAATGCTCTATCTTAAAGTTTCCTTTTCTATTTTAATGCTCTATCAAGGATGAATATAAAGCACTAAAGTTTCAGTATTTAATGCTCTGTATTCTAATTTTTTATGGCGTGCACCAGACATATCTCTCTTAGTTTAAATCATTCTTGGCATATCCTTTCATTTTCTCAATATCAGAGCAACCACCGAGTCAGATACATATTGATAAAACAATTCTATCCCAATCAATGCGACTTTTTTCTATTTTAGATGTGATTTACTTTTTTTAATTTCATTGTTTTGTTTCACCTGGAATAACTTCTCATGACCATTCTTAGGTGTGGTTGTCAAGGTTCTGCGCTGGAAAGTGTTGTCATTTCCTTGCATGTTTCCATGAATTAAAATTTTAATTCACGAACCACTCAGTAATTTGTTCTTCACCTTTGTAATCAGTTATCATTCATGATTTAGCCTTAAACAATGTGTTTTATTTTAGTCTATCTAATTAAATAAACAATTTTAATAGCATTATTTATTATCTCAATCAAAGCAGGCCGAGGACAGTAATACCAGGCACAGTCCTATCTATAACTTTTTGTTTACATTATTGTATTTTATACGATGATATGTTTTTCTATGACACGAAAACAGCCTTGTGCCAACATCTGATATGTTCAGTTTTTCTATATTACGTGAGTTACTTGCTTTCAATGCGTTGTTTTGTTTCACCAAGAACAAGTTCTCCTGAATATTCTTGGGTATGTTGTTAAGGTTCTGCACTAGAAGGTACTATCATGTCCTTGCATGTTTCCATGAATTAAAATTTTAATTTACGAACCACTTAGTAATTTGTTTTATCTCATCTAGAAATTTGGTAGATTCAAAATGTACACGATATGATGATGAAAACAAGTATGATTAATGCAATTGTCTCCAAAATTGATATGATTATAAATTGAATGTCTATCACAAATTTATTACAACCTAGAATTGCTAATATATGAACTAATGATTCTATAATTCAAATGAATACTAAAAAGCCATGAAATAACTCTATTAATCTATTTATCCTTTGATGGAATGATTGGGAGAAGCCAAATCAATGTGCTCATGGAGAACCCTTATGCCCAAGGAGCTAGCTCTTTTTTGGATATTCATAGGTTTGTATTAGGTTTCCTCCATCATCCTCATTCTAAGTGTCACAATCAGATCGGCCACACACACAATATCTGACTTTATACGCCTCCATTTTTCGTAGAATGGATATTTTAAATCTAAGAATAGTGATTGGCCATCTCCAATTGTAGTAACTTTCTGCCATGTGCCTAGGGGTGGATGTCGAGCCAGCTCGGCTCATTCGAGCTCGTTAGCCAAACGAGCCAGCTCGGCTCGGCTCGTTAAGGAAACGAGCAAAAATCTTGGCTCGGCTCAGCTCATTAAGCTCGCGAGTAGAGTTAAATATAAAATTGCCACAATAATATATATAATATAAAAAATTATAGTATTTATATGTTCTTAATACCTTCAAAATCTACTATATCATACTATAATAATAGAATATAACCGTAACATCATCTAGAACTACGCATATAGTATACATATATGATTATTAATTAATAATTTGCTTATTAGTCTATTAGGTCTTCCAGCTTGTTTGGCTCGCGAGCCAGCTCGAACTCGCTCGTTATACTAACGAGCAAAAACTCTGACTCGGCTCATTAGAAATATACACCGAGCCGAGCCGAGCCGGCTGCGATCCGAGCAAGCTAACGAACTTCGAGCATTTTGTCCAGCCCTACATGTGCACCTGGTAGAATCCAATTGATGGACCGTCAAACCATCAATATTCTTGATTGCATCATGTTTACTGACCAGCACCCTAAAATTATCAAAGTAAACTCTCCATGGATGGATCCCAGTGTAAACTAATATGAATTATGTCATCTGTAGGAGATGTGACAAGATAGAAGACAAATGTAGAGTCTTCAACTGCATGAATGTCAGGTGCAACCAGCTTTTTGGGATCATTGGGAGTACCATCCATGACCTATGCAACACATGCAACCATCTTTATCCACGACAACCACATTCCCTTTCTGCACTATAGCATCCATGATAACATGGTCAAACCACCTCCTGCATTGATGCAGTTGTGTTGGGTTCCTCAAGCTAATCCAATCCCCATCCCTCATTGACGTGTAAGCAAGCTTCCCATCTGAAAATAGTGCAACTGCCAAGTGCCTGTACGTGCCGGTTTGACGGTGTTTGAGCAAGAACAACATGAGCGACCCTACACTTATATGGCACGAGCGCAACTGTTATACGCTCGTTATCGGCAAGGTTGTTCTCTAAGGTGTTAAAGGTAGGTATCGGCACCATGCCGCCTGCAATGAAGTTTAGGAGAGTCATGTTGTAAGGGTTATATTTATGACCAACCAATCATCATTCTCTCTTATCCACAACTTGACCTCCATATACTTATTGTACAAGTAGAATGGCTTTGTTTGTACAACATCATGAAGGCACAATCGCCAGACTAACTTTGTTCCACTCTCCATCCATGACTGGTTTAGATGTGAACATCATAGGGTAACTTGCATTGGGTGAGGACACATAAAAACTTAGGACCCACAAACATCCTTTGTATGCAAGATTGGATGAACAAGAAAATTTTTATGTAATCGCACTTGATTTCAACTGCGTAGCATTTAGTTCCTGGCACGCCTTAGACGAGGTCGTGCATGTGGAGGTGAAGTTTATGACATCGACAAATTCTAGTTGGTTGAGAAAGTTTCCACATAAATACGAAGGGAGTTTACACCAGACGGAATTCAACATGACAATCTGAATGGAAGATATCACTGGTTTGTGAAAAATTAACAAAGAAAATTAGCTTACTAATATTGGATGGAGTTTTAAAACGATTCGAGATAGTCATTTATAGTCTCAACTCTTTAATAAGACTAATTAGTGGTATAATCAATAAAAAGCTAAAAATCAAAGTTGTATAAAGCTTCAGACATTTTTTTAACACGAGCTTCAAGCAATGAAATCAAGACCAATCTATTACAAGTATGAATTCAAAAATTGCAAGCAATATGAAAGAACAATATATAGGGTGCAAAACAACACCATGTCCAATCAAATCAATTCATATTCACATCTCTTCTCCACCAAGACCTATCTATATGTGTCAAACTCCAATGTAGTTGAAGCGAAAGCATCTACATCAGTCTTAGTATACTTTGCTACGAAACAACATCAGATCTGTTTTTACTGTTTTGGCGTCGTAGGACAGGGCGCACCAAATAGATGATTCTTGAGTTTGAAGAAGGGTCAACTCCAAGGTGGCCAACGACGAGGTCCGCTTCTCCTCCTTGTGGTACTCTTATGGCCGATGGCGAGAGCTCCGCTTGTCCTGTTCGCCCTCCTCCTATATATATGTGATTACCAGATATACTGAGACCGATGATTTATATAAATTAAGGTGAGAGTCCACATGATGTCGCTGGGCATTCAAGGCCTATGTGGCTTATGGTAACAAATTATGTCATGGAAAGATCCTGCTTGGGGAATTCTGCTCTTACATAACAAAGCACACGTCCTATGTGCAAGCAACCGCCGCCACATGAATGTTGAGATGAAAAATATAGGCGCTACACCTGCACTCATGAGTACTCCGTATGTGTGATGAAAATCTTTTTTTCAAATCGTCACGGAAGACAGCCAAGTAACATATCTCCATCTGATTTTTTCGGTGTAGCTTATCTATGGTAAACCCGGTAAACCCAACATCAGCCTCCACAATTTACATACGATGCTATTTCTCTTTCTCTCAATTAATATATATACCTCATACATTCACGTACGACCCAATCTTTCATATGAGTCCATCGTCTATATAGATATTACCATGGTTTGTTTTGCATGTTTGGTGTCACTCGAAGATGCACTAAACAGGCTGATAAGGTGGATAAAAAAAGTACCAGAAAAAACCAGAAGAAAAGGTCAAAGACAGATGAGCCTACAACTTAATGATGAGTTACTATGAGCTTATTTTGTAGAATTTTTTACTCCTCATGTTTATGTGGAGTTTATATGAATATTTATGTATGCATTAATGTGATATTTGAGACGTTAGTGTTCTGATTGTTCACTCACTTTTTTACCTTAGTAAAAAAATCAAAGTTGATGAACCTATACTTGATATACTATTTTGTTAACGATGTGTATTGTAGTATAGTTATAATTTTGTCTCTCGTTCCAACGGATATTTTACCTATTATGTAAAAAAAGTTTGAACGCGCAGATGGCAGTAACAAAACTATGGAAATGTTGTACCTGTAGCTTATCATCTCAGCCCTTGCTTGCCCAATCGAATGGCAGGGATAGACCGATAGAAGCAAAGAAACGTGTCATGGGGTGTTTGTTTTAGCTTATGACTGATTTTGAATGCTCGCTTATGGAGAATCAACAAGTGAGATAACTCCTATAATCTATAATCGAGACTCCATAATCCCGCTGTATTCTCGATTATAAATTATGAAAATCATCCGCCTTA
This sequence comes from Echinochloa phyllopogon, assembly GCA_033239725.1. Lineage (NCBI taxonomy): Eukaryota > Viridiplantae > Streptophyta > Magnoliopsida > Poales > Poaceae > Echinochloa > Echinochloa phyllopogon. The sequence continues at coordinate 12,750,419 of BTCW01000015.1, read as the reverse complement.
AAAATAAAAAATAAGCTGAAACAAACGTCCCGTCAGTTTTGTCACCCACCTACCTGAGCTCAACTGCTGCCCAGCCGCTTCCGTCCCTGCACCGAGTCCACCCTTGGCCCCGTGCACCCGTCTCCTTCCCTTCCTACTCCCCGCACGGCCGCACCCCAACTCCCTTCCAGATCCCACTGCTCCCCAGATCCGCGCCGCCGCCGTAGCCCCCAGATCCGCCGCCGCGCCTGAGCGCTCCATCCCGCCGGTGGCGTCCGCGGCGCCATGGCGTGCCTCGCGATCTCGCTGCAGCCGGTGAACGGCCCCGACATCCTCCTCCAAACGCGCTCCTGGTTCCCCGTCTCCCGCGCCCTCGCCGCCGTCTCCGCCTTCCGCCTCGCGCGCCTCCACCTCGCCCGCGGCAAGCAGCAGTCCTCCTCCGCCGCCGCCGCCTCTGCATCCGCCTCGCTCGACGCCATCGGCGACGACCCGCTCGCCGCCGGATCCGGCCAGCTCGTCGTCGGCGTCGAGTCGCAGTACCGCGTCGTGTACCGCCTCGTTAACTCCATCTACGTGCTCGGCGTCACCACCGCGGGCTCCGACCACGCCGCCCCCGCCGTCCACGCCTTCGCCGCCGCCGACGCCGTCAACCAGGCCGTCTCCGTCGTCGTCACCGCCTGCCGCGGGGTAGACGTCACCCCCGAGAAGGTGCACCGCAAGTACCCCGAGGTGTACCTCGCGCTCGACCTCGTTCTCCACGGCGTCGGCTCCGTCCGCCTCTCCCAGATCCTCGCCACCATCCATGGCGACAACCTCGCGCGCATGGTCAACTCCTCCCCCGACGCCGAGGCCCGCGCCCGTGGCGCGGATTCCTGGCCCACGGTCGAGCACCTCGCTCAGGATCGCCACGCCGCGAGGGAGGGCTTCTCGGGCGCCTCCTTCGAGCTTCCCCAGGAGACGCTCGCTGCTGGTGATGAGTTCTCGTCCAACATTGCTCCTGCAACAACAGTTGCTACTGGGGATGAGCCTCCTCCTGAGGAGGCGGCTCCTGTAGAGAAGGACCCCTTCGCAGCCAGCGACCTGATTAACAACAAGCCGGAGGAGGTATTAGTTGGTGGATTCAAGAAGAATAAGGAGACTGCCCTTGTGGTTGCTGATCCTGCAGCTGCACTTGCCGGGTTGGAGGTCACAACTTTGCCGCCAGCTGAGGCAACTAAGCCGACATTTATTGGGGTTGAAGGGTTTGAGGGTGACTATGGTGGAATTGAGTTTGGCAACGAGGAGGCTTCGCTTGCTGAGGCGTTTGAAGGGTTCAATGCGCCATTTGGTGGTGGGCTGGATGCTTCTGAGTTCGTTACCACGACAAAGAAGGATCACAAGGACAGGGCCATCACTGGTCTTGAGCTGCTGGCAACCAGTGGGCAGCCACCGAATGCAGCTGGTGGTACTCCGCTGGAGAATCTGTTGGTGACCAAGCGCACAGAAATGACTGCTCCTGAGCTGTTCATTGCAGAGGAGATCAATGCAGAATTCAAGGAGTCTATTCTTGTGCGGGTTGGTTTGAAGGGTACAATCTTCCTCCGTACCTTGCCATTGAACAAGGCTGCGGGGAAGGAGACAGAGTTCTCATTCCGTCTTGAGGGCACATCAGGAATGAAGAGGGCTGCATTGCAGAGTAATGTGTTGAGTAACCTCCAGAATGGGCTATTCCATGTCAGAACTGTGTCGAAGGAGGAGCCCATTCCCCTTATGAAGTACAGCTTCCTTCCAAAGCACTCGCCTCTACCTTTGAGGATGCGCCTTGTGAAGCGCCACAGTGGGACATTGCTCTCAGTGATGATACAGTATGCATCCAATCCAATGCTGCCGCAGCCACTGAGCAATGTGACATTCATTGTTAAGCTACCTGTGGACCCCACTCTGCTCAATGTTTCACCCAAGGCTGTGCTGAACCGGGCTGAGAGGGAACTAAGATGGCACATTTCAGAAATTCCCCTAAAAGGTCCAGCTGGAAGGCTCAGGGCACGAATGCCTGTTGATCAAGACTCCAAGGATGGTGAGCTAGAGGTCGTTGGAATGGTGAAGTTTGCTTACCAAGGGCCATTTACATTGTCTGGCATCAAACTACGTCCAGCCACTGATGGCATTTCCCAGTTTAATGAAGTTCCACATACCTTTTCCAGTGGGAGTTACCTGTGCATCTGATAGGTACCTTCTTGTATTTTAGGTGCTTCTTTACCTGCTTATTTACATTTGTTTATTTCTACAGCAGGGTGTGAAAATCCTATTGTGTGTAGCAAAGTGTGTTTCTTTTTGTGGGGCCGAAATTCCATCATGTCTTTGAGTTAACAAATTCTTGATACATCATCTGTGATTACTCATGAAAGCTACTTATTATTCATGTGAAGAAATGATGTACTGCTATCTTGGAATATTATTCTACCGGTTCTCTTTTTCTGGCACGCATTACTTAAAGATGTTACTGCTTCTGTTTAAAAGACCATGCCATTGGATTTAGCTACTATGAGAAGAAACCTAGTCATTCAGGCAAGGCAACTTATTGATTTTTATATTAAAGAAAAGAATGAAGTGTCTATTCTCTGCTTTAATGTGCAAAGGGGCTCACGGTGCAGTGGCAAAGGCCACTGGCTGGGGAGCTCCCACCCAGGGTTCAATCCCTGGGTGCTGCGCAATTTGTGGAAAATAAAAAAAATCCCCTCGCCGGTCCCGTGTGCCAAAGCACTGGTCAAGAGACGGCCCAGGTCGGCCTGAGGACTGTGTGTGGCCCAGGCAGGAGTCTCACGGGTTACGTTTCCCAGTGTCAGGGCGGGGCCGGGGTTCGGGGATTTTCTCGATGTCGGAGATATGCCCGAGAGCCAATCGGATTGGTTTCGTCTATGGGCTTGATCCATGAGGTATTAGGTTAACTGATGGGAGCCCATTAGTACGGCCTATATATATGTGGGAGGGGGCTAGGGTTGAGCACACCTGTCGTTGACGACCAAACTCTAATAGGTGCTACAGTATCTGCGTGCTACAATAGACGCGAGATGAACAGTATTTTCTACGTGAACAGTGTTTCCTGCAGTCCCTTCTCCATCTTTATCCTTCAGATTGTAGCCATTCGTGAGGTGCTAGTACGCCTACGTTCGGCGTTCCATCCTCGTACCAGTGGATACCTCGGAGGTGCTGCGCTTGGAGCACAAGGACGACCGCGCGTGCAGGACCAGACGGACGTGAGCAACTGCACAGCATTGCCACTTCGACGCGTTCGTCTACACCGAGATGGCATCCGCTGCATCTGCGCATCTAACAGTAACGATCCGTGATCTATAACTGCTGCTGTTCCTGTTTTAGGGGTAAACGATTTTGAAATTGTGCTAGCGTAGCCTCCTCGTTTCCCTTCACTTGACATGCGTGAGGTCTTCTTCTTAATGCAATGCCCGGGGGCTGTCTTACCCCCCCCCCCCCCCCCCCCCAGGTCAAGTTTTGTTATTCTCTGCTTTAATGTTTGGTATCCCTGTTGATAAGTTATAGTTAGGTTGATGGTGCAATTGGAGTATTGTTTATCAAATCAGACTCAAGTTTCAATATTTTGCCCCATATAACATCGACTGTGGAGCGTTCTCTAGAAAGAATGAATTCCCTAGTGATGTAACCTAACTTTGATACAGCTATATATTTGATACCTCTTATCACATAATTTGCTGTATGTTTGCTGATAATGCTGTTGAGCGCTCATGTATTGTCTTAATATTGGGTCCCAATCTGATCATTAGTCAATGAAAAGGGTACTGTATTCATATTTGTTACTGCAATTGCCACTTATTTACTGCTGTGAAAGCAGTGTTTATTTAGTCTTGTGTTTTATTTCCTAAACACAATAACAACCAAATCTCAATATTGCCTATACTAATTGCCTTGTGCCAACCGATTAATTTTTGTGCAAGTTTAATTGAAATCATGTGTCCTCCGCTAGTAGTCATTATTTCAATCCCAATGCTGCCTGTGTTAATACTGATTAATATGAAAGCTTATGCTGTCTGCAGTAACTGAAGTTGGCTTATTCTTGGCCTTATTTGAGCTGGCACATTTAGATGAATATTGATAGTGTACAAATTGTTACACTACTTCTGCATTGCAGCAAAAGAGGACCATCTCAATTCTCAAGCTTATTGTGGAGTGTGGACAATAGGAGTTCAGTTAGTAAAATTGTTTAAAACTGAGTGGTGTCCTCAATTGTGTGTTCCAATATTTTAAACATGCTCTCCAATATCTTCATGAACATTTAAAAATGGGCTACATAAAACTGAGATGAATTGACTATATATTTTTGAAATATATCTCTATAATATTTTGTTTTCATATGTTTTTTATATACACTAGTAACAATGTCCGCACGACACGCGCGTGCTACCTATATTATGGGGGTTATTTTAGACTATTTGGTTGGTGGGTACATGGGGTGGGTAAAGAAATTCCATGGTGAGAAAAGTAATGCCAAAACGGCAGAAACTCTCGAGAAACATCGTTTTTTTCTTGTTTGTGAGAACTTTCCATGTCTTTTCCACCGTTAGACCTGACATGTGGGTCCTCTGTGAGGGGTGGGTAGGAATTATTTAGGTGAGAAGTGTTTTCAAAAGAACAAGTATAGATCAGCGTACAAAATTGATGGTTGAACTTTTGTTTTCTGAAAGTCATTTTGACTGAAGGGGTAGTAGTTGCCTCTTCCCTTCATTTCCTAAGAATTTCAACTCGCATCATCATTCATTCAAGATAGCTAATGCAGTGGTTTTCTGATGATATTTATGCCGCATTTGGTTTTCTAATATCAGTATTGGGAAAATAGTGCCTTACAATGGTAAAGAATATTTGTTTTCTGGTTTTGTTTTTTTAAGAAGTCGTTTGAAACAGAATACCTATGTTTATTCTTTTGCTACGAACCCCTGTTTTACATTATTTTTACATAATGGAAATGTTCACTCTTATCGTATTCTACTTGAATTTTTTTGTTTTCTTCATCCACCTCAACTTACTGAAAATTTAATTGTTTGCACTACTTGAAGCTCCCTTACAGAGCAAATGGAAACACATTTGTCTGTTTGAGAAGACTTGTTCCCCCATTTTGTGCACATATGCTTGTCTTGCCTTTTTTTAAGCCACATGTATTACTTGACTATTGAAATTTGTTCCATATGCTTGCTTCCAGCATGTAGAAATGATATGACATTCTGTTGACACAGATTTCACCTCGTGGCTGTAATCTTATAGAATCTGTACATTTCTTTTTGCCATTGAAGCGCTCTTATACTACCTTTATCTCAGACACCACAGCCTGTATAAATTTCTGAGGTGGGTATAACTAATTTCTTTGGTTTGACAATGTTTCCTCTCTTATTTCCTTTTAGACGTGTGAGTTGCTTTGTACTTGGTAATCTTCTGGTTTGCTTCTTTGATTTTACATTACTACTTTAGTTCAGCTAGGAGGCAAATTGATTCAGGATACTTTTGTTTCTGTGTTCCTTTCACCTCCTTTCTTTTTGAGCAAATATCTCACTGATTTCTATAGTTGTTTTTTATAATCTTTTTTGTCAACTCAGAGTTATCGGTTTTTGACAATTATAACACATTGCACTCCTCTATTTCTTTTGGGTAGTATTTTATACATAATTGTGTTGATATTGTCTAGCATGATATCATTTGCTTATTATCTTAAGTTATTAACTGAAAACTGTCTTATTAATGAGATATGTTATATAAAGAACAAAACTATTATATGTGACCCAAAAAGATGTTTAAATTTATCACCGTATCAACGATAGCAGATCTGGAAAGAAGTACTATTTTATCAATTAGGAATTAGCCAACGCAGATGTTTAAATTTAAACTCTGAGTTAAAAGTTGTGATTGCAGTATTTTGTTGATGGCAGTCGTAGGCTTTCAAAAGTTTGTAACTTCATATGATGAAATTATGTTTGATATAAAAGGAAAAAGGAAGTAGCTTTGGAGTAGAATATGGGTATTTCAGGTGACAAATGCATTTTTAGTAAAATTACAGTTTTGCCGATAATATGAGAGATGTACTGCAGCTGCAGATACAAGTTCAAATTGCAGTCATTACTAGATTTACTACTAATTGTATATGTTTTAACCGTGTTCCAGCTAGTTTGTCTCCACCATTTGATACTGAAGTCTGAAACTGAAATTGATAAAAAGAGAACTAGCGTGCAATCTTTGCAAAATGTTGTACGAGGTAGAATGGTTTGTCTCCACCGTTTACGTGTTTAGTTTGGTAGCACACGGGTGTTTAGAAAGCAGACTAGCTACTGCAACACAGCGAGAGCAAGCGCGTACAGGTGCTGCCTAGCGGAGCCGCCTTCGCGCATGCAAGTGTAGGCGAGAGAATATGGCGGCAAGTCTGGAAGCGACAAGACAAGGCTGCGATGTGAGTTCGGACTCTGAAGGCGGTCAGCGAGTCTGCGCGGCAGCATTGCAATCTGATTACAGCGGTGGAGGAGAGGGATTCGTTTTCAATAAGCCGGTATCCGATTACAGGGTATCCGATTACGAAGGAAATTGAAACAAACAGCTGTAATGTTATCTCATACCCCTCCGTGATCTGTTTATGTTACATTCGTCAAACCAAACACTACCTTAGTTGGATTAACTTGATGGTTCTATAGCACTTTTGTTGTGGTAATCACATCATTTTCTGTGTGCCTGTGCCACTAAGTGGATTCCTTTTGGGACACCGCTGGCAGCTGCAATAGTTTTTCATGTTTTTCTTTGATCAAAATTTTAGTTGGGTCATTTTCTATGAGCATTGTCTGCACACTGCCCATGGCAGACTTTTCTTGACTTTCTTAACCAGTTTCTATGTTGACCACAAGATTCATAGTTTCTGTAAAATCAAGGAAATCCAAAGCATGCAAATAATGCAATTTGCTTTTAGGGTTGCGCATATAATGCAATCTATTAGGTCCAAGCATGCCACCTGGTTTAGGAGCATTTTTCTTCTTGTTTGGGCTTTTTATGTGGACCAATTTGTTATTCATTATGGTTGTGTGGTACAGTCATTACTTTGTCATTGGGGCCATGCTCTTTTCTTGACATTTCATCTCTCCTATGTCAATGATGAAGCCAGTGTTCATTTATCTCCGTTGGAATGAGCAACATGTATGAAATTGTGTTCTTCAAATGAAGTCAGATTAGTTCTTCAACTGTTTTATGAATTACTGACTAGCAATGTAAAAAGCTTTCAAGAGGACACAGAAGAGGAGATGATGTAGCTGTATCATTGCCCGCATGGTCCATCATCCTGTAAGTGCTTGGATATAAGTTTCTGGTACAAGGTGATCCAGTGGGATATGTCTGATATTTTTCTATGTGCTTATCAATTACTCCCTCCGTCCTTAAATACAAGGCATTCTGGCTTTTCTAGATACACAGCAAAAGCTATGCACCTAGACACAGTGTATGTCTATGTGCATAGTTTTTACTATGTATCTAGAAAAGTCAGAATGCGTTGTATTTCAGGGCGGAGGGAGTACTGCTAAATGTGCAGCTGCAACTGAGTTAGTTGATTTCCACTACATTCCTGCTCTGAAAGGCTCCTGCTCCTTTTGTTCCTTCACCATATTCAATTTAACCAACTTTACCTCTTGTTAAGTTAGCATGTCTAGTTGACTGATATCATTCTTATCATGATGATTCTTTTTTCAGTTTCAATTCTATTTCTGCAAAAAGTTTGATCGTTACAACAAATAGATGGAAGTGAAGGACACATTCTTGATCCTTTTGCCGATAGTGTCCTTTGGATATGCTTGTGGTTATGTGGATGTTCTAGCTATGTTTGCTTCTAATTTTGTGCAGCTCTTAACAGATGGAGCATAGAGAACCTTTGAGTGTGTCAGGGATCATCACAGCCACGCATGCCGATAGCAGGTTCCATTGGTCAAGTCATCTTCAGTTTCATGCCATGGCTGCTGATCTGATACCGTGGCTTTAGCTCAGGACTCCATGTGGATTTGGTCAGGCTTAGAGGAATATATGGGGCTGATGGTGGCTTACGGCGTTGCATTGTGGTGAGCCTGTGGTGGCACTGTTGGAGCCACAAGAGGGCAGGAGGATAGCAGGCAACTCGTGTCTTCCCCAAGAATGCCAAGGTACACGTTTCCAATTCCAACAAGTAACACCATAGCATCCTTCTTTATCAATAAACTATATAATGAATTTTCTCTCTGCTGCTTATTACTGGATATTAATGATTGCACCCTTCTGGGTATATAGCATTTGTAGAAATAAACCTGCTATGTATGTATCGTCAAAATTCTTGGATGTTGTCTCCAGACAGGAGTTCCACTACTTGTTTGAGTTTAGTGCCGGCGGTAGCCTTTACAATCACATTTTCATAACAAAGCTCCCATCCCATAGTCCCATACCATTGTCTTGGAAAATATAGACTGATGATTGCAGTTGTAACAGCCAGGGCTACTGCTGACCTCCATAGAATTCATAGCAATGGCAATAGTCCATAGGGATATCAAGGCTCTGAATATTCTTCTCGATGATAACATTACTGTGAGTTCTTAAGTTTTGGAGCTTCAATGCACATACTAATTGATCAAATCAGGTGGTCACTGCTGTTTAAGGAACATTTAGGTAATTAGGCTCCTCATTGAGAAGAGATGTATATAGTTTTGGGGTGTGTGTGTGCTTTGGTAGAGTTGCTTACTAAGAGGAAGTCCATTTCCTATGGATCCCCTGAAGGCCATGGTCGTGTCAAACATTTTGTTACCCTACTCCTGGAAAACAACTTTGATCAAATATTGGATCCAATGGTTCTTAAACAGGGAGGTGGAGAGTTAGTTACTAATGCTGCCCTATTGGCGGCAATATGTGAAGTTTATAGATTATAGATGAAGAAGACCAACAATGAGAAGAGTAGAGATGGTGCTCAAAAGCTTTCATGCAGCCAAGGAATAAGTTTGAACTGACATGTTGCATCATGATGAACTGGAGAATTTTATTGAGGCAAATAATTCATTCATTGTAGGTATATATAAGTGGATGCTATAAGCTGGTACTATGTATTAGTAATGCTTTCATGGTTGTTGGGCACCTTTGTAGCTACAAGCTGGAATTAGGTAATAAATGTTGAATATGGTTTGCAGTAGGGGTGGATGTCGAGCTAGCTCGGCTCGTTTTGGCTCGGCTCGTTCGAGCTCGTTAGCCAAACGAGCCAGCTCGGCTCGGCTCGTTAAGGAAACGAGCAAAAATCTTGGCTCGGCTCAGCTTATTAAGCTCGCGAGCTGGCTCGTTAAGCTCGCGGGCTAGAGTTAAATATAAAATTACCACAATAATATATATAATATAAAAAATTATAGTATTTATATGGTGTTAATATCTTCAAAATCTACTGTCATATTATAATAATAGAATATAATCATAACATCATCTAGAACTACGTATATAGTATACGTATATGATTATTAATTAATAATTTACTTATTAGTTTATTAGGTCTTCTAGCTCGTTTGGCTCGCGAGCCAGCTCGAACTCGCTCGTTCTACTAACGAGCGAAAATTCTTGCTCGACTCGTTAGAAATATGAACAGAGCCGAGCCGAGCCGGCTGCGATCCGAGCGAGCTAACGAACTTCGAGCATTTTGTTCAGCCCTAGTTTGCAGATTGAACTTCCTTTCTGAACTCTGTGTGGATCCCAGTGTCTCTGGACTCTGGTTTAAACCATACAGGTGCGGCACCTTATTTTTCTGATTGTGAACTCACCAGTGCGGTAGGAGATCTTTGTCGCATATTGAGCCCAACCATGCAATTACAAAAGAAAAACCCACCTGTTTGGTGAGTTGGACTTCACCTGGTTCAAGCTTTTCGTGCAATGATGACAAGAAAAACACAAGATAACTACAAGAACGCTTCTGCTGTTTTGCTTGTTCATATTTGCACAATTGCACTAGCACTTTATTTCATATATGCTGCCCAATGGCACGTAGTCTGCTACGAGCAAACGTGACAATTTTTCGACGGTAGTGGCCTGGAATCGTGTGCTAGCAGTTCTAAACCAGTTACTCAGTTAACACCATCGTCTGCGATCAGCAAGCGCCGCGCGGTGCAGTGCGCTTGGACACGGATGTTTGCAGATTTGTCATTCACTCGGCAGATCTTGTATTGTATCTGTCGAGAACGATGGGACTCGAGAGGATTCAATCCAATCTGCCACAGGGCCGGGGCTCTCTGATAGTCACTTGTCATCACGGGAGAAACGCCGTGGCTCGTGTCTCGTGTGTACGTCCTGCTCGTGTGGCCACGGGTCGTACAGGAGAGACTGACCTGCCATGCCTCGCCACTCGGGCAAAAGCTTGGCCGCTAGCTCATGTTTGGTCCGGAAGGATGTTGGACGTGTTATGACTCAGGAAGCGGCAGCTTATGTTCGCCATGTTGTGCCACAGAAAGAGTAGTCTCTGGTTCAACTTGTGGTAAAAAACTTGGAGGCTAGTTTTTTTTTCGTAACTGGGGCTCGTTGTTGGAATAAAGATTCTGTAGGTAACCCACCCAGGTTAGGCCTTGTTTAGATGCCAATTTGGCACCCCAAATTTGAGAGTTGAGAATCCGAGGTAACTGTAGCATTTCGTTTGTATGTGTGAAAAATGATCCAAAAATTGATTAATTAGGCTCAAAATATTCGTCTCGCAGAGTACAACAAAACTGTGCAATTAGTTTTTGATTTCATCTATATTTAGTACTTCATGCATGCTATGACATTTTGATCTGATGGAAATATTCTTTTTGCATATTAAACTTTGGGGTAGAATTTTGGATCTAAACAACGTCTTAGTTTCCGAAAAATCTGTCACCCGGCGACGGTAAGATCATCACAGTCGTCACTGTAAAGTTTTTCACTTTGTGTCGGGATCAGCTGGCCTGGTTTGAGGTGTCACTTGGCTCCCCGTACTTGTTGTCGGAGATGGTGTCTTGGCACACCGGCCCAACAGGCAACAGGAGGTGTCAGTGTCACCGTCCCGGGCATGCGGTTAACAGCATGGGACAACTCCGGTGCTACTCAGCGATCCAATATCTCTGGTGACGAGACTCGTCGAGGCCGGAAGTCTAGACAGAGGGAATATCAAGTGAGAAGAACAGAGGTAAATTTCGCTGCCTCTTTATGTTCTGGCCTGTGTTGGTCTCACCGCAGGATTTTTTGACACACCCTGCTCTGATGCTTGTTGCCCATACACGAACTAGAGAATTCCCTGACCTATATGGCACGATGCTATTTCTAAATCCTTGTGTGTGTGTGTGCGCAAGAGGTAGAAGACATAACTTATTTAAAGTTATAGATTTTTGGCCTCACTGCCGGAATTTTGTAACACCCTGTTCTGAGACTTTGCTCAATACACGAACCGGAGAATTTCCTGAGCCATGACATGTTGCCCTTTCTCAATCCTTCTGTTTTTGCCACTTTTATTTTATATAAGCTTACAACCTCACGAGAATCTGAAGCTGGAATTCTCCTCAACAGCGAAAAAAGAAAAAAAAAAGGAGAGCTTGGTTCCTTTGCTTGCTATGGAGGACAGAATCGAGTAGGATACGGTACCAATTACCCAAAGGCTGCGAAAACGATGCAGGCGTGTCGAATCACCGCAGCTTTCGCTTTGGCGAGGAACCCTTTCTTTACCGTCTTTCTTCTTTCCACCATTAACCTTTTCCTTTATTTTCTCTTATCACTCCCCCCTTTTTACAAAAAACAACATACAACGGTAGATTATTGAAGTGATGGAAAGTGCGGTGTTTATTAGAATTATTAGCTCCAAATAATCTCTCCTCAGTTGATCTTCTCCACCGGTCAACTAAGGGCCTCGTATGTGGCCTCCGTGTGCTGGATAAGCAACATGGCTTAGAAGCCAATTACCCATGCGTGTGCACATTCCCCACAAGGTTTTTTCGTTCTGTGGGAAACAAAATAACACACGTAGCTGAATTCAAATTTTTTAGTATGAAATTTTATTAGCCTCGTGATATCAGATTCAATATTTTTGTCAACCTAATTCAACATTTCAAGAATATTGGTTAAATACTTAAAAAATTAATTCAACATTTTCTAAAAGATGTTGAAATAGTATATTACAAATGTTGAACCAGTTTACGGCAAATGTTGATTTAAAAAACTACCAAAAATATGAAATATATTATTGAAGCTTGTTTTGTTGCATAAATTCTAACTAATATCATGGTTCAAACGGATTTAAAAAATGATTTATAGTCTGAAAAAATGAATCCAAAGATCGAAACTAAATGGAATAATATCTGACCAACTCATGCATGCAGCAGCCGCGTACCTCCAGCTGTCCACGTGCACCTCTCTCGCTGTCGTCAGCTCTTCTTCCGCAATAATCTGGTTCATTCATCTGATGTGCACAAATCTCAAACAATGGAAGCCATCTAGTTAAAAAAAGCTTCCGGAAGCTATATAGGTTTTCCGTCAACTAAGCTCAAGGTGTTGATATATATATATATATATATATATATATATATATATATATATATATATATATATATATATATATATATATATATGCATGCTCTAAATAAATCTGCATAAAAGCCTTAGTGTATTGTATAGTACTGCTACACATCAAAGTATATGCAACAGATGACAATGGAGTACTGTAGGCTAGGTGTTGTATGCCGAATTAGTCCCTCGTTAGCCGTGAAAAGATTCATTAGTGTCAAATTATAATGTGGTAACGTTAATGGAATGGGATGAGAGGCACTTTAAAGCCTGAAACACTTTGCCAATCATATGGATCAACCAACGGTCAGCTATGATTCAGAACCTTATTTTATCTGACCATGCATGCTAGATAGAGGCTGGGGTTCAGTCTGGAAATTAATTAAGAGAAGCCCTTTTCTCAGCTTAGCTAAAGTAACCGTAGGCGGCTGCGTCTTTTTTCCTCGAGACACATGCGCGGCACCCCTGCATGCATATGATCAAATAGAACTCTGCAATAGTAATGCTAGCTAGCTTACATCAGGCATAAGCAATTTGAGATGATTTGGGTATCAAGTGGAGATCAAGAGCCATAACTCATGAAGCATTTCATTTTTTTTGGTTGTTGTATTTATTTAAAAATCGTGGTTGCTTTTCTTTTTCTCTAGTGCAAAGCAAAGTACACTTATCTCTCTCTCTATGTAAAAGATGAGAGAGAGAGAAAGAGGTCGCTAAGTAAACTAATGGTAATTTAGCACTTGTGAAGATCTTCATGCCCTTTTATATAAATCTAATGAGACTAAAAAAATTTTAGGAAAAAATTGTATACATGATTTTAATATTTCCAAATTACCACCATACAGAAGTTTGACCGGTTTGCGCTGTCGACAAATAAAGACTTTGCGCTGCTGACATTTTGTGTTATCCAAGTTTTACCTTTCAAAAACGGTACTTTTTTAGACAGAATCTACTACACCCAATTTTTTGTCTTTCTAAACTAGATATTTTATAAGTCCAACGGTCAAGATTTCAGAAGTTTGACTGCTCAAGAGCTAAAATAATACGTTCATACTAGTGTCCGGACGTCCGATGAAAAATTGCGGCATCAAAAATTATCTTTACAACATCGAATATATATAAAAAAATTAACAACATCAGATCTCATAGGATTCCAATAAAAACAAATCCTGCTGCAACAAATGGTGATGTTTCATACAACAACGGACTCGAATCCACCTTTTTTCTCTAGGAAGAACATGACTTTGAAATCCAGCCATTGAAACATCCAAGAATATCTCGTGCAACATCACGAAATCACAAATTGCAACATCACAAAAATCACGATTGCAACATCACAATTTACGAACTATATGCAACATCCACAATGCAACAATAAAAAAACTAAATTACAACATCATAAATCGCTTATTGCAACATCCAAAATTCCGCTCGGGTGGTCGCATTGGAGAAGGGGGAGCAGGACGGGAACGATGGAGAGGTGGCCACATGCCGTGGAAGAAGGCGAAGCGGGGGCGACCCCAGCGGCGGCGCACAGAGGAGCAGGCAAGGGAAAGGCGGCGCGGCCCGCGGAGGGGTGGGGCAGCGGCGGCGCGGGAGCGAGGAGGAAGCGGCGGCGCGGGAGGGATGCGGCGGTGTCGTGGGAGTTTTTTTTTGGAAAACGGCGGGAGTTGAACGGGGAGGCGATAGCCGCGTGTAGAAATAATAGAAAAACTACATAATATATGGTGTTGGGTGATCCATCGGACGCTCTAGAGGAAGCATTACCGAAAATAATTTTTGGCCTGAGAGAGTATTTATAAATGGACGGAGTACTTCTTAATCCCTGGAAACATTTTCGCTACTCAAGATGTCTAACATAATAGAATATATTATTTATCCATAGATATCTTGATATCAGGCACCTTGGCCATGATCTCAGGAGACTACTCCCAGTACATATTATACAAGTAACGCGCAACAGCTATATAATTGTACTCAGCCAACTAATCTAACATGTAACACCAAACAGAAAGAAAGGATCGGAAAAGAAAAATAGAAGAAGGTTTTATTACAAGGAGAATAAGAAGAAAACTGAAACTGAACATTAGGCACCGCGCTTTGCTCTCGTGCCTCTCAACTTCCACCAACCTTGGCGCCACTCCCGTGACGCCACCGCTTCTCACCGGCCGGCGCTGCCCTTTGGACATTCACGGGCCTCGATCACCACCAACGCCTGGCGTCCGCCGTACGCATCTACACCAGCCTCACCGGCGCCGCGGCGGCGGCCACGGCCTCGACGCCCTTGCAGCTCAGCGACCGGATCAGCCTCCACGGCGCCCACCCCGCGGCGGCGGCGGCGGAGGACCCCTCGTTTCCGACGCCGGCGGCCTGCTGCCGCGCGTTCAGGCGCCTCCTGATCTCGCCCATGTCCATGGCCGCCGGCACGCGCACGGACCCGAACGCCATGTCGTGCCATCGCACCTTCCTGCTCGCCGGTGCCGCCGGCGTCACCGCTCCCGCAACGCCTGGCGCTCCGCGGCGCGCGCGCTGGTGAGCAGGCTGCGGCTGGGTGATTAGAGTGGCCGCCGCGGCATGGGCGGTTCTTGGACGCTCGGCGCGCGCGATGCGGCGGCGCCGGGCCCGGAGGAGGGGCGTGAACGTGAACTCGAAGTCGTCGTCCTCGTAGTAGTAGTAGTCGTCGTCGTCGTCGGGGGAGCACGGGTAGCGGTGCTCGTTGGCGCCGGCGGTGGAGAGGACGGCAACGGACGACGGGGAGAGTGAGGGACCCATCTCTCTCCTTCTCTCTGGATAGAGAGGGGGATCGAGATGGGTGTGTATGTGAGCTTGAGGAGTGCGCGCGCCCCCTTTTGCGTCGTGTGAAGGGCGTGTTATGGTGATGAGAGAGAGAGAGAGAGAGAGAGAGAGAGAGAGATGCCGTGATGGCTGGTCGTGCCTTTTGTGGCTTGGCTGAGCTTGTCGTTGAATAAAAACGCAGGAACGCTTTGCTTTCTGCGTAGGTAAGGTACACCTGGAGTGGCCGGTCTTGATGACGTTGATGTGGAAGCATCGGAAGGATTCGTAATTTGACTATTTGGATATACACAGAGACTAATTAAGCTCGATCTCCAGGCATGCGCAAAAGACTTTGGTGAAAATCAAGTCATATGAAGGCGAAATTTCGTGAAAATCAAGACTTTGGTTACGAACTTGAGATTCTATACTACGACGAAGAGCTCGACAAAAAAAAACATGACATGTGGGGTCGCTAGGAGGGATAATGTTTCAACGACGGGTGGGTCCGTTGGCTGCCAAAAATTTGACGAAAAAAAGTCAGACGGGTGGGGTCGTAGAACGGGTAATGTTTCAGTGATTTATAGGTCCGTCGACTCTCGAAAGTTTTGAATCTTTTATAGTATATTTGTAGTATAGAAATATGATCGAAATGATCACGATGGCACCTCCGGGCTGGTATCCCTGCTTGATCCAAAGACGTATGTGCTCAGAGCTCGAGGACCAGGACAGCGTGTACGGACTACGGACTAATTTTCATTCATCTATTCGAGGAGGACAAAACCAGCTACGTATATAAATATGGTAAAAAAATATGTAACGTGTACCAGGATCGGCAAATACCAGGAATATATAACGAAGCTAGCGAGTTTGTAAAGATCGATTGTAGGATATCTTCATTGGGTAGTAATAATTTTCTCCTCTTTCTAGCAAGAAAATTACAGTTACGTGTGCTAGTGGTTTGAACACCTTTCATAATTAGTTTGCGAAGATTGTACTAGTTCCTGGTTTATATAATCTGAGTAACACTACTAATAACTACCAAAATTTAATTTAGTAATCCAAATAAGCAAAAATGATTACCTGGATTTCTACAAATGAAAAATGGTCACGGCGTATTAAGAGCATCTCCAAGAGCTCATGTATCTATAAATAGCTAAAATCCTAATTTAGTTATTATGTAAAATGAAATATCTAGCAAAAAAATGATGAAATCCAACCGCTTCTCTAAATCCAACGGTGAGCACATCTTTCTTCCTTCTCCGCCTCCCAGCGCCAGGGTCAAAATCAGCCGGCCGCAGTTTGACCGACCGATTCCTCACCGCCGGCGAGGGAGAAGAGGCCGGCGAGCATCCTCGGCGTGAGGGGAACCCATTCCGTGCCAGCAAAGAGGAGCAGCGGGGTCACCGCGCCAGAGCGGAGGAGCAGCGGCCTAGAACGGCGGGGGCGGCGCTCTGCTTGGACGGGTCCTGGTCACCACCGGCTCCGCCGGCCTCGGCAGCCGAGCGCTGAGCCGTTCATCGACGAGGGACCAGTCCGGCAGGCTCTCGGTGATGCCGACGGCATCCGGGCCGTCAGTCGCCCAGTCGATGTCGTCGTCATTGTAGAGCGGCGCAGCCACGGTACGCACCTCCGTCCACACACCCCTGTTCGCCTTCGGATAGACCCGACAGGCGCCCCCACGACCGGCGAAGAACACCCAGCGAGCGGTGGCGTGCGGTCGGCGTGGTGGAATCGAGGCCGAGGCCGAGCGAAAAATCCCTTTCTTCCCCAACCGCACCCGCATCGCGTCCCCGACCATCCGCCCCCCTCCCCCGGCGCCGGTTCCCCTGCCCTCCCCTCCTTCCTTGCATACGGCGCAGGCGACCAATCGAAGAAGCATCAAATCATCATCCACCGAACCAATCGAAGAAGGTAAAAGGAGAACAGGTGGGGGGATTCGGACGAATGAGGCGTGCTGCTGCTTGTCCTCGTCGGCGCCGTCGGCGTCCATCCTCGCTGCCAGCCCCGACGTGGGCCTCCGCCGCAGCTTCTCGTCGGCGTTGGCGGCGGGCGGAGGGCGCCGGCGCCTCACCCGCGCGGGCTAGAGGGCGTTGGCGGCTCCTGCGTGTCAGCTGCAGGCCGACCTGGACGCGGGAACAAGACTCACGGCGTGCGAGGGAGGCGATGGCGAGCGGATAGCGAGGCTGCGACGCTGGGCAAAAAAAGTGAGCAGAGCCCCGACGATAGCGAGCCAGTAAAAATAGAGAGCTATCTGTTGGATTGTGATTTTTGGGTCCGTTTTGTCTAGTAGGAAGGATATAAAAGATCTGTTGGAGTTGCTCTAAGGTTTTTTTACATGAACAAAACGTACACACTTTCTACTAAGATTTTTACTCCGCTTTGTCACTTTGTTGAGGAACAGTTACACCTCCAGATACTGCTGGGCTTAACAACACACGTGTGCACTAAACGAACCATCATTTTAGTTCAACTGTTTCTAGATGCTTTGACAAGTCGATCGAGAGAGTGACCATACCGGGAAAAGATGCCAGACAAGGGATGGAAAAAAGGCCGATAGAAGACAGAACATTTGGGTCAACTTTTAGTGATGTGTGCTATACCTCTGGAATGTCTTCTCCCAACTTATTTCATATGTACAATCAGTTCAAATTTTCAAAAGAATATAAAGTAACTCAAGATAGAGCTACTAAGAAGAGAGCGTATCTTCATGTCCAAGCATACCAGAGGACCATCTAGAAAATCGATAGAGTCAAAGATACATATGTCTTTGAAGAGAGAAATTGTAAGGAACCGCAACTGAAGAGGTACCCCGGACCTATACAATAGAAAGTGCCTAGAATATGGGAATGTAAATTACCGAAAGCAAAGGGTAAAAGATACAAAGTTGTGGGCTATGCAAATGCAACTCTTTCGCCAAAAAGCATTGATCTATCCATAATATGTTCCTCCATGGGCACATGCATATATATAGGTTGGCTTATTTTATCTTCAGCTGCCATGTTGTAACATACTCTTAAATGTGCAAAAACATTTGAAATTAATAGCACCAAAGGAAAACAAATAATCTCTTTCTAGTGGCAAAGCAATGTATTTTAAAGATACAGTCACCTTTCAACTGGAAAGAAGAATTTTTGTCAATATTAAATCGACATCCCAGGAATCACACCCTTTCCATCTCTCGATCTATTTCTCAACTTTCTGCATGCATGAATCATGCGTGAGACTGATCATGAGTGGCGACTAGAACCATGAGAGCAAAGTGAACATTAGTCAAATCCACACCCGTACATGCACGTAAAATATGAGTGCCGAACTGATTCATGATTGCACCATATGCCTGTAATCACGTTGCAATGATAGCAGAATGCTTGTTTAAGGAGAGAGCTTGTGTAGTTCACCTCCTTAAAGTGCGCTTAGTGTCCAATAATCTCTTGTATAACCCTTATTTTCGTTACAAATAGGAAGACACAATGCAACGCAACACCCTTCACCATCATTGTTCCTGTCGCAACACATGCCTCCAATCCTATAGTTTCAGCAAAATTGTCCAAAACATATTTATTAGCCCGATCATTGTTCATATTCACTGAAACCAAGCGTTCATACAATTTTCCGCCATATCAAAACTTTTTCAGTCACGTACGCTTTCTCACTGTCGCTATCACTACATGAAAAATAGTCAATAGTGAGTGATGGGCAATAAAAATGTCAAACACTATTAAAAGGCTTTCAAAAGGTCAGGGCTAGCTTGAACAAAGGACAGTGTGATTATCTGCCAAATATATATTTTTAGATAAAGAAAAGAGTTCTGGCTTCACCTTCCCAGATTGGGAGGATCAGTCCAGCATTATTACACACCAAAGTTTCATCATACTCAGTACGCCGCAACTCCACACACAAGAATTCAAATGTGAAGCCGTAAACTAAGTCCATCCGTGAGTAGGAAGAAAAAAACACAGAGCATCTCCAAGTTTCGGCCGGCCAAAATCAAGAAATCCGCCAAATATATACCATGATCGATCGTAGTAAATGGAGGAAGACATGTTTGTGTACAAGTGCAGACGAATGTGGAAACATTGCTCTCCTATATATGTTCACTAATCAAGCAAAAGCAAAGTGGAGGTATGATTGTACCCTTTTCACAATGGGACCCTACAGGTGCTGTCTATGGCTATGACGACCTGATCCCTAACTTATTCACAATGCATATGCATGATTACATGCCCCGCAGGCTTGAAAAGAATCTTCGTCCCCATCTGCCCAATCGAGCATGGAGCGACTTTACACATGAACTTTTTCTTTGGTCCCCCATTTGCTTACCCTACGATCATCCATAGATGCATGCTATATGTTTGGCATGAGACTAACTTGGCATATCATCACATTCATGAAAGTGAAACTGGTACAACTGAGAACGTGTTAATTATGTTTGATAGGGTGCAGCGGAAGCAGATCAAATATGGTAGACATCACCAAAATTAGATAAAACACCATTTTTACATATGTGTTGTGTAGGTTATTGTGTAAACACACCATTTCTCCCTCTGTTCTAAATTGATCACTTTAACTTTGTCCTAACTTCTAGTCAAACTTGTCTAACTTTTACTAAGTCTACAGAAAAGAGTCTCAACATCTGCAACATCAAATTTAATTAGTTTCATTAAATCTACCATAAAATATGTATTGATAGTGTATTTGTTTCGTACTGTGAAAATTAATATATTTTTCTATAGATTTGGCCAAAGTTAGAGAGATTTGACTTAGGATAAAATTAAAGTCAAACCTATAACAATGAAAAACTCTAACGGTCACATAGATAGTGATAAGAGCTCATGTACATAATGCATTATTGAGTGTGGAACAATATATTTATGAGGACACCAGCCAATAACATATTCACATCCATTTTTTCCGTATTGATTAGAAATGAAGTAATATTTTCGAAAATAAATTACTGTTACGGTAAGGGAGCATTTCATTGGGTATTTCTGTAAACTCATTCAAGCATTCTAATCTGGAGTGAAGCGTTGAACACTTAGTTTCCAACAAAAAAAAAGAGATGTTTTTTAGAAGTGTAGCCAATGTACTAAAATTAAATAAGAATTATTTTCGTAGACAACTTTTGTACAGTTGCAGACATTCGCACATTTATGTGACCAATAGTTTTCTTAATGACCGCAATTATTGTTAATCTGTTCTAGTGTATCTGATATAAAAAAGTCCAAATTACTAACATCAAGTATGGACAAAGTCCGGATTACACCCACAACTATCTCAATTGGTCCAATTTACCCCTTCGCAAGATTTGTCTTTTTTGTTTCTTCATACATAAGCCGTGTTTTAAGTCAAAACTTTGTGGGATGATAGAGAGCCACATAAAGAATTTTTAGAAAATATAATATAAATTTTTCATCATTCAAAATAATGATGAAAAATTTATATTATATTTTATAAAAATAATTTATGTGGTCCTCTATCGTTCCACAAAATTTTAACTTAAAATACCACTTGTACATTAAGAAATAAAAAAGACAAATCTGACGAAGTGGTAGATTGAACTAAGTGAGATACTAGTGAGTGTAAAATGTACCAAAATATACTTTAAGGGGTTATCCGGACTTTATGCATGAGGTAGTAATTTGGGGGCACGTCTGGGCATCACGTGGGTGATGCGGTGACACCTGTCACCTGAAGAAGCGGATGCGCTTCCGATTTTTATTGGGCTGATGTCGGGTCGATTGTTTGCTCAGATTTTGGACTCTTTTGGCGCGTACGTATCTCGGATGAGTGGAGCAGCAGAAAAACAGTGAATGTGTCAGCTCACTTGCATGCAATAAAGTTTAGAAAAAAAGTCATTACTCTTAGACCAAGCATCCAAATTAAATTCCGATTGCACCATAATGCTTATTACGATAAAATCTTCAAAATAAGATCTCACTTGACTATATTTAGATAAATTTTTTTACAAATACTTTTTTATAAAACGAGAACAAATGAATCCACGTTGTGAACAAATTGCTGCACATGGAGAACAGAAGAATCCACGATGCGAACAAATTACTGCATATGAAGAACAAATCAATCCCATACCACGAACAAATTACTTCACATGGAGAACATGTAAGCCCACATTGCGAACAAATGAGTCCACGTTGCGAACAAATTGCTGCACATGGAGAACAAAAGAATCCACGCTGCGAATAAATTATTGCACATGGAGAACAAATCAGTCCATCTTACAAATAAACTACTGCACATGGAGAACATGTAAGTCCACATTACGAATAAATTACTGCACATGGAGAACAAATGAGTCCACACTGCGAATAAATTGCTCCACACGGAGAACAGAAGAATCCACGTTGCGAATAAATTACAGCACATGAAGAACACATCAGTTCGCATTGCGAACAAATTAGTGCACATGAAGAACATTTAAGTCCACATTGCGAACAAATTACTGCACATATGAAATAAATGAGTCCACGTTGTGAATAAATTTCTCCACATGTGAAAGGGTTCACGTTGTGAACAAATTACTAAAAGTGAATTAGAAGTATAAATAAAACAAAATAGAAAAAAGGAAGAAGAGAAAACAAAAAATAAAACAAAAAAGAAAGAGAAAGAAAAGGAATAAATAAAAATAGAAAGATGTGCGTTGTTGTGACCCTCACGTAATATATACGTGTCCTGACGTACCTAAAAGCAAAAAGAAAAAATAACGAAAAACCCACCACCACAACACATAGTCCAATCATGATGTAGTGAAGCGAACCTAGCTGGTTCTGACAGGCCGATTTGTTGGGTCAGCTAATTTCCTGTCTGCTCGTGCGTACGGGTGATTACTGGGCTTATCCACCCCTTCGGCCCATATAAACATACGTGGGCAAATCCGCTTCAGGCGACGAACGTGAATAACGCGGGCGATGAATAGTCACGGCGGTAATTTGGACTTTTCCAAAAAGTTATTACGATGAGCTCTGTGTCCGCGCTAGTGTAGGGTTGGGCTCAGAATTGTGAGGCGCAGGCAGATGCCCCCAGATACGTCCATCGGCCCATGGCGCGGATCCTGCTGGTTTGATATCGAATGGGCCTGAGTTGGGCAGATAAAAAACTGCAAAAGGCTGGCCGGGCAAGTCTTTCTGATAGGCCAAGTCCGGGCAACAGTTTTGGGCATGACATGGATCAATATTTTAACTGGCCCAGCCCACATTCTCTGCTCTTCTTCATTTGGAAACTCCGAAGAACGTTTGGAAAAATTGTGCATATAGTTCTGAACAAATTGGGCAATAATATCCCCGTTTCACGTAGATGGTGCACTCGTAAAGAAAGACATCGGTTCTTCCCTGCATATTTGCATTATTGTTTTCTTCGAAAGAAAGCTATTTCGCGTAGGTTGAATAGGTATGCTCTCACGGCCCTCTCTGACCGTCTGTCCCATGGTCGTGTAGCTTTGATTTTCTATCTTCTTTCTCAATCAAGTAAGGCCTGTTTGCTAGAGCTCTATCTGATTCTGATTCTCTATGGAAACTGATTTTTTTTTGACAGAAATGATTCTTTAGCTCAAAGTGATTCTCTTTGATTCTTTATCTTAAACTCTCAGAATCAGGATAGAGAATCACTTCACAGAATCAGGAGAATCTACTTTTTAAAGCTCTCAGCCACTTAGTTAATTTTAGAGAATAACTTCACAGAACCAGCATATAATTCATTCTCTCTGAAAAACTATTTGACACGGCTTCTCCTAGTGAGCCTCATCAGTTCCGGGAGCTCGGGCAATCTCGCCAAGCCCATTGAGAATATGACCACGAGACAACGCGTAGACTATAAACCTGGCATCATGGCGTCTGCTCGGGTCCTATCGAGTTCAAGCGCTGACATGAAGCCGTTCTCTTGTGGAACCAGATGTCACAATCATTTAAGGAAAATATCTCTAGTGATTTAATACCGTCGCTGCTTCTCTCTCCAACTCTTTTGGACTCGCACAGGCAGGCAGAGCAAAGGAGCACCACGGGCCCATCAAATACTACTAGGAAGGATGGCGCGCTGTCGCCGCGCCCGTAGAGCAGGTGCGGCCTTCGTGTCTCAGCTGAGATGATGTAGATTGTATTTGTAATATCTAAATACAGTATTGCTTAACTAATAACCCTGGTAATATTGATCCGTTGTAAAGGCGCTGGATAGCCTGGGCTGTCAGACGTTCTGACTTGCGCAATCGAACAAACTAAAAAAAAGGCCTTTTAACGGCAGGCAAACCAATGCATTAGATGATTAGAACACATAAGTAATGCCGAAGCATAGAATTGGTGAAACCATGCAAACATTCGCTGTGAAGGCTGAACAAAGATAGTGATAGAGCCCATATGATCGCCTTACTTGTTAGAGCGCCAAATAACACTGCAAGAGAAAGCCACATCCGCACCGGTTGGAAACGGGCTTTAGCACCGGATTTCCAACTGGTGCTAACCTTCCGGTGCTAAAGGTGCAATCCTTTAGCACAGGGTTAAATAACCGGTGCTAAAGGTGCACCTTCGTAAAATATGTGCGTTGCTGCGGGGATTCGAACTCAGGACCTCTTGGCTCGCGCGTACCCACATAACCATCTCACCTACGCAGCACATGTGATAGAATAGAAGATGCGCTCCTTTTGAAGTAGCATGCGACACCCCCTTTAGCACCGGGTCGTATTTACCAACCGGTGCTAAAAAGCCTTTAGCACCGGGTCGTAACACCACCCGGTGCTAAAGGGGGAGCACCTTTAGCACCGGTTGGTGTTACCAACTGGTGCTAAAGGGTCCTCGGGGGCACCCCAATTTTACACCCGGCGCTAATATTACATTAGCACCGGATTTTGAGTGCACCGAGGCATATGAGAGGGGCGGATGTGAAGATCTCTGGTAGTGTAACTTGCAAAAAAAGCTTGCAATGGTAATAGAAAAGGGAATGAACCTTTGAACTAAATGACCAAACCTTTAGAATAAAAAGCAAAGCTAATACCACATAAGTTTCAATATTGCACCTACAACCTAAATAACAAACTTGTACATATTTCTCTCTTTGGAAGTGGAATTCATGGGGTAAAATCTACAAAGTAGGATATGTAAATGAAATTGATAACCCCTTCATTCAATAATGAATAAGGATAATAAAGCTGAATCACCATGCCTTGTAGGATGACTCGAGCAACATTCCAAATGGAATGTTTTAAACAAACAATCTGCTACGGCCATAGGAAAATATAATAGTGCAAAGAAAGAAGAGGAAACAAAAAGGGACAAAACTT
The DNA here is from genome assembly GCA_033239725.1 of Echinochloa phyllopogon. Lineage (NCBI taxonomy): Eukaryota > Viridiplantae > Streptophyta > Magnoliopsida > Poales > Poaceae > Echinochloa > Echinochloa phyllopogon. Next base: position 12,725,857 of record BTCW01000015.1, on the reverse strand, counting down.
ATTATGGTTTAAAATGAGAAATTTAAAGTAAAAACACCTAAGTATGCTTAAACTAAAATGGTTTTTATCTTCCTATCTTCTAAAAGTGTAGTATACTAAAATCAGAATGATGATAATAATTTTACAGCATTGGTACAAAGAACGAAATAGATGTAGGTTACCACCTTTACCTATATGGCTATATAACTCATTGATTTTGGTGTGTCGTCAGAAGAACAGCATTAGGGATTGTATCTCTGGTCTTTGAATGACTAAAAGACCTATAATTTTGGACCAAATGGATGCAGTTTGTTTATAATGCATAAATATGGTACTATAACACGGCTACATTTCTCCAGGTCAATTAGCAGTGACACCTTTGAAAACCTTTGTTTAACTGAATCCGTCCAACACCAACACATGGGAAGGATGTCCCCTAAACTCCAAAACCTGAGATGAGCACAGCAGAACAGAGAAGCTAAATAGACAGACGATCGATTGTGCCTTTCAACCAAAAATTAGTGCAGGCTACTGTAAAATAGTTTGAGTATCTTGAGCCCCACCAGCCTCATTGGGCCTTGCTGCTAGAGTACACTTACCTGACAGAAAATCATGAATGCATACTTGCTCGACAGACCTTGGTAAATATTTTTGAAAAATATGCACACATTGATCATAATTGAAAACAAAATGGAATCACTAATATTTGCAATCAACTATTTGACAGTTGTTAGCCGAAAGGAGTGTGCCTACACTTCAGAGAAATAACTAAAGCAGGACGTTAGTATACAATACAACATACACTTCATCAGTGAACTATTAGAATTATAAAAGGCCAGTAAGATATGGTTGCACAAATAAAAAATATTAGGGCCTCCAACCACTACTGGTTGAAAAGATTGTCTTTCAAGCATATACGAATTCTTTGAAATGCATCATCTGTGCTGCTAGTCTAGCCGAGAAGGTAGAAACATATAAGGCAACAAAGCAAATCAGACATGTACTGAACGAATGAATTTATTTGCTTGAACTTGCATTTCATCGAACACCTGAAGCGCATAGTAGAGAGGGACAAAGCATGAACCACAGCAAATCACCTTGGGCCTGGCGACTATGGCTGGATTGAGGAGCAGCAGCAAGCACAGCAAAATGACCTCGACGTGGAGAGAGTGCTTCTGTTGACAGGCGGCAAGAACAGAACAGTAAAATAGGCAGCGGCGGCGGCATGCTACCACGGATGCCTCAGGGAGGTCCATGGTGATGCAGCTGATGTCGTTTGTGGCAAACACAAGGTTTTTTTTTTACCGGCGAGAGAAAAAAACCGGAGCTCACCGATAAACACGTTTATCGGATTTCTCAGAAATTTATCGGATTTCACGTTTTTCTTTCGGACAAAATTTAGCAAAAAAATCCTCAGTTTTTACAGAAAGTAAGCTAGAATGTTGATAAGCAATCTAAACGTGCTTAGGATTGGTGCAGATGGCAAATGAAATGATAATGTTTAGGGTTAGGGTGAGCTGTTTTGGGCCAAGTTTGTTTCCTTTGAGTGCGAATTCAAAATGATCTAAAAATTGAGTGATAAGTAAAAAAACCGGACCACGATGATAAACATGTTTATCGGTTTTTTCGTTTTTTTCTCGCCAGGAAAAATTTCCATGGAGGCAACCCTAGCACCTGCAGGGCCTCGAACTCCTTTGAACCGGCCACCTTGACATGGCGAGGATCAGGGCTCGGTGACCGGCTGCACGGGTTGCCAGGGAGAGGAGGAGTCGGCGGTGTGGAGGCAAGACGAACGATGCAAGGATGATTTTTGTCACACCCGGTTTTAGAAAGAAAACCAGGTGCATCTCATATGTGCGCCAGGATCAAGTTTACACACATATGGTAGACGTCACAAGTGAATATCCATAACCATGCATACGAAAGAGTATTAAAGTATATTTATTACAATCTCAGAGTTGACGCAAATGTCATAGCGGAAGACTTAAATAAACGTTTAACTAAATGAAACGAAATAACTCCATCTCCTCAGGCAGTTGACTGAAGGACTCGCCTAGAATTCCTCAAAATCAGTAGTAAAGTCCTCAAAATTCTCCCAATCTGAGCAGCAGTCCGAGTGTGGTCAATGCAATATAAATAAACAAGCGTGAGCACATGTCGTACTCAGCAAAGTATGGAAATAAATGATATGCTCGGCTTTATAAAGTGGAAGGCCGAAAGAATAGCTGCATTAAGCACTTTTAGTTGGTCAAATTTTATTAAGCATCTATTTACTAGCAAATATAAGTATATACCAACCACAATTAAATGATAACATAGACCCATCAAATTCAGGTAAACCATAATTTAGATCATATTCAGATAGATTAATCATGTGAGGGTCCAGGCTGCTCATGACCGTGAGCACGGCTGTTATAACAGTTTTACACTCTGCAGAGGTTGTACACATTCACCATAAGCTGTGATTCCCATTGCCCAAAAGCATGTACCCTTCCCATACCACGTGGACTGAATACTGGGTTTCACTATGAGACCTTTACAAAGATACTCTAATAAGTGATAGTTCGCTAAGGCTTCCGGTTCAGGAGCAAAGCATAACCCTCTTTAGTGAGTCGCGTATCTTAGCAAAGCCTACCGCTCAAGAGGACCGGGCTATACCTCGTCAACCGCCGCACCTCTTGCCCCTTTCGGGTAAAACTATTCCAAACTAGAATACCTAATTAGTCAGTGAAAGCCAGAGACACATAGCACTTATGGTTGCACTGTTTTCCTGGGTGGTCGCTCCATGTTCCAATTAAAAGATGTGATCTTGTCAATTAATTAATTCAAAGATAGTAATGGAACATAGAGTAGGGTTTCACTAGATCAATCCCAGTTGAGCAACTAAGCATCATCTACCATTCAAATTAATTTAATGACCCAGCTGCAAGGTATTGTAAAATAGACTAGGAAATCCTTAATGGGACCCATCAATATTAATGCAAGCGATAAATAAACGGTGTAATTAAAATGCATGTCATTTAGGTACAAACGGGCATGATCAAGGAATACTTGCCTTCTTTCCAACCCTGCTGCTGCTCAAACTCTTCAACAGCTGGTTCTTCAAATACTCCCTCGAACGGCGCGTTTCCTATACGCATCACATGAACACATACAAGAAAACAATATAATAAATAAGAAACAGTACACCAAACAATTCCAACAGAAGTAAACAACAGCACAAAACTAATCTACGCGTTACCACGAACACGTGAGGGTGAGAATCGCTAAACTCGGAGTTAAAACGCAAAAGATATGGCTTTTCTAAGGTTCAGGGACTTGCTGGCAAAGTTTTAAAAATTTCAGGAGCTTAACTGCGAAAATCCGAGGGCTAAAACATAATTTTGTATAAAACTACGAGGGTTTTCATGCAAAAAGGTAAAACTTGTACCTCAGGCGCAATTTTAAAACTTGCAGGGGCTAAACCGAAAGAAAAAAGGACTTAATTTGAAATATTTTTGAACTGGCTAGGACCGCGGGTTGATTCGCAAAACTTGGAGGGCTTCTTTGCAAAATCTCCTAGTTGACCGGTATGGGTTCTATTTGACTCGGAGGCTCGGGCGCCTGCGGACCGTAGGATCCCGATCCGACGGCCGGAAATAGATCGGGCGAAGGGATGACGCCGGCGACAACGGGAGCGGCGGCTCCGCTGGCACCTACGGCGGCGCATCGCCGGAGGAAACGCAATAACGCGCTACGAGCCGCGAATCGCGACGGGAGTTGGCCGAGGAGAAAGAGGGGAGGATGGCGACCTCACTAAAGGGCTTCTTGGCGGCCGAGAGCCCACGACTGCGGACGACGACGACGAGGGGCGGCCGGCGGCGCTGGAAGAAGTCCGACGAGCTTATTAGCGCGGAAAAACAGGATCAAAGGTGGGGAAAAACCGACGGAGAGTTTCGGTGCTTCGCGACGGACCTCTGGGAGTGGATAATGGCGAGAGAGAGGCGACGACGACGTGAATCGACGGCGCGGCGGCGGAGCTCTACTCGGCGGCGGCGCAAACGACAGCTAGGGCTGTGCGAGTGCGGCGGGCGGTGCGCGAAAAAGAAGCGGGGGTGGAGCAGGGCCACGACGCGCGAGGAAAAAGAGGCCAAGGCGCCTAGGCGTGCGCGCCTGAGTCGGAGAGGGCGGCGCGGTCGACCCCGGGTCGGACTCGAGCTCGAGTACGGCTCGGGAAGACGGTCCTGACAGGCGGGCCCCGCCTGTCAGCGACGCAGGGAGGGAGAGGGGCGCAGAGCGGGCCGGCGCGAGCGAAGATGGGCCGGAAAGAGATTTGGGCCGGGAAAGGAAGTAGGCTGGTTGGCCGAGAGGAAAAAGAAGGAGGGGCATAGATGAACTGGGCCAAGAGTTGGAGGGGGAAAAGCGAACTCGACAGAAAACAACTATTCTAAACATCAAACAAATTCAAATTAAATTCGAATTAAACAGAATTTAAATTCCAACTTAATTGAACAGCAAGCGAAAGACAAATGCAACGGCATGAATGCATCAACAACTTATTTTGACTAAATTATTTAATATGATATTTAAATTGATAAAAGGCTAGAAATTCCAATTAAACCATAGAAAATTTATTTAGGCCTTAAATAAATTCTAGAAAATTCAGAAATTGCTACAATTTGATTGCGATGAATTTTAGGGTGTTAAATTTTGGCCACGGTGAAGGACGACACGCAGATCGAGTAGGCCTCCGACGTCTTGCGTAGGACAGTCGTCATCTATCGTGGTTGCTGATGGCCGCCATCACCACGCATCGCCGTCCTCGTCGCGGCGTCACCGTCTTTGCCGACCGCCAGAGCTAGGGAGGGGGCGCGTTGGGAGCGGCGGAGGGGTGAAGAGGGGGCACGGAGGGGGCGGCGGCAGCGACGCGGCTACGGGTACGGCTCCCGCCATCAGGGCGTGCAGAGCACATAGGAGAGAGGGCGGGACCGGGCGGTCAGAGGGGAGATGCGGAGTAGAGGGGCCGGTGGGGGAAGGGAGGGGATCCGCGTGAGGAGCCGCCGCTGGCCGCGTGGACCTGCACGACGCCACGGGAGGAGCCCCCGCCACCCGCCACGGAACCCGCGCCACCACAGGAGGAGCCGCCACCGCCCGGCGCGGGAGTATCATGCTGCCGCCGTGGGAGTAACCTCCAGGGATGGCGACCGGCGCAGGCATGCAGTCCGCGTGGACGACGGCGAGCACGCATCGCCGTCGTTGCCGTGGCGTCGTCGTCCTTGGCGGGCGCTGAGGCCGTGGAGGGGGCGCGTAGGGAGAGGCGGAGGTGCCAAGAGGGAGCGCGGAGGTGACGGCGGAGGGCGGCGGAGGGGCCGCGGAGGGCGGGGAGGCGGCGAGGGTGCGGAGAGGGGCCCGAGTCGAAGGAGAGCGGCGATTAATGGACGGCGAGGAAAATCTTCGGTTGGCAACAACGGGATGCATGTCTATCAACTGACCGTGTGGGGCCCTCGGCCTGAGCAGGACGCGGAGCTGTCGGCTTCTACTGATGGCCGCCGCGTGCCGAGCGTGGGCACGCGTCGCATGCGGACGGGGAGAGCAGCCGGATGTGGCAGGTATCCTTTTAGGGATGTGTTTGGCGTGGTAATGTAAATGGAAACGTAATCAGATCACAGAAGTATCGGCGGTGGAATGAATACTTGCTTGTTTTGTTTGGTTCCAAGGTGTAACGGTATGGAGCAGAGTAACGCCCCTGCTGCTTTGTTTCGCGAGAGGCAGCGTGATTTGTTTACGGCCACAGGGAGCGGTAACAGATTTGAATAGGGCCGCTATCCAGTACCGTGCGACCTGATTATACAGTCGGCGAAACAAACGCGTTTAACGGGATTGGATTGCGCTGTAATCTGATTACGGTCAAAAAAAACGCCCAACCAAACAGCATCTAGGAAGGTTGGCGCGCTGTCACCGCGCCCGTAGAGGAGGTGCGGCCTTTCTGTCTCAGCTCCTGCTGTGATGTAAATTTAATTTGTACTACTACTTAATTAGTTCTGAAAATATTGGAGTCCATAAAGGCGCTGGATAGCCTGTGCTGTCATTCTGACTTGCCTTTTAACGACAGCCGAACCAATGCATTAGAACACAAAAGTACTATTAAGTAATGCCAAAGTATAGAACCGGTAAAGGCTAAACAAAGATAGTTCAATTACATATGCAAATTATAGAACCCATATAATTGCATGTAGTGAGTTTCAGCAGCTTTTGCATAGGGCAATGAGCATTCGTAGTTGGCCGGCCTCCTTTTAAACTGATATCTGAAAATGAGCTAGCGTGTCATTTTCTTAATGTTTGGAAACAATTAAGCATGGGATGATATTGATGCTTTTGGTAAGGAAATAATATGAGGTAAAATTTTGTTGTATTATGTAATCTATATATTCATGCTAAATATCAGGAACCAAGATTACTGCCTCAGTTGTTAGAACACCAAAGAATTCAGAAAAAAGGGCGGAATGGAGAAGCCAGATAGAAAGACAATCATGTCTTTGAAGTAAAAAATAGTGTTGGCTACTGTAAAATAGTTTCAATACCTTGAGCCCAGCAGCCTCGTTGGGCCTTGTCGTTGAAGCACACTTGCTTGACAGATCTCTAGGAAAATCATGAGTGCACACTTTTGACAGACCTTGGTAAATATTTTCTGAAAATATGCAAACATTGATCAGAATTGGAAACAAAATGGAATGAACAATATTTGCAATCAACAATTTGGCTGATGAGAGCCAACTTATCCAATACAAACTGGGATGATGTTGGAAAACATTGCCCTTTATTATTTGTACAAAGATGTCATCTACCAAACCCAAAATGAAATATTCCGTTGAGAATTCAGCTATTCAACCATGAGGGTTAACCTTTTTGTGAAGAGCTAAGATGCAGGCTGATGCCACCAATCGAGGTAACGTCGGCATGGAGCAGGATTGCGGTGGCACCAAGGGTGTGCGGAGTGCAGACGAGGCGACGAATGAGCGGCGCTCGATTTAGTCCGTAGACAGGGACGTCAGCATGTGAGGACTCCGCGTGAGTCTTACGCGACCGCTGACGATGAGAACTGAAGCACACGCGTGAAGCAACCACGGTGGCGACCCTCACCACGCATCGCCAGCTTTGCCGCGGCGTCACCGTCTTTGCCGGCCGTCGGAGCTGGGAAGGGGACGTGTTGGGAGCGGCGGAGGGGCGAAGAGGGGGGGCGCGGAGGGGGCGGCGGCCCCCGCCGGTGTGAGCGCCGGCGGCAGCGACGACGCGGCCACGGCTCCAGCCATCAGGGCGTGCAGAAGACATATGAGAGAGGGCGGGACAGGTCGGAGGGGAGATATGGAGGAGAGGGGCAAGTGGGGGAAGGGAGGGGGGCCCGTGTGAGAAGCCGCCGTCGTTCGCCTGGACCCGCACGGTGCCACGGGAGGAGCCCCCGCCACCCGCTGCGTGAGGAGACGCCACCGCCCGACGCGGGAGTAACCTCAGGGGATGGCGACCGGCGCGGACATGCAGTCGGCATGGACGATGGCGAGCACGCCGTCGTTGTCGCGGCGTCGGCGTCCTTGCCGGCCGTCGGGGCTGTGGAAGAGGCGCGTAGGGAGGGGCGGAGGGGCCAAGAGGGAGCGCGGAGGGGACGGCGGAGGTGCCGCGGAGGGCGGGGAGGCGGCGCAGGGTACGGAAAGGGGGCCGAGTCGAATGAGAACGGTGATTAATGAGCGGCGAGGAAAATCTTTCCTTGGCAACGACGAGGCGCTTGCCTATCTGGTGGTCGCGTGGGCCGCCCCTAAGCAGCATGCGGAGCGGTTGGCTCCTACCGATGGCCGCCGCGTGCCGAGCGTGGGCACTAGGGATGGCAATGGGTCGGGTCGGGTGCGGTGGAGCAAAACACAATCAATTACAAGATCTGTCACATTTAGCCACGCCCACCCATTATAAGACACACAGGTGAATTTCAGCACCCGCACCCGCGGGGCACCGTAGGGTGGCGGGTGCCCATTGGGTTCTCTACATGACAAATAAAAATAACATATACCGGCACATAACCAAGTAAAATAGGTTCCAAATATTCACATAATATTAATTAGAGTTGCAAACTTGCAGTTCCATAAAAGAACACACCCATTACATTTTTATAGATCAACAACACAACCACACAAGTAGCAATCATCAATCAACAGAAGTACAAAACCATATTTAAGTTGTAGGTTCTATCCATTCATCCATGCTCCAGCCTGTCATCCAGTCTCCAGCCACCCATCCATAGTAAATTAGAGAGCCGGACTGATTTCATGATTCATATGATTATGGACCTCTTAAGAAAACTAGAAAACTCTTGTTATTTTGGGGCCCATGGGTCACCCACGGGTGAAATTCTACACCCACACCCGCTTCAGTATGAATCGGGTCAGATGTAGACCCATAGGTGAGATTTTGCACCCACACACAATGGGTGCGAAACCCGCGGGCACCGCACCCGTGGGTCCGACTGCCATCCCTAGTGGGCACGCATCGCCTGCGGACGGAGAAAGTGGCCGGATGATATCTTTCCCACTACCGAACAAATCGCTAGTGACATGTCATTTCTCGCTGGCTCTATCCACTTCACATCAGGGGAAAAATATCCGGTGAAAACTGACTCAGTGCAACCTTGGAATCCGAACCATCATCGTCGGATCCGAAACATCCTATCTAGGATGTAAACGGATCACTAATATCGTGTTTGTTTTCACATTTTCTTTCGGATTCGGTATCAAACACGAATATCTGCCGGATATAGATACGAATATGGATGGTCTCAGTTCCGAATACAAATAGATATGTATCCAATACGAGATGAGTCGAATACAGACAACATTGGTCACGAATATTTTCTCGGATATTGAATAAAAACAATAACCATATATATTCACTCCACAGAGCCTAGATTCTAACTAGTTTATATTGATATAATCAAATTAACAGTAGATGACATGCCATTTACCAAGTCCAAATACATAGATACATAGCAAAGATTTATAGACAAGCAAATAGAGTCTTTTGGGTGATTATACGACATGCTACGGTATATACGATATAAATAAAGCACTAATTAACACATGTCTAACATATATTTGGTAATTGAACGAAACATCAAGTGGCATGGAAGGGATATAAATGAACAAATAATATACGCTCAACTTAGATGTCTAACTAAAAAATGTGAATCTAAATATTATATTAGATAGAAAAATGCTTTGGAAAAAACCACAACTGACATCATTGTATGGTTTTATTAAAATAATATACTTAAATAAAATTCAAATAACTTCAAATGGAACACCCATAGATAGATTATATTTTTTAAAAAATGGTGCTAATTTCATATTCTTCTAATTTCATACAATTAGTTATCAATTTTAGAGATTAAATCTGATTTCTATTAATATACAACTATCCGAATCAAATATCCGGCTGGACTATCCAAATTATCCGACCGGATATCTGATATCCGATCGGATATTGATGGATAATGATATTTTCTTGATGAAAGACGGATAATGATCTTCCTATATTCGAAGCAGGTCCGCAGCTCGGTGATGGCAATGTCCCCCTCCGCCACCGTCACGGTAAGCAGGTCGATAGCCTCGCCCTGGGTCTTTAAATGGGCCTCAGCCGCAGCAAGATCCGAGTCCCGCGGCTGCAGCTGCCCCCGGGCTTCAGCGAGGGCGGCGTGGTCCTGTTGAAGTTTGCCCTCGAGCGCGGCCAGCGCCTAGGTCCGCCGGTGGGACCTCGTCTGCTGTTTCCACAGCGAGGGCCCTCTCGCGGTCGCGCTCCCCCTCAGCATGGGCCAAACCTCCCTCAGCCGATGCACCTCGACGTGTGCATTAGCGAGCTCGGCGACCTTTTGGCCATCCATCTCCCTCAAATTCTGCCATTGATGCGACAGGCAAAGGTAAGAAAAAGAGGAAGGCAGAAAACACACAACGAATTTAGCAGTTAGATTACTTACCAGGTGGGCGTCCAAGCCTCGACCGAGGTGGAGCTCGAGGACTTGCTTCAGGGCCTCCTAGATCATGGTCCCCAGGGCCTGCTGCTCCTCCCACAGGAGACGCTCAGCTCCAGCGGCCCCAGCCAGACTGGGGGGACGCCACGCCGTCCGAGCCCCTGGTTGCGCCAGGCCTCTGTTGGCGGTCATTACAGTATGAATCCAACCACCAACTCTCGGGAATAAAAGAGGTTTTATGTAACATTTCATGCATTTAGGTTTTACTTCTAATAAAGTTCCACGAGTTTTGGTCAGTGTCTCATTTGTAGGGATCGAGTCGGAAAAAGCCCGTTAAGGGGGGTAAAACTCCGGTTCGGCCGAAACCTTCCGGTTTCTGACCGAACCACCCCCCTTAACCATCATGCAAGCACACGAGGTGTTGTCCACGTTAGCGATGACGATGCGATGACCGTGCAAGCCACGTGGAGTCCTGCCACGTCATTCCATGGGCCAAATTCATCGAAGAACACTAGGACAAGCTAGCCAGGAGGCCCAGGAAGAAGAGGCGGTGCACGGGGGCGGCCCTGGGCCAGAAGCCCAGTTCGGCTGAACTGTAGGGCTTCGGCCGAACCGCCCCCAGCACCCAAAACCGCCTCCAGGGATGCATCAAGGCCGTAGAAGGTTAAGGCGGTTGTATCCGACGTTCAGCCGAACTGGATGAGTTCGGCCGAACCCATCCAGTTCGGCCGAACTGGCCGGTAACCGCCACAATGTCCCGTGGCAGTTACTCCACTCAACCGCCCTTTGGTGCTATAAATGGAGGTGTGCATGGCTCATTTCAACACACACCAAGCCAAGGAGCTCTCATTTCCACTTCTCTCTAGTAGAGTTAGGATAGTTTAGTTGGGAGTTAGAGTCGAGTCGAGCTTTGCCTCGGTGGTTCCGGAGTCGTCTTCAGAAGCTCTGGTACAAGCTCTTGTATCTTTTCCTTTTCCTTTTGTAAGACTTGAGTTATCAATATAATTATCTTTATCATCTTGCCTTTGTCATTTCTAGCTTGCTTCTACTTTATTCTAGTACTTTATTCTAGTATTGCAGACGGGGTATCTACTTGGATGTACAAGGCCTTCCCTGCATGATTAGTATGGAACGAACCACGAGACGGCTTACCCCGTCTTATGGTTATCAATAAAGTAGAAGCAAGCTATAAATGACAAAGGCAAGATGATAAAGATAATTATATTGATAACTCAAGTCTTACAAAAGGAAAAGGAAAAGATACAAGAGCTTATACCAGAGCTTCTGAAGACGACTCCGGAACCTCCGAGGCAAAGCTCGACTCGACTCTAACTCCCAACTAATCTATCCTAACTCTACTAGAGAGAAGTGGAAATGAGAGCTCCTTGGCTTGGTGTGTGTTGAAATGAGCCGTGGACACCTCCATTTATAGCACCAAAGGGCGGTTGAGTGGAGTAACCGCCACGGGACATTGTGGCGGTTACCAGCCAGTTCGGGTTCGGCCGAACGTCGGATTCAACCACCTTAACCTTCTACGGCCTTGATGCATCCCTGGAGGCGGTTTTGGGTGCTGGGGGCGGTTTAGCCGGAGCCCTACAGTTCGGCCGAACTGGGCTTCTGGCCCAGGGCCGCCCCCATGCACCGCCTCTGCTTCCTGAGCCTTTTGGCTAGCTTGTCCTGGTGTTCTTCGGTGAATTTGGCCCATGGAATGACGTGGCGGGAGTCCATGTGGCTTGCACGGTCATAGCATCGTCATCGCTGACGTGGACGACACCTCGTGTGCTTGCATGATGGTTAAAGGGGGTGGTTCGGTCGGAAACCGGAAGGTTTCGGCCGAACCGGAGTTTTACCCCCGTTAACGGGCTTTTTCCGACTCGGTCCCTGCAAATGAGACACTCACCAAAACTCGTGGAACTTTATTAGAAGTAAAACCTAAATGCATGAAATGTTACATAAAACCTCTTTTATTCCTGAGAGTTGGTGGTCGGATTCATACCGTAACGACCGCCAACAGTGGCAGGTCTTGCCATAGACTAGTTGATATGGGGTCATTCCTATGGGTGTTTTATAGGCCGTACGGTATGCCCAGAGTGCATCTAGGAGCTTGTCCTTCCAGTGTTTGCCCATCTCATTCACGGTCTTTTGCATAATGTTTTTGATTTGTTTGTTTGAGGTTTCTGCTTGACCGCTAGTCTGGGGGTGATAGGGTGTAGCTATGTTGTGCTGCACCCCCAAGCATGAGAGATACCTACGGAAAGCTGCATCTATAAAGTGGGAGCCCCCGTCGCTGATGACTATCCTAGGGACGCCAAAACGAGGGAAGATAACTTTGTGGAACATTCGTCTTGCGCTCCTGGAGTCAGCGGCCACACATGGCAAGGCTTCCACCCACTTAGAGACATAGTCTACCGCCACTAAAATGAATTTGCAGCCCTCTGAGTTCGGGAAAGGACCCATGAAGTCCACTCCCCAAACATCAAAGATTTCTACTTGGAGATTGCTGGTGAGTGGCATTGCGTCTCTAGTGTTTATGTTTCCATGTGTTCTGACAGCGTGGGCATCACATGATAAATGCTTTAGCATCTTCATACATGCTGGGCTAGTAAAATCCACACTGCCAGACTTTAGCATTGGTCTGGAATGCGCCATAGTGGCCTCTGTATGGGGCTGCATGATACCTTTCCAGGATCTTATATGCCTCATGTGTAGGTACGCATCTTCTGAGGAGTCCGTCACTACATATCCTGAATAGGTATGAGTCGTCCCAGAGATGGAGTCGGCTCTCATAAGCCAGTCTCTTCTTAGTTTCTCCTGGTGGGACGTATCCTATCACCATGTAGTTCACTATGTTGGCATACCACAGATCAATGGTGGTGACCTTGAAGAGCGTGTCATCCCGTAAATAATCAGTAATTGGAAGATCGGATGGGACTTGCATTCGAGACAAGTGGTCAGCCACTGAGTTCTCTACTCCTTTCTTATCCCTTATTTCAATGTCGAACTCTTGGAGTAGGAGGATCCAGCGGATGAGTCTCGGTTTCGCATCCTTTTTTGTGAGAAGGTACTTCAGAGCGGTGTGGTCTGAATAGACTATGACCTTGGCCCCTACTAGGTAGGATCGGAATTTGTCTATAGCAAACACGACCGCTAAGAGTTCCTTCTCCGTGGTTGCGTAGTTGAGCTGGGGGCCAGTAAGCGTTTTGCTAGCATATGAGATAGTATAATGCTACTTGTCCTTAGCTTGGCCCAACACAGCTCCTACGGCAAAATCGCTCACATCACACATGATTTCAAATGGGATGCTCCAGTCAGAAGGCTGGATGATGGGAGCAGTAATGAGTGCTTTTCTTGAGAGTGTGAAAGGTTGCATAGCACTCTTTATCGAAAAGGAAAGGATCGTCCTTGGCTAAGAGATTTGTCAAAGGCCTGGAGATCAGGGAGAAGTTTTTGATGAAACGCCTATAGAATCCGGCATGGCCAAGGAAACTACGGATCCCCTTAATGTTGGTGGGAGGTGGAAGTTGCTCAATGACCTCTATCTTCACTCTATCTACTTTGATTCCATGTTTCGACACCCTATGTCCTAAGACAATCCCTTCTCTCACCATGAAGTGGCACTTTTCCTAGTTCAGGACGAGGTGCTTTTCTTGGCATCTTTGGAGGACCTTGTCTAGATTTTTCAGACACTCGGTAAAGGTCTTCCCATAAACTGAGAAATCATCCACGAACACTTCCATAATCTCTTCGATCATATCAGAGAAGATGGACATCATGCAACGTTGAAAAGAGGCGGGTGCATTACATAGCCCGAAAGACATCCGTTGATAGGCATACGTCCCATAGGGGCATGTGAACGTGGTTTTACTCTGGTCGTCTGGATGGATTGAGATTTGATGATATTCAGAGTAACAGTCAAGGAAGCATAGAAAGAGTGTTTTGCTAACCGTTCAAGCATCTCGTCTATGAATGGAAGGGGGAAATGGTCTCTCTTGGTGGCCTTGTTGAGTCGACGATAGTCGATACACATACGCCAACCAGTGATGGTGCGCTGTGGGATGAGCTCATTCTTATCATTGCGCACAACCGCCATTCCTCCCTTCTTAGGAACAACTTGAATAGGACTAACCCATTCACGATTAGGGACAAGATAAATGATCCCTACGTGAAGGAGTTTGAGAACTTCCTTTTTTACGACCTCCCTCATGGCATTGTTCAACCGTCTTTGAGGTTCCCGAGACGGTGTCAGTTCAGAATCGATTGGGATACGATGGGTACAGAGGTTAGGACTGATTCCTTTAAGATCTTGGAGTGAATATCCTTAGACCGCTCGATTCTTCTCCAGGATAGTTAGCAATTGTTGGGTTTCTAAGTCGGATAGCTTGTCACTAATAATCACTGGAGTTTGCTTGTCCCCGAGGAGGAAAGCGTACTTTAATCCAGTAGGAAGAGGTTTCAGCTCGATTGGAGATGGTTTTGGAGTTTCAGTTGGATTGAGCTTGATTGGAGGTTGAGTTTCCTCTTCCCCCGTAAAGAATTGGATGTCTTCCTCTTGGATGGTAGGCTCTAAGTCCGTCAAGGCTGTTGACATGACCTCCTCCATAGGATCAGGATCAGGATCTATCTCTATTGGGGTGTTCAGAGAATGAGAGTAAGAGACAGAGACAAGTTCTTTTCCGATCCTAAGCTCTACTAGCTGATTCATTGGTGCTTTTTCTAGTATTTTCAAAATTGGCCTCCCGATAAAGATAGAATGAGTGGAATTTTTGGGTAGGTCAAAGATATGGAAATCCAGGAACAGTTTAGGGTCGCTAATTTGAACGGGTGTGACCCGCAAGATCCCCAAACAGTCAAGGATTCTTCCCGATGTGAACCTTAAGCATTTCTGAGATGATGACCATGGTTCATCAGGGAATCGGGCTCGCACCAAAGAGCTAGTGATTATGTTGATTTCGAGGCTCGGGTCGTACCCGATTTCCTTGTCTATGCCCGTGACTTCGCAAAATATCCTTCGGATCCTTTTGGGCATTTTAATGACCTCGGTCGAGGCTTCAGCCTCTTCTAGCCAATCCTGACTCATGATAGCAGAGAGACGTCCTAAGTACTCTCTCTGATATTCAGGTTCTTCCTTGTTGGGAGGTTGATCTTTTTGCTCTACAAGTTGTTCCAATGGGAAACTTGCTACACTCCCGATGTCATCGAATAGATCATCGTCAAAATCATAGGGAGTGGTGTAGAGTAGATCATAATAGTCCTGACTAGAGTATGGTTGTGGTTTGAGATGAGCTTCGGGTTCTAATGGAATGGAGGAGCTGATTGATTTAGATTGTGGGTGTATAGGCTCTTCAGGTTCAGGCTCAGGTTGCTTCTCTTCATCGGGGAATTCATCATAGATTCCAGTGTAGGGAGTGTCATCCAAGATACGATCCAGAATTACCCTCGCTTCACTAGGAATCAGATGAGAGAACGACCCTCCTGAAGCGGAGTTCAAGAAAGTGGTGGCTACGGGACAGAGGCCAAGGCTGAAGTGTTGTAGAACAACAGGTTCTGGAAGGCTTAGGTCCAGTCCTGAGGCCAAAATTTGCTTGAAACGAGCCCACGCAGCTCCTAACGATTCTCCTTCTAATTGTTTAAAGGTGAGAATTTCGATTCGGAGGCTGGCTACCTTGGAAGCTTGGAAGAAATTTAGGCAGAATTTCTCTCTAAGGGTTTCCCAACTCCCTTCCATATTTCTGACAGCTAGAGAGTACCATTTGTTTGCTCCTCCCGTCAATAAGCGTCTCTTGTGTCATGCCCGCAATGACGAGACACAAACAGAGTTGCTCAAACTCGTTCAAATGCGCGTATGGACTCTCAGCATTTGTTCCTGAGAACGTTTGCTCTCGAACCATGGCTATGAAGCCGGGACGCAACTCATAGCCGGGTGTGAGGATGGGATGTGATGATGGTGGTGGCTCCAAACAATCGCCCTTTGGAGCCGAATGTTGACGTAAGGTAAGAGTGGAATCCATATGGATGGTGGATGATGAGGACACACGAACAACTTGGGTTCGGAATCAGAACAGCTACCATTCCCCGGCAACGGCGCCAGAAAGCTTGTTGGCACTCCTTACGGCTTACAGATAAATGCGCAAGCGGACGGATACCGGTGTAGCTTTCACCCGGGAGTATTCAAAGGTATCGATTTCCACGGAAAATGAGAAGTGAACTAATTCTAAACTAAGTTGTTCAAGGGTAATGGATGGAGTGGATGAAATGGATGAAGGGGATGACAACAACAAAGAGGGAAGAGAAGCGATGAGAGGGTAGAGACGGCATGAGTCTGGTAGAAGCACTCTACTGATTAACTGAGCGGGTGAGAAGGTACAACTAGATACTTGCTTCGGGACAGCAGAACCTACCACACACAGAAAGGGATGAGAGAGGGGTATGATCTATCATGCACTAGGGGCTACAAAGGCCGTATAGGGCTGTCACCACCTAACGACTACCACCTCCACAGACTCAGGGGCAAACTAAGTTAGCCTCACGTCTAGGCACCGCGCCTACACTAGTCAACTAATCCTTATCTCCTATAGAAAGATAAGCATCCAAGCTAAGCAACCAGTATACAATTATACCAATCAACTAAGCATTGAATGAAGAACCATCAAGCATATAGAAGTAAGAACTGAATGCTCAATTAATCAGAGAGAGATACAAGAGTTACCAGACACAACCCGGATGTCACTCGAAGCTGAGCCGCATCCGTAGACGTACAACGGGAAGAGGGGCCGACACTCTGGCTCCTATCCGGGACGCTCACCTCTCCTCTCTCCCTATCTTCTAAGTATGAAAGTGGCAGAGCTTCGCTAAAAGAACTCTCTGTCTTGTGTTGTGTATTTTGTAGGTGAAGGGAAGCCTCCATTTATAGTGGCCAGGGACGGTGGGAGGTGGAGCAGCGGCCAAGGCAACCCAAGGCGGTGCCGGGCTGATTCGGCCGAATCTCCCGGTTTGGCCGAACCTAGGATTTCGGCTGAATTGCCACATTGCACCGCCTTGGTGCTGAGGCGGTGCAGCTCTTGGGGGCGGTTCGGCCGAATTGGGCCATTCGGCTGAACTGGGCTTGTGGCCCAGGAGTGCTTCCTTGTGCAACCTCTCCCTCCTGGTCCTTCTGGGCTGCGTCATCTGGATGTACTTCGTGTTGTCTTGGCCCAGAGGTGACGTGGTGGTGGTCCACTCGGCATGCTCGGTTGTCGCTGACGTGGATGGCCTTCCAGTTGTGCTCCGTGTCAGGTACGACTAAGGGGGGTCCGGCCGAATCGTGTCGTTCGGCCGAATTGATCAATTCCGACACCTGTAGCCCGTATTTCTCCATTTTGTACCTACACAATGGATAATCATCAAAACTCATGGAAATTGTTCATTGTGTCCTATAACTATGATGTGTGATTCCATTGTGTTTATTTTATACTCGGTTGTAGGTCAAAAAGCAGGCCATAACGATCGCCAACAACAAGGTACTCTCAAGCAACCTGGGCAGCATTTATAGGCAAAGGGGTAGGCCCCTGGTTCGGCCGAATTGCCCTGGTTCGGCCGCACTAGGCTTTGTGGCCTGAGCACTCCACGTGAGTGCAGCACCCACCAACCTTCAATTACACGCATAATTGATGTAGTCAGCACTAGAGTAAGGTCACTTTGGTGGCATTTGATAGGTAAGATGCAAATTTGACATGACCAAAGTGGAATTTAGTGGAGTCACTCCCATGCTGCCATGTTTGTAATAAAATTGAGTGTGTGCAACCATGTAAAGTGGGGTGGACACTTTTTGTACTGGTTGGTGGTGAAAAGACATAAATGGAGCAGTTTGGAGAAGGGTAAAAATGATGGGAATTGCAAAATGAACCCAATTCAATTAAAATTCAGCACATTCTCCATTTATTTTTACCATGCTTGCAATTTTTTACTCTCTTTCAAATTAATTGCACAAGTGATTCACATGGGACTAGGGTTCCCGATCTTCCGTCAGGCGATGGATAACTCGTTTTGGGCGGAGCACGACACACCGATCCGGCTTCAAGTCAGCAAACTCGAACCCTGCAATCTCAGCACCATAACTCCTCTAGTTATCAACCGTGTCACAACCCGATTGACCTTGCCAAGAAGGCTAATCCCTGCTTGCGAAATGAAGAACACAAGCAAGAACTCGAAAGAAGCTGCTCTCAATATGAAGTGACACTGCAGATGTATGATTAAGCATAAAGTTGGGGTTCTACAAACCGATAACGGCGAAACTGTTCTCGACAGATTAATCTAAGCAAAACCCAAAACCCTAATGTTGTGGCGGCTACTGATTATATGAGGGTTGGGGCATGCACAACCCCCGAACCATGTCCATAATGGACCCCAATACGATACACGGGCCAACGGCCCAAAAGATGGCGGCGTAGCACCCTGGCAGATTCTGGACGTCCACTTGTTTTGACAATTTCCGAGGACTCAGAAGTAATTTTGAGGTGGGCCCCATTTCATTGGAAAGCTTATCTCCTTAGCTTTCCAAGCATATGTAGAACGTCAAAAACTGAGCCAGTATGCGACCTAGGCGACGAATTTAGTGTGGGCTGCTCCTGGACTCCGAGGCGGACTCGGACTTGAGTTTCTTTGGGCCTCCACCTTGGGGACTCGAATCGGATTAGCCTTGGGCCTTCTTCTTGACTTGGAAAACCTTGTTGGTCTCCTTCTTCTCCACCCCATGCACCCCTCATGGACATATGTATGGGTGTCATGTCCTCATCATCCTCCCCTTCTTGACGAAAAGCCGTCCTCGGCGTCGTTTGTGCTCTAAGATGGCCCTGCACAACACGAAGAAACACGAGGTTGTGGAAAATATGGGAACTAAGAATATTGTGGGGAGTGACATGACCATATTTGCAATCTCTCAAAGCATCTTCTCCTATAGAGTTATCGGCAAATACGTAGGCTCCTTGATCGAAACGCACACGATCTTTTTCAATACTATCCCGCAAAAGATTAGCACTAACCAAACACAATACAGGCATAGATGGTTGCATAACCACTAGTATCTGTTCAATACAAGAAAAATCAGCACTAGCACACATAGGTAACAGCCAACAATGCTCCCCTTCTTGAAAGTGAACCCGATTTGTTATAGTAAAACTAGATAGACGATCTAGTTGATCACAATCTTGTACATCAAAAGGAGATTTCAGATTTGCATAAATATAGACTCGATGCACCATATACTCTCCTTTACAATTATATTTGCCAATAAAATGATATGTACAAGTAGACAAACATGGCAACTCAGCACATCTAAATTTCTCTTTCAAACCACTAAGAGCACATAAAGTATCAAACTCAACATAACCCAAAGTGTTTAAAGAAGATAATAATTTCAGTTCATCATATGCACAAGTAATCGACATAATAATATTATTTTCAGCACATGTATATTGTTTCAAATCAAAAGTATCATGCTCCTTCTCTACTTGTGACAAAGGTAATATAAGATAAGGTTCTAGTATAACATTATTTGCATCATTGGAGGGCAAATTCAGCACATCAAGAGAGCTTTTACCAGAAAATTTTACCTGTTCATGTTCTTTTGTATGGTCATTTTCATTATGTAAATGTTGCAAAGCATCAGTTCCAACAATAGGCAAAATGATATCTTCATTTTGTAAAAATTTAGATTTAGATGAATTTGTTGTCATTGAAAACAACCTATTCTTTTCTAAAAGGTTCACTTTTTCTTCTTTCCGCCCTTTGGAGATCAGCTTCTAAAATTTCAGCAATAGTCAAAGGTAGAAGTGTAATTTTTCTACTGTTGTACTTGAAGGAATATTTATTGCCAATATTTTTGTGTACCACATTATTTATATTAATCCAATGCGTGCCTAGCAACAAATGACATGCTTGCGTAGGTACTATGTCAAAATCAGCACTATCCTTATAAGAACCAATGCTAAATTCAATATGTGCAATTTCAGTTACTTTTATCTTATCATAAGAATTTACCCATTGCATGTAGTATGGATGTGGATGTGGCTTTGTGGTCAAACCAAGCTTCTCAACCAGCTCTAAGGTTGCAAGGTTGTTGCAACTTTCACCATCAATGATGACTCGGCAACGTCTCTCCATCACAACAAGAAAAATCTGGAATAAATTGTTGAATTGATTTTGCTCCGATTTCTCCATTTGAGAACTTAGTACTTCTCGAACAATCTCATCACTCCCTGCCATTGTTAGTACGTAGACAAGAGAAAACACAAAAGGTTATCCCTATCAACTACTATATGTGTGTCAGTGGAAACACTCTCTCACATGCTTTACTAAATTCTTACAAATGTTCTTACAAAAGCAAAACAGTGAATGGTATAACCGGTGGCTGGTTCGTGATACCTGTGAGGAAGTAGTACCAAGATTACAAGGGTCCTTCGCTGCACTGACCTGAAGTATATTTTGTGGAGCTCGAAAGGCCAAATATGTAGCAAGGAGTAGCAAATAACGAATACAGAATAGCAAAGTTCAATAAGTATCCAAAGCACAAGTCACAATTGCTAGCTCAGACGTGTCCTAGGCATAGCACAACAAGTTGGAACAAGAAACAATCGATAAAGCTCACAGAACAAGTAAAACAACACTCTATGTAATTGTTTTTAATCTTTTCAGCAATTTCTCTGTAGGACTAGTAGGAATTAAGATGTTTTAATTTTCTCAACTATTGTTTTTATATTTTTCTCTGAATAAGGATATCAAAAGCTCCAACCATAAAAATTTGCACCCATTTTTGAGGTGAGATGCGGCCTAGGGAATTTCAGGAACAATCTCTAAAAACCCTAAAACAACTTGATCAATTTTTTTTATTTATCTTCCTGATTTTTTTGAATTTTTTGACTCGAGCAAACAAGCCAGAGGCTAGTTTGGGTCACCTTTGAATGGAGTCACGTATCTGTTGTAAAAATTTGATCCAAACGGAGCACCGAGTGAAAAGTTATGCCTGTTTTATGGAAGGTATCTCAAATTATGTTTTCCAAAGGCACGAAAAATAGCAGCGGCTAGGGTAAACTTCCTCCTAGTGTCTGCGGCAGCAAGCAATAGCTATTCACCGGATGAAACAAGGATCAAGTATGCAATGCAAAGGCGATCAAAGCGGCCCGCAACCTATCTAGGGCTTGCACGGCGAGAGTTCACACAAGGCGGCTAGCAAGGCAAATCAAGTAATGTGGTGGCTCGAATTGTTGTATGGCTAAACGTGGATGGGATAGCGGCGGAAACAAACGAATCACAGCAATGTGCGATGGAACTACGACACGAACACAACTAAAACCAGCAATGAGACTTGACCACGGACACAAACTTAACAAAGCGAAAATGAATTGAAATTGCAAAGGCTAAAAGGGGTACTAGGACAGCGGAATACAACAACAAATATTTTTGTAGGGCTATTTTCTATACTATAGGACGAAGGCAAAAGGACAAACCTGACGGTAAACCTGTCTCTGGATACCACTTGATGGGGACTAGGGTTCCCGATCTTCCGTCAGGCGATGGATAACTCATTTTGGGCGGAGCACGACACACCGATCCGGCTTGAAGTCAGCAAACTCGAACCCTCCAATCTTAGCACCACGACTCCTCTAGTTATCAACCGTGTCACAACCCGATTGACCTCGCCAAGAAGGCTAATCCCTGCCTGTGAAACAAAGAACACAAGCAAGAACTCGAAAGAAGCAGCTCTCAATATGAAGTGAAACTGCAGATGTATGATTAAGCATAAAGTTGGGGTTCTACAAACCGATTATGGCGAAACTGTTCTCGACAGATTAATCTAAGCAAAACCCGAAACCCTAATCTGGTGGCAGCTACTAATTATATGAGGGTTGGGGCGTGCACAACCCCCTAACCACATCCATAATGGACCCCAACACGATACAAGGGCCAACGGCCCAAACGATGGC
The DNA here is from genome assembly GCA_033239725.1 of Echinochloa phyllopogon. NCBI lineage: Eukaryota > Viridiplantae > Streptophyta > Magnoliopsida > Poales > Poaceae > Echinochloa > Echinochloa phyllopogon. The sequence goes on along the minus strand of BTCW01000015.1, from coordinate 12,703,936 downwards.
GGCGTAGCACCCTAGAAGATTCTGGACGTCCACTTGTTTTGACGATTTCTGAGGACTCAGAAGGAATTTTGAGGTGGGACCCATGTCATTGGAAATCTTATCTCCTTAGCTTTCCAAGCATATGTAGAACGTCAAAAACCGAGCCCGTATGCGACCTGGGCGACGAATTTAGTGCGGGCTGCTCCTGGACTCCGAGGCGGACTCGAACTTGAGTTTCTTTGGACCTCCACCTTGGGGACTCGAATCGGATTAGCCTTGGGCCTTCTTCTTGACTTGGAAAATCTTGTTGGTCTCCTTCTTCTCCACCCTATGCACCCCTCATGGACATATGTATGGGTGTCATGTCCTCATCAGGAAATATGCAAATGCAATGATGGAAATTAAAAATTTGAAAGGGAAACATGAGATACAGACCGGTTTTCCTCGCGACAAGAGCTTGTGTTTAAAGTCCCGCTAACGGGACACCTCCTGTCCTGAGTGATTTTTTGTCATCGTCCGATCCCGGAGTGGGTGGTTCGGACGATGCAACCTTCTTCCGCCACACCTTCTTGATTTTCTTCGGTGTCGGTAGTGGTGGAATCGGCTCCTCGGGTGAATTCCTAAGGGCTTATTCCTCCTTATATCTCTTTATGAGGAGGTCTATCTCCTTTCTGCTCTTTGGTCCTGTCAGCTCATCCCATTTGAACTGCTCTCCACCAAGTATTTCCAGCTCTCCGTTGAGGAGTGCTTTTAGGAAACACTCAACGCTTCTCTGCTTTGGTGTGAGAGAGTTTGCCTTCTGCTACTCCCGTGGTCAAAACTTGAAAGAGATTGGCATTCCGTTGATATGGAACGAGATTTTTCTCGCATCCATATCAATTCTAGTCCGAGCAGTGTTCAAGAATGGCCGGCCCAACACAAGCGAAAATGAGTAATCGTTCCCCGTCTCGAGGACAACGAAGTCCGTAGGGACATAATATCCCCAGATCCGGAATGACACATTTTCAATCACTTCCTCATGGTAGCGGATTGTCGAGCCCGCAAGTTGTACCTGGGCATTTGTAGTAGACAAAGTGGAGTAGTGTAATTTCTTAAACAATACCTTAGACATGATGTTGACGCTGGCTCCTAGATCGCAGAGTGCATCATCAATGCGACGATTCCAAATCGTGGACTGAATGATGGGCACCCCAGGATCTTCCTTCCTTTTCGGAGGGGTCTTCATGATCGCCTTTTTGGCGGCTTTTGGCAGGTGTTTCATTCTTAGTATTTGTACTTCAACATATGAGATTTCACTTGCATGGTTAACATGGAATGAACTACGAGATGTCTTACCCCGTCTCGTAGTAACGACCTTAACTATTTCAGTGGAAGGTTCGAGTTGGCCCGGAATCTTCCCTGATTCAGCAACAGGTACAGCGACAACTAATTTAACAACTTGAGTTTCTATCATTTTATTGAAGCTCAATTGACTTTTCAAAGCAGAAGAGAATGATTCAAATCTCGAGTCTATGCTTTCTAGGATTTTGTCATTAGTAACAGGCGTTTTACTAATATTTTCATTGATTTGACCTTGGCCTAGCACGAGATCTCTAAGTGAAGGCTAATTATTAAAATTACTGGAATTGAAATTGTTACCTTGTTGTGGTCTCTCAAATGAGACATTTGGGCTTGAATTGCAGCCTTGATTGCCGTAGTTGTTCAGACGGTACCCATTGTTGTTGTTGGAGTTGTTGATGTAGTGGGCATCTTCTCGCGTTTGGGGCAGTCATTCCCCGAATGGCCAGCGTTGCCACAGACCTCGCACGTCATGCGAGAGTCCATGGCTTGCACCGTTTCTTGAGCAGGGGCCTCCAGCTTCGTCATCAGGAGGTCCATGTTGGCAGCGAGCATGTCGAGAGCTTCAGCTTGGTGAACTTCTCGGGACCATGGTTGAGTGCGTTCATCGCCCCAACCTTGATTTTCCACCATCTTCTTGATGAGGGCCTTTGCTCGGTTCTCCTCAAGCAAGAAGAAGGCACCTCCAGCAGCAGCATCCAAATACTCACGGGCAAAGCTCTTAAGCCCATGGTAAAAGGTTTGAATAATGAACCAATTTTGCATACCATGGCGAGGACAAGCAGATATATAGTCCTGGAGGCATTCCCATGCATCCGGGATGGTTTCATCTTTTAACTGCTGAAAGCTAGCAATTTTATTCCGGAGGCCGTTGGTTTTCCCAACCAGAAAGAAATTAAGCAAAAATGCACTAGTGCACTTATCCTATGAATCTACAGCTTCGCGATTAGCATAGAACCATTGCTTCGCCTAACCCAATAATGAGAAAGGAAATAAACGAAGGCGAATAGCATCAATACTTACTCCGTAGATGGTGAAGGTGTTCCAGATCTCCACGAAGTGCTGAAGATGTGCATTCGCATCCTTGTGAGGCTTGCCATAGAATAGGCTAGCCTGAACCATGTTGATGAGGGCCGGCTTGAGCTCAAAGTTGCCATCTCCGACTGGCGGAGTTGGTCCGACATGCACGTTCTCGCTCGATGGAGCGGCGAACTCATGGATCGTCTTGCTGGCCATCCTTGATGTAGATGCTGTGTCGATGATGGGAAAGACTGGGCTCGTCGGAATGAGTTGCTTCTGAGGAGGTACGATACGAGATCGAACTCTCCTCACAAGTGACTCAGGATTATCTTGATAGTTTGACGGTAGTTGGAAACCAGTCATGCACTACTCTACTTCACATAAGACCAACGAAGAGAGCGAGGATAAACCCACTTGAGTAGCGGTATACTCAACTATGATAGCTCGAGATAAAAGAAGTATCTAGCCAATTGCTTCCTCGGCAATGGTGCCAAAAATGCTTGTTGGCACTTCTTACGATCCAATATTAGGATTGTGAATCCCGATACTGGGGTAAGGAGTGTTTCTGTGGTAAAATAAATAAATATTGTGCAAGCGCACAAAATGACCGCTGTAGCACTTCACCAGGGAGTAATCCGAGGCATCATAATTTATATTTCCGCAGGGAAGCTTTGGCAAGAGTACTAGCAAACAGATATTTGAAACTAACAGAGAAGGGTACACTATGAGACAAGACGGGGGGACAACCGTAATGATAGGAGTGAAGACCATGACACACGGCTCAAGGACAGCTCAGATAAGATAAAGAGAAGTACTAGCAAGCTGGGAGGACAACAAGACGAGAAAAGGATTCCTTGGTACTTGTCTATATGGGTTACTCAAGTAAAGAGATACAGTAGCTGAGAAAAAGCTCCGACAAGTCAAGGATAACTCTACTACCTTAGCTTTGGGACAACAGAGCCGGTGACACGCAGAAAGGGATGAGAAGCCGTTCCACCAACCCTGCACTCTGGGATCCTATGGACCAATCCAGGCATGATGGAATACGTAGGCCGTATAGGGCTATCACCACCTAATGGCTACCACCTCCATGCCAGCTCGGGAATAAACTAAGGTCACTACCTAGTCTAGGTACCATACCTACACTAGACAACGACTACTTACTCCGCTAGCAGAAGCAAGCAATCCCGTCAATACCCTAGTGACAATTCACCAAAAGTATTGAGCAGAAACGAAGAACCCACTAAGGCAAAGACTTAAACAAGAGCTGAAAGAACTAAGATCACAACAACTATAGTCTAAACATGTAATACTTGCAACTAGAATAAAGTAGAGGCAAGATATAAATAACTCAGACAAGATGACAAAGATAAACTATATTGATAACTTAGAGTCTACAAAAGAAATGGAAAAGATACAAGAGCTAATACCAGAGCTTCTGAAGATGACTGCGGAACCTCCTAGGCACAGCTCGACTCGACTCTAACTCCTAACTAAACTATCCTAACTCTACTAGAATAAGAATTGGAGCTCCTTGGCTTGAGTGTGTATTGATACGGAGCTTGGACTGTCGAATTTGAAGTTGGGGAGGTCGGTTGAGGAGGAGTACCGGCCAAGGGAGCCATGGGACCCCCAGCTGATTTGGGCAAACTCCCCGGGTTCGGCCGAACCAAGTCGGTTCGACCGAACCACAGGATGCACTGTCGTCACATCCAGATTTACACAGAAACCCGAATGCGGCCATATGTGTTCCTAGGAAGTCATAGTACACATATAGCAAACTAGTATGATAAACAGAGAACATATGCTTGAATAAATATTTGAATAATTAGAGTTTTACATTAGAGTGCAACAAAAATAAACTAACCAATACAGCAAAAGACTAATAACTCTCAAACTAAGCGGAGTCGCAATCCACAGGGACTGTAATTGGGGGAACGCAACTCAGTAGTACGGCAGATCTTCTGGAATCTCAGCAGCAGACTCATGCACATCCCAATCTGTTACCCATCCGGGATTTTGTTGAATAATAGCAAGTGTAATTAAAACATTTACTTAGCAAGTATAGCACGGGTGTATGAAGGCTCAAAGTAAGGCTAGACACGGCTAAACTACATTAGCATTTTTAGTTGGTTCATTTTAATATTATCCAAGTTACTACATGTGAATAGAACCCAGTTGCAACCTAATTAATAAAGTATAAGTGACATTAAGCATAAATAAACATCATCTTCTAATAAAAAAGGATCCAGGCCGCTCGTGACCCTGAGCAAGGCTATCATGATAGATTTACACTCTGTAGAGGTTTTGCCCTTTACCCACGAGTCGCGGAAAAGTTCAAAGGAACTTTGCACCCAACCAGGCAACCATCACACTTCCAAGGTATGACTGCATAGGGATGCTACGAGGCTTTTCACAAGACACCCTAACAAGACAGTGGCCGATTATGGTACAGCATAGGCAGCATGGCCCAGGCACCGAGATTGACGTACGCCTACGGAGTCACACCATAGGGGGGTCAATGGCGTCCAGAGCGCGGGCATTGCACCGAACAATGCGTAACGTGTGGAGTTCCCCATCGCAGGGATTCCCAGCATGGGACTGTGCCTCACGGGGGCATAGCCGACGGATTTCCCGTCCTCGGTGGATCAAGACATACTCTCACCCATGTTTCCCACAACGCCGTCAGCCCCGTCGGTAACCACTGACAAGCTAGAGACGTACATGCTACTTGACCAAGACCAGAGCCATAATAGTTCTACCAGTGGTGACAGGCTCCTGGGTTGCCGCTTTAAGAACCGAACCTTACGGAGAGACACTAGAACAAAGCACGAAGCACATGCTCTAGCTCCCTAAACCAAGTTGCTAAAAAGCATGTTTTATCATCATGTTGAAGTGAACCATTAAGTCAAATTTAACAATTAAACAATGGTGATAGTAGCTGCGCGTAGCAAAGATTCTACCTAAATGCATAAACCCAAGGTAATCAAAGGACAGGATAATCAAAACTAGGTATAGCCTTAATGGTACATCAATTCAGACACATGCATGTATGAACTAAATGATTACAGGGTGGATAGGTAGCAAGGATTGTCCGTGCTGTAACTTGCCTTCCTCAAAGTGCTGCTGCTTGTCCTGCTCCTGAAAGTCCTCATCATACTCGAACTCCAATGCAAACAGCTCACCGACTGGACACGAATCACCACACAAGCCAATACATGCAAACAAAAGTATTCTATTAGAACAGTACACCAAACAATAGAAACAGAACAAAATAAGGTTTTAAAACTAATCCATGCTTCCCTACAAACACGTGAGCGCAAGAATCACACTAATCGGAGCAAAAACGAGAAAGTTACGGCGTTTCTAAGGTTCGGGAACTTGCTGGCAAGGTTTAAAAACTTCCAAGGACCTATTCATGAAAAACCGAGGATCTATACGCAATTTCATATAAAAACCCGAGGGCTAACGTGCAAAAAGGCAGGGGCTTTTCTATGAAAAAGTATAGACTAAACGAATATGGTAGAAAGTTACAAGATTCGCTGAGGGTCTTACTGAAAATCTTGAGGCAAAAAACGACGGAAGGCTCGGCGCGACGACGAGATGAAGAATGGACAGTAGTGGAATATATGGTGGACGAAGACTACCTTAGGGAATCCCAAGAAAAAGGGCCTCCCTGTAAAGGAGTCGATGGTGTGCCTTTTCTAGAGGAGAGATGGTTCGTATATATAGGGAGAAAACCTCTCACTTCCAGGTTCATTAGCAATATGGGACTAAAGGTGGGTTGCCCCATTCCAATGCGAATGGGCTTTGAAATTTGGCCCAATAAAGTGATGAGATGGATTTGGCCTAAAATTGGATCAACTTTGGGCCAAGGCTGGTCTACTAAGATTTAGGGTTATTTTAATTTTTGGAAAAATTATTTTTCTCGGTATAAAATAATTCAAGATAAGTCCAGAATTGATATTAAAACCATGAAAAATATTCTGAAAATTTTAAAAATCCTAGAAAAAATTTTAGAGATAGAGTTGGACATGTTGAACCCAAATATTGTATTTGGAGCTCACGAAAAGGATCTTAGAATGTTTCAAAAATTGGAATTTTCTCTAGAGAAAATAAGATTAATTTCCAGAAAAAATCTAGAAAATTCCCATTAGGCTCCTAAACGTATATTTGAAAACTTTACACACATAAAACCACTAAATGCAACCGGCATGAATGCAAAGCACTCAATATTATAACCTATGTTATTCTATTTTGAATTATTTTTCTGTATTAATTCCCTGTTAATTGTATAAAGCTTGGAAAATTTTAGAAAATTGAGAAAATCATTGTATTAATTATGCTGACAAATCACATCCCAAAATCCAAAAATTCTGGGGTGTGACAACTGCGTCCACTCCTGGATGCCCTGGATTGCTTCTGGGAGGTGGTGTTGTGCTGGGGGCGGTTCAGCTGAACCGCCACAGTTCGGCCGAACTGAGCTTTTGGCCCAGCAGCGCCCCGCAGCACCATCTCTCCCTCCTGGACTTCTTGGGCTGCTCTTCCTTGGTGTACTTCGTGTATTTTTGGTTCAGGGATAAGGCCCACGTGTCCTGTACGATCGTCGCTTGGTCACTGTTGACATGGACGACCTTCCGTTTGTGCTTTGCTTCGTGTACGGCTAAGGGGGTAGCCCGTCGAATCGTGTCGTTCGGCCGAATCAGTCAATTCTGACCCCCGTTTCGCGTATTTGTCGATAATGTACCTGCACAAGTGATGCACACCAAAACTCGTGGAACTTTATTAGAAATAAACCTAAGTGCACGAAATGTCACATAAAACCTCTTTTATTCATGAGTATTGATGGTCGAAAATGGGATGTAATTACTGTCAACACGCCTCCACCCCCTTAACTGCCTCGCCCCGTTACCCCCTCCTCGCCTGCGCGCGTCAATGGCACTAATGGCCATTCAAGGCCGAGAAGCCGCCGGCCCAATTCCCTCCCCTCAAAGCTCCCTCTCCCCTACAAAAACCACCCTGAGCTCCCCCTGCCTCATCTTTGCCAACCCAACACACCACCACCGCTTGTACTCACCTCTCCCGGCGCCAATTTGATCCGCCCCGTCATGTCACACCCGGATTTTCACAAAAACCCGAATGCGGCCATATGTGTGCCCATGAAGTCTTAGTACACATATAGAGAATAAATATGATGAACAGAGAACATATGCTCGAATAAATTCTTCATTAAATAAAGTTTTACATCAGAGTGCTTCATAAATAAAATAACCAATAGCAGCGGAAGACTAATAAACTCTCAAACTAATGAAGCCGCAATCCACAGGGACTCTGACAAGGAGATCACAACTCAGTAGTACGGCAAATCTTCTGGAAACTCAGCAGCAAACTCATGCACAGCCCAATCTATTTACTCGTCCGGGATTTTGCTGAATAAAATGACAAGTGTAAGTAAACATTTACTTAGCAAGTATAGCACTGTTATGAAGGCTCAAAATAAGGCTAGACACGGCTTAACTGCATTAGCATTTTTAGTTGGTTTATTTTAACATTATCCAAGTTACTAAAGTGAATGAAACCCAGTTGCAACCCAATTAATAAAGTATAAGTGACATTAAGCATTAATAAAAATCATCTTCTAATAAAAGCATCCAGGCCGCTCGGGACCCTGAGCAAGGCTATCAAGATAGATTTTACACTCTGCAGAGGTTTCGCCCTTTACCCACCAGTCGCGTAAAAGTTCAAAAGAACTTTGCACCCAACCACGCACAATAACACTTCCGAGGTGTGATTGCATAGGGATGCTACAAGGTTTTTCACAAGACACCCTAACAAGACAGTAGCCGCTAAGGTACAATAAGGTGGTGAGACTCTAGGCACCGAGATTGACTTACGCTTACGGAGTCACACCATAAGGGGTTCAATGGCATCTAGAGCGCGGGTATCACACCCAACAATGCGCAACGTGCGGAGTTCCCCATCGCAAGAACTCCCAACATGGGACTGGGTCTAACGAGACCTAGCCGACGGGGCTACCGTCCTCGGTGGAACCAAGAAACACCGTGTGCCATACTTCCCATAACGCCATCGGCCCCACCGGTAACCACTGGAAAGCTAGAGACGTACAAGCTACTTAACCAAGACCAGAGCCATAGTAGTTCTAGCGGTGGCGACAGGCTCCTGGGTTGCCGCTTTAAGAACCGGACTTTATGGAGAGACACTAGAACAAAGCACGAAGCACATGCTCTTGTTCCCTAAACCAAGTTGCTAAAAAGCAAGTTTTACCATTACTGTTGAAGTGAACCATTAAGTCAAAATTAACAGTTAAATAATGGTGATAGTAGCTGCGCATAGCAAAATCTACCCATATGCATAAACACAAGGTAAACAAGGATATGATATTCAAAACTAGGTAGAACCTTAATGGTACATCAAATTAGACAGATGCATTTATGAAATAATTTAATACAAGGTGAGTAGGTAGCAAGGATTGTCCGTGCTATAACTTGCCTTCCTCAAAGGGCGGCTGCTGCTGTTGCTGTGAGTCCTGTCCCTGGAAGTCCTCCTCGTACTCGAAGTCCAACGCGAAAGGCTCACCGACTGGACACGAATCACCACACAAACATGCACGTAAACCAATACATGTAAACAAATAATAATCTATTAGAACAGTACACTAAACAATAGAAACAATACAAATAAAGGTTCTAGAAATAATCTACACTTTACTACGAACACATGAGCACAAAAATCACATTAATCGGAGCTAAAATGGAAAAGATATGAGTTTTCTAAGTTCTCAGGACCTGCAGGCACGTTTTAAAAGTTTTCAGGGGCTTATTTGAAAGAAATCAGGGACCTAAACATAATTACGCATTAAAACACGAGGGCTTACGCGCAAAAGTTATAGACTCGGACCGCGGTTTCTAATATTGAAAAGCTCAGGGGGTTAAACGAAGAAAACATGACCTAACTGTAAATATTTTTGTACGGGGGATGGACCGCGGGTTAATTCAAGTAGAGCTGAGGGACTCTTTAACAAAAAGGTCGGGTTGACCGTTACGGGAAAGGTTTGACCCGGGGTGGGGACGCACGGGGGCCGTCGGATCTGGATCTAACGATCCCGATCAGCGGGGCGATGGAGCTGCCGGCGGTGGGAGGGATTCGCGGCGGCGCCACTCGGCAGAGGCGGCGAGCTCGCCGGAGTTCGACCGAAGTCGAGCTAGGGGGCTCCAAATGGTGCGCAGACGGGCTCAACGGCATTAGTGGAACATGGCGAGTCCACCAGGGTGGATCAAGGCGGCAGTGGGGTGGCGCAGCGGCCGGACGTCGATGGACCGCGGCGAGGCTCGTCGGCGAGAGGGGAAATGGGTGTTACGGGGGAAGAGGGAGAGCGGGAAGTGGCCGAGTGAATTCCTTACCCTTGCGCGAAGCTCCTGGCGGGCTCAATTCAGCCGGAGCGGCGCTGTGGCGGCCAGTTGACGATGGCTGACGCTCGGATGGGGAATGGCTGCGTGGGGAGCTAGGGTGAAGGGGCGTTGCTGGGGCTCAGGGGCTCAGGGAGGGTCGGTGAGGGCTGGGGGTGCGTGGGGCGGCTTTTATAGGCCTGGGGGTGCTGGGCGTGCTGATCCTGACGATCGGCGGCGGCCAACGGGGGATCAGAGGTTTCCAATCAGGGAAAGGGGTCGGTTTCCAAGTGGGAAGCGGCAGGGAAACTTCCAGGAAGCTTTGTGCTGGGCCCACGGCGCGGGGTGGGCTCAGTTGGCCAGCAGAGGCGGCACGATGTGCGCCGGGGAGGAGGGAGGTGCGGGCGAGAGGCGGGGGTGAATCTGATAGGCGGGGCCCGTCTGTCGGTGGGAGGGAGAGAAGGAGGGGGCGCTGCGGGGTGGGCCGAGCGGGAGCTGTGGGCCGGCTCGGGGAGAACTAGGCCGAGTGGGAGCTGTGCGCACGAGTGGGCCGGGGCGAAGGGGAATGTGCTGGGCCGAACCAGGGGGGAGTAGAGGGGGTGAAAACGAGCCGAAGAGAAAGTTGTCACACCCGGATTTTCACAAAAACCCGAATGCGGCCATATGTGTGCCCAGGAAGTCATAGTACACATATAGCGAACAAATATGATAAACAGAGAACATATGCTGGAATAAATTCTTCATTAAATAAAATGTTTACATCAGTGTGTTTCATAAATGATCTAAACAATAACAGTGGAAGACTAATAAAACTCTCAACTAATGGAGCCCCAATCCACAGGGACTCTGATTGGGAGATCACAACTCAGTAGTACGATAAATCTTTTGGAAACTCAGCAGTAGACTCATGTCCAGCCCAATCTGTTTACCGATCCGGGATTTTGTTGAATAAAATAGCAAGTGTAAGTAAACAATTACTTAACAAGTATAGCACGGGTATGAAAGCTCAAGATAGGCTATACATGGCTTAACTGCATTAGCATTTTTAGTTGGTTCATTTTAACATTAACCAAATTACTACAAGTGAATAAATCCAGGATGTGACCCAATTAATAAAGTATAAGTGACATTAAACATAAATAAACATCATCTTCTAATAAAAAAGGATCCAGGCCGCTCGTGACCCTGAGGAAGGCTATCATGATAGATTATACACTCTGTAGAGGTTTCGCCCTTTACCCACCAGTCGCGTAAAAGTTCAAAGAACTTTGCACCCAACCACGCACATCAACACTTCCGAGGTGTGATTGCATAGGGACGCTACGAGGCTTTTCACAAGACACCCTAAAAAGACAGTGGCCACTAAGGTATAATAAGGTGGTGAGACTCTAGGCACCGAGATCGACGTACACCTACGGAGTCACACCATAGGGGGGTCGATGGCGTCTAGAGCCCGGGCATCGCACCCAACAATGCGCAACGTGCGGAGTTCGCCGTCGCAGGGACTCCCAACACGGGACTGGGTCTAACGAGACCTAGCCGACAGGGCTACCATCCTTGGTGGAATCAAGAAACACCTCGCGCCTTACTTCCCCTAACGCCATCGGCCCCACCGGTAACCACTGGCAAGCTAGAGACGTACAAGTTACTTGACCAAGACCAAAGCCATAATAGTTCCAGTGGTGGCGACAAGCTCCTGGGTTGCCGCTTTAAGAACCGGACCTTACGGAGAGACACTGGAGCAAAGCACACAGCACATGCCCCAGCTCCCTAAACCATGTTGCTAAAAAGCAAGTTTTATCATAAATGTTGAAGTGAACCATTAAGTCAAAATTAACAGTTAAATAATGGTGATAGTAGCTGCGCGTAGCAAAATCTACCCATATGCATAAACCCAAGATAATCAAAGGATAGAAGTAAACAAACTAGGTACAACCTTAATAGGACATCAAATTAGACACATGCATATGAAAGTAAATGTATGTAAAAAGCGTGCTATAACTTGCCTTCCTCGAAGGGCAGCTGCTGCTGCTGTTGTGGGTCCTGCTCCGAAATGTCTCCCACGTACTCGAAGTCCAACGCGAAAGGCTTACCGACTGGACACAAATCACCATACAAGCGAGCACACAAACCAATACATGCAAACAAATAATAATCTATTAGAACAGTACACCAAACAGTAGAAACAGTACAAAAAAGGTTCTAGAAATAATCTACGCTTCACTACGAACACATGAGCGCGAAAATCAAACTAATCGGAGCTAAAACAAAAAAGATATGGCTTTTCTAAGTTCTAGGGACCTACTGGCAATGTTTTAAAAGTTCCAGGGGCTAGTTTGTGAAAAACCAGGGTCCTAAACATAATTTCGTATAAAAACCCGAGGGCCTACACGTGAAAGTGCCTAGCTAGGACTGCGGGTTCTATTTTTGAAAAGATCAGGGGGTTTTCTGTGAAGAATAGGACTTAGGTGTAATTATTTTTGAACTGGGGGTGGACTGCAGGGCTCTTTAGCATAAATGCCAAGGCTAACCGTTTTTATCTGGTTTGACTCGGGGCGGGGATAGATCTGGGCCGTTGGATTGAGATCCAATGGCCAGGGATGGGTTCGGGGGAGGAGGGTCGCCGACGGGGGTCGACAGACGGCGGCGCCGCCACTTGGCGCGGTGGGGCTCATCGGAGAAGAGCCTATCTGGGGCTAGGGGTCACCAAATGGTGCGCGGTTAGGTCCTACATCATCAGGGGAGGGAGGCGAACTCACCCATGGGGATCACGGCGGCGGTGGGGCGATGGAGACGGCGGCCGGCGAGAGGCAGTGGCTCGGCGGCCCTGGAGAGTCGACGACGAGCGATTAGCTTAGGCTGGGGGTGATGTGGTAGCAGGGGTGGCTCGGGAAGCTTCCATACCTCGAGGGGAAGCTCCTGAGGGTGCCCTCATCGAGGGAACGGCACCGGCGGTGAGGTTCGATGGAGGCGGCCGAAGAGGGGCAGAATTGGGCGAGGGGAAGACTGCTGGAGGGCGTTTGAGGCTCTGTGGGGGTTGGCGAGGTGCTGGGGTGCATGGTGCTCGGCTTTTATAGCCCAGGCGAGGTGTGGGGGGCTAGGTGCTTGGGTGGCGCATATGTCGAGGATGGAAGGTGCGGTGGCGCGGAGGCTCGGACTTTCCAAGCGGGGCGGCGCCTACCAAGTGCAGCGTCGTGTAAAACAGGAAGCAGATCAGCGGGGAAAGAAAGGGGAGGCGCGGGGATGGCCCACGGGTGCGGAAAGGGAGCAGCGCGGTCGGGTGGTCCGGCGAGAATCGCGCCGGGGGGGGGAAGGGAGGCTCGGTGCGGGGATGGAGAGGAAACTGGCAGGCGGGGCCCGCGGAGCAGAGAGAGAGGAGAGAGGGAAGCGGGCCGCGTGCTGGGCCGGGGTTGCTGGGCCTGCTCGGGGAGAAGGCCCAAGTGGGAAAGAGGAGGGGGCGAGCTGGGCCGGGGAGGAAATAGGGAGGGAGTGGGTGTCGCTGGGCCGACTCGGGGAGACGGGCCCATGTGGAGGGGGTGGGTTGCGCTCAGAGAAAGAGGAGGGGGAGCAGAAGTAGACCCGAGGAAAAGTTTGAGGGGCGAAAGTGAACTCTGGGCTTTGCAACTTTTCTAGAGCTCCAAACAAGGTGATTCAAATTTGAATTTAAATAAATTTAAATTCTCGTTTGAATCACAAGCAATACAAAAATAAATGCACCAGCATGAATGCAACAAAAATATTTCTACAACTTATATTTGATTTTAATATTCATAAATAATTCATTTAACTTATATTAATTATGAACAAATTAAATAAAAGCGAATTAATTACTAAAAATTTTAAATAGGCAAATTTTGGGTGTTACAAACCTACCCCACTTAAGATGAATCTCGTCCTCAAGATTCGGATGTAGATGCGAAGAGTTATGGGTACTCGGTCTTGAGATCTTCTTCCCGTTCCCAGGTTGCTTCATCCTCCGATTGTCAGCTCTACTGTACCTTGCACATCCGGATGACTTTGTTCCTTGTCACCCTCTCAGACACCTCCAGAATTCTGATCGGATACTCCTTGTAAGTGAGGTCCTCTTGCACATTCAGCTCATCTATCGGGATCTGCTCTTCAGGCACCCGCAAACATTTCTTCAGCTGTGACACATGGAACACATCGTGCACTCCGGCCAATCTCTCAGGCAGTCCCAACTGATATGCCACTTCACCTTTCCTTTCAAGTATCTGGAAGGGTCCGATGTATCGAGGTGCTAACTTGCCCTTGACATTTAACCTCTTCACGCACCTCATCGGAGACACCTTGAGGTACACAAAATCTTCAATCTCGATACTGAGATCCCTCTGTCTGACATCAGCATAACTCTTCTGCCTGGACTGTGCAACCTTCAAATTCTGCCTGATCACTTGCACTTGGCGTTCTGCATCTCTGAGTATCTCAGGCCAAAAGACTTGGCTCTCTCTGGTCTGATTCCAGAACAGTGGTGTTCTGCACTTCCTGCCATACAAAGCCTCAAACGGTGCCATCTGCAGACTCTTCTGATAGCTGTTGTTGTATGATAAATCTGCATAGGGTAAACTCTTGTCCCAGCTAACACCATACTGCAGTGCACATGCTCTCAACATGTCCTCCAGAATCTAATTAGTTCGCCCTATCTGTCCATCTGTCTGGGGGTGATAAGCTGAGCTAAACTGCAACTTAGTATCCATGGACTCATGCAGCTTCTGCCATAAGTGTGAAGTGAACTGAGTACCACGATCAGACACTATCCGCTTGGGCACTCCATGCAAATACACAATCCTCTCCATGTACAACTCTGCCAGTCTGGCTACGGTGTAGGTGGTCTTCACTGGAAGAAAGTGGGCCACTTTAGTTAAGCGATCGACAATCACCCAAATGGAGTCAAATCCTCGATGTGTGCGGGGTAGACCAGTGATGAAGTCCATGCCAACTTCTTCCCATTTCCATTCCGGTATCTTCAAGGGCTGGAGTAATCCGGCTGGCCTCTGATGTTCAGCCTTAACTCTCTGACAAGTGTCACATTGTGCCACATGTGTCGCCACATCACGCTTCAATCTGTACCCCCAGAATCTTTCTTTGATGTCTTGGTACATCTTGGTGCTTCCTAGGTGGATCGAGTATGCCGAATCATGCGCTTCTCTTAGGATAGTGTCCTTGATTTGCGCTCTATCGGGCACACATATCCTCTTCCCGTGCCACAAGGTTCCTTGATCATCCACTCGGAAACCAGGGGCCTTTCCTAGGGCAACATTCTCCACAATCTCCTTGATCTTTTCATCACCAAGCTGTCCCTTCCGGATCTCCTGTTCAAGAGTCGATTCTACCGTCATCTCTGTGATGCTGGTCACGAACCCCAGACTCATCTTCTCAAATTCCCGGCTGGGTTCTTCAGACAGATAATGGCCGGTGATCTTGTTCACATAGCTTCTCCTGCTAAGAGCATCTGCCACCAAGTTTGCCTTGCCAGGGTGGTAATGGATCTCCATATCATAGTCCTTGATCAACTCCAACCATCAGCGTTGCCTCATATTCAGCTCTGACTGAGTTAAGCCATACTTCAGGCTCTTGTGATCAGTGTAGATGTCACAATTGTGCCCAATCAGGTAATGCCTCCAAATCTTCAAAGCATGCACCACAGCTGCCAACTCTAGATCATGTGTCGGATAGTTCTGCTCATGCTTCCGCAACTGTCTTGATGCATATGCCACGACTCTCCCTTCTTGCATAAGTACACACCCCAGTCCTAGACGGGATGCATTACAGTAGATGGAGAAGCTCTTGGCTATGTCGGTCAATACCAGTACAGGTGCTGTTGTCAGCCTCTTCTTCAACTCTTCGAAGCTAGTTTGGCACTCCAGTGCCCAGATGAACTTGGCATTTTTCTCCAATAACACCGTCATGGGTTTAGCAGTCTTGGGGAATCCTTCAATGAACCACCGATAATATCCGGCCATTCCAAGGAAACTCTTGATCTCGCTGACATCCCGAGGCGGGTTCCAGCTCAACACATCATTGACATTCTTCAGATCAACTGCTACTCCTCCATTGGACAGCACGTGTCCCAAGAATGCCACTTCATTCAGCCAGAACTCAAACTTGCTAAACTTGGCATATAGCTGATGTTCCCGGAGTCTCTGCATCACCATCCTCAAATGATCTTCATGTTCCTCTTCGTTCTTGGAGAAGACCAGAATGTCATCAATGAAAACCACCACGAACTTGTCAAGGTAGTCCATGAAGACACTAGTCATCAGGTACATGAAGTATGCAGGAGCATTGGTCAGTCCAAAGGACATAACCGTGAACTCATACAACCCATACCAAGTAGTGAAAGCCGTCTTGGGTATGTCCGACGACCGGATCCTCATCTGATGATAACCCGATCGAAGGTCTATCTTGGAGAACACACAAGCTCCCTTCAGCTGATCAAACAAATCATCAATCCTTGGCAGCGGGTACTTGTTCTTGACGGTCACTTCATTGAGGGCTCGATAGTCCACACACATCCTCTGTGTCCCATCCTTCTTGTCCACGAACAGTACTGGTGCTCCCCATGGTGAAGCACTAGGACGAATATACCCCTTGGCTAGCAAGGAGCTTAATTCCTCCTTCAATTTCTCTAGTTCCTTCACTCCCATTCTATATGGCCTTTTAGCTATAGGTGCAGTGTCAGGTTTAAGTTCAATAATGAATTCAACTTTGCGTTCCGGGGGCATACCTGGCAATTCCTCAGGAAACACATTCGGGAACTCGCTCACCACCCTGATGTCGGCGGGAGCTGCACCATCAGCTTGATTGACTTGATTGTGCTCCAATGGACTGGCTGCCTGGTACTCCACCTTATCTCTGGACTGGATCACTGCATCATATCTGGCTAGCCAACTCATAACCAGAATCAGGTCGAAACCAATAGCTCCAGGATGATCGAAGTCTACCCCCCTTATGGTGACAGTAACACGGGGACATCGTAAAGTGGCGCGTTGTTCCCCTCCTGGTGAGCTAACTAGCATAGCATTCTTCATGGGCAGTAAAGCCAATTAATTACTAAAAATTTTCAATAGGCAAATTTTGGGTGTTACAAAAGTTTGAGGGGAAAAAGTGGACTCAGGCTAAAATAACTTTTCTAAGTGTCAAACAAGTGCAAATTAAATTCAAATTTAAACAGAATTTAAATTCCAACTTAACTTACTATCAAACAAAAACACAGCGCAGCAGCGTGGATGCAACAAAAATATTTCTACAACTTATATTTGATTTTAATATTCATAAATAATTTATTTAGCCTATATTAATTATGAACAATTTAAATAAAAGCCAATAAATTACTAAAAATTTTAAATAGGCTATTTTTGGGTGTTACAAACCTACCCCCCTTAAGATGAATCTCGTCCTCGAGATTCGGAAGTAGATGCGAAGAGCTGTGGGTACTCGGCCTTGAGATCTTCTTCCCTTTCCCATGTTGCTTCATCCTCCGAATGATGGCTCCACTATATCTTGCACATCCGGATGACCTTGTTTCTTGTCACCCTCTCAGACACCTCCAGAATCCTGACTGGATACTCCTCGTAAGTGAGATCTTCTTGCACATTCAGCTCATCTATCGGGATCTACTCTTCGGGCACCTGCAAACATTTCTTCAGCTGAAACACATGGAACCCATCATGCACTCCGGCCAATTTCTCGGGCAGTCCCAACTGATATGCCACTTCGCCTTTCCTTTCAAGTATCTGGAAAGGTTCAATGTATCGAGGTGCTAGCTTTCCCTTGACATTAAATCTCTTTACGTCTCTCATCGGTGACACCTTGAGGTACACAAAATCTCCAACCTCAAAACTAAGATCCCTCCGTCTGACATTAGCATAACTCTTCTGCCTGGACTGTGCCACCTTCAAGTTCTGCCTGATCACTTGCACTTGGCGCTCTGCCTCTTCGAGTATCTCAGGCCCAAAGACTTGACTCTCTCCAGTGAGATTCCAGAACAGTGGTGTTCTGCACTTCCTGCCGTATAGAGCCTCGAACGGTGCCATCTGCAGACTCTTCTGATAGCTGTTGTTGTACGAGAATTCTGCATAGGGTAAACTCTTGTCCTAGCTAACACCATAATGCAGAGCACATGCCCTCAACATGTCCTCCAGAATCGGATTAGTCCGCTCTGTCTGTCCATTTGTCTGGGGGTGGTAAGCTGAACTAAACTGCAACTTAGTGTCCATTGACTCATGCAACTTCTACCAGAAATGTGAAGTGAACTGAATACCACGGTCAGACACTATCCGCTTTAGCACTCCATGCAAACACACAATCCTCTCCATGTATAGCTCTGCTAGTCTGGCTCTGGTGTAAGTGGCCTTCCCTGGAAGAAAGTGTGTCACTTTGGTCAAGCGATCCACAATCACCCAAATGGAGTCAAATCCTCGCTGAGTGCGGGGTAGACCCATTATGAAGTACATACCAATTTCTTCCCATTTCCATTCTGGTATCTTCAAGGGCTAGAGTAATCCGGCTGGCCTCTAATGTTCAGCTTTGACTCTCTGACATGTGTCACATAGAGCCATATATGTTGCCACATCACGCTTCAATCCGTACCACCAGAATCGCTCTTTGATGTCTTGGTACATATTTGTACTTCCCGGGTGGATCGAGTATGCCGAATCATGTGCTTCTCTTAGGATCGTGTCCTTGATCTGCGCCATGTCGGGTACACATATCCTCTTCCCGTGCCACAAGGTTCCATGTTCATCCACTCGGAATCTAGGGGCCTTCCGTAGGGCAACATTCTCCACAATCTCCTTGATCTTCTCATCCTCCAATTGACCCTTCCGGATTTCCTGCTCCAGAGTCAGTTCCACTACCATCTCTATAATGATGGCCACGAATCCCAGGCTCATTCTCTGAAACTCTAGACTGAGCTCTTCCGACAGACAATGTCCGGTGACCTTGTTCACATAGCTCCTCCTGCTCAGAGCATCTGCCACCAAGTTAGCCTTCCCTGGGTGGTAGTGAATCTCCAGATCATAGTCCTTGATCAACTCCAACCATCGGCGCTGCCTCCTATTCAGGTCCAACTGAGTGAAGACGTACTTGAGGCTCTTGTGATCGGTGTAGATGTCACATTTGTGTCCAATCAAGTAGTGCCTCCAAATTTTCAAAGCATGTATTACAACTGCCAACTCCAGGTCGTGCGTCGGGTAGTTCTGCTCATGCTTCCTCAATTGTCTTGATGCATACGCCACGACTCTCCCATCCTGCATGAGTACACACCCCAGTCCTGGACGGGATGCATCACAGTAGATGGAGAAGCTCTTGGCTATGTCGGGCAAAATTAGCACATGTGTTGTTGTTAGCCTCTTCTTCAATTCTTCGAAGCTGGTTTGGCACTCCTCAGTCCAGACAAACTTGGCATTTTTCTCCAATAACTCTGTCAGGGGTTTAGCAATCTTGGAGAATCCTTCTATGAATCGTCGATAATATCCGGTCATCCCAAGGAAACTACTGATCTCGCTGACATCCCGAGGCAGGTTCCAGCTCAACACATCATTAACCTTCTTCAGATCGACTGCCACTCCTCCATTGGATAGCACGTGTCCCAAGAATGCCACTTCTTTCAACCAGAACTCACACTTGCTCAACTTGGCATATAGCTGATGTTCCCGGAGTATCTGCATCACCAGTCTCAAATGATCTTCATGTTTCACTTCATTCTTGGAGAAGACTAGTATGCCATCAATGAACACCACCACGAACTTGTCAAGGTAGTCCATGAACACACTATTCATTAGGTACATGAAGTATGCAGGAGCATTGGTCAGCCCAAAGGACATAACTGTGAACTCGTACAACCCGTACCTTGTAGTGAAAGCCGTCTTGGGTATGTATGACGACCGGATTCTCATCTGATGATAACCCAATCGAAGATCTATCTTGGAGAATACACAAGCTCCCTTCAGCTGATCAAACTGATCACCAATTCTTGGCAGCGGATACTTGTTCTTGACGGCCACTTGATTGAGGGCTCGATAGTCCACACACATCCTCTGTGTCCCATCCTTCTTGTCCACAAATAGCACTGGTGCTCCCCATGGTGAAGCACTAGGACGAATATACCCCTTGGCTAGCAAGGAGCTTAATTCCTCCTTATGTTTTTCTAGCTCCTTCACTCCCATTCTGTATGGCCTTTTAGCTATAGGTGTAGTTCCAGGTTTTAGTTCAATAATGAATTCAACTTCGCGTTCCGGGGGCATACCTGGCAATTCCTCAGGGAACACATCCGAGAACTCGCTCACCACCTTGATGTCCTCAGGAGCTGCACCATCAGCTTGATTGACTTGATTATGCTCTAATGGACTGGCTGCCTAGTACTCCACCTTATCTCCGGACTCTGCCATCAGTTGTACAGTCCTCTTGGCGCTCTGGATCACTGCATCATATCTGGCTAGCCAGCTCATACCCAGAATCAGGTCAAAACCAATAGACTCCAGGACTATCGGACATACCTCGAAGTCTACCCCCCTTATGGTGACGGTAACACAGGGACAACGTAAAGTGGCGCGCTGCTCCCCTCCTAGTGAGCTAACTAGCATAGCATTCTTCATGGGCAGTAATGCCACTAAGTTCTTTTTCACAAAAGCAGCAGATATGAAAGCATGCGTAGCTCTAGAATCAAACAAAATAGTCGCAGGTTGGAGTTGACAGGGAACGTACCCACGACCACATCAGTAGCTCCCTCAACGGTCTCCGCCTAGTGTAGTTGAGCTTGCCTCTGGTGGAGTTCTACGGAGCATGGTTTGCCTGGCCCTGTTGCTGATTCTACGGTAGTCCAGCCCTCTGATTGTTGTTCTGGCCGGCGGCGTTCTGGGTCTTCTTGGGCAGACATTGGCAAAGTGTCCCTGCTCTCCATAGTGGTAGCAGACCCTAGGGCCCACTGATGTGTTGTTGACGGGGTTAGGGCGCTGAACGGGACCCTTCTACACCGGGTTGCGCTAAGCTGGAGCATTCTGTAAGAGTCGCTGCTGGTGTGGCGCCTGGGGGTACTGGGGGCGCTGCTAGTACTGACCACGGTTGAGCGAGCCAGGCTGCCTCTGGAAGCGCTGCTGGCTCCCCATATGCTAACTTCCTTGAGAAGGAATGAAACGGGGGCGACTGCTGCGCCCGATCTGCTGGCCCTGGAACTTCCTCTTCTTCTCCTCCATCTCACGGCGCTTGTGTTCTAGCATCAAAGCGCCGTCCACCAGTTCCTGGAAGTTGGGGAACCTGGTGCACATTAGCTGGTAGTGTAGTGCATCCTGCAAGTCATCGTGGAACCTGGTCTGCTTCTTCTTTTCGGTGTCCATGTCCTCCAGAGCATAGCGGGCCAGCTCGATGAACTTGTCATGGTAAGCGGTGACACTCATCCCTTCTTGCCTCAGTACCAGGAAATCCTTCTTCTTTAGGGTCATCAAGGCTTCTGGCACATGGTGGGAGCGGAAGCTGCTATGGAACTCCTGCCAAGTGATCCGAGTACGGTCTACGTGAGCATACTGGTACGAGTCCCACCAGTCCAATGCTGGTCCCTGGAGCTGTCCTCCGGCATACAACACCTTCTCCCAGTCATTGCACTGCGCGATGTCGAGTTGTCTCTCCACCGCCTTGAGCCAGTCATCTGCCTGCAGGGGGGTCGCTGGCCTTGCTGAAGGTGGGAGGACGTCCCTTCAGGAATTCACCCCTCTTGTCCCAGGGTGGCACGTTGTGCTAAGGTGGCAGATTCTGCTAGTTCTGCTGCATCATCACCATCGTCTAAGCCATCTGCTGCATCAGCTGGGTCTGCGTGTGCATCATCTGCTCAATGGTGGGAGGTGGTGGCAGCAGTGGCACTCCGCTGGCACCGGCATTGCTCCTTGTGTTCACCATCTATCATCAATAAGTAAGTCTCATAAAAACTCCGATGATTACGACTTCATATTTTTACTAGCTTGTTAGGATGGAGGGTTTGATGGAAAAAGAACAATAGAAATGAACACCCCCCCTCTATGTAATCACTACTGTCCTTAAACCTTAGTCCTGCATCTAGATGGTGGTAGACTTGCGTCTACGCCCATCACAATCATTACAAAAATCCAAATCAAGCATGAGCATAATGACAATCATTTCAAGCACCTAAAGACATGATTCACACAAGACTTGACTGAACTTGAGTTTTCGAAAAAGTGAAACTAGACATCTCATAACACATGATCATGGTGCGATCCTAAGGTTTAATTCAACCGTTCTAACTAGGCTGCGATCCTAAAGTCAACACGACTCTGATACCAATCTGTCACACCCGGATTTTCACAAAAACCCGAATGCGGCCATATGTGTGCCCTGGAAGTCTTAGTACACATACAACGAATAAATATGATAAACAGAGAACATATGCTTGAATAAATTATTCATTAAATAAAGTTTTACATCAGAGTGCTTCATAAATAAACTAACCAATAACAACGGAACACTAATAAACTCTCAAACTAAAGGAGCCGCAATCCACAGGGACTCTAACTGGGAGATCACAACTCAGTAGTACGACAAATCTTCTGGAAACTCAGCAGCAGACTCATGCACAACCCAATCTGTTTACCCGTCCGAGATTTTGTTGAATAAAATGACAAGTGTAAGTAAACATTTACTTAGCAAGTATAGCACGGTTATGAAGGCTCAAAATAAGGCTAGACACGGCTTAACTCCATTAGCATTTTTAGTTGATTCATTTTAACATTATCCAAGTTACTAAAGTGAATGAAACCCAGTTGCAACCCAATTAATAAAGTATAAGTGACATTAAACATAAATAAACATCATCTTCTAATTAAAAAGGATCCAGACCACTCGTGACCCTGAGCAAGGCTATCATGATAGATTTTACACTCTGCAGAGGTTTCGCCCTTTACCCACCAGTCGCGTAAAAGTTCAAAAGAACTTTGCACCCAACCACACACATCAACACTTCTGAGGTGTGATTGCATAGGGACGCTATGAGGTTTTTCACAAGACACCCTAACAAGACAGCAGCCGCTAAGGTACAATAAGGTGGTGAGACTCTAGGCACCATACAATAAGGTGGTGAGACTTACGCTTATGGAGTCACACCATAAGCGGTTCAATGACATCCAGAGCGCGGGCATCGCACCCATCAATGCGCAACGTGCGGAGTTCCCCATCGCAGGGACTCCCAACATGGGACTGGGTCTAACGAGACCCAGCTGACGGGGCTACCGTCCTCGGTGGAATCAAGAAACACCCCGTGCCTTACTTACCATAACGTCGTCGGCCCCACCGGTAACCACTGGCAAGCTAGAGACGTACAAGCTACTTAACCAAGACCAGAGCCATAATAGTTCTAGCGGTGGCGATAGGCTCCTAGGTTACCGGTTTAAGAACCGGACCTTATGGAGAGACACTAGAACAAAGTACGAAGCACATGCTCTAGTTCCCTAAACCAAGTTGCTAAAAAGCAAGTTTTATCATTACTGTTGAAGTGAACCATTAAGTCAAAATTAATAGTTAAATAATGGTGATAGTAGCTGCGCATAGCAAAATCTACCCATATGCATAAACCCAAGGTAAACAAGGATAGGATATTCAAAACTAGGTACAACCTTAATGGTACATCAAATTAGACACATGCATTTATAAAATAATTTAATACAAGGTGAGTAGGTAGCAAGGATTGTCCGTGGTATAACTTGCCTTCCTCAAAGGGCGGCTGCTGCTGCTGCTGCGAGTCCTATCCCTGGAAGTCCTCCTCGTACTAGAAGTCCAACGCGAAAGGATCACCGACTGGACACGAATCACCACACAAACATGCATGCAAACCAATACATGCAAACAAATAATAATCTATTAGAACAGTATACCAAACAATAGGAACAGTACAAATAAAGGTTATAGAATTAATCTACGCTTTGTTACGAACACATGAGCGCGAAAATCACACTAATCAGAGCTAAAACGGATTTAAAAAGTTATAGGGACCTACTGGCAAGTTTTAAAAATTTCTAGGTTCTTATTTGAAAGAAATCAGGGACCTAAAGATAACTACGCATTAAAACCTGAGGGCTTACGCGCAAAAGTTACTGACTCAGACCGCGGGTTCTAATATTTAAAAGCTCAGGGGGTTAAACGAAGAAAACAGGACCTAACTGTAAATATTTTTGTATGGGGGATGGACCGCGGGTTAATTCAAGAAGAGCCGAGGTACTCTTTCACAAAAAGGCCGGGCTGACCCTTACGGGAAAGGTTTGACACAGGGTGGGGATGCATGAGGGCTGTCGGATCTGGATCTAACAATCCCGATCGGCCGGGCAATGGAGCTACCGGCGGTGCGAGGGATTTGCGGCGGCGCCGCTCGGCAGAGGCGGCGAGCTCGCCGGAGTTCGACTGAACTCGAGCTAAGGGGCTCCAAATGGTGCGCGGACGGGATCTATGGCATCAGTGGAATATGGCGAGTCCACCAGGGTGGATCAAGGCGACAGTGGGGTGGCGCAGCGGCCGGACGTCGACAGACCGCGGTGAGGCTCGCTGGGGAGAGGGGGAATGGGTGTTAGGGTGAAGAGGGAGAGCGGGAAGTGGCCGGGTGAATTCCTTACCCTTGCGCGAAGCTCCTGGCGGGCTCAATTCCGCCGGAGCGGCGCTGTGGCGACCGGTCGACAGTGGCCGCCGCTCGGACGGGGAATGGTGGCACGGGGAGCTCGGGTGAAGGGGCGTTGCTGGGGCTCAGGGCCTCGAGAGGGTTGGTGAGGGCTGGGGGTGCGTGGGGCGGCTGATCCCGAGGATCGGCGGCGGCCGGCGGGAGATCGGACTATACACCAGCTGTTGATAAACTAATGTTAATTTGATTAATGCCAACATAAATATATATATTTTTTAATTTGTAAGTTTCTTAATTGAACATGACACACAAAACAAATCGATTAGACCCTCTCACAAGTTTCTACTTTTATAATTAAATATTAAATGGCTTAATCCTTATGAAATAATTTATCAATGAAATATGATTAGGTTTTACTTCACTTTATAAGTTAAATATAATTTGAATAACTTCAACATAGGGTATTTTCTCGCAATATCCTTTACTTATGTTTTCATAAATTAAAATTCACGCAGAATATAGTTGTCCTTTTTCATACATAATTTAATCCTTACGGTAGCTTTATCTTTTCAAGCGTAGCCCCGTTTTAAGCTTTTTTGTGCTATTGCATTCGTTGTAGCTAGTGCTACCTGGCAGTACGCTTTTCAAAACTATTTTGTTATTGCTTGGTGTATTGTTCTTAGTTGTACATGTGTGCTTGTTTGCAGTTGATTTGTTTACGTTGAGGAACGTTCAGAGCAGGTGGGAACCTTGGATTTGATTTTGGGGCAAGTGGATCCTTGATCATATCTTTTGCACCTATTTATTTTTATATCACATTGTCACATGTTATTTACATTTGCTTGCATTAGATGTCATAATTTGTTGGGAATCCTATGTTAGGTTGTTTTCTAGAATTTCATAATCATTTCTTGATGCCCTTAGAGGTTACCTATTTGGGTAGTTTTATTGCTTAGCTTTGCTCAACAATAGGTGGTTGGGTTAATTTAATCTTTTTAGAAACATGGAACTCTAGGCGGCTCAGGCAAGCGAGTTTGATGCTTGGTTTTTGAGGAAAGTTATGTTGGTTTTGCCTGAGCTGAGGTTAAGGTTTGATCTATGGAGCGACCACCCATGACAATAGTACGACCACAAGAACTATATGGGCAATGGTCTTGGCTATGTAGCTAGGGGAAATCGGGAAATCCAGTGGTCTGCGTTAAGCTGTTGGGGCTGAAGGGGATTCCAGCACGACACAATGATGGGTACCCAAACCCTGAGTGGGTTAATGCGCGCTGGTGAACCGAGTAACGGCTTCGTAGTGTACCCCGGCACGCACATCTCAAAAATGTGTGGGGTCTTGTAACCTCAGCTAAAAGGTATCACGACTCATGGTAAAAGTGTACAACCTCTGCAGAGTGTAAATCTGTTATAACAGTCGTGCTCACGGTGAAGAGTGGCCTGGACCCTGACATGGTGTCGGTGTCCAGATCGGCTGCCCGATACTAACTTGAACGAATGCGCTGCGACCACTCTCTCGATGGTTGGTGCGAAGGCTAACACAATGGCACGAGGTTTATCTTGGTTCCGGCCGCGGGGCCGTACGTCCAGCAAGAGGGGTGCACGCACTGTATTACTTTGCACCGGGGTGCCTGCAGTAGGGGTTTACAAGCAAGGTGGGAGAGGAGATAGAGTCCCCAAGTCCCAAGTGTGTCGGATGGTGGTGTCGTTGCTCTGGTCGCTTGTTACTGGCCTATCGTTGCCGGCTGTTGGCGGTCGTTACGGCACATTTTCGACCACCAATACTCGGGAATAAAAGAGGATATATGTGACATTCCATGTACTTAAGTTTATTTCTAACAGAGTTCCACGAGTTTTGGTGAGTTACACTTGTGCAGGTACAACAACGAGAAATACGTGCTATAGGGGTCGGAATTGACCGATTTGGCCAAACGACTCCGTTCGGCCGGTTACCCCCCTTAGCCGTACAGGACAACGGGACACGTCCACATCATCGATGACCAAGCAACAACCGTGAGTGACACGTGGACGACCGCCACCTCACTTCCGGGCCAAATCAACACGAAGGACATCAACCCAAGCCAGCCCAGGAGGTCCACAAGCAATAGGCGGTGCTAGGGAGGCCGGCCACGGGCCAAGCCCAGTTCGGCCGAACGCAAGCCTTCGGCCGAACCACCCCTAGCTGCCAAACCGACCAAGGGAGAGCATCTAAGCCATCCAGCATCCAAGGCGGTGGATCTGATGGTTCGGCCGAACTTTGTCGAACTTTGTAGTTCGGCCGAACCAATCCATTCGCCCCTGGATTCGGCCGAATTGGCCGGGCCACCGCCTCTCACTCCCTTGGCTGCTGCTCCACTCCCACCGACGTGTCAAGCTATAAATAGAGGAGTACTTCACTTGTTTCACACACACCAAGACAAGGAGCTCTCATTTCCACTTCTCTCTAGTAGAGTTAGGATAGTTTAGTTGGGAGTTAGAGTCGAGTCGAGCTTTGCCTCGGAGGTTCCGGAGTCGTCTTCAGAAGCTCTGGTATAAGCTCTTGTATCTTTTCCTTTTCCTTTTGCAAGGTTTGAGTTACCAATATAATTATCTTTATCATCTTTCCTTTGTCATTAATAGCTTGCTTCTACTTTATTCTAGTTGCATCTATATCGTGTTTAGACTATAGTCGGTTCTAGTTCTAGTGCTTCTAGTTCTTGTTTAAGTCTTTGTCTTAGTTGGTTCGTCGACTTAGCTCAATATTTGTCGGTGAACTGTCACCGGGGGTATTGACGGGTTGCTTGCTTTTGCTAGTGAAGTAAGTAGTCGTTGGTTAGTGTGGGTGTGGTACCCAGACTAGTCAGTGGCCTTGTTTTGCCCCGGTTCAATGAACATGTGGTAGCCATTAGGTGGTGACAGCCCTATACGGTCTTTGTTATCCACCTCGTTAGTCTCGGCCTGTAGGATCCCCCAGTGTGGAGCTGGTGGCACCCCTTCTCATCCTTTCTGTGTGTCACTAGTGTCCATTGTCCTGATGCTAAGACATTAGAGTTAACCTAGACCTTCCAGTGCTGGCTCTTTAGCCGCTGTATCTCTAAGCCCGAGTGATATAGACAGATAAAGTCCATAGGAATCCTCTATCTCTTCTTGTTGTCCTCCCAGCTATCTATACCTTCTCTCTCTTACCTGAGTCTCCCTTGAGCTGTGTGTCACGGTATATCCACTCCTATCCAATACCGTTATCCCCTGTCTTGTTTAGTTGTGTACCTTTCTCTGATAGTCTTGAATACCTGTTTACTAGTACTCTTGCCAAAGCTTCCCTGCGGAAATATAAATTACGATACCTCGGGATACTCCTAGGTGAAGTGCTACAGCGGTGATTCTGTGCGCTTGCAGAATATTTATATATTTTACTAAGCCATAAGGAAAACCACTGAAACACTCCTTACCCCAATACCGGGATTCTCAATCCTGATATTGGATCATAACAAGTGCCAACAAGCATTTCTGGCGCCGTTGCCGGGGAAGCAATTGGCTAGAATACTTTTAAACATTTATCTCAGGTTATCTGAGTTGAGTGCACCGCTACTCTAGCAGGTTTACCTTTCCTCTGTTCGTTGGTCTTTGTGAAGCAGAGCAGTGCATGACTGGTTTCCAACTACCGTCAAACTATCAAGAAAATCCTGAGTCACTTTTGAGGAAAGTACGACCCCGTGTTGTACCTCCTTAGAGGCAACTCAGCTTGATGAGCCCAGTCTTCCCTGACGTCGACACGGCTTCAGCATCAAGGATGGCAAGCAAGACGATACGCGAATTATCGGCTCCATCGAGCGAGAATGTGCGTACCGGTCCCACTCCGCCTGTCGGAGACGGGACTTTCGAGCTCAAGCCAGCCCTCATCAACATGGTGCAGGCTAGACCGTTCTGCGGCAAGCCTCACGAAGATGCTAACGCTCATCTCCAACACTTCCTGGAGATCTGCAACACCTTCACCATACGTGGTGTAAGTACCGATGCTATTCGCCTTCGTTTATTCCTGTTTTCTTTATTGGGTAAGGCAAAGCAATGGTTTTATGCTAGTCGTGAGGCTATAGATTCCTGGGATAAGTGTACTAGTGCCTTTTTGCTAAAATTCATTCCGGTTTGGAAAACCAACGCCCTCCAGAAGAAAATTGCTAGTTTCCAGCAAGAAAAAGATGAAACAGTCCCGGAGGCATGGGAACGCCTCCAGGACTATATTTCTACTTGTCCTCACCATGGTATGCAGAATTGGTTCATCATCCAAACCTTTTACCATGAGCTAAAGAGCTCAGCCCGTGAGTATTTGGATGCTGCTGCTGGAGGAGCATTTTTCTCTCTTGAGGAGAACCGAGCTAAGGCCCTCATCGAGAAGATGGTGGAAAATCAAGGTTGGGGCACTGAACGTGACCAACCACGTACCCAAGGAGTCCACCAAGTTGAAGCTTTGGACATGCTCGATGCCAAGATGGACCTCCTTCTGAAGAAGATGGAGGCCCCTGTTCAAGAAACGGTGCAAGCCATGGACGCTTGCATGACGTGAGAGGTCTGTGGCAACACAGGCCATTCGGGGAATGACTACCCCGAAACGCGAGAAGATGCCCACTACATCAACAACTCCAACAACAATGGGTATCGTCCGAACAACTATGGCAATCAAGGCTGGAATTCACGCCCGAATATCTCTTTTGAGAGATCTTCACAAGGTAACAATTTCAATTCCAGTACTTTCAATAATCAGCCGTCTATCAAAGATCTTGTGCTAGGTCAGGGTAAAATCAATGAAAATATTAGTAAAAAGTTTGTTGCAACTGATAAAATCCTGGAAAGCATAGATGCAAAGCTGGAATCTTTCTCTTCTGCTATAAAAAGTCAATTGAGCTTTAATAAAATGATAGAAACACAAGTTGCTCAATTAGCTGCATCTTTGCCTTTGGGGAAAAATTCTGGGCAACCAGAAAAGACCCCTTGCGGAAATGTTAAAGCGGTTACCACGAGAGGGGGTAAGACCACTCGGGATCCTCCATATCCTAATGATGCAGGTAAAAAGGCAGTAGCTCCAGAAAGTGATAGCGGAGAGGAGGAGGCTGTTAAAGAAACTCTGAAAAGCAAACCTCAGAAGGAAGCAAAGACAGCCCCTCATGAGTTCTACGATACGACTGTGCTGCCATTCCCAAGAAGACTTCACAAACCGATGGTGGATGAGCAATTCACGAGATTTGTTGAGGTAATTCGAAAACTCTATGTCAATATTCCATTACTTGAAGCTATGCAGGTTCCCACATATGCCAAGTATTTGAAGGACATCCTCAACAACAAAAGGGCAATACCGACCACCGAGGTAATTAAACTAATCAAAGCATGTAGCACAGCCATTT
Source organism: Echinochloa phyllopogon (assembly GCA_033239725.1). Lineage (NCBI taxonomy): Eukaryota > Viridiplantae > Streptophyta > Magnoliopsida > Poales > Poaceae > Echinochloa > Echinochloa phyllopogon. The sequence goes on along the minus strand of BTCW01000015.1, from coordinate 12,674,189 downwards.
TGAATGAATTTCCAGAGAAAAAGAAGGACCCTGGATGTCCTACCATCACGTGCTCCATCGGAGACCAACACTTCAGCAACGCCCTGTGCGACCTCGGAGCAAACGTCAGCGTCATGCCCAAGGTAGTGTTTGATAAATTTAATCATACTTCCTTGTCCCCTAAAACCATGTATTTGCAGCTGGCAAATCAATCCATCCGATATCCCGCGGGAATTGCGGAGGATATTCCGGTGAGAATCCAGGAATTCTTCGTACCCGTGGATTTCGTGGTGCTTGATATGGAGGTTGACACGAAGACACCTCTCATTCTTGGGAGGCCATTCCTGAGCACCGCCAATGCGAACGTCGACGTAGGAGCCGGAGAGATCCACCTAAACATCAATGGCAAGGAAGAAAAGTTTGCATTCAAACCAAGGGTGGAGAAATGCTCTAAGGTATATGCATCATCAATTCAAAATTTAACTAACCTAGAGCAGGTCAAGATGGTTGCACCAAAACATCCACCGCCACCGACACCTACACCGAAGAAAATCAAGAACGTGTGGCGGAAGAAGCAGAGTTCATCATCCGAAACATCCACTCCGGGATCGGACGATGACAAAAATAACTGAAGACACGGAGGAGTCCCGCTCATGGACTCAAAACTTGAGCTCTCGCCGTGAGAAAAACCGGTATGTATCTCATGTTTCCCTTCCAAAATTTTATTTTCCATCATTGCATTTGCATGTTTCCCTTCCAAAATTTTATTTTCCAGCATTGCATTTGCATATTTCCCTTTCCATTTTACTTCCACCTTAAATTGAAAACACCAAAAAAAATATTTCCCTTTAATAAAATAACTCCAAACTATGCATGGAATGAATCATATGCCTCTCACCTTGGAAATGATGAATAGTTGCTCTGTCATCAATTTTGCAAGTGCCTTGTTTTCAACTAGTCGCTTTATAGTACTTGAGTTATTTGGCATGAGTAAAATGAACCTAAAAACCTCGTGGGAGCATATGCTTTATTCCAAGTCTAAGTTGTTATGAGGAATGATATAGTGAGATTTGGTTGAGTTCTTGCTTTTGCTCTTAGTACGGTGAATATCTCGGATGTCTTTTGCTTTCAAAAATAAAATAAAGTTCCTCATTGGTCAAAAATACTTACCAAAGCCATATGCTAAGCTTAGTAAAAAATTTCTACTCATGTGCTGATTGTTGTCTTAATGAGCTTTGTCAAATTGTTGTGACCTTTGGGTGAAACGTTCGTGCTTCTAAGATCAAGATTCACGTACACACCACTCTCACTTGCAATTCCTACACTAGGAGTTAGCAAATATTGCCATCATCCATCCATAAAATAAATACTCCATGTTCTATGATCTCCTCTCCAAATATCCTTGAATAGAGACATGGGCTATGCAAAAAGAAAATCATGCCAACGAGCATGGCAAAAAGAAAGAGAAAAAGAAAAGCATGCCAAAGAGCATGGAAAAAATAAGAAATAAGAAAAGCATGCCAAGTGGCATGGCAAAAATATGAGCAAAAAAATAGATAGCCCATGTTCTCGAAAATAATTCAAGGGGAGGAAGAATCTCCCCAAGGAGTTCCACCACATTCCACATTCACATTCCACTCCACATATTCCACACACTTGCACTTCTCGATCTAAAGGTATGATTTGGTCCCCCAAAGATCCGGTCTTTGACTTAGCAAAATATAAGATGCAAGCAGGCATCCCTGAGCCACACAAAAAGTTTTGTTAGATTTTAGGATGAAAGAAGGCGCAAGCCTTTGGTGAGGATACAAACACCACTTGAGGGATCGAGTGTACCAATTGAGGAACCAAATTTAAATTTTCGAAAATTGTGGAAACTCCGAGATGGGATCCTGAAAAGAGTAGGAGTGGAATAAAAACTGATTTAAGCTGTTCAACCTTTCAACCGCCCAAGACAAGGTGATTGCTATAAGCCCCATAGGTAAAATGGTGAGTTAAAACTTTACCAATGATTCGAGTATTTTCGAGTACTAGTTGTTTATAAAGTTACCTACAAGAAAATTGACATTGTAGCAACTCCGGATCCACCAAGCCTAAGTCTTTATCTTTGCTCAAGGACGAGCAAAGGTCTAAGCTTGGGGGAGCTTGTTGGCGGTCATTACGGCACGTTTTCGACCACCAATACTCGGAAATAAAAGAGGATATATGTGACATTCCATGTACTTAAGTTTATTTCTAACAGAGTTCCACGAGTTTTTGTGAGTTACACTTGTGCAGGTACAACAACAAGAAATACGTGCTATAGGGGTCAGAATTGACCGATTCGGCCGAATGACTCCGTTCGGCCGGTTGCCCCCCTTAGCCGTACAGGACACCGGGACACGTCCACGTCATCGATCACCAAGCAACAACTGTGAGTGACACGTGGACGACCGCCACCTCACTTCCGGGCCAAATCAACATGAAGGACATCAACCTAAGCCAGCTCAGGAGGTCCACAAGCAAGAGGCGGTGCTGGGGACACTACTACAGAACATAGGTTTAGCAACACCAACTTGTGTTACAACATATCAATAAATGTGTTCCTAGGTCTTCTAGTAACACATCTTGTATGTGTTCCTAAGTATGATGTTACTACAATCAGATCTATTGGAACACAAGATATGTGTTCTTTTGTATAAAAAAAGTGTTACTACTTGTAACACAATAAATTATGTATTGGAACATTTATAAGGGTTACAATGATTCTATCACGTAACATATTTTTTAACTCTAGTAACACTTCCACAAGGTAGTAGTAACACATTGTTGGAACATAGTTTTCAATTTTAGGAACATATGATTTATAACTCATGATTTACCTATCGTAACACATCATTAATTTCAAATTGATAAATACTATAGAATTGCAAATGACATATAATATTGACACGTAATTTTCTGAGGAAACATGACACATTGCACCATATATATCAGAAACCATAAATTTCATTAATCATAGAAGCTGCATTGATTGTAGCAAGGAAGCACAATACTTGTTCAGATCATGTAACAGTATATTTACATAACAACATTCTACAGAGAAAATGTACATAGTACTGGATAGTACAAGTCTATACTCTACTAGAAACGATATATAAAGACAAATATGCAGTATTCTTGAAAGTTATTGCTTCATGATTCATTCTTGTGCGCAGCCACATATGTGAGCTCAACCATTGATCATTTCAACCTGCATAAAGAGAGCTAGTTGTAACACTGATCATTTCAATCCACCTAGGAAGAAAAGCTAGCTATATCTTTGCATATTCAAAAGGTGAGCTGTAACGTACACAAATTGAAGGCCAAGCAATGTGTACTCCTTTGGCATGGGCATCGCCAATGGTTTTGTAGCCAGTCATGGGCCTTACTAATGGCTCATCTTGTTGAGTAGGATGATTGATACGGACTTTGTAGAATTGTTTTCCTATTTCAACTCCACCAACAGTTGCTACCGGACTAGAGCTCACAATGGTAGCATAGGCAACAATTGCCTTATTCCGATGGTTTGCAGTCTTAAGCAGCACCGTGGTTCCATCCTACATTGAATTAACTTAGCCAATCATTAACCAACAAGCATTAGTTGTGTATACAGATCCAATTGAAACAACTGATGTTATGCTGCTCACCTTAATTGGAGGAGGTTGTGTATATTTTGAACGCTTATGGCTTGTAGCTTTATCATGAGCTGCACCTTGATATGTCATGGTTGTAGTATTTTGGAGCACTCGTTTACTCTTAGGCATTTGAAATAACATACAAATTCATATGCTAAATCATGCCATATTATAGGTACAAAAACTATTGTAATAACTGGAGAAGTATAATTGTAACATACCATTCTTTTTCTTGCTATTGTACCATCACTTGAATTCTGTGTACATACATCAAACTGAAACAAAGTGAAAATCATTGCAAATATATCAATTTCTCAATGGTTCACTAGAAACAATGTACCTCTTTTTGTCTACAATCATTACTAGAGCATTGTGGGGATGATGGCTCTGCTTCTCGATGTAATAATTCCTTGAAAATACCATGATCTTGACACTGGTTCCAACATATCACATAATCAACTAAGAGTAGAGTGTTGTTTAAATGACACGCAACAACATGATAACCTTTGCGTTGAATTAAATTAGATCACCATCATCATTGTAAATTCAGATTCACATGTATTTTCATTGGGAATAGCATGAGTTATCATATCCATGTAGAGATGAAAGGTAAGAGAAGTACTAAGAGTAACTTTTACCAATTCATCCCTTTCATTACAGAATGCATCTCCATGGTTTGGTTCAGCACATTGAACTCTCTGTAAATTTCAAACAATGTTAACGGCAAGAGAGATTAAATAATGTGAAAAAAATGAAAATAAATAAATACCTTTCTGTTGCAATGCACTGCATGATTATGATAATTACCATGATCAATTGATACACAATTGTCCTGAAAAAGGGATATAGAGTTAGTACAATTTTTGTACACCTATGTCGGAACCGGGGACAACAATTGGCCTAACACAGTGGAAATTTTTGGAGGCCCCTGTATAGTTAAGCCTTTTCTGTTCTCCAAAGTAAAGTAGTCTGATAGGATATAACACCTCAACACTAGCAAACACACATGCAAACAAACATCGATTGTTACCCATCTATTGGATGGCAAAATTTGCAAGTAGGAAAAGTGGCATCATACAACAAGTTTAAGATGGCAATTGAGCCATTGTCTAGCTAATGGCTGCAGCCAGCTTGGGTTGGGTATGTAGTGGTGTCTCGATGATGATCAGGGCAGTCCTGATGCTGAGCCATAGAAGCCACACCAATGCAAACACATGGCACTCGGTAGGGTGCATTAGCATTTTTATCTCTGAAATAATTTTTGAGCTATCATTTTTATGTAAGTAACTTCAATAAGGTTTAGGCATGGTGTACAAATTGGAGATGAAACAGATCCCATGTTATAGAGTGTAGACTTTTACATGGCTCTGATCTATTTATTTTAATTTCTTGCAAGTATAAAATATTGAACATCTGTCCAATGTAAAATCCAATGTTATCCTTGAAATAATGTTCACATAGACAATATTATTGTCAACTTATGTGCAAAGTGTATTTCTATAGGAAAATATGGGACTATCTTCTTTAGTGAACTATTTGCTGTTGTGTAAGTAGCAAAACTTTTTTGCAACACTAATCCCTATATTTTTTGACATATGCATAGAGCATGAAATGTCTGTCTTATCTGGCTCCCCCCTAATGTATTTCCTAGACTTTCCATTGAATACAGAGTCAGAGAAAAGACAATGGTACCTTTCTTGGTTCTTTATTCTCATTGCGCCTCTTATTGTTTGTGAGATCAACAATGAGTTTGTCTTGATTTCTTGCATGCTCTTTGAGTTGCTCTATTTCCTCCAACATATGAGTCTCTAAATCAGGTGTTGATACATCAATTGTAGCTATATTAATGTCCTTGAAATGACGTGTTGTTCGCCCATAAACTTGTTTGGGAACTGGAAGCAATCCCATGCCATGTACTTGTCCAGGTTTCTCTTCTCCTAATACTTGATGTAATGCATCACCCTCCCATGCAACTCTCCCCTCACTATATTGTGCCAACTATGGTTGTTTATCTATGATATTTTCCAACTGAACCTGTAAGTGGAAATGAACAAGCATAATATTCTTGTTACTTTAAAAAAATTGATATGTGCAAAAATTATTGTGCGCAAATATCATACCACAGGCTCATTTGCCCCCTTGACTCTTTTCCGATGAGTTGCTAGGTAAACCATTGCTCTATGCGATGGCTTCTTTGCAGGATCAGCTTGTCTCTAAACAGATACCAATACCAGAATAATAAGAGAAAAATATAGAAACACATTGAATAATCAGAAAAAGGCTCACCAAATCCTCAGACCAACGAGCAAAACTCTTTTTACCCGCTGTATGGGTTGTCTTCTTCATTCCACGACTTGTTTTGTTCTTTTCACTAAGGGCCTGTAGTATAATAAATTTATAAATACTGAATCAATATATTAAGAAACAGAGAACAACACAAATAATGGTTCATTAAAACTACCTTTCCTTCTGTTGACTTCCAGTATCTTATTAAGGCTTTCCATTGATCTACATCAATATCATCAGGACACAGCTTGTACAGATTTGATCTTTTCTTCTTTGGATTAAATTGTTTCTTTTTTAAAGTTGCTTTGTACTTTCTCCAATCTCTCCCAATTGTTTTTAGTATCCAATTCTCACATGAGTGAGGGTACAAAAACTTTGTCTAAAACAGATACATGTAATGAGTAAAATTAACTCTTTCGCTATTGTTCATACCATAGTATGTTGTAAAATGTAGCATACCTGAATGCATTGAAGTATAGTTTCATCACCCTTCTTGACCTTTCTCCAATCTTTGACATGTATAGGACAATACCCATTGTTTCTTGCTATGGTCCCTAAAAATTAGCCTAAAAGACCACCTTCTTTTCCAATAGGTTGCCCAAGCCGGTTGCACTTTACTACTATTCATTTTTTCCTCCGATAGATTCCAAACATCTGTCAAAACAGTTCTCCCTCGAATGGTTACTTCATTGCTTCTATCACCTATAAAAAGACAGTTAACTATACTAATGCAGTCCACTTGTATTATACTATTCCAAATAGATATGTACCTGGTGTTTCTCGGATGTCGTCATCAAGCTGTTGGTCAATTTCATCGGCATATTGTGCATCGGTTTGAATTACATTTAGGCGCTGCTGCTTCTTTGTAGCCCTTTTCCCTAAGAGCAAATGTGGGGAAACTAAAATATGTTCATAGTCATATGATATAATTTTATTTCGATGCTCAAACACAATAGATGGAATAAAATTAACTACTTTTGGATGAACAGGTAATTAGTTTCAGATGAGATGAGATGAGAGCTAAGAAAAGCAGATATGACTACAATACAGAAGTTAAATTTGGATTCTAAATGAGTAAATTACAGCTTCATCATACCACCTTTAGATTGGTTTGGTGCAGATTTGGGTGCTTTGCTGGACTTGGTAGGTGATATGATGGCTATTCTCTGCCTTGTCACAAATAAGGTAACCTTCTTCTTGCTCTCATTCTCTTTAAGCATTTGCATCACATCAGAATCCCATTCTATTGCAACCAGACTATGTCTTCTCTTGTAGTATAGATAGTCATCTGATGTGTACCCATATTGCTCGATCAACTCAATCAAGTTGAAAAAACATATCTCATCTTTGTCCATTTCCCTTTGCACATATTCCTGTCCTGGAGCTGCTCCATGGCATTCAAGATTTAGGGTCCAAATATCCGCAGCCATGGTGGCACAATCTACGAGTAACAACTGAATTAATTGTTGAGAATTTTTTTGATCAAAGAGAACATTCACATGGAGTTAGAATTAAATGCTATCTCTACCTAGAGTTTTAGAAATTGTAAAGTATTGTACTCTCATAATGCAACACAACATTTATACAGCTCCCTTCCCCAATTACAGCTAGATGGAAAATTAGAGGAATTCAACTACCTCAATATTTTATTTTTTTGCCAGCTCGCTCTCCTGCCTAATTTGTCATCCCCCACCCCTCTCGCTGTTATGCTATAAAAAACAGGTTTAGGAAGAATAATAAGGTAGCCGAAGAAATGTTAAAATCACTGGCCACAGCATAAAAAATTGGGAAAACAGACTACCTATTTCTTCGTGCATGAGGTTAAGATATAATGCACAGATAAATAAAGGACGTAGATTAGAAAAATCAAATAATTAGATTAATTCCCATAATCTGTAACACTAGGCATCCAAATACAATGACCCAATTTTTTTTTTCAAATCATTTCCACGATTGGCATACAGAAGTTTTGTTATACATTCAACAATCAAGATTGTCTAGTGTTTTAAATGGACGTCAAGATGGGCAAGGGTCTGCACTGCGAATCAATGGGTCCCCTACTTGATTCCAGGGCCGTACCGCAATATTTGGGGGCCCTGTGCATCATCGAAATTACACCCTCATGTAGACGTATTTTGCTGAATACGATTATATGTTTAGCGCTCAAAACAGAAGTGCTCCTGAATGTTGTTAATATTTATAAACAAAGACAAACATTGAGAATTTCACCAAATATAAAAATGTATAATCCTTGCTTTGTCAAGCACTAAATATATGTCAAAATATAAAGATATTGTGAAAATATTACCAGTTCAAAATATTTGCCTGCTATACTTCGTACTAGTGTATTGTATTTAATATTTGCACGAGAATTCAATAGACGTACGTGTACCACTTCTCAACAGAAGCTGCTAATGAATAACCAAAAGCTAATGTCCTGCACCTTATACCTCAAACACATAGATTAGCTATAAGCTGGGGGCCCTTGCAGGGGGGCCCTGTGCGGTCGCCCACCCTGCCCCTGCTAATATACGGCCCTGCTTGATTCCAGCCTTCCAGGCATCTAGGCATCCACAAGGACTGATCCATTTAAATCACGAACAACCGCCGTAAATCAAGATCCAAACGGGATGTGATGAGAGATGGCCTACCACCGTAGTTGACGATGTTGCTGCTAGTCCTTCAATTCCTCTGCCGGCGGCAAACTTGAGTGGGCAAGATAAACCTGCAGGAAGCCATCACATGGGGTGGATCAGGAGCAGCAGGGTCAGATCCACGGGAAGACCAGATGATACGTACTAACACCTGGAGGAGTCGGAGGTGAGGATTGTCTTGGACAGAACTCTCAGATGGAGTCGAGAGATGGAAGGTGAATTGGGGGAGGTGGGGGAGTCTCGGAGGGGATATGGAGGCCCGACTGAACTGCCGAGATTGTTGCGAGGTGGGATGGATTTCACGGTGGGAATTTTTGGTGGGAAACCAATCGTCCCTAATAAATGGTGGGAAGCCAATCCCGCCCAAAAAATAGATGGAAAATGTTCTATATGAGGGATATGGGGGTGAAAAAATTATACAGTAGATGGATAGGTGAAAATGTTTCAAATTGGATGGAATATGTTTCATATGAGGGAGAATTTTTTTTGTATGAGACGTCACAAGATTTTGATCCAACAGTAGGGGAAATAATGCAAGAAAAGTCATAGTAGCTAGTGCTATATATGTTATATGCGCTAGATAAATTGTTGGTTTTCTCTTTTATTTATCCATAGGCTATGGGAAATACACTCACTGATCAGAAATCAAGAGTGGACAATTTTGGAAGCAAGATAAAATTCCACGGCGTAAACACAAGAACCTCAAAATGGGTGTTGTAACTTCTTGGACTAGAAAAAGTATTTAAATAATCAAAATTTGGGGTCAAACTAACCAACAGAGTTTCCTAGTTATCTTTCTGGAAAATAAAGAGCACCTAATTCCGAGTTCTATGCAAAAGTAATGACGTTTCACTGAACCATGAGAAAATGTAGTGTTGAGAGAATAATTTTCAAGGAATGACTATATCAATTGCAAAAATAAAACATGTATATTTAAATTATTTAGATATATCTTCTGTACTATAAAGATTCAAAACTTTCGACGACCAATGGGCTATCCCTCCTAGCGACCCTACCTGTCATGCCTTTTTTCGTCGAGCTCTTCGCCGTAGTATAAAATCTCAAGTTCGTAACCAATACGGTCTCCGCCCAATTATCTATTATGCAATCTTGTTTTCATAAACGTGTGTGTCTCACATGCGTTCTTGATAGCGAACGAAAATGATGCAACTCTTTTTTATGACTGAAATATATTATAAACTAATTAGAAGTAGACAAAAGAAGCTAGTAGGTTTATCTCAAAGCAAGTGTACTGCTAATAATGGTACCTTTTCTCAACAGAAGTTTCCCTGCCATGCAAGATCTTCAAAGGAGACAAATTATTACTAGCTAAGGAGATCATATTCACTGCCTCACCCAAAGGATATCCAGGAAGCATCCAAACCAGGACGGCAGAAACTATAGTAATTCCCTCGCATACATGTGTACATCAATGCAGGGCCGTACCGCAATATTTGGGGGCCCTGTGCATCATCGAAATTACACCCTCATGTAGACGTATTTTGCTGAATACGATTATATGTTTAGCGCTCAAAACAGAAGTGCTCCTGAATGTTGTTAATATTTATAAACAAATACAAACATTGAGAATTTCACCAAATATAAAAATGTATAATCCTTGCTTTGTCAAGCACTAAATATATGTCAAAATATAAAGATATTGTGAAAATATTACCAGTTCAAAATATTTGCCTACTATACTTCGTACTAGTGTATTGTATTTAATATTTGTACGAGAATTCAATAGACGTACGTGTACCACTTCTCAACAGAAGCTGCTAATGAATAACCAAAAGCTAATGTCCTGCACCTTATACCTCAAACACACAGATTAGCTATAAGCTAGGGGCCCTTGCAGGGTGGGGGCCTGTGCGGTCGCCCACCCTGCCCCTGCTGATCAATGCTGTACTTCCTTGAGTCCGACACTACTTTGAATCCTCCCCTTGTTTGAGTTGTACCTGTTCTGTGTGGCTAAGCATTAACAGTACGTACTTCATGTGCAGGAGTGTATGCACGTGAAGGGCTTGGACTCTCCTAGCATGATTGCCACGATACAGCAATCCCGTGTTGCCGGATCCACAACATTGCCATGGTTCAGCCGGACCTCCTTTCCCAAGCCTACCCCTACCGTGAATCAAACTCGTGAAATCCGGAGTGGCATCTGCTCGGTTCTGCGCCGCCCCTCCCATGACCTAGTCTGGTCCCATGTCCACCCGCAGCCATCACAAATCGAGCAATATCTCCCCAAAGGTTAGGGTTTGGGAGGAGTCAATCCCGAATCCAACCAGAGTCTGCACGTTCCTCTTCTCTCCGTCATCTTGGCTTCTCTGGTACGCTACTCCTCTTTCACGGCCCCTCTCACGGCCCCAAATGAGTTTTTAGTTTATCCTATTGGGACACCTGTTGATGATTTTGATTTCTCCATGTTTTCCATCTTTTGGATCCAAGTCTGAAAGTTCCATACCCAGGAGGACCTTCTTCTTTGCAGAAAAATGCCAGGTGATGATTATTTTTATGACTCATAGATCTATCTGTTTGTGAATTCACTACAACAGAAAAGATTTATATTGTGCAGAAAAGATTTATATTGTGTTGACTAATATTTATCTTTATATTGTCACATGTAGGCATACTATGATTGAACGAATCTGAAATGAGGAATTAATACTTCTAGTTGTGATAGCGATGAGTGAGATGGAGATGTACTGCTCAACATGCTTTCTGTATGTCTCCTGTTAAATTATAAGGTAATAATAGTGCAGTTCCCCTTCTGAATTTTGCTAGATAATTGACATTAGAAGTAGAATACATTAGGATGGACACTGAAGTACCCAATTAATTAGCTGCAGTAATACGTCTAGTTATCTAGTTGAAGCATAATTGATTCTTCCTACTGCATATGTTGAAGAAATCTACGGAATGACACATGCATGTATTCAGTCCAAGTGAGACTAGTTTATAATTTAGAGAAACAGGTGTTGTAGACAGGAGGATCTGGCCTGGGCAGTACAGGCTACCACCTGGTTATCAGTGAGTAGCGTAGGAACCTGCAAGTCCAGAGCAACGTGGAGTCTGGAACCAAGAAGGAGGGCATGAGCTTCAGCCTCCAAAGGTCCAACACCTGTGATGTTGCCACCTATAAAAATGCAAAATAAAGACTACTGGCAGGTTCTGTAAGAAACTGACAATAAGGATTCCTTATCCTGTTTCAATGTGCTTAGGAGTAAAATTCTGTAGGCCAACAGAAGCATCACCCAAAAAAAAATGTCCCATCATGCATCTGCATGTTAGTAGCAAATGTAGCACCTGCACTGACATTGCTTGCAGAAATTATAATATCTCAGTCAGATAGATTAATTAAGTAATATTCTCCATGTTGAAGTTTTTCCTATGTACCAAAACTGTGAAGTGTTACTTACAAACAGTATTAGGTGTAAATATTTATTGTGCTTAGTTTTAACCTTCCTAATTCACAAAGTTTTAGGTTGTCAAATTTCAAAGGCAAAAGTTTCAGAACCATACCGTAGTGGATTAATCGACTTAAATGATTCATATGATTGCTTTAATCTTTGCTAAAAAAAATCATAGGGAAAAGCATAGTAGCCATGTAGTAGATGGGTATGGAAGCCAAAACGTTGGTTGCAGTAATTATGATATCTCAGTCAGATAGATTAATTTAGTAATATTCTCCATGTTGAAGTTTTTCCTAGGTACCAAAACTGTGAAGTGTTACTTACAAACATTGTTGTATATGCATGATGACTAAAGTTTACAATCATTATTAGGCGTAAATATTTCTTGTGCTTAGTTTTAACCTTCCTAATTCACAAAGTTTCAGGCTGTCAAATTTCAAAAGCAAAAGTTTCAGAACCAGACCGTAGTGGATTAATGGACTTAAGTGCTATTAAGAGGCTATTGCTTTCTGAAAGACCAGGTGATGACTACATAGATGGGGTAAAGGGTTTTCTTCAGTTTGCATATAGAGGGAAAAAGTCCAATGCAAGGATTTGATGTCCATGTGTCAAGTGTGTCAACAGGCTGTTGCAAAAAAAAGCTGTACGTAGTGTATGATCATTTAGTCTGTGAAGGAATGCTGCTGGGATACACAATATGGGATTTACATGGGGAAACAACTTCTAATATATCAACTAACAAAGGTTCACAGCCACAATGTTCGAGTTTAAACAAGAAAATGCGTCAGGTAGTCCATGAAGCTTTTGGAAATGTTGACAGTGCACTTCACACAAATGAACATGATGGGGCAGGTTCTTCTAATGCTGGACCAGATGCAGACACCCAAGCTTTCTTTCAGTTGCTCAGAGATGCGGATCAACCTTTATGGGAAGGCTGTGAACTATCAAAACTTTCTTTCCTAGTCCTCTTGTTTCATGTAAAGTCCAGCAACAAGTGGAGCAATAAATCATTAAATGATTTGCTTGGAATTTTACAGCTTGCTTTGCCAAATGGTGCCAATATGCCAAGAACATTTGTAGAGGCAAGGAAGATCATTGCAAAGCTTGGTTTATGGTATGAGAAAATTCATGTATGCCCAAATAATTGTCAGCTCTATCGAAAGGACAAGAAATCTCATGACTTTTGTTCCAAATGTGGAGTATCGAGATGGAAAAATAAAGCAGACAATACAACCTTATCAAAGAAGGAATGAAGAAACGCAACCCCAAATAAAGTACTGCGCTACTTTCCAATCAAACCTCGGCTTAAAAGGCTTTTTATGCATAAAGAAACAGCTAGGTTAACTAGGTGGCATGATGAGGAGCGTATAAAGGACGGGGCATTGCGCCATTCTGCTGATTCAGATGTTTGGAAAGCCATCGATGCTGAACATCCAGACTTTGCATTAGATTCTCGAAACATGAGATTTGGAATAGCTAGCGATGGATTCAACCCTTTTGGGAAGTGTAATTCAACGTACAGTTGTTAGCCTGTTCTCTTGATACCTTACAATCTTCCTCCGTGGTTGTGCATGAAACCGTCTTCACTTATGCTTACTCTAATAATTCCTGGTTACCCCGGAAAGGACTTCCATACATTTATGCAGCCAGTTTATGATGACCTAAATGAACTATTTGATGTTGGTATGCCTACATATGATGCATCTCGAGATGAGGTGTTCCAATTTCGTGCTACATCATTGTATACAGTGAGTGATTATCCCGGGGCAGGGATATTGGCACAATACAGCACTAGCAGCCAATTGGGTTGTCTGTCTAGCTTGTGAAGAAGAAACAAGTTGCATACGCTTGAAGCATGGCCACAAGCAGTGTTACATGGGACATAGACGATTCTTACCAGCTAGCCATGAGTTCCGATATGATGCCAATTCTTTTGATGGAACTGAAGAGCATCGGTCCAAACCTACACACTTTTCTGGAGAAGATGTGTTGGAAAAGATAAAATCAATTTCTAACTTTGACAATTCCAAAACATGGAAGGGTGTTGGTGGCCTTTTTTGTTTGTCTTACTGGAAGTTTAATTTGCTCAGACACAATTTTGACTTTATGCATATAGAGAAGAATGTTTGTGAAAGTACATATGGGACACTTTTAGAAATGGAGGGCAAATCGAAGGACAACCTTCAGGCACGGAAAGACCTGCAAGAAATGAATATCCGACCAGATCTACATCCACAAAAAAAGGCTAATGATAAGTATTACTTGCCTCCTGCTTTGTATAACATGTCTAAAGAGGAGAAGCAACAGTTCTGCCAGGTCCTGTATGATATAAAAGTTCCTGATGGTTATTCTAGCAATATCTCAAGATGTGTAAATGTTTCTCAAGCAAAAATTTCAGGCCTAAAAAGTCATGATTGTCACATACTAATGCAACAACTTCTGCCTGTTGCTTTGAGAGGTCTTCTCCGTGATGATGTCACATCTGTCTTATTTGATTTATGTGGGTATTTTGGAGAACTAAATGCGAAAGTGCTGTACATAGATGAACTTGAAAAGTTCGAGGAGCGAATTGTAGTGACATTATGTCGAATGGAGATGATATTCCCGCCTAGTTTTTTCACTATGATGGTTCATCTAGTTATTCACTTAGCAACAGAGGCAAAAATAGGTGGCCCTGTATGCTATCGGTCAATGTATTTTGTGGAAAGGTATTGTTTTCTTAATTATTATAGGGCCATGTTTTTACCTACTAATGTGCATGACCTTTTAACATTTTACATTATTTAATCCTGGTCTATGCAGGTACCTTGGTGAGTTGAAATCAAATGTGAGGAGCAAAGCTCGTCCAGAGGGATGTATAGCTGAATCGATTTTGGCAAAAGAGGCTATGGCACTTTGTTCAGGATTTCTTGATGGTTTACCAAGCTTGATTAGCAAACTATCAAGGAATGATGATAATGATGAAACACCTAGATATTGCAATGGACAGGCATCATCTCTTTTTCCTGACGCTGGAAGGGCACTTGGAAACCCACGTAATTATGTTATAAGAGATTTGGCAAAATACAGGCACATAGATATGTGTTATTCAATTGTTCTGATGTCAACCCATACCTTAGGTAATATCTCAAAGTCATTAACAAAAGAATATCTATTTCATGACAAGAATGTCCTTACAAGGTATATTACAGAGCTCATGCTGAAGAGATCACAGCTAAGCATAACCGACGCCGAGTGAGCCACTGAGATGTCGAGAAAATACAAAATGAGAAATTCCACCAATGGTTTAGAGGTCATGTAAGTGCCACATCTCATGTCGTTTTACATCTAGCTCTAGACTATAAGCTCTTTGACTGAACTTGTCTTGATACATAAATTATGCAAATTGAGAGGGAAAATGGCATTCATAGTGTGAAAGATGGTATTAGATGGCTAGCCCGTGGCCCAGTTGAAGCAGCAAAAAGGTATCGTGCTTTCAATAGTCGAGGTTTTCGATTTAGGCCCAAACGGTTGGATGGAGTGACACAAAATAGTGGAGTAGTGCTGACTGCAAAAACATCCAGTTATGCTAGTGTAAGTGATGCTCGACCAGTTTTAGGCGATGTGACTTACTACGGGAGGATAATTCACATTATTGAGCTGAACTACTCTGGGAATTTTTGTGTGGTACTTTTCAAATGTCAATGGGTTGATGTTCTTTCTGGAAGAGGAATAAAAAAGGACAAGTATGGCTACACACTTGTCAACTTCTCACACCTGATACACACCGGAGAAAAGATTAGTCATGAACCTTTCATTTTTCCTAACCAAGCAGACCGGGTGTTTTATATTGAAGACAAACTAAACCCTGGGTGGTCTGTGGTCATGAAGATGAAACCAAGAGATATATATGACGATGGTTGTGATGATTGCGAAGATGATATTGAAACTGAGCCATTCCATGTCACACACCTTGGTGAAATGTTTAATAATGCAAAGATTAGGCATCAATGGGTTAGAACAGACATTGAGGGAACAACAGTTGATGCCACCACTGGATTAAATGACCAATCATAGTTTGTTTCTTCAATGGTTCGTATTCCTATCCTTCTCCCACTATATTAAGTTATACAAGTTCTTGTCATTCTTAATAATTTCACACAAGTGATCTAAGAGTTGTACACCTGAATTATAAAAAAATGTATATCTATAATTTAGTTTGGTACTAAAAACTGATGCTATCAATACAAGATTGAAATTTCATTTGTATAAAGCAAATTAAAGTTCCATGTGAAATTCTTCTACGATCTGTTACTTGCTACTTATCTATGTCAACAATGTAGATTTATTAAGCCATAGATAATCTTCAACATTTTTTAAAACTTTCTTCAGTGGATTTGATACAATTAATCTTATTCCATCATCAAATCTCCTTTATGTGTTACATTGGCAATTACTAATGATTTTTTTGTTATTGCAGAACAATTAAACTTGAAGATGGCTCCGAGCTGCAAATATTTCATAGGTTTTTTTGGTAGAAAAGCATAATGTTTCATATGTCGTGCAAAATAGTATTCTGTACTCACTACCAGAATCCTTCACATCCGCCCGCCTCCTCCGCCTCGGCCATTTTTGGACCCGGTGCTGATGGGGCTTCAGCACCGGGTCCAACGGCTAGGAGCGGGGGCGGCGCGGAGGTGTGTCAGGGCGGACACATTAGCACCGGGTCGTGGCAAGACCCGGTGCTAATGTTCGCCCTTTAGCACCGGGTGCAGCCACGACCCGTGCTAATGTGCCCGAGGCCTTTAGCACCGGGTCGTGGCTGCACCCGGTGCTAAAGGGTGAACATTAGCACCGGGTCTTGCCACGACCCGGTGCTAATGTGTTTGAATATAGGGGCCTCCTCCTCCCCCGCCCGAGCCAGCTGAACACTTAGGCGCTGTGTTCATGCTGCTCGGCCGTGGGAGGGAAGGTGCTGCCCAAATTTTTTTCAAAATTTGTGAAGAATCTACTCATCTAAGGAGCACTACAAGGTACACTCTTTCATTCTCTAATGTTTTATTTAGCTTGTAATCCTTCTATGATTTAGAAATAGAGGGATTTGTGAATCAAAGTAAAGCTAGCTAGAGAGAGCTTGTGTTCTTGGAGGAGAGAGAGGAGAGAGCTTGAGTTCATGGTGGAGAGAGTGTTCATGTTGTGTTTTAAATGGAGAGAGAAGGCAAGCTAGTTAGTATTTTGTTTTGTATGACTTGTGAATAGTTATAAGGCTTATAGTAATGTGGTTTTAGAAATTACTAGAAAATCAATATAAAATGCTAGAAAATCTTATAAATTACTAGAAAATCTTATAAATTACTAGAAAATCTTATAAATTACTAGAAAATCAATATAAAATGCTAGAAAATCTTATAAATTAATAGAAAATCTTATAAATTACTAGAAAATCAATATAAAATGCTAGAAAATCTTATAAATTAATAGAAAATCTTATAAATCTTATAAGGCTTATAGTAATGTTATATTTAATGAATATAGTAATGTAGTTTTAGAAATTTATTTATATAATGGAATATATATTATAATTTGTATTTATTTATATATTAAATTTTTTTATCTTTAAATTGTATTGTATATTTGTCATTGGTTAATAATGCAGATGAATAGACAATGGATGTACGGGGACCCCCACGCTCAGGCGTTCCGTGATGGCCTTAGGACGTTTCTCGATGCCGCCGAGGCTAACAGGACGCCGTCCGGTTTCATGTTCTGCCCATGCACCCATTGTAAAAATATACAATCGTACAAACAAAGAGGTTGTCTTCAAGTGCATTTGATGAGGCACGGTTTCATGAGGAATTATTCTGTTTGGACGAAGCACAGTGAAAGAGGAATTCTAATGGATGAAGATGAAGAAGACGAGGCCGATGACGACATTCCGTTATTGGCTCAATACTACGGTTCCTTTGCATATGCTGCAATGGGTGATGTCGATGAGGAAGATGTTGCTCGGGAAGGCGATGCTCAGGAAGATGTTGCTCAGGAAAATGAACCTACTGATGGGCTCGGGCAAATGTTGCGTGATGCCGAGAAAGACTGCGGCAATGATAAGGAACTGAAAAAGATACAGCGCATGTTGCAGGACCACAAGACTGACCTGTACCCAGATTGCAAAGAGGGGCTAAAGAAGTTGGGTAGCACACTTGAACTTCTGCAGTGGAAGGCAGCAAATGGTGTTACTGATAAGGGTTTCGAGGAGCTACTGAAACTCGTAAAGAAGATTCTTCCAGAGGGTAACACATTGCCATCGACGACGTATCAAGCAAAACGTGTTGTTTGCCCTCTCGGTTTGGAGGTGCAGAAGATACATGCGTGTCCTAATGACTGTATCCTCTATCGCGGACAGTACGAACACTTGGATCGTTGTCCGGTTTGCACCTGCGCGCGATACAAGATCAGGCGGGACGACCCTGGTGATGTTGGGGGAGAGCGTTCTAAGAAAAAAATCCCTGCGAAGGTGATGTGGTATTTCCCTCTGATACCCCGTTTGAAGCGTTTGTTCAGGAACAAAGACCATGCCAAACTGATGCGCTGGCACAAAG
Organism: Echinochloa phyllopogon; assembly: GCA_033239725.1. NCBI lineage: Eukaryota > Viridiplantae > Streptophyta > Magnoliopsida > Poales > Poaceae > Echinochloa > Echinochloa phyllopogon. The sequence goes on along the minus strand of BTCW01000015.1, from coordinate 12,655,623 downwards.
AAGAACGTAAGCAGGATGACATGTTGAGACACCCCGCCGATGGATCCCAGTGGAGGAACATCGACAGAGCATTCCCAGAGTTTGATGCTGATGCGAGGAATGTTAGGCTTGGTTTAAGTATCGATGGCATGAACCCTTTTGGTGAAATGAGCAGTAGTCATAGCACTTGGCCCGTGACTGTTTGTATCTACAACCTACCCCCCTGGCTCTGCATGAAGCGGAAGTTCATTATGATGCCAGTGCTCATCGAAGGCCCAAAGCAACCTGGCAACGACATTGATGTGTACCTAAGACCATTGGTTGACGAACTTTTGCAGCTGTGGAAGAATGAAGGTGTTAGCGTGTGGGATGAGGACAAGCAGGAGCAGTTTGACCTTCGAGCACTGCTTTTCATAAGCATCAACGACTGGCCTGCACTAAGTAACCTATCAAGACAATCAAACAAAGGATATAAAGCATGCACTCACTGTTTAGAGGAAACCGAAAGCATGTATTTGAAACATTGTCGTAAAGTTGTGTACATGGGTCACCGTCGATTCCTTCCGGCGAAGCATGAGCTACGAAAGAAATGTGCGCATTTTGGCGGGATTGCTGACCGCCGTACAAAGCCGAGACACCGGAGTGCAGAAGAGCTATTTGATATGGTGAAGGACCTACACGTGGTGTTTGGCAAGGGAGACGGAAGCCAGGCTGCTCCGACGGGCGAGGATGGTCGTGCCGCGATGTGGAAGAAGAAGTCTATCTTTTGGGAGCTACCTTATTGGCAACGTTTAGAGGTCTGTAACGCAATTGATGTGATGCATCTGACGAAGAATCTTTGCGTGAACTTGATAAGCTTCCTGGGTACTTATGGGAAGCCAAAAGATACACTGGAAGCACGTCAGGATCTGAAACGATTGAAGCAACGGACTGATCTACATCCAGAAAAGAGAGACAAAGGACGCCAGTACTTACGTCCTGCCAGCTTCACTCTCAGCAAAGAAGAGAAGGCAAGCATGTTTGAATGCTTGAACAGTATCAAGGTTCCGTCTGGCTACTCCTCCAATATTAAGGGAATAATAAATATGAAAGAGAAGAAGTTCACAAACCTGAAGTCTCACGACTGCCATGTGTTGATGACACAGCTGCTTCCCGTCATACTCAGGGGTGTGCTACCAGTTAACGTGCGGAAAGCCATTGTGAAGCTATGTGCATTCCTCAATGCAATTCCTCAGAAGGTGATCAATCCAGACCACTTAGATCAGCTACAGAACGACGTGGTGCAATGTCTTGTCAGCTTTGAGATGATATTTCCACCATCCTTCTTCAATATCATGACACATCTATTGGTTCACCTCGTCAAAGAGATTCGTATATTGGACCCAGTATTTCTACACAACATGTTCCCATTTGAGAGGTTCTTCGCAGTCCTAAAGAAGTATGTCCGTAATCGTTCTCGTCCAGAAGGATGCATTGCTAAGGGATACGAAACGGAGGAGGTCATTGAATTCTGTGTTGACTTTGTCGACGATCTTATGCCGATTGGTGTGCCCGAATCCCATCACGAGGGGAGACTTGGTGGAAAGGGCACACTAGAGAGAAGATCGATGGTGATCAAGGACGTTGAGACATTTCGTAAAGCGCACCTCACAGTTTTGCAACAATCAACCTTAGTTGCTCCGTACATCGAGGAGCACATGCAGATTCTCACGGACGAAAACTCAACAAAGTCTGCGGCCTTCATTCAGCGTCTGCACAATAGTACTTTCGCCGATTGGTTGCGAAGACGTCTTATGGGTGTCGAGGGCATTGATGCGCAACTAGCTTTTGTAGCTAGAGGTCCATCGAGCACGATCTTGACATTCCAAGGATACGACATCAATGGGTATACATTTTACACAAGAGCCCAGGACAAGAAAAGCACCAACCAAAACAGTGGTGTCCGGATCGACGCGACAGACACCAATGACAATACAAACTCATACTATGGAATCATAGAGGAGATATGGGAACTAGAGTACGGACCTTTGAAGATCCCACTGTTCAAGTGCCAATGGGTGAAGCTGACTGGAGGAGGTGTTAAAGTTGAAGCGGACTATGGAATGACGTTAGTGGACCTAAGCAAGATTGGCTTTCTAGACGAACCGTTCGTCCTGGCCAAAGCTGTCACACAAGTTTTTTATGTGAAGGACATGGCTAGCAGACCGAAGAAAGGGGCGGATAAGAAAGGTGGGGGTAAGAAATTGGACCCATCACAAGACGAGCCAAAGCGTCATATAGTTCTTCCAGGAAAGAGAAAAATCGTAGGAGTTGAGGACAAGACGGATGAAGATTATGATATGCTCGATGGCCGGCCTCCATTCTCAGTGGCTGATGACCCAAGCATCCTGTTAGCGGCGGAGGAGACACCGTATCTACGGCGTGATCACAATCAAGGAACATTTGTAAAGAGGAAGTTTATTAGTGTCCGAGTAAACGATGATGCCATGTAATTTCTATTGATTTATAGGATTTTCTAGCATTTTATATTGATTTTCTAGTAATTTATAAGATTTTCTAGTAATTTATAAGATTTTCTATTAATTTATAAGATTTTCTAGCATTTTATATTGATTTTCTAGTAATTTATAAGATTTTCTAGTAATTTATAAGATTTTCTAGCATTTTATATTAATTTTCTAGCATTTTATATTGATTTCCTATTAATTTATAAGAGTTTCTATTAATTTATCAGATTTTCTAGCATTTTATATCGATTTTCTAGTAATTTATAAGATTTTCTAGTAATTTATAAGATTTTCTAGCATTTTATATTGATTTTCTAGCATTTTATATTGATTTTCTATTAATTTATAAGAGTTTCTATTAATTTATAAGATTTTCTAGCATTTTATATTGATTTTCTAGTAATTTATAAGATTTTCTAGTAATTTATAAGATTTTCTAGCATTTTATATTGATTTTCTAGCATTTTATATTGATTTTCTATTAATTTATAAGATTTTCTAGCACTGATTGGGCCTAAGGGCCTTTAGCACCGGGTCGTGGCTACACCCGGTGCTAAAGGCAACGACCGCGGCGGGCCACGTCACCGGGCGCACACGAGCCACGTCACTGGCCCGGTCGTGGCCTTTAGCACCGGGTCGTGGCTGCACCCGGTGCTAAAGGCCACGACCGGGCCGCGGGGGCCGTGCGGCGGCCGGCCACGTCACCGGGCGCACGCGAGCCACGTCACTGGCCCGGTCGTGGCCTTTAGCACCGGGTCGTGGCTGCACCCGGTGCTAAAGGCCACGCTGCGGCGGGGCCAAAGACCGGCCTGGCCACGGAGGCCGTGCGAGAGCTGGCCACGTCACCGGGCCACGTCACTGGATGAACAAGAACAATTTTTCTTTTTAATCTCTGTATAAAAGTTGTAACTAGTCGTTCTCCCTCGTACAAACTTCAAAAAAGATCATTTTTCTTCCTAAAAATTCCTAAAATCATACTCTATCAAGTTATGAAACTTATTAATGTTATTATTTTGAAAAATCTTCTCGTGTTTGAACAATCCAAATTTTGAATTAAAAATGACACCTACAACCAAGGTTTTTTTCACACTAGGTGATGTCAAATGAAAAAGTGATGAATACCAAAGTTTCATATTTCATCATGATCTACAATCTTTATTTAGGTCATTTTGTCATTTTCAAAATGGGTAATAACATGTAGTAGAAATTTGACAAGTCTCTAACAAAGTTTTGGAAACTATGCGAGTGAATCTAGGATTAATGAACAATGTATACTACCACTTTCTCAAATGCAAAAATGACTTAAATAAAGATTGTAGATCTTGATGAGATATGAAATTTTGGTATTCATGACTTTTTCATCTGAGACCGTTTAATGTTCCAAAATCTTTCATTTAGTTATCAATTTTTGTAATTTATAAGATTTTCTAGTAATTTATAAGATTTTCTAGTAAGTTATAAGATTTTCTAGTAATTTATAAGATTTTCTATTAATTTATAAGATTTTCTATTAATTTACAGGATTTTCTAGTAATTTACAAGATTTTCTATTAATTTATAAGATTTTCTAGTAATTTATAAGATTTTCTAGCATTTTATATTGATTTTCTAGTAATTTATAAGATTTTCTTATTTAATATATATTTTTAACAGGTATTAATAACTGAATTAAAACAAGTATTAATAACTATACATTAAAAACTATATTTATAAGATTCCCAAATAGTAGCCCCCGGTGCTAAAGGCTCGTTTGGAAACTGGGCGCCAAACGAAAAGTTGGGGCCTTTAGCACCGGGTTGATCTAAAATCCGGTGCTAAAGGCCCCCAATTTTCGTTTGGCGCCAGTTACGGGGCCTTTAGCACCGGGTGTAGAAGACCCGGTGCGAAAGGGGGGCCTTTAGCACCGGGTGTAGAAGACCCGGTGCGAAAGGGGGCCTTTAGCACCGGGTCGTGGCTGCACCCAGTGCTAAAGGCCTTCGTCTGGCGCACAGTTACGGCCTTTAGCACCGGGTGTAGAAGACCCGGTGCTAAAGGTCCTTTCGCACCGGGTGGTGGGAAGACCCGGTGCTAAAGGGGGGGCCTTTAGCACCGGGTCTTCCCACCACCCGGTGCGAAAGGCCCTTTAGCACCGGGTCGTGGCTGCACCCGGTGCTAAATGCCCCGGACCTATATAGGCCGGGGACTTCTCTCCCCTCACTAACTTCGCCCTCACTCGTCACAGATCGAAACCGCCGCCGGTGCCTCCTCGTCTCCTCAGCCGCCGCCGCCCGTCGCCGTCGCCCGTCGCCGCCGCCGCCCGTGGTCCCCGCGCCCATGCCGCCGCCACCTGTCGTCCCCGCGCCCACGCCGCGCCGCCGCCCGTCGTCCCCGCCGCCGTCGTCGTCCCCGCAAGCGCGTGTCGTCCCCGCCGCCGCCGTCGTCCCCGCGCTCACGCCGCCGCCACCCGTGGTCCCCGCGCCCGTCATCCCCGCGCCGACGCCTCTCATCCCCGCGCCGCACGTCGTCCCCGCGCCGCTCCTCGTCCCCTCGCCGCCGTCGCCCGCCGCGCCCGTCACTGCATGGTGAGCCTCTCTGTGAAATGTTTGTGAGCCGGCCTTCGTGCCGTGCGTGAATGTTTGTGAGCCGGCCTTCGTGCCGTGCACGTGTTTGTGTGTGCAGGTACCCGTTGCATGGCCGAACACGTTCGGCCATGCACATTTGCTTAGCGAACGTGTTCGGCCATGGGCATTTGGTTAGCGAACGCGTTCGCTAACCAAATGCGCATGGCCGAACACATTCGCTAAGCACATACATTGAAAATATTAGAAATTACATTGCAATGTATATTGGAAATGTTATATTGGAAATGTATATTGGAAATGTTATGTGTTTGAAATGTATATTGGAAAATGCTTCATTTAAATGTATTGGAGATATTTACATTGAAATGTATATTGGAAATGTTATATGTTTGAAATGTATATTGGAAAATGCTTCATTTAAATGTATTGGAGATATTTACATTGAAATGTATATTGGAAATGTTATATGTTTGAAATGTATATTGGAAAATGCTTCATTTAAATGTATATTGGAAATTCTATGTATATTAGAAATATATGTGCTTCATTTAAATGTATATTAGAAATATATGTGCTTCATTTAAATGTATATTGGAAATGTTATATGTTTGTATAATGTATACTATCGAAAATGTTTATTATCGGAAATTCTATGGCGTACCCGAACCCATCGCGCACCCGAACCCCTTAGCGAATCCGTTTTTCGCGCACCGACCCCCTTAGCGAACCCTTAGCGAATCAATTCACACCGCGCACCCGAACCCCTTAGCGAATCCGTTTTTCGCGCACCGACCCCCTTAGCGAACCCTTAGCGAATCAATTCACACCGCGCACCCGAACCCCTTAGCGAATCCGTTTTTCGCGCACCGACCCCCTTAGCGAACCCTTAGCGAATCAATTCACACCGCGCACCCGAACCCCTTAGCGAATCCGTTTTTCGCGCACCGACCCCCTTAGCGAACCCTTAGCGAATCAATTCACACCGCGCACCCGAACCCCTTGGCGAATCCGTTTTTCACGCACCGACCCCCTTAGCGAAAATGTTAGAAATATTGGGAATATGTATGCTTTGTATATATTTCTTATCAATTATTTTTAATTCTATAGATGGCGGACAACAACAACAACGTCCCACCCATGCAAGAGGACAACAACACCCCTGTCCCACCCATGCAAGAGGACAACAACACCCCTGTCCCACCAATGCAAGAGGACAACGACACGTTCTTTGCGAATCAACTTTTCAATATTGTAACCCAACCAATGTCCATGGATGATGTGTTGGGCATCATTGGAAGGGACGGCAATGTCCAGGGCGACAATGTTGCAAGGGCCGAAGATGTTGAAGGGGCCGCAAATGTCCAGGGCGACAATGTTGCAAGGGCCGAAACTATTGAAGGAGCCGGTAGCGCGCCCTCGTCTAGTCAGGTGTGTATATAGATAACATAAATTTGTACTGTACATGTCAATTATGTATACCATCTCTATATCATCTCGTATATATGTAATTTGTGTAAGCCGCCTCTGCTAAGAAATCAAAACGATCGACCACGAAGAAGCTGAAGGATGTCAAGTTACACATCACCCGAGTGGAGGATGACGGGGAGCCAGTTGAGCCCCCAAAAGTGGCCAAGAAATTTGTATCTCAGTGCGGGGTAATTGTACGGGACAATGTGCCCATTAGTATCAGAAAATGGAAGTCCACGGACCCCACTGAGGAGTACGTGCTCCCCGATACAGAGAAGGAGATGCTATGGAGGGAATTAAAGGCAATATTCGACTGGCTTAGCACTCATGAAGCAGAACTGAGGGATTGGACAATGAAGAAGATGGCAGTTCTGTTTCAGGATTTCAAGAAGAAGTTGTACTCGCAATTTCTCAAAACCGGAGAGGCCCCGGATCCTGAGAAGTATAAGAAGATCACCAATGACGAGTGGGAAGCATTCATTGAGTACAAAACCTCCGAAGAGGGTGCAACGGCTAGCGCTAGAAACGCTGGAAACGCCGCAAATAAGAAGTACTCTCATAAGATGGGTTCGGGAGGTTACAAGGCAAGCATCGCTAAATGGGAGAAGATGGAAGAAGATCTATATGCTAGAGGCATCACTCCAGCGACACATGACTGGCCCACAAGGACCAAGCATTGGTACTATGGTCATGGAGGCACCCTAAGCCCAATCGACGGCTCCTTAGTTTTTCCCGAGGACTTGCGAGAACTAGCTCAGCGTCTCCTCGATATCCTCAGGGCATCTGATAGGGGAGAATTTGTTGCCGATAGAGACAGAGATGAGCTAACCTATGCCTTAGGGAACAAGGAGCATCCTGGACGGACGCGCGGCGTAGGCACAAGCGTCTCATGGAAGAAAGGTTTCCAAGAGCACGCTGCCACCTATAGGAGCCGTTCGAGGAAGAAGGCCGAATATGAGCAGAGGGTGAGGGACCTAGAGCAAACGGTTGCCGCCCAGGGCTCAAAGCTCCAAGAAATGGAGTCAGAGATGGAGCGACGGATGAAGGTAGCATGGCTGCAGATACAACAAGCCACAGGCGGGACCGGTTCCACAGAGCCTGCACCTCTCCAACAAGCCACAGGCGGGACCGGTTCCACAGAGCATGCACCTCTCCAAGATGCGGCCCTTATTAGCCCTCCACAGCAATATCAAAGAGTCACGCTTCCACACAGGCCGCCAAAGCGGTCCGTTACACCGTGGATGAAATAACTCAACGGACCGCGTGCGAGCTTGTCGTCAGGCAGAAGAACTTAGCTGTGGTGGTACGTATGCGACCTTAGTTCATACTGCATACATTTCACCGTAAATACCATTCATTTACTAACTTTCTTTGTGACTACTAACTTATCAGGTCGCATACGGTATGACCAAACGTGTGGAAGAAGGGCAAAAATGGCACTGCAATGACATTCCACATGGTTACGTACCTGTTGAGGTGGAGCAAGTCGTCACCAGCTGGGAAGACTTGGAACTTGACATCCCCGGAGGTGAGGGAGAAACAAAACTCGGTCAGTGTTCTCACTGCATCATTCTATGGAGCAAGGCAGACGTCATCATACCCGGTACACCTGCGGCTACCAACAAGCCCCCGTCACCTCCAAGAGATCCACAGGATCATGACGATTCTTCGGGAGCTCCTGATGCAAGCCCGTCTCCTCTGCCAAAGAGGTCTCCGTCTCCTCCACCGAAGAGGTCTCCGTCTCCTCCGCCGAAGAGCTCTCCGCCCCCTCCGCCAAAGAGGGGACGCCGCACTAAAGCCTCTGCCCCCACTCCACCAGCGAAGAAGGCGCGGAAAACCAAAGAGAAGCCCGCACCAGAGAAAAGAGCGGGTGAGAAGACTCTAGAGGAGCTCGAAGCCTCGGTCAAAGCAGACACAAAGAGGCAAATGGCCGAGTGGAGGAAAAAACCTGAGCCGGAGCCGAAGCTTGATCCCACCGTCGTCAAGTCATTCCTCGGTAATTTGGGCAAGGGTCAACAGAAGGAAGTAATAGTAACAGACTATGACCGCTCATTACTGAAATCTCGCCGGAAGCGGAAGGCTGCAGATAAGGAGGCGGGCCCATCCAAAAAGGTTCCTCAGCTCGGCCAGCAACCTCAGCGGCCCTTGGGTCCATTGCCATCTCTGGACGAGCTTAACGTGCAACGAGTAATGGCCGAGACTGGACTAACCAGAGCACAAGTCCTGGGGGAAGAAGAGGTGCCTGTAAACACAACGCTGAGGTGGCCATTTAATCTTGGCGAGCCTATGGTCCCTCCTGAAATGGAGAGGAAGCTACAGACGAAGATGCGCCGATTCCATGAGTGGTACTTGGAAGAATCAAGAAGGAACAAACGACGCATGATCAAAGTAGGCGTGAAGGACCATGATTTCTACAATGGTGACGAGGATTGGGTGTGGCTGAGGTTTAAGGATATATATGAGCTGTACCACCGCGACGCCATGGACGTGGATTTGATCACCTGTTGGACACTGTAAGTACTTTGTTGTTGCTTATAATTCACAGTTTGAAAACAATAATTCCAATCTATGCTGACGCGGGCTTTATTTATTGCTTAACATATGCAGAATGGAGATTCAAAAATGTCGCAGATCCGGGATATATGACGTTGGTTTCGTGGATCCTCGAAGGATAAGTGAAGAAATGATATTGATGAATCCTGAGGAAACATATGGAAACCTATACAAATATATTAAGAAACAAAATTACTGCGACTCCATACTAATCCCGTACAACATCGAGTGAGTACATACACAGGCTTCTTCTTCTTATACTGTCTGTGTACTAATTCATTTCTGATTATAATGTATACATGTGCACAGATTCCACTGGTTCTTAATAATATTGTGTCCTGACCGGGGTGTCGTGAACGTCTTTGATTCGTTGCACACTCCAAAAGAAAAACTACAGAACATCATGGACATGATGACAAGGTGATGTATATTTTCCCCTACTTAATTCACCCCTTACACTCGCAATGACTTAACTCAATTTTTTTGTTCGCAGGGCCTGGATTCAATTCCGTCAAGAACACCCGGGAATTCAACATGAAACACTAAAATGGAACATTGGCTTTCCGGTAAGCAAGTAATTTGTACAAGTAGGCCTCGGCTAATATATTATATGAATTTTACTTAATTTCTTTTGGTCGACAGTGTGCCAAACAGGGGCCGGGAAATAATTTATGTGCATACTATGTTTGCGATTTCATGTGGAATTGGGGACATAAAAAGCTTACACAACACGATATTATGGTACGTAATAATAAACAACATTTCCATTATTATTAAGTGCACAATTATTGTCTCCAACTCGGCGGATTAAATATCTTTCAATTATTTGTAAATTATAGATGTTCAGGCTGAAGGAAGAGTCCCTGGAGCTAGAAAGAATTGACGCAATTGCAGAACAGCTCGTCGGATGGATCTGGGACGAGGTCGTCAATCCCCGAGGAGAATACTTCTCACCAGTACTGGAGGACGTGCCGGACAGTCCAACAAAATAGTCGTCAATCTTAATTAAGTAGAAAATACAGTTTAAATATATATAACTCGAGTTGAGATGCATGAATATCTACTTTTGTAATATATATGTCTTCTATTTTGATGAAATGTCAGCTAGTATGAATATAGAGTCGGCCGAATACGCATTAGAATACATGTATTAGAATATATACGTATATAGACGTGCACGCATGGCTACTGAAAAAAGCAAAAAAAAAAAGAAATCCGGGGCCTTTAGCACCGGGTGCAGCCACGACCCGGTGCTAAAGGCCCTGCTACGGCGCTGCGGGGCAGGCCCTTTAGCACCGGGTCGTGGCTGCACCCGGTGCTAAAGGGGTACCCCTTTAGCCTTGGATTAGTTGCACCGGATGGGAAACCCGGTGCTAAAGGGCTTTCCCACCCGGTGCAGATGTTGATCATTCTGGTAGTGACTTTATTTACATATGGTTTTGTAAGACGAGGAGTACAGAGTACCAGCTGGTCCCTTTTTATCTAATGACATGATATATCTTCCCTCCAAGTAAAATTTGTTTTCTGACAATTTTTTCTATTCTGTGACATTCCCCGTTGGTAATCCTGATGCTTTCTAGGATTGCAGCCATCGGGTTGGTCCTTGTGCTGTTATGCTCATAGTATTAACGTTTCGATTTGTCTCAAAACATTATTGCCACCGAATAATTTTTTTTTGCTGATTTCAATTATCCAGATAAATTTAACATTACCATTATTATCAAATTTAAATAAAAATTAAAATACAAAGAATATATGGAAATGGATCTACTAATGACAACTTTGAATAGTTTTTTTTGCAGGCAACAAGTTAGAATATTTAGAGGAACGAAAACTTTGTATTGTCTACAACATATCTTTGGTTAAGTTCCTACATCTAGCATATTTATTTTTAATTGAAATATGATTCCAACTAAACAATTTCAAATTTGAAGGAAAAAAATACAGGTACACAAAGCAAGAATGGTTCCCAAGATGTTGGGCATAGTATTAGTGACCTTTTCTTCACTGGAATTTGAAAGCTCGCGTACAATAACACCCTCAAGATTTAAGCAAATATAAGTTTAATTTCTTCAGACGCCACAATTTATTAACCTATCACCAATATATCCACTAATATTACAGATATATCAATGATATAATAAACCCTCATGACTCATCACTGAACTAAGAGAGATCCATTATTCCATATTGCTTATAAGCTCAACCTCATGCTACTATATAGCACAAGACAAGCTATGGAACTTTACGAATGAAGCATGCACATTCAGTAACAACAAAATATATATATGTTTCTTTGTAACACTTTAGCTGTAACATTTTTATATATGTGTTACAGCATACAACCATTTTAGTAACATTTAAGTTGTAACATTAATTTTGTGTTACTATAACTATTGTCAGTAACATATTTTTTCAGGACAAATGTTATGTGTTACAAGCTTCATTTGTAACACATAGCTTTGTGTTCCTATCAAACTTCTTTGTAACACATTGATGAATATGTTACATGAGTGTGTTACAATATCTATGTTTTGTAGTAGTGCAATCAAGGAACATTCGAAAAGAGGAAGTTTATTAGTGTCCGAGTAAACGATGATGACGTGTAATTTAATTGCACTATGTTCCAGAAATTCATATTTATATAAATGACATCGTGTATTTGTTATGCATTTATGTGGTTTTAGTTTATAACATTTAGTCATATGATCCATCAAAAGATATGACCATCCGAAGCCCATCTTTCGTGAAATGTAGCAACGTTCGATCAATGAAACCAAATGTCAATTCCTACGATTTTCTGGAATTTTCTATTATTTTCTAATATTTTCTAATATTTTCTAGTAACTCCCACTGTTTTCTAGAATTTTCTAATAATTTTAAAGGGCTTTGTTTTCTACAAAATTATTATTTAGAAATAAAGAGCTTCATTTAATAATTACTAGAAAATGAAAGCAAATGGTAATTCCTACGATTTTCTAGGATTTTATATTAATTTCTAATATTTTCTAGTAACTCCTACTGTTTTTCTAGAATTTTCTAACAATTTTAAATAGCTTTGTTTTATTTATTTACGAATAAAGTAAAGTAATAGAAATAGAAAAAAATACCCGGTGCTAATTGTCGATTTGGATGAAAAAATGGCGGCAACTGAAATCCTAACCCTTTAGCACCGGGTAGATCCAACACCCGGTGCTAAAGGTGCCCAGGATTTCAGTTGCCACCCTGAGCACCTCTTTAGCACCGGGTGTGCTTACACCCGGTGCTAAAGACTCATTAGCACCGGGTGTTGTATCCACCCCGTGCTAATGTGGTGGCCTTTAGCACCCCGGGCACCTCTTTAGCACCGGGTGTGCTTACACCCGGTGCTAAAGACTCCACCCGGTGCTAATGTGGTGGCCTTTAGCACCGGGTGGAGGAAAGACCCGGTGCTAATGAACCTTTAGCACCGGGTCTTACCTTACCCTCACCCGGTGCTAAAGGCGCCGCCCCATATAACCGCCCGCCCGCTCTCCCCTCCTCACCCGCCTCCGCCGCCGGTCCCGCTCCCGCGCCCGTCGCCCGTCCCCGTCGCCGGTCGCCTGCGCCGCCGTCGCCCGTCCCCGTCGCCGGTCGCCTGCGCCGCCGTCGCCCGTCGCCGCCATTCGCCCGCACCGCCCGTGGCCCATCGTCGCCGGTCGCCCGTCGCCCGCGCCAGCCACTGCTCCGCCGTCGCCCGCACCCGCCACGTCGGTCGATTTCTGTTTTCATTTTGTTATTTAATTTTGTTATTTAATTTGTTATTTAATTTGTTATTTAATTTGTTATATAATTAGGTATTTAATTTGTTATATAATGTGGTATATAATTTGTTATATAATTTGTTATACAATTTGTTATTTAATTTGTTATATATAATTTGTTATTATTTATATGATTATATATAATTTTGTATATATAATGTTGTATATATAATTTTGTATATATAATGTTGTATATATAATTTTGTATGTACTTTGGTATATATAATTTTGTATGTAATTTTGTATATATAATTTTGTATATGTCCATATTTTGTATGTGCAAAACTATCACGCACCCGAACACCTTCGCGAAACCAAACTCGTCGCGCACCCGAGCTCCTTCGCGAACCCAAACGCGTCGCGCTCCCAAACCTTCCGGAACCCAAACTCGTCGCGCACCCGAACCCCTTCGCGAACCCAAACGCGTCGCGCACCCAAACCTTCCGTGACCCGAAAACCCAAAAACCCAAACCCTAAACCCCCTAGCTCTAACCCTAAACCCTACCCCTAAACCGTAAAAACCCTAAACCCTAAACCCTAAAACCCTAAAAACCCTAAACCCTAAACCCTAAAAACCCTAAACCCTAAACCCCCTAGCCCTAACCCTAAACCCCCTAGCCCTAACCCTAAACCCCCTAGATCCAACCCTAAACCCCCTAACCCTAAACCCTAAACCCTAAACCCCGAAACCTGTTTCCTAAACCCCCTAGCCCTAACCCTAAACCCTAAACCCCGAAACCCAAACCCTAAACCCCCTAGCCCTGACCCTAAACCCCGAAACCCGTTTCCTTAAACCCCTAGCCCTAACCCTAAACCCCAAAACCCAAACCCTAAACTCCCTAGCCCTGACCGTAAACCCCGAAACCTGTTTCCTAAACCGCCTAGCCCTAACCCTAAACCCCAAAACCCAAACCATAAACCCCCTAGCCCTAACCCTAAACCCCAGAACCCAAACCCTAAACCCCCTAGCCCTGACACTAAACCCCGAAACCCAAACCCTAAACCCCCTAGCCCTAATCCTAAACCCTAAACCCTAAACCCCAAAACCCAAACTCTAAACCCCCTAGCCCTAACCTTAAACCCCCTACCTGACCCTAAACCCCATATCTATATTTATTTATATTTATTGCTTACAAATTATTTTTATTCCTATAGATGGCGGACAACAACCCTAGTGAACCCTTGCCAGAGGATAATGACCAGTTCTTATTGAATCAAATATTTGGTATCGATGCCGAAGATAACCCGCAACCAAACATGGAAGACGTGCTGGGTATTGCTCAAGGGAGCGGAAATGTCGAACAACGTAATTTGGATGAACGCAGTAATAATGAGCCCACGTCTAGTCAGGTGTGAATATATCTCATTTAATATGTATTGTATATCTCAATATATCTCATTTAATATGTATTGTATCTCAATATATCTCATTTAATATTGTATCGTTAATATATAATTTATGTAGCCCGCCTTTGCGTCGACGACCGGAACTAGGAAATCCAAACGATCTGCCACTAAGAAGCTGAAGGATGTGAAGTTTCACATCACTCGAGTGGAGGACGATGGGGAGCCAGTTGAGCCCAAACAAGTGGCTAGAAAATTTATATCTCAGTGCGGGGTTGTTCTACGGGAACGCGTGCCCATTAGCATCAGAAAATGGAAATCCACGGACCCTACTGAGTCGCACGTGTTGCCCAATACTGAGAAGGAGATGCTATGGGCGGACTTAAAAGGAATTTTCGAATGGCCAAGCAGTCATGAAGAGCAACTGAAAGATTGGACAATGAAAAAGATGGCAATTATATTCCAGGATTACAAGAAAAAATTTTACAAGAATTATCTCATTACCGGAGAAGCACCGGATCCAGCGAAGCATCCAACCATCACTCATGATGCTTGGGAATCATTCTTGGAGTACAAAAACTCCGAAGAAGGGTCAAGTATGACCGCTAGAAATGCTGACAATGCCGGTAATAGGAAGTACACCCATAGAATGGGTTCAGGAGGTTATAAAGGGAGCATTGAGAAATGGGAGAAGATGGAAGAATCTCTATTTGCTAGAGGCATTCGTCCAGCGACACATGACTGGCCCACACGATCCAAGCATTGGTACTATGGTCATGGAGGCACCCTTAGTCCGATCGACGTCTCGTTAGTTTTTGGCGAGGACTTGCGAGAACTAGCTCAACGTCTCATCAATATCCTTAAGCCATCTGAGAGGGGAGAATTTGTTCCTGATAGAGACAGAGATGAGCTAACCTATGCCTTAGGAAACACGGAGCATCCTGAACGTACGCGCGGCGTAGGCATAGTACCATGGAAGAAAGGTTTCAAAGAGGACACCACCTCCTATAGGAGCCGTTCGAGGAAGAAGGCGGAATATGAGCAGAGGGTGAGGGACCTAGAGGAAACGGTATCCGTCAAGGGCTCAAAGATACAGGTAATGGAGGTAGAGACGGAGCGGCGAATGAAGTTAGCATGGCTGCAGATACAAGCCACAGGAACCGCCAGCACAGAGCATGTACCTCTCCAAGATCCTAATGCGGCCCTTCTTAGCCCTCCACAACATCGAAGCAGCCACGCTTCCACAGAGCATGTACAAGGTCATGAAGACATTCCCGCACTTCAGTTTGTACCGGTTCGTTACCCCGTGGATGAAATAACTCAACGGACCGCGTGTGAGCTTGTCGTGAGGCAGAAGAACATATCCATGGTGGTACGTATGCGACATTAGTTTGTATATTTCATAAATATCATCATAAATATTATTCATTTACTAACTTCCTTTCTACTTATTTTATTAGGTCGCATACGGTATGACCAAACCAGTGGAACCAGGTCAAACATGGCATTGCATGGAGATTCCACATGGTTACGTACCCGTTGAGGTGGAGCAAGTCGTTGACCAGTGGAATGACTTGGAACTTGACATCGTCGGAGGTGATGGAGAAACAAAACTCGGGGAGTGTTCTCACGGGATCATTCTATGGAGCAAGCGAGACATCGCCATACCTCGTAGCACCAAGTCTCCTTCAAATCCCCCGTCTCCAAGAGGTCCACCAGATCATGATTGTCTGGGAGCTCATGACGCAAACCCGTCTCCGTCTCGGTCTCCTCCACGGCGGAAGTCTCCGTCTCCACCGCGGCAGAAGCCTGAACCAAAGAAGCGCTCTAAACTGGCTACCTTGGCCCCTCCACCACAGAAGAAGCCACGGAAGGTCAAAGAGAAGCCTGCACCACCGAAAAAAGCTTACGACCTGACTCAAGAAGAGCTCGATGCCTCTGTTAAAGAAGACGTAAAGAGGCAACTTTTCACGAGAAAACAACTGGAGTCGAAGATTGACCCCGCCACGGCAAAATCCTTCCTCCAAAATTTGACTAGGGGACAACAGAAGAGGGCACAACTATCTGACTATGACCGCTCATTACTGAAATCTCAAGGGAAGAGGAAGGCGGCGGCGTCCAAACCTGTTGCTCAGCTCGGCAACCAACCTCAGGAGTCGTTGCCTCAGTTGGCATCTGAGTACGAGCTGAACGTGCAACGACAAATGGCCAAGACAGGACTCTCGAGAGAGGAAATCACGGGAGAAAAAGAAATCCCTGTGAGCACATCGTTCAGGTGGCCATTTAAGCTTGGCCAGCCTTTGGTCGGTCCAGAAATGGAGAGCACGCTACAAACAAAGATGTGTCAATTCCATCAGTGGTATCTGGAACAATCAAGAAGCAAAAGGCGCATGTTTGGAGTTCGCGTAAAGGACCAAGATTTTTTCAATGGCGAGGAAACCCTTTGGTTGGAGTTTAAGGATATATATGAGGTGTACCACAAAGACGCAATGGACGTGTCTTTGGTCGACTGTTGGGTATTGTAAGTGCTTTGTTCTCATTTACATTTGACACTTGAAAAAAAACTTTAATCTTTGCTGACGCGCCCTTTATTGCTTAACAATGCAGAATGGAGATTCAAAGATGTCGGAGGGAAGGAATATTTGACATTGGTTACATGGACCCGACAAGGATAAGTGACAAAATGATTTTGATCAATCCAGAGGAGACATATCAAAATTTATACAAGTATCTCCAAAAACAAAATTATTGCGACTCCATACTATTGCCGTACAACTTCGGGTGAGTACCTATACATGTATCTACTTATAGTGCCTATACAAAATCTTATGGACTCCATACTATTGCCGTTCAATTTTATTTCTCATTATAATGTCTACATGTATACAGTTTTCACTGGATCTTAATCATATTGTGTCCTGACCGGGGTATCGTCCACGTCTTTGATTCGGTGAAGTATCCAACATATGCTTACCAGAACATCATCGACATGTTTACAAGGTGACATATATTTACCCATTTAACTCAATTCTGCCCTTACAATCACAATGATTTAACACAACTTTTTGGTTCACAGGGCGTGGATTCAATTTCGTTAAGATAACCCTGGTATGATCCATGAAACACTCACATGGAAGACTGACTTTCCGGTAAGCAAGTAATTTGTACGTGTAGGTCTCCGCTAACCTATTATATGAATTTTACTTAACTTTATTTTTTGATCGACAGTGTCGCCAACAGGGGTCGGGAAATAATCTATGTGCATATTATGTTTGTGATAACATGCTCAATTGGTCGACGAAAAAGATGAGTCACCATGATGTTATGGTACGTAACACATTTTCAGGTTTTAATTTGATATATTTACTATTTTTGTAGAAAAATCACTTGATTTTGTAATAAATTATATTATTTAGAAATATACGGCTTCTTTTATTGATAATGGGATTCATTTATAATAAATAATATTATTATTAAATTTGAATTAATAAGTAAGGCACTTTGTTTTAAAACAAATGATTATTTAGAAATATAGGGCTTCATTTAATAATTACTATGTTTCTATTAATAAGAAAAACACTTTGTTTTATAATAAATGATTATTTAAATATAGACGGACATTTGTATTTGTAAGTAAAGCATTTATTTTATATTAAATGATTATTAATTGCACATTTGTTGTCTTCAATTCCATGGAATTAATATTTCCAATTATTTACAAATTATAGATGACGAGGCTGGAAGAAGATAGACTCGATCAAGAGAGAATAGACGCAATTGCAGAACAGCTCATTGGAAGGATTTGGGACGAGGTCGTTAATCCCCGTGGAGAATTCCATCTCCCCCTGGAGGATGCGCCGTCAAGTCGTTCCTCTAGTCGGATTTCTTAATTTGTAATATACAATTCAAATATATACAGTTCAAATATATATACAGTTCAAAATTATAATATATATATCTTCTATTTTGATTATATGTCTAGCTAATATGAATATATAGTACTACATGCACGGCAGCTGAATACATGTTTGAATACGTATCACAATACGTATATAAACATATATAAACGTACATGCATGGCGGCTGTAGAAAGTAACAAAAAAAAAATAAATCCAGGCACTTTAGCACCGGTTGTATACACCAACCGGTGCTAAAGGCCGTCCTATCCCCGCTGTGTAGGCAGGGCCTTTAGCACCGGTTGGTGTTTAGAACCGGTGCTAAAGGCCCCCTTTAGCACTGGTTATTCTACCCGGTGCTAAAGGGTACCCCCTTTAGCACTGGAAGTTTAGCACCGGTTGGGAATCCGATGCTAAAGCCCGTTCCCAACCGGTGCGGATGTGAGGTTCTCTGGTAGTGTTTACAAGTATCATTTATTTTGTATGTGACTTGCTTTATCATTGTATATACTTCGAGTATAACACTACCGGAGGATGGCCCATTTGCACCGGTTGGGAAGGCCTTTTAGCACCGGTTGGGAAGGCCTTTTAACACCGGTTTCCCAACCGGTGCTATGTTTCCGGTGCTAAAGGGTGGCACCTTTAGCACCGGGTCAAATAACTGATGCTAAAGGTACCCATTCATCAAAAAACATATGTGCGTTGCTGCGGGGATTTGAACTCAGGACCTCCCAGCTCACGCGTACCCACCTAACCATCTCACCTACAAAGCACATGTGATAGGATAGAAGATGCTTTTGTTTTGTAGTAGCATGTGACAACCCCTTTAGCACCGGGTTGTATTTACCAACCGGTGCTAAAAGGCCTTTAGCACCGGGTCGTAACACCAACCGGTGCTAAAAGGGTCCCTTTTAGGACCGGTTGGTGTTAAGACCCGGTGCTAAAGGGTCGGGGCCTTTAGCACCGGTTGGTATTACCAACCGGTGCTAAAAAGTGACTTTTAGCACCAGTTGGTGTTACCAACCGGTGCTAAAGGGTCCTCGAGGGCGCCCCATTTTTATATCTGGTGCTAATGTTACATTAGCACCGGATCTTGAGTGCACGGAGGCATATGAGGGGTGCGTGTGGATGTTTCTGGTAGCGTAACTTATTGATGTGTATATTTGTTAGATATATAGAGTTGTATATGGTCTTGTATTGCATTACTTGTACTCCAAGCCGTATCCGGCCCATATAATGAAAGGTCACCCCCCATCTTGGGTGTGTGGTGTTTGCCCAATATTCTACATGGTATAGAGCCTAACCCTAGGCCTGCCTTTTCTCCCCTCCCCAACCTCGAGTACTGTTCAACAGTATCCGTGAACAGTACCCGTGACCCTAACCCTAGCACGCGCAGCCTCTCCTCTGGCTGTGCGCCCCTCCCCTTCTCCACTGCCCTACCACACCACCGACACCGCCGTCTCTGTGGCCGCGTCCCTACCTTGCGCCCGCCTCCCTGGCCGCCGCATCGCCTCACAGATTGCATCTGTGAATGTCATGCGTCAACCACGCGGACTCCTCTGACGACGACAACGAATCCGCTTCCTCCGTCGGTCTCTCCCTTCTGTTCGGCGGCTGTACCTCCGGCGACGATCTCGACGACGCCATGGCCGCCAACTATGCCTCCATCAACATCCAGACTCATGTTCCCCTCACGCTGGAGCTTCGTTCCCCCAACTACACCAAGTGGAGCACCTTCTTCGAGTCGCTGTGTGGGAAGTTTGGGCTTCTTGCACACATCGACGGCACGCCTCCCCCCCAACTACACCAAGTGGAGCAGGGCTGATTTCTACGTCCGCAGCTGGTTGTACGGCTCTGTTGCAGATGCGGTCCTCGACTTCGCAATGGCGCCCAATCGGACTGCCCATGCTCTATGGGTGGCCATCACTGCTCACTTCCAGGCGAACCAGGCTCCTCGCGCTATCTTCCTGAGTCATGCTTTCCACACCATGACTCAGGGAGATCGTTCGGTCGAAGACTACGGGAACGAGATGAAGAAGGCTGCTGATGCCCTCCGTGATGTCGGACATGCCGTGTCGGGGCCTACTCTCCTCTTCAATCTGCTCCGCGGTGTCAACCGCAAGTTCAGTACCGCTGCCGACATGATTGGCGCCACCCCTGACATGAACTTCACAACCGCACTTGATCAGCTCGAGTTGAAGGAGCTGCGCCTGGAGAACGAAGCGGAGGTCGAGGCCACCAACGCTCTTGTTGCCTCCTCCTCTTCTTCCGACCATAGCGGCTCCGACTGCCGTTCCTCGGCGCCTCCGAAGCCTCAACAGCCCAAGCCGCCTCAGTAGCAGCAACTGCCGTAGGGCAGCAGCGGCTCCAACGGCGGTCAGCGGTGCCGCAAGAACAACAGCAGGCGGAATAACAGCGGCGGACATCAGCCTCGCGCCTCCTGCCCTGCTGGCCCGTGGATTTGCATTAATCCGCATGCTCTTCAAGGGGCGCCGGCTTTGACGGCAGCAGCAGCGGGCACTGGCGCGGTGGACCAGGCCTCCTTGGCCTAGTCCGCAGGCCAATGCCGCCTTCGGCTCCTTCCCTCAAGCACCGGCTCAGTTCCCCTCATGGGACTCGGCCGGATTGGTGGCGGCGCTTCAGCAGATGGCCAGTCAGGACAATGCCTGGGTGATGGACACAGGCGCCTCTATGCACATGCACTCCTCGGATGGTATACTCCTCTCCCGTCTCCCAGCCAATTATTCTTCGATTACTATAGGCAATGGTGCATGCATTCCTGTCACGTCTAGAGGTTCCTCCATCCTTAAAATCGATACGTCTAATTTTGCGTTAAACAACGTCCTTGTCGCCCCATCACTTGTGCATAATCTTCTTTCTGTTCGTCAGTTCACCCGCGACAATAGTTGTTCCGTTGAATTTGACGCCTCTGGTTTTTTTGTTAAGGAACTCAGGACGGGGTGTGTGATTATTCGCTGCAATAGTGCTGGCGACCTTTACACCATCCCCTCAGCCGTCCCTGCATCTGCCCCTGCCACGCTCGCCGCCTCCTCTTCCTTGTGGCATCGTCGTCTCGGACATCCCGGTCCAGCAGTCATAGCATCACTTAGGAAAAATAATTTGATTTCCTGTAATAAATTAGATCACTCGCTTTGTGATGCCTGTCAGCTTGGCAAACACGTGCGTCTCCCGTTTAGTACATCTATGTCTAAAACTGCTTCTCCTTTTGAAATTGTTCATTGTGATGTCTGGACCTCTCCGATTGCGAGTGTTTCTGGCTGCAAATACTATCTAGTGCTTTTGGATGATTTTACGCACTATTGCTAGACGTACCCACTTAAGAGCAAATCTGAGGTGCATCAACATATCGTTAATTTTATTACTTTTGCTCGGACTCAGTTTAGTCTTCCTATTAAATGCTTTCAAGCTGATAATGGCACCGGGTTTGTTAACCACGCTATGCATAGTACTCTTGCTGCGCACGGCATTGTTTTTCATCTCTCCTGCCCATACACCTCGGCACAAAACGACAAGGCTGAACGTGTACTTCGTATGCTTAACAATTCCGTGCGCACACTGCTTCTTCAAGCCTCCATGCCGCCAGCCTATTAGGCTGAGGCGCTATCTGCAGCCACCTACCTCATGAACCGACGACCATCCTCTGCCATAAACCATGAGCTTCCTTACTACAATCTTTACGGTTCCCTGCAAGATTATGAGCATCTTCGTGTTTTCGGCTGCTTGTGTTATTCCCTGCAAGAGTTGTATATGGTCTTGTATTGTATTACTTGTACTCCAAGCCGTATCTGGCCCATATAATGAAAGGTCACCCCCATCTTGGGTGTGTGGTGTTTGCCCAATATTCTATAATATTTAGATAAATTTTTTGAATAAGACGAATGGTCATAGATCATGGAAAAAAGTTAATAACGAATAGTAATTTGAAACAGAGGTAGTATATACGAGGAACACATCTGACTGGTAGGTGAAATGATCATCGCGCCGTACTTGTCCCGCTACTTGTGTAGCCTCGATGCTTATAAAACTATAAATAGTACAACAAGGTTGAACCATCGGCAAATAATGGGCACGTGGCTATGACGTGGAGCACACATATGTAATTGGCGCATCGTTCCATATTTTGAAAAAACACCTAAAAGGCCCAGCCTAACGTGTAAAGGGTAATTTCAACAATTGGCACCTCATATAATTGATCAGTCATACTTTTGCATGTACGTTTCCATGGTAAAGCCATCTGCAAATGCTAAAGCCTAAACTCCAAGGCATTTGCGAAACACAAAAAGAAAAACAAAGCTAAAAAATAATGTTAGTCAATTTTTTGTTGTAATTTTTAAGTAGCTGTGGTGCAATGAAAGTTAGGACGGTATTTAAACATCCAATAACACATGAATGTTTTTTTTAGTAAAAAGGATCCGAACAGTGGATGCATCCTTGGTATGCCCGGTGATCTTATTGAGCTAGAGCGTGTGCTTCTCCTCATCCCCCTATTGGTTGACCAAGTAAGGCAACATCTGTAGCCCCCACTCCTAGCCGTTGGACCCGGTGCTGAAGCCCCATCAGCACCGGGTCCAAAAATGGCCGAGGCGGAGGAGGCGGGCGGATGTGAAGGATTCTGGTAGTGGTACCTGCAAAATGTTCGCATATATCGAAACCTTGTGGAACATGCTCTGTCCCCAATGTGTGGCAACAAATCAATATGTGGGTTGACCCCATGCAGAATTCATGCCCTTTTAATTGATCTAAATAAATTTATTTGTCAATGTATAAGGCATGTTAGGTCCAAAAAATCAAACTTCATAAACTTGACCAATAATTACTCAAATTATATGCAGGAATACTGGATAAAGTTGGATCAATACATTCACATTATTCCACTTATCTTTCAACACGAGTTGATTTCTTAGCAACTGAAGGATACATTAATTCTAAAAATAACTGATGGTGTAAGCCTGTAAGGTTCATGCCATGCATCCTGTACTTCTGTCTTGGCAGAATAACATTTTGAAAGGTTATATTTAGCTATTATGAATTCAATCCGAACATGGACCATTTTAGAGCACGACAGCTCAGGCATTGGTGTTGAGCTGTGGTGAGATCACAACAGAACATGCCTTGTAATTTTAGAGAGTTTTAAAGATAAACCCTAATTCACTACTGTGGTCACAAGTTGCCCGAGAGAAGTACGCGTGGCCACCTGGACATAGGCGGCGAAAAAAACTTGCTGCTATAAATTTACTTTCTCAAAGTGTCTTTTGCTCAACTACATGCTATATATATATATATACACACACGCTCCCTCGGTATTGATAAAGAAAGACGTTTAAGACAATGTTTGAGTCAAACTTTGAGAATATAAATAATGAATCACTTTTAAGTTGTTGAGTTTGAAATTGTAAAAGTTAGATTTATTTAAAAATAATAATTTTACAAAAGTATACATGTATCATTTTTTAATAAATATTTTTATAGAAATAAGAAGTTAAGTTGTGTTTTGAAAACCATGTATATAAATAAGAAGCTGGAGGGAGTACCTCCGTGTATATAATAAACTAATCTCCCCTACGCGCGCATTTCTCCTTTCACTACCGTCATAAAATAATCACGACACCTTCTGTTCCACATCGTTCATAATTGTGAATTTGCGATGCGACCATTGCTTTGGAATGCGTGGCTCCAGGAAATCTTGTTGTGCACCCTAGACTGGCCGGTGGCTGCTGGCTGGTGCTGATTTATTCTGAGAGAAAAGTATCGATGCCTGATGACTTATGTCTGATTTGTTCTGAGAGAAAAGTACTGCTGACTAGTGGCTGATAAGCCAAACGAACAGGACACGACGTGTGCTGCAACATGTGCTCCCAGGCGTGGAAAGCCGCCATTGGTTGTTTGGCCCTCACGGCTACACAAATGCACTGAGGGAGTACGTTGTTTGGCTCACACTGCTGGTCACGCTAGAGGTGCCTCTTGAATTTGCAGTGGCATGCCTATGGCTGGTCCTGGTTAAATTCTTGGATTGTGCCACTACTGCAATTGGATCGATCTTCTCTCTTCGCGACCCTGTCCCACTCTGTTTCTAGTTTATCAATACTGCCGAACCATTGGACAGATGCATGCATTTTCAGCGCTCATAGATATATAATTGCAGTTCCCCTATGTGTTTTCCTATTTCACAATGGATTAGAACAATTATTTTCTAGCACTAAGTTAAACTGTTTTAATCAAAATGTAACCCATGCCTATAATTAACGAAATATTTATTATAGCAACCCATACATACCAAAGGAATAAGGAATGCTGGACTAATTAAAATACCCTATCCGCTTCAATCCAAATGAATTTTCACGTGCATCACCTGACGCTGGTATGGCCTAGCATGATTTTTTTGTGTACAATTTACGCACATACTTAAGGCAACTCTACAATTTCAACCACATGAATGCATGGACTTTCATTCATTACACGAGTATAGTCGCATAACAGCAATGGCAAACACCCACACTAGTTGAAAAACTCGCATTCGTCCACCTACATTTAGTATCGGTCATAAAAGACCTGGTTCCAAAGCAGCACAAAGCCATTTTAGTACTGGGGCTAAAGTTGAAAGCCTCCGAAGCCATTTTAGTACATGCTCAAAACGCCAATGAGTACTAAAAGTCGTATTTTAGTACCGACCGGTGTATTGGCCTAGTACTAAAATGGCGTGCCCATTTAGTGCCGCTCAATAACATGGGCCGGTACTAAGTGTAACATTTAGTACCCGCCGGTTTTTTGGCTTGATACTAAGTGGGACTCTACGAGTTCCTTCAGAAGGAATACACATCTCAGTGGGATGGTAAGGAAGCAGTTACTTCAGAAGGAATACACCTCAATGGGATGGTAAGGAAGCAATGCACGAGTCTGGAGGTCATGGGTTCATGCTCCCGGCCGCGCACGTGCATTTACGCGTGAAAAAATTATGTGACTTTGCGCGCAACATGATACGGGAACAAATGAACTCGATATCCGTTCTTATAAAGCTGGATATTGTTGTTGCTTACGTACCAAGCTATCCAATACCATGAATCCAGGTCCTTTGGGCTGCTGCTGCCTCCATCTCACCTACAGAGCACATGTGACACACTACTGGGTATATTTTTTTTTAATTAACCCGTGGGGAACTTTTAGTCCCGGTTTGGAACACCAACCAGGACTAAAAGTCACCCTTTATTCTTGATAACCATGATAAATACGAATCAGTACTAAAAGTGACATTTGTCTCGGGAAAGGATGGAAAGTCCATTCTCCAGTGGTGACCATTGGATTTTTTTTTTGAAATGCCCTTACCCCTATAAATGCTTCTAACACTTTCATGTTCAATTGTTCTAACCAAACCGTGGCAAATGTAGTTAAAAATAATTATTATTTTAACTAACTGAATATGATTTATTAGATTGAAATACCCTCTGCTCTCCAATAATCCAAAACGATTTGTGGGTGCATCATCTGATTCAGGTTTTAGCCTAGCGTGATTTTTGTTCGGTTACGCACATATACTCAAGGCATGTGTGCAATTGGAATCATATGAAAACATCGGCCTTCATGCATGTTTGAGTTTCATGAGTACGGTGGCGTAAACAGCAACTAGCAAACATCATGCGTGTCATTGTTCTGCGCCATGCATAGCGTACTTAGGTTTTTATTTCAGTTTTATATTTAATAGGTATCACGGGTAGAAAAACCACATTTAGCACCGGTAACACCATGGTGACCTTTAGCTAACCGGTGGGGTCCCCGAGGGCATCTGAATTTTGAACCCGGTGCTAATGTTGCATTATTATCAGATTTTGAGGGCGTCGAGGCATATGAGGAAAACAGATGATGGTTTCTCTACCAGTATAGCTGGGTGTGGCTATGGAATTTTTCAAAACTCACACACCTACTGTAGCCCTACGAATGGCTCAGGGTCCTTCTGGGAGAAATTAGACATCACTGGTATTGACAGAATGACAGAGGCATCACAGATGCCTTTCTGTCAATATGCACACAGCTGACCTAGCAAAAGCCGCAGCACCCGTATTGGGTTGCTGATCACGAACCAGTCATGCAGGTGGCACACCCATAGGGAACATAATAACTTTTTAGAACATGTACAGCATGTTTTTTATTAAGAATCAATTGACAGTTTCATTACAAGCGAAGTACCACAAGAGTGATCAATTCATGTAATTGCAAGCGAAGTACAAAAAGGACAACGGTGTGTAGGAAAGTATCACGTTCTCAGAATTAACTGTTTTTTTCGAGCCATATGTAGTACTTCTTGTAGTACTGCGTGGAACAAATCGTGCTATGGCACTGTTTTTCATTAAGACCTAGTCAATTAACATGTTCCTAGTTTACCAATGAGCCAATTATATTAAATTAATCTCACCACATGGATGCCTCAACCTTTCTATTAACGCGGTAGTATGCTTGGAGCATGAGTGAAGTATAGCTAAATAAAGATGGAGGTGTGCATCTCCTCAGGTCATGGGACTAGAAGTGTGCTTCTAGCCAAACACTTGTCTATCCAGCATTTCTACCACCACAATAAGAAAACCAGAAAACCCGAGAATAATAATTGACTAAAAAAACGAGAATGAGAAACATCAGGAGAAAGAGTTCAACGTGTTGTTGAGAAGGTGCATGGGAACAACTCATGGCATTCAGTTTCTCCAAATCAATATGATGCCTCGCACGCCAACATCTTCATGGCATCGACTCGTCAACGTCTTGCAGATTGTATGGGTGTGCGAGGCCTCGCACGCGTCGATGATGTCGGCGTGCGAGGCATCATAATGATAGTGTTTAGACAATAAAGGTACACTACTGGAACAAGCCCTATCAGCGCACCGGTTGGAAAAGCGACATTAGCATCGGTTTCCCGAAAATCGATGCTATGTCTCCGGTGCTAAAGGGTAGACATCTTTAGTACCGAATCAAATAACCGGTGCTAAAGGTACTCATTCGTCAAAAAATATGTGGGTTGCTGTGGGGATTCAAACTCAGGACCTCTTGGCTCGCGCGTACCCACCTAACCATCTCAACTACGCAGCACATGTGATGGAATAGAATATACTTTCCTTTTGAAGTAGCATGCAACACCCCCTTTAGCACCGGGTCGTAACACCAACCGGTGCTAAAAGGCCTTTAATATCGAATCGTAACACCACACAATAAAAAAGGGTGGCCCTTTAGCACCAGGTGGTGTTACGACCCGGTGCTAAAGGGTCGAGGGACTTTAGCACCGGTTGGTAACATCAACCGGTGCTAAATGTCACCTCTTAGCACCGGGTACAAACTTCACCGTGGCCTATGAGAAGGACGGATGTTGACTTCTCTGGTAGTGGTAGGTCTGGATGCTTCATCAGTACAATGTCACCTCTTAGTATTGCTTTAAAAGCAGACGTAGCCATGAAGCGCTGGAACCATAAACGGTTTCATTTTTGTATGAAAACCAAGAGGACTTCTCCACGTATTACAAAACGCGCGTGAGGTAGCCCTGTTCGGCTGGCTGGTGACAAGTGGCTGGTGCTGGTTTGTGCTGAGAAAAAAAATACTGCTGGCTGGCTGGTGGCTGGTGCTGGTTTGTGCAGAGAGAAAAATACTGCTGGCTGATTGCTGATAAGACAAACGAACACGGCTGACACTACCAGAATGATCGACATCTGCACCGGGTGGGAAAGCCCTTTAGCACCGGGTTTCCCACCCGGTGCAACTAATCCGAGGCTAAAGGGGTACCCCTTTAGCACCGGGTTGAATAACCGGTGCTAAAGGGGCCCTTTAGCACCGGGTGCAGCCACGACCCGGTGCTAAAGGGCCTGCCCCGCAGCGCCGTTAGCAGGGCCTTTAGCACCGGGTCGTGGCTGCACCCGGTGCTAAAGGGCCTGCCTTTAGCACCGGTTGTTGTCTGCAACCGGTGCTAAAGGCCCCGGATTTCTTTTTTTTTTTTGCTTTTTTCAGTAGCCATGCGTGCACGTCTATATACGTATATATTCTAATACGTGTATTCTAATGCGTATTCGGCCGACTCTATATTCATACTAGCTGACATTTCATCAAAATAGAAGACATATATATTACAAAAGTAGATATTCATGCATGTCAACTCGAGTTATATATATTTAAACTGTATTTTCTACTTAATTAAGATTGACGACTAGCTTGTTGGACTGTCCGGCACGTCCTCCAGTACTGGCGAGTAGTATTCTCCTCGGGGATTGACGACCTCGTCCCAGATCCATCCGACGAGCTGTTCTGCAATTGCGTCAATTCTTTCTAGCTCTAGGGACTCTTCCTTCAGGTTGAACATCTGTAATTTACAAATAATTGAAAGATATTTAATCCGCCGAGTTGGAGACAATAATTGTGCACTTAATAATAATGGAAATGTTGTTTATTATTACGTACAATAATATCCTGTTGTGTAAGCTTTTTATGTCCCCAATTCCACATGAAATCGCAAACATAGTATGCACATAAATTATTTTCCGGCCCCTGTTTGGCACACTGTCGACCAAAAGAAATTAAGTAAAATTCATATAATATATTAGCCGAGGCCTACATGTACAAATTACTTGCTTACCGGAAAGCCAATGTTCCATTTTAGTGTTTCATGTTGAATTCCCTGGTGTTCTTGACAAAATTGAATCCAGGCCCTGCGAACAAAAAAATTGAGTTAAGTCATTGCGAGTGTAAGGGGTGAATTAAGTAGGGGAAAATATACATCACCTTGTCATCATGTCCATGATGTTCTGTAGTTTTTCTTTTGGAGTGTGCAACGAATCAAAGACGTTCACGACACCCCGGTCAGGACACAATATTATTAGGAACCAGTGGAATCTGTGCACATGTATACATTATAATCAGAAATGAATTAGTACACAGACAGTATAAGAAGAAGCCTGTGTATGTACTCACTCGATGTTGTACGGGATTAGTATGGAGTCGCAGTAATTTTGTTTCTTAATATACTTGTATAGGTTTCCATATGTTTCCTCAGGATTCATCAATATCATTTCTTCACTTATCCTTCGAGGATCCACGAAACCAACGTCATATATCCCGGATCTCCGACATTTTTGAATCTCCATTCTGCATATGTTAAGCAATAAATAAAGCCCGCCTCAGCATAGATTGGAATTATTGTTTTCCAACTGTGAATTATAAGCAACAACAAAGTACTTACAGTGTCCAACAGGTGATCAAATCCACGCCCATGGCGTCGCGGTGGTACAGCTCATATATATCCTTAAACCTCAGCCACACCCAATCCTCGTCACCATTGTAGAAATCATGGTCCTTCACGCCTACTTTGATCATGCGCCGTTTATTCCTTCTTGATTCTTCCAAGTACCACTCATGGAATCGGCGCATCTTCGTCTGTAGCTTCCTCTCCATTTCAGGAGGGACCATAGGCTCGCCAAGATTAAACGGCCACCTCAGCGTTGTGTTTACAGGCACCTCTTCTTCCCCCAGGACTTGCGCTCTGGTTAGTCCAGTCTCGGCCATTACTCGTTGCACGTTAAGCTCGTCCAGAGATGGCAATGGACCCAAGGGCCGCTGAGGTTGCTGGCCGAGCTGAGGAACCTTTTTGGATGGGCCCGCCTCCTTATCTGCAGCCTTCCGCTTCCGGCGAGATTTCAGTAATGAGCGGTCATAGTCTGTTACTATTACTTCCTTCTGTTGACCCTTGCCCAAATTACCGAGGAATGACTTGACGACGGTGGGATCAAGCTTCGGCTCCGGCTCAGGTTTTTTCCTCCACTCGGCCATTTGCCTCTTTGTGTCTGCTTTGACCGAGGCTTCGAGCTCCTCTAGAGTCTTCTCACCCGCTCTTTTCTCTGGTGCGGGCTTCTCTTTGGTTTTCCGCGCCTTCTTCGCTGGTGGAGTGGGGGCAGAGGCTTTAGTGCGGCGTCCCCTCTTTGGCGGAGGGGGCGGAGACCTCCGCGGCGGAGGAGACGGAGACCTCTTCGGCGGAGGAGACGCAGACCTCTTCGGTGGAGGAGACGGAGACCTCTTTGGCGGAGGAGACGGGCTTGCATCAGGAGCTCCCGGAGAATCGTCATGATCCTGTGGATCTCTTGGATGTGACGGGGGCTTGTTGGTAGCCGCAGGTGTACCGGGTATGCCGACGTCTGCCTTGCTCCATTGAATGATGCAGTGAGAACACTGACCGAGTTTTGTTTCTCCGTCACCTCCGGGGATGTCAAGTTCCAAGTCTTCCCAGCTGGTGACGACTTGCTCCACCTCAACAGGTACGTAACCATGTGGAATGTCATTGCAGTGCCATTTGTGCCCTTCTTCCACACGTTTGGTCATACCGTATGCGACCTGATAAGTTAGTAGTCACAAAGAAAGTTAGTAAATGAATGGTATTTACGGTGAAATGTATGCAGTATGAACTAAGGTCGCATACGTACCACCACAGCTAAGTTCTTCTGCCTGACGACAAGCTCGCACGCGGTCCGTTGAGTTATTTCATCCACGGTGTAACGGACCGCTTCAGCGGCCTGTGTGGAAGCGTGACTGCTTTGATATTGTTGTGGAGGGCTAATAAGGGCCGCATCTTGGAGAGGTGCATGCTCTGTGGAACCGGTCCCGCCTGCGGCTTGTTGGAGAGGTGAAGGCTCTGTGGAACCGGTCCCACCTGTGGCTTGTTGTATCTGCAGCCATGCTACCTTCATCCGTCGCTCCATCTCTGACTCCATTTCTTGGAGCTTTGAGCCCTGGGCGGCAACCGTTTGCTCTAGGTCCCTCACCCTCTGCTCATATTCGGCCTTCTTCCTCGAACGGCTCCTATAGGTGGCGGCGTGCTCTTGGAAACCTTTCTTCCATGAGATGCTTGTGCCTACGCCGCGCGTCCGTCCAGGATGCTCCTTGTTCCCTAAGGCATAGGTTAGCTCATCTCTGTCTCTATCGGCAACAAATTCTCCCCTATCAGATGCCCTGAGGATATCGAGGAGACGCTGAGCTAGTTCTCGCAAGTCCTCGGGAAAAACTAAGGAGCCGTCGATTGGGCTTAGGGTGCCTCCATGACCATAGTACCAATGCTTGGTCCTTGTGGGCCAGTCATGTGTCGCTGGAGTGATGCCTCTAGCATATAGATCTTCTTCCATCTTCTCCCATTTAGCGATGCTTGCCTTGTAACCTCCCGAACCCATCTTATGAGAGTACTTCTTATTTGCGGCGTTTCCAGCGTTTCTAGCGCTAGCCGTTGCACCCTCTTCGGAGGTTTTGTACTCAATCAATGCTTCCCACTCGTCATTGGTGATCTTCTTATACTTCTCAGGATCCGGGCCTCTCCGGTTTTGAGAAATTGCGAGTACAACTTCTTCTTGAAATCCTGAAACAGAACTGCCATCTTCTTCATTGTCCAATCCCTCAGTTCTGCTTCATGAGTGCTAGGCCAGTCGAATATTGCCTTTAATTCCCTCCATAGCATCTCCTTCTCTGTATCGGGGAGCACGTACTCCTCAGTGGGGTCCGTGGACTTCCATTTTCTAATACTAATGGGCACATTGTCCCGTACAATTACCCCGCACTGAGATACAAATTTCTTGGCCACTTTTGGGGGCTCAACTGGCTCCCCGTCATCCTCCACTCGGGTGATGTGTAACTTGACATCCTTCAGCTTCTTCGTGGTCGATCGTTTTGATTTCTTAGCAGAGGCGGCCTACACAAATTACATATATACGAGATGATATAGAGATGGTATACATAATTGACATGTACAGTACAAATTTAAGTGTGCCCTTTCCACCAAGTCTCCCCTCGTGATGGGATTCGGGGACACCAATCGGCATAAGATCGTCGACAAAGTCAACACAGAATTCAATGACCTCCTCCGTTTCGTATCCCTTAGCAATGCATCCTTCTGGACGAGAACGATTACGGACATACTTCTTTAGGACAGCGAAGAACCTCTCAAATGGGAACATGTTGTGTAGAAATACTGGGCCCAATATACGAATCTCTTTGACGAGGTGAACCAATAGATGTGTCATGATATTGAAGAAGGATGGTGGAAATATCATCTCAAAGCTGACAAGACATTGCACCACGTCGTTCTGTAGCTGATCTAAGTGGTCTGGATTGATCACGTTCTGAGAAATTGCATTGAGGAATGCACATAGCTTCACAATGGCTTTCCGCACGTTAACTGGTAGCACACCCCTGGGTATGACGGGAAGCAGCTGTGTCATCAACACATGGCAGTCGTGAGACTTCAGGTTTGTGAACTTCTTCTCTTTCATATTTATTATTCCCTTAATATTGGAGGAGTAGCCAGACGGAACCTTGATACTGTTCAAGCATTCAAACATGCTTGCCTTCTCTTCTTTGCTGAGAGTGAAGCTGGCAGGACGCAAGTACTGGCGTCCTTTGTCTCTCTTTTCTGGATGTAGATCAGTCCGTTGCTTCAATCGTTTCAGATCCTGACGTGCTTCCAGTGTATCTTTTGGCTTCCCATAAGTACCCAGGAAGCTTATCAAGTTCACGCAAAGATTCTTCGTCAGATGCATCACATCAATCGCGTTACGGACTTCTAAACGTTGGCAATAAGGTAGCTCCCAAAAGATAGACTTCTTCTTCCACATCGCGGCACGACCATCCTCGCCCGTCGGAGCAGCCTGGCTTCCGTCTCCCTTGCCAAACACCACGTGTAGGTCCTTCACCATATCAAATAGCTCTTCTCCACTCCGGTGTCTCAGCTTTGTACGGCGGTCAGCATTCCCGCCAAAATGCGCACATTTCTTTCGTAGCTCATGCTTCGCCGGAAGGAATCGACGGTGACCCATGTACACAACTTTACGACAATGTTTCAAATACATGCTTTTGGTTTCCTCTAAACAGTGAGTGCATGCTTTATATCCTTTGTTTGATTATCCTGATAGGTTACTTAGTGCAGGCCAGTCGTTGATGCTTATGAAAAGCAGTGCTCGAAGGTCAAACTGCTCCTGTTTGTCCTCATCCCACATGCTAACACCTTCATTCTTCCACAGCTGCAAAAGTTCGTCAACCAATGGTCTTAGGTACACATCAATGTCGTTGCCAGGTTGCTTTGGGCCTTCGATGAGCACTGGCATCATAATGAACTTCCGCTTCATGCAGAGCCAAGGGGGTAGGTTGTAGATACAAACAGTCACGGGCCAAGTGCTATGACTACTGCTCATTTCACCGAAAGGGTTCATGACATCGGTACTTAAACCAAGCCTAACATTCATCGCATCAGCATCAAACTCTGGGAATGCTCTGTCGATGTTCCTCCACTGGGATCCATCGGCGGGGTGTCTCAACATGCCATCCTGCTTACGTTCTTCTTTGTGCCAGCGCATCAGTTTGGCATGGTCTTTGTTCCTGAACAAACGCTTCAGACGGGGTATCAGAGGGAAATACCACATCACCTTCGCAGGGATTTTTTTCTTAGAACGCTCTCCCCCAACATCACCAGGGTCGTCCCGCCTGATCTTGTATCGCGCGCAGGTGCAAACCGGACAACGATCCAAGTGTTCGTACTGTCCGCGATAGAGGATACAGTCATTAGGACACGCATGTATCTTCTGCACCTCCAAACCGAGAGGGCAAACAACACGTTTTGCTTGATACGTCGTCGATGGCAATGTGTTACCCTCTGGAAGAATCTTCTTTACGAGTTTCAGTAGCTCCTCGAAACCCTTATCAGTAACACCATTTGCTGCCTTCCACTGCAGAAGTTCAAGTGTGCTACCCAACTTCTTTAGCCCCTCTTTGCAATCTGGGTACAGGTCAGTCTTGTGGTCCTGCAACATGCGCTGTATCTTTTTCAGTTCCTTATCATTGCCGCAGTCTTTCTCGGCATCACGCAACATTTGCCCGAGCCCATCAGTAGGTTCATTTTCCTGAGCAACATCTTCCTGAGCATCGCCTTCCCGAGCAACATCTTCCTCATCGGCATCACCCATTGCAGCATATGCAAAGGAACCGTAGTATTGAGCCAATAACGGAATGTCGTCATCGGCCTCGTCTTCTTCATCTTCATCCATTAGAATTCCTCTTTCACCGTGCTTCGTCCAAACAGAATAATTCCTCATGAAACCGTGCCTCATCAAATGCACTTGAAGACAACCTCTTTATTTGTACGATTGTATATTTTTACAATGGGTGCATGGGCAGAACATGAAACCGGACGGCGTCCTGTTAGCCTCGGCGGCATCGAGAAACGTCCTAAGGCCATCACGGAACGCCTGAGCGTGGGGGTCCCCGTACATCCATTGTCTATTCATCTGCATTATTAACCAATAACAAATATACAATACAATTTAAAGATAAAAAAATTTAATATATAAATAAATACAAATTATAATATATATTCCATTATATAAATAAATTTCTAAAACTACATTACTATATTCATTAAATATAACATTACTATAAGCCTTATAAGATTTATAAGATTTTCTATTAATTTATAAGATTTTCTAGCATTTTATATTGATTTTCTAGTAATTTATAAGATTTTCTATTAATTTATAAGATTTTCTAGCATTTTATATTGATTTTCTAGTAATTTATAAGATTTTCTAGTAATTTATAAGATTTTCTAGCATTTTATATTGATTTTCTAGTAATTTATAAAACTACATTACTATAAGCCTTATAACTATTCACAAGTCATACAAAACAAAGTACTAACTAGCTTGCCTTCTCTCTCCATTTAAAACACAACATGAACACTCTCTCCACCATGAACTCAAGCTCTCTCCTCTCTCTCCTCCAAGAACACAAGCTCTCTCTAGCTAGCTTTACTTTGATTCACAAATCCCTCTATTTCTAAATCATAGAAGGATTACAAGCTAAATAAAACATTAGAGAATGAAAGAGTGTACCTTGTAGTGCTCCTTAGATGAGTAGATTCTTCACAAATTTTGAAAAAAAATTGGGCAGCACCTCCCCTCCCACGGCCGAGCAGCATGAACACAGCGCCTAAGTGTTCAGCTGGCTCGGGCGGGGGAGGAGGAAGCCCCTATATTCAAACACATTAGCACCGGGTCGTGGCAAGACCCGGTGCTAATGTTCACCCTTTAGCACCGGGTGCAGTCACGACCCGGTGCTAAAGGCCTCGGGCACATTAGCACCGGGTCGTGGCTGCACCCGGTGCTAAAGGGTGAACATTAGCACCGGGTCTTGCCACGACCCGGTGCTAATGTGTCCGCCCTGACACACCTCCGCGCCGCCCCCGCTCCTAGCCGTTGGACCCGGTGCTGAAGCCCCATCAGCACCGGGTCCAAAAATAGCCGAGGCGGAGGAGGAGGGCGGATGTGAAGGATTCTGGTAGTGTGAGTCGCAAAGATTCCTTTTCTACCTTTACGTGGTTGCTTAATTAGCTATTCCATTTTCTGAAAAATACAAGTTGCCCTCTCTATTTAATATTATAAGGTGTATTAGCATTTGTAAGGTAAAATATTGACCCTTATATATTATTACTTTATATTATCAATTATCACAAGCACTAGCCAATCGCACTATAAACTATTACTAAAAAACTAGTACTAATAATATGTAAATATGCACTATAAATTATTACTTCACGTATCCTTTTACTAAAAAAATATGTATATATACATCAAAGAGGTCGTGCGTTGTAACGGACTATAAACTATTTATAGTGCCCGTGGGTTGCGTGTTTCACCGTCAAGCACTAGCAGCAGTCGGATTGGAGGGAGTTGAACAGCGTGGTGGCCTAGCCGGGCCTAAATCCCATGCGGACCGGTCTATTCCCTCGCGCCAGACAGGCGACAACGTGCAAGCAATGCAGCGGTGCAATGCGGAAGGATCAAAAGGCTGGTGTGTGACGCGGGACAGAGTTAGATCACAAGGATGGTGGATTAATTGATTCGTGTGCCGTGCAAGTTACCGACAATGCCGGTTTACAGTACTACCAGAATAGCCCCTTGTAGCAATGCCATATTGGGTGTGTTTAGATCCCGAAAAAAAGGTGAAAAGGGTCGCATCGGATACTATACCGTACTGTTGCCCTACCCTAACCTCAAAACTATGCAGTTAGTTTTTTATTTACCTACATTTAATACTCCATGCATACATTCATTTGCTATATTTAATGTTTCGATGTGACGTCGATGTGATGGAAAGTTTGGAAAATTGAGAGGAACTAAACACAACCATTGTGAACTAGACACACTTTATTTCATCTTTATAGTAATGTAGGCATGTTTTTATAAAGCGTGTTAGGAGCGCCTTCGTATGCACCGTGTTAGCCTTTATAGACACGTGCTCTTTAAGTGTATCTATGAAAGAAAAAAACGTTTCATAGACATGTTAATTCATGTCTACACACATTGATACAATTTTGTAGGCACGTATATAAAACATGTCTAGTGGTGTAGTCATGTAGTATAGTTACGTTCATTATGTATTAAGAAATGTAGATACAATCTTCTAGATACATTTTAAAACGTAACCTCCTCTACCACTACACCACACTCTCAAGTGTGACTAGATTTCGTTCTGGTTCATACAATATTATACTAAACTGAGTGTAAATTGCTTGTTTGAGGCCCTAAATGATGTCAAATTTAAAAGTTATCAACTACAAAGTTTCATAACTTTTTGAAATCTACAAGTCTTATTTTGGTCATTTCTCCATCCGAGGTCGTTTATAAAATTTGAATTTCAAATTTGAGAACATTCAAACTTAGTTTTCGTTGACCGGGTGATTTCAAATAAAAAAGTTGTCAACTACAAAGTTTCATAACTTATTGTGATCTACAACTCTTATTTTGACTGTTTCTTCATCTAAGGTCATTTGAAAAACTCAAATTTCAAATTTTGAGAACTACAAACTTACTTTTCATTAGTAAAACAAATTCAAATTAAAAAGTTTCAAACTACAAAGTTGTATAACTTCTGAAGATCTACAACTTTTCTATATGTTATTTCTTTATCCGATGTAGTGAGAGTAACATTGTTCACAAATCTTATAGATCTCTTATAGTTTCAGGAAACTCTATAAGAGATATAGATTTTATGAACAATATTCATATAAATTTGTCGAATGAAGAAATGAGCAA
Source organism: Echinochloa phyllopogon (assembly GCA_033239725.1). Classification (NCBI taxonomy): domain Eukaryota; kingdom Viridiplantae; phylum Streptophyta; class Magnoliopsida; order Poales; family Poaceae; genus Echinochloa; species Echinochloa phyllopogon. The sequence continues at coordinate 12,618,434 of BTCW01000015.1, read as the reverse complement.
ACTAAAAGTTTTACATATTGAGAAGTTATACAACTTTATAGTTCAACACTTTTTGATTTGAATTGATTTACTACTTTAAAATGTGGTTTTAATGTATATTGTACACACCATCGCAAACAGTTTCTAGGAAAAACCGTTTGTGATGGTGCTCGGGGCCATCACAAACGGTTTTTGCTACAAACCATTTGTGATGCCCCACATCATAAATGGTTTTTCCTACAAACCGTTTGTGATGATGCTCCGGGGCATCACAAACAGTTCTTTCAAAGAACCGTTTGTGATGCCCACATCAGAAACGGTTCCAACGGCTAGCACGCCCAGCTGGCTTGGAACTGTTTGTGATGTGGGCATCACAAAGGCTGGGCATTTGTGATGTCGTGTTCTGTAGTAGTGCTACAAATATTAACACGTTCTATAAAAATGTGATGTTGCATATTAAGTACTACAGAGACCATTTAGTAGATACATATATTTACGTGTTTTTGTCTAGCAAATGTCATGTCAAGACAACATGGCAGATGATGTGGCAGGTAATACCTCTTGATAGTAACATCTTAATGTGTGTTAACAGATGTAGAAACAGATATCGTACACATTTATATTACGTGTCTACACATATAGACACATTATATAGTAACTCTACCTTGTGTATTAAGAAATGTAGAGACAATTTGTACATACATTTATATTTTGTGTGTATTAATACAATATGATTGTTTTATTCAATTCTATATTATTTTATTTTATGTATGAAAAATAAAATCATCCATGTCATTGCATTTGTAATCAATTTTCCGCCTTCACTGAACAAGAAACAAGTAACTTTAGGATTAATGTGTTCATTAATTAAAGTTCACTCAATAAGATAATTGTATTCATAAAGAAACATAGACAATAGCAATATCATTTAAATATTTTTAAAATCTATCTCAAAAAACTAAAATCTATTGTCAAGGGCGTCAAGCCCTAAGACAGCAGGTCCCGGACTGCGCAGTTCGTAGCCGGAGTTGATAGCGTCGTCGGCGTTCTTTCCCGGACGACCAATGTTGAAGGAGGTGAGATTGAGAGTAGAGAAGAGGGTTTAGGAGATTGATAATTCTTTCATGCCTATCAATGTTCGGTTACAATCTTTAAATAGCAAAACACTCTAAGAAAACGAAAAGGAAACATTGTAATCTATTTTCTAAAATCTAGCCACCGGTGGTTGAAGTCTCCTGTGGAACGTCGACTGCCCCTTGCGTCGCTTCCCGCGCACGTCCGCGGCGCCGGTACTGGAGTCCCCACATGACATCTATCTTTTTTTTTTTTGTCTCTTCTTTCCCCTCCTTCCACTCACTTCTCGAACTTCTGAATCTCTAAATCTCCAAATAACTAAAGTGAAAAGTATCGTGCAAGTGAGTCAATAAGACCCTATCACTTCATAAATTTGTTGATTTGACTAAGGACCACCGAGGACAACAATCTTAAATAAAATTTAAGTTTCACTGACAATTGAGTCAATAAGATGCATTTACTCTTAAATTGTTAAAAAACTGCAATGTAGGTCACAACTGAGATGCAAATTTTAGAACTAATATGAATGTATCATACAACACATAGACTGGTGAAGCTAGGTTATCTACAGTACTTGTACTGTAAACCGTATTCAGTTTATCATGTGGATGTAGCTATATGTACATTATTTCTCTGAGAAATAAGACATACTTTTATTTGGCTCTACAATTTCGCAAACCATGAAGATGTCATATTTTAACATGTAACTAAATTAATGTGAAAAGAAACAAGACAAACAGAAGCATTACTCCTGGATCTTATTTAGGTACACATTTGAATATAATTAAATATATAAACTTTGCTCGCTGCATGTAGCAAGTGAACATAAAGCTCTTCTATAAGAACAGGTTGCAAATTTATAGTTTCCAAGGTTGCAACAAGGCAAGTGAAATAGAAACAATACATGAAGGGCAGCAGCTCTGAAGATTAAAATTTAACATAAGTGTGCATATAATCTCACGGGTGTGAATACCTATGGGGTTTGAAGAAATATTTAAAACACAATCGATTGAAGGGCTCTAGTCTCATTATTGGAATCCCGTCTCACAAACAGTTTGAAGGAAATGTAATCCAAATAGAAGTAATGTAATCCATCAGTGCAGGAAAAAAGGAAATGTAAAATTTAAAGCAAAGTAGAAATAGAGATATCGACATATTTTCAATGGTCTGAGCATTTGTGTGACCTGAACATTTTATTTTACAAAGTTAATGAAACCTTTAAAATAAACTCAAGATGGGACATTGATATCCTCAACATACAGGGAGTGAGCATGAACCTTCTGCCTTCAAACATCTTAACACCTAGCTATGAATAACTACACTATTCAACTCTATGTTTTCCTTTCATAATAAAAATCACAGTAAAATGGAAACTCAGACCACGCATACATGTCCATCTGAAATCCTTAACATGCTATAAGAGTAACAAAAAAGATGAGGAAATAAAAGGACAGACCACAAAGCGCTGTGATCCTTGATGGAGCAGAGGCTCCCAGCCTGGTCCTCACGACCTTCATGGATTCGTCAATTCGGGAATCTACCCCATCTATTGCCAGTAATTTTCTTGAGTTTTCATCAAAGGTGTTCATAGCATGAGCTGAAGAAATCATTGCACACAAACAATTAGTTTCTCATGGGGTCATATTCATCCCAAAAGGCAAGCAACAAGATGAAAGAGACGCCACGGGATCTGCGGTGGCACGACTAGTGTGCATCATCGATTGTATTGTAGTCTGACGAGATGGAGGAAAGGGAGGAGACGGGGGAGGTTAATGCGGAGGTGGGAGGTTATGTGACGCGATTTACTCGCTAATCCCGGGATGCGGGGGGGGGGGGGGGGGGGGGGGGTGGGGGGGGGGCATTACTCCAATTTGCTTGGCGACAAGTGATTTTTTAGCAAGTTGAGGTGCTCAGCAAATGAGTTTTTTTTCATTCGATCGGGTTAATTCTCAACCTTGTTTTGCTAGGCCTATGAATAGATTTTTTTTTTCATTCAGCTGGAAAATCATTATATTTAAAATATGGACCTAGCTAACGCACGGCCGGCCGTAAATTAGGCCGGTCGTACGGCCGCTCCATATTTAGAAAAGTGACAAAATCCGTCGGGCTTCCTTTCCTATTTTATCTAGCAAAAAAAGAAGGTGGCTGTCTGAAAAAAAAAAACCGTCGCTGGTCAGAGCTAATTCTCCCCACCAAAATTACATCCGCGGCACCAGACCTCCCATATTTAATTGCTTCTGGACATGTACAATTTTACTAATAATTCAACTTGACAAGTACAATAAAAACACCACTTTTGGGATCTCATAAACAAGAAACACTTTGAAAACTCGAAGCAAATTAAAACATATACTAAGGCATTTTCACCTATGTAAATTCTAAACATCACAGTTTCAAAACTACTAGCATAAAACTATGATTTCCTCCACTGTTATACGGACCAAACAAAAAAAATGGGGCTATACTACAACTACTACCAAGCTGCACATGAATGACCTGCAACTTCACTGCTGCCGATGACGACCTGGTGAACTACCAAGACACTGAACACCAAGCTACGAGAAAAAAAAGGAAAGTATGTTTTATCATGCATCAAAAGTTGAAAACTCAAAACTCTACAAGGGACATATCCAAAAAGTAATTGTAGGAGTTTTAAAGCTGAAGAGAATGTTATAGTATGCTGATTCACTCAGGAAATAATATCTAATATTAAAGCTGGATTACCCCCAAGTGTATAGCTAGAAGCAATTCATTACCACATCGGAGCCACTGTGAGACAATGCTCACAAGCCGGTAGAGTGGCGCGTGGACGCCGGTGTTGACGCTACCGCTGGTGCTCCACCAGACAACGCCGAGATCCGACTTGATGCCTCACGGAAAGTTGCTGCCGTCACCGCTTCATTGTGGGCATACATCCATGCCGATGCCGACGCTTGAGGTTCCCGCGGCCTATGCGCGCCGCCTCGGGGCTTCGTCGGGGTCGAACTTCCCACTTTGCCCGCCCAACGAGAGAAGCTGTCGTCCAATCGCGCTGCTTCGTTTCGCCTTCATGGTCCGGCCGGGTGCACGGCAGATCCGTGCCGAGCTCCGCGACCTCGGTGTCTCAGCTCCGGGGTGTGAGCTGCCGCACTTGGCCCTATGCGCAGATCCTCAATCCGCCGTCTCCGATCCGCGTCGCAGGCCTGAGCGGGCACCTAGCGGCAAAACCCTAGGCAGATTGAGAGAAGGACCGTCTTTGCCTTAGTTTAATGGAAAAAGTCTATTTTTGACCATCCAACTCTTAGCTCAGTTTGGTTTTGACCATCGAACTCCAAAACTGGGTATCTTTGGCCATCCAACTATCAAAACCGTTCAAATTTGACCATCGCGGTGGTTTTGATGAGTGGTTTTAATTTTTTTATTTACAATTTAGTCCTTAGATCTTAAAATGATTATTACTTTTTGCTCGTACCTCTGATTTAGGTGATTCTTATGGTCACACGTTCATAATAATGAGCTTTATCTTTTAAAATAGTTTTTATACTATTTTATCACTATTTAATATATTATTCTTATGTTATTGTATAAAAAACCAATATAAGAAAAGTAAAACAAAACGTTAGAAAATATTATGTCCATGACTTTAAAAGATAAAGTTCATCATTACAAACGCGTGACCACAAGAATCACTTAAATCGGATATAAGAGAAAAAATAGTAATCATTTGAAGCTCCAAGTACTAAACTGTAAATAAAATAGTTCTTGGATCTTAAAATGATTAGTATTTTTTCTCGTATATCCGATTTAAGTTATTGGTCATGTTTTCCTAACGATGAGCTTTATCTTTTAAAGTCATGGACATATTATTTTCTAACTGTTTGTTTACTTTTGTTATATTGGTATTTTTACACAACAATATAAAATTAATATAATACATAGTGATAAATAGTATAAAGTCTATTTTAAAATATAAAGCTCACCGTTATGAACGCGTGAGCGTAAGAATCACCTAAATCGAAAGTACAGACAAAAAGTAATAATGATTTTAAGATTTAAGGACTAAATTGTAAATAAAAAAATTAAAACCACCCATCAAAACCGCCCTGATGGCCAAATTTGAACGGTTTTGATAGTTGGATGGCCAAAGATATCCGGTTTTGAAATTCGATGACCAAAATCAAACCGAGGCAAGAGTTGGATGGCCAAAAATGGACTTTTTCCTAGTTTAATCGGTCTGTCTCCCGAGAAACGTTAGTATAGTATTTCATTAATGATTTTGAGCTTATCAAGTGTTGGAGCCCAACTAATATTACGGCCGTCATGCATGCGGCTCAGTCATTAGTCACAAAAATAGTAACATTTTTCAGTTATGCTCTGGTTCCCTAAAGAAAAGGTAATTTTCCGTAGTCAAGCACAATATGTGTTCCAATATGCAACATGGGAATGAGAAACATCGGGAAAAATAGTCTTTTTAGAACGTGCTGAGCACGTTTTTTATTAAGAGAAAGACAATTACAACCAAACAACCTTGAGAACAACTAAACAAAGAGACAAAGACAGCGACCTAAACTCCACGCAGCAACAAGAAAAAAAAGAAACACATATTGCACCACAACCTACATAAACGACCTAAGAGACTGAGAACCTGCTAGACCAGAGGACACCGAGGTTACACGGAAAGACCGGGAGCAGGAGCCTGCGAAGACCACGCCTTCAAGAAGGACATGACGTGGAGAACGTCAACCGTCCGAGAAGGACGAACAAGCTTTTCACCCGGCGAAGCCAAAGAGATCCAGGTCACGACGGCGATGCCTTCAGGAAGGTAAGCTACGCCCAAGACCGTAGCCATCATCGGCATCGACAAAGGTCGAACAAAGCTTTCACTCGGTGACACCTGAATCTCAACCCTGCACAACAAAGTCCCGCGACAACAGAAGCATCATAGCAGCACACAAACAGGCTTCAGATGACGACCATCCTCCATATGTCCATGGCAAACGCCGACGAGTCGGGGACTCAATCAGCGAAGTGGGGAGCGGGTGAATAGGTGGCTTCGGGCGTGGAGATGGCCGGTGGCGAAGATCGGTGCGGGGGTGACCATCGGTGGCAGCCTCAATGTGGAGGTGGCCGGTGGCGGCGATGTGGGCCGCCCCAAACCCGGAAGAACCGGGCCAGGGCGGGGGCACCGGATCTTGCCCGAGGGGTTGCGGCGGTCGTAGGCAACCAAGCGGTGCCAGGGCGAGGGCGCCGGATTCGGCCCGAGGGGCGGCCGCCGCAGTTCCGGCATGGGAAGGCCGCACGGATCTACGGTGGCCGGCGGTGACTCCAAGGCGGGGGCATCGGATCTACGCCAGGGGTGGCGCTGGCGCGGTGGCGGGGGCGCCGGATCCGGGGCGGGACAACTGGTGCCTGCGATGGTGGTAGACCAAGCAGATGTGGTGTATGGGTGGAGGGGGAGGGAAGGAAGGGAGGGGAGGAGAGGAGAGGGGGAGTCGCCCGAAGGGAGGGGAGGGTGGAAAAATCGTTCAACATGCAGTAACTTCAGGAGTCGCCTATGGGCGTGATGAATGATGCTCCATCCATTATCTGAAGCTCAAGCCAAACTATGCCGGAGCACAATATGGTTGTTTGATCATCTCCGAGGCGTCCGAGACTAGAAGTTTCAAGTTCAATTCCTCGCGAGTGCACTTTTTTTTGCTCCCGAGGCTGCCGTTGCAGATGGGCAAAGGAGGAAACATCGTTGGGTCCTTCAGAACTATGACTTTCTTTCACTACTAAAAAAGTCTTCATCTATACCGGATAGGAGACACGGTTTAGTAGCGGTCATCCCAGCGAGCACTTGCTAGCCGGCACTAATGTCCACGCTAGTTAGTACCAGCTGGGCAACCGATATTTGACCCGCCAGAAGCTGTGAAAATGTGTGTGCGTGACCGTGACAATTGAAACCCATGACCTCTAGCCTCACGTGTTGCTTCCTTACCATCTCACATATGCAGTACATATGTGACTGAGTGGGAGATGCTTTCTTTTTGAAGTAACCCGTAGATGACCATTTAGTACCGACTGGTAACATGAGCCGGTATTAATTGTCATACTTTAGTACCGGCTCACGTCACCAGCCGTTACTAAATGGTCGTGCCACTTTAGTACTGGCTGGTGTTTCTAGCCGGTACTAAAGTGGCAACGGGAGGCTCCGTACCATTTTGGTACTGGATTTTTTTACACCCGATACTAAATGAAGTGGACGAATGTGCGTTTTTTAGTAGTGTTTGCGCAAAACGCTTCGTTGGCCAGAACTTCTAAAAGATATACGGAGGGAGTACCTAGTATATGTCCACCCACTGCCACCATACATTTGTATTTAATGAGAGCTCCCATTTGAAATTAAATGTTGCAGGAATGAGTGCTCCATCCAAACTGTACTCGTGCAATGTAGTATATATTGAGTCATACATGGATCTCATTCAACCATTATTTTCTGGAAGACAATACATGCATAAAACCTTTATATGAGAGTGTACAGAGGTTCTATACGTGTCCCACGTACAACTCGTGTGGCGCCTCTGAAGAAATTCATTCGCCCCCCAATTGTCATGTGACCCAGAGATGTTACGGGCATCCTAACCTTACGTTCTACACTAATTGTTAGTGTGCGTTGATTCTGGCCCAGCTCACCATACCTGAGCCAGAACCATGTACGAGAAAGACTATGTGCAGTGCATGCTTACCAGAGGAGACAGACTGTTTGATAGAACACAGTTACAAGGTAGCGGTCATGCAGGTGTTACGTAAACACAAGTACCAGCGAAAAGAAGGCACCAGGAACGTAACAGTGGGGACGGTGAAGAGAACTCGTACAGTTTGCAGTTCCACTTAGCTTTCCTGATGCTGGCATGCATGTGTATCGTAGTTCTGGCATTAGAGAGCGCCAGTTGCACAGTACCTGATGCTAGCGCCAAGGTTTAGGACTGCTTTGCCTAGATCAGGAACAATTTTCCTGCGGCTACAACACACCGTGCTTAAATGACTTCTTATTTTTACCGGCATCTCCCTGTATGGTCTGAGTTGACAAGTAACAAATTAGCCTGGAGCATAGAACCACATATACACATGTGCATCATCATCGTTTCTTCAAACGTTAGTCTCTGCAACTTTCAATTGTGTGGATTTGATAAGATAAGATGTATAGCATTCCCTAGCAATTAATACCACATATTCTATGCTTAGAGAGTATGTAGTTACAGTTGTTAACACTTCAAGTTGCATTTACACATGTTCAATTAGTAAGAATGTAGGCGGTTCATAGTCACATATTGAAGTACGCATCCTTTACTCTGTCTGAGACATGTGAAATTTTTGTTGAAATCATACCACGAATGCATTAGGGCATACGAACTTCAGGGCAGGCTCAAAATTGACTTGGATTAATCTACTTGTTCATTACAAACAAATCATGAACAATGGCACTGGATTCAGGTACTCAATAAGAGGCATAATTTGGTTGAGCAAGAGAAAAAAAGGTTAATAATAGGTTCATTTATGCACCAAACAAACACGGAGCTATATCAACCATGAAAAATGACAAGAATTAACACAGAACGAATTGTTCTTACCTACCAATGTGCCGGAGCATCATGTTTTATATATGATCAAGCAGCAAACTCCCAGTTTGTGTTCATTGGCCATTCTTTTATGATAGCATTATTCCTGGAGACGTTTATACCAAAAATAACAAGTAAAAATCATGGGATAACTAACTCAAATGGGATATTTTGAAAGTGTGTAGCACGCATCCGGGAATAGGAGGCAATAGGTAATCAAAATCAAACAATTATATGTGATGTAGTAAAAAATGTTCATCTCAAGACAAGAGTGATAGTCACATTGTAACTAGCCATGGACAGGCATGTACACGTACCTACAAGCCAGTGTTGGTTGCACAGCAGCCCTAGTAACACTTACCGCCTTACCGTTGGAATGATCACCGAGATTTAGTGCAAATTTCTTCAAACATTATAGTCTACAACTTTCAATTGTAGGTTTGATAAAGTAAGTTATAAAACATTTTGCTAGCAATCCTACATTTCTATGCTTACAGCTAGAGTTATGTAGTTACGTTGGTTAACATCACTTGAAGTTGCATTTACATACCCGATTGGTACGATTTTAGGCGATCCATAGTCACATACTCCCTCCTTCGCAAAAAATTAAGTCACTTCAGATTTATTCTAAGTAAACTTTCTCAAGTTTGATCAAAATTATACAATTTAAATTGTTAATATTTATAATATCAAATAAATATCAATAGATTGACAATGAAATATACTTTCATAGTATATATACCCATTTGATGTCATAAATATTGATAAATGTTGTTAAAAATTTGGTTAATTTTTTAAAAAAGTTTGGCATAGGATAAATAGAAAGTGATATTTTTTTAGACGGAGGGAGTATGGAAGTATTCATCCTTTGGTTTCCGCGAAGCTAGAGTCATGTGATGTTTTTTTGTTGAAATCATCCCACCATCATATCAAGGCATATTAGAACTTGGGGCCGAGCTATGTATGTACATAGATACATACATATGTTATTTAGCTGCCAACGTGTTCAATAATATTTAACGCCACGGCGGAGCGCCGCCTGATCCCACCAGTGCATCAACACAACCTCGAAACTCCATGGAAGTAATTGTTTTATCGCAGGACCGTAAACATGGCATACCCCACCTGAAATGACTGCTATTAGTTTTTCCGCATTTATTACTGCCATTTTGCTCCTCAATTCGTGAGGGATTAATTAGCCCATGCTTTTAGGATTATTTATTCACCATGATCCTTGCCCATTCTTTCCCAAAGCGTGCTCTCGTTTTGATTAGAAAAGAGGGGGAATACATATATTTTGATTCGGTCGAGCTAGCGCCCGGACGTCCGACTGGAACCAAAAGATCGGACGGTGACGTGGCGCAACCACAACCGAGTATTCCTCTCCAACGGTACTGTAGCATAGAAAAAATCCCGCCGCAACATGGGTACGATGTTGCATGCAACATATAAATTTTTTACAACATCTAAAAATAGCGTATGCACCATCAAACAATAGTATCTGCAACATGAAAAGTCATCGGTTGCAGCATCGGGGACAAGTACAGAAACGCACGCCATCAAATATCATCTAGTTGCTACGGGAGTTCAGTAAAAATTCCCGCCGCAACATCAGAGCAGATGAAACATTCAATTTTATATGAAACATCCAATCAAATTTCATACGAAACATCCAATCAAACTTTATGCAACATCAAGACAAGGCTATTGCAACATCCAAATTATGCAGCTGCAACATGGAAAAAAACCAGTTCGGTTTCATGCAACCTCCATCGAGCCAAAATCATAGAGCTGCAACATTCCAAAAAAGATACTGCAGCACCATGAAGTACCTACTGCAGCATGGAGCCGAAGAGAACATAAGGTCTTCTTCCAGCTCGAGCCACCGCCGCACACGCGCGGTGTTGCTGCTCACGCGCCGCCGGCCTCATACACCACCGTCTCGAAGGAGCTATGAATGCCGCCATGGAGCTCCTGTTGCAGGTCGCGTCTCGCCGATGACCACCGCGGAACTCTCGCTGTCAGCCCGCGCGAGCCGCTCCTACTGCTGGCCGTGCACGCCGCACCCCCGTGCGCTCCTCCACTCACCTCGTCGCCGGCACAAGCGGGCTGCTCGCCTCGCGCAGCAACTAGAGGAGCGGCGCGGTGGCGGCTGTGGTCGAGGATGAGCGGCGCCCGGCGCAGCGGCGTTGTGGAGAGGAGCGGGGAGGCGGCGGCGGCGTCTCGTGGCGGAGGAGAGGCGGCGATGCGGAGATCGGGGGCGGCGGCGGTGCGGGAAGATACGGGGTTACGGAGAATGAGCCGTGCGGATAAGAGTGCTGCGGTATTATTTTAATCGACGCGGGTGCAGCGACGGGAAGCCGTCTGATTTTTCTGTGGGCGTCAGACGCCCTAAGTATAGCATTACCGATTTTGATTAGAAAAGAGGAGAAATAGGCATGGAAAGCAAGAGGACAATGTTTCTATGCCTATTTTTACGAAGACGATGTTAGGAATGGCAAAACTGCGAAGCGCAACGTTTCAAGTCCCAAAATTACAATTTTCTCCGTCTGCTCGCACACGGCAAGCCACCATTGACGCCGATGCAGATTTGCTTCGCCGCATGCGGGATCCACGACGGTGGTGATGGAGTTTGCAGGCAAAGGTGGGGGCCCGAGGTTCCCATCCATCGCGCGTGATGGCGTCAGCATCGCGGCGATCGAGTCATCCCCTTGCGTCGTCCACTCGTCCTCTCCGGCGGCCGTGGGGCCCCTCCCAGTGGTGGGAGTCGTCCCGGTGCCATCACAGTCTTCCTTGGCCAGTGCATCTCATATCCGATGGACTCGATGACTAGGCCGGCAGCTTCAGCGACCCGGCAGTGGGGGAGAAGCGACGAGTCGTGAGTCTAATCTCTAACCAATTTGATTGGTTTTTTTGGATAACTCGGTCTCTAATTCTTCTGGCCTGGTGGCAGATAGCGAGATTCCTAGTGCTGCCATGCTGGGAGTATTGGAATAGGACTTGAATTCAGTTTTGTGCTCCAAAATTTTGATTCTTTTCCATGGACACAACTCCTCCAACGGTCCGAAACGCCTGCCACGCTGCTGTCGACGTCCTCGATCTCCGATCAGAGGTCCTCAGTGTGATGGAATTTTACGTACGGCAGCGAGGAACTCCACCCCATCCATTTGATACTGCGAATTACTAATTAATTCGAGTTCAAATTTTCTAGTCTGTGTGCAGAACGGAGATCCCGTGGGAATTGTTATCTAATTTTGCCTACTGAATTGATAACACCATTTCCCTATCTGATCCCCACCTTCTGATGCTTTCTGTAAGGAGTGTAAGCCATAGATTCAGATGTTTGTTATCTTGTCTTTGTCTGTCATTGTACTCAAGCATATCAGTCTCTATTATACATTAGCACTCCTCTTGTGAATTGAATAATATCCCGACATTTCACAAACAATTGAAAACTACTCCTCTGGTCAACAGAAAATACTCTTGACACTTCGAAAAAATACTCCTCACATTTGAAAAATAAATACTTCTCTACTTAGTTAAAATTACTCTTTGACATTTGAAAAATACTCCACAATGACGAAATACTCCTGATACTTGAAAAAAATATTACTAATACTTAGGGAAAAAATACTGCTATTAACAATTGAAAAATAGAAGTAATATTCGATAGTATTTACTTCTCTAACCATTAATTTTTCAAGCATAAAGAAGTAGAAGTAATATTCATGCCCATAATAGAAAATATACTCCTAACACTTTGAAAAAATATTACTCACATAGAAAATAAATACTTCTCTACTTAGTTGAAAATACTCCTTGACATTTGAAAATACTCTTCAATTGTGAAATACTCCTGACACTTAGAAAATATTCGAATTACATGGAAAAATACTCATCTTGACAATTAAAAATAGAAGTAATACTCGACAAGTATTTACTTCTCTAAACATTAATTTTTCAAAGCTAAAGAAGTAATATTTGTTCCCATGCAAACAAAAACATGGAGTAATTACTAGCTTTGTGTCCTTTTACGGCCGACGAGCGAAAATTTCTCCTAATATATTGAAAAATAGACGTAAAATTATCAGGATGCTAAAAATTTCTCCTCAGATATGCTGGAAATTACTACTCCATGTTTTATGGAAATTACTTCTCTAATTTTTGTAAAGATACGTCTCCACTATGAATAATGTTACTGCTATGATATTAATTACTTCACAGCTAATCACTGCTTCATTTTTAAATTAATCATTTTCATCACTGATTAGAGCATCTCTAAGAGATTAGCTAAAAAGACTAGTCAAATTTACTGATTAAGCTACTCTCAGGAATAGATTTGACTAACAAATAACAGGGTAATCCAACAGATTTTGTAAAGATGGCTAGCTAAAAATGGCTAGCGAATGAGGTGGGATAGAAAGCCACTAAATTTGGAGAGTCATTTACAGAGTCTGTTGGAAACGTTTTTCTCTAACAATAGCTAAATTTAACTTTAGAAAATGATTTGACTAGTCTCTTGGAGATGCTCTTACCCCATGTTGCCAAACAACATATTCTTGGCTTTTTGGTTCATCGGCATGCAAAACCGACCATATCCCAGGCCCCATGATCCATCGCACCTGACCTAACTACATGGCCAACATGTAAATATTATTAACTTTCACTCTTAATTTCAAGCAAAGTTCTCTCTCCTAAACTTACGCATGCATGTGCAGATGCAAATGCTAACTGCCCTAAAATCCATCTCATTGCAAGCGCGTGATTGAAGACGCGAGGCTACGGGAACAACCTCTCTCCATTCAATTTTAAATTAACGACAATAAAGCTTTCATGCACTACATGCATGCACGCATGCCAAAAAGATTAGGACAACTTTTACTCCCGGAAGCGGAAAAGGAGTACATATGTGCCCAAAATCACTTCACCGGAGATCGGCGGCGCGCCGCTGCAGCGTTGAATACTATTCAACGCGCAGCGCTACAAATAGACGCACTATATCACTACCAGAACGATCAACATCTGCACCGGGTGGGAAAGCCCTTTAGCACCGGGTTTCCCACCCGGTGCAACTAATCCGAGGCTAAAGGGGTACCCCTTTAGCACCAGGTTGAATAACCGAGGCTAAAGGGGTACCCCTTTAGCACCAGGTTGAATAACCGGTAATGAAGGGGCCCTTTAGCACCGGGTGCAGCCACGACCTGGTGCTAAAGGGCCTGCCCCGCAGCGCCGTAGCAGGGCCTTTAGCACCGGGTCGTGGCTGCATCCGGTGCTAAAGGGCCTGCCTTTAGCACCGGTTGCTGTATGCAACCGGTGCTAAAGGCCCCGGATTTTTTTTTTGCTTTTTTCAGTAGCCATGCGTGCACGTCTATATACGTATATATTCTAATACGTGTGTTCTAATGCGTATTCGGCCAACTCTATATTCATACTAGCTGACATTTCATCAAAATAGAAGACATATATATTACAAAAGTAGATATTCATGCATCTCAACTCGAGTTATATATATTTAAACTGTATTTTCTACTTAATTAAGATTGACGACTATTTTGTTGGACTGTCCGGCACGTCCTCCAGTACTGGCGAGAAGTATTCTCCTCGAGGATTGACGACCTCGTCCCATATCCATCCGGCGAGCTGTTCTGCAATTGCGTCAATTCTTTCTAGCTCCAGGGACTCTTCCTTCATCCTGAACATCTATAATTTACAAATAATTGAAAGATATTTAATCCGCCGAGTTGGAGACAATAATTGTGCACTTAATAATAATGGAAATGTTGTTTATTATTACGTACCATAATATCGTGTTGTGTAAGCTTTTTATGTCCCCAATTCCACATGAAATCGCAAACATAGTATGCACATAAATTATTTCCCGGCCCCTGTTTGGCACACTGTTGACCAAAAGAAATTAAGTAAAATTCATATAATATATTAGCCGAGGCCTACATGTACAAATTACTTGCTTACCGGAAAGCCAATGTTCCATTTTAGTGTTTCATGTTGAATTCCCGGGTGTTCTTGACGGAATTGAATCCAGGCCCTGGGAACAAAAAAATTGAGTTAAGTCATTGCGAGTGTAAGGGGTGAATTAAGTAGGGGAAAATATACATCACCTTGTCATCATGTCCATGATGTTCTGTAGTTTTTCTTTTGGAGTGTGCAACGAATCAAAGACGTTCACGACACCCCGGTCAGGACACAATATTATTAAGAACCAGTGGAATCTGTGCACATGTATACATTATAATCAGAAATGAATTAGTACACAGACAGTATAAGAAGAAGAAGCCTGTGTATGTACTCACTCGATGTTGTACGGGATTAGTATGGAGTCGCAGTAATTTTGTTTCTTAATATATTTGTATAGGTTTCCATATGTTTCCTCAGGATTCATCAATATCATTTCTTCACTTATGCTTCGAGGATCCACGAAACCAACGTCATATATCCCGGATCTGCGACATTTTTGAATCTCCATTCTGCATATGTTAAGCAATAAATAAAGCCCGCGTCAGCATAGATTGGAATTATTATTTTCAAACTGTGAATTATAAGCAACAACAAAGTACTTACAGTGTCCAACAGGTGATCAAATCCACGTCCATGGCGTCGCGGTGGTACAGCTCATATATATCCTTAAACCTCAGCCACACCCAATCCTCGTCACCATTGTAGAAATCATGGTCCTTCACGCCTACTTTGATCATGCGCCGTTTATTCCTTCTTGATTCTTCCAAGTACCACTCATGGAATCGGCGCATCTTCGTCTGTAGCTTCCTCTCCATTTCAGGAGGGACCATAGGCTCGCCAAGATTAAACGGCCACCTCAGCGTTGTGTTTACAGGCACCTCTTCTTCCCCCAGGACTTGTGCTCTGGTTAGTCCAGTCTCGGCCATTACTCGTTGCACGTTAAGCTCGTCCAGAGATGGTAATGGACCCAAGGGCCGCTGAGGTTGCTGGCCGAGCTGAGGAACCTTTTTGGATGGGCCCGCCTCCTTATCTGCAGCCTTCCGCTTCCGGCGAGATTTCAGTAATGAGCGGTCATAGTCTGTTACTATTCCTTCCTTCTGTTGACCCTTGCCCAAATTACCGAGGAATGACTTGACGACGGTGGGATCAAGCTTCGGCTCCGGCTCAGGTTTTTTCCTCCACTCGGCCATTTGCCTCTTTGTGTCTTCTTTGACCGAGGCTTCGAGCTCCTCTAGAGTCTTCTCACCCGCTCTTTTCTCTGGTGCGGGCTTCTCTTTGGTTTTCCGCGCCTTCTTCGCTGGTGGAGTGGGGGCAGAGGCTTTAGTGCGGCGTCCCCTCTTTGGCGCAGGGGGCGGAGAGCTCTTCGGCGGAGGAGACGGAGACCTCTTCGGTGGAGGAGACGGAGACCTCTTTGGCGGAGGAGACGGGCTTGCATCAGGAGCTCCCGGAGAATCGTCATGATCCTGTGGATCTCTTGGAGGTGACGGGGGCTTGTTGGTAGCCGCAGGTGTACCGGGTATGACGACGTCTGCCTTGCTCCATAGAATGATGCAGTGAGAACACTGACCGAGTTTTGTTTCTCCGTCACCTCCGGGGATGTCAAGTTCCAAGTCTTCCCAGCTGGTGACGACTTGCTCCACCTCAACAGGTACGTAACCATGTGGAATGTCATTGCAGTGCCATTTTTGCCCTTCTTCCACACGTTTGGTCATACCATATGCGACCTGATAAGTTAGTAGTCACAAAGAAAGTTAGTAAATGAATGGTATTTACGGTGAAATGTATGCAGTATGAACTAAGGTCGCATACGTACCACCACAGCTAAGTTCTTCTGCCTGACGACAAGCTCGCACGCGGTCCGTTGAGTTATTTCATCCACGGTGTAACGGACCGCTTCGGCGGCCTGTGTGGAAGCGTGACTGCTTTGATATTGCTGTGGAGGGCTAATAAGGGCCGCATCTTGGAGAGGTGCATGCTCTGTGGAACCGGTCCCGCCTGTGGCTTGTTGGAGAGGTGCAGGCTCTGTGGAACCGGTCCCGCCTGTGGCTTGTTGTATCTGCAACCATGCTACCTTCATCCGTCGCTCCATCTCTGACTCCATTTCTTGGAGCTTTGAGCCCTGGGTGGCAACCGTTTGCTCTAGGTCCCTCACCCTCTGCTCATATTCGGCCTTCTTCCTCGAACGGCTCCTATAGGTGGCGGCGTGCTCTTGGAAACCTTTCTTCCATGAGACGCTTGTGCCTACGCCGCGCGTCCGTCCAGGATGCTCCTTGTTCCCTAAGGCATAGGTTAGCTCATCTCTGTCTCTATCGGCAACAAATTCTCCCCTATCAGATGCCCTGAGGATATCGAGGAGACGCTGAGCTAGTTCTCGCAAGTCCTCGGGAAAAACTAAGGAGCCGTCGATTGGGCTTAGGGTGCCTCCATGACCATAGTACCAATGCTTGGTCCTTGTGGGCCAGTCATGTGTCGCTGGAGTGATGCCTCTAGCATATAGATCTTCTTCCATCTTCTCCCATTTAGCGATGCTTGCCTTGTAACCTCCCGAACCCATCTTATGAGAGTACTTCTTATTTGCGGCGTTTCCAGCGTTTCTAGCGCTAGCCGTTGCACCCTCTTCGGAGGTTTTGTACTCAATGAATGCTTCCCACTCGTCATTGGTGATCTTCTTATACTTCTCAGGATCCGGGGCCTCTCCGGTTTTGAGAAATTGCGAGTACAACTTCTTCTTGAAATCCTGAAACAGAACTGCCATCTTCTTCATTGTCCAATCCCTCAGTTCTGCTTCATGAGTGCTAGGCCAGTCGAATATTGCCTTTAATTCCCTCCATAGCATCTCCTTCTCTGTATCGGGGAGCACGTACTCCTCAATGGGGTCCATGGACTTCCATTTTCTGATACTAATGGGCACATTGTCCCGTACAATTACCCCGCATTGAGATACAAATTTCTTGGCCACTTTTGGGGGCTCAACTGGCTCCCCGTCATCCTCCACTCGGGTGATGTGTAACTTGACATCCTTCAGCTTCTTCGTGGTCGATCGTTTTGATTTCTTAGCAGAGGCGGCCTACACAAATTACATATATACGAGATGATATAGAGATGGTATACATAATTGACATGTACAGTACAAATTTATGTTATCTATATACACACCTGACTAGACGAGGGCGCGCTACCGGCTCCTTCAATAGTTTCAGCCCTTGCAACATTGTCGCCCTGGACATTTGCGGCCCCTTCAACATCTTCGGCCCTTGCAACATTGTCGCCCTGGACATTGTCGTCCCTTCCAATGATGCCCAACACATCATCCATGGACATTGGTTGGGTTACAATATTGAAAAGTTGATTCGCAAAGAACGTGTCGTTGTCCTCTTGCATGGGTGGGACAGGGGTGTTGTTGTCCTCTTGCATGGGTGGGACAGGGGTGTTGTCCTCTTGCATGGGTGGGACGTTGTTGTTGTTGTCCGCCATCTATAGAATTAAAAATAATTGATAAGAAATATATACAAAGCATACATATTCCCAATATTTCTAACATTTTCGCTAAGGGGGTCGGTGCGTGAAAAACGGATTCGCCAAGGGGTTCGGGTGCGCGGTGTGAATTGATTCGCTAAGGGTTCGCTAAGGGGGTCGGTGCGCGAAAAACGGATTCGCTAAGGGGTTCGGGTGCGCGGTGTGAATTGATTCGCTAAGGGTTCGCTAAGGGGGTCGGTGCGCGAAAAACGGATTCGCTAAGGGGTTCGGGTGCGCGATGGATTCGGGTACGCCATAGAATTTCCGATAATAAACATTTTCGATAGTATACATTATACAAGCATATAACATTTCCAATATACATTTAAATGAAGCACATATATTTCTAATATACATTTAAATGAAGCACATATATTTCTAATATACATAGAATTTCCAATATACATTTAAATGAAGCATTTTCCAATATACATTTCAAACATATAACATTTCCAATATACATTTCAATGTAAATATCTCCAATACATTTAAATGAAGCATTTTCCAATATACATTTCAAACATATAACATTTCCAATATACATTTCCAATATAACATTTCCAATATACATTTCAATGTAATTTCTAATATTTTCAATGTATGTGCTTAGCGAACGTGTTCGGCCATGCGCATTTGGTTACGCTAACCAAATGCGCATGGCCGAACACGTTCGCTAAGCAAATGTGCATGGCCGAACGTGTTCGGCCATGCAACGGGTACCTGCACACACAAACACGTGCACGGCACGAAGGCCGGCTCACAAACATTCACGCACGGCACGAAGGCCGGCTCACAAACATTTCACAGAGAGGCTCACCGTGCAGTGACGGGCGCGGCGGGCGACGGCGGCGAGGGGACGAGGAGCGGCGCGGGGACGACGTGCGGCGCGGGGATGAGGGGCGCCGGCGCGGGGACGACGGGCGCGGGGACCACGGGTGGCGGCGGCGTGAGCGCGGGGACGACGACGGCGGCGGGGACGACACGCGCGCGCGGGGACGACGACGGCGGCGGGGACGACGGGCGGCGGCGCGGCATGGGCGCGGGGACGACAGGTGGCGGCGGCGTGGGCGCGGGGACCACGGGCGGCGGCGGCGACAGGCGACGGCGACGGGCGGCGGCGGCTGAGGAGACGAGGAGGCACCGGCGGCGGTTTCGATCTGTGACGAGTGAGGGCGAAGTGAGTGAGGGGAGAGAAGTCCCCGGCCTATATAGGTCCGGGGCATTTTGCACCGGGTGCAGCCACGACCCGGTGCTAAAGGGCCTTTCGCACCGGGTGGTGGGAAGACCCGGTGCTAAAGGCCCCCCCTTTAGCACCGGGTCTTCCCACCACCCGGTGCGAAAGGACCTTTAGCACCGGGTCTTTCTACACCCGGTGCTAAAGGCCGTAACTGTGCGCCAGACGAAGGCCTTTAGCACCGGGTGCAGCCACGACCCGGTGCTAAAGGCCCCCTTTCGCACCGGGTCTTCTACACCCGGTGCTAAAGGCCCCCCTTTCGCACCGGGTCTTCTACACCCGGTGCTAAAGGCCCCGTAACTGGCGCCAAACGAAAATTGGGGGCCTTTAGCACCGGATTTTAGATCAACCCGGTGCTAAAGGCCCCAACTTTTCGTTTGGCGCCCAGTTTCCAAACGGGCCTTTAGCACCGGGGGCTACTATTTGGGAATCTTATAAATATAGTTTTTAATGTATAGTTATTAATACTTGTTTTAATTCAGTTATTAATACCTGTTAAAAATATATATTAAATAAGAAAATCTTATAAATTACTAGAAAATCAATATAAAATGCTAGAAAATCTTATAAATTACTAGAAAATCTTATAAATTAATAGAAAATCTTGTAAATTACTAGAAAATCCTGTAAATTAATAGAAAATCTTATAAATTAATAGAAAATCTTATAAATTACTAGAAAATCTTATAACTTACTAGAAAATCTTATAAATTACTAGAAAATCTTATAAATTACTAGAAAATCTTATAAATTACAAAAATTGATAACTAAATGAAAGATTTTGGAACATTAAACGGTCTCAGATGAAAAAGTCATGAATACCAAAATTTCATATCTCATCAAGATCTACAATCTTTATTTAAGTCATTTTTGCATTTGAGAAAGTGGTAGTATACATTGTTCATTAATCCTAGATTCACTCGCATAGTTTCCAAAACTTTGCTAGAGACTTGTCAAATTTCTACTACATGTTATTACCCATTTTGAAAATGACAAAATGACCTAAATAAAGACTGTAGATCATGATGAAATATGAAACTTTGGTATTCATCACTTTTTCATTTGACATCACCTAGTGTGAAAAAAACCTTGGTTGTAGGTGTCATTTTTAATTCAAAATTTGGATTGTTCAAACACGAGAAGATTTTTCAAAATAATAACATTAATAAGTTTCATAACTTGATAGAGTATGATTTTAGGAATTTTGAGGAAGAAAAATGATCTTTTTTGAAGTTTGTACGAGGGAGAACGACTAGTTACAACTTTTATACAGAGATTAAAAAGAAAAATTGTTCTTGTTCATCCAGTGACGTGGCCAGCTCTCGCACGGCCTCCGTGGCCAGGCCGGTCTTTGGCCCCGCCGCAGCGTGGCCTTTAGCACCGGGTGCAGCCACGACCCGGTGCTAAAGGCCACGACCGGGCCAGTGACGTGGCTCGCGTGCCCCCGGTGACGTGGCCGGCCGCCTCACGGCCCCCGCGGCCCGGTCGTGGCCTTTAGCACCGGGTGCAGCCACGACCCGGTTCTAAAGGCCACGACTGGGCCAGTGACGTGGCTCGTGTGCGCCCGGTGACGTGGCCAGCCGCGGTCGTTGCCTTTAGCACCAGGTGCAGCCACGACCCGGTGCTAAAGGCCCTTAGGCCCAATCAGTGCTAGAAAATCTTATAAATTAATAGAAAATCAATATAAAATGCTAGAAAATCAATATAAAATGCTAGAAAATCTTATAAATTACTAGAAAATCTTATAAATTACTAGAAAATCAATATAAAATGCTAGAAAATCTTATAAATTAATAGAAACTCTTATAAATTAATAGAAAATCAATATAAAATGCTAGAAAATCAATAAAAAATGCTAAAAAATCTTATAAATTACTAGAAAATCAATATAAAATGCTAGAAAATCTTATAAATTAATAGAAACTCTTATAAATTAATAGGAAATCAATATAAAATGCTAGAAAATCAATATAAAATGCTAGAAAATCTTATAAATTACTAGAAAATCTTATAAATTACTAGAAAATCAATATAAAATGCTAGAAAATCTTATAAATTAATAGAAAATCTTATAAATTACTAGAAAATCTTATAAATTACTAGAAAATCAATATAAAATGCTAGAAAATCCTATAAATCAATAGAAATTACATGGCATCATCGTTTACTCGGACACTAATAAACTTCCTCTTTACAAATGTTCCTTGATTGTGATCACGCCGTAGATACGGTGTCTCCTCCGCCGCTAACAGGATGCTTGGGTCATCAGCCACTGAGAATGGAGGCCGGCCATCGAGCATATCATAATCTTCATCCGTCTTGTCCTCAACTCCTACGATTTTTCTCTTTCCTGGAAGAACTATATGACGCTTTGGCTCGTCTTGTGATGGGTCCAATTGCTAACCCCCACCTTTCTTATCCGCCCCTTTCTTCGGTCTGCTAGCCATGTCCTTCACATAAAAAACTTGTGTGACAGCTTTGGCCAGGACGAACGGTTCGTCTAGAAAGCCAATCTTGCTTAGGTCCACTAACGTCATTCCATAGTCCGCTTCAACTTTAACACCTCCTCCAGTCAGCTTCACCCATTGGCACTTGAACAGTGGGATCTTCAAAGTTCCGTACTCTAGTTCCCATATCTCCTCTATGATTCCATAGTATGAGTTTGTATTGCCATTGGTGTCTGTCGCGTCGATCCGGACACCACTGTTTTGGTTGGTGCTTTTCTTGTCCTGGGCTCTTGTGTAAAATGTATACCCATTGATGTCGTATCCTTGGAATGTCAAGATCGTGCTCGATGGACCTCTAGCTACAAAAGCTAGCTGCGCATCAATGCCCTCGACACCCATAAGACGTCTTCGCAACCAATCGGCGAAAGTACTATTGTGCAGACGCTGAATGAAGGCCGCAGACTTTGTTGAGTTTTCGTCCCTGAGAATCTGCATGTGCTCCTCGATGTACGGAGCAACTAAGGTTGATTGTTGCAAAACTGTGAGGTGCGCTTTACGAAATGTCTCAACGTCCTTGATCACCATCGATCTTCTCCCTAGTGTGCCCTTTCCACCAAGTCTCCCCTCGTGATGGGATTCGGGCACACCAATCGGCATAAGATCGTCGACAAAGTCAACACAGAATTCAATGACCTCCTCCGTTTCGTATCCCTTAGCAATGCATCCTTCTGGACGAGAACGATTACGGACATACTTCTTTAGGACTGCGAAGAACCTCTCAAATGGGAACATGTTGTGTAGAAATACTGGGCCCAATATACGAATCTCTTTGATGAGGTGAACCAATAGATGTGTCATGATATTGAAGAAGGATGGTGGAAATATCATCTCAAAGCTGACAAGACATTGCACCACGTCGTTCTGTAGCTGATCTAAGTGGTCTTGATTGATCACCTTCTGAGAAATTGCATTGAGGAATGCACATAGCTTCACAATGGCTTTCCGCACGTTAACTGGTAGCACACCCCTGAGTATGACGGGAAGCAGCTGTGTCAACAACACATGGCAGTCGTGAGATTTCAGGTTTGTGAACTTCTTCTCTTTCATATTTATTATTCCCTTAATATTGGAGGAGTAGCCAGACAGAACCTTGATACTGTTCAAGCATTCAAACATGCTTGCCTTCTCTTCTTTGCTGAGAGTGAAGCTGGCAGGACGCAAGTACTGGCGTCCTTTGTCTCTCTTTTCTGGATGTAGATCAGTCCGTTGCTTCAATCGTTTCAGATCCTGATGTGCTTCCAGTGTATCTTTTGGCTTCCCATAAGTACCCAGGAAGCTTATCAAGTTCACGCAAAGATTCTTCGTCAGATGCATCACATCAATCGCGTTACGGACCTCTAAACGTTGCCAATAAGGTAGCTCCCAAAAGATAGACTTCTTCCACATCGCGGCACGACCATCCTCGCCCGTCGGAGCAGCTGGCTTCCGTCTCCCTTGCCAAACACCACGTGTAGGTCCTTCACCATATCAAATAGCTCTTCTCCACTCCGGTGTCTCGGCTTTGTACGGCGGTCAGCATTCCCGCCAAAATGCGCACATTTCTTTCGTAGCTCATGCTTCGCCAGAAGGAATCGACGGTGACCCATGTACACAACTTTACGACAATGTTTCAAATACATGCTTTCGGTTTCCTCTAAACAGTGAGTGCATGCTTTATATCCTTTGTTTGATTGTCCTGATAGGTTACTTAGTGCAGGCCAGTCGTTGATGCTTATGAAAAGCAGTGCTCGAAGGTCAAACTGCTCCTGCTTGTCCTCATCCCACACGCTAACACCTTCATTCTTCCACAGCTGCAAAAGTTCGTCAACCAATGGTCTTAGGTACACATCAATGTCGTTGCCAGGTTGCTTTGGGCCTTCGATGAGCACTGGCATCATAATGAGCTTCCGCTTCATGCAGAGCCAGGGGGGTAGGTTGTAGATACAAACAGTCACGGGCCAAGTGCTATGACTACTGCTCATTTCACCAAAAGGGTTCATGCCATCGGTACTTAAACCAAGCCTAACATTCCTCGCATCAGCATCAAACTCTGGGAATGCTCTGTCGATGTTCCTCCACTGGGATCCATCGGCGGGGTGTCTCAACATGCCATCCTGCTTACGTTCTTCTTTGTGCCAGCGCATCAGTTTGGCATGGTCTTTGTTCCTGAACAAACGCTTCAGACGGGGTATCAGAGGGAAATACCACATCACCTTCGCAGGGATTTTTTCTTAGAACGCTCTCCCCCAACATCACCAGGGTCGTCCCGCCTGATCTTGTATCGCGCGTAGGTGCAAACCGGACAACGATCCAAGTGTTCGTACTGTCCGCGATAGAGGATACAGTCATTAGGACACGCATGTATCTTCTGCACCTCCAAACCGAGAGGGAAAACAACACGTTTTGCTTGATACGTCGTCGATGGCAATGTGTTACCCTCTGGAAGAATCTTCTTTACGAGTTTCAGTAGCTCCTCGAAACCCTTATCAGTAACACCATTTGCTGCCTTCCACTGCAGAAGTTCAAGTGTGCTACCCAACTTCTTTAGCCCCTCTTTGCAATCTGGGTCCAGGTCAGTCTTGTGGTCCTGCAACATGCGCTGTATCTTTTTCAGTTCCTTATCATTGCCGCAGTCTTTCTCGGCATCACGCAACATTTGCCCGAGCCCATCAGTAGGTTCATTTTCCTGAGCAACATCTTCCTGAGCATCGCCTTCCCGAGCAACATCTTCCTCATCGGCATCACCCATTGCAGCATATGCAAAGGAACCGTAGTATTGAGCCAATAACGGAATGTCGTCATCGGCCTCGTCTTCTTCATCTTCATCCATTAGAATTCCTCTTTCACCGTGCTTCGTCCAAACAGAATAATTCCTCATGAAACCATGCCTCATCAAATGCACTTGAAGACAACCTCTTTGTTTGTACGATTGTATATTTTTACAATGGGTGCATGGGCAGAACATGAAACCGGACGGCGTCCTGTTAGCCTCGGCGGCATCGAGAAACGTCCTAAGGCCATCACGGAACGCCTGAGCGTGGGGGTCCCCGTACATCCATTGTCTATTCATCTGCATTATTAACCAATAACAAATATACAATACAATTTAAAGATAAAAAAATTTAATATATAAATAAATACAAATTATAATATATATTCCATTATATAAATAAATTTCTAAAACTACATTACTATATTCATTAAATATAACATTACTATAAGCCTTATAAGATTTATAAGATTTTCTATTAATTTATAAGATTTTCTAGCATTTTATATTTATTTTCTAGTAATTTATAAGATTTTCTATTAATTTATAAGATTTTCTAGCATTTTATATTGATTTTCTAGTAATTTATAAGATTTTCTAGTAATTTATAAGATTTTCTAGTAATTTATAAGATTTTCTAGCATTTTATATTGATTTTCTAGTAATTTCTAAAACCACATTAGTATAAGCCTTATAACTATTCACAAGTCATACAAAACAAAATACTAACTAGCTTGCCTTCTCTCTCCATTTAAAACACAACATGAACACTCTCTCCACCATGAACTCAAGCTCTCTCCTCTCTCTCCTCCAAGAACACAAGCTCTCTCTAGCTAGCTTTACTTTGATTCACAAATCCCTCTATTTCTAAATCATAGAAGGATTACAAGCTAAATAAAACATTAGAGAATGAAAGAGTGTACCTTGTAGTGCTCCTTAGATGAGTAGATTCTTCACAAATTTTGAAAAAAATTTGGGCAGCACCTCCCCTCCCACGGCCGAGCAGCATGAACACAGCGCCTAAGTGTTCAGCTGGCTCGGGCGGGGGAGGAGGAGGCCCCTATATTCAAACACATTAGCACCGGGTCGTGGGAAGACCCGGTGCTAATGTTCACCCTTTAGCACCGGGTGCAGCCACGACCCGGTGCTAAAGGCCTCGGGCACATTAGCACCGGGTCGTGGCTGCACCCGGTGCTAAAGGGTGACCATTAGCACCGGGTCTTGCCACGACCCGGTGCTAATGTGTCCGCCCTGACACACCTCCGCGCCGCCCCCGCTCCTAGCCGTTGGACCCGGTGCTGAAGCCCCATCAGCACCGGGTCCAAAAATGGTCGAGGCGGAGGAGGCGGGCGGATGTGAAGGATTCTGGTAGTGTATATACGCTACAAATATATATATATATAGCATCCTATTTAGAGTCAACCCTATTTAGCAACTCATTATATCGGGCATTGTCACCATCCACTAGGACCATCTATTTGTGTCCTGCACCGATTTTCTATGACTATTAACATATCCATGGGTGCAATTTATCAGTCTTTATGAGTAGAATGCTATAAAAATTCCAAAGTAGAAGTATATGGATAATAGACATTCTCCCTCCACAAAATGAACATGTTTTCATGTATAATGTCGTTTGTAAAAAAAATATTACCATCGAATCAGCTTAGTATTTCTACTTTTAATTTCATCTTAAGATTTTGTTTAAGAAATTCACGCGGCATCGCGCGCGGCGTATCACTAGTTGAATTATTTACTAGTTCATTGCAAACGAATCACGAATCAAGCACAGGATTCAATAATAAGAGGCACAACTTGGATGTGCTAGAGAAAAAGGTAAGTTTTTATGCACCAAACAAAACGGAGTTATTCTCCATGAATCATGACAAGAATTACTCATGGAACGGAATGTTCCTACCTTCCAATAATGTACCGATCATGTTGTTTTATATATGAGCAAGCAGCAAACTGCTTTTTTGTGTTCATTGGCCACTGTTTCATGGTAGAATTTCTTTTCTCCCCTCTACTTACCTTTCTAGTTCTCTTGATGATGAGAGAACTAGGCTACTTTAATTTCGTGTGTTATCTTTTCTGAGTGATCTAGCCTCACTTTTCTGTCACCAATTACTGACATGTCAAGCTCTTCTATTTATACACCTGAGGGTGCGCCCAAACGTTTCAGCCTTTGAGCTCAAGTCAACGCTCAACTTTATTGCTTGGCAATTCGAAGTGCACACGACAGTTCATAAGCTTATTACTGTGTATGTTAAGTTAGCAGCATTATGGCAGGCTGCTAACCAGCCATGCAAATCAATTACTACAGCCAGCCATGCCGTGCATTTTGTGCATCTACTGTAGACATGCATGTTATTTAAGCATTGAAAGGCATGCATGTATTCAATTTGGTGCACCTAAGCGGAATTTATGCACCAAGCAATGCATGCATGTATTCAATTTGGTACACCTAAGCGGAATTTATGCACCAAGCAGCTTGTTGACGATATTTATGGTCAACACAACGTGAACTATCATTCGCGTACCCAAACGAATTAGCTCGCGGTGAATCCGAACACAAACCGGTCTGTATTGAGAAACCAGCTAGACAGGTTTCAGTAAGGAACGGCACCAGAAAACCTAAAACCACAAGCTTGGAGGAACCCGTCGGAGCTTTTAGATGGTTGTTTTGAGATTAGTAGGCCACTCAAAAATTTCCACAACGCCATGGAGACCGTGAACGAAAAGCAAAAGAGAGGATGGAAAACCTAGGGTTTGGAGATAAAAATATGGTATTTGTATTGATCGATGGATGATTATCAATTGGCCGTGGCCCTTCATATTTATAGGATTGGGAGGTCATGCCCTGGCTTGGTGATCATTTAGAAGTTGAATTCTATACAAATCTCTAAATTGGACTCAGACTCTACCAAAATCGGTGTGACCGCTTCCAAAACCGCTTTCCAAATCGGACGTTGTACTTATAAATTTTGATCACCTCAACAATATCTACACAATGGTGAATTCTAAATTACATTTTGACACAATCACCTAAACCAGCCTAACTGGTGTCTAAACCTGGTCTGATTGGATTTGCCTAGAAAACCGAGCAGTGCCAATTTTGGACGTCAACATATGCCCCTCTATTTTCTGGTACAGCTTGCATACCAGAATACATAATTATGATCAAAATTGACTCAGGACGACGATATTTACTCACCGGCCGTATCTTTTATGCTAAGAGTGATAAAATTAATGGGCCATGAATTTTCATATCTTTTAAAGTTGAAGCTGAATTTATTGCTTTGGCTTCCACTCTATCTTGACGACTTGTGTAGACCTCACTTGTTTCTCCACAACTTGTTCCATTGTTCCTTGCTTGCGCATCTGTTGTAATCTTCTCTTTTGAGTGTGAGATAAAGCCGAAGGACACCACCTTTGTTGCATATATTTAGATTCTTGGGTTTTGATCTCACACTTTTTGAATTGGTGGGTGCATTTTTGGCCGGATCATTATCAACAATTGGCTATCATATTAGGCCAAAAAAACAAGCTCTCCTTAAGAGCCACCTTATCTTGGGAACCGAGTGATGTGCACCACAATATTATTCATGAACTTCTCCCATAGACACTTTGGCTTGATCCAAACCAAGCATTTTAAAAGTAAATCCTCTGCCATCTGACCATACAATTCACCATCAACCAATACAAACTTAAGTGCCCACCATCAGACTTTTATGTCAACTTTAGAGATAGGATTATTCGAATAATCAAAAAGAGATTTTTTTCCAGTTACTTACTTCGTCTTCAACAATTTTTAGTTGCACAATGGCCGAAGTAGTACTCTCAGCAGGAAATCTGGTTAGACTAGTTCTGGAAGTGGTCAGACAAGCTCCATTCTGGTCAGACTGGTTTGGAGGAATTGGTCTGACCAGTTCCTCCAGGGCATAACCCTTGGCTTTGTAAAATGTCGGCTTTCTTTCATGAAAATTTGTCTTCCGAATGTCATAGCCAGACGCTTGTTGTGCCAGAGAATTAGCCATCAAAGTAAGATATTCCATCTATACATTCATATAAGCATTTAGAAACCTGTCCAAACATTGACAAACTCTAGAAACTTGCTTAACCACTAGTAAAGAATCACCATAAACGTCAACATTTTTTTACTCCCATCTCATGTCACTGCTCTAGAAAATCCTATCACAATCGGTTTATAAGGTACATCACAAACGGTTTTGAGAGGTGTTTGTGATATACTGGTTGTGATGCCTCCAGACATCACAAATGGTCTTTGAACCATTTGTCATGAGGGGCATCACAACCGGTTTGTAGATAAAACAGTTTGTGATGTACTTGTCATCACAATCGGTTTGCGACACAAACCGCTTGTGATAGACATGACATCACAACCAATTTTTGTTACAAACTGGTTGTGATGTCTGAGAGATCACAAGCGGTTTGTAACACAAACCGTTTGTGATATCATGTCTACCACAAACAGTTTTTAACACAAACACAAGATAGCACATATCCAGGACTCATATCACAAGCACAATTCGACAATGAAACCTTCTCAATCTCACAACAAGTTCCAAACTTATTACAAGTTCCCACAATTACAGTAGATCTTACACCTTCATAATGTTAAACTCACCATCTGGCTTCACAACTTGATCTAGAATGAACCCAGCTAGTTGTTCTTGGAGTGTCATTGTCTCGCTTATAAGCATCTCTGAGGCACCTATTTCACATTCCTGCACGTACGGCATGGGTAAGAAAAAATGCATTAGCATATGGTTTCAAAAATATATTAAGAAAGCAAAATGCATGGTTAGATTGCTAGACTAGTACAAACCATTTGGTCTATAGCGGTAAAGTCATCTCCAGTGTAGCAGTTGATGTAGTTGTATTACATAGAACCCGCAATGGTTGTTACCCACTAGCTGTCTTTTAATCCACTTAACATCCTCTACGCTGAACTTTTTGTAAAAAGGTCTATGCTGCCTCGTGTATGATTTACAGTACATTCCAAAAATTCTATACAACATTAAATAGTAAATGTGATTGGATTGACGAAATAAAACATAATATGACTAGTTAGAATGAACCATCACTACATTAAATACTTACTTGTTTAGCAGGTCAATGACTGGCTGGATGAGTTGTCGAGGAATTTGTCTTGAGTCGTAAACCTTGATGTGGCTCTCTAGAAGGCAGATATCCAAGAGAACATAATGCTCCCTGTAAACATTTGACACATGTAAAAAATAGACAAAGACTTCATTAGTGGAAAGATGCACGTAACTAGGAACACACTTACTTGCAGTTGTACGACAGAAGTATTCTTTGTTTCTTTCTCAGCGTGCAAAAAGCATTGTACAAATAATGTCCGGTGTCAGGGTTTCCCAACACCTTTTCCTTTACACAAGTAGGGTTCAAGAAGGCTACATCTTCAATCCCTCTTTCCCTACATTTTTGGGCCTCCATCATACAGAAGGAGCAACTTAGCGTTCGCCTTGTTTCTGAACAAGCGCTTCAAAAGTGGTATTACACGGAAATACCACATCACCTTTACGGAAACTCTCTTCTTGGCTGGCTACCCATCAACATCACTAGGATCGTCTAGTCTGATCTTATACCGCAGTGCGCCGTAAACCAGGCAAGCATCCAATATCACATTTTCAATGATGTGATACATGATACAGTCGTTCGGATATGCGTGTATCTTTTGTACCTCCAATCCAAGAGGGTAAATGAATTTTTTTTGCTTTGTGTGTTGTCGACAAGCAGTCTGTTACCCTTGGGAAGCGTGTTCTGTACTATTTTCATTAGCTCCCCAAATCCCTTATCGGTGACACCATTTTTTTCTTCCATTGCAACATATCCAAAGCACTCCAACATCTTCTCGAATTTGTTTGACTCCATCGTTGTTTCACTATCTTTCTCTGCATCTAGCAGCACTTGACCGACTTTGGTAGGTGGCTGCTTGTTGGCACTTCTTACGATCCAATATCAGAATTGAGAATCCTGGTACTGGGGTAAGGAGTGTTTCAGTGGTTTTCCTTATGGCTTAGTAAAATATAGAAATATTCTGCAAGCGCACAGAATCACCGCTGTAGCACTTCACCTGGGAGTATCCCGAGGTATCGTAATCTATATTTCCGCAGGGAAGCTTTGGCAAGATTACTAGTGAACAGATATTCGAGACTATCAGAGGAGGGTACACGACTAGACAAGACAGGGGATAACGGTATTGGATAGGAGTGGATATACCGGACACACAGCTCAAGGGATACTCAGGTAAGGGAGAGAAGAGATAGATAGCTGGGAGGACAACGAGAAGAGATAGAGGACTCCTGGATTCTTTATCTACCTATGTCACTCTAGCTTAGAGATACAACGGCTACAGAGCCAGCACTAGGAGATCTGGGATAACTCTAATGTCTTAGCTTCGGGACAAGGGAACCGGTGAACACACAGAAAGGGATGAGAAGGGGTGCCACTATTTCCCAACTGGGGAATCCTACGGACCGGAACTAACGTGATGGGCTACGAAGACCGAAAGGGCTGTCACCACCTCCCGGCTACCACCTCCGTTGCGACGGGAATAAACTAAGGCCACTGACTACTCTAGGAACCACTCCTACACTAGACAACGACTACTTACTCTGCTAGCAAGAGCAAGCAACCTTGTCAATATTCTTGGTGACAGTTCACCTCCAGTATCATGCAAGATCGAAGAACCAGCCAAGACAAAGACTTAAACAAGACTACAAGCACTATAACTATAACCGACTCTAGTCTAAACAAGATATATTTGCAACTAGGATAAAGTAGAAGCAAGATATAAATGACAAAGGCAAAGTGATAAAGATAACTATATTGATACTCAATGTCTTACAAAAGGAAAAGTAAAAGATACAAGAGCTATTACCAGAGATTCTGAAGACGACTCCGGAACCTCCGAGGCAAAGCTCGACTCAACTCTAACTCCCAACTAAAGTATCCTAACTCTACTAGAATGAAAGTGGAAATGAGCTCCTTGGCTTGGTGTGTGTTACAAGAGGGGGTATGGTTTCCTATTTATAGCTCCATAGGATGGTTGGGGCTAGAGTAGCCGCCAAGGGAGGTTCGATGGCGGTTGCGGCCGTTTCGGCCGGGGACGTCGGTTTGGCCGAACCCTGCTCTTCGGCCGAACGCAGGATCCACCGCCTCGACCACCAAGGGCCAGGATGCAGCCCCTGGGGTCAGTTCTGGTGCTGGGGGCGGTTGGGCCGAAGGCCCCAGTTTGGCCGAACTAGGCCTGGCCCGTGGCCGGCCTCCCCAGCACCGCCTCTGGTGCCTGGACCCCCCTAGGCTTCCTCTTGATGCATGACTTCGTGTTGATCTGGCCCAGAATGACGTGGCATGGTCCAGGATGAAATGGCGGTCGTCATGTGTCGTGTGATGTGATCACTTGGTTGTCGTTGACATGGACTACTCCCGGCGGCCCGTACGGCTAAGGGGGTTAACCGGCCGAACAGAGTCATTCGGCCGATTCGGTCATTTTCGGCCCCAATAGCGCGTATTTGTCGTAGTTGTACATGCACAAGTGACACTCACCAAAACTCGTGGAACTTTATTAGAAATAAAACCTAAGTACATGGAATGTTGCATAAAACCTCATTTATTCCCGAGTATTGGTGGTCGGATTTGGGCTGTAACGACCGCCAACTAGCTCCCCCAAGCTTAGCTCTTTGCTCGTCCTCGAGCAAAGATATAAACTTAGGCTCGGTGGATCAGGAGTTGCTACAATGTCATTTCTTTTGCAGGTAACTTATAAACAACCAGTCCTCAAAAATACTCGAATCACAGGCAAAGTTTCAAATCACCTTTTTACCTATGGGGCTTATAGCAGTCTCCTTATCTTGGGCGGTTGAAAGGACGAATAGTTTAAACTCAGTTTTATTCCACTCTACTCTTTTCAGGATCCCATCTCGGAGTTTTTCATAAGTTTTGAAAACTACAAATTTTTCCTCATTGGCACACTCAATCACTCAAGTGTATTTGAATCCTCACCAAAGGCTTGTGCCTTCTTTTCATCCTAACATCTAATATGGCTTTTTGTGTGGCTCAGGGACAAAGGATGAAGGCATGCATGCATCTTATATTTTGCTAAGTCAAAGACCGGATCTCAGAGGAGACAAATCACATCTTAAGATCGAGACGTGCAAGTGTGTGGATATGAATGGAGTGGAATATGGTGGAGTGGTGGAATGGAATATGGTGGAATGGCGGAGTGGAATATGGTGGAACTCCTTGGATGAATTTCCCTCTCCTTGATTTATTTTCGAGAACATGGGCTATCTTTTATTCTTATATTTTTGCCATGCCACTTGGCATGCTTTTCTTTTTCTCCTTCTCTTTGCCATGCTCTTTGGCATGCTTTTCTTTTTCTATTATTTTTGCCATGCTTCTTTGGCATGCTTTTCTTTTTGTATAGCCCATGTCTCTATCAAGAATATTTGTAGAGGGAAATCATAGAACATGGAGCATTTATTTTTGTGGATGGATGATGGAAAATGTTTGCTAACTCCCAGTGTAGGAATTGCAAGTGAGAGGTGGTGTGTGTACGTGGGTCTCGATCTTTAAGAATATGAAAGCTTCACTCAAAGGTCACAACAATTTGACAAAGCTCACTAATATAACAAGCAACATATGAGTAGAAATTTTCAACTAAGCTTATCATATGGCTCTGGTAGGTATGTTGACCAATGAGGAACTTGTTTTATTTTGAAAGCATAAATTTCCGAGATTTTCCCCGTACTAAAAGCAGAATAGAATTTAACCAAATTCTCACTATATCAATCCCCACAACAACTTAGACTTGGAATAAAGCATGTGCTCCCACAAGGTTTTCAGGATCATTTTTACTCATGCCAAATAACTCAAGCACAATCTATCAACTAGTTGAAGCAAAGTACTTGCAAAATTAATGACAGAGCAACTATTCATCATTTCCAAGGTGAGAGGCATATGATTCATTCGATGCATAGTTGGGAGTTATTTTATTCAAGGGAAATATTTTTGGTATTTTCATTTTTTTTAAATGCAAGTTAACATGAAGGGAAATAAAAAGGGAAATTAAATGATCAAAGTGCTGGATAAATCGGGACATACCTGATGGGGGTCCTCCCCCAAGCTTGGACCTTCACTGGTAGGGGTTGAGCCTTGAAAGGTACTGGCTCAGCTGTTCCGCTTGTTCGTGGACGTCGTGCTGGATAGACGCCATCATCCCGCTATTCTCTTGATGGTACTGAGAATGGCGGGCTAGCGTGTCTTGAATCTCTCGGGTACGGTCGTCGATGAGCTCGACTCGGTCGGAGATGTAGGACAACTCCCGGTCATAGTCGAAGCGTGCGGACTGTGAGTATCCGGGGTAGTATGGCTGGGAGGCACTGTCGTACCCCCCTGCATACCGGCTCCCGGACCACTCAGAGTCCGTGTCCTGGCGGTAGTCCCAGCGTCCTGAGGCGTAGTAGTTCGGTTCCTGGTGTTGCCCGGAGCCTCCTGCTCCGGACGTCCCAGCACCGGTGTACATGTCGTAGGTGGACTCGAAAGCGGAAGTGTGTCGGTGCGGCATTTGTGGTGCTTCTTTCGGCTCCTGTGAGGTGGCGAGCCCAGCATCACGCCTGGCTCGTCCCCTCGTGACGGGTCCGTCACCTGCAACGCTGTGCCGAGCGGGCTCTCTCCAAGGTGGAGAATCGTCCGACTCGGTCCTCTACTGAAGAGTTAGTTTCGGCGTGGTATACAACCTTAGTGCTGCACAGGTTAAAGGCACTTCAATTGTATATCCACGGTAAATCATTGCCAGCGTTGCGTCAGGCGTCCGCCGTATCATGTGGGCCTGCACGAAGTGCTCGGTATCTACGACGGAACGCGCTGTCTCGATGTACGTGAGCCGGGCGCCTGGAAGGACGCCTAGGTGGTTAGCGAGGCGAGTGACTAGAGAAGTCATCGCCATGCTACCCGCATGAGAAATATGAGACAGCCAGTGACCAACCATGTCTTTCACAGGTGAATAGGGAATCTGCTTGACTATGGCAAAAAGAACCCGCAACTCGATGGTGTTGACAGGGCGCAAATCTGCCCGGGGGAATACCGTCATAGACACCCAACGATGCATGAAACACAAAGTGGGGTTATGTATGCTGTTCGTGCGTGGTGCATGACAGTTGGTATCCCCCGAAATCTTTTTCCAAAATGCCACCCGGTCAAATCTTTTAAGCGCTTTGTTCGGGTCTAATGAACAACGGTTTGAAAATCTGAGACCCGAACTAAAATCCCTCCAAGAGCAGAAGAACTCTTGGTTGAAGAACCGAAAACGAATCCCCCCAGTTTCAGAAACCAAAGTCGAGAGGAATTCAAGGGTGAGCAGGTACGAACCTTCTTCGTTGATGTGCCAGAAATTCTCCCAGCCAATGGCCTGGAAGATTTCTGTAAACTCTACGTCCATCCCCGTGTCCCTGAGCAAATCTTGCTCAAACACACGGGTGTGCTCGAACTCCTTCAGCCGAAGCTCGTTGAAGGTGTTCCGCTCCCTTTCTGTTCTAAGGTTGATGTCACTCTCGCTCAGGAGCTGCCTGGCCGGGGGCGTGGCATGGCCCCATCCCGAGCCGGCTGCTCCGTGCTCGTCCGTGTCCATCCGGCTCGAGCCTCGGGACGGAGCTGGGGAACTCCCAGCATCGTCCGATCGTCGGCCTAGCCGGGCGGAACGACGGAGCGAAGTGAAGAACTTCGACATGATTCCTGCAAAAAGTTAGTGCAACAACAACTACCCGAAGGACTGAATATATGTATGGTTAGCACAAGAAAATCAAGTCAGTCGTTCGAGATAGTTAGTCGTTCTTGCGGGGATGAAAACCACCACAAAAGGTTAGTCGTTCTTGTGGGTGACGGTGACCACCACAAAATCGTCCAGAATTTCAGCACAAAGATCACAACAAAAGCAAAATATTTTTTGGGATTTTCGAGTGATGCAAGTGAACCAAAACTTGAGCAAGAACTTGGGGAGAACTTGAGCAAGCACTAGAGCAAGGAACTTGAGAGGGAGAGAGCTCCTAGCAGAATTTTTTTCAGAGTGTATGAGTGTGTGAGAGCAAGCAAGCAACGCACCAGTATTTATAGGCCGAGGGGAGGCAGGTCCCTGGTTCGGCCGAACTGGGTGGTTCGGGCGAACCAGGCCCTGGTGGCCAGTCCACTCCTCCCTGAGTGGAGCACCTCCCCTTGCTTTGATTCCACGAAATTTTGTGTGGCCAACAATCCCCCAGGTCATGTGAGTGGTTTTTAGTATTAGGTAAGATGCAAACTTGATATGACCAAAGTTGGTTTTAGTGTAGTCACCCCCATGCTGCCATGTTTGTGATAATTGGTGAGTGTGCAGCCATTTTTAGTGGGGTAGACATGTTTGGTGCTGGTTGGTGGTGATGGTAAATAATTGGAGATGTTCTAGAAGGGATGAAAATGATAAAATTTACCAATTACATCCACCATAGGTAAAATTTCAGCATGTGTCCAATAATTTCTAACCAAGCTTGCAAAATTTTGTACTCTCTCTCAAATTAATTTCTCAAGTGGTTCATTTATTTTGAAAAGGGAAACATGCAGATGCAATTGAGAATCTAAAAATTGGAAGGGAAATATGGGATACATACCGGTTTTCCTCGCGGTGAGAGCTCAGCTTTTAAGTCCGTGAGCGGGACTTCTCCTATCTTCAGTTGCCCTTGTCATCGTGTGGTCCCAGAGTGGATGACTCGGACGATGCAACCTTCTTCCGCCACATTTTCTTGTTCTTCTTCTTCGGTGTCGGTAGCGGTGGGATCGGCGTCTCTGGAGAATTCCAGAGGGCTTGTTCTTCCTCGTATTTCTTTACGAGGAAATCCATTTCTTCTTCACTTGTCGGTTTTGTCGGCTCGTTCCAATTGAGCTGCTCACCACTGAGTATTTCCAGCTCTCCATTAATGAGACACTCGGCGCTCCTCTGCTCCGGTGTGAGTGGCTCTGTCTTCTTTTCTTCCCGGGGTTGAAACTTGAAGTAAGTCAACCTTCCGTCGATACAGAACGAGATTTCTCTCGCATCCATATCGATCCTAGCCCAGGTGGTGTTCAAGAATGGTCGGCCCAACACAAGGGGAAACGAATGCTCGTTCCTCGTGTCGAGGACAACAAAGTCCACAGGGACATATCGTCCCCAAATCCGGACCGGTACATTCTCGATCACCCCCTCGGGGTAGCGGATGGTTGAGTCCGCAAGCTGTACCTGGGCAGTAGTAGGTGACAAAGTAGGGTAGCGTAATTTCTTAAATAATACCTTAGACATGATGTTGACGCTTGCCCCCAGATCACAGAGTGCATCATCAATGCGACGATTCCAGATCGTGCACTGAATGATGGGCACTCCGGGATCTTCCTTCCTGTCCGGAGAGGTCTTGATGATCGCCCTTTTTGCAGCTCTCGGCAGGTAGGTCCATCTTGGTGTCAGCACTTGGATGCGTGCGACCTTCCCTGCGTGGTTAGTTCGGAAGACACTACGAGACATCTTACCATGCCTGGTAGTGATGGAATTCACTGTCTCGATGGAAGGCTCGGGTTGCCCCGGAATCTTCCCCGATTCAGTGATAGGAACCGCAGCAGCTAACTGAGCGACTTGAGTTTCTATCATTTTATTAAAGCTCAGTTGATTTTTCATAGCAGAAGAAAATGATTCCATCATAGAGTTTTTGCTTTCCAGAGTTTTATCATTAGCAACAAGCTTTTTATTGATGTTTTCAGTTATTTTCATCTGGCCAAACACAAGATCTCTAAGAGACGGCTAATTATTGAAATTGCTGGAATTGAAATTGTTACCTTGTTGAGGCCTCTCAAAAGGGAGGTTTGGGCGCGGATTCCAGCCTTGGTTGCCGTAGTTGTTCGGTCGGTACCCGTTGTTGTTGGAGTTGTTGACGTAGTGGGCATCTTCTTGCGTTTCGGGGCAGTCATTCCCCGAATGGCCAGTGTTGCCACAGACTTCACAGGTCATGCGAGCGTCCATGGCTTGTACCGTTTCTTGAGTAGGGGCCTCCAGTTTCTTCATCAGGAGGTCCATCTTGGCAGCGAGCATGTCCAGAGCTTCAACTTGCTGAACTCCTTGGGTCTTTGGTTGAGTCCGGTCGTCGGACCAACCTTGGTTCTCGACCATCTTCTCTATGAGGGCCTTCGCACGACTCTCCTCAAGAGAGAAGAACGAGCCTCCAGCAGCAGCATCCAGGTACTCACAGGCAGAATTTCTCAGTCCGTGATAGAAAGTTTGGATTATGAACCAACTCTGCATACCATGGTGAGGACAAGCAGAAATATAGTCCTGGAGGCGATCCCATGCCTCCGGGACTGTTTCATCTTTTAACTGCTGGAAACTAGCTATTTTGTTCCGGAGGGCGTTCGTTTTCCCAACCGGAAAGAATTTTAGTAAGAAAGCGCTAGTGCATTTATCCCAAGTATCTATTGCTCCGCGGTTAGCATAAAGCCATTGTTTCGCCTTGGCTAATAATGAGAATGGGAATAAACGAAGGCGAATGGCATCGATACTTAGTCCGCGGATGGTGAAGGTGTTGCAAATCTCCAAGAAATGCTGGAGTTGAGCATTGGCATCTTCGTGTGGCTTGCCGCAGAATGGGCTAGCCTGTACCATGTTGATGAGGGCTGGCTTCAGCTCAAAGTTACCATCTCCGACTGGCGGAGCTGGTTCGACACGTACGTTTTCGCTTGATGGAGCGGAGAACTCACGGATCGTCTTGGTTGCCATCCTCGATGTAGCCTGGTGAACGAAGGGAAGGACTGAGTTCGTCGGAAGGAGTTGCTTCTGAGGAGGTACAACACAGGGTCATACTTTCCTCACAAGTGACTCTGGATTTTCTTGGAAGTTTGACGGTAGTTGGAAACCAGTCATGCACTGCTCAGTTCCACAAAGACCAACGAACAGAGCAAGGATAAACCCGCTTGAGTAGCGGTACTCAACTAAGATAGCTCAAGATAAAAGTTCAAAAGTGATCTAGCCAAAGACTTCCCCGGCAACGGCGCCAGAAATGCTTGTTGGCACTTCTTACGATCCAATATCAGAATTGAGAATCCTGGTACTGGGGTAAGGAGTGTTTCAGTGGTTTTCCTTATGGCTTAGTAAAATATAGAAATATTCTGCAAGCGCACAGAATCACCGCTGTAGCACTTCACCTGGGAGTATCCCGAGGTATCGTAATTTATATTTCCGCAGGAAAGCTTTGGCAAGATTACTAGTGAACAGATATTCGAGACTATCAGAGGAGGGTACACGACTAGACAAGACAGGGGATAACGGTATTGGATAGGAGTGGATATACCGGACACACAGCTCAAGGGATACTCAGGTAAGGGAGAGAAGAGATAGATAGCTGGGAGGACAACGAGAAGAGATAGAGGACTCCTGGATTCTTTATCTACCTATGTCACTCTAGCTTAGAGATACAGCGGGTACAGAGCCAGCACTAGGAGATCTGGGATAACTCTAATGTCTTAGCTTCGGGACAAGGGAACCGGTGAACACACAGAAAGGGATGAGAAGGGGTGCCACTATTTCCCAACTGGGGAATCCTACGGACCGGAACTAACGTGATGGGCTACGAAGACCGAAAGGGCTGTCACCATCTCCCGGCTACCACCTCCGTTGCGACGGGAATAAACTAAGGCCACTGACTAGTCTAGGAACCACTCCTACACTAGACAACGACTACTTACTCTGCTAGCAAGAGCAAGCAACCTTGTCAATACTCTTGGTGACAGTTCACCTCCAGTATCAAGCAAGATCGAAGAACCTGCCAAGACAAAGACTTAAACAAGACTACAAGCACTAGAACTATAACTGACTATAGTCTAAACAAGATATATTTGCAACTAGGATAAAGTAGAAGCAAGATATAAATGACAAAGGCAAAGTGATAAAGATAACTATATTGATACTCAATGTCTTACAAAAGGAAAAGTAAAAGATACAAGAGCTATTACCAGAGCTTCTGAAGACGACTCCGGAACCTCCGAGGCAAAGCTCGACTCAACTCTAACTCCCAACTAAACTATCCTAACTCTACTAGAATGAAAGTGGAAATGAGCTCCTTGGCTTGGTGCGTGTTACAAGAGGGGTATGGTGTCCTATTTATAGCTCCATAGGACGGTTGGGGCTAGAGTAGCCACCAAGGGAGGTTCGATGGCGGTTGCGGCCGTTTCGGCCGGGGACGTCGGTTCGGCCGAACCCTGCTCTTCGGCCGAACGCAGGATCCACCGCCTCGGCCACCAAGGGCCAGGATGCAGCCCCTGGGGTCGGTTCTGGTGCTGGGGGCGGTTTGGCCGAAGGCCCCAGTTTGGCCGAGCTGGGCCTGGCCCGTGGCCGGCCTCCCCAGCACCGCCTCTGGTGCCTGGACCCCCCTGGGCTTCCTCCTGATGCATGACTTCGTGTTGATCTGGCCCAGAATGACGTGGCATGGTCCAAGATGAAATGGCGGTCGTCCATGTGTCGTGTGATGTGATCACTTGGTTGTCGTTGACATGGACAACTCCCGGCGGCCCGTACGGCTAAGGGGGTTAACCGGCCGAACGGAGTCGTTCGGCCGATTCGGTCATTTTCGGCCCCAATAGCGCGTATTTGTCGTAGTTGTACCTGCACAAGTGACACTCACCAAAACTTGTGGAACTTTATTAGAAATAAAACCTAAGTACATGGAATGTTGCATAAAACCTCATTTATTCCCCAGTATTGGTGGTCGGATTTGGGCTGTAACGACCGCCAACACTGCTCTTCTGCAATATTCTTTTCAACCTCTTCCACTGGTTCATCTTCAAAGGCACTATTTTCATGAAAGTGAGCATAGTCTGAAATGTTGTTATCATCGTCATCATCTTCTTCATTATCTCCCATTACAACTCTAGGTTCACCGTGCTTGGTCCAAAGGATATAGTCCTTCATGAAACCGTTTTCATATAGGTGGACCATTAGAGTGTCTTTTCAAGTATTCCTTGTTATTTTCGCTAAAATGGCATGGATAGCACATAAAACCATTCGGCGACCTGTTAGCCTCTGCCTCATTGACAACAACTTTTAGGCCATTAATCCACGCCTTAGTGCTCCTGTCGCCGTAGAGCTAGTGCCACTCCATCCGTAATTATAGTTATATTTTTCATCAAAGATGCACACATTCATTAACATCCATTACAACATGTCGAACAAAATACTTTTTAATTTCTAAACATGATAAAATAATATTAGTATAGCCAAATTTCATTTCTATCATCATATTCTATACTCTATATTATTTTTCAAATTTCACAATAAAAATATTAACGGATGCATGGCTCTCCAATCCATCATGATGCAAAACCATCTCTACGGATTCCATATAATTAACAATTAAACAATATTTATTATTCTTTTATCATGCTATTTTACTAGCAACTTTATCTAATATATTCTTAAATAAAACATAGCATAATGATCATACACATGTCACATGGAATTAATTAAAAATTACTCTAATTTCACACATGCAAACAATCCAATAAATGATCTCCTAAATTCAAGTCGTCCATTCTATATATCTCTAATTAATATATAGATAAACAATCATGGCTATTCTCCTTATAAAAATAAAAAATTTCTCTAAATATAAAACATGAAAAAAGCGTGAAGACTATGAAAAAAGAGAGGATGAAGTTGCTAAACTATGGCGCACTTGGATGAGTGAAATATCCACAAATAATGAGAAAAAGTGGGCAGCACCTCTCCTCCAAGACGCCGTGGAGAAAGAAGACCCCGAGATCGGTCAAATGGTTGGCTCTGACTCGGGGAGGAAGAAAGGGTCTGATACATAGAAGGGACATTAGTACGGGCTGGTGGCTCCAGCCACCACTATATCTCGCTATTTAGTACCGGCTGGAGCCATCAGCTGGTAACAAACGTCCTAGCCGTTATGTAGTACCAGATGAAACCACCGGACCGTACTAAATTGCCACGGGGCAATCTAACCATTACGCAGTGGTATCGTTGAAGTCGTTTAGTATCGAATGGTGGATCCAGCTGGCACTAAAGTGCCAATGTGGGCACCCGATACTAACTGCATGCGTTAGTACTGTATAAAAATCCACCGATACTAGGGTACGTGGATGAATGTGAAGTTTTCCCGCGGTGCCTATAGGGTTTTCACTCTACACTAGTCCCCCATCATTATGCCCCGTACGTTTTGAGTGTCTCTTTTAAGTGTCCGCTATTTAATATGCCTTCAATATAAACGCTGGACTAGTTAAATAATGTTTCACATGAAAAAACAGTATAAGAAAGGGAGTTCCATACAGCCCGGATGAAAGGGCTGCTCGTTCACCTATCTGGTATAAAAAATATTGCTAGGGAACGGGAGGCATCAGGAGAGGTATAGAGGCAATGCAACCTATTCATATGTCATCTCAGAGATACGAGGAGTCGACACGAACTTAACTACCCACAAACTTCCATGACCTCTCCTCATACATTGCGGATTTGGGGTTGCTCCAATCTTCGATGGCTCTCCGAACTGTTGGGCTTGAGACATCATGACGGGGATGGTTGGTTCGTGGAGCGAAGTGGACTCGCTCCGTCGACCCAGCAGCTGAAGTGCTGTGGAGCACCGATTAATCCTTCTGTAATATGTGTTTTGCTCCGGTGCTCCGATGGATCGGGTGGATCGATCCACAACCTGAACTACCCTGCGCATGTGGCTGGACCGGAGGAAGTCTTCTGCCCCCCGCACATATACAGCACGTGGGCTATTGTTGTGATTATCTTCTAATGTTTGTGATTTCCACCTAATTTGCAACGAGTAGAGCTGCCAACGGAGGAATCGTTGCCCGCAGGAACGCGGCGTGCCGGGCGCAGTGCCGCCAAGTCGAAGCAGATGGATCGAACCGTTTGATCCTTCGGTTTTTGTTTGTGAACCGCTGATTTCTTTTAATTTGCAGGGAAATTTCACTACCAGAATGCTTCACATCCGCCCGCCTCCTCCGCCTCGGCCATTTTTGGACCCGGTGCTGATGGGGCTTCAGCACCGGGTCCAACGGCTAGGAGCGGGGGCGGCGCTGCGGGGTGTCAGGACGGACACATTAGCACCGGGTCGTGGCGAGACCCGGTGCTAATTCTCCCCCTTTAGCACCGGTTGCAGCCAGCAACCGGTGCTAATGTGCCCGAGGCCATTTAGCACCGGTTGCTGGCTGCAACCGGTGCTAATTGGTGCACATTAGCACCGGGTCTTGCCACGACCCGGTGCTAATGTCTTTTGTATATAGCACCTTCTTCCTCCCCCGGCCGAGCCAGCTGAACACTTAGGCACTGTGTTCATGCTGCTCGGCCGTGGGAGGGGAGGTGCTGCCCAAATTTTTTTCAAAATTTGTGAAGATTCTACTCATCTAAGGAGCACTACAAGGTACACTCTTTCATTCTCTAATGTTTTATTTAGCTTGTAATCCTTCTATGATTTAGAAATAGAGGGATTTGTGAACCAAAGTAAAGCTAGCTAGAGAGAGCTTGTGTTCTTGGAGGAGAGAGAGGAGAGAGCTTGAGTTCATGGTGGAGAGTGTTCATGTTGTGTTTTAAATGGAGAGAGAAGGCAAGCTAGTTAGTATTTTGTTTTGTATGACTTGTGAATAGTTATAAGGCTTATGTATTTTATTTATTAGAGAGGTTTATTTATTAAAAGTTGGAATAGTTATTTATTAATTTAATGAAATATATATTATTAGTTATTTATTAAAAGGTAGAATAGTTATTTATTTATTTAACGGAATGTATATTTATTTATTTAATGAATATAGTAATGTAGTTTTAGAAATTTATTTATATAATGGAATATATATTATAATTTGTATTTATTTATATATTAATTTTTTTATCTTTAAATTGTATTGTATATTTGTTATTGGTTAATAATGCAGATGAATAGAAAATGGATGTACGGGGACCCCCACGCCCAGGCGTTCCGTGATGGCCTTAGGACATTTCTCGATGCCGCCGAGGCTAACAGGACGTCGTCCGGTTTCATGTTCTGCCCATGCACCCATTGTAAAAATATACAATCGTACAAACAAAGAGGTTGTCTTCAGGTGCATTTGATGAGGCACGGTTTCATGAGGAATTATTCTGTTTGGACGAAACACGGTGAAAGAGGAATTCTAATGGATGAAGATGAAGAAGACGAGGCCGATGACGACATTCCGTTATTGGCTCAATACTGCGGTTCCTTTGCATATGCTGCAATGGGTGATGCCGATGAGGAAGATGTTGCTCGGGAAGGCGATGCTCAGGAAGATGTTGCTCAGGAAAATGAACCTACTGATGGACTCGGGCAAATGTTGCGTGATGCCGAGAAAGACTACGGCAATGATAAGGAACTGAAAAAGATAAAGCGCATGTTGCAGGACCACAAGACTGACCTGCACCCAGATTGCAAAGAGGGGCTAAAGAAGTTGGGTAGCACACTTGAACTTCTGCAGTGGAAGGCAGCAAATGGTGTTACTGATAAGGGTTTCGAGGAGCTACTGAAACTCGTAAAGAAGATTCTTCCAGAGGGTAACAAATTGCCATCGACGACGTATCAAGCAAAACGTGTTGTTTTCCCTCTCGGTTTGGAGGTGCAGAAGATACATGCATGTCCTAATGACTGTATCCTCTATCGCGGACAGTACGAACACTTGGATCGTTGTCCGGTTTGCACCTGCGCACGATACAAGATCAGGTGGGACGACCCTGGTGATGTTGGGGGAGAGCGTTCTAAGAAAAAAATCCCTGCGAAGGTGATGTGTTTTTCCCTCTGATACCCCGTCTGAAGC
Source organism: Echinochloa phyllopogon (assembly GCA_033239725.1). NCBI lineage: Eukaryota > Viridiplantae > Streptophyta > Magnoliopsida > Poales > Poaceae > Echinochloa > Echinochloa phyllopogon. Next base: position 12,573,935 of record BTCW01000015.1, on the reverse strand, counting down.
GTTTGTTCAGGAACAAAGACCATGCCAAACTGATGCGCTGGCACAAAGAAGAACGTAAGCAGGATGGCATGTTGAGACACCCTGCCGATGGATCCCAGTGGAGGAACATCGACAGAGCATTCCCAGAGTTTGATGCTGATGCGAGGAATGTTAGGCTTGGTTTAAGTACCGATGGCATGAACCCTTTTGGTGAAATGAGCAGTAGTCATAGCACTTGGCCCGTGACTGTTTGTATCTACAACCTACCCCCTGGCTCTGCATGAAGCGGAAGTTCATTATGATGCCAGTGCTCATCGAAGGCCCAAAGCAACCTGGCAACGACATTGATGTGTACCTAAGACCATTGGTTGACGAACTTTTGCAGCTGTGGAAGAATGAAGGTGTTAGCATGTGGGATGAGGACAAGCAGGAGCAGTTTGACCTTCGAGCACTGCTTTTCATAAGCATCAACGACTAGCCTGCACTAAGTAACCTATCAGGACAATCAAACAAAGGATATAAAGCATGCACTCACTGTTTAGAGGAAACCGAAAGCATGTATTTGAAACATTGTCGTAAAGTTGTGTACATGGGTCACCGTCGATTCCTTCCGGCGAAGCATGAGCTACGAAAGAAATGTGCGCATTTTGGCGGGAATGCTGACCGCCGTACAAAGCCGAGACACCGGAGTGGAGAAGAGCTATTTGATATGGTGAAGGACCTACACGTGGTGTTTGGCAAGGGAGACGGAAGCCGGGCTGCTCCGACGGGCGAGGATGGTCGTGCCGCGATGTGGAAGAAGAAGTCTATCTTTTGGGAGCTGCCTTATTGGCAACGTTTAGAGGTCCGTAACGCGATTGATGTGATGCATCTGACGAAGAATCTTTGCTTGAACTTGATAAGCTTCTTGGGTACTTATGGGAAGCCAAAAGATACACTGGAAGCATGTCAGGAGCTGAAACGATTGAAGTAACGGACTGATCTACATCTAGAAAAGAGAGACAAAGGACGCCAGTACTTGCGTCCTGCCAGCTTCACTCTCACAAAAGAAGAGAAGGCAAGCATGTTTGAATGCTTGAACAGTATCAAGGTTCCGTCTGGCTACTCCTCCAATATTAAGGGAATAATAAATATGATAGAGAAGAAGTTCACAAACCTGAAGTCTCACGACTGTCATGTGTTGATGACACAGCTGCTTCCCGTCATACTCAGGGGTGTGCTACCAGTTAACGTGCGGAAAGCCATTGTGAAGCTATGTGCATTCCTCAATGCAATTTCTCAGAAGGTGATCAATCTAGACCATTTAGATCAGCTATAGAACGACGTGGTGCAATGTCTTGTCAGCTTTGAGATGATATTTCCACCATCCTTCTTCAATATCATGACACATCTCTTGGTTCACCTCGTCAAAGAGATTCGTATATTGGGCCCAGTATTTCTACACAACATGTTCCCATTTGAGAGGTTCTTCGCTGTCCTAAAGAAGTATGTCCGTAATCGTTCTCGTTTAGAAGGATGCATTGCTAAGGGATACAAAACAGAAGAGGTCATTGAATTCTGTGTTGACTTTGTCGACGATCTTATGCCGATTGGTGTGCCCGAATCACATCACGAGGGGAGACTTGGTGGAAAGGGCACACTAGGAAGAAGATCGATGGTGATCAAGGACGTTGAGACATTTCGTAAAGCGCACCTCACAGTTTTGCAACAATCAACCTTAGTTGCTCCGTACATCGAGGAGCACATGCAGATTCTCAGGGACGAAAACTCAACAAAGTCTGCGGCCTTCATTCAGCGTCTGCACAATAGTACTTTCGCCGATTGGTTGCGAAGACGTCTTATGGGTGTCGAGGGCATTGATGCGCAGCTAGCTTTTGTAGCTAGAGGTCCATCGAGCACGATCTTGACATTCCAAGGATACGACATCAATGGGTATACATTTTACACAAGAGCCCAGGACAAGAAAAGCACCAACCAAAACAGTGGTGTCCGGATCGACGCGACAGACACCAATGGCAATACAAACTCATACTATGGAATCATAGAGGAGATATGGGAACTAGAGTACGGACCTTTGAAGATCCCACTGTTCAAGTGCCAATGGGTGAAGCTGACTGGAGGAGGTGTTAAAGTTGAAGCGGACTATGGAATGACGTTAGTTGACCTAAACAAGATTGGCTTTCTAGACGAACTGTTCGTCCTGGCCAAAGCTGTCACACAAGTTTTTTATGTGAAGGACATGGCTAGCAGACCGAAGAAAGGGGCGGATAAGAAAGGTGGGGGTAAGCAATTGGACCCATCACAAGATGAGCCAAAGCGTCATATAGTTCTTCGTGGAAAGAGAAAAATCGTAGGAGTTGAGGACAAGACGGATGAAGATTATGATATGCTCGATGGCCGGCCTCCATTCTCAGTGGCTGATGACCCAAGCATCCTGTTAGCGGCGGAGGAGACACCGTATCTACGTCGTGATCACAATCAAGGAACATTTGTAAAGAGGAAATTTATTAGTGTCCGAGTAAACGATGATGCCATGTAATTTAATTGCACTATGTTCCACCCAATTTGTAATGACTATATTTGCATTTATGTTCCACCTATGTTCCACCCAATTTATAAGATTGATTTTCTAGTAATTTATAAGATTTTCTTATTTAATATATATTTTTAATAGGTATTAATAACAGAATTAAAACAAGTATTAATAACTATATATTAAAACTATATTTATAAGATTCCCAAATAGTAGCAACCGGTGCTAAAGGCCGGTTTGGAAACTGGCACCAAACGAAAATTGGGGGCCTTTAGCACCGGGTTGATCTAAAATCCGGTGCTAAAGGCCCCCAATTTTCGTTTGGCGCCAGTTACGGCCTTTAGCACCGGCTGTAGAAGACCCGGTGCTAAAGGGCCTTTAGCACCGGGTTGATCTAAAATCCGGTGCTAAAGGCCCCCAATTTTCGTTTGGCGCCAGTTACGGCCTCTAGCACCGGCTGTAGAAGATCCGGTGCTAAAGGGGGGGCCTTTAGCACCGGGTGCTGTATAGACCCGGTGCTAAAGGCCCCCACCAATTTTCGTTTGGCACCAGTTACGGCCTTTAGCACCGGGTGTAGAAGACCCGGTGCTAAAGGGCCTTTAGCACCGGGTGATGGGAAGACCCGATGCTAAAGGGGGGGCCTTTAGCACCGGGTGCTGTACAGACCCGGTGCTAAAGGGCCTTTAGCACCGGGTCGTGGCTGCACCCGGTGCTAAATACGGGGGACCTATATAGGCCGGGGACTACTCTCCCCTCCCTCACTTCGCCCTCATCTCACAGATCGAAACCGCCGCCGCCGCCGCGCGCCCCCTCGTCTCCTCAGCCGCCGCCGCCCGTCGCCGCAGTCGCGCCTCCGTCCACTATCGTCGCCCGCATCGTCCCCGGCCGCACCGACGCCGCCGCCCATCGTCGTCCCCGCGCCCGGCCACGCCGCCGCCGCCGTCGCCCGTCGCCGCCGCCGCCCGTCGTCCCCGCCGCCGTTGTCGTCCCCGCGCCCGTCGTCCCCGCGCCAGCCTTCGTGCCGTGTGTACGTGTTTGTGTGTGTAGGTACCCGTTGCATGGCCGAACACATTTGCTTAGCGAACGTGTTCGGCCATGCGCATTTGCTTAGCGAACGTGTTCGGCCATGCGCATTTGATTAGCGAACGCGTTCGCTAACCCATACATTGGAGATGCATTGTATTGAAATATTAGAAATATATATGCTTCATATGTATTGAAAATATTAGAAATTTATTATATTGGAAATGCGTTGTATTGGAAATATTAGAAATATATATGCTTTATATGTATTGGAAATTTATTTTATTGAAATGCATTGTATTGAAATATTTACATTTAAATGTATATTAGAAATTTTATATCGGAAATTCTATGCTTCATTTAAATGTATATATGCTTCATTTAAATGTATATTGGAAATTCTATGTATATTATAAATATATGTGCTTCATTTAAATGTATATTGGAAATGTTATATGTTTGTATAATGTATACTATCGAAAATGTTTATTATCGGAAATTCTATCGCGTACCCGAACCCACCGCGCACCCGAACCCCTTAGCGAATCCGTTTTTCGCGCACCGACCCCCTTAGCGAACCCGTTCGCGTCACGCACCCGAACCGTTAACAAACCACTTCGTGTCGCGTACCCGAACCCTTAGTGAATCAATTCACACCTCGCACCCGAACCCCTTGGCGAATCCGTTTTTCACGCACCGACCCCCTTAGCGAAAATGTTAGAAATATTGGGAATATGTATGCTTTGTATATATTTCTTATCAATTATTTTTAATTCTATAGATGGCGGACAACAACAACCCCGTCTCACCCATGCAAGAGGACAACAACAGCCCTGTTCCACCCTTGCAAGAGGACAACGACACGTTCTTTGCGAATCAACTTTTTAATATTGTAACCCAACCAATGTCCATGGATGATGTGTTGGGGATCATTGGAAGGGATGACAATATCCTGGGCGATAATGTTGCAAGGGCCGAAAATGTTGAAGGGGCCACCAATGTCCAGGGCAGCACTATCGAAGGGGCCGGTAACGAGCCCTCGTCTAGTCAGGTGTGTATATAGATAACATAAATTTGTACTGTACATGTCAATTATGTATACCATCTCTATATCATCTCATATATATGTAATTTGTGTAGGCCGCCTCTGCTTCTACAAGTCGAGCTAAGAAATCAAAACGATCGACCACGAAGAAGCTGAAGGATGTCAAGTTTCACATCACTCGAGTGGAGGATGACGGGGAGCCAGTTGAGCCCCCAAAAGTGGCCAAGAAATTTGTATCTCAGTGCGAGGTGATTGTACGGGACAATGTGCCCATTAGTATCAGAAAATGGAAGTCCACGGACCCCACTGAGGAGTACGTGCTCCCCGATACAGAGAAGGAGATGCTATGGAGGGAATTAAAGGCAATATTCGACTGGCCTAGCACTCATGAAGCAGAACTGAGGGATTGGACAATGAAGAAGATGGCAGTTCTGTTTCAGGATTTCAAGAAGAAGTTGTACTCGCATTTTCTCAAAACCGGAGAGGCCCCGGATCCTGAGAAGTATAAGAAGATCACTGATGACGAGTGGGAAGCATTCCTTGAGTACAAAACCTCCGAAGAGGGTGCAACGGCTAGCGCTAGAAACGCTGGAAACGCCGCAAATAAGAAGTACTCTCATAAGATGGGTTCGGGAGGTTACAAGGCAAGCATCCCTAAATGAGAGAAGATGGAAGAAGATCTATATGCTAGAGGCATCACTCCAGCGACACATGACTGGCCCACAAGGACCAAACATTGGTACTATGGTCATGGAGGCACCCTAAGCCCAATCAACGGCTCCTTAGTTTTTCCCGAGGACTTGCGAGAACTAGCTTAGCGTCTCCTCGATATCCTCAGGGCATCTGAGAGGGGAGAATTTGTTGCTGATAGAGACAGAGATGAGCTAACCTATGCCTTAGGGAACAAGGAGCATCCTGGACGGACGCGCGGCGTAGGCACAAGCATCTCATGGAAGAAAGGTTTTCAAGAGCACGCCGCCACCTATAGGAGCCGTTCGAGGAAGAAGGCCGAATATGAGCAGAGGGTGAGGGACCTAGAGCAAACGGTTGCCGCCAGGGCTCAAAGCTCCAAGAAATGGAGTCAGAGATGGAGCGACGGATGAAGGTAGCATGGCTGCAGATACAACAAGCCACAGGCGGGACCGGTTCCACAGAGCATGCACCTCTCCAACAAGCCGCAGGCGGGACCGGTTCCACAGAGCATGCACCAGGCGGGACCGGTTCCACAGAGCATGCACCTCTCCAAGATGCGGCCCTTATTAGCCCTCCACAACAATATCAAAGCAGTCACGCTTCCACACAGGCCGCCAAACCGGTCCGTTACCCCGTGGATGAAATAACTCAACGGACCGCGTGCGAGCTTGTCGTCAGGCAGAAGAACTTAGCTGTGGTGGTACGTATGCGACCTTAGTTCATCATGCATAAATTTCACCATAAATACCATTCATTTACTAACTTTCTTTGTGACTACTAAATTATCAGGTCGCATACGGTATGACCAAACGTGTGGAAGAAGGGAAAAAATGGCACTGCAATGACATTCCACATGGTTACGTACCTGTTGAGGTGGAGCAAGTCGTCACCAACTGGGAAGACTTGGAACTTGACATCCCCGGAGGTGACGGAGAAACAAAACTCGGTCAGTGTTCTCACTGCATCATTCTATGGAGCAAGATAGACGTCGTCATACCCGGTACACCCGCGGCTACCAACAAGCCTCCGTCACCTCCACCGTCTCCAAGAGATCCACCGGATCATGACGATTCTCCGGGAGCTCCTGATGCAAGCCCGTCTCCTCCGCCGAAGAGAGAAGCCCGCACTAGAGAAAAGAGCGGGTGAGAAGACTCTAGAGGAGCTCGAAGCCTCGGTCAAAGCAGACACAAAGAGGCAAATGGCTGAGTGGAGGAAAAAACCAGAGCCGGAGCCGAAGCTTGATCCCACTGTCGTCAAGTCATTCCTCGGTAATTTGAGCAAGGGTCAACAGAAGGAAGTAATAGGAACAGACTATGACCGCTCATTACTGAAATCTCGCTGGAAGCGGAAGGCTGCAGATAAGGAGGCGGGCCCATCCAAAAAGGTTCCTCAGCTTGGTGAGCAACCTCAGCTGCCCTTGGGTCCATTGCCATCTCTGGACGAGATTAACGTGCAACGAGTAATGGCCGAGACTGGACTATCCAGAGCGCAAGTCCTGGGGGAAGAAGAGGTGCCTGTAAACACAACGTTGAAGTGGCCGTTTAAGCTTGGCGAGCCTATGGTCCCTCCTGAAATGGAGAGCAAGCTACAGACGAAGATGCGCCGATTCCATGAGTGGTACTTGGAAGAATCAAGAAGGAATAAATGGCGCATGATCAAAGTAGGCGTGAAGGACCATGATTTCTACAATGGTGACGAGGATTGGGTCTGGCTGAGGTTTCAGGATATATATGAGCTGTACCACCGCGACGCCATGGACGTGGATTTGATCACCTGTTGGACACTGTAAGTACTTTGTTGTTGCTTATAATTCACAGTTTGAAAACAATAATTCCAATCTATGCTGACGCGGGCTTTATTTATTGCTTAACATATGCAGAATGAAGATTCAAAAATGTCGGAGATCCTCAATATATGATGTTGGTTTCGTGGATCCTCGAAGGATAAGTGAAGAAATGATATTGATGAATCCTGAGGAAACATATGGAAACCTATACAAGTATATTAAGAAACAAAATTACTGCGACTCCATACTAATCCCGTACAACATCGAGTGAGTACATACACATGCTTCTTCTTATACTATCTGTGTACTATTTCATTTCTGATTATAATGTATACATGTATACAGATTCCACTGGTTCCTAATAATATTGTGTCCTGACCGGGGTGTCGTGAACGTCTTTGATTCATTGCACACTCCAATAGAAAAACTACAGAACATCATGGACATGATGACAAGGTGATGTATATTTTCCCCTACTTAATTCACCCCTTACACTCGCAATGACTTAACTCAATTTTTTTGTTCGCAGGGCCTGTAATCAATTTCGTCAAGAACACCTGGGTATTCAACATGAAACACTAAAATGGAACATTGGCTTTCCGGTAAGCAAGTAATTTGTACACGTAGGCCTCGGCTAATATATTATATGAATTTAACTTAATTTCTTTTGGTCGACAGTGTGCCAAACAGGGGAAGGGAAATAATTTATGTGCGTACTATGTTTGCGATTACATGTGGAATTGGGGACATAAAAAGCTTACACAACACGATATTATGATATTATGGTACGTAATAATAAACGTATTTCCATTATTATTAAGTGCCCAATTATTGTCTCCAACTCGGCGGATTAAATATCTTTCAATTATTTGTAAATTATAGATGTTGAGCCTGAAGGAAGAGTCTCTAGAGCTAGAAAGAATTGACGCAATTGCAGAACAGCTCGTCGGATGGATCTGGGACGAGGTCGTCAATCCCCGAGGAGAATTCCACATGCCAGTACTGGAGGACGTGCCGGACAGTTCAACAAGTCGTCAATCTTAATTAAGTAGAAAATACAGTTTAAATATATATAACTCGAGTTGACATGCATGAATATCTACTTTTGTAATATATATTTCTTCTATTTTGATGAAATGTCAGCTAATATGAATATAGAGTCGGCCGAATACGCATCAGAATACACGTATTAGAATATATACGTATATACACGTATATAGACGTGCATGCATGGCTACTGAAAAAAGCAAAAAAAAAGAAATCCGGGGCCTTTAGCACCGGTTGCAGACAACAACCGGTGCTAAAGGCAGGCCCTTTAGCACCGGGTTGTGTCTGGAACCGGTGCTAAAGGCCCTGCTAAAGGCGCTGCGGGGCAGGCCCTTTAGCACCGGGTTGTGTCTGGAACCGGTGCTAAAAGGACCCTTCCCTTTAGCACCGGTTATTCAACCCGGTGCTAAAGGGGTACCCCTTTAGCCTCGGTTTAGTTGCACCGGGTGGGAAACCCGGTGCTAAAGGGCTTTCCCAACCGGTGCAGATATCAACTATTCTGGTAGTGTTTACTTTGGTTCAGTTGAATCAAAAGAGAACTCATCATTTTTCATTATCATGTATGACTTTAAATTTGACCACACTAATTAATCACATTTTGAGAAAGGTCTCCTAAGAGTATCTCCAATAAACTAGCTAAATTGTTTTCTAAAGTTAAATTTAGCTATTGTTAGAAAAAAAACGTTTCCAACAGACTCTGTAATTGACTCTCTAAATTTAGTGGCTCTCTATCTCACCTCATTCGCTAGCTATTTTTAGCTGGCCTACCTCACTAGCCATCTTTACAGAATCTATTGGATTACTCTGTTATTTGTTAGTCAAATCTATTTTTAAAGTAGATAAATCAGTAAATTTGACTAGTCTTTTTAGCTAATCTTTTGTAGATGCTCCAAGAGTTTTTGACAGGGCGCGCCCCTCCAGCCCTGCCACTAGTGGTGTACTGGCGTTAATTGGTGAGCCGTGGAAGCCGACAACGTCAACGCCCCGGCAGCGGCGGAGGGCTTCCATCTCGCACGATGTCTCTTGTACGCGGACGGACTCCTGATGGTCTCTTGTTGCGTTTTCCGTCCCTTGCACCTCTCTTCTTTCTCAGCTGCAGATTGGTTCAAACGAAGGTGCTAATTTGACATAAATTTATTGGTACTTGAGAATCCTGTTTACTAAATGCTAATGTGTACTGTTCATTATTAGTCCCGGTGGACGACAGCCCCACAAGGTTCTATGTTATGTACTACGATGGCACGCAAGGAAACAAATCTTCAGAATTCCTATATGTACTTATTTAATTGTACTCTCAACTGCATACGCTTCTAAGCGCTAGGCAAGCATCACTACTACCAAAAAAAAAGAAGTGGCATTTTTTTCTAGGAGCCGACTAAAATATGACCCGTCCCTAAAATTCTCCATATACACTAGCAATTCACCCGTACCTAACAATATATTTGTAGGCACGCAAAATGGTATAACCCACCCCTGGAAATGGTCTCAATTTTCACGCACCTACAAATGTGATTCGGAAATGCTTCTGTACGGGCGTCCGACGGATCGGACGCATCTCTCATCATTTCGCCTTTTGCCTCCCGCCTTTTTCTTCACGCATCAGCTGCCGCTCCTCCACAGGTGTTGCTGTCACCGCGCCCGTCCTCCGCATGCGTCGCCGCCTTGGCATGCGCCGTCGTTGCCGCCCCCTAACCACTCCTCCTCACGCCGCCGCCGCGCCGGCTCCTTTGCGCGTCACGCCGCTGCCGCCGCCGGCCCTCCGCGCACCGCTGCCGCCGCTCCTCCGCGCACCGACGCAGACGGCGCTGTCGTCTGAGCGCCGCCCCGCCCGCTGCCATCTGAAAGGGCCGTGGGCCGCCATGGCCACCGCACCCAGCTTCTCCTCCTGCCGCCGGCCCGAGCCGGCCATCGATGCGGCGGATCCGTCGCCGGCGAGCACGCGGAGCTCCTCCGCCGTATCGTAGATGACGCGTGCGCGAGGTAGGGGAGGGGGTGGCGCACCGACCATCCTCCGTGGGCGCCGCCGTCACCGGCGGCCATCTCCTCCGCGTTGCAACAACATGTTTTCATTTGTTTGCTAGGGTTTTGCTCCATGTTGCAACACCATGTTTCACGTGTTTCGGATGTTTCAGAAGAATGTTGCAACTGTTTAACATGAATGTTGCCAAAGTAAATCTGGGATGTTGGATGTTGCATATGTTTCGCATGCATGTTGCAAGTGTTTCATCCGGATGTTGCATTTTCATTGGGAATTTTTTGACCGCTGCCGTGCGTGGTTAAGAGTTGTGAGCGCGTGTTTCTAGTGTTGCAAACAATGACTATTTATGTTGCAGATACTATTGTTTGATGTTGCATACGCTATTCTTGGATGTTGCAAAAATTTTACATGTTGCATGCAACATTATACCCATGTTGCGGCGGGATTTTTTCTATGCTATAGTACCATCGGAGGAGGAACGCTTGGCTCAGGTTGCGCCACGTCACCCTTCCGACGTTTTGATTGGCGTCGAACGTCCGGGCGCTAGTTGTACCGAATGGATTTAAAGATGGACAATTTCTAGGAGCTGGTGATGATACGGCCCATCTTTAGAAATAGTCCTAGGTAAAAATAAATTATAATTATTTTATATGATCCTCGACAAAGACAATTTTTATATCAAAAATATAGAGCTCGACCAGAACTAAAACTTTGCAGTAGTTGACAACTTTTGATTTGAGAACATTTAGTTGTTTGAAAAATCATTATGAGTTCTCTAGTATTGAAATCTAATGAATTGAAGTTACAAGGTAGCGGTCATGCATGCACATTTTACATCAACACAAGTACCAGCGAAGAATAGGAGGCACACGGAGAACGGTGGGTACTGAAGTTAAGAGATCTTGTGAAATGTGAAGCGCGCTTGCAGTTTCACATAGCTTCCCTAGTGCATCGTAGTACTGTCGTTAGTGAGCGTCAGGCACAGCACCTGACGCTGCCGTCTCGGATTAGGACTGCTTTGCCTTGATCAGGAACGATTTTCCTGCGGCTGCAACACACGGTGCTTAAACCATTTCATATTATAACCGGTATCTCCTTGAATGGTCTGAATTGACAAGTGCAGCACGTAACAATTTAGCCTGGAACATACGGAACCTGGCCGTGTTTCTTTTGCCTTCGGGCCAAAAATTTCTAAAAGAAATCATTTCTGCATAAAGTATTAAATGAAGTTTATTAGTAAAACCTTTTTAGGATGGGTGTAACTTTACGCGACGAATCTAATGAGCCTAATTAATCCATGTTTTGCTACAGTAATTATTGGTCAAAAGAGCTGGCAAAATTTTGCCAGCTCCAAAGAAACACGGCCTTGCATCATCGTCGTTTCTTCAAACGCTAGTCTCCGAAACTTTCAAATTTGAATTGTGTGGATTTGACAAGTTGTAAAGGATTCCCTAGCAATTAATGCTTACAAAGTTACTATTGTAAGACTGAGGTTGCATTTACATGTTCCATGGTAAGAATTTAGGCGCACATATCGAAGCACGCATCCTTTGACTCTATCATCCCGCAGTGCATCATAGCATACTCCCTCCCGTTTCGTAAAGTAAGTCGTTTAGGACAACGACGCTGTCATCAAAGTACAATTTTGACTTCTCTTTTCTGTATATTTTTTCTGAAAGTAATTTTCAAGATCAATCTATTTATATAATTTTCACATTTTCAAACTCAACGACTTAAATGTTATTAATGATTATATTCCCAATGTTAGACTCAAACCTTGTTCTAAGTGACCTTCTTTACCAAACCGGAGGGAGTACGAAGTTACGAACATTGACTTCAATTAATTTGGTTACTTGTTCATTACAAACAAATCACAAACTGGATTCGGGTATAATAGGAGGCACAATTTGGTTGACCAAGAGAGAAAATGGTAAATAACTCAGAACCACTACCAGAATGCTTCACATCCGTCCGCCTCCTCCGCCTCGGCCATTTTTGGACCCGGCTAGGATTGGGGGCGGCGCGAAGATGTGTCAGGGCGAAGACATTAGCACCGGGTCGTGGCAAGACCCGGTGCTAATGCGCCCCCTTTAGCACCTGGTGCAGCCAGCAACCGGTGCTAATGCGCCGAGGCCATTTCGCTCCGGTTGCTGGCTGCACCCGATGCTAAAGGGTGCACATTAGCACCGGGTCTTGCCACGACCCGGTGCTAATGTCTTTTGTATATAGCACCTTCCTCCTCCCCCGGCCGAGCCAGCTGAACACTTAGGCGCTGTGTTCATGCTGCTCGGCCGTGGGATGGGAGGTGCTGCCCAAATTTTTTTTCAAAATTTGTGAAGATTCTACTCATCCAAGGAGCACTACAAGGTACACTCTTTCATTCTCTAATGTTTTATTTAGCTTGTAATCCTTCTATGATTTAGAAATAGAGGGATTTGTGAATCAAAGTAAAGCTAGCTAGAGAGAGCTTGTGTTCTTGGAGGAGAGAGAGGAGAGAGCTTGAGTTCATGGTGGAGAGAGTTTTCATGTTGTGTTTTAAATGGAGAGAGAAGGCAAGCTAGTTAGTATTTTGTTTTGTATGACTTGTGAATAGTTATAAGGCTTATGTATTTTATTTATTAGAGAGGTTTATTTATTAAAAGTTGGAATAGTTATTTATTAATTTAATGAAATATATATTATTAGTTATTTATTAAAAGGTAGAATAGTTATTTATTTATTTAACGGAAGGTATATTTATTTATTTAATGAATATAGTAATGTAGTTTTAGAAATTTATTTATATAATGGAATATATATTATAATTTGTATTTATTTATATATTAAATTTTTTTATCTTTAAATTGTATTGTATATTTGTTATTTGCTAATAATGCAGATGAATAGGCAATGGATGTACGGGGACCCCCACGCTCAGGCGTTCCATGATGGCCTTACGACGTTTCTCGATGCCGCCGAGGCTAACAGGACGCCGTCCGGTTTCATGTTCTGCCCATGCACGACGTATCAAGCAAAACGTATAAAGCATGCACTCGTAGGAGTTGAGGACAAGACGGATGAAGATTATGATATGCTCGATGGCCGGCCTCCATTCTCAGTGGCTGATGACCCAAGCATCCTGTTAGCGGCGGAGGAGACACCGTATCTACGGCGTGATCACAATCAAGGAACATTTGTAAAGAGGAAGTTTATTAGTGTCCGAGTAAACGATGATGCCATGTAATGTAATTGCACTATGTTCCACCCAATTTGTAATGACTATATATTGATTTTCTTGTAATTTATAAGATTTTCTAGTAATTTATATGATTTTTTAGTAATTTATAAGATTTTCTAGTAATTTATAAGATTTTCTATTAATTTATAAGATTTTCTAGTAATTTATAAGATTTTCTAGTAATTTATAAGATTTTCTATTAATTTATAAGATTTTCTAGCATTTTATATTGATTTTCTAGTAATTTATAAGATTTTCTTATTTAATATATATTTTTAATAGGTATTAATAACTGAATTAAAACAAGTATTAATAACTATATATTAAAAACTATATTTATAAGATTCCCAAATAGTAGCCACCGGTGCTAAAGGCCAGTTTGGAAACTGGCGCCAAACGAAAATTTGGGGCCTTTAGCACTGGGTGGTGGGAAGACCCGGTGCTAAAGGGGGGGCCTTTAGCACCGGGTGTTGTATAGACCCGGTGCTAAAGGGCCTTTAGCACCGGGTCGTGGCTGCACCCGGTGCTAAAGATGGGGATCTATATATGCGGGGACATCTCTCCCCTCCCTCACTTCGCCCTCATCTCACAGATCGAAACTGCCGCCGCCAACGCGCGCCCCCTCGTCTCCTCAGCCGCGTCGTCCCCGGCTGCGCCAACGCCGCCGCCCATCGTCGTCCCCGCGCCCGGCCGTGGTCACCCGTGGTCCCCGCGCCCACGCCGCCGCCACCCGTCGTCCCCGCCGCCGTCGTCGTCCCGGCGCCCGTCGTCCCCGCGCCCACGCTGCCGCCACCCGTGGTCCCCGCGCCCACGCCGCCGCCGCCCGTCGTCCCCGCCACCGTCATCGTCCCCGCGCCCGTCGTCACCGCGCCGACGCCCCTCGTCCCCGCGCCACCCGTGGTCCCCGCGCCCACGCCGCCGCCGCCCGTCGTCCCCGCCGCCGTCGTCGTCCCTGCGCCGGCGCCCCTCGTCCCCGCGCCGCCCGTAATATATCTACTTTTGTAATATATATGTCTTCTATTTTTGTAATATATATCTACTTTTGTAATATATATGTCTACTTTTGTAATATCTACTTTTGTAATATATATGTCTACATGCATGAATATCTACTTTTGTAATATATATGTCTTCTATTTTGATGAAATGTCAGCTAATATGAATACAGAGTCGGCCGAATATGCATTAGAATACACGTATTAGAATATATACGTATATACACGTATATAGACGTGCATGCATGACTACTGAAAAAAGCAAAAAAAAAGAAATCCGGGGCTATTAGCACCGGGTTGTGTCTGCAACCGGTGCTAAAGGCCCTGCTAAAGACGCTGCGGGGCAGGCCCTTTAGCACCGGGTCGTGGCTGCACCCGGTGCTAAAGGGACCATTTAGCACCGGTTATTCAACCCGGTGCTAAAGGGGTACCCCTTTAGCCTCGGTTTAGTTGCACCGGGTGGGAAACCCGGTGCTAAAGGGCTTTCCCACCCGGTGCAGATATCAACTATTCTGGTAGTGAACTAATTGTTCCGACCAAACAAACACACGGAGCTATCAACCATGAATACTGACAAGAATTAACACAGAACGAATTTTCCCCACCTAGCAGTGTACTGATCATCTTGGTTTATATATGAACAAGCAGCAAACTCTTGCGTTCATTGGCCATTGTTTCATGGTAACATTTTTCATGGAGTCATCAATACCAGAAATAAAAAAGTAAAACTGATGTAATAATTACCTCCAATTGGATATTTCACAAGTATTTAATTAGGACCCCGGAATAGGAGGCAACTGATAAGCCAAATCAAACAATTGTATGTCATGTAGAAAAGATGTTCATCTCAAGATAAGAGTGTAACGTTCACATTGTAACCAGCCATGGAGCAATCATCTACAACCTTACCGTTGGCATGATCCTGGAGATTTAGTGCAAATTTCATGAAGTTTTCAAAATATCTATACTATAAGGAATAGTAGAATTGAAACTTTTGTTACTTAGAAAAAACTCTCCTACTCCTCACACTGACCCCACTAGACAGGCCTTCCGCGGGAGACAAACATTGCAGAACGAAAAATTGGTGTTGATCACTGGGTGAGTCCACCAATTCTAATTTTTTTTCCACCGAGATTTTTCTACCCACCTGCGCGTGGTAAGTTCCCATCCTGGACAAGGAAAGCACACGAGAACGTGATTCCCTCCTATCCTTTCCCGTACGGTCCAAGCTAGGAAGGCACACGAGAACGTCATCGACGCGGACCCTGGCATCACCTCGTTGCCGTTCTCGATGCCGCACACCAGGTGAACTGGTTCTTCGATTAACTTGTTCATGCAGCGTGCAACGCGATTAGATTGCAATTGGTTGCTATGATCCATTTTTGTTGCTATTGAGTGATCGGTTGGATTTGGATCTCTCTTGCAGGCTGACGACCGTGAGTTCATAATCCGGGTGTCCTACGTGGAGATTTACAACGAGCAGATCAACGACCTCCTGATACTTGAGAGCAAGAAGCTGCCAATCCACGAGAGCCTGGAGATAATTTTGGCCAGGTTTCCTATAAACGCAAGGAGCCCCTTGGATTTTTCTTCACATATCTGGACAGATTTTTTGTATCAGTGAAATTGTGTTGTTTGCCGGCCTAACCGTTCTTGACGCGTGCACCACGTGAATTAACTTGTCCCTGCAACGTGCAACAAGATTATCATGGTGATTTCTCCATCTGTGTCGCGGCCGCGCATGGCCCCGTCTTGATTTTCCTGCATATTAGCACATGTTTATATAATTTTTTCCATACCAGGCGAACCCAAATTTTATTTCTCAGAAAGGTGACGAAATTACAAACAGAGTTCTAACACCTTTTCAGCATTCTAATAATCCAAAACTGCTGTTAATGAACCTACACAAAGGGTAGATCATTGACAGCAACCCTACCTCTTCACCCACGACCACAACAAAGCAGCAGAACATCGGCAACATCTAGTCCACAAAACTAGAAAACACCACTCCTGCGGTACAATTTTATCACTGCTCACACACAAACTGGATCTCCCACAACAAGCATTATGACCTTTTTGCCAATTTTGTATGTCTGACAACTCCACTGCAATGCTGCTCCAATCTTGTAGGACTACTCACATGTTCTCCTGATCAGTTTCCTTCGGATGGAACAGTAATGCAGCCTCCTTCAAAGCTTCTGCGCTATTTTCCAGCGCAGTCTTGCCGTCGCTTTCCTGAAGACCTGCCCGGTAAGAATAAAAGAGGAAGCCATGCAAATGATCTCAGTGGGTGATCTGGTCAACTTTTTTTCAAAACAAGCATTGTTTCTGGTCTTACAAATGGCCCAAAAAATAGCCGCTAGGCAAACCATATACACTTTCTCTCCATGCAAAAAGTACTCCTTAATCCATGGCCAGAATTGTTCAAAAGAACTTGGCCTACAGTTGGCTCCTAGGACCCAAGCCACCAGGCTCCACACATATTTTGCCATGGAACATTCAAACAACAGGTGTATAACACTCATTGTTATCACAGAACACGCGTTTCCCGCACCCATGCCATCTTTTCCTGAGTAAATTATCTTTTGTCAGAATGGCATTTCGCTGTGTCAACCACATAAAGACTTTAATTTTCAGAGGGATTTTGGCTTTCCATATCACTTTATTAGGAGCTCTAATTGCTGAGGCGCAAAGATGCTCCTATGTTGATTTAACCGAGCAGCTACCAGACTTTTCCCATATCCATTTAGGGATGTCATTCCCCCTAGAGATAGCAAAGGTGCTTAGAGTAAATCTCTCAGTCTTCGTAATTGGTTTTGAAGTCCTCATCTAGCCATCTTCTGAAATTTAAGGCCCATCCTCTTCGAGCCATACCGGCCACTGTCACTTCTTGCTCATAGCATATAGCAAAAAGATCAGGGAACTTATCTTTCAAGGAACTAGCCCCACACCAAATATCATTCTAGAAATCAGTTTTGCTCCCATCGCGAATGCACATCGATCTTCCTTTGAGGTATACATCTTTTACTTTCAACAGATCATTCCACACAGGGGAATTCATAGGTTTCCATTTTAACCGGGAAACACTTTGTTGTTTCACATACTTGTGTTTAACTATTTCTTGCCACGCCTTCACTATTTTCAAGTTTCCACCACCACTTACATAACAAGCTTATGTTCATTTTCTTCAAATCTTTTACACCCAGACCTCCTTTTTTCTTGGGTAAGCATATTTTAGACCACTTGACTAGGTGGCGTTTTTTCTTAGGCCCATTCACCTGCCAGAAGAAACATTCTTACTGATCGTTTGGCTTATCAGCCACCAGCCACCAGTGCTTTTCTCTCAGAACAAATCAGCCACCAGCCAGCAGTACTTTTCTCTCAGAACAAATCAGCACCAGCCATCAGCCACCAGCCAGACGAACACGGCGTTTTCTGGTTCTATCCATTCTTTTGATCATGGTTTTATGCATCATGTACATGGACATGCAGTAAATTGGAACGTTGCTCAGGCAAGCATTAATTAGAGTTAAACTCTCACCATATGATAAAGTACTTCCTCGCCATCCATCCAATTTTTTTGGTTAATTTTTCATCCGAAGATATCCAATCCGCAACATGGAGCCTGGAACATGATACTGGAATTCTTAGGTATTTAATAGGCCATGTGCCAATCATACAGTTAAAGAGCTCAGAGTACATAATTGATTTTTGCTCATCTTGACTGATCATCAAAATTTCACTTTTGTTGAAATTTATTTTAAGGCCAGTCATTCTCTCGTAGACGTATAGTAGCGATTTCACATTTCTTGCACACTCATCCTCTTTTAGACAAAGAATTGTATCATCTTCACAAGTTACAAATTCTGGTTCAAGCGTACAGATGTTGTGCCCATCTTTTATCAGCTTATGATCATCCTCACATTATGTCGCTCCACTTGATTAGCTGCCATTCAAGTTTTATATAAAATAGTGATATTCAGTAATTGTTCTGTCAATGTGAGGATACAGCCACGCACCAGAGCGATATTTTGTGGACGTCGATGCTTCTGGGTAATTAGTAGCGCGCTGCACCAGAAATCAAGTGACACTAGCCTGAGCCATGTGGATATGCTGTAGTTTACATGTCTCTGATGGATATATGCACATGGAAGAAGAGTATATGTCCTTCAGCTCAGTTAGACAGCAAGCAATTTTTCAGTTCTATTATCAACTCCATTCTGTTGTGATAATATAAAAGTTCTGTCCATTTATTTTGCAGTTATGCACAAGAGGACCAAATTATGAGAGAACTATTACATGCAGATAGCAATGACCGGGTTTAGTTTAGTGCCAGGTACCGCTACATTTTCATTTACACAACTGATTGATAATTTCCTTGAAAGCTTCAGATAGGCAGGCAAGGAAGAAAGGAGAGGCATATCCAACAAACTTTGCAATGAGAAGGATGATGATGCCAAGTTTGCAATAAGAAGGATGATGATGCCAAGTTTAGTGTTAGAGTATATTGGGATATCTCCAGATATGGTAGATTAGGATTGTATCCTGACTTGCCTTGTCTCTAAGGGAGGCTTCTTGCCCCCTAAGCGATGTACTCTATATAATCTGCCCATGAGGCTCAGCAATATACAGTCAATCCATTATACCAATTCCATCTTTCTATATGGTAACACGAGATTAGGGTTTGAGATCCTAGGCTACCTTCCGCTACCTAACCCTAGCGCCGTCGGCGCCCCTCCTTTCTCGCGCCGCCAGCTGTCCTGCTCGGCGCCCCTCCAGGGAGCCCCCTTGACGGCCTCCTAGCGCGCACCTGGGGAGGTTCTCCATGACCTCCGCCGGGGGCAGCGCCCTCTTCAATTCCCGCGGTCGATCTTGAATCGGCAGCCTTACAAGCGTCAAGCAGCGGTAGATTGTGGCGTACCTCGCCATCCGCCGTAGAAGCCGTTGACGACCTCGACCCATGCTGCCATGGTGGCAGCCACGGTCTCCTTGCGGCGCCCGTGCCATACCCGTACTGCCGTGGTGGCAGCACGGGCCTCTGCGCGGTCGTCCACCTCGTCGCCGGCGGGTTTCATGGCAGCACCTCCGCTCCACCCTGTCCCCTTCGTCGTGCCGCCGCTCCCTTCATCGCGCCGCCACCACCGGGCTCGCGGCCGCATAGTCGCCAGTGGTTGCTCCCGACGGGAGGCCGCCCGCCCTAGTGTTCGCGGCTGCTCCCTCGGCGGCCCGCCCCGGCGCACGCAGCTGCTCCCGTGGGAGGCCACCCACCCCGGCAGGATCTCCGGTGCCCCCGGCAGAGCCCGGCGGGGAGCCATCCGCCCATCCCCATCACCACCGTGTGCGCTGGCCCTCTCTCTCCCTCTATTTATTTCTCTCTCATTCACAGACCAGTGCTGTTGACCGTGGAGAAGAAAGCGATAAGAAGATGAGGTGCCTGCTGCTACGCGAACCCAGAGGTTACACACGAGATGCTGCTGGTGTACATTTTTTTGGTAACTTCTCTGATTTTTTACTCGATCACTGATCGAGATTGAGTCACCCAATGCCCGTCGATCGCGTGCCTCTACTTCAATATCTTCACCGACTGTTCTTCTTCAACACCATGTCGCTCGGGCTGCGCCTGCGGTGCGCGTTGGGGCACCACCCGCAGCGCTGCCAGGCCCCTCCGCCACATGGTCTCCACGCCAGCCGTCCTCGACATCGCCGCCACTCCTCCGATCTGCGCGGCATCGTCGTCCTTCATCTCGTACGAGCGCCCTCGGTCTGATCAGCCGATTGGTGTACGGTCGTGACACGTGCAGATTTGGGACGGATGTCCTAAGTACGTATGCACCTCCGCCGACACAAGGGTTGCGGCTGCATCGCCTCTTCGGGCTGCAGCACTGTCCTCCCTGGTCCTCCCCGTCGTTGTATCTTCACCGCCACCGACTATGTCCTCGACTTCGTCCATGCCGGCCTCTTCGACCGCGTCTCCGACATCGTCTACGATTATGTCAGTGCGCACGCTTGCGCGCGCATGGTCTTCATCAAGTTGTTTCGGGTTTTTTGCCGTCCTCTTCGAGCTGCGCCGCCGCATCACCCGGACAATCGAGCCTTGCGCCAGATCGTCTGGGTTCACCTCTTCACTACATCCAGCACCACCTCATCGCCGTCTTGTTCTACCCCTTCGTCTACTCCAACAACTGCGGGCTGCATTGTGCCTGCGACCGTCATGGTGGCCTTCTCTATTGGTCCCTCAGACAACGACGTCTTGGTGGTGCACTCTCCCTCGCACGTCTAGTATTGGCAACACCGATGCGTGTCTTCGTCCCCGAGGCGTTTTCGGGCCTGGCAAACCCGAGAATGTCTCGCTTGGCGTCTCGATTGCATCGAGTTCGGCTTCGACCTCCTCTTCGACCACCTCGACGCGTCGCCGTCTTCGTCCTCAGTGTCTTCGCGCCACCATCCACCATGGTGCCTCCTCGTGCGCCTGCGGCTTCCTGTGCGGCTCCTTACCATCGGCAACCTCGAAAGCTCTACCTCGACCATGGCTACCCCACGGACGACTTCCTCGACCATGGCTATTCAACCTCCTGTTTGGCTTCTTCGACATCGGCACAAAGGGCTACCGCTTTGCTTGAGCAACCTCCAGCCACAGCATCTGCGACACGACCGTTATGACTGCGGGGGGATGTCAGTTCTTCGGCGTCTTCTCCTTCTCCAGTCTCACCGTTTGCGTCGCTCCCGCTGTGACTGCGGGGGGATGTTAGAGTATATTGGGATATCTCCAGATATGGTAGATTAGGATTGTATCCTGACTTGCCTTATCTCTAAGGGAGGCTTCTTGCCCCCTAAGCAATGTACTCTATATAATCTGCCCATGAGGCTCAGCAATATACACTCAATCCATTATACCAATTCCATCTTTCTATATTTAGTACTCAATTCTGATGCTAGCCAAGCTGAGTCGCGGAACAGAAGAGAGGGAAGAGTTCCTTTTCTTACAATTCTTACCTTCGCAACTAGCTAATATGATTTTAGTTTGCAATGATTCTAGCTTATGGTGCTGCCCTTTCCATATATGATTCATCCTAAAACCTCCTCCCTGATGCATTTTGATGCTCCCTATCATGAGTTGACCATGTCCAGAAAAAAAAAGCTAGGAGAACCAGTTTTACTTTCTAACAAACTCTGACCAGAAAATAATCTTGCCCTTCTTTCGTATTTGCGACTTCATATAATTGATTCTTAAATGGTTTTAGTGCCGAATCTACTTCTGCGGAGATTTAAATCACAAGTTCAAAATGAGAATTTTTTATGAGATGTTAATACCAATAAAGCAAAATGAGAATTTTTTATGCCAACAAGTGTCGAATTCTCTGAAATCATGTTATCTATCTACTGCTTCAGTTCAGTCTTAAAAGTACCTTATCAGGAAATGTTCTTTCTGGCAAGATTTTATCATTCTGTAATAGCATATGTAGCATCTGAAAGTGCTCCATCGAGTGAACTAAGGGCTTCCCAGTTAATTAATCGTCTACAAGTTTCAGGGACCAATGGATCAAGCTAAAAAATTGTCCTGCAATCATCTATTCATCTAGCTTGCTTGCAATCGTAGTATGACATCACATCATATATTTGCCTCTTGATAGCTTGCAGTATGGTTCATAGGCTGTAATATTCCTGTAAACGAATCCTTTTAGCTCATTATTTTGCATGATCTAGAACTTGATTAGAAGTGATGCTCCTACTATTTACTTACAGAATGTGCCACTTATTGTACCAGTGGTCCTGAGTTGATCTGAATTTTCTTACTGTAATGAAATATGTTTGTATCAATTGCTAACTCCATTACTTGGGTTACCCGTGCTTTTCAGTTTTGCAACACTACCGTAGGTTAGGTTACAAACCAACTGATGGGCCATCTACAGTTCCATTATTTGGAATAATTTTCCAAAGTTTTACATGTTCTCCTATTGTTGCAAGAGAAATGGACGTGATGAGTAGACAAACCAATCATCCAGTACAAAATAATTAATATCTAATTGACCTTTAAAGTATACAACCAAATATGGTCCTGAGTAAAATCGAGGACAAATGATAATGGCTCAGTCATGGAATGTTGTTTAATGCCTTCTCTGTGCAAAAGGCACATGATTAACCTCTTCTTTTAATCAAATTACCTTTGCTAGAGTTGCATTCTGTGATATCAACCACATAAGTGCATAGGCGTTTGGTTCCCCTCTACTAAAGTTTAGTCTCGTCACATCTAATGTAAGGGTGTTAATTAGAAGTATTAAATATAGATTAATTAAAAAACCCATTACATAAACGAGTGCTAATTTGCGAGATAAATCTATTAACCCTAATTAGTCTATAATTAGACAATGCAATGCTACAGTAAATATGTGATAAATATGTATTAATTATAGCTTAATTAGGCTTGTTAGGTTCGTCTTGCGAAGTAGACATGACTTCTGTAATTAGTTTTATAATTAGTTTATGTTTAATAATTGTCATTTGTTTAAGGGACTAAACTTTAGTTGCTTGGATCCAAACACCCCAGGTTCTAATTAATACTTATAACTAGTTTATGTTTAATACTTCTAATTGTCCTGATACTCGCAGTTCCAATTTGCTTTTTCATTTTCTCTGACAAAGCAAAAGAGCTTAGCATATCTTGATCCTTTGTCATGATACTGCCTTTTTCCATTAGTCTGCGAAGTGATTGAGTGATTGATTCCTTGTTTTTAACTTATCTCGCAACAGCTGCATGCTAATGGAGATTTCTCCAATACATTATTGTTCTGATCCTTTTACAGAGGAAAAACACCTGTTGTTATTGTGGAGCGCAATATCTCTTTAATTTGATGAAGAATCAGTATTTCCATCATCTAAAGAACATACACATATTTCCAATAATCTAACCTACTCCCAAGCCCTTGAGCCAGCTTGGGCGCGCCCCCGTGTTTCCAATAATCTAATCTACGATGAGAAATTTAAAGTCTCGTTCTTTTTATTACAAAAAGTAGGCAAATCTTGTGTGCCCTAATTATTGTAAAGTGTGTGAACCTTGTACACGTACATGTGGCACGTGCACTCTACTAGTTTTTTTAGGATGGAGAATGCTACGAATATACATACAACAGATTTAGTGCCAATTTCCTGAAGTTTTCAAGATATTTTTTATGAGGATGCAGAATGCTACGAGTATACATTACACGGAGATGGAATGCTACGAATCTACATATCGCTAGGCTATATCCATGTGTACAACAAGGTCAATAAGGTCTCTATTAAAAAAAAGGACAATAAGGTCATGACTTGTAAATTGCTCATGATCGTGAATAGGATGCTTCATCAAACAAGCACTACTAAAAAATTTTCATCAGTACCCGAGAGAGGGAAGGGTTAATACCGGTCATCCCCAGGCGGTACTGGATGGCCGGTACCAACATACAAGCTATTTAGTACCGGTTGGCAACCAATACTAAAATGGTGCAATTTAGTACTAGTAGATGGTCAAGGCCTGCACTTACACGTAAGTCACAAGTCACACGGTTTTTTTACGCGTATTGCTTCCTTACCATTCCATGACCTCCAACCTCACACGTTGCTTCCTTACCATCCCACCTATGCATTACTTATGACTGAGAGGGAGACCCATTTACTATCGGTCAGTAACACCGACCGATACTAAAATGTTTAGTATCGGTCAGTGTTACTGACCGGTACTAAATCGGCGCGCGATTTTAGTACAGGGCCAAAACACCGACAGGTACTAAAATGCAACTTTTACTACCAGCTGGTGTTTTAAGCCGATACTAAAATGACTCCGGGGGGCTTTCAAGTTTAGACCCGATACAAAATGGCTTCGTGCCACTTTAGTACTAGGCCTTTTATGTCGGGTACTAAATGTAGGTGGACGAATGTGAGTTTTTCCACTAGTGAAGTATACTTTCAGAGACAGCGCCAATCAATAAACAATAATTACTGCATATTCATATTGAAGTACCCATGAAAACACTGTACAAAGTCTTTCTTGTAAACATGAAAAAAAAGTGGGGAATTATCCAAAACATGTGTTTTGTTGGGACAGTTTTGCAAACTTGTTAAGTCCTCTCTACAAATGGTACCCATAGCCTAGCCGCGCCTCGCATTGTCCGTAGTTTACAACTCCCACGGAGTAAAGGAAACAGTGTGAGTTGTAACTGATTCTAAGATAGCATATGTTAAAATGACAATCCCAAGTAAAAATTTAACTGAATCACTGGCTCTCATAGTCGCAAATGGCTCTCATAGCTATTTACTGACTCTAAGATAGCATATGTTCAAATGACAATCCCAAGTTAAAGTTTTCATAAATTTTCAGTTTTTGGATAATTCTACCATTGCTTCCAGATGCTAGGTTGTTGTACAACATCATTCTCGCTCTCTGGTCATTTTTTCATATTTCCGTCACTAGCCTCTCCTCTTACGTGAGAGACACCACATAGGCCTCACTGACTTGATCCCTGCAATATCTGTTGCCTACGAAGTTGTCCTCCACATTTCAATGAGCAGAACAGAGACGGGCTCCACAGTGTCATGAACTTAGCCTCCATCAATATTCAACCATGATACTAGCAGTACCTTCATAGCCGCGTGACATCTAGAGGCTGCCTCCCCGTCCCCGAGTCCCCATGGTATTACATCCCCGGTTGAGATATGACACATATATGTCACCCTTGGCCTATAAATGCAGCCCACACAGTAATTGCCACGGCCACACCCACACTACCCTTTACTAACTACCAACCCTTAGCCCCCCCCCCCCCCCCCGCCCCAACCTGCATTTTCCTTCTGCACGTCCTTGAACTTGGCACTGGTTTGCACCGCAGTTCCATTCCACCATTTACTAACCGAAGTCCACTAGTTGTCTTCGTCTTCTTCTCCAGCGCGCTCACTACTGCAAAATGCACATTCATCCACTGCATTTAGTACCGGACATGAAAAGACCCTGTACTAAAGTGGCACGGAGCCCCCCCAGAGGCATAGGTGGGATGATAAGGAAGCAACACGCGAGGCTAGAGGTCATGGGTTCGAATCCTCGCGGCCGCGCACGCGTATTTACACATGAAAAAATCACGTGACGATGTGTGCGAGCCTCCCAGTGGTCCAACAATTTTTTTCTTTTTTTTGGGGCATGGGACCGTTCCGACCTGTACTAACGGCAACGGTCCAACAATTTGTTTCTTTCTTTTTTTGGGCGCGAGACCATTTAGTACCGGTCTGTGGCTCCCAGCCAGTACTAACTGGCTTGCACGTTAGTGCCGGCTAGCCAGTACCGACTGGGATGACCAGTACTAAACCATATCCCCTGACCGGTACTGATGAAGACTTTTGTAGTAGTGGCTGCACCTCCTGGCGTGCCTCGTGCGTATATCGTGGCATGAAGCTTCTGGTTCAAGAACCTGGTCCCATCTTTCCCCCCTTTGTCTTTCTTGTTCTTTGTCTTCATGTTGGCAGGAGCATGACCTTGGCGACGAGCATCACAAACA
The DNA here is from genome assembly GCA_033239725.1 of Echinochloa phyllopogon. Taxonomy (NCBI): domain Eukaryota; kingdom Viridiplantae; phylum Streptophyta; class Magnoliopsida; order Poales; family Poaceae; genus Echinochloa; species Echinochloa phyllopogon. The sequence continues at coordinate 12,548,120 of BTCW01000015.1, read as the reverse complement.
GTGAGCTTGGCCCGATCTGCACACCGGCGATGGAGCTCACATGAGGGTACGGTGGACATGGCAATGTGACATCGGTGAGCGGCATTGACGCCAGAGAGTGGTTTGCCGGGCGAGTCGGCGAGCTCGGCCCGATCTACACCCCGGAGAGGGAGGTTCACATGAGCGTTCAGTGGACATGGCGGCACAACACGGAATGACCTCGGCGACCGGCGTTGTGGACATTGAGTGGGGTGTTGTAGAGGTCAGTGAGCTCGGGCTGATCTACATGTTGAAGGCATCTAGGCCCCTAATTTGTGTGTTGATAATTAATGACAACATTTGTGGACTAATAATTTCATTTGAGAATATGAGAATAGGTTGGTTCCGGAGTTGAAATGAGCTTCAATGAGATGATATGGAGATAGCATGGATGTATCATGTGAAAGCTCAAGGCAAAGGTATAAGATAGGGTTTTCATTTAACCGGTCATGAGGTGTTTACTGGATGAAAAATGACTAGGTTGATAAGCTAGATAGCCGTACTATAAGGAGGGATCAATATCATTCGCTTGACATATGTATAGTGCCACTTTGATCATTGACTTGCATGGCTTGCATTTAGATGAGTGGCGACTAACCTTGATAAACGCATCATTGAAAATCTTGAGGGAACGCAGTTCTGGTAGTAGGTCAGACTGTCCGTGGTCAGGGCTCGGACAGTACGAGACCCTTGTGTTAAAATTAAGTACAAATATTTTGGGAAAATACGTCCGGACGTGTCTGATCGTGTCTCGAACTGTCCGAGGCATGGGATGGACAGTCCATGACCTGTGCTGACAGATGGGCCCGTGAGCACTGACTTGGCGAGCTGTGTTCTAACTATCGGACTGTCCATGGTGAGGGACGGACAGTCTGTATAAAATAGGCTCGATTTAGACAAACACGGTTTTGGGGTTCCAGGGGTCAGACCGTCCGACAGCATTGGTCGAACAGTCCGTGGTGAGCCACAGACAATCCGTGGTATCCGGTCGGACAGTCCATCAGGCCCTAACGGCTAACTCTGACACACGTTTGACTTCGCAATATAACTGCTGGATTCAAGCTGGGACAGTCTGTGGTGATGGGTCGGACAGTCCGTGAGTGCCGTTTTTCTGCATTTTCAACGTAACGGCTAGTTTCGAGTAGAGGGGCTATATATACTTCACCCCCAGAGTTGGGTGAGGTCTCTTGGCACTTCAAAAACCTTTCTTGACATATTTGAGCCATTCTTCTCCTCTCTCTCTCTCTCACTCACTTTGCCTTATAGTTGTATTCCTGTGAGATTGAGAGCATCTAGTGCATCCAATCAAGGATTTGATCATTGTGGCACTAGGGATTCATCAAGTGACCGAGTTGATTTGTTACTCTTGGTGGTTGCCGCCTCCGAGATGGCTTGGAGCTCGTGATTCCATTGAGCACTTCAAGAAGATTGTGAAGTTGCCTTGGAAGATTAGTGTGAGAGGTCATTGTGCTCACCTCGCCGGAGCGGTGAAGAGCAACTCTAGTGGAATCAAGATTTGGAGCGGTTCTTTGGTTCTAACCGGCTTATACATCAAGCGCAGCCTTGATAGAGAAGCGGTTGAACATTGAATCCATCTCAACGTGGATTAGGGGTGACCGACAAGTCATCGATACCATGGGATAAAATTTGTCTCTTGCACTTGGTCATTTATTTGCTCATTTCCTTTCAACCAATTTCATTTGAGCAATTTACTTTCTAGAGATCGAATCAGATCTTGTCACCCTATGTTGCAAACCCTCAATATAGGCTTAGAGTAGCTAGAAATTTAATTCTTCAAGTGTTTCTAGTTAAATTTCTCTAGTGTTGTGTTTTTAGTATAAAACCGCCTATTCACCCCCCCCTAGTCGGTATCCTAGATCCTACAAGTGGTACCAGAGCTAAGTACTCCGTAGTTGAAGGATTTAACCATCCCGGAGTAGGATACAATGACTAATGAGAACAAGTTGAGGTCAATGAAGACACCTTTCTTTGATGGGGAAAATTATGACTATTGGAAAACTAAAATGACTACTTATTTGAATAAAATAGGAAGAAAGGTTTGGAGTATAGTGGAGAATGGATTTGTTATCTTAGATAAGGATAACAAAACTCCAACTGATTTGGAAAATGAAGACCTTAATGAGCAAGCCTTGTGTATTCTATATGAGGGACTTTCAATTGGTCAATTCAACCGTGTCAACTGATTTAAAAAATGAAGACCTTAATGAGCAAGCCCAGTGTATTATATATGAGGGACTTTCAATTGGTCAACTCAACCGTGTCAAGGGTCTCACAATTACACAGGATGTTTGGAACAAGTTTGCAGAAATCTATGAAGGAACATCCTCCGTGAAGGTAGCAAAGCTCTTTGTGTTTAAGGACAAATTCAATGAATTTTCTATGAAGAAGGATGAAGATGTTTCAACCATGTTCAACCGGTTGAATGATATTGTGAATGAGGTCAAATGTCTTGATTTTGATGTCTTGATATTTCACAAGTTTCTTAGATGTCTCCCTGAGAAATATGAGACAATAGTGACATTACTTGTGAGGGAAAATTTGAAGAACATGACTCCTACGGAGGTTCTTGGTGAAGTTCTTACACATGACATCTTCAAGCAATCACAAAAGGAAGCTCATGGGCAATCAACAAGTGAAGAGAAGAAGAATATTGCTCTCAAGGCTAAAGCCACACAAGAAGATGATGATCATGAGGACAAGGAAGTTGACTCGGGTGAGAAAATTGCTCTCATTGTTAGAGTTCTCAAAAGATTCATGGAGAAGAAGAAATTTGGGAAGAAAAATCAACTTTCAAAGAAGCATCCATTGGAAGGGAAAGAGTGCTTTACTTCTGGTGAAACCGGACATATTTCTATCAATTGTCCAAACAAGAAAAAGGCAAGAAGAAGGATAAGAAAAGTGAGTACAAGAAGAAGAAGAAGTACTACAAGAGGGAGAAGAACGGGCAAACCTATTTTATAGAGTGGGATTCCGATGCAAGCTCTGATGGTGATGATGATGATAACAAACCGTCAAAGAGTCTTGCAGGAATTGCTATCAAGGAAACTCCTTCACTCTTCTCCAAGCCATATTGTCTCATGACAAAAGGTGAACCAAAGGTAATAGTAGAAGATGATGATGATATATGTGATGATAATGTTCTTTCATATCGTGATCTTGTAAACTTGCTTATTAAATCCGATGACAAAGTGCACAAGGAAAAAACAAAATTGAGGGACTTGGAATTGAAAATTGTTTCACTCCAAAGTTCCTAAGAGGAGCTAAATACTTCTCATACTAATCTTAAGGATTCTCACGACACTCTCAACACTTCATGAGGAATACTTAAGAAGAAGCATGAGGATCTTAAGGAAGCTCATAACACTCTCCTTGCGAAAGAGGCCAAAGGACAAGCTATCAAGAATGATAAATGTGATACTTGCATATCTTGTTCAACTAACCTCTCTTGTAGCACAAGTACTAGCACTATTATTATTGGAAAATGAATCTTTGAAAAAGGAAGTTGATTGCTTGTCTAAGGATCTCTCTAAGTGGTTTGGAAGCCATGCTCAGTTCAATCATTGTTGGACGAGTCAAAAATTTACCTTGAACAAAAATGGCATTGCTTATTTGCCAAAGCAAGAGAAGACAACTTTCATTCCCAAGAAGACAACTTTTGTCAAATCTAATGTGACACTTGAATAAGAAGCAAAATTCAAGGTGTGTCACATATGCAAGGCAAAAGTTGATGTGAATCACAAATGCAAGAGCAAGAAGACTGTATCCTTGGATCCATCTTACATTCTTAAGAAAGATTGTAAGGTTGTTGTTTGTGCTAAATTTGTTGGTCGTTCTATGGGTAGTTCTAAGTTAAAATCTATTTGGGTGCCTAATGTTTTGGTCACTAACATTGAAGGACCCAAGAAAAGTTGGATACCTAAAGGAAAGTAATTTCATCTTGTAGGTGAATTACAAAGCCAGAGGAAGGCATTTGGTAATTGATAGTGGTTGCACAAATCATATGACCGGTGAAATTTTTTTTTTCTCATATCTTGATGAAGAGATCTTTGACTTTGACAACATCACCTTTGGAGATGATAGCAAGGGAGGAGTAAAAGGCATCGGTAATGTACCTATCTCAAATGACTATAACCTATCAAATGTCTTGCTAGTTGATTCTTTAAATTTCAATTTACTATCTATTGCTCAACTTTGTGATAATGGCTATAGATGTACTTTTACTAGCAATGATTCTGAAGTAACCTCTCTTGATGGAAAAGAATCTATTTTCGAGGGGTTTCCTCATGATAGTTTATATCTTGTGGATTTCTCTTCTAAAGAGGCTAATCTTGCTACTTGCTTATTCTCTAAAGCTTATATGGGTTGATAGTGGCATAGAAGGCTTGGTCATGTGGGTATGAAAAAACTCAACAAATTAGTGAAGCATGATCTAGTTCTTGGCTTGAAAGATGTTAAATTTGAGAAGGATAAATTATGCAGTGCATGTCAAGCCAGTAAGCAAGTAGCTAACGCTTATCCAACCAAGAGTGTTATGTCCACCACAAGACCTTTGGAATTATTGCATATGGATTTATTTGGTCCTACTACATATAGAAGTATTGGTGGTAATAGTAATTGTCTTGTGATTGTGGATGATTACTCAAGATTCACATGCGTATTCTTTCTTCATGACAAATCTGACACATGTGATATCTTTAAGATTTTTGTTACAAGAGCTGAAAATGAATTTGATCAAAAGTTGAAGAAAGTGAGAAGTGATAATGGTAGTGAGTTCAAGAACACTAAAGTTGAAGAATTTTGTAATGAGAAGGGAATCAAACATGAATTCTCAACTACACATACACAGGAGCAAAATGGTCTAGTTGAGAGAAAGAATAGAACATTGATTGTGATGGCAAGATCAATGCTAACCGAGTATAATGTATCAGACTCTTTTTGGGCTAAGGCTATTAACACCGCTTGTCATGCATCAAATAGGCTATATTGTCATGAATGTTTTAACAAGACTCCATATGAACTTCTCATTCGAAGAAAGCCAAATATCTCTTATTTTTGGGTTTTTGGTTGCAAGTGTTATATCTTGAGAAAAGACTATTGATTATCCAAGTTTCAGAGCAAGTGTGATGAAGGATTTTTTTTCTTGGGTATTCATCTCGTAGCAAGGCCTATAGAGTTTATAACAAATCTAAGGGTTTTGTTGAGGAAGCGTATGATGTTTAATTTGATGAAACAAATGGGTCACAAGATGAGAAGGAAAACTTGGATGATGTGAGAGGTGAAGGTCTAAGAGAGGCTCTAAAGAATGTGTTTATTGGTGATATTCGACCAAGAGAAGAGAATGATGTAGATGAAAATCCATCAATTTCTATTCAAGTGAATCCATCTATTTCTACAACAAATGATCAAGAAATTGGTGAATCAAGCAATACTGATTATCCTCAAGATAATGAGCAATTAGTCTCTACTACTTCATCACCCACATCTACTCAAGACCCGGTTGCTCAACCAACAGTTCATGATCAAATCGCCAAAGATCACCCCATTAATCAAATTGTGGGTGACATTAGTAAGGGTGTCCAAACTCGATCTTGTGTTGCTTCATTTTGTCAACATTACTCTTTTGTATCTTTTCTTGAGCCTAAACGTGTAGATGAAGCACTTAAAGATCCGGATTGGGTGATTACCATGCAAGAAGAATTGAATAATTTCACCCAAAATAAAGTTTGGAAATTGGTTGAGAGGCCCAAGAATTATAATGTCATTGGAACGAAATTGGTCTTTCAAAACAAGGAGAATGAGGATGGTATTGTAGTAAGAAACAAGGCAAGATTGGTTGCTCAAGGATACACTACAGTCGAAGGTTTGGATTTCGATGAAACTTTTGCTCCCGTAGCTAGACTTGAAGCTATTATAATTTTACTTGCCTATGCATGCTCACATAATATAAAACTTTATCAAATGGATGTTAAAAGTTCTTTCTTAAATGGTAAAAATTAGTGAACTAGTGCATGTTGAACAACCTCCCGGTTTTGAGGATCCTAAGAAGCCTAATCATGTGTATAAGCTCTCCAAAGCTCTATATGGTCTGAAGCAAGCTCCCCGTGCTTGGTATGAGAGGCTTAAGAACTTTCTTATTTTTAAGGGCTTTAAAATTGGGAAAGTTGACACTACATTGTTCAATAAGAAAATTGAAAATGATATCTTTATATGTGAAATCTATGTTGATGATATCATTTTTGGTTCCACTAATGAATCTTTTTATCAAGAATTTGGAGAAATGATGTCTAGCGAATTTGAGATGTCTATGATTGGTGAATTGAGTTTCTTTCTTGGACTTCAAATCAAGAAAATCAAGGAAGGCACATTTGTTTGCCAATCTAAATATGTGAAAGACATTTTGAAAAAAATTGGTATGGATGACTCAAAGCCAATAAAGACATCTATGGCTACAAATGGACATCGATCTTGATGAGGGAGGTAAACCGGTTGATGTTAAGCTTTACAGATCCATGATAGGAAGTTTGCTTTATCTTACCACATCTAGGCCCGATATCATGTTTAGTGTGTGCATGTGTGCTAGATTTCAAGCTGCTCCTAAATAGTGTTATTTGACCGCCGTAAAAAGAATCATGAGATATTTGAAATTCACTCCCAATATTGGTCTTTGGTATCAAAAAGGTGCTCAATTTGAATTGGTTGGTTATTCGGATTCAGATTATGCCGGTTGCAAAGTTGATAGGAAGAGTACTTCTGGTGCATGTCAATTTCTTGGTTGCTCACTAGTATCATGGTCTTTAAAGAAGCAAAATTGTGTGGCTCTTTCCATCGCTGAAGCAGAATATATCTCGGCGGGAAGTTGTTGTGCTCAATTGTTATGGATGAAGGAAACACTTCTTGATTATGGTGTGAAATTCAATGGAATTCCAGTCTTGTGTGATAATGAAAGTGCCATTAAGATTGCCAACAATTCGGTTCAACATTCTAGAACCAAGCACATTGATATTCGGCATCATTTTCTTAGAGACCATGTAAGCAAGGGTGACATCAAGATTGATGGAGTGAGCACGGATGATCAATTGGCAGATATCTTTACCAAGCCTTTGGATAAATCTTAGTTTTGTAAATTAAGAAATTAGTTGAATGTCATTGACTACTCAAATGTGGCTTGAAATCTAGCTTATATGTGTTTCCTTGTTCTTTTCATTATATATAAATATATGTATGTTTGGTTCTCATAATGCAAGACATGTTTACTTTAGTCATCCATTGAAAATGTCACTTTATGCATCATACATCTTGAGCAATAAACCCAAGGATCTCATCAAAGTGGCTGTCAAAGTAACGTTTCTCAGGCTGAAAAAGAATTGCAGATCGAACTGTCCGTCAGAGGACCACGGACTATCCAAGGAAGTATCGACGGACTATCCGAGATAGATCACGGACTATCCGTAAATTGCGTGAATCACACAAAAGGTTCGGGATTTCAATTTTTGCAAGGTCTAGATGGTCAGACTGTCCGACAATAGACCTCGGACTGTCCGTGACGCCCACGCGCAGGTAGGTCCACACGCATCGGGGTCAATAGGACAAGTCTATCTCCTTCCTCCCGACTCAAACCAAACTCATCTATTCCCTCTCTCTCTCTCTCTCTCTCTTGGTGAAGAAAAGGACCTCTCCTTGGGGATTTTGATTGGAGCACTTCCCGGACGATCCGAGCACATCCACGGACTCTCCGTGAGATTCTCCACCATGTCATCTAGGTATTTTATCGAATCTCATTCTATTTTTCTCGGATTTGAGGCAAGAAAGTGATTAGGGTTTGAACTGTTGATCTGAAATTTGGCCATGGATTTGCAAAAGTGATAGGGGGAATGTGTTGGATATGTTCTAGTGATGCTATGGCTAAAATTTTGGGGGAAGATATTGCTTATTCATTGGGTTATGGGGATCGAAATTTCTTGGACCCCTGTTCATGTTCGTAACCGCTATAGTGCCGACGGACTGTCCGAGAGTGCTTGATGGACTATTCGTCTGACCTCGACGGATTGTCCGTTAGACCTCGACGGACTATCATGGATTGGTTCATTCATTATATATTATTGATTATTGTTGTTAATATTCACTAAATTATTGGCAGAGGCCAGAAAGTGATTACTTCAATCGCCGGACGGATCAAGAAAGGAATGACAAAGAAAAGGGGAGATGAAGGGTCTTCTAAAAGGCGTCGAAAAGACACAAGTTTAGAAGAAGACAATTCAAATGACAGTGATTATGTGGTTGAGACACGAGTTGAGTCTTCAATGGGGCAGGATGACTTTGTGGTTGATGAGGATGAGGCTATGTATCGAGGGGGAGGTGGTGTTCATGATGACATTATTGATGTGTTCTCCCACACAACACCAAAAAGAGTTTGGAGTCAAAAGGAATATGCACGGGTGAGAAATGACTATGCCTATACTCAACCCCATGACACTAACAATCTCTACTTTCATACATTAGTACAAGAGAATGCTTGCTTTGGTCACTTGGTAGATTGCACTATTTACTAGCTCCCACAAACGTATTGATTTTCCATATCTTGCAAATAAAGATGTCTTAGTGGAAGTGGCTATCATGTTTGAAAATCTCAAACTAAGGCCTTTTCTTGACATGAGATGTGATTGGAATGAAACAATAATTTGGCAGTTCTATGCTACTTATGAGCTTGATATAGAAGAAGGAAAAATATAGTGGATGACTGGCAAAAGCAGGTATTCTGCAACTTTTGAGGAGTTTGCCACTGCAAATCACCTAGAGTATGGGTATTTCACAAATGCATATGCTAGTATTGATGTTTATCGGTAGGATCTATTTGAAAACTCTCAGGTATTCTATGAACCTGCTCATATTGGTATTCCGGTAAAGTTTGGGACGCCTACTGGGTTTAGGCATCATCCAGCTGCAATCAATAACATTCTCAGCTGCTCCTTCATGCCTAAAAGTAGAAATGGGGATGCCATACGTGATCATTATTGGAATGTCATCCACTACATCATGCATGGGACAAGATTTAATGTCATCAAGATGATATTTGAGCAAATGATTGAGAAAAGGATGACACTCAAGAGTAATATGTATTTTGCTCCCTATATCATGTCATTGATCAAAGCAAAAAGGGATACAATGGTCCATGTGAAGTTCACCATGAATTGTATCGGCCATTCTTCAATGCTAAGAGGTTTCTTGCTAGGCCATTGACACCATATGGAGATGAAGATGCTGTTGTAGCTGCGGGAGCACCAAAGGTGCATGAAAATGTCAATGTGCATTTTGATATGGGTGCTCATGTCTCTGCCTCCTCCTATGCAGCCCAGCACTACGGGACTCCTCCTAATGGTTACTTCACTCCATACTTTAAGACTATGAGCGATAACCTAGCTAAGTGCTTTATAGCACAGATGACCACTGGATTTGAGACAATGCAGCAGGGATTTCAGCAGCAGTTCGATAATTAGTTTCAGGCTAAGAGTCTGTAGATGAACTCCCAATAGTTTCAGTCTATCATGACTCAGCTTCAAGGGATGCAGTAGGGGTTTCATAATGACATAGAAGTCTTGAGTGCCCGTTTTGATGGTCTTTCTATCTCTGGTCAGCACTAGCAGCTTCTTGACCGCCAGACACAGCTTGAGAGCTCATTCGGTGCATTCAACACCGCTTTCACAGATTTCAGCAGTCACTTCTATAGTATTTATCCTCAACCGCCATATTTTCCTCCTCCACCGCTGCACAATGAATAGACCTTCTGGTAGTTGATGCTAAAGGGGGAGAAGAATGTGGAGTGATGGAGTGGAATGTGAAGCGAAGCGATGGAGTGGTGTTATCTTGAGGGGGATCTCTCTTGCATGCTACATGAAACTTGAACTTGCATTTTCATTTTTATTTATGTTGCTATGAGTGGTTTGTAATGAACTAGAACTTGCATTTACTTTCAGCTTGTGTCATGGACTATGTTTGCTATATTATTATCTTGTGGCTCGTTCTAGCGGTTACATGGAGTTGAGGCTAACACATGGTGTTTTTAAATTTATATTTGGATATATATATATATATATATGTATGTTGTTTCCTTGATCTCTATTTTCTAGGGGAAAACTTCGCCAAAATTTTCATATCTATGCATGTGTGAAAAATGAAATGCAAAGGTCTATGCACACATGTAGGGGGAGTTATTCTCTATCTTTGAAATTTGAAGCCATCTACTCGATCTCATATAATGAATTCAATGACATGAGTAAGTGACTTCAAGTTTCACCCTCAATTATATCACTCCTTGATATGGTTGCCATCAATTACCAAAAAGGGGGAGATTGAAGGCATCTAGGCCCCTAATTTGTGTTTTGGTGATTAATGACAACCTTTGTGGACTAACAATTTGAAAGTGCATCTAGGCACTTATGTGTTTTGGTGATTTGTATGACAACATGATTTGTAATCTAACTTGTTTGCTTGAGTATATGAGCAGGGGTTTATTCTTATGGATAGTCATGTGATGAAATTATTGATAAGAATATGTGTTTTAGTTGGTTAATGATATAAAAGCAAACAAGTGGATATGATCCCATGTGACTAAGATAGACAATGACAAGTAAAAGGAAATGACAAATGAGACATGAGCTTTTGCATCTTAGTAGGTCTTATTTAGAAAGAAGCTTGTCAAAAGATATTGGGACAATTTATTTGAAGAAATTGGGATTTCTTTGAACTTGGTCTTTTAGCTATGATTGCAAGACAGAGAGACATACATCCATGGTTAGCAAATGGTCTCATACGGGTGAAAAGCTTATGGACAAGTTATATGGTATAAATGACATAGAAGATCACATTGGACATATCATCGGTTTGGTTGAAGACATGGAATTCAAAATGGTATTCATGGTGATGCAAAGCAAAACTAAATTTAAAGTGGCAAGATAGGATGAAAGGATCAAGCTAGATGGGAGTGACGAGGCACCAAGCAAAGAGAAGGGCAAGTTGGTCTTGTAGCCGAGGGACTTTGTTAGGGTAAAAAAGTCTAGCATCTTGGTTTGATATCTAAGCATTAATCAAGCCTTATCTAGTGAAGCAATGCAATGCATCTAATCATTGTTTAATCATATGATGATGTGGCTTAAGAATTAGTGATGAATTCTCGATCAAAACACTTGGATATTCTAAGCCACTAGCTCAAGTTGGATTTGCTTAGCAAGAAAGAAATGTTGTGAGCCCTCAAAGTTGAATATGATCAAGTATGGCATCAATGAAGACATAAAAGCTCAAAAGGAGATTTTATTTATCATATGTACTCTTGAGTATAGGTATGTCGTACTATCAAGAGGGATGCAACATTAGTTGATTTACAATACCAAAAAGTGCTCATAGGTCAACCCATGTCAGAAAGCCTTGTGAGAGAAGTCTTTTGAGACTTAGTGTGCTGACTGGTCCAAAACCGGTCTGACCGGTTTTGGAAAGAGGTCTGACCAGTTTGGGTGCTCAGGGTGTCTAACGGCTAGTTGGTTTAAAAAACCGGTGTGACCGGTTTTGGCAACCGGTCTGACCGGTTTGCCACTAACAGTAACGGCTAGTGTTTGGGAGTGGGGTATTTATACCCCTTGGCCCTCTCCATTAAGGGTTGCCGGTTACCTTGCTATTCTTGTGCACCCAGAGCCTCTTTGAGCACCAGCAAACTCTCCCCAAGCATCTCTGTGTGAGATTGGTTGCAATTGTTCGTATCTTTGATTTGGGTTGAGAGAGTGATTGTGTGTGAGTTGTAGAGAGCTAGAGAGAGCTAGCTAACTCAGTGAAGAGCATTTCTTTAGCTTGAGCACTTTCAGTTGAAGTCTAAAAACTCGTGGAGCATTTGTTACTCTTGGAGGTGAAGCCTTCTAGCCTCGTGAGCTACTGAGTTTGTGGTGAGCCATGGATAGTTTGTGAAGGTTGCGATCTTACCACCTTTGTGGGAAAAGGTCTCAACTTAGTGGAACTGAGAAAAGTGGCTTGGTGTGTATAAGCCCCCCTTTCGTAGGTCCTCAACGGAAACGTAGGATTCACTGTGCCTTAGTGGCAGCTTGTGTAGCAAGCAGTGAATCTAAACTTCAGTAAACAAATCCTTGCGTCTCTCTTTAGTTTGCCTCACTTGTTAAATTCTAGCATTTATATTTGCTTCCGCTTCAATCTAGTTGGTTGTGCTTTATTTGTGTGCAGGGACTTGGTGAACCTGCTAGAAATCACATAGAGAAGCATCCCACCAAGTTTGGTTTGTGCTAGAAATCGTAGAGGGGGTTAATTTACATTGTTGGGTTTCTCTATCTAAAATCAGTCTGACCGGTTTGGGAAACCGGACTGACCGGTTTTGGTACTGATAGTGTGAAAAAAGTTTTGTAATTTGTAGATTCACCTATTCACCCCCCCTCTAGGTGACATCAAAGTCCTTTCACAATTTCATTTGAGAATATGAGAATAGATTGGTCCCGGAGTTAAAATGAGCTTCAATGAGATGATATGGTGATAATATGGATGCTATGTATCATGGGAAAGCTCAAGGCAAAGGTATAAGATAGAGTTTTTCATTTAACCGCTCATGAGGTGTTTAGTGGATGAAAATGATAGGGTTGATAGGCTAGATAGCCGTACTATCAAGAGGGATCAACGTCATTGGTTTGACGTGTCTACAGTGCCACTTTGATCATTGACTTGCATGCCTTGCATTTAGATGAGTGACGACTAACCTTGATAAACGCGTCGTTGAAAATCTTGAGGGAAAGCAGTTCTGGTATTGGGTCGAACTATTCGTTGTCAGGGCTCAGACAGTCCATGACCCTTGTGTTAAAATTAATTAAAAATAATTTGGAAAATAAATTTGGATGTCTTTGATCGTGTCTCGGACTGTCCAAGGCATGGGACGGACAGTCCGCGACCTGTGCTAATAGATAAGCCCACAAGCGATGAATTGGCGAGCTGTGCGCTAACAGTCAGAAAGTCCGTATAAAATAGGCTCGAATAAGACAAAGACAATTTTTTGGGTTCCAGGGGGTCACACCATCCAACCGCGTCGGTCAGACAGTCCGTGGTGAGCCACAGACAGTCCGTGGTGTCTGGTCGGATAGTCCGTCAGGCCTTAACGGCTAACTCTGACACACGTTTGACTTCGCAATATAACCGTTGGATTCAAGCTCAGACAGTGCGTGGTGATGGGTTGGATAGTCCGTGGGTGCCGTTTTTCACGCGTTTTAAACGTAACGGCTAGTTCCGATGAGAGTGGCTATATATACTTCACCCCCGGGGTTGGGTAAGGTCTCTTGGCACTTTGAAAAGCTTTCTTGACATATTTGATGCCTTCTTCTCCTCCCTCTCTCTCTCTCTCACTCACTCACGTTCCTTTGAAGTTGCATTCTTGTGAGATTGAGAGCATCTAGTGCATTGCATCAAGGATTTGATCATTATGGCACTAGGGATTCATCAAACGAGCGAGTTGATTTGTTACTCTTGGAGGTTGCCGCCTCCTAGATGGCATGGAGCTCGTGATTCCATTGAGCACTTCAAGAAGATTGTGAAGTTGCCTTGGAAGAATGGTGTGAGAAGTCATTGTGCTCACCTCACCGAACCGGTGAACAGCAACTCTAGTGGAATTGAGATTTGGAGTGGTTCTTTGGTTCTAACCAGCTTATACATCAAGCGGACTCTTGATAGAGAAGCGGTTAGGGGTGACCGGAAAGTCATCGATACCACGGGATAAAATTTGTCTCTTGCACTTGGTCATTTCTTTGCTCATTTTCGTTCAAGCAATTTAATTTTTAGAGATCGAATCATATCTTGTCACCCTAGGTTGCAAACCCTTAACATAGGCTTAGAGTAGCTAGAAATTTAATTCTTCAAGTGTTTCTAATTAAATTTCTCTAGTGTTGTGTTTTTAGTTTAAAACCATCTATTCACCCCTTCCCCCCTCTAATCCTACACATGCCGGTGAGGGGGGCTCACAGGAGCATTAGGTGGACATAGCAGTGCAGTGGTTGCCGAGCTCTCAAATCCGCCATGACTCCACGAGCAATGGAGGGCAATGCGAGGTTGAGCGGCGGCTAGCGGCACGACGAACTGCTCCTCCCCTTTCTCGCTCGCTCCGCTTCGTATGCAGAAGGATCGAATCACTGCTCGCCCCATCCATCTTGTGTGCCCACCATGCCAGCTCGGCACAGCTCGCTAGCTAGTACGCCACCCGCCGCAGCTCCAGCATAAGCCATTTAGGCACCGGTAAGTCGCCGTCCCAGCTCTCTTGCAGCACCTCGATAGCAGAGCCGCAGCCGGGTGCCGTGCACAACAGCTTGAACCAGAAGCGTCGTGCCTTGACATACGCCCACACTAGCTGGCGGAGACGAAGAAGATGACGTCCATTCGATCGGACTTTCATTAGCAAAAGAAGGAATATAGCTGGGGCGCAAACCAGTGCCATGTTCAAGGGCATGTACAAGCAAAATGCAAGTTCAGAGACCTAATTGCAACAATGACTCTCAAGTTGTGGGACTGCCAATGCAATTGTCTCTTTATTATTTCTGCATCGCCTTGTCATAAATGCCGACATGTCACTATAGTTCGTGAGAATGAAACTCCTATTAAGGTAGGAATATGTAACATTTTGTTGAAATTTGATTATGTGATGAGGGATATGAAGGGGAAAAAGGTAACATTTGGAACATTTTTAGACCCACATAGAACAGCTAAAGCACTCCATTTAAACTCATGTATCATGTACCAACTGTCGGCCATGACATAGTCAGTAAGTGTAACTTTCTTTATGAAACACGAGAGGAGAAGCTCATGCTGATTATATATTAATATCAGTAAACCAGCCCCTACTATAACTATTGACTATTGATATGGATAATTGTAACACATATTTTAGGGCATGTTTGTTTGAGCTTCTATGTAGCCTTTTGAGCCTCAAAAGCCAGAAGCTCAAACAAACAGCAAACTTCTCATGCGGCTTCCAGAAATCCAGAAACTCAGAAAGTGCTCAATTTTGTAAGCTTTTTATAGTTACTTAAGCAAATAAAGTTAAAAACATCTTGTAAAAGGTAGTATTGGCTTTTCAGAACTAAAAGTCTGCTACAACTTTTTAGAAAAACTTCAAAAGATGCAGCTCAAACAAACATGATCTTAGTGTAGGAGATACCAGATGGATTCCTACTTCCTTTCCGAAAAAATGACATATTATAGAGCTAAAGCTAATATCACTGTTATACTCCCTCCATACTAGTAAAGAAAGACGTTTAGGACAGTGACACGGTCTTCAAAACATAACTTTGACTTCTTATTTCTATAAAAAATTTTATCAAAAAGTGATACATGTATACTTTTATGAAAGTATTTTTCAAAATAAATATATTCATATAACTTTTACAATTTCAAACGCAACAACTTAAAAGTTATTCATGATTTATATTCCCAAAGTTTAACTCAAACATTGTCCTAAACGTCTTTCTTCACCAATACGGAGGGAGTACATCCAACACTACTATTTTGCTTCAACATCGAAAGGAATTGGTGCCATATAATCTAACAGGGGAGGGTGAATTAGGCTATCTAA
Source organism: Echinochloa phyllopogon (assembly GCA_033239725.1). Classification (NCBI taxonomy): domain Eukaryota; kingdom Viridiplantae; phylum Streptophyta; class Magnoliopsida; order Poales; family Poaceae; genus Echinochloa; species Echinochloa phyllopogon. The sequence continues at coordinate 12,532,486 of BTCW01000015.1, read as the reverse complement.
AAACCTTAACGTATAGCTTCCACTATTTTGAACAAAACATAAACTAGATTATGCTATCTATATATGCAACTATAGTTTAGCTAGTGATATCTTCCACCCATAAAGAGTTTTGCAATCTAGAACCAATCCTAGCAAGATACTACGCTAAGAAACTAAAGATACTCAAATTGCAAGTATGAAGTACAGAAACGTAAAGAAATGGGCTAGAGAGATGCAAACTCGGCATCAAAATTTATCCATAGTACTGGTAGGAAAATGCCACCCCTAGTCCATATTGGAGCTCCACCAAGGATATGCTCATGGTCACCAAGTCTCTGATGTTCAAAGTCTTGGCCTCGCCACTAACACTCTCACCAAGCTAGATGAAGAACTTGCCACTAAGGCAAGGCTCACCACAACATCTCTTCCGAACACCTTGACGTCGTCTTCACTATGGAGCTTCTTCGCGGCGGAGGGGTCTCCCTGTGCCCTGTACATGGTCGTTAACACTACTCCACACCAAAACGGAAGATCGAAGACTTGTCGGCATAGTTATTAGGACCAGATCCGAAATCGAACCGTCGAGGTGCTCGGTTCACTGGTACTGACCAGTTGGGTGTCACACCTAGATTTAGAAAACAAACCAGGTGTACCATGTATGTGTGCCAGGATCAGTTTTCACACATACAGTAAGCCGGTAGTGAATAACAGATACAATATCACGTAAAATAAACTATATAGATGACTTACAATTCAATCAGAGTATACAGCGTATCCTGGAAATGACGGCTCCAAATTTCACAGGCAGTCGACTGGGGGTTGCATACGCCTAGAACTCAGCACCATCTTCATCAGCTTCACACAACTTCTTCTTCTGAGCAGCGGTTAGCAAGGATGAGTACACTTATGGTTGGTACTCAGCAAGGCCACAAGAAATAACCAGAGAGAAATTAATTATCAACTTTAAGTAAATTAATCATGCAAGGGTCTAGGCCGCTCTTGACCGTGAGCACAGCTGATATATCAGTTTTACACTCTACAGAGGTTGTACACTTTCACCATTAGTCGCGTAAAACTTCAGAAGAACTTTAAACCCAACCATGTTGTGCGGATCAGGCACGCATCATACTACCGAGAGGTGACTGCATAGGGACGCTACGAGGCCTTTACAAAGATTCCCTAATAAGCAATAGTCTGCTAAGGATCTTGGTCGAAGAAAAGCATAACCCTCCCTAATGAGGTCTGTCTCTTAGCTAAGCCCACAGCTCAAGAGGACCGGGCTATACCTCATCAACACCTCCCCTCTTGCCCTTTTGGTAACACTATTCCAAACAAGAGTCTCTAATTAATCAGCCAAGATCAGAGCCCATTGATCTTATGGTTGTACTATTTTCATGGGTGGTCACTCCATGTTCCAATTAAATCATCATGATAGTGTAATTAAAGCATAGGTAGAAGGATGATTAGGGACACTTGCCTTTCTCCAAAGTATAGCTGCTCAGATTATCTTCAACTCTTGCTCTTTGAATAATGTTCCATCTACTCGTAGCAATCATCGAGCAATCACACAAGCATACAACTATACAAGCAAACAAACAGGTACAACAACTAAGAACAATACACCAATCAAAACAAAAGCTTTAAAAGATCACACTAAAGGATAGGGCTTGATAATATGGTCTCGCAAGCACAAGAAACGCTAAAAAACAGAGCTATGGTTGACAAGATACAACTATCGGAAGAATTTGGGTTATAAAACAACACAACTATATGATTGATTGATTTTAATTAAAGAAAATCATATGTAAAGATTATTTCAAAGGATTTCATTTCAGTTTGTAAAACTGAGGTAAAACTTTAATCATATTTTATTTAAGATTGTTTCTGTATAGATTATTCCAAATTAAACATTAACTTGAAATAAAACATATGAGAGCATCCAATCGAATAATTTTATGAACCGTGCTGAACTAAGCTCAATTTTATGGAAACACATTTACATTAGCATTTATTGTATTAATATGAATTATGAAAACCCGATGTGTAACTCTAGTTTTCTTTTATTTAGAAAAGCTAGTTATCATAAACATTAATCATATTCATGTTAATTTATGAAAACCGAGATATAACCTATCAAGTTTAGTTAGAAAACTAATTGAATAGATATTAATCATATTAACATCAATATGAAAAACATGAGTATAAACCTTAATTTGCTTTTCATGAAGAAAACATGATTGAGTAACATTTAATCCATTTAATACAAATAAAATTCAGAAATAATTTATATGTCAATTAATAGTGCTAAGGTGTAGTTTAATTTGATATGAGGCTAACACAACAATAAAGAATTAAATCAGAGTTAAAATGTGAAAACTATGGACTAAACAAGATTTCCGATATTTAAAACTAGCATGGGGTTTTATGTAAAAGAGTACTAAATGGATATAGTAGAAAATTACAAGATTCATTGAGGGTCTTACCGAAAAAGCTTGAGGCGAAAAATGATGAAAGGCTCGGTGCGATGACGAGATGAAGAATGGGCACTAGCAGAAGATACAGGGAAAAAGACTACCTTAGGGAATCCCAAACGAAGGGGCCTCCCTGAAAAGGTTTCTATGGTGTGCATTTTCCAGAGGAGATGTGGCTCATATATATAGGGAGAAAAACTCCTCATTTTCATGTCCATTAGCAATATGAGACTAATCGATAGATTATCCCTTTTAATGCTAATGGGCTTTAGAGATATCCCACAACACTAATGGGCTTTAAAATTTGGCCCAATAAAGTGGTCGAATGGACATAGGCTAAAATTGGGTTGAATTTGGGCCAAGGCTGGTCTACTAAGGTTCAGAATGATTTTTATTCTTCGAATAATTAATTTACTGGTTATAAAATAATTCCAGATAAGTCCAGAATTTATATTAAAACTATGAAAAATATTTTTACAAATCTAAAAATCCAAGGAAACATCCAGAGATAGAGTTGTATATGAGGAACTCAAATAATATATCTAGAGCTCATAAAAATATTTTAGCATGTTCCAAAAAAATTGGAGAATGCTCTAAGAAATTAGGAATAAATCCCAGAAAAATTTAAAATATTCCCATTATGCTTCTACACATTTTTGAAAACTTTGCACACACAAAGACACTATCGCAAGCAACACACATTTTTTGACCTACTTTATTTTAACTTAATTTAGCAATTAAATATTTTCCTATACTAAATTCCCTAAAAATTATAATAAATCTCGCACAAAATTTAAAAAATTAGTGAAAATCATTGTATTAATGAAGTTACTATTCACATCCTAAAATTTGGAAATTTTAGGGTGTGACATTGGGCCGCCGGTTTGAATGGTTCAATTAGATTAAAGATTAATAATTAAAGACAAGTTGTTTAGTGCTCTGGTGGTTATTTCCTTCAGTGGGGAACCAAAGGTGCAGGGTTCAAACCCTCGCTCACCCTATGTTTGCATATTAATTTCCATGGGCATGCTATCCCCCACGTTTCCTGTAATCGGGTCGATTTGCTGGTTCAATTGGATAAAAAATTGGCCGGTTTTATGAGAAAACCGCCGGTTCAAAAGATTATCCTCTGGTTCAGCAGGGCCATTGGTTTCTAGCTTTTTGGATGAACCACAGATCGGATATTTACTAGGCTTGCCGGAGAGGCACTAAAGACTCCTTAGGCTTGCCGGAGAGGCACTAAAGACTCCAAGGTTTTGGTGCACCGATCTTACAAGGATAGTTCACTCTATGAACAAGAACATGAAAACTTCACCATGCAATCCCACTCTAGCCTATCTACTGCTAATCACTCTCTAGTGATGTGTTTTTGATGGCCAATCTTAGCACTTTGGTGGCTTAGATGTGTTTTTTATGTGTCTTGCACTCATAGACTTATGCACACTCCAGCAACTCCAAGTTGGTGAACAGATGGGGCAAATATATAGTCCAATAGCCCAAAGTAGCCGTTACTCCAACGCATAGTAGAGTGAACATCGTCTCATCTGACTCTTAGTCATGAAGTGTCCCGTCGGATAATCTGGTCTCTCTAATCAAACATAGCCATTTGAGTTGTAAGTCGTTGATGTCATCACCATTGGATATTCCAATGCACCATCACATGATGTTTTGCAATTAGGATCAACAAGTGTCGAAATAAACCGGCTCTAATTAACCTCAGATACTGCATGATGCACTAGCATTGGATGATCCGGTGTCAGCTAGGACTAGCAAGTCCCAAAATACACCAACTCTGAGTAACCTCCAACCCTTTATATGAAGCTTTATTTTTATACCATAAAATAATCTAGTGCAACAAGGACTCTGGTGCAAAAAGCACCTAATGAACTTACATTCATCGTGCACCATTCATTTATTGCACCGTCGGATTCTTTGGTGCATCATTTTTAGCTACAACTTGTCCAACTCAATTTGTCTTGAGTTCCAACTTGATCTTACCACCATTTGGATGTCATACCATCATTTGGACGCCAACTTGATCATTTGGATACAATTGGTTTGCAAGACAACTTTCGGACCTAAAAATCCTACAAAGATACATTTAACAAACTTGTTAGTCCTAATTTCTGTTTTCATACGATCACCAAAATCACAAACTATGTCATACGATGCCTTGTCCTTATAGACATATATACATAAAAATATTGTAATAGAATATTGAAGGCCGGAGAAAAAAATACATGGTGGGGCACACACAAAACTCAGCACCCTATATATATGGTTTCTATTGAATAATTAGACAATCTCCATAATAAATTCCAAATTTAATAAAGCATGACAAATACTCCCTCCGTCCCAATATAAGTGTTCATATAGAATTCAAATTTTGTCCCACAAAGAGTGTTCATTTAGCTTTTAGGGATGCATACATCAGTATAAAAGTGCATAGAGAAACACATAGAGTCAATCAAATGTTAGTTAATGCTACTTTTATAGTTCCAATGAGGGGTAACATTGTCATTTTCCATGACTACTAATATGTTTTCAATTTTTTAAATGAACACTTATTTTGGGACGGAGGGAGTAGATACTAGCAATGCAATTATCTATGATACTCCCTCTGTTCCAAATTATAAGTCATTCCATCTTTCTTTGAAAGCCAAAGCATCTCAAGTTGGACCAAGTGTGGGGCCAGGATCCCTAGGGCCACTCATCTAAGGAATTAAACTACTCGATATGGAGAGTTATGACCCGACTACTTTGGACTAGCCGGATAAGGTATAGGATGATGTAGTCAAGTAGTAGAACTACTCGTATTCACGATAGACTACCTTAATGTGACCTTCCAGGTCGGATAAGAGTAGTCTTTGTAATCAATTTGTAACTCTGCTCCCCGAGTATATAAGGAGGAGCAGGGACCCCCTCAAAATAACTCAACTCACGTACAATACAATCAAGCACACAGGACGTAGGGTATTACGCTACTCGCGGCCCGAACCTGTCTAAATCTTTGTGTTGTTCGTGCACTGTCATTCCTAGAACTCGGCGAGACCCACTAATCTACTCCCTGGGATACCCCCAGATAGACGCGCTCGACATAAATCGTCGACACTTGTCACCCACCGTGGGGCCACTCGCCGAAAGCTCACCACCAGGGACGATGGGATTCACCACCCTCAAGATTGCCGACGTCGAAGAAGGAGCCACCTTCGTTTTCGGCGCATGGACCTTCGTCGCCGAAAGCGATGGTAGGTTCGCAAGCTACCTCGCGAACAAACCCGACTCCTGCTCGGCGACTACTTCCAATTCGATCGCAGCTCCAATTCCGAGTTTGATCTTAACTCCAAGTTTGCCCGGGATTCTCCAGGCCGAGTTCGGGTACAACTCGATCCCAGTTATGGAAAGAGAAGGGAACTCCGAGCTGGCTATGCCATCGGACAATCCCCCAGATCGGCTCCCAATCAAACTCTCCAACGTAATGAATTCGCATAAACAAAGTCGTACCACAAAAGCAGAGGCAAGGACGACCCAGGAGTCCCTCTCAAAGCCAAGTCACCCCAACGACCTCGAGCTGGCATTAGCACCATCGAGGGACAATGACGATGACTTCACCATCATGCTAAGTGATGCTCCCGATAACGTCGCGCGCCTACACTATCACGCTCACTTCGACACCAAGTTCGTGTTGGAGGAACCACTCGTTCACCTCTCATCCGGACTAGTCGTGACCAGAACACCGGGAGGACTCACCGTTCACTGGCCCAGAGCGATTCCGGCCGACACCTCCCGGGACAACGACTCAAGACTTGTTGCCGTTATACTGGAAGAACTCCCCTTCCAAGATGGCAAGACTGCATCGCTCACCACCCCAACTGAAAGCTCGAGGGACAAATTTTCAACCACTCAGATCGTCCTCAGCGGTCAAGACCCAATGTCACACCCTGAAATTTTTGGATTTCAGGATGTGATTTTAAAGAATAAATAAATAAAGAATTTCCCATAATTTTAAAACTTCTCTCAACTTTATTTAATCTGCAGGGAACTTAGTACAAATAAAACATTTTTCTAAATTAAATTAAAACAACATAGGTTTAATGTTGAGTGCTTTGCATTCATGCCGGTTTGCATTTAGTGGTTTTATGTGTGCAAGTTTTCTAAAAATACGATTAGAAGCCCTCCGGGAATTTTCCAGATTTTTCTGGGATTTATTCCTATTTTCCTTTAGCTAATCCCAATTTTTGGAAGGTTCTAAAATCTTTTTCATGAGCTCTAAATATTTTATTTGGGTTCCTCGTGCCCAACTCTACCTCTGGGATTTTTCCCAAGATTTTTGGAATTTTCAGAGTATTTTTCGTGGCTTAAATGAATTATCTAGAATTTTCTAGATTTATTCTTGCCCTGGAAAATGTATTCTGAAAATAAAAAAAATAAACCTAAAACCTAACCGGGCCGAATCATTCCTAAAAACTCAAACCAGCCTAGTCCGCTTTTGCCCTTCAGATTCTTTCTCGTTCGGCTTTTGCCCCTCGTTCTTTTCCTCAGCTCCGGCCCATCTCCGCGCCTTGGCCCAGCCCACTCCCCATCTCCCCGCACCAGCCCCGCGGCCCAGTGCTAGCTCCCTCCCCCGCCCCACTCCCTCGCCGACAGCTCGGGCCCACGCGTCAGCGGCTTCCCCTCCACCTTTCTTCTTCCCCTGCCGCTAATGGTGCCCGGCCGGCCACGCGCTATGGCAAGCTCGCCCGCCGAGGTCCGGCCTTCCCCCCCACCTGCGCGCCTATTTAGCCGCGCCACCGCCCTCGGCCTTCGTCCCCCAAGCCCCGCTCTAACCCTAGCGCCGCCGCCGAGCTCGCCCACGCCGCCGCTCCTCCCAAGCTCGCCGCCGCCGTCGATCTTCGCCGTCGTCGCCCGCTGCTCAACTTAAGCCACCCGAGGATCTCCGCGCTGAGGTGAGCTCTGCCCCGGCCCTCTCCTCTCCCTCTCTCGCACTTCGTGGGCCGCGCACCGCAGCGCCGCCGCTCGCCGGCCTCGGACCACCGTCGTCCGGCCACCCCGCCGCCCCTCCATCGTCGAGAAGTACATGGACAGACTCCCCGTGGCCCCAGCTCCCCTCCCGACCACCTCCCGTCATCAATGGGGCCCGGCATCGCCGGATTGGGGATGCTCCGGCGAGCCCCCACCGCTTGGCATGGCGGCGCCGCCGTCCTCCACTGTTCCTGCCGGCCGCCTCCCCCCTGATCCGATCCAACGGCCGACGCCCCTCCCTTGCCCGAGTTAAACCCCCTAAAAACGGTCAGCGCCGGTGTTTTCTAAAAGAGCCCCTCCACTATTTAAGAATCAACCCGCGGTCCACCCGAGTTATAAAAATAATTACATCTAGGTCCTTTCTTCGCGTTTAGGCCCCTAAACTTTTGAAAAATAAAACCCGCAATCCTGTTTAGGAATTTTTACGCGTAGGCCCTCGGGTTTTTATACAGAATTATGTTTAGGTCCCTGTTTCCTTTCAAATAAGCCCCTGAAACTCGTTTTAATCATAGTTTTCACGTTTTAACTCCGTTTTGACCCTGTCAAGTTGCGTTAGATTCGTATAAGCTCAAACTACACATTAGCACTCACATCTACCATGCCTTGTATTCCTGAATTTTATTACAATATTAATTTGACTAAAGGTTATTTAAATATGTTTTTTACACTAAAATCTAATTGAGATTTATACTCGGCGTTTAAATGCTAAAATAAATTTGATTAATATTTATTCAATTAGATTTATAAATAAAAGTTGACTAGGTTATACCTCGGTTTTTCATAAATGAGTTTAAATTCGATTATGTTTAAAAGCTATATTTTCTAATTAAGAGTTAAACTCCGAGTTTCATAAATAATTATCAATATTGATTAATATCAACATGAATCTATTTTTATTATAATATTGACTAGTTCAACACGAAATATCTTATTATTCGATTAGTCGCTCTCACATGCCTGTTTTACTAAAGTTAAATATTAAGTTGTATAAATTCTACATAAACATTTATAAATAAAACATGATTAGTTTTATCTCATTTTACAAATTCAAATAAAATTGAATTAATTCCAACATAAGATGTTTCTCTGAAATATCTTTTATCATATTTATTTTTATTAAAATTAATCAAGCATGTAGTCTCTTATTTTCTTTTATAATCATAATCTTCCGATAGTTGTATCTTCTGAACCGTTAATCCGTTTTCAGTGATTCTTGCGCTCACGTGATCCTAGAATCGAGCCCTATCCTTTAGTGCGCTCTTTTAAAGCTTTCATTTTTATTGGTGTATTGTTCTTAGTTGTATATTGTTTGCTTGCTTGTTTAGTTCCATGTTGTGCTCGATGATTGCTTCGAGTAGAGGAACGTCATCAAGTGATTTCAAGCAGGAGAGTCTGAAGATCAAGAATTGAAGACTATGAGTAATTATAATGGATTTGAGGCAAGTTATAGCACGGACAATCCTTGCTACCTAAACCCACTTTTTATATTCACATACTTTCATATGCATGTGTCTAAATTGATGTCCCATTAAGGTTGTACCTAGTTTTGTATATCCTGAACCTTGATAACCTTGGGCTAATGCATATGGGTAGAATCTTTTGCTGTGAGCAGCTACTGTCACTATTCTTTAATTGTTAATCCTGACTTAATGGTTCACTTTAACATTTATGATAAAACATGCTTTTTAGCAACTTGGTTTAGGGAGCTAGAGCATGTGCTGTGTGCCTTGCTCCAGTGTCTCTCCGTAAGGTCCAGTTCTCAAAGCGGCAACCCAGGAGCCTGTCGTCACCGCTAGAACTATTATGGCTCTGGTCTTGGTCGAGTAACTTGTACGTCTCTAGCTTGCCAGTGGTTACTGAGGGCCGACGGCGTTGTGGGAGGCATGGTACGGGGTGTTTCCGGATTCCACCGAGGATGGGTGATCCGTCGGCTTTGTCTCGTTATGCACAGTCCCGTGTTGGGAGTCCCTGCGATGGGGAACTCCACACGTTGCGCATGGATGGGTGTGATGCCCGCGCTCTGGACGCCATCGACCCCCCTATGGTGTGACTCCGTAGGCGTACGTCGATCTCGGTGCCTATGGTCTCACCGCCTTGTATTACCGCAGCGGCCACTGTCTTGTTAGGGTGTCTTGTGAAAAACCTCGTAGCGTCCCTATGCAATCACACCTCGGAAGTGTTGATCTGCGTGGTTGGGTGCAAGGTTCCTTTGAACTTTTACGCGACTGGTGGGTAAAGGGCGAAACCTCTGCAGAGTGTAAAATCTATCATGATAGCCTTGCTCAAGGTCACGAGCGGCCTGGATCCTTTTTGATTAGAAGATGATGTTTATTTATGATTAATGTCACTTATACTTATTTAATTGGGTTACAACTGAGATTCATTCACTTGTAGTAACTTGGTTAATGCTAAAATGAATCAACTAAAAGTGCTAATGCCGTTTAGCCGTGTCAAGCCTTCTTTTAAGCCTTCATACATCATGCTATACTTGCTAAGTAAATGTTTTACTTACACTTGCCATTATTCAACAAAATCCCGGATGGGTAATAGATGAGTCAGAAGTGAGTCTACTGCTACTGAGTTTTCTGAAGATCTTCTGTACTTTTGAGCTGTGGTCAACCAGTCGGTGTCCCTGTGGACTTGAGGCTCTACCTGTCAAGAGAGTTAATACATAGACTTCCGCTGTGCTTTATTTAGGTAAACTCTGATCTAAAATGTTTTATTCAAGCATATGTACTCTGATTTTCCATATTTGTAAGCTATATGTGTTCTGTGGACTTCCTAGGCACACATATGGCAGCATTCGGCTTTCTATGAAAATCCGGGTGTGACACCCAAGTCGTCAGGTGTTCATGGCTGGCAACGAAGACCAAGGCACTCAATACGATCGCGAGCTTATCACCGACGTTTCTGAAGAGGAACGCACTGCTGACGGAGAAACAGAGGAGCAAAAGACCGCGCATCAAGCAAGGAATGCCAAGCGCAAGCAGAGGCATCTTAACGCCGCGTTACACGCCAATGCCATGCGAAACCTTACATAGGATTTCGATATGGTCGGCGATCAATTAGTATCCCAAAACGCGCCATTAAACATCTCCGTCACAGCAGAACTCGTCAGGGCCATGCCCGACACCCCTGCCGTCAGACAAGTACTCTCACTCCTCGACACAGCTCAGAAGGCTACGAACCAGGCGAATCCTAGCCACCACACACCAGACACCAGACGCCCAGACGCTGAGAGGCCTTCCCCACATGAAGCTTCAATTGCCACCACTGGAGGACATCGACGTGGCCAAGACGTTGATCGCAATCACCAGCAGGGGATAGGATGCAGTAACAACCAAAACGATGCAAGGCCACGAGATCGAGACCTTCGCAACGTCATTAATGACAACTGCGATTCTCGCTCTGTCATTCAGTCGAGTCAACAACGGCTCGTGGAATTGGAACTCCGTCGCCGCGCAGACTACGACCGCAACTACGGTCCTCCACCCCATCACAATTACAGAAACCGACCACGCGATCAAGAACGCCATTACGACCGTCACGAAGAACACTGCAACGATCGCCGAGGAGAGCACCGTAACGATCGCCATCGACATCAAGAGTCCTCAAATTACAGCAATCGACCTCCCCAAAACCACAACCGTGGACGACAATACGACTCCGATCACAACACCTCTAGCTTCCGGAGTGATCGATCACCAAGCGACAAATATGACGGCTTTTCGGCTTTTTCCAGGTGCATAAAAGAAATCCAATGGCCAAACAAGTTCAAACCTACAGGAATTGAGAAGTTCCCGGGCAAGCAAGACCCTGAACCATGGCTCTGAATTTACTCTACAGCCATCCAGATGGCTGGGGGATCCAACGACATCAAAGTCAGCTACTTCCCCGTTATGCTAGATACCACGCCCCTAACATGGCTCGAGGGCCTTCGCCCCGGGTCCATCGACTCCTGGGACGATCTCACCAGGAAGTTCACCACCAACTTCCAGGGAACCTGGGCTCGGCCCGGAACCCGTTATGAACTGGCAGCTTGCAAGCAAGGAAAAGGAGAAACCTTGCGAAAGTACATCAAGAGATTCTTCGATAAAAGAGCTACAATCGTGGATATCTCTGACCGGGAAGTAATCAACTGCTTTCATGACGGTCTCTACACCTGAGAATTACACCGTGAATTCGGCCGACGTCGCCCAGAAAACATCATCGAGCTACGACGCATTGTCGCCGAATGGGCAGACCAAGACGACCGTGAACAGGAGCGCTTTGACAGACATCGCGATAACAATACCAACAATCACAACAAAGACAACGGCGACCGACGTAATGATTGCCCAAACAATCGGGACTTTAATCACGATAACAGGAAGCGCAAGCCAGACAACACAGTCGCGGCGGTTCAGCGCCCTAGTCGTAAGACTCGTTCAGCAGCAGACGTCATGAACGGTCCTTGCCCTTACCACCCCAATGACAAGCACACAATGGCGAAGTGTTTCCACCTAAAGCAGGAGTTCGATAAGAAAACACCATATGCTCCCAAAACCGACAAGAAAAACGAAGACAAAGACGAGAAAGACCCTGGCAATAACTTCCCAAATGTCGAGAACGTCGTAGCTGTACTATTCAGTGGAGAAACCTTGAACCGGTCGAAGCGTGCCAAGAAGCTCACTCTGCGAGAGATCATGGCGATTGAACCTGCCACCCCAACATACCTAGAGTGGTCAGAAGTGCCTATCACATTCTCCAGAACAGACCAGTGGACAAACTTTGCAAATCTTGGCAGATACCCTCTGGTCTTAAACCCAGTCGTGGCGCAAGCCAGACTGACTAAAGTACTCATTGATGGAGGCAGCAGGCTCAATGTCATCTTCGCAAACACATTCAAGAAGATGGGCCTAGACATTACAAAATACCTCAAGCCTACAGACGCTCCATTCTATGGCATTGTCCCAGGCAATGCAGCAATCCCCCTGGGTCAGGTCACACTACCAGTTACCTTCGGGACGGAAGCAAACTTCAGAACCGAGTACATCAAGTTCGAGGTTGCTGACTTCGAGACCTCATACCATGCGATTCTTGGGCGACCAGCCCTCACCAAATTTATGGCGATTCCGTGGTTCTCAAGATGCCTGCTCTTAAAGGAGTACTTTCCCTAAAAGGAGACTGAAAGGTATCGTATGATTGCGACGTCGAGGCAGTAGAATTCGCCGCCACTTCGCACGTCCTGATGAGGACATCACTCCTATGGATACTCACAACAACCCTCCATTGATCGTTCAAGGTCCCATCACTAGAGCTCGTGCGCGACAATTGAATTTAGAGGTGAGCTCGTTCCAAAGTACTTCTCTATGTGATTATGAGAATAGATTTCTACCTAATGATTATATTGTAATTAGGAACCATGGAGAGGACCAGAGGATAGTTGGAGAAGGGATTCAAGGTAGAGAGGACCAGAAAGGGCATGCAAGTCAAGATAGAGGCCCAAATCAATTCGACTTCGAGTCCACCTCGGAGTCCAGGAGCAGTCAGCGCTAAATCGGACGCCCCAGGTCGCATACTGGCTCGGATTTGGACGTTCTTTAGATGCTTGGAAAGCTAAGAAGATAATCTTTGCAATGGCACTGGTCTCATATCAAAATTCGTCCGGAGTCATCGGGAATCGACGAAATAAGTTGACGTCCAGAATCTGTTTCGGCGCTGTGTCGTCGTATTTTGGTCTTTGGGCCGTGTATCGTGTTGAGCCCAATAGGGGCACGTCCAGGGGGGTCGACCACGACCCTAGACTCTTTAAAATAGTAGCCGCCACCCAAGTTAGGGTTTGGGTTTTGCTTAGATCAATTCTGTCAAGAACAGTGTCGCCGCTCGTCGGTTTGTGAGACCCCAACTTCGTGAGTTTAATCATACATCGGCAATTGTGTTGCAATCTTTCTCGTTCTTGCTTGTGTTCTTCGATTCATAGGCAAGGATTAGCCTTCTGGGTGAGGTCAACCATGCAACGCCGATTGATAACCTGAGGAGACGTGGTGCTGCGATTGCGGGGTTCGGAACGTGTGGTTCGGAAGCCGGATCAATTTGAGTCACGACTCCACCAAATCGAGAGTTATCAGAACCTTTCGGAAGATCAGGAAACCCCAGTTCCCATCAAGTGGTATTCAGAGACAGGTTTACCGTCAGGTTCGTCCTTTCGCCTTTGTCCTAAAGTCCAGAAAATAGCCCTAAAAAAATTTCCGCTGTCCTAGTACCCTTTTAGCCTTTGCAATTTCGTTTCAGATTCGCTTTGTTGAGTTTGTGTCCGTGGTCGAGTTTTGTTGCTGGTATTAGGTCGTGTTCGTCATCGTAGTTCAATCGCCCATTACCAGATTACAAGTCGTGCCACCCCATAACTCGACTTACCCTTGCTAGCCGCCTTGCGTGAACTCCTGCCATGCAAGCCCTAGATAGGTTGCGAGCTGCCGTGTGTCCATCGCCTTGCATCGCAGCCCTTCTTGGTTCATCTTGCATACCCTAACCGCCGACGCGCATCCTGCCGAATTGAGCCTCCAGAGAACCGCATCGTGGGCCTCCCGAAAACCATAACTTGCGGTACCTTCAGTAAAACGGGCATAACTTTTCGCTCGGTGCTCCATTTTGGCTCAATTTTTTACAGCAGCTTCGTGACTCCATTATGAGGGGACCCAAACTTTGCATCGCCTTGTTTGCCCGACTCAGAAAATTCAAAAAATTAGGAAGATAAAGAAAAAAATTGATCAAGTTGTTTTAGGGTTTTCAGCGTTGGTTCCTGAATTTCCCTAGGCCGCATCTCACCTCAAAAAAGGGTGCAAATTTGTGTGCTTGGAGCTTTTGGTATCCCTGTTAAGAGAAAATATAAAAAAATAGTGCAAAAAATAAAAAACTCGTGATTCCTACTAGCCCGGAGGTTTTGGAGGGAAATTCTGAAAAGATTAAAAACGATTGCATAAAGTGTTGTTTTGCTTGTCCTGTGAGATTTTTCCATCGTTTCTTGTTCCAACTTGTTGTGCTACGTCTAGGACATATCTAAGCCAGCAATTGTGACTTGTACTTTGGATACTTATTGAACTTTGCTATTCTGCATTCGTTATTTGCTACTCTTTGCTACATATTGTGCCTTCCCAAAGCTCCACATACACCTTCTAGACGGCACTGGTTTTTGACCCTTGCAATCGCGGACTACACGCCTTCCAGGTATCCTTTGCCTTGCTTGTTGGTAAGAACCTTGCAAGAGCTTGGTAAGACGCTTCCTTTGCTGTGTTGAGAGCACGTAGTCGGATTATTAGGGATAACCTTCACTGTGTGTCTTGTTTTGGTGCTTTTCGATGGCAGGAGATGATGCACCGAAGGCTCCCGCGTATTTCAGTGAATGTGTTAGTCGAGAAGAGCTACAAGCTTCTCGTGACAAGATGGAAGAAACAATCAACAAGGCTGTCACTGACGCGCTCATCGCTATGAAGCTTGGCACCATGTTAGAGAGGGTGGACCGACGGGTGTCCGAGCTTGCTGACAGAGTTGCCGTAGTAGAGGCACGTCCACAACCACAACAACCACCACCTCCACGTTTTCCAGATGACGCGGTGTTTGATGACAATGGTAATTATGATGAAGCAGCTACCAGAAACACACGACTACAACGTCGCCTTCGCCATAACAGGGTAGGTATGGGTGGCGCTCACCAAGGTAATAACAATCGTGATGACCCTTATGCTAAGATTAAGTTTACCATTCCATCTTTTTTGGGTCATTATGATGCTGAGGGTTACCTTGATTGGGAGATGACAGTAGAACAAAAATTTTCTGCCCACCTTGTACCAGAAGAACATCAAGTTAGACAAGCCACTAGTGAGTTTAAGGACTTTGCTATTATTTGGTGGACTGGTCTAGTTGGCGATGGTAGAGCACCTACGTCTTGGAATGAGCTTAAGGTGGCTATGCGTGATCGTTTTGTTCCTCCTTCATATCATAGAGATTTGCGTAAGAAATTGCAGCGTTTAGAATAAGGAGAAACTTCTGTGCAGGATTACTGTGGTTCTTTGCAAAAAGGCATAATGCGTTGTGGTATTGTAGAAGGGCCCGAAGATTCTATCTGTCATTTTTATTCAGGGTTGAGGCGTGATATTCAGGACCTAGTTGATTATAAGGACTTTAACACTGTCGACCAGTTGTTTCGATATGCTATGCTTGCAAAAAAGGAGATTCAGGGGCGTGAACAACAGGGCAAGAACAAGGTGGGAAGCACCTTCTACACGCCACGTACAACGCCTTCTTCGGGGCTGCCCAAGCCAACTTCTTTTCGAGCACCCCCACCAGCGAGCAAGCGATCCACACCTTCAACAGCTGCTGCACCATCACTTCCATCTTCTGCACGTTCTTCGAATTCAAGTAAAAAATCTTTGCAGGAGGGCAGCAGGAGTACCACTTCGGCACCACGCACTTCCAACATTCAATGCCACCGTTGCCATGGGCTTCGCCACGTGCAGAAGGATTGCCCTAGTCAGCGGGCATACATTGCTACAGAAGATGGATACATAAGCACCTCCGACGTTGAAGATGATGAGACAAATGATATTGATGAGGATCGTGGTGTTGCATTTGATAGTGAGGACACAACGGCCTTTAGAAACATCATTGTGCAGCGAGTACTCAGCGCACAAGTACAGCAACCTGAGAAGATCCAATGCCATAACTTGTTCCAAATTTGGTGAGTTGGTACTTCTCTAATGATTATGAGAATAGATTGCTACCTAATTATTATATTGTAATTAGGAACCATGGAGAGGACCAGAGGATAGTTGGAGAAGGGCTTCAAGGTAGAGAGGACCAGCAAGGGCATGCAAGTCAAGATAGAGGCCCAAATAAATTCGACTTCGAGTCGACCTCGGAGTCCAGGAGCAGTCAGCGCTAAATCGGACGCCCAGGTCGCATACTGGCTCAGATTTGGGCGTTATTTATATGTTTGGAAAGATAAGAAGATAATCTTTGCAATGGCAATGGTCTCATATCAAAATTCATCCGGAGTCATCAGGAATCGATGAAATAAGTTGACGTCCAGAATCTATTTCGGCGTTGCGTCGTCGTATTTTGGTCTTTGGGCCGTGTATCGTGTTGAGCCCAATAGGGGCACGTCCAGGGCGGCCGACCACGACCCTAGACTCTTTAAAACAGTAGCCGCCGCCCAAGTTAGGGTTTGGGTTTTGCTTAGATCAATTCTGTCAAGAATAGTGTCGCCGCTCGTCGGTTTGTGAGACCCCAACTTCGTGAGTTTAATCATACATCGGCAATTGTGTTGTAGTCTTTCTCGTTCTTGCTTGTGTTCTTCGATTCACAGGCAAGGATTAGCCTTCTGGGTGAGGTCAACCGTGCAATGCCGGTTGATAACCTGAGGAGACGTGGTGCTGCGATTACGGGGTTCGGAATGTGTGGTTCGGAAGCCGGATCCATTTGAGTCACGACTCCACCAAATCGAGAGTTATTAGAACCTTTTGGAAGATCGGGAAACCCTAGTTCCCATCACGTCCCTACCCAGATGTTGGAAGTACTCGCCTTGGCCAAGAAGTCGAAGGAAGACGACCTAGAAATACCCAGCAAGAAGTCAACAAGTGCCAACTTCAAGCCCTCCGAAGAAGTACAGCTCAAAACTGTAAATGTTGGGACGGGCGATCCGTCCAAAACTGCCCTTATAGGGGCAGACTTAGACTGTAAATAGGAAGACGCGCTCGTCAAGTTCCTCCGAGATAATAAAGATATTTTTGCTTGGAAACCATCTGATATGCCTGGTGTTCCTAGAGAACTTGTCGACAAACTAAACGTTGACAAGAACGCAAAACCCAAAAAACAACGCCTCCGACGATTTGCACAAGATAGACGTGAGGCAATAAAAGAAGAACTTGCCAAACTACTCACCGCAGGCTTCATCAAAGAAGTCTTCCATCCCGAGTGGTTGGCTAATCCAGTGTTAGTTTGGAAGAAAAACAACAATGAGTGGTGGATGTGTGTTGACTACACAGATTTGAACAAGCATTGCCCAAAAGATCCCATGGGACTCCCACGCATTGATCAAGTCGTTGACTCCACGGCAGGATGCGCACTACTCTGTTTTCTGGACTGCTATTCAGGATACCATCAAATAGCGCTAAAGAAAGAAGATCAGATCAAAACATCTTTCATCACCCCCTTTGGTGCTTACTGCTATACAACTATGTCTTTTGGATTGAAGAACGCCGGCGCCACATATCAGCGAGCCATACAAACGTGCCTATCCAAACAAATTGGGTGCAATGTAGAGGCATATGTTGATGATGTACTCGTCAAAACAAGACAGTCAGAACATCTCATCAACGACCTTCAAGAAACATTCGACAACCTTAGAACATTCCGTTGGAAACTTAACCCAACCAAATGCGTCTTCGGTGTTCCGTCAGGGAAACTTTTAGGGTTCATGGTCAGTAACAGGGGCATTGAAGCCAATGGGAGTACCGAAGAATGTAAAAGATGTCCAGAAGCTGATAGGATACATCGCAGCCTTAAACAGGTTCATCTCAAGATTAGGAGAAAAATGGCTCCCTTTCTTCAAATTGCTTAAAAAGCAGGATAAGTTTTCATGGACGAATGAAGCACATACGGCGTTTGAAGAACTCAAAACATATCTATCTACTCCGCCAGTACTCACAGCACCTTTGAAAGATGATCATCTATATCTATACATTGCAGCGACAACCCATGTGGTCAGCACTGTAATAGTAGTTGAAAGACAAGAGGACGGCCATGTATTCCCAGTACAGCGGCCAATTTATTACATCAGTGAAGTACTCTCCGAGTCCAAGATTCGTTATCCTCAAGTCCAAAAACTACTCTACGCCGTCTTCATCACATCACGGAAGCTACGACATTACTTCCAAGCTTTCCACATCACAGTCGTAACTAAATTCCCGCTAGGCGAAATCCTCAATAATCCAGACGCAACAGGTCGAATCTGCAAATGGAAGGCTGAAATTGGAGCATGCC
Source organism: Echinochloa phyllopogon (assembly GCA_033239725.1). Classification (NCBI taxonomy): domain Eukaryota; kingdom Viridiplantae; phylum Streptophyta; class Magnoliopsida; order Poales; family Poaceae; genus Echinochloa; species Echinochloa phyllopogon. The sequence continues at coordinate 12,513,995 of BTCW01000015.1, read as the reverse complement.
ACCTTGACTTCACATCTCAAAGAGCCGTCAAGTCCCAGGCTCTTGCTGACTTCACAGTCGAATGGACAGAAATTCAAAATTCTATGACAACCACTCGACCTGAGCACCGGGTCATGTATTTTGATGGATCACTCAAACTTGAAGGAGGAGGCGCAGGCATACTTCTTATATGTCCTAAAGGAGATCAACTCAAATACGTTCTACAAATCCTGTTTCAGGTCACCAATAATGAAGCAGAGTACGAGGCTATGATGCACGGGCTCCGCCTGGCCGCATCACTCGGTATCAAGTGACTTGTTGTTTATGGCGATTCGGCGGTGGCCATCAACCAAGTTAACAAAGACTGGGACGCTTCTAAAGAGACAATGGATGCCTACGTTCACGAGGTCCGTAAACTAGAAAGAAACTTTCTAGGCCTGGAGTTTCACCACGTCGTTCGTGACTACAACGTCACCGCAGATGCCCTGTCAAAGCTAGGATCTCGGCGAGCCAACGTCCCAGCAGAAATATTCGTCCAAGAACTACTCCAGCCATCCATTAAGGGACCAAAACGAGCTGAGACCACGCAATCCCAGTCCCAGCCAGAAACTCAAATCATGGTAATCGACACTGACTGGATGACCCCTTTCATCGAGAACTTGAAAGACCACAAATTGCCAAAGCAGAAGCCAGAGCAAATACGCATTCAACAACGAGCTGCTAATTATGTAGTAGTGGACAATGTACTCTATAGGCGTGGGGCTTCGGCCAGCGTCTTAATGAAATGCATCACAATTGACCAAGGAAAAGCTCTACTACAAGAAATTCATAGCGGCGTGTGTGGTAATCATGCTGCCTCACAAACCTTGGTCGGCAAAGCTTACAGAGCAGGTTTCTTCTGGCCAACAGCCAAGCACGATGCAGCGGACATCGTCAAAAAATGTCAAGGATGTCAATTCTTCGCACGACAAGCTCACGTTCCAGCACACGACCTCAACACTATACCACTATCGTGACCTTTCGCTTGTTGGGGTCTTGATCTCGTTGGCCCCCTTACCAAAGCTCCAGGCGGATTCGAGTGGCTCGTCGTAGCCATCGATAAATTTTCCAAGTGGATCGAAGCAATGCCTTTAGTAAATGCTAAAGCCGGTAATTTGATCAAATTTTTTGATGGTATTGTCCGGAGATTTGGAGTTCCTCACAACATTATCACAGACCTCGGCTCTGTATTCACCAGCGAAGAATTTCAAGACTACTGTGACAGATATTCCATTGAGATACTTTATGCTTCAGTTGCTCATTCTCGTGCCAACGGACAGGTGGAAAAAGCAAATGGTTTGTTACTGCAAGAGTTAAAACCCATATTATATAAGCCTCTAAAGAAATATGGTGGGAAATGGGCAAAAGAGTTGCCCGCGGTACTTTGGGGGCTACGCACCCAACCCAGCAGGGCTACTGGTGCTCTGTTCTTCAACCAATTCTTTTTTCAATCCTGTAGAGGCGAGACAAGTCTATGATTACACTTCATACGACTAAATTAATAATTAAGTGTACAGAATTTGCTTTACTTACTATTGTTGTCTCGGATCAATGCCCGGTTACGAGTATCCATTCGAGATTTTTCATCTCCCATTCCCTCGAGTTGCTTGTGTAGTCGAGAAACCAAGTCTTGATTATCAACTCGAGCTTTTTCCCGCGCCTCATAGGCAGCCGCAAGATCTTCTTCGAGTTCTTTTATTCAAGATTCCAGAGTTGCATCTCTATTCTTCTCCATTTTAGCTACCAAAGCCTGCATTTGATGTTAGTTAATAACTACTATATTAACTATATTCTACTAAGCTTTCCTCTTACTAGAGCGGCTTCCAGGTGTTGCTTCAGCTGCATTGCTTCATTGTTAGTAGCCCTTCCTTGTGGCGGTGGAGTACTTTGTTTGATAACAATGTTCGCGACTTCTCCAGCCTCCAAACCAACCTTCATGGTTTTACAAGCATTGTTCATATAAAATTCTGGGAGATATACAGAGCAAAGGCTATATGATTTACCTCCACAGTTGACGGCGGCCTTTCGGCATCTCCCTGGTTTGTAGTTTCTACGGGGTTTGCTTCTGAAGCCAAATTAACATCAGATGGCTCTTTCTCTGGAGACTGGTTCAGTCTTGCAACTCCGCCGCTTTCATCGACAGCGCCAGGGAGGACTTCTTCTTCATTATGCTCTGTTTCTTCTGCTTTTTTCAATTGTTCTTGTGGCGCAAGTGTGCCAAATGGAATCCTTCACAAAGAATGCAAGATTCAATAGCTGAATTATGGCTCAATTGAAAGGATATCTTGATTTAACAAACTTACTTTGTCAGCGCGGTGGTTTTTGGCTTAAAGTTGAACTTCTTCAACTTCAGCACGCCCACTTTGGAGCTAGTTGTACTCCCTGTGGTACCACTCGCCATGGCACTTGTAGTTGAGGAACTTTGAACAGCGGTAATAAATTTGGAGATATTGATACGCTGACCTTCTTCTGCTCCAGGCACATATGCTCCTGCAGGGGTATAGGATCGAGACTGAGTGGTTCTTTTCCGTTTTACCCCTGTGGGAACTTTTGGTACTTTTTCGGAAATAGTACATCCAAATTAAATGATGGAATGGATAAAGTACTCGAATTTTATTATGAAGACTTCTCTTACCTTAAAGATTAACTTGCTTGCCATCCGAGTCAGCTGCCTTCTCGTCGGATATTACTTCAAGTTCTTCTACATCATCAGCAATCGCCTCTGTTTTCTCATTCCATGGCTCTGACTTTTCTGAAGAACTCTTTCCAAACTTCTCCCAATCTTGCAGAGACAGGCCACCAACTGGCCCGTCAGAATCAGTGGCCGACTACATGAGAAGAATCAGTATTGAGACGCATGTTCAGAATAACTCAAATTTAAAAGTTTCGAGTACTTATAGAACTTGAAGATTGGCCTTTATAGAACTCTTTGGCGACGTATGGCTTCTTGTTGTTCACATTGCTAAACATGCGCGACAAGCGCATTAGCACGGTCTCATCTGAGAGTTCTTCTGGCACCATGCGGGAAGGATCTGTATTTCCCTCATACTTGTATCGTAGATTGATACGCTCTTTTAGCGGTTGAATTCTCCTCTTGAGAAAACTGAAGGCTATCCCGACTCCAGTTATGCCTTTATTCTTCAATGATTGAACTCGCTTTAGCAAAGTGGGCACATCCTTGGCCTCCTTAGTGGCTGGCTTGGTGTTCCAGTTGGATAGATCCCTAGGATACCATCCATCTTTGACAGGACAACTTTTTCCTTGATTCTCTGCTGTATTACAATTACACAGGAAAAAGATTAGTGTATAACAATGTGCATTGATCGTAAATACTATAGGAAGAGTACTTGTTTTTTGACTACTCACCGATTATGAACCAGTCGGACTTCCAGTCTCCACGCGACTCCTTAAGGGGCATGGAGAACCATTGCTCTTTCATCCTTTGGCGGAATTGAATTCCCGCTCCTCCAACCACTTCCATTCTCTGGAAATTTGGATGGGGCTTTACATGATACAAAGTGCGGAATAAAGCGAGATTCGGATTGATGCCAAGGAATGTTTTGCAAGCATGCACAAATACAGCGATATTCAGAATTCCATTAGGATTCAGATGATGGAGTTGGAGCTTGTAAAAGTCAAGGAGCTCGCAGAAAAAGGAGGAGATTGGAAGGCCTACTCCGCGCTCACAAAAAGAGACGAACAAAGAAATTTCATTTGTGTTTTCAGTGGGAAATTGTGCATTGAAGCAAGCCCTCCACTCAAGAATTTCCTGGGATAAGAGCAAACCTTGCTCCACCAGGTCATGAAGGTCTCCTTCCTTCGCGGTGCAATACTTCCAAGCATCAACAGGAGAAGGATGAGACTTGCAATCTGGCTTTGTGTTTGGATCTACCAAAGGAACCCTCTTCCTTGATGCCTCGCAGCAGAGGCTTCTGCTTTCTTTTAGCTCATGGTTGCAGATCGAGTTAAGACTTTACTTTTCTCTTGCATTCACAAGAGAAGCAAGCACGGAAAGTTCTAAATGACAAGGAAGCTACGATGAGGAGGCAAAAGGCTATAGCGCTGCGCTCAAGGTTAATGAAACAAATGAAGGTCTCACTTCAGATTTATAACTTTCGGTTAGGGTTACTGTTTTGAATGGTATCTACGGCGTATCGCATTCCATCACAGGGAATGGCTTGGTTTTCCGTAAGTTAGTTTTTCCCGGCGTAAATTTCGGATTACATTACAACAGAATCCCGGTGATTAATCAGATCTTCAAATCAAAAGATATTCTTTTGATTCAAACTAGGGGGCTGCTAATGGATAATCTGGAATTTGATTTCCTTCTGATATTTAAGGCGGAAAACAGTAGAAAAAGATCTTTTACTGGTTTTAACAAAACCACTCGTAGATACGGAATTACAGTTGATCAATTCTTACATTTGAAGACAACTCGAAAGTTGTTATACTTGCATAGATGCTCGAAAAAGCATGCTGATTCTTATGAAAATAATCATCAAGTATGTATTGGGATTCATGGCTTGGAGTAAATAAGGGGAGCAGTACTCGTTCCAACGACTACTTAAAAGTACTCGTGGATTCAGGGGCTGCGTTTGAAGGAAACAATTTCTTTTAAGCCTATTATGCTTTATCCAAGACCTTTAAATAGTTTTAACAAAACTACTCAAAAGCTCGATGGTTTCATGTTATTCAAGACCTTTGACTAGTTTTAACAAAATTACTCGAAGCTCGATGGTTGCATCTACTCGGTGCGCACCATTAGACTACTCAGGTGAAATTCAAGATTATTTTCTTGAACCTTCGACTGCATAAACGAGTACTTGGAGGCTCGGGGGCTACATCTATTGGGTGCATCAAAAGATGTGCTTTAATGAAACTACTCGTTAGAAGAGATTTGAGTGTCTTGGGCTTAGCTCTAACTACTCAAAGATGTTAAAAAGATTCAAGAGTTGAAGCAAAGGCACAAGATGCTCGAGGGCTTGTGGGGCCAGGATCCCTAGGGCCACTCATCTAAGGAATTAAACTACTCGATATGGAGAGTTATGACTCGACTGCTTTGGACTAGCCGGATAAGGTATAGGACGATGTAGTCAAGTAGTAGAACTACTCGTATTCATGATAGACTACCTTAATGTGACCTTCCAGGTCGGATACGAGTAGTCTTTGTAATCAATTTGTAACTCTGCTCCCCGAGTATATAAGGAGGAGCAGGGAACCCCTCAAAATAACTCAACTCACATACAATACAATCAAGCACACAGGACGTAGGGTATTACGCTACTCGCGGCCCGAACCTGTCTAAATCTTTGTGTTGTTCGTGCACTATCGTTCCTAGAACTCGGCGAGACCCACCAATCTACACCCTAGGATACCCCCAGATAAACGTGCTCGACATAAATCGTCGACACCAAGTTTATATAATAAAGTCTAACATTTACGATACAAATAGATTTTTAATTAAATATATTTTATAATATAATTATTCGATGCCATAAATATTTATAATCATCTATATAATTTTGGTCAAACATAAAATGGTTTGACTCCCAAAAAAGTTGGAATGACTTACAAGTTAGAAGGAGTAAGCACCATCACAACATCATAATCTCATCTCAGAAAACATGATGATAACAAAGTAGATTGGAACACGATGTGCATACAGAACTGCCACGGAAGCCGTGACGACAAGTGCGGAAGATAGGACGACAATGGTGTTGCGGACGTGTAACACCCAAAAATGGCCTATTTAAAATTTTTAGTAATATATTGGCTTCTATTTAATTTGTTCATATTTAATATAGGTTAAATGAATTATTTATGAATATTAAAATTTAATATAAATGTAGAAACAATTTTTGTTGCATTTATGCTGCTGCATTTATTTTTGTATTGCTTGTGATTCAAACGAGAATTTAAATTTATTTAAATTCAAATATGAATCACCTTGTTTGAAGTCCTAGAAAAGTTGTTTTGGCCGAGTCCGCTTTTGCTCCTCAAACTCCCACCTTGGTCCGCTTTAACCCCCTTCTCTCTTCTCCCCAAACCGGCCCACGCCTCCCTCAACCTAGGCTCTTTTCCCCCGCTCGGCCCAGCAATCCCCTGCATCCAGCCCAGCTCGCCACCCCCCCTCTCCACATGGGCCTTCGCCTCCCGCTCGGCCCCCCGCTTCCCACGTCGGCCCAGCCCCGCAACGCCCTCTACCTCCACTCCCTCTCTCACTGGCCCGCGGGGCCCGCATGTCAGCATCACCTCCCTCCTCTCGCCCGACGCCCCCCTTCCTCCCCGACGCATTTAGCGCCGCTCTCGCCGGCCATCCCCGTCATGCCCCGCGCCTAGTGGGCCCTCCACGAAGCTTCGCCGAAGCTCGCTCGCCCTCAGCTTCCCTCCCGAGCAGCGCCCGAGAAAGGCAAGTAGCTCTCCCTTAGGAAACCCCTCTGCCCCCCCCCCCCCCCCCCCCGAGCCTATCTAAGCAGCCCCCGCAGCTCCACAACCCCCACCAAGCACTTCCATTCATTTGTATTAACTTGGATAATGATAAAATGAACCAACTAAAAGTGCTAATTCAGTTGAGCCATGTCTAGCCTTTCTTCAAGCCTTCATACACCCGTGCTATACTTGCTAAGTAATTGTTTACTTACAATTGTCATTTTATTCAACAAAATCCTGGATGTGTAAGCAGATTGGGCTGGGCATGAGTCTGCTGCTGAGTTTCCCGAAGATTTACCGTACTACTAAGCTGTGGTCTCCCAATCAGGGTCCTTGTGGATTGCACTCTGATGTAAAACTTTATTAAATAAAGAATTTATTCGAGCATATGTTCTCTGATTATCATATTTATTCGCTATATGTGTACTATGACTTCCTAGGCATACATATGGCCGCATTCGGGTTTTTGTTAAAATCCGGGTGTTACAAATTGGTATCAGAGCTGTGCTGACTATAGGATCGCATCCTACTTAGAACGGTTGAATTAAACCTTAGGAGACCACCATGATCATGTGTTATATGTCGTCTAGTCTCACTTTTTCAAAACTCAAATCTAGTCGAGTCTTGCGTGAATCATGTCTCTAGGTGCTTGAAATGATTGTCATTATGCTTATGCCTGATTTGGATTTTTGTAATGATTGTGATGGGCGTAGACGCAAGTCTACTACCATCTAGATGCAGGACTAAGGTTTAAGGACTTTAGTGATTTAATAGAGGGGGTATTCATTTCTCTTGCTCTTTTTCTTTTAAGCCCTCCATCATAACCATCATAACCAACGGAATTTTTATGAAATTTATTTATTGATGATAGATGGTGAACACAAGGAGCAACCCCAGTGCCAGCGAACTACCGCCACCACCTCCAACCATTGAGCAGATGATGCTCACGCAGACCCAGCTGATGCAGCAGATGGCTCAGAAGATGGTGATGATGCAGCAGAACTTGAAGGTGGCACAATCCAGGTAGAAGAGATATACTGATGTCAGACGGAGGGATCTTAGTTTTACAGTTAGAGATTTTGTGTACCCCAAGGTGTCTCCGATGAGGGGCGTGAAGAGGTTCAATGTCAATGGCAAGTTAGCACCTCGATACACCGGACCTTTTTAGATACTTGAAAGGAAAGGTGAAGTGGCATATCAGTTGGGACTACCCGAGAGATTGGCCGGAGTGCACGGTGTGTTCCATGTGTCTCAACTGAAGAAATGTTTGCGGGTGCCCGAAGAGCAGATCCCGATATATGAGCTGAATGTGCAAGAGGATCTCACTTATGAGGAGTATCCAGTCAGGATTCTGGAGGTATCTGAGAGGGTGACAAGAAACAAGGTCATCCGGATGTGCAAGGTACAGTGGAGCCGACAATCGGAGGATGAAGCAACTTGGGAACGGGAAGAAGATCTCAAGACCGAGTACTCGCAGCTCTTCGCATCTACATCTGTAACACCCTAAAAATGCCTATTTTAAAATTTAGTAATTAAATTGCTTTTATTTAAGTAATGTTCATATTTATCTAGGAAGAAATAAATAATTTTTGGCAAAATAAAATCAAATATAAGGTTAGAAACATTTTTATTGCATTCATGTTGTCTGCATTGTGTTTTGTTTGCGTGCGGTTCAATTGGAATTTAAATTCTGTTTAAATTCGAATTTGAATCATTGTGTTTGGAGCTCTAGAAAAGTTGTAGCAGCCCGAGTCCGTTTTCCCTCCCTGAACTCTTTTTCCCGGCCGAGCTTGCCCCTCTTTCTTTTCTCCCCGCAGCGGCCCAGTTCTCCCTTCCCCACTTGCGGCCCAGCCCGCGGCCCGCTCCGCTCTCGCAGCCCAGCTCCTCGCTCTCCCACTCCCGCGCCAGCCCGTCCCGCCCGCCAGTGGCCCAACGCGGCCCAGCAGCGCGGCCTGTAGCCCAGCTCAGCCCCGCATTCGCTGCCGCGCGGGACCCGCAGGTCGGACCCGTCCCCGACCTCCAGCCGGAGTTCGACTCGGCCACGGAGTCCGGCCGAGGCCCGGCACGCACGCCGAGGACCACCGGGACTCTCCTTGGCCGCTCCATAAAAGCCGCAGCCGCGCCGCCCCCGAAGCCCGACCACCTGCCCGCTAATCCTAGCCCTAGCCGCCGAATTGCAGCGCCACCGCCATAGCCGCCACCGCCGAGCTCCGTGCCGTCGTCGATCCGCCGCGTCGTCGCCTCTCCGCCGCCGCTGACCCTTCCAGGAGCTTCGCGAGAAGGTAACGAACCTTCCCGGCCCCTCCTTGCTCTCTCTCCCCCTCTGTCGCGTGCTCGCCGCCATCGCCCGAGCGCCGCCGCCGCCATTTCTCGTCGCGCGCCACCTCCGCCGCACCGTCGCCGTCGTGAACCCCTCTGGTGAACTCGCCGCGTCGCCCCACACCCGTAGCACCCAGCCGCGTTCAAAACCGAGCCGTGTAGCGCGCGTTTGCGTTCTCGCCGGCGATGCGCCACCGCCGCTGCCCAGCGCCGCCGCCAGCCAGCGCCGCCGCCGGCGACTTTCCCCTCCCCGATCTAATCCCCACCGTCTGATCCAAATCATGCGGCCCGGATTCAACCGAGCCTGAGTCAACCACCCGAGTCAACCGAGTCTATACCGGTCAACCATGGCCTTTTGCAAAAGAGCCCCTCCACTATTTCGAAATCAACCCGTGGTCCAGATCTATTCAAAAATAATTAGATTTAGGTCCTGATTTTTATAGAAAACCCCCTGTCCTTTTTAAAAATAACACCCGAGGTCCTGATTAAGTTATTTTACGCTTTATCCCTCGTGTTTTAATATAAAATTATGTTTTAGCCCCTAAGTTTTTGCAAATAAGCCCCTGGAACTTCTAAAACTTTGTCAGCAAGCCCCCGAACCGTAGAAACGCCATAACTTCTCCGTTTTAGCTCCGATTTGAGTGATTTTCACGCTCACGTGTTCGTAGCGAAGCGTAGATTAGTTTTTCAGCCTTCTTTTGTTCTGTTTTTACTATTTGGTGTACTGTTCTAATAGAATAATATTGTTTGCATGTAGTGGCTTGTGTGAATGCTTGTGTGTTGCTTCGTGAGTCCAGTCAGTGAGCCGTACGCGCTTGAGTTCGAGGGTTACGAGGAGCAGGACCAACAGCAGCAGCAGCAGTTTGAGGAAGGCAAGTATAGCACGGATAATCCTTGCTACCTAAACACACCTTTACATTATTTACTTCATATGCATGTGTCTAAATTGTTCCTTTTAAGGTTGTACCTAGCTTTGTTTATCCTATACCTTGATTACCTTGGGTTATTGCATTTGGGTAGAACTTTGCTAGGCGCAGCTACTGTCACCTTTGATTAACCGTTAATCTTGACTTAATGGTTCACTTCAATGTTAATGGTAAAACTTGCTTTTTAGCAACATGGATCAAGGAGCTAGGGCGTATGCTTCGTGCTTGGCCCTAGTGTCTCTCCGTAAGGACTGGTTCTTAAAGCGGCAACCCAGGAACCTGTCGCCACCGCTGGAACTATAATTGCTCTGGTCTTGGACAAGTAACATGTACGGCTCTAGCTTGACAGTAGTTACCGACGGGCCGACGGCGTTATGGGAAGCATGGGTGAGAGTATGGTTTGATCCACCGATGACGGGGTATCCGTTGGCTATGTCCCCGTGAGGCACAGTCCCGTGTTGGTAGCCACCGTATGGCGGGGGTTCCACATGTTGCGCTATTTATTTTGTTGTTTATGTTCATTACCGCGCTTGGACGCCATTGACCCCCTCGTGTTGCTACATGAGCGTCAGTCAATCTCGGTGCCTTGGGTCATGCTGCCTAGGTTGTACCATAACGGCTACTGTTTTGTTAGGGTGTCTTGTGAAAAGCCTCGTAGCGTCCCTATGCAGTCACACCTCGGAAGTGTTGATGTGCGTGGTTGGGTGCAAAGTTCCTTTGAACTTTTACGCGACTGGTGGGTAAAGGGCGAAACCTCTGCAGAGTGTATAATCTATCATGATAGCCTTGCTCAGGGTCACGAGCGGCCTGGATCCTTTTTGATTAGAAGTTGATGTTTATTATTTTTTAATGTTCACTTCTACTATATTAATTGGGTTACAACTGGGATTCATGTAAAGGTAGAGATTATGATGATGTTAAAATGAAACAACTAAAATTGCTAATGCAGTACAGCCGTGTCAAGCCTTTCTTTTAAGCCTTCATTATCCGTGTTGTACTTGCTAAGTAAGACATTTAATTACACTTGCTATTCAACAAAATCCCGGATGGGTAACAGATGGATTAGATGGTACCGCTGCTGTTGAATTTCCTGAGGATCTGCCATTCTACTAGCTGTGCTCAACCAGTCGGTGTCCCCGTGGGTTATGGTTATCGGCTTCGTTTTCGTTTAGAGAGAGTTAATAATGAGACTTCCGCTGTGTTATTCAATTATTTGAGACAAACTCTGATGTAAAACCATTTTATTCGAGCATATGTACTCTGTTTATCATATTTGTTAACTATATGTGTTCTGTGGACTTCCTGGGCACACATATGGTAGCACTCGGGTTTCTGTGTAAATCCGAGTGTGACAGATTGGTATCAGAGCCGTGCCGACTGTAGGAACGCAGCCTAGTTAGAACGGTTGATAAATCATTAGGAGACCACCATGATTTTGTTTCAGATCATTTAGTTATGTTTCTTTCAAAACCAGTGCTGTCGAGTCTTGTGTGAATCATGTCTCTGGGTGCTTGATTTTGTTGTTCTTATGCTTATGTTTGATTTGGATTTTTGTAATGATTGTGATGGTCATAGACGCGAGTCTATCTCCATCTAGATATAGGACTAAGGATTAAGGAATATTAATGAATAAATAGTTGGGTTATCTATCTCCTTTGCACTTCCTCTGTCTTACCCTCTATGTCTCTGAATCATATCCCTCCAAGTACTGCTATCTTCTTATGCACCATCTGCAAGCATGGGTTATCTATTACCGATTGATAGGAATACTGATGGGAGATATCTTGCTATGGTAGATGGTTAACACCAGAGGCAACCCCGGTGGCAGTGGAAGCAACCAGAATCAGAACCCACCACCTCCACCACCGCCACTCACCATGGAGCAGATGATGCAGATGCAACTCCAGCTGACACAGCAGATGGCGCAAACCATAGCACTGATGCAGCAGAATCAGCAGAACCCGCTTCAACAGCACCACGTGCAGCCCAGAGATAAAAGGGGCGAGTTTATGAAGGGACGCCCTCCTACCTTCAACAAGTCTAGTGACCCAATGCAAGCAGAGGACTGGCTCAAGGCAGTGGAAAGGCAGCTGGACATCGCACAGTGCAATGACAGGGAGAAGGTGTTATATGGAAGTGGACAGCTCCAGGGAGCAGCTTTGGATTGGTGGGATGCGTACCAATATGCTCACCCCAATCGTGATCAGATCACTTGGTAGGAGTTCCGCGACAGCTTCCGCTCTCACCACGTGCCGGAAGCGCTGATGACCTTGAAGAAGAAGGAGTTCCTAGCATTGAAGCAGGAAGGTATGAGTGTCACCGCTTATCGTGACAAGTTCGTTGAGTTGGCCCGTTATGCTCCAGAGGACGTGAATACTGATAGGAAGAAGCAGACCCGATTCCGAGATGGCCTGCATGATGCACTCCAGTACCAGCTCCTGTGCTCCAAGTTCGCCACTTTTCAAGAACTGGTGGATAGCGCACTACAGCTGGAGCACAAGCACCGCGAGATGGAGGAAAAGAAGAGGAAGCTTCAAGGCCCACCGTTAGGAAGCAATGTTCGCCCCCGCTTCAATCCTCAGCAAGGAAACCAGCAGATGGTGACTCCACAGCGTTTCCAGGGACAGCCCGGTTCGATGAACCGCAACCAGTATCAGCAACGTCCCCAGTACCAGCAACATCCCCAGTACCTCCCAGCACCACCTCAGCAGCGTCTTCAGAACCAGCCACAGAATGGTCCTGTCCAATGCCCCAACCCGGCGAACAATGCACCTACGGCTCCGAGGTGTTTTGGTTGTGGTGAGCTAGGACACTATGCCAGCGCTTGTCCTCGCAAGGCTCAGAACGCCGTTGGTCAGAACAACAATCAGAGGGTTGGACAACCGCAGAACCAGAACGGGAATCAGCAGCAGAACCCAGCGAGAGGCAAGGTCAACCACATGGGTGCAGAAACCGCAGAAGGAGCACCGGATGTCGTTGTGGGTACGTTCCCTGTCAACTCGACTCTCGCAACTGTTTTGTTTGATACTGGAGCTTCGCATGCTTTCATATCTGCTGCTTTCGTGAAAAAGAACATGATGATCTTGCAACCTATGGGGAACCCCATGGTAGTTAGTTCACCCGGGGGAGAACAGCGTGCCACTTTACGTTGCCCCTGTATCACCATCACAATAAGGGGGGTAGACTTTGTGGTGAACCCGATAGTCCTAGAAACCCTTGGGTTTGACTTGATTCTGGGTATGAGCTGGTTAGCCAGATATGATGGGGTGATTCAATGTTCCAAAAGAGCAGTGCAGCTGACCGCAAAGACGGGTGTGACAACATCCGAATCTCGAGGACGAGATTCATCTTAAGGGGGGTAGGTTTGTAACACCCAAAAATGGCCTATTTAAAATTTTTAGTAATTTATTGCCTTTTTTAATTTGTTAATATTTAATATAGGTTAAATGAATTATTTATGAATATTAAAATTTAATATAAGTGTACAAACAATTTTTGTTACATTCATGCTGCTGCATTTATTTTAGTATTGCTTGTGATTCAAACGAAAATTTAAATTTATTTCAATTCAAATTTGAATCACCTTGTTTGGAGTACTAGAAAAGTTGTTTTGGCCGAGTCCGCTTTTGCTCCTCAAACTCCCACCTTGGTCCGCTTTAACCCCCTTCTCTCTTCTCCTCAAACCGGCCCACGCCTCCCTCCACCTAGGCTCTTTTCCCCCGCTCGGCCCAGCACTCCCCTGCCTCCAGCCCAGCTCGCCGCCCCACCCCCCCCCCCCGCTCTCCACTTGGGCCTTCGCCTCCCGATCGGCCCACCGCTTCCCACACCGGCCCAGCCCCGCAGCGCCCTCTCCCTCTCTCACTGGCACGCGGGGCCCGCGTGTCAGCATCACCTCCCTCCTCTCGCCCGACGCCCCCTTCCTCCCTAGCGCATTTAGCGCCGCTCTCGCCGGCCAACCCCATCCTGCCCCGCGCCTGGTGGGCCCTCCACGAAGCTTCGCCGAAGCTCGCTCGCCCTCGCCTTCCCTCCCGAGCAGCGCCCGAGCAAGGCAAGTAGCTCCCCCTTAGGAAACCCCCCCCCCCCCCCGATCGCTGGTCGTCGCCGATCTTCGCGATTCGCCCGCCAAGCACCCCCTCCCGAGCCTATTTAAGCAGCCCCCGCAGCTCCACAACCCCCACCAAGCACTCCCACTGAGCCATGAACCCAGGAAGGCCCTTCTCGCCCCACTCAGCGCCGCCGCCCTCAAGCACCATCGCCCGCCCTCGTCGGCCCTCGTCGTCAACACTCCGCCGCCAAATTGGACCGCCCAGGTGAGCGCACCATCCCCTCCTGATGCTCGCAAGCCACTCCACGCCTAGGACCGTGCACCATAGCGGCCCCCCCCAATCCTCGCTGGCAAAAGTCTGCCGCGGATAACAGTCGGTGGCCGCCACCGACGCACAACCCTCGACTTGAGCCACCCAGCTAGACTCGCCACGCCTCCCTGAGCCCATAGGGCCAAAGCCCGCAGCAAATGGGGCACCCTAGCTCGATCTAGGCCCTACTCCGGTGAGCCCCCGTCGCGGACGCGAGCGGCGCCGCCGCGAGCTGTGTGCCGCCGGCGACCAATCACCCCCAACCAACCCTGGCCGTCCAGATCTAATCCAATGGCTCACACCACTTCCCACCCCGAGTCAAACCCCCAGCGTACCGGTCAGCGTGCCGAATTTGCAAAAGAGCCCCTGCAAGATTAGAATTCAACTCGCGGTCCATGTTAGTTCTAAAAATATTTACATCCATGCCCTTGGTTTTAAAAAAAAACCTGCCCTTTTAGAAATAGAACCCGCAGTCCTAGCTAGGTGTTTTTACACGTAGGCCCCTAAGTTTTAACGCATAATTATGTTTTAGCCCCTAGTTCTTCTCAAAGAAGCCCCTAGAACTTTTTAAAAATTCCCAGCAGGTCCCTAGAACATAGAAAACCCATATCTTTTTCGTTTTAGCTCCGATTAGTGTGATTTTCGCGCTCATGTGTTCGTAGAGGAGCGTAGATTATTTCTAGAACCTTTATTTGTACTGTTTCTATTGTTTGGTGTACTGTTCTAATAGAATATTATTTGTTTGCATGTATTGGTTTGCGTGCTCGTTTGTATGGTGATTCGTGTCCAGTCGGTGAGCCTTTCGCGTTGGACTTCGAGTACGAGGACTTTCCGGAGCAGGACTCACAGCAGCAGGAGTAGCCGCCCTTCGAGGAAGGCAAGTTATAGCACGGACAATCCTTGCTACCTACCCACTTGTATTAAATTATTTCATACATGCATGTGTCTAATTTGATGAACCATTAAGGCTGTACCTATTCTTGTTATCCTATCATTGTTACCTTGCGATTGTTGCATGTGGGTAGAATCTTTGTTATGCGCAGCTACTGTCACTATTTTTAAATTGTTAATTATGACATAATGGTTCACTTCAATATTAATGATAAAACTTGATTTTTAGCAACATGGTTTAGGGAACTAGAGCATGTGATGTGTGCTTTGCTCTAGTGTCTCTCCGTAAGGTCCGGTTCTTAAAGCAGCAACCCAGGAGCATGTCGCCACCGCTAGAACTATTATGGCTCTGGTCTTGGTCAAGTAGCTTGTACGGCTCTAGCTTGTCAGCGGCCAATGGCGTTATGGGAAGCATGGGTGAGAGTATGTCTTGATCCACCGAGGACGGATTATCCGTTGGCTATGTCTCGTTAGGCACAGTCCCATGCTGGGAGCCCTCGAGTTGGAGCTCCACACGTTGCGCATTGGTTGGCTTGCGTAGCCCGCGCTTTGGACGCCATTGACCCCTCACGTTGCGCCCTGAGGGTCATTCAATCTCGGTGCCTGGGCCATACTGCGTGTGTTGTACCATAATCGGCCACTGTCTTGTTAGGGTGTCTTGTGAAAAACCTCGTGGCGTCCCTATGCAATCACAACTCGGAAGTGTTGATGTGCGTGGTTGGGTGCAAAGTTCTTTTGAACTTTTACGCGACTGGTGGGTAAAGGGCGAAACCTCTGCAGAGTGTAAAATCTATCATGATAGCCTTGCTCAGGGTCATGAGCGGCCTGGATCCTTTGTTATTAGAACTTGATGTTTATTTATGCTTAATGACACTTACACTTTATTAATTGGGTTGCTTCATTTGTAGTAACTTGGATAATGATAAAATGAACCAACTAAAAGTGCTAATGCAGTTGAGCCATGTCTAGCCTTTCTTCGAGCCTTCATACACCCGTGCTATACTTGCTAAGTAATTGTTTACTTACAATTGTCATGTTATTCAACAAAATTCCGGATGGGTAAACAGATTAGGCTGGGCATGATTTTGCTGCTGAGTTTCCCGAAGATTTACCGTACTATTGAGTTGTGGTCTCCCAGTCAGAGTCCCTGTGGATTGCGGCTCCATTAGTTTGAGATTTTATTAGTCTTTCGCTGTATTTGGTTAGTTTATTTATGATGCACTCTGATGTAAAACTTTATTAAATGAAGAATTTACTCAAGCATATGTTCTCTGATTATCATATTTGTTCGCTATATGTGTACTATGACTTCCTGGGCACACATATGGCTGCATTCGGATTTTTGTGAAAATCCGGGTGTTCTAGATTGGTATCAGAGCCGTACTGACTGTAGGATCGCAGCCTACTTAGTACGGTTGAATTAAACCTTAGGAGACCACCATGATCATGTGTTATATGTCGTCTAGTCTCACTTTTTCAAAACTCAAATCTAGTCGAGTCTTGCATGAATAATGTCTCTAGGTGCTTGAAATGATTGTCATTATGCTTATGCCTGATTTGGATTTTTGTAATGATTGTGATGGGCGTAGATGCAAGTCTACTACCATCTAGATGCAGGACTAAGGTTTAAGGACTTTAGTGATTAAATAGAGGGGGCTATTCATTTCTCTTGCTCTTTTTCTATTAAGCCCTCCATCATAACCAGCTAGTAATCATTTGAAGACACCAACGAAATTTTTATGAAATTTATTTATTGATGATAGATGGTGAACACAAGGAGCAAGCCCGGTGCCAGCGGACTGCCGCCACCACCTCCCACCATTGAGCAGATGATGCTCATGCAGACCCAGCTGATGCAGCAGATGGCTCAGACGATGGCGATGATGTAGCAGAACCAGCAGAATCCGCCACAACACAACATGCTGCCCCGTGACACGAGGGGTGAATTCCTAAAGGGACGTCCTCCTACCTTCAGCAAAGCCACCGACCCTCTGTAGGCTGATGATTGGCCCAAGGCGGTGGAGAGGCAGCTTGACATCGCCCAGTGCAACGACCGGGAGAAGGTGTTGTACGCCGGAGGACAGCTCCAGGGACCGGCACTGAACTGGTGGGACTCATACCAGTACGCTCATGTCGACCATACTTAGATCACCTGGCAGGAGTTCCGCAGCAGTTTCCGCTCCCACCACGTGCCAGAAGCTCTGATGACCCTGAAGAAGAAGGAGTTCTAGCACTGAAGCAGGAAGGGATGAGTCTCACCGCCTACCGTGACAAGTTCATCGAGTTGGCCCGTTATGCTCCTGAGGACGTGGACACCGACAAGAAGAAGCAGTCCAGGTTCCGTGACGGCTTGCAGGATGCACTTCAGTACCAGCTGATGTGCACCAGGTTCCACAACTTCTAGGAACTGGTGGACGGTGCCTTGATGCTGGAACACAAGTGCCGTGAGATGGAGGAGAAGAAGAGGAAGTTATAGGGCCAGCAGATCGGGAGCAGCAGTCGCCCCCGTTTCATTCCTCCACAGGGCAGTCAGCAGATGGGGAGCCAGCAGCGCTTCCAGAGTCAGCCCGGCCCGTTCAACCGTGGCCAGTATCAGCAGCGCCCCCAGTACCCTCAGGTGCCACAGCAGCAGTGTCCTCAGAACCAGCTGCATAATGTCCCAGCTCAGCGCCACCAGACGCAGCAAGGTCCTATCCAGCGCCCCAACCCCGCCAACAAAGCACCAGCAGATCCGAGGGTGTGCTTCAACTGTGGGGAGACTAGGCATTATGCTCACTACTATCCCCCACAAGACTCAGAACGCCCCCGGCCAGATCAACAACCAGCAGCAGGCAGGCCGAGAACCGCAGAACCCCACCAGAGGCAAGGTCAACCATATGGGCGCAGAGACCACAGAGAAGGCTACTAACGTGGTTGTGGGTACGTTCCTTATCAATTCGACCCCCGCAACTGTTTTATTCGATTCCGGAGCTTTGCATGCTTTCATCTCTGCTGCATTTGTACAAAAGAATATGTTGACTCTACAACCTATGGGAAACCCCATGCTAGTTAGCTCACCTGGAGGAGAACAACGGGCTAATCTACGTTGCTCCAAGGTCATCATTTGAATAAGGGGGGTAGATTTTGAGGTGTACCCCATAGTCCTGAATTCTGTTGGGTTTGATCTGATCCTAGGAATGAGTTGGCTAGCCAAGTATGGTGCTGTGATCCAATGTGCCAGGAGAGCGGTACAGCTGATAGCCAAGGGTGGAGAAAAGGTGGAGTTCCAGGCAGTCACGTCCTCAGAACAGAGCCAAGTCAATCAAGCTGAGGGTGAAGTTCCTGAAGACATCACGGTGGTGAGCGAGTTCCCGGACGTACTTCTAGATGAGGTTCCAGGTATGCCCCCGGAACGTGAAGTTGAATTCGTTATTGAACTAAAACCTGGCACTGCACCTATAGCTAAAATGCCATATAGAATAGGAGTGAAGGAGCTGGAGAAACTGAAGGAGGAATTAAGCTCCTTGCTAGCCAAGGGGTATATTCGTCCTAGTGCTTCACCATGGGGAGCACCAGTGTCGTTCGTGGACAAGAAGGATGGGACACAGAGGATGTGTGTGGACTATCGAGCCCTCAATGAAGTGACCGTCAAGAACAAGTACCTGCTGCCAAGGATCGATGATTTGTTCGATCAACTAAAGGGAGCTTGTGTGTTCTCTAAGATAGACCTTCGATCGGGTTATCATCAGATGAGGATCCGATCGTCGGACATACCCAAGACGGCTTTCACTACTTGGTACGGGTTGTACGAGTTCACGGTTATGTCCTTTGGACAGACCAATACTCCTGCATACTTCATGTACTTGATGAATAGTGTATTCATGGACTACCTGGACAAGTTTGTGGTGGTGTTCATTGATGACATTTTGGTCTTCTCCAAGAATGAAGAGGAACATGAAGAGCATTTGAGGATGGTGATGCAGAGACTCCGGGAACATCAGCTATATGCCACGTTGAGCAAGTGTGAGTTCTGGTTGAAGGAAGTGGCATTCTTGGGACACATGCTATCCAATGGAGGAGTAGCAGTTGACCCGAAGAAGGTTAATGATGTGTTGAGCTGGAACTCGCCTCGGGATGTCCGGATATTATAGGTGGTTCATCGAAGGATTCTCCAAGATTGCTAAACCCATGACGGCATTATTGGAGAAGAATGCCAAGTTTGTCTGGATAGAGGAGTGCCAGACCAGCTTCGAAGAGTTGAAGAAGAGGCTGACAACAGCACCTCTGCTGATATTGCCCGACAAAGCCAAGAGCTTCTCCATCTACTACGATGCATCCCATCTAGGACTGGGGTGTGTACTCATGCAGGAAGGGAGAGTCGTGGCATATGCATCAAAATAGTTGCGGAAGCATGAGCAGAACTATCCGACACATGATCTGGAGTTGGCAGCTGTGGTGCATGCTCTGAAGATTTGGAGGCATTACTTGATTGGGCACAAGTGTGACATCTAAACCGATCATAAGAGCCTGAAGTATGTCTTCACTCAATCAGAGCTGAATATGAGGCAACGGCGATGGTTGGAGTTGACCAAGGACTATGATCTGGAGATCCACTACCACCCAGGGAAGGCTCACTTGGTGGCAGATGCTCTGAGCCGGAGAAGCTATGTGAACAAGGTCACCGGACACTGTCTACCGGAAGAACTCAGCCGGGAGTTTGAGAAGATGAGTCTGGGGTTCGTGACTAGCATCACAGAGATAACCGTAGAACCGACTCTTGAACAGGAGATCCGAAAAGGGCAGCTTGGTGATGAAAAGATCAAGGAGATCATGGAGAATGTTGCCCTGGGAAAGGCCCTTGGATTTCGAGTGGATGAACGGGAACCTTGTGGCACGGGAAGAGGATATGTGTGCCCGATATAGCGTAGATCAAGGACACGATCCTGAGAGAAGCGCATGATTCGGCATACTCGATCCACCCAGGGAGCACCAAGATGTACCAAGACATCAAGGAAAGATTCTGGTGGTACAGATTGAAAAGTGATGTGGCAACACATGTGGCACTATGTGACACTTGTAAGAGAGTTAAGGCTGAACATCAGAGGCCAGTCGGATTACTCCATCCCCTAAAGATACCGGAATGGAAATGGGAAGAAGTTGGTATGGACTTCATAACGGGTCTACCTCGCACACAGCGAGGATTTGACTCCATCTGGGTGATTGTGGACCGCTTGACCAAAGTGGCACACTTTCTTCCAGTGAAGACCACCTACACCGGAGCCAGACTGGCAGAGCTATACATGGAGAGGATTGTGTGCTTGCATGGAGTGCCCAAGAGGATAGTGTCTGACCGTGGTACTCAGTTCACTTCACACTTCTGACAGAAGCTGCATGAGTCTATGGACACTAAGTTGCAGTTTAGTTCAGCTTACCACCCCAGACAGATGGGCAGACAGAGTGGACTAATCAGATTCTAGAGGACATGTTGAGCGCATGTGCACTGCAGTATGGTGTTAGCTAGGACAAGAGTTTAGCCTATGTGGAATTCTCGAACAACAACAGCTATCAGAAGAGTCTGCAGATGGCAGCGTTCGAGGCTTTGTATGGCAGGAAGTGCAGAACACCACTGTTCTGGAATCAGACTGGAGAGAGTCAAGTATTTGGGCCTGAGATACTCGGAGATGCAGAACGCCAAGTGCAAGTGATTAGGAAGAACTTGAAGGTGGCACAGTCCAGGCAGAAGAGATATGCTGATGTCAAACGGAGGGATCTCAGTTTTACAGTTGGAGATTTTGTGTACCCCAAGGTGTCTCCAATGAGGGGCGTGAAGAGGTTCAATGTCAATGGCAAGTTAGCACCTCGATACATCGGACCTTTCCAGATACTTGAAAGGAAAGGTGAAGTGGCATATCAGTTGGGACTACCCGAGAGATTGGCCGGAGTGCACGATGTGTTCCATGTGTCTCAACTGAAGAAATGTTTGCGGGTGCCCGAAGAGCAGATCCCGATATATGAGCTGAATGTGCAAGAGGATCTCACTTATGAGGAGTATCCAGTCAGGATTCTGGAGGTATCTGAGAGGGTGACAAGAAACGAGGTCATCCGGATGTGCAAGGTACAGTGGAGCCGACACTCGGAGGATGAAGCAACTTGGGAACGGGAAGAAGATCTCAAGACCGAGTACCCGCAGCTCTTCGCATCTAAATCCGAATCTCGAGGACGAGATTCATCTTAAGGGGGTAGGTTTGTAACACCCAAAAATGGCTTATTTAAAATTTTTTGTAATTTATTGCCTTTTTTTAATTTGTTCATATTTAATATAGGTTAAATGAATTATTTATGAATATTAAAATTTAATATAAGTGTACAAACAATTTTTGTTACATTCATGCTGCTGCATTTATTTTTGTATTGCTTGTGATTCAAACGAGAATTTAAATTTATTTAAATTCAAATTTGAATCACCTTGTTTGGAGTCCTAGAAAAGTTGTTTTGGCCGAGTCCGCTTTTGCTCCTCAAACTCCCACCTTGCTCCGCTTTAACCCCCTTCTCTCTTCTCCCCAAACCGGCCCACGCCTCCCTCCACCTGGACTCTTTTCCCCCACTCGGCCCAACACTCCCCTGCCTCCAGCCCAGCTCTCCCCCCCCCCCCCCCCCCCGCTCTCCACTTGGGCCTTCGCCTCCCGATCGGCCCACCGCTTCCCACACCGGCCCAGCCCCGCAGCGCCCTCTCCCTCTCTCACTGGCACGCGGGGCCCGCGTGTCAGTATCACCTCCCTCCTCTCGCCCGACGCCCCCCTTCCTCCCCAGCGCATTTAGCGCCGCTATCGCCGGCCATCCCTGTCCTGCCCCGCGCCTAGTGGGCTGTAACGCCCATAAAAATTTACCCTAATTAAATCGCGCGTTATAATTTTTTTCAAATTTCTTTACCGCCGAGCTCCCGGAAATCCAGGCCGAGTCTTCCCCGACACCCGAATCTTTTCCCTCGTTTTTCGCCCGCTTTTCATTCTCGGGTCGCCCGCCCGCGGGTCGGCTGCCGGCCGACCGTCGCCGGGAATCCCACCTCGGATCCCTTTTCCCCTCCCCTTCTCCTTCTTTCCCCAATTTCCTTTTTCTCTTTTCTTTTTTCCTCTCTTTTCTCCTTCCTTTTGTCCCTTCTTATTCCTTCCCTCTTCTACCAGTCGAGCCACCTCCTCCCCGGCGTTGTCCTCTGCTCACCGCCTTCCCGTGCCGCCCGGCCGCCCCGCTTCCCTCTAGCCCATCGACACGCACCCCGGCTGCCCAGCCGAGCTTCCGCGCACGCGAGCACCAGCCCCGTCGCGCGCGTTCCGCCGCTGCCACGCCGCTGCCGTCGACCTCATCGCTGTGGCCTCTGTACGCGCACCGCCCCACGTGGATGTGCTCAGCTTACCGCGCACACATCACTGGCCACGTGCACGCGCATTGCCGGCGCTAGGCCATCGCACCGCTCGCCCGAGCACAGCACCCCCCTGCTCCGCCGCGCCGCCCGCCGTTGCGCTGGCAGGGTGAGCACGCACGCCGCGTCCCGCCGAAGTAAGCCACGACAAAGAACAGTGACCCGCGGCCCACCTCAACACCTCCCCCATCGCCAAGACCCCCCTTTTCCTCGGCCGCAATCCCCGTCGGTGCCATTACTCCGGCCACCGACGACCTCGTCATCGACCCACCACCTCAAGACCACGCTGCACCTATAAATTGGACCTTCGGCCACCCCTTCACCACCACTTGCTCGCACGACCTCCAATTTCCCCTCCCGTGTGACGCAACACCCTCACCACCGCCATCCATTGCCGCCGCCGCCCTCCTCCGAGGGTAGCCCTCCCCGCTGCATCCCCGCTCTAGGTAAGGACATGGACAAACTCCCCACGGCGCCCTCTCCCTTACCCCTCACTCCCCAGCCGCTCTCATGCGCCGGGCCGCCGGATCCCCGTCGCCGCCGGTCGCCTCCTCTGCCCCTCCCCCTCTCTGCTCTGTTCGGCTGGGGAAGAAATGGCATTTTGCCCATAACCTTCTCAAATGTGACCTCTTCTCCTTCATCTTCCGTCCATTTCCGTTCTTCTTCCGTGAGATCGGCAAATAAAACTTTTCCCTGTTTCTTTTCTTTTATTTATTGTATGTGCTTGTTTGTGCACCGTAGACCAAGTCGAGGAAGCGCCCGAGCGAGAGCAGTGCTGCGAGCAGGAGCCCGAAGGCCAGTACCCCGAGCAGGACTCCCGGAAGGCTTCGAGAACGGCAAGTTCAATCTTACCCTTTGATGCATATTTATCCAAGTTTTATAAATGCAACCCACTGGCCTGTTTTATAAAACTTGCATGTTTGTTGCTAAACCATTTGTGTGTGAGTTGTTCCTTTATTACTACAAATATTCCTTGATAACCTAGATTAATTTCCAAATATTTTAGTTAGGAATTAATCATTGTTAAAATGCCGCTTAGGACAAAGTTACCTTTTGAAAATAAATACTATCCATTAAATATCTAGTAAAATATGAGAATGATGCTTTTAAAAGAAATGGGTTTAAATGATAAAAATTAGGAGATAAGTCGGACGGTGTTTCCTGTGTGAAATACCAAGGTGGGCTCGTGCCTGTGTGGCTGAGCATGGTGGGAGAAGTCCGACTTGTCATTAGAAGGATGAGTTGATGTGTCATCTTGCCTAACCCAAATATCGGTACCTCCACTCGACCGTTGTATGTGGCAACGGCTTGGCATAAATCCCACTAGTTGAACTAGTAGTTATCGGGTGTGCTAGTGAGCAACAGAGGACCATGGAGACGGGTATAAGTTCTTGGTGACCCCTGGGTAGGTTGCTGACCCCTGGTTGCCTCTGTGATGACTTATCAGTTTAGCTAAGGTGGGTAATGGCCTCGATAGGATCTGCACTGAACTAAGGTGTCCATGTTGTGGTACCCTACTTGTGGTTGTATACACCTCTGCAGAGTTGAAACCTATCCGGATAGCCGTGTCCACGGTATTGGACGAGTTACGGCATGGTCACTTCACGAATCCTTTAACCAAGTTTGTTTTCGGTTATGAGTAAAGTCTCTTGGTGTGAGTTGTCTTGGGAAGTGTTAGTGGTGCCTAAGACGAACAGGGAGTCCAGTAGCACCGATTTGGGATTTACGAATTATTTAAATTATGATGCTTTATGATTAGATTGCTTTACAGAGCTTTTATAAAATGAACCCCTACATGTGGCATTTCCGCAAATAAACCAATAGCCTATCCTTGATGTTTATCCTTGCATGCTTCTGTTGTAATCCCCTCCGTGGGTTTGGTTGGACTTGCTGAGTACGTATGTACTCACCCTTGCTTGTTTTTCAGAAGAGGACCCGGACTTCGTTCCCGAAGACGTCGAGTAGGAGTTACGTTCTGCACCCAGTCTTGCCTGTGCGTTAGGGCCATCCGCTTGAAGAACCGCATGGCGTAGCTCTCTGATGACGCTTTGATTAGTTGTACCGTTTGGTTTCTAGTTTTTATCCTCGCGTTAGTGGCGCGTCTGTACCCACTGCCGCGTAGGTTTAATAAATGTGAATCAGCCTCCTGGGACTGATATTTGTATCACATTTAAGTCTTCTCATTTGAGGGGACGCTTCATGGGCCCTCCACGAAGCTTCACCGAAGCTCGCTCGCCCTCACCTTCCCTCCCGAGCAGCGCCCGAGCAAGGCAAGTAGCTCCCCCTTAAGAAACCCCCCCCCCCCGATCGCCGGCCATCGCCGATCTCCGCGATTTGCCCGCCAAGCACCCCCTCCCGAGACTATTTAAGCAGCCCCCGCAGCTCCACAACCCCCACCAAGCACTCCCACCGAGCCATCAACCCAGCAAGGCCCTTCTCGCCCCACTCAGCGCCGCCGCCCTCAAGCACCGCCGCCCGCCCTCGTCGGTCCTCGTCGTCGACACTCCGCCGCCAAATTGGACCGCCCAGGTGAGTGCGCCATCCCCTCCTGATGCTCGCAAGCCACTCCACGCCAAGGATCGTGCACCATAGCGCCCCCCCATCCTCGCTGGCGAAACTCCGCCGCGGATCAAAGTCGGTGGCCGCCACCGACACACAACCCTCAACTTGAGCCACCCAGCTAGACTCGCCATGCCTCCCTGAGCCCGTAGAGCCAAAGCCCGCAGCAAATGGGGCACCCTAGCTCGATCTAGGCCCTACTCCGGCGAGCCCCCGCCGCGGACGCGAGCGGCGCCGCCTCGAGCTGTCTGCCGCCGGCAACCAATCACCCCCAACCAACCCTGGTCATCCAGATCTAATCCAACGGCTCACACCACTTCCCACCCCGAGTCAAACCCCCAGCGTACCGGTCAGCACGCCGAATTTGCAAAAGAGCCCCTGCAAGATTAGAATTCAACCCACGGTCCATGTTAGTTCTAAAAATATTTACATCCATGCCCTTGGTTTTCAAAAAAAACCCTGCCCTTTTAGAAATAGAACCCGCAGTCCTAGCTAGGTGTTTTTACATATAGGCCCCTGAGTTTTAACGCATAATTATGTTTTAGCCCCTGGTTCTTCTCAAATAAGCCCCTAGAACTTTTTAAAAATTGCCAGCAGGTCCCTAGAACATACAAAACCCATATCTTTTTCGTTTTAGCTCCGATTAGTGTGATTTTCGCGCTCATGTGTTCGTAGTGGAGCGTAGATTATTTCTAGAACCTTTATTTGTACTGTTTCTATTGTTTGGTGTACTGTTCTAATAGAATATTATTTGTTTGCATGTATTGGTTTGCGTGCTCGTTTGTATGGTGATTCGTGTCCAGTCGGTGAGCCTTTCGCATTGGACTTTGAGTACGAGGACTTTCCGGAGCAGAACTCACAGCAGCAGGAGTAGCCGCCCTTCAAGGAAGGCAAGTTATAGCACGGACAATCCTTGCTACCTACCCACTTGTATTAAATTATTTCATACATGCATGTGTCTAATTTGATGAACCATTAAGGCTGTACCTATTCTTGTTATCCTATCATTGTTACCTTGCGATTGTTGCATGTGGGTAGAATCTTTGCTATGCGCAGCTACTGTCACTATTTTTAAATTGTTAATTATGACATAATTGTTCACTTCAATATTAATGATAAAACTTGCTTTTTAGCAACATGGTTTAGGGAACTAGAGCATGTGATGTGTGCTTTACTCTAGTGTCTCTCCGTAAGGTCCGGTTCTTAATGCAGCAACCCAGGAGCATGTCGCCACTGCTAGAACTATTATGGCTCTGGTCTTTGTCAAGTAGCTTGTACGGCTCTAGCTTGTCAGTGGTTACCGTCGGGGCCAACGGCGTTATGGGAAGCATGGGTGAGAGTATGTCTTGATCCACCGAGGACGGATTATCCGTTGGCTACGTCTCATTAGGCACAGTCCCGTGCTGGGAGCCCTCGAGTTGGAGCTCCACACGTTGCGCATTGGTTGGCTTGCGTAGCCCGCGCTCTGGACGCCATTGACCCCCTCACGTTGCGCCCTGAGGGTCAGTCAATCTCGGTGCCTGGGCCATACTGCGTGTGTTGTACCATAATCGGCCACTGTCTTGTTAGGGTGTCTTGTGAAAAACCTCGTAGCATCCCTATGCAATCACAACTCGGAAGTGTTGATGTGCGTGGTTGGGTGCAAAGTTCTTTTGAACTTTTACGCGACTGGTGGGTAAAGGGCGAAACCTCTGTAGAGTGTAAAATCTATCATGATAGCCTTGCTCAGGGTCACGAGCGGCCTGGATCCTTTTTTATTAGAACTTGATGTTTATTTATGCTTAATGACACTTACACTTTATTAATTGGGTTGCAACTGGGATTCCATTCATTTGTAGTAACTTGGATAATGATAAAATGAACCAACTAAAAGTGCTAATGCAGTTGAGCCGTGTCTAGCCTTTCTTCGAGCCTTCATACACCCGTGCTATACTTGCTAAGTAATTGTTTACTTATAATTGTCATTTTATTCAACAAAATCCCGGATGGGTAAACAGATTGGGCTGGGCATGATTCTGCTGCTGAGTTTCCCGAAGATTTACCGTACTATTGAGCTGTGGTCTCCTAGTCAGAGTCCCTGTGGATTGCGGCTCCATTAGTTTGAGAGTTTATTAGTCTTCCGTTGTTTTTGGTTAGTTTATTTATGATGCACTCTGATGTAAAACTTTATTAAATAAAGAATTTATTCAAGCATATGTTCTCTGATTATCATATTTGTTTGCTATATGTGTACTATGACTTCCTGGACACACATATGGCCGCATTCGGGTTTTTGTGAAAATCCGGGTGTGACAGGACGGAACGCAATAAACGATGTTGGAGACGAAGTATGACATGGCACTTAATTTGCAACGCCTGACTTGGACGGACCTTCAGCGGTCGCGTGAAGCACTTCCAAAAACCTTATTTATCCTTTGTCGGTGCAGGGTCATAAAGGACGGGTGGTTCCAAAAATCTCTCCCGCTCGCTAGTGCACGCCAACGCAACAGAATGATGTGCACTACGACGGCGACGCAGCAGTGAGAAAGAGGCAATTTCTAGTCTACTTTGCATCTTTTCAATGAGTTAGTCTGTATTTATATGGAGAAAACCCCCACACCCTTATCTATTAGTAGTATAGTACGCGTGCCCGAGTGCCCGATGTAATACAGAGGCTATGTTTGCCGAGTGCCCGATGTAATACACTCGACAAAGATGCAGACACTCGGCCTATACGAGGTTTCCCGTAGTGACGTATTAATAGATGGAGTACCTTCTCCAACCCTAATGAACCTTTGACAATTATTTAACGGTTTCAACCTACTCCCAGTCATTTCATCTTCATTATGCCACGTACATTGCAGTGTCTCTTGAAGTGTCCACTATTTCATTTGCCTTCAATATATATAAATGCTAGGACCCGTTAAATAGTGTTTTGTATGAAAAAGCAGTAGAAGAAAGAGAGTTCCATACAATCAAGATGAAGGGGCTGCTCGTTCACTTATTGGTATCAAAACTAATACTATAGGGAATATGAGGCATCGGGAGAGGTACAGAGGCCAGATTTTCATCTTCTTGAGACATGGAAGACTCGAGATAAACGTAACTACCCAGAATCTTACACCTCTCCGCATACATTGTGGTTCTCATGCATGTTCTACCCTGCAGTTGCTCTAGGCCGGTTTTGTCTTGGCTGGACCTGAACTGTAGGGTTGAAGCCATGGCAGCCGTCCTCTTGCCAATCCTGAGCAAAGAAAAAGAAGACCGAAACGAAGGTATCAAAACTAGAGGCGATCCCGTGCAGTTGCGCGGGCTAGCAAATTGACCTCAGATATCTCACAAAATAGTAGAATACATCAAATGTGTTCGAATTCCGAAATACAGGTGTGAGACATCTCCAAGTAGAATTTTCGGATTAATTATATTTTACAATCTTTTAATCATAATAAAATACAACGTGTTCCAAATGAAAAATACTTCTTCAATCCTTGGTGCTGGCAAGGCAATCGAAATATTTGTAAGAAAAAACATATGGCAAATTTAAATCACTGCAGCGAAAAAGATAAGTAGGGTAAATGTCAACAAAAAAGAATAAGCACATAAAAGATGAAATTGCAATGGAGGTGAGGAAACTACGGTATCTGCAATTCTCTGCTCATGTATCAACAAAATGTAATTAAGTATTTTTTGAAATAACAACATATCCTTGGTAAACAACAAAAGATAGTTTGCTGTAGTTAGGTAACACTACCAGAGATACTCACATCCGCACCGGTCGGGAACGGGCTTTAAGGGTGGCACCTTTAGCACCGGGTTAAATAAGGTTAATTAACCGGTGAGCACCGGGTTAAATAAGGTCAATTAAGCATTTTTTGAAATAACAACATATCCTTGATAAACAACAAAAGATGGTTTGCTGTAGTTAGGTAACACTACCAGAGATACTCACATCCGCACCGGTTGGGAACGGGGTGGCACCTTTAGCACCGGGTTAAATAAGGTTAATTAACCGGTGCTAAATGTGCACCTTAGCACCGGGTTAAATAAGGTTAATTAACCGGTGCTAAATGTGCACCGGTCGGGAACGGGCTTTAAGGGTGGCACCTTTAGCACCGGGTTAAATAAGGTTAATTAACCGGTGAGCACCGGGTTAAATAAGGTCAATTAAGCATTTTTTGAAATAACAACATATCCTTGATAAACAACAATAGATGGTTTGCTGTAGTTAGGTAACACTACCAGAGATACTCACATCCGCACCGGTTGGGAACGGGGTGGCACCTTTAGCACCGGGTTAAATAAGGTTAATTAACCGGTGCTAAATGTGCACCTTAGCACCGGGTTAAATAAGGTTAATTAACCGGTGCTAAATGTGCACCTTAGCACCGGGTTAAATAAGGTTAATTAACCGGTGCTAAATGTGCACCGGTCCGGAACGGGCTTTAAGGTTGGCACCTTTAGCACCGGGTTAAATAAGGTTAATTAACCGGTGAGCACCGGGTTAAATAAGGTCAATTAAGCATTTTTTGAAATAACAACATATCCTTGATAAACAACAATAGATGGTTTGCTGTAGTTAGGTAACACTACTAGAGATACTCACATCCGCACCGGTTGGGAACGGGGTGGCACCTTTAGCACCGGGTTAAATAAGGTTAATTAACCGGTGCTAAATGTGCACCTTCGTCAAAAAATATGTGTTGCTGCGAAGATTCGAACTCAGGACCTCTTGGCTCGCGCGTACCCACTTAACCATCTCACCTACGCAGCACATGTGATAGGATAGAAGACGCGCTCCTTTTGAAGTAGCATGCGACACACCCTTTAGCACCGGGCCGTATTTACCAAGCGGTGCTAGAAGGCCTTTAGCACCGGGTCGTAACACCGCCCGGTGCTAAAGGATGACCTTTAGCACCGGGCGGTGTTACGATCCGGTGCTAAAGGTGACTTTTAGCACCGGTTGGTGGGGCACCCCAATTTTGCACCGACGCTACTGTTGTATTAGTACCGGATCTTGAGTGCACCGATGTATATGAGAGGGGCGGATGTGAAGATATCTGGTAGTGTAAGCTCATATATAAACAACAATCAAATCATATATTTTCCTACAGTATTCCTAGAAATCACATATTCACATAATCTTCTCTCATGCAAGTGGCCACTGTAACTGCTGACCGGGCTGTAAATCACATATTCGCTGAACGTGAAGGGGGCCCGATGGGGGCACGGTCTCACAGGGGTGAGGGAGAGATCGAGAAGGAGCCGGAAGCTGCGAACAAATCAACGCCCAAACTGCACTGAAGCGAGATTGTGTGGGCAGAAATAAGCAGTGACGTGGCTCAACGTGAAGTCCGGATTGGTTTAAAAAACAAGGAATATATATGGTAGATGCCTCTGACAAACCGAACCACACGAAGATTGATCATCCTTGCCCGTCCCCCTCTTCTATCAACCGTTGAAAGAGCATAGCCCAGGAATGAACCACATCGATCCAAGCTTACAAGAAATGAAGAAAGATACTTCACGTCCCGCCTCACAGCTAGGTAAGATCAAATAAACAAAAAGTTTACTTGCCCAATCCACTTTTGTAGCTCCGTTCACGGGGACTTCTTTTCATCCGCACCACAACAATTTTAAGAAATCCGCAAGAGTTGAGGATTATTTTAATATAACAAATCTGCCAATTCCAGCAATAGTAGTAGCAATGTCACTAGAAACTTTCATACTGGAGAATAATTAGAAGTTTACGGGGAATACAACCCTTCCGACCTTGCGGCACCGGACAGGTGTCAGACTCTATATATACTAGGATTTACCACTTAGCGTATGTGACGCTTTCCTAATCAAAAGATATGAGAGCACCTCTTCTTCCGAACTTACGGTGGGCTGTACTCTGAAGTGAATATGAGCCGTCCATCTAAGAGGTAATAGTTTGAGAAATAAAAAATAGGCAAAACAATCTTACAGATATAAACTCCAATCTAACTACTGTTTTCCTCCACAAGGTACCCCGGCATGCCAGATTTCTCGTAACATGAGAGAACGTGACTTGTATTCCCTGATGTGACATGAATAAGTTGTACCATTATTTTCTCCCCTAACTTGGCATGGGATATATGCGTGTCAACATAAGTCGATCAAACATTACATGCACACTTGGTCATCAATTAGCCAGCTAATCTGATACCTAATCAATGTTGGCACTATGGTAAGGTCATGAGTGATGAATCATTCATCATCCGCCCGTGGTTCCACCATACATGACAGGAAAAACCTCTTATCAATGCCAATTAGCCAGCTAATCTGATACCTAATTGATGTTGGCACTATGGTAAGGTCATGAGTGATGAATCATTCATCATCCGCCCGTGGTTCCACCATACATGACAGGAAAAACCTCTTATCAATGCCGGCTAGAAAGCCTATGTTAGTACCGGCTGGGCCAGCCGTACTAAACCGACTAAACGACCTCACGCCTAAAAAAAGAAAAAACATTATGGACTGCTGGGAGACTCGCACAACACAACACACATCGTCACAAGCCAGGTAATTTTTCACGCATAAATGCGCATACCGCGTCCGTGAGGATTCGAACCTGTGACCTCCGGACTCACGCGTTGCTTCCTTACCATCCCACCTATGCATCACTTGTGATTGAGTGTGAGATGCTTTTCTTTTAAAGTATCCCGTGGAGGACCATTCAGTACCGGCTCGTAACACGAGCCGGTACTAACGTGCACACCACTTTAGTACCGGCCCATAACATGAGCTGGTACTAAAATGCAACTTTTAGTATGGCTCGTGTTACCAGCCCACTAAATGACATAATTTAGTACCGGCTCGTGTTACTAGCTGGTACTAAAATGGCTCCACGGGGCTCCGTGACACTTTAGTACCGGATCTTTTCATGCCCGGAACTAAATAACGTCCACGAATGTGTGTTTTTCTAGTAGTGATACACCACCATTAACTGGTTTGCAAGAGAAATCAGTTTTGCTCTAGCGTCACAAACAATCGAATTGTTTTGAGAGGCAAGCAATTGGAATTTATTGAAGCGATCAGATTTGTTATAGAAAAGTAAGCACCAGTTCGTGCTCCGATTTTTATGCATGACCCACGACCGTGATTTTTCCGTGAGCAAAATCCCTCACGGAGAACCTGATATCCATTCGTTTTTCCTTTTATTATTATTTTTAATTGATTTATTCCTCTTAAATTTAATGGCTCAGATTGTTTTTGGCTCTTACCTCTTGGAAGGTAATTGGAGTACCTCAATACTGCTAAGGTACTCCTATTATCTCTTAAAAGATAAGACTTCAAATAAATCATAGCCCTCAATTTTAATTATATAAAAAAATTAAATACTATAATAGATCACCAAATCATTTCAACTACTATTTGCGTATTTTTTGTCTACATTTACAAGGCAATAAATTGTTGTATATGAATCATGTATATGATAATGTACACAAAACAAAAAATCAGTTTCAAAATTTTGAAAGAGTTTAATGTCGTTTACAAGCTATTTATTTTTACTATCCACTTTTCTCGTGTCACCTATGCCAATATGTGCATCGATCACAACTTGTCTAAAATCATGTAATTGTGATTTTTCTATGTTGTACCTTAACAGTTAACAACATCATACCCCATACCTTCATAGATTGGATATTTCATATTTCATTATGTCACCTAACAAATATAAAAATGTAATAATATATTGTCACATTAGAAAGAAAATTGTTACAATTCATCTTTATCATACTAGGAAAAATATGTTACAACTCATCCATGTCACGTTAGAAAAAATATTAATACTCGACCATGTTACGTTAGTATATATATCTCATTCGAAGGGAAATCTTTCCTTCATTATAATATCAAATTAGCTCCAAAGTATTTTTAACTTATTGTGGAACTCTCACATTTAGTTTTTTAGGATGAAGACAGCTAGGCCATACAACACCCAATCAACACGGAGATTATAGTCGCGCAACCCACGGTCTCCGTGTAGCTGCTCAAGAGGCATATGGCTAGACATGGCCGTCACCGCACGACAACACAAATTAAAACTTGTACACAAATTACTTGTTTGGAGGTGATATGTTGTTAGATCAACGGCCTATATTAATTCTAGAGTAGCTTAGCAATGGCCTAAGATGGGCTCTTCTTGCGTTTTCCCTTGCTTCTCTCGGGTAGTTCTGCTGCAGCATCGCCGAATGTTCACTGGATTTCGCGGAGGTCACGTGGGAGAAGATCCTACGATCTACAGGGAGGCGCAAAATCCAGCCATGTGTTTTTTGCAGCGTCGTGCGTCGAACCTGTGAGCTAGAAGGCCAACACAGGGATCCACGTATACGTTCTCCTTACCAGGTAGCAAGTCAGCAGTTGAGTAACATGTTGGCATTCAAGTAGCCGATTTACCTAGTCGGCCAATGAAAGACCAATAGGACTTATCGGACCGTGAACTGCCTTTTCTGTATTGTCTGTTTTGTCAATGAATTCCTTTGCGTTGTTTTGTTTCATATTTCCAACCTTTTGCATCCTTGACAAAAAAGCATCTCTACCGCAGCAAATTGACTCTAACTCAGGAGCCCAACTGGCCACCCAGTCGGTTTAAGGCCGGTGTTGGTCCAAAAACCAAAAACCCCAGAATAACTATGGCCCAGCCCAATCCGGCCCGCAAGTAGCTGTGTGGTCTTCCACCTTTGTTCTTCTTCCCTGAAGCAGCGCCGTCGGCTGTGGAGACACCCAGATCTCTCTCCTCGCTCATCGGGGGCGCCAATGGCATCCGCCGGCGCCGACGAGGCTGCTGCGGCGGCGCAGCCCCGCGCCGCTATCTCGCACGTCATCTTCGACATGGACGGCCTCCTCCTCGGTATCTGTTTTCCCTCTCTTCCTCTTGTTTCTTGGATTCAGGGAGAGTTCTTGGCTCTCGATTCTGTGGGGCCTGTGCTAGTTTTGACTCCGTCCGATGGTGTTGGTGTTGCAGACACGGAAGGCTTTTACACGGAGGTGCAGGAGAAGATCCTCGCGAGGTACGGCAAGGTCTTCGACTGGTCCCTCAAGGCCAAGATGATGGGCAAGAAGGCCGCCGAGTCGGCGCGCATCTTCGTCGACGAGTGCGGCCTCGACGGCCTGCTGACACCCGAGCAGTTCCTCGAGGAGCGCGAGAGCTTGCTCCAGGCGCTATTCCCTTTCTGCACTAAGCTGCCCGGTGAGCAGACAACCACCTGTCTACATTTCGGCATAATCGATTCAACATTACTAGTGTAATCTTTTTTTGACGATTTCGTTTGTCGGGTCAATTGCTGGGGAAAGATAAAACGAACTTGCGCTGCCAAAGGTTGTCTATTCACTTGTAATTTCTTAGGCTGCTTTGGGCATTTAGTTGCTGCTGGCTCAGTGTTGTTAGTTAGTTTTAGCAAGATGCAGTTCTGGACCACTTGTTTAGTGTACCATCGTGAAATGAAAGTGAGATGCACACACAGACAATATGCTGTCACATATGACATTTTTAGCCATGTATCACTCATGTTGTGTAATTGCATCTTTTACTGAATCCAGGCTCCAGGTCCTCCTACCTTAATAAACTGGAATTGATCAAAAGGAAATTGGATTTCAGGGTGTGCCAGAGCAACTGCCACATTATTTGTAGTGACCCAGGCCCAGTTTTGACTTTACATTTGTTCCCCTTGTGATAGTCTCATGTAATAAACAACTTCGGTGGTGTTTGGATCCAGGTGCTAAAGTTTAGCGCTTTAAATAAGTGATAATTAGATGTATTAAACATAAACTAATTATATAAGTCATATCTATTTCGCGAGACGAACCTAACAAGCCTAATTTCGCTATAATTAATACATAATTACCATACGTTTACTGTAGCATTACATTGTCTAATCATGGTGTAATTAGGTTTAATAGATTCGTCTCGTAAATTACTCCTCGTTTATGTAATGGGTTTTTAAATTAATCTATATTTAATACTCATAATTAATATATTTATATCCGATGTGACGACGCTAAAGTTTAGCGCGTGGGAAACGAATGGGGCCGAAGGTATTCGTATGTCTTGCTAGCTGGTGCCATTATATTGAAGAAGAAAAATCAATTCTTTACATCATTGATCTAGTCTTTTAATCATTGCACACGCAGCAACTCCCAATTGGAACATTTCTGTGAATGAAAAAGTACTTTTAGTCACGTGTCTTGTGATTGCTTTAAACTATTCTTCAAATTGCTATAACGCCCTAGGTGTAGCTTGCTGAATCAGATATGTATGTACATGGTTTGCTTATGGTAGCAGATAATGAAACCTATTTCTTGCAGGGGTATTACGTTTGATCCATCATCTTCATGCCAATGGAATACCAATGGCTGTTGCAACAGGGTATGTCTTTACATGTTCTTATCCATTTTATCTTAATTTTGTAAACTACCCCTTCTGCTCATTGTGCTTTTCTGAATAAGAATCGTTTGAATGTCCTTTGGTTGTGGCTTACAGATCCCATAAACGTCATTTTGCACTGAAGACACAGAACCACCAGGAAATGTTCTCCCTGATGCATCATGTTGTCATGGGGGATGATCCGGAGGTGAAGGCTGGCAAGCCGTCTCCTGATATTTTCCTCGCTGCCATGAGGAGGTTTGAGGTATTGGATGGTAACACCTGTAATTGCAATTTTCCTTTAGGATACTGTGCCCCTGATTCAGTTGCATTACATTGTTTTCAGGGCAATGTAGAACCAAGTAAATGCTTAGTTTTTGAAGATGCACCATCAGGTGTAGCAGCAGCGAAAAATGCTGGAATGTAAGTGGCTGTTCTAGGTAGGCTTTCCATCAACTTTTGGTCTCTGACCACAAACCCTGCGTGTTTTACAGGTATGCAGTGATGGTACCAGACCCGAGGCTCGATGTTTCATATCACAAAGGAGCTGACCAAGTTCTCTGTTCATTGTTGGACTTCAATCCCAGTGAATGGGGCTTGCCGCCTTTTAAAGAGTAGATGATTTCCGTGCGATGAATAGAAAACTCAGAGAGGAAGAACGTGGGAAACTCAAAACACTGACAGCATTGATAAGACTTCATAAGATATTCAGATTTGATTTGGTCTTGGGGCTTAGACCTTAGGCCAACAGTTTGAGCATTTTTGCTGCCCCTCTTATTCTGTGGCAGCAAACCATTTTCATGACTTCTGATATGGCTTGCCTTAAATGAAGATTTTACAATACTAGTATAGATGTCAGGGATATCTTAGTTTTGTTTACAAGATCTATATGAGGCTTTGTCGCTTGCATCTAGCAAATTTAGTATTTCTAATATCTAATAAATTTTAAAGAAATCCAGCCACTACCAATCCTTGAACATTTCTGAAAACCACACAGAATCCATATCGCAGTGCTCGTCAATCATTTCATCCCCTACAATACCGACAAGTCCATAAGCTTTGGCTTCGTCTGCTGACATAAAAACATCCATTTTCATGTCTTCGAATACAACCCAAAAAGGCTTTCCTGTTCTTAGTGCATAAACCCTTGTGATCATTTCGCGAACTTTGTGTAACTCTTCCACTTCTAGTAAAAATTCCGATGTCGTTGTCAGATAATAAACACTAAAGGGTTGGTGAAGCATAATCCTAGTGTGAGGGAATGCTATACGCTTGGTCAAGCTAAACTACAAGCAATCAATGAAGTAACCATGTTATCAAAATTCCAGCCGTCACTCCTATATGGTTTAAAACTTCAACTGTAACATTTACCAAGCTATATGGACAAGTTGTGAAGCATTTGTGTACTGCTGGTAAAAGCCTTCTCGTTACAAACTACATATGATCATCTAATGTTCACAAATTTGCTCTTGAAGTTGATATATA
Source organism: Echinochloa phyllopogon (assembly GCA_033239725.1). NCBI lineage: Eukaryota > Viridiplantae > Streptophyta > Magnoliopsida > Poales > Poaceae > Echinochloa > Echinochloa phyllopogon. The sequence goes on along the minus strand of BTCW01000015.1, from coordinate 12,477,248 downwards.
CACTAACAGATTTGAGGAATGCCCATGGATGGTACGACAGTGACAAACTGACAAACTCTACCCATCACGGATGACAAACATGGAACTCCTGATGGTCAGCAGCACGACCCCAAATAACAGGCTCCCATCTGTGTCGATTCTCACCAATTACCATGGCTCATTTACAGTCTACATAATCCATTTTATCAGTTGCAACTGTCAGCTGGAATGATCAAAACCAACCAAAAAACATTAGTTCCCTGCAAAGAGTCCACCATACTCCCACAATAAATAGTCATGACGAAAGGGAAATGTTACCCAACTCACCATGTACAGATTTGTGCTTGGCTCATGCATTGTCAGCTTATCGCCAATACTGAGCCCATCTATGGATGGTCTCAACCATTTGAGGGAACAGAGCACTGACACTTTCATTGATAAGATCCTGGAAGAAATGTATAGCCTCCTCATCATCCAGATCCAGCCGGAATTTCTCCTGGAGCTGACCGATGATGCACCACAAAAATGGAGAACATGTCATTTTGACTCATCTTTGTAGAGTTCACAAGCTCAACTCAAACAACCAATTTACCTTGAGACCTCCGCTTTCATCAGCAGAAATATCTGGAATGCCTGATCTTTCCATCAGCTTGAATAGATTCAAAATGAGGTTGCTGGACTTTCTTAGAATGTTGTATGCTTCACAACAGTAGGACTTGAATCTCGTATAGTATTGGCTGAAACACAAACAAGTTTTGACAGTACATCACCATCTATCGAATGAGTTAAAGTGCAAATGCTTGACGAAATTGTTCAACTGATTACCTTTCTGCACCACCCATGGCCTCGACCATTTCTTTACATAATTTCATCGGTGGTGGAAATGGCTTTGGATCTCGACCAAGGATAAAAGCAAAGTCAACATGGAACAGGCGTCCATCATCTGTTAGAAGAAGATTATCCAGGTGCCTAGAGAACACAAAAAAAATGATATTACTGGTAAATTCATATGTTGTATCATTATTCATTATCAACGGCAAACATGGGTAACTTCAGTCTGTCAGGTGGAAGATGTAATAAACTGCATAACAGTATCAGCCAGACTGTTAACAAATATTGCTACAAAATATGCCCTGATCGTTAACAAACTTTCATCAAAGCATGACAAGCACTAACATACTAAATTTATTATTTAGAACAATAACCATGAATCGTAGCTAAACAAAACAGAAGCAATACATTTTCATGCCTGGACAATCATCACAAAAGAAACAAATGAAGCAAACAGATAAACAAGTTCAGTGTCCTCATCTGACAATCTGAGCTTGCTGCTTGTAATATTGTAATAACTGCTTATAATATTGTAATATTGTAATACATTTTCATGCCTGGACAATCATCACAAAAGAAACAAATGAAGCAAACAGATAAACAAGTTCAGTGTCCTCATCTGACAATCTGAGCTTGCTGCTTGTAATATTGTAATAACTGCTTGGTTTATTAAACAAGGCCTCTAAACCAGAAGGTTTCCTCTCGGAGAGGTAATTCAAACCAGAAGGCGTTAGGAAGACGAACCTGTCTCCAACCCCCAATATATATGTGATGACAGAGTAACCAGCACAGCTTTTTATGAAAGTCTCTAAACATTGAGCCGTTATACCGAAAGGACCATCCTCATCTGGATGGAACTTCTGTAGGTAACTTGTAATACTGCGATGTTCTGACAGAATCTGGGAACACACAATACTCCAATAAGCATAGCTATCTTCATGAACCTTGTAGAAATAAAACCTACTAATGAACTGAAGCTAGAAGTTGTAGGAACTAGGAAGCTTCATTGCAATGGAAAGAATACATTGGCATTTGGCAACTCAACAGTAGCTTCCATTACCAATTTACCTGTGCGAGAGAACTGGAAGGAACAAATTCAAGCATCCCTTCATCTTGTCCAGTTGCAAGAACTCGATATGGAGTAAGGTGCAAGTCCAGATTTTCCAATTTGAGTAAGCGGTCCATCAAAGAAACCGTTTGAATGACCTATAACCATACATAAACAATTAGCCATGATTCTCTTCCTCCCATTCAAGTCCAATGTTAATAGATACCCTTAAATATGTTACATGTGACCGTTCACAATGTTTCACTATAAATATGCAGTTAAAAGTGTCAAGTAATTGATTAATATTAATCACTCGTTCAGAAAGTCAAGCACCAAAACCATTACACAAAGAGGGTGATATTGTGTATGGACTAGAATGAAAGTAAAGCAATTGACAATAAATGTAAAGCAGCATTGATTACTAACCAACTGATCTTGCCTGAGGTCATCTCCCTTTTTGTAAATAATCTTTGATGTTCCTCCGTTTGCTGTCTTAAATGTCAGGCGCAAAGGGTTCAAGGCACTTTTAAATATAGATGATTCTTGAGGCACAACTCCTGTAAGGAGAAGAGTTGGTGCTAGCGGCGAACGAATTGGCTGGAATCAGTTCAAAAAACAGGTCAATTATAGCTACGAAGCAACATTAGATGTGATCATGTTTTTTAGCATTAACAGACAATACAGATTTACCTCATCAAAGTTTGTAAGCTCGCTGAAAACTCCTGATAATAACTGCCTTAATTTTTCAATTTTCTTTTGTGCACTGCCGCGTACATTTCTTACATCCTTCATAATAGAACATAATTGAGCAGTGAGGTCTGTCTGCCGGGTTAAACTCTGCCACAGTCGAAACCCATCTTCATCCCCATCCTCCCTACCAACCAACTGTTAAGAACAGAAACAAAAAATATATATATAAACAATGCAAAGTCATAAACTGGGGATGGTATAACAAAGAGGGTTGTGCAAAAGGAAGAAATCGTACTTTCATCATACTATTTTCAAGCATGTCATATGTACCATAATAACGCCTTGCATATGCGGGACTATGAAGCTCAACTAGTATATACCACCGAAGGAAGCTCGCAATTTCAATGTTTGACAAAGCTGAAATGGGGAAAAAATGGTCACAGCATTGCAATTAGTTCTTATAGAAACAGTTTCATTAGGACATTAGTGCATAAGCTGACAAAAGGTCTGCTGGTAAAATTTCTGCATTTCATGCAAGCTAATAGTTTACAGGAAGACTCAATCTTGCATCAGCAATAATAATACTAAGTGTTTTAAGCATTTGTGCTAAAAAATAATTCAAAAGTTCAGCCATGGTAGTCTGAGCAATATACACGCACGTGCAAAAAGCCATATTTTTTGCTTTCGACAAACAAGTATTATGTTACTTCATCAAATTTCAGTAACAAATGCGGCAGATGAATTTGGCATCAAATATTTATATAGCCATTTAAGCATACCGCGGTTTACAAGAAAGAGTGCCAGACGGGACTTGTCGGATCTTTCAAACCGAAGGGCTTGCACTAACTGGAGTAAATAGCACTGTAATTCTTCATCATCGGCCCTTTCAAGTACACTGACAGCATAACCACGGACCTTTACAAAAGAAAAATGTTACCTTAAAGACTAGATCATGACATGTTAAAGCATACAACCAGAGTCCTCTTATTATTGGATTACTCTTTAGAAAACAAGATAACAGAATAATCATTTATAATCTTAACGGAATATTTCATTCAGTAATAAAAACTTACTATTACCAATGTATGAACCTTTTGAAAAAGAGAAAGGAGCACACAAGAAGTCAAGAAATAAAGGGCGCATTAGATCATCTTAGGCAAATGATAGAGGTCTTGGATAATAATCTACAATGCAGTAGAACGCTGAAAACTCTTTACTGATAATCTAAAATGCAGTAGAAAGCTGACAACTCTTTACTGCAATGGCATATAGGGTATCAAGAAAAGAGTACAACAAGGTGGATAGTAAATGGTGGGCCAGATAAATAACCAGCAAATACCTACAGCCACAATGCCCACCTCCAACCCAAGTGAAAACCTACTCCTCTCACTGCTGCCAGGCACAGCTCTGTGTTAGGGTACAGGTAGGTGGAGAAGTTTGGGATGAGGATTAGAGAAAATGGGAAGTAGTTAGATCTGAATTGGAGAAGAGATGAGAAATTGTATTGAAGGAAAGAAGAAATTGTCATGTAATTACATCGATGCCTCTCTCCATCTCCCATGTCTTAAATCCCCAAAGCTTACACATGCAACTCCTATCCACTCTGGACCATCCAATCTGACATTAGCAGTTTGGGCCAGGCCACTCTTTCTGGGATGATGGCTATGCTATTAGGCCTTGCTTGCAGATTGCCCTAGGTTGAACACTCTGCTGCCTACCGCAAGCCTCTAGCAGGGACACCTGGTGAACCCTGTACAGCAACTGCTTTCGTCCACCTGATATGCCAACTAATGGACATCTGTAGTTTACAAGAACCTCACAAATTGCACATATTTTTTTCTCATCATGCTGATTTCCAGAATACAGAATAAATCATCACAATAAATATGTGGGAGAAAGATGGGGCAACAGGCAACCTACTACAAAAAATAAACAAAGAAATTTGCCAAAAGAATGTATTCCTTTCTACTTGCAGACAGCAAACTGCCATGAAACTTTCAAGAACAAGAATGGCATTGGGATTCAGGACTAATTCATATAACTGAACAAAGGATGAAAAAGAAACATATATACGTAATCCAACAAAAATCTGAAAACAAGTAAACATAGTAAAACCAGAAAGGTGCATAAATAAAGGTGGCAGACACCATACTTCGTCACTTTCAAAATCTGGTGAGAGAAGCTCTAGAGCATCAGCCACATCAATCATCTCCCACTTTCCAATCAATTCAACAGCTTGCTTAGCTTCCTGCATAGCATTATCACATTTTGGATTCAGGCCATGCAGTGCTCACCATAAAAAATAACACTAAATTCCTTCCAATATGTAATAAAGGAATTTCACATGATGAAAAATGTGACATCGACTAAGATAACTAAAGATTCTCGTGGTGTAGCGGTTAGAGCGTTGAACTCCAGGGGTCGATGAAACCCCTGTTGCCAGCCCAGGTTCGAATCTTGGTACTAACTTTTTTAAGACAAAATCAGAGAGATGTCTCTCCCTCTGGTCGATTTTTTTTTTACATCAACTAAGCTAATTGCAGATTTGCAGTACATTTCTATGTGTATCACTTAATCCAGGCCGACCAGATATGACTATACAAAACAAAAGAAGCACTTGCACATATTGGTTTCTTTTACTAACTTGATTGTCGCTCCAATCCACTGAGCGGACGAATTTCGTCAGAGCTTTCTTCTCAGACATCAAAGAGAAACGAAATTTCCACACCAATTGCTTCTCATCCACCTCTAAAGTGCGTGTAGGAGGAAACTTGACAATTATTTGTAGTAACCTACATGGTAAGGACAAAATCAATCAGCTAGAAATCCACCAACTTCAAATCAAACGTAAACAACAGAGTTCTGCTTCCAGCATCTCCTAGTTCATTCAGCTGGCATACAAATGTGGTTGTCTCGTATGTTCTATGACGGCATGAAACTAAAAGTTAAATATGATTCCTCATAAAAGATCATAAGTTGACGGCAGGAAAAAGGTGGAAATAAAAAATAATACAACTAGCACTTACTTTCTCTCATTTGAGCTTGGTTTTAGATCTCTATCAACTATCCCACGAGTCAAGCTCCTAGCAAGCTTTAATTGCTTGTGCTCAGATGGATTGGTTCGTCCAAGTTCAGGGTCCCATACAGTAACCAGCTCGTTTGATAGCGATACCGGGGCTGGAGTATAAAAATTTGCTCCAGATTCCTGCATGGACAAAAAAGACAAGATTTCTACAGCAAAGATGAACGATTACATTTGTCTCTCATGCTACTTTTCGTAGTTGGATGAACAATTTCAATTCTCTCATGCTACTTTTCGTAGTTGGAGGGATTCGCCTATATATTGACAAATTTTAACATAAGAAGATAGGTTTTAACATATGTGTATAACAAGGTTAGTAATGTTAACCTGGAAGACAACTCTATGTTCGAAACTGCACAAGTCAACAACCAGGCTAGGGAACAAATTGGCCTTCCTCTCGCACTCTTTCTCCTTAGTTTTCTCCATAGCACTGAAGGCAAGACGATCAAGCCAATCTACATGCTGTATCTGCCCTCTCTCGTACTTGTTAACAAGCCTTTCCAAACGCTCTATCTCACCCCTCTCATTCTTAGGAACCTAAAAGTTAAATAGGAAAAGAAGGTAAGTCCACCTTGAGGTAATAGAAGTAAACATGTGCAGAGACTAGTTGAGAAGAGAACTACAAAAGATGAATCCAAACTACAAGAAAACGGGAGCTGCCTGTTACCTTGCCAGGGGTTGTGGTGGGGACTCCTCCATCTGCCTCCTTTTTGGGCCATAGCCGCAGCTTCTGCCTTCCTGTTTTAAGCTGCCTTTTGCTGTTGAAAAGAAATATGGTGGCTCCACCAACGATCTCGGGGTCCTCGCCAGATGAGACATCCCACACCTGTATTGAGAAATACATAACCATGATGGACAACGATGATCTAATTAGCTGGATTTATTAACACATGACACACCATTTATTCATTAGGCATAGCAAGGTTACTTTCCAAAATATAGTGTGCACTAAATTTTGATTCATAGTTCAATGAAATTAACCACAAAACACATATTCCTATTTGGTTTATTCAAAGTGCACATGGAAATCATACAATGCCTAAATGAGAAGCCAGAATTTTCTACCAATCAAAAGAACAACAGCACAGCATGTTGAGTATGACCGATAGATCAACACAACTTTATAAGATTAAACAAATATGTCTAATATGTTCAGTCTTTATATTCACAGGACTCCTCCACATGTGTGCTGAAAGTCTAAATCAATACCAACCTCTGATACACACAATGATAGAATTACTTTCATTTATAACTCACAGGAGTGGTGTACAAATCCAAGAAATATACCGTAAATGCAAGCTGCGAAAGGGAAGTTAGGTCCCTGTATTTAGTACTCAGTGTTATCAGCTCATTCCAACAGTACATCAGTCCTGGAGGTTCCAGCCTAGCACAAGAAAAAATGTGCATTAAACCCAAGAAACAGAACTGATCAATAATGATGATTTCATAAAAGGAAGATTTGAAGTGTTTTTAGTGCAATCAATTGGTTGATTGATACTCCTCTGTTCCAAAATGTAAACTGTTTTAGTTTTGTCCCAAGTCAAACTTCTCTAGTTTCGACAAGTTTATAGGAAATATATCAACATCTACAATACCAAATAAATGGCGTATAAAGACATTCCACAGTGGGGTTAATGACACTAATTTGTTGTTGTAGATGTTTATAAACTTGTTCAAAATTAGAGAAGATTGACTTATGAAGATATAGAAATGTACCTTGTGTTTACAGGCAACCCAAATAGTATCCCATCGATGTATAGCTTGCACTCAACAAAGAGCTCTGGGACTTTTTGCTGGGTCAACTTGATATGTTCTGGAAACAGGGAATGTAAATAAATTGTGAAATAAACAAGAAAGACAAAAAGGAATAACATAACTACTTATTTTCTTCATCATAATGCATACTAGTAAACATAGCAAGATCTATTTTCTAGTAAAAGTGGCCTTTGTTTCTCGTGTGGTATGGAATGCAGAGAGGCAGAAGAATGGATGATTGAAACTAAACACTGAATGAGAATTAAATATCGATGGGTTCTGTGTAAACAGTGCAAACAGCTAAAATGCAGTCATGAGTTCAGCAGAGGAAATTATAGGATCAATTGGATTGGGATCACAGTTGGGGCAAATTTGGGAGTGACAGAAATTGGAAATTGAAGCGGGCGGTAGCATAGCGAGTGCATCAGGGCCGAATCGGCGAGCAAAATGGGAGGGAGAAGAGAGGTAGCAGTGGTATACCTGCGTGGAGGACGCGGAAGGCGAGCGGGAGGCTGATGTCGCAGGACAAGAAGAACCGGAACTCGTTGCCGCCGCCGACCATCTTTCGGCGACGAAGAACCGAGATGCCGCGGGAGACGAATTGGGGCCTGACAGGATCAACGACGCGCGGAGCGATTGCGGTTGCTTGGCATGGCGGGAAGAGGAAGAGGACGGCGGGGAGAAATGCGGAGAAGCGGCGGCGGGCAGGCAGGCGGTGAGATTGCAGCGGGGCGCGGCGACCGAAGGGCTTGCGGTTTTGCTGATACTTTTGTTCTCCCTCTAGTTTTCTGTTGTGCAGGCGGCGGTCGAGCCGAAGAGGAGGCAGGCGGCGGTCGAGCGGCGGTCGAGCCGAAGAGGAGGCAGGCGGCGGTCGAGCCGAAGAGGAGGCAGGCGGCGGCGGCGGAACGTGCCGGCGAGGAGATGGCGGTTGCGTGACTCTATACATGTCCATTCGGCCCGTCCGGCCCGGCCCTGGCCCGGTCCCGCCCTGGCTGGATGGATGTGGCTGAGGCTGCTGCGCCCGCGGCAGGTTGGGCCCGAACCCGGTCCACTCCTGGTTTAGGCCCAGCCAACCAGTTAAAAATCTATCCAAGTGAAACCATCTTGAGCCTATGCCTGTTACTAACCGCTCCAACTGGTTTAACAGCCCATCCGTTGAAATCGGTCCAGGTTGAACCCATCTTGAGCCTAGCCCATTTAATCCGGAGAAACACGGCCCATTCTTAACGGGCTAACGGCACCTGTGCATTTCAGATTCGTTTCTAACGCGCAACCAGTCGCGGTCCGCGTCCACCACTGCTGCTTTGATTTTCTGCATGGGAGTGCTCGACTGAGCGCGCTTTGGTTTTTCCTCCTGTGGAGGGCGCGACCTGCGCGTCCTGCTATGGCCGACACGAAAAAGGTGGACGGCACGGTTCACGTATTTTTCTATTTATTTCATCTTAAAAAATATGATAACTTTATTTTATTTGAAGTGTCTGCTTTTGATTCTGTTTGCACCACTGCATTCCTTACGGTAGATCTATAGAACTAAATCCATGATGCATATATTTTAATATAATTTTTATATACTAATATTTTATGTTAAATGTATAGTAGCTAGTTCTATATTAATTATGTAGCAATTTATGTATAAATCTATTAACATAAGTTGATAGTATAACTTTTCTGAGTAAGTTCATCCTCTCGGTCGCATGAAGCAGCTCCTCCCAAAACCCTAGTGCCGCTGCATATGATTGACGGAGCAAAAATAATAAGTTCATATGGATGACGAGATTTTTTAGTTTAGTAATAATGAATATATATTTATAAATGAGCTGCAATCAAGTCAAGGAATGGTCTGTCAAAAGTTTACCATATCGATTGTGCCCAACAATCGAGCCCACCAAGAGTTCAGGTTGCGAAAAAGCTACCAGACTTTTTGAACATTCTGTTTCATCAACCGTCTCAAGTGCAAACAAATAATTCCTTGGAAGCCATGTTCAACACAAATTTTCTTTTGATCCAAAAAAATAGTTTCAACGCAGGGGAAGCCGGCAGGGGGCCCCCTACTAGTGCACACCCCATACAGGCACCCCTAAGCCCACTTCTAATTTCTTGCCAATGAAGGACAGGAAGAAGAAAAAAGTGAGGGGAAGAAGAAAAGAAGAGAAAGAAAGAAGAAGGGGTGAATGTTTCAACAGGACTTTCAGGTTTCAACTTACAAAGCCCCACATTTTGAATCGAGTTTTACAGCTTTTTGCTTTGCGAAAAGAGTTTTACAGCTTCCAACTAAATGTTTGTTCTCCACTTAAAACTCAAATCCTTTTCAATTTTTGACACCAGAGTAATCCTGTTCCAACTTAATTACGCCTACAAATGGTTTCAGAAACCGTCAAATATGCAGTGTCTGACTAAAGACAAGGCACCACTACAAGGTGTTGCACATGCAGCCAAAACAGACTCAAAACACGGCCAAATTGGTTTTAGTTGGGTCGTTTTGGTTGTAATCTCAGTAAGGCTCTTCTGGTTGGTTTTGCAGTAAGAGGGGTTTGCCAATTTTTTTTCTATAATACAAATATACGCAGCTCTCGAACGTGTTCGAGAAAAAAAAAGCATGACCGAATTCAAGTACTATCTAGCAGCTCATCATTGATATTTTATCTGAAAATGGAGAGTTTTTGCATAGAACCGAAGTAGTTTCCACCTTGAAAGGCCATGGCGGGGTGTTCTAAGTTTCAGCTTTAAATGTTTGGTCATGTCCGAGGTGCGGCTTAAAGGCGGGATTTGGCCAGATCTAGAGCCGGCGGCGGCGCGTTCGTGGAGAAGAGGGCGGCATGGTGGTGGCACTGCAGTTGATGGGCAGCGCGCTCAAGCCCTTTGCGCGTCAAGCCCGGATCTGACGCGGTGAGAGGGGCAGCGCTGGGGCGACGGTGACGGCCCGCGCATAACAGAGATGTGGGCGCGGAGTGGCACTCGTCCGTGGTGGTGCGGCGATGGCGGCGGCGCCTTCGGACGTCGTTCTCCCTGTTGAGGGCGTCATCTTGGAGCTCCACCCCCATTGCACAGGGTTCTCTAGGTAAAAGCCATGTCTAGTCCTGGACGAGCGACGACGGCCCCACTGATGTCGTGCCCTCCTTGGAGGCATCGTTTTCATAGACCTCAATTTGGCTGGTGGCAATACCGGCCCTCTCTTTAACGTGCTCCTTCGTTGGTGTGAATCTCTCTAGGTCCTGTGCTTATTTGGCCGGCTGGGGAGGTGCTACGAAGTTTTCTTGAGGTGGTGATTGAGATAGACTAATTGTGTTTTAATGAGATAGATTATCGGGCATAGATTACTGTTTGTTTGGGGCAGTATAAACAAATGATGTGAAGAGATGGTGCCATACAAAGATAAAAGAACAAGCTTGAAGGAAAAACGTCGAAGAAGTTTGAAGCTTAGTATTTCTAGCTTTCGTTTGTAGTATTTTAGCTTTGTATATTGTTTGTTCCTCGGTTTGAGTTTTTTGAGTCTAAGAACTCATATATTTTTTGCTATATATATCCACTTGTGGATATAGAGACCTTTTATATCCATTATCTGAAAAAAAAATGTTTGGCCATGTGCTGTGACCACCTTTACAACTGTAGCTGGGCTTGAAAACAGATGATTCACCACCACCTTTACACCGAATCGATTATCACTGTAACATGCTTATTGTCAAAATTGTCCTCTTAAAAAATCTCAAAAAACAAAAAAATAATAGAGAAAAAGAAACAGAAATAAAGAGCCACTACAAACATCTGTTTTTAGTCCGTTGTCAGTACTTCCGGCAATAGTTGTACACTTGAATGTTGTGCCCCATGAATATTAGGAATTTTCCATGTCCGCCGCCTACCACACATCCCTCAGATATCTGCCCTCCGTTTGGAGGTTCTTCACAAAGCTCTCGGCTTTGGAACTGTCGAGTGAGCCCTGTTGTCGCCCAAAAAAAATGTCAGAATTTGCATCAGAAATGATTAGTGATATATAAGTACATCTAATCTAATCCCCCGTGAAAATGAGGCCTAGCATCAGTACCTGCTCCTGAACGATGGTGTGGAGAACTTTATGTACATCTCTGGCCATGCCTTTGGCATCACCGCAGACGTATATGTAAGCGCCTTGGGAGATCATATCCCAGATTTCAGATGCCTGGAAATGGACAAAGGGGCATTATGAGTCACTGGATTAGGGGCTGGAGGGGTAACAGAAGGTTGTCAGAAAGGAGCAGCTGAATTACTTTCTGCGCCATTTTGTGTTGCACATATTCCTTGGTAGGGCCCTGACGCGAGAAGGCAAGAACCAGCTCAGACAGTGCTCCTTGCTCAAGGAAATTGTTCAGCTCATCCTCATAGATGAAGTCCTGAAAAATCACATTTATGTCAGCTACAGCCTACAGGAGTGCAGATCTTAGGTGTTAAGTGGACATCTGTTTGGTGTGTACCATCTTGCTATTTCTGCATCCAAAGAAGAACACGGATCGACCAAGCTCGGCTCCAGATTCTTTTTGGGCTAACCTCTCCTGGTGTCAGGAATGGAATTTGCACATTTAGAAATTTAATGATGAACAACGTCAATGCGGAAGTACCAGGGGCTGCAATAAACCTGCAAGAAGCCGCGGAAGGGTGCAAGACCGGTCCCAGGGCCAATCATGATAATAGGCACTGAAGGATCAGCTGGTAGTTTGAAGTTTGATTGCCTCACAAATATCGGAGCCCAGCTAGAGTCCTTGCCCTCTTCTGCTGGAGCAGCATTCTGCAAATCCAATTGGGATTGCAAAGCAATTTCAGACAAATATGTTGATGTATCGTGATGATGACAGCTAAATTTACTCACTTAACGAGAATTATAATGTTTGATACGACCATGATTGGGTGAGAACAGCAAGATTTCAAAATCCTAAGCACACGAAAAACGGGACTTTCCTCGAAAAAAAGGGACTTAATACAATCGTAAGTTACCTTGATCCAGGTCGAACAGACCCCCTTATGTACTCTTCCAGCGGGTGTTGTTTCATGCACAAGTGCACATGTGACATGAATCCTAGTTGGTGCCATACTGATAGACAAAATATAATTGATATATGTCAGAAACAAAGAATTATCCGTCATCAGAAGGAAAATGAATTTCGGATTATTTACCTAGGTGAAGATGAAATAGAGTAGTATCGGGGTTGAAGACGAGGGGCAACAGCTGCAAAGAAGACTCCTAGTGGAGGCTTTGCCGAAGGGAACTCTGCCATGACTTCCAGCAGGCTCCTCTGACTTGCCACAACCCATTGAGCATACTCATCCTGCATAAACTTGTTAAAATATTGTGCCTAGGATTTCCATATAAAGATGAAAATGTGCACGGTTCACTGTGAAGCTCACCTTCCCAGCAGGAGAGGCCAAGAACCTCAAACGGTCAGACTCAGCAGAATCTGAAGCATAGGTTGCTAATGCAAGCAAAGAACTCTGCAAATTATACACATCATTTTATTAGTGAGATTTTGATTAAATTATTCGTCAATTGCCGTAAATTCTGTAGGATTTCTGGAATTTTGCACTACTAAAACGCTCACCTTCTTTGGTGAATTCAGAAGATCAGCGTATCGGGCAAGAGCATTCCTCACAGTGATCGGTGAGGGGAAAGGAGGAGCAAGAGAACCACCACCTAGTGGAGTACCATCCTCTTTGTCTGCATGGATGGTGAAAAATGTGTCTGGTGAGTAGCCTAACAACCTCTCTGCCTCCTCTACAACCTCAGGGCAGTTCTCGGTGTATACACCAACATGGTCACCAGTTTCATACCTGACAAGCAGCATGGTAAATTATGTTAGGATCAGCAACCAAAGGATGTAGGAACTGTAAATTTAACAATTCCAGCAGCAGTCTATATCTGACTGAAAAGACAATGCTCAGAACTTTAGATGATGGCTTACATAAGACCAGATCGAGCAATGTCAAATTCCAAGTGAGTGCATGAACGATCAGAAGCAGGAGTGTGGAGCTCCCGCCGCACAGCCACATTAGCCCTAAAGATGCACAGAGTTTTCCAATTTATTAACTGAACCTCAATATTACAGAAAATCTTAGGGCCTTCTGCCCTTACTGCAAATGTAGGAAAAATAGAGATTCTTACCGGCAAGGATGCTGGGCATCATGGACTGCATGACCGTTTGCAAGACTGAAGTTCTTCTCCAGATGAGCTGCTTGCTCAGGCTTGATGATTTCTACCCGGTATTCAGGAATAGCAGCTGTGTAAGTAGTGCCTGTGGAGACATCATTTTCATCACGAAGTAACCGATCCAACTCTGGCCAGAGAGCTTCTTTCCTGAGAAACAACAAGGTACAGGAAAAACACTGTAAGTAACACCAAAGCAGTCAAATGATAAATTTTCAGCTTGAAAGAAACCACGAATAATACCATGCATTGAAGTCATCCTCAATGCATTGATCATCATCTCCAAGACCAACCGGAACAAGGCGCTTTCCACCTAATCAAAGACAAAACACCTAAAATCAGCGAACAGCTCAACTAATAAAAAAGACATGATATGATACTGATGACCCATGAGGCATACCTTGTTCGGTCAGGACATCGTCAACCACCTTGGCAACCTGTAGCAGAACCAATAGATGAAAAAAAAATGAATGCCAGCATAACAAGATTTTACAAATGGGGAAACACACATAGTAAGATGATCTGATAAGTAGTATCTGAGTACCTTGTTGAAATGCTCATATTGTCGATTGCCCAGACCAAACACAGCATACTCAAGGTCATTCAACCAGACTCCCCTCTCATTTCCCTCAGCGAACCATTTGTAGAACCTAGCAGCATTGTCAGTTGGCTCACCATCTCCGTACCTGGAATTTTATACCAAACTAACATTAGCAAGGCTTCCTTGAATTTAGAAGTACAGAATATTGACACGTCCGGAATTGTTAACTCAATTATTATAACTAAGGCTTCATCCAATCTGACAAAATGAACAACAAAATAAAGGCAGACAGTGTGTGCTGAGGTCATTGTAAATTTCAGGACAAAATTATGAATGTTTTGGTATTTAGCAGACACAAAACTACTAATGACTTACTGAACCTTTCCACATTGTGGTCCAGATTGAAGTGCAACATTCAAAGTATTAGACGACAGCAGAGCACAATGGCAAGAATAAACATCTTACGTTGCCACGAAGAACAACGCTAGCTTCTCCTTCTTCAACTTCTCCTCATATTCCTCATCCTCTGCCGCATAATCATCCTATAAACACCCATAGTTTTTTTTGTAAGATCATTTGAAGTGATCCTTTGGTTAAATCGATACGCCGGACAAAAGTTCCGCTAATGTTCATGGTTCCATGCTATGATCTGTTTCTTACCAAATCCACAACTTTAAAAATTGCTTTGTCGTATCTTGCCTTTGCCTCTTCAGCAAGTGACTGTTATATACATAGAAGATCAAATGATTAGAAGATCAGCATCCTGAGAAAAAGACTTGCATACACTGAAGATTACAACAAGAATACTAGATAAGACAATTGCCTTTTCCCACCAAATCCACCAAACAACTCCAGTTTTCCCTCTTGCACGTTCCTTTTAAGCACGAAACCAACCACGATGACGTGATCTGGTTGGGGCCCAGAAAGAAAGGTAGCAGGGAGAAGGTTTGTTTAGCCCACCAACCTCTCCCTGAGCGTTGACGTCGACACCCATGTTATTTGCAGCCAGATGCTTGTGCTGCTTATTTGTGGTCAACATTCTGCTACCGCACATGCCCCGTTGGCTGCTTGTTGCTACTTGAAGAAAATCTGACAGATTAACGAAGGAGCTAGCGGTCTGACTTTTTCAACCAAATACTGGGTGGCATATTTTGACCGCACCGGAAAATCAAGTCCGACAAAATTCGTATTTTGTTCCAAACTATTCAAACGTGGCCGTAGAATTTGTAGGCTCATGTGCGGTGAAATTTCGTGGCCTCGCGAAAGCGATCCCGAGGCCGGCACGACAGTGATGGAGAAGATTGTAAAAACCCGTCGCCATCACCGAGAACCAGCAGTTCCTCTCCGTTAATTAAAACTCCCCGTACCCTTGGAATTGTAATTATGCTTGTGTACCGTATAAACAAGAGAAGCAATATAATTCAGCCGACAATTCATCAGAAAACAAGCAATTCAGGATGCATCAGAGGCGACGATTGTACGGCGGGGCGGCGCACGAACCTTGGCGAACCCCTCGGCTGTGCCGGTCTGCGTGCCGAAGAAGACGGTGACCTTCTTCCTGCCGTCGTCGGCCGCTGCCTCGTCAATCGCCTTGGCTCCCCTGGCCTTGACCTGCGTGGCCTCCGCCGCGACGGCCACCTCCCGCTTCCGCTTCTTCCCCGCGGCGGCGCGCCTCCAGAGCACGAACAGCGCGGCGCCGAGCACGGCGGCGGCGAGCGTCGCGACGAGCGCGCGGCCCTCGGCGCCGTCCCCGCCCAGCTCCGGCGGGACGCGCCCGCGCAGCAGTGCCGCCACCAGCTCCATCGCCCCCGACGCCGCCGAGTCCATCGCGGCCGGCCGATCGGCAGGAGATTAACGGCGGCCGAGGGGACGGCGGAGGGGCGGGCGTTGGATGGTGGTAGGTGAGGCGACGGCAGGCGGCAGCGAGAAGAGTGAGTGAATGCTGGCTGGGCGCGGCAGCGGTGGTGGTGGTGGATGCCGGGTTCGGTTGCGGGCAATTACAACAGCTGCCGTGAGACGCGCTGCTGCCGGCGAGGCGGGGTGGCGCGGGGGCGTTATATAGCTGGGCGGGCGGCGTGGGGTTGGCGCGGTCAAACCACCTACCACCGCGCCGGACGGGAGGGGGAGGGAGGCTTCCCCTCCTCCGCTGCGACTGCGCGGTGGGGTCGGTGGGGGGGGTGCGTCAGCGCGTGGACCCGGCGGAGTGGGGGGTGGTGGGGGTAGGTTTGGGGGATGGGATGGGAGAAGCGTGGCTGCTCGGTGGCGTCGCGTTGGGCACGGGGGGTGGGCCCGCCTGTCGGGGAGGGTGTGGGAATGGGGACGGAAGCGTGTGTGCTCCGTGGCGCGTAGCGTAGGTGTGGGGAAGGAAGCAGAGGCGAACGGCGGGAATGAGCGGCGTGGCAGAATTGAAAAAAATGGGGAAACAAAATTAAATCCTGTCATACGGGTTTTAACCGTCTCTGAATTTTTATTGTGAGGAAAACGTCTCGGATTTGTTGCAGCATTTGTGTTTGGAGTTTCAGGTAGCCGCTGCCATAAAACACCAGTAGGCCTGATCACTACCAATTAGGATAGGAATATTGCTGCACGTGAGTAGTATGATATGTCGTCTCAGTGCAATACTTCCGGGGACAGACCCAGGGGTCCCCTAACCATCGGGGTAATCACCCTCTAAAAAACGATCAACCACGAAAGGCCGAATCACCGGCAACCCGAAAGGGTCACCAAGGCAGCGCGGCCCGTCACAGCCTATCGCGGCCCAAGAACGGCCGTCCGAGCTCGCCTGTCAAGGGGGCCCGAGCCGCGCGCACCCGTCTCCACCCCGCTCGAGAACCGCGCACCCCCTCGAGCAGGCATAACGCAAACTCCGCCTCGCTCGAGGGCCGCGCACCCCCTCGAGCGGGCGAGCCAACTCCGCCTCGCTCGAGGCCACCACTCTACATAACGCGGCACGCCCCGGCGCCCCGCCCGACAACGGCATTTAATGCCCGCCCCATCAGGCGGGCGCCGAAGTCAAAAGGCAATCTCTCCCCACGCCGCGCCGCTGACACCGCAGAGCTCGCTGTTTCAACTACTCCGGTCACTATGCGTCCTCACCACCACTGTGAGGACGCATGCGGCGCTGCGCGAGGCCCTGTGCGGACTTGCAGGCGTCAATCCGCACCACTATTCCACCCGCTCCCGTCCTTTCCCCCCCGGCGCAGCCCTCGAATGGGTGCGAAGAACCCTCGAACGAATATACGAGCAGCAACCGAGTACGGACTCCGGTCAGGCGTGGTCCGGTGATGACGAACGTCGGGTCAAATCCACCAACTCTCGGCCATTCCCCGGCAAACCGGGCACGCCGCGCACTGTGGTCGACAGCAAGCGCCATGCCGGCCCCTGTGCCGCCAACTCTCCTCCTTCCCCACCTACCACGCCCTCGAATCGACCAGCGGCGGGCAGCTGGGTGCGGATTATGGCAGCGCCACCCCTCGAAATCACTCCAGGACAAGCACGGGGACGGCCATGACGCCCGCGGAAGCCAGAGCTCGCCATAAATCCCCCGCCAGGGTCAAGGACGACCGCACGCCCAGCACCACGCTCTCCAGTACACACCTCTGTAGCACACACTGTACCTGTACTTGTAAGCCCCTCCCCCCCTTCTCTCCTTGGCCTATAAAAGGAGGGAGGGGGCGAGAGAGGAGAAAAGACGGACACTCAACCACGCACACCGCCTCACGCGATATCGGCACTCGCCCCAATCGCACCCGTTCTCAGGGAGTTGGAGACTCCTTCTCCTCTCCCGCCTTGCTTGTAGCCCCCCACTGCAAGCACTCCGGTGCAAGATAGTACAGCGCACCCTGCTGGACGTACGACCTCACGGTCGGAACCAGGATAAACCCTTGTCTCATTGTGCTAGCTCTTGCATCAACCGTCAGGGGACGGGACACAGCGCATTCTGTTTGGCGCTAGGGATAGGCCGACCGATCCCAGCACCGACAGTGGCGCGCCAGGTAGGGTGCTGCGCTGTGATCAACCACACCCGATCAGTTCCCTTGACGGTAGGCCACGCCAAGGCCATGCCACCATGATCCGCCCCGGGGTCCCCCGACCCGCTTCCGCGCGGGTACCAGATCATGTTCGGGAGCCTGGAGTTCGAAGCGATCGGTGAGGGCCTCCTCATGCGGCTCGCGTCCAGGGCACCCGGCATGATAGCTATCACCCCGGCACCGCCAACGCCACCCAACCTCAGGCGACGACAAAGACTGCGCGAGCTGCAGATTCACGAGGAATGGCGCGTTGCCCCGCGCGTCGTCCTCCCTGATTGGGACGCACACCTGTGGCTCCAGCCCGCCGCCGCATTACAGGGGGCGCACCCCCGCCGGTGGCTCCCGCGGAGGGAGCGCGCCGGGAAAATGTGGCCGGGTTGGCACCACTCCCGCTCAGAATGAGCAACACGGTCGCAAGTTACTCCGCGACAATCAGCGAGCCCCTCTACCTATATGTGGCTGCGACAACGCAAGTTGTCAGCGCCGTCATCGTTGTGGAAAGGACAGAGGAGGGCCACGCTCTGCCGGTCCAGAGGCCGGTGTACTATGTCAGCGAGGTGCTGACCGAAACCAAGATGCGGTATCCACAGATCCAGAAGCTAATCTACGCTGTAGTGCTCGTGCGGCGAAAGCTGCGACACTACTTCGAGGCCCACCCTGTCACCGTGGTCTCATCTTTCCCATTGGGGGAGATAGTCCGCAACCCGGACGTCTCGGGTAGAATAGCGAAGTGGTCTATGGAGCTCGTAGGGGAGACTCTCTCCTACGCGCCGCGAAAGGCGATAAAGTCGCAAACCTTGGCGGATTTCGTCGATGAGTGGACCGACGTCCAACTTCCACCGCCACAGATCCAAGCCGAATGCTGGACCATGTACTTCGACGGGTCGGTGTTGAAAACCGGGGCAGGCGCGGGCCTCCTCTTCGTCTCACCCCTCGGAGAACATATCCGGTACGTGGTTCGCTTGCACTTCCCAGCGTCGAACAACATGGCGGAGTACGAAGCCCTCCTCGCTGGGCTCCGCATCGCCATCGACCTCGGCGTCAAACGCCTCGATGTCCGGGGAGATTCTTAGTTGGTCATCGACCAAGTGATGAAGAACGCAAGCTGCCGCGACGAAAAGATGGAGGCGTATTGCAACGAGGTTCGTCGTCTCGAGGACAAATTCTATGGCCTCGAGCTGAACCACATCGTGCGCAAATACAACGAGGAAGCGGATCAGCTGGCCAAGATCGCGTCAGAGCGAATCACCGTTCCTCCGAACGTCTTCGCTCGCGACCTCGATCAACCCTCCATCAACTTTGAACCAAAGGCCAGAGCCCTAAGGAAGCCCTCGGGGGCTGCGGGGGTCGAGCCCATGGAAGAGGACCCCTCGAAAGAGGGCTCGAAGCCCTCGACGCTGAAATTTCTTCGGCCGAGGCCATGGAAATCGACGTAGACACGCGACCACAAGACTGGCGTGATCCGTACCTCGCGTGGATCAACCGCGGGGAGCTGCCCTCGGACCGAACCGAGGGGCGCCGCATCGCCAGAAGGGCCAAGACCTTTGTCTCGGTCGGCGGCGAGCTGTACAAGCGCAGCGCCTCGGGGATCTTGCAGCGATGCATCCCCATCCCCGAGGGAAGGCAGTTGATCCGCGACATCCACGCCGGGGCATGCGGACACCACGCGGCGCCGCGTACCCTCGTGGGTAACGCATTCCGGCAAGGCTTTTACTGGCCCACCGCCGTATCCGACGTGAACGAGGTCGTGCGCACCTGCGAAGGGTGCCAATTCTACGCACGAAAGACGCATCTCCCGGCGCGCGCCCTGCAGACCATCCCCGTAACATGGCCTTTCGCGGTCTGGGGGTTGGATCTCGTGGGGCCCTTCCGCCCAGCGCCCGGGGGCTTCACCCACTTGTTGGTGGCCATCGACAAGTTCTCGAAATGAATCGAGGTCCGAGCCATCACCTGCATCAGATCTGAGCAGGCCATGTTGTTCTTCACCGACATCATCCACCGATTCGGGGTACCCAACTCGATCATCACCGACAACGGCACCCAATTCACCGGCAAGAAATTTTTGGAGTTCTGCGACGACCATCACATTCGCGTAGATTGGTCGGCCGTAGCACATCTGCAAACGAACGGCCAAGTAGAACGTGCCAACGGCATGATACTACAAGGCCTGAAGCCAAGAATCTTCAACAAGCTGAATAAGTTTGGCCGGAAGTGGGTTGCTGAGCTGCCATCGGTGATCTGGAGTCTCAGGACAACCCCAAGCAGAGCCACAGGCTTCAGCCCGTTCTTCCTCGTCTACGGCGCCGAAGCCGTCCTCCCAACAGACTTGGAGTACGGGTCTCCGAGGCTCAAGGCCTACCAGGAAGACCAAAACCAGCGGAACCGCGAGAATTCGCTGGACCAGGTGGATGAGGCTCGCGACGTAGCGTTGCTTCACTCAGCACGCTACCAACAATCGCTCCGGCGATACCAAGCTCAGAGGGTGCGGCGTCGAGACCTCCACGAAGGGGACCTGGTGCTGAGGTTGCGCCAAGACAATCGAGAGCGTCACAAGCTCACTCCGCCATGGGAAGGACCATTCATCATCGCCAAAGTCCTCAAACCTGGCACTTACAAGCTGGCGAACGAGAAGGGCAAGGTCTTCACCAACGCCTGGAACATCCAACAACTATGTCGCTTCTATCCTTAAAACTCTCAGTATTTCTTGTAAATACTTCATGTTCTTAGTTAACAACAATGAAAAGTTTGCGAAAAACATGAAAACATTGTTACTAACAGCGTGAACAAGGGGGACTTGGTTCTATTCTCAATAGAGCCAAGCCCCCCTCGGGGGCTGCAGGGGGGTTTACCCCCCTAATCGTCCCAATTTTCAAAAATTGTGCTGAAACTCGAGGCGCTTAGAGAGATGCCGGGCGCGAGCTAACTAAAGCTGGAGCCGGTTGAGCCGTGAGACCGCCTATACCCGCGAAGGGATATGGCACCTCCCTCTCCACTCCACACCTTAATTACTCGCGGATTCGAAATACCCGGCCAAAATCTCTCCAAGCCAAGAGTAGCACAATAGAACAATCGCACAAGTTCGAAACGCACAATCGACTTTCAATCTTAGTTTATGTACAGAGCTAGTCTCCTAAAAACTAAGATACATCTAGATACTAAGCCTGAACCCTTCAGGCTCCACCTTCCTGCGGGGACGCGGTGGCCTCGGCGGCGACGGTCGAAGGAACCGACGCGAGGGCCCGAGGACCATCGTCATCACAGCGCACCGAGGCAATGGCCTCCTCAAGGGATGCCACGGCGTCGGCCTCAGGATCAACCTCGGCTTCGGTGGCAGCCGCGACCCCAGGCTCGATATCCGCGCACGCATCTTCATCCTCTCCAGGGAAAAGCTCGCGCCCGAACTTGGCGGCAAGCGCCGTGGCGGCGTCCTCGGCGCCGTCGTCGGCCTCGTCGAGAGCGGCAAGGGCGGCGTCGTCATCCAGGTCTGCGTCGATGAAGTAGCCGCGCGCCACCGCCGCGAGGTCGATGTCATAATGCGTCGATACCATGCCGAGTGCCTTCTTCACACCAAGGTGAAGGGCATTCTCGAGGCGCTCCGTCACGCAGCCTCCCAAAGACCGCAGGCGGCTGGGTAACGACGACCCCGACTGCAACCCCGACGGGATGTCGACGCACTGGATGTCCCGGCATGCGGCGTCGGCGGCAGCCCTCAACATCTCGAGCTCCCCCTGAGCCTTGGAGTAGGCGGCTTGAACAGCCACCACCTCGTCCGCCTTCTCGGCCTCGGCCCTCCGCAGCCCTGACAAGGCTCGAGCACGTCAAGACGAACTCCAACACAGAAACAACCAAGAAAGCCAGGAAAGCGTAAAGCCATACCGTCTACCAAGGCCCTGGCCTCGGTAAGCGCCGTGCGCTCTTGCTGGAGCAGGCCCTCCGCGGTGGCCAGCGCATCCTCCTTCTCTCGAAGCGCGCAGCCCAGCTGTTCGGCCTCCTGGGCCTTTTGCTCTGCCCGGGCCGTCGCCTCCGCGAGCTGGGACTGTGCGGCCTCGCGCGCCTTGCGCTCCTGCTCGAACCGCGTCCGCTCCGCCGCCAGCGCCTCACGCTCCTGCTGGAGCTGGCCCTGTGCCTCCAGCAGCCTGGCCCCGACCTCCTCACGCGCCTTGCGCTCGAGCTCGAGCCGCTCCAACGCCGCGGCCGAGGCTCGGGCCTCCCGCTCCGCCGTGCCTCTCTCGGCGTCGCGCTCCCGCTCCGCGCGAGCCTTGGCTTCTTCGTGTGCGTGGGCGGCCGTCTCCGCCTCCCTCACCCGGACGGTGAGCTGGGTCACCTCCGTGCCGAGGTCCGCGTTCGCCTGATGGAACCGGCGAAGGTCGGCGTACAAGTCCGCGATGCACGTGGTCTTGTCTGCCGCCTCCTGCCGCAGAAGCTGCACGAAGAACCATCGAGGATAAGACACAGACTAAAAACAATCTCGAAGTGCTGAGGTGAGCGCGGGGATACCTCGAAGAGTTCCAGCGCCTGCCTGGAATGGAGATCGGCGGCGGCTGAGATGGCCCGCTCCGGGTCCGTCCCGACCCGTTCGGCTTGAACCCACAGCTCGTTCTCCTCCGCCATGCCCTACCAGACCCGGGCAGAGACGCCAGGCTCCTCCGGCCACGTGCTCGGGCCGCGTCGACCCTGAAGCAGCGCCACCTCGGCCGCATCCCACTCCGCCGCTCCCCTGGCCACGGGCATTTGCGGCGGCCATTGGGCCAAGAAGCGCGCCGCCGACACCTCGGCCGCAGCCACCCCTGCGGGGGGAATGCGCCCGCCATCACCACCTTGGGCCACGCCTTGTGCGCGACCCAAAGCCGGCAGGATGACCGTGCCGCCGACCGGCACGACCGCCTCCTGCCTCCCTCCAGTGGGGGCCGCGGCGGTGGCGTGGCCCCCTTGCTCGCCCGCTTCCGCCACCGGGGCGTCCTGCCCCGGCTTCGCCACCAGGGGCGTCCCCTCCCGCTCCGTCTCCGCCGGCCGGGAACCTCGCGCCCCCGGCGCCGGCTCTACCGGCGTCACTGCGGACATCGCTGCGGGACGCGGAGTCCCGCGCGAACGCGACCCCCCGGCGTCAGGGGAATCCGACGCCCCAACCTTCAACGCCTTCTTAGGCGCAAGGCTGGGGTTGGCCTTGGCGGTGCCACGAGCGCTGAATCAGAAGAGAAAAAAGCGGAAATTATGAAACAAAAAACCAAACAAGGATGGAAAGTTGCGAAAAAATACGAGGCAGAACTTACCGGACGCAATCCTGCAGCGCCTGCAGCTTCCGCTTCGAGCTGCCCGTTGAGGGAGCCCTCCTCGAACTCGAGGACCCCCTCAACCCGCTCGGGGGCTGCCAACCCCCCGAGCCCTCGGCATCCAATCCGCTGCGGCGCTGCACGCCCGCAGCAGAGGAGGAAGTCGCTCGCGCCCGCAGCGCCGCGGGTCGGGCAGGCGCGACCGCCGTCCGCGCCGCCACCGGCGCAATATCGCCGGGGCTCGCCGCGCCCGGCCCGGACTGCTGCGCGGCCATCTCCTCCTCCTCACCGGTGGGCGGAACCCCGCCGGCATCGATCTCCTCCTCCTCATCCTCCTCCTCGCTGGGAGGGTCCGGGGAATCCTCGGGGGACGACGGCGGCGCCCCGCCGTACCTCCTCCACCAGCGAAGCGCCGCCTGGTGCGCATCCCGCCGGGCCTGCCTCCTCCGGCTGCTAGCTCTTTTCGCCTCCTTCGCGTCCCTCTCGCGGTCACGGCAGGCGCAGTTCGAAGCACGCACCTCCGGAGTCGGCGCGAGGGAGCGGTAGAGGCCGCAGTTCACCTCCTAAAATCACGATAAATTGAGGAAGGGAATCCTAAGTCAATCAATCCGGCAGTTCGGAGAGGGAGAATGGTGACTCACCAACAAAACGTGGCCCTCGTCGGGACGCAGCCGGAACGACCAAAGGTCCCTCGGCATGGTGTCTTGATGCACCGCTGTTCGCACCCTCGTGACGACGTACTCTTCAAGGAGCGGCTCCGGCAACATGCGCGAAGCCGCCAGTGCCGCCGGGTCGACGCCCTCTGTCCTCCAGAACAGAGGAAGCTGCCTCTCCATGAGGGGAACCACCCGGCGGCGATGACAGTGCGCGAGCACGTGCGCCACCGTCAGGCCCGTCCCCTACAGGGTACGAAGGGCGTCGACGACAGGGCGGAGCCTCTTCCGCTGACCTTCGCCGGAAACGCCGTAGCTCCAGGAGTCGGCCTTCTACGTCAAGACCTTGCCGGTGTACTCCGGTAACCCCAGGCCGTCGTTGCGCAGGTAAAACCACCCCTTGGCCCAGCCGCTGTTGTTGGTAGTCATCCTGCAGGCCGGATACAGGTGCTTCCGGGACTCGAGCGGCACGAGCGTAAGACCGCCGGTGCACCCCCCTCCCCGCGCCGGACGTACTGAGCTCGGCGCGAAAGAGGTGGACCCACAAGTCCCAGTGCGCCTCGATCCCCAGCACGCCCTCACAGACGCCGACGAAGGCCGCCGCCTGAGTGACGGCATTGGGGGAGAAGTTGTGAAGCTCCACGCCATAGTAGTGGTAGAGGCCCCGCATGAACTGGCTGGCGGGTGCGTTAAAGCCCCGCTCGTGGAAGCGGATGAAGCTCACCACGTACCCCGCCGGCGGGTTCGGCACCCTGGCCGCCGGTGCCGGGACAATCCACGCCGGCCGCGACGGATCGCCCCGGGGCGAGAGCTGCCCGCCGTTCACCAGGCCCTCCACGAGATGCTCGGTAGCGGTGGACGGAGTCCACTCGGTGACGCCTTCGATGATCACCATGACGGACGTCGGAGCAAGGAGCGAAAGCGACGAAGACAGAAAGCGGCTAGCGGGCTCAGAAGCAAGAGAAAGGCAGAGGCGAGAGCTGGCGCGAGGAATGGCAAAGGTAAGAAATTCCCTTACCCCCCCCCCACCCCGCTCTCCTTTTATAAGGGAACGGACTCGTCCCTGCCGCGACACGCCAACCCATTGGCAACGGGCCGGACGCGCGCGTGGCACGTCGCTGACAACCAGGGGCCCCCTCCCCTTTTTTCCCGCGGGACAGCACGTGTGAGCGGCGGCATTTACTGCGGCACGGTAAAACGAAACGACGCGGCAGCGGCGCCTGACCGCCCGTCGCCTCGCCTCTCCCCGGCGCACGCCAACTCCGCCTAAAAAGGCGCGCCCGCTACGCCCATCTCGCCCACTCCATGCCACGTCAGCCACGACCACGCCCGCCAGCGGTCGTGCGCGGCCCCGCAAAACCGAAACGACCCAACCGTTGGATTCCTTCCAGGGTAAGACAACGACCCCTCTCCGCCTCGAGGCGTGGGGTAATACTAATCAGGGGCCCAAAGCCCAAGCCTCGAAAGAGCTCGATGGGCGCCCCAGATTAAGCAATGCGCAGGCTGCCAGTTCAAGGCCGGACAAAGGCAGCTAGTAGGGGGGATCCCAACGAGGGAGAGCTTTCGCGCCCTCGGACCCTGTCGAAAGGGACCGAGCCCCACCTAGCAAACCTTTGCAAGCGCTACATGGACGCGTCTCTGGACCACGAGCCGACCCCTAGCGAGTGGGGCACGGGCGTCCACTTGAACTACCCGCTAACAGCTCACCGAGGCATCCGTGTACGCTGCCCGATTCGAGGGTTGCACGAATGACCTCACCCCTCTCCCCCGCGAAGGGGAAGCGAGGGTCGTAACTCAAAGACAAGAAGCCCCTCCGACCGCCTCCGCTCGGGCCAGGAGCTCGGGGGCTCCTTGTAGCATATCCTCCTCCTCCTATGCGCGAAACGCATCGAAACCGTGCAGGGTCCGCCCCCCGAATTCCGTATAACTCGGTCTCATCCCCACCACGTCGAAAGGGGAGCGACTAACATAACCCTCGGAAGTCAAAGCCCTTGCACGAGTGAACTCACTCCTCCAAGGGCTCGGGGGCTACACCTGCGGGTGCGCTCGCGCGCCCCCACGGAAGAACGTGCATAATCAAGAAGGAGTAATCCCCGCGGAATGCCCGGGAACGATCCCGCGAACCATCAGCCTCTGCCCGACTGATCCTTAGTCCGGCAGAAGCTCGGGGGCTACTGTCGGGGACAGACCCAGGGGGTCCCCTAACCATCGGGGTAATCACCCTCCAAAAAACGATCAACCACGAAAGGCCGAATCACCGGCAACCCGAAAGGGCCACCAAGGCAGCGCGGCCCGTCACAGCCTATCGCGACCCAAGAACGATCGTCCGAGCTCGCCTGTCAAGGGGGCCCGAGCCGCGCGCACCCGTCTCCACCCCGCTCGAGGACCGCGCACCCCCTCGAGCAGGCACAACGCAAACTCCGCCTCGCTCGAGGGCCGCGCACCTCCTCGAGCGGGCGAGCCAACTCCGCCTCGCTCGAGGCCACCACTCTACATAACGCGGCACGCCCCGGCACCCCGCCCGACAACGGCATTTAATGCCCGCCCCATAAGGCGGGCGCCGAAGTCAAAAGGCAATCTCTCCCCACGCCGCGCCGCTGACACCGCAGAGCTCGCTGTTTCAACTACTCCGGTCACTATGCGTCCTCACCACCACTGTGAGGACGCATGCGGCGCTGCGCGAGGCCCTGTGCGGACTTGCAGGCGTCAATCCGCACCACTATTCCACCCGCTCCCGTCCTTTCCCCCCGGCGCAGCCCTCAAATGGGCGCGAAGAACCCTCGAACGAATATACGAGCAGCAACCGAGTACGGACTCCGGTCAGGCGTGGTCCGGTGATGACGAATGCCGGGTCAAATCCACCAACTCTCGGCCATTCCCCGGCAAACCGGGCACGCCGCGCACTGTGGTCGACAACAAGCGCCATGCCGGCCCCTGTGCCGCCAACTCTCGTCCTTCCCCACCTACCACGCCCTCGAATCAACCAGCGGCGGGCAGCTGGGTGCGGATTACGGCAGCGCCACCCCTCGAAATCACTCCAGGACAAGCACGGGGACGGCCATGACGCCCGCGGAAGCCGGAGCTCGCCATAAATCCCCCGCCAGGGTCAAGGACGACCGCACGCCCAGCACCACGCTCTCGAGTACACACCTCTGTAGCACACACTGTACCTGTACTTGTAAGCCCCTCCCCCCTTCTCTCCTTGGCCTATAAAAGGAGGGAGGGGGCGAGAGAGGAGAAAAGACGGACACTCAACCACGCACACCGCCTCACGCGATATCGGCACTCGCCCCAATCGCACCCGTTCTCAGGGACTTGGAGACTCCTTCTCCTCTCCCGCCTTGCTTGTAGCCCCCCACTGCAAGCACTCCGGTGCAAGATAGTACAGCGCCCCGAGCGCACCCTGCTGGACGTACGACCTCACGGTCGGAACCAGGATAAACCCTTGTCTCATTGTGCTAGCTCTTGCATCAACCGTCAGGGGACGGGACAAATCGCATTCTGTTTGGCGCTGGGGATTGGCCGACCGATCCCAGCACCGACAAATACCATATAAGATTTTTTGCTAATGTGGAAGAGAGAGAGCGAGGTAAAAGAAAAGAGTCGTTGTTTCGTGAATCAACCGCCTCATGAGCTAAATTAGGACTATGAGACAACTCGTCCACTATTGTACGAGTTTTGTTACCATGCAACCAATAACATCTCTTAATTTCACCATGAATTAAGGGATATTGTATTACTACGAGACAACGAAAACAACAATCTATTGTATAGGTTGTCAGATAAGTTGTCTCAAGATTACGTATCACTGCATAAGACCGACTATTAGACGACATCAATGTACCTGTCCTTAGGGCGGCTACATTGCTACACGTCAGCGGTCTCATAGGTCGTCTTATACAGTGTCACGTAGGATTTTTACTGACATGGAGGAGAGAGAGCGAGGTGAGAGAATGAGGTCGTTGCTTCGCGAAACAACTGCCTCATGAGCTAAATTACTATGAGACAACTCCCCCACTATTGTATGAGTTTTGTTGCATACAATTAATAACATTTTTATTTTCTTCACAAATTAAGGGATTTTGTATTACTATGAGACAACTAAAATAAGTATATGTTGTCTAATAAGTTGTCTCAAAATTACGTGGCACTGTATGAAACCGCCTATTAGACGACACCAATGGTGGTGTCTTATAAGCGGGAGAAATTTCAAAATTTAGGTTCCAATTCGCCGGACTTTCAGAATTTGACACCCAACTTACAGACCTTTCAAAATACAACACCGGATACGCGAATTCTTTCAGTTTGGGTGTTTTTCACCTGTTAACGAGATTTCTCTTATTTTTTAATTTATTTTTCTATATCAGCCCACATGTGTTCGCCGTTTTACCCTGCCCATCTCGTTCGGCGTCTGGCCGCCGACGCAGCGCATGCGCCGCCTGGTGGAGACGCTCGCGGGGGACACCATCCTCTGCAAGCGCTACGGCCATCTCATTAACTTCTGTGTATATAGAGTTATAGACACAAGTAATATTAATCCACAACTCTGTTGGAAAGGTACCAGCTGCAATATCTAGCATATGAACGTTGAGTCTATTGTAATTTGCCTGCCTCTCAGTGCCCGCTGCATGAATCTTTGACAAATCAGGGTTCAGGTGGATCAATACAGCACATGGGTCAATGGCTATTTGCTGGGCCAACAGATTGATGCACCTCCGGCGGCCGTGCGAGCTCCACGACGACGCCCCCTCTCCCCTTGGGGTTGAGCAGCGACGACGCCGCCGCTCCCGGCCATGCCCGCGCACGGCCTCCTCCTCCGCAGTGTCGCCGCCCTCCACGACGCCGCCGGCGCCGCCAAGCTCCAGGGACGCGCCCGCCGCGCCGAACCGACACGGGCTTATGCGCCCAGTACGCTGGCAGCAGGTGGTGCACGCCCGCGAACGACAGCCACTTGCCCTCCAGCCGGCACCACCGCCAGCACGGACGTCGTCGTTGTCGGCACGGAGGCGGGCACCGACAGCCGGGCCGAGGCGGAGCCAACCAGCGTGGCGAGGAGGTGCAGCCACTACCAGAATGATCGACATCTGCACCGGGTGGGAAAGCCCTTTAGCACCGGGTTTCCCACCCGGTGCAACTAATCCGAGCCTAAAGGGGTACCCTTTAGGCTAAAGGGCCCTTTAGCACCGGGTGCAGCCACGACCCGGTGCTAAAGGGCCTGCCCCGCAGCGCCTTTAGCAGGGCCTTTAGCACCGGGTCGTGGCTACACCCGGTGCTAAAGGGCCTGCCTTTAGCGCCGGTTGCTGTCTGCAACCGGTGCTAAAGGCCCCGGATTTCTTTTTTTTTTGCTTTTTCAGTAGCCATGCGTGCACGTCTATATACGTATATATTCTAATACGTATATTCTAATGCGTATTCGGCCGACTCTATATTCATACTAGCTGACATTTCATCAAAATAGAAGACATATATATTACAAAAGTAGATATTCATGCATGTCAACTCGAGTTATATATATTTAAATTGTATTTTCTACTTAATTAAGATTGACGACTAGCTTGTTGGACTGTCCGGCACGTCCTCCAGTACTGGCGAGTAGTATTCTCCTCGGGGATTGACGACCTCGTCCCAGATCCATCCGACGAGCTGTTCTGCAATTGCGTCAATTCTTTCTAGCTCTAGGGACTCTTCCTTCAGGTTGAACATCTATAATTTACAAATAATTGAAAGATATTTAATCCGCGGAGTTGGAGACAATAATTGTGCACTTAATAATAATGGAAATGTTGTTTATTATTACGTACCATAATATCCTGTTGTGTAAGCTTTTTATATCCCCAATTCCACATGAAATCGCAAACATAGTATGCACATAAATTATTTCCCGGCCCCTATTTGGCACACTGTCGACCAAAAGAAATTAAGTAAAATTCATATAATATATTAGCCGAGGCCTACATGTACAAATTACTTGCTTACCGGAAAGCCAATGTTCCATTTTAGTGTTTCATGTTGAATTCCCGGGTGTTCTTGACGAAATTGAATCCAGGCCCTGCGAACAAAAAAATTGAGTTAAGTCATTACGAGTGTAAGGGGTGAATTAAGTAGGGGAAAATATACATCACCTTGTCATCATGTCCATGATGTTCTGTAGTTTTTCTTTTGGAGTGTGCAACGAATCAAAGACGTTCACGACACCCCGGTCAGGACACAATATTATTAGGAACCAGTGAAATCTGTGCACATGTATACATTATAATCAGAAATGAATTAGTACACAGACAGTATAAGAAGAAGCCTGTGTATGTACTCACTCGATGTTGTACGGGATTAGTATGGAGTCGCAGTAATTTTGTTTCTTAATATACTTGTATAGGTTTCCATATGTTTCCTCAGGATTCATCAATATCATTTCTTCACTTATCCTTCGAGGATCCACGAAACCAACATCATATATCCCGGATCTCCGACATTTTTGAATCTCCATTCTGCATATGTTAAGCAATAAATAAAGCCCGCGTCAGCATAGATTGGAATTATTGTTTTCAAACTGTGAATTATAAGCAACAACAAAGTACTTACAGTGTTCAACAGGTGATCAAATCCACGTCCATGGCGTCGCAGTGGTACAGCTCATATATATCCTTAAACCTCAGCCACACCCAATCCTCGTCACCATTATAGAAATCATGGTCCTTCACGCCTACTTTGATCATGCGCCATTTATTCCTTCTTGATTCTTCCAAGTACCACTCATGGAATCGGCGCATCTTCGTCTGTAGCTTCCTCTCCATTTCAGGAGGGACCATAGGCTCGCCAAGATTAAACGGCCACCTCAGCGTTGTGTTTACAAGCACCTCTTCTTCCCCTAGGACTTGCGCTCTGGTTAGTCCAGTCTCGGCCATTACTCGTTGCACGTTAAGCTCGTCCAGAGATGGCAATGGACCCAAGGGCCGCTGAGGTTGCTGGCCGAGCTGAGGAACCTTTTTGGATGGGCCCGCCTCCTTATCTGCAGCCTTCCGCTTCCGGCGAGATTTCAGTAATGAGCGGTCATAGTCTGTTACTATTACTTCCTTCTGTTGACCCTTGCCCAAATTACCGAGGAATGACTTGACGACGGTGGGATCAAGCTTCGGCTCCGGCTCAGGTTTTTTCCTCCACTCGGCCATTTGCCTCTTTGTGTCTGCTTTGACCGAGGCTTCGAGCTCCTCTAGAGTCTTCTCACCCGCTCTTTTCTCTAGTGCGGGCTTCTCTTTGGTTTTCCGCGCCTTCTTCGCTGGTGGAGTGGGGGCAGAGGCTTTAGTGCGGCGTCCCCTCTTTGGCGGAGGGGGCGGAGACCTCTTCGGCGGAGGAGACGGAGACCTCTTCGGCGGAGGAGACGGAGACCTCTTCGGTGGAGGAGACGGAGACCTCTTTGGCGGAGGAGACGGGCTTGCATCAGGAGCTCCCGGAGAATTGTCATGATCCTGTGGATCTCTTGGAGGTGACGGGGGCTTGTTGGTAGCCGCAGGTGTACCGGGTATGACGACGTCTGCCTTGCTCCATAGAATGATGCAGTGAGAACACTGACCGAGTTTTGTTTCTCCGTCACCTCCGGGGATGTCAAGTTCCAAGTCTTCCCAGCTGGTGACGACTTGCTCCACCTCAACAGGTACGTAATCATGTGGAATGTCATTGCAGTGCCATTTTTGCCCTTCTTCCACACGTTTGGTCATACCGTATGCGACCTGATAAGTTAGTAGTCACAAAGAAAGTTAGTAAATGAATGGTATTTACGGTGAAATGTATGCAGTATGAACTAAGGTCGCATACGTACCACCACAGCTAAGTTCTTCTGCCTGACGACAAGCTCGCACGCGGTCCGTTGAGTTATTTCATCCACGGTGTAACGGACCGCTTCGGCGGCCTGTGTGGAAGCGTGACTGCTTTGATATTGTTGTGGAGGGCTAATAAGGGCCACATCTTGGAGAGGTGCATGCTCTGTGGAACCGGTCCCGCCTGCGGCTTGTTGGAGAGGTGCAGGCTCTGTGGAATCGGTCCCACCTGTGGCTTGTTGTATCTGCAGCCATGCTACCTTCATCCGTCGCTCCATCTCTGACTCCATTTCTTGGAGCTTTGAGCCCTGGGCGGCAACCGTTTGCTCTAGGTCCCTCACCCTCTGCTCATATTCGGCCTTCTTCCTCGAACGGCTCCTATAGGTGGCGGCGTGCTCTTGGAAACCTTTCTTCCATGAGATGCTTGTGCCTACGCCGCGCGTCCGTCCTGGATGCTCCTTGTTCCCTAAGGCATAGGTTAGCTCATCTCTGTCTCTATCGGCAACAAATTCTCCCCTATCAGATGCCCTGAGGATATCGAGGAGACGTTGAGCTAGTTCTCGCAAGTCCTCGGGAAAAACTAAGGAGCCGTCGATTGGGCTTAGGGTGCCTCCATGACCATAGTACCAATGCTTGGTCCTTGTGGGCCAGTCATGTGTCGCTGGAGTGATGCCTCTAGCATATAGATCTTCTTCCATCTTCTCCCATTTAGCGATGCTTGCCTTGTAACCTCCCGAACCCATCTTATGAGAGTACTTCTTATTTGCGGCGTTTCCAGCGTTTCTAGCGCTAGCCGTTGCACCCTCTTCGGAGGTTTTGTACTCAATGAATGCTTCCCACTCGTCATTGGTGATCTTCTTGTACTTCTCAGGATCCGGGGCCTCTCCGGTTTTGAGAAATTGCGAGTACAACTTCTTCTTGAAATCCTGAAACAGAACTGTCATCTTCTTCATTGTCCAATCCCTCAGTTCTGCTTCATGAGTGCTAGGCCAGTCGAATATTGCCTTTAATTCCCTCCATAGCATCTCCTTCTCTGTATCGGGGAGCACGTACTCCTCAGTGGGGTCCGTGGACTTCCATTTTCTGATACTAATGGGCACATTGTCCCGTACAATTACCCCGCACTGAGATACAAATTTCTTGGCCACTTTTGGAGGCTCAACTGGCTCCCCGTCATCCTCCACTCGGGTGATGTGTAACTTGACATCCTTCAGCTTCTTCGTGGTCGATCGTTTTGATTTCTTAGCAGAGGCGGCCTACACAAATTACATATATATGAGATGATATAGAGATGGTATACATAATTGACATGTACAGTACAAATTTATGTTATCTATATACACACCTGACTAGACGAGGGCGCGTTATCGGCTCCTTCAATAGTTTCGGCCCTTGCAACATTGTCGCCCTGGACATTTGCGGCCCCTTCAACATCTTCGGCCCTTGCAACATTGTCGCCCTGGACATTGTCGTCCCTTCCAATGATGCCCAACACATCATCCATGGACATTGGTTGGGTTACAATATTGAAAATTTGATTCGCAAAGAACGTGTCGTTGTCCTCTTGCATGGGTGGGACAGGGATGTTGTTGTCCTCTTGCATGGGTGGGACAGGGGTGTTGTTGTCCTCTTGCATGGGTGGGACGTTGTTGTTGTTGTCCGCCATCTATAGAATTAAAAATAATTGATAAGAAATATATACAAAGCATACATATTCCCAATATTTCTAACATTTTCGCTAAGGGGGTCGTTGCGTGAAAAACGGATTCGCCAAGGGGTTCAGGTGCGCGGTGTGAATTGATTCGCTAAGGGTTCGCTAAGGGGGTCGGTGCGCGAAAAACGGATTCGCTAAGGGGTTCGGGTGCGCGATGGGTTCGGGTACGCCATAGAATTTCTGATAATAAACATTTTCGATAGTATACATTATACAAACATATAACATTTCCAATATACATTTAAATGAAGCACATATATTTCTAATATACATAGAATTTCCAATATACATTTAAATGAAGCATTTTCCAATATACATTTCAAACATATAACATTTCCAATATACATTTCAATGTAAATATCTCCAATACATTTAAATGAAGCATTTTCCAATATACATTTCAAACATATAACATTTCCAATATACATTTCAATGTAAATATCTCCAATACATTTAAATGAAGCATTTTCCAATATACATTTCAAACATATAACATTTCCAATATACATTTCAATGTAAATATCTCCAATACATTTAAATGAAGCATTTTCCAATATACATTTCAAACATATAACATTTCCAATATACATTTCAATGTAAATATCTCCAATACATTTAAATGAAGCATTTTCCAATATACATTTCAAACATATAACATTTCCAATCCTACAGATAAATTTCATACTAGTATTAGGTATAAAACCCAAAGCAATCCCAATCCTACAGATTAAAGTTTCCCTGTTCCATGCAAAACAACCTTTCCCAACCCATGCACTCACTTCAACTAGCGTAGCGCGGGGACGACGGGCGCGGGGACGACGACGGCGGCGGGGACGACGGGCGGCGGCGGCGTGGGCGCGAGGACCACGGGTGGCGGCGGCGTGGGCGCGGGGACGATGACGGCGGCGGGGACCACGGGTGACCACGGCCGGGCGGCAGGGACGACGGGCGCGGGGACGACGACGGCGGCGGGGAGGACGACGGCGGCGGGGACGACGACGGCGGTGGGGACGACGGCGGCGGCGGGGACGACGGGCAGCAGCGGCTGAGGAGACGAGGCGGCGGTTTCTTTGGCGTCGATCTGGGAGGAATGAGGGCGAAGTGAGGGAGGGGAGAGAAGTCCCCGGCCTATATAGGTCCGGGGCATTTAGCACCGGGTGCAGCCACGACCCGGTGCTAAAGTCCCTTTCGCACCGGGTCTTCTACACCCGGTGCTAAAGGCCGTAACTGTGCGCCACACGAAGGCCTTTAGCACCGGGTGCAGCCACGACCCGGTGCTAAAGGCCCCCCTTTCGCACCGGGTCTTCTACACCCGGTGCTAAAGGCCCCGTAACTGGCGCCAAATGAAAATTGGGGGCCTTTAGCACCGGATTTTAGATCAACCCGGTGCTAAAGGCCCCAACTTTTCGTTTGGCGCCCAGTTTCCAAACCGGCCTTTAGCACCGGGGGCTACTATTTGGGAATCTTATAAATATAGTTTTTAATGTATAGTTATTAATACTTGTTTTAATTCAGTTATTAATACCTGTTAAAAATATATATTAAATAAGAAAATCTTATAAATTACTAGAAAATCAATATAAAATGCAAGAAAATCTTATAAATTTCTAGAAAATCAATATAAAATGCAAGAAAATCTTATAAATTACTAGAAAATCTTATAAATTAATAGAAAATCTTATAAATTACTAGAAAATCTTATAACTTACTAGAAAATCTTATAAATTACTAGAAAATCTTATAAATTACTATAAAATCTTATAAATTACAAAAATTGATAACTGAATGAAAGATTTTGGAACATTAAACGGTCTCAGATGAAAAAGTCATGAATACCAAAATTTCATATCTCATCAAGATCTACAATCTTTATTTAAGTCATTTTTGCATTTGAGAAAGTGGTAGTATACATTGTTCATTAATCCTAGATTCACTCGCATAGTTTCCAAAACTTTGTTAGAGACTTGTCAAATTTCTGCTACATGTTATTACCCATTTTGAAAATGACAAAATGACCTAAATAAAGATTGTAGATCATGATGAAATATGAAACTTTGGTATTCATCACTTTTTCATTTGACATCACCTAGTGTGAAAAAAACCTTGGTTGTAGTTGTCATTTTTAATTCAAAATTTGGATTGTTCAAACACGAGAAGATTTTTGAAAATAATAACATTAATAAGTTTCATAACTTGATAGAGTATGATTTTAGGAATTTTTAGGAAGAAAAATGATCTTTTTTGAAGTTTGTACGAGGGAGAACGACTAGTTACAACTTTTATACAGAGATTAAAAAGAAAAATTGTTCTTGTTCATCCAGTGACGTGGCCTGTGTGCGGCCGGTGACGTGGCCAGCTGTCGCACGGCCTCCGTGGCCAGGCCGGTCGGCCCGGTCGTGGCCTTTAGCACCGGGTGCAGCCACGACCCGGTGCTAAAGGCCACGATCGGGCCAGTGACATGGGTCGTGTGCGCCCGGTGACGTGGCCAGCTACCGCACGGCCTCCGTGGCCAGGCCGGTCTTTGGCTCTGCCGCACCTTTAGCACCGGGTGCAGCCACGACCCGGTGCTAAAGGCACTTTAGCACCGGGTGCAGCCACGACCCGGTGCTAAAGGCCAAAATCTTATAAATTAATAGAAAATCTTATAAATTAATAGAAAATCAATATAAAATGCTAGAAAATCTTATAAATTAATAGAAAATCTTATAAATTACTAGAAAATCAATATAAAATGCTAGAAAATCTTATAAATTAATAGAAAATCTTATAAATTACTAGAAAATCAATATAAAATGCTAGTAAATCTTATAAATTACTAGAAAATCTTATAAATTAATAGAAAATCTTATAAATTACTAGAAAATCAATATAAAATGCTAGAATTAATAAAAACAATCTTATAAATCAATAGAAATTACATGGCATCATCGTTTACTCGGACACTAATAAACTTCCTCTTTACAAATGTTCCTTGATTGTGATCACGCCGTAGATACGGTGTCTCCTCCACCGCTAACAGGATGCTTGGGTCATCAGCCACTGAGAATGGAGGCCGGCCATCGAGCATATCATAATCTTCATCCGTCTTGTCCTCAACTCCTACGATTTTTCTCTTTCCAGGAAGAACTATATGACCCTTTGGCTCGTCTTGTGATGGGTCCAATTGCTTACCCCCACCTTTCTTATCCGCCCCTTTCTTCGGTCTGCTAGCCATGTCCTTCACATAAAAAACTTGTGTGACAGCTTTGGCCAGGACGAACGGTTCGTCTAGAAAGCCAATCTTGTTTAGGTCCACTAACGTCATTCCATAGTCCGCTTCAACTTTAACACCTCCTCCAGTCAGCTTCACCCATTGGCACTTGAACAGTGGGATCTTCAAAGGTCCGTACTCTAGTTCCCATATCTCCTCTATGATTCCATAGTATGAGTTTGTATTGCCATTGGTGTCTATCGCGTCGATCCGGACACCACTGTTTTGGTTGGTGCTTTTCTTGTCCTGGGCACTTGTGTAAAATGTATACCCATTGATGTCGTATCCTTGGAATGTCAAGATCGTGCTCGATGGACCTCTAGCTACAAAAGCTAGCTGCGCATCAATGCCCTCGACACCCATAAGACGTCTTCGCAACCAATCGGCGAAAGTACTATTGTGCAGACGCTGAATGAAGGCCGCAGACTTTGTTGAGTTTTCATCCCTGAGAATCTGCATGTGCTCCTCGATGTACGGAGCAACTAATGTTGATTGTTGCAAAACTGTGAGGTGCGCTTTACGAAATGTCTCAACGTCCTTGATCACCATCGATCTTCTCCCTAGTGTGCCCTTTCCACCAAGTCTCCCGTCATGATGGGATTCGGGGACACCAATCGGCATAAGATCGTCGACAAAGTCAACACAGAATTCAATGACCTCCTCCGTTTCGTATCCCTTAGCAATGCATCCTTCTGGACGAGAACGATTACGGACATACTTCTTTAGGACAGCGAAGAACCTCTCAAATGGGAACATGTTGTGTAGAAATACTGGGCCCAATATACGAATCTCTTTGACGAGGTGAACCAATAGATGTGTCATGATATTGAAGAAGGATGGTGGAAATATCATCTCAAAGCTGACAAGACATTGCACCACGTCGTTCTGTAGCTGATCTAAGTGGTCTGGATTGATCACCTTCTGAGAAATTGCATTGAGGAATGCACATAGCTTCACAATGGCTTTCCGCACGTTAACTGGTAGCACACCCCTGAGTATGACGGGAAGCAGCTGTGTCATCAACACATGGCAGTCGTGAGACTTCAGGTTTGTGAACTTCTTCTCTTTCATATTTATTATTCCCTTAATATTGGAGGAGTAGCCAGACGGAACCTTGATACTGTTCAAGCATTCAAACATGCTTGCCTTCTCTTCTTTGCTGAGAGTGAAGCTGGCAGGACGCAAGTACTGGCGTCCTTTGTCTCTCTTTTCTGGATGTAGATCAGTCCGTTGCTTCAATCGTTTCAGATCCTGACGTGCTTCCAGTGTATCTTTTGGCTTCCCATAAGTACCCAGGAAGCTTATCAAGTTCACGCAAAGATTCTTCGTCAGATGCATCACATCAATCGCGTTACGGACCTCTAAACGTTGCCAATAAGGTAGCTCCCAAAAGATAGACTTCTTCTTCCACATCGCGGCACGACCATCCTCGCCCGTCGGAGCAGCCTGGCTTCCGTCTCCCTTGCCAAACACCACGTGTAGGTCCTTCACCATATCAAATAGCTCTTCTCCACTCCGGTGTCTCGGTTTTGTACGGCGGTCAGCATTCCCGCCAAAATGCGCACATTTCTTTCGTAGCTCATGCTTCGCCGGAAGGAATCGACGGTGACCCATGTACACAACTTTACGACAATGTTTCAAATACATGCTTTCGGTTTCCTCTAAACAGTGAGTGCATGCTTTATATCCTTTGTTTGATTGTCCTGATAGGTTACTTAGTGCAGGCCAGTCGTTGATGCTTATGAAAAGCAGTGCTCGAAGTTCAAACTGCTCCTGTTTGTCCTCATCCCACATGCTAACACCTTCATTCTTCCACAGCTGCAAAAGTTCGTCAACCAATGGTCTTAGGTACACATCAATGTCGTTGCCAGGTTGCTTTGGGCCTTCGATGAGCACTGACATCATAATGAACTTCCGCTTCATGCAGAGCCAGGGGGGTAGGTTGTAGATACAAACAGTCACGGGCCAAGTGCTATGACTACTGCTCATTTCACCGAAAGGGTTCATGCCATCGGTACTTAAACCAAGCCTAACATTCCTCGCATCAGCATCAAACTCTGGGAATGCTCTGTCGATGTTCCTCCACTGGGATCCATCGGCGGGGTGTCTCAACATGCCATCCTGCTTACGTTCTTCTTTGTGCCAGCGCATCAGTTTGGCATGGTCTTTGTTCCTGAACAAACGCTTCAGACGGGGTATCAGAGGGAAATACCACATCACCTTCGCAGGGATTTTTTTCTTAGAACGCTCTCCCCAACATCACCAGGGTCGTCCCGCCTGATCTTGTATCGTGCGCAGGTGCAAACCGGACAACGATCCAAGTGTTAGTACTGTCCACGATAGAGGATACAGTCATTAGGACACGCATGTATCTTCTGCACCTCCAAACCGAGAGGGCAAACAACACGTTTTGCTTGATACGTCGTCGATGGCAATGTGTTACCCTCTGGAAGAATCTTCTTTACGAGTTTCAGTAGCTCCTCGAAACCCTTATCAGTAACACCATTTGCTGCCTTCCACTGCAGAAGTTCAAGTGTGCTACCCAACTTCTTTAGCCCCTCTTTGCAATCTGGGTACAGGTCAGTCTTGTGGTCCTGCAACATGCGCTGTATCTTTTTCAGTTCCTTATCATTGCCGCAGTCTTTCTCGGCATCACGCAACATTTGCCCGAGACCATCAGTAGGTTCATTTTCCTGAGCAACATCTTCCTGAGCATCGCCTTCCCGAGCAACATCTTCCTCATCGGCATCACCAATTGCAGCATATGCAAAGGAACCGTAGTATTGAGCCAATAACGGAATGTCATCATCGGCCTCGTCTTCTTCATCTTCATCCATTAGAATTCCTCTTTCACCGTGCTTCGTCCAAACAGAATAATTCCTCATGAAACCGTGCCTCATCAAATGCACTTGAAGACAACCTCTTTGTTTGTACGATTGTATATTTTTACAATGGGTGCATGGGCAGAACATGAAACCGGACGGCGTCCTGTTAGCCTCGGCGGCATCGAGAAACGTCCTAAGGCCATCACGGAACGCCTGAGCGTGGGGGTCCCCGTACATCCATTGTCTATTCATCTGCATTATTAACCAATAACAAATATACAATACAATTTAAAGATAAAAAAATTTAATATATAAATAAATACAAATTATAATATATATTCCATTATATAAATAAATTTCTAAAACTACATTACTATATTCATTAAATATAACATTACTATAAGCCTTATAAGATTTATAAGATTTATAAGATTTTCTATTAATTTATAAGATTTTCTAGCATTTTATATTGATTTTCTAGTAATTTATAAGATTTTCTATTAATTTATAAGATTTTCTAGCATTTTATATTGATTTTCTAGTAATTTATAAGATTTTCTAGTAATTTATAAGATTTTCTAGTAATTTATAAGATTTTCTAGCATTTTATATTGATTTTCTAGTAATTTCTAAAACTACATTACTATAAGCCTTATAACTATTCACAAGTCATACAAAACAAAATACTAACTAGCTTGCCTTCTCTCTCCATTTAAAACACAACATGAACACTCTCTCCACCATGAACTCAAGCTCTCTCCTCTCTCTCCTCCAAGAACACAAGCTCTCTCTAGCTACCTTTACTTTGATTCACAAATCCCTCTATTTCTAAATCATAGAAGGATTACAAGCTAAATAAAACATTAGAGAATGAAAGAGTGTACCTTGTAGTGCTCCTTAGATGAGTAGATTCTTCACAAATTTTGAAAAAAATTTGGGCAGCACCTCCCCTCCCACGGCCGAGCAGCATGAACACAGCACCTAAGTGTTCAGCTGGCTCGGGCAGGGGAGGAGGAAGCCCCTATATTCAAACACATTAGCACCGGGTCGTGGCAAGACCCGGTGCTAATGTTCACCCTTTAGCACCGGGTGCAGCCACGACCCGGTGCTAAAGGCCTCGGGCACATTAGCACCGGGTCGTGGCTGCACCCGGTGCTAAAGGGTGAACATTAGCACCGGGTCTTGCCACGACCCGGTGCTAATGTGTCCGCCCTGACACACCTCCGCGCCGCCCCCGCTCCTAGCCGTTGGACCCGGTGCTGAAGCCCCATCAGCACCGGGTCCAAAAATGGCCGAGGCGGAGGAGGCGGGCGGATGTGAAGTATTCTGGTAGTGAGCGCCGTGCACGATGAGTTGCATGTACGCCTGCGACGGGAGCGGCGACAGAGGGATGAGCAGGACGATGAGAGGCTCTCCTGTGCTTATACGCCTAGTTGATGGGCAGGGGCAAAACAGAGAACTCACATGGACTGATATAGGAAAATAAATTAGAAAATAAGAGAAATCTCGTTAACAGGTGGAAAACACCCAAACTGAAAGAATTCACGTCCCCGGTGTTGTATTTTGGAAGGTATGCGAATGGGTGTCAAATTCTGAAAGTGCTGTGAATTGGATCCCAAATTCTGATCGGGTGTTTGATTGTCTTTTCTATGTTAATATGAAGTAACTTCACCGAACTCGAAATCCATGAACCAATTCAAATAAAAAAAATCCGACCAAGAAAAAAAACACCGAACCAACCCAATGCATGTAGAGCGGGCCCACAAGACAATATTTCGAGCCTAATCCATCTGATCGGGTGTTTGATTAGTCCAGTCTCAGTTAGTTCCCGATATAACATAGAAAAGAGTTTTATGATACATATGAGCAGTCTTTAGTACAGTTAGCTAATTTTCGGTCTAAATAACTGTATAATAAAATTGTAAGCCTTAGATTTAATGTACTGCGAAGGGTATCGGGGCTATAAGTGAGCGTGGTGAAAGGTAACACGGCAGCACCGACGAATCAAAGGGGAAGAAATAATAAAGATAAGGTCGGTCTTAGTGAAAGTTGTATGGTGATTTTTATGGTACTAAATTAGCTGATGTAGCATAGAAAAGAGAATAAAGAGTTTCACGATACGGAAAAAGAGTTTCATTATCATGAAGCTCTTTTGGCTCGATTAGCTAATTTTTGATGTAGGTAACCGTATAATAAAACCGTAATAATGTGGCCTAAGTAATGTTATGCGGTGAGAGCCGTTGCATTTGATGAAACCTGACGGACGATAGTTCAAATTGAGATGCGGCCTCGGGAGGATAGTCCAAATCGAGATGCGGCCTCGGGAGAAATGGTAGTTTTAAGACAATTACATAATCATCGCACCAATTTGATCACTTTCTTTAGTACATATATGAAAAATATCGCAGAGTTATACTCGCTCCATCCTTTCAATTTTAAACTAACCAACGCAAACAATAAGAGATGGACGTAATAGTATTTTAAAATACTTTTTGGAGCAAAAAGTCTAGCTATATGACTTTTCTTTATTTGCATACAAAGTCTAAAATGCGCTATTTTGCATGTGACCTGAGATAACAGTTACTTGGAAAGGTTTGGAGAACAACTCTAAGCAATTTTTTAATACTTCCTCCACTAAAAAAATATAAGATATTTTATTTTCATCCTAAGTCTTACTCCTCTACTCTCAAGATTTTAATTACAATAGCTGGTGCACTATTGAATTAGTTTCACGTTCGTAAATTTTTCATCGGATGCTCCATTATAGCATTCAAAATCAACTGTTGTAACATTAGAAATAAGTCTTTGCAACACCAAAAGATTTGATATAAAAATGACTGTCATCCAATTTTAGGATAGAAAATTTCCGCCGCAACATGACACAATGTTCCATGTAATATCCACTGAGAGTGCCAACATATATAAACAAAAGTTTGCAACATCGATGCTTACCTTTTGCAACATATAAAATTATTATCATAACATTTTTAAATTACAATTACAACATTCTAAAAG
The DNA here is from genome assembly GCA_033239725.1 of Echinochloa phyllopogon. Classification (NCBI taxonomy): domain Eukaryota; kingdom Viridiplantae; phylum Streptophyta; class Magnoliopsida; order Poales; family Poaceae; genus Echinochloa; species Echinochloa phyllopogon. Next base: position 12,434,587 of record BTCW01000015.1, on the reverse strand, counting down.
TATATTATTTTTTAAAAAAAATCAGTGAAACATATATATAGTTAGTCAATTCCATTAAAAATGCAACATGATAAATAAAATATTGAAATATTTAGAATAATTTTTTGCAACATCCTAAAATCATAGCAAAATCTAATTATAACTTCTACGTATGACTATCGCAACAAAAATACATGTAAAATTTTCTACCACAACATCATTTTGTACCTATCGCGGTAAAAAACAGAAAGAATTCTCAGTTATTTTTTATTAATCCGTCGTAAAATATGTCTCGATAAGATATTCATTTGATATTGTTGATATTAATATATTTTTATAGACTAAAACAAAAATAAGGCGTCCCACGTCTCGGAATGAAAGGAGTGGCAAAGCCAATGCTTACATCAGCCTATCAGGTGAGGAATTAAAAGGCACAAATGCACAATCAAATTGCGTAACACGTTGGACAAGGAACGTAAGCCGGTGGAACAAGTTTGTTGAGGAATGACTTTGACGTGATTCAGTTCGGAGAAGGCAGGCGAGGCAAGAAACTGGCGGTGCCGGTTTCTTGGGCAACGAAACAAAGCGAAGAAAGGGAACGAGGACGGGAGGGGTGACTTGGAGGCGAAGGCCTTCCAACTCTGCTGCCTTCATGCGCGGGCCTCGGCCTTGTTTCCAACTTTAAAGACTCAAATTCGAGACTTTGTCGTAAATGCATCACTGTAGCATTTTGTTTGTATTTATAAATAATTGTTCCAACATTGATTAATTAGGCTCAAAATGTTCGTCTTGTAAAGTACAACAAAATTGTGCAATTAGTTTTTGATTTCATCTACATTTAATGCTCTATGCATGTGCCGATATTTTGGTGTGATGAGAATCTTCTTTTTGCATAGTAAAATTTGAGGGTAGAATTTGAAAACTAAGGCCTTGTTTAGATGCAAAATAGGGGGTTGAGATTTGGTGGTTTTGGGTCACTTCGTAATCATTGCGCCACTGTAGCATTTCGTTTGTATGTGTGAAAAATTATCCAAAAATTGATTAATTAGGCTTAAAATGTTCGTCTCACATAGTACAAAAAAATTGTGCAATTAGTTTTTTATTTTATCTACATTTAGTACTCCATGCATGGGCCGACATTTTGATGTGATGGAAATATTCTTTTTGCATAGTGAACTTTGGAGTTGTTTTTGGCCCGGATCCAAATGGCAGCGCAGCGCAGAGGACAGAGAGCTGACCCTGTCGCGGTCTGAGTGAAGCCAGGAGCACTCAGATCTGCCAGCAGTATATTTAGCTCGTGCAGGAACAACAAAAATAATCCGATTTTTGATGCGATCAAAATTTTTCTTTACGTAGTGAAATTTGGAGGTAAAGTTGGAGAACCAAGTAAGTCCCAATGTAATGCCAGCACACTCGGCCCTGCTACTGCTAGCTACTGAACAAATCGGTTTGCCCATCTGTTGAGCTGTAGCCGCAGACGCAGGCACACATGGTGTGTTTATATGGCTGGGTTTATGTGGACAAAATAAAAGGGCATGGGGCGTTACTGTACGTGCCGTGCCAATGCCCACCAGTTCCCCACAATTGGAGCCGTTCATGTTCAGTCCAGTTCACACAAACAGGCTTAGTGATTTGATGAGCGCATGACACGGCATCCAGATATATTAATTCCCTGGCCGATCGATCCAAGGTTCCGGCGGCGTAGTGGACCAGTGGGCGGTGGTTGTTGTTGCATAGTACATTCAAGCATTATATATTTATATGTTATGTGCCGCCTGAAAGGACAGTAGTGGTCGCTACTACCCCTACCAACCTCTCACAGTGTGCAAGGCCCTAAAAAAAAACTCTCGCAGTGCAAGAAACTTGGTTGCTGGCGATGAGCTAGCGCTGCTAACTGTTTTGTGTGCCGCGCATGATCATAGCATCTGATCCCTTGGACCAGGATCCGGTCGATCCCACCCGCCACGCGCTCGTGCTGCAGCCATACGGAGGCCCGGCCGGGCACATCCACCAGCTTTCGTTTGACACTGACGGATCCTTTTAGCCCACTGCACGAATAACCACACCTACGTACTGTACCTTGTTATATAGCTACCCAAACTAAAACTTCATTTATTACGACGAAATAACTACACTGTGGAGTTCGTTTTCGTGTGGCTAGTTCTATTTTACTCCCCTGTGTGTATATTTTTTTACTAGTACATAAATTATTTACGACGACACTTTTTTTTTCTGGCAGACGTCATTACTAATCATTAGCACAAATGTCATTCTATTTGTGCTGGCTTGTCGATCATCAGCACAAATTGATTTATGTGGTGGCTGACATAAGCGAACATTTATGTTAACGGTTGATATAAGCGACCACCAGCACAAATATAGAGTAAAATCATAATTATTTAATACAAATTAGATCATATGCCATAAATAGTTATCTATATCTCTACTCATAGCTTTTTTTATTGCTAATAGCTTGTTGGTTAATTGAAATTATTATTATCAACTTTTTATCAGCACAATTAGATTACATCATATATCACTTACTGTTATGTTAGTTTGAAATTGCTACTTTCAACTTTCTACGTAAGCATGACTAGATTACATGATAGCATATACACTTACCACATAGATACATGCATGCAGCTATAGTGGTGTGCAATAAATATTTCTTTTTTAGTGTAGTAACAACAACAAATATTTCTTTCTTTTTATAGTAAGAAAAAAAATCATAATTACTTCATATGAAGTCGGATGGAGACAAACTTCATATTAAACTAATAGATATAAAAGTTTGTAGTTAATTTTTTCGTTCAATGACATTTACTAGGTGAAATATTCATTACTATTTTCAAAATCTAATTTTTAAAGCAAAAAAATTGAATTTTTAATTTGTTTAAATAATCTCGAATGAATGTGAACTATATGTCAAAGTTGTAGTGCTCAATAAGATCTAAAACTTTATAGTTAATAAGTTTTTAATTTGGGGTCATTGAGAGTGAAAAACACAATAAAATTTGGAAAATAGTATCAAAAGGATAGCATCTGTCATATGCACTAGCTATGATATGAAGGTGGGATGTTAATGTAGCAACGTGTGAAGCAAGAGGTCTTGAGTTCGAACCATTCATAGTGCAAGTGTGCGAAAAAGTATGGGACTTGTGTCAAATGATGGATGGCCAAGGCGAGATGCCTAATATGCCTAGTAAAATGTGAAAAATATTTTTAGTTTTATTTTTGTATATTTTAAAATTTAAAATGGTTGGAATTGATTTGAGTCGGTGGACACTTAAGACGACCGTCTGTACAAATACATTTGTGCCGGTGGTCCACACCCGCCAACACAAATCTGGGCATAAGGTTGCTGGCATGTGTCAAAACCGTCAGCACAAATACGTTTTGACGTTAGCACAAATAGCTTGTGTACTAGTGTTTTTTTGGCTTCTTTCTCCCCCACACTGGGCATCCAGCAATGACAATATATGTACATCTTAGTAACCGGTACTATACCCATATAAGAATTTCCTATCCTGTGTTGTGTTATACTGATCGATCGATACTAGCATAAAGAGTTACATTGATTAAGCTATGCCCTATATCCGCTCCTTATTTGCAATAATGCACACAAAGGTCCATCTATCTCACATCCATTATTTGATTCGGTTTAAAATATATCCCATATTGACTTTGGGCCCTACTTCGATTATTTTCTATAGCAACATTATAATGACCAACACGAATGACAAGTTGGAATGTAACAATAATACATGCTGGAACCAACTATTATTTTATGAGGAATTTTAAAATAATGAGGATTAATTAGAGCCATCCGTTCCGAGAAATCATACCAAAAATAGTGAGACCAACTATTGATTTACACTAGATATTTTCAGGTACCGGTGGGTATCTCTCCAATTATTGTAAAACGACTCTTATTTATAGATGACAAAATTGGCAGCTGGAACGTTATATATGAATTGAGACATAGTTCTCCCTGGTAGGAAAAAGTAAATTGGTTGGGGAGTTAGGTCTGTGCCTTTTCACTTTTATAATTAAGAGCACGTACTACAGAGTGACACTTTTCTATCTAGCGACGTTGCCACGTGAAAACGGCTCTCGAGTGACACTTGTGGTTTTTAAAGTGTCCCAAAAAACATCGTTTCTCCATGCCATGGCAAGTTATTAGCGACCGCATGCATGGTAACGGCACGGCATGCGGCATACTACGAACTGGTGGCCCGTATCGATCTACCGTAAAGCCTAGGACTTCTTTAGTTCCAGCTTTAGATTTTGGCACTGTAGCGCAACGGTAGCATTTTCGTTTGTATTTATGAATAATTATTTAAATATTAATTAATTAGGCTTAAAATATTCATCTCACAAAATATAACAAAACTATGCGATTGGTTTTTTAATTTTATCTACATTTAGTACTCCATGCATTGCCGATATTTTAATGTGATGTGAATCTTCTTTTTGCATAGTAGAATTTGAGAACTAAACAAGGCCTAGGCCTTTTAGTTTTCCAATTTTGCTCCCAAATTCTACTATGCAAAAAGAAGATTTCCATCACATCAAACTACCGGTACATGAATGAAGTACTAAATGTAGATGAAATAAAAAACTAATTACACAGTTTTATTGTATTTTACGAGACGAACATTTTGAGCCTAATTAATTAATGTTTGGACAATTATTTATAAATACAAATAAAATGCTACAATGACATATTAATAACAAAACATCAACTTCAATGTATCTAAGTTTTAGAGATCGACATGGCAGGCTCTGCGCCATCACATTTTCTGGTACAGCTCACCGTCACTCCGTCACCTTTCTCCGGCCTTAGCCCTCGTTTAGTTCCCAACTTTATCACGTCAAAGTTGGAACTTTGTACCGTAGCATTTTGTTTGTATTTATGAATAATTATGCAAACATTGATTAATTAGGCTCAAAATGTAAAGTAAAACAAAACTGTGTAATTAGTTTTTGATTTTATCTATATTTAGTACCTTATACATGTGCCGATATTTTGATATGATGAGAATTTTTTTTTATATAGTGGAATTTGAGAGTAAAATTTAAGAACTACACGAGGCCTTACTTAAATGCAGCAGCCAGTAAGGTGAGGCCGGTCCCAGCGGATCGGACTCGGGCAGAGGATGCTGAAAACGATGCTGTACCGTATCATGTCATTTGCTCGGGTTTGCAATAATTGCCACGACGTGCCATTTGCTCACGTGTCCGTCCCGGCAGGCCGGTGCGGTGTATGCGTGCGTGCCTCCCTCATTTGATTCCATCTGCAGAGATCGCATCTGCGCGTGGATCGCGTGCCGCTCGATCTCGTCCGCGCCCTGCTTCAATTTTTTTTAACAATCGGGCAGAAGAGTTACATTAAAAAAATGAAGTCCACACTAAACATTACAACAACAAAAAATAAACTCAACAAAGAACGGCCGCATTGAGACATCGACGCGAACCCTCTATACAGTTGGATTGGGATATCCACACGGAACGTAACAAAAACTCCTACCGACATACGCGGCACCCACCAACATACATATCCCAAATAATCGTCGAGAATCTACAGACGTGACCTTGAGCCGAAAGAAAACCGACGGAAGCAGACCGCACCACATCGAGAAAGCCACCGCCATACGGGACCCTCCGTCGTAGTGCCGCCGCAACCACACACTCCACTTGACGGGGTGATGCCACCGAATCCGGACCTCTCGCAGGCTGACTCGCAATCGCCACCACGAAATTGCCGGATCCATTTCTTAAATCGCCGTCAGGGTGCTAAGCGAAATTGCCCCGCCTCCCCGGGTTTCCACCATACCACTAGGCCGTCGCTACAAGCCGGCCTCGTGACCTTGCTGCACCCGTGCACTTAGCCTCCGCTGTCATGTCCACAAACCGAAGAAATCGCTTGCACCATCCTCCGACGATGTGCCGCACCGGATAGCCCAGCCAAGCTGAGACAATCCACCGCAACCCGCTGCAAACCAAGTCATCCCACGATGCTGCTGCCGCAAGCGACGTCCTATGACGCAGTCCCACACTGCACTACTGACTATTGCCAAGCAACGCCAGCCGCCACGGTCCGCTGCAAGCATCACAAACCGGCACCCATGCGATGACCTCCAGTCGCCGCCATGACCTCGAACGCCTCCACGTGGGCTCAACAACACCCGTCCAGCTTGTCACGTGGCGAGATTGCCGCCACCGCCCGCAGCCGCTCATGACCAATGAACTAGAGATGTCAAGAGTTGAGTTGGCTCTCTAGAGATGATGCCTCCAAGGAGGGTACGATGTCATTGACGTCGCCATCAGTCGCCTAGAATATGGATAGAGTTTTCACCCAGAGAACCCCGTGCAACAGGGTTGAAGCTCCAAAATGACGCCCCCTGTGGGAAAATGACGCCTTAAGGCGTCGTCGTCATCTCCACCGGCAAGAGAGCCGGTGAGGACTTACGCCCGGACTATCTCCAACCCACGCTGCACGCTCAATCTCACCACTCCCGGAACACAGCCAAAGCAGCCTGACCGTGGCTGCGGCACCACCGCTCCTCCACTGACCCAACCGCACCTGCACCCGAGGCCACCACAACCCGCGGCTGACTCCTGCCCTCGCTGTTGCCGAGCTCGGCCTCCGCCGCACGCGACCTCTTGCCATGCCCGCCAACGCCGCAGCTAGACGTCCCAAACGTCTAGCGCAGGCCGTATGCCGTTGGTCGCCACTAGCCCCACGCGCCTGGCCGGCCGCATCAGCCATGCGCCTGGCCGGCAGCAGGCTCGCGTCGTCGGTCCCGCAGGCCACCCCCGGCCGCCCTCCGCCGCAGGCCCCTTGCGCTACCGGGCCCGCAGACCCCACACCGCATCCCCACGCGCACAAGCCGCCGGCCGAGATGAAGCCGCCGCCGCCGCCAAGCACCACCACAGTCTCGCCCCACCCGTTGCTGCCCTCCACAGCGCTCCGCGACAGCCGCTGCCGCGCTCGACCTCCACCCCCTCGTCGGATCCGCGAGCTATAGCAGCACCACAACGACCATCTCCATGGCTCGCGCGACGGCCATCGCGCCCTCCGCCGGCCCGTAGCCCCTGTCTCCACGCAAATCCGGCATCAGGAGAGCCGGATCCGGCCACCAGGGCGCTGGATCCGCTGCCCCTCGCCGCCGCAGTCGCTATGGTCAGTGAAGCTGCAACATACCGCCTCCCCCGCCCGGAGTCGTCGCGCACAGCCGGGCGAGAAGATGCCCCCCACCGCCATCCTAGGGGCCCGCGCAGGCTTCTGGCAAGCTCCTCCGACGGCGGCAGAGGAGGGAGAGAGAGGAAGAGGGCGGCGGAGGCGGGGCGCGGTTTCCGCCTAAGTCGATCTCTATAGTGGTGGTCACTTCATTTCCTGCTTCATTTCGATCTCCTCCACCATCGTCAATCAAATGGAACCATACCATATTGCGCAGGGGATATTATTTGTCCTTATGAGAGGATCTACGATGGATGGATCCATGGATTCTATTCTTTCTACCTTCTCTCTCATATATTACATGATGCTCACCATCAGCGAAAAATTTTGGTTGTATTGCAGCACTTGATGATATAGTACATGATACGGTCGAAAGTTTCAAATACGCCCTCCATGGAAAATCAGAAGATTCCTGTACGTGGCTTTGTGTTTGTGAACTCAATTGGTATCATTTTCTCGGAGTATGTGCATTAATTTCCTTCACCAAAATTTGACGCGACAGGAACCCAATCAGGTCACCGAAAGCAGATGCACGCCCTAACCAACCTTTTCGGTGAGCATAATCTTGATATGACAGAACCCTCTGCTACCTAGCACTGTAGCAATGTTAGAAGACACTAATCTAATGACTTGTTATTATTAGCCGCGCGCCAAGCACGCATAGCGTCACTCATCTTCTAGAAGGCTGCTACTCAGCAGAAGAAACAGCAGAGCATCTTCTGCTTCACTGTCCGCGCGCCTCCGCTGGGTCATCTTTTATCAGCAATTTTTTTTCTAAGATATCGTACATACATGAAGTATTAAATAAAATTTATTTATAAAACATTTTTAAAGATGAGTGTAACTTTACGCTACGAATCCGATGAACCTAATTAACTCATGATTTAGTACAATAATACTGCAGTAACCATCCTCTAACCATACGGTTAAAGGCCTCATTAGATAGATCTTACGAATTAACATGAGATTTCGTATGCAGTTTTGTAAACTGATTTTATTTAATACCCTTAATTAGTAGTCAAACGTGTGTATAATTTTTTTTTAAAAAAACAGCCAGGTATTGGCATTGGCAAACGCCTGTTTGCTTTGCATTGGCAAGGCGGGGTGACGTCAGAGCGGAGCGAAGCGTGCACAAGCTGACGAGACGCCTTGCCCATCCCGGCTGGGGATCATCATCGCCTACGTCACCCCACGCCGCACCGTCATAGGGCCCACCTGGCAGTGGGGACAAGGAGCTGCTAGATATGTCTGGCGGTGGTTCCGGTGGTTCCTTCCATGACTTACTAATAAGATAAGAAAAAATTCTTGCAGCCCGCTCAAATACTTAAATTTTTTGTTACATTTCAGGAACTTGGTTCGAAATTCGAAGTTTCAACAGATCAGGCTTGATCGCGAAATGAATGGATTTTTTTTTACTCGAAACGGGTTGTCTTGTTACCTACTGAAATTGCAGAGCCTCCTTCAAACTCGTCGACGAAGGGGTAGATTTATTTTTGTGGTAAATGGTAATGAAGCTTATATAGTTTGATTTGCTCACAGTCAAAGGCATGGCTGAAAGGGGGAAAAGCTAAGAATACCCCTTCGTAATTATATTACTAGTCTATATATGATTACGTCGGGTGTTATGCGCTAATCAGCGTTGCGGCCGGTGTGGATGCCAGCCAGAGATTTGTCAACGAGCATATGCAATTTCAAAAGCGTTTAAATTTACTTGTTGACTATAACTACCAGTACACGTGTGCTGGTTGGATCGACTTCTCACCACACGGAGGGCCGTCAAACCAACCGATTGGTCAGCTAAGTGCTCGTTCCTTTCTTGCTTCTCCTTTGGCTTCCTACCGGCCTCTTGCAAAAATCACGTGGTCGGCCGTTTCCTTTCTAATACTAGGGTGAGCACGTGCATCTTATTCTCCATCTCTCACCCCTTGTACGCGTCAAATGTGTCGACTTTATCATAACAACATAGCTAATGTTTTTATAAAGTGACCTCCACAACGAAGAACAGAAGAGAACTAGCAGCATCGTGTGTACTTAAATTATACAGAGCTGTGATTTATTTTCTCACCAGACGCATGCAATGTGCGGTACGAGAAAAAGTTAATCTTCTCGCAGTCACAGTGAAAATATGATGCATTCAAGCATTATGTAATGTTATCACTATATCGAACCCACCGGCTAAAACCATGACCGGCCTTAACCAATAATAATATATGATCCAAAAAGCCAGCCGGAACATTTTTCTGTTCCTCACACATTTTTCCTCCTCCCAAAAAAAGTGGATCTTATCTTCTCCCCTCCCCACGAGTGCTGCCGGCCCCTCCTCTCCCCGCTCCTCCTCTCCCCGCCTCGCCGCCACCGGAGCTGACCAGCAAAAGTCTATGTGGCAGCTATGAGGGTGGCGGCGGGGCCAAAAGGCGGCCGGTGGTGGCCGCACATGGGGATGGCGGCGGTGCGCGAGGATGCCGGCGCTCGGGTGCGCGACGGCCGTGCCGCCTCACGCGGGGCCGCCGGCAGCCAGGCGCGGAGGAGGAGACAGGCAGCGACTGCGCGCGGAGGCGAAGGAGGCCGGCGGCAGCCACGCTAGGCCAGGAGCGACCGGGAGCGCAGCGCACAGGTCGGTTGTGGCGTGCACGGTGCAGCCGTCGGTAGGGCGCGATTCTTCGCCCCTGTTCCTTCCTCGGCATGCACCACAGTCGATCCGAGTTGTGCTGTTGACTGGGTCCATGACGGTATTTTGGGTGAAAGCTCTCTCGATCTTGTATCGATCGAAGACACTGGTGGCCAGTGCATCCACTTACTTCCTAAAGGCATTGTTGAACTTGCCATAAATTAGTATCCAGGTGAAAACTAATGAACCATCAAGTTGGTTCTAGCGGCGGAGGCATCTTGATGTTGCTACCCCTTGGGGGCGTTGCTTTGGAGACGTTGAGCCCTACGGTGCGGTTTTAGGTTTAATGTCGCGGTTAGGATCAACTCAGTGCGGTTTCTATGCGAGAGGAGCATTAAGAAATGGTCAGACGTTTCTTGCAGGACGATCGTGTTATCAATTGTTTTTAAGTAGACAAGAGATGTGAATGACGGATACGAACCATTTGTTTGAAGTGAAGAAGTGAAAGAAGATCGAAACTTAGTCTTTGTTTCCTCATAGTCCTAGCTTTCTTTGTTATTGTTTCGAGTTACTAAGTGTTGAGAGTTGAAATGTAAGTACTCATGTATCTTAGATATATCTAATTGTGAATATAGAGACCGGATTTATATCCTCCATGTAAAAGAATAATGTACCATATAGTTCCGGCCTCCGTAACAAGACGGTACATACAACCAATACAAAAGAAAAAGAAAAGAAAAGAAAAGAAAAGAACACACAACTAATACAAAAAAGAAAATAGAAAAAAGGAGAAAGAGATTCTCAGACTCAATGCAACAGACGGCTCAAAACTACCAATCCAACTATGTTCCATGGAAAAATAGCTTGACACAGTTGCTTCTATTCTCTTGGATCCTGAAATCATCAACACTTTGTTGTCGTCCTAAAAAAATCCATCAAGAGCGCATCTAGTGTCGTCATGGACTTCGCCATGAAGGAGCGTTCACTGACCTGAAACGGAAGCGTGGTAGTCAAACTGGTAATCATCCGCACCACAGCACTAGTGGAGGACGATGGGCCGCACTCGACTTTAGCTTGCACGGCTGCCCACTCGGTCTAGATGGCTCGTGTTTCATCTTTCATGTGCCACACAAATAGGTAGAGATGTGATTATCAATATTTTTCTCTAAAAATGATCTGTGCTAAATAAAATAAAAGAAGTAGAGATATACTAAGTACTTCAATAAAATAAATTATATCAAGTCAATTTTAATGGGCTTTCTAACAAATAAGTAGAGATACTATACAAACGGTTTTTAGGTCTGATTGAAAACCTATTTGCAGTAGTGGAAATAGTGTATGAAAACATGGTCATATCATGAGCCACTCATTTCCAAGAGAGGCTCACAATATGGCCTGACCCTGAAAAGGGGCTAAAACAATTATATGTCGCAACTTGCATCCCGCCGCAACAGTCTGCTTTGGTATAACTGCACAATGGGTTTGTTTGGATCGGACCCTGGAAAAGCTGCCTGCGCCAGGCAGCAGCTCCAGGCGTCCGATTTCCGCTGCCTGCGGTCGGATGGACCTGACTGCGCCAGGCAGCTTCTCTAGGCCTCCATCCAAACACGCCCCATATGCCTACGCCACCACCGCAAGTTGGGCAATCACGCACTGAAAACGTTATGAATGTATTTGTTCATAACCATTTTTAGTGATGGGTAGAAATTATTTGTAGGGGTAGGTGATGCTGGAAAAATGCCCATGTAGAGGCTCATTTGATGAATCTAAAAAAAATGCATGGCACATATAGTATCGTACTACTGGTTTAGATTGGTGTAAAACAACTTAAATAGAAGAGCTCTCTCCACCAACCGAATGAGCAAAGAAAGGAGATAATGGGGCTGGATTACACAACGCATGTGCATGTGTATTCGCGTCCCCTTTCGCATAAACGAACGTGTGACTTGTGACTTGCGATGAAACGAGCAGTCAAGTTGGTGCAAACTTTTTGCCATCTGCGTGAACTTTTGACGACGGTCATTAGAGGAGGTCCAGAAAACAGATGACACAAAATCCCCATGATCTCTTTCTCCACTTTTGGATCTCGCCGGCTTTTCTTCTTGGCGTGCACTGAGGAAGAGGGTGAGCAGTACCATCGTAAAGCCTGCACGAGGGGCGGTAATACGGTTTCTGGGCAGCACAATTGCGGGACTGCTCCGATCGACTTCATTATGCATTGCGTCGAGAAACTCTGCGCAAGTCTATACAAGGAGGAGAGCACTAACTAGTAAGTTCGTAGATAGGAGATAGTGCAGCTGTGAACTACAAAATCTCTAGAATTTTTACTTGCAGGCTAACTACGTCTATAGATTACGTGCTACTAGTTTTGTTTATTACTGTATGTATGAAATTCAATTTGGTTTGCATGGCAATAGCATTATTTTACACAATACGCCTCAAAGTAAATCCGGTAGATTTAAACGCATATCTCTGATAGGTGATGCCATCACCCTCCCATACAAAACGGTGATTATTTTCAATGATGGACAATGGCATCACCTGCCCTTATAATTGGACAATGGCATCACATGTCCTTATAAATTCAATTTTCAACTGCGTTTGAATTGCTATAGTATATGATGAGTTTTTTTAGGAACTATTCATCTTTTCAACTACTATAAAAAAATGACACCGAGTATATATTGGGTTCAACGAAAAGTATAATAACAAAATAAAAGCTATTTAAATTTTGAAAGAAAATAACACAAGGAGGCTATCACATCAAATTTCTCGTTCAGTTGCCGTTGGGCCATTAATATGCTCAAGACTATAAATGTCGAGCATTTAAAACTATATTGCGTGTATGCACTATGAAGACACACGCCCCGCAAATACTTTTGGAGCAGATACGGCCATACACCATGGAAAAATGGTCAATGCCTTCGGAGCCACACACACACGCTGACACACATGCACGGCCATGCCCATAAAAAATCGCAGGCCACAGGCTGCCACGATACGAGTGCTGAAGCCAGTCACTCGACTTGCTCACGTATACAAGTGCTGGTCAGTCGGAGACAACGGTGCATATCAGCTACCCCAACGACGACTCGGCCGCCCAAATTAAACCTTAATTTGGGACCGTTTCGTACAACAGCCACCAAGGCAAACACATCTACCGGCCGTCAAATTCAAGATTTCAAGCCCACTGTTTTGTTTGCGTACCTCGCAAAAACCATGGGCTGTGGGCCCGACGTTCCCGCGCCGTGGCCATTTGACCCCAATTTCAGTTAGAGTTTCCCGTTTTTCCGTTGGCTGGTTACTTGAAAATCACTGTTCGCTGTTATATTTTTTCACAACTTTTAACCATTTATTTTATTTAAAAATTTAATCTAAATATAGAAAAAATAAGTTATTATATGTGATGATAAAATAAGTCATAAATAAAATAAATAATATCTGTAAATTTTTTTAAATAAGATAAATAGTCAAATGCTATGAAAAATCAACCGTGAACAATAATTTGGAATGTAGATAGTAGCAAAAAGCTAGATTTGACCGTTGACTTGCCGGGATCAGGGTCTCCTTGTCTTGACCGATCATGTCACGGCTGTTATCCAACTTGCTTGTGTGCATTGGAGGTTGGTAATCCGATTCATCCACCGAAAAAACAGTACTCCAACTAAATTTCACCAGAAATCCTCGTGAGGCCCATGGGCGTGCTGGACGACTTGATCTTCCTCACTAGAGGTCCTTGGTCTAAAAATGACGTCATTGTTGCTATTGATCTCGCTATCGGAAAGTTCGGTTGACATGTAGTACTAGGCCCTTGTTTAGTTCCCAAATTTGGGGGCAAACTTTGGACTTTTGGGGTACGTGCGCCACTGTAGCATTTCGTTTGTTTCTGTGAAAAATTATCAAAAAATTGAGTAATTAGGCTCAAAATGTTCGTCTCGTAGAGTACAACAAAACTGTGTAATTAATTTTTGATTTTATCTACATTTAGTAATCCATACATGCTATGACATTTTGATGTGATGTGAATCTTCCTTTTGCATAATGAACTTTGGGGGTAAAATTTGGGATCTAAACAAGGCCTAGGCCTGAGCCTGATCTTCCTCTGACAGTCCAGCCTACTTGTCTTGGTGTGTGTGTGTATATATATATATATGCCGACAACGTTGGCATCACCATTATATTGCCGCTCACTTGTTCTGGCGAGTTGACAATATATATAGTAATACTATACTGTACCCACCCGAGCCCATCCACCGGTCCAAGCCAGTCTCCTCCCCACATCTTGTTTTCTCGATATGTTTTAGTTTTCTTTCCGATTTCCACGCTCACCGCGCGTCTGAATAAAAATGATCGTGGGACGGAGAGAGAAGCGACGGTTTCTCCTAATTTTATCGCCCAGCTTGTTCCGTTTCGCCTTCCACGGCCGCCACGAATCCTCCGCCCCGGCCGGCGCCCGGCGGCCGCCGTTCCCCCTGCTACCCTCCTCTACGGCGTGCTTCGGGACTCTGGCGCCCGTCGCTCCCGCCCCCTCCGCGAGGTGGCGCAGATCCCCCTCCCCGGGAGGGCCTCAGGCTGGTTCCCCGATGTTGCTCCATCCAGCTCTCGCGCGGAAGAAGGTGAGCACCAGCAGATCCCGTCCCCGGCCTCCCTGCGCCCTCTTGTTGGGCGAGACGGCGCCGAGGTGCACCCTGCCGCCCCCCTACTAGATGTGTTCTCTTGCCGCGAGGTGCAGCCTCCCCGGCGCGGTGCGCCATCCGGATGTGGGTGCACGCCCTCATAAACGTTGTCACAGGTGTGGGCTCCTCCTCTCGATTTCGTTTCTCACAGGCTCTCCATCTGGACGATTTCTCCCCGCCAAGGATTTCTATGGAGATTTCCCCACACTGCACAAGGTACTCACTCAATCTCCATTGCATCCGTTTTCCAAAGATTTTTCTCAATTTCCTGTCAATTTCCCACATTGATTTGCGAATCTAGCGTTGGTCTGACTGTCGGCTGATGTGGAAACGCAGGATTGGGACGGATCCACGCGCGGAGGCCAAGGCCTGGCTTGGGTGTTTCACCAACCAGTGGATCCCTGTACTTACCACCAGCGGCATTCTAATGAGAATAGTCACACCCGGGTTTTAAAGGCAAAACCAGGTGCATCTCATATGTGCGCCAGGATCAGTTTACACACATATGGTAGACGTCACAAGTGAATACCCATAACCATGCATAACGAAAGAGTATTATAGTGCATTTATTACAATCTCAGAGTTGACTCAAATGTCATAGCGGAAGACTTAAATAAACGTTCATCTAACGAAGCAAAAGTGACTCCAACTCCACAGACAATTGACTGGGGGAGACTCGCCTAGAACTCCTCAAAATCAGTAGTGAAATCCTCAAAATTCTCCCAATCTGAGCAGCATTCCGGGTGCAGTTGACGCAATAAAAGAAAGAAAGAAAACAAGCATGAGCACATGACGTACTCAGCAAATGTAATATGACATACAAGGCTGAGGCAAAAAGGTTGGCTGACCATACTGCAGTAAGCACTTTTAGTTGGTCAAGTTTTATTAAGCAACTATTTACTAGCAAATGAAAGTATATACCACCCACAAATTAATGAATGTCATATTCCCAACATATTCATATAACCACCATTTAGATCATTTTCAAGTATGATTATCATGTAAGGGTCCAGGCCGCTCTTGACCGTGAGAACGGCTGTTATAACAGTTTTACACTCTGCAGAGGTTGTACACTTTCACCATAAGCCGCGTAAAAGTTCAAAAGAACTTTAAACCCAACCATGCCGAGGGGGCCAATCCTCTTAAATCACACTACCGAGGTGTGACCGCATAGGGACGCTACGAGGCCTTTACAAAGATTCCTTAGTAAATAGTAACCCGCTAAGGTTTCCGGTTCAAAAGCAAAGCATAACCCTCCCTAATGAGATCTGTCTCTTACCAAAGCCCACAGCTCAAGAGGACCGAGCTATACCCCGTCAACCGCCGCGCCTCTTGCCCCTTTCGGGTAAGGTTACCATCCACTAAAGTCCCTAATTAGTTAGCCAAGACCAGAGCCATATGGTACTTATGGTTGCACTGTTTTCCTGGGTGGTTCTCCATGTTCCAATTAAAAAGATATGATCTTGCCAATTAATTATTTAAAAGAGTATATGGAACATAGAGTAGGGGTTCATTTAACCAATCCCAGTTGAGCAAACTAAGCATCATCTACCATCAAAATTAATTACGTAACCTAGTTTCAGGGACAGGGGAATATAGTGGCTAGGCAAATCCTTAAATAGGAACCCATCAAATTAAGACACATGCATGGGTGGTGAAATTAATAATTATTAGGACGTTTGCATGACATAATACACTTGACTTCTTCCCAACTCGGTTGCTGCTCAAATCCTTCTCCAACAGTTGGTTCGTCAGAGAAATCCTCAAACTGGTCGTTTCCTAATCACATCACACATTCACATGCAATGAAACAATACAACAAATAAGAAACAGTACACTAAACAATTCCAACAGATAAAAAACAGCACAAAACTAATCTACGCGTCACAACGAACGCGTGAGCACGAGAATCACTAAAATCGGAGTTAAAACGCAAAAGATATGGCTTTTCTAAGGTTCAGGGGCTTGCTGGCGAAGTTTTAAAAGTTCCAAGGGCTTAACTGCGAAAAACCAGGGGCTAAAACATAATTTTGTATAAAACTACGAGGGCTAAACCATAAAATAACAAAACTTGGACCTCGGGCATAATTTTAAAACTTGCAGGGGCTAAAACAGAAGAAAAATGACCTAAACGTAATTATTTTTTGAACTAACTAGGACCGCGGGTTGATTTCCAGAAAACTCAGGGGCTCTTTAGCAAAATCGCCAGCGCTGACCGGTACGGGTCTGATTTGACTCAGCGCTCGAGTGACTGTGGTGCGTTGGATCTAGATCGGACGGCTCAAAACAGATCGAGCGGAGAGAATACGCCGGCGACGACGAACGCGGCGGCGCCGCTCGCTCCCGCGACGGAGCATCGCCGGAGTAGCCACGAAAACACGCTACGGTGCATCAAACACGACGAGACTTGGACCTAGAGCATCAGGAGGGGATGGCGAGCTCACCGAGCTAGATCTCGACGAGAGAAGAGCGACGACGGCGGCCGGCGACGATCGACGACGGACGGTGGTGCTGCGACAACGACGGCGAGCCAAATTAGCGCGAAGCGCGGCCAAAATCGAGGCGAGCACGCGAAGGAGAGATGCGAGGCTTCAAGACGAACCTCCTGGAGCCATACTGGTCGAAGGAGAGGCAGCGGCGGCGCGAATCGGCGACGGCGGCTCGGGCTCGGCGGCGGCGGCGCTAGGGTTGCGGGCTCGACTTGATGGGAGGGAAAGCAAAGGCGGCGGCCGCGTTATATAGGTGTGGAGGGGGCACACGCCACGCCTTGGCGTGCGTGTCCCGGCCGGACACGGCGGCGCTCGGGATCGAACTCGGACTCGGGTGGAGTCCGGGTCGGCGACGGGAGGAAGAAGAATCCGACACGAGGGGCCCACTTGTCGGCGACACAGCAGAGAGAGAGACGGGGAGAAGTGGAACGGGCCGGAGATGGGCCGAAAGCGGGGAAGAGCAGGCCGGGCGGGGAGAAAAGGAATCGGCCCGGGGAAAAGAATTCGGGCCAGGAAAAGAGAAAGAAATGGAGGGGCAAACTTGGACCGGGCCAAGAGTTGAAGGGGCAAAAACGAACTCTGCCTATTTTAACTTTTCTAAAACTCAAACAAAAGCAAATCAAATTCGAATTTAAAAAGAATTTAAATTCCAACTTGATTTACTAGCAACCAAAAATATATGCAACAGCATGAATGCAACAAAAACTTATTTTGACTAAAATAATTATTTAATGTGATATTTAAATTGATAAAAAGGCTAGAAATTCCAATTAAATCCTAGAAAATTTATTTAAGCCTTAATAAATCCTAGAAAAATTCAGAGGGTTGCTACAATTTAATTGTGATGAATTTTTGGGTGTTACAAGAATGCATGCATTTCCTTCGTTTATGTGTGCCATGATTGAGGCTTTGTTGACCAATTTCTTGTTTCAGTGACCTGTACGTCTCAATTAAGCTGGACCATGTATTTGTTTGTAAACCTCTACTGCATCCCAATCATTGGTTAAAATTAGATGACATGTGATGGTGCCATTGATATAAACTAATTAACTAAAGATGCATTTATGTTCTGTTAGACCTGTATACATCCTAGTTTGTCCGACCGGGATGCTCCCCTAGGCCTCCTGCGCGGACTCTGCAGTAACATGGTTCACCTTGCCCCGCATCTGATTCTGCTGGCCCTTGTTGCTCTGGGGCATCGGGTTCACATTCATGTTCTGCTGCTGAGGGGTATTCTGCCTAGGTGCACTGCCACTCTGGTGCTGTAGGGTCTGAGCATTCCTCTTAGGACAGTTGTGGGCAAAGTGGCTGGGATCTCCACAAATGTAGCAGGTACGGGGAGTAGGAGCACTGCCTGGTGCAGGGGTCTTCACTGGAGTCTGAGCCGGGGTGGTCTGGCGGTTCTGCTGAAATGCTGGACGCTGGGGGAGAGGTGCTGACCGCTGACCCTGACTCTGCACAAAGTTACTCCCTTGCCCACCAAAACGAACGGGCATGTTCTGCTGAGGTTGCTGGAAACGAGGGCGGGTGTTACTGCTTGACTGTCCTGAGGCCATGAACTTCCTCTTCTGCTCTCCCAACTCACGACGCTTGCTCTCTAAGCCAATAGCCTTATCCAGCAGCTTCTGAAATGTTGGGAAGGTATGAGACATGAGTTGATATTGGAGCGACGGAATCAATCCTTCCAGAAATCGCTCCTGCTTCTGCTCATCATCCTTCACCTCATCTGGGGCGTAACGGGACAACTGAATGAACTTATCCCGGTACTCGCTGATGGTCATCCCACCTTGCTTGAGTGAGAGGAACTCCTTCTTCTTCAGCTTCATGACACCAGCAGGAATATGGTGGCTCCTGAAGTTGGTCCTGAACTCCTGCCAGGTGATAGCATCAGGGGTGGCATGAGCAGCAAGATAAGCATCCCACCAATCTGAAGCTGATCGTTCCAAGCGACCCGAGGCATACAGGACCTTCTCCCTGTCATTGCACTGAGCCATATCTAGCTTCTTCTCAACAGTCTTCAGCCAATCATCAGCATCAAGTGGATCTGCAGAGTGGGAGTAGGTAGGAGGTTTGTGACTCATGAACTCCCGGTGCTTGTCTCTCTGCTGGTTGTTGTTGTTGTTGTTGTTGTTGTTGTTCTGTGCTTGCATGGCTGCCAAGGTATTAGCCATGCCCTGTAGAATCTGAGTCTGGTTGGCGAGGATCTGGTCCATTGCTACTGATGCTTGATTCGGCGGAGGATTTGGATTGGGGTTGGCACGTCCTTGACGATTCACAGGTGGTTGATCCACTCCACTTCCAGACCTGGTGTTCACCATCTGGTGGTTAGAACATGAGGTTCAGAGGGTGGTAAACAAAAAAATAGAACTCAAATCATGAACAGATAAGAGTTAATGTAGACCGAGTTGCCAATGACGGGCAAATCAAATTCTGAAACAGATTCTGTTCGTCCTAATTAAACAGTTGTAACTCTCATTCTGTGTATCCAAAAATCATGCTCTTTTGTCTGAACGTAGACCATCAAATTATGAAACTAACCCAACTTGAATCACCTCAATCGAAATTTTGTGGCTCGAGGTATAAAATAAACAAGACAGTTGTGTCAGGACCACGGGACAGATTCTGGTTGCTCCAACAAAACCATTATATCTCTCTGCCAGAATCTCCAAAAATCACGAAAAATTCCCAGAACTAGGTTATCAAGTCGTTAATCCAACCCAACTGGATTTATGTCAAACGGAGTTCTGAAGCTCCAGAAACAATTCAGACAGTACCAGGATATATTGCAGCAGCGAGAACAGATTGTCGCATAACATGATTTATATGAGGGGTACAAATATATAGATAAAGTGATGGTTAAGGGCTAAGACCAGAGACCAAGATAATCCAAAACTATCTAAATTTATTTATTTATTAATTACTCAATTGTGGTCATCACTCCACAATTAAGTTCAATCATTACAAAGATCCAAATCACACACTTAGCACAAAAGCAAACATCTCTACCACACTTTTAAACCAAACTAAATCACATGCTACGCACGAGTCTCAACGATTCTAAACGCACTGAACTAACAAAAGAGAGGGTATCCTATCTTAATAGGTATGGGTGAAGCAACTAGACGATCCACCGAGCACTCTCTAGCGGGGCGGTGAATGACCCATCAATCCTTCTATATCTTCAGCCAAGGACGGAAGTGCTTCTCCCTTGAGTTCAGCTATCAGCCTCTTGTTCTTCCTTCGTTTAGCAACGAGTTCTTCACGCACTTCTTGTAGTTCCCTTGTGGTGTCATCGGCGTGCACGTTGAGCATCTGAGTGAACGCCACCTGGACGTTGAGTGTAGAGTTTACACCTGGCGGTTGTGGCACAACCCCAGTTGGAGTGCCTTGCTGCCTTCGAGGAAGATATGCCCAAGCAGTGTGACGTACTTCAGCAGCCTCCTCATGACAAAGCACAGAAAGTGCCCGTCTGGCTGCATCCTGGATTCCAGCTTCGAAGGTTGATCTCATGGCGATGGCATGGTGCACTGCAGCCTCTTTGGTTCCTCCATACTCATAATCAGGCTCCCGGATGTGCACAACGACATCCCAGTCCTCCGGATAATTTGGATGTGTCCTCCTTCCACAATATTCTATCTCCACTGGGTAGTTCAGACGCTCGAAGAGCATTCGAAGCATCATAGGGAACCCACTGTTGCCTCCGTCGTGGTGATGAATAGTCACTACCCACATGTCAGGCGGCAGAGAGGGTCCTTCACCTCCTTCAGATCCAGCTGGAGCATTCCCTACTGAGTTGACTTCTTCGTCCATTACTTCCATCTCTTCAGGTTCCGGTTCCTCTTCTTGCACCGAATGCGACGAAAAAGAGGAAAGAGTGCTAGCCAATCTACGAGCACCTTGTCTTGTCAACACCATCTATGGTTTAAGAAAAAAAGGGGTGAGAACAGTTCTAAAGACATCAGAACCAGGTGAGATGGTGAAAAAGATAGACCAGAAAACAAAATCAAGGAGGAGACAATTATCAATGCCCAGGAATAATAGCAAAGTAAGCCAAGAATAGATAGAACAAGAGTAGTTAAGCAAAATAATCCTTAGAGAATGACCATTACTATCTAGGCTTGCGTCCTACAGTCAACACAGCTCTGATACCACCTCTGTCACACCCGGGTTTTAAAGGCAAAACCAGGTGCATCTCATATGTGCGCCAGGATCAGTTTACACACATATGGTAGACGTCACAAGTGAATACTCATAACCATGCATAACGAAAGAGTATTATAGTGCATTTATTACAATCTCAGAGTTGACTCAAATGTCATAGCGGAAGACTTAAATAAACGTTCATCTAACGAAGCAAAAGTGACTCCAACTCCACAGACAATTGACTGGGGGAGACTCGCCTAGAACTCCTCAAAATCAGTAGTGAAATCCTCAAAATTCTCCCAATCTGAGCAGCATTCCGGGTGCAGTTGACGCAATAAAAGAAAGAAAGAAAACAAGCATGAGCACATGACGTACTCAGCAAATGTAATATGACATACAAGGCTGAGGCAAAAAGGTTGGCTGACCATACTGCAGTAAGCACTTTTAGTTGGTCAAGTTTTATTAAGCAACTATTTACTAGCAAATGAAAGTATATACCACCCACAAATTAATGAATGTCATATTCCCAACATATTCATATAACCACGATTTAGATCATGTTTAAGTATGATTATCATGTAAGGGTCCAGGCCGCTCTTGACCGTGAGCACGGCTGTTATAACAGTTTTACACTCTGCAGAGGTTGTACACTTTCACCATAAGCCGCGTAAAAGTTCAAAAGAACTTTAAACCCAACCATGCCGAGGGGGCCAATCCTCTTAAATCACACTACCGAGGTGTGACCGCATAGGGACGCTACGAGGCCTTTACAAAGATTCCTTAGTAAATAGTAACCCGCTAAGGTTTCCGGTTCAAAAGCAAAGCATAACCCTCCCTAATGAGATCTGTCTCTTACCAAAGCCCACAGCTCAAGAGGACCGAGCTATACCCCGTCAACCGCCGCGCCTCTTGCCCCTTTCGGGTAAGGTTACCATCCACTAAAGTCCCTAATTAGTTAGCCAAGACCAGAGCCATATGGTACTTATGGTTGCACTGTTTTCGTGGGTGGTTCTCCATGTTCCAATTAAAAAGATATGATCTTGCCAATTAATTATTTAAAAGAGTATATGGAACATAGAGTAGGGGGTTCATTTAACCAATCCCAGTTGAGCAAACTAAGCATCATCTACCATCAAAATTAATTAAGTAACCCAGTTTCAGGGACAGGGGAATATAGTGGCTAGGCAAATCCTTAAATAGGAACCCATCAAATTAAGACACATGCATGGGTGGTGAAATTAATAATTATTAGGACGTTTGCATGACATAATACACTTGCCTTCTTCCCAACTCGGTTGCTGCTCAAATCCTTCTCCAACAGTTGGTTCTTCAGAGAAATCCTCAAACTGGTCGTTTCCTAATCGTATCACACATTCACATGCAAGGAAACAATACAACAAATAAGAAACAGTACACCAAACAATTCCAACAGATAAAAAACAGCACAAAAGTAATCTACGCGTCACAACGAACGCGTGAGCGCGAGAATCACTAAAATCGGAGTTAAAACGCAAAAGATATGGCTTTTCTAAGGTTCAGGGGCTTGCTGGCAAAGTTTTAAAAGTTCCAGGGGATTAACTGCGAAAAACCAGGGGCTAAAACATAATTTTGTATAAAACTACGAGGGCTAAACCATAAAATAACAAAACTTGGACCTCGGGCATAATTTTAAAACTTGCAGGGGCTAAAACAGAAGAAAAAGGACCTAAACGTAATTATTTTTTGAACTAACTAGGACCGCGGGTTGATTTCCAGAAAACTCAGGGCTCTTTAGCAAAATCGCCAGCGCTGACCGGTACGGGTCTGATTTGACTCAGCGCTCGAGCGACTGTGGTGCGTTGGATCTAGATCGGACGGCTCAAAACAGATCGGTGGAGAGAATACGCCGGCGACGACGAACGCGGCGGCGCCGCTCGCTCCCGCGGCGGAGCATCGCCGGAGTAGCCACGAAAACACGCTACGGTGCATCAAGCACGATGAGACTTGGACCTAGAGCATCAGGAGGGGATGGCGAGCTCACCGAGCTAGATCTCGACGAGAGAAGAGCGACGACGGCGGCCAGCGACGATCGACGGCGGACGACGGTGCTGCGACAATGACGGCGAGCCAAATTAGCGCGAAGCACGGCCAAAATCGAGGCGAGAACGTGAAGGAGAGATGCGAGGCTTCAAGACGAACCTCCTGGAGCCGTACTGGTCGAAGGAGAGGCGGCGGCGCTAGGGTTGCGGGCTTGACTTGATGGGAGGGAAAGCAAAGGCGGCGGCCATGCTTTGGCGTGCGTGTCCCGGCCGGACACGGCGGCGCTCGGGATCGAACTCAGACTCGGGTGGAGTCCGGGTCGGCGACGGGAGGAAGAAGAATCCGACACTAGGGGCCCACTTGTCGGCGACACAGTAGAGAGAGAGAGACGAGGAGAAGTGGAACGGGCCGGAGATGGGCCGAAAGCGGGGAAGAGCAGGCCGGGCGGGGAGAAAAGGAATCGGCCCGGGGAAAAGAATTCGGGCCAGGAAAAGAGAAAGAAATGGAGGGGCAAACTTGGACCGGGCCAAGAGTTGAAGGGGCAAAAACGAACTCTGCCTATTTTAACTTTTCTAAAACTCAAACAAAAGCAAATCAAATTCGAATTTAAACAGAATTTAAATTCCAACTTGATTTACTAGCAACCAAAAATATATGCAAAAGCATGAATGCAACAAAAACTTATTTTGACTAAAATAATTATTTAATGTGATATTTAAATTGATAAAAGGCTAGAAATTCCAATTAAATCCTAGAAAATTTATTTAAGCCTTAATAAATCCTAGAATAATTCAGAGGGTTGCTACAATTTAATTGTGATGAATTTTAGGGTGTTACAAGAATGCATGCATTTCCTTCCTTTATGTGTGCCATGATTGAGGCTTTGTTGACCAATTTCTTGTTTCAGTGACCTGTACGTCTCAATTAAGCTGGACCATGTATTTGTTTGTAAACCTCTACTGCATCCCAATCATTGGTTAAAATTAGATGACATGTGATGGTGCCATTGATATAAACTAATTAACTAAAGATGCATTTATGTTCTGTTAGACCTGTATACATCCTAGTTTGTCCGACCGGGATGCTCCCCTGAACAGTTTGACTTTGTTGTTTATATTTAATAGAGTCTACTTATTAGGGATGCCGATTGCACAAATAATTTTGAATGAAGCTTTTGGGCTAGCTAAATATTTCATAGTGGTACCTAAATCTTTCATGCTGGGGATATTTCTTTTGGGAAGAAAACCATAACCTGAGCTTGATCTTGGGGTTCGCACTGGTCACTTGTACTCGGCGAATGCTGATGTTTGACGGTGCAACTATTGTGACCTCCCATTCCCTCTTCACTGATGGTTGCATGCAAAGTCATAATATTGGTTTGACCACCTGAACCGGATGGAAATGTGATTGTAATTTTGCTTCAGTTGGTAAATCTTTACTTAAGTTATGTACATTTCTGCTATCTAAAAAATATTGATTCCGTTGACCTTTATTTATCAAGCAGTTTTGTAGCATTCTCTGGTTGCTGTCGCTGACCAGTGTCATTGGTGAGATCTTTCCCTTGCAATCTTCTGAATACCCAGATATATGCATTTTTAACTTTGCAAAATTTGATCTACTCACTGTATACTGAGCAGTACTGCATTTGCAATTGTGTGTCGTTATTTCTGTGCCCAAATTAGTGTCAGTTGTTGATATGGGACTATGTCACAGGACTATTTAGTCTAGCTAGAGTATAGATTTTGAACCTGTGTAGATATTTTATTTTTTTATGTTCTAATTTGTAGCTACCAATTAGCTAGTCGTGTAAAGAATAAACAAACATGCCTTTGTTTTCTTCTGGCACTAGCATCGAGGGTCTTTTTTCATGAATAATTTTTAGGGGAACTGAATCTAAAAATTTTATGTGCATACAAATGTAGATGCGGCGGCACTACTCCTGAACTTTGCAGTTTGTACTACTCATTTTTCTGGCAAAAACTGATGCAGAGTTGAGCTTAATTGCCTAGTGAAGCTAGCTTGTGTTTGTAACTTTATGTGCATACAAATGTTACTGATTTCCTAGAGCTATACAACATGCCAATGTAATTAGCTCATCTTTAACAAATGCACCATATTCAATGCCATAACTATTGTTTCCTGATTGATGGAAACGCTCATTGGAGCAGAGATAATTTTTTTCTTTTTTGAATGAGGATGCCAAAAAGAGGTCAGTGACACTGGGCTCTGCTCCGATAGTGCAAGTGATGATCCTCCTAATCACGATGCTGCCCTTATCCCTTCTTAGCTGCTTGTGTTGCTTAATTTTTTTTGAGTGCGCCTGAAATCTGGATTACATAGCGGTGGATTGTTTTTTTTTGTGTCCGTATGCTTTTTGGATAAATGTGATTTTGTTTCTATAGCCAATCTGGTTCTTACTCTTTCAGTGATGCATGATTTTTATCTAGTTGACAGAGTGCTCCTTAGCATGGGATTCATATATATGCAAATGAAGGATTATTTTTTGTATTGCAGTATAGGGCTCTAGCATTGCATTACTCTCTTCCTATGGCATCTGAATTAATTTCAGATGGCATAATGGTATGAAACATACGCGATTCAATTTCACTCTTGCATTTCACTAACTCGATACTTAGTTGCATATCTATTAGCAGGCTAGCAGCTCAAGAGGTTAGTTCGTGGATCACTGTTCAGATATTTATGGACTCTGTAGACCAATTTTTTACTATTTATAACTTCAGTTATCCGGCGAAGTTTGGCTCCATCTCATCATCTTCATTGCTTTGCAGTGGAGTGAGGTTGTGTTCGGCTGGTAGATCAAGGTCACATTGGCCTTGAGTGGTGGTCAGCTGTCAAGGTGCATGAGTCGGTGGAGTCTCCAGTAGGCACACTCTCTGTTGCGGCAACATATGCTGAAGGGTTACCTCGTGCAGCAGCTCTGCGGCACATGCTTCATCGACAAGTAGTGGTGAGTGAGCTAATAACCCAGAACTCAGATGTGTGGCTCCATGTAAGTTCTATTTCTTTATGTAATTATGTTCATCCGAGAGATACAACACAATGTCACTGAATCCAAACTTTGGGATATATTCATATGGTATAGCTAGTGTTAATTGGAATACAACACCGCTTTTTTAAGATTATGCTGTATTTATACACTTAATTTCCTCTCTATTCAGATTGAGAAGAGCTGTATCTTCTTTTATAGTAGTTGTTTTCCTTCATTGAAGATTGTGTAAAGCGATATTTTTAATTGTATTTCTCTTTGGTTTGGAGGGGTTGAAAAAGGCACAACTGCTAAAGATTTGGAAGTGAAGATGCAACGGTCTTACAACTGGTGAAATGATTGCAATCAGAACAGGCAAGCTGGATTGGGATTCAGATACTGATAGTAGTAGCTGTTATGTGGTGTTGTACTTTAGCTCATGTTGTTAGAAATGCTTAGTAACCTCTTGTTTTGGTTGGGATTTATGTAACATCGAAGTGCATGTTGATTTGTCATTCGGAATGCAAGTGATGGCAGTTGACGTCTCCACTCTTATTTTGTTTTTTTATTCGTCATCAGAGACAACGTATTGCTCAAATCGGATGTCACGTACAGTTCCATTTAAATCGAAAATTATCTATTATCTTACCGCACCATACACGTCTTAATTAAACTGAAAAATCCCTACCTTCACATTGTGAGTGAGGTTTTATTTGACCAACCTTGAAATCGAAACTTGCAGAAGAAAAAAAATCTTGCAGATCGGACAAAACTAGTTTGGTGGAAGTGCGGAACGGGTGCCGTGCACGCCTCCGGATAAACAGGAAAGGGCCGCTCGGCCACGCGCGGGAGTTCGGCAGCAGCCGCGCGCGTCGTGTGGGCGAGCCCCGGAGCGGGCGCGCGCCGCAGGTTGACTCGGGTACAGAATAACTAATCTGTACCCAGGTTATGAATTAGCGGAGTCATATATATATATATATATATATATATATATATATATATATATATATATATATATATATATATATATATATATATAGGCCGACAGCGTTGGCATCGCCATTATATTGCCGCTCACTTGTTCTGGTGAGTTGACAAATTGCTGACTTTGCACTGCAGAACTAATAAAACAGGGTATGAGAGGTCACGTGCCAAGACCATAAAACAACTAGATATAGGAGTGGAAAAAACAATGTAAGAGGCCGAAGAAATCTGATACTACTTGTGAGAAACCAATGGATGGGTCCTCATGCTCATGGTGGTTACGATAATGTCCTCTTAATTTCCAAGTTACCATTTTCATATTTAAATTTACGCCGTGTGAGGCTAATTACTGATTGAAAATTACGATGTTCCAATTTTGAAGCGCACGTGTGCCTTGTTGTAAAGAAAAGAAAAGAAAAGAAAAGAAAAGAAAAGAAGGTAATTGGCAGGAGGATCCCATTCCCTGTTTGGCCGCATTGGCAGTGGTCCTGGGAAGATCGATCTCGATCCAGAGGGCCCACAATAAATAAGGTACTGGTCCCAATTCCGTGGCTGGAAACGGCTCAAGATCTTAAAGAGTGGCGTGAGATATATTGTTAATTATATCATTATCACGTGCTTTGGGAGATCTCAAACGCCGGTAGCCACGACCATACTGATCGATCTATTTGTTTGTTTGCTGATTCAGTAGTGTATTTGGGAAACCTACCGACATTTTATATGAACAATATTTTCCTGTGGATTATCAAGATCTCGCGTCACTTTTTTTTTCGTTTTCGTTCTTTTTTTAATGTCGAAGAAAGATGGATTCTGCACATGTAAATGTTGCTACGAAACATATGATTACTCACTGGCATGTCCTTCAAGTTTCATCAGTTACCAGTAATGTGAATTATCAGGATCAGGAGAACACCTTGCTGGACCTGCCGTCAGCATGTAACATGAGCGGGACAGCTTACAGCGTAGCAGATTTGACATGTTCTCTAGCAAACAAAAGTACATATAAGTTGATCGCATCGCATCTCGAAGAAAAAAGAGAGCTCGGGAATCAGGACCTGCCGTCGGTGCATGCTCAACACTCTTTGGTTGCCAGGCCCGGCCCCGTCCTCGCGTGTGCTGAAATTACACCTCTAAAATTGCATGGAAAAATAGCAAAAATACGAGTGTTTTATGGATATGCAAAACTTGAGCTTAAACAAAAATTTGTGCAAGCCCGCAAAAAAGAGAAAAATCTGCATATAAATATAAGTGGGTTACAGGTTTAACAAATTGATCCTGAAACTATTATTCACATGCTGATTTGTCATTTTGTTTTAGATTCGCTCAAAGATATGGTTTCTGCATTTGTTCAAACTGAAATTTTGCTTACACAGACATGTTGCACGTTTCCAACTCCATATTTTTATTGAAAATTTTTCATTCCAGTCTAGAGAATCATACTATGATATTATATAATGGTAAAATAGGCACTTTCGTCCCTCGACTTTCCCTCGAGGGTCAAGTGCGTCCCTCAACTTTGAAATTACCAATTTAGTCCATCATTTTTTTGTTTTTGGATCAAATGTGTCCCTAAACTTTGAAATCCACCAATACAGTCTCTCAAATTTTATTTTTGGATCAGATCTATCCCTAGAGAACTCAAAAATTTTACATCTAAATATATTAATTATCTCCTTAACTTTTACGTATATATTTACTACAAAAGTCATGCCTAGAAGTCTAGCTAATCATTTAGATTACCTCCAAGGATGGAAGTATATTTTTTAAAAAACAATATACTTGAGAAGTGGGGAAGCCATAAAGTCCCTAAAAACTTGAGAAACCATGGACACAGCCATGCGCATTAATCTTTATTATGAGGTAGAACAGGAATTGTTTTGTTTTGCAGTGCAATCACAGTGATAGGTATCATCAGGCGCCATAACTGTTTCTTTGTTATGCACACATGATGGCTCACTGCACATGAAGTGGGGATATGGCAAAGGATCGCACAGTGGAGTCATTTCCGGCAGCCAGCGCTCATGGCAATGTCCGTAAATGCTGGCAACTGCAAGTACTCATCCTGGCCGGAGCAACAGCCAGAGAAACAGCACCTGCAAGTACTTGCTCAAGAAAAGCTCGAGGATACCGGAGGGGGAGTACAGAGCAATAATTCGAGCATTCTAGTGTGTGTTGTGTGTGTGTGTTTATTTCGAGTATGGAAGCCGAAATAAACACTAATAGAGTGTTTTAGTACAGCAGACATGATTTAGTTATACAGCCGACATAAACAGAAATGAGGTAGAGTATTATTGAGCCATCTTTGCCCACAAGACACAAGTAACATCGGCAAACACACTGATTGTGATCTTCATGCGATTGATTGAGCGTCTTCTGGCTCTCCTGCATAATCTTTTTGGTGAAGGTAATTCGTCATAAGCCACAAAATGGTTGTCAACTCGCCGCCATTGCTGAGCTTCTTGGCATGGGATTCCCTGCTGCATCGGTTGAATGCATACACAAGAAAATCGATCCACAACGTCACGGAGCAGTCGCAACGTGGGCTCACTGCCTTTGTCCCTCTGCTGTCTGAGTAGTTTTTCTGCAACGTTATTAGCGTACGAGAGGCGAGGTACCTCAGGGTTGTATGGCGGTCTCTCGTCGTACAGGGTGGTAGCAAGCTCATCTCTGCCCGTCGACCCAGCAAAACCGGGGTCGTCGCGCACGCAGAATAGCCCCTTGAACCAAGTACACGTATTCACATGTAAAGAACAAATTGGGCCATCAAATTTTGGCGAGTTATCCGGTACAGTGTGCTCTGAGCAAGGCCTGGTAGATGCAGGTGTTAGAGTGCACAGCGGAATCCGGCCCGACCCGCTATACCCACGGGTCGGCGCTTCATCATGTCCAGGTCCACCGGAGCCACAACCAACCAATGTCCAGGCCTAACTCAACCCAAAAGACTAGTCAATTAGGTTAGGGCTGCCCCCGCCTTATATATTATGCTCCCCCACCATCAATTTTCGATGTGGGACTAAACCTAACAATCTCCCTCATCACACATCGGGTCCAAATCTTCCATCACATACGCCCCATGTGATATATCCCGAAAGACGTTATCCCAGGCCCCGAGTCCAACTCTCCAGTCACAACACCCTGTGACCCACCGGAGACGTTCACGGGCTCCCCCATCACCATGTGACCTCTGAGATTTTTCAGGTTTCCCGACTTTTGGCTCTGATACCACTTGTTAGATAAAACCGGCACTAGCGTCGAGATCCCGACGGATCGACTAGCACCATCGCAGCGGAAGCAACAAGATCACAAACGCCATCGCCAAGATCAACACGAGAATGACACCGAGGCACGATATTTTTTAACGAGGTTCGGCCATGTGCCTACATCCTCGGAGCATGACTACGGGTGCTCCTCCCCATAGACAGTAGCTACACCGGCATCCGGGCACCACCGTGGCCACGCCGCCGCCCACACCAGCCGCCAAGTCGTCTCATGGTTACACGATAGTGCCCACATATTTATGGACCCTAGGGATACAAAGTACGATCCAAACTCTATCCCTAACCTACCAATTACAACTCAAGTCCACGTCGTAACCAAAACATACACATATTCGACATAACTCTAACAAACTCCACCTTGGCGAATATGCTCGCCACACCTTGAAGTTGTCGATGCCGAACCTCCGTGTATCGAACTTGAGTTGACTCCTTTGGCTGCTCATTCAGAACAGCCCAACGAGGCCACCTCCTCATCATCGGAACTGCACATAGCTACAGTTGTTCTCCCGTCCATGACTCCATCTTCAACAACGCTTCCTCTCAGCTTGTACTGGTGTGTAGTTATTGACTTCTCACCAATCATAATAGTCTTGCCATCTTGCATAACCCTCAAAGTCTTCTTATCAGGAGCCGCCTAATATAACAAGCCTTCATTATGCAAAATGCCCAGCGATATTAGATTCCTCGGCAGCCCCGGCACATGCTTCACACCTTTGATCAGTATCTCTTGATCATCATACATGTTGAACTTGATGTCGCCTACACCAATGACCCGATAGCGTGAGTCATCTCCCATGAGCTACCTGAATCCAATAACCACGCTCCACAAGACCTTTCACTTGACACCGTGAGAACATCACCATCACTACTATCCGAGTCATCTTTCTTCTTTGAGAACACAACACTAGCAGTTCCTCCCTTCTTCGGTTCCGGGCAATCCCTCCTCAGATGTCCATACTCCTTGCATCCATAGCACTGCGGCCCCTTCTTTTTCTTCTTCTTACCGATCTCTCCGCCTCGATCACCTCAGATCAGCAAAGCATCTTCAGAAGACTCTCCAGTTGCATAGTTCTTTCTCCTCTCTTCATGTGAAAGTAACACGGCAACAACATCCTCCACGTTGATGCTCTCCTTGCCATACGTCAATGTGGCGACCAAGTGCTCATACGACCTGGGCAAAGAACACAAAAGAATAATAGCCCTGTCTTCATCATCAACTTTTACCTCGACCTTCACAAGATCCGCAATAACTTGATTGAAGATATTGATGTGCTCCGCAAGATCCGACCGTTCTTGCATCTTCAAGCCATACAACTTCTACTTCAGATACACTTTCTGGGTCAATGTCTTGGACATAAACTGATCGCCCAATTTCTTCTAAATCTTTCCAGGATCAGACTCCTCCATGACAGTGTACATGATACGATCGTTGAGACACAATCGAATTGTCGCAGTCGCTTGTTGTTGCATCTCTTCCCACTTATCATCGTCCACCTTTGCCGGCTACTTCCCGCTGAGCACCTTCAGGATCCCTTGCTGAGCTAGCAGATCCTTGACCCTTGTTTGCCACAACCCAAAGTTGTCGGTCCCATCAAACTTCGTCACCTCGAACTTGGAAGCCATCAATGTCACGTCGACCTGCGATTAGACCAGCTGAATAACCTGGTCAGACTGCAGCACCCTCGCTCGCGCACACCTCCTCGCCGCTGACCGCCGACGAACGCCATTGAGCCTTGTTGTGCACAACCCGTGCACCATGAAACTTTCTCCTCAAAGCTCCGATCACGCAGCCTCTGGAGCTCCCGTCAAACTCCACGCCGTTGCACGTTGACGATGTGACCCTGCTCGAACGCCGCCCGCTGTTCGTCCTCCACCATCGCAAGCTTACGGTTCCCGAATAGCTTGATTGCTTCTGTTGCAATTCTTCGTAGACTCTCTTTGTTTTATGGAGGCAAATCACATCGCCCACAAGTCTGAAAAATAATCGAATCAGACTCTGCTTGCTTTTTTTCCTGTTACATGCAATCTCCTGCGAGCCTACGTCAGTTGCGCCTTTCCTTTCCTGGTCAAATCGGCCTGCTGCATGCACCGCACCAATCCAAATTCCAACCGGTCACATGCATCAACTGGGTCCCACCAAACAATATTAAATCAACAAGTCCCAATTTGACTTCCACACGGTGGCCAACCCAACATGCACGTGCATGTGGCCTTGGACCCTACGTACACATGGAGACTCCAATCCTAGAAGAATTCTTGCGCAACATGCCCTGCACCTCTCGTCTCGACACAACCATGTCCTAACTAGAGGCCGCAAGCACGCCAATCTCCTCAGTCGCCGCCCACAATATTGCAATCATGTCGTCTCGAGAAATAAAACAAGCCACTCCCCCATTAACAATCTGAGTCTACCATGGCTTTCGCTACCGAAGTCGTCGCCATCATCCACGACGTCTTTCGGCCGCACTGTCGAACTTGGCCGCCACGTCTGACCGACCCCTATCAAACAGCAGCCAAACAGCTCAATCAGTCCCGATCTCCACGTCTGGACGCATCCCGCTGATGTCTTGCTCATCGGATGGTTTGAGTCTCCTTCTCCAAGTGTCTGACTCCACTGATCGAATCGTCGACCGCCACCATGCTCCACCGTGCGTCATGTCCCTGCATGGACATTGTGCAACTCCGACGCGGTGTGGCAACATACTCATCACACCTCTCTGATCTTCACAGCTCTGGCTCTGATACCACTTGTTAGAGTGTACAGCGGAATCCGGTCCGACCCGCTATACCCACGGGTCGGTGCCCCATCATGCCCAGGTCCACCGGAGCCACAACCAACCAAGGCCCAGGCCTAACTCAACCCAAAAGACTAGTCCATTAGGTGAGGGTTGCCCCCACCTTATATATTGTGCTCCCCCACTATCAATTTCTGATATGGGACTAAACCTAACAGTAGGGGCGGTCCACAAGGAGGAACATCATGTAATTTGACAGCATCCTCATAGTCTTAACCTGCTTTGCAGCGTCGACATCGGCATTAGCTCCACTTGTTTTGGCGAGGAAAACATCTATGCCAATGTGCCAGAAGATGATTCCATTTTGGAATTCAACTCCGAGCAAATTGCTTCTTGGATCGGTCGAATTATTGCTACCCTTGAGTCTTTTGTATAGCTCCTTATAATGCCTCTCTAGTGCCTGCTCACCCCAGTTCTTCCTAATCACACCCTGTTGAAGGCATCTAGGCCCCTATTTTAGTTTTGGTAATTAATGACAACCGTTGTGGACTAACAATTTCATTTGAGATAATGAGAATAGGTTAGTCCCGAGAGTTGGAATGAGCTTCAAGATATGTTGTGTGAGTTGCATGAATGCTTTGGATCATGGAAAGCTCAAGGCAAAGGTATAAGATAGGTTTTTTATATTTGACCGGTCATGGGAAGATTAGAGGATGTAATATGACTAGGTTGGTAGGCTAGATAGCTGTACTATCAAGAGGGATCAATGTCATTGGCTTGACGTTTCAATAGTGCCACTTTGATCATTGACTTGCATGTTGTGCATCTAGATGAGCGGTAACCTTCATGGAAAATGCGTTGTTGAAAATCCAGTGAAAATCTAGTTCTGTCGAGACTGCTCGGACTGTCCGCGACTCTGGCTCGGATAGTCCGAGAAATTAGAATAAAATTTATTTGTAAAAACTTTGGAAAATTCCGTTCGAACTTAACCAATCATCTGTCGGACAGTCCGAGGGTGTAGGTCGGACTGTCCGAAGACTTGTGTTGACTGTGGGCCCATGTGCGCTGTCTTGGCGAGCTGTGCGCTGATTGTCGGACAATCCGTGATTGGGATCGGACAGTTCGTAAAATAGCTCGGATTTAGACAGAGATGGTTTTTGATGTTCTGGGGGTAAGACCGTCCGACCTTGCCTGGCGGGCCGTCTGAGGTTGTCTCGAATAGTCTGTGTGTGTGGGTCAGATAGTCCGGACTGCCCAACGGTCATCTCTGACACATGTTTGACTACGCGTTGTGATCGTTACGTTTTGAATGCGGACAGTCCTAGGGTTCAGGTCGGACAGTCCGAGGTGGCCGTTTTCCACGTGTTTTTGTACGTAACGGCTAGTTTTGAAGAGAGGGCTATATATACTTCAACCCTGCGGGCTTATAGACTCTTTTGGCACTTTGGGAAGCTTTCTTGACATTCTAGAGCCCTTGTTCTCCTCTCTCTCACTCACTTGCTTTGAGATTGCATTTTTTTGTGAGATTGAGAGCATCTAGTGCATTGCATCAAGGATTTGATCATTGTGGCACTAGGGATTCATCAAGCGAGCAAGTTGATTTGTTACTCTTGGAGGTTGCCGCCTCCTAGACGGCTTGGAGCTCGTGATTCCATTGAGCACTTCAAGAAGATTGTGAAGTTGCCTTGGAAGATTGGTGTGAGCGGTTCTTGTGCTCACCTCGCCGGAGTGGTGAAGAGCAACTTTAGTGAAATTGAGATTTGGAGCGGTTCTTTGGTTCTAATCGGCTTCGAGATCAAGAGGAGTCTTGATAGAGAAGCGGTTGAACATTGAATCCATCTCAACGTGGATTAGGGGTGACCGGCGAGTCATAGATACCACGGGATAATTTATTGTCTCTTGTTTGTGAGCTATCCATTGTTGGTTATTTTGAGCAAGTTATCTATCTAGAACTTGAATTGAATCTTGTCATCCTAGGTTGCAAACCCCTCAACATAGGCTTAGAATAGCTAGAGATTTAATTTCCCTTGTGATTCTAATTAAATTTCTCTAGTGTTGTGATTGAAGTTTAAACCGCCTATTCATCCCCCGTCTAGTCGGTAATCCTAGATCCTACACCTGTGCATTTAGCGATGTCTTCCCCTTCCTGCTCAATTTACATACATACATGAAGACCTCATTTTTAGGTCCTCAGGAATCTCCTCCCCTTAGGTCCCTTATCTTCTTCATGGTATGGTCCTTCTCTGTATCCTTGTTGACCCAAGAGTCAACCATCGCGTGCTTGCATACGTGGAACATGGAGTGAGCGCGGCGTAAAAGGGATTCATCGTCGTCATCACAATAACTGGATTCCACCACCATTGGCATTGTTGATACATGATGATATAGAGGGTCCAAATTATGGTGCTTGTTGTCAAGCAATGACCCCATCTTGAGGGAACTCCTGATGCTCTCCAAGTTGTCACAATTGAGAGCCCAGGTCCTCTCGGCATACTTGACGACTCCAACAGCGAACACCCAGATGGCGGCTAGGAGGAGGTACCTGTCGCCGGCACTGAGATGTTTGTAGAGGACATACGCTACTCCAAGGACCTGCACAACAAGGGTCTACAGGTGGCGCAACTAGAGTTTGCTGTCCTCAAGTGCGTAGGCGGAGATGTTGTCGGGGCCGCCGAGGTGCAGCAGGAGGAATTGCACCCAGAACGCCGCTGTTGGCGGTCGTTACAGCCCAAATCCGACCACCAATACTCTGGAATAAATGAGGTTATATGCAACATTCCATGCACTTAGGTTTTATTTCTAATAAAGTTCCACGAGTTTTGGTGAGTGTCACTTCTGTAGGTACAACTACGACAAATATGTGCTATTGGGGCCGGAAATGACCAAATCGGCCGAACGACTCCGTTCGGCCGGTTATCCCCCTTAGCCGAGCAGGCCACCGGGAGTCGTCCACGTCAACAATAACCAAGCGAACACATCACATGACACGTGGGCGACCGCCAACTCATCCTGGACCATGCCACGTCATTCTGGGCCAGATCAACACGAAGTCATTAATGGAGAGCTGGAAATACTCGGTGGTGAGCAGCTCAAGTGGAACGAGCCGACAAAACCAACAAGTGCGGAAGAAATGGATTTCCTCGTAAAGAAATACGAGGAAGAACAAGCCCTCTGGAATTCTCCAGAGATGCCGATCCCACCGCCACCAACACCGAAGAAGAAGAACAAGAAAATGTGGCGGAAGAAGGTTGCATCGTCCGAGTCGTCCACTCCGGGACCGGATGATGACAAGAGCAATTGAAGACAGGAGAAGTCCCGCTCGCGGACTTAAAAGCTAAGCTCTCGCCGCGAGGAAAACTGGTATGTATCCCATATTTCCCTTCCAATTTTTAAATTCTCAATTGCATTTGCATGTTTCCCTTTCCAAAATAAATGAACCACTTGAGTAATTAATTTGAGAGAGAGTAGAAAATTTGGCAAGCTTGGTTAGAAATAATTGGACACATGCTGAAATTTTACCTAGGGTGGATGTAATTGGTAACTTTTATCATTTTCATCCCTTCTAGAACATCTCCAATTATTTACCATCACCACCAACCAGCACCAAACATGTCTACCCCACTAAAAATGGCTGCACACTCACCAATTATCACAAACATGGCAGCATGGGGATGACTCCACTAAAGTCCACTTTGGTCATGTCAAGTTTGCATCTTACCTACCACTAAAAAACCACTTTTGGTTCACTTGCATCACTAGAAAACCCCAAAAATATTTTGCTTTTGTTGTGATCTTTGTGCTGAATTTCTGGACGATTTTGTGGTGGTCACCGACACCCACAAGAACGACTAACCTTTTGTGGTGGTTTTCATCCCCGCAAGAACGACTAACTATCTCGAACGACTGACTTGATTTTCTTGTGCTAACCATATATATATTCAGTCCTTCGGGTAGTTGTTGTTGCACTAACTTTTTGCAGGAATCATGTCGAAGTTCTTCACGTCACTCCGTCGTTCCGCCCGGCTAGGCCGACGATCGGACGATGCTGGGAGTTCCCCAGCTCCGTCTCGAGGCTCGAGCCGGATGGACACGGACGAGCATGGAGCAGCCGGCTCGGGATGGGGCCATGCCACACCCCCGGCCAGGCAGCTCCTGAGCGAGAGTGACATCAACCTTAGAACAGAAAGGGAACGGAACACCTTCAACAAGCTTCGGCTGAAGGAGTTCGAGCACACCCGTGTGTTTGAGCAAGATTTGCTCAGGGACACAGGGATGGACGTAGAGTTTACAGAAATCTTCCAGGCCATTGGCTGGGAGAATTTCTGGCACATCAACGAAGAAGGTTCGTACCTGCTCACCCTTGAATTCCTCTCGACTTTGGTTTCTGAAACTGGGGGGATTCGTTTTCGGTTCTTCAACCAAGAGTTCTTCTGCTCTTGGAGGGATTTTAGTTCGGGTCTCGGATTTTCAAACCATTGTTCATTAGACCCGAACAAAGCGCTTAAAAGATTTGACTGGGTGGCATTTTGGAAAAAGATTTCGGGGGATACCAACTGTCATGCGCCACGC
The DNA here is from genome assembly GCA_033239725.1 of Echinochloa phyllopogon. Classification (NCBI taxonomy): domain Eukaryota; kingdom Viridiplantae; phylum Streptophyta; class Magnoliopsida; order Poales; family Poaceae; genus Echinochloa; species Echinochloa phyllopogon. The sequence goes on along the minus strand of BTCW01000015.1, from coordinate 12,396,878 downwards.
ACGAACAACATACATAACCCCACTTTGCGTTTCATGCATCGTTGGGTGTCTATGACGGTATTCCCCTGGGAAGATTTGCGCCCTGTCAACACCATCGAGTTGCGGGTTCTTTTTGCCATGGTCAAGCAGATTCCCTATTCACCTGTGAAAGACATGGTTGGTCACTAGCTGTCTTATATTTCTCGTGCGGGTAGCATGGCGATGACTTCTCTAGTCACTCACCTCGCTAACCACCTGGGCGTCCTTCAAGGCGCCTGGCTCACGTACATCGAGACAACGCGTTCCGTCGTGGATGCCGAGCACTTCGTGCAAGCCCACATGATACGGCGGACGCCTGACGCAACGCTGGCGATGATTTACCGTGGCTATACAACTGAAGTGCCCTTGCCTTGTGCAACACTAAGGTTGTATACCACGCCGAAACTAACTCTTCAGTTGAGGACCGAGTCGGACGATTCTCCACCTTGGAGAGAGCCCGCTCGGCACAGCGTTGCAGGTGACTGTCACACCCGGATTTACACAGAAACCCGAATGCTACTATATGTGTGCCCAGGAAGTCCACAGAACACATATAGTTAACAAATATGATAAATAGAGTACATATGCTCGAATAAAATTGTTTTACATCAGAGTTTGACTCTAATAACTAAATAAAACAGCGGAAGTCTCTTTATTAACTCTCTCTAAACGAAGACGAAGCCGATAACCATAACCCACGGGGACACCGACTGGTTGAGCACAGCTAGTAGAATGGCAGATCCTCAGGAAATTCAACAGCAGTAGTACCATCTAATCCATCTGTTACCCATCTGGGATTTTGTTGAATAGCAAGTGTAAGTAAATGTCTTACTTAGCAAATACATCACGGATAATGAAGGCTTAAAAGAAAGGCTTGACTTGGCTGAACTGCATTAGCAATTTTAGTTGATTCATTTTAACATAAACCAAGTTATTACAATTAAGTGAATCCCAGTTGTAACCCAATTAATATAGTATAGGTGAACATTAAACAATAATAAACATCAACTTCTAATCAAAAAGGATCCAGGCCGCTCGTGACCCTGAGCAAGGCTATCATGATAGATTATACACTCTGCAGAGGTTTCACCCTTTACCCACCAGTCGCGTAAAAGTTCAAAGGAACTTTGCACCCAACCACGCACATCAACACTTCCGAGGTGTGACTGCATAGGGACGCTACGAGGGTTTTCACAAGACACCCTAACAAAACAGTAACCGTTATGGTACAACCTAGGCAGCATGACCCAAGGCACCGAGATTGACTAACGCTCATGTAGCGACACGAGGGGGGTCAATGGCGTCCAAGCGCGGTAAAGAATATCAACAACAACAAAATAAATAGCGCAACGTGTGGAACCCCCGCCATACGGTGGCTCCCAACACGGGACTGTGCCTCACGGGGACATAGCCGACGGATACTCCGTCCTCGGTGGATCAAACCATACTCTCACCCATGCTTCCCATAACGCCGTCGGCCCGTCGGTAACTACTGTCAAGCTAGAGCCGTACATGTTACTTGTCCAAGACCAGAGCCATTATAGTTCCAGCGGTGGCGACAGGTTCCTGGGTTGCCGCTTTAAGAACCAGTCCTTACGGAGAGACACTAGGGCCAAGCACGAAGTGTACGCCCTAGCTCCCTGATCCATGTTGCTAAAAAGCGAGTTTTACCATTAACATTGAAGTGAACCATTAAGTCAAGATTAACAGTTAAACAAAGGTGACAGTAGCTGCGCCTAGCAAAGGTCTACCCAAATGCAATAACCCAAGGAAATCAAGGTATAGGATAATCAAACGCGTACGGCTCACCGACTGGACTCACGAAGCGACACACAAGCATTCACACAAGCCAGTACATGCAAACAATATTAATCTATTAGAACAGTACACCAAACAGTAAAAACAGAACAAAAGAAGGCAGAAAAACTAATCTACGCTTCGCTACGAACACGTGAGCGCGAAAGTCACTCAAATCGGAGCTAAAACGGAGAAGTTAGGGCTTTTCTAAGGTTCGGGGGCTTGCTGGCAAAGTTTTAAAAGTTCCAGGGGCTTATTTGCAAAAACTCAGGGGCTAAAACATAATTTTATATTAAAACAGGAGGGTTTAATTGCAAATTAACCAAGACAGGACCTCGGGTGCTATTTTTAAAAAGGACAGGGGGTTTTCTGTAAAAATCAGGACCTAAATCTAATTATTTTTGAATAGATCTGGACCGCGGGTTGATTTTGAAATCGTGGAGGGGCTCTTTTGCAAAAAGGCCATGGTTGACCGGTATTGACTCGGGTTCGGTTGAATCTGGGCCGTTGGATCGAACACGGGTGGCTCAGATTGAATCTAGGGTGGGGGGTCGTCGGCGGCGGCGCTGGGGCGGCTGCGGCGGCGCTTCGCCGGCGAGGCTCGGAAACGAGCTAGGGTGCTCGGTTTGGGGTGGGGATTGGCGCTACAGATGCGGCGCGGCTCGGCGAACTCATCCAGGGGGCTCAAGTTGACGGCGGTGCAGCGGGGACGACGGGCGGCGTGCAATGGCGGCGGCGGACTCCGGCGAGGGCGGCGAGCACGTGACAGCGGGGGAGAGAGAGCAAGGAGGGGCCGGGAAGGTTCGTTGCCTTCTCGCGAAGCTCCTGGAAGGGTCGGCGGCGGCGGAGCAGCGACGACGCGGCGGATCGACGACGGCGCGGAGCTCGGCGGTGGTGGCTATGGCGGCGGCGTTGCAATTCGGCGGCTAGGGATAGGATTAGCGGGCAGGTGGTCGGGCTTCGGGGGCGGCGCGGCTGCGGCTTTTATGGAGCGGCCGAGGAGAGTCCCGGTGGACCTCGGCGTGCGTGCCATGGCCGTACCGGACTCCGTGGCCGGGCCGAACTCGGTCGGGAGGTAGGGGAACCGCGGGTCCCGCGTGTCAGCGGCGGGAGTGCGGGCGGTGCTGCAGGCCGTGCTGCTGGGCCGGACTGGGTCGCAAGTGGGGGAGCGCGGGCTGCTGCGGGAGCGGGAGGGAAGGCAGGCCGGCGGGGAAGCGGAGCAGGCCGAAGGCGGGTCGAAAGCGAGAGCGGGCGAGCTGGGCTGCTGCGCAGAAGAAATGATAGAGGGGCAAACTCGGCCGGGGAGAGAAGTTCAGGGAGGGAAAACGGACTCGGGCTGCTGCAACTTTTCTAGGGCCCCAAACACAACGATTCAAATTCGAATTTAAACAGAATTTAAATTCCAATTGAACCGCACGCAAACAAAACACAATGCAGACAGCATGAATGCAACAAAAATGTTTCTAACCTTATATTTGATTTTATTTTGCCAAAAATTATTTATTTCTTCCTAGATAAATATGAACATTACTTAAATAAAAACAATTTAACTACTAAATTTTAAAATAGGCATTTTTAGGGTGTTACAGTGACGAACCCGTCACGAGGGGACGAGTCAGGCGTGATGCTGGGCTCGCCACCTCACAGGAGCCGGAAGATGCACCACAAATGCCGCACCGACACACTTCCGCTTTTGAGGCCACCTACGACATGTACACCGGCGCTGGGACGTCCGGAGCAGGAGGCTCCGGCTAGCATCAGGAGCCGAGCTACTTCACCTCAGGACGCTGGGACTACGGCCAGAACACGGGCTCTGAGTGGTCCGGGAGCCGGTATGGCGGGGGATACGACAGTGCCTCCCAGCCATACTACCCCGGATACTCACAGTCCGCACGCTTCGACTACGGTCGGGAGATGTCCTACATCTCCGACCGAGTCGAGCTCATCGACGACCGTACCCGAGAGATTCAAGACACGCTAGCCCGCCATTCTTAGTACCATCAAGAGAATAGCAGGATGGTGGCGTCTATCCAGCACGACGTCCACGAACAAGCGGAACAGCTGAGCCAGTACCTTTCAAGGCTCAACCCCTACCAGTGAAGGTCCAAGCTTGGGGGAGGACCCCCATCAGGTATGTCCCGATTTATCCAGCACTTTGATCATTTAATTTCCCTTTTTATTTCCCTTCATGTTAACTTGCATTTAAAAAATGAAAATACCAAAAATATTTCCCTTAAACAATATTTCCCTTGAATAAAATAACTCCCAACTATGCATGGAATGAATCATATGCCTCTCACCTTGGAAATGATGATTAGTTGCTCTGTCATTAATTTTGCAAGTACTTTGTTGCAACTAGTTGCTTGATAATGCTTGAGTTATTTGGCATGAGTAAAAATGATCCTGAAAACCTTGTGGGAGCACATGCTTTATTCCAAGTCTAAGTTGTTGTGGGGATTGATATAGTGAGAATTTGGTTAAAATTCTATTCTGCTTTTAGTACGGGGAAAATCTCGGAAATTTATGCTTTCAAAATGAAACAAGTTCCTCATTGGTCAAAATACCTACCAGAGCCATATGATAAGCTTAGTTGAAAATTTCTACTCATATGCTGCTTGTTATCTTAGTGAGCTTTGTCAAATTGTTGTGACCTTTGAGTGAAGCTTTCATATTCTTAAAGATCGAGACCCACGTACACTCACCACCTCTCACCTGCAATTCCTACATTGGGAGTTAGCAAACATTTTCCATCATCCATTCACAAAAATAAATGCTCCATGTTCTATGAGTTCCCTCTACAAATATTCTTGATAGAGACATGGGCTATGCAAAAAGAAAAGCATGCCAAAGAAGCATGGCAAAAATAAGAAAAAGAAAAGCATGCCAAAGAGCATGGCAAAGAGAAGGAGAAAAAGAAAAGCATGCCAAGTGGCATGGCAAAAATATAAGAATAAAAGATAGCCCATGTTCTAAAAAATAAATCAAGCAGAGGGAAATTCATCCAAGGAGTTCCACCATATTCCATTCCACCATTCCACCATATCCCATTCCACCACTCCACCATATGTCACTCCACTTATATCCACACACTTGCACATCTCGATCTTAAGATGTGATTTGTCTCCTCTGAGATCCGGTCTTTGACTTAGCAAAATATAAGATGCATGCATGCCTTCATCCTTTGTCCCTGAGCCACACAAAAAGCCATATTAGATGTTAGGAAGGCACAAGCCTTTGGTGAGGATTCAAATACACTTGAGTGATTGAGTGTGCCAATGAGGAACAATTTGTAGTTTTCAAAACTTATGAAAAACTCCGAGATGGGATCCTGAAAAGAGTAGAGTGGAATAAAACTGAGTTTAAACTGTTCATCCTTTCAACCGCCCAAGATAAGGAGATTGCTATAAGCCCCATAGGTAAAAAGGTGATTTGAAACTTTGCCTATGATTCAAGTATTTTTTGAAGACTAGTTGTTTATAAAGTTACCTGCAAAAGAAATGACATTGTAGCAACTCCTGATCCACCGAGCCTAAGTTTATATCTTTGCTCGAGGACGAGCAAAGAGCTAAGCTTGGGGGAGCTTGTTGGCGGTCGTTACAGCCCAAATCCGACCACCAATACTCGGGAATAAATGAGGTTATATGCAACATTCCATGCACTTAGGTTTTATTTCTAATAAAGTTCCACAAGTTTTGGTGAGTGTCACTTGTGCAGGTACAACTACGACAAATATGTGCTATTGGGGCCGAAAATGACCAAATCGGCCGAACGACTCCGTTCGGCCGGTTATCCCCCTTAGCCGAGCAGGCCATCGGGAGTCGTCCACGTCAACAATGACCAAGCGAACACATCACATGACACGTGGGCGACCGCCAACTCATCCTGGACCATGCAACGTCATTCTGGGCCAGATCAACACGAAGTCATGCATCAGGAGGAAGCCCAGGGGGGTCCAGGCACCAGAGGCGGTGCTGGGGAGGCCGGCCACGGGCCAGGCCCAGTTCGGCCGACCTGGGGCCTTCGGCCGAACCGCCCCCAGCACCAGAACCAACTCCAGGGGCACATCTTGGCCACCCAAAGCAATGGCAGTGCATCCAAGGGTTCAGCCGAACCCCCTGGTTCGGCCGAACCGACCCTGGCGCCCGAAATCCCAGGGGGTACCCCCTGGTCCCTTGGCGGCTACTCCAGCCCCAACCGTCCTATGCAACTATAAATAGGACCCCATACCCCCTCTTGTAACACACACCAAGCCAATGAGCTCATTTCCACTTTCATTCTAGTAGAGTTAGGATAGTTTAGTTGGGAGTTAGAGTTGAGTCGAGCATTGCCTCGGAGGTTCCGGAGTCATCTTCAGAAGCTCTGGTAATAGCTCTTGTATCTTTTACTTTTCCTTTTGTAAGACATTGAGTATCAATATAGTTATCTTTATCACTTTGCCTTTGTCATTTATATCTTGCTTCTACTTTATCCTAGTTGCAAATATATCTTGTTTAGACTATAGTCAGTTATAGTTCTAGTGCTTGTAGTCTTGTTTAAGTCTTTGTCTTGGCTGGTTCTTTGATCTTGCTTGATACTGGAGGTGAATTGTCACCAAGAGTATTGACAAGGTTGCTTGCTCTTGCTAGCAGAGTAAGTAGTCGTTGCCTAGTGTAGGAGTGATTCCTAGACTAGTCGGTGGCCTTAGTTTATTCCCGTCGCAACGGAGGTGGTAGCCGGGAGGTGGTGACAGCCTTTTCGGTCTTCGTAGCCCATCACGTTAGTTCCGGTCCGTAGGATTCCCCAGTTGGGAAATAGTGGCACCCGTTCTCATCCCTTTCTGTGTGTTCACCGGTTCCCTTGTCCCGATGCTAAGACATTAGAGTTATCCCAGATCTCCTAGTGCTGGCTCTATAGCCGCTGTATCTCTAAGCTAGAGTGACATAGGTAGATAAAGAATACAGGAGTCCTCTATCTCTTCTCGTTGTCCTCCCAGCTATCTATCTCTTCTCTCCCTTACCTGAGTATCCCTTGAGCTGTGTGTCCGGTATATCCACTCCTATCCAATACCGTTATCCCCTGTCTTGTCTAGTCGTGTACCCATCTCTGATAGTCTCGAATATCTGTTCACTAGTAATCTTGCCAAAGCTTCCCTGCGGAAATATAAATTACGATACCTCGGAATACTCCCAGGTGAAGTGCTACAGCAGTGATTCTGTGCGCTTGCAGAATATTTCTATATTTTACTAAGCCATAAGGAAAACCACCGAAACACTCCTTACCCCAGTACCAGGATTCTCAATTCTGATATTGGATCGTAAGAAGTGCCAACAGCCGCCAGCTGGCATTTTTGCGGCGAGCTACCGAGGGATAGCTGGCCAATGGCGTACATTGCAGTGGAGTCGGCCAGCATGTATGCCTGCCAGAGGAGGATCCTCGGGATGGCGGAGGCCTCACGACGACGAATCCTGGCCAAGAGGAGGAGAATGACCTGCAGGGCAAGGCTCAAAAGCACCTGGATTTGTATCTCCCAACGATTCCAAAGGTCTAACGGCCCTCCGGCCAGTGATGATGCATGCTTGTGAGGAAACCAGGAGCGATGATGATGAGTAGCCATGGAACATTGGAAGGGTCTGACGGCCCTCCGGCCACTGAAGATTGGAAGGGATTACATGAGGGGGAAGCTAGCATTGCTCTTACAGTGAAATTGTTGTTGATTCCCATGGAAGTAGCAATATATATAGCAAGAATAGGGAAAAAGAAGGGCTGAGGAGCCAGCACAAGAGGTACTAGCTTTCAACTAGTGAACTAGGAGCCAAACCAATGACAAGGTAGTGGTACCAACCGGGAAGGACGAGGAATCATGGCCCGCGCGAGGACAAGGTGGGTCCACGTACCCTATGGGCAAGTGGGCCGGCTACCCAAGCTACTGGCTGCTAGCGAGAACCGGAACCCCTCCCCAATCTCCGCAAATGGGGTTCTGGTAAAATGGGTCCCGAAACCATAGTGTGACTGTCACTAGACATATTGCCGACTGGGGTCAGAATCAGAGACTGGCCGGTAGCAGTTTCCCCTAGCTCGCGTCGCCCCTCTTTGGGCGACTCGAGGGGCGTCCGCAGGGAGGCTCTAGGCCGAGGAGCTTCGGCTGCCACCACTAGCGCGCTTGGCGGCGGCGGCCTCTCCCCTCCCTCTGATCAGACCATCTCAACCAACCATGCACCATCCGATGTAAACCAAGGACAAGTTGTAGAAGATATCACCCAAGCAAAGGAACAAGTGATGATTGGACCAATTACACGTAGCCAAGCTAAGAAACTACAACAACAGGTGACTTCACTCCTTGCTGAAACTAACTTCTACACAAATGAGAATGTTATACTACCTAAATGTTCTACATTGGTTATGCTTAGGTTCACACATGAATAGGAGAATGATTCTACTTTACCTAGAGAAGGACCTGACCACTTCGGACTAGTTCGGACCAAGGATTCCCAGTTCAAATCAAGGATCACTGATGGATCACTTTGGACCACCACTTCGGACCAGTTCGGACCTACATATTGAATCGACAATAACTCTTAATTCCCGAAGGCTCTGGAGGCCCCAAAGTACTTGATGGAAAGCTTATCAAGTCTACTTTCCAATGCAACAAACCGAATGCCGTTTGGACTCCCCAATAAAGAGACATGATCGAATTAGTTGAGACTGCATAGAATCCCAACAGCCACGTGAGGCTCCTTGGGATTTCAGTTCATGGTAACCTTTGAGTTTGCATAACTCCAGAAACTCCAAGTGCCATTCACACCCAACTAGGAGGGTTGTCTCTACTATAAATAATCCATGTACATAAGCTATCTGGAAAACTTTGATAATGAAATAGAACCCCATATTGTTCAACTGTGTGCTAACAATTTCTGAGAGATATCTCTACCCCTTTGCTCTTGTGATTTCCTTGAGAGATTACAGAAGCGGCCACGTCATCGGCTCCCAATTAGTGCTCCTGGTCCGTTTGATTCCAGGTCGTGTTGGTTGGTTCTTTGAGAGTGTGGTTGAGCGAATCCTCGATTCAGGTTGCCGGTTAAAGACGGTGGTTGGCTTCATGTTTTATTTGCCAAGTTGCACTAATTATCACTGCTTGCAGCAAGTTATCTTGGCTGTCCTATAGCTAGTTATTTTGTCCAAGATCCTACGTCGTGAAGATCGGGACCGAGTCTCATCACCCTCTCTCCTTCTTCACCTACCTTCCCCTCTCCTCCCCAATCCACACAGCACCCTACCCTCTTGGTCGCTCTCCGGCGCCGCCGGCTACCCGTGGCGGATCCGCACCGCCCGCTGCCGGATTTGCGCCGCCCACTGCCGGATCCACACGTGCGAGCTGCCTCCACGACGGATCTAAGCCCCTAGTCGTCCACCACCGACGACGACCATCCCACACGCATCGACGGCCACCGCGGCGGTGGACTCACGACGCCAGAAGTCTCCGCACCGCCGACCGCTGGATTCACCCGTACCGCCTGCCTCCTCAGCGGATCTGAGCACCGGTCGTTCCCCCCCACCGACCATCCTCCACGCGTCGACGTCACCGGTCGCCTCCGAGCCATCGGCCGCCAGACGCCTCCGCCGCAGGATCCACACCCGTTTGGTCGCCCCCCGCCGCCGGTAGCCACCCTCCCACCGACCAGCCATGCGGCAGATTCGTGTCATCGGTGTTGGCACTTCTTACGATCCAATATCAGGATTGTAAATCCCGGTACTGGGGTAAGGAGTGTTTCGGTGGTTTTTCTTATGGCTCGGTAAAATATAGAAATATTCTACAAGCACACAGAATTACCGTTGTAGCACTTCATCAGGGAGTATTCTGAGGTATCGTAATTTATATTTCCGCAGGGAAGCTTATGGCAAGAGTACTAGCAAACATATATTCGAGACTATCAGAGAGGGGTATACGACTAGCAAGATGGGGGATAATGGTATTGGATAGGAGTGGATATACCGTGACACACAGCTCAAGGTAGGCTCACATAGGGAAGAGAAGGAATAGATAGCTGGGAGGAATAGATAGAGAATTCCTGGGTCCTTTATCTGTCTATGTCACTCGGGGTTAGAGATATAGAGGCTGAAGAGCCAATACTCAGAGGTCAAGGTCAAACCTATGTATTAACTTCGGGATAATAGAGCCTACGCCACACAGAAAGGGATGAGAAGGAGTGGCATCTACCCTGCACTGGGGAATCCTACAGGTCGAGACAAACGTGATGGGCTACGAAGACCGTATAGGGCTGTCACCACCTAACGGCTACCACCTCTGCAGACTTAGGGGCAAACTAAGGCCACTGGCTAGCCTAGGAACCACTCCTACACTAGTCAATAACTACTTACTCCACTAGCAAGAGCAAGCAACCTTGTCAATACTCTTAGTGACAATTCACCTCAAGTATCAAGCAAGATCGAAGAACCTGATAACACAAAGACTTAAACAAGATCTAGAAGCACCATAGCTAGAACCAACTATAGTCTAAACACGATATAGATGCAACTAGAATAAAGTAGAAGCAAGCTATAAATGATAAAGACAAAGTGATAAAGATAACTTAATATTGATAACTCAAAGTCTACAAAAGGAAATGGAAAAGATACAAGAGCTTATACTAGAGCTTCTGAAGACGACTCCGGAACCTCCGATGCACAGCTCGACTCAACTCTAACTCCAAACTAAACTATCCTAACTCTACTAGAACAAGTGGAAAGAGAGCTCCTTGGCTTGTTATGGGTTGAACTGGGCACTTGGACGCTCTATTTATAGTGGCTTGATGGCGGTTTGGGTGGAGTAACTGCCAAGGGAGCTAGGGGTCCCCAGATTCGGGCGAATGGATGGGTTCGGCTGGCTCAGATGCACTTCCTGAAGGTGGTTCCTGGTGTGGGGGCGGTTCGGCCGAATGCCAGGGTTCGGCCGAACTGGGCCTGGCCCGTGGCCAGCCTCCCCAGCATCGCCTCAAGTCCTGGGCCCTCCTGGGTTGCTTGTATGTGATGGACTTCGTGTTGGTGCAGCCCAGGAGTGACGTATCGATGGTCCAAGTGTGCTGCACAACCATCACTCGGTCATTGATGATGTGGACGGCCTTTGGTTGTGCCTTGCGTTGTATAAGGCTAAGGCGGGGGTAATCGGCCGAATCGTATCATTCGGCCGAATCGGTCAATTCTGACCCCTATAGCACGTATTTGTCGTATTATACCTGCACAAGTGAAACTCACCAAAACTCGTGGAACTTTATTAGAAATAAACCTAAGTGCATGAAATGTCACATATATCCTCTTTTATTCCCGAGTATTGGTGGTCGAAAACGTGCTGTAACGACCGCCAACAAGCTCCCCCAAGCTTAGACCTTTGCTCGTCCTCGAGCAAAGATAAAAACTTAGGCTCGGTGGATCAGGAGTTGCTATAGTGTCAATATCTTGCAGGTAATCTTTATAAACAACTAGTGCTCAAAATTACTCGAATCATTAGCAAAGTATTAAATCACCATTTTACATATGGGGCTTATAGCAATCTCCTTGTCTTGGGCGGTTGAAAGGTTGAACAGTTTGATTTAGTTTTATTCCACTCTACTCTTTTTAAGATCCCATCTCGGAGTTTCCACAATTTTGTGAAAAATGTAAGTTTGTTCCTCAATTGGCACACTCAATCACTCAAGTGGTATTTGAATCCTCACCAAAGGCTTGCGCCTTCTTTCATCCTAAAATCTAATATGGCTTTTGTGTGGCTCGGGGACAATGGATGAAAGCATGCATGTATCTTATATTTTGCTAAGTCAAAGACCGGACCTTTGGGGAACCAAATCACACATTTAGATCAAGAAGTGCAAGTGTGTGGAATATGGTGGAACTCCTTGGGATGATTCTTCCTCTCCTTATCTGTTTTCGAGATCATGGGCTATCTTTCTTTTTTTTCATATTTTTGCCATGCCTTTTTGGCATGCTTTTCTTTCTCTCATTTTTCTTTTCTTTTTGCCATGCTACTTAGCATGCTTTTCTCTCTTTTCTTTTTGCCATGCTCCTTGGCATGCTTTTCTTTTATTTTGCATAGCCCATGTCTCTATCAAGGATATTTGGAGAGGAAGGTCATAGAGAATGGAACATTTATTTTGGTGGATGGATGATGGAAATGTTTGCTAACTCCTAGTGTATGAATTACAAGTGAGAGGTGGTGTGTACGTGAATCTCGATCTGAGAAGCATGAAAGTTTCACCCAAAGGTTACAACAATTTGATAAAACTCACTAAGACAACAAGCAGCATATGAGTAGAAGGTTTCAACTAAACTAAACATATGACTTTGGTGGGAATTTCTGACCAATGAGGAACTTTGTTTTATTTTTGAAAACACAAAGCATCCAAGATTTTCACCATACTAAGAGCAAAAGTAGAACTTAATCACAATCTCACTATATCATTCCTTACAACAACTTAGACTTGGAATAAAGCATGTGCCCCCACAAGGTTTTCAGGTTCATTTTTACTCATGCCAAATAACTCAAGCACTATCAAGCAACTAGTCGAAACAAAGCACTCACAAGATTAATGATAGAGAAACTATTCATCATTTCCAAAGTGACATGCATATGGTTCATTCCATGCATAGTTGGGAGTTAATTTTATTCAAAGCAAATATTTTTTGGTATTTTTATTTTAAGATGGAAATAAAATAGAAAGGGAAATGGCAAATGGAAAATCAAAGTGCTGAAATGAACATAGAACATACCTGGTGGGGGTCCTCCCCCAAGCTTGGATCTTTCATTGGTAGGGTCGAAATCTTGAGAAGTATTCAGTCATCTGATTCGTCTGCTGTTGGACGTCGTACCGTAGGGAGTCCATCACGCCGCTATTCTCTTGGTGATACTGAGAATGGCATGCTAGAGTGTCTTCGATGTTCCGAGTATGGTCGTCGATGAGTTTGACTTGGTCAGAGATGTAGGACAACTCTCGACCGATGTCGAAACCGCTGGGTGCAGTGAAGCGTGCGGACCGAGAGTGCCCATGGAAGTTAGGTTGGGAGGCACTGTCGTACCCCCCCTCCGTACCATCCCTGAGAATACTCAGAGTCCATACTCGGAGCATAGTCCCAGTGGCCCGAGGCGAAGTAGTCCGGGTCCTGGGGTCGTCTAGAGACTCCTGTTCCAGACGTCCCAGCACCACTGTATGTGTCAAAGACCGCCTCGAACGCAAATGTATGTCAGTGTGGCTGTGTTGGTGAAGTTGCTGGTTCCTGTGCGGTGAAGAGCCTGGCATCACGCCTGGCTCGTCCCCGGGTGAATGGTCCTTCGCCTGCAACACTGTGCTGAGCGGGCTCTCTCCGAGGGGGAGAGTCATCCGACTCGGTACTCAACTGAAGCGTTAGTTTCTTGGCAGTATACAACCTTAGCTCTGCACAAAGCAGGGGCACTTCGGTTGTATAACTGCGATAAATCATCACCAGTGTTGCATCGGGCACCTGTCGTATCATGTGGCCTTGCACAAAGTGCTCGGCACCCACAACGGAACGCGCTTTCTCTAGGTAAGCCCTCCAGAACGCCCAACTGGTTAGTGTGCCGAGTGACTAGAGAAGTCACCACCACGCTACCCACACGAGAGTGATGGGACAGCCAATGGGTAACCATATCCTTAACCTGAGAAACAATACCTTGCTTAACCATGGCATATAAAAGCCACAACTCGACTGTATTGACGGGACACAAATCAGAACATGGAAACACCATCATAGCCATCCACCAATGCATGAAACGCAAGGTGGGGTTATGAATGTTATTAGTGCGAGGTGCAGACAATTGGTTCTCCCAGAAATCTTTTTCCAATACCTGTCCCGACTAAACTTTTTCAAAGCTTTGGCAGGCTCCAAAGAACAATGACCGGCAAAACCAAGAGCCATGCTCAAATTGCTCCAAGAGTAGAAGTACTCTTGGTTGAAAAATCGAAAGCGAATACCCTCCCATTCAGATGTAATAGTCGAATGAAATTCGAGGGTGAGGAGGCACGAACCTTGTTCGTTGACACGCCAGAAGTTGCCCCAGCCAACGGCTTCGAAGACTTTTGGGAATTTTTCATCCATACCCATTCTTACGAGCAGGTCCTACTAGAAGACACGGGTATACTCAAACTCCTTCAGGCGCAACATGTTGAACACGTTCCGCTCCCGGTCCGTCCGGAGGATGATGTCACTCTTGTTCAGGAGCTGTCGGGTTGGGTGCGAGGCAGAGCCTCTCCCAAAGTCGGATGCCCCTGACTAGTCCACCTCTATCTGGCTTGAGCCACGGGATGGGGCTGGGGAGCTCCCAGCATCGTCCGAGCGATTGCTCAGCCGGGCGGAGCGACGGAGCACGGAGAAGATATTCGACATGCTACCTGCAAAATGTTAGCGCAATGACTACCTGAAGGATTGAATATATGGGGTTGGCACAAATAAAACAAATCATTCATTCAATAGGGTTAGTCATTTTGTGGGGATGAAGAACCTCCACAAAAAGTTAGTCGTTCTTGTGGGAGTCGGAAACCACCACAAACACGTTCACGTTTCAGCACAAGGATCAAACAAAAGCAAAATATTTTTGTGAGTTTCAGCAATGCTAGTGAACCAACTTGAGCAAGAACCTGAGAGAGAGAGAGAGAGAGAGAGAGAGAGGGCTTCTAGGAGAAAATTTTCAGTGTGTGATGGTGCAAGGAAGCAAGCAAGCAATGGGTGGTATTTATAGGCAAGGAGGAGGGCATGGGCTCATTCGGCCAAATGGCCTAGTTCGACCGAATGCCCATGTGGGTGCACTCCTTCTTGCCTCCCACCAGCACTAAAATTTGGCCTAAGTCCAACACTAGGGCATGGGTACTTTGGTTGTTTTTTGTAGGTAAGATGCAAAATTGACATGACCAAAGTGGAAGTTAGTGGAGTCACCCCCACGCTGCCATGTTTTGTTATAATTGGTGAGTGTGCAGTCATATGAAGTGGGGTAGACATGTTTTGTGCTGGTTGGTGATGACAAGAAAGTAATGGAGCACTTTGGAGAATGGTAAAAACGATAAGAATTACAAAATGTACCCAATTCAAATAAATTCCAGCATACTCTCCATTTATTCTTTACCATGCTTGCAATTTTTACTCTCTTTCATGTTAATTGCACAAGTGGTTCATTTATTTTGGAAAGGGAAACATGCAAATGCAATGATGGAAATTAAAATTTGAAAGGGAAACATGGGATACATACCGGTTTTCCTCACGGCGAGAGCTCATGTTTAAAGTCCGCGAGCGAGACTCCTCCTGTCTTCAGTTGATTTTGTCATCGCCCGAGCCCGGAGTGGGTGGTTTGGACGATGCAACCTTCTTCCACCACGCCTTCTTGATTTTCTTCTGTGTTGGAGGCGGTGTGATTGGTTCTTTTGGAGAATTCCAGAGAGCCTAATCTTCCTCATATCTCTTTACGAGGAGGTCCATTTCTTCTGCGCTCATTGGTCCTGTCAGCTCATCCCATTCGAACTGCTCTCCACCAAGTATTTCTAGCTCTCCACTGAGGAGTGCTTTTAGGAAACATTCAACGCTTCTCTGCTCCGGTGTATGAGGCTTTATCTCCTTCTCTTCCCGAGGTTGGAACTCGAAAGAAATCGGCGTCCTACCAATGCAGAACAAGACTTTTCTCGTTTCTATATCGACCCTAGCCCAGGCAGTGTCTAAGAATGTCTGGCCCAACATAAGGGGAAACGAATAATCGCTCCCCGTGTCCAGGACGATGAAGTCCGTAGGGACATAATATCCTTAGATTTGGATTGGCACATTTTCAATCACTAACGGATTGTCGTGTCCATAAGTTGTACCTGGGCAGTTGTAGAAGACAAAGTGGAATAGCGTATCTTTTTTAATAGTACCTTAGACATGATGTTGACGCTAGCTCCCAGATCATAGAGTGCATCATCAATGCAACGGTTCCAGATCGTGCACTGAATGATGGGCACTCCAGGATCTTCCTTCCTTTCCGGAGGGGTTTTCATGATTGCCCTTCTTGCAGCTTTTGGCAGGTACGCCATCCTTGGTATTTGTACTTCCACGTATGAGACACCATCTGCATCGTTAATACGGATTGTCCTACAAGACATCTTACTCTGTCTCGTAGTAATAGCTTTAACTATTTCAATGGAAGGTTCGGGTTGCCCTGGAATCTTCCCTGACTCGGTAAGAGTAACGACTACAGCTAACTGAGCAATTTGGGTTTCGATCATTTTATTAAAGCTCAGTTGACTTTTCATGGCAGAAGAGAATGATTCTAATCTACAGTCTATGCTTTCAAGGACTTTTATCATTAGCAGCAAGCTTTTTATTGATATTCTCAGTGATTTTACTCAGGCCAAACACTAGATCTCTAAGAGATGGCTGATTATTGCAATTGCTGAAATTAAAGTTGTTACCTTGTTGAGGCCTCTCAAATGGGAGGTTTGGGCGCGAATTCCAGCCTTGATTATCGTAGTTGTTCGATCGATATCCGTTGTTGTTGGAGTTGTTGACGTAGTAGGCATCTTCTCGCATCTCGGGGCAGTCATTCCCCGAATGGTTAGCGTTGCCACAGACCTCGCAAGTCATGCGAGAGTCCATGGCTTGCACCGATTCTTGAGAAGGGGCCTCCATTTTCTTCATCAGAAGGTCCATCTTGGCAGGGAGCATGTCCAGAGCTTCAACTTGATGTACTCCTCGGGTCCGAGGTTGGGCTCGATCATCGACCAACCTTAGTTTTCGACCATCTTCTCGATGAGGGCCTTTGCACGACTCTCCTCAAGAGAGAAGAAAGAACCTCCAGCAGCAACATCCAAATACTCACGGGCAGAGCTTCTAAGCCCGTGGTAAAAGGTTTGGATGATGAACCAACTCTACATACCATGGTGAGGACAAGTAGATATATAGTCCTGGACTGTTTCATCTTTTAACTGCTGGAAACTAGCAATTTTATTTCGGAGGGCATTGGTTTTCCCAACCGGAAAGAATTTCAGCAAAAATGTGCTAGTGCACTTATCCCAAGTGTCTATGGCTTCACGGTTAGCATAAAACCATTGTTTTGCCTTGCCTAATTATGAGAATGGGAATAAACGAAGGAGAATGACATCGATGCTTACCCCGTGTATGGGGAAAGTGTTGCAAATCTCCAAAAAATGCTGAAGATGAGTGTTGGCATCCTCGTGTGGCTTGCCACAGAATGGGCTAGCCTGCACCATGTTGATGAGGGCTGGCTTGAGCTTGTAGTTGCCATCTTCGACTGGCGGAGATGCTCCGACACGCACATTCGCGCTTGATGGAGCGGAGAACTCGCGGATCGTCTTGCTTGCCATCCTCGATGAAGCCGTGTCGATGATGGGAAAGACTGGGCTCGTCAGAATGAGCTGCTTCTAAGGAGGTACAACACGGGGTCGCACTTTCCTCACAAGAGACTCAGGATTTTCTTGGAAGTTTGACGGTAGTTGGAAACCAGGCATGCACTACTCTACTTCACAAGACCAATGAAATAGAGCAAGGATAAACCCGCTTGAGTAGCGGTATACTCAACTAAGATAGCTCGAGATAGAAGTTTGAAAGTATCTAGCCAATTGCTTCCCCGGCAACGACACCAGAAATGCTTGTTGGCACTTCTTACGATCCAATATCAGGATTGTGAATCCCGGTACTGGGGTAAGGAGTGTTTCAGTGGTTTTTCTTATGGCTCAGTAAAATATAGAAATATTCTGCAAGGGCACAGAATTACCGTTGTAGCACTTCACTAGGGAGTATTTTGAGGTATCGTAATTTATATTTCCACAGGGAAGCTTATGGCAAGAGTACTAGCAAATAGATATTCGAGACTATCAAAGAGGGGTACACGACTAGCAAGACTAAACAATTCTAACTCTACTAGAACAAGTGGAAAGAGAGACCTAGCTTGGTGTGTGTTGAACCGGGCACTTGGACATTCTATTTATAGTGGCTTGATGGCGGTTTGGGTGGAGTAACCACCAAGGGAGCCAGGGGTTAGTTCCCCCTAATTCGGGCGAATGGATGGGTTCGGCCAAATGGGTGGATTCGGCCGAACCCTTGGATCCACCGTCCTATGCTCCTGTGGCTCAGATGCACTCCCTGGAGGCGGTTCCTGGTGTGGGGGCAGTTCAACCGAACTAGGCCTGGCCTGTGGCTGGCCTCCCCAGCAGCCCCTCAAGTCCTGGGCCCTCCTGGGTTGCTTGTATGTGATGGACTTCGTGTTGGTTCAGCCCAGGAGTGATGTGTCGATGGTCCAAGTGTCCTGCACAGTCGTCGCTCGGTCATTGATGACATGTATGGCCTTTGGTTGTGCCTTGCATTGTATAAGGCTAAGGGGGGTAATCGGCCGAATCGTATCGTTCAGCCGAATCGGTCAATTCTGACCCCTATAGCACGTATTTGTCGTTATTGTACCTGCACAAGTGAAACTCACCAAAACTCATGAAAATTTATTAGAAAAAAACCTAAGTGCATGGAATGTCACATATATCCTCTTTTATTCCTGAGTATTGGTGGTTGAAAACGGTCCGTAACGACCGCCAACAACGGCTAAGGAGGGTAATCGGCCAAATCGTATCGTTTGGCCGAATCGGTCAATTTTGACCCCTATAACATGCATTTGTCGTTATTGTACCTGCACAAGTGAAACTGACCAAAACTCGTGGAACTTTATTAGAAATAAACCTAAGTGCATGGAATGTCACATATATCCTCTTTTATTCCTGAGTATTGGTGGTCGAAAACGTGCCATAATGACCGCCAACAGTCAGTCGTTCCACCGCCGGATCCGCCGTGGCTCCTACCCTATCGGGCGCTGTCGGTCGCTCCCGTGGCGGATCCGCGCCGCCTGCCACCAGATCCGAACGCGTCAGCTACCTCCATGACAGATCCGAGCCCCTGGTCATCTACCGCCGCCGATGACCATCCTACACGCGTTGATGGCCCCCGCGGTGGCGGATCCACGGCGTCGGCCGTCTCTGCGCCACCAGCCACTGGATCTACGTGTACCGGCTGCCTTCCCACCGAATCCGAGCCCCAGTCATCCCCCGCCGCCGCCGACCATCCTCCACGCGTCGACGGCCGCCCTAATGGCGGATACACGGCGTTGGCCGCCTCCGCACTGGATCCGAGCCGCTGGCCGCCGGACGCCTTCGCCGCTGGATCCACACCCCTTTGGTCCCCCCTAGCCACCCTCCCACTGACCAGCCATGCGGCGGATTCGTGCCGTTGCTTGTTCCACCACTAGATCCACCACGGCTCCTACCCCGTCGGGAGTCGCCTGCCGCTCATGCGATGGTCCCACGTCGGCCGCTCGCCGACTAGGGTGGCCATGCACTGACCCACGTTGGAGTGGTCGCTATCTTCCTTGTGTTGGTGGTGTCCTGGTCGTTCCATTGCTGCTGAGGTTCTATGTCCTGGCAGTGTGCTGTCGTGCTGTCGCTGTTGCTGCGGGCCGCATTTGTTGTGTGTTGGCACTCCTTACGGTCTACAGATAAATCCGCAAGCGGACGGATACCAATGTAGCTTTCACCCGGGAATATTCCAAGGTATTGATTTCCACGGGGAACGAGAAGTGTACTAATCCTAAACTAAATTGTCCTAGGTAGATGGAGTGGATGAATGAAATGGATGAGGTGGATGACGACAACAAGGAGAGAAGAGAAGAGGTAGGAGGGTAGAGAGGGTACAGGTCTGGTAAGGGTATTCTACCGATTGACTGAGCAGAGCAGAAGATACACATAGATACTTGCTTCGGGACTACAGAGCCTCCGACACACAGAAAGGGATGAGAAGGGGTGCCGGTTACCCTGAACCTTGGGTCCTAGGACACCGGAACTAACGTGATGGACTACGAAGACCGAAAGGGCTGTCACCACCTTACGGCTACCACCTCCGTTGCGACGGGCAGAAACTAAGGTTACTGGCAAGTCTAGGAACCACTACTACACTAGTCAATAACTACTTATCTCCTATAGTAAGATAAGCACCCAAGCTAAGCAACCAGTATACAGTTATACCAATCAACTAAGCATTGAACGAAGAACGAGACAAGTATATAGATGTAAGAACTGAATGCTCAATTAATCAGAAAGAGATACAAGAGTTACCAGACATGACCCGGATGTCACTCGAAGCAGAGCCGCATCCGTAGAGGTACAGCGGGAAGAGGGGCCGACACTCCGGCTCCTCTCCGGGACGCTCACCTCTCCTCTCTCCCTATTCTACTGATACAAGTGGCGGAACTTGGCAACGCTCACTCTACTCTTGTGTTGTGTTTGATACAAGGTGTATGCCACTGCTTATATAGGTGTCCTAAGGCAGTTTGGAGTGGAGTAATCGCCAAGGGATCCAGGGGATATTCCCTGTTGATTCGGGCGAAGAGACCGGGTTCGGCCCAACAGGTCGGTTCGGCCGAACAGGTCGGTTCGGCCGAACCCCTGGATCCACCGCCTTGGCTCTGGACGGCATGGATGCACTCCTCGAGGCGGTTGGTGCATTGGGGGCGGTTCGGCCGAACTGGTGGGTTCGGCCGAACTGGGCTTTCAGCCCAGAACGCCCCCCGTGCACCGCCTCTTGCTCCTAGACCCCTTGGGCTGGCCTCTAGTGCTTGGGTTTGAGTTGATTCGGCCCAGGATGACGTGTCGGTGCTCCGGGATGTGTTGGCAATCGTCCTACATTGCTTGCACAGTCGTTGCTTGGTTGTTGTAGACGTGGACGGCTCCCGGCGGCCTGTACTGCTAAGGGGGGTAATCGGCCGAATGGGTCGTTCGGCCGATTCAGTCATTTCCGACCCCTATAGCACGTATTTCGCAATGTTGTACCTGCACAAGCGACACTCACCAAAACTCGTGGAACTCCATTAGAAATAAAACCTAAGTACATGGAATGTTGCATAGTCTCTCATTTATTCCCGCGTATTGGTGGTCGAATTTGGGTTGTAACGACCGCCAACAAGCTCCCCCAAGCTTGGCTCTTTGCTCGTCCTGGAGCAAAGATAAAACTTAGGCTTGGTGGATCAGGAGTTGCTACAATGTCATTTTTCTTGCAGGTAACTTCATAAACAACTAGTACTCAAACAAATACTTGAATCACTAGCAAGGTATTAATTCACCATTTTACCTATGGGGCTTATAGCAATCTCCTTATCTTGGGCGGTTGAAAGAATGAACAGTTTAACTTAGTTTTATTCCACCCTACTCTTTTCAGGATCCTATCTCAGAGTTTTCACCCTTTTGTGAAAAGATAAATTGTTCCTCATTGGCTCACTCAATCGCTCAAGTGTATTTGAATCCTCACCAAAGGCTTTGCCTTCTTTTCATCCTAACATATAATTTGGCTTTTGTGTGGCTCGGGGACAAAGGATGAAGGCATACAAGCATCTTATATATTGCTAAGTCAAAGACCGGATCTTAGGAGAATCAAATCACACTCTAGATCGAGAAGTGCAAGTGTGTGGAATATGTGGAGTGGAATTTGGCGGAATGGAATATGTGGAGTGGAATTTGGCGGAATTTCGTGGAATGATTCTTCCTCTCCTTGATTTATTTTTCGAGAGCATGGGCTATCTTTTATTCATATTTTTGCCATGCCTTTTGGCATGCTTTTCTTTTTCTCATTTTTTTTGCCATGCCAATTGGCATGCTTTTCTTTTTCTTTTTGCATAGCCCATGCCTCTACTTTAAAGATATTTGGAGAGGGAATCAAAGAACATGAAATTTTATTTATGGAATGGATGATGGTATGGTTTTGCTAACTCCCAAGTAGGAATTGCAAGTGAGAGGTGGAGTGTATGTGCATCTCGATCTTAGAAGCATGAAAGATTCCTCACTGAGGTCACAACAATTTGACAAAGCTCACTAAGATGACAAGCAACATATGGTAGAAAGTTTAGAACTAATCCTATCATATGGCTTTGGTAGGTATTATGACCAATGAGGAACTTTGTTTTAATTTTGAAAGCATAAACAACCGAGATTTTCACCATACTAAGAGCAGAAATAGAATTCAACCAAAGTCTCACTATATCAATTCCCACAACAACCTAGACTTGGAATAAGGCATATGCTCCCACAAGGTTTTTAGGTTCATTTCTACTTATGCCAAATAACTCAAGCATAGTCAAGCAACTAGTTGCAACAAAGAACTAGCAAAATTAGTGACAGAGCAACTATTCATCATTTCCAAAGTGAGAGGCATATGTTTCATTCCATACATGGTTGGGAGTTAATTGGTATTTTCAATTGAATGACCAAAGTGCTGAGTAATTCGGAACATACCTGATGGGGGTCCTCCCCCAAGCTTGGACTCTTCACTGGTAGGGATTCAATCCTTGAAAGGTACTGAGTCAGCTGGTCGGCCTGCTCGTTATCGTCCTGCTCCTCCACTGTGCCATGCCTATACTCATGTATCTTTTCGTTAAACAGGGCAATCTCCGGTTGGCTCAAATGCACCAACCGGAGCGACAATTTTATTCTTTCTGCATTCAACTCTGATTTTATTTATTCATCAAGCTAAGGTTGGAAACAAAATGTGTTGGAAGGGAAATAATTAGAGCACCTCCTAAACAATGATTTAAGCAAAGGGAAATTGAATTGGAAAATAAATTGAAACTAATGGTGCTCTAAAAGATACAACTACACGACATCTACTCTATAGATGGATTGTAAAGGTCTAGATGTCATGTGGCTTTGGTGAGCCTCTTGAATTTGGTTGTGAATGCTTGGAAGAGGACATTGTTGTTGTCCATCTGCCAAGGCTCGCCTTCAGTGACCTTCTCATCCCGGTTGCTCAACTTCTGGCTGGTTTGTGCCAGTTCTTTTTTAGGCTCTTCAACCATGGGTTTCTCTTCTCCCTCCTCCATGGCTTTCTTCGTTAGTGGACTTGTCATACTCATGGAGAGGGAGCCCTTGGGTGAGGAAAGGTCTTTGGACAAGGATTGGGTGGTCATGGCGGCTGGGAAATGTGAACACTTGGTCGTGTTCGGGAAAGTGATGGAGGATGGTTTCTGACTTGAGATCGACAAGAAGCTTTCCCAACATTTTCCTAGCGACTTCGAGACAAGATGGGATAGAGATAGGATCAAGGGTCCAAAAGGACGCTCAAGGGGCAAAGGAGGGATCCTTCGGTCGAACCAACATGGTTTGGCCGAATTGTCCTAATTTGCCCAAACTAGAGTGGTCTAGTTTGCCCAAAGTGCTTCAGTGAGTCTATCTCTCTAGTGCCTACCCATCTCATTGACGGTCTTTACAGAGTGTTCTTGATCTTCATGCTGGATGTTCAGCTTGACCACTAGCTTGGGGGTGTTAAGGTGTGGCTATAAAATGCGGCTCCCCCAAGCTTAGATATTTTCGGGAGTCAATGAGATGGGAGCCCCTATGACTAGCCCAGGGACGCCAAAGAAAGGAAAGATGTTTTCATGGGTCATTTGCTCAGCGTGCCTAGTGGCTGCGGATCGATAGGGCTTGGCTTCTACCCAGTTAGAGACGCTATCTACGGCTAGCAGAATAAACTCGTAGTTCTCTGAGTTAGGGAAAGGACCCATGGGGTCTATTCCCCTTACATCAAAGATTTCTACTGAATATTACTGGTGAGTGGCTTCGCGTCTCTTTCCCGTGTTTCTGGCAGTGTGGGCATCTCTTGCTAAGTTTCTTAGCTTCTCCATATTGTCAGACCTTTATTCTGAACACTCCATAATGTCCTTCAGAAGGTGCTCCATGATATCTCTCCCAGGTTTTATGTGCCTCAGGTGCAGGCATGCATCGTCTGAGTCCATTTTGTATCCAGAAGAGATACGGGTTGTCCCATAGGTGATGTCTGCTCTCATAAACCAATCTTTTCCTATTTTCACCTGATGGGACGTACCCTAACACCATGAAGTCAACTATGGTGGCGTACCACGTCTCTAGTGTTGTGGCTTTGAGGAGCGTATCACCCCGTAAGAAAATCGCTGATGGAAAGATCAAACGGGACTTATACCCGAGACAGACCCAACGAATGAGTCTTGGGTTCGCATCCTTTTTGGCCAAGAAATACTTCAGAGCAGTATGGTCGGAATAGACTATGACCTTTGCCCTAACTTGGTAGGACCGGAATTTGTCTATAACAAACATAGTTGCTAAGAGTTCCTTTTCCATGGTTGCGTAGTTGAGGTGGGGCCAGTGAGCATAATGGTTCTTGTCCTTGGTTTGGCCCACAACAGCTCCAACAGCATAATTGCTCGCATCACACATGATTTCTAATGGGATGCTCTAGTCGCGAGACCAGATGATGGGAGCAGAATTGAGTGCTTTCTTAGGGTGTGAAAGGAAGAATAGCACTCTTGATTAGAGACGAGAGGGGTTTCCTTGGCCAAGAGATTGGTCAACGACCGGGCTATTTGAGAGAAATTTTCGATGAGACACCTATAAAGCCCGGTGTGGCCAAGGAACTACGAATCCCCTTTACTCGTGGGAGGTGTACGCATAGGGTCGTATTTGGGAGTATGACAGGAGAAGATGATGGCTTTAGGCTTTGAATCTAGTCTTTCTCCGATCAAAGATGAATCTTCGTGACAATTGTCTTACGACCCCAAGGTAAGATAAGATAGGGATATGATGTGTATGAAGGTTAGGAGTAATCCCTTTGAAATTTTGGATCGAGTGTCCTAAGACTGATCGATCCTCCTCCAGGACAGTGAAAGTCGGTTGGGTTCCAGGGGGTTTGTCACTGATGGTCACTGGAGTTTGTCCGTCCTTAAAGAGGGAAGCACAATTCAATCTAGAGAGAAGAGGCTTAGGTTCGACTGGAGGATGAATCTCTTCTTCCTCCATAAGGAATTGGGCATCTTCTTCTAGGAAATGTTGCTCTAAGTCTATCAAGGATGTTGACATGACCTCCTCTATTGGCTCAGGATCGGGATCTGTCTCTATTGGCGTATTCATGGAATAAGAATAAGAGACTGGGACGAGTTCTTCTCTGATCCTAAGGTCTAGCTGGATTATTGGTGAATTTTCTAGGATTTTCATGATTGGCCTACCAATAAAGATGGAGTAAGTGGAATTTTCAGGTAGGTCAAAGACATGGAAATCCAAGAAAAGTTCAGGGTCGTTAATCTTAATGGGTGTGACCCGCAAGATCCCTATCTAAACAGTCGAGGATCCTTCCCGATGTGAACCTTAAACGTTTCTGAGATAATGACCATGGTTCATCGGGGAGTTGTGCTCGCACCAAAGAGCTAGAGATTATGTTGATTCCGAGGCTTGGGTCGTACCCGATTTCTCTGTCATTGCCCATAACTTCATAGAATATGCTTCTGATCCTTTTGGGCATTTTGACAACCTCAGTCGAGGCTTCGGCCTTGTCTAGCCATTCCTGACTTTTGATGGCAGAGAGACGGCCTAAGTACTCTCTTTGATATTCTAGTGCTTCCTTGTCGGGTGGTGGATCCTTTTGCTCTACACATTGTCCCCGTGGGAAACGTATGGCACAGTCGATGTCATCAAATAGACCATCGTCAAAATCGTAGGAATGGTGTAGAGTGGATGATGGTAGTCCAGGCTAGAGTAAGGTTGTGGTTCGAATTGAGCATCGGGTTCTGATGGAATGGAAGAGCTGATAGATTTGGATTGTTGGTGTACAGGCTCTTCAGGTTTATGCTGCTTCTCTTCTTCATCGGGGAGTTCGTCATAGACTCCAGTGTAGGGAGTGTCGTCCAGGATACGCTCCAGGACTATCCTCGCTTCACTGGGAGTCAAATGAAAAAATGACCCTTTTGAAGCAGAGTCCAAGGAAGTGGTGGCTACGGGACAGAGGCCAAGGCTGGAATGTTGGAGAATGATAGGTTCAGATAGGCCTAGGTCTGGTCCGGATGCCAAGATTTGCTTGAAACGAGCCCAGGCAGCTCCTAACGACTCTCCCTCTAATTGCTTAACGGTAAGAACTTCGATTCGGAGGCTAGCTACCTTGGAGATTGGGAAGAAATTTAGACAGAATTTTTCTCTAAGAGTCTCCCAACTCCCTTCCGTAGTACTGACAGCCAGAGAGTACCATTTCTTCGCTCCTCCCGTTAATGAGAACGGGAATAGCTACCATTTGAGTGTCTCTTGTGTCATGCCCACAATGGTCAGGCACGAGCAGAGTTGCTCAAACTCGCGCAAATGCGCGTATGGACTCTCGGCCTTCGTTCCTGAGAACGATTGCTCACGAACCATGGCTATGAAGCCGGGATGTAGCTCATAGCCAGGTGTGGATATGGGATGTGATGGTGGTGGTGGCTCCAACCAAGCGCCCTTTGGAGCCGAGTGTTGGCGTAAGGTAAGAGTGGGATCCATATGGATGGTGGATGGTGGTGGGGTACATGGACAACTTGGGTTCGGAATCAGAACAGCTACCGTTCCCCGTCAACGGCACCAGAAAGCTTGTTGGTATTCCTTACGGCCTACAGATAAATCTGCAAGCGGACGGATACCGATGTAGCTTTCACCCGGGAGTATTCCAAGGTATCGATTTCCACGGGGAACGAGAAGTGTGCTAATCCTAAACTAAGTTGTCCTAGGTAGATGGAGTGGATGAATGAAATGGATGAGGTGGATGACGACAACAAGGAGAGAATAGAAGAGGTAGGAGGGTAGAGAGGGTACAGGTCTGGTAAGGGTATTCTACCAATTGACTGAGCAGAGCAGAAGATACAGATAGATACTTGCTTCGGGACTACAGAGCCTCCGACACACAGAAAGGGATGAGAAGGGGTGCCGGTTACCCTGAACCTTGGGTCCTAGGACATCGGAACTAACGTGATGGACTACGAAGACCGAAAGGGCTGTCACCACCTTACGGCTACCACCTCCGTTGCGACGGGCAGAAACTAAGGTTACTGGCAAGTCTAGGAACCACTCCTACACTAGTCAATAACTACTTATCTCCTATAGCAAGATAAGCACCCAAGCTAAGCAACCAGTATACAGTTATACCAATCAACTAAGCATTGAATGAAGAACGAGACAAGTATATAGATGTAAGAACTGAATGCTCAATTAATCAGAAAGAGATACAAGAGTTACCAGACATGACCCGGATGTCACTCAAAGCAGAGACGCATCCGTAGAGGTACAGCGGGAAGAGGGGCCGACACTCGGGCTCCTCTCCGGGACGCTCACCTCTCCTCTCTCCCTATTCTACTGATACAAGTGGCGGAACTTGGCAACGCTCACTCTACTCTTGTGTTGTGTTTGATACAAGGTGTATGCCACTGCTTATATAGGTGTCCTAAGGTGGTTTGGAGTGGAGTAACCGCCAAGGGATCCAGGGGATATTCCCTGTTGATTCGGGCGAAGAGACCGGGTTCGGCCGAACAGGTCGGTTCGACCGAACCCCTGGATCCACCGCCTTGGCTCTGGACGACATGGATGCACTCCTGGAGGCGGTTGGTGCATTGGGGGCAGTTCGGTCGAACTGGTGGGTTCGGCCGAACTGGGCTTTCAGCCCAGAACGCCCCCCGTGCACCGCCTCTTGCTCCTGGACCCCTTGGGCTGGCCTCTGGTGCTTGGGTTTGAGTTGATTCGGCCCAGAATGACATGTCGGTGCTTCGGGATGTGTTGGCGGTCGCCCTACATGGCTTGCACAGTCGATGCTTGGTTGTTGTAGACGTGGACGGCTCCCGGCGGCCTGTACGGCTAAGGGGGGTAACCGGCCGAACGGGTCGTTCGGCCGATTTAGTCATTTCCGACCCCTATAGCACGTATTTCACAATGTTGTACCTGCACAAGCGACACTCACCAAAACTCGTGGAACTCCATTAGAAATAAAACCTAAGTACATGGAATGTTGCATAGTCTCTCATTTATTCCCGCGTATTGGTGGTCGAATTTGGGTTGTAACGACCGCCAACATTGTGCAATGTTAGGGTTCAGGCTTCTTCGTGTGAAAGCTCTGCTCGCCTTTTGCCGATGCCTAAAGTGTTGGACTCGGGGTTTAGAATAATGTCATTCTGGAGATTAAATGGGGCATTTATCATGAAAGAGTTGAGCCCTGTTGACGTAAAATCCGCACTTCACGCCAAGCACACAGCAAGCCGAATTAGCTAGCTTCACACGTGGCCCGAGCGTTTGAATCCGAAAGCGTGCCAGTCAATTTTCCTGAAAACTGACAAAGGGAGAAAAGATGTTTAGATAACACCTGGAACGTACCGGGTGATACCAGTCAGTTCCATATTTGTGGCTACGGAGCCAGTTTCGAACGACATATAGCTACAGAGAAGCTATCTGTCAGCAGTTAAAGCATCATTCGGCAATCAGCAAAGCACGCAGGAAGCACACTGCCGAATGCGTGACGTAAGCATGACGAAAGATCGGTAGTTGACTGAATAAACATTGTAACGTACATTCATAACCGATTAACGGGGAGCAGAGCATGATAGATAAATAAAAGGGCGAAAAACATGACCATAATTTCATAATAAACAAGAATGCATAGACTAAAAGCACTAGTCTACCGCATGTCTAGGTACTTTTCAACCCGTCGAGCATGAAACAAGCAAGTTAATCCACCGCATGATACGACTTGCTTGGAATCACACCACCAACCAAGAATAGATCAATCCACCTCATGATATACTCTAAACGTGGAAGGCTAAAAGCATTCTTTATTTAAAAACAAAACCATGAACATGTTTCACTCGTGGCGATACTGCCGAATACAGCTATATAGCCGAATCGGGTTCCATGAAGAAGGAACATGCTTCGTTGATGATGATAGGTCTATCAGATCGAATCGAATTCTAATCCACCGGATGATTAGCTCTAAGACGACCCAAAAACCTGCATCCACCGCATGATACCCGGTTCTGTCAAGATCTACACAAGACCAACGAGCTTGAACCCGCAACACGTAGCAATCTAGATTGACTTCGAATTCGGCTATGGAAACGCAGTGCATTGTGAGCTAGAACCGAATCTAATCAACCTAGACTGGGCAAAAGAGTGTTGTAATGAATTAAACATAAAGGTAAAATCCAGAGCAACACATGGTAACTTAATGGATCTATCAAATCTTGCCAAAATCCAATAGAACCGATAACTTGTTCCACGCTAAAACTTAGCCCACCGCATGGCTCATGATCTAACAATGGAACCTTCCTGAACCAAAGCCTAAATCCACCGCATGATACTAGGCATGGTGCAGGGTTGCCGGTACTTACGGAGGTCGACGGATCGATGATTCCTCTCGAAGAACTCGACGACTCGACTAAAGGACTCGAAGTTGGCACGGGGCCGGTTTGTTGTATGATTGATTGATTGTCTTCCTTACAATTACCACGGGTTTATATTTATACCCAGGTTTCGACACGACTCCTAATCGATTACGATTACATTATTTATTTCCTAAAAAAGATAAACGCCGGGGCACCGTATCCGTCTTGCATTCCAAGTTAAACCAGCCTTCTCCTTATACTTGATCCACGTCATCACGCACTCCCGAATTCCTCCTGCGGAATAGTTTTCTTGCCGAATGACAATGCGTTCCCGACCGCAGAACGTCTTTACCGAATGCTCTGGGAAAAAACTCCTTTGCCGAATGATATCTTTTCAACGAATCCGGCCCACACGTCAGCCTCTTCCTTGTGCCAATTTTTGGTGTCAACACATGCCCCTTCAATTTCGGGATAAAAGATAATTTTATCTCGGAATTGACCAGAAGCACTCAACATTCCCAAGTTAGTTCTGCTCGACACCCGCTTCTCCTTTTGAATCTTTAGAGCTCTCGTCCAGATCCAAACCCTAGGTTATCGACTTCCAAGATTGAATCTTCAAATGGCGGACCAAGATTTTGCCCTCCAGGTAAACTTCAATCCCCTCAAGCACATTCGGTATTCTTCTTTCGATTTGCATTTTAAATTTCCTCTCATCTCTTTCCATTCTTGATAGGCACTAGCTGCCGAAATCCTTATCCCCGTCGAGGAAAAAGCCCCATCCTACTTCCTCGGCCCTGTAGGGAATTCAGATCCTTCCGAACTCATCGCGGCTGAATCTCAGAGGGTTCCTTTATTGACAAAATCTCATGAGTGGCAAGACGCCTTCAAGAACTGGCCTTTGCCCCTAATTGCCGGCTGGAGAAATTGGTACAAAAGGATATCTGATGACAAAAGCCCCCAAACACAGAACTGGGACCATCTGCGCATTTCTCATTGCCTGGAGCTGTCACTAGCCGAAAAACCAAAGAACGAGAACCTTCTGATTGCAGCTTGCCATTTTTGGTCCAATGGTGCAAATGCTTTTCTCTTCGGTCATGGCCCAATGTCTCCCACTTTGGCCGATGTCTACATGATGACCGGCCTGAACGCTACAGGAACCGTATATCCATATGACCACAAAGGTTCCTCCAAGCAGACAGGAGTAAAAACAGGGGTTGGATACAAGAGATACATCCAGAACCATATGTCTGATGGCCCTCTGACCGATGTCGAATATAGAGCCTTCCTGAACATGTGGCTATGCAGATCAGTCTTCTGTGGCAAAGCCAATGAGCCAACCCTGAATCATATCGTGATGGCTGAAGAGCTGGCTGCCGGAAAACTCATTCCACTTGGGAAATACCTCCTGGGAAGTGTCTACCATATGCTCAATCAAACCACCCACCTGATGTATGCCAGCAAGAAAATCCCCTGTGTCAACGGTCCTTGGTGGTTTGTCCAAATGTGGCTGCAGTTGTACATGCATCAAATCGTCGCTATTGATCTCAACAGCCGAGACTTTCCTTCAATCAATTACAAAGAAGGAGAAACCCGGAGAACCAAAGGTTGTCAAACCTATGGAGAAGCTGCCTCCACTGTATCTATCAACAAGAACATCGGTGAACTGTTTGAGCTCTTCTTCAAAGGCTTTGCTCATCCTCTTTGGTTCCCATATCTGGACAACGACAACCTCACTCTCCCTTGCTAATTCAGCTTTGAAACTGGATGCACTGATGTACAATCTATAGCGATCTTCAATGCCTTCATCCAGCCCTGCATCCTGCCAGCCGAATTCTGTGGAGGAAGGCTGGTTCAAAGCACTTACGAATATTATCAGCCAAATATGAGGGCTAGACAGTTGGGATGTGGCCAAGTGCCCCCCAGGCTATTTCTTCACGAATTTCTCAAGCCTAGGGAGATTGTCAAGGATTCCACAGAGACAAGAAGGATTTTTACTTATAAATGCTGCGGAACTATCTATGCACCTGATCCTTTTGTGCCAATAATATCTGCCCATCCTTCCTTCACTCTCTGGTGGCAAGAACTCCATGATCATATCTTCAGCATGCCAATCCATCCCTTCTGCTTCGAGTTAATGCCTGATTATCAGCCAACTTCAGAGGTAATACACTTATCCCTTCATCTGTCTCAATAATATTAACCCCAATTGATTCTTATTCTGTCATCTTGCAGGATATAACGCCTGCCCCTCTTGCCAGGGCGATCTTGTACAAAGCTGCAGGCCCAATATCTGCTTTGGGGCACCAATCTCCTACCTTGGCTCAACTGATGGCTAGACAGGCTTCTCTAGATCCAATACTTACTAGACCATCATCTGTCAAGAGGAAAACCCTTTCTTTAACTGCTCCCTTAGTTGTAAAGAAGAAAAGAACAAGCAGCAAAAAAGTTATCAAGGTCAGAGCCTTCTTCTTTTGACCATAATGCCTTTGGTATTTTGCTCAGCTTTATCCCTTCTTGGTTTTAGGTCAGAGAACAGCAACTAGCAATCAGTACAGATCTTGCCGATGCTTCATTGACTGGTAAAATTCTACCACTTTATCCTCTTAACTTCTTTTTCATCGGCACTCATTCTTTGTTAACTGCAGAACAATCCTCAATGGATCCAATCTTGGAAAGCTCTTCTTCTCATCACGATTCATCTCTAGCTTTGCAACTCCTTCCCCAATCAGAAGCATTATCTTCACCAAGAAACCTTCCAGCCTCTCCTCAGCAAGATACACAGAATCTTTCCATTGAGCCTGAGAGGCTTCCTTCCCCCATTCAGGAAGTCAGGAACGAGGTAAACAAAATCATTCAACTTTCTCTACCCTTTCTCTCAGCGGATTATTACTAATTCGGCAAGACTTTCTTTCAGGAGAAATCTATTTCATCATCCAGCTATTCTTTTGCTGTGGACGACTTGGTTGCCGAACAAGGGGAAGAAACATCTTCTGGCCAAACTCTATCAGAAGAAAATCAAACAAAGCTGAAAGATATCCTTGCTTTGCTGCACAAGAGTATCCAAGATCAAGTCAAAGATGCTGATCTCTTAAGGGATGCACTGGAATCCATTGACCAAGAACTCCCTGATGATATCAAAACTTCTTTGGAACCCGTTTCTCATTTGGATCAACAATACGCCGCAGTAAAGCAGGCTCTAAAAAACCAATCTTCTCAACCAGCTCTGGAATAGAGGAGATCCACAGCCAAACAATCTGTGAAAGACCTGCATACTCAAGCTCAGAACAGCAAAGAATTACTGACCAAATTGGAATCTGAACTTGAAAAGAAGAAGGCCAGAAAAGCTGCACTTGAAGCCGAATTGAGAGATCTATCGGCCGAAATTGAAGCTGATGAGAAGAAGATAGTTGAGCTTCCCAAATTAACAGAGAAGATGCGAAAGGAAGCTTCAGCAGCTCTGAACGAAGAAAAACAACTCAAGGCAAAGCTTGCTGCTCTGGCTAGAACCCAAGAAGCTGACAAAAACTTATTAGAGAGCATTAGCAATATGATATCTGATGCTAAAAATGTAATCTCAAAGTACTTGGGCTTGTAATTGTAACAAACAGTCGATAGCCGAATGCTTTATCAATCCTGCAATCTTGCCATTTCTTATCTCCTTTTTTCTCCATTGTGGATAACTCATTCGGCAAAGCTGGCTATAACAGTGTCAGACCCGAAAACGCTTCAAACACGACATAGCCGAATCTCATTCAGTCAAAACTGAATACGACTCGGTAAGAATCCCAAACGACATGGAAATCGATCAGTTGGAAAATCCTTTCCACCTTCCGAACTCCTTGGGATATGCACCACAATCTTCGGCCACGATCTCTTCGTTAGTTCCATAAATAAGAACCTTGAGCGCTCCTAATCTTTTATCAAATCCTCTGTCTTCCAAGCTTTCTGCTAGCCTGAGCCCCCTCTTCTTCAAGCACAGTAATCTCCAGAAAACCCCAATGACCAATAACAGCGGAAGACGCCCGGCCGTCGACGAAGCTGAAGGGAGCCGCGCCAGTGCTCGTCGGAGGTGATGACTGTCTGCCTCTCCTTATCCTTTCCTCCAGATTTTGCCTTATTCTCAACTTTCTTTGTATTTTCAGGCTCATCCAATGGAACCCCGTTACTGCCTCGACTGCGGCTCCGGCTGCAGCGGGCGATTCTTCGGAGTCATCTAGCCGATCCCCCAGGCCCAACTGGGATCTGCCCTACTCAGACAGCGATGCCCGCCGATTCAAGCAGGAACGTGACGACACTCGGCATGAGCTGGAGGTCATCTCCAAACAAGCCGGGATCGCAGATCTAGAGTGGCAACACCAGCGCAAGCAGCTGCTCGAGACCATCGACGGTAATTTCTGCGGTTCGCTTAACTTCAATCTGACCTTGGACTAACCCGCCGTTGCTTCGTAATCCTACAGATCGCGACGCCGAACTCGATCAGCTGAAGACATTGGTTGAGTCTTTGGCAAACAAGGTGAATGCTCCTGGGGACACGCTAGAAGCTCGCCTCGGTGCAATGGCAGGCCGTATCGATGAGGTGGCCTTACACGGCGTCCGTCTGGGCACTGCCGCAGGCCTAGTCGCCATGTCGACGCACACTGGCACCGACTATTCCAGGCTACCGCCCGGCTTTGCCAATGGCAATCCGGAGGAGATCGACGATATTGAGGCCTCCATAGATCGCCTTGATGCTCATGGCGTCGCCATTGCCGATTCCATTCATCCCCAGTCTGTTCTGAACAGGTTGTTCCATTAGTTTGTACTAGGGATTATGGAATTTCGGCAATAAAACTTATCTTTTGCAGTCTTTTTTGTGATAACTCTGTCAAACTCATTTTTTGTAATATATTTGCACTAAGGGCAATATGCTCTGGTATTGGCCATTTCTTCTTCTGTCAACATTTTTGTTCTGAAGACGGCTCCTTCCCGAATGCCGGCTGTTTCAGTCATTCTGACATTGAATATTTCAATCAGCGATCAATCTCAACACTAGGATAATATTTCTTCAAGTATCTCCCATTGATAGCAGCAGTAAACTCCTCTCCTAGTAAAGTTTTCAGGATATATGCATTCCCAGGCACGCATCTGACCACTCTGAAAGGACCTTCCCAGTTCGGAGACCAATTACCGAATGCACTGTATTTAGTTCCAATCGGCAATATTGCTTTCCAAACCAAATCTCCTTCTGCAAATTGCTTGACCTTCACCTTCTTGTTGTAATATTTAGCAACTCGCATTTTATTTTTCTCAACATTTTCCAAGGCCCTGAGACGAATCATATGCAAATCTTCTAATTCGTCCATCATTAAATCATTATAATCTTTAGAACTTAAATCTTTTTGCAACTTTATTCTCCTTGAGTCTGACTGCATCTCCCATGGCAAGATAGCATGATGTCCATATACCAATTCATAAGGAGACGTCTGTGTAGCCCCATGTGGAGCCATTCGGTAAGCCCATAAAGCCTCATTGAGTACCGAATGCCACTTTCTTGGCTTCTGATCAATCTTCTTCTGTATAATTTTAATCATAATCTTGTTAGAAGCCTCTGCCTGACCATTAGCTTGGGCATAATAAGGAGAAGAATTCAACAATTTGATGC
Source organism: Echinochloa phyllopogon (assembly GCA_033239725.1). NCBI lineage: Eukaryota > Viridiplantae > Streptophyta > Magnoliopsida > Poales > Poaceae > Echinochloa > Echinochloa phyllopogon. The sequence goes on along the minus strand of BTCW01000015.1, from coordinate 12,362,250 downwards.
CCATACTTTCAGCAAAATTTCTGAACTCTGAAGATGTAAACTGAGTTCCTTGATCTGTGGTGATTGTTTGAGGAATTCCAAATCTGTAAATGATATGTTCTTTAACAAATTCAACCATATTCTCTGATGTCACCTTCTTTAATGGAATCGCCTCAACCCACTTAGTAAAATAATCGGTTGCTAAAAGCACAAACTTATGCCCCTTGCTAGATGGAGGATTTATTTGGCCAATCAAATCTATTCCCCATCCTCTGAATGGCCATGGCTTGATAATAGGATTCAGGACCGATGCTGGAACTCTTTGAATGTTTCCAAATCTCTGGCAATCTTGGCATCCCTTGTAATATTCAAAGCAGTCTTCTAGCATTGTGGGCCAATAGTACCCAGTTCTCCTAATAACCCATTTCATTCGGTAAGCCGATTGATGTGCTCCACACAGCCCATCATGCACTTCACTTACCAGCCTTTTTGCTTCTTCTTGACTTAAGCAATGTAACAGCACCCCATCCAAGGATTTATAATATAAATTATCATCAAGAAGAACAAACTTTAAAGCTTTATACCTGAGCTTTCTAGAAACTTTTCGGGATGGATTCTCCAGATAATCAACAATTTCTTTTCTCCAATCATCTTCTGCTAGATTACTCCCGAAAGCATATACATCATTAGCAAAAACTTCTTGAAGCTCTCTATAACCCGAAGCACTTTGAGCTAATCTGTTCGCCTCTCCATTGTCTCTCCTAGGAATATGCCGCAGAATTACTGACTAAAACTCCTTTAAGATTTGCTTGCATTCCTCATAATAATTCTTTAAGATATCGTTTCTGCACTCATATTCGCCATTTAGTTGCCTTATGACTAATTCTGAATCTCCAAAGATTTCAACTGCAATGGCCTTTGCTTCTCTCAAGTATTGAAGTCCTCTGAGCAACGCTTCATACTCGGCTTGATTATTAGTGACAGTAGGTTGAATAGGAATAGCAAATTCAAATAGCTCTCCTTTTGGCGAAATTAACAAAATACCTACTCCACCACCTTTGTCACATGAAGATCCATCGAAGAATAATACCCAAGGAGTAATTTCAAGCAAATTAGCTGATGAATCGCGATGTTCAGTAATGAAGTCAGCAATAATCTGTCCTTTAACAGCTTTTGCCGATTCAAACTTTAACTCAAATTCAGACAAAGCTAAAATCCATTTGCCAATCCTTCCGTTCAAAATTGGCATAGACAACATGTGCTTTATCACATCAAATTTTGAATACACAATGCATTCGGCATGTAGCAAGTAGTGCCGAAATTTTGTACAGGAGTAGTAAACACATAAACAAAGTTTCTCGGTAGCCGAATACCTCGTTTCGGGATCAAGCAATTTCCGGCTAAGGTATGCAACTACCCTTTCCTTTCCCTCAAATTCTTGTATGAGGGCCGATCCAATAGTTTGGGTATCGGCCGCCACGTACAACTTAAAAGGCTTGTTTAGCTGTGGAGGTACCAATACTGGTGGTTCTTTCATGTATTCCTTGATCTCATCAAAAGCCTTTTGTTGTTCGTCACCCCATACAAATTTTTGATCCTTCTTGACTTTTAGCAGTGAAGAGAAAGGCAACACCTTGTGTGATAAGTTTGATATGAATCTTCTTACGAAATTGATCTTGCCAAGTAATGACTGTAATTCCTTAAGATTAGTTGGAGGAACAACTTCACCAATGGTTTTCATACTTTTCTTGCCAACTCCTATTCCTCCTTCATGCACCAGAAATCCCAGAAATTCTCCTGCCGAAACTCCAAAAGCACATTTATTTGGGTTCATCTTGAGCCCATGTTTCCTAGTGCACTCTAGAGTTTTCCTTATGTCGGCCAAATGTGCTTCATGATCCAATGACTTAATCACAACATCATCAATATATATCTCCACAATCTTGCCGATCAACTCATGAAAAATATAATTCATGGCTCTCTGATAAGTTGCACCAGCATTCTTCAAGCCAAACGTCATGACAACCCATTCAAACAACCCTATATGTCCTGGACATCTGAAAGCTGTTTTCGCTATATCTTCCAATGCCATAAAAATTTGATTGTACCCTGCATTACCATCCATGAAACTAATCACTTTATATCCAGCAGCAGCATCAACCAACGAGTCAGCAATAGGCATTGGATATCCATCCATGGGTGTAGCTCTGTTCAGATCTCTAAAGTCTATGCAAACTCTCATCTTCCCATTTTTCTTGTACACAGGAACAATATTAGAGATCCATTCTGCATATCTGCATGGCCGAATAAAATTTGCTGCTATTAATCTTTCCACTTCTTTCTTCACATCGGTCAACACTTCATCTTTGTAGATTTTCCGGGGTGGTTGCTTGTAAGGTTTATAACCAGGCTTGATTGGTAGTCGATGTTCAACAATGGAACGATCTAAACCAGGCATCTCCGAATAATCCCAAGCAAAGCAATCTTTGTATTCTTTTAACAACTCAATCAACTTTTCTCTGAAAACCGAATCCAAGCTAGCACTGATGAATATCGGCCTTGGTTTATCACCATCTCCAATGTCTACCTCTTCTAATTTATCAGCCGACACAAATCCACGTCCTAGCTTCCCGTCAGTCCCATCAATTGGATTATCCATTAAAAATTACTAAAAGAGCCGACTGCTTCGATCGGCTGTTGATCACTGCTGACTGGCTCAACAGGACCTTCTCCCCAGTCCTTACCTGAGAAACAATCTATGCCTTGATATTCCCAGAAGGCTGGTTCCACATTAGCCACGCTAATTGAATCATCTGCTGGGACAATTTCCACTTCATCATCTATCCACTGAATAAGCTGCTGATGCATAGTTGTTAACGCCAAAATTTAGCACCAGGAAGAGGCTGACGTGTGGGCCGGATTTGGTGGAAGGATACCATTCGGCTAAGGGGCTTTCTCTGAAGTATTCGGCAATAACGCTCTGCGGTCGGGAACGCGTCGTCATTCGGCAGAGGCATAGTTCCGCAGGCAAAAGCGGTAGCATTCGGGAAGGCGTGATGACGTGGAAAAACATAAGGAAAAGGCCGGTTCGAACAAGGAACGCAATATGGGCACGAAGATTCGTCATTTATTTTTAGAAACAAGTATTGTAGTCGTGTCCGACTAGGAGTTGTATCAAGACCTGGGTATAAATATAAACCCATGGCAGCTGTAATAGGAATCAATCAATCAACACAACAAACCGGCCATGCGCCACCTATTGAGTCCTTAGTCGAGTCGTCGAGTCCTTCGAGAGGAGCCATCGATCCGTCGACCTCCGTAAGTACTGGCAACCTTGTATCATGCTTAGTATCATGCGGTGGATTTAAGCTTTGATGCAAGTAGTCTTGTTACCATGCTTAGTATCATCCGGTGGATTTAAGTTGTGGTCTCAAGAAGGTTCCTCTGTTAGGTCATGAGCCATGCGGTGGGCTAAGATCTAGTATGGACCAAGTTATCGGCTCTGTTAGATTTCGGCAAGATCTAACAGATTCATTAAGTTACCCCGTGTTGCTTCGTTTTTACTCTGTGCTTAATTCATGCAACACTCCTTTGCCCAATCTAGGTCGGCTAGAATCGGCTCTACTTCACGATGCGATGACTTATCCCCTCATAGCCGAGTCCGAAACCGATCTAGGTTGCCACGTGTCGCGGGTTCGAACTTGTTGGTATCGTGTAGATCTTGACAGAACCGGGTATCATGCGGTAGATGCAGGTTTTTGGGTTGTCTTAGAGCTAATCATCCGGTGGATTAGAATTCGATTCGATCTGATAGATTTATCTTTATCGATTAAGTTTGTTCCTTCGCCGCGGACCCCGATTCGGCTAAGCAGCCGCATTCGGCAGTACTCTCACGAGTGAACGTGATCGTGGGTACGCATTAAACACTGAATGCTTTTAGCCTTTCACGATTAGATTGTATCATGCGGTGGATTAATCTAATCTGATTGGTGGTGTGGTCTCGAACAAGTCGTATCATGCGGTGGATTAACTTGTTCGTTATCATGCTTGACGGGTGCTGCTTTCGGCCTATGCATTCTTGTTTACTGCGGATTTATGATCATGCCTCACCCTTTATTTATTCTCATAACACGTCTGTCCTCGTTAATCGGTCATGGATATACTTTGCTCTCTTTGTTTATTTAAAGACCGATCTTACGTCATGCTGATGTTGTGCGTTCGGCAGTGTGATTCTTACATGCTTCTACCGATTGCCGAATGATATTCTGAGTAACGACAGATAGCTTGTCCGTAGCTATATGTCTCTCGAGATTGACTTCAATGCCGCAAATATGGAACTGTCTGGTCTCACCCGGCACGTTCCAGGTTTTGATCTAAACGTTTTTGTCCCTTTGTTAGTTTTCAGGCAAACTGACTGGCACGCTTTCGGATTCATACGCACGGGCCACGTGTTGAAGCTAGCTAATTCGGCTTGCTGTGTGCTTGGCGCGAACTGCAGATTTTGCGTCAACACACTTTTTGGCACGCCCAGTGGGACACACACAAGTTTACAAGATGCCTGAGTTGAGCGACATCATGGACGTTACTTTAGAAGAATTGTCTGAAGAGCATCAACAGATGGTAAAGGCTGCTGCTGACCAATTCATTAACAAATGTTTACTGTCTTTCGCCAAGAACAGGAGTGGTGCACCGTTTCTCAAGTCCGATTTGCCAAGAGTTCTCCTTCCTGGGCAGTCTGATTTTACTAAAGAAGAAGAGAGGGAGAGATTCTCGGGCTTGTTATACAAAGCTTTGGGGGAAGCAATGACCAATCACAATGCTGCGTTCTTGAACAGTTTTCGGCATATAATGGTAAGCATTTTTGGTCAGCATGTGGATAAACCCTTCGAGCAGATACATGGGCAATTGGGCGGCCCGACATACTTCAATGTTCAAGCACAAGCTCAGAGGCCACATGGTAAAGGAAATGCTGATGAAACTGGAGGTTCTGGTACTAAAGATACAAATGGTCAACCGATTCGGCAAGATCCTCAGCCTGCACTGCCGAAAACTCGCACATACGGTGATATGGCATTCGGCACCACAGGGAATCCGCCTGCTTCTGCTTACAAGATATCTCCCTTGAACAATAGACTGCAGAGGGATTTATATGGGAATGGATACTCGGAGTTCCTGGACTACAATGCTATTAACGCTCTCCCGAATCCCAGGTATGTAGGCGTTGCGGGGATGCCCGCTGGAAGACCGGGGAATCAAGATTCAAATGTCGATCTCATGGTACAGAAAATGACCGAAGTGCTGCAAAATCAATTCGGTCTGAAACCCAAGAATCAAGGATATATGTACTCACCTCCTTTTCCAGAGTGGTACCAAAGGGTGTCGTTGCCGAGTAGAGTCAAGGTTCCTACAGAATTCACCAAATTCTCGGGACAAGATGATACAAGTACTGTGGAACATATAGCTCGATATTTGATGCAGCTTGGAGAAGCTTCGGCAGATGAGGCCTTTAGAATCAGATACTTTCCTTTGTCATTAACAGGTCCAGCTTTCACATGGTTTGCTTCTTTGCCTGCTCAGTCAATTTGCACTTGGAAAGATTTAGAACAGAAATTCCATGCTCATTACTACACCGGTAGTACAGAGAAGAAGTTGGTTGATCTGACCAGCTTGAGGCAAAGAAATAACGAGACACCTACAGAATTTCTCAGGAGATTTAGAGAAACTAAAGGCATGTGCTTTTCCTTGAACATACCTGATGATCAGTTGGCTGGAATGGCTGTGGCTGGTATGCTGCCTACCATTTGGGAGAAGCTATTCGGGTTGGAATTTGATGATCTTGGCCAGCTGTCACAGAGATTAGCATTGATGAGCAATCAAGCATACGGCTTTAAGAAAGATGCTAGATTTGCTAAGCACAATGATATAGCCAGTATCTACAACCAGTTCCTCGAATGGGTAGATCAAGAAGATGAATACGAAAATGATGAAGAAGTGGCTGCAGCAGAAATAGTGTGGAGTAAGGAACCAGTTACAATGACTCAAAGATGGATCAAACAGATGAAAGGAACATATGACTTTGATGTGACTAAGGCAGATAAATTGTTTGAGTTCCTGGTAAAAGAAGGCCGAATCAAATTGCCAGAAGGGCACTCCATGCTTCGGCCTGATGGAGTGAAAGACAAAAGGTATTGTGGGTTTCATGATAGAAATTCTCATTCCATTAATGAATGCAGAGTCTTTAGGATGAGGATTCAGAAAGCTATCCAGGAAGGACATCTGAAATTCGACAACAAGATGAAACTGGACAGTAACCCTTTCCCTCAGAATATGATCGGGTTCTCGGTTAACATGGTGAATGCTGTTCCATCCGGAGAAAAGGGAAGATTGAAAGTTTTAACCTCAAGGAAGGCGAGACAGGATGGCTCAGTTGATCCCACTCGGCAGATCACAATTGAACAGATTCGCCAGAAAGATCTTCGGTTTCCGAATAGCCGATTTGAAGTAGGAGAATCCTCTAAACCTAGGGTTACTACACGCATTCTCCTCAGCAAGTGGCAGCGTCAGCAAGAAAAGGAGCGTTTTCAAAGGCGTAAATATGAGGAGGAGAAAAGAAGACATGAAGAAGAAAGGCACAGGGAAGAACAAAAGGAATTTATCCGAGAGCAGGAACGTGCGCATTGGGGGTGTGCATTCTTCAGACACTGTTGGAACGAAGGTTTGAAGCTTCCCACATGGAATAATTGTCCTGAATGCAATGATAGGTATGATGAATATAGGCAGGAAACTGTCAATCGCCGATCTGTCCATGAAAGAATTGGCAGGATGCATCCTAGTGATGATCGGCGTTTTGATGATCAACCAAGAAAGAGGCATGCTGATTACAGGTGGGTTGATCATGAGGAAGAAGAAGATCATGCTTATGTCTGGCAAGAAGGACAATGGTGTCCACCTGGCTTGAGGAAAAGCCAAAAGAGAAGAGTACAACGTTTGAGGAATCAAGAATTAAAGCAAGCAAGGCCTAAGATGAAATCAATATGGCGTCGAAAGGACAAGCCTGAAGAAGATGGTCATTCGGCTCCTACATGCATGGTATGCTTTTTGCCGAATGAATTTATGGCTCCCACTGATCAAATTGTGCAGGAGGAAGCGTTGTCAGAGGTAGATGAAGTCGAACAGCTAATGGCACAATTGATGCTCAATAAGCAAGCTGTCTTTGAAAAGCCAATCCAGAATCGACATATGAAGCCATTATATTTGAAAGGATTTGTCAATGGGAAGCCTTTAACCAAGATGTTCATCGATGGTGGAGCTGCTGTGAATGTGATGCCATATACTACATTTAGGAAGCTTGGCATGGGCCCTGGAGATTTAACACCAACGAGCATAATTCTAAATGATTTTGCTGGAAATCCTTCAGACACCAAAGGCTGTGTTCATGTAGAACTGATGATTGGATCCAAAGTGCTGCTCACAACTTTCTTTGTCATTGAGGGCAAAGGGGCATATAGTTTGCTGCTTGGAAGAGATTAGATTCATGCAAATTGCTGTATCCCATCAACCATGCATCAACAGCTCATTCAGTGGATAGATGATGAGGTGGAGATTGTCCAAGCAGATGATTCAATAAGCGTGGCAAATATGGAACCAGCTTTTTGGGAATATCAAGGCATAGATTGTTTCTCAGGCAAAGACTGGGGAGAAGGTCATGTTGCACCAGCCAGCAGTGATCAACAGCCGATCGAAGCAGTCGGCTCTCATAGTAATTTTTGATGGAGAATCCAATTGATGGAACTGATGGAAAATTAGGACGTGGATTTGTATCGGCCGATAAATTGGAAGAAGTGGACATTGGAGATGGTGACAAGCCAAGGCCGACATTTATCAGTGCTAACTTGAGTTCGGTTTTCAAAGAAAAGTTGGTGACATTGTTAAAAGAATACAAGGACTGCTTTGCTTGGGAATATTCGGAGATGCCCGGTCTAGACCGTTCTATTGTTGAACATCGGTTGCCGATCAAACCTAGTTACAGGCCTTACAAGCAACCACCCCGAAAAATCTACAAGGAAGAAGTGTTGGCCGATGTGAAAAAGGAGATTGAAAGATTACTAGATGCAAATTTCATTCGGCCACGTAAATACGCGGATTGGATCTCTAATATCGTTCCTGTCTATAAGAAAAATGGAAAAGTGAGGGTTTGCATAGATTTTAGAGATCTAAACAAGGCTACACCCATGGATGGATATCCAATGCCTATTGCTGATTCATTGGTTGATGCTGCTGCTGGATACAAAGTACTCAGTTTCATGGATGGTAATGCAGGATACAATCAGATTTTTATGGCATTAGAAGATATAGTAAAGACAGCTTTCAGATGTCCTGGACACATAGGGTTGTTTGAGTGGGTTGTCATGACCTTTGGATTGAAAAATGCTGGTGCAACTTATCAAAGGGCTATGAATTATATTTTTCATGAGTTGATCGGCAAGATTGTGGAAATATATATTGATGATGTAGTGATCAAGTCATTGGATCATGAGTCCCATTTGGCTGACATAAGGAAAACTCTAGAATGCACCAGGAAGCATGGGCTTAAAATGAACCCGAACAAGTGTGCTTTTGGAGTTTCGGCTGGAGAGTTTCTGGGATTTTTGATACATGAAGGAGGAATAGGAGTTGGCAAGAAAAGCATGAAGGCAATTGATGAAATTGTTCCTCCAACTAATCTTAAAGAGTTACAATCACTGCTGGGCAAGATAAATTTTGTGAGAAGATTCATATCAAACTTGTCACAGAAGGTGTTGCCCTTTTCCTCACTATTGAAAATAAAAAAGGATCAAAAGTTTGTCTGGGGTGACGAACAACAGAAGGCTTTTGATGAAATAAAAGAGTACATGAAGAAGCCACCAGTATTGGTGCCTCCACAATTGAACAAGCCTTTCAAGTTGTACGTGGCGGCCGATGCCCAAACTATTGGATCGGCCCTTATTCAAGAATTTGAAGGGAAGGAAAGAGTAGTTGCATACCTTAGCCGAAAGTTACTAGACCCGGAGACAAGGTATTCGGCTATGGAGAAGCTTTGCTTATGTGTTTATTACTCATGTACAAAATTTCGGCACTATTTGCTAAATGCCGAATGCGTTGTACATTCAAAATTTGATGTGATTAAGCACATGTTGTCAATGCCAATTTTGAATGGAAGGATTGGCAAATGGATTTTGGCCTTATCTGAATTCGAATTAAGGTTTGAATCGGCAAAAGCTGTCAAGGGGCAGATTATTGCTGACTTCATTACTGAACATCATGATACATCAATAAATTTGCTTAACAATATTCCTTGGGTATTATTCTTTGATGGATCTTCATGCGATAAAGGTGGTGGAGCAGGTATTTTATTAATTTCACCCAAAGGAGAAACATTTGAGTTTGCTATTCCCATTCAATCTACTGTTACTAACAATCAGGCTGAGTATGAGGCATTACTCAAAGGGCTCCAATATTTGAAAGAAGCAAAAGCCATTGCAGTTGAAATTTTTGGAGATTCAGAATTGGTCATAAAACAATTGAATGGTGAATATGAATGCAAAAGTGATATCTTGAGGAATTACTACGAAGAATGCAAAGAAATATTAAAGAGCTTTCGGTCAGTAATTCTACAACACATTCCTAGAGGGGATAATGGAGAGGCAAATAGATTGGCCCAAAGTGCATCAGGTTACAGAGAAAATCAAGAGGTATTTGCTACTGATGACTGTGCTTTCGGGAGTAGTTTGGTAGAAGGTGATTGGAGAAAAGAAATTGCCGATTATTTGGAGAGTCCATCCCAGAAGGTTTCTAGAGGACTCAGGTATAAAGCTATAAAGTTTGTTCTTCTTGATAAAGATTTATATTATAAATCCCTGGACGGAGTATTATTACGTTGCTTAAATCAAGAAGAAGCAAAGAAATTGATGAGTGAAGTGCATGATGGATTATGTGGAGCACATCAGTCAGCTTACCGAATGAAGTGGGTTATTAGAAGAACTGGATATTACTGGCCGACAATGTTGGAAGATTGCTTTGAATATTATAAGGGATGTCAAGACTGTCAGAAATTTGGAAACATTCAGAGAGTTCCAGCATCGGCTTTGAACCCCATTATCAAACCATGGCCATTCAGAGGATGGAGAATAGATTTGATTGGCCAAATAAATCCTCCATCGAGCAAGGGGCATAAGTTTGTACTTTTAGCAACAGATTATTTTACCAAGTGGGTTGAGGCGATTCCATTGAGAAAGGTAGCATCAGAAGATATGATTAAATTTGTCAAAGAGCACATCATTTACAGATTTGGAATTCCTCAGACAATTACCACAGATCAAGGGTCTCAATTTACATCTTCAGAGTTCAGAGATTTTGCTGAAAGTATGGGGATAAAATTACTGAATTCTTCTCCTTATTATGCTCAAGCCAATGGACAGGCAGAAGCTTCCAACAAGATCATGATTAAAATCATACAGAAGAAAATTGATCAAAAGCCAAGGAGGTGGCATTCGGTACTCAATGAAGCATTGTGGGCTTACCGAATGGCTCCTCATGGGGCTACAAAAACGTCTCCTTATGAACTAGTGTATGGACATCATGCCATTTTGCCATGGGAATTACAAACAGAGTCAAGGAGAATACAGTTGCAGAAAAATTTAAGTTCTAAAGATTACAGTAACTTGATGATGGACGAATTGGAAGATTTGCATATGATTCGTCTCAAAGCCTTGGAGAATATTGAGAAGAACAAGATGCGAGTTGCCAAATATTACAACAAGAAGGTAAAAGTCAGGCAATTTGCAGAAGGTGATCTAGTTTGGAAAGCAATATTGCCGATTGGTACTAAATACAGTACATTCGGTAAGTGGTCACCAAATTGGGAAGGTCCTTTCAGAGTGGTTAGATGCGTGCCTGGAAATGCATATATTTTGAAAACTTTACTGGGAGAAGAATTCACTGCTGCTATAAACGGAAGATATTTGAAGAAATACTATCCTAGCGTTGAGATTGATCGTTGATTAAGACACAATGGAAATAGCCGGCATTCGGGAAGAAGCCGCCTTCAGGACAAAAATTTCCGACAGAAGAAAAATGGCCAGTACTGAATGTATTGCCCTTAGCACAAAATATATTACATCAGGAGTTCATGCAAGATCACAAAAGATAAGTTTTATTGCCGAAATTCCATAAATCCCTAGTACAAACTACTGGAAGAGCCTGTTCAAAATAGACTGGGATGAATGGAATCGGCAATGGCAGCACCATGGCCATCAAGACGATCAACGGAGGCGTCGATGTCATCGATGTCTTCTGGGTTGCTGTTGGTGAAACCAACCGGCATCCTGGAATAGTCAGTGCCGGTGTGTGTCGACATGGCAACGAGACCCACAGCGACGCCTAGGCGGACGCCATGGAGGGCCACCTCGTCGACGCGGCCTGCCACCGCGCCAAGGCGAGCCTCGGGTATGTCTCCATGGGCGTTCACTTTGTTCGCCAGCTCATCCACTAGCGCCTTCAGTCGATCAAGTTCAGCATCACGCGCTGCAAGGTTGCAAGGAGATAACAGATTAATATCATTTGGAGGATGGGATTAGGATTGAACAAATTACGGAAATTACCGTCAATGACTTCAAGCAGTTGCTTGCGCTCGGCCTGCCATTCGAGGTCCGCAATCCCGGCTTGCTTGGAGATGACCTCCAGTTCGCGACGAGAGTCGTCGCGCTCCGCCTTGAATCGGCGAGCATCGCCGTCTGAGTAGCGGAAGTCGTCCGATGAGAGAGTCCGATTGGACGAACTCGAAGAGCTGGACGCCGCAGGAGCAGCGGCTGGAGCCGCAACTGGCGCACCAGCGGCGACAATCCATTGGATTACCCTGAAAAAACAAAGAGATTCGTCAAGGAGAGAGCAGATCTCGAGAAGAACAGAGAGAAGCAAGCAGCCAATCACCTGCGGCGAGCGCCGGCGCGACTTCCTTCGGGCCCGTCGGCGGCTGGTCGCCTTCCATTCGCCATTGGGGTTTTCTTGAGTTTACTGTGCTTGGGGAGAGAAGAGTTCGAGGAAGGCAAAAGAACTCGGTGAAAGCTGTGGGCTGCCTGGGTCTTTATTTATAGAACCAACGAAGAGATCGTGGCCGGAGATCGTGGCGCATATCCCCAAGGAATTCGGGAAGATGGAAACTGGATGGCTGCCGCGTCGTTTGGGATTCATGCCGAATTGGATTCGGCTGTGTTGTGTTAGGTCGTTTTTCGGGTCTAACGCTGTTACGACTAAGCTTTGCCGAATGTGTTGTTCACAATAAAGCGAGGAAGAAAGCAAAGTTGAGCAGAGAGCTTCGTTTTGAGCTGTTTATCTTCAGTTAGAATTGCCGATGCTTCCTTTCGTATCTTCTCTGTCAGATCAGGGAGTTCGGCTAACTTCTTCTCGTCAGCTTCGATTTCGGTTGACAGAGTCCTCAATTCAGCTTCTAGTTCAGCTTTTCTGGTCTTCTTCAGATCAAGTGCTGGCTGCAGTCTAGCTGACAATTCTTTATTACTCTGAGCTTGAATATACAGATCTTTCAAGGATTGCTTAGCTATGGCTCTTCTTTGTTCTAAAGCTGGTTGTAAAGATTGACTTTTCAGAACCTGTCTGACTGCAGCAAATTGTTGATCCAATTGAGAGATTGGTTCCAAAGAAGCTTGAATGTCAACAGGAAGGTTGTGTTCAATGGGCTCGAGCATATCTCTCAGAAGATCAGCATCCTTGACTTGATCCTGGATGTCTTTGTGCAGAAAGGAGAAGATTTCCTTTAGTTTTGCCTGGGTTTCTTCTGATAAAGCCTGATTAGAAGAAATTTCCTCTACTTGTTCGGCAACAAGATCATCCAAAGGAAATGAGTAGCTGGGTGATGAAGTTATTTTCTCCTGGAAAGAGATATTGCCGAATTAATGATTATCCATTGAATAAAGAACTGGGAAGACTGGGTAATTATCTCTACCTCATTCCTGATCTCTTGGATGGAGAGAGAGGGCAGCTCAAGCTCAGGCAAAGATTCTAGTATGTCATGCTGAGGAGAGCTTAGAAGATCTTTTGATGGGGAAGAGGCTTCTGGCTGAGGAACATCAGGTGGAGTTGAAGCTGGTTCTTGATGAGAAGAAGAGCTCTCCAAGATTGGGTCCATTGAGATTTGCTCTGAAACTGAAAAAGAATCAATGCCGATGGAGAGGAACTTTAAAGACAAAATAGTGAGAAATTTTACCAATCACTGAAGCATCGGCAGGTTCTGTGCTAATGGCCAATTGTTGTGATTTGGCCTGAAATCATAAAGGAGTAGAAGATGAACGGAATGGAAATGACATCTTATTTGGCAGAGGAAGGATCTAACCTGAGCAATTCTTTTGCTACTTGTTCTTTTCTTCTTTATAGCCGAAGGGGCAGTTAGAGAAGCAATCTTCCTCTTGGCAGAAGGTGGTGCAGCAAGAATTGGATCCAGACTGGCAGGCCTGGACATTATTTGAGCTAAAGAAGGAGAGAGATGCCCTAGAATAGATATTGGGCCGGTTATGTTATATACAATTGCTCTGGCCAGAGGGGCAGGGACCATGTCCTGCGGGGTAACAGAGTCAAAAGTCGATGAAAGAGGGATGTTGTTGGAAAAACAGATGGATTATAAGCATATTTACCTCTGAATTCGGCTGATAATCAGGCATTAACTCAAGGCAGAGAGGATGAACCGGCACATTGAAGATATGATCATGGAGTTCTTGCCACCAAAGAATGAAGGGGGGATGAGCAAGTGCTGTTGGCACGAAAGGTTCGATTTGATAAATAGCGGAATAGCACTTATAATCAAAGACCCTTCTTGTTTCTGTGGAGTCTTTGATGATCTGCCTAGGCTTGAGGAATTCATGGAGAAATAATCTTGGGGGCACTTGGCCACATCCTAGTTGCCTGGCGGCTACATTCGGCTGGTAATATTCATATGAACTTTGAACCAGCCTTCCTCCACAAAATTCGGCTGGTAAGATGCAAGGCCGAATGAAAGTGTTAAAAATTGCTGAGGACTCTGTATCTATGCATCCAGTCTCGAAGCTGAATTCACAAGGGAAAGTGAGATTGTCATTGTCCATGTATGGGAACCAGAGGGGATTGGCAAAGCCTTTGAAAAAAAGTTCAAACAGTTCTCCAATGTTCTTGTTGATAGCAATAGTGGAGGCTGCTTCCCCATAGGTTTGACAGCCTTTGGTGCTCTGGACTTCTGCTTCCTGGTAATTAACCGAGGGGAAATATCGGCTGTTGAGGTCAATGGAGACAATTTGGTGCATGTACAATTGCAGCCACATCTGGACAAACCACCAGGGACCATTGACGCAGGAAATTTTCTTGTTGGTGTGCATCTGATAGGTGGTCTGATGGAGCATACGATAGACACTTCCCAGAAGATATTTCCCGAGAGGAATAAGTGTGCCTGCAGCCAGGTCTTCAGCCATCACAATGTGATTTAGAGTTGGCTCATTGGCTTTGCCACAGAAAACAAATCTACACAGCCACATATTTAGAAAAGCTCTGTATTCGACATTGGTCAGGGGGCCATCATGCATGTGAATCTGGATATATCTCTTGTAGCCGACTCCTGTCTTCACCCCTGTCTGCTTGGATGAGCCTTTGTACTCATATGGATGTGTAGTCCCTGTGATATTCAGGCCGGTTATCATGTAGACATCGGCCAGGGTTGGGGTCATTGGTCCATGACCAAAAGGGAAAGCATTCATGCCATTGGACCAGAAGTGACAAGCTGCAATCAGGAGATTTTCATTCTTGGGTGTTTCGGCTAGAGATAGCTCCAAGCAGTGAGAAATACGAAGACTGTCCCAATTCTGTGTCTGAGGACTTTTATCTTCAAGAATCCTTTTGTACCAGTTTCTCCAGCCAGCGATTGGGGGCAGAGGCCAGTTCTTGAATGCATCTTGCCATTCGTGAGGTCTCATCAGAGAAGTTTTGAAAGGAATCCTCTGGGACTCGGCCGCAATAATTTCGGAGGGATCTGGATTCCCTGAGGGGCCGAGGAAGAAAGATGCGGATTGTTCTTCAGTGGGGGTCAAGATTTCGGTGGCCAGAGCCTATCAAGGGCAGAGGAAGAGCAAATCGGAGATTCAAAATGCAGCTCGAAAAGAGTAATGCCGAATGTGATTGAGGGAAACAAAACTTACTTGAAGAATTTGATCCTGGTTCGCCATTTGAAGACTGGAGCTTGAGAGATTCGACGAACTAGGGTTTTGAGTTTGGAAACGCACTCTGGGGATTTGGAAGCGGAAAACGGATATCAAAGCGGATTCAGCCTGGAGATGTTGGGGATTCCTGGTCAATTCCGAGATAAAAGCATCTTTTATCCCGAAATTGAAGGGGCATGTGTTAACGCCAAAATTTAGCACCAGGAAGAGGCTGACGTGTGGGCCGGATTTGGTGGAAGGATACCATTCGGCTAAGGGGCTTTCTCTGAAGTATTCGGCAATAACGCTCTGCGGTCGGGAACGCGTCGTCATTCGGCAGAGGCATAGTTCCGCAGGCAAAAGCGGTAGCATTCGGGAAGGCGTGATGACGTGGAAAAACATAAGGAAAAGGCCGGTTCGAACAAGGAACGCAATATGGGCACGAAGATTCGTCATTTATTTTTAGAAACAAGTATTGTAGTCGTGTCCGACTAGGAGTTGTATCAAGACCTGGGTATAAATATAAACCCATGGCAGCTGTAATAGGAATCAATCAATCAACACAACAAACCGGCCATGCGCCACCTATTGAGTCCTTAGTCGAGTCGTCGAGTCCTTCGAGAGGAGTCATCGATCCGTCGACCTCCGTAAGTACCGGCAACCTTGTATCATGCTTAGTATCATGCGGTGGATTTAAGCTTTGATGCAAGTAGTCTTGTTACCATGCTTAGTATCATCCGGTGGATTTAAGTTGTGGTCTCAAGAAGGTTCCTCTGTTAGGTCATGAGCCATGCGGTGGGCTAAGATCTAGTATGGACCAAGTTATCGGCTCTGTTAGATTTCGGCAAGATCTAACAGATTCATTAAGTTACCCCGTGTTGCTTCGTTTTTACTCTGTGCTTAATTCATGCAACACTCCTTTGCCCAATCTAGGTCGGCTAGAATCGGCTCTACTTCACGATGCGATGACTTATCCCCTCATAGCCGAGTCCGAAACCGATCTAGGTTGCCACGTGTCGCGGGTTCGAACTTGTTGGTATCGTGTAGATCTTGACAGAACCGGGTATCATGCGGTAGATGCAGGTTTTTGGGTTGTCTTATAGCTAATCATCCGGTGGATTAGAATTCGATTCGATCTGATAGATTTATCTTTATCGATTAAGTTTGTTCCTTCGCCGCGGACCCCGATTCGGCTAAGCAGCCGCATTCGGCAGTACTCTCACGAGTGAACGTGATCGTGGGTACGCATTAAACACTGAATGCTTTTAGCCTTTCACGATTAGATTGTATCATGCGGTGGATTAATCTAATCTGATTGGTGGTGTGGTCTCGAACAAGTCGTATCATGCGGTGGATTAACTTGTTCGTTATCATGCTTGACGGGTGCTGCTTTCGGCCTATGCATTCTTGTTTACTGCGGATTTATGATCATGCCTCACCCTTTATTTATTCTCATAACACGTCTGTCCTCGTTAATTGGTCATGGATATACTTTGCTCTCTTTGTTTATTTAAAGACCGATCTTACGTCATGCTGATGTTGTGCGTTCGGCAGTGTGATTCTTACATGCTTCTACCGATTGCCGAATGATATTCTGAGTAACGACAGATAGCTTGTCCGTAGCTATATGTCTCTCGAGATTGGCTTCAATGCCGCAAATATGGAACTGTCTGGTCTCACCCGGCACGTTCCAGGTTTTGATCTAAACGTTTTTGTCCCTTTGTTAGTTTTCAGGCAAACTGACTGGCACGCTTTCGGATTCATACGCACGGGCCACGTGTTGAAGCTAGCTAATTCGGCTTGCTGTGTGCTTGGCGCGAACTGCAGATTTTGCGTCAACAATAGTAGATGGAATACAGCAATTCGCATGGATCCAATCCCTTCCAAGTAGCAAGCTGTATGCCCCGTTGCCTTCAATAACAAAGAAGGTTGTAAGCAGAGTCTTAGATCCAATCATCAGATCTACATGTACACATCCTTTGGTGTCCAAAGGATTTCCAGCAAAATCATTCAAAACTATGCTTGTTGGCGTTAAATCTCCAGGGCTCATGCCAAGTTTCCTGAATGTATTGTATGGCATCACATTAACAGCAGCTCCACCATCAACAAACATCTTCGTCAGTGGCTTTCCGTTGACATATCCTCTTAAGTACAGTGGCTTCATGTGCCGATTCTGGGCTGTCTTCTCGAAAATAGCTTGCTTATTCAATACCAATTGTGCCATTAACCCACATTGCTCGGCTTCATCCACTTCTGACAATATCTCTTCCTGTACAATTTGATTAGCTGGAACCATAAATTCATTCGGCAAGAAACATACCATGCACGTAGGAGCCGAATGACCCGATTCGTCAGGTTTGTCTTTTGGACACCATATCGATCTCACCCTGGTTCCTGCTCGCTTCAACTCTTGATTCCTCAGGCGTTGGACTCTTCTCTTCTGGCTCTTTCTTAAACCAGGTGGACACCACTGTCCTTTTTGCCAGACATACTCACGATCTTCTTCTTCATGATCAATCCATCTACGATCAGCATGTCTTTTCCTTGGTTGATCATCATTCTTATATATTTTTAGACGCCGATCATCACTAGGATGTATCCTTCCAATTCTTTCGTGGACGGATCGGCGACTGGCACCATTTTGCCTATTTTCGACATATCCATTATTGCATTCAGGACAGTTATTCCATGTAGGCAGCTTTAAACCCTCATTCCAACAGTGTCTGAAGAAGACACAATCCCAATGTGCACGTTCTCGTTCTCGGACATATTCCTCTTGTTCTTCCTCATACCTTTTTTCTTCGCACCTCCTCTTCTCCTCCTCGTACTCACGTCTCTGATAGCGTTCTTTTTCTTGCTGACGCTGCCACTTATTGAGGAGAATGCGCGATGTGATTCTGGGTCTAGAAGATTCCCCAATTTCACATCGACTATTCGGGAAACGAGGCTTTTCTCCGCGAATCTGTTCGATCGTGATTTGCCGATTAGGATCGACTGAGCCATTCTGCTTCGCTTCCCTCGACATCAGGACTTTCATCTTTCTCTTTTCTCCAGATTCGGCAATATTCACCATATTGATTGAGAACCCAATCATGTTCTGAGGAAACGGGTTATTGTCCAACTTCATCTTATTGTCGAATTTCAGATGTCCTTCTTGGATAGCTTTCTGAATCCTCACTCTAAAAACCCTGCATTCATTGATGGAATGAGAATTTCTATCATGGAATCCACAGTACCTTTTATCTTTCACTCCATCAGGCCGAAGCATAGAATGCCCCTCTGGTAGCTTGATCCGGCCTTCTTTTACAAGATAGTCAAACAATTTATCTGCCTTAGTTACATCAAAATCATAGGTGCCCTTATTCTGTTTAATCCACCTCTGATTCACCATGACTGGTTCTTTGCCCCACACTATCTCTGCTGCAGCTATCTCCTCACTATCTTCATACTCATCTCCTTGATCTGCTCTTTCAAGGAATTGGTTATAGATGTCAGCTACATCATTGTGTTTAGCAAATCTGGCATCTTTCTTGAAACCATATGCCTGGTTGCTCATTAAGGCCAATCTGTGTGACAACTGGCCCAGATCATCGAACTCCATTCCGAATAGCTTTTCCCGAATGGCAGGCAACATGCCAGCTATAGCCATACCAGCTAGCTGGTCATCAGGTATGTTCAGAGAAAAACACATGCTCTTTGTTTCCCTAAATCTCCTGAGGAACTCCGTAGGTGTCTCATTATTCCTCTGCCTTAAGCTGGTCAAATCAACCAACTTTTTCTCGGTACTGCCAATGTAATAATGAGCATGGAATTTCTGCTCCAGGTCTTTCCAAGTACAAATTGACTGAGCAGGCAAAGCAGCAAACCATGTAAAAGCTGGACCCGTCAGTGACAAAGGAAAGTATCTGATTCTGAAAGCCTCATCTGCTGAAGCTTCTCCAAGCTGCATCAGATATCGAGCTATATGTTCTACAGTGCTAGTATCATCTTGTCCTGAAAACTTAGTGAACTCTGTAGGCACCTTGACTCTATTCGGCAATGATACCCTTTGGTACCATTCTGGGAAAGGAGACGAGTACATGTACCCCTGATTTTTAGGCTTCAGACCGAATTGATTTTGCAATACATCGGTCATCCTTTGCACCATGAGGTCAATATTGGTATCTTGATTCCCTGGTCTTCCAGCAGGCATCCCTGTAGTACCAACATACCCAGGATTCGGGAGAGCATCAATAGTATTGTAATCCATGAACTCTGAATATCCGTTTCCATACACATCCCTTTGAAGCCTGTTGTTCAGAGGGGATATCTTGTAAGCAGAAGCAGGTGGATTTCCCGTGGTGCCAAATGCCATATCACCATATGTACGAGGTTTCGGCAATGCATGCTGAAGCTCTTGTTGAATCGGCTGTTCACTCGCGTCTTTGGTTCCGGAAACTTCAGTTTCTTCAATACCTTTACCATGACGTTTTGGGACCGATGCTTGAATATTGAAATATGTTGGTCCACCAAGTTGTCCATGCGCTTGCTCAAAAGGTTTATCCACGTGTTGACCAAAGATGTTGACCAGTATGAGCCGAAAACTGTTCAGGAATGCAGCATTATGATTGGTCATTGTTTCTCCTAAAGCCTTGTACAACAAGCTAGAGAACTTCTCCCTTTCTTCATCTTCAGTAAGATCAGATTGTCCCGGCAAAAGAACTCTTGGCAGATCTGACTTGAGAAACGGTGCACCACTCCTGTTCTTAGCAAAAGACAGCAAGCATTTCTTGATGAACTGATCTGCAGCAGTCTTCACCATTTGTTGATGTTCATCAGACAATTCTTCAAAAGTGACATCCAGAATGTCTTTTAATTCAGGCATCTTCGAAGCTTGTTGTCCCACCGGGTGTGCCAAAAAGTGTGTTGACGTAAAATCCGCACTTCACGCCAAGCACACAGCAAGCCGAATTAGCTAGCTTCACACGTGGCCCGAGCGTTTGAATCCGAAAGCGTGCCAGTCAATTTTCCTGAAAACTGACAAAGGGAGAAAAGATGTTTAGATAACACCTGGAACGTACCGGGTGATACCAGTCAGTTCCATATTTGTGGCTACGGAGCCAGTTTCGAACGACATATAGCTACAGAGAAGCTATCTGTCAGCAGTTAAAGCATCATTCGGCAATCGGCAAAGCACGCAGGAAGCACACTGCCGAATGCGTGACGTAAGCATGACGAAAGATCGGTAGTTGACTGAATAAACATTGTAACGTATATTCATAACCGATTAACGGGGAGCAGAGCATGATAGATAAATAAAAGGGCGAAAAACATGACCATAATTTCATAATAAACAAGAATGCATAGACTAAAAGGACTAGTCTACCGCATGTCTAGGTACTTTTCAACCCGTCGAGCATGAAACAAGCAAGTTAATCCACCGCATGATACGACTTGCTTGGAATCACACCACCAACCAAGAATAGATCAATCCACCGCATGATATACTCTAAACGTGGAAAGCTAAAAGCATTCTTTATTTAAAAACAAAACCATGAACATGTTTCACTCGTGGCGATACTGCCGAATACAGCTATATAGCCGAATCGGGTTCCATGAAGAAGGAACATGCTTCGTTGATGATGATAGGTCTATCAGATCGGATCGAATTCTAATCCACCGGATGATTAGCTCTAAGACGACCCAAAAACCTGCATCCACCGCATGATACCCGGTTCTGTCAAGATCTACACAAGACCAACGAGCTTGAACCCGCAACACGTAGCAATCTAGATTGACTTTGAATTCGGCTATGGAAACACAGTGCATTGTGAGCTAGAACCGAATCTAATCAACCTAGACTGGGCAAAAGAGTGTTGTAATGAATTAAACATAAAGGTAAAATCCAGAGCAACACATGGTAACTTAATGGATCTATCAAATCTTGCCAAAATCCAATAGAACCGATAACTTGTTCCACGCTAAAACTTAGCCCACCGCATGGCTCATGATCTAACAATGGAACCTTCCTGAACCAAAGCCTAAATCCACCGCATGATACTAGGCATGGTGCAGGGTTGCCGGTACTTACGGAGGTCGACGGATCGATGATTCCTCTCGAAGAACTCGACGACTCGACTAAAGGACTCGAAGTTGGCACGGGGCCGGTTTGTTGTATGATTGATTGATTGTCTTCCTTACAATTACCACGGGTTTATATTTATACCCAGGTTTCGACACGACTCCTAATCGATTACGATTACATTATTTATTTCCTAAAAAAGATAAACGCCGGGGCACCGTATCCGTCTTGCATTCCAAGTTAAACCAGCCTTCTCCTTATACTTGATCCACGTCATCACGCACTCCCGAATTCCTCCTGCGGAATAGTTTTCTTGCCGAATGACAATGCGTTCCCGACCGCAGAACGTCTTTACCGAATGCTCTGGGAAAAAACTCCTTTGCCGAATGATATCTTTTCAACGAATCCGGCCCACACGTCAGCCTCTTCCTGGTGCCAATTTTTGGTGTCAACAAGCCCTAAGTGTGACGTGGGAGATTATTAGGTTTAGATTGTGTGGGAGTAAAATATATAAGGTGGGGCAACTTTCACCCACCAGTCAAATCTTTTTAGTTGAGTTAGACCCAATACTTTAGTTGTTGTGCGCCCTGGTGGATCTGATCGTGGAGACTCTTGCTTCTATGTGAGAGATGGAATTGGTATAATGGATTGATTGTATTGCATTGAGGCCTCGGCCGGTATATATGAGAGTATAAAGACTTTGGGTTCAAGGCAACCCCCGGATACATATGGCAGTCTACGATAGATATCTACAACTACCAAATATACTCTAACATCCCCCGCAGTCAAAGCGGGAGCACCGCAAATGGTGGGACTGCAGAAGAAGCCGAAAGCAAAAGCGAATGGACTGACATCCCCCTGCAGTTGGAAAGTCATTGCGGTGCAGGCGTTGCGACTGGAGTGAAAACCAGTGAGTAACTCATGCGGATGGTAGACCTTTTTGCCGATGTCGAAGAAGCAAAGACAAGGGTGAATAGCCATGGTCGAGGAAGCCGTGCGTAGGGTAGCCATGGTCGACGTGGAGTTGTCGAGGTTTCCGAGGGTAAGGAGCCGCACAGGAAGCCACATGTGCCCGCGGAGGCACCGTGAGGATGGTGGCATGAATCCACCAAGGACTAAGAAGGCGACGCTTCAAGGCAGTCGAAGAGAAGGTCGATGCAGTTAGGTGCCGTCGGCCGAGACATTTCGAGGTTTGCCAGGCCTGAAAAAGCCTCAGGGACGAAGACACGCACCGGTATTGCCAATATTGGACGTCTGAGGGAGGATGCACCACTAGGCGCTGTCGTCTGAGGGACCAGCAGAGAAGGCCTCCACAATGGTCGCAGGCGCAATGCCAATGCAGCCCGTAGTTGTCGAAGTAGACGAAGGGGTAGAATGAGACGACGACGTTGGCAACGAGGTGGTGCTGGATGAAGCGAAGAGGTGAACCCAGACGATCTAGCGCAAGGCCCGATTATCCGGATGACGTGGTAGTGGAGCTCGAAGAGGACAACAAAGAACCTGAATAGCTTAATGAAGACCATGCGCGCGCAAGCATGCGATGATGTAGTCATTGATGAAGTTGGAGATGCGGTCGAGGAAGACGACGTGGACAAAGTCGTGAACGTAGTCGGCGGCGGTGAAGATGCAATGGCGAGAAAGACCACAAGCAGTGACGCTACAACGCAACAAAGTGAGGCAGCCCCAACCCTCAGGTACACGGGACATCCATCCCGAAAAGCAGTGTCGCGAGTGTACGAGTCGGCTAATCAGACCAACAGCGCATGCGCGAGACGACAATGTCGTGGATGACCGGCGGGGAAGCTGTGTAGATGAAGGTGGCCTGATGACGCCGTGAGTGGGGTGCCCCTGCGCGCACAACACGCTAGGTCGGGTCACACAGGGATGAAGAGCAGGTGATGATGTCGAGATAGGTGCGCGGACAATCGACGGGTGGTGGGCGACTCAATCTCG
The DNA here is from genome assembly GCA_033239725.1 of Echinochloa phyllopogon. Lineage (NCBI taxonomy): Eukaryota > Viridiplantae > Streptophyta > Magnoliopsida > Poales > Poaceae > Echinochloa > Echinochloa phyllopogon. The sequence goes on along the minus strand of BTCW01000015.1, from coordinate 12,339,048 downwards.
ATCAATGATCGAGTAAAAAATCAGAGAAATTACCAAAAACAAATCAGCAGCAGATCTTCTGTATACCTCCGGGTGCACGTAGCACGAGCCGCCCATCCTCCTCTTATCTCTTCTCCCCCGTGGTCTGACCGAGCCCGTGGTGTGAGAAAGCAAGACAAAGGGGGAGAAAGAGATAGTCGGCGGACGACGATGAGGATGGGCTGGTGGCTACCCACCGGAGGCGCCGGAGGTGTCCCCTGTTGGCACTTCTTACGATCCAATATCAAAATTGAGAATCCTGGTACTGGGGTAAGGAGTGTTTGAGTGGTTTTCCTTATGGCTTAGTAAAATATAGAAATATTCTGCAAGCGCACAGAATCACCGCTGTAGCACTTCACCTGGGAGTATGCCGAGGTATCGTAATTTATATTTCCGCAGGGAAGCTTTGGCAAGATTACTAGTGAACAGATATTCGAGACTATCAGAGGAGGGTACACGACTAGACAAGACAGGGGATAATGGTATTGGATAGGAGTGGATATACCGGACACACAGCTCAAGGGATACTCAGGTAAGGGAGAGAAGAGATAGATAGCTGGGAGGACAACGAGAAGAGATAGAGGACTCCTGGATTCTTTATCTACCTATGTCACTCTAGCTTAGAGATACAACGGCTACAGAGCCAGCACTAGGAGATCTAGGATAACTCTAATGTCTTAGCTTCGGGACAAGGGAACCGGTGAACACACAGAAAGGGATGAGAAGGGGTGCCACTATTTCCCAACTGGGGAATCCTACGGACCGGAACTAACGTGATGGGCTACGAAGACCGAAAGGGCTATCACCACCTCCCGGCTACCACCTCCGTTGCGACGGGAATAAACTAAGGCCACTGACTAGTCTAGGAACCACTCCTACACTAGACAACGACTACTTACTCTGCTAGCAAGAGCAAGCAACCTTGTCAATACTCTTGGTGACAATTCACCTCCAGTATCGAGCAAGATCGAAGAACCAGCCAAGACAAAGACTTAAACAAGACTACAAGCACTAGAACTATAACTGACTATAGTCTAAACAAGATATAGCTGCAACTAGGATAAAGTAGAAGCAAGATATAAATGACAAAGGCAGAGTGATAAAGATAACTATATTGATACTCAATGTCTTACAAAAGGTAAAGAAAAGACACAAGAGCTATTACCAGAGCTTCTGAGGACGACTCCGGAACCTCTGAGGTAAAGCTCGACTCAACTCTAACTCCCAACTAAACTATCCTAACTCTACTAGAATGAAAGTGGAAATGAGCTCCTTGGCTTGGTGTGTGTTTACAAGTGAAAGTGACCCTCTATTTATAGTTGCACAGGTCGGTTTGGGGTTGAGTAACCGCCAAGGCATCCAGGGAATCTCCCCCCTTGATTCGGGCGAGGAGAGGCGGTTCGGCCGAACCAGGGGGTTCGGCCGAACGTAGGATCCACCGACCTGGCCACCAAGGGCCAGGATGCACCCCTGGGAGGCGGTTGCCAGCCTGGGGGCGGTTCGGCCGAACCTGGCCCTTCGGCCGAACTTGGCTGGAGGCCCAGGCCTGCCTCCCTGTGCCGCCTTTGCCCTGTGGACCCTCTGGGCTGCCTCCTGCTGGTTGGCTTCATGTTGATTTGGCCCAGGATGACGTGTCGGTGCTCCGGGATGAGTTGTCGGTCGTCCATGTGGCGTGTACTTGTTGTCGCTTGGTCATCGTTGATGTGAACGGCCTCCGGTGGCTTGTACAGCTAAGGGGGGGTAACCGGCCGAACGGAGACGTTCGGCCGATTTGGTCATTTTCGGCCCCAATTGCGCGTATTTGCCGTAGTTGTACCTGTACAAGTGTCACTCACCAAAACTCGTGGAACTTTATTAGAAATAAAACCTAAGTACATGGAATGTTGCATAAAACCTCATTTATTCCCGAGTATTGGTGGTCGGATTTGGGTTGTAACGACCGCCAACATCCCCCGGTGCTGGCAGCCCTCCGTTGTGACAGGCTTGGGGCGGCCGCAGATCCCACCCGGTTGGCAGGTCCCCACCGGGAGCGGCCGTGGATCCACGGGCGTACAGCTCCCCGTGGGAGCGGCCACGGACACCGAGGCACCGCCCGTGAGCGAGGAGGCGTAGCCGGTGGTGGAGGCCCTACATGATGCGGGATCTGGTAGGAGCGCGAGTCATGACCCATGGCGGCGAGGAAGAGGACAGGGTGAAGGGGAGGCGCCATCATGCATGCCGCCGGCGACGAGTTCAACGCGCTGCGCCGGGCCCCTGCTGCCACCGCGGTAGCACGGGGTAGGGCACGGACACCGGAGGAGACTGTGGCTACCACCACAGCAGCGCAGGTCGGGGTCATCGACGATGGCTTTCATGGTGGTGATGGCGAGGTACATGTCGATCTGCTGCAACTAGACGCGAGACGGTGGCGGATTAACTTGATCCGCCGCGATGGAGGGCGCTGCCCCCGGTGAAGGTCATGGGGCACCTCCCTGGGGCGTGCTAGGAGGCCGTTGAGGGGGCTCGCTGGAGGCGCACCGTGGGGTACGGCCGGTGGTGGTATAAGAGGAGGGGCGCCGGTGGCGCTAGGGTTAGGACAGCGGAAGGTAGCCTAGGATCTCAAATCCTAAACTCGTGATACCATGTAGAGAGATAGAATTGGTATAATGGATTGATTGTATTGCATTGAGGCCTCGGCCGGTATATATAAGAGTACAAGACTTTGGGTGCAAGGCAACCCCTGGATACATATGGCAGTCTACGATAGATATCTACAACTACCAAATATAGTCTAACATTGTGGGTATAGTGAGATGGGTCGAATCTTCTTCCAAAAGTAGAGCATTGATGAAGGTATAGTGAGACGGGTCAGATCTTGTTCGAAAGTAGAGCATTGATGGTCGGTGAAGGTAATATCTAATTTCCTCCAAAGTAGAGGAATGATTATCGCCCTCTTTGTCCATTAAGTGTTTACAATTCGGCATTACCACGTTCTCTTGGCCTCTTTATGTGAGAAAAGAGAGCAAGGAGTAGTTCAGGTAGAGCTCTAAATTAGGTCTTCGTGACTTGGAATGGTCCTCGGCTAGCTAGGACTATGTGACTAGAAATTTCTATTTCACGTCTCCATTTCTCTTAGCTGCTCATAGCCATGGACTCGATGGCAGCTTTGGAGCCCTCTATGTCATATTGTTTAATTTCTTCATCCACCCTTTCATGACAAAAGTTTGATTTCTTCTGGCATTAATTATGATGTCTTCATATGAGCCAAAACCGGGGAGAACTTAGTTGTTCTAGAGCCCTTCTCATTGTGGGACTAGATTACTATTGGCACTTCTTACGATCCAATATCAGGATTGAGAATCCCGGTACTGGGGTAAGGAGTGTTTCAGTGGTTTTCCTTATGGCTTAGTAAAATATATAAATATTCTGCAAGCGCACAGAATCACCGCTGTAGCACTTCACCTGGGAGTATCCCGAGGTATCGTAATTTATATTTCCGCTGGGAAGCTTTGGCAAGAGTATTAGTAAACAGGTATTCAAGACTATCAGAGAAAGGTACACAACTAAACAAGATAGGGGATAACGGAATTGGATAAGAGTGGATATACCGTGACACACAGCTCAAGGGAGACTCAGGTAACAGAGAGAAGGTATAGATAGCTGGGAGGACAACGAGAAGAGATAGAGGATTCCTACGGACTTTATCTGTCTATGTCACTCGGGCTTAGAGATACAGTGGCTAAAGAGCCAGCACTGGAAGGTCTGGGTTAACTCTAATGTCTTAGCATCGGGACAATGGACATCAGTTACACGCAGAAAAGGATGAGAAGCGGTGCCACCAGCTCCACACTGGGGCATCCTACAGGCCGAGACTAACGAGGTGGATTACAAAGACCGTATAGGGCTGTCACCACCTAACAGCTACCACACGTTCGTTGAATCGGGGCCAAACCAAGGCCACTGACTAGTCTGGGTACCACACCCACACTAACAAATGACTACTTACTTCACTAGCAAAAGCAAGCAACCCGTCAATACCCCCGGTGACAGTTCACCGGCAAATATTGAGCTAAGTCGAAGAACCAGCTAAGACAAAGACTTAAACAATAACTAGAAGCACTAGAACTAGAACCGACTATAGTCTAAACACGATATAGATGCAACTAGAATAAAGTAGAAGCAGGCTATAAATGACAAAGACAAGATGATAAAGATAATTATATTGATAACTCAAGTCTTGCAAAAGGAAAAGGAAATGATACAAGAGCTTATACCAGAGCTTCTGAAGATGACTCCGGAACCTCCAAGGCAAAGCTCGACTCGACTCTAACTCCCAACTAAACTATCCTAACTCTACTAGAGAGAAGTGGAAATGAGAGCTCCTTGGCTTGGTGTGAGTTGAAATGCGCCGTGGACACCTCCATTTATAGCAGAAAAGGGCGGTTGAGTGGAGTAACCGCCACGGGACGTTGTGGCGGTTACCGGCCAGTTCGGCCGAACTGGATGGGTTCGGCCGAACGTCGGATTCAACTGCCTTAACCTTCTACGGCCTTGATGCATGCCTGGAGTCAGTTTTGGGTGCTGGGGGCGGTTCGGCCGAAGCCCTACAGTTCGGTCGAACTGGGCTTCTGGCCCAGGGCCGCCCCCGTGCACCGCCTCTGCTTCCTGGGCCTCCTAGCTAGCTTGTCCTAGTGTTCTTCGGTGAATTTGGCCCATGGAATGATGTGGTGGGAGTCCACGTGGCTTGCACGGTCATCACATCGTCATCGCTGATGTGGACGACACCTCGTGTGCTTGCATGATGGTTAAGGGGGGTGGTTCGGTCGGAAACCGGAGGGTTCCGGCCGAACCGGAGTTTTACCCCCCTTAACGGGCTTTTTCTGACTCGGTCCCTGCAAATGAGACACTCACCAAAATTCGTGGAACTTTATTAGAAGTAAAACCTAAATGCATGAAATGTTACATAAAACCTCTTTTATTCCCGAGAGTTGGTGGTCGGATTCATACCGTAACGACTGCCAACAATTACTCTTGGCAACTTGTCGATCCATTTTCCCTTCCATGGGTCCGTGATGTCTTTTTCACTCTAGAGAAGAAGATTATATTTGATCAATCCACTGCTCCATTGGACTCAGGGTGATGTACTAAAGAGAATCATAGCTTTGTTCCCAGTTGAAAACAGAACATTAATCTAAACTTGATGTTGTAGGACTACTTGACATTGTCAACTGTTACTTCTTTTGGGATACTAAGGGCCTGTTTATTTGATCTTTTGTGCAGCTTTTCATTCTAAAAAGCCATAAGCTCAAACAAACAACGAACTTCTCGTGCAGCTTTCGGAAAGCCAAAAGCTCAGAAAAGCCGAGTTCATATGAAAAGCTTAGGGTTTTTTTGGTTGAGCTGCGGCTTTTGGAGAAGTAGTTGTGAGCTGTGGCTTTTGAAAAGTAGCTGTGAGTTGTGGGCTGTGGGCTGTCCAAAAGCCTTTTGGTGCAATAGCTGTGGCTTTTGAAAAATAATTAGCAAATGGACCCCATATGTCATTCATATTTCTCATCTCCCTCTCTCACTGACGAGTGGACCTGCTTGCTGGCCCCTCCTTCTTCCTCCAATCTCCACTGCTCCCATCGGCGGCACGGCAACAACATAGGGCGGCGGTGGCATGGGGTGGCGGTGGTGGGCAGTAGCAGCAGCAACAGGCGGGGTCGGCGAGGTAGGGCGCACACACGGGGCCGGCGGGGCAGGACGCATGCGCGGGGCGGTGCTTGGGCAGTGGGTCGATAGGGCAGGTGAAAGTGCATCTAGGCACTTAATCTATTTTGGTGATTAATGACAATAGAAACTTGGATATGATGCTTTGGATGAGTTGTGCAGGAATAAAATGAAAAGAAAAGAATAGAAATATGAAGTGAAGGTCCTCAATTCTAAATTGTATGGTGGTGGATTCAATTGGAAGAATTAAATTTATTTTCGGTTTGAAACTGAGTATAGGGCCATGTTGGCACTCCTTACGGCCTACAGATAAATCCGCAAGCGGACGGATACCGATGTAGCTTTCACCCGGGAGTATTCCAAGGTATCGATTTCCACGGAGAACGAGAAGTGTACTAATCCTAAACTAAGTTGTCCTAGGTAGATGGTGTGGATGAAATGGAATGGATGAGATGGATGACGACAACAAGGAGAGAAGAGAAGAGGTAAGAGGGTAGAGAGGGTACGGGTCTGATAAAGGTATTCTACCGATTGATTGAGCAGATCAGAGGATACAGATAGATACTTGCTTCGGGACTACAGAGCCTCCGACACAGAGAAAGGGGTGAGAAGGGGTGCCGGTTACCCTGAACCTTGGGTCCTAAGACACCGGAACTAACGTGATGGGCTATGAAGACCGAAAGGGCTGTCACCACCTTACGGCTACCACCTCCGTTGCGACGGGCAGAAACTAAGTTAGCCTCAAGTATAGGCACCACGCCTACACTAGTTGACTAATACTTATCTACTGCAGACAGATAAGCACTCAAGCTAAGCAGCTAGTATACAATTATACTACACAACTAAGCATTGAACGAAGAACCAGCAAGCATATAAAAGTAAGAACTGAATGCTCAATTAATCAGAGAGAGATACAAGAGTTACCAGACAAGACCCGGATGTTCCTCGAAGTGAAGTCGCATCCGTAGAGGTACAGCGGGAAGAGGGGCCGACACTTCGGCTCCTCTACGGGACACTCACCTCTCCTCTCTCCCTATCTCTACTGATACAAGTGGAGAACTAACAGTGCTTCGCCTTCACTCTACTCTTGTGTTGTGTGCTCAAATGAGCAGCTTGGCCCTCTATTTATAGCACTCAATGGTCGATTGAAGTGCAGTAACCGTCAAGGCATCCAGGGAATATGCCCCCTTGATTCGATCGAAGAAGGTCGGTTTTGGCACTCCTTACGACCTACAGATAAATCCGCAAGCGGACGGATACCGATGTAGCTTTCACCCGGGAGTATTCCAAGGTATCGATTTCCACGGGGAACGAGAAGTGTACTAATCCTAAACTAAGCTGTCCTAGGTAGATGGAGTGGAGTGAATGGTATGGATGAGGTGGATGACAACAACAAAGAGAAGAGGAGTGATAGGAGGGTAGAGAGGGTACGAGTCTGGTAGAGGTATTCTACTGATTGATCGAGCAGATCAGAGGATACAGATAGATACTTGCTCCGGGACAAGGGAACCGGTGGACACACAGAAAGGGATGAGAAGGGGTGCCACTATTTCCCAACTGGGGAATCCTACGGACCGGAACTAACGTGATGGGCTACAAAGACTGGAAGGGCTGTCACCACCTTACGGCTACCACCTCCGTTGCGACGGGAATAAACTAAGTTAGTCTCAAGTATAGGCACCACGCCTACACTAGTCAACTAATACTTATCTCCTATAGAAAGATAAGCACCCAAGCTAAGCAACCAGTATACAGTTATACCAATCAACTAAGCATTGAACGAAGAACCAACAAGCATATAAAAGTAAGAACTGAATGCTCAATTAATCAGAGAGAGATACAAGAGTTACCAGACACGACCCGGATGTTACTCGAAGTGAAGCCGCATCCGTAGAGGTACAGTGGGAAGAGGGGCCGACACTTTGGCTCCTCTCCGGGACGCTCACCTCTCCTCTCTCCCTATCTCTACTGATACAAGTGGAGAACTAACACTGCTTCGCCTGCACTCTACTCTTGTGTTGTGTTTGATACAAGGTGTATGCCACTGCTTATATAGGTGTCCTAAGGCGGTTTGGAGTGGAGTAACCGCCAAGGGATCCAGGGGATATTCCCTGTTGATTCGGGCGAAGAGACCGGGTTCGGCCGAACAGGTCGGTTCGGCCGAACCCCTGGATCCACCGCCTTGGCTCTGGACGGCATGGATGCACTCCTGGAGGTGGTTGGTGCATTGGGGGCGGTTCGGCCGAACTGGTGGGTTCGGCCGAACTGGGCTTTCAGCACAGAACGCCCCCCGTGCACCGCCTCTTACTCCTGGACCCCTTGGTCTGGCCTCTGGTGCTTGGGTTTGAGTTGATTCAGCCCAGGATGACGTGTCGGTGCTCCGGGATGTGTTGGCGGTCGTCCACGTGTCGTGTGTTGTCGTTTGGTTGACGTGGACGGCTCCCGCTGGCCTGTACGGCTAAGGGGGGTAACCGGCCGAACGTGTCGTTCGGCCGAATTGGTCATTTCCGACCCCTATAGCACGTATTTGTAGATATTGTACCTGCATAAGAAACACTCACCAAAACTCGTGGATCTTTATTAGAACTAAAACCTAAGTACATGGAATGTTACATAAAGCCTCTTTTATTCCCGAGTATTGGTGGTCGAAGTTGGGTTGTAACGACCGCCAACAAGCTCCCCCAAGCTTAGCTCTTTGCTCGTCCTCGAGCAAAGATAAAAACTTAGGCTCGGTGGATCAGGAGTTGCTACAATGTCATTTCTCTTGCAGGTAACTTTATAAACAACTAGTACTCAAATTTTACTTGAATCACTTAGCAAAGTATTCATTCACTATTTTACCTATGGGGCTTATAGCAAACTCCTTATCTTGGGCGGTTGAAAGGATGAACAGTTTAACTTAGTTTTATTCCACTCTACTCTTTTCAGGATCCTATCTCGGAGTTTTCACCCCTTTTGTGAAAAGATAAGTTGTTCTTCATTGGTTCACTCAATTGCTCAAGTGTATTTGAATCCTCACCAAAGGCTTTGCCTTCTTTTTATCCTAACATCTAATTTGGCTTTTTGTGTGGCTCAGGGACAAAGGATGAAGGCATACAAGCATCTTATATTTTGCTAAGTCAAAGACCGGACCTTAGGAGAATCAAATCACACTCTTAGATCGAGAAGTGCAAGTGTGTGAAATATGCGGAGTGGAATATGTGGAGTGGAATTTGGTGGAACTTCATGGAATGATTCTTCCTCTCCTTTATTTATTTTTTGAGAGCATGGGCTATCTTTTATTCCCTTTTTTTTTGCCATGCCTTTTTGGCATGCTTTTCTTTTTCTCATATTTTTGCCATGCCACTTGGCATGCTTTTCTTTTTCTTTTTGCATAGCCCATGCCTCTACTTCAAAGATATTTGGAGAGGGAATCAGAGAACATGAAGTTTATTTTTGTGGAATGGATGATGGCATGGTTTTGCTAACTCCCAGTGTAGGAATTGCAAGTGAGAGGTGGAGTGCTTGTGAATCTCGATCTTGAAAGCATGAAAGATCCTGCAAAGGTTACAACAATTTGACAAGGCTCACTAAGATGACAAGCAGCATATGGTAGAAAGTTTAGAACTAATCCTATCATATGGCTCTGGTAGGAATTTTTTACCAATGAGGAACTTTGTTTTATTTTTGAAAACATAAACATCCGAGATTTTCACCATACTAAGAGCCGAAATAAAATTCAACCGAAGTCTCACTATATCAATCCCCACAACAACCGAGACTTGGAATAAGGCATATGCTCCCACAAGATTTTCAGGTTCATTTCTACTCATGCCAAATAACTCAAGCATAGTCAAGCAACTAGTTGCAACAAAGTACTAGCAAAATTAATGACATAGCAACCATTCATCATTTCCAAAGTGAGAGCCATATGATTCATTCCATGCATGGTTGAGAGTTAATTTTATTCAAGGGAAGTATTTTCAATTGAATGACCAAAGTACTGAGTAATTCTAAACGTACCTGATGGGGGTGCTCCCCCAAGCTTGGACTCTTCAATGGTAGGGATTCAACCTTGAAAGGTACTGAGTCAGCTGGTCGGCCTGCTCATTCTCGTCCTGCTCCTCCACTGTGCCATGCATGTACTCATGTATCTTTTCGTTAAATAGGGCAATCTCCGGTTGGCTCAAATGCACCAACCGGAGCGACAATTTTATTCTTTCTGCATTCAAATCTGATTTTATTTATTCATCAAGCTAAGGTTGGAAACAAAATGTGTTGGAAGGGAAATAATTAGAGCACCTCCTAAACAATGATTTAAGCAAAGGGAAATTGAATTGGAAAATAAATTGAAACTAATGGTGCTCTAAAAGATACAACTACACGACATCTACTCTATAGATGTATTGTAAAGGTCTAGATGTTACGTGGCTTTGGCGAGCCTCTCTGATTTGGTTGTGAATGCTTGGTACAGGACATTGTTCTTGTCCATCTGCCAAGGCTCGCCTTCAGTGACCTTCTCATCCTGGTTGCTCAACTTCTGGCATGTTTGTGCCAGTTCTTTTTCAGGCTCTTCAACCATGGGTTTCTCTTCTCCCTCCTCCATGGCTTTCTTCATTGGTGGACTTGTCGTACTCATGGAGAGAGAACCATTGGGTGAGGAAAGGTCTTTGGATAAGGATTGGGTGGTCATGGCGGCTGGGAAATGTGAACACTTGGTCGTGTTCGGGAAAGTGATGGAGGATGGTTTCTGACTTGAGATCGACAAGCAGCTTTCCCAACATTTCCTAGCGACTTCGAGACAAGATGGGATAGAGATAGGATCAAGGGTCAAAAAGGACACTCAAGGGGCAACCGAGGGGTCCTTCGGTCGAACCAACATGGTTTGGCCGAATTGTCCTAATTTGCCCAAACTAGAGTGGTCTAGTTTGCCCAAAGTGCTTTAGTGAGTCTATCTCTCTAGTGCCTACCCATCTCATTGACGGTCTTTACAGAGTGTTCTTGATCTTCATGCTGGATGTTCAGCTTGACCACTAGCTTAGGGGTGTTAAGGTGTGGCTATAAAATGCGGCTCCCCCAAGCTTAGATGTTTTCGGGAGTCAATGAGATGGGAGCCCCTTTGACTAGCCCAGGGACGCCAAAGTTAGGAAAGATGTTTTCATGGGTCATTTGCTCAGCGTGCCTAGTGGCTGCGGATTGATAGGGCTTGGCTTCTACCCAGTTAGAGACACTATCTACGGCTAGCAGAATAAACTCGTAGTTCTCTGAGTTAGGGAAAGGACCCATGGGGTTTATTCCCCTTACATCAAAGATTTCTACTGAATATTACTGGTGAGTGGCTTCGCGTCTCTTTCCCGTGTTTCTGGCAGTGTGGGCATCTCTTGCTAAGTTTCTTAGCTTCTCCATATTGCCAGACCTTTATTCTGAACACTCCATAATGTCCTTTAGAAGGTGCTCCATGATATCTCTCCTAGGTTTTATGTGCCTCAGGTGCAGGCATGCATCGTCTGAGTCCATTTTGTATCCAGAAGAGATACGGGTTGTCCCATAGGTGATGTCTGCTGTCATAAACTAATCTTTTCCTATTTTCACCTGATGGGACGTACCTTAACACCATGAAGTCAACTATGGTGGTGTACCACGGCTCTAGTGTTGTGGCCTTGAGGAGCGTATCACCCGGTAAGAAAATCGGTGATGGGAAGATCAAACGGGACTTGTACCCGTGACAAAACCAACGGATGAGTCTTGGGTTCGCATCCTTTTTGGTCAAAAGGTACTTCAAAGCAGCATGGTCCGAATAGACTATGACCTTTGCCCCAACTAGGTAGGACCAGAATTTGTCTATTACAAACACAACTGCTAAGAGTTTCTTTTCCGTGGTTGCGTAATTGAGCTGGGGCCAGTGAGCATAATGCTTCTTGTCCTTGGTTTGGCCCACAACAGCTCCTATGGCAAAATCGCTCATATCACACATGATTTCTAGTGGAATGGTCTAGTCATGGGACTGGATGATGGGAGCGAAACTGAGTGCTTTCTTGAGGGTGTGAAAGGAAGAATGGCACTCTTGATCAGAGACGAGAGGGGTTTCCTTGGCTTAGTGATTGGTTAGCGACCGGGCTATTAGAGAGAAATTTTCGATGAGACACCTATACAGCCTGGTGTGGCCAAGGAACTACGAATCCCTTTTACTCGTAGGAGGCGTAGGCATAGGGTCGTGTTAGGGGGTATGACAAGGGAAGATGATGGTTTCTGGCTTCAAATCTAGTCTTTCCCCGATCAAAGACGAATCTCCGTGACACTTTCCTAGCGACCCCAAGGTAAGATGAGATAGGGATATGATGAGTATGGAGGTTAGGAGTAATCCCTTTGAAGTCTTGAATTGAGTGTCCAAAGACTGACCGATCTTCCTCCAGGACCGTGAAAGTCTGTTGGGTTTCAATGTCAGAGAGCTGGTCACTGATGGTCACTGGAGTGTGTTCATCCTTAAAGAGGGAAGCACACTTCAATCCAGAGGGAAGAGGCTTAGGCTCGATTGGAGGATGAATGTCTTCTTCCTCCATAAGGAATTGGGCATCTTCTTCTAGGAAAGGTTGCTCTAAGTCTATCAAGGATGTTGACATGACCTTCTCTTTTGGATCAGGATCGGGCTCCGCCTCTATAGGTGTGTTCAAGGAATAAGAATACGAGACTGGAACAAGTTCTTCTCCGATCCTAAGCTCTACTAGCTAATGTGGTGATTTCTCTAGGATTTTCATGATTGGCCTACCAATAAAGATGGAATGTGTGGAATCATTGGGTAGGTCAAAGATATGGAAATGTAGGAAAAGTTTAGGGTCGTTAATCTTAACAGGTATAACCCGCAAGATCCCTAAACAGTCGAGGATCCTTCCCGATGTGATCCTTAGATGTTTCAGAGATGATGACCATGGTTCATCGGGGAGTTGAGCTCGCACCAAAGAGCTAGAGACTATGTTGATTCCGAGGCTCGGGTCATACCCGATTTCTTTGTCCATGCCCATAACTTCACAAAAGATTGTTCGGATTCTCTTCGGCATTTTAACGACCTTGGTCGAGGCTTCCGCCTCATCTAGCCATTCCCGACTCTTGATGGTAGAGAGACGGCCTAAGTACTCTCTTTGATATTCTAATGCTTCCTTGTCGGGGAGTGGATCTTTTTGCTCTACACATCGTTCCCGTGGGAAACTTATGGCACAGTCGATGTCATCGAATAGATCATCGTCAAAATCGTAGGGAGTGGTGTAGAGTGGATGATGGTAGTCCAGGCTAGAGTAAGGTTGTGGTTCTTATTGAGCATCGGGTTCTGATGGAATGGAAGAGCTGATAGATTTGGATTGTTGGTGTACAGGCTCTTCAGGTTTATGCTGCTTCTCTTCTTCATCGGGGAGTTCGTCATAGACTCCAGTGTAGGGAGTGTCGTCCAGGATACGCTCCAGGACTATCCTCGCTTCACTGGGAGTCAAATGAAAAAACGACCCTTTTGAAGCAGAGTCCAAAAAAGTGGTGGCTACGGGACAGAGGCCAAGGCTGAAATGTTGGAGAATGATAGGTTCAGATAGGCCTAGGTCTGGTCCGGATGCCAAGATTTGCTTGAAACGAGCCCAGGCAGCTCCTAACGACTCTCCCTCTAATTGCTTAAAGGTAAGAACTTCGATTCGGAGGCTAGCTACCTTGGAGATTGGGAAGAAATTTAGACAGAATTTTTCTCTAAGAGTCTCCCAACTCCCTTCCGTAGTACTGACAGCCAGAGAGTACCATTTCTTCGCTCCTCCTGTTAATGAGAACGGGAATAGCTTCCATTTGAGTGTCTCTTGTGTCATGCCCGCAATGGTCAGGCACGAGCAGAGTTGCTCAAACTCGCGCAAATGCGCGTATGGACTCTCAGCCTTCGTTCCTGAGAACGATTGCTCACGAACCATGGCTATGAAGCCGGGACGCAGCTCATAGCCGGGTGTGGATATGGGGTGTGATGAAGGTGATGGCTCCAAACAATCGCCCTTTGGAGCCGAGTGTTGACGTAAGGTAAGGGTGGAATCCATATGATGGATGATGGTGGGGTACACGGACAACTTGGGTTCGGAATCAGAACAGCTACCGTTCCCCGGCAACGGCGCCAGAAAGCTTGTTGGCACTCCTTACGGCCTACAGATAAATCCGCAAGCGGACGGATACCGATGTAGCTTTCACGCGGGAGTATTCCAAGGTATCGATTTCCACGGGGAATGAGAAGTGTACTAATCCTAAACTAAGTTGTCCCAGGTAGATGGAGTGGAGTGAATGATATGGATGAGGTGGATGACAACAACAAAGAGAAGAGGAGTGATAGGAGGGTAGAGAGGGTACGAGTCTGGTAGAGGTATTCTACTGATTGATCGAGCAGATCAGAGGATACAGATAGATACTTGCTTCGTGACAAGGGAACCGGTGGACACACAGAAAGGAATGAGAAGGGGTGCCACTATTTCCCAACTGGGGAATCCTACGGACCGGAACTAACGTGATGGGCTACAAAGACCGGAAGGGCTGTCACCACCTTATGGCTACCACCTCCGTTGCGACGGGAATAAACTAAGTTAGTCTCAAGTATAGGCACCACGCGTACACTAGTCAACTAATACTTATCTCCTATAGAAAGTTAAGCACCCAAGCTAAGCAACCAGTATACAGTTATACCAATCAACTAAGCATTGAACGAAGAACCAGCAAGCATATAAAAGTAAGAACTGAATGCTCAATTAATCAGAGAGAGATACAAGAGTTACCAGACACGACCCGGATGTTACTCGAAGTGAAGCCGCATCCGTAGAGGTACAGCGGGAAGAGGGGCCGACACTTCGGCTCCTCTCCGGGACGCTCACCTCTCCTCTCTCCCTATCTCTACTGATACAAGTGGAGAACTAACAGTGCTTCACCTGCACTCTACTCTTGTGTTGTGTTTGATACAAGGTGTATGGCACTACTTATATAGGTGTCCTAAGGCGGTTTGGAGTGGAGTAACCGCCAAGGGATCCAGGGGATATTCCCTGTTGATTCGGGTGAAGAGACCGGGTTCGGCCGAATAGGTCGGTTCGGCCGAACCCCTAGATCCACCGCCTTGGCTCTAGACGGCATGGATGCACTCCTGGAGGCGGTTGGTGCATTGGGGGCGGTTCGGCCGAACTGGTGGGTTTGCCCGAACTGGGCTTTCAGCCCAGAATGCCCCCCCGTGCACCGCCTCTTGCTCCTGGACCCCTTGGGCTGGCCTCTGGTGCTTGGGTTTGAGTTGATTCGGCCCAGGATGACGTGTCGGTGCTCCGGGATGTGTTGGCGGTCGTCCACGTGTCGTGTGTTGTCGTTTGGTTGACGTGGACGGCTCCCGCTGGCCTGTACGGCTAAGGGGGGTAACCGGCCGAACGTGTCGTTCGGCCGAATTGGTCATTTCCGACCCCTATAGCACGTATTTGTAGATATTGTACCTGCATAAGCAACACTCACCAAAACTTGTGGAACTTTATTAGAACTAAAACCTAAGTACATGGAATGTTACATAAAGCCTCTTTTATTCCCGAGTATTGGTGGTCGAAGTTGGGTTGTAACGACCGCCAACAGTCGGTTCGGCCGAACCGTCCATCTTGCCGCCTTGGCTCCCAATGGCTCAGATTTGCTTCTGGAGGCGGTTTCTACAGGGGAGTCGGTTCGGCCGAAGGCCTCTGTTCGGCCGAACAGGCCTCAGGGTCCAGGCCCACTCCTCTACACCGCCTCTTCCCTTTGGGTCCCTCCTGGGCCGGCCTGGCTGCTTGGACTTGTGTAGTATGGACCCAGGCTGATGTGTCGGTGCTCTGAAATGAGTTGGCGGGCGTCCTACATGGCTTGCACAGTCGTTGCTTGGTTGTTGTAGATGTGGACGCCTCCCGGCGGCCTGTACGGCTAAGGGGGTAACCGGCCGAACGGGTCGTTCGGCCGATTCAGTCATTTCCAACCCCTATAGCACGTATTTCGCAATGTTGTACCTGCACAAGCGACACTCACCAAAACTCGTGGAACTCCATTAGAAATAAAACCTAAGTACATGGAATGTTGCATAGTCTCTCATTTATTCCCGCGTATTGGTGGTCGAATTTGGGTTGTAACGACCGCCAACAAGCTCCCCCAAGCTTGGCTCTTTGCTCGTCCTCGAGCAAAGATAAAACTTAGGCTCGGTGGATCAGGAGTTGCTACAATGTCATTTCTCTTGCAGGTAACTTTATAAACAACTAGTACTCAAATTTTTACTTGAATTACTAGCAAGGTATAATTCACCATTTTACCTATGGGGCTTATAGCAATTTCCTTATCTTGGGTGGTTGAAAGGATAAATAGGTTAACTTAGGTTTATTCCACTCTACTCTTTTCTGGATCCTATCTCGGCGTTTTTTTCACCCTATTGTTCCTCATTGGCTCACTCAATTGCTCAAGTGTATTTGAATCCTTACCAAAGGCTTTGCCTTCTTTTCATCCTAACATCTAATTTGGCTTTTTGTGTGGCTCAGGGACAAAGGATGAAGGCATACAAGCATCTTGTATTTTGCTAAGTCAAAGATCGGATCTTAGGAAAATCAAATCATACTCTAGAT
This sequence comes from Echinochloa phyllopogon, assembly GCA_033239725.1. Lineage (NCBI taxonomy): Eukaryota > Viridiplantae > Streptophyta > Magnoliopsida > Poales > Poaceae > Echinochloa > Echinochloa phyllopogon. Next base: position 12,322,753 of record BTCW01000015.1, on the reverse strand, counting down.
AGAGAAGTGCAAGTGTGTGGAATATGTGGAGTGGAATATGTGGACTTTCATGGAATGATTCTTCCTCTCCTTGATTTATTTTTCGAGAGCATGGGCTATCTTTTATTCATATTTTTGCCATGCCACTTGGCATTCTTTTCTTTTTCTTTTGCATAGCCCATGCCTCTACTTCAAAGATATTTAGAGAGGGAATCAAAGAGCATGAAATTTTTTATAGAATGGATGATGGCATGGTTTTGCTAACTCCCAGTGTAGGAATTGCAAGTGAGAGGTGGAGTGTATGTGAATCTCGATCTTAGAAGCATGAAAGATTCCTCACTAAGGTCACAACAATTTGACAAAACTCACTAAGATGACAAGCAGCATATGGTAGAAAGTTTAGAACTAATCCTATCATATGGCTCTGGTAGGTATTATGACCAATGAAGAACTTTGTTTTATTTTTGAAAGCATAATCATCCGAGATTTTCACCATACTAAGAGCAGAAATAGAATTCAACCAAAGTATCACTATATCAATCCCCACAACAACCTAGACTTGGAATAAGGCACATGCTCCCACAAGGTTTTCAGGTTCATTTCTACTCATGCCAAATAACTCAAGCATAGTCAAGCAACTAGTTGCAACAAAGTACTAGCAAAATTAATGACAGAGCAACCATTCATCATTTCCAAAGTGAGAGGCATATGATTCATTCCATGCATGGTTGAGAGTTAATTCTATTCAAGGGAAGTATTTTCAATTGAATGACCAAAGTGCTGAGTAATTCGGAACGTACCTGATGGGGGTGCTCCCCCAAGCTTGGACTCTTCACTGGTAGGGATTCAACCTTGAAAGGTACTGAGTCAGCTGGTCGGCCTGCTCGTTCTCGTCCTGTTCCTCCACTGTGTCATGCCTGTACTCATGTATCTTTTCGTTAAACAGGGCAATCTCCGGTTGGTTCAAATGCACCAACCGGAGCGACAATTTTATTCTTTTTGCATTCAACTCTAATTTTATTTATTCTTCGAACTAAAATTTGGAACAAATGATTGGAAGGGAAAATTCAGAGCACCCTAATCATGAATCTAAGCAAAATAAATGAATCACACAATTAACTAATACACCAAACTAAACTGAACTAAACGGTGCTCTATCTAAAGACGGACGGGGTTTAGAGTTCTATGAACTCGACGACATCTAATTCGTCGAGTAGTGGAGGTTCTGGTTCTAGGAAAACCTTCAACCGCTGTCCGTTGACCTTAAAGGTGTTTCCGTCCTCGCTTTGCAAAGTGACGGCCCCATGAGATGCAGCATTGATTACTGTGAATGGGCCGTCCCACTTGCTCCTCAACTTCCCGTGACCAAAAAGTTTGACACGGGAGTTGAAAACGAGGACCTTATCTCCCGGCTTGAACGTCTTGACCTTGATTCTCTTATCATGCCATCTCTTGGTCCGTTCCTTATATAGTCGGGAGCTGTGGTAAGCTCGTTCCCTCATTTCATCTAATTCGGCCAATTGGATCTTCCGCTTGAGGCCGGCAGCTGGAAGGTTCATACCCCACTTCCTAATGGCCCAGTGAGCTTTGAACTCCATCTCTACTGGTAAGTGGCAGGTCTTGCCATATACTAGCTGATATGGGGTCATGCCTATGGGCGTCTTATAGGCCGTACGATATGCCAGAGTGCATCCGGGAGTTTATCCTTCCATTGCTTACCCATCTCATTTACGGTCTTCTGCAGAATATTTTTGATTTGTTTGTTTGATGTTTCTGTTTGACCGCTAGTCTGAGGGTGATAGGGTGTAGCAACATTATGCTGCACCCCTAGACTTGAAAGATACTTACGGAAGGCTGAATCGATGAAATGGGATCCGCCATCACTAATGACTATCCTAGGAACGCCGAAACGCGGAAAGATGTACTCATGAAACATTCGTCTCGCGTTCCTAGAATCGGCGGCTACACAAGGTAGAGCTTCCACCCACTTAGAGACATAGTCTACTGCCACTAGGATGAACTGGCAACCCTCGGAAATTGGGAAGGGACCCATGAAGTCCACTGCCCAAACATCGAAAATTTCTACTTGGAGATTGCTAGTGAGTGGCATCGCGTCTCTAGTGTTAATGTTTCCGTGTTTCTGACAGCGGGGGCATCGCATGACGAATGCTCTTGCATCTTCGTACATGTTGGGCCAATAAAATCCGCTATGCCAGACTTTAGCATTGGTCCGGAATGCACCGTAGTGTCCTCCGTAAGGAGCTGCGTGGCACCTCTCTAGGATTTTATATGCCTCATGTGCAGGGATGCACCTTCTGAGGAGTCCGTCACTACATATCCGGAAGACGTACGGGTCGTCCCAGAGATGGAGTCGGCTCTCATAAGCTAATCTCTTCTTATTTTCTCCAGGAGGGACATACCCCGTGACCATGAAGTTTACTATGTTAGCGTACCACGGATCGCCAGTGGTGACCTTAAGGAGCGTGTCATCCCGCAAGTAATCGTCGATCGGAAGATCAGATGGTACTTCCATTCGGGACAGGTGGTCAGCCACTTAGTTCTCTACTCCCTTCTTATCTCTTATCTCGATGTCGAACTCCTGGAGTAGCAGAACCCAGCGGATGAGTCTCGGCTTTGCATCCTTTGTAACACCCTAAAAATGCCTATTTTAAAAAAAATTAGTAATTAAATTGCTTTTATTTAATTTAATGCTCATATTTATCTAAGGAAAATAAATTATTTATGAGAAATAAAATTAAATATAAGGTTAGAAACATTTTTGTTGCATTCATGCTGTCTGCATTGAGTTTTGTTTGCGTGCGGTTCAATTGGAATTTAAATTCTGTTTAAATTCGAATTTGAATCGTTGTGTTTGGAGCTCTGGAAAAGTTTCAGCGGCCCGAGTTCACTTTCTCCCCCTGAACTTTTTCCCCGGCCGAATTTGCCCCTCCAACTTTTCTCTCCAGCCGGCCCAGCCCCTTCCCCTTTCCCGTTTTCGCAGTGGCCCGCCTCCCCTTTCTCCGCTTTCGGCCCGGCCCGGCGGCCTGCTCCGCCCCGCGCCGGCCTGCTCGCGCTCCCGCCCCCGCAGCAGCCCGCTCCGCTCGCCATTGGCCCAGTCCGGCCCAGCAGCCCAACGCAGCGCTCCCTGTTTTCCTTCCCCAGTGCGGCCCAGCAGCCAGGCCGGCCCGCCTACGCCCGCAGCCGCTGACCGAGCGGACCCACAGGTCAGACTCGTCTCCCTCCTCGCTTCGGTGTCCGACCCGGACATGGCACCGGAGTCCGGTCCGGCCACAGCGCGCACGCCGAGGACCCCCGGACTCTCCTCGGCCGCCCTTCAAATAGCCGCCGCCCCCTCAATCCCAATCCCCACCCACGCGCCGCCAATCCCTTCGCCACCCGAGCTCGCATCGCCGCCACCGCTTCCGAACTCGCCGCCGCCATCGATCCGCCGGTGCAGCGCCGCTCCGCCGCCATCGACCGCCGGGGAAGCTTCTCTAGCCGGTAAGGAGCCTCTCGACCCCCGCCTTGCCCTCTCTCCCCCTCTGTCACATGCCCGCCGCCGTCACCCGAGCGCCGCCGTCACCCGAGCGCCGCCGCCGCCATCGCGCGTCGCGAGCCCGCTACGCCGCGTTTCCCTCCTCCAGAACCCCCTAGCTAGGTTCGCCTCTTCCTCCTGAAGCCGTAGCTGCCCTTCAATCCCCAAGCCGTGCCCCGTAGAGCGATCGCCGCCCTTCGCCGGAGGACCGCCGTCGCTGTTCGTCGCTGCCAGGCCGCGCCGCCGCTCTTCGCTTCCCCACGACCTCCTAGATGTGTTCGTCTCACTTCTCTGAAGCCGTAGGAGCAAACCGCATCCCAAACCGAGCACCCCAGCTCGTTTTCGAGCGTCGCCGGCGAAGCGCCGCCGCCGCTGCCCAGCGCCGCCGCCGTCAGCCATCGCCGCCGACGACCCCCTCCCCTTGATCCAATCTCAGCCGCCCGATCCAAATCCGACGGCACAGATTTAATTGAGCTCGAGTCAACCCGAGTCAATACCGGTCAAACCCAGTCAGTCGAGCCGCAATTGCAAAAGAGCCCCTCCACTATTTCAAAATTAACCCGCGGTCCAAGTCTATTCAAAAATAATTAGAATTAGGTCCTAATTTTTACAGAAAACCCCCTGCCTTATTTAAAAATAGTACCCGAGGTCCTGTTTAAGTTATTTTACGCTTTAGCCCTCCTGTTTTTATATAAAATTATGGTTTAGCCCCTAAGTTTTTGCAAATAAGCCCCTGGAACTTTTAAAACTTTGCCAGCAAGTCCCCGAACCTTAGAAAAGCCATATCTTTCTCGTTTTAGCTCCGATTTGAGTGATTTTCGCGCTCACGTGTTCATAGCGAAGCGTAGATTAGTTTCTAAGCCTTCTTTTGTTCTGTTTTTACTGTATGGTGTACTGTTCTAATAGATTAATATTGTTTGCATGTACTGGCTTGTATGGATGCTTGTGTGTTGATGTATGAGTCCAGTCGGTGAGCCGTACGCGTTTGAGTTCGAGGGTTACGAGGAGCAGGACCAACAGCAGCAGCAGGAGCAGCAACAGCAGTTTGACGAAGGCAAGTACAGCACGGACAATCCTTGCTACCTAAACACACCTTTACATTAATTACTGCATATGCATGTGTCTAAATTGTTGTCCTATTAAGGTTAATCCTAGTTTTGTTTATCCTATACCTTGAATTCCTTGGGTTATTGCATTTGGGTAGACCTTTGCTAAGCGCAGCTGCTATCACCAATGTTTAACTGCTAATCTTGACTTAATGGTTCACTTCAACGTTAATGTTAAAATTTGCTTTTTAGCAACATGGATCAGGGAGCTAGGGCGTATGCTTCATGCTTGGTCCTAGTGTCTCTCCGTAAGGACTGGTTCTTAAAGCGGCAACCCAGGAACCTGTCACCACCGCTGGAACTATAATGGCTCTGGTCTTGGACAAGTAACATGTACGGCTCTAGCTTGACAGTAGTTACCGACGGGCCGACGGCGTTATGGGAAGCATGGGTGAGAGTATGGTTTGATCCACCGAGGACGGAGTATCCGTTGGCTATGTCCCTGTGAGGCACAATCCCGTGTTGGGAGCTTCCGTATGGCGGGGGTTCCACACGTTGCGCTATTTATTTCGTTGTTGTTATTCTTTTCCGCGCTTGGACGCCATTGACCCCCTCGTGTTGCGACATGGGCGTCAGTCAATCTCGGTGCCTTGGGTCATGCTGCCTAGGTTGTACCATAATGGCTACTGTTTCGTTAGGGTGTCTTGTGAAAAGCCTCGTAGCGTCCCTATGCAGTCACACCTCAGAAGTGTTGATGTGCGTGGTTGGGTGCAAAGTTCCTTTGAACTTTTACGCGACTGGTGGGTAAAGGGCGAAACCTCTGCAGAGTGTATAATCTATCATGATAGCCTTGCTCAAGGTCAAGAGCGGCCTGGATCCTTTTTGATTAGAAGATGATGCTTATTATTGTTTAATGTTCACTTCTACTATATTAATTGGGTTGCAACTGGGATTCACTTAATTGTAGTAATCTTGGTTTATGTTAAAATGAATCAACTAAAATTGTTAATGCAGTACAGCCGTGTCAAGCCCTTCTTTTAAGCCTTCATTATCCGTGTTGTATTTGCTAAGTAAGACATTTACTTACACTTGCTATTCAACAAAATCCCGGATGGGTAGCAGATGGATTAGATGGTACTGCTGCTGTTGAATTTCCTGAGGATCTGCCATTCTACTAGCTGTGCTCAACCAGTCAGTGTCCCTGTGGTTATGGTTATCAGCTTCGTCTTCGTCTTCGCTTAGAGAGAGTTAATAAGGAGTCTTCCGCTGTTTTATTTAGTTATTTGAGTCAAACTCTGATGTAAAACCATTTTATTCGAGCATATGTACTCTGTTTATCATATTTGTTAACTATATGTGTTCTGTGGACTTCCTGGGCACACATATAGTAGCATTCGGGTTTCTGTGTAAATCTGGGTGTGACATCCTTCTTGGTCAGAAGGTACTTCAGAGCAGCGTGATCTGAATAGACTATGACCTTGGCCCCGACTAGGTAGGACCGGAATTTGTCTATAGCAAATACGACCGCTAAGAGTTCCTTTTCCGTGGTCGCGTAGTTGAGCTGAGGGCCGGTGAGCGTTTTGCTAGCATATGAGATAGCATAGTGCTTCTTGTCCTTAGTTTGGCCCAGCACAGCTCCTACGGCATAGTCGCTTGCATCACACATGATTTCAAATGGGATGCTTCAGTCGGGAGGCTGGATAATGGGAGCGGAAATGAGTGCCTTCTTGAGGGTGTGAAAAGCGGCGTAACACTCCTCATTGAAAATGAAGGGGGCATCTTTGGCTAAAAGATTGGTCAAGGGCCGAGATATCTGGGAAAAGTTTTTGTTGAAGCGCCTATAGAATCCGGCATGACCAAGGAAGCTTCGGATTCCCTTAACGTTTGTGGGAGGTGGAAGTTGCTCAATCACTTCTATTTTTGCCCTGTCTACCTCGATTCCACGTTCCGACACCCGATGTCCTAAGACAATACCCTCTCGCACCATAAAATGGCACTTTTCCCAGTTCAAAATGAGGTGCTTCTCTCTACACCTCTAGAGGACCTTGTCCAGATTTTTCAGACACTCGGTGAAGGTCCTTCCATAAACTGAGAAATCGTCCATGAACACTTCCATAATCTCCTCAATCATGTCAGAGAAGATGGACATCATGCAACGTTGGAAAGAGGCAGGTGCGTTACACAACCCAAAGGACATACGCCGATAGGCATACGTCCCATAAGGGCATGTGAACGTGGTTTTACTCTGGTCTTCAGGATGGATTGGGATTTGGTGATATCCAGAGTAGCCATCAAGGAAACAGAAGAAGGAGTGTTTGGCTAGCCGTTCAAGCATCTCGTCTATGAACGGAAGAGGGAAATGGTCTTTCTTGGTGGCTTTGTTGAGTTTACGATAATCTATGCACATACGCCACCCGGTAACAGTGCGCTGAGGAATGAGCTCATTCTTGTCATTGCGCACTACCGTCATTCCTCCCTTCTTTGGAACGACTTGGACGGGACTAACCCACTCGCTATTGGGAACTGGGTAGACGATCCCAGCATGAAGGAGCTTGAGAACTTCCTTTTTCACGACCTCTCTCATGGCATTGTTCAGCCATCTTTGAGGTTCCCGAGACGGCATTGCTTCAGAATCGATCGGGATGCGATGAGTACAAAGATTTGGGCTAATCCCTTTCAGGTCTTGGAGAGAATATCCTAAGACCGATCGATTCTTCTCCAGGACAGTGATGAGTTGTTGGGTTTCTAGTTCAGAGAGCTTATCACTGATGATCACTGGAGTTTGCTTATCTCCAAAGGGGAAAGCATACCTAAGTCCAGGTGGAAGTGGTTTGAGCTCGATTGGGGATGGTTTTGGAGTTTCATTTGTGTCAAGCTCAATCGGAGGATGTGTTTCCTCTTCTTCCGAGAAAAACGGGAGATCTTCTTCTGGAATAGGCTGCTCTAGGTCTAATAGGTGAGCTGACCTAACTTCCTCTAATGGGTCAGGATCGGGGTCTGCCTCTAATGGGGTGTTCAAGGATTGAGAATAGGAGACAGGGATGAGTTCTTTGCCGATCCTGAGCTCTACTAGCTGATTTGTTGGTGCCTTTTCCAATATCTTCTGGATTGGTCTACCTATGAAGATGGGATGTGTGGTGTCGCTGGGTAGGTCAAAGATATGGAAATCCATGAAGAGTTCAGGGTCGTTAATCTTAACGGGTGTGACCCGCAAGATCCCCAAACAATCCAGGATTCTTCCTGAAGTGAATTTTAGTCATTTTTGAGAAAATGACCAAGGTACACCAGGGAGTTGGTTGTGCACCAATGAGCTAGAGATTATGTTGATCCCGAGGCTCGGGTCATACCCAATTTCTTTGTCTTTGCCCAGGACCTCACAGTATATCCTTTGAATCTTTCTGGGCATCTTGACGACCTCGGTTGAGGCTTCGGCCTGTTCTAGCCACTCCCGACTCATGATAGCAGAGAGACGTCCAAGGTATTCTCTCTGGTATTCGAGTTCTTCCTTGTCGGGGGCTTGATCTATGGGCTCTACACGGTGTTCTCGAGGGAAACTCGTTACACTCCCGATGTCATCGAATAGATCATCGTCAAAATCATAGGGAGTGGTGTAGAGTGAATCATAGTAGTCTGGGCTAGGATATGGTTGTGGTTCAAAATGAGCTTCAGGTTCTGATGGACTGGACAAGCTAATGGATTTGGATTGGACTGGTATTGGCTTTTTAGGTTCAGGTTCAGGCTTCTTCTCTTCTTCATCGGGGAGTTCATCATAGATTCCAGTGTAGGGGGTGTTGTCTAGGATACGGTCCAGGACTACCCTCGCTTCACTAGGGACCAAATGAAAGAACGACCCTCCAGAAGCAGAGTCCAAGAAAGTGGTGGCTACGGGACAGAGGCCAAGGCTGAAGTGTTGTAAAACAACAGGTTCTGGTAGGCTTAGGTCTGGTCCTGAGGCCAGTATTTGCTTGAAACGAGCCCAGGCAGCTCCTAACGATTCTCCCTTTAATTGCTTAAAGTTAATGATTTCCGCTCGGAGACTGGCTACCTTGGAGACTGGGAAGAAGTTTAGGCAGAATTTTTCCTTGAGAACTTCCCAGCTCCCGTCCATAGTACTGATAGCCAGAGAGTACCATTTCTTTGCTCCTCCCGCTAGTGAAAACGGGAATAGCTTCCATTTGAGTGTCTCTTGTGTCATGCCCGCAATGGTCAGGCATGAGCAGAGTTGCTCAAACTCGCGCAAATGCGCGTGTGGACTCTCGACCTTCGTTCCTGAGAACGATTGCTCACGAACCATGGCTATGAAGCCGGGACGTAGCTCATAGCCGGGTGTGGATAGGGATGTGATGATGGTGGTGGCTCCAAACAATCGCCCGTTGGAGCCGAGTGTTGGCATAAGGTAAGAGTGGGATCCATATGGATGGTGGATGGTGGTGGGATACACGGACAACTTGGGATCGGAATCAGAACAGCTACCGTTCCCCGGCAACGGCGCCAGAAAGCTTGTTGGCACTCCTTACGGCCTACAGATAAATCCGCAAGCGGACGGATACCGATGTAGCTTTCACCCGGGAGTATTCCAAGGTATCATTTTCCACGGAGAACGAGAAGTGTACTAATCCTAAACTAAGTTGTCCTAGGTAGATGGTGTGGATGAAATGGAATGGATGAGATGGATGACGACAACAAGGAGAGAAGAGAAGAGGTAAGAGGGTAGAGAGGGTGCGGGTGTGATAAAGGTATTCTACCGATTGATTGAGCAGATCAGAGGATACAGATAGATACTTGCTTCGGGACTACAGAGCCTCCGACACACAGAAAGGGGTGAGAAGGGGTGCCGGTTACCCTGAACCTTGGGTCCTAAGACACCGGAACTAACGTGATGGGCTACGAAGACCGAAAGGGCTGTCACCACCTTACGGCTACCACCTCCGTTGCGACGGGCAGAAACTAAGTTAGCCTCAAGTATAGGCACCACGCCTACACTAGTTGACTAATACTTATCTACTGCAGACAGATAAGCACTCAAGCTAAGCAGCTAGTATACAATTATACTACACAACTAAGCATTGAACGAAGAACCAGCAAGCATATAAAAGTAAGAACTGAATGCTCAATTAATCAGAGAGAGATACAAGAGTTACCAGACAAGACCCGGATGTTACTCGAAGTGAAGTCGCATCCGTAGAGGTACAGCGGGAAGAGGGGCCGACACTTCGGCTCCTCTCCGGGATGCTCACCTCTCCTCTCTCCCTATCTCTACTGATACAAGTGGAGAACTAACAGTGCTTCACCTGCACTCTACTCTTGTGTTGTGTGCTCAAATGAGCAGCTTGGCCCTCTATTTATAGCACTCAATGGTCGGTTGAAGTGGAGTAACCGTCAAGGCATCCAGGGAATATCCCCCCTTGATTCGGGCGAAGAAGGTCGGTTCGGCCGAACCGACCTGTTCGGCCGAACCGTCCATCTTGCCGCCTTGGCTCCCAATGGCTCAGATTTGCTTCTGGAGGCGGTTTCTGCAGGGGAGTCGGTTCGGCTGAAGGCCTCTGTTCGGCCGAACAGGCCTCAGGGTCCAGGCCCACTCCTCTGCACCGCCTCTGCCCTTTGGGTCCCTCCTGGGCCGGCCTAGCTGCTTGGACTTGTGTAGTATGGACCCAGGCTGATGTGTCGGTGCTCCGAAATGAGTTGGAGGGCGTCCTACGTGGCTTGCACAGTCGTTGCTTGGTTGTTGTAGACGTGGACGGCTCCCGGCGGCCTGTACGGCTAAGGGGGGTAACCGGCCGAACGGGTCGTTCGGCCGATTCAGTCATTTCTGACCCCTATAGCACGTATTTCGCAATGTTGTACATGCACAAGCGACACTCACCAAAACTCGTGGAACTCCATTAGAAATAAAACCTAAGTACATGGAATGTTGCATAGTCTCTCATTTATTCCCGCGTATTGGTGGTCGAATTTGGGTTGTAACGACCGCCAACTGGCCACCTTACTATCAAGGGGGACATGATCGATAAATCCTAGTTGTCAAAGTGCTATGCTTGAGATGAAAATCCCCATAAGAGACACACATAGTCACATTCGCAGTTTTCTGGTTGGTCGGAACTTAGGCCGGAAGATCCGACCAGAACTTCCGGCCCGCTCGGTCTCGGGTTATTTCCCATCGGAAGATCCAGAATTTGCTTCGGAACTTCCATCGAAAGATCCTACACTATGTCAGATCTTCCGAGACTTAGCCATTTTTCAGCCCTTGGGAGTACCTATATGCATGTTTCGACCCCTGGCCGGAAGATCCGACCGGAAGTTCCGACCGGCTCGGTTTTGGTTTATTCCTGACTGGAAGATCCAGCGCTAGTCGGAAGATCTGACACCACGTTGGAAGATCCGATGCCTGGAACTTTTCTGGAGTTTTCTAACACTGATCTGTCATTGTCTGAAAGATCCGACACATGGTCAGAAGATCCGATACCCCTTCGCAGAACTCATAACGGTCATATTTTGGGGGGTTGGTATATATACCCCTTCACCCCCCCCCCCCTTATTCATTGCTGCTGCTCCACATGACCTAACACACCACTTGAGCATTCATTTCACTCCTCTACTCCCTCCCAAGCTTGATTTGTGCAAGGATTCACCTAGGGTTTGAGTGAGAGAGAAGATTGGTGGTGTGAAGCTAGTGCTAACTTTGAGCCCTCATTTGTTCATCTCTTGAAGCACTTGAAGCAACTTTGATTTGTCAATTTGTGTTTGTTACTCTTGGAGCCTTGCTCCTAGATGGTTAGAGGTGCTGGTGAGCTCCTATTCATTTGTAGTTTGAGCCCCGGAAGCTTGTATTACCCCTCTCTTTGTGAGAGCAAATAGTAAGTAGCTCGATCATCCTTTGTGGTTGATTGAGAGAGACTTGGGGCTAGTGTGACAGCCCGGCTCTTTGTGAGCATCTCAACGGAGACGTAGCTCGATTGTTATTCTTGCTCGATTTGCTCCGATCTACTTGCTAGCTACTATTCGTGTGTGTTGATCATATCTAGAAGGTTCTCTACATCATTTGTCATCTTTGTATTCAAGTAGAATCATCAAAAGGTCTGTAGATTTCAAATCACGAAGTAAGTTTTATTCCCTGTCGGAAGATCCTACACAGTGTCGGATCATCCGACACCTGACAGTTTTTCAAAGAAATTTTATAGAATTTTATTACAAGCCTATTCACCCCCGTAGGCCTAGTGTTGGTCCTTTCAATTGGTATCAGAGCCTAATACCTTGATTAAGGCTTAACCGCTAAGGGAAAAACACTATGGCCACTTCGGGGGAGAACTCCGGTGTCGGTGCTTCCGCCCTCAAAGAAGATCCTCTGTTGATCGTTGACACAAGCTCAAGCAATGGCGATCTTGCGATAAGCGATGTCGATGAAAGCTTGAATGAAGAAGAAAAGAAGAAGAAGAGAAGAGAGAAGATGAAGAAGAAGATTCAAGAGAAAGCCGAGAAGAAGGCTAAAAAACTTCTCAAGAAGAAGTTGAAAGAAAAACACGTTCTTGAAGGACTCCACTCCATGTCTCACACATATGAGACTACATCTTCCAACAAATCTCTTGATCCTACTAGTCTTAATTTCTCATCGGTTCCTATGGGCAAAGTACCCAAAGTCAATGGGCTTGACTATGCTCATTGGAGCGATGACATGAAAATGTATTTGCATGGTCTTCACCTATCTCTTTGGACTATTGTGAATATAGGTGTTGACAAGAATGCCAAGCCAAGTCATGAACAAGAACATGACTTCTTCTGCAATGCTCAAGCCGTGATGGTACTTAGAAGTGCTCTAAGTCCCTATGAGTACAACAAGATTAGAGGAATTAAGGTTGCAAAGGACCTATGGGACACTCTTCAATTGTCTCATGAAGGGATGGAAGTGGTCAAGGAGGGCAAGATTGATCTACTTCAAGGAGAACTTGAAGCCTTCGTCATGAAGAAGGATGAAACTCTACAAGAGATGTACGATCGGTTGAAGCTTCTTGTCACGGAGATTCGCATGCTTGGTAGCAAGGATTGGGATGAGCACAAAGTGACCAAGAAGATGCTTAGAGCTTATGCTCCGAAGAACCCGATGCTTGCCACTATGATTAGAGACAAGAGCAAGTTCAAGAAAATGCTACCTATGGAGTTGTTCAACACGTTGCAATATCATGAGATGAACAACTTGGACGTAGCCAAGTCAATGGAGTCAAATGAAGTCAAGATCATAGCCCTCAAGGCCGAACCAAGCAAAAAGATTGAGACAAATGAAAAGCCTTCTCAATCCAGGAAGAAGGAAGACTCAAGTGAAAATGATAGCACCGATGAAGAAACCACTATGATGGTGGAGAACTTCAAGAGGTTCATAAAGACCAAGGGTGACAAGGGGTCATTCTCTCAAAGAAGAAGCTATGAGTGTGGGGAGAAAGGGCATTACATTGCCGATTGTCCTCGCAAGAAGAATGACAAAGAAGACAAGAAGTCAAAAGACAAGAACTTTGATAAGGAGAAGAGGTACAAGGAGAAGAGTCAAGAGTACAAGAAGAAGTTTAGAAGTGCTCATGTTGGTCAAGGGTGGGATTCTTCTAGTGATAACTCCGATGATGAAGAAGTGGCAACTTTTGCCATTCAAGCCCCTACACCAACACCTAGACTCTTCAACAACTATCAAGATAGTGATGATGAAGCTCCCATGTGCCTCATGGCCCAAGGGACAAAGGTATTAAACATCACCCCATCCCTCTCATCCACCATCTTGACATCTAGGAATATAGAAAATGACCTAGTTGAAGAGGAAGCCGAACATGAAAAGAACATGACAAAGAAGTTTGGCAAAGAAGACTACAAACAAATTAAAAAATTAGTATAGAAATTGGAGAAAAGGAAAGAGTCTCTTGATAGGCAAGAAGAATTTCTCATCCTTGAAAAGGAGAGAAACCTTGCTCTTGAAGAAACTTTAGTTGAGAAGATCAAGGTTGAGAAATTGACAAGGGACTTGTCACTTGCCAATGACTCACTTGAGAAGATGTCTAAGGAATTGTCCATGGCAAATGACTCTCTAGCCAACCTAAAGAATGCACAAAGTGAACTTCAAGAAAGGCATTCAAGCCTAGAGGTCAAATACAAAAACCTAGAAGCTAACTTTAGCACTCTTTGAGAAAGTACCAAGGTTGACTCTAAGATCCTATAAGTTCCAATGTCTCTACTAGTGAAGGTTGCTCAAGATGCTATAAGTTTGATGTAAATGCTTGTGCTACTAAGCATTCCAAGCTAGAAGAGAGAGTCAAAGTTAAAGATTTTAAGATTCAAGAATTGACCAAGGCAATTGGCAAAGACAAGGCAAAAGGTAAGAGTGAATTTGAGACCCATCCGGCATATAAAGCCGAAAGATATCCTAGTATCAAGGATGGGCTTGGATTCACTAGAGGAGGAAAGGCAAATGGCACTAGGATGTTGAGAGGTCATGAACTGCTAAGGTTCACCAAGAGTGCAAACCTTGGAGACTTGATGAACATTGCTCATGGTGTGATGATAAACACCATTGAAGACAAGCCTTCGGTTGAGGGAATTAGCAATGGTGCCAAGAACTCAACCAAGATCAAGAAAGAAGAAAAGATCATTGAGCATAAGCCATCTCCCAACTATACCATTGACTACACGGTTGTGTGGGATCACAATGGGAAGATGGTGGTGAAGTATGTGGGTGCTCATGCAAAGAAAATGATGAGAAGTGTTTGGGTGCCTAAGATTTCTAAAGCTAACACTCAAGGACCCAATCTCTTTTGGGTACCTAAATTCAAGGCTTAAACTTGTTTTGTAGGCATATTCCTCCGGTGGACCTTCATGGTTGCTTGATAGTGGATGTTCAAATCATATGACCGGAGAGAAGAATATGTTTGCCAAGTTGGAAGTATATGACTCACTCATAGAAAAGATTACTTTCGGTGACAATAATCATGGTGATGTAGTAGGACAAGGTGAAGTTGCTATCTCAAATGACTCATCTCTTTCCAATGTTTATCTAGTTGATTCTTGGGATACAATTTGTTGTCGGTCTCACACCTTTGTGAGAAAGGCTACAATTGTCTCTTTACAATTGAGGGTGTGAACGTTCTTAGAAGAGAGGATTCCTCTATTGCTTTTACGGGTCAACTTAAGGGAAAGCTTTACTTGGTTGATTTCACAACCACTAAAGTGGAACCGAAGACTTGTTAGTGGCAAAATCTAGCTTGGGTTGGCTTTGGCATCGCCGGCTAGCCCATGTTGGCATGAGGAACTTGGCCAAACTTCAAAAGGATGAACACATTCTAGGACTAAAAAATGTTGTCTTTGAGAAAGATAGGTTATGTAGCGCTTGTCAAGCCGGAAAGCAAGTTGGTGCCCCCCATCTACCCACAAACATATTGACTAGATCAAGACCCTTGAAGTTGCTTCACATTGATTATTTGGGCCAATTGCATATATTAGTATTGGTGGAAACAAGTATGGACTTGTCATTGTAGATGATTTCTCTCAGTTTACATGGGTTTTCTTTCTACAAGACAAGAGTTAAGATCAAGGGGTTATCAAGAAGTTCATTAGAAGAGCTCAAAATGAGTTTGAATTAAAAGACAAGAGAATAAGAAGTGACAATGGGACGGAGTTCAAGAATCTCAACGTTGAGGAGTTTCTTGATGAAGAAGGCATCAAGCATGAGCTCTCTGCTCCATATACACCTCAACAAAATGGCATTGTTGAGAGGAAGAACCGGACCTTGATTGAGATGGCAAGAAAAATGCTTGATGAATACAAGACTCCGGATATCTTTTGAGCCGAGGTGATCAACACGGCTTGCCATGCCACCAATTGCCTCTATCTTCAAAAATATTTGGGCAAGACTCCGTATGAGATCCTCACCGATAACAAACCTAAGGTGCATTACTTTCGAGTCTTTGGTTGCAAGTGTTACATTCTTAACAAGAGGACCAAAAGCTCAAAGTTTGCACCAAAGGTTGATGAAGGTTTTCTACTTGGTTATGGTACTAACGAACACGCCTATCGTGTCTTCAACAAAACCACCGGTTGTGTTGAGGTCACGGTAGATGTGAAATTTGATGAATCAAACGGCTCTCAAGTAGAGCAAGTTGAAAATGATCTTGTAGATGATGAAGAACCTCCTAGCCAATCCATCATGAGAATGGGAGAAGTGAGGCCTCGCGAAGTTTAAGTTGAAGATCAAGAGTTAGCCCAAGCTCCGGAAATCAATTTTAATAGTGATCCATCATCATCGACAAGAGTTGAACCACCAAGTTCCCTTCAAGATCAAGTTCAAGCTCTTGGTGACGATCATGATCATGGCAATGATCAAGGGGGAGTTCAAATTGATGATACTCAAAATGATGTATCTCATGTTGAAGATAATGATGATGGTCCTATTCAACGTCAATCAACATTTCCTCACCCAAGAGTTCATCAAAGTGTCCAACGGTATCATCCCGTTGATAATATACTTGGGAGCATCCAAAGAGGGGTAACTACTCGTTCACGTTTAGCAAATTTTTGTGAATTTTACTCGTTTGTTTCCTCTTTGGAACCTCTCAAGGTGGAAGATGCTCTTGGAGATGCGGATTAGGTCATTGCTATTCAAGAAGAATTGAACAATTTAACAAGAAATGAAGTTTGGGAGTTGGTCCCAAGGCCCAAGCAAAATGTGATTGGCACTAAGTGGGTGTTCCAGAAAAAGCAAGATGAAAATGGCATTGTCACAACAAACAAAGCTAGATTGGTTGCTCAAGGCTTTACTCAAATTGAAGGTCTAGACTTTGGTGAAACATATGCTCCGGTGGCAAGGCTTGAATCCATTCGTATTCTCTTAGCCTATGCTGCTCATCATGACTTCAAGCTCCATCAAATGGATGTGAAGAGTGCTTTCTGGAATGGGCCACTCTCCGAGGTTGTATATGTGGAGCAACCACCGGGTTTTGAAGATCCCAAGCATCCCAACTACGTCTACAAACTCTATAAGGCGCTCTATGGGCTCAAGCAAGCTCCTAGAGCATGGTATGAATGCCTTAGGGAATTTCTTCTTAAAAATGGTTTTGTGGTAGGAAAAGCCGATTCAACTCTCTTTACTCAAAAAGTAGACAATGATTTATTTGTGTGTCAAATATATGTTGATGACATCATCTTTAGTTCTACTGACGACAAATTTGTGAAGAATTTAGTAGGATCATGACAAAGAGATTTGAGATGTCCATGATGGGTGAATTGAAATTCTTTATTAGTTTTCAAATCAAGCAATTGAAGCATGGGACCTTCATACGTCAAACTAAATATACAAATGATATGCTCAAGAAGTTTGACATGGCCAATGCTAAGCCTATCAAAACTCCAATGCCGGTGAATGGCCATCTCGATCTTAATGAAGATGGAAAATCGGTAGATCAAAAGGTATATCGCTCCATGATTGGTTCTTTGCTTTACCTTTGTGCATCTAGGCCGGATATTATGCTTAGTGTGTGCATGTGTGCAAGATTTCAAGCCAATCCTAACGAATGTCATTTAATGGCTATTAAATGAATTTTTAGATATTTAGTACATACTCCAAACCTTGGCTTGTGGTATCCCAAGGGCTCCACTTTTGATTTACTTGGCTACTCCGATTCAGATTATGCCAGTTGCAAGGTAGATTGAGGGACTTGCCAATTTCTTGGTCGGTCCTTGGTGTCTTGGAGCTCTAAGAAACAAAATTCCGTTGCGCTATCCACCGCCGAGGCCGAGTATGTTGCAACCGGTGCTTGTTGTGCTCAACTACTATGGATGATGCAAACATTGAGTGACTTTGGTTGTGAGTTCAAACATATTCCACTCTTGTGTGATAATGAGAGTGCCATCAAATTAGCCAACAACCCAGTCCAACACTCAATAACCAAGCACATTGCCATAAGACATCATTTCCTTAGAGATCATGAAGCCAAAGGAGATATCGCCCTAAGCCATGTAGGAACCGATAAACAACTAGCCGATATCTTCACCAAGCCTCTCGATGAGCAAAGGTTTTGTACTTTGAGGAGTGAGCTAAATATCTTGGATTCTCGTAACTTGGCTTGACTTATTGCATACACAATTGTTTGTTGCCTAGACTCGAAGAAAAAACATTTTATCTTTTTTGTGTGAGTTTTTCAAAAATATTTGATCTTGTGATCGTTGGATCATTCCTTGTCTCAAATTGATCATAGCTATGTAATGTTGATTGTTGCTGATCAGTCTTGAGACAAGTGTCTTACATGTCCATAGGCTATTTCACTCAAATCCTTCCATCAAATCTCGTCATGAAAAATTCTAATAAAAATTTGTTTTTCTCTGCCCCGGATCTTCCGACACACCTTCGGATCTTACCCCACGAAGTTCCGAGCGGCTCTGTCTCGATTTTCTCTCTCTAACCAGCCTTCGGATCTTCCGGACCGTCGGATCTTCCGACTGTCCGTCGGATCTTCCGGGCTTGGGACAGGCCGGAACTTCCGCTGCATCCTCCAGTTCTCCCAGGGTTGGATCTTTTACCTTGCGTCGGATCTTTCGGACTGTATGCGACTATAAATATCTGGACTTAACCGTTGTCTCTCTCATACGTTCTTTTTCACCATCAGCGCCCTCTCTCTCTCTTCCTCTCCACTCTGTGCGGCGATTTTGGAGTTCATCCGTGGATTTGTTGATCTTCAAGCCTCCTTTGATTTCCCAAACCTCAAGGTACTTGAACCCCTTCGGATCTTCCGGAGTTTTCACGGGAAATCTCAAAGGTATTGATTCAAAATCCCCATCGCCCGATCTCTCAATGTAGAAGGTTCTAGTAGATTTCCCTTGGTGAATATCTTCATATACATGCCTAGAACGCTTCCCTATGATCTCATGTCTTTTGGTGGGCTAGAAGTTCGATTCCCAAATTTCTAGGCCATCCTCGATTTTGTCGAATCATCCGACTATGCGTCGGAAGATCCGAGCCTCGGATCATCCGACGCATAGCCGGAAGATCCGATAGACCTGGGGCACTTACTTCATGGTCGTATGAAGCATACTGAGAAGAAGAAGAAAACCTTGCAAGCTCGACCAAGTTTTGGGAGAAATCTTGGCTCATCTCCTGAGATTGAGACTGATTCTGATGATGGGACAAGAGAGCAAGTGAGAGGCAAACGGATAAAGAAACAACTTGCTGCAAGGGCAGTCAGAGGAAGGGGGTCTTCTAGTGGTGAAGGGCGAGGAAAGGAAATTCAAACCTCCTCCTCTCCTCCACATCCAAGGACCAAGAGAGCTAACCGCGATGAAGATGTTGGTTCTGAGTATAATGATGACATTGATCTGTCCATGCTTGCTCAAACCTTCATATCCACCACCATTCATTTCCATCATCCAAATGATAGACCTTTGGTGAACTTCAAGTCGGCAGCCAATAGCATGAAACTACTCCGGTTAAGTGAGCATGAGGATGCTAGATCCATCACCTTCAAGCAATTCAAGGGTGATCCTCATTTTTGGTTCCCACATCAAGCGGATTGGTATGAATCTGTTATTCTCAAGATGGGTCGCTTGTGTACTCCCATGTATTGGGTCGATTGGGAGTACTTGAAGAAATTGCCTCCACCACTCAAGCCAGTTGTTGATGATGTCTATACAAGGTGTGCTGAAATGGATGTGGACAAAATCATGGCATTTGATTGTCCATACAATGAAGAAGTTATTGCTCAGTTCTACTCCACTTTGTGGGTTGATGAGGAGAGAGATGAGATTCACTGGACATTGTGTGGCAAGCGCCTATCTATCACCTTGCATTGCCGGCTCATACCCGCAATGATCACAGCAAGGTAGATCTTCATAGTGGACACGAGCTAGATGATGTCAAATTGGCTTTCATGTATGATGGTGCTTATGGTAAAGTGTCACACCCGGATTTACACAGAAACCTGAAATGCGGCCATATGTGTTCCCAGGAAGTCATTACACATATAGCGAACAAATATGATAACAGAATACAGTGCTCGAATAAAATAAATAGTTTTACATCAAAGTTTGACTCAAATAAATGAATAAAACAGCGGAAGTCTCATTATTAAATCTCTCTAAACGAAAACGAAGCCGATAACCCACGGGGACACAGACTGGTTGAGCACAGCTAGTAGAATGGCAGATCCTCAGGAAATTCAACAGCAGCAGTACCATCTAATCCATCTGTTACCCATCCGGGATTTTGTTGAATAGCAAGTGTAAGTAAATGTCTTACTTAGCAAGTACAAAACGGATAATGAAGGCTTAAAAGAAAGGCTTGACACGACTGTACTGCATTAGCAATTTTAGTTGTTTCATTTTAACATCATCATAATCACTACATTTACATGATTCCCAATTGTACCCCAATTAATATAGTAGAAGTGAACATTAAACGATAATAAATAACAGCATTTTCTAATCATAAAGGATCCAGGCCGCTCGTGACCCTGAGCAAGGCTATCATGATAGATTATACACTCTGCAGAGGTTTCACCCTTTACCCACCGGTCGCGTAAAAGTTCAAAGGAACTTTGCACCCAACCACGCACATCAACACTTCCGAGGTGTGACTGCATAGGGACGCTACGAGGCTTTTCACAAGACACCCTAACAAAACAGTAGCCGTTATGGTACAACCTAGGCAGCATGACCCAAGGCACCGAGATTGACTAACGCTCATGTAGCGACACGAGGGGGTCAATGGCGTCCAAGCGCGGCAAAGAATATCAACAACAAAATAAATAGCGCAACGTGTGGAGCCCCCGCCATATGGTGGCTCCCAACACGGGACTGTGCCACAGGGGGACATAGCCGACGGATACCCCGTCCTCGGTGGATCAAACCATACTCTCACCCATGCTTCCCATAACGCCGTCGGCCCGTCGGTAACTACTGTCAAGCTAGAGCCGTACATGTTACTTGTCCAAGACCAGAGCCATTATAGTTCCAGCGGTGGCGACAGGCTCCTGGGTTGCCGCTTTAACAACCAGTCCTTACGGAGAGACACTAGGGCCAAGCACGAAGCGTACACCCTAGCTCCCTGATACATGTTGCTAAAAAGCAAGTTTTACCGTTAACATTGAAGTGAACCATTAAGTCAAGATTAACAGTTAAGCAAAGGTGACAGTAGCTGCGCCTAGCAAAGTTCTACCCAAATGCAATAACCCAAGGTAATCAAGGTATAGGATAAACAGAGCTAGGTACAACCTTAAAAGGGTAACAATTTAGACACATGCATATGCAGTAAATAATGTAAAGGTGTGTTTAGGTAGCAAGGATTGTCTGTGCTATACTTGCCTTCCTCAAACTGCTGCTGCTGGTGGTCCTGCTCCTCGTAACCCTCGAACTCAAGCGCGTACGGCTCACCTACTGGACTCACGAAGCAACACACAAGCATTCACACAAGCTAGTACATGCAAACAATATTATTCTATTAGAACAGTACACCAAACAATAAAAACAGAACAAAAGAAGGCAAAAAAACTAATCTACGCTTCGCTACGAACACGTGAGCGCGAAAATCACTCAAATCGGAGCTAAAACGGAGAAGTTATGGCGTTTCTACGGTTCGGGGGCTTACTGGCAAAGTTTTAGGAGTTCCAGGGGCTTATTTGTGAAAAACCAGGGACCGAAACGTAATTTAATATAAAAACAGCAGGGCTAAAGCGTAAAATAACTGAAACAGGACCTCGGGTACTATTTTTAAATAAGACAGGGGATTTTCCATAAAATTCAGGACCTAAATCTAATTATTTTTTAATAGATCTGGACCGCGGGTTAATTTCGAAAAAGGCCAGGGGTTCTTTTGCAAAACGTTGCGGCTGACTCGGGTTGACCGGTACTGACTCGGGTTGGTTTGAATCTGGGCCGCAGGATTCGGATCGGACAGCGGGGATTAGATCGGGCGAAGGGGGTCGGCGGCGGCGGTGGCAGACGGCGGCGCCGCATGCGCGCACGGCGGCGCATCGCCGGAGGGGAGCAAAAATCGAGCTAGGGTGCTCCGTTCGCGACAAAAGTTGGCTGGGGAGAGAGCTCTGGACATGCCGAGACTACCTAGGGGCTTCACGACGGCGGAAACAAGACGGAGGCGGTAGACGGCGGCGAACCAAGGCCGTGGCGCTCCGGCGAGGCAGTCGAGCGCGCTAGGGAGCGAAGAAAAGAGGGGAAAGGGGCTCGGCGTGACGCTTACCACCGCGTGGAACTTCAGGCGAGGACGAATCGACGGGAACGGCGGCGGAGAGAGGGATCGACCGGCGACCGGCGGACAGTGGGCGCCGGGGTGCGCCGGCGATGGAGTTCCGGGGCGCGGGAGGGGTCGTGCGGGGGCTTGGCGTGCTCCTGGCGGCCCGGCGGTGCTGCTCCGCGGGTCGGCCGGGGCGGAGGGGTGACGGAGCGGCGAGTTCGTCGGCGCGGGCGCTCGGGCGACGAAGAGCGGCGGCGCTGCGAGCTCGAGAGGTGGCGGCTAGGGTTTTGTGGTGCGGTTTCGGGGGGGGTTGAGAGGCGGCGTGGCAGAGCTTAAATCGGGCAGCACAGGGCGGCTCAGGTGGCCCCGGTGGGCCTCGGCGTGCGCGCCCTGCCCCGGTCGGACTCGTGCCAGAGTCCGGCTCGGTCGGGGGTAGGGGACGACCCTGACACGCGGGTCCCGCGTGTCAGCGGCTGGAGGCGGGGTGCTGCGACGGGCCTGCTAGGCCGCGTTGGGCCGCGGGGTGAGGGGAAGCGAGCGCGCTGCTGGGCTGCGTGGGCGGGAGAGCGAGCAGGCCGAAAGCGGAACGGGGCGAGCTGGGCTGCTGCGGGTGAGGCGGAGCGGGCCGAGCTGCAAGTGGGAGAGCGGGGCAGTTGGGCCGAGCTGAGGAAAAAGAAGAAGGGGCGGGCTCGGCTCGGGGAGACAGTTCAGGGAGGGAAAACTGACTCGGGCTGTAGCAACTTTTCTAGGGCTCCAAACAAGACGATTCAAATTCGAGTTTAAACCAGGTTTAAATTCCAATTGAATGGCACACAAACCAAACCCAATGCAGCCAGCATGAATGCAACAAAAATGTTTCTAACCTTATATTTGATTTTATTTTGCCAAAAATTATTTATTTACCCTATGTTGAGCATGGGAACTTTAATAAAAAGCATATTAATTACTAAAATTTTAAATAGGCCTAATTTAGGGTGTTACAAACCTACCCCCCTTAAGATGAATCTCGTCCTCGAGATTCGGATGTGGATGGGAATAACTGTGGATACTCTGCTCTGAGATCCTCTTCTCTTTCCCAAGTTGCTTCATCCTCGGAGTGACAGCTCCATTGAACCTTGCACATCCGGATCACTTTATTCCTGGTGACTCGTTCTGACTCCTCCAAAATCTTGACAGGATGCTCAGTATAGGTAAGATCTTCCTCCACATTCAGCTCATCAATCGGAATCTGTTCCTCAGGTACTTGAAGCACTTTTTCAACTGAGACACATGGAACACATCATGCACTCCTGCCAACTTCTCAGGTAGCTCTAACTGATATGCTACCTCACCTTTCCGCTCAAGTACCTTGAACGGTCCAATGTATCGTGGTGCTAGCTTGCCCTTGACGTTGAACCTCTTCACGCCTCTCATTGGTGACACCTTGAGATACACAAAGTCTCCAACTTCAAAGCTGAGATCCCTCCGTCTGATATCTGCATAGCTCTTCTGTCTGGATTGTGCCACTTTCAAATTCTGTCTGATTATCTGCACTTGTCGCTCTGCCTCTCTTAGTATTTCAGGTCCAAATATCTGACTTTCTCCCATCTGATTCCAGAATAGTGGTGTCCTACACTTTCTGCCATACAGAGCCTCGAACAGTGCCATCTGCAGACTCTTCTGATAGCTGTTGTTGTATGAGAATTCCGCGTATGGTAAACTCCTGTCCCAACTGGCACCATATTGTAGAGCACATGCTCTCAGCATATCCTCCAATATCTGATTTGTCCATTCTGTCTACCCATCTGTCTGCGGATGGTAAGCTGAACTGAACTGTAGCTTAGTGTCCATAGACTCATGCAGTTGTCGCCAAAAGTGTGATGTGAACTGGGTACCTCGATCTGATACTATTCTTTTCGGTACCCCATGCAAACACACAATCCTCTCCATATACAACTCCGCTAGTCTGGCTCCCGTATAAGTGGTCTTTACTGGAAGGAAATGCGCCACCTTGGTCAGACGATCCACGATTACCCAGATTGAGTCAAATCCCCTCTGAGTGCGAGGTAAGCCAGTGATGAAATCCATACCGACTTCTTCCCACTTCCATTCAGGTATCTTTAGGGGTTGGAGCAAACCTGCAGGACTCTGGTGCTCAGCTTTGACTCTCTGGCACGTGTCACACAGGGCTACGTATGTGGCCACATCTCTCTTCAATCTGTACCACCAAAATCTCTCTTTGATATATTGGTACATCTTGGTACTACCCGGGTGTATCGAATACGCCGATTCATGGGCTTCCCTGAGAATTGCATCCCTGATCTGCACTATATCTGGTACACAGATCCTCTTCTCATACCATAATGTCCCTTGGTCATCCACTCGAAAACCAGGGGCTTTTCCTAATGCCACCAGTTCCATGATCTCCTTGATCTTCTCATCTGCGAGCTGTCCTTTTCGGATCTCTTGCTCCAAGGTCGGTTCTACTGCCATCTCGGTGACGCTGGTCACAATTCCCAGACTCATCCTCTCAAACTCTGAACTGAGTTCCTCCGGTAAGCAATGTCCCGTGATCTTATTCACGTAACTCCTTCTACTCAGAGCATCTGCCACCAGGTTGGCCTTCCCTGGATGATAATGAATCTCCAGGTCGTAGTCCTTGATCAACTCTAACCAACGACGTTGCCTCATATTCAGATCTGACTGTGTGAAAACATACTTGAGACTCTTGTGGTCAGTGTAAATATCACACTTATGACCAATCAAGTAATGCCTCCAAATCTTCAAAGCATGCACCACGGCCGCTAACTCCAGATCGTGTGTCGGGTAGTTCAGCTCATGTTTCCTCAACTGCCTCGATGCATAAGCTACTACTCTACCCTCCTGCATAAGCACACATCCCAAGCCTTGACGAGATGCATCACAGTAGATAGAGAAACTCTTGGTTATATCCGGCAACACTAGCACGGGTGCCGTTGTCAACCTCTTCTTCAATTCCTCAAAGCTAGCCTGACACTCACCTGTCTAGACAAACTTAGCATTTTTCTCCAATAGTGCCGTCATGGGTTTAGCAATCTTTGAAAATCCTTCAATGAACCTCCGATAATATCCAGCCATTCCCAGGAAACTTCTGAATTCACTCACATCCTTAGGCGGATTCCAACTCAACACATCACTAACCTTCTTCGGATCAACTGTCACTCCACCATTGGACAACACGTGACCCAAGAATGCTACTTCCTTCAACCAGAACTCACACTTGCTCAGCTTGGCATACAACTGATGCTCACGAAGTCTCTGCATCACCAACCTCAGATGTTCTTCATGCTCTTCCTCATTCTTGGAGAAAGCCAGAATATCGTCAATGAACACCACTACGAATTTGTCAAGATAGTCCATGAACACACTGTTCATCAAATACATGAAGTATGCCGGTGCATTTGTCAAACCAAAAGACATGACAGTGAACTCATATAGACCATATCGGGTTGTGAAGGCTGTTTTGGGGATATCAGTCACTCGTATCCTCATCTGATGGTAACCGGATCGAAGATCGATCTTAGAGAACACACATGCTCCTTTCAACTGGTCGAAGAGATCATCAATCCTCGTCAGCGGATACTTGTTCTTGATGGTCACTTTATTCAAAGCTCGATAATCCACACACATTCTTTGGGTCCCATCTTTCTTATCCACAAACAAAACCGGTGCACCCCAAGGGGAAGAACTAGGACGAATATACCCTTTTGCTAACAACGCCCTTAATTCCTCCTTAAGTTTCTCTAGTTCTTTTACTCCCATTCTATATGGCCTCTTAGCTATAGGTGCAGTACCAGGCTTAAGATCAATAACAAATTCAACTTCGCGGTCTGGGGGCATACCTGGTAACTCATCTGGAAACACACCTGGGAAATCGCACACCACTCTGATGTCTTCCAGTGCTACACCCTCGGCTTGGTAGATCTGGTTGTGCCCCAAGGGACTAGCTGCTTGATACTCCACTTTCTCACCAGTCTTTGCTGTCAGCTGCACTGCTCTTTTGGAACATTGAATCACCCCATCATATCTGGCTAACCAGCTCATACCCAGAATCAACTCAAACCCAAGGGTTTCTAGGACTATTGGGTTCACCGCAAAGTCTACCCCCCATATAGTGATGGTGATACAGGGGCACCGTAAAGTGGCACGCTGTTCTCCCCCGGGTGAACTAACTACCATGGAGTTCCCCATAGGTTGCAAGATCATCATGTTCTTTTTCACGAAGGCAGCAGATATGAAAGCATGCGAAGCTCCAGTATCAAACAAAACAGTTGCGAGAGTCGAGTTGACAGGGAACGTACCCACAACGACATCGTTGCTCCTTCTGCGGTTTCCACACCCATGTGGTTGACCTTGCCTCTTGCTGGGTTCTGCTGTTGATTCCCATTCTGATTCTGCGGTTGCCCAACCCTCTGATTGTTGTTCTGACCAACGGCGTTTTGAGCCTTGCGAGGACAAGCGCTGGCATAGTGTCCCAGCTCACCACAACCAAAACACCTCGAAGCCGTAGGTGCATTGTTGGCCGGGTTGGGGCGTTGGACAGGACCATTCTGTGGCTGGTTCTGAAGACGCTACTGAGGTGGTGCTAGGAGGTACTGGGGACGCTGCTGGTACTGGGGACGTTGCTGATACTGGTTGCGGTTCATCGAACCTCACTGTCCATGGAAGCGCTGTGGAGTCACCATCTGCTGGTTTCCTTGCTGAGGATTGAAGCGGGGGCGAACATTGCTTCCTGACGGAGGGCCTTGAAGCTTCCTCTTCTTTTCCTCCATCTCGCGACGCTTGTGCTCCAACAGTAGTGCGCTATCCACCAGTTCTTGAAAGGTGGCGAACTTGGAGCACAGGAGCTGGTACTGGAGTGCATCATGCAGGCCATCTCGAAATCGGGTCTGCTTCTTCCTATCAGTATTCACGTCCTCTGGAGCATAACGGGCCAACTCAATGAACTTGTCATGATAAGCGGTGACACTCATACCTTCCTGCTTCAATGCCAGGAACTCCTTCTTCTTCAAGGTCATTAGCGCTTCCGGCACGTGGTGAGAGCGGAAGCTGTCGCGGAACTCCTGCCAAGTGATCTGATCACGATTGGGGTGAGCATATTGGTACGCATCCCACCAATCCAAAGCTGCTCCCTGGAGCTGTCCACTTCCATATAACACCTTCTCCCTGTCATTGCACTGTGCAATGTCCAGCTGCCTTTCCACTGCCTTGAGCCAGTCCTCTGCCTGCATTGGGTCGCTAGACTTGTTGAAGGTAGGAGGGCATCCCTTCATAAACTCGCCCCTTTTATCTCTGGGCTGCACGTGGTGCTATTGAGGCGGGTTCTGCTGATTCTGCTGCATCAGTGCTATGGTTTACGCCATCTGCTGTGTCAGCTGGAGTTGCATCTGCATCATCTGCACCATGGTGAGTGGCGGTGGTGGAGGTGGTGGGTTCTGATTCTGGTTGCTTCCACTGCCACCGGGGTTGCCTCTGGTGTTAACCATCTACCATAGCAAGATATCTCCCATCAGTACTCCTGTCAATCGGTAATAGATAACCCATGCTTGCAGATGGTGCATAAGAAGATAGCAGTACTTGGAGGGATATGATTTAGAGACATAGAGGGTAAGACAGAGGAAGTGCAAAGGAGATAGATAACCCAACTATTTATTCATTAATATTCCTTAAACCTTAGTCCTATATCTAGATGGAGATAGACTCGCATCTATAACCATCACAATCATTATGAAAATCCAAATCAAACATAAGCATAATAACAACAAAATCAAGCACCCAGAGACATGATTCACACAAGACTCGACAGCACTGGTTTTGAAAAAAAACGTAACTAAATGATCTGACACAAAATCATGCTGGTCTACTAATGATTTATCAATCGTTCTAACTAGGCTGCGATCCTACAGTCAGTACGGCTCTGATACCAATCTGTCACACCCGGATTTACACAGAAACCCGAAATACGGCCATATGTGTTCCAAGAAGTCATTACACATATAGCGAACAAATATGATAACAGAATACAGTGCTCGAATAAAATAAATAGTTTTACATCAGAGTTTGACTCAAATAAATGAATAAAACAGCGGAAGTCTCATTATTAAATCTCTCTAAACGAAAATGAAGCCGATAACCCACGGGGACACCGACTGGTTGAGCACAGCTAGTAGAATGGCAGATCCTCAGGAAATTCAACAGTAGCAGTACCATCTAATCCATCTGTTACCCATCCGGGATTTTGTTGAATAGCAAGTGTAAGTAAATGTCTTACTTAGCAAGTACAACACGGATAATGAAGGCTTAAAAGAAAGGCTTGACACGGCTGTACTGCATTAGCAATTTTAGTTGTTTCATTTTAACATCATCATAATCACTACATTTACATGATTCCCAATTGTACCCCAATTAATATAGTAGAAGTGAACATTAAACGATAATAAATAACATCATTTTCTAATCATAAAGGATCCAGGCCGCTCGTGACCCTGAGCAAGGCTATCATGATAGATTATACACTCTGCAGAGGTTTCACCCTTTACCCACCGGTCGCGTAAAAGTTCAAAGGAACTTTGCACCCAACCACGCACATCAACACTTCCGAGGTGTGACTGCATAGGGACGCTACGAGGCTTTTCACAAGACACCCTAACAAAACAGTAGCTGTTATGGTACAACCTAGGCAGCATGACCCAAGGCACCGAGATTGACTAACGCTCATGTAGCGACACGAGGGGGTCAATGGCGTCCAAGCGCGGCAAAGAATATCAACAACAAAATAAATAGTGCAATGTGTGGAGCCCCCACCATACGGTGGCTCCCGACACGGGACTGTGCCTCACGGGGACATAGCCGACGGATACCCCGTCCTCGGTGGATCAAACCATACTCTCACCCATGCTTCCCATAACGCCGTCGGCCCGTCGGTAACTACTGTCAAGCTAGAGCCGTACATGTTACTTGTCCAAGACCAGAGCCATTATAGTTCCAGCGGTGGCGACAGGCTCCTGGGTTGCCGCATTAAGAACCAGTCCTTACGGAGAGACACTAGGGCCAAGCACGAAGCATACACCCTAGCTCCCTGATCCATGTTGCTAAAAAGCAAGTTTTACCATTAACATTGAAGTGAACCATTAAGTCAAGATTAACAGTTAAGCAAAGGTGACAGTAGCTGCGCCTAGCAAAGTTCTACCCAAATGCAATAACCCAAGGTAATCAAGGTATAGGATAAACAGAGCTAGGTACAACCTTAAAAGGGTAACAATTTAGACACATGCATATGTAGTAAATAATGTAAAGGTGTGTTTAGGTAGCAAGGATTGTCCGTGCTATACTTGCCTTCCTCAAACTGCTGCTGTTGCTACTGCTGGTCCTGCTCCTCGTAACCCTCGAACTCAAGCGCGTACGGCTCACTGACTGGACTCACGAAGCAACACACAAGCATTCACACAAGCCAGTACATGCAAACAATATTATTCTATTAGAACAGTACACCAAACAATAAAAACAGAACAAAAGAAGGCTGAAAAACTAATCTACGCTTCGCTACGAACACGTGAGCGCGAAAATCACTCAAATCGGAGCTAAAACGGAGAAGTTATGGCGTTTCTACGGTTCGGGGGCTTACTGGCAAAGTTTTAAGAGTTCCAGGGGCTTATTTGTGAAAAACCAGGGACCTAAACGTAATTTAATATAAAAACAGTAGGGCTAAAGCGTAAAATAACTGAAACAGGACCTCGGGTACTATTTTTAAATAAGACAGGGGGTTTTCCATAAAATTTAGGACCTAAATCTAATTATTTTTTAATAGATCTGGACCGCGGGTTAATTTCGAAAAAGGCCAGGGGTTCTTTTGCAAAACGACGTGGCTGACTCGAGTTGACCGGTATTGACTCGGGTTGGTTTGGATCTGGGCCGCAAGATTCGGATCGGACAGCGGGGATTAGATCGGGTGAAGGGGGTCGGCGGCGGCGGTGGCTGACGGCGGCGCCGCTTGCGTGCACGGCGGCGCATCGCCGGAGGGGAGCAAAACTCGAGCTAGGGTGCTCCGTTCGCGACAAAGGTTGGCCGGGGAGAGAGCTCTGGACATGCCGAGACTACCTAGGGGCTTCACAACAGCGGAAACGAGACGGAGGCGGTAGACGGCGGCGAACCGAGGCCATGGCGCTCCGGCGAGGCAGTCGAGCGCGCTAGGGAGCGAAGAAAAGAGGGTAAAGGGGCTCGGCGTGACGAATCGTCGGAAACGGCGGCGGAGAGAGGGATCGACCGGCGACCGGCGGACAGTGGGCGCCGGGGTGCGCCGGCGATGGAGTTCCGGGGCGCGGGAGGGGTCGTGCGGGGGCTTGGCGTGCTCCTGGCGGCCCGGCGGTGCTGCTCCGCGGGTCGGCCGGGGCGGAGGGGTGACGGAGCGGCGAGTTCGTCGGCGCGGGCACTCGGGCGACGAAGAGCGGCGGCGCTGCGAGCTCGAGAGGGTTGAAGCTAAGTACTTGACTAGGTCCATCTCTTTGGCCATATATTCTGTTAGAATCTTATACCCCTTGTTCTGTGCATCAGTCCCGGATCTTGAAAGGATCTTGCGAGTACGACACGAGCTCTCACTCCACTAAAAATGATGTAGATAAATCTTTGTGGAAAACCCTAGATATAGGTGTTCAAGCAACCACGACGAGGAAATATAATTTTGGTGAAGCCGACCGCAAATTATTTTCACACAACTCCATTAGAGTGCGAGTGATTGTCGCTCCCTTACGAGTCTATTTGACCCTTAGGACTCTTTAATTCTTGTCCTACACAAGAATCTAGTGATATAGAACTCTCTATTCTATTCCTCTTGAATGCTCCTAATTGCCCCGTACAAGCCTTGGATGAAATGTAGGTCGATCTCACCAACTCTGTCCAACGACTAAGTCGGGCCCCTTGACCATGCCTGATTAGGGGCGTCCAACCGTCATGGTTGGTGGGCCACCGTCGTTCAATGCTATAAAAGAGGGAAGTGGGATGGGGGCACATACCACGAGGTTCACCGTGCCGCCCATAACCCACCAACAAAACCCTAGCACCGATCTGCTAACGCGCTGAAGCGACAGGAAGCTCCACCACCCCAGCGCAGTCGCCACCACCTCTGCATCCTCTTCACCGACATCGCCCACGCCGTCATCACCGCCACGACATTGATGGCCATGACGCTCTCCAATCTCGAAGGTCGATCATGTCCCTCTCTCTCTCTCTCTCTCTCTCTCTCTATATATATATATATATATATGTTCTCAATCAATAGATCCAGACGTTTTACCTCAAGTTCATGATGTTACCGGACTCGATTTACTCCTAGAAGTTTATATGGATCTAACATCGGTATTAGAGCTTACACTAGTGAGTAGATCCTTGTTCGGGGAAGAAAAGAAACACATCCAGAGAAATGAAAAATGATCACAGATCGAATCGAAAGAAAGAAACAAGAAATGCAACAACCCTAACACTAGATCTCGGGAAGAACCAAGCAGAGGACCGGCAGAGCCCACCTAGTCTGCGCTGTCGGTCATCACCGCCGACGGCCACCCATGGCGCCATGGGGGAAGAACTCCGAGCCAAAGCCACCACCGTCGGTGCACGGGGTGCAAAGGGCACCGTCGGGGAGCCACTCGACGGCAACGCGCTCACCCTCTGATGAACGCGCGCGTCGGTGAGGGGGCCCGCGGTGACGCCACCACCTCCTCCAGCCACCATGTGCGGCTGCCACTTTTTCACTCTCACTCATGGCTGTTGGCGGTCGTTACGGACCGATTTTCGACCTCCAACCCAATATAAAATAAACATAATGGAATCACACACCATAGCTATAGGACTTATTTCTAACCATTTCCATGAGTTTTGGTGATTATCCATTGTGCAGGTACAAAATGGAGAAATACATGCTGCAAGGGGCGGAGTTAATCAATTCGGCCGAACGACACGATACGGCCGATTACCCCCCTTAGTCGTACCCGACGCGGAGCACGATCGGAAGGTCATCTATGTTAGGGACGACCAAGCAATGACCAAGCATGGCATGTGGACCACCGCCACGTCACCTCTGGGCCAAGACAACACGATGAACAAAAAGAAGCAGCAGCCCAGAGGGTCTAGGAGAGATAGGCATGCAGGGGAGCGTTGCTGGGCCAAAAGCCCAGTTCGGTCGAATCCTACAATTCGGCCGAACCGCCCCCAGTAGAGCACCGCGTCCCAGCAGCTGATCCAGGCCATAGGGAGCTAACGCGGTGCACATGGCAGTTTGGCCGAACTCCCTGGTTCAGCCGAATCGGAGGATTCGGCCGGAGGATTCGGCCGAACCGCCCAACACCGCCTCCCAGCTGCCTTGGCTACCACTCTACCTCCCACCATCCTTGCTTGCTATAAATTGAAGCATCCCTTCACCTGCAAAACACACAACACGAGAGGTGAGCGTCCCGGAGAGGAGTCGGAGTGTCGGCCCCTCTTCCCGTTGTACCTCTACGGATGCAGCTCAGCTTTGAGTGACATCCGGGTCATGTATGGTAACTTTTGTATCTCTTTCTGATTAATTGAGCATTCAGTTCTTACTTTTATATGCTCGCTGGTTCTTCATTCAATGCTTAGTTGATTGGTATAATTGTATACTGGTTGCTTAGCATCGGTGCTTATCTTTCTATAGGAGATAAGTATTAGTTGACTAGTGTAGGTGCGGTGCCTAGACTTGAGGCTAACTTAGTTTGCCCCTGAGTCTGAGGAGTTGGTAGTCATTAGGTGGTGACAGCCCTATACGGCCTTTGTAGCCCATCACGTTCGTCTCGGCTTGTAGGATCCCCCAGTGCAGGATAGACCACACCCCTTTCTCATCCCTTTCTGTGTGTGGTAGGTTCTGCTGTTCCGAAGCAAGTATCTAGTTGTACCTTCTGACCCGCTCAGTTAATCAGTAGAGTGCTTCTACCAGGCTCATGCCCTTTCTACCCTCTTATCGCGTCTCTTCCCTCTTTGTTGTTGTCATCCACTTCATCCACTCCATCCCATTGCCCTTGGATAACTTAGTTTAGAATTAGTTCACTTCTCGTTCCCCGTGGAAATCGATACCTTGGAATACTCCTGGGTGAAAGCTACATCGGTATCCGTCCGCTTGCGGATTTATCTGTGGGCCGTAAAGAGTGCCAACAATGGCGCAACATGCTGAAGAGGAGGGAGAGTAGTAGAGAGAAGGGGCGGCCATGCCGAGCTTGCCACGACCGGCAGGGGCCGCTGCTGGACCCGACCATGAAGAGAGCAGGAAAGAAAAGAGAAGAGGGAGGCGCATGCGGCAGCGACATCATGGCACACCGGTTAGGACGACAATGGAGCGGCAGCGCAAGCGCCACCGGCTCTGGCAGTGAAAGAAAAAGGAAGGAAGAGAAAATGACTAGGGTTTTGGGGGCACCAACCACGGGATTTTTATATGCGCGGTCATTGCCCTCGGCTGTCGGATCTGATCCAACAGCCAGGATTAAGGCGGGGAGAGCTGCCTCCACGGTTGGGCCACATTGGTGGCCCAGCCATTGGCTGTTGAGCCCTAGGCCCATCAGGCTGAACCGCGCTGGCTGCCAGGCCACGTCATGCGCTGGCGGGCCGAGTGAGCTGGTCCGAGCGCGACGGGACGCTGTCGGGCCTCAATTTAATGAACAGGCAGTGCAGGTCACGAGCACAAGCGAGCGGGCGTTAGTGGGCCGTGGGCCCAATTCGTGGCTGGACCGCATGCACAGTAAGCATTTCTGAATTGAGTTTATTATGTTCCGATGCATATTATGATGTATTTTGATTAGTTTTCATCTCTATTGATTTTGACTCAACCGGATAAATCTTTTAGAGAGTAGATAGGATAGAATGCTTCTGAATAAATAAGTTTTATTTATGTTTCTGCTGCTAAGATGATGTTTTATCTTCTAATTAAATTAGAACCGACGGGACAATTTAATTGGAAGAGTAGTCATGTGTATATGAGTATGTATATGTTTTGCAAGTTAATTGTGATATTGTTATTTTCTAACCAAAGTTGATGATAGCAATATTATAGTCCAGTTTATTTATTAGTTTTCCATGCATTAGTCCTATTTTCTGACCATACGAGGAGACCATACAAAGAGTAAAAAATTAATTTTCTGTATCATGCTTGACAGATGATGGATATGATTGCCAGTTTGGCAAAGAACAATGTTTTGTTCGGTTCAATGATAAATGTGTTGCTAAGTTTTATATGTTTTCCTGCATGAGAATGTGGATGTTGTATGGAATGAAAGAGAAAAATGGAAGAGAATTGATGATGTATTATCGAAATTATGGCATTGTCGTTTAGGCCATATTTCAAGGGGGAATTGAGTTACTAGTTAAGATTTTCTTCTGCTTTAGAATTTTCAGTTTCACTATGAGTTTTCTATGCATTACTTCTATTTCTGCCCAATAGTAATGTAGAATTAATGTAGAACAATGCATCGATTGCATTAAAGTAAAGTATGTTAAGAAAATAAAGAAAGATGTCAAACGAAGCATAGGAATTTTTTAGATTATTCACAGAGATATTTGTTGAACGTTTCCTGTGACATGTGTATGGTTATGACTCGTTTATAACATTCACAGACGATTATCCGCGTTATGGCTACATTTATCCAAATTAAAGAAAGATCAGAAGCATTGGATAAATTTAAGATAATATAGTGAGATTCGACCGTGGGGTAAGTACTACGGGCGGCATACCCCATATGGCCAAGTTCCTGGACCTTTTGCAAGGTTCTTACGGGAAAATGGCATAGATCCCCAGTATTCTAAACCGGGGGAGCCTCAGCGGAATGGAGTAGCTGAGAGACGTAACTGTAACCGTAACCTGATGGATATGGTGAGAAGCATGTTAAGTTACTCCACTTTACCGATAAGTCTATGGATGGAGGCGTTAAATGCCACCATTCGCATTCTTAATCGAGTACCAAGTAAATCGGTGCCTAAAACACCATATGAGATGTGGACAGGAAGAGAACCCCCACTCAACTATTTGTGTGTGTGGGGTTGTCCAGCTGAGGCTAAAGTGTATAACCCAAACATCGGGAAATTAGATCCCAAGACAGTCAGTTGCCACTTTATTGGCTATCCAGAGAAGTCGAAAGGTTATCGCTTCTATTGTTCTAACAGACATACAATGTTTGTAGAAACAAGATACACTGTCTTTTTAGATGATGAGATGATGAGGGGGAGTGTGGTACCTCGAGAAATTAGCCTTTAGGAGAAGTGGGTATATGTACCTACTCCGATGATTCAGGAACCTTTTTTCTCAATACCTGCGGTTGTTACACCAATAGTGCAAGACATTGTGGTGCCAACACCTGTTGTTAGTTCTCCTGTGGTGACAACAAATGTAAATGAGGAACTTGTCCTTCAGGAGCCTATAGAAAATGTTGTCCCACTAGTGGAAGAGCAGCAACAGCCCCAAGTAGGAGAAGCGCCAAATGTTGAGGCCCATAAGGTCTCAAAGAAGAAGAGGATCAGTCATTTCTGATGACTATGAAGTATATGTCGGTGAAGAAATTCATATGGAGGGTGATCTCACCTCATTTGAACAAGCCATGAGAAGTGCTCAATCATCCAAGTGGCTTAAAGCCATGGAAGAGGAAATGAGATCCATGAGTACCAACAAAGTTTGGGACCGAGAAGAAATTACTGAATGAACCAAAACAGTAGGCTGCAAATGGGTCTACAAAACAAAATGTGACTCCAAAGGGAATGTAGAAAGTTATAAAGCGCGACTTGTGGCGAAAAGTTTTCACGCAAAGAGAAAGGATAGATTATAATGAGTCATTTCTCCAGTCTCATGTAAGGATTCCTTCGAAATCATAATGGCATTAGTGGCACATTATGATTTAGAATTACATCAGATGGATGTAAAGACGACAATCCTAAATGGGGATTTGTATTACAATGTTTATATGGCACAACCCAAAGGTTTTGTTGTAGAAGGAAAAGAAAAATATGGGATGCCGCCTAAAGGAATTCATTTATGGATTAAAGCAGGCCTCTAGACATTGGTACTTGAAGCTTTGATGATACTATAAGAAAAATTTTGGGTTTAAGAGTATAAGGAGGACAATTGCATCTATGCAAAGTTTAAGAATGGGAAATATATTTTCCTTATCCTTTATGTGGATGACATTTTGCTTGTCAGCAGTGACGTTAATATGCTTTTGGAGACGAAGAAGTTTTGGTCCTCAAATTTTGGTATGAAAGATCTTGGTGAAGCTTTGTTCATTCTGGGGATAGAGATTCACCGAGATAGAAGAAAGGGGGTTTTAGGATTATCGCAGAAGGTGTACTTAGAAAAGATTCTGAAGAAATATAGTATGCATGCGAGTAAGCCAACACCTGCTCCTATAGTCAAGGGCGATAGTTTTGGGAAATCTTAATGTCCCAGGAACCAATATATGATCGACCAAATCAAAGAGGTCCCACATGCCTCAGCTGTCAAAAGCTTACTGTATGCTCAAGTATGAATACGCCTTGACTTAGTATTGTTACTGGGATACTTGGCAGATATCAGAATAATCCAGATGTAGTACAGTGGAAAATAGAAAAGATACCTTTGTGTTATGTACAAGGCACAAAAGGCCTCATGCTAACGTATGGAAAAAATTGATTCCCTAGAGATACACGGTATTCAGATGCAGATTATGCAGGTGGATGATAGAAAATCCACAACAGGTTATGCATTCACTCTCGCAAGCGGAGCGATATTGTGGAAAAGCTCCAAACAAACAATCATTACATCGTCTATGATGCATGGCGAGGTTATAGCATGTTATGAGGCCACGGGACAGGTGAAATGGTTAACGAAGTTTATGCCCGGTTGAAAGTGGTAGACAGCATTGGAAGACCACTAAAGATGTACTACAACAATGAACTAGCAGTGCCTTATACTCACAACAATAAGTCAAGTGGTGCTGCCAAACACATTGATATAAAGTTTTATGTTGTGAAAGAGAAAATTGAGAATCATACTATGAGTCTTGAGCATGTAAGAACAAAGGAAATGTTAGCGGATCCATTCACAAAAGGCTTACCACCCAATGTGTTCAGAGAACACCTAGCCGGCATGGGGTTACAGGAAAGCCTACGATACCTGTTGGAAACTAGGGTTTCCCGATCTTCCGAAAGGTTCTGATAACTCTCGATTTGGTGGAGTCGTGACTCAAATCGATCCGGCTTCCGAACCACACGTTCCGAACCCCTCAATCGCAGCACCACGTCTCCTCAGGTTATCAAACGGTGTTGCACGGTTGACCTCGCCCAGAAGGCTAATCCTTGCCTGCGAATCGAAGAACACAAGCAAGAACGAGAAAGATTGCAACACAATTGCCGATGTATGATTAAACTCACGAAGTTGGGGTCTCACAAACCGACGAGCGGTGACACTGTTCTTGACAGAATTGATCTAAGCAAAACCCAAAACCCTAACTTGGGTGGCGGCTGCTGCTTAAAAGAGTCTAGGGTCATGGTTTACCTCCTTGGACGTGCCCCTATTGGGCTCAACACGATACACGACCCAAAGACCAAAATAGGACGACGCAGCGCCGAAACAGATTCTGGACGTCAACTTGTTTCATCGATTCCCGATGACTCCGGATGAATTTTGACATGAGACCAGTGCCATTGCAAAGATTATCTTCTTAGCTTTACAAGCATATAAAGAACATCCAAATCTGAGCCCGTATGCGACCTGGGCGTCCTATTTAGCGCTGACTGCTCCTGGACTCCAAGGTGGACTCGAAGTCGAATTGATTTGGGCCTCTATCTTGACTTGCACGCCCTTGATGGTCCTCTCCACCTTGAAGCCCTTCTCCAACTATCCTCCGGTCCTCTCCATGGTTCCTAATTACAATATAATCATTAGGTAGCAATCTATTCTCATAATCACATAGAGAAGTACTTAGGAACGAGTTCACCTCTAAATTCAATTGTCGCGCACGAGCTCTAGTGATTGGACCTTGAACGATCAATGGAGGATTGTTGTGAGTATCCATAGGAGTGATGTCCTCATCATCCTCCCCCTCTTGAATTGGAGTCGTCCTCGACTCAAGCTCATCCTCTTCTCCCAAGTATGGCCTCAAATCTGAAACGTTAAAGGTGGGACTAACCCCAAACTCGGGAGGTAACTCAAGTTTATATGCATTATCATTAATCTTTTCAAGTATTTTAAATGGGCCATCAGCTCTTGGCATCAACTTAGACTTTCTCAAATCTGGAAATCTTTCTTTTCTCAAGTGCAACCATACTAAATCACCCGGTTCAAGCTTTACTTCTTTCCTACCTTTACTACCAGCAATTCTATACTTGTCGTTCATCTTTTCAATGTTGTGCTTAGTTGTTTCATGCATTTGCAAAATAAATTCAGCACGTTCCTTGGCATCATTATGAATCCTTTCACTAGTAGGCAAAGGCAAAATATCAATAGGAGCACGAGGGTTGAAACCATACACTACCTGAAAAGGATTTACCTTGGTGGTAGAATGTGTTGCTCGATTATATGCAAACTCGACATGAGGCAAACATTCTTCCCACATCCTCAAATTTTTCTTCAAAATAGCTCTC
This sequence comes from Echinochloa phyllopogon, assembly GCA_033239725.1. Lineage (NCBI taxonomy): Eukaryota > Viridiplantae > Streptophyta > Magnoliopsida > Poales > Poaceae > Echinochloa > Echinochloa phyllopogon. The sequence continues at coordinate 12,284,367 of BTCW01000015.1, read as the reverse complement.
AACATAGTACCCAAAGTACGGTTCACGACCTCCGTTTGTCCATCAGTTTGTGGATGACAAGTAGTAGAAAACAATAATTTGATACCCAACTTGTTCCACAGAGTCCGCCAAAAATGACTCAAGAATTTAGCATCGCGATCTGATACAATAGTAGACGGCATACCATGCAAACGAATAATCTCTTTGAAAAAGAGGTCAGCAATATGTATAGCATCATCACTCTTATGACATGGTATAAAGTGTGCCATCTAAGAAAAACGATCCACCACAACAAATATGCTATCACTCCCCCTCTTAGTCCTAGGCAATCCCAAAACAAAGTCCATAGAAATATCTGACCAAGGAATAGAAGGAACTGGAAGAGGCATGTATAACCCATGTGGATTCAAGCGAGACTTAGCTTTTTGACATGTGGAGCAGCGAGAAACAAATCTCTCAACATCTCTCTTCATATGAGGCCAAAAAAATGCGAGGCCAAAACATCCGCGGTCTTCTTAGCACCAAAATGGCCCATCAACCCTCCTCCATGCGCTTCCTGTAACAACAAAAGACGAACGGAACCAACTGGAATGCATAGGCGGTTAGCTCTAAACAAGAACCCATCATTAACCACAAATTTGTTCCATGCACGTCCCTCTCTAAAATTCAGCAACACATCTTTAAAATCAGGGTCAAGCGCATATTGTTCTTTTGTCGATTCAAGTCCAAAAATCCGACAATCAAGTTGGGACAGCAAAGTATATCGTCCAGACAAAGCTTCAGCAATCACATTATCCTTCCCCTTCTTGTGTTTGACAACATAAGGGAAAGTTTCAATAAACTCAACCCACTTAGCATGTCTACGATTCAGATTATTTTGAGAGCGAAGATACTTCAGCGATTCATGATCAGAATGAACAACAAATTCTCTAGGCCGCAAATAATGACGCCACGTTTCTAAAGAACGTACAAGTGCATACAATTCCTTATCATACGTAGAATAATTCAGAACCGGACCATGCAACTTTTCACTAAAATATGCAACGGGTTTACCATCTTGCATCAAAACACCTCCAATGCCAACTCCACTAGCATCACATTCTAACTCAAAAGTCTTACCAAAGTTTGGAAGTTGCAGCAATGGCGCGTGCGTAAGCTTGTACTTCAATGTTGCAAAGGACTCCTTTTGTGCTTTTCCCCAATGAAACACCACACCTTTCTTCGTCAACTCATGCAACGGTGCAGCAATGGTGCTGAAATCTTTGACGAAGCGGCGATAGAAACCTGCAAGACCAAGAAAACTTCGTACCTGTGTGATGGTTTGGGGCAACGGCCAGCTCTCAATGGCCTCAATTTTCATCGCATCCACCTCAATTCCCTGTGGAGTAACAACATAGCCAAGGAAAGAAACTCTATCAGTGCAAAAGATGCACTTATCAAGATTAGCAAACAAACGTGCATCTCTCAAAGCATCAAAAACAGCACGTAAGTGTTCCATATGTTCATCCAAAGACTTGCTGAAAATTAATATATCATCAAAATAAACCACCACAAATCGCCCAATAAAAGCCCGCAAAACCTCATTCATCAATCGCATGAAAGTACTAGGTGCATTGGTTAAACCAAAAGGCATAACTAACCACTCATATAACCCGAATTTGGTTTTAAAAGCTATTTTCCATTCATCTCCAAGTTTCATTCTTATTTGGTGGTAACCACTATGCAAGTCTATCTTTGTGAAAATTATAGCACCACACAACTCATCAAGCATGTCATCTAGCCTAGGAATAGGATGACGATATCGAATGGTAATATTATTGATAGCTCGACAATCAACACACATACGCCAAGTACCATCTTTCTTGGGAACCAAAAGCATAGGAACAGCACAAGGACTAAGGCTTTCACGGACGTACCCACGGTCCAACAGTTCTTGGACTTGTCGCTGAATCTCCTTAGTCTCCTCGGGATTGGTGCGATAAGCAGCACGGTTCGGCAATGTGGCTCCGGGAATCAAATCAATTTGATGCTCTATCCCTCTCAAAGGTGGAAGGCCCGGTGGTAACTCAGCTTGAAAAACATCCTCATACTCCTGCAAAATGTTAGTGACAACAGGAGGCAAAGAGCTAGCAATATTATCAAGCGAAAACAAAGCTCGTTTGCATACCAAAGCATAGCACATATCATCATCAGAAAGTTCAACAAGTTCATATTTCATTGCGAGCATAACTCCCCCCTTTAATTTAATTCCCTCGACCTCAGAGGTTGGTGCAGACTTATCCTTTTTAGGTGGGTAAATAGATTTAGCAACTTGCTGATTTTCAGATTCCTTATCATGCAAACTAGCAGCTCGGTCTTTATCAGCTTGTACAATTTCAGCAGGTGTCATAGGTAGCAAAGTAATTTTCTGTCCTTTATATGTGAAAGTGTATTTATTACCTTTGCCATGGTGTATAGAATCATTATAAAATTCCCAAGGATGTCCCAATAAAAGAGAACAAGCATCCATATGTACGACATCACAGTCAACAGAATCAGCATAGGTACCAATGGAAAAAGAAACTCTACATGTTTGTGTTACCTTAGCTTTCCCCGCATCACTAAACCACTGAATACCATATGGATGGGGATGAGGGCGTGTGGCCAATCCAAGCTTCTTGACCAAATCAGAACTCACCAAATTATTGCAACTACCTCCATCAATGATGACACGTGCGCGACGGTTGTTGATGACGAAAAAAATTTGGAACAAGTTATGGCGTTGGATCTTCTCAGGTTGTTGTACTTGTGCGCTGAGTACTCGCTGCACAATGATGTTTCTAATGGCCGTCGTGTCCTCACTACCAAATGCAACGCCACGATCCTCATCAATATCATTTGCCTCATCATCTTCAACGTCGGAGGTGCTTATGTATCCATCTTCTATTGCAATGTATGCCCGCTGACTAGGGCAATCCTTCTGCATGTGGCCAAGCCCATGGCAACGTTGGCACTGAATGTTGGGAGTGCGTGGTGTCGAGGTGGTACTCCTGCTGCCCTCCTGCAAAGAATTTTTACCGGAATCCGACGAACGTGCAGAAGATGGTGGCGGCGGTGATGGTGCAGCAGCTGTTGAAGGTGTGGATCGCTTGCTCGCTGGTGGGGGTGCTCGAAAAGAAGTTGGCTTGGGCAGCCCCGAAGATGGAGTTGCACGTGGCGTGTAGGAGGTGCTTCCCACCTTGTTCTTGCCCTGCTGTTCACGCCCCTGAATCTCCTTTTCTGCAAGCATAGCATATCGAAACAACTGGTCAACGGTGTTAAAGTCCTTATAATCAACTATGTCCTGAATATCACGCCTCAACCCTGAATAAAAACGACAGATAGAATCCTCAGGCCCTTCTACAATACCACAACGCATTATGCCTTTTTGCAAAGAACCATAGTAATCCTGCACAGAAGTTTCTCCTTGTTCTAAACGCTGCAATTTCTTACGCAAATCTCTATGATATGAAGGAGGAACAAAACGATCACGCATAGCCACCTTAAGCTCATTCCAAGATGTAGGTGCTCTACCATCGCCAATTAGACCAGTCCACCAAATAATAGCAAAGTCCTTAAACTCACTAGTGGCTTGTCTAACTTGATGTTCTTCTGGTACAAGGTGCGCAGAAAATTTTTGTTCTACTGTCATCTCCCAATCAAGGTAACCCTCAGCATCACAATGACCCGAAAAAGATGGAATGGTAAACTTAATCTTAGCATAAGGGTCATCACGATTGTTATTACCTTGGTGAGCGCCACCCATACCTACCCTGTTATGGCGAAGGCGATGTTGTAGTCGTGTGTTTCTGGTAGCTGCTTCATTATAATTACCATTGTCATCAAACACCGCGTCATCTGGAAAACGTGGAGGTGGTGGTTGTTGTTGTGGCTGTGGACGTGCCTCCACTACAGCAACTCTGTCGGCAAGCTCGGACACCCGTCGGTCCACCCTCTCTAACATGGTGCCAAGCTTCATAGCGATGAGCGCGTCAGTGACAGCCTTGTTGATTGTTTCTTCCATCTTGTCACGAGAAGCTTCTAGCTCTTCTCGACTAACACATTCACTGAAATCTGTGGGAGCCTTCGGTGCATCATCTCCTGCCATCGAAAAGCACCAAAACAAGAACACACAGTGAAGGTTATCCCTAATAATCCGACTACGTGCTCTCAACACAGCAAAGGAAGCGTCTTACCAAGATCTTGCAAGGTTCTTACCGACAAGCAAGGCAAAGGATACCTGGAAGGCGTGTAGTCCGCGATTGCAAGGGTCAAAAACTAGTGCCGTCCAGAAGGTGTATGTGGAGCTTTGGGAAGGCACAATATGTAGCAAGGAGTAGCAAATAACGAATGCAGAATAGTAAAGTTCAATAAGTATCCAAAGTACAAGTCACAAGTCACAATTGCTGGCTTAGACGTGTCCTAGACGTAGCACAACAAGTTGGAACAAGAAACGATGGAAAAATCTCATAGGACAAGCAAAATAGCACTCTATGCAATCGTTTTTAATCTTTTCAGAATTTCCCTCCAAAACCTCCGGGCTAGTAGGAATCACGAGTTTTTTTATTTTTTGAACTATTTTTTTTATATTTTTCTCTTAACAGGGATACCAAAAGCTCCAAGCACACAAATTTGCACCCTTTTTGGAGGTGATATGCGGCCTAGGGAAATTCAGTAACAAACGCTGAAAACCTTAAAACAGCTTGATCAATTTTTTTCTGTATCTTCCTGATTTTTTTTGAATTTTCTGAGTCGAGCAAACAGGGCAAAGCCCAGTTTGGGTCCCCTCACAATGGAGTCACGAAGCTGCTGTAAAAAATTGAGCCAAAACGGAGCACCGAGCGAAACGTTATGCCCGTTTTACTGAAGGTACCTCAAGTTATGGTTTTCAGGAGGCCCACGATGTGGTTCTCTAGAGGCTCAATTTGGCAGGATGCGCGGCGGCGGTTAGGGTATGCAAGATGAACCAAGAAGGGCTGCGATGCAAGGCGATGAACACGCGGCGGCTCGCAGCCTATCTAGGGCTTGCACGGCAGGAGTTCACGCAAGGCAGCTAGCGAGGGCAAGTCGAGTTATGGGGTGGCACGATTTGTAATCTGGTAATGGTGGATGGGATAGCGGCGGAAACAAACAATACACAGCAATGGGCGATTGAACTATGACGACGAACACGACCTAATACCAGCAACAAGACTCGACCACGGACACAAACTCAACAAAGCGAATCTGAAACGAAATTGCAAAGGCTAAAAGGGTACTAGGACAGCGGAAATTTTTTTAGGGCTATTTTCTGGACTATAGGACAAAGGCGAAAGGACGAACCTGACGGTGAACCTGTCTCTGAATACCACTTGATGGAAACTAGGGTTTCCCGATCTTCCGAAAGGTTCTGATAACTCTCTATTTGGTGGAGTCGTGACTCAAATCGATCCGGCTTCCAAACCACACGTTCCGAACCCCGCAATCGCAGCACCACGTCTCCTCAGGTTATCAACCGGCGTTGCACGGTTGACCTCGCCCAGAAGGCTAATCCTTGCCTGCGAATCGAAGAACACAAACAAGAACGAGAAAGATTGCAACACAATTGCCGATGTATGATTAAACTCACGAAGTTGGGGTCTCACAAACCGACGAGCGGTGACACTGTTCTTGACAGAATTGATCTAAGCAAAACCCAAAACCCTAACTTGGGTGGCTGCTACTGTTTTAAAGAGTCTAGGGTCATGGTCGACCCCCTTGGACGTGCCCCTATTGGGCTCAACACGATACACGGCCCAAAGACCAAAATACGACGACGCAGCGCCGAAACAGATTCTGGACGTCAAATTGTTTCATCGATTACTGATGACTCCGGACGAATTTTGACATGAGACCAGTGCCATTGCAAATATTATCTTCTTAGCTTTCCAAGCATATAAAAAACATCCAAATCCGAGCCCGTATGCGACCTGGGTGTCCAATTTAGCGCTGACTGCTCCTGGACTCCGAGGTGGACTCGAAGTCGAATTGATTTGGGCCTCTATCTTGACCTGCACGCCCTTGATGGTCCTCTCCACCTTGAAGCCCTTCTCCAACTATCCTCCGGTCCTCTCCATGGTTCCTAATTACAATATAATCATTAGGTAGCAATCTATTCTCATAATCACATAGAGAAGTACTTAGGAACGAGTTCACCTCTAAATTCAATTGTCGCGCACGAGCTCTAGTGATTGGACCTTGAACGATCAATGGAGGATTGTTGTGAGTATCCATAGGAGTGATGTCCTCATCAATACCTGGATAATAAGGGCCTAGATGAGAATCTATTCCAAAACGGAAAGATGTATTGTGGTTGTTAATCTAACCGTATTAACTTTTATGATGAGGCATGTCCTATACATTTATCTGTGATGGAATGAGTTATAAAAAGTAAGTAAGCAAAGTCAGATCAAGGGGGAGAATGAGGTTGATCTCACCGACTCAATCCAACGACCGAGTCGGGCCCCTTGACCACGCCCTGATCGGGGGCGTCCAACTGTCATGGTTGGTGGGGCCCCATCGCGCAGCGCTGTAAAAGAGAGAAGGGGGCTGGGGGCACATACCACGAGGTTCACCGTGTCGCCCATAATCCACCGACAAAACCCTAGCACCGATCTGCTAAGGCGCTGAAGCGACAAGAAGCTCCACGACCCCAGCGCAGTCGCCACCACCTCTGCATCCTCTTCAGCGACATCGCCCACGCCGTCGTCACCACCACGACAACGATGGCCATGATGCTCTCCAAGCCCGAAGGTCGATCCCGTCCCTCTCACTCACTCACTCACACACACACACACTCTCTCTCTCTCTATCTCTATCTCTATCTATCTATCTATCTATCTGTGCTTGTTCTCAATCAATAGATCCAGACGTTTTACCTCAAGTTCATGATGTTACCGGACTCGATTTACTCCTAGAAGTTTATACGGGTCTAACATGAAACTCTTGTTTTCGCTCTTGTCTTGCTTGACTCCGCCCCCTTGTTTATACAATACGTACCCTTCAAGGCCCTGTGTACATGCAAGTAGGAGTTCTATTCCTAATAGAATTCAATGCTCAAGTCCTAGTAGTACTAGAAGTCCTATTAGTAGCACACCCTATTGAATCTAATCCAAGTAGGATTAGTGTCATAATACAACATAATATTTGTTGATGTGCCCTTGTATAAGTTAATTAGGAGCTATTTTGATGATAACCCATGGGCCCCTAATCTTCTTGCCTAATGAAGAACCTACCGGTAAAGCTCATATTCTGCCACGATGTTTGTGCACCCATTGAATTCTAGCCTTGCTAAATACATGAGCTTGATCTCGGAGGGGGAGTTGAGAATAGCTTAAATTCCTACCCCTTCGACTCAATAAGCTTCATCATAGTGTATTTCCCATATCAGCCCTGGCATGATGTGGCTATTGGTTTAGGCTGCTAGTGTCCAGTTTGCTAAGACAAGATTCTATCTTTGTTCTTAATACAAATTTCACCACATGTTTTGCTAGCTCCACAGCCATTTTACCTAATGCTTCTCTATTCTCAAATATGTCCGTAAAAATAGTATTGCAACTTTGTGAAGGACATTACCCACTATGTATGCCATCGAGTAAAACTTTTTGGAGCTGCTCGGGTTTGGACACAAAGTAGATGGGGTATTGCTAGAGATTGTCATTCACTTTTCTGTATTCTACTAAGACTATGCTCAGAGCAAAGATGGTGGCTATGGTGTACAAAGAAGGTCTACCAGCAGTGTGGGACTTCCTAATCTCGCCATATTCTCCATATAGGACTTGAGCTCTTTGAGTGCCCTCTATTTAAGAAAGGTATGCCTTGGGCTGATTTCGAGATAAATTTGTTCAGGAATGACCACTTCTCTGTTAGTTTGTATATATCTTTTTTACTCTTTGGCTGCTGCATTCGCCCAATTGCTTCAATCTTTTTGGGGTCTGCTTGGATATATCACAGGAGTTTCCCTTTTCTTACTCTAAAGGTGCACTTTTCTGGATTGAGCTTGAGGCCGTGTTGCCTTCTATTAGAGAAGATTTCTTAAAGGTCCAGGATGTGATCTTACTCTTTTGTGCTCTTTACCACAACGTAATCTACATATGCTAAAATGTTTCTTCTCAACTATGAACTAAGGACCACTCTATCATTCTGGAAAAAGTTTGACCTACATTTTTCATCCCCTCCTCATATTCAGACAAAGTAATGTAAATTAAAGGGTGTTGTAAAACTTGTTCTCTTCATTACACTTCTTAATCCATCACTATCAGAGAACCTCACATCCGCCCCCCTTATAGGCCACGGCACATTTTGGACCCAGTGCTAAGGGTGCATCAGCACCGGGTCCAACGGCTATGAGCAGGGGCGGCGCGCAGGGGTGGCAGGTTGAGCACATTAGCACCGGGTCTTGCAAAAGGGGCATGTTTGGAGTTCGCGTAAAGGACCAAGATTTTTTCAATGGCGAGGAAACCCTCTGGTTGGATTTCAAGGATATATATGAGGTGTACCACCAAGACGTCATGGACGTGTCTTTGGTCGCCTGTTGGGTATTGTAAGTGCTTTGTTCTCATTTACATTTGACACTTGAAAAAAAATTAATCTTTGCTGACGCGCCCTTTATTGCTTAACAATGCAGAATGGAGATTCAAAGATGTGGGAGGGAAGGAATATTTTACATTGGTTACATGGACCCGACAAAGATAAGTGACAAAATGATTTTGATGAATCCAGAGGAAACATATTAAAATTTATACAAGTATCTCCAAAAACATAATTATTGTGACTCCATACTATTGCCGTACAACTTCAGGTGAGTACCTATACATGTATCTACTTATAGTGCCTATACAAAATTTTATGGACTCCATACTATTGCCGTTCAATTTTATTTCTCATTATAATGTCTACATGTATACAGTTTTCACTGGATCCTAATCATAGTGTGTCCTGACCGAGGTATCGTCCACGTCTTTGATTCGTTGAAGTCTCCAACATATGCTTACCAGAACATCATTGACATGTTTACAAGGTGACATATATTTTCCCATTTAACTCAATTCTGCCCTTACAATCACAATGATTTAACACAACTTTTTGGTTCACAGGGCGTGGGTTCAATTTCGTCAAGATAACCCTGGTATGATCCATGAAACACTCACATGGAAGACTGACTTTCTGGTAAGCAAGTAATTTGTACGTGTAGGTCACCGCTAACCTATTATATGAATTTTACTTAACTTTATTTTTGATCGACAATGTCGCCAATAGGGGTCGGGAAATAATCTATATGCATACTATGTTTGTGATAACATGCTCAATTGGTCGACAAAAAAAATGACTCACCATGATGTTGGTACGTAACACATTTTCAGGTTTTAATTTGATATATTTACTATATTTGTAGAAAAAGCACTTGATTTTGTAATAAATTATATTATTTAGAAATATACGGCTTCATTTATTGATAATGGAATTCATTTATAATAAATAATATTATTATTAAATTTGAATTAATAAATAAGGCATTTTGTTTTATAATAAATGATTATTTAGAAATATAGGGCTTTATTTAATAATTACTATGTTTGTATTAATAAGAAAAACACTTTGTTTTATAATAAATGATTATTTAAATATAGATGGATATTTGTATTTGTAAGTAAATCATTTATTTTATATTAAATGATTATTAATTACACAATTGTTGTCTTCAATTCCACGGAATTAATATTTTCAATTATTTGCAAATTATAGATGATGAGGCTGGAAGAAGATAGACTCGATCAAGAGAGAATAGACGCAATTGCAGAACAGCTCATTGGATGGATTTGGGACGAGGTCGTTAATCCCCGTGGAGAATTCTATCTCCCCCTGGAGGATGTGCCGTCAAGTAGTTCCTCTAGTCGGATTTCTTAAGTTGTAATATACAGTTAAAATATATAACTCTAGTTGGATATCTAAATTATAATATATATATATATATATATTCTATTTTGATTATATGTCTAGCTAATATGAATATATAGTACTACATGCACGGCAATTGAATACATGTTTGAATACGTATTATAATACATATATAAACATATATAAACGTACATGCATGACGGCTGCAAAAAGTAACCAAAAAAATAGAAATCCAGGCCGGTGCTAAAGGCCCTCCTATCCCTGCTTGGTAGGCAAGGCCTTTAGCACCGGTTGGTGTTTAGAACCGGTGCTAAAGGCCCCCTTTAGCACCGGTTATGCTACCCCCTTTAGCACCGAAAGTTTAGCACCGGTTGGGAATCCGGTGCTAAAGCCCGTTCCCAACCGGTGCGGATGTGAGGTTCTATGGTAGTGCATATTTGGTGATAGCCCAAGAAACAATCAGGAAAAAGTCTATATAACCCCCCAACGTATCAAGGGTCGACCACATCACCCCCTCAACTATAAAACCGGATATTTAACCCCCCGATCTTTGCAAAACCATTTCAATAACCCCCTAAGGTGTTTTGGATAGTGGTTTTGTCATGTTGGCTCTCTTGGATGGATGGAGATGATGACGTGGATCAGCTAACACAAGTACTTCGCTTGTACTTGGTACAATAGTTGATCCCCTTATAAATATTTTGAAGTTTTTTATTTTTGTGGAACCCATAAAACTCACTGCTAGCAACAGAATATCATGCCACCCTGGCCTGTCCACTTACAGGTGGAATCCATATATATTTTAGCATGCCTAAATCAGCATTTCGGTACAACTCGGTACGCCAACGGAGCAAAACCACTATCCAAAACCACCTCAAGGGATTCTTTAAATGGTTTTGTAAAGGTTGAGGGGTTAAACATCCGGTTTCATAGTTGAGGGGGTGATGTAGTCGACCCCTAGTACGTTAGGGGGTTATATAGACGTTTTCCAAACAATCGAGGAGGCTAATCATCTCACCACAAGCTGCAAAGTCAATTAGGGCATTGATCTTGGGCAAAGGATATTCGTCATTCATACACACTTTTATTGGGATATATGAAATCAATACATATCCTCCGGTTCCCATCCAGTTTATTCAACAGCGACTTTTTTCTGTTTTGTTTGCACCACTAATATTTTTGGCCCACCCCTCAAATGTTGTCGTAAGCGTCTGATTTTTGCCTGCTACCTCTCTCTAAGGGTGACTTCCATGCTAGTGAAACTGGAGTAAGGTATAAGGGGCTCAGTGGCAATTTGGTCCTTTCAGATTTATGAAAAATGGAAAAAAGAATTTTAAATCAATAAAACGAGAAAATGGCAAGAAGAACAATATGTAAACATTGTAAGCTGGCGATCTTGCAAAACTCACGTTTGCGATGGCCAATTTGCGAAGCCCAACATTTGGAGGGGTAGAAATCCAAATTCCTCCTCGGGGTTCGCGCAAAGGGAAAAGGAGTGAGGAAGAGCCGTGCATCGCCTGTGTGTCGCTCATAATGTTTCGTTTTGATGACGAGCATGCAAGCACCACGGTTGACCCTTATGATGTTCCTACTCCGGTTCTAACCGATATAAGAAATCTCTATTTAACTAATCCATATCCTCTAATTATCTAAAGTTTTTTATTTAATTATTCCTTATCTTATAATAGTATAGAATTTTTTTGATAAATTAGACCAAATATTTGTAGAAAACTAAGGCAAAACCTAAAAGAAATGCACTTTATTCTTTCCACAAATGGCATATAGAAGAGTAAGATGATGATGGTAGGATTGATCAAAATCCTCAATTAGATGAAAATGAATTACAATTGTGCAGTGAATTTAAATAAACATGTATGATATATTCATTTTTATAAATTATTTATTTTTGTGTATCACCGTTGCATAATTAATTACTATATAGTCAAGGCTAGTTACTAAATGCTTATTGTGTAATTAATTATTAGTAAGGCTAGTTACTGAATGCGTGGTGACGATGAAAAATGGGACAGATAGCCAAATTCTTGAAACGGCTAATATTTGTCTGGAGTTCCGCCACGGTCAAATTCCTGGGTAGAAAATCATACTACGGTGTAGAAATCATACTACGGTATTATGATCATACTCCCGTATGCATATTCGAACGACTATGACATGGAAGTATGCAACACCTCCAACTTTGAGTCGATGCAATTAAAAACTCCCAAGAGCAAATTCCAATGTTATAGAAGTGTACACATATTACACTTATCTTCCAATGATACGTCCGACAGAAGATAGATAAGCGGTTTATTCATTCCGAAACGGTTTGTCGTGGCCTACAGATAATAACAGTCTTGCTCTGAATATCTGGACTCTGAAATATATGATGTTGCATTTCCCAAGTCCGCACTGATGCACAATGTCAGCAGTCAGTTTATCAATGCTTGAAAAATGTCCAGCCGTCCAGGGTATCCCTGTATACTCTGTCCAAAATATGAAGTCGTTGTATTGCATTGTCATCTGGTGATATGTCATTAGCTGATAAGTGTTACAGCTTCTGTTCCAGAGACAAGCGTGTCTTCTAGGAACGGAACAGTTTTCCATACTTTCAATCCTAGAGGTAGCCGACCATTCCCATAATCTGCGACATGCAGCAACAATAAGCAAGCAGCCGACAGAACTGGGCAACAGACAGTTTATCAGCAAACTGTAATATTTGAAGTGCAAACCTGAACTTCTTGGGTCATCCTCTATGCAAATCGCCATGTAATGAGAACTATTTAGCTCTGCAAGTGCAAATTGCCAATTCTCGGACAAACAGTCACAACTAGAGTCAGAATACTTGAATACTTTTGGTGCCTGGAAAGTCCAAAGGATTAAGACAAATCAGTATTTTTTTATTGCTTTCCTAGGCATAGGACTTTTTTGTTATGTTGCATTTGTGTAGCAGTAAAGCTTGTAACATCGCTAAACATGAGAAAATGATTTTTTTTATTTTTTTCCTTCAAAAGATCTACAACATCATCCAACAGATAAGAAAAAGAAAATCATAGGTTCAGACAAGATGTTTTTCAGTGTGTGACAAGGAGTAAACAAATTTCCACGGAAAATTGTTGGGGCCCAGTCCAACTAGAAGTATATAGATCAATTCCATAAATTAACGCAGGTGGTACAAGAATCCCCTTATATACTATAAATTCCTAAGGCAATATTGGCTGCTTGGCATTATCTTTGTAGATTCCTAATCCCTACATTCCTCACATGTTAGAAAACTATGTTGAAGCCTTGAGAAGTTCCTCAAGTCTCCCCACCCTATCTATAAACACATCAATATACTCATTTGGGCCACCCTATCTATAAACACATCAATATACCCATTTGGGCCACCCTATCTATAAACACATCAATATATCCATTTGGGGGTTGGGTGCTCATAAGGCCCAGAAATCTAGCTGTCTCACTATTTTTGCCGACAACAAAATTGTGTTCAAATGCATAGCACATATAGTTTTGGAGAGTCCTTTTTTTTCTCGAAAACGTAGGAGAAATGTGCTTCATTATATTAAGAAGAAAGAGGGGGGGGGACCGTACAAAGTACACCACACACCAGCCCAGTTAGTTTACACATTCGTGCCTGACAAAGAAAGAAAGGCAAAAGCCAACCACCCTAGGCTACTGCTAGGCTAACCTCCGGTAGAGGGGCAGTCAAGAGAGAGAACCCCTGAGCCCCTGCCATCACCCACGAATGACACTCCTCAGTAGCAAAACCCAAGGCGCCCCTGAGTCCCTTTGCATTTGGCACAAATTGAAGATGACAAGCATGAGGACAGGGGGGCTGCATACCACAGAAATTCGGATTCCATTATTTGCTGCCAATATGATCGAGAACTTATTGAAAGGAGCACCTGAAAATCCCCTTCCTAGAGCTTTTACATATGCTTCCTACAAAATTGAAGACATCAATGATAGACAATCCATGCAAACATCCTGTGTCTTTTTCAACATCATATCAGTAAATCATTATTGCAACTTGTGAGTCTCTGGTTTATGAAGGAAACGTTGACTAAGAAATCTGATGAGAATTAAATGAATTAGACCAAAGGTGTATGAAGGTGTGATCCTTCATAAATAATTCATGAAATGCCCATCCATGTGACCCACATATGTCCTTGAATCTATTCCATCCAAAGCTCATCCAATTACTCACATCCAACAGTTAGAAAGTTAATGCAAAATTATAGCCACACTACACATACACATGTATTTCTACAGATTATGACAATGTCATTGGTCGTAGTACACTAAGTTAAGAATCTTCAGCTTTGAATGGGGAAAGTAGTGGTGATCAGTGGTCTAAACAATGGTAACAAAAACATAACTTTGTTGCATGCGTTGTATTAAGTGGAGGGCCAAAAAAAACTCACTAACTTTAAGAGTCCATAGCTTTATGAATTCCTTTTGCTGAGCATCCGGATCGGGAATGTTATCTAGATAATCAACTTCAGATGGGGTAAAATAACGGCGAGCAAGAGATAAAATGTTCTTAGTTGTCTTTCGTTTCTTCTCTTCAATGTCAATGCCAATCTGAGATAGACAAAAAAAGTACATAAGCTCCACAGCAACAAGTATGGACATTTCTAGTTCTCTAGTTTAGATAATAAATAACACAAAGGAACATACAGGAGTCTCCATGGTTATGCCACAGGCAATCAAAGAAGATGTGTGCGAAATATTGAAATGCAAAGGCCATTCCATCCTGCTGTCATCAGATCGCCACCGTATCTGATTAACCATGACAACAAACAAAAGAATATTCAGTAGAGCAATTAACTGTAGAAAAGGATAGTACTGTAAAGCTTAGCTTCTAGGCCCACCTCCTTACCTCGGGTTTGCCAAATTTGTTTTTCTGAAACTCAAATGATCTTGGATCAACTTTGCAATCTGTATCTAATCTAGTCCAAACAAATCAGCAGCAACCATATCAGTAATCCTATAGTGATATCCAAAGATATATTCAATACCATATAAAACAATAGTAACAAGAATATACTACTGACAAGATAAAGTGACAAACAGTAACTACATGTTTAAACTTCCATAGTTCCATGAGGCGGGCTTAATGGCAGAGCGGTAGGTGCTCATTTTACTATTTTAAGTCTGCTAATCTGATGCACTGCCTTCTTTATGTTGTTCTGTAAAGTTTGTATATGAATCGACCAAATGAAATTTGCATTTGGAGACTATGTATCAAGATAGTTTGTCCAGGACCGTTAATAGAGACATGAATCCATTCATGATTAATACAGGAATCTATACATTGCTGATCATGACTTGCATGTATATACGATAGATGCCATACATACAGGAATAATCTCATGCATCTAAAGCAACAATGCATAACACCCTCAATCCCTCCATAATTATAATTGTATTGCCCCCACGCCACCAAAAAAAAAACCTAGTTTTCCGTGTCGTTATAAATAATAAGTTCACAACTACATGCTCCAAGATGTACTTAGCACAGCCACCACGGGCAAAATTATATATCCCTATAGTCCTAAACAAAATAAATCTGGCACCTTTAGTTTACTTATAACAAATAATTTAAGAAACCATGGTACAGAAACTACATTATAATTACCAAATTACAGTAACACGCATGAAGATTAAATGAAATGCAACATTAAATTCAACAAGTAGCTGATTGTTTTCATACATCTCGAGAGGGTGGTGCGCACTAGTGCACGGGACAGCACAGCTCCTTTCTGCAACTTTTCCCCGTTCATAGACAAAGCAGTTTTCCTTTCAGAAGGCGAAAGGAGGTCCATGTACATCTTCAGTTGGGAGGCATCATTCAACTCATCAGGCAAAAGATACCAAACATGCACCTCTCTGTGACAAACTAACTCATAAATTAGTGTCTTCAATTTCTTGGTGCACCATACCACAATGAGTAGAGAAGATAATTAAGTGTGCTTCAAATGTTAACACATGAGTTCTATTCTCGTTAAGCCAAGCTTATTGCCCAAAACGGAGAAAAACTTGGCCAAGAGGATCTCCATCTACTTTCTGTTTTTTGTTGGATTGTGCCCTAAAAATTATTTGGTCTGAAATGGCACCGTTAAATTCCCCTGAAACATCCCATCTCATCCAGAGGTTGTCTATGATAAGATTAAGAGGAATCACTCGGCAAACTACAGAAGTTGAACTATCGACACTGGTTCAAGGCAAGAGCATAGTTTGCAACCACCACATACTTTCCAAGAGCTGTAAAGCAATATCAATCCATAGATCATAGGGAAGATCGTAGCATCAAACTTAACCAGCGAATGGTCGCTCTACCTTAAGGCACCCATTTAGGACGCTCAACGAGTTACCCAACTCAGGGATCACGGATCACAACACCCATTGAGAGCTCTACCAAACTAGAGCTCCTGGTTCTCCTGAATGCAAACCCCAACAATCTCCCAGAAAATCTCGGCCGGTTTCTCCCTTCCCACCACTATCTCCGCACGAATCTGCGGCCAGCATCTCCGGTCGAGGTCTCAAGCAACCACAGGATCAGAGAGGTAGGAGGAAGAGCGAGCGGTACCTTCGCGACTGGAGGGGCGGCGGCGGCGGGAGCGAGGAGAAAAAGCGCCCACCGGCGACCCCCGGCGTCCGGGGCGCGGGCGGCGGCGGCAGCGGCATCGTGCGGCGGAGCAGGCGGTGGCGCATCGAAGGCCTCCCCGTTTTAGCTTATAGTAGCGTGCGAGCCGGACGACCGGCGGCCTGCGTGGGGTCGAATCGGCGATGTGAACGAGGCGCCTATCGGCGAAACCGATGGGCGGGCGGGGCGGGCCCGTGGGTCGAATCCGCCGACAGACCGTGGCCACAAGCCGGGCTCGAACGAGCCCGTCACCTCAAATATAAAGTTAATTCTGAACTTTAACGTGGAGGCGGTCAGGTTGGTCTTGCTTATCAGCAGCCGGCCAGAGATCATATTTTAAAGTTACCTATTTTCGATCTCCTTAATATTTTCTAAATTCCTAAAACAATAATTAGTCAAATTAAGCCAATTATTTGTAAATTTTCATGTATAAACTTTGACTAGATTATGCAAAATGGGAAATGGGATATTTGATAAATAATTTAGACTAGATCTAGTTCACAAAAATATGAATTGCATATTTAAAATGGAGTAGCAAGTTCGAATATTTAACTGAGTTCAGTCGCATCACAACCACTGCGTGACTCCCTGTTGACTCGCGCTATGACTTAACCCGACACGTCCGCAGCCACGTCCTTAGCGATCAAAGAATCCGTGACGACATGATGGTACGGTCACGCCACTATATGTAGCAACACTCAACGGGAGTCACGCCCCATAGAATAGCGTGATCAAAAGAATTGACTCGCGCTATAACTTAACCTGACACGTCCGCAGCCACGTCCTTAGCGATCAAAGAATCCGTGACGACATGATGGTACGGTCACGCCACTATATGTAGCAACACTCAACGGGAGTCACGCCCCATAGAATAGCGTGATCAAAAGAATTGCTTCCTAAAACTTTAGTTTGGGAAAGATCTCTACTCCTAATAAGATTGTGCTGGGGAACAGCGACCGTCCCCTCCTTCCGTCTGCCCATGCCCCTCCGCGTGCGATTGTTTTTTACCGTCAAAATACCGGTGGACGCCTGCGATCAACTCCCTCCTCCGTCTGCCACGGGGGTCATCGTCCTCCCCTGTGCGTCTTCACGCGCCCCAATCCGTGCAGCCCTTCGTCCCCCGTCCGCGCCGCCCCTCCGTCCCCATCTGCGCCGCCCCTCTTCTCCTTCATGGCCACTACCGCCTGCTGCACGAAATCGAGGAGCCTCTCTGCCCTGGCGTCGACCACGTACGTGGAGGGCACCTTCGACGCAGGTAGAGGATGGCGGGGTCATAGCGGCGGAGGCGGTGCCAGGAGCGGAGCGCGCGGCGGAGGGCGGGGTCGATGTGGAGCTGCTGCTTGGGGCGCAGGAGAGGGTGGAGCAGGGTGTCGTGATCCTCGTCCGGGCAGCGGTCGCGGCGGGGGCAGCGGGAAGCGGTGGTGGTGGAGGTGGAGCGGGTGGATGCGCCGGTCGCGGGGCCACACGCCGGCGGCGGAGGCCGGGAGGCGGCCCTCGAGGAGCTCGTCCACGTCCCGCCGCAGCGGGGCTTCCGATGGATCAACGGCGGCGAGGAGGAGCAGCGCGGCGTTGAGGCGCGCCGGGTCGAGCGGCGGGGGCGGCTTCCGCGCGGGTGCGGGCGCCACGGCGCGCCGGACCGCGGCGGAGGACAAGGCCGCACCGACGAGCACGACGAAGATGAGCACCGCGAAGGAGCGCCGCAGCGGCCGCTTCATCGCTGCAGCCGCCGCCGCAGGCAGGCGGGTGCAGCCCCAACCGGGGCCTAACTGTGTGGAGCCGCCGCCGCATTAGGGGCACGCGCATCAAGGAAGGGGGGGTTTCCCGTGTCGGGTCCGTGCGAGCCGAGCCGGGCCAAGCTGTGTCCGGGTGGGCGAGTGGGGAGCGCGCCCGCGTGGGGCGGCGTGTTTTTTTCAGGGTTTTTTATCGGTCACCGTGCATCATTTTCTCCATCTGCATCTGGTTCTGTTGGTAATGAACTGTCAGCATACTTGGACAGTGATCCTGTCAAGGATTGGGGGGAGTCCTTTGACATACTATTGTGGTGGCGTGACCATAAGCTATCTTATCCTGTCTTATCGATAATGGCTCGCGATATCATGTCTGTTCCTGTTTCTACTGTGTCTTCCGAGTCTTGTTTCAGCTGTATTGCCAGGATACTTGAAGAGCGGCGACGGCGCTTGTTGCCTGAGCATGTGGAGATGCTCACCTGCATGAAAGACTGGGAGCAAGCAGCAAGAAAAGAACAGCATGCACCTGAGGACACAGAACTGGAGGAGTTGTTCAACAACTTGTACCTGGACGAAGGTGGTGAAGGCAGCGGCAGTACTGGCGCTGGGTGAAGGTGAAGCATGATGAAGATGAAATGGAGAAGGTAAACTATTCAGTCCTTCATCCCTTGATGTAATCATAATCATGTAATCATGTTCATTTCCATATACTAATTCCTAATTTTGCAGGCATTTCTCCATCTTTTGCCCTTTTGGTGCTACAAGACTCAAGTGGTGGCTGTGGGCTGTGGCTGCTGGCTGTGGGTGATGGACTGATGGTCATGGTCTTGGTCTGATTCGGTCTGATGGATGACTTGTAATAGGATAGATGATAGATCATAGTCTTGCCACTTTAAACTTTGCCTTGCCCACTTGATTCTTGATGGCTTGAACAACTTGTCACAGTCCACTGATGTTGGGCTGTTGGCTATTGTAATAGGATAGATGTATGCTTGAACAACTTTGAGTTTTGAGCTGGTTGTACTCTTTTTTCCTTTCTAGGGTTTCTCACAAGGGTGAGTTTTACCTAGAAAGGTTTTTAATGAGGCAGCATTGCACAACAGCTCATTTTGATAATTAGTTCATCATGTTCATGAATTTTTGATTCTATGAAGTGTTTTTTATTTGTCGTTCCACGGGCCGACACGACACGGTGATAATGGCCGTGGCCCATGGGCGGCACGACACGGTTAAATGGCCCATGTGTCATGTCATGGACCGAAGGCCTGACCCATAGCACTCTCCGGCACGGCAAGACGGCACGCCGGCGTGCCGTGCTGACATGGTTGGTTGGACTTGGGGTTCGACGAATGGGGGATCCAATGTGCCCTGCCTCGGGTTCGTGCATCGGAGGCAGTACAGTAAAGCCACCGTGCGTGGGGCCCGCCAACATGCCTGCACGATAGGACGGGTGGATCCGTCGCATGGCCTTTCCCTCCTCGGCCTCGGCCAGTTGCCCCAAGAATGCAGCAGCTGCTACTGCGGTGGGGACAGAGAGATGATACTACCCAGTACACATTAAATATTTATGATATACCTGACTTATGCATACGAGAGTTATAAACCGCAGTGGAACTTTGTGATCGATCTATGCCAGAGTTGTGGTGGGTCTGGATATCATGATATAGCTCGCTTTAGAAATGTTGATGCTTCTTAATCTCAATTAGCCTCAAAATAGGAGTATGTTGCTAAGATCAACACTGCGTTATCTATACTCATTGTATTGCTCTATAATTATTTTGCCTCCCGTAGCAATGTATGGGCATTACAACGGGAGATAAAATAGGTATAGTGCGATACACATCATCAATGAAACAATATATCAAGTATAGCGTCATCAGCGTTGAAATTTTTTAGGAAGGTAAAAAAATAAAAATGAGTAAACAATTGGCACAATAAATTTAATGAGTTTGACCTAAAGACTTTGTATATGATGATATTTAGTGGCACCGCCACCGTTCAATTAATAGTTTGCACTGTATATAAATTAATAGAGTCATAGCATATGCAGAAGAATCAAGCACGGTTTTGTAGCCCTGTCTTTACGAAAAACAAAAGTACTAACTTTTATGGACTTCGGTGCAACCCTACGGCCGACAAAATTGAATTTTTAGTATGGTCTAATTATCTTTGTTTCATGTATCATACCCGTAGCAACGCACGGGTACTTACCTAGTTATTCTTAAATCTTAGATTAAATAGGGCCAAAATAAAAAAAGCTGCTTGCCCCTACTCCGTCAACAATAGAGAGTCTAAGTGGCGTGAAATGGAACCAGTGCAATAAGAGGGTGTTTAGATCCCCTCAACTAAAGTTTAGCCTCGTCACATCGGATGTAAGGATGCTAATTAGAAGTATCAAATATAGACTAATTAAAAAAGGTATTACATAAAAGAGGACTAATTTATGAGATGAATCTATTAAACTTAATTAGTCTATGATTAGACAATGTAATGCTACAGTAAATATGTAATAATTATATACTAATTATAGGTTAATTAGGCTTATTAGGTCATCTCACGAAATAGCCATGACTTATACAATTAGTTTTATAATTTATTTATTTATTAATTATTATTTATTTAAGGGACTAAACTTAGCCTATCGATCCAAACACCCCCTAAACCCGAAAATGTCTTGGTGGGCTTTTTCCTTCCTCACAACCCATTCCCATCTAGTTTGAGCCGAGCTAATTGCCTGGCCCAAACATTATTCTTCAACCTCTATGTGTCCGGTTTGCTTCTATGCGCTTGCCGCCGTCTCTATGAGCACATTCTAGAGATCATGTTAGTATCGATGAATTCACCACATGCCTCTAAGTCTGTTTGTTAATTCGGCTAGGTTATCTATATGGATAATTTTAGCTATATATAGCCCGTGGTGGTAGTATCAAATTGTTTGTGGCAAAGATGAGATACTGGCTCATGGACAAGTATCATATCTTTAGGTAAATAGGGCGTGCTTGGCTCATGGGTAGAGCTTGCCAACGACGCAGAGCGTGGCCGCCATAGGCCAGCAAGTTCTAAAAAGCAACCTCAAAGTTCACTATAAAAAAAAAAGATTCTCATCACATCAAAATGTCGGCACATGCATGGACTACTAAATGTAGATGAAATCAAAAACTAATTACACAGTTTGTTGTACTCGGCGAGACGAACATTTTGAGCCTAATTAATCAATTTTTAGATATTTTTTCACAAATACAAACGAAATGCTACAGTGACGCATTTATCACGAAGTAACGTCTTTTTCTCAATTCTCCACCCCCTAATTTACATCTAAACAAGGCCGTAGTGTGGCGTCCAAAACTCACGCCACATCCTTTGGCGAGAATCCTTTTGTATTTGTTCTGTCCTCCTGCGTGGAGCCAAATTTAGTTTGCATGCCTCTAACTGTAGCGTGGCAGTTTTGTGGCTGAAATTTTAATACATACATCGTAATTATATTGATATTTTTATATTTTATAAGGTGCTCCTCCGTCCCAACTGTCGCCGTTGATTTTCGTGTCACAATTTTGCTTCGATTTGTAGAAAATATGTGCAATATTTTAATCTCCAAATAAATTTATTAAAAAACTAGATTCAAATATCCGTCTAATGTATTTATTATGTACCATAAATATTAATATATATTTTTATATATTCGATCAAAGATGTTTCTCGGGAAGCGAAAACGACCTACATTTAAGGAAAGAGGGAGTATGTCTAAAGTTGTACGTGCATGTTCATCTTGTGCGAATTAGGGCATGTACAACAGTTTAGACAGCTGCTGTCTATTTAACACATACAGACAGTTAAATAGTCAGCTCTACAATAGTTTAGACAGTTGTTGTCTATTTAGCTGTCTGTGTGATAATAAATACGGACTCTGGTTTCTGATGTTTTGGATGGGAGCACAAGCCAAAGCATTAGACAAGATAGTAGACAACAACACTCTCTTTCCTCATTAAATGATAGCCCCATCAGCTCATTTGATCTATGTGACAATAAAAAGACAGATGCTGTCTGTGGGTTGTACATGCCCTTAGCATGCTCAGATTTATATAGTGTTACAATACAATGCAACTGATTAGTCTCATAGGCCTTGTTTAGATGCCAATTTGGCACCCCCAAATTTGAGAGTTGGGAAACCGAGGCGCACTGTAGCATTTCGTTTGTATGTATGAAAAATTGGCCAAAAATTAATTAATTAGGCTCAAAATGTTCGTCTCGTAGAGTACAACAAAACTGTGTAATTAGTTTTTGATTTCATCTATATTAGTACTCTATACATGCTATGACATTTTGATGTGATGAGAATCTTCTTTTTGCACAGGGAACTTTGACGGTAGAATTTGAGATCTAGGCCATAGTCGGACTGCCTGATCTAAGAAAAAAATAAGTGTCGAATAAGCCAAATAGCCAATCGCGCCATTAATCTGTCCATCATCCCACTCCCACACCGCCACATGTCACGTACTCACGTGCTCCAAACCCCACCCAATCAATAGCCGGTGGGCCCATCAGCCCGCCCAGATCTCCCACTCTCCCTGAACACTGGCATCCCGGTCCCACCATACCGTTGCCGGGCCTGCCTTCCCTCCCAGCCCGGCCGTCCTCCCCTCCCCTCTTCCCATCTTCCCCTCGCTACCATTTCAAATCACTCTCTCCACCCCCTCTTACTCGTCGTCGTCAATCCATCGTCCATCCCCATCCACCCATCAACTCCCCAGATCTCTCTCCCTCTCGCTCCCCTCTCCTCGCCGCGGATGTCCTCGTCGGCGCGCTTCGATCTCCGGGTAAAACCCTAGCCCCCCCGGAGCCCCAGATCCGCCGGCCCTCCCCTCTTCGCCGCCGAGCCGACTGACACCCTCCTCCTCAATGCAGGCCTCGTCGCAGCAGCTGCAGCCCCCGCCGTCGCACGCCGGCATGAGGTGAGCCCTTCCGTGGCCTCTCTCCTCTCCCTCGTTCTCTGTCTCTCTGGTTCGAGGTGGTTTGGTTCTGATGGTGGCACGCCGCCCTGCCTGTGCAGCGACGGGGGCGCGTTCGCAAACGCGGGGAACCTGGAGCACTGCGCCAGGTACCTCAACCAGACGCTCGTCACCTTCGGATTCCCGGCCTCGCTCGACCTCTTCGCCACTGATCCGGTCCGCGCCACCTCCCCTCTCTCAGCCCCGCCTCGCCGCTGCTTCACGCCTACGCATTCATTTCGGTTGCGGGGGTTTGTTTGCTTCTGATTTCCGTGGGTTTACGGGTTTTCTCGTTTTTTTACAATTCCCGAAGGCAATGCGGTTGATTGTTCTGGTATTTCGCCTTTGTCTGTTTTGCTTGGTATAATAACTGCTTAACTTTGTTCTACTAGTAAAAGAATTCCAGCATTTTCGTTTTCTTATCGGGATAACCTTTTCGGTTTGGGCTGCACTTTACCAAAGATTTTTTTTGTTCTTCCTCTAGTAGGAACCTGATGTCGAATATTATGCTTCTGCTGTACAGGTCTCGATTGCAAGAACATGCAACTGCATCTATGCCCTTCTGCAGCAGCGGCAGAGAGACATTGAGTTCAGGGAGTCGACAAATGATCTGCGGCAGCGGTGAGCAGCTCATCATTTGTTCCTATTCTGTTTCATGTTGTAATTTGGATGTTCTTAGTACGTGTTAATTATGACTTGCTCACTAGATCTGGAGGGTAGCACATATTAGTGATGCAGTACTAGACATAGTACCGGTTGGTAGTGATAGACGCTGGTTGTGCCTCTCACATGACATTATTGTCGTCATTCATGTTTGTTTTCTTGACCTTTGGCATGATGACCATAGCTGATTGAATCACTTAGCTATATTAATTAGCAATGCTAGTATGGGTTAGGCCCATATTATGAAACCTTAAATATGCCTGGTCTAGGAGAATTGCATGTTACGGAATCTCACCAAAGTTTGGTTTTGTAGAGTATAGACTTGTAAAAAGGAAAGTCCTGAGAAATTGAAATGAATTTTTTATTATTCACTCTGCTAAGTAATAACACATTCGCTTAAACTTTGCCAGTGCAGTTTTCTTCACCATTTTTTGTACTTGTTGTTAGTTCCTATTCTTTTCCTACTGAGCCAACAAATACATATATCTCAGACATGGTGAAATGAGGCTTAACTTTATTGAGTAGTTTTGACTTAAGCTAGCATTAGATTTGTACTTTCTGTTCGTGTTTATGGGCGTGTTGAATATTGATTTTGCTTGCCTGTGAAGTTTGGTTTTCACAGTGCAGTTCTGCCTTTGAATCAAAACTAGATCAGGCAATTATGGAATACTGTTGTCCTTGACATCACGCTACCGTAGCTTTTCTTTTCTCTGACAGTACCACTTTCTGCGATGAGCCAACCCTGTCACCACCTACAGTGCACCCTTTCTCCTTGTTCATCTCCCTTCCTCTTTTCCTTTTAACAATGGTTCCTTTTGTTCTTTTAATCTCTGTTGTTTCTCCTATACAATCCTGTTGGTATTGTAATTTTTATTGCTAGCATCACCTATTTGTCTGATATAACCTGCCGACATTGTGAAATTGTCTACCTTGTAATTAGGTGCACCTAACGCTAAATGATTTGTTCTATTTGTCATCATTAGTTGCACCTGCATGGTACTATTTTTCCAGAGCCTATTCCTTCAGTGATGTGCTATAGCACATTGTTTGCTTGCCATGTGTCAGTATCAGATCGGCATAGACATGATTCTATTATCTGGTCTTTCCTATGTTCATGCATGTTATATCAGTTAGGTGAGGAGGTTGATGTAGTTGTTTGCAACATTTGTCACAATTCTAACAGACTATTGTCAGTTTTTGGAGTAAATGAACAAAAGTCCGTTGTCTGCATCATTCCAATATACAATAATGGCATTCAGTTTGGTGGCAACATTAAAGCAATTGATTGCAGCATTTAAAATATGAGGCTAATGCTGCTTCACATTATTACTACGATATTATGGCTAATGGCTCTGTGACTAATGTTACAAAATGTTCAGCATGCAATCTGATATTTCGCGGTTGGAAGCCAAGATTGAAAGAATGGATGCACAATTAGCAGCCAAAGATCGAGAGCTCGCCACACTTACTCGAACGGTTAGTTCTTTTATCAATTTCTCTTTGGATTCTTAACTATTCTTGGGATTCTAAATTCTTTTCAATTACCAGGAGGCCAAAAATACTGCAGCCTTGAAATCTCAGATTGATAAGCTGCAACAAGAACGTGATGAATTTCAGAAGATGGTTATAGGAAATCAGGTTAGACTGCCTTCTTTTACCACTTTCCTTGAAAAACCACCCTAGCATGTTTGTTTTCTTGTTCACTGAAGAAAATTGCATCAATGTTTAGTGATGAGATCTTATGAATCTTCCCTGACTTGCTATCATTCTTTTGCAAGCAAGTACGCACCCAGCAAATCCATGAAATGAAGAAGAAAGAGAAGGAATACATAAAATTGCAGGTAAAGTATTTGAATATTTGTAAGGCGATGCTGTGCCAGCAACAGCAGTGCGGTTACGCTGAAAGTATCTATGTCTAATTTGCAGGAGAAGCTAAACCAGGTATTGATGGAGAAGAAAAAGGAGTCATCCCGTTCTGGAATGGAAATAATGAACTTGTTGCAGGTGAGATCCTTATGAATATTTTTTATTGTTAATATGTAGTGCTATTTTATTTTGTATTTGAGTCTTCTGCTGATTCTGTTACTAAATTTAACAGAAAGAAGGACGGCAGCGTGGAACATGGACTGGAAAAAAGAATGACAACGATTATTTCAAAATGATTGTAAGCATTAATGCACCTTTTGAAACTCAGACGTGATTGAATATATTCTGAAGTACTTGCATATCCAGGTTGATGCATATGAAGTGAAGAAGCAAGAACTGATGCAGGAGAATGCTGATTTAAGGTCACTCTTGCGTTCAATGCAGGTAAAAGTAATGACATGTTTCAGAATTAGTTCCCTGCCTTTTTCTGTAATGTGTTTGTAATAGGATTCCGTTTCATATTGTTGCTCTTATTTTGCACATACTACTCTTCAATATTCTATAAATTTTCCTTAGTATCATTAATTTTATGGAAAAATAAGTAACGGTTTTATACTTTCTCTTTTACAAATTCTGTAATTCCATTATTTCAACTTTCATTTTTGGGTCAAATACGTCCTTATACTGTTGTGGAACCAAATGCAAGCATGAGACTAATACGAAAAGTCCCTTTTGCCCTTAGCTCCTTCTTCCCCTCCTTAATTTCCACCATATGTGATTATCGCTGTTAGGTGGCTCACCCGAAGCCGACTGGTAACACTAGCCTCAGTGTAAAAATGCATCAAGTTTGAACGGTTAAAAAACACTTGCAGTACCTCGTTCACATTTGAAACTAATTTTTGGAGATACATGATCTCAATCATCTAAGAGTAAACTTAGAAATTTTGATCGAGTAGAATATTGAACAAATTACATACACCTTTATTTCCACACTTAACATAAACAAAATACCACAAAACTTTACTGTTTTCAGTTTCTTACATTTTATTTGCAACAAACTACATACCGCGGAAATTGAGGGTGAGAAGGAGCAAGGGTAAAGTGGATTTTTTGCATTAATCTCATGACAGTATGAAGCACCACATCAGAATAAGGACTAGTTTGACCGGAAAATGAAAGTTGAGGAACTGAATTGGTCGGTTTGGAAGTTGAGGGACTAATTATAAAATATTGAACATTGTGTTGATCCAAGTGACAATGTTTTACCTCAGATGGACATGCGTGAGTTCCTTAATGCTCCGATTGGATCATCACAGCCTGCTGTTGCTGCTAATGGAAGACAAGAGGGAGGGTCTCCTCAGACCCCACTAGGTGGCAAGACGGTATAATATGAATGCTTTTCCTTACATGTTTGACTGTTGGTTCTCCCCTCCTTTTTTGTTTCTCTGCCATCTATCAATACTTTTGCTTAGTTGGATTCACATGCTCGCTCTTTGATATCTTTTTGTTTCCACATGTCAGGATGTCTTTGACTTGCCCTTTCACATGGCCAGGGACCAGATAGAAGAGAGTTTGCGCACAAAAATGGCTTCAATCAAGGTAGGAAACAATTGATCAAGACTTGTATCTCCATCGTACAATTGCTGTTTCAGGATGCTTACTTGTTTTCGTTTCTTAATGGAAATCCATTTCCAAAATTCCTACTACTACCAGGCACGAATGACGCAGCTTCAAGATGCTCAAAAGGGTGCTGAAGTGACCTCTGAGGCTACCGAGCGTGAGCTTGAGCTTGAAGCTCAGCTGGTTGAAGCAAGGAGCATCATCCAAGAGCAGGTTTGCACTTTTTTATATTTTTTGCTTAGCATTTCAAAATGACGGTAGATCTCTTGCATGACGATTGCCAATGGCCCAACACTACTGTATGGAATCCTGTTTATGGGTCACACGTATAATGCTGTTGTATATGCTTAACTACCAACAGTTTCATCCTGAGTAACCTTACATTTAGTAACTAAATGTGCAGGCCTCCATCATGTCCAAGCACTTCACTAAGTCTGATAAGTCAAGGTGATTTGATACGACTTGTTTCCCTTGGTTCTCTTGTGTTCATTCCAACTAGACCTTCAATTTATGGTTCCCTCGCAGTGGCAGGAGGCATAGTGGTCTGGATGGCGAGCGAGAGGCGCCTGCGGAGGTGTAAAACCATGCCTGTGGCAAGGATATGTCGTGCAAGACTCTTTTTTTCAGTAAGTAGCATGTTGCAGGATAACATCGTCCTGGCGAGTCTAGGCATGGTCTATGCAGTATGATGTGCAGGAGCATCTCCTCCGGCGCTTGGCTAACCCGGCTCACCTCTAATAGTTACATGTAGTGTAAGTTGTAATCCTACTGTGTTGCAGGATGGCAATGCAGGTACCTTACATCCCTTACATCTGACAGGAGGGTTGTTGGCTATATGCAGTCAGTAGTGCTATATGGTACAATCTCAGTAGTGCTATCAGTAGCTATAACTAGATTGAAATAGGGCTGAATCTTGCTTTAGCGCGCTCGTTCGTGGTTGCGGAATCCAGTTTGTTACTGGAATGCTATGGATCTCGAGGAGATGCTTCTCCACTGTAATACCAAATGGAGCCTGAGCCCTGCCAAAACATCCGATATCACTTGATGTACATGTACTCGCTGATGGGTAACGCCGCTTTCTATGGAATTTGAACGCACGCTGCAAGGGCAACCGCGTCGTGTTGTTCGAATCGACGTTTTGCGGACTAGACGTGTCTGTGTCCCTCCGTCCTCTTTTTTTTATCCGTCGTCGTTGGTTTTCATGTCACGATTTAGATTTGATTTTAAGAAAATATGTGTAATATTTTAATCTTCAAATAAAATTGTTAAATAACTAGATTCAAATATCTATCTAATGATATTTATTATGTACTATAAATATTAATAATATTTTTTATATTTAGTTAAAGTTGTTTCTCAGAAATTGTAAACTACTTATAAAAAGAGACGTCGGGAGTAGACGCTGGCTGATCGCCGAACACTTTGGGACCTGGGAATTGCAGGGAAAGAGCCTTCCGTCCTTGGGATTGCTGGTGCCTGAATTTGTCATCTGGTTTTAGGATCATACGGATCCTTGGGATAACACGTCCTTGGGATTGGATGGGATGGGCGTGCAGCCAGCAGGATCAGGCACGGATTTGTCCCTTGGTTGCTTGCACGCATCGCGTTCTTCAGATCCGGATCCACGGGGATGCTGACTCGGCCTCGTGCCACCTCGCACCAGAAAATATTGTATTTAGTTCCAAGAAGAAAGAAAACAAAATGTTGTACTATTTTTCTTCGCAAGGGCCAACACCGTCATATCATTTTCGACATAGATCAGCCCAGTGATCGAATGAATAGAAAAGGAGATTTATGTGTATAATTCAGTGGTCAGAAAACATACACCGTTCTCTGGAATCTTCAAGGGCACGCCTTCTTGTGCGCGGCAAATCATGGACCCTGCACTCGCATGTGTGCCAACAAAAAAGCGAGGGGGCCTGCACTCGCATCTAGTTGAACTGCAAATGTTCTATGAAAAGTTTCGTTGCTCAGCCTGATGGGGAGAGCTTAATGCGGCTGCGGGCAAGCAAATGCTACATCAGCTATACTGTAGTGCAGCCACAATAAGCAGAGCCGAGCAGGTCGGCTGTTGTCAAGGGTCATGGATTTGTCAGGGTTTAAATCTTGGTGTGCTGGTATATATTTAGATGTTCGTAGAGTTAATGATTCTTCATCTCTATTTAGTATAGAGCCCATAAATTTCACTTCCTTTGTCTAAAAACAATTAAAAAATGTTACGAACTGTTTAGGGCTTGCTGCCATCATTTCTACACCTTTTAAAAAAAATATTTGAATGCAATTTTGTAAGGTTAACAAATTCTTTGATCATAGAGAGAAGCAGATCAGTTTTAGTGCACAGTTTTATTGCATGGTTATTAAAACTGAGAACTAGATAACCGAGCTAAATAAGTTTCATTAGGATGAAACTCCTCTGTCATCCCATACAACTCTCTCTTCTCTCTCATAAAAAAACTCTGCCACGTCAGCAAATTTGATGTCATAAAACTCCTCATCAAACCCCCATTGAGATTGACCTCAGTAATCTCAGGAATTTAGGATGGTATGATTGACACCCTGCCCCAACAAACACCTCCAGTGGCGCATGCAGACCCCAGGATGGGGGTGCTTCAGCCCGGGTCTTGTCCAGAAGCTCCAGTAGTTTCATGTATTTATGTGTCCAAATCAGTTTACAAACCTTCAAATTCAGCACTATTATTTTCCTATAAGATAACTTTTCATTGGAACAATCCAGGTCTAGCTACGATTCTCGGTTCGCCCCTAGGCACCTTCGAGAATTTGAGCCGGCGGATCTGATATTTAGATTCACGAAGTCATCACCTATCTGGCTGTCGACGGGGACGTTATCTACCACTGATTTTTAAAATAAATTTTGAAAAATACAAGTATCTATGTTGAGTGGATAGATTTCATCGTAGAGAACCCAACCAGTTGAGCCTAGTTCGCTCGGCCATCATCTTCTCTGTCCAACTTTAACATCTAAACACACATTTTCCTTTCGCTTGTATGTGGCATACAGAGCATGCGGAAACACCATTAAATAAAATAGACAACTAGTTCTTCAGTCCATTCAGTCATCTTTGTCTTGAGACTTGTACAATGCATGTTCATCGCTTGCAAAATTGACGCCATTAAGGGGGTGTTTGGTTCCCCGGACTAAAATTTTAGTCCCGTCACATCGAATGAAAGAATGCTAATTAGAAGTATTAAATATAGATTAATTACAAAATGCATTACATAAGCAAGGACTAATTTACGATACGAATCTATTAAGCCTAATTAGGCCATGATTAGACAATATAATGCTACAGTAATAATTTGATAATTATGTACTAATTATAGGTTAATTAGGCTCGTTAGGTTCGTCTCGTGGAGTAGATATGACTTATGCAATTAGTTTTATAATTAGTTTATATTTAATGCTACTAATTGTCGCTTATTTGAGTGACTACACTTTAGCCCCTAGGATCCAAACACAGCCTAAGACAGTCCCTATCAGGACGTACAGTCCAATCAACGAATCTGTCATCTTCCTGCTTTTATTTCATCCAACCACAGCCACCAGGGCAAAATGGTAGGGCAAGAGGAAGGAGTGATCGATGGATCTTGAACAGTTAGGTTGGTTGGCAATACAGCATACCCAGGTAGCTTACCCATCAAGAGGTTGAAACTTAGACGAAATTAAAACTACAATGAACTCACTGCATGGAACTCTGTATTAATTTCTTTCAAAGATAAATTCATAAGAATCCTTCAATTTGAGTGAATATGTGGTAAACATTACAAAGCTCCTTTTCTTTGGCTCAGTAGAGCAGTAAAGAAAACAATATCTCAGCATATAGTCAAATGCTTATCCATATTCCTCGCGAAAAACAAAAGGAATAAGAAGTGGCAAATGCTTATCCACATGCTTCAGATCCAATCATGGCCCATCTTTGTATTTTCCATTTGCAACAACCCTTTTGTGTTGGAAGCAAATAAAATATCTTCCTCGCGATGTAAAAGAAAGCAAAGTATTTTCCAGTGGTGAAGTAGGGAAGAAGACTGCCATAAAAAATACAAATATGATAGTACATCATGATGTCCGAGCTTATCTTTCTTCTCTGCCTTAAAAAAAATGTAGTAGGGGGGAAAAGAAAAGAAGAGGGGGGGGGGGGGGGGGGCAGGATAATACTCCTCAGCAATGTGCTTTTACACGACTATTTGAAAATTCATCGTTGTATTCGGTAAAATAAATAGTCTGCTACTCCCTCCGTCCCAGAAAGAATGCAACTCTCGCGTACCAAGAAGTTAAATAATTTGAACTTTGATCGAATTTATACAAAATAGTATTAACATTTATAATACAAAATTAGTATCATTTGATTAATTATGAAATATATTTTTATACTAAATCTATTTGGAGACATAAATGTTAGTAATTTTTTGAATAAATTTGATCAAAGTTGAAATTATTTGACTCCTCGATACGTGAGAGTTGCATTCTTTCTGGGACGGAGGGAGTATATTCGAGGGCTTTGTATACCGTATCTACCAGCTTTATTTTTGAAACTGGCGGCAGAAGTTATCATCTGTCTAATCAAGAGAGTATATACTTTGATAGCTACAGTGCCCATCCTTTGGTGGCACAATTTACAGATAGATATGCACGATTAAATTTGAAGTATTAAGCGAATACACATATTTATTGTCCATATACGCTTGCTGAATTTCAATTATGAACCAAAGGCAAGTTGTGCACCAACTAGAATAATGTAGTCGACCTACACATGCGCCTGAAACTTAGTATGCTAGATCCAATAAAAGAAACATAATACTATTTAAAAACTTATTGTAGTACTAAATCCAATTGAATTGTTTTCATTAGTGATATTTTTTATATACCATTTCTAATCTGAATCTGAATTGCAACAAAAGGTGCTTTGGTTGAAACAATGGGAATAGGTCCATTTAAGCTATTATCAAAGTTTAGATTTGAATGGAGAAGGAAAATTATATATGAAAGCCATATGAAGTATTTGTTCCTATCACTCAGAAGCCAAAAAGCAATCATGGTCTATATTCATCTCACCAACTTGCGACATTATTTTTTTTGTCCATTCCCAACAATATGGGTTGGCTTCACGCTGCTACTTCTTAAGATGTTACAGGTATTTCGTCGACTTCTTTTTATCACCGTTCCACGTTGCGTAATACTTTTTTCCTTGTGTTTTAGTTTGATGTCGATTTCGTCACAAATATACTTGTATTTTCTTGCAGTAGAGACATAAACCATTGCACCGAACATACGTACAATGGTATACTAATGATGGGTGTAGCTACACGCATGTATAGATAAAACTCGTCATATATATACTAATTCTAAGATATTTCAGAGGGAGTTATACGAAAAAAATTCAAAATCAACCCTATTTTTTAAATATATTTTGATTATACCTTTATAATACTATATCAAGTAGTATGTCCATATACTCAATGTATGTTTACATACCCAATGTATATATCATCACACATAGTCTAATATCATCACATACGATATGTACGTACTCTTCGCCGGATCAAATTCATCATGTATCATGAGATACACATGTAGGTGTAGCTACACGTGCGTGTAGAATGAATTTTTCATATATATATATATATATATAAGATTTTGCTACAAAAGTCTTTATTTTGATTATATTGGCATGCTCGCTATATTTTTCTTTCCATGTTAATTAGTGTATAGGATGGATCGAAGTTATACTTACAAGAGAAATCGAACGGTTTATTTATAGCCAATTTCTACTCAAATACACTAGAAACATTACAATTTACTACAAGTTAACATATGATGTATATCTACGCAGCTGATTTACACGAAATTCTCACAATCCCCGGCCTCCAACCATTTCTCTTCCACTTGACACCTATACTGCATCATCAGGAACCAAACCACCCCCAACCAACTTATCTGCAATTGTCCTCTCCACACACCACCACATTTCCACCCCTGCTTACAGTTTCTCCTGTTGCAAAACTCCAGATTTCTGTCAGAAAGGGACATCGCACAATCACAGAGGGAAGAGATGGAGTGAGATATATATCCCGCGAAGGAGGCTGAGGTGAGGCGAAGGGAAGAGCAGAGGAGAAAACACGAGACCACTTCCCACTCCCGTCCCCCATATCCTATGGATAGAGCGGCCGCGACAGCCGCAGACATCCTCGTCATGATCCCATCACCTCCGCCTTCGCCTTTGTAGCATCGTCTCCCCATCGACCCGGCCCCTGTTTCTTGGCCATTCGGATTCCTGGACTGGATCGGTTTGGATCCCCGTACGCCCGTTTCTTCTTGGAGGAGAAATGGCCGAAATGGCCGTGACCGCCGCCGCCGGCACACTCCGGCCGTGCACCGGCTTGTCGGCGCGCGGTGCCGCGGTTCTTGGCCGGTGGCGCCCTCTTGCCCCGGCGGCGCCCGCTAAGCTGAGGTGAGGGGATCGGTCATTGACCAAGATTCAGATTTTTCCTTCCCCTATTGGGTGCACTAGATTCCGAACCTTTGCCTTAGCTTAAGATTTCCATTTTTCTGTTATGGTAGGATGTTTGAAAGGTTCGAGCTGAGTTGCAGAGAATACACTTCTCAGTTCGGATTGTAGCTTGTTTCCTGAATTTGCTAGGAAAGGATGCTAATTCGCATCATTATTGCACAACTTGTTTCTTGGATTCTTTGATTCTGTTTGAGTTGCAGTATAAAGCTTGTTGGATTGCTCAATGAAAAGGGGTTAGAATATGCAAATCAGCTTTTGTTTCGTTAGTACTTTAGTTAAGTGGTGGTGCTGATTGGTGAAGTAATGAATCTGCTCAGGAGGCTGATATCTGTTATAGCTCTATGAGGCTGTTCGATGTGTCTCACATGTCCCTAGTTTTCATTTCACATTTCGAGGGAGGCGGAGGTTTCTTCCACAAATTTGCTTAAGCTTGTTCTGAGCTTGTTTGAATCTCTTCTTAATTGCCTAGTTTAATACAAGCAAATCATTAGATTAGTCTGTGAACAAAACAGTCTAGCTATACATTATCGAACTTCAACCATATAGGTATTTTTGCATTGATGATCTGATAAAAAGTCTGTGAATCCATTTTCAGTGACAAGTAGGTTGATAAAAAGACTGGGTTTCCTGGAAATGCAGGGGAGTACTGATTATTAGTTTTTTTTCATAATGAAAAGCCAAATTAAGGGGACGCTTGTTATAATGTCAAAAAGACTGCATGAATTGTCCTTTGAAGGTTCATAGTCTAGTTGCTGCGGAGTGCAGTGATGTTAATACTAACATACGGTCATTTGTTACTCTATCTCTTACAAAGTCATAATATCTCTATATATAACCTCCACTGAATGTTTTTCTTCAATTTGTTGTGTTTGCAACTGATATTTTCCTCTCTCTCCAGATTGTCCTCTCCAGCTGTGAGGGTTCCTAGGGCTGCTTCCCCTACTGCTGTTGAGGTACATAGCATAGGTTACCAAAAAACATTGGTGAACTTGCTTGTTCAACCACATATACTTTGGTTAGCAGGATGGGAGCAACACTGATACAGTCCCTACCCCGAAAGTTATAATAGACCAAGACTCAGATCCGGATGCAACAATTGTAGAAATTACCTTGGGTGATCGTCTTGGTGATCTTCTTGATACAGTATGTTGTTCACATTAAATTCTCAGTATGCTCTCACCATTGACTAGACAATCATATTAATATCTCCTGTATCTTAGATTTATGAGAAATGTGCTCATAAAATATGCTCTGTTTGTCGTGCAGATGAGTGCCCTGAAGAACTTAGGGCTAAATGTTATTAAAGCCAGTGTCTACCTCGATTCTACCGGCAAGCATAACAAGTTTGCTATAACTAAAGTGTAAGTGAATCTTCTTTCCTATGCTATTTCATCAGATATGTAAAAATTGACATGAGGAATCTCTCATATGAGTTTAGTGTCCTATATACTTGCAACAGAATATAACGTCTTTCTTCGCTGTACTTTTCTGCATCTATCAGTTCTTGTCTAGAATGAGTGACAGGAATGCTCTACAGGTCCACTGGCCGCAAAATTGATGACCCAGAGTTGTTAGAAGCAGTACGACTGACGATCATTAACAACATGATACAATATCATCCGGTAACTGCCTTCAACTTTACTTTTCTTTTACTTCTATTATTTGTGTTGGTAATGAAAAAAATGTTGTTAATTTGTTACCAGGAGTCCAGCAGTCAATTGGCTATGGGAGCAACATTTGGGCCAGAAGCCCCTGCAGAAGAGGTATTTCCTAAATCCGTTCACGTCAGGGGCTCACCTTTTTTTAATGATTAACATACTGAACTGAAAATGTCTCAATGTTGCTGTGGAGGTCCACAAAACCATCTTATTTTTCTATATCTGTCGTGAGAAAGAAAGAGCACACAGTTGTAAAGGCACTCATTTCTGCAGTGTCCTAATTGGCTGTGGTTTTGTTTTCCGACCCATGAAATTGCGGTTAATTATAGCACCAGAATTATGTCTCTGCTCTGGAGATCTGTAAACCTTCCCTGGTTATAAATATTGTTCACTTGTCAATTGGCAGGTCGATCTGGACATAGCAACCCACATAGATATCTACAATGATGGCCCTGAAAGAAGGTATATTGTCTTTCTTACCTGGTGCAATAATTTTCAAATTGTAAGGAAAAGTATGCTCTTTTGTCATAATCCGAAGAAATTCATCTTGTTCAACAAGAAGCAACATAAGAACATACTTGCCATATTTTTTCTGAACACTTTGAATGAAAACACATTGCCTAAATGTATTTCAGTATCTGTTACAGATGGACTGTGCTTTCCTTGCTTTACCCACTGCTGTTATTTCATCAATGGAAATGCTAGATTATTTCAAAATTCCTACTCTACAGATATCAAAGCGATTTGATCTCATATGTTGTTCCATTTCAGCTTACTTGTGGTGGAAACAGCAGATCGTCCAGGGTTACTGGTTGATCTTGTTAAGATCATCTGCGACATCAACATAACTGTCCAATCTGGAGAGTTTGATACTGAGGTGATAATAATTGCATGAAGTCTCTGTTCCTGCAAAGAACCATTCATCTCCTGACATTTTTCTATCTTACAGGGGCTCTTGGCTAAAGCAAAATTCCATGTCAGCTATAGGGGCAAACCATTGACCGAGGCTTTGAAACAGGTAAAGATTACACAATACCTTTTCTTTTGGCTTCACAATTTGGTTCTCATGGAACTCATGTGAGTACGGCATTTTGGTACCATCGTTCTGATTTATCTCATCGCTGCAGGTTCTTTCTAATAGCTTGCGCTATTTCTTGAGGCGGCCGACAACAGAGGAGGCCAGCTTCTAGCCAGATGACCATGAAGGCGCCCCCACCTTGCATTCATTCACTTAATTTATGAGATGGGGTTCACATGAACTGGATAGTATCATCAAAGTTGTTGAAACACGCACAATAATATTTTTAAAGATGGATGGGAGGAGGTATACTTGATGTGATGGCACCACACCAATTTAAATTAAGGAAGGGGAATCCGCTGTATGAAGTGCAGAAGATTGCTTAAAGCATGTAGCACGTGATTATTTTCTACCTGTGATGCATGTTTGGTGATAAATAAGATGGTACATTGTGGGGGCATCATCCAGTGTCTGCATCAAATGATGTGTTTGTTTTTTACATTTCATTCTCAGATTAGTGA
The DNA here is from genome assembly GCA_033239725.1 of Echinochloa phyllopogon. Classification (NCBI taxonomy): domain Eukaryota; kingdom Viridiplantae; phylum Streptophyta; class Magnoliopsida; order Poales; family Poaceae; genus Echinochloa; species Echinochloa phyllopogon. The sequence continues at coordinate 12,247,221 of BTCW01000015.1, read as the reverse complement.
AGTTACAAATAATAATCTTCTGCGTTCACAATTAGACAATTTCTTTGACAGCGCTGACCAGTGACTAGTCCAAAGGTTTATCAATCATCTTTTGGGCTAATAGTCAATAATAGTCCTCAACAATGTACAGTAAGACGCACAAAACAATTTTGACTATTGACTGACCTTACAATCTATTAGCAACTGCTACAAATTCAACATCATGTTGAAACCACTTTGTACATGAATCTTGATTATACATCCCATATATGGTTTGACTAATTGTGGTCAAAACATATCAAGGTCGACCATTTGAAAATTAAATGTGCTACGTTGATGAAATGGGCGTATCAAGGTCAACTTCGGAACGTTACGAAACTTCTGGTGTTATTTCCCAGCACTTCAGAAATATACTACACTTTGTTACACCTCCCAAATGGTAAGATAATAAACTTCATTACTCCAAAACAACTTAAGACACGCCTTTTCGCCATTAATCAGCAAAACGGCAGCCTGCCTAGGACCAACAGACGTCGATCTGACACATTGAATTCCGTTACAAAGGCGGCGCCGCCGACGCGCCGTCGCTGAAAATGCGCGACAGGCACGGATAGCTAGCCGCCGCCGCCGCCACCACCACCACCGTCGTCCTCACACGGTGTAGTGCTGCTGGATGCCCTCCATGTCGAGCCCCTTGAGCTTGACCACCGACTCGACCTGCCCCTTGAGCGTGCTGAGCTCCCTGAGCCTGGCCACCTCGGCGCGGCGCTTGGCCTGCTCGGCGATCTCCGAGAGCTCCCGGTAGCTGCTGCGCTCGTTGAGGATCCCGGCGAGCTCCGGCGCCTGCAGGCCGTGCAGCGTCCGCTGCGCCGTCGCCCACTGCGCCTCCCGCTCCTCCCGCCCGTAGTCCTTCTTCCCCGTGAAGGCGATCTTGTGCTCGAACAGCGTGTCCCACGCCCTGCCGCTCAGCGCGTACCGGATCCCGAACTTGAACACGTCCAGCGGCAGGAACGTCACCACGCTGTAGAGCCAGATCACGCCCGCCCAACCCCACCCGACGCCCCGGATGTGCGCGAACCGCACCGTCGGGTACACCGCCAGCAGGGTGGCGATCTGCAATTAATGGCGGTTAATTAGTACGAATTGAAGGTCAGGGATGGATCATGGATGCGGTGGAGGAGATATTGATGCTTACGATCTGGGCGACGACGAAGGCGGCGCAGAGGAGCAGGCCGGGGACCTCGGTGAAGCACCAGCCGCGGGAGCGCGTCACGAAGATGAGAGCCTGGCTGATGATGCTCACCTGGAGGTAGAGCGCCGACATCATCTCGTCCCGGCTGCCGTGCAGCGACCTCACGCCGAACGTGTTCTGACGGTGAGCAGACAAGTAAGGTTGATCAGCATCTTGCAAGGGAATGAAGGATCTGGAGACAACTGATTGATTGGCCACTAGCTGCTAGACTAGAGAGGTTAATTATTACCGTGAAGAAGTCGGTGCTGCGCATGGCCCAGAAGAAAATGACCGTCATGAGGGCGAGGTAGGACCCGTACACGATGCCCGTGAGGAAGATCTCGTTCAGCTTCCAGCTGTCGGGGTGCGGGGATGGCTTCACCCTGTCCTTGGAGATGGTCATGATCGTTCCTGCATCCATCATTCGTCCAAATTAACAAACTCTTGATTTCAGATGAGCGTGACATCTTTCAAGTTGAGTACTATGTATGTGTACTCACCGTCGTTGAGGATGGCAATGACAAGGATCATAAATGGTGAGAAATCAAATTTCCAGATCAGCGCTATGAGCATGAATCCGAGCTGCAGATCGCCATAACGAGAAATCCAACATTCAGATAAGTGCATACAAATACAGTGCTTGGCAGATTCATATTCTGGCCTCGGAAAATATCAACTTACCACGATACGGATTGTTATCGACACGGCATAAATCTGAAAAAATAACAAGGACAAGAAAGATCAGTCTTAACTATATATCTGAATGTAGCAAAACATACTTTGAACTTGTCAGGCAGCTCTCTCCTTACAGTGTAGTTCTTCATCCTCTGGAAGATGGACCGGCTGGTGAGCACGGCGCTGATGATGACGCTAAGCCCAGGCTCGGTAAGGACAATGTCGGAAGCGCTCCTGGCCGCGTCGGTGGCATCAGCGACGGCGATCCCTATGTCTGCTTTCTTCAGAGCAGGCGCATCGTTCACACCATCACCAGTCATCCCGCAGATGTGCTTCCTCTCCTGCAATTTCTTAACAATCTCGTACTTGTGCTCTGCATCGTCGCAAAGATGAACGGTTCAGACTGGATAACAAATGTTAGAATCAAGTGCGAATCCTTATCCGTACTGATTCTCACCTGGAAAAACTCCGGCAAAGCCGTCGGCCTTCTCGATCAAATCGTCCACGGGGATGGAAGCAATGGCTTCATCTTTGCACTGCCCAAGCAGCGCCGACGAGGGGTACATGTTGGTGCCCATCCCCAACCTCCTGCCCGTCTCCTTGGCAATAGCGAGCTGATCACCTGCAGGAATCGTTCAGTGTTGCACTTGGTGTCAGCCTCAAACACTTGGCCTCTCAATTGCATATAATCTTGCACTGGATAATAATGTACCCGTGATCATCTTGACATTGACCCCAAGGTCTAGTGCCTTCTTGATGGTCTCGGCACTGTCATGCCGCGGCGGGTCGAACAGCGGCAGCAGAGCCACGAACTGCCATGGACCGCCCGGGCTGTCCTTGCGTCTCTCTGGCACTTTCTGTGATGCAACTCAACGTGACAAAAGTTATGCATGTATAACAAATTAAACAACAAGATAACAATCTGTATATATTTAGAAGATACTTTTAAAAAAGTAACATTGCTCGATATCAAACAGAAGATGTACCTGTCTGGCAACGGCGAGGGATCGTAGGCCTCGCTCGGCGTACTTGTCAATGACGGCGTGCACCTTGTTCACGACATCCCCTCTGCAGCCGCAGAGCGCCATGATCTGCTCGGGAGCGCCCTTGCTGACACGGTGCCAGCTGCCGTCGGCGCGGTTAATGTAGGTGAGGGCGGTGCGCTTGTCCACTGGGTTGAAGGGGAGGAAATGCACCTCCTCGATGCCGTCCCTGGCCTCCTTGGGGTCACTGAGCATGCCGACCATGGCGGTATCAATGGCGTCCTGGTTCTCCACCCTCGACGCCCTGGCCGCGAGCAGGATCACCTCGTCGGCGTTGACGCCCTTGGCGAAGATCTCGATGAGCCCCCTGTCGACACTGAGCTTGTTGACGGTGAGCGTGCCCGTCTTGTCGCTGCAGAGCACCGTCATCCCGGCCATCTCCTCGATGGCGGTCATGCGCTTGGTGATGGCGCCCTGGTCGGCGAGGCGGTGCGAGCCGATGGCCATGGTGACGGAGAGCACGGTGGGCATGGCGATGGGGATGCCGCCGATGAGGAGCACCAGGAGGTTGTCGATGCCGTCGCGGTACCGGCGGCGCTGGATCGGGTACATGACGATGACCTCGATGAGGATGCCAGCGGCGATGGCGGCGATGCAGAAGTTGCCGATGGCCCTGAGCACCTTCTGGAAGTGGCCGACGTTGCTGGTGCTGTCGACGAGGTGCGCCGCCTTGCCGAAGAAGGTGTGGACGCCGGTGGCGATGACGACAGCCTCCATCTCACCCTGCTTGCAGGTGGAGCCCGAGTAGACGCTGTCGCCGGGGGACTTGGTCACCGGCAGGGACTCGCCGGTGAGGGCGGACTGGTCGATCTTGACGGCGACGCCGTCGAGGAGGCGGGCGTCGGCGGGGACGATGTCGCCGAGCTTGACGCTGATGACGTCGCCGGGGACGAGCGCCGCCGCGTCCTGCTCGCTCCAGCGGCCGTCGCGGAGGACCTTGGCCTTGGGGGCGAGGTTGGCCATGAGCGCCTCCGCCGCGCTGCCGGCGGTCGACTCCTCCCAGTAGGAGATGGTGGAGTTGAGGACAAGGAGCACCACGATGCCGACGAAGTCCTGCCAGTCGGGGGGCTCGCCGCCGCCGTTGGCCAGCGCGATGGCCATGAGCGCCGCCGCCTCCATGACCCACGACAGGGGGTTCCACATGAACCCCAGGAACTTGAGGATCTTGCTCTCCTGCACGCCGTTTATACCAAATTAAAGAAAACATAGTAAAATTAAAAAGGCTCGCTCCGCCATTGATCGATCTGATCTGATCACCTTCTTCTCCTCGAGCTTGTTGGGGCCGAAGACGGCGATGCGCTCCTGGGCCTCCTCCGAGGAGAGCCCTGCCTTGGTGCATTTTAGAGTCTGGAAGACCTCCTCGACGGGGATGTTCTCCTGCCACGCATCACAGAAAACAGAAAAAACTCCATGAAAATCAATCCGAGGAAGTTGGCTAGCCCTGGAACAGCGACGTTGGTGCGTCGGCTGTCTAATCAATGATTAGTAGACGCCATAAAAAAATCAATGATTAGTACGTAGACGTGATTACTAGTAGCAGTCATAAATGATTCCATCCGAAAAAAGTGCCGGTGTGGTTGCAGATCACAAGAACAGAAAAAAAGGCGCAATCTTTTGCAGATAGATCGGAAGAGAAACTGAAGCCGCATGAACCGGCTTGTAATCCGTGAGTCAAGCAACGAGAGAAAAGGGAGGTTGGGAGCGAGGCATCTTTATCGCTAGCTTCACATGAGCAAAAGAAGATTACTGATATGATCTACTCCGCTATGAGCTACGCTGAGCCGGTGACGATTAGAGGCTAGGTATATGTTCTTTTAGAGGAAAAGAAAAAAAGATTATTACACCTATATCATACAAGTAATTCGCACACTGTTCATGTTTTTTTCCTTTAAAAAAGAACTCGTGATCTATATCCTTATCGGTCTAAACGTTAGAAAAGATTTGTGGATCTTCTGAAACAAGGTAATAACGAACAAACGATCGAAATCTTCTAAAACGCGTGATTCTGCAAGATCATGCATGAGTCGATCGAGGTCGATACGGCAGGAAAGAACGAACAAAACGTCGACTACAAAACAAAAGCAAGCATGCAGAAGCAGCAGCTATATAGCAAACAGCAGGGTATATATTTTGCAAGCATTGAAAAGAAAAGGACTGCTCTTGGACGATCGTACCAGGTCGACGGCCTCATTCTTGATCTCCTCGAGCCCCGCCATCTGAGAGCTGCTGCCGGCGTAACCTCCGCCGCAGCCGCCGGAGGGAGATACGATGAACGCGCGGCCGGTGAGGAGGGATGGGTGGGAAGCGCAACGGCGGCCGCCTCTTATATAGGGGCCAGCGGCGTGCTGGGCCCCGCTCTTCAGCCTGCGTGACCCCCATATGGTGTATATCTGCTACGACACGTACGTACTTTTGCTATGGTTATCGACGGCCGTGATTCGATGGAGATGATCCCAACCGTCGTACACGGAGAGAGAGATCTCGCACTACCCGAAATCCTCGTGTGCACTTTATCGGGCACACAACAAATATAAATTTTGCCGTGTGTCAAGAAGAATGTACACGTCAAAGCCACGGCACACGACATATAGAGTCTTTGTCGTGTGTCCCGATCAAAGGCACACGGCAAAGGCATACGCTGTTGGCCGCCGTGCGTCTTTGTCGTGTACCTGCGTAGGCCGGCACACCGCACAGATATGCACATGACAAAAAATACGTTTGCCGTGTGCCTTTATGTAGGCACACAACAAACCTATATTTTTGCTGTGTGTTTTTCTTTTTTGCCGAGTGTTTCTTATAGGCACTCGACAACGATTTAAAAAAAAATTATTTTTTCCTTTCCAACTTTTTGTGGTATATACATACCGTATGTGTAATTCTATGTTAATATTTGGTGTATTTTTGGGTTGTTTTGCTATATTTAGTTATTTTATTTCATTAAATAATTTTTAGGGAAATAATTTAAATTTGAACTACAGCTGTCTCGAATAATGGAATATAGTGAACCCAAACATGATATTCACATTATTGATCACGCTATGAAGCCGTATCCAGGAAATGCAAAAAATTTCGAGCATTTTTGCCCATGATCCATAGTCACGAACGTGCGGACGCATTGTTTTAAAATTCTATAAAAAAACAAACGAAGTCTGAAAATCCCAAGATTTGTCATCAACTCATGATTTCATGCATACGGGCTGTGGTAAAAAATTCAGAAGTGTTCGCACAAGTTTTCACATACGCTGCATATAAATCAAAACATCTACGTAGAAGATCCATAGAGTTGAGAAGATGCCGTTCAGATTTTGAAGCAAATTAAAGTTTGAATTTGGGTTTAACTTCAAAACTTTTTGTATATGCAATAGACAGGTTAGATTACTTCGTGCCAAATTTTAGTTATTTTTCGATCCCTTTGATAGTTTTTATTTTTTTTGCCTAAAACAATATCGTATCATAAACATTGAAACACATGAAATGATAGATCTTTTTTCATAAACTCATAAAACATGAATTATTGAGCCACTCTGAGAAGGTAAAGAATGTGACAAAATAATTTAAACATAAAATATTAAAGTAGTTTAGGCAAAAATTTAAGTAGGCCAGCACACGGCAAAGCCCCCACCTTTGCCGTGTGCCAGATCTGGCCGGCACTCGTGGGGACACTTAGCCCAGCGCCCGCCCCCGCCCCGTCTCGTCACACACGCACACCCTGCTCCCGCACGCCGCCGCCGCCGCCACTGCCGCCCATCCACTCCACGCCGTGCCCCTGCCCCACACCCCCTGCCCCGCCGCCCATCCCGTCCACCCCGCGCCCGCCGCCGATGCGCCGCTGCCCACCCTGTCGCCGCCACCTCCCACCCACATTCCCGCCCGCCCCCGCCCCTGCCGCCCGCCTGCCCCAGAAGTTGCGCCACCGTCCTCTCATGGCGGCCGCTCGCCTCGACTGCCGCACCGCCGGCCCGACGCCCTGCTCCGTCGCCCTTTCCCGGCGCCGCCCACCCGCCGCCCCGGCGGCGCGCGCCCGCCACCGCGACGCCCCGTCCCCGCCCCTTCTCCCTGTGACATACTTGGGGGGGGGGGTGTAGCTCCGCCAGTGGCCAATCGTATGTAAGTGATGCATAGCACCATGACCGTCTCTATGATTTTGAGGGCCCCCGAGTGAACTCAACACAATGGACCCTTTATAGTAATATAATAAAAGAATAATAGTACTAAGTATTATATATATAATTCTTGGAGAACTGCATCCGTAATACAAACTAAAAGAGCAGCAAAATAAAAAATAAGTATGATTACCTCAAATAATAAATAAGCTTCAAGATTCCATCTACAATTGCTTCAGTCATTAAAAAAACCCTTCCAGCGTTTATTGATGCAAAATCATTAAGAACAATATCAAGATTATGAGATCAACAATGAAGGCATGCTAAATAAATATCTACTTAAAATTGATTACCTTTTGAGATTTTGACACAAGTGCACTTTAGATCACTAGTACTGCAGTAGCCGTGCAGCATGGGACTACCGGAGGGGCACAAGAATGACACAATGGTATGGCGCAGGCGTGCAGCAACAGGACGGCGACGCGCGTGGAGACGCGGAGACCGGAGAGAGGCAAGGCCGCAGGCGCAGACGGAACTAGCAGTCGGCGGCTCAGGGAGTTAGGGTCAGGGGACAACGCAGGCAGGGTGGCGGCCAGAAAAGATCGTGAATCGTGATGCGTGCCGCGGGGTCTCGTACTCTTCGTTTCCTGCGACTGCGACAGACGGAAGCGTTCCTATTCCTGACCTCCTGGGATCTGGCCGGCTGGGCCTCTAACTGCTGGTTTGCTGGGCCTCTAACTGAGTATCTGATGTTGGGCCCCTCGGCTCTGGCCCCCGGCGGTCACCTCCGCTGCGTGGCCCAGAGCCGGCCCTGATAGCACCCATATAGGCGTGCGCTTTTGGCACCAAAATATAACAAGGATGTAAATTAGATGATTATTACAAGTTGGGTTGTAATACATACATGTCATCATAAAACAAGTCTTGGGGGTGTGTTGGTTGTGGCACGGTCCGTGGGGGTTGGGGAGTTCATGGGATAAGAAAACAGTACCCCACGGCTAAATGAATTTTATTGGTCACATTATCGGTCAACTTGTTTTCATTCTCCAATGGATATTATACCAAACATGCAAAACAAAAGAGCTCTAGCTATATACTTAAAAGTTTTCTTGCACCACTAACAGCTCAGATGAACATACTTGCAAGTGTATTCATATATTACTTCCTATTTTTTAGAAAAGGGAATATATTAATATTCCAGCCTCTGCATCGAAAAGATACATACAACTATCATTATTACACAAAAGAAAAAGCTCCATTCCTAATAGCACACAGGTCTAGGAAAAAGGAGCAGAAAAAAGAGCTACCACCATCATTAGCTCAAAACTACCAACACCAAAAAGACCTGTCCAAACCATACGTCCTGACACATCTTCTACGACCAAAAGCACATAGCCAACGGTGGTGTTTCATGCACCTAACCCTGAATCCACTCAGAGCTGCCACTAACAAGGCCGTCGTCTTCATCCGGCTCCAATTAACCAGCTTTAAATATCGTTGGCACAATCAACCGGTGTAGAACTGGATCATAGATGAATAAGATCAAGCCTGGTGTCTTGCTAAACGAACACCACCGTGTCCAGTATGCCATCAGGCCACTGGCCCGCTTGTGGGCCCTACTTGTCAGCAACCCATTTTTTGCTTTCTTCTTCATCCGCCCCCATGCGCTCCTCACTTGCTCCCAGGTCACGCAGCAGATTTAAAAGGACAGCACCCAAGATTACGTCACATGTGTTCTGTATGTGATATGGTAAGAAAGCTACGCGTGAGGCAATGGGTCCTATGTTCGAGTCCCACACACCACGCACACACATTTCCACGTGAAAACTCGTGCCAAGACAAATCATCGAATGACAATGACAAATGAAGATTGTTATGAAACACAAATATAATGGCTCGCGTTCACTACAGCAGAATAGTATATTTGCTGCAGTATACATCTTTGCGTGCGTGTATCGACATTCTCTTTGCATGGACAGAAATCAAGGAATTATTCCCCGTATACATAAAAGGCAAAGGAGCTGGATGGTATGCAAGGCTAATCGAGCCAAGAATAAAGGGCATGAGCTCGTATATCCCTTGCCTCTTCCATGCCTGGCTCCAATTAGCACTGTACTAGGTGGAAACACTACACGAGATGATGCTCTCTTGGGGCACACTTGAATGAAGGAGCAAACACTCTGCACTCACATTGCAATCAACATCAACTATACTATTCACTACGGGAAACCCCGTATATGCCGAGTGTCTAGCTCTTTGCCGAGTGTATTTTTTCGGACACTCGGCAAAGAAGCTCTTTGCCGAGTGTATTTTTTTCGACACTCGGCAAACAAAAAACACTCGGCAAAGAGCTTCTTTGCCGAGTGTCAAAATAATACACTCGGCAAAGAGCTTCTTTGCCGAGTGTATTATTTTGACACTCGGCAAAGAATTGAGTTTTTTTGTTTTTAAAATGCAAGTGATTCAAATAATAAAATATAAGAAGTAAAAAAATTATATGCATGTTGTTTGCCGAGTGTCAAAAAAAATACACTCGGCAAAGAGCTTGTTTGCCGAGTGTCAAAATAATACACTCGGCAAAGAGCTTCTTTGCCGAGTGTATTATTTTGACACTCGGCAAAGAATTGAGTTTTTTTGTTTTTAAAGCACAAGTGATTCAAATAATAAAATATAAGAAGTAAAAAAATTATATGCATGTTGTTTGCCGAGTGTCAAAAAAAATACACTCGGCAAAGAGCTTCTTTGCCGAGTGTATTATTTTGACACTCGGCAAAGAATTGAGTTTTTTTGTTTTTGAAGCGCAAGTGATTCAAATAATAAAATATAAGAAGTAAAAAAAATTATATGCATGTTCTTTGCCGAGTGTCAAAAAAAAAATACACTCGGCAAAGTAACTCTTTGCCGAGTGTATTTTTTTTACACTCGGCAAAGAGCTCTTTGCCGAGTGTATTTCCTTTGACACTCGGCAAAGATGTGAGTCCAAATGATTTTTAAATTCTAAAAAAAGCAAATTGAGTCTAAAAATTATGAAATTTGTCATGAAGTGATTGTATCACATATAAATGCTGTGATAAAAAGTTGATAACATTTCACATATCTTTTTATAACGATATTTACAAAATCAAAACAACTCACATGAAGTATATGTATGGTTGTATATGAGAGGATTAGCAAATGTATTTTTTGAACACAAACTCTTTTATATGATCTCGTATGAAAAAACTCTTTAAACAAAAGTTGTACATCTTTACGAAATATAAAACTTTGTAGTTGACAACTTTTGTATTTGAGATTATTTAATAACTCAAAATATTATTATAAGTTATCGAATTTGAAATTTGAAATTTCAAAATTTGCAAATGACCTCGAATGTATATATGTTCTATATCAAAGTTGTACAGATTTACGAAATACAAAACTTTGTAGTTGATCACTTTTTAATTTGAGAATGTTTAATACTTACAAATATTCTTATAATGTATCTAATTTGAAATCTTAAATTTTTAAATTTTTCAAATGATCTCGGATGTAAATATGTTCTATATCAAAGTTTTAGGTTTCGAAGAGGTGTAAAAGTTTGTAGTTTACAACTTTTTCATTTAAAATTGTTTATCCATCCAAAACTTTATTATAAACATGTAGAAGAAACACAACTCACCACATATGCGCCACGTCACCGATCCACCACCTCAAAATCCTAGCCTCTCATTGGTCCAAAAAATTCCACCCGGATCCCCCCTCTCTCTCCCTCATCCTTTCATCCACCCACCGCTCTCCCTCATCTCTTGTCTCTCTCCCTCCCTCAGCTCTCTCCTTTCTCTCTTCCTCCCTCTCGCACCGGTGCAGGCAGGTGGTGGCCGCTCCGGCGCGGGCGGCGGCCGGGCCGGCCATACGCGGCTCCAGCGCTGCTCCGGCGAAGACCGGCGCGGGGCGGCGCGGGGCGGGGCGGGGCGGGGCGGCGGCGTCAGCGCAGGAAGCGGCGGCTCGGAGGCGGCATGCGCGGGCGGGCCTGGCAGGGCGCGGGCGGGGGCGCGGCCAAGCCGGCGGAGGGCGCAGCCGCGGCCGGGGCTGCACGAGCGCGGCCGAGCAGGCGAGGCCCCAGCTCGGCTTGGCGAGCGGCGCGGCTGGCGGAGGGCGCAGCCGGGCGGCGCGAGCTCCGCGCGGGCGGGCGGGGGCGCGGCCAAGCCGGCGGAGGGCGCAACCGCGGCCGGGGCTGCACGAGCGCGGCCGAGCTGGCGAGGCCCCTGCTCGGCTTGGCGAGCGGCGCGGCTGGCGGAGGGCGCAGCCGGGCGGCGCGAGCTCCGCGCGGGCGGGCGGCCGGCGCGGCCGGCGGAGGGCGCTGCCGGGCGGCGCGAGCTCCGCGCGGGTGGGCGGCGCTGGCGGGGCGAGCGTTGCAGGCGGCCGGCGTGGGCGGGACGAGGCGCGGAGGCGGCCGGCCAAGCGCGGCGCGGCCGAGCGGCAGCGGCCGGGCGCGACCACGACGGGCGGCGGCCAGCTCGGCCAGCCTGACGCCCGGCCCGGGCGGCTCATTTTTTTTATTTTGTTGAAATTTTTTTGCCGAGTGTCAGTCGTCCTTTTTTTTATTTTCTCAAAAATATGTTTGCCGAGTGTCGGATTTTGGACACCCGGCAATGACTATGTGTTTGCCGAGTGTTGGTTACTTCGCCGAGTGTATTTCAGCCTTTGCCGACACTAGAAATGCCGAGTGGGCTTTGCCGAGTGTTACACTCGGTAAAGTGTTTGCCGAGTGCATAACGGCCTTTGCCGAGTGCCCCTGGCACTCGGCAAACGGGGGGTTTCCCGTAGTGATTCTAAGACTCGAGATCGATCATTGTCATAACTGCTGCATGTTCTTTTAGTTCTTTTGCTGATCGATGATGTATTCCTTGCTTGCCAGGGACTCCAGCAGGAAGATATTGTATGTAATAACTCTATCATCGACATTGCAGCCATGTCTGATCTTTGGTCTTTTTGTCGTCACCTTTTCCGTTTAGTTTCATTTCTTGGAAAGCATGTGTACAAGATTCATAGCTTGGAGTAGTGTAGTCAGGCTTTTGCATTTGGAGCCAAAGGTACCGTATGTAGGGCCTCCAAGGTAATAAAGACGTGCGGCAGGCAATCCTACTTTCAGCAAAGTGAGTCCTTGTTTAGAAGCAGGAATCCTGCTGCTGGACGATGCAAATTAGGATAATAATTTCTGATGCAAATTATTATGCTATCTTGTTCTGCCACCGATATCTGAAGCATAGTTGCATGCAAAAGTTCTTGAAAAATATGGCAACAGTCTGTGAAGCTAGTTTATTAGTTTATAAAATCTGTCAACAGTTTCTGAATAATAACTATTTTTTTGAAATCTCATAGCGACTTCTAAATTTAGTTTGAAATTCTAGAAACCTACCTACAATTTTTGAAAACCCCGGCCTCAACAAAACTTTGACATAAGGAATCATGCAGCAGAACAAGATAGCATAGTATTTTTTCTTGAGGATTTATTTTGTTAGGAATATAGGCATTTTCCGGTATATTTTAATTTCAAAAACTAGCACTAAATTTATGACGTAGATTAGTGATCTTGTGATAATAAAATATTTGTACAAGTACATGTTCATGTTAATTCTCTTAACTAACACAAACAGAAACAGAAACTAGGGCTAGACCGTTGCCTTTGGCAACGGATGCACTGTCATCACCTGGAGTATTGGTGTTAACCATACTCGACTGACCTTAGTTGAAGCAGTTCTAAATAGAATCAGTGATGAGTTGTAGCGGTGCAGTCCCTTGAACGGTTTTCTGGAAGTAGTCTAGTCGTACAGAGCTAAATGGCCAATGGGAAGCAGGTGTTCGCCTGAAGAAGCTGGAAATAGTTGTACGTGCAAGGGCCACCGGGAAATAGTCGTAAACCGAGAAGTCACGTAGTCATACGCTCCCCAAAAATCTTATCGCCTGCCTATCCCAAATAGGATCACAAGACAGGGAGGTTCCGGAGGCCCTCTCACGCAAGCAATATCGGGAATGTGAAATGCAGTGGCAACAAAAGAGGAAGAAAGTGAGAGGTCTCCTGAGCAGGAGTGCCTTAAGAGTATGAGAGAGTGTATCTTCCAGGGAAGGGAGAGCCTCCTTATATAGGCACACGTGAGAGGAGGGGATGAACCTGGACAAGGCTGCAACAATGGCCATGAATTGCCATACATGTCCATTTAATTCCCAGTATTTGTCATCAGTGTCAAAATGTTCATCTCATCTCATCATGTCGCGTCGCGTCGCGGCTCTGCACGGCCATGAGCCACGTTCCACGGGCACGACTCGGTGAGTAGAGCGAGCGCGGGAGCGTATGACAACAACTCCCTAGCATTAGACCCCTTAATTATTATTTTATTAATTGTAACTAAATGGGCTAGGCCTAATTAATCCATAATCGCCACCAAGAATTTCAAGGTACACGAGAAATGCTCTCAGATACTGGCTTTTGACAGAGACCGTTAAGTTGAACATCCACCTAGTGTAGAAGCTGCACTTATTCACGGCTGACTGTGCCTTGAATTGACAGTTTTGTGCAAACAAGCTTGACCAATGGACTATGATGATAGTACTAGGCTGTTGTAAGCATCCCCGCGGTTTGGAGTGTATATAAGTCATACTCCGTGCCTTTCATGGGTATCTAGAGATCACCCTATCTCATATATTATGACTAGCAATCAAACCCATATACGTGCAATCCTTAAAGATGTTCTATATCCAATATCTTTGCTAGCTCCATTGAGTCATTCGGATCACATTAAGATTTCCACCAACCTACCATACACGAACACGAACAGAAACCAAAGGAGGTTTAGGAGATACCCAGGGACGGGGCCGTTGCCGAAGTAATGGATTCATTATTAGCGGCTAAAGTATTGGTGGTAATTATACTCGACTGACTTTGCTTTAAGTAGTCAATCTAAGTTGATGCAATGGTGAGTTGTAGCAATGCAGTCCCTCAAACGATCTTCTGAAAGTAGTCGTATAGACGACCACTAGGAAGTAGTCGTACAGACACACCAGGAAGTAGATATTCACTGATGAAGCTGTAAGTAGTCGTATGTGCGAGGGCCACTAGGAAGTAGGTGCGAGGGCCACTAGGAAGTAGGTGTGCATCGAGCAGTCACGTAATCGTACGCTCCCAAAAATCTTATCGCTACCGATACCGAGCAGGATCGCGAGGCAGGGAGGTTTCGAAGGCCTGCTCACGCAAGTAGTGCGTGAGCAGAGCTTGCATGGGAGTGCAAAGTGTAGCAACAACAACAATAAAAGAGGGAGGAAGTGAGGTCTAATGAGCCGGAGTACCTTAAAAGCCTGAGACAGTGTGTTTTCCAGGATAGGAAGAGTCTCCTTATATAGGCGCACAAGAGAGGAGGGAGATGAACCTAGATACGGCTGCAGCATTGGCCATGAATTGCCATCAATCGTCAGTTCTGGTTCTCCTGCAGCAACGGTCCTGAATCGAGCCACAACCATGTGCCCGGCTCGGCGAGGCGAGTGAACGCGCGTGTGGCACACCCCTCTTCTCTTTCCAACTTCACAAGTGGTGTACAGATAGTCCAACTAATAAGTTGGTTGGATTATTTTTGACTCTATCTAGAATTTTATGGTTACTAACTCACTAGGATTAACCAATGGACCCTTTAATTATTATTTCATTAATTGTAATTAAATAGGGTTGGCTCAATTAATCCAAAATATATAAAAATTATAGATATATAATTGAGTCATTGATCCAAAGCTTGGGCAGTTGTCTTTGAAGGATCGAAATGGCGACCAGAGAGAGGGGGAGTGAATGTGAGCCGATAAAAAATTCTCTCGAAGGAGTGAACTCGGACTATGTCCCAAAATCACTTCCTACGGCGACCAACTCACTTCCTTGCCAAGTCCACGAAGTCACTGAAGTACTTCTGGACCTGGGAAAGTCTTCAAGAAACATAACTATCAACACACAACGGAAACAACAATCAACCCAAAACACAATCTGAAGCCAAAGGAAATAGAATCAGAAAGAAGGTCCGGAAACTCCGCACATAAATCCGGAAACTCTGCACAAGTCCGGAAACTCCACACAAATGTCCGAAAACTCCGCACCAGTCGGGAAACTCCACACAAATGTCCGGAAATTCCGCATCAGTCCAGAAACTCCACACAAATATCCGGAAACTCCGCACCTTTCAGAACAGCCTACGCAAAGATCTGATGAAAGCCAAAACTGGAATAAACAAACTCCAAATCTCGTGAAATTTGGTCAGTAGCTTTCTGCAACCATGGTGAGTCTTTTCCCAAAAGATCTTTCCAAAAAGATCAAGACTTCACCACGAATTTCACGAATTCGGTCAAGAACACAAGAGAAGGGAGAGTTGGGAAAAACTCAAATTCACAAGTGCTCGTGCACGGATTTGCTAGGGGATCATCCTAGATGTTCTTGCACATGTCCCAGCACTAAGTTCCTCAAAGAATCGCGCCCAAAAACTTGGCCAATCAAGAGATAAAAACTTCCACCAAAAATAGCTCCGAAAATCACTAAAGAGAAAAACGAAGAGCACACGAGATTTGAAGAACTTCTTCCATTGACTCATGAGGACAACATCTATACAAGGCTAGGAAGCCACCCACATCCTCCCTCTCTTGTGGGAAAATTGAAACAAAGAGTAATCACCCTCTCCTATCTCTCATCTCCTCTCACATGAAGCACACCCTAGCCTAGGAAAAACAAAGAGCAAATGAACTAGGGTTCCAAGAGTTGGCTGCCATCTCCCACCTAGGTGAGTATATATAGCCTCCACCAAAAGACTAAACTACCCTTACAACTTAAACCTAAGATACACGCCATCAAGAGCAAAACGGTAAAGCTACAGATATTTTCCTCCGGCTAGGCACACATCCATCTGGAGTCGCTTCCCTCCGACGCAACCTCCGAGATCACGCCGCGTGTCCTAAGCTTTGAAGCTTTCCGACGCCCAGACTGAAACCGGTCAGACCAAGAAACCCTCCTCATCTGGTTTTGTGGTGAACCAGTAAACCCCGCACACTTGGTCCGACCTCCACGTCAAGCCTCGAGCACGCCAAGCCTTTCACCTCCGGCTCCCGGACGGTCTACTCGGTCTTGCCTCGTTCCTTGACTCGGTCGCGCCCAATGTACCGGCTCGAACACTTCATCCATGTTGCCTTGCTTGTTCTTGCACCATGTGAACCGCACTTGATCCCACTGGCCACCGGGTCCCTCGAACCAAGTCTACTTGCCTCTCCGCTCCTGGGAGGCCGCTCCGGCTAAGACCTTTTGCGCCTGTTCTTTACCTGCACCAATGCAAACCAAGGCGCATCCTACACCTGCAATACTTGAGCCAAGGCGAACATCAATCCACACCACGTTGTCAATCACTCATCATAAGGAAAGCAGTCATCCACTCGGTCCCTCAGACACACGTGGTCCTCAGTCTTGAGATAGACACCGAATGCTGAATTGTCTTTCGTGTCAGCTGGGCAGTTATCGCACACACAGAAACCCCCTGCTCTAGGATCTGTCGTTCATTGGGTTAACCGGCCATGGAGAGCAGTGGACGAGACTCTTGATCCGACGTGATATCTCTCTTGAACCTGTACAGAAAAGGAGAGGAAGATGATGGAAAGGCAAGGAAACTGCTGTCAACAAGAAATCACATGTTTTAGTTCAACAAGCGGTTGACCAACACCGATGAAAGCATGCACCTTCTGCTGCATGATTTCCAGAGGATGCATCAATTTGGAAGATGATCGGTCGATTGATTGATCGATCTCGTCCATGCATGATCCGGAGTTTTTTTTAATTATGATGATCTGCTGCACACACAGTGGAATCTTCATGAGACTCACGAGACAGAAAGCTTGGATTGCAATTTATACACTGGTTGCAAAACGATTCCTTTAGTAGTTTGATGTTTTGCGGGTGATCAACAAATTCAAGGGTCAGTCGAACTTCAGACTGGTGTACCTATTTTTTTCCCTTGAGAATACTAGTAGTCAATACAATGTATTAGTGAAATTTCATTTTCAAAATGGCATTTTCTTTAATCCAAAAAATA
This sequence comes from Echinochloa phyllopogon, assembly GCA_033239725.1. NCBI lineage: Eukaryota > Viridiplantae > Streptophyta > Magnoliopsida > Poales > Poaceae > Echinochloa > Echinochloa phyllopogon. Next base: position 12,230,108 of record BTCW01000015.1, on the reverse strand, counting down.
AAAGCAACACTCTTCTAGTCCTTTTGCTCTCTCTGTTTTTAAATAAATGCTACTCCGTATGTTAGTTCCCAGAACAATATAACTGTATATGTATCATGATTGGTGCTGAGGTCTGGGATTTTATCTCCATTATATTCAAGAAAAAAAGTAGTTCTCGACTAAAACTCAAGAATAAAATAAATTAAAAAAAATAAAAGCCAATACATTCAGGGTTCGTTAATTAATAGTGATATGACCTTTTTTAGAGTGGGATAACGCACGACAGGTCACGCCGAATGCGACCCGCGCGACCCCTATCCTCTATTTTTCTGCCGCCGAGCCTCTTCTCTTCCTCCACCTCCTCCTATTTCTGCGCATCCTTCCGCGGCGGCAGGTTGACGCGCTTGGGCGCTTCGCCGCACCTGCTCCTATTAGGCTATACTAGAACATAACGCGCGCTGTGCGTGTCCTATCAGCACAAAATAAATGAATAATTGAAAGCAACTAATAGCAGTAGGTGAACACAATTATAGAAAAGAGACATGCTAGCGCGCTTTGCGCGCCCTATCTCAGTTCATCGGGAAAAAACGTCATTTTTTAAAAGAATCTACGTTTGTGTTGTAAGCATGTATCCATTTTCTTTCACAAAATTAACTTGACATCTTTTTAAATAACCATATGAAACTGCCAGGATATAGAGTTTCTTAATTAGTCAACTCTTCAATAAAGTGACACCACTCCCATGAGGCCATGATACAAAGGAAAATTCATCCTCATAGTCATTAAATCATCACACACTAATCATCTAAGATTGATCTACATCTCATTTGCACCAGATCTGTTTGAGATTAAATTCAACTTCTGATTAGCTATTGATCATCTAAGATGGACCATGAAAGATTGGTGCCTCTCAGGTGCCTCCGAGATAATGTATCATGCTTGTCGCTTGCTGTCTTCTTGATGTTTTGGAAACGAAAATCAATATTAGGCATCACTGGCTTATGTAGTGCTTGGCCTTGCATTACATATCTGCAGCCACAAGTATAAAACTCTGCTGCCTTGGTAGCAATCAGACAGACCCTGTGCCTGAAAACAAAATAGGGACAACATGAAGGAGCATAATCAGAACATGCAAACTAAAACAATTTTATGTGCACACCTATCTGGAGAGTGGAATCTCACCTACAGAGCTATTTTTTTCCTCAACATCATACTATCATAGGGAAACATTTTTTGCCCCAACAAATACCGAACAATCAAAGACTAACATAAGACAGCTCATATGCACAGAATCCGACAGGCACATGCACTGAAGTAAAACAATTATCCACTTTTGCATTATCTACTTTTATAGTAAAACAATTGCATAATCAGGCGTCTTAAAATTGTCTCAACATTAAAGGCATTTATGCAAGCTGATAACATAACAGGATACCACTATAAAAGGCACTTCTGTGGTAGAAGATTGGAATAACATGACATCTCAATGTACTATTTAGAATGATATCCTAAGACGATTATATCCATAAGTAATTATATCTGTCTAGATGCTTTTAATCAGTACAGAATGTAGCTTACCTCCGGAGATGATTGCATACACGATTAGAATTATACAAATCATTCATTAAAGCATAAGGGACTATATCAGCATATGTTATATGTAAAAACAAAGGGACAAAACTTACGCTGAGAACATATAGACCCAATCCAAGAAGCTCCCTGCAGGCACAACGAAGAGGGAGTGGTCAATTAGGAGCACATACAAAAGCAGTAATATTGAGCTAGTAGAACTAATCACTTATGCAAGAATGAAAAAAAGAAATGGCAGAGACACAGCACATAAATTCAGCAGTAATCTTGGTTCAACATATACTTCTAGAAGCACGGCAGTCTATATATGTTTAAGATGGACTGGCTTCTCAAACCGATTCACACACAACACATAAATTTCTTTTTTTTTTGAATCACATCAGCACATAAATTTCTACAAATACAACACTGCATATACGTGCTAGCAAACACCAGAGCAAGCACCACAGAACATGTGCTCCAAGAATCTAGCAAGCAGATCTAGGAACACCAGATCACATAACATGTGCTAGTAAACAGGAGACAGTAAGCACAACGGATATGACTACCTTTTCCTCATCACCAATCACGGAGAGCAGGAAGTAGCATGAAGTTGTACCTGCATAATTTGCTATGACAATGATCTTATAGGCTGATACAAACAAAAGTAGTTAATGTTTCAGTAGGTTCTTTCCATCACCTTGTGAAGCTCTCCACTCTTCCGCTCTAAAACAGAAATGGGGCTTGAAACTTCATTCTTCATACTCTGATGATGGCCCAAAGTGTTCTGCTTGAGAAGCTGGACTTGTAGATGCCTTGGGACATGCTGTCATACAGGCACATGAGACAAATAAGACACACAAGCACGCCAGAGAATTTTCCACATTTTATAAAGAAAATACAGTTTCTATAATAAGATAGACAGTCAGTTGTTCTGCATGAATCGTTCTTTCATTGGACAAGGTGTTAATGATGTTAGACATTTAGGCAACATTCGGTATATTTTAATTCCAGAAATTTGCAATAAATTTATGACAATAGTGAGTGATCAAGTGATAACAGAGCATGTGCGAGTGTTCAAGTTAAATCTCCTAATTAACATGAACAACATGAGAAACCAGAACAAGCTATAGTGTAGGGTGTACCCCGAGGCGGAACCGGTACCGGAGGCACCGGGTGCGCCGTCACCAGCTGGAGGAATCATCCTCGACTGGCCTTACTTGAAGTAGTCGATCTTATTCGGTGCAGTGACGAGGTGCTGCAGTGGAGTCCCTCGAATGGCCTCCTGGAAGTAGTCGTTCAGGCCACCAGGACGTAGTCATTCGCTTGATGAAGACGGACGCCGGGAAGTAGTCGTTCGGGTTGACGAAGCCGGCCACCGGGAAGTAGTCGTACGGGTGATGAAGTTGGCCGCCAGGAAGTAGTCGTTCGCAGCAGCGAGCAGTGCGTACTCGTACGCTCCCCAAAAACCTTATCGCCTGCATATCCCGAGCAGGATCTCAAGGTAGGAAGGGTTCGAGGCAGCTGCTCACGCAAGCAGTGTGCGCGCAAGGCTTGCGTCGGGAATGCAAGAGAGCAGAAAAACACAGTGAGGGAGAAAGAGAGAGGTCTTCTGAAAGGAGTACCAGAGAGGGTAGAGAGTTGGAGTGTGTTTGCCATTACCGTTGTCAGTTACCCTCAGCCATCAAATCGTTCAAATCGTCAATTATGATTTTTCAAGGTGATGATTTCAGGGTGATGACAGTAACGTTAGCAACGGTTAAGACCCCAATGACTGTTATTAGTGGCAAAACATTCATCACACGGCACACGCAGAGCGGCTCGAGCATGACACGACTCGTCACGGCCACGGCCCGGCTCGGCGAGGCAAGTGAGCGCGCGTGGCACGCCCTTCTCCTTTTACCAGCTTCACAAGTGGTCAACAGCTGGTCCACCATTTAAGTTGGTTAGGATTCCCGTTGACCCTCCATCCGGGATTTAACTACCTAGCATTTATTAGTGAACCTTTAATTCTTCGATTAATTGAGACTAAAATGGGCCAAGGCCCAATTAATAATCCAACAAATGAAACTCAGCTTTGATTAGGCTTACAAGTCTCAAAGTATGTATGGTCGTTTTAGTTTGCAGGCTTCAACCCCTTCGAAAGGTCTACTTGCTTCAGATGACAGTTTGATCTTGGACAGGTAGTCTGAAACCTATTCCTTTTGGCGTATGCTATTAGTCATAGCGTGCTACTTACAAATTTCCACCAATACTATTCCAGTTTGAACGCTTCCGGTGCTTGTTTCACCATTCAGCTTACAGAGTGCTGCTAGGCCACAAAGAAAGAAATGTATTAAGCAGCTTATGGGTTGAAGAGGTATTCCCCTTAACATACTTTTCTTACTCTGGAGTCTGGATTACGAGTCTGGATTACTGAAAGCACGACAAAACAGATGAAAGTTACCATGATTTATACTTAAATCCCCATTGTACAACAACTCAATTCATATTGTTCTGCATCTCATTATGCGAAACAGACCCAATTTAAACAAAGAGTTTGGGTACAAGGAGACCGTCTCGAGGAAGAAGAAATATCTCAATTTACAATGGTTCAAGTGCCCGTCTGCTTTTCTTTCCCTTATCGATATCTCAGCTATACGGTGATTTTAATCAACTGTTTTTGTAGAGAGTCGGAGGCTCATGGGATGGTTACCGGCTAACTGAGAGCTTAATCAATGATGGAGATGCATTCTCGGGTGGTATTGCTTACTGATGGCGAAAATATTGTAGATATTGATCCGGTAAATGCATAGGGAGAAATTAGTTCTTGCCTGCTTTTCTTGCCTCGCGAGACACTGGATCGACGAGGGGGAGAAGCCTCGTGAGACGCGATGCTGGATCTGCGAGGGGTAAGCATCATGAGACGCTAGATCTGGGAAGGGGAGAAGAAAAGCTGAAGAGAGGAACAAATGGAGCCGTGTGCGGTTTACCTAGGCTGCTCCATGGTTGGGGCGTCGACCTCTTCCGGGACCTCGCCGTTGGCGACCACCGCGACCGCGAAGTCTCCCTTGTTTGCCCACCCGAGTGGTGCCACTGCGCGCTCGTCGACCCGCTCCTCAGCTTCCTCACGCTTGAGACCCTCGCCCTCGGTGAGTGCCGCTTCTTCGACGCCGGGGCCGCCGTCGCCGCCGCGTCCCGCTCCCCGGCGCGGCTTCGCGTCGCTCCAGGACACCGCCGTGGCCAAGACGCACGCAGAGGCCGCCGTCGTGCTGCTCTTCGGCGGGGAGAGAGAGAGGGTGGCGGCGCTGAGCAGGAGAGGGGAGCGGCGCGGTCGCGCGGCTCCTGGGAGAGGAGCGGGGCGCCCAGAGGATTGAATGGCTAGGGTTAGGGGGTGAGGGTAGGCCCGCATGGGGCTAAGGCCGGGGGTGGGGTGGTGGGAGGGGGTTCTCGTAAAATGTCATGCGGGGTTTTTTTGTAAAACAACACACTACCGAATTTTTTCTTCTTCGCATAGAAATAAAGTTTAGTACAAGGGTTCACGTGCAACTGTTTTGAACGCGGTTTCTGTTGGGGTTGGACTTTCTGAACCCTTTCGTGATTTCTAGCAAAGTGGAGGATATCTTCGCAAAACCGTCAAACTCAGCAGAAGCGAGCGCCGCGCGACACGCGTGTCGTGGGAGGGCAGCAAACGGGGTGATCTTTAAGAAACCCGATTACATGGGCTTTGTGCCTGCGTTCCGTGTTGTTCTATGTTGTGCACGTATAATGACGACAACGACGACAACATCGATGGCACATGGTGATTTGTGCGGCTGGCGATGGTACCTATGGGTTATGCATGGTGTGGCAAGGATGTTGCGTGTACGAACAAAAAGAGGAGTAATCGTTTTTTTGTGTACTCAAAATATTAACCAATTATTTATTTATTTGTGACAAAAGCTCTTTGTTTTACATGAAGATGCTTCTTGTACATCTTTTCCCGTAGAGTTGCTGACCCTATTCTCTTGTTCCATTTTTGTTAAAAAGAAGAGTTATTGTTTGAGAAAAAACAAGTTGATACATTCAGGTTGGAATAAAAAAAATATTAGATTGGTAGTCAAAATATATGTAGATTGATAGTCAGAATATGCAGATTAAGATAGCAAACATGCATGCTGGCAGTCAGAGTACACATGTTGATCTAGCGAACTCATCGGTTGATTCTCATAATATATATAGATTGATAGTCATAATATATGTGGGTTGATAGTCACAATATACATATTGATGTAACGAATATGCAGGTTGATACTCAGAATATATGTAGATTGATGATAGTTATAATATATATAGGTTGAAGTTAGAATATATAAGTTGATGCAACTAATAAATAGGTTGATACTCAAAATATATGTATATTGACAGGTCGATAATAATTAAATTGATAAGTTGATAATGCTAAATACTTATGATGTCATAATATATGTAAATTGATAGTTAGAATACATAACTTGATACAGCGAATATATAGATTGATACCTAAAATATATATAGATTGATAGCCACGGTGCATTTCATCCATGCATTGTCAAATAACAAAACACACATGATCCATAATTTTTCTAGAATTACATTTATCAAAAACTCGTAACCTCCTCCCTCGTGATAGCAATCCCCGTGGCCATGTTACACCATCGCCTTAGAACCGCCACCGCGCCATGTGCCACAGCCGCCTGTGGAGCCACGCTGCCGGGATTCCACTAAACGAAACTGCCTCGGCGTTCTGCATCCTTCCGCGCCCTCGCCTCAACTCCGGTCGCGCCCTCGCCTTGACTCCTCGGCGACCGGAGCACTGGCAAGCCGGCCAACCGGAGCACAGCCCCTCCTCGTCGATGGAAGCGTTAAGGCCTTGTTTAGATCCCAAATTTGCACTCCCTAAATTCACTACGTAAAAAGAAGATTCTCATCACATCAAAATGTCGGTCCATGCATGGAGTACTAAATGTAGATGAAATCAAAAACTAATTACACAGTTTTGTTGTACTCTACGAGACGAACATTTTTAAGCCTAATTAATCAACTTTTAGATAATTTTTCACACATACAAACGAAATGCTACAGTGACATGTTTATTACGGACTGTGCGCATCGTTACCAAATCGACCCTCCGGATTCGGGAAAACACGGCCTAAGCCCCGTCTGTCAGTTTCCGGAAAAGAGGGTGGGATCCATTTTTGTTTCAGTGCGTGCGGACGACGTAATAGACTGATGGTGCCTAAAACAGGCTAGTGAAGGAGAGGGGCGCGGGGCCTGTTGGGCCAGCCCAATGACGCATGAGTCGCGCGTTAAATAGCTAGCGCGACCGATCGCCAAATACAAAGTAATATAATAAGCACCGGTAAAGAACGAATCTAGCACTGCAACACCTACGGCCCAAGAGAATAGATAAGAATTCTGGGCATTGTGAAATGTGAACACTGCAAAACATGCAAATATGCATACGGCTTACGGCCCACTATGCCGACATGTGTAGCAGGCCAAGCCCTGCCAGCACAAATTTAGCCGTTGTTTTGATGCAAAATAGGCGGTGGAGAACTGGGGAAAGCTGCCACTTCTCCATAAATGCGTCACTGTAGCATTTCGTTTGTATTTGTGAAAAATTGTCTAAAAATTGATTAATTAGGTTCAAAATGTTCGTCTCTCCGAGTACAACAAAACCGTACAATTAGTCTTTGATTTCATCTATATTTAATGCTCCATGCATGCGCCGACATTTTAATGTGATGAGAATCTTTTTTTTGCATAGTGAACTTTGGGATTATTTTTTGAAACTAAACGAGGCCTTAGTGAACAAGGATAATGTCCCCCTGCCAGAATGTGGCCCCTTTTTTTCATCTGTGATAATAATACGATATATATGCGCGAGAATAGTGTTCGGATAATCCTTGGTAAAATATATGCCTTTTTGCCGAATGAATCTTTTTTTTTCTCAGTGATCTGAGTTTAACTATATGTTCAAAAGCAAAACAACATGTTCAAGCCGAATTGTACTTGTTGAACACAGTGTTCAGGGGCCAACTAGATAGTTGGAGATGTGATTGTTTTATAATTCAATCATTGTTATTAAACTTAAATAGTACCATAATTTTTTTCGATGATTCTGATGAAAAAAATAGTTCTTACGCCAGCCAAAAGAAAATGTTTTTGAGTTTACATGAGATACTTTGTTCTTTAAATCCCTCATGACGTGCACATCATGTGTCCGTGTAATTAGAGAGGTTTCTTCCAGATAAAACAGGGTGTGTACTGTTTTTAAGTCCTACCCTGCCACCACATCCTCGAGCTTTCACACATAGTGCTTCCATGTTCTCCACCCCAAGAAAATTATTTCTTCCCACGCCCTCCCCTGAATCTAGCGGTAAAGGCATGGAGCAAGCTAATAATAGAGTTACGGAAATTGACGGTGGAGGTGCAGCGAAATCCAGCGGTAGAAAAGAAACCTTCAACACCTAGTGGTCCGCCACCGGCTTCCATGGCTCCAAATATAGAGGAAAACCAGTAACGAAGCCATGAATCAAAGTTTAGGAGGGCTGAGTTCCTTCTTCCTCCTTCTCTTCTTTTTCCTCCTCCTCCTTTCTTTCTTCTTCCTCTACACATATGGTTAGAAATTGTAGGGGGTTTCGGGGGCTCCATTAGTTGCAAGGGGTAGGGGGCTCTGCCGCTGAGGAAAACATACGAGAAGAAAATTAAGGGAGGTGCATGGGAGCATGGCACACGGGAAAGCTTGGGGATATGGCAGGATTGAAGGCACCGTGAAGGCTGTGCATTCATGCCTCATATACATATATGATGGGTACAAATGTATAAAACATGAATAATTCAAGTCAATGCAACCGGTGTCAAACCATATCTAAGGACATGGATGCAGTGCACACCTTGTTTTATTGGGAAGAAACCTCTTTCTTTGTAATTCTTTCCCATGTCAGTATATTCGATTATGTGATATCTTATTGAGAATAAAACATCATTGGAATCGGCCTTAGATGTTAAATATATGACATTCCTCTATGTCAATACTTTTTTTTTTCTTATTTTTTATAGAGTAAATTGCATCCATGATACAAAAACTTGTCACATAGGTGTAAATTAGTTCAAAAACTTTCAAAATGCTCAATTTTGTACAATAACTTGACAGATGGGTGCAAATTAGTCCAACAACTTATAAAATGCTCAAGTTAGTACATTAAGTTGACACATTGTGTGCAAATTGGTCCAATAACTTGTGAAATGCTCAATTTAGTGTAATAACTTGGCAAGTAGGTGCATCTGTAGTCCAAACCTTACAACGGTGATGTATTAAGTATAGTAGATGGAGATGTGAATACATTTTATCTATTATATTTACATAACTTATTTGTTCATTGGTCCAAATTCAATAAATTTTAGAATGACAACATTAATTAGTATTATCGAAATACTAAAGTACATAAGAGAGACTTTGAGATCTAAGGTTTGTTTTGGGCTTCTTCTCATGCATTCAACAATTATGTAGAAAACAATTGTGTTTATGTCCTTTTAGATACTTTTCCGTTACGAAACAAGTATTGGAGGCTTTAAAAATATTTATGCCAGGCTAATAAAGAGCATATATTGGTTTTCTTTTTAAGCTAAAAAATGCATATAATCAAATATGTAGAAAAAAACAAGGATGAACTTATCGATATTGAATATGAAAATTAATATTCTTAATCAAAATTAAATCACTATATAAAAAATAATAAATTTGAAGACACAACATTACTTCCCTATGCATTGAAAGTTCCAAATACATTGCCATCGCGATGCCAACATCAATAGCTAATTAATACGTGAATATACTATCTATTAGAGCCTGACGTTAGGAAATACATTACAGTTGTCACGTTTGGACTATAGATGCACCAATTTGCCAAGTTATTGCACTAAAATGAGCATTTTACAAGTTGTTAGACCAATTTACTCCCACCTATTAGGTTATTGTACTAAATTAAGCATTTTACAAGTTATTGAACCAATTTGCACCCACCCACCAAGTTGTTGTACGGTGAGTGCAATTTACTCTTTTTTATACTACCTATCTCTTCCCTTCGTGGATTTGTGAATTGACATCTTTCATAATTCTTGCTTAAGTTACCTAATTACTGTTTTTCTCTTATTTTATGCAACCAAGTCATCGCTATTATTCTAAGTAATCCAATCATTAGCATCTCGTTAAGGTGCCGCTCCAACAGATCGTTTCCAGCATCAGTGTGTACCTGACCATCTCCTACATAACAGACCTCTTATTCACTATATGATATTTTAATCAATTTACTACCTTACACGGAACATATCCTTTTTCTCACCTATCCACTCAGTCATTCAAATCAGCCGCTGCCATACACCATCCATCGTGTTAATGCTGTTATATAGAGCATATTATTCCATCATTAACGCTATACTGCACATCTTCAATACAATTTTCACTTCTCCTATTTCTCATGTTCATTTGTTATTCAATGGCATCCATTCTTAAGGCACGTTTGGTTGGTGCCATGTGTCACACAACTAAAGTAGACTAAAATGTGGCAAATTTGGCACCGTAGTTTCGCCCATGTGAGGGAGAGTAAAACAACTAGTGAGAGCTCGCCAATACATGTCCGTAAAAGATGCTAAAGAAAAAAAACATTGAGAATTGATGCCCAACTAGACATGATTTTATTTTTCCTTTGTTAGGGAACAATTAACTATGTGGATCTTCCTTGAATTTGGATCACATTAAAGGGAGGTGATCAGAAATACCGTCTTTAACACCCCATTTTTTTTCCAAACATGGAAGCTACCGAATAAAATATAGTCTAGAAAGTATTAGAAATTTTGGTAGTCTCCTTTGTAAATAAGACGTACTAGACAAACAATTCACACTACAAGATAAATATTCAACATGTTTATGATAAATAAGCATCACATGCTATCCCAACAATAATCATGTGAAGCAAATATGAAATGTCAAGCATGATTGAAGGTAAAACAACAATTTATCTAGTTATAGTTTCATGAATGAATGGAGTAAACTAAAAGCAACTCCAACAGATCCCCTTTCCCTTTCCTCTTTTTCTTGATATAGGGGAATCTCCTTTCAGATTTTCAGGATACTGGGGAGATGGTCTCCAGCAGATCCCTTTTCTATTCCCCTTTCCCTTTATTTCTATTCCACTTACAAATGGGTCCCATCTGTCAGTGTTCCTTCTCCCGTACTCTCTTCCTCGATCTTTTCACTCGCGAGCCAGCACTGCGGCGCACGGTGCGGCGGCCACTCGTCGGCGTGAGGCCAGGGGCCCCGGCCACGGCTCCCGCCAGCGGTAGCCCACTCAAGAACGGTCGCGAACGCGCGACGCCCGGCCTCGGCGGCCGCTTGAGCGCGCAGCACCTGGCTCGTGGTCTGTGCGGCGGCATGGCCATTGCGGCAGCGGCACTGGGCCGGCGAGCGGTGGCGAGGCGGCGCTGGGCCGACGAGTAGCGGTGAGGCGGTGCACGTCCGGTGCGACGGCGGCGCGAGGCAGCTCGTGGCCGGTGTGACGGCGGCGCGAGGGAGCTCGTGGCCGGTGCGACGGTGGCGGCCCCCGACCGGGGAGCGGCGGTAGGCTGGGTGGGGTGGGCGCTGCGCATCAGGGCGCTGGCGGCGCGGCGCATCGGGGCATCAGGGCGTCGGCCGCGCGGCGCATGGGGGCGTCGACAGCTCGGCGCATGGGGGCGTCCGCGGCGCGCGGAAGGCTGGGCGGCGGCGCGTCGGGGCGTCGGCTCACCGACGCAGGACGGGGGCTGGGGAGCGGCGCCGCGCTGGAGGGGGCAGGCGAGCGGCGGCGCGCTGCACGGACGCAGGCAAAGCGGCAGCGCGCCGAGTCGAGCGGAGTCGCGAGCGCAGGCGGCCGGTACAAGGAAAGGGGAGAGGAATTCGTTCCCCTTTCTATTGGGGAGAGGGGAAGGATTAAAGGGGATTGAGAAAAAATTATAGGGAAAGGGGAATAGAAAGGGGATCTGTTGGAGTTGTATTTTTCCCTTCTAATCCCCTTTATTGACAATTATAGGGAAAGGGGATTGTTTTTCTCAATCTGTTGGAGTTGCTCTAAGCATGTGTAAAATTAAAGGTGTGTGCTCTAGCTAATAGCTACTCCCACTTCCCTTGCATTCCGTGATCAAATAGTACCTAAAAACCAAATAAAAATAGGGGAGAGAAATAGACTCGTGAAATACATTTTAGAACTAGAAGATCAAAACACCACACGAATACGTGAACGATGGTAAAAAAGAACAGCAATAAAATAGTAGATTTCATAAAAAATGGACACAATCTGAATACATTCCTAGTATTTACAAGTAAAACAGAGCTAGGTGGGGTCAACAGTTACTCACAGGAACATTAATATAAGAACTAAATTTCATGAATCGTCTAGAAAGGAAAAACATAAAAACTTGAATATAATGAACATGAACAACGAACAAACACAGTCAAGAAGCTCAAGAAATTTTATCCTCATGCAAAATAATGTTGTTGTCTGCTTAGGCTGTGCCTACGAGTTTATGAGATTTTCACCTAGTTAGAGGAAGAACTTGTCCTGCACACCCATATGAAAATTACAAAATTTTGAGTAAATATCCAAGATGTATTTGTTTGCTGCTTTTGGTTAAGCGGATTAAAAGATGTGGACCGTGCCGTGAGCACGAAAGTGAGATTTGATTAGGGTTTGGGTAATGATTTCTCCGAGTATTTATAAAATAGACTTGCCATCAATATGGACTAGTTTCTATGTTTAGTTCGTTGCATAGGTTTTGGGAGTGTTGGTGGCTAGGTTGTAATGTTAGGATGTCGTAAAAGTTAAGGAAAGTGCATGATCAACTTAATTGCGCGATGGCATGTTTTCCTGATGATTGTTTTCTCGAGCTTGTTGAATGTGTTGTTCATTGTTTGTGTTCATGATATCCAAGTTTCATGATTCAAGTTTTCCTTTGTACTCCATTCGTGCTTCGGTGGATTCGGATGTTCAATTTATTTCTTATATTGGTAAGTGCTAGCCCTACTTGCTTAGCTTTACTGGTAAATGCTAAGATGTATTCAGGTTGTATCTATTTTATACGAAACCTACTATTTCATTGATGTTCCTTTTGATCATCGTTTATGTATTCATCTGTTGTTTCGTTCTTCCATTCCTAAAATGTACTTACAAAGTGTTTTGTGTTTATTTGGTTTTTAGGTACTAATTGATCATGGCATGCGCGCATGAGAAGTGGGAGTAGCTATCACCCAAAGCACACACCTTTAACTTTACACATGCTTAGTTTACTCAATTCATTAAACTGTAACTAGAAATTTAGTTGCTTCCTTCGATCATGCTTGAGATGGCCTATTTGCTAGATGGATTAAACTTCTCTTATCATTGGATGGGTTGTGATACTTATTATCTTTTAAATATGGTGAATATTTATCTTACCATATGAATTGCATACATCCTATTTATAGAAGAGTTTCTGTCGAAAATTTTAACATTTTCTAGGCTTATGTATTTTCTATACTTATATGGTTTTATACTTATCTTGTTGCAGTGTAAGAGGCAAGAGGGAAGGAGGCAGAGATTTACCATACTAGAATCATGTAGAACTATTTGTGGAGTGCTAGTGCCGCGGTTGGTGATAGGAAGAGAGTTCACTGTGAGGAAGCAACAACCTCAATTAAAAAACATTAAACCAAACCAATAATTCCATAGTCTCAGTCATTACCACCTAGACAATTAGGGGGACGATCTTCTTCAGTATCACACTCTACAACATCTCAGTTTGTGCGCTGTGTACAAGGACAAGGTTTCATCTATTTCCTTAGTGTGAAACCTCACCAGATTGCGACTTTTTTGGAACTTGTCACACCTACGACAAGGAGGGATCCATGGCTATAGTTTGAAAAAGAAACAATTTCTAATATCAAGTGGTAGAAGTCTAACTCTTATTCGGTGTCGTCTCCAGCTAGTTCTCGAGGGTTGGTTCCTTCTATTTGTGCTTCTCCTGGTGTTCAGATGAGGGCTGCTCCTCTAGTCTCACAATAGCAGTATTGGAAGTGCATCTTGGCACTTAATCAATTTTGGTGATTAATGATGATAGAAATTTGGATATAATGCTTTGTATGAGATGTGCAGGAATATAACAAAAAGAAAAAGAAAAGAAATGTGAAAGGAAGGTGCCCAACTCTTTTCTCTATGGTGGTGGATTCAATTGAAGGATTTAAATATATTTTTTGGTTTGAGTACATGACCACCGTACTATCAAGAGGGACAACTAATCGGTGAAACATGTGACTTTGATGCTCAAAGAATATCTTCAATCTTTCCCATTGTGCCTTTCCACACAAACACATACACATCTAGGGTATGCTGCCCTGTTGTCGGACATTTCCGGCATGCACCGGAAATTTTCGGTAATCATTGGAAATTTCCGATACCCACCGTAAATTTCTGAGCCCATAATCACGTTGACTTCCTACCGGAAATCTTCGGTGTTCAGCGGATTTTTCCGGTCAATGCGACAGAAATATCCGGTGATTCACGATGGAAATTTCCGACATTACTCGGCTCAACGGTCACATTTATGTGAGAGCTATATATACTCACTTCCAAGTCTACATAGTGGCTGCTGACTTGACTTTGACGAACCCTAACTTCTCTCAAGCACTCTAGAGCTCGTCCAACACCCCTTGCTTCGATTTCTCAGTGTGTGGTGGTGTGTTGGTGAGAGATTTAAGCAAGTGATCCAAGTGACATCTCTTTTCTCTCTTGAGCATCAAGTTCTTCTTCTCCCGGTGACTCTTGTTTGTTACTCTTGGGGATTCACCTCCTAGACGGTTAGGCGTCACCGAGGGCATCCAAGCCAAGCTTGTGGATTCGCCTCGGACATTTGTATCATCCATCCTTCGTGGATTTGCTAGTAAGTACGCTTAGCTCCTTTGTGGTGACTAAGTGGAGGAAAGTGGCTTGGAGTGTATAAGCCCGCCTTTCGTAGGCCCTCAACGGAGACGTAACCTTCTATCACACCCGGATTTACACAAAAACCCGAATGCTGCCATATGTGTGCCCAGGATGTCCACAGAACACATATAGCTTACAAATATGGAAAATCAGAGTATATATGCTCTAATAAAACATTTTACATCAGAGTTTACCTAAATAAAGCACGCGCAAGTCTATGTATTAACTATCTCGATAGGTAGAGCCTCAAGTCCATAGGGACACCGACTGGTTGACCACAGCTCAGAAGTACGAAAGATCTTCAGAAAACTCAGTAGCTATCTCAACCACTGATCCATCTGTTACCCATCCGGGATTTTGCTGAATAATGGCAAGTGTAAGTAAAACATTTACTTAGCAAGTATAGCACGGGTACATGAAGGCTCAAAATAAGGCTAGACACGGCTTAACTGCATTAGCACTTTTAGTTGATTCATTTTAGAATGATCCAAGTTACTACAAGTGAAATAAACCCAGTTGCAACCCAATTAATAAAGTATAACTGACATTAAGCACAAAGGAACATCATATTCTAATAAAAAAGGATCCAGACCACTCGTGACCTTGAGCAAGGCTATCATGATAGATTGTACACTCTGCAGAGGTTTCGCCCTTTACCCACCAGTCGCGTAAAAGTTCAAAGGAACTTTGCACCCAACCACGCACATCAACACTTCCGAGGTGTGACAACATAGGGACGCTACAAGGCTTTTCACAAGACACCCTAACAAGACAGTAGCCGCTGCGGTAATACAAGGCGGTGAGACCATAGGCACCGAGATCGACGTACGCCTACGAAGTCATACCATAGGGGGGTCGATGGCGTACAGAGCGCGGCCATCACACCCATCCATGCGCAACATGTGGAGTTCCCCATCGTAGGGACTCCCAGCACGGGATTGTGCCTAACGAGACATAGCCGACGGATCACCCGTCCTCGGTGGAATCCGGAAACACCCCGTACCTTGCCTCCCACAACGCCGTCGGCCCGTCGGTAACCACTGGCAAACTAGAGACGTACAAGTTACTTGACCAAGACCAGAGCCATAATAGTAGTTACTTAACCAGCCGGCATGAATGCAAAGCACTCAATATTTTAACCTATGTTAGTTTATTTTGAATTATTTTTTGTACTAAATTCCCTGTTAATTATATAAAGCTTGGAAAATTTTAGAAAATTGAGAAAATCATTATATTAACTATGCTGACAAATCACATCCCAAAGTCCAAAAATTTTTGGGTGTGACACCTTCTGTGTGGAGGTGAACTTTAGGTTAAATCTTGTGTCTTCGTTGGTGCTTGTGTTCTTCGTGTTCTACAAGTTCATATTGTTCTTGCAAGTTACTTTACGTCTTTCATCTCGATCTATTTATCTGTGAATCATCTGGTGCAGGTGAAGGTTATAAAAGTTAATCTATCTCCAGTGCAACATCTTGATTCATATAGATTGCTTAAGTTACTCGCTTTTAGCTTGTGATTCATCTTTCACTGGAAATCTCCGGTAGTAGGCGGAAATTTCTGGTAATTTGATGGAAATTTCTGGTGGCTACCGGATATTCCAGCACATTTAACATTTGGTCAAGTTGTTTTTGATAAATTTTAGTTCGCCTATTCACCCCCCTTTAGGCATAGTGTTGATCCTTTCAATTGGTATCAAAGCCTAATCCCTTGATTAAGGCTTAACCGCTAAGGGAAAAACACTATATCCGCCATGGGGGACAACTCCGGTGTTGGTGCTTCCGCTCACAAGGAAGATCCTCCGCTGCTCATTGACACAAGCTCAAGCGATGATGATCTCGCCATAAGTGACATTGATGAAAGCTTGGATGAAGAAGAAAAGAAGAATAAGAGAAGAGAGAATATGAAGAAGAAGATTCAAGAGAAGGCCGAGAAGAAGGCTCAAAAGCTTCTCAAGAAGAAGCTGGAAGAAAAAGACGTGTTGGAAGGACTTCACTCCGTGTCTCATAAATATGAGACCTCATCCTCAAACAAAACTTTTGATCTTTCTAGTCTTGCTTTCACATCGGTTCTTATGGGCAAAGTCCCTCATTTTAATGGGGTTGACTATGCTCGTTGGAGCGGTGATATTAAGATGTATTTGTATGGTCTTCACCCTTCACTTTGGACTATTGTGGTTGTAGGTGTTGGCAAGAATGCCAAGCCGAGCCGAGAACAAGACCATGACTTCTTTCTCAACGCTCAAGCTGTGATGGTGCTTAGGAGTGCTCTAAGCCCCTATGAGTATAACAAGATTAGAGGAATTGAGGTTGCGAAGGACCTTTGGGACACTCTTCAAATGTCTCATGAAGGGATGTATGTGGTCAAGGAAGGCAAAATTGATCTCCTACAGGGAGAGCTAGAAACCTTTGCCATGAAAAAGGACGAGACTCTTCAAGAGATGTATGATCTGTTGAAGCTTCTAGTCACCGAGATAAGAATGCTCGGTGGCAAGGATTAGGATGAGCACAAAATGACCAAGAAGATGCTTAGAGGATATGCTCTAAAGAACCTAATGCTAGCTATAATGATTAGAGACAAGAGCAAGTTCAAGAAGATGCTACCCATGGAGTTGTTCAACAAATTGTAATATCATGAGATGAACAATTTGGATGTAGCTAGGTCAACGGAGCCAACCGAAGTGAAGACCATTGCTCTCAAGGCCGAACTAAGCAAGAAAGTTGAGTCAAGTGAGAAGATCTCAAATCCCAAGAAGAAGGAAGACTCAAGTGACAATGATAGCACCGATGAAGAAACCGCCATGATGCTGAAGAACTTCAAGAGGTTTATGAAGACAAAAGGTGACAAGAGGTCTATCTCTCAAATAAGATGCTATGAGTGTGGGGAAAAAGAGCATTACATTGCCGATTGTCCTCGCAAGAAGAATGACAAGGAAAACAAGAAGTCAAAGGACAAGAACTTTGACAAAGAAAAGAGGTACAAGGAGAAGAGCCAAGAATACAAGAAGAAGTTTGGAAGTGCTCATGTTGGTCAAGGATGGGATTCTAGTGATGATTCTAATGATGAAGAAGTGGCAACTCTTGCCATTCAAGCTTCTACTCCAACAACAAGGCTTTTCAACAACCATTACGATAGTGATGATGATTCCCCCATGTGCCTCATGGCTCAAGGGACAAAGGTGCTAAACACTACCCCTTCTCTATCATCCACTCTCTTGACATCTAAGGATGTAGAAAATAACATAGATAAAGAGGAAGCTGAGCATGAGAGAAACATGATAAACAAGTACGGTAAGAGTGGTTACAAACACATTAAAAAACTATTGGAGAAATTGGAGAAAAATAACGAGTCTCTTGATAGGCAAGAAGAATTGCTCATCCTTGAGAAGGAGAGAAACCTTGCCCTTGAAGAAGCTTTAGTTGAGGAGAAGGTTAAGGTTCAGAAATTAACTTGTGACTTGTCACTTGCCAATGACTCTCATGAGAGGATGTCCAAGGATTTATCCATGGCAAATGACTCTCTAGCCAACCGAAAGGATGCAAATTGTGAGCTTCAAGAAAGCATTCAAGCCTAGAAGTCAAGTACCAAGACCTAGAAGCTAACTTTAGCTCACTTTGGGAAAGCACCAAAACCATCTCCAAGACAACTCTTGACTCCAATGTCTCTACTAGTGAAGGTTGCTCAAGATGCTATATGATTGATCTAAATGCTTGTGCTACTAACCTTTCTAAGCTAGAAGAGAAAGTCAAAGCTAAAGATGCTCAAATCCAAGAGTTGACCAAGGCAATCAACAAAGACAAGGTCAAAGGTAAAAGTGAATTTGAGTCACATCCGGCATATAAAGCCGGAAGATATCCTACTATCAAGGATGGATTTGGATTCACTAGAGGTGGAAAGGCCAATGGTACAAGGATGTTAAGAGGTCATGAGGTGCCATTGTTCCACAAAGGTGCCAACCTTGGAGATTTGATGAACATAGCTCATGGTGTATCAAAGAGAGACATCAAGGGAGCCAAGCCCATTGTCGAGTCATCTAGCAAGGGTGCTAAGGGCTCAAACAAGGTTGAGAAGAATGAGAAGATCATTGAGCACAAACCATCCTCCAACTATACTGTTGATTATATGGTTATGTGGGATCATAATGGGAGAATGGTGGTTAAGTATGTGGGTGCCTAAGATTTCTAAAGCTAACACTCAAGGACCCAATCTCTTTTGGGTACCTAAATCCAAGGCTAAACTTGTTTTGTTCATGGTTGCTTGATAGTGGATGCTCAAATCATATGACCGGAGAGAAGAATATGTTTGTAAAGTTGGAAGAATAATATGACTCACCCACTGAAAAGATTACTTTCGGTGACAACAACCATGGTGATGTGTTAGACCAAGGTGAAGTTGCTAGCTCACAAGACTCATCTCTTTCCAATGTTTATCTGGTCGATTCTTTGGGATACAATTTGTTGTCGGTGTTGTCTTTGTGAGAAAGGCTACAATTGTCTCTTTACTAATGAGGGTGTGAGAATCCTTAGAAGGGAGGATTCCTCTATTGCTTTTACAGGTCAACTTAAGGGAAAACTTTATTTGGTTGATTTCACAACGAATAAAGTGGAATCGAAGACTTGTTTAGTGGCAAAATCTAGCTTGTGTTGGCTTTGGCATTGCCGGCTAGCTCATGTTGGGATGAGGAACTTGGCCAAACTTCAAAAGGATGAACACATTCTAAGACTAGCAAATGTTGTCTTTGAGAAAGATAGGTTAGTAGTGCTTGTCAAGCCGGGAAACAAGTTGGTGCTCCTCATCCACCCACAAACATATTGACTAGCTCAAGACCCTTGAAGTTGATTCACATGGATTTATTTGGGCCTATTGCATATGTTAGCATTGGTGGAAAGAAGTATGGAGTTGTTATTGTAGATGATTTCTCTTGGTTTACATGAGTTTTCTTTCTACAAGACAAGAGTGAAGCTCAAGGGGTTATCAAGAAATTTATTAGAAGGGCTCAAAACGAGTTTGAATTGAAAGTCAAGCGAATGAGAAGTGATAATGGCACAGAGTTCAAGAAGTGATAATGGCACGGAGTTCAAGAATCTCAATGTTGAGGAGTTTCTTAATGAAGAAGGCATCAAACATGAGCTCTCTGCTCCATATACACCTCAACAAAATGGCATTGTTGAGAGGAAGAACCTGACCTTGATTGAGATGGCAAGGACAATACTTGATGAATACAAGACTTCAGATATATTTTGGGCCGAGGCGATCAACACGGCTTGCCATGCCACAAATCGCCTCTATCTTCAAAAGTACTTGGGCAAGACTCTATACGAGATCCTCATCGGTAACAAACCAAATGTGCACTACTTTAGAGGTTTTGGTTGCAAATGTTACATTCTTAATAAGAGAACCAAAAGCTCCAAGTTTGCACCCAAGGTTGATGAAGGTTTTCTACTTGGTTATGGAACTAACGAATACGCCTATCGTGTCTTCAACAAACCACTGATTGTGTTGAGGTCACGGTAGATGTGAAATTTGATGAATCAAATGACTCTCAAGGAGAGCAAGTTTTGACTGACATTGTAGATGAAGAGTGTTGGCGGTCGTTACGGCACGTTTTCGACCCCAAATACTCGGGAATAAAAGAGGATATATGTGACATTCCATGTACTTAGGTTTATTTCTAACAGAGTTCGACGAGTTTTGGTGAGTTACACTTGTGCAGGTACAACAACGAGAAATACGTGCTATAGGGGTCGGAATTGACCGATTCGGTCGAACGACTCCGTTCGGCTGGTTACCCCCCTTAGCCATACAAGACACCGGGACACGTCCACATCATCGATGACCAAGCAACAACCGTGAGTGACACATGGACGACTGCCATCTCACTTCCGGGCCAAATCAACACGAAGGACATCAACCCAAGCCAGCCCAAGAGGTCCACAAGCAAGAGGCGGTGCTGGGGAGGCCGGCCACGGGCCAGGCCCAGTTTGGCCGAACCCAGGCATTCGGCCGAACCGCCCCCGGCTGCCAAACCGAACAAGGGAGAGCATCCAAGCCATCCAGCATCCAAGGCGGTGGATCTGATGGTTCGGCCAAACTGGGCAGTTCAGCCGAACTAATCCATTCGCCCGAATCCCCTGGATTCAGCCGAATTGGCCGGGCCACCGCCTCTCACTTCCTTGGCTGCCACTCCACTCCCACCGACGTGCTCAAGCTATAAATAGAGGAGTACTTCACTTGTTTCATACACACTCAAGCCAAGGAGCTCTCATTCCACTTCTAGTAGAGTTAAGATAGTTTAGTTGGGAGTTCTATGGCAAGCCGCACGAGGATGCCAACGCTCATCTTCAGCATTTTCTGGAGATTTGCAACACCTTCACCATACACGGGGTAAGCATTGATGCCATTCGCCTTCGTTTATTCCCTTTCTCATTATTAGGCAAGGTGAAACAATGGTTCTATGCTAACCGCGAAGCCATAGAAACTTGGGATAAGTGCACTAGCGCATTCTTGCTAAAATTCTTTCCGGTTGGGAAAACCAACGCCCTCCGGAATAAAATTGCTAGTTTCCAACAGCTAAAAGATGAAACAGTCCCGGAGGCATGGGATCGCCTCCAGGACTATATATCTGCTTGTCCTCACCATGGTATGTAGAGTTGGTTTATCATTCAAACCTTTTACCACGGGCTTAGAAGCTCTGCCTGTGAGTATCTGGATGCTGCTACTGGAGGTTCTTTCTTCTCTCTTGAGGAGAGCCGTGCAAATGCCCTCATCGAGAAGATGGTCGAGAACCAAGGTTGGTCCGACGATCGAGCTCAACCTCGGACCCGAGGAGTTCACCAAGTTGAAGCTCTAGACATGCTCGCTGCCAAGATGGACCTCCTGATGAAGAAATTGGAGGCCCCTGCTCAATAAACGGTGCAAGCCATGGATGCTCGCATGACTTGCGAGGTCTGTGGCAACACTGGCCATTCGGGGAGCGACTGCCCCGAAACGCGAGAAGATGCCCACTACGTCAACAACTCCAACAACAACGGGTATCGACCAAACAACTACGGCAATCAATGCTGGAATTCGCGCCCAAACCTCCCATTCGAGAGGCCTCAACAAGGTAACTATTTCAATTCCAGCAATTTAAATAATCAGCCATCACTTAAAGATCTAGTGTTTGGCCAGGATAAAATCAATGAAAATATCAATAAAAAGCTTGCTGCTAACGATAAAATCCTGGAAGGCATAGACTCCAGGCTGGATTCCTTTGCTTCTGCTATGAAAAGCCAACTGAGTTTCAATAAAATGATAGAAATCCAAATTGCTTAGTTAGCTGCAGCCGTTCCTGTCAATAAATCGGGGAGGATTCCGGGGCAACCCGAACCTTCCATCAAAAAAGTAAATGCTGTTACTACGAGACAAGGTAAGGTGTCTCGTAGTACGTTCCGTACTAATGATGCAGGTAAGATCGCGCACATGAAGGTACAAATACCAAGATGGACCTACCTACCAAGAGCTACTAAGAGAGCAATCAAGAAGACCTCTCCGGAGAGGAAGGAAGATCCCGGAGTACCCATCATTCAGTGCACGATCTGGAATTGTCGCATTGATGATGCTCTCTGTGATCTGGGGGCCAGCATAAACATCATGTCCAAGGTATTATTTAAGAAATTACGCTACCCTACTTTGTCATCTACAAATGCCTAGGTACAACTTGCGGACTCAACGATCCGCTATCCTGAGGGGGTGATTGAGAATGTACCAGTCCGCGTTTGGGGACGTTATGTCCCTATGGACTTTGTTGTCCTTGACACGGGGAACGATTATTCGTTTCCCCTTGTGTTGGGCCGGCCATTCTTGAACACCGCCCGGGCTAGAATCAATATGGATGCGAGAGAAATCTCGTTCCGTATCGACGGAAAATTGATATACTTCAAGTTTCAACCACGGGAAGAGAAGAAGACAAAGCCTCTCACACCGGAGCAGAAGAGCGCCGAGTGTTTCCTGAAGGCACTCATCAATGGAAAGCTGGAAATACTTGGTGGCGAGCAGTTCAAACGGAATGGGCCGACAGGACCAATGCAAGGAGAAGAGATGGATGTTCTCGTAAAGAAATATGAAGAAGACCAAGCCCTCTAGAATTCTCCAGAGGAACCAATCCCACCGCCACCAACACAGAAGAAGACTAAGAAGATGTGGCGGAAGAAGGTTGCATCGCCCGAACCACCCACTCCGGGGTCGGACGATGACAAAATTAACTGAAGACAGGAGGAGTCCCGCTTATGGACTTGAAACACGAGCTCTCGCCGCGAGGAAAACCGGTATGTATCTCATGTTTCCCTTCCAAAATTTTATTTTCCATCATTGCATTTGCATGTTTCCCTTCCAAAATAAATGAACCACTTGTGTAATTAATTTGAAAGAGAGTAGAAAAATTGCAAGCATGGTAAAAATAAATGGACAACGTGCTGAAATTTATTTGCGGTGGGTGTAAAATGTAATTCTCATCATTTTTACCCCTTCTAGAACATCTCCATTTATTTACCATCATCACCAACCAGCACAAAACATGTCTACCCCACTCAACATGGCTGCACACTCGCCAATTATCACAAACATGGAAGTATGGGGGTGACTCCACTATCTTCCACTTTGGTCATGTCAAATTTGCATCTTACCTACCACTAAAATCCACTCACATGACCAAGGCAAGTGTTGGACACATAATTTTGCGTGCAACCAAGGCAAAGGTGAGTGCTGCACCCACATGGGAGTGCCCAGGCCACTCAGTCCAATTCGGCCGAATTGGGCCATTCGGCCGAATGGCCTGGCTGCCTCCCCTCTGCCTATAAATGCTGGGCATTACTTGCTAGCTTCTAACACACTCACACTATGAAAAATCCCACCAAAAGCTCTCTCCCTCTCTCAAGTTCCTTGCTCAAGTTCTTGCTCAAGTTCTTCGTTAGTTCTTGCTCACGTTGGTTCACTTGCATTGCTGAAAAATCCCACAAAAATATTTTGCCTTTGTTCGATCTTTGTGCTGAAACTTGAACGTGTTTGTGGTGGTTTCCGACACCCACAAGAACAACTAATATTTTGTGGAGGTTTTCATCCCCATAAGAATGACTAACTCTGTTGAACGACTTGATTTACTTGTGCTAACCCCATATATTCAGTCCTTCGGGTAGTCGTTGCGCTAACTTTTTGCAGGAATCATGTCGAAGCTCTTCTCCGCGTTCCGTCGTTCCGCCCGGCTGAGCAAATGCTCGGACGATGCTGGGAGCTCCCCAGCCCCGTCCTGCGGTTCAAGCCGGATGGATGTGGATGAGTCAGGGGCAGCCAACTTGGGGAGAGGCTTTGCCTCGCACCCAACCCGCAGCTCCTGAACGAGAGTGACATCATTCTCCGGACGGACCGGGAGTGGAACATCTTCCACATGCTACGCCTGAAGGAGTTTGAGCATACCCGTGTCTACGAGTAGGACCTGCTCGTAAGAATGGGTATGGACGAAGAGTTCCCAGAAGTCTTCAAAGCCGTTGGCTGGGGCAACTTCTGGCGTGTCGACGAACAAGGTTCGTATTTCCTCATCCTCGAATTTCTTTCGACTCTCACATCTGGACGGGAGGGTGTTCGCTTTGGATTTTTCAACCAAGAGTATTCCTACTCTTGGAGGGATTTGAGTATGGCTCTGGGTTTTGCTAGTCATTGTTCTTTGGAGCCTGCCAAAACTTTGAAAAGTTTCAGTCGGGACGGGTTCTGGAAAAAGATTTCGGGGAGCACCACTTGTTCTACACCACGCACGAAAAATATTCATAACCCCACCTTTCGTTTCATGCATCGGTGGATGGCTATGACGGTGTTTCCATGTTCTGATTTGCATCCCGTTAATATAGTCGAGTTGTGGTTCTTATACGCCATGGTTAAACGAGTTGTTGTTTCTCTGGTAAAAGATTTGGTTGCCCATTGGATGTCTCATCACTGTCGCGTGGGTAGCGTGGCGGTGACTTCTCTAGTAACTCGCCTTGCTAACCAGTTGGGCATTCTGGAGGGCGCCCAACTTGCGTTCTTAGAGACAGCGCGGCCCGTCGTGGATGCTGAGCACTTTGTGCAAGGTGACATGATACGACGGGCGCCCGATGCAACGCTGGTTATGATCTATCGCGGTTATATAACCGAGGTGCCCTTGCCTTGTGCAGGACCGAGGTCGTATACCGCTAAGAAATTAACACTCCGATTGAGTACCGAGGCGGATGACTCTCCTCCTCGGAGAGAGCCGGCTCGGCACAGCTTTGCAGAAGAGGGGCCATTCACCCGGGGCAAGCCAGGCGTGTTGCCGGGCTTTTCACCGCTCAAGAACCAGAAACTTCACCGACGCAGCCACATTGACACACGTCTGCATTCGAGGCAGCTTACGATGCATACGGTGGTTCTGGGATGTCTGGAGCAGAAGGCTCTAGACAACCCCAGGACCCAGACTACTTTTCCTTGGGCTACTGGGACTATGCTCTGAGTACGGACTCAGAGTACTCCCAGGGATGGTACGGAGTAGGGTACGACAGTGCCTCTGGACCATACTTCCCTAGGCACTCTCAGTCCGCACGATTCGCTGCACCCAGTGGCCACGACATTGGTTGAGAGTTGTCTTACATCTCCGACCGAGTCGACCTCCTCGACGACCGTACACGAAGCATTGAAGACACCCTGTCACGCCATTCTCAGTATCACCAAGAGAATAGCGGCGTGCTGGACTCTCTACAGTACGGCGTCCAGCAGCAGACGGATCAAATGTCAGAATACTTTTCAAAGTTTCAACCCTACTAGTGAATAATCCAAGCTTGGGGGAGGATCCCATCAGGTATGTTCAATGTCCCTTCAGCACCTTGATCTTGCATTTGCCATTTCCCTTTCCATTTTACTTCCACCTTAAAACAAAAACACCAAAAAAATATATTTCCCTTGAATAAAATAACTCCCAACTATGCATGGAATGAATCATATGCCTCTCACCTTGGAAATGATGAATAGTGGCTCTGTTATTAACTTTGCAAGTGCCTTGTTTCCAACTAGTCGCTTTATAGTACTTGAGGTTTTTGGCATGAGTAAAATGAACCTGAAAACCTCGTGGGAGCACATGCTTTGTTCCAAGTCTAAGTTGTTGTGAGGAATGATATAGTGAGATTTGGTTGAGTTCTTGCTTTTGCTCTTGGTACGGTGAATATCTTGGATGTCTTTGCTTTCAAAAATAAAATAAAGTTCCTCATTGGTCAAAAATACCTACCAAAGCCATATGCTAAGCTTAGTAAAAAATTTCTACTCATATGCTGCTTGTTGTCTTAGTGAGCTTTGTCAAATTGTTGTGACATTTGGGTGAAACCTCCATGCTTCTAAGATCGAGATTCACATACACACCACTCTCACTTGCGATTCCTACACTGGCAGTTAGCAAATATTGCCATCATCCATCCACAAAATAAATACTCCATGTTCTATGATCTCTCCAAATATCCTTGAATAGAGACATGGGCTATGCAAAAAGAAAAGCGTGCCAAAGAGCATGGCAAAAAGAAGAGAAAAAGAAAAGCATGCCAAAGAGCATGGCAAAAACAAGAAATAAGAAAAGCATGGCAAAAATATGAGCAAAAAGAGATAGCACATGTTCTAAAAAATAAGTCAAGGAGAGGAATAATCATGCCAAGGAGTTCCACCACATTCCACGTTCCACTCCACATATTCCACACACTTGCACTTCTCGATCTAAAGGTATGATTTGGTTCCCCAAAGATCCGGTCTTTGACTTAGCAAAATATAATATGCAAGTAGGCCTTCATCCTTTGTCCCTGAGCCACACAAAAGCTTTGTTAGATTCTAGAATGAAAGAAGGCACAAGCCTTTGGTGAGGATACAAACACCACTTGAGGGATCAAGTGTACCAATTGAGGAACAAAATTTAAATTTTTGAAAATTGTGGAAACTTTGAGATGGGATCCTGAAAAGGGTAGGAGTGGAATAAAAACTGAGTTAAGCTGTTCAACCTTTCAACCCCCAAAGACAAGGAGATTGCTATAAGCCCCATAGGTAAAATGGTGAGTTAAAACTTTGCCAATGATTCAAGTATTTTTGAGTACTAGTTGTTTATAAAGTCACCTGCAAGAAAATTGACATTGTAGCAACACCTGATCCACCGAGCCTAAGTCTTTATCTTTGCTCGAGGACGAGCAAAGGACTAAGCTTGTGGGAACTTGTTGGCGGTTGTTACGGCACGTTTTCAACCACCAATACTCGGGAATAAAAGAGGATATATGTGACATTTCATGTACTTAGGTTTATTTCTAACAGTGTTCCACGAGTTTTGGTGAGTTACACTTGTGTAGGTACAACAACGAGAAATACGTGCTATAGGGGTCAGAATTGACCGATTCGGCCCAACGACTCCGTTCGGCCGGTTACCCCTCTTAGCCATACAAGACACCAGGACACGTCCACATCATCGATGACCAAGCAACAACCATGAGTGACACGTGGATGACTGCCATCTCACTTCCGGGCCAAATCAACACGAAGGACATCAACCCAAGCCAGCTCAGGAGGTCCACAAGCAAGAGGCGGTGCTAGGGAGGCCGGCCACGGGCCAGGCCCAGTTCGGCCGAACCTAGGCATTCGACCGAACCACCCCCAGCTGCCAACCCGACCAAGGGAGAGCATCCAAGCCATCCAGCATCCAAGGCGGTGGATCTGATGGTTCGGCCGAACTGGGCAGTTCGGCCGAACCAATCCATTCGCCCGAATCCCCTGGATTCGGCCGAATTGGCCGGGCCACCGCCTCTCACTCCCTTGGCTGCCGCTCCACTCCCACCGACGTGCTCAAGCTATAAATAGAGGAGTACTTCACTTGTTTCATACACACTCAAGCCAAGGAGCTCTCATTCCACTTCTAGTAGAGTTAGGATAGTTTAGTTGGGAGTTAGAGTTGAGTCGAGCTGTGCCTTGGAGGTTCCGGAGTCATCTTTAGAAGCTCTGGTATAAGCTCTTGTATCTTTTCCTTTTTCTTTTGTAAGACTTTGAGTTATCAATATAGTTATCCTTATCACTTTGCCCTTGTCATTTATAGCTTGCCTCTACTTTATTCTAGTTGCATCTATATCGTGTTTAGACTATAGTTAGTTGTAGCTCTAGTGCTTCTAGATCTTGATTAAGTCTTTGTCTTAGCTGGTTCTTCGATCTTGCTCAATACTTGTGGTGAATTGTCACTGGGGTATTGACAAGGTTGCTTGCTCTTGCTAGCGGAGTAAGTAGTTGTTGACTAGAGTAGGAGTGGTTCCCAGACTAGCTAGTGGCCTTAGTTTGTCCCCACGTCTACGGAGGTGGTAGCCGTTAGGTGGTGACAGCCCTATACGGCCTACGTAGTCCATCACGTTCGTCGTGGCCTGCAGGATCCCAGAGTGTAGGATTGGTGGCACCCCTTCTCATCATTTTTCCTGCGTGTCATAGGTTCTATTGTCCCAACGCTAAGACATCAGAGTTAACCCTGATCTCTGAGTACTGGCTCTTCAGCCACTGTATCTCTAAGCCCGAGTGACATATGTAGATAAAGAACCCAGGATTCCTCTATCTCTTCTCGTTGTCCTGCCAACTATCTATTCCTTCTCTTTCCTATCTGAGCCACCCTTGAGCTGTGTGTCATTGTATAACCACTCCTATCCAATACCGTTTATCCCCTATCTTGCTAGTAGTGTACCCTTATCTGATAGTCTCGAATATCTGTTTGCTAGTAATCTTGCCAATGCTTCCCTGCGGAAATATAAATTACGATACCTCGGATTACTCCCTGGTGAAGTGCTATAGCAGTAATTCTGTGCGCTTGTAGAATATTTATATATTTTACTGAGCGATAAGAAAAACCACTGAAACAATCCTTACCCCAGTACCTGGATTCACAATCCTGATATTGGATCGTAAGAAGTGCCAACAAGCATTTCTGGCGCCGTTGCCGGGGAAGCAATTGGCTAGATACTTTCAAACTTTTATCTCGAGCTATCTTAGTTGAGTATACCGCTACTCAAGTGGGTTTATCCTTGCTCTGTTTCGTTGGTCTTGTGAAGCAGAGCAGTGCATGACTAGTTTCCAACTACCATCAAACTACCAAAAAAATCATGAGTCTCTTGTGAGGAAAGTGCGACCCCATGTTGTACCTCCTCAGAAGCAGCTCATTCCGACGAGCCTAGTCTTTCCCGTCGTTGACCTGGCTTCATCGAGGATGGTAAGCAAGACGATCCGCGAGTTCTCTGCTCCATCGAGCGAGAACGTGCGTGTCGGACCAGCTCCGCCAGTCGGAGAGGGGAACTTCGAGCTCAAGCCAGCCCTCATCAACATGGTGCAGGCTAGCCCGTTCTGTGGCAAGCCGCACGAGGATGCCAACGCTCATCTTCAGCATTTTCTGGAGATCTGCAACACCTTCACCATACACGAGGTAAGCATTGATGCCATTCGCCTTCGTTTATTCCCTTTCTCATTATTAGGCAAGGCGAAACAATGGTTTTATGCTAACCGCGAAGCCATAGAAACTTGGGATAAGTGCACTAGCACATTTTTGCTAAAATTCTTTCCGGTTGGGAAAACCAACGCCCTCCGGAACAAAATTGCTAGTTTCGAGCAGCTAAAAGATGAAGTAGTCCTCATGGTGACGATCATGATCATGTCAATGATCAAGGGGGACTTCAAGATGGTTATGCTCAAGTTGATGCTTCTCACGGTGAAGATGATGATGATGGACCTATTCAACGTCAATCAATGTTTCTACACCAAAGAGTTCATCCAAGCATTCAACGGGATCATCCCGTTGACAACATCCTTGGGAGCATCCAAAGAGGGGTAACTACTCATTCATGTTTAGCAAATATTTGTGGATGTTACTTGTTTGGTTCTTCTTTGGAACCTCTCAAGGTAGAAGAAGCTCTAGGTGATGCGGATTGGGTCATTGCTATGCAAGAAGAGTTGAACAACCTCACAAGAAATGATGTTTGGAAATTGGTCTCAAGACCGAAGCAAAATGTGATTGACACCAAGTGGGTTTTTCGGAACAAATAAGATGAAAATTGTATTGTCACACGAAACAAGGCTAGATTGGTTGCTCAAGGTTTCACTCAAATTGAAGGTCTAGACTTTGGTGAAACATATGCTCCGGTGGCAAGGCTTGAATCCATTTGTATTCTATTAGCCTATGCCGCTCATCACAACTTCAAACTATACCAAATGGATGTGAAGAGTGCATTTTTGAATGGGCCTTTCTCTGAGTTGGTGTATGTGGAGCAACCACCGGGCTTTGAAGATCCCAAGCATCCCGACTACGTCTACAAACTCCATAAGGCGCTCTATGGGCTCAAGCAAGCCCCAAGAGCATGGTATGAATGCCTTAAGGAATTTCTTCTCAAGAATAACTTTGTAATAGGCAAAGCCCATTCTACTCTATTTACTCGAAAAGTAGACAAGGATTTATTTGTTTGTCAAATTTATGTTGATGATATTATCTTTGGGTCTACTAATGAAAAGTTTTGTGAAGAGTATAGTAGGATAATGACCAAAAGATTTGATATGTCCATGATGGGAGAGTTGAAATTCTTTCTTGGTTTTCAAATCAAGCCATTGAAGCATGGAACATTCATATGTCAAACAAAATATACAAGTGATATGCTCAAGAAGTTTGACATGGCCAATGCTAAGCCCATAAAGACTCTAATGCCAGTGAATGGTCATCTTGATCTAAATGAAGAAGGAAAATCGGTCGATCAAAAGGTATATCGCTCCATGATTGGTTCCTTGCTTTATCTTTGTGCATCTAGGCCTGATATAATGCTTAGCATGTGCATGTGTGCAAGATTTCAAGCCAATCCCAAGAAATTTCATTTGATGGCTGTTAAAAGAATCTTTAGATATTTAGTGCATACTCCAAACCTTGGCTTGTGGTATCCCAAGGGTTCCACTTTTGATTTACTTGGCTACTCTGATTCGGATTATGCTAGTTGCAAGGTAGATTGAAAGATTATGGGGACTTGCCAATTTCTTGGTTGGTCTCTAGTGGCTTGGAGCTCTAAGAAACAAAATTCCGTTGCGCTATCCACCGCCGAGGCCAAGTATGTAGCAGCCGGTGCTTGTTGTGCTCAACTACCGTGGATGAGGCAAACCTTAAGTGATTTTGGTTGTGAGTACAAAAATATTCCACTTTTGTGTGACAATGAGAGTGCCAGCAAACTAGCAAACAACCCTGTCCAACACTCAAGAACCAAGCACATTGACATAAGACACCACTTTCTTAGAGATCATGAAGCCAAAGGAGATATCGCTCTAAGCCATGTTGGAACTTATAAGCAACTAGCCGATATATTCTCCAAGCCTCTTGATGAGCAAATGTTTTGTTCCTTGAGGAGTGAGTTAAATATGTTGGATTCTCGTAACTTGGCTTGATATGTTGCACATGATTGAGTGCTTGTAGCATAGGCTTCTTGAAAAACAAAATCTTTCAAACTTATATGTGTATTTTGTATTTGAAAAGATTTGACTCTTGATCCTTTGATCCCGTCAACTCAATTGTGACCATTGTTCTTCATGATTGTTTGTGCCTGGTCACACATTGGGAAGATATCTGGTTCAGTAGTACAACAATCTATCTTAATCAAGCTATCAAATTATCCAAATTCTAACTGCCTCCTGCTGGGGATTATCGGAAATCTCCGATGAATGGCGGAAATTTCCGACCAATGCGACGGAAATTTCTGGTGTTCATCGGAAATTTACGACAGTCCACGTTCTCTTAGGTTTCCATCGGAAATTTCCGGTCCTACGACGGAAATTTCCGGTAACTGGCAGGACTTAAACCCTTTTAACCCTAGCTTCCCTTATTTCTCTTCCTCATATCTCTCATACACTCCGCCGACGCTCTCCTCTCCCTCTCCACCTCTCCTTTGGCGATTCCGCACTTCCACCACTAAAATCTTTCAATAATCAGTGTTTTGCTTCGTTAAGGACTCATCAAGGCTGAGGGAACCTCTCTCCATCATCTTCTCCCGTTCGTTCTTTGGTTTCATGTGCTTTCAAGGTATCACATCTTGGGTCTCGAGTTCAAGCCCTAGTTTTCTCCAATAGAAGTTCTTGATCATGTTCTTATGGTTATATCCAACGCTCCTATATGGATTAAGTGATTTGCATTGTAAATTATAGTGAGTTTTTCTTCATGGAACATGCCTCTTAACTAGGGTTACCCGATCTCCTTCTCTAAGCTTTTGTAGACTTATCCCCTATGCAAAATCTGATCTATCATGTCTACATTGCCTGGATCTACCATCTCTAGAGCTTTCATCAAGTGTCTGATAGGCTATGCGAATCGAGATTGAATTTCCGACTGTCGGAAATTTCTGTCGATTCATCGGAAATTTCTGGTAACCATCAGAAATTTCAGGTAAATCCATAAAAAATATCCAACTGACAGGAATTCATTTCTCGCTTCTCATAACCCTGTTGAGTGCTTTATCTCTCTCTTGTTCCTATGTAGCTTATGGTAGCATATGCTCTTGTACAGGTCGAGCTCTGATGGATCCCAATGATCCCAATGCTACGAGAGAAATGATGAAGGACATTTTGTTTGAAAGGAGGACAAAACGTTGATGTGATTCCAGTGCACCTTCTTCCACCACCTCTCCACCATCATAGGATGACAATGCTGAGGCAAATCCCATTGAGGGGTCGAGTCAAGGCGGGGCCACGTAAGACTACAAGGACTCAACCCTCTCGTGCTGCCCGTAATGTCACTCAAGCTCCTCAAACTGTAAATGTGGCACAAGGTGGTCCTCTTCCTCCTCGCCGCAACAAGGCTCAACCTATGCGAGGCAAAGGAAAAGGCACACGTGGTGCTAGCTCTTCTAGGCCGCAGCCTAGATATGAAACCAATGAAGAAGATGAAGACGTGGGTGAAGAAGAAATTTGCATGGTGGGTTTGCAAGGGCTTGATGATGAGAATCGATTGAAACTTGAGTGCCCTCAAACTCCTCCAAGCATTACTCCTAATTCTCAAGGTTATAACCAAGTGAGTGAATGTCCCAAGAAGTGTGCTCCTATCACCGGTCTTGGTGGAGTTATGCCTAGACTGCCCATAAACTATAAGGATCAAGTTGTGGCTTGTCAAGAAAAGAGAAGAGAGGAGTGCCCTCTTATCTTTTTGAAGGATAGATCCCTTGACTATAGATTTCACACTCAGTTTCCTATGAATTTCTATTTCTTAGTAGTTCTCAGTCAACCAGAGCCTATTGTTGATATGCAATGGATTAATTGAGAGTATATGGAGAACTCTCATTACCCGTATTGGGATAGTGTGATTCAGGTGTGCAAGGACAAGGGACTGTATGATCTCATGGGCTTTCAATATGATTGGAATGGGGAGATTGTGCTCCAATTCTATGCTACCCTATACCATCACCCAACTACTAACAAGATCTATTGGATGAACGAGGAAATTTGGTCTGAGGCGGCTTTTCAGGACTTTGCTCACCTTCTTGGATTTGGACATGCTGATTGGGAGAAACCATCTGTTTTCAGTGCTCGCACTCTCTATCTTGATGAAATTCAATTCATGTATATGGCGGGCACAGATGCTGATGGCTATATCACCAACTTGCAACCTTATTTTCACTACATGAACAAGTTGCTTAGTGCCACTTTCACTATCAAGAAGGGTGATGGTTCCTCCATTCTAGCTCACACAAGAAATCTTCTTGCTCGTCTGTGTCCTGATGGTGAAGACTTTAGTGTCTCAGATTTTATTTGGAATGAGATCATTGAAGGCGCTTCGGACTCTAAGCGTTGCCTCCCATATGCTCCATATGTGATGTATTTGATTGAGACAACAGCCAAGACGATTTTCCCTAAAGATCACTCTCACAAGCGTCTTAGAGTCATGAAGAAGAGAGGCACTGGTCCACCTCCACCTCCTCGTACCATAAGGAAATCAAAGGGACATCCCCGAGCTTAATCTTCTAGTGCTGCTGCTGCTGCTAGGACGGGGGGTACCACTCATGCTGCTGCCACCTTCTGTCGTGGAGCAGTCCCACCGCCTCCTCGCCCCAAGCAAAGCAAAGTCATGAGAGCCTTTTGTGCTTTATTCCAGATTTGCAAGCACAATGCCGTGGAGATCAACAAGAACCAAAGGGGTATCAAGGAACTCAAAGCTCATGCCGGTCTCCCCCACTCACCCATTCGTGAGCTCCCAAACTTCGAGGACCCATGGTCAGATTTTGAGGGTCAAGCTGGTCCTTCTAGTCCTCCTCCTCCTGCTGTTGCTCCTTCTCGTCGCCGTCATCGCGCTTCCACTCGCAACATTGAGGACGTCGAGACCGAAGATGAGGAGCCCTATAGGGGAGATGGCATCTACACTGATGATGATGATGATGGTGATGACTTCGAGGCCACCCATGATGACAAGTTATTTGATCTTCCATGTCTCTTCTCTTTCCTTTTTGGTGCTTGATGCCAAAGGGGGAGAAGAAGTCTGTCAGGTCGTCTTGTATCTTAATCCTTATGCTAGTGTACTACTAAACTTTTTGTGATTGGTAATAACCTTGTGTGCTAGGATTGAGGATTGTTAAACTTGATATCTATCTATTGTGATTGTTGCTAGATTGTGTTAAAATCTGATGTGATGACTTGTTTTTTTATGTTAGTGAGTTCATCGGAAATTTTTGGTAACTAGCGGAAATTTCTGACCAGTGCGATGGAAATTTCCACTAAGTTCCATCGGAAATTTCTGATAAACAAGCTGAGGTGCTTTCTTTCATTCATTGTGATATATCCTGCCATATGCATCATGTTGATTCTATCACATTGAGCACTTGTATGCAATGTTGTTGAGAAGTTCATGCTAAATATGTGCATAAGCGTTTGAGGCTAATAAAAGTTGAACATGCACACATTTAGGGGGAGCCTCTTTAAAATTTATTGAATGCATAAAATGTCTTTTATTCCTATCTTGTGAAACCAAATTTGTGTTGTCATCAATCACCAAAAAGGGGGAGATTGAAAATACATCTTGGCATTTAATCAATTTTGGTGATTAATGATGATAGAAATTTGGATATAATGCTTTGTATGAGATGTGCAGGAATAAAACAAAAAGAAAAAGAAAAGAAATGTGAAAGGAAGCTGCCCAACTCTTTTCTCCATGGTGGTGGATTCAATTGAAGGATTTAAATTTATTTTTTGGTTTGAATTTGAGTACAGGACCACTGTACTATCAAGAGGGACAAGTAATCGGTGAAACATGTGACTTTGATGCTCAAAGAATATCTTCAATCTTTCCCATTGAGCCTTTCCACACAAA
The DNA here is from genome assembly GCA_033239725.1 of Echinochloa phyllopogon. Classification (NCBI taxonomy): domain Eukaryota; kingdom Viridiplantae; phylum Streptophyta; class Magnoliopsida; order Poales; family Poaceae; genus Echinochloa; species Echinochloa phyllopogon. The sequence continues at coordinate 12,195,230 of BTCW01000015.1, read as the reverse complement.
CACATACACATCTAGGGTCTGTTGCCCTGCTGTCGGACATTTCCGGCATGCACCGAAAATTTCTGGTAATCATCGGAAATTTTCGACACCCACTGTAAATTTTTGAGCCCATAATCACGTTGACTTCCTACTAGAAATCTCCGGTGTTCACCGGATTTTTCTGGTCAATGCGACGGAAATATCTGGTGATTCACGACGGAAATTTCTGACATTACTCGGCTCAATGGTCACATTTATGTGAGAGCTATATATACTCACTTCCCACTCTACGTAGTGGCTGTTGACTTGACTTTAACGAACCCTAACTTCTCTCAAGCACTCTAGAGCTCCTCCAACACCCCTTGCTTCGATTTCCCAGTGTATGGTGGTGTGTTGGTGAGAGATTTAAGCAAGTGATCCAAGTGACATCTATTTTCTCTCTTGAGCATCAAGTTCTTGTTGTCCCGGTGACTCTTGTTTGTTACTCTTGGGGATTCATCCCATAGACGGTTAGGCATCACCCTGAGCATCCAATCCAAGCTTGTGGATTCGCCTCGGACGTTTGTATCACCCATCCTTCGTGGATTTGCTAGTAAGTATGCTTAGCTCCTTTGTTGTGACTAAGTGGAGGAAAGTGGCTTGGAGTGTATAAGCCCGCCTTTCGTAAGCCCTCAATGGAGACGTAACCTTCTGTGTGGAGGTGAACTTTGGGTAAAATCTTGTGTCATCGTTGTTTCTTGTGTTCTTCATGTTCTACAAGTTCATATTGTTCTTGCAAGTTACTTTACGTCTTTCATCTCAATCTATTTATCTGTGAAGCATCTGGTGTAGGTGAAGTTTCTAAAAGTTAATCTATCTCTAGTGCAACATCTTGATTCATATAGATTACTCGAGTTACTCGCTTTTAGCTTGTGATTCATCTTTCACGCTTTCATCGGAAATCTCGTTTAGTAGGCGGAAATTTCCGGTAATTTGACGGAAATTTCCGGTGGCTACCGGATATTCCGGCACATCTAACATTTGGTCAAGTTGTTTTTGATAAATTTCAGTTCGCCTATTCATCCCCCCTCTAGGCATAGTGTTGATCCTTTCAAGTATTCATAGCACTATATGCCCATACCTCGAGGCTATGGCTACTACTATCCTACACCTCAGTTACATCGACCACACGTTCCACTTAAGTTTCCTGCACCACGTGCACCACTTCAGTTGTCTCCGCCATCTTCCGTTCCACCACTGCTGCTTTGAATCCCACTTGAGTCTATACCATGCCTAGTTCTTCTTCTCTAGGTGGTCCAGATGTGGTATCAGGTATTCTTATAGTTGGTTCAAATGTTTCTCTAGTACTCCCTCCATTCCAAATTATAGGTCGTTTGACTTTTTCACCACAAGTTTGACCCCCCGTCTTATTCAAAATTTTATGCAAATTATCATATTTGTTATGGTGGCTTGCTTTATTAATAAACATTCTTCAAAAATGACTTAAATTTGACTATATTTACACAATTTTTTTGAATAAGACGAGCGGTCAAACTTGTGGTAAAAAAGTCAAATGACCTATAATTTGGAAAGGAGGTAGTATTATTTGGGTTTGGTACTACTTTGTCAATCATATCACTTGATTTGTGTAAGAAGGTTTATACTACCTAGTCAAGAGATTACCAAGTCAGCTCACGTTAGGTCATATTTCTAGTTTAGTGGTGTGCTCAGGTTGCACAATATCCTAGATGGGGATGATTATGTGGAAACCTTAAGGTGATTCCTCTACCCGTTTTTGATGTTATTCTAGGTATGGATTGGTTGCATCATTACCGAGTAGTAATATCATGTTTCTATAGGACCATTTCCTTAGAATCTACCTCATGTTAGACAACAACTTTTCAAGCTAGTGCTCCTCCTTCTATTTGTGATCATAATTTTATTTCCTAGGTGTTGTTATGTGAAGGCTGGATTTCTTTGGACCTTAGCTGAGAATCCAACCAAGTCCTTGATGATTGAAGAGATTCATGTGATTCGAGACTACAATGATGTATTTCCACATAAGTTCATAGGAATGCCTCCCAAGCGTGAGCTGGAGTTAGTATTGACCTGATATACCTGGCACTAGACCAGTTTCCATAGCACCATACTATCTACATCATCCTTTCCAATAAGAGTTCAAGAAACAACTAGGGTAGCTATTGTCTAAGAAGTTGATCCAGCGTAGTGTGTTGCCTTGGAGAGCTCTTGTTCTCTTTATTGAGAAGAAGTATCTAGTCATGATCTATAGTTTTTGGTTAGAGAAATGAAAGTTGCATGTGCAGACAGCCATGCACATAAATCATAATTCATAATAGATGGACACAACTTAAGCAAACATTAACTAGATGAAGACAAGCATTATCAACCTAGTCGATCATTGCAGAATAAATGGCATGCATTGAGGAACAAGTACTCCTATTGTTGTTTTCTTACAACATAGGGGAAATTAGCTTGAACATGGACCTCTTCAAATCTTCAAGTGTGACACTATCATGAGTTTCATCATGAACCTAAGTAGGGTTGTTGTGATAATAGAGCTTGTACTCATGCTCATGCCTGATGCAAAGTAGGGTAGTCACATCACCATAGACAATGTCATGGTACTCTTTATACAAGCGAGGAAGCATGATGGACAACATCAAATTGCAAACCTCGTGCAACTGCGTGTGGGACTCAAGATGTTAACCCTAGTCAAGGTGAGTTGTAGTAGGGTAAGAGCTATGTCGATCGCTTCGATCATAACTTCCTCATGCCTAACACTCATGTCTAGCCACACCCATAGTCCATGAGATTTGCTATGGCCATGGCATGTTAATCTGCCACCTCAATGTCCACGTCTAGGGAATCTATATTGTATAAAGCATCATCAAATTCCATGGTGATGGGTCTTGTGTCCTTAGTCGCCTCACGTTCCTTTGTATTGTGGATGACTTCGGCCATGGCCATCATGTTCTTCTCATCTTCTTCATTGTTGCAGTTAGGTGCTCAGTTTACCCCACATTAAGTTCAGCCTCCATTGCCTCATTGTACTTTGATGGGAAGCACACAAAAGGGCTCACTATGGCTATGATTGAGAAAAGAGGGAAGTGAAGCATGCAGGGGCATGCGATTGAACGGATGAGCTATAAATTGAAGAGGCGAGTGTAATGGATCATGTCCCTTATGCCTCCTTTACAATCAACCAAAAATGTGTTGATGCAAATAGTTCGCGCAATCGACACACTATGGGCCTCAGAGATTTGCTTCACTCCAATGATGAGCCGGTAATCTTTGATACAAATAGAATCAAGACTGTGAAGTCAACTTGTATTGACTAGCCCTAAATGGGGATATATATAGTACATGGACACCCCAAACCCTAGACAGTACATTACCTTATACCCTTAACACCCCCTCTCAAATGCAACGTGAATGCAATGTCGTTGCATTTGGAGAGTTGACACTAAGCACTAGACTCAATAGACACATTACAACACTAAGAGTACATGACTACAATATATATATATATATATATTATATATATATATCCAAATCCAAGATCAAAGATGTCGTCGAAGCATGCAACTCTTGAACATGTCAATGAGAATGCTCCTCCACAAGAGGGTATTGCCTTCACAACCGTTCTTCAGCAAATAACCCGACTCATCACAAACCAGTACGTCGACTCTTCAAAATGAACCTTGCTTTGGAGATTTTGAACATGACAATATAGTGAGATGTGTCAAACCAGCCAAAGAGAGGAATGAGAGATCACTGCTGCAAGATGACAAGCAGGAAGATGTGTGATGACGACGAATAAATGGCCATTGATCATGACGTGGAGCAAACGGCTCCAAAAGAGACCAATAGGGCAAAGGTCGCATCAACAATGATGATGTGATTAGCTAAATCGACGGGATTCAACTAACCATAAAATAAAAGAAAGAAATTGGCTGACTAACAACATGAATTTGTGGACTTGCATGGCATTGACAAACTGGAGAAATATATGTGGACTTGTATTGATACTGCTAGAACTGGCATGACTGAGATGCTAACTGTGACACGAGACAAGAACACTTGATATAGCAGTAGATACTAGCAGACAGACAGACATCATAATATGATGGACTCGACAGAAGCAAAGACAAACAAGGATACTAACAGGCAGACAGCAGCAACGACAAAATATGAAGATGGTCAAGCAACAGTTAGCACAAGCAAAAGGTGGAATGAGGAGCTCAAGATGCAGCCCAATAGAGAGGCCTAATGCAGGCACAAATGAAGCAAAGTATTTGGCCAAGGAGTAACCAAGCCAGTCAGCTTGCCATCACGGGAAGACAGAGGAGCCAGATGCAGCCACAGACCTGCAGTCCAAATCTCCAAATCACAGAAATCAGCTCCCTGTTCCTCCCCACGGGAATCACCAGATCCATGAGAGAGGGAGGGAAGCACTCATGCTAGCAAGACGACGGGGCGGAGGTGCACAGAAGTGTGCAGGCGGCCGCGGACATAAGGTACAGCGGCCGCGCGACGGGCTCGACGATCGGGCTCCGCGCGACGGGCGCGGATGAGGACGTGCGGGGTAGCCGGCGGCGACGAATTGACGCCGCGACGAGCCGAGCCGTGATGGGCGGGCGGCCGGTGGCTCCAGGAGGCCGCGACTGCGGCGGATCCACGCTGGGATGAGACACAACAGGGAGAGGAAGACGGGCCGCGACGGGTGGCTCCACAACGGACGGGTGGACGACGACGACGACGAATCGAACGAGGGAGCGATGGACGGCGGCGCGGATGAGCCCCACGCGGAAGAGGCGACGACGGGCACTCGACGGGGAAAAAATGGGTATGACTGCTGCTGCTGTGACTCGATCTACGGGAAAAATTGGGTTTGGGGCCGGAGGATGCCGCCCCCGGGAGGGAAGATCGAGCCTCCCGGGGACGACACAGCAGAGACGACGAGGTCTATGAGATTTTGATTGAGACCTACTATGATTCCATGATACAAATTGATGGGGACTAGGGTTTCTGATCTTCCGTCAGGCAATGGATAACTCGTTTGGGCCGGAACGCAACATATCGATCCGGCTTCAAGTCAGCAACTCGAACCCTGCAATCTTAGCACCACGACTCCTCTGGTTATCAACCGTGTCACAACTTGATTAACCTCACCAAGAAGGCTAATCCTTGCCTGCGAAATGAAGAACACAAGCAAGAACTCGAAAGAATCAGCTCTCAATATGAAGTGACACTGCAGATGTATGATTAAAATCAAAAGTTGGGGTTCTACAAACCGATAACGGCAAAACTGTTCTCGACAGATTAATCTAAGCAAAACCCACATCTAAACTATGGCGGCTACTGAATTTAATAGTCTAGGGTCAAGCTAGGGTTGAGGGCGCACCAGGGGGGCATCCATAACATGGGCCGAGAGGCCCAACACAATACAAAGCCTGAAAAGGCGCAAAATAGGTGACACAACACATTTTCATGGTCACACAGTATGATCCATGAATCTTGTGGAGCTAGGACCAGAAACAAAAGAAGCGTATTGTCGTCACGATTCCAACGCATCTAAGAACGCCTTGTTTGGACGTCGTATGAAGGAGAAATTACAGTTGAAGCGCAGACATGTCGGCTGAAACCAAACCGAAGATGATGTCCGATATGGCGACGACTTGTAACGTGGAGACGAGTCCGGCTCGTGTATGTGCAACGTGGTGATGTCCTCATCATCCTCCCCTTCTTGAATTGGAGTCATCCTCGACTCCATCGCATCATCAAACTCCTGCAAAAGATTAGTGGCAGGGGACTGCAAAGTATGAGACATAAAATAATTTGTAGCAAGACACAGATTTCGATCTCGACCAAGCATTGTATAACAAGGAGCATCAGGGTTATCACATAAAGCAGCAGCAGCAGATATAGTAGCAATAAAAGCACCTCCTTTCAATTTAATCCCTTTTGGTTTATCATCAGAAGATGCAACACTAGCAGATTTAGCTCTATCTTTTTCAGCAAGCTCTCTAAAATGATTTCTAATATCAGCAGGTGATAAAGGAAGCAAAGTAATTTTCTTGTTCTTATGCATGAAAGTGTATGTATTAGTTCTACAATAGTGTGCAACATCATTATCAAATTCTCATGGTCTACCCAACAAAAGAGATGAAGCTTGTATCGGAACAACATCAAAATCAGCATAATCATGATAAGAACCAACAGAAAATTGTATACGTTCCGATCTTGTTACCTTAACTTGACCACTACTGTTCAGCCATTCTAAGTGGTAGGTATTTAAAATGAGACGTGTTGGCAAGTTAAGCTTCTCTACCAAATCTGAACTCACGAAGTTATTGCAACTCCCACTATCAATTATGGTGAGCACACGACAATCATTGACGACGAGGAACATGTGGAATAAATTCTTGCGTTGGATCTTCTCCTCGTCCTCACGTTCCACATGCGAACTCAATGTACGCTGCACAAGAACCAAGCTATGGAATCCCGCTGATGTGGCAACCGAGTCAATTGCCTCACCCTCATCGTCCTCCGAATCCCGCAACAGCGTTAGTCGCAAGAACTAAATCATCTTCAGCATCACTAGCACTTACATATCTAGTACCACCGGGTGTAGCGATGAAAGTACGAACACTTGGGCAATCCTTCATGACATGTCCCATGCCCTTGCAGCAGTGGCACACGATGCTGGCAGACTTACTCGATGAGCTCTTGTCAGTAGTAGTCGGTTTCTTGTTTTGTTGGGCCTGCACATTAGACATATTCCGTACCTCAGAAGCTGGTGCCGGCGCTGATTGCATCGAAAGTGTACTCGATGGTGGCGTCGCTTGAGTACTAGATGTTGGCGTGACGGTCTTGTTCGTCCCTGCAATTCTTTTTCTGCAAGCATAGCAAGCTAGAACAACTGGTTGGTGGTAGTAAATTCTTTATAGTCAACAATATCTTGAATTTCACGTCTCAAGCCACCATAAAAATGACACACTTTATCCTCAAGATCCTCTACTATCCCACAACGAACCATGCCCTTTTGTAACTCAGCATAATACTCCTGAACAGACAAATTACCTTGCTATAAACATTGCAATTTCTTACGCAAATCATGCTTATAAGAGGCAGGAACAAATCGATCACGCATGGCAAGTTTAAGCGCATTCCAAGAAGTAGGTTGTATGTTTAAAGAAGCACATTCCTGCCACCAGATTATTACAAAATCCTTAAATTCACTAGTTGCTTGCCGAACCTTATGCTGATCAGGAACAAGATGGGAAGCAAATTTCTGTTCTATTGTCATCTCCCAATCTAAATATTCCTCCACATCATAACGCCCATAAAAAGATGGTATAGTAAATTTAACTTTGGCGTAAGGATCATCATTACCTTGATGGCATTGGTTCCTGGTACCTTCCATACCTGTTGTATTTTTGCGAAGACGGCGACGACGTAGCTTCTCCGCTTGGGTCTTGAAGGGATCAGGCTCACCATCAGACCCATAGATAACATCATCATCGTCATCCTCGTCATAGGGTTCCTCTTCTTTGGGCTTGGGGGAGTTGGACTCGAGTTGTTGAACCCTAGTTGTCAGCGTGGAGACTCACTTGTCCACACCCTCAATTGTGTGACAGGCAGCCTTGACCTCCGTCATTAGCTTGCTCAACTCCTTCATGAAGAGGTCCTTCAGCTCGTTCGTTACCTGCACCAACTAACAAGACAAAACAGGAACGTCCTCTGGCATGGTTAGTGATCAACAAATGCCCTAGGAACTATGTGGTTTGCTTGGTGGAACCACACCCTCACACACGTCTTACCAAGTTCTTACCAATGCAGGCAGTGGATGGTACAACCGGTGGTTGCTACCTGTGAGGAGGTAGTACCAAGATTGCAAAGGCTCTTCGTTGTACTGACCTGAAGGAGTGTATGTGGAGCTTTGGGAAGGCACAATATGTAGCAAGGAGTAGCAAATAACGAATGCATAATAGCAAAGTTCAATAAGTATCCAAACTACAAGTCACAATTGCTGGCTTAGACGTGTCCTAGACGTAGCACAACAAATTGGAACAAGAAACGATGGAAAAATCTCACAAAACAAGCAAAACAACACTCTATGCAATTGTTTTTAATCTTTTCAGCATTTTCCCTCCAAAACCTCCAGACCAGTAGGAATCATGAGTTTTTTATTTTTCAACTATTTTTTCATAATTTTTTCTTAACAGGGATACCAAAAGCTCCAAGCACACAAATTTACACCCTCTTTTGAGCCTAGGGAAATTCAGGAACAAACGTTGAAAACCCTAAAACAACTTGATCAATTTTTTTCTTTACCTTCCCGATTTTTTTGAATTTTTTGACTCGGGCAAACAGGGCATAAAAATGGAGCACCGAGCGAAAAGTTATGCCCATTTTCTGAAGGTACCTCAAGTTATGGTTTTCGGGAGGCACACTATATGGTTCTCTGGAGGCTCAATTCGGCAGGATGCGCGGCGGCGGTTAGGGTATGCAAGATGAACCAAAAAGGGATGCGATGCAAGGCGATAAACACACGGCGGCTTGCAACCTATCTAGGGCTTGCATGGCAGGAGTTCACGCAAGGTGGCTAGCGAGGGCAAGTCGAGTTATGGGATGGCACGACATGTAATCTGGTCACGGTGGAAGGGATAGCGGCGGAAACAAAACAAATCACGCAACAGGCAATTGAACTACGACACGAACACAACTAAAACCAGGAAGAAGACTCGACCATGGACACAAACTCAACCAAGCGAATCTAAAAGGAAATTGTAAAGGCTAAAAAGGTACTAGGACAGCGGAATACGATGACCAAACCAATTTTTTTGTAGGTCAATTTTCTGGACTATAGGACGAAGGCGAAAGGATGGATATACCTGACGGTAAACCTGGCTCTGATACCACTTGATGGGGACTAGGGTTCCCGATCTTCCATCAGGCGATGGATAACTCGTTTGGGGCGGAACGTACGCAAACACACCGATCCGGCTTCAAGTCAGCACCTCAAACCCTACAATCTCAGCACCACGACTCCTCTGGTTATCAACCGTGTCACAACCCGATTGACCTCGCCAAGAAGGCTAATCCCTGCCTGCGAAACGAAGAACCCAAGCAAGAACTCAAAAGAAGCAGCTCTCAATATGAAGTGACACTGCAGATGTATGATTAAGATCAAAAGTTGGGGTTCTATAAACCGATAACGACGAAACTGTTCTTGACAGATTAATCTAAGCAAAACCCACGTCTAAACGATGATGGCTACTGAATTTAATAGTCTAGGGTCGAGCTGGGGTTGAGGGCGCGCCAGGGGTGCGTCCACGACATGGGCCGAGAGGCCCGACACGATACAAAGCCTGAAAAGACCCAAAATAGGTGACACAACACCTTTTTGTGGTCACACAGTATGATTCACGAATCTTCTGGAGCTAGGACTAGAACCAAAAGAAGCGTCTCGTCGTCACGATTCCAACGCATCCAAGAACGCCTTGTTTTGGACATCGTATGAAGGAGAAATTAGAGTTGAAGCGCAGACATATCGTCTGAAACCGAACCGCAGATGATGTCCGACATGGCGACGACTTGTAACTTGGAGACGAGTCCGGCTCATGTATGTGCAACGTGGTGATATCCTCATCACAAATAGAATGAAGACTCTGAAGTCACTTTGTATTGACTAGCCCCAAATGGGGATATATATAGTACATGGACACCCAACCCTAGACAGTACATTTTCCTTTATACCCTTAACAATCTTGAGGTTCAGGGCGTGGCAGTCAATTTGACCTATAATTGACAAGGGATAAAATCGTGTAATATTTATAGATCGGCTATGATTTCAAACTGACCTTCTGTAGATCAGATCGGCTATAATTAGTTGTTTAAAGTCCAGGTTCAAGCTCAGACCGGCTACACGCTTAAAAGCTTGAAAGTCGATACGAAACTCAAAAATGGATTGGATAGATTTCGATAAAAACTAAAAACTTAACAGAATTAAACAAATAATCTATTAAGATTTAGCATATATCGATAACTTTGAACATAAAAGTAAAACAAAACAAAATAACCTAAATCGACTACTCTGATCAGCTACATAGTGATGTTCGATAAATTGATGTATCTATTAGATTGGGATAAAAGCGATACGCTTAAAACGATAATCTAGTAGATACGATAACTTTTAAGAGATCTAGGTGAAACCACAGCGATACGTCTGGTAGTTAAAGCCTAGAGAACACCAGGTAAAAAGCGGAACTTACAAGCAAGCCGAAGATCAAGATGATGCAGCCCTGCATGACTTGAAAGAACTCGTTGAACTACTAAATCTAGGGTTTGAAAGTAAATGCGCCAAAAAGTAAGAACTTGTTGATTGATTTGGTGTGTACAAACTTCTACAGAACCATTAGACCACTATTTATAGTCTAGACTACAGACTCCTTGTCGATTACGACTTATAAACTTGACAAAAGAAATAACACTTCCCAAAATAAAACACTCGTAACATAAGTCGAAATTAATGTGGCCCCACCACCACGTGTATTGACTAATCCTTCGCTTCTTTGACTCCGAGCCGCAATGACTCCGTCGGCTTTTGATTACATCGACTCCAGCCGCATCGGCTTTATCAATCTTGACTGCATCGGCTCCGGTCAGCTCCATCGGCCTTTGACCACATTGACTTCATCGGCTTTGAGTATATCAGCTTTATCACCCAAGCCTCCGTCGGCTACTTCCTTAGCTTCGACTTCAATCGTCGGCCTTATCGGCTTGCCTCCTTTTGTGGGATATGGGTACTAGTGGCCCACTACCGGAGGGTATAACATCCGACTTGGGCCCACATCTAGAAAGGTTGTGGGCCGACCTAGAGGTGGCCCACAAGGAATCCCCAACTTTTCGGATAAGCTTGGTGAAGGCGTAGCAAAGTAAATCTCCGGATATGTGTAGAAATCTACTCGGATATGATTTCATGTTGTAATCTAGTAGGTTTAGATCAAAACCGACTTGTAAACCCTAGATCGTCGGCTTATATAAGGCGGTCTAGGTCAACCCCTCAGGGGGATCCGATCCATTGTAACCACAAAGCTCGCCATTGCTTCCTGAAGCTTTGTCGAGCATAAGCAATACAAATACCAACTAACACAGGACGTAGGGTATTATACCTCCAGGTAGCCCGAACCTATCTAAACCTTGTTCTCTGTGTCACCTTCTAGCTACTCAACTCGGCGACCCCCTCCTACAAATCTACCACTTGGGTATCCCCAGGTGAATTGCTGGTCCTTAGGTCCGACACCTTTGAGTATATCTTTGACCACCGGTGCAAAAAAAAGGCGTCAACAAGTAGGGTAAGAGCTATGTTCATCACTTCGACCATAACTTCCTCATGGCCAACACTCATGTCTAGCCACACTCATAGTCCACGAGATTTGCTATGGACATGGCATGTTAATCTTCCACCTCAGTGTCCATGGCTAGGAAATCTAGAATGTATCAAGCGTCATCAAATTCCATGGTGATGGGTCTTGTGTCCTTAGTCCCCTCACCTTCCTTTGTATTGTGGATGACTCTGCCCATGGCCACGATAATCATGTTCTTCTCATCTTCTTCATTGTTGGAATTATGCGCTCAGTTTACTCCACATTAAGTTCAGCCTCCAGTGCCTCGTTGTACTTTAAAGGGAAGCACACAAAAGGGTTTACTATGGCTATGATTGAGAAAAGAGGGAAGTGAAGCACACAAGGGCATGCGATGGAGCGGATGAGCGATACATTGAAGAGGCGAGTCTAACGGATTATGTCCCTTATGTCTCCTTGACAATCCAACTTTGTCCTAATTAATTTTAGCTAAAAAACTAATAGTATTTGGCTTGACCTTATTGAATCAGATCCTTAAAATTATAAAATTATGGCCGTGTGGAACCAAATGGTCATGCTCAAGCTGCCCGAGATGAAACTGCCTCCCTCAAGTAATACACATATTAATTTGGTTTTGAATTTTTCTTATACATAGATCAATTTTGGATTCAGAGGTTTAAGAACCTATTTGAAAATAGAAAAATTGATAGAAATTTCGTAGGAAACAACTCAATTTCTAATGGTTCTAGCCTTCTAGAAAAAATAATTATTTATTTGACATACTCATCGGTCTCTCTTAACTATGCAACCAACAGGAAAATATCATAGCTCGCATTTGGGTGGTGGTGATATAGCTCCAACTACAACATCTCAACTTCATTCTCTCGAATGGGTGAATCTAATAAATTTTATTACCCAATATTATTCTCTAATATTGTATTTCCCCTTAATGTTGAAATTCAACTCATAATCTCATGAAAAATTGTACGTATAGTTGAACTTCATATAATCTTAATCTGGGGATAAACAATCATGAAGCAATACACGAAGAAATAACACTTCATAAATAATCATGAAGCAATATACCTGTATGAGAGGTACATATACTCCAAATTTTCAATAACATAAACAAGCACACATGCCTTGAAAATATGAGTATTCAGGGCATGCATGATGTGAGTAATGAGGAAATAAGTCATTTAGATTATCGATTCAGCTACAATAACATTTCCAGCACACTGAAAGGAAACTCTCAAGGGCGATGCATTCAGATAATAATATACATCGATGCGGAGAGCGCGAGACAGAACTACACGTCAGTACACACACTCTGACTTATATGATCCGGACTTAAATGCTCATCAAGTGTTTGTGCTTCCTAGCATACAACATGAATCATCATACAGAGCGGACCGGCTGATTAAGTTGATCTCGAAACCTGGGAAATTAAAAAGGAAAGCAGATTTTAATCAGATAATGCTGTGAATGTACGTCATAATTAACTGACAGCTCAATACTCGCCCCCAACGTTAAGCAACCTTCAATAAGAAGCTGTCATAACTGACAGATCTAAGAAGCTAAAAGATATATATACCAAATATAATCACCTACCAGGTAGTAGCATTCCCCCATCTGCAAGCTCTTCATGAGGACGCCTTGCTCGTTCACCGGCAAGATCTCGCCGGAGGAGTGAACCAGCATCGCGTCACGCCCAAACGTGCCGGCCAAGTCCAACGGTGCGCCGGCGCCGGGCACCTCATACACCGTGCCATTGATGAACACCTGGATTGACGTCGTCCCTGCATCAATCAGCACACAAGTAAGAACGCATATGATCATCAATAATTGTCATGAATTCTCACAATTATATATGTAGTATATATGTAAATAATGCTGAGATTCCACAATTTAATGCAGAATGCACGGTACTGTCATCTCACCAGTTGGTTGGTAGCTCAGCTGGGAGGCATCGCTAGCCGTGTAGCCGCAACGGTGGTCGCCGCCACGAGACATGAGCCCCATTTGCCGTGAGATGGCAAAGAGGTCATCGCCGCCGTCCACCTCGTCGGCGAAGAAGTGTGGCGGCGCCGTCGCGGCCACGGACGGCAGAAGTGGCGCCGCCGTGGGCACCTGGCCGTGCCCGTTGTTCATAACGAAGGAAGAGGCGCTGTCGCTGACAGCGTGGTAGTGGCCGGCGCCGATGCCGGCGGCGGCCGGGAGCTGGTGGTGGGCGGCGGCGCTGCAGGCCTGCTGGAGCTGGCGGGCGCGGCGGCGGGAGCGGGAGCGGCGGTTCTGGAACCAGTAGAAGACGTTGGCGTCGCGGACGGCGCCGAAGCGCTCGAGGAGGCGGCGGATGCGCGCCGTCTCGTCCTTGGCCGGGTTCACCATGCCGCTGTTGAAGATGGACTCGAGGATCAGGATCTGCTCCGGCTTGGGCGCCCACCGCGACCTCGCCGTCGTCGGCTCGGCCTCACCGCTGCGGTGAGCTTGGCCGTGGTGGGAGTCCATGGAGGGGGCCGGAGAGGAGGTGTAGGAAATGGTCAAAGCTAGTGAGCTAGGAGATGGAGACAGCGTTGTGGAAAGGGACAAAGGAATAGAAGAGAAGCCAAGGGACGACCGACACAGGGCAAACCTAAATGGAGTGGGGGCATAATTGAGAGGGGTCTCTCTCTACTTATAGGGCTCTCTCTCTCTCTCTCTATGTGTGTGTGTGTATGTGTGTAGATCGAGGGAGCTAGGGAGAGAGAGTTCTTGTCTTTCATTGCATTGGCTAATATGATAATCAGGTCATTAAGCAAGCAAACAGCATAGGTGCTGATTAAGCTTTAGATTGTCATGTTGTGGGAAGGGTGGTTATTAGGACATAGTCTATAATTTCTCTGCCGCTTGTTTGTTTCAACTTGTATTGTATATTTAGGGCTCATCTAGCAATCAATTCAGCTATACATGTCGCCCTCTTCGTGTGGCTGGTGGCTGGTGCTGATTTGTTCTGAGAGAAAGTACTGGTGGCTGGTGGCAGATTTGTTCTGAGAGAAAAGTACTGGTGGTTGATAAGATCAAAATTAATCATCCCTGAATTTTCATGTGGGATCAACAAGAACTGTTACTAAATAGCAATTTTATTGATCATGAAGCTATGGAAGCCAACACAACTATTTTTCTTTTCTAAGGTTAAGTAAGGGGCTCCTCTGGAAAAATATATATATACTTGAGTCTTCAAGAAATATTTGGTTCTACTGCAGTGATATAGGCTAGATGACATCAACCCATGCTTGGTGTAACTATACTTCAATGTACAATGCCAGCTTAACATTTCGTGCTATAGCTAATATTCTGTTTTCTCTGCTAATATAAACACATCATACTAAACACCTAGATATGCAATTTAACCTCATGAATAATGCGCGGTGAGATGATACATGAGCTGCAAGTGAAATTGAAGAGAACAAGAACTCATACTCACACTTTTATGGCTTCTAAGATAATCATGATCATGGCACTAATAGACAAAGTAAAAACACCGGATTAATTGCAATCATCAACGCTAGCTATAGCTTTGTCCATTGGGAAACACTAGAACGTGTGCGATCATGCCTTAGCCACATCGTTGCACCCCTTTATCTTGCAGGACATTGCATTGTATCATACTATCATCGATACAAATGATTATGGTTAGAATTTTTGTTTGCAAATGACCACTTTTTATATCTTGGAATGGCGCACAATTAGTGTGCCGCTATAACATATCATACTCGTTTTTGCTTTCCATAAGCTGACTGTTTTTGTTCACCATAAGCGAATTGTATTGGTTAATCAAGACAGCTTAATTCCGACTTTCGACTATCCAATGGATCAAATATTCCACTGAAGCTGAAGAACAATCTATATACCTTATAAATAGACAGACCGAATTAAATAACAATTGAGAATCCAAGTTTATATATCACCGACGATGTATATGACACACGTATACGTTGAATCTAACTTGCCAACTTTGCGTGCACGCACAAATATATATATATATATATATATATATATATATATATATATATATATATATGACCAATAACATTGGTAACACGTAGAATGTATACTTTTTTGCAAAGAAATATGTATATCAGGCGCTGCATAAAATCAATCAGACATGAAAAAATAAATTCCTATTTCTATTAAGAATGATCCAATGAGTCCACACATCTACACGTTGAGATATGGACCTCGTACAGGGGACGAAGCAAAACTCATTTGACGTGCTACCCTTTTGGGTGTCTAAAGCAAACTGGCCGGGAGTGGGGGATAGGAGAAACATGTGGGAACCAAGACAATTTTTGCAGGATCAATTGACCTCTCTTTGGGGAGCTGGTGGGTGGCCTAGGGTTTCTATGTTGTTGGGACAGGTGGGCACTTCATGTGAAAGCTAAGGACAAGGTTCTCTTCTTGTTTATCATAATTTGTTGGAATAGAATATAAATGCATGTGCGGGTTCGGACTTATGCGCATTATATTTATATATGGTGAGAAAATAACTATTATAGGTTCCTATAACAAAAATGTATATGGTAGGTTCTGTACTAACCACTGATGACTCACACAGGATATATGCATGCATGCACATATATGTTAGATTGGTTTGATTTGTCCAGTTGATCCACAGGTCGGTGTGTCGTCTAGCGTGTTTCTTCTCTCTCCTTATTCGGGTGTGCCCCCTGATGCATGAACCTGTCTATGTGCGGCCAGAAGCAAAGCGTGAACTAAGCGTGAGTGAGCAGATACCATGAAGGAATTGTTCTGATAGCACGATATCATCGGTATCATTTTCCTGTGTTATTTTAGCTTTACATGATTTGTGTACTAGTACAATAATGAACCTTGATCAAATATATATGCAATAATATGTACTGTTTCAGTTGCATCTATCTGGAACATATATATACTACCAATTACTCTCAAGACGTCAACAAGAAGATCGAGAGATTCTTAGGAACATATATAGTGCAAAGCTTCCAAAACATTAGACAGGTAGCTTTCGGCGTAGCATGTAGCAAAGGATTTCCATATATTATCACAGACACACAGCTACATGCTGCACTACTGGATAACTTTGTTTGGAAGCACGCTGCTGTTTTCTGCACATTCGTCTGTCACTTGTACAACACTGTTCGTGCACATGCATCATATATAATTCATATGCATGCTCACATAGGCATAGACGACGCACTATATATATCTAGCTCTGCGCCACCTCGCAGCTACAAAGTTCATAGGTTTTCAGATCATGTACAGTGCTTCTGAACTTTTTTTAGACATTACAGTAAGGTTTTGGTAGACTGTGTGGCAGTGTCTGCGTTGCCGACATCCAGCTGAAAGTACTCCCAACGGTTGGCCCAAAGATCGGCCACTTTTGTACCCTTTCTTCCGCTGCTACCTCTGTTGTTGCGTACGATGACGCGAATGTACATGCTTCCATCTCATAGACTGCCACCTGACACGTTTCTGATCGAATGCAGCGCCCTCAGACTCTGAAAGGACGTGACCCATGAATGATTCATGCAAGCGTGTGTGTGTGTGTGTGTGACAGTACACGCGAGAGGGCCGGGAAAAATACAGCAATGTATATGCACGATGCACTGACGTGTGGCTTGATCTGTCCATCTCCTGCTAGCTTGTGGTTCAGTTGCATGCATGCCGCTAGATTCCCGCCCAATCGTGCACGACCCTGCAGCTTGTGGAATCGATCTCGACAAGGGACGTCGGTCCAAGACGAATCGCGATGATCAGAAACATATATACTATTCCTAAAAAGGGATTGTTAAAAATTAAAAGTGGGCATCCACTGGAAATGCTTTCATGTCTAGGTTAAATTGGAGATAGCTTGGCGTAAAACCGTGCATGTGTATGTAATTCAACTACCGGGTTACAGTAAAAAACCCCGCGGTGATATATTCGACAATGGTATATACGATTGTCGTACGTGTTTCACCGGGTCAATTATTACCCCCTGAACCAGGTCGATGATTTGTGCACGTTACATTCAGTATATATTGACAGTGATACATTTGTTACCACATCAATGGTGTATTCTCACATCCACAAGTATAATGGATTCTAGATTTGTCCTGAGACAAACTATTTTTAAGTTTGATGAAATCTATAGAAAAAAATCAAATAAGGACCATTGTATTTATTGTGAAATATATTTTTCATAATAGTTTGCTTCTTTGATGTTTTAGACGTTAATACTCTTCTTTATCTGTAAATTATATCAAATTTAGGTTTCTTTTAGATAATAGAGAAAAGTTCCGGCTTCAGCCTCCTCCATAGAGGAGTTTATTAGTCCAACATTACTAAAAACACATCATGTTGCTACATCATTACAAAGAGTTTGAACAAATGCCAACATTCAAAAACTAATACATAAACTAAAGAAACGCATCGCCTCCATCTCTAGGAATCGACATGCCGAAACCACAAGGTCATGAACTCATGATTGTCCTCACTTTGCTGTAACTTGGTTCAGAACCGGAGCCAAATGTGTTTCCCTGAATAGTATCTGCAAACGATATCTATTATTGTTTATGTAGTAATATCATCTTTATTTGGTAAATGACATATATATGGCTGTAAATAATGCCTGGTGCGAGATTTATTTTTATTTCCTCACACCTCATAAATCTTAATTACGTGGAACGGTAAAAATTTCAGCCAATATATAGGTGCAAATGAGTGTGTAGGTTGGCTTGGGCCATGGTGGGGTATAGTTAGTGGGCTACACCGTGGTTATGGAGGATATATAGGCTGCTGGTGGTGGTGGATCATGCTCCGCGAGAATAATAAAATAGAGGCAGCTCGCTAGGTCGCATGTCGGATGAGGCAGGCACAGGCAATAGGTGGCCAGCGACTAATATGCCATTGTTACATCCTACAAGATTGAATGAAAACAGAAAGGATAAAGAGCATCCTACAAGACGAAAAATTCCCCCGAAGCTAAACTAGAACACGCATTGTATAAAGGAGCACACGCATTGTATAAAGGAGCGCGGTACAGTGATGAGTACCTCTTAGTACATACTCCTTCCGTATTGCTAATGAAAGACGTTTAGGATAAGGTTTGAGTCAAAATTTGTGAATATAAATTATAAATAACTTTCAAGTTGTTGAGTTTAAATTGTAAAAGTTATATGAATAGATTTATTTTGAAAAATACTTTCATCAAAGTATACACATGTATCACTTTGATAAATATTTTTATAGAAATAAGAATTCAAAGTTGTATTTTGAAGACCGTATCGCTATCCTATACGTCTTTTTTTACCCGTACGGAAGGAGTATATTTCAGATTTCCGGTGACTCTAACATTGTTTAACCAAATACAGTTAGGCATAGGGTATATTATGTCCATCCATCCATATGCATCATAAATTAGCTGCAGTGACTCTTCTTGGGAGAGTGCTTGGACCTAAAGTTTT
The DNA here is from genome assembly GCA_033239725.1 of Echinochloa phyllopogon. NCBI lineage: Eukaryota > Viridiplantae > Streptophyta > Magnoliopsida > Poales > Poaceae > Echinochloa > Echinochloa phyllopogon. The sequence continues at coordinate 12,176,416 of BTCW01000015.1, read as the reverse complement.
TACCTGGCCAGGAGGCGACAGAGCGCACGAGTTTTACTCGTTGCATGTTCCCCGGTCTGGCCTCAAACGGTAAAAGTCGCACGAAAGCAAACGCTCCATCTATATGCGTTTCCACATGCCTTTTTCAGAAAGTACGACGAGTTACTGTGTGCGTCTGTGCGAGTGAGTGAGAATCGCGCGCACAGCTAGCTTGTTATAATTATAATTATAATATACCCCCTGCCTCCAAAGCTTTGTAGATTCATTCACCTTGCCTTATTTGTGTCACGTCACTCTGCATCTATGTGTGTGCCGCCAGTCCTCAGTGCGAAAAATACAATTTTCCATGGTTCGCATAAGTCACTGCAGGAAATCCGACTTTTATCGAGTGTATTTTTCTGACACTCCACAAATAAGATCTTTGTCGTGTGTCAAAAAAAACACTCATCAAACTCTTTGCCAAATATCAAAAAATACTTGGTAAAGATGGGTGTTTGCCGAGTGTATTATCTAGGCACTTGGTAAAGCGCTCTTTACTAAGTGCATATTTTTTGTACTCGGTAAAGATGGGAGTTTGTCGAGGCAAAGAATTAAATTTCTTTCCTTTTTCTAACCTCAAAACTTTTCCTACTCTCCACGTACAATATGTGTTATTCCATGTTAAAATTTGACATATTTTTATATTTGTCTGCTATAATTAATTAATTATATTTCAATCAATTTTTTGAATCAAGTCAAATCTGAACTACAAGTGATTCAAATAATAGAATACAATGGGTAGAAAAATTATATTCATGTTATTTAGTCCAGATTGAAACCTTAACCATGAAATGAAAAAAAATTAAACATCTTGTGTCAAGAATATATGACCACTACGTTTGTCCAAATGATTTTTAAATTAAAAAAAGCAAATGAAGTGTGAAAATCATGAGATTTGTCATGATGTGACGGTATCACACGTGGAGGCTATGATAAATAGTTGAGAAGGTTTCACATATTTTGTCATAACGATGTTTATAAAATCGAAACACCTCACAAGAAATATATGTCTGATTGTACGTGAGAGGGTTAGTGGATGTATTTTTTTATACAAACTTTTTTATATGATCTCATATGAAAAAAACTTTATATCAAAGTTGTACACCTCAACGAAATCTAAAACTTTGTAGTTGATAACTTTATATTTGAGATTGTTCAATACCTCATAATATTATTATAAGCTATCTAATTCAAAATTTGAAATTTTAAAAATTTCAAATGACCTCAAATGTGAATAATTTAAGTTATATATGAAAGTTGTACAGGTTCACAAAATATAAAACTTTGTAGTTGACAATGTTTTAATTTAAGATCGTTAAATACATTAAAATATCTTTATAATGTATATAATTTGGAATATTAAATTTTAAAATTTTCAAATGATCTCGGATGTAAATATGTTCTATATCAAAGTTGTAGGTCTCGAAGAGATATAAAAGTTTGTAGTTTACAACGTTTTCATTTGAAATTATTTAGCCATCCAAAATTTCGTTATAAACGTATAGAGAAAACACAACTCGCCACGTCAGCAACCCAACTCTTCAAAATGGCGAGCTCCTGTTGGTCCATGCATGACCACATGGATCATCCATCCAATATACAAATAAAATATCTCTCTCTACCTCTTTTTCTTTCTCTCATCTCTTTCCATCTCACCTGGCAACTCTCTCTCATCTCTCTCTCCCTCTCACCAGGCGGCAGCTGGGGCCCGGTGCGGCCAGCCGACGGCGCAGGCGGTGGCCGGGCGGGGCCTGGGGCGGCTTGGCGGCGGCCGGGAGGCGCGGCCGGGCGAATGTTTTTCTTTTCCAAATATTGTTTGTCGAGTGCCCATTTTGGCATTTGGTAAAGCCTTTGCCGAATGCTCGATAAAAAGCACTCGGTAAAGACCTCTTTGCCATCACCGTGTTTGCCGAGTACCCTATGCTGAGGTTGGCCGAGTGTTATATGCTCTTTGCCGAGTGCCTCTTATACTCAGCAACTTTACTGTCTCCCATAGTGAGTGATGGAAAATTACTGCTGGGTGTTGTGGCTGCTGGGAGTTACAAGCTAGTATATGGTGGTGCAACAAAATCATGACTAGCTAGTACCTAATTTCGCTAAAAATAGCTAGTACTTAATTAGATATATACAGTAATACAAGTAATCTAAAATCGACGTATGCACGATTAGATATGCTCTCTCTAAATATCATATTATTCCATAGTGTATATATAGCCTTGAAATTTTAATTTATGGTAGAATGTTATAGGTGCAAAAATTTTGCAAGTTAGATCTGAGGAGGTGCATGCTGAGCACCGAGCGGAATGCCTCCTATAGTGGTGGAAGAAGGACAACAACATGAGTATATATTGACCAAGTTGGACCACTAGGACGACACCTGCAATACAAAACGCTCTTTCAGGTTGGACTTTGCACGGTTTCCACAGCCTTTTAAAATTAGTCGTGTTTTGCCTGTTTCACGCAACCACACATATCAAGAGTGTAGCTGCACGAGGTTAGATAGTACTCCGTATGATGTTTCTGCTGTACTGGTTTGATCTAGAGTTCTAGACTTTGCTTGATAATTATATATAGTCTTCTCTTTTCTTAAAGAAAACGATCTTAGCGTCATTCAAATACAAGAATGCTGCAGAAATGGTTAAACCTCATGAAATTAGATAGGAAACAACATTCCGTTGTGTACATGCAAGAATTATGCCGCTAAACATGTAGCAGTCAAATCAGAATGAGTAGCTTGTGTTTATACACTAGTAGAAAAATGACATTTCATCCTCTATCTTTAGTCCTGGTTAGGTTTTAAACCGAGAAAATAGGCCTTTAGTCCCGGTTCGTATTTTTCTAGGTCCAAGGAGGACATTTAGTCCCCGGACGGAAACACCGACCGGGACTAAAAGCCACCCTTTAGTCCCGGTCGGTGTTTTCGCCCGAGACTAAAGATCTCGAGACCTTTAGTTCCGAGCAGTGGTTTCACCCGGGACTAAAAGGGTGATTTTTAGTCTCGGTTGGTGGCTCCAACCGGGACTAAAGGGTCTTTAGTCCCGGGTGTAGGTGCTTCACGGGTTACAATAAAAGAGAAAACATCTCACTTTCTATCACATGTACTGTGTAAATAGAGTGGTTAGATAGGTATGCGTGAGACCATGCAAGAGGTCCGGACACTTTAGTCCCGGTCGCTACAATGTTTGCACTATCAGGGAACCGCGATCTACCGCGCGCCAGTTCCAAACTGCTGGCAATGAAGACTTGACCCAATGACTCTCCATAGAGAGTGAAATTGTTTGTACCTGACACTACAAGAATAACTCACATCCGCACCCCTCATATGCCTCGGTGCACTCAAGATCCGGTGCTAATGTAACGTTAGCACCGGGTGCGAAATTGGGGCGCCCTCGGGAACCCTTTAGCACCGGGTGGTATTACGACCCGTTGCTAAAAGTCCCCTTTAGCACCGGTTGGTGTTACAACCCGGTGCTAAAGGGTCCCCCTCCTTTAGCACCGGGTGGTGTTACGACCCGGTGCTAATGTAGGTGTCACATGCTACTTCAAAAGGAGCGCATCTTTAATCTTATCACATGGGCTGCGTAGGTGAGATGGTTAGGTGGGTGCGCGCGAGCCAAGAGGTCTTGAGTTCGAATCCTGCAACACGCAAATATGCAAATATTTTTGGCTAGTGCCCCCACCTTTAGCACCGGTTATTTGACCCGGTGCTAACCTTTAGCACCGGAAGATTGGCACCGGGTGAGAAACCCGGTGCTAAAGGGCTTTCCCACCCGGTGCCAAAGTGCATCATTCTGGTAGTGTGAGGTATAAAATTTTATCTCGGATAGCCGATGTTGGATGCAGGAAAACCAATATATAAAAAAATAAATCACATTATCAAATCGTGTACTCTAAAAAGACAACAAAACTAACTAATATTATATTGGAATGAATCAAGTAATATATCTTTAATCAGTAACATGGAAATTTCATGACACAATTAATTTGAGATTCAAACACTACTATAAAAATCATCATATTTGACAATTGACGTGTAAGATAATGTTGTCGTCTCTTGGCTCCCAATAAACACCTCAGCTCTCCATAACACCCCCCCAGGTGTCCAACCACCGTACCACGATCTTATATCCAGGTCAATTGTTGGAGCTCACAGGCATTATGGGCTAACTCAACCTGCGAGACTAGACTGACATACGAGAGCCAGATCTACCTAATAAGTTGTGCTCCTCCAATTTCTTTTGTTGTATGGACTAAACTCAAAATATTGTATAATAATTTACTCATGACTCAAAATCAAAGTCATTTTGTTTGGCATCTCTATTATATATATTTAAACTACATGTCACTCTACAGCGTATAGTCAACTTTACTCAATGTTTTGGTTTTATGCCTCTTCAATTTCTTCATTAGCTAACTTATTTTTATGTACTCTCTCCCTAGCCAGATTTCCACTTGAGATTGGAAATCGATGGACTTTCATTAGGATCTATTTTATTGATAGGATTGATCACTACTTTAGCAACTTTAGCGGCTTGTTGGCTGGTTCCCTAGAATTCACGATTACCCTATTTCCCGATGCTAGCAATGTATAGCGGTCAAATAGTAGAATTATTTTCTTCATGAGACCTTTAGTTTTTTTATCATGTGGGAGTTAGAATTAAACCCTGCTTAGGGAGGAAGGCGTCTGTATTCAGCTACCAAGTTTATTTTGAATAGCTAGCTTCACACCTTTTCATATTTGTTGGATGCATTTTTGCGAATTGAAAAAATAAAATGAAGTGGTAGTCACTTGTGGCTAGGGTTGCTGCCAAATTTATTGGTGCACATGCAAGTGAATTGAAAATAGAAGTGCTACTGTGAAGGACACACTACTAGAGAAACTCATATTCGTCCAGTATATTTAGTACAAGACATAAAAAGAACCGGTACTAAGTCTATCCGCACTCCCGTTGTCTATATTTTTACTCCAAGAGGAATATTCTAGTCACGTCACTAAGATTCTTTACTCTACATCAGCTTATCCTGCACTCCTGTTACTCTATATATTTACTCTATATACAACAACTATATATTTTATTCATCTACTTTCAACTACTATCTTTAATTAAAAATACTATAACATTTTTTACTTTATTCCGTACGCGAGCACAGAAAAAGTTAGGTTGCAGCAGGCTTTACCGCAACGTTAGCATTACGCTGCATTCGGCGTAACGCGAGCCTTACGGCCTCTTGCCGTAAGCGGTGCCGACCTGTGCTGCAGTAGATTTTTGCGCTTAACTTTACGCCTACCGGTATGCCGTAAACGGTGCCGTTCTGCAGTGCAGATGGTCTAAAGTGGCACGAAGGCCCAGAGACCATTTCGTACCAGCCAGTAACACCAGCCGGACTTTAGTACCGGCTGGTGTCACACTAAATGTCACACTTTAGTACCGGCTGGTGTTACCAACCGGTACTAAAGTGGCGCGACCATTTAGTACCGGCTAGTGTTTCCAGACGGTAATAAAGTGTGACATTTAGTAACACTAGCCGGTACTAAAGTGTGACAATTAGTACCATCTGGGAACACTACCGATACTAAATGGTCCTCCACGGGTTACTTCAAAAGGAAAACATCTCCCACTCAGTCATATTTTTTCTATGGGGTTGCCAGCCGGTGCTGATAAGCGATTTTGTAGTAGTGACATTTTGGACCACATCATTTCCAACCACTTCACAACTCAGAAATAGTTGTATTCTCGAATAAAACAAGTTACATTCTAGCTATGATGGAGGGAGTACTTATACGGCATTAATTAATCTAGGAACATTGAAGAAATGATTGAATGTGGGTAAGATGGCCATTTCATATATCTTCATCGATCTTATGCCCAATTCTCAGAGCATCTCCAATAATATATATACACTAAGTATAAATTTATTATAATGTCAACAATATATACTTGATGCTAAAGAAAACCTCCCAAATATAGTCTATACAGAACATTATCGACAAAGTTAATGTGTGTGTAACGAAATATTATTGTCTGAATGAGTAGAATACCTACATAGGCCCTAGCACTTTGCTTTTCTTCATTTATTCTGTCCATCTAGGAAAAATATCAGATGTGGGCATGCTCATAGGTTGTTAGTTGATATGAGACGCCCTAGTGACATCTATTTTTAACCTAAGGGTGTCTGTCAAAGTTTAATTTTGAGGACTAGCCTTTTAGAATCATAACTCACGTTGCAAAATTAAATATTGGTTTTAAAAAATAGTGTGTGCTCCCGCCAACCACAACTAAGTGTCATTTTTGGACATTGTCACAATGTCCAGAACATAATATTTACTCGTATTGTTAGCATAACAAGGAATCTATATTTGCACCTGATATCTTCCACTACCAGAATGATCGACATCTGCACCGGGTGGGAAATGCCTTTAGCACCGGGTTTCCCACCCGGTGCAACTAATCCGAGGCTAAAGGGGTACCCCTTTAGCACCGGGTTGAATAACCGGTGCTAAAGGGGCCCTTTAGCACCGGGTGCAGCCACGACCCGGTGCTAAAGGGCTTGCCCCGCAGCGCCGTAGCAGGGCCTTTAGCACCTGGTCGTGGCTGCATCCGGTGCTAAAGGGCCTGCCTTTAGCACCGGTTGCTGTCTGCAACCGGTGCTAAAGGCCCCGGATTTCTTTTTTTTTTGCTTTTTTCAGTAGCCATGCGTGCACGTCTATATACGTATATATTCTAATACGTGTATTCTAATGCGTATTCGGCCGACTCTATATTCATACTAGCTGACATTTCATCAAAATAGAAGACATATATATTACAAAAGTAGATATTCATGCATCTCAACTCGAGTTATATATATTTAAACTGTATTTTCTACTTAATTAAGATTGACGACTATCTTGTTGGACTGTCCGGCACGTCCTCCAGTACTGGCGAGAAGTATTCTCCTCGGGGATTGACGACCTCGTCCCAGATCCATCCGACGAGCTGTTCTGCAATTGCGTCAATTCTTTCTAGCTCCAGGGACTCTTCCTTCAGCCTGAACATCTATAATTTACAAATAATTGAAAGATATTTAATCCGCCGAGTTGGAGACAATAATTGTGCACTTAATAATAATGGAAATGTTGTTTATTATTACGTACCATAATATCGTGTTGTGTAAGCTTTTTATGTCCCCAATTCCACATGAAATCGCAAACATAGTATGCACATAAATTATTTCCCGGCCCCTGTTTGGCACACTGTCGACCAAAAGAAATTAAGTAAAATTCATATAATATATTAGCCGAGGCCTACATGTACAAATTACTTGCTTACCGGAAAGCCAATGTTCCATTTTAGTGTTTCATGTTGAATTCCCGGGTGTTCTTGACGGAATTGAATCCAGGCCCTGCGAACAAAAAAATTGAGTTAAGTCATTGCGAGTGTAAGGGGTGAATTAAGTAGGGGAAAATATACATCACCTTGTCATCATGTCCATGATGTTCTGTAGTTTTTCTTTTGGAGTGTGCAACGAATCAAAGACGTTCACGACACCCCGGTCAGGACACAATATTATTAAGAACCAGTGGAATCTGTGCACATGTATACATTATAATCAGAAATGAATTAGTACACAGACAGTATAAGAAGAAGAAGCCTGTGTATGTACTCACTCGATGTTGTACGGGATTAGTATGGAGTCGCAGTAATTTTGTTTCTTAATATATTTGTATAGGTTTCCATATGTTTCCTCAGGATTCATCAATATCATTTCTTCACTTATCCTTCGAGGATCCACGAAACCAACGTCATATATCCCGGATCTGCGACATTTTTGAATCTCCATTCTGCATATGTTAAGCAATAAATAAAGCCCGCGTCAGCATAGATTGGAATTATTGTTTTCAAACTGTGAATTATAAGCAACAACAAAGTACTTACAGTGTCCAACAGGTGATCAAATCCACGTCCATGGCGTCGCGGTGGTACAGCTCATATATATCCTTAAACCTCAGCCACACCCAATCCTCGTCACCATTGTAGAAATCATGGTCCTTCACGCCTACTTTGATCATGCGCCGTTTATTCCTTCTTGATTCTTCCAAGTACCACTCATGGAATCGGCGCATCTTCGTCTGTAGCTTCCTCTCCATTTCAGGAGGGACCATAGGCTCGCCAAGATTAAACGGCCACCTCAGCGTTGTGTTTACAGGCACCTCTTCTTCCCCCAGGACTTGTGCTCTGGTTAGTCCAGTCTCGGCCATTACTCGTTGCACGTTAAGCTCGTCCAGAGATGGCAATGGACCCAAGGGCCGCTGAGGTTGCTGGCCGAGCTGAGGAACCTTTTTGGATGGGCCCGCCTCCTTATCTGCAGCCTTCCGCTTCCGGCGAGATTTCAGTAATGAGCGGTCATAGTCTGTTACTATTACTTCCTTCTGTTGACCCTTGCCCAAATTACCGAGGAATGACTTGACGACGGTGGGATCAAGCTTCGGCTCCGGCTCAGGTTTTTTCCTCCACTCGGCCATTTGCCTCTTTGTGTCTGCTTTGACCGAGGCTTCGAGCTCCTCTAGAGTCTTCTCACCCGCTCTTTTCTCTGGTGCGGGCTTCTCTTTGGTTTTCCGCGCCTTCTTCGCTGGTGGAGTGGGGGCAGAGGCTTTAGTGCGGCGTCCCCTCTTTGGCGGAGGGGGCGGAGAGCTCTTCGGCGGAGGAGACGAAGACCTCTTCGGTGGAGGAGACGGAGACCTCTTTGGCGGAGGAGACGGGCTTGCATCAGGAGCTCCCGGAGAATCGTCATGATCCTGTGGATCTCTTGGAGGTGACGGGGGCTTGTTGGTAGCCGCAGGTGTACCGGGTATGACGACGTCTGCCTTGCTCCATAGAATGATGCAGTGAGAACACTGACCGAGTTTTGTTTCTCCGTCACCTCCGGGAATGTCAAGTTCCAAGTCTTCCCAGCTGGTGACGACTTGCTCCACCTCAACAGGTACGTAACCATGTGGAATGTCATTGCAGTGCCATTTTTGCCCTTCTTCCACACGTTTGGTCATACCGTATGCGACCTGATAAGTTAGTAGTCACAAAGAAAGTTAGTAAATGAATGATATTTACGGTGAAATGTATGCAGTATGAACTAAGGTCGCATACGTACCACCACAGCTAAGTTCTTCTGCCTGACGACAAGCTCGCACGCGGTCCGTTGAGTTATTTCATCCACGGTGTAACGGACCGCTTCGGCGGCCTGTGTGGAAGCGTGACTGCTTTGATATTGCTGTGGAGGGCTAATAAGGGCCGCATCTTGGAGAGGTGCATGCTCTGTGGAACCGGTCCCGCCTGTGGCTTGTTGGAGAGGTGCAGGCTCTGTGGAACCGGTCCCGCCTGTGGCTTGTTGTATCTGCAGCCATGCTACCTTCATCCGTCGCTCCATCTCTGACTCCATTTCTTGGAGCTTTGAGCCCTGGGCGGCAACCGTTTGCTCTAGGTCCCTCACCCTCTGCTCATATTCGGCCTTCTTCCTCGAACGGCTCCTATAGGTGGCGGCGTGCTCTTGGAAACCTTTCTTCCATGAGACGCTTGTGCCTACGCCGCGCGTCCGTCCAGGATGCTCCTTGTTCCCTAAGACATAGGTTAGCTCATCTCTGTCTCTATCGGCAACAAATTCTCCCCTATCAGATGCCCTGAGGATATCGAGGAGACGCTGAGCTAGTTCTCGCAAGTCCTCGGGAAAAACTAAGGAGCCGTCGATTGGGCTTAGGGTGCCTCCATGACCATAGTACCAATGCTTGGTCCTTGTGGGCCAGTCATGTGTCGCTGGAGTGATGCCTCTAGCATATAGATCTTCTTCCATCTTCTCCCATTTAGCGATGCTTGCCTTGTAACCTCCCGAACCCATCTTATGAGAGTACTTCTTATTTGCGGCGTTTCCAGCGTTTCTAGCGCTAGCCGTTGCACCCTCTTCGGAGGTTTTGTACTCAATGAATGCTTCCCACTCGTCATTGGTGATCTTCTTATACTTCTCAGGATCCGGGGCCTCTCCGGTTTTGAGAAATTGCGAGTACAACTTCTTCTTGAAATCCTGAAACAGAACTGCCATCTTCTTCATTGTCCAATCCCTCAGTTCTGCTTCATGAGTGCTAGGCCAGTCGAATATTGCCTTTAATTCCCTCCATAGCATCTCTTTCTCTGTATCGGGGAGCACGTACTCCTCAGTGGGGTCCGTGGACTTCCATTTTCTGATACTAATGGGCACATTGTCCTGTACAATTACCCCGCACTGAGATACAAATTTCTTGGCCACTTTTGGGGGCTCAACTGGCTCCCCGTCATCCTCCACTCGGGTGATGTGTAACTTGACATCCTTCAGCTTCTTCGTGGTCGATCGTTTTGATTTCTTAGCAGAGGCGGCCTACACAAATTACATATATACGAGATGATATAGAGATGGTATACATAATTGACATGTACAGTACAAATTTATGTTATCTATATACACACCTGACTAGACGAGGGCGCGCTACCGGCTCCTTCAATAGTTTCGGCCCTTGCAACATTGTCGCCCTGGACATTTGCGGCCCCTTCAACATCTTCGGCCCTTGCAACATTGTCGCCCTGGACATTGTCGTCCCTTCCAATGATGCCCAACACATCATCCATGGACATTGGTTGGGTTACAATATTGAAAAGTTGATTCGCAAAGAACGTGTCGTTGTCCTCTTGCATGGGTGGGACAGGGGTGTTGTTGTCCTCTTGCATGGGTGGGACAGGGGTGTTGTTGTCCTCTTGCATGGGTGGGACGTTGTTGTTGTTGTCCGCCATCTATAGAATTAAAAATAATTGATAAGAAATATATACAAAGCATACATATTCCCAATATTTCTAACATTTTCGCTAAGGGGGTCGGTGCGTGAAAAACGGATTCGCCAAGGGGTTCGGGTGCGCGGTGTGAATTGATTCGCTAAGGGTTCGCTAAGGGGGTCGGTGCGCGAAAAACGGATTCCCTAAGGGGTTCGGGTGCGCGATGGGTTCGGGTACGCCATAGAATATCTCCAATACATTTAAATGAAGCATTTTCCAATATACATTTCAAACATATAACATTTCCAATATACATTTCAATGTAAATATCTCCAATACATTTAAATGAAGCATTTTCCAATATACATTTCAAACATATAACATTTCCAATATACATTTCAATGTAAATATCTCCAATACATTTAAATGAAGCATTTTCCAATATACATTTCAAACATATAACATTTCCAATATACATTTCCAATATACATTTCAATGTAATTTCTAATATTTTCAATGTATGTGCTTAGCGAACGTGTTCGGCCATGCGCATTTGGTTAGCGAACGCGTTCGCTAACCAAATGCGCATGGCCGAACACGTTCGCTAAGCAAATGTGCATGGCCGAACGTGTTCGGCCATGCAACGGGTACCTGCACACACAAACACGTGCACGACACGAAGGCCGGCTCACAAACATTCACGCACGGCACGAAGGCCGGCTCACAAACATTTCACAGAGAGGCTCACCGTGCAGTGACGGGCGCAGCGGGCGACGGCGGCGAGGGGACGAGGAGCGGCGCGGGGACGACGTGCGGCGCGGGGATGAGGGGCGCCGGCGCGGGGACGAAGGGCGCGGGGACCACGGGTGGCGGCGGCGTGAGCGCGGGGACGACGACGGCGGCGGGGACGACACGCGCGCGCGGGGACGACGACGGCGGCGGGGACGACGGGCGGCGGCGCGGCGTGGGCGCGGGGACGACAGGTGGCGGCGGCGTGGGCGCGGGGACCACGGGCGGCGGCGGCGACGGGCGACGGCGACGGGCGGCGGCGGCTGAGGAGACGAGGAGGCACCGGCGGCGGTTTCGATCTGTGACGAGTGAGGGCGAAGTGAGTGAGGGGAGAGAAGTCCCCGGCCTATATAGGTCCGGGGCATTTAGCACCGGGTCTTCCCACCACCCGGTGCGAAAGGCCCTTTAGCACCGGGTCTTCTACACCCGGTGCTAAAGGCCGTAACTGTGCGCCAGACGAAGGCCTTTAGCACCGGGTGCAGCCACGACCCGGTGCTAAAGGCCCCCTTTCGCACCGGGTCTTCTACACCCGGTGCGAAAGGCCCCCCTTTCGCACCGGGTCTTCTACACCCGGTGCTAAAGGCCCCGTAACTGGCGCCAAACGAAAATTGGGGGCCTTTAGCACCGGATTTTAGATCAACCCGGTGCTAAAGGCCCCAACTTTTCGTTTGGCGCTCAGTTTCCAAACGGGCTTTTAGCACCGGGGGCTACTATTTGGGAATCTTATAAATATAGTTTTTAATGTATAGTTATTAATACTTGTTTTAATTCAGTTATTAATACCTGTTAAAAATATATATTAAATAAGAAAATCTTATAAATTACTAGAAAATCAATATAAAATGCTAGAAAATCTTATTAATTACTAGAAAATCTTATAAATTAATAGAAAATCTTGTAAATTACTAGAAAATCCTGTAAATTAATAGAAAATCTTATAAAGTAATAGAAAATCTTATAAATTACTAGAAAATCTTATAACTTACTAGAAAATCTTATAAATTACTAGAAAATCTTATAAATTACTAGAAAATCTTATAAATTACAAAAATTGATAACTAAATGAAAGATTTTGGAACATTAAACGGTCTCAGATGAAAATGTCATGAATACCAAAATTTCATATCTCATCAAGATCTACAATCTTTATTTAAGTCATTTTTGCATTTGAGAAAGTGGTAGTATACATTGTTCATTAATCCTAGATTCACTCGCATAGTTTCCAAAACTTTGTTAGAGACTTGTCAAATTTCTACTACATGTTATTACCCATTTATGAAAATGACAATATGACCTAAATAAAGATTGTAGATCATGATGAAATATGAAACTTTGGTATTCATCACTTTTTCATTTGACATCACCTAGTGTGAAAAAAACCTTGGTTGTAGGTGTCATTTTTAATTCAAAATTTGGATTGTTCAAATACGAGAAGATTTTTCAAAATAATAACATTAATAAGTTTCATAACTTGATAGAGTATGATTTTAGGAATTTTTAGGAAGAAAAATGATCTTTTTTGAAGTTTGTACGAGGGAGAACGACTAGTTACAACTTTTATACAGAGATTAAAAAGAAAAATTGTTCTTGTTCATCCAGTGACGTGGCCCGGTGACGTGGCCAGCTCTCGCACGGCCTCCGTGGCCAGGCCAGTCTTTGGCCCCGCCGCAGCGTGGCCTTTAGCACCGGGTACAGCCACGACCCGGTGCTAAAGGCCACGACCGGGCCAGTGACGTGGCTCGCGTGCGCCCGGTGACGTGGCCGGTCGCCGCACGGCCCCCGCGGCCCGGTCGTGGCCTTTAGCACCGGGTGCAGCCACGACCCGGTGCTAAAGGCCACGACCGGGCCAGTGACGTGGCTCGTGTGCGCCCGGTGACGTGGCCAGCCGCGGTCGTTGCCTTTAGCACCGGGTGCAGCCACGACCCGGTGCTAAAGGCCCTTAGGCCCAGTTAGTGCTAGAAAATCTTATAAATTAATATAAACTCTTATAAATTAATAGAAAATCAATGTAAAATGCTAGAAAATCAATATAAAATGCTAGAAAATCTTATAAATTACTAGAAAATCAATATAAAATGCTAGAAAATCTTATAAATTAATAGAAACTCTTATAAATTAATAGAAAATCAATATAAAATGCTAGAAAATCAATATAAAATGCTAGAAAATATTATAAATTACTAGAAAATCTTATAAATTACTAGAAAATCAATATAAAATGCTAGAAAATCTTATAAATTAATAGAAACTCTTATAAATTAATAGAAAATCAATATAAAATGCTAGAAAATCAATGTAAAATGCTAGAAAATCTTATAAATTACTAGAAAATCTTATAAATTACTAGAAAATCAATATAAAATGCTAGAAAATCTTATAAATTAATAGAAAATCTTATAAATTACTAGAAAATCTTATAAATTACTAGAAAATCAATATAAAATGCTAGAAAATCCTATAAATCAATAGAAATTACATGGCATCATCGTTTACTCGGACACTAATAAACTTCCTCTTTACAAATGTTCCTTGATTGTGATCACGCCGTAGATACGGTGTCTCCTCCGCCGCTAACAGGATGCTTGTCCTCAACTCCTACGATTTTTCTCTTTCCAGGAAGAACTATATGACGCTTTGGCTCGTCTTGTGATGGGTCCAATTGCTTACCCCCACCTTTCTTATCCGCCCCTTTCTTCGGTCTGCTAGCCATGTCCTTCACATAAAAAACTTGTGTGACAGCTTTGGCCAGGACGAACGGTTCATCTAGAAAGCCAATCTTGCTTAGGTCCACTAACGTCATTCCATAGTCCGCTTCAACTTTAACACCTCCTCCAGTCAGCTTCACCCATTGGCACTTGAACAGTGGGATCTTCAAAGGTCCGTACTCTAGTTCCCATATCTCCTCTATGATTCCATAGTATGAGTTTGTATTGCCATTGGTGTCTGTCGCGTCGATCCGGACACCACTGTTTTGGTTGGTACTTTTCTTGTCCTGGGCTCTTGTGTAAAATGTATACCCATTGATGTCGTATCCTTGGAATGTCAAGATCGTGCTCGATGGACCTCTAGCTACAAAAGCTAGCTGCGCATCAATGCCCTCGACACCCATAAGACGTCTTCGCAACCAATCGGCGAAAGTACTATTGTGCAGACGCTGAATGAAGGCCGCAGACTTTGTTGAGTTTTCGTCCCTGAGAATCTGCATGTGCTCCTTGATGTACGGAGCAACTAAGGTTGATTGTTGCAAAACTGTGAGGTGCGCTTTACGAAATGTCTCAACGTCCTTGATCACCATCGATCTTCTCCCTAGTGTGCCCTTTCCACCAAGTCTCCCCTCGTGATGGGATTCGGGCACACCAATCGGCATAAGATCGTCGACAAAGTCAACACAGAATTCAATGACCTCCTCCGTTTCGTATCCCTTAGCAATGCATCCTTCTGGACGAGAACGATTACGGACATACTTCTTTAGGACTGCAAAGAACCTCTCAAATGGGAACATGTTGTGTAGAAATACTGGACCCAATATACGAATCTCTTTGACGAGGTGAACCAATAGATGTGTCATGATATTGAAGAAGGATGGTGGAAATATCATCTCAAAGCTGACAAGACATTGCACCACATCATTCTGTAGCTGATCTAAGTGGTCTGGATTGATCACCTTCTGAGAAATTGCATTGAGGAATGCACATAGCTTCACAATGGCTTTCCGCACGTTAACTGGTAGCACACCCCTGAGTATGACGGGAAGCAGCTGTGTCATCAACACATGGCAGTCGTGAGACTTCAGGTTTGTGAACTTCTTCTCTTTCATATTTATTATTCCCTTAATATTGGAGGAGTAGCCAGACGGAACCTTGATACTGTTCAAGCATTCAAACATGCTTGCCTTCTCTTCTTTGCTGAGAGTGAAGCTGGCAGGACACAAGTACTTGCGTCCTTTGTCTCTCTTTTCTGGATGTAGATCAGTCCGTTGCTTCAATCATTTCAGATCCTGACGTGCTTCCAGTGTATCTTTTGGCTTCCCATAAGTACCCAGGAAGCTTATCAAGTTCACGCAAAGATTCTTCGTCAGATGCATCACATCAATCGCGTTACGGACCTCTAAACGTTGCCAATAAGGTAGCTCCCAAAAGATAGACTTCTTCTTCCACATCGCGGCACGACCATCCTCGCCCATCGGAGCAGCCTGGCTTCCGTCTCCCTTGCCAAACACCACGTGTAGGTCCTTCACCATATCAAATAGCTCTTCTCCACTCCGGTGTCTCGGCTTTGTACGGCGGTCAGCATTCCCGCCAAAATGCGCACATTTCTTTCGTAGCTCATGCTTCGCCGGAAGGAATCGACGGTGACCCATGTACACAACTTTACGACAATGTTTCAAATACATGCTTTCGGTTTCCTCTAAACAGTGAGTGCATGCTTTATATCCTTTGTTTGATTGTCCTGATAGGTTACTTAGTGCAGGCCAGTCGTTGATGCTTATGAAAAGCAGTGCTCGAAGGTCAAACTGCTCCTGCTTGTCCTCATCCCACACGCTAACACCTTCATTCTTCCACAGCTGCAAAAGTTCGTCAACCAATGGTCTTAGGTACACATCAATGTCGTTGCCAGGTTGCTTTGGGCCTTCGATGAGCACTGGCATCATAATGAACTTCCGCTTCATGCAGAGCCACGGGGGTAGGTTGTAGATACAAACAGTCACGGGCCAAGTGCTATGACTACTGCTCATTTCACCAAAAGGGTTCATGCCATCGGTACTTAAACCAAGTCTAACATTCCTCGCATCAGCATCAAACTCTGGGAATGCTCTGTCGATGTTCCTCCACTGGGATCCATCGGCGGGGTGTCTCAACATGCCATCCTGCTTACGTTCTTCTTTGTGCCAGCGCATCAGTTTGGCATGGTCTTTGTTCCTGAACAAACGCTTCAAATGGGGTATCAGAGGGAAATACCACATCACCTTCGCAGGGATTTTTTTTCTTAGAACGCTCTCCCCCAACATCACCAGGGTCGTCCCGCCTGATCTTGTATCGCGCGCAGGTGCAAACCGGACAACGATCCAAGTGTTCGTATTGTCCGCGATAGAGGATACAGTCATTAGGACACGCATGTATCTTCTGCACCTCCAAACCGAGAGGGCAAACAACACGTTTTGCTTGATACGTCGTCGATGGCAATGTGTTACCCTCTGGAAGAATCTTCTTTATGAGTTTCAGTAGCTCCTCGAAACCCTTATCAGTAACACCATTTGCTGCCTTCCACTGCAGAAGTTCAAGTGTGCTACCCAACTTCTTTAGCCCCTCTTTGCAATCTGGGTACAGGTCAGTCTTGTGGTCCTGCAACATGCGCTGTATCTTTTTCAGTTCCTTATCATTGCCGCAGTCTTTCTCGGCATCACGCAACATTTGCCCGAGCCCATCAGTAGGTTCATTTTCCTGAGCAACATCTTCCTGAGCATCGCCTTCCCGAGCAACCTCATCGGCATCACCCATTGCAGCATATGCAAAGGAACCGTAGTATTGAGCCAATAACGGAATGTCGTCATCGGCCTTGTCTTCTTCATCTTCATCCATTAGAATTCCTCTTTCACCGTGCTTCGTCCAAACAGAATAATTCCTCATGAAACCGTGCCTCATCAAATGCACTTGAAGACAACCTCTTTGTTTGTACGATTGTATATTTTTACAATGGGTGCATGGGCAGAACATGAAACCGGACGACGTCCTGTTAGCCTCGGCGGCATCGAGAAACGTCCTAAGGCCATCACGGAACGCCTGAGCGTGGGGGTCCCCGTACATCCATTGTCTATTCATCTGCATTATTAACCAATAACAAATATACAATACAATTTAAAGATAAAAAAATTAATATATAAATAAATACAAATTATAATATATATTCCATTATATAATAAAATTTCTAAAACTACATTACTATATTCATTAAATATAACATTACTATAAGCCTTATAAGATTTATAAGATTTATAAGATTTTCTATTAATTTATAAGATTTTCTAGCATTTTATATTGATTTTCTAGTAATTTATAAGATTTTCTATTAATTTATAAGATTTTCTATTAATTTATAAGATTTTCTAGCATTTTATATTAATTTTCTAGTAATTTATAAGATTTTCTATTAATTTATAAGATTTTCTAGCATTTTATATTGATTTTCTAGTAATTTATAAGATTTTCTAGTAATTTATAAGATTTTCTAGCATTTTATATTGATTTTCTAGTAATTTCTAAAACCACATTACTATAAGCCTTATAACTATTCACAAGTCATACAAAACAAAATACTAACTAGCTTGCCTTCTCTCTCCATTTAAAACACAACATGAACACTCTCTCCACCATGAACTCAAGCTCTCTCCTCTCTCTCCTCCAAGAACACAATCTCTCTCTAGCTAGCTTTACTTTGATTCACAAATCCCTCTATTTCTAAATCATAGAAGGATTACAAGCTAAATAAAACATTAGAGAATGAAAGAGTGTACCTTGTAGTGCTCCTTAGATGAGTAGATTCTTCACAAATTTTGAAAAAAATTTGGGCAGCACCTCCCCTCCCACGGCCGAGCAGCATGAACACAGTGCCTAAGTGTTCAGCTGGCTCGGGCGGGGGAGGAGGAAGCCCCTATATTCAAACACATTAGCACCGGGTCGTGGCAAGACCCGTGCTAATGTTCACCCTTTAGCACCGGGTGCAGCCACGACCCGGTGCTAAAGGCCTCGGGCACATTAGCACCGGGTCGTGGCTGCACCCGGTGCTAAAGGGTGACCATTAGCACCGGGTCTTGCCACGACCCGGTGCTAATGTGTCCGCCCTGACACACCTCCGCGCCGCCCCCGCTCCTAGCCGTTGGACCCGGTGCTGAAGCCCCATCAGCACCGGGTCCAAAAATGGCCGAGGCGGAGGAGGCGGGCGGATGTGAAGGATTCTGGTAGTGTTCGTCGGGTACAAATATGAAACAGAACCTTAAAGAGACCATTGTTTTGAACTTTAATGGAACACAGATCAAACCATGGCACATCTCTGTCGATTTGTACAAGGCGATCAGCAGCCAAGGAATCAAACAGACATGCATGCCCCAACCCAACCGTGCACCACTTAAAAGCAATGATTGGGTCGAACCTGCTTAGTCAATTCAATCAGCCAGTCTGGAAGTGGATGGTTCACAACGAGACAAGCCGGAAAAGATGCGACCGATTTATACTTAAACATCGTCCTTGAACACGATTACACGGGCGATTAAATTCATTGAATAATAATTGAAAAAAATATTTAAGTAGCATCTAACCTATTAAGTTAATCAGGATCCCCGGACTGCGCGGCCATGAGTGACAACGTCGAGGGACAAACCGTCCAAATCGAAGAACCAGCACGATCATCGCCTACCTAGCAGCAACCTAAAACTTGTCCCTTTGCTGATTAACACATAAAATATACACACGCACCTACTTGATTTCAAATGTAGATTTGGTCTCGACAATAATTCTACTTTTGTGATTACACAGAACATGCGCACAAATTGCTATATATCCTAAGCAATTTCTTTTCGTTTGTATATATATTGCCTTTTGTAATCGATTTTTATTATTATTTCAAGTTTTCAACAATTTCTGGAATGTACTCATCATCATCAATTGGTTGTTGCTTATATATGGTGCTAGATGGAGCAGGACAGTAACCAACATTTATATGCCGTGTACAAAGTTCATTAAAGGTTGCGTGATTTTTTTTTCACACGTACACCTAGGACAAGTGCCAAACTCCTTTAATTTGTATGTTTGTCTTAAACGTCCGCCAAATTGGCGTATGCATGGATTAATTCGGAGATAATAATTAATTAATAAAAGGATATATAGCATATATGTAACGTATAGTACATACTACCTAAGACGAGACAGACCAGGAGTGGCTATATAGCTAAGCTAGTACAACATTGAAATATATTATATATAGTGTTCCAAATTGCTGGACTAAGTAGTAGCTGCGTAATTATGCTTGTGATATATGCTTGGCTTTATTATGTTTGCTTATTGTCGTGTACAGAAGGAGCACGTATGATCGCTTTTGGTGTGGCACGGAGCCGTCGCGATCTTTAATCTGGTGCTAGAAAATGTTTAATCTAACCACGCGGCTCCAAAGCTTGTCGGAAGAACATGCACGAGTGGAATCTTTTGCCAAAAAGTGTACATATATACTATAACTTAATTTCAACTAATTAAATCTGACGTTTGGGTTACACCGCGAGGAACAAATCTTTTGTTAAAGAGAAGCTAGCTCATACATGCATACATATATAACATGCTGTTCTGACCCTGTCACATTGCCTTTGGCCCTTGTTTTGGGACACCTGTTTAGAGCTTTATTTCTTGTAGTACTGTACGTAGGTACAAAAAAAAGTGTCTGAACCTGCGTCTTAACGGACCCATATCATCATCGCCGTATCCGTCTTCCATTCTACTGAACTCAAATCTGACATTCGATCCATATACATGCATATGCCCAAGTCCGAGACTTATGACACTTGATTTTTAACCATTAAAATTGGCTGTTGTTTAATTCTATTCTCTGTGAAACAAATTATTATTTATTAAGGGCTTCATCTGGGGCGTATGGAAAGGAATCCTATCCCTTCCAGTTTATATAGAGATCGAGATGACTTATGTGAAATGCTAAAAAAATGTTAATGTCCTAATAACACTCAAGCGGATCTAACTTTTTACATCTTTTGAACCTTTGGGAAACTAGTTTGAAATCACATATGGAACTTAATTGATTTAAATTTTGAAGCAGCAAGGTTCAAGCACATACTGTTTGAAATGAGTTCTCTCTCCAACATTAAGATATCGCGGTTACAGCGGTTTGTACAACACCTGAATACCAGGTGCACTGTTAGAATAATTAATTAACAAATAAAATACTCTCACTAGTAGAAAATGGGCTATTAGTCCCGGAGGCAAAGGGGCTTTAGTCCCGATTTTGCAACCTGGACATTTATCCCGGTAACACTGATCGGAACTAAAGGTGCTCCGTTGCACCAGCTGGCGGCGCCCGCCCCTTTAGTTCCGATCAGTAACACCGACAGGGACTAAAGGGGCGGGCCCCTGTTGGCGCTGCGCATTCTCCTTTTCCCTTTTGTTTTCTTTTATATGATGTACGTTTTCTCTTTTATTTCTGTTTTTATTTACTAATCCACCTACGTATTGAACACAACTATTATACGTCCATATATATTGCAGATACTATACTATACATAATTACATATATAATTACCATACAAGTAAAACTTATATAAATATATATATAATTTACAAAATGAGGTGAAACTTATATATATTATTACAAAATGTTTCGGAGGACAACACTAAAAGTAGTCTTGGTCACATTGGCTAATGTTATCCAATTGTAGTCCATTCCAATAGAATGTTACAGTGCAAAGGGCAACCTCGTTGTAAAGAAATCCGCAAAGAGCCTCTTGAATAGCATGGAGCCTTTCAGCCTCAATTAGCTTACCTCTCATCCACATTATCTAAGAAAATATTATGAAACTCGAATAAGTATTTTATTTTTCTAAAAGATATGAATGTATGAACAACGTCATAAAAATAATAGAAAACTAAAATGTATTAGTTGTATATACGTACCTTTTGTTTTCATTGTCTAGGTGTGAGAGCTTCATCTGCAAAGCTATGCATGAATTCACACACATAGTATCTGTCGGGGACGGCCATAAGGGGTCCCCTAACCTAAGGGATAATCACCCCTGAAAAATGCAAACAAACCACTGCCAAATCTCCACAAACCAGAAAGAGTCTAAGGGCACAAAGCCCACGGCCTATCACGGGCTAACGACCCACTCGAGGCCCTTCGTAAAGGCCCCGATGCGCGCATCCCATCTCCGCCTCGATCGAGGGTGCCGGACCCCCCTCGAGCGAATGACAAACTCCGCCTCGATCGAGGCCTCCGTGATCGAGCCCTCATGCGACCCTCGATTCGAGAAACTCCGCCTCGCTCGAGGCTACCCCTCAACCAATGGGTGCGCGCTCGTCTGCTCTGCTGAGAGGCACATTCAATGCCCTGCGCTGCCGCAGGATGCCGAAGTCAAAAGGTAAATCACGGGCCATCCCGCACAGACGATAGTGACCTGGATCGTGTCCGCCAACTCCGGTCACTGTGCAGCCATCACCAACACTGTGCCGGCCTGCGAGGCCTTGTGCAGTCCTGTGCTGCCAACTCCCGTGCTCCTGTGCTGCCAACCCCGTACTAACCCCATGACGAAGCCCTCGATAAGGCATGGGAGAACCCTCGAATGGGTGTACGGGCGATGACTGGGCACGAAAGTCGGTCAGCGCGGCCCCTCGAAGTCACCCCGGGACAGGCATAGGGACATGTACTTTCTATAGGAACCACCACACCGCCCACTGGAGCTGGAGGACACCCCCGATTCGCGTCGGGCAAAAGGATCCGTAAGGACGATAGCCACACCCGGCGCCATGCTCTCCAGTGCCCAATAACTGTAGACTCGACTGTGCAACGCGCATGTCTCTGCCCCTCCTTGAACTATAAAAGGAGGAGGTAGACTCCCGGCCATAGGCCGACGCATCTGACGACGCATCCAAAAAACCAACGCATCCGCTAACCCAACACATCTGCATCCCCTGATATTGGCACTTACCTCAATCAACCGTAGCCACTTGGGACTTGGACGCCTCACCTCCTCTCCCACCTTGCTTGTAAACCCCTGCTACGAGCAACCTGATGCAAGATAATATAGTGCACGCACACCCTTTGCTGGACGTACGGCCCCATGGCCGGAACCAGGATACGCCTTGTGTCATTGTGTTAGCCTTCGCATCAACCATCGAGAGACAGTACGCAGCGCATTCTTTCTAGTTAGTGTCGGGCGACCAATCTGAACACCGATAGTGGCGCGCTAGGTAGGGGAGCGCTGTGATCATTCTCGTTATCCACTATCTCTCTCAATGGTGATCCACACCGAGCATAATGACCGATTCCCTATGGGAGTCTCGGACCCATTTCCGGCCGGATACAAGATCCAGTTCGGAAGCCTGGAGTTTGAGGCGACCGACAATGGCTACCTCATGCGGCTCCTTTCAAGGAACGCAAGGGTGGAGGCTTCAGTGCCGCCCCCACCATCACCCCGACGTAGGAGGCGTTCGGGCCAGCGCGCGCAATGAACGCGCGCGGAGCGACGCGGAGCGGCTCATGCATGCTCCCCCGAGCGGGTCAGAGCTTACGAGTCGCAGCCTGCTGCTGCAATGGGGGAGGCTGCGCCTTCACCAACAAACCTGACAACAAGTCCCCTCGGGGAGAGCACGGCCACACCGTCGCGATTCCCCTATGGGGTGCACGCCACCGCCACGACCTACTCCTCGTCGGTCAGCACGAACATGGGCGCGTATGAGGATCTGCCGGGACATCACTTGATCTTGATCCGCAACCTCATCGTGACCTCGCCCGACGATCCATACCCTGACTCCGACAGCGAGGTGCACGTGCGCGGTCAGGAGATCCCGGTGTGGGACTACTCCGGGCTCCATGATCGTGAGGCTTTTTTGTCGTTTCAGGTCGCGGTGAACTACTGCCTCACCTGCTCCGATGACTCCAGCGAGGGGGATTATGACCCCACGAGTGAGTGCTTCGTCGTCGCTCTAACGGGGACTGAAGACGAGGGCGATGGAGCAGGCGACGCGGCAGGGCGCGTCGACCACGCGGCAAACTCACAGGCGGCGGCGCCGCCAAACAACACCGTGCTCGCACAGGCACAACTCCCAGGTCTGAGAGATGGAAGCTAAGCTCGAGGAAGAGCGCCAACAGGTGCAGAGGCTGCAAGCCACACTTGAGGCGGGACACCCTGAGCGTGGTGCCCGTGCCAGAGAGGCGGGACATGTTGCTCGGGCCCGCATCGATGCTGGCGACGACATGGAGGATCCACTGCCATTAGCAAGGGCTAGCCAGAAGCTCATCACTGTGGCAACTTTGATTCGGGCCATGCCCGAACCCTCGACGCTTGAGGTCCGCAACCTACACCGCGAGGTGCAGCTCCTCATCGAGCAGGCTGCTGTGCAGCAAGCCGAGAGCTCCGTGTCCCAAATGTGCCATTTGACCAGCACGAGGGTCAAAGGGAGCATGCAGGACCAGGAGGAGTCGGTTCGAACCCCACCTGGGGGCAAAGCGGTGCCGGCTCAACCAACGAGCAAAGGGAAAGTGCCCTCAATTCACAATCATGTCCAGAAGAAGCCCGTGAAAGAGCGGATTCTGGACACACGCGACGCCGGCAACGGCGACACCCGCGACATCCTGAACAATAAGAAATAAGATGCAATGGTGACCCATGGCTACCACCCTCAACGTGAAGGCCGCTACAACAGCCGGGAGGATAGGAGCCCAACGTCGGAACCCCCAGGGACCTGCATGTTCAGTCGGGAGATCCGCGCAGCTCCGATTCTCCCGCGCTTCCAACAGCCCATAACCATCACCATGTACTCAGGGGAGACGAACCCCAAAGTTTGGCTCAACGACTATCGCCTGGCCTGCCTGCTAGGCGGCGCAACCGATGATGCCATGATCATCCACAACCTGCCACTTCATCTTGCGAACTCCGCGCAGATATGGCTCGACGGCGGCAACCGCGGCATCGTCGTTGAGGCCTTTGGTGACAACATAGCCCGCAGCCAACGCCTCCAGTTCGACAACAAAGTGTGTCGATATCACGCCGAGGATCTTATGAACTCCAAGGCGAAGGGCACCCATTAGGCGCCTGGTGACGCAGCCTCCCAAAGACCTTAGGCGACTGACCACCGAGCTGCCCGATGGGGTCTCCTCCCCCTCGAGCTCCTTGCACGTGGCGACAGCGACACCCTCCATGTTCTTGAGGTTCTCCTGAGCCCTCGAGCACGCGACTTGGAGGGACTCTGTTGCCGCCGACATGTCCGCCATGGTCTTCCGCAGCTCTAAAACACGAAGAAATGTCAAGATAAGTCCCGACAAACACAAGATAGGCAAAGATACCGATGATTGCGACTTACCTTCAGTTCACTCCTTTTCCTTCGCTAGCAGCACCTACGCAGCGCTGGCCTCCTGCAGGAGCGCAGACATCGAGGCCCCCCTCTCCTCGGCGGAGAACTGCAGCGTTTCGACGGCGATGTGCCCCTCCACCAGAGCCCCGGTTAGCAGCCCAATTGTTGCATCCCTTTGCTAAAGCAGGGACCTCACCTCAGTATGCGTCATGCGCTCCTGCTGGAGCTGGCCCTCCACCGCCGCTAGCGCCTCGACCTTCTCCTCGAGCGTGACGCCCAGCCGTGAGACATCCTTGGCCTTCTGCTCCGCCAAGGCCCTTTGGGCATCGCCCGCCTCCTCTACGTGGGCCAAGGCCTCCCTGCGCTAGCGACCTTCGGCCCACAGTTCGTCCATGATGGCACGGAGCCTCTCTACCTCCGAGTGCATGTCGATATTTTCCTGCCCAAGCCGATGCATGTCGGCGTGTAGATCGGGCATGTAGGAGACCTTCTTTCCCTCCATCTCCCTCAGTTGCCACCAATAAGAAGATGCAAGATAAGACACGCGCACGAGCGCGAGAACCAAGAAAATTAGGGGCAAGCTGGCCTACCCTGTGGACCGCGAGTCCTCTAGACCTGTGGAGCTCGAGGGCAGAGAGGATGGTGATTTACAAGGCGGAGCCGACCTGTTGGTACTCCTGCCATAACTCCCTCTCCACCTCCGCGTCATCCAGTAGAGTTGGGGGGACCCCAGGCTGGTCGAGTCCCTAGTCGCTCGACGCATCGGGACGCTCTGAGGCCCCGGCCGGGAACGGCGTCACCACGATGGCTCCTTCAATGTCCCCAAACCCGGCCGAATCGGGAGGGGGACGACCATAGCATCCACCTCGGCGGTGGCCACCAATGCCGGTATTGCGGTTTGACTACCACCCCCGCTCTCGAGGGATGGGGCCGCGTCCTCGGGGCGATCTAGGAGTGCCACGGCCATAGCCTCGAGCTCCGGTGCCGCCGCCTCCGCCTCGCGACCATCGCCCCCACCATCCGCTGTCTGGGCCGCGTCCCCAGCGCGGTCTGGGATCCCCCGGCCCGCGGCGTCACCCGTGACCGCGAGCACCACATCCTCCGTGCGGCTCACGACCTCTGCTCCCTCGATGCCTCCTACGCGGAGCCCCTACCTCACCCGCTCCGCTCCTTGCACCTGCGCCGCCTGGTATCTTGCGAAGACCGCCTCCACCGAGCGAGGCGTTCTAGCCAAGGGCTGCGCCGCCGCATGTGGCGAGGCGCGCGCTCCCGACTTGAGCGCCTTGGCAGGCGCAAGCACAAGGGGAGAAGGCGCCGTGACCCGGCTGAGAGGGACAATGAAATTGGAGATCCACAAAAAGAAACCACAAATCAAATGATGATCGGGATTGGAACGAGCCTTACCGCGTGATTCCCCTCAATTTACGTTTCCTTGATCCGCCGGGGGGCTGTGCACCCCTCGAGCCGAACCCCTCGATGACGCCGATCCGCTGAGGGATGTTGTGCCTGATCGACCCGCTCCGCCGAAGGCGCCAGCTTATCGAGGGTTGCCTCGCTCACCGCCGACGCGGGCGCGACCCAGATCTGTGCCTCCGCAGGCGCGGACTCCTCTTCCATCACAGCAGGCAATGGAGGCGCCATGAGTTCCTCGGATGAGTCATCGTCGTCGGGCTCGGGTGTGCTCTCTGGAGTCATCAGCGGGGAGAGACCCTCCCTCGCCCGCTTCCGGATCTCCTTCTCGTGCGCCTCATTCCTCCGCTGCTTCCGCTCCCACCTCTACTTCTCGGCGTCCTTCTGCACTTTTTGCCTCTCAGCAAAAAGGCAGTTCACCTTGCGAGTCTCAAGGAGCGGGGAAGTCGATCGGTACCCCTTGCGGGACAGCCCCTGATATCGCAACGAGGATCAAAAAGGGGATCGATAACAAATCGAATCGGATTGATGCAACAGGAAGCAAGCACTTACAAATTGGAGATAGCCCTCCTCGGGACGAATCTTGAGGGACCTCAAGGCGGCATCGGAGTAGTCCATCTTGGAGCACTCCAATGCGCGCCTCGCCCTATGGCCAGCGTGCCCATGGCCGAGCAGCTCCTCCATCATCCGCGAGCCCTCGAAGGGCACTCCCGGCTTCAACTCATAGATGGGGAGACTCCTCTGCATGTGTGGGACCACCCTCTGCCTGTGGAAGTTGGCGATGACGGCCGCCGCGGTCAGCCCCTCCCTCGCCAGGGAACGAAGCGCGTCGGTGAAGACGAAGAGCTTGGCCTGGCGCTCAGGCGGGGACACGCCATGTGACCAAGAGATCTGCTTCTCGCACAACACCTTGTTGTTATACGCTGGGAGCCTGCCGCCATCATTGCGCAGGTAAAACCACCCCTTATCCTAGTCATGGTTGTTGGACGTCATGGTGCGGGGGATGTAGAGGTTCCTCCTGTTCTCGCGAGCATGGATGGTGAGGCCACCGATGCGGACGGGCCTCCGCACCCCTTCGCCTCACCAACGGTCATGTGGAGCTCACCCCAAAAGAGGTGAATTCACAGCTCCTAGTGCGCCTTGATCCCCAAGTAACCCTTGCAGACGGCGACGAAGACCGCCGCCTGCGAGATTGCGTTGGGGACGAAGTTGTGGAGCTCTACCTTGTAATAGTGGCACAACGCGCGGATGAACCACCCCGCGAGGGCGCCGAACCCCCGCTCATGCAGACGCGCCAAGCTGACGACGTAGCCCGGCGGGGGATTCGACTCCCTGTACAACGCCGGCGGGGCGATCCACTCCGGCTTCTCTTGTGTTGCGATCTTTGGCAGCAATCCGGCCTCCGTGAGCCCCCCAAGGTAGTGCGCGTCTGCGGTGGATGGACTCTATGACGCGGGGTCCCTCAGCTCAACCATGGTCGTGGAGGAAAGGGGATGGAGCAAGGCTCAACGGCGCGCTCGTACGCGGACTCCTTCCTCGCGACAGAGCTTAAGGGAGCGAGGAAAGGCAAGGCGGTGTTGGCGAATGGCTAAGTTAAGGCGAACGACCTCCCCGGGTTCACTGTTTTATAGACAGACACAATAAATGTGGTGGGTGCCGCCGTCATTGACAACTGGGCCCCATCTATGGGTAAAACCAATGCGCGCGTAATTCATGGTGGCACTATAGCATGTCTCTTCAAACCGCCCACCGCATGCGTCATTTTCGCCTAAAAAGGTGCACCCGCTCTGCCTGCCCCAGGCCACATCAGCCACGACCGCGTGTGTGACTCGGTCATGCCGAAGACCAAGCGAAGATATCCCCCCTGGGAGTACCTTCCAAGGTAAGGCACCTCCTCTCGAGGCCCTACTAATCAGGGGTTCGAAGCATGGCCCATCGAGGGTTCGATAGGTGCCCCAGATCGACAGAGTCAGGGACAACCGGGGCGTGCTTAATCGAGCCTATCCTCGAATGCGGAGTTCGGGGGCACCCTGTGTTGTGTTCAAGGCCAGACAAAGGCAGCTAGATCGAGGGATCCCAATGAGGGAGAGCAACGAGCCCTCGACCCCTATCGAATTGGGTCGAGCCCTGCCTAGCAAACCTTTGCGAGCGTTTTCATGAGACATGTCTCTGGACCACTGTGCCGACCCTTATCGAACGGGGCACGGATGTCCACTTGAACCACCCGTTAATAGCTCACCGAAGCATCCATGACTCATGGCCAGCTCATGGGCAGCATGGACTGCGTCACCCTTCCTCCCTGCGGAAGGGAGATGAGGGTCGTAACACGAAGTCGAGGGTTTCCCCTGATCGACCCTACTCGGGCCAGGTCTCAGGGGCCCATCGCACCACGGTCATACCCTTTGAACAGATCGCACGATCGCCTGATTGTGAGATCCCATACCGGGTCCACCCCCTTGAATGCTTAAGAAAACTCTCTAGAGAATGGACTGGATGGGCGTGACGTTGCCTCGCCAGCATAGATCACCGATGCCGGCTGAAAAAATGCGCTAGCACGCCTCCCACAGAAATCCTCACGTGTTCGAAGGAGAAACCCCATAACAGAGCGCCCAAGACATAGCTGCAGGAACGCAAGCCTTTGCAGGACTGATCCTCATCCAGCCAAGGCTCGGGGGCTATTGTTGGGGATGGCCATAAGGGGTCCCCTAACCTAAGGGATAAACATCCTTGAAAAACACAAACAAACCACTGCCAAATCTCCACAAACCAGAAAGAGTCTAAGGGCACAAAGCCCACGGCCCATCACGGGCTAATAGCCCACTTGAGGCCCTTCGTAAAGGCCCCGATGCGCGCACCCCAACTCCGCCTCGATCGAGGGTGGCAGACCTCCCTCGAGCGAATGGCAAACTCTGCCTCGATCGAGGCCTCCTTGGTCGAGCCCCCACGCGGCCCTCGATTCAAGAATCTCCGCCTATCTCGAGGCTACCCCTCAACCAACAGGCGTGCACCCGTCTGTGTTGGCACTTCTTACGATCCAATATCAGAATTTAGAATCCTGGTACTGGGGTAAGGAGTGTTTCAGTGGTTTTCCTTATGGCTTAGTAAAATATAGAAATATTCTGCAAGCGCACAGAATCACCGCTGTAGCACTTCACCTGGGAGTATTCCGAGGTATCGTAATTTATATTTCCGTAGGGAAGCTTTGGCAAGATTACTAGTGAACAGATATTCGAGACTATCAGAGAAGGGTACACGACTAGACAAGACAGGGGATAACGGTATTGGATAGGAGTGGATATACCAGACACACAGCTCAAGGGATACTCAGGTAAGAGAGAGAAGAGATAGATAGCTGGGAGGACAACGAGAAGAGATAGAGGACTCCTGGATTCTTTATCTACCTATGTCACTCTAGCTTAGAGATACAGCGGCTACAGAGCTAGCACTAGGAGA
The DNA here is from genome assembly GCA_033239725.1 of Echinochloa phyllopogon. NCBI lineage: Eukaryota > Viridiplantae > Streptophyta > Magnoliopsida > Poales > Poaceae > Echinochloa > Echinochloa phyllopogon. Next base: position 12,146,916 of record BTCW01000015.1, on the reverse strand, counting down.
TCTGGGATAACTCTAATGTCTTAGCATCGGGACAAGGGAACCGGTGAACACACAGAAAGGGATGAGAAGGGGTGCCACTATTTCCCAACTGGGGAATCCTACAGACCGGAACTAACGTGATGGGCTACGAAGACCGAAAGGGCTGTCACCACCTCCCGGCTACCACCTCCGTTGCGACGGGAATAAACTAAGGCCACCGACTAGTCTAGGAACCACTCCTACACTAGGCAATGACTACTTACTCTGCTAGCAAGAGCAAGCAACCTTGTCAATACTCTTGGTGACAATTCACCTCCAGTATCAAGCAAGATCGAAGAACCAGCCAAGACAAAGACTTAAACAAGACTACAAGCACTAGAACTATAACTGACTATAGTCTAAACAAGATATATTTGCAACTAGGATAAAGTAGAAGCAAGATATAAATGACAAAGGCAAAGTGATAAAGTTAAGTATATTGATAACTCAATGTCTTGCAAAAAGGAAAAGTAAAAGATACAAGAGCTTATACCAGAGCTTTTGAAGATGACTCCGGAACCTCCGAGGCAAAGCTCGACTCAACTCTAACTCCCAACTAAACTATCCTAACTCTACTAGAATGAAAGTGGAAATGAGCTCCTTGGCTTGGTGTGTGTTTACAAGTGAAAGTGACCCTCTATTTATAGTTGCACAGGTCGGTTTGGGGCTGAGTAGTTGCCAAGGCATCCAGGGAATATTCCTCCCTTGATTCGGGCGAGGAGAGGCGGTTCGGCCGAACCAGGGGGTTCGACCAAACGTAGGATCCACTGACCTGGCCACCAAGGGCCAGGATGCACCCCTGGGAGGCGGTTGCCAGCCTGGGGGCGGTTCGGCCGAACCTGGCCCTTCGGCCGAACTGGGCTGGAGGCCCAGGCCTGCTTCCCCACGCCGCCTTTGCCCTGTGGACCCTCTGGGCTGCCTCCTGCTGGTTGGTTTCGTGTTGATTTGGCCCAGGATGACGTGTTGGTGCTCCGGGATGAGTTGTCGGTCGTCCATGTGGCGTGTACTTGTTGTCGCTTGGTCATCGTCGATGTGGACGGCCTCCGGTGGCTTGTACGGCTAAGGGGGGTAACCGGCCGAACGGGGACGTTCGGCTGATTCGGTCATTTTCGGCCCCAATAGCGCGTATTTGTCGTAGTTGTACCTGCACAAGTGACACTCACCAAAACTCGTGGAACTTTATTAGAAATAAAACCTAACTACATGGAATGTTGCATATAACCTCATTTATTCCCGAGTATTGGTGGTTGGATTTAGGCTGTAACGACCGCCAACAAGCTCCCCCAAGCTTAGCTCTTTGCTCGTCCTCGAGCAAAGATATAAACTTAGGCTCGGTGGATTAGGAGTTGCTACAATGTCATTTCTTTTGCAGGTAACTTTATAAAAAACTAGTCCTCAAAAATACTTGAATCATAGGCAAAGTTTCAAATCACCTTTTTATCTATGGGGCTTATAGCAATCTCCTCATCTTGGGCGGTTGAAAGGATGAACAGTTTAAATTCAGTTTTATTCCACTCTACTCTGTTCAGGATCCCATCTCGGAATTTTTCACAAGTTTTGAAAACTACAAATTGTTCCTCATTGGCACACTCAATCACTCAAGTGTATTTGAATCCTCACCAAAGGCTTGTGCCTTCTTTTTCATCCTAACATCTAATATGGCTTTTTGTGTGGCTCAGGGACAAAGGATGAAGGCATGCATGCATCTTATATTTTGCTAAGTCAAAGACCGGATCTCAGAGGAGACAAATCACATCTTAAGGTCGAGACGTGCAAGTGTGTGGATATGAATGGAGTGAAATATGGTGGAATGGTGGAATGGAATATGGTGGAATGGTAGAATGGAATATGATGGAACTCCTTGGATGAATTTCCCTCTCCTTGATTTATTTTCGAGAACATGGGCTATCTTTTATTCTTATATTTTGCCATGCCACTTGGCATGCTTTTCTTTTTCTCCTTCTCTTTGCCATGCTCTTTGGCATGCTTTTCTTTTTCTCTTATTTTTGCCATGCTTCTTTGGCATGCTTTTCTTTTTGCATAGCCCATGTCTCTATCAAGAATATTTGTAGAGGGAAATCATAAAACATGGAGCATTTATTTTTGTGGATGGATGATGGAAAATGTTTGCTAACTCCCAGTGTAGGAATTGCAAGTGAGAGGTGGTGTGTGTACGTGGGTCTCGATCTTTAAGAATATGAAAGCTTCACTCAAAGGTCACAACAATTTGACAAAGCTCACTAAGATAACAGGCAGCATATGAGTAGAAATTTTCAACTAAGCTTATCATATGGCTCTAGTAGGTATTTTGACCAATGAGGAACTTGTTTCATTTTGAAAGCATAAATTTCTGAGATTTTCTCCGTACTAAAAGCAGAATAGAATTTTAACCAAATTCTCACTATATCAATCCCCACAACAACTTAGACTTGGAATAAAGCATGTGCTCCCACAAGGTTTTCAGGATCATTTTTACTCATGCCAAATAACTCAAGCACAATCTAGCAACTAGTTGAAGCAAAGTACTTGCAAAATTAATGACAGAGCAACTATTCATCATCTCCAAGGTGAGAGGCATATGATTCATTCCATGCATAGTTGGCAGTTATTTTATTCAAGGGAAATATTGTTTAAGGGAAATATTTTTGGTGTTTTCATTTTTTTTAAATGCAAACTATCATGAAGGGAAATGAAAGGGAAATTAAATGATCAAAGTGCTAGAAAAATCGGGACATACCTGGTTGTGACGAACCGGATCCTCAACGACGAGAATCTGACTCCCTATACCCTCGAGATAGTCCCAGGAATAGCAGCTATCTCGTACAAAACTCATCTCAGTCGAATATCACATCCATACAACGATAAAAGATCCAATACATGACATATATATATAAAACATAGCGTCTGGTACAAGCCCTCTGGGCTAAATCGACAATAAGAAACATCTGCGCAGCGGTAGCTAGATCAACAGGGTCCACTCCTCCACAGGCATCCTTGAGCGTAGCGCACACCCTTCAATCGTACCACCCGTCCTGGTTGAACTCGTGGTCGGGGTCTTCACCTGAGAACCCAAAGTCTGTCCCCAAGGAAATGGGACAGGTCCACGTCACCAACCACAATATGAAGCAAGCTTTAAAGTGGCCTATTCTAGGGTATAGAAATAATCAAGGTTTGAGCCATGGTTTCCTTAAGCAAGCAGCAGCAATAACCCAAATTCATTTCATCACCAACTCCTTCTCTCACACACACATCCACTCCCAAAACCACCTGTCAGCCTCACATTCCCATCGGGCTCGTCCTGCCACGGCAGGTTCCCGCAAACATCATCCACCAACACCTTTCGCTCACTAGCCGACTCGGTGAGCTCCCTCCCCACCTTGTCTCATAAAGGGATGTGAAACATTCCCACCGGGGCCAGTCGGGGGCCGTGGTAAATCAGGGAGATTACGCCGCAACGAATCCCCCTACACATAACAAGCTCGATCCTCCTACAGTCTCGGCGCCGCACTAGAGTAGGCTTGCTGGAACCCTCCCCATACTGGGTAGATGGTGAGCACGGTATTCCCACATCCAAAGTTGGAACTCGACTCGGTCCTTAATTGTCGGTAAAGCGAGTATCAGCGTCATAAGCGATCCGCCGCAACGGTCCGCAATCGGCACCCATAACAGGTATTGCCGCCCAAACTCCTCAAATAACCCAGTATCCAATAACCATGTACCCGTAACAGGTACCCCATAGGGACTGCCCGAGTGCAGTCCCCCAGCACCTCGATCAAACGATCGAGTTGTTATTACTCGCTTACACCGTCTAGCTGCACTACTCCTCCCATACCACCCACAACTCACGCCAAGAGGATCAAATCACAACCATCCCAACACATGCATAGCATAGCATATTTCATAAAGTGAGTAGTAGGTAGCAAGGTAACAGGATAATAACAAAGGCAGTGCAGGTTATCATGCGAGTAAAGTAAAGCGCTAGCATACTAGTTGCATGTCTAATAGGTATTTCAGAGAATGGCTGGGCGTGAACCTGGGCAAAAGTCTTCGTCTTCGTCAAAGCAGTTGTCGTAGAGGTCCGGCTCCTCCTGACTCTCCGGAGCTCCTAAGGTTGCGTAAAAATAAAATAAGGCGGGACTACTAGCAAAGAAACTCCAAATCAGCGAAGAGAGAAGACCCAAATAACACCAAACTCTACACTAACGTGTAGATCATGTTTTTAGAAAAATATAGAAACTGGTTTCATATTTTTCTGAGCTACGGTTGATTTATTATTAATTTTTGAAGTTTAAATCATTTTCTGAAAATATTAAATAATTTCCGAAAAAGAAAAACAGATAAAAATTAGCCTGCTGACGTCATCATGACGTCATGCTGACGTCAGAAGTGGGGTCAGCCTTGGATGACGTCAGCAGTGGGCCCTGCTGACGTCACCGTTGACTGGTCAACGGTCAACGGGTCAACGGTCAACGGTCAACGGTCAGCTCTTGTCAGTGGGCCCCATACGTCAGCGCACTTAAAAGAAAAAGAAAAGATTAAACGATGGCTGGGCTGGAATTGGGCCGAATGTGACTGGGCCGGAAAAGTTCAAGGGTGCAAACCACACTTAATCGTGAACTTTAGGCCCACGAAGGGGCACTGCTGGATCTGGCTCTGGTGGACTCGGTCCACCGTGAACCGTGAGTGCGGTTCACGTGAGCCGGGTGTATGGGATCAGGTGTGGCCGACTCGGGATCGTCAGCGGCTTCGCGTGTGGCGTGCGGGTGTGGTCGCGCATGTGGCCACGCCACGGCGCGACGCGAACGCGCGCGCGGCGCTCACTAGAGCACACCGGCGGCGATGGTCGGCGGCGGATCTCGCCGGAAATGGCTCGGCAAGGCTCAAGATGCGGTGCTAGGGCTCGGCTAGGGTTTGGTGGTCATGAACGGCAAGAAAAAGGCCACGATTTGGCTGGGCTTTGGGCCTCCCGACGCGAACGGCGGCGAGGCGGCCATGGCGTCACGGCGGCCGGCGGCGCGCGGGTGGAAGCTCGGCTCGAACGGCTCGGCTAAGGGCGTTTTGCGCGCGCGCAGTCCTCAGCAACTGCTGGGACGCGGCTAGGTACGCGTGCGCGGGCACGTGGTCACCCACGGCCGCGACACGGCCTCGGTGTTCGCGCGCGGCGAGCGGAGCTCGGCCGCGGCGGCCTCGGCTGCAGGGCGGTCGACGGCGGGTTGCGGGCTAGGCTGCTACGGCTCGACGGGATCCTGCACATGTTCGTGGCCACGACTCGAAGGTCGGGTCCCAGAGGAAAGGGCTAGCACAGCGGTGGCGGCGGCGATTGGCCGGAACGGAGGAAGAAAGGGGGGGTCGACGACGACGGCTCACCTCGGGTCACGTAGGCGTACGCTGCAGCTCGGGGTAGACTCGCGGTACGCCGGCGGTGCTCGTGCTCCTCTTCTCGCTCCCTGGTTCGGCCTGGTGTCGGCGGTCCCACGTGCGGCGGCGCTCCGGTCTTCGGCGGCGGCGCGGGCAAGACGATGGGCTCACGCTCCTTGCTCCTGCTCCCGCTCAATCCCTTCCCCACCTCTTCTCCCACCTCTCACCCCTCGCGAATTGGATTGGGACGAACCCCAAAGGGGCGGCACGGCTTGGGGAGGAAGAAGGGCCAGCAGCGGCTTTATAGGGGATGGCGCTAGGGTTTTTGCGGCACGGACGACGAGATGAGGGTTGTGGGCGGCCTCGGACACGCGTCCGCATCGCATCGGGCCGCACGGGGTTGATGGGACAGGCTCGGGTGCTCACGGGCAGCGCGGCTGTTGGCGGTCGTTACAGCCCAAATCTGACCACCAATACTCGGGAATAAATAAGGTTATATGCAACATTCCATGTACTTAGGTTTTATTTCTAATAAAGTTCCACGAGTTTTGGTGAGTGTCACTTGTGCAGGTACAACTACGACAAATATGTGCTATTGGGGCTGGAAATGACCAAATCGGCCGAACGACTACGTTCGGCCGGTTACCCCCCTTAGCCGAGCAGACCACCGGGAGTCGTCCACGTCAACAATGACCAAGCGAACACATCACACGACACGTGGGTGACCGCCAACTCATCCTGGACCATGCCACGTCATTCTGGGCCAGATCCACACGAAGTCATTCATCAGGAGGAAGCCCAGGGGGTCCAGGCAGCAGAGGCGGTGCTGGGGAGGCCGGCCACGGGCCAGGCCCAGTTCGGCCGAACTGGGCCCTTCGGCCGAACCGCCCCCAGCTGGGAACCGACACCAGGGAGCAAATCCTGACCATGGGAAGCAAAGTCGGCGGATCCTCTGGTTCGGGCGAACTGGGGAGTTCGGCCGAACTGACCTGTTCGGCCGAACCGCCTCCCCTCGCCCGAAATCCCAGGGGGTACCCCCCTGGCTCCCTTGGCCGCTACCCTACCTCCACCGCCTTGGACTCCTATAAATAGAGGGTCACTTTCACTTGTAAACACACACCAAGCCAAGGAGCTCATTTCCACTTGCATTCTAGTAGAGTTAGGATAGTTTAGTTGGGAGTTAGAGTTGAGTCGAGCTGTGCCTCGGAGGTTCCGGAGTCGTCTTCAGAAGCTCTGGTATAAGCTCTTGTATCTTTTACCTTTTCCTTTTGCAAGACTTTGAGTATCAATGTAGTTATCGTTATCACTTTGCCTTTGTCATTTATATCTTGCTTCTACTTTATCCTAGTTGCAAATATATCTTGTTTAGACTATAGTCAGTTATAGTTCTAGTGCTTGTAGTCTTGTTTAATTCTTTGTCTTGGCTGGTTCTTCGATCTTGCTTGATACTGGAGGTGAATTGTCACCAAGAGTATTGACAAGGTTGCTTGCTCTTGCTAGCAGAGTAAGTAGTCGTTGCCTAGTGTAGGAGTGGTTCCTAGACTAGTCGGTGGCCTTAGTTTATTCCCGTCGCAACGGAGGTGGTAGCCGGGAGGTGGTGACAGCCCTTTCGGTCTTCGTAGCCCATCACGTTAGTTCCGGTCCATAGGATCCCCCAGTTGGGAAATAGTGGCACCCCTTCTCATCCCTTTCTGTGTGTTCACCGGTTCCCTTGTCCCGATGCTAAGACATTAGAGTTATCCCAGATCTCCTAGTGCTGGCTCTGTAGCCGCTGTATCTCTATTCTAGAGTGACATAGGTAGATAAAGTATCCAGGAGTCCTCTATCTCTTCTCGTTGTCCTCCCAACTATCTATCTCTTCTCTCCCTTACCTGAGTATCCCTTGAGCTGTGTGTCCGGTATATCCACTCCTATCCAATACCGTTATCCCCTGTCTTGTCTACTCGTGTACCCTTCTCTGATAGTCTCGAATATCTGTTCACTAGTAATCTTGCCAAAGCTTCCCTGTGGAAATATAAATTACGATACCTTGGAATACTCCCAGGTGAAGTGCTACAGCGGTGATTCTGTGCGCTTGCAGAATATTTCTATATTTTACTAAGCCATAAGGAAAACCACTGAAACACTCCTTACCCCAGTACCAGGATTCTCAATTCTGATATTGGATCGTAAGAAGTGCCAACAGCGGCAGAGAGAGGGAGAGAGGGAGAGTGGCGTCGGCGTGGGGAAGAAGAGAGAGAGGAAGAAGAAAGCTGACAGGTGGGGTCCACACGTCGAAGAGAGAGAGGGACGTGGCGGGGACGCGGAGGAAGACTGGGCGGCAGCTGGGCCGGAATGCCGAGCGGGCCGGCTGGCTGGTTGGCTCGGGAAGAAGAGATCAGGGTGGTTTAACGGACTTTGGCTCGAGTATTTGGCCCACGAACAGTTAGAAGGGTTGACAATTAGTTTGGTCAATTAGAGTTTGAATTCAAATCTAGAATTTGAATTCAAACCAACCAAAAATCCAATTAAATCCAAATAACTCCAAACCACACTATTTCATCCTTAGCACTTCAAATTGATTTTTAAATTTCAAATTTAAATTGCTTAAGAATTTGGGAGCACAATAGAATTAATTTTTAAATATTGGTTTGCATGCACAACAATTCACCAAAAATTTTTGAAATCCAAATTTTGGCACTCAACAAATCCTAGGGAAATTTAGGGTTGTTACAGTCTCCCCCTCTCACAAGAATCTCGTCCTCGAGATTTGTGATTACCTATGGTTTAAACAAGTGGGGGTATTTCTCCTTTAGTACTGACTCCTTCTCCCAAGTACCTTCTCTTTCTGAGTGATTGCTCCACTACACCTTACAAAATGGAATAGCTGTGCTTCTGGTCTCTTTGACTGCTCTGTCTAGTATCCTCTCTGGGTACTCCAGGTACTCCAAGGTGTCTTGTAGGTCTAATGCCTCTGTCTTGACCTCATGTTCTGGTACTCTCAGACACTTTCTCAGCTGGGATACGTGGAACACTGGGTGTACTCCAGTTAAGTCCTCTGGTAGGTATAGTCTGTAGGCTAGCTTCCCTATTCTCTCCAGTATCTTATATGGTCCCACAAAACGGGGTGCTAGCTTTCCTTTCACTTGGAATCTCTTATGCCCTCTGAGGGGTGACACTTTTAGGTAGACGAAGTCCCCTACTTCGAACTCTAGATCTCGTCTCCTTTTATCCGCATAGCTCTTTTGTCGGCTCTGAGCTGCCTTCAGGTGCTCTCGGATCTTGGCCACATTTTCTTCTGCCTCTACGATCATGTCACGTCCAAAGAATGTTCGTTCTCCCACCTCTGACCACATTAGAGGCGTTCTGCATTTTCTGCCATATAGTGCCTCAAAGGGGGACATCTGCAGACTGGCCTGGTAGCTGTTGTTGTAAGAAAATTCTGCATACGATAGACTCTTCTCCCAATCTGTGCTGTAGGCTAGGATGCATGCCCTCAACAAGTCTTCAAGAACCTGGTTCACTCTTTCTGTCTGCCCATCTGTATGAGGGTGGTAAGCTGTGCTATATTCCAAGGTTGTCCCGATGGCTTGATGTAGGCTTTTCCAGAACTGAGCTGTGAATTGTGGTCCTCTGTCTAACACAATACTTTTTGGTGCCCCATGCAGCTTATGAATGTTGTCTATATATAGCTCTGCTAGTTTGCTTACTGGGTATGTGCTTTTGACTGGTATGAAGTGGGCTACCTTTGTTAGCCGATCAACTATGACCCAAACGGCATCATTCCCTCTCTGAGTGCGAGGTAGGCCAACCACGAAGTCCATGCAGATATCTTCCCACTTCCACATTGGAATTTCCAGTGGTTTCAGCAGTCCTGCTGGCCTTTGATGTTCTGCCTTGATTCTTCGACAAGAGTCGCACTTGGCTACATACTCTGCTATGTCCTCTCTCATTTTCTTCCACCAGAACCTATCCTTCAGGTCTTGATACATCTTGGTGCATCCTGGGTGTATCGAGTACTTGGACTCGTGAGCCTCTGAGAGAATTGTTCTCCTGATTTCCTTGTCCTGCGGTACACAAATACGGTCTTTCAGCCATACTGTCCCTGCTTCATCTACTCTGAAGTCAGGTGCCACTCCTCGCTGGATATCCTCCTTTACTTCTTGGATTTCTGGACACTTTCCTTGAGCTTCTTTGATTCGGTCTTCTAGGTTGCACTTCACCCTCATTTCCTGGGGTTTTCCTTCTTCTACTAGCTCGAGTTTCAGCATGTACAATTCCTTTGCTAGTTCTGGCTGACTTTCTCCTATCGTCAAGTTGTTGCAATAACTCTTTCGGCTCAAGGCATCTGCCACTACGTTAGCTTTTCCAGGATGGTAGTGTATCTCCAAGTCGTAATCTTTGATCAGTTCTAACCACCTTCTCTGCCTCATGTTCAGTTCGGATTGGGTGAAGAAATACTTCAAGCTTTTGTGATCTGTGTAGATATCGCACTTGTTGCCAATCAGGTAGTGCCTCCAGATCTTCAATGCATGTACCACTGCTGCCAGTTCTAAATCATGTGTGGGGTAGTTTTCCTCATGTTTCCTCAGCTGCCTTGATGCATAAGCAACAACCTTGCCCTCTTGCATTAGAACACATCCCAAACCTTGTCTCGAAGCATCGCAATAGACTACGAAGTCCTTGCGAATATCTGGCAGGGTCAATACTGGCGTTGTAGTGAGTTTGTGTTTGAGCTCTTGGAAACTTCTTTCACACTTGTCCGTCCACTTGAATGGGACATTGTTCTTGAGTAGTTCGGTCATTGGCTTGGCAATCTTGGAGAAGTTCTCAATGAACCTTCTGTAGTAACCTGCCAAACCCAGAAAGCTTCGAATTTCCGTGACACTCTTCGGCTGCTTCCATTCTGCTACTGCCTCAATCTTTTCTGGGTCTACTGCTACGCCCTCAGCTGTCAACATGTGACCCAAAATGGCTACTTTCTCCAGCCAAAATTCACACTTGCTGAACTTCCCGTAGAGTTGATGCTGCCTCAGCTTCTCTAGTACAATCCTTAGATGTTCCTCATGTTCTTCGGCTGTTTCAGAGTAGACTAGTATGTCGTCGATGAACACCACCACGAACTTGTCCAGTTCCTCCATGAATACCTTGTTCATCATGTTCATGAAGTAAGCGGGTGCGTTGGTCAAACCGAAGGACACAACGATGAACTCGTACTGCCCGTACCGAGTCACAAAGGCTGTCTTGGGAATGTCGCCTTCTCTAATCATCATCTGGTGGTATCCCGATCTCAGATCAATCTTACTGAAGTACTTGGCTTTCTTCAACTGATCTAGCAAGTCATCAATCCGTGGTAATGGGTACTTGTTCTTGATCGTCACTGCGTTCAGGGATCGATAGTCTACGCACATGCGCATTGACCCATCTTTCTTCTTCACAAACAACACTGGCGATCCCCATGGGGATGCACTTGGTCGAATCACCCCGCTTTCTAGCATCTCTTTCAGCTGCTTCTTGAGTTCCTCCAGCTCTTCCACTGACATTCTGTATGGTCTCTTGGCAATGGGCCCTATGCCTGGTTGCAGTTCGATTATGAACTCTACGTCTCGGTCCTGTGGTAGCCCTGGTAGTTCTTCGGGAAACACATCAGGGTACTCACACACTACAGGCACCTCTTCGATCATCTTTTTCTCGATAGAGTATACCAACTGTCTCAGAATACAAGTTCTGGGCTCCCTCCCTGTTCTTCTTCTTTGTGGCTCTAGGGTGTGTCAACTCAACTATTCTGGGTGAGCAACTGATTACTCCTTTGTGCTCTGTAAGCCAATCCATTCCTAGTATCACGTCAATTCAGTCTGACTCCAGGACTGTCAGGTCTCCTACGAACTCCTGCCCACCTATCATCAGACTAACTGCTGGGCACTCTAAGGTGCACCTAAGCTCTCCTAAGGGAGAAGTAGTGACTATAGGTCTAGCCTTAGGTATTGTCGGGGGTGACTGCTCTTTCACAAACTTTGTCGAGATATAGGATCCAGTTGCTCCAGAGTCAAGCAATATCAATGTTGGAATGCCATTTACTAAAAACTCACCGAGAACAACGTCGGGAGCGTCCTCGGCTTCTTCCTCTGTCAGATGGTTGAGGCGTCCCCTCTGCACTGAAGTTGGCTGCCTGTCCTGTCCTCCAGGTGCCGGTGCCTTGGCTGGGTTTTGTTTGTTCTTCTTCTCCGGACAGTCAAAGGACTTGTGACCGGGCTACCCACAAGCAAAACAGACCACTGAGGTCCCTCCACCAATTCTGGGCGTGTTGTTTGGCTTCCAGTTGGGGTCTCCCTGTCCTAAGCAGCTGTTGTTTCTGTTGCCAAAACTGATGTAGTTGTTACCTTTGCTGCCAAAGTTGTTGTTGTTACTGCCTCGGTTACCCTGGTAGCTGTTTCTGTTGAACCCTGAGCTTCCTTGGCTGTTGCTCTGCTGAAAGCCTCTCCTGAGCATGTTGCTCTGGCCACTCCTCGGCCTCTGACTCAGTCTGTGATTGTGCAACTGTTCAGCCTTTCTTTTCTTCTCTCGCCAAGTATCTTCAAGACCCACTCTTTCCTTCTCAACTGCGATAGCCCTGTCAATGAGCTCTCTGAGTGACCTGTGTGAACTCGCTGCGAGTGCTGTCCTCAGACCTTTGTGCAAGCCGCGCTGGAACCAAAACTGTTTCTTCTTTTCAGTGTTAACGTCTTCAGGAGCGTACCTTGACATCTTGGCAAAGTGTCGAGCGTACTCAGCTACAGACAAACTTCCTTGGGTCATTGTCCTGAATTCCATTGCCTTGTGCACCATAACTTGTTCTGGGATGTGGTACTCTTTGAAAGCTTCACAAAACTCTAGTCAGGTGATCTGAGCTGGGTTCGCGTGAGAGTCACAGTAGCTCTCCCACCACGCTTTCGCTGCGCCTTCAAGCTGGTGTGCCGCAAGGGCCACACATTCCTCTTCAGTGTAGTCTGTCAGGTCCAGCTTCGTCTCGATGGTACGCAACCAGTCGTGTGCATCGAGTGGCTCGTCTGAGTAGTCGAAGGTGGGTGCTTTCAGCCTGATGAACCTTTCAATCTTCCTTTGTAGGTCTTCCTCACGGTGTCCCTGACGGTTCTGGTTCTGGTTTCCCTGTATCTGTTGCATAGCTTGCATCATCTGAGTGTTGGCCTGCGCCATCTGTTGCATCAGCTGTGTTTGAGTAGTCATTACTTCTACCAAGTTAGGCGGTGGCGGTGGTTGCTGATCGTTCTGCTGGTTCTGTTGAGGCTCCACTGCTGGTTCTTCCATCTCCACTTCCTGTTCTCCACCTGGTAAGTTGCCCTCGGGCTAGAGCACGCCTGCTGCGCGTCCACGGCCCCTGCCTCCAACTGCAGCTGTTGCTCTTCCGCGACCACGACCTCTGCCACGTCCTCTGCCCCTAGCTGCCACTGCTGCCTCTTCTTGCTCAGCTTCCTCAAAACGTGCAAGCAGTCGGTTGGATCTTCGGATCGACATCTTGCTGTATTTTTCATAGAGCAGGTTTAGTGGCGGTCGGTAACGGTTACGTTAGCGTAACTAGAGTAGGAGCTGCACACATGAAATAGACTCAACACTAAAGTACACTCAAGTTGAACATCAATAAAACTGCAAGAACAGCCACAAAGATCGATCACTCATAACAGCATTACACCCTAGACATGAGTACTATCCCGAGGCTAGCTCCTGGAACCTTGAGGATTAGTACATCTAAGCGGATGCTACATCGTGGCTGAGCCAAAAGGTGGTCATGATCTACTAAGTCTAAACATCTGCTCATGAAGATAGATACAAGTCTCATCACTACTGCTGTCATCTGCTGATACTGCGTACTGCATCCATCTCATGCTGCTGAAAGTGCCTGTGAGGCGCGCTGCCAACCTCACAGTCTCAGTCTCTGTCTGCTGCTTGATCATTGCCTGTCGTCGTGGAGAGTGTCCGTGAGGCGCGCTGCCAACCTCACTGTGTCCACCTCAGGTCTTGCCAACTGCTGCTCTAGGGGTGCCAGTTCTTGTCTCAGTCTTGTCATCTCGGGGGTAAGGGTTCGAGCCTCAGGTAGTGGTATCGGCTCAACCCGGCTTGGTGAGACCCTGTAGTGCTCTGTCCTGGGTTCAACTCAGCGTTCCTCTGGAAGTCCTTGGTTCACAGTGATCACCTCTGCTACCCTCTTCCTGTCTAACCTTACCCAACTACTAAGGGTCCTTCGAGCTTCATCCTTTGCCATAATCTGTTGAAGACTCAGGTACTTCATCAGCTGGTAGTTCCATCCACTCTTCTCCTTGTAGCTATCCACCTCTTCCTGAAGTTCTGAGTTGTGACTGTCCAACCAATATACTTCTTCCTTCAGTTCTTCTATCTCTTCTTCCTTGGCTGTCAGTGCTTTGTCCTTCTCTGCGAGTTGATCTTCTAGACGGACATCTCGAGCATGGTGAGTTGCTCGGATCAGCCCTACCAACTGCCTGTTGTTGCGAGCTTCATATTCCAGGACTCTGACTTCTCTTGCCTTAGCTTCGAGGCGCTTCTCAAGTAAGGCGATCCTGTTGTCCTTCTCCAGCAGCTGGATGTCTTGTTTCCATACCCTCTCTTTCAGCTTGGCAACTTTCTCTTCTAGGCCAATGTTTAAGTACTCCTGCTCGATCATGCACTGAACTGAGGTCCGCAATGTCATGTTCCGCTCTTGGTCGGCTACGTGAGCCTGCAAGCTGACTGCGTTTCTGTCTGTTGGATCTTCAAGAGCCCGTGGCAAGTACCGGAAGTGAGTGTGGCTGAGTTGGTTCCGGTACACAAGTGTGGCAAGACGGAGTATCCTCATGGCAATAGTCTGCACTGCCTGACTGAAGGTGCTCTCACTGGTCGCTGCCCGTAGCATCAGTGACCTTGGCTGTCTAGGGATACTGGGTACTACCATCTGCAACCGGGTGTGTACTCCCTCGCCAGGGCCGTAGGTCCAGCCCTCGTAGAAGACGTTGTCCACGTCTATCCCCACTGTATGCAGCACCTCCCTCAGTAGCACTGCCAAACCTCCACAGTCTGCACCAGTGGTCCTGATCTCTCGTCGTTCATCTGCTAGTCCTCTTGCTTCCATCTGCCAGATAGTTAGTGGGTTGTTAGTAAGTTAGCAAGTTAGTAAGGTAAGGTAAGGGTAAAAGTTTTGTAAATAGTTGAGATGTACATATATATAGTTTTCAAATAGTCCAAGGGGTTTCATATACAGTAGAGGACTCAGTTAGAGCTTCTGTCCTAAGTTTCCGATCTAAGGGTTACGCGCTACGGTCAAGTATGGCTCTGATACCAACTGTGACGAACCGGATCCTCAACGACGAGAATCCGACTCCCTGTACCCTCGAGATAGTCCCAGGAATAGCAGCTATCTCGTACAGAACTCATCTCAGTCGAATATCACATCCATACAACGATAAAAGATCCAATACATGACATATATATATAAAACATAGTATCTGGTACAAGCCCTCTGGGCTAAATCGACAATAAGAAACATCTGCGCAGCGGTAGCTAGATCAACAGGGTCCACTCCTCCACAGGCATCCTTGAGCGTAGCGCACACCCTTCAATCGTACCACCCGTCCTGGTTGTAACACCCAAAAAAAATGCCTATTTTAAAAATTTAGTAATTAAATTGTATTTATTTAAATTTATGCCCATATTTATCTAAGGAAAATAAATTATTTATGATAAATAAAATTAAATATAAGGTAAGAAACATTTTTGTTGCATTCATGCTGGCTGCATCGAGTTTTGTTTGTGTGTGGTTCAGTTGGAACTTAAATTCTGTTTAAATTTGAATTTGAATCGCTTAGTTTGGAGCTCTAGAAAAGTTTCTGCGGCCCGAGTCCGCTTTTCCTCCCTTAACTATTTCCCTCGGCTGAACTTGGCCCTCCTACTCTTTTTCCTCAGCGGCCCAGCCTCTTTTCCTTTTCCTCCTTCGCCACTTTTGGCCCGCTGCCGGCCTGCTCGCCCCAGCTCCTGCGCCCCGTTTTCGGCCCAGCCTCCCAGCCAGCCGCGGCCCGTACTGCCCCCTTCCCCGGCCTGCTCCGCCCGCGCCGGCCCGCTCGCGCTCCCGCCTCCGCGCCAGCCCGCCTCCCCTCGCTCGCGGCCCACCTCGCGGCCCAGGAGCCGCCTGTCGCGCAGCCCAGCCAGCCGGCCCGCCGAAACGCCCCGCCCCCCCCTCTGCCGACTGACGCGCGGGTCCCACGGGTCAGACCCATCCCCTTCCTCTCGCCCGACTCCCTCCCGGACACGGCGCCGGAGTCCCGACCGGCCACGGCGCGAACGCCGAGAACCGTCCGGACTCTCCCTCGTCTGCCCTATTTAAGCTCCGCCGCCGCCTCCCAACCCCTATCGAAAACCCTCGCGCCGCCAAGTCTCCGCCGCCCGAGCTCGCATCGCCGCCGCCGCGGTTTCCAAATCGCCGCCGTCAATCCGTCAGTGCAGCGCCACTCCGACCAAATTGACCGCCGGAGTAGCTTCACGTGGTGGTAAGAGTGCTCCCGAGCCCCTCCTTGCCCTTCTTCCCCCTCTGTCGCGAGCCGCCGCCTCTCAACGCCGTCCGCCGCTCCTGCTCATCGTCGCCGGCCGCCGCTGCCGCGTTTCCGCCGACGAGAGCCACCCTGTCGAGTTCACGGGGTCATGCCGCGTCCGTAGCGCCCAAAATCCGCGGCAGTCCTGCACCGTAGAGCCGCCGCCGCTTTGCACCGCCGCAGCCGAGCGCCGCCGCCGCCATAGCCCGTCGCGAGCTAGCTCCGTCGCTCTCCGCTCGTCCTCAACCCCGCTGCCGCACTCGCCGCGTCACCCCGCACCCGTAGCACCGAACCGTGTTCAAAACCGAGCCCTCTAGCTCGTATTCGAGGTTTCGCCGGCGAAGCGCCGCCGCTCGCCGCCGCAGCTCCGCTCGCCGTCGGCAACCCCTCTCCCCGATCTAATCTAAGCCGTCCAAACCGAATTCGACGGCCCAGATCAAGTCAACCGAGCCAAGTCAAAGTTGACCATACCGGTCAAATCCAGTCAGCCTCGGCCATTTTGCAAAAGAACCCCTGTCCTTTTTCAAAATTAACCCGCAGTCCAAATCTATTCAAAAATAATTACAATTAAGTCCTGATTTTTACAGAAAACCCCCTGACCTATTTAAAAATAGTACCCGAGGTCCTGCTTTGGTTAATTTGCAAATAAACCCTCCTATTTTTATATAAAATTATGTTTTAACCCCTGAATTTTTGTAAATAAGCCCCTGGAACTTTTAAAACTTTGCCAGCAAGTCCCTAAACCTTAGAAAAGCCATATCTTTCTCGTTTTAGCTCCGATTTGAGTGATTTTCGCGCTCACGTGTTCGTAGTGAAGCGTAGATTAGTTTTTCAGCCTTCTTTTGTTCTGTTTTTATTGTTTGGTGTACTGTTCTAATAGAATAATATTGTTTGCATGTACTGGCTTGTATGGATGCTTGTGTGTTGATGTATGAGTCCAGTCGGTGAGCCGTTCGCATTTGAGTTCGAGGGTTACGAGGAGCAGGACCAACAGCAGCAGCAAGAGCAACAGCAGCAGTTGGACGAAGGCAAGTACAGCACGGACAATCCTTGCTACCTAAACACACCTTTACAATAATTATTGCATATGCATGTGTCTAAATTGTTGTCCTATTAAGGTTATTCCTAGCTTTGCTTACCCTATACCTTGATTACCCTGGGTTATTGCATTTGGGTAGAACTTTGCCAAGCGCAGCTACTGACACCAATGTTTAACTGTTAATCTTGACTTAATGGTTCACTTCAATGATAATGGTAAAACTTGCTTTTTAGCAACATGGAACAGGGAGCTAGGGCATACGCTTTATGCTTGGCTCTAGTGTCTCTCCGTAAGGACTGGTTCTTAAAGCGGCAACCCAGGAACCTGTCGCCACCGCTGGAACTATAATGGCTCTGGTCTTGGATAAGTAACATGTACGGCTCTAGCTTGATAGTAGTTACCGACGGGCCGACGGCGTTATGGGAAGCATGGGTGAGAGTATGGTTTGATCCACCGAGGACGGAGTATCCGTTGGCTATGTCCCCATGAGGCACTGTCCCGTGTTGGGAGCTTCCGTATGGCGGGGGTTCCACACGTTGCGCTATTTATTTTTGTTGTTGATGTTTATTACCGCGCTTGGACGCCATTGACCTCCTCGTGTTGCGACATGGGCGTCAGTCAATCTTGGTGCCTTGGGTCATGCTGCCTAGGTTGTACCATAACGGCTACTGTTTTGTTAGGGTGTCTTGTGAAAAGCCTCGTAGCGTCCCTATGCAGTCACACCTCGGAAGTGTTGATGTGCGTGGTTGGGTGCAAAGTTCCTTTGAACTTTTACGCGACTGGTGGGTAAAGGGCGAAACCTCTGCAGAGTGTATAATCTATCATGATAGCCTTGCTCAGGGTCAAGAGCGGCCTGGATCCTTTTTGATTAGAAGATGATATTTATTATTGTTTAATGTTCACCTTCACTCCATTAATTGGGTTGCAACTGGGATTCACTTAAATGTAGTAATCTTGGTTTATGTTAAAATGAATCAACTAAAATTGCTAATGCAGTACAGCCGTGTCAAGCCTTTCTTTTAAGCCTTCATTAACCGTGTTGTATTTGCTAAGTAAGACATTTACTTACACTTGCCATTCAACAAAATCCCGGATGGGTAACAGATGGATTAGATGGTACTGCTGCTATTGAATTTCCTGAAGATCTGCCATTCTACTAGCTGTGCTCAACCAGTCGGTGTCCCTGTGGTTTATGGATTTCGGCTTCGTCTTCGTCTTCGTTCAGAGAGAGAGTTAATAAAGAGTCTTCCGCTGTTTTATTTAGTTATTTGAGTCAAACTCTGATGTAAAACCTTTATATTTCGAGCATATGTACTCTGTTTATCGTATTTGTTATCTATATGTGTTCCGTGGACTTCCTGGGCACACATATAGAAGCATTCGGGTTTCTGTGTAAATCCGGGTGTGACAGATTGGTATCAGAGCCGTGCTAATTGTAGGAACGCAGCCTAGTTAGAACGGTTGAAAAATCATTAGGAGACCACCATGATTTTGTTTTAGATCATTTAGTTACGTTTCTTTCAAAACCAGTGCTGTCGAGTCTTGAGTGAATCATGCCCTTGGGTGCTTGATTTTGCTGTTATTATGCTTATGTTTGATTTGGATTTTTGTAATGATTGTGATGGTCATAGACGCGAGTCTATCTCCATCTAGATATAGGACTAAGGTTTAAGGAATATTAGTGAATAAATAGTTGGGTTATCTATCTCCTTTGCACTTCCTCTATCATATCTTTCCAAGTACTACTATCTTCTCATACACCATCTGCAAGCATGGGTTATCTAATACCAGTTGGAGGGAATACTGATGGGAGATATCTTGATATGGTAGATGGTTAACACCAGAAGCAACCCCGGAGGCAGTGGAAGCATCCAGAACCAGAACCCACCACCTCCACCACCGCCACTCACCATGGAGCAGATGATGCAGATGCAACTCCAGCTGACCCAGCAGATGGCGCAAACCATAGCACTGATGCAGCAGAATCAGCAGAACCCGCCCCAACAGCACTACGTGCAACCCCGAGATAAAAGGGGCGAGTTTATGAAGGGACGCCCTCCTACCTTCAACAAGTCTAGCGACCCAATGCAAGCAGAGGACTGGCTCAAGGCAGTGGAACGACAGCTGGACATCGCACAGTGCAACGACCGGGAGAAGGTGTTGTATGGAAGTGGACAGCTCCAGGGAGCAGCTTTGGATTGGTGGGATGCGTACCAGTATGCTCACCCCAATCGTGATCAGATCACTTGGCAGGAGTTCCGTGACAGCTTCCATTCTCACCACATGCCGGAAGCGCTAATGACCTTGAAGAAGAAGGAGTTCCTGGATTTGAAGCAGGAAGGTATGAGTGTCACCGCTTATCGTGACAAGTTCATTGAGTTAGCCCGTTATGCTCCAGAGGACGTGAATACGGATAGGAAGAAGCAGACCCGATTCCGAGATGGCCTGCACGATACACTCCAGTACCAGCTCCTGTGCTCTAGGTTCGCCACTTTTCAAGAACTGGTAGATAGCGCACTACTGCTGGAGCACAAGCGCCGTGAGATGGAAGAAAAGAAGAGAAAGCTTCAAGGCACACCATCAGGAAGCAATGTTCGCCCTCGCTTCAATCCTCAGCAAGGAAACCAGCAGATGGTGACTCCACAGCGTTTCCAGGTATAGTCCGGTTTGATGAACCGCAACCAGTATCAGCAACGACCCCAGTACCAGCCGCGTCCTCAGTACCCCTCAGCACTACCTCAGCAGCGTCCTCAGAACCAGCCACAGAGTGGTCCTGTCCAACGCCCCAATCCGACCAACAATGCACCTACGGCTCCGAGGTGTTTTGGTTGTGGTGAGCTGGGACACTATGCCAGTGCTTGTCCTCGCAAGGCTCAAAACGCCGTTGGTCAGAACAACAATCAGAGGATTGGACAACCGCAGCACCAGAACTGGAATCAGCAGCAGAACCCAGCGAGAGGAAAGGTCAACCACATGGGTGCGGAAACCGCAGAAGGAGCAACGGATGTCGTTGTGGGTACGTTCCCTGTCAACTCGTCTCTCGCAACTGTTTTGTTTGATACTGGAGCTTCGCATGCTTTCATATCTGCTGCTTTCGTGAAAAAGAACATGATGATCTTGCAACCTATGGGGAATCCCATGGTAGTTAGTTCACCTGGGGGAGAACAGCGTGCCACACTACGTTGCCCCTGTATCACCATCACAATAAGGGGGGTAGACTTTGTGGTGAACCCGATAGTCCTAGAAACTCTTGGGTTTGACTTGATTCTGGGTATGAGCTGGTTAGCCAGATATGATGGGGTGATTCAATGCTCCAAAAGAACAGTGCAGCTGACAGCAAAGACTGGTGAGAAAGTGGAGTACCAAGCAGCTAGCCCCGTGGGACACAATCAGATCTACCAAGCCGAAGGGGTAGCACTGGAAGACATCAGAGTGGTGTGCGAATTCCCAGACGTGTTTCCAGATGAGTTACCAGGTATGCCCCCAGACCGCGAAGTTGAATTTGTTATTGATCTTAAGCCTGGTACTGCACCTATAGCTAAGAGGCCATATAGAATGGGAGTAAAAGAACTAGAGAAACTTAAGGAGGAACTAAGGGCGTTGTTAGCAAAAGGGTATATTCGTCCTAGTTCATCCCCTTGGGGAGCACCAGTTTTGTTTGTGGATAAGAAAGATGGGACCCAGAGATTGTGTGTGGATTATCGAGCTTTGAATGAAGTGACCATCAAGAACAAGTACCCGCTGCCAAGGATTGATGATCTCTTCGACCAGTTGAAAGGAGCATGTGTGTTCTCTAAGATCGATCTTCGATCCGGTTATCATCAGATGAGGATACGAGTGACTGACATCCCCAAAACAGCCTTCACAACCCGATATGGTCTATATGAGTTCACTGTCATGTCTTTTGGTCTGACAAATGCACCGGCATACTTCATGTATTTGATGAACAGTGTGTTCATGGACTATCTTGACAAGTTCGTGGTAGTGTTCATTGACGACATTCTGGTTTTCTCCAAGAATGAGGAAGAGCATGAAGAACATCTGAGGTTGGTGATGCAGAGACTTCGTGAGCATCAGTTGTATGCCAAGCTGAGCAAGTGTGAGTTTTGGTTGAAGGAAGTAGCATTCTTGGGTCACGTACTGTCCGATGGTGGAGTGGCAGTTGATCCGAAGAAGGTTAGTGACGTGTTGAGTTGGAATCCGCCTAAGGATGTAAGTGAAATCAGAAGTTTCCTTGGAATGGCTGGATACTATCGGAGGTTCATTGAAGGATTCTCCAAGATTGCTAAACCCTTGACGGCATTATTGGAGAAAAATGCCAAGTTTGTCTGGACTGAAGAGTGTCAGGCTAGCTTTGAAGAATTGAAGAAGAGGCTGACAACGGCACCCGTGCTAGTATTGCCGGATATAACCAAGAGCTTCTCTATCTAGTGCGATGCATCTCGTCTAGGATTGGGATGTGTACTCATGCAGGAAGGCAGAGTAGTAGCTTATGCATCGAGGCAGTTGAGGAAACATGAGCAGAACTACCCGACACACGATCTGGAGTTGGCAGCTGTAGTACATGCCTTGAAGATTTGGAGGCATTACTTGATTGGTCATAAGTGTGAAATTTACACTGACCACAAGAGTCTCAAGTATGTGTTCACACAGTCGGATCTGAATATGAGGCAACATCGTTGGTTAGAATTGATCAAGGACTACAACCTGGAGATTCATTATCATCCAGGGAAGGCCAACTTGGTGGCAGATGCTCTGAGTAGAAGGAGTTACGTGAATAAGATCACGGGACATTGCCTACTGGAAGAACTCAGTGCAGAGTTCGAAAGGATGAGTCTGGGATTTGTGACCAGCATCACCGAGATGGCAGTAGAACCGACCTTGGAACAAGAGATTCGAAAAGGACAGCTCACAGATGAGAAGATCAAGGAGATCGTGGAACTGGTGGCATTAGGAAAAGCCCCTGGTTTTCGAGTGGATGACCAAGGAACATTGTAGTACGAGAAGAGGATCTGTGTACCAGATATAGTACAGATCAGGGATGCGATTCTCAGGGAAGCCCATGAATCGGCATATTCGATACACCCAGGTAGTACCAAGATGCACCAAGATATCAAAGAGAGATTTTGGTGGTACGGATTGAAGAGAGATGTGGCCACATACGTAGCTCTATGTGACACATGTCAGAGAGTCAAAGCTGAACATCAGAGGCCAGCAGGTTTACTCCAGCCCCTGAAGGTACCTGAATGGAAGTGGGAAGAACTCGGTATGGATTTCATCACTGGCTTACCTCGCACACAGAGGGGATTTGACTCAATCTAGGTAATCGTGGATCGCCTGACCAAGGTGGCGCATTTCCTACCAGTAAAGACCACCTACACCGGAGCCAAACTAGCAGAGTTGTATATGGAGAGGATTGTGTGTTTGCATGGGGTACCGGAAAAGAATAGTGTCAGATCGAGGTACCCAGTTCACATCACACTTTTGGCGACAATTGCATGAGTCTATGGACACTAAACTACAATTCAGTTCAGCATACCATCCGCAGACAGATGGGCAGACAGAACGGACGAATCAGATATTGGAGGATATGCTGAGAGCATGTGCCTTACAATATGGTGCCAGTTGGGACAAGAGTTTACCGTACGCGGAATTTTCGTACAACAATAGTTATCAGAAGAGTTTGCAGATGTCACCATTCGAGGCTCTGTATGGCAGAAAGTGTAGGACACCACTATTCTGGAATCAGATGGGAGAAAGTCAGGTATTTGGACCTGAGATACTAAGAGAGGCAGAGCGACAAGTGCAGATAATCAGACAGAATCTGAAAGTGGCACAATCCAGACAGAAGAGCTATGCAGATAACCGACGGAGGGATCTTAGCTTCGAAGTTGGAGACTTCGTGTATCTCAAGGTGTCACCCATGAGAGGCGTGAAGAGGTTCAACGTCAAGGGCAAGTTAGCACCTCGATACATTGGACCGTTCAAGGTACTTGGTCGGAAAGGTGAGGTGGCATATCAGTTAGAACTACCAGAGAAGTTAGCGGGAGTACATGATGTGTTCCATGTGTCTCAGTTGAAAAAGTGTTTGCGAGTACCTGAGGAACAGATTCCGATTGATGAGCTGAATATGGAGGAGGATCTTACTTATACTGAGCATCCTGTCAGAATTTTGGAAGAGTCAGAAAGAGTCACCAGAAATAAAGTGATCCGGATGTGCAAGGTACAGTGGAGCCGTCATTCAGTGGATGAAGCGACTTGGGAAAGAGAAGAAGACCTCAGAACTGAATATCCACAGTTATTCCCATCCACATCCGAATCTCGAGGACGAGATTCATCTTAAGGGGGGTAGGTTTGTAACACCCAAAAAAAATGCCTATTTTAAAAATTTAGTAATTAAATTGTATTTATTTAAATTTATGCCCATATTTATCTAAGGAAAATAAATTATTTATGATAAATAAAATTAAATATAAGGTTAGAAACATTTTTGTTGCATTCATGCTGGCTGCATCGAGTTTTGTTTGTGTGTGGTTCAGTTGGAATTTAAATTCTGTTTAAATTTGAATTTGAATCGCTTAGTTTGGAGCTCTAGAAAAGTTTCTGCGGCCCGAGTCCGCTTTTCCTCCCTTAACTATTTCCCTCGGCTGAACTTGGCCCTCCTACTCTTTTTCCTCAGCGGCCCAGCCTCTTTTCCTTTTCCTCCTTCGCCACTTTTGGCCCGCTGCCGGCCTGCTCGCCCCAGTTCCTGCGCCCCGTTTTCGGCCCAGCCTCCCAGCCAGCCGCGGCCCGCACTGCCCCCTTCCCCGGCCTGCTCCGCCCGCGCCGGCCCGCTCGCGCTCCCGCCTCCGCGCCAGCCCGCCTCCCCTCGCTCGCGGCCCACCTCGCGGCCCAGGAGCCGCCTGTCGCGCAGCCCAGCCAGCCGGCGCGCCGAAACGCCCCGCCCCCCCCTCTGCCGACTGACGCGCGGGTCCCACGGGTCAGACCCATCCCCTTCCTCTCACCCGACTCCCTCCCGGACACGGCGCCGGAGTCCCGACCGGCCACGGCGCGAACGCCGAGAACCGTCCGGACTCTCCCTCGTCTGCCCTATTTAAGCTCCGCCGCCGCCTCCCAACCCCTATCGAAAACCCTCGCGCCGCCAAGTCTCCGCCGCCCGAGCTCGCATCGCCGCCGCCGCGGTTTCCAAATCGCCGCCGTCGATCCGTCAGTGCAGCGCCACTCCGACCAAATTGACCGCCGGAGTAGCTTCGCGTGGTGGTAAGAGTGCTCCTGAGCCCCTCCTTGCCCTTCTTCCCCCTCTGTCGCGAGCCGCCGCCTCTCAACGCCGTCCGCCGCTCCTGCTCGTCGTCGCCGGCCGCCGCTGCCGCGTTTCCGCCGACGAGAGCCACCCTGTCGAGTTCACGGGGTCATGCCACGTCCGTAGCGCCCAAAATCCGCGGCAGTCCTGCACCGTAGAGCCGCCGCCGCTTTGCACCGCCGCAGCCGAGCGCCGCCGCCGCCATAGCCCGTCGCGAGCTCGCTCCGTCGCTCTCCGCTCGTCCTCAACCCCGCTGCCGCACTCGCCGCATCACCCCGCACCCGTAGCACCCAACCGTGTTCAAAACCGAGCCCTCTAGCTCGTATTCGAGGTTTCGCCGGCGAAGCGCCGCCGCTCGCCGCCGCAGCTCCGCTCGCCGTCGGCAACCCCTCTCCCCGATCTAATCTAAGCCGTCCAAACCGAATTCGACGGCCCAGATTAAGTCAACCGAGCCAAGTCAAAGTTGACCATACCGGTCAAATCCAGTCAGCCTCGGCCGTTTTGCAAAAGAACCCATGTCCTTTTTCAAAATTAACCCGCAGTCCAAATCTATTCAAAAATAATTACAATTAAGTCTTGATTTTTACAGAAAACCCCCTGACCTATTTAAAAATAGTACCCGAGGTCCTGCTTTGGTTAATTTGCAAATAAACCCTCCTGTTTTTATATAAAATTATGTTTTAACCCCTGAATTTTTGTAAATAAGCCCCTGGAACTTTTAAAACTTTGCCAGCAAGTCCCTAAACCTTAGAAAAGCCATATCTTTCTCGTTTTAGCTCCGATTTGAGTGATTTTCGCGCTCACGTGTTCGTAGTGAAGCGTAGATTAGTTTTTCAGCCTTCTTTTGTTCTGTTTTTATTGTTTGGTGTACTGTTCTAATAGAATAATATTGTTTGCATGTACTGGCTTGTATGGATGCTTGTGTGTTGATGTATGAGTCCAGTCGGTGAGCCGTTCGCATTTGAGTTCGAGGGTTACGAGGAGCAGGACCAACAGCAGCAGCAAGAGCAACAGCAGCAGTTGGACGAAGGCAAGTACAGCACGGACAATCCTTGCTACCTAAACACACCTTTACAATAATTACTACATATGCATGTGTCTAAATTGTTGTCCTATTAAGGTTATTCCTAGCTTTGCTTACCCTATACCTTGATTACCCTGGGTTATTGCATTTGGGTAGAACTTTGCCAAGCGCAGCTACTGACACCAATGTTTAACTGTTAATCTTGACTTAATGGTTCACTTCAATGATAATGGTAAAACTTGCTTTTTAGCAACATGGAACAGGGAGCTAGGGCATACGCTTTATGCTTGGCTCTAGTGTCTCTCCGTAAGGACTGGTTCTTAAAGCGGCAACCCAGGAACCTGTCGCCACCGCTGGAACTATAATGGCTCTGGTCTTGGATAAGTAACATGTACGGCTCTAGCTTGACAGTAGTTACCGATGGGCCGACGGCGTTATGGGAAGCATGGGTGAGAGTATGGTTTGATCCACCGAGGACGGAGTATCCGTTGGCTATGTCCCCGTGAGGCACAGTCCCGTGTTGGGAGCTTCCGTATGGCGGGGGTTCCACACGTTGCGCTATTTATTTTTGTTGTTGATGTTTATTACCGCGCTTGGACGCCATTGAACCCCTCGTGTTGCGACATGGGCGTCAGTCAATCTCGGTGCCTTGGGTCATGCTGCCTAGGTTGTACCATAACGGCTACTGTTTTGTTAGGGTGTCTTGTGAAAAGCCTCGTAGCGTCCCTATGCAGTCACACCTCGGAAGTGTTGATGTGCGTGGTTGGGTGCAAAGTTCCTTTGAACTTTTACGCGACTGGTGGGTAAAGGGCGAAACCTCTGCAGAGTGTATAATCTATCATGATAGCCTTGCTCAGGGTCAAGAGCGGCCTGGATCCTTTTTGATTAGAAGATGATATTTATTATTGTTTAATGTTCACCTTCACTCCATTAATTGGGTTGCAACTGGGATTCACTTAAATGTAGTAATCTTGGTTTATGTTAAAATGAATCAACTAAAATTGCTAATGCAGTACAGCCGTGTCAAGCCTTTCTTTTAAGCCTTCATTAACCGTGTTGTATTTGCTAAGTAAGACATTTACTTACACTTGCCATTCAACAAAATCCCGGATGGGTAACAGATGGATTAGATGGTACTGCTGCTATTGAATTTCCTGAAGATCTGCCATTCTACTAGCTGTGCTCAACCAGTCGGTGTCCCTGTGGTTTATGGATTTCGGCTTCGTCTTCGTCTTCGTTCAGAGAGAGAGTTAATAAAGAGTCTTCCGCTGTTTTATTTAGTTATTTGAGTCAAACTCTGATGTAAAACCTTTATATTTCGAGCATATGTACTCTGTTTATCGTATTTGTTATCTATATGTGTTCCGTGGACTTCCTGGGCACACATATAGAAGCATTCGGGTTTCTGTGTAAATCCGGGTGTGACACTGGTTGAACTCGTGGTCGGGGTCTTCACCTGAGAACCCAAAGTCTGTCCCCAAGGAAATGGGACAGGTCCACGTCACCAACCATAATATGAAGCAAGCTTTAAAGTGGCCTATTCTAGGGTATAGAAATAATCAAGGTTTGAGCCAGGGTTTCCTTAAGCAAGCAGCAGCAATAACCCAAATTCATCGCATCACCAACTCCTTCTCTCACACACACATCCACTCCCAAAACCACCCGTCAGCCTCACATTCCCATCGGGCTCGTCCTGCCACGGCAGGTTCCCGCAAACATCATCCACCAACACCTTTCGCTCACTAGCCGACTCGGTGAGCTCCCTCCCCACCTTGTCTCATCAGCATCGCTGGACCAATCTCTCATAACCCAAATCAAAGGATGAGGTAAGAAAGCAGATTCCCATGCTAGTCGGAACTTATCAGAAATGGGTCGTCCGTAACCGTGGACATGGCTATACGTATAGTTTACACTCTGCAGAGGTGGCACTCCAGGAATCCATCCGGGCTGCAAGGCTAGTCCACAACCAACCTGAGACACAGCCCACAGCAAAGACCCTAAATAGTAACGGCGCTAATCCTATCTCCCTGGGCTCGGGAAACATCTGATCTAACATCTGCCCCAGGGATGTGAAACCTTCCCACCGGGGCCAGTCGGGGGCCGTGGTAAATAAGGGAGATTACGCCGCAACGAATCCCCCCTACACATAACAAGCTCGATCCTCCTACAGTCTCGGCGCCGCACTAGAGTAGGCTTGCTGGAACCCTCCCCATACTGGGTAGATGGTGAGCACGGTATTCCCACGTCCAAAGTTGGAACTCGACTCGGTCCTTAATTGTCGGTAAAGCGAGTATCAGCGTCATAAGCGATCCGCCGCAACGGTCCGCAATCGGCACCCATAACAGGTATTGCCGCCCAAACTCCTCAAATAACCTAGTATCCAATAACCATGTACCCGCAATAGGTACCCCATAGGGACTGCCCGAGTGCAGTCCCCCAACACCTCGATCAAACGATCGAGTTGTTATTACTCGCTTACACCGCCTAGCTGCACTACTCCTCCCATACCACCCACAACTCACGCCAAGAGGATCAAATCACAACCATCCCAACACATGCATAGCATAGCATATTTCATAAAGTGAGTAGTAGGTAGCAAGGTAACAGGATAATAACAAAGGCAGTGCAGGTTATCAAGCGAGTAAAGTAAAGCGCTAGCATACTAGTTGCATATCTAATAGGTATTTCAGAGAATGGCTGGGCGTGAACCTAGGCAAAAGTCTTCGTCTTCGTCAAAGCAGTTGTCGTAGAGGTCCGGCTCCTCCTGACTCTCCGGAGCTCCTAAGGTTGCGTAAAAATAAAATAAGGCGCGACTACTAGCAAAGAAACTCCAAATCAGCGAAGAGAGGACCCAAATAACACCAAACTCTACACTAACGCGTAGATCATGTTTTTAGAAAAATATAGAAACTGGTTTCATATTTTTCTGAGCTACGGTTGATTTATTATTAATTTTTGAAGTTTAAATCATTTTCTGAAAATATTAAATAATTTCCGAAAAAGAAAAACAGATAAAAATTAGCCTGCTGACGTCATCATGACGTCATGCTGACATCAGCAGTGGGGTCAGCCTAGGATGACGTCAACAGTGGGCCCTGCTGACGTCACCGTTGACTGGTCAACGGTCAACGGGTCAACGGTCAACGGTCAACGGTCAGCTCTGGTCAGTGGGCCCCATGTGTCTGTGACTCGCAGAGTATGACAAGTAGGCCCCATACGTCAGCGCACTTAAAAGAAACTGGCTGGGCTGGAATTGGGCCGAAAGTGACTGGGCCGGAAAAGTTCAAGGGTGCAAACCAGACTTAATCGTGAACTTTAGGCCCACGAAGGGGCACTGCTGGATCTGGCTCTGGTGGACTCGGTCCACCGTGAACCGTGAGTGCGGTTCACGTGAGCCGGGTGTATGGGATCAGGTGTGGC
Source organism: Echinochloa phyllopogon (assembly GCA_033239725.1). NCBI lineage: Eukaryota > Viridiplantae > Streptophyta > Magnoliopsida > Poales > Poaceae > Echinochloa > Echinochloa phyllopogon. The sequence continues at coordinate 12,118,207 of BTCW01000015.1, read as the reverse complement.
CGACTCGGGATCGTCTGCGGCTTCGCGTGTGGCGTGCGGGTGTGGTCGCGCGTGTGGCCACGCCACGGCGCGACGCGAACGCGCGCGCGGCGCGCACTAGAGCACACCGGCGGCGATGGTCGGTGGTGGATCTCGTCGGAAAAGGCTCGGCAAGGCTCAAGATGCGGTGCTAGGGCTCGGCTAGGGTTCGGTGGTCATGAACGGCAAGAAAAAGGCCACGATTTGGCTGGGCTTTGGGCCTCCCGACGCGAATGGCGGCGACGCGGCCATGGCGCCACGGCGGACGGCGGCGCGCGGGTGGAAGCTCGGCTCGAACGGCTCGGCTAAGGGTGATTCGCGCGAGTGCAGTCCTCAGCAACTGCTGGGACGCGGCTAGGTGCGCGTGCGTGGGCACGTGGTCACCCACGGCCACGACACGGCCTCGGCGTTCGCGCGCGGCAAGCGGAGCTCGGCCGCGGCGGCCTCGGCTGTAGGGCGGTCGACGGCGGGTTGCGGGCTAGGCTGCTGCGGCTCGACGGGATCCTGCACACGTTCGTGGCCACGACTTGAAGGTCGGGTCCCAGAGGAAAGGGCTAGCACAGCGGCGGCGGCGATTGGCCGGAACGGAGGAAGAAAGGGGGGGTCGACGACGACGGCTCACCTCGGGTCACGTAGGCTTACGCTGCAGCTCGGGGTAGACTCGCGGTACGCCGGCGGTGCTCGTGCTCCTCTTCTCGCTCCCTGGTTCGGCCTGGTGTCGGCGGTCCCACACGCGGCGGCGCTCCGGTCTTCGGCGGCGGCGCGGGGAAGACGATGGGCTCACGCTCCTTGCTCCTGCTCCTGCTCAATCCCTTCCTGTCACACCCGGATTTACACAGAAACCCGAATGCTACTGTATGTGTGCCCAGGAAGTCCACAAAACACATATAGCTTACAAATGTGGTAAAACAGAGTACATATGCTCGAATAAACTAGGTTTGCATCAGAGTTTACCTAAAACACAGCGGAAGGCTATGTATTAACTATCTTCACAGGTAGAGCCTCAAGCCCACGGGGACACCGACTGGTTGACCACAACTCAGAATTCAGACGATCCTCAGGAATCTCAGTAGTTGTCTCTTTCACTCCATCTGCTACCCATCCGGGATTTTGTTGAATATTGGCAAGTGTAAGTAATTGTCTTACTTAGCAAACACAACACGGGTATATGAAGGCTTAAAAGAAAGGCTTTGACACGGCTGTACTGCATTAGCACTTTTAGTTGACTCATTTTAGCATAAACCAAAGTTACTACAGGTATATGAATCCCAGTTGAATTCCCCAATTAGTAAAGTAGAAATAAACATTAAATAGTAATAAATAATAGCATCTTTTAATCAAAAAGGATCCAGGCCGCTCGTGACCCTGAGCAAGGCTATCATGATAGGTTGTACACTCTGCAGAGGTTTCGCCCTTTACCCACCGATCGCGTAAAAGTTCATAGAACTTTAAACCCAGTCATGCCGAGGTGGACCAGACCTCTCAAACCACACTTCTGAGGTGTGATCGCATAGGGACGCTACGAGGCTTTTCACAAGACACCCTAAAATAACAGTAGCCGTTATGGTACAACCTAGGCAGCATGACCCAAGGCACCGAGATTGACTGACTCCCAGGGCGCTCCGAATAGGAGGGTCAATGGCGTCCAGAGCGCGGCACGAAGGCCAGCAACAAAATTAAATAGCGCAACGTGCGGAGCACGGGACATTGCCTAACGAGGCATAGCCAACGGATACTCCGTCCTCAGTGGATCAAACCATACTCTCACCCATGCTTCTGATAACGCCGTCGGCCTGTCAGTAACTACTGTTAAGATAGAGCCGTACATGTTACTTGTCCAAGACCAGAGCCATTATAGTTCCAGCGGTGGCGACAGGTTCCTGGGTTGCCGCTTTAAGAACCAGTCCTTACGGAGAGACACTAGGGCTAAGCACGAAGTGTACGCCCTAGCTCCCTGATCCATGTTGCTAAAAAGCAAGTTTTACCAACAACATTGAAGTGAACCATTAAGTCATGTTTAACAATTAAGCAAAGGTGACAGTAGCTGCGCCTAGCAAGGTTCTACCCAAATGCAATAACCCAGGGTAATCAAGGTATAGGACAAACAAAACTAGGTACAACCTTAATAGGAACAATTTAGACACATGCATATGCAGTAATTATTGTAAAGGTGTGTTTAGGTAGCAAGGATTGTCCGTGCTGTACTTGCCTCAAATCTGGTGTATTCACTTAGTCTTCGGGTCTTGATCTTCAAACTTAACAGCACTTGAAGTGTGTTCCTTTGCTTGATGACGTTCCTCTACTCGCGGCAATCATCGGCGCAATCATACAAGCAAACAATATACACTAAGAACAGTACACCAATCAAAGGAAAAGCTTTAAAAAACGCGCTAAAGGATAGGGCTTGGTTCGATGGTCACGTGAGCGCAAGAATCGCTGAAAACGGAGTTACGATTGAAAATATACAGCTATCGGAAGATTTGAATTATTAAATGGCTCAGCCATATGCTTGATTGATTTTAACTGAAGAAATTCATAAGGAGAGATCATTTCAAATAATTCTATCTAAATTTGTAAAACCGAGATAGGTCTTAATCACATTTTATTTATAATTATGTATGTATAGATTATACCAAATTAAATATTAGCACGAAATAAAATATGTGAGAGCATCTAATTGAATAATTTATGAACCGTGTTGCTTAAATCAATATTATAATTCAAAATCATATTTATGTTAATGTTAGTCAATGTTAACTTTTATTTATGAAAAGCCGGAGGTTGACTCTAATTTGTTTTTAATTAGAATAAGCTAGTTAGGTAAACGTTAATCAAATTAATATTTATTTATGAAAAATCGAAGTGAAACTTAATTATATGTAATTTAGAAAATTAATTGTATAGATATTAATCATGTAAACATTAATTTGAAAAACCGGAGTATAAACCTTAATTACATTTTAATTAAGAAAAGACATTTAGATAATATTTAATCAACTAAATTTTAAATAAAAATTCAGAAACAAGTTGCATGTTAAAAATCAGTGCTTAACATGTAGTTTAAGTTTATATGAATCTAACGCAACGAAAACGGTTTAAATCGGAGCTAAAACGGAGAAGTTATGGCTTTTCTAAGGTTCGGGGACTTGCTGGCAAAGTTTTAAAAGTTTTGGGGGCTTATTTGCAAAAACTCAGGGGCTAAAACGTAAAATAACTTAAACAGGACCTCGGGTGCTATTTTTAAATAAGGCAGGGGGTTTTCTGTAATAATCAGGACCTAATTCTAATTATTTTACTGCGGGTTGATTTCGAAATAGTGGAGGGGCTCTTTTGCGAAAAGGCCATGTTTGACCGGTAGAGACTCGGTTGACTCGGGTGGTTGACTCGGGCTCGGTTGCATCTGGCCGTTGGATTGGGTTTGGACTATGGAGATTAGATCCAGGGGAGGGGGTTGTCGACGGCGAGAGGAGCTGCGGCGGCGCCGCCTGCGTGCGCGGCGGAGGGTCGCCGGCGAAACGCGCATCAGCGCCAGGAGGCTCGGTTCGGGGCAAGGTCTGGTGCTATAGGTGCGGCGCGACACGGCGAGTCGAGTGGGGTAGGTCTCGTCGGCGGCGGAGCAGCGGGGGTGGCGCGCGACGAGCTGCGGCGGCGGCGGCGCTCGGGTGGTGGCTGCGAGGATGCTATAGCGCGCGAAACGGAGCTAGACCGGGCTTGAGAGCGAGCTTACCTGCTGGGGAAGCTTTCTCGGCGGTTAATTGGACCGGAGCGACGGCGAGACGGCGGATCGACGGCGGCGGCGAGTTCGGAAGCGGCGGCGGCGATGCGAGCTCGGGTAGAGGCGGCGGCTTGAGTTTTCGACAGGGGGATTTGGGAGGCGCGACGGCTATTTGAAGGGCGGACAAGAAGAGCTCGGGTGGGCCTCGGCGTGCGGCCGTGGCCGTGTCGGACTACGCGGCCGGGGCCGAGTCGAACTCCTTCGGGAGGAAGAAGACGACCCTGACACGCAGGTCCCGCGTGTCAGCGGCAGGGGGTGCGGGGCGCTGCGGCGGCTGGTTGCTGGGCCGGACTTGGGCCACTGGCGGGCGGGACGGGCTGGCGCAGGCGCGGAAGCGGAAACAGGCCGGCGCTGGGCTGCTGCGGTTGAGGCGGAGCGGGCCGGGCGAGGAAAGGAGCGGGCCGCGAGGTGGGCTGGCACGTGAGCGGGAGGCAGGCCGGCGGGGAAAGCGGAACGGGCCGTGGCTGGGCCGAAAGCGGGAGCGCGGGGAGCTGGACTGAGCTGGAGAAAAAGAAGGGGGAGCAAAATTGGCCGAGGGGGAAAGTTCAGGGAGCAAAATTGAACTATGTCCAAAACAATTTTCTAAAGCTCCAAACAATGCGAATCAAATTCAAATTTAAAGAGGATTTAAATTCCAATCTAATTCACAAGCAACCAAAACACAATGCAGCAGCATGAATGCAACACACACAACATTTTATTTATATTTCGCAAATATTTATATATATATATATTTTTTTCAATTACAAATTCCCTGTAAATTAAATAAAGCTTGAAAAATTTTAGAAAATTGAGAAAATTATTGTATTAATTGTGTTAAAAATTCACATCCCAAAATTCGAAAATTTTGGGGTGTGACACTTCCCCACCTCTTCTCCCACCTCTCACCCCTCGCGAATTGGATTGGGACGAACCCCAAAGGGGCGGCGCGGCTTGGGGAGGAAGAAGGGCCGGCAGCGGCTTTATAGGGGATGGCGCTAGGGTTTCTGCGGCACGTACGGCGAGATGAGGGTTGTGGGCGGCCTCAGACACGCGTCCGCATCACATCGGGACGCACGGGGTTGATGGGACAGGCTCGGGTGCTCACGGGCGGCGCGGCAGAGAGAGGGAGAGAGGGAGAGTGGCGTTGGCGTTGGGAAGAAGAGAGAGAGGAAGAAGAAAGCTGACAGGTGGGGTCCGCACGTCGGAGAGAGAGGGACGCGGAGGAAGACTGGGCCGCAGCTGGGCCGGAATGCCGAGCGGGCCGGCTGGCTGGTTGGCTCGGGAAGAAGAGATCAGGGTGGTTTAACGGACTTTGGCTCGAGAATTTGGCCCACGAACAGTTAGAAGGGTTGACAATTAGTTTGGCCAATTAGAGTTTGAATTCAAATCTAGAATTTGAATTCAAACCAACCAAAAATCCAATTAAATCCAAATAACTCCAAACCACACTATTTCATCCTTAGCACTTCAAATTGATTTTTAAATTTCAAATTTAAATTGCTTAAGAATTTGGGAGCACAATAGAATTAATTTTGTAAATATTGGTTTGCATGCACAACAATGCACCAAAAATTTTTGAAATCCAAATTTTTGCACTCAACAAATCCTAGGGAAATTTAGGGTTGTTACACTGGTGGGGGTCCTCCCCCTAGCTTGGACTTTCACTGGTAGGGGTTGAGCCTTGAGAGGTACTGGCTCAGCTGTTCCGCTTGTTCGTGGACATCGTGCTGGATAGACGCCACCATCCCGCTATTCTCTTGATGGTACTGAGAATGGCGGGCTAGTGTGTCCTGGATCTCTCGGGTACGGTCGTCGATGAGCTCGACTCGGTCGGAGATGTAGGACAGCTCCCGGCCGTAGTCGAAGCGTGCAGACTGTGAGTATCCGGGGTAGTATGGCTGGGAAGCACTGTCGTACCCCCCTCCATACCGGCTCCTGGACCACTCAGAGTCCGTATCCTGGCCGTAGTCCCAGCGTCCTGAGGTGAAGTAGTTCGGCTCCTGGTGTTGCCCGGAGCCTCCTGCTCCGGACGTCCCAGCGCCGGTGTACATGTCGTAGGTGGCCTCAAAAGCGGAAGTGTGTCGGTGCGGCATTTGTGGTACATCTTCTGGCTCCTGTGAGGTGGCGAGCCCAGCATCATGCCTGGCTCGTCCCCTCGTGACGGGTCCGTCACCTGCAACGCTGTGCCGAGCGGGCTCTCTCCAAGGTGGAGAGTCGTCCGACTCGGTCCTCAACTGGAGAGTTAGTTTCGGCGTGGTATACAACCTTAGTGCTGCACAAGGCAAAGGCACTTCAGTTGTATAGCCATGGTAAATCATTGCCAGCATTGCGTCAGGCGTCCGCCGTATCATGTTGGCTTGCACGAAGTGCTCGGCATCCACGACGGAACGCGCTGTCTCGATGTACGTGAGCCGGGCGCCTTGAAGGACGCCCAGGTGGTTAGCGAGGCGAGTGACTAGAGAAGTCATCGCCATGCCATCCGTACGAGAAATATGAGACAGCTAGTGACCAACCATGTCTTTCACAGGTGAATAGGGAATCTGCTTGACCATGGCAAAAAGAACCCGCAACTCGATGGTGTTGACAGGGCACAAATCTGCCCGGGGGAATACCGTCATAGACACCCAACGATGCATGAAACGCAAAGTGGGGTTATGTATGCTGTTCGTGCGTGGCGCATGACAGTTGGTATCCCCCGAAATCTTTTTCCAAAATGCCACCCGGTCAAATCTTTTAAGCGCTTTGTTCGGGTCTAAGGAACAACGGCTTGAAAATCCGAGACCCGAACTAAAATCCCTCCAAGAGCAGAAGAACTCTTGGTTGAAGAATCGAAAACGAATCCCCCCAGTTTCAGAAGCCAAAGTCGAGAGGAATTCAAGGGTGAGCAGGTACGAACCTTCTTCGTTGATGTGCCAGAAATTCTCCCAGCCAATGGCCTGGAAGATTTCTGTAAACTCTACGTCCATCCCCGTGTCCCTGAGCAAATCTTGCTCAAACACACGGGTGTGATCGAACTCCTTCAGCCGAAGCTCATTGAAGGTGTTCCGCTCCCTTTCTGTTCTAAGGTTGATGTCACTCTCGCTCAGGAGCTGCCTGGCCGGGGGCGTGGCATGGCCCCATCCCGAGCCGGCTGCTCCGTGCTCGTCCCTGTCCATCTGGCTCAAGCCTCGGGACAGAGCTGGGGAACTCCCAGCATCGTCCGATCGTCGGCCTAGCCGGGCGGAACGACGGAGCGAAGTGAAGAACTTCGACATGATTCCTGCAAAAAGTTAGTGCAACAACAACTACCCGAAGGACTGAATATATATGGTTAGCACAAGAAAATCAAGTCAGTCACTCGAGATAGTTAGTTGTTCTTGCGGGGATAAAAACCACCACAAAAGGTTAGTCATTCTTGTGGGTGTCGGTGACCACCACAAAATCGTCCAGAAATTCAGCACAAAGATCACCACAAAAGCAAAATATTTTTGGGATTTTCTAGTGATGCAAGTGAACCAAAACTTGAGCAAGAACTTTGGGAAGAACTTGAGCAAGCACTTGAGCAAAGAACTTGAGAGGGAGAGAGAGCTTCCTAGCAGAATTTTCAGAATGTATGAGTGTGTGAATGGTGCAAGGAAGCAAGGAAGCTTGGCCAGCAATTTATAGGCCGAGGGGAGGCCTTGGCCAGTTCGCCCGAAGGCTCTGGTTCGCCCGAACCAGGCCTGGTGGCCGGGGCACTCCCATGTGAGTGCAGCACTCACATGCCTTTGTTTCCACTCCAAGTTTGTGTGGCCATCAATTTCCAAGGACATTTTTAGTGGATTTTAGTGGTAGGTGAGATGGAAATGTGACATGACCAAAGTGGAAATTAGTGGAGTCATCCCCATGCTGTCATGTTTGTGATAATTGGTGAGTGTGCAGCCATTTTTAGTGGGGTAGACATGTTTGTTGCTGGTTGGTGGTGATGGTAAATAATTGGAGATGTTCTAGAAGGGATGAAAATGATAAAAGTTACCAATTACATCCACCCTAGGTAAAATTTCAGCATGTGACCATTTATTTAAACCAAGCTTGCAAAATTTTCTACTCTCTCTCAAATTAATTACTCAAGTGGTTCATTTATTTTGAAAAGGGAAACATGCAAATGCAATTGAGAATTTAAAAATTGGAAGGGAAATATGGGATAGATACCGGTTTTCCTCGCGGTGAGAGCTCAGCTTTTAAGTCCGCGAGCGGGACTTCTCCTGTCTTCAGTTGCTCTTGTCATCGTCCGGTCCCGGAGTGGTTGACTCGGACGATGCAACCTTCTTCCGCCACATCTTCTTATTCTTCTTCTTCGGTGTTGGTGGCGGTGGGATCGGCGTTTCTGAAGATTGTGGTTCGGATGCAACCACGTTGACCTGCTCCAGGTTATTGGAATTTTGAATTAAATCAGTGCATACCTGAGAGCATTTCTCCACCCTGGGCTTGAACGTGAACTTTTCTTCCTTGCCGTTGATGTTCAGGCTGATTTCTGCGGCTCCTACGTCGATGTTTGCATTGGCGGTGCTCAGAAATGGTCTCCCGAGGATGAGAGGTGTCTTTGTGTCGACCTCCATGTCGAGCACCATGAAGTCCACGGGTACGAAGAATTCCCGGATTTTCACCGGTATATCTTCGGCTATTCCCGCGGGATAGCGAATCGATTGATCCGCTAGCTGCAAATACATGGTTGTAGGGGACAAAGAAGAATAGTTCAGTTTGTCAAACACTACCTTGGGCATGACGCTGACGCTTGCTCCAATATCGCACAGGGCATGGTTGAAGTGCTGCTCCCCGATCGAGCATGTGATGGTAGGGCATCCTGGGTCCTTCTTCTTTTCTGGGAGATTGTTCAAGATAGCCGCACTACATGCTTCGGTTAGTTTAATTACCTCGGTGGTTGGCAGTGCCCTTTTGTTGTTGAGGATGTCCTTCAGATACTTGGCATATGTAGGAACCTGCATAGCTTCAAGCAATGGGATATTGACATATAACTTTCGAATTACCTCAACGAATTTGCTGAATTGTTCGTCCACCGTTGGCTTATGGCATCTTCTGGGGAATGGCAGCATATTTGGTTCGTAAAACTCGTGAGGGGCCGCCTTTGCTTCCTTCTGCGGACTTGTCTTCTGTGGTTCTGCTGCGGCCTCCTCTTCTTCGCTATCACTTTCTGTAGTGGCTGCCTTTTTACCTGCACTGTCAGGATATGGCGGGTCCCGAGTGGTCTTACCCCCTCTCGTGGTGACCGCTTTAACCTTTTCACGGGGGCAATTGTCTGGTTGCCCAGAGAATTTCCTCGCTATGGGTGAGGGCAAAGAAACAGCTAACTGAGAAATTTGAGTTTCTATCATTGTATTAAAGCTCAGTTGACTTTTCATAGCAGAAGAAAACGATTCCATCCTAGAGTCTATGCTTTCCAGAGTTTTATCATTAGCAGCAAGCTTTTTATTGATGTTTTCAGTTATTTTCATCTGGCCAAACACAAGATCTCTAAAAGACGGCTGATTATTGAAATTGCTGGAATTGAAATTGTTACCTTGTTGAGGCCTCTCAAAAGGGAGGTTTGGGCGCGGATTCCAGCCTTGGTTGCCGTAGTTGTTCGGTCGGTACCCGTTGTTGTTGGAGTTGCTGACGTAGTGGGCATCTTCTCGCGTTTCAGGGCAGTCATTCCCTGAATGGCTAGTGTTGCCACAGACTTCGCAGGTCATGCGAGCGTCCATGGCTTGCACCGTTTCTTGAGCAGGGGCCTCCAGTTTCTTCATCAGGAGGTCCATCTTGGCAGCGAGCATGTATAGAGCTTCAACTTGGTGAACTCCTCGGGTCTTTGGTTGAGTCCGGTCGTCAGACCAACCTTGGTTCTCGACCATCTTCTCTATGAGGGCCTTCGCACGACTCTCCTCAAGAGAGAAGAACGATCCTCCAGCAGCAGCATCCAGGTACTCACGGGCAGAATTTCTCAGCCCGTGATAGAAAGTTTGGATTATGAACCAACTTTGCATACCATGGTGAGGACAAGCAGAAATATAGTCCTGGAGGCGATCCCATGCCTCTGGGACCGTTTCATCTTTTGACTGCTGGAAACTAGCTATTTTGTTCCGGAGGGCGTTGGTTTTCCCAACCGGAAAGAATTTTAGCAAGAAAGCGCTAGTGCATTTATCCCAGGTATCTATTGCTTCGCGGTTAGCATAAAACCATTGTTTCGCCTTGCCTAATAATGAGAATGGGAATAAACGAAGGCGAATGGCATCGATACTTACTCCGCGGATGGTGAAGGTGTTGCAAATCTCCAGGAAATGCTGGAGATGAGCATTGGCATCTTCGTGTGGCTTGCCGCAGAATGGGCTAGCCTGTACCATGTTGATGAGGGCTGGCTTCAGCTCGAAGCTACCATCTCCAACTGGCGGAGCTGGTCCGACACGTACGTTCTCGCTTGATGGAGCGGAGAACTCACGGATCGTTTTGGTTGCCATCCTCGATGTAGCCTGGTCAATGACGGGAAGGACTGGGTTCGTCGGAAGGAGTTGCTTCTGAGGAGGTACAACACGGGGTCGTACTTTCCTCACAAATGACTCCGGATTTTCTTAGAAGTTTGACGGTAGTTGGAAACCAATCATGCACTGCTCTGTTCCACAAAGACCAACGAACAGAGCAAGGATAAACCCGCTTGAGTAGCGGTACTCAACTAAGATAGCTCAAGATAAAAGTTCAAAAATAATCTAGCCAAAGACTTCCCCGGCAACGGCGCCAGAAATGCTTGTTGGCACTTCTTACGATCCAATATCAGAATTGAGAATCCTGGTACTGGGGTAAGGAGTGTTTCAGTGGTTTTCCTTATGGTTTAGTAAAATATAGAAATATTCTGCAAGCGCACAGAATCACCGCTGTAGCACTTCACCTGGGAGTATTCCGAGGTATCGTAATTTATATTTCCACAGGGAAGCTTTGGCAAGATTACTAATGAATAGATATTCGAGACTATCAGAGAAGGGTACACGACTAGACAAGACAGGGGATAACGGTATTGGATAGGAGTGGATATACCGGACACACAGCTCAAGGGATACTCAGGTAAGGGAGAGAAGATATAGATAGCTGGGAGGACAATGAGAAGAGATAGAGGACTCCTGGATTCTTTATCTACCTATGTCACTCTAGCTTAGAGATACAGCGGCTACAGAGCCAGCACTAGGAGATCTGGGATAACTCTAATGTCTTAGCATCGGGACAAGGGAACCGGTGAACACACAGAAAGGGATGAGAAGGGGTGCCACTATTTCCCAACTGGGGAATCCTACGGACCGGAACTAACGTGATGGGCTACGAAGACCGAAAGGGCTATCACCACCTCCCGGCTACCACCTCCGTTGCGACGGGAATAAAGTAAGGCCACCGACTAGTCTAGGAACCACTCCTACACTAGGCAACGACTACTTACTCTGCTAGCAAGAGCAAGCAACCTTGTCCATACTCTTGGTGACAATTCACCTCCAGTATCAAGCAAGATCGAAGAACCAGCCAAGACAAAGACTTAATCAAGACTACAAGCACTAGAACTATAACTGACTATAGTCTAAACAAGATATATTTGCAACTAGGATAAAGTAGAAGCAAGATATAAATGACAAAGGCAAAGTGATAAAGATAACTAGATTGATAACTCAATGTCTTGCAAAAAGGAAAAGTAAAAGATACAAGAGCTTATACCAGAGCTTTTGAAGATGACTCCGGAACCTCCGAGGCAAAGCTCGACTCAACTCTAACTCCCAACTAAACTATCCTAACTCTACTAGAATGAAAGTGGAAATGAGCTCCTTGGCTTGGTGTGTGTTTACAAGTGAAAGTGACCCTCTATTTATAGTTGCACAGGTCGGTTTGGGGCTGAGTAGCTGCCAAGGCATCCAGGGAATATCCCCCCTGATTCGGGCGAGGAGAGGCGGTTCGGCCGAACCAGGGGGTTCGGCCGAACGTAGGATCCACCGACCTGGCCACCAAGGGCCAGGATGCACCCCTGGGAGGCGGTTGCCAACCTGGGGGCGGTTCGGCCGAACCTGGCCCTTCGGCCGAACTGGGCTGGAGGCCCAGGCCTGCTTCCCCGCGCCGCCTTTGCCCTGTGGACCCTCTGGGCTGCCTCCTGCTGGTTGGTTTCGTGTTGATTTGGCCCAGGATGACGTGTTGGTGCTCCGGGATGAGTTGTCGGTCGTCCATGTGGCGTGTACTTGTTGTCGCTTGGTCATCGTCGATGTGGACGGCCTCTGGTGGCTTGTACGGCTAAGGGGGGTAACCGGTCGAACGGGGACGTTCGGCCGATTCGGTCATTTTCAGCCCCAATAGCGCGTATTTGTCGTAGTTGTACCTGCACAAGTGACACTCACCAAAACTCATGGAACTTTATTAGAAATAAAACCTAAGTACATGGAATGTTGCATATAACCTCATTTATTCCCGAGTATTGGTGGTCGGATTTGGGCTGTAACGACCGCCAACAGTCTGCTCTGCTGACAGGCGCATTCAATGCCTCGCGCTGCCGCAAGACGCCAAAGCCAAAAGGTAAATCACGGGCCATCCCGCACAGACGACAGTGACCTGGATTGTGTCTGCCAACTCCGGTCACTGTGCAGCCATCACCAACACTGTGCCGGCCTGACAGGCCTTGTGCAATCCTGTGCTGCCAACTCCGGTCACTATGCTACCATCCCCAACACTGTGTCGTCCTGCGAGGCCCTGTGCGGTCCCGTGCTGCCAACTCCCGTGCTTCTGTGCTGCCAACCCCCGTACTAACCCCATGACGAAGCCCTCGATAAGGCATGGGAGAACCCTCGAATGGGTGTACGGGCGACGACTGGGCATGGACGTCGGTCAGCGCGACCCCTCGAAGTCACCCTGGGATAGACATAGGGACATGTACTTTCTACAGGAACCACCACGCCGCCCACTGGAGCTGGAGGACGCCCACCGATTCGCGCCGAGCAGAAGGATCCGTAAGGACGACAGCCACGTCCGGTGCCATGCGCTCTAGTGCCCAATGACTGTAGACTCAACTATGCAACGCGCATGTCTCTGCCCCTCCTTGAACTATAAAAGGAAGAGGTAGACTCCCGGTCATAGGCCGACGCATCTGACGACGCATCCGAAAAACCAACGCATCTACCAACCCAACACATCTGCATCCCCTTATATTGGCACTTGCCTCAATCAACCTTAGACACTTGGGACTTGGACGCCTCACCTCCTTTCCCTCCTTGCTTGTTAACCCCTCCTACGACCAACCTGGTGCAAGATAATATAGTGCACGCACACCCTTTGCTGGACGTACGACCCCGTGGTCGAAACCAGGATACGCCTTGTGTCATTCTGTTAGCATTCGCATCAACCATCGAGAGACAGAATGCAGCACATTCTTTCTAGTTAGTGTCGGGCGACCAATCCGAACATCGATAGTATCCGCACAGGTTGTTGCCCTGGGCCTGCCTCAAACACTTTAGGAAAAATATGTTATGAAATATATGCATGAGTAGTCATCAAATCTATAAATGTTAAGTCGTCAAATAAAAATTTATACATACCGGAAAGTCAGTCTTGAGTGTAAGTGTTTTCTTGAAGTTGTTGCCTATGTGTTGCGAGTAAAACTTTGTCCAAGCCTCATTGAGCGCATCAATGAAGTCTTGGTACTCTTTTGCTAGTTTTCTCAATGAGTCCATTACTACAGCGAAGCTCAGGTCAGGAATTATCACGAATAATATCTAGTGGTTCCTGCACATTAATACAACTAGTTAGACTAAGTTAATAATAAGCACGATGGTCATTATATATGGGGATACGTGTATGAAACACTCACACAAAGTTGTAAGGAAGCAATATATGTGTCTTGTAGTGGTCAACAGTTAAGAACTTGCATAAGTTATCAAGTAATCCCTTGCGATCATCTATTAGAGTCTTGCAGTTCACCATCAATGGATCAATGAAGCCTACGTGATGCTGACTCTTTTTTCTGCATTCTTCCTTCTCCATTCTACATTAGACGGAATAAAATGTCATTACAAATGAACTTATTTATATATATATATATACCGAATATCCATAAACACTTACAAACACCAGGCGCTGATGTCAGCGACGTCAAGTGAGTCTTGGCTGTACACTTGGAATAAATGTTTGAATTCCAACCAGATTAAGTCCTCCCCCGGTAGTAATCTTCATCTCTAACTTTTATGGCGAACATTGTTCTTTCTGCTGTTGACTCTTCCATGTACCATTTATGTAGCTTGTACATCTGTGTTGGCACAAGATCGACCAATTCAGGCCTGACTAGAGGCTGTCCTTGCTGCCACCACTGCCATGCAGGTACGAACTCGTCATTCTCTGATGTAGGTTTTTTTCCCTTATCAGCACCCTCCGCTCGGATCTGAGCCGTCATGATCGTCGTGTCTTTACATAAGTCAATGAGCCCTCGTTGCTCTGTTGAAAGTACGACGAGCGGCGGAATTGATTGCTTCTTTTTCATTCCAAGCTGAGGGACCTAGTTTCCCCCACTACGCGTATGCTTCATCTTTTCGAAGGACTTAGTGATGGAGCGGTCGTAGTCGGAGCAGGGTGATAATTTCATCTTCTTGTTTGCCTCTGCCTGCGCGATAAACCAGCCTGGTATCTTCGAATCTAAAGAAATCTTCTTCTCAGGCGAGCTCTTTTTGAAATGTTCTTTAACATAGGCATCAACCGACGCCTAGTAAGGTCGTAGGTTTTCTTTGGCGGCTCCTTTGCCTGACATTTTATTTTTTTTCTATTGCATTACAGATAATAGCTACAAATTAAGTGGTAATAATATAATAAATGCAATAAATATCTAAATTTAAATAGGTAACAAATAAATGAAATTAGATAGTAAATATAATAAATGCAATATTTGTCCTCCACTTCTTCTCCGTGGTCCATGTAAATTCCCGTTTCCCCATGCTTTGTCCAAAGAAAATATTTATCCATGAAACCATGTGTAAAAATGTGCTGGTGTAGGGTATGTGTAGAATAGTAATCCCTTTCATTTTTACAGTGGACGCAGGAGCAACACATAAAACCCTGCTCATTCTTGTTTGCTTCGGCCACATCTAGAAAATAATACAGCTTATCAATAAATTCTTGAGAGTGTCGGTTGATATTGTACATCCATTGTCGGTTCTCCATCTGAAAAGAAAAAAATGTTATGATAATTATATAAAAATTAAAGCATTTAAGCAAGGAAACTAAGCAACTAGCTATTATGAGTGGATGCTTGATACGCAAGGTGTGAATCTCTTGGCTTTCATGTATCATGAGGATGTCGATGCTGCAAGGACAACAAGTAACCATCTGATCGAAGCGATTGAGGTTCATTAGATGGTTACTTCTTGCCCTTGTAGTATCGATATCCTTGGTGAACCGGAGATGTTTGGACTCAGCAGGTAACTTGGTTACACAATTTCTTCATGATAGGGTGTCCTAGAGATGGGTGAACGTGCTGGTGTCATGCCAAGTCTGAACCTTCCACATGGTCTGGACTTTGGCATGACACCAGCACATTCACACACTTCACCATCATATACACTTGGCTCTCCCACTTAAAGTCCTACATAAATAATCAAGGGTTTTCTTTTAAGAATTTTTACTATTTTTCTAAAATTTTCTAAAAATTTTATAGTAATACCTAGTATTTTTTACTATAATTAATGTCTAAATAAAAAAATTGTGCTCATAATTTTCTAATATTTTTAGTGTTTTATACCAAACAAACAAATATATAATCAATAATAAATAATGAAGGGTTTCTAGTAATCTCTACTATGTTTTATTATTTTTTAGAATTTTCTAAAAAATTTATAGTAATACCTATAATTAAAGTCAAATAATGTATCTCTAATAATTAATTAAAAATCACTCTAATAATTTTCCACATGCAAGCAATCAAATAAGCGTTGTCCTTAATTAAATTCATCAAGTTTACATATCTCTAACTAATGTCTAAATAAAAAAGTTGTGCCCATTCTCCTTTCCTCAAAAAACTACTTCTATAATCTTTGATTTCTCCATATCTAGAGTAAAAAAAGATAATACTAAGTAGGAATCATAGGAGGATGAAGTTATGAATCTTTAGAGCGTATCGGTGAGTGAAATCTTCACAAAATCACAAAAAACCGGCAAGACCTCCCTCCCCTAGGCTCGGTCTCGCCATGAACACAACAGCTCGGTGTTCATGCGCGTGTGGCTCTCGGCCGAGCTGGGGGGAGGGAGAAGCACCTTTTATTTTTATTGGGCCTTTAGTCCCGGTCCGGGGCTACGATCGGGACTAAACGGACCCATTTAGTCCCGGGCGTGGTCCGGGACTAAATGCCCCCTCCCAATGGCTAGTGGGCCATGGGGTCTTTAGTCTCGGTCGGGGGCTCCGCCCGGGACTAAAGGGTGTCCTTTAGTCCTGGTCGGAGCCCCCAACCGGGACTAATAGCACCCTGCCCTACGGCCCTCTTGGGACTAAAGGGGTGGATCGAACCAATTACATCCGGGACTCAAGGGGTGGATCAAAAGTCAGTTCTCTACTAGTGTCTCTTGATTTTTAAATGTATGGAGTATCTTAATCATAATCTTTTTTAGCAAATCAAATGCACAGTTGTCATTGTTCTTGGTAATTCTAATATATTCATATTTTTTGCACTATGTGTGTTAGTCCCCCGCATAAATTCATTTCACTAACTTTATTTTTTGTGTCATTTTTATTTTAGTTCTTAATCAAAAGGTGGAAAATATGTTAAATTGAATTATTTCCTAATTTTCATAACTCAAGAAATAATGCAGATGGCTGGTTGACTTCCTTTGCACGTGTACTTGTGTAGGTCCCGGTGTTTATTTTGAACCTGGTGGCAGCCGCATACCGTACCCGATTCACGCCGAGTTTGAAGATTTAGCCTACATGTTTAGAGTTTGCAGGGTGGTGGGCTATGCAGGTGGTAGAGAGTGGGATGCCGCGACGATGCTAGTGGTTGGTTGTGACGGGCTCCGCTATATTCTTTAGATGTTTTTAGTACCACAATTTAGCTAATTTCATAAAATTTTCGTGGACTCGGCAACACACTATACATACGTCATAGTTCTGGAAAATTAGTGTTGGGGATACTAATTCGCATGCTGGCACCCGGCGCAGGCGTCGGAGATATTTGTGTTGTTTTTGTATTTCAGGAAAACCATCACTATGGCACTTGGAGGAACACAGCGAACGGTCGACCAGGACCACATTTGCCAGAGTGTCTCGACGTATTCTTCGCTCTTCGATTTGCAATAAGCCGAAGTGCAGTGAAGAAAGCTCCGGTCTCACAAAGAGCCACTCCTCGAAGTACAAGAGGAGGCCACGAGCGAAGTACGATGGAGCAACTTAGTCCAAGATTCTCTCCAAGGCATGAGTACGGCTTTAGGGGTGAAGTGATATTTTTACCCTGGAATATCCATAGAATATAGTTGTTCTGTGGGTAGATAGCAGAAAATATGTAATATTGGCCTCTTGGTATCCCAATAAAAGGCCCTTGAAATGTAAGGCGATCGGTCTATTTTTCTAGGGAAAGAGATGGATGGAGTTATCTATAACAACTATATAATTGGTACCCACTAAAAGTCCCACCATATTTCTCTCCACATGCAAGATGTCCACGTCACCATCCACTAGATCTCCTCTCGACATGCAAGCTGTCCACATCACCATCCACTAAAATTATAAATTTATGTCTTCTACTGATTTTCTGCGGCTATGCATTGTGTTAGTCTTTGCGATTACCATGCTATAAATTTCTAAGTAGTTCTCTCTCAATAAAATGAATGTGTTTTCCTCTACACTGTTGTTTAAAAAAAATTGCAATGCAATCATTTTAGTGTTTCTACTTTCAAATTGCATCTTCAAATTTTGTATAAATTTCCGCAGCAACGCGCGGAGTACCACCTAGTTACAAATGGATTTTATTGTTCTAAGTTAGTAGGCTATAGTAAAGTTTAGGAAGGCTATTGGCCGAGGGGTAGACCACATATAACAAGAACGGTGACAGATAGTTATTTTCTGCCAGGACCAAGACAAAAATTTGGTCTTCATTTCTGCGACCATACCATGGCAGAGATGCGGATTTTAGAAACCATGAGATATGGCCCTTTGTGTAACAGTGATACCAATGACCAAAAAATCGAACAATATTTTTTTCAAATAACTATTAAGTTAATATAGAAGATCTACTTATTATTGTTAGGGAAAAAATGACCAATTCCGGAAGTCCATAAAATTAAAGGTCACTTGAGGGAACGCAAATAATAGCTGCCAACAAGCTAATCGATAATTCCTTATGTATGTTTGGTGCTATAAGATGAGGTCATTAGAGCTGAACTAAAGTGGACCTCAAAGAATAGAACTGTGGATACGCATAAGGTGGGACGAATGGGCCTAAAGTTTGAGCCTGGGTTAAGTCTAAGAGGAGTTTAAGGGCATGTACAACAGTGCAGACAGCTGCTATCTTTTTATCACAATCAGACAGCTGAACAGACAGCTTATACAATGAATTATCTGTTTAGCTGTCTACATGGTAATTAATTCACCCTTTGATACACAAACTCAGGGTGATCAAGTGCACAATTGATTCATGTAGCCATTTTGTTGCATACACGAGAGAGCGCACAATATGTTCAAATAATTCACATGACTCTTAAAATAAGTATGTATATATATAATTCATAAAATATATATAAAAAAATAAGTATGTATATAATATATATATATAATTGATATAATATATATACAAAAGCAAATTGACACTAGGGGAAACCCGACGTATGTCGAGTGCTTCCCTCTTTGCCGAGTGCCCAGACACCGGCACTCGGCAAAGAGGCGACACTCGGCAAACAGGATCTTTGCCGAGTGTCAGCAAAGAGACACTCGGCAAACAGGATCTTTGCCGAGTGTCACGACAGAGACACTCGGCAAAGCTGACGCACGTGCCGGGCACGTGCCACGCCACGGACAGCCGTTTGGGCTCCAGTAGCTTTGCCGAGTGTCACACGGCAGACACTCGGCAAAGCCGTAGCACGTGTCCAGCACGTGCCACGCGCGCCAACGGCCGTGGACGACCGTTTGGCCTGTCAGTTCTTTGCCGAGTGTCACAGTCCAGACACTCGGTAAACATGGACGTGTTGGCCCTTTGCCGAGTGTCTGGGTCAGATACTCGGCGAAGAGTTTGAAAATTTGAAAAATATTTTTAAAAAACTTGAAATTCAAACTCAAAAAATTTGAACATTTTAAATGTAAGAGTTTTTGGCCGGCTGGATTGGTAGTTTTGCCGAGTGCTTCGGCGGGGCACTTGACAAACCACCTCTTTGCCGAGTGTTTCCTAGGAGACACTCGGCAAAGCTTATGTTTGCCGAGTGTTTTCTAAAAAACACTCGGCAAAGTTTGGCCCTGTTTATTTAAACTTATGTTTTTGGGATCCAAAGTTTATTTTTTTCTAACAATACTTGTCAAAGGCTCTTTATATCTTATGTGGAGCCTGTGGGAAAAAGTTGGGATGATTTCGAAAAGTTTATATATACGGCCTTTCCAATCGGAGCATATCCCCATAGAAGATTCGGAGAGTTGAGAAGGAGACAGCTGGATTTCGAAACGAAGTGAAGTTGAATTAGAGTTTGAGTTCATAACTTTTTGTATAGGCAATAGGCGATGTAGATTGCTTCATTTGAAGTTATCATATTTTTCCGGACCCATTTGATATTTTTTAAATTATTTTTACAACAATCTTCACATGAAATAATGAAATATATGAAGGAATTATGAGATATATATGCTTCAAATAATGAAAACATTTCATCTAAGCATAAAATGTGCATTGTTGAATGTATTTGACAAGATATTTTGATGTGTATTTGATTGAATTTGAAAAATTTGGTATGCAAGAATTGTTCTGGGTAATGTTTGCCGAGTGCTACACTCGGCAAACAACACCTTTGCCGAGTGTCAGGGAAGAGACACTCGGCAAAGAGCACCTTTGCCGAGTGTCAGGGAAGAGCACTCGGCAAAGAGGCCATGTGGGCTGGCCGGGCCGCTTCCACGCGGGCCACGTCATTGGCCGACGTGGCACCTTTGCCGAGTGTAGGCACTCGGCAAACAGGCCACGTGGCCCACCTCTTCGGCCGCGCGCGGCCACGTCAGCGGCCAGATCTGTTTGCCGAGTGTCCTACATCGGGCACTCGGCAAACAGGCCACGTATCAGATCTGTTTGCCGAGTGCCCGATATAGGACACTCGGCAAACAGGGGGTTGGGCCGGGGGACTTAACCGCCCACGCGGCCGCCCCAACCCACACGCTGCACGCACACCGCCCGTCGCAGCCCACACACGCACACCGCCGCCGCCTCTCTCCCCGCCCACCGCCGCCGCACGCCGCCACCGCCGCCGCCGCACGCCGCCACCGCCGCCGCCGCACGCCGCGAGGCCCGCCCTCTCTCCCCGCCCGCCGCCGCCGCACGCCGCCACCGCACGCCGCCACCGCCGCCTCCGCACGCCGCGAGCCCCGCCCTCCGCCCCGCCTGTCGCCGCCTCGGCCGCCGCCGCCCGTCGCCCCGCCCGTCGCCGCGCGGCCCTCCGCGCCCCGGCCGCCGCCGCCGCCTGCCCTCCACCCCGCTCGTCGCCGCCTCGGCCGTCGCCCCGCCCGTCGCAGCGCCCCGGCCGGCCTCCTCCCCGCCTGCCCCACCCGGCCCACGACGCCGCCGGGCCGACCCGGCTTCCCTCCACCTCGGCCCGTCGCCGCCGCCCTCCGCGCCCCGGCCGGCCTCCTCCCCGGCTGCCGAATTTTGTGCCGCCCTCCGACCCGCCGCCTCCAACCGCGGTTCGTCTCCCCTTCCTGCTGCCTGGCCTGCTAATTCTAGTGAGTTATTTAGAATATGTCAAATTTGATTGCTAGATTGGGTTGATGGTAATATAAAATGCATGTCAAATCAAAATGCCAAATTTGTTTGGTAGGTTGGGTTGATGCTAATATCAAATGCATGTCAAATTTGATTCCTCATTATCCTTGTGTATGTGGTTGTCGGACTTCGTGCCGTGGATATCCTTGTGTATGTGGTTGTCGGCCTTCGTGCCGTGTTTTTTTGCAGGATGTATGGTTTCAGAAACCTCCCCGTGTAGGGGAGGTGCTGCCGAATTTTTTATTTGACAAAAAAATGTTTTATTTTAGGGAGAGGTTGCACCATCTTCGACTTGGACCCCGGCGCCGCCCGTCGTTCCCCGCCTTCTGCACCGACACGAGCGTCACCGACTCGCCCGCCGTCGAGCCCGTAGGTGAGCACATGCAAAACCATATGCCCTCAATATTTAATTCGTAGATCCATATTTAAGTTGTGTCACCTAACCTAGTTAGGCGTCTCTCGTTCGAAAGAGATACGGTTGTGAATATGTGAATCTTTGCATATGTCTAACCGTATCTGTTTCGAATTGTCCACGTTTTTGGACAGCTCGAGGATGTGTAGATGGGTAGTTTCCATGCTCTACTCGTACCGAGGCTGAGTTTCGGCATCATCTCCCTGTTGTTCTCCGAATACACAATCTCCGTAATTGGACGTGTATTTGGAGAACAGCGGGGAGGTGCTGCCGAAATTCCGTCTTGGATACGAGTAGAGCATGGAAACTACCCGTCTACACATCCTCGGGTGGGATTAGGACCTATCTTTACCTATTAGACATAAAACTAGCATCCGGTAGATGCATTTATTATTATAAATTTGGTATGGAAGAAATTTATTGCTCGGTGATATGTAAAGGGATGGATGACCGTGAGTGGATGTACACTGGCCGCTCAAGTAAAGGTGAATGTACAGATGAATGGATTGCCAAGACTGATGCGTTCTTGAAGCAAGCTTTTGCCAATGCGAAAGGGGTGCCAACTACTTTCTGTCCATGTGCGGTTTGCGACAATCGTAAACGCCAAACAGAAGTTGTCATGGGTAAACATCTCGTCAGGAATGGATTTACGGAGAACTATGCTCGGTGGACACGCCATGGTGAAGCCGTTGATCGTGTGAGAGACGAGGCCGTGAGGCAGCGCATCGAGGAGTTTGATGATGAGGCAGGGGTAGGGGACATGTTGCATGACTACGACGAAGCACACTTCAATGATGGACCTAGGGAGGAGGAGCCGGAGGCCACTGCAAAGGCTTATTATGACATGTTGTCAGCGGCACAACAACCACTTCACTCGCACACTAAGGTTTCTCAATTGGATGCCGTTGCACGTCTGTTGGCCGTCAAGTCCCAGTTTAGCTTGGGTCGAGACGCCTTTGACCACATCCTGACAGTTTTGGGTGGCCTCCTTCCGGAAGGTCACGGCTTGCCAAAGAACATGTACGCGGCACAGAAACTTCTAAATGCACTTAAGATGCCGTATCAGAAGATACATGCTTGTCCGAATGGATCCATCTTATTTAGGAAAGAATTTGCGGACGCAAAGCAATGTCCGAAGTGCAAGGCTTCTAGATTCATGGAGATAGTCGGTGCTGATGATGCGACTATTAGGCAATGACGAAGACGACGACATTCCTCCGCCTTTGGAGGACGACCATGAACATCTCGAAATGTACGATAGTGATGATGCGACCGTTGATCCAGATAATCCTGATCCGGATGGTTATTTCTAATAAAAGTACGTTTATATATTGCATCATCTCTTTCTAATAGTTTATGTTGGGTCATATTTCTTATATATTACATGTTTGTCTAATTATTTATGTTTATATGTGAAATCTAATAATTGTATGTTTTTGTTGATCGCAGGTGATTGGACCAATATGGTGGGTCGTGGCGGTGCGATGAGGAACGTCATGTCGTTGTACCGGAAGTTTAAAGATGGGGGGTCCGAGGCAGCTGGGTCGTCTGGTGCCAAGGGGCGAAAGAAGAAGGCCACGGGCGGGGGGCGAAAGAAGAAGGCCACTGCCTTTGATGTTTTTGTTGAGGGGTCCTTTTAACGCAAAAAATTAATAAAAACAGGAAAAAATTTGAGCCTTTGCCGAGTGTTACACTCGGCAAAGAGGTGCTTTGCCGAGTGTATTGGATTTAACACTCGGCAAAGAGGTTGTTTCTGTCAAATCTGGAACAGCCTTTGCCGAGTGTCTTGGCTTTTACACTCGGCAAATATGCAACCTTTGCCGAGTGTTAAAGCCCTTACACTCGGCAAAGGGTTGTCCAGGGCCTGCCCCTAACCAGGCTTTGCCGAGTGTCGGGGTCCAACACTCGGCAAAGGCTGGTGTCTTTGCCGAGTGTGACACTCGGCAAAGGCTCCGTTAGCCCTAACAGCCGTCCACAGACGGCACCGGGCCGTCTGTTAGTGCTTTATTTTGCCGAGTGCTGGCTTTGCACTCGGCAAAGCCTTTGCCGAGTGCCCGACAGAAGACACTCGGCAAAGGGCCTGTTTGCCGACACAAGCTATGCCGTAACCCCTTTGCCGAGTGTTACACTCGGCAAAGGCTTTGCCGAGTGTATTTCGGGGTTTGCCGAGTGCCCCAGGCACTCGGCAAACTCCGGGTTTCCCGTAGTGTGAATCACCGTGTGCACCGTTAGAGCAAAAGCAAGTTTAACAAAAAAAAATAAGTCAACAGCACCATCATACCATGCAGAGCGTCAACCACTTCTGGCTCACTGCCTAGAGCAGCAGAAACTTGGGCGCGCAGCAAATCCTTGGGCACCGTCGTCTCACGCATCGGATTGTACAGCGAACGGTGGCGTCGTCGAAACGTCTTGGAGCACGCGACTGAGTCGTAGACGAGCGAGTCGACGAGATGGCCGTGCTGCAGCTCGCACGGGGGATTTTGCAAAATTACCTTGCATGTCTACAGCAATCTACGAGCCGTCGTACATGCTCTAAGAAATGGGCCTATATGGGCTGCTGGTGGCCTCAGACAATAAATGTCACGAAATTGCTGATTTACTTTTTGAAGTATTGACAGTCACATATTGAGAGCATGTCAAATGAATGCAATTACTTCCAAAAAAACTGATTTTTTAGGTTAGGAGATCAATCATGTAGATAGGCCTTGTCGCAATCAAGACCTTTTACGACAGGAAATGAATCTGTATATATATAAAATGAAGAATGCATTTAAAACAGCGGGATCCATACCTTCAACTGTTTTGCTCTCGGCCCCCTTGTCTCTCATTGGGCCGTAGAGATATGCCTTAAACGCCGTGGCCACATCGTGAGCAGGATCTTTTCGGCACAGTAAACCTTCCTTTTATCTTGAATGTTATGTCCGCTTTCTACCCTCAACTGCACCAATCCTCCAAGGGTTAGTACATTGGTGCCGTCTCATAGGCGGTCTCATGTAGTGATACGTAATCTTAAGTCGACTTATCAGCCAACCTATACAATTTGTTGTTTGGTTGTCTGGTAGTAATACAATATCCCTTAATTTATGGGAAAATAAAGAAATTTTATTGGTTGTATGGCAACAAAACTCGTACAATGGTGAAGGAGTTGTTTCATAGTCCTAGAATTTAGCTCATAAGGCGGTTGTTTCGCGAAACAATGACCTCCTTCCCTCTCCTCGCTCTCTCTCCTCCACATCAACAAAAATCTTAAGTGGCACTGCATGAGACGACCTATGAAACCGATTACGTGTAGCAATGTACCTGCTCTAAGTGATGTGATAGCGTGTGTTTGGTTCCAGGGATGGGACAAGTTGATCTCACTTGTAGAAGTGTTTGGTTTGCAGACATAAAGGATAGAAATATCCCAAAATAGGAATATACCGTACAGGCGCGGGATGACCCCGTCCACCCAAACTGAGCGGACGGGCATCCCACTTCCACGCCGTTCGTGGATGCACAGAATAGAGCGCATGTGGAGGGCCTGGGCGAGCTCTGCCTCAGCATGTGGCGCGGACTAGAGCTCTGCCGCGACTGGCGGTGCGACTCCGAGCTCTACCAGGGTGAACTCGGCCTCGGCCTTGGCCGGCTGCGTGGCTTGGAGCCCCCTGCCGATGCAAGCTCCGCTTCGGCTATTGGCACTTCTTACGATCCAATATCAGGATTGTGAATCTAGGTACTGGGGTAAGGAGTGTTTCAGTGGTTTTTCTTATGGCTCAGTAAAATATATAAATATTCTGCAAGCGCACAGAATTACCGCTGTAGCACTTCACCAGGGAGTAATTCGAGGTATCCTAATTTATATTTCTGCAGGGAAGCTTTGGCAAGATTACTAGCAAACAGATATTCGAGACTATCAGAGAAGGGTACACTACTAGCAAGACAGTGGATAAACGGTATTGGATAGGAGTGGTTATACCGTGACACACAGCTCAAGGGTGGCTCAGATAGGAAAGAGAAGGAATATATAGTTGGGAGGACAACAAGAAGAGATAGAGGAATCCTGGGTACCTTATCTACCTATGTCACTCAGACTTAGAGATACAGTGGCTGAAGAGCCAGTACTCAGAGATCGGGGTTAACTCTAATGCCTTAGCGTCGGGACAATAGAACCTATGACACGCAGAAATGGATGAGAAGGGGTGCCACCAATCCTACACTCTGGGATCTTGCAGGCCACGACGAACGTGATGGACTACGTAGGTCATATAGGGCTGTCACCACCTAACAGCTACCACCTCCGTAGACGTGGGGACAAACTAAGGCCACTGACTAGTCTGGGAACCACTCCCACACTAGTCAACAACTACTTACTCCGCTAGCAAGAGCAAGCAACCTTGTCAATACCCCAGTGACAATTCACCACAAGTATTGAGCAAGATCGAAGAACCAACTAAGACAAAGACTTAATCAAGATCTAGAAGCACTAGAGCTACAACTAACTATAGTCTAAACACGATATAGATGCAACTAGAATAAAGTAGAAGCAAGCTATAAATGACAAGGGCAAAGTGATAAAGATAACTATAGTGATAACTCAAAGTCTTAGAAAAGGAAAAGGAAAAGATACAAGAGCTTATACCAGAGCTTTTGAAGACAACTCCGGAACCTCCGAGGCACAGCTCGACTCAACTCTAACTGCCAACTAAACTATCCTAACTCTACTAGAAAGAAGTGGAATGAGAGCTCCTTGGCTTGAGTGTGTGTGTTACAAGTGAAATGCCACTGCATTTATAGGTGAACTAGGACGGTGGAGAGGAGTGGCGGCCAAGGGAACCAAGGGGGTACCCCCTGGTGATTCGGGCGAATTGCCTGGGTTCGGGCGAATCCTAGGATTCGGCCGAACCCTTGGATGCACCGCCATTTGCTACCACGGCCTGGATTTGCCCCCCTTGGTCAGTTCGGGTGAATTGGGAGATTCGGCCGAACTGGGCCTGGCCCGTGGTCGGCCTCCCTAGCACCGCCTTTGCTCTTGGACCCCCCCTGGGCTGGCTTCTGGTGATGGTCTTCGTGTTGATCTGGCCGAGGATGAGGTGGCAGTCACCCACGTGTCATGCATCGTCATCTGCTTGGTCATTGTTCACGTGGACGACTCCCGATGTTGTTCGGCCGAATCGGTCAATTCGGACCCCTATAGCACGTATTTCTCGTTGTTGTAGCTGCGTAAGTGTAACTCACCAAAACTCGTGGAACTCTGTTAGAAATAAACCTAAGTACATGGAATGTCACATATATCCTCTTTTATTCCTGAGTATTGGTGGTCGAAAACGTGTCGTAACGACCGCCAACAAGCTCCCCCAAGCTTAGACCTTTGCTCGTCCTGAGCAAAGATAAAGACTTAGGCTCGGTGGATCAGGAGTTGCTACAATGTCAATTTTCTTGTAGGTAACTTTATAAACAACTAGTACTCGAAAATACTCGAATCATTAGCAAAGTTTAACTCACCATTTTACCTATGGGGCTTATAGCAATCTCCTTGTCTTAGGCGGTTGAAAGGTTGAACAGCTTAACTCAGTTTTTTTATTCCACTCCTACTCTTTTCAGGGTACCATCTCGGAGTTTCCACAATTTTCGAAAATTTAAATTTGTTCCTCAATTGGTACACTCGATCGCTCAAGTGGTGTTTGTATCCTCACCAAAGGCTTGTGCCTTCTTTCATCCTAAAATCTAACAAAGCCTTTTGTGTGGCTCAGGGACAAAGGATGAAGGCCTACTTGCATCTTATATTTTGCTAAGTCAAAGACCGGATCTTTGGGGAACCAAATCATACCTTTAGATCGAGAAGTGCAAGCGTGTGGAATATGTGGAGTGGAATGTGTAATGTGGAATGTGGTGGAACTCCTTGGGATGATTCTTCCTCCCCTTGACTTATTTTCGAGAACATGGGCTATCTATTTTTTGCTCATATTTTTGCCATGCCACTTGGCATGCTTTTCTTATTTCTTATTTTTGCCATGGTCTTTGGCATGCTTTTCTTTTTCTCTTTCTTTTTGCCATCCTCTTTGGCATGCTTTTCTTTTTGTATAGCCCATGTCTCTATTCAAGGATATTTGGATAGGAGATCATAGAACATGGAGTATTTATTTTGTGAATGGATGATGGCAATATTTGCTAACTCCTAGTGTAGGAATTGCAGGTGAGTGTGGTGTGTACGTGAATCTCGATCTTAGAAGCATGAAGGTTTCACCCAAAGGTCACAACAATTTGACAAAGCTCACTAAGACAACAAGCAGCATATGAGTAGAAATTTTTTACTAAGCTTAGCATATTGCTTTGGTAGGTATTTTTGACCAATAAGGAACTTTATTTTATTTTTGAAAGCAAAAGACATCCGAGATATTCACCGTACTAAGAGCAAAAGCAAGAACTCAACCAAATCTCACTATATCATTCCTCACAACAACTTAGACTTGGAATAAAGCATGTGCTCCCACGAGGTTTTCAGGTTCATTTTACTCATGCCAAATAACTCAAGTACTATAAAGCAACTAGTTGAAAACAAGGCACTTGCAAAATTGATGACAGAGCAACTATTCATCATTTCCAAGGTGAGAGGCATATGGTTCATTCCATGCATAGTTGGGAGTTATTTTATTCAAGGGAAATATTTTTGGTGTTTTCATTTTAAGGTGAAAATAAAATGGAAAGGGAAATTGCAAATGCAAGATCAAAGTGCTAAAGGGACATCGAATAGACCTGATGGGGGTTCTCCCCCAAGCTTGGATTCTTCACTGGTAGGGTCGAAACTTCGAAAAGTATTTTGACATTTGATCCGTCTTCTGTTGGACGTCGTACCATAGAGAGTCCAGCACGCCACTATTCTCTTGGTGATACTGAGAATGGCGTGCCAGGATGTCTTCAATGCTCCATGTATGGTCGTCAAGGAGGTCGACTCAGTCGGAGATGTAAGACAACTCTCGACCGATGTCGTAGCCACTGGTTGCAGTGAATCGTGCGGACTGAGAGTGCCCAGGGAAATATGGTCGGGAGGCACTGCCGTACCCTCCTCCGTACCATCCCTGGGAGTACTCTGAGTCCGTACTCGGAGCATAGTCCCAGTAGCCTGAGGCGAAGTAGTCCGGGTCCTGGGGTTGTCTAGAGCCTCCTGCTCCAGACGTCCCAGAACCTCCGTATGCATCTTAAGCTACCTCGAATGCAGACATGTCGATGTGGCTGTGTCGGTGAAGTTTCTAGTTCTTGAGCAGTGAAAAGCCCGGCGTCACGCCTGGCTTGACCCCGGGTAGATGGCCCCTCTCCTGCAACACTGTGCCGAGTCGGCTCTCTCGAGGAGGAGAGTCATCCGCCTCGGTACTCAACCGGAGTGTTAATTTCTTAGCAATATACAACCTCAGTCCTACACAAGGCAAGGACACCTCAGTTGTATAACCACGATAGATCATAACCAATGTTGCATCGGGCGCCTGTCGTATCATGTGACCTTGCACAAAGTGCTCAGCATCCATGAAGGGTCGCGCTGTCTCTAAGTATGCAAGTTGGGCGCCCTCTAGAACGCCCAACTGGTTAGCAAGGCGGCTGACTAGAGAAGTCACCGCCACGCTACCCACGCGAGAGTGATGAGACATCCAATGGGCAACCAAATCTTTTACCAGAGAAACAACTACTCGTTTAACCATGGCATATAAGAACCGCAACTCGACTACATTGACGGGACGCAAATCAGAACATGGAAACATCGTCATAGCCATCCATCGATGCATGAAACGCAAGGTGGGGTTATGAATATTGTTAGTGCGTGGTGCAGAACAATTGGTGCTTCCCGAAATCTTTTTCCAGAACCCATCCCGACTGAAACTTTTCAAAGTTTTGGTAGGCTCCAAAGAACAATGACTAGCAAAACCCAGGTCCGTACTCAAATCCCTCCAAGAGTAGGAATACTCTTGGTTGAAAAATCGAAAGCGAACACCCTCCCGTCCAGATGTGAGAGTCGAAAGAAATTCGAGGGTCAGGAGATACGAACCTTGTTCGTCGGCACGCCAGAAGTTGCCCCAGCCAACGGCTTAGAAGACTTCTGGAAACTCTTCATCCATGCCCGTTCTTGCGAGCAGGTCCTGCTCGTAGATACGGGTATGCTCAAACTCCTTCAGGCATAGCATGTTGAAGACGTTCCGCTCTTGGTCCATCCGGAGAATGATGTCACTCTCGTTCAGGAGCTGCCGGGTTGGGTGCGAGGCGAAGCCTCTCCCCAAGTCGGCTGCCCCTGACTCATCCACATCCATCCGGCTTGAACCGCGGGACATGGCTGGGGAGCTCCCAGCATCGTCCGAGCGTTTGCTCAGCCGGGCGGAGCGACGGAACGTGGAGAAGAGCTTCGACATGCTTCCTGCAAAAGGTTAGCGCAACGACTACCCGAAGGACTGAATATATGGGGTTAGCACAAGTAAATCAAGTCAGTCGTTCGAGATAGTTAGTCGTTCTTGCGGGGATAAAAACCTTCACAAAAGATTAGTCGTTCTTGTGGGTGTCGGAAACCACCACAAACACGTTCAAGTTTCAGCACAAAGATCGAACAGAGGTAATATTTTTTTTTGGGATTTTTCAGCAATGCAAGTGAACCAACTTGAGCAAGAACTAAAGAAGAACTTGAGCAAGAATTTGAGCAAGGAACTTGAGAGAGAGAGAGAGAGAGAGCTTCTGGTGGAATTTTATTTCAGAGTTGGATGGTGTGAAGAAGCTAACAAGCAAGGGGTGGTATTTATAGGCAAGGGAGAGAGCTGGGGCTCATTCGGCCGAATGGTCTGGTTCGACCATTTAGTTTTACCATGCTTGCATTTTTTTCCAGTCTCTTTCAAATTAATTACACAAGTGGTTAATTTATTTTGGAAAGGGAACATGCAAATGCAATGATGGAAATTAAAAATTTGGAAGGGAAACATGAGATACATACCGGTTTTCCTCACGGCGAGAGCTCGTGTTTAAAGTCTGTGAGCGGGACTCCTCCTGTCTTCAGTTGATTTTGTCATCGTCCGATCCTAGAGTGGGTGGTTCGGGCGATGCAACCTTCTTCCGCCACATCTTCTTAGTCTTCTTCTGTGTCGGTGGCGGTGGGATCGGTTCCTCTTCATTCTCCCAGTGTTGCTTGCTAGTGGCAACAACACTGTCCATCTTTGGCTCGGATGCAACTACCTTCTGCTGCTCCAGATTAGTTGGATGTTGAATTGGAATTGCACATACCTGAGAGCATTTCTCCACCCTGGGCTTGAACGCAAATTTTTCTTCCTTGCCGTTGATGTTCAAACTGATTTCTCTGTCTCCTATGTCAATGTTTGCATTGGCGGTGCTCAGGAATGGCCTCCCAAGGATGAGAGGTGTCGTTGTGTCGACCTCCATGTCGAGCACCACGAAGTCCACGGGCACGAAGAGATCCCGAATTCTCACCGGAATATCTTCGGCTATTCCCGCGGGATAGCGAATCGATTGATCCGCTAACTGCAAATACATAGTTGTAGAGAACAAGGAAGTATGGTTCAATTTATCAAACACTACCTTGGGCATGACGCTGACACTTGCTCCAAGGTCGCACAGGGTGTGGCTGAAGTGTTGCTCCCCGATGGAACACGTGATGGTGGGACATCTAGGGTCCGTCTTCTTTTCTGGGAGATCATTTAGAATGGCTGCGTTGCAAGCTTCGGTTAGTTTAATTACATCAGTCGTTGGCATTGCCCTTTTGTTGTTGAGGATGTCCTTCAAATACCCGGCGTGTGTGGGAACCTGCATAGCTTCAAGTAACGGAATATTGACATAGAGTTTTCGGATTACCTCGACAAATTTGCTAAACTGTTCATCCACCATTGGCTTGTGATTTCTTCTGGGAAATGGCAGCACAGTCGTGTCATAGAACTCATGAGGGGCCGTTTTTGTCTCCTTCTGAGGACTTGTTTTCTGGGGTTCGGCTGCGGCCTCCTCCTCTTCACTATCACTTACTGGAGTTGCTGTCTATTTGCATGTTCCTAACTTGCATGTTCCGTTAGGATATGGTGGGTCCCGAGTGGTCTTACCCCCTCTCGTGGTGACCGCTTTAACCTTTTCACGGGGACAATTGTCTGGTTGCCCAGCAATTTTCCCCGCTATAGACGATGATAAAGAGGCAGCAATTTGGGTTTCTATGATTTGATTAAAGCTCAGTTGACTTTTCATAGCAGAAGCAAAGGAATCCAACCTAGAGTCTATGCTTTTCAGGATTTTATCGTTAGCAGCAAGCTTTTTATTGATATTTTCAGTGATTTTACCCATGGTCTGTGGAGCTGATGGGTGAGACTCTCACCTACGCGCCTCGAAAGGCGATAAAGTCGCAGATCTTAGCAGATTTCGTTGCTGAATGGACCGACACCCAGCTGCCCCCACCTCAAATCCAAGCCAAATGTTGGACCATGTACTTTGTGGTCGGTGATGAAAACTGGCACGGGCGTAGGCCTCCTTTTCATCTCACCCCTCGGAGAGCACATACGCTACGTGGTGTGCTTGCATTTCCCGGCGTCCAACAACATGGCAGAGTACGAGGCCCTCCTCAGTGGGCTCCGTATCTCCATCGAGCTTGGCGTCAAGTGTCTCGACGTCCGGGAAGATTCTCGCTTGGTCATTGACCAAGTGATGAAGGACTCCAGCTGTCACGACGAGAAGATGGAGGCGTACTGCAACGCTGTGCAACGGCTCGAGGACAAATTCCATGGCCTCAAGCTCAATCACATAGCGCGAAAGTACAACAAGGAAGCGGATGAGCTCACCAAGATCACGTCGGGGCGGGTCACCGTGCCCCCGAACATCTTCGCTCGCGACCTCGCTGAACCCTCCGTGGACTTCAAGGCAACCGCGAACGGCCCTAGCGCGCCCTCGGGGGTCACGCCCTCGAAAGTTGCGGGTGTCGAGCCCTCGGACGAGGACCCCTCGAAAGGGGAACCCGAGGCCTCAGACCATGAAGCATTCGCGGCAGACGAGACCAAAGCGATGGAGATCGACGAGGATCCACACTCTCGAGACTGGCGCGACCAGTACCTCGCTTGAATCGACCGAGGGGAGCTACCTTTGGATCGGACCGAAGCGCGGCGCATTGCAAGAAAGGCCAAGTCTTTCATCTTGATTGACGGGGAGTTGTACAAGTGCAATCCTTGGGGGATCTCGCAACGATGCATCCCCATCCTTGAGGGTAGGGAGCTGATTCGAGACATACACGCCGGTGTGTGCGGCCATCACACGGCACCATGCACCCTCGTCGGCAACGTGTTCCGACAGGGCTTCTACTGGCCCATGGCAGTTGCTGACGCCGATGAAGTCGTGCGCACCAGCGAAGGGTGTCAATTCTACGTGTGCAAAACCCACCTCCTGGCGCACGCCTTGCAGATCATCCCCATCACATGGCCTTTCACTATGTGGGGACTGAACCTCGTGGGTCCTATACGAGCGACATCCGGGGCTTCACTCACCTGCTGGTGGCTATCGACAAGTTCTCAAAATGGATCGAGGTTCGAGCCATGAGCAACATCAGATCGGAGCAAGCCGTGCAGTTCTTCACGGACATCATCCACAGGTGCGGGGTACCTAATTCGATAATCACTGATAATAGTACCCAGTTCATAGGCAAGAAGTTCTTGGAGTTCTGCGACAGCTACCACATCCGTGTGGATTGGGCGGCTATAGCGCATCCACAAACGAACAGCCGAGTAGAGCGTGCCAATGGAATAATACTACAAGGCTTGAAGCCAAGAATCTTCAACAAGTTGAACAGGTTTGGTTGAAGGTGGGTCATGGAGCTACCCTCGGTCATCTGGAGCCTCAGAACAACCCCGAGCAGAGCCATGGGCTTCACCACGTTCTTCCTCGTCTATGGTGCTGAGGCTATCTTCCCCATGGACTTGGAATATGGGTCCCCGAGGCTCAAAGCCTACCAAGAAGAACAAAATCAGCTAGCCCGCGAGGACTCACTGGATTGCATGGATGAGGCTCGCGACGTGGCGCTCCTGCACTCAGCATGGTACCAGCAATCTCTCTGGCTCCCTCAAGCACAAAGGGTTCGACGTCGAGACCTCAACAAGGGCGATCTGGTGCTGAGGCTTCGACAAGACAATCGAGGGCGCCACAAGCTCACGCCGCCATGGGAGGGGCCGTACATCATCACGGAGGTCCTGAAGCCTTGCACGTACAGGCTCGCGAACAAGAAGGGCGAAGTCTTTGCCAACGCCTGGAACATACAACAGCTACGTCGTTTTTATCCATGAGCTTCCAAGTTCATTTATACATACGTCATTTTCATAACGAATAATAAAAAAGGTCACAAATAGGAGGACTCAGCTTTACCCTCGATAAAGCCAAGTCCCCCTCGAGGGCAACATTGGGGGGTTCCCCCTCCTAAATCGTCCCATTTTCACAGACTCTTTTGTTTCAAAACTTCTATCGCATTGCTACCTTGCGCGCTTTAAAAAGATAGAAGCAGGGCGTAAATTGACTAAGGCCAGGGCCGACCGAGTCGTGGGACTGCCTACGCCTCCGGGATACGGCCTCCCCCTCACCACCCTATGCCCAAGTCATTTTGTGAACGTGACCCACCCCGCCGAAATCTTTACAAGCCGCGTAAAAATGCGATGAATGTATTAAACAAAACTTCAAATAAATTATGTGAACAAATTATCCATTACAAATCAAATTCTAAACAAAAGATCGTCTACTCTATGCAAGCCTCAGGGCGCATCTTCCCCATCTCAAGAGCCTACTGCCGCAGCGTCTTCTCCTTCGTCTGCTTCGGGGAAGAGGTCGTCCTCGAAGAGCTCGGTGAGCATCGCGGCAGTACCCTCGGCAGCAGCGTCGGCCCGCTCAACAACGGCCACCGCGGCATCATCATTGAGGTCCTCAGCGACGATGTAGCCTGCAGCCAGCGCCTCGAGCTCAATGATGAAATGTGTCGATATGACACCGAGGGTCTTCAAGACACCGAGCCGAAGCGCGCCCTTCAGGCGCTTGGTGACGCAGTCGCCAAGGCCCTTAGGCGGTTGGCCACCGAGCTACCTGAGGGGATTTCCCCGCCCTCGAGCTCCCAGCACGCATCGACAGGAGCGCCCTCCAGGTCTTCGAGGTCCTCCTGAGCCTTTGAGTATGCGACTTGGAGGGACTCCGCCAACGCCGACGTGTCCACCACGACCTTCCGCAGCTCTGAAACACAAAAAATGCCAAGATAAGTCTCGATGAACTTAAAACCGGCAAAAATACATCGACGACAGCGACTTACCTTTGGTCCGTTCTCGCTCTACTGCCAGCAGTGCCTATGTGGCGCTTGTCTCCTGCAGCAACGTGGACATCGAGGCTCCCCTCTCCTCGGCAGAGGTCTGCAGCGCCTCGACAGCAATGCCCCTCTCGACTAGAGCATCGGTGAGCAGCGCAATCGCTGTTTCCCCGTACTCGGGTCGGGTCCTTGCCGTCGCGACCATTGCCTCCTTCTACTGGAGCCGGGCCTCCATCGTCGCGCGCTCTTGCTAGAGCCAGGCCTCCACAGCTGCACGCTCTTGCTGCAGCCGGGCCTCCACCGCTGCGCGCTCTTGCTGGAGCCAGGCCTCCACCACTGCGCACTCTTGCCGGAGCTGGGCCTCCATCGCCGTCAGTGCCTCGGTCTTCTCTGGGAGAGTGGCGCTAAGCCTCGAGGCCTCCTGGGCCCTTTGCTTCGCTAAGGCCCATTGGGCGTTGCGCTCGTCTCTCGCGCGGGTCATGGCCAACCCACGCTCGCAGCCATCGGCTCGCGCTTCGTCCAGCACGGCGTGGAGCTTGTCCACCTCGAAGCAAAGGTTGTCGTTCTTCTCCGTGACCCGATGAAGGTTGGCATGTTGCTTGGCTATATACGAGATTTTATCTCCCGCCATCTCTTTCAATTGCTGCCAGAAAAAATGCACGTGATGAAAACTTACGCACGAACACGCAAAAATGAATCGAAGGGCTTAAGAATGAATTGACTTACTCGGTGAACAGCGAGGCCTCAGTAGGTGTGGAGCTCGAAGGCGTCCGTGAGGGCGCTCTGCAAGGCAGACCCGGCTAGCCGGTACTCCTCCCACAGCTCTCGCTCCATCTCTGTGGCCTCCAACAACGTCGGGGGAAGCCCGGGCAAGTGGGGCTCCAGGTCCACCCAAGCATCGCCTGGTTCTGAGGTCCCGGCCGAGGACGCCACAGCCACGATGGCGCTCCCATCACCCTCAACTCCAGCCGGGTCAGGGATGGGCACGACTCCAGTTTCTTCTTTAGCGGCGGCCACCGTCGCTGCAGGTGTGGGAAGGCCACCACCTCCGCCCTCGAGGAGCGGGGTAACGCCCAAGGAACGGTCTAGGGGCACCGAGTCCATGGCCTTGAGCCTCGGCACCGCCGCCTCCACAGGCGGATCTATCTCCACGACAGGGCTTGGGGCCGCCAGGACCGGAGCCTCGACCTCCGACGCTCCCTCTGCAGCTTCGCGATCAGTGCCCCCGCCATCAGTAGCCCGGGCCGAGTCCCCAGCACGGCCTGGGCTCGTCGGCTTTGCGACGTCGCCTGCGGGCGCGGGCACTTCTTCCTCCAGCACCACAACGGGGGCCGCTTCCTCCGTACGGCCGGCGACCTCTGCGCCCACTGTGCCCCCCGCGCGGCACTCCTGCCGGGATCACTCCACTCCTTGCGCCAGTGCCGCCTGATACCTCGCGACGACGGCCTCGGCCGACCGAGGCACTTCGGTCGAGGGCTGCGCCGACGTGTGGGGCATAGCGCGTGCTCCCGACTTGAGTGCCTTGGTGGGTGCGAGCGAGGGGGACGATAGCGTTGTGGTCTGGTTGACAGTCAACAAGGCAATCATGAACCAAAAAGGCAAACACGAACCGAATAATGAACAAAGTTGGAGAAAATCTTACCGAGTGACTACCGCCAATTTGCGCTTCTTTGATCCGCTCGAGGGCTGCGCACCCCTCGAACTGGATTGGGGCCCTAACGGTACTGTGGGAGCAGGCACGACGGGCGCCTGCGCTATCGAGGGCGCCGGCGCATCGAGGGTCCCCCTCCCTGCTGCTGAAGCGGGCGTGGATTGGATCTGCATCGTCGTGGGTGTAGACTCCTCCTCCATGATGGCCGGCAGCGGGGCTCCCGCAAGATCATTGGACGAGTCGTCGTCCGGCTCGGGGGTGCTCTCCGGGATGGTCAACGGGGAGCGACCCTCCCTCTCCCGTTTACGATTCTCTTTGTCGTGAGCGATCTTTCGCCGCTGCTTTCGCTCAGCTTCTTCTCGGCGTCCTTCTGCGCCTTTTGCCTCTCGGCGTGAAGACGGTTTGCCTCGCGAACCTCAGGGAGAGGGGGGTCCGACCGATGCCCCTTGCGAGATAATCCCTGAGACCACCACCAAAGTTAGAAACAAAGATTAAACACGAATCGAATCTAACCAATGAGATTGGAATCAAGCAACTCACAAATTGAAGATAGCCAGCCTCGGGACGCATCTTAACTGCCCACAGCGCGGCCTCGGAGCAGTCCATCTTGCTGCACTCCGCCGGGCGCTTCGCCCTTTGGCCTGCATACCCGGGAGCGAGCAGCTCCTCCATCATGCGGGAACCCTCGAACGGCACCCCTGCCAGTGAAAGTCGTAGATGGGGAGTCATCGCTCCATCAACGGGACCAACCTCTGCCAGTGAAAGTTTGTGATTACGGCCACCACCGTCAGCTCCGCCCTCGCCAAGGAACGCAGTGCATCGGTGAAGACCCCAAGCTTGGCCTGGCAATCGGGCGGGGACATGCCATGCGACCAAGTGATCGCCTTCTCCAGCAGGACCTTGCCGGAGTACGCCGGGGGTCGACCGTCGTCATTGCGCAGGTAGAACCACCCCTTGTCCCAGTCTTGGTTGTTGGAGGTCATGGTGCAGGGGATGTAGAGGTGCTTCATGTTCTCCCGGACATGGATGGCGAGGCCACCGGCGCGGACGGCCTTCCGTACCCCCCTCGCTTCGCCCACAGCCGTGTGAAGCTCACCCCGAAAGAGGTGAACCCACAGGTCCCAGTGGGCCTCGACCCCCAAGTATCCCTCGTAAACGGCGATGAAGACCGCCGCCTGCGAAATGGCATTGGGGACGAAGTTGTGCAGCTCCACCTTTTAGTGGTGGCACAACCCGCGGACGAACCTCCCCGCAGGGGCGCCGAACCCCCGCTCGTGCAGCCGCGCTAGGCTGACGATGTAGCCCGGCGGGGGAGTCGGCTCCCCATGCGACGCCGGCTGAGCAATCCACTCCGGCTTTTCCGAAGTCGAAATCTTGGGCAACAGCCCAACCTCGGCAAGCCTCGCAAGATAGTTTGCATCTACGGAAGATGGGCACCATGGCGCGGGGTCCCTGATCTCAACCATGGTGGCGAGCGAAAGGAGGCGAAGCGGATCTCGGCGGTGCGCTCAAGCGGAATCTCTCTCCTTCCTTGCGACAGAGCTCGGGGAAGCAAAAGCAGGGGAAGACGAATGGCCAAGGTAAAGGGATTAACCTCTCCGACTCCTCGTTTTATACCAGGGTGCAGTTAATGCGGTGGATGCTGTTGTCACTGACGACTGGGCCCCATCTGGGAGCAAAACCTCATGCGCGCGCAATTCAAGGCGGCACTATAGCGCGTCGCTTCAGAACCGCCTGCGCGTGCGCCGCTCTCGCCTGAAAAGGTGCGCCCACTCCATCTACCCCGGGCCAGGTCAGCCACGTCCACGCGCACGACCCGATCAAGCCGAAGTCCAAACGGGAACATCTCCCTGGGAGTGCCTTCCGAGGTAAGGCACCTCTTTGTGAGGCCCTATTGATCAGGGGTTTGAAGCCTGGCCCATCGAGGGTTCGACAGGCGCCCCAGGTCAACAAAGTCAGGGGCAACCCAGGCACGCTCGATCGAGCCTACCCTCAAACGTGGAGTTTAGGGGCGTCTGGTGCTGCGTTCAAGGCCAGACAAAGGCAGCTAGGCCGAGGGATCTCAACGAGGGAGAGCAACGAGCCCTCGACCCCTATCGAATGGGGTCGAGACCAGCCTAGCAAACCTTTGCAAGCGCTTTCATGAGACGTGTCTCTCGAACGGGGCAAGAATGTCCACTTGAACCACCCATTAATAGCTCATCGAAGCATCTATGACTCGTGGCCCGCTCGTGGGTAGCATGGATTGCCTCACCCCTCCTCCCTGCGGAAGGGCGACGAGGGACGTATCGTGAAGATGAGGTTTTCCCCTTATCGACCCTACATGGGCCAGG
Organism: Echinochloa phyllopogon; assembly: GCA_033239725.1. Classification (NCBI taxonomy): domain Eukaryota; kingdom Viridiplantae; phylum Streptophyta; class Magnoliopsida; order Poales; family Poaceae; genus Echinochloa; species Echinochloa phyllopogon. Next base: position 12,079,826 of record BTCW01000015.1, on the reverse strand, counting down.
GCTTGGGGGCTCCTCGCATCATGGCCAAACCCTATGAACAAATCATACGGTCACCTGAGTACGAGTTTCCATGTTAGGCCAACCCCTTTGAGTGCTCAAGCAATCCCCTTGGAGAGTGGTTTGTACGGACATAACGTTTGTGCTAAAAGAACGCCGAGGCCGGCTGAAACAAACGCTGGACGAGTGCATCACTCGACGGACCATGGAACCAAAATGCTTACAACCCTTGGACGAGTATATTCACTCCTCCAAGGCCTCGGGGGCTACACCCGCGGGTGCGCTAGCGCGCCCCCATGGGAACTCTCGCAAGTTCAAAGGAAAAGACCCACACGAAGTGCCTGAGATGCCGTTGCATAAACACAAGCCTTTGCTCGACTAACCCACGTCCAGCCAAGGCTCGGGGGCTACTGTTGGGGACGGACATAAGGGGTCCCCTAACCTTAGGGATAATCACCCCAGAAAAACGCAAACAAGACAACCAGCATCCCAATGAACCAGAAAGGGGCCCAAACACACAAAGACCACAACCCATCATCATCCGACGGCCCGTTCGTGTAACACCCAAAAATGGCCTATTTAAAATTTTTAGTAATTAATTGGCTTTTATTTAATTTGTTCATATTTAAAATAGGTTAAATGAATTATTTATGAATATTAAAATCAAATATAAGATGTAGGAACATTTTTGTTGCATCCATGCTGGCGGCATTGAGTTTTGTTTGTGAGCAATTCAATTAGAATTTAAATCTAATTTAAATTCAAATTTGAAATGCATTTGTTTGATCTTTAGAATAGTTGTTTCGGCCTTGGTTCACTTCTGCCCCTCCAACTTCCCCCCTAGGCCGAGCCTGCTCCCTCTTCTCTCCTTCCCGAAGCGGCCCAGCACTCCCCTCCCTTTCTTTTCCCTCGGCCCAGCCCGCCAAACCCCCCTCCTTTATTCCACCTGGGCCTCGCCCACTCACCGAGCCGGCCCAGCCACGCGCTGCCCCGGCCGCTCCGCCCCGGCCCCACCTGTCAGCATCTTCCCCTCCCCCACGCCCGATGCGCCTCCTCCCCTGCGCCAATCGCTCCGCCCCGGCCGGCCTCCCTGCGACCTCCCCCGCGCCCGTGGGCCCCCACGATGTTTCCACGAAGCTTCCCCGGCCTCCACCTTCCTTTTCCGGCGCGCTACGCATGGCAAGCAGCCACCCCGCTTGGAAGGCGATCACGCCGCCGCCGCGCCTTCCATCTTGGCGTTCGTGCCACCCCGGCCCCAAGCCACCCTCCCCGGGCTATAAAAGCCACACCCCGAGCCCCTTGATCACCACCAAGCCGCCCCGAGCTCCCCAAGTTCCCTCCTCGCATCTTCCCCGCGAGCACCCGTGGGCCGTCGATTGCCTCTCGTCGGTGCTGCTACGCCCCTCCCGACACTCCCATTCATTTCGCGTGAAGGTAAGGACCATCCCAAGCTCTTCCCGAGCCTTCCCGCGTCCCGAAACCCCACCCCCGCCGCTCACCGTGGCACTCCTCTGCCGCTCATCGTCGTTAGTCACCTCCGTCGCGTTTTGGCCGTCTTGAACCCCCTAGCCGAGCTCGCCATAGCCCCTGGACCCGTGGGTCCAAGCCGCGTCGCAAATGGCGGCCGGGAGCTCGAGATGTCCTCGGCTCCAGCGATGCCCCGCCACGCGCAGTGGCGACGCCGCCGCGAGCCCCTGTTCCCGTCGGCCGGACTCACCCGGCACGATCTGGACCGTAGGATCGAAATCCGAGGGCCCCTGTGCACCCCCTTCCCCGAGTCAAAACCTTCAGATACCGGTCAACTAAGCGTTTTTGCAAAAAGGCCCCTCCAAGATTTGGATTAGAACCCGCGATCCACCTCTGTTCAAAAACATTTACAAGTAGGTCCTTAATTTTATGGAAAACCCCCTGCCCTTTTCAAAAATAGAACCCGCGGTCCAGGTCAGCCATATTTGCGCGTTAGCCCTCGGGTTTTAACGCATAATTATGTTTAGGTCCCTGGTTTTTTCAAAATAAGCCACTGGAACCTTTTTAAAATTGCCAGCAGGTCCCTAGAACTTAGAAAACTCATATCTTTTTCGTTTTAGCTCCGATTAGTGTGATTTTCGCGCTCATGTGTTCGTAGTGAAGCGTAGAATATTTCTAAAACCTATTTATGTAATGTTTCTATTGTTTGGTGTACTGTTCTAATAAAATTATATTTGTTTGCATGTATTGGTATGCGTGTATGCTTGTGTGGTGATTCGTGTACAGTCGGTGAGCCGTTCACTTTGGAGTTCGAGCTCAATGAGGACTTTCCGGAGCAGGACTCGCAGCAGCAGCAGCACTTCGAGGAAGGCAAGTTATAGCACGGACAATCCTTGCTACCTACACACACCTTCTATATTCATTTACTTTCATACGAATGTGTCTAAATTGATGTCCCATTAAGGTTGTACCTAGTTTCGTATATCCTGTACCTTGATAACCTTGGGCTTATGCATATGGGTAGAATCTTTTGCTACGCGCGGCTAATGTTACTATTATTTAATTGTTAATTCTGACATAATGGTTCACTTCAATGTTAATGATAAAACTTGCTTTTTAGCAACATGGTTTAGGGAACTAGAGGATGTGCTGTGTGCTTTGCTCTAGTGTCTCTCCCTAAGGTCCGGTTCTTAAAGCGGCAACCCAGGAGCCTGTCGCCACCACTAGAACTATTATGGCTCTGGTCTTGGTCAAGTAACTTGTATGTATCTAGGTTGCCAGTGGTTACCGACGGGCCGACGGCGTTGTGGGAAGCAAGGTACGGGGTGTTTCTGGATTCCACCGAGGGCGGGTGATCCGTCGGCTATGTCTCGTTAGGCACAGTCCCGTGTTGGGAGTCCCTGCGATGGGGAACTCCACACGTTGCGCATGGATGGGTGTGATGCCCGTGCTCTGGACGCCATCGACCCCCCTATGGTGTGACTAAGTAGGCGTACGTCGATCTCGGTGCCTATGGTCTCACCGCCTTGTAGTACCCTAGCGGCTACTGTCTTGTTAGGGTGTCTTGTGAAAAGCCTCGTAGCGTCCCTATGCGATCACACCTCAGAAGTGTGGTTTGAGAGGTTTGGCCACCTCGGCATGGTTGGTTTAAAGTTCCATGAACTTTTACGCGACTGGTGGGTAAAGGGCGAAACCTCTGCAGAGTGTAAAATCTATCTTGATAGCCTTGCTCAGGGTCACGAGCGGCCTGGATCCTTTTTGATTAGAAGATGATGTTTATTTATGATTATTGTCACTTATACTTATTTAATTGGGTTACAACCGGGTTTCATTCACTTGTAGTAATTTGTTAAATGTTAAAATGAACCAACTAAAAATGCTAATGCAGTTAAGCCGTGTCTAGCCTATTTTGAGCCTTCCTACCCGTGCTATACTTGCTAAGTAATTGTTTACTTACACTTGCCATTTATTCAACAAAATCCCGGATGGGTAAACAGATTGGGCTGAGCATGAGACTGCTGCTGAGTTCCCTGAGGACCTACCGTACTTCTGAGTTGCGCTCTCCCAGTCAGAGTCCCTGTGGACTGCGGCTCCGCTTTAGTTGAGAGTTATAGACTTCCGCTGTAATAAATATTTATGTTATACTCTGATGTAAACTATTTTATTTCGAGCATTTGTACTCTGTTTATCATATTTGTTCGCTGTATGTGTTCTATGGACTTCCTGAGCACACATATGGCCGCATTCGGGTTTTGTGAAAATCCGGGTGTGACAGTTCGAGACCCCCCGAAAGGGTCCCGATGCGCGCACTGCAGCTCCGCCTCGATCGAAGGTCGTGGTGCGCGTGCTACCACTCCGCCTCGTGCACTGTAGAGCGTCGCTGGTGGGAGCTTGGGCCAGTGTACATGAAGAGAGGATGTGATGAAGGGGGATCAGTGGTGTGGGACGTACACGGGATTGGTGCAAGGTTGGCGATGGCGAGGAGATGGTGCAGTGGCGTCGGGCTAGGGTTTGCGCCCTAGATGCGTGGGGCGCGAGGGTGGAGTGGATGGGAGAGGTTTTCGGGGTTCGGTGGTGATGTGCATTGGCCCAATGCTGTTTGTTGTATTCAGAATTTCAGACATGATGAGATTGTCTTATTTACTTAAAAAGGCCTCCATGCGAGCTTTGACCCAATGTTGTTTGTTGTATTCAAAATTTCAGACCCTACTAGACCCCAGTGTTGAAGTATCTGTCTCCAAAATAATCTCATCATGCCTAGTTGTGCCACTCTCTGTAACAGCTTAACGGCTAAAAAGCTTCTGCTTGCACTACCGGAGAAACCATCATCCGCCCCAGTAAAATGTTGCGGCACTCTCAAGACCCGGTGCTAAAGGGTGCAGTAGCACCGGGTCCAATGGCTAGGCGGCTAGCAGTACACAGGCGGGCCAGGTGGGAGCTATTTAGCACCGGGTCGTGGCAAACAACCTATGCTAAAGCACCCCCATTAGCACCGGGTGCAGCCCCCACCCGGTGCTAATGGGTGCACAATCAGCACCTGTTGGTGGCTGCAACTGGTGCTGATGTTTTTTGAAATCATCAGCACCAGTTGCAGCCACCAACCGGTGCTAATTAGCTCGTATTTAGCCCTTCTTCCTCCTCACGTCCGAGCCAGCATGAGCACTTGGAGTTGTATTCATGTTGTCCTCGGGTAGGGGAGGTGATTTCAATTTTTTTTTCTTCAAATTTTGTGAAGATTTCACTCATATAAAGGGCTGTGCAAGGTACACACTTTCATTCTCTTATATTTTTATTAGCTTGTACTCTTTGTATGCTTCAAAAATAGAGAAATTTGTGAATCAACAAAATGGAGAGAGAGAGAGAGCTTGTGTTCATGGTGTGGTTTAGAAATTTGAGAACCCTTTGTATGTTAGTTAGTTTGCATTGTGATTAGTTATAATGTTGGAGAGCATGATGTTTTTATAATGTAATGTATATGTATATATATATTAAATTTGTATTGTATTTAGTGATTTATTTAAAGTTTGAATAGAGTTGTAATATATTAAAGTTTTTATAGCTTAAAGTTTGAGTTATTAGCTAACTTCAAGATATAATTGTTTTTAGAAAATAAATATATTAATTGTAGTTGGAGAAATGTTTAATATATATAAATATAGAAAATGAATTATAGAAATGTTTAATATATACAAATTATATGGAATATATATATTAAATTTGTATTTAGTTATATATTAAATTTGTATTGTATTATAGAGTTGTTCATTATTAGTTAACTTCATAGTTGTTTTTAGAAAATGAATATATTAATTGTAATTATAGAAATTTTTAATATATAGAAAATACAGGAAATGAAATATAGAAATGATTGTTATTGGGTAACTAGAAGTGAATTTTTTTTAGTATTTTAGTTAGTGATTAAATTTATTATCAGGTAACTTGTGATATTAAATTTGTATTTTAGTTAGTTATTTTTGTACTAAGTCATGCTCTTAAACATTAGTTAGTTATTTTTATTATTTTAAGATAAGTCATGCTCTTAAATAATGTTAGGTATGAATTAGTTGAATTTTGGTTAATAATGCAGATGAATAGATAATGGATGTACGCGGATAGCCGCACTAAGGCGTTTCTTGATGGCCTGAAGGAGTTTCTCGAGGTCGCGAGGCCAACAGGACGCCGTCAGGTTTCATGTTCTGCCTATGCACTCGCTGTGAAAATAACAGATCATACAAAGACAGAGGACGTCTTCACTTCCATTTGCTGTCGTACGGTTTCATGAGCAATTATTCTATTTGGACGAAGCACGGTGAAAGAGGAGTTATAATGGATGACAGTGAAGAAGATGAGGTGGATAATGACATTCCGGTATTGGCTATATACTATGGTGCCTTTGCAGATGGTGCAATGGGTGATGCTTATCAGGAAGATGCAGGTCAGGGAAATGACCCTACTAATGGACTTTGGCAAATGTTGTGTGATGCTGAGAAAGACTGAGGCAATGATAAGGAATTGAAAAAGATACAATGTATGTTGCAGGACCAAAAAACTGACTTGTACCCAGATTGCAAAGAGGGGCTCAAAAAGTTGGGTAGCACACTTGAATTTTTGCAGTGGAATGTGGCAAATTGTGTTACTGATAAGGGTTTTGAGGAATTACTGAAACTTGTAAAGAAGATTCTGCCCGAGGGTAACGAATTGTCATCAACAACGTACGAAGCGAAACGGGTTGTTTGCCCTCTTGGTTTGGAGGTGCAGAAGATAAATGTGTGTCATAATGATTGTATCCTATATCGTGGTGCTGAATACGAACATTTTGATTGTTGTCTGGTTTGTAGTTGCGCGTAATACAAGATCAGGCGGGATGACCCTGGTGAGGTTGATGGGGAGACTTGTAAGAAAAAATTACTGCGATGGTGATGTGGTATTTTCCTTTAATACTCCGTCTGAAGCGTTTGTTGAGAAACAAAGAACATGCCAAATTGATGCGATGGCACAAAGAAGAACGTAAGCATGATGGTATGCTGAGACACCCTGCTGATGGATCCCAGTGGAGAAGCATTGACAGAGCATTCCCAGAGTTTGATGCCGATGCAAGGAATGTAAGGCTTGGTTTAAGTATTCATGGCATGAATCCTTTTGGTGAAATGGGCCGTAGTCATAGCACTTGGCCTGTCACTGTATGCATATACAACCTCCCCCCTTGGCTCCGCATGAAGCGGATGTTCATTATGATGACAGTGCTTATCCAAGGTGCAAAGCAACCTGGCAACGACATTGATGTTTACCTAAGACCATTGGTTGACGAACTTTTACAGCTATGGAGTGAAGAAGGTGTTAGCATGTGGCATGTGGGACAGCTATGGAGTGAAGAAGGTGCCTTTAGCAAGCATGTTTGAGTGCTTGAACGGTATCAAGGTTCTATCGGGCTACTCCTCCAATATTAAGGGAATAATAAATATGAAAGAGAAGAAGTTCACAAATCTCAAGTCTCACGACTATCATGTGTTGATGACACAACTGCTTCCTGTCATACTCAGGAGTGTGCTACCCGTTAATGTGTGGAAAGCGATTATGAAGCTATGTGCATTCCTCAATGCAATTTCCCATAAGGTGATCAATCCAGACCATTTAGTGAAACTACAGAATGACGTGGTCTAATGTCTTGTCAGCTTTGAGATGATATTTCCACCATCCTTCTTCACTATTATGACACATCTATTAGTTCACCTCATCAAAGAGATTCGTATACCGGGCCCAGTATTTCTACACAACATGTTCCCTTTTGAGAGATACTTCATTGTCCTAAAGAAGTATGTATGTAATCATTCTCGCCCAGAAGGATGCATTTCTAAAGGATATGAAATAGAGGAGGTCATTGAATTTTGTGTTGAGTTTGTCAAAGATCTTATGCCGATTGGGGTTCCCGAATCACATCATGAGGGGAGACTTGGTGGGAAGGGCACACTAGGGAAAAGATCTATGGTAATCAAGGACATGGAGACATTTCATAAAGCACAACTCATAGAGTTTTGCATCAATCAACCTTAGTTGCTCCGTACATCGAGTAGCACACGAAGGTTCTCTGGGACTAAAATCCAGGAAGTCTGTGGCCTTTATTCAGCGTCTGCACAATAGTACTTTCGCCGCCTGGTTGCGAGGACGTCTGATGGGTGTTGAGGGCATTGATACACAACTAGCTTTTTTAGCTAGGGGTCCATTGACCATGATCTTAAAATTTCAAGGATACGACATCAATAGGTATACATTTTACACAAGAGCCCAAGACAAGAGGAGCACCAACCAAAATAGTGGTGTCTGGATCGATGCGAAGACACCAACGACAAAATGAACTCATACTATGGTGTCATAGAGGAGATATGGGAACTAGAATATGGACCTTTGAAGATTCCACTGTTTAAGTGCCAATCGGTGAAGCTGATTGCAGGAGGTGTTACGGTTGATGAGTATGGAATGACTATAGTGGACCTAAATAAGATTGGGTTTCTAGACGAACCGTACGTTCTATCCAAAGATGTCACACAAGTTTTTTATGTAAAGGACATGGCTAGCAAACCAAAGAAAGCGGTGAGTAAGCAATTGGACCCACCACAAGACGAGCCAAAGCGGCATATAGTTCTGCCTGGAAAAAGAAATAAGGATAAGACAGATGAAGATTATGATATGCTCGATGGGCTACCTCTATTCTCGGTGGCCGCTGACCCAAGCATACTGTTAGCGACAGATAAGACACCCTATCTATATCGTGACCACAATCAAGGAACATTCATAAATAGGAAGTTTATTAGTGTTCGAGTAAATGATGATGTCGTGTAATTTAATTGCACCATGTTCCAGCTATATTGTAATGACTATTTATATTTATGTTGTAATGACAATTTTATTATAATATGGGTAGTTTGTTATGCATTTATGTTGTAATGACTATATTTATATTTATAAATAAAGCACTTTGTTATAATAAATGATTGTTTATAAATAGAGGGCTTCCTTTAATAATTACTATATTTGTATTTATGAATAAAGCACTTGTTATAATAAATGATTATTAGAAATAGAGGGCTTCCTATAATAATTTATATATATATTTGTAAATAACGCGCTTCATTTACAATATTTAGCACCAGGTGTGCCAATCCTGGTGCTAAATGTGGTTTTGAGACAAAAAAAATGGCGCCAACTAAAATTGGAGCCCTTTAGCACCGGGTGGGGAGACAACCCGGTGCTAAAGGCGCTCCAATTTTTTAGTTGGCACGTCTGTAGCACCTTTAGCACCAGGTGGGGAGACGACATGGTTCTAAAGGTCCTTTTGTACTGGGTGGAAAAAGAGCACCCGGTGCTAAAGCTTCAACCTTTAGCACCGGGTATTAGATCAACCCAGTGCTAAAGGCCCTTTAGCACCATGTCTTGTCCTCACCCGGCGCTAAAGGGGTCGCCTATATAGGCTGCACCGCCCGCTGTGCCTGGCCTTCACACTCTCGTCTTCCACGACCTGCGCCACATTGCCGCCGCTGCGCCTGCCGCTGGCCCTCCACCTCCCGCGCGCCCTCTGATCATCCGCCGCCGCCGCGCCCACCTCTCCTCCGCCGCCTCTCCTCCATCGCCACCCATGCCCACCATCCGCCGCTACACCCGCCTCTCTCCGCCGCCGCCGCCCATGCACAGAAGAGTGCCACCGCCCGCGCACTCGTCCTCCACTGCAGGTCCTCCGGGGCGCGTTGTCCGCGGGACGCACACCGCCGGTTCGCCGCCGTCGCCATCCGCACGCCGGGGCGAGCCGCTCCACCTCCTCCTCCACCGGGGCGCCCTCTGCTGCCGCCGGGGCGCCTCCTCCACCGTTGGGGCGCGTAGCTCCACCTCCTCCGCCACCGGTATGCCTCCATCCTCCATCGTCGAGCGCGCCGTATGTGAGTCGGCACCTCTGTGCCTTTGTGTGCCGGCCTTCACGCCGAGCACTTTTTTTGCAGGTTTTCCTACGCCGCTAACCCCATGCAAACCTCCGTCGTCGTCGCTAACCCTGTGCAAACCGCCGTCGTCGCTGCTCCATTGTACTAGGGCCGCCATGGCCGCGGCGCGAGCAAGCTCACGGCTTGTCGCGTGCACGTGTGTGCCCCAAGCACCGGCAAGGCCGAGCCTTGCTGCCGTGTACCCACTCGTTTACAAATAAAATATGTAGAAATATATTAGTAAACTTTATTTAAAATGTTGAAAATGTATAGGTAAAATGCTTCATATATATATATATACTCCCTCCATTCTGAAAAAACTGACGTTTAGGACGGCGGCACGGTCTCCAAAACACAACTTTGACCTCTTGTTATTATAAAAATATTTATCAAAGAGTGATATATGTATACTTTTATGAAAGTATTTTTCAAGACAAATCTATTCATATAGTTCTCACATTTGCAAACTCAACAACTTAAAAGTTATTGATGATTTATATTCCCAATGTTTGACCCAAACCTTGTCCTAAACGTCAGTTTTTTTTTTTGAATGGAGGGAGTATATAGGACGAGTTTTATCTACACATGCGTGTAGCTACACCCACCATGAGTATACCATTGTACGTATGTCCGCATACTAGTTTATCATTTTTAGTATGTTCATATACTAATTCTAAGATACTTCAAAGCAAGTTACATGAAAAAATTTCAAAATCAACCCTATTTTTAATACATTTTCATTATACCTTTTATAATACTATATAAAATAGTATGTCCATATACTTGTTGGCACTTCTTACGATCCAATATCAGAATTGAGAATCCTGGTACTGGGGTAAGGAGTGTTTCAGTGGTTTTCCTTATGGCTTAGTAAAATATAGAAATATTCTGCAAGCGCACAGAATCACCGTTGTATCACTTCACCTGGGAGTATCCCGAGGTATCGTAATTTATATTTTCGCAGGGAAGCTTTGGCAAGATTACTAGTGAACAGATATTCGAGACTATCAGAGAAGGGTACACGACTAGACAAGACAGGGGATAACGGTATTGGATAGGAGTGGATATACCGGACACACAGCTCAAGGGATACTCAGGTAAGGGAGAGAAGAGATAGATAGCTGGGAGGACAACGAGAAGAGATAGAGGACTCCTGGATACTTTATCTACCTATGTCACTCTAGCTTAGAGATACAACGGCTACAGAGCCAGCACTAGGAGATCTGGGATAACTCTAATGTCTTAGCATCGGGACAAGGGAACCGGTGAACACACAGAAAGGGATGAGAAGGGGTGCCACTATTTCCCAACTAGGGGATCCTACGGACCGGAACTAATGTGATGGGCTACGAAGACCGAAAGGGCTGTCACCACCTCCCGGCTACCACCTCCGTTGCGACGGGAATAAACTAAGGCCACCGACTAGTCTAAGAACCACTCCTACACTAGGCAACGACTACTTACTCTGCTAGCAAGAGCAAGCAACCTTGTCAATACTCTTGGTGACAATTCACCTCCAGTATCAAGCAAGATCGAAGAACCAGCCAAGACAAAGACTTAAACAAGACTACAAGCACTAGAATTATAACTGACTATAGTCTAAACAAGATATATTCTGCAACTAGGATAAAGTAGAAGCAAGATATAAATGACAAAGGCAAAGTGATAAAGATAACTATATTGATACTCAATGTCTTACAAAAGGAAAAGTAAAAGATACAAGAGCTATTACCAGAGCTTCTGAAGACGACTCCGGAACCTCCGAGGCAAAGCAAGACTCAACTCTAACTCCCAACTAAACTATCCTAACTCTACTAGAATGAAAGTGGAAATGAGCTCCTTAGCTTGGTGTGTGTTTACAAGTGAGGTGCGGCCCTCTATTTATAGCTCCAGAGGTCGGTTGAGGCAGGGTAGCGGCCAAGGCAACCAGGGGCGGCAGAGAGGCGGTTCGGCCGAATTCCTCGGTTCGGCCGAACTGCCCAGTTCGCCCGAACCGAGGGATGCACCGCCTCGGCCACCAAGGGCCAGGATGCAACCCCAGGGTCGGTTTGGCAACTGGGGGCGGTTCGGCCGAACCCCCCGGTTCGCCCGAACTGGGCCGGAGGCCCAAGCCTGCCCCCCTGCACCGCCTCTGCTCTGTGGACTCCCTGGGCCGGTCTCTGGTGGTGTACTTCGTGCTGTGTGGGCCCAGGTTGATGTGGCGGTGCTTCGGGATGTGTTGGCGGTCGCCCACGTGTCATGTGATGTGTTCGCTTGGTCATTGTTGACGTGGACGACTCCCGGTGGTCTGCTCGGCTAAGGGGGGGTAACCGGCCAAACGTAGTCGTTCGGCCGATTTGGTCATTTCCGGCCCCAATAGCACATATTTGTCGTAGTTGTACCTGCACAAGTGACACTCACCAAAACTCGTGAAACTTTATTAGAAATAAAACCTAAGTACATGGAATGTTGCATATAACCTCATTTATTCCCGAGTATTGGTGGTCAGATTTGGGTTGTAACGACCGCCAACAATACTCAATGTATGCTTACATACCCAACGTATATATCATCACAGATAGTCTAGTATCATCACATACTATATGTACGTACTCTTCGTCAGATCAAATTCATCATGTATCACACACACACACACACACATATATATATATATATATTGACACTTAGAAAAAAATGTATTCTGTGATGACACTGTCTTTATAGCTTAGCATGCATAATGAAGATTCAAAGATGTCGGAGGGAAAGAGTTTTTGACGTTGGTTACATGGACCCGATAAAGATAAACGAGGAAATGATTATAAAAAATCTAGAGGAGACATATCAAAACTTATACAAGTTTATGGAAAAACAAAATTATATGGACTCCATACTTTTGTCGTACAACTTCGAGTGAGTGCCTATATTGTCTATTTCCTTAATTATTTATCATATAATATTAAATCTACTTATAAAACACTTATAAACATGTATACGGTTTCCATTGGATCCTAATCGTACTGTGTCCTGACCGAGGTGTGGTCCGCGTCTTTGATAAATTGGAGAAACCAACACATCTTTACCAGAACATCATTGACATGTTTTTAAGGTGGCATATATTTTTCACTAACTAATTGTGCCTTTAGACCATACTTGTAAATTCCATTCCGGAGGTCATTCCGTTTTTGCTCTTGGAACGGAACATTCCGGTACCGGCCGATACCGGTGTACCGTTCCGGACTTTATTATATTAAAAATATATGAATGTATATATACATAAATATTCATATAAATATATACTTACGGCATAATTATGCTTCATCACACTGACATTTTTAGTTTTTTACCAAACTCACGTATTGAACGAGGCGTCATTTGGTTTTAGCCCGGTACCGAAATGAGCGGAACAGGCGTTTGACCCGGTATTGACCGGTATTGACCGGTATTGACCCGGTATTGACCGGAATTGACCGGTATTGACCGGTATTTGACCGGGATTGACCGGTATTGACCGGTATTTGACCCGGTACGGGATTTCAGCCCTTCTATACCGGTTTAGGCACCGGAACGGGGCATTCCGGCCATTCCAGCCGGTACCGGAATGGAATTTACAACTATGCTTTAGACTGACAATGACTTAACTCAAATTTGAGACTACAACAATATTTTTGGTTCGCAGGGTGTGGGAATAATTTCGTCAAGATAATCATGGTATCATCCATGAAAAACTCAAATGGACGACTGACTTTCCGGTATGCACGTAATTTGGACATGTACATCTCCACTAATCAATTTAACGAATTTTACTTAACTTTATTTTTTGGTTGACAATGTCGAAGACAGGGGCTGGGAAATAATTTATGTGGATACTATGTTTGCGAAAACATGCTCAATTGGGGGCAGAAAAAATCACTCACTATGATATTATGGTACGTAATAATAAGAAATGATTATTTAGAAATAAGGGCTTCATTTACTAATTAATGTATTTGTATTTATAAATAAAGCACTTTGTTATAATACCGATTACTTAGAAATAGAGGTCCTCACTTTGTTATAATAATGATTACTTATAAATAGAGGCCATGATATTTAGTGCACAATTATTGTCTTGAATTCTGTTGATTTAATATTTTTAATTATTTACAAATTATAGATGATGAGGCCGCAGGAAATAAGTCTGGAGTACAATAGAATCGACACAATTAAAGAACAACTCATCGGATTTATCTATGTGACGAGGTCGTAAATCCCCGAAAAGAATTCCATTATAACTTAAGTCTAGATAACTCAAGCCGTTTCTCTAGCCTTAAGTCTAGATAACTCAAGTCGTTTCTCTAGCCGCATAACTTAAGTTGTAATATAAAGTTGATTATTGGACACTAATTTATCTTTTGGTTTCATAACTTAAGTTGTAATATATGTCTTTTAGTTTGATAACTTATATTGTAATTATACAACATACATATTAGAATAAATATGTAGACATAATAAATTAGAACAAATACATGGCGGCCGCATGCACCTAGTCGGCCCCAGCCTGGCCGCGGCCAGCAGCGGCCGCCCACGGCCTGGGTCTTTAGCACCGATTGTAACCTATCATTGGTGTCCGGTATTACAACCGGAGCTAAAGCTCTGCACTTTAACACCGGAAACACCCCACCGGATGAATTTTCTTCGGTAGTGTTGGACTTGCAGAGCACTCGACCGCTCACTTCCACTGGCCGTTCTCTCCCCCAAAATCTACATTATTGCTAGACGATCACCATCTCCGTAGGAATACAAAAATCTTACACTGTGTTTTCTGTTCAAATTTTCATCTTTAATCAATTGCTACCTTCCCTAACTGACATGACAGCATCTCTTCTGATTTAATTAGCATTCTTCAACATTCTGTCACACCTTTGCATTAGGAGGTGGCAACAATTTTCGTCCAAACGGACAGCAAAGTGACCTTGGAGATGCTGGGTTGTGGTGCATATGTAGGAGTAGACTATTTGATTTTGAAGAAAAAACAAGGAAATGCTCTTTTTTTCAGTTTAATGGCTACGCGGGGGACCATCTTGGTTTGATTAAGCTGAGCCGGAATTTCTTCGTCAAATTGTGAGATTTCCACTATCATATCGTGGAATAAAATCACATAGGTGTATTTAGTTCCTTAAAAAGAGGGTGAAAAGAGGATGAAACTGTCACATCAGACACTGTAGCGCACTGTAACACTTTTCGTTTGTTGGTGGTAAACATTTTTCTACCATGACCTAACTAGGCTCAAAAGATTCGCCTCGTCGTGTACGTCAAAACCATGCAACTAGTTTTTTTATTTACCCACGTTTAGTGCTCCATGTATGAGGAGAGAGATTTGATGTGATTTGATGTGATAGATGAATAGTAAAGTTTGGAGAGAGAAAGTTTGGTAACTAAACATAAACATAGCCACACAGCCGTAGAAAAACACAGTCGAACAATGGAAGCATGCGCTTTTTGGGCCGCGTCAAATCAATTCAGCTCGTAGACTTCCCATCATCCCAAGCAAGAGAAACGCCTAATTATTTATTTTCTTCGAGATAAGAACACCTCACTTTCGGCAGGAAGAAATGGGAAATAGCAGGTTTTCCTCATAGAGCAGGCGCGTCTACTCAGCACTAGCAGCTTTTGACGTGAGCTAAAGCGGAACCAAATTCATCGTTCTCCTGGCTACGTGTACATCTATTTTTAATTTAATTTCAACAACGTGGCCTCCTTTCATCACCCCATGGACCCCTGGTCTCCGTGTTTCACATGCACACGCCACATGCGACATTTGTCTCCTAGCCTTCAAAATAAAATGTTACGCAATTGCCATATGCTTATTCTAGTACGGGCACATTGCATATAAGTCCTTGCAACCCATCTTATTGTGAATTATGGACCTTTACACTACATGTAGTTTGCCCTCTTGTATATTATAAGGTTAAAAAGAAACATAGCGGTACACAAAGACACTCATAGCGCATCACGCACGTCGCCTACCACCGAAGAAATAACGTCGGTTCAATTATAGAATAAATTCAGAAAATTTTAACATCAGTGTTGAGTCGAGGGCTCGAAACCTAGTGGGCAAGTTTCACCACAAGGAATGTTACCAAGTGATCTATAATCAGTTTGCGAGTCCACGGCTATTCAAAATTGCTTATTTTTGTGTTTTTCACATTTGTTCATAACCCATCACTACATCAACATCTGCACCGGGTGGGAAAGCCCTTTAGCACCGGGTTTCCCACCCGGTGCAACTAAACCGAGGCTAAAGGGGTACCCCTTTAGCACCGGGTTGAATGACCCTTTAGCACCGGGTGCAGCCACGACCCGGTGCTAAAGGGCCTGCCCCGCAGCGCCTTTAGCAGGGCCTTTAGCACCGGTTCCAGACACAACCCGGTGCTAAAGGGCCTGCCTTTAGCACCGGTTGCTGTCTGCAACCGGTGCTAAAGGCCCCGGATTTCTTTTTTTTTTTGCTTTTTTCAGTAGCCATGCATGCACGTCTATATACGTGTATATACGTATATATTCTAATACGTGTATTCTAATGCGTATTCGGCCGACTCTATATTCATATTAGCTGACATTTCATCAAAATAGAAGACATATATATTACAAAAGTAGATATTCATGCATGTCAACTCGAGTTATATATATTTAAACTGTATTTTCTACTTAATTAAGGTTGACGACTTGTTGAACTATCCGGCACGTCCTCTAGTACTGGCGAGTGGAATTCTCCTCGAGGATTGACGACCTCGTCCCAGATCCATCCGCCCCCGCTCCTAGCCGTTGGACCAGATGCTGAAGCCCCATCAGCACCGGGTCCAAAAATGGCCGAGGCGGAGGAGGCGGGCGGATGTGAAGCATTCTGGTAGTGCATCACAATATTTACATAGATATTTTTCTACCTTTATTCAGTTGTGGTACGCATTGATTACCAACTACACTATATGCCTTTTCATCACAATTCATAGTTGTTTTTCCGAGTGGCGGAGCCAGGCCCCGGGCTGGCCGTGTTGCAGCCCTGGTCCATGGACATATAAAACGTTAGGTACTCACTAAAAATGAAAGGATTAAACTTAAATTTTAGCAAATCCACGTGTATTAATGGTCTCAGCCCGGGTTCTGGGTTGATCCTGGCTCCGTCCCTGCTTTTTCCCTTTTCGCATCGCACCTCCATGTTATATGCATTAGTCGAGTTGAAACCTTACGTTAAGCCCATATGGTTAACATGGAAATACATATGCTGATCTCTTCCTACATATATAGGAGTAACTTGAGAACTTTTTTTAACAATGACAAAGATATGAGATTTAGATGTAGATTTCAAGGTTATTTTAGGGCATCTCCATCAGGTCTCTTGTATGGCATCTGAAACTAAAAAAATACCATTATCTATATAATAACCTATATAGATGCACCCCACTTAGAGTCATTAACTCTATTTCTCTTAGCATGTAAGCTATTCACGTCACATAGGAACCCTATGTCACGTGCCACGTCACCATCTACTAGGACCATCTATTTATATCTCCCACCAATTTTCTATGACTAATAGCATCCATGCATACAATTTATTAGCCAGTAGAAATACATGGATGATCAATCATTTAAGAGCCGTCCTCTCTCAACAAAATAAATATGTTTTTATGTATACATAATGTCATTTGCAAAAAAATATAGTCATGCAATCACCTTATAGTGTTTCTAGTTTCAAAGTTTACTTTAAAATCATGTATAACGACGTTTACAAAAAAATATTACAATGCAATCACCTTAGTGTTTCTATTTTTAAATTTTACCTTAAAATTTTGTTTCAAAAATACTCGCAACATTGTGCGGGTATCACCTAGTTAAGGTTATAGGTGCCCCTTTCTCCCGAAGATACGAGAACCCCTTTCTCCTCAATAGTCAATAATACAACGATGTTGTCGTCGGGCTTCCCACAAGATATTGTCCACCACCTTAGGGGGGTGTTTGGATCCCTAGACTAAAGTTTTAGTCTCAGGTAAGACAATGTAAATGCTACAGTAATCATGTGATAATTATGTACTAATTATAGCTTAATTAGGCTTGTTAGGTTCGTCTCTTGAATTAGCTATGACTTATACAATTAGTTTTATAATTAGTTTATATTTAGTACATGTAATTATTATTTATTTAAGGGACTAAACTTTAGCCCCTTGGATCCAAACACCCCCTTAACACTGCGCGGCTGCGCCCGGTCTATGGTAGCCATCACGTTGAAAAAGTCAATGGCTCCCCCTAAAGCAAGTTATGGTTGAAGCATTATATGAGAATTTTAGGAGATCATGTTATG
This sequence comes from Echinochloa phyllopogon, assembly GCA_033239725.1. Taxonomy (NCBI): domain Eukaryota; kingdom Viridiplantae; phylum Streptophyta; class Magnoliopsida; order Poales; family Poaceae; genus Echinochloa; species Echinochloa phyllopogon. The sequence goes on along the minus strand of BTCW01000015.1, from coordinate 12,062,084 downwards.
TTATTTTAGAAAATGGAGGAGGTCGATAATTTATACAAAAAATTTAAGTAATATTTTCTATTTTCTATAATAGCATTTAAGTATTATTTTCCATTTTCTATAATAGCATTGGTGAATAATTTAGATGCAATTAGGGGCTATTTTAATGGTAAAGACAGGCAATTTATACATAGATTTATGAGGCTACTTTCATACAATAGTATATGTGTGTATTTTTTAAAATAATAAAATATATTCGGTAACAGTTACATCATCAATGACGATTAGAATCTACCTAGTTGTTGATGCCTAGATGCTTATGATTTTTGTGAGATTATTTTTAATTATCTTTCTTTCTGTCGTGTTTTGATTGTGAAGATCAACGTGAAGTCCACAACATGAAGCCTCCAATTTAAACCACTAAAACCGCTAAATCCTCACCACCACACCAAGCCCGAACAGGCTAGTACAGATGGCGTGGTGTGGCGTGGTGTAGCCTAAATTACCTATACCGACAAGATTCTGCTGATGCTAGTTACGGTGATAATTGAACTTTTGACCTCTTAATCGTGTCGTTGATACAGAATCGATACAGAGACAGAAAAATGCTATCAACAGGGCCAAAGAACAACTGCTAGATAACGAGAGTTTCTGATAGTGGATTAAAATTATTTGCAGGCAAATTTAAGGGTGCCTATTAGTGATATTAGTCAAGCATTGGAGGCGTTCAACCATTTATTATGACACCAAAGCTGCAAATCATACCGAATTTGCTCTTTCAGAGACTCCTCGAGATCAAGTACAGATATGAATAAATGTGTGGCATGCTGGGCCCTTGGGCGGGCAAAGCACTATCAAGGTCTTATGCTATTGGCTTAATGGTGGGCCGCCATCCACCGTCCATCTTTCCTAGCCCGGCTACCACCCAAATTCTTGCAGTGGATTCTGCCCCTGTTTGCCTTTTCCCCTGCCCTTCCAAAATTCTATGGGATCCACCTTGGGGAATCCAAGGCCAATCAAAACACACTTCATTTTCGCACCTGCACTCCTTTCTGGCTTTCTATCTTGAACTTGGACGTACAACAATAATTGGTGCTGATTTGAGTTGAAAGAATAAAAAAGTTCCAGATGTTCTAGATTAGATGGAGAAAATGTCCATGCCCTACGAGGAAATCAACCGTTCAAAATTGTTGCATTTTTTATGGCTGAGAAGGTCTTGAATTCTTCATGTACAAAAGAAAAAGGGTAGAAGGATTGTCGTTTTCATGCTATTTCCCTCGAAATCCATTTGATGTTGAAGCATTAAAATTGTTTGGATTCGACATCCTTTTGCATGTGTTATTTTGTGTTCGTTTTCTCATCTAAAAGACATATTCCTTTGTTTTTTATATGCTTAAACCAAATTTGCGAATTTTTTTGAAAATGGTCACTGCCTTTGATTAACGAGGCGTTTGGTTCAACGGATCAGTCCGTCCAAATCGGACGATGCGGTATGTCATTTTTTTCATCAGACAAGTTGGTCCCATAGAAAGGAACGACGGCTTGGTTAGAAAGGATGTGGTGATGCCGGATGAGTCAGTCTCGTTCTGAAATATGTTGGGTGTTAGGCTCGGATGACTCCGGAGCCAACCCATTCCGCAATCCAAAAAAAAGTCTAAATTACTATCCTCAGGTATGGACAAAGTCTGAACAACTCATAAAGTATGTTTTGGTTCACTTTACACCAACAACTATCTTAATCAGTCCAATCTACCTTCGAAAAATTTGTCTTTTTTTGTTTCTCCATGCATAAGTGGGTGTTTTAAGTTCAAATTTTGTGAGATGATAGAGGGACCCATAAAGTATTTTTAAAAATACAATATGAATTTTTCATCTAAAATTTGATATCAATGTGGTTAATTTATTATTACATATCATATCCTTTCAAAATAATGATGAAAAAGTAATTTTGTATTTTTAAAAATACTTTATGTGATCACCTATCATCCTACAAAATTTTGATTTAAAAGATCACTTATGCATGAAGAAATAAAAAAGACAAATCTTACGAAAGGGCAGATTGGACCGATTGAGATAGTTGTGGGTGTAAAATGAACCAAAACATACTTCAATGGTTATCTGGACTTTGTCTATACTTGAGGGTAGTAATTTGGACTATTTCCCAATCCAAATGCGCTGTAAATACCTAGGCTGACATCTCTAGCTCAATATATGTGCTCGCATTTTTGGCTTACTATTCTTTAAATTACTTTTCAATCCTAAAATACCTAGCCACTCTCTTTCAAAGGTGCGTGGGATGGAATGCATGTCTAGAGTGTTTGTGTCACAAAAAAATTCTTAAACATAGTCTAAATAAAGCTATATCAATGCGACACTCCCACGATTTTACCTATACATATATGCTATAATGCTAAGCAGATTCTCCGTACTCCGTATTTATTTTCGTTTTGAGTTGCTGATAGATGACTCTGGAGTCATCCATAGCTACCGAATCTTTAACTGTAGATAGAGTAGTGCAGGTATATTTGGCAATTAGCGACTTGAGATTATGATGGTGACAATGGAGATTCTAAAATCTTACCTTATCTAAAACCTAAGATATCTTTTTTTTATGAAAATGAAACGAAGAAGATAAAAAGATAGTGGCGCACAGAATATGCTTATTTACAAATAGCAGGAAGGCAGCCTCCCAATTGGCAGGAAGCTGATTCGTTTCCATACAAGGATGATTGATGAGTTCGCCGTCTTGCGAATTTTGGAACCATGACCATTTTGTATTGAAAGGATAATCCTGCGAAAGTGTTGCTCGTGATAAGATACACAAACGGATGGAGGTCATTCTTATTTCCATATGTACCCCAGAGGCCCTGACTCTCCGAGAGCTCTTATATATCCCGTTGGCTAGCTAAAAAAGATAAAAGAGAGAAAAAAATCACATCCAACAGACTAGCCAACTAAATAGTTATTTTTCCACGCTATCTATCTTCTCCTCTTCGCTAGCTATTTTTTTCAAGCCAGGCGCGCTAGCCACTTTTAAATATAAAGAGTTCAGTTTTAGAGAGTTTGTTAGTTTACCCCTGTTTTCAGGAAGCTTTTTATTTTTTAGCTAGCCTCCTAATATTGAAATTTAGCTAGGATTATTACTAGTCTCTTGGAGATGCTCTTTCAATTTCTAAGCGGATCCTCTTTATAGTTTATACCATTCTAATGACCATACAAATATTTTAATTTCGACAGTAGTGTTCTCTAGAAAATTACCACAGTGATTTAAAGTCCATAGACAAAACTCAGATTTAGTGTTGTACGACAAATACTACAGAGATGGATGCCAGATGCTTTAATATTTCGAAGATTCTAAATAGTGATTCTATGTAGCAGTAGCAGCATACAGCCGAAAGGCAAAGGGGAAAAATAAAGCTGAAATAACTCTAGCTAGTATCGCGGCAACTATACTTTTGTAGCGTTCAAAATATTAAGGCCCAAAAATGTGCACAAACCAAGAAACAAGAAAAATCAAGTACTTCAGAACCAGTACTACATTCTGTTATGGCCACAATAATGTTCTTATAATCCGAAATATCAAATACAAATGTAAGTGTTGGAAAAGAGGAATATTAACCCTCTTGCTATGGTTTTATATTACAGTAAAAACTTATAAAAGATGTATTCGGAACCTGTAACAAATATAGAGTTCAATATCTGCGAGCTACAATAAACAGTGAGTAATGAAATGGATGTGTATTACTCCGTAACGAATAGCTTTCATACTAAGCTAGAAAAATCTTAAAATACTTTAAGATTCGTGTGAAGTTTATCTTAGAAATGGAAATGGGTATGATTTAAACGTTCCCATGGGATATTTAAAATATGATTAATTCCTCTCGTGCCATTATAATTTTTGAAAATTGGAAAAATGTCACTGTCAGTGACTGAGGTAGCCCCCACTTGTTAGTGACACACCGATAGCATATTTCCAAACTGTGAAAATTATCTAAAATCCAGTCGAATTTCACCTATAAAAGAAGGATTCCTATTTCTTAGTAATGTATAGGAAGAGGGGGTCATCTTTTTTAGGGATAGGAAACTCTCATTTATTATGATTCATTCTATATATATAGAATTATAATGGCATGGATCTAACTAGCCCTTTAAAATATGTGCACGTTTTCTTTGAACAAGACGTCTTCGTGAAATATTTTTATTTCCCAAATTCTTCTTTTTATACCCAAAACTAATAATTTTGTAAAAGGGAAAGAAAACGCCAGTGTTTACATATTCCCCCCTGGCCTCCGTTGAATTCTAGAAATAACACCCGCACTTCCTCTTCTTCTTCCCCACCGCGTCGCTTATAAATACCCTCGTCCCCTTCCCATTTCCTTTCCCATTTATTTCCTCCGCTTGCGCTCCCTTTCTCCACCAAATAAACCCCCCAAAAAGCAGGAGAGGCGAGCACCGGAGGAGGAAGGGGTAGGGTTAGGGTTCACCGCAACGCCGGGGCCTGGGCGAGTGGCGAGATGGCCGCCCCTGCACCCGCTGGCTCCGCCGCCTCACCGTCGCCGCCGCCGCCGCAGCTGGCGTCGCCGTTCGCGGAGCTCGTCAAGAGCCCCTCCGGCCTCGAGAAGGTCGTGCTCCGCGGCGCTCGCAACTGCTGTGCCGAGGTAACCGATTCGGCTTTACCCACCCTCCTCCCCTGAGGCCTCTCGCCGTTTGTCTAGTCGTGTGTATGACTGGAGTGTGTAGGGGCGTCGTACGCGCGGGGTTGCGATTCGGTTGGATTTGGGCGCCATTTCCGCAGATCCGGTTGGAATTCTTCTGATCCGCCTGGGGTTTGGGCCGAATTGATGAGGTTTATGGTGTTCCGGTGGGCGATTTCGCCTGCCCCTGCCCTGTTCTGGTCGGATCATTACTGGCACATTGCACGATCCCCTTGTTGCGGTCTTGGAATCGAGGGGTTCATATTTCGTCGCAGGTTTAACCGTTTTATGTTGTGGTTAGGAAGCACAGTATAGCGTGGGGAAGTGTTGTTGTGTTAGTTTGTGACGCATGCGCGATCAGAGTAAATAGTGCTGTATTATTCAGGTCTGAAGACATTTCCTTGAAATGAATTTTGATGGATATCATTTTTTGTACATTAATGGACAGCATGTTTGCTCCTTGTGTTGTTATTTGTTTGCTATAACTAATTCCGGGGCCAAGGTAATGCAAAGCAGTGGGGGTATGATGTCCATCACTATTGCTACAACTAAGTGGAGGTTCCAGTTTTGCTATATATTTTTTTCAGTGTTTTTCCTTCCTGGATGGTAGTTATTTTGATTTTTGATACAAGAGAGCAAGCAAATTTGGTAATTGGGTCACATATCCTATTAGGCTTAACCCTTATTGTTATTTGTTTGGTTGGTCCACACAGATGCCATAATAGCTTTACCAAATTATTCACTGTCGAAGTCAGTGCTGAAGCCATGTTGATCCCTGGTGCCATGACACCTGAGTAAAAAATGTATCACCACTAACTAAATCCACTATGTCTCTCTACAAGATTTTATATGTCCCCTAATCAGTGCACCAGGATCAATTTACAGCTAGCTTCGCCATTACTGGAAGTTGTTGCATATGTTGTTATTTGTCACAAACCTATTTTTCTGAATCTTCTATGTTTTAGATGGAACATATAATGTATAGCTTGAATTTGCCCATCCATGTTGCACTTTCTTTATGGGTGGAACATGCATATTATTGTTGTTTGTCAATGAAATTATCTATCTGACTCATCTAATCTGAGATGTACATAGTCTAAAATTTCTTAACCCTTGAAAACTACATCATAGACAGGGGCGGAGTTCAGGCCTGGCCAAAGTAGGCCACCCCCTCCCCCTGATTTTCTAGATTTCTTCAAGAAGCACTTAGAGGGCCTGGCAAAGCTGCCTGGACCAGTCAGCACGCCCGGGCGTCTGATTTCGGTGGCCTGGCTGGCAAGGTCATCCAAATGAGCCCTTAATTCTACCATTGAAGAGCTTAAGAAATTGTTAATTTGGCCCCCTCTGCTGCTTCACATGTTTGATTGGCCCCCTCATTACTGATCCAGGCTCCGCCATTGATCATAGACTAGGAGTTCATATGCTAAGGTAACTTGAATATGAAACTTATAGGCTTGTTCTGCACTTTACATTCATTTGAACCCATTGCAGAAAGACAAAATGCAGCCACGAGTAATATTTTCGTTGTGTAAAACATGTAACTAATCTTACACTACTATCTGCATCCTGTTTCTTTTTTGCTGTAAGTCGTTTTTAGTTTGATCATAGTAACGGTAGATAATTAGATCTCATCCTGTCTACTCTCAGGTCTATCTTTATGGAGGTCAAGTAACGTCATGGAAGAATGACAATGGGGAGGAGTTGCTTTTTCTCAGCAGCAAGGTACACAATCATTTCCATGGCTGCAGATGACATTATTGGTACACGGACAAATTTGTGTGGGTGTATATATCATGTATAAATATCCTTCATCTACTGTAGAAGTCATTCTTTTCCTATTACTTTTCATATTATCATCTTCTTATTTTTTTATTCTTGTTACATTGTGTATATCCCACTTTCTTTAATGATGGAAAATTGAGTTTATGCCTTGTCTTGATCTGTTTAGCATTATTTGTCCAATCAAAGTTAAGGCCAATTTGATTTTTTTTGTGTTCTTTTTTTCTTTTCCGAACATGCAGGAGTGCTCCGTATCATTATATTAAGAAGAAAAGATGGGTCTTGAACCCTGATTTTTCTTTTGTTTGAGTGTTAGTTTTGCAGTATTTGACATATATTTATGCCCACATGGCATAACTTAGGTCCTCCTAAACTATGAAAGAAATAAGAAATTAAACTTTTGCAGGCTATTTTCAAACCTCCAAAAGCCATTCATGGTGGTATACCCATCTGCTTTCCGCAAGTATGGTAACCTTCATGTGTAATTACTTTATTCTTGTTCAGAAATTGTTTGGTCCTCACCAAAATGAAACGTATAATGCAGTTTGGAACTCATGGAAATCTTGAGCAGCATGGGTTTGCAAGGAACAGGTTTTGGACCATTGACAATGATCCACCTCCTTTACCAGTACACCCTGCTATTAAAGCTTTTGTTGATCTGATTCTGAGACCTTCTGAAGAAGATTTAAAGATCTGGCCCCACAGGTTTGTTTTACATCATTGGGTGATCACTTGTTTTTGTCTGTTAATGTTGTATAGGTTACATCTGATTGAGTATTTCATATTTACAGTTTTGAGTTTCGCTTGAGAGTTGCTCTTGGACCTTCTGGGGATTTGAGTCTCACATCTCGAATCAGGAATACCAACACTGATGGAAGACCTTTCTCTTATACATTTGCGTATCACACATACTTCTCTGTCTCTGACATAAGGTATTTGCTTGATGTTTCTCATTTTGTATTTGGTTTCCTTTATGAACTGTTCCATTCAATTAGCATTCTGTTGAGTTCGAAGATATTAAATTGTATTCCCTTTGTCTTTAAATATATGACATTTATAAGCTAATTAGTTCATAAACATCATAGTATAACTGATAGGTCTATGTCCTAAACAGAGGGAAGATGACATTTATGGTTTTATGCACATGTTCGGTAAATATTTCTGATGGGTCTATGTGTCCTTTTTTATTCGCATCGCATGGAAGCCTGCTAGATGCCAACATAACTTTGAATTAAGACAACAGATATACATGCATGTGTTTCCATATGTGATATGTCAGGTCGCAATGGTAATCGCGCATCTATTCTAATGTACACATCGAGGAACTAGGTTCTGCTTCTTGGACGTGTATTTTATTTTTGGTGTTCAGAATCGTGTGTTATTTCTTATTTGTGCTTACTATTTTATCAGTGAGGTGCGTGTTGAAGGACTGGAAACAATGGACTACCTTGACAACTTGAAAGCAAAGGAGCGTTTCACAGAACAAGGCGATGCTATTGTTTTTGAGTCAGAAGTAAGTATATACCTCATGTTGAACACCTATTATTTTACCTAATATTTAACTAATTTGACCTCTTCATTGTCAAGGTTGATAAAGTTTATCTTGCTGCACCCTCAAAAATTGCAATCATCGACCATGAGAAGAAAAAAACATTTGTTGTGACAAAGGAAGGGCTTCCAGATGCTGGTAGGCTTTGCTTGATGGTGAATTTCTTTCTTTTTTTTGGCTATCTAATCCGATTCAGCACTGTTTCTGCAAGGTGCATCATTCTCTTTCTTATTGTGCTGTCTTCTGTAGTTGTTTGGAACCCTTGGGATAAGAAGGCTAAAGCTATGCAAGATTTCGGGGATGCAGAATACAAGAACATGCTGTGTGTGGAGCCTGCTGCTGTTGAGAAGCCCATTACTCTGAAGCCAGGTGAAGAGTGGAAAGGAAAGCTTGCACTCTCAGCTGTCCCTTCTAGCTACTGTAGTGGACAATTGGATCCTCTGAAGGTGCTTCAGGGTTGAGAATCCTCATTTTCTGCCTCTTGTACAGGTAATGTTATACTCTTTCCATGGAATAATTGCATTACGAATCCATCTTTAACTCCTATCCCAAAACACATTGTTAACTACACTACCAGTAGGCTAGGAACTCTTACTGTATCAAAGGAGTTTGTTACATCAAACTTTGTTTTGAGTTTTCATATTTGATCAAGCCATTTGATCCAAATCCTGAATGAAAATTTCTGGGATTTCTTAATTTGTAATTCTGGAGAGAGAAAATGTAAAAAATGAACTTTTATCCCCGATTGCTAGCATTCAAATTGAAATTTGAGTTGATGTCATGTGGCTCTGCATATAGATTTTTCACTTATTTTGCCAGAGGTCAAATCAACTATTGTTTACACGCAAAAGTATAATTGCAGGTACGTTGTCGCTCTTAATTATTTAGATGTTTGAAAAGTATGATGGCATAAGTTCCTCGTGAGAAATGGAAAGTTTGTTTGGTTTGGGAGCAATAATTCAGTGGCGCCTGATTCTTTTTGGTTAGTATAAAGGGCACATGCTTTCTCTTTGTTGTTATGGTGCTGCTTGCCTACCTACCCAGGCAAAGGCAACAATACGTTGTCTGTCTCCTCCAGCTTGGAATGACCAGGAAACTAAATTTAAGGCTAAACAGTCAGTTTTGTAAATTGTAGTTAAAATTTGACAAGCAAGAGTTGCTTGAATTCCTCTATGGCAAGCACATATATATGCGGAAACAAATGAATGAACTGCAAAAACTAATTTGTGTACCATCTTGTATGAAGTGTAAATCGCTTGTGTCAGCCCATCCATTCATAAATTGATCCTCTGTTTGAGGATCATACTAATCATGCGGTTGGTTGCTTTCTGCAGGAGAACTTCATTGCCCTTCTTATTTGATGCTGGGCTGGCGTCAACGCCGCTTCGTCCTTTCACCATTTTCACCCCCCATATTTCTGTCCTTTTTGTATCTAGAATTTGAGTGGTAGGTTACTTCCGAATAACAGACTGTGCCAGCTGCTTTGAGCTTAGAATGGGATCATCTCTTCGGTGATGAATGATATCGTTGGACACAATACTGTCATCTGTGTCATAGTTTCATAAAATCTTTGCTGTGCCGCGTGAATTCCTTAGTGGCATGTTTGCTGCCAACCCGTAGCTGATCATGTTTGGGATCTCTTGGATCGTCGATCTGCCTGTGGAGGACGGCATGGAGTACAAGTTCGTTTGTCTGTTAATATATTTCCTTATGTGCATAATTGGATGCTCCCGGTGGTGGTACAGGTCTTCTAACTTCTGGTACCAGTGGCCAAGTGGCTATTTTCGTTTTTTTCCCTCCTGGACATGAAAGCGATTTTGAGTTTTGGACTCGGGAGGACCCGCGGGTGCAAAGGAAGCGCGGTCGGTGGCAGGGAAGCATGCAGCTGCTGCGCCCCACACATTCCGCATTATACATGAAGGCCACATGCTGCTTTTGGTTTTTCAAAGATCCAGCGCTCATCTCGCTATCAGATGGTAGATTTTTTATGCCCGCTACTGTTTGCTAGCGTCGTGTTTCGCGGACTTTGAACTCGGGAATGCAAAGCTTTGAAGAAATGATGGCCTTCGAAATGATGTGAGAAAATGAGAGGAACAGGAAAAAGCAGAAATTCTTTAGAAAATGTAAGATGTGAGAAAATAAGAGGAACAGGAAAACGCAGAAATTCTTTAGGAATGGGAAGAAGAGCATAGGAAATCTGAAAAGTGGACGGTAATCTCATTTGTTTAGATTAATAAGTTGCAGTTTGCTTCTCACATCTAAATAACTGCCATGTTCGTTTGGCTTATCAGCCACCAGCCAGCAATACTTGTCTCTCAGAACAAATCAGTCATCCGTACTTTCCACCAGCCAGACGAATGGGGCCATATTGTCCCCTTTGACACTGAGACTAGTACTTGGTCCAACCGTCCAACTAATTAGCATTAGTGCAAATTAGAAATTTCAATTTGAGGCATGGGCCAGCTCAACACATCTACATGGATGAAAAGCAAATGTTGATTCTTTGTTTTTCTTTCCTTCGGTAAGTTTCCATCGTGCTTATATTTACTTACTAACCAGGGGTTTTGCTTCTCTCTAATCTTTTGGCTTCAAGTAGATGATGTTTCATATCTAAAATGTTCAAGCACTGAAAACTTTCCGAGTCTGCTCAATCCTTTGTTCCAGACGTCATGTCAGCCCATTTGCACTCGTTCCTTCTCAGGAAATCCTTTATGTCTGTCGTTGGACTCTGGGCCTTAGCACGGTCACCTTTTGGATTTGAATTGAGATGAGCCAACATCGATTATTTCTTCTTCCTCGCCTAGTCACCGCACATAGTGATGCTCATTCCCTGGATCATATCGCCGATACCTCCTTGTGGAACTCATGATGTTTTTGTGCTTTCTTTTGAAACACAGATGGGCACATGTTTATTTGAAAAAAAACTCAGAAAATTATGCAACCAATCGCAAATATTTGGCAGTAAAAAAAATGACTTCAAGAAATCACCGTCTCAAGTCTCAACATCATCCGTTGGAATAAGAAACGAAAATGAAAGCCTAACACAATAGCGGTGCAGTAAGGTTTACAGAGTGACCATGGTTGGTACAATTTTTTTCTTTTGAACTGATGGTTGTGAGATTGACCCCTCTGGCTCCCTCCGCCCGCCGCCGTTCGAGCAGCCGCCTGCGGCGCCACGCAAACGCGAGGATGGCGATGGCGGGGCCTTCCTTCTTCTTCTCCGCCCCTAGCTTGGCTGCCGGCGCTCTACGGGGTGGGAGTGGTCGCCGCGCGGCGGCGCCCTTCCCTTGGCCGGCCGGCTTTGGGGCGGCTCCTCCCCTGGATCCGGGACGTCAGCCTCACCCCTTTCCCTCCGCGTCGATGTGGGAATCCAACGGGCGGTTGGGGGCTGGCGGCGGTGGTGCAGCCCTGGCTGCTGCCCGGTGCTTCGTCGGCGGCTCCAGCTCTCCGGCGTTGGTGGGGGCACTGCTTCGCCCGGCGGCACCCCTGCCTTGGGCCTGCCTTTGCCCTCTGCGGTTGCTTGGCCTCCTGGCCTAGTGGTGTGTGGCGGGGAGGGGTAGGTGGGGAGGAGTTGTAACCTGCGGCTTCATCATGACGGGTGGTGCCACCTCCGATTCACACGTCACTGACGAGGCAGTCCTCGTTGTGTTGCCTAGTCCCCGCTGTTAGGTTCATGGTTTCTATCTCAATCTGTTCAGCTTGGTGCCGTCCCATTGAGGGGGGTGCGCGATATGAGATTTGGGGTATCATCAAGAGATCCAAATCTCTCCTATGTGTCGGGTGTCGTTGTCAGTTGCATATGGAACCTAGCGGAAAGCTTCGGCGGCTGCGAGTGTGGGTTGTGGATGAACTTGAGTTTGATTGGTACATGTGCTCTCAGCTCGTCGGACGGTGATCCTCAATCGTAAGCTTTGATCCGGTTGTCGGGTCGGGCAACGGTGTTATGCACTTCCCTCTTGAGGGCGTTGTCTTTTGGGTCACGTTCGGCGGCGGTTCGTTGAAAATTTTCGAGGTGCAAACCAAACGCTGGCGTCGTCGCACCTTTGCCTTCCTGAAGGCATTGTTTGGAGTTCTTCCAATGGCCGTTGGTGGTGGAGCTATAGGCTCAGATGAAGGTCGGGTCTTGCTGGTGTTGTATTGGTTTCATGGCTTTTCAGTTTATTCACCGTGAGGACGCGAGGACGATGACCGTTGCGCCTTTGCCTTCCTGAAGGCATTGTTTGGAGTTCTTCCTATGGCCGTTGGTGGTGGAGCTATAGGCTCCGCTGAAGGTCGGGTATGGCTGGTGTTGTAATGGTTTCATGGCTTTTTAGTTTATTCACCGTGAGGACACCAGGACGACGATGGCAGGGCCTTCTTTCTTCTTCTCCTCCCCTGGCTTGGCTGTCGGCGCTCTACGGGGTGGGAGTGGTCACCGCGCGGTGGCGCCCTTCCCTTTGGCCTGTCGGATTTGGGGCGGCTCCCCCTGGATCCGGGCCGTCAGCCTCGCCCCTTGCCCTCCCCGTCGGTGTGGGAATGCGGTAGGCGGCTGCGGGCTAGCGGCAGTGGTGCGGCCCTAGCTGCTGCTTGGTGTTTCATCAGCGGCGCGGTTGGCGGGGGCTCTAGCTCTCCGGCGTTGGTGGGGGTGCTGCTTCGCCCAGCGGCACCCCTGCTTTGGGCTTGCCTTGGCCGTCTGCGGTTGCTTGGCCTCCTAGACTAGTGGTGTGAGGGTGGGGAGGAGTTCTAGCCCACGGCTTCATCGGTGGTGCCGCCTCCGATTCGCACGTCACCGACGAGGCAGTCCTCATTGTGTTGCCAAGTCCCCGCTGTTAGGTTCATGGTTCTTATCTCAATCTGTTCAGCTTGGTGCCGTCCCATTGAGCGGGGTGCGCGACATGAGATTTGGGGTATCATCGAGAGATCCAAATCTCTCCTATGTGTCGGGTGTTGTTGTCAGTTGCATATGGAACCTAGCGGAAAGCTTCGTCGGCTGCGAGTGTGGGTTGTGGATGAATGTGAGTTGGATTGGTACATGTTCTCTCAGCTCGTCGGACGGTCATCCTCAAGCATAAGCTTTGATCCGGTTGTCGGATCGGGCAACAGTGTTATGCACTTCCCTCTTGAGGGTGTTGTCTTCTGGGTCACTTTCGGCGGCGGTTGGTTGAAAATTTTCGAGGTGAAAACCAAACGTTGGCGCGCATCGCGCCTTTGCCTTCCTGAAGGCATTGTTTGGAGTTCTTCCTATAGCCATTGGTGGTGGAGCTATAGGCTCCGCTGAAAGTCGGGTCCGGCAAGTGTTGTAATGGTTTCAAGGCCTTTTAATTTATTCGTCGTAAGGATGATGATGGCGGGGCCTTCTTTCTTCTTTCCCTCCCCCGGCTTGGCTACCGACGCTCTATGAGGTGGGAGTGATCGCCGCGCGGCGGCGTCCTTCCCTTTGGCCAGCCGGCTTTGGGGCGGCTCCCCCTGGATCCGCGCCGTCAGCCACACCCCTTGCCCTCCCCGTCGGTGTGGGAATCCGGCTGGCGGCTGGCGGCTGGCGACGATGGTACGACCCTGACTGCTACCTGGTGCTTCGTCTGTGGTGCGGTTGATGGGGGCTCCAGCTCTCCCGCGTTGGTGGGGGCGCTGCTTCGCCCAGCGGCACCCCTGCTTTGGGCCTGCCTTGGCCCTCTGTGGTTTCTTGGCCCCCTGGCCTAGTTGTGTGGGGGTGGGGAGGAGTTCTAGCCCGCGGCTTCACCATGACGGGCGGTGCCGCCTCCGATTCGCATGTCGTCGAAGAGGTAGTCCTCGTTGCGTTACCAAGTCCCCGCTGTTAGGTTCATGTTTTCTATCTCAATCTTTTAAGATTGGTGCTATCCCATTGAGGGGGGGGGGTGCACGACATGAGAGTTGAGGTGTTATCGAGAGATCCAAATCTCTCCTATCTGTTGGGTGTCATTGTCAGTTGCATATGGAACCTAGCAGAAAGCTTCGGCAGCTGAGAGTGTGGGTTATGGATGAACGCGAGTTGGATTGGTACATGTGCTCTCAGCTCGTCGGACGGTGATCCTCAAGTGTATGCTTTGATCCGGTTGTCGGGTCGGGAAATAATGTTTTGCACTTTGTGGTGGACCTATAGGCTCCGCTGAAGGTCGGGTCTGGCTGGTGTTGTAAGGGTATCATGGGTTTTGACTTTATCCGTCGTGAGGACATGAGGACAACAATGGCGGGGCGTTCCTTCTTCTCCTCCTCCTCCCCTAGCTTGGCTGCCGGCGCTCTACGTGGTGGGAGTGGTTGCCATGCGGCGGCGCCCTTCCCTTTGGCCGGCCGGCTTTGGGGCAGCTCCCCTTGGATCCGGGCCGTCAGCCTCGCCCCTTGCCCTCCCCATCGGTGTGGGAATCCGGCAGGCGGCTGGGGGAAGACGACGGTGGTGCGGCCCTGGCTGCTGCCTGGTGCTTCGTTGGCAGCGCGGTTGGCGGGGGCTCCAGCTCTCCGGCGTTGGTGGGGGCACTGCTTCGCCTAGCGGCACCCCTGCTTTGTGTCTGCCTTGGCCCTCTGCGGTTGCTTGGCCTTCTGGACAAGTGGTGTGGGGGTGGGGAGGAGTTCTTGCCCGCGGCTTAATCATGACGGGTGCTACCGCCTCCAATTCGCACGTTGCCGACGAGGCAGTCCTCGTTGTGTTGCCAAGTCCTCGCTGCTAGGTTCATAGTTTCTATCTCAATATGTTCAGATTGGCGTAGTCCCATTGAGGGTGGGTGCGCGACATGAGATTTGGGGTATCATCGAGGGATCCAAATCTCTCCTTTGTGTCGGGTGTCGTTGTCAGTTGCATATGGAACCTAGCGAAAAGCTTCGGCGGCTGCAAGTGTGGGTTGTGGATGAACGTGAGTTGGATTGGTACATGTGCTCTCAGCTCGTCGGATGGTGATCCTCAAGCATAAGCTTTGATCCAGTTGTCTTGTCGGGCAATAGTGTTATGCACTTCCTCTTGAGGGCGTTGTCTTTTGGGTCACGTTCGGCGGTAGTTCATTGAAACTTTCTGAGGTGAAAACCAAACGCTGGTGCCGTCGCGCCTTTGCCTTCCTGAAGGCATTGTTTGGAGTTCTTCCTATGGCCATTGGTGGTGGAGCTATAGGCTCCGCTGAAGGTCGGGTCTGGCTGCTGTTGTATTGATTTCATGGCTTTTTAGTTTATTCGTTGTGAGGACGCGAGGACGACGATGGAGGGGCCTTCCTTCTTCTTCTCCCCCTGGCTTGGATGCCGGCGCTACAGGGTGGGAGTGGTCACCGCGCGACGGTGCCCTTCCCTTTGGCCGACTGGCTTGGGGGCACCTCCCCTGGATCTGGGCCCTTAGCCTCACCCCTTGACCTCCCCATCGGTGTGGGAATCCAGCGGGAGGCTGGGGGCTGCCGGCGGTGATGAGGCCCGGGCTACTGCCTGGTGCTTCGTCGGCGGCGCGGTTGGCGGGGGCTCCAGCTCTCCAGCGTTGGTGGGGGTGCTGCTTCGCCCAGCGAAACCCCTGCTTTAGGCCTGCCTTGGCCCTCTGCGGTTGCTTGGCCTTCTGGACAAGTGGTGTGGGGTGGGGAGGAGTTCTGGCCCGCGGCTTCATCGTGACGGGTGCTGCCGCCTCCAATTCGCACGTTGCCGACGAGGCAGTCCTCGTAGCGTAGCCAAGTCCCCGCTGCTAGGTTCATGGTTTCTATCTCAATATGTTTAGCTTGGTGCCATCCCATTGAGGGGGAGTGCGCGAAATGAGATTTGGGGTATCATCGAGGGATCCAAATCTCTCCTTTGTGTCGGGTGTCGTTGTCAGTTGGATATGGAACCTAGCGGAAAGCTTTAGCGGCGGCAAGTATGGGTTGTGGATGAACGTGAGTTAGATTGGTGCATGTGCTCTCAGCTCATCGGACGGTGATCCTCAAGCGTAAGCTTTGATCCGGTTGTCGGGTCGGGCAATAGTGTTATGCACTTCCTCTTGAGGGCGTTGTCTTTTGGGTCACGTTCAGTTGCGGTTCGTTGAAACTTACCGAGGTGAAAACCAAACGCTGGTGCCGTCGCGCCTTTGCCTTCCTGAAGGCATTGTTTGGAGTTCTTCCTATGGCCGTTGGTGGTGGAGCTATAGGCTCTGCTGAAGGTCGGGTCTGGCTGGTGTTGTAATGGTTTCATGGCTTTTTAATTTATTCGCCGTGAGGACGCGAGGACGATGATGGCATGACCTTCCTTCTTCTCCTCCTCCCTTGGCTTGGCTGCCGGTGCTCTACGGGGTTGGAGTGGTCGCCGCGCAGTGGCGCCCTTCCCTTTGGTCGGCCGGCTTTGGGGTGGCTCCCGCTGGATTCGGGCCGTTAGCCTCGCCCCTTGCCCTCCCCGTCGGTGTGGGAATCCGGCAGGCGGCTGGGGGCTGGCGTCGGTGGTGCGGCCCTAGCTGCTGCCTGGTGCTTCGTTGGCGGCGCGGTTGGTGGGGGCTCCAGCTCTCCATCGTTGGTGGGGGCGCTGCTTCGCCCAGCAGCACCCCTGCTTTCGGCCTGCCTTGGCCCTCTGTTGTTGCTTGGCCTCCTGGCCTAGTGGTGTTGGGTTGGGGAGGAGTTCTAGCCCGCGGCTTCATCGTGACGGGTGGTGCCACCTCCGATTCGTACGTCACCGACGAGGCAGTCCTCGTTGCGTTGCCAAGTCCCCGCTGTTAGGTTCATGGTTTCTATCTCAATCTGTTCAGCTTGGTGTTGTCCCATTGAGGGGGGGTGTGCGACAGGAGATTTGGGGTATCATCGAGGGACCCAAATCTCTCCTATGTGTCGGGTGTCGTTGTCAGTTGCATATGGAACCTAGCGGAAAGCTTCAGCGGCTGCGAGTGTGGGTTATGGATGAACGTGAGTTGGATTGGTACATTTGTTCTCAGCTCGTCGGACGGTGATCCTCAAGCTTAAGCTTTGATCCAGTTGTCGGGTTGGGCAACAGTGTTCTGCACTTCCCTCTTGAGGGCGTTGTCTTTTAGGTCACGTTCGGCGATGGTTCGTTGAAAGTTTCTGAGGTGAAAACCAAACGCTGGCGATGTCATGCCTTTGCCTTCCTGAAGGCATTGTTTGGAGTTCTTCCTATGGCCGTTGGTGGTGGAGCTATAGGCTCCGCTGAAGGTCGGGTCTGGCTGGTGTTGTAATTGTTTCATTGCTTTTTAGTTTATTCGCCGTGAGGACACGAGGACGATGATGGCATGGCCTTCCTTCTTCTTCTCCTTCCCTGGCTTGGCTGCCGATGCTCTATGGGGTTGGAGTGGTCGCCGCGTGGTGGCGCCCTTCCCTTTGGCCAGCCGGCTTTGGGGCGGCTCCCCCTGGATCCGAGCCATCAGCCTCGCCCCTTGCCCTCCCCGTCGGTGTGGGAATCCGGAGGCCCTGGTGCTTCGTTGGCGGCGCAGTTGGTGGGGGCTCCAGCTCTCCGGCGTTGGTGGGGGCACTGCTTCGCCCAGCGGCACCCTTGCTTTTGGCCTGCCTTGGCCCTCTGCTGTTGCTTGGCCTCCTGGCCTAGTGGTGTGGGGTTGGGGAGGAGTTCTAGCCCGCAGCTTCATCATGACGGACGGTGCCACCTCCGATTCGCACGTCACCGACGAGGCAGTCCTCGTTGCGTTGCCAAGTCCCCGCTGTTAGGTTCATGGTTTCTATCTGAATCTGTTCAGCTTGGTGCCGTCCCATTGAGGGGGGTTGCGCCACAGGAGATTTGGGGTATCATCGAGAGATCCAAATCTCTCCTATGAGTTGGGTGTCGTTGTAAGTTGCATGTGGAACCTAGCAGAAAGCTTCGGCGGCTGCGAGTGTTGGTTGTGGATGAACGGAAGTTGGATTGGTACATGTGCTCTCAGCTCATCGGATGGTGATCCTCAAGCGTAAGCTTTGATCCGGTTGTCGGGTCGGGCAACAGTGTTATGCACTTCCCTCTTGAGGGCGTTGTCTTTTGGGTCACGTTTGGCGGCGGTTCGTTGAAACTTTCCGAGGTGAAAACCAAACGCTGGCGCCGTCGCGCCTTTGCCTTCCTGAAGGCATTGTTTGGAGTTCTTCCTATGGCCGTTGGTGGTGGAGCTATAGGCTCTGCTGAAGGTCGGGTCTGGCTGGTGTTGTAATGGTTTTATGGCTTTTTAGTTTATTCGCCTTGAGTAGTCTCTACCTATCTCTGGTGCATGGCCTATAGGGTCCTGTTTTGGATATGTGGGATTTGGCTCTTCTAGCGGTTTGTGTCTTATTGTAAACTGGTAAATCTCAATACTCGACTTGCTTTATCTATAAAGCTCGGCCTCGGCCGTTTGGTCAGATTGACAATAAAACAACTAGAAATAAAGGTGCTGATTCAGGAACCCACCTACTACCTCCGTGCCAACTTTTTTTAGATAATGGAAATAAAATTCCGGCTTCACCCTTCTCTATCGAGAAAGGATCAGTCCCAAAATTATTACATCGGTAGCATACCGCTACCATAATCACACACAGTTTAGCTAGAAGTTAAAGGAGTCTCAAACGACAATCCGAAAGCTAAAAGACAATCCATGTGAATTAAAGAAACTTAAGGCAGCCGTCTCTAGCAAACTACATGACGTGCTGAAGAGTTCCTGGTCGCTCTCATGTCGCTGCAACTTTGCCCAGAAGCGAAGGTTCCCTTGAATAGTACCTGCAAAAAAAATTAGGTTGGCATTTGTCAAAGACCACTTCATTTCTTGTAAGCCATATCATCGAGTATAATGCTGCCGCCCCTATCAAAAAGTGTAGATTTGTTTTCTGTCCACCCTGTTTTGCCCAATTATCAAAAAGATCACTAAAGCTGGTAGCTGGTGGTACCAAATACTATATGTGATGCATGCCACAGAAATTTAGCATAAACAAAATTGAAGAAAAGATGTTTGATGGACTCTTGAGAACCACTGAAGCTATAAATTTTATCTCCCTTCCAATTCCTTCTTGCTAAGTTGTCCTTTGTTAGGATAACTCCTTTTTGTAAATACCACAAAAAAAATCTTTATCTTCAATGGTAATTTCAATTGCCAAATTTCTTAGGAAACTCTTGTCCCACTATTGACCAGGTGTTTATGCACAGATTTAACATAAAAGATGTTGTTCATATGAAGAGACCATAGAAATGCATCCCTATCCTCTTCCAGGTTAATATGCATTATTTCATCTGCTAAGTTATACCATTCCATTAGTTTAACTCCCACTAGTGATCTCCTCAAGGAAATATTTAGTGGAGTTGTACTAAAGACATCGGCAATAGTGGTATGTTTCTTCCACACAATGTTATACAAGTTTGAGTATTTAAATTTTAGTCATGTTGTCCTATCCATGTATCCTCCCAGAACCAGGTCTAAGCTCCTGATTTCACACTGAAGGATCCTAATTTGAGGAATCATCTTTGACCCCCATAGTCCCATCCAAAAGTGTGAGTCCCCTGGTTTTTTGGATTTCCTGCCATATTCCCTCCTCGTTACATAATTTAAACAACCATTTACTTAGGCAGCACTTATTCTGAACATCTAGATTTAAAACCCCCGGTCCTCCTTGATCACTCGGTTGGCATATTACTTCCCATTTGGCTATAGTCTATATTTGTTTTTATGCTGATCATATTGCCAGAAAAACCTTGATATGTAATAATCAAGTTTCTTAAGGACTCCCTTTGGGACCTCGAAGAAAGATAACATAAACATTGGTAAACTGGACAAATCAGAGTTGATAAGGACTAGCCTTCGTCCAGCAGACAGCATTTTTCCTTTCCACCCACTTAGCCTTTTCTCAAATCTATCTTCTATCAACTTCCAATCTTTATTACTTAGTTTCCTAAAGTGCACTGGGATGCCTAGGTATCGAAAAGGATATGAGCCTAATTTACACCCAAAAACTTGAGAATATAACGTCTCATATTCTTTTGCTTGCCCAAAGCAAAATACCTCACTTTTGTGGAAATTAATTTTAAGGCCAGATAATTATTCAAAACCGCAGAATATTAGTTTCATATTCTTTGCTTCTTCAATATGATGGTCTAAAAAGATTATTGTGCATCCTCACATTGCAGGATAGATAAACCATCTTGTACTAAATGTGAGATTACCCCTCTCACTTGTCCTTCTTCCTTTGCCCTTGCAATCATGATCGCTAGAATGTCCACTACTATATTAAATAGAATGGGGGATAGCGGATCACCATGCCTAAGGCCTTTCTTTGTTTGGAAGTAATTGCCAATTTGATCGTTTACTTTAATGCCCACATTACCTCCCTTTGTAAATGCATCGATACATTTGCACCAGGTTGTGGAAAAACCTTTCATTCTCAAGGTATGCTGCAAGAAGTCCCATTTGACCTTGTCATAAACCTTTTCGAAGTCTATTTTAAAAACTATGCCATTTTGCCTCTTAGTCTGTAACTCGTGCAAAGTTTCATGTAATATAACTGCCCCTTCCATGATGTTTCTACCTGGTACGAATGCAGTTTGCGAAGGTCTTATGACTTTTTGGGCAACCTTTGATATCCTATTAATTAGTGGCTACTTTGGTAAAGATTTTGAAGCTAACATTTAGCAGACAGATTGGTCTATACTGTTGAATGTGCTTCGCTTCACTACTTCTTAAGTAGTAAGATGATTGTTCCAAAGTTGAGGTTATGTATAGGTAAGCTACCCTTATGGAATTCATCAAACAATGCCATCAAGTCATTCTTAATTAGCTCCCAGAAGACCTGATAGAACTCTGCTGGGAATCCATCAGGGCCATGTGCTTTGTTATGCTCCATTTGAAAGATTGCCTTTTGAACCTTGACTTCTGCAAATCTTTCTATTAGCATTGCATTTTCAGCATTCGGAACTTGTGGAATATCTTCAATTTTGGACTCATCCATAGACATATCAACGCTATTTGGAGGTCCAGAATGCTTTTTGTAATATTTAGTGATGTACTTTTTTAGTTCCACATCACCAGTAATTGTTTGCCCTTCTTGTTCGAGCTGGAAAATATGTGTTTTCCTGTGTTTTACATTTGCCACTAATTGAAAATATTTGGTATTTGCATCACGTTCGGTCAAATTCCGTATCTTAGCCCTTTGGTAGCACTTAATCTCTTCTTCTCTTAATAGATTAGCAAGCCGGTCATTAAGAAAATGTTTTAGGTTTAGTTCATCATGATCTAACTGCACGGTCTCGGATTTCTTATCAAGATCATCTAGCTTGTTAAGTTGATTTTTCTTTTCCTTCTTGTATGCACCGCTAGTATTCTTGGCCCATCCCCTTAGAAATTGTCTTAATCTTGTGATTTTTGCTTGCCAAGTTTCCAAAGGGATTTGGCCGTTGCTAACACTTTGCAAGATATCACACACCATGTCACAGAACCCATCTCTTAACAGCCATCCTAATTCAAACTTGAATACAGGTGGAGCAATACAAAGTGCATGAGTCCCTAGTCTTTACATACAATGGCATGTGTTCTAGATTTCCCGTGTTAATGGTTGAACTGTGGTAAGCGGAAATTTAGATTCCTAGTCCGTGCACACTAAAATTCTATCAAGCTTTTCAAAGGTTGGAATGGTCCTATTGTTTGCCCATGTATATACTGTTTACCTGATAAGGCTAGTTCTCTAAAGTTGAATGCATCGATGATTGCATTGAACAAGAATGGCCATCGGTTGTTATAGTTTGCATTGTTCTTTTCTTCTGGGCCTCTAATTATATTAAAGTCGCCACCTATTAAAATAGGTAAAGTTTCTTTAGAACATAATTGGAGCAGTCCTGTCAGCTGTGCTGGATCATATATTGATACTAAATTCCACTGGACTCCACTATCCTTGTTCCTGACCTCCGTCCCAACTTATAGTTCATTTTAACTTTTTTAATACATAACTTATAGTTCTTTTGCCAAGAATACTAGCGGTGCATACAAGAAGGAAAAGAAAAACGTACTTAACAAGCTAGATGATCTTGATAAGAAATCTGAGACCGTGCAGTTAGATCAAGATGAACTAACATATAAAATATGTCCAGAAAAGGCAAAATTGACTTAAAGTTTAGAAGGGATGAAGTATCTTTTAAGGGAAAACCGGGTATAAAAATCGTACAACTATAAGAAGATGGTAACTAAACAAACAACTAGCTCGAGGCTGCAACACTGACATGACACTACACTTACTAACATAAGATGATGTTCTGGCTGAGGACCTATCTGGTTATATCCACCAGCAAAAGTATGTAAGAATGAGCTTTCAAAACTTTTATCAACACTTTGGGACACCCTTGGCAAAAGAGAAGATGTTGGAAATTTAGGATCCGGTGGAGTGGAGTTCGGGCATTTAAAAAACAAGGAACAGGTAGTACATGAAAAGCTAAGGAACTAGTTAGTTTAGGTGTTTCGTCCTGTTCTGACAGAATAGGTGTTGTGAGTTCTATTTGAAAGTCGTTGTGCTAATGCTGCCGTGAAGACATATCGTGACATGAATTCATTGAAGTGCTGCATGACTTGTCGCCATGAGTAATGAGTTGTGGTTGAAAATCTTTTGATCGTCCTCGCAAATCCGGAGAAGCTTGTCTTGTAACTGGTCTTTCAGTTGGTAGCTGCTTGTCAATTGGGAGTTCTCTTTTTATAGGGTGTGCTTAGAAGCACATAGTTACATAGATATGCATGTCTAGATTTTTTGTTGTTGGAAACATTGCAAAAACCTACATGCAAGTCAGGGTGGGTTTTGAATGATTACCAAACAGTCACTTTCTTATGCTACGGTCTACTGCTCGCAAGTTTTTATATGAGTCTTTATATCCCCTTACCCTTGGACTAGCCGATGTACTGGTTGCTTGTATGATTATTCAGCCTACGTATGAATAACTGTGACAAAACTCATCTGAGTAGGACAATCACATAGAGCACTGAAGTGAAATAGTGTTAGTCTTGATGTCAAAGGAACCAAACTTTCAGAAAACTCTTAGCAAGCTTATAAGGAAAAAAGTCTAAACCACTTATAAGGCTGCACAACAACTATATATGCCAACTCTAGCAATACCTTCTAAACGAGTACTCTACTTTTTTGAGTAGGGGCCACCTTTATTGTCTAAGGGCTTGATTTTTCCTCTCAACTCCGGCAATACCATCTAAATATCCCTTTCAGTGTCTATGTTTAGGATAGTTGGCTCCCTTATTTATGGATTAAAGTAGAGAGCCTGCTAGAGCTTTTTTTTTACCCACGATCTAGATTTGGATCCTGGGCTCGTTTAGATGGCCTACTGTAGTTGCTCTTATTCAAATTTGAACTTGTTAGACCATAAGAAAGTGACTTATAGTGACATTGAGGCGCCTAGTGACATTGGTGTATGGTCCATATGTAGGTGAGTGTGGGTACATGTGAGTATCTGCGACAGTACTAGTCTTTCGCTAAAAAAGGTGACTTATAGTGGGTATCAACCCCCATAGCTTGTACTCCGTATGTGAGTTTTTGTGATTTTCCCTTTTCCATTAGACCATACACCAATTGGATTATTATTAAAACTTTTTGTAAACTAGCAAATATGTCCGCGCGTCCGCGCGACACGCGCGTGCTATCTTTATTATGGGGTTATTTTAGACTATTTGGTTGGTGTTACATGGGGCGCGTAAAGAAATTCTATGGTGACGCTCCGCTACTGTGCTAAAGGGTCATCGCCGGCCAACTATCACCACCATGAACTTGTTCATCACCCGACCCCTATATCTGTACAAAACTTTGTTCATCACCAAGAACCAGTGCTTGCTTGCCATCATTCATTGTTGGGCCATTTGGTCGCCGCCGGGCCTCCGTTCTTGATCAATCAGCATCATGATCGGGCCCCTGTCGTCGCTGTGTTCGCAACATCGCCGTTGCCCTCACCGCTGCTACTGGGCCGCCAAGCTTGCCATCGCTGCCAATTAAACTTGTTCATCACCGGGCCACCGTTCTAGGCCACCGTACCTGTACAGGGCTGCACTTGCCAGCTGACGGCTGCTGCTCGCTTAGTCATCTCCGGGGTAGCTTCACAGGGCCGCCGTGATTGTCGAGTAATACCAAAATGGCAGAACACTCTCTAGAAATATCATTTTTAAAAAACTTTACGTGTTTTTTCCACCGTTAGATCTGACATGTGGGTCCTCTGTGAGGGGTGGATAGGATTTTTTTGGGTGAAAAATGTTTTTCAAATGAACTGTATCCTTATAGTATAGATAGATAGATATAAATATATTGTTTTGTTTAGGGAACCGCCTCATGCCTCATGCCCTCATAGGATCCTAACACGAGTGCATGTCTTCCCATGAGTTCTTGTTTTTTCTTTGGCTCTTGCTCTGTACTTCTACCCAAATGACATTAAGTAGATGGGAGCATGGGACGGAGGGGACTCGACAATCAATTTGCTCAGAAAGAGTGTCTGGTGTCTTTGTGCTTTATTTTGAACCTCAGAACAGCTACCTCCGTCCTCTAATCTTTGAGCTAACTAACATCTATGGAGGGACTATTTGTTTGTTTGATGTGTGTGAACATGTAGTCTGAGTCTGTTGTTTGATCTGCATAGTGGTCATAAACAGGTGCCATGAACCTGAATATTTATGTCCTGATGCAGTGTAATGAACAGAATTGTTCAAAGACTCTCCTATATGTTTGCTAGATGAAAACAGAAGTGCAAGCGATCTGAGGTTCAAATGCTATTAAGTTATTCACCTAGCTTTATTTTAGAAAAGAGAACTACGCACTCTGCACTTGCAGTCATTTTAGAATTCGAAATGTGTCCAAAAAACAAGTTATTTTACCCTAGTTGGCAGATGCACATATATGCAACAATCAATAAGTACTATATGGCTAACAAATAGGAACAATAAATGTCAATTTACCTCCTTATAAAGCTGTCATAAAATTCTTAGAATGATTCGTTTTTTGGCAACAGCTAACGAGCAAATCAACATAGAAGAAATGTGTAAAATGGCAACAAGAAATTGCACTATTAATGAAGAATTCTTCGTGTTTCTATATATGATAGAAAAAAGAGAGTTGAACATACTTCAATTCTTCAATATCAAAACTGCGAAAATCTTTTCCGCTAACTTATTTCCTGCTTCATTTAGCTTGCTTTGGCTGTGGAGTGTGAATTGAATGAGATGAAGTGACAGTTTCAAATTGAATGAACAATTCATTCCAGAACAAAAATGAAGTGGTCCTATATAAATATAATGAATCTATATGTGTTTTAGTTTCTGTCAAGAGCGCTATGAGCTGACACCAGAAGCGACGGATTTACAGATCGGACACCAATTCTTTTGCCTAAGCCACTGTTGGATGCAAGTGACATGGTAGTAATGCCTGCATGCCATCTTGGCCACCTCTACACCAGAATAATACTCCTCCTGGAAAAATGTCATCAAAAGGAAGTGAAAATAAGACACCAGTGCATAATATGTCTCTTGTGGCACTATGTTTTTTTGTGACCAGGGGGGGGGGGGGGGGGGGGGTGATGTTTTCAGTCCCAGGAAAAGGCTACAGCAGTCCGCTGACTAAGTTCACCCTTAATTTTGGAAACACGTTCCTTATTACTCTCTTGATATCATGCAAAAATAAAATAATTTTTTTGTTTCTCTAGCTTCTGGTAAACCCAGTAGAAAACTGTCAGTCAGCAGCATTATGATCTTCACTGCTATGCTAGTAGAAGTACAGATAATTTCGCTGACTGAAAATTATCCTCTGCGTTTCACCTTAGTATCACTATGAATGCTCAGATGATTCATTCAGAAATCCAAATGGTTAGTACCTAAATAGGTTCCAAGGCACCTAATGGTACTAAGATAATGCATTAATATTATACTTCTATAACTTATTTCTACCAACACTAGGAGTATAGAACTGCAGTACAGAGTATGAACAGATGCTTACAATCAAGAATGTACAGAATAATTCATTCATACTGTAACAATAAATGAACATACCTGACATATGGTGCATTTGAGGTCACCATCTTCATGACTTGTTGAAGTTGTGGGCACGTAGAGGCTTCTCTTCAAACACTCAGAAAGAGCACCATCTGAAAGGCCAGTGCTTACAGTACCGATTCTCTCCCCAAGAGCAAGTAATTCCTATAGCATAGCACATCCATGTTGATCACGAAAACAAAGAAAATGCGAACATTCCTAACAAAATATATCTGGAAACTTTTTTAAGATAAATATCTATTCCAAACAAAATATAGTTGGGAAACTTTTTTAACATAAATATGTATTCCGAACAAAATATGTTTGGGAACTTTTTAAGGAAATAATTAAATATGTATTCCAAACAGAATATGTCACATTGAAGAATAGATATACCTCATAAGACATGTCATCGATGTCCATTCTCATTCCCCTATGCCGATCATTAAAGACGTAGTAATCTTCAACCTGCAAGGCATAATTTCATTCATAAGAACACACTAATCAACATTACTGGCAATATGAGTTGACTCCATCATCATTGCATTCACATTACTCAATAAATGGCAGATTAAAAGGCAACCAAGATACTAACTCATTTAATCACTTCAATCAGAATAGTCAGAACACCAATAGTTCCCTATACAGAAAGGGTGTAGGCAAAGGCATAGGGATCTTTGAAACAGTAATGACAAAGTTTGCCGATGGACAGTGTAGCAATCCATTAAGGTCAAAAAGGAATGGATTGGGTTCACTAGTCACCATATCACCACAGGTGGTGCCCCTGGTAATCATTTGAGTGAAGGGAGGAGTGCTGCATTTCTGATGCAGTCATATCTAAAACAGGTGGATAATTAACAATGTTTATGGTGATATCTATAAGAAGACGTACCTCTTCACTTTCATCCATATCAAAGCGCCAGTATTCATTGGAATCATCCAAACTGTCCTCCAATGAAGATACTGGACCTCGCTGACGCTGAAGTCCACTCCTGTGTCTGAACAAGGAGCTTCGAGAAATAGCCCTACCTGAAGGATCTTGGCTAGAATTTCTTGTCAGTGTATGTTCCCTAGAACTTCCACTACTATCTCTGGGTCTATGAATCCTAACAGCTTCTGTAGCCCCCCCACCATCCTTTCTCATCCTCGAAGCTGACCGACATATTGATCTTGAAATTGATCAGCTAGTTTGGCGAAGATAGGCTAGGACTACTCCCTCCAATCAATGAGCGCTTTCTTGATGCATTGACTCTTTCTTTCAAGCGAGCCAGTAGATCACGTCCGGCATTTTCTCTTCTTCTTGGTCTATTGTCAGTTTCACCAAAAGCACTTGCTGGATTCCTGCTGGTGCTTCTATCAGAAGAAATACTTCCTTGAGGGGACATCCTGTTGGATTTCCTCAAAATTTGTGTTCTCTGAGGAGATGGTGTTTCCTTCAATGCCGTGCGCATCTTATTGTCTTTGTTCGGGAAAATCTTACTGCTG
This sequence comes from Echinochloa phyllopogon, assembly GCA_033239725.1. Taxonomy (NCBI): domain Eukaryota; kingdom Viridiplantae; phylum Streptophyta; class Magnoliopsida; order Poales; family Poaceae; genus Echinochloa; species Echinochloa phyllopogon. The sequence goes on along the minus strand of BTCW01000015.1, from coordinate 12,034,729 downwards.
CATCCAAGGCGTGTACAACACGCGGTGGCCTTGTGGCGTGGGCTTTCCTCTCTGAAGACAAGAATTGAGCCTCCTTTGGTGACAAGAAGGCCACTGACTGTTCGCCTCCCCATGGCTTCATCCATATCAGATATTCAACTGAAATAAGATGCAGATTAAATTAGTGAAAGTTGAACGTTTCAAGTCAGCCATGTCATAATTCATTTAATTGCTGACACAAAACTGTTTGAAGACAGCGAGCAAACTACAATTCAAGTCTGAATCTACTAGGCACAAATAGGTGCAAATTATGTATAACCAACTAAGATTAAAAAGGGATATTCCTAAACCTATATAATTCAGAACTCAGAAGTATCTGAGTAATGCTACTTTTGTGTCCAAAACTTGCCAGCATTGGCAGGAAGAATAAATGACTAGATGAAACAAGGTATTTCCCCCATTGAAACCAAGGTATCAAAAGAGCACAGGTCAGGGGTCACATATATAGGAGATGGAACATACCAGTACCTGCTGGAATTTTGCTTGCAAGAATAACAAAAAGACTGACCAAACTTGACCAGCACAACCAGAATGACATTGACGTCTACGCGCACACAATTGGGCAATCTAGCCTAATCAACTCCATTGTCAAAAACTATCCTCAGTTAGATAAATCCTATGAAAACTCTACACATGAATTAGGTACTGAGGTGCTTCCTACAACCGTGAAGCTTATGGGAGGATGCAAAACCACCAGAAATAAAGTTACTGGTAGCCTAGTTCCCCTCCCGTGCCCTTTCTAGCTGACATTATTGCCTTTTGCTGAAAGGTGAATCCACTTATACCCCCACCAGCACGCCAAGCCGCTGTGGATCAACGATTGGGACGTGATCCATAAAGTACCTGATGTATTCCGAAACTTTATATGATGCCTTATATCTCAGAAACTGCAAAAGGCCAATAATAAATAAACTAAGAGGGAAATCCAGGATTATATAATGGCTAAATTGAAAAATAGCAGAAAAGCAGGGGAAATCCTAGGTTACATTGAGCGCCAAACGATGTCTGCAACAGAAACTAAATGCAGATTAAACCAACGACCCCATAATTCTGAAACTATTTCATCCCAAAATATCCACGGAATTCGAAGGCACCAATCGAGATGGATCACCTGTTGTTCCCGCATCCACCGCCGTCTCCAATCCCGATCGCAATGCAAGGCCGGGACGGGAGAAAACGAGACCAAGCAGATATAAATAAAGCGGCGAGTTAAAAAAACAAAACAGACACTGATCGATCGAAATGTCCGCCGCTGTTTCGGCGTGAACCAATCCTCCAGAAATCGCCCGCTCGACAGCAACAAGAGGACAACGGCAACAAAAACTATCTCGATCCTGTCGATCGATCGACGCAAATCGATCGCCCCAAAACAGAGGAAGCCCCCTCGTCGTTTATCTAATCAGAGGAAGACGAGGACCCGCGCGCGCGGACGCGGCCGACTCGGCCTCTTCGCCCGACTCCGATTGCGAAGGGAATCACACGACAGGTAGAGACATCCGCATTCGTCCCCCTTGGTACGCCACCACCATCCGATCAATCGATCGTCTCCCAACCCCACCACGGAATGAGCACAGATGGATGTGGACGGGCGCGGCAAGACCAATTCAACGCGAGGGAGGGCATGATCCCGTCGTCAATCTCCAGCGGCACGCACTCGCCGAAGAACTCGAGAGAGATAGAGTGGGAGCGGAAAAGGAGGGAGAGAAATATCCGAACCTCTTCTTCGTCGCGCCGGGCCTTCCCTCCCTCGCTATCCCTCCTCCGTCCTCGGCGGCGATGAGAGAGACGAGCCGAGCCAACCCAACCCAATTTAGAGAGAGAGAGAGAGAGAGAGAGAGAGAGAGGCGCCTTGGCGTAGTAGGCCGCCATCAGAGGGAAGGAAGGAGCCAAATAAGCGAGGGCAGAGGAGGCATCACGCTCGCGGGTCGCGGCGGCGGCGGCGGCGCGGGGTGCTGACTGAGCACCGAGGGGGCGCCCGCTGACAGGTGGGACCGCTTTGGGCTGGGACAGCGGTCGAAGTGGTTCGAGGGCACACACGGCGTTGCCGCCACGTCATGTGAAACACGGTGGGGGGGGGGGGGGGGGGGGGGGGGGGTTAGTGCCGTGCGAGTGGCACGCATACCTCTCGCATTTTGTCGCTTCTTTTCCTGAATTTCTCTCGCGTATTCAATGGTTTTTTTATCTGTACATAAGATTCAAATCACATACATAAGAAGAACAATATGAATTGGGGGGAAAAAATCTGTGCTTAGTATAATCCAAGAGACCGCGTAGTGGCAGTGTTGTTTCGAAATGCTAGCGAAACCGGAAAGGACCATCCCGTGATGCCATCCCTCTTTTTTTTCTTTAGGTGGCGATAACGCGGTTTAGATTTCTATATACGATCGAATTATCATTGTGTTGAGGACACACCTTCCTAATTGTGGTCTTCAATCCATTTGGTCAAAGCAACGATCATCGGTGGCAAGCATTCTACAATTTGATCGGAATTCATCTTTGCCAGCTTTCAACAACAGTTACTTAAAATATGAGTGTTTAGTGTATAAAATTTACAATGAATAGATTCACATTTTTAGAACTCGAACCTCGACACCCACGTTACTTTACAGACCACTTTCAGGAGTTCGAATGTTTTTTTAGAATTACTACAACGCAGACACTCACAACACGTACGCACACTCACCCCTATGAATACACGTACGCAAATTCTACCCCTATGAGCATCTCCGAAGAACTGAGCACCCGGCAGATCTGGAGATTTCCGAAGTCACCAATGACGCCTCAACGGAAACGCCGCTTACCACTTAAGGTATAACGCCGGTAAATCTTGATAAAATCCCAGGAAAAAAGTGTGAGCACCAGAATATAAACCTGATGGATAGCGTCTCACTGGACCGTACTATCATTGGACTATAAGCCAAATCACAGTTCGAATGTTATTAGACAAGATGGACACGGAAAAAAAATAGACTGCAAAATTATCCGGCACCCATAGCAACAAAACCACACAAATGCCCGGGCTCCGTAGCTCCCACATTCCCAACGAGGTGTAACTCTCCAGGTGCAAGAGAATGGTCCTCCAAAACACCTGTAATCTGCGCCACGCTCCATTCTGAAAACAGAGCAAGTTTCTCTGTTTCCATTCTGAAAACAAGGCGGCTGAGCTCAACGGGTTAAAGACAACAAAATTCTTGTAGCTAATCCACTTGCTCCCTATTGATTCGAAGCTATTCACTATGTTCAAATTAAGGCACCACGTATTCCAAGGAAAGGCGCAGAAAAAGTAGGTTAGGTATTCATATACAAAGTGCATCTAAGATTTTTTTTTGAAAAGCAAGAGTACATCCAAGACGATGCTGATTTTATAGCAAGTCAATATGTTGTGCTAAGAGATGGTCAAAGTCTAAGACTTTTGAGATGAAACTTTAAATTTTTTTTGCTATATTTGGAAAAAAATCCGTAATATGGTCATTTCAATTGCTTTGAAATTAATGGTCATTTGGGGTTTTGCCCAAACAGACAATCAATGTGCTACAATGCAATGGCATGTTTACTCTGTCAAAGAGTGGAGGGCCACAGTCAACAAGTGACTCAATCCATGTGTTCTGTTGCTTACAAATACTCTTCATTCAAACCACGACAGCCAAAATGACAAAACACACTACACCACTACCACTACTATATACTCCATCCGTTCCAAAATGTAGGTCGTTTGACTTTTTTTATCTCAAGTTTGACCGCTCGTCTTATTCAAAAAATTTATGAAAATATAGTCAAATTTAAGGTATTTTTGTAGATTATATATTAATAAAGCAAATCACCATAAAAATATGATAATTTGCACAAAATTTTGAATAAAATGAGTGGTCAAACTTAGGGTTAAAAAAGTCAAACGACCTACATTTTAGAACGGATGGAGTATATACGTGCTTCCGGTCAACGAGTTGGTTATGTAGGGCCGTCTTTGGGATGTTTCTCTCTCGCTTCCATTTGGACCTCCCATAGGTTTCCCATGTTTTCTCATCATGTCCACTAATTCAAAAGGTTTTTAGATGGTCAGTTAGAGGGTGATGCGATGATAATCGATGGTGACATTACCAGAATAATCAGAAGGCAGTTGGCTTTTCTATATAGCTGTCACATTTTCGAAAGGCAATAGTCAATATCACTCCATGGAGAATCAAAGCAGTGTAGGCCATTCTACACCAACTTTTTAGGTTGGACCACCACGGCGGGGAGTGTTTCAAGCCCAAATTGATATACTCCATTCAAAGATGGTCAAAATAATCAATTTGGCTTGGCTAGCTTGTACACACTTTGGCACAGGCTCAAGGCTGCCCTTGGTGGGTCCAACTTGCCCAACCAAACCGCACGTGTCTAAAGTCCATCATTCCTCCCTTCCATATATAGTCCCCGTTGGTCTCTTGGTTAGGCTTCTATCGCTTCCATAGCTCCCTGCATTTTTGAGAAGAAAAATGGAAGAAGGGAACAGAAAAGGAATGGAAGATAGGAAGAGCGAGGAAAAAGAATATGTTATAAACAATGACCATAAATGATGGAAACAATAAGATCAAAGTACAAAGGAGACACAGGATTGAACATGGAAAACCCTCCCAATGCGGAAGGGAAAAAACCACGGGCGCTATCAGTAAAACTTCACTATGTTGAGAGTCAGGTTACAACGTCAAGACGACGGCTTACAAGAAAATAATAATCACCAAAGAAAAACCCTAATGGGGACTATAATGTGTCGAGCTGCACCAAGTCTCCGACAACGGACCTCCGCTTCGCTCCGTCGGAAGTCGGCATTTTCTTATGCAATGAATTTGGATCTTATCACAAACAGAAGAGACCCCTTGCCCCTAACCTTAAAGCTAGGTGGGATCTGTCCGTGTCGAAGATGTTTTGTTTGGAGCTACAACTCAAATAGCATAGGTATTCCATTAATGCCATTTATTTTGACTGCATAAAATTTTCGGTCAGGCTAGTGCCTGGACGTCCGACAGGAGCGTAAAAATCAGACGGTACTGTAGCATAAAATTTACGCCGTAACATGGGTATGATGTTGCATGCAACATATAATAGTCATCATTTGTAACATTAAAAACGGCGCGCTCCCGACTCTCAGCCATGCACGCCCGCAGTCAAAGCCTCTCAATAAAAATGCAACATCCGGGTAAAATACTTGTAACATACATATAAAACATATGCAACATCGCAATCATCCAGATCTACTTTTGCAATATTCACATAAAACTGTTAGAACATTCTTATAAAACATCTGAAACATGTGAAATTTACATTTGCAACATCCAGCAAACCCTAACAGAAAGAGGAGAACCGCACATGTGAACGGAGGAGGAGCGGGAGGACGAAGATGATGGAGAGTAGGAGCGGGGAGGCGGCGCGGTGAGGAGCGGGAAGGCGGCATTAGCGGCGCCGGCGGCGTGTGGAGGAGCGACCAGGTGACACGGCGGTGGCGTGGAGGAGCACGATGTCGGTCATCGCACAGAGGAGCATGGCGTCGGGCGTCGCACGAAGGAGCATGGCATCGGCGGTGGCACATGGAGGAGTACGGCGGCGTGCGGAGGAGCAGCACACAGGCGGCACCAGCGACGGCGGCGATGCGGGGGCGCGGAGGGGTGGCCGCGTGGAGGAGTGGGAAGGGGCCATAGTGGCACGTGGAGGGGCGTGGAGGCACGTCCCCGGCAACGGCGTGGAGACGATGACGGTGTGGAGGCGCGTGTCCCCGGTGACGGCGTGGAGGAGCATGGGGAAAGAGCGGTGACGCGTGGAGGGGCGGCGCCGGCGCCGACGTGGGAGTGAGGCTGAGGGTGGAGGCAGCGCGTGTGGAGGGGGGAGCGGAGGCAGCGCGTTCGGGGGAGGCAGCGGCGATGCGGATTTTTTTTTGGGGGTTGAACGGGGAGGCGACGGACAAATAGATGAGAGGGGGCGTAGGAAGCATTACCGTAAAACTTTGTCCTAGCTGGCCACCATTATACGGAGTAGGTCTGAAAGTCGTCATGTTGTTACTGTCTCCACGGGCGGAGCCTAGAATTTGAGGCGGCGGCAATATCTAAAATGAAAATAGTATATACACAAACAAAAATGTAGACTCAATTATAGTACAAATAACACTATCATTGCAACCTTGCTTTGAACCTCTTTAGATGACGGAGTAACATTTCAGTCTTTTGCTTCTTTCGAAGCATGCACTGTTCACTTGTTACAAAGTTCAGCGTATTGTTTGATCGGCTTGAACAACATGCTAAAATAAAACTGGCCTTGTCACTACTTGGACCTTATAGACTTCCGAGTTACTTGGGCCAGGGGCGCCTGTACTAGGCCTAACCAGGCCACCGCATAAGGAGACATGGAGGCCTTATTATCTACTGCTCCTTAATAAAACCAAAGAGAAGAAAAAACGTCATCGTACTTTTTTCACGGTCCGTGGCTCCGCACCCACCCTCCCACGCCCCCATCTTTTTTTTCCTTCCTCGTGGAACCGGCCTCCCCACTCCTTTTTTTATTTTCCTTTTTTCCTTTTTTTCCTTCCTTGTCCTCGTGGAACCGGCCGCCCCACTCCTTTTTTTCCTCCACAAACTGCTCCTTCCTCGTGCAACCGGCCGCACCACTCCTTTTTTATTTTCCTTTTTTCCTTCCTCTTGGAACCTGCCACCCCACTCTTTTTTTTCCTTCCTCGTGGAACCGGCCGCCCCACTCTTTTTTTCCTCCACAAACTGCCCCACTCCCCCGCGCTGACTCCCCTCCCCACATCGGATCCCCCGACGACCGCGCCTCCCCCTCCCCACGCCGACCCCTCTTCCCCGCGCCTCTCCCTCCCCACACCGATCCCTCTCCCCCGCGCCGACTCTCCTCCCCACGTCGGATCTTCAACGTCGATGACGATCACAGTTCAGATCGAATCGAGAGGAAGAACCGTGGGAACCTTAGGCGACCGGAGGACAATCGACGGCGACGCAGATCTCACTGCGCCCCTTCAGGTATGATGCACAGTCGTCCTATCATCCTTCCCCGCCGGCCGCGGCCACGCCCCACCTCGCCTCCTCAACAGTACGAGCTGCAACAGCAGCACATTGTCTTATGAATTTCAAAATGTGTAGGACCTGTTGTGAATTCTCGTAATATAAAATCCAGACGAGTGATGAATTCAGTGATGGTAGTGTCATCCACATCGTGACTAGTTGTTCATTAAAAATGGAACAACAACACCGCAAACTGATCCAGAGAGGAAATATCCTGATCTTGTTACTGTTTTTTTAAATAAAACCTGGATGTTCATTTCTGTTTTTTTAAATTCGGTGATTATATTCCTGTAGCTTGTATACCTCCGGCTGTTAATCAAGTTGAATATCCAATCTTACATACTGGATTTACTAGGGTGTGGGGCAGGCTAGCGTGTGTGTGCTTGCCTTCAGCATGTAATCTTTCTGTGTTTTGCTGTATTGTAGATCGTGATGCGGGACCGACAGGCGGAGAGACACTGTACAAGGGTTCTTCGTTTCGTGTTATCCAGGTGCGTTTTAGATCAGTTCTGATATTCTATACACTACTCACATGAAACACTGAGAGAAAACCTAAATAGGATCATGAGATCGTGTGAGGAATGAGAAACATGGAGCGCAACGAACTGAGAGGAGCTCCTATTATAGTCCTGTGAAATAGTTTTGATGTTATCTGTATAAAATATTGTTCAAGTATATTTGCTATATGTTCAACAATATAATTACTTGTCATTGATCTCTCTTGGTGTGAATGTTAATCTATTTCATTGTTTGCTTTATTTAAATATTTATATATTATTTGCTATAAATATTTTGTTGCCCGTAGCAATGCATGGGCACGATCCTAGTAGATCAAGAAAGGTGAAGATCTCACCATCGATTTGAGGAATAAACCAGAATTTCTATAATTTTTTCAGAAGTTAAAAGCATAGATGTCATATTGGTGTTGGAACCATGGACGGCTGAGGTTCACGGGGGCAAAGGCTGATGGACCCAGGCAAAGAATCGGCCATGCAGGTTCTCACTCATGTGCATTTACACGTGGAGAACTCCAATTGGCAATTGGAAGGATAAGTGAGCCGTGGTACTTTGATTTCACACTTCGAAAGCATTTATATCTAAAACCGTCTATTCAATTTCAAAACCATCTAGAGTATAATATGATTTACAATTAATATAAAAATGAGATCTTTATTTTATTATTTTTCAATATTCAACACTTCCAACGAAGTATTTCAATATTTAAAATATATTAATTCAACATTTACATGAAAATGTTGAAATGGTCTTTTCATAATGTTGAACCTGATGTTTTGAAATGTTGACTAGTAAGCATATACTATCTTGAACATTCTAGTATATATGTTGAACTATTTTTTAAAAATTGTTGAGCAGTGTTTTAAAATATGAATCTAGTTACTTAAAATGTTGAAAGCACAAAACAATATATAAATTGTTGCCCTGGCCCAGCAATGCTGCTTTGCCGCTGCTGGACCACTAGCGCTTCTGCTGTTTGGCGCCAAAGGCCAAACATAATAGGAAAAAGTCTATTTTACGTCCCTCACGTTTAGCCGTTGTCTGTTTTTCATCCTTAATGTATAAAACCAGAAATCTTTGGTCCCCGTGTTTCAAAATCATGCATTTTACGTCCTAACCCGGTTTTGACCGTTGTTTAGACCGACGTGGTAGGTGGGACCCACATGACAGGTGGGATCCACGCTCTCCCTCTCCATCTCCTTTCTTACTCTCTCTCCCGTTCGCGCAGTCCCACCGTGCTGCCCGCGCGGCGCCGTCGCCCAACGCCCGCACGCAGCTGCGCACCGCGCCGCCCTGTCCCGCCCCACCTCCTGTGTGCCATCGCCTCTCGCCCCGTGCACCACCGTAGCTCCGCCGCCCCGCCACCCGCGCGGAGGTGCGGGACGGAGCGGCCGATGAACTTGAGGAGCACGGTCTGGACGTGGGCGTCGGCGGGGAGGTTGTCGAGCAGATGGGCTGGAGCACGGCGGTGGCGACGCCGACGTCGCAGGAAGGAGGAGTGGTCCGCGGCGGGCGGCACGGCGGAGCACGCGGCACACGGAGGGCTATGGTGATAGCGGCAGGGCTATGGTGGAGTGCCAGGGCTACAACAGTGTGCGGGTGGCGGGGTGGCTGAGCTCCAACGGCGCGCGGGCGGCGGTGGCTCGCCGGCGTTGAGTGGCCCGGATGCTACAGAGCTTCGTTTCCTATGTGGTTTGGACTGGGACGGAGAGGAGGGAACGACGAAGCTCGCAGTGGGGTTTCCGTTGAGGTCCGCGTGCCGGAGGTGGCGCACGACGGTGTGGGCGGGTGGTGGATCGGGTGCTCGCGGTGGGCATTGCAGCGGCTTCGGACATGGGCCCCTAAGCGTCGGGAGGGTTTGGGGTCGTCCTGCGATGCCAAAGAAAAGAGGAGAGGGTGAGGAGAGTTCTCACCGTGGAGAACGACGACGGCGGCGGCCATGGCTTATCGAGCTTCGACAATGGCGACGGGGTGGATCAAATTGGTGCCCAGGATGTCAAAGGGGATGCGGTGCGGCGGCGCGTGGGCGGCAAGGGCTACGACGGCGCACGGCTGGCGGGGCGACGGAGCTACGGCAGCGCGCGGGCGGGGGGGGGGGGGGGCACGGCGGCGGCCATGGCTTATCGAGCTTCGACAATGGCGACGGGGTGGATCAAATTGGTGCCCAGGATGTCAAAGGGGATGCGGTGCGGCAGCGCATGGGCGGCAAGGGCTAGGACGGCGCACAGGTAGCGGGGCAACAGAGCTACGGCAGTGCGCGCGCGCGGGGGGGGGGGGGGGGGGGGGGGACGGCGGCGCGCGGGCGGTGCGGTGGGACGGCGCGAACGGGAGAGAGAGGAAGAAATGAGATGGTGAAGGCATCTAGGCCCCTAATTGAGTTTTGGTAATTAATGACAACCCTTGTGGACTAACAACTTCATTTGAGATAATGAGAATATGTTAGTCTCGAGAGTTGGAATGAGCTTCAGAGAGACGGTGTATCAATAGCATGTGTGCTTTGGATCTTGGAAGCTCAAGGCAAAGGTATATGATAGGGCTTTTAAATTTGACCGGTCATGAGGTGATTAGAGGATGAAATATGACCGGGTTGATAGGATAGATAGCCGTACTATCAAAAGGGATCAACTTCGTTGGTTCGATGAAATATTAATGCCACAATGGTCTTTGATTTGCATGTAGTGCATTTAGAATTTGTGGTGACTAACTTGGAAGAGGGCACATTGCAAATCTGATGAAAAACTAGCCCTGTCGTGGCTGGCGGACCGTCCGAGGCCCTCAGGCAAACGGTCCGCGGGTTTTTTGTTTTTTCTTTGTACATATAAATCATGTGGAAATTCCGTCCGGCGGAGTCCGAACGGACCGCGGACGGTCCGCGGATGGAACGCGGACGGTCCGCGGACTGTGCTGACTTTGGGCCCACGTGCGTTGACTTGTGCTGGCGCTAGGTGTTTTCGCGGACGGTCCGAGGTGGAGCCGCTGACGGTCTGTAAATTAACTCAAGTTCACACAGAGAGCATTTTCACATTTCCAGAGGGGTAGACTGTCCGGCCTGGCTGTGGTGGACTGTCCGTGGTGATCGTGGATGGTCCGCGGGTGCCTGGCGGATGGTCCGCCAGACGTCAACGGTCACCTCTGACACATGACTGACAGCCAATATAGCTGTTGTAATTTGGACGCGGACGGTCCGCGAGGGTCGTGCGGACGGTCCATGATGCACGATTTTGAACGGGGATTGCACATAACGGCTAGTTCCGAAGTGGGGGCTATAAATACTCACAACCCACGGGCATGTGAGCCCTCTTGGCACTTTGGAAAGCATGAAACACATTCTTGAGCCCTTGTTCTCCTCTCTCTCTCTCACTCACTTGCTTTGAGATTGCATTCCTTTGTGAGATTGAGAGCTTCTAGTGCATTGCATCAAGGATTTGATCATTGTGGCACTAGGATTTCATTGAGCTCGTGGTTGATTTGTTACTCTTGGAGGTTGCCGCCTCCTAGCCGGCTTGGAGCTCGTGATTCCATCGAGCACTTCAAGAGGATTGTGAAGTTTCCGTGGAAGTTGGTTGTGAGAGGTCATTGTGCTCACCTCGCCGGAGCGGTGAAGAGCAACTCTAGTGGAATCGAGATTTGGAGCAGTTCTTTGGTTCTAACCGGCTCATACATCAAGTGGAGACTTGATAGAGGAGCGGTTAAACATTGAATCCATCTCAATGTGGATTAGGGGTGACCGACAAGTCATCGATACCACGGGATAAGTTCTTGTGTCACTTGTTCTTATTGCTTGCTCATTGTCTTGATTATTTACTTGAAGCAAGTTTATTTCATAGAGATTAATTCTTATCTTGTCACCCTAGGCTGCAAAACCATCAACATAGGCCTAGAGTAGCTAGAGATTTAATTCCCCTTGTGGTTCTAATTAAATTTCTCTAGTGTTGTGATTGAAGTTTTTAAAACCGCCTATTCACCCCCCTCTAGTCGGTAATCCTAGATCCTACAAGTGGCATCTGAGCTAAGTACTCCCTAATCAAAGATTTAATCATCCCGGAGTAGGATTAAAATGGCTAGAGAGAACAAAATGAAGCAAAGGAAGATTCATTACTTTGATGGGGAAAATTATGATTATTGGAAGACTAGGATGACAACCTATCTAAGGACGGCCGGAAGAAAAGTTTGGGGGATTGTTGAGGAAGGGTTTGTCATCCTAGACAAAAATATCAAGACTGAAAGAGATTTACAGAATGAGGACCTTAATAAGGAAGCATTGTGCATATTGTATGAAGGTCTATCTCTTGATCAATTCAACCGTGTCAAGGGCATTACAAGTGCAAAAGATATTTGGAACAAGCTAGCGGAAATCTATGAGGGAACATCCTCAGTCAAAGAAGCCAAGCTCTATGTGCTCCAAGGAAAATTCAATGAGTTTACAATGAAGAAGGATGAAGACATTTCAACCATGTTCAATCGGTTGAATGAGATTATGAATGAGCTAAAATGCCTTGATTATGAGGTGCCGGATCGAGACTTCTCTCGCAAATTTCTTAGGAGTCTCCCGGAGAAATATGAGACCATTGTCACAATGCTATTGAGAGAAGACTTGATGAAATACACTCCTACGGAGGTGCTTGGTGAAGTGCTCACACATGACATCTTCAAGCAATCTCAAAAGGAAGCTCATGGTCAAACAACAAATGAAGAGAAGAAGAATATTGCTCTCAAGGCCGAAGCTACTCAAGAAGAAGAAACACATTGTGAAAATGATGAAGATTCGGATGAAGAAATGTCTCTCATTGTTAGGGGGCTCCAAAAGGTTCTTGAGAAGAAGAGATTTGGCAAGAGAAATAAGTTCTCAAAGAAGAATCCATTTGAAGGCAAAGAGTGTTTCTCTTGTGGGGAGATTGGGCATATATCAATAAATTTCCCAAACAAGAAAGAGGGCAAAACAAGCAAGAACAAGTACAAGAAGAGTAAGAACAAGAAGAAGAAGTACTACAAGAAGGAGAAGAATGGGCAAGCCTACTTTGTTGAGTGGGACTCCGATGCAAGCTCCGATGAGGAAGAAGAGGAAGTCAAGCCTTCGAAGAGTTTTGCTGGAGGTGCAATTAAGGAAGCCCCATCACTCTTCTCCAAGCCATATTGCCTTATGGCCAAAGGTACATCAAAGGTAATAATCAATTATGAAGAGAGTGATAGTGATGATGATAATGATGATGATGAAAATGCTATATCCTATGAATATCTTGCTAATTTGGTTATAAAATCTGATGAAAAATTGCGCAAGGAAAAGGCTAAGTTGAGGGATTTAGAATTGAAGAATATTTCAATTCAAAAATCCTTTGAGGAGCTAAAGATTACTCATGCCAACCTAAAGGAATCTCGTGACACTCTTAACACATCATGGGGAATTCTCAAAGGAAAGCATGATGAGCTTAAGGAAGCTCACAACTCTCTCCTTGCGCAAGAGGCCAAAGGAAAACTTGTTGCTAACATTGATACTTGTAAAACATGTATATCTTGCTCGACTAACACCTCTTGTAGCACAAGCACAAGCTCTTGCACTAGTGGAAAAGATTCAAGTGAAGCACCTTTCTTATTATTGGAGAATGAATCCTTGAAGAAAGAAGTGGAGTGTTTGTCCAAGGATCTTGTCAAATGGTTTGGAAGTCAAGTCAAATTCAATCATTGTTGGACAAGTCAAAAATTCACATTGAACAAGAATGGCATTGGTTATTTGCCAAAGCAAGGGAAGTCGGCTTTCATTCCCAAGAAGACCACTTATGTGCCATCGAGTGTGACATTGGAAAAAGAAGCTAAATTCAAGAAATGCCACATTTGCAAGACAAAGGTAGATGTGAATCCCAAGTGCAAGAGCAAGAAGACCGTATCCTTTGATCTATCTTACATTCTTAAGATCGATTCAAATGGTGTTGTATGTGCTAAATTTGTTGGTCGTTCTATGGATAATACTAGATTGAAATCCATTTGGGTGCCTAAAGTTATGATCACTAACATTGAAGGACCCAAGAAAAATTGGGTACCTAAAAGAAAGTGATTCTCTTGTGTAGGTAAATTACAAAGCCAGAGAAAGACATTGGGTAATTCATAGTGGTTGTACAAACCACATGACCGGTGAAAAGAAAATATTCTCATGTCTTGATGAAGATATCTCCAACTTTGATAATATTACCTTTGGTGATGATAGCAAGGGAGGTGTTAAAGGCATTGGTGACATTTCTATCTCTCAAGATTATAAATTATCAAATGTCTTGTTAGTTGATTCTTTAAATTTCAACTTGCTATCCATTTCTCAACTTTGTGATAATGGCTATAGATGTTCATTTACTAGTGATGAATTTGTTGTGACAACTCTTGATGAAAAGGAAACTATTTTCAAGGGTTTTCGTCATGATAGTTTATATCTTGTGGACTTTCCATCTAAAGAGGCAAATCTCTCAACTTGTTTGTTCTCTAAAGCCTCAATGGGTTGGTTATGGCATACAAGACTAGGTCATGCTGGCATGAGACAACTAAATAAATTGGCTAAGCATGATTTAGTCCTTGGCTTGAAGGATGTCAAATTTGAAAAGGATAAATTGTGTAGTGCTTGTCAAGCCGGCAAACAAGTAGCCAACTCTCATCCAACCAAGAGTGTTATGTCCACCACAAGACCTATTGAATTATTGCATGTGGATTTATTTGGTTCTACAACTTATAGAAGTATTGGTGGCAATAGTTATTGTCTTGTGATTGTGGATGATTTCTCAAGATTCACATGGGTATTATTTCTTCATGATAAAGCCGATGCATGTGATTTCTTTAAAATTTTTGTCACTAGAGCTGAAAATGAGTTTGAAGTTAAATTGAAGAAAGTAAGAAGTGACAATGGAAGTGAATTGAAGAACATTAGGGTTGAGGAGTTATGCAATGAGAAGGGGATCAAGCATGAATTCTCAACCACATATACACCGGAACAAAATGGTGTGGTTGAGAGAAAGAATAGGACCTTTATTGAAATGGCAAGATCAATGCTCGCCGAATATAATGTGTCGTATTCTTTTTGGGCCAAAGCCATAAACAATGCTTGTCATTCGTCAAATAGGCTTTATTGTCATGGATTCTTCAACAAAACTCTGTATGAATTGCTTGTTGGAAGAAAGCCCAACATTTCATATTTTCGGGTATTTGGGTGTAAATGCTATATCTTGAGAAAAGGCTCTCGATTATCCAAGTTCCAAAGCAAATGTGATGAAGGGTTCTTTCTTGGATATTCATCTTGTAGCAAGGCCTATAGAGTTTATAATAAATCCAAGGGATTTGTTGATGAAGCTTATGATGTTCAATTTGATGAAACAAATGGGTCACAAGATGAGAAAGAGAACTTAGATGATGTGAGAGGTGATGGGTTGAGAGAAGCGATGAAGAATATGGAAATTGGTGACATTCGACCAAGAGAAGAAGAAGATGATGATGATGTTGATGAAGAGCATATCGTATCTACTCAAGTGAGTGAATCAACTTCTCAAGACCAAGGGATTAACAATGAAAATGTGAATGACTCACCTCAAGTAGATGAACAATTGGTCTCTACTTCACCATCCACATATTCTCAAGATCAAGTTGTTCAACCAAGAGTTCATGATCAAATTGCCAAAGATTACCCCATTGATCAAATTGTGGGTGACATTTGTAAGGGCGTTCAAACTCGATCTCGTGTTGCTTCTTTCTGTCAACATTGCTCTTTTCTATCTTCTCTTGAGCCTAAACGTGTAGATGAAGCACTTTGTGATCCGGATTGGGTGATGGCCATGCAAGAAGAATTGAATAACTTCACCCGCAACAAAGTTTGGGAATTGGTTGAGAGGCCCAAGAATTATAATGTTATTGGAACCAAATGGGTCTTTCGTACCTGTTGGCACTTCTTACGATCCACTAAGATAGCTCAAGATAAAAGTTCAAAAATAATCTAGCCAACGACTTCCCCGGCAACGGCGCCAGAAATGCTTGTTGGCAGTTCTTACGATCCAATATCAGAATTGAGAATCCTGGTACTGGGGTAAGGAGTGTTTCATTGGTTTTCCTTATGGCTTAGTAAAATATAGAAATATTCTGCAAGCGCACAGAATCACCGCTGTAGCACTTCACCTGGGAGTATCCCGAGGTATCGTAATTTATATTTCCGCAGGGAAGCTTTGGCAAGATTACTAGTGAACAGATATTCGAGACTATCAGAGAAGGGTACACAACTAGACAAGACAAGGGATAACGGTATTGGATAGGAGTGGATATACCGGACACACAGCTCAAGGGATACTCTGGTAAGGGAGAGAAGAGATAGATAGCTGGGAGGACAACGAGAAGAGATAAAGGACTCCTGGATTCTTTATCTACCTATGTCACTCTAGCTTAGAGATACAACGGCTATAGAGCCAGCACTAGGAGATCTGGGATAACTCTAATGTCTTAGCATCGGGACAAGGGAACCGGTGAACACACAGAAAGGGATGAGAACGGGTGCCACTATTTCCCAACTGGGGAATCCTACGGACCGGAACTAACGTGATGGGCTACGAAGACCGAAAGGGCTGTCACCACCTCCCGGCTACCACCTCCGTTGCGATGGGAATAAACTAAGGCCACCGACTAGTCTAGGAACCACTCCTACACTAGGCAATGATTACTTACTCTGCTAGCAAGAGCAAGCAACCTTGTCAATACTCTTGGTGACAATTCACCTCCAGTATCAAGCAAGACCGAAGAACCAGCCAAGATAAAGACTTAAACAAGACTACAAGCACTAGAACTATAATTGACTATAGTCTAAACAATATATATTTGCTACTAGAATAAAGTAGAAGCAAGATATAAATGACAAAGGCAAAGTGATAAAGATAACTATATTGATAACTCGAAGTCTTACAAAAGAAAAAGTAAAAGATACAAGAGCAAATACCAGAGCTTCTGAAGACGACTCCGGAACCTCCGAGGCAAAGCTCGACTCAACTCTAACTCCCAACTAAACTATCCTAACTCTACTAGAATGAAAGTGGAAATGAGCTCCTTGGCTTGGTGTGTGTTACAAGAGGGGGTATGGGGTCCTATTTATAGTGCTCCAGGGTCGGTTGAGGTAGAGTAACGGCCAAGGGAGAGGGCAGAGGCGGTTGTCGGCCGTTTCGGCCGAGAGGGTCGGTTCGGCCGAACCCTGGCGTTCGGCCGAACACCCGATCCACCGCCTTAGCCGCCTACGGCCGAGATGCATCCCCTGGAGTCGGTTGAGCAACTGGGGGCGGTTCGGCCGAAGGCCTCAGTTCGGCCGAACTGGGCCCGGCAGCCCCCCTGCACCGCCTCTCCTCCTGGGCCTTCCTGGGCTGCTCTGGGTTGATGTAGTCCGTGTACTTCTATTGTTTTAGCCCAGAGATGACATGGCAGTAGCCTAGGATGAGTTGGCAGTCGCCTACGTGTCATGTGATGTGTTTGCTTGGTCATTGTTGATGTGGACGACTTTCCGGTGGCCTGCTCGGCTAAGGGGGGTAACCGGCCGAATGGAGTCGTTCGGCCGATTCGGTCATTTTCGGCCCCAATAGCGCGTATTTGTCGTAGTTGTACCTGCACAAGTGACACTCACCAAAACTCGTGGAACTTTATTAGAAATAAAACCTAAGTACATGGAATGTTGCATATAACCTCATTTATTCCCGAGTATTGGTGGTCGGATTTGGGCTGTAACGACCGCCAACAAGCTCCCCCAAGCTTAGCTCTTTGCTCGTCCTCGAGCAAAGATATAAACTTAGGCTCGGTGGATCAGGAGTTGCTACAATGTCATTTCTTTTGCAGGTAACTTATAAACAACTAGTCCTCAAAAATACTTGAATCATAGGCAAAGTTTCAAATCACCTTTTTACCTATGGGGCTTATAGCAATCTCCTTATCTTGGGCGGTTGAAAGGACGAACAGTTTAAATTCAGTTTTATTCCACTCTACTCTGTTCAGGATCCCATCTCGGAATTTTTCACAAGTTTTGAAAACTACAAATTGTTCCTCATTGGCACACTCAATCACTCAAGTGTATTTGAATCCTCACCAAAGGCTTGTGCCTTCTTTTTCATCCTAACATCTAATATGGCTTTTTGTGTGGCTCAGGGACAAAGGATGAAGGCATGCATGCATCTTATATTTTGCTAAGTCAAAGACCGGATCTCTGAGGAGACAAATCACATCTTAAGATCGAGACGTGCAAGTGTGTGGATATGAGTGGAGTGGCATATGGTGGAGTGGTGGAATGGAATATGGTGGAACTCCTTGGATGAATTTCCCTCTCCTTGATTTATTTTTGAGAGCATGGGCTATCTTTTATTTTTGCCATGCCACTTGGCATGCTTTTCTTTTTCTCCTTCTCTTTGCCATGCTCTTTGGCATGCTTTTCTTTTCCTCTTATTTTGCCATGCTTCTTTGGCATGCTTTTCTTTTTGCATAGCCCATGTCTCTATCAAGAATATTTGGAGAGGGAACTCATAGAACATGGAGCATTTATTTTTGTGGATGGATGATGGAAAATGTTTGCTAACTCCCGGTGTAGGAATTGCAAGTGAGAGGTGGTGTGTGTACCTGGGTCTCGATCTTTAAGAATATGAAAGCTTCACTCAAAGGTCACAACAATTTGACAAAGCTCACTAAGATAACAAGCAACATATGAGTAGAAATTTTCAACTAAGCTTATCATATGGCTCTGGTAGGTATTTTGATCAATGAGGAACTTGTTTCATTTTGAAAGCATAAATGTCCGAGATTTTCCCCGTACTAAAAGCAGAATAGAATTTAACCAAACTCTCACTATATCAATCCCCACAACAACTTAGACTTGGAATAAAGCATGTGCTCCCACAAGGTTTTCAGGATCATTTTTACTCATGCCGAATAACTCAAGCACAATCTAGCAACTAGTTGAAACAAAGTACTTGCAAAATTAATGACAGAGCAACTATTCCTCATTTCCAAGGTGAGAGGCATATGATTCATTCCATGCATAGTTGGGAGTTATTTTATTCAAGGGAAATATTGTTTAAGGGAAATATTTTTGGTATTTTCATTTTTTTAAAATGCAAACTATCATGAAGGGAAATGAAAAGGGAAATTTAATGATCAAAGTGTTGGATAAATCGGGACATACCTGGTGGGGGTCCTCCCCCAAGCTTGGACTTTCACTGGTAGGGGTTGAGCCTTGAAAGGTACTGGCTCAGCTGTTCCGCTTGATCGTGGACGTCGTTCTGGATAGACGCCACCATCCCGCTATTCTCTTGATGGTACTGAGAATGGCGGGCTAGTGTGTCCTGGATCTCTCGGGTACGGTCGTCGATGAGCTCGACTCGGTCAAGGATGTAGGACAACTCCCGGCCGTAGTCGAAGCGTGCGGACTGTGAGTATCCGGGGTAGTATGGCTGGGAGGCACTGTCGTATCCCCCGCCATACCGGCTCCCGGACCACTCAGAGTCCGTGTCCTGGCCGTAGTCCCAGCGTCCTGAGGTGAAGTAGCTCGGCTCTTGATGCTGCCCGGAGCCTCCTGCTCCGGACGTCCCAGCGCCGGTGTACATGTCGTAGGTGGCCTCAAAAGCGGAAGTGTGTCGGTGCGGCATTTGTGGTGCATCTTCCGGCTCCTGTGAGGTGGCGAGCCCAGCATCACGCCTGGCTCGTCCCCTCGTGACGGGTCCGTCACCTGCAACGCTGTGCCGAGCGGGCTCTCTCCAAGGTGGAGAATCGTCCGACTCGGTCCTCAACTGAAGAGTTAGTTTCGGCGTGGTATACAACCTTAGTGCTGCACAAGGCAAAGGCACTTCAGTTGTATAGCCACGGTAAATCATTGCCAGCGTTGCGTCAGGCGTCCGCCGTATCATGTGGGCTTGCACGAAGTGCTCGGCATCCACGACGGAACGCGCTGTCTCGATGTACGTGAGCCGGGCGCCTTGAAGGACGCCCAGGTGGTTAGCGAGGCGAGTGACTAGAGAAGTCATCGCCATGCTATCCGCACGAGAAATATGAGACAGCCAGTGACCAACCATGTCTTTCACAGGTGAATAGGGAATCTGCTTGACCATGGCAGAAAGAACCCGTAACTCGATGGTGTTGACAGGGCACAAATCTGCCCGGGGGAATACCGTCATAGACACCCAACGATGCATGAAACGCAAAGTGGGGTTCTGTATGCTGTTCGTGCGTGGCGCATGACAGTTGGTATCCCCCGAAATCTTTTTCCAAAATGCCACCCGGTCAAATCTTTTAAGCGCTTTGTTCGGGTCTAATGAACAACGGTTTGAAAATCCGAGACCCAAACTAAAATCCCTCCAAGAGCAGAATAACTCTTGGTTGAAGAATCGGAAACAAATCCCCCCAGTTTCAGAAACCAAAGTCGAGAGGAATTCAAGGGTGAGCAGGTACGAACCTTCTTCGTTGATGTGCCAGAAACTCTCCTAGCCAATGGCCTGGAAGATTTCTGTAAACTCTATGTCCATCCCCGTGTCCTTGAGCAAATCTTGCTCAAACACATGGGTGTGCTCGAACTCCTTCAGCCGAAGCTCGTTGAAGGTGTTTCGCTCCCTTTCTGTTCTAAGGTTGATGTCACTCTCGCTCAGGAGCTGCCTGGCCGGGGGCGTGGCATGGCCCCATCCCGAGCCGGCTGCTCCGTGCTCGTCCGTGTCCATCCGGCTCGAGCCTCGAGACGGAGCTGGGAAACTCCCAGCATCGTCCGATCGTCGGCCTAGCCGGGCGGAACGACGGAGCGAAGTGAAGAACTTCGACATGATTCCTGCAAAAAGTTAGTGCAACGACAACTACCTGAAGGACTGAATATATATATGGTTAGCACAAGAAAATCAAGTCAGTCGTTCGAGATAGTTAGTCGTTCTTGCGCGGATGAAAACCACCACAAAAGGTTAGTCGTTCTTGTGGGTGTCGGTGACCACCACAAAATCGTCCAGAATTTCAGCACAAAGATCACAACAAAAGCAAAATATTTTTTGGGATTTTCTAGTGATGCAAGAACTTTGGGAAGAACTTGAGCAAGCACTTGAGCAAAGAACTTGAGAGGGAGAGAGAGCTTCCTAGCAGAATTTTCAGAATGTATGAGTGTGTGAATGGTGCAAGGAAGCAAAGAAGTATGGCCAGCAATTTATAGGCCGAGGGGAGGCAGGTCCCTGGTTCGGCCGAACTGGGTGGTTCGGGCGAACCAGGCACTGGTGGCCAGTCCACTCCTCCCTGAGTGGAGCACCTCCCCTTGCTTTGATTCCACGAAATTTTGTGTGCCTAACAATTCCCCCAGGTCATGTGAGTGGTTTTTAGCGGTAGGTAAGATGCAAACTTGACATGACCAAAGTTGGTTTTAGTGTAGTCACCCCCATGCTGCCATGTTTGTGATAATTGGTGAGTGTGCAGCCATTTTTAGTGGGGTAGACATGTTTGGTGCTAGTTGGTGGTGATGGTAAATAATTGGAGATGTTCTAGAAGGGATGAAAATGATAAAAGTTACCAATTACATCCACCCTAGGTAAAATTTCAGCATGTGTCCAATTATTTCTAACCAAGCTTGCAAAATTTTCTACTCTCTCTCAAATTAATTTCTCAAGTGGTTCATTTATTTTGAAAAGGGAAACATGCAAATGCAATTGAGAATTTAAAAATTGGAAGGGAAATATGGGATACATACCGGTTTTCCTCACGGCGAGAGCTCAGCTTTTAAGTCCGCGAGCGGGACTTCTCCAGTCTTCAGTTGCTCTTGTCATCGTCCGGTCCCGGAGTGGACGACTCGGACGATGCTACCTTCTTCTGCCACATTTTCTTGTTCTTCTTCTTCGGTGTTGGTGGCGGTGGGATCGGCGTCTCTGGAGAATTCCAAAGGGCTTGTTCTTCCTCGTATTTCTTTACGAGGAAATCCATTTCTTCTGCACTTGTCGGTTTTGTCGGCTCGTTCCACTTGAGCTGCTCACCACCGAGTATTTCCAGCTCTCCATTAATGCGAGCCTTAAGGAAACACTCGGCGCTCCTCTGCTCCGGTGTGAGTGGCTCTATCTTCTTCTCTTCCCGGGGTTGAAACTTGAAGTATGTCAACCTTCCGTCGATACGGAATGAGATTTCTCTCGCATCCATATCGATCCTAGCCCGGGTGGTGTTCAAGAATGGTCGGCCCAACACAAGGGGAAACGAATGCTCGTTCCCCGTGTCGAGGACAACAAAGTCCACAGGGACATATCGTCCCCAGATCCGGACCGGTACATTCTCGATCACCCCCTCAGGGTAGCGGATGGTTGAGTCCGCAAGCTGTACCTGGGCAGTAGTGGGTGACAAAGTAGGGTAGCGTAATTTCTTAAACAATACCTTAGAAATGATGTTGATGCTTGCCCCCAGATCGCAGAGTGCATCATCAATGCGACGATTCCAGATCGTGCACTGAATGATGGGCACTCTGGGATCTTCCTTCCTGTCCAGAGAGGTCTTGATGATCGCCCTTTTTGCAGCTCTCGGCAGGTAGGTCCATCTTGGTGTCAGCACTTGGATGCGTGCGACCTTCCCTGCGTGGTTAGTTCGGAAGACACTACGAGGCATCTTACCATGCCTTGTAGTGATGGAATTCACTGTCTCGATGGAAGGCTCGGGTTGTCCCAGAATCTTCCCCGATTCAGTGACAGGCACGACAGCAGCTAACTGAGCGACTTGAATTTCTATCATTTTATTAAAGCTCAGTTGACTTTTCATAGCAGAAGAAAATGATTCTATCCTAGAGTCTATGCTTTCCAGAGTTTTATCATTAGCGGCAAGCCTTTTATTGATATTTTCAGTTATTTTCATCTAGCCAAACACAAGATCTCTAAGAGACGGCTGATTATTGAAATTGCTGGAATTGAAATTGTTACCTTGTTGAGGCCTCTCAAAAGGGAGGTTTGGGCGCGGATTCCAGCCTTGGTTGCCGTAGTTGTTCGGTCGGTACCCGTTGTTGTTGGAGTTGTTGACGTAGCGGGCATCTTCTCGCGTTTCGGGGCAGTCATTCCCCGAATGGCCAGTGTTGCCACAGACTTCGCAGGTCATGCGAGCATCCATGGCTTGCACCGTTTCTTGAGCAGGGGCCTCCAGTTTCTTCATCAGGAGGTCCATCATGGCAGCGAGCATGTCCAGAGCTTCAACTTGGTGAACTCCTCGGGTCTTTGGTTGAGTCCGATCATCGGACCAACCTTGATTCTCGACCATCTTCTCTATGAGGGCCTTCGCACGACTCTCCTCAAGAGAGAAGAATGAGCCTCCAGCAGCAGCATCCAGGTACTCACGGGCAGAATTTCTCAGCCCGTGATAGAAAGTTTGGATTATGAACCAACTCTGCATACCATGGTGAGGACAAGCAGAAATATAGTCCTGGAGGCGACCCCATGCCTCCGGGACTGTTTCATCTTTTAGCTGCTGGAAACTAGCTATTTTGTTCCGGAGGGCGTTGGTTTTCCCAACCGGAAAGAATTTTAGCATGAAAGCGCTAGTGCATTTATCCCAGGTATCTATTGCTTCGCGGTTAGCATAAAACCATTGTTTCGCCTTGCCTAATAATGAGAATGGAAATAAACGAAGGCGAATGGCATCGATACTTACTCCGCGGATGGTGAAGGTGTTGCAAATCTCCAGGAAATGCTGGAGAGGAGCATTGGCATCTTCGTGTGGCTTGCCGCAGAATGGGCTAGCCTGTACCATATTGATGAGGGCTGGCTTCAGTTCGAAGCTACCATCTCCGACTGGCGGAGCTGGTCCGACACGTACGTTCTCGCTTGATGGAGCGGAGAACTCACGGATCGTTTTGGTTGCCATCCTCGATGTAGCCTGGTCAACGACGGGAAGGACTGGGTTCGTCGGAAGGAGTTGCTTCTGAGGAGGTACAACACGGGGTCATACTTTCCTCACAAATGACTCTGGATTTTCTTGGAAGTTTGACGGTAGTTGGAAACCAGTCATGCACTGCTCTGTTCCACAAGGACCAACGAACAGAGCAAGGATAAACCCGCTTGAGTAGCGGTACTCAACTAAGATAGCTCAAGATAAAAGTTCAAAAATAATCTAGCCAACGACTTCCCCGGCAACGGCGCCAGAAATGCTTGTTGGCAGTTCTTACGATCCAATATCAGAATTGAGAATCCTGGTACTGGGGTAAGGAGTGTTTCATTGGTTTTCCTTATGGCTTAGTAAAATATAGAAATATTCTGCAAGCGCACAGAATCACCGCTGTAGCACTTCACCTGGGAGTATCCCGAGGTATCGTAATTTATATTTCCGCAGGGAAGCTTTGGCAAGATTACTAGTGAACAGATATTCGAGACTATCAGAGAAGGGTACACAACTAGACAAGACAAGGGATAACGGTATTGGATAGGAGTGGATATACCGGACACACAGCTCAAGGGATACTCTGGTAAGGGAGAGAAGAGATAGATAGCTGGGAGGACAACGAGAAGAGATAAAGGACTCCTGGATTCTTTATCTACCTATGTCACTCTAGCTTAGAGATACAACGGCTATAGAGCCAGCACTAGGAGATCTGGGATAACTCTAATGTCTTAGCATCGGGACAAGGGAACCGGTGAACACACAGAAAGGGATGAGAACGGGTGCCACTATTTCCCAACTGGGGAATCCTACGGACCGGAACTAACGTGATGGGCTACGAAGACCGAAAGGGCTGTCACCACCTCCCGGCTACCACCTCCGTTGCGATGGGAATAAACTAAGGCCACCGACTAGTCTAGGAACCACTCCTACACTAGGCAATGATTACTTACTCTGCTAGCAAGAGCAAGCAACCTTGTCAATACTCTTGGTGACAATTCACCTCCAGTATCAAGCAAGACCGAAGAACCAGCCAAGATAAAGACTTAAACAAGACTACAAGCACTAGAACTATAATTGACTATAGTCTAAACAATATATATTTGCTACTAGAATAAAGTAGAAGCAAGATATAAATGACAAAGGCAAAGTGATAAAGATAACTATATTGATAACTCGAAGTCTTACAAAAGAAAAAGTAAAAGATACAAGAGCAAATACCAGAGCTTCTGAAGACGACTCCGGAACCTCCGAGGCAAAGCTCGACTCAACTCTAACTCCCAACTAAACTATCCTAACTCTACTAGAATGAAAGTGGAAATGAGCTCCTTGGCTTGGTGTGTGTTACAAGAGGGGGTATGGGGTCCTATTTATAGTGCTCCAGGGTCGGTTGAGGTAGAGTAACGGCCAAGGGAGAGGGCAGAGGCGGTTGTCGGCCGTTTCGGCCGAGAGGGTCGGTTCGGCCGAACCCTGGCGTTCGGCCGAACACCCGATCCACCGCCTTAGCCGCCTACGGCCGAGATGCATCCCCTGGAGTCGGTTGAGCAACTGGGGGCGGTTCGGCCGAAGGCCTCAGTTCGGCCGAACTGGGCCCGGCAGCCCCCCTGCACCGCCTCTCCTCCTGGGCCTTCCTGGGCTGCTCTGGGTTGATGTAGTCCGTGTACTTCTGTTGTTTTAGCCCAGAGATGACATGGCAGTAGCCCAGGATGAGTTGGCGGTCGCCCACGTGTCATGTGATGTGTTTGCTTGGTCATTGTTGATGTGGACGACTTCCCGGTGGCCTGCTCGGCTAAGGGGGGTAACCGGCCGAACGGAGTCGTTCGGCCGATTCGGTCATTTTCGGCCCCAATAGCGCGTATTTGTCGTAGTTGTACCTGCACAAGTGACACTCACCAAAACTCGTGGAACTTTATTAGAAATAAAACCTAAGTACATGGAATGTTGCATATAACCTCATTTATTCCCGAGTATTGGTGGTCGGATTTGGGCTGTAACGACCGCCAACAGTAAGAAAGAAAATAAAGATGACATTGTTGTGAGAAATAAGGCAAGATTGGTTGTGCAAGGCTACACTCAAGTCGAAGGTTTAAAATTTCGATGAAACTTTTGCTCTAGTAGCTAGACTTGAAGCTATTAGAATTTTACTTGCTTATGCTTGTTCTCACAATATTAAGTTATATCAAATGGATGTCAAAAGTGCCTTTTTGAATGGTGAAATTAGTGAATTAGTGTATGTAGATCAACCTCCCGGTTTTGAAGACCCCAAGTTGCCAAATCATGTTTATAAGCTTTCTAAGGCTCTCTATGGATTGAAGCAAGCACCTCGTGCTTGGTATGAAAGGCTTAGGGATTTTCTACTATCAAAGGGTTTCAAAATTGGAAAAGTTGATACTACACTATTCACTAAGAAAATTGGAAAAGATATCTTCATTTGTCAAATATATGTTAATGATATTATTTTTTGTTCCACTAATGAATCTTTTTGCAAAGAATTTGGTGAAATAATGTCTAGGGAATTTGAGATGTCCATGATTGGAGAGTTGAGTTTGTTTCTCGGTCTTCAAATCAAGCAAATCAAGGGAGGCACATTTGTTTGCCAATCTAAATATGTCAAGGATATTTTGAAGAAATTTGGCATGGAAGATTTAAAGCCAATCAAGACTCCAATGGCCACAAATGGACATCTCGATCTAGATGAGGGAGGTAAAGCGGTTGATATGAAACTCTATAGATCCATGATATGTAGCTTGCTTTATCTTACCGTATCTAGGCCCGATATCATGTTTAGTGTATGCATGTGTGCTAGATTTCAAGCCGCTCCAAGAGAATGTCATTTGACCGCCGTGAAAAGAATCATGAGATATTTGAAATTCACTCCAAATATTGGTCTTTGGTATCCAAAATGTGCTCAATTTGAATTGGTTGGTTATTCGCATTCGGATTGTGCCGGTTGCAAGGTAGATAGGAAAAGCACATCCAGTGGATGTCAACTTTTGGGTTGCTCTCTAGTGTCTTGGTGTTCAAAGAAGCAAAATTTGATTGCTTCTCAACTACCGAAGCGGAATATGTCTCGGCGGGAAGTTGTTGTTCTCAATTGCTATGGATGAAGCAAACACTTCTTGATTATGGTGTGAAATTCAATGGAATTCCTCTCTTGTGTGACAATGAAAGTGCTATCAAAATTGCAAATAATCCGGTTCAACATTGTAGAACCAAGCACATTGATATTCGGCATCATTTTCTTAGGGATCATGTGAGTAAGGGTGATATCAAGATTGATGGAGTGAGCACGGATGATCAATTGGCTAATATTTTCACAAAACCTTTGGATGAATCTTGGTTTTGCAAGTTAGGAAATAAATTGAATGTCATTGACATTTCAAATGTGGTTTGATCTCTAACACATATGTGTGTGTGCATATCTTCGTTCTTGCATTCATATGTCTTAAGTCTTTTGTTAAATTACTTTTCATATCGTTCTTGTGAAAATATGCATCTTTTGTCAAGCAATGAACCCCATGGATCCATCACAACAAGTGTCAAAAGGATTGGAACTCGGGCTGAAAAGATTGAGCAGCGCGGACCGTCCGTCAAAAGACTGCGGACCGTCCGCCAGTGGATAGAGACCGTCCGCCAAAGGACCGCGGACCGTCCGTAATTTCCTGACATTACACAGGAGCTATGGGACCTCACGTTCCAGGGGGTCGGACAGTCCGTCGTGACCCGCGGACCGTCCGCGAGGCATTTGAACGCGTGGGACTGGCCCGACGGGATCTAAAAGGGGAAGGCAGGCACCTTCTTTCTCATACTCGAGTCAAAGCCATCTCCATCCTCTCTCTCTCTCTCTCTGTCTCTTGCTCTTGTTGAAGAAAAAGCCTCTCTCTTGGATCTTTTTATTGGAGTGGTCCCCGGACGGTCCGAGCACATCTACGGACTCTCTACAGGATTCTCCACCATGTCATCCGGGTACTTTTCTCAATTTCTCTCTTGTTTGGGTTGAATCTATGGATGAATGTGGCTAGGGTTGAGTTCCTGATCTGAAATTTAGCCATGGATTTTGAATTCCGTCTTGGGAATATGTTGGATATGGTCTTGTGATGGTTTGGTAAAAGTTTGATTGAAAATCATTGGATATATGTTGAGATATAGGGATCAAAAGTTTTTGGATCGTTGTTCATTGTGAAACAGTGTCTCGCGGACTGTCCGCACGGGACGCGCGAACCGTCCGCCCGTACTTGGCAGACAGTCCGCGTTGCCTGGCCGGACAGTCCGCCAGGCACTGTCAGCGATGGGTTTGAGCAGGGTATTTTGGGGATTCTTTCAGTCATCAAATACTATCCAAATATATTTGTATATTGATTCAAATGATTGTTTTGTCACAGTCCTCGTAAGCTCGCCAAGACTTTGGCCGGTCGGTTCAAGAAAAGTGGGAACAAAAAGAAAGATGATGATGGGACATCCAAGAGACGTCGGGTTTATGATAGCAGCAGCTCAAGCAGTGATGACCCCAGCGACAGTGACTACATGGCTAACACCGAAGTTGAGTCATCTGTAGGACAGCAGTCCGAGTACATTGTTGAGGAAGATGCAGGATTGCATCAAGGAGGAGCTGGTTTGCATCAAGATATTATTGACATTCACTCTCACTGCCCCAAAGAAAGTCTGGACACAGAAAGAATATGCAAGGGTAAGAAATATCAATGCCTTCACTCAGTGTCGTGATACGGGCGATCATTTCTTTCATACCCTAGTGCAAGAAAATGCTTTCTTTGGTCATTTTCTAAGTTGTACTATCTGGGCTCATAAGAGAATTGATTTCAATTACATTGCTAGTAAAGATGTGTTGGCTGAGGTAGCTGTCATGCTTGAGAGGCTTAGGCTCAGGGAGTTTATGGAGCATGGGTGTGATTGGAATGAAATACTTATTAGATGATTCTATGCCACTTATGAGCTAGATGTTGGTGCACAAAGTTTAGAGTGGAATACTGGACAAAGGAGGTACACTACTACCTTTCAGGAGTTTGCTGCAGCTAATCACCTAGATTATGATTATTTCTATGATGATGCTAGTATTGATGTGTACCAACAAAATGTTTATGAGGAGTCACAGATTTTCTATGAGCCTGCATATCTTGGCCTTCCGATCAAGTATGGCACACCCACTGGACTTAGGCACCACCCCGCTGCTATTAACAAGATCATTAGATGCAGCTTTACGCGTAAGAGTGGAAACAAAGACAAGATTAGAGAATTCTATTGGAATGTGATCCACTACATCATGACTGGCACTAGATTTAATGTGATTAAGATGATCATTGAGCAGATGGATGAGAAAAAGATGTCCTTGGCTGGAAATATGTACTTTGCACTATACATCATGTCTTTGATTAAAGTCAAGTGTAGATACAATGGTCCCTGTGAGGTCAATCATGGGTGGTTTCAGCCATTTGTTAATGCCAGAGATTTTATGAATAGGCCACTCACACCTTATGAAAATTTTGGAGATGAAGCAGGGGGCCCGGGTGGTCATAACATTGGTGTTGAGGCTCCTGCAGATGCTGACATGGACATTCCTGAGATACCTGTGATGCATGAGATGCCACCGCCTCCTCCTCCTATGCAGCCATAGGGATACTAGGTTCCTCCAGAGGGGTACTTCACCCCCATACTTTGACAGTATGGCTCAATCGTTCGGTGCTCAGTTCACCACAGGGTTTGAGGCTATGCAGCAGGGGCTACAGCAGCAGCTTGATACTAGGTTCATTGCACATGAGCAGCAGATGAACACTCAGTACTTCCAGCCCATCATGACTCAGCTCCAGGGGATACAGCAGGGGTTTCACTCTGATATGGAGACACTGACTGCACGGTTTGATGGTTTATCTACTTCAGAGCAGTATCAGCAGGTGGTTGATCGCCAGACTCAGCTTGAGGGCTCGTTTGCTACATTCAACACGGCGTTCACCGACTTCAGTGATCACTTCTACGGTATCTATCCTCGGGCACCTCCTCCACCATCGCATGATGAGTAGTTCCTTCTTGGTATTTGATGCCAAAGGGGGAGAGACTTTGGAGTGATGTGATCTCCAGGGGGAGCTTGTTGCATGAGCTTGAAAACTTTGAACTTTGCATTGCATGTTTATTTATTGCATGTGTAAGATGAACTTTGTGTGGATGTATTAAGCTAGAACTTATTTCCTCATGTGATACTTTAATATTCGCTTGTGTGATGAACTTATTTGCTATATCTCCTTCCTATGATGAATTTGTGTTAGTGACTATGGTTTTTGAGGCTAACACATGTTGCGGTTAAATTTTCATATATATATGTGCATGTTGTTGCCTTGATCTCCATGTTGTAGGGAATGCTTCGCCAAAGATTATCATATTCAAACATGTGTGGAAATTTTCACTTGTGATCCATGCACACATATAGGGGGAGCAACTCTCTATTTATTGAAATTTGAAATCATTTACTCTATCATTTATATGGAATTCATTGAATGAGAGTAAGTAATTTCATGTTTCGCCCTCAACTCTATCACTCCTTTATTATGGTTGTCATCAATTACCAAAAAGGGGGAGATTGAAGGCATCTAGGCCCCTAATTGAGTTTTGGTAATTAATGACAACCCCTGTGGACTAACAACTTTATTTGAGAGAATGAGAATAGGTTAGTCTCGAGAGTTGGAATGAGCTTCAGAGAGACGGTGTATCAATAGCATGTGTGCTTTGGATCTTGGAAGCTCAATGCAAAGGTATATGATAGGGCTTTTAAATTTGACCTGTCATGAGGTGATTAGAGGATGAAATATGACCGGGTTGATAGGATAGATAGCCGTACTATCAAGAGGGATCAACTTCGTTGGTTCGATGAAATATTAATGTCACATTGGTCTTTGATTTGCATGTAGTGCATTTAGAATTTGTGGTGACTAACTTGGAATAGGGCACATTGCAAATCTGATGGAAAACCAGCCCTGTCGTGGCTGGACCGTCCGAGGCCCTCGAGCGGACAGTCCGCGGTTTTTTTGTTTTTTCTTTCTACATATAAATCATGTGGAAATTCCGTCCAGTGGAGTCCGAACGGACCGCGGACGGTCCGCGGATGGAACGCGGACGGTCCGCGGACTGTGCTGACTTTAGGCCCACGTGCGTTGACTTGTGCTGGCGCTAGGTGTTTTCGCGGACGGTCCGAGGTGGAGCGTTTTCACATTTCTAGAGGGGTAGACTGTCCGGCCTGGCTGTGGTGGACTGTCCGTGGTGATCGCGGACGGTACGCGGGTGCCTGGCGGACAGTCCGCCAGACCTCAACGGTCACCTCTGACACATGACTGACAGCCAATATAGCCGTTGTAATTTGGACGCGGACGGTCCGCGATGCACGATTTTGAACGGGGATTGCACATAATGGCTAGTTTCGAAGTTGGGGCTATAAATACTCACAACCCGCGGGCATGTGAGCCCTCTTGGCACTTTGGAAAGCATGAAACACATTCTTGAGCCCTTGTTCTCCTCTCTCTCACTCACTTGCTTCTAGTGCATTGCATCAAGGATTTGATCATTGTGGCACTAGGATTTCATTGAGCTCGTGGTTGATTTGTTACTCTTGGAGGTTGCCGCCTCCTAGCCGGCTTGGAGCTCGTGATTCCATCGAGCACTTCAAGAGGATTGTGAAGTTGCCGTGGAAGTTGGTTGTGAGAGGTCATTGTGCTCACCTCGCCGGAGCGGTGAAGAGCAACTCTAGTGGAATCGAGATTTGGAGTGGTTCTTTGGTTCTAACCGGCTCATACATCAAGTGGAGACTTGATAGAGGAGCGGTTGAACATTGAATCCATCTCAACGTAGATTAGGGGAGACCGGCAAGTCATCGATACCACGGGATAAGTTCTTGTGTCACTTGTTCTTATTGCTTGCTCATTGTCTTGATTACTTACTTGAAGCAAGTTTATTTCATAGAGATTAATTCTTATCTTGTCACCCTAGGCTGCAAAACCATCAACATAGGCTTATAGTAGCTAGAGATTTAATTCCCCTTGTGGTTCTAATTAAATTTCTCCAGTGTTGTGATTAGAGTTTTTAAAACCGCCTATTCACCTCCCTCTAGTCGGTAATCCTAGATCCTACAGATGGAGAGAGAGAGCGCGGGTCCCACCTGCCACGTGGTTTAGAACCACGGTCAAAACTGGGTTAGGTTGTAAAATACACGGTTTTAAAACATGGGGAACCAATGATTTCTGGTTTTATACATTGAGGATGAAAAGCTGACAACAGCTAAACGTGAGGAATAATGGACTTTTTTTCCAACATAATAACGACGCGCCCGCGCAAAAAGTTTTAACCGAACGAACATAGCTAGTACTACGTACAAGCTATCATTTGGGTTTGCTGGGCCGTGTGACATATAAGCTTTCTACCTTCGGTCTCGAAAAGAAGTCAAGAATAAATACCACCGGCCCACTTGCCAAGTTGCCGAAGTATATACTCCGTATTGGAACCAATTATACACAGCATCCAGTTTCACGAATTTCACTCCAATTGACTACAACAAAGGCTATTTTTTTAACAGGAACAGTGTTTGGAGCCCTTAGGGCGTCCGCGGTAGGGAAGAAAAGCGGCAGGTAAGAGAGCCTATTACTCTATCACTGTGGAGGTAGATAAAGGCGGTAGTAGTAAAAGTCGTCACCAAACTTATGACCCGGTAATAACTATTACAAAATTATTTATTCTCTCTCGACGCTCTACCAACGCTCTAAACTCTTTCTGTATGGCACTGTTGCACCACCGGCTCTTCTAGGGACCAATTTTTTTATTCTTGCATGAAGAAACTACTACTGCCTCGTTTTAAGATGTAAACTGTGAAGTTCACGATAACTGTTACCTACTATTATAGGTCTCACTCTTACTTACTACTTGGGTAGTATACATTGCTCATACCATTAGCCCTGCTGCTAGTACCAGTATAAAGTCTCTAGCGCCACCCAGGGGCGAAGCCTGCGCTGAATCAACCTGGTGCATAACTCAAAGGATCTATATAATTTCTCAAGAATATATAGTGAATTTTAGTTTAGTTAGTGGTAAAGTTTTATTTACCCTGGTGCCAATGCACCCGGGAACTTCAACGTGACGGACGCCACCATCTATAGACCTTAAATAAAGTAGAGTAAATTCCTTATTTAACATTAGAATATTGACCAATTCCTTTTTTGTCCTAAACAATTTATTTCTTATTTGACATCGATTTTAACTTTCGTTGTGAAAACGACACTCCACTCAAATCCGTTAACTCCTGCCGTGAAACAGCCGAACAAAAGACGAAAATGCCCATGCGAAGGCATACAATTCCTCCGTCGCATCCCCAACCCTACTGTTCTAGGGCGGCGGCGCGAGCAAAGAGCCCGGTCGGCAGCGGGAGGCAGCACTGATGGAGGGCGACGACACGATCCCGAGGGCAGGCCGGGTCTCCAACGCCTGGATGGACGTGCCCCCACGGTCAGGTCGCACGCGCACGACATCGATCACGTCGACGCGCCGGAAGGTCCGCTCCAGCGCCACGCACGCTCCTCTTCCTGCGCTACGCCGCTGCTGGCGCTCGTCCCTTCCCCAGCCACGGCCTGCTGCTGCCAGCGTTGCAAGCGCTGCGCGAAGTCAGCCTCCTCCGCGGCGAACTCCTTGGCCAGGAACTCGTGCATCCGGTCTCAGCACAACTCTGACACTTGCATGCATTCCAGCATCGGCATCTGTATCAACAACTCGTATACAAGTCATCAAAATACTATCCATCGACTTAACATGTACTATACTTATAAAGATTAGTCGTGGAATTAGCAAGAGGCACATAGACCAGGGAAACGTGGATTTCCATATGTCGAATTTGGAATCTGCTAGTGAAACGAACCGGATTTTCGTAAAAGAGAATCCGACTCACTATACCACTGTGATAGTCCCAGGATACATCGGCTATCACGTACAGAGCTCATTTCAGCATAATATCATTTTCATACATCGAAATCAGAGTACAACAAGGGTTATTTATATAGAGTTTACGAATTAGTACAAGCCCATTGGGCTAAACGACGAGTAGAAACTCTACGAAGCGGTAGCTAGGGCTTCAAGTCTTCATCTCCAATCTTCACTTCTTTTCCACAGACATCCTTGAGCGAAGCACGTAACCCTCCAAAGCAGCATCCAGCAAGGTTGTAGTTGTCACCTGAAAGCTCCAGAACTGTCCCCAAGGAAATGGGACAGGTCCACGTCACCAACAGTATATGCGCAAGCTTTAAAGTGGACTAGCCTAGTATTAAAATAAGCAAGGAGTTGGCTGAGGTTTCCTATGCGAAGCGGCAGCAGAATAATATCCTCAACTCAACGTATTTGAAAAACAATGGGCAATCCTGTCATCACAGGTCCCGTTTTCCATCTCCACTCTCGGTCTTGCGACACGGAAAGCTCCCTCCCTTCCAAGTCACCAAGGTCGTACCTCACTCAAAACAGTTTTAAAAAGGGGGAGATAGAATTGAAATCTCGGGCACAAATCAGAGCGTACGCTTCACAGGGGTTGTCCATGACCAAGGACGCGGCTATACATATAGTTTTAACTCTACAGAGTGTGTACACCTGGAATCTATGTGAAGTGCATCCTCCCGGGGATCAGCCAGATGGGTAACACAACACCGAACGAAGGTCTAGTAGTTACGGCACCATCCTGCTTTTCCGGGCTTGGGCGCGTCCTCCTGCAAGAGGTCGTCCCGAAACTGTGAAGCACTCTCCCGGGGCCAGTCGGGGGCCAAAGCAAATAAGGGAGTAAAGGTCAACACAAGTCCCCCTTACACTGATACTCTATCCTCCTGCAGGCTTGGTACCGCACTTGCTAAGCTCGGAACGGGCCCACCCTCATAATGGACACAATGTGCACGTTTACATAGTCCCATGAAGCAGGTAGTCCGAGTTGGTCCACACAAGGCCAAAGGTGAGGTTCTTCCAGAAATGCGTATCCGCCTCAACGTTTCGCCATCGACACCCATTACAGGTATGGCCACCCAAACACCTCAAATCCATCAATCTCAAGTATTCCATAAAATGTACCCGCAACAGGTACTCCGTAGGAGATGCCCAAGTGCAACTCCCAACATCCTGTAATCCGAAGATTGGGTTGTTGCTCGCCTCTGCAAAAATAGTTTTTCAAAATCACCTTCTCCTTCCACCCGGTTTTACCCACACACGCCAAGACAGTTTAAAATCATTTTTATCGCACCATGCAAGCATCGCGTAGCATAAGTATATAGTAGTGTAAAACAGGGTAGCAAGGAATAACAGGCATAAAATAAGGCTACGCATGGTATATCATCACCACCCTGCGGAGTAAGTAAAGCGCTAGCAAGCTAGTTGCAATGTCTAGTAGGAGTCAAGATTCGGATGGGCGTGATCCTGGAGATTGCTCCTTCTCCTTCTCGTAGCAGTAGCTTGGGTCTTCCGATTCACCTCGGTCCTTGACAGCTCCTACAGACGTAATTAAAATAAATATCGAGGACCAACTTGTAATTAAACACCAAAAATAAAACAAGAAGAACCAAACAACACCAAACTCTATTCTAACATGTAGATCATGATTTTAGAAAAATAATGAAACTGGTTTCATATTTTTCTGAGCTACGGTCGATTTATTATTAATTTTTGAAGTTTAAATCATTTTTGAAATCATTTAATTAATTCTGAAAAAGAAAAGAAAAACCAGGAACACATGGCAGCACCAGAATGTGCCATGTGTCGCACAGTCAGCCTGTTGACGTCATTAGTGGGGTCAACACTGCTGACGTCAACACGGGTCCTACTGACGTCAACGTTGACTTGGTAAACGCCATGGTTGACTAGGTCAACGATCAACGAATCAGAGTCAATGATTAGCTCGTGTCCACGTGTCAGCTGGGCCCACTGTTCAGTCACTGGTGGTCACTGACAGGTGGGGCCCACGTGTCAGCAATCTTTAAAAAAAAGAAAAGGGAGAGGTTCGACGGGCCGACTTGGGCTAGCTTTGGTGGACCGGCCTGTTAACTTAATAGGCCTGGGCAATCAGCGAGTCAGGCCAAGGGGGTGAGCTGGGCCGAGCGGTCCGGTGGGCTTTCGGATCCTTCCTGCTGCTGGCGTCAGCCATGACGTCAGCGCCAGGGAGGGGTTGGCGGCATAGACGCGGTCCACGGTGAGCCGTGTCTGCGGCTCACGTGAGCTGGGTTCATGGGATCTAGGTGTGGCCGGCCGGAAACTTCTGTGGCTCACCTAGGTCGGCTTGATGTGGCCCTCCTTGTGGCTTCGATCGACAGGTCTAGGGCGCACAACGTCGTGCGCGGGACGACGGTGTCCGCTCTCTACGGTGGCGCTACGGCTCGGCAGCGCGCGCGGCTTGAGGCATTCCTCGGCCGTGGCGGCGCTAGGGTGGATAGCATGGCAACAGCAGCGCATGGCGAGCAGGCAACAATGACAAGGCTGAGCGAGCGGGTCTCCATCTACAGGCGGCGAGGACAGCGGAGCGGCGAGCGGCTCATGGTATGGCCGTGCCCGCAGCGCGGCCAAGTCACGTGCGAGCTCCCGATGGTCCAGGGTCGCGACGCGTCCGGCAGACATGGGTGGAGGCACAGGAGGTCGACGACGGGTAGCACGGCTTGCAGCGCGCGGGACTGGCTCAAGCGGGGCGTACGACGTGGAGCAGCCGTGACGGCGACGCAACGCGGGCGGCGGGCAAGGCTCCGGCAAGGCAACGCGGCTCGGCTCGGCGAACGGAAAGCGGGAGGGTTGGACGGCTGTGGTGGCGGGGCTCAACCCATGGCGACGACAGCAAGGCGACAAGGCTTGGCACGCGAACGTGCACGGCGTCGTGGGGTAGCTAAGGCGGTGAGGCTGCGCGAGGCTTGGCTCAGGTCGGCGGAGCGGGGCTCGGCGCTACGCGGAAACGATGAGGCAGAGCTTGGTCCGTGGGGGAAACGGCGGGGATAGCCTGCGGCTTGGCGACGGTGCTAGGCACACATGCGCGCGGGGCAAGGTTGTTGCTTGGGCTCGCGAACGCACACGGCGTCACGGAATACGACGGTTCGGCTGGCTCTCGCGAGGCTGGTGGTGCGGAGCTGCCGCGATGGCGGCGGAACGCGGACGGCGACGGTTTGGTCGTAGGCGACGGCGAGGGCAGAGCTCAGCAGGATAGAAGTGGCAAGGCAAAGGCGTGGCGGGGGCTCGGCGAGCAGCACGTCAAGGATGCAAGGCTGGACCTTTGTTCGGTCTGGACTCACACGTGGGCGCGGCAAGCCATGAGCTTGGTCGCGCCGCGGCCATGGCGCTCACGGTAGCCGGGCAATCCCGTGGCATGGCGACCACGACAGTCCTGGGACTGGGACGACAAGACAACGACGACGGGCAGCGGAGAGTCTACGTGGCGGTACCTGCAACGATGGCACGAAGGCACACCCATAAAGCTTCTACGACGGCTCGGCACGAAGGCAGGTTCTTCAAAGCGCCACGGCAGCGGCTCAATGGCCGGGCACAAGGGCAAGGGAGGGCAGAGCAGCAGCGACTCACCAGAGGTCGATGGTGTAGTCGTTGCCTGCTCTGGGAAGGCTCGCGGGTCGGCGACGGCTGCTCCTCTTCTTCTTCACGCGTGGCGTCGGGCTTGTGGTCGACGGCCTCCTGCTCCGGCTTGGCGTGGTCGACGCAGGGGCGCTGGCGCGGCGCGTCTTCGGCTCCTCCTCTTCCTCCTCCACGGACTGCGACGGCGAGCGCCGGTCCGGGCATGTCTTCTTCTTCGTGTTGATGGGAACAGTGCCGTGCTCCCGAGCAGTGGTTCTCGCGGAGGCAGAGTCGGCTCCGGCTCGACTCGGGCTCCTCTTCGTCTCTTCCCCTCCTGGGCTTCCTCCTCCGTATCCTCTACTCCCTCTCTCTCTTTTCCTGTGGCGGCGGCCGGTGGAACGGGGAAACCCCCAAGGGTTTGCAGCGTTAGG
Organism: Echinochloa phyllopogon; assembly: GCA_033239725.1. Classification (NCBI taxonomy): domain Eukaryota; kingdom Viridiplantae; phylum Streptophyta; class Magnoliopsida; order Poales; family Poaceae; genus Echinochloa; species Echinochloa phyllopogon. The sequence goes on along the minus strand of BTCW01000015.1, from coordinate 11,997,309 downwards.
GTTGGGGCAACGGCCGACTGGGGCTTTATATGGGGGCGTGGCCGCTAGGGTTCCGGGCAGCTGGAGTGTGCGCCATCGATCCTCGACGTCCGTGCACGCTTTACACTTGGTGACCATCCGAGGGCACGAGGCGAGGCGGCGCCCTTTGGCGCGACGCGGGGGAGGCGCGCGGCTGAGAGAGGGAGGCGATGGCGTCGGGCGTGGGGCAAGGGAAAGCTGACGGGTGGGTCCCACCTGTCGGCAAGAGAGAAAGAAGGGTGAGGGGTACGCGAGAGTTGCTGGGCTGGCTGGCTGCGGTGGTGCTGGGCTGGGCCGGTTTGACTGGGCCGAGCTGGGTTTAGGTGGGTTGGCGTGGAGTTAGCAGGCTAGGCCAGATTAGTTAGCGGGCCAAGTTAGAAAGTTAGTAGGGTTTAGGCCTGGTTAGGGATTAGCTTTAGGTTTATATTTGAATTGGAAATTCAAATATAAATCTCACACAAAGGAACAAATAAAACCGATTAAACTCTAAATCACACTGGCATGAATTGTCCTTAATTTAAATTTAAAAGCTCAAAAAATTTTATTACTAGGAATTTTGAGAGAGCAAAAGAAGACAGTCTTAGGTTCTCTAGCTAGTAAACAAGCATTGCACGAAATTTTTTTGAAATCCATATTTTCGCAAATAAATAATATTCCGAAAACATTCGGGATGTTACAGCTAGAATCTGGCCAGCTGGACACTGGGTGCCAGCAACAGCATCAGTGAAAATTTGTTCGTAAATGAAGAAAAACATATTTGACTGTTCAAACAAACCACTTGCAGAAACACATTTAACATTAGGGTTATAAACAAGCGTAGAAAATTGTTCACAGCTGCAGAACAAACTGAGGGTAAAAATGTCTTTTCAAGTGCCATTTAACACCGTTAAAGCCCATATTTGACGGCGATGTCATTTTGGGAAGGTAAATTAAAGCCAGTGTCAAATAAAGAATGAAAATTTCTTATGGGCCAAGAAAGGATTGGAGCATTATTCTGGTGTTGAATAGAGTATCCATCTTTCTTTCCTCCCCTTTCTCCACCGTGTGATTTGGGTTTATATCGACGGATGGCACCACATAGAAGATTATATCAGACTCGGGGTACGACCTTGCCGATGTTTTTCTGCGTTTCTATCAACCTATTATTGGAGAGCAGCGAAAATTGCCAATCTTCAAGTGCCACCGTGTGATTTGGATTTATCTAGATCTTGTCATGTTCTCCGGTTGTCCTCTCTTCCACTAGCCGTAGGATCGACTATCGGATCGATAGGGAACAGAAAGTGATTGTGGTTGCGATGGGTGAGGTGGAGAAGATGTTAAATTTGATTACAGTTTTGTTTTTTGATCTGTTTTTTGTTCCAGTTATTGTTTTCCTTACACTACGCATTACCTCCCAAGATCAGAGACTTCCATGTATGCCCAACCGATTCCTAGCTCGTTTATAGTTGATCAAAGGAGGATCATGGGAACCAGAACTCAGGGAGATTTTGGCCTTGAGATAAAAAACCATATTGGTAGGCTGAACTGATTCTAATTTCTTTTACGGAGAATCCAGGCTGATAGTGAAGTCCAAACATGAGAGGCCAGTTGAGGAATATAACAACTGGTGAGCTGGAGGCGGCCCGTGTTAACAACCCAATCACACCTCTCAATTATTAATAGCAAAACCAAGTAACTGTAATCTAATACAAGAGTGATGGAGTATGGGAAGGCAGCAAAAGCAAGGAATCGATGATAGGAGGAAGAATATAAGATAGTTCTAGAAGGATCTAGAAGATCAGATGTACATGAGAGAGAACAAGAGAAAGAAGGAAGATGAACAGGAGCTAAGAGAGGATAAGTTCATGTCTTCTGAATATTTTCCTTGATGCCCTCTCTCGTGGAGTCACTGGTTCATTTGTAGTAGTCAAGGAGCTTTAACCTTTGGCAGCCCACGGCCCATCCAGCAGACGGCCCAGATACGTTGTCCTAACATTTTCCTCTTCTTAAGCTTCGGCTTGCCCCCAAGCTGATACGATGAAATCTGATGTAGCGTCTGACCTCCTGGATCCCATGGCACCAGTAGATGCTTTGTGATCAATGACCATAAAAGCAATGCCATGACTTTATCTGAAGGAATAGCATTTGGTTGTAGGAGCATACTGGTTGTGCCAACCAAGAGCTTGCATCATACTAGATTAATGTCTTGTCGATGACTGGGTACTTGATCTAGTAGGAGGCTGCACCATTCATCCTTCCACTTACCGGTAACTCCAATCAACAATGAATCACACCAAGTATTATTAACTTGCAAATGCTTTCTTGTCTTGCCCAATGAATTTAAATCATCCTTTGTGTTCCTTGAACTCTCTATCATCCCATTAGATAAGTTGATGGCAAGTTGCTGGATCAATCTTTTTGGATAACGTAGCAATAGAGATTGCTCATGCCTTTCTATGTATAAAAGGAAGTTCCCATGACACAATCCTCGTAATTGCTCAACACTCCCACCTTCATGGGAATTGCCTTGCCCCCAAGGTGATAATTCGATGCTGCCTGCAGGGTCCCATGTATGATTGGAGAACACAATATGAGATTCAGTAAACCTGTCAGAACCACCAATGTGTAGTGCACCCATAAAATGTAGTAACTGACAAAGCTCATGGTTGCTACCACTGAAGCTGACCCTCGAATTAACTCATAGCCTCTGCAGTTGTAAAACAAACCAATTGAACTATCACCCTTTTCCTCCATAAATTCCTACAGATCAAATGAGAAACTGACTGGTTCATCTGATAATTGCTGTACAGAAGATCACATAACCTTAGCTTCATATTCTTTTGCCACCAGATTAGATTAACCATTGCATTGTGCCACATATTAATGCATGATGAATGAGCATACGATGTCAACTCAGTTACTGAAATCATGGGTGGTGGCCAAGGCTTAAGCTCAAATAATAAGCTCACAGATATTATCGCCATGTATTCCTGTAAATCATCAGTTTCAGCATGCGGACATCTGAAAAATATCCCATGGCCCAATAGTTGTACTGTCAGCAATACCCATCATAGGATTGAGTTCTACTCTGACCTGACTAGTTATCAATGATAGCATTGTGCATCTCAAGGATTGTACACTTTCAGCTGGCACAAATCTGTCACCATCCTTGGATCGGACAGGGCTGTCCGATCCAAGGATCGTGACATTTGGTTAACAGAGCCTTGACCCTGGCTTCCTCATCGAGCCCCACCACCACACCATTGCTGCAGCTCACTGCCATGGCCACCGGCACCACCACCACCAACGTCAAGCGCATCGCGGCCGCCTTCGAGTTCACTAGGCTGCAGCGCGAGATGGAGCGTAGGCGCCAGCGCATGGAGTTGTTCACCACCACCACGGTGGTGTCGGCGACCCCCACGACGACACCCTCGGCCTCCCTCAGCTCGCCGACGTCCTCCACTACACCGCCGCCAACTACGACCATCACCCCGACCTCCATCGACGCCACCACGCTCTGCTTCCCCACCACCGCAGAGCCCCTGCATGTTTCGCCTGCAAGGTGTTCGACACCGGGTCGCCACAACGCGCTGGACGCATCAATCGCGGCACCATCCACCTCACTGCTCGCTGCAACTGCTGCGCCAACACCAACACTAGGACCAATTGTTCTGGGTGCAGAGGAGGAGATCTTCACCACTTCGCCCATCAGGTGCGCGACAAATTGCCCCAGCAGTTACGTCGAGGTCCTGAAGCCCGTGAACAGACTCACCACCATCTTGCAGGTTCAAATTGATTCATCACTGAATATGCAAACAAGGACTGCTCATTCGAGTGCAACCGGGTCAGGTACATCATCAAATCCATCCCTGGATACTCCATTGGCGTTGGGTTACCATGTCTGGCCACCAAAGTTCAGGCTGTCCAGAAGGTTTTTGAGGTTATGAGTGGCCACAATTCATTGATGTTAGAACCACTACATGCTATTTTAGTTGACAAGGGACCTTGGCCTCCACCTGAGCAATTAGATTTCATGGACATCCCTTCTCTATTGGTGCGTTCTACTGGTGGTTGTGCGTTTGACCGCGGGAAGAGCAGACCTGGTGAAATTCCAATGCTTGTCATCTTGTCGCTTGTGCAATTTGATCTACAGCTACTGGAATTGATGAACTATCATTGCCATGGCCGTCGATGCCAACAGTGAAGATTTCATGCAAAGGAGCAGGCAGGCCATTCTGCACCTGTCACATTACTGTGAAATGCAGAGATTATAGTGTGCACTTGCAGCAGTTAGGAATTCTTTGGTCACCACAAGCTCTGGGGTTTTTTATTGGAAATGAACTGAACCAAGCTACCATAATGACATTTGAGATCAGTGAGTTTCTTATGCTCAGTTGCTCAGTTGAGGTGTCTCAACCATATCACGGCACTATTTTGTTTCAAATTGAGGCATTCAAGTTATGTTATCGAGGGTTCCTGGAAGTACATGCACATTGCATTATTTGGATGTTACAGTGTGAAACATGCAAGAACTCCAAGCACAGAGTACATGTTCCTCACTTACAGTGGTCTATCATCTGGCCACTACTTGTATTAGTGCCCTGCAGTAGAGAGGAACTGGCTGTACTGACAATTTCCACAAAGGCTCAAATTTCATTTCAGTGCTACACAAGTGAAGTCAACTTGCTAATATTCAATGCACATATTTCCTCTGCTTGGGCTTGGAAGTACTGGAGTTCAGATTTCAATATTTTTCTCAAGTTCTTTGTTCTGCAGCATACTTGGCAACACATATTGGAGATAAATGATCTGGATTTTCATATGAACTGGATGGAAATCTTTATTACACTGAAAAATCATGATGATGTCTCTGATATGGTGCTTCACAAGTTGGTGACAAGCAACACAACAATTTCTTTTACATATCTATCTACCACATTGATACATGTGTGTTGGTCATGGACATGGTTGCTAGACTTGTCTCAGTATCTATCATATGAGGGTGCTTTCAGGAGGCCTGCCATCCACATTTCTGAAACTATTGGATATATGGCTTGGTATGGAAACACCTTGCTGACAGTGTTAAGATTTTATCAATGGAGAGTCCAGTGGAAACCACCTTGGTTGTCCTTGATGTTCATTTCTAAGCTGGAATATTGGCCCTCTCATATATGCACAAGAAGCATGGCACTGCAAACTTGCTGCAGTTCATTATTACAAATGAGGTATTTGCTGCTCAAACAAGTGCACTTGCATTGTATATCAACAACAATTTTTGGGGACACTATGTTAGTGCAGCTGAAGCAGGAAGGTAACTCAAATGGTAGAGCTGATGTTGTACAGTTTTCTGGATGCAAGATCGAGTTTGCTGCTGCTAAGATTTCAAGCCAGGAAGAAGTGCTTCAGTATTGGCAATTTTTGGTACAGCTGCAAACTGATGGGCTCTTGACTGCAAACACAGCTGGGACACAGCTAGGACACAGCTGATCCTCTGGGATCCGGGTGATAATCAAGATTTGCTTGATGGATTTAGATATCTTGATGGCTTGTGGAACCTGGAAGTGCTGATAGTGTAGAACAATAGTGTTGATTTATGGCCTAGCAGTGTTGAGATATTTCAGTCACATCCATTTTTCTGCTGCTTCCAAAGGACAATGATCCTTGTTAATTTCCTTGCTAATTCCTTTGTACTCTCAAGGGTTCCAGTCATTGGGCTTAGCTATCTTGCGAGTCCATATTCAAGACCTATTGCAGTGATCTATAAGACAGTGCCTGATACTGGTCCTCTGGTTCTCACCTTCTATAACATCAAGCTCGACGACCATTGAAGATTAAAGTTCGGAGTGCATATATTCTCAAGCTATAATTCTAATGCTCTAAGATCCAGGCAAATGTTCAACCTTTTCCTCATGGTTCGATGATCACTTCAATTCTCAAGCTATAACTCTGATGAAGAGTGCAATGGGACAAGAATGTGAAGATGAAGTCCTCTTATGCGTCAAGCAATACTTATATGATGATGGAAGACTTCACAGCTTGAGGGCAAGCTGTTGCTTAAAAGGGGAGGGGAATGTCACGACCTGGCCCGCCAGTGGGCCTGTAATATGAGTAGTTAGGCTGGCGTTGTGGGCCTGTGAGCCTGTCATGTGCTGGGCTTGGCCCATGTAAGAACCCTATATGCTGTTAGTGATTGGAGGAGAACGGATGATCAAGAAATCAATTAACCAGTTATCTCCTCGCTACTGTGCTTCTTCCTCCACTCTCCTCTTCCGCCGCCGTTCTCCATCCGCCTGGCGTGACGCCGGCGAACCCCTCTATCCATCCTGTCCGATCCAAGGATCATGACAAAATCTAAAGAACATTTGAGCTGGAGGTGGCCATGGAGGTTTCCTGAGCAAACTGAAATACCACACATCAGTAATCTCATGAACTATGGTGAAGGATGGCCATGGAGTTGGTCGTAAACCACTGTCACCACTGGTCCCTGGTAGCATGAGTTGTGGCCATGGTTGTTGCTGATCGACTTTCTTCACCGGCAAAGGCCACATGACTACTACACTTTCCTCGCCAATTGTGGACTGGGTGAGAAACTGCGCCAGGGTTGTCAGACCGGTGGTCGTAATGCTCCAGGTGTTGTTGTCAAGTGGTAGTGTGGTCGACAATGATGTTGGCACAACATCTGCCATGCTCCCGGATGCTGGAACATCATCAATGCAGCTCGAGCATTCCTTGAAACACTTCGTCGACGCATCAATGGAAACATTGCTGGTCGCTGTATCGGTGGCCAGGGCCACTGTAGCAGCATCACCGGCACCAGTGATGACCTTCTCCATAATGGCATATGCAAATGGTTCTTGGAGTAAAGTCGATGGCACATGCACTTAGAGCTGATCGGCGATGTCGTGGTCCATAAAATCCTGAACGATGACGGGTTGTACAGCAATGCAGAACAACACGGAGGATGAACTTTCCGCTGTGTCGCTACAACCCGTGACCAAGAAAACATCAGGCTGGCTGGACACTCCGTAGTGGATATCAAGCTGACAACAACCATCATATATGTTGCGGCCATGCAAATCCCCATAAGCTTCTGCAGGTTCATGCTTTGTTTGAAATATCACATGAGCCAACACATCATCTGTTCTCACAAGCACGTGCACAATGTTCCACCTCTCCAAATGGACCGAACACTTGGCGTAGAAGTTCCTCAGTCACAGGATAGCAAGCACGATGTATGGTTACCTCGAGAACACGGCTAGGTGACCTCCAATTGCTTGGATCCATTTCGTCGAACATGTTGCAGGCACCACCCCAGGAGACACCACCGTGGCTGTAATGTGGCCTCAGATCAAACCCACTGCTCTTCTGAGTTCCCCATTCCATCTCTGCTTCAAAATCCCAAAGAATTTCACCGTCTCTGATACCAATTTTTAACAACCCAATCACACCCCTCCATTAATAGCAAAACCAAGTAACTGTAATCTGATACAAGAGTGATGGAGTATGGGAAGACATCAAAAGCAAGGGATCGATGATAGGAGGAAGAATACAAGATAGTTCTAAAAGCATCTAGAAGATCAGAGGTACATGAGAGAGAACAAGAGAGAGGAGGAAGATGAACAGGAGGCTGAGAGAGGATAAGTTCATGCATGTCTTCTGAATATTTTCCTTGATGCCCACTCTCGTGCAGACCCTGGTTCATTTGTAGTTGTGAAGGAGCTTTCACCTTTGGCGGCCCATGGTCCATCCAGCAGACGGCTCAGATATGTTGTCCTAATAGCCCGATAATTTTCTAGTGCCTTAATTAGCCTTTGCTTCTCCAGGCTTCACAACAATGCTCACTGAAGACCAGGCCAGACAGCTCTTGTGCCAGACTTCTAAGACTATCCACACCGGGGTCCTCTACATCTTCCTGCATGTCGCTTTAACCGGTAAAAGCTCCGCACCGGGGTACGGGGAGCCCCGCGCTAAACAAGCGGAGCACTCCTCATCCGCCATATTCAGCGGCCTCGCTGTAGGACGCTATCTCGTCCACGTCATCCACCAAAACCATCGCCGCAGGCTCGCCGGCCTCCCCGCGCTCGCACGGAATCAACTCCACCGCCCAGATTCCCCACGCCCATCCGCCACCGCCCGTACTGTAGAAGCCACCGCCACCACCGTGGGGATTCACACGCCGGCCGCCCGCAGCTGCACTGGCCGTGCTCCACCGCCCCGCCCACACGCTGGGCCACGCGCCTAGACGCCGCCCCCGCTGGTCGCCCCACTGGGCCACGCGTCGTCCCTCCGGACCGCCCCCGTGCCCCCGGACGCGCCATGGGAGCCACCGCCAAGATTGGCCGCTCCGTGCACCGTCGGAGCTCCGACGCCCCCACGCGGCCGTCGTGGGAGCCGACCATCACCTCAGCGAAGCCGTCCACCCCCCACCGCCATCGTCACTCGTCCATCACCGTCAGTATGAGGTATAAAAAATGACGAGGACGTAAAAAAGTGATATAGAGGAAATAATTTTGGTGACTAGGCAGAAATATTTCGTTTAGAGATGAAAATAGAGTATGACGAGTGCAGAAGGTCCGGATCGAAAGGCTAGGAACAAATTTCCTAACATCTTTTCTACGTGACATCAATATTTTTTTAAAAAAACGGCCGATATTACTGGCAGACATGTATTAATTGAGAAAGCTTCACGTGACATCAATAAAGTTGGCAAGTCAGCGCAGTGTTGTAGAATGGTGAGATTAACCTCACTTTATTCAGAGTTTCAGAAGAACAGGGCCCTTTACAGCTGGGAGACTAGCACGAATTAGTGGATGTAATATCAAATGTAGAACTGTCACAGGAGAGGGGTGCTTGAGACTTGAGAGATCAGGCTTCTTTTCTACTTCAACACATGGAGCTCGATCATATCTCTGAAAACCCCGTGAAGATCCGAACAATGCAGATATATATCTTTTCCTCGAACAAAAGAAAAAACAAAACTGACGAGTGACGATGGTGCCGTGTGTTAGATCAAATCGATCTATATTAGCTTAGAATAAACTTAACAGGATCTAGTCTAACAAGATCACACCTAATTTAATCTAAAGCGGATAAACATGAGATAGTTCGGCTTATACCGGTGGTGGCGGTGGCGTCCATCGTCGCCGGTGAAGCAGTCACGAAGTCGATGGCGAGGGCGCTCTCGGGGATGTAGCGTAGTTGTTCCTTAAGCGACTTCTCGGGGTAGCGGCGGCCTTCGGGTCTCCACCGGCACTGCCCCGGGCGTGGTACTCGAGCTTCCGAGCCTTCCAGCGCGCTTAGAGATCGGTAGGGTGGTTTAGGCTTTCGTAAACCTTGGATTGCGTGTGTAGGACCCTATAGGGTTGACCCTCTACTTATAGGTCACGCTGTAGGCTTGGGGCTGAGCCCAATGGGCTTAGGTTTCACCTCCCGGTCACGGCGAAGTCGGACTCGGGGATAGACTTCGAGTCCGGGATTAGGGGTAATGGAAATCCCCTCTAACTCGTGTTGGTTTGTTGCTGACCGAGGTCAAACTAAAATATCCAACATTCCGCCCCCTTGACCGAAGGTCAATAACTTAAACTAACAACTATTCGGTCATTTACTTAATCTAAACTAAACTAAAGCCCCTCCTCAGTAAATCAGCAAGTACCAGACCAATGCGTCATCAGCTGCACCACGGCATACTGGGACACCATTACCCATAGTCTCACCGAGAAACCTTGTTAGAACTCTTACTCTTACTTGGGGAAAATTTAATGGCCCTGAATCAGGACTTGATCCAGGCTACCTACCAGACCCATGCCTAGGACATGCTTCTGAAAAGAGGCGCGGTGGTAGACCTTTTGTGAGTGGATCCGCAATATTCTCGATAGTACTTATATGCTTAATCTTAAGTGTATTGTCCCGGTTTCTATCTTTCACGACACGATACTTAAGGTCTATGTGCTTAGAAGCATCACTCAGTTTATCGTTTGCGCAAAAGAAAACTGCAGACTAATTGTCGCAGTACATTGTGATAGGTCTCGAGATACTATCTACAATTCTTAATGCCGGTATAAAATTCTTAAGCCACACTGCCTGTCCTGTGGCATCATATGTAACACCCAAAAATAGCCTATTTAAAATTTTTAGTAATTTATTGGCTTTTATTTTAATTGTTCGTAATTAATATAGGTTAAATGAATTATGAACATTAAAATCAAACATAAGTTGTAGAAACATTTTTGTTGCATTCATGATGTTGCACTGAGTTTTGTTTGATAGTAAGTTAAATTGGAATTTAAATTATGTTTCAATTCAAATTTAGTTTGCATTTGTTTGAATCCTAGAAAACTTATTTTAGCATGAGTCCATTTTTGCTCCTCGGACTTTCTCTTCAGCTCGCTTTAGCTCCCTCTACTCCCTTCCCGAGCCGGCCCAGAACTTTCCCTCTCGCCCGGCCCACTCACTCCCTCCTTTCCCCCGCTCGGCACAGTTCTCCTCCCCGGCCCAGCGAGCCCGCACCCCCTTCCCCCTCGTTCTCTCACCGACGCCAGGGCCCCACGCGTCAGGTCCTTCCCCTTCCTCCTGCCCGCGCCTCCTTTCTCCCCAGCGTGATTCTCGCCGATCCGCCCGGCCGCCTTGGCCCCTTCCCCGCAACCGTGGGCCACGCCTGGAGATCCCCTGCCCCTCCCCATGCTCTCTTTCCATCTCCGGCGCTTCCCCCACAAGGCAAGTCGCCCCCCCCCCCCGGCCCGATTGGAAGTTTCCCGATCCGCCGCCGGCCGTCGATGATCTCCGTGCCCCGCACCCGAGCGACCCCCCTAGGCCCTATATAAGCCGCTCCACCAAGCCTCCACACCTCACCAACCCTCCCCCGAGCCCTTGAGCCACCGCAACACCTCCCACCCGAGCTCCCCGCGCCGTCGATCCCTACCCGAGCGCCGGCCACCGTCGACCGGCCGCCACAGCGCCGCCCTAGCCAATTTGGCCTCACCAGGAGCATCGCCAGGTGGTGAGGAACGCTCCAAGCCAATTCCCTCCCCCTTTCTCGCACCGTAGCACCCGTTTCACTTTCGCCGGAGCTCCACCACCACCGGCCATCGCCGTGCGCCACCCTCCACCACTCCCCTCCCCCGACTTGAGCCACCCAGAAGGATTCCCCGCGCTCCCAGCTCCCTCCCCGATGAGATCTTGTCGCAAATGGAGATCGGCAGCGCTCGGATGGCTTTACGCGGGTGAGCTCTCGCCGCGCTCAACAGTAGCGTCGCCGTCCACCCCCCTGTCCCCGCCGGCCGGACTCGCCCGATCAAACCTGGTCCATCGGATCGTGATCCGATGGCCATCCCACGCCCTAGCCCTCAAGTCAACCCGAGCCATACCGGTCAGCCCTGCCTCTTTTTCTAAAGAGCCCTTGGGTTTTCCGAGAATTAACCCGCAGTCCATGCGCGTTCAAAAATATTTAGATCTAAGTCCTGATTTTTATGGAAAACCCCCTGACCTATTAAATAATAGAACCCACAGTCCTGGCTAGCTGTTTTTACGCGTAGGCCCTCGGGTTTTAACGCGTAATTACGTATAGGTCCTCAGTTTTATTCAAATAAGCCCCTGGAAACTTTTAAAACTTGCCAGTAGGTCCCTAGAACTTAGATTTTCCATATCTTTTTTTAGCTCCGATTAGTGTGATTTTCGCGCTCATGTGTTCATAGTGAAGCGTAGAATATTTCTAAAACCTTTTTTTTACTGTTTCTATTGTTTGGTGTACTGTTCTAATAGAATATTTTTTGTTTACATTTATTGGCTTGCATGGATGTTTGTGTGGTGATTCGTGTCCAGTCGGTGAGCCGTACGCTTTGGAGTACGAGTACGCGGAGGACTTTCCGGAGCAGGACTCGCAGCAGCAGCAGCCTTTTGAGGAAGGCAAGTTATAGCACAGACAATCCTTGCTACCTAAACTCACTCTTTACACTTATTTAATTTCATATGCATGTGTCTAAATTGTTGTCCCATTAAGGTTGTACCTAGCTTTGTTTAATAATGTCCTTGTTTACCTTGGGTTCATGCATATGGGTAGAATCTTTGCTATGTGCAGCTACTGTCACCAATGTTTAACTGCTAATCTTGATCTAATGGTTCACTTTAATGATAAAAATAAAACTTACTTTTTAGCAACATGGTTTAGGGAACTGGGGCATGTGTAGTGTGCTTTGCTCCAGTGTCTCTCCCTAAGGTCGGGTTCTTAAAGCGCAACCCAGGAGCCTATCGCCACCGCTAGAACTATTATGGCTCTGGTCTTGGTCAAGTAACTTGTACGTCTCTAGCATGCCAGTGGTTACCGGTGGGGCCGACGGCGTTATGGGAAGTAAGGCGCGAGGTGTTTCTTGATTCCACCGATGACGGTAGCCCCGTCGGCTAGGTCTCGTTAGACCCAGTCCCGTATTGGGAGTCCCTGCGATGGGGAACTACGCACGTTGCGCATTGTTGGGTGCGATGCCCGCGCTCTAGATGCCATTGAACCCCTTATGGTGTGACTTCGTAAGCGTAAGTCAATCTCGGTGCCTAGAGTCTCACCACCTTATTGTACCTTAGCGGCTACTGTCTTGTTAGGGTGTCTTGTGAAAAGCCTCGTAGCGTCCCTATGCAGTCACACCTCGGAAGTGTTGATGTGCGTGGTTGGGTGCAAATTTCTTTTGAACTTTTACGCGACTGGTGGGTAAAGGGTGAAACCTCTGCAGAGTGTAAATCTATCATGATAGCCTTGCTCAGGGTCACGAGCGGCCTGGATCCTTTTTTATTAGAAGATGATGTTTATTTATGTTTAATGTCACTTATACTTTATTAATTAGGTTGCAACTGGGTTTCATTCACTTTAGTAATTTGGATAATGTTAAAACGAACCAACTAAAAGTGATAATGCAGTTAAGCCGTGTCTAGCCTTATTTTGAGCCTTCATATACCAGTACTATACTTGCTAAGTAATTGTTTACTTACACTTGTCATTTATTCAACAAAATCCCGGATGGGTAAACAGATTGAGCTATGCATGAGTCTACTGCTGAGTTTCCAGAAGACTTGCCGTACTACTGAGTTGTGATCCCCCAGTCAGAGTCCCTGTGGATTGCGGCTCCATTAGTTTGAGAGTTTATTAGTCTTCCGTTGTTATTGGTTAGTTTATTTTTGAAGCACTCTGATATAAAACTTTATTTAATGAAGAATTTATTCAAACATATGTTCTTTGTTTATCATATTTGTTCGCTATATGTGTACTATGACTTCCTGGGCACACATATGGCCACATTTGGGTTTTTGTGAAAATCCGGGTGTGACATCATAGCATGACACGAATTCAGCTTGCATCGTAGATGCAGCCATTACACCTTGCTTACCACTTCTCCATGAAATTGCTCCCGCTCCTAATGTGAACACATAACCGGAAGTAGACTTCATGTCATCTTCATCACCAGCAAGGTCAGCATCAGTGTAACATACAACCTCAAGATTATCTGATCTCTTATATGTAAGCATGTGATTTTTAGTGCCTTGGCAATATCTTAATGCCTTCTTGACACCTACCTAGTGAGCCCATCCTGGATTAGACTGATATCTACTAAGTACTCCGGCTGTAAATGCCAAGTCCGGACGCGTACAGACTTGCGCATACATCAAACTTCCAATAGCTGATGCATATGGAATGTTCTCCATCTTACTTCTTTCTAACTCATTCTTAGGGCACTGACTTCCACTTAGCTTATAGCCCTTTTGTAACGGAACAGGTGACGTGCTGCACTTATCAAAGTTATATCTCTTAAGCATCTTCTCAATATATGCTTTCTGAGATAATCCTAGTACACATTGGGCTCTGTCTCGGTGTATCTCAATGCCAAGTACATATGAGGCTTCACCAAGGTCCTTCATATCAAAATGAGATGATAGGAAATTCTTAATCTCATGCTACATGTTCTTATCATTGCAAGCTAACAGTATGTCATCCGCATACAGTACTAGAATTATTAATTTACCACCCTTTTCTTTAATGTAGATGCATCTATCTGCATCATTTTCCCTAAATCCAAATCTCTTAATGACTTCATCAATTTTAAGGTTCCACTGTCTGGACGCTTGCTTAAGTCCATAAATAGATTTCTTTAATCTGCATCCCATATGTTCCTTACCCTTAATGGCAAAACCTTCTGGTTGCGCCATATAAATTGTCTCATCTAAATTCCGATTAAGGAACACAGTCTTAACATCCATCTGATGTAACTCCATATCAAAATGGGCTACACGAGCCATGACTATTCTGAAAGAATCTTTGGTAGACACAGGAGAGAAGGTTTCGTTATAATCAATCCCTTCCTTCTGCGTAAACCCCTTAGCTACGAGCCTTGCTTTGAATCTTTCGACCTTCCCTTTGGAATCACATTTCATCTTGTAGACCCATTTACAGCCTACTATTTTGACTCCATCAGGAATTTCTACTAAATCCCAAACCTGATTGAAACTCATAGACTTTAACTCATCTTCCATGGCTTCAATCCATTTAGTGGAATTCTCACTTTCCACTGCCTCTCTGAATGTGGCAGGATCATTAAACTTCCCAACATCATACAAATCCTCACTTAAGTATGTCTCATAAATATCAGGAAGAGCTCGTGTCCTAACTCGTGTTGATCTTCTTAATGGTTGTTGCACACCTGGTTGAGGATTGGGCTGAGGCTGTTCTAATGGCACGGCTTGTGCATGAGCCTCTGGGACTGGTGCCTGAACCTCTGGAACTGGCGCCTGCACCACAGGTGATGGAGGCACCTGAAACTCTGGAGGTGGCGCCTGAACCCCTATAGTTGCCATAATGCTGCTTGTCTGAGGAATGACTGGTGGTACAAACTGATATACCAACATAGGCTCTGGAACTACTAGATCGAGAAGCTCAACTCGTAGTTCTTCGAGACTTATATCCCTCTTTGGAAAATCTCCACTAATTCCCGAGTCTTCTAAAAATACAGCCTATCTGGTCTCTACAAACTTAGTGGAGCGACCACGACAGTAGAATCGGTACCCTTTAGACTTATCAGGATATCCAACAAAGTGACAGCTTACTGTCTTAAAGTCTAATTTCTTATCATGTGCATCAAATAACTTAGCCTCAGCAGGACAGCCCCATACTTTTAGATAACTAAGTGACGGTGTCCTCCCACTCGACAACTCATAAGGTGTCTTGGGAACTGACTTAGATGGAACCCGATTAAGTATGTGAGCTGCTGTCTTTAATGCTTTCATCCATAGCTCCACAGGCAAGCTAGAATAACTGAGCATGCTCCGTACCTTATCCATCAGCGTACGATTGCGACGTTCAGCCACTCCATTTTGTTGTGGTTCTCCCGGCATGGAGTATTGTGCTCTAATGCCGTTTTCTTCTAAGTATCTGGCAAACGGTCCTTTAATTTGACCATATTGACCAAGCTTACCATAATATTCTCCACCCCTATCTGATCTTACAACCTTAATGGTAGTGTTGTGTTGTTTCTCAACTTCTTGCTTATAAATCTTAAATATTTCTAACGCATCTGAATGCTTACGAATGGGGTAGATGTGTCCATAGCGAGAGTAATCATCAGTAAATGTTATAAATGAATCATAACCATCTACTGATGTCACAGAGAGCGGGCCACATATATCTGTGTGAATTAATTCTAACACACCCGAGCTCCTAGTGGCTCCTTTCTTAATTGTCTTAGCATATTTCCCTTTAATACAGTCAATGCAATGATCTGAATCAGAGAAGTCTAATTTATCAAGTATCTCATCTTTAATGAGACGCTCCATTCTCCCCCTCGAAATGTGGCCTAAGCGGCAATGCCACAATTTCGAAGATGTCTCATTAAATCTTTTATGCTTATTCGAAACATTATCGGCATTCATCACAGAATCATTAAGAGAGAGCATATAAAGTTTGCCTTTCCTGATAGCAAGACCCACATTAATTGAATTGTACTTAATCACACACTGATTGTTGCCAAACTCACAAAAATAACCCAAATCATCTAATGCTGAAATAGAAATAAGGTTCCTCTTTAAACTAGGGGCATAAAGAATATCATCTAAATTAAGTTGGAAGCCACCCGACAACTCTAAATCGAAGCTCCCAACGCCTTCAACTTCAATGGGATGTCTATTAGCCACTCTTAGGCTTCGCTCCCCACTTTCTTATAGTTCGGATCGAACGGAATACCTGTAATGAATTAGAGATGTGCACAGTGGTACCTGAGTCAATCCACCAAGTATTAGGAGAAAAATCCGCTAAGAATAACTCATCAATGAACGAAACAACATCACACTTACCATTTTCCTTCAGCCATTCCCTGAAACTAGGACAAGCCTTTTGAAGATGCTTAGGCGAATCGCAGAAGGAGCACAACATCTTGCCGCCCTTAGACTGGTGACGCTTGAACTTGTTGTTGTTGTTCTTGGGACCAAAGCTCTTGTTCCCATTCTTCTTATGCTTCTTTTGGCCTTGCTTACTGCTACCGACTCATGCTGATTCTTAGGAGTGCCTGAAATGCTGAGGTTGCCAACCATGTTCACAACATCCTTCATTTTCTTAGTCTTAAGTCTTTCCTCTTCTTCCACACAGTAGTTGATCAACTCACTTATAGACCAAACAGTCTTATTGGTGTTGTAATTTATCTTAAATACAGCATATTGTGCAGGCAGTGATGTCATGATGAAATGCACAAGGAAACCTTCAGAGATTTCCATCTGCATTTCCTTAAGCCTGTTAGTCATGTCACACATGTTGAGGATGTGCTCCCTTATGCCAGTCTGACCATTGTACCGAGAGCCCACCAACTTCATGATGAGTGTACTAGCATAAGTCTTAGAGGAACTCTTCAAATTCTCCTCAATCTTGGCTAGGTACTCCTTAGCATTCAGATCAGCCCCTGAGAATTCTTAGTGGGGATGGCACCCTTAATGCCAGCACTGATGGTCTGCATCATGACCATGAGTGCCATGCAATCGGATCTTTCCCATTTCTCAACGGGAGCATTACTTTCTCCTGCAGTAGGCGCAACATGCTTACTCTCCCTTAGTGCAACGTCAAGATCATTCCATGCCAGGCACGTTATGACCTTGCCCTTCCACTCATTAAAGTTCCTCCATTGAGCGGCACAATATTGTTCAGATAGGAGGCCACAACATCGACATTAGTGGCAGAAATAAGAAATTAAACTTAACTTAGTTAGCATATACAATGAAATGTGAATTAAAGTATGATAATAACCCTACGTTGGTCTGATTAAAATCACACAATTAAATTTCAAAATTGCATCACCGTTGGGGAAAACTGCTGAAATTTATCTTAATACTCATGATTAAACAACGTTGGTCAGAAATAATCACAAGTTTACTCTAAACAAACTTCTCGTTGGTTCCATTTATTTACAGGCATCTCAAAGTATAGTGGTGGATTTAAATACTTACAACACCAACATCTGAAAATAAAAGTACAGAAAATAATAAACTTACTAAAAATACTGAATTAAAATTAATCTAATGACTTAGTTAAAATTTTGGGCTTAAATTGAACTAAAACTCACTGAAAAACTTAAAACAGGGACTTAGTTCGCGGCGTGGGCAAAAACTTAGCTCGTGGTGCGACAGCACGGCCCAGAAGACCAGCGCAGTCTAGTGCACAAAACGCTCAGCACCGGCGGCCTAGTGCGCAACGCGCGGCCCAGCTCGCGCAGCGCATCGAAGCGCCGGCCTATCAGCGCATCAGCGGCCCGTGGCCCAGCTTACACGCGCGACGCTACAGCGGCGTGGCCCAGCGGAAAGCGAGCCCAGGCGGCAATGGCCGGGCTGCCAATTCGGCCCCGCGAAGGCGAAGCGACGACGCATCACGGTCGTCCGTCGCAATCCGATGGCTGAAGTTCACCCCGCTTGGCATTAAAGCGCCGAAATCGGTGGGGGGAGGAAACCCTAATCCTCATTTCATCCTCCCCCGCACCGCAGCTCAGTAGCAGCAGCAGCCACTCAGCGGCCGGCCGGCGACACGTAGCGACAGCGTGCCGCCCTTCTTCCTCAGCTCCGGCCGGCCGTCGCTCTCTCCTCCCTCCTTCTTAGCTTAGCCCAAACTTTCGGCGGGAGAGAGAGAGAGAGGGAGAGAGAGCCGACCGCGTGGCAAGCCACGACTTGAGCTCGCGCGCGCGTGCGCTCATGGTGACGCGACGGCGGTAGAGCGGCGGGGCTGTCGTGGGGGCCCTCACCGGCGCACGCGCTCCTCTCGTGGTGAGCGTGCGGCCGTCGAGGGTTCCCAAGGCGGCCCCCTGATGCTCTTGACCGGCAGCGACCGGATCTGACGGCGCGCGTGGGTGCTGGCCAAACTGATGGCCAGATCTACTCGCGCGCGGCCGTGCTAGCCAATTCTTATGGCTAACGGCCCAGGTATGGCGTACTTAGCTTAGGGTTAGGGTTAGGATTTGCGGATTTGTGTGCGTGTGTGCTTGAGTTCGATTCAGTGTTTTCTCAATCTCTTTCTTACGTTCTTAACTAATCCAAAAACCCTAACTTAATGGATCTAAAACTTAAGCATGATAATCACTTAGTAAAGTTGCTAACCTTATAGATCTAAGCATGTGATTTGCTGACTAACTAAAACTTGACGAAAACTGATAGATCTAGTAGTTAATCTCACAGACTTAATTAAAACTTAACTAAAACATGAACTAGATCTAGCCATCACTTCGTGTTTAACTTAAACCGAACCAAGATGAATCTAGGAGACTAGATCTAGGCTAACTGATACCAATTGTTAGATCAAATCGATATATATTAGCTTAGAATAAACTTAACAGGATCATCTAGTCTAACAAGATCACACCTAACTTAATCTAAAGCGGATAAACATGAGATAGTTCGGCTTATACCGGTGGCGGTGGCGTCCATCGTCGCCGGTCAAGCGGTCACGAAGTCGATGGCGAGGGCACTGTCGGGGATGTAGCGTAGTTGTTCCTTGAGCGACTTCTCGGGGTAGCGGCGGCCTTCGGGTCTCCACTGGCACTGCCCCGGGCGTGGTACTCGAGCTTCCGAGCCTTCCAGCGTGCTTAGAGATCGGTAGGGTGGTTTAGGCTTTGGTAAACCTTGGATTGCGTGTGTAGAACCTTGTGGGGTTGACCCTCTAATTATAGGTCGCGCTGCAGGCTTGGGGTCAAGCTCAATAGGCTTAGGTTTCGCCTTTCCATCACGGCGAAGTCTTTCTCGGGGATAGACTCTGAGTCCGGGATTAGGGGTAATGAAAATCCCCTCCAACTCACGTTAGTTTATTGCTGACCGAGGTCAAACTAAAATATCCAACACCGTGTACTACGCTGCCCTCACACGGCGGACGCCTCTCCTACACGCGGATGTTTGCAGACATACAGCTTCGTGGCTATGCTCATCCCTAGCTTGGTAGCGCATACAGCTCGCCAGTAATGTAAACGCGGCAACAGCAGCTTCGTATACACCAACGTAACGACCTCGAAGTCAGCAGCTCAGCAATGGCGGCTTCATGGTGTACAGCGCGGCAGCCAGAGACTTACGTGTATATTCTTTTTTTGTTTATATGTGTTTTTAAATTTCAGACCGGGATCTTCTTTGCATAACTTGTGTGTTAGTACAGATAAGAGCAATTCAGTTTATTAGTTCCTTTTAACTGTATTATACGATATATTAGAGTTATGAGTTTGTCAATGTACTATATTTTTCATCCTTGCAAAAAAAAATACTATATTTTTCTGAGAGGAAGCTTAATGGATTTTAACATTTAACATGATATCTGGATTCTGGAGTGGTAATTCTGAAGACATTTGCCGCATTTCAATGTTGCAAAAGGCATACCTACTTGAGGGTTAGAAAGTAAATACGATAAAGTAAATACTGTACGGTTTAGTTTATATGACAAAGTTTTAGCCCGTTTTACTGTGCAGTTTAGTTTATACGACAAAGTAAATACTGTGCGGTTTAGTTTATACGACAAAGTTGCAAAAGGCATACCTACTTAGAGTTCTTTTTAGCCCGTTTTAGTTTATACCACAAAGTAAATATTGTGCGGTTCTTCTCTAGTTTTCGTTATATGGACAATTTCTTTTTCTTCTTAATTAAAAACGTGTTACATATGTTCTCAATGAAATTATGCTTTAAGGACAGTCCCAACCATTCATATAAGATAGTTTCCATAGTATTAATTGAGCTGCCACATAGGACCATTTGCTTACGTGGCACTGTATTAAAGAGAGAAGAGAAAGAGGAAGAAATTGTCTCATGCAAGACTCAGTTTCAAAACGAGAACCTATGCATTAGAAGGTTGAGAAGTATAGTTTCTAATGTAGTGTCTTGTCGACATGGTATCATAGACACTACTCATGAATATTTTGGGTTAGGACTGTCCTAATGTACTATATAGGTTACTTCTCATTGTTCAAAACATATATTCATATTATATAAAAAAAGTTCATGAGTGTTTAATAAGTATGTAAAAAGAAAAAAAGTAAAACAAAATGGAGATTTGAAGTACTATTCCATCGTTGGTAATAGTGGCTAAATCATCTTTTTTTCCATGCTAAAGCACATATATTTAAGGTAAATTTTGCTATAGGACACTCTGATTTCATTGTATATACCGTTTCACACTGAAAATGACAAAATTAGTTACACGATACTAGACGGTGTCCTAAACCTGGTGTCGTAGGGCAGTTGGATTCTTTGCTGGACACTATCTGGTGTCCTATGGCCAATTTTACCTTTTTAGTGTGAAGTAACCAATTTCATGAGATCACAATATGTTGTGGCTAATTTTTCTAAATTAAATCATTCTTCTCCTCGGTTTTATCATTTTACCAATAACTCCTTGTGTTCGCAAAAAATGTTAAATTAAAGAGCATATGAACTCATCATGCCTTGCAATTTCGCAAGGGCAGACCAAAATGGAAAGGAAAAAAATCACACTCACAGAGTTGACCACAAATTGCATTGGATTCTATCCTTTTTTCCGGAGCATAATTGGATTGGATGCACCCAACAATGGTGGTGTGCAGGTCCTGTGGTACCTGCAGCCAAGTGGCTATTTTCGCTTTCCTAGGGGTGTAAATCGATTTTTAATTAGTTGGTTGGACTCGATTGGTGAACGGCAGTGTGTATCGAGTATCGCAGGTTGCTCTCCAAAACATGTAGTACTTGTGCATACGTCTTGCTCTCCGATGAAGATTTTTAATTAGCGCTCTCACGCGCGCGGCGTTGTGTTTTTCATGTACCTATCGCTTGTACGTCGTGTTTCTCGTGTACCCATCCCTTCTGCGTCGTGTTTCTCATGTAAAGAGGTACTCTTGCCTTCCGATTTTGTAACTCTCCAATATATAATATACTATCTCTGTTTTGCGAGATATCTGAAACGTCGTGATCTCTTTGAAAATTCGGTAATGCTTCTATTAAGAACGTCGGATAGATGGGACGCGACATCCTACTATTTTATCTTTCTCCCTGCCTTTCCATCGAACTACGCCGCGGCGCCGCCCTGCTCCTCTGCATGCGCTGCTGCCGGTGCGCGCCTCCGCCCCTCCGCACTCCTCTTCGCGCACGCCGCTGCCGTCCCGCTCCCCGCTCCTGTGCGCGCGCTGCCATCGCCTCGCCTCGCTCCTCTCCGCGCCGCCGCCACTGCCGCCTCCCTTCCACACAGCGTTGCCACTGCCGCCTCCCCTCCCTGCACCGCCGCCGCTTATCCCTCCCCGCTCCTCCTCATGCTGTCGCCGTTGTCTTCCTCTGTGGGCCATTGCCGTTTCATCATGCCTCCGCTAATAAGGTAGGAGAAGCGTGGATTTTAGATGCTGCAATAAGAGAATTATGATGTTGCAATTTAGTTATTTATTGTTGCATTTGTAGATGTTGCATATGTTCCGCCATATGTGATGTTGCAATCATGATTTTGGTGATATTGCAATTATAATTTCGTGGTGTTGCATGAGGTGTTCTTGGATGTTTCAGTAACTGGATTTCAAAGTCCTTGTTCTTTCTAGAGAAAATGGGATTTGAGTCGGTTGTTCTATGAAACATCACCGTTTGTTGTAGCGGATTTATTTTTTATGAGAATCCAATGAGATCTGATGCTGTTATTTTTTCTAATATATTTGATGTCGTAAAAGATAACTTTTTATGTTGCAACTTTTGATTTCTTACGTTGCAACAGACCGTCCGATGGAATTTTTCCATTGGACGTCCGGACGCTAGCAGGACCGTTGAAAATTTTGTCTTGGAGATCCTATAGTAGGAGGTTGTTTGCCTGGAAGTTTAGTTTTCATCATGATGGCCCTTTCTTGCGTCGACCTGGAGTGTGGTTGCAGACAGCTAAACAGATACAATGGGTTATCTGTTTAGCTGTCTATAAGATAATTAATTTATTATTTGTTACATAAATCATGGTGATCTTGTACATAATTTGATCTTTGTATCCATTTGTTTGCTCTGTTATCCATTTTGCCTCATTCCAGACAGCGTACCATGCATCCATCAACACAAAACGACCCAACTTGAGAATTTTGTTGTCTTCTATATAGAATCCATGTGCCTTATCAATCCACATTTGATCATTATGACCACTTGTGTAAATCCTTCGAGCCTTCACCCAAGCACTATGGAATATGTCAGTCCATTTATTGATCTTATGAAAACGATCTTTTGCTTGCTTCGCATTTCTTCTCCTGTGACTTGGTGTAGTTTCATTGTAGGTATTAGAAATATCGTTCCAATACTGCTCATTCTTCCTATCTGCACCGATAGTTGGGTTTGTTGAATTGTGTAGCCAAGAGCTCATCTGTAGTAGTATCCATTATATTTTATCTTGTTAATATTTAATACATTGAGAATATATTAACTAAGTAAACTGAAAACACAAAGAAATTTCCCTACCACTCACCATGCTGACATCTTATTTTTGACTCCAAAGAATTCTCTTCTCAGTCCTAGGTAACTCATCTTCACTGTCAACATTAACATACTGATTATCTTCCATTTATGCATGAGGAGTGGATATTTCTTCTTCTGATGTATCTTCCATAGATTGTGGCGCCTTGAATGGGGCAAAGTGAGAAAGTCCGCCGGTAAGATGAAAATTCTGAGACAAATGAGGCTGGATAAAGTTGGTGAAGCCACCATGAGGTGTTGGATTTGTATCCCTGCAAAAGAGTAGTGTCTAATCTATAAATTGCACTATATGTTGGATATAATATATTATAGATTCACATTTCAGCCACTTTAGTGACAGAACATAAAGTAAAAAAACTTGCTGAACATATAACTCTAAGTAAAAAACCTGCAGCATATGTATCCAATTCAAGCAATAGCAGTTTTAGAAATCAAGTTTTTTGTTCTAACCAACAAGTATTCATGTTTAAATAAAACTTGTAGCCATATTTGTCATATGTATCCAGTCACAAAAACTAGTCCGCTGTTGATGGGTGCAAATAAAACTTTTTGATGGCTGTCGATGGGTGCAGAAAGCACTAGCAGCATATCCCACCAGGTAGTCATATTCTGAATATGGAAAATTTTTTGTCACTGTATACATATGTTCATATGTGATAAACTACCAAAGTACCAAACTATTGATCTGTCATTGTATACATATGTAACAGTTGAAATATACTATTGATCTGTAGTAAGTGCTGCCATTCAAGCTTGTCTTGAGAACATTCTTCACATGCCACATGTTTCTTTAGCATCAGCACATTTTGATTGTTATCCAAAAGAAGAAGCAACACAATACTAGGATACACCACATATAGCTTTTTCGATTCATGTCAATCAGATTTTGCAAATGATTGAAAAGAACTGAAGAAATGAAAATGCTATGGTCATATTCTGAAGATGCAAATTCAACTATTGGACAGCCAACAAGCATTGCAAAAATTTGGGCACACTGACAGCAACTCAAGATTAGCATTGCAGAAACTAATTTCCTCTTTTCATCTCAGTTATAGCCACTGCACGCATGTGCCATCTAGAAAAATCATTCATGTAGCAATGCGCTAACCTACTGTAATCATTGAACAATATGGAAAATATTTTGAAGCGAAACACTACCTGGTTGCAGGATCTGAAGACTGAGGTAGCACCCATGGTTGGGACATGGGGCTATGTCCAGCGCCACCAAAAAAGCTGCCGGGGTTGTTGAAGAAGCAGCTCCCGTCCGTGAAGGAGGTCGGTGAAGCAGCTGCCCTGTATCCACCCGCCATGTTCTGCTCCGGCACAATTGCGGCACAGCCTGAACTCCTGAGCTCTGGTGCCTTCCGCATCTGCGCCACCGCCGATGATTTCCGCGCCACCACCGCCTCCGTCGCTGAAACCTTCCACGTTTGCGCCGCAGAGGCCCTCCGTTCCCGACTTGACTCTGCTTTGAGCAGTTCTCGCGCCGCCGCCGCTGCCTGCTTCTCCTGCTGCCGCAGGGTGGCCACCGGTGGTAGCTAGGGTTACGAATTGGATGGGGTATTTGAGGGGAAAAGGCTGCTTGGAGTGGGATGCGGGGAAGAATGGCGTGCAGTTTTGCCACCAAAGTGAAAGGCATCCCGTGCGCGCCACGCAGCCGATCCGCGCTGTCGTCGACGATCGGAACCGGATCGTACAACGCGCCCCATTACTCAGCGACTCACGTTGGAACATAAGCACTTGCCATCGCTGAACGAGACGCCGACGCTGCTCTCTTTCCTCATTTAATTGCTGCCACATCGGATGATTCTGCATCGGTGTATGTGAGTCGACGGGTGCCATCTGTGCGTTGTACTTGCCCTAAGCGTCCTCCTAGATGGCATTCATTGCTCGTGCAGGTGGATTGTAGTTGCGATTAAGATTGACTCAGCGTGGTTTCTACGTCACAGATATCGACGAACTCTGATTTCGACCTGGACGATTTTTCTGACATCAAAAGTTTCTAAATAGACAGGCGATGTGAAGGGTTGTTGCTTTATAAAGACAAAACAAGTTTGAAGTTTCTAAATAGACAGGCGATGTGAAGGGTTGTTGCTTTATAAAGACAAAACAAGTTTGAAGTAAGGATAGAGAATGTTTGAAACTTACTCTTTCTAACATTTTTTTAGTCTTTTTTCTTTCTATCTTGTCTTTTAGCATTTTCATGTTGAGATTTAGAGTCAAAAACTATTGTAATCTTTGGCCGTTTATATCTATTCATGAAGGAAAAAGTCCAAATCAATACCCTATACTATCAACAAAGTTTGAATAACCCCTTCAACAATTTTTGTGTTCATTTAACCCCTTTGTTTTACAAAACCATATCACTATCAACCTTTAGTCACTACTCAATTCTGGTTTTGCTGACTGGACGGTTGTTTGCTGAATAATGATTCCACGTGGGTATCATGGCACCAGTATTTTAGCCCATAAACCCCGTCTAAGTCGACCCAAGTCTTCATCGCATCCCTCGAGCCACCCCACATTCTTTGTCAGTTCGTCATCGTCTCCGGCTCCCATCTCGGCACTGCCAGAGGATCAAGCGAGGGGATGATCGCGGGGTTGGAGAATTAATTGGAGATGATGGCGTCAACCAGGTGCAATCCCCCTCTCTGTAGTTTGTTAGAATCTATGATGAGTGATTTAGGTTTGGTGGCTGGTTGTAGTGGCTCTCTGAACTCTGCACCTGCTGATTTCATTTCAGAAGCTGCAGCCGTGCACCAACCAGAACAGCATGAGCTACCACTACAGCTCGCAGGAGGACAACATGCCCGGCTTCTACATAAAGCTGCGTACATCTTGTTCTGTTAGGGCGTCACAGCTCACCATGCAGTGCTCTTGTACACAGTCCCATCGCAATTCCTCGCCATGCCATTGGTAAATCTTGTATCGTCCACCCCTAATCGAATCAAAATCCACATAACAGACAGCGCCATATCAAAATTGATATAAACAAGAGACAAATAAATACTCGAATTGACCAAAATAGAAACAATAAATCACTCTAGGATATCTGTCGGCCAGTGTTCATTGCAAAATGGCAAACGAGGTGGTGATGGATTCCCATCCGCAACTCTGG
Organism: Echinochloa phyllopogon; assembly: GCA_033239725.1. Taxonomy (NCBI): domain Eukaryota; kingdom Viridiplantae; phylum Streptophyta; class Magnoliopsida; order Poales; family Poaceae; genus Echinochloa; species Echinochloa phyllopogon. The sequence continues at coordinate 11,971,262 of BTCW01000015.1, read as the reverse complement.
CCGATCCCATCGGCGGTGACGACCTGACAACACCATTCCGCGGCAGCGACAATCCAACAGAACCATTCGCCGGTTGCTACTTCAAACTTGAGAGGCTGAGCGAGAACTTGGAGACGCGGCGAGTACAGTGGAAGGCGGCGACGATGCGTGGCACCGGCCACGCTGCCGCCATGGGGAACGGCAAGCAGCGAGACCTACGGTTCCAAGACGAAGACCCCCACGAAAGGGTTCTCTGGGCCTCAAAACTGGTTGCTGCGCTGGATAGCCCACGTTTGCATCTGAGTCATCAAAACAACCATTCATTCACCAGAACCAGATTTCCTTGGTGACTAAAGGTTAATAGTGATATGGTTTTGGAAAATAAAGGGGTTAAATGAACATAAAAATTGTTGAAGGGGTTATTCAGACTTTGTTGATAGTATAAGGTAGTGATTTGAACTTTTTTCATTTATGAATATAGAGGCTGGACATCCATTATCTAAAAAGAAAATCTTTATTTTAAGTTACCATTCGTTGTTGATTATTCATGTTATTTAAAAAATTATACAACTACATATCATTTATTTTATTTGTAACTTATTTTAAAACTTTTTTAAATATGACTATTTTTTCCTTATATTTAAACTAAAGTTTTTAGTAAGATCAGCAAAAGTATCTGGAACACAGAAAATACATGGATTAGGCACACTGTTCATTTTCCGACGCATGATCGGGTCAACAATTCATGTTTTGGTTTGTATAAGTACCTCGTGCAGTCGTACGTGTACCCATCCCAATACGTACTGCTGGTCAGTACTACGTACACTACTTGTATATATATAAGTAGCTCGCAGCCTACCTAGGAGGATATATACGAGCAAGTTCGTTTCCACACTTCCAGCATTTCAGCGGCGAAGAAGATATGAAGATCACCGTGGAGTCGTCCAAGGTGGTCAAGCCCGCCTACGGCGGCGGCGACGCTCCGGCCACCACCTTCATCCCGCTCACCGTGTTCGACCTCATCAGCTTCGACGAGTACATGTTCGGCATCCACGCCTTCCACCCGCCGTCCCCGCCGACCGCCGCCCTCGAGGCCGGCCTCGCCACGGCGCTCGCCGACTACCGCGAGTGGGCCGGCCGCCTCCGCGTCGACCCCTCCACCGCCCGCCGCGGAATCCTCCTCAACGACGCCGGCGTCCGGTTCGTCGAGGCCGCGGCCGACGCCGCGCTCGACGGCGCCGCGCCGCTGCAGCCCACGCCCGAGGTCCGGCGCTTCCACCCGCGCGCCGATGGCGGCTGCGACGGCGAGTTGATGCTGGTCCAGGTCACCAGGTTCCCGTGCGGCTCCCTCGTCGTCGGCCACGCCATGCACCACGCCGTCGGCGACGGCTTCGCCATCGCCCAGTTCCTCGTGGCGTGGGGCCAGGCCACCCGCGGCGTCGCCATCGACCCCGCCCCCGTGCACGACCGGGCGTCCCTGTTCGTGCCCCGCCACCCGCCGCGCGTCGAGTTCGAGCACCGCGGCGCCGAGTTCATCAAGCCGCCGCACGACAAGACGAAGAAGAAGACGGAGAGCGCGCGGCCCGTCAGCGGCGCCGGCAGCGATGACGACGAGGTGGTGATCGAGCAGGTGCGCTTCAGCCGCGAGTTCATCGCGGAGCTCAAGTCCCGGGCGTCATCCGCTGGCGCGCCCGGCGGCCGCCCCTACAGCACAGCGCAGTGCCTGGCGGCGCACCTGTGGCGGTGCGCGACGAGGGCGCGCGGGGGCCACGCCGGCGCCGGCGACGCCACGACGACGACGACCCTGCACCTCGCCGTGAACGGGAGGGCGCGGATGCGCGGCCCGGGCGGGGTGCCGGAAGGGTACACGGGCAACGCCGTGCTGTGGGCGCACCCGTCCGCCACGGCGCGTGACCTGGTGGCGTGGTCGCTCGGCCGCGCGGCGGATCTCGTCCGCGGGGCGGCGGCCGGCGTGGACGACGCCTACTTCCGGTCGTTCATCGACTTCGCGAGCTCGGGGGCGGTGGAGGAGGAGGGGCTGGTGCCGCCGCTGGCAGACCCGGAGGCCGCGCTGGGCGCCGACGTGGCGGTGTACTGCCTGCTGCGGGTGCCGTTCTACGGCGTGGACTTCGGCGGCGGGCGGCAGTTCTTATACACGCCGGGGTACTACCCGGCCGAGGGCGTCGTGTACATCCTGCCGCCGTCGCCGCTGGGCGACGGGAGCGTGGAGGCGCACGTGTCGCTCTTCCGCCGCGCCATGGAGACCTTCAAGAGCTGCTGCTTCTCCGTGGGAGACGGAGACTCAGGGCCGAACTAGTTACTCTACAGTATTCAGTGAATAAATAATAGAGTAAAATGCGTAGCTGCTCAGTAAAATTGTATTAAGGTGTCATTCTAAACTTTCAAAATATATTTTTATTTCACTCAACTTATTCTGACGTGTCACGTGGGTCCCTAAAGTATAATTTTTTATCCTCAAACTTGTACAGATGTGTGATCCATGTCCATAACTCCTAAAAATATATTTTCATAAAATCGCCATGAATTTCATCACGAGTCCAAATACGTGAGAATATGAATACTTCACCTTATTCTTGCGCTAATTTCTCTCTTTTCCACCGCAATCTGAAAGTTTAGGGATCCGGATCACACGTTGGGATAAGTTTGAGGATATAAAAATAAATTTTAAAAAAATTAGGACCTACACGACATATGTAGAAAAGTTCGGTGATCTAAAAATATATTTTAAGAATTTAATGATCTAAATAACACTATATATGATAAGTTAAAAGACCATTAGTATATTTTACTCTAAATAATATACCGAAGTTATGCGCATGATGGCAACAGCATCATGTCATTCTATCATTGCACGTGTTATTCATTATTCAACGAGTTGATCTGTGCGTGGGAGGTGGAGTGTGTACTAGGTAGCTGGCAGATATGGAAGCGCAACGCACAAGCATGTGGTGATAGTTTGATTTTATTGGTTCCTAGCATTTACTTATGAAAATATTCAAAATTCATTTGTGTCTCAAAATTGAATCAGTTGATTATAAACGATAACATCCGCTTCAACTTATCTCTACTTTTAATACTAAAACAAAAATTAATTCAGCGGTATGCCATAATTTTATAAAAAAACATAATATTTATATAAATAAACCAACCATCCTTTAGTATGCTGTATTTTTTTAAAAAAACATATGGTGCATCATCTACCAACACACAATATCTTATCTCCTCTCACCGTTCCGCGGTATTGCAAGCGTTCCTTCATCTTTTCACGTTGCCCATCCTGTTGTCCCGCCGCAGTACCTTAGCTCCATTATGTTTTACTTTTCTTCCTTTTCACATATTTCTGAGTCTTTCGTATATAAGAAAAAAGATGATTAATGAGCCTCTGTTTTGAGAGATGAGGTATAGTATAGTAGTACCATAAAGCAAACCGGGTTTAGCTCGGTTGGTGCGACTCCCAGGTGTGCTTGTAGGAGTGTTTAGGAATAGCTAAGATTTCTAACTGAATTAGCTAGGTACGCCTTTTGCAACTTTATTTGATAAGCGATAAATGTCTTTCAAATTACTACTCCATATAGCATGTTACATATTAAAATCTATTAAGCTGCCTCTCAAAAATATAGCACATTAACAAACTGATAACTCTAATCTCTCGTATAATGCAGTTAAAAAGGAACTAATAAACTAAACTGCTCCGTGCTCCTATCTGTCCTAACACACAGGCAATGCAAGGAAGATCTCGGTCTGAATTCTCAATACATACTCCCTCCGTATCACAATTAGATGACGTTTTGAACAAGATTTGGGTCAAACCTTGGGAATATAAATCATGAATAACTTTTAAGCCGTTGAGTTTAGAAATGTGAAAATCATATCAATAGATTTGTCTTGAAAATTACTTTCATAAAAGTATACATATATAACTTTCTAATAAATATTTTCTGTAGAAAAAATGAGTCAAAATTATGCTTTGGAGACCGTGTTGCTGTCCTAAACGTCATCTAATTGTGATACGGAGGGAGTATTAACAATCTTCAGAAGAATTCTGAAGAAAAATAAACGTATCTATGGCTGCCGCGCGCTGTACACCAATGAAGCCGCCATTGCTGAACTCCTGACTTCGAGGTTGTTGCCTGTTGGTGTATACGAAGCGCCGCAGCCTTCCGTACGAGTTGGAGTCGTTGCGGCCGAGGTGTAGGTGCTACTACCAAGCTAGGGATGACATAGCCACGAAGCATATGCTAGTTTGGACTTTGTATGTGTCTGCAAGCGCCCGCGTGTATAGCCATTAGCCGGCGCAGAGTTAGGCGGCCGCCATGCAGTGTGCGGGCGGCGTAGTCCAAGTCCACGGCACCATCGTCACTCGTCGGTTTTGCTTTTCGTTTGTTCGAGGGAAATATATATATATATATATATATATATATATATATATATATATATATATATGTGCATTCTGCATGCGGAGTCGCAGCGGCACTACACGATACACGAGCGCTCAAACAAACACGGTGCCCTGCGGCCAACTGTTCTGGTTGAAAGATAGATTTTGCTGCAGTCAACTCAGTGAATGAAATTCTTGAAACTGGATGGATGCCGTGCAAAATTAATTCCAATCTAGGCAACCTTATGGCCACTTCACAAAGTTTTCTTTTGGTTGCTATTAAACAATAGGGTAAGCATTAGAAATATTTTAAAACGAAAACATATGGACCTACCCTCGTATAATTGTGTGCATTACTTGAATGCAGTTCAAGAGACTCTACAACACCTGTTCTGAGGCTGCGGGTTTGCAAGAAACTGTTGGACCTTGCTTCATCTTGATGTGCCACCATCCACTCATAGAACAATGGCTAGACTCACATCATACAACTACTCCACCCTAACCTCTTCTGTAACTATTTTATGCTTTACTTCTCTTAATATATAACCAGCAGGGGAAATCCCTCTTGTTTCCAAAAAAAAAAACTTATGGCCACTTCGCAAGTGTGGGCCTGCGATATTTCTTCTCGGCTTGTGCCGTGCAGGGAGGGAGGAGTTTGTTCCTCAAATTGATGGCGGGCCATTCACCTTCTCTGGTCTCTAGGCCTCCATATTCTTCACCTACTCTGGTCTCTAGGCCAATTGGCTGCTTCGATCGTATTGGGGGAGTGTAAGTGATAAATTCAATGTGATTATTTTTCTTCATACTTCTCCATTCGTGGTCAGCAAGGTTTTATCTTCCAAATACAATCGCCTCAGAAAGATCATGACTCTTGGTTTCTAATACTTCTCTTTTATTTCCACCATCTACATACTATATGAAGTTCTCCAAACAAAACCCATTGGGAAAAAAACATGAGCGGTGAATATTTTTCTGTAAGAAGTGTACATATTCTTCTTACAAGATGTTATTAAACACCTCTCATTCATGAGAATGTGGAGGCAACATTCCTTTATAAGACCTGCTGAACCCAATATTTTCTTCTTGCGCACAAATTCTTTTCATAAGACAAGCGATTAAGCAATTTTTTACATTACAAGGAAAAAATGAGGATGTAACATCTTTCTCATAATATCTGTTGAACTCAACATTCTTTTTGGAAATATCAAATCCTTTTTACTGTACGGGGCATGTAAGTGTTAGAAAATAGGGGCCGCGATTTGATGAAAAAGGACAAAAAGAACACATGAATAGTGGCCACCGGCTAGCCGCAGTCCAGTCCAGGCCGACGTGGCCCACGGGAAATGATTTCCCACAGAACGCTGAAGCTTTCGCTAAAAAAAAAGAAGACAACAAAGAAAACGAAAGAACTACAATCACGGATGCAATTGGTACCTAATGGTATTTTTAGCTAATTAATCATGTGAAATGCTATTTTAGTTTATTTAAATCTTCTATATTAATTGCATTGCATCATTCTAATTTTATTTAGCAAATTTTAGAACTACAAAGGATCCAATTCAAATGGAACTTATCCAAAATCACTGGAATTGGAAACAAGGTTCGCTAAGAAAAAGGAGAACTAAGAAGCCCACCGCAAATGGAAAGAAAAAACAAAGAAACCCACCATCATAAAAGGAAAAGGGTCCGGATGCGAATAGATCATGTGGTGAAAGAAGAGTGGGGGATGCCCGGTCGCTCTCGAGAGCGAGAGCGACGGGGGCGGAACCCTAGTGCCACCACCATCACCCCAGGCCCCTCCGCGCCCATCTCCTGTCTCACCGCCGCTCGAGCGAGCCGCCGGCGCTGCCGTGGATCCGCAATGACGATGGCGGCGGGGCCTCTCTCCCCCCCTTTCTCCCCCCCCCCTTTTCCCCTCCGTCGGGCCCCCCTGCTCCCGGGTCGGCGTGGCTCTTGGGGTTCACCGTCGGCGTCGTCTGGCTGTCGCGGGTGGCCGGATCCGGTGGGATAACCCCTGGATCTGGTGCGTCGGGCGTTCATTCGGCGGTCGGCCATTCCGGTGTCATGCCGTCGGCTTCAGGCCCGGTCACGGCCTTGGGGCGGCTCCTTGCACACCGATGGCGCGGTGGCGCCGGGTCCTATCATGGGCGGCCGGATCCGGTGGGGGATCCCTGGATGTGGCGCGTCGAGCGCCCGTTCGGCGGTCGGCCGTCCGTGCCGTATCGTCGGCTCCGGGCCCGGTGACGGCCGGGGGCGACTCCGGTTCTGTGTAGGTGATGTCCGGGGGAGCGGGCCATTGCAGGCGTGGTGGTAGCATCGGGGCTATCGTGGCGATGGCCTGGTGTCGGAGCTGCGGCTTGCGCGACGGGCTGCTCCGGTCGGGGGTTGGGTTGGGCTTCTCCTAGGCGGTGGCGGCGTCTAGGGTGGGGCCGACCCTCACCTTGGCTCCGACCCCGCCCCTTCCCTTTGCGCCGCTGGCCTGGGTCGAGGGGGGTGAGGTAGGAGGCGGTCGGGCCCTTGCTCCTTGGTGGGTGGGGTCGTCCATGGCGCCATCCTCTCCGGTGGTTCTGCTCAAGGTGGTGCCCTCTCGGTTTTGTCCCCGATGCTCCCCCGACTCCGTATTGCAGGGTTCATGGTCCTAGCTCAACTGGTACCTCGCGGTGGAGTTCCATTTGGGGGATGACACTGGGAGCAGGTGCTTCGCTGTCCGCTCGGTGTCGTCCCCAATCGAGGGAGGCGAGCTCGGGGTCTTTGGCAAGCTTCGGTTCCGCCGATTTTGGTGGAGTGGGTTGCGGTTCTAGTTTCTATGGGGCCTTGCAGGATCGAGTTTGACGGTGGCGAGGTTGGATTCAGTCGGCAACAGTAGTATTTGGGCAGGTTCCGCTGGTTCCTTGGGTAGTGACACTACAAGAAATGTGTTAATCTATGACATTTTTCCATGACATTTAAAAAAAGTCATAGTGGCGCACCATCTGTGACGATTCTCTAGTTTTCGTCATAGATTCACAGCAGTGGGTATTAGCCCCAAAATATAGTGACGCTTTATCGTTTTCGTCATAATCTGACCCATAACACAATAACGTTTTAGCAAATCATCACAGCCAATAAATTAAAAATCACCATAATCCTTATGGTCTTTCCTATCAAGTATGCCCCGAAAATTTTATATACAGGTCAAAAAATGGAAAAAGATTGGCAATTATTCGTTGGTAATTTGGAGATGGAATGTTGAATTATCACTAGCAAACAATTTAATTCTTTGTCTATGTCAGAAACATGGGCTACAATGGAACATAAGAGTCAAAATACAATTTTTATGCAGATTTTTTTAATCTTATTAGAGGTACACATAGTTCAATTTTTGAATTACTTTCAATAAATACATAGAAATTCGTTTAAACTACTTAAATAGAAAATCACTTTAAAAATTATTGAAACTCATACACAATAAATTATATGTAGTCTATTACATTTAAAAAATTATTGGCCGACGGGATCGCGTGTGCGCGGCGAAGAAGAAGAACAGGGGATGAGGGGTTTGACCCGTGGTCAAACCATGTTTGACTAGATTTAGCTCAAAAATTTTCTAAACAACTCGAAATTTGGTCAGTACAAAAGTTTCTTAGATTCAAAAGTTCTACAACTTTCATATTGGATGATTTTTTATTTGAGCACTAGTTTAGACAGAACAAGATGGATCTTTAAAAGTCATTTATTCAAACTTTTATTTCAAAATTCAAATTGGAATTTCTTAAGTTTTGGGCTCCTAGTTTTGAATTGTGATAACTATTTTGTGGGTCAGAACCATGATCATGATCACTTCCTCGAATCAATATTTGAAATTTGGTTTCGTAAATTTTTGTAGACATGGTCAAACATGGGTTTGACTTTGTCATAGCTTATGTTTAGTCTTTTGATTGTGCCCCTAAAGGTTTCTTGTTAAGGCCCTAAACATTGGTTTGTCATAATAAGGTTCTATCCAAGTTTTGAGTTCCATATGAGTTCGAAAATGTAACGTGCTACTTAAATCTCAAAGTTAGACTAGAGTTATAAGAAACTATGTGAGAGATGTATCCAATTGTGAACAATGTATGGTCTTACTTCACTAAAACTATCTATTTTTTTATGGCAAGCTTATGGACCAAAAGTATGTTGTCATATCAATTTATAGATTTTTTTGAGCAAATTTGGATAGTATTGTATTTATTGCGTGCTAATTTGGAGAAAGAAGTTTGAATTGTCCCTAGAAGACAGTTAAAATTTTCATGTATCTCTATGACATGGGATAGAATGGAACATATGAGCCTAATTTTAATTATTATGATTTTTTTGTTATCTTATTAGGTGCATATGTAGTTCAATTTGAAATTAATTTTGATAACTACATAGAAATTCATTTAACATATAGAAAATAGTAAATCAGTTCTAAAATTCTTTAAACTTCTAGAAGATACCTCATATGTAGTCTATTACATATAAAAAGTGAGTTGGTATATATAAGATAATTATTTTTATGTGCTACTTCACAATGGTGCAATAAAATGAAAAAAGAAAAAGAAAAGGAAGAGTAGAGACGAAATGAAATAAAGCCTGTTCCGGCCCGAATGGCCCAACTATATGTGGCCGTCCATCTTTGAGCCGATGGCTCCAATCGCGTGACCATGTTATAAAACCGGTTGGAACCCTAGCTCTTCCTCTGTTCCACTCTCTCCCTCCTAGTTCCTCGTGCTCCTTCGAGCCACCGCCGCAGCTTCCCTCCCCTTCACCTCACCGCCGCTTCGTCTGGCCTTTTCGCGCGACCGCCGCACCTTTGCCTCGCCGCCGCAGCTTCCCTCCCCTCCCCCTCGCCGCCGCTTCACACGGCCGCCGCGCCTCCGCCTCGCCACCGCTTCACGCGTCCTCCTCACGCGGCTGCCACAACTTCAAGCACCTCAACCTCGACTTCCAGCTGCAGGAGGGCGGCCGCAAGCTCAAGGTCGACACCTCCATCACCAATGGCAACATCGCCATCAAGAAGAAAGTGAACTCCCGTTGTCTGATATTCTTTCTTTTTCATTGCTGTGGTAGAGCAGATCTAGGGTTGTGAGGTGTTGTTCTTACTTGTTGGTTGGCCTTGCTGGCTGATTGGTTGGATGAGCTCATCCTGCATGGCAACAACATCGAGCTTGTGTGGTCAGAGTCTCAGATAACTGTGGATCCAGGTCGTGAGATGCTCCGATTTGGAACGCAGCACAGCAATCGGCCTCTGAGGCAGGCGGTCACACCACATTGAGGTAACCTGTTTGCAACTCCTCTCCGTTCTAACCTTGTCCCTTCTAATCAACCTGCACCTCCCTACATCTATGAGTTTTTTCATTTATGCGACTGTCTCCAATGTGTGATTGGATCTGCGCATGAGGGTTGCTTCAATTTGTTCACTAGTGACATTCACTTTCAACATTCATGCTTATAGCAATGTTAAATCTCAATCCAAAATTGCTAGGGTTATATTTCCATTAGTTAATTGCCAGTGTATATTTAAGCAACGACCAAAGAGCTTGCCTTCCTGCTCTACTCAAAATTCCCCTCAATGCTGAATATTTGTCCTAACTCATGGCTGTTCATAATCAACATTCACATATGTGAATAGTAGTCATGCACATCATGATGAGTTTGGAAGTGATTGTATGTTCTAGTAGCATTTGGTGAAGAGAATGGAAGAAAATTGAGTTGGAAAGATGCATGCATGTGCTTTGCTCTTGCAACTACGACCCTTCTAATTAATATTTTTGTACTACGTACTGCCTGGGTGAGATGCTAACATTGACATTGGTTATTTTTTGTTAATGTGGTTGAATGCTGAATCTGCTAATTAAATTTACATGATCCTGATGGTTCAGACAGTATACCTCTAACAATTGGTCTTACTGCCGGTACTGGTTTGGGAGTACTTGCCTATACAGAGATAGTAACACTTGCGTAGTGGAAAATCTAAAATGCATGGCCTCTCTAATCCTGGGCTTGCTCTTATCCTTTTCTTTTGGGCTAGTTAGATCCATGCCATTATAATTTTTACAGTTTGAAAATATGTCATCGGTGTCTCACTAACAGGTGTGGGCTACCTCAGTTACTGACAGTGACATTTTTCTGATTTTCAAAAATTATAATGGCACCAGAGGAATTAATCCTTTTCTTTTTGGGTTGACTCGTCCATGTCTCCAGGTTCCGTTTCTTTTCAGGTTCCTTGCTATCAGATGTAACACGCTTACCGGATACAAGCCCACAGTGAGTCCCTCTTCTGTTTTTATAATGCAAAAAATAAGAGGTTGGTCTGTCTTATTGTCCTAACATGCATGTGATTGTTTGGAACATATCTATATATCGTACATGGAGCTATTTTAGGGTGGGTTTAGTTCTCCCGAATTCCAAACAAAAAAGTCACATCCACATCACATCGAAACATTAAATATAGCCAATGAAGCATGCATGGAACACTAAACGTGGGTAAAAAAAACTAATTGCATAGTTTTGATGTACACGACGAAACGAATCTTTTGAGCCTAGTTAGGTCATGGTAGGACAATATTTACCACAAACAAATGAAAAGTGCTACAATGCGCTATAGTGTCCGATGTAACTTTTCTACCAACTTTTCGCGGGAACTAAATACACCCTTATTGTCCTAGCATGGTAAAATGAACTAGTTGAATTTGTTGTTTAACATATCTCTTAATTTTACCTACTAAACCAATGCTACTATCTAAAGAATATCATTATTTGACTGAAATTGTCTATTACTGAATTAACTCAGTCTTAGTAGGCAATGGAAATTAGTTCACTTCTCTGATTGTTGGGTTAGGATTTATTACTTAATGCTTGTGTGGTTGGTTCTAGCAGTAAATGGTATCTGGCATTTTGGTTGCTTGTTTGTGCTGATGGATATTTTATTTTAGTTGCAGATTATTGACGAGAAGGTCCAGTGGATGCAAAATGAAAACATGAGTGTAATTAGTTATTTCGATGTGCCTTTAAATATAAAACATGAGTGTAATTAGTTATTTCGACGTGCCTTTGAATATAACCTGAGATGTTGATTCTAATATATATTGTAATTCTCTTATGTACGATGTAATTTTGATACATGGGCTGAAAAATTGGTATGTATTTTGGGTTGTAATGGCTGATATGTCTTTTGGGTGACATAGGCTAAGCCCATTACAAAACGGGCTTGCAATTGAGAAGCCATATCAGCTTCCACGCTGGCTGACACGTCAGCGTCTATTGTGAACACCACGTCATCGCTATGTCTGGCCACATCATTGACATGTCAGTGGCCACTTCATTGCCATATCAGTGGCCACGTCATCCTTTCCATCCACGTCATTGCCATATCAGCAGCCACGTCATCGACCACATCATCCTCCATGTTAGCTAGTTGCGACGTGTCAACTGAATCCGTGACGTTTATTTTCTTCACAAGTAATGGGCTCGGGCTGGGTTCCATGGGCTTGAGTCTATTTTATGACGATGTCGAATCGTCATGGATTGAGTTAATCTGTGACGTTTTCATTAATATCGTCACGAGGTTGATCCGTGACGCTCAATACATGACGAAATTTGAGAATGTCACAATTACTGTTTTATGATGATTTTTCAGCGATCTGTGATGAAAGCTAACCGTCATATCCGTCTGCGAAAGCTTCGTCCGGGGGTGCTGGATTGGCGAGGATGTTTCCCTGTTAGGGGCATTGCCTCGGATCATTCCCTGTTAGGGGCGTTGCCTCGGATCATTCCCTTTGGCGGCCTGCGGTGGTCTTCGAGGTGAAAACCTGACACTGCGCCGACTTGGCGCCTTTGACTTTCTGAAGGCATTGTTGTGTTGCTCCTCCTTCGGCCGTGACGGTGGCACTTTTGACCCCGAGGCTGGCCCAATCTTGCAAGTTCTGTGATGGATTCATGGCGTTTTAGACCCTTTTCTTAGAGTAGCTCCGAGCTGTCTCTGGTGTGTCACCTAGAGGGCCCCGTTGCGGGTTTGTAAGTAGTTGGCGTCAAATTGGGACATATACTTCATCGTAAAATTTACTGATAATCTCAATATCCTTGCTTTATCTATAAAGCGGCCAAAATGGATTTTGGGAAAAGGGTCCGGATGCATGCACTCATACAAGAATAAACGGGCCGGGCATGTCCGGGCAAATTAGTGGGTCGAGACCACCACCAAGTAGCAAGCCCCAGAATTTTGACTTTTCTTTTTGTGTCTATTTTTGCTTACTTTCTACAAACATTAGATATCCTGTTTTGCGGCCTCCTGGAAACTCGGACATCCTTCTGGTTCATAGATGAAAAAATCTTGAAAAATAGAAAGAAAGTCCTATACGCCAATGTTTTGAAGTTTAAACCAAGATAAGTTGGCCAGAATTTAAGAAACCATTTCAAATTCGAAAGCAAGAAAACGGTTTGACGGTGGCAGTTCAGGAATGACTGTACAACCAGTTGTTCAGTTTTCCCTGTGAACGAACAAAACATCTGAAGCCGTAAACCAGAGAGCAGGCATGTTTGACAAAACAAAATTCTACACCGGAGAATTGAAAATAACCCCTCTTGCTCCCTCTTCCTCCTAAACTGGCGAAAAAAATGGTTCAGCACTGGTTCTTATCACCATCTATCTACACACCTCAAAACATGACGTTTGGGAGCTTATCACTTATTGTTCTGGCTGCAAATTTTCGCCCGTTTTGCCGGAAGAAGGGCAGGGGGAGGACGCCTGGTATTAAAATGACTGCAATAGACTGCTAGTACTCCACTGACGAATTCAATTTTGGCTTGCCAGGTCCTACTGTTCGGCAGCGATCGTCGCCGAGGACCGGGCAGGCCACGCGGGCGGCGCCGCCTGTTTGGGCGGTGGCGGAGACGGCGGTGGCTTCTGCGCTTGAGCTGCTGCCTCGAGCTCCGAGGTCAGCATGTCGAACATGACCTGGACGTCCTTGTACCCGCAGGTCTGCACGTCATCGTGGAGCTTCAGGATGCCGCCCCTGCCTGCGTTCAGGTGAGAATCTTGTCAGAGGTATTGTTGTGAGAAAACGAAATCCTACAGACCATCAAGAACAAACAGGCTGCAAGGACTGTGATCTGTGAAGAGGCATTGTTTATACGCTTTATTAAAACTCAGGAGGGCGAAAGAAACAAAATTTCAAGAATCTACGAGGACAAGTATAATTACCAAGGGTGGTGTGTGTGGGGTGGTTACACTGCACGCAGATCCAGGGACACTGGGTCACGGCACCCGTAGGCACACACGTTAGTGATCTAAGTCACGGCAGGCAAAACGTCATAGGATCCCCGTTCGGAGTGTGGGGTATGTACCAATGCATTTGCTAGCTTTTGGGCCCAGACAAGCAGACACTGACTTCACTCTCTGGGCCAAGTTTGATGGAGATATAAAGCCCATGTACTATGTGTTTTGCTTTGGGCCCTTGGGATTGTGCTGCCCTTAAAAGTTGTAGTAACAGTCATAGCCAAACTTGTTGAACAAAATGTTGGTTACTAATTTGAGAATTGAGTTGATAAGTTAACTTTGCCAATTTGGTACTACATACAAAAATTAATGCATCTTTTAGGACTGTTGCAATTATATTTAGGTAATGTTTTTCCTAACAAGCGTACAATGCCCAAATTAGTTTATCTTCATATACAATGCCCAATTTTTTTTATCTTCGTATACAATGCCCACTTGGAAGAAAAAGGAAGCATTTGTGCTAATTGAAATAAAGAACGCTGCTGAACATGAGGCTTAACAATTTCAAAAGAGTTTTTTACATTCATTTACATGACAAAGTCTAAGTGTAACACCAAAGGAAAACATAAATCATCGAGGTGGTCATGTGACAGAGAAATCACTGGAGTGGGAAAGGGGTGAAATATTCACATATTGCTTTACACTCTATTATTATTGTAGTGTAAAAGAGACAGTCCTTCCACTTCCCTTGGGCTAAACAATCAAATGGCATCATGGAATAGGAACCTTTGGACCATCCCAAACCGAAGAAAAGGCACCAGAGATGGCCTAAACAATCCAATGGACGGCTGGGGACAAAAAGATAACCCTCCCTAAAAGAAAAGATGCAAAAGCAGCATCGGTCCAACTAGAAATGAAATGTGTACACGTCCCAAAAGATGGGTACAAGTCACAGTGACGCCCTTTTAAGAAACTTCCTGCTGATGATGCTCTGCAGCTCTGGTGCCATTTGCAGTTTTACTTGCGAGAGGTACTGTGTCCATTCGGCCTGGGTTGCCTTTTTTGCTGTGGCTGACTAGGCTCATGATGTTGGTTTACAGGGGATGGCTCCGTCAGTTTTGATTTTCTCGTCTCTCAAGACAGGGCGTGTGTTTTGTTTAGACAATCTCCCGAAACCCTTGCATAATTCCCGTGTTCCCAAGGAAGAAGGCTCCAGTACTCTCAATCAAGGCTAGGCACACGAAAGGTCACTCACTAGTCACTACTGCATCGTGAAGCTATTCCTGCACAAGGCAGAAGCTCATCCATCGTCATCCGATCCTGCGTCGACGCATTCACTCGCTGCGCTCCACCCCGCGCGTAGTACGTATCCAAGGCACGAGATGAGATATTTAAGGCCAGCACGTGGGCCCATGGCAACATTCAACGCGGGGGCCAGGATCACGTTGACACGGGGCTCCACGCAGGACGGACGCCAGAGGGCTCCTGCAGCGGCGGCCGGGGCCCGCACGTCGGTGGCGTTACAGGTCAATGGCGGCCCAGGGGGGCCATGTCAATGTGTCATCGTGTGGTGGTGTGTGGGTAGGGTACGCCCCCGCCCCTGCGCCTCGCGGTGTGGTGTGGCCATTCAAGTCGAGATCGTGGGTGATTTTCGTGCGTCTGCGACGCGACGAGATCCGGCAAGGGGGATGGATACAATACAACAATGCAAGCCGTCCCTTTTGTTGCTCCAGCTGCAATTGCCAAACAGTGGAGCACTGCGACGACATAAGCAGCAGCAGCAGCAGCCGCCCCTGGCTGTACTACCCTTCACCTTCATCATTAATCTAATAACTCACTCATCGATGCTCTCTTTCTCCTGGAGCCAGGTTTGTTACTATTTCTTTTACAGAAAAAATCTGAAGAACAGAAACAGAAAAGTGGATTTCAGCTCAGCGGTAGTTCAGGCAGAGAACAACCACTCGACTGAAGTTTGTAACCAGAACAGAGAGCCTGGTCACAATCCAATCGCCAAAACGAAAATCCCAGAGGCAAGCGTATTTACAATCCTTAATTTCGCGCATCCTCCCTGAACCCTCATTCCGATGAACAGAGAGCCGGGTCTACAATCCTCTGTAAAATCCGGAACAGAAACAGAGCCAGCCCCGCGATTCAACCGACCAACTCGAAACGACGAGCAAGCCCACTACCACCACTGCGAGGACGAACACGAGATGTAGGTAGGAACGATCGCTTCGAATCTAGTACGCAACTCCCAAGGATTCGGAAGGGAAAAGAAAAACAACCGATCGCTCACTTCCGATCTTCGTTCCACGGTCGGGGGGAACACGCACGAGAGCATAGCAGAACAGAGCATCTGGATTAGGGAAGGGGAGGGGGCAGGAGCAGGGGAAACTGACCGGGCTTGCGCGCGCGGAGCCGCGCGGCGACGGCGGCCCAGGCGCGGCGCGCGCGGGGCACCACCTTCCTCCGCCACCACGCCACCATCCCCGCGCGCCGCCGACGGTGGTGCCCTGACTCTCCTGCCTGCGAAGCCTGGCCGCGGCGGCGTCGCCTTCCGGGCTGCGTGCGTGTGTGTGAGGGGTGGGAGGGAGGCAGCGCGTGGTTCAGTTGGGTTCGGCAGGCCAGGGGGGTTTTATCCCCTGGGTTTCGGTCGGCCGGCGCGGGGCACGGTTTGGGCTGGGTTGGGCCTTGCGTGCTGCGGCTCGCGGCCCGGGTTTCCGGGTGCACGTGGTTGGCGCCTGCCGCACCGGCTCATCCAGATTTTGTGCACGCCGCCGGGGTTTTCCTTTTTTTTCCCCTTTACTCAGCGATTTTTGTTTTTTTGGTTTCCTGCCTTCTGGTACCGTAGGAAGTGCTCCAATACCAGCCAGTGATCTGATGCTGACTATCCGTAATACTCGTAGTCAAACATGCAACTTGCCTCCTCGATCGGTGGCTAATACATTTTTCAGTGTTGTATCTTGCTATGCTACTATTTACTACCCCTTTTTTTCGAAAAAAGGTGGTGTATTCTCAGCAACACTCTAGAATTGCCGCTACCCATCTGTCGGGGACAAACCCAGGGGTCCCCTAATCATCGGGGTAATCACCCTCAAAAAACGATATGCCACGAAAGGCCGAATCATCGACAGCCCGGAAAGCCCGGCCAGGCAGCTCGGCCCGTCACAGCCTATCGCGGCCCAAGAACGGTCGTCCGAGCTCGCCTGTCGGGGGGACCCAAGTCGCTACCCCCCGCCTCCGCCTCGCTCGAGGGCCGCGCACCCTCGAGCAGACACGACGCAAAACCCGCCTCGCTCGAGGGTTGCGCACTCCCTCGAGCGGGCGAGTCGACTCCGCCTCGCTCGAGGCCATCTCTCTACTCAACACGGCGCCCCAGCCGACGACGGCACTTAATGCCCGCCCCATCAAGCGAGCGCCAAAGTCAAAAGGCAATCTTTCCCCACGCCTCGCCACTGACACCGCAGAGCTCACTGTTCCACCTGCTCCAGTCACTGTGCGTCCTCACCGGCGCTGTGCGGACGCACGCGGCGCTGCGCAAGACCCTGTGCAGACTGGCAGGCGTCATTCCGCAGCACTGTTCCACCTGCTCCCGTCTCTTCCCCCCGGGACACCCCTCGAATGAGCATGGGGAACCCTCGAACGAATGTCTAAACAGCGACCGAGTACAGACTCCGGTCAGGCGTGGCCTGGTGATGACGAACGCCGGGTCAAATCCGCCAACTCTCGACCATCCCCTGGTGAACCGAGTACGCCACGCACTGTGGTTGACGGCAGCCACCATACCGACCCCTGTACCGCCAACTCCGGTCCTTCCTCACCTGCCCCGTCCTCGAGGTCAACCAGCGATGGGCAGCAGAACATGGACTACAGCGACGACACCCCTCGAAGCCGCTCCAGGACAAGCACAGGGACGGCCACGACACCCGCAGAAGCCGGGGCTCGCCATAAATCCCCCGCCTGAGTCAAGGACGATGGCAGGCCCGACGCCATACTCTCCGGTGCACACCCCTGTGGCACACATCACGCTTGTACTTGTAAAATCCTTCCCCCGCCTTACTCTCCTTGATCGATAAAAGGGGGTAGGAGGAGGGACGAAAGGGGGAGGACCCGAAACACAATCATACACACCGCTTCACGTGATATTCACACTCATCCTCAGGGACTTGGAGACTCCTCCTCTCCCGCCTTGCTTGTAGCCCCCCTCTGCAAGCACTCCGGTGCAAGATAGTACAGCGCCCTTGAGCGCACCCTGCTGGACGTACGACCTCACGGTCGGAACCAGGATAAATCCTCGCCTCATCGTGCTAACTCTTGCATCAACCGTCAAGGGACGGGACACAGCGCATTCTGTTTAGGCGCCGGGGATTGACCGACCGATTCCGGCACCGACACCATCTATAGCAATATAAGCAATCAACACTATAACTTCAACATCTTATAGCTCACATCAGGTTTGTTGTTGTCACCCTCGAGAAAGGCCGCATCCGAACGCGAGAAACATTGGTTTTTTTGAGAGCGGATTTGTCTTGGCACCTACTTAATGGAAAAGATTACACATTGATCAGTGGATTTACTATGGGTAAACGATGCATGCTACAGCCTCTCCATGTTAAACAAGCCGTATCCAAATTGCAAATGGGAATTAGTGCAGCAGTATCCCGTGATCTGGCAATTTAAAACACAATGGATATCCTTGGCATTTGGAACAACTGCTCAAGTCAAGACACAACAAATAATTTCCTACAGTAAAACACTAAGGATCGGGGAAAAAATCTCTGGCCACGTGTAGCCGTGGCCACGCACCTGGCCTACCAAACAATCTGAGTACCTGACACACTAGCAAAAACTTGACACGTCACGATTGGTCACATGTTTTCCGCATAGGGCTGTTTCCTGGGCTCCACAACCCCATCATGGCTCGTTGCAACCTGCCAACCTGGAGGGTGACATCAAACTCCTGTCATGACATGCCACGTGGTCACGTGGCTGCCCCCATTAGATATTTTTCGTTTCCTTTCTCGAATTGAATCACAGTGGATGTTGTCAGGTGAGTTGCAGTGGCATCACCAAAAATTCACACGAAAATTACAAATTTCTTTGACACATTTTAAGCCAGTTAGGCCTTTCCAAACATCTCTGTTAACTCCAATTATTTAGTATCACCTCCATTTTTAAATATATGTCGTTTAGGACGACCAATTTAGCTTAAAAATGAATTAATTTACTTATTCTAAACGTCATATATTTAAGAACGGAGTGAGCAGTACCTAAAAAGAAAAATTGTTATTAGCTACTCATTTTAGTACGACTTGGTAAAAAAATAAAGCTAATAATTAACGATTCAAGAAAGTAATAACAATGCTACAAAATTGTGCATGGGTTAAATAAAATGCACATGCTTTTTTAGTACGACAGTAATACTTTTAGCCTAGATTCAAGAAAGTGCTTTTGTCACAAAATCAAAATGTCCGATCCATTCATAACTTGCAGCACGATGCCATGGCGCGACCCGTCAGATGAGGCATCTTTTATTTCAAAGCTTGTGTATGAAAAATAAATTTTGCCATGCCGGTCAAAGCTCAAACACACAAGTTTTGTAGAAGCTTCTGACAGGAGACACACCACAATTTCGGCGTGAAAAAAAAGGAAAATCTTCCCCTGTTCTCGTGAAAATATTTGGTTAGTGCGCAGGATCCTGCGAGATCAGGTCCCCCAACTCCAAGGTTAACTAGACCAGGCTAATTTAACTAGTAGTAGCAGTTAGAAAGGGGAAACAAGCAAACAAACAACGGTGAGACTAGTCGATGGCGGCGACGGCCCGCAGCTCCCCGTGCGGGCTCCCCGGTCGGACCACGCAGCCGTTGTCGCTGACCGCCGACGAGGCCACCGCAGCCATCGGCCGGGCACACGTGGCGCCGGATGCGGCTTGGTGGGCCCGTAGGCTACCTTGGCCCAGCAACCGGCCTACTTGCCCCTACGACTGGGAGTCTGGAGCTCGGCACGCACCACGCAGCCAGGGACGGCAGTTATCTGCTCGGGTTGCCATGTGCCTGCAGTTACCCCCTGCCTCGGAGACCGCGCCGGCGCCACCAATGGCGACGGAGGCAGGATCGCCGGCCGGTTCCGGTATTTCGGTTGGAAGACCGACTCCGGCGAGGGTGGTTTGACTCGATCCTCGTTGAACGTGCCTGCCCGGCCTGGGCTGCTTGCTATGCATGGCTCCATGCCACGACCAAAAAGTTATGCAGATTACGCACGGTAGCCGAGGATTAACTAATTTGGATTCACTAGATAGTACTCGTACGTGGATGGGCTAGAGTATTTCGATGTAAGCCGACTTTTTTGTTTTTAGCCCTTTTCGCGAAAGAAGTTCACAAATACGTTTTTGGTGGAAAGATTTTAAAAAATGGACACCGGGCTCGGCGCCATAGCCCGCGGCGCCGAGGTTACACAGTTCGGCATCACGGTGCATGGCGCCGAGCCATCGTCAACCCAGCCATCGTGGCGTCCGACGTGGCAGGAGGCTCAGCGCCATGGTCTATGGCGCCGAGCTTGGCGCCGAGCTCGGCGCCGTGAATCTTGGCGCTGAGCCTATTAATAGGGCTCCGCGCCGAGCTCCTCCCGCGCCTCCGCCAGCTCCTCCTCGCCCGCTCGTCCTCGCCCGCCGCCGCTCCGCCCGTCGCCGGCCGTCCCGCCGCCCGCCGCCGCGCACCGTCCCTCTCCCGGCCGCCCCCGTCCCACCCCCGGCCGCCAGCCGCCCGCCACCCGCCGTCACGCCCCCGTGTCGGGGCGGCCACTGCCCCCGTAGGGGAAGGGCGCCGCCGCCGCCGTCACCGCCGGGCTGGGCCGGCCAGGGCCCGGCGCTCCTGGCCCCGTTGCCCTCCCCCCCCCAGGCCGCCGGCGCCCGTGGGCCGGCGCCACTGCCCCCGAGCGCCCCTGCCTCCTGCCGCGTCACCCCTGTCCTGTAAGGTAAAAAAATTAGAGAAGTAGTTAGTGATGTTAGTAATTTATCTGATAGCTAGAATTATATATAGTAATTTAGTTACTATAGAAGTAGTTAGTGATTTTAGTTTAGTATATGGATAGTGATATTAGTTAGTGATATTATTTACGGTAGTGTTTTAGTTAGCGATATCATTAGTATATTACGTTAGTATAATCAAGATTAGTGGTAGTATAAAGTAGTATATATTAGTATATATTTATAGTGATAGCTAGTGGTAGTTTTGAAGAATAGACATGACTTACGGGGTAATGAAAGTTTGTTTCGATATTTGCATGTAGTACTAGATGGACAACCTAGTGAACATATATCATGGTGGCAGTGTGGAAAGAGATCGTTATGGATATGTTGAGTTTGTTGACATGCAAAGTGTGCCGGTTCTATTCAATGAAAGGCCATCTTTTAGTGAGTTTGTTGTAAGGGCTCGTGAGGAGATACATTCCCATGGAGACGTTGATGACATAGAAGTTGACGGTGTTATCAACCTAGGTGCTGCCCCCAACATCTTGAGGCGGACCGTCTGAATTGACGGTGAGAAGCAATGGGACAATTATGTGAGAGTGGCAATGAAGATTCAGTTGCAATGTTTAGATGTGGTGGTGCGGCCGGTGTTTATTGATCCCACCCCTGACATGTGTGGCCCAGTAATGGATCATCTCCCACATGGCGATTCTCCGGTACGATAACTTGGTAGGAGTTTTGATGAACCTTTGCCGAGTGTCCCCGATGCTCAATCTGCTCCTAATAGTAAGTCTCGCATCCACATATGTTGTTGGAGCTCATGTAATACCATTTTATCATGATATCCTTATCTTTGTGCCTTTTGTTGTATAGGGGACATTCATGATAATGTCGGTGTTAACTCATTGCCCTATGGTGTCCGAAATGAAGAGGAAATTAGGGCCTCCAACAGTGTGAAAGTTGAAGCTGCAGTTATGCATCATGATAATGTTGGTGCACACCGAGTCTCCTCCTTTGTCCGAAATGAAGATGAAATTAGGGCCTCCAACAGCATGGCAGATGTGGCCGATGAAGCTCAAGTTATGAATGATGATGAGCCTTATGAGTGTGCGAGGGCCATTGACTCTGATGATGACCGGCCGGTTGGAGAGCTTACAGAGAGTGACATTGAGATGATGAGACGTATTCTGCCTGGTCGTGACTTAAGTGTTCATGCATTAAATGATCTTGCACATTCAGATAAGGCTCGTGCAGAAGGTCGTGATGATGACCTTTTAGACGCTCCTGAGGTTTCTTGGAGCATGACAGTTGAGACGGGGCGCATTTTCAATTACCTTCCATCATTGAAGAGGTGGTTGCAGCATTTTGCAGTCCTTCGCAAAAGGCCATACAAGGTCATCCATTCTTATGCTGAGCGGCGGTACACAGTTGTATGTGACAAGGACCGTTGTGATTGGAGGGTATGTGCAAGGAAGCAAAAGGTCACCGGTAAGTGGAAGATCACAAAAGTGGTTGGGCCACACACATGTTCAGAACATGAGTTGACAACTAAGCATCGACAGTTGAGCTCAACCTTAATTATGAAGTGGCTAATGGGAATTCTGAAGCAAGAACCCACTATGAAGGTGAAGACAATTATCAGCACAGTTAAGGAGATTTATGATGGATACCAGATTACTTATGGTAAAGCTTGGAGGGCTAAGCAGCGGGCATGAAAGATGATATATGGGGATTGGGAGGACGACTATGAGCAGTTGCCGGAACTTTTAAATGCAATCAAAGCGGTGAATCCAGGGACAGTTTACGAGTACATGCCTAAACCAAATGAGTTGATCAATGGGCGGCAGATTTTTCTTCCGACTCTTTTGGTGCTTCCCTCAGTGTGTTGAGGCCTTCAAGTATTGTCGTCCCGTCTTCTCAATTGACGGCACGTTTCTTCTTGGCAAGTATGTAGGGGTGCTTCTTATAGCCATATCTATTGATGCAAACAACGAACTGGTTCCTTTGGCATTTGCCTTGGTTGAGAAGGAGAACAAAGATAGTTGGGGCTGGTTCTTGAGACTTGTCCGGATACATGTGGTTGGTCTAGGTAGAGAGGTTGGTGTCATATCTGATAGGCACCAGGGCATACTGAATGTTGTGCGTGAGCATATACAGGGGTATGCCCCTTTGCACCATCGTTGGTGCACTCGACACCTTGCCGAGAACCTCCTCCGTAAGGATGGTGTCAAGGACAACTTCAGGCTATTCGAGGAGTGTGCACGTCAGCTTGAGGATAAGTACTTCTGTGAGAAGTTGGAGCAGATCAGAACAACATCCAATGCAGAGGGTAGACAATGGTTGACAGGATTGATGAGAGATTTGGAGAAATGGACTAGGGCCCATGATATTGGAGGATGGAGGTACGAGTTTCAGACCAGCAACATGGCTGAGTCGTTCAATGGCCTGCTCTTGGGGATACGTGGTATGCCTGTGAATGCTATTGTTTCCTACACTTTCTACAAACTTGTTGCGTTTTTCAATGATAGGCATGCCAAGGCTAGAGAGTTGCAGAGTCGTGGAGTGAGATGGCCTAAAAACCCAACACGACACCTGAACAAGGCAAAGGAACGGGGACACACGCGTGAAGTCGTGTGTTTTGATCATACTTCGGGCACTTATGAGGTAGTACAGAGGGGTGGTACAACATCCGATGGCAAGATCCGAGAGTCCAGAAAGCATGTGGTTTGTCTACAACAATTTACCTGCACTTGTGGTGCACCAAAGCAATATCACTTCCCATGTTCTCATATGGTGGCTGCAGCAAGAGCTCGAAACTACGACATCGAGAGTAGGATACCTCATGAGTATAGTGTTGACTACCAAGTGCTCACATGGAGTCCTAGATTCGTACCTTTTCGGGACTCGGGAGAGTGGCCTCCATATAACGGCACGAAGTACGTTGTAGATCCAGCTTCCCGTTGGGACAAGCGTGTGTCTAGAAAGAGGACGAGGTACAAGATGGTTATGGATCAGATTCCAGGAAGAACTAGGCGAGGTAGTGGAACTCCATTTCTTAATGACCCCGATCAGTATGAATGTGGCAAGTGTGGTAGACTGGGTCACAATTCACGCACGTGCCATTGGCGTATTAGTCAGGTGACAATAAATTATGTACTTTATTGCATTTTGTAAATTATTTCTCGCATTTTATCGGTTACTTACATACATTCGTTGCAAATATTTTTTTTGTAATATTTATTGTTAAGATGTTAAATTTTCTAACTAATCTGTCTCTCTATTTCAGGATGGCGCTACCCCACCTGTTGGATCCGTACTACGACCAGAACCACCGAGGACGACTCACGGCGGAGGGGCAGGTAATGACATACTCTCGCTTCGTCAATCATATTACATTTCTAATTGCTACTAACTTTGTGAATCAAATTTTTAATTGTGCGCATGAACTGCCCCTTCTTCGTCCTCGAACCCATAACGGGTTCGTTGACATGCGGTAAGACGACAGGTACACTCCTCTCTTGAGGATGGCTGGCCTGGACGTCGTATCGTACCAGGTTCGCCGCGGGTTGCCTGTTTTGAACCCAGCGGCGATCACGGCTCTTGTTGATAGGTAAAATCAGAGTCTGACTACGCCGACATGGATTCGTATGATGACGAAGATACGTCCTATGACATTGCGACCCGGGAAGGGACCGTTGTGGAGGCTGCGCCAATCTTGGATAGAGTGGTACTGGAAGCTCTGGAATCATATTTTGTGAAAGTTTAATGATTGTTGACGAGTAACAGTTTGTTTTCGTTTGTGCTTTGCAGGGCAACGCGCTAAGACAATCGGTGCTTGATATTGAGCGGTTTTCGACAACGAATATCGATGAGAGGGCGGCTACCTTTCTTGGGGTAAGTTTGCAATGATTCCCAATATTAACACATAAATATATAAATGTCATCGAAACATATCCATTGACTAATAATTGAACTTCAGAGACTTGCACACCGGCTACGTCGTGCTGCAGCTCGTTGTGGTTGTAGGAGTAGCGCGGTGAGGGACGTGCGTGGCGATGCGGCTCGGCGAGGTGCAAGACATGCCACTACTTCGCACGACAGGTCAACAACGAATACTTTCGCTGACGTTGCAGTTGAGGGCGATGAGGAGGACGACCATGAGGAGATTGGACCGTCTCAGATCCCAGATGCTCCTCAGCCTTCGCAGCCTGCCACACGTAGGCAGCGCCGCCCACGTGACTGTTACACTCCGGGCACCGACGCTCTAGGTAAGGGCAAGGGTAAGGCTAGGAGGCACTGATGGTTGTGGGTGACTTGTAATGGTTGTGGGACACTGTGATGGTGAATGTGTTGTATGCGACTTGTGATGGTAGCTTGTGTAAGTGACTTGTGATTGTCGGGGGCTTTTGATGCTCAAAACCAAGGGAAGTTATGGCAAAAAAATTTCGTGACTTTATGGACAATGGACTGTTATTATGGACTGTATGGATTAATTTTATGGACTCTGTTTATGTTGTTGTAAACTTGTTGTGTCTATGTGAACCTATGATATATGTGCCTTGTAATTATTCAGGATGGAATAAAACAAGGGAAGTTCTGCCAAATTTTTTTGGTGAAAGGTTACTAATTTAGAAATTAATGAATGTCTGATATGTAACTATCACTGTACCAATCACATGTTTCAAATACATAAATAAGACAATCAAATCGTAAAGAAATATTATATACTACAGATTCTGTAAATATATGAAATGACATGTCACTGAAAAGTCTAGATTCCAAATAGCCTTTTCAGCGTCCTTCAACATAGCATTTTCAGTGTTCATTAGAATAGCCTTTTCAGCGTCCTTCAACATAGACTTTTCAGACAGCTATCCTAGCCTTTTCAGATGCATTAACCACAACACATCATGAGTAATTACATGCCTCGGCCTATATATACACACTGATGAAACCACACCACATCAGTAGCAATGTCTGGAGGGTCATCTAGTGGGAATGGTTTCGGCTCAGGAAAGGGGGGAGGAAGGGACCTCCCATTGTGTGGGAGGGGTCTCTTGGCTCAGATGAGTATGGTGAGGCAGTGTATGAGTTGCCAGTTCAGAGTAAAAGTGATTTCGGTAAAGAGTGCCCTCTGAGAGGATACGATAAAAGGAGAGAAGACTGGCCAAAATGCATGCATGAGGAAGATTGCTTTTTTCAAATGATGGTTGAGGGCACAGACGGAGGTCGTCGTTTCTTCAAATGCCGACGAGCATGGGTAAATATCATTGCTCTTCGCTTTTAATATATTTTCATAGCACTTTCTATCTACAACTTCCGATAGCTATTTTTTAATAGTCCTCCAAGGCGCCAGAAAATTGTGGTTTTGTTAGGTGTGTCGATCCTCCTCCTATTCATCCATATCAGGATACATCTACTACTTGCAGAATCGCATCTTCGATTTAGAAATGAACATGAGCAGCGGTAACAAGGATGACAGTTCAGAGGAGGCAATATGCACGGACCCAGATTGCAGCTGTGCATGCCACAAGAAAGATGGACCTCCAACTGGCCAGTGAATGCATATACCATGTAGCAATGTTCATTTATCTTATTTTTCTTTGGAACATTATAGCACGTAGCAGGAAATCGTATCGACGAGGAAGAAAGATTCAGTGATGGGTGCATCAACCGGCTCGAATAAGTGTAAACAAAGATATTTTCATCTTTTATCCGCAAGTTACTGGTAGACCATAGATATATCGTACATGTATACTGTAGTGGTAGTCTGGTAGACAAATAAATATCAAGTGAAAGTGCTAAACGAGTTGGAATCTAAGGGCTCATGGAAGTTGTGCCAAAGGAAGGCGTCTGGCTCATGGCCATAATCCCCACAAAATGCGGAGGCCGGCTTGCACTAGGAGGGATGAGCTAGCCGTTCACTGAGGAGGGATGAGCTAGCCGTTCACTGAGACTTATAAGCACTCCCAAATAAATCTTTTTTAAACCAAACAAAAGGAGCTTATTTTTATGAGCCTCCCATAAGTCCATAAGTTTCTGGAGAGGTGCTTTTGATGCTTATTGTGCATGAGCTACACAAGAATCACCCTACTTTCTACTATATATAAGCCTAAAGAACCAAACACGTCTTGAGAGTTATTATAAGCCTCAGCGTACGAGGGGCTTATTATAAGCCCCATAAGCCCCTCATATAGAGAGGCTTATTATAAGCTCATAAGCCCCTCATATAGAGAGGCTTATAAGCCCATAAGCCCCTCATATAGAGAGGCTTATAATAAGCCCCTCCAAACCAAAAAGGACCCTGGTTTTTCTAGCTCCACCACTCATACTTGTCTCCTCGTGTAGGCAAGACGCATGTGCCCTCGAGGAGATGGTGCACACAGGGTTGATGCGGCGTGGGCACATGGCCAGGACTGCGGGGTCACCACGGCGTAGAGCGGCTGCGGGAGCACGACACCTTGACATGGAGCGGCTCAGTAAATGCAGTGTGGCCGAAGCTAGGTGGAAAGTTAGGCTATTTGCAACCATAGCCCCTAAACCATCCTGGTCCTCCATCTTACCGTTTTTTGGCCCAAAAAATCAATGCAGTGGCGTCCTGTAAACGCACTGCTACTGTGCAGGCCCAAGTCAACCTCCGGTAAATTTCGGGGAGGCGCTACCCTCCTCCAAATCGCCGCGCCCGCCCCTCCGCCCGCACCTCCCGTCGCGTCGGGACCTCCGTCTCCTCGAGTCCCTCCGCGTCGGCCGCCACCATGGGGGACAAGTCCCGCGCTCCTGGGAGCAGAACCCACAGACGAATCCAGGGTGCAGGGGGCATCGCGCGGCGGTGGCGGCGGCTTCGTCTCCCTCGCGAGCACCACCTCCATGCGGCGGCGCCTCGAAGCAGTTGATGAGGATGCCGCGGGTCTCCGGCATCCGGGAAGCCAGGCAGAGGACGGGCACACTCGCCATGCCGTGGGGCAGCTCCAAGGCTTTGACCGGTGGGCGCCGGCGAACGACAGGACGGCGTCGCCGAGCTCGTCCATGGCGCGGTCATGGCACGGTGGAAGCGGAGCAGCCCGGCCATCAGGTGCTGGTCGTCGTCCTCCTCCTCACCGTTGCGGCGGCGGAGAGCCAGGCCGGGAGGGCGGCGGAGGTGGTGGCGAAGAGCGGCGCCATGACGCGGTACGCGGCGTCCAGGAGCGCGACGCGGGAGCGGTGGTGGGCCGGCTCGGCGTCTGGGCGGGAGAGAAAGGCGTAGTACGCGGCGTCAACGAACTCGCCGTAGCGGACGAGCTCGCGGCGGAGGTCGGGGTGAGCGGATCGAGCAGGCCGCGCCTGCCGTCCTCGTCGTGGGCTGCTGCACTCCGCCTCTGCACCGGCGGCCGCTCGCACCACCCGCCCGTACGCGGTCCCTCGATGCACGCCGGTCGTCTACGACCTTCCCTCCCCCTCGGATCTGCCTCCACCACAGCCGAGTCGAGATGGCCATTCGGGCCGCCCGGCCCGGCCCTGGCCCGGGCCCGGTGTGGCCCGCTGAACTTCGTGCCGGGCCAGGCCTGGCACTACACACCACCGTGCCGGGCCGGGCGCGCCCACGGGCTGCGGCGACGGCCCAAGCACGGGCCCGCGGGCCCATTTCGTGCCGTGCCAGCCCGGCAGCCCGGCGAGCTCCGTGCCGGCCCGTGGCCTGGTGGAGAGGAGGCGGAGCTGCGGAGGCAGCCGCGCCGGCTTCCGCCGCTAGATCTGGGAGGGGAGCGGCGGCGGCGTGCCTGGTGTAGAGGAGGCGGAAGGAGCCGCGCCGGCCTTGCCGCGGGGAAGGACGGCGGGCGCGCCGCCCTGAGCTGGATCTGGGGAGGGGAGCGGCGTCGGTGCCTCGGTGGTGGAGGAGGAGAGAAGGCGGCGGCGACGGTGGTGGAGGAGGGGAGGGACGAGGTGGCGCCGGCGCGCCGCGGCGGAGAAGAGGGCGGCCGGCGGCGTCTTGGCGGAGGGGCGGCGCTGGGGCGTCGGGCCGGCGGCGGAGGGGACGACCAGAGGGGCAAGCGGCGTTGTGGTGGAGGGCTGGGCGGCGTCGCCGGCGGAGGGGAGGGAGGCGGGGGAGCGACTTGGGAGGGGAGGGGGGCCGAGTGGGGACTGGGGAGTGGGCGTCGGGGGCCGGGGTTAGGGTTTTCCAGGGGATAACTTGATGGGCTGGGCCAAAATTATCTCTTGTTCTCCTTCTCTCAGGCCACTACCGGGCCGGGGGCAATTCTCCGTGCCGGGCCGGGCCGTCCGGCGTGCTGGGGTGGCGGCCCACGCCCGGGCACGCTGGCCGGGCCAGGCCAGCATGGGCCCGGAGGTGGCCGGGCCGGGCCGGGCTTGGGCCGGGCCAAAAATACGGGCTTTCGGACGGGCTGTCGGGCTCCGGGCTTTTTGGACATCTGAGCCGACCTACCATCCCCTGCATCGCCGATGCGCCACCGCCCGCGGTTGCAGCCCACGGCCCCCGTGAATGCGGCACGATAGGGAAAGGGCGGCGCCCGCAGCTGCTGCGGAAGGGGCCCGCGCATGGCCGGCGGTGGCCGGAGGAGGCCTCCTGTGCCTGCACCAGTGAGAGGAGAGCCGCCGGGGGAGGAGCGCCGGCGCGCCGAAGGTTCGGGGATGATTGGGAGAAGAAACGGATAAAAGAATCTAGAGTGGAATATTCTTTTGGAGGAGGATACATTGAGGACACCATTGCAATGAAATAAGATTTAGGGGATCAAACTTTTTAAAAGATCCTCCAAATAGTCTTTTAGGGGGTGATTTTTAGAGAACACCGTTGCAAACAGTCTTAGGGCCCTGTTTGGTTGCATGCATAAGACCTAGCTAGGCCCCCACAAGCCACCCAACATATGTTTGGTTGCATATATAGTGTCCCTAGCTAGGATTCACTTGTGCAACTTGAGCCCCTTAGCCAGGCTCCACTAAAACGAGATGAGGTCGTGTACTACCGGAGTCAGCCTTGGCCAAGCAGTGGGGCCTATCGGGGTGAAGAGAAAAGAAATCCGCTCACCTCCCCGGCCTCGCTGATGGTGGTGAACCTCAGCGGCGCGGTGGAGAGGGAGAGCTAAGATTGGATAATAAAGGAGCGCGGAGGAGGAAAAAGGGAAACAAAGAGGAAGAAATGACGGTATGGGAACGAAGTAGAAAAATAAAGGAAAAAGTAAACGTGAGCTAGATACAGTAAAAAAGAAAAGAGATCTTAAAAAGAATAAAGAAAAAATTGAAAGGTACTATAGATATTTGCTCTCTTCTATCCATTCTAACAAGTAGTAAGAAAAATCGCTCTACCAACATTCTTCTACTTTATCTAAAAAAACCAACATTCTTCCAACAAATAATTAAGCCAGAAATAGAAAATTTCTGTTTTATCAGAGAAGTCAGAGGTAATTTTTGTTTGCATTAGCCGCTATGTCAAACAAGTCTAAACTTGTCTAGGCGGGCCCAATGGTAGTGGAGTGATGACGAAGAATATTAGCGCAGTCCTGTTCAGACCAAGACAGAGGACATGAACCAGTCTCTATCTCTGGATCGGTAAAGATTATGTCTAATCACTGCCTATCAAAGGAGCCCTAATACTACTAGTCAAGTGAGGGAAAGATCAAATAGTAGGTACGACGATGACGTGCAGTTCACTTTCTTGCTATCCCCCATCCCCCGCATGGCCCCCCACGGGCGATGCGGGTGGAGCCCCTCCGCCGCTGTCCAAGCTCCCCTCATCCCCCTTTATGGAGCCGGTGGACGGCAGCCCGTGCGCCGGCGAGGACGGCAGCGGAGAGGCATTCTCCTCTCCTTCTCCCCTTCTCCTCTCTTTTTCCTCTTCAAGTTTGTGGTTTCTCGGTTCTTCCTGCTCCTATTCTTCGATGGACTCGCCATGGTGGCTGCTCCAGGGCCGGCAAGGCCTGATCCACTACTGTTGGGGCCGGATCCGTCTGCCCATCCCCCACCCCCCCCCCGGCCTGATCTATGGGGGCGCGTCTCGCGGAGGCGCTCCGGCGGCGACGACGTGGGGTAGACGGCGCCGGCGGCCCCCACGCGGGGCTATAGGCCGGTGGCGCGTGGGGCCTTCGGAGGCCGGCCAGGCGCGCGGGCCTGCGGCGGCCAGCGCGCGGGGCGGGCGGGCCTGCGGCGGCCGGCCAAGCGCACGGGGACTACCACAATGGTGGTGGGGGCACCCGACGTGGGGCGGTCGTGGCCAGTAGCTCACGGGTTTGTCATTGGCGGCCGGTGGCCAGCTCGCATGGGCCAGCGGCTGACGGCGCCTTAGGGCGTCGTTTTCCCTGCTGGGGGCGTCGTTTTGGAGCTTTGATCCTGCTGCACGGGGTTCTTTGGGTGAAAACCCTGTCCAGATTGTGGACTAGTGATGGCGGCACCGTTGGTGTCGTAACCTCGTTGGAGGCATCATCTCTAAAGACTCATCTCAACTCTTGGCATCTCTGGCATTGGTCATGAGCGGCTGCGGGCGGTGGCGGCAATCTCGCCGTGTGATATGCTGGACGGGTGTTGTTGAGCCCACGTGGAGGCTTTTGTAGTCATGGTGGCTGCTGGAGGTCGTTGCACGGTTCCTGGTTTGTGCTGCTTGCAGCGGACTGCGGCGGCTGGCGTTGCTTGGCAATAGTCAGTGCGGTGTGGGACTGCGTCATAGGACGACGCTTACGGCATCGGCATCGCGTGATGACTTGGCTTGCAGCGGGTTGCGACAGATTGTCTTAGCTTGGTTGGGCTATCCGGTGCGGCACATCATCGGAAGATGGCGCAAGCGACTTCTTCGGTTTGCAGACACGACGACAGAGTCTAAGTGTAGGGTGCAGCAAGGATGTGAGATCGGCTTGCAGCGACGGCGTGGTGGTACGATGGAAACCCGGGGAGGCGGGGCAATCTCGCCCACCACCCTGACGGCGATTTAAGAAACAGATCTGAGATGTGGAGTCTGAGGCAGGCGAGGCGAGGCCCCTGCATGTGGAGCTTCCTCGAGGCGACAAGAGAGGTGGAGTCCAACGGCGGATGCGGCGAGGCCCCCGCGCGTTGTGTTTTCATGGTGGCGACTGCGAGGCAGCCTGCGAGAGGTCCGGATTCGGTGGCATCACCCCGTTAGGTGGAGTGTGGGAGTTGCAGCGGCACTACGGCGGAGGGTCCCGCATGGCGGTGGTTTTTTCGGTGTAGTGCAGTCTGCTTCTGTTGGTTTTCTTTTGGCTCAGGGTCACGTATGTAGGTTCGACGTTTATTTGGGTACGTTTGTTCGTGGGTGCCGCGTGTGTCGGGGAGGAGTTGTTGTTGCGTTCCATGTCGAGGTCCCAATCCGACCGGGTAGAGGGCTCGCGTTGATGTCCCAATCCGACCGCCCTGAGTTGAGTTGTGCTTTGTTGAGTTTTTTTTATTTGGTTGTAATGTCCAGTCTGGACTTCATCTTCTTTTTAATATAATCGGCAGCTCTCCTGTTTGGTTCGTTCAAAAAAAAGGGAAAGATCAGATGCCATCTTTGTAACAATTAGTTGCAGCAAAAGCAAGTGTGTGCAGCCCTTTTACCCTTTTCCTTGAAAAAGCCACAACCACAAGCACATTATTTTGTCCACTAGGAAGAGATAAGAGATGTATGCATCACAATTCACAAGGAATTCAAAACAAGGAAAACACCACACGTCCTTTCTCCAATAACAAACTTCTCCAATGATGGGAAGAAAAAGGATGGGACTAACTAAGCCTTGTTGCAGTGTTGTTACATCCGAGCCCCACTTTGTGATTAGCAAGTGTCCACCTGTGTGACAAGGATGTTAGTGCCACCTTTCATTTTGAGATCCAAGATTAGATTTTGTAGACTTAATGAGGAAGCTAATGACAGGAGCTGATGACTGCCAAAAATGGAGTGCCTGTCTTCTCGCTTTAACTCAGGTCTCGGTTCTCGAGATGCCACCTAGAGTTAGGTAGGGCCACGTCAGTTTGGAAGAGAGGATGGGCTCAAGATTCTTTAGGATTTAGGTTCCATTTGGAACACAAGGATTTCACATGAATTTTACGCAAAAGAATTGCAGGAATCAGTTCAATGCTTGCAGGATTTAGATAACGGGGGTGTTTAGTTGATGAAAAGAGGGGGTGAAAAGTTGGTAGAAAAGTCACATCGGACACTGTAGCGCACTATAGCACTTTTCGCGTTTGTTTGTGGTAAACATTGTCTTATCATGACCTAACTAGACTTAAAAGATTCGTCTCGTCGTGTACATCAAAACTATGCAATTAGTTTTTTAGTTTTTTATTTACCTATATTTAGTGCTCCATGTATGAGGAGAGAGATTTGATATGATTTGATGTGATAGGTGAACAGTGAAGTTTGGAGAGAGAATTTTTTGTTTTGGAACTAAGCAGGGCCAAAGTCCTGCATTCCGAAAGAGGTTATCTTGTCTTAGGGTTTTAAATCCTGGAGCTCCAAACAAATCTTAGGGTGCATTTGAGTGATGGGATTGCACCGTATAATTTAGGATTTAGTTCAAGTTAAATTAAATTTAAAACCAAATTCCTAACTAAGCAAACATATCCTCGAGGTAGAAGTTTAGGAGAGCAAGCATTCGTTCGAGTGATAATCGGTTCATAACAATAAAAATGCAATTGGCTCTATGTCCAAATGATTTCAGAACTAGTTTAGACAACATTGTATATTTGTATCAGAAGAGGATGAACAACTAATGATATTATTAAATTTTAGTATGCTGTGTTCATCCTTGTACAAAAGTGGACCTAGAATTTGAGTAATGGTGGCCAATCCAAATAGTTGCCCAAAAATATCGAGTTCTCAGAAGCAACTCAAGCATACATTTACACCTTCAGAGGTCACCATACAGCATAATATAAGGAATTTTCATGAAGTATATGTCTGAGACATTCAACAAAAAACTATAAGATGTAATACACTTTACACACAAAACTCAATTCTATTGATCAAAGATAACGGTGTTGTGATTTTACAGTGCCGGCACTCTGCTGTACATTCTTGCTCCCTCAAACTGCGACTCATCTCAACCAAAAAAAAAAGCAAGGCAGAGTTGATAACAAAAAAAAATCCTCAGAATAAAACCTGTGTGACCCTTGAATCAATGGAGGGCATTTCACAAAAAAGAAGTAAAAGCGCACCTATGAATGGAAGGAATAAAAGAAACCTAGCAAAACAAACATGTGCCGTTGTGGATGGTGATTGCATTCTGCAAAACAATGACAGTTGTCAAAGGCTATTGAGGCATAGAACAGAATTACTTTCACCAGACCATTTGACCCGAGGATTAAATAAGAGATTTGAAGTGTTTATGACCAGGCTAAAAAAGTTGAAGAGCAATCTTTAGCCTGTTCTGCTTCCACTTTGGAAGCTTGCTGAATGCTTCCTTTGTCATCCCAAACTTCTCTTTGAATTCAGACGAAGATAAGTAGGTCTGCATCAAATCGAAAATAGTGTGATCAGTACCTTATTTTGTGGACAAGAGAGTATTGTGAGATCAGATAATCACCTCACGCCTGGTGATATCAATTTCAGTAACAGGATCAGCAGCTGTGGTCTTCAGACGTTCATATGGGTATATCGGAAGGCCCTCGTCGTCTTCTGGCTCATTTTCTTTTACATCTTCATTTATAGTTAGAGATTCAACTCTATTGGTCATGGTAGCATCTTCCTCTTTTGGCTTCTCTGACTCAGAGCCATCTTAATTTGCACAAAATTTAGAACAAGTAAGCTACATTTATTTTATTTTTTCTATTTTCAAGCAGAATTTTTGCCTGAGTAGTTATACCACATACCTTTTACTGCTTCTGGTGTGGTGGTTTGAGTACGCCGGTCCAAAGAACCAGGCATAGCCGCAATTGCAGATGACTTGGAAGAGGTATTCGATGAATCAGGCGTAAGAGATTTTGGGTAAAGTTTCTTAACTACTGGTGGAGTGGAAAGATTTCTGTTGCTTGAACTTTCAAAGTTAGCTGCCAATGCAGTGAACGCTGGAGATCTTCCCCTAACACGGACACGCTCAGGGCTAAAGGACATGCTTCTGGAGCGCTGAGATTTATCTTGGGTAGTACTCCTTCCTGAATACACGGGTGTTCGTCGTTTTGGTTTCTGATAAGGCATGAGAATCAGAACGAGTTCTAGCGTTTATGTAAATATAATAGACAGTGGACGATAAAACTTTCGTACACAGCTAAAGAAACACATCAAAAAACATGAAGAACCACGCAAAGAAAGGAGAAATACTGTTGTATTGTAGATAAATGTTCGCAAGAAATGCAGTTAACAGATATGCATGGGCAACCATCATGAAATCATTAGGTTTCGGGCATCTTACATCTAATGCTGGAGCACCTCCTCCTTTTACTATGGCAAGCTTCCTCTGGTATGAATTGCCATGCATCTAAAAACAAAAGGAAGAGAACAATGAGTTAAATACTAAACAAGGAATTGATCATGCTGATTGCAAAAAAAAAAAAGGAATTGGTCATGCTGTTCTCTTACTGTATAGACCACAAACTGCTCATATATTCAAGAATAAACAATTGCAGAGGTCAAACCTATGACTAATCTACTTACCAGTGATTTCGCTGAGTCCCAGGTGAAGAACCTAGTGAAAAAGGGAGGCTCACTCCCTTCTGTGACAGTGAAAATCGGTGTTTCACGGGCAAGGTTTTCCATAAGGAAATCAAACATAACAAATTTCTGATAAATACATCAAGCAGTGACAAGTCAGAATGGTAATGAGAGAAGAAAACAATATATGGCTTCTAAGCTGCTGCATAGAACTACAGTTACCTCCCCAACATCCAGAGCCTGTAACCTCACTTTAACATCCACCTGCTGGCCAACCCAAACAAATATGCTCGTGTGACAGTCCAGAATGAAAACATCTTCCGTCATTAGATCATCTTGAGTAAAGTGGTGTATTTCCTTGACCTGCTCAACAGATTTCAAATACAAATTTTAAATTAAAAAGAGGTAGACTACGTCATAAAATACTAATTTACAGTTTTACTGTGCTTACCTTCAAATTGCCTTCATGGACCCCAACAGGTAAGGTGCATTAAAAGAGAACAACAGAAAGATATCAGTATGTATTTAAACCGTTAACGTGGATAACTTCCTAACAAAACTATGAATCGACATTCTTGATTACCTTTCGATAGGATGCATGAGAAAAGATGGGGATCACTTTCAAGTTCTCGCACCATCTTTTGGCTTGAGTACTCGGATTTGCCTCCCAGTAAACTCCAAAACTGGTCGGTTTCTGATCCTTCCTTCTGTGACCTGGATTGCGTATTTGGCTGTACAATGTAGAATGGCACGGAAAAAACTTAATAAGCCAATAAAAAGGCATAATAAACTATAACAAGGTCACCCAGGTACTCACAATAAAATTTCTCATAATTACTTGTCAGTATGAACAGTGGAAGTTCAGCTTATGTCATTCTGAATATTCCTGACAGAATACAAGAAAAGTGCCAGAAACCAAAACAGCTAGCAGCTCCTATATTTCCCAGTGGAGCTGGGATTTGACTGACAATGCCAAAGTGCTACTGTACTTAATTAGTCCATGTCCCGTATTAATATTTAGTAATCCAGCCAATTTAAAACCTCGACAATTTCTGTAATTTGACTAAGGATAAATAAGACACATAAATCAATTTCTGTGATGGTTTTTGCCAGAAGAAGGCTGGTGAGCGCTCTGCCAAAGATATTCCAGCTGGACCAATTTCCATAACCACCAAAGCCAACTGGATGCTAGTAATGGCAGGCCCACTACAATCCAGGTAAGGCCTAAAGGACCTGTTAAGTACCATTAACCCCTCCTAACATGCAGAAATTTTACAACGTAAATTTTGTGAAGAATCAAGGTAAACCATCAAATGTAAGTAGTCAAAGTTATGATTAAACTTGCAAAATAATATTTAGAAAGGTTGAATAATTACATCTCTACAATCAGATTCATTAAATATCACACTAGGGATGATAGTTACACACCTTAATTACATCAAGCTGCCTCTCCATTAACTCTTGATCCAATGCAGTGGCCAGATTTCCAGCCCAAGTGAACACAGTGTTTCCATCATGTAGAATGTAACAATAGGATGAATTCAATGATGACGCG
The DNA here is from genome assembly GCA_033239725.1 of Echinochloa phyllopogon. Classification (NCBI taxonomy): domain Eukaryota; kingdom Viridiplantae; phylum Streptophyta; class Magnoliopsida; order Poales; family Poaceae; genus Echinochloa; species Echinochloa phyllopogon. The sequence continues at coordinate 11,934,591 of BTCW01000015.1, read as the reverse complement.
ACCTAAGAATAGAGAGGGATAGTATATGACTGCTAAGGAAGATGGTACATTATTAACTGCAGTCAGATATACCTTGGGGAATAAAAGTGCACTATCACTTACAGGTTCAACTTGAATTGCTTGCATGTTTTCTGGTCCTGAACCTTGAATTCGGAAGAGTGCAAGTCCCTCTTCAGAATAACTATCATCATCAATACCATTTTCAGCAATAAATTTCTTGTATCCAGAGCTAAGACCACCCTACAATGAAAATTGGATGTTACAGACTACTGATGTGTTTAACCCAAACCGGTAATACCAATACAACTGAAGGCCATCAAATGCATGTAAACCTTAAAAACTTGCAGGCTTTGAAATATCACAAAGAGCTGGATTGGTTCTTTCCCCTCATACAGACGTGCCTGAATGAAAAGCAAGGATACATTAGAAATGACACAAACAAGAGTTCATATCCTGTTTAACAATTCCATATAGAGAAAACCAGCGGCTTACCTGGACAGCCTGAAACTTAGCAGATTCAACCATCTTGCTTGCAAGTGAAACTGCCGTTACCCTATCCTCCTGTATAAGAATTAAGATAATTTAATGCTGAAGTGGATTTAACAAGTATAACTTAACACTACACAATCAACAAGCATAAGGTTATCCTGAATCTCACTAGTATGCACAAACAACATAGACAGGTTCTTTTATTTGAAGTTTGCAGAGCAAGAACATGTAATAGCTGTCAGCTGTACTTCAAACCTTTTGAGTTCTTAACTTCTTATTATGAACTTCAAAGATGACTTGACAAAAACCAAACTATGGGGTAGAAAGTCAAGGGATATTGATACAAGCATAAGCTCGGTTCAAAAAAATTCGCAGCCAAAATTGATTTTCTGCACACTCTATTACCTCAGTACTCTTTTTCCCAAACCAAGTTCCAACAAGACACTCCTCCTTATCATCTCCAGGATACATATACTGAAATATGTAGCAATCGCCAGTGTAAAATTTGGATTGGTCAGACGATGAGAGAAGAGCCTTGTCCTTATCATTTACACGCCAGACCTATCAAATATAGAGGAAAAAATCATAAATCAGAAGACTACTTAGTTTGCATATGGAAGCTAAAAATTAAAAACAAATCATATGCAGCATAAGAATGCATTAAAACTTAGCCTTGTGCATTGAAATATATACTCCAACTTCCTTTCTCAAAGTGAATTTCTAGCTAGCTAGCTTGCATGTGCTTCCCAAAACCACTATTTGCAACAATACTTGCCCACAAATGATTTTAAGCATACAAAATATTAGACAACTATAATGAGAATGTTTGCAAGTCTAACCCCCAAAAATGATGAGATACAAAAGATGAAGCTAATATAAAAAGTGCATAAATACCTGCAGGTTGCCAGTGCAATCAATAAAGGATTGAGGTTCTTCTTTTGCAGGAGCGGCTTTCATCAAACCCTTAACATTTAAGCCCTGGCGCTTGAGAAGAGCTTCACAAAGGACATAATTGATCAAATTGTGAAGGGTGGAAAACATTTCATAAATTAAAAAAAGAGGAAAAATGAAGCCGGTAAATTTGTAAATAATAACCTGCAACTTTGCCTCTTCCATCCTCAGATGACACCTTCAAGTCAGGTGTCTGCGGCCACTCTTTAAATTTTGATTTGAACGTAACAGTCTCAAATCCTTCAATCACTTTGATGATATGTGTTTTTGTTCGGTTTGAATCAGAGAGCAATTTCTACATGGGCATTTAAGCAAATAAATAGTGAACACCAAAATAACATATAGTTCAACACAGAACTCATTTTTTATACGTCAGAAATATAAAACAATATAGTATTTCTCTAAATACTTGTAACACCCCGTGTGTCCAAAATCTGCTTACGGCCCGGCCCTTCCGAGGGGCGAACCCGCATATGCATAACACCTCTCTTACACTTTCGTCCTCACCTCGTGTAAAAGGGTTAACCTGGAAGTGTTACGTTTGGAACTACAAGGATTATAAACTGGCCCGAACCTATTTAAACTACCAAGGTGGGACTAGTTCCACCAGAACAGGACACATGGGCCAAGAACGGGCCGAAACCAGAACACTATGGGCCGGGGTATTACAATACTTCTAGTCAGCATGAAAGTAACAAAGCCTTTAAAGGATAGAGGCATAATAGATTTAATAAGCAATCAAATAAACTGAAGGAACCCTGCCATATAACAAAATCAATGAGCGCATCAGAAGTGTCAGCATGACTCCTCAGTATTTACAATACTGCAGCCCGATGTTTGTAAGGATATGATAAAATAACACAAGTAATTAGCTGAACAAATATTACCTCAGCAGCTTCACTAGCACCCTTTCTATCCTGCAGGGATGTAGTTCTGCCCATCCAAACATACAATTCAGCACCACAGTCTAAGAAGTAACACTTGTTTGTCTCAAGTAATTCAGGTGCCAAGGATTCGTAATTGACAGGCTCCAGTTTTCCTTGGTCACAACTGAAAAAGTAAACATTCTATAAATTAATAACTGATTTCATGTCGAAACTGTTCTTGTTGGTAATCAAACAGCAGGACTTTCTATATGGAATAAAACCTCAATCAACTACCATAGCAATTTGAAGGCAGTTTCCTCATGTTTCTCATTGCCTTCCGCAGGTGCCCGCCTTGGAAGGGGGGCAAAGCCACCAAAAAAACCCCAGAATTCACCAGCTTCCGCATCAGCCATCATTCTACCATCCTCTAAGAAAAATGCAAAAGGTCATATCTAGATATTCTAGTTTGCGATACCACAAGAGGTGAATAGATGCTCACCAACAGATGCAATTTCACACTTTCCCTCATGAAATGTATCTTTGATGTACTGCACAACTTCAAGAGCTTTTGCTCGCTCTTGGATGGATGAGTTTGAGCCATTGAACTGGAAAATCTTGGACTTCGTATCCAGAATAAATATGTCATCATGATTAAGGGACGATCGAGCAAAAGGAACCTGGTCATAAAGTGGCAAGTCTTATTAAGACGATAACATCCATGTTTGAGTAAAGGAGACAGCCACGCAGATAACTTGCCTCTTTAACGTGAACGACGTGCTTCCCTTGGCAAACATATAGGCGGATTTCGTGATCCTGCTCGTTGACCTCAACATGCTTGAATCCAGATGCCACTCCTCCTGGCTGTGGCATGATGCATGGTCTAAAATATGATAGGAATTTCTCTGTTTCATTGCCTTGTATTTCTCGGTACTGAACAGCACGTCCACCAAGGGCAGCATCAAGCTCTACTGTTAAAATTGCAGCAGTTCCAGCTTCATCCTACCATGGATAAAATTGGATTCAATAACCTTTCCTGAACAGTATCACCAAATGATGTGAGAAGTATACCTGACTAGTATCTTTACCAATCCAGTAATGGATATCATGGCGAAGAGAACCATTTTTCAAGGCCGTTGTCTGTAAGAAGGGAAAACATGTGAAAAAAAATACTTACATGCCATGAGCATAATAAAACTGAATTCCCAAGCATACAAAGTCACAGAAAATAGTGCTACCACATGCATATGGAAAAGAGCCTAAATGGTGATTACGGTTTATTAATCATGTGATGTGCTCCCAAAAAGAAGGGTTATAGAATTTACAGTAGCATGGGACTAATACCGACTGAATATTTTTTTTAAAAAATAACTATTTATTGCTCATAACCTTTACAAACCCAGTTTTGTGGACCAGAGTTTCTTTAACCAAACCTTCTTTTATATATATCTATCATATCTACTAAGAGAATGCTTCAACTTCAATGAAGTTAATTTTGCGCTTGGCCTTAAATTTTTGTTAACAGAGGGATTAAATGCAGCAAGTATGCTATTGTAAAACTTCGATCTGAATATAACTTAAATTTCCTAAAAAGTAGTTTGCATGTAAAATTGTTGAATAACTAGAGAGTACTTCAGCTGGATCCTAAATATCCAATTCCTCTATCAGTCATTTTCATCTTTAGTCCACAGAATGTATTACATGATTGGTTCTATAAAAACACTCAATGCATAATATCAGAATTGTACACAAAAATCTCATCCAATATTTATATCTTCAAAACTACCATTATCCCATACAAAATTCTGAAAAACATTCAACCCAATCAAATCAACAACCGCAAGTTCTATCATGGCTATGGTGAAAATTTAAGGCTGCAACACCAGAGGAGATATAGCATTTTTTTTAAAAATGAACCTCGCACTGTGCAACCAATAAATACAACAGTTCATCTTCCAAGATGTTTGGAAAATTCCTAAACGAATAGCACTTGGAGAACAAATGTGAATTCTAGCAATGCATAAACTAAGTGCATATTGGATACCAGTAAAAAACAGTTGTGATTGAACATAGAAGGAAGTAAACTGATAGCAGGAAGATATTAGAGGTGAGAAAGCCATGCACCTAAGAATTTTGCACTTTTGTACCTTCAAGATAATGTAAGAATCGCCCATGAAAAACTTCCCATATGAAGATGCAGGGATAGGAACCGGCTTGAAATTCTCAATACGCCATATTTCCAAGCCGCTGCGAGGTATTAAGGATAACATTGGCCATTCATGGACCAAGACCAAAAGCATAATGGAGTTATAGACTAATTTCCAATAGTGAATTGACGAACGTAACTTTGACGAACTTTAGTTATTATAATCCCATCCTTCACTGTAAATAGCTAAAACTTTACAATATCTTATTCATTGCCATTTAGTTACCAAAATATGCATACAGCCTTTCCTGGCAATGAACACCAACTTATACTGTGTGTTAGATTTATAGAACCTGCCAAGAAGGCATATTCCAGGAAAGTTCATTTATCTACACAATATCATTACAAATTAGTAATTAGCAATTACATAAATCTATGTCAAACAGTACCATATTTCTGTCATCTACAAGTTCTGTTCATGATATAAAAATGCTAATCACCACATCAAAACTGAGTGTCTGAGTACTACATTCTTGTATGATACCCGCAAACACCGCACGTCATGACCCCAAATCACTAACCAATAGCCCATGAAAGAGATTAGATGTTGGACCAACATGAAGATAACAAAAAAGCAAAAAAAAAAGAATTTTTTTAGTGACAGGATGAAATAAAAGAAATCTGAAGGATACTCCTTTTGTCCAGAGCCGCGGAAAGCTGGGTCCAGATCCTTCATAGAAACTGACATCTTCAATTTTATATACAGTCCTTGCCTAATTCTTCATTCAAAGGAGATCTAAAAGGATGCTGCGGACAACAAACCAAAAGGCATGTATAGTAAGCAAATAAACAAACAAATGATCCCATTCTCAAATTAAGCAGTTTGGCCATGTGGAATAACACTATTATTGCACGTAATAATTCTATCTGGGCATCAAGGATTTTTTAACTGGGGCGTCAAGGTTTTACAGGTAAGAATTACTTTAAATGATACAATTACTACTGATATGAAAATAACAAAAAGGGCACACCATCGTATGATCATATCCTTAACTGCGACCAACAATAAAATAGGCATTCTCTATCGAGAATGCAACCTCATATATTTGCATGCAGTAAAGTTTGCATGTGAACTTAGGAGCAAGAACTACGATTCCATGATATGGCTCTATTTCTGTAACAAGTTTGGATAAGAAGAATTGCTTCACATGATAGAATGAATGCTACTATGAATAGACATGCTCTGAAATCATATCCTTGGTGACAACTTATAACAGATAACATAGGCTGTAAATAGAACACAGTATGCTATGCATTTCCATATCAAAAGATCCACAGCAATGTACATCAACACGCAGCCTATAAGTCTCCCATGCAGCGCTGGTCAACAAGTGACTGCAGACTAATCTGTGAGAAGGCCCAGAACCCAACACAGCCAACCTTCCTTCTACTGACTCCTATCCCGTCAGCTCGAGTTCCACAGCTGAGCTGTGAAGTGCTAAAGTAGTACGCTAAGCATTGCAAACAAGTAAACATTGCTTCCAATCTACTTTGGGACAAGCTAAAGTGCGCAAGCAGCTCTACACCGTCAAGGCACAAATCTGGATCAACCAAAACGGAAGCCAGTCATATCTCTAGTCCAGGGGCGGACCTAGCATAGGACATGGGTGTACACATGTAGCTTGTCCCAAAGTAGATTGGAAGTAGATAACTGGGTCAGATCCGAATACATTTAGCATATGTTAGGGGTTCGGGTGCTCCATTTCGCACAGCAGGAAGTGAAGACAAGGGGCAGGAATACCTGGTGGTTCTCGTCGCCAGCAAAGGCGGGGCCAAGACGCGGCAAAGGGCGCCGCCGCTCGCCCAGTCGTCGGCTGTTCGTCGGGGGCTGAGTAGCTAGTGGTCGGCCCCGTTTTCGGAGGAGTATCCGAGAGGCTTGGGGTCGACGGGGCGGTGGAAGACGCGGTCGGAGGTAGGGTGTCAGCGAGAGGAAGCAGCGGGAGAAGGACGGACGGAGCAGCGGCGACCGCGGAAGGGAAGGAGACGAGCAGAGCACCGGCGCACCGAGCTTTTTTTTTTATTAGGAGAGCCAGAAAGGAAAAGCGGCCGAGGAAAAAGAAACTGCGAACCCCTTTGTTTTCCCATTATTTACGTTTTAGTCCCCAGGGTTGCTGCTAATGTGTTCCTCTTTCAAGCCTGGCACCCGGCAAATTGCTTCGCCTTTTGTTTTTGCTTTATTCAGTTTTATCATTATTCCTTTTAAATTGTTTATCCTGGTGAAATGTGATGTACTCTCATAATACTTCGTGAAATCATGTTCACTACCTTCCTAAATGGTATTGTATTTCTATTTTTACGTCTTTTTTTAAAAGATCAGTATAGACGTAAATGCTCACAACGCATACACACTCACATTCATGAATACACGGATGTAAATCCTATTCTATAAGCATCTTCGAGACACTAGGACCGGGAGATGTCAAGATTAACAAAGTCTATCACAGACGTCTCGCTGTCGACAGGCACATCACCTACCACTGACAGAAAATCATCGATTAAATCTTGAAATAAATCTAGAAAAATGCGACACCTGAGTCAAAGAATCAAACTCTAGTGGATAGGTTCCACCACAAGAAACCCTACCAACTGATCTACAATCAATTTGCTTTTTATTCTCTATTTTCTCGCTTTGTGTTTTCTAGACTCCCGCTTTAGGTTTTATTTCAAAAGACCAATACAGGCACTTACATACTCACGTACACTCACCGCTACAAATACACACATACAAACTCTATTTCTATGAGCACCTCCGAGAGATCGGGCCGGCAGATGTCGAGATTGACAAACCACTGAAAGAATAGCACCAGCTAAATTTTAGAATAAATTTTAAAAAAAATATGACACTGCTGAGTCAAGTATTTGAATTTAGCTGAGCAGGTTCCGAGCTCTAAGCTTCATACACCACTATCTTAACTAAATCGTACCACTGTTTTTAGAAAAGGTGTGTTTTGGAGAGTTACAGCTTCTCTGGTTGTGGAACCATTGAAGTTACGTTTTTCTAATCAGCTTCTAGTTTATTTTGGAAACCACTTCTAAAAAGCCAATTGGCTGAAGCGTATAAAATTCTCTTGTTTTGGAAGGAACCCAGGAGAAACCTTGCCAGATAAGATCTAAGCACTGACATAAACCCAAAAATAGAAGTACCATAACACCACCTTATCTATGGTATACTATCATGTAAGGTTAGTCCTGGTGCAAAGTTTTACTAGGTTTCATGCAAGTAAAATATGGTGTCAAGTCAGCATTTTAGATGATGTGACAAAGAGTTAATGAGAGACATAAAATGGGTTTTCATCTAGATGCAACAGTGTATACACACGGTTTCCAACGTAGTTTGTGTTTTACATGTATGCATGTATTGCTATAAAACACCAATGAAACATTGTATTGTCTCGACTATTTCATCTATTAATCAAATATCTAGTTATCTATGTGATATTCTTGAAAACACAAAAATGAAAATCCACACTGAGAATAGCGTAAGGTTGTGCAAACTGGGGTCTGATACCCCGTCCGGTAGTAGTATATAGCGTAAAAAACTGCTGCTGCAGGGTACTGGAACCCGAGCGCAATCGCCGTGGACGAAGGAGCCTCCGCCAAATCGAGCAGAGGTAGCGGGAGGCCGCTACCCCGCCACGGTGGCGCGGGCCCGCGCGCTAACGGTTGCGCACGCGCGGAAGCCGAAGGGGAGGCGGCGGGCACGCCGGAGGGGAGTCTAGGAGGCGGCCCGCGCCGCCGTCGAGCTAGATCCGGGCCGTCGCGGCCTCGCCGGCATGCTCCGCCGGCACCGGGTGGCTTCTTGAGGCGCGGAGGAACGGCGGAGGGGGCGGCCTCCCCGCGACTGTGTACAAAAGTAGTTAACACATTTTAACATCATGATTGCCTTTTTTTACTTCTAGTGCAAGAGTAGTTAACACATTTTATTCCCGGTGAGTCAATTTTATAGCTTTTCTTTACCTCTACCCAGGCCTGGACCTAATGAAGCCATGGGGCGGGCTAAGGATAACGAGTTTAGGTCAAGCCAGATTTACGTGTCTATGACCACTTTTGGGCAGAAAAGCTTCAACACGAAGTCCAATTTATCTGATAACTATTCCTTCGAAACGAGGATTTGGTCCAATTGGAAATATAGCCGAGTTTGATGTTTAGAGAAGAAAAAAAACGAAGGGACCCACTCGTTGTAGCTATTGAAATAAGTTTGTATCTACAAAAAAAATCTTTCTTAGTAAATACTTGAAAGTCCTCGCAAAACTACTTGAAAGGATTACAGTGATTACTTGGTTGCTTGGTATTGTTGTCCAAACTTTTCTGCTGAGCTGAAATATTGATTGTTTTCTTTCTTTTTTCTAAGGAAAGAAGGCTTAGACAAGGTGCCTTATATGAAAATATTTCTAACTAAGGGGTGCTATGCGGAAATAGAAGCTAGAATATTACAGGCCAGCTGGGTCGGCAAATGATGGACTGAAGCGTGCGTGCCACTAAACAGCACCAGCAATTCAAAGTCTCGGTCTTTTTTGGACTCTCTTTTTTTAATCAAAATTCAGTCGCAAATTTCAAAATACAGCCCTGACACTGCTGTTCGCATCGTTCTCATACCACATACGCCACGACGTGGAGTCAAAACCTGAACGCACGGCTGTGCCAACCCAAGATTAAATCTATTCAAGGGTATTGACTTGAGTACATATAATTTGGAGATTTTATTTTATCATCATTGTGCGTGTTTTTGGGTATATATTTTTGGGTTGAGGAGCATATTTGGGACAGTGTCGTGTCTGTCTCTGTCTCCTCATTAACACTTTTGACCTCAGCTGATACGGGGGAGCAGTACTTAAGCCGTTGTCAAATTTGTCATGTGCAATATACTACTCAAGCGACTGATAAATACTGTCAGTAGGTTCATTTAGGAGGCATAATTAAAGGTATAAAGGCGTACTTAGTTCCATCAGGAAAGTTTGTAGGCCAATGTGTATTGATTCTTTGATCATTGATTTGCTCATTCATTCATCACTAAGACAGTTTGGGACCAAAGACAACCTATCATGTGTACTCTAGTGTGGGATTATGGGCTGGCAAGTCTTTTTTGTTGCTCGATCCGGGTCCTACTACCGCCACACATTTGGTGCTCTGTTTTTCAACGGAAAACCTATGCAGATTTCCAACTAAAAAGGGGACAGCTGAAAAAAAACCCTAATAGATCATTTAAGGAAAAGGTGTAATATTAAATTATAAGTAATTTGAAAAGTGTACCAAGGTTTTTGGAGTTGGCTCTTTGAAGCGCAAGCTCAATATTTCATGGTGCTAAACTAAATTTAGACACTTTAGAGTCTAAACTATCAAACAAGGTGTCTAAACTATTGTCTAGAACTGTCTAAAACTTTGTAGCACCTCTAGCACCCAAAAAGATAGGGATATTTAATTAATTGTCACTGTTACGAAAGACACTCCTTCAAAAACTATTTTCCTTAAAAAAACATCTTTAAAATGGCTCCTACGTATTCGTCACTCCTTTACGCATGAAGTAATATATTTAGCATTTTTGCTGACGTGGCACGCCAAGTCTTCATGCCGGTGTGGAATGGGTTCATGAAATGACCAAGCTACCCCGCCTTATCTTTAGTTCCTCAGTCATCCATGGGTTCAGCTGGAGGTAGCCGACGGCCCCGCGTCGGTCAGTTTGGTGAGGATCCTGCGTCCGGTGACGAGCTCCTTGCGCGGCCCGGTGAAGTGGAGCAAGAGGTCGGGCACGGCGTCGCTAAGAGCAGGTACCATAACAGTCTTATAGCCAAACTAGTTAGTATTTTTGCTGACATGGAGGAGAAAAAATAGAAGAGAGAAGAGAGCATGCCTCTCATGCAAGCAACAAGCTGAGCATGGGGTTCTATGTAGAGGTGGGGCCACATAAAAGGATGCGAGAGTGAGTAGGAAAGATAATCTATACTACAAAGAGAATTAGATTTAAAAACAATTGTTACCGAGATTAGACCCACCCCCGCCTCACAGAGGGCCCGTCTGTCATAAAAAAAGCTTGATGAAAGCTTGATACAAGGAGGGGAGGGACATTTTATAAGTGATTTCCCCCAAATCCCAAAACTTTTTTCACCTAAATCGAGTCTACCTAAACCTACCCAACGTCCTTTATGTTGCCATATTTAATATTTATAATCTGAGTAAGTTTTCAAATAAATGGTAGTTGACCATTAGGTTCGGATTTAAGTCCAATGCGTTGCCATAATTAATATGTACAATCTGAGTAAGTTTTCAAACAGATGAGAGATTTCCATATTTAATATGTATAATCTGATCAAGTTTTCAAATAGATGGTAGTTGATGATTACGTTTGAATTTAAGTCCAATATGTTGCCATAATTAATATGTACAATCTAAGCAAGTTTTCAAATATATGATAGGTTTCCTTAGTTGATGATTGTGTCTAGATTGAAGTCTAATAATTACCATACTAGACTAGCCATATCTAAGATATACAATCTGAGTAAGTTTTCAAACATATGATAGGTTTCCTTAGTTGATGATTGTGTCTGAATTTTTTTTTGAAATTAAAGGCAGGAGCACTGACATATCATTTAAGAAGAAGCAATTGTACATCACGAGCCGAAGCGATCACCACCATCACAAAAACAACACACGCAAACGCACCCAAGAAAACTCTACACCACCTCAACCTAGGAGAGAAGCCGAAAGTAAGCCGCCTTGAACTGCGCCGCCGTCACCAACGTTGTGCCATGCCAAAAGTCATGGTCCGCTGCAAGCCAGAGCGACAATTCGAACTCCTCCACCACGGGACCATCATCCTCAAGCCGCACACACATGGCCGCTGATCCCTCCGCTCCAACAAAGCATCGACAGAAGATTCTCGTCACGGCACCAATGAAAAACACTGATCCCGGCCACTCTACGTGGGGGCCTCGCTTCATCCACCGCCTCACACTCCTCTGCCAAAGACTCAGATATAAGAAACCGCTATGAGAGCATCGCTATCGCCCAACCGTAGCTGAGGTCACCACCGCACCAAGCATGCCAACTCAAGACCTCCAGCACCCATGGTTCCTCTGCACCTCCTCTCACTACCACAACGGACCTAGCGCACCTCCTCTGCCTCTACGCACAGGCAACACCCCCAACCAAACCACCGCTACCACTACCACAAGCCGTGACGGGTCAAAGCGACGCCTCCAACGGGGGCACGACGCTAAAAGCGCCGCCGTCACTTGTCCAGAGGACAGAGTTTTCACCCCGAAACCCCGTGCTACAGAACAAGGTACTCCGTAATGGCATCCCCAACAGGAAGAACGACGCCAGAAGGGCGCCGCCGCCACTACCGCCGACAAGGGTGCTGGTGAGGGCTTTCGCCCGGATTAACACCATGCCTGTTGCACACTCACAAGCAAAACAGTAGTGGCACGCTCTCCGCCGCCTCCGCAGGAGAGATGGCTTGGCACATCCTAAATTTCCACCACGGCACCACAAGTGTACACCTGCACTGCGAACCCAGCACAAACCACCCGACCCTACCACCAAGGCAGCACCGAACCTGCACTGCTGTCGAGGAGAAGAGATGGAGAACGCTGGCCACCTCACCTCCATTCCCACCACCCGTATGTAGAAGACCACCAGCTTCACCTCCGAGTCGCCGTGACCCAGAGCACAGCCGGCATCACTGACACCCCCCACGCAGGGCCTCCCGCGGCGCCGAGCAGCAGAGCCCTGCACCACACAGGTCGCCGCCACCACCGTCCCTGCACAAGCCGATGCCCGTGCACTTCCGGTCCCCATGGTAGCCACCACCGCTGTCCCGCACCGGTTGATGCCGCCACCGTTGTCGTCCCACACCGGTTGCAGCCGCCGCTGTCGCCCTCACGCGTCGGCCGGGGCTGCTACCGCCGCCGCGGTCCCACGCCGGTAGCCGCCGGTCCCCCGGGTGCCAAACCACACACACATGCGCGCCCTAGCCGCGCAGCCACCGGATCCGGACGGGGTAGGGGCGGATCTGTGGCCTCCGGCTGCCGCCGCCACGAAAACCGCCGGCGCCAACGAGCCCGTCAGTGAGACAGGACGGCCGCGCCCGCCATGCCCCTCCCACGCCAGGGGGAAGAGGCCGCGCCGCCGCCGTCCTTGGGCACCGCATGGACCTCCAGAGGCCCCTTGGGCGGCGGCGCGACGAAGATCGACGGGATCGATGGGGGCAGCGGCGCGGGTTGGAGCCGTTCGGTCGCCCGCGCAGGGGCAACGCGAGTGGGACAGGCTCTCTCATTTTGTGTCTGAATTGAAGTCTAATATATACCATAATAGACTAGCTAGGACTTATATAAATCACGTCAGCCATCCATCACTTCTCGTTATCCTCCTCGACCTGTGGTTGTTCCACAAGTCCTCCAGCAGAGAGATCTGCCACGCCGCCATCACCTGCGGCCGTCGGCTCAACACATATGTGCACCCGCACGTCGAAGCGTCTCCAGCGTCGGAGGCCGTACTACAGGGCGGCATGCATGATGGGTTGCGGTAAGAACGGCGGTGCCATCGGGAGCGACACGGCAACGTCGGACGAGGAGGACGACGAGGTCAGAATCAGCAGCTTCGTCGTGTCCGACGTGATGAAGAGCCCTGCGGCGGCGGCGTTGAGCTGGCGCGAGAGGTACTGCCTGGTGGCATGCAAGCAGATGGTGGGGTTGTTTGCGATGGTGTGGGTGAGGTGAGAGCCGGTGCCGCACGTCGGCCATGTCAAATTCTCCTGCGTCAGTCGCGACATCATGGTATACTAGACTAGATAGTTTGATGAACTTGTTGATAGCATGAACTCGTTGCATCGGTCGTGGCACGTGCAACTACCGGATTGATTTAATTAGTTGCCAGATCCACATGTTTACGTGATTTGCGGCACTATTTGGATGCATTTTTCCGGTAGCTCAAGTTTCATTTGTGAATGTATATATAGTATGTATGTTGTCATATATACATCATGGTCATAAGGAGTTTGCTAGCATACTTGAAAAAGGGTGTATATGATACGTTTGGATTTAAGTCTAATAATTTTACATTTGCTTTCTATTTTTGTAGTGTACAGTATGGTAAGTTCTGCTTGCGATGGCGCGCCCTTTATGTTGCCATATTTAATATGTATAATCTGAGCAAGTTTTCAAATAGATGGTAGTTGATGATTAGGTTCGGATTTAAGTCCAATAATTTTACATTTTCTTTCCATTTTTGCAGTGTATAATATGGTAAGTTTTGCTTGCGATGACGCGTCTTTTATGTATAATCTAAGCAAATTTTTAAATAGATAGTAATTGATGATTACATTTGGATTTAGGCCAATCATTTTATATTTTCTTTCTATTTTTACAGTGTACAATATGGTAAGTTCTGCTTGCAATGTCGCTCTCTTTATGTTGTCATATTTAAAATGTATAAGCTGAGCAAGTTTTCAAATAGATGATAATTGATGAGTACATTTAGATTTAAGTCCAACAATTTTACATTTGTTTTGCATTTTTGCGGTGTACAATATGGTAAGTTCTGCTTGCGATGCCGCGCCCTTTATGTTGCCAATTTAATATGTATAATCTGAGCAAGTTTTCAAATAGATGGTAGTTGATGATTACATTTGGATTTAATTTCAATAATTTTATATTTTCTTTCCATTATTGTATTGTATAATATGATAAGTTCTGCTTGCAATGTCGTGCCCTTTATGTTGCCATATTTAATTCGTATAATTTGAGCAAATTTTCAAATAGATGGTAGTTGATTATTACGTTTGGATTTAAGTCCAATAATTTTACATTTCGTTTCTATTTTTGCAGTGTATAATATGGTAAGTTCTGCTTGCAATGTCGCGCCCTTTATGTTGCCATATTAAATATGTATAATATGAACAAGTTTTCAAATAGATGATATTTGATGATTATGTTCGGATTTAAGTCCAATAGTTTTTTATTTCCTCTTCATTTTTGCAGTGTAAATATGGTAAGTTCTGCTTGCGATGCCGCGCCTTTTAGGTATAATCTGAGCTAAGTTTTCAAACAGATGGTAGTTGATGATTACATTTGGATTTAAGTCCAATAATTTTATATTTTCTTTCCATTTTTGCCCTGTACATTATGGTAAGTTCTGCTTGTGATGTCGCGCCCTTTATATTGCCATATTAAATATATATAATCTGAGCAAATTTTTAAATAGATGGTAGTTGATGATTACATTCAAATTTAAGTCTAATAATTTTATATTTTCTTTCAATTTTTGTGCGGTATATAATATGGTATGTTCTGCTTGCGAGACCGGGTCCTTTTTTTCACCATCAAAAGATCCCTTTGACGCTTTTTTACCATAAAAAATCCTGCCCCCTCCGTCGCTCCGCGATGCACGATCCGCAACTCAGATGCCTCCGCTCCTGATCTCCCCTCGGGTCTGAAACACTTTTATTTTTGATGAAATAATGTATTCACAATTCAATATCTGAAAGGTTTTAATTTGCCATGTCAAAATTAATTTGCATAGCTTCACCCATTAGCTGAATTGACTTTTTTGTGACTATTAGCTGAATGGTACGTGGATTTCTCTCTAGGATACTCTACCAAAGGATGGGAAACTTGTGCATCGAGCTATTGATGCAAAGACAAAGTAGCACAAATAAACCCTTGAGGTAACTTACATTTTTAATATCTTTGACACTTCTTTTGTTTATCTGGAGGTACTATTTTGGTAATTATACTTTTGTCAGCCATCTGTGGTGAATGTTTCATACAGGTCCTATACTCGCCACATATATACTTTGTTAAAATCATTCGTGTTTTTTTTTGCTTCAAAGCATGTTTTGAACCAGTCAATTAGCATAATAAAAAGATAATGTATGCAGAGAACTATCAAATGTAAAATTCCTTAATAACTTTGTTGAATAAATTGGAAATAAAATCTAAGTTTGCCAGTCATTAAATTTAGTTAATATGATGGCAATGATATGAAATTTAAATAAGGATGGCATGAAAATACTATGATTTTCCATAATTTTTTATGCCATCTGTTATTTTTCTATTAAATTTTGGAGTGTATGTTCTTACATACACTATGTGCTAATCTATGTCTTAGGTGAGATTAGTTTATTCAATATAGGCAGTGGTGTAGTATAATATGCACTACCATATGTTCTCATATTATTGTTGATGTTTTTGTTTTATTTTCTATTGAATCTTAATTTATTGATTAATGATTTTTAAGGTATTTGATCTCTTTTAAACACGTGCGTGCCGCACATGCCACACTACTAGTGTAATAAATAACAAAAGAATAGTAATGTGGAGACAAGTACGTAATAGACTATTATTATATAACATGGCTCTTATATCTTGACTAATAGCCAAACACTTGTCTCTAGTATTAACCTTGCTGTGAGCGCCCCGTACATTTCCAGAACCCGACCAGTGCGGCTCCATTTGGCCCCGACCACGCGCTCCACGTCAGACGCTCTCCGGCGGCCAAGGACGGGACACGGGAAGAGAGACGATAGAATTGCATTGAACTAGATGCGTTTAAAGGGGTGTTTGGTCCCTTAAATAAATGATAATTAGACATAGTAAACATAAACTAATTGTATAAGTCGTGTCTATTTCACGAGACGAACCTAACAAGCTTAATTAAACTATAATGAGCACATAATTATGTCATTACTATAGAGCATTACATTATCTAATCATAAACTATTTAGATTTAATAGATTCGTCTCTCAAATTAACCATCATTTATATAATAGGTTTTTTAATTAATCTTTATTTAATACTTCTCATTAACATTCTTATATCCAACGTGAACATAAGGATCAAACACCTTCTAAGCAAAAGCTGAGCATAAACGCGTACGCGGCTCTCTGTATATATAATCATCAGGAACCAGATGCTTAATATGATCACAGGCTCACAGTTGTTGCTTGGTACAGTACTTTGGTATAGTAGCTGGTACCGGCCTGATACTACTTGATACACGCAGCATCATCCAGCCCATCCCGCGACGACAGTGCTAGCACCTGATCCATCCATCCATCATGAGCTACCAAGCAGGCTACCCGCCGCCGGAGCAACAGGCCTCCTACGGCGCCACACCACCGCCGGCGTATGTCAAGCCACCGTCCGCATACCCGCCCACCCAGGACGCCGGTCACCAGCAGCAGCAGGACACCACGAGCCACGGCGGCGACGGGTTCTGGAAAGGATGGTGAGCTCGCTTAGGTGCACGAGCTCACCCTTTCTCTACTGGTTGGATGAGATTGTATAGGGGCAAGCGCGGCGGCAGGCGAGCAGGGCGAGGAGGCAAAGAAGACCTTGGGGAGGGCAGCCATGGATGGGGAGCTCCGGTTGGCATTTCTTCGGGCCACGGGGACATGGTCGGGGCATGGAAGACTAAGGTGGGTGATGACAGGTGGGTCCCATCGATAGGAGATAGAAAGAGAAGGACAAAGAAGCTATTGAGTGGTGCAGGGCAGGGCAATGAGGTCATTTTTTATGGCTGATCCACGCTGGCGTGAGGAGGTGATCTGCCACATTAGCAAAAGTGGTAATTTTGTGGCATCTTTAATAGAGAAATGTTTTAAGAATGGTTTTTGAAGGAGCGACATCCATAAGGATAACAATTGATTAAATATCTCAAAGAGGTGCTAAAATCATTTAAAGATAGCATTTCCCCTCAGCTGCCCGCGTCATTCTTGCTCTCCCCACCCTTCATGAACCCTCTCGCCTCCATTCTCCTCTCGCGCGCGTCATTTCGTCCTCCTCCTCGCATCCATTCTCCTCTCGCGCGCGTCATTTCGTCCTCCTCCTCCTCCGCCGCTGCCAGCGCACTCGTCGCTCCTCCCCTCCCCTCGCCTCCACCCCATGCTCCCCATCTCGCCTCCACCCTCTCGCGTCCATTCTCCTCTCCCGCTCATGGTCTTTGTCGCAATCTCACACGACATTTCCCCCTTCTCTTCTTCCTCATCCTCTGCTGCCGTTAGCGCCACCACCCGCTCCTTCCCTCGCCTCCACCGCCAACTCTCCTCTTCATGCCGCCAAATCTCACCGCTCCTCCCATCACCGGATACAACATGGAAGGGGGAAGGGGCGAATACCATGATTTTTTTTGCTTCCTCTCCGGATCACAGTAGCCATCCTATCCTCGGTGATGAGGGGTTCCCACCACTGTATCCCAGGTCTCAGATAGAGAACCTAGATCCAAACTCCCAGTCCGATTCATATCCGGATCTGGGTACCTACACGGGGTTGCTATTGTCGGATGGAGGTCCGGGCAACGTTTGGTCGTCCCCTGTTGCATCGAATGGCGGCAGATCCAGTCGTGGCAGGTTCTAGGTTCCACGTCGGGATGGTGGCGGCGGCAGAACCAGCCGTGGCGGATCCAATGCTGCATGAGGAGGAGGTAGTCGTCCCAACAGCCTCAACATAGGAGGGGGATCCGGCTGCTAGGCACAGGGATCCGCTTCCTGCTTCACTCCTGGTATGGGCGGCGGTGGCCGTGCAAGGGTGGCAGCCCTCCGCAACTGTGCACCTGTTTCTGCCGTGAACAACTCTCCTCCGGCAGGGTCAAATGGCATGCATGATGACTTGGGTGACCAAGACAACAATCCTGTAAGATTTGCGTATGTTCTTCTCGATTCAAGTCATGTGATGCAGCGTATATAACATGATCGTTGTACTGTTTTCCTACGTTCAAGTAACAGCTAGATTGTTGTGTATCAGTTTGTAGTAGCTAATTATATGCCATATGATTGTTGTTCTTTCAAGTTGGTAGTAGATTTGCATCTGCCATATGATTGTTGTGAATTCAGTTAGTAGTAGCTAATTATATGCCATATGATGTTTTGAATTCAGTTAGTAGTAGCTAATTATCTGCCATATGGTTGTTGTACTTTCAAGTTAGTAGCTAATTTTCTTTCTTTAGTAGAACGATTATGATAAGGCCAATTGGACACAACAAATCATACACATATTTCTTGAACTGGCTATTGATCAACTTAGAGAAGGCAATTGTCCTAATGGGCAAATGAAAAATACTGCCTACAGGGTCATAGCTGAAAACTTTCATGAACGGACTTACCTTTACCATAGCCCTAGGCAATTCAGGAACAGATTAACTGGATGCAAGACTGTGTATACTTGGATAAATTGGGCCATTGGTGAAACAGGCTTGGGTAGAAGGCCAGATGGAAGTATAGTTGCAGATAGCGCTTGGTGGAAACGGTACACAAAGGTACTTATGTTGACACTGTTGGATTCATGCATATTGCTATTTTTTTCCCTTTCCAAGTTGTAATATGTTTGTAAATGATTCTTCAAGGAAAATGGTATGAGTGCAAAAAGTTCAAATGGGGCTGACTTGCTGATGTTGACCTACTAGATGAGGTGTTCCATGGTACCACCGTTGACCGAAGGAGTTCATTATACCGCAAGATTTGTATTCTCCCAAAGAACAGGACAAAGAAGAAGAAGCATCCTTTAGGAGCCCTGTGAGTAGCAACAGTAGATAAGAGAGGGATAAATGCCAGTGAGCCCGGTGATTCAGCCTCTAGTCCACAAAAAAACCAAGTAAGAGTCCTATGATCAAATGTATTAAGGGGTTGATAGATAAACTACCATATGGGTAAGAAAGAAGATATTGAAGTTGCAAAGGAGATAAAGATCATATAAGAAGAACCAACAAAGAAGAAAAAATGATGGAGGAGAGAATGCATGGCTATTCATAATTTTATTTGAGAGAATGGTATGGACGATGAGGACTTCGATACGTGTGATCATGACAAAAACTACGTTCCCGAGGTTGAGGAAGGTGCATCGGGATCTCGTAGTAATAGAACTAGAAATCATCCTGGAGACGATGACCGAGATATGAATCAGTTCGGGATGGGATTGCTAATGGTTTGTTTAGTAGGTCCTAGATTTGATGTTTTGTAAACAACATTTCTGTGAATAACTCTGTGAGCAACATTCAAATATTTGTATGAATAATTCAAATGCAAATAGCCATGCGGGAGCACCCGGCAGCGCAGGAACACCGTCCAAGCGAGCGTCCGGCGGCGCGGGAGATCACTTCAGCGTGGGAGTCCTGGGTAGCAGTAATGAGGGGTATTTTTGTCTTTGGTTAGAGCATTAAACATTTCTAGACAGTACATCTAAACAGGGGGTGTCAAAATTTTTAACACCTGTTTCAAACAGTTCTAGACAGTACAGTTTTATACCTCATGAACCAAACAAGCACTTAGGATGTAATTTGATTTGTGTAAGTTATTTTGCAAAACACAATAGATATATACTTAATACATGCACATATACACTCTACTCCTGTAAATGTGGACATATCTTGAGATTAATGAAATCATCATATATGTATTATTATTAACATACACATTGTCTACTAATAAGAAAATAATTGGCAATAGATATGAATGCTCACGCTAAGTCAGAAACTCTTTTTTTCAGGTAAAGAGGGTGCTTTATCATTTGTGATGAAGTCCAAAACGCACGTAGACGCTTGCCCCATCCACACCGCCGAATGGTTATTTTTTCTAGCTAACGAAGCTAGTTCATTAATTTGCCACACAATTACCTTCTCTCCATACATATGCTATGCTCCAACCACGTAGGGTAACTACTCCCTCCATTCCAAAGTAAGTGTTCTTTTACTAGATTTAGGACAAACTATTCCTCATAACAAATGACCATGTTTCCCCTCATTACTCATACTTTCTAAATAAATTCATATGCATTAGAACTTGCAAAGTAGCATTAACTAACTATTTGATTGGCTTAATATTCTTCTTTATATACATTTTTATCAATGTGGGGTTGGTTTAATTAGATGTGTGCATCCCTATGAGCTAAAATAACACTCTTTGTGGGACAAAATTCGAAAGCTATATGGACACTTACTTTGGGACGGAGGAAGTAGCTCTTTGCCTTCAGTGATAGCAAAGTCGATATCTAACTTGGCCACCCTATTGTTCTTCAGGGCTCCAATTACCATGTCACAGTCAGATTATAATATAACAGGTTTGGCCACAAGGAGCTGAGTTACACTCAACTTGCTCGATATCTAAATATTGGCCCAATTTATATTCTTTCTGATCATTGCCCGAGGTTGGAGAGATAACTTGACTTTTGGCCTACGGTTTGGCCCTTTCATTGCTAAACTTTGGTTTCGCAAATGGAAAAAGAGGATCACTTCTAGAACATGTAAAAATATGATATTCAGCAGAGAAATTAAGTTTCAACTTGAATTTGTAGTTTTCCTAATGATACTTGAATACTAAAAAGTTCCAATTTTGTTAGAGATATATTTTGTAATATGAGACAGTGTGCAACAGAGCTAGGCAAATCATGGAAGCCAGAGCTGCTTGAGCATGGAGGCAAGGCACGGCAAATGGCTACAACTCGATTATGGCTCCATGTGCTAATGCCATATTGTCCTTTTTTAATCCATATGTTTACAAATTAACTATTAAGCCTAGAATATTCATATTTCAACCTCGAGGGGAGAATTTCAGTGTAGAGGCCACGGAGTTGGGCACCATTTGATGGAACCGTGGCACACTAGAAAATAGACTTCACTTTCGCAAACAAAAAGAAAAAGAAAAAAAGTGTTATAAATAATATAGTTTAGTATATTAGCACTACCAGAATGATCAACATCTGCACCGGTTGGGAACCGGCTTTAGCACCGGGTATCCCAACCGGTGCAGATCTTCCGAGGCTAAAGGGGTACCCCTTTAGCACCGGGTTGAATAACCGGTGCTAAAGGGTCCCTTTAGCACCGGTTCTAGACACAACCCGGTGCTAAAGGGCCTGCCCCGCAGCGCCTTTAGCAGGGCCTTTAGCACCGGTTGCTGTCTGCAACCGGTGCTAAAGGCCCCGGATTTCTTTTTTTTTGCTTTTTTCAGTAGCCATGCATGCACGTCTATATACGTGTATATACGTATATATTCTAATACGTGTATTCTAATGCGTATTCGGCCGACTCTATATTCATATTAGCTGACATTTCATCAAAATAGAAGACATATATATTACAAAAGTAGATATTCATGCATGTCAACTCGAGTTATATATATTTAAACTGTATTTTCTACTTAATTAAGATTGACGACTTGTTGAACTGTACGGCACGTCCTCCAGTGGCATGTGGAATTCTCCTCGGGGATTGACGACCTCGTCCCAGATCCATCCGACGAGCTGTTCTGCAATTGCGTCAATTCTTTCTAGCTCTAGAGACTCTTCCTTCGGGCTCAACATCTATAATTTATAAATAATTGAAAGATATTTAATCCGCCGAGTTGGAGACAATAATTGTGCACTTAATAATAATGGAAATGTGTTTATTATTACGTACCATAATATCGTCTTGTGTAAGCTTTTTATGTCCCCAATTCCACATGTAATCGCAAACATAGTATGCACATAAATTATTTCCCTTCCCTGTTTGGCACACTGTCGACCAAAAGAAATTAATTAAAATTCATATAATATATTAGCCGAGGCCTACATGTACAAATTACTTGCTTACCGGAAAGCCAATGTTCCATTTTAGTGTTTCATGTTGAATACCCGGGTGTTCTTGACGAAATTGATTCCAGGCCCTGCGAACAAAAAAATTGAGTTAAGTCATTGCGAGTGTAAGGGGTGAATTAAGTAGGGGAAAATATGCATCACCTTGTCATCATGTCCATGATGTTCTCTAGTTTTTCTATTGGAGTGTGCAATGAATCAAAGACGTTCACGACACCCCGGTCAGGACACAATATTATTAGGAACCAGTGGAATCTGTATACATGTATACATTATAATCAGAAATGAAATAGTACACAGACAGTATAAGAAGAAGCCTGTGTATGTACTCACTCGATGTTGTACGGGATTAGTATGGAGTCGCATTAATTATGTTTCTTAATATACTTGTATAGGTTTCCATATGTTTCCTCAGGATTCATCAATATCATTTGTTCACTTATCCTTCGAGGATCCACGAAACCAACGTCATATATTGAGGATCTCCGATATTTTTGAATCTCCATTCTGCATATGTTAAGCAATAAATAAAGCCCGCGTCAGCATAGATTGGAATTATTGTTTTCAAACTGTGAATTATAAGCAACAAAAAAGTACTTACAGTGTCCAACAGGTGATCAAATCCACGTCCATGGCGTCGCGGTGGTACAGCTCATATATATCCTAAAACCTCAGCCAGACCCAATCCTCGTCACCATTGTAGAAATCATGGTCCTTCACGCCTACTTTGATCATGCGCCGTTTATTCCTTCTTGATTCTTCCAAGTACCAATCATGGAATCGGCGCATCTTCGTCTGTAGCTTGCTCTCCATTTCAGGAGGGACCATAGGCTCGCCAAGCTTAAACGACCACTTCAACGTTGTGTTTACAGGCACCTCTGCTTCCCCCAGGAGTTGCGCTCTAGATAGTCTAGTCTCGGCCTCAAATTGTTGGATCCATAGCTCGTGCGGAGTTGGCAATGGAGCCAAGGGCTGCTGAGGTTGCTGGCCGAGCTGAGGTACCTTTTTGGATGTGCCCGCCTCCTTATCTGCAGCCTTCCGCTTCCGGCGAGATTTCAGTAATGAGCGGTCATAGTCTGTTATTAGTACTTCCTTCTGTTGACCCTTGCTCAAATTACCGAGGAATGACTTGACGACAGTGGGATCAAGCTTCGGCTCCGGCTCTGGTTTTTTCCTCCACTCGGCCATTTGCCTCTTTGTGTCTGCTTTGACCGAGGCTTCGAGCTCCTCTAGAGTCTTCTCACCCGCTCTTTTCTCTGGTGCGGGCTTCTCTCTGGTTTTCTGCGCCTTCTTCCCTGGTGGAGTGGGGGCAGAGGCTTTAGTGCGGCGTCCCCTCTTCGGCGGAGGGGGCGGAGACCTCCGCGGCGGAGGAGACGGAGACCTCTTCGGCGGAGGAGACGGGCTTGCATCAGGAGCTCCCGGAGAATCGTCATGATCCGGTGGATCTGTTGGAGACGGTGGAGGTGACGGAGGCTTGTTGGTAGCCGCAGGTGTACCGGGTATGACGATGTCTGCCTTGCTCCATAGAATGATGCAGTGAGAACACTGACCGAGTTTTGTTTCTCCGTCACCTCCAGGGATGTCAAGTTCCAAGTCTTCCCAGTTGGTGACGACTTGCTCCACCTCAACAGGTACGTAACCATGTGGAATGTCATTGCAGTGCCATTTTTGCCCTTCTTCCACACGTTTGGTCATACCGTATGCGACCTGATAATTTAGTAGTCACAAAGAAAGTTAGTAAATGAATGGTATTTACGGTGAAATGTATGCAGTACGAACTAAGGTCACATACGTACCACCACGGCTAAGTTCTTCTGCCTGACGACAAGCTCGCACGCGGTCCGTTGAGTTATTTCATCCATGGGGTAACGGACCGGTTTGGCGGCCTGTGTGGAAGCGTGACTGCTTTGATATTGTTGTGGAGGGCTAATAAGGGCCGCATCTTGGAGAGGTGCATGCTCTGTGGAACCGGTCCCGCCTGGTGCATGCTCTGTGGAACCGGTCCCGCCTGCGGCTTGTTGGAGAGGTGCATGCTCTGTGGAACCGGTCCCGTCTGTGGCTTATTGTATCTGCAGCCATGCTACCTTACTCCGTCGCTCCATCTCTGACTCCATTTCTTGGAGCTTTGAGCCCTGGGCGGCAACCGTTTGCTCTAGGTCCCTCACCCTCTGCTCATATTCGGCCTTTTTCCTCGAACGGCTCCTATAGGTGGCGGCGTGCTCTTGGAAACCTTTCTTCCATGAGATGCTTGTGCCTACGCCGCGCGTCCGTCCAGGATGCTCCTTGTTCCCTAAGGCATAGGTTAGCTCATCTCTGTCTCTATCAGCAACAAATTCTCCCCTCTTAGATGCCCTGAGGATATCGAGGAGACGCTGAGCTAGTTCTCGCAAGTCCTCGGGAAAAACTAAGGAGCCGTCGATTGGGCTTAGGGTGCCTCCATGACCATAGTACCAATGCTTGGTCCTTGTGCGCCAGTCATGTGTCGCTGGAGTGATGCCTCTAGCATATAGATCTTCTTCCATCTTCTCCCATTTAGCGATGCTTGCCTTGTAACCTCCCGAACCCATCTTATGAGAGTACTTCTTATTTGCGGCGTTTCCAGCGTTTTTAGCGCTAGCCGTTGCACCCTCTTCGGAGGTTTTGTACTCAAGGAATGCTTCCCACTCGTCATCAGTGATCTTCTTATACTTCTCAGGATCCGGGGCCTCTCCGGTTTTGAGAAAATGCGAGTACAACTTCTTCTTGAAATCCTGAAACAGAACTGCCATCTTCTTCATTGTCCAATCCCTCAGTTCTGCTTCATGAGTGCTAGGCCAATCGAATATTGCCTTTAATTCCCTCCATAGCATCTCCTTCTCTGTATCGGGGAGCACGTACTCCTCAGTGGGGTCTGTGGACTTCCATTTTCTGATACTAATGGGCACATTGTCCCGTACAATTACCCCACACTGAGATACAAATTTCTTGGCCACTTTTGGGGGCTCAACTGGCTCCCCGTCATCCTCCACTCGAGTGATGTGAAACTTGACATCCTTCAGCTTCTTCGTGGTCGATCGTTTTGATTTCTTAGCTCGACTTGTAGAAGCAGAGGTGGCCTACACAAATTACATATATACGAGATGATATAGAGATGGTATACATAATTGACATGTACAGTACAAATTTATGTTATATATATACACACCTGACTAGACAAGGGCTCGTTACCGGCCCCTTCAATAGTGCTGCCCTGGACACGTTCGCCCTGGACATTGCCGGCCCCTTCAACATTTTTGGCCCTCGCAACATTGTCGCCCTGGATATTGTCGTCCCTTCCAATGGCCCTCAACACTTCATCCATGCTCATCGGTTGGGTTACAATATCAAAAAGTTGATTCGCTAAGAACGTGTCGTTGTCCTCTTTCATGGGTGGGACATGCTCGTTGTTGTCCGCCATCTATAGAACTAAAAATAATTGATAAGCAATATATACAAAGCATAGATATTTCAAATATTTGTAACATATGCGCTAAGGGGTTCGGTGCGCTTAGCGAACGGATTCGCTCGCTAAGGGGTTCGGTGCGCTTAGCGAACGGATTCGCTAAGGGGTTCGGTGCGCTTAGCGAACGGATTCGCTAAGGGGTTCGGGTTCAATATACATTTCAATGTAAATATACAATGCATTTCCAATATACATTTCAAACATATAACATTTCCAATATACATTTCAATGTAAATATCTCCAATACACATTTCAACATGCCTATACATTTCCAATAAATAAACATGCATATACATTTACATTTTCAGCATATAAATATTTGCAATTTATATTTGCAACATTTTTCAATACATATGAAGCATGTATATTTCTAATAGAATTGCAATATAGAACATTTCCAATATATCATTTTTATTTCCAATACAATGCATTTCCAATAAATTAATTTCTAATATTTTCTAATATTTTCAATACATATGAAGCATATATATTTCTAATATTTCCAGTACAATGCATTTCCAATGTATGTGGTTAGCGAACGCGTTCAGCCAAACGCATTTGGTTAGCGAACGCGTTTCCAATATACATTTAAATTTCCAATATACATTTAAATGAAGCATATATACATTTAAATTTCTAATACATATAAAGCATATATATTTCTAATATTTCCAATACAACGCATTTCCAATAAAATAAATTTCTAATATTTTCTAATATTTCCAATACATATGAAGCATATATATTTGTAAGATTTCCAATACAATGCATTTCCAATGTATGTGTTAGCGAACGCGTTCAGCCATGCGCATTTGGTTAGCGAACGCGTTCGCTAACCAAATACACATGGCCGAACACGTTCAAAAGCAAATGTGTATGGCCGAACGTGTTCGGCCATGCAACGGGTACCTGCACACACAAACACGTACACACGGCACGAAGGCCGGCTCACAAACATGCTTGCACGGCACGAAGGCCGGCTTCACAGAGGGCTCACCGCGATGGGTGGCGGGCCGACGGCGGCGCGGGGACGAGCGGCGGCGCCGGCGCGGGGACGACGTTCGGCGCGGGGACGAGGGGCGCCGGCGCGGGGACGACGACGGCGGCGGGGACGACGACGGCGGCGTGGCCCGAGACGAGGGTGGCGGCACGGCGTGGGCGTGGGGACGACAGGCGGCGGCGGCGTGGGCGCGGGGACCAGTTTGGCGGCGGCGGCGAGCGTCGACGGAGGCAAGGCCGCGGCGACGGGCGACGGCGACGGCGGCGTGGCCGGGCGCGGGGACGACGATGGGCGGCGGCGTAGGCGCGGCCGGGGATGACGCGGGCGACGACAGTGGACGGAGGCGCGGCTGCGGCGACGGGCGGCGGCGGTGACGCGGGCCTAGGTCGACGGGCGGCGGCGGGGACGTCGGGCGGCGGCTGAGGAGATGAGGGGGCGCGCGGCGGCGGCGGCGGTTTCGATTTGTGAGGAGATGAGGGCGAAGTGAGGGAGGGGAGAGAAGTCCCCGGCCTATATAGGTCCCCCGTCTTTAGCACCGGGTGCAGCCACGACCCGGTGCTAAAGGCCCTTTAGCACCGGGTCTATACAGCGCCCGGTGCTAAAGGCCCCCCCTTTAGCACCGGGTCTTCCCACCACCCGGTGCTAAAGGCCCTTTAGCACCAGGTCTTCTACAGCCGGTGCTAAAGGCCGTAACTGGTGCCAAACGAAAATTGGAAGGCCCTTTAGCACCGGGTCTATATAGCACCCGGTGCTAAAGGCCCCCCCTTTAGCACCGGGTCTTCCCACCACCCGGTGCTAAAGGCCCTTTAGCACCGGGTCTTCTACAGCCGGTGCTAAAGGCCGTAACTGGCGCCAAACGAAAATTGGCGGCCTTTAGCACCGGATTTTAGATCAACCCGGTGCTAAAGGCCCCCAATTTTCGTTTGGCGCCAGTTTCCAAACCGGCCTTTAGCAGCGGTGGCTACTATTTGAGAATCTTATAAATATAGTTTTTAATATATAGTTATTAATACTTGTTTTAATTCAGTTATTAATACCTATTAAAAATATATATTAAATAAGAAAATCTTATAAATTAATAGAAAATCTTATAAATTACTAGAAAATCAATATAAAATGCTAGAAAACCTTATAAATTAATAGAAAATCTTATAAATTACTAGAAAATCTTATAAATTACTAGAAAATCTTATAAATTACTAGAAAATCAATATAAAATGCTAGAAAATCTTATAAATTAATAGAAAATCTTATAAATTAATAGAAAATCTTATAAATTACTAGAAAATCTTATAAATTACTAGAAAATCTTATAAATTACTAGAAAATCAATATAAAATGCTAGAATTAATAAAAACAATCTTATAAATCAATAGAAAATCTTAGAACATAGGTGGAACATAAATGCAAATATAGTCATTACAAATTGGGTGGAACATAGTGCAATTAAATTACATGGCATCATCGTTTACTCGGACACTAATAAACTTCCTCTTTACAAATGTTCCTTGATTGTGATCACGCCGTAGATACGGTGTCTCCTTCGCCGCTAACAGGATGCTTGGTCATCAGCCACTGAGAATGGAGGCCGGCCATCGAGCATATCATAATCTTCATCCGTCTTGTCCTCAACTCCTACGATTTTTCTCTTTCCAGGAAGAACTATATGATGCTTTGGCTCGTCTTGTGATGGGTCCAATTGCTTACCCCCACCTTTCTTATCCGCCCCTTTCACATAAAAAACTTGTGTGACAGCTTTGGCCAGGACGAACGGTTCGTCTAGAAAGCCAATCTTGTTTAGGTCCACTAACGTCATTCCATAGTCCGCTTCAACTTTAACACCTCCTCCAGTCAGCTTCACCCATTGACACTTGAATAGTGGGATCTTCAAAGGTCCGTACTCTAGTTCTCATATCTCCTCTATGATTCCATAGTATGAGTTTGTATTGCCATTGGTGTCTGTCGCGTCGATCCGGACACCACTGTTTTGGTTGGTGCTTTTCTTGTCCTGGGCTCTTGTGTAAAATGTATACCCATTGATGTCGTATCCTTGGAATGTCAAGATCGTGCTCGATGGACCTCTAGCTACAAAAGCTAGCTGCGCATCAATGCCCTCGACACCCATAAGACTTCTTCGCAACCAATCGGCGAAAGTACTATTGTGCAGACGCTGAATGAAGGCCGCAGACTTTGTTGAGTTTTCGTCCCTGAGAATCTGCATGTGCTCCTCGATGTACGGAGCAACTAAGGTTGATTGTTGCAAAACTGTGAGGTGCGCTTTACGAAATGTCTCAACGTCCTTGATCACCATCGATCTTCTCCCTAGTGTGCCCTTTCCACCAAGTCTCCCCTCGTGATGTGATTCGGGCACACCAATCGGCATTAGATCGTCGACAAAGTCAACACAGAATTCAATGACCTCCTCTGTTTCGTATCCCTTAGCAATGCATCCTTCTGGACGAGAACGATTACGGACATACTTCTTTAGGACAGCGAAGAACCTCTCAAATGGGAACATGTTGTGTAGAAATATTGGGCCCAATATACGAATCTCTTTGACGAGGTGAACCAATAGATGTGTCATGATATTGAAGGATGGTGGAAATATCATCTCAAAGCTGACAAGACATTGCACCACGTCGTTCTGTAGCTGATCTAAATGGTCTGGATTGATCATCTTCCTGAGCATCGCCTTCCCGAGCAACATCTTCCTCATCGGCATCACCCATTGCAGCATATGCAAAGGAACCGTAGTATTGAGCCAATAACGGAATGTCGTCATCGGCCTCGTCTTCTTCATCTTCATCCATTAGAATTCCTCTTTCACCGTGCTTCGTCCAAACAGAATAATTCCTCATGAAACCGTGCCTCATCAAATGCACCTGAAGACAACCTCTTTGTTTGTACGATTGTATATTTTTACAATGGGTGCATGGGCAGAACATGAAACCGGACGGCGTCCTGTTAGCCTCGGCGGCATCGAGAAACGTCCTAAGGCCATCATGGAACGCCTGAGCGTGGGGGTCCCCGTACATCCATTGTCTATTCATCTGCATTATTAACCAATAACAAATATACAATACAATTTAAAGATAAAAAAATTTAATATGTAAATAAATACAAATTATAATATATATTCCATTATATAAATAAATTTCTAAAACTACATTACTATATTCATTAAATAAATAAATATACCTTCCGTTAAATAAATAAATAACTATTCTACCTTTTAATAAATAACTAATAATATATATTTCATTAAATTAATAAATAACTATTCCAACTTTTAATAAATAAACCTCTCTAATAAATAAAATACATAAGCCTTATAACTATTCACAAGTCATACAAAACAAAATACTAACTAGCTTGCCTTCTCTCTCCATTTAAAACACAACATGAACACTCTCTCCACCATGAACTCAAGCTCTCTCCTCTCTCTCCTCCAAGAACACAAGCTCTCTCTAGCTAGCTTTACTTTGATTCACAAATCCCTCTATTTCTAAATCATAGAAGGATTACAAGCTAAATAAAACATTAGAGAATGAAAGTGTACCTTGTAGTGCTCCTTAGATGAGTAGAATCTTCACAAATTTTGAAAAAAAATTGGGCAGCACCTCCCCTCCCACGGCCGAGCAGCATGAACACAGCGCCTAAGTGTTCAGCTGGCTCGGCCGGGGGAGGAAGAAGGTGCTATATACAAAAGACATTAGCACCGGGTCGTGGCAAGACCCGGTGCTAATGTGCACCAATTAGCACTGGTTGCAGCTAGCAACCGGTGCTAAATGGCCTCGGGCACATTAGCACCGGTTGCTGGCTGCAACCGGTGCTAAAGGGGGAGCATTAGTGTAACAACCCTAAAATTCCTATAGGTCATGTTGAGTGCAAAAATTCGAATTTAAAAATTTTTGGTGGAATTGTGTGCATGCAAACCAACATATAAGAGTGTCTTCTATTTGCTCCCTAAATTCTTAGGCAATTTAAATTCAATTTAAAATCAATTTGAAGTGCTAAGGATGAAATAGTGTGATTTGGATTTATTTGGATTTATTTGGATTTTTGGTTGGTTTGAATTCAAATTCTAGATTTGAATTCAAACTCTAATTGACTTAACTAATTTCCAAATCCTATTCCCGTTCGTGGGCCGAATTCCCGAAGCTCAAGTCCATCAAACCCCCTTCAACTCTTCTCCCGAGCCAGCAACCCAAGCAGCCCAGCCGGCCATTCGGCCCGTCAGCGGCCCAACACTTCTCCCCACCGCGTCCCCGCCGCGTCGCCGTCTTCTTCCACTGACGCCGGGACCCCACCTGTCAGCCTTTTCGTCTCCCCCGCGTCATCGTCTTCCTCCCGCACGCCGCTCTCTCTCTTCCGCGCGCCGCCCGTGACCCAACTGCCCGAGCTCCGTGCGGCCCGACGCGATTGCGCCGCGTGTCCGCAGCCGCTCGAGCACCCCTATCTCGCCGTCCGTGCCCAGCGAAACCCTAGCGCCTATCCCCTATAAATCGCCCCGCCGGCCGCACTCCCTGTTCAAGCCGCCGCCGCCCCATTGGGGTTCCTAGATCCAATTCGAGTGGGGGAGAGGGAGGAGGAGGACCAGGGGAGGGTCTGAGGAGGAGAAGAGGGAGAGAAGAGAAGCCGAGGCCCCTTCCCCGCAGCGCCGCCGCCGGAGTCGCCGCCGCCGCTCGTGGACCGCCATCTCCAGGCCAAACCAAGGAGCGAGAGGAGGAGCACGAGGACCGCCAGACTGCGCCAAGCCTTCCCCGAGCTGCAGCGTACCTCGACGAGACCCTAGGTGAGCTAACCGCGTTTCGCCCCCTTCTCCTCTGTCTCCGGCCGATTTCCGCCGCCGCCGTCGCTGCCAGCCTCTGGGACCCGACCATCGAGTCGTGGCCGTCTTCTTCTGCAGGAACCCAACGCCGCTGTCGCACCCGCAACCCGCCGTCGCTTGTACCCGCAGCCGAGGCCCGCCGCGCCCGAGCCTTGCTCGCCGCGCGCGCGAACGCCGAGGCCACGCGCGGCCGTGGGCGACCACGAGCCCGCGCGTGTGCACCCAGATGCGTTCCAGCAGCTGCTGGGACTGCACGCGCACACGCACATCCCCTTTCCGAGCACTTTTGCGCCAAAACCCGAGCCGCCGTCGTGCTCGCCGGCGTTCATGGCCGTGCCATCGCCGTCGCACGTCGGGAGCCCAAGCCAAACCCTAATCCGAGCCCTTTTCTCCCTGTCCGTGACCACCAAACCCTAGCGTAGCTAACCCGGCCGATCTAGCCCCGAGCCGAGCCTTCTCCGGCGAGAACCGTCGCCGACCGTCGCCGCCGGCGTGCTCCAGAGCGCGTCGCGCGCGCGTCACATCGCGCCGTGGCGAAGCCACACCATAGACCACACCAAGTCGCCACACGCGCACCCACAGAAGATCCCGAGTCGGCCACAGATCGATCCCGTGCACCCGGCTCACGTGGACCCATCTCACGGTGCACCGTAGACTCAGTCCACCAGAGCGAATCCAGCAGCCAGCCCTTCGTGGGCCGAATGCTCGCGTTTAAGTCTGTTTAACCCCCTTGAACTCTTCCGGCCCAATCGCTTTCGGCCCAATTCCAGCCCAGCCATCGTTTATTCTTTTTCTTTTTCTTTTTAACAGCGCTGACGTATGGGACCCACCTGTCATACTCTGCGAGTCACTGACACATGGGGCCCACTGACCAGAGTTGACCCGCTGACCGTTGACCCCGTTGACCGTTGACCGTTGACCGGTCAACGCTGACGTCAGCAGGGCCCACTGCTGACGTCATCCTAGGCGGACCCCACTGCTGACGTCAGCATGACGTCATGCTGACGTCAGCAGGCTAATTATTTGTCTGTTTTCTTTTTCGGAAATTATTTAATATTTTCAGAAAATGATTTAAACTTCAAAAATTAATAATAAATCAACCGTAGCTCAGAAAAATATGAAACCAGTTTCTATATTTTTCTAAAATCATGATCTACGCGTTAGTGTAGAGTTTGGTGTTATTTGGGTCTTCTTTCGTCGCTGTCTTAGTGTTTCTTTGCTAGTAGCCGCGTCTTATTTTCTTTCCGCGCCCCTAGGAGCTCCGGAGAGTCAGGAGGAGCCGGACTACTACAACAACTGCTTTGACGAGGACGAAGACCTTTGCCCAGGTTCACGCCCGACCATCTTTGAAATACCTATTAGACATGCAAACTAGTATGCTAGCGCTTTACTTTACTCGCATGATAAACCTGCACTGCCTTTGTTATTATCCTGTTACCTTGCTACCTACTACTCACTTTATATAAATATGCTATGCTATGCATGTGTTGGGATGGTTGTGATTGATCCTCTTGGCGTGAGTTGTGGGTGGTTTGGGAGGAGTAGTGCAGCTAGGCGGTGTAAGCGAGTAATAACAACTCGATCGTTGATCGAGGTGCTGAGGGGCTGCACTCGGGCAGTCCCTATGGGGTACCTGTTGCGGGTACATGGTTACTGGTTACTTGGGGATTGGTACTCGGTGAGTACCTGAGGAGTTTGGGCGGCAATACCTGTTATGGGTGCCGATTGCGGACCGTTGCGGCGGATCGCTTGCGATGCAGATACTCGCTTTACCGAACAATTAAGGACCGAGTCGTGCCCCCACTTTGGACTTGGGAATTACCGTGCTCACCATCTACCCAGTATGGGGAGGGTTCCAGCAAGCCTATTCTAGTGCGGCGCCGAGACTGTAGGAGAATCGAGTTTGATATGTGTAGGGGGGATTCGTTGCGGCGTAATCTCCCTGATTTACCACGGCCCCCGACTGGCCCCGGTGGGAAGGTTTCACGACCCTGGGGCAGATGTTAGATCGGATGTTTCCCGAGCCCAGGGAGACAGGATTGGCACCGTTACTGTTTAGGGTCTTTGCTGTGGGCTGCGTCTCAGGTTGGTTGCGGACTAGCCTTGCAGCCCGGATGGATTCCTGGAGTGCCACCTCTGCAGAGTGTAAACTATACGTATAGCCGTGTCCACGGTTACGGACGACCCATTTCTGAGAAGCCCCGGCTAGCATGGGAAACTGCTTTCTTACCTCATCCTTGATTTGGGTTATGAGAGATTGGTCCAGCTGAGGCTGTTGAGACGAGGTGGGGAGGGAGCTCACCGAGTCGACTAGTGAGTGAAAGGTGTTGGTGGAAAATGATTTGCGGGAACCTGCCGTGGCAGGACGAGCCCGATGGGAAAATGTGAGGCTGATGGTTGGTGATGGGAAGTGGAGGTGTATGAGTGTGAGCAGGAGTTGGTGATGAGATGAAAGTGGGTTATTTGCTGCTGCTTGCATAAGAAACCCTGGCTCAAACTTTGTTATTTCTATATCCTTAGAATAGGCCACCTTTAAAGCTTGCATCATATTATGGTTGGTGACGTGGACCTGTCCCATTTCCTTGGGGACAGACTTTGGGTTCTCAGGTGAAGACCCCGACCGCGAGTTCAACCAGGACGGGTGGTACGACTGAAGGGAGCGCGCTACGCTCAAGGATGCCTGTGGAGGTGTGGTCCCAGTTGTTCTAGCTACCGCTGCGCAGTTGTTTCTTATTGTCGTTTTAGCCCAGAGGGCTTGTACCAGACGCTTTGTCTTTATATAAGTCATGTAATGAACCTTTTGTCGTTGTATGGATGTGATATTCGACTGAGATGAGTTCTGTACGAGATAGCTGCTATTCCTGGGACTATCTCAAGGGTACAGGGAGTCGGGTTCTCGTTGGTGAGAATCCGGTTCGTCACAGTTGGTATCAGAGCTATACTTGACCGTAGCGCGAAACCCATAGAACGGAAACTTAGGACAGAAGCTCTAACTGAGTCCTCTATTCTATATGAAACCCCTTGGACTATTTGAAAACTATATATAAGTACATCTCAGCTGTTTGCAAAACTTTTACCCTTACCTTACCTGACTAACTTGCTAACTTACTAACAACCCACTAACTGTCTGGCAGATGGAAGGGAGATCAGCAGATGAACGACGGGAGATCAGGACCACAGGAGCAGACTGTGGAGGTTTGGCAGTGCTACTGAGGGAGGTGCTGCGTACAGTGGGGATAGATGTGGATAACGTCTTCTACGAGGGATGGACCTACGGACCTGGAGAGGGAGTACACACCCGGTTGCAGATGGTAGTACCCAACATCCCTGGACGACCAAGGTCACTGATGCTACGGGCAGCTACCAGCGAGAGCACTTTCAGTCGGGCAGTGCAGACTATAGCTATGAGGATACTCCGACTTGCCACACTTGTGTACCAGAGTCAGCTCAGCCACACTCGTTTCTGGTACCTACCGCGAGCTCTTGAAGATCCAACTGACAGAGACGCAGTCAGCTCGCAGGCTCACGCAGCAGACCGAGAGCGGAACGTGACTCTACGGACCTCAGTTCAGTGCATGATTGAGCAGGAGTACTTGAACATTGGCTTAGAAGAGAAAGTTGCCAAGCTGAAAGAGAGGGTATGGAAGCAAGACCTCCAGCTGATGGAGAAGGACAACAGGATCGCCTTACTTGAGGAGCAACTCAGAACTAAAACAAGGGAAGTCAGAATCTTGAACTACGAAGCTCGAAACAACAGGCAGTTGGCAGGACTGATCCGAGCAACTCACCATGCTCGAGATGTCCGCCTGGAAGATCAGCTCACAGAAAAAGACAAGGAACTGGCAGCCAAGGAAGAAGAGATAGAAGGTCTGAAGGAAGAAGTATACTGGTTGGACAGTCTCAACTCAGAACTTCAAGAAGAGGTGGATAGCTACAAAGAGAAGAGTGGACGAAACTACCAGCTGATGAAGTACCTGAGTCTTCAACAGATTATGGCAAAGGATGAAGCTCGAAGGACCCTTAGTAGTTGGGTAAGATCAGACAGGAAAAGAGTGGCAGAAATGATCGCAGTGAACCAAGGACTACCAGAAGAACGCAGAGTTGAACCCAGGACAGAGAACTACAGAGTCTCACCAAGCCGAGTTGAGCCGATACCACTACCTGAGGCTCGAACCCTTACTTCCGAGATGACAAGACTGAGGCAAGAACTGGCACACTTAGAGAAGCAGTTGACAGAACCTGAGATGGACATAGTGAGGTTGGCAGCGCGCCTCACGGACACCCACCAAGACAACAGGCAGTGATCAAGCAGCAGACAGAGACTGTGGCTGTGAGGTTGGCAGCGCGCCTCACGGGCACTTTCAGCAGTATGAGACAGATGCAGTAGGCAGTATCAGCAGATGTCAGCAGTGGTGATGAGAGTTGTATCTATCTTCATGAGTAGATGTTTAGACTTAGTAGATCATGACCACCTTTTGGCTCAGCCGCGATGTAGCATTCGCTTAGATGTACTAATCCTCAAGGTTCCAGGAGCTGGCCTCGGGATAGTACCCATGTCTAGGGTGTAATGCTGTCATGATTGATCGATCTTTTGGCTGTTCTTGCAGTTTTATTGGTGTTCATCTTGAGTGTACTTTAGTGTTGAGTCTATTTCATGTGTGCAGCTCCTACTCTAGTTACGCTAACCTAACCCGTACCGACCGCCACTAAATCTGCTTTATGAAAAATACAGCAAGATGTCGATCCGGAGATCCAACCGACTGCTTGCACGTTTTGAGGAAGCTGAGCAAGAAGAGGCAGCAATGGCAGCTAGAGGCAGAGGACGTGTCAGAGGTCGTGGTCGCGGAAGAGCAGCAGTTGCAGTTGGAGGCAGGGGTCGTGGACGCGCAGCAGGCGTGCTCCAGCCCGAGAACAACGCGCCAGGAGGAGAACAGGAAGTGGAAATGGAGGAACCAGCAGTGGAACCTCAGCAGAACCAGCAGAACAACCAGCAACCACCGCCACCGCCTAACTTGGCAGAAGTAATGACTACTCAAACACAGCTGATGCAGCAGATGGCACAGGCCAACACACAGATGATGCAAGCTATGCAGCAGATGCAGGGAAACCAGAACCAGAACCGTCAGGGACACCGTGAGGAAGACCTACAAAGGAAGATCGAAAGGTTCATCAGGCTGAAAGCACCCACCTTCGACTACTCGGACGAACCACTCGACGCACACGACTGGTTGCGTACCATCGAGACGAAGCTGGACCTGACAGACTACACTGAAGAGGAATGTGTGGCCCTTGCGGCGCACCAACTTGAAGGAGCAGCGAAAGCGTGGTGGGAGAGCTACTGCGACTCTCACGCAAACCCAGCTCAGATCACCTGGCTAGAGTTTTGTGAAGCTTTCAAGGAGTACCACATACCAGAGCAAGTCATGGTGCATAAAGCAATGGAATTCAGGACAATGACCCAAGGAAGTTTGTCTGTAGCCGAGTACGCTCGACACTTTGCTAAGATGTCAAGGTACGCCCCTGAGGACGTCAACACTGAGAAGAAGAAACAGTTTTGGTTCCAGCGTGGTTTACACAGAGGTCTGAGGACAGCACTCGCAGCGAGTTCACACAGGTCACTCAGAGAGCTGATTGACAGGGCTATCGCAGTTGAGAAGGAAAGAGTGGGACTTGAAGATACTTGGCGAGAGAAGAAAAGAAAGGCTGAACAGTTGCACAACCACAGGCTAAGTCAGAGGCCGAGGAGTGGCCAGAGCAACATGATCAGGAGAAGCTTTCAGCAGAGCAACAACCAAGGAAGCTCAGTGTTCAACAGAAACAGTTACCAGGGTAACCGAGGCAGTAACAGCAACAGTTTTGGCAGCAGAGGTAACAACTACAACAGCTTTGGTAACAGAAACAACAGCTACTCAAGTCAGGGAAACCCCAACTGGAAGCCGAACAACACACCCAGAATTGGTGGAGGGTCCACAGTGGTCTGTTTTGCTTGTGGGAAGCCCGGTCACAAGTCCTTTGACTGTCCGGAGAAGAAGAACAAACAAACCCCAGCCAAGGCACCGACACCTGGAGGACAGGACAGGCAGCCAGCAACAGCGCAGAGAGGACGCCTCAACCACTTGACAGAGGAAGAAGCCGAGGACGCTCCCGACGTTGTGCTCGGTGAGTTTTTAGTAAATGGCATTCCAGCTTTGATATTGTTTGACTCTGGAGCAACTGGATCTTATATTTCGACAAAGTTTGTAAGAGAGCGGTCACCCCCGACAATACCTAAAGCTAG
Source organism: Echinochloa phyllopogon (assembly GCA_033239725.1). NCBI lineage: Eukaryota > Viridiplantae > Streptophyta > Magnoliopsida > Poales > Poaceae > Echinochloa > Echinochloa phyllopogon. The sequence continues at coordinate 11,896,938 of BTCW01000015.1, read as the reverse complement.
ACCTATAGTCACTACTTCTCCCTTAGGAGAGCTTAGGTGCACTTTAGAGTGCCCCGCAGTTAGACTGATGATAGGAGGCCAGGAGTTCGAAGGAAACTTGACAGTCCTGGAATCGGATGGAATTGACGTGATACTAGGAATGGATTGGCTTACAGAGCACAAAGGAATAATCAGTTGCTCACCCAGAACAGTTGAGTTGACACACCCTAGTGGAGTCAAAGTAACAGCGGAGCCACAAAGAAGAACAGGGAAGAGATCCGGAACATGTATTCTGAGACAGTTGGTATACTCCATTGAGAAACAGACGATCGAAGAAGTACCTGTGGTATGTGAGTACCCGGACGTGTTTCCCGAGGAACTACCAGGACTACCACCAGACCGAGACGTAGAGTTCATAATCGAACTGCAACTAGGCACAGGGCCTATTGCGAAGAGACCGTACAGAATGTCAGTGGAAGAACTGGAGGAACTCAAGAAGCAGCTGAAAGAGATGCTTGAAAGCGGTGTGATTCGACCAAGTGCATCCCCATGGGGATCGCCAGTGTTGTTTGTGAAGAAGAAAGATGGGTCAATGCGCATGTGCGTAGACTATCGATCCTTGAACGCAGTGACGATCAAGAACAAGTACCCAGTACCTCGAATTGATGATTTGCTAGATCAGTTGAAGAAAGCCAAATACTTCAGTAAGATTGATCTGAGATCGGGATACCACCAGATGAAGATTAGAGAAGGTGACATTCCCAAGACAGCTTTTGTGACTCGGTACGGGCAGTACGAGTTCACCGTTGTGTCCTTTGGATTGACCAACGCACCTGCTTACTTCATGAACATGATGAACAAAGTATTCATGGAAGAACTAGACAAATTCGTAGTGGTGTTCATTGATGACATACTAGTCTACTCAGAAACAGCCGAAGAACATGAGAAGCATCTGAGAATTGTACTAGAGAAGCTGAGGCAGCATCAACTCTACGGAAAGTTCAGCAAATGTGAATTTTGGTTAGAGAAAGTAGCCTTTTTGGGTCACGTGTTGACAGCTGAGGGCGTAGCAGTCGACCCAGAAAAGATTGAGGCAGTAGCAGAATGGAAACAGCCGAAGAGTGTCACGGAGATCCGGAGTTTTCTGGGATTGGCAGGATACTATAGAAGATTCATTGAGAACTTCTCCAAGATTGCCAGGCCAATGACCGAACTACTCAAGAACAATGTCCCATTCGAGTGGACGGACAAATGTGAAAGAAGTTTCCAAGAACTCAAGCACAAACTCACTACAACTCCAGTATTGACCCTGCCAGATATTCGCAAAGATTTCGTAGTCTATTGCGATGCTTCAAGACAAGGTTTGGGATGCGTACTAATGCAAGAGGGCAAGGTTGTTGCCTATGCATCGAGGCAACTGAGGAAACATGAGGAGAATTACCCTACACATGATTTAGAACTGGCAGCAGTGGTACATGCATTGAAGATCTGGAGGCACTATCTGATTGGCAACAAGTGCGATATCTATACAGATCACAAAAGTTTGAAGTATTTCTTCACCCAATCTGAACTGAACATGAGGCAGAGGAGATGGTTAGAATTGATCAAAGATTATGATTTGGAGATACACTACCATCCTGGCAAAGCTAACGTAGTGGCAGATGCCTTAAGCCGAAAAAGCTATTGCAACAACTTGATGATAGAAGAAAGTCAGCTAGAACTAGCGAAAGAGTTGTACATGCTGAAACTCGAGCTAGTAGAAGAAGGAAAACCCCAGGAAATGAGAGTAGAATACAACCTAGAAGACCGAATCAAAGAAGCTCAAGGGAAGTGTCCAGAAATCCAAGAAGTAAAAGAGGATATTCAACGAGGAGTAGCACCTGACTACCGGATCAATGAAACAGGGACAGTATGGCTGAAAGACCGTATCTGTGTACCACAGGACGAGGAAATCAGGAGAACAATTCTCTCAGAAGCTCACGAGTCCAAATACTCGATACACCCAGGATGCATTAAGATGTATCAGGATCTGAAGGATAAGTTCTGGTGGAGGAAGATGAGAGAGGACATAGCAGAGTATGTAGCCAAGTGCGACTCTTGTCGAAGAATCAAAGCAGAACATCAAAGGCCAGCAGGACTGCTGAAACCACTGGAAATTCCAATATGGAAGTGGGAAGATATCAGCATGGACTTCGTAGTTGGCCTACCTCGCACTCAGAAAGGAAATGATGCCATTTGGGTCATAGTTGATCGATTGACGAAAGTAGCTCACTTTATACCAGTCAAAAGCACACACTCAGTAAGCAAACTAGCGGAGTTGTACATAGACAACATTCTCAAGCTGCATGGGGCACCAAAAAGTATTGTGTCAGACAGAGGACCCCAATTCACAGCTCAATTCTGGCAAAGCCTACATCAAGCCATCGGGACAACCTTGGAGTATAGCACAGCCTACCACCCTCAGACAGATGGGCAGACTGAAAGAGTGAACCAAGTTCTTGAAGATTTGCTAAGGGCTTGTGTTCTAGCTTACAGCACAGACTGGGAGAAGAGTCTATCCTATGCAGAATTCTCCTATAACAACAGTTACCAGGCCAGCCTACAGATGTCACCCTTTGAGGCACTATATGGCAGAAAATGCAGAACACCTCTAATGTGGTCAGAAGTGGGAGAACGAACATTCTTTGGACCTGACATGATTGTAGAGGCAGAAGAAAATGTGGCCAAGATCCGAGAGCACCTGAAGGCAGCTCAGAGCCGACAAAAGAGCTATGCAGATAAAAGGAGACGAGATCTGGAGTTCAAAGTAGGAGACTTCGTCTACCTGAAAGTGTCACCCCTCAGAGGGCATAAGAGATTCCAAGTGAAAGGAAAGCTAGCACCCCATTTTGTTGGACCTTACCAGATACTGGAGAGGGTAGGAAAGCTAGCCTCCAAGCTAGACCTACCAGAGGAACTAGCGGGAGTACACCCAGTGTTCCATGTATCTCAGCTGAGAAAGTGTCTGAGAGTACCAGAACATGAGATCAAGACAGAGGCATTAGACCTGCAAGACACCTTGGAGTACCTGGAGTACCCAGAGAGGATACTAGACAGAGCAGTCAAAGAGACCAGAAGCACAGCTATTCCGTTTTGCAAAGTACAGTGGAGCAATCACTCAGAAAGGGAAGCCACTTGGGAGAAGGAGTCAGTGCTGAAGGAGAAATACCCCCACTTGTTTAAACCATAGGTAATCACAAATCTCGAGGACGAGATTCTTGTGAGGGGGGGAGACTGTAACAACCCTAAAATTCCTATAGGTCATGTTGAGTGCAAAAATTCGAATTTAAAAATTTTTGGTGGAATTGTGTGCATGCAAACCAACATATAAGAGTGTCTTCTATTTGCTCCCTAAATTCTTAGGCAATTTAAATTCAATTTAAAATCAATTTGAAGTGCTAAGGATGAAATAGTGTGATTTGGATTTATTTGGATTTATTTGGATTTTTGGTTGGTTTGAATTCAAATTCTAGATTTGAATTCAAACTCTAATTGACTTAACTAATTTCCAAATCCTATTCCCGTTCGTGGGCCGAATTCCCGAAGCTCAAGTCCATCAAACCCCCTTCAACTCTTCTCCCGAGCCAGCAACCCAAGCAGCCCAGCCGGCCATTCGGCCCGTCAGCGGCCCAACACTTCTCCCCACCGCGTCCCCGCCGCGTCGCCGTCTTCTTCCACTGACGCCGGGACCCCACCTGTCAGCCTTTTCGTCTCCCCCGCGTCATCGTCTTCCTCCCGCACGCCGCTCTCTCTCTTCCGCGCGCCGCCCGTGACCCAACTGCCCGAGCTCCGTGCGGCCCGACGCGATTGCGCCGCGTGTCCGCAGCCGCTCGAGCACCCCTATCTCGCCGTCCGTGCCCAGCGAAACCCTAGCGCCTATCCCCTATAAATCGCCCCGCCGGCCGCACTCCCTGTTCAAGCCGCCGCCGCCCCATTGGGGTTCCTAGATCCAATTCGAGTGGGGGAGAGGGAGGAGGAGGACCAGGGGAGGGTCTAAGGAGGAGAAGAGGGAGAGAAGAGAAGCCGAGGCCCCTTCCCCGCAGCGCCGCCGCCGGAGTCGCCGCAGCCGCTCGTGGACCGCCATCTCCAGGCCAAACCAAGGAGCGAGAGGAGGAGCACGAGGACCGCCAGACTGCGCCAAGCCTTCCCCGAGCTGCAGCGTACCTCGACGAGACCCTAGGTGAGCTAACCGCGTTTCGCCCCCTTCTCCTCTGTCTCCGGCCGATTTCCGCCGCCGCCGTCGCTGCCAGCCTCTGGGACCCGACCATCGAGTCGTGGCCGTCTTCTTCTGCAGGAACCCAACGCCGCTGTCGCACCCGCAACCCGCCGTCGCTTGTACCCGCAGCCGAGGCCCGCCGCGCCCGAGCCTTGCTCGCCGCGCGTGCGAACGCCGAGGCCACGCGCGGCCGTGGGCGACCACGAGCCCGCGCGTGTGCACCCAGATGCGTTCCAGCAGCTGCTGGGACTGCACGCGCACACGCACATCCCCTTTCCGAGCACTTTTGCGCCAAAACCCGAGCCGCCGTCGTGCTCGCCGGCGTTCATGGCCGTGCCATCGCCGTCGCACGTCGGGAGCCCAAGCCAAACCCTAATCCGAGCCCTTTTCTCCCTGTCCGTGACCACCAAACCCTAGCGTAGCTAACCCGGCCGATCTAGCCCCGAGCCGAGCCTTCTCCGGCGAGAACCGTCGCCGACCGTCGCCGCCGGCGTGCTCCAGAGCGCGTCGCGCGCGCGTCACATCGCGCCGTGGCGAAGCCACACCATAGACCACACCAAGTCGCCACACGCGCACCCACAGAAGATCCCGAGTCGGCCACAGATCGATCCCGTGCACCCGGCTCACGTGGACCCATCTCACGGTGCACCGTAGACTCAGTCCACCAGAGCGAATCCAGCAGCCAGCCCTTCGTGGGCCGAATGCTCGCGTTTAAGTCTGTTTAACCCCCTTGAACTCTTCCGGCCCAATCGCTTTCGGCCCAATTCCAGCCCAGCCATCGTTTATTCTTTTTCTTTTTCTTTTTAACAGCGCTGACGTATGGGACCCACCTGTCATACTCTGCGAGTCACTGACACATGGGGCCCACTGACCAGAGTTGACCCGCTGACCGTTGACCCCGTTGACCGTTGACCGTTGACCGGTCAACGCTGACGTCAGCAGGGCCCACTGCTGACGTCATCCTAGGCGGACCCCAGGCTAATTATTTGTCTGTTTTCTTTTTCGGAAATTATTTAATATTTTCAGAAAATGATTTAAACTTCAAAAATTAATAATAAATCAACCGTAGCTCAGAAAAATATGAAACCAGTTTCTATATTTTTCTAAAATCATGATCTACGCGTTAGTGTAGAGTTTGGTGTTATTTGGGTCTTCTTTCGTCGCTGTCTTAGTGTTTCTTTGCTAGTAGCCGCGTCTTATTTTCTTTCCGCGCCCCTAGGAGCTCCGGAGAGTCAGGAGGAGCCGGACTACTACAACAACTGCTTTGACGAGGACGAAGACCTTTGCCCAGGTTCACGCCCGACCATCTTTGAAATACCTATTAGACATGCAAACTAGTATGCTAGCGCTTTACTTTACTCGCATGATAAACCTGCACTGCCTTTGTTATTATCCTGTTACCTTGCTACCTACTACTCACTTTATATAAATATGCTATGCTATGCATGTGTTGGGATGGTTGTGATTGATCCTCTTGGCGTGAGTTGTGGGTGGTTTGGGAGGAGTAGTGCAGCTAGGCGGTGTAAGCGAGTAATAACAACTCGATCGTTGATCGAGGTGCTGAGGGGCTGCACTCGGGCAGTCCCTATGGGGTACCTGTTCCGGGTACATGGTTAGTGGTTACTTGGGGATTGGTACTCGGTGAGTACCTGAGGAGTTTGGGCGGCAATACCTGTTATGGGTGCCGATTGCGGACCGTTGCGGCGGATCGCTTGCGATGCAGATACTCGCTTTACCGAACAATTAAGGACCGAGTCGTGCCCCCACTTTGGACTTGGGAATTATCGTGCTCACCATCTACCCAGTATGGGGAGGGTTCCAGCAAGCCTATTCTAGTGCGGCGCCGAGACTGTAGGAGAATCGAGTTTGATATGTGTAGGGGGGATTCGTTGCGGCGTAATCTCCCTGATTTACCACGGCCCCCGACTGGCCCCGGTGGGAAGGTTTCACGACCCTGGGGCAGATGTTAGATCGGATGTTTCCCGAGCCCAGGGAGACAGGATTGGCGCCGTTACTGTTTAGGGTCTTTGCTGTGGGCTGCGTCTCAGGTTGGTTGCGGACTAGCCTTGCAGCCCGGATGGATTCCTGGAGTGCCACCTCTGCAGAGTGTAAACTATACGTATAGCCGTGTCCACGGTTACGGACGACCCATTTCTGAGAAGCCCCGGCTAGCATGGGAAACTGCTTTCTTACCTCATCCTTGATTTGGGTTATGAGAGATTGGTCCAGCTGAGGCTGTTGAGACGAGGTGGGGAGGGAGCTCACCGAGTCGACTAGTGAGTGAAAGGTGTTGGTGGAAAATGATGCCATTTGGGTCATAGTTGATCGATTGACGAAAGTAGCTCACTTTATACCAGTCAAAAGCACACACTCAGTAAGCAAACTAGCGGAGTTGTACATAGACAACATTCTCAAGCTGCATGGGGCACCAAAAAGTATTGTGTCAGACAGAGGACCCCAATTCACAGCTCAATTCTGGCAAAGCCTACATCAAGCCATCGGGACAACCTTGGAGTATAGCACAGCCTACCACCCTCAGACAGATGGGCAGACTGAAAGAGTGAACCAAGTTCTTGAAGATTTGCTAAGGGCTTGTGTTCTAGCTTACAGCACAGACTGGGAGAAGAGTCTATCCTATGCAGAATTCTCCTATAACAACAGTTACCAGGCCAGCCTACAGATGTCACCCTTTGAGGCACTATATGGCAGAAAATGCAGAACACCTCTAATGTGGTCAAAAGTGGGAGAACGAACATTCTTTGGACCTGACATGATTGTAGAGGCAGAAGAAAATGTGGCCAAGATTCGAGAGCACCTGAAGGCAGCTCAGAGCCGACAAAAGAGCTATGCAGATAAAAGGAGACGAGATCTGGAGTTCAAAGTAGGAGACTTCGTCTACCTGAAAGTGTCACCCCTCAGAGGGCATAAGAGATTCCAAGTGAAAGGAAAGCTAGCACCCCGTTTTGTTGGACCTTACCAGATACTGGAGAGGGTAGGAAAGCTAGCCTCCAAGCTAGACCTACCAGAGGAACTAGCGGGAGTACACCCAGTGTTCCATGTATCTCAGCTGAGAAAGTGTCTGAGAGTACCAGAACATGAGATCAAGACAGAGGCATTAGACCTGCAAGACACCTTGGAGTACCTGGAGTACCCAGAGAGGATACTAGACAGAGCAGTCAAAGAGACCAGAAGCACAGCTATTCCGTTTTGCAAAGTACAGTGGAGCAATCACTCAGAAAGGGAAGCCACTTGGGAGGAGTCAGTGCTGAAGGAGAAATACCCCCACTTGTTTAAACCATAGGTAATCACAAATCTCGAGGACGAGATTCTTGTGAGGGGGGGAGACTGTAACAACCCTAAAATTCCTATAGGTCATGTTGAGTGCAAAAATTCGAATTTAAAAATTTTTGGTGGAATTGTGTGCATGCAAACCAACATATAAGAGTGTCTTCTATTTGCTCCCTAAATTCTTAGGCAATTTAAATTCAATTTAAAATCAATTTGAAGTGCTAAGGATGAAATAGTGTGATTTGGATTTATTTGGATTTATTTGGATTTTTGGTTGGTTTGAATTCAAATTCTAGATTTGAATTCAAACTCTAATTGACTTAACTAATTTCCAAATCCTATTCCCGTTCGTGGGCCGAATTCCCGAAGCTCAAGTCCATCAAACCCCCTTCAACTCTTCTCCCGAGCCAGCAACCCAAGTAGCCCAGCCGGCCATTCGGCCCGTCAGCGGCCCAACACTTCTCCCCACCGCGTCCCCGCCGCGTCGCCGTCTTCTTCCACTGACGCCGGGACCCCACCTGTCAGCCTTTTTGTCTCCCCCGCGTCATCGTCTTCCTCCCGCACGCCGCTCTCTCTCTTCCGCGCGCCGCACGTGACCCAACTGCCCGAGCTCCGTGCGGCCCGACGCGATTGCGCCGCGTGTCCGCAGCCGCTCGAGCAATCCTATCTCGCCGTCCGTGCCCAGCGAAACCCTAGCACCTATCCCCTATAAATCGCCCCGCCGGCCGCACTCCCTGTTCAAGCCGCCGCCGCCCCATTGGGGTTCCTAGATCCAATTCGAGTGGGGGAGAGGGAGGAGGAGGACCAGGGGAGGGTCTGAGGAGGAGAAGAGGGAGTGAAGAGAAGCCGAGGCCCCTTCCCCGCAGCGCCGCCGCCGGAGTCGCCGCCGCCGCTCGTGGACCGCCATCTCCAGGCCAAACCAAGGAGCGAGAGGAGGAGCACGAGGACCGCCAGACTACGCCAAGCCTTCCCCGAGCTGCAGCGTACCTCGACGAGACCCTAGGTGAGCTAACCGCGTTTCGCCCCCTTCTCCTCTGTCTCCGGCCGATTTCCGCCGCCGCCGTCGCTGCCAGCCTCTGGGACCCGACCATCGAGTCGTGGCCGTCTTCTTCTGCAGGAACCCAACGCCGCTGTCGCACCCGCAACCCGCCGTCGCTTGTACCCGCAGCCGAGGCCCGCCGCGGCCGAGCCTTGCTCGCCGCGCGCGCGAACGCCGAGGCCACGCGCGGCCGTGGGCGACCACGAGCCCGCGCGTGTGCACCCAGATGCGTTCCAGCAGCTGCTGGGACTGCACGCGCACACGCACATCCCCTTTCCGAGCACTTTTGCACCAAAACCCGAGCCGCCGTCGTGCTCGCCGGCGTTCATGGCCGTGCCATCGCCGTCGCACGTCGGGAGCCCAAGCCAAACCCTAATCCGAGCCCTTTTCTCCCTGTCCGTGACCACCAAACCCTAGCGTAGCTAACCCGGCCGATCTAGCCCCGAGCCGAGCCTTCTCCGGCGAGAACCGTCGCCGACCGTCGCCGCCGGCGTGCTCCAGAGCGCGTCGCGCGCGCGTCACGTCGCGCCGTGGCGAAGCCACACCGTAGACCACACCAAGTCGCCACACGCGCACCCACAGAAGATCCCGAGTCGGCCACAGATCGATCCCGTGCACCCGGCTCACGTGGACCCATCTCACGGTGCACCGTAGACTCAGTCCACCAGAGCGAATCCAGCAGCCAGCCCTTCGTGGGCCGAATGCTCACGTTTAAGTCTGTTTAACCCCCTTGAACTCTTCCGGCCCAATCGCTTTCGGCCCAATTCCAGCCCAGCCATCGTTTATTCTTTTTCTTTTTCTTTTTAACAGCGCTGACGTATGGGACCCACCTGTCATACTCTGCGAGTCACTGACACATGGGGCCCACTGACCAGAGTTGACCCGCTGACCGTTGACCCCGTTGACCGTTGACCGTTGACCGGTCAACGCTGACGTCAGCAGGGCCCACTGCTGACGTCATCCTAGGCGGACCCCACTGCTGACGTCAGCATGACGTCATGCTGACGTCAGCAGGCTAATTATTTGTCTGTTTTCTTTTTCGGAAATTATTTAATATTTTCAGAAAATGATTTAAACTTCAAAAATTAATAATAAATCAACCGTAGTTCAGAAAAATATGAAACCAGTTTCTATATTTTTCTAAAATCATGATCTACGCGTTAGTGTAGAGTTTGGTGTTATTTGGGTCTTCTTTCGTCGCTGTCTTAGTGTTTCTTTGCTAGTAGCCGCGTCTTATTTTCTTTCCGCGCCCCTAGGAGCTCCGGAGAGTCAGGAGGAGCCGGACTACTACAACAACTGCTTTGACGAGGACGAAGACCTTTGCCCAGGTTCACGCCCGACCATCTTTGAAATACCTATTAGACATGCAAACTAGTATGCTAGCGCTTTACTTTACTCGCATGATAAACCTGCACTGTCTTTGTTATTATCCTGTTACCTTGCTACCTACTACTCACTTTATATAAATATGCTATGCTATGCATGTGTTGGGATGGTTGTGATTGATCCTCTTGGCGTGAGTTGTGGGTGGTTTGGGAGGAGTAGTGCAGCTAGGCGGTGTAAGCGAGTAATAACAACTCGATCGTTGATCGAGGTGCTGAGGGGCTGCACTCGGGCAGTCCCTATGGGGTACCTGTTGCGGGTACATGGTTAGTGGTTACTTGGGGATTGGTACTCGGTGAGTACCTGAGGAGTTTGGGCGGCAATACCTGTTATGGGTGCCGATTGCGGACCGTTGCGGCGGATCGCTTGCGATGCAGATACTCGCTTTACCGAACAATTAAGGACCGAGTCGTGCCCCCACTTTGGACTTGGGAATTACCGTGCTCACCATCTACCCAGTATGGGGAGGGTTCCAGCAAGCCTATTCTAGTGCGGCGCCGAGACTGTAGGAGAATCGAGTTTGATATGTGTAGGGGGGATTCGTTGCGGCGTAATCTCCCTGATTTACCACGGCCCCCGACTGGCCCCGGTGGGAAGGTTTCACGACCCTGGGGCAGATGTTAGATCGGATGTTTCTCGAGCCCAGGGAGACAGGATTGGCGCCGTTACTGTTTAGGGTCTTTGCTGTGGGCTGCGTCTCAGGTTGGTTGCGGACTAGCCTTGCAGCCCGGATGGATTCCTGGAGTGCCACCTCTGCAGAGTGTAAACTATACGTATAGCCGTGTCCACGGTTACGGACGACCCATTTCTGAGAAGCCCCGGCTAGCATGGGAAACTGCTTTCTTACCTCATCCTTGATTTGGGTTATGAGAGATTGGTCCAGCTGAGGCTGTTGAGACGAGGTGGGGAGGGAGCTCACCGAGTCAACTAGTGAGTGAAAGGTGTTGGTGGAAAATGATTTGCGGGAACCTGCCGTGGCAGGACGAGCCCGATGGGAAAATGTGAGGCTGATGGTTGGTGATGGGAAGTGGAGGTGTATGAGTGTGAGCAGGAGTTGGTGATGAGATGAAAGTGGGTTATTTGCTGCTGCTTGCATAAGAAACCCTGGCTCAAACTTTGTTATTTCTATATCCTTAGAATAGGCCACCTTTAAAGCTTGCATCATATTATGGTTGGTGACGTGGACCTGTCCCATTTCCTTGGGGACAGACTTTGGGTTCTCAGGTGAAGACCCCGACCGCGAGTTCAACCAGGACGGGTGGTACGACTGAAGGGAGCACGCTACGCTCAAGGATGCCTGTGGAGGAGTGGTCCCAGTTGTTCTAGCTACCGCTGCGCAGTTGTTTCTTATTGTCGTTTTAGCCCAGAGGGCTTGTACCAGACGCTTTGTCTTTATATAAGTCATGTAATGAACCTTTTATCGTTGTATGGATGTGATATTCGACTGAGATGAGTTCTGTACGAGATAGCTGCTATTCCTGGGACTATCTCAAGGGTACAGGGAGTCGGGTTCTCGTCGGTGAGAATCCGGTTCGTCACAATTAGCACCGGGTCTCGCCACGACCCGGTGCTAATGTGTCCGCCCTGACACCCCGCAGCGCCGCCCCCGCTCCTAGCCGTTGGACCCGGTGCTGAAGCCCCATCAGCACCGGGTCCAAAAATGGCCGAGGCGGAGGAGGCAGGCGGATGTGAAGCATTCTGGTAGCGTAGCGATCAATTGTATTAGTGAAAGAGCCTCTCCGAAGGGGTATGTCCCTTTGGGCGGCAACCCACGACTCTTGGGCTTGTGCCCCTTGAACTTTTATATATATGTAAATGTTCATGTACATTCAATCAATCAATTCATTCATTCTTTTCATTCCCTTCTATTCTTTCACGTTATCAGAGTACATCGACTCTTTACTGAGTTCTGTAGAAGAAAATTCGAAAGAACATACACCAGAAATTCTCGACGGCGAAGTTCTAACAAGAAGGCAAACGTCGTCGGCTCTGTAAGCATGGCAAGATGATGCAGAGAATACAAACAGGAGGCATGCGCCCTTCATAGCGATATGGCTCTGCGTCAGTGCGAGAATTCATTGGATGTTAGCGTCCCAGAACTCAAGAACTGGGGCACGGCCTCAACTGCATCCGTCCAGGACTAGAGGCAAACAAGCCAACGAGAAAGAGGAATTAAAGCCTATTCTATTCGGTTTTGAGTAGAACAGGCCATGGACGCGCGCCTCCGTGCGAGGGATCTACAGAAATTGCTCACGATTATTGTTTTTCACTGCTCTTGATCCTGTTGGACAAAGGGCAAGAACGGATCAAGTTCTTTCATCCAGAACACCACGGCAGTTAGTATCATTTTCCAGTGACACCCTCGATTTCACTGGAAGAGAAGAATAAGATTTTTGCAAAAGGCAGTAAGTATCTTCAATTTGAGTGTGTTGACACGAAAGCGCGCCAACAAACTCGAGATCGATCGAACGCGCAGCAACGCCGTCACAACGGCCAACTCCTGAGCTCCTCGGGCAAACCGGTCAGACCGGTTCCTGAAACCGGTCAGACCGCTTTCAGGCAGGAACTCGTGAAGACCTAGAAACTCGAGCTTGGGAGGGACCCCGTCGGAGCTCAAGCAAGCTAGGGTTGCTCTAGGGTCGGCAGGCCACCTAGAACGCCCTTGAACGCCGTAGAGACAAGCAAAGAACAGAATATGAAGGTTGGAAAAGATTAGGGTTTGAGAGATAAAAAAGTAAAGGATAAACGTGTTTGATTCGATTGGAATACATCTCAATCGGCCTTAGCCTTTATATTTATAGGCCGGGGAAGTCTTACCCCTTTCGAATAGGTTACAATATGGGATTAAACTCGAAATCCTAATCCTACTCGAATTACAGAACCAAACCGGTCTGACCGGTTTGGCCGGGCCAGAGCCAATTTTGACTGTCAACACATGCCCCCCTGCGTTTTTAGTGAACTTGAGAACTAAAAAGAAAGTAATTACAATTCAGGAGCTAAAATTTATGCTAAGGGCGATATCAACAATATATCGGCCATTGGTCTTCATGCGTCTTGCCAAACACTTGGATAGAATTTCTTCAAATATCTTCCGTTGATAGCTTTAGGCAAATGATCTCCCTTCAGCGTCTCTAGCATGTAAGAATTCCCAAAAATGACTTTGACAACTCTATAGGGTCCTTCCCAACTTGGTGACCATTTACCAAACTTATTGCTTTTCGTCCCAATAGGCAAGATCGTCTTCCAAACAAGCTCACCAATCTGAAAATATTTTCCTCGTACTTTCTTGTTGTAAGCTTTAGCAACCCGAAGCTTATCTTTCTCAATCTCCTTCAAAGCTTTCAATCGTTTGTCGGTTACCTCATCAATATTGTCCAACATCAAATTGTGGTAATCAACAGCATCAAGGTCATTTTGTTTAGCCAATCTATAAGCATCCAGATTTACCTCAATGGGTAGAACGGCCTCTTGACCATACACAAGCTCAAAAGGAGTAACTTTAGTAGCACCATGTCTAGATATATGATGAGCCCATAATGCTTCGGATAAAACTTCATGCCATCTCTTAGGACTTTCTTCTATCTTTTTCTTGATTAATTTGATCAAAATTTTATTAATTGACTCGGCTTGTCCATTAGCCTGAGCGTAATATGGAGATGAATTGAGCAATTTAATTCTATAGGATTCGGCGAATTCACGTACCTCTTTAGACATAAATGAAGTACCTTGATCCGTTGTCAAAGTTTGAGGAATACCGAATCTATGAATAATGTTTTGTGTAATAAACTCAATTACCTCTCTATGTGTCATTCTTCAATGGAATCGCTTCGGTCCACTTAGTAAAATAATCCGTAGCAACCAACACGAAACGATGTCCTTTTGATGATGGAGGATTAATTTGTCCAATAAAATCCAACCCCCAACCTCGGAATGGCCACGGCTTAATAATAGGATGCATCAATGCAGCAGGAACAAGTTGCAAATTTCCAAACTTCTGTCATTCCTCACATCCTTTGTAATATTTGAAACAATCTGCCATCATAGTAGGCCAATAGAAACCGGCTCGTCTAAGTAACCACTTCATCTTTGGAGCCGATTGATGAGTACCACAAATACCTTCATGGACCTCACCCATGGCAACTTTGGCCTGATCCGAATTAAGACATTTCAACAGCAAATCTTCGGCGTTTCGACGATAGAGTTCATCATCAAGTAAAACGTATTTAAACGATATTCACCGAATATTTCTTTCTACACCACGACCAGGATCTCTCAAATAAGTAATAATAGGCACTCTCCAATCCTGATATTTAACGTTGGATTGATTAGCATCATCCAAAGGATTTTTGCTTCTGTCAGGTGACGAAGCGGTCAGACCGGTTTCAGAACCGGTCAGACCGGTTCTGGCAGTCAGACCGGTCTGACCGGTTTCTGAAACCAGTATGACCGGTTCGTCCAGAACCAGAACCTCGGCTTTCGTTTGCATCGGTTTTTGGAGATAGAAATATTTCTTTGCAACCATATAACCAGATGCTTTCTGAGCCAGAGTATTTGCCTTGTCATTCTCTTCTCTTGGAATATGTTTGATAGTAAATTCATCAAAAGAAGCAATGATATCAAGACATCTATCAAGATATGCATTTAATGAACCATTAAAACATTGGCATACCTTTGACACTTGTTGTACCACCAGGAGCGAATCACCAAAAGCCTCAACATGCTTTATTCCCATGTCTTGCAAAAATTCCAAGCCAAATAGAAGAGCTTCATATTCAACTTGATTATTGGTTCGCTTTTCTTCCAATCGGTTTGAAAACTCAAAGACGGCACCACTTGGAGAGATCAAAACAGCACCAATTCCTTGTCCATCATTGCAAACCGATCCATCAAAGTATAACTTCCATGGTGTACAAGCAACATAACCAACGTTGAATTCACAAGTATCATCAATCCGATGCTCAACAATAAAATCAGCTACAATTTGGCCTTTCATAGATTTTAAAGGTTCACAAGCCAAATCATACTCAACTAAAGCATAAGCCCATTTACCGACTCTTCCACTAGAAATCGGCTTTTGCAACATATGTTTAATTACATCGGTTTGACACAACACGATGCAAGTGCTAGATAGTAAATAATGCCTCAATTGAGTACAAGCATGGTACAAGGATAAACACAACTTCTCAATGAAAGTATACCTTGTTTCTGCATCGATGAGCCGTCGGCTTACATAAGCAATCACATACTCCTTGTTGCCGATTTCTTGAGTCAAAACAGCCCCAATAGTTCTATCTTCAGCCGCCACATAAAGTTTGAACGGAACTCCCCTCTTAGGCACCCTAAGCACCGGTGGTGAAGACAAGTACTCTTTGATCTTCTCAAAAGCTTCTTGCTGTTTTGCCCCCCAGGTAAAATCGGCTTCATTCTTTAACCGAAGTAAAGGAGTAAAAGCATCAACCTTTCCAGACAAGTTAATTATAAATCTTCTCAAGAAATTTACCTTGCCCAGAAACTTTTGCAAATCCTTCTTGCAAGTAGGAGCTTCGACTTTCTTCATAGCTTCAATTCTCTTGGGATCAACTTCTATGCCGTTCTCATGAATAATAAACCCAAGAAACTTCCCAGCCGAAATACCAAAAGCACATTTGAGTGGATTCATCTTCAAGCCATACCGTCGCATCCTCTCAAGAGCAAGTTTTAAATCGGCTAAATGAGAATCCAAGCCATCCGATTTAACTACGATATCATCAATATACACTTCCACAATAACACCAAGTAAATCATGAAAGATTAAATTCATAGCTCTTTGATAAGTTGCACCGGCATTCTTTAATCCAAAAGTCATAACCACCCACTCAAACAAACCAATAAATCCTGGACATTGAAAGGCCGTTTTGTGCATATCCTCTTCAGCCATGAAGATTTGATTATATCCAGCATTACCATCAAGGAAACTAACAACACGATGCCCAGAAGCTTCATTGATTAAGACATCGGCTATAGGCATAGGATATGAATCTTTCGGAGTGGCTTTATTAAGATCTCTAAAATCAATGCAAACTCTAAGTTTTCCCGAATCTTTCTTTTCAACGGGAACAATATTAGAAATCCACTCCGCATAGCAACAAGTCTGAATAAAACCAGCATCTAGCAAATGATTAACTTCTTCTTTTATTCGGTCATAAATAGCGGGATTAAAACGTCTAGCCGATTGTTTAAAAGGTCTAAAACTGGCTTTTATCGGTAAACGATGTTCAACTAAATCACGACTCAAACCCGGCATCTCACGGTACTCCCAAGCAAAACAATCGACATACTCTTTCAACAAATTTATTAACTCGGCTTTAAACTCAGCCGATAAATTTTTGTTTACAAAAGTTGGCCTAGGAATAGTACCATCACCAATATCTATTTTTTCTAAAGGGTCGGCTGATGTAAAACCTTGACCCAGTTTATCCATATCACCCAAATCTTCAATGGCTTCAAACGTACCTTCTGTTTTTTCTCGAAAATGATCAATTCGCTCTTGAAGCCACTGTCTAGACGTAAACCGGTCTGACCGGTTCCCAGAAGCAGTCTGACCGGTTTGGCTTGATCGACACTGTTCAGGTCTAAACCGGTCTGACCGGTTTCCAGAAGCGGTCTGACCGGTTTGTCTCTGTTGATTTGTTTGCTCCATCAATTACAGCAAGTAATTCAACCGATTCTCCATCGGCTTTAATGTAGCAGCAACAAAACCATCCTTGGTGCAACTGATCAGCTCATAGTTGGTCAAATCCATGCCCGATAGACATTTGACCTTCTCATTTGCACTAAGAGAATCGGAATCAGCCATTGCAACGAAGGAAGAAGTATCACCATGTACAACTTCAACTTCATCGCCGATCCACTGAATAAGATATTGATGCAAGGTAGATGGAATACATTTATTTGCATGAATCCAATCTCGACCAAGTATTAAACTGAAGTTACCTTGCACCTCGGAGACGAAGAAAGCCGTAGCAATAGTCTTGCTCCCAACGGTCAACTCCATAGAAGCCACCCCTTTGGCACCAATGGGATCACCTCCACCAACTCCACTGACCGTCATGTTCGTCTTGATCAATTCTTCGTCTTTTCCGCCAATCTTCTTGTAGAGAGAGTACGGCATAAGATTTACAATAGCTCCACCATCAACCAACATACGAGAAATTGGCTTCCCATTGATGTGCCCTCTCATATATAAAGCCTTGAGATGATTCTCTGATTCACTAGGCTTCTGAAAAACGGCATCTCGAGGCCCAAGTTGAAGATGAGATACCTCCTCCTCCGGTACCACATAATAATCAGAAGACAAATATACAACATTGATTTCCATGTTGTCATGTTCTGGAGAAGGCTCAAAATCAACCAATTCTTCATCTTCAACCACTGGAGGAATTGGCGGAGTAGTATCGATGGTTGAAGTAATCTCAGCTCCCGCTTCTGTCGTCAAACCGGTCTGACCGGTTCCAGAAACCGGTCTGACCGCTTCTGCAGCGGTGGGCTGATCCAAACCGGTTGTGCTGCTGATTGCACAACGGGCTTAGCTTGCCAGATCTTGGTCTGAGGAATCATAGGCCTGTAATTGTTGAAGTATTCATCCCTCAGCTTCTCAGCTTCCTGTTCCCGTTTTTCTTTGTTCCGCAGGCGTTGTAACTTTCGCTTATGCGTATGAGTCAATCCAGAAGGACACCACCTTGGTTGGAAGACCTTCTTTATGCCTTTGCTACTGCTAGCCTCATGATCATTAGCTATGACCGGCTTTTTGACTGGAACAGGAACCGAATTTCCAATGACTATCGGCTTTCTGCCCAAATCTTGCATAGCCACTGGAATACTGCCAATTGTTACAATCCCACTGGTTTTGGCTTGCACGTCCTCCTTTTTCTCCTTGACACGGTATTCTTGCTTAGGAGGAGCTTGGAACCTCTGCTCAGACCGAAACCGGTCTGACCGCTTTTGGAAGCAGCCGAAGGACCTGATTGGTATGAGCCCAATCGGTCATATACCGAAGTCCCAGTAACATCACCACGGCGCTTATAAGCTGTAGAATTGATCCAACGCTGCGGTGATCTCTGTCTCTTTTTTGTTGGCCGATCAACTTGAACGGCCTTTGTGTACTTGTTCATGAGCTGGGAGAAAGTAGGTCCTTGCTTCAGAACCCTTCCTTGAACCTTTGGCTCATTAAACTTCCAAGTACCCACTTCCGGGCGCTTGGGCTTAAAAGTCCTTGGACGGTCTGGAGACAAACCGGTCTGACCGGTTTGGGAAACCGGTCTGACCGGTTTCGCCTGACTAGCGAACCGATTCTCTTCCAAGGAACTTCGTTGCCCCCCGGGCCTTGATGTGTTAATTGTAATCTTCAGAGACTCTTCACCATCAAGAGTTCTCCCAATCATCACTGTTCTGACCGTAACTTTATCATTAACTTTTTCCGGCCTTGGGTCTCCAATCACCACGTTCTTTCCCTTAGCTCCATCGGCTTGTGACGGCCGAATCAACACCTTAGTATTCACATCCAAGGTATGAACAGGGAAAGGAGCCTTATCAACTTGCATTTCAGCTAGCACTAATCGACCTTCATTAAGGGCCGATTGTACCTGTCGTCGAAAAACATTGCAATCATTGGTCGCATGAGAAAAAGAATTATGCCACTTACAATATGCACGATTTTCAATTGATCGGCTGGTGGAATTGCATGAGAAAGTTTAACAAAGCCATTCTTAAGCAATTCATAAAAAACACGATCACATTTGGCTACATCAAAAGTAAACTTAATTTCTTCTTGCCAATTTTTCTGAATCGGCTTCAACGAGGGACAAGAACCAGGTTTACTCTTTGATGACCAAACAAATTCAGCAGCATAAATTTCTTTCTCATCGTCCGAACTATCAGAATCATTATCAACAATATGCACATTCAAACGATGAGATTTAGCAGATTCTTTTGAATTTTTAAACTTAAGCTCTAGACTCATAGCCTTCATTTGCAAGTGATTAGGAAATCAGAACCCTCTAGCTTTTCCTTGAAATGAGACCGTAAGCCCACAAAAGCTAAATCTGCTAAATCTTTTTCAGAAACAGTTATGTTAAAACATCGGTTCTTAACATCTTTAAATCTTTTGAAGTAATCAAGAACCGATTCCTCTCGGCTTTGCCTAACCGATGTTAAATCAGACAATTTAGCCTCGTTTTCTCCGCTAAAGAAATGATCATGAAATTTGCGCTCCAATTGAGTCCAATTTTGAATAGAATTAGGAGCAAGCGAAGAAAACCATGAAAAAACAGTTCCAGTTAAAGATAATGAGAACAACCGTACACGCAATGGTTCATAATATGATGCTTCTCCTAATTGCAAGACATATTGACTAATATGTTCCCAAGGAGTTCTATTATCTTCGCTGCTGAATTTAATAAAATCAGGAACACGCCAACCATTAGGATAAGCAACTAAATCAAATTCAGGCGGATATGGTTTTTGATACAAGCGTGAATTACCCAAATCAAGCCCGAGTCTTGTTCTAAGTGTATTAGCTATATCTTCTTTAAACTTAGCTAACTCAGCTTGATAGTTCCCATCGCCTCTATTTTGTGGAAAACGGGGAACATTATACATCGTACTTCGAGAAGTATTCGGAATCGGCCCGTGAGACGCGCCAGATCCGTGGGGTATACTTCCCACAACCGTAGTGCGTGGAGTAGTGTAAACAGGACCAGAAGCAACCGTACTAGATAAAACCATCGCACCCGGTGCCCCTGCACCCATGGAACCGGTCTGACCGCCAGAGGGGGCCAAACCGGTCTGACCGGTTGTGAAAACCGGTCTGACCGGTTCGTGGACCGAACCAGGGTGAAGTGATTGTCCCGCATAGAAATTCATCGGCATGCCTAAATTAGGATCTAAAACATGTTCTGGCATGCCTGATGAGCTAGGATCTGGGTTAGGTAATTCATTAGATTCTACGTTATTTTTACCTTTATCAGAATTACCCGACATATTAGCAATCAACTCACTAGTAACAGTTTGTGCAGCAAGCAATTTATCATCCATCATGCGAGTAATTTGCTGCATCAAATCAGAGGATTCGCCAGTTACCTTTGGAAGTTCTTCAACTTGGTCGTTTGCCAGCTTGAAAGCCGGCATGACGAATTCCTCCACTCTCTTGACAAGACCACCGCGATCTTTTTTGAAGCCCTTCAAGAATTGCGCCCTGAAGTGCTCCTCAGCAATCAGGTACCGCTTCCGCTCCTCGTCCGTGAGCTCTTCCATCGTCGCGGTGATGATGTTGTCTTTGTCAAGGTCGCACGTTGATCCAGACATTATTGGAGTAGATTGAATCGGTCTTGAAACCAGATTAATCTTTCCCCAGCGGAGTCGCCAAAAAGTATGTTGACACGAAAGCGCGCCAACAAACTCGAGATCGATCGAACGCGCAGCATGGCCGTCACAATGGCCAACTCCTGAGCTCCTCGGGCAAACCGGTTCCTGAAACCGGTCAGACCGCTTTCAGGCAGGAACTCGTGAAGACCTAGAAACTCGAGCTCGGGAGGGACCCCGTCGGAGCTCAAGCAAGCTAGGGTTGCTCTAGGGTCGGCAGGCCACCTAGAACGCCCTTGAACGCCGTAGAGACGAGCAAAGAACAGAATATGAAGGTTGGAAAAGATTAGGGTTTGAGAGATGTAAAGGATAAACGTGTTTGATTCGATTGAAATACATCTCAATCGGCCTTAGCCTTTATATTTATAGGCCGGGGAAGTCTTACCCCTTCCGAATAGGTTACAATATGGGATTAAACTCGGAATCCTAATCCTACTCGAATTATAGAACCAAACCGGTCTGACCGGTTTGGCAAACCGGTCAGACCGTTTTGGCCGGGCCAGAGTCAATTTTGACTGTCAACAGAGTGTATTTTTCAATTGAGTTGCTTTACCTTGACGATGACTCTGTCCATCGACTTTTCCCTTGGCGAACTCCTCCGTTGGTGGCCCTAACACGACCAACATGGGCGGCGCCCAGCGCCGGCGGTGCCCCCACCAGCCGCATCCGCGGTAGCGCCTTTACTGACCGGATCCTAGGGCCGCATCATCTGGCCGGCCAAGGCCGGCGGTCGGCGCAAGCTGACACAAGAGGATGGAGAGAAGAGGTCGCGCATCAACGCCGGCCACACCCGCGCTTGGCGCATCTGCGCCTCATGGCCGGTAAGCGGCGCACGGCAGCGCGTTCGCGCAACTCGGCCCGCCGCCATGGCGCATCCACGGTCCGTATGGCACGCCAGCCAAGCCTGCGCGTGGCACAACCACGCGGCTCTTCACGGCCGGTGCTGGCGTGCTTCAGCGGCGGCGCAGTGGTAGAGGCGCCTCCACGCGGGAAGCCATGCCGGCGTCGCACGCGCATTGGCGCGCAGAAGAGGCGATGGCGCGGGCACACCAGCGCCCCGCAACGCGTTGGCTAAACCCGTGCGAAGCGCGCAGCGCACAACAAAGCAGCGCCGGGGGCGGTGGCAGCGGCCAGTGGCAAGGGCGGTTAGGGTTTGGGACCCCTAATTGATGCCCCTTGTTTTAATTTGGGCCGCTGGCCCTTGCCGGGCTAGCCAACGTGGGCTGGGCCGAGCGCCCGACGGCGCATAGGCCACGGCTGGCCACTGGGCTACGCCAACAAGCGCCCTGCACGCCTTAGCCGCTGGCTGGGCCAAGTGCCCACAGGTGCGACATGGGCCGCGCACTGGACCAAGCCACCGTGGGCTGAAGCAAAAAGAAAAGAAAAATCAAGCCCGCAAGCTACATTTGTCACCTTTTTCTTCTCCCAAATTAATTTAGAAGCCTCAAAACTTCTATCTATCTGCATGTTTAGAATATTCATATTCTACATGTTTAGATTATTTTTATTGTTATGTACGTGTGTTACCTTATAATATCCTAAGATATTGAAACCGTTGTATTATGAATGCTATGATTATCGCAGTAATTCAATATCATTTGATCCGCAGACCTCGCATTGGTTTAACATGATCCGTATTGATATTTTTATCATATTATTTTGATAAACACAAGATAGTAGAGCCCTAAATGCACTAGCTACGTTTAATTCCTTGTGAATTATTCTGTCATGAGACTGTGCTTAGGCAGCAATATATTTGCCTACTATAAAGATCTACTCTTTGTCTCTGACATAGAGATTATCTATCTTGTATCTATTTAAATTTTGATAATTTGATTGTATGGTTTAACACATTTACTTTCAAAATAATATTTTCATTACCTTTTGCATTAACTCAATGAATAAAATCATGCAAAATTCAAATTAAGAAATATTAAATATGACATCCCGTAGGGGCATGCCTCTTCATAGGCACCACTTCATATATATATATATATATATATATATATATATATATATATATATATATATATATCCATGTGTGCTATAGTAACCCAATTACCATAAATATGTATTGAAATTATAGTAAATTACTACATATAACACTGTTCACATCATCAATATACACAATCATTTCACTGTTTACATGAGTCCACAAGGAATATTAAATATGATTTTTGGAACAACACAAGGTGATGGGCCCTAGGCACTGGTTACGATAAGTTCTTTTGAACTTATTTGCCCTGAGATCCAGGCCTTTAGGCAGCAACTTATTTGCTCATCACTGCGAGGTCTACATCTTTTGATGACTACCTTCATCGTGTATATCCAAAATTCATATAAACGGTTATATGACTATCAAGTCACATATTCCATCAGGAATTAAAGGAATATTTTAAGCAGGTACACTTCATATTGTCCTTTACCTTAATTAACATCTTACATTCAATATTTTGCATACATACAACACAACTTACATCAGTAAATTATTTCCATACATGATCTCTCATGTTGGAAAATGGCTCATATAGTCAATAAAGATTTCACTGAACTTGCATGTAACACCCTAAAAATGCCTATTTTAAAATTTAGTAATTAAATTGCTTATATTTAAGTAATGTTCATATTTATCTAGGAAGAAATAAATAATTTTTGAGAAAATAAAATTAAATATAAGGTTAGAAACATTTTTGTTGCATTCATGTTGTCTGCATTGTGTTTAGTTTGTGTGCGGTTCAATTGGAATTTAAATTCTGTTTAAATTCGAATTTGATTCGCATTGTTTGGAGCTATAGAAAAGTTGTTTTGGTCATAGTTCGGTTTCCCTCCCTGAACTCTTTTTCTCGGCCGAACTTGCCCTCTTTTCTTTTCTCTCCAGCCGGCCCAGCTCCTTTCTCTTTTTCCCCGCGGCCCAGTCCGGCCTGCCTTCCCTCCCGCTCCCGCGCCAACCCGTGCTCCCCCATTTGCGGCCCAGTCCGGCCCAGCAGCACGGCCTGCAACACCGCCCGCACTCCCGCCGCTGACACGCGGGACCCGCGTGTCAGACCCCTCCCCTACCTCCCGACCGAGTTCGGCCCGGCCACGGAGTCCGGTACGGCCACGGCACGCACGCCGAGGTCCACCGGGACTCTCCTCGGCCGAACCATAAAAGCCGCAGCTGCGCTGCCCCCGAAGCCCGACCACCTGCCCGCTAATCCTAGCCCTAGCCGCCGAATTGCAGCGCCGCCACCACCGCCGAGCTCCGCGCCGTCGTCGATCCGCCACGTCGTCGCCGCTCCGCCGTCGCCGACCCTTCCAGGAGCTTCGCGAGAAGGTAACGAACCTTCCCGGCCCCTCCTTGCTCCCTCTCTCCCTCTGTCGCATGCTCGCCGCCCTCGCTGGAGTCCGCCGCCGCCATTGTTCGTCGACCGCCGCCTCCGCTGCTTCGCCGCCGACGAGATCCACCCCGCTCGACTCGCCGTCGTCCCGCGCACCCGTAGCACCAGACCGCGCCCCGAACCGAGCCTCCTCGCGCTTTTGCGCGTTTCGCCGGCGAAGCGCCGCCGCAGCCGCCCCAGCGCCGCCGCTCGTCGCGCCGCCGCCGATGACCCCCCCCCCCCCAGATTCAATCTGAGCCGCCCGTGTTCGATCCAACGGCCCAGATTCAACCGAGCTCGAGTCAAACCCGGGACAATACCGGTCAACCCGAGTCAGCCGTGCCAGTTTTGCAAAAGAGCCCCTGACCTTTTTCAAAATTAACCCGCGGTCCAGATCTATTCAAAAATAATTAGATTTAAGTCCTGATTTTTACAGAAAACCCCATGTCTTATTTAAAAATAGCACCCGAGGTCCTGTCTTGGTTAATTTGCGATTAAACCCTCCTGTTTTAATATAAAATTATGTTTTAGCCCCTGAGTTTTTGCAAATAAGCCCCTGGAACTTTTAAAACTTTGCCAGCAAGTCCCCGAACCTTAGAAAAGCCATATCTTTCGCGTTTTAGCTCCGATTTGAGTGATTTTCGCGCTCACGTGTTCGTAGCGAAGCGTAGATTAGTTTTTCAGCCTTCTTTGCTTCTGATGCTACTGTTTGGTGTACTGTTCTAATAGATTAATATTGTTTGCATGTACTGGCTTGTGTGGATGCTTGTGTGTTGATGTATGAGTCCAGTCGGTGAGCCGTACGCGCTTGAGTTCGAGGGTTACGAGGAACAGGACCAGCAGCAGTAGTAGCAGCAGTTTGACGAAGGCAAGTATAGTGCGGACAATCCTTGCTACCTAAACACACCTTTACATTATTTACTGCATATGCATGTGTCTAAATTGTTCCTATTAAGGTTGTACCTAGCTTGATTATCATATACCTTGATTACCTTGGGTTATTGCATTTGGGTAGAACCTTGCTAGGCGTAGCTACTGTCACCATTGTTAACTGTTAATCTTGACTTAATGGTTCACTCCAATGTTAATGGTAAAACTTGCTTTTTAGCAACATGGATCAGGGAGCTAGGGCATACGCTTCGTGCTTGGCCCTAGTGTCTCTCCGTAAGGACTGGTTCTTAAAGCGGCAACCCAGGAACCTGTCGCCACCGCTGGAACTATAATGGCTCTGGTCTTGGACAAGTAACATGTACGGCACTAGCTTGACAGTAGTTACCGACCCGCCGACGGCGTTATGGGAAGCATGGGTGAGAGTATGGTTTGATCCACCGAGGACGGAGTATCCGTCGGCTATGTCCCCGTGAGGCACAGTCCCATGTTGGGAGCCACCGTATGGCGGGGGTTCCACACGTTGCGCTATTTATTTTGTTGTTGATATTCATTACCGCGCTTGGACGCCATTGACCCCCTCGTGTTGCTACATGAGCGTCAGTCAATCTCGGTGCCTTGGGTCATGCTGCCTAGGTTGTACCATAACGGCTACTGTTTCGTTAGGGTGTCTTGTGAAAAGCCTCGTAGCGTCCCTATGCAGTCACACCTCGGAAGTGTTGATGTGCATGGTTGGGTGCAAAGTTCCTTTGAACTTTTACGCGACTGGTGGGTAAAGGGCGAAACCTCTGCAGAGTGTATAATCTATCATGATAGCCTTGCTCAGGGTCACGAGCGGCCTGGATCCTTTTTGATTAGAAGTTGATGTTTATTATTGTTTAACGTTACTTCTACTATAATAATTGGGTTACAACTGGGGTTCATGTAAAGGTAGAGATTATGATGATGTTAAAATGAAACAACTAAAATTGCTAATGCAGTACAGCAGTGTCAAGCCTTTCTTTTAAGCCTTCATTATCCGTGTTGTACTTGCTAAGTAAGACTTTTACTTACACTTGCTATTCAACAAAATCCCGGATGGGTAACAGATGGATTAGATGGTACCGCTGCTGTTGATTTTCCTGAGGATCTGTCATTCTACTAGCTGTGCTCAACCAGTCGGTGTCCCCGTGGGTTATGGTTATCGGCTTCGTTTTCGTTTAGAGAGAGTTAATAATGAGACTTCCGCTGTTTTATTCATTCATGTGAGTCAAATTCTGATGTAAAACCAGTTTATTCGAGCATATGTACTCTGTTTATCATATTTGTTAACTATATGTGTTCTGTGGACTTCCTGGGCACACATATGGTAGCATTCGGGTTTCTGTGTAAATCCGGGTGTGATAGATTGGTATCAGAGCCGTGCTGACTGTAGGATCGCAGCCTAGCTAGAACGGTTGATAAATCATTAGGAGACCACCATGATTTTGTTTCAGATCATTTAGTTACGTTTCTTTCAAAACCAGTGGTGTCGAGTCTTGTGTGAATCATGTCTCTGGGTGCTTGATTTTGTTGTTATTATGCTTATGTTTGATTTGGATTTTTGTAATGATTGTGATGGTCATAGACGTGAGTCTATCTCCATTCTAGATATAGGACTAAGGATTAAGGAATATTAATGAATAAATAGTTGGGTTATCTATCTCCTTTGCACTTCCTCTGCCTTACCCTCTATGTCTCTGAATCATATCCCTCCAAGTACTGCTATCTTCTTATGCACCATCTGCAAGCATGGGTTATCTATTACCGATTGACAGGAATACTGATGGGAGATATCTTGCTATGGTAGATGGTTAACACCAGAGGCAACCCCGGTGGCAGTGGAAGCAACCAGAATCAGAACCCACTACCTCCACCACCGCCACTCACCATGGAGCAGATGACGCAGATGCAACTCCAGCTGACACAGCAGATGGCACAAACCATAGCACTGATGCAGCAGAATCAGCAGAACCCGCTTCAACAGCACCACGTGCAGCCCAGAGATAAAAGGGGCGAGTTTATGAAGGGACGCCCTCCTACCTTCAACAAGTCTAGTGACCCAATGCAAGCAGAGGACTGGCTCAAGGCTGTGGAAAGGCAGCTGGACATCGCACAGTGCAATGACAGGGAAAAGGTGTTATATGGAAGTGGACAGCTCCAGGGAGCAGCTTTGGATTGGTGGGATGCGTACCAATATGCTCACCCCAATCGGGATCAGATCACTTGGCAGGAGTTCCGCGACAGCTTCCGCTCTCACCACGTGCCGGAAGCGCTGATGACCTTGAAGAAGAAGGAGTTCCTGGCATTGAAGCAGGAAGGTATGAGTGTCACCGCTTATCGTGACAAGTTCGTTGAGTTGGCCCGTTATGCTCCAGAGGACGTGAATACTGATAGGAAGAAGCAGACCCGATTCCGAGATGGCCTGCATGATGCACTCCAGTACCAGCTCCTGTGCTCCAAGTTCGCCACTTTTCAAGAACTGGTGGATAGCGCACTACTGCTGGAGCACAAGCGCCGCAAGATGGAGGAAAAGAAGAGGAAGCTTCAAGGCCCACCGTCAGGAAGCAATGTTCGCCCCCGCTTCAATCCTCAGCAAGGAAACCAGAAGATGGTGACTCCACAGCGTTTCCAGGGACAGCCCGGTTCGATGAACCGCAACCAGTATCAGCAACGTCCCCAGTACCTCCCAGCACCACCTCAGCAGCGTCTTCAGAACCAGCCACAGAATGGTCCTGTCCAACGCCCCAACCCGGCCAACAATGCACCTACGGCTCCGAGGTGTTTTGGTTGTGGTGAGCTGGGACACTATGCCAGCGCTTGTCCTCGCAAGGCTCAGAACGCCGTTGGTCAGAACAACAATCAGAGGGTTGGACAACCGCAGAACCAGAACGGGAATCAGCAGCAGAACCCAGCGAGAGGCAAGGTCAACCACATGGGTGCGGAAACCGTAGAAGGAGCAACGGATGTCGTTGTGGGTACGTTCCCTGTCAACTCGACTCTCGCAACTGTTTTGTTTGATACTGGAGCTTCGCATGCTTTCATATCTACTGCCTTCGTGAAAAAGAACATGATGATCTTGCAACCTATGGGGAACCCCATGGTAGTTAGTTCACCCGGGGGAGAACAGCGTGATACTTTACGTTGCCCCTGTATCACCATCACAATAAGGGGGGTAGACTTTGTGGTGAACCCGATAGTCCTAGAAACCCTTGGGTTTGACTTGATTTTGGGTATGAGCTGGTTAGCCAGATAGGATGGGGTGATTCAATGTTCCAAAAGAGCAGTGCAGCTGACAGCAAACACTGGTGAGAAAGTGGAGTATCAAGCAGCTAGTCCCTTGGGGCACAACCAGATCTACCAAGCCGAGGGTGTAGCACTGGAAGACATCAGAGTGGTGTGCGATTTCCCAGATGTGTTTCCCAATGAGTTACCAGGTATGCCCCCAGACCGCGAAGTTGAATTTGTTATTGATTTTAAGCCTGGTACTGCACCTATAGCTAAGAGGCCATATAGAATGGGAGTAAATGAACTAGAGAAACTTAAGGAGGAATTAAGGGCGTTGTTAGCAAAAGGGTATATTCGTCCTAGTTCATCCCCTTGGGGAGCACCAGTTTTGTTTGTGGATAAGAAAGATGGGACCTAGAGAATGTGTGTGGATTATCGAGCTTTGAATGAAGTGACCATCAAGAACAAGTACCCGCTGCCAAGGATTGATGATCTCTTCGACCAGTTGAAAGGAGCATGTGTGTTCTCTAAGATCGATCTCCGATCCGGTTACCATCAGATGAGGATACGAGTGACTGACATCCCCAAAACAGCCTTCATAACCCGATATGGTCTATATGAGTTCACTGTCATGTCTTTTGGTTTGACAAATGCACCGCCATACTTCATGTATTTGATGAACAGGGTGTTCATGGACTATCTTGACAAATTCGTAGTGGTGTTCATTGACGATAATCTGGTTTTCTCCAAGAATGAGGAAGAGCATGAGGAACATCTGAGGTTGGTGATGCAGAGACTTCGTGAGCATCAATTGTATGCCAAGCTGAGCAAGTGTGAGTTTTGGTTGAAGGAAGTAGCATTCTTGGGTCACGTGTTGTCCAATGGTGGAGTGGCAGTTGATCCGAAGAAGGTTAGTGATGTGTTGAGTTGGAATCTGCCTAAGGATGTGAGTGAAATCAGAAGCTTCCTTGGAATGGCCGGATACTATCGGAGGTTCATTGAAGGATTCTCCAAGATTGCTAAACCCCTGACGGCGTTATTGGAGAAAAATGCTAAGTTTGTCTGGACTGAGGAGTGTCAAGCCAGCTTTGAGGAGTTGAAGAAGAGACTAACAACAGCCCCAGTGCTGGTTCTGCCCGACATAACCAAGAGTTTCTCTATCTACTGCGATGCATCCCGTCTAGGACTAGGGTGTGTACTCATGCAGGAAGGCAGAGTAGTAGCTTATGCATCGAGGCAGTTGAGGAAACATGAGCAGAACTACCCGACACACGATCTGGAGTTAGCAGCTGTGGTGCATGCTTTGAAGATTTGGAGGCATTACTTGATTGGTCATAAGTGTGAAATTTACACTGACCACAAGAGTCTCAAGTATGTGTTCACACAGTCAGATCTGAATATGAGGCAACGTCATTGGTTAGAGTTGATCAAGGACTACGACCTGGAGATTCATTATCATCCAGGGAAGGCCAACCTGGTGGCAGATGCTCTGAGTAGAAGGAGTTACGTGAATAAGATCACGGGACATTGCTTACCGGAGGAACTCAGTTCAGAGTTTGAGAGGATGAGTCTGGGATTTGTGACCAGCGTCACCGAGATGGCAGTAGAACCGACCTTGGAACAAGAGATCCGAAAATGACAGCTCGCAGATGAGAAGATCAAGGAGATTATGGGACTGGTGGCATTAGGAAAAGCCCCTGGTTTTCGAGTGGATGACCAAGGGACATTGTGGTATGAAAAGAGGATCTGTGTACCAGATATAGTGCAGATCAGGGATGCAATTCTCAGGGAAGTCCATGAATCGGCGTATTCGATACACCCGGGTAGTACCAAGATGTACCAAGATATCAAAGAGAGATTTTGGTGGTACGGATTGAAGAGAGATGTGGCAACCTATGTGGCTCTATGTGACACATGTCAGAGAGTCAAGGCTGAACATCAGAGGCCAGCAGGTTTGCTCCAACCCCTGAAGGTACCTGAATGGAAGTAGGAAGAAGTCGGTATGGATTTCATCACTGGCTTACCTCGCACTCAGAAGGGATTTGACTCAATCTGGGTAATAGTGGATCGTCTGACCAAGGTGGCGCATTCCTTCCAGTGAAGACCACCTACATGGGAGCCAGACTAGCGGAGTTGTATATGGAGAGGATTGTGTGTTTGCATGGAGTACCGAAAAGAATAGTGTCAGATCGAGGTACCCAGTTCACATCACACTTTTGGCGACAACTGCATGAGTCTATGGACACTAAGCTACAGTTCAGTTCAGCATACCATCCACAGATAGATGGGCAGACAGAACGGACAAATCAGATATTGGAGGATATGTTGAGAGCATGTGCTCTACAATATGGTGCCAGTTGGGACAGGAGTTTACCGTACGCGGAATTCTCGTACAACAACAGCTATCAGAAGAGTTTGCAGATGGCACCATTCGAGGCTCTGTATGGCAGAAAGTGTAGGACACCACTATTCTGGAATCAGACGGGAGAAAGTCAGGTATTTGGACCTGAGATACTAAGAGAAGCAAAGCGACAAGTGCAGATAATCAGACAGAATCTGAAAGTGGCACAATCTAGACAGAAGAGCTATGCAGATATCAGACGGAGGGATCTCAGCTTTGAAGTTGGAGACTTTGTGTATCTCAAGGTGTCACCAATGAGAGGCGTGAAGAGGTTCAACGTCAAGGGCAAGTTAGCACCTCGATACATTGGACCGTTCAAGATACTTGGTCGGAAAGGAGAGGTAGCATATCAGTTAGAACTACCAGAGAAGTTAGCAGGAGTACACGATGTGTTCCATGTGTCTCAGTTGAAGAAGTGCTTGCGAGTACCTGAGGAACAGATTCCGATTGATGAGCTGAATGTGGAGGAAGATCTCACCTACGCTAAGCACCCTGTCAAGATTTTGGAAGAGTCAGAAAGAGTCACCAGAAATAAAGTGATCCGGATGTGCAAGGTTCAGTGGAGCCGCCATTCAGTGGATGAAGCGACTTGGGAAAGAGAAGAAGATCTCAGAGCAGAGTATCCACAGTTATTCTCATCCACATCCGAATCTCGAGGGCGAGATTCATTTTAAGGGGGGTTGGTTTGTAACACCCTAAAAATGCCTATTTTAAAATTTAGTAATTAAATTGCTTATATTTAAGTAATGTTCATATTTATCTAGGAAGAAATAAATAATTTTTGAGAAAATAAAATTAAATATAAGGTTAGAAACATTTTTGTTGCATTCATGTTGTCTGCATTGTGTTTAGTTTGTGTGCGGTTCAATTGGAATTTAAATTCTGTTTAAATTCGAATTTGATTCGCATTGTTTGGAGCTATAGAAAAGTTGTTTTGGTCATAGTTCGGTTTCCCTCCCTGAACTCTTTTTCTCGGCCGAACTTGCCCTCTTTTCTTTTCTCTCCAGCCGGCCCAGCTCCTTTCTCTTTTTCCCCGCGGCCCAGTCCGGCCTGCCTTCCCTCCCGCTCCCGCGCCAGCCCGCGCTCCCCCACTTGCGGCCCAGTCCGGCCCAGCAGCACGGCCTGCAACACCACCGCCCGCACTCCCGCCGCTGACACGCGGGACCCGCGTGTCAGACCCCTCCCCTACCTCCCGACCGAGTTCGGCCCGGCCACGGAGTCCGGTACGGCCACGGCACGCACGCCGAGGTCCACCGGGACTCTCCTCGGCCGCTCCATAAAAGCCGCAGCCGCGCCGCCCCCGAAGCCCGACCACCTGCCCGCTAATCCTAGCCCTAGCCGCCGAATTGCAGCGCCGCCGCCACAGCCGCCACCGCCGAGCTCCGCGCCGTTGTCGATCCGCCGCGTCGTCGCCGCTCCGCTGCCGCCGACCCTTCCAGGAGCTTCGCGAGAAGGTAACGAACCTTCCCGGCCCCTCCTTGCTCCCTCTCTCCCTCTGTCGCATGCTCGCCGCCCTCGCCGGAGTCCGCCGCCGCCATTGCTCGTCGACCGCCGCCTCCGCTGCTTCGCCGCCGACGAGATCCACCCCGCTCGACTCGCCGTCGTCCCGCGCACCCGTAGCACCAGACCGCGCCCCGAACCGAGCCTCCTCGCGCTTTTGCGCGTTTCGCCGGCGAAGCGCCGCCGCAGCCGCCCCAGCGCCGCCGCTCGTCGCGCCGCCGCCGATGACCCCCACCCCAGATTCAATCTGAGCTGCCCGTGTTCGATCCAACGGCCCAGATTCAACCGAGCTCGAGTCAAACCCGGGTCAATACCGGTCAACCCGAGTCAGCCGTGCCAGTTTTGCAAAAGAGCCCCTGACCTTTTTTCAAAATTAACCCGCGGTCCAGATCTATTCAAAAATAATTAGATTTAAGTCCTGATTTTTACAGAAAACCCCTTGTCTTATTTAAAAATAGCACCCGAGGTCCTGTCTTGGTTAATTTGCAATTAAACCCTCCTGTTTGAATATAAAATTATGTTTTAGCCCCTGAGTTTTTGCAAATAAGCCCCTGGAACTTTTAAAACTTTGCCAGCAAGTCCCCGAACCTTAGAAAAGCCATATCTTTCGCGTTTTAGCTCCGATTTGAGTGATTTTCGCACTCACGTGTTCGTAGCGAAGCGTAGATTAGTTTTTCAGCCTTCTTTGCTTCTGATGCTACTATTTGGTGTACTATTCTAATAGATTAATATTGTTTGCATGTACTGGCTTGTGTGGATGCTTGTGTGTTGATGTATGAGTCCAGTCGGTGAGCCGTACGTGCTTGAGTTCGAGGGTTACGAGGAACAGGACCAGCAGCAGTATCAGCAGCAGTTTGACGAAGGCAAGTATAGCACGGACAATCCTTGCTACCTAAACACACCTTTACATTATTTACTGCATATGCATGTGTCTAAATTGTTCCTATTAAGGTTGTACCTAGCTTGATTATCATATACCTTGATTACCTTGGGTTATTGCATTTGGGTAGAACCTTGCTAGGCGCAGCTACTGTCACCATTGTTAACTGTTAATCTTGACTTAATGGTTCACTCCAATGTTAATGGTAAAACTTGCTTTTTAGCAACATGGATCAGGGAGCTAGGGCATACGCTTCGTGCTTGGCCCTAGTGTCTCTCCGTAAGGACTGGTTCTTAAAGCGGCAACCCAGGAACCTGTCGCCACCGCTGAAACTATAATGGCTCTAGTCTTGGACAAGTAGCATGTACGGCTCTAGCTTGACAGTAGTTACCGACGGGCCGACGGCGTTATGGGAAGCATGGGTGAGAGTATGGTTTGATCCACCGAGGACGGAGTATCCGTCGGCTATGTCCGCGTGAGGCACAGTCCCGTGTTGGGAGCCACCGTATGGCGGGGGTTCCACACGTTGCGCTATTTATTTTGTTGTTGATATTCATTACCGCGCTTGGACGCCATTGACCCCCTCGTGTTGCTACATGAGCGTCAGTCAATCTCGGTGCCTTGGGTCATGCTGCCTAGGTTGTACCATAACGGCTACTGTTTCGTTAGGGTGTCTTGTGAAAAGCCTCGTAGCGTCCCTATGCAGTCACACCTCGGAAGTGTTGATGTGCGTGGTTGGGTGCAAAGTTCCTTTGAACTTTTACGCGACTGGTGGGTAAAGGGCGAAATCTCTGCAGAGTGTATAATCTATCATGATAGCCTTGCTCAGGGTCACGAGCGGCCTGGATCCTTTTTGATTAGAAGTTGATGTTTATTATTGTTTAACGTTCACTTCTACTATAATAATTGGGTTACAACTGGGGTTCATGTAAAGGTAGAGATTATGATGATGTTAAAATGAAACAACTAAAATTGCTAATGCAGTACAGCCGTGTCAAGCCTTTCTTTTAAGCCTTCATTATCCGTGTTGTACTTGCTAAGTAAGACATTTACTTACACTTGCTATTCAACAAAATCCCGGATGGGTAACAGATGGATTAGATGGTACCGCTGCTGTTGATTTTTCTGAGGATCTGCCATTCTACTAGCTGTGCTCAACCAGTCGGTGTCCCCGTGGGTTATGGTTATCGGCTTCGTTTTCGTTTAGAGAGAGTTAATAATGAGACTTCCGCTGTTTTATTCATTCATGTGAGTCAAATTCTGATGTAAAACCAGTTTATTCGAGCATATGTACTCTGTTTATCATATTTGTTAACTATATGTGTTCTGTGTACTTCCTGGGCACACATATGGTAGCATTCGGGTTTCTGTGTAAATCCGGGTGTGACATTGCAGCATATGAGCAGATGGTAGTAACTATCTGACTTGTTCCCCAAAGACTTAATTCTCTAAGTTATTTTTTACGAAATCTTATGTTGTGTTGTACATATTTGTTGTCACAAGTATTGTAAGACATAAAATACTTAATTAATATAGTATTTGTATTTATATAATCTAATGAGTCAAATTCTTCAGATATTTGAATTTCTCATTTTAGATTATACTACGAGAACAATCCAAATGCAAGTGGAAATTTATTTAGTGGCAAGTTGTTCCACTAATACAATACTCAGGGAAATTAAATATTTTCAAACTTTTACTAAGAGTAAAGGAAACGTCACAACTATCGTCGGTCGCGATACTGTGACGGTGGGTTTTGGTCGAACCACATAGCTCTCCCTATGGGTACTAAACTGGAACTTGAGGATGTACTCATGTATCCTAATTCAACTCGTGCTCTATTGAGTTATAAAGATATCCGTCATAACGGTTTCCATATTGAAACCCATAATGATAGCAATGATGAATTTCTATTCATCATCCAAAATAACGGATATAGCAAGCAACAGCTTGAGAAAATTTCTTTATTATCCTCTGGATTGTATTACACATACATCAAACCCGTACGACATGTTGCATATAAGATAACTTTTCAGAATCTTGATATATTCAAGACTTCGCATGATTACCTAGATCATCCTAGAGTTGGGATGATACAAAAAATTATGGGCAATTCAATTGGTCGTCATCAAAATTTCCCCAACCTTCAGATTTTGTTTGCACCGCACATGCAACTGGGAAATCCATCTTAAGACCCTATTATCTTAAGATCAAGGCTGAACCACTACATTTCCTTGAACGCATTCAAGGTAATATTTGTGGTCTATTCATTCATTAACTGGGTCATTCAGGTACTTCTTGATACTTATTGATGCATCTACTAGATGGTCCCATGTGTATTTATTGTCCATAAGAAACCATGCTTTTGTAAGGTTTATTGCTCAAATTATCAAAATAAAAGCAAATTATCCGAAAAATCTAATAAAATCCATCAGGATTGACGATGCCGCTAAGTTTTCCTCAAAAGCCTTCAATTTCTATTGCATGGCTTTAGACATTAATGTGGAACATTTTGTACCTTATGTACATACACAAAAAATTAGCTGAATCTCTTATCAAGAGAATCAAATTAATTGCTAGACTATTATTGTGGAATTGTAAATTTTTAACATCATGTTGGAGGTCATGCGGTCTTACACGCCGCTGAATTGATTCAAATCAGACCTAATGCATATCATACGGCTTCCCCGTTGCAGTTAGTACGTGGAAATCAACCAAGTATTTCCCATCTGCGAAAATTCGGTTGCGTTGTATACATGTCAATTTCACTACCGCAACGTACATCAATGGCCCCCAATAGAATAATGGGGGATATATGTGGGGGTATAAATCATCGTCTTTCATAAAGTACCTCAAGCTCTTATAGGGGACTTATATACTGCCCAGTACGCTGATTGCATCATTGATGCGGACGATTTCCCAGCATTAGGGGGAGATAATACGTACCAAACAAAATGCCAGGAAATAAATTGGAATGCCACATGTATTCAGTCCTATGAACCACGTACTATAGAATCTGAACATTAAGTTCAGAAGATTATACATTTGCAAAGTATTGCAAATAATCTGCCAGAAGCATTTGCTGACAATAAAGGTGTCACTAATCCTGCTGTTAAGTGTACCAGAAAGAGTAGCAATTCCTACTCAATATCTCCCAAATCAAAATAAGAGGGGGAGAGGTACAACTATAAAGGATATTTGGGAAAACATGGAAGCTAACTTCCAAAGTAGTAAATGTAAATCAACGTCATGTTGATAGACACCAATTGGATATTGAAAATCCAAATAATATAGATGTTCAACAGATATATCACATACCTAGCACAAGTGTGCACAAAAATTTTGGTGCTGGGACATCGGAAGATCCTGACTCTACTGTATTGGGAAATCATGAAGAGTCGGAAAGGGTAAATAAATTTTCCACCAATTATATTGATTCTAGAGAATCATTCAATAGAAATACTACAATTGTCGACATTAATTTATCCTCCAAGATTGCAAATAACCTTCAACTGATCCAAACATAAGACCTAGGCAGTGCATGATCACTTCGAATGGATCAAACGAAAGGAAGCAATTGAGGTAGAATTGCCCTCACTCAAAATCGAGACGTACTCGTCACAATGATACCAACTCTTCAAAATATTTTTCGGTGGGATCAAAATGAGGTGGTGAGATATAAAGCGAGGCTTGTAGCACAAGGGTTCATGCAGATACCTGACATTGATTTCGATGAACCATATTCTCCAGTTATGAGTGGTATAATATTTCGATATTTAATATCATTGGTAGTATAGAAAGGTTTATACATGCATCTCATGGACGTTGTGACTGCATATCTTTATGGGTCACTTGATTCAGATATCTATATGAAAGTTTCTGAATGGCTTGATATTCCAAACAAGAATCATTCACGCAACATGTATTGTGTAAAGCTTCAAAGGTCATTATATGGCTCGAATAGTCGGAAAGAATACGGTACAACCAACTAAGGGAATTCCCTCTACAGAAAGGTTATTCCAATAACGATGATTGCCCATGTGTTTTCATCAAGATTTTGTATTATATCTGTGTAAGTTGATTATCTCAATATCATTGGGAATACACAAGGTATAGATGAAGCACCCAACCATCTTAAGACGGATTTTGGGTAAAATAAAATTTTTCTTTGGTTTACAAAGTTTTTCTCATATATAGGTTTTTAATGAGGCAATATGCATTAACTTGCAATCACATATGTCATACAAAATTTCCTCCTATATTTTCCTTTAGGGGTTTTAAGGAGTCTTCCCTATGACATATCCATATTCCTCCTCATATTTTTTTCCATCGGGTTTTGGGGAGGTTATTCTAATATGATCCACAGATCATAGTATTGTTCTGCTAACTTTATTATGAGTTTTTTTCCTCTTTGAGGTTTTTCCCATATAAGTTTGCTATGTAACAATAATTAATGCTACACCATTTCTCCTTATATTTTCCCACTTAGTTTTGAAAGAGTTTTCGTAGCATATCAATATACAATATGGTATCTCCTCAGATTTTTCTACAGGGTTTTTGGAGGAGTTTTTCCCATATCATGGTCATCCATCAAATATCACGTGGTTTCTTCTCATATTTTTCCTACAAGATTTTAGAGGAGTTTTTACCACACTACAATCTACGAATGAAGGACATTTACACGAAACTATGGACATTTACACGAAGCAACTGATCAATGAGGAGTGTTATGAATAATATAGTTTAGTATATTAGTGATCAATTGTATTAGCGAAAGGGCCTCTCCGAAGGGGCATGTCCCTTCGGGTGGCAACCCATGACCCTTGGGCTCGTTCCCCTTAGACTTGTATATATATATATATATATATATGTAAATATTCCTGTACATTCAATCAATCAATTCATTCATTCTTTTCATTCACTTCTACTCTAACAAAAAAGTACACTAGTAGCGATTTTGAGGCCACTAAGGATTTTGGGATTTTGATAATGTGAAGCGAGGCCACTAAGGATTTTGGGATTTTGATAATGTGAAGCGTGCATTGCGGATATGGGAATACGCAACATAGTGCATCGGTTTCCGATGTTTTACGAACTTTTGCCTCATCGGATATAAATCACTTCACATTCATGCGAGTAACCTAAAAAGTTTATTTTGAAATTTATATATATAATAAATAAAATTAATCTTATATCTAATCTCTGGGTTATTCCGTGGGCGGGCAGCGGATACACGTAGCCTGTTAACCCACTAGCTGTCGGATCCGTCGATTGTACAGTAGGTCTATTCGGATCCTCACCTACTAAACTGTGCACCTGGGAGATCGCGAATCGTCCGGAACCACTCCATTGAGCTCCTCATCTCCTCCGCTTCAAGCAGCAGCAACAAGCTGGCGCCCTCTGCCGGTCGGCCTCCGCCTTTCAGCTGCCCCGGTACCAGCACCTTTTGCCGCCTACTGCGCGTGGAACTGAGATCCTCGGTCCCTCCGCCTCGCAAGCAACGGCGGCGCCCCCAGCTTGCCACTCGTCCATGGCATCGCTGTAGCCGAGCGCTGACATCCGGTCATTGCGGCGGCCGGTCGTTAAGGAGATGACAATGGCGCATCTCCTCGTTGATGGGCCAAATCAGCGAGGGTGGCTCAGTGAGAACGCGCACGACCGTGAGCCGTGGCCCGTGGGTGCCATGCGGTTGTAGAAGTTCTGCCGTGACGTCTGCTTTGTTCCACGACAGCGGGCGCTACGGCACCTTCAGTGGTGGCGGAGCATGCCCCCCTCCTTGTGTGCTCGTCGGTAGGCTCCGAACCATGGACATGCAGGTAACCTGTATGATGAAATGCTACTCTAGAGTGAAGACACAACAGCTTTCGCCTCCGTGTAGAGTAAGACAGTACCTGTCCCCATATTTCCAATCTCAAATTAGTACGTGTGGTCTTTTCAATCACAACTAGCAATTCGCCTCCTATATATGGCTGCTCTATGTGATACGAGATGCCCATTGCGATCTTCACAGCAAGGTTGCGCCCTTTTAGATTTACCCAATGATTTTGTTTATGAAACAGGCGATGATGAGATTTGTAAAGGGCTTTGTGGCTATCAAATTGTAAATTGACAATTACATTCTATTGTACTTTATGCAAGTGCTGAAGGACCAACCGTAGGGAGCGTTAAATTATATATTACCTAAGTTGGGTAGTTCGTAAAATTTTAGCTGATCATGAGCTTCCAGGCCATGAACCGTCAAACAATATCCTTTAAAGATAATTGGGAATTTTCTACAAAAAGAGGTATGTGGTGCTAGTTGTATAGATGTTCTCTAGCTTTAGAATGATCTCGAAACCAATTTGCATCTGATAAGCTAAGATCTCGTTACCATTTTATCTTCCCATATTATAAAATTTTGCCATGTGACCATATGCAAATTCTGATAAACGTTTCCTATTTTATATTTTTATTTTTATATGTGTATAGATGTATCACAAGGCCTGGAACTCCTACTGATATTAATCGCTCACATATCAGACTCAAGCAAGCTGTTCCATCTCACCCTATTTCAGAGGCAAATTCCATTGCATTTCCACTCTACAACTTATACTTTAATTGACGATTTAAATTCATTAGTTCAGGCATTCAATTAGTGATATATCATTGTAAATATTTATTCATATAATGAACTTCTTATTTCAACACAACTGCTAACCCATTGTTAGTGTCCTTGTCTCCATTCACATATTCAGATAAGTGAATGATGCTAATTATTGAGAGCTTCGAGCTTCTTAACAGATCTTGGAGCTTCATATTTGTAGTGTTACGAATGGAGTCAAGTTTACTAATTTTTTGCTACCATTATCAAGTTCATATCTGATGTGTTGTCATTGTTGCTAATAATTTTCAGTAAACAAGTCAGGTTGTTCCCTAACTAGCCAGCTCAAAGACGCTAATAATTTTTCAGCTCAAAGAATGTACATTTTTGAGAAGAGAAGAACAATGTTTTTGTTTGATAAAGGCCCAGAGCAAACCCCGTGCTAATTCTAGCCTAGAATTGTCTAGGCCCAAAGGATAAACGGCCCAATGGGCTGTTCTATACGGCCACTGCTCCCCAAAACCCAACCTAACCGGCCCGGTACTCCAATATTTATTTTTTCCAGAAAATAATTCCCCACACTAAGTTCAAACACCAATCTCTCCGTGTCAAAAAAAAAACACCAATCTCTCCTCCTCCGTGTTGTTGCCGGCCACCCACTGACCCACCACCTACTCGGCCCCCATGGATCACGCCGCCGAGCACCTCGACCCCACCGCGCCGGCGCCCGCATCCACCTCCTCGTCCGCCGCCGTCGCCGAGGTTAACGCGTGGCTCTCCTCCCTTGCCGCGGAGGCCGGGCCCGGGGCGGGGGCGGGAGGGCGAGGCGGCGGGGGCGGGGCGGCCGCGGAGCTGTCGCTGGGGCCCGAGCCCACGCCGCGCGGGGTGGCCTACCTCCGCGCTCTGGCCGCGGCGTCACAGGCGCGGTCGCGGGCCGCCGGGATTGCGGCCGCGGGGCTGCGAGCGCAGGCATCGGAGTACCGGGCCGAGGCAGCGCGCCTGCGGGAGGCGCTCGAGCGGGCGGGGCTTGCGAGGGATGCGCTCCCTCCACCCGCAGCAGCGGCGGCGCGCGCCGTCGCCGCCGTCGCCAACCTCCTCGCAATCCGCGACACCGAGATGAGCAGGTGACTCGTCGCGCTAGGGTTCCGAGTATCGAATTGTCGGAAGGACATAGCTCGTCTTTTCACTCATAGATGCAGTAAGCGAGAGATCTGTGTTTCTTATGGGTACACTGGTTCAGGGTTTGGGATTTTATCACTGGCATTGCATGAATCGATGAATCTTCCATTTCAGTTAATGCTGGGGCCCTAGTGTTGGAGGTTTTGGTCGAATAGAAAAATCAAGGCCTGGCTGCAGGCATTCTGCTATGTCTGCATTTGTGTTTTGCTTTGGATCCACACAACTTTGGGACTAAACTAACACCACTCCATGCAATTCGAAGCAAAAGTTTAGATATGCAAACCTGTAAAATTGTCCTCAATTTTGTATATACAAGAAATTTCTCTGAATGTAACACCTTACAGTTGTATTGAATGATCGAACTGAATTTTTTTTATCAACTCTGAGGAAGCCAGTTGGTTGAAATGGCGTCAAGCTTCTGGTGTCCTCTGTGACAAGAGGGTACCACAAAAGCTAAAAGGTAAGTTCTATAGGACGGCGATTCGCCCGGCGATGCTATACGGTGCTGAATGTTGGCCTACTAAAAGGCGACATATACAACAACTGAGTGTAGCAGAGATGCGTATGTTGCGTTGGTTTTGTGGTCACACAAGAAGGGATAGGATACGGAATGAAGATATTCGAGATAGAGTCGGAGTGGCACCAATTGAGATGGTTCGGACATGTCCAACGGAGGCCTCCTGAGGCGCCGGTGCGTAGTGGGGTTCTACAGCGGGCCAATAATGTTAAGAGAGGTAGAGGGCGACCCAAACTAACTTGGGACGAGTCGGTTATTAGAGATCTTAAAGAGTGGAATATCTCTAAGGATTTAGCTATGAATAGGAGCGCTTGGAGACTAGCAATTAATGTGCCTGAGCCGTGATTTTTGGGTTTCACCTCTAGCCTACCCCAACTAGCTTGGGACAAAAGGCTATGTTGTTGTTGTTGTTGTTGTTGTAACTCTGAGGAAGCCAGCGAATAGATATTAGTGACATTTTGGTATTTGGATGCTGTAGGAACTATAACAATTATTATTTTTTGTTTGCCATATTTTTACTAGTTTCTGAACTTTTTGTCATGCAGCTTTGTGGTGGCAAGTGCAGACCTGTCACTGAGGCGAGCAGAGGTGGAGGAGAAGAGGGACAAAGTGCATAAGGAATCAAAGGCACTACTTGATTACACACGAAAGGCCATAAACAAGCTTACTGAGCTTAAGAAGTGAGTGGAAAACTTTTCATTTCATAGTTGTCTTAAGGACCGCTCACTCGTCATTGTCACCTAGATTTCTTTATCAAATATGATTACTTGTGTTGTTTCTAGGATGCTGGAGAAATTTAAAAATGATGTGGAGAAGCAACAGGCAGAGCAAATGACGGATTGGGAGACAAAGCTTGTTATGATGGACTCCAAGGAGCGTCAGTATATCCTCCAAGTCTCAAATTATAAGGTGACTAGCATTTTCAATGGTTCATATATGTAGTTGGCTTCTGCCTGTGCTTCCAGTTCTTGATTTTGACCTGCTAAGTGTGGATGACAATCTCTGAACACTTGTGCAGATACTTTTCATTACTAAAGAAACCTATGCTTTTTTGCTAGAAACTGTCAACTATTGCAAGAATCTTGTAAGATATCAATTCCATGTATTAGCTAATTAGGTATGGTAATGCTATATATGGTTGTTGAACTTATGTGCAACTTCCAAATCATCTCGGTCAGGCTATTCATGGATTTGAAGAAGCTCTTGATAGACTTACCTCTGCTGTTACGCCTATGCTGTTATGCAATTATGTAGCCAGCCTTTCTGATTGAACTCTGCGTTTCAGTGAGTGTTGTTATCTCGAATCTGCTTTTGCTGGATTTGTTTCCTTAGTAGTATGGAACCTCTAATAAGTTTTCAGGGAACATGTCTTTGTAAAGGTGGGCTGAAGTACTATGTAACTGATAGCTTCATAATTCCTGGCTCTATGAACATTGGAAATACCATTTGAATATATCTTAAGCTACCTTCAGCTTTTCCATGCAGGGATGAGAATCTAGAGATGTATATCTTTGACTGATT
This sequence comes from Echinochloa phyllopogon, assembly GCA_033239725.1. Taxonomy (NCBI): domain Eukaryota; kingdom Viridiplantae; phylum Streptophyta; class Magnoliopsida; order Poales; family Poaceae; genus Echinochloa; species Echinochloa phyllopogon. The sequence goes on along the minus strand of BTCW01000015.1, from coordinate 11,854,528 downwards.
GTTGGGCATTAAATAAATATGATAAGTATCACGTGAAGCTTTGAACTAATGATGCCCATTTATGTTCCCCCATTACTTGCTTCAATACTGTGATGGATAGTTAGCAATGAATGAAGTCGTATGATTATGGATTGTATAATCTGACATCAAGGTCTGGTATTGTTATTACTACAAAAAGGTGTTACCACATTAGAGCTGATATGGTACTCTCTTTTCATCCGTACCATAGTGGTTTAAGATATGCAGAGCTATTTGCCCTTTTGTAGACCATGTTTGTGTGGTGTTTGATTACAGTTACACACTGTTGTCTGATTAGGAAATCAACTTTGATGCCTTTTAGACTTGTTGCCTTCTTATCTTTATCAGGCAATGCTTAACCGAGTGGGTTATACGCCGGAGATCAATCATGGTGTGTTGATGGAAATGGCTGAGCATAAGAAGGATCTCGAGAGGAAGACAAAACCCATAGCTGATACATTAAGAAGCTACCAGGATTTACCTCCAGTATGCCTTTTGTCTTTTGTTTTGTTCTTTTTTTTCCTGATGGCATCCGTTGCTAATTCTCAGGTGCTTTTGCAATTGTCATCAGGATAAAGCTCTAGCTGCACTAGCTATAGAGGATAAAAAGAGGCAGTATGCAGCTGCGGAGAAGTACCTTGAAGATGTGTTGCAATCTGCTCTAACCACAACTGGCCTATAATGTGCTTAGTTCTTTTGGTGTATCACATGTTGGCATTGATTGATAGTGTAATGTTATTTAACTTCCTTGTAATTGTGTACTATCCTATTTTTCCTAACTAGACAAATTTCACCATAGAAATTAAATTCTGTTGCAGTTATGATCTTAGCGACAACCAAGACACTCTCCAGACAGCTTGGCTTTGTGTGTGTGTGTGCGCGCTCGCTCGCTCGTGCGTCCCCCTTAATTTTAGTGTGATTTTGGATGGCCATGGTGATCTGTTGAGTCAGTGATCATGTTTGTTTACATATTAGCTGAGAAGTGATGTTTAATGGACATACATTTGTAATATGGTATGCTCATTCTTGTTTCACTTGCCTTTCACTCATTCTAGCTTGTACATCCCAAATTTGTTTGTAGCAAAACTCAATTGCTGACGAAACGCTTTGTATTCTGTGATTCATGTAATATTGAAATATGGTTTATATTCAAATAGCAGAACAAGGGCAATGAATCATTCAGTGGTCTTATATATTTACTTCTAATCTTGGACCGATGGACGCTCTAGTCCAGATAGATTCATTCTTTACCAGATTTTGAGCTGATTGATCAACTAGGTTTGATTTAATTATGCAAGAACACAAATTGAGGATGAACATACTATGGGAAAGTTTTGGAGAGACTGCAAATGGTTGCTTCATATGTCCAAGGAAAGTAGGTGTGCTACTTTCCCTAAAGTTAACATGTTCCATTTTTCTTAATTCCATGAGAAATTTGTATTTTTTCCTTTTACATTCTATTTTCTACAGGACATTGTTTGACATGATCACATGACGCTTAATTTCTTTTCTGGAGTTGCATTGCATGGCATCAGTTTCTTGATAGCATTATATTCTTCAATGCAGGAGGCAGATGACATCATACATATGTGAAGACTAATTTTTTTGGATAGAGCTTGTTTAAATATTCTGACAACTGCTTTCTCCTGGCTGATACTAACATTTTTTCCATTGCTTGTGTTTGCTGTAAACAGGATATGGTGTGTCTGTAGAATATTGGGCAAACACCACACACCCAAGATGGGGGGTGACCTTTCATTATATAGATCAGATACAGCTTGGAGTACATCTAACACCCAATGTGGTACTATACAAGACCATATACAACTCTATATATCTAACACCCGCCCGCAGTCGCAGGTGGACTAACGCCTAGACTGGACCTAAAATCTGTAAATAACTGTACAGGAAGACCCTTAGTCATAATATCAGCAAACTGGCGCGACGAAGGAACATGAAGAACTCGAACTTCACCCAAAGCCACCTTCTCGCGGACGAAATGAATATCAATCTCAATGTGCTTCGTTCGTCGATGATGAACGGGATTGGCAGCCATATACACTGCACTGACATTGTCACAGAAGACGAGCGTCGCCTTTGAGAGAGGAACATGAAGCTCGTGAAGAAGTTGTCGTAGCCAGCAACACTCAGCAACTGCATGAGCAACAGCCCGATATTCTGCCTCTGCACTGGAACGAGAAACTGTAGTCTGACGCTTTGACGACCAAGAGACCAATGTATCGCCAAGAAAGACACAATATCCAGAGGTAGAACGTCGAGAATCAGGGCAGCCTGCCCAATCAGCATCAGAGTATGCCGTAAGAGAGTCAATCGGACCAGTGCCAATCTGAAGACCATAAGACAGGGTACCCTTGACATAGCGCAAGATGCGCTTAAGAAATGCCAGATGAGACTCTCGAGGATCATGCATGAAAAAACAGACCTGCTGAACAGCATATGCAAGATCCGGACGCGTCAGAGTGAGATACTGAAGAGCACCAACTAAACTCCGGTAGGCAGACGCATCAGCAACAGGCACACCATCTGTAGCAGACAACTTGGCTTTCGTATCAACAGGCGTTGTCGTAGAGTGACAATCACTCATACCAGCACGCCGAAGGATCTCCAAAGCATATTGCTGCTGAGAAAGAAACAACCCATCTGAAGAACGTGTCACGGACATGTGTAAGAAGTCATGAAGATCCCCCAAATCTGTCATAGCAAACTCACTATGCAATCGATCAATAATGTTCTGAAGCAATGTGATAGAAGAAGTAGTCAAGACAATATCATCCACATAGAGAAGAAGATAGGCCATGTCGTCACCATTGCGATAGACGAATAACGAAGTATCCGTAGCTGATGGAACGAATCCCAGAGAACGAAGATATGTCGCAAACCGCTTATTCCAAGCACGAGGGGCCTGCTTCAGCCCATATAAAGACTTCTGAAGGAGACAAACATAATCTGGATGTGCAGGATCAACAAAACCAGGAGGTTGCTCACAATAGACTGTTTCTTCGAGATATCCATGAAGAAACGCATTCTTCACATCCAACTGATGAATAGGCCACTGACGAGAAGCCGCAATGCTCAACACAGTCCGAATCGTACCCTGCTTAACAACTGGACTAAATGTCTCATCATAATCAACTCCAGCCTTCTGATTAAATCCCCTAGCAACCCAGCGAGCTTTATGTTTAGAGAAAGAGTACCATCAGAATTATACTTAACTTTCCAAAGCCATCGTCCTGTCACAACATTAACATCAGCAGGACGAGGCACCAGGCGCCATGTGCCATTATCCATCAATGCTTGGTACTCATCAGCCATAGCAGCGCGCTAGTTCGGATCAGCAAGGGCACTGCGATAATTACTCGGAACAGGGGAGACAACTGTAGAAGTAGCTGTAAGATTCCGATAATTAACAGGTTGTATTGTACCAGACTGAAGACGTGTCAAACGACGTATAGTAGGACTTGGCTGGGGACCATGAACTTGCTCAGGATTGATCGGCGGGGGAAGTGGACGACGACTGTAGACCTGTCCAAATCGTCCGAACAGAGGGGGAGGCGTCGGTGCAGCAGCTGCTGGCGCAGGTGCCGCTGCTGCTGGTGCAAGTGCTGCTGTAGGTGCTGCTGGCGCGGGTGCTGCTGCATCTGCTGCTGGCGCGGGTGCTGCTGCAGTTGCTGGCGCAGGTGCTGCAGCAGCTGCTGGCACAGATGGCGTAGGAGCAGCAGGCACAAACACCGGCGAACTCCCGCCCGGAAACGAAGACTCCGAAGATCCTCATGGGGGTACGGAACCACTCCCACCAGGAGAAGAGAGCGGTGGCTCAACATCTATGGAAGATGGAGCAGCCGCAGACGAGGGTCCTGATGGGGGCACGAAACCACACCCACCAGAAGAAGAATACGGTCGCTCAACGTCCAAGGAGGACGGAGCAGCCGTAGAAGAGCCACCAGCTGCATGATTAGTAGAACAAGGTGCAATATCCATGTCGACACCTAAGAGGAAATCAAACGAGCTGGAAGATGGCGAAGGCAAGACACGTGCGAACGGAAAAACTGACTCATCGAAAACGACATGCCTAGATACAATAATCCGTCGCGTAGAGATGTCTAGACAGCGATACCCCTTATGTGAGGAGGGATAACCGACAAATACGTAAGCCGCTGAGCGAGGTGCCAGCTTATGTGGTGAAGTGGCCTGCAAGTTAGGATAACACAAACAGCCGAAAACACGAAGATGATCATAAGCTGGCGGAGAACCATAGAGACGGTGGTAGGGAAGCTCATGGTTGATGGCAGAAGATGGTCGTCGATTCATCAAGTATGTGGCTGCAGCTAGTGCCTTAGCCCAATAGGCTGGCGGCATGGAGGCTTGAAGGAGAAGAGTGCGCACTGAATTATTGAGCGTACGAAGGATACGTTCAGCCTTGCCGTTTTGTGCCGAAGTGTATGGACAGGAGAGATGAAAAACAATGCCGTGCGCAACAAGGGTACTATGCATAGCGTGGTTAACAAACTCAGTGCCATTATCAGTCTGAAAGCATTTAACAGGAAGACTAAACTGAGTACGAGCAAAAGCAATAAAATCAACAATATGTTGATGCACCTCAGATTTGCTCTTAAGTGGGTACATCCAACAATAGTGTGTAAAATCATCCAAAAGCACAAGATAATACTTGCAACCAGAAATACTCGCAATCGGAGAGGTCCAGACATCACAATGAACAATTTCAAAAGGAGAAGCAGTTTTAGATATCGATGCACTAAACGGAAGACGCACATGCTTGCCAAGCTGACAGGCATGACAAAGCGAGTGATCTAATTTATTACAGGAAATCAAATTGTTTTTCCTAAGTGATGCTATGACTGCTGGACCAGGATGACCGAGACGACGATGCCACAAGGAGGTGGAGACGGCGAGCATGGCATGGGTAGATACTGGGGCTATTGAGGGGATGGTGTAGAGATCGCCGGCACTATTGCAACGAAGAATCACACGCCCCGTGCTGAGTTCCTTAATAGAAAAACCAGAGGCGTCAAATTCAACGGAACAACTATTGTCGCGGGTGAACTGACGGACAAATAGAAGGTTATGAACAAGTGATGGAGCGACAAGGACGTTGTTTAATGCAAAATTAGACGTATCGGTTTTAAGGATGGAGGAACCTCTAGATGTGACAGGAATACATGCACCATTGCCTACAGTAATCGAAGAATAAGCAGCTGGGAGACGGGAGAGAAGTATACCATCCGAGGAGTGCATATGCGTAGAGGCGCCAGTGTCCATCACGCAAGCGTTGCCTTGAAGAGCCATCTGCTGAAGTGCCGCGACCAATCCGGCCGAGTCCCACGAGGGGAGCTGAGCCGGCGCCTGAGGGAAGGAGCCAAAGGCGGCATTGGCCTGCGGACCAGGACCAAGGAGGCCCTGTCCGCCACGCCACTGCCCGCTGTTGCCGCCGCCAAAACCCGGCGTCCCCTGAAGTGCCTGTGGATTGATGCAAATCCACGGGCCAGCAGGGAGGGGGGTGCGAGGCTGCTGTCCGCCGCTGTTGTTCCGCCTGCCGTTGAACTTCTTGCGCCGCTGACCGCCAGTAGAGCTGTCGGCGCCATGCGACTGCTGCTGCTGAGGCTGCTGCTGCGGCTGCTGCTGCGGCTTCGAGGAGCGGCAGTCAGCACCGCTGCAGCCGGAAGAGGAGGTGGCAGCAAGAGCAGTGGTGGCAGCGACCTTCGCTTCGTTCTCCAGGCGCAACTCCTTCAACTTGAGCTGATCAAAAGCGGTGGTGAAAGTCATGCCAGCAGTGGCGGCAATCATATCAGCAGCGGTACTGAACTTGGGGTTGATTCCACGTAGCAGATTGAAGAGGAGAGTAGGTTCCGCCACAGGCTGCCCAACATCACGAAGAGCATCAGCAGCCTTCTTCATCTCGTTCCCGTAGTGCTCGACCGAACGATCTCCCTGAGTCATGGAGTGAAAGGCATGACTCAGGTAGATGGCGCGAGGGGCTTGATTCGCCTGGAAGTGAGCGGCAATGGCCGTCCATAGAGCATGGGCGGTCTGGTTGGGCGCCATGGCGAAGTCGAGGACCGCATCGGCAACGGAGCCGTACAGCCAATTGCGGACGCAGAAATCAGCCCTATTCCAGTCGTCGGTGCGTGGATCGGGAGGAGGCGTGCCGTCGATGTGTGCGAGAAGGCCGAACTTCCCACACAACGACTCGAAGAAGGTGCTCCACTTGGTGTAGTTGGGGGAACGCAGCTCCAGCTTGAGGGGAACATGAGTCTGGATGTTGATGGAGGCGTAGTTGGCAGCCATGGCGTCGTCGAGCTCGTCGCCGGAGAAGTAGCCGCCAAACAGAAAGGAGCGGACGACGGAGGAAGCGGAGTCGCTGTCGTCGTCGGAGGAGTCCGCGTGGGTGACGCAGGACATTCACAGAGGCAATCTGTGAAGCGTCGCAACCGGCCAAGGAGGCAAGGCGCGAGGCAGGGACGCGGCCAGGGGGGAGGCGGCGGCGCCGGGTGGTGTGGTGGGGGCAGCGGAGGAGAGGAGGGGCGCACAGCCTGGGGAAGGGGCTGCGCGTGCTAGGGTTAGGGTACTGTTCACGGGCGTGAATAGTACTCGAGTTTGGGGGGGAAGAAAAAGGCAGGCCTAGGGTTAGGGTTTGGGTACTGTTCACGTCGCGGGTACTGTTCACGTGAACAGTACTCGAGGTGGGGGAGGGGGGAGGGGAGAAAAGGCAGGCCTAGGGTTTAGGCTCTATACCATGTAGAATATTGGGCAAACACCACACACCCAAGATGGGGGGTGACCTTTCATTATATAGGTGGGCAAACACCACACACCCAAGATGGGGGGTGACCTTTCATTATATAGGCCAGATACAGCTTGGAGTACATCTAACACCCAATGTGGTACTATACAAGACCATATACAACTCTATATATCTAACAGTGTCTGATGCTACGTATAGTGAAATCTCAGAGGCAAATTTAGTAACAAAGAAAAGGGTCTGCAGGACTCTTGGTTGTGGTCTAGTTATTAGTTGTCCTTTTGCTGAAGGTAATTACTCATATTTATTTTAAAAAATTGACACAACCGATGTTTAAATGCAGTGCATTTTTTTTATTCTTTCTATTGGATGTGCTGTTGATGTAAACCTTGTATTGGGTCAGTCAGTGGCGTGCAGAGTTAGTCAGTAGTGTAGAGTCTTTAATTCAGTCGAGAAGTTCAGCTAGAGTTCAGGTTCAGTTAGTCAAAGTAGTTAGAGCATGCAGCAGGCTGCTGCCCATGTCTGTCTTAGGAGGCCACTATGGCCATGTTTATCTGGCCATTAGGGTCATTATCTCTTCTATCTTTGCCTATATACATATGGAGAAATAAACTAGAAAACACTGCAACGTTTTGGCAGCACCAGTTTAATTGTGTTCAAGTGTTCTTGCCTGTGCCTCTACTCATCTCGCTCTGTGGTCCGGTTCCAACATATGCTTTTAGTTTTCAAACTGTGGATTTACATCCATATTCATTGCTGATTTTTATGGTCTTACCTCTTACCTGGACACCTGGTAGCTGCCATTCTTTTCCAATCAATTAACTAATCCATCTTTACAGACAAAACTTCAGGCTTGCTTAATATACTGTAGCATTTCCTCAAAAAGCTTGCAATGATTAGAACCTTTTCTTCTACTGCATTGCATGGTGCATATTATTTCCAAACCATGGAAAGGGGCATTGGATTATTTTTCTTGGCCTACTTTACCACTTAGGATAAGTAGTGAAACACATAGAACGAGTGACATTAACATGTCCTAGTTAACTTCACGTTTGTCCATTATTGTATCATTCTTCAGTGTAATGTATTTTGGTTACCAAGATATGTGTCACCACGCATATTTTTCCTTATTTGATATTTAAATGGATTGCTTGGCTTTTAGCTGGACTGTTTGCATTGTCTTTTGGCAGTGAATTGTTACAAATCCAACTCACCATCATGTTTTGCTCTTGATTCTATCATTTGCAGCTTAATTTGTTTGATATATGCACAACAAAGACATATGAACATCCATGATTTAATCCCCCCAAGAAATGCAATGAACAGTGCCATTTGTTATGACGATCATACTACTTGAATAACTTCTATTGTGATCCACATTCTGGGGGATATCCATCAGGAAACCTCCTTGAGTCGGTGCAGTAGTCATATATCTTGTTTTTATCATCTACATCTTTCAGTTTCTGCTGCCCCTCCTCATCCAACTCCTGGTTGAACCAACTACTATCACCTGAACCCTGGCCACAAATCCAGGCTCTATTGTATGGGACACAAGCGTTGGCTGTGTATTTCCGGAAGAATGCTGTGAACGGCGCCTGGGACCAGTCAGTTTTGATGCGTCCACCCTGCGTTGCCCATTCATCAGCATTCCAGATGCTGGCATACAACCTCATAGGCTGATAAAGTGGGAAGGGAGTATCATTTCTCATCTGATTCTTCATTTCCCGGATTGGTATGCCATTGACAAGTATTCTGTATCAGTACAGCCAAATTGATTAGTTCTTACAGGCTTACACTTTCAAATAGTTAGGCTGAACAAACTCTCCTGTTTTGACGTAGCAAACCATTTTTAGAATTCCTTACCAAATAGCACAAAATTGCCAAAATGAGTCTTAGTAGCTTTGCGTAGAAACAAACAATTTTAGCAAAGATAAGGGGAAACTTACAAGATCATGTGTGGGTTCCAGATGATGGAGTAAGTATTGAAGTCTTCAGTGGGATCAAACCAAAGACGATATTGCTTTTCTCGGCCACCTTTTCCTTTGGCATAGATGTTGGTGTGCAGTGTGTATGGTTCACCTGTGGTGTTCCCCAAGAACTCAAGGTCGATCTCATCATGGTACTGCCACGGCCCCTCTGTTACCATCTATTTTCAGATCAAGAAAAAAATGGTTAGGCTAAGGATCCATAAGTTACCTGAATGATGATATTTTTCATTTCGTGTTTACTTACGTATACTGTGGTGACAGTGCCAGCAGATTCCTTAGGGACAAGCTTGATGTCAATGTCGAACCTCCCAAAGAGGTACTGGCTCTTTGAGCGGAACGCCGAAGTCGTCCATCGGTCAAGGGTTAGTGACATGATTTGGTGGCCAGCGCTATCGTAGAGCACCTGCGTGTTGCCCCACATCATTTCAATGCTGTCGGTCATATCGCTAATTGCTGGGGAGATGGTTAGGATGAAATAGAAAGCCGCTAGGATCCTAGCCTGCCTCATGGCTTCTGGTGGTATTTAGTGATTGGAGTATTTGGATACACTGTGAATATGATGTGTTGAAACAATGTCCTTATATAGACTAAGTGAAAGGAGACTCGTGTGCATTCTGAACAAGATCTAACATAGTATGGGGCTTAGATTCTTTGGATGCCATAATAAACTGGACATCATTGGCTGGCTCCTGAAGATGGTGTTAAAATTGATTAAAGTACTGGGGATCAAAGCTTAAGCAGGACCGTCCCACGTTGGCTTCTGCCAAAACGTGTTGGCCCTCTACAAGTTGAGGGTTTATGTACGAGGGTTATAGTTGCCTTTTACTGCAGTTCCTGACTTCCTATGGCGTGATATTACTATATCCACTCAGTTATAGCATATAGTTTTGTCCCATCCTGAGGTATGCTTATATGCTCTTGACAGAACCATTACTCTAAAGATGCTACTGATAATTTTTCATATATTTGCCCATTCAAATCCTACAAATCCTACCATTTTTTCAGTTATGGGCAGAATTCACTTTTCCTGTGTTTTTGCTATTAGCAAATAGGTGTGTTATACGTAACTTATGGCAAACTAGTATGAAGAATTGGTTTGAGTAGACTGGTTTGGTGGACCTAACAGTTTCCTTAAAGAATGGATTCCCCAGGTTTAGCAAGCCATTTACTAGTGCAAGTGTTGTTCAGAAAATAAATCAAATGATCCCCAAGTCAAACTGGCAAATCCACCTGTAGATCACATGGCCGTCCATGCTGTAGTCGATGTATGAAAGTTTAACATGTACAACAGTACAAGTTCCTAATTGTGTATGCACACTGCAACTTTCTTAACTTTAACCATGTACATGCTTCTAAAACTTGCAGTAAGGAGCTTGAAAATTTTCATGGTGCTTGCCGCTTGCACAATTCTGTGCATTAATGGAAGTTTGTTGAGCTCAGATTATTCTTAGGAAACTTGATTTCCTTTGTATTTCTGAGTAGTGATATTTAAGTCCAACTAGTGAAGTTTTGATGTTGTCTAAACAAACACATACTGTAAATTTCCCTTCTAGTTTGTGGAGAACATGAACAAAGGCATACAATATTGTTTCCTTTCTTGTTCAATCTATTTTATGTTGTGAAAAACACCTTTTTATGGCATCTGTACTTCAACTTGTACCAAAATTGTTTTGTATTATTCCAATTATCCTAGTGCAGGTGGTTAGTGTCACTTTGTATTCCTCAATTCATCGTATTATCAATTACTGATCAGTGTTAACTAAATGAGAGATTATGATATTTAAATTGAACTGAGGTAAGGGTGAGCGTTGAGTAATCACCCTCCTACGATATATGAGTATTTTGCCATGCTCTCCATAATTCACATTTTTCTTATGCCTATATATGAAAGATCATAACTGATCAGTTGCATTTGTGCATTTCTAAATTGAACACTGCTATGTTTAACTTTCTATGCGCTTACACGTCTTTGGTTGACTTTTTAGCAAATCAGTAGATGCCTGGTTGGAACTGTTATCTGAATATTAAACTGTGTCCTTGTAGATGATCGTGACACAGGCTGTAATTTCAGGACATATAACAGAAGATACTTCTTCCTGCCTTAACTAGTAGTGCCTACGTTTCGTATATTTATATCTCTGAATAGACCTAGAGATTGCTTCAATTTAATGATTGGATGACTTATAATAACAATCTTCAGGCCTTATTTTGGCTTCTCAAATTTCTATATACATGTCATGGGTAATCGGGTTGCAGTAACCTGACATTATTCTGAAAATTGTTGTGTAAAAGAACCAGGGGAGCAGGCAAGTTAGTGCATGGGGGGCCACAATGAGAGTAAATAAACAACTAGTAAAAGGTGAGTGGTAAGTTTGAAACTTTTGTTTATTCAGCTTGTCACCTTTTGATTTGCTAGCGGTGTTAAACTACTATTTGAGTCATCACCTCCTAGTGGGCAATATGTTTCTTTAATGGGTGCTGGGCATGCTGTTGAGATGCTTGAAAATTTACAGCCACTTCTGTGCTGCAGTGGACTTTGGAGGAGAGGATCTCATACCACCATTCTGTGTATCATGGTTGTTGCCATCTTTCCCAATCAGACATTTTTCATGAAAGAGTGCCCAATGAGTTGCACAGTGCTCTGGTGTATTAGAAAATGACAAGGTACAGCATAATGGTCTGAGAGTCAATCGCAGAGGGTGAGGCACAGGAACACTTGAAGTTTGTACGTCCGTGTAAAGTGGGGATGATCAGAAGAAGCGTCGCACGGGGAACACAGTAAGTTTTGAGTCCGTTCTCAAAAACATTGTTGTAAGCATGCTGTTTTTTTTAATGTTTCAGTGTCCGTTCTCATTGAGAAAATGGAGATTTTTGTAAGCATGCTGTGATCAAATTACAAAACGGATAATTGGAGCTCTTGAACTTGGCAAAGGAAGGTCTGCACAAATAATTATATCCAAGTTTTGGCTTCAGAGATAATAAGAATCTCGGGAAACTTGCATCGATGATATGTCGAATGTCTGCTCTTCAAACTTAGAATTTGTTTTGCTATGGCAAATAGTGGTAATATTTGAACATAATTGTTAAGATTGTTGGTTGTCTCTTAGAGCATGTCCAGCAGATCCCCATTCCCTAATCCAACTACATATTGGAGTAGTACAAAAATAGTGCCCCAGCAGAACCCATCATGTTTCCTCTTTCCAATAATTTTTTGAATGAACCAATAATACACCCCAACTTTCTCAAAATAGAGGGAGAGTTGGAGATGAAAGTATTGGGAACTACAAAAACAACTCCAGTAATAGCCATGAAAAAAATATTGGGGCATCCCCATTAGCTAGTTGTTGGGAAATTACTGGAGATGTTCTTATTTCTTTTGTATTTATTGTTAACATGTGTAGTATATGTTCTGTAGGCCCTATTGGACCATGGGCTGCAGTGCCGCACAAGCCATCCTGGCGGTGCGCCTTCCCCTTTGGGCATAGATGGATATGTGATACGGATTAGGCAAGGATCTCTTGATTGATATTGTTTTTATAAACCAAACCCTATGAGCTCCTTGTCTATATAAGTACACGAGCTTCGTCTCTCCGTATTCACTCTATTATTCCTGTGCCATACTTGCTTTCATGGTATCTGGTATCACGAGTCCGAGTTAAACCCTGATTCATCTTCCGCTGCCTTGCGCGCCGGCCCTCGCCGTGCTGCGCCCAACCCATGGCCGGCGCCACGCCTCAGGCGCAGTAGGCTGCACGCGAGGCCGCCCTCGCCCGCGCCAATGCTGCTGAGAAGGAGGCGGCTGACGCCTCCCAGGAGCGCGATGTTCCGGCGTGCGTAGCAAAGGAGCGTGCTGCCGCCGATATATGTACACTGAGTCTTGTCTCTCCATAATCAATCTATTATTCACGTGCCATAATCGCTTTCATTTATAACAAAAAAAAGATCAGAGAGGATAGTATATGCTAATATTTGTTCTAGCTACTAACATTTCTGTATCCCCCTATATTTTTGTGATTATAATGTGCGATTTGTTGCTCTGCAAGCATATACCCTTCAAGCATGCCCTTGAAAGAAAGGATGACTGTCCTTTCTGGATCGACCTCACTGAAGGTATGTAACTGTGATGACATAATGGCAGCAAATTTGACATCATATTCCCACAATTGTAGTGTCGTGCCATATATATCTTGTTTTGCTGATGTTTTTTTTCCAATGATTAGTAGAATGTGCTATAGATTTTAAAATAATATTATAAGAGGCATGCACAGTGATATTTATTCCTTGATCATCTGATTACTCTGCCATCAATTTGTAGTAATCTGTCAACTGAGCTATGTGATATAAGAGTCATATCACAATCTGTTCATAAATTAGGAGCTGAAATTCCAGAAATGCATCCAATCCTCATAGTAAAGATTGATGGATTTTTAAATTGCATCCCAAGGATTATGGCATAGTTTCTTTTTTCTTTTCGGAAGAGAATAAGATAACCAAGTTATCTTTTTTTGAAAGGAAATATATGTTGTGGTAGCCTCACCGTAAGATAAAACAAATGGAAATGATGTTGACTGATCAGTCATTTGTATGCTGGAAAACTGGGAGAGAAAAAATTGAAAAAAAACTGTATGCATACTTAAAAGGTACCATTGTTCTAGCTGCTGATGAAATTGTTCCTTGGCAACATATAGAACCATGAAGAAAACATTGTTTTTTTTCTGAATAAAATAGTCGTATGCTTTTCAAGGTCTATCTTCCATACTGATGAAGCTTTGGTCACTTCATTTCAAAATTTCAAAAGTTTCTTAGAAAGCTAATATGATCACTGGACACGACAAACCAAACTGTTTATGCAGTCTGCTGTCAGCATACTTGCACAAGCATCAGTTTCGGACGTCTGCTTCAAGCAGAAAAGGCTCGAACCAATTTGCTTGAACGTAGAAACTAGCCTAACCTATCGATTCATGTCACTCTGAACTCTGAATCAAGTATTAAATCAGCTCATACAGAACTTGGAAGCAGCGCACCCCTATGAGCATCACGGCCCACTTCAAGCCCAGCCACAATCGCCCGCGGCCTGAGCATGAAGGTGTTGCCGATGGTGTCTGCTGCACTTGAACTCAGGGCTCGCATCGCATACTGGGGTTCTTAGAGCAAGGCTAATAATATAGCCATCAAGTGGGCTGTATGTTGTTGCCACATCACTTATAGCCAACTAAGCTATAAGTGATATTTTCAAACAACACTATTAGCTATTAAATATTTTGCTCACTGCATCATCTTTGAAGCACATCACATTGATATTGCGCAACCAATATCTGAATGTATGTGATCTGATGCCATTGCTTATTTTTTCTATTTAAACACAATGGACAAGCATTGATTGAACTGTTCATCTTGAAAAAGAATGATACTGAATTGATGAATGATGCAATACATCTCTCACCCTCTCTGTCTGCTGGCTGAATCAATTCTGCTGTAACCCACACTCCCTAGGGGGTGGCCCATTCTTGTACCTCTTGGGGTCTTTGCAGTAATCATATATCTTGTTACTGGAGTCCACCTGTGCCATTTGCTGTTTCCGTGACTCATCCAGCTGCTGGTTGAACCAACCGGAGCCTGGGAGGCACAAAGGGTTGTTGCTCATTGGGGAGCATGAGATGGCCCTGTAGTTCCGGAAGTATGCGGTGAATGGCGACTGTGACCAATCGGTCTTGACCCGCCCGCCTTGCGTTGCCCAGTCGTCTGCATTCCAGATGGTGGCATACACCCTCATTGGGTAATAGTAAGGGTACGGGGCACCATATATCAGGTTGTTCTTGATCTGCCGGTACAGCTTGTCATCGACAAGGAATCTGCAAATCAGAAAAAGAAATATAATTATTACTTGCAGAAATAACAAATAAATAAATAGCGAATGATTAGGCCTAGTGCTTGCAAAATAAGTAGGATGAACAAGATCATTTCCTAACTACTATGTCAATTCTTTTCTGAAATATCTGAGCCGTAAATATGAGCTACAGTTATTGCTAGATGGCAGGGGAGCTTACAAGATCCAGTCTTTATTCCAGATGATGGTGTACTTGTGGTAATCTTGAGTGGGATCAAAATCAAACTTGTACTGCTTCTCTCTGCCACCTTGTCCTCTGGCATACATGTTAGTGTGCATGGTGTAGGGCTGACCGCTGCTGTTCCCCAAGAACTCGATGTCGATCTCATCATGGAACTGCCACGCCCCCTCTGTTATCATCTGTAACCACATTAATTGGAACACAAATTAGGTTGGTCTAAAGACTACAATGTCAATCAGGTCGTTCTTAGCTACTTACATAAAACGTGGTCACAGTGCCAGCTGAGTTCCCTGGGACGAGCTTGATCTCTATGTCAATCCTGCAGAACTGGCATGTCTTCTTTGAGCGGAACGCAGAGCTAGTCGAGCGATCGAGAGTCAGCGCGATGGCCTGTTGGCCACTGCTGTCAGTGACCACCTTTGCGTTGCCCCACATTATCTCGAGGTCATCCGTCAGGCTACCAGCGACATGGGTGATGGCTAGCATGAGGTAGATAGCCGCTAGGGAGGCTAGGAGTTGAGCCCTAGCCTTCCCCATGGCTGTTGATGCTGCTGGGTAGGTACAGTGTGAGCGTGATTTATCCTAAATGGTGCGAGCTTATATAGAGTACGTAGAAGTGGGGATTAGGGTGCTGAAGTCTAATCAAGATCTAACCTAGTAGCAACTTTGATTCTCTGAAGATCTAAGAAATTTGGGAGAATCGCCAAGCTGGTGAGTAAGTGGGGTATAATAAAGTTGATCGATCACGACCTCAATTAAAGCTTGAGCAGAGAAAGAGTTGACTAACTGCTAGTTTGAGAGCTCTCACGCAGCACCAATCTGTGAGCCGTCCCACGGTGGCTTCTGACAGACATAGTTGATTCTTCTGCAAGTTGAATACTTGATGTTTATGTGGGGAGTCGTGAAGTTCTTGTCGTCCCTTTATTTTGTGAGAAAGAGGGTTTGGGCAGCGTGGTTTCATCGTGCTGATCAAATTACCAATGAGATGGTGGCCTGACCTTCTGTAGGCATGTAGATCTGCAAGTCAAACATATGGCCAGTCAAATGCAGATCATGAGGTCGTGTGCACAGAAGTTCCACCCAAGAACTGACGCCCCCATGTTTCTGATTTAACTTTTGTGCGCGTGTCCATTGTTCAGAGCTATTCTTTTCATGACATGGTCGGAAACGAAACGCCTAACTTGTACCTAATGTTACATGACATTCTGACTGCGCGTTCTCATGCATATATGCTTTCAGATGATAGCTCCAGTTAACGCCTGGGACAAAGCTAGATTTTCTTTACATGCTCAGAACAGCAATTCCTTGAAATAAATCTGAAGGCCCCACTCTATCAGAAGTGTTAATAAAAATTTTCTGAGAAGAAGTGCAGCCAAATTGTTTCTATATTGTTACAACAAATATAATTCCTCATAGGAAACGTAATCTTACAGCAGCACCTATTGGGTACAGATATACCACTGACGTTATGCTAAGCGGCAGTGCTATGGACCTCTGAGTGAGTGATCCGAGTGATTCTGCAATTCCTTTAGTTCAGTTCTACTCTGACAGAGCTACATACATCTCTCTGCAACTGTTCATTGATCAAGCATTCATACTGTTCACTGTAACTTGCCAGTATTTTTTTTTGGGTACATGGTGTGAGTAACAGCTCGTACAGGTCTTTGTTGACTTACGTACAATCAATGGATTCTCAGTACTTTTACTGCATATTTGCGTAGAAGACCGTGAAACCTGTAGGCTTGTTCTTCAGTCTTCAGCTGATCTGCTCACATGGGCTATAATTTTTCGATGTACGTACCTCTAATTAATGTCCACATTTCTTTATGCATGAGATGCCAAGTCGTGATTTAGATTAGCGTAACATTGTTTAAAGCTTTGTTTCTGGCTTTGCAAATGCCCAGGCACATGAGTGGTGTTGAGTTCTTGTGACAGCTCGATCTGTTGCACCGGGCGCCATGCTAGGAGAGTGTAGAGCATTACTGAGCATGGGTTCTATTTGCTTCTGCTTAACTTTTTTAGTCTCCATATCGCGGTTCCCGAACTCTCTGACTTCATGTTGGATGCTTCTCAGGAAACATATTTTTGATGCCCCTGTTACCCGCACAGAAAGAAATCTCGATGCCAAACTGGAATAGAAGGTGGTGGGTCGGAGATTCCCAGTGTCGTCAGTGTGTACGGTAGCCGCTGTGGTCTGACTGTTAAACCCGATTGATTCTAGGCACTGGTGTTCAGCTTCTGACTTCGTACAACTTTTAGTTTTGAACTTTGGATTGGGCAGCAACCACAAACCATCAGACATGGTTTACCTGAGGAAGCGTTAGTTTTTGCCTGGCCATATAGCCAAGCTCATTGACGCCATTGCAGATTTTCTGGCTGTGCATGTTCTTTTACAGCATTGAACAATGCTGGACGCTTCCCTGCAGTTGTAGTACTTGGAACAAAGGGGGTGGATTGAAACGGGAGATGGATACGCAAAATGTGCTCATGTAGGGGTTGCCACAGCAAAGAAAATAAACAGCCTCATAGGTTCACTGTAAGACGAAATGTCAATGTCTTGTGGTTGTACGGACCAAAGCCAAGTTTGCTCTAGGAACTTTCGAATTGAGAATGGGTCGGTATCAGTTCGGTAGTCACCTTTTGACCATACTGATTTGATGATGATTCTCTTGTAATATGAGCTTGTGTACAAGTATGTCTTGATAAAATAAATAGATCACCTAGTCATAGATCTAGCGGTAAAACTTAAAGAGCTTGAACGAGAGCTAACGGATCTAGATCTAAAAGGGAATATACACAAAGATGGGTTAGGGATCCGACCATTGGAGTTGGAGGAGGAGGAAGCCGCCATTGCCGTAGTCGTGGCGATGAGTGTAGTCATGGACAACGTTGACGGCACGGCCATCGAAGGAGTGTGCTGTAGAGGTGGCGCTGAGGGTGATGGCGGTGGTGCTTCCCGTCACTTCAGCACTCATCTAGAAATTGGGTCTAGGGTTTTTTGGGTGGGATGCCGGGAGCGGTGAATTTGGGTATTCGTGCCTGGTGGCCCCACCTTTCTTTATAGCGCTGCCTGACGGGGGCCCACAACCAACTCTAGGTTGTGCGCCCCCGATTAGGGCGCGAGTCCATGGGCCAGACTTGGCCGTTGGGCCAAGCCTGAGGAGATCATCCTAACATTCTCCCCAATGACTTACTTACTTACTTTTTGCAACCCATTTCATCATAGATAAATATATAGGACATGTCTTATCCTAACAGTTAATACCATTAGTTTAACAGCCACAATACACCTTTCCGCTCTGAAACAGATTTTTGACTATGCCCTTATTGTCCAGGCATCATAGGCTTTCCCGTAAACCCATGCCGGCTAAGTGTTCTCTGAACACATTGGGTGGTAAGCCTTTTATGAGCGGATCCGCTAACATTTCCTTTGTACTTACATGCTGAAGACTTATAGTATGATCTGTCTACCACTCTCAACCCGGATATGAATTTCTTTAACCATTTCACCTGCTCCGTGGCCTCATAGCATGCTATAAACTCGACATACATCGTAGATGATGCAGTGACCATTTGTTTGGAGCATTTCCACGATATAGCTCCACCCGCGAGAGTGAATACATAGCTTAACGTGGATTTTCTATCATCCACATCTCCCGCAAAGTCTGCATCTGAATAACCCTGTATCTCTAGGGAATCAGATTTTCTATACGTTAG
The DNA here is from genome assembly GCA_033239725.1 of Echinochloa phyllopogon. Classification (NCBI taxonomy): domain Eukaryota; kingdom Viridiplantae; phylum Streptophyta; class Magnoliopsida; order Poales; family Poaceae; genus Echinochloa; species Echinochloa phyllopogon. Next base: position 11,835,959 of record BTCW01000015.1, on the reverse strand, counting down.
CATGAGGCCTTTTGTGCCCCGCATATAACGCAAAGCTTTCTTTGCTATTATCCAGTGCTCTATGCCTGGATTAGACTGTGATATCTGCCAAGTACCAGAGCGAGTACATACTTGAGCATACTGTAGGGTTCTGACGGTCGAAGCATATGGAATCGCTTTCATTTGATTGATCTCATATTGGTTCCTGGGACACTGAAATTTCCCAAAACTATCGCCCTTGACTATGGGAGCAAGTGTAGGTCTACTCGCGTGCATACCATATTTCTTTAGGACCTTTTCTAAGTATGCCTTCTGCGATAATCCTAAAACCCACTTTCTTCTATCTCACTAAATCTCTATCCCCAGAACGAACGAAGCTTCACCGAGATCTTTCATGTCAAAATTTGAGGACAAAAACTTCTTCATCTCCAACAGTAGATTGACATCACTGCTCGCAAGCAAAATGTCATCCACATAAAGGATAAGGAAAATGTATTTCCGATTCTTGAACTTTGCATAGATGCAATTGTCCTCATCATTCTCTTTAAACCCGAATTTTCTTATAGTTTCATCAAACTTTAAGTACCACTGTCTAGAGGCTTGCTTTAATCCATAAATGGATTTCTTTAGGTGACATCCCATGATTTCTTTACCTTCTACAACAAAACCTTTGGGTTGTGCCATATAAACATTCTCATACAAATCCCCATTTAGGAATGCTGTCTTTACATCCATTTGATACACCTCTAAATCGTAATGCGCCACTAATGCCATTATGATTCTGAAGGAATCCTTACAGGAGACTGGAGAAAATGTCTCATTGTAATCTATCCCTTCTCTTTGTGTGAAGCTTTTCGCCACAAGTCGTGCCTTATACCTTTCTACATTCCCTTTTGAGTCACACTTTGTTTTGTAGACCCATTTGCAGCCTACTATTTTGGCTCCTTTAGGAATTTTTTCTAAGTCCCAAACTTTGTTGGCACTCATGGATCTCATCTCATCTTCCATGGCCTCAAGCCACTTGGACGATTGAGCACTTCTCATGGCTTGTTCAAATGAGGTGGGATCATCCTTCATTTGAATTTCTTCACTGGCATAAACTTCATAATCATCAGGGATGGCTGATCTCTTTGTTCTTTGAGACCTTCTAGGGGCCTCAACATTTGGCGCTTCCTGTACTTAGGGCTGTTGCTGCTCTTCTACTTGTGGGACAACATTTTCTATAGGCTCCTAAAGGACATGTTCCTCATTCACATCTGTTGTCACCACTAGAGAACGAACAATAGGTGTTGGCACCATAGTGTCTTGCACTATTGGTGTAGCAACCGTGGGTATTGAGAAAAACGGATCCTGAGACATCGGGGTAGGTACATATACCCTCTTCTCCTCAAGGCTAATTTCTCGGGGTACCACGCTCCCCCTCATCATCTCATCCTCTAAAAAGACAACATGTCTTGTTTCTACAAACTTCGTATGTCTGTTAGGAGAATAGAAGCGATAACCTTTCGACTTCTTTGGATAGCCAATAAAATGGCAACTGACTGTCTTGGGATCTACTTTCCTGATGTTTAGGTTATATACTTTAGCCTCAGCCGGACAAACCCACACACGCAAATAGTTGAGTGAGGGTTCTCTTCCTGTCCACATCTCGTACAGAGTTTTAGGCACCAACTTACTTGGTACTCGATTAAGAATGTGAATGGCGGTTTTTAAAACCTCCGTCCACAGACTTATCGGTAAAGTAGAGTGGCTTAACATACTTCTAACCATATCCATCAGAGTACGGTTACGTCTCTCAACTACTCCATTCTGTTGAGGCTCCCTCGGTGTAGAGTACTAGGCTACTATGCTATTTTCCTGTAGAAACCTTGCAAAAGGTCCAGGAACTTGGCCATATGGGTGTGCCGACCGTAGTACTCTCCCCCATGGTCGGATCTTACTATCTTGATCTTAAGATTGTCCTCATTTTCTACTTTAGCCTTGAATATCTTAAATTTATCCAGTGCTTCTGATCTTTCTTTGATTGGATAAATATAGCCATAACGCAAATAATCGTTTGTGAAAGTTATGAACGAGTCATAGCCATCCACATAAGTTACAGCAAACAGTCCACATATATCTGTGTGCATAATCTCCAGAATTCCTGTACTTCGTTTGACATCTTTCTTTATTTTCTTAACGTATTTTCCTTTAATGCAATCGATGCACCATTCTAATGGCAGAAGGATTGATTTCTTAACTAATATCTCGATTCTCCCCCTCGAAATATGGCCTAAATGATAGTGCCATAATTTCGATGAAACATCATCAATTCTCTTTAGCTTTTTACTTTCATTTGTAGACGAGGAGGATTTCTCATTGCATACAACATTAACATTCTCATGCATGGATAACATATAGAGCTTGTCTTGTCGGAAGCAAGACCAACACACTTTTTTGACCGGAAACGGTAGGGAAGGCCCCTACCTCTTTTTTTTTCTTATATATATATATATATATATTAACAGAACAAGTACAAGGTATTTGGCCCAGGCTGAAAAGGTAAAGGTTACGAACAACTACAAATTGCTACTCGACCAGATAATGAGTTTGTCTTTGACCTTTGGTGTAGCTCTTAGAGTGACCAATCTCAGCTGTTCTTTGAAATGAGCTCTCCACCACGCAAAAGAGACACACCCACCATAAAAAATGATGTTGTTCCTATGATTCCATATCGCCCAGCATGCAACTATAACCAACTATCTGAATATGCTGGATGCAAATGCCTGACGTGCCTGAATAAACATATCTAGCATGGGCAGAGTAGGATCCCAGTCAATGCCCATGAACATCCAGCATGCTTGACTAAATGGGCATTCAAAAAAGAGGTGCATTAGAGATTCTTCTTGCTGCTCCACACATTGCACACATGTATAGCTATCGATCATCATGTGTTTTCTTCGTAGGATGTTTCTTGTGTTCAGGCGATCTCTGAGTAGCAGCCAAAAGAAGAATTTGTGCCCTGGAAGGGCATTTGATTTCCACATCCATTTGAACAGGGGAGATGCAGGTAGAGAACCTGATAGCCGAAGATAAGCTTGCTTGCATGTGAACGTATCTGATCCCCAAATATAACTCCATTTGTCATGCAAGTTCTCATCACGGTTTATTTCCTGCAGAAATTGGGATAGCTCCAGAAGCTGTTCATTTGCCTGGAAAGAAAGAGGCATGTGGAAATTTTCATCAGCTGGCCTATCAAGGAATTTGTGCACTGAAATTTTCCTATTCTTGGCAACACTGTGTAACCAGGGCAGTCTCCATTGCAACACTCCAATATTTCATAAGTCCTTCCAAAAAGCAACCATGTCACCTCTCTATACAGGACAAGTAGCAATCATCATGAATTTTTCTGACAACTTAATTATATCTTTCCACCAAAATGAACCAACCAAATTTCTTTCATGTGGCGGTGTTCCATTTTGATACATGCACGACCAACTGAGATGGACCCATGGCAGGTCTTCTTTGTTATAAAATTTGTGCAAAAACTTAAGCAACAGGGCAGAGTTTTGAGTTCTCAGGTTGACTATGCCTAAGCCCCCTTCCTCCTTGGATCTGCAGGCATACTTCCAGGCAACCAGACAACCCCCCGTCTTGTTTAAATCTCCACCATTCCACAGGCACTGTTTTCTGTATTTATCAATCTACTTGAGGATTTCTACTGGCACCTTTAGTGAGCATAAAAAGAAGGTTGGGAGGGCTGAAAGAACTGATTTAACCAGGACTAACCTTCCAACATATTGTTGGCGGTCGTTACGGCCTGATTTCTGACCTCCAACCGAGTATAGAATGAACATAGTGGAACCATGCACCATAGCTATAGGGCTTATTTCTAACCATTTCCATAAGTTTTGGTGTTTATTTGATTCTACGAGGCATATGACCAAAGTTGGGGCAAAAACCACATGGAATGATGGGTTCGGTCGAATCCCGAGATTCGACCGAATCCCGAGATTCGACCGAACTCCGTCCTTTAACCCGGGACGTACCACGACATGAAGTCATGAAACTCATCAGCACCCCGGGCTTGGATGGACCGCTATGGCTGCCATCAACATGAACCCAGTGGACCGGAGGATGGGAGAGGCCCAAGTCCAACTCGACCGAAGCCCACCATTCCACCGGAGGGCCTCCAACTCAGCCCAAACTAGGAGCCGTCCTACAAACTGACCTGCAAACCGCCAATGAGGTGATCCAGCACATGGGGGAGCAAAGGCGATGCAGGGAGGTGGTTCGGACGAACACGTGGTGTTCAACTGAACCCCCCTGTTCACCCGAACCCTACTGGTTCGGCCGAACTGGTGGGAACCGCCTCCCGGTGCCTTGGCTGCTGCTCCACTACGTACCGCCCTTGGCCAGTATAAATAGATTCCTGGTTTTGCCTGCAAAGACACAACACAAGAGAGAAAGCCATTAGCGAAGCACTGCCCCTGTTATACTTAGAAGATAGGGAGAGAGGAGAGGTGAGTGTCCCGGAGAAGAGCCGGATTGTCGGCCCCTCTTCCAGCTGTACCTCTATGGATGCGGCTCTGCTTCGAGTGACATCCAGGTTGTGTCTGGTAACTCTTGTATCTCTTTTTGATTAATTGAGCATTCAATTCTACTTCTATATGCTTGCTAGTTCTTTGTTCAACGCTTAGTTGATTGGTATAATTGTATACTGGTTGCTTGGCTTGGGTGCTTATCTTTCTATAGGAGATAAGTATTAACAGACTAGTATGGGCGTGGTGCTAGACTTGAGGTTAACTTAGTTTGCCCCCGTTGCGATGGAGGTGGTAGCCGTTAGGTGGTGACAGCCCTATACGACATTCGTAGTCCATCACGTTAGTCCCGGCCTGCAGGAAACCCCCTGAGGCCGTTGGTAGTTTCCCTTCTCATCCCTTTCTGTGAACTGTCGGTGCTTCTCCTGAAGCAAGTATCTAGCTGTATCCTCTGATCCGCTCAGTTGATCATTAGAGTGCATCTATCCGACTCGTACCCTCTCTGCCCTCCTATCGCTTTCCTTCCTTTTCTATGTTGTCGTCCACTCCATTTCACCACCCCTGGACACCTTAGTTTAGAATTAGTTCACTTCTTATTCTTTGTGGAAATCAATACCATGGAATACTCCCGGGTGAAAGCTACATCAGTATCCGTCCGCTTGCGGATTTATCTGTAGGCCGTAAGGAGTGCCAACACATATGACAACAGGTTTGTGATCCCCATAAGTCTCGTTTCCATTCTTATTAAAACGGAACATGAGGTCTTGTTGTGCCCAAGGGGAGGCCTAGGTATATGAAGGGCATCTTGCCTATTTGACAACCAAGAATTGAAGCTAACTGCCCAGCCTTTGTATCATCAACATTAATAGGTACCTGGAAGGATTTGTGGAAATTGACTCTTAGGCCTGTGTTGGAGGCAAAAGTGCCCAGGATGTCGTTCCGAAATTGTAGCTGATTATGTTCTGCCGGAAGTATTACTAGAGTGTCATATGCATATTGAACAATGGGGGAGTCTCCCCCAAAATCTAGACCAAGAGGGTGGGAAAGGTAACCATTTTGTTGGGGACAGTCTTAAGGGGTCCCCTAACATAAGGGATAATCACCCCGGAAAAACGCAAACGAATCACAACCAAATCCTCGTGAGCCGAAGAAGACCAAAGCACGCACAAGGCCCATGGCCCATTACGGCCCAGCAGTCGCTCGGGCCCCTCCACCAAAGGTCCCGACGAAACAGGCCTCATCTTTGCCTCGCTCTAGGGTCTCGGCTCCCTCGACCAAAACACTGTACAAACTCCACTTCGCTCGGGGGTACCGACCTCCCTCGAAAGAACACCCCAACTTCACCTCGCTCGAGGCCACCCTTCCAAGCAAAAGCACGCGCGCGCCCATCCACCTCGCCTAATAGGGGCATTCAATGCCTGGCGCTGCAGCGGGGCGCCAAAGTCAAAAGACAAATCTCCGCCCATGCCGACTGACACGACCTAAGGCAATATGCGTCCAACTCCGGTCACTGTGCGGCTGACGCCGGTCACTATGCAGGCACTGCAGCACCCTGTGCGGACAGGCAAGCGTCATCCCGATGCACGACTCTGACCATCCCCATCCATCCCCCATGATGGAGCCCTTGAACAGGCATGGGTATACCCTTAAATGGGCGTACGGATGAGGACTGGGCGTGAGTGCCGGTCAGTGCAGCTGCGCGGACAACATAGGCCAGGTTCCATCCGCCAACTCCGGTCACTGCTCTGCCATCCCCAGCACTATGCGTGACTGCGAGACCCTGCACCGCCAACTCCTATCACCATGCCGACCTGCGAGGCCCTGTTCGGACCTGTGTTGAAGACTCTAGCGCTCCTGTACTGCCAACCCCCGTACTGATCCCATGACGGAGCCCTTGATGAGGCACGGGAGAACCCTTGAACGGGGGTACGGGCGACGACCAGGCTCGGACGCCGAACAACATGACCCCTCGAAGACACTCCGGAACGAGCACGGGGACACGTACTTTCTACAAAGGCCGTCATACCGCCGTGCACAGAAGTTGGCGGAGGTTCAGCGATTTGCGCCGGGCAAAAGGATCCGCAGGATGACTGCTACGCCCAGCGCCTCACTCTCCAGTGCCCGATGAAAGTAGATTCCACTGTGCGATACATGTACCTCTGCCCCTCCTTGGACTATAAAAGGAGGAGGCAGACACCCGGCCAAGGGCTGGCACACGGATCGACGATAAGCCACACACACACGATCATCCACCAGAGCTCACAACACATCCATCCGATACGCTCGGGACTTGGAGGCTTCTCCTCCTCTCCCACCTCGCTTGTAAACCCGTACTACAGGCACCCCGGTGCGAAGTAACACGGTGCGAGCACCTCCCTTGCTGGATGTACGGCCCCGCGGCTGGAACCAGGATAAATCTCGTGTCATCGTGTTATCCTTTGCACCAACCATCGAGAGAGTGGGCACATCGCATTCGTTCTAGTTAGTGTCGGGCAGCTGATCCGGACACCGACACATCTGTTGCAGGTTCATTCATTATTGATTGCAGTAGGTCTGCACCTAGGACAAACAACAAAGGAGATAGGAGATCTCCTTGCCTTACTGCTCTTTTGCACTTATAGCTTTTTCCTGGTTGCCCATTGAGAAGAACCGAAGAAGACCCTGATGATAGAATGCATTTGATCCAGGAAATCCATCTACCAGGAAAGTCTTTATGTTTGACAGCTAGAATTACCTCATGCTCAATTTTGTCAAATGCTTTTTTGAAGTCCAGCCTAAGTATAATAATTTCTCTCTTGCATTTATGACAAATATGAAGGAACTGGAAAGCCCAAGCTAAGCAATCATGGATAGTTCTTCCATGTATAAAACCATATTGATTGGCATGAACCACTTTTAGAATGACCTTCTGTAGTCTATTTGCCAAAAGTTTTGTCAAAAGCTTCAGACAGTTATTCAGCAGAGAAATTGGCCTGTAGTCATTGATCCCCTCAGGGTTTTCTTTCTTGGGTATTAGGGTTATCAAGGAGTTGTTGATGCAGATCAAGTCTAGCATGCCTGAGTTGAATGCACTGCAAAGATTCAGGATATCTTCCATAATTATGTGCCAGCATCTCTTGAAGAAGAGACCATTAAACCCATCAGGACCAGGGGCATGGACTTGTGGCATTTCTTTGAGGGCTGCATTAATTTCTTCAGTGGAAAAATGTTGGTCTAAATTAGGTAGGGGAACTAGGGTAAGTAATCTGTCCAAATTATAACTGATACCAGTAAACTTAGAGACACCCAACCTTTCCTTGAATGATTCCCACAATGCATTTGCTTTATATTCATGGTCAACGGCAACTGAGCCATCAGCTAGAGTGAGACTGGCTATGTAATTCTGTCTATATGAATAAGTAGCCATGGCCTAGAACAACTTAGTGTTCTCATCTCCAAACTTTACCCATTTGGCAGTATTTCTTTGCTTCCAATAGATTCTCTTGGCCTATATAAGCTTCTCCAAGTGCAATTTTAGGACTCTTGTGAAGCCCATTTCAAGGCTGCTCAAAGTTCTATGCTCTTCCAGACCATCAATCAAAGCTAAGACAAAGTTGCAATTATTAATCAGTTTGCCTAAATTATATAATCCCTTGCTCCACTACTTCAACCCCTCTAGTCTGTTAAATTTGGCTGACAGAGTCTTGGCTGCATTGGCATAAAAAGGAGCAGAGTGCCGATGTAGTTCCACTATGGGCATAAATCCTGCAAATTCCACCCAGTAGTTTACAAACCTGAACAGGTTGGATTTTGGTATACAAGTGCCAATCTTCACAAAGGGAACATGATCTGAAATGGGACAGCTCAAGACTTGCACTGAAGTGTTTGGATAGCTGCTGGCCCAGCTAGAGGAGGTGAAGACCCAATCTAGCTTTTCCAGTAGTGGCTCAGACTACATATTACTCCATGAGTAGCTCCTGCCATGAAAAGGAATATTAGCTAGATCCAGATGCTGAATTAGATCATTGAACACCATCATATCAATTGCGTTGCCCCCTGGTCTGTTTCTGTTTTCCTGAGACCGGATTAAATTGAAATCTACTAGAAGGATCCATTCCTCAATATCACTTCTATCAAAATTATAAAGCCAGTAGATGAAGCCTGCCTTATCAACTGAAGAGGAGGGACCTTAGATATTGGTGACATAAACAATCTTTGCACTCATGTAACAGGTGAATTTGACTGTAATTGAATAGGAATTAGCACAGATCAAAAGACCAGTGTATCTATTAGCATTCCAAATGATCAGTAGTCCCCCTGAGGCTCCCAAAGATGGGGAAATTCAAATTGGTTTAAGTAACTAGGACAGAAATTCCTCAAATTGGTCGAGTCAACATGATCACGCTTTGTCTCCTGGAGACAAATAATAGAGGCAATACTCTTTGAAATTTTATCTCTAATAGAATTCCATTTTGCTTGAGAATTAATCCCTCTAACATTCCAGGTTAGAATATTCAGAGATCTACTTGTATTCATGGTGAGACAAATCAGAGAAAAGCAGCATAGCCAGGCCAAGCCTAGCTACTTCATGGTAGAGACAACAGGAGCAGGAATAAGCCCAACACTTCAAATAATAGCTCGAGATAGTATCAAAGCTAACTGAACCAAGAGTAACACAACTAAGCAAAACAACCCTGACAGGTTGCAAAAGAGAGCTTAAGGTCTAATCACACGCAAAAGAATGAGGGACATGCCCCTCATGGTGCATTGCACTACATATCATTCTCATTATCATCATCAAGTTCCAGGAGAGCAGCAGCTGACACAGCCTTAGGTTGTATCTGAAGGAAGCCGGTCGCAATTCCTTGGATACCTTCATAGGGATTGGGGAAGCGTTCTGCCTCTTGAGTGCTAGCTACATCACGCAAGCCACCCAGGTCCTTGTTCAGCCTCTTACTGCGACGAAGGAAAGCGGGGTCCAAGGGTTCCTTCATCTTGCGGCTCCTTCTCTTCCTCGGGGTTGAGTGCAGCGGGCCATGGATCTCTTTTACCTCATCATCCTCTTCATCTTCATCATCCGAGTATGGGACCAGGTGCAAGCTAGGAGGTGGCTGAACCGGGCCAATGATGGCAGAGGGCATCAGCACTGTCTGATCAAGAGTCATCATGGCCAGAAAAAACAAAGTATCATCATCATTGATATAATCAGGGATAATGGTGTCAAGGTTCATGTCCAACATAGATAAATGACATAATTTATCATAAGGGAAAGAATATGGAATAGAACAAGAGAGATTGAAAAGGGGAATCACCTCCTTTGGAGCGGGCTTTGAGATTGTGACACCTAAAGGAATGACTTCCAAGGTCAGCGGCTCAATCAACTGCTCAGCTTCCTTGTTCTCCTCGACTGACATGGCCTCATCCCTGGCTCCCTGATTGTCTGCCATTGCTGCATCACTAACCAAGGATTCACCACCAGTTTCTTGTGGAGCATCAGGAATTAGGCCCATCCAGCGTGGTGCCTCAGGTGGGACGGGGCGGAGGAGGCCATTCATGGGTGGAAACTAGTCTTCATCTGCTAGGAGGATGGCATCCTTGTGCTTCAAAGCATAGATAGGGTAGGTCCAAGACCTAGAGCGTGGAGGGAGGCCCACTGAGACGACTACATCGTGAGGGATCTAAGCATCATCATGAAGATGAACCCTGGCGACGATCCTGGCATGATTAGTTGTGCCATGCCAGTAGCGAAGCAAGCTAAATCCAGCCACTACCTTGGATATAGCTATGTTGTTATGAGCGTCATTGGGAAAAAGCATCAACATTACCCAAACCTCCCTATCCAAATCATGGAACCTGACATTATCCCCTTCATCGTGCTTGACAAATCGAAGCTGATACTGGCCGAACTCCAAGATTCTGTCCAAGAACCGCTCATGCTCCACAGGGTGACTAAACCGTATAAAAGAATCTCCAATTGGGGAGGGCTGTACCTCAGCGAGCCTCACCCGGTGAGTGTTGATGAAGTAATCCTTGAGAGCTTCCACCATAGGCTCGAAATCTTGCTTGGCGACGGTGGGGACGAGGAAGGCAGTAGCAAGATCTTCATTGTACATCTCCATGCACCCACTGATATATGCGTGGAGGCGTCGGTGGGGAGCAGCCGGATCATGGGGGATGAACTCAAAACCCCAAGGGCAGTGAGGGTGAGGGTCCATGGCGATGTTCGCCATTGCGCTGGGCGAGAGCTGTGAGGTGGGGGATGGATTGTAAGGAGGCCATGGTGAAGGCAAAGGGGTCAAGGGCAGAACTGATGTGGGGTAGGTGCGCTTTAAAGGAACTGCCTCAGAGTAATCTAGGGAAGGTTCAGTAGCCTTCGCATCCGTGGTAGGGCCAACACCGGATTTGCACATGGGGCGGTACACGACCGAACGAGATTTACGGCAAGATCTGGATATGTGCCCATAACTGAAGCAAGTCTTGCACCGAACAGACTACGTGCAAAGTGCAACTAAATGATCCGGGGAAAGACAACAAAAGCAATAGATCCCAGGGGGATTACGCTTAACATGTGTAATTTTAGGATTTCCACTAATCTCGCTCGGCTCGGGAGGCAAATTTGAATTTTGAACCTCTACAGCTTTTCCCCCAAGACGATCAAACACTGAAGCTCTTCTGGGATGATGGACTTTGGATTTCAATCCCGGGGAAGAAGCAAAATTTGTCTGATAGTAATTTGATGGATAAGAGATCCTTCTAAACACCGAATGATGCTCCTTTGCTCTTGATTTAACCACATCAACATAAGAACGCTTCCCCTTATGAGCAAGCTGCCACAAGGCCTCCTGTTCTTGATCCCAATGGTGCTTTTCTCAGAGGTAATCAGGACCCCCATTGCGCCAGAGAGTGAAGAAAATGGCAAAGTGTTTGCATTTGAAACAACTGAGGCGATGAATCAAAAAGCCAACATCTTTCGACGCTATAGAGAACTTGAACATCCGATTGCAGAACCACATGGAAATGCGATGCAATGCCACCCAAAATTGATTGCAAAATGACCGCCACAGAGTGCTCATTGAGCCTAAGAGAAGATTGCGAGAAGGAAGCCAGTAGGAAGAAAGCATTGCCGGCATGAGTGGGAGAAACCAAGGAAGAAGGACCGAATCTATCAACGACAAGGGCTTGGAACTTCAGCCCCGGGCAATTGACATTGTTCTTTGTCAAAATGACAATTAAATCCATAGTCTACCAAGCATGAAACTAAAATCAAATTTCTACTTAAGGAGGGAACATAAAGAACTTCACGCAAATGAAGTATGAAACGATTATTCAATTCTAAATGGAGTTCCCCTATAGCTTCAACTTCTGCCTCGACGCCATTGGTGACTCTATTGCTTCTTGTGCCTCTTTAAAGCATCCTCCTCGTATGGAATCCCTGTAAAGAATTTGCAACATGAACAGTTGCACCTGAGTCAATCCACCAAGTAGACTTTGCATAACTTAAAAACAGAGATTCATCTACAAATGTAATAATGTCCTCATCTTTCTTCATCAAATGCTTCAGGAAAGAGGGACAATCTTTTTGGTAATGTCTGTCACACCCGGATTTTCACAAAAACTCGAATGTGGCCATATTTGTGCCCAGGAAGTCAAAGTACACATATATCGAACAAATATGATAAACAGAAAACATATGCTTGAATAAATTCTTGATTAAATAAAGTTTTACATCAGAGTGCTTTATAAATAAACTAACCAAATACAATGAAAGACTAATAACTCTCAAACTAATGGAGCCGCAATCCACAGGGACTCTGACGGGGAGATCACAACTCAGTAGTACGGCAAATCTTCTGGAAACTCAGCAGCAGACTCTTGCCCAGCCCAATATGTTTACCCATCTGGGGTTTTGTTGAATAAATGGAAAGCGTAAGTAAACATTTACTTAGCAAGTATAGCACGGGTATATGAAGGCTCAAAATAAGGCTAGACACGGCTGAACTGCATTAGCATTTTTAGTTGGTTCATTTTATCATTAACCAAGTTACTACAAGTGAATGAAACCCAGTTGTAACCCAATTAATAAAGTATAAGTGACATTAAACATAATTAAACATTATCTTGTAATAAAAAAGGATCTAGGCCGCTCGTGACCCTGAGCAAGGCTATCATGATAGATTTACACTCTGCAGATGTTTCGCCCTTTACCCACCAGTCGCGTAAAAGTTCAAAAGAACTTTGCACCCAACCACGCACATCAACACTTCCGACGTGTGATTGCATAGGGACGCTACAAGGTTTTTCACAAGACACCCTAACAAGACAGTAGCCGCTAAGGTACAACAAGGTGGTGAGACTCTAGGCACCGAGATTGACTGTCCCTCAGGGCGCAACATGAGGGGGGTCAATGGCGTCCGAAGCACGGGCAACTCATGCCAACAACAAAAATCAAGAGCGCAACATGCGGAGTTCCCGTACCACATGGACTCCCAACACGAGACTATGCCTAACCAGACATAGCCAACGGGGCTACCGTCCTCAGTGGAATCAAGTAACACCCCGTGCCTTGCTTCCCATAACGTCGTCGGCCACTCCGGTAACCACTGGCAAGCTAGGGACATACAAGCTACTTAATCAAGACCAGAGCCATAATAGTTCTAGCGGTGGCGACAGGCTCCTGTGTTGTCGCTTTAAGAACCGGACCTTATGGAGAGAATCTAGAGCAAAGCACGAAGCACATGCTCTAGCTCCCTAAACCAAGTTGCTAAAAAGCAAGTTTTATCATTAACGTGGAAGTGGACCATTAAGTCAATATTAACAGTTAAATAATGGTGATAGTATACAAGGTAAACAAGGTACACAAGGTAAACCCAAGGTAAAAAAGGATAGGATATTCAAAACTAGGTACAACCTTAATGGTACATTAAATTAGACACATGCAATTATGAAATAATTTAATACAAGGTGAGTAGATAGCAAGGATTGTCCGTGCTATAACTTGCCTTCCTCAAAAGGCGGCTACTGCTGCTGCTACTGTGAGTCGTGTCCCTGGAAGTCCTCCTCGTACTCGAAGTCCAACACGAAAGGCTCACCGACTGGACATGAATCACCACACAAACACGCACGCAAGCCAATACATGCAAATAAATAATAATCTATTAGAATAGTACACCAAACAATAGATACAATACAAATAAAGGTTTTAGAAATAATCTATGCTTCACTACGAACACATGAGCGCGGAAATCACACTAATCAGAGCTAAAATGGAAAAGATATGGCAAAACTAAGATCTAGGGACCTGCTGGCAAGTTTTAAAAGTTTCCAGGGGCTTATTTGAGAAAAACCAGGGACCTATACGTAATTATGCGTCAAAACCTGAGGGCTAGTGTGTAAAATGGGCAGGACAGGACTGCAGGTTCAAATATTTAAAAGCGTAGGGGCTTAATCGAATAAAACAGGACCTAACTGTAATTACTTTTGGACGGCGGGTTAATATTCAAAAAGTGGAGGGACCCTTTAGCAAATCTGCTTCGGTTGACCGGTAGCTGGCTTGCTGACTTGAGTAAGGGGCGCGGGGAAGCCGTCGGATCTGGATCCGATAGTCCAGATCCGGCCGGGCGAGTTCGTCCGAAAGGGACAGGGGGGACGGCGGCGCCGCTCGAGTCGGCGGCGCCGCTCGAGTCGGCGGCGGGAGCTCGCCGGCGTATCTCGATCTCGGGCTACGGGGCATGAAAACCAATGTGGCTTGGCTCTACGAAACCGCGGGAGCATGGCAAACGCAGCTGTGGGGCCTGTCGAAGCTTGGGCGGCTACGGCGGTCGACGACGGCGTTCGGCGGAAGCAAACCCCAACGAGCGGAGACAGAGGCCTACGGGGTACGAACACAATCAAGATGGAGTTCAGGAGCACGTTCACCTCCACGCGAAACTCCGGGTGGGGTCAAATCGGGGAAAGCGACGCCAGAGAGGGGAAGTCGACGGCGGCGGCGGAGCTCCAATGGCGGCGGCGCCGAGTTAGAGAGGAGGGCGCTTGGTGCTCGGTGGGGAACTTGGTGATGCTCTAGGGCCGTGGCTTCGTGCTTATATAGCTCTGGGGCATGCAGGCAAGACTTTGGGGCACCGAGGTGGCACCAATGCCAAGGAGCAGTGGCGGCTTCCACCTTCCATGTGAGAGCGCGGTGCGAGAGGAAAGAAAGCGGCGCGAAGCTTCGGGGGCATGTCCTCGAGGGCCCAAGGACTCGCATTGGGCCGCGCAAGAGTCGGGTCGAAGGAGCTAGACGTGGCTGCGCGCAAGCGGTGAAGCCCCTAACTTGATTCGGACTCGGACGGAGGAAGGGGGCGACCCTGACAGGTGGGTCCCACCTGTCGGTGAGGGGAGAGGGAGGGGGAGGGGGTCGCGGCGTTGGGCTGGCGCGGGCGAAGGCTGGGCCGGCTTGCTGAGCAGCCCAGGAGCGGGGTGGGCAGCGCGCGCGGGTGCTGGGCTGGCTGAGCGGAGGCGGGGGACTTCGGCTGGGCCGAGGAAGGAAGAGAGGAGAGGGGGCTGGGCTGTGCTCGGGAGATAGAGGAGGGACCAAGAGCGGACCGAGGAAAAAGTTCAGGGGGCGAAAGCGAACTCCGGCCGAAACAACTATTCTAGAGCTCAAAACAAAATGATTCAAATTCAAATTTAAACTAGATTTAAATCCTCATTTGAACCGCTAACAATACAAAACTTGGTGCAGCAGCATGAATGCATAAAAAATGTTTCTACAACTTATATTTGATTTTAATATTCATAAATAATTTAATTAACCTATATTAATTATGAACAACTTAAATAAAAGCAAATAAATTACTAAAAATTTTAAATAGGCTATTTTTGGGTGTTACAATGTCCCTTCCCCTTGCATCACCTGCAGGTGTCCTTGTCCACTTCCACTCGTTGACCTTTAGGAAACTGAGGAGCCTCCCGTTTAGAGGAGTTGCCTTCCCACTGAGGTTTCCCCTGTGGTTGATTGCCCTTGTTGAAGGGCCTCTTCTTGTTGTGTTGTGCGTAGTTGATAGAATCACTATGCACCCTTTCAGCCTCTCCTCCTCCTGGACGCACATAGCAATGAGCTTCTCTATGCTCCACTTCTCAACCAGTGAGTCATAGTTCACTTCGAATGCCGCAAACTCTTTGGGGAGCGAGAGGAAAACCAAGTGGACTATAAAGTCAGGCGGGAGCACCATCTCCATAGACGCGAGCTTGCAAGCCGCGTTGCTCATCTTCAAACTGTGCTCTCTTATGCCTCCACTAGTATAGTTCTTAGTCACCATCCTCTTAATAAGAGTGCTAGTATATGCCTTTAACGAGTCAATAAACTGACTCGCCACTCTACACAGGTACTCACTTGTAACACCCAAAATTAGCCTATTTAAATTTTTTAGTAATTTATTGGCTTTTATTTTAATGATTCATAATTAATATAGGTTAAATGAATTATTTTTTATTATTAAAAACAAATATAAGTTATAGAAATATTTTTGTTGCATTCATGCTGCTGCACTGTATTTTGTTTGATAGTAAATTAAGTTGAAATTTAAATTTTGTTTAAATTTGAATTTAATTTGCATTTGTTTGAATCCTTAGAAAAGTTATTTCAGCTGAGTCCACTTTTGCTCCTCAAACTTCCTCCCTGGTTCGCTTTAGCCCCTTCTTCTTTTCTCCCGAGCGCGGCCCAGCACCCTTCTCCTTTTCCCCCCGGCCCAACTCTCCCTCTCTCCACCTGGGCCCTTTCCCCCGCGCCGGCCCAGTAGCACCCCCTTCCACGGTCGCAACGCCAGCCCCCTTCCCCTCTCTTTCTCCCACCGACAGGCGGGCCCCGCCTGTCGGAGTCCTCTTCCACCTTCCGCTCGACGCCCCCTCTCTCCCCGACGTGATTTGCTGCACCTTGCCCGGCCGTCGTGGCCCCGCTTCGCACCCGTGGGCTCCTCTGGAAGCTTCCCCGAAGTTCCCCGCCGCTCCCCACTTGGAAACCAGTCCTTTTCCCCGCGCGCATCGCCTCCGATTGGAAGTTCCCCGAGCCGCCACCGCCCGATCTCCGGGCTTGCTTGCCAATGCAGCACCCTTGGGCCTCTTTAAGCTGCCCCACGCACCCCCCAGCCCTCACCGATCCTCCTCCCGAGCTCCCAAGCCCCCCAGCAGCTCCCCTCCCCGCTCCGACGCCACCTAAGCAACTTCGCCGGCCGTCGTCGTCGATCGACGTCTCCGACGCACCGCCGACGCCTTGGACCGCCCTGGTAAGCATGCCATGCCCCTCTGGTGCTCCAGCGCCAAACTCCGCCCCGAACCGAGCACCCTAGCGCCCCCACCCAACTTCGCCGGAGCTCCGATCCACCGCCACCGTCGGTCGACGCCATCACCACCCAATCCACGACTTGAACCCCCTCATCTTGTTCACCGTGCCGCCCCGCACCTGTAGCACCAACCCACGTCTCAAGCCGAGCTCCCTAGCTTGATTCTGGGCAACTCCGGCGAGCTCCTCGCCGCAATAGCCGACGGCGCCCCTGTTTCCCCCTCCCCGCCGGCGACCCAAACCTCCGGGCTATTCCTAGCCCTTGGATCCCGATCCAACGGCCGGATCTAAACCCCGCCCCGAGTCAAATAGCCAAGTACCGGTCAACGCCTGTAACTTTGCTAAAGAGTCCCTCCACTATTTACAAATCAACCCGCGGCCCCTGCTCTTTTGAGAAATAGAACTCGCAGTCCCGCCAGGCCCATTTTACGCATAGGCCCTCGGGTTCTAATATGAAATTATGTTTTAGTCCTCAGTTTTTCACAAATAAGCCCCTAGAAACTTTTAAAACTTGCCAGTAGGTCCCTAGGACTTAGATTTGCCATATCTTTTTCGTTTTAGCTCCGATTAGTGTGATTTTCGCGCTCATGTGTTCGTAGTGAACGTAGAATATTTCTAAGAGCTTTATTTGTACTGTTTCTACTGTTTGGTGTACTGTTCTAATAGAATCATATTTGTTTGCATGTATTGGTTTGCGTGCATGTTTGCGTGGTGATTCGTGTCCATCGGTGAGCCTTTTGCTTTGGACTTCGAGTACGCAGCAGCAGCGGCAGCGACCTTTTGAGGAAGGCAAGTTATAGCACTGACAATCCTTGCTACCTACTCACCTTGTATTAAATTATTTCATCAATGCATGTGTCTAATTTGATGTACCATTAAGGTTGTACCTAGTTTTGATTACCTTATCCTTGTTTACATTGGGTTTATTCACATGGGTCGATTTTGCTACTCACAGCTACTATCACCATTATTTAACTGTTAATTTTGACTTAATGGTCCATTTCAACATTAATGATAAAACTTGCTTTTTAGCAATTTGGTTTAGGGAACTAGAGCATGTGCTTCGTGCTTTATTCTAGTGTCTCTCCCTAAGGTACGGTTCTTAAAGTGGCAACCCAGGAGCCTGTCGCCACTGCTAGAACTATTATGGCTCTGGTCTTGGTTAAGTAGCTTGTACGTCTCTAGCTGCCAGTGGTTACCGGTGGGGCCGACAGCGTTATGGGAAGTAAGGCGCGAGGTGTTTCTTGATTCCACCGAGGACGGTAGCCCCGTCGGCTATGTCTCGTTAGGCACAATCCCATGTTGGGAGCCCCTGTGGTATGGGAGCTCCGCACGTTGCGCTCTTTATTTTTGTTGTTGGCATGAGTTGCCCGCACTTCGGACGCCATTGACCCCCTCGCGTTGCGCCCTGAGGGTCAGTCAATCTCGGTGCCTAGAGTCTCACCACCTTATTGTACCTTAGTGGCCACTGTCTTGTTAGGGTGTCTTGTGAAAAGCCTTGTAGCGTCCCTATGCAATCACACCTCGGAAGTGTTGATGTGCGTGGTTGGGTGCAAAGTTTATTTGAACTTTTATGCGACTGGTGGGTAAAGGGCGAAACCTCTGCAGAGTGTAAATCTATCATGATAGCTTAATTGTTTACTTACACTTGTCATTTTATTCAACAAAATCCCGGACGGGTAAACAGATTGGCTGTGCAAGAATCTGCTGCTGAGTTTCCAGAAGATTTACCGTACTACTGAGCTGTGGTCTCCCAGTCAGAGTCCCTATGGATTGCGGCTCCATTAGTTTGAGAGTTTATTAGTCTTCCGCTGTTATTGGTTAGTTTATTTATGAAGCACTCTGACGTAAAACTTTATGTAATGAAGAATTTATTCAAGCATATGTTCTCTGTATATCATATTTGTTCGCTATATGTGTACTTTGACTTCCTGGGCACACATATGGCCGCATTCGGGTTTTTGTAAAAATTAGAGTGTAAAATCTATCATGATAGCCTTGCTCAGGGTCACGAGCGGCCTGGATCCTTTTTGATTAGAATATGAGGTTTATTTATGTTTAATGCCACTTATACTTTATTAATTGGGTTGCAACTGGGTTTTATCTACTCGTAGTAATTTGGTTAATGTTAAAATGAACCAACTAAAAATGCTACTGCAGTTAAGCCGTGTCTAGCCTTATTTTGAGCCTTCATACCTGTGCTATACTTGCTAAGTAATTGTTTACTTACACTTGTTATTTTATTCAACAAAATCCCGGACGGGTAAACAGATTGGGCTATGCATGAGTCTACTGCTGAGTTTCCAGAAGATTTACCACTACTGAGTTGTGGTCTCCCAGTCAGAGTTCCCGTGGATTGCGGCTCCATTAGTTTGAGAGTTTATTAGTCTTCCGCTATTATTGGTTATTTTATTTATGAACCACTCTGATGTAAAACTTTATTTAATGAAGAATTTATTCGAGCATATGTTCTCTGTATATCATATTTGTTCGCTATATGTGTACTTTGACTTCCTGGGCACATATATGGCCGCATTCGGGTTTTTGTGAAAATCCGGTTGTGACATCACTGGAGGTGGCACAAGTTGGGATTGCTCCCCTGATTGGTTCCACAATCAAGTTCTTTATGACCATCAAACACTTACAGATTAACTGTTCGCACTTCCCTTTTTCAAGGTCATACTGCATCCTGACAGGTGCATGGTCACACTGGCGAGCGCTCCAAGCATCATCTGTCTCATTCTCAGCCCTCATGGGTCCTCAGGAGCAACTGGACAAGGGACAGTCAGCGCCATATCAATATCTGCAAGCGCCAGCCCCATCTCAACCTTCTCCCGCCAGATGCCATAATTGTTGCCATCAAGGCACGGGATAGTCTGGAGGTAACTCGGTGGGTTAATGCCACAAATTAAAATTCAAAAATGTGAGGAACATTTGAAAAATAACAAGTGAATGCCTCAATTTAACGTTGGTCAAAATTAAGACATACAATATACTTCTACACCAATTCTACATCACCGTTGGGCAGAAATAGAATTATGAATGAATAGTTCATAAATAAACTGAATTATAGTATTGCTATTATCAACTTTGGTCAGAAAATAATAATATCATAATTAACTTGCAAAATATATACACACATACAACTACTTTTTCCAATTAAATTGCCCCACTGGTTCCAATTTAATTAGAAAATAAAACATTATCATAATAGCGGAAACAGGAATAAAACAACTTATTCAGAAGCATTGCAAACACTTATCTACTCTCTAAACAATTTTCACATTGGTTTAAATTTAATAGAGATCAAACTGAATAAACAAACATCAAAATATGCTTCTGAAAATATACAAAAAGAAGTAAACTAACACAACTGGGCTGGTGGCCTGCCTACTGTGCATGCGCATGCGCGCTCCAATGCCTGCGTGGCCCAGCGATGCCCGGCCCAGTCCACGCACGCTGTGCGTGCAAAGTCCAGCAAGACCCGCTGGCAGCCTACTCGTGCCATGTGGCCCGGCGTAGATGTGACCCGCGATGGCGGCCTACTCGCGCGGCTGGCGCGCTGCTGGGGCTCGGCTCGCTGGGCCTTGAGCCCAGCAGCCACTGCCTGGGCCGCCGAATCGGCCCAGCGCAACGCCCTCCGCCTCGCCCCGTGTCGATCATGGCCGTCTGACAGATCCAACGGCCAGCCGAAAAATGTCGTGGGTACAAAAAAACAGCGGCGTCCGCCGCAACCCCTAACCCTAAGCCATTTGTCCCCTTTTTTCGTGCAGCTCGCAGCGCTGCCGGCGGCGCAATCGCCAACGCGCCGCCCAGCTTTGCATGCGGCCATGGCCGCGCCATGGACGTCCTCCTCCCTGCTGCTTGTTCTTGCGCAGGCGCACGCACGGCAGTGGCCGCACGTCACCGCGCCATGCGCTGCACCGTCGGCGCCATGGCTGGCGTGTGGAGCACCTCCTCCTCTGCCCCCCTCTCCACTCTCTCCACGACGCACAGAGCGACTGGGGAGTAGCCGCCCAAGGCAGTTGGTATTGGGATGGTCACGCCGCCGCCGGTCCTCTCGACAGTGAGCGCGCTCGTCCAACGGTGAACTTGGGTATCCATGCCCGCCGGCCCCCACCTTTCTTTATAGCTCCGCGTAACGGGCCCGCAACCAACTCATGGTTGTGTGCCCCCGATTAGGGTGTGAGTCCATGGGCCAGACTTGGCCGTTGGGCATGCTAACATGTCTATCCTGATAGGATCAAAAGTTTTGGGGCATGCCATTAAGTTGATAACAGAGATTATAGCTAATAGACTGGCGGGTAAAATCATTAACAAGTTGGTTCCAAAGAACAGTTCCTATTCTTGTTTTTTGAGGAGAAAATCAGTTTCTATTTATTAAAACAAGAACAAAAGAGAATAGTTCTGAGGCTAGAGCACTTGACTTTTTTTTTGCCCGGACTTTCAAAAGGTCTTCAGGTCGATTGAGCATGAACTACATGGAAGTTTTAGAAATGTATCTGTAGAATGATGAAATAGATTCAGATAACATGACTCTCAAGGTTTACAATCTGGGGTTCAATAGTGATCAAGTTGACAAGGACATAACACAATTCATTTACACCCTTCTTTCACCGCATGGCTGGTGTGCAAGTTTACAATCTGGATTGTCCGAAACTATTATTCTTATATTTATTCATTTGAAACAAACTGTGTACAGAGTACGCATGCCTTCACTTCCAAGTATTTGTGGAACCAGCCGAGCATGTAAGCAAGAGCTGTTTCAGCGCTTTTGACAGCGATTGGGTCGGTGGTATTATATCTGCAAGCAAATCCATGGGCAACTCCAGGGAAGATCTTGACAAAGTAGGGGATCTGCAAGAGGACAAGTTCATGCATTTGTGATACTAACAAGAAAGAGCTCTTTTACATTACCTTATACCACTGATTTAAAGGACCAGTATATAAACATCCAATGGTTAAGAATAATTGTATACTAGTATAACGTTCACCAGTGGTATAGGTAGTATATGGTGAGTAGTATAGCTAGTATAAGGGTATAATTAGAAAAAATCTAAATGACATCACCGTAATTTAGACATATTTTAATTATTTTCATTGGATTATTCGTCTCAGGCTGGCAGGCAAGGCGAGTCAGCAGGATGGGTCTCGGGCCGGCAATGCGCGCCGCCGCCAATAATGATGAGAATAATGTTTAGTTAATATATTTAGGTATAAATTACTATATTACCCGTTCTTTATATCATATACCACCAGTCAGTGGTATAAGGTACCGTAAAAGAGCTCAACAAGCAAAGTTCATACATCGGTAATCAGTGCGACTGAAACCAGTAGGAACTCACATCCATTCTGTCATGCAAGATATGCTCAAACCGATGCACTTGCTCCGGTGGTGTGGTTGTGTCATTCTGAGCTCCAAGGATCTCAATTGGCCATTTGACCTCTGGGTTTCAGATGAACATTGTTACCATAAGAACATATGGCTGGTCAGGCAATGTATGACCCAAATCATGTATATCAAACGCTGCAATGTAACTCTGTAAAATAAGCACACCTTTCATATCATCATCAGTCATTAATGATGGGTGAGAAAGGACGACGACTTCTATCTCTTCAGTTTTTGCCACCTCTGCAGCAAATTTTCCTGCAAATTAAGCAGCAACAATGTAATAAGAATTAGATCATTTTATATGTCTCTTTTGAACTAGGATTTTAAAAACTAAATTCTAGCCAGGTGAAGCTTGTGAACTCATAGTCATTGATGGGGATTTCACTCACCACCCCAGCAATAGCCTCCAACCCCAATGGATTTTCCATCCTTCCTTAAAGAAGCCAGGAGTGCCTTGGCATCTTGAGCAGCTGTGACCTGCTAGATTGATCGGAAACTCATATTATTTGTATCTCGTGGTATTCAAGGATTTATTACATTGTGATTTATAACAAGACATGAAAATTGATTATGGCAGTGAACTTGCCGGGTTGTGAGACATGAGCCATTCTTCAAGGGGTATACTTTCGTTGAAAGGATCACCACGGAGTAAATCAGGCATCACAACGTAGTATCCTTCCATGCCAACTTTATCGGCAATTTTTCTGCAATTACACAATGCTCTGGTACTAGCTACCTTTAAACTAGCAAGGGAAGATGGATTTGCATGTCATTTTAATTTCGAAAACAGAACCGAGCATCATTTAACAACTGTATAGAAGTAAATTGGTTTGGTAATGCCTTTTTCTCCTGTTTTGGCCAGGGATTTAGTTACCGGTAACCATTTTAAACTACTGAAAACTTTTGAGGTCAAGTTCATTGCAAATCAAATTTGGCCTATTTTACTGGGCGCTAAATTTTTCTGAGAGACGAAAAAAAAGACCGGATTTTTCTAGTCATTGTTCAGCTAAGCAAGCTGTCATGTCTAGTTTGATGATAGATCTCTTTGTACTAGAATTATGAAGGAGTCTTCAGCAAAGGTAACATCAACGGTGCGGTGGTGAAGTCGTGGAAACATCAACGAAAGCAGGGTGTGTCTGTCTGTCCTGCACTGCTTTTCGCTGCTGTTGGTCCCCTTGTACACATAGTTGTTGATGTGATGACACAAATTACTAAAAATCAGCAAGCAATATAAAATTACAGTTTGGACAATATGCCACTTTCGTTTCTTTCTTCTACCTTTCTCTTTTTCTCTCCCTCAAGTTAATTGGCTCACACTTGGAGCCACCACTCTTTTTTTTTCCTAACTTCTCTACTCCTAAAACTAAAATGTGTCTGCCTCTGTGAACCAGGAGGCACGGGGGCAGACACCTTTGGTCGACACAAAACAAAACATAAATAGTCCCTCAAAACAAAACATATATAGTTTGTAGTGGTTCACGGGGGCCAGACACTATTTGGTTCGAGGGACAGGTAGTCCGCTATCCTTATATGTTTTGTCACAGGATATTTGGTTTGAGGGACCATCTGTCAGGAAATATGTTGTTGGGGCAGACACCTTTGGTCGACCACTAACATGATGGCGTTAGGAACTACGTTGTCGATGTAACGTTTGGCGCCAATTTACAAAGTTATTACACTATAATAAGCATTTTACAAGTTGTTGGACCAATTTGTACCCATCCGTAAAGTTAGAGTTGTTTTACGATGCTTGAGGAGGTACCTACCTGTACCTGAAAGTACCTGATGTTTTGAGTAAAAAATTAAATTAAATTAATGGTTGGTCCCACTATTTTTAATACCTGGTCCCATGAATTTGGTATATCTTGGTGCTCTATTTAGATACCTCTAGGTACTCACTTAGTTTTCACCGTCCAATTTCTCGGACAGATGACTCTAATTAATTCCAAGCATTTTAAAGTTCATCGTAAAATTATTGTACTAAATTAAGTATTTTAGAAGTTATTAGACCAATTTGCACTCACCCATGCCAAATTATTGTACGGTGGGTGTAATTTACTTAACAAATAATATCATTGCTTGACATTTCAGAGTACTTTATTTCCTGTTGTTTTTATCTTAACGAACAGGTCAGAGCAGGAGTGCTACATAGCAAGAATCAAAAGTGACCAAAAACAAACATTTTGAACCACGATACAATGGCAGAGCAGAGCGAGAAAGAGCAAAAGATTAATGAATTAAATGGCGGCAGATATATATATATATATTTACGTACCTGAGTAAAGGTGCCTCGAACCCTGAGGAAATCGAATCAAAACGGGTAGAAAATCTCTTGTCAAAACGTACGTCCAAATTCCAAAATGACTGCAAACTGCAAAGTGTAGCAAATGTTGGTTTCACCAACCATAGACATCCGAGGCGAGGACGATGGCGCTTCTTGAGCTCGCGGCGCCCGTGACGTAGGCCCTGAAGCCTCCTGGGATGTCGTTGACGACCACGCCGGCCTCGCCGCCGCGCAGAGACATATCCGGTGGGTTGTCAAGGCACTGCGAGTGTTTCGCCTGAGCTGTCACCGCCGTCGCAGCAAGGACGACGACGAGGCAGAGGAGAAACTGCACTGAAGCCGCCATGGTGCTGGGAACGGAAGCTCTGGGGCGCTCTCCTGCGTCGCGTGTACCTATATAACTTTTTGGACCGAAGCGAAGTGGTGCTGTGTTTTCTCTCAGGAGCGCACGGTTTAGTCCCACCTCAAAAACACAACCAAGCACGGTCGTGTGAGCCGCCTATATATATATATGTAAGCCCTATGTAGACGGTAGGGTAAGACTAAGACACATAAGACATTTTAGATGAGACATGTATCATCCCTACTGGTAAACTCTCCTCAATAGTGATTGTCTTTCATGGTTTTTTTTCGTAAAGGTTTTTCCACGTTAAATCATGTCTCGTGTTCGATCTTGTTTTTCGCATTATTTGCTAACAAGTGGTATTAGAGCATGGTACGAGATCACGTGAAAAAATTAATTAGGGTTTCGTCCTGTTTATTGCACGCCGTCAGCCGGATCAATCTGCGATTGGCTACCTCGTGCAAGACTCGTTGACGTAGAGTTTAAGACGGAATCTGATTCCGTATTTGCCAGAGGCTGTAGAGCAATCCACGAGAAGCTACCCGAAGGTTTTCTCAGCTTTGATGAACGTACACGGAGTTGTACACAAGGCTGCAGGTTATTGGTAGGTTTACACAGTAACATACCAAGATTATTACTGCAGATTATTTTCTTCTGGTTATTTCTTTCATATGGCTTCTTTGATATATGATATGATTTCCGCTGCTGAAACATATTGAGATTTTAAGGAGATATTGAGATTATTCTTGGATCACTTTGAGTTAATTTTTCTTGATGTTTTGACAACATCGTTCATGTCACCCTAGTGGTTTCTTTTACTCCCATGGAGTTCGTTAATTTAAAGTAAATGTTTTGCTCTGAATTGAGTTCGAGTTGCAGGATTTCAAGTGCAACAGAGGAGGTTTGTTTGACTAGATACGATAGGGTTTTGTATTACGGGAGCAGTACGTTTATTGCTGCATTTGCTCATGTTGAGGGGTTTAGTTCAAAGGTTTAACTCCGTTGGTTGCACATCGATGCCTACATCTGAACCGTGTTTGAATGGAGCAGTAATTGACCATGTCATGGAATTTAGTTTCTTCTACACTTGGTAAGTTTATGTTACGTGATGGATATACGTGCTAGTTGCTCTTGCAAGAGTGTTGCTTTGCAAGAACATCTCCAAGAGACTCTGTATTGTGTTAGCTAAATATGGAGATTATAGCCCATTTGTAAAAATAGAAAGTCATCTAATTCAATGGGGTAATCCAACAAATTTTGTAAAGATGGCTAGTGAGGTAGGCTAATTAAAAATGGCTGGCGAATGAGGTGGGATAGAGAGCCACTAAATTTGAAGAGTCATTTACAGAGTCTGTTGGAAACGTTTTTTCTCTAACAATAGCTAAATTTAACTTTAGAAAACCATTTAGCTAGTCTCTTGGAGATGCTCTCATGGATACTTAAAAAGAGCCGCGATATAGCGACATAGCAAGATAATATAAAACATCATAGGTCAATTAAATAATAATAATAATATGTTTATCTACAACGGCCGACCATGGCCATGCCAAGCCACCGGCGGCCACCGGCGGCCACAACCAAGCCACGACTGGCCAGGCCGAGCCACTGGCGGCCAGGCCATGGTCGGGCCTGGCCAAGACACGACCTGGCCAGGGGTGCGTACGGGCGGTTGCAAATGGCGCGGGCCAACGGGCGGGCGCGCACGGGCGCGGGCATGAGCGGGCGACCATGGCCACAGACGTCGGTGGCGCAGGCAGGCGGTTGCGCGCGGCGCCAGTGGGCAGGCGGGCGCGTACGGGTGGTTGCGCAGCGCCGGCGGGGCGAAAAGGGCGCGGATGAGAGTACCTGCCGTCGGCCGTTGGTGAGATCCGGCAGCCTGGCGGCGTACGAGAAAGCGAGAAAAATGCCAGGGACTTAGGAAAATTCCACACGCCCCCTCTTATTGCAGTATTTGTGCAGGCGGGTCACTTAACGACCCGCCAGCACAAATATTTATTCCTGACAGGTGGTTAAGTGACCCGTCAGCACAAATGTTCAGTGCTGGCGGGTTACATTAGCACCCGCCAGCACTCAATATTTGTGCTGGCGGGTTGCTTAACCACTCGCTAGCAAAAATAATTTTCAAACACTTCAAATAATTCATAAAAATAGGAAATGAATTCATTTTTTGATACACTCGTGCAATACAACATATATTAAGTACATTGATAGTAGAAAATAGGTTTAGTGGCATATCAGTTCAACAATGCTATATATGTGTGAATTTGAAAGTATGGCTTGAGAAATAGTAAACAATGTCTTAGATGTATAGGTTTGTGAAACATATCATTAATATTTCAATCTCTTTGGTAGAATTATTGGTTCAAATAATGTACATTTCAACCTCTTAGATGTATAGATAACGTTTTTAAGATAATTACAATTAATGTACATTTTATTGCTAAACTATGATTTTTAGTAAAGATATAACCATTTTTTAGACATGGTTCAAATACCCCTCCGATAATACAAATATTATATAAATACCAAACTATACAAAAACATGAATACATTTACACTATACATTGGGTCCCTATTATTAGCAAAAGGAAATAATTTCGGAAAAAAGCACTACTGTACACTATGTATTATTATTATATACAAAATAATGCACTACTATACACTACACACTAAATCTTACGTAAAAATTATTATGTAAATACAAATCAAGTAAAAAAATGCACTACAGTACACTACACATTAGGGCCCTTTTAGTAGCTTAAGGAAATTATTTCGCAAAATAAAAAAAAATGTACCCTCACTCGAATCCGGGTCGTTCTACATGGGCCTAAACAAAACTAACTAACCGGTCAGCCTTATGGAATAGTTGATTGACCACAGCCACTCACATTATTTGAAATATTAGAGGGTTTGTGTACAAATGCCGTATATAAATGCGCACGACCGGGTCAAATTTTCCCCTTCCTGCCGTCGCCGCCGCCGCCGCCGTGTCGGCCGCCAGCAGCGCCGCTCGTGCTACCCGCCGCCAACGCCGCCCTTCGCCGCTGCCACGTTGCCGCCCGCACGCGCTGCCAAGCGGCGCCAGCACTGTCACCACTCCGTCCCGACCCGGCTCTCCGTCGCCCGCCCCGCACCACACTGTCGCCGCGCGTCTGCTTGTCGCCATCTCCGGCGCTCTCCGTCCCCGGCACCTCTCCGTCATCTCCCCGCCCCGGCTGCGTCGTCGTCGCCCTGGCAGTGCCTCATCGGCCCGCGCCGCAACTCCCCCGGCCACCTCCCGCCCCTCCCGCGCAGGCCGCGCTATCTCGCGCCTCGCCCCTCCCCGCCCCGGCCGTGCCTCTCTGTTCGGTGTTTTTTTTACGTGAATATTTGTGTGAATATTGAGTTCTTAATGAATATTTATTATACTCCCTCCATACTAGTAAAGAATGATGTTTAGGACAACGACACGGTCTCCAAAACGTAACTTTGACTTCTTATTCTTACAAAAATATTTATTAAAAAATAATATATATATATGCTTTTATAAAAATATTTTTTAAGACAAATCTATTCATATGGTTTTTACATTTTCAAACTCAATGGTTTAAAAGTTATTCATGATTTATATTCCCAATGTTTGACTAAAATCTTGTCCAAAACATCATTCTTTACCAATACAGAGGGATTAACTGAATATTGATACATCAAAATTTTAAAATTTGTATGCTAATATTGATATTGAAAAATTGTAACTTTTTTATATGAATATTGACATGTAGAAATTGTAAAAGTATAATTATATGAATATTTATGTGAATATTGATTAATGAAAATTATAAAATTTGTATGCTAATATTGATATTGGAAAATTGAAACATTTTTATACAAATATTAAGATGTCAAAATTGTAAAATTCTCCCTGCCCCGGCCGCGCCTCGTATTTTCCTCGGTGATTGTTTTTTCAATTTTGTTATATGTTTTTGGAATTTTTTATTTTTTTGTAAATGTTATGATTTGTTCAGATAGTTTTTAGTAAATGGTATAGTTGATATGAAAATATTATAATTTACATAATTTATTAGGAAAATAATACTGAGACAACGCCAGTGAGCTAGTCGTGGTGGACACTCCTTGGACAATGTATTGCCGGAACTTCCCCTGCCACCACCACGACACCGCCACCAAACCATCCTGGGCCGGTATTCGACGGCCTCAATTTCATTCCTATCAAGGCTAACAACTGTCATAGTCAGGTACGATATTCATATATTTAATACTTGTAAGACTATAATTATATATTGATTATTATGCCATAGTGATGATATTTTCTTAATATAGATGTAAAACAGGCTATTGATGCAATGCAATGGTTCAAAGATGTAGTAACTCACATTAGTGGCTCCCATCCTATGGTGGTGAGAGTGAACACTGACGTACACCATGGGCGTTATGTGGTTTCTCTTTCACTCAAAGAACGTGCATTGTGCGACCCGAATCCTAGTGATACGATTATTTTTCACGTCCAACCAGCCCATACCCGCAAGAATATGTTCCTGCACGAGATGCCATGAGGAAGGCACTGCAAGGAATGGAAACGCATAGAGACATGTTATCCCAGACTATAGTTTCTTCAAGATCAAAGCTCTCGAGCACAATGAGCCAGACTTCACACAAGTTTCAAAAAGGATTTGCATCCTCTTGAATCGGTTTATGTAAGTTACTATACCTTTGATTTTTTATTCCAAATTATGTCTTTTTTACAAAATGTCAATTGTACTATTATATGTTTCTACATATGTCTCGTGTATATATAGGACACCCTAAATTTTGGATTCCTACACACAAAGTATGGTTTGGAAGAAGTGTTGCGTCAGATTTTGCCGCCATATGCAAGTTGAGTACAATGTGGTTTTCAATCATTAGTAACCTTGAAGTCAAGACATGGCCCGTTGACAATATACGGTGGGACTTTATATGCACCGTATAAGGCAAATGATAGTGCATTAATTATACGCACTATACTATGTGGACAAATATCTAGGGATTGACATTTTGGATATAAATTATTCTATCTACCTTGCGAGGCTTCATAACTTAGAACCTTAGTACAACTTTGATCATGTAAGACCTTAGTACCTTATGTGTGTTATCAGAATGATATTGTAAGACCTTAATAATATCTGTGATGATGTAAGACTTCAATAATATGTGTGATGTTGTAAGACTCTATAATGTTTGTTTTATTTTGAATAAATTATATGAAGTTTTGGGTTTACAAATAAAAAACGAGCCCTAGCCAGCACGGTCGGCCACGGCGAGGCCACGGCCGGCCAGGCCGCGGCCATCTGTGCTGGTGGCCGTGTTCATCTGTGCTGGCGGGCGTCCAGCCGATGGCACAGATCTAGCACCCGCCAGCACAAATGTTTATTTGTGCTTTGCTGGCGGTTGACCACCAGTACAAATCATTTTTGTACTAGTGTTGCATTCATGCTACTCTACATCATGTTATGTTTGAAAAATGAATTTAATTTTAAAGTGCGATTAAACCCATTTTAATTCGATATTGTTGTCAATCCCAATCACTCTTTAACCCAAAATTTAAATAATCTCTCCTAGTACTTTCTACCGCATGGGCCACTTCTTTTTCTATTCCTGGTATATGTTGCACTTGCCGAGAGCTTGTTACACCTTGATCTCTCTAATTAGTTTTCCATGGACTATTTCCTTTGTTTTACTAATAAATGTTCCTATGGCCCTTTCTGTAAACACGTTTACCAATCAAGCATACAACAGGCCAAGCTATCTCATCTCCTGTCTCTTTTGTATTATGCATGAGCATTCAATAGTACTACTAAAATTTCCAGCTCATCACCTCGGTTGATAGTTGAAGGACGAAAATGGCTATTCTGCCTTCTCTAAACTAGTGCACTATTTCCCTTTAACCTAATCTAATCTGGTTTTGATGATATGGTGGTGGTTTTGCTAAATAATCGAGCTGCACGGGCTATCCAACATGGAAATGTGGTTTTGCTAGCTGTCTGTAAGTGAACACATCTAGAAAGTACAACTAAATGGAATAATAAGTGGGGAGAAGGACCACGGTGCACTGTTATCCTTGGTGAGCTCCCCAAGCACCTGAGTACCTAATCAGTGGGGAGAAGGACCACGGTGCAGTGTTATCCTTCGCGAGCTACCCAAGCACCTGAGTACCTATTGAAAGGTCTGTTGATGTCACCAAGAGAGGGGGAGGAGGTGAATAGGTGTTCCTAAAATTCAAACTAAAATAACGAATAAAATGTCCAGGACTGCCTCAACTGATTGAACTGGGCCCAGCTGGACTAGGTCGGTTCAGCCGGCCTGAACTCAGTTCAGCCGGGTCCATGGATAAATATTTGAATTAAACTCGTGAAACAACCAATAAACTTGAATCCATGGGTTACCACGGCCTTAGGCCTTCTCCAACGGGCGTCGATGTCGCCTGCCGACATCAAATTTCAACCTGCGCTGCAGATGGGGTAAGGCGCCACGGCCGGTGGACCTCGGCCCTGCGGCGGCCAGGGCGAGACGGCGGAGCTCTCCAGCGCCATGGCTGGCAGAGCTCGTTCGCGCCATGGTTGGGGCGTGGCCGGTTGAGCTAGCACCGTAGCGCGGCCAATGGAGTGCGCCAGCGCCGTGGGGAGGGGCTATCGTCGGCAATGGACGAGCTTGAGGATCCGTAAGGCAAGCGAAACCAGCGGCGACGCGGGGAAGCATGGAAGCAGGTGGGTGGAAAAATCCGGTGGGAGGCAGTTGGCTGACGTGGCCAATTTTAGGCTAGGATCTATTTTAGCTGGTTGGATTGGCATATTTGCATATAGGAGAGAGAAATTTAGGTCATAGCCTAAAAAATTTAGGTATAGCAAACCATATAGGTATGCTACTGGAGCTAGTTTTGTTAGATTTTAGGTATTGTGGCAGTTTTTAGGTATAGCAATCAATTTTACCAATGCTACTGGAGATGCTCTTAGGCCTTCTCCAACGGGCGTCGACGTCGCCTGCCGACATCAAATTTCATCTGAGCTGGAGGGCAAGAAAATGAAGATGAAAAAAGGGCAAGCTAGTGAATATTCCATCGCTTGTCTCGCTCGCAAATCGAGGGGCCCTGCGAGTCCACACGCGAGAATCGAGGACATAGAACTCCTGCGAAGTGGCGAAGCAGAGCACTGGTGGTCGAGAGCATGGGGCCCACATTGGAGTGGGCCACGTGCCACAACGGAGCTAGGGGAAGCGCGTTTGTGATCGGCGGCAGAGCATGCCACACGCTGCATCAGAGTCGGAGGCGTGGCCAGTGGCTTAGATAGCATGGCTGGTGGCTGGCCCGAGGCTAAGTGTTTTGGGCCCGTGGCACTTCGCAAAGAGCTAGTTTGCCGAGTACCACCGGGCCAAAACACTCGGCAAAGCCTCGTCCTAGCCACGGCCGACCAGAGTTTGTGGAGGTGCTCACCTACGCGGGAGGTGGAGGACGATGGCTGGAATTTCAGCCCATGACGGAAGCGACAGCCGGTGGCGAGGGCTTCACGGGGGTGCTCTGAGGAGGACATCACCATGATGGACATACACGAGCCGGACTCATCTTCAAGCTACAAGTCATCACCATGTTGGACAACGTCTTCGGTTCGGATTCATCTGACATGTCTGCAACTAAACTGCAATATCTCCCTCATACGACGTCCAATCAAGGCGTTCTTAGATACGTTGGAATCGTGACGACGAGGCGCTTCTTTTGGTTCTGGTCCTATCTCTAGAAGACTCGTGGATCATTATGTGTAACCATGAAAAGGTGTTGTGTCACCTGTTTTAGGCCTTTTCAGGCTTTGTATCGTGTCGGCCCTTCGGCCCATGTTGTGGGCGCCCCCCCTGGCGGCCCCCAACCCTAGGTCGCCCCTAGGTTAACAAATCTAGTAGACACCGTCATTTAAACTTGGGTTTTTCTTAGATTATTCTGTCAAGAACAGTTTCACCGTCATCGGTTTGTAGAACCCCAACTTTCATGCTTAATCATTCATCTTCAGTGTCACTTCATATTGAGAGCAGCGTTCTTTTGTGTTCTTACTTGTGTTCTTCATTTTGCAGGCAGGGATTAGCCTTCTTGGCGAGGTTAACCGGGTTGTGACATGGTTGATAACATGGTGCTAAAATTGCAGGATTCGAGTTTGTTGACTTGAAACCGGATCGGTGTGTTGCGCTCTTCCCAAAATGAGTTACCCTTCACCTAACGGAAGATCGGGTCACCCTAGTTCCCATCAAGTGGTAATCAGAGACTCAGATATTACCATCGGGCTTACCCTAGATTAGTTTTGTGTCTTCGTCCTATAGTCCAGAAAATTGCCCTACAAAAATATTTGTTTCATCGTATTCCGCTGTCCTAGTACCCCTTTTATCCTTTGCAATTTCGTTTCAGATTCGCTTTGTTGAGTTTGTGTTCGTGGTCGAGTCTTGTTGCAGTGTTTAGGTATGTTCGTGCCATAGTTCAATCGCTCGTTGTTGTACTTTGTTTGTTTCAGCTGCTATCCCATCCACCATAGCCATACAACAAGTCAAGCCACCACATTACTTGACTTGCCCCGCTAGCCGCCTTGTGTGACCTCTCGCTGCGCCAGCCCTAGCTAGGTTGCAAGCCGCTTCGATCACTTTTGCATCGCTTACTTGCTCCTTGATTCATCATTAGGCGAATACCTATTGTTGCATACCAGGGAGGATTTGTACCCTTTGTTTTCGTTGCTAAGAGGCTTTACTTAGCCATGATCAGATAGGGAAGCTTTGCCCTAGCCGCCGTCGTGTTTCTGTCGAGTTGTGTTGTAATGACCCAATTTAAGCATTACATCATGAGCATCATTGGTTACCATTATTATAATTCATAAGCTATGTTTGAATATTTTTTAATATAATTTTGAATTATTGAATAAAATAGAAACACAGGCATTGTGAAGCAACTTTCATTTTTACATAGGACAATGGTTGTAACTTCAACTATTAAAATACTAGTTTTCAAAAGAAGAATTTAGGTGATTTTTCCTGGATTTTTAGAAGCCATCTTGACGTCAAACAACTTGCTTGAAAGTCTAAAAATAGTGTTTCAGGAAGAATTTTTATTTCAAATCTAGAGTGCCTATTATGTCAGTTTTACATAAAATGGATTCATCTTGATGTATAGTAGTTCCTATGAAAATTTTAGAATTTTTAGAGCTCTCTAGATCACTTTTCTGAATTTTTCGGTTTCACCAGACTGTCCGACACAACCCACGGACTGTGCAACACCTACCTACGGACTGTCCGCCCCCTTCATACGGACTATATGACCCCTAGAACGCTAGAAAACGCTTCTATGTGCTTTGGGTCAATTTTACGGACTGTCCGACGTCCCCCTCAGACTGTCCGACACCCTCCCGGCGGAATAAAAACCCCCGACCCTTCTGTTCTTTTCTCTCTCCCGTACTTTTTCTCTCTCCCTTTTTTTTCCCGAGGCAAGCCACTCCGCCCCTCATCGCCTCCGCCCTGATGCTGGCCAGCGGGAGGCGCCCAGCCACGGCCCTAGGGCGAGCTACTCTTCCTCCCCACGACGACCTCGACTCCATCCCCACCCTCACAAGAAGCAAGCAGTTCATGGTGTTCTTCTTCCCCAACTCCGGTGAAAAAAGTTAAATGTCAATCTCCTCCCTCACCGCTCTACTCCAACTTGTGGCACTCTGAATCATCCTTTCCCATCTGAGCTTCCCCCATAGTTCCCCCCTCCTCTCCCATGCTCCATTAGCCTAGCCATGGTCCCCTACCTCCATTAAACTCCATTGAAGCTGTAGGTCAATAAAAAACCTCGTGCATGTCGAAGCTTAGCCCTAAGACCAAATCTCCATCACCCATATAAGCTTTAGATTCAATTCCTGTCGCGATTGGGCACTCGAATCATTGGGAACACATTGTTGGGCACTTGACGAGTTATTTACGGTAATGCCACCTGCCCTATTTTTCATGACTATGTGAAATAGTTAATTGCTCTAATGCTTTTGTTGACTATTGTGATGTGTTGTGCATATATGATGCAAATCATTTTCTCTTATTTTGTGCATCTCATACATATATGCCTTATGAAATAATTATTGATAATATTTGAACTACATTGATAAGTATAATTTGTTAGGTATATGATTGATTCTTTCAAGAATTGTGAAATAAATTATGCTAGCCTCTTTATGGTAGATAATGACTAGTAGAACTATTTGTTTGCATGATTTAGTTATAAATTGTTGTTATTTTCAATATATTGCTTTGAGCCGCTTAACTTGTTGCATTCATAATAAATTCACCTAAGATCCTATAGTCATGAACCTAATTTTGATTAGTCTTGTATAGCCTATCTAAAATTAATGGAGACTATTATATGATTGTAAATTAGTGCATTTGATTGTTATACTTGGTTGTATCTAGTTGAATTGGTCATTCATAATAATTTAACATGAGCCTCTAAAATTGTGGAACTAATTTTAGTAGCTTTGTTCTACTATTAAAATTTGATAACACTTATGAAATGGATATGTTATGAGTTTATTTGCCATATCATGATTAAAATCTTGTAAACCTGCCGTGGTCAATTTAATTGTGAGGTTAACATTATGAGTCCAACTATTCCATCTTTTAAGAAATATGTGCTATGTTGTTTAATATTTATAGGTCACATGAAATGGTGGAAGGAAGGATATAGCTTTACTTATTTTATTCTACAGTTAGTTTCATATTGTAAAATATCTAATAAGTCTATTTATCCTTCAATAGTTAAAAGGTTAGTCTCTTTCACTAGTTGTAAATAAATGTTACATGTTCTTCATATTGAAATCTAGCTTAAATAAATTAGAATGATGAGCTTACCTTAATCAAATATAACAAAACTAGCTAGTCTCTAATTTAGATAAAGATGTTATTGATCTCAAGTAAAATGTGATGTTGCTTGCTATCCTAAATTCTTGAATTGTCTAATGTTGATCATACTAGTGTGTTATCTTGCAAGAGTATAATCTATCACCTAATATGGATAATAATAAATAAAATAACTTACATGGTTGATACTTGGTGTTGTGACATGCTTAATTTATTATTAATTTCTATGACAACTAAAAACTAGCTAAACTAATTTGAGTCATTCTCGTGTTACCTTTTGTCTTGTAAGATATGTGAATATGCATGAATAGCTGTGATGGTGCTTTTGCCCTATGTTATGCTTGTGTACTTAATTTCTAACTTTAAATTATTTGCTTGATAACCCTTAATCATGTTAGTTCTTATTTCTATTCAATCACTACACTTCATATGAATATGCATTCATGGCATCATTCTAATTCATGCATTCGCTTAATTATTTAGAGCACAACGTTCCGGATTGACGTGTTGTGGAACACCATATATCAGGCAGGCCCCTATTTACCTCACTCTATTTTCCGAATGATAATGTGATATTACTATTAAATATCTGTGCATGGGCTTAACCCTACTTAGTTCATATGAAATGTGTAAGAACCCACTTTGGCATATTTTTCCCCTAACTCTAGATCAACTTATTCTAGGTAAAAATATGTATGCTTAGCCTTATCGGATTAATTTGCTTAGCATGCTTAGATATCGGTAGAAGTTGGGAGGTGGCTAGGGCACCACCATACCACCCACGAGCTATAGGATGATTGCTTAAGTTTACTAGAATAAGTTGAGAATGGTTAAAAGATGAGCAACTATGAACATGAACGGTGAATCAAAGCAGATAAGGACCATATCTTTGTTGCCGGGTTCTTGAGCACTATTCCGTACAGTCCACATGTCTAAATATGGTAATGACAAGCCAAGTAGCATAAGTTAGACCGGGTATTGGGCGGATTCGGCGCGGGTCAAATGAGGTGTAGTCGGCGGTTCCGTTGCATCTATTTCCTTCGGTCGTTCGTTCAATTCTGGGTGCGGGTATGTGAAAGGTTGATGGCATGAATTAACACTTACCCTTGGTCGTGGGTATGGTCGTTGGTCTTGTGCCTCGTGTGGGAAAAGTGGTACACCCATGCAGGGTATTAATCTATTGCAATAGTCGCGCTCTCGGTCACTGAGCAAGCTCTTGTAACTTCGCGTTCACTGTAGAGTTTTCGAGAAGAGTTTATGAAGATTGAGCTCATGACATATGATCACTTTTATTGTGCAATTGTTTGGATGCTTGATGTAGATTATAGGTGATATTTCTTTTGCTTATTCACTTGATAAATCACACTTGCATTTTATGGTTTAATTGTAAAACTTGACTAGCCTTATGCATCCACCAATTTTTATTACTATGGATAAGTCCTGCAAGCACGCAATGTACTTACGGTGCTGCCGTTAAGTTGTTTTGTAGGTTTCCTTCTTAGGAGCAGTGGCCCTGTTCGTCCCGCCGGAGCCGGCAAAGTGGATGAATGGTGGATATTGCTCTTGTTTATGCAAAGTGGCGTCTTATGGGCAAGGACATCATTGTTGCTTCCTAATTCTTTCTATCTTTCCGCTGCGATTTATCTCTCAATATAGAAGAACATGGTAGGACAACCACAAAGATCAATGCCATATAAGTTATAAAAGGACATCACTTTAATTGGTGAAACACTCATGATTAGTTGTAGTAATAATAATTTAGGATTTTTGTAATATGCTCAACACTTGTAATGAGAAGTTTAAAATTTGCTCTCATACATACCTTGTGATGGTTTCCATGATGTATATACGGTATGTGAGTTGTTCCTGGGCGATGCTCGAGACACATACCGGGGACTACCGGGATTATTTTGCTTAAGCCGGGTTGATCAATGGGTAATAATCTGGTTTAGTCAAAATAATTTGGGTGGTTCCTTACATGTGTCTTCTGAAAAAATAACTTGAGGTACCTTCCATAAAACAGGCATAACTTTTCGCTAGGTGCTCCATTTGGGCTTAATTTTTTACCGCAGTTTTGTGACTCTATTCTAAGGTGGGGCAAACTCCTAGTTACGCCCTATTTGGTTGAGTCAAAAAATTCAAAAAAATCAGGAAGATAATAAAAAAATTCAGTTAAGTTTTTGAGGGTTTTCACAGAAGCTTTCTGATTTTCCCTAGACTACATTGCATCTATGTTTGGTCTGAAAATTTGTGTGGTTCTGATTTTGGTGTTCCTGGTTGTGTGAAAAATATCAAAAAAATAAAAGAAAAAATAAAATGAAAACACCTGTGATTCCTACTGGTGCCTTTTTGACAATCTTAGTACAACAATTACAGAACTGCCATTTTGAGCTTTATCCATCGTTTCTTGTTGTAGCTTGTTGTGCTACGCCTAAGACATGTCTGATCCAGCATTTATGACTTGTACTTTGGATATTTATTGAACTTTGCTATTCTGTATTCGTTATTAGCTACTCCTTGCTACATATTTTGCCTTCCTAAAGCTCCACAAACTATACTTTAGATCAGTGCAGCGAAGACCCTTGCAATCTTGGTACTACCTCCTCATAGGTTTCATAAACCAGCCACCGGTTGCACCGTCCACTGCCTGCATTGGTAAGAACTTGGTAAGACGTGTGTGAGGGTGTGGTTCTACCAAGCCAACCACATAGTTGTAGGGTCTTTTTTATCACTCACCATGTCAGACGACATTCCTGTTTTGTCTGTCACTAGCAGGAGGTAACGAAGGAGCTAAAGGATCTTTTCATGAAGGAGTTGAGCAAGCTAACGACGGAAGTCAAGGCTGTGTGTCATACAGTTGAGGGTGTGGACAAGCGAGTCTCCACACTGACAACACGGGTTCA
The DNA here is from genome assembly GCA_033239725.1 of Echinochloa phyllopogon. Classification (NCBI taxonomy): domain Eukaryota; kingdom Viridiplantae; phylum Streptophyta; class Magnoliopsida; order Poales; family Poaceae; genus Echinochloa; species Echinochloa phyllopogon. The sequence goes on along the minus strand of BTCW01000015.1, from coordinate 11,797,353 downwards.
ACAACTCGAGTCCAACCCACCCAAGCCGAAAGAAGAGGATGCCTATGATGAAGATTACCTAGATGATGATGACGATGTTATCTTTGGGTCTGATGGCGAGCCTGATCTCACCAAGACCAGAGCCGAGAAGTTACGTCATCGCCGTCTTCGCAAAAATACAACAGGTATGGGAGGTAACAGGAGCAGACGCCATCAAGGTAATGATGATCCTTACGTCAAAGTTAAATTTACTATACCATCTTTTATGGGCGTTATGATGCGGAGGAATATCTAGACTAGGAGATGACAGTAGAACAAAAATTTGCTTCCCACCTTGTTCCTAATCAACATAAGGTTAGACAAGCCACTAGTGAATTTAATGATTTTCCTATAATCTGGCAGCACGAATGTGCTTCTTTAAACATGCAACCTACGTCATGGAGTGCTATTAAACTTGCAATGCGTGATCGTTTTGTTCCTGTCTCTTATAAGCGTGATTTGCACAAGAAGTTGCAACGTTTAGAGCAGGGAAATATGTCTGATCAGGAATATTTTGCCGAGCTACAAAAGGGTATGGTTCGTTGTGGGGTAGTAGAGGATCCTGAGGATAAAGTATGTCGTTTTTATGGTGGTTTGACTATAAAGATTTTACTACCACCAACCAGTTATTCCAGCTTGCTATGCTTGCAGAAAAAGAATTGCATGGATCAACCAAGACCTTCACGCCACCAACAAGTACACGTGGGACGCCACCATCGAGTACACATTCAACACCATCTGCGCCGGCACCAGCTTCTGAGGTACGCAATATGTCTAATGTGGAGGCCCAACAGAACAAGAAACCAACTCCCATTGACAAGAGCTCGTCGAGTAAGTCTGCAAGCATCGTGTGCCACCGCTGCAAGGGCATACGACATGTCATGATGGATTGTCCAAGTGTTCGTGCTTTCATCGCTACACCCGATGGTACTAGATATGTAAGTGCTAGTGATGTTGAAGATGATTTAGTTCTTGCGACTAACGATGTTGCAGATTCGGAGGACGATGAGGGTGAGGCAATTGACTCGGTTGCCGCATCAGCGGGATTCCGTAACTTGGTTCTTGTGCAGCGTATGTTGAGTTCATAGGTGGAACGTGAGGACGCGGAGAAGATCCAGTGCAAGAATTTATTTCACATGTTCCTCATCGTCAAGGATTGTTGTGTGCTCACCATAATTAATAGTGGAAGTTGCAACAACTTGGTGAGTTCAGATTTGGTAGAGAGGCTTAACTTGCCAACATGCCTAATTTCAAATCCCTACTGCTTAGAATGGTTGAACAGTAGTGGTCATGCTAAGGTAACAAGATCAACACGTAAACATTTTTCTGTTGGTTCTTATCATGATTATGCTGATTTTGATGTTGTACCAATGCAAGCATCATCTCTTTGTTGGATAGACCATGGGAATTGGATAGTGATGTTGCACACCATGGAAGAACTAATACATATACTTTCATGCATAACTACAAGAAAATTACTTTGCTTCCTTTATCACCTGCTGATATTAGGAAACATTTTCAAGAGCCTGCTGAAAGAGATAAAACTAAAACTACTAGTGTTGCATCTTCTGATGATAAACAAAAAGGGATTAAATTAAAAGGAGTTGCTTTTATTGCTACTACATCTGCTGTTGTTGCATTATGTGATAACTCTGATGCTCCTTGTTATACTATGCTTGGTCGAGATATGTGACTTGCTACAAAAACTTTCCAGTCTTGTACTTTGCATTCCCCTGCTACTAACCTTTTGCAGGAGCTTGATGATAGGATAGAGTCGAGGACGACTCCAATTCAAGAAGGGGAGGATGATTAGGACATCACCACGATGGACATACACGAGCCGGATTCATCTTCAAGCTACAAGTCGTCGCCATGTTGGACAACGTCTTCGGTTCGGATTCAGCTGACATGTCCACAAATAAACTGCAATATCCCCCTCATACGCCATCCAATCAAGGCGTTCTTGAATGCGTTGGAACCGTGACACGAGACGCTTCTTTTGGTTTTTGTCCTAACTCTACAAGACCCGTGGATAATTCTGTGTGACCAAGAAAAAGTGCCATGTCACCTGTTTTAGATCTTTTCAGGCTTTGTATCGTGTCGGGCCTTCGGCCCATGTTGTGGGCGCCCCCTGATGCGCCCACAACCCTAGCCCGCCCCTAGGTTAATAAATCTAGGAGCCGCTGTCGTTTAGACTTGGGTTTTGCTTAGATTATTCTGTCAAAAACAATTTTATCGTTATCGGTTTGTAGAACCCCAACTTTCATGCTTAATCATTCATCTACAGTGTCACTTCATATTGAGAGCCGCGTTCTTTCGAGTTCTTGCTTGTGTTATTCGTTTCGCAGGCAGGGATTAACCTTCTTGGCGAGGTCAACCGGGTTGTGACATGGTTGATAACGTGGTGCTAAGATTGTAGGATTCGAGTTTGCTGACTTGAAGCCAGATCGGTGCGTTGCGCTCCGCCCAAAACGAGTTACCCTTCACCTAACGGAAGATCGGGCCACCCTAGTTCCCATCACACTCTCCTCTGGCAGTACCACGACGATGCGAAGCAGGTGCAGAGGTGCGGCACGTTGCATAGATCATCGTGGTGGCCTCCGTTTGCTCCAAGTGCAATGGGGCTCGGCGAATCGAGCCTATGGCGCTCGGTCCCGCCGAGCTCAGTGGCGGTGGTGATGCGCGAGCTAGCGAGGAGGGGAGGTTAGGCGGTGGCAGGAGGTAGGATGCATGCGGAGGCCAACGGCGTTGCCCTTTGTAGGGACACGGGCCCGTGGTCTGCATGGCGCGCACGCCAAGGGTCGGTGGCGGCGCATTGGCGCGCACGGCAAGGCGGCAACGAAGAACACCACCGCGGCTGGGCCGTGATGGGCCCGAGAAGAGGACGAGGCCCACTAGTAGGAGGAAGTGTGAGATTAGAGAGCAGGCCGGATTGTGGTGTTGGGTCAGTTAGGCTGGTGAGATTCGGCCTAGCAAGGATTAAGGGTTTTCTTCTTTTTATTTTTAGAATATTATTTTCCGTACAAAGATAATTCTATAATATTCAAGTTAAATCAATTAAGGCACAAAAAATACTCTATAAACTCCAAAAATCTCCAAAAAAATTCCAGAGATAGAGTTGTACATGAGGGACCCAAACCCAAATAATGTATTTGGAGCTCATGAAAAGAATTTTAGCATACTCCAAAAATTTGAATTCGCTAGAGACATAGGAATAAATTCTAGAAAAATCTAGAAAATTTCCAAGGCTTCTTAACGCATTTTTAAGTCACACAACATTATTGCCTAAGTTGTTTTAATTTAATTTTGAAAATAATTTTTTCCTACACCAAAATTCCTTGTTAATTGAGAAAATTATTGTATTAATTATGCTTACTATTTACATCCGAAAATTCAGAAATTTTAGGGTGTGACAGTATCTATAGAATGATGAAATTGATTCAGATAACATGACTCTCAAGGTTTACAATCTGGGGTTCAATAGTGATCAAGTTGACAAGGACATAACACAATTCATTTACACCCTTCTTTCACCGCATGGCTGGTGTGCAAGTTTACAATCTGGATTGTCCGAAACTATTATTCTTATATTTATTCATTTGAAACAAACTGTGTACAGAGTACGCATGCCTTCACTTCCAAGTATTTGTGGAACCAGCCGAGCATGTAAGCAAGAGCTGTTTCAGCGCTTTTGACAGCGATTGGGTCGGTGGTATTATATCTGCAAGCAAATCCATGGCCAACTCCAGGGAAGATCTTGACAAAGTAGGGGATCTGCAAGAGGACAAGTTCATGCATTTGTGATACTAACAAGAAAGAGCTCTTTTACGTTACCTTATACCACTGATTTAAAGGACCAGTATATAAACATCCAATGGTTAAGAATAATTGTATACTAGTATAACGTTCACCAGTGGTATAGGTAGTATATGGTGAGTAGTATAGCTAGTATAAGGGTATAATTAGAAAAAATCTAAATGACATCACCGTAATTTAGACATATTTTAATTATTTTCATTGGATTATTCGTCTCAGGCTGGCAGGCAAGGCGAGTCAGCAGGATGGGTCTCGGGCCGGCAATGCGCGCCGCCGCCAATAATGATGAGAATAATGTTTAGTTAATATATTTAGGTATAAATTACTATATTACCCGTTCTTTATATCATATACCACCAGTCAGTGGTATAAGGTACCGTAAAAGAGCTCAACAAGCAAAGTTCATACATCGGTAATCAGTGCGACTGAAACCAGTAGGAACTCACATCCATTCTGTCATGCAAGATATGCTCAAACCGATGCACTTGCTCCGGTGGTGTGGTTGTGTCATTCTGAGCTCCAAGGATCTCAATTGGCCATTTGACCTCTGGGTTTCAGATGAACATTGTTACCATAAGAACATATGGCTGGTCAGGCAATGTATGACCCAAATCATGTATATCAAACGCTGCAATGTAACTCTGTAAAATAAGCACACCTTTCATATCATCATCAGTCATTAATGATGGGTGAGAAAGGACGACGACTTCTATCTCTTCAGTTTTTGCCACCTCTGCAGCAAATTTTCCTGCAAATTAAGAAGCAACAATGTAATAAGAATTAGATCATTTTATATGTCTCTTTTGAACTAGGATTTTAAAAACTAAATTCTAGCCAGGTGAAGCTTGTGAACTCATAGTCATTGATGGGGATTTCACTCATCACCCCAGCAATAGCCTCCAACCCCAATGGATTTTCCATCCTTCCTTAAAGAAGCCAGGAGTGCCTTGGCATCTTGAGCAGCTGTGACCTGCTAGATTGATCGGAAACTCATATTATTTGTATCTCGTGGTATTCAAGGATTTATTACATTGTGATTTATAACAAGACATGAAAATTGATTATGGCAGTGAACTTGCCGGGTTGTGAGACATGAGCCATTCTTCAAGGGGTATACTTTCGTTGAAAGGATCACCACGGAGTAAATCAGGCATCACAACGTAGTATCCTTCCATGCCAACTTTATCGGCAATTTTTCTGCAATTACACAATGCTCTGGTACTAGCTACCTTTAAACTAGCAAGGGAAGATGGATTTGCATGTCATTTTAATTTCGAAAACAGAACCGAGCATCATTTAACAACTGTATAGAAGTAAATTGGTTTGGTAATGCCTTTTTCTCCTGTTTTGGCCAGGGATTTAGTTACCAGTAACCATTTTAAACTACTGAAAACTTTTGAGGTAAAGTTCATTGCAAATCAAATTTGGCCTATTTTACTGGGTGCTAAATTTTTCTGAGAGACGAAAAAAAAGACCGGATTTTTCTAGTCATTGTTCAGCTAAGCAAGCTGTCATGTCTAATTTGATGATAGATCTCTTTGTACTAGAATTATGAAGGAGTATTCAGCAAAGGTAACATCAACGGTGCGGTGGTGAAGTCGTGGAAACATCAACGAAAGCAGGGTGTGTCTGTCTGTCCTGCACTGCTTTTCGCTGCTGTTGGTCCCCTTGTACACATAGTTGTTGATGTGATGACACAAATTACTAAAAATCAGCAAGCAAAATAAAATTACAGTTTGGACAATATGCCACTTTCGTTTCTTTCTTCTACCTTTCTCTTTTTTTCTCCCTCAAGTTAATTGGCTCACACTTGGAGCCACCACTCTTTTTTTTCCTAACTTCTCTACTACACAATGCTCTGGTACTAGTTATCTTTAAACTAGCAAGGGAAGATGGAGTTGCATGTCATTTTAATTTCGAAAACAGAACCAAGCATCATTTAAGGGCAAGTACATTGGTGCCGTCTCATAGGCGGTCTCATGCAGTGACACGTAATCTTGAGTCGACTTATCAGACAACCTATACAATAGGTTGTTGTTTTGATTGTGTGGTAGTAATACAATATCCCTTAATTTATGGGGAAATAAAAAAATTTATTGGTTGCATGGCAACAAAACTCGTACAATGGTGGGGGAGTTGTCTCATAGTCCTAAATTTTAGCTCATGAGGCAGTTGTTTCGCGAAGCAACAACCTCATTTCTCTCACCTCGCTCTATTTCCTCCACATCATCAAAACTCCTATGTGGCACTGCATGAGACAACCTATAAGACCGCTGACGTGTAGCAATGTACTTGCCCTAACAACTGTACAGAAGTAAATTGGTTTGGTAATACCTTTTTCTTCTGTTTTGGCCAGAGATTTAGTTACCGGTAACCATTTTAAATTACTGGAAACTTTTGAGGTAAAGTTCATTTCAAATCGGATTTGGCCTATTTTACTAGGCGCTAAATTTTTCTGGGAGACGGAAAAAATACCGGATTTTTCTAGTCATTGTTCAGCTAAGCAAGCTGTCATGTCTAATTTGATGATATATCTCTTTGTACTAGAACTATGATGGAGTCTTCAGCAAAGGTAACATCAACGGTGCGGTGGTGAAGTCGCGGGACTCCACCCGGCCATCAGAACGAAAGCAGGGTGTGTCTGTCTGTCCTGCCCTGCTTTTCGCTGATGTTGGTCCCCTTGTACACATAATTGTTGATGTGATGACACAAATTACTAAAAATCAGCAAGCAAAATAATATAACAGTTTGGACAATATGCCACTTTCGTTTCTTTCTTCTACCTTTCTCTCTTTCTCTCCCTCAAGTTAATTGGCTCACACTTGGATCCAACACTCTTTTTTTTCCCTAACTTCTCTACTCCTAAAACTAAAAGGTGTCTGCCCCCTGTGAACCACTACCCCTCCCCCATCTGTCACCCAATTTTCCCTACCCATTTGGTCGACACAAAAGAAAACATAAATAGTCTTTTGAAAATAAGAAAATTGTTCAGTAGATGCTATAAATCTGTAGCAACCCATTTTGCACGGATTTGTTACCAAACTTATTGTAGATTTGAATAACTTATTTCTAAAAAAAATTATTTGAGTTGTCAGGTGAGTTGTGTACCCTCATAATGGGTTTTAAAAATCTTAAAAGTTTTGGGGTAGATAATATAAATAAATAGAAATCCACTGTGTTTGAATAGGTACCCTAGGTATGGTATACTTTATATAAAAATTCTTCCTAAAAAGCTATATTTAAGTTTTCACCAAAGCTTTTAGCCCATAAGATGGCTTCCAAAAATCATGAAACTTTTTGAGATGATATAAAACAATAGAGACTTATTTTGCTTGGATTTGATATCATAAATGTTCCATATTTCAAATAAAAATTTATCTAGAAAAGTTATATTTTTTTGCAAGTTGCTTATACTCGAGAGATTTAAAAATGAAGTAAAATCCACCTAAATTCTTTTTTTGAAAAGCAGTATGTTTAATTAACTAACTCCCAGTATAGGTGCCATGGAGAAATCTAAACTCCTTTACAAAGCACATGGTAAAAATTAAGTTCAAGTGTATTTCGATAAAGCTTAAAATATTTTGAAAGACACAAAAGATGACATGCACATATGCTCTTTGTCATGATTATAAGTTTTTGGCTGTTTCTATGGTAGAAATATTAATTAATTCCCTTATCTGATTTTAGGTTCTTGTAGCTAAAAATGGGAAACTATTTATTCAACTCATAATTCAAAAAAATTTCTTTCAATTATTGTCGCACCAGTGGGGAGATTGGGCTACTACTCTAAAGCTAAGAAATAAAGGTACCAAATCAACCTGTGATATGAAAATTCTGAGAACTATCACCTAGATTGCTACCAAGAACATTTTTATTGCAAGTTGATGCACTTCTATCCAGGCTGCTGCCTCCTCTTGGACACAGACCAAGGTACAAATGACGGGAATCCATGGTAATTTATGGCTATTCCAAGCGTGCTAGGATATCTTAGCCACAACATTGGAAAAACAATGTGTGTGTGGAAAAAGAATGACAGAGATTGCGGTGAACCTAGCTATCATGATACGAACGTGATCCCTTTAATTTGAATTTAGCGCTTGAATTATGTGTTTTGGTGTTTGTTCATGCTTGTTTTGGCTGTGGCATATGCATTTGATGGTTATACATCTCAATGTGGCTCAAAATTAATTTCATGTTTTTTCATGCTCCTCTTAACGTGTTGAATTTTTTTCAGTTCCATGGCAATGCACAGGCATAATAGACATAGTAATTGATACAAAGAGCTGTTTAAACATGTTGTTATGTCACTTCCTGCCAATGAGGATGCCACATGAGGAACAACCACCTTGGAACGGTCTTGAAGGAAAAGTCTATATTTCAACTCTCAGCTATGTGCCTCGAACCCTGAAGAAAATTTATATACCAAAATAACAGAGAAAACAATTGAGTCGATCAGACGAACGCCAAGATGACCATCAAACAAGCTGAGAACTTAAGTTTTGTAATGAAGCGCGCGTGGATGCGGCTAGACCAACCGTAAATGTCGGAGGCGAGCAGGACGACTCGTTTGGAACTGGAAGGCCCGGTGACATAGGCCCTGTTACCCCCTGGAAGGTTGTCAACGACCTCGCCAGCTTCACCGCCGTGCAACGACAGGTCCGGCGGGTTGTCGAGGCACTGCGAGTGCTCATGGGCGGTCGCCGCCGCGACGTGCACCGCGGTGAGGCAGATGAAGAGCACTGCAGCGGAGCTCATGGCGCTGGGACTAGAGGAGGCTATGCACATTGCACAAAGATAGCTAGCTTTTCTCTGATCTGAATTGTTGCATTGCGTTTGTTCATATAGCAGTGTAGCAGACAGCATGACAGGTCAGGGTTGCTTCCACGTCGACGTCCGGCCGCCGGCTTCTTCTTCTTCTACACACGAAAGCCAGCTGAAGGGGAGGTGAAGTAGCGCTCGAACAATTTGAGTGAAATACTCCATGTGCTATATCTTTGATCGATTTACAATGTGGAGGACAAGGAAATCATCTGTCTACCGCTAGGATTTGCAGTTGTTTAAGACGTTTTTCCTTCTTATTATGGTGACGATATCTTTGATGCATAACTCTTGTACTAACACAAGCTTTTAGGCAATGCGTGATCCATGACGCAAGGAATGTGAGCCCTTCGATGGCAAACCTCTTGTTTGTACGACAATAGTACGCCGAAAGATTATAAATGTGTATAACCACGATTGGGATATTAAGAGTGAGTTTGACTATGAGATCATATCCAAAAGGTGCGGAAACTTGTAAATTGTTTATAAGGTTCTTTCTTCGTGTTACATTGACATATTTGTTTCCTTCGATGGTACTCCCTCCGGTCATTAATACATATGACGTTTTTGGACAAGCAAAACAAACTCAAAATCGTCATGTATTAGTAGAGAGATAGTATTAGTTTTCCCTAATGTGATTATTGCTAGTCATGAGATGTACACAATGTTCGTTGATAATTTTTTGTTAGAAAAAAGTCTAAATTGTTGTGTCAACTATAGTCGAAGTGCAAATAACTCTAAACTATTTCTTTTGTTTATTTAACATTCTGGTTCTCTAAAGGCCGGATTACCCATTTTTGTCTTTAAACTATCAACCAAAATTCAATTTCAACTACTAAAATGGTCGATTCAGTCCTTAATCTTTCTCATATAGCTCATTTTCGTCCTTGGGTCCTACACATGTCATACATACCGGCACGCTTTGTAAACAGCCATGCAGCTAGGTTTTGGAAAACACTCCAAGTAACTTTTCTCACCTTAGCAATCCAAACGTTTAGCTAAGAAAACTTGCTATGAACTCCTCCACAAGGATGGGTAATACAAACATCCGGGGCACAACCATACAAGTTGGTTGCTCCACGGTGATGCATAATCTTCTAGGAGCAAGCTCCAAGAGTAACAAATCCGAACACGAAGTTTGAAGGTGCTACCAAAGCTCAAGAGATTGTAATTATGAAGCTCTCAAAAGGCTCTTCTCAAGTTCTCTCACAATCTCCACTACAACAAGTTGCAATCAATGCTCAAGAGTGGACTAGGAGAGGAGGAATAAATGCTAGAAGAGCCTTATCTCACCATCTTAGGTTTGGTGGGGAGGGACGACGAGAGAAGAGGAAGGGGGTGAAAGGGTATATATACTCCCACCCCCAAAATACGACCGTTACAAAGTAACCTTGACGTAACTCGGCTGAACCGACCTCACCGAAACAAACTAGAACAAAGACCCAAACTCGGTTGAGCCAGCTCAAAACTCGAGCCGGGTACATTAGTAACCAACGCGAAGAGGCAGCCGGAGACCACAACTTGGCTGAGCCATGTTAGAACCGGATTAGCCGGCCTCAACGACGCGACATAACACCCCAACCAGTGACTTCAACTCGGCTAAGCCAGGTCTAATTCGGCTGAACCGTCTATTACAAAAAATATGGGTGTGTTTGTACCTATTGTGCGAGTGTGCCTTAGGAAAAGTTAGTGGTCTTTTGGGCTTCGAGACAACTGCAAAACTACATATTGAGATATACTCAATTTCAAAAGTAAAATGCAATTAAGCCTTCACTTGAGATTCAGAAGTTGTCATTCTTTTCAACATAGAAAATTAGGGGTCGCCAATCGTCATGTAGAATACCTGTGACGTCCATATGTCCATATGCTTAGCCAAACTCGTTAGCATTTTAATTAAGCCTTCAAAACACACTTTAAAGAGATAAATTCACTTTCACCTATCTACGCAGTGTTCATGCGCTCTCATGCATGACCACGGGCTGTCGGCCTGTCGCCCTCACCCCCTGGGAAACCAATGTCTGTGGGGTTGTGGCCACACCCATCATCAGTGGTGGGAAACCAATGTCTGCGGGGCTGTGTGTGGATTCGAGAAATTTCATTATTTGGGTCTCAGTACGTGCGTCTTTCAGGATTTGACACCCTGATCCACATGTCATTGACTCAGGATGACCCCACATGTCGGCCCATGCTGCTTTTTCTTTTTTGTTCTGTGGGCTAACATTCTAGATCAGCAGTATCTGCCGCCTCTCCAGGCCACCGCCATTGCATCAATAATAATGCCGCTGCTGCTACCACCAGTCTAGGCATCCGGACATATTAGGTGATTTTTATGTATATGTTTGCTCTTGCTGGTTCCTTCAATTTGCAGCTCCCTCCTCTACGCGCAGTTCTAGGCTATCTCGGCAATAAAAGTCTATCATTTTACTTGAGCATAGTTATGAGTTTCCAGGGGATCGGATGTTGGAGTATAAGGATAAGGATGGGAAGGATCCGGTTGTTATGGTAGTATAGGATTAGTTTTTTATCTTAATGTATAGGCAAGGTTTTTATTTCGGTTTTAAAAAATTTTCTGTACCGGGCGAAATAACCGAAATTCGTTCAAACAATTGGTTGAAGTTCTGATTTTTTAAATAGTTATAACATTTATAAGCTTTCTATAAATGCAGGAATCACAACCGTGTTCATAGCTTAGTGGTTTGTTGATTCTAAGCAGCTCTAGAGGTCCCCAGATTGACTCCCGTGGGTGCGTCATTTATTTTTATTTCCTGATACTACATGGACCCCATATGTCATTGAGAGAAAAAAATGTAAAAGGAACATGAGTCGTGCTTTTATCTCCTTAGTCTACATGGACCCCATATGTCGTTGAGACAAAAAAAAGTAAAAAGAACACGACTCATGCAGGAATCAAAACCAGGACATTTCCTACACAAGAGAGCGTTCAAACCACCGAGCCACAAGAATGCTCATGTTTTAGTGGTGTTATAGAACCTAATATAAGGAAATAAAAATTTAAAGGTAACAAATTTTTAACCAAATTTTGTTTCTTTCGTTCACCAGGGGAAAAGACGAAATTTCACCGAAATTTCTTTGAAATTTGAGCCCTGTGTATAGGATTTCTTAAATATCCAAGCCACTTGTACTTTATATAAACAACCACAATACCGACAATGTATAGTTTGCAATATTTTGATATCCTCACACTAATGTCGTGTTTCAGGCCCCGGCGCATGAGCGTGCAATCTGTGCCGCTGCACAGGCCCCCCATTTTCCAGGGCCCCCAACTTTTTTCTGGTCCAGGAATGGAGCCCAGCAGGCATAGGGCGAGCAGGCCCAGCTCCTGGTGCTCTCGGAGTTCCCTGGCCGCGCCAAACATTCACAGCCATGGTGCCTCGCCTCTCCTCGTCACAAGTGTGCAGCTGCAATCTACGCCTTGTATTCCACTCGACTCGCCGCCCTGCTGCTCGAGACTCCATTCTACATCTTTTGTTAATTATATTCCTCTCTTCTGTTAAATGTATCTTTAAATCCTCTTAATTCTTTTATATAGTATAATTATTTAATTGTCAGTTATGTTCTTTTTATTTTTTTATATATGTGTGTTTATAAATTCCTCTATCATCGTCTAGGGGGTGATTGGTTGTCTGTAGGCAGGTGAACCAGGCTCCGGTGATGCAGCTTGATTGGTTGCCTGATCTAACGAGTAGGTCTGGCTTCGTAGGTGCATATTGCAGCCCGCAGCCTGGCTCTGGAGAAACGAAAATTTATTCCGTTTCCGTGGAGCCTGGCTCGCGCGGTGCATATATGAGCGCGCAGACGAAAGCTGCCGAGGGTGAAAGCGACCGAGAGAGCTAACCAAATAGAAATTCTTCGGTGCCTGGCTGCATGCATGCTAGTATCCAATCACGAGTCAATTGCATGTGCTGGGCCTGGCCTCCGTTGGCCTGGCTCCGGACGGCGAGCCAGGCTGCCTCGAGAAGACAACCAATCAGGCCCCTGGTGTTCCACTATCTAGCCATGTCTTCTGCTTGCAAATCAATCTAGAAAAAATGGTTCTGGCTATTAAGTGCATCAAAAAATAATATTTTTTCGGCGGTTGCTATCTAAACACCGTACCATATGCCGTTATTCTATTGTTGTATTTCGCTAGTCTAGTAAATTTTACTATAGATTTACGCACAGGGTCCCGATTTATACCAGCCCGGGCCGGCCATGTGTGTTTGCAGCATTTATTGTTGCACGTTCAGTGGGCCGGGGAAGCACGCGACTATATATGCTCCTTGAGGGTTTTGATGCATAATTCTGAAGCTACAACTTTTTAGCGGGCACAAAGAACGCGCAGATGTGACCCATTGGAGTTTGGATTCAGCTTATTATATTTGAAAGCGTGTGGGATTCAATAATGATCAACTTGACAATAAGGACAGAACACTGCATGCATATTCCTCTGACCGGTGTGCAAGTTTACAATCTTGATGTAAGAAAAAAAATATCATTCTTTATTCAGTCGAAACAATCTTGGACACACAAGGCATTTCTTCATTTCAAGTATTTGTGGAACCAGTCAAGCATGTAAGCAAGAGCTTGTTCAGCGCTTTTGACTGCAAATGGGTCAGTGGTGTTATATCTGCAAGCAAATCCATGGGCAACTCTTGGGAAGATCTTGACAAAGTACTTAATCTGCAAGAGGGGCAAAGGCCATTTCGACATATATACAGGTTAGGTTCTGATCGAGAAGCATATTCACATGTACAGGTGTGTTGGCATTGAGTGGGACTGAGGCCAGCAAGAAGCCAAGAACTCACATCCATTCTTTCATGCAATGCTTGCTCCAACTGACGCACTTGTTCTGGTGGTGTGATTGTGTCGTTCTGAGCTCCAAGGATCTCAATTGGACATTTGACCTCTGGGTTTTAGACCAACATGATTATCACAAGAACACACAAGGTTACTAGGTTAGTCATGCACAACCGAAAAAAAGTTTAGTCATACACAATGTATCACCTAAATGTGTGGCATACCATGAGGCTGCAATCGCGGCAAACGAAGCACATACCTTTCATATCATCAACAGTCACATATGCAGGATGAGAAAGGACAACTGCTTCTATATAGTCGGTTTTCGCTATCTCTGCGGCAAATTTTCCTGGCAATTAATCAGCAAGAAGTTATGAATTCGCATGTTTTATTATGCCTTGCCCGAAGAAGGATTCTGAAAATAAAATTCCAGTCGCCCTAAGCAATTGAATAGTTGCGATGATTGCTGTGTGTTTCACTCACCGCCCCAGCAATAACCTCCAACCCCAATGGATTTTCCTTTTTTTCTTAAAGAAGCAAAGAGTGGCTCGGCATCTTTAGCAGCTGTGACCTGTAGAATTGATGGAACACGGAATCGATTATGTTAAGGATTTGTTACATTGTGATTTAACTATAACTGGAAATTAATTATGAAAGGTCAATATGAACTTACTGGGGAGTGAAATTGTAACCATTGTGAAAGGGTTTCATTGTCGTTGTAAGGATCACCACGGAAGAGATCAGGCACCAGAACGTAGTATCCTTTTGCGCCAACTTTATCAGCTATATTTCTACATTATTAGACGTGCAATGGTACCGATTATTACATTTAACTATCAAGTTATGAGGTGCCATGTCATTTCAATTTTGTAAACAGAACCGAGCGTCGTTTAAACAACTGAATCAAAGTAGTTTGGTGTGGTAATGGCTATTTTCTTCTCATTTGGTCAGGAATTTATTTACTGGTAACTGGTTTAAATTATTGAAAGTTTGAGCTGAAATTCTTTTGAAATTAAATCTGTCCTATTTTCTCAATTAGTAATAAAAAAGCCAATTTTGTTATTGATTGTTTGACAAAGCAAGCTGCCCTGTTTGATGACAGATGTATCTACAATCGAGTCTTCCAAAAGGCTAGGACAGCATGTTTCCAGTCATTGGCCCCATACAGTGTTTCAATAATGATAAAGAAATGGAAATATAAAAACCCCAACATTACGCTAACAAAAAACTCTAGTCCAATCTGAAACCAACTGTTTACACCATGGACCTATACGTTCCTATATGTTTCTACCATTTCTTGGGCATCGATATCCCTGTGTATAATCTCTCTATACTTGTTGAGATACAATATCTTGTTTATTGTTTTTAAAAATAATCTGAGTTACGTTCTATCATGTTTCAAGAAAGAAAGAAAAATACACTCCTCAACCCTAAACTACTGCTCTGTTTTTCAATCTGTGTCCTTGTCCATTTTTCAATCTCCCACTTTGATACCATCTAAAACACTATCAACTCTCACGCTAATTCTAGAGGAGATTTCATATTAATGATTCCAAGATGGCCACATCAACAAGAAAAAAATGAAATGATGTTTAAAACCACCATTCTAATGAAATAGTTTCATATTGTTGTTTCATAGGTACAATGTAGCATTTAATTTTTAAGACCCATCTAGAGTTGGTAACTGTGCCAAGTGAGTTTTCGTGCCGATCCCTTCCAATCAAACTCTTTCCCTCTCTCTCTTTATAATTACCACGCCATGTGACCATGATTGCTGATGCCTTTAATGCGCATAAAACTCTTGTGAAACTCCCACCGGGACTAGCCTGGGAACAAAACAGGGTGTTTTTTTTCTCTGGATGGTGTGTTGGTTTCGTTTGCTGTGGTGTTCACGTGTACAAGTAGTTGCTGCGTCGCGACACAGATTAGAGCAAATCAGCAAGCAAACTAAAATCACCGCTGGACAATATACCATTCCCTAATTTCCGTTGTTCCTCTACTCTCTCTTACGTGACCGCGCACAACCCCTCAAATTAATGTTTTTAACCCAACTTCTCTGATAAGCCCACTAGGATGCCATCACTTGTGTAGGAATTACATCTTTCCCCATGTTCTTTGCGCTGGACTGGAAATCATATGAAATTTGAATCCAAGAATCTATGTACCTCAGTATAGGCGCCTCGAAGCCTGAAGAACATTTGTCAAAAGAACAGAGAATAGATTTCAGTGAGAGATGGGCGACACAATAGCCATCAACTGAACAGAACTTGATCGAATTTGCACTAGAGGAGTGTGAAGGCGGCTGGACCAACCGTAGACATCCGAGGCGAGGACTACGGCATGGCGGGAGTTGGAGGGGCCGGTGACGTATGCCCTGTAATCCCCTGGAAGGCCGTCTTCTACCTTGCCAGCCTCAACGCCGCGCAACGACAGGTCCGGCGGGTTGTCGAGGCACTGCGACTGCTCATGGTGAACGGTTCCGGTGGCGACGTGCACGGCGGCGAGGCAGAGTCAGAGCACGGCGGCGGAGCCCATGGCGCTCGCGGTCGAACAGGGAGGCTCGATCTCTTACGCTAGCTTGTCTCCACCGCTGCTGCGCTGCGTTTGTTTATATAACACCCGAGCAGCGAGCATGGCAGGCCAGGTTGCTTCCACGTCGCCGTCTGCCCGCCGGCTAGCCGCTGCTTCTACACGAAAGTGAAGAGGACGAAAGCGCTCGAAGAGTTTGAGTGAACGAAATACTCCATGTGCAATCTTTGATGTACAATTCTTGTACTATGACTCGTCTTTAAGCCCTACTATAGTTCTGCGGATGCGTGATCCACCAAGCAAGGGATTTGAGCCCTTTGACGCGAAGGATCTTGCCGATCTCTTGGTTGTACGACAATTAAAAGATTATAAGTTTTACCGTGCTAGGACACACCACCGCACCACCAGAGAAGCTCACATCCATTCCGCTTATAGGCCGCGACACCGTTTAGACCCGGTGCTAAGGGTGCATTAGTGGCAGGGAGCGGGGCGGCGTGCAGGAGTGGCAGGAGCGGGACGGCGTGCAGGAGTGGCAGGGGAAGCACATTAGCACCGGATCGTGAAAAGATCCGGTGCTAATGCTCCAAATTTAGCACCGGTTGCAGTAAACAACTGGTGATAATGTGGCCGAGGCCCTTTAGCACCGGTTGCTGACTGCAACCGGTGCTAATGTGGGAGCACTAGCATCGGATCTTGCCACAACCCGGTGCTAATGTGTGTCACACCCGGATTTTCACAAAACCCGACTGCGGCCATATGTGTGCCCAGGAAGTCCACAGAACACATACAGCGAACAAATATGATAAACAGAGTACAAATGCTCGAAATAAAATAGTTTACATCAGAGTATAACAATAATATTTATTACAGCGGAAGTCTATAACTCTCAACTAGCGGAGCCGTAGTCCACAGGGACTCTGACTGGGAGAGCGCAACTCAGAAGTACGGCAGGTCCTCAGGGAACTCAGCAGCAGTCTCCTGACCAGCCCAATCTGTTTACCCATCCGGGATTTTGTTGAATATTGACAAGTGTAAGTAAACAAATACTTAGCAAGTATAGCACGGGTATGAAGGCTCAAAATAGGCTAGACACGGCTTAACTGCTTTAGCATTTTCAGTTGGTTCATTTTAACATTTAATAATTACTACAAGTGAATGAAACTCGGTTGTAACCCAATTAAATAAGTATAAGTGACATTAAGCATAAATAAACATCATCTACTAATAAAAAAGGATCCAGGCCGCTCGTGACCTTGAGCAAGGCTATCATTATAGATTTTTACACTCTGCAGAGGTTTCGCCCTTTACCCACCAGTCGCGTAAATGTTCAAGGAACTTTGAGCCCAACCACGCACATCAACACTTCCGAGGTGTGACGGCATAGGGATGCTACGAGGTTTTTCACAAGACACCCTAACAAAATAGTGGCCGCTGCAGTAATACAAGGCGGTGAGACCATAGGCACCGAGATCGACGTACGCCTACGGAGTCACACCATAAGGGGGGTCGATGGCGTCCAGAGCGCGGGCATCACACCCATCCATGCACAACATGTGGAGTCCCCATCGCAGTGACTCCCAACACGGGACTGTGCCTAACGAGACAAAGCCGACGGATCATCTGTCCTCGGTGGAATCCGGAAACACCCCGTACCTTGCCTCCCACAACGCCGTCGGCACGTCAGTAACCACTAGCAAGCTAGAGACGTACAAGTTACTCGACCAAGATCAGAGCCATAATAGTTCTAGCGGTGGCGACAGGCTCCTGGGTTGCCTCTTTGAGAACCGGACCTTACGGAGAGACACTAGAGCAAAGCACACAGCACATGCTCTAGCTCCCTAAACCAAGTTGCTAAAAAGCATGTTTTATCATAAATGTTAAAGTGAACCATTAAGTCAATATTAACAGTTAAATAATAGTGACAGTAGCTGCGCATAGCAAAAGATTCTACCCATATGCATAAGCCCAATGTTATCAAGGTACAGGATATACAAAACTAGGTACAACCTTAATGGGACATCAATTTAGACACATGCGTATGAAAAGTAAATGTATGAAAACAGGTGTGTATAGGTAGCAAGGATTGTCCGTGCTATAACTTGCCTTCCTCAAAGTGCCGTTGCTGCTGCTGCGAGTCCTACTCCGGAAAGTCCTCACCGAGCTCGAACTCCAAAGCTAACGGCTCACCGACTGGACACGAAGCACCATACAAGCATTCCAATACATGCAAACAAATAATATTCTATTATAACAGTACACCAAATAGTAGAAACAGTACATAAAAAGGTTTTAGAAATATTCTACACTTCACTACGAACACAAGAGCACGAAAATCACACTAATCGGAGCTAAAACGAAAAAAATATGGCTTTTCTAAGATCTAGGGACCTGCTGGCAATTTTTAAAAATTTCCGGGGGCTTATTTTGAAGAAACCAGGGACCTATTCGTAAATACGAGTTAAAACCTGAGGGCTAACGCGCAAAAACACTTAATTAGGACTGCGGGTTCTAATTTTAGAAAGCTCAGGGGGTTTTTCATTAAAAACGGAACCTAAATGCAAATACTTTTGAACTGAGCTGGACCGCGTGTTCTAATTTGGAAAGTGAGGGGGTTCTTCTGCAAAACGACCAGGGCTGACCGGAGTTGACCGGTACGCGGCCGTTGGATCTGATCTGAGTGGCCCAGATTTAAAACGCGAAGGGGTACCCTCGCTTCTGTCTTGTTTTTCAACAAAGCAAGCTGCCCTGCTCAATGATAGAGAGTACAAACTATCTGCACTTTAGAACCACCATGACAGCGTCTCAGCAATGGTAGATTAAATAGGCAAATGATGAGCAATTTTAAGCAAACAATCGATGATCTCCAAATTATGGAAATTGACTTTAGGGGAAGAAGATTCAGATGGAGCAATGAGCAAAATATCCCAACATTTACAAGGATCGACAGATTCTTCGGTTCGCCGGACTGGCACTTACTCTTCCCCAACCTGAACCTCCAAGCCCTTTCGACCAAAGGATCTGACCATTGTCCACTATTCCTGATTGGAGATGTCACCAGGCAAAGCTATACAGGTTTCCGTTTCGAATCCTTTTGGGTGGATATGCCAGGTTTCATGGAGTTAGTCAAAGATACATGGGATACACAGGTCAATACACAGGACGCCTTACTCAGGATGCACGTTAAACTCACCCGCACAGCAAATGCCTTAAAACTCTGGAGAAGACAAAATTTGGGCAATATAGACCTACGTTTAGCAATTGGTAATGAAGCACTTCTCCTCTTAGATGCGGCACAGGAACAACGGGTGCTCACAGCAGCTGAACTAGATTTCAGGAAATATCTAAAGTCCAAATCAGTGGGACTAGCAGTTATCAAGAGGA
This sequence comes from Echinochloa phyllopogon, assembly GCA_033239725.1. Classification (NCBI taxonomy): domain Eukaryota; kingdom Viridiplantae; phylum Streptophyta; class Magnoliopsida; order Poales; family Poaceae; genus Echinochloa; species Echinochloa phyllopogon. The sequence continues at coordinate 11,777,994 of BTCW01000015.1, read as the reverse complement.
CGAGAGCTAGACAGCACTCGAGACTGACGTGGATACGTAAAGGGGACGCTTGTACAAAGTTTTTCATGTTGCACGCCAACTTGAGAAAACGAAAGTTGTACATGTCATCGTTAAACACTCTCCGGGGAACAGTAAATAGACACCAAGAAAAAGAAGAGGCGATATATGATCACTTTGTCCAATTACTTGGTACGCAACAAGAACGATCCTCCCATTTTAATTGGAACAATTTGGGTTACCAGCCACATGACCTAAATGATCTCGAGGACCCCTTTGAAGAAGCCGAAATTAAATCTGTAGTGATGCACTTACCAGAAGAAAAATCACCAGGCCTGGATGGTTTCATTGGCCTTTTCTACAAACGATGTTGGGACATTATTGGCAAAGATCTACTTGATGCCATGAGCGCCTTCCACCAATTGCGTACCAGAAGACTGGACCTGATCAATGAGGCAAACATCGTCCTAATCCCAAAGAAGGAGGGAGCTGAGTCGATTGCAGATTTTAGACCCATCAGCTTAATTAACAGTCTTGCCAAAATATTAACTAAAGTGCTGGCTGATAGGTTGGCGCCGAAGCTCCACACACTAGTCTCTGGCTGCCAAAACGCATTCATAAAGAAACGATGCATCCATGATAATTTTATCTATGTCAAAAGTGTCATTCAGGCGCTGCACAGTACCAAAAGGCCGGCCCTATTCATTAAACTTGATATCTCGAAGACATTTGATTCCTTGAGCTGGGTTTTCCTTCTTGAGACCCTACAGGCTTTAGGATTCGGTCAGAAATGGAGGGATTGGATATCAACACTTTTGGCCACTTCTTCATCGCGTGTACTGCTCAACGGCGTCCCCGGGAAAAAATTCAAACATGCGAGAGGCCTGCGACAGGGGGACCCGCTCTCACCGATGCTTTTCATTCTAGCAATAGACCCACTTCACAAACTAATTGAATTAGCGGCGCAACATCAGATCATTAAACCGGTTCTCCCGAGATCGGCAAAGCTCCGATGCTCGTTGTATGCAGATGATGCAGCGATATTTACCAACCCAGACAGAACAGAACTCCAGCACAGTGCACGACTCCTTCAGTTTTTTGGTAATTGCTCGGGTGTAAACATCAACTTAAACAAAATGGAGATTTACCCCATCAGGTGCAGCGCAGAGGAGTTAGCGGACACTTTGGCAGACTTCCCGAGCAAGGTTTGCTCCTTTCCAGGAAAGTATCTGGGTCTTCCTCTCCACTATCGCAAATTAAGACGATTAGATGTAATGCCCCTTATTGAGAAGATAGGGGCCAGGCTACCAGGATGGAAGGGGTGCCTACTGTCTTCAGCAGGGAGAGAAACTTTAGTCAAATCAGTCCTATCCTTGCAGCCGATATATCATCTCACAGTATTTCCAATGCATAAGTGGTTAGTTAAGCAAATTGATAGACTACGGCAGAGCTTCTTGTGAAAAGGCGAGGAACCAGAGAGAGCCAATGGTGGTCACTGTTTAGTAAAATGGCCAACGGTTTGTACACCCAAAGACCTTGGTGGGCTTGGGATACTTGACTTAGAAAGACTTGCACGGGCACTACGTCTTCGATGGTGTTGGTACCGGTGGAAGCATGAGGATAGCCCCTGGGCGGGGATGGACATCCCGTGTGATAAAGCGGACAAAGAACTCTTCCATGCCTCGACAATAGTAAGGGTGGGCAAAGGGGACAAAACCATTTTCTGGCTTGATAGTTGGCTCAATGGACATGCTCCAAAAAAATTAGCACCACACGTTTTCAGTAAATCACGATGGAAGAATTTTACGGTACATAAAGCTCTAAACGACCACTTTTGGATTCGTCAGCTCAACACCTTAACCACCACAGTAGAGATTATGGAATACACGGAGTTGTGGGAACTAATCCACCTCCTGCACCAAGATATAGATGCGGCGGATGAGATCAAATGGCGATGGACGCACGATGGGGAGTATACGACGAAAAGTGCATACCACATCCAGTTTGCAGGTCATATATCCAAACCCAGCTTTGCAGGCTTTGCAATCTTGAGCAAGAGATGCCTAATCACCTTTGCAAATGCTGCCCCTTCACCACTGCGGTATGGGAAAAACTTATGAGCTGGCTTGATCTGCAACACGTCCCAGGGCCAACCTCGGCATCGTTGATCAATGCATGGTGGAAGAAAGCCAGGAGAAAAATTACGAAACGAAACAGAAGAGACTTCGACGGTCTTATGATATACTTGTGGTGGAACATTTGGAAAGAGAGAAATCGACGGACTTTCAACCAAGTCGTTAAGACAGTAGACGAGGTGGCTTTCCTAATAAAGGAAGATCTTCAGCAATACAGAAGAGCTACGACCCCGATCGATCGCCTGACTGGACATGCCTAGTTGTTTTTCCTCTCTTAGTTTTTTCTTTGTCTTGGGAGTCTCTCTCCTTTTTCCTGCAGTTGTGCTGCCTTTGTTTTCCTTTTGCTGTTGTCCTTAGTTGTTTCCTGGTGCTTTGCCTCCCTTCCCTGCATGGTCACGATGGTGAGGGCGGTGCTGGTGGTGGTTGTTGTGTTTTTGGTTCCTTTTCTTTCTTCTAATAAAAATTACGGCAAATCTCTTGCCGTTCCATTCAAAAAAAAGCTGTGATAGCGTGCTTTTTATTATTGGACCGTTACTTTTGTCGAAAATTTTTTGTTAGATGATAATGCAATGCTTCTCTATATAGAAATGTTTCAGTAATGTCACAGAACCTGTAAAGTATAGAAAACGCTAGAGCAAGCAACTGAAAATCTTCTGTTCTGAACTGGAACCGACGGTCAATCTATATAACAACGTTCAGAAATCAAGTGCTGGAAGTCCATTGTAATTTCTCTAGTTTACGACGGCAACGACCATCCATTCTATAAAAAAGTATAACCATGCAAAATCAAATGCAAGTTGGGCCTCGGTTGTTTACTCAAAATCCTTCAAAAATGGAGATGTTTCTGTTGACCAACAGCAGCCACTACGGGGAGCCCAAAAAACACTTGATAAAGGCTTTGCTGAGCGTTGCACTCGGCAAAGACTTTGCCGAAAGGCCACTCGGCAAATAAGGTGTCGGCAAAACCATCTTTGTAGAGTGTTTTTTATCGGGCAATCGGCAAAGATTGCAAGGGCCGACACTCGGCATAAAAAAAGTTTAACTGACGGCGAGGAGACGGCAGCCAAACTGCGGAAAAAACAAAGCTGTCAATCTAAAACACTCGGTAAAGCCTAGGCACTCGGCAAAATTGGTTCCAGAAATGACATAAATTGCGTGTTTGTCGAGTGTTTTGGCAAAAACACTATGCAAACACACTTCGCAAAGTGACCATCTATTACCTATTTTTATTTCTCGGCCGCGTATAACGTACCCACTCAAACAATCTGTAGAGAGATGGATTAGGGGGAAAACACCACACCCATCAAAGGGGGGTGACCTCTCATATATATAGCCAATACGACTTGAGTTACAAGGAAACAATCCTAGTATACATGGTAAGCTATATCAGCAATACAAGGTAGGCTAAATCACCTATACAAGGTAAGCTACAATCAATCAGCTATACATTTCCTAATACCCGCCCGCAGTCGCAGCGGGAGGAGAACGGACGCAAAGACTGGACCGAAACTCCTTGAAGAGCTGTACAAGGAGGCTCTTGGTCATGATGTCAGCGAACTGATGAGCGGAGGGAACATGAAGAACCCGGACCTGTCCAAGTGCCACCTTCTCGCGGACGAAGTGAATGTCGATCTCGATGTGCTTCGTGCGCCGCTGGTGGACAGGGTTGGCCATCATGTAGACGGCACTGACGTTATCACAGTAGACAACGGTGGCGGAAGCGAGGGGAATGTGAAGCTCCTGAAGAAGCTGGCGGAGCCAGCAACACTCAGCAACGGCGTGAGCGACCGCACGGTACACAGCCTCGGCGCTGGACTTGGACACCGTAGTCTGCCACTTCGAAGACCACGAAATCAGGTTGTCACTGAGGAACACGCAGAATTCGGAGGTGGAGCATCGGGACTCCAGACAGCCAGCCTAGTCGGCGTCGGAGTAGGCTGTCAGGCTGTCGACGGAGCCGGTGTCGATGTGGAGACCGGAGGAGAGCGTGCCCTTCACGTAGCGTAGGATGCGGGTCAAGCGAGATGAGGCTTGCGAGGATCATGCATGAAGAGACACACCAGCTGGACTGCGTACACCAGGTCGGGGCGAGTCAAGGTGAGAAACTGGAGAGCACCCACCAGACTCCTGTAGTCGGAGCTATCAGAGGCAGACAGTGGGGCGTCGTCCAAAGCCGAGAGCTTGGCCTGAGTGTCCATGGGAGTCACCGTAGAGTGACACTCGGCCATGCCGGCGCGTTGGAGAAGGTCCACAGTGTACTGTCGCTGGGACAGGAACAGGCCGTTAGTCGAATGCGTGACGGAGATGCCGAGGAAGTGGTGGAGGTCACCGAGGTCGGTCATGGCGAACTCAGAAGTGAGTTTGGCCATGATCTACTGAAGCAGTGTCGAGGATGAAGCGGTGAGGATGATGTCGTCGACGTAGAGCAGCAGGTAGGCGATGCTCGCGCCCTCTTTGAGAACAAAGAGGGAAGTGTTGGAGGCCGAGGCGACGAAACCGAGCTGGCGGATGAAGGAAGCGAACCGCTAGTACCATGCCCGCGGCGCCTGTTTGAGCCCGTACAAGGACTTCTACAGGTGGCAAACGTAGTCAGGAGCAGCAGGGTCGACGAAGCCAGGCGGCCGCTGGCAGTAGACTGTCTCGTCGAGGTGACCGTGAAGAAAGGTGTTCTTCACGTCGAGCTGGTGAATGGGCCAGGCGCGGGAGGTGGCAATGCTGAGAACAGCCCGGATGGTCGCCGGATTGACCACCGGGCTGAACGTCTCATCGTAGTCGATCCCGTGCTGCTATGAGAAGCCGCGGACGACCCAACGCGCCTTGTGCCGAGCATGAGTACCATCGGAGTGGTACTTATGCTTGAAGATCCACTTTCCGGAGACGACGTTGGCACCGGGCGGTCGAGGAACAAGACGCCAGGTGCCGTAGTCGATCAGGGCCTGGAATTCATCGGCCATGGCAGTGCGCCAGTTCAGGTCAGCAAGCCCGCTGCGGTAGTTCGAAGGGAGCAGTGACGGGACGATGGCGGCCAGCCCCTTGTACTATACGCGCGGAATGACCCCGGACTGTGTGCGGGTCACAGGTCCAGGGATCTCCGGGGCGGCAGGTATAGGGGCAGGCACAGGCGCAGGAGGGGCCGGCGCTCGAGGATGGCGACTGTAGACGAGCAGCGGCGGTGGCGCGAACGGAGCCGGAGGGGGTCCTGGCGGGGGCGCAGGGCCAGACCCGCCCGGAGAGGTAGGTTCTGACGGGGGCATGGAACCACGCCCGCCCGGACCTACATGCTCGGAGGAGAGGGGTGGCTGCTCGACGTTCACTCGGAACGGAGGTGCCACGGGCGAACAAGAGGTAGGGAACCGCGGCGGCCTGAAATGGCGGTGGCAGCTGAAGGGGAGGCGCGGCGCAGGAGGGTGCGACGCACAGGGGGGAGAGCGGCGGCGGCCTGAGATGGCGACGGCTGCTGGGTGGTTAGGAAAGGATCGAATCGGGGGGGCCCGGACTCGTGATACCATGTAGAGAGATGGATTAGGGGGAAAAACACCACACCCATCAAAGGGGGTGACCTCTCATATATATAGCCAATACGGCTTGAGTTACAAGGAAACAATCCTAGTATATATGGTAAGCTATATCAGCTATACAATGTAGGCTAAATCACCTATACAAGGTAAGCTACAATCAATCAGCTATACATTTTCTAATACAATCATCACAAGCGTTTCATATATATAACAATAAGCATCATAGTCAGTTCATATAGATAAATCCACAACCATAATTCAACAATAAGCATAAGTCCATAATTTCACAAACAAGTTCGTTCACAACCACAAGTAGTCCCTAATATTCCACAAATCACGACAAATAGTCCACAAATCATGACAAATAGTCCACAGATTACTGAGGAGTGGGAACAGAGTGGGGCATAAATTAAATTGAATGGGAGTTGAAACATAATTTTGACAAGGACATATAATAGACCAGGGAGTGAGATTTGATCTAGGCAGAAATATTTTTACTTGTGTCTCCATCTTACTATTACTAATTGAAGCCTCCACGTTAATCCTCACGAGACGCGCTAGAGAAAGAGATAAATCCTATAAATTCTCACAAAAATCAAACACATCAATTAATTATACTATAATTATTAATAACCTTGCTAGTACTAGGAGCCTCCACATTAATCATTTTCTAGTGATGATTTTTATACAAATTATAGTATAATTCCGGATAGAGGGAGGACAGAGAGAGTATACAACTAAACAATTCTATATATTCAAGATAGTTTAATATGTGATACCAAACAAAATATCGATCCATATACCTTAAAGCTTCCAAGTATATATTAATTTAGATTTTATATTCATCTACGAGTCGAGGTTTTCCTTGAAATTTTAAAAATACATTGACGATATAAACCACAAGGGTATTTTAACAGCTACGCACTTTGAATTAATATATATGATGCATCTTTATTTGTAAGATAATATCCAATTTAATTCGCACTGGCCTGTTTGGTGACTATTTTACCACCATCTGCAGATTCATATATTAATTCCAAGTACCAGTCATTTGCTACTTTTTAGTCAAATATGATTAGATTTCATCCATGACATAAGGTTTGAATTATTGGAATGGGGAAGCTAAGTACTAGCTTTTATTTACATCTATCTAAATACATTCAAAGTATAAAACATTGTAAATTGAAAAGGCATACCATTCAAGGTAAGAATAACAAGCATATCTTAGAGCCATTTTTAAGCTATTACTAATTGGGGAATGTTCTTAGACCCTCTGATTCGTAATCACCAAGTTTGCAATTGAGGAAAGTGAACCCAATCAGTTACGTGTGCTTCCATCCCCCATTCACATCGTGCCGCTGATTCATGGTAACCCCTCTAATTGATATCATTAAGTGTGGGATTCCTTCAAGTACTAGTGGTCAGTTTGTTGTCTGATCTTCTGTTCAGCATATAGGTTCTAGACGACGTCTGGAATAGCCAGATCCCAAAGGAGGCAAATCATCATTGACTAGCGGATGCTGGAAAGGAACATTTAGATGGAACCCAAGCGACAAACTCATCAAGGCCTCCGACCCGCCGTCAAAACATAGTAGAGTGCCCCGCCACCACCGATATGCAGGTAAGCTAATCTGGCCAGTGTGCCCCGCCGCCCACCATCTCAAAGCCATACTGCAGTGTAGGACAGAAGGTCACCCATGCAACTGATTTTTAGCAGACTAGTAGCAGCATAGGTTATCCACAATGACAGGCATAACTCCATCCAGGTTAGTGTTTGATTAACTGGGCCTTGGCCCATTTTAGTTCAATTAATCAAAGAATTAAAGGTCCACTAATAAATGCTAGGGAGTTAAATCCCGGATGGAGAGTCAACGGGAATCCAAACCAACTTAAATGGTGGACCAGCTGTGGACCACTTGTGAAGCTGGTAAAAGGAGAAGGATGTGCCACACGTGCGCTTGCTCGCCTCACCGAGCCGTGGATGTGTCGTGCCATGTGGTCAATGTTTTGCCGCTGATGACAGTCACTAAGTCATGCCGTGTGGTGAATGTTTTGCCACTGATGATAGTCACTAAGTCAATAGCCGTTACTACCATTATTCATAGGATCAATAACCGACCTCTCACTCTCTCCCTTTGTTGTTCTGCTGTTCTCTTGCATTCCCGACGCAAGCTTTGCGCGCACACTGCTTGCATGAGCAGAAGCCTCCGAACCCTCCCTGCCTTGAGATCCTACTCGGGATAGGCAGGCGATAAAGTTTTTGGGGAGCATACGAGTAAGCGACTGCTCGCTGCTGCGAATGATTACTTCCCGGTGGCCAACTTCATCACCCGTACGACTACTTCCTGGTGGCCGGCTTCGTCAACCCGAACGTCTACTTCCCGGCGTCCGTCTTCATCAAGCGAACGACTACGTCCTGGTGGCCTAAACGACTACTTCCAGGAGGCCGTTCGAGGGACTCCACTATAGCACCTCATTACTGCACCGAATAAGATCGGCTACTTCAAGCAAGGCCAGTCGAGGATGATTCCTCCAGCTGGTGACGGCGCACCCGGTGCCTCCGGTACCGATCCCGCCTCAGGTTACACCCTACACTATAACTTGTTTTGGTTTCTCATGTTGTTCATGTTAATTAGGAGATTTAACTTGAACACTCGCACATGCTCTGTTATCACTGGATCATTCACTACTGTCGTGAATTTGTTGCAAATTTCTGGAATTAAAATATACCAAATGTTGCCTAAATTTCTAACAATCCAAAAGCCTTATGTTAATAATAGGCTTTCGGTAGCTGGTTTTGCTGCATCAATCAAACCAAATGTTTTTTATGGCTCGAATTACAAACGTTGGCACGAGAGGGTTACGCTGTGGCTGACGGCAATGAACGTCATGCATGTCATACAAGGGAAGCCCGAACAGTTCACTCTAGAGGAGGAGCGGGCTTTCGTGGCGGTCGATAACCTATTTAGAGGTGCCATCATGAGTGTTCTCGGTGAAAGCCTTGTGGACACGTACCTCTTGTTGCCGAGTGGCAAAGAAGTTTGGGATGCGCACGAGGCTAAGTTTGGGGTCTCTGATGCTGGTAGCGAGTTGTATGTCATGGAACAGTTCTATGACTCCAAGATGGTTGAAGACCGTCCTGTGGTAGAACAAGCCCATGAGATTCAGGCGCTGGCTAGAGATCTTGAGAACTATAGCAAGGATGCTCCATGTCGGTTGCCTGACAAGTTTGTGGCTGGAGGTATTATCTCCAAGTTGCCACCTTGGAAGGATTTTGCGACCTCTCTTAAACACAAGAGACAAGAGTTTACAATTGCTGACCTCATTGGCACTCTTGATGTTGAAGAGAAGGCGAGGGAAAAAGACCAACGTGGAAAAGGGATTGCTGGATCATCTAGTGCCAACTTGGTGCAAAAGAAGAACTTCAATGCATCCTTCAAGAAAAAGAACAAGCCGCAACAGAACCAAACAAAGGCTAGTCAAATGGCTCTGTTCAAGAAGAAGAAGAAACCGCTGACGGGGCATTGTTCTTATTGTGGTAGTCCGGACCACTTTGCTGCAAAGTGCCCGCACCGCAAGGACAAGAACAATGGCGGCAGTGCCAACATGGTTGTTAGTGAGACTAATGGAACGTCGGGGTATGGTAATCTATTACCTACAGTTCTTTCAGTATGTCATTCATCTGATTGGTGGATTGACACTGGTGCTAATATTCCTATTTGTGCTGACATTTCCTTGTTTTCTTCTTACCAGACAGGCGGGACTTCCTCCTTGTTGATGGGGAACGGATTGCATGCGTGTGTTCTTGGTTCTTGTTCGGTCAATCTGAAGCTTACTTTGGAAAAGACCGTTCGACTGAAGAACGTGCAGCATGTCCCCACCATCAAAAACAACTTAGTCAGCGGGTCTCTTCTGTGTAGAGACGGTTTTAAGTTAGTCTTTGAATCCAATAAATGTGTAATTTCTATGCTTAGAAGATTTATTGGAAAGGGTTATGATAGCGGAGGCTTGTTCCACTTTTTTTTGTGAGATAATTGTAATAAAGTTGTGAATCATGTTGCAAATGTTAATGATGAGTCTAATGTTTGGCATTCGTGACTCTGTCATGTTAATTTTGGTTGTATGATGCGTCTTGCAAACTTGAGTTTAAATCTGAAATTCACCTTAGTCAAAATAATTCTAAGTGCCATGTGTGTGTTGAATCAAAACAACCTCGTAAGCCTCATTTCGCGGCTGAGGCGAGGAACTTGGCACCTCTATACTTAATTCATTCCAATCTATGCGAGATGAATGGCGTGTTGACAAAAGGTGGTAAAAAGCATTTCATGACTTTAATAGATGATTCTACTAGATTTTGCTACATTTATTTGTTGAAGTCTAAAGATGAAGCGTTACAATACTTTAAAATCTATAAAGCTGAGGTACAAAACCAACTTTAGAGAAAGATCAAAATAGTTAGGTCTGATCGTGGTGGAGAGTATTTTTCTAATGTTTTCACTACGTTCTGTGAGGAACATGAAATAATTCATGAGAGGACGCCTCCCTATTCACCGCAGTCAAATGGGGTAGCCGAAAAAAAGAACCGCACTCTAACTGGTCTGGTTAATGCCATGTTAGATACAGCGGGACTTTCCAAGGAATGGTGGGGTGAGGCTATATTGACTGCATGTCATGTCTTGAGTCGTGTTCCCATGAAGAACAAAGAGATAACACCATTCGAGGAATGGGAAAAGAAAAGACTAATCCTTTCATATTTACGGACTTGGGGATGTTTGGCCAAAGTTAATCTGCCTATAACCAAGAAACGTAAACTAGGGCCTAAAATTATAGATTGTGTCTTTCTTGGTTATGCTTTCCACAGTGTGGGTTATAGATTTTTAATAGTGAAGTCTGGAGTACCTGACATGCATGTTGGTACTATTATGGAGTCCAGAGATGCTACATTTTTTAGGACATTTTCCCTATGAAAGAGGTAGTTAGCACATCTAGTCATGAATTGTCCATAAATATTGAACCTAAAGAACCTGCTATTTTAATAGAACATAATGAATAACCACATGTGGAAAATCCTGAGGATTATGGCAATGAAGCTCTCAGAAAGAGCAAGAGACAGAGGACTGCAAAGTCATTTGGTGATGATTTCATTGTGTACCTCGTGGATGACACTCCTAGAACCATTGAAGAGGCATATTCCTCTCCGGATGCTGACTATTGAAAGGAAGCAATTTGGAGTGAGATGGATTCTATTATGTCTAATGGTACCTGGGAGGTAGTAGAGCGTCCTTATGGGTGCAAACTTGTTGGATGTAAGTGGGTGTTCAAGAAAAAGCTTAGGCCTGATGGTATGATTGAAAAGTACAAGGCAAGGCTGGTGGCTAAAGGCTATACTCAGAAAGAAGGAGAAGACTTCTTTGATACTTACTCACTGGTCGCCCGTTTGACCATTATTCGAGTACTACTTTCCTTGGCAGCTTCCCATGGTCTTATCGTTCACCAAATGGACGTTAAGACAACTTTCCTAAATGGAGAGTTGGAGGAAGAGATCTATATGGATCAGCCATACGGGTTTGTAGTTGAAGGTCAAGAAGGGATGGTGTGTAAGTTGATCAAGTCTTTGTATGGTCTTACGCAAGCTCCTAAGCAATGGCATGAGAACTTCGACGGAACTTTAACATCAGTTGGCTTTGTTATGAACGAAGCCGACAAGTGTGTGTACTATCGCTATGGTGGGGGAGAAGGAGTGATTTTTGGTGGGGATTGTTGGATTAATTGGGCCTTGGCCCATTTTAGTTTCAATTAATCAAAGAATTAAAGGTCCACTAATAAATGCTAGGAAGTTAAATCCCGGATGGAGAGTCAATGGGAATCCTAACCAACTCAAATGGTGGACCAGCTGTGGACCACTTGTGAAGCTGGTAAAAGGAGAAGGGTGTGCCACGCGCACGCTCGCCTCGCCGAGCCGTGGACATGGACGTGGACGTGACGTGTTGTGTCGTGCCATGCCGCTCTGCGTGTGCGGTGTGGTGAATGTTTTACCACTGATGACAGTCACTAAGTCAATAGCTGTTACTGCCATTATTCAGAGGAGCAATAGCTGTTACTGCCATTATTCAGAGGATCAGTAACCGACGTTTAATGACATTTTTCGACTGACCAGTAACTAAAGGCATTATGGCCATTGCTGCCTCAGCGGTGTCCAGGTTCGTCCCCCTTTCTCCTCAGGTCGCCTATATAAGAGGGGCTCTCTCCCTCAGGCAGAATACACTGCAACTCTCTCCCATGCCTTCTCTGGTACTCCTTTCAGGAGACCTCTCACTCTCTCCCTCTGTTGTTCTGCTGCTCTCTTGTATTCCCAACGCAAGCCTTGCGTGCACACTGCTTGCGTGAGCAGAAGCCTCCGAATTCTCTCTGCCTTGAGATCCTGCTCGGGATAGGCAGGCGATAAGGTTTTTGGGGAACGTACGAGTACGCGACTGCTCGCTGCTGTGAACGACTACTTCCCGACGGCCAACTTCATCACCCATACGACTACTTGCTAGTGGCCGACTTCGTCAACCCGAACGGCTACTTCCCGGCGTCCGTCTTCATCAAGCGAACGACTACGTCCTGGTGGCCTGAACGACTACATGCAGGAGGCCGTTTGAGGGACTCCACTGCAGCACCTCGTCACTAGACTGAATAAGATCGACTACTTCAAGCAAGTCCAGTCGAGGATGATTCCTCCAGCTGGTGACGGCGCACCCGGTGCCTCTGGTACCGGTCCCGCCTCGGGGTACACCCTACACTATAACTTATTCTGGTTTCTCATGTTGTTCATGTTAATTAGGAGATTTAGCTTGAACACTCGCACATGCTCTGTTATCACTGGATCACTCACTACTGTCATGAATTTGTTGCAAATTTCTGGAATTAAAATATATCGAATGTTGCCTAAATTTCTAACAGTTAGTGTTTGATTCTGATGGGGAAGTCTATTTCAGCACAAATTATTCTGTAGTTACGTGTATACATTAAGTGTCCAATTGACCAGTCTTGACAACGATATACAAAGAGGTTACATTATTTGTTCGTATATAAGGGAATCCCAGACATTACATCATCATTGCTAATAAGCATTATAATGGTATTTGGCCACCTACGTATACAACCGCAGTTGATTAATTTTGTCAAATAAATAATAGACATTAGTGGAGTGATCATCTAAATTATTTGTTTGAATGTGTGAGATTAAACACAACTTCTATAGTAAGTTGTCTTTTTCTGGACATACATGATCTTTTCTTATATAAGGCATATTATTAAACAACTTCATACATACAAAGGTCAAATTTGTGTGTATGGCTTAATGTATCATGGTCATGGTCTATGTGTAAAATATATTAACATATTGAATCAGGTGTTATAATATAATTATGATCATCCATTCGTACACTAAACATTGCTATATATTTTAAATTACGGAATATATATACACTCTGGTCTCTACGCCCAAATGATGCATGCATCCATACATGTTAATGTACTCCCACATAGTACCTCGCACTGATGTTTCATATATATTGGAATGTTCCAAATATATATTTTTATCATTAATGTGCAAATGAAAATAAAAGCAAAGACCAAATATATTCCATCTTTATACATATACCTATTCTTAACTTCTCAAGAAACCCATGTTTATTTCTAGGATTGAAGGAGAAATGATTAGATGAGCATGCAGTGACCTAATATAACTTGAAAAAAGAGCAGTATGTGGAATTGTACACACAAATCACTTATTGTATGTTGGGACCCACCCTCGATCTCCATTAAAGTTTCCATAAAGAGCAAAAGAATATGGACCAGTAATCCCAACATATATTTTTCAATAAATGACTATCATTGAATAACAAAAAATTAATACATTTCTTAGAAAACCGAAACGATTTTGGCCTCTATAACGGCACAAAACTAACCAAAAACTAATAGATATTACTAACTTCTATTAATGATCCATGTAGAATATCCATTCGGCAACACATACTAATAGGACCTATTCTTTTAGCGTAGGAATATATATAGGCACATCATGTAATTTTACAAATTAGTATATAACAATATCAAAGTGACTAAAAGTTACAAAAATTACTAGCCTGTGTGGGTGCACGGGTTGATAGACTAGTTAAAATAATCTAGAACCACGACGAAGTATCCAGTCTCACCAAATTTATCAGCCATCTTTCTGCATTATTAAATATTGAAATTTACTCAAATGAAATGTTTCAACAAAGCAAGCTGCCCTGCTGCAAGATACAGAGTACAGACTGTCTGCACAACAGAATCGTGACGAAATCTCCAAAAGCTGCGATATCATGCTTTTAATTATTGGACCATTCCTTTTTGTGGACTAAATTATGTTTGGAATCATTCTCTACCTAGGAATATTTATAGAATCATGCTTTTAATTATTGGACTGTTCCTATTCAATCCTTCTTAGAAATGTTTCAGTAAAGTCATGTTTTAATTATTGGACTGTTCCTTTGTTGACAAAATTTTGTTAGAAAATAGTGTAATTCTTCTCTACCTGTTAATGTTTCAGAAATGTCAGTGATGCTGTAAAATATAGAAAACACCAGAGCAAGAAACTTAAAATCTTCAGTTCTAAGCTGGAACCAATGTATATCACTGTGTACAACGTTTGTAAATTAAGTGGGGAAAGTGCATTGTATTGTATCTATTTTACGATGCAAAGTAAATGCAAGTTGGGGCTCAGTTGTTTGCTCAAGTCGCTCAGAAACCGGAGATTCTCCTCATCTCTTTGTTTAATTTCGAGACTGTCACAATAAAGGCTTTTTGAGCCACGATATTTCGCCTGAATATAGCCTTCTGTCCTATCGCCCAATTTAATCCTTCGAATTATCCAATGATTAATGATACTACTAGTTTAACAAGAATTTTCTGGTAATTTTGAAGCAGAAAACCAAATGGAAGCTAAGGATAGTAAGAGGTACAAGAACGAGAAGCAACTTCGATTCCAAGAACGGAAATGAGGTTGGACATACGTTTGCACGTACCTGAGTATTGGCGCCTCGAACCCTGACAAAATCATCCACAGAAAACAGAGACCATGGCGCTCATCAGGCTTTATGCATTAAGGCTATTTGAAACAATGTTTAATCGAATACCATATGCGTGTGGAATTCGCACCAAGGACATTAGAACTGAAGCATAGTGGTATGTCGTGTACAAATAAAACTGCTAGTATTTCAGCGAAGAAGTTGAATAAAAGTTTTCCAGAAAAACACACACACACACTGGTATAGACGTATAGTTTGGCACCACGTTGGGTGTGTGCAAATGCTTATGAATTTCTTTTATTCAGTCTGAACAACAGTGGCCAGGCAAGTCCTATAGTCTTCACTTCAAGTATCTGTCGAACCAGTTGACCATTAAAGCAAAAGCTTCCTCAGCACTTTTGACGGCAAAGGGGTCGGTGGTATTAAATCTGCAGGCAAATCCATGTCCAACCCTAGGGAAGACCTTGGCGTAGTAGGGAATCTGCAACAGCCAATGCCAAAAAAATGAGCTGGTGCAACTGATACACGCACTTGCAGTTGCAGTCGATCAGTAGGAACTTACATTATTTCTTTGACGCAATTCACTCACAAACTGGTACACTAGTTTTGGCGGTGTGTTCCTAGCGTCGCACTGAGCTCCAAGGATCTCAATTGGGCATTTGACCTCTGTTTTGAATGGACATATAGTTAGCATACCAAATCAGACACTGAAGATCAGTTCCAAAGTCATTTCAATTGGTGCTGTCTCGAAGGATGCAAACCTTTCATGTCATCAACAGTCACATTATAAGGATGAGAAATGGAAATTACTTTAATATAATTGGTTTTTGCCATCTCCACAGTGAACTTTCCTGTCAGATAAGCAGCAGTGAAAGGTAATGATTGTTGGGTTCTATGTGTTGCCTGAAGAAGCAATTTCAAAACTAAAGCTGACATGCATTTCACTCACCACCCCAGCAATAACCTCCAACGCCAATGGATTTCCCTTCCTTTTTTAATGCAGCAAACAGTGGCTTGGCATCTTCGGCAGCTTTTACCTGTAATAAGATCGATCAGATCCTCACTAAATTGTTAGCATGTTGTGATGCAATGCAATATTATTTAGAAACATTCATTGCACAATCCGAGAAGAAGTTGAAGATTGAAAGGGACATTTAAACTAATTAGTTTTTTTAGGATGCGACAAATGAGTGGAAGTGTGGAACACACCGGAGAGTGACGGTTGAGCCAGTCTGTAACGTTTTTACTCGAGTCTAAATAATCTCCGTTGAAGAAATCAGGCACCACAACGAAGTATCCAGCCTCACCAACTGTATCGGCTATCTTTCTGTATCATTAAACATCAAGCGCAAAGCATTATAAGTTTGTTTCGAAACAGAATCAAGCATCATTGAAACATTAAGCTAGAAGAAAATTTGGTCCTGCGAAACGAAGTTTCTCCTGTGTTGGTCATCAATTCATTACGTGTGGCTGGCCAAAGTTACTAAATCTAACCTAAAATTTCCCCGAATAAAGTGGGTCAGATTTTCTATCCGGTTTAAATGTTTACTGGGATCCACCCAAATGTTCACTTTTGTATCGATCTTTGGATGAAGCAAGCGCTCTGTATGCACATCAGAAGTTCAGAACCATGATACAGAGTACACTGTATGGACATCAGACCGTCTACCTAATATTGGACAACACGCTTTTAATTATTAAATTACACTGTTAGAGAAACTTGGAAAGGACTTGAATCATGTTTATTACCAAAAAAAAAGAAAACGACTTGAATCAGACCTGAGGCTGTCTTCACGTTTAACTTTCCAGGGAGCTGTGTAATTCCTTTGTATCCATCCATATCTCTATTTTCGATGACCATCTAGTTCATCTAGTCTGTAAACATATACTCTTTCGGTCCTATATTATATTGCATATTACACGCATTTGAAGAATCATATACTTGACCAACAATATAAACTTTTTTTATAAAAAAAATCATATACTCTACATATATTAAGAATAAGTCAGACCAGAAGTAGTAGAGGAATCAAATGCGACCAAGAACAGTCATTTTGAACCACGATACTACGGCAGAGGAGAGCGAGAAAGGGCAAAAATTTAATAATTAAAAGGCGATAGACAGATAGATATATTTATGTATACCTGAGTAAAGGTGCGTCATACCCTGAGGAAATCAATCAAAGAGGGGAGAAAAATCTCGTGTCAAAACGTACGCCCAAAAGGACTAAAAACCGCAGAGTGTATGTAGTATATGGTGGATGCACCAACCATAGACATCGGTGGCGAGGACGATGGCGCGGCTTGAGCTGGCGGCGCCGGTGATGTAGGCCCTAAAGCCTCCGGCGAGGCCGTAGACGACCACGCCGGCCTCGTGAAAGCGCAGAGACTTGTCCGGTGCCGGTGCATCTTGGGGGCACTGCCAGTGTTTCGCCGGAGCCGTCGCCGTCGCCGCCGTCGCAGCAAGGATGACGGCGAGGCAGAGGAGGAGAAGCCGCGCGGAAGCCATGGCGCTCGGACAGGAAGCTCTAGCCGGGTGGCTCTGCTGCTTCGCGTACGTGCACTTATTGCCCAATAGAGAAAGGTTTTAGATGGGGTGAACACAACATTACCCTGTGCTCACTGTTGACGTCGCCATCGTACGTAGCCGGCTGCTTTTGCTCGACCACGAGCAGAGCTGATGAGCTAGATTAAACCGAAGATGGCCTTCGCGGCTGCTTCGCCTCATCACGGGATCTAAGAAGATTGGCACGCAGCGGAGCTAGAATCAAAATCTACCTGCGGCGAATATGCTATCGATGACGGTAGCTCAGCCCACGCAGACAATAAACTTATGGAGACCGGAGAGCGAAAGAAGGGGGTGATTGCGGGTGGCAGGTATGGCGGGGCTGCTAGGCTTATCATATCGGTGGCTCCACCACTGGCACAGAGATAGAGTTTGGGTAACATGAAGTTATAGAAGTTTTGCTTCCTGACTGGTCACTCCGTTTCTAAACGTCTGATATCATTGTTTTTCGGTTGACGATTTAATTTTATTTAAATATTCATTCCGTGTAAACATACCAACATACAGGCCATACCTAAAAACTTTTTAATAAGAAAACAAATGAAACGGAAAGAAAAGTGATATTTAATTTTTTTTAAATAATGGAAGATTATTCCGTCTTCAATCGTTCTCTTTCGAGAATGCATCAAACCACAAGGATTACAAAGAAAGACACATATTCTATGTGAACATGTAGCCAATATCAAGATATCAGAAAATCTAATGTAATAGAAAAAGAAGAAGAAGAAACTACTCAAGACTCCTCAACAAGCTATACTCTAGTAATATTCTTTCGCTGCATGTTTTGTAGAGTCGCCTCCAAATGAACGGTCTTCTTCATATCTTGTGAAAGTGGATCCTGAAGCCTGAGCCAAATCCAACAATGGGGAAGAGAAACAACTCCATCTGCTAATTGACGCTCTAACCACCAAACCAAGACAGCGGAAAAATCATTCACACCTCTACTAACATCGATAGTGAGGATAAACAATATACCGATAGCTGTTGAAGAATCCGAGTTAGGCAACCATAATACTCGCACAAAGTTCTGCCACCACTCAAAAGGCCTCCAAACGACGCCTCCATCGAGGAAGTGACGATAGTCGCCACCGCCGCTGCCCTCTAGGACAAAGTTTTCACCTGAAGTCTCAGTGGTGGATGGGATCTGGACAAAGGTGGCGCCTCCAAGAAGGAAAACGATGCCCAACAATGTCGTCGCCGTAGCTTTCGCTAGCATGCCTTGACCCATCACAACACAACCTCAAGAGTCGATGAGACGCATCCCATTCCGCGTCATCACCAATCACTAGAGGTCGAAGCATATGAGACCCAATGTTCACAAAATGCGTCCCAGACTACACTCGTTGCATGGCGAATTTCAGCATGAAGCCCCATTGCGGGCACGATGTTTGTGAATGTACTCACCGACCATCCCCTGACTGGGCTTCGTTAGATCTGCATCGGAAGGAACGTCGAAGCTGCAGTAGAAATGAGAAACCATGGTCGCCTGTCCATCCGGGACCTCGAAGAACCATGGACAAACGGAACCACAAGCAAAGCAAGATCCGGGCGTATTGGTCGGCCGTGGAGGCCACTAACCCATGAGCTAGGCCACCGCAGGCCCTAGGGACATGGCTACCCCTAGGAGGCTGCCAGAATCGTCGCCGTTTGCGCTCATGGGCTGACCAATGACCAGGGGATCCACGCGAGACTCGCCACCAGCACAAAGATCCGGCAATCACCACTTTGATCTGCTGCTCAATAGCCAGTAGAACAGAGGATGGAGAAAAAACAAGATCTGAGAGGGGAGGCGCATACGAGGAGGGTGAGAGGGGAGGAACCGCGTCGGCCGTTTCTTCGGGCTTTCACCGACCGCCGCCGCCGCCGGCATCGGCGCCAGCCGGGGGTAGCAGCGGCGGCGGCCTGTGAAGGAGATCGAGGCGGGCCCTCGGGGGTCGGCGGTGTCGCCCTCGGGTCGCCTCACGGAGATGACACGGGTCACGGAGGCATCACGGGGGTAAAAAAAATTCCTTTTTCCAGCTTTTTATAGCTTTTATAGGACAAATAATCAAACTCGTGAACAAAAGTTAACAGTGTCAACCGTTCAGAAACGAAAACAGTACATTTGAAATCACAGTACATTCACCGAAGAAAATTGATAACTCAATCGTGATTCGCCTTACTGAAATTCTGCACAAAACTCCTTGACTCTGTATTGACTTGCTTTACTGAATGGACGATGGAGCAGTGCCAGAGCTCGTCAATGTTGACCCCTGAAGGACAGCACTGGTGAATATATAGCAGGACTGCCCAAGAACCCATCTAGCCCTTGTTTAGATCCAAAATATGGGGGTGGGAATTTAGGGGTTCGGGGTCGCTTAGTAATCTTTGCGTCACTTTAGAATTTCGTTTGTACGTGTGAAAAATTATCTAAAAATTGATTAATTAGGCTCAAAATGTTCGTCTCACAGAGTACAACAAAACTGTGTACTTAGTTTTTGATTTCATCTACATTTAGTACTCCATACAAGCTATGACATTTTGATGTGATGGGAATCTTCTTTTTGCACGGTGAACTTTGGGGTTGCTTTTTTTAAGAACTAAACGGGCTCAATCTGCTTATCCGTGGCTGAGATATTTATGCGTTGCGTGTGTCGTTATCAGCACAATTGGGTGGGGTGAAGGCAGCAGGTAGCATCATCTCCAACAGACTAACTAAATCATTTTGTAAAGTTAAATTTAGTTATTGTTAGAGAAAAAAAATATTTTCAACGGACTCTGTAAATGACCCTCCAAATTTAGTGGCTCTCTATCCCATCTCATTCACTATCTATTTTTAGCTAAGCTACCTCACTAGCCATCTTTACAAAATCTGTTGGATTACTCTGTTATTTATTAGTCAAAACTATTTTTTAGAATGACTAGTTTTTAGCTAGTATCTTGGAGACGCCTGAGACAGCTATCGATGGCGACGTGTAAACAACCGTGATCGATGATGATGATCGGACGGCAGGAAACAGAGGTCCCCTTCTTCCGTGAGTAGTGTCTTGTCCCGGCAACTGCAAGTTGTTCGCTTAGTTCTGATATATAGTGTTTTTTATTTTCGGAACGGACGCGGTGGTTGCCACTGAACGGCCATGACATTGATATCTGCCGACTGCTGCGCACATTTCCCTTTTATCTAATACAATAGTACATCCATTCCAAATTATAGATTGTTTGACTTTTTTACCACAAGTTTGACCGCTCGTCTTATTGAAAAATTTGTATAAATATAGTTAAATTTAAGTCATTGTTTGAAGAATGTTTCTTAATAAAGCAAGTCACTAATAAAAATTTTATAATTTGTACAAAATTTTGAATAAGACGAGCGGTCAAACTTGTGGTAAAAAAATTCAAACGATCAATAATTTGAAACGGAGGGAGTATGTTTTTTCATAATCCACTGGTTGTGTGTTCTCAAAAGGACCCACTGGTCTGTTGTTATTCCCGGAAGTTGCGCACATCAGACTTTTAAGGCCTTGTTTAGACGGAGAACACGGGTGGGGATTTGGGGGTTTGGGGTCACTTCGTAATCATTGCGTCACTGTAGCATTTCTTTTGTATGTGTGAAAAATATCCAAAAATTGATTAATTAGGCTCAAAATGTTCGTATCACATAGTACAACAAAACTGTGCAATTAGTTTTTGATTAATTTCATCTACATTTAGTACTTCATGCATGTTACGATATTTTGATGTGATGGAAATCTTTTTTTTGCATAGTAAACTTTGGGGTTGCTAATTGGAACTAAAAAAGGGCTAAGATAGCTCGCGTTTCCTGGCCTCCCTACGCTTCACACATACGGCATGTAGATGCATGCACCGGTCGGAGACCAGCACCCAATAGGAGAGTGGAAAGACCACTAAATGATGTAAGGGCATAGGATTTGGTAAAATAAAAACAAAGAAAGAAAAGCATATAATTTATAAATAAGACACACCATTATATCTGTTATGATAAGATCTTTAAAATAAGACAATTAACTACATTTAGATAAGATTATTCTAAAATATTTTTTGAGTTTCATCCATTCTTGTTTTGAAGATTTAATTTCTAAGAAGGGCAATGGTATAAACATATTTAGATTTAAATGTTCAGCTTGAAAATATAGCTTTTTTGTTTACATATGCGTATTTTCTATTTCTTGAACCACATGCCCACATGTCTTAGGTCGTAGGAACCTAACACATCTCAGCTACGGACCAGGTCTAAGCTGTCCCTCAACTACAGCTTCCCTAATAGAGAGATGACCAAACTACTTGATTTTAGCCGACGACATAGCTTCCCTAATAGACAGATGACCAAACTACATGATTTTAGCCGACGACATTGATGCGGAGCTAAGAACATGGTCTAGAAGATCGGTTATTGTTTCTCTAGAGTTCTAGGTGAGGCAGGCTTTTGTATGGCATTTTCAACCTTTAGATATTACTTATTGTTATTAGATTTATTATGTACTATAATATTTTCTTATATTTTGCAGCTGATATCTGCACCGGGTGCGAAAGCCCTTTAGCACCGGGTTTCCCACCCGGTGCAACTAAACCGAGGCTAAAGGGGTATCCCTTTAGCACCGGGTTGAATAACCGGTGCTAAAGGTTCCCTTTAGCACCGGGTGCAGCCACGACCTGGTGCTAAAGGGCCTGCCCCGCAGCGCCTTTAGCAGGGCCTTCAGCACCGGTTCCAGACACAACCCGGTGCTAAAGGGCCTGACTTTAGCACCGGTTGCTGTCTGGAACCGGTGCTAAAGGCCCCGGATTTCTTTTTTTTTTTTGCTTTTTTAGTAGCCATGCATGCACGTCTATATACGTGTATATACGTATATATTCTAATACGTGTATTCTAATGCGTATTCGGCCGACTCTATATTCATATTAGCTGACATTTCATCAAAATAGAAGACATATATATTACAAAAGTAGATATTCATGCATGTCAACTCGAGTTATATATATTTAAACTGTATTTTCTACTTAATTAAGATTGACAACTTGTTGAAGTGTCCGGCACGTCCTCCAGTACTGGCGAGTGGAATTCTCCTCGGGGATTGACGACCTCGTCCCAGATCCATCCGACGAGCTGTTCTGCAATTTTGTCAATTCTTTCCAGTTCTAGAGACTCTTCCTTCAGGCTCAACATCTATAATTTACAAATAATTGAAAGATATTTAATCCGCCGAGTTGGAGACAATAATTGTGCACTTAATAATAATGGAAATGTGTTTATTATTACGTACCATAATATCGTGTTGTGTAAGCTTTTTATGTCCCCAATTCCACATGTAATCGCAAACATAGTATGCACATAAATTATTTCCCTTCCCCTGTTTGGCACACTGTCGACCAAAAGAAATTAAGTAAAATTCATATAATATATTAGCCGAGGCCTACATGTACAAATTACTTGCTTACCGGAAAGCCAATGTTCCATTTTAGTGTTTCATGTTGAATACCCGGGTGTTCTTGACGAAATTGATTCCAGGCCCTGCGAACAAAAAAATTGAGTTAAGCCATTGCGAGTGTAAGGGGTGAATTAAGTAGGGGGAAATATACATCACCTTGTCATCATGTCCATGATGTTATGTAGTTTTTCTTTTGGAGTGTGCAATGAATCAAAGACGTTCACGACACCCCGGTCAGGACACAATATTATTAGGAACCAGTGGAATCTGTATACATGTATACATTATAATCAGAAATGAAATAGTACACAGACAGTATAAGAAGAAGCCTGTGTATGTACTCACTCGATGTTGTACGGGATTAGTATGGAGTCGCAGTAATTTTGTTTTTTAATATACTTGTATAGGTTTCCATATGTTTCCTCAGGATTCATCAATATCATTTCTTCACTTATCCTTCGAGGATCCACGAAACCAACGTCATATATTGAGGATCTTCGACATTTTTGAATCTCCATTCTGCATATGTTAAGCAATAAATAAAGCCCGCGTCAGCATAGATTGGAATTATTGTTTTCAAACTGTGAATTATAAGCAACAACAAAGTACTTACAGTGTCCAACAGGTGATCAAATCCACGTCCATGGCGTCGCGGTGGTACAGCTCATATATATCCTTAAACCTCAGCCAGACCCAATCCTCGTCACCATTGTAGAAATCATGGTCCTTTATGCCTAATTTGATCATGCGCCGTTTATTCCTTCTTGATTCTTCCAAGTACCACTAATGGAATCAGCGCATCTTCGTCTGTAGCTTGCTCTCCATTTCAGGAGGGACCATAGGCTCGCCAAGCTTAAACGGCCACTTCAACGTTGTGTTTATAGGCACCTCTTCTTCCCCCAGGACTTGCGCTCTGGATAGTCCAGTCTCGGCCATTACTCGTTGCACGTTAATCTCGTCCAGAGATGGCAATGGACCCAAGGGCCGCTGAGGTTGCTCGCCGAGCTGAGGAACCTTTTTGGATGGGCCCGCCTCCTTATCTACAGCCTTCCGCTTCCGGCGAGATTTCAGTAATGAGCGGTCATAGTCTGTTGCTATTACTTCCTTCTGTTGACCCTTGCTCAAATTACCGAGGAATGACTTGACGACAGTGGGATCAAGCTTCGGCTCCGGCTCCGGTTTTTTCCTCCACTCGGCCATTTGCCTCTTTGTGTCTGCTTTGACCGAGGCTTCGAGCTCCTCTAGAGTCTTCTCACCCTCTCTTTTCTCTGGTACGGGCTTCTATCTGGTTTTCCGCGCCTTCTTCCCTGGTGGAGTGGGGGCAGAGGCTTTAGTGCGGCGTCCCCTCTTCGGCGGAGGGGGCGGAGACCTCCGCGGCGGAGGAGACGGAGACCTCTTCGGCGGAGGAGACGGGCTTGCATCAGGAGCTCCTGGAGAATCCTCATGATCCGGTGGATCTCTTGGAGACGGTGGAGGTGACGGAGGCTTGTTGGTAGCGGCAGGTGTACCGGGTATGACGACGTCTGCCTTGCTCCATAGAATGATGCAGTGAGAACACTGACCGAGTTTTGTTTCTCCGTCACCTCCGGGGATGTTAAGTTCCAAGTCTTCCCAGTTGGTGACGACTTGCTCCACCTCAACAGGTACGTAACCATGTGGAATGTCATTGCAGTACCATTTTTGCCCTTCTTCCACACGTTTGGTCATACCGTATGCGACCTGATAATTTAGTAGTCACAAAGAAAGTTAGTAAATGAATGGTATTTACGGTGAAATATATGCAGTACGAACTAAGGTCGCATACGTACCACCACAGCTAAGTTCTTCTGCCTGACGACAAGCTCGCACGTGGTCCGTTGAGTTATTTCATCCACGGGGTAACGGACCAAGTGTTCGTACTGTCCGCGATAGAGGATACAGTCATTAGTACACGCATTATCTTCTGCACCTCCAAACCGAGAGGGCAAACAACACGTTTTGCTTGATACGTCGTCGATGGCAATTTGTTACCCTCTGGAAGAATCTTCTTTACGAGTTTCAGTAGCTCCTCGAAACCCTTATCAGTAACACCATTTGCTGCCTTCCACTGCAGAAGTTCAAGTGTGCTACCCAACTTCTTTAGCCCCTCTTTGCAATCTGGGTACAGGTCAGTCTTGTGGTCCTGCAACATGCGCTGTATCTTTTTCAGTTCCTTATCATTGCCGCAGTCTTTCTCGACATCACGCAACATTTGCCCGAGTCCATCAGTAGGTTCATTTTCCTGAGCAACATCTTCATGAGCATCGCCTTCCCGAGCAACATCTTCCTCATCGGCATCACCCATTGCAGCATATGCAAAGGAACCGTAGTATTGAGCCAATAACGGAATGTCGTCATCGGCCTCGTCTTCTTCATCTTCATCCATTAGAATTCCTCTTTCACCGTGCTTCGTCCAAATAGAATAATTCCTCATGAAACCGTGCCTCATCAAATGCACCTGAAGACAACCTCTTTGTTTGTACGATTGTATATTTTTACAATGGGTGCATGGGCAGAACATGAAACCGGACGGCGTCCTGTTAGCCTCGGCGGCATCGAGAAACGTCCTAAGGCCATCACGGAACGCCTGAGCGTGGGGTTCCCCGTACATCCATTGTCTATTCATCTGCATTATTAACCAATAACAAATATACAATACAATTTAAAGATAAAAAAATTTAATATATAAATAAATATAAATTATAATATATATTCCATTATATAAATAAATTTCTAAAACTACATTACTATATTCATTAAATAAATAAATATACATTCCGTTAAATAAATAAATAACTATTCTACCTTTTAATAAATAACTAATAATATATATTTCATTAAATTAATAAATAACTATTCCAACTTTTAATAAATAAACCTCTCTAATAAATAAAATACATAAGCCTTATAACTATTCACAAGTCATACAAAACAAAATACTAACTAGCTTGCCTTCTCTCTCCATTTAAAACACAACATGAACACTCTCTCCACCATGAACTCAAGCTCTCTCCTCTCTCTCCTCCAAGAACACAAGCTCTCTCTAGCTAGCTTTACTTTGATTCACAAATCCCTCTATTTCTAAATCATAGAAGGATTACAAGCTAAATAAAACATTAGAGAATGAAAGAGTGTACCTTGTAGTGCTCCTTAGATGAGTAGAATCTTCACAAATTTTGAAAAAAATTTGGGCAGCACTTCCCCTCCCATGGCCGAGCAGCATGAACACAGCGCCTAAGTGTTCAGCTGGCTCGGCCGGGGGAGGAATAAGGTGCTATATACAAAAGACATTAGCACCGGGTCGTGGCAAGACCCGGTGCTAATGCGCACCCTTTAGCACCGGGTGCAGCCAGCAACCGGTGCGAAATGGCCTCAGCACATTAGCACCGGTTGCTGGCTGCACCCGGTGCTAAAGGGGGCGCATTAACACCGGGTCTTGCCACGACCCGGTGCTAATGTCTTCGCCCTGACACATCTTTGCGCCGCCCCCGCTCCTAGCCGTTGGACCCGGTGCTGAAGCCCCATCAGCACCGGGTCCAAAAATGGCTGAGGCGGAGGAGGCGGGCGGATGTGAAGCATTATGGTAGTGTATTAGAAATTACATTGAGATATCTAGATCAACTTTTCCCACCACTTGCAACCCATGCTCATATGCGATGTACTGATCATTCAACTATAGCTCATTTGTGTAAAATCTATCGTAAAAGTTGTAGATAGTGAGCTATCTTGGTTATTCAATAAGAAATATAATTTTTCATTTTCTTTATACCTTAGTTGAAGATAAATGATACCTTCTATAACACCCCGGAACAGCAGCAACATTCTGGAGCATTACCATACTACACTACAACTGATAGAAGCACTGCAAGAGAGAAAACACAACAGAGTATGCGAAAGCAAAATAACCCATCTAGATAAAGAAAGATCAATTTTATTACAAAATAGTTGTCCAAAACATTTATGGAGAGAAGCGTGTGAACACGTGCTGCTAGTCCCATCCAACGATGCACCAATGAAACTATAGATCCCGCGGAGGGGGAAAAGCGTATGAGGTTTATGAAAAACCTCGGCAAGCAAACTGGTTCAACTGAGTTATTTAAATCATACTTCATTAAGCATCAATTTAGTAATAGAGTCATAGAAAAGTCAACATACTCAAACAATATATAACTTCAAGTAGTAAAATAAATGATAAATACTTCATATCGATGCTTCATAACTGCTGATATATTAGTGCAATGCAATACATGACTTCACTTCTACCCACACATCTCAAGGATGGAAGTGATGGCTGCAACCATATTGCTATATCTCAACGTGCGTCGATGTACCGGTACTTACCACACCAATCTGGCTATGGTTTCTTCATATGCATATACCACATGATGATGCAAATGCAAGATTGCAATGCATGAACTTCGTATACTTGAATAATGCAAACCTTCACGAGTAAAACCACAAGTGCATGATATAATACTTGAATATCAAAATCAAATTCAGATCATGTGACTCATGTGAGGTACTAAAATTAGGTAGAGGCAATTCAAACAACACAATTAAAACATGTGGACCACAACGCCACGCTTACTTGTCTTCTCCGGTGGTAAGAAACATGAGCTAAGCATGATCCGAAGGTGCACCATCTGTTCACAAATATATCTCAGCATCAATGCAACCACACAAGCAAATAGAAACTTAATTTGAAGCGTTCCTAAGCTCGAAGCCAACGTCCTCAATAAACACACATAGACTGGGCATAACGGC
This sequence comes from Echinochloa phyllopogon, assembly GCA_033239725.1. Classification (NCBI taxonomy): domain Eukaryota; kingdom Viridiplantae; phylum Streptophyta; class Magnoliopsida; order Poales; family Poaceae; genus Echinochloa; species Echinochloa phyllopogon. Next base: position 11,750,517 of record BTCW01000015.1, on the reverse strand, counting down.
AGCACTGCTGCTTCTCTTTTTTGTATCATTTAATTCTGATGGCCAAAAAAATCCTAACTTCAGCCAAAACAAAGATAACTTACGTTCCTATAACTTTCTAGTTATCTCAAACCAGAGCAAAAATCATCATCATGAACCTTAATCTGATAATCCGACAGAAATTGCAGAACATCTCCACCACAATAAACATAACTGGAGCTCCAAAATTTATATGGAGATGAACTTTACCAATATGGAAATATTATAAAATTTCCTACAACTTTCCTAAATATCAGAAAGCCTAATTCGGACGTTAGATTTGCATAAACTTGAAGTGAACAGATTCTATAAAGAATCACGAGACTGACAAACTATCAGAATAAAACTTCAATTACTCCCTGACCTTAACTCCGATTGAGTAGTCTTTATATCTGTGGAAAGATCTCAAAGTCCTCACAACTCTTATAAAGGTTTAATATTTTTTAGGCCAAGAAGACTACGAAAAACTAACATGAACAACGACTGCGCAGATTGACCACATGCTGAAAACAGCGACGAGGGCAAAACCTTAACCCTAGTCTTAATGGCGATGAACTTCACTAGACACATGATCTAAAACATCAAGAAAACATGGGGAAAATACTTTCTATAGATGGGGCATTCCTCACCTAGGGTTCCCTCTTCGAAACGACAAGGGCAACAACGAAGACGACGTTCCCAACGACGAATCCAGCCGCCAACGAGACGGCAACCCCGTTGATTGCGTCAAACTACACCACATACATGGGGCACCATGATGAATGGTGAGGAAGATAACAATTGAGGAAAAAATGGAGACGCGAGATGAAACCCAACCAATTTTCAGGGAGGAACGACGACGATCGACGACGAGAAGGAGCCCTAATCTCTGCTCTCTTCTTCTCTCTTTTCTCCCCTATCTTTTTTTTTCTTCACTGCATGGCAAAAGGAGGGGGAGTGGCAGCGCAAGGGAGGAAACATCGTGGGGGAAGGGTTTGGCGTTGGGGTTCCTGTAGCACAAAAAAAGAAACCCGGCCCCACCGCACGCAACTTCGCGATCCGAACTCCAAATGAGACATGTGGGTAGTCAAACGGAATGTACTCGACGAGCTCTACGCGTCTGTAGCCTCAGATGGTTCATTAGAGTGATAGATCAAAAGGTCAATTTGTAATTATCACTTTACGTCTTCTAACAGACAAAGGGTATTTTATTTTTTTATGCATACTGGGTGTTACACCTTCTTCATGGCTCCCGTGGTTAGAGAATTTTTGGACCGTGGACATTACTACTAGATTTTTGGTCTATTGCAATAGCGAAAAAATGTGGCAATAGAGCCAAAATTGTGGTAATAGGTACCAATTGCAACAATATCACTTTCGTTGGCAACCGTTGCAATTACCTCCGTGGTAATATTGGTGGCAATAGCAGTGGGAATTGCCACACAATAAATCGTTGCATTACATAGAAATTGCAACAGCCCATGCTGTGACTATGGTATATATTAAAAAACAAAACTAAAATTGTCGCCGGTTGGAATCAAACCTAAGACCTATTAGCAGTTTAGCACACAACACTTTACCACTACACCACAAGTTCTTTTGTTGTTTATTTTACTAATATTTTTTTCTTATCCTCTCTAATTACAACCAGAGAATGCCAAAATACGTGGCAATAGATAGCAAAGCGTGGCAATAATATTTATTTATTGCAATGGTAATTCCATTGTGGCAATCATGATATTTTTATTGCAACCATTTTTTGGGGATTACCACGCTGGGAAATTGTGGCAAAATAATCACTCTAATGCAATGATGCACTTTTGCCATGGCAATAACACCAATCTTTTGCAACAAAACTAGATATTTTTACAACGGAAGAAATTAGTGGCAACATGGTCCACGTATCGCCACCATTTCTAATATGGTCGCAATAACACAATCCTATTGCAACAAATTTTCTATTGTTGTATTGTCTTCTGTGGCAATAGACCAAATTACATCATTTACATGCAGATTTATCTTAAATTTTATCTTCACTACTGCTGATCTCCTGTATAATGGTTTGATTTTTGGATGCTTGTTGAAAATTAGAAGCTAGAAATTGATAACACATTCTTACAGTGATGAGCTTTCTATTCACTTGCTTCCTGTCATGAGTGAAGTCTATTGATTTAATCATGTTAAACTTTTGTGGCATTGAAGGACCTAAAGAATATGTAGAAACAGTAGCTTATTGTACCTGCCATTTTCATATATCTAATTTCTTAATTTCTATGGTTATGGTAGGCATATCATATGTCTAGGCATGCAAAACTTTTCAGTATCTTCCATGTTGATCAATATGACTTCATGTAGGCAACTTGGCATGAAATATACAGATGTTGTACAATGTGGTTTATTTTGAATAATACGAATACTTGCACATATTCATGTAATAAGTTATACCAAATACTTATATTTTCTTTTGATAATAGTAAACTAAACTAGCCATTTAATTTATGGTAGATGATCTTTAATCATTACTAGGAAATGTGCTCGTGTGTTGCTACGGGTAAAGAAGACTTCATTAGCGAAGGCGTGTGAGAGCTATGGACGCAGCCGATGCCGCATTAATGAGAAGCATAACAAAGGAGAGATCATCAGCAGACACTATGCCTAGGAATGATGGCGGATCGATGACGGGGATGCAACTGATGTGAGAGGACGAAGGGGTGTGTGCATGGCTTGTGAGGTATCGAGATGTGGTGAGGTATTGTGGGTTGATTGATAGCAATGCATTGCTACGGGTGAAGGGGACTTTGAAAGCGAAGGCGAGTGGGAGCCATGGAAGCCGCAATTTCCACATCGACGAGGAGCATAACAAAGAGACGGCAAGTTAACATGACATGGGTGCGAGTCATATTAGAACATGAAAGGGTGTGTACGGCGGTGCAAGATGGGTACCGTGGATAGATAAATGCCCATGTATTGGTATGGGTAAAGGGGACTTAGTGACGAAGGCATGCGAGAGTCATGGACAACCCCCTCGCCGCCCCTGATTCCGCACGCTGCGCCTAGAAACAATGGCGGGATGCGAGCAACGTGAGAAGACGAAGGGGTGTGTGTGACGCTGTGGGACATGGATAAGAGATGAGGCGCTGCGGGTCGATTAATCCCCATGCGTTCCTATGAGTAAAGGGGACTTTGTGAGAGAAAACATAGAAGAGCCTTGAACGCCGCAAATTCTGCATATTTTTAGAGGCATGAAAAAAGGAGATATCCTCGATAGACGTCATATCTGGGAACAACGGTGGGACGATGACGGGGATGCGTGCAATTATGCGGGATGGCGAGACATCATGTTTTTTACAAAAAAATACAACATAATGAAGGATGGTGGGTTGATTCCCATAAACATTTGGGGTATTTGTGCAAAATTATGGCATACCGCTGAATCAATCCTTGCTTTAAAATTAGGCAGAGATTTATATTCTTAATAGCAAATATGCTCATGTATTGCTATGGGTGAATAAGGCTTCATTAGAGTAGGCACGTGGGAGCCATGGACGCCACCTATTCCGCATTTGATATGAAGCACAACAAAGACACTACGCTCGGGAATGACAGCTGGTCGATGACGGGGATGCGAGTGATGTGCGACGATCAAGGGGTGTGTACGGTGGTGCGAGACAGCGAAAGAAGGTGAGGTATTGTGGGTTGACCAGTAACAGTGTGTTGCTACGGGTGAAGGGGATTCACAAGTGATGGTGAGTGGGAGCCATGGACGTCGCCAATTTTGCATCGATGAGGAGCACGAGAAAATGAGATCCTTGGTAGATTTTACATCTGAAAGGACGTTGAGTCAACACCTCTGGGATGAGAGCGACATGTGAAAATGAAGGGATGCATGCGACGATGCAGGATGACGAGTGGAGATGAGGTATTGCGGGTAGATAAATGTCCATGTGTTGGTACGGGTGAAGGGGACTTCATGAGCGAAGGTGCCCAAGAGTCATGGACCCTGTGGGATCAGGATCCCCGGGTATCCTCAAGAAAGAAACCGAGTCATAGTAGAACTACTCATGTACTACTACTAGGAGTCTCACATTGTAACCGACTAGGAGACTTGTCATGTAACCTTGCCCCCTGAGATATATAAAGGAGGGCAGGGGTCCGTAGTTCTACAAGAGGAGATTACAGATAATACAATATACAATTCCCCATACAGGACGTAGGGTATTACACTACACTGGCGGCCCGAATCTGTCTAAATCCTTGTGTCTTGTGTCCTCGCGTTAACCATCAAGTTCCAGGTTCGGCAATCCCCATAAACTCTCTGCCCTGGGATACCCCGAGGCAGGTATGCTGTCACACCCGGATTTTCACAAAAACCCGAATGCGGCTATATGTGTGCCCAGGAAGTCATAGTACACATATAGCAAACAAATATGATAAACAGAGAACATATGCTGGAATAAATTCTTCATTAAATAAAGTTTTTACATCAGAGTGCATCATAAATAAATTAACCAATAACAGCGGAAGACTAATAAACTCTCAAACTAATGGAGCCACAATCCACAGGGACTCTGATAGGGAGACCACAACTCAGTAGTACGGTAAATCTTCAGGAAACTCAGCAGCAGACTCATGCACAACCCAATCTGTTTACCCATCCGGGATTTTGTTGAATAAAATGACAAGTGTAAGTAAACAATTACTTAGCAAGTATATCACGGGTATGTAGGCTCAAAATAGGCTAGACACGGCTTAACTACATTAGCATTTTTAGTTGGTTCATTTAACATTAACTAATTTACTACAAGTGAATGATACCCGGTTGTACCCCAATTAATAAAGTATAAGTGACATTAAACATAAATTAACATCATCTTCTATTCAAAAAGGATCCAGGCCACTTGTGACCCTGAGCAAGGCTATCATGATAGATTTACACTCTGCAGAGGTTTCGCCCTTTACCCACCAGTCGCGTAAAAGTTCAAAAGAACTTTGCACCCAACCACGCACATCAACACTTCCGAGGTGTGATTGCATAGGAACGCTACGAGGTTTTTCACAAGACACCCTAACAAGACAGTAGCCGCTAAGGTACAATAAGGTGGTGAGACTCTACGCACCGAGATAGACTTACGCTTACAGAGTCACACCATAAGGGGGTCAATGGCATCCAGAGTGCGGGCATCGCACCCAATAATGCGCAACGTCCTCGGTGGAATCAAAAAACACCCCGTGCCTTACTTCCCGTAACACCGTCGGCCCCACCGGTAACCACTGGCAAGCTAGAGACGTACAAGTTACTTGACCAAGACCAGAGCCATAATAGTTCTAGCAGTGGTGACAGGATCCTGGTTGCCGCTTTAACAACCTGACCTTAGGGAGAGACACTGGAGCAAAGCACACAGCACATACCCCAGTTCCCTAAACCATGTTGCTAAAAAGCAAGTTTTATCATTAATGTTGAAGTGGACCATTAAGTCAATATTAACAGTTAAATAATGGTGACAGTAGCTACGCTTAGCAAGGATTCTACCCATATGCATGAACCCAAGGTAAACAATGATAGGATATACAAACTAGGTACAACCTTAATAGGACATCAATTTAGACACATGCTTATGAAAGTAAATAAATGTAAAAGGTGTGTTTAGGTAGCAAGGATTGTCCGTGCTATAACTTGCCTTCCTCGAAGGGCGGTTGCTGCTGCTGCTGTGGGTCCTGCTCCGGAAAGTCCTCCACGTACTCGAACTCCAAAGCGTACGGCTCACCGACTGGACACGAATCACCATACAAGCGAGCACGCAAACCAATACATGCAAACAAATAATATTCTATTAGAACAGTACACCAAATAGTAGAAACAGTACAAATAAAGGTTCTAGAATTATTATACACTTCACTACAAACACATGAGCATGAAATCACACTAATCGGAGCTAAAACGGAAAAGACATGGGTTTTCTAAGTTCTAGGGACCTGCTGGCAATTTTTAAAAGGTTCCAAGGGTTATTTGAAGAAAATTGAGGACCTAAACGTAATTACGCGTTAAAACCTGAGGGCCTACGCGTAAAAAGGTTAAAACAGGACGGCGAGTTCTAATACTAAAAAGGACAGGGCGTTTTTCATTAAAAATAGGACCTAGGTGCAAATATTTTTGAACAAATGTGGACTGCGAGTTGATTTTAGATCTTGAAGGGGCTCTTTTGCAAAATCTACATGGCTGAGCATTATAAAGAAGTATGACTCGGGCTCGGATTGAAAGTGGGTCGTTCGATTTAGATCGGACGGTGGTTAGATCGGGTGAGGGGGAGAAGACGACGGTGGCGACCCGGACGGCGGCGCCGCCCGCGTCCGCGGTGGGAGTTCACCGGAGTGGAGGGGATCTCGAGCTACAGGCCCCTATTTGCTACGTGGTTTGCTCCTGCGGCACCAGGGAGACGTGGCAAGCATGATGGGGGGGGGGGTCCAAGTCAATGGTTGAATGGCGGAGGTGGCCAACGGCGGAGAACCGCGGCGAAGCAACTCCGACGAGGTCATGCGCGCGCGTCGAGGCGAGGTAGAGAGCGAGAGGAGGCTCGGGAGAGTGCTCACTAATGCGCGAAGGTGCCCCGGGGGTCGAGAGTGGCCGTGATGCGCCGGGGCAGGCGGTCAATGGCGGCCGACGCTCGGGCGGGAGGTAATGGCGCTGGTGTTGCGTGGAGGGGACGCCGAGGGGGTTGGGGCTCGAATTGGAGGCGGTGTGGTGATCAGGAGGGTCTTGGGGCGCTTATATAGGCCCGAGGCGGTCACAATTGGCAGGGGAGGGCGGAGATCGGTGGCGGCGGCCGGCGATCGAGAGTTTCCATCGGGGGGGAGACTTGCCAAGCGCGCGGGGGCTATCGAAGGAAGGGAAGCGCGGCGAGGGAGACAGGGGTGTCTCTGCGGGCCCACAGGCGCGGGGGAAGGGGCCAAGTCGGCCGACGATTGCGGCGGATTCGGCGTCGGGGAGGAAGGCGCGTCGTCCGAGAGGAAGGAGAAAGCTCCGATGCGTGGGACCGGGCGTCAGTGAGAGAGAAGAGAGGAGTAGGGGGGATAGGGCTGGCGCGGCTTGGGCCAACGCAGTGCTGCTGGGCCGGCTCGGCGGGAGAAGGCCCGGGTGGAGAGAGGGAGAGTTTGGGCCGGGGAAATAGGAGGGAGGGGGCTGGGCCGGACTGGGAAGAAGAGTGGAGGGGGAGAAAGTGAACCAGAGCAAGAGCTTAGGGAGCAAAATCGAACTCGGCTAGAATAACTTTTCTAGGACTCCAAACAAGGTGATTCAAATTTGAATTTAAATAAATTTAAATTCTCATTTGAATCATAAGCAATACAAAAATAAATGCAGCAGCATGAATGCAACAAAAATATTTCTACAACTTATATTTGATTTTAATATTCATAAACAATGTATTTAGCCTATATTAATTATCAACAAATTAAATAAAAAGTCAATTAATTACTAAAATTTTAAATAGGCATTTTTTCGGTGTTACATATGCCTATGGTAAAATATCGACAGACCTCCTCGGCCCGATTCCATATCCAATGAGGAGCAAGACAAATGAGAAATCTTCGGTATGTGTTACGCCTAGAAGCGACGGTGGGGATGCAAGCGACGTGAGAAGACAAAGGGGTGCACTGCAGGTAGATTAATGTCCATGCGTCCCTGCATGTAAAGGGGACTTCGGGTGTGAAAACGCACAAGAGTCATGGATGCCGTCAATTCAGCATCTTGTTGGGAGCATTACAAAAGGAGATATCCTAGATAGACATCATGTCTGGGAACGATGGCGGGACAACGACGGGATGTGAGTGACGTGCAAAGATGAATGGGTGCCTGTAATGATGCGGGATAGCTAGAGGAGCCGAGGTACCGCAGGTTGGTAGATGATACATCATGATTTTTTAAAAAAAATACAGCATACTAAATGATGGCGGATTAATTTTTACAAATATTAGGAGAGTTTTCGTAGAATTATGACGTACCGTTGAATCAATCCACGCTTTAGTCTATACGATAAAAATCCAGTAGAATTGAAAACGCTTCTCACCCAAAAAAGTCCTACCCACTCCTCACAGAGGACCCACATGTCAGGTCCAATGGTGGAAACGACGTGGAAAGTTTTTTAAAAACGATGTTTCTAGAGAGTTTTTGCGGTTTTGGGCATTAATTTTCTCACCATAAAATTTCTTTACCCACCCCGTGTACCCACCAATCAAATAGTCTAAAATAACAGTCGGACTCTTTCGTGGATCCATGTTTGGTTTCTGTTTCAAATTAACTCATACAGACGTGTACGTTTCGCATCTCGCCTAGATTTCCTTTGCCGGTTATGATTATTCTGCCCTCGCTCGTTCGTTGTATTTCACCGGATCGAACTCCTACAACTAGCTGCACGGCACTCAAATCCATGTCGTAGAATCCTGTCCCGGATAGATGAAGTTGAATTGAACTCCTTCCGGCCGGCCGCATTATTACCATATATACTATGGAAGGATCAAATTCATTATAAAAAAAGCTCGGCGGTGTAGCTCGAGTTCGACGAACATGCAGGTCGCCGACGCGCGCACCAGCATCCATGACTTTCCCGACGACCTTGTCGAGGCCATCCTCCTACATGTCTCTTCGCCTATCTGCTTAGCCCGCGCCGGTGCCGCTTGCAGGCTATGGCGGCGCCTGATCGCCGATGCCCGCTTCACCAGCCGCTTCCGCTCCCTGCACGTGCCTGCCATCGCCGGCTACTATTTCAACAGTTGCCGCTCCTTCTTGTCTATGCCTCGGCCTTTGACAAGCATACGTCCTTCTTCCTTTGGCATCCGGAATACATCCCTATAACTTGTCCCTCGACTTCCTCTCGGACGACGTGATCGCCGGCGTCCATCAAGCCACCGTTCTGGACAGCCGCGGTAGCCACCTCCTGGTCGAATTCAAGGCCCTCACAAACAAGTCGATGACCTTTCCAGATGTGTTGGTGGTGTGCGAGCCCCTGTCGCGGAGCTACACGAAAATCCCCGCACCACAGGACTTCGACGACGACTGCCTCTACTGGCGATCCTACCTTATCGATTGCAACGACGACATGGATGGTTGTTGCACGATCAGCATGTCAAAATTTAGGGTGCTTTGCAAGTTGTACCGTGGTGGCGTCGCACACGCCACCGTGCACACGGCGGACGGCGGCAGCAGGGACCACTCATCGTGGAGTGAGAGGGCAATCAACCACATCATTCCAAGGCTTGATTTATTTTTTGCACCGCCGGCTCCACCATGGCCGACTACTTCGTTGGTCACGTCAACAACGTCATTAGGAGGGAGCGCCACTGGACATCGCTCAACGAGGAGACCGGGGGATGGACGATGTGCTCTACCAGCTCTACAGCATCATGGTACTCTGTCAGAAAGCAATCTTGAGTACGTGTGCTTGCTGCTAATATGATATACAACTAATTCTTTTTAGATATTTGTTTGGTCAGACAAGAATGACCAATCGTATTGACGCAATTCATTTTTTGTCTATTCTTATGCTCTTGCGATCCTAGAAACAGTTGACATAAACTTGTGCATAAAATATATCTTAATAGTTTCAATTTTATTTTTTATCTATTCTTGTGCTCTTGCGATCGTAGAAACATGTATAATGATCTATATCGCTTCGTTCATGATGATTGGTGTACTGTTTCTCATTTATTCTTTTTGCTTGCTTGTATGATTGCCTTGGATGCTTGTTGTTGATTATTGTGAACCGAAGATTATCTGAGCGGCTATCATTTGGATAAAAGGCAAGTGTATCTGATATACTTCCTAATAATTTTTAATCACTTATTTGCATGCTTATGTCTCAATTTGATGGGTCATATTAATGATTATGCCTAGCCACATTTTACCATATAAACCTGGGTTTTACATTTATGTTGGGTAGCGGCGGCGGCGTGATCCATAGCTTCAGCGGGCACGTCGCGCCGAGCTTGCACCCGATGTACCGCGCTGTACCTGAACTTCCCTGTCAGCCCTAACCCCACCTCAAATACCATGTCATGATTTGTGACCTATATTTCTTTATATTGGATCTATCAATTATAAGTTTGTTTTATTTCATACTGTTCATCCATTAAATTACTGTCATCTTTCGTTAGAATTTTAATAAACTATGTAGAATTTAAATTATTTAAATTTAGATACTCTATTTTGAAAAGATGAAATTTTTGTTCACTATGTTTTCCTAATATATGCGCTGCTAGTATTAAAAAAAAAGTAGAGATTATTATATTAAGGCGTGTAATTGTTCTAGTGGAACAAAGCTAAGTGGGCCTCTCTCCGCTGCCGCTGTTGGGCTGCCAGGAGCTGGACTGGGCCACTATCCATGTTGCTTTGGTTTCTTTTTTTTTCCCCTTGAACATGAGAGTCTCTTTTCCCTTTAAGAAAAATCTAGTGTTCAGTATACTTCTTTTTTTTCTCTCATTTAGTACGAATCTGGAGTTCAGATTCACTTATTATATGCCCAAATGCTGCTCCGTTTGTGATGCGTTGGTCCAGAGAAAGGCTATAGCCTTATCATATGACAAAAAAGTACAAATTACCGTGTTTCCATTTTGCCGTTTGGTTGGGTGAGCATAGGAACTTGCGAAGTCATGTTACTTAATTTTACAAGTTGTTGCTCCTGTTTTTCCATTTCGTATCCCAATATTTTGGAAAAACTACAGCTCATATTAGTTCATTTTCGATATCCCTTCGTTCTACGGAACCATTTTCAATTTCATTTTGTATTAAAATATAAAAAGTGAAGACGACCACGGGACTATCTCATCTCTTCCGATTGTTTTCATCCCTACTGACAAGCATAAGAACTATATTACATAGAACAATCAGAAGTAATCAAACTGGGTGATAAATCCACAAGGACGATGCTTACATCAGAAGAAGTAACTTGGATGTTTTGCGTGCACTTTTTGCAATATACCTTCGAACTACATTCTATGTAATAATAATCTTGTCCAAAACATACATAATTGTAACACCCTAAAATTCATCACAATTAAATTGTAGCAACTTTCTAAATTTTTCTAGGATTTATTGAGGCCTAAATAAATTTTCTATGGTTTAATTGGAATTTCTAGCCTTTTATATTTAAATATCATATTAAATAATTTTAGTCAAAAATAAGTTGTTGATGCATTCATGCTGTTGCATTTGTCTTTTGCTTGCTGTTCAATTAAGTTGGAATTTAAATTCTATTTAAATTCAAATTTAATTTGAATTTGTTTGATGTTTAGAATAGTTATTTTCTGTCGAGTCTGCTTTCGCCCCACCAACTCTTGGCCCGTCCGACTTTGCCCCCTCTACTTCTCTTCTCGGTCAGCCGGCCCAAGTCCTTCGCGGCCCGTCTCCTTGCGCCGGCCCACTCCACTCCCTCCCCTCTCTCTCTCTCGTGTCGCTGACAGGAGGGGCCCTCCTGTCAGGGCCATCGTCTCCGAGCCGGGGGCGACTCCGACTCGAGCTAGAGCTCGAGTCCGACCCGGCCGAGGCACGCACGCCAAGGCGCGTGGGCCCAGCCCTTTTTATCCACGCGCCGTTGCTCCGCTCCGTCCCCGCTCTTTTCTCGCGCTTCGCCCGCCGCCCGTGAGCCCTAGCGCAACGCCGCCGCCGTCGCTTCCGGAGCTCCGCCGCCGCGCCGTCGATCGACGTCATCGTCGTCCCTCTCTCGCCAAGTTTCACTTCGGGAGGTTCGCAAGGAGGTAAGGAACCTTTTCGTGCTGCTCGCGCATCGTTTCCCGCTCCGCACCGAGCTTGAATCGCTCGTCGATCTTCTTCCAGCGCCGCCGGCCGCCCTCGTCGTCGTCGTCCGCCGTCGTGTGCTCTCGGCTGCCAAGAAGCCCTTTGGTGAGGTTGTCATCTCCTCCCGGTTCTCTAGATCCAATTCGCGCCGAGTTTGGTGAGCTCTAGCGCGTTTTGCGCGTTGCACCGGCCGAGCGCCGCCGCGGACGCCAGCGGCGCCGCCGCTATGTGTCCCCCGCCGGCGAGCCCTTCCCGATCCATCCTTGGCCGTCACATGAAGATCCGACAGACCACAGACGCCTCGGCCCCGAGTCAACCAGCCGAGTACCGGTCCACCTAGACCATTTTGCAAAAAGGCCCTTCAAGTTTTTAAAATCAACCTGCAGTCCTGAGCAGTTCAAAAATAATTCCATTTAAGTCCTTTTTCTTTCGGTTTAGCCCCTGTAAGTTTTAAAATTGCGCTCGAGGTCCAAGTTCTACCTTTTTACATGAAAACCCTCGAGTCTATATACAAAATTATGTTTTAGTCCTCGGATTTTCGCAGTTAAGCCCCTGGAAGTCTTAAAACTTTGCCAGCAAATCCCTAAACCTTAGAAAAGCCTTATCTTTTGCGTTTTAACTCCGATTTTAGTGATTCTCGCGCTCACGCGTTCGTGGTAACGCGTAGAATAGTTTTTTGCTGTTGTTTTCTTCTGTTCAAATTGTTTGGTGTACTGCTTCTTATTTATTGTATTGTTTTCTTGTATATGTATGTGATATGCGTATAGGAAACGCGCCGTTCGAGGAAGTGTTTGAAGAACCAGCTGTTGAAGAGTTTGAGCAGCAGCAGGGTTGGGAAGAAGGCAAGTATTCCTTGATCATGCCCATTTGTACCTAAATGACATGCATTTTAATTACACCGTTTATTTATCGCTTGCATTAATATTGCTGGGTCCCATTAAGGATTTCCTAGTCTGTTTTACCATACATTGCAGCTGGGTCATTAAATTAATTTGACTGGTAGATGATGCTTAGTTGCTCAACTGGGATTGGTCTAATGAAACCCTACTCTATGTTCCATTATTATCTTTTAATATAATAATGACAAGATCACATCTTTTAATTGAAACATGCAGCGACCACCCAGGAAAACAGTGCAACCATAAGTGCTATGTGGCTCTGGCTTTGACTGACTAATTAGGTATTCTGGTTTGGGATAGTTTTACCCGAAAGGGGCAAGAGGTGCGGCGGTTGACGAGGTATAGCCTGGTCCTCTTGAGCGGTAGGCTTTGCTAAGATACACGACTCACTAGGGAGGGTTATGCTTTGCTCCTGAACCGGAAGCCTTAGCGAACTATCACTTATTAGAGTATCTTTGTAAAGGTCTCATAGTGAAACCCAGTATTCGGTCCACGTGGTGTGGGAAGGGTACATGCTTTCGGGCAACGGGAATCACGGCTTATGGTGAATGTGTACAACCTCTGCAGAGTGTAAAACTGTTATAACAGCCGTGCTCACGGTCATGAGCGGCCTGGACCCTCACATGATTAATCTATCAGAATATGATCTAAATTGTGGTTACTTGAATTTGATGGGTTTATGTCATTTATTTAATTGTGGTTGGTATATACTTATATCTGCTAGTAAATAGGTGCTTAATAAAACTTTGACCAACTAAAAGTGCTTAATGCAGCTATCCTTTCAGCCTTCCACTTTATAAAGCCTAGCATGTCATTTATTTCAATACTTTGCTGAGTACGACATGTGCTCATGCTTGTTTATTTATATTGCATCGACCACACTCGGACTGCTGCTCAGATTGGGAGGATTTTGAGGATTTTACTACTGATTTTGAGGAATTCTAGGCGAGTCCGCCAGTCAACTGCCTGTGGAGATAGAGTTATTTTGCTTCATTTAGTTAAATGTTTATTTAAGTCTTCCGCTATGACATTTGTGTCAACTCTGAGTTTGTAATAAATATACTTTAATACTCTTTCGTATGCGTGGTTATGGATATTCACTTGTGACGTCTACCATATGTGTGTAAACTTGATCCTTGCGCACATATGAGATGCACTTGGTTTTCTTTCTAAAACTGGGTGTGACAGAAGTGGTACGAGAGCTGTGTTTGACTATAGGACGAAAACCTAGATAGCAATGGTCATTCTTTAAGGATTAATTTGCTTAATCAGTTTTGCTTTAATTATCCTTGATCTCATTTTACTATATTCTTGCTCTTGATAATTTATCTCCTCCTTGCATTTTATTTTATTTCTATTCCATTTTATTTATTATCTTACCTTGTCTTGATGTCTATAGATTTGTTCTAACCCCCTCTTTCTTTCTAACCCATAGATGGTTTTGACTAGACAAGGTGCTCGTAGAATGGCTAGAACTCCTTCCCCTCTTCCACCCCCGTCAGTGCACGAAGAAGAAGATGTTGAAGACGTGGAGCTGGAAGTGAATCAGGAGGAGCCCGCTTCAGAAGCATCAGCAGCGGGAAGTGTTGGACCCCCTCCGCCACCAGCTAGGTGGACTGCGTCGGTTCACTACCACACTGGAGACCATGCTCACTTTCCGATGCTACTTCGGATGATGTTCGCTCGTCTTCACTATCATGTGGAGATAGAGTACCACGGAAGAAGAAGAAGAACCCATCCGGAGTACCCAGAGGAGTGGGATGTGTTAGTGCACATCCGTCAGGCTGACTATGAGAATGGAGGAACCAAGGAGATTGGAGTGCACTGTTCTATCGCCACTAGAGTAACTTTTGAAGTTAGAATTGAGGATGCAGCTAGACAGGCGCTCTCCGCGCTTTGCTTTGAGGAGGCTGGAGTGGTGGATTACACCTCTTGGGCATATCTTCCTAAGAGACAGCCAGTCACTCTAGAGGGTGTGGTGCCACAAGTTCCCGGAGTGCTGAGTTCCACGCTTATCAGTCAAGTGGCATTCTCTGCGATGCTGAACTCACACATGGATCGCACTGCAATAGAACTAAAGAGGGTGCGTGAAGAACTCACTGCTGAACGAAGGAAGAACAAGAGGCTTAGAGCTGAACTCAGGGGAGAAGCACCCCCACCTTTAGATGAAATCGATGAAGATCAAGCAGCTCACTCTCCACCCCACATTTGAATTCGTTTGGATCACCAAGTTGCACCACTTATGCCCAATAGGTTAAGTTGTCCTCCTATTTATTAGCTTGGTACGTTTAGAATCTTTAAGACTCGTGCGTAGCGTGTGGCGAGCCTTCTTCTAAGTGTGTTAGATATGCTTGTTTTTGTGCCAAGTGTGTGATTTGGTTCTTTGTAATGACTGCGCTTAATTTGTGGAGTGATGAACACAATTAAGTATTACTAAATCAATAAATTTAGCTAGTTTGGGTTTTATCTCGGTCCCTGTTTTCATTAGTTACTTATCTCATTATCTATTTTATTTTATCTCTCATATAAATCTTATCATGCTCCAATCTGTTCTCGTCGCTACTCGATATCCTGGTACTGTTTGATTTGATTCTGAAGCTACAAAACTTCGATTGACATGAAACCAGTTGGGTTGGATTAAGCTACATTCTGGGGAATTTTTCGTGATTTTTGGACATTCTGACAGGAAGATACAGGTGTTTAATTAGAGTGTTCAGAATCTGTCTCGAGTTCTAATGTGGTTGTTTTATTATTTAATATCTCGAGTTACAGAAGTCCGATTGCATTGATTCAAGTTGGGTTAGTTTCAGAATTTGGTATTCTACAATCTCACAAAAGATCAATATTTTTGGATGTTCAGAATAAGAGTTATGCCTGTTTCATTGTGATACACTGAATCTGCCTTTGAAATCAGAAATTCTTATTTGTGTTGAATCTTTCTATGTATGCTTTTATCTGCCACTGTCTGAATCTCATGTTTCTAACCATCAGATGGTGAACACCAGGTCTGGAAGTGGAGAGGATCGACCAGCTGTGATTCGCCAGGGACGTGCCAACCCCAATTCCAATCCCCCGCCGAATCAAGCACAACCTGCCGCAATGGACCAGATTCTTGGCTACTGCTATGGCAGGCATTCAAGCTCAGCTGAACAACAACAACAACAATCAGCCAAGGAACAAGCATCGGGAGTTCATGAGCCACAAGCCCCCTACCTACTCCCATTCTTCAGATCCTCTTGACGCTGATGATTGGTTGAAGACTGTTGAGAAGAAGCTGGACATGGCTCAGTGTAATGACAGGGAGAAGGTCTTGTATGCTTCAAGCCGCTTGGAGGGATCAGCTTCGGATTAGTGGGATGCTTACCATGCTGCTCATGCAACCCCTAATGCTATCACCTGGCAAGAATTCAAGGACAGCTTCAGGAGTCATCATATCCCTGCCGGTGTCATGAAGCTAAAGAAGGAGTTCCTCTCTCTCAAGCAAGGGGGGACGTCAGTCAGCGAGTACAGGGACAAGTTCATTCAGTTGTATCGCTACGCCCCAGATAAGCTGAAGGAAGATGAGCAGAAGCAGGAGCTGTTCTTGGAAGGATTGATCTCACTGCTCTAGTATCAGCTCATGGCTCACACCTTCCCAACATTCCAGAAGTTGGTGGACAAGGCTATTGGCTTGGAACACAAGCGTCGTGAGTTGGGGAACAGAAGAGGAAGTTCCTGGCCTCAGGACAGTCAAGCAGTAACACTCGCCCTCGTTTCCAGCAGCCTCAGCAGGGCGTGCCTGTTCGCTTTGGTGGGCAAGGGGGTAAGTTTGGGCAGAATCAGGGTCATCGCTCAGCACCTCCACCCCAGCGCCCAGTCTTTCAGCAGAACCGCCAGACCACCCCAACTCAGACTCCAGTGAAGACCCCTACACCAGGCAGTGCTACTACCCCTTGTGCTTGCTACATATGTGGAGATCCGAGTCACTTTGCCAACAACTGTCCAAAGAGGAATGCTCAGACTCCGCAGCGCCAAAATAGCAGTGCACCTAGGCAGAATCCTCCTCAGCAGCACAACCGGAATGGGAACCAGACGCCCCAGAGCAACAGAGGTCAGCAGAACCAGATACGTGGTAGGGTGAACCACGTTGCCCCAGAGACCGCGCAGGAGGCTCAGGACGTGGTGCTTGGTATGTTCCTTGTCAACTCAGCCCCTGCATCAGCTTTATTTGATTCTGGAGCATCCCATTCTTTCATTACTGCTCAGTATGTAGCTGGCCGTAATATACCCATGCACCCCATGAAGCGTGATATGATAGTCAGCTCCCCTGGAGGAATCTTGAAAGCCACTTTTATCTTCCCTCGTGTTAATTTGAAAATAGTAGGGGTAGATTTTCCTGCTGATCTGATAGTCCTGAAATCTGAGGGGATTGATGTCATACTTTGAATGGGATGGTTGGCTGCATTCGATGGGATAATTCAGTGTGCCAAGAGGTTAGTGTTGTTAACAAGCCCTCAAGGAGAAAAGGTTGAATTTGTTGCTATAGTACCCGCAGCGGCAGATGGTACGGTTAATCTGCTGAAAGGAGCACCGCTTGAGGACATCAGAGTGGTTTGTGATTTCCCAGATGTCTTCCCAGATGATTTGCCAGGTATGCCACCCGACCGAGACATTGAGTTTCTTATTGAGCTTTTACCTGGTACTGCTCCTATTTCTAAAAGACCCTATAGAATGGCTGTTAATGAACTAGAAGAACTTAAGAAAGAACTTAAAGAATTATTGGATAAGGGTTATATTCATCCTAGTTCTTCACCTTGGGGAGCACCTGTTATTTTTGTTGGTAAGAAGGATGACACTCAGAGATTGTGTGTGGATTATCGTTCTTTAAATGAGGTAACAATCAAGAACAAGTATCCTTTGCCCAGAATTGAGGATTTATTTGATCAGTTGCGAGGAGCTAAGGTTTTCTCCAAGATTGATTTGCGATTTGGCTACCATCAGTTGAAAATCAGGCGCTCAGATATTTCTAAAACAACATTTACCACCAGGTATGGATTATATGAATATACAGTGATGTCTTTTGGATTGACAAATGCACCTGCCTACTTTATGTATCTGATGAATAAGGTGTTTATGGAGTTTTTGGATAAATTTGTGGTGGTATTCATTGATGATATTCTGGTTTACTCTAAGAATGAGGATGAACATGAGGAACATCTGAGGTTAGTATTGCAGACTCTCAGGGAGAACCAGTTGTATGCCAAGTTTAGTAAATGTGAATTCTGGTTGAGTCAAGTATCCTTTCTTGGTCATGTTGTTACTGGTGGAGGTATTGCATTGGATCCTAGCAAAATCAAGGATGTGTTGGATTGGGAACCTCCGACTTCTGTGTCTGAGATCAAAAACTTCCTGGGATTGGCTTGATATTACAGGAGATTCATCGAAGGCTTTTCTAAAATAGCGAAACCTCTTACATCGCTATTGGAGAAAGGCAAGGAATTTGTTGGGTCAGAAGCTTGTCAGGCCAGCTTTGAAGAATTGAGAAGGAAGTTGACTACAGCCTCAGTGCTTGCTATGCCAGATATTCACAAGAATTTTGACATACATTGTGATGCTTCTCGAAAAGGACTTGGTTGTGTTCTTATGCAGGAAGGCAGAGTTATAGCTTATGCATCAAGGCAGTTGAGAAAACATGAGCTAAATTATCCTACTCATGACTTGGAACTAGCAGCTGTTGTTCATGCTTTGAAGATCTGGAGACACTATATCTTGGGTAACAGATATGAGTTGTATACTGATCACAAAAGTCTGAAGTACATATTTACTTAGAAGGATCTGAATTTGAGGCAGAGAAGATGGTTGGAATTGATCAAGGATTATGATCTGGGAATCAACTATCATCCAGGCAAGGCAAATGTGGTTGCAGATGCCTTGAGCAGAAAGTCACAAGCTAATCTAGTGCTTGGTCGTCAGTTGCCAACAGCGTTGTGTGCTGAGATGGAAAGGCTGAACTTGGGATTTCTTAATCAGGCAGAAAGTGTGACTATGGAGATTGAGTTTACACTTGAGCAGGAGATTCGAAAGGGTCAACTTTTGGATGAGAAGATAAAAGAAATCAATGCAACTATGTTAGCAGGAAAAGCTCCAGATTTCACCGAAGATGAGCAAGGTACGATCTGGTTCCGAAAGCGGATATGTGTACCTGACAATGTAAAAAATAGCGCGCTATAGCGCCGCTATAGCGGCCCAAAGAAACTGTCGCAACGATATTTCACATTTTTGCGCTATGGGCGCTATCTCCGCTATAGCGCGCAATAGCGGCGCTAAATGGAATAGCATAGCGTGCGAAATAGCGGCTCGATTTTAATTGTATGAATTATGAAGTATGAACTATGTCATCTTATCGACTTATGATTGTAATTGTATGAACTATGAAGTATGAACTATGTCATCTTATCGACTTATCCTAAAATTTCCTAGAATGGTTGACCTGTAAAAAAATAGCGCGCTATAGCGCGACTATAGCGGCCAGAAACAACTGACGCTACTGTATATAGCTGCCGCTATAGCGTATCTATAGCGGCGCTATAGCGGCAGCTATAGCGCCTATAGCGTTTGCAAGAGTCTCCCGCTAAATTCCATAGCGCGCGATTTAAATCATTGGTACCTGATATTGAGTCTCTTAGGGAGAAAATACTGAGAGAGGCTCATGATTCTGCATATTCAATCCATCCTGGAAGCACTAAGATGTACCAGGATCTGAAGGAAAGGTATTGGTGGTATGGATTGAAAAGGGATGTGGCTGCTCATGTAGCATTATGTGATGTCTGTCAGCGGGTTAAGGCTGAACATCAGAGACCGGCAGGTTTGCTTCAACCTCTCAAGGTACCTGAATAGAAGTGGGAAGAGATTAGTATGGAATTTATAGTTGGTTTACCTCGTACTAGTGCTGGATATGACTCTATATGGGTCATAGTGGATCGATTGACCAAGGTAGCTCATTTTATTCTAGTAAAGACTACTCATTCTAGTGCTAGACTTGCAAAGTTATATATGTCTAGAATTATTTGTCTGCATGGTGTATCTAAAAAGATAGTTTCTGATAGAGGTACTCAGTTTACATCTAGATTCTGGCAAAAGTTGCATGAGTCCATGGATACAAAGTTCAATTTCAATTCTGCTTATCATCCATAGACAGATGGTCACACAGAAAGAACTAACCAGCCAGATGAGTACCGGTCAACCTAGACCATTTTGCAGAAAGGCCCTTCAAGTTTTTAAAATCAACCCGCAATCCTGAGCAGTTCAAAAATAATTCCATTTAAGTCCTTTTTCTTTTGGTTTAGCCCCTGCAAGTTTTAAAATTGCGCCCGAGGTCCAAGTTCTACCTTTTTACATGAAAACCGTCGAGTTTATATACAAAATTAAGTTTTAGTCTTCGGATTTTCGCAGTTAAGCCCCTGGAAGTCTTAAAACTTTGCCAGCAAGTCCCTAAACCTTAGAAAAGCCTTATCTTTTGCGTTTTAACTCCGATTTTAGTGATTCTCATGCTGACGCGTTCGTGGTAACGCGCAGAATAGTTTTGTGCTTTTGTTTTCTTCTGTTGGAATTGTTTGGTGTACTGTTTTTTATTTATTGTATTGTTTTCTTGTATGTGTATGTGTGATGCGTATAGGAAACGCGCCGTTCGAGGAAGTGTTTGAAGAAGCAGCTGTGGAAGAGTTTGAGCAGCAGTAGGGTTTGGAAGAAGGCAAGTATTCCTTGATTATGCCCGTTTGTACCTAAATGACATACATTTTAATTACACCATTTATTTATCGCTTGCATTAATATTGCTGGGTCCCATTAAGGATTTCCTAGTCTGTTTTACCATACATTGCAGCTAGGTCATTAAATTAATTTGACTGGTAGATGATGCTTAGTTGCTCAACTGGGATTGGTCTAATGAAACCCCTACTCTATGTTCCATTATTATCTTTTAATATAATAATGACAAGATCACATCTTTTAATTGAAACATGCAGCGACCACCCAGGAAAACAGTGCAACCATAAGTGCTATGTGGCTCTGGCTTTGACTGACTAATTAGGTATTCTGGTTTGGGATAGTTTTACCCGAAAGGGGCAAGAGGTGCGGCGGTTGACGAGGTATAGCATGGTCCTCTTGAGCGGTAGGCTTTGCTAAGATACACGACTCACTAGGGAGGGTTATGCTTTGCTCCTGAACCGGAAGCCTTAGCGAACTATCACTTATTAGAGTATCTTTGTAAAGGTCTCATAGTGAAACCCAGTATTCGGTCCACGTGGTGTGGGAAGGGTACATGCTTTCGGGCAACGGGAATCACAGCTTATGGTGAATGTGTACAACCTCTGCAGAGTGTAAAACTGTTATAACAGCCGTGCTCACGGTCATGAGCGGCCTGGACCCTCACATGATTAATCTATCAGAATATGATCTAAATTGTGGTTACTTGAATTTGATGGGTTTATGTCATTTATTTAATTATGGTTGGTATATACTTATATCTGCTATCTGCTAGTAAATAGGTGCTTAATAAAACTTTGACCAACTAAAAGTGCTTAATGCAGCTATCCTTTCAGCCTTCCACTTTATAAAGCCTAGCATGTCATTTATTTCCATACTTTGCTGAGTACGACATGTGCTCACGCTTGTTTATTTATATTGCATCGACCACACTCGGACTGCTGCTCAGATTGGGAGAATTTTGAGGATTTTACTACTGATTTTGAGGAATTCTTGGCGAGTCCGCCAGTCAACTGCTTGTGGAGATGGAATTATTTTGCTTCGTTTAGTTAAACGTTTATTTAAGTCTTCCGCTATGACATTTGTGTCAACTCTGAGTTTGTAATAAATATTCTTTAATACTCTTTCGTATGCATGGTTATGGATATTCACTTGTGACGTCTACCATATGTGTGTAAACTTGATCCTGACGCACATATGAGATGCACCTGGTTTTCTTTCTAAAACCGGGTGTGACAATAATTAAACAAACTATTTAAAACAATTTATACCATATATTTGCACCAAGGACATTAGAACTGAAGCATAGTGGTATATTGTGTACAATAAAAGTGCATATATGTATTTATATTTCAGTCAAGAAGTTCTATACAAGTTTACCCACAAAAACACACACTGGTATTGCTTGGCTTCACGTTGGTTGTGTGCAAATGCTTATTAATTTCTTTTACTCACTTCAAGTATCTGTCGAACCAGTTGGTCATTAAAGCAAGAGCTTGCTCGGCAGTTTTGACGGCAAAAGGGTCGGTGGTATTATATCTGCAGGCAAATCCATGTGCAACTCCTGGGAAGATCTTGGCGTAGTAGGGAATCTGCAACAACCGATGCCACAAAAATGAGCTTGTGCAACTGATATATTCACTTGCAGTGAGTAGGAACATACATTCTTTCTTTGACGCAATTCATGCACAAACTGGTACACTAGTTTTGGCGGCGTGCTTGAGTCATACTGAGCTCCAAGGATCTCAATTGGGCATTTGACCTCTGTTTTGAATGGGCATAGTTAGCATACAAAATCAGACACTTAAGATCACTTCCAAAGTCATCTCAATTAGTGCTGTCTAGAAGCTCGCAAACCTTTCATGTCATCAGCAGTAACACTATAAGGATGAGAAATACAAATTACTTTGACATCATTGGTTTTTGCCATCTCCACACTGAACTTTCCTGTTAGATAAGCAGCAATTAAAAGGTAAGAGTTATTGTGTCTGTGTGTTACCTGAAGAAGCATTTTGAAAACTAAAGCTTATATGGATTTCACTCACCGCCCCAGCAATAACCTCCAACCCCAATGGACTTTCCTTTCTTTTTTAAAGTAGCAAACAGTGGCTTGGCATCTTCGGCAGCTTTTACCTGTAAGATCGATCATATCGTGACTAAGCAATATTATTTAGAATCATTCATTGCACAATCCGAGAAGAAGTTAAAGAATGAATGGGACATGTAAATTAGTTGTGACAAATGATTGGAACACACCGGAGAGTGACGGCTGAGCCATTCTGTAAGGTTTTTACTGCCCTTGTTTAGATGGCTATTTTGGGGTGGGGATTTGGGGGTTTGGTGTCACTTCGTAATCATTGCGTCACTGTAGCATTTCGTTTGTATGTGTGAAAAATTATCCAAAATGTTCGTCTCGCAGAGTACAACAAAACTGTGCAGTTAGTTTTTGATTTTATCTACATTTAGTACTCCATGTATGGGCCGATATTTTGATGTGATGAGAATCTTCTTTTTGCATAGTAAACTTTGGGGTTACTTTTTAGGAACTAAACAAGGCCTAAATAGTCTCCATGGAAGAAATCAGGCACTACAACGAAGTATCCAGCCTCACCAACTTTGTCGGCTATCTTTCTGTATCATTAAAAATCAAGCGCAAAGCATTGTTAGTTCGTTTCAAAACAGAATCAAGCATCGTTCAAACATTAAGCTCGAAGAAAATTTTGTCTTGTAAAAGAAAGTTTCTCCCGTGTTGGCCATGAATTCATTCCTTGTGGCTGGCCAAAATTACATTAAATGTAATCTGAAATTTCCACGAATAAAATGTTAATGTTTACTGGGACCCACCCAAATGTTCACTTTTGTATCGATTTTTTTATGAAGCAAGCGCTCTGTATGCACATCAGAACCATGATACAGAGTACACAGTATGGACATCAGATCATCAACCTAATATTCGACAACACACTTTTAATTATTAGATTAGACATAGAAAACCTTGATAACGACGTCATCATGTTTATTACAGGAAAAAAATATAGAAACGACTGTAGCATTCAGCTGAGGCATCCTGTTCATTTTTAAGTTTCCAAGGAGCTAGTATATATATCCCTCTGTATCCATATCTCTATTTTCGATGACCATCTAGTCATCTAGTCTGTAAGCATGTACTCCTCATGTCCTACATTATATTGCGTATAGCACGCGCACATTTTATATTCTCTGATTTGACCAACAATTAGCCTTACACAATATAAAACTGTTTTATGAAAAAAAAAGAGTTAATTTCATCCACAAGACCACAATACAACAATTTGGCTGGTAGGTGCTAATCGGTATAACAACTTGTAAAATGATCAATTTAGCACAAAAACTTGACATGTAGGTACAAATTGGTCTAAAAAATTATAAAATGCTCAAGTTGGTACAATAACTTAACATGTGGGTGCAAATTAGTCTAAAAGCATATAAAATGCTTAATTTAGTATAATAATTTGGCAAATCAGTGCATTTATAGTCCAAAATCTACAATGGTAATGTATTAAGCATGTTAGATGGACCTATGAATATTTTTATATTTTTCTATTATGTCTTTACTTCTCAACTATATACAACTTATTTATTTGTTAGTCAAAATTCAATAAAATTATAGAATAACACCATTGAGTTATCGAAAGACTGAAGTCCATTAGAGAGACTTTGGACATTTTTTTCTCCTACTCATGTATTCGACAATTATATAAAAAGCAAGTTTGTTTATGTCTATTTAGCTCTTTTTCTCTTTCCAAATAAGTATAGGAGGCTTTAAAAATATATATGCCAAGTTACTAAAACATACTATTAGTATGTATCATCATAATGATTTCTTTTTTAGTTGAGCAATGCATATAATCAAATATGTAGCAAACAACATGGGTCAAGTTATCAATATTGAATATGAATATTCTTATTAAAAAATAAATCATTGTATCAAAATAATTGATTTGAATACATAACATTATTTTTCCCAAATACGAATATCAATACCCAAATAATGCGTACTAATTTGCTTTGACGTGACTATATTTTCTATTATGACCCAACATTAGAAAATAGGTTGTTCACATAACATTTGGATTGCCGATGCACCGATTTACAAAGTTATTGCACTACAACGAGTATTTTACACGTTGCTAGACCAATTTGTACTGACATATCAAGTTATTGTACTAAATCAAGCATTTTAGAAGTTGTTGGACCAATTTGCATGCTATATGTTAAGTTGTATGGTGGATGCAATCAAAAAAATAATATCATTGGTTGACATTTCAGAGTACTTTATTTCCTGTTGTTTTTATTGCTATATATGTTAACGAACAGGTCAGAGCCGAGGAGCACTACGCAGCAAGAATCAAAAGCGACCAAGAACAAACATTTTGGCGCGGTTTCGTGTCAACACAAATGTTGGATTCACCAACCGAAAACATCCGAGGCGAGGACGATGGAGCGGCTTGAGCTCGCGGCGCCGGTGACGTAGGCCCTGAAGCCTCCCGGGAGGTCGTTGACGACCACGCCGGCCTCGCCGGCGCGCAGAGACATATCCGGTGGGTTGTCAAGGCACTGCGAGTGTTTCGCCCGAGCTGTCGCCGCCGTCGAAGCAAGGACGACGGCGAGGCAGAGGAGAAACTGCACTGAAGCCGCCATGGCACTGCGAACGGAGGCTCTGGGGCGCTCTCCTGCGTCGCACGTACTTACATAACTTATTGCACAAGAGAAAGAAAGCCCCTTTTAGATCCTAAATTCCACCCCAAATCTTACTATGCAAAAATAAGATTTCCGTCGCATCAAAATGTCGGCATATGCATGGATTACTAAATGTAGATGAAATTAAAAACTAATTGCACAGTTTTGTTGTACTTTACGGGACGAATATTTTGAGCTTAATTAATCATTGTTTGGACAATTATTCATAAATACAAACGAATGCTACAGTGTTGCTACAGTGGTAAAGCCCCAAGTTTGATCTCCCCAAATTGGAAACTGAACAAGACTAAAGGTTAGGTGATGATGGGGGCGAAGAGAACGCTCATTATTTATTTTCACTCTTCACGTCGCCATCGTAGCCGGTAGCTTTTGTTCTGTCCGGGAGCTTGCTCGGAAAGAGCAGGATCGAGATAATTAAGATCGCCGCAGCGACTGCTTCGCCTCTATCCGTGGACGTAATAAGAAGTTTAGAGATTCAACGTCACATGAAGTCACAAAAGATTGGTTCAGAGACGGAGTCAAAGTAATATGAAGTCACAAAAGTTTACTTTCAGAATTAGTTTTTCTGTCTGTAAAGGTTTGACGCCATTGGCTACCTTTAGGTTGCGATGGTTAGTTTTATTTTGAAATTTATTTCAGATGTGCAAAAACAAAAGTAATACTTACTACAGTACATTTAATGATAAAACACTTTACAGAAAAAATGATATTTAAATAGTTTCGTAATAATAAAAATGATAAAATAAATGTCGTGTATAAAAATTACCAAACATTTAGCAACGGTGAGGGTATATTCAAAGTCATATGAACATGGAGGAAGAAAATGGATAACTCGATCGTGATTCACCTTACTGAAAGACCGCACAGGTCGAACTCTTTTGACTTTGTATTGACGTGGTCACATGCTTTACTGATGAACGATGGAGCAGAGCCATCATGTGCCAAATAAAGCTCGTCAAAGGTGACGCCTGAATGATAACTCACGAGCGCCAACACTGACGAATAGGACTCCCCATCAACCCCTCTCATTCTGGACGTGTCGACTCTGTCGCTGAAGTATGATACAGCCTAGACGGCGGAACAGAGCCAGAGCTGGCCAATACCTGAAGAGCAGGTCGGTACTGAAAAAGAAGGTATCGGCAACAACCACTCTCAGCCTGGACGTGGTCAAATGTTGAGGCTGTCACTGAATTTCAGAAATGTAGTCGTACAGAGACATCTTCATATCTGCATATTGTGACGTGGAGGGATTCATGAAGAACGCACGGCGAAAAAACTGTCACAAACAACAAAATGTAGATACATTTCCATATGCATTGTTGTCTCTGGTGGCCGATGCCCGGTGCTGCAAGGGAAGTAGACACCAACGCTAAATTTGGGTGGACAGATTTTATAATAAAAGAAATTTACCAACTGATGTTTGATTAGTTCATTACCAGTTACTCTAGTTACAACCTGTGAAACACAGGTTTTTGTTCATTCGAACTTGTAAATAGAGTGCGATGAAAACTCATGGTTTACTAGAAACTCTGGCACGGCCGTTACGTTGCCGCGCCTGCCTGAGATTGGCCTATGTATTTTGGTTGTTTTGGGCTTTTGCTTTATAATAGTTGATTGATGCGGTAAAATAGACTTAAGCAGTGGAAATGATATCATGAGCAAGAGGTAAACATAAGCACCAAGAAAACATCAGGTGGAGAAGCGTTGCATCAAGCCGGGTTCCCAAGTAGTATCAGTTGAGTGAACCAGCATATTACACATCTTGCCGTTACCCAGAACAACAAATTGCGAGTAGGGATGGCAACGGGGCGGGGCGGGGCGGGGGCGGGGGAGAGGCCTCCGTCCCCGCCCCGACCCCCGAACTCGAAGCCCCGCCCCGACCACGAATTGCTTAACGGGGGAAAACCAGCCCGTCCCCGGCCCCGTCAAATCCCCGACCCCCATCGGGGCTCCGTGGGGGAGCATGCAGTAGCAAAATCCCTCTGCAGAATTGTCTCAAAAATATCTATTCAGTGTATGCGCATCCGAATCAAGAACACAAAATCACAAAATCAAAAGAATACGATTGGGAATTTCAAGCAACAAATCCATAATCGTGTTTCCAAACTTCCAATTAGCTAACCAAATGACTAGTACAGGCATTGAACTACCAAACCATTGCAAAAGAGAAACTGAATACTGCACAATAGCACAACCGCCACTAGCACAGAATTGAGATCGAGGAATTGAGGAATTAAGACTCGAGCAACAGAGAAGGAGGACGGCTCGACGGAGCATGACACACGATGTGGCCTGATTCCTGGATGTAGGCTTTGCCCCTTGCTAGCTTGGCGGCACCTTGCCCTCTCCCTCTCTCACTTCGCGTAGTCCAGGTCAGGGCACAGTGCTGCTGCCTCGCCAACGTCGCGGCGCCGGTGACGTAGGCCCTGAAGCCTCCCGGGAGGTCGTTGACGACCACGCCGGCCTCGCCGGCGCGCAGAGACATATCCGGTGGGTTGTCAAGGCACTGCGAGTGTTTCGCCCGAGCTGTCGCCGCCGTCGAAGCAAGGACGACGGCGAGGCAGAGGAGAAACTGCACTGAAGCCGCCATGGCGCTGCGAACGGAGGCTCTGGGGCGCTCTCCTGCGTCGCACGTACTTACATAACTTATTGCACGTACCACATGTTTAGAATCCTATAATCACAATTTTCTCGAAAGAAAGCCCCTTTTAGATCCTAAATTCCACCCCAAATCTTACTATGCAAAAATAAGATTTCCGTCGCATCAAAATGTCGGCATATGCATGGATTACTAAATGTAGATGAAATTAAAAACTAA
Organism: Echinochloa phyllopogon; assembly: GCA_033239725.1. Taxonomy (NCBI): domain Eukaryota; kingdom Viridiplantae; phylum Streptophyta; class Magnoliopsida; order Poales; family Poaceae; genus Echinochloa; species Echinochloa phyllopogon. The sequence goes on along the minus strand of BTCW01000015.1, from coordinate 11,722,535 downwards.
TTGCACAGTTTTGTTGTACTTTACGAGACGAATATTTTGAGCCTAATTAATCATTGTTTGGACAATTATTCATAAATACAAACGAATGCTACAGTGTTGCTACAGTGGTAAAGCCCCAAGTTTGATCTCCCCAAATTGGAAACTGAACAAGACTAAAGGTTAGGTGATGATGGGGGCGAAGAGAACGCTCATTATTTATTTTCACTCTTCACGTCGCCATCGTAGCCGGTAGCTTTTGTTCTGTCCGGGAGCTTGCTCGGAAAGAGCAGGATCGAGATAATTAAGATCGCCGCAGCGACTGCTTCGCCTCTATCCGTGGACGTAATAAGAAGTTTAGAGATTCAACGTCACATGAAGTCACAAAAGATTGGTTCAGAGACGGAGTCAAAGTAATATGAAGTCACAAAAGTTTACTTTCAGAATTAGTTTTTCTGTCTGTAAAGGTTTGACGCCATTGGCTACCTTTAGGTTGCGATGGTTAGTTTTATTTTGAAATTTATTTCAGATGTGCAAAAACAAAAGTAATACTTACTACAGTACATTTAATGATAAAACACTTTACAGAAAAAATGATATTTAAATAGTTTCGTAATAATAAAAATGATAAAATAAATGTCGTGTATAAAAATTACCAAACATTTAGCAACGGTGAGGGTATATTCAAAGTCATATGAACATGGAGGAAGAAAATGGATAACTCGATCGTGATTCACCTTACTGAAAGACCGCACAGGTCGAACTCTTTTGACTTTGTATTGACGTGGTCACATGCTTTACTGATGAACGATGGAGCAGAGCCATCATGTGCCAAATAAAGCTCGTCAAAGGTGACGCCTGAATGATAACTCACGAGCGCCAACACTGACGAATAGGACTCCCCATCAACCCCTCTCATTCTGGACGTGTCGACTCTGTCGCTGAAGTATGATACAGCCTAGACGGCGGAACAGAGCCAGAGCTGGCCAATACCTGAAGAGCAGGTCGGTACTGAAAAAGAAGGTATCGGCAACAACCACTCTCAGCCTGGACGTGGTCAAATGTTGAGGCTGTCACTGAATTTCAGAAATGTAGTCGTACAGAGACATCTTCATATCTGCATATTGTGACGTGGAGGGATTCATGAAGAACGCACGGCGAAAAAACTGTCACAAACAACAAAATGTAGATACATTTCCATATGCATTGTTGTCTCTGGTGGCCGATGCCCGGTGCTGCGAGGGAAGTAGACACCAACGCTAAATTTGGGTGGACAGATTTTATAATAAAAGAAATTTACCAACTGATGTTTGATTAGTTCATTACCAGTTACTCTAGTTACAACCTGTGAAACACAGGTTTTTGTTCATTCGAACTTGTAAATAGAGTGCGATGAAAACTCATGGTTTACTAGAAACTCTGGCACGGCCGTTACGTTGCCGCGCCTGCCTGAGATTGGCCTATGTATTTTGGTTGTTTTGGGCTTTTGCTTTATAATAGTTGATTGATGCGGTAAAATAGACTTAAGCAGTGGAAATGATATCATGAGCAAGAGGTAAACATAAGCACCAAGAAAACATCAGGTGGAGAAGCGTTGCATCAAGCCGGGTTCCCAAGTAGTATCAGTTGAGTGAACCAGCATATTACACATCTTGCCGTTACCCAGAACAACAAATTGCGAGTAGGGATGGCAACGGGGCGGGGCGGGGCGGGGGCGGGGGAGAGGCCTCCGTCCCCGCCCCGACCCCCGAACTCGAAGCCCCGCCCCGACCACGAATTGCTTAACGGGGGAAAACCAGCCCGTCCCCGGCCCCGTCAAATCCCCGACCCCCATCGGGGCTCCGTGGGGGAGCATGCAGTAGCAAAATCCCTCTGCAGAATTGTCTCAAAAATATCTATTCAGTGTATGCGCATCCGAATCAAGAACACAAAATCACAAAATCAAAAGAATACGATTGGGAATTTCAAGCAACAAATCCATAATCGTGTTTCCAAACTTCCAATTAGCTAACCAAATGACTAGTACAGGCATTGAACTACCAAACCATTGCAAAAGAGAAACTGAATACTGCACAATAGCACAACCGCCACTAGCACAGAATTGAGATCGAGGAATTGAGGAATTAAGACTCGAGCAACAGAGAAGGAGGACGGCTCGACGGAGCATGACACACGATGTGGCCTGATTCCTGGATGTAGGCTTTGCCCCTTGCTAGCTTGGCGGCACCTTGCCCTCTCCCTCTCTCACTTCGCGTAGTCCAGGTCAGGGCACAGTGCTGCTGCCTCGCCAACGTCGCGGCGCCGGTGACGTAGGCCCTGAAGCCTCCCGGGAGGTCGTTGACGACCACGCCGGCCTCGCCGGCGCGCAGAGACATATCCGGTGGGTTGTCAAGGCACTGCGAGTGTTTCGCCCGAGCTGTCGCCGCCGTCGAAGCAAGGACGACGGCGAGGCAGAGGAGAAACTGCACTGAAGCCGCCATGGCGCTGCGAACGGAGGCTCTGGGGCGCTCTCCTGCGTCGCACGTACTTACATAACTTATTGCACGTACCACATGTTTAGAATCCTATAATCACAATTTTCTCGAAAGAAAGCCCCTTTTAGATCCTAAATTCCACCCCAAATCTTACTATGCAAAAATAAGATTTCCGTCGCATCAAAATGTCGGCATATGCATGGATTACTAAATGTAGATGAAATTAAAAACTAATTGCACAGTTTTGTTGTACTTTACGAGACGAATATTTTGAGCCTAATTAATCATTGTTTGGACAATTATTCATAAATACAAACGAATGCTACAGTGTTGCTACAGTGGTAAAGCCCCAAGTTTGATCTCCCCAAATTGGAAACTGAACAAGACTAAAGGTTAGGTGATGATGGGGGCGAAGAGAACGCTCATTATTTATTTTCACTCTTCACGTCGCCATCGTAGCCGGTAGCTTTTGTTCTGTCCGGGAGCTTGCTCGGAAAGAGCAGGATCGAGATAATTAAGATCGCCGCAGCGACTGCTTCGCCTCTATCCGTGGACGTAATAAGAAGTTTAGAGATTCAACGTCACATGAAGTCACAAAAGATTGGTTCAGAGACGGAGTCAAAGTAATATGAAGTCACAAAAGTTTACTTTCAGAATTAGTTTTTCTGTCTGTAAAGGTTTGACGCCATTGGCTACCTTTAGGTTGCGATGGTTAGTTTTATTTTGAAATTTATTTCAGATGTGCAAAAACAAAAGTAATACTTACTACAGTACATTTAATGATAAAACACTTTACAGAAAAAATGATATTTAAATAGTTTCGTAATAATAAAAATGATAAAATAAATGTCGTGTATAAAAATTACCAAACATTTAGCAACGGTGAGGGTATATTCAAAGTCATATGAACATGGAGGAAGAAAATGGATAACTCGATCGTGATTCACCTTACTGAAAGACCGCACAGGTCGAACTCTTTTGACTTTGTATTGACGTGGTCACATGCTTTACTGATGAACGATGGAGCAGAGCCATCATGTGCCAAATAAAGCTCGTCAAAGGTGACGCCTGAATGATAACTCACGAGCGCCAACACTGACGAATAGGACTCCCCATCAACCCCTCTCATTCTGGACGTGTCGACTCTGTCGCTGAAGTATGATACAGCCTAGACGGCGGAACAGAGCCAGAGCTGGCCAATACCTGAAGAGCAGGTCGGTACTGAAAAAGAAGGTATCGGCAACAACCACTCTCAGCCTGGACGTGGTCAAATGTTGAGGCTGTCACTGAATTTCAGAAATGTAGTCGTACAGAGACATCTTCATATCTGCATATTGTGACGTGGAGGGATTCATGAAGAACGCACGGCGAAAAAACTGTCACAAACAACAAAATGTAGATACATTTCCATATGCATTGTTGTCTCTGGTGGCCGATGCCCGGTGCTGCGAGGGAAGTAGACACCAACGCTAAATTTGGGTGGACAGATTTTATAATAAAAGAAATTTACCAACTGATGTTTGATTAGTTCATTACCAGTTACTCTAGTTACAACCTGTGAAACACAGGTTTTTGTTCATTCGAACTTGTAAATAGAGTGCGATGAAAACTCATGGTTTACTAGAAACTCTGGCACGGCCGTTACGTTGCCGCGCCTGCCTGAGATTGGCCTATGTATTTTGGTTGTTTTGGGCTTTTGCTTTATAATAGTTGATTGATGCGGTAAAATAGACTTAAGCAGTGGAAATGATATCATGAGCAAGAGGTAAACATAAGCACCAAGAAAACATCAGGTGGAGAAGCGTTGCATCAAGCCGGGTTCCCAAGTAGTATCAGTTGAGTGAACCAGCATATTACACATCTTGCCGTTACCCAGAACAACAAATTGCGAGTAGGGATGGCAACGGGGCGGGGCGGGGCGGGGGCGGGGGAGAGGCCTCCGTCCCCGCCCCGACCCCCGAACTCGAAGCCCCGCCCCGACCACGAATTGCTTAACGGGGGAAAACCAGCCCGTCCCCGGCCCCGTCAAATCCCCGACCCCCATCGGGGCTCCGTGGGGGAGCATGCAGTAGCAAAATCCCTCTGCAGAATTGTCTCAAAAATATCTATTCAGTGTATGCGCATCCGAATCAAGAACACAAAATCACAAAATCAAAAGAATACGATTGGGAATTTCAAGCAACAAATCCATAATCGTGTTTCCAAACTTCCAATTAGCTAACCAAATGACTAGTACAGGCATTGAACTACCAAACCATTGCAAAAGAGAAACTGAATACTGCACAATAGCACAACCGCCACTAGCACAGAATTGAGATCGAGGAATTGAGGAATTAAGACTCGAGCAACAGAGAAGGAGGACGGCTCGACGGAGCATGACACACGATGTGGCCTGATTCCTGGATGTAGGCTTTGCCCCTTGCTAGCTTGGCGGCACCTTGCCCTCTCCCTCTCTCACTTCGCGTAGTCCAGGTCAGGGCACAGTGCTGTTGCCTCGCCAACGTCGCCGTTCGGTCGCGGCGGCCGTAGGAAAGTGACGGGGATCAGAGCGCTAGGGTTCAGAAGTCACGGAGGGCCTTTATGTGTCTGCGATAATAGGCTTTTGGGCTGCACAATACCTGATGGGCCAAAAGAAAAACCAAGTTTCGGGGCTCCGCGGCCCACCACGGGGCAAATTTGGCCCCCGAAGCTCCCCGCTAGCAGTTCGGGGCTCCGCCCCGTTATCCCCGCGGGGGAAAAACAAGCACCGTCCCCGCCCCGATCGGGGCAGTTCCCCGCGGATCCCCGTCCCCAACGGGGAAATTGCCATCCTGAATTGCGAGCTGAGGGCCTGTTTCCTCATGGTGCGTGCATTATAAGCTCCACGTAGCTGGTTCGTCCTCATAGCAGCAGCAATAGACGGCTGTTCGTGTTCCAAAATAAGTTAACATGGTGTATATTACAGCCCATCTAAATACAATTTGCAAGAAAGTCTAGGCAAAGACCGATGGAAAATCAAAGTTAAAAAAATATGGGCCAGATGCATATAGCTATTCCATCGAACAGCTGGTATGCATGAACCAGAGGAAAAACAGATATCGATTGAGTGCGTAGAAAGAATACACGCCGTGTACATCAGACATGGCCTCCAATCATGGGATGGCCTAGAGCAGCTCGCCCTCTTGCTGCCCCATCCGCCGCCGACGCCAGTATCAGGAATCAGGAATACCTTGAAGCCAGGAAGCAGAGTAGCTCATTTCTTCAGGTTCGGAAGTTCGAGCTTGAGTTCCTCACATGCAGCGATCAAGCCCCTATACGCGGCGAGCTCAGCCACTGGGCACCCCATGAACCTCTCAGAGTCTCAGCTGCTACGTGTGCTGCGCCGTTGCGGCCGACTCCGACCCCATGCAGTAGTCCGCCCAGCATCATCGCCGCGGTTGCCGCTGCGGGTGCTACCTTGCAAGAATCAAATTGATTGGAGGTGTAAGGGAGATGGAAGGTCTGGGAACTCGGAGGTGGCAAAACTGAGCACCTGTAGGCCGGTGCTGCAACATCCAACTCCGGCCTGGTCGATCTTCTTCCGCGGGCCGGGTAGCAATAGTGCCTACGGCTGATGCTGAGCGGGCCGAGCCCAAGACGATACCAATGGCGTCGTTGGGTTGAGTATGGGCCATATATATGGGCCGTATAAGTGAACAAGAGGAGAGTAAATTGGGCCCTTGCACTTGTCTAGAGTGATGGGCATTGACGATGAAATGAACACACAAGCTTGCCGCCGGTGATTCTGTCGCGGATGTACTGTTAGGAACATCACACAGACGTACATGTCTTGATGCCCCTTTTACTTTATGTAACTTCCACGTATTTTTGGGTGACGTAGGAGAGACACGGCATATTCCTATTTTCAATTTTCATCGACGGGTTTTAATTACAAGTGCGCTTAGCTTTTAATTCATTCCTGAATATCCCAATCTAAATGTGAATACCCCATTCTTTTCTCTACTTTCTCCATCCCAGGATATTGCCATATTTAGCATTCAAAATTTATTCTAAATATAGTTATGTTTTGACTTCCCAGGATTTTTCTTATGGATGGAAATAATATTAACTATTGATCAGCAATATTCAATTGTTGACAGATTAGAGGTAGCGAATTGATCATAGATAAGTTGACAACGTTCCCCGCTAACCAGGGTTTGAGTCCTCGATTCAGCATTAATATCGCATTTTCCAGGATTTAACCGACGCTATTCTTTCAGTGATAGGCGATGTTCCCGTCGACAACGAGACGTTTGTGGTGATTTCATCAATCTCAAGATCAACCGGCTCATTCTTAAGGTTGGGGTTGCGTGCATCTATTCATATAGGGGTGAACGTGTGCATGTGTGTTTGTGTACCAAAAAAATAACCCGGTACCAAATTTTTTCTTTGGTTTAATTATTTTATTAATAATCAACGGCCAAGAAAATTTATGGACCCATATACCGGAAGTTACCGTGTGGTTCCTTTCAACCACTGTAAAATAGTTGTTTGAATTCCAATGGTTAATTCAAGAAATGCTCCACCAGTTCTCCAGAAACAACTAATGCATTAGAAATATTTTTAATGTACATTCACAAATTTCCTTTTTTAACGTGGAGATAGTAAAATGTAATATTATCTACAAAAATCACGCATGACATCATTCCTATTTTTATCCATGGGTTTTTATTACAGCTATTTAGCTCTTCATTCATCTCTGGACATCAATCTAGATGAGAATAACTCATTCTCCTCTCTATAAAACACGGGGCTTTGCGTGCTTTGAACATTGGCAGGCTTACAAATTATAAGAATTCATGCGTGAACAACGAACCCAAATCATGAGGCGCACATGCATCCTCTCTACCTGATGCCTGTGATGGTATGCTCCGATCCACAGATTACGATCATCGACCGTACTTTTGCGCTGCCTAATTCAGCAATGAACTGCTGGCGCGATTGATATATATATATATATATTATATATATATGAAATGTAGAGCTGTTATAAAGCATCTCGTTCGGTGGTCTAGCTAGCCACTGAATCATATCATCATGCCACATCGTTGTGGAGAAATGAATAAGGATTTAATTTGTAACTGCCTTTGTTGCCCGAGGTCGTTGTACAGGATCGAGACCGACGGCGTATTTGCATCGATCTGTCCCATGTGCGATTGCTCCCGTTCCTTCCGAGGGAATGCGCGTATCGCGTCTTTAACGCGCTCACCGGCACCGACCGCGTCAAATGTTGTGATTCTAATCTTAAAACATTGTTTGTCACGACAGAGATCAAAGGCACATCAACATTAGTTCTGCTTCATAGCCAGATGTACAATTAATGTCTGAACAAATCGACAGAGAATAATCCTTGGAGAAGCTAGCCATTGCATGGTTCGTGTCCAACAATGAACACAAACAATGGGTATTTGAATTGGTAGCGAGCATCGCCTTGATTGACTGACAAAGGGGACCAACGGATCATACATTTTAGTATAAATCCGATCAGGCAATTATGCAAATCAAACACACGCCGTACGCTCGCATGTGCCCGAAATTCCAACTGCCAAACGGCGCCCAAAGGTGCTCGGAGCACACGACGACCCCCAACGCCCGTGAACATGCGTGCTGTTGCTGCGCAGCACCCATGCTTGTCATGGCCTCATGGTCAATACCAAAATCCATAGGTGTTTCTTTCAAAAAAAAACAAAATCCATGGGTGTACCATGCAGGGGCCGATCCAGCCTTCATGGCTTGGGCTCCACCATCTATGTTCATGTGCTCCGCCTGGTCAGTTTGAGGGTGGGAAGCAGGGTGGCTGATTCATATGTTAGTGATATGCCCAAGAGCCCATCATCACAATACGGTTTAAAGTCCCAAGCGGATATTGATCCAAGAGGGATTAGGGTTACTAATGAGCCTATGAGATAGAAGCCCATTATTACGCACTATATATACGAGGGAGGGGCTAGGGGGCAAGACGACCTAATAGCCGCGCCACCACCCTAGCCGCCGCCTCCTCCTCTCTCTCGACTGTCGCCCTTGCCGTGTGTGCGGTGCTAGCACACCGAGGCCCGGCGTTCCATCCCCGTACATGTGGACTCCGTGGAGGCGCCGCTGCGACTGCTGCGCTGACCGGCTGCTGGGATCAAGGACGCGGAGCTCGATTCGTGGGACGTGATCGACTACTTCCTTTACATTGACGCGCGACTTCTTTCGCTGCACTGCGCGTCTAGTGGTAATGATCTATGATCTTCTACTCACAAGTATCTTGGGTGTATACGGTAGTGATGCTAGCGTAGCCTACCTGTTTCACTACAGTGGTACCGGAGCCATCTTGCGTAGTTTATTGTCTGGATCATTAGCATATATGTGATATGTTGTTGTAGTATATTGGATCTATTACTTTTGCACGATTTGATATGATCAATTTGTCATAAGGGTTAAAACTAGAGCGAGTTGATTGCGCGGCATGTGACCAAAAGGATTAGTTCGTGTTCTTTCTTTGTTGTGCATACGACATGTCCCTACCGGCTAGAATCACCATCAGGGACTGACTGTGTGCATAGTCAGCTGATTGAACCAACAGATTGAGGTCATGTGTAGATGCAGTCTTCTCAAATGCAAAGGTTGCATGGTCAATGTGATTGACCTAGTGAAAATTGAGGCATTATGAATGGCTCGGATTTGCGGTGATGCGATCACTCCGATGAGATTTTCATAAGGACTCCATAGATGCGATCTGTGTAATTCCGTGAGGTTTTCAGGGCCCTGCCCTGAGACCCGCGGGGGCGGCTCCCCCCTCGACCCCCCACCTGACCGGCCAGCGGGATCGCCGTTGCTTTCTCGCTATACCGGCTTCCTAAGCCTACTTTGGTAGAATACGTCGTACGCCTAACTTGTTTTTGTAGGGTATGATGTGAATGGTATGACCTCAATGTCATGTGATGACATATGTGATGATTTGTGCGGCCTGCGTGTCGCAAGTTAACACAACCGGGTTGAGGTTGCACCATTATTGTATAACGACCTGCGTGTCGACTTGTGTTGCTTGAATCCTCATGTAATTATTTCACTAGCTATTAGATGTAGTAGCTTAGTATCTTTTCATGGAGGCTTCAATAATGATGGCGATGATGATTACCACAAGACAGGACAGATGGCAATGGAGGTCACATTGGAGCCATGGCGATGGAGCCCATTGTGATGCAAGAGGCCATACTATTCACAATATAATATGATTATATGTCTGTGATGTTTATTTTCCTATCATATTATTGTTTCATGCTTTTACATATGGTGGATGTTTTAATCATGATAGAATATAATAGCTTCCCTCGGAAAAAGTTGAGTTTTTTATGCCTTTTACCAATAGCTGCACCTATAAATTTTGATCGTTGTGTGGTATGTTTACCAAAGTAGAGTACCCTCAGCTATCTCTTTTGTATAGGGTGGATGTCGGACATTCACAAGTACAGTATTGGTTTACTCAGCAAAGCTATCAAAACAGTTTTGGGGTTTAAGGCATATAGGATTGGGGCCGGGGCATTGGATGCCACCCAACAAACAAGAGTCGTATAGAGATATGATTAGCAATTTGTTGCTTACCTGTATCACTACTTTTCTAGCCGTGATGCTAAAGCTCACTAGGATTTTAGTGATTATGGAGCTTGAACCACTATATGTCATTAAAGGGAAGATGACTTAGATATAGTCGGTTGTCTTTTGTTAAATCAGTTAATGAAAGTCTTTACATAAACTTAGTGCTGAAATCTTGCCTTACTTTAATGTTGTAGATCATGTCTACCAGTAACAATTCCATTTTCAACTTGCGTTCTGTTCTTGAGAAAGAAAAGTTAAATGGAACAAGCTTTATTGATTGGTACCTGTCGGTGTTTAGAAATCCTGGTCCCGACACCAACCAGAAATGCGCTGTGTTCCCTCCCTGATGGTTGATGCAGAAGATGAAACAAGACATAGATTTATCCTGGTTCCGGTCGTAAGACCGTACTTCCAGCAAGGTGGTACATGCGATGTGTTATTCTGCACCGGACTGCAAGTAGTAGGGGGTACAAGCCGGTTGGGAGAGGAGGCTAGATCTCCAAGTCCTAGATGATTGAGGTGGAGTGCCAATATCGTGGTCTTTCAGAATGTGAGCGAATTCTCGATCTGTATTTTTTCTTGATGGATCACCCCTCCTTTTATAGGCCAAGGAGAAGGGGTTACAGGTGTGTGTCGCTGCACAGGTACCGTTGCCGCATAGTAGTAGGAATGGCGCCGGGCGTGCTTCTTTCTCCTTGTCCGCTGTTGCGTGATATTGCGATCCCTGTGGTTGATTCTTGTACTGGTGATGACGCCAAGGAGTGGTTTTGAGGATCCTAGCTGTCCTTTGTACGGTAGTGACTCGTCCGTACACTATTTCGAGGGTCTCCCATGCCTGTGCACAGCCCATTCTGTGGGAAATCACTGTGGGAGTTGGTAGCACAGGGAGTTGGAGTGACCCGACCCTGTTCACACAGTGGCGACATGTGCGCACAACGCCAGGGATGGTCGCATAGTGCTCAGAATGGCCCGCCGTGCCTCCGCCGTCCTTTCTTCTTCTTCTGCTGTGTGCTCGAGGGTTTCTCCCACCCGGCGGAGACCTTCGGGTCGTCGGAGTTGGCAGCACAGGAGCTTGGAGTGACGGGCTCTGTTCGCACAGCGCTTGCCTGCCCGCACAGACCCCCGATTGGCAGCATAGTGACGGGATTTGGCGGACGCGACGGGGTGGTCGTGGCTGTCAGGGCGGCATGGTGAGAGATTTGCCTTTTGACCTTGGACGCACGGCGGTGGTGAGCGCCATTAATTGTCTGTCGAACCGGGGGTCTCGACCGAGGCAGAGCTCTCCCCATTTCGTGGGTTGCTCGAGGCTCGATCCTTAGCCCTCGACCGAGGCGGAGTTCTCCGATTCGCTCGAGGGGTCGGTTCCCTCGAGCGAAGCGGAGATTGTGGTCTGCTTCGAGGCATACCACGGGGCGCCTTGACAGGGCCTTCGTTCGTTGCTGGGCCACGGGCCTTAACTTCTATTTCTCTTTTTCTGGTCATGCATATGAGTTCAATGTTTAACAAGGGTGATTATCCATAGGTTTAGGTACCCCTAGTAATCGCCCCCAACAGTAGCCCCCGAGCCTTTGTTGGAGTAGGTTTTAGTCCAGCAATGGCTTTTTCGTTGTGGGTGCTTTTGATAAGGTTTCCTTGAAGAATTCCGCTGGGTGCGCGCTAGCGCACCCGCGGGTGTAGCCCCCGAGGCCTTGGAGGAGTGGATATACTCCTGCAAGGGCTGCCAGTGTTTCAAGCTTTCGTGAGCTACACGACGTTTCGTCTTCAAGGAACTCGATCTTGTGGTGCAAGGAGCCCCCAAGCCCTGGCCCTAGCAAGGTCGATCAGGGGCGGTCTTTGACTTTGAGTTACGACCCTCGTCGCCCCGTTCATGGGGAGGAGGGGTGATGCAATCCATGCTTCCCTCGAACGGGTCGCGAGTCATGGATGCCTCTGTGAGCTGTTAGCGGGTAATTCAAGTGGACGTTCGTGCCTCGTTCGATGGAGGTCGGCTTGTGGTCCGGAGACACGTCTCATAAGAGCACTCGTGAAGGTTTGCTAGGCAGGGCTCGACCCCGTTCGTTAGGGGTCGAGGGCTCGTTGCTCTCCCTCGGGGATCCCTCGACTAACTGCCTCCATCTGGCCTTGAATATAACATGGAGGGCGCCCTCGAGTTTCGTACTCGAGGATAGGCTCGATCGCGCGCGCCCTCCGTTATCCCTGACTCTGTTTGATCTGGGGTGCCTGTCGAATCCTCGAGGGGCCAGGGCTTCGAACCCCTGATCAATAGGGCCTCAAGGAGAGGTAACTTACCTCGGAAGCCTTTCGGTTGGCCTCGAGTGTTTATTTTCGTAATCGTGGGCGACGTGGCGTGGAGCATGCGAAGCGGGCGCGCCTTTTTAGGCGGAGCGGCAGAGGCGTGGGTGGTTACGATGCGACGTATCGTCTGCGACGCCTGGATTCTCGCGCGTAGTGGTTATCCCAACCCGTGGGACCCGGCTGTCAGTGACAGCGGTGCCAACCGCATTGAATGCGTATTTCACGCGGTCGGGGTGCCAGGTGCGCTTTGCGTTACACTATAAATAAAGAGACAAGGGGAAAGGTTTGGCTTACCCAGCCATTGCCTTCTGATTGCATCTGCTATTTCCAAGCGCTGCCGCCCTTTGCCTTTCGTCTTCCCCGCATAGACTTCGCTTTTCCCTGCCGCCGCCCGTCATGGTGACCGTGGTTGACCCTACTCCGTGGAGCCCCTCCATCGCCACCGATGCCTATCTCGCCGGGCTGGTGGAGGCCGGGGTGCTGCTGGCAAACAGCAACCCGGATGAGCCGATGTGGATTGCGCCGCCGTCCAACCACCAAGAGCCTTCTCCGCCGGAGGGCTTCGTGGTGAGCCTGGCGAGGCTACACGAGCGGAGGTTCGGAGTCCCCGCATCGCCGTTCTTCCGCGGATTGTGCCTCCACTACGGCGTTGAGCTCCACAACTTCGCCCCCAATGCCATCTCACAGGCGGCGGTCTTCATCGCCGTTTGTGAGGGGGATAGAGGCTCACTGGGACCTATGGGTTCACCTTTTACGGGATGGGCTGCATACGGCCGTAGCTGAGTCTCGGGGGTTCCGCCGGGCGATCCGCGCCGTGGGCCTCACCCTGCACGTTCGGGGGCAGCGGAGCGGGCAGTACATCCCGGCGACAATGACCTCCAACAATGCCAACTGGGACAAGGGGTGGTTCTACATCCGCAACGTCGACAACAAACTGCCGGAGTACACTGGCAATGTGCTGCGCGAGCGGCCAGAGTCGTGGGGCTACGGTGTTACCCACGCCGACCGCCAGGAGTGACTCCAGTCTTCAGCGATGCCTTCGCCGCGCTGTCGAGGGCAGGGTTGACCGCGGCGGGGGTCATTGCCAACTTCAACCAGCGGTACGTCCTGCCGCTGATGGAGAGGACGCTGCGCCTTGACTAGCTCAAGGCGGATTCGCCCTGGCAGGGCTCGAAGATGAAGGAGGGGACCCTCGTCCTCGAGTACTGCATGCATCGAGCACGATGAGCCGTAGAGGTCTCCAAGCTCGATTGCAAGGAGGCAGCCCTATTTGCCGTCAAGATGCGCCCCGAAACGGGGTATTTATGATTTGTAAGTTTCATTTTAAGTTTGATTTAGATTCAATCTTGCTTCTTACCCTCGAGGGTTCCTGACTGCCAATATTGGAATTTTTCTTCAGGGCTTGTCTCAAAAGGGGTATCGCTCCGCCCCCCTCTTCGTGAGGTCCGTGCGGCCAATCGCCTTTCTGCCGAAAGGCCGAAGGCATGGAAGGATGCGGCCAAGCAGAAGAAGGCGATGAAGCGCCAACGAAAGGCGGCGCATGAGAAGGAATGCCGCCGTCGGGCCAGGGAGGGGCGCTCCTTGCCTACTACCCCCGAGAGCACCCCGGAGGAGTCCTCCTCGGACGACCTCGTGGAGACTCCTCCAAGTACCGCGCTGCTACTGCAGGGGCTCGAGCTCGGAGCCCGCCGGCGCCTGGGGCTGACAAGGGGGCCATTGCCCCAGGGGCCACTAGGGCGCAAAGCTCTGCACCCGCAGGCTCGAGGCCCACGAGCGAGACCCTGCCGCCGAGGGGCTGAGCGGCAAGAAGCGCAAGCTGAGCAGCCTCATCTGGGTTAGGTGAGTTGTTGTTCCTTTCTCAGGCTTAATTCATGGGTTGTTTTTTTGGTCTAATTTTATTGACTTGGTTTCTGTCGGCCAACCTGGACCGCCGGCATCGCTTCCGTTGGCGCCAACGAAGGCGCTGAAGGTGTCGGCGCTTGCCACGCCTCGTTCGGCAGTGCCGCCCCCGTCCGAAGTGCCCCAGGCGACGGAGATCATTGCCCGGTATTAGGCGGCCCTCGCACGAGGGGGCGCCCGATCAAGGGGGCAGGCGGCGGCCATGGAAGCATCAGCGGCAGCGGGCGTCGAGCGGGCCAGGGAGACGACCCCGGCTCTCCCTGTGGAGGATGCGGCCCCTGCCATTGCGGGAGTGACCGAGACCTCCGTGCCGGCCGAGGGCACGGGGGTGGCGGAAGGTGCGGCCTGTGCTGAAGACGCGGGTCAGACTGCGGCTTGAGGCAGCGGTACAGAGGAGGCGGAGGAGGTGCCTGGGGCCGGCTCCGCAATGATGACCCTCCCGGCCACCCTCAAGGGTGGTCAGGAGGATGAGGAGGAGGATGCTCCGGGATTCCGGGACGGGACCTGGAGCCCTTGAGAGGAGAGGACCATGGGCGCCCTGCCCGGCGTCCCGGCCTTCGAGGCCAGGCGCAACTTGGGGCTCGGTCGTCGCGGCGTCCCTCGTGGCCTGGCCGAGTCTGCTGAGGCCGAGCGTCTCCTATGGGAGGAGCAGCAGGCCTTGGGGACCGCGGTCCAGGACGCTCTGAAGCAAGTCCTGGAACCCCACCTCGGGCGGGGCTTGGACGTCCACCAGGTAAGTGGTTTAATTACTAAATTTGTTGCGTGTTTTGCGTCTCTCCCCCTTTTTCCATCTTTATCTGTCGTGTTGATAACAGAACCTGAGGGAGATGGCCGGGCGAAAGGTCGCCGAACTTGCTGATGTGCACGTCGAGGTGCATCAGCTAAAGGAGTCCTTGAGCCATGCTGAGCGGGAACGCCTGCGCGAGAGGACTCTCACTGTGGAGACGGCAGAGGAGGTCCTTCGGCAGGGGGACAAGCTCCATCGGCGAACGCAGGTGCTGGCGGCGCTCGAGGGCGAGCCCCAGCAGGAGCGAGCCGCCCTTGCCGAAGCCCAGGGACAGCTGCAGCAGCGGGACTTGGCGTTGCCGTGGTTGAGGCCCAATTGAAGACCCAGGGCGAGGCTGTCGACCTGCTCACCGTGACGGTGACGGAGGGAGATGTCACTGTCACGGAGCTGCGGGCCTCCGTCCAGGCCCAACAAGGAGAGATGGCAACACTCCAGCAGGAGGCCAGCACTGCCCGGGAGGCCCTCGCCGAGAAGGAAAAGCTGGTAGAAGGTAAGTTTGGTATGAATTCATCCTAAATTTGGATTCTGGTTTTTGAAAACTTATCTGATTTTGCTTTTGGGCTTTCAAAGGTGCGGAAGGCGGCGGAGGAGACTTCCTCACAAGCGGAGTCACTCCAGGTGGCCTATTCGAAGGCCCAGGAGGACCTTGAGGAGCTACGGGAAGTAGCCCTTGCCGTCTGCAAGGAGGTCGAGGGGCCAGACGCCTTCGAATCCCAGTCGGGCAGGTCGGTGGCCAGCCGTCTAAGGGCCTTGGGCGGTGTCACACCCGGATTTACACAGAAACCCGGATGCTGCTATATGTGTGCCCAGGAAGTCCACAGAACACATACAGCTAACAAATATGATAAACAGAGTACATATGCTCGAATTAAAATAGTTTTACATCAGAGTTTACCTAAAACACAGCGGAAGATTAACCCTCTCGGCAGGTAGAGCCTCAAGTCCACAGGGACACCGACTGGTTGACCACAGCTCAGTAGTATGGAAGATCCTCAAGAAACTTCATCTGTTACCCATCCGTGATTTTGTTGAATAATAGCAAGCGTAAGTAAATGCCTTACTTAGCAAGTATAGCACCGATGTATGAAGGCTCAAAAAGGCTAGACACGGCTTAACTGCATTAGCACTTTTAGTTGGTTCATTTTAACATTATCCAAATTACTACAAGTGTATAAATCCCAGTTGTAACCCAATTAATAATGTGTAAGTGACATTAAGCATAAATAAATACCATCTTCTAATCAAAAAGGATCCAGGGCGCTCGTGACCCTGAGCAAGGCTATCATGATAGATTTACACTCTGCAGAGGTTTCACCCTTTACCCACCAGTCGCGTAAAAGCTCAAAAGAACTTCAAACCCAACCATGCCGAGGTGGCCAAACCTCTTAAATCACACTTCCGAGGTGTGATCGCATAGGGACGCTACGAGGCCTTTCACAAGACACCCTAACAAAATAGTAGCCGTTATGGTACAACACAGGCAGCATGATCCAAGGCACCAAGATCGACTGACTCCTAGGGCGCAGCGATAGGAGGGTCAATGGCGTCCAGAGCGCGGCAACGCATGCCAACAACAAAATAAAGAGCACAACGTGTGGAGCTCCCGCACTCACGATGGCTCCCAACACGGGACTGTGCCTAACGAGGCATAGCCGACGGTACCCCCGTCCTTGGTGGATCAAACCATACTCTCACGAGTGATTCCCATAACGTCGTCGGCCCGTCGGTAACTACTGTTAAGCTAGAGCCATACAAGCTACTTGTCCAAGACCAGAGCCATTATAGTTCTGGCGGTGGCGACAGGCTCCTGGGTTGCCGCTTTAAGAACCAGTCCTTACGGAGAGACACTAGGGCCAAGCATGAAGCACACGCCCTAGCTCCCTGTTCCATGTTGCTAAAAAGCAAGTTTTAACATTAAAGTTGAAGTGGACCATTAATACAAGTTTAACAATTAAACAAAGGCGATAGTACCTGCGCCTAGCAGAAATTCTACCCAAATGCAATAAACCCAAGGTAAACAAGGATAGGATAATGAAAAACTAGGTACAACCTTAAAGGATACATCATATTAGACACATGCATGTATGAAATAATGTATTACAAGTGAGTAGGTAGCAAGGATTGTCCGTGCTATAACTTGCCTCAAATCCAGTATAATTAGTCATAGTCTTCAGCTCTTGATCTTCAGACTCTTCTCCTTGACATCTTTTGATGGCACTCTATTCGCAGCAATCATTGGCACAATCATACAAGCAAACAAACAAGAATAACTAAGAACAATGCACCAAGCAGTAGAAACAGAACAAAAGAAGGCTTTAAAACTAATCAATGCTTCGCTACGAATACGTGAGCGCGAGAATCACTCTAATCGGAGCTAAAACGAGAAAGATATGGCTTTTCTAAGATTCAGGGACTTGCTGGCAAGTTTAAGAAACTTATAGGGGCTTATTTATGAAAAACTCAGGGACCTAAATGTAATTTTGTAATAGAACAGGAGGATTTATATGCAAAAAGGCAAGGCTGGACCTCGGGGTGTAAAAACAGGAGAGATCAGGGGCTAAAGAGTAAACTAGGTGCATATCGGTAATTATTTTTGAAAAGGGCTGGACGGCGGGTTTATTTTGTGAAAACTCGGTGTCTCTTTTGCAAAACCGCCAAGGCTGACTGGTCACTGCTGGGTTGACTTGGGCAGGAACTGAATCCGGGCCATTGGATGCTGATCCGATGGCCCATAACAGATCAGGGGGAGGGAGTCGCCGGCGGCGGACGGGGGTGCGGCGGCGCCGCTCGGGCTGTGGCGGCGCATCGCCGTCGTAGTAGCGAAAACGCGCTACAAGCCTCGGATTTTGGCGCGGTTGGGTCCTACAGCTGCGGGTCGTCGAGGCGAACACGGCTGCGGGGTTCTCATCGCCGATTTCGCGATGGAAGCAGCGAGCGGCGGTGAGAGGCGGGTGGCGGAGCTCTGGCGGAGGCGGCCTACGACGGTGGTGATGCTATGTGATGCGATTCGCGACAGAAGTTGGCCGGAGAGAGAGCTCGGGACACGTAGAGGCCACCTAGGGGCTTCTCAACGAGGAAAAGATGACGCAGCGGTCGGACGATGTGGATCGGCGGCCGCCCGTCGACGGCGAGGTGGGGCGCGGGCTACGGGATGAAAGAGAGGGCAGGAAGGGGCTCGAAAGTTTCCTCACCACGCGGGGAAGATCTTGGCGTAGTCGAACAGGATGGAGCAGCGCCGGAGGAGGAGGTCGACGGCGGCGCGCGGAGCTCGGGAGGCGGTGGCGGCGGAGCGAGGAGTGAGCGCTGCGGACTTGGGTGCTCGGAGGCAAGGGAGGGATGAGGACTGGGGGTCTCAGTGGCGGCTTTTATAGCCCCGGTGAGGCTTCTTGGCGTGCGGGCCAAGGGAAACAGCGGCGGCTGGCGGCGATCCCCTTCCATGTCGGGGCGAGCTTTCCTTGCGGGGAGCGAGGCGCAGAAGGAAGGAGGGCCGAGCGGAACCTTCGGGGAAGGTTCACGAGAGCGCGGGGCCGAGCTGGGGATGGGCCAGGGAGGCCGGGCGGGGTCAGGCGCGTCCGGTGCGGCATCGAGCCGGACTTGGGCACGGGCGGGAGGAGTGTTGGCACTCCTTACGGCCTACAGATAAATCCGCAAGCGGACGGATACCGATCTAGCTTTCACCCGGGAGTATTCCAAGGTATCGATTTCCACGGGGAACGAGAAGTGTACTAATCCTAAACTATGTTGTCCTAGGTAGATGGAGTGGATGAATGAAATGGATGAGGTGGATGATGACAACAAGGAGAGAAGAGAAGAGGTAGGAGGGTAGAGAGGGTACAGGTCTGGTAAGGGTATTCTACCGATTGACTGAGCAGAGCAGAAGATACAGATAGATACTTGCTTCGGGACTACAGAGCCTCTGACACACAGAAAGGGATGAGAAGGGGTGCCGGTTACCCTGAACCTTGGGTCCTAGGACACCGGAACTAACGTGATGGACTACGAAGACCGAAAGGGCTGTCACCACCTTACGGCTACCACCTCCGTTGCGACGGGCAGAAACTAAGGTTACTGGCAAGTCTAGGAACCACTCCTACACTAGTCAATAACTACTTATCTCCTATAGCAGGATAAGCACCCAAGCTAAGCAACCAGTATACAGTTATACCAATCAACTAAGCATTGAACAAAGAACGAGACAAGTATATAAATGTAAGAACTGAATGCTCAATTAATCAGAGAGAGATACAAGAGTTACCAGACATGACCCTGATGTCACTCGAAGCAGAGCCGCATCCGTAGAGGTACAGTGGGAAGAGGGGCCGATACTCCGGCTCCTCTCCGGGACGCTCACCTCTCCTCTCTCCCTATTTCTACTGAGTGGCAGAACCTAGCGATGCCTACTCTTCTTCTTCTCTTGTGTTGTGTGTCTTGCAGGTGACCGGGGGCCTCAATTTATAGGGGAGCCAAGCCGGTGGAGGTGGAGTAGCTGCCAAGGCGGTGCAGGTGACCGAGCAGTTCGGCCGAACTGCCACGTAGCACCGCCTTGATCCTGAGGCGGTGCAGAGGTGGTTCGGCATGTGGGGGCGGTTCGGCCGAACTGGGCTGTTCGGCCGAACTGGCCCAGTGGCCTGGTTCGCTCCCCCATGCATCCTCTGCCCTGTGGGCCCTCCTGGCTAGCTTCCTCGTGCTTGGCTTTGAGTTGTACTGGGCCAGGATGAAATGGCGGTCGCCTACGTGTCATGTGATGTCACTGCTGTGTTGTCGCTGACGTAGACGGCTCCCGGTGTCGTGTACGGCTATGGGGGTAATCGGCCGAATCGTGTCGTTCGGTCGAAACGGTCATTTCCGATCCCTATAGCACGTATTTCTCCATTTTGTACCTGCACAATGGACAATCACCAAAACTCGTGGAAATAGTAAGTGATAAGCCCTATAGCTATGGTGTGTGTCTCCATTGTGTTTGTTTTATACTCGGTTGGGGGTCGGAAATCGGTCTGTAACGACCGCCAACAAGCTCCCCCAAGCTTAGCTCTTTGCTCGTCCTCGAGCAAAGATAAAACTTAGGCTCGGTAGATCAGGAGTTTCTACAATGTCATTTCTCTTACAGGTAACTTTATAAACAACTAGTACTCAAATTTACTTGAATTATTAGCAAGGTATTAATTCACCATTTTACCTATGGGGCTTATAGCAATCTCCTTATCTTGGGCGGTTGAAAGGATGAATAATTTAACTTAGTTTTATTCCACTCTACTCTTTTCAGGATCCTATCTCGGAGTTTTCACCCTTTTGTGAAAAGATAAATTGTTCCTCATTGGCTCACTCAATCGCTCAAGTGTATTTGATTCCTCAGCAAAGGCTTTGCCTTCTTTTTATCCTAACATCTAATTTAGCTTTTTGTGTGGCTCAGGGACAAAGGACGAAGGCATACAAGCATCTTATATTTTGCTAAGTCAAAGACCGGACCTTAGGAGAATCAAATCATACTCTTAGATCGAGAAGTGCAAGTGTGTGGAATATGCAGAGTGGAATATGAGTGGAATTTGGTGGAACTTCATGGAATGATTCTTCCTCTCCTTTATTTTTCGAGAGCATGGGCTATCTCTTCTTTTTTTTGCCATGCCTCTTTGGCATGCTTTTCTTTTTCTCATATTTTTGCCATTACACTTGGCATGCTTTTCTTTTTTTTTTTTGCATAGCCCATGCCTCTACTTCAAAGATATTTGGAGAGGGAATAAAAGAACATGAAGTTTATTTTTGTGGGATGGATGATGGCATGGTTTTGCTAACTCCCAGTGTAGGAATTGCAAGTGAGAGGTGGAGTGTATGTGAATCTCGATCTTGAGAGCATGAAAGATTCCTCACAAAAGTCACAACAAATTTGACAAAGCTCACTAAGATGACAAGCAGCATATGGTAGAAGGTTTAGAACTAATCCTATCATATGGCTCTGGTAGGAATTTTTGACCAATGAGGAACTTTGTTTTATTTTTGAAAGCATAATCATCCGAGATTTTCACCATACTAAGAGCAGAAATAGAATTCAACCAAAGTATCACTATATCAATCCCCACAACAACCTAGACTTGGAATAAGGCATATGCTCCCACAAGGTTTTTAGGTTCATTTCTACTTATGCTAAATAACTCAAGCATAGTCAAGCAACTAGTTGCAACAAAGTACTAGCAAAATTAATGACAGAGCAACTATTCATCATTTCCAAAGTGAGAGGCATATGTTTCATTCCATGCATGGTTGGGAGTTTATTCAAAGGAAGTATTATCAATTGAATGACCAAAGTGCTGAGTAATTCGGATCGTACCTGATGGGGGTCCTCCCCCAAGCTTGGACTCTTCATTGGTAGGGATTCAACCTTGAAAGGTACTGAGTTATCTGGTCGGCCTGCTTGTCCTCATCCTGCTCCTCCACTGTGTCATGCCTGTACTCATGTATCTTTCTGTTAAACAGGGCAATCTCCGGTTGGTTCAAATGCACCAACCGGAGCGACAATTTTATTCTTTTTGCATTCAACTCTAATTTTATTTATTCATCAAGCTAAGGTTGTAAACAAAATGTTTGGAAGGGAAATAATTAGAGCACCTCCTAAACAATGATTTGAGCAAAGGGAAATTGAATTAGGAAATAAGTTGAAACTAATGGTGCTCTACAGGATACAACCACATGACATCTGCTCTATAGATGGATCATGAAGGTCTAGATGTTACGTGGCTTTGGCGAGCCTCTTGAATTTGGTTGTGAATGCTTGGAAGAGGACATTGTTCTTGTCCATCTGCCAAGGCTCGCCTTCAGTGACCTTCTCATCCTGGTTGCTCAACTTCTGGCATGTTTGTTCCAGTTCTTTTTCAGGCTCTTCAACCATGGGTTTCTCTTCTCCCTCCTCCATGGCTTTCTTCGTTGGTGGACTTGTCATACTCATGGAGAGGGAACCCTTGGGTGAGGAAAGGTCTTTGGACAAGGATTGGGTGGTCATGGCGGCTGGGAAATGTGAACACTTGGTCGTGTTCGGGAAAGTGATGGAGGATGGTTTCTGACTTGAGATCGACAAGCAGCTTTCCCAACATTTTCCTAGCGACTTCGAGACAAGATGGGATAGAGATAGGATCAAGGGTCCAAAAGGACGCTCAAGGGGCAAAAGAGGGATCCTTCGGTCGAACCAACATGGTTTGGCCGAATGTTCCTAATTTGCCCAAACTAGAGTGGTCTAGTTTGCCCAAAGTGCTTCAGTGAGTCTATCTCTCTAGTGCCTACCCATCTCATTGACGGTCTTCACAGAGTGTTCTTGATCTTCAGCTTGACCACTAGCTTGGGGGTGTTAAGGTGTGGCTATAAAATGCGGCTCCCCCAAGCTTAGATATTTCTGGGAGTCAATGAGATGGGAGCCCCTTTGACTAGCCAGGGACGCCAAAGCGAGGAAAGATGTTTTCATGGGTCATTTGCTCAGCGTGCCAAGTGGCTGCGGATCGATAGGGCTTGGCTTCTACCCAGTTAGAGACGCTATCTACGGCTACCAGAATAAACTCGTAGTTCTCTAAGTTAGGGAAAGGACCCATGGGGTCTATTCCCCTTACATCAAAGATTTCTATTGAATATTACTGGTGAGTGGCTTCGCGTCTCTTTCCCGTGTTTCTGGCAGTGTGGGCATCACTTGCTAAGTTTCTTAGCTTCTCCATATTGCCAGACCTTTATTCTGAACACTCCATAATGTCCTTCAGAAGGTGCTCCATGATATCTCTCCCAGGTTTTATGTGCCTCAGGTGCAGGCATGCATCGTCTGAGTCCATTTTGTATCCAGAAGAGATACGGGTTGTCCCATAGGTGATGTCTGCTCTCATAAACTAATCTTTTCCTATTTTCACCTAATGGGACGTACCCTAACACCATGAAGTCAACTATGGTGGCGTACCATGGCTCTAGTGTTGTGGCCTTGAGGAGCGTATCACCCCGTAAGAAAATCGCTGATGGAAAGATCAAACGGGACTTATACCCGAGACAGACCCAACGAATGAGTCTTGGGTTCGCATCCTTTTTGGCCAAGAAATACTTCAGAGCAGCATGGTCTGAATAGACTATGACCTTAGCCCCAATTTGGTAGGACCGGAATTTGTCTACAACAAACACAGCTTCTAAGAGTTTCTTTTTCCGTGGTTGCATCGCTGAGCTGGGGCCAGTGAGCATAATGCTTCTTGTCCTTGATTTGGCCCACAACAGCTCCTATGGCAAAATCGCTCGCATCCCACATGATTTCTAGTGGAATGCTCTAATCGTGGGACTGGATGATGGGAGCGAAACTGAGTGCTTTCTTGAGGGTGTAAAAGAGAACTCTTGATCAGAGAAGAGAGGGGTTTCCTTGGCTAAGAGATTGGTCAACGACTGGGCTATTTGAGAGAAATTTTCGATGAAACACCTATAAAGTCCGGTGCGGCCAAGGAAACTACGAATCCCCTTTAATCGTGGGAGGTGTAGGCAGAGGATTGTATTAGGGAGTATGACAAGGGAAGATGATCGCCTCTGGCTTTAAATCTAGTCTTTCCCCGGTCAAAGACGAATCTCCGTGACAATTGCCTAGCGACCCCAAGATAAGATGAGACAGGGATATGATGTGTATGAAGGTTAGGAGTAATCCCTTTGAAATCTTGGATCGAGTGTCCTGAGACTGATCGATCCTCCTCCAGGACCGTGGAAGTTGGTTGGGTTCCAGGGGGTCTGCCACTGATGGTTACTAGAGTGTATTCGTCCTTAAAGAGAGAAGCGTACTTCAGTCTAGAGGAAAGAGGCTTAGGCTCGATTGGAGGATGAATTTCTTCTTCCTCCATAAGGAATTGGGCATCTTCTTCTAGGAAAGGTTGCTCTAAGTCTATCAAGGATGTTGACATGACCCTCCTCTATTGGCTTAGGATCGGGATCTGTCTCTATTGGTGTATTCAAGGAATAAGAATAAGAGACTGGGACGAGTTCTTCTCCGATCCTAAGCTCTAGCTGGATTATTGGTGAATTTTCTAGGATTTTCATGATTGGCCTACCAATAAAGATGGAGTAAGTGGAATTTTCAGGTAGGTCAAAGATATGGAAATCCAAGAAAAGTTTAGGGTCGTTAATCTTAACGGGTGTGACCCGCAAGATCCCTAAACAGTCGAGGATCCTTCCCGATGTGAACCTTAGATGTTTCTGAGATGATGACCATGGTTCATCGGGAAGTTGGGCTCGCACCAAGGAGCTAGAGATTATGTTGATTCCGAGGCTCGGGTCATACCCGATTTCTTTGTCCATGCCCATAACTTCACAAAAGATTGTTCGGATTCTCTTGGGCATTTTAACTACCTCGGTCGAGGCTTCCGCCTCGTCTAGCCATTCCCGACTCTTGATGGCAGAGAGACAGCCTAAGTACTCTCATTGATATTCTAATGCTTCCTTGTCGGGGGGTGGATCTTTTTGCTCTACACATCGTTCCCGTGAGAAACGTATGGCACAGTCGATGTCATCGAATAGACCATCGTCAAAATCGTAGGGAGTGGTGTAGAGTGGAGGATAGTAGTCCAGGCTAGAGTAAGGTTGTGGTTCGAATTGAGCATCGGGTTCTAATGGAATGGAAGGGCTGATAGATTTGGATTGTTGGTGTACAGGCTCTTCAGGTTTAGGCTGCTTCTGTTCTTCATCAGGGAGTTCGTCATATACTCCAGTGTAGGGAGTGTCGTCCAGGATGCGGTCCAGGACTATCCTCGCTTCACTAGGAGTCAAATGAAAAAATGACCCTTTTGAAGCAGAGTCCAAGAAAGTTGCGGCTACGGGACAGAGGCCAAGGCTGAAGTGTTGTAAAACAACAGGTTCTGGTAGGCTTAGGTCTGGTCCGGATGCCAAGATTTGCTTGAAACGAACCCAAGCAGCTCCTAATGATTCTCCCTTTAATTGCTTAAAGGTGATAACTTCGACTCGGAGGCTGGCTACCTTGGAAACTGGGAAGAAATTTAGGCAGAACTTCTCTCTAAGGGTCTTCCAGCTTCCTTCCATAGTACCGACAGACAAAGAGTACCACTTCTGTGCTCCTCCCGTCAATGAGAACAGAAATAGCTTCCATTTGAGTGTCTCTTGTGTCATGCCCGCAATGGTCAGACATGAGTAGAGTTGCTCAAACTCGCGCAAATGCGCGTATGGACTCTCGTCACGCGTTCCTGAGAACGATTGCTCACGAACCATGGCTATAAAGCCGGGATGTAGCTCATAGCTGGGTGTGGATATGGGATGTGATGATGGTGGTGGCTCCAAACAAGCGCCCTTTGGAGCCGAGTGTTGGCGTAAGGTAAGAGTGGGATCCATATGGATGGTGGATGGTGGTGGGATACACGGACAACTTAGGTTCGGAATCAGAACAGCTACCGTTCCCCGGCAACGGCGCCAGAAAGCTTGTTGGCACTCCTTACGGCCTACAGATAATTCCGCAAGCGGACAGATACCGATGTAGCTTTCACCCGGGAGTATTCCAAGGTATCGATTTCCACGGGGAACGAGAAGTGTACTAATCCTAAACTAAGTTGTCCTAGGTAGATGGAGTGGATGAATGAAATGGATGAGGTGGATGACGACAACAAGGAGGGAAGAGAAGAGGTAGGAGGGTAGAGAGGATACAGGTCTGGTAAGGGTATTCTACCGATTGACTGAGCAGAGCAGAAGATACAGATAGATACTTGCTTTGGGACTACAGAGCCTCCGACACACAGAAAGGGATGAGAAGGGGTGCCGGTTACCCTGAACCTTGGGTCCTAGGACACCGGAACTAACGTGATGGACTACGAAGACCGAAAGGGCTGTCAC
The DNA here is from genome assembly GCA_033239725.1 of Echinochloa phyllopogon. Lineage (NCBI taxonomy): Eukaryota > Viridiplantae > Streptophyta > Magnoliopsida > Poales > Poaceae > Echinochloa > Echinochloa phyllopogon. The sequence continues at coordinate 11,696,678 of BTCW01000015.1, read as the reverse complement.
CACCTTACGGCTACCACCTCCGTTGCGACGGGCAGAAACTAAGGTTACTGGCAAGTCTAGGAACCACTCCTACACTAGTCAATAACTACTTATCTCCTATAGCAAGATAAGCACCCAAGCTAAGCAACCAGTATACAGTTATACAAATCAACTAAGCATTGAACGAAGAACGAGACAAGTATATAAATGTAAGAACTAAATGCTCAATTAATCAGAGAAAGATACAAGAGTTACCAGACATGACCCGGATGTCACTCGAAGCAGAGCCGCATCCGTAGAGGTACAGTGGGAAGAGGGGCCGACACTCCGGCTCCTCTCCGGGACGCTCACCTCTCCTCTCTCCCTATTTCTACTGAGTGGCGGAACGTAGCGACGCCTACTCTTCTTCTTATCTTGTGTTGTGTGTCTTGCAGGTGACCGGGGGCCTCAATTTATTGGGGAGCCAAGCCGGTGGAGGTGGAGTAGCTGCCAAGGCTGTAGAGGGCGGTGCCGGGCCGTTCGGCCGAACAAGCCGGTTCGGCCGAACCGAGCAGTTCGGCCGAACTGCCACGTAGCACCGCCTTGATCCTAAGGTGGTGCAGAGGCGGTTCGGCCGAACTAGGCTGTTCGGCCGAACTGGCCCAGTGGCCTGGTTCGCTCCCCCATGCATCCTCTGCCCTGTGGGCCCTACTGGCTAGCTTCCTAGTGCTTGGCTTCTAGTTGTACTAGCCCAGGATGAAATGACGGTCGCCTACGTGTCATGTGATGTCACTGCTGTGTTGTCGCTGACGTAGACGACTCCCAGTGTCGTGTACGGCTATGGGGGTAATCGGCCGAACCGTGTCGTTCGGCCGAAACGGTCATTTCTGATCCCTATAGCACGTATTTCTCCATTTTGTACCTGCACAATGTTCAATCACCAAAACTCGTGGAAATAGTCAGTGATAAGCCCTATAGCTATGGTGTGTGTCTCCATTGTGTTTGTTTTATACTCAGTTGGGGGTCGGAAATCGGTCTGTAACGACCGCCAACAAGGAGGAAGACGAGCCTGACGGGCGGGGTCCATGCACCAGAGGAAGGAGGGGGAGTGGCGGTTGGGCCGAGTGGAGCTGTGGGATGGCGCGGTTGGGCTGAGCCAGCTGGGCCGTGCAGAGGTGGGGCAGGCCAGGCCGGATGGAGCGGGAGCTGGGCTGGGAGAGCTGCAGCAGGGCCGGGGCGGGAGTGGGCCGGCTGGTATTGGCCCAGGTGAAGGAGCAGGGCTGGCCGAGCGCTGGAGAAGAGTGAAGGGAGCGGAAGCGAGCCGGGGAAAGAGTTGGAGGGGCGAAAACAAACTCAGTCCGAAAGAACTTTTCCAAGGCTCAAACGAATGCAATTTAAACGCGAATTTAAATTGGATTTAAATTCTTATTTGATCCACGCACAACCAAAACTCAATGCAGCCAGCATGAATGCAAACACTCAAAATTTAAACCTATGTTGCATTAATTTAATTTAGAAAAAAAATTTTCCTATACTAAATTCCCTATAAATTTTATAAAGCTTGAAAAATTTTAGAAAATTGAGAAAATATTGTATTAATTACGTTAAAAATTCACATCCCAAAATTCGAAAATTTTGCGGTGTGACAGGCGGTTGCATTACCGAGCGCCTGAAGGGGGCCCTTCTCCTCGGCGTGCAGAAGACCCTCGGGGTGATCTCGATGCACTTTGTCGTGGACCTCGAGGTTGTCAGCGGTGGCTACATGGTGGCAGATGACCTCGACGATGACGCTGCGCTGGCCGTCGTGGAGAGTGCCGATACCGCTGCCTCTGCTCCTGCTGCCACCCTTGCGCGAATCTTTGAGAGCGACCTCCTTCCCGACGCTGAAGACGAAGAGGACGCCACCCCCGAAGACCCTGCTCCCTGAGTAGTTAGGGATATTTATGTAATAAGCAATCTAGTGGTTTAAACAATTTCATGTTTTCAAATGCACATTCGGGTTTTTATTTGAATTATGGTTTCTTTATCACGTTTATCTCACTGAGTTTGCAAGGGACTTGTCGAGGAGAGTATCGTTCATAGATTAACTTTAGCGTAGGGTGATGAGCGGGATGTCGTATCCTTTCGAAGGCGTAGGCGGTCCCTCAACTCGTCCGGCCCTTGACCTTAGTCAATCTATGCCTTGAACTACCTTTTGGCAATTACTCGAGGTGGACATGATGAAAGAATTTTGAAGAAAAAAACCTTAAAATTGGGACAATTTTAGGAGGGGGTGTCCCCCGAATTGCTTTTGTCGATGGTAATCCTAGTCGTACTCATTTTAAGGTCATTTATTTATTTATTGAAATAAGTACAAATGTACATGAATGCTTGGAAGCTTAAGGGTAGAAGCGACGTAGCTGTTGGATGTTCCAGGCGTTGGTGAACACTTCGCCTTTCTCGTTTGCGAGCTTGTATGTGCCTGGTTTGAGGACCTCAGCGATGATGTAGGGCCCTTCCCATAGCGGTGTGAGCTTGTGGCATCCTCGATTGTCTTGTCGCAGCCTTATCACCAGGTCCCCCTTGTTGAGGTCTCGTCGTCGAACCTTTTTGGCTTGATATTTTCGAAGCGACTGCTGGTACCGTGCTGAATGTAAGATCGCCACGTCTCGAGCCTCATCCGCTTGATCAAGTGAATCTTCACGAGCTTGCTTGTTCCTTTCCTCTTGGTAGGCCCTGAGCCTTGGGGACCCATATTCCAAGTCCATGGGGAGTATAGCCTTGGCGGCATAGACGAGAAAAAATGGGGTGAAACCCGTGGCTTTGCTTGGGGTTGTTCTAAGGCTCCAAATTACCGAGGGTAGCTCTGACACCCATTTTCCGCCGAATCTATTCAGCTTGTTGAATATTCTTGGCTTGAGGCCTTGTAGAATCATGCCATTGGCACGTTCTACTTGGCCGTTTGTCTGTGGATGTGCTACGGCCAACCAATCCACGCGGATATGGTGGTTGTCACAGAATTCCAAGAATTTCTTGCCTGTAAACTGGGTGCCATTGTCAGTAATTATCGAATTGGGGACCCCGAACCTATGAATTATATCTGTGAAGAATTGCACAGCTTGTTTGGATCTGATGCTGCTGATTGGTCGAGCCTCGATCCATTTCGAGAACTTGTCGATGGCCACCAGCAAATGCGTAAAGCCCCCGGGCGCTGCTCGCATCGGACCGACGAGGTCGAGCCCCCATATGGCGAATGACCACATGATAGGAACGGTTTGCAAGACGTGGGCCGGGAGGTGAGTTTTGCGTGCGTAGAATAGACACCCTTCGCAAGTGCGCACAATTTCATTGGCGTCGGCAATAGCCATGGGCTAGTAGAAGCCTTGGCGAAATGCGTTGCCCACGAGGGTGCGGGGCGCCGCGTGGTGGCCGCATACGCCAGCGTGGATGTCTCGAATGAGCTCCCTTTCCTCCGGGATTGGAATGCACCGCTGCAAAATTCTAGAGGGGCTGCGCTTGTACAATTCCCTATCGATAATGAGGAACGACTTGGCCTTTCTCGCGATGCGCCGGGCCTCGGTTCGATCTGAGGGTAGTTCCCCTCGGTTGATCCAGGCAATGTATTGGTTGCGCCAATCGCGAGATGATGGGGCCTCGTCGATCTCCATAATTTCACCCTCGTCCGCCGAGGATATCTCCTGACTTGAGGCTTCAGGTTCCCCTTTCGAAGGGTCCTCGTCCATGGGCTCGATGTACGCAGCCCCCGAAGGTTCGATCCTCGAGGGAGCATCAGGAGCTCTGGGAGTTGGCTTGAGGTCGATGCTCGGCTCTGTTAGGTCACGGGCGAATATGTTTGGAGGAACGGTGATCTGCCTTGACGCAATTTTTGCCAATTCATCGGCCACCTCGTTGTATTTTCGTGCGATGTGGTTGAGCTTGAGGCCGTGGAATTTGTCCTCGAGTTGGCGTACTGCAATGCAGTACGCTTGCATCTTGTCATCGTGGCAGCTTGCCTCCTTCATAACCTGGTCGATGACCAGTTGTGAATATCCCCGGACGTTGAGGCGTTTAATGCCCAACTCTATAGCTATGCGAAGGCCGGCTAGCAAGGCCTCGTATTCGGCCATGTTATTGGACGCCGGCAAGTGCAAGCGTACCACGTGCCTTATATGTTCTCCGAGCGGTGAGACGAAGAGCAGGCCCGTGCCCGCACCGGTTTTCATCACTGACCCGTCGAAGTACATGATCCAACATTCGGCTTGGATCTGAGGTGGGGGCAGCTGTGTGTCGGTCCACTCTGCCACGAAATCGGCCAAGATTTGCGATTTAATTACCTTGCGGGGGGCATAAGTGAGGGCTTCGCCCATCAACTCCACGGACCATTTGGCTATTCTACCCGAGACATCCTGGTTGCGGAGTATCTCCCCAAGGGGAAAGATGAGACCACGGTGACAGGATGAGCCTCGAAGTAGTGGCGCAATTTGCGCCGAGCTAGCACTACTGCGTAGAGTAGCTTTTGGATTTGTGGATATTGCGTCTTGGTTTCGGTCAGTACCTCGCTGATGTAATATACCAACCTTTGGACGGGCAGAGCGTGTCCTTCCTCAGTTCTTTCTACGACGATGACTCCGCTGACTACTTGAGTCATTGCGGCTACGTAGAGGTAGAGACGCTCGCCCTCCTTAGGTGGCGTTAAAACTGGTGCTCGCGCGAGGGTCGAGGGGCTCCATTCGAAGATGTCGGCGTTGGCGTGGAGTAAGTCGACGAGCACCACCTCCTATTTGTTGTCGAGGGTCGAGCTGACCCACACCGTCTTGTCGCTGGGTATGCTGGGGTCGAGGGGCACAGCCTTGGTGCACTCTGTGGGCTCGAAACTGCCTACATGCCTCGAAGTGGAGGGGATGGTTTCGTTGGCCATCTTCCCTAGGTCCGCGACGAGAGCCTCGTCCTCGGCAAGCGCCTCGGCGCTCTCGACGTTCCATGTCGCATATGTAGGCATGTTTGAACGATGGGGCCACGATGATGACGCCGTTTGGTCCCGGCATCTTCAACTTGAGGTACGTGTAGTTTGGGATGGCCATAAACTTGGCGTAGCATGGGCGGCCAAGGATGGCGTGGTACGCACCTCGAAATCCCACCACTTCGAAGGTCAGGGTCTCAGTGCGGAAGTTGTCGGGGGTACCGAAGCAAACCGGCAGATCGATCTGCCCGAGGGGCTGAACTCGCTTTCCCGGCGCAACGCCATGGAACGACGCCTTGCTCCAAAGATGAAGCGTACATGATGTTGAGGCTGCTGCTTCCATCCATGAGTACCTTGGAGAACTGGGTATTGCCGATGATGGGATCAACGACAAGCGGGTACTACCCCGTATTTGGGATGTAGTTGGGGTGATCCTCTCGACTGAAGGAGATGGTCTCCTCTGACTAGTTGAGGTAAGACGGCCCCGCCTTGTGTATGGAGAATACCTCTCGGCGCTCGCGCTTGCGCTGTCGAGGGGTCATGTTCGCGGTTGGCCCCCAGAAAATGAAGAATACGTTCTCCACCTTGTTGGCGGTCGTTACAGCCCAAATCCGACCACCAATACTCGGGAATAAATAAGGTTTTATGCAACATTCCATGTACTTAGGTTTTATTTCTAATAAAGTTCCACGAGTTTTGGTGAGTGTCACTTGTGCAGGTACAACTACGGCAAATATGTGCTATTAGGGCCGGAAATGACCAAATCGGCCGAACGACTATGTTTGGCCGGTTACCCCCCTTAGCCGAGTAGACCACCGGGAGTCGTCCACGTCAACAATGGCAAAGCAAACACATCACACGACACGTGGGCGACCGCCAACTCATCCAGGACCATGCCACGTCATTCTGGGCCAGATCCACATGAAGTCATGCATCAGGAGGAAGCCCAGGGGGGTCCAGGCAGCAGAGGCGGTGCTGGGGAGGCCGGCCACGGGCCAGGCCCAGTTCGGCCGAACTGGGCCCTTCGGCCGAACCGCCCCTAGCTGGAAACCGACACCAAGGAGCCAATCCTAGCCGTGGGAAGCAAGGTCGGCAGATCCTCTGGTTCGGGCGAACTGGGGAGTTCTGCCGAACCGACCTGTTCGGCCGAACCGCCTCCCCTCGCCCGAAATCTCAGGGGGTACCCCCCTGGCTTCCTTGGCCGCTACCCTGCCTCAACCGCCTCGGACTCCTATAAATAGAGGGTCACTTTCACTTGTAAACACACACCAAGCCAAGGAGCTCATTTCCACTTTCATTCTAGTAGAGTTAGGATAGTTTAGTTTTGAGTTAGAGTTGAGTCGAGCTTTGCCTCGGAGGTTCCGTAGTCGTCTTCAGAAGCTCTGGTATAAGCTCTTGTATCCTTTACCTTTTCCTTTTGTAAGACTTTGAGTATCAATATAGTTATCTTTATCACTTTGCCTTTGTCATTTATATCTTGCTTCTACTTTATCCTAGTTGCAGCATATATCTTGTTTAGACTATAGTCAGTTATAGTTCTAGTGCTTGTAGTCTTGTTTAAGTCTTTGTCTTGGCTGGTTCTTCGATCTTGCTTGATACTGGAGGTGAATTGTCACCAAGAGTATTGACAAGGTTGCTTGCTCTTGCTAGCAGAGTAAGTAGTCGTTGCCTAGTGTAGGAGTGGTTCCTAGACTAGTCGGTGGCCTTAGTTTATTCCCGTCGCAACGGAGGTGGTAGCCGGGAGGTGGTGACAGCCCTTTCGGTCTTCGTAGCCAATCACGTTAGTTCCGCTCCGTAGGATCCCCCAGTTGGGAAATAGTGGCACCCCTTCTCATCCCTTTCTGTGTGTTCAACGGTTCCCTTGTCCCGATGCTAAGACATTAGAGTTATCCCAGATCTCCTAGTGCTGGCTCTGTAGCCGCTGTACCTCTAAGCTAGAGTGACATAGGTAGATAAAGAATCCAGGAGTCCTCTATCTCTTCTCGTTGTCCTCCCAGCTATCTATCTCTTCTCTCCCTTAGCCGAGTATCCCTTGAGCTGTGTGTCCGGTATATCCACTCCTATCCAATACCGTTATCCCCTGTCTTGTCTAGTCGTGTACCCTCCTATGATAGTCTCGAATATCTGTTCACTAGTAATCTTGCCAAAGCTTCCCTGCGGAAATATAAATTACGATACCTTGGAATACTCCCAGGTGAAGTGCTACAGCGGTGATTTTGTGCGCTTGCAGAATATTTCTATATTTTACTAAGCCATAAGGAAAACCACTGAAGCACTCCTTACCCCAGTACCAGGATTCTCAATTCTGATATTCGATCGTAAGAAGTGCCAACAAGCATTTCTGGCGCCGTTGCCGGGGAAGTCTTTGGCTAGATTATTTTTGAACTTTTATCTTGAGCTATCTTAGTTGAGTACCGCTACTCAAGCGGGTTTATCCTTGCTCTGTTCGTTGGTCCTTGTGGAGCAGAGCAGTGCATGACTGGTTTCCAACTACCATCAAACTTCCAAGAAAATCCGGAGTCATTTGTGAGGAAAGTACGACCTTGTGTTGTACCTCCTCAGAAGCAACTCCTTCCGATGAACCCAGTCCTTCCCGTCGTTGACCAGGCTACATTGAGGATGGCAACCAAGACGATTCGTGAGTTCTCCGCTCCATCAAGCGAGAACGTACGTGTCGGACCAGCTCCGCCAGTCGGAGATGGTATCTTCGAGCTGAAGCCAGCCCTCATCAGCATGGTACAGGCTAGCCCATTCTGCGGCAAGCCACACGAAGATGCCAATGCTCATCTCCAGCATTTCATGGAGATTTGCAACACCTTCACCATCCGCGGAGTAAGTATCGATGCCATTCGCCTTCATTTATTCCCATTCTCATTATTAGGCAAGGCGAAACAATGGTTTTATGCTAACCGCGAGGCAATAGAGACCTGGGATAAATGCCCTAGCGCTTTCTTGCTAAAATTCTTTCCGGTTGGGAAAACCAACGCCCTCCGGAACAAAATAGCTAGTTTCCAGCAGCTAAAAGATGAAACAGTCCTGGAGGCATGGGATCGCCTCCAGGACTATATTTCTGCTTGTCCTCACCATGGTATGCAGAGTTGGTTCATAATCCAAACTTTCTATCACGGGCTGAGAAATTCTGCCCGTGAGTACCTGGATGCTGCTGCTAGATGCTCGTTCTTCTCTCTTGAGGAGAGTCGTGCGAAGGCCCTCATAGAGAAGATGGTCGAGAACGAAGGTTGGTCTGATGATCGGACTCAACCAAAGACCCGAGGAGCTCACCATGTTGAAGCTCTGGACATGCTCGCTGCCAAGATGGACCTCCTGATGAAGAAACTGGAGGCCCCTGCTCAAGAAACGGTGCAAGCCATGGACGCTCGCATGACCTGCGAAGTCTGTGGCAACACTGGCCATTCGGGGAACGACTGCCCCGAAACGCGAGAAGATGCCCACTACGTCAACAACTCCAACAACAACGGGTACCGACCGAACAACTACGGCAACCAAGGCTGGAATCCGCGCCCAATCCTCCCTTTCGAGAGGCCTCAACAAGGTAACAATTTCAATTCCAGTAATTTCAATGATCAGCCGTCTCTTAGAGATCTTGTGTTTGGCTAGATGAAAATAACTGAAAACATCAATAAAAAGCTTGCTGCTAATGATAAAACTCTGGAAAGCATAGACTCTAGGATGGAATCATTTTCTTCTGCTATGAAAAGTCAACTGAGCTTTAATAAAATGATAGAAACTCAAGTCGCTCAGTTAGCTGCTGCTGTTCCTGTCACTGAATCGGGGAAGATTCCGGGGCAACCCGAACCTTCCATCAAGACAGTGAATTCCATCACTACCAGGCATGGTAAGATGCCTCACAGTGTCTTCCGAACTAACCACGCAGGGAAGGTCGCACGCATCCAAGTGCTGACACCAAGATGGACCTACCTGCCGAGAGCTGCAAAAAGGGCGATCATCAAGACCTCTCCGGATAGGAAGGAAGATCCCGGAGTGCCCATCATTCAGTGCACGATCTGGAATTGTCGCATTGATGATGCACTCTGTGATCTGGGGGCAAGCGTCAACATCATGTCTAAGGTATTATTTAAGAAATTACGCTACCCTACTTTGTCACCTACTACTGCCCAGGTACAGCTTGCGGACTCAACCATCCGCTACCCCGAGGGGGTGATCGAGAATGTACCGGTCCGGATCTGGGGACGATATGTCCCTGTGGACTTTGTTGTCCTCGACACGGGGAACGAGTATTCGTTTCCCCTTGTGTTGGGCCGACCATTCTTGAACACCACCCGGGCTAGGATCGATATGGATGCGAGAGAAATCTCGTTCCGTATCGACGGGAGGTTGACATACTTCAAGTTTCAACCCCGGGAAGAGAAGAAGACAGAGCCACTCACATCGGAGCAGAGGAGCGCCGAGTGTTTCCTTAAGGCTCTCATTAATGGAGAGCTAGAAATACTCGGTGGGGAGCAGCTCAAATGGAACGAGACGACAAAACGGACAAGTGCAGAAGAAATGGATTTCCTCGTAAAGAAATACGAGGAAGAACAAGCCCTCTGGAATTCTCCAGAGACGCCGATCCCACCGCCACCAACACCGAAGAAGAAGAACAAGAAGATGTGGCGGAAGAAGGTTGCATCATCCGAGTCGTCCACTCCGGGACCGGACGATGACAAAAGCAACTGAAGACAGGAGAAGTCCCGCTCGCGGACTTAAAAGCTGAGCTCTCGCCGCGAGGAAAACCGGTATGTATCCCATATTTCCCTTCCAATTTTTAAATTTCCAATTGCATTTGCACGTTTCCCTTTTCAAAATAATGAACCACTTGAGTAATTAATTTGAGAGAGAGTAGAAAATTCTGCAAGTTGGTTAGAAATAATTGGACACATGCTGAAATTTTACCTAGGGTGGATGTAATTGGTAACTTTTATCATTTTCATCCCTTCTAGAACATCTCCAATTATTTACCATCACCACTAACCAGCAACAAACATGTCTACCCCACTAAAAATGGCTGCACACTCACCAATTATCACAAACATGGCAGCATGGGGGTGACTCCACTAAAATCCACTTTGGTCATGTCACATTTCCATCTCACCTACCACTAAACTCCACTCACATGACCTAAAAATTTGGTGGCCACACATTTTGGCGTGGAATCAAAGCAAAGGAGGGGGCTGCACTCACATGGGAGTGCCCTGGCCACCAGGCCTGGTTCGGGCGAACCAGAGCCTTCGGGCGAACCAGGGCATGCCCCTCCCCTATGCCTATAAAAGCTGGTGCAAGCTTGCTTGCTTCTCCCACACTTGCTCATTCTGAAAATTTATGCTAGGAGCTCTCTCTCTTTCTCAAGTCCATTGCTCTAGTGCTTGCTCAAGTTCTTCCCAAGATCTTGCTCAAGTTTTGGTTCGCTTGCATCACTAGAAAATCTCAAAAAAAATATTTTGCTCTTGTGCTGAATTTCTGGACGATTTTGTGGTGGTCACCGACACCCATAAGAACGACTAACCTTTTGTGGTGGTTTTCATCCCCGCAAGAACGATTAACTATCTTGAACGACTGACTTGATTTTCTTGTGCTAACCATATATATATATTCAGTCCTTCGGGTAGTTGTTGTTGCACTAACTTTTTGCAGGAATCATGTCGAAGTTCTTCACTTCGCTCCATCGTTCCGCCCGGCTAGGCCGACGATCGGACAATGCTGGGAGTTCCCAGCTCCGTCTCGAGGCTCGAGCCGGATGGACACGGACGAGCACGGAGCAGCCGGCTCGGGATGGGGCCATGCCATGGCCCCGGCCAGGCAGCTCCTGAGCGAGAGTGACATCAACCTTAGAACAGAAAGGGAGCAGAACACTGTTGGCACTCCTTACGGCCTACAGATGAATCCGCAAGCGGACGGATACCAATGTAGCTTTCACCCGGGAGTATTCCAAGGTATCGATTTCCACGGGGAACGAGAAGTGTACTAATCCTAAACTAAGTTGTCCTAGGTAGATGGAGTGGATGAATGAAATGGATGAGGTGGATGAAGACAACAAGGATATAAGAGAAGAGGTAGGAGGGAAGAGAAGATACAGATAGATACTTACTTCGGGACTACAGAGCCTCCGACACACAGAAAGGGATGAGAAGGGGTGCCGGTTACCCTGAACCTTGGGTCCTAGGACACTGGAACTAACGTGATGGACTACGAAGACCGAAAGGGTTGTCACCACCTTACGACTACCACCTCCGTTGCAACGGGCAGAAACTAAGGTTACTGGCAAGTCAAGGAACCACTCCTACACTAGTCAATAACTACTTATCTCCTATAGCAAGATAAGCACCCAAGCTAAGCAATCAGTATACAGTTATACCAATCAACTAAGCATTGAACGAAGAATGAGACAAGTATATAGATGTAAGAACTGAATGCTCAATTAATCAGAAAGAGATACAAGAGTTACCAGACATGACCCGGATGTCACTCGAAGCAGAGCCGCATCCGTAGAGGTACAGCAGGAAGAGGGGCCGACACTCCGGCTCCTCTCTGGGACGCTCACCTCTCCTCTCTCCCTATTCTACTGATACAAGTGGCGGAACTTGGCAACGCTCACTCTACTCTTGTGTTGTGTGTTATTGCAGGGGCTGGAGAGTCCTATTTATAGCATGGAGGGTCGGTTTGAAGTGGAGCAGTGGCCAAGAAAGCTCAGGGGCGGTTCCAGCATCTTCGGGCGAAGATCCCGCGTTCGGCCGAAGGGGGTCGGTTCGGCCGAATTGCCCAGTTCGGCCGAACCACCCATTTTGCACCGCCTCTGCCCTCTACAATCAAGATCACTTCCCAGGGTCAGTTGTGAGGTGGTGGGCTTGATTCGGGCGAACTGGGGGGTTCGGCCGAACCCGGGAAGTTCGGCCGAACCGCCCTCTGCACCGCCTTCGCTCCTCCCACGTGCTGGATCACTTGCTGGGTCGGTTGGCAGGTCGGTTCCTCGGTCTGGGCTAAGTTGAAGGCCTTCTGGTGGACTGACGGGCTTCGGTCGAGATGGACTTGGGCCTCTCCCGTCTTCCGGTCCACTGGGTTCATAGACGAAGTTCGGTCAAATCACGGGATTCGGCCGAACACATCTTTTCTTATGCTTTTTGCCTCAACTCTGGTCATGTGCCTCCTGGAATCGAATAAACACCAAAACTCATGGAAATGGTTAGAAATAAGTCCTATAGCTATGATGTGTGATTCCATTGTGTTCATTTTATACTTGGTTGGAGGTCGGAAATCGGTCTGTAACGACCGCCAACAAGCTCCCCCAAGCTTAGCTCTTTGCTCGTCCTCGAGCAAAGATAAAAACTTAGGCTCGGTGGATCAGGAGTTGCTACAATGTCATTTCTCTTGCAGGTAACTTTATAAACAACTAGTACTCAAATTTTTACTTGAATTACTAGCAAGGTATAATTCACCATTTTACCTATGGGGCTTATAGCAATCTCCTTATCTTGGGTGGTTGAAAGGATGAACAGGTTAACTTAGTTTTATTCCACTCTAATCTTTTCAGGATCCTATCTCGGCGTTTTCACCCTTTTGTGAAAAGATAAATTGTTCCTCATTGGCTCACTCAATCGCTCAAGTGTATTTGAATCCTTACCAAAGGCTTTGCCTTATTTTCATCCTAACATCTAATTTGGCTTTTTGTGTGGCTCAGGGACAAAGAATGAAGGCATACAAGCATCTTATATTTTGCTAAGTCAAAGACCGGATCTCTGAGGAAACAAATCATACCTTAAGATCGAGAAGTGCAAGTGTGTGGGATATATGGAGTGGAATATGGTGGGATGAAATATGGTGGGATGGAATATGGTGGAATGGAATATGGTGGAGCTCCTTGGGATGAATCTCCCTCTCCTTGATTTATTTTCGAGAACATGGGCTATCTTTTATTCTCATATTTTTGCCATGCCACTTGACATGCTTTTCTCTTTTTTTTCTTTCTTTTTGCTATGTTTTTCTTTTTCTTTTTATTTTTGCCATGCTTCTTTGGCATGCTTTTCTTTTTGAATAGCCCATGTCTCTATCAAGAATATTTGGAGAGGGAAATCATAGAACATGAAGCATTTTATTTTTGTGGATGGATGATGGAAAATGTTTGCTAACTCCCAGTGTAGGGATTGCAAGTGAGAGGTGGTGTGTGTACGTGGATCTCGATCTTGAAAGTATGACATATTCCTCACAAAGGTCACAACAATTTGACAAAGCTCACTAAGATGACAAGCAGCATATGTTCATTAGACCCGAACAAAGCGCTTAAAAGATTTGATCGGGTGGCATTTTGGAAAAAGATTTCAGGGGATACAAACTGTCATGTGCCACGCACGAACAACATACATAACCCCACTTTGCGTTTCATGCATCGTTGGGTATCTATGACGGTATTCCCCCGGGCAGATTTGCGCCCTGTCAACACCATCGAGTTGCGGGTTCTTTTTGCCATGGTCAAGCAGATTCCCTATTCACCTGTGAAAGACATGGTTGGTCACTGGCTGTCTCATATTTCTCGTACGGGTGGCATGGCGATGACTTCTCTAGTCACTCGCCTCGCCAACCACCTAGGCGTCCTCCAGGGCGCCCGGCTCACGTACATCGAGACAACGCGTTCCGTCGTGGATGCCGAGCACTTCGTGCAAGCCCACATGATACGGCGGACGCCTGACGCAATGCTGGCAATGATTTACCGTGGCTATACAACTGAAGTGCATTTGCCTTGTGCAGCACTAAGGTTGTATACCACGCCGAAACTAACTCTCCAGTTGAGGACTGAGTCGGACGACTCTCCACCTTGGAGAGAGCCCGCTCGGCACAGCGTTGCAGGTGACGGACCCGTCACGAGGGGACGAGCCAGGCGTGATGCTGGGCTCGCCACCTCACAGGAGCCGGAAGATGCACCACAAATGCCACACCGACACACTTCCGCTTTTGAGGCCACCTACGACATGTACACCGGCGCTGGGACGTCCGGAGCAGGAGGCTCCGGGCAGCATCAGGAGCCGAACTACTTCACCTCAGGACGCTGGGACTACGGCCAGGACACGGACTCTGAGTGGTTCGGGAGTCGGTATGGAGGGGGATATGACAGTGCCTCCCAGCCATACTACCCCGGATACTCACAGTCCACACGCTTCGACTACGGCCGGGAGTTGTCCTACATCTCCGACCGAGTCGAGCTCATCGACGACCGTACCCGAGAGATTCAAGACACGCTAGCCCGCCATTCTCAGTACCATCAAGAGAATAGCGGGATGGTGGCATCTATCCAGCACGACGTCCACGAACAAGTGGAACAGCTGAGCAAGTACCTCTCAAGGCTCAACCCCTACCAGTGAAGAGTCCAAGCTTGGGGGAGGACCCCCACAAGGTATGTCCCGATTTATCCAGCACTTTGATCATTTAATTTTCCTTTCATTTCCCTTCATGATAGTTTGCATTTAAAAAAAATGAAAATACCAAAAATATTTCCCTTAACCAATATTTCCCTTGAATAAAATAACTCCCAACAATGCATGGAATGAATCATATGCTTCTCACCTTGGAAATGATGAATAGTTGCTCTGTCATTAATTTTGCAAGTACCTTGTTTCAACTAGTTGCTAGATTGTGCTTGAGTTATTTGGCATGAGTAAAAATGATCCTGAAAACCTTGTGGGAGCACATGTTTTATTCCAAGTCTAAGTTGTTGTGGGGATTGGATAGTGAGAATTTGGTTAAGTTCTATTCTGCTTTTAGTACGGGGAAAATCTCGGAGATTTATGCTTTCAAAAAGAAACAAGTTCCTCATTGGTCAAAACACCTACCAGAGCCATATGATAAGCTTAGTTGAAAATTTCTACTCATATGCTGCTTGTTATCTTAGTCAGCTTTGTCAAATTGTTGTGACCTTTGAGTGAAGCTTTCATACTCTTAAAGATCGAGACCCACGTACACACACCACCTCTCACTTGCAATTCCTACAGTGGGAGTTAGCAAACATTTTCCATCATCCATCCACAAAAACAAATGCTCCATGTTCTATGATTTCCCTCTACAAATATTCTTGATAGAGACATGGGCTATGCAAAAAGAAAAGCATGCCAAAGAAGCATGGCAAAAATAAGAGAAAAAGAAAAGCATGCCAAAGAGCATGGAAAAAAGAAAGAGAAAAAGAAAAGCATGCCAAGTGGCATGGCAAAAATATGAGAATAAAAGATAGCCCATGTTCTCAAAAATAAATCAAGGAGAGGGAGTTTCATCCAAGGAGTTCTACCATATTCCACTCCACCATTCCACCATATTCCATTCCACCACTCCACCATATTCCACTCCATTCATATCCACACACTTGCACGTCTCGATCTTAAGATGTGATTTGTCTCCTCAGAGATCCGGTCTTTGACTTAGCAAAATATAAGATGCATGCATGCCTTCATCCTTTGTCCCTGAGCCACACAAAAAGCCATATTAGATGTTAGGATGAAAAGAAGGCACAAGCCTTTGGTGAGGATTCAAATACACTTGAGTGATTGAGTGTGCCAATGAGGAACAATTTGTAGTTTTCAAAACTTGTGAAAAATTCCGAGATGGGATCCTGAAAAGAGTAGAGTGGAATAAAACTGAGTTTAAACTGTTCGTCCTTTCAACCGCTCAAGATAAGGAGATTGCTATAAGCCTCATAGGTAAAAAGGTGATTTGAAACTTTGCCTATGATTCAAGTATTTTTGAAAACTAGTTGTTTATAAAGTTACCTGCAAAAGAAATGACATTGTAGCAACTCCTGATCCACCGAGCCTAAGTTTATATCTTTGCTCGAGGACGAGCAAAGAGCTAAGCTTGGGGGAGCTTGTTGGCGGTCGTTACAGCCCAAATCCGACCACCAATACTCTAGAATAAATAAGGTTTTATGCAACATTCCATGTACTTAGGTTTTATTTCTAATAAAGTTCCACGAGTTTTGGTGAGTGTCACTTGTGCAGTTACAACTACGACAAATATGTGCTATTGGGGCCGGAAATGACCAAATCGGCCGAACGACTACGTTCGGCCGGTTACCCCCCTTAGCCGAGCAGACCACCGGGAGTCGTCCACGTCAACAATGACCAAGCGAACACATCACACGACATGTGGGCGACCGCCAACTCATCCTGGACCATGCCACGTCATTCTGGGCCAGATCCACACGAAGTCATGTATCAGGAGGAAGCCCAGGGGGGTCCAGGCAGCAGAGGCGGTGCTGGGGAGGCCGGCCATGGGCCAGGCCTAGTTCGGCCGAACTGGGCCCTTCGGCCGAACCGCCCCCAGCTGGAAACCGACACCAGGGAGCCAATCCTGGCCGTGGGAAGCAAGGTCGGCAGATCCTCTGGTTCGGGCGAACTGGGGAGTTCGGCCGAACCGACCTGTTCTGCCGAACCGCCTCCCCTCGCCCAAAATTCCAGGGGGTACCCCCCTGGCTTCCTTGGCCGCTACCCTGCCTCAACCGCCTCGGACTACTATAAATAGAGGGTCACTTTCACTTGTAAACACACACCAAGCCAAGGAGCTCATTTCCACTTTCATTCTAGTAGAGTTAGGATAGTTTAGTTGGGAGTTGGAGTTGAGTCGAGCTTTGCCTCGGAGGTTCCGGAGTCATCTTCAGAAGCTCTGGTATAAGCTCTTGTATCCTTTACCTTTTCCTTTTGTAAGACTTTGAGTATAAATATAGTTATCTTTATCACTTTGCCTTTGTCATTTATATCTTGCTTCTACTTTATCCTAGTTGCAGCATATATCTTGTTTAGACTATAGTCAGTTACAGTTCTAGTGCTTGTAGTCTTGTTTAAGTCTTTGTCTTGGCTGGTTCTTCGATCTTGCTTGATACTGGAGGTGAATTGTCACCAAGAGTATTGACAAGGTTGCTTGCTCTTGCTAGCAGAGTAAGTAGTCGTTGCCTAGTATAGGAGTGGTTCCTAGACTAGTCGGTGGCCTTAGTTTATTCCCGTCACAACGGAGGTGGTAGCCGGGAGGTGGTGACAGCCCTTTCGGTCTTCGTAGCCCATCACGTTAGTTCCGGTCCGTAGGATTCCCTAGTTGGGAAATAGTGGCACCCTGTTGGCGGTCGTTACAGCCCAAATCCGACCACCAATACTCGGGAATAAATGAGGTTATATGCAACATTCCATGTACTTAGGTTTTATTTCAAATAAAGTTCTACGAGTTTTGGTGAGTGTCACTTGTGCAGGTACAACTGCGACAAATACGCGCTATTGGGGCCGAAAATGAGCTAATCGGCCGAACGACTCTGTTCGGCCGGTTATCCCCCCTTAGCCATACAAGCTGCCGGGAGCCGTCCACATCACCGATGACCAAGCAGACACAACGTACGACACGTGGACGACCGCCAACTCATTCCGGACCCACGCCACATCATCCTAGGCCCACACAACAAGTTCCACATCAGCAGAAGGCGGCCCAGGACAGCCAGGACACAGAGGCGGTGCTGGGGAGGGCTGGCCTTGGGCCAGGCCCGTTCGGCCGATCCGACCCCAGGCCAGCACCGCCTCCCCAAGGCTAATCCCAGGTGTCCAAGCTAAGGCGGTGGAGATCAAGGGTTCGGCCGACCCTGGCGCCCGAATTGCTAGAGGGTACCCCCCTGGTCCCTTGGCGGCTACTCCAGCCCCAACCGTCCTATGCAACTATAAATAGGACACCATACCCCCTCTTGTAACACACACCAAACCAAGGAGCTCATTTCCACTTTCATTCTAGTAGAGTTAGGATAGTTTAGTTGGGAGTTAGAGTTGAGTCGAGCTTTGCCTCGGAGGTTCCGGAGTCGTCTTCAGAAGCTCTGGTAATAGCTCTTGTATCTTTTACTTTTCCTTTTGTAAGACATTGAGTATCAATATAGTTATCTTTATCACTTTGCCTTTGTCATTTATATCTTGCTTCTACTTTATCCTAGTTGCAGAATATATCTTGTTTAGACTATAGTCAGTTATAGTTCTAGTGCTTGTAGACTTGTTTAAGTCTTTGTCTTGGCTGGTTCTTCGATCTTGCTTGATACTGGAGGTGAATTGTCACCAAGAGTATTGACAAGGTTGCTTGCTCTTGCTAGCAGAGTAAGTAGTCGTTGCCTAGTGTAGGAGTGGTTCCTAGACTAGTCGGTGGCCTTAGTTTATTCCCGTCGCAACGGAGGTGGTAGCCGGGAGGTGGTGACAGCCCTTTCGGTCTTCGTAGCCCATCACGTTAGTTCCGGTCCGTAGGATCCCCCAGTTGGGAAATAGTGGCACCCCTTCTCATCCCTTTCTGTGTGTTCACCGGTTCCCTTGTCCCGATGCTAACACATTAGAGTTATCCCAGATCTCCTAGTGCTGGCTCTGTAGCCGCTGTATCTCTAAGCTAGAGTAACATAGGTAGATAAAGAATCCAGGAGTCCTCTATCTCTTCTCGTTGTCCTCCCAGCTATCTATCTCTTCTCTCCCTTACCCGAGTATCCCTTGAGCTGTGTGTCCGGTATATCCACTCCTATCCAATACCGTTATCCCCTGTCTTGTCTAGTCGTGTACCCTCCTCTGATAGTCTCGAATATCTGTTCACTAGTAATCTTGCCAAAGCTTCCCTGCGGAAATATAAATTACGATACCTTGGAATACTCCCAGGTGAAGTGATACAGCGGTGATTCTGTGCGCTTGCAGAATATTTCTATATTTTACTAAGCCATAAGGAAAACCACTGAAACACTCATTACCCCAGTACCAGGATTCTCAATTCTGATATTCGATCATAAGAAGTGCCAACAAGCATTTCTGACGCCGTTGCCGGGGAAGTCTTTGGCTAGATTATTTTTGAACTTTTATCTTGAGCTATCTTAGTTGAGTACCGCTACTCAAGCGGGTTTATCCTTGCTCTGTTCGTTGGTCCTTGTGGAGCAGAGCAGTGCATGACTGGTTTCCAACTACCGTCAAACTTCCATGAAAATCCGGAGTCATTTGTGAGGAAAGTACGACCTCATGTTGTACCTCCTCAGAAGCAACTCCTTCCGACGAACCCAGTCCTTCCCGTCGTTGACCAGGCTACATCGAGGATGGCAACCAAGACGATCCGTGAGTTCTCCGCTCCATCAAGCGAGAACGTACGTGTCGGACCAGCTCCGCCAGTCGGAGATGGTAGCTTCGAGCTGAAGCCAGCCCTCATCAACATGGTACAGGCTAGCCCATTCTGCGGCAAGCCACACGAAGATGCCAATGCTCATCTCCAGCATTTTCTGGAGATTTGCAACACCTTCACCATCCGCGGAGTAAGTATCGATGCCATTCGCCTTCATTTATTTCCATTCTCATTATTAGGCAAGGCGAAACAATGGTTTTATGCTAACCGCGAAGCAATAGATACCTGGGATAAATGCACTAGCGCTTTCTTGCTAAAATTCTTTCTGGTTGGGAAAACCAACGCCCTCCAGAACAAAATAGCTAGTTTCCAGCAGTTAAAAGATGAAACAGTCCCGGAGGCATGGGATCGCCTCCAGGACTATATTTCTGCTTGTCCTCACCATGGTATGTAGAGTTGGTTCATAATCCAAACTTTCTATCACGGGCTGAGAAATTTTGCCCGTGAGTACCTGGATGCTGCTGCTGGAGGCTCGTTCTTCTCTCTTGAGGAGAGTCGTGCGAAGGTCCTCATAGAGAAGATGGTCGAGAACCAAGGTTGGTCCAACGACCGGACTCAACCAAAGACCCAAGGAGTTCACCAAGTTGAAGCTCTGGACATGCTCGCTGCCAAGATGGACCTCCTGATGAAGAAACTGGAGGCCCCTGCTCAAGAAACGGTGCAAGCCATGGACGCTCGCATGACCTGCGAAGTCTGTGGCAACACTGGCCATTCGGGGAATGACTGCCCGGAAACGCAAAAAGATGCCCACTACGTCAACAACTCCAACAACAACGGGTACCGACCGAACAACTACGGCAACCAAGGCTGGAATCCGCGCCCAAACCTCCCTTTTGGGAGGCCTCAACAAGGTAACAACTACAATTCCAGCAATTTCAATAATCAGTCGTCTCTTAGAGATCTAGTGTTTGGCCAGATGAAAATAACTGAAAACATCAATAAAAAGCTTGTTGCTAATGATAAAACTCTGGAAAGCATAGACTCTAGGATGGAATCATTTTCTTCTGCTATGAAAAGTCAACTGAGCTGCAATAAAATGATAGAAACTCAAGTCGCTCAGTTAGCTGCTGTTGTTCCTGTCACTGAATCGGGGAAGATTCTGGGGCAACCCGAGCCTTCCATCGAGACAGTGAATTCCATCACTACCAGGCATGGTAAGATGTCTCGTAGTGTCTTCCGAACTAACCACGCAGGGAAGGTAGCACGCATCCAAGTGCTGACACCAAGATGGACCTACCTGCCGAGAGCTGCAAAAAGGGCAATCATCAAGACCTCTCCGGACAGGAAGGAAGATCCCGGAGTGCCCATCATTCAGTGCACGATATGAAATCGTCGCATTGATGATGCACTCCGCGATCTAGGGGCAAGCGTCAACATCATGTCTAAGGTATTATTTAAGAAATTACGCTACCCTACTTTGTCACCTACTACTGCCCAGGTACAGCTTGCGGACTCAACCATCCGCTACCCCGAGGGGGTGATCAAGAATGTGCCGGTCCGGATCTGGGGACGATATGTCCCTGTGGACTTTGTTGTTCTCGACACGGGGAACGAGCATTCATTCTCCCTTGTGTTGGGCTGACCATTCTTGAACACCACCCAGGCTAGGATCGATATGGATGCGATAGAGGTCTCGTTCCGTATCAACGGAAGGTTGATATACTTCAAGTTTCAACCCCGGGAAGAGAAGAAGGCAGAGCCACTCACACCGGAGCAGAGGAGCGCCGAGTGTTTCCTTAAGGCTCTCATTGATGGAGAACTGGAAATACTCGGTGGTGAGCAGCTCAAGTGGAACGAGCCGACGAAACCGACAAGTGCAGAAGAAATGAATTTCCTCGTAAAGAAATACGAGGAAGAACAAGCCCTCTGGAATTCTCCGGAGACACCGATCCCACCGCCACCGACACCGAAGAAGAAGAACAAGAAAATGTGGCGGAAGAAGGTTGCATCGTCCGAGTCATCCACTCCGGGACCGGACGATGACAAGAACAACTGAAGACAGGAGAAGTCCCGCTCGCGGACTTAAAAGCTGAGCTCTCGCCGCGAGGAAAACCGGTATGTATCCCATATTTCCCTTCCAATTTTTAAATTTCCAATTGCATTTGCACGTTTCCCTTTTCAAAATAATGAACCACTTGAGTAATTAATTTGAGAGAGAGTAGAAAATTCTGCAAGTTTGGTTAGAAATAATTGGACACATGCTGAAATTTTACCTAGGGTGGATGTAATTGGTAACTTTTATCATTTTCATCCCTTCTAGAACATCTCCAATTATTTACCATCACCACTAACCAGCAACAAACATGTCTACCCCACTAAAAATGGCTGCACACTCACCAATTATCACAAACATGGCAGCATGGGGGTGACTCCACTAAAATCCACTTTGGTCATGTCACATTTCCATCTCACCTACCACTAAACTCCACTCACATGACCTAAAAATTTGGTGGCCACACATTTTGGCGTGGAATCAAAGCAAAGGAGGGGGCTGCACTCACATGGGAGTGCCCTGGCCACCAGGCCTGGTTCGGGCGAACTAGGGACTTCGGGCGAACCAGGGGACTGCCCCCTCTCGGCCTATAAATGCGGGTGCAAGCTTGCTTGCTTCTCACACACTTGCACACTCTGAAAAAATTCTGCTAGGAAGCTCTCCCTCTCTCTCTCAAGATTCTTTGCTCTAGTGCTTGCTCAAGTTCTTCCCCCAAGTTCTTGCTCAAGTTTTGGTTCTCTTGCATCACTAGAAAATCCCAAAAATATTTTGCTTTTGTTGTGATCTTTGTGCTGAATTTTGGACGATTTTGTGATGGTCACCGACACCCACAAGAACGACTAACCTTTTGTGGTGGTTTTCATCCCCGCAAGAACGACTAACTATCTCGAACGACTGACTTGATTTTCTTGTGCTAACCATATATATATTCAGTCCTTCGGGTAGTTGTTGTTGCACTAACTTTTTGCAGGAATCATGTTGAAGTTCTTCACTTCGCTCCGTTGTTCCGCCCGGCTAGGCCAACGATCGGACGATGCTGGGAGCTCCCCAGCTCCGTCTCGAGGCTCGAGCCGGATGGACACGGACGAGCACGGAGCAGCCGGCTCGGGATGGGGCCATGCCACGCCCCCGGCCAGGCAGCTCCTGAGAAAGAGTGACATCAACCTTAGAACAGAAAGGGAGCGGAACACCTTCAATGAGCTTCGGCTGAAGGAGTTCAAGCACACCCGTGTGTTTGAGCAAGATTTGCTCAGGGACATGGGAATGGACGTAGAGTTCACGGAAATTTTCCAGGCCATTGGCTGGGAAAATTTCTGGCACATCAACGAAGAAGGTTCGTACCTGCTCACCCTTGAATTCCTCTCGACTTTGGTTTCTGAAACTGGGGGGATTCGTTTTCGATTCTTCAACCAAGAGTTCTTCTGCTCTTGGAGGGATTTTAGTTCGGGTCTCGGATTTTCAAGCCGTTGTTCATTAGACCCGAACAAAGCGCTTAAAAGATTTGACCGGGAGACATTTTGGAAAAAGGTTTCGGGGGATACTAACTGTCATGCGCCACGCACGAACAGCATACATAACCCCACTTTGCGTTTCATGCATCGTTGGGTGTCTATGACGGTATTCCCCCGGGCAGATTTGCGCCCTGTTAACACCATCGAGTTGCGGGTTCTTTTTGCCATGGTCAAGCAGATTCCCTATTCACCTGTGAAAGACATGGTTGGTCACTGGCTGTCTCATATTTCTCGTATGGGTGGCATGGCGATGACTTCTCTAGTCACTCGCCTTGCTAATCACCTGGGCGTCCTTCAAGGCGCCCGGCTCACGTACATCGAGACAGCGCATTCCGTCGTGGATGCCGAGCACTTCGTGCAAGCCCACATGATACGGCGGACGCCTGACGCGACGCTGGCAATGATTTACCGTGGCTATACAACTGAAGTGCCTTTGCCTTGTGCAACACTAAGGTTGTATACCACGCCGAAACTAACTCTCCAATTGAGGACCGAGTCGGACGACTCTCCACCTTGGAGAGAGCCCGCTCGGCACAGTGTTGCAGGTGACGGACCCGTCACGAGGGGACGAGCCAGGCGTGATGCTGGGCTCACCACCTCACAGGAGCCGGAAGATGTACCACAAATGTCGCACCGACACACTTCCGCTTTTGAGGCCACCTACGACATGTACACCGGCGCTGGGACGTCCGGAGCAGGAGGCTCCGGGCAACACCAGGAGCCGAACTACTTCACCTCAGGACGCTGGGACTACGGCTAGGATACGAACTCTGAGTGGTCCGGGAGCCGGTACGGAGGGGGGTACGACAGTGCTTCCCAGCCATACTACCCCGGATACTCACAGTCCGCACACTTCGACTATGGCCGGGAATTGTCCTACATCTCCGACCGAGTCGAGCTCATCGACGACCGTACCCGAGAGATTCAAGACACGCTAGTCCGTCATTCTCAGTACCATCAAGAGAATAGCGGGATGGTGGCGTCTATCCAGCACGACGTCCACGAACAAGCGGAACAGCTGAGCCCCTACCAGTGAAAGTCCAAGCTTGGGGGAGGACCCCCACAGGTATGTCCCGATTTATCTAGCACTTTGATCATTTAATTTCCCTTTCATTTCCCTTCATGATAGTTTGCATTTAAAAAAAATGAAAACACCAAAAATATTTCCCTTAAACAATATTTCACTTGAATAAAATAACTCCCAACTATGCATGGAATGAATCATATGCCTCTCACCTTGGAAATGATGAATAGTTTCTCTGTCATTAATTTTGCAAGTACTTTGTTTCAACTAGTTGCTAGATTGTGCTTGAGTTATTTAGCATGAGTAAAAATGATCCTGAAAACCTTGTGGGAGCACATGCTTTATTCCAAGTCTAAGTTGTTGTGGGGATTGATATAGTGAGAATTTGGTTAAGTTCTATTCTGCTTTTAGTACGGGGAAAATCTCGGAGATTTATGCTTTCAAAATGAAACAAGTTCCTCATTGGTCAAAATACCTACCAGAGCCATATGATAAGCTTAGTTGAAAATTTCTACTCATATGCTGCTTGTTATCTTAGTGAGCTTTGTCAAATTGTTGTGACCTTTGAGTGAAGATTTCATATTCTTAAAGATCGAGACCCACGTGCACACACCACCTCTCACTTGCAATTCCTACACTGGGAGTTAGCAAACATTTTCCATCATCCATCCACAAAAAAATAAATGCTCCATGTTCTATGATTTCCCTCTCCAAATATTCTTGATAGAGACATGGGCTATGCAAAAAGATAAGCATGCCAAAGAAACATGGCAAAAATAAGAGAAAAAGAAAAGCATGCCAAAGAGCATGGCAAAGAGAAAGAGAAAAAAGAAAAGCATGCCAAGTGGCATGGCAAAAATATAAGAATAAAAGATAGCCCATGTTCTCGAAAATAAATCAAGGAGAGGGAAATTCATCCAAGGAGTCCCACCATATTCCATTCCACCATTCCACCATATTCCACTCCATTCATATCCACACACTTGCATGTCTCGATCTTAAGATGTGATTTGTCTCCTCAGAGATCCGGTCTTTGACCTAGCAAAATATAAGATGCATGCATGCCTTCATCCTTTGTCCCCGAGCCACACAAAAAGCTATATTAGATGTTAGGATGAAAAGAAGGCACACGCCTTTGGTGAGGATTCAAATACACTTGAGTGATTGAGTGTGCCAATGAGGAACAATTTGTAGTTTTCAAAACTTATGAAAAACTCCGAGATGGGATCCTGAAAAGAGTAGAGTGGAATAAAACTGAGTTTAAACTGTTCGTCCTTTCAACCGCCCAAGATAAGGAGATTGCTATAAGCCCCATAGGTAAAAAGGTGATTTGAAACTTTGCCTATGATTCAAGTATTTTTTGAAAACTAGTTGTTTATAGAGTTACCTGCAAAAGAAATGACATTGTAGCAACTCCTGATCCACCAAGCCTAAGTTTATATCTTTGCTCGAGGACGAGCAAAGAGCTAAGCTTGGGGGAGCTTGTTCGGCCGGTTATCCCCCCTTAGCCATACAAGCTGCCGGGAGCCGTCCACATCACCGATGACCAAGCAGACACAACGTACGACACGTGGACGACCGCCAACTCATTCCGGACCCACGCCACATCATCCTGGGCCCACACAACAAGTTCCACATCAGCAGAAGGCGGCCCAGGACAGCCAGGACACAGAGGCGGTGCTGGGGAGTGCTGGCCTTGGGCCAGGCCCGTTCGGCCGAACCGACCCCAGGCCAGCACCGCCTCCCCAAGGCTAATCCCAGGCGTCCAAGCTAAGGCGGTGGAGATCAAGGGTTCGGCCGAACCCCCTGGTTCGGTCGAACCGACCCTGGCGCCCGAATTGCTAGGGGGTACCCCCCCTGGTCCCTTGGCGGCTACTCCAGCCCCAACCGTCCTATGCAACTATAAATAGGACCCCATACCCCCTCTTGTAACACACACCAAGCTAAGGAGCTCATTTCCACTTTCATTCTAGTAGAGTTAGGATAGTTTAGTTGGGAGTTAAAGTTGAGTCGAGCTTTGCCTCGGAGGTTCCGGAGTCGTCTTCAGAAGCTCTGGTAATAGCTCTTCTATCTTTTACTTTTCCTTTTGTAAGACATTGAGTATCAATATAGTTATCTTTATCACTTTTCCTTTGTCATTTATATCTTGCTTCTACTTTATCCTAGTTGCAGAATATATCTTGTTTAGACTATAGTCAGTTATAGTTCTAGTGCTTGTTGTCTTGTTTAAGTCTTTGTCTTGGCTGGTTCTTCGAACTTGCTTGATACTGGAGGTGAATTGTCACCAAGAGTATTGACAAGGTTGCTTGCTCTTGCTAGCAGAGTAAGTAGTCGTTGCCTAGCGTAGGAGTGGTTCCTAGACTAGTCGGTGGCCTTAGTTTATTCCCGTCGCAACGGAGGTGGTAGCCGGGAGGTGGTGACAGCCCTTTCGGTCTTCGTAGCCCATCACGTTAGTTCCGGTCCGTAGGATCCCCCAGTTGGGAAATAGTGGCACCCCTTCTCATCCCTTTCTGTGTGTTCACCGGTTCCCTTGTCCCGATGCTAAGACATTAGAGTTATCCCAGATCTCCTAGTACTGGCTCTGTAGCCGCTGTATCTCTAAGCTAGAGTGACATAGGTAGATAAAGAATCCAGGAGTCCTCTATCTCTTCTCGTTGTCCTCCCAGCTATCTATCTCTTCTCTCCCTTACCTGAGTATCCCTTGAGCTGTGTGTCTGGTATATCCACTCCTATCCAATACCGTTATCCCTTGTCTTGTCTAGTCGTGTACCCTCCTCTGATAGTCTCGAATATCTGTTCACTAGTAATCTTGCCAAAGCTTCCCTGCGGAAATATAAATTACAATACCTTGGAATACTCCCAGGTGAAGTGCTACAGCGGTGATTCTGTGCGCTTGCAGAATATTTCTATATCTTACTAAGCCATAAGGAAAACCACTGAAACACTCCTTACCCCAGTACCAGGATTCTCAAAACTTTACTATATGAGGCTTACAAGAGGATGATTTATTCATCAAGGGCAAAGCTCTATTATATAGGTAGCTCACGTGACCGAGCTTGGTTGCGTTGCCGATGTGGGACTAAACTGTGCGCTCATGAGAGAAAAAACACAGTACCCCTTGCTCCAGCCCAAAACTCTGGTGATGGGCCTCCGCTTCGCTCCGTCTGTGAATTTGGATCATATCACAACAAACTCCACCTTGAGACAAATTCTCTTGCAGCATCTTCACTTCATCCTAAATCATCACGAAGAAAAATACGACTGGCGCCAAATAGCCTCTTGGGCTAATTAACTAAACCAACTAAGCTTGAGCATAGCTCAAACTTAGCAACAGGAACAGGTTTAGTCATCATATCAGCTGGATTATCATGAGTATTGATCTTGCATACTTTCAGCTTACCTTCCTCAACCACATCTCATACATAATGATACTTGATGTCAATATGCTTTGTCCTCTCATGGAGCATCTGATCTTTGGTAAGGTAAATAGCACTTTGACTGTCACAATATAAATCAATGCAAGAAACAGCCCCAACTAGCTCAGAGTACAATCCGCTCAGCCAAATTAATTCTTTGCACGTCTCAGCAATAGCCATATATTATGCTTCAGTAGTAGACAAAGCCACAACAGACTGCAAAGTGGCCTTCCAGCTCACAGCACAACTGCCAACAGTGAACACATAACCTGTGAGCGACCTTCGCCTATCAACATCAGCAGCAAAATCTGAATCAACATAGCCAATAAGTCCCTTCTCAGTTCTGCCAAACTTCAAACAAGAATCTGCAGTGCCTCTGAGGTAACTGAAAATCCACTGAACTGCCTTCCAATGTTCTTTACCAGGATTAGTCATATATCTACTAACCAGACTCATAGCATAAGATAAATCTGCATGAGAACAGACCATGGCATACATCAAAGAACCAACAGCACTAGAATAAGGAACTCTAGACATGTACTCAATATCCTGATCTGTACTAGCACACTGAGCAGCCGACAATTTGAAATGAGCTGCAATAGGAGTACTGACAGGCTTAGCATCATCCATGTTGAAACGCTGAAGAATTTTCTGAATATAATTCTACTGACTAAGAAATAGCACACCAAATTTTCTATCTCTAGTAATTTCCATGCCCAAAATTTTCTTAGCAGCACCAAGATCTTTCATGTCAAATTCGCTACTCAATAATTTCTTCAACTTAGCAATTTCGACTTTACTCTTGGCAGCAATCAACATATCATCAACATAAATGAGCAAATAAATAGGTGATCCATTAACATGCATGATGTAGACACAGCTATCAAATTTAGACCTCTTAAAGCCGTGCGACAGCATAAATGAATCAAACCTTTTATTCCACTGACGAGGGGACTGTTTCAAACCATACAAGGATCACTTCAACTTGCACACAAAATTCTCCTTGCCTGGCACTATGAACCCTTCTGGCTGGTCCATGTATATATCCTCCTCAAGTTCACCATGCAGAAATGCAGTCTTCACATCTAACTGCTCGAGCTCAAGATCATGTGCAGCAACAATACTAAAGAATGTTCGAATGGAACTATGCTTTACCACAGGAGAGAAAACATCATTATAATCAACACCAGGAATTTGACTGTAGCCTTTCGCTACTAACCTTGCCTTATACCTTGGAGGCTCGCTTGGAGATAAACCCTCCTTTCTCATAAAGATCCACTTGCAGCGGACTATCTTCTTCTTCTTTGGCAATGGTACAACATCCCATGTGTGATTCTTCTCAAGTGACTGCATCTCCTCATGCATAGCAGAAATCCACTTCTCTTTATCAGCACAATCAATGGCATCAACATATGTGGTAGGCTCATGTGAATTATCCACCTGTTCAGCACAACTCAAAGCATAATGGGTTAGATTACACTCATCAATGAGACGTTTTGGAGGTCCACAATTTCTCTTTGACTTGCGCCGAGCAATAGGTAAATCCTCCTCTAGCTGCAAATCAGGTGGTAAGTGCTTAACATCATCATGAGCCTCATCATCAACAGCTTGATTTTCCTGATCATCCACAGGCGGCTCCACCTGCTCGTCTGTATCATCATCCACATGCTCCACCTGCACGCTCATATGCCGCAGCCCTTTATTAAAATTATCTGGAACATGATCTGAGGGCAAACTGTCATTAAACATCACAGATAGATTGAAAACAACACTCATGCTCATGAAAGTCTTTTCAGTTTCGGGATTCCACAACTTATATCCTTTGACTCCCGAACCATAACCAAGAAAAAGACATTTAATAGCTCTAGGCTCCAATTTTCCATTATCAACATGAGCATAAGCAGTGCAGCCAAAAACTTTCAACTGTGAATAATCAGCGGGTGTGCCAGACCATACCTCAATAGGTGTTTTCTTATTAAGTGGAATAGAAGGCGACCTGTTTATCAAGTAGCATGCGGTGTTAGCTGCTTCAGCCCAAAAGCACTTGCTCATCCGTGCATTGGACAACATGCAACGAGCCTTCGAGATGATGGTCCTGTTCATGCGCTCAGCCACACCGTTTTGCTGCGGAGTATACGGTATGGTGTGGTGCCTGACAATGCCTTCCTGCCTGCAATAATTATTAAATGCAGCAGAACAAAATTCTCCACCATTATCAGTACGAAGCACCTTCACCTTCCTATCAGTTTGCCTTTCTATCATCACTTTCCAATCTTTAAAAGCAGCAAAAGTATCATCTTTATTTTTCAGAAAATAAGGCCATACTTTTCTAGAGTAGTCATCAATAATAGTAAGCATGTAACGAGCACCACCATAAGAAGGCTTACGAGAAGGACCCCATAAGTCAGCATGTACATAACCAAGAGGACCTTTGGTGGTATGAATAGCAGTGTTGAACTTTACCCTTTTATGCTTCCCGAAAATACAATGCTCACAGAACTTCTTGCTACTCAAAATACAACCATCCAGTAGGTTTCTCTTCATCAATTCTGTCATACCAAGTTCACTCATATGTCTAAGACACATATGTCAAAGGTTAGTCTTACTAGGTTCAGCATTAGTAACAGCAGCAGCAGAAACAGAACCATGTAAATTACTTCCTCTTAGGAGATATAACTTTGCAGAATTCAGATCACCTACTAAACAAACAAGAGAACCTTTTGATACCTTTAAAACTCCACCTGAACCGGAGTACTTGAATCCTTCTGCATCAAGTGTGCTGAGCGAAATCAGATTTCTGGTCATCCCTGGTATGTATCTCACATTCTGTAGCATGCGTGTCATGCCATCATGAGCCTTGATCTGAACTGAGCCGATCCCCACAATGTCACACGGATTATCGTCTCCCATACGTACAACATCTCCTTTCTGCACAGGCTTAAACGAACTAAACCAATTTCTGTTAGTGCAGATATGAAACGAACATGCAGAATCAAGTATCCATTCATCATGACCAGAAACACAACTAGCAAGAAAAATCAGACAATCTCCCGAATCAGAAGTATTCCCAGCACCAGAAACAACAGAGGCATTACCATCCGAGTTATTTTTTCTGTTCTCTTTGTTCTTAAGCTTCCAACACTCCTCAATAAAATGTGATTTCTTCTTGCAATACTTACAGAACTTCTTGGGTGGTCTGGACTTAGAACGCCCTCTACTTTCTTGGCTCTTGTAACGATCATTACTTTCATTGAAAGATCTGTGCAACGGTCTGCCTCTCACTTGCAAAGCATCGCCCTTGGACGACGACAATTCGTCAGGCTGCACCATGCCTTTCATCTTTTCCCTTGATTGGAGTGCCTCATAAACTTCCAAAACAGTTAGTTCATCACGGCTAATCAACAAGGTGTCACGGAAATTTGCAAAAGAGTTTGGCAGAGAACATAACAATAGGAGACCTAAGTCCTCATCATCATACTTAACCTCCATCGACGCTAGGTCAGAAACGATCTCCTTGAACACAGATATATGGCTCATCACTGAATCACCCTCCTTCATCTTGAGTGTGAACAACTTCAACTTCATATGCATTTTACTGGTTAGATCCTTCGACATGCAGATCGATTCCAGTTTCAGCCAGAGTGCTGCAGCAGTCTATTCCTGCAGACATTCTTGCAGAATATCATTAGACAGATAAAGCTGAATTAAAGACAGAGCCTTACGATCCTTGCGCTTCCCCTCATCAGACCATTCGTTGGACGTCTTGCCACCAAACTTATCCAACGCCTCATCGAGATCATGAGTTTGCGCCAGAACAGCCCGCATCTTGACTTGCCACAGCGCGAACCTCGTCTTGTAATCCAACAGCGGTAGATCAAACTTCATCGTCGTCGACATCAAGGAAACCGAATCTGAAACCGGCTCTGACACCACTTGTTGTAAATGATGACGAATAAACGACAAGAAGTAAAGGAATCAAACCGCAGGAGACACGAGATTTTAACGTGGAAACCCTCCCAATGTAGAAGGGAAAAAACCACGGGCGCCAGCCAGCAAAACTTTACTATATGAGGTGTGTGTTTACAACGCCTATTGGCGGCTTACAAGAGGATGATTTATTCATCAAGGGCAAAGCTCTATTATATAGGCAGCTCACGTGACCGAGCTTGGTTGCGTTGCCGATGTGGGACCAAACTGTGCACTCATGAGAGAAAAAACACAGTACCCCTTGCTCCGGCCCAAAACTCTGGTGATGGGCCTCCGCTTCGCTCCGTCTGTGAATTTGGATCATATCACAACATTTCTTAGAAAAGGAGTTTCTCTCAAAAGGATTCAGTGGGAGCAAGGTGCAACTTGATGAAATTCAAGAAACGCCTGAAACTGTTCCAGCACCCACTGAAGATCCACGGGATGCGCAAGATGTTGCACAACCCGTAGTTGAGGCACCAACCCCACGAAGGTCTATAAGGGCACGTCGTGCTACTGACAAGCTCAACCTCCTCATTATGGAGGACCACCACGTATTATTGATGGAAAATGATGAGCCCTTGACCTACACGGAAGCAATGATGGGACCCGACTCCGACAAATGGCTTGAAGCCATGGAATCCGAGTTAAAATCCATTTATGATAATCAAGTTTGAAACTTGGTCGATTAAATTGACGGTGTTAGACCTGTCGACTGTAAGTGGATTTTTAAGAAAAATTTTGACATGGATGGGAATGTTCACATCTATAAAGCACGATTGGTGGTGAAAGGTTTCTGACAAATTCAAGGTGTTGACTATGAAGAAACCTTTTTCGCCCGTCACAATGCTAAAGTCTGTTCGGATTCTCCTAGCTATTGCCACATATTATGACTATGAGATATGGCAAATGGATGTCAAAACTACTTTCCTTAATGGACATCTAAGTGAGGATGTGTATATGACATAGCCTGAAGGTTTTGTTGATCCTAAAAATGCTGGGAAAACATGTAAGCTTCAGAGGTCCATCTATGGATTGAAGCAAGCATCTCGGAGTTGGAATATTCATTTTGATGAAGTAGTCAAAGGGTTTGGCTTCATCAAGAATGAAGATGAGCCTTGTGTTTACAAAAAGTCTAATGGGAGCGCACTTGTGTTTCTGGTCCTATATGTGGATGACATATTACTGATCGGAAATGATATTCCAATGCTTGAAGCCGTTAAAACCTCATTGAAAAGGAGTTTTTTGTTGAAGGATTTAGGAGAGGCGGCTTACATTCTGGTATCAGATCTATAGAGATATATCAAAAAAGCTAATTGGATTAAGCCAAGACACGTACATTGACAAGATATTGAATCGGTTCAATATGCAAGATTCCAAGAAAGGTTTCTTGCCAATGTCACATGGCATTGCTCTGAGCAAGAGTCAGTGTGCTATGACACCTGATGAGCAAAAGAGGATGAGTATGATTCCTTATGCTTCAGCCATAGGGTTGATCATGTATGCCATGCTTTGTTCTAAGTGTCACGAGCAGGTATCAGTCATACTTCGGTGAAGCTCACTGGACAATTGTAAAGAGTATTCTTAAGTACTTTAGAAGAACTAATAATATGTTCCTAATATTTAGAGGCGAAGATGAGCTCGTTGTAAAGGGTTACACCGATGCTAGTTTTCAAACAAACAAAGATGACTCCAAATCGCAATCCGGTTTTGTTTTCTGCCACAATGGTGGGGCAGTGAGCTGTAAGAGTTCCAAGCAAGATACGGTGGCTGATTCGACGACAGAGGCCGAGTATATTGCAGCTTCCGAAGCTGCAAAAAAAGCTGTTTGGATCAGGAAGTTTGTTTCTGATTTGGGTGTTGTTCCTAGTGCCTCCAGTCCAGTGGAACTCTATTTTGATAATAGTGGTGTCGTTGCACTAGCAAAGAGTGTAGAACAACTAATAAGTCCAGACATATACTGTGGAAGTATCAGCTCATCCGTAACTTTGTTGAGAGAGGTGATGTGAAGGTTTGCAAGGTATACATGGATTCAAACGTTGCTGATCCGTTGACGAAGCCTCTCCCACAACCAAAGCATGAGGCGCACATGAGATCTATGGGTATTAGATACTTACATCAGTGATTCTAGTGTGCGTGGGAGATTTTGTGTCATAAGTATGTTTATGTAATAATGAATACTTGTTATTTGTTCCATGGATGATTATCTTTTGCATTAATTATCAAGTATGTGACTTGTTCGTGAAACTTTTTGTTGACAAGGATATGATTCTAAATTATCCCTAGTTTATGTCGTTATGTGGGACAACAACGGCGTTGAGACTAGCACATGCATTAATTGATGATCATGTTTCACGGGTCATGGATATGGAGATATCGGATTAATGATGTGGACACATGTTGGTGAACATGGTGTTGGATTGACCCACTCCAAGACAATGTTGGGATTGTTATCTTGTATGTGCCATCAGTTGTTCTTGAGTGTTGTACCTACTGGATCCTCAGGCTTGAGATCGACATTGTTTCTCATTGTGTGTAGTGGTGCATCTTGGGGTTGCTAAATGTTACTCGTAACTGGGTAGTTACAAAAGTAGCTTACAGGTGTGTCATTAAACATGGAATGGGATGTGAGCGGATCAAGATGGAATTTGTCCCTCCTAGATAATGGGAGAGATATCTCTGGGCCCCTCGAGATAGTTGGATTGAAAAGTGCATGGCCATGCCAAAATAATTAAAGAGTTAATCATGATGACTAAAGGTTAGTTATGAATAGAATCCACTATTAGACCGAGAGAATGGTTGTCACACCCGGATTTTCACAGAAACCCGAATGCTGCCATATGTGTGCCCAGGAAGTCCACAGAACACAAACAACTTACAAATATGGAAAATCAGAGTACATATGCTCGAACAAAACATTTTACATCAGAGTTTACCTAAATAAAGCACAACAGAAGTCTATGTATTAACTCTCTCGACAGGTAGAGCCTCAAGTCCACAGGGACACCGACTGGTTGACCACAACTCAGAAGTAATGGAAAATCCTCAGGAAACTCAGTAGCTGTCTCAATCACTGATCCATCTGTTACCCATCCAGGATTTTGTTGAATAATGGCAAGTGTAAGTAAAACATTTACTTAGCAAGTATAGCACGGGTATATGAAGGCTCAAAATAAGGCTAGACACGGCTGAACTGCTTTAACACTTTTAGTTGGTTCATTTTATCATTAACCAAGTTACTACAAGTGAATGAAACCCAGTTGCAACCTGATTAATAAAGTATAAGTGACATTAAGCATAAATAATCATCATCTTCTAATAAAAAAGGATCCAGGCCACTCGTGACCCTGAGCAAGGCTATCATTATAGATTGTACACTCTGCAGAGGTTTCGCCCTTTACCCACCAGTCGCGTAAAAGTTCAAAGGAACTTTGCACCCAACCACGCACATCAACACTTCCGAGGTGTGACGGCATAGGGACGCTACGAGGTTTTTCACAAGACACCCTAACAAGATAGTAGCCGTTAGTTTAACAAGGCGGTGAGACCCTAGGCACCGGGATTGACGTACGCTCACGGAGTCACACCATGAGGGGGTCAATGGCATCCAACGCGTGGGCATCACACCCATCCATGCGCAACGTGTGGAGTTCCCCATCGCAGGGACTCCCAGCACGTGACTGTGCCTCACGGGGGCATAGCCGATAGATCACCCGTCCCTGGTGGAATCAAGAAACACCCTTTCACCTTGTGTCAACTAACGCCGTTGGCCCCGTTGGTAACCACTGGCAAGCTAGAGACGTACAAGTTACTTGACCAAGACCAGAGTCATAATAGTTCTAGCGGTGGCGACAGGCTCCTGGGATGCCGCTTTAAGAACTGGACCTTAGGGAGAGACACTGGAGCAAAGCACACAACACATGCCCAGGGGCTTATTTTGAAGAAACCAGGTACCTATACGTAATTACGCGTGAAAACCCGAGGGCTATCACGTAAGATGGGCTTAGATGGACCGCGGGTTCTAATTTTAAAAAGGGCAGGGGTTTTTCATAAGAAAAAGGACCTAGTCGTAATTATTTTTGAACCGAGCTGGAGCGCGGGTTGATTTTGGGAAAACAGGAGGGCTCTTTAGCAAAATTGCCCGGTTGACCATTTTCTTGAGATTTGACTCGGGGGTTGGGGGTGCATAGGGACCGTTGGATCAGGATCCGAGGGCTGGGATGGGTTCGGGGGAAAAGGGGTCGCCGGCGGAGAGCGATTCGCGTCGGCGCCGCTCGGCAGAGGCGGGGGCTCGCCGGAGTTCAACCGAACTCGAGCTAGGGGGCCCCAAATGGCGCTTGGACGGGCTCTACGACATCAGGGGAGCATGGCGAGTCCACCTGGGGTGTGCAAGTCATGGGTTGGGCGGTGATGGCGACAGCCGACGGTGGCCGGCGGAGGTGAGTTCTGGTGAGAGTGGACGGGGGTGCTAAGGGGCGAAAGAGAGAGGGAAAAGGAGCTAGACGCGGTCCTTACCCTCGGGCGATGCTCCTGGAAGGGTTTACTTGGCCGGAGCGGCGCTGAGGCGGGCCGTCGTCGGAGGCGGAGCTCGTGCGGCGATCGGCGGCGCGGGGAGCTCAGGTGGGAGGCGTTGGGGTGGCTCGAGGGCTCGGGGAAGACTTGGTGAAGGCTGGAGGGTCGGGTGAGAGGCTTAAATAGCCCAGGGAGGTGCTCGGCTTGGCATGTCACAGGAATTAGCAGCGGCTGGCGATTTGGGGGGGGGGGATTTCCTATGGGGGAGTTCTTGCCTTGCTCGGGCGCGCCGGGAAAGGAAGGTGAGGGCGAGCGAGCTTCGCCGAAGCTTCATGGGTGAGGCACGGGCGCGGGAAGGTGCCAGCGTGGCTGGGCGGAGCGGCGAGAGTTGCGCCGGGAGGGGAGGGGCGCGCGGGCGAGGGGAGGAAGGCGAAGCTGATGAATGGGGTCGGCGTGTCAGCTAGCGTGGGAGAGCAGGGCGCTGCGGGCCGCGGAGAAGGGAGAGGATGCTGGGCCGAGGCGGAGAGAAATGGGCCGGCGTAGGGAAGGGCCCAAGTGGCGATCCGGGCCGGGGAGAAAGGTGGAGGGGGTTGGGATGCGCTCGGAAAAGGAGTTGGGGGTGCAAGAGCGGACCAGGGAAAAAGCTTAGGGAGCAAAAGTGAACTCCGCTTGAATTAACTTTTCTAGGGCTCAAACAAATGCAAATTAAATTCGAATTTAAACGGAATGCAACAAAAACACAGTGCAGCAGCATGAATGCCAAAAATGTTTCTACAACTTATATTTGATTTTAATATTCATAAATAATTCATTTAACCTATATTAAATATGAACAATTAAAATCAAAGTCAATTAATTACTAAAAATTTTAAATGGGCCATTTTTGGGTGTTACAAACCTACCCCCCTGAAGATGAATCTCGTCCTCGTGATTCGGATGTGGAAGCGAAGAGTTGTGGATATTCGCTCTTGAGATCCTCTTCTCTTTCCCAAGTTGATTCGTCCTCCGAGTGCCAGTTCCATTGCACCTTGCACATACGGATGACCTTGTTTCTGGTTACTTTCTCCGACCTTTCCAAAATCTTGACAGGGTACTCCTCGTAGGTGAGATCTTCCTGTACATTCAGCTCATCTATCGGGATCTGCTCCTCAGGTACCCGCAAGCACTTCTTCAGCTGAGATACGTGGAACACATCATGCACCTGTGGCCAGTTTCTCAGGTAGCTCTACCCGGTAAGCCACTTCACCCATTCGTTCCACTACTTTGAATGACCCGATGTACCGAGGTGCTAGTTTGCCTTTGACATTGAACCTTTTAATGCCTCACATTGGTGACACCTTGAGATACACAAAGTCGTCGACTTCGAAGGTGAGATCCCTTCTTCTGACATCGGCATAGCTTTTCTGCCTTGACTGTGCCACTTTCAAGTTCTGCCGAATCACCTGCACTTGTCACTCTGCTTCTCTCAGTATCTCTGAACCGAAAACTTGACTTTCTCCAGTCTGGTTCCAAAATAGTGGAGTCCTACACTTCCTGCCATACAAAGCCTCGAATGGTGCCATCTGCAGACTCTTCCGGTAGCTATTGTTGTACGAGAATTATGCATAGGGCAAACTCTTGTCCCAACATGTCCTCCAGAATCTGGTTGGTTCGCTCTGTCTGTCCATCCATCTGTGGGTGATAAGCTGAGCTGAAATGCAGCTTAGTGTCCATAGACTCGTGTAGTTTCTGCCAGAAGCGTGACGTGAACTGAGTACCTCGGTCAGACACTATCCGTTATGGCACTCCATGCAAGCACACAATCCTCTCCATATATAGCTCTGCTAGTCTGGCTCCCGTGTAGGTGGTCTTTACCGGAAGAAAGTGTGCCACTTTAGTTAAGTGATCCACAATCACCCAAATGGATTCAAATCCTCGTTGTGTGCGGGGTAGACCTGTTATGAAGTCCATACCAACTTCTTCCAATTCCCATTCAGGTATCTTCAAGGGCTGGAGTAATCCGGCTGGCCTGTGATGTTCAGCCTTAACTCTCTGACAAGTGTCACACAGTGCCACATGTGTCGTCACATCACGCTTCAATCCGTACCACCAGAATCTTTCCTTGATGTCTTGGTACATCTTGGTGCTCCCTGGGTGGATCGAGTATGCCGAATCATGCGCTTCTCTTTTGATCGTGTCCTTGATCTGCGCAATATTGGGCACGCTTATCCTCTTCCCGTGCCACAAGGTTCCTTGTTCATCCACTTGGAAGCCAGGTGCCTTTGCTAGGGCAACGTTCTTCACAATCTCCTTGATCTTTTCATCACCAAGTTGACCTTTCCGGATCTCCTGTTCCAGAGTCGGTTCTACCGTCATTTCTGTGATGCTGGTCATGAACCCCAGACTCATCTTCTCAAATTCCCGGCTGAGTTCTTCAGGCAGACAATGGCCAATGATCTTGTTCACATAGCTTCTCCTGCTCAGAGCATCTGCCACCAAGTTAGCCTTGCCAGCGTGGTATTGGATCTCCAGATCATAGTCCTTGATCAACTCCAACCATCGGCGTTGCCTCATATTCAGCTCTGACTGGGTGAAGACATACTTCAGGCTCTTATGATCTGTGTAGATGTCACATTTGTTCCCAATTAGGTAATGCCTCCAAATCATCAAAGCATGCACCACAACTGCCAACTCCAGATCATGTGTCGGATAGTTCTGCTCATGCTTCCGCAACTGTCGTGATGCGTATGCCACAACTCTCCCTTCCTGCATAAGTACACACACCAGTCCTAGACGGGATGCATCGCAGTAGATGGAGAAGCTCTTGGCTATGTTGGGCAATACCAGTACAGGTGCTGTTGTCAACCTCTTCTTCAACTCTTCGAAGCTGGTTTGGCACTCCTCTGTCCAGATGAACATGGCATTTTTCTCCAGTAACGTCGTCATGGGTTTAGCAATCTTGGAGAATCCTTCAATGAACCACTGATAATATCCGGCCATTCCAACGAAACTCCTGATCTCGCTGACATCCCGAGGCGGGTTCCAGCTCAACACATCATTAACCTTCTTCGGGTCAACTGCCACTCCAACATTAGACAGCACGTGGCCCAAGAATGATACTTCCTTCAACCAAAACTCACACTTGCTCAACTTGGCATATAGCTGATGCTCCCAAAGTCTCTGCATTACCATCCTTAGATGCTCTTCATGTTCACCTTCATTCTTGGAAAAGACCAGTATGTCATCAATGAACACCACCACAAACTTGTCCAGGTAGTCCATGAAGACGCTATTCATCAGGTACATGAAGTATGCCGGAGCATTGGTTAGTCCAAAGGACATGACTGTGAACTCATATAGTCCATACCGAGTGGTGAAGACCGTCTTGGGTATGTCGGATGGTCGGATCCTCATCTGGTGGTAGCCCGATCGAAGATCTATCTTGGAGAACACACAAGCTCCCTTCAATTGGTCAAACAGATCATCAATCCTTGGTAGGGGATACTTGTTTTTGACCGTCACTTCATTGAGAGCTCGATAGTCCACGCACATCCTCTGCATACCATCCTTCTTGTCCACCAACAACACTGGTGCTCCCCATGGTGAAGAACTAGGACGAATATACCCTTTTTCTAACAAAGAGCTTAATTCTTCCTTAAGTTTCTCGAGTTCCTTCACTCCCATCCTATATGGCCTTTTAGCTATAGGTGCAGTGCCAGGTTTTAGTTCAATAACGAATTCAACTTCGCGTTCCGGGGGCATACCTGGCAGTTCATCTGAGAACACATCCGGAAACTCGCACACCACTCTGATGTCCTCGGGAGCTGCTCCATCAGCTTGATTGACTTGACATTGCTCAGTGGGCTTGGCTGCCTAGTACTCCACTTTTTCTCCAGTCATGGTTGTCAACTGTATCATCCTTTCAGCGCACTTGATCACCCCGCCATAGTAGGCTAACCAGCTCATTCCTAGGATCAAGTCAAACCCAACGGAGTTCAGGACTATGGGGTATACTTCGAAGTCTACCCCCCTTATTGAGAGGAGGGTCCAGGTGCAACGTAGAGTGGCCCGTTGCTCCCCCCTGGTGAGCTAACTAGCATAGTATTCCCCATAGGTCGTAGGGCCAGCATATTCTTTTGAACAAATGCAGCAGAGATGAAAGCATGCGAAGCTCCAGAATTGAATAAAACAGTTGCAGGGGTCGAGTTGACGAGGAACGTACCCACTACCACGTCGGTAGCTCCATCTGCGGACTCAGCACCCATGTGGTTGACTTTGCCCGTGACGGGGTTCTGAGGACTTCTGCCTGCTTGTGCCTGTGGCTGGTTCCCATTTTGCCCAACTTTCTGGGGGTTGTTCTGGCCTGCAGCGTTCTGAGCCTTCTTGGGGCAGACATTGGCGTAGTGACCCTACTCACCACAGTGGTAGCACGCCCTTGGGCCCACCGGTACTTTGTTGGCGTTGTTGGGACGCTGGGCGGGCCCTTGCTGCACCTGGTTGCGCTGAGCTGGGGCATTCTGCAGGTGGTTCTGGAAGCGCTGTTGTTGCGGTGCTTGAGAGTATTGGGGGCGTTGCTGGTTCTGGCCTCGGTTGAACGAGCCGGGCTGACTCTGGAAGCTCTACTGGCTCACCATCTGTTGGCCTTGGGGAGCAGTGAAGCGGGGGCGGTTGTTGCTCCCAGACTGCTGGCACTGGAACTTCCGCTTTTTCTCCTCCATTTCACGGCGCTTGTGCTCTAGCATCAGGGCGTCATCCACCTGTTCCTGAAAGTTGGGGAACTTGGCGCACATCAACTGGTACTGCAGGACATCCTGCAAGCCATCGCGGAACCGGGACTGCTTCTTCCTGTCTGTGTCCACGTCCTCTGGAGCATAGCGGGCAAGCTCAATGAACTTGTCACGGTAAGCTGTGACGCTCATCCCTTCCTGCTTCAGTGCCAGGAACTCCTTCTTCTTCAAAGTCATCAGGGCTTCAGGCATATGGTGTGAGCGGAAGCTGTCATGGAACTCCTGCCATGTGATCTGAGTACGGTCAGGGTGAGCGTACTGGTACGAGTCCCACCAGTCCAAGGCTGGTCCCTGAAGCTGTCCTCCTGCGTACAGCACCTTCTCCCGGTCGTTGCACTGAGCGATGCCGAGTTGTCGCTCCACTGCCTTGAGCCAATCCACTGCATGCAAGGGATCGGTTGCTTTGCTGAAAGTGGGCGGGCGTCCTTTCAGAAACTCACCCCTCCTATCACGGGGCGACATGTTGTGTTGCGGTGGATTCTGCTAGTTCTGCTGCATCATGGCCATCGTTTGAGCCATCTGTTGCATCAGCTGGGTCTGTGTGAGCATCATCTGCTCAATGGTGGGGGGTGGTGGTGGCAGTCCACTGGCATTGGTGTTGCTCCTTGTGTTCACCATCTATCATCAACAAGAGATCTCAGTAAATTTTAAAACCAAGTAACTTAGGTTTGGAACAGAAGTACTTGAGAACATTCAACTGGTTATGATAGAGCATAAGGTAGATAAAGAGCAAGTGAAGCAAATAACCCCTTCTATGTATTCAATAATATCATTACGCCTTAATCCAAAATCTGGATGGTAGTAGACATGTGTCCATGCCCATCACAATCATTACAAAAATCCAACTCATACATAAGCACAATGATAATCAAACCAAACATCGAAAGACAAGGTTCACACTGACTCGACTCACTGGTTTTTGACTCGACTAGAAAGAAATACGATGACTAATCGATCTTATTACAGACTCATGGTAAACTCCTAAGGACCCTGCTGGATGGTGGTGCTGGCGGCGGCAGATCCAAAGCAGTGCCTCTTGCGAGGCGGTGACTCTGCACGGTAGTCTGGGCTGAGTGGCGGTGGTTCTCCCATCATCTGGTCCAGCTGCTCCAACTCCTGCTGGGTCCCTCTCAGCTGCTCCCTTAGAGCGGCGATCTCATCAGTAGCTGCCTCCAGGTCAGTGTTGAGGGTAGCCACAAGTGCCACAGTAGCAGCGAGCCGGGGGTCGTCGATGTCTCCGATGGGAGCGATGGTGCAAGCTGTCTCCCCACTCCTCCTGCGGGGGTACCACCTCTCTGGCCATCCTGGATCTCTGCCCAGAACCTGTCCCTATAGTAGTAGAAGGCACGGTGAGCAACATCTGCTATCCCTGCCTCCTAGGTGGATCTCTCAGTGGAGGCGTAGTGGATCGACCTCGTCCTGGCAGCTCTGGCTTCGTGGTCAGCTGTACGGATCCTCAGGGTAGTACTCCAGAAGGTGGGGAAGCGGGGGTGCGTCCACCTCTCACTGTGGTACTCCATGCCCACGTTGCTTGTGCCGTAGTGATAGCAGAATATCTGCCTCAGGCGCCAGTGGTAGAAGTTGTCTCCAGCGTCTCTGACAAAGTCCTCCACGGTCCACCTCGGTGCTGCCGGTGCTGGTGCAGGCTGCTGGGGGCTCCTCAGGGTCATCACCATCTGACGGATCATCACCACCGTCATCATCATCATCATCATCATCATCATCATCATCATCATCGCTGTCATCACCATCTGGGTCTCCGGCAGCATTCCCACCACCTGGCTGAACTGGCTCGGGTTGCTCCTCTGGCTCATCAGCGGGCTCCATCTCCTCGTCCTCAAGCTCTCCTTGCTGCTGCTCCGCCTCTTCTTCTTCCTGCCTCAGACGCTCCTCCTCGTGCATCTCTTCCCACTCCTGGAAAGCATCCTGGTAGGGGCGCCAAAGTCCATCTCCGGAACACGGGGCGGAAGGTAGCCACAGGTGGACTTGCGGGCGGTCAGCTTCGTGCGAGCCATCTACTGCAGAGAGAAGACAAAGAAAAAATTTAGAAAAACTTTGCA
Organism: Echinochloa phyllopogon; assembly: GCA_033239725.1. Taxonomy (NCBI): domain Eukaryota; kingdom Viridiplantae; phylum Streptophyta; class Magnoliopsida; order Poales; family Poaceae; genus Echinochloa; species Echinochloa phyllopogon. The sequence continues at coordinate 11,654,376 of BTCW01000015.1, read as the reverse complement.
AAGGACTGGGATAGAGGAGACACTGAACACCATTTTGCAAAACTCAACACTTTTATAAGTAAAAATAGTGAAGACTGAACTTAGCTATGACCGACCATTCTATCTAGGCTGCGATCCTACAGTCAGCACGGCTCTGATACCAATCTGTCACACCCGGATTTTCACAAAACCCGAATGCGGCCATATGTGTGCCCAGGAAGTCCACAGAACACATATAGAGAACAAATATGATAAACAGAGTAAAAATGCTAGAAATAAAATAGTTTACATCAGAGTATAACATAAATATTTATTACAGCGGAAGTCTATAACTCTCAACTAGAGCGGAGCCGCAGTCCACAGGGACTCTGACTGGGAGAGCGCAACTCAGAAGTACGGCAGGTCCTCGGGGAACTCAGCAGCGGTCTCATGCTCAGCCCAATTTGTTTCCCATCCGGGATTTTGTAGAATAAATGGCAAGTGTAAGTAAACAATTACTTAGCAAGTATAGCACGGGTATGAAGGCTCAAAATAGGCTAGACACGGCTTAACTGCATTAGCATTTTTAGTTGGTTCATTTTAGCATTTAGCAAATTACTACAAGTGAATGAAACCCGGTTTAACCCAATTAATTAAGTATAAGTGACATTAAGCATAAATAAACAACATCTTCTAATAAAAAAGGATCCATGCCGCTCGTGACCCTGAGCAAGGCTATCATGATAGATTTTACACTCTGCAGAGGTTTCGCCCTTTACCCACCAGTCGTGTAAAAGTTCAAAGGAACTTTACACCCAACCATGCACATCAACACTTCCGAGGTGTGATGGCATAGGGACGCTACGCGGTTTTTCACAAGACACCCTAACAAGACAGTAGCCGCTAGTTTAGCAAGGCGGTGAGACCATAGGCACCGAGATCGACGTATGCCTACGGAGTCACACCATAGGGGGTTGATGGCGTCTAGAGCGCGGGCATCACACACATCCATGTGCAACATGTGGAGTTCCCCATCGTAGGGACTCCCAACACGGGACTGGGTCTAACGTGACCTAGCCGACGGATCGCCCGTCCTCGGTGGAATCCGGAAACACCCTTTCACCTTGTGTCCACTAACGCCGTTGGCCCCAATGGTAACCATTGGCAAGCTAGAGCCGTACAAGTTACTTGACCAAGACCAGAGCCATAATAGTTCTAGCAGTGGCGACAGGCTCCTGGGTTGCCGCTTTAAGAACCGGACCTTAGGTAGAGACACTGGAGCAAAGCACACAGCACATGCCCCGGTTTCCTAAACCATGTTGCTAAAAAGCAGGTTTTAGCATTATCATTAAAGTGAACCATTGGATCAAGATTAATAACTAAACATTGGTGACAGTAGCTGCGCATAGCAAAGATTCTACCCAATGCATAAACCCAAGGTTATCAAAGGAACAAGATATACAAAACTAGGTACAACCTTAATGGGACAGTAAATTAGACACATGCATATGAAAGTAAATAATTGTAAAGGGTGTGTTTAGGTAGCAAGGATTGTCTGTGCTATAACTTGCCTTCCTCGAAGTGCTGCTGCTGCTGCGAGTCCTGCTCCGAAAAGTCCTCCGTGAACTCAAAATCCAAAGCTAGCGGCTCACCGACTGGACACGAAGCACCGCACAAGCATACACGCATACCAATACATGCAAACAAATAATATTCTATTAGAATAGTACACCAAACAGTAGAAACAGTGCAAATAAAGGTTTTGAAAATATTCTATGCTTCACTACGAACACATGAGCGCGAAAATCACACTAATCGGAGCTAAAACGAAAAAGATATGGCAAAACTAAGATCTAGGGACCTGCTGGCAATTTTTAAAAGGTTCCAGGGTCTTATTTTGAAGAAACCAGGGACCTATACATAATTAAGCGTTAAAACCTGAGGGCTATCGCGTAAGATGGGCTTAGATGGACCGCGGGTTCTAATTTTAAAAAGGTCAGGGGGTTTTTCATAAGAAACAGGACCTATTCGTAATTATTTTTGAACTGAGCTGGAGCGCGGGTTGATTTTGGGAAAACAGGAGGGCTCTTTAGCAAAATTGCCCGGTTGACGGTTTTCTTGAGATTTGACTCGGTGTAGGGGGTGCACAGGGACAGTCGGATCAAGATCCGAGGGATGGGATGGGTTCGGGGGAAAAGGGGTCGCCGGCGGAGAGCGATTCACGGCGGCGCCACTCGGCAGAGGCGGGGGCTCGCTGGAGTTCGACCGAACTCGAGCTAGGGGGCCCCAAATGGTGCTTGGACGGGCTCTACGGCATCAGGGGAGCATGGCGAGTCCACCTAGGGTGTGCAAGTCATGGGTTGGGCGGTGATGGCGACAGCCGACGGTGGCCGGCGGAGGTGAGCTCCGGTGAGAGTGGACGGGGGTGCTAAGGGGCGAAAGAGAGAGGGAAAAGGAGCTAGACGCGTTCCTTACCCTCGGGCGATGCTCCTGGAAGGGTTTACTTGGCCGGAGCGGCACTGAGGCGGGCCGTCGACAGAGGCGGAGCTCGGGCGGCGATCGGTAGCGCAGGGAGCTCGGGTGGGAGGCGTTGGGGTGGCTCGAGGGCTCGGGGAAGACTTGGTGAAGGCTGGAGGGTCAGGTGAGCGGCTTAAATAGCTTAGGAAGGTGCTCGGCTTGGCAAGTCGCAGGAATTAGCGGCGGCCGGCGATTGGGGGGGGGATTTCCTACGGGGGAGTTCTTGCCTTGCTCGGGCGCGCCGGGAAAGGAAGGTGAGGGCGAGCGAGCTTCGGCGAAGCTTCGTGGGTGAGGCACGGGCGCGGGAAGGTGCCAGCGTGGCCGGGCGGAGCGGCGAGAGTTGCGCCGGGAGGGGAGGGGCGCGGGGGCGAGTGGAGGAAGGCCAAGCTGACGAGTGGGGTCGGCGCGTCAGCTAGCGTGGGAAAGAGAGGGAGAGCAGGGCGCTGCGGGCCGCGGGGAAGGGAGAGGATGCAGGGCCGGGGCGAAGAGAAATGGGCCGGCGCAAGGAAAGGCCCAAGTGGCGATCCGGGCCGGGGAGAAAGGTGGAGGGGGTTGGGCTGCGCTCGGAAACGGAGTTGGGGGTGCAAGAGCGGACCAGGGAAAAAGCTTAGGGAGCAAAAGTGAACTCGGCTTGAATTAACTTTTCTAGGGTTCAAACAAATGCAAATTAAATTCGAATTTAAACGGAATTTAAATTCCAACTTAATTTGCCAACAACCAAAACACAGTGCAGCAGCATGACTGCAACAAAAATGTTTCTACAACTTATATTTGATTTTAATATTCATAAATAATTCATTTAACCTATATTAAATATGAACAATTAAAATAAAAGTCAATTAATTACTAAAATTTTTAAATGGGCCATTTTTTGGTGTTACAAATACGGTAGAAAATTATAAGATTCGCTGAGGGTGTAACCGAAAATCTTGAGGCTAAAAACGATAGAAGGCTCGGCGCGACGACAAGACGAAGAATGTGCAGCAGTGGACGATATGGTGGAAGAATACTACCTTAGGGAATCCCAAACAAAGGGACCTCTCTGTAAAGGATTCGATGGTGTACCTTTTCCAGAGGAGAGGTGGTTCGTATATATAGGGAGAAATCTCTCACTTCCAGATTCATTAGCAATATGGGAGTAAAGGTGGGTTGCCCCATTCCAATGCGAATGTGCTTTGAAATTTGGCCTAATAAAGTGATGGGATGGATTTGGCCTAAAATTTGGTCAACTTTGGGCCAAGGCTGGTCTACTAACATTTAGGGTGATTTTAATTTTCGGAATAATTATTTTCCTGGTTATAAAATAATTCCAAATAAGTCCAGAATTTATATTAAAACCATGAAAAATATTCTGAAAATTCTAAAAATCCTAGGAAAATTTTGAGAGATAGAGTTGGACATGAGGAACACAAATAAAATATTTAGAGCTCATGAAAAAGATTTTAGCTCCTTCCATAAATTGGAATTAGCTATAGAAAAATAGAAATAAATCCCAGAAAGCTTTGAAAAATTCCCATTAGGCTTCTAAACGTGTTTTTAAAAGCTTTACACACATAAAACCACTAGATGCAACCGGCACGAATGCAAAACACTCAATATTAAACCTATGTTGTTTTATTTTAACTTAGAAAACAAAATTTTCCTATACTAAATTCCCTATTAATTATTTAAAGGTTGGAAAATTTTAGAAAATTAAGAAAATCATTGCATTAATTATGCTGACAAATCACATCCCAAAATCCAAAAATTTTGGGGTGTGACAATGGTCGAGCTATCACAAAGGTGGTACGCATCTCGCCTTGAGCTTGACTGGTATCGTGTGCCAAAGGGATTCGGTGTATGAGTATATCTAAGGTTCGGCCAATATAATCTTGATGTGTATATGTGATTCACTATGCCCTACTAGGTGCCGCTATTGACTTGTGATTCGGAAATGGTTTCCGTTCATGACCATCTACACATGAACCTAACGGGTCACACACTTAAGGGGTTTGGAATGTTGGAAAGCTTACCTGTATGATTGTCTCTAGTGCAAGTGGGAGATTGTTGGTGATATGCCCAAGAGCCCATCATCACAATACGGTTTAAAGTCCCAAGAGGATATTGATCCAAGAGGGATTAGGGTTAGTAATGGGCCTATGAGATAGAAGCCCATTAGTACGCCCTATATATACTAGGAGGGGCTAGGGGGCAAGACGACCTAATAGCAGCGCCACCACCCTAGCCCCCGCCTCCTCCTCTCTCTCGACCGCCGCCCTTGCCGTGCATGCGGTGCTAGCACACCGACGCCCGGCATTCCATCCCCGTACGTGTGGAGTCCATGGAGGCGCTGCTGCGACTGTTGCGCTGACCGGCTGCTGGGATCAAGGACGAGGAGCTCGGTTCGTGGAACGTGATCGACTACTTTCTCTACATCGACGCGTCTAGTGGTAACGATCTATGATCTTCTACTCGCAAGTATCTTGGTGTATGCGGTAGTGATGCTAGCGTAACCTACCTGTTTCCCTTCATCAGATCCTTGTCTCAAGAGGGAGGAAGGAGCATCTTGGATGGGGATTGGAAGGTGAAGCAGATGGATGGTGGTACAGGAAAATATGGATGGCTGGATTGGGCTCTGGGAAAATAAAAGGAGACGGCAGATGAGCACCTACTTGACGAGGGTGGGTTAGAGAATTACACCGTGTAAAAATGCCGTCACAAATGCAGAAACACTCCAGAAATAATGTTTTTTTTCAACACATGCAAAACTTGTGTCATCATTATTCCCTTCACAAAACCTGCCGTTTGGGATTTTTTGTGGGGGGTGTGTGAAATTTTTTGGGTGAAGCGTGGTTTTGATTCTCTTCATCTACTTCTCCTTTCCTGTTCTTCATTCTTTCACCTCAAAATGGAGGGGGCTCGATTATTTGTCCGTAGGAAGGGGGACATGAGCCCCCTACAGTTTGTGCCGCAAGCTCTAGGTTCAAAACATATCAATTCAATTAAGCATTTGAATATGTTACGAACATATTGAGTGGTCGGGAATAAGCTCTTGCGAAGCTCTGTCCAATCTACGTATATTCTTTCTAGCGGCAAATACTCGACACCTTTTACAATCCTCTATTAGATGTTGATTTTGAGTGACTCTTAAGATGTTTATTTAGTTCAAAACGCAAAAATCATTGGTTTTGGGATTGACTTGAAAAAATAATATTTTTCTTGTCTCAAATTTATTTCATTTTGAAGATATCGGCTAATTGGAGACAGCTTTTGAGCCTTCACGTTAATCCCGACAAAACACACTATAAAATTAATAAATTCTATAAGTTATAAATATATATATATTTTCTAAAAAATATCTGCCTCTACCATTACAAAATAGATTAAAGTAAACACTTAATCTATATCTAAATTACTAATCACGTTTCTCATTACTGAAATAACCTAAAGCATGTGCAAATCTTCGATCATCTAATAACCCAACTATACCATTTTAAAAACAATCATCAATATCCCTTTAAATTTGCATCTAAATTACCCACATTTTCCATATTAAAATGACATAAAAATAACTCTATAAATTTGCATATAAATTGTGCAAATATGATATTAATTAAAATAACCTGAACTAATCTCTCAAGTATATAAATTATGCACGTATGCCATTATTAACAATAATATAAAATAACCATTAAAACTATATCTAAATTACATGCTCATTAAAAAATATCTTAAATTGCAGGCTGGGCCTAAAATTCACATGTCTATATTCTTCCATTATTGATATGGAATACTAATTTAGTATGCACGCATAATTTGTGTCACCATTTAAACTATGTATATATGTATCCAACAAGATTTTTATGCTAACCACATAGCTCAAATTAAAGTCAATTAAACGCATTCATGTGTTGAGGTGCGACGCAAAGTGAAGAAACTACAAATGTAGATGCAAATGTGCATTAATTACTAAATAAATTCTCTATTTCAATCATATAAAAGGATAAGTACACATCATGAGAATTGTGTTAGAATATTTAGCAACTGAGAGAGAGATATTATTATTTATTCATAAATCAATTGCTTAATAGCAATTAATTCTTATTTATCTACACTAAGGATCCAGTAGAATTGAAAATAATTCTCACCCTAAATTTTTATATCCACACCTTATAGAGGACCCACATATCTGGTTCATTGGGGGAAGTATGTTGATGAATTTGCGATATCAAATGAAAAAGTCACTTTCTAGATTGTTTCCACCATTTAAAGGCTACTTTTTGCAACGGCCAAAGAACATACTTGCCTACTCTGATTTGATCTTGGGTACCCACACCCCTACCTGGCCACCTTACGATCCTCCTAATCTAATGTTGACCTTAACGTTTAACTATTTGTCTTTACAAAAATTTAATCTAAATATGTGAAATATTAAGTCTTGTTTAAAGTATCATTGATCGTAAAGGAAGTCACATACAACATAAATGGTATTTTCATAATATTGTGAATAAGATCAATGGTCAAATGTTGTAAGAAAATATCAACAACAAATAGTAATTTGGAACAGATTTAGTATTAAACATCCGTGTCGCATGTGCATTTTACAGATCTTTACCTTTACCTACTTCTAAAGTGCAGACCGTTTCTGTGGTATGCTAACTTTTGGCCTTTCATCTATCATTGACAGATGGGTCTGAACCCACAACCCTCTTCATGTCCTCTCCGGTGCCACTCCGATGCGGCCTCGAACCAGAGAATTCCATGCTGTGTGCTTTGATGTGGATGTGCTCTCTCCAGAGTCTTTGCATGGGGTTCCGTCCGTGCGCGAGCTGCGACATTGCAAAGACACGGACATGGAGGACACGAGCTCATTGCTTGCAACATCAACCTGATGAGGAACCGACCGCTCGACTGCTCTGATGCAGCATCAGCTCCCTACATTATGGCATACTGGTTGTAATGGTCGCAACCTCCAAGCTCCTTGTGCCAGTGTCAGCCCCTAGCAGAGTCCAATACTACACAAATATTTGTAAGAGCCGCTTTTTTTCCCAAGCGGAGGAAAATGCGAACCACATTTGTAAATCAAGAACTGCACTGTAGCAAATGACCCAGCTCTAGAAATATATTTTCAAGGGCGGTGCAGGGCAGCATGAGCCGACCCTGAAAATGAGGGGCATTTTCAAGGGTGGCGCGTCCCCCCTGTCCGTCCCTTGAAATGGGAGGCCTTTCCAGGGGTAGTTCATGGCCCGAGCCGCCCCTAGAAATCGATTTCGGCTGGATGGGGGGCTGGCCCGCCCCAAGAAATATGTCCAGCGAAAAAAGATTCATAACTTCTGTATATGTCTTCTGATAAAGATAAAATTATATAGGAAAAAGTCTACGTAACCCCCCCAAGTATCAAGGGTGGTCTACATAACCCCCCAACCTTTAAAACCGGGTATTAAGCACTCTAAAGTTTGCAAAACCGGACATGGAACCCCCTGCGGTGGTTTTGTGGGTGGTTTTGTTGTGTTGGCAGTACAAGCTGGCTCAACTTGCTGACGTGGCACAAGGCCCGCTTGTCAGGCCGGTTCGGACCAAGTAAAATAGCCCAGATAGCTAACCGCACGGACTCATCCCCTTCCAGTCGAACCCCCCCTCTCTTTCTCCGTCTCTCTCTCTTCCGCGGCAGCGGCCTGCTCTCTCCGGCGAGGCGGACGGCGAGGGGATGATCGCGAGCCTAGTTCACTGAGTGAACTGCTGCTGGAGGACGAGGTGAGTCACTGCTTCTCTATGACCTAGGTATTTTCCCCAACTTGGCATACGATTCGATTGGGTCAGGGGCGAAGGGGCTTTGATGGGGTTTTGCGTAGCAAAGAAATCACGCATGAAGATGTGGTAGCACATGAATTTGCTCGCGTTTTGGTGGATTGAGTGAGGAACTGAGGCGCTAGGGTTTGAATAGCATTATGTTTTATGCAAGATTAGGTTTTTTATCTGGTTTCTTTTCTCCTGTTGCATACAGAAGAGAAGGCGTAGTAGTAGGTTAGGCAGAAATTTGATAAATTTTCTTGTGGGTTGTCGTAGAAGTAGACATAAATCCCAATTTTTTGGGCGTATGACTGACAGATATGTGTTTGTGGTGTCAGGATGGATAAATTGGAGTACCTGACAGTCAAATTTCACTTTGGTGGGTCATTTGTCAACTCTGGAGGGCAGCTGCAGTATGTTGGAGGACAAAGGGCAATTTCTGATGTTGAGTTGGACAAGGTATCATTGCCTGAGATAAAGGGCCATCTAGAAGATCATGCCAGATCATCATCTTTTGTGCGTATGCATTGGTTGAAGCCTGGGATGCCACTGTCAGAAGGGCTAATGTTGTTGACTAATGATGCCTCTTGTCAAGCAATGGCAAATCATATTAGTGATGGGGGTGTAGCAGACATATATGTGGAGGATGTTGATATTGTCATGTGTGGAGTAGATGAAAAAATAGAAGACATAACAATTGATATTCAGAGTCCAAAGAAGTGTGATAAGGATTGGAGGATTTTTATAGAATTTTACAAGTCTCCTTCTAAGGTTTTCCAATGCAGCAAGGATGAGGAAGAAGAGGATTACCAAGGTGGAGACAGTGAAGAGGAGGAATACCAAGATGGAGGTAGTGAACAAGGTTCAGAGAGTGAGACATCAGATGAAGAATATCAGCAGCCACTAGAGGAGGATAGTTCTGCTGAAGATGAAGAATTTCAAGAACTAAGGAAGTTTGCCAAGGACATAAAGAGAAACATAAGGGCAAAGAAGATTGGAATTCATGGCAGCCAGCTAGGAGAAGAGGATTTGGTTGCTGAAGTTCCCAACTTAAATGATCCTGACAGTCTATATTATGACTCAAGTGAAGATTACTCATACGAAGAGAATAGTGATGGAGTATCAGAAAGATGGAGGAGCCTAGAGAATAGGTATGACAGCTAGAGAATAGGTATGACAGTAAAGCCCCAGTTCCTATGTTCTCCCTTGGGATGGCCTTTAGATGCAGCATGCAGTTTAAGAAAGCAATTTTGAAGTATGGTGTGAAAACACATAGGCACATCACATTTCTGAAGGATGAGAAGAAAAAGGTTAGGGCTATATGCTCTTGGAAGGGATGCTCATGGCTCATCTATGGGTCAATCACTACCAGATCAGAATGGTTGAAAGTTGTGACATTTGTTGATGAGCACAACTATCCACCAAGGAGGGATAACAAATTGGTGACATCTAATCTAATTGCAAAGCACTATTACAATCAGATCAAGGACAATCCCACATGGAAAGTGGAACTGATCAAGAATGCAGTCCTCAGAGACATGCTTGTTGATGTGTCTATCTCCAAGTGTAAGAGAGCCAAGTCCTTAGTTCTGAAGGAAGCACTAGACTCTATGAAGGGAGAATATACAAGAGTGTATGACTACCAGGCTGAGCTATTAAGAAGCAACCCTGGATCTACAGTTGTGGTGTCTCTAAACCCAGAGTACAAGGATAGAAATGTGTTTGAGAGATTTTATGTGTGTTTTGATGCTTGCAAAAAAGGGTTTCTTGCTGGATGTAGAAGAGTGATAGGCTTAGATGGCTGCTGGTTCAGGGTGCCAACAATGGAAACTTACTTTGTGCCATAGGTATAGATGCTAATAATCAGATGTATCCAATTGCTTGGGCTGCAGTGGCTATTGAGACCTATGATTCATGGTATTGGTTTCTTGGGTTGCTCCAAAAGGATCTTAACATATGCAATGGAGGGGAAGGATGGGTTATGATTTCTGACCAACAAAAGGTAATGTTATGTTTTTCAATGTTCTGTATTGAACCTGCTCTTAATTTGATCATATGCTATGTTTTTCAATGTTTTGTACTAACTTTATCTTTATTTGTAGGGATTGTTGAAGGCAGTAAGAGAGCTAATTCCAAATGCTGAGCATAGGATGTGTGCAAGGCATATATATGCCAACTGGAGGAAGAAGCACACTGACAAGGAGCTTCAAAAAAAATGGTGGGCCTGTGCTAAGTCACCTTGTAAGAATTTATTCAACTACAACAGGACCATCCTTGCTCAGGAGACACCTGAAGGAGCAAATGACATGATGAGGACATCTCCTCAACATTGGTGTAGGGCATTCTTCAAGTTAGGGTCCAACTGTGATTCAGTGGACAACAATATATCTGAGAATTTCAATAATTCTATCATGGATGCAAGATTTTATCCTGTTATTTCCATGCATGAAGCTATTAGGAAGAAAATTATGGTCAGGATTCAAGAGAATAGATCAAAGGCAGAGAAATGGAGTGGAACAATATGTCCTAACATCTTTAGGAAGCTCAAGATCAACATCATAAGGTCTGGCAAGTGTGCTGTGTTGTGGAATTGCAAGGATGGCTTTGAGGTGCAGGAGAAAGAGGACAAGAGATACATTGTTAATTTAGAGCAAATGACTTGTACATGCAGATATTGGCAGCTGTCAGGTTTGCCTTGTTGCCATGCTATAAGTTGTATCTACAAAGCATCAAGACAGTTGGATGATTTCATAGCACCTTGCTTCAACCAGTCAGAGTATATCAAGTCATATGAGCATGTCTTACAGCCAGTTGAAGGACCAGCCAATTGGCCTATTTCAGATATGCCAAGACCAGAACCACCAGCATTTGTAAAACTGCCAAGGAGGCCCAAAACCTAGAGAAGAAGGGAGCCAGGAGAACCACCTAAGGGCACAAAGCTAAGCAAGGTAGGCACAAAAATGCGTTGCAGGCTATGTGGGAAAACTGATCACAATTCAAGAAGGTGTCCAAGAAATCCTGAATCTGGCAACAAAAAGAATGCTCACATCAAGAGGGATGCTAGAAGAAACAAGAAGCAAAGTGAGCCATCTTCATCTGTAGCTAGGAACAGTAAGCCAAAGAAGCCTTCTACAACTCGAGGATTGAAGAGAAAGCAGAGAGAGCCAATGGTAAGTTCATTCTATTTGATCTACCTATCAGAATGGAACTCCATTAGAATGGTCATTAATCATGTATGTTTGAACTCCATTAGAATGGTCATTAATCATGTATGTCTGAACTGCAGTCTGATGTTGGTACCCAACAGTCAGGCAGCACCAACTACACAATAGAGCTCCATCACACAGCAGCCAAATCACAGGACTACAAGCCAAAGGAGGCTCCAGCACTTGCTGTTTGGGGACAATTACTAAGATAGTGGTCACAATGATACTTTCTTTTGGTTGACATAGAAAGGAATGTCTTTTGGGTTAGAGATACTAAATGTAGCAGCTGATGTGTGCATACTGCACTTGTGTTGGCACCATGACACTGATCTAGTATGAGTGCCCTTATAAACACACCTTTTGGACAAATGCTTATATGTATGGTGCAGCTAAACCTACTACTTGTTGCTTATTTAAAGTAATTATATGGAGCACCTGCTATTTTATCTCCTTGTCAGTTTTTTTCTTTTTTGTTTGATGTTATATGAACAACATATAATCTAGTACTCAATTTCAACATAATCAAACATGATAGCACATGTTCAATTGTGTCTCTATTATTATATTTTTCATGTGCAATATCTGGTTATTTTCCACCAATGGAACAATGGGATGCAGTTGAATTTGGCACTACATGGACTCCCTCGCTTTACTGCTACCAGCCTTTGTTTCCCGCCATTCCCAGTGATTTGGCGCCAAACCTACCAGCATGGGCTATCTGGGCTATTTTACTTGGGCCGAACCGGCCTGACAAGCGGGCCTTGTGCCACGTCAGCAAGTTGAGCCAGCTTGTACTGCCAACACAGCAAAACCACCCACAAAACCACCGCAGGGGATTCCATGTCCGGTTTTGCAAACTTTAGAATGCTTAATACCCGGTTTTAAAGGTTGGGAGGTTATGTAGACCACCCTTGATACTTGGGGGGGTTACGTAGACTTTTTGCAAATTATATATATAAATTTCAGAGCACAAAGAGATCTAAAACTTTATAGTTAACATTTTTTTTCATTTGAGGTCGTTTACTCATCCTAAAAATCATTTCAAGGTCTCTACTTATGAAATCAAAACATTTGAATTTGTCAATTTGAACTAGAACTATCTTGAAAGATAGTATATTTTCATTGTAAAGTATGCATTCAAGGACATACTCCATAGTATTCCTGACAACCTAAAAAATTCAAATGATTTTAAAAAATTGGACTATACATTCTTAACAAACTCATAATCTTCCACACGTTCCATATGAGAAAAGGTATAGTATAAATTATACACCATATGACCCTACATTTGTTCATACATTGTAAACATATTTTTACGTGTAGCATACCACATATAACTTGTTGTGGAAGAGTTTGTGATTTTTTTTAAAAATAATTACTATTTAAAAATACCCAACATATTGACGCCCCTACCCACCCCTACAAATCAGATTTTCAAGGGCGGACTGGTGTTGTGGTCTGCCCCTAGAAATAAGCCCGGCAAGAAATTCATAACATTGTTATATGATCTCTGATAAAGACAAACTTTATATCAAAATTGCAGAGCTCCAATAGGTCTAAAGTTTTGTAGTTGACAACTTTTTTAGGGATGGTAGATGCCCCCACTATCACTCAAATTGATTTACAGGGGCGGGTGAGCCCCAAGTCGGCCCTATCAATTGTATTTTAAGGGGCGATGCAAGAGGTCATCTGCCCCACCAAATTCTAAAAATATCAAACCACGGTGTAGAGCTCCGCTTGATTTGTATATAAGTAGTTCACCCTCGTAGTCCCTCCTAACTACATCTTTCTTATCTCTTATCTCTTGTCTCTTCGCTCTCTTACCTTATCCCTTCACCACCGACGGAGGAGGGGTGAGACAGCTCAGCATGGCAGAGCCTGCACCGGCGCAGTGTGGTGGAGGTGGGTGGGGCCACCGGTTCAACGGGGTTGGACTTAGAAGAGGCGACGATGACGGCACAATCGCTAGCTGTACGGCCGCATCGACGCCTTGCAACGGAGGTGCGTGAGGCGGTCAGGGCCGGTGACGCCTTCGCTAGTGGGGTGGCTGGCTCAGCGAAGTTGTTCGTGGCAGAGCCGGTGGTGTCTTTGCCGGAAGAGAGCGGCTGCACTGACTCGACGCGATGGAGGTGTCCGTCTAGGGCGCGTAACAATGCGCGCCAAGGCAGCGGGTTGCCAAGGAAGAATTGCGGCGGCAACCGGTAGCTCAAGCAATAGCGTGGGAGCCGCGAGTTTTTATATTTTTTGTTTTCAATTAATGGATCTAGGGGTGGGTGGTGGCATTATCCTCTTCAAAAAATGAATTTGCAGGTGCGGTCGAACAGTCACTCTTGCAAATACGAATGCCCACTCCTAAAATCAATTTGCAAGTTTGGTCTGTCGCCCGCTAATTCAAATACACATTTTTAGCTATGAAAAGTAGGAGGGGACGCAATGTCCCCTCCTACAAAAACCGTTTCAACCATTCTTGCCAACTGTTTTGTGTAGTAGTGATCATGTGACGAGCACAATGGTATCGGCATGAGCACAGGGCCCTATCTTAGACACACCACTACCATGACCGTCCCCACTCTGGCCACTCACAGTGCCCTCTACACCAAGCCCTGCCCACAGGTGTCGTCCCACCGCCGTTGCGGCATCCGCTCCTCCACGCTGCAGTCGTCACACTAGCGTGGATGTTAGGTAAAATCATAAAAAGATGTGCAATTGAAGTTGAAAAACTTTGACATAGTTGAACCACAACGCAATATTTGTCCCTCTACGATCTAGCTACCACTAGTAGAAAATGGACCTTCCATCCCCTATAGTTAAACCAAGCTGCACTTAAAGAAAACCAATCTTTGCTACACCAGACCCAAGATGAGGTGAAGGGGATGCAGACCAAGTTAGAAGAGACTAACGCACTGCTGCGAGCTATGCTGAATCTTCAGAAAGATGCTGGAGGTAGGTCGACATGATGTTTGAATTGATGATGCCTTTTTCCTAGTCTTTTGCTGCATTACGAGAACATCAAATCTTTGTCAGAACTATATGTGCACTCTGGTTGAAAACTGATGTCCACCTTAAGTGCTTCATTTGGTATGATGGAACTGTCTGTGATGGAACCTAGAACATGGTACTTGTGATGTTTAAACTGGTGTGTAATGTATTGCGCTTTGGATTGTATGTGGATGATGGTTTCTCTGTTATGTGTGCTTCTTGACATGTGATGAGAGTGAATGTGTGCTTGAATGTATTTTTGTGGCAACAGTGAGTGGTCTCAATATATATATGATGATGTCGGCTCGTCCTGAATCTGTGGTCATGAGTCATGTATGGCAACATAAGACGATGTCAGTTCGTGACAACATACATAATAAATAAGGGGCTGGGGCACCAATTGAGACTTGACTAACGTTATGTGACAGTTTAATTCGTCATATAATATCAACAATATATGACGCCATAATGTACCGTCACATAAGGTCATCACATTCTGTGACGGTTATCCTTTTCATCGTCACAAGGTACATTTTGTGACTGTCCTTTTGTGATGACCTTTCTGACGATGACTTTTTGTCATACGATACTTTCTACGACCATTTTTGTACTTTACATGACCATATCATTTTGTCATCGAACTCAAGATTTTTTGTAGTGGGTGCGGACGGCGGGCGGGGGCGCGGACGGTGTGCGTCGCACGGGCCCATGCGGTGCATTGCACCGTATGCATTTTGTTATTCTGTGCACCTATCTGTGCTAGCCGCCAGCACAGATGTAGCGCCGCCGCGCCCGGCAGCACACTTATTTGTGTTGGCAGAGAGTTGCTGGCGGTGGAAAACCCGCCAGCACAGATGTGCTTTACCCGTCATAAAAAAAGTTTTCTTAGTAGTGTTTAGTGCCTGTTGGTGTTACCACCCGGGGCTAAAGGTCCTCCACGAGTTAAGTTAAAACGAATGTGCCCAGGAGTGTATCACTGGTGCTCTGTAGGTGAGATGGTAAGGAAGACCTGCATGAGGCAAAAGTCCCAGGTTCGAATTCTACGAACCGCACACGCGTATTTCCCCTAGGTCCTAGTGCCGTTGTCTCTATCAGGAAACCGGGACTAAATACCTTTTCCACTGGTGTCCGTGATTGATCATGTATTAACAATAATTGATCATGTATTAACATAAAAAAATTATCTCTTTCATATGCGTCTGTACGTCCGACACGGGATAGTGGTTTTCCGGATCTCGCACGATCAGGTCATGAGGTTGATAAGCCCTCCTGCTTGCGTGATCCGCAAGGGACACCCTGCTGCCGGCGGGACCCTGGCTCCCAGCCAGCAAGACCGGAGTCGCACCGCCGGCCGGCCTAAGCTTATCATCGTCTAGAGGTCTAGATATGATGGACTTTCGTCCACGCGGACAGACGGCACACGTACTGCACCGACTCCTGCTGCTGCTGCTTGGCAGCGCACGCAGCTGCATGGATAAACGCGAGCTGATCGAGGCTAGCTTCTCGCACCCGTGGAAAGAAAGCAACGGCACAGCGGTCAGAGCTAGGCCGGCCGATATAATCGAGCGAAACGGCGACTCGCCAACCACCTCGATTGCGCTGCGGCATGTACCCGTCGACGCAATTTGCAATTCGCAAATCCAAATCGACGAGTACGTGGAGGTGAAGATACCTGCCACCAACCGGCTAATTGCTAATTTCTGTCATCGATCAGGATTTAGCTCGTTTCGTTAATCGTTATGCATGCATGCATGCTGCTTTAGCAGCTTCTTTATCATGCATGCCATGGCAAGGCCGGGGCCGTCTCCGGCCTGCTCGACGACTGATTTGATGGGCGTGAGGCGGAGTGGTTAACTAACGAGCGCGCAACTAACGCCAATAATTTGGCAGAGATTAGTGAGCATCATCAGCGGTGTGGTACCGGCCGGCCGGTACTTAGTGGCTGCAGATTATGATTATATCCCTCCGCGCCTTTGATTGTTACTACGGATTTACTTTAATTTCCTGAATAGACTATATATGGGCAAAGGGATGGACGCGCTTCTTTTGGAGAAAAAAAGAACGTCGACCGACACAGCAAAATAAAGGTGTAGGTTTCCTAGTGTAGTGTAGACGTACGGGCACCAGATGTATCTCGTGTATCAAAAGCGACTGATCGATGACTTTTGCAAGAAGAGCAGTCTTTTGCAACATTATATGAGCATAATAAAATCCGTGGTAAAACATATTTTCTTAATAAATTAAACTTCTATTTAATGTAATATATGCTAAATACTCTTTCTGCTATATTTAGTTAAACTTATGATGATTTGATTCAAGATATAATATAAACTTAAAGAGCTGTTTCTTGTAATGGAACTTTTTATTTCTCAATTCAAGAAACTGTAGTCTACAAATATATATGGAGTCTTAATATATTTATCTGGTTTTATTATGACTATATAAGCGCACAAACAAATGATAAATCAGAGAGGTTCAAAAGAAATTCGCTGTGGGCATAGTATCATTTCCGGACACCTAATTTGTGTATGGCCCACAATAATCTAAGTGCTTCGTTCTTAGGACACCACACCAAACTCCCAATGTATATACATGAACACAAGATCATTGCCACACCTACTCTTTCCTACTTAGTTGTATGTCCGTATGCTGGCCGTCGCCGAACCATCCGAACCTTCGCGCCCACCCGACATGTCAAAAAAGAAAAAAAAAAGTTCCCCACGCATCAACACCAACAAGCTAGACGTGTGCCCTGCCTGCCCCAGAACGACCCGGAGCAGACCACTATAAAGCCGGGTGCTCCGCCGCACCACACACCCAACCACCGCACTCCACTACTGCTCGATCAATCACCTCCAGATCGAGCAGCTAGCTAGTAGTAGCCACCATGGCGCGGCGGTCTCCGCTGCTGGCTCTGCTTCTCGCGACCTTGGCCGCCATGGCGGCCGTCGCGTCGGCCGACTCGTGGCTCTACGAGAAGTTCAACACCGACGGCACCGTCCGCACCGGCTACGACGCCTCCGGCCAGCAGGTGGCGATGCTCAACCTCGACCAGAGCTCCGGCTCCGGCTTCAACTCCAAGGAGCAGTACCTCTACGGCGAGTTCAGCATCCAGATGAAGCTCATCCCCGGCAACTCCGCCGGCACCGTCTCCTGCTTCTACGTAATGATCGAGCCACTAGCCAATCATCTATCATCAGCTCCATCCATCACATGCATGTCCTCGATCTTGACCTCATGTACTACACATGCATATAACACTGCAGCTCTCTTCCGGCGACGGCGACGGGCACGACGAGATCGACATGGAGTTCATGGGCAACAGCACCGGCCAGCCCGTGGTGCTCAACACCAACGTTTGGGCCAGCGGCGACGGCAAGAAGGAGCACCAGTTCGACCTGTGGTTCGACCCTTCCGCCGACTACCACACCTACACAATCATCTGGAACCCTACCAACATCCTCTTCAAGGTCGACGGCAACGTGATCCGCAGCTTCAAGCGCTACGCCGACCTGCCCTACCCGAGCTCCAAGCCCATGGCGCTGCACGCCACGCTGTGGGACGGCAGCTACTGGGCCACCGAGAAGGGCAAGGTCCCCATCGACTGGGCCGGCGCGCCCTTCGTCGTCTCGTACCGGGGCTACTCCGCCGACGCCTGCGTCAGCGGCGGCGCCTGCCCCGCCGGCAGCGACCGGTGGATGAACAAGCAGCCCGACGGCGCCGAGTGGGGAACGGTGAAGTGGGCGGAGAGCAACTACATGCGCTACAACTACTGCGAGGATGGGTGGAGGTTCCCGCAGGGGCTACCGGCCGAGTGCAGCCGCAGCTGATCGATCGATTGGGTTCGTCTGCTGTCTGATGATCAGGCAATGCAAGGAGGAGTTCAATGTGAAGTAATTGATTTTTCTTGTTTATTGGAGATATATATGCATGATTCTTGTTCTGTGATTGTGAAATTCGGTCGAGATTGGGTTCGATTGAGATATATATGCAGGATGCGAGGGCGAGAGTATACTAGTTCTCTTGTAAAGATAAACTTTATTCCTAGCTACTTTGGGATAAAGTGACAAGGATACTTTTGTCACTTGTGGGATTCTTTTGTTCTTAGTCATTGAGAAAAATCAAAATGAATAAATACATAAGTAAGGCAGATAAAATAGAGAAGTCTCTGTTTCTAATTATTTTGGAAGACCAACCTGTAGCATATATAGATTAAATTTATATGTATTACAGTAACATCAAAAATATGAAGTCCTACACAGCCACAGTGCTTATAGCTAGGAAAACAACAATAATGTGGTTACCAACAAGGTTTTTTGTTTCGGTTTTCAAAAAAATTCGGTCGCCGGCGAAATAACCGAAATTCGTTCAAAAATTTCGGTCAAACGATTGGTCAAATTTCCGATTTTTTGAATATTTATAACCTTTATAAGGTTTCCTATGAATTAAATAACCATAATTGTGTTTGTAGCTCAGTGGTTTGTTGTTTATAAGCAACTCTAGAGGTCCCCAGATCGACTCCTATGGCTGCGTCATTTATTTTTATTTGCTGAGACTATGTGGACCCCATGTGTCATTGAGAGAAAAAATGAAAAAAAGAACCAGGCTCACGCAGGAATCGAACTCAGAACGTTTCCTACGCAGAAAAGAGTTCAAACCACCAGGCCACAAGCACTTACTTAATATAGAGTGTTATAGGATATAATATAACAAAATAAAAATTTAAAGGGAACGAATTTTTGACCGAATTTTGTTTCTTTCGTTCACCAGCGAAAAACACGAAATTCGCGAAATTTCCCTGAAATTTCGTCGAATTTTTTAACCTTGGTTACCAATCAGGTACCAACTACCATCTTTTGAGCCTAGCAATGCAACCCACATGCAGAGTCCAGGTAGCCCACAGTGGTACCAGCTCTTGGGCTTTCCACAATTCAACGTTTCACAATCCACGATCTAAAAAGCTAGATTATATTCCATAGTGTGGAAGCGAAACATAAAGAGACCCAACAATGCAGCTGGGTACAAGGGTGTATATATATACATTCAGCTATAACAGGATGAGTGAAAATGTGAAATCACCAACATCCAACCTCCATATGTGTGTACCAACCGGATTGGAAAACGCAACACGTATCAATATAATCTTTGCGTAAAACTATATATTGGGTACGTACGTACGATCGATGCTGTGTACTTTCCACTCTTGCGTTCAATCAACCAGATACACGTTTGCTTGCCCAGAAAGGCACAACGAAACATACTCGAGAACCGAATTGAATGTGCAAAGTGCAAGCCCCGGCCCCCAATCATTTGTCGTGCATATATATAGTAATCAATAATCTGCTCCGGCACCGCAGGTCATACTTTTGTGCTGTCCGTTAGTGAAACCAGTTGGTGCCTTGGTGATACTGCTGATATGATATAGAGGCCACGACATGGAGGGAGTAGTGGTTGTTGCAGTGCATATCATCGCCGTTTACTCGGCACTTAATTCCAGCGCAGGGATCGGAAGAATCGGTGGCGCTTTTGCCAAAGTCTCTGCCGCCTTCCCTCTCGCTGGAGAGTGGAGGGAGGCAGCTGCTTTCCGCGGTATGTATCTTCATGTGCTTTGGCATTATTATTTCCTTACATGTACGTACAAATGGCGTGGCAGTGGCGCAACGCGCGTCCGTCCTCAGCAGCCCTCGCCAAGCCAACTGCATGCACGACGCGGAAAGGGTTCAGGTTCATGTGCATGTCGGCTCGTCCACCAACCGGCGGATGCGCGTGAGAGTCAAAAACCACAAAGTCGTGCAATGCGCTGTTAGGACATCAGGATTAGTTCATAACGTCGATCAATCAAATATATAAAACAGGTATACGTCGGAAGAAGTAACTTTTAGAGTTTTATGGATTAAATAAATTCCCAGTATCAAGTATTATTATTTTTTATCAATGACACCAATATGTTTGGAAAAAAACCAAAATTGTATTTTTCATGGGACTAAGAGCATCTCCAAAAGCCTATCTAAAATATACTCTCTAAATCATCATTTAGAGATCCATTTGAGTAAAAATTATTTTCTATATCTTTAAAGCGTCTCCAAGAGACTCTTCTCGTTATTGCACCGCCTTCGTAGTTTCCTACATCCCGATCGCCGGCATGCACCGTTGAACGGGAGAGCAGGTCTCCGAAACCGCTCACCCTTGTGATCCTGA
The DNA here is from genome assembly GCA_033239725.1 of Echinochloa phyllopogon. Taxonomy (NCBI): domain Eukaryota; kingdom Viridiplantae; phylum Streptophyta; class Magnoliopsida; order Poales; family Poaceae; genus Echinochloa; species Echinochloa phyllopogon. Next base: position 11,633,749 of record BTCW01000015.1, on the reverse strand, counting down.
AACGGGAGAGGGAGAATAAGATTTTTGGGAAGCAGCGTCAGCTTGTTGGCTGATGTCGCATATCCAGGTACCTCGATGGCGTCCTCGACCGCAGGAGGTGCTTGGCTCACGGTGGAGTACTCCATCGTGAACACGTCGTCGCTGCCACCCGCCTCGTCGAAATTGTCACCCGAGCCCCAGTCCCACTGGGCCTGCTCATCGAACACAACGTCCCGCGTCACATGGATGCTCCTGAAGATGGTGTGGTAGGCGTGGTAGGCCTTCGTTCCGTGTTTGTAGCCGACGAAGATCATCTTGCGACCTCGGTCCTCTAGCTTCTTCAACTGAGGCTTGGTGTTACAGACATAGACGATGCAGCCGAACGTCTTGAGGTGCAGCACGGCTGGCTTCTTCCCGTGCTGGGCCTCGAATGGTGTCATGCCATTCACGCTCTTCGTCGGGCACTTGTTCAGCACATACACAGCCGTGCTTACCGCTTCTCCCCAGAACCAACCAAGCAGCCCTTTCACCTTGAGCATGCTCCTCGTCGCCGCCACTACAGTCCCGTTCCGTCATTCCACCACCCCATTCTTCTATGGACTGTAGAGAGCGGTGTGCTGCCAGTGAACACCGTCCACCATGCAATACTTGGCGAAATCGATGGAGGTGAATTCGCCGCCACGATCAGTGCGCAGCACCTTCAGCATGCGCCCCGACTCTCCTTCCGCCCGCTCCTAGACCTCCTTGATGGCAGTTGCTACACGATTCTTGGAAGGAATCACGGCTACCCACATGTTCCTGCTAAAGTCATCGACCAGCAGCAAGATGTACTTGTTGCCCCTTGGCGTCACAGGCGTGATAGGACTGCACAGGTCCCAGTGCACCAGCTCCAGTGGCTTCTCCGCCCGATACTACGCCTGCGCGGGGAAGGAGTTGTGCCTCTGTTTGCCCGTGTGTCATGCATCGCAGAAACGCAGCACCTGGCCAAGCTCTGGTAGCTCATGAACCAGCTCCACCCAAGCTAGCTTCCGCAGTGCCGCCATGTTGACGTGGCCGAATCGCTCGTGCTAGCGCCACGCCACCTCGTCGTCGCGGTTGCCCACCGCCACACACTGGTTATGCCATCTTGAGGTGGAGAAAGTACAGGCGGTTGGCCACCCACACCGCCTTCGCCAACTGCTTGCCATTGGGCTCCTATATCCTCATGACCCCGTGGTCAATCTTGACCTCGTCGAGCTGCCCGATGCTCATGATGTTCGTCGTCAGCTGGGGAATGAAGTAGGCCCCGACGAATGAGCGAAGTTCACCATTCTTGCATGTGAACGCAATGGTGCCGCGGCCCTCGATCCGCGCCACGGAGTCATCGCCGAACCGCACAGTCCCCAGCACGGACCCGGACATGTGGTTCATCGCCCCGGTGTCGAGGACCCACTCCTCCGCCTCGTGCTCCATTTCCTCGCCGAGCTACATAAAGACCTTCTGCTCCCGGAACTTGATCTGAGACCCGAGCCACGCTGGAACTGCTCCCTATCAACCGTCGCCATGCGCCTGCCCCGCCTGTTGAAGAGGCAAGGCAGCGCGCTGTGGGGGATCTGCCGCCGAGGGAGTGGACGCCGAGGGGAAGGTTGCCAGGGAGCCGCCACTGCCATGGAGGTGGCCGTCCGGGAGTCGCCCGCGGCTGTCTTGCCGCCCACCGGGGAGCCGCCCGCGGCTGTGCGGGAGGATTGCGGCGGCGGCGGCGGGAGAGTGGTGGGGAACGACCTGACGAGGAGGAGCAACGCCTCCTCATCATTCCGGACAGCATGGGCCTGGTCCTTCTTAGGCCTCGATGGGCACTCGCGGGCCCAGTGGCCCATCTAGCCGCACCGCCTACACTCATCACCAGTGGGCTTCCCATTTTGGGACGGCCCACCGGACGAGTGGCCTCCTCGCCCACGCCCGCGTCCTCATCATCCAGTTCCGCGATGCCCCGCGCCGCTGCTTGCGTCACCGCCGGGGTGGTTCTCCGCCTCCCGCTTCTTGCGTCGGGCCTTCCACTCCTCCTCTGTGAGGTAGAGCCACCCGTCATGCTTCAGCTCCGCTGGCACCTCCTTGAAGGTGTCCTCCGCCGCCTTCAGTCGCCCCACCAAGTCCGAGACAGTGAGGGTCGACACGTCGAGGGCCGTGGTGATGGCAAGAATGATTTGCTTGAGCCGCTGGGGCATGTTCCACATGATCTTCTCTACTCCTGCATCGAGTGTGGCGAGATCCATCGCCATGCCCTGGAGGCACAACGCGAAGTCTTCGACGGACTCGCCGTCGTTGAACGTAGTGAGGTCGAACTTCTGCCGGAGCGTCACCACCGTGGATTTCTTCATGCGATCGTTGCCGACCCGCATCTCGGAGATGCCCTGCAGGCTTTCTTCGTCGTCTCCTTCTTGGCGATGGAGGTCACCATCTCCGGTGGCACCGCGTTGCAGAGTGCGTCAAGCGCCATCATCTCCTCTGTTTCGTCGGTGCCGCCAACCTCGATGACGCACCAGAGTGATCTCACCTTCAGCTTCACCTTCATTAGCAGCGCCCATTTCGAGTAATTGGTCTCGGTGAGAGCCGAATCACCCGCTGGACCACCATGCCGCTGCCGGAGGAGCCGTCGGCAAGCTTCTTCTCGTCGCCCATCGGGTACTGGTCCTAAGATCTGGCTCTGATACCAATTGTTAGAGACAAACCGGAGAAGCAACTCCTAGGTTGTCGGTGTGCTCTTGGCCAAGAACAGAGACACGTGCACGCACACAGTAGAGGACACAGATGGTTTTGTCTTGTCAAACTGGCAGCTTTTCTTAGCCTCTAGGGCTCTGTATATATAGACATATACAAGGAAAGTAATCAAGGCTCTAATCAGCCTGATACACATATTGTTAACTACCAAAGCAACAGCTGTCTAAACAAGGAAAGGTTAAATCTAGCACCATACAATGTTTATTTACTAACACTTTCATCATGTTTTCTGAGTTCGTGATGACGTGCTTGATGATTACTAGTATGTTAGAGATTTGCATGCTAGGTTTTATTCTTCTCATGTTTAGTATTGTTCCGGATTTAATCATGAAATTGCTTATTTATCCAACATTTACAAACTTCTTGTACCTAAACCAAAGTTTTACCCATGTCACATATAAAGTCATGACAATTTTAGACATCGAATGAAGAACACTACAGTGATGAGAGGCCTCTCCACTATTCTATCAGATAACTGACAAGGACAGAAACGGATGAAGAATTGAAGTGTGAAAATTGAAAGATTAGGGAATTGGATATGACATCATTTCAGGAAACGTTATTTTTCTCCTTTCCATTCTTCGAGAGCAACACTTTTGGTATAAATTTAGTTTGATGATAAATAAAAAAACTCCGAACACACAAATTCTCGCTGGACAAAAAAATTCGTCAACCACAACAACAATGTGTCTTGGTAAAATAAACATTAAAATTATCACTGCAACATCCAGAACGAGTGGATCAATCATGTAGAGAAGGATGGTGCAACACGTACCGGAGCCCAAAATGTCCAAAAATTGTATATATAGATTCCATTTCTAGTATATCCTTAAAGAGCAATGCTTTTGAAGTTTAACATCATCTATCAAGTATCTTGAATGAACTAATTAAACATGCATATACAAAAATATATTCTCAATGTAAGTGAGAACAACTACCACTATAACTCAAACACATGTATCTACCTGTGTCTCCCTTGGTTTCATTCGTTATTCATACGAGGGGGAGTTGATCAATTTTTTGTTAACATTCCTTTCTTTTGCCTAAGGGAGGATCGTTCTCTAGTTTTTTGTAAATAAATATATCCATTGGATGAATTTTAGTGAATAAGGATAAGTACGTTAGTGTCGTCTAATAGGCGGCCTCATGCATTGCCACGTAATCTTGAGGCGACTAATAGACAACCCGTACAATGGCTCGATTTTTTGTTGTCTTATAGTAATACCACATCCCTTAATTTGTGGACAAAATAAAGGAATTCATGAGTTGCATGCCAACAACTCATACAGAGGTTGATGAGTGATCTCATACTCCTAAATATTAGCTCATGAGCTGGTTGTTTCGCAGAACAGCGACGTCTTTCTCTCACCTCGCTCTCTCCTCCACATCAACAAAAATCCTAAATAGCACTGCAATGTACCCGCCCTAACAAATTTGACATGAGATGGCTCATGAGACCGTTTATGTATAGCAATGAGCCAACCCTAACAAATTTTGAGATGGTTAATTTGAGGGAAGCTATCTGCTCCTGCCTGGGCATTAACAATGCAGTCATTAGATCGACCAACTCCAGCAGACCCTCTAACCATACCCCTAACCTAAATTTAGAGGTTCAAGAAAAAAAATTGTACTCCAGTAGGCCCTCTACGTGACCCCCTATTTTGGGTAGGGCTTCAAATTTATGCAATCTAGCAGGCCTTCTACTTGGCTGTGTATTTTAGAGAGGCCTCAAAATTTATCCCTCCACCCTCAATCCTTGGGTAGAGGTAACCCTCGTTTAGTATTTGAAGGGTATGATTTGGGAGCTATTGCTAGAGTTGCTCACAGCCACCACATTCCGCCAATGTGAAGTTAGGTTGTTTATTTTTTTCGCTTTTTTTGAACCAGCGGTCATCTTTTGGCCCATATGAGAGGCAGTAATGAGCTCTTTTTTATCAAACACCTTCTAGCCTAGTTTGTATACTGGAGCTAGCTGGAGATGTTTTTTTGCTTTACGAGCATCTTCCCACGCATGAGAGCCATAAGGCTACTTTTTTTTGTCTGCGCTTGTCTAGTGAAATGCTTCATGCACATATTTTGATTTCATTTTACCGCTTCATTAAAAAATTAATTATTATTAATATTTAATCCTAAGAAATCCAAACTACTATAAAATTTATGTGGAACAAAAAAATGATTAACATGACAAATTATCCAAAATTGAGCAATAAACGTTTTTTTAAGTGGAAATATAATATACATGAGGATTTAATTTTGAGTACCTGAATCGAATCATCCAACTTAAGAAACAAAAATCTGTTCAAGTGGAACAAATTATAGCAAATGAAAAATAACAATCTAAACACATATAATAAATCATCCAAAATAGAAATGGAATAAAATATTTTACAGTAGGCACAAATATTTAAACACCTAGAATAAAGTATCCAAACTCGATGAGCAAAAATGTGTTCAAGTGGAATAAAAGATTAAAGGTGTCGAACAAAAAATTTAAACACCTCAGCACCCAAACTCTATGACAAAAAAATTATTCGAGTGTGCGAGGACCAACAATTTAAACGCCTAGAACAAAGCATCCAAACTTCAAGACCAAAATACTATTCAAGTGAAACAAAATGTTAAATGGACAGAACAAAAATTTGAATACCTAAAACAAAGCATTCACACTCAAGGACAAAGAGTTTGTTCAAAACAAATAAAATAGATTGAATGGAATAAATAAAAAATTAAACATCTATAACTAGCTAATAATAAAAACTTGGGGAACAAAAGCTTGTTCAACTGAAACTAGACATTGTATGAGAGGAACAAAAATTTGAAAGTCTTCAAATCATCTAAACTCGAGAAATAAAAGTTATTTAAATGAAACAAAACTTTGTAAATGAGTGACAGAAATTTGGAACAAATCTCATAAAATCAAGGAACAAAAGTTTTTACAAGTGGGACAAAACATTGTGTAAGAGGAAGACCAATCTGAATATGAGCAATCCAAAAGAGATACAACAAACTTACAAAAAAACTGAAGTAACACAGAAACTGAGATAGTAGAAACTTTAGGCAACATACGTCACTCACTGTAATAAATAAAAAATAAAAATCACTACCTTAGCTCAAAAATATGAGAATAAGTAAAGAACGACACAAAGAATAAAATATCATTAAAATATCTAAGTGGGCCGTATTTATTAGGCCGAACGATGTGGGCGGTGGGAAGCTTGCTGTCGTCTGGGCGGCACCTAATATTCCTGTAATTTGAGTTTTGAAACTCTTTCTAACATATTGATTTTCTTTTAGTTTTGTCATGTGTGTTTTAATCTTTGAAAAAAAGAAAGAAATATGTGAAAAACTAGTCAGCATTATACTTTGTTCATATGACATTTGAACCCATATTTATGCTATTAAGTAATTGTTTTTGCCGTGACTATCGAAATGGAGTGAAACTGTGAGTTTAACCTTGCCCATGGTTGAAATTTCTTGACTTCTTTGAGCTTGTTGAAATTTGCTAATTGTGAAATATCAAAGTTCTATGCTTTGCAAAATAGGCGCAACACCAAAAAACATATGCATTGTCGCACTTATTCTTAATGAGATTGCTTGTCCTCATTGCACTTGTATAAGGCCTTCGAAGAAATTGTATCTGATCAAAATCTTATTATTTATATAAGCGTGTTCTAACCATTTAGTACTGGATGTTGTTTTGACCGGCCGGTTCTAAATGGCCTCCGATGGCTTCTAAACTTGGACCCCGGTACTAATGCATATCAGGCCAATTTATTTCTGGTACTAATGCACGCAACGAAAGGTCCATTTTGTAGTTGTGCCCATATACCCCACCACACATGGGATACGGGTATGGCAGCCTCTCATAGGTACTGGTGAGCGACTCATACGAGATCAGATCAGCACATCCACGCCAGCATCTCTTCCAGCGCACACTGCTGGTGGACGGCGAGGAGATTTTGAGTATGATTAGCATCGAAGTAGAACTGGTTTGGTCTGAACACATCCCATGGCTTTCCAGTGTATACATTCACACGGCGAAGTGGCAAAGGGAGCTTAGCTTTATTCCAATTCTAGTCCACAAGACATGATTGAGCGATGGCCCGGTCCCAGCAGCACAGATTTATCAAACACGTACTGCTGCCAATCAGGAGTAGTAGTTCCTTTTCGTTATGCATGATAACATGGCAGGCCGTCAACGACGTTTCTTGCTGTGATGGGTAAGGCGGAGTGATTAAGCAACGAACGCGCAACTAACAGAATGAATGGAGAGATTAGCGAGGCACATTCGGTACGGTGGCTGTGCATACGTACATGACGCTGGACTGGTCTCGGGCAGCCGGGATACTGTACGTCCGTTGTCGGATTTGGTTCAGAGCTTGGATTTGGGGTCGGGTCGATCACCAGGTTTCCAGCTAGTGTGTAATTACGCATAGAATTCTCCCGGCCGTGCTCTCTTTCCTGGATAGCACGACACTCCTATAGGCTGTAAATTACATTTTCTTGTCCAGCTTAGAGAAAAACGTGCTCAGGTATGGTCGCGAAATGTGCTATGATTTCCGGGCATAAAATTGGTTCTTTGGGTAGCTACACCATGGCAGAGGTAGTGCATGGCGGGAGGGGGTGATGAGCTAGGGCAACGCCAGTCATGAGCAGTGGCAGAAAGCATATGAATGTTGCAGACGTTTTTGCAGGATCGACAAACCAAGAAGAAGATGAATGTGCTGTTCAATCTTTGATCTGACGTACAAGGTTGAATATAGTTTATCATCACCCATTTTACCTCTTTAAAAGGAGAGACGTGGCAAATTCGGTACGGTTGAGCGGAGTACCCTACGCTTGAAGCTTACCACCCCGTCATTGATACGACACCCAGTTTGTAGGTCGGTCCCACAATAATCTAAGTGTTCTTAAGATACATCATCATCAAACTGCCAATGTATGAACACTCAGAATTATCTCAGATTGTAGCCCATGTGCTACCTGAATAATTGTAACGACCTTCGCGCCCACCGGACAAATTAAAGTATGCAAAGAAAATAAAGTTGACCCATGCATCATCAACAACACGTCGCTGCACCAGCACCTTGTGCAGGGAGAGCCCTCCACCAGCAGTATAAAGCTGCACCATCTCCAATGCTTGCTTTTTCACACTACAACCCAAGCACACTCCACATTCGAAGCTCTTTTCCAACAAGGTCTAGAGCAGCCACCATGGCGCGGCATTCTCTGGCTCTGCTCGTCGTCGCCTGCGCAATTTTGCAGGTTGCCTCGGCGAAGTCATGGCTCAACAAGTTCACCACAAACGGCATCGTCCGCAAGGGAAACGACGCTTCAGGCCGGCAGGTGGTGATGCTCAACCTCGACCGGAGCTCTGGCGCTGCCGGCCTAAACTCCAAGCAGCAGTACCTTTATGGCGAGTTCAGCTTCGAGATGAAGCTCATCCGAGGAAACTCCGCTGGCACCGTCTCCTGCTTCTACGTAAGTTATTACTTCCTCTATTCTAAATTATTACTTGTTGTTGACTTTTTCACAACATTCAATTTTTTATCTTATTAAAAAATTTAATTCAAATATACGAAATAATAATCCATGCTTAAAGTATATTCGATGACAAAATAAGTTCTAAACAAAACAAATAATATTTGCACAGGTTTTTTGAATAAAACGAATAATCAAACGTTGTAAAAAAAGTCAACAATTAATGATAATTAATGTAGTATATATCTTTTAATTTCTACCACAATGCAATGACCTAGCCACGACCTCGCTCGATCTTTAGCTAAGTCGCTGATGCTGTTGCGTGGACGTACAATTGCAGCTTTCTTCGGGCACCGATGACTGGCGTGACGAGATCGACATGGAGTTCATGGGCAACAGCACCGGCCAGCCCGTTGTTCTCAACACCAACGTGTGGGCAAACGGCGATGGCAAGAAAGAGCACCAATTCGACCTGTGGTTCGACCCTTCCGCCGACTACCACACCTACACAATCATCTGGAACCCTACCAACATCCTCTTCAAGGTCGACGGCAACGTGATCCGCAGCTTCAAGCGCTACGCCGACCTGCCCTACCCGAGCTCCAAGCCCATGGCGCTGCACGCCACGCTGTGGGACGGCAGCTACTGGGCCACCGAGAAGGGCAAGGTCCCCATCGACTGGGCCGGCGCGCCCTTCGTCGTCTCGTACCGGGGCTACTCCGCCGACGCCTGCGTCAGCGGCGGCGCCTGCCATGCCGGCAGGGATGGGTGGATGAACAGGAAGCTCAGCCGCGCTGAGTGGGGCACCGTCAAGTGGGCGGAGAAAAACTTCATGCGATACAACTACTGCGAGGATGGGTGGAGGTTCCCGCAGGGGCTCCCTGCCGAGTGCAGCCGTAGCTGATTCGTACACCGTCTGATCGGCGCCCATTGCTATGTTCTTTTCGCATTGATTTTTTTTTGTTCTTGGTTATACGGTTTTTGTTCTGTTATTGTGAATTTGTGATTAAAAAGCAGCTAGCTCAGCAGCAACGCGAGGGCGGGACTATACTAATTTGCTCGTAAAGAAAAGAAGAGGCATTCCTACTTTTGTATAAAGGAATACTTTTGTGAGTTGTGTCAAATCTTTTTGCTTCAGTCATTGAGCCAGATCATAATGGATAAGCTGAAAAATAGAGCTTCAAATTGTTAGACTAGTCTATGTTTCTTGTTTCAGGAAGACCAACTTATAGTAATGTAGATTAATGTGTTGCAGTAATGTAGCAAATATAAAGTTTTACAAAACCGTGCATACATCTAGGAAACAAGGATATGTTGGTTTTAATTTGTCCGCGAGCATTACAATTGTATGGTAAATGCAACTACACATTAAGATACAAAGGGACAAAATCACCAAAACCTCCAAACCCGCACGACTGTAGAAACAAATGGGAGACAGACAACACAACTATCTGTTGTAGTAAAATGCATGGAATGGATGCTATGTGCTTCCATTCTTAGGTTAATCAATTCAGATACATGTTTGCTTGTCCAGAAAGATAACATCGGCCTGTGCAAACACTACCAGAGATCTTCACATCCACCCCTCTCGTATATCTCGGTGCACTCAAGATCCGGTGCTAATGCAACATTAGCGCCGGGTGCAAAATTAGGGTGCCCCCGGGGACCCTTTAGCACAGGTTGGTAACAACAATCAGTGCTAAAAGACACCTTTAGCACCAGTTGGTGTTACCAACCGATGCTAAAGGTGCTCCCCCCTTTAAGGGTGGTGTTACGACCCGGTGCTAAAGGCCTTTTAGCATCGCTTGGTAAATACGATCCGGTGCTAAAGGGGGTGTCGCATGCTACTTCAAAAAGAGCGCATCTTCTATCCTATCACATGCGCTGCGTAGGTGAGATAGTTAGGTGGGTACGTGCGAGCCAAGAGGTCCTGAGTTCGAATCCCCGCAGCAATGCACGTATTTTTTGACGAATGTGCACCTTTAGCACCGGTCTAAATGTGTCACCCTGTAGCACCGGTTGGGAATCCGGTGCTAAAGCCCATTGTCAACCGGTGCAGATGTAAAGATCTCTGGTAGTGAAAGTGCAAACCCCAATCATAGCAGGATTAATTACCATTACCCTAACAGGTGTACTTTCGCTTGTTTGTGTTAAGTAGGTAATGTATGACTGATTTCAATTTATCAAAACAACTTCATCAACAATCTATAGTGTGGCAGCCCCTCCAAATCAACCGTGAAACTATTGGGTAGAGTCTTGATTAACCATTTCATGATCGAAACAATGCACGAGGAAAAATCCAAGTTCATACAAATTTTACACCACACAGTTCTCATGAATTAAGTTACAAACATGGTCCAAATATTTAATTATTACAACATGGAATTCAAGTGCAGCAGAACTAAAACATAGAGTTCCATGTTGCAGCCCATCACATGATGACAACAATCGCGGCCCTCTGACGAAGAGGACGGCTCGAACACAATGAACCAACCCTCTGCGAGAGTACTCGGACAAGAGAAGCAACATGCTCAACAACACTAGCATCACCTGAAAATAAAGCCACAAGCAAGTACTCAACGAGACTTACCTGACACCTAGACGTGCAAGGCTCTTTGGTTGAGGTGGTTTATTTTGCCAAAATCATGTAAGAGTTCATCCTTATTTTTCAAGTTTTAACATATAATTCAATTTCAGCAAGCTATATCATCTAGGTTTGCCACTAACCAACATCACACAAGGTAGCAAAAATTAAATTTCAGCAAGCAACACCAAATTCATTCTTCTCGTCCTTATCTTTTTGTTTAGTTCTTACTATGTTGTGACACACTGAACAACCATTAACATATATCATGAAAGATGGACAATTCGAAATGATTTTAAACCTTACAAAGGAAAATGTAACCACACACCATATGCACATCCAAAGGTCGCATATGAGAATATTTTCCAAATCTAACAACCACTACCGGATCCTGGTCATTTGCCGTGTGCCCACAGAACACGGCAAAGGCTTTGCCATATGCAGCAAACGGCCCACGGCAAACGCCGGCCAGCAAAGGTGGCTTTGCCGTGGGCCTTTTATTGGGCACACGGCAAAGACTTTGTCGTGTGCCAACGTGGCCACGGCAAAGCCCAGCCCAGGCCGATGGGCGTTAATGGCGACGGCAGGCTTTGCCATGGACCACGACGGCTGGCACACGGTAAAGGCCCACTCTTTGCCGCCGATTCATTCTGCACATAGTTCAAAATTATTTCATGTGTTAAGCTATATCCTAAGCTTATAGTAATTCTAGTACCCTAGGTCATTAGTTCTAAGTCATTGTAGCTCTATGTTGTCGTTCCAATTGCTAGGTCACCATGCGAAATGAAACTAGAAGGTTCTCAAGTCACTCACAGGAGTAACTGAAGCACCCTGTACAGGTAGAGGTGGTGGAGTGAATGCTGGCCGCGGTTGACCCATCGCTTGCCCCAGACTTGCCATGTACGCCATGCAATCATCGAGTCTCTTGCGTTCTATCTCCTCCTGGCGCTGAAACTCTGCCACCAACCTTTCTCGCTCTTCATGCCACCTCCTCTGCTGCTCCTCCTCCCGAGCTTTAAAAATTGCATACAATATTTGATCAAATGTTAGAATACAAAACAAACATATAGAAGGACCAGTGAACGACAGCTGAAACAGAAATAACCTCGAGTGCCTCCATCTGGGTCTGGACGGTGTCTGGCCATGGGCGTATGGCCGGGCTTGAGCTGGTGCTCCGAGCTCGAATCTGCGAGAGAGTAGGCGTACTGGTCATGTCGAGTGTGCTGTCGCAAACCCAGTAACAGCCACGCTTCTTGCCTCCTCCCACCCTCATGACGACTTCTCCATCAATGGGCTGGGTGCTCGGATCAAACTCTGGCCCATGGACCTCCCTTACCATCGCACTGTAGTCACTGACGTGGTTATGGATGGTCGCATTGGTGTAGGCCTCGGGCGGATCTTCCGGGGTGTAGGTGACGTCGGACGTCGCCTTGCCCTTGGGGGCCAAAGCCCATGCTTGGAGCTGGGAGCAAGGCTGGTCACCATCTGACCACGATTGTGAAAAGAAAGGCATGATAATCAGAATTTATACATAATTGAGTGTTAGAATAAAAATTGACACATTCCCATACAGTCACACCCTCAAATTCCCATATTTTAGGATGTGAAAAATAACATAAATTAATATAATGATTTTCTCAAATTTTTAAAATTTTCCAAGCTTTATATATTTTACACGAAATTTAGTATATGAAAAATTTTGTTTTCTAAATTAAATTCAAATAATATAGGTGTTGATAATGTGTGCAAGTTTTCAAAAACGCATTTAGAGGCCTATTGCAATTTTTCTAGATTTTTTCGGAAATTATTCCTATTGTCCTAGCATAATTTCTAATTTTTGGAAGGTGCTAAAAATCTTTTTCATGAAATACATAATTTGGGTTCCTCATGTCCATCTCTATCACTGGGATTTTTTCAAAGATTTTTGGAGTATTTTTCATGGTTTAAATGTGAATTCTAGACATATCTAGAATTATTTAATAACCAGGAAAATAACTATTACGAAAATAAAAAGGCTTAAATCTTAGTAGACCAGCATTGGCCTAGATCCAATTCGGTTTTAGCCTAAACCCATCCCACCACTTTATTGGGCCAAATTTTAAAGCCCATTAGTGCTTTGGGATATCCCGAAAAGCCCATTAGCATTAAAAGAGATTAAACCATCTTTTAGTCCCATTGTTAATGGACATGGAGGTTAGGAGTTTTTGTCCCTATATATACGAATCACCTCTCCTCTGAAAAAGGCACACCATAGACTACTTTACATGGAGGCCTCTTTGTTTGGGATTCCCTAATATAGTCTTTTGCCCTCATATCTCTCGCGTCGTTTTTGGCCTCAAGCTTTTTAGCAAGACCCTCCGCAAATTGTTAGTTTTCTACCATATCCTTAGTGTTATATAACATGTAAATTATTTCTGAATTATATTTGATTAATCTGATAAATGTTATTTAAATGTTTTTTATTTAAAAGCTAATTAAGGTTTATACTAGGGATTTCATATCAGTGCTAATTTGATTAATTACTTTTTCAATTAGTTTTATAAATAAAAGTTAATTAAATTATATCTCAGTTTTTCATAAATGAATTCTAATTTGATTAATATGTATTTAAAACTGTATCTTTTATTTAAAAGCTAATTAGAGTTCAACTTCGAGTTTTCATAAATAATTATCAATATTGATTAATATTAACGTAGATATGTTTTAATTATAATATTGATTAGTTCAACACGTTCATAAAGTTATTCGATTAGATGCTCTCGCATGTTTTATTTCAAGTTAATGTTTAATTTGGTATAATTTATACATATACAGTTATCAATGAAATGTGATTAAGTTTTACCTCGATTTTACAAATTCAAATGTAATTCATTGACATAACCTTTACATATGATTTTGTTGAATTAAAATCAATCAAGCGTATAGTTGTGTTGTTTTATAACCCAAATTCTTCCAATAGTTGTATCTTGTCAACCTTAGCTCCATTTTCAGCGATTCTTGCGCTTGCGTGACCATAGCATCAAGCCATATCCTTTAGTGCAATCTTTTAAAGTTTTTTTTCTTTTGATTGGTTTAATGTTCTTAGTTATTGTACGTATTTGTTTGCTTGTATAGTTGTATTCTTGTATGCTTGTGCTCGATGATTGCTTCAAGTAGATGGAACGTCATTCAAGACTAAGAGCAAGAGTTGAAGATAATCTGAGCAGCTATATTTATGAGAAAAGCAAGTGTCCCTAACCATCTTTCTCCCTATGCTTTAATTACACTATCATGATAATTTAATTGGAACATGGAGTGACCACCCAGGAAAACAATACAACCATAAGATCAACGGGCTCTGATCTTGGCTGAATAATTAGATACTCTAGTTTGTGCATGTCTTACCGAAAGGGCAAGAGGTGGAGACTTTGATGAGGTATAACCCTGTCCTCTTGAGTAGTATGCTTTGCTAAAATATTGATTCACTAGGAAGGTTTATGCTTTGCTGGGATAATGAAACCTTAGCGAACTGCACTTATTAGGGAATCTATGTAAATGCCTCGTAACATCCCTATGCAGTCACACCTCGGTAGTGTGATGTGTGCCTTATCTGCACAACATGGTTGGGTTTAAAGTTATTTTGAACTTTTACGTGACCTATGGAGAAAGTGTAGAACCTCTGCAGAGTGTAAAACTAATCTATCAGCCGTGCTCACAGTCATGAGCAGCCTGGACCCTCGCATGATTAATTTTCTTAAAGTTGATAATAATATGATCTCTGGTTATTTCTTGTGGCCTTCCTGAGTACCAACCATAAGTGTACTCACCATTACTAATCGTTGCTCAGAAGAAGGTGTGTAAAGCTGATGAAGATGGTGTTGAGTTCTAGGCGTACGCAATCCCCAGTCGATTTCCTGTGAAGTTTGGAGCCTTCGTTTCTAGGATACGCTGTAACTCTGATAGTTTGTAAGCTATTTATTTTTATTTTACGTGATACTGCATCTTTTATTCGCATTCAAGCTTATTGTATGTGTGAAACTTGATTCTGGCACACATACAATGTACACTTTTTTAAAACCAGGTGTGACACATACCCATCTAGCCGCGTTCATGCCGAGGTGATGGTTGCCTTGATGGTGTGGTGCACCTGGCATCATCAAACGACGAGCACGACAAGAGTTGTGGATCTCCACCCAACCCTTCGCGCACCACTTGTTAACCATCAATTCCCAGCACTGAAGTTTCCCGGCTAACCACCACGGAGGCACCTACATGTAATCGAGAACATGACATATAAAAATATCACATGGAGCATGCTTCATCTTAGAAAAAAATTGTATTACTATTTACCTTCATGAATTGTTCCTGGGTCGGCCTCATGTTCCTTGCCTTCTCTTTCTTCACCTTCCGTCCTTTAAAAGTGTTCTTGTATGTCACGATGGCCTGGACGCGGCCTCGTATATCATATCTGACACCGGCTTGTGGCACGTTGTGTCAGCCACCTGAAGCTCCACAAGCAAGGCTCCCTCGCATATGTAGAAATCCTGCACATAAATGTGATGTTATTATTTGAAGAATGTCCAATGGATGTGATGTATAGAGCAATGTAGTTCAAGACTTACCCAAAACTCATTCAGGACCCGTTGCGCCTTGTTTGCAAAGACTCTGTCGTCCCGATCTGGTGCATCGACAACGTCGCAGTAGAGTGTCGACGACATCGGTGCCTGAAGGCTCCCGACAATCTCCATCACGCCACGGTAGTGAAGCTTGCAGAGGAGCCCCAACCGGGAATGAGTGCCAGGACACCACACGGCATATAGGGGATTTCCGGTAGTGAACCAACTACTCAACCATTCCAACATGTCCTCCAGACAGTAGTCCCCGCTTGTACTTCCCAAAGCCTGCCGTGAGTTAACAACTAAGCCACTCTCATCTGCGAGGATAGAGAGTGTCAAACAACAAAAGAGATCGTTTATGAATGCGAGCAAAGGAGAAAAAAACAAAAGATAGTCATTTTATATCGGCCCCATTAAAAACTGGCTTGCAGCTAGTATATGTTCAAAGACTTGACCAACAGTGGCAATAAAGGACTGGGTTTAACAGTTTATAAACTTTAATGATGCAATTGCATATTTTTTCAGACAATCAAACTTATACTTGTTTGACTTAACCCAAGATTAATGGCTGGACTTAGCCAATTCAACCCCGAGCATACGCTGAGGACACACCCCTTGTGGCCTGCTAGCAAAACCAGGATTATGTCACAGTCATACATACGTACGCACATAAATAATAAAAGCCAACACAGATATATTGTAGAAAATATGCACAGTGAAAAGCAAACCACACTCATATATATGTACACAACCTCAAAAGTTAAATACAATAGATGGTGAATATGCCTAATTCACACATGTACTCTAAAATTACATGGGTCGACTCATCACCATCTTTAATGGCACGGCAAGACAACTACGGAGCCAAACCTGCAATTCAACTGAAAGCAGTTACTCTTTCTTACCATTTACCAATCGGGTTTAATATTAAAAAACTAACTGTAATCGTCTTATTTTCTAACAGGTCAAAGTTAAACTAGTTTGCTACAATAATGTCATTTTGTTTTAGACGAAGCGAGTGCCAAGGGAGACCGTATATGTATCACTTTTTCATCTCAAGCGTTTCCAGTAGGTTCGTCAAAAAAGATAGGGTTTTTTTTATCTATGCCACTACAATTCTCTGCGTTTTGAAAAACGCCATTACTATTCACCTATTCTGAAGAGTGCCATTACAATTCTTACTCTCTTTGAAATACACCATGCTATAGGTATTTGGAGGCTTTGGGCCCAGCTGCAGTGTACGGGGCGCACAAATATTTTCGTATGGACAATATTGGGCTTAGCTACTATTCCCAGTCTACTCGCTGACGTATGGGCCCCACTTGTCATCCCCTTCCTCACCTTCCCTCGTCCCCCGTTCCCATTCCTCGGTGGCCAGGCCGCCGCCTCGCACGCACCGCCGCGAGCCCGTCTGCACCGACGCTGCAGCTGGGCCCAAAGCCTCCAAATACGTGTATCATGACATATTTCAAAAAGAGTAAGAATTGTAATGGCACTTTCTAGAATAGGTGAATACACTAGTAGAGAACCGGGCTTTAGTCCCGGTCCTCAACCACCTTTAGTCCCGGGCGTGGCGCGGCCCGGGACTAGGAGGCCGGAACTAAAAGTCCCTGACGCCAAAAAAATGTTTGCACTCAACGGGATTCAAACCCACAACCTCTTGTGTGGTGTCATGTAACACCCTAAAATTCATCACAATTAAATTGTAGCAATTTCTGAAATTTTCTAGGATTTATTAAGGTCTAAATAAATTTTTTGAGGTTTAATTGGAATTCTTGTGAATTAATTGAATTTAAATATCATACTAAATAATTTAGTCAAAATAAGTTGTTGATGCATTCATGTTGTTGCATTTGTCTTTTGCTTATTGTCAAATTAAGTTGGAATTTAAATTCTGTTTAAATTCGAATTTAATTTGAATTTGTTTGAGCCATAGAAAAGTTATTCCTGTCGAGTTTACTTTTGCCCCTCCAATTCTTGGCCAGTCCGGTTTTGCCCCCTCTACTTCTCTGTTTCGATCAGCCGGCCCATGCTCCTTTCCCGGCCCAAGCTCCACTTCACGGCCCATCTCCTCTCGCCGGCCCATCCCCTTTCCCCTCTCTCCCGCGTCGCTGAAAGGCGGGGCCCGCCTGTCAGGACCTTCTTCCCGAGTCGGACTCGAGTCCGACCCGGGATCGGCCGCGCCGCCCTCTCCGACTCGGGCGCACACGCCTAGGCAGGCGAGGGCCTAGCCCACTCTTATCCGTGCGTCGTTGCTCCATGACTTCCCCCGCTTCTTTTTGCGCTTCGGCCGTAGCTCGAAACCCTAGCCAGCGCCTCGCCTTCGTAGCTCCGCCGCCGCCGCCGGTTCACGTCGTCGTCGTCGTCTCTCCCTCGCCGCGAAGTGCTCCAGGAGTTTCGCCTTGAAGTCCCGAAGGTCTCCATCGACTTCTTGCTCGGAAATTGGCCGCGCCCCTGCCTAAATCTCTTGTCGTCGCTTTTTGCAGCGCCGCCGACTGCCATCTCTCGTCGCCGGCCGCCGTCGAAGCTCCTCCGTCGCCGTGGTCTACCGGGGTGAGCTCGCTATCTCCCCCTCGTGCTCCCCGTCCAATCCGCGCTTATTTTGGTGGCTTCTAGCGCGAGCCTGGTGTTGCTCCGGCGAAGCGCCGCCGTGCGGGTGAGCCGCCGCCGCCGACTGTCGCCGTCGCCGGCAACTCCTCCCTCTGGATCAGCTCGGGACCGTCCGATCCAGATCTGGCGGCCCATGAGCGCCATTGCCCCAAGTCTAACGAAGAGATACCGGTCAACTTCGGCAACTTTGCAAAGAAGCCCTCCAAGTTTTGAAAATTAACCTGTCGTCCTAGCCAGTTCAAAAATAATTCAATTTAGGTCCTTTTTCTTTCGGTTTAGCCCCTGCAAGTTTTAAAATTGCGCCCGAGGTCCAAGTTTTACCTTTTTACATGAAAACCCTCGTATCTTAGTACTGTTTGATTTAATTCTAAAGCTACAGAACTCCGATTGACATGAAACTAGTTGGGTTGGATTAAGGACTAGCTAAGCTATGTTCTGCGAAGTTTTCGTGATTTTTGGACATTCTGACAGGAAGATAGGTGTTTCATTGGAGTGTTCAGAATCTGTCTTGAGTTCTGACATGGTTGTCTTAAATATTTAATATCTTGAGTTACAGATGTCCGATTGAGTTGATTCAAGTTGGGTTAGTTTCAAAATTTGGTAATCTACAATCTGACAATAGATCATTATTTTTGGATGTTCAGAATAAGAGTTATGCATGTTTCATTGTGATGCACTAAATCTGCCTTTGAAATCAGAAATTCTTATCTCTGTTGAATCTTTCTATGCATGCTTTTATCTATCACCGTCTGAACCTCATGTTTCTAACCATCAGATGGTGAACACCAGGTCTGGAAGTGGAGAGGATCCACCATCTGTGATTTGCCAGGGACGTGCCAACCCCAATTCCAATCCCCCGCCGAATCAAGCACCACCCGCCACAATTGACCAGATCCTTGCCACGGAGTCAGATCCTCCAAAACTTGGCTACTGCTATGGCAGGCATTCAAGCTCAGCTGAACAACAACAACAACAACAACAACAACAACAATCGGCCAAGGGACAAGCATCGGGAGTTCATGAGCCACAAGCCCCCTGCCTACTCCCATTCTTCAGATCCTCTTGACGGTGATGATTGGTTGAAGACCATTGAGAAGAAGCTGGATATGGCTCAATGTAATGACAGGGAGAAGGTCTTGTATGCTTCAGGCCGCTTGGAGGGATCAGCTTTAGATTGGTGGGATGCTTACCATGCTGCTCATGCCACCCCTAATGCTATCACCTGGCAGGAATTCAAGGATAGCTTCAGGAGTCATCATATCCCTGCAGGTGTCATGAAGCTGAAGAAGAAGGAGTTCCTCTCTCTCAAACAAGGGGGGATGTCAGTCAGTGAGTACAGGGACAAGTTCATTCAGTTGTCTCGTTACGCCCCAGATGAGGTGAAGGAGGATGAGCAGAAGCAGGAGCTATTCCTGTAAGGATTGATCACACTGCTACAGTATCAGCTCATGGCTCACACCTTCCCATCATTCCAGAAGTTGGTGGACAAGGCTATTGGCTTGGAGCACAAGCGTCGTGAGTTGGGGGAATAGAAGAGGAAATTCCTGGCCTCAGGACAGTCAAGCAGTAACACTCGCCCTCGTTTCTAGCAGCCTCAGCAGGGCGTGCCCGTTCGCTTTGGTGGGCAAGGCGGTAACTTTGGGCAGAGTCAGGGTCAGCGCTCAGCACCTCCACCCCAGCGACCAATCTTTCAGCAAAACCGCCAAACCACCCCAACTCAGACTCCAGTGAAGACCCTTACACCAGGCAGTGCTACTACACCTCGTACTTGCTACATATGTGGAGATCCGAGTCACTTTGCCAACAATTGTCCTAAGAGGAATGCGCAAACTCCGCAGCGCCAGAGTAGCAATGCACCTAGGCAGAATCCTCCTCAGCAGCACAACTGGAATGGAAACCAGATGCCCAGAGCAACAGAGTTCAGCAGAACCAGATACGTGGTAGGGTGAACCACGTTTCCCCGGAGACCGCGCAGGAGGCTCAGGACGTGGTGCTTGGTATGTTCCTTATCAACTCAGCCCCTGCATCAGTTTTATTTGATTCTGGAGCATCCCATTCTTTCATTACTACTCACTATGTAGCTAGCCATAACATACCCATGCACCCCACGAAGCGTGATATGATAGTCAGCTCCCCTGGAGGAATCTTGAAAGCCACTTTTATCTGACCTCGTGTTAATTTGAAAATAGTAGGGGTAGATTTTCCTGCTAATCTGATAGTCCTAAAATCTGAGGGGATTGATGTCATACTTGGAATGGGATGGTTGACTGCATTTGATGGTATAATTCAGTGTGCCAAGAGGTCAGTGTTGTTAACAAGCCCTCAAGGAGAAAAGGTTGAATTTGTTGCTACAGTACCCGCAGCGGCAGATGGTACGGTTAATCAGCTGAAGGGAGCACCGCTTGAGGACATCAGAGTGGTTTGTGATTTCCCAGATGTCTTCCCACATGATTTGCCACGTATGCCACCCGACCGAGAGATTGAGTTTCTTATTGAGCTTTTACCTGGTACTGCTCCTATTTCTAAAAGACCCAATAGAATGGTTGTTAATGAACTAGAAGAACTTAAGAAACAACTTAAAGAATTATTGGATAAGGGTTATATCCGTCCTAGTTCTTCACCTTGGGGAGCACCTGTTATTTTTGTTGGTAAGAAGGATGACACTCAGAGGTTGTGTGTGGATTATCGTTCTTTAAATGAGGTAACAATCAAGAACAAATATCCTTTGTCCAGAATTGAGGATTTATTTGATCAGTTGCGAGGAGCTAAGGTTTTCTCTAAGATATATTTGCGATCTGGCTACCATCAGTTGAGAATCAGGCGCTCAGATATTCTTAAAACAGCATTTACCACCAGGTATGGATTATATGAATATACAGTGATGTCTTTTAGATTGACAAATGCACCTGCCTACTTTATGTATCTAATGAATAAGGTGTTTATGGAGTTTTTGGATAAATTTGTGGTGGTATTCATTGATGATATTCTGGTTTACTCTAAGAATGAGGAGGAACATGAGGCACATTTGAGGTTAGTACTGCAGACTCTCAGGGAGAACCAGTTGTATGCCAAGTTTAGTAAATGTGAATTTTGGTCGAATCAAGTATCCTTTCTTGGTCATGTTGTTACTGGTGGAGGTACTATAGTGGATACCAGCAAAATCAAGGATGTGTTAGACTGGGAACCTCCAACTTCTGTGTCTGAGATCAGAAGCTTCCTGGGATTGGCTGGATATTACAGGAGATTCATTTAAGGCTTTTCTAAAATAGTGAAACCTGTTACATCACTATTAGAAAAAGGCAAGGAATTTGTTTGGTCAGAAGCTTGTCAGGCCAGCTTTGAAGAATTGAGAAGGAAGTTGACTACAGCCCCAGTGCTTGCTATGCCAGATATTCACAAGAATTTTGACATATATTGTGATGCTTCTCAAAAAGGACTTGGTTGTGTTCTTATGCTGGAAGGCAGAGTTATAGCTTATGCATCAAGGCAGTGAAGAAAACATGAGCTAAATTACCTACTCATGACTTGGAACTAGCAGCTGTTGTTCCTGCCTTGAAGATCTGGAGACACTATATCTTGGGTAACAGATGTGAGTTGTATATTGATCACAAAAGTCTTAAGTACATATTCACTTAGACGGTTCTGAATTTGAGGCAGAGAAGATGGTTGGAGTTGATCAAGGATTATGATCTGGGAATCAACGATCATCCAGGCAAGGCGAATGTGGTTACAGATGCATTGAGCAGGAAGTTGCAAGCTAATCTAGCGCTTGGTCGTCAGTTGCCAGCAGAGTTGTGTGCCGAGATGGAAAGGCTGAACTTGGGATTTCTTAATCAGGCAGAAAGTGTGACTATGGAGATTGAGTCTACACTTGAGCAGGAAATTCAAAAGGGTCAGCTTTCGGATGAGAAGATAAAGGAAATCAAGGAAACTATGTTAGCAGGAAAAGCTCCAGATTTCACCAAAGATGAGCAAGATACGATCTGGTTCCGAAAACGGATATGTGTACCTGAGATCGAGTCTCTTAGGGAGAAAATATAGAGAGAGGCTCATGATTCTGCATATTCGATCCATCCTGGAAGCACCAAGATGTACCAGGATCTGAAGGAAAGGTATTGGTGGTATGGATTGAAAAGGGATGTGGCTGCTTATGTGGCATTATGTGATGTCTGTCAGCGGGTTAAGGCTGAACATCAGAGACCGGCAGGTTTCCTGCAACCCCTCAAGGTACCTGAGTGGAAGTGGGAAGAGATTAGTATGGACTTTATAGTTGGTTTACCTCGTACTAGTGCTGGGTATGACTCTATATGGGTCATAGTGGATCGATTGACCAAGGTGGCTCATTTTATTCCAGTGAAAACTACTCATTCTAGTGCTAGGCTTGCAGAGTTATATATGTCTAGAATTGTTTGTCTGCATGGTGTGCCTAAGAAGATAGTTTCTGATAGTGGTACTCAGTTTACATCTAGATTCTGGCAAAAGTTGCATGAGTCCATGGATACAAAGTTAAATTTCAGTTCTGCTTATCACCCATAGACAGATGGTCAGACAGAGAGAACTAACCAGATTTTGGAGGATATGTTGAGAGCTTGTGCCTTGAAGCATGGAGGCAGTTGGGATAAGAGTCTTCCATATGCAGAGTTCTCATATAACAACAGTTATTAGGCAAGTTTGAAAATGGCTCCTTTCGAAGCCCTTTATGGTAGAAAATGTAGAACAACTTTGTATTGGAGTGAAACAGGTGCAGGTCAAGTGTTTGGGCCAGAAATTCTGCAGGAAGCTGAGAGACAAGTTCAGATCATTAGAGAGAACTTGAGAACTGCTCAGTCCAGGCAGAAGAGTTATGCAGACACAAGAAGAAGGGAATTAACCTTTGAGGTAGGTGATTATGTGTATTTGAAAGTTTCTCCTATTCGAGGGTTGAGAAGGTTTAAGGTAAAAGGCAAACTATCTCCTCGTTTTATTGGACCTTTCACAATTGTTGATAGGAAATGTGAGGTTGCTTACCAATTAGAATTACCATCCAGATTGTCAGATGTTCATGATGTTTTCCATATCTCTTAGTTGAAGAAGTATCTTCGAGTGCCTGAGGAAGAATTACCTTTGGATGAGTTGAATGTGCAAGATGATCTGACTTATATGGAATATCCAGCTAAGATTTTGGAAACTGCTGAGAGAGTTACTAGGAGTAAAGTGATTAAGATGTGTAAAGTTCAATGGAGTCATCATGGAGAAAGCGAGGCAACTTGGGAAAGAGAGGATGAGTTCATGGAGAGTTCCCTCAGATTTTCTCTAATCCATCCGAATCTCGAGGACGAGATTCTCTTTAAGGGGGGTAGGTTTGTAACACCCTAAAATTCATCACAATTAAATTGTAGAAATTTTTGAAATTTTCTAGAATTTATTAAGGTCTAAATAAATTTTCTGAGGTTTAATTGGAATTCTTGTGAATTAATTGAATTTAAATATCATATTAAATAATTTAGTCAAAATAAGTTGTTGACAAATTCATGTTGTTGCATTTGTCTTTTGCTTACTGTTAAATTAAGTTGGAATTTAAATTCTGTTTAAATTTGAATTTAATTTGAATTTGTTTGAGCCATAGAAAAGTTTTTCCTGTCGAGTTTACTTTTGCCCATGCAATTCTAGGCCAGTCCTGTGACGAACCGGATTCTCACCGACGAGAACCCGACTCCCTGTACCCTTGAGATAGTCCCAGGAATAGCAGCTATCTCGTACAGAACTCATCTCAGTCGAATATCACATCCATACAACGATAAAAGATTCATTACATGACTCATATAAAGACAAAGCGTCTGATACAAGCCCTCGGGGCTAAAACGACAATAAGAAACATCTGCGCAGCGGTAGCTAGAACAACTGGGACCACTCCTCCACAGGCATCCTTGAGCGTAGCGCGCTTCCTTCAGTCGTACCACCCATCCTGGTTGAACTCGTGGTCGGGGTCTTCACCTGAGAACCCAAGGTCTGTCCCCAAGGAAATGGGACAGGTCCACGTCACCAACCATAATATGATGCAAGCTTTAAAGTGGCCTAATCTAAGGTATAGAAATAATCAAGGTTTAAGCCATGGTTTTCTTATGCAAGCAGCAGCAATAGCCCAATTTCATCTCATCACCAACTCCTGCTCACACTCATACACACATCCACTCCCCAAAACCAACCATCAGCCTCACAGTTCCCATCGGGCTCGTCCTGCCACGGCAGGTTCCCGCAAATCATGATCCACCAACACCTTTCACTCACTAGTCGACTCGGTGAGCTCCCTCCCCACCTCGTCTCAACAGCCTCAGCTGGACCAATCTCTCATAACCCAACTCAAGGATGAGGTAAGAAAGCAGATTCCCATGCTAGCCGGGGCTTCTCAGAAATGGGTCGTCCATAACCATGGACACGGCTATACGTATAGTTTACACTCTGCAGAGGTGGCACTCCAGGAATCCATCCGGGCTGCAAGGCTAGTCCGCAACCAACCTGAGACGCAGCCCACAGCAAAGACCCTAAACAGTAACGGCGCCAATCCTGTCTCCCTGGGCTCGGGAAACATCCGATCTAACATCTGCCCCAGGGTCGTGAAACCTTCCCACCGGGGCCAGTCGGGGGCCGTGGTAAATCAGGGAGATTACGCCGCAACGAATCCCCCCTACACATATCAAACTCGATTCTCCTACAGTCTCGGCGCCGCACTAGAGTAGGCTTGCTGGAACCCTCCCCATACTGGGTAGATGGTGAGCACGGTAATTCCCAAGTCCAAAGTGGGGGCACGACTCGGTCCTTAATTGTTCGGTAAAGCGAGTATCTGCATCTCAAGCGATCCGCCGCAACGGTCCGCAATCGGCACCCATAACAGGTATTGCCGCCCAAACTCCTCAGGTACTCACCGAGTACCAACCCCAAGTAACCAGTAACCATGTACCCGCAACAGGTACCCCATAGGGACTGCCCGAGTGCAGCCCCTCAGCACCTCGATCAACGATCGAGTTGTTATTTACTCGCTTACACCGCCTAGCTGCACTACTCCTCCCAAACCACCCACAACTCACGCCAAGAGGATCAATCACAACCATCCCAACACATGCATAGCATAGCATATTTATAAAGTGAGTAGTAGGTAGCAAATTAACAGGATAATAACAAAGGCAGTGCAGGTTTATCATACGAGTAAAGTAAAGCGCTAGCATACTAGTTTGCATGTCTAATAGGTATTTCAAAGATGGTCGGGCGTGAACCTGGGCAAAGGTCTTTGTCCTCGTCAAAGCAGTTGTTGTAGTAGTCCGGCTCCTCCTGACTCTCCGGAGCTCCTAGGGTTGCGCGAAAATAAAATAAGACGCGACTACTAGCAAAGAAACACTAAAACAGCGACGAAAGAAGACTCAAATAACACCAAACTCTACACTAACGTGTAGGTCATGATTTTAGAAAAATATAGAAACTGGTTTCATATTTTTCTGAGCTACGGTTAATTTAATAATAATTTTCGAAGTTTAAATCATTTTCTGAAAATATTAAATAATTTCCGAAAAAGAAAACAGACAAATAATTAGCCTGCTGACGTCAGCATGACGTCATGCTGACGTCAGCAGTGGGGTCCGCCTAGGATGACGTCAGCAGTGGGCCCCATGTGTCAGTGACTCGCAGAGTATGACAGGTGGGTCCCATACGTCAGCGCTGTTAAAAGAAAAAGAAAAAGAATAAACGATGGCTGGGCTGGAATTGGTCCGAAAGCGATTGGGCCGGAAAAGTTCAAGGGGGTTAAACAGACTTGAACGCGAGCATTCGGCCCACGAAGGGCTGGCTGCTGGATCTGGCCTGGTGGACTGAGTCCACGGTGCGCCGTGAGACGGGTCCACGTGAGCCGGGTGCACGGGATCGATCTGTGGCCGACTCAGGATCTTCTGCGGGTGTGCGTGTGTGATGTTGGTGTGGTCCTACGTGTGGCATGGCCACGACGCGACACAGCGCACGCGCGGCGCGCTCTGGAACGCGCCGGCGGCGATGGCCGACGGCGGATCTCGCCGGAAAAGCCTTGGCTTGGGTCAAGGATGGCCGGGTTAGCATGACTAGGGTTCGGCGGTCACGGTCGGGGTGAAAAGGGGCTCGGTTAGGGTTTGGCTTGGGCTCCCGACGTGCGACGGCGGCGGCACGGGTGCTCCGGCGAGCCGGCTCCGTGGCGACGCACCGGCCAGGGCTTCTGACCGCGAGGACCGTGCACGTGCTCAGGTGCTGGGTGGTGCGTGTGTGAATGAGCGAGTTTGGCTCGCGCGCGCGCAGTTCAAGCCACGGGCTTGACTGCGCCGCGGCCATGGCGCTCGCGCGGCCCGAGCTCGCTCGGTGCGCGGCGACAGCATGGCGGCCAGGGTCATAGCTAAGGCGTCGGCGGTTACGAACGGCTGCAGCGGCTCGAGGGGTCCCTGCAGAAGATACACGGCTCGATGGCCGGTTCACAGAAGGCTAGCAAGCGGCGGCGGCGGCGAAGATCGGCCGGGATTAGGGAAGAAGGAAGGGGCTCCGTGGTTAGCTCACCTAGGGTTGGCAGGGGTACGCTGCAGCTCGGTGTAGTGCTCGTCGTGGTTTGGCGATGCTCGTGCGCTTCCTCTCGTCCCTGGTCCGGCTCCCCTTCAACGGCTCCACGAGCGGGGGCGATGGCTTCGGCGGCGGCGATGCGGGGAAGGCGCTCCGGCTCTTCTCCTTGCTCCTGCTCCCGCTCAATCTCTTCCCCACCACTCCTTGCACCTCACACCTACGCGAATTGGATCTGGAATACCCCCGAGGGGCGGCGCGGCTTGGGGAAGAAGACGGCCGGCGGTGGGTTAAATAGGGGGTAGGCGCTAGGGTTTCTTGGGCACGGACGGCGAGATTGGGTGGCTCGAGCGCACGCGGACACGCGGCGCAATCGCGTCGGGCCGCACAGCTCGGGTGGTTGGAGGTCACGGGCGGCGCGGCGCTCTGCTTTTCGCCGGGGCAGAGAGAGAAGAAGGGAGGAGGAAGAAAGGGGAATAGTGGCGCGGGCCCACGCATCAGCGAGAGGGGACAGGCGACGCGGCGCGGACGCGGAGAGGTGGGCTGACAGTCCGGGTCCACCTGCCAGAGAGAGAGAGAAGGGCGACGCGGCGGGGGTGAAAGACTGGGCCGAGCTGGGCCGAAAGGCCGAGCGGGCTGCTTGGGTTGCTGGCTCGGGAAAGAAGTTGAAGGTGATTAAATGGACTTGAGCTTCGGGAATTTGGCCCACGAACGGGAATAGGATTTGGAAATTAGATAAGTCAATTAGAGTTTGAATTCAAATCTAGAATTTGAATTCAAACCAACCAAAAATCCAAATAAATCCAAATCACACTATTTCATCCTTAGCACTTCAAATTGATTTTAAATTTGAATTTAAATTGCCTAAGAATTTAGGGAGCAAATAGAAGACACTCTTATATGTTTGTTTGCATGCACCCAATTCCACCAAAAATTTTTAAACTCGAATTTTTGCACTCAACAAATCCTATAGGAATTTTTGGGTTGTTACAGTCTCCCCCCTCACAAGAATCTCGTCCTCGAGATTTGTGATTACCTAAGGTTTAAACAAGTGGGGGTATTTCTCCTTCAGCACTGACTCTTTCTCCCAAGTGGCTTCCCTTTCTGAGTGATTGCTCCACTGTACTTTGCAAAACGGGATAGCTGTGCTTCTGGTCTCCTTGACTGCTCTGTCTAGTATCCTCTCTGGGTACTCCAGGTACTCCAAGGTGTCTTGTAGGTCTAATGCCTCTGTCTTGATCTCATGTTCTGGTACTCTCAGACACTTTCTCAGCTGAGATACATGGAACACTAGGTGTACTCCCGCTAGTTCCTCTGGTAGGTCTAGCTTGTAGGCTAGCTTTCCTACTCTCTCCAGTATCTGGTATGGTCCAACAAAACGGGGTGCTAGTTTCCCTTTCACTTGGAATCTCTTATGCCCTCTGAGGGGTGACACTTTCAGGTAGACGAAGTCTCCTACTTCGAACTCCAGATCTCGTCTCCTTTTATCTGCATAGCTCTTTTGTCGGCTCTGAGCTGCCTTCAGGTGCTCTCGGATCTTGGCCACATTTCCTTCTGCTTCTACAATCATGTCAGGCCCAAAGAATGTTCGTTCTCCCACCTCTGACCACATTAGAGGTGTTCTGCATTTTCTGCCATAAAGTGCCTCAAAGGGTGACATCTGTAGGCTGGCCTGGTAACTGTTGTTGTAGGAGAATTCTGCATAAGATAGACTCTTCTCCCAGTCTGTGCTGTATGCTAGAACACAAGCCCTTAACAAATCTTCGAGAACTTGGTTCACTCTTTCAGTCTGCCCATCTGTCTGAGGGTGGTAAGCTGTGCTATACTCCAAGGTTGTCCCGATGGCTTGATGTAGGCTTTGCCAGAATTGAGCTGTGAATTGGGGTCCTCTGTCTGACACAATGCTTTTTGGTGCCCCATGCAGCTTGAGAATGTTGTCTATGTATAGCTCTGCTAGTTTGCTTACTGAGTGTGTGCTTTTGACAGGTATAAAGTGAGCTACTTTCGTCAATCGATCAACTATGACCCAAATGGCATCATTCCCTTTCTGAGTGCGGGGTAGGCCAACCACAAAGCCCATGCTGATATCTTCCCACTTCCACATTGGAATTTCCAGTGGTTTCAGCAGTCCTGCTGGCCTTTGATGTTCTGCTTTGATTCTTCGACAAGAGTCGCACTTGGCTACATACTCTGCTATGTCCTCTCTCATTTTCTTCCACCAGAATTTATCCTTCAGATCCTGGTACATCTTGGTGCATCCTGGGTGTATCGAGTACTTGGACTCGTGAGCTTCTGAGAGAATTGTTCTCCTAATTTCCTTGTCCCGGGGTACACAAATGCGGTCTTTCAGCCATACTGTCCCTGCTTCATCAATCCGGAAGTCAGGCGCTACTCCTCGTTGAATATCTTCTTTCACTTCTTGGATTTCTGGACACTTCCTTTGAGCTTCTTTGATTCGGTCTTCTAGGTTGTACTCCACTCTCATTTCCTGGGGTTTTCCTTCTTCTACTAGCTCGAGTTTCAGCATGTACAACTCTTTCGCTAGTTCTGGCTGACTTCCTTCTATCATCAAGTTGTTGCAATAACTCTTTCGACTTAGGGCATCTTCCACGACATTAGCTTTGCCAGGATGGTAGTGTATCTCCAAATCATAATCTTTGATCAGTTCTAACCATCTTCTTTGCCTCATGTTCAGTTCGGATTGGGTGAAGAAATACTTCAAACTCTTGTGATCTGTGTAGATATCGCACTTGTTGCCAATCAGATAGTGCCTCCAGATCTTCAAGGCATGTACCACTGCTGCCAGTTCTAAATCATGTGTGGGGTAGTTTTCCTCATGTTTCCTCAGCTGCCTTGATGCATAGGCAACAACCTTGCCCTCTTGCATCAGGACACATCCCAAACCTTGTCTTGAAGCATCGCAGTAGACTACGAAATCTTTGCGAATATCTGGCAGGGTCAATACTGGAGTTGTTGTGAGTTTGTGCTTGAGTTCTTGGAAACTGCTTTCACATTTGTCCGTCCACTCGAATGGGACATTGTTCTTGAGTAGTTCGGTCATTGGCTTGGCAATCTTGGAGAAGTTCTCAATGAATCTTCTATAGTATCCTGCCAATCCCAGAAAGCTCCGGATCTCCGTGACACTCTTCGGTTGCTTCCAATCTGCTACTGCCTCAATCTTTTCTGGGTCGACTGCTACGCCCTCAGCTGTCAACACATGACCCAAAAAGGCTACTTTCTCCAACCAAAATTCACATTTGCTGAACTTCCCATAGAGTTGATGCTGCCTCAGCCTCTCTAGTACAATCCTCAGATGCTTCTCATGTTCTTCGACTGTTTCTGAGTAAACTAGTATGTCGTCAATGAACACCACTACGAACTTGTCTAGTTCCTCCATGAATACCATGTTCATCATGTTCATGAAGTAAGCAGGTGCGTTGGTCAAACCAAAGGACACAACGGTGAACTCGTACTGCCCGTACCGAGTCACAAAAGCTGTCTTGGGAATGTCTCCTTCTCTAATCTTCATCTGGTGGTATCCCGATCTCAGATCAATCTTACTGAAGTATTTGGCTTTCTTCAACTGATCTAACAAATCATCAATTCGAGGTAATGGGTACTTGTTCTTGATCGTCACTGCGTTCAAGGATCGATAGTCCACGCACATGCGCATTGATCCATCTTTCTTCTTCACAAACAGTACTGGCGATCCCCATGGGGATGCACTTGGTCGAATCACACCGCTTTCGAGCATCTCCTTCAGCTGCTTCTTGAGTTCTTCCAGCTCTTCCACTGACATTCTGTACGGTCTCTTAGCAATAGGCCCTGTGCCTGGTTGCAGTTCGATTATGAACTCTACGTCTCGGTCTGGTGGTAGTCCTGGTAGTTCCTCGGGAAACACATCAGGATATTCACACACAACAGGTACTTCTTCAATCGTCATTTTCTCGATAGAGTATACCAACTGCCTTAGAATACATGTTCTAGATTTCTTCCCTGTTCTTCTTTGTGGCTCTGCTGTTACTTTGACTCCGCTAGGGTGTGTCAACTCAACTGTTCTGAGTGAGCAACTGATTATTCCTTTGTGCTCTGTAAGCCAATCCATTCCTAGTATCACGTCAATTCCATCCGATTCCAGGACTGTCAAGTTTCCTTCGAACTCCTGGCCTCCTATCATCAGTCTAACTGCGGGGCACTCTAAAGTGCACCTAAGCTCTCCTAAGGGAGATGTAGTGACTATAGGTCTAGCTTGAGGTATTGTCGGGGGTGACTGCTCTCTCACAAACTTTGTCGAGATATAAGATCCAGTTGCTCCAGAGTCAAACAATATCAAAGCTGGAATGCCATTTACTAAAAACTCACCGAGCACAACGTCGGGAGCGTCCTCTGCTTCTTCCTTTGTCAAGTGGTTGAGGCGTCCTCTCTGCACTGAAGTTGGCTGCCTGTCTTGTCCTCCAGGTGCCGGTGCCTTGGCTGGGGTTTGTTTGTTCTTCTTTTCTGGACAGTCAAAGGACTTGTGACCGGGCTTCCCACAAGCAAAACAGACCACTGTGGTCCCTCCACCAATTCTGGGTGTGTTGTTCGGCTTCCAGTTGGGGTTTCCCTGACTTGTGTAGCTGTTGTTTCTGTTACCAAAGCTGTTGTAGTTGTTACCTCTGCTGCCAAAACTGTTGCTGTTACTGCCTCGGTTACCCTGGTAGCTGTTTCTGTTAAACCCTGAGCTTCCTTGGTTGTTGCTCTGCTGAAAGCTTCCCCTGAGCATGTTGCTCTGGCCACTCCTTGGCCTCTGACTTAGCCGGTGGTTGTGCAACTGTTCAGCCTTTCTTTTCTTCTCTCGCCAGGTATCTTCAAGACCCACTCTTTCCTTCTCAACTGCGATAGCCCTGTCAATCAGCTCTCTTAGTGACCTGTGTGAACTCGCTGCGAGTGCTATCCTCAGACCTCTGTGCAAACCACGCTGGAACCAAAACTGCTTCTTCTTCTCAGTGTTGACGTCTTCAGGAGTGTACCTTGACATCTTAGCAAAGTGTCGAGCGTACTCAGCTACAGACAAACTTCCTTGGGTCATTGTCCTGAATTCCATTGCTTTATGCACCATGACTTGTTCTGGGATGTGGAACTCCTTGAAAGCTTCACAAAACTCTTGCCAGGTGATCTGAGCTGGGTTTGCGTGAGAGTCACAATAGCTCTCCCACCACGCTTTTGCTGCTCCTTCAAGTTGGTGCGCCGCAAGGGCCACACATTCCTCTTCAGTGTAGTCTGTCAGGTCCAGCTTCGTCTCGATGGTACGCAACCAGTCGTGTGCATCGAGTGGTTCGTCCGAGTAGTCGAAGGTGGGTGCTTTCAGTCTGATGAATCTTTCAATCTTCCTTTGTAGGTCTTCCTCACGGTGTCCCTGACGGTTCTGGTTCTGATTTCCCTGCATCTGTTGCATAGCTTGCATCATCTGTGTATTGGCCTGTGCCATCTGCTGCATCAGCTGGGTTTGAGTAGTCATTACTTCTGCCAAGTTAGGCGGTGGCGGTGGTTGCTGGTTGTTCTGCTGGTTCTGCTGAGGTTCCACTGCTGGTTCTTCCATTTCCACTTCTTGTTCTTCTCCTGGTGCGTTGTTCTCGGGCTGGAGCACGCCTGCTGCGCGTCCACGACCCCTGCCTCTAACTACAACTGCTGCTCTTCAGCGACCACGACCTCTGACACGTCCTCTGCCTCTAACTGCCATTGCTACCTCTTCTTGCTCAGCTTCCTCAAAACGTGCAAGCAGTCGGTTGGATCTTCGGATCGACATCTCGCTGTATATTTCATAAAGCAGATTTAGTGGCGGTTGGTAATGGTTAGGTTAGCGTAACTAGAGTAGGAGCTGCACACATGAAATAGACTCAACACTAAAGTACACTCAAGATGAACAACAATAAAACTGTAAGAACAGCCAAAAAGATCGATCAATCATTACAGCATTACACCCTAGACATGAGCACTATCCCGAGGCCAACTCCTGGAACCTTGAGGATTAGTACATCTAAGCGAATGCTACATCGTGGCTGAGCCAAAAGGTGGTCATGATCTTCTAAGTCTAAACATCTACTCATGAAGATAGATACAACTCTCATCATCTGCTGACATCTGCTGATACTGCCTACTTCATCTGTCTCATGCTGCTGAAAGTGCTTGTGAGGCGCGCTGCCAACCTCACAGCCTCATTCTTTGTCTGCTGCTTGATCACTGCCTGTTGTCTCGGCGGGTGTCCGTGAGGTGCGCTGCCAACCTCACTATGTCCATCTCAGGTTCTGTCAACTGCTTCTCCAAGTGTGCCAGTTCTTGTCTCAGTCTTGTCATCTCGGGAGTAAGGGTTCGAGCCTCAGGTGGTGGTGTCGGCTCAACTCGGCTTGGTGAAACTCTGTAGTTCTCTGTCCTGGGTTCAACTCTGCGTTCTTCTGGTAGTCCTTGGTTCACTGTGATCATTTTTGCTACCCTCTTCCTGTCTGACCTTACCCAACTACTAAGGGTCCTTCGAGCTTTATCCTTTGCCATAATCTGTTGAAGACTCAGGTACTTCATCAGCTGGTAGTTTCGTCCACTCTTCTCCTTGTAGCTATCCACCTCTTCCTGGAGTTCTGAGTTGAGACTGTCCAACCAGTACACTTCTTCCTTCAGACCTTCTATCTCTTCTTCCTTGGCTGCTAGTTCCTTGTCTTTTTCTGTGAGCTGATCTTCCAGGCGGACATCTCGAGCATGGTGAGTTGCTCGGATCAGTCCTGCCAGCTGCCTGTTGTTTCGAGCTTCGTGGTCCAAGATTCTGACTTCCCTTGTTTTAGCTCTGAGTTGCTCCTCAAGTAAGGCGATTCTGTTGTCCTTCTCCATCAGCTGGAGGTCTTGCTTCCACACCCTCTCTTTCAGCTTGGCGACTTTCTCTTCTAGGCCATTGTTCAAGTACTCCTGCTCAATCATGCACTGAACTGAGGTCCGCAGAGTCACGTTCCGCTCTCGGTCTGCTGCGTGAGCCTGCAAGCTGACTGCGTCTCTGTCCGTCGGATCTTCAAGAGCTCGCGGTAGGTACCGGAAACGAGTGTGGCTGAGCTGACTCTGGTACACAAGTGTGGCAAGTCGGAGTATCCTCATAGCTATAGTCTGCACTGCCCGACTGAAAGTGCTCTCGCTGGTAGCTGCTCGTAGCATCAGTGACCTTGGTCGTCCAGGGATATTGGGTACTACCATCTGCAACCGGGTGTGCACTCCCTCACCAGGTCCGTAGGTCCATCCCTCGTAGAAGACGTTGTCCACATCTATCCCCACTGTACGCAGCACCTCCCTCAGTAGCACTGCCAAACCTCCACAGTCTGCTCCTGTGGTCCTAATCTCCCGTCGTTCATCTGCTGATCTTCCTTCCATCTGCCAGACAGTTAGTGGGTTGTTAGTAAGTTAGCAAGTTAGTAAGGTAAGGTAAGGGTAAAAGTTTTGTAAATAGATGAGACATACTTATATATAGTTTTCAAATAGTCCAAGGGGTTTCATATAAAATAGAGGACTCAGTTAGAGCTTCTGTCCTAAGTTTCCGTTCTATGGGTTACGCGCTACGGTCAAGTATGGCTCTGATACCAACTGTGACGAACCGAATTCTCACCGACGAGAACCCGACTCCCTGTACCCTTGAGATAGTCCCAGGAATAGCAGCTATCTCGTACAGAACTCATCTCAGTCGAATATCACATCCATACAACGATAAAAGATTCATTACATGACTCATATAAAGACAAAGCGTCTGATACAAGCCCTCGGGGCTAAAACGACAATAAGAAACATCTGCGCAGCGGTAGCTAGAACAACTGGGACCACTCCTCCACAGGCATCCTTGAGCGTAGCGCGCTTCCTTCAGTCGTACCACCCATCCTGGTTGAACTCGTGGTCGGGGTCTTCACCTGAGAACCCAAGGTCTGTCCCCAAGGAAATGGGACAGGTCCACGTCACCAACCATAATATGATGCAAGCTTTAAAGTGGCCTAATCTAAGGTATAGAAATAATCAAGGTTTAAGCCATGGTTTTCTTATGCAAGCAGCAGCAATAGCCCAATTTCATCTCATCACCAACTCCTGCTCACACTCATACACACATCCACTCCCCAAAACCAACCATCAGCCTCACAGTTCCCATCGGGCTCGTCCTGCCACGGCAGGTTCCCGCAAATCATGATCCACCAACACCTTTCACTCACTAGTCGACTCGGTGAGCTCCCTCCCCACCTCGTCTCAACAGCCTCAGCTGGACCAATCTCTCATAACCCAACTCAAGGATGAGGTAAGAAAGCAGATTCCCATGCTAGCCGGGGCTTCTCAGAAATGGGTCGTCCGTAACCGTGGACACGGCTATACGTATAGTTTACACTCTGCAGAGGTGGCACTCCAGGAATCCATCCGGGCTGCAAGGCTAGTCCGCAACCAACCTGAGACGCAGCCCACAGCAAAGACCCTAAACAGTAACGGCGCCAATCCTGTCTCCCTGGGCTCGGGAAACATCCGATCTAACATCTGCCCCAGGGTCGTGAAACCTTCCCACCGGGGCCAGTCGGGGACCGTGGTAAATCAGGGAGATTACGCCGCAACGAATCCCCCCTACACATATCAAACTCGATTCTCCTACAGTCTCGGCGCCGCACTAGAGTAGGCTTGCTGGAACCCTCCCCATACTGGGTAGATGGTGAGCACGGTAATTCCCAAGTCCAAAGTGGGGGCACGACTCGGTCCTTAATTGTTCGGTAAAGCGAGTATCTGCATCTCAAGCGATCCGCCGCAACGGTCCGCAATCGGCACCCATAACAGGTATTGCCGCCCAAACTCCTCAGGTACTCACCGAGTACCAACCCCAAGTAACCAGTAACCATGTACCCGCAACAGGTACCCCATAGGGACTGCCCGAGTGCAGCCCCTCAGCACCTCGATCAACGATCGAGTTGTTATTTACTCGCTTACACCGCCTAGCTGCACTACTCCTCCCAAACCACCCACAACTCACGCCAAGAGGATCAATCACAACCATCCCAACACATGCATAGCATAGCATATTTATAAAGTGAGTAGTAGGTAGCAAGGTAACAGGATAATAACAAAGGCAGTGCAGGTTTATCATACGAGTAAAGTAAAGCGCTAGCATACTAGTTTGCATGTCTAATAGGTATTTCAAAGATGGTCGGGCATGAACCTGGGCAAAGGTCTTCGTCCTCGTCAAAGCAGTTGTTGTAGTAGTCCGGCTCCTCCTGACTCTCCGGAGCTCCTAGGGTTGCGCGAAAATAAAATAAGACGCGACTACTAGCAAAGAAACACTAAAACAGCGACGAAAGAAGACTCAAATAACACCAAACTCTACACTAACGCGTAGGTCATGATTTTAGAAAAATATAGAAACTGGTTTCATTTTTTTCTGAGCTACGGTTAATTTAATAATAATTTTCGAAGTTTAAATCATTTTCTGAAAATATTAAATAATTTCCGAAAAAGAAAACAGACAAATAATTAGCCTGCTGACGTCAGCATGACGTCATGCTGACGTCAGCAGTGGGGTCCGCCTAGGATGACGTCAGCAGTGGGCCCCATGTGTCAGTGACTCGCAGAGTATGACAGGTGGGTCCCATACGTCAGCGCTGTTAAAAGAAAAAGAAAAAGAATAAACGATGGCTGGGCTGGAATTGGGCCGAAAGCGATTGGGCCGGAAAAGTTCAAGGGGGTTAAACAGACTTGAACGCGAGCATTCGGCCCACGAAGGGCTGGCTGCTGGATCTGGCCTGGTGGACTGAGTCCACGGTGCGCCGTGAGACGGGTCCACGTGAGCCGGGTGCACGGGATCGATCTGTGGCCGACTCAGGATCTTCTGCGGGTGTGCGTGTGTGATGCTGGTGTGGTCCTGCGTGTGGCATGGCCACGACGCGACACAGCGCGCGCGCGGCGCGCTCTGGAACGCGCCGGCGGCGATGGCCGACGGCGGATCTCGCCGGAAAAGCCTTGGCTTGGGTCAAGGATGGCCGGGTTAGCATGACTAGGGTTCGGCAGTCACGGTCGGGGTGAAAAGGGGCTCGGTTAGGGTTTGGCTTGGGCTCCCGACGTGCGACGGCGGCGGCACGGGTGCTCCGGCGAGCCGGCTCCGTGGCGACGCACCGGCCAGGGCTTCTGACCGCGAGGACCGTGCACGTGCTCAGGTGCTGGGTGGTGCGTGTGTGCGTGAGCGAGTTTGGCTCGCGCGCGCGCAGTTCAAGCCACGGGCTTGACTGCGCCGCGGCCATGGCGCTCGCGCGGCCCGAGCTCGCTCGGTGCGCGGCGACAGCATGGCGGCCAGGGTCATAGCTAAGGCGTCTGTTGACACCAAAAATTAGCACCAGGAAGAGGCTGACATGTGGGCCGGATTTGGTGGAAGGATGCCATTCGGCTAAAGGGCTTTCTCTGAAGCATTCGGCAAAGATGCTCTGCGGTCGGGAACGCGTCGCCATTCGGCTAAGGGGTTTTCTCTGAAGCGTTCGGCAGAGATACTCTGCGGTCGGGAATGCGTCATCATTCGGCAGAGGCATTGTTCCGCAGGCGAAGAGTGGTAGCGTTCGGGAAGACATGATGACGTGGATCAATATAAGGAAAAGGCCGGTTCGAACAAGGAACGCAATATGGGCACGAAGATCCGTCATCTATTTTTAGAAACAAGTGTTATAGTCGTATCCGACTAGGAGTTGTATCAAGACCTGGGTATAAATATAAACCCATGGCAATTGTAAATCATACAATGAATCATACAACAAACCGGCCCCGTGCCAATATCGAGTCCTTTAGTCGAGTCGTCGAGTTCTTCGAGAGGAGTCATCGATCCGTCGACCTCCGTAAGTACCGGCAACCTTGTATCATGCTTAGTATCATGCGGTGGATTTAAGCTTTGATGCAAGTAGTCTTGTTACCATGCTTAGTATCATCCGGTGGATTTAAGTTGTGGTCTCAAGAAGGTTCCTCTGTTAGGTCATGAGCCATGCGGTGGGCTAAGATCTAGTATGGACCAAGTTATCGGCTCTGTTAGATTTCGGCAAGATCTAACAGATTCATTAAGTTACCCCGTGTTGCTTCGTTTTTACTATGTGCTTAATTCATGCAACACTCCTTTGCCCAATCTAGATCGGCTAGAATCGGCTTTGCTTCACGATGTGACGACTTATCCCCTCATAGCCGAGTCCGAAACCGATCTAGGTTGCCACGTGTCGCGGGTTCGAGCTTGTCGGTATCGTGTAGATCTTGACAGAACCGGGTATCATGCGGTAGATGCAAGTTTTTGGGTCGTCTTAGAGCTAATCATCCGGTGGATTAGATTTCGATTCGATCTGATAGATTTATCTTTACCGATTAGGCTTGTTCCTTCGCCATGGACCCCGATTCGGCTAAATAGCCGCATTCGGTAGTTGCTCTCACGAGTGAACGTGTGTTCGTGGGTTTGCATTGGACAATGAATGCTTTTAGCCTTTCACGATTAGATTGTATCATGCGGTGGATTGATCTAATCTGATTGGTGGTGTGGCCTCAAACGAGTTGTATCATGCGGTGGATTAACTTGTTTGTTACCATGCTTGACGGGTGCTGCTTTCGGCCTATGCATTCTTGTTCCAATGTAAATTCATGACTGCGTTGTGGGTTCATAATTAAACATTGAATGCTTTTAGCTTCTCACGGTTAGATTGTATCATGCGGTGGATTAATCTAATCTGATTAGTGGTGTGGTCTCAAACAAGTCGTATCATGCGGTGGATTAATTTGTTTTGTTATCATGCTTGACGGGTGCTGCTTTCGGCCTATGCATTCCTTGTTTACTGCGAATTTATGATCATGTTTCACCCTTTTATTTATTTATC
Source organism: Echinochloa phyllopogon (assembly GCA_033239725.1). NCBI lineage: Eukaryota > Viridiplantae > Streptophyta > Magnoliopsida > Poales > Poaceae > Echinochloa > Echinochloa phyllopogon. Next base: position 11,595,341 of record BTCW01000015.1, on the reverse strand, counting down.
ATGCTCTGTTTCTTGTTAATCGGCTATGAGTATGTGTTACAATGTTCATTCGGTTGAAAGCCGATCTTTCGTCATGCTTACGTCACGCATTCGGCAGTGCGTTCCTTGCGTGCCTTGCCGATTGCCGAATGAGGCTTTAACTGCCGACAGATAGCTTCTCTGTAGCTATTTGTCGTTCGAAACTGGCTCCATAGCCGCAAATATGGAACTGTCTGGTCTCACCCGACACGTTCCAGGTTTTGATCTAAACTTTTTGTCCCTTTGTTAGTTTTCAGGCAAACTGACTGGCACGCTTCCGGATTCAAAAGCCCGGGTCACGTGTGAAGCCAGCTAATTCGGCTTGCTGTGTGCTTGGCGTGAGGTGCGGATTTTACGTCAACACACTTTTTGGCACGCCTGGTGGGACACACACAAGTTTTCAAGATGCCTGAGTTGAGCGACATCATGGATGTCACTTTGGAAGAGTTGTCTGAAGAGCATCAACAGATGGTAAAGGCTGCTGCTGGCCAATTCATTAACAAATGTTTACTGTCTTTCGCCAAGAACAGGAGTGGTGCACCGTTTCTCAAATCCGACTTGCCAAGAGTTCTCCTTCCTGGGCAGTCTGATTTTACTGAAGAAGAAGAGAGGGAGAGATTCTCGAGCTTGTTATACAAAGCTTTGGGAGAAGCAATGACCAATCACAATGCTGCGTTCTTGAACAGTTTTCGGCATATAATGGTAAGCATTTTTGGTCAGCATGTGGATAAACCCTTCGAGCAAATACATGGGCAATTGGGTGGTCCGACGTACTTCAATGTTCAAGCACCAGTTCAGAAACTACATGGTAAAGGAAATGCTGATGAAACTGGAGGTTCTGGTGCTAAAGATACAAATGGACAACCGATTCGGCAAGATCCTCAGCCTGCACTGCCGAAAACTCGCACATACGGTGATATGGCATTCGGCACCATAGGGAATCCGCCTTCTTCTGCTTACAAGATATCTCCCTTGAACAACAGACTGCAGAGGGATTTATATGGAAACAGATATTCAGAGTTTATGGATTACAATGCTATCGACGCTCTCCCGAATCCTGGGTATGTTGGTACTGCAGGCATGCTTGCTGGAAGACCAGGGAATCAAGATACCAGTATTGACCTCATGGTACAAAAAATGACCGATGTATTACAAAATCAATTCGGTCTGAAGCCTAAAAATCAGGGGTACATGTACTCGTCTCCTTTCCCGGAATGGTACCAAAGGGTATCATTGCCGAATAGAGTCAAGGTGCCTACAGAGTTTACTAAATTCTCAGGACAAGATGATACTAGCACTGTGGAACATATAGCTCGATATTTGATGCAGCTTGGAGAAGCTTCGGCAGATGAGGCCTTTAGAATCAGATACTTTCCTTTGTCATTAACAGGTCCAGCTTTTACATGGTTTGCTTCTTTGCCTGCTCAGTCGATTTGTACTTGGAAAGACCTGGAGCAGAAATTCCATGCTCATTACTACATTGGCAGTACCGAGAAAAAGTTGGTTGATTTGACCAGCTTGAGACAGAGGAATAATGAAACACCTACGGAGTTCCTCAGGAGATTTAGGGAAACAAAGAGCATGTGCTTTTCTCTGAACATACCTGATGACCAGCTGGCTGGTATGGCTGTAGCTGGCATGCTGCCTGCCATTCGGGAAAAGCTATTCGGGATGGAGTTTGATGATCTGGGCCAGTTGTCGCACAGATTGGCCTTGATGAGTAACCAGGCATATGGTTTCAAGAAAGATGCCAGATTTGCTAAAAATAATGATGTAGCTGACATCTATAACCAATTCCTTGAAAGAGCAGATCAAGAAGATGGGTATGAAGATAGCGAGGAGATAGCCGCAGCAGAGATAGTGTGGAGCAAAGAACCAGTTACAATGACTCAAAGATGGATCAAACAGGTGAAGGGAACGTATGATTTTGATGTGACTAAGGCGGACAAATTGTTTGAGTTCCTGGTGAAAGAAGGCCGAATCAAATTGCCGGAGGGGCATTCTATGCTTCGGCCTGATGGAGTGAAAGATAAGAGGTACTGTGGGTTTCATGATAGAAATTCTCATTCCATTAATGAATGCAGAGTCTTTAGGATGAAGATTCAGAAAGCTATCCAGGGAGGACATCTGAAATTCGACAACAAGATGAAACTGGACAGTAACCCTTTCCCTCAGAATATGATCGGGTTCTCGGTTAATATGGTGAATGCTGTTCCATCTGGAGAAAAGGGAAGATTGAAAGTTTTAACCTCAAAGAAGGCAAGACAGGATGGTTCAGTTGATCCCACTCGGCAGATCACAATTGAACAGATTCGCCAGAAAGATCTTCGGTTCCCGAATAGCCGATTTGAAGTGGGAGAATCCTTTAAACCTAGAGTTACTACACGTATTCTCCTCAACAAATGGCAGCGTCAGCAAGAAAAGGAGCGTTTTCAAAGGCGTGAATACGAGGAGGAGAAAAGAAGGCGCGAAGAAGAAAGGTTTGAGGAAGAACAAGAAGAGTATGCTCGAGAGCAGGAACGTGCGCATTGGGGATGTACATTCTTCAGACACTGTTGGAACGAAGGTTTGAAGCTTCCCACATGGAATAGTTGTCCTGAATGCAATAATAGGTATGATGAATATAGGCAGGGAACTGTCAATCGCCGATCTGTCCATGAAAGAATTGGCAGGGTGCATCCTAGTGATGATCGGCGTTTTAATGATCAACCAAGAAAGAGACATGCTGATTACAAGTGGGTTGATCGTGAAGAAGAAGAAGATCATACTTATGTTTGGCAAGAAGGACAATGGTGCCCACCTGGTTTGAGGAAGAGCCAGAAGAGAAGAGTACAGCGCCTGAGGAATCGGGAATTGAAGCAAGCAAAGGTCAAGGTGAAATCAATATGGCTCCCAAAAGACAGGCCTGACGAACATGGTCATTCGGCTCCTACATGTATGGTATGTTTTCTGCCGAATGAATTCATGGCTCCAGCTAACCAAATTGTACAGGAAGAGATATTGCCCGATATAGATGATGCCGAACGATTTGGGTTAATGGCACAATTGATGTTGAACAAACAAGCTGTTTTTGAGAAACCAGCCCAGAATCGGCACATGAAGCCACTGTACTTGAAGGGATATGTTAATGGCAAACCATTGACCAAGATGTTTGTTGATGGAGGAGCTGCTGTCAATGTAATGCCATATACCACATTCAGGAAGCTTGGTATGGGCCCTAGAGATTTGACACCAACGAGCATAATTCTAAATGATTTTGCTGGAAATCCTTCGGACACCAAGGGATGCGTGCACGTTGATGTGATGATTGGGTCCAAGACTCTGCTTACGACTTTCTTTGTCATTGAGGGCAAAGGGGCATATAGCTTGCTGCTTGGAAGAGATTGGATTCATGCAAATTGTTGTGTTCCATCTACTATGCATCAACAGCTTATTCAGTGGATAGATGATGAGGTGGAGATTGTCCAAGCAGATGATTCAATAAGCGTGGCAAATATGGAACCAGCTTTCTGGGAATATCAAGGCATAGATTGTTTCTCAGGCAAAGACTGGGGAGAAGGTCCTGTGGCACCAGCCAGCGGTGATCAGCAGCCGATCGAAGCAGTCGGCTCTCATAGTAATTTTTGATGGAAAATCCAATTGATGGAACTGATGGAAAATTAGGACGTGGATTTGTGTCGGCCGATAAATTGGAAGAAGTGGACATTGGAGATGGTGACAAGCCAAGGCCGACATTTATCAGTGCTAACTTGGATTCGGTTTTCAAAGAAAAGTTGGTGACATTGTTAAAAGAATACAAGGACTGCTTCGCTTGGGATTATTCGGAGATGCCCGGTCTAGACCGTTCTATTGTTGAGCATCGGTTGCCAATCAAACCTGGTTACAGGCCTTACAAGCAACCACCCCGAAAAATCTACAAGGAAGAAGTGTTGGCCGATGTGAAAAAGGAGATTGAAAGATTACTAGATGCAAATTTCATTCGGCCATGTAAATACGCGGATTGGATCTCTAATATCGTTCCTGTCTATAAGAAAAATGGAAAAATGAGGGTTTGCATAGATTTTAGAGATCTAAACAAGGCTACACCCATGGATGGATATCCAATGCCTATTGCTGATTCGTTGGTTGATGCTGCTACTGGATACAAAGTGCTCAGTTTCATGGATGGTAATGCAGGATACAATCAGATTTTTATGGCATTGGAAGATATAGTAAAGACAGCTTTCAGGTGTCCTGGACACATAGGGTTGTTTGAATGGGTTGTCATGACCTTTGGATTGAAAAATGCTGGTGCAACTTATCAAAGGGCTATGAATTATATTTTTCATGAGTTGATCGGCAAGATTGTGGAAATATATATTGATGATGTGGTGATCAAGTCATTGGATCATGAGTCTCATTTGGCCGACATAAGGAAAACTCTAGAATGCACCAGGAAACATGGGCTTAAGATGAACCCGAACAAGTGTGCTTTTGGAGTTTCGGCTGGAGAGTTTCTGGGATTTTTGATACATGAAGGAGGAATAGGAGTTGGTAAGAAAAGCATGAAGGCAATTGATGAAATTGTTCCTCCAACTAATCTTAAAGAGTTACAATCGCTGCTTGGCAAGATAAATTTTGTGAGAAGGTTCATATCAAACTTGTCACAAAAGGTGTTGCCCTTTTCCTCACTGTTGAAAATAAAAAAGGATCAAAAGTTTATATGGGGTGACGAACAACAGAAGGCTTTTGATGAAATAAAGGAGTACATGAAGAAGCCACCAGTATTGGTGCCTCCACAATTGAACAAGCCTTTCAAGTTGTACGTGGCGGCCGATGCCCAAACTATTGGATCGGCCCTCATTCAAGAATTTGAAGGGAAGGAAAGAGTAGTTGCATACCTTAGCCGAAAGTTACTAGATCCGGAGACAAGGTATTCGGCTATAGAGAAGCTTTGCTTATGTGTTTACTACTCCTGTACAAAATTTCGGCACTACTTACTACATGCCGAATGCATTGTGTATTCAAAGTTTGATGTGATAAAACACATGTTGTCTATGCCAATTTTGAACGGAAGGATTGGCAAATGGATTTTAGCTTTGTCTGAATTTGAGTTAAGGTTTGAATCGGCAAAGGCTGTTAAGGGACAGATTATTGCCGACTTCATTACTGAACATCATGATACATCGATAAATTTGCTTAACATTGTTCCTTGGGTGTTATTCTTCGATGGATCTTCATGCAACAAAGGTGGTGGAGCAGGTATCTTATTAATTTCACCCAAAGGAGAAACATTTGAGTTTGCTATTCCCATTCAATCTGCTGTTACTAACAATCAGGCTGAGTATGAGGCATTGCTCAAAGGGCTCCAATATTTGAAAGAAGCAAAGGCCATTGCAGTTGAAATTTTTGGAGATTCAGAATTGGTCATAAAACAATTGAATGGTGAATATGAGTGCAAAAGTGATACCTTGAGGAATTACTATGAAGAATGTAAAGAAATATTGAAGAGCTTTCGGTCAGTAATTCTACAACACATTCCTAGAGGGGATAATGGAGAGGCAAATAGATTGGCCCAAAATGCATCAGGTTATAGAGAGCTTCAGGAAGTGTTTGCTAATGATGTATATGCTTTCGGGAGTAATCTGGCAGGAGATGATTGGAGGAAAGAAATTGCCGATTATTTGGAGAATCCATCCCAGAAAGTTTCTAGAAAGCTCAGATATAAAGCTTTAAAGTTTGTTCTTCTTGATGATAATTTGTATTATAAATCCTTGGATGGGGTGCTGTTACATTGCTTAAATCATGAAGAAGCAAAAAGGCTGATGAGTGAAGTACATGATGGGTTATGTGGAGCACATCAATCGGCCTACCGAATGAAGTGGGTTATTAGAAGAACTGGATATTACTGGCCGACAATGTTGGAAGATTGTTTTGAATATTATAAGGGATGTCAAGACTGTCAGAAATTTGGAAACATTCAGAGAGTTCCGGCATCAGCTTTGAATCCCATTATCAAGCCATGGCCATTCAGAGGATGGGGAATAGATTTGATTGGCCAAATAAATCCTCCATCTAGCAAGGGGCATAAGTTTGTGCTTTTGGCAACCGATTATTTTACCAAGTGGGTTGAGGCAATTCCATTAAAGAAGGTGACGTCGGAGAATATGGTTGAATTTGTTAAAGAACATATCATTTACAGATTTGGGATTCCTCAAACAATCACCACAGATCAAGGGGCTCAATTTACATCTTCAGAGTTCAGAGATTTTGCTGAGAATATGGGCATCAAATTGTTAAATTCTTCTCCTTATTATGCCCAAGCTAATGGTCAGGCAGAGGCTTCTAACAAGATCATGATTAAAATTATACAGAAGAAGATTGATCAGAAGCCGAGAAAGTGGCATTCGGTACTCAATGAGGCTTTATGGGCTTACCGAATGGCTCCACATGGAGCTACACAGACGTCTCCTTATGAGTTGGTGTATGGGCATCATGCTATTTTGCCATGGGAGATACAATTAGACTCAAGAAGAATAAAGTTGCAAAAGGATTTAAGTTCTAAAGATTATAAAGATTTAATGATGGACGGATTAGAAGATTTGCATATGATTCGTCTCAGGGCCTTGGAGAATATTGAGAAGAACAAAATGCGAGTTGCTAAGTATTACAACAAGAAGGTGAAGGTTCAGCAATTTACAGAAGGTGATCTAGTTTGGAAAGCGATATTGCCGATTGGAACCAAATATGCAGCATTCGGCAAATGGTCTCCAAATTGGGAAGGTCCTTTCAGAGTAGTTAGATGCGTGCTTGGAAATGCATATATTTTGAAGACATTATTGGGAGAGGAATTTGCTTCTGCTATAAATGGAAGATATTTGAAGAGGTATTATCCCAGTATTGAAATCGATCGGTGATTGATATATTAAATTGCCGAACAGCCGATATTTGGGAAGAAATCGTCTTTAGAAGGAAATTAACAGAGACATTGGAGAAAAAGAAAAATGGCCAATACTGAATGTATTGCCCTTAGCACAAAATATGTTACATCAGGGGTTCATGCAAAAGATAAGTTTTATTGCCGAAATTCCATAAATCCCTAGTACAAACTACTGAAAGAGCCTGTTCAAAACAGACTGGGGATGAATGGAATCGGCAATGGCAGCGCCATGGCCATCAAGACGATCAATGGAGGCATCAATATCATCGATGTCTTCTGGGTTGCTGTTGGCAAAACCAACCGGCATCCTGGAATAGTCAGTGCCGGTGTGCGTTGACATAGCGACGAGACCCGTAGCGACGCCCAGGCGAACGCCATGGGAAGCCACTTCGTCGACACGACCTGCCACCGCACCAAGGCATGCCTCGGGTGTGTCCCCTTGGGCGTTCACCTTGTCCGCCAGCTCCTCCACCAGCGCCTTCAGTCGATCAAGTTCAGCATCACGTGCTGCAAAGTCACAAGGGGATAACAGATTAATATCATTTGGAGGACGAGAATTGAGATTGAGCAGATTGCAGGACTCACCATCAATGACTTCAAGCAGCTGCTTGCGCTCGGCCTGCCATTCGAGGTCCGCAATCCCGGCTTGCTTGGAGATGATCTCCAGTTCGCGACGAGAGTCGTCGCGCTCCGCCTTGAATCGGCGAGCATCGCCGTCTGAGTAGCGGGAGTCGTCCGATGAACGAGTCCGATTGGACGAACTCGAGGAGTTGGACGCCGCAGGAGCAGCGGCTGGAGCCGCAACTGGCGCACCAGCGCCGGCAATCCATTGGATTACCCTGAAAGAACAAAGAAGATTCGTCAAGAAAGAGAAAGGAAATCTCGAGAAGAACAGAGAGAAGCAAGCAGCCAATCACCTGCGGCGAGCGCCGGCGCGACTTCCTTCGGCCTCATCGACGGCCGGGCGCCTCCTGTTGTTGTCGGCCATTGGAAGTTCCTCGGAGTTACTGTGGATGGGGAAAAGAATGACTTGAGCCGGCAAGAACTTGGAAGACGAAGAACTTGGTGAAAAACTGTGGGCTGCCTGGGTGTTTATTTATAGAACCCGCAGAGGAAATCGTGGCCAAAGATCGTGGCGCGTATTCTGAAGAGTTCGGAAGGTGGAAAGGATTTTCCAGCCGATCGGTTCTCATGTCGTTTGGGATTCTTATCGAGTCGTATTCGGCTTTGACTGGATGAGATTCGGCTATGTCATAGTTGAAGCGTTTTCGGGTGTGACGCTATTAAAACCAGCTTTGCCGAATGAGTTATCCACAATGGAGAGAAAGCAAAGATTGGTGAAATTACAAAGTTGGTAAGACATTCGGCTAATTAAATATTCAATACAACTACACACCCAAGTACTTGGAGATTACATCTTTAGCATCAGATATCATTCTATTAATGGTCTCCAAAAGATTTTTGCCTGCTTCTTGGGTTTTTATCAGAGCAGAGAGCTTCGTTTTGAGCTGTTTATCTTCAGATAGAATTGCCGATGCTTCCTTTCGTATCCTCTCTGTCAGATCAGGGAGTTCGGCTAACTTCTTCTCGTCAGCTTCGATTTCGGTTGACAGAGTCCTCAATTCGGCTTCTAGCTCAGCTTTTCTGATTTTCTTCAGATCAAGTGCTGACTGCAGTCTAGCTGACAATTCTTTATTGCTCTGAGCTTGGATATACAGATCTTTCAAGGATTGCTTAGCTATGGCTCTTCTTTGTTCTAAAGCTGGTTGTAAAGATTGACTTTTCAGAACCTGTCTGACTGCAGCAAATTTTTGATCCAATTGAGAGATTGGTTCCAAAGAAGCTTGAATATCAACAGGAAGTTTTTGTTCAATGGGCTCAAGCATATCTCTCAGAAGATCAGCATCCTTGACTTGATCCTGGATGTCTTTGTGCAGAAAGGAGAAGATTTCCTTTAGTTTTGCCTGGGTTTCTTCTGATAAAGTCTGACTAGAAGAAATTTCCTCTGCTTGTTCGGCAACAAGATCATCCAAGGGAAATGAGTAGCTGGGTGATGAAGTTATTTTCTCCTGGAAAAAGATATTGCCGAATTAATGATTATCCATTGAATAAAGAACTGGGGAGACTGGGAAATTATCTCTACCTCATTCCTGATCTCTTGGATGGAGAGAGAGGGCGGCTCAAGCTCAGGCAAAGGTTCTTGTATGTCATGCTGAGGAGAGCTTGGAAGGTTCTTTGGTGGAGATGAGGCTTCTGGCTGAGGTACATCAGGTAGAGCTGAAGCTGGTTCTTGATGAAAAGAGGAGCTCTCCGAAATTGGATCCATTGAAGTTTGCTCTGTGACTGAAAGAAAGTTAGTGCCGATGAAAAAGAATTTTTAAAGGACAAGATGGTGAGAAATTTTACTAATCACTGAAGCATCGGCAGGTCCTGTGCTAATGGCCAATTGTTGTGATTTGGCCTGAAATCATAAAGGAACATAAATGAGCAGAATGAAATTAGCATTTTTACTCGAGGAAGGAGAAATTTGACCTGTGCAATTATTTTGCTGCTTGTTCTTTTCTTCTTTACAACTGAAGGGGCAGTTAAAGAAAGAGTTTTCCTCTTGACAGATGATGGTCTAGTAAGTATTGGATCTGAAGAAGCTTGTCTAGCCATCAGCTGAGCCAAGGTAGGAGATTGGTGCCCCAAAGCAGAGATTGGGCCTGCAGTTTTGTATAAAATTACCCTGGCAAGAGGGGCAGGTGTTATGTCCTGCAAAATAATAGAGTTAGAATCGATTGGGGTTAATGTTATTAAGACAGATGAAGGAATAAGCATATTACCTCTGCAGTTGGCTGATAATCAGGCATTAATTCAAGGCAGAAGGGATGGATTGGCATGTTGAAGATATGATCATGGAATTCTTGCCACCAGAGAGTGAAGGAAGGATGGGCAGATATTATTGGCACAAAAGGATCAGGTGCATAAATAGTTCCACAGCATTTATAAGTAAAAATCCTTCTTGTCTCTGTGGAATCCTTGACAATCTCCCTAGGCCTGAGGAATTCATGGAAGAATAGCCTGGGGGGCACTTGGCCACATCCCAATTGTCTAGCCATCATGTTTGGCTGATAATATTCATAAGTGCTTTGAACCAACCTCCCTCCACAGAATTCGGCTGGCAGGATGCAGGGCTGGATGAAGGCATTGAAAATTGCTACAGATCGTACATCAGTGCATCCAGTCTCAAAGCTGAATTCGCAAGGGAGAGTAAGATTGTCATTATCCAAATATGGGAACCAAAGAGGATGAGCAAAGCCTCTGAAGAAGAGCTCAAACAGTTCACCAATGTTCTTGTTGATAGATACAGTGGAAGCAGCTTCTCCATAGGTTTGACAACCTTTGGTTCTCCGGGCTTCTCCTTCTTTGTAATTGATTGAAGGGAAGTCTCGGCTGTTGAGGTCAATAGCAACGATTTGATGCATGTATAACTGCAGCCACATTTGGACAAACCACCAGGGACCATTTACACAGGGGATTTTCTTACTAGTATGCATCAGGTGGGTGGTTTGATTGAGCATATGATAGACGCTTCCCAGGAGGTATTTCCCAAGTGGGATGACTTTTCCAGCAGCCAGCTCTTCAGCCATCACGATGTGATTCAAGGTTGGCTCATTGGCTTTGCCACAAAAGACTGATCTGCATAGCCACATATTCAGGAAGGCCCTGTATTCGACATCGGTCAGAGGGCCATCAGACATATGATTCTGAATGTATCTCTTATATCCAACCCCTGTTTTTACTCCTGTCTGCTTGGAGGAACCTTTGTGATCATATGGGTGTACAGTTCCTGTAACATTCAGGCCGGTCATCATGTAGACATCGGCCAAAGTAGGAGACATTGGGCCATGACCAAAAAGAAAGGTATTTGTACCATTGGACCAAAAGTGGCAAGCTGCAATCAGGAGGTTCTCATTCTTTGGTGTTTCGGCTAATGACAGCTCCAGGCAATGAGAAATGCACAGATGATCCCAGTTCTGTGTTTGGGGGCTTTTATCATCAGACATCCGTTTATACCAATTTCTCCAGCCGGCAATTGGGGGCAAGGGCCAGTTCTTGAAGGCGTCTTGCCACTCATGAGGTTTTGTCAGCGAAATCTTGAAAGGAATCCTCTGAGATTCGGCCGCAATGATTTCGGAAGGGTCTGAATCCCCTACAGGGCCGAGGAAATAGGATGGAGCTTTTTCCTCAACAGGGATAAGGATTTCGGCAGCCAGGGCCTATCAAGAGTGGAAGGAGATGAGGAGAAATTTAAGATGCGAATCGAAAGAAGAATGCCGAATATGCTTGAGGGGATTGAAGCTTACCTGGAGGGCAAAATCTTGATTCGCCATTTGAAGATTGAATCCTGGAAGTCGATGATTTAGGGTTCGGATCCGGATGAGAGCTCTGAAGATTCAAGAGATAAAACGGATGTCGAGCGGGCTCAGCCTGGAAATGTTGGGGATTCCTGGTCAATTCCGAGATAAAAGTATCCTTTATCCCGAAATTGAAGGGGCATGTGTTGACACCAAAAATTAGCACCAGGAAGAGGCTGACATGTGGGCCGGATTTGGTGGAAGGATGCCATTCGGCTAAAGGGCTTTCTCTGAAGCATTCGGCAAAGATGCTCTGCGGTCGGGAACGCGTCGCCATTCGGCTAAGGGGTTTTCTCTGAAGCGTTCGGCAGAGATACTCTGCGGTCGGGAATGCGTCATCATTCGGCAGAGGCATTGTTCCGCAGGCGAAGAGTGGTAGCGTTCGGGAAGACATGATGACGTGGATCAATATAAGGAAAAGGCCGGTTCGAACAAGGAACGCAATATGGGCACGAAGATCCGTCATCTATTTTTAGAAACAAGTGTTATAGTCGTATCCGACTAGGAGTTGTATCAAGACCTGGGTATAAATATAAACCCATGGCAATTGTAAATCATACAATGAATCATACAACAAACCGGCCCCGTGCCAATATCGAGTCCTTTAGTCGAGTCGTCGAGTTCTTCGAGAGGAGTCATCGATCCGTCGACCTCCGTAAGTACCGGCAACCTTGTATCATGCTTAGTATCATGCGGTGGATTTAAGCTTTGATGCAAGTAGTCTTATTACCATGCTTAGTATCATCCGGTGGATTTAAGTTGTGGTCTCAAGAAGGTTCCTCTGTTAGGTCATGAGCCATGCGGTGGGCTAAGATCTAGTATGGACCAAGTTATCGGCTCTGTTAGATTTCGGCAAGATCTAACAGATTCATTAAGTTACCCCGTGTTGCTTCGTTTTTACTATGTGCTTAATTCATGCAACACTCCTTTGCCCAATCTAGATCGGCTAGAATCGGCTTTGCTTCACGATGTGACGACTTATCCCCTCATAGCCGAGTCCGAAACCGATCTAGGTTGCCACGTGTCGCGGGTTCGAGCTTGTCGGTATCGTGTAGATCTTGACAGAACCGGGTATCATGCGGTAGATGCAAGTTTTTGGGTCGTCTTAGAGCTAATCATCCGGTGGATTAGATTTCGATTCGATCTGATAGATTTATCTTTACCGATTAGGCTTGTTCCTTCGCCATGGACCCCGATTCGGCTAAATAGCCGCATTCGGTAGTTGCTCTCACGAGTGAACGTGTGTTCGTGGGTTTGCATTGGACAATGAATGCTTTTAGCCTTTCACGATTAGATTGTATCATGCGGTGGATTGATCTAATCTGATTGGTGGTGTGGCCTCAAACGAGTTGTATCATGCGGTGGATTAACTTGTTTGTTACCATGCTTGACGGGTGCTGCTTTCGGCCTATGCATTCTTGTTCCAATGTAAATTCATGACTGCGTTGTGGGTTCGTAATTAAACATTGAATGCTTTTAGCTTCTCACGGTTAGATTGTATCATGCGGTGGATTAATCTAATCTGATTAGTGGTGTGGTCTCAAACAAGTCGTATCATGCGGTGGATTAATTTGTTTTGTTATCATGCTTGACGGGTGCTGCTTTCGGCCTATGCATTCCTTGTTTACTGCGAATTTATGATCATGTTTCACCCTTTTATTTATTTATCATGCTCTGTTTCTTGTTAATCGGCTATGAGTATGTGTTACAATGTTCATTCGGTTGAAAGCCGATCTTTCGTCATGCTTACGTCACGCATTCGGCAGTGCGTTCCTTGCGTGCCTTGCCGATTGCCGAATGAGGCTTTAACTGCCGACAGATAGCTTCTCTGTAGCTATTTGTCGTTCGAAACTGGCTCCATAGCCGCAAATATGGAACTGTCTGGTCTCACCCGACACGTTCCAGGTTTTGATCTAAACTTTTTGTCCCTTTGTTAGTTTTCAGGCAAACTGACTGGCACGCTTCCGGATTCAAAAGCCCGGGTCACGTGTGAAGCCAGCTAATTCGGCTTGCTGTGTGCTTGGCGTGAGGTGCGGATTTTACGTCAACACACTTTTTGGCACGCCTGGTGGGACACACACAAGTTTTCAAGATGCCTGAGTTGAGCGACATCATGGATGTCACTTTGGAAGAGTTGTCTGAAGAGCATCAACAGATGGTAAAGGCTGCTGCTGGCCAATTCATTAACAAATGTTTACTGTCTTTCGCCAAGAACAGGAGTGGTGCACCGTTTCTCAAATCCGACTTGCCAAGAGTTCTCCTTCCTGGGCAGTCTGATTTTACTGAAGAAGAAGAGAGGGAGAGATTCTCGAGCTTGTTATACAAAGCTTTGGGAGAAGCAATGACCAATCACAATGCTGCGTTCTTGAACAGTTTTCGGCATATAATGGTAAGCATTTTTGGTCAGCATGTGGATAAACCCTTCGAGCAAATACATGGGCAATTGGGTGGTCCGACGTACTTTTTGGTCGTCGTGGTTTGGCGATGCTCGTGCGCTTCCTCTCGTCCCTGGTCCGGCTCCCCTTCAACGGCTCCACGAGCGGCGGCGATGGCTTCGGCGGCTGCGATGCGGGGAAGGCGCTCCGGCTCTTCTCCTTGCTCCTGCTCCCGCTCAATCTCTTCCCCACCACTCCTTGCACCTCACACCTACGCGAATTGGATCTGGAATACTCCCGAGGGGCGGCGCGGCTTGGGGAAGAAGACGGCCGGCGGTGGGTTAAATAGGGGGTAGGTGCTAGGGTTTCTTGGGCACGGACGGCGAGATTGGGTGGCTCGAGCGCACGCGGACACGCGGCGCAATCGCGTCGGGCCGCACAGCTCGGGTGGTTGGAGGTCACGGGCGGCGCGGCGCTCTGCTTTTCGCCGGGGCAGAGAGAAAAGAAGGGAGGAGGAAGAAAGGGGAATAGTGGCGTGGGCCCACGCGTCAGCGAGAGGGGACGGGCGACGCGGCGCGGACGCGGAGAGGTGGGCTGACAGTCAGGGTCCACCTGCCAGAGAGAGAGAGAAGGGCGACGCGGCGGGGGTGAAAGACTGGGCCGAGCTGGGCCGAAAGGCCGAGCGGGCTGCTTGGGTTGCTGGCTCGGGAAAGAAGTTGAAGGTGATTAAATGGACTTGAGCTTCGGGAATTTGGCCCACGAACGGGAATAGGATTTGGAAATTAGATAAGTCAATTAGAGTTTGAATTCAAATTAAATTTGAATTTAAATTGCCTAAGAATTTAGGGAGCAAATAGAAGACACTCTTATATGTTTGTTTGCATGCACCCAATTCCACCAAAAATTTTTAAACTCGAATTTTTGCACTCAAAAAATCCTATAGGAATTTTTGGGTTGTTACAAGTCCGGTTTTGCCCCCTCTACTTCTCTGTTTCGGTCAACCGGCCCATGCTCCTTTCCCGGCCCAAGCTCCTCTTCGCGGCCCATCTCCTCTCGCCGGCCCATCCCCTTTCCCCTGTCTCCCGCGTCGCTGACAGGCGGGGCCCACCTGTCAGGACCTTCTTCCCGAGTCGGACTTGAGTCCGACCCGGGCTCGGTCGCGCCGCCCTCTCCGACTCTGGCGCGCACGCCTAGGCAGGCGAGGGCCCAGCCCCCTCTTATACGCGCGTCGTTGCTCCACGACTTCCCCGCTTCTTTTTGCGCTTCGGCCGCAGCTCGAAACCCTAGCCAGCGCCGCGCCTTCGGAGCTCCGCCGCCGCCGCCGGTTCACGTCGTCGTCGTCTCTCCCTCGCCGCAAAGCGCTCCAGGAGGTTCTCCTTGAAGTCCCGAAGGTCTCCATCGACTTCTTGCTCGGAAATTGGCCGCACCCCAGCCTAAATCTCTCGCCGTCGCTTTTTGCAGCGCCGCCGACCGCCATCTCTCGTCGCCGGCCGCCGTCGAAGCTCCTCCGTCGCCCTGGTCTACCGGGGTGAGCTCGCCATCTCCCCCTCGTGCTCCCCGTCCAATCCGCGCTTGTTTTGGGGGCTTCTAGCGCGAGCCCGGCGTTGCTCCGGCGAAGCGCCGCCGTGCGCGCGAGCCCCCGCCGCCGACTATCGCCGTCGCCGGCAACTCCTCCCTCTATATCGGCTCGGGACCGTCCGATCCAGATCCGGCAGCCCACGAGCGCCCTTGCCCCGAGTCAAACGAAGAGATACCGATCAACTTCAGCAACTTTGCAAAGAAGCCCTCCAAGTTTTGGAAATTAACCCGCCATCCTAGCCAGTTCAAAAATAATTCAATTTAGATCCTTTTTCTTTCGATTTAGCCCATGCAAGTTTTAAAATTGCGCATGAGGTCCAAGTTTTTACCTTTTTACATGAAAACTCTCGTAGTTTTATACAAAATTATGTTTTAGCCCTCGGATTTTCGCAGTTAAGCCCCCGGAAGTTTTAAAACTTTTCCAGCAAGTCCTTCAACCTTAGAAAAGCCATATCTTTTGCGTTTTAACTCCGATTTTAGTGATTCTCACACTCACGCGTTCGTGGTAATGCATAGATTAGTTTTTTGCTGTTGTTTTCATCTGTTGGAATTGTTTGGTGTACTATTTCTTATTTATTGAATTGTTTTCTTGTATGTGTTCGTGTGCTGCGTATAGGAAACACTTCGTTCGAGGAAGTGTTGAAAGAACCAGCTGTTGAAGAGTTTGAGCAGCAGCAGGGTTGGGAAGAAGGCAAGTATTCCTTGATCATGCCCGTTTGTACCGAAATGATATGCATTTCAATTACACCGTTTACTTATCGCTTACATTAATATTGCTAGGTCCCATTAAGGATTTCCTAGTCTATTTTACCGTACCTTGCAGCTGGGTCATTAAATTAAATTGACTAGTAGATGATGCTTAGTTGCTCAACTGGGATTGGTCTAATGAAACCCCTACTCTATGTTCCACTATTATCTTTTAATTAAATAATGACAATATCACATCTTTTAATCGGAACATTAGCGACCACCCAGGAAAACAGTGCAACCATAAGTGCTATGTGGCTCTGGCTTTGACTGACTAATTAGGTATTCTGGTTTGGGATAGTTTTACTCGAAAGGGGCGAGAGGTGCGGCAGTTGACGAGGTATAGCCCGGTCCTCTTGAGCGGTAGGCTTTGCTAAGATACGCGACTCACTAGGGAGGGTTATGCTTTGCTCCTGAACCGGAAGCCTTAGCGAACTATCACTTATTAGAGTATCTTTGTAAAGGTCTCACAGTGAAACCCAGTATTTGGTCCACGTGGTGTGGGAAGGGTACATGCTTTCGGGCAATGGGAATCATGGCTTATGGTGAATGTGTACAACCTCTGTAGAGTGTAAAACTGTTATAACAGTCGTGCTCACGGTCATGAGCGGCCTGGACCCTCACATGATTAATCTATGAGACTATGATCTAAATTGTGGTTACCTGAATTTGATGGGTTTATGTCATTAATTTAATTGTGGTTGGTATATACTTATATTTGCTAGTAAATAGATGCTTAATAAAATTTGACCAACTAAAAGTGCTTAATGCAGCTATCCTCTCAGTCGTCCACTTTATAAAGCCTAGCATGTCATTTATTTTCATACTTTGCTGAGTACGACATGTGCTCACGCTTGTTTATTTATATTGCATCGACCACACTCGGACTGTTGCTCAGATTGGGAGAATTTCGAGGACTTTACTACTGATTTTGAGGAATTCTAGGTGAGTCCCCCAGTCAACTGCCTGCGGAGATGGAGTTATTTCGTTTCGTTTAGTTAAACGTTTATTTAAGTCTTCCGCTATGACATTTGTGTCAACTCTAATATTGTAATAAATATACTTTTATACTCTTTCGTATGTATGGTTATGGATATTCACTTGTGACGTCTACCATACGTGTGTAAACTTGATCCTGGTGCACATATGAGATGCACCTGGTTTTATTTCTAAAACCGGGTGTGACATGTCACACACAGCCACCTACCCACTCCACTATGCAGTACATGTGATGGAAGGTGAGATGCTTTCTGTTTGTTGTAACCCGTGAAACACCTTCACCGGGACAGCCACCAACCGAGACAAAAAGCCACCCTTTTACCTTTTTGTCTCGGGACATGCATGCGTGTGGTCAGATGATGATGAGCAGGCCGGTAGCCCCCGCTAGCTCTAGCTGCAGCGTGCGGCGCCGCGAGGAGACACGGCATAACCACCGATGCATGATATATATATGTCGATTTCAATTCGCTTGTTCGGCCGCCTGGATACTGGAGCACATGCCATGTCGTTTAAGCGCGTAGAAGACGGAACATAACGCAAAAAGCACATGATGAGCTAGCTAGATATATACCGCGAAAAGCGCAGCGGTGGTCTCTCTCTTCTCTACTGTCCAGCGGAGAGGGCGGCATATCGACGAAAGCACAGAGCGACGATGCGCGCACTACTAGAAGCAGTTGCCTTCATGTCATGTCGATCAGTTCGTTATATCAACAAACACCAGCCGTGACAATTATCAGTGGACAGCACAGAAGCATGTGTATTGCCGATGACACAGTCGGCGCGGGTGCCGCGCCGGAGGAACATATATTATTTTATGCTAGAAAACTATAGCGCTTTTTTATGATCTATCAAAAGGTACAATCAATTATAAAATGGGAGAGTACCACAAATATCTAAATTAGTTTGATCACACTTAGTTTGTCTAATATATTTTTCTCTGTTAGTGAGAGAATTTTTGAAGTTTTTTCTCAATGATATTTTGCTGCATATATGACTGTAAAAAGATTCTCACAGCTCACAGAAACTATAATATATATTGCTGTGTATCCAAAGGCGGCACGATAAAAATTACATGCATGCTTCTTTAGGAAAACCAGGTGTACAACCGCCGACACGTTGCTGCATGCGGGGCTGCTTTTTTAATCACAAATTCACAAAGAAGAAAAAGAATCAAACAACAATCAATACAAAGAAACCAATAGCAATGGATTGCCGGCTGGATTGCAAACGGCTGGCTGGCTGGATCGCTCAG
Organism: Echinochloa phyllopogon; assembly: GCA_033239725.1. Lineage (NCBI taxonomy): Eukaryota > Viridiplantae > Streptophyta > Magnoliopsida > Poales > Poaceae > Echinochloa > Echinochloa phyllopogon. Next base: position 11,577,053 of record BTCW01000015.1, on the reverse strand, counting down.
TTGCGGCTGCACTCGGCTGGGAGCCCCTGTGGGAACCTCCACGCATCCTGGCAGTAGTTGTAGCGCATGAAGTTCTTCTCCGCCCACTTGACGGTGCCCCACTCGGGTCCGGTGAGCTGCCTGTGCATCCACCCGTCGCTGCCGGCATGGCAGGCGCCGCCGCTGACGCAGGCGTTGGCGTAGAAGCTCCGGTAGGAGACCACGAAGGGCGCGTTGCTCCAGTCGATGGGGACCTTGCCCTTCTCGGTGGCCCAGTAGCTGCCGTCCCACAGCGTGGCGTGCAGCGTCATGGGCTTGGAGCTCGGGTAGGGCAGGCCGGCGTAGCGCTTGAATGACCGGATGAAGAGGTTGTCCACCTTGAAGAGGATGTTGGTAGGGTTCCAGATGATGGTGTAGGTGTGGTAGTCGGCCGAGGGGTCGAACCACAGGTCGAACTGGTGCTCCTTCTTTCCGTCGCCGTTTGCCCACACGTTGGTGTTGAGAACAACGGGCTGGCCGGTGCTGTTGCCCATGAACTCCATGTCGATCTCGTCACGCCAGTCATCGGTGCCCGAAGAAAGCTGCAATATATGTCAGAAGGAAGAGCAGCATCGGTGAGTCTGATAATTAAAGACCGAGAGAGATTTAATTTGGTCCTACCTAGCAGCTTGCCAGTATTAATTCCGCAGGAAAAGTTATAGTAATTAATAACGCTTACGTAGAAGCAGGAGACGGTGCCGGCGGAGTTGCCGGGGATGAGCTTCATCTCGATGCTGAACTCGCCGTAGAGGAACTGCTCCTTGGAGTTGAACCCGGCGGGGCCGGAGCTCCGGTCCAGGTTGAGCATCATCACCTTCTGCCCTGAAGCGTCGTACGCCGTGCGGACGGTGCCGTCGGTGGTGAACTGGTTCAGCCAGGACCTCGCCGTCGCGACCTGCAAGATCGTGAGGGAGACGGCGAGCACAGCCAGAGAACGACGCGCCATGCTGGCTGCTCTCGAGCTTCTTGGAAACGAGAGCCTACAAAGTGGTTTGGTGTGAAGAAGCACGGGAGATGGCGCCGCTGCTTTATACTGGTGGACGCAGCCTGGAGGTTCTGTCTGTCCATGCCGGTGCTGGCACAGGACACACGTCTTGCTCATGATGCATGGCGCATATATTGTATTTTTCTCCATGCATTATCCGGTGGGCGCGAAGGTCGTTACAATTATTCGGACTGCACATGGGTTCAGTTTGCGATAATCTTGGGTGTTCATACATTGGCAGTTTGATGAGGTGTTCTAAGAAACACAATTGATGATTGTGGGACCACGAAATTGGGTGGCAGGAATGGGTGATAAGCTTCAAATAGGTTAAAAGAGTGATGCTAAATTATATGCACTTTTAATTATATGCACTTTTAATTAGCTTACATTAGCTTATATGCATCGTCCCTGAACTTATGTCCATGAGTCAACTTCGTCTCCTCATTCTTGAAAGGTCCAATATGATCTCTGAACTCCAGTTTCTCAAAGACAATGTGTTAGGCTCTGACTTATTCTTTTTTTTTCAAAAAAATTATTGCCCGTGGCGGTTAAGTTATCTCACCAATTGATATTCTGGAAGAGCCAGCAACAACTGAATCACCAATTCAAATACTCCCCATATAAGATTACCATATATGAACCAACGCCAACAAAGATGGGAAAATGGCTATAGCTTACACCAACCGAGGCAGAAATGGAAAGGGAAATGGAAGAGAAAAAAATATTGTTCAAGCTAGGATGCAGCGGTGCAGTGGGAACTAAAGGAACTAGGGGTAGTTTAGACATTTAACCATTATACGGTTGGTTGATGTGGCATGCTTACGTGGCCATCCGACTCGGATGGAGGATGGCATTGAACCTAAAAACAAAACTTCAAGGACTAAATTGGTCCACACGAGAGTTGAAAGACGAAGTTGACCCTGGTATGAAAGTTGGAGGATGAATTTGGCTATTTGCCTTTTATATTTTATTAAGAAAACGAGCAACATGGAGTTACAACACAGCATCAAGAACACGAGGAAACTACACTTATGGGAGGCTAAAAATAGCGACAAGCATGCGCCTAAGTTCTAGAAGTGTACACAGCCCACTAAAGCCAGTTCTGGCCCACACGCAGCTTCATGGAGGATGATGGGGTGCGAGTACTATAGGTTGGAAGGCGATTAAGTCGTGAACTCTTAGGGGTAGCGTGTGACACCAAGCCCAATTTAGATGGTCCGGTAATGGCCCATGAGTGCGGGATGCACATGTTTAGTGACACATTGATTGTTTAGCAAATGTGGAGCCAACTTATAAGCCATTGTCTTCCAACATAACACCCTCAAGTTAACCCTTTTACATGTAGTGAGGACAAAACTGTAAGTATGGTGTTATATGTACGCATGCACACCCTTGGAAGGGTTATGCAGGGCGGCTTTGGAGGGCGGGTGTTACATTGCGCTCCCACCAAAGTGACCAACTAAACCAAGGAATTGAAGCCCTCTTAGTGATGGACACCATCATCAAGGCATCAACCTTCTCTTGTTTCCACAATACCGTCATCCACATTCTTGTTCCTCTGCTTTCCAGGTCTCATGTTGTCCTCTCTCATGCAGTTTCCCACATTCATTTTCTTTCTCTTTTCTTCCTTGTACAACAGCGTGTTGGCCCATAGAGAGGCCTTCCAGACCACCTGCAGCGTTTGATGTGTAGGGAGATCCCTCTTCACATGGGGGAGAGGGGTGCAATGTGGCACTGGGATGCCCTTAACAGTGGCGAGCGCTGTTGCGACACCACAAGGTGCAGCGGCGGGGAGCTTCCTCTCTGGCGTGACGAAGGGTTGGCGGGGCCCACCCTCTGAAGCAAGGCGTGATGACGGCTTCCACAGGCGAGCATTGTCCGTGGGCACCATGGGGACACCATCCGCAGTAGGACTCATGCTTTGTCGAGGAGCCATGGGGACACCATCGGCGGTGAGCTTGCCCGGCACTGGCAGCATTTTTATGACTCCCCACGGCCCGGCAATCTTGAGGTTGACCACCCAATTTTTTTTCCTTTTTCTTCTTTTTTATGAAATTAGTTGACTATTATATTATGTTTACTTTACTTTTTATTATTGATTTTTGCTTCCAAATGTTTTCCTATAACTTTCTTGAATTTGTTTTTCTCCATAAACTTTATGCACAATAATTGTTCTTAAATTATGCTGCTAAATGTTTTATGTGTAAATTTTTGAAAAATGTTCATAATGTTTTCTATGATTTTTTATTTTTCTTGTTTAATATTCCTTTCTTTTTCTTCTAAACATTTTTGGAGTAGAGTTTTGCATAACTTTTTGTGACACAAAAGTTTTTTTTGCCTAACTTTTGTCCCTAAAATTTAGCGCCAAATATTTTGTCTACATACCTAGTGTAAATCAATGGAGGTCCCACTATTTTTGGTATCTAGGCCCACAAATTTATTACCTCTCGGTACCTCTATTTAGGTACCTCTGGGTACTTTCTTTGTTTCCACCGTCCAATTTCTCGGAATGGATGGCTCTAATTAATCCCAATCATTTTAAAATTCCTCTATTATTATTTATATTTTTCACAAGTTTTCCTTTTGCATTTAAATTTTTTTGGTATGATAGAGATATATAGTATTTTTGAAATATAATATGAATTTTCATCATTATTTCTCATAAATTTTGTTTGATATAGTTTATTTATTATTACATAATATAGTATTTCAAAATAATGATGAAAAATCATAATATATTTTTTAAATATGATTTATGATTTGTTCTATTATACTATAAAATTTCAACTCAAAATAACATGTGTGCATGGTGAAAAAAAAGAAAAATCTTATGAAGGGGTAAACTGGACCAGTTGAGATAGTTGGGGGTGTAAAACAAACCAAAACATACTTTGTCTATCATAGCCATGGGTTATCTGGACTTTTTCTATACTTGAGGGTAGTAATTTGGACTTTTTCATTCACCTTTTCTAGGCGGTGAGGAGATTCCTAACCCCAATCATAGTAAATCTATTAGAATAATCATTATTTGGCATTGATATCTTAGTGAAAATGAGGCCAACACCCACCTCTGTCACTATCATAGGGAAATAAGTGATTGTGGGAAACCGCAATATTGCGAATGAATTTAGCTAAATTATTTTTCTATTATCATAAAAGTTTCTTTTTTCCATGATAGACAATTATTCTTAATTTTCTATAGTATATATTCATGATATATATCACTGATACATCTAATATAAGTGGTCAATCCAATCCCATGGCTTTAAGATGTATGATCCATGACTGTTTTAATTCGCGCCCACGTATCGTCAAATCTAGGTCTACTCGATGCTACTTCTGTGTTCTAAACACTAAGCTAGAGGCCCTTTCTAACTTTATAAACTTATTAATCTATTTTAATATGCCGTATAGGGAAGTATTGAGGGTATAATATTTCACATGTTATGTACAATGATGAAATAATCATGGAAGGGTGTCTTAAATCACTTTAGGAGCATGGATAGTTTATGAATGACTTCAATTTCAAAAAACATAGTTGAGGGTGAAGACGATGTGGCTTCCTATTAATGTACAAAATTGGCATCACAAGGAGAACCAGTCTAACTGGGTTGTCAAAACTAGTCCGACTGTTTTGGGTAACTTTGTCAACTCATCCATATCAAACGTCAGATTTGGAGTCCAAATGAGAGAGTTATGATTTTGGCAAAAAAAAACTGTACCCGGAGAGAGTCTGATTGGTGTATAAATCCAATCTAACCGGTTTAACCTAGATTTTGATACAAATTGGAAGGGTTTCATCTCCTAACGGCGAATCACCTCTCAACCATATAAATATAAAGGGTCATAGATGATTGAGGGTATCCAATTGATCAAACACTTATATTTATGTTTTTACCTTTTTACCTATATTTCTTTGCTCTAACTTTTCTAATCTCATAAATGATGTTCTACCTTCTTCTCTACAATGATTGAAGGCATCCTAGGTGTCTTGTCGATACTAAAATAACCCAATGTACACCTAACTTAACAGGATCCCTCGCATGAGCACCCCAATTAAAATTGTTTGATCGGGTTTCAAAACCAGTCTGGCCGGTTGTGGAGAGGTGCTACAGGAGCCCCACTATGCATTGCGCATTGTGTGTTGACTATTTTGTGTGACTCATTGCTGTGCCGACATACTTTTGGCGACTCCTCTAGAGATAAAGAATAATAAGTTGCCATGGTTGATGGCAAAGGAGCTATTTTTTATCTCGATACTATGAACATCATTGACATGACCTATGGTGATGTTCCAAGTGAAAAAAGCTCATGACTGTTTCCAAAAGACCCACTAAAAATGGTGTAGATTAAGGCCTCCTTTGGAGCGCAGAAATTTCAAAGAGATAGCACAGGAATTTCACGGGAAATAGTTCAATTTCACAAGAAAAACACAGGAAATGGAAAAAAAATCCTGCATTTCAAAGGAGGCCTAAATAATTCGAGTTTCCTACTCTTCATGCTCAAGAAGCTAAAGTAAAAGACTACTCACTCTGTCCCATGAAAAGTGAAATTCTAGTGTTTTTAGACAGATTAATGTCATTGATAAAGGACCAAGCTACCCTTAGTAATTGTCCCAATCACACTAATTTAGTCATGAAGACTAGTGGTGCATATGGATAATTATCTATTTTAAGAAATAAGATAGGTAGTTATGTCTATAATTGCATTCCTTTGTGGAATTTTTTTAATATCAAAATTGCACTCTTTGTGGGTAGAGGGAGTATGTGACTGAATCATCTAAAATTGATCCTAAAGTTTCAAATCTTAGTAATGATTATGTTCATGCTAGTAGTAATAAATTTGTTGCCATGAATGAAAAATTCGAGACTATGATAAATTTTTGTTTAGATCGAAAGAAGGCCAAATTTGATAAAGTATTTGTCACTGATATAAATGGTTCTACTTCTAAAACTGATATTTTAAAAGATAGTGCACTAATTAACCTATCAAATTTACAAATCCCAAAAGCCCTTTTGGTACAACAGTTAATCACATACAAAGTCAAACTATCATAGGTAATCAGCTAGTGAAGGGATTTGAAGGAATACCACTAATGGTATAATTCCACATATAGTTGTGTATAGCAAGCCTCCTATAACTACATATACTTCATTACCTAATGCTAATGCTAATAGCTTCTTGCAGAATGTTCCTAATATATTGCTGAGCTAAGCACAAGCACATAAAATGTTCCTTTAACTAGAGCACAACATCCTGAATCGGCTTGAACTTCAAAAGCCTCTCATGGATTTAAAGAAGAGGTTATTGAAATGTTTAGTCAAGAGTAAGTTATATCAAAGGTCGTATCCAGATAGTTATGAATACGTTTGATATCTACAAGGATTTCAAATACTAGAGTTTCTCAAATTCAGTGATGATGATAGTAGAAGTAAATAGAACATGGAGGCAAAATTATAATACAATGTGGTGAGGTTAGTTCTAATGATATTTGTAAAATGAAACTATTTTTTGATGTTTATTAGGTGATGCATAGTTGGTTTATCTCATTACCACCCAACACAATTCAAACTTAGTCTTGTTTAGAGCATAAATTTTATGATTATTTTTTACTAGCAAAAATGAGTTGAAAATCTGTTAGACAAAAAATAAATTGTTTATCAGTATATTAGAAGGTTTAGAGACACTAGAGACTGGTACTATAGATTCAAAATTCTTGTAGAGATTTATAGAAGCTAGATGGATTTCAGTTCCTAGATATTTTGGCAATTGCTGCAAAAGGTTTTAGACAAATAATTTTGAAATAAAGAGCTTAGCTAGGAATTTCCCAAAATCCACTCACAAGTTAGTCATCATGTTTATTGGCTTGGTTGTGAATCCAATTCGGACCATGAGGACAAGATTAATTATGTTGGTAAATTTGTGTGACCCACGTAACGACAAGCCTTGGACATTGTCGAAGATTTATCTCCGGCGTATCTGTCTAGGGGTGTCTCAGAGAGTAGTATTGTGGGTCTCGCCGAGTTCTAGGAACGATGGTGCACACACAAGACAAAGATTTAGATAGGTTTGGTCCGCAAATCGCGTAATACCCTACGTCTTGTATGCTTGATTGCTTTGTGTATGAGTTGAGTTGGATAGCCTACCGGGCTAGGGACCCCTGCCCGCCTTTATATATCCCAGGGGGCAAGGTTACATGGCTAGTCTCCTAGTCGGTTCCAATATGGGAGTCATAGTAGGAGTAGATGAGTAGTTCTACTTGGACTCGGTCTTCTTTGTTTAGGGTACCCGGGGATCCATATCCCACAGACATGTGCTTTTCTCAAGCCGGTCCACAAGAATTGGCAAGAAGATATTAAAATTACTTTTGATATAGCAAAGTGCGATAGGATCTTTGCCTAGTTTCTAAAGATTTCAAAAATTAAATTGTCTCATGTTGTACTGTCGCTTGATGATTTAAAGTGGTGAGCATATTGTAATTAAATGCCATAACTCTTTTTCGCATGTGATTAATGATTGTAATGTGTTTCATTGGTAAGTCCTATTGGTTAATAATGAAGGATATTTGAATTTATATCAGATGAAAGTTGACGCAAATCTTTTCCTATAAACATAATTGAAATACAAAATCCCAGAGTGCTCATTGGACTGGAAGTGAAGCGGCCAAAGGAGAAAATGTAGTCATTTGAGGAAAGATCTAGGAAAAATATGGTCCGGAGGAATCCTCAAAAGTTCCATTGAAGACTTTGATGCTTGGTGTGGGGGAGTGGGGTAAGGAAAAACAAAGGAAGCCAGTTGAGCGAAACCACCTGGTCTTGGATCCAGTCTGGCCGGATTTTTCCGGAAAACTGAATGTAGTTCCAAGATAAAGAACAAGGCATGATCGAGCTTTCAACAACTTTTGGTCAAGTACCAGAAAGAGAAAGATAGTCAGAAGCAGAAGAGTTAGTCAAATAAGTCCAAAGATTCAAAATATTTACCCAAGACAATAAAAGCAATCGAATTCTTGTTTATCTCAAAGTAATTGTGGTACTATGCCATATTCATTCTTTGGACCGATTACACCACAGTCTTGGTCGTATCCTAGTTATTACTCACCTAGGGATTATGATAATATGTATATGCAACATTATCTTATTCAATATCCTGTCTCATACACAAATTAGGGTTCATCACGACCACCATTCTTATTTTTGAGAATCTGATAAAAAAATGTATCTACTAGCAGCAAGAAAGGTGAGTAGGGAAACAAGCAATATAAGAAGTATTTATAGTTGGGGTGTTGTCCCTTGGGCTTATCTTACACCAGATAAAGAAGTTTAAAGCGAATGTCTAAGCAGGAATTGATGGAACAAAAGGCAGAGGTGATACGAGCAAGGTCAAAAGCCACCAAGCAGGTATGGAGACCAAAGCAAGCTATTTCGCCTTCAACCTTGTATTAGAGCAAGTTTGTGGCTAGTAATATTTTATCGTGCTTATAACAAAAAATATGTCTGGTGTATATTTTGTTTTCATAATCATCATACTTAGGCAATTTTTGTCTAGAACTATATTTTTATTTGGTATACAAGCTATGCTAAAAAATAGGGGGACATATGTTGATGACCAAATTGGCGTCACAGGTCACACTGGTGAGACAGGGGTAACTTTGTCAAAATACAAATGAGACACCACTATTACATAACCCTTGTCTAACGATCAAAATGTATATATAGTACGTCGGATTTGGAGTTCCGGTAAGAGAGTTCTGACTTTACCAAAGTCAATACCCATGAAAACCGATCTGACCGGTTTATAAATCTAGTATGATTAGTGTATCATGTGTATCGGAGTTAGGAGTCGGATTTTGACAATAAATTTGTAAGGGTTTCTACTCCTAATGGGGCAGGATTTCTGCACCCTATAAATATAAAATGCTGCTTGTAGGTATCCAATCGATCAAAACACTTGTATTTTTTTTCATTTTGTCTTTTTACCTTTTCTCTTTGCCATAGCTTTTCTAGTTTCATACTTGTTGTTTTTCCTTCATCTCTGTGGAGATTGAAGGCATTCCAGGTGGCATGTCGATACTAGAACAACCACTACCAGAATGCTTCACATCCGCCCGCCTCCTCCGCCTCGGCCATTTTTGGACCCGGTGCTGATGGGGCTTCAGCACCGGGTCCAACGGCTAGGAGCGGGGGCGGCGCGGAGGTGCGTCAGGGCGGACACATTAGCACCGGGTTGTGGCAAGACCCGGTGCTAATGTTCACCCTTTAGCACCGGGTGCAGCCACGACCCGGTGCTAAAGGCCCCGAGGCCTTTAGCACCGGGTCGTGGCTGCACCCGGTGCTAAAGGGTGAACATTAGCACCGGGTCTTGCCACGACCCGGTGCTAATGTGTTTGAATATAGGGGCTTCCTCCTCTCCCGCCCGAGCCAGCTGAACACTTAGGCGCTGTGTTCATGCTGCTCGGCCGTGGGAGGGGAGGTGCTGCCCAAATTTTTTTCAAAATTTGTGAAGAATCTACTCATCTAAGGAGCACTACAAGGTACACTCTTTCATTCTCTAATGTTTTATTTAGCTTGTAATCCTTCTATGATTTAGAAATAGAGGGATTTGTGAATCAAAGTAAAGCTAGCTAGAGAGAGCTTGTGTTCTTGGAGGAGAGAGAGGAGAGAGCTTGAGTTCATGGTGGAGAGAGTGTTCATGTTGTGTTTTAAATGGAGAGAGAAGGCAAGCTAGTTAGTATTTTGTTTTGTATGACTTGTGAATAGTTATAAGGCTTATAGTAATGTAGTTTTAGAAATTACTAGAAAATCAATATAAAATGCTAGAAAATCTTATAAATTACTAGAAAATCTTATAAATTACTAGAAAATCTTATAAATTACTAGAAAATCAATATAAAATGCTAGAAAATCTTATAAATTAATAGAAAATCTTATAAATTACTAGAAAATCAATATAAAATGCTAGAAAATCTTATAAATTAATAGAAAATCTTATAAATCTTATAAATCTTATAAGGCTTATAGTAATGTTATATTTAATGAATATAGTAATGTAGTTTTAGAAATTTATTTATATAATGGAATATATATTATAATTTGTTTTTATTTATATGTTAAATTTTTTATCTTTAAATTGTATTGTATATTTGTTATTGGTTAATAATGCAGATGAATAGACAATGGATGTACGGGGACCCCCACGCTCAGGCGTTCCGTGATGGCCTTAGGACGTTTCTCGATGCCGCCGAGGCTAACAGGACGCCGTCCGGTTTCATGTTCTGCCCATGCACCCATTGTAAAAATATACAATCGTACAAACAAAGAGGTTGTCTTCAAGTGCATTTGATGAGGCACGGTTTCATGAGGAATTATTCTGTTTGGACGAAGCACGGTGAAAGAGGAATTCTAATGGATGAAGATGAAGAAGACGAGGCCGATGACGACATTCCGTTATTGGCTCAATACTACGGTTCCTTTGCATATGCTGCAATGGGTGATGCCGATGAGGAAGATGTTGCTCGGGAAGGCGATGCTCAGGAAGATGTTGCTCAGGAAAACGAACCTACTGATGGGCTCGGGCAAATGTTGCGTGATGCCGAGAAAGACTGCGGCAATGATAAGGAACTGAAAAAGATACATCGCATGTTGCAGGACCACAAGACTGACCTGTACCCAGATTGCAAAGAGGGGCTAAAGAAGTTGGGTAGCACACTTGAACTTCTGCAGTGGAAGGCAGCAAATGGTGTTACTGATAAGGGTTTCGAGGAGCTACTGAAACTCGTAAAGAAGATTCTTCCAGAGGGTAACACATTGCCATCGACGACGTATCAAGCAAAACGTGTTGTTTGCCCTCTCGGTTTGGAGGTGCAGAAGATACATGCGTGTCCTAATGACTGTATCCTCTATCGCGGACAGTACGAACACTTGGATCGTTGTCTGGTTTGCACCTGCGCGCGATACAAGATCAGGCGGGACGACCCTGGTGATGTTGGGGGAGAGCGTTCTAAGAAAAAAATCCCTGCGAAGGTGATGTGGTATTTCCCTCTGATACCCCATCTGAAGCGTTTGTTCAGGAACAAAGACCATGCCAAACTGATGCGTTGGAACAAAGAAGAACGTAAGCAGGATGGCATGTTGAGACACCCCGCCGATGGATCCCAGTGGAGGAACATCGACAGAGCATTCCCAGAGTTTGATGCTGATGCGAGGAATGTTAGGCTTGGTTTAAGTACCGATGGCATGAACCCTTTCGGTGAAATGAGCAGTAGTCATAGCACTTGGCCCGTGACTATTTGTATCTACAACCTACCCCCCTGGCTCTGCATGAAGCGGAAGTTCATTATGATGCCAGTGCTCATCGAAGGCCCAAAGCAACCTGGCAACGACATTGATGTGTACCTAAGACCATTGGTTGACGAACTTTTGCAGCTGTGGAAGAATGAAGGTGTTAGCATGTGGGATGAGGACAAACAGGAGCAGTTTGACCTTCGAGCACTGCTTTTCATAAGCATCAACGACTGGCCTGCACTAAGTAACCTATCAGGACAATCAAACAAAGGATATAAAGCATGCACTCACTGTTTAGAGGAAACTGAAAGCATGTATTTGAAACATTGTCGTAAAGTTGTGTACATGGGTCACCGTCGATTCCTTCCGGCGAAACATGAGCTACGAAAGAAATGTGCGCATTTTGGCGGGAATGCTGACCGCCGTACAAAGCCGAGACACCGGAGTGGAGAAGAGCTATTTGATATGGTGAAGGACCTACACGTGGTGTTTGGCAAGGGAGACGGAAGCCAGGCTGCTCCGACGGGCGAGGATGGTCGTGCCGCGATGTGGAAGAAGAAGTCTATCTTTTGGGAGCTACCTTATTGGCAATGTTTAGAGGTCCGTAACGCGATTGATGTGATGCATCTGACAAAGAATCTTTGCGTGAACTTGATAAGCTTCCTGGGTACTTATGGGAAGCCAAAAGATACACTGGAAGCACGTCAGGATCTGAAACGATTGAAGCAACGGACTGATCTACATCCAGAAAAGAGAGACAAAGGACGCCAGTACTTGCGTCCTGCCAGCTTCACTCTCAGCAAAGAAGAGAAGGCAAGCATGTTTGAATGCTTGAACAGTATCAAGGTTCCGTCTGACTACTCCTCCAATATTAAGGTAATAATAAATATGAAAGAGAAGAAGTTCACAAACCTGAAGTCTCACGACTGCCATGTGTTGATGACACAGCTGCTTCCCGTCATACTCAGGGGTGTGCTACCAGTTAACGTGCGGAAAGCCATTGTAAAGCTATGTGCATTCCTCAATGCAATTTCTCAGAAGGTGATCACTCCAGACCACTTAGATCAGCTACAGAACGACGTGGTGCAATGTCTTGTCAGCTTTGAGATGATATTTCCACCATCCTACTTCAATATCATGACACATCTATTGGTTCACCTCGTCAAAGAGATTCGTATATTGGGCCCAGTATTTCTACACAACATGTTCCCATTTGAGAGGTTCTTCGCTGTCCTAAAGAAGTATGTCCGTAATCGTTCTCATCCAGAAGGATGCATTGCTAAGGCATACGAAACGGAGGAGGTCATTGAATTCTGTGTTGACTTTGTCGACGATCTTATGCCGATTGGTGTCCCCGAATCCCATCACGAGGGGAGACTTGGTGGAAAGGGCACACTAGGGAGAAGATCGATGGTGATCAAGGACGTTGAGACATTTCGTAAAGCGCACCTCACAGTTTTGCAACAATCAACATTAGTTGCTACGTACATCGAGGAGCACATGCAGATTCTCAGGGACGAAAACTCAACAAAGTCTGCGGCCTTCATTCAGCGTCTGCACAATAGTACTTTCACCGATTGGTTGCGAAGATGTCTTATGGGTGTCGAGGGCATTGATGCGCAGCTAGCTTTTGTAGCTAGAGGTCCATCGAGCACGATCTTGACATTCCAAGGATACGACATCAATGGGTATACATTTTACACAAGAGCCCAGGACAAGAAAAGCACCAACCAAAACAGTGGTGTCCGGATCGACGCGACAGACACCAATGGCAATACAAACTCATACTATGGAATCATAGAGGAGATATGGGAACTAGAGTACGGACCTTTGAAGATCCCACTGTTCAAGTGCCAATGGGTGAAGCTGACTGGAGGAGGTGTTAAAGTTGAAGCGGACTATGGAATGACGTTAGTGGACCTAAACAAGATTGGCTTTCTAGACGAACCGTTCGTCCTGGCCAAAGCTGTCACACAAGTTTTTTATGTGAAGGACATGGCTAGCAGACCGAAGAAAGGGGCGGATAAGAAAGGTGGGGGTAAGCAATTGGACCCATCACAAGACGAGCCAAAGCGTCATATAGTTCTTCCTGGAAAGAGAAAAATCGTAGGAGTTGAGGACAAGACGGATGAAGATTATGATATGCTCGATGGCCGGCCTCCATTCTCAGTGGCTGATGACCCAAGCATCCTATTAGCGGCGGAGGAGACACCGTATCTACGGCGTGATCACAATCAAGGAACATTTGTAAAGAGGAAGTTTATTAGTGTCCGAGTAAACGATGATGCCATGTAATTTCTATTGATTTATAAGATTGTTTTTATTAATTCTAGCATTTTATATTGATTTTCTAGTAATTTATAAGATTTTCTATTAATTTATAAGATTTTCTATTAATTTATAAGATTTTCTAGCATTTTATATTGATTTTCTAGTAATTTATAAGATTTTCTATTAATTTATAAGATTTTCTATTAATTTATAAGATTTTCTAACATTTTATATTGATTTTCTAGTAATTTATAAGATTTTCTATTAATTTATAAGATTTTCTAGCATTTTATATTGATTTTCTAGCATTTTATATTGATTTTCTATTAATTTATAAGATTTTCTATTAATTTATAAGATTTTGGCCTTTAGCACCGGGTCGTGGCTGCACCCGGTGCTAAAGTGCCTTTAGCACCGGGTCGTGGCTGCACCCGGTGCTAAAGGTGCGGCGGAGCCAAAGACCGGCCTGGCCACGGAGGTCGTGCGGTAGCTGGCCACGTCACCGGGCGCACACGACCCATGTCACTGGCCCGGTCGTGGCCTTTAGCACCGGGTCGTGGCTGCACCCGGTGCTAAAGGCCACGACCGGGCCGACCGGCCTGGCCACGGAGGCCGTGCGGCAGCTGGCCACGTCACCGGCCGCACACAGGCCACGTCACTGGATGAACAAGAACAATTTTTCTTTTTAATCTCTGTATAAAAGTTGTAACTAGTCGTTCTCCCTCGTACAAACTTCAAAAAATATCATTTTTCTTCCTAAAAATTCCTAAAATCATACTCTATCATACTTCCTAAAAGGGGGGGGCCTTTAGCACCGGGTCTTCCCACCACCCGGTGCGAAAGGCCCTTTAGCACCGGGTCGTGGCTGCACCCGGTGCTAAATGCCCCGGCCATATATAGGCCGGGGACTTCTCTCCCCTCCCTCACTTCGCCCTCATTCCTCCCAGATCGACGCCACAGAAACCGCCGCCTCGTCTCCTCAGCCGCTGCCGCCCGTCGTCCCCGCGCCCGTCGTCCCCGCCGCCCGGCCGTGGTCACCCGTGGTCCCCGCCGCCGTCGTCGTCCCCGCGCCCACGCCGCCGCCACCCGTGGTCCTCGCGCCCACGCCGCCGCCGCCCGTCGTCCCCGCCGCCGTCGTCGTCCCCGCGCCGACCGTCGTCCCCGCACCGGTACTGTGGTGAGAATGCTTCCTATCCTTGTTGCTGCTGCTGCTACCACCATGACGAGAATGCTTCTTGTCCCTTTTACTGCCATCGGTGCTGCGGCTGCTGCTGCTCTTGGAGGGCTTGTATTTGTTGTGGCCTTTCCTATGGTATATTGGAAATGTATATTGGAAAGGTATATTGGAAATGTATATTGGAAATGTTATATGTTTGAAATGTATATTGGAAAATGCTTCATTTAAATGTATTGGAGATATTTACATTGAAATGTATATTGGAAATGTTATATGTTTGAAATGTATATTGGAAAATGCTTCATTTAAATGTATTGGAGATATTTACATTGAAATGTATATTGGAAATGTTATATGTTTGAAATGTATATTGGAAAATGCTTCATTTAAATGTATTGGAGATATTTACATTGAAATGTATATTGGAAATGTTATATGTTTGAAATGTATATTGGAAAATGCTTCATTTAAATGTATTGGAGATATTTACATTGAAATGTATATTGGAAATGTTATATGTTTGAAATTTATATTGGAAAATGCTTCATTTAAATGTATTGGAGATATTTACATTGAAATGTATATTGGAAATGTTATATGTTTGAAATGTATATTGGAAAATGCTTCATTTAAATGTATATTGGAAAAGTTATATGTTTGTATAATGTATACTATCGAAAATGTTTATTATCGGAAATTCTATGGCGTACCCGAACCCATCGCGCACCCGAACCCCTTAGCGAATCCGTTTTTCGCGCACCGACCCCCTTAGCGAACCCTTAGCGAATCAATTCACACCGCGCACCCGAACCCCTTGGCGAATCCGTTTTTCACGCACCGACCCCCTTAGCGAAAATGTTAGAAATATTGGGAATATGTATGCTTTGTATATATTTCTTATCAATTATTTTTAATTCTATAGATGGCGGACAACAACAACAACGTCCCACCCATGCAAGAGGACAACAACACCCCTGTCCCACCCATGCAAGAGGACAACAACACCCCTGTCCCACCCATGCAAGAGGACAACGACACGTTCTTTGCGAATCAACTTTTCAATATTGTAACCCAACCAATGTCCATGGATGATGTGTTGGGCATCATAGGAAGGGACGACAATGTCCAGGGCGACAATGTTGCAAGGGCCGAAGATGTTGAAGGGGCCGCAAATGTCCAGGGCGACAATGTTGCAAGGGCCGAAACTATTGAAGGAGCCGGTAACGCGCCCTCGTCTAGTCAGGTGTGTATATAGATAACATAAATTTGTACTGTACATGTCAATTATGTATACCATCTCTATATCATCTCGTATATATGTAATTTGTGTAGGCCGCCTCTACTAAGAAATCAAAACGATCGACCACGAAGAAGCTGAAGGATGTCAAGTTACACATCACCCGAGTGGAGGATGACGGGGAGCCAGTTGAGCCCCCAAAAGTGGCCAAGAAATTTGTATCTCAGTGCGGGGTAATTGTACGGGACAATGTGTCCATTAGTATCAGAAAATGGAAGTCCACAGACCCCACTGAGGAGTACGTGCTCCCCGATACAGAGAAGGAGATGCTATGGAGGGAATTAAAGGCAATATTCGACTGGCCTAGCACTCATGAAGCAGAACTGAGGGATTGGACAATGAAGAAGATGGCAGTTCTGTTTCAGGATTTCAAGAAGAAGTTGTACTCGCAATTTCTTAAAACCGGAGAGGCCCCGGATCCTGAGAAGTATAAGAAGATCACCAATGACGAGTGGGAAGCATTCATTGAGTACAAAACCTCCGAAGAGGGTTCAACGGCTAGCGCTAGAAATGCTGAAAATGCCGCAAATAAGAAGTACTCTCATAAGATGGGTTCGGGAGGTTACAAGGCAAGCATCGCTAAATGGGAGAAGATGGAAGAAGATCTATATGCTAGAGGCATCACTCCAGCGACACATGACTGGCCCACAAGGACCAAGCATTGGTACTATGGTCATGGAGGCACCCTAAGCCCAATCGACGGCTCCTTAGTTTTTCCCGAGGACTTGCGAGAACTAGCTCAGCGTCTCCTCGATATCCTCAGGGCATCTGATAGGGGAGAATTTGTTGCCGATAGAGACAGAGATGAGCTAACCTATGCCTTAGGGAACAAGGAGCATCCTAGACGGACGCGCGGCGTAGGCACAAGCATCTCATGGAAGAAAGGTTTCCAAGAGCACGCCGCCACCTATAGGAGCCGTTCGAGGAAGAAGGCCGAATATGAGCAGAGGGTGAGGGACCTAGAGCAAACGGTTGCCGCCCAGGGCTCAAAGCTCCAAGAAATGGAGTCAAAGATGGAGTGACGGATGAAGGTAGCATGGCTGCAGATACAACAAGCCACAGGCGGGACCGGTTCCACAGAGCCTGCACCTCTCCAACAAGCCACAGGCGGGACCGGTTCCACAGAGCATGCACCTCTCCAAGATGCGGCCCTTATTAGCCCTCCACAACAATATCAAAGCAGTCACGCTTCCACACAGGCCGCCGAAGCGGTCCGTTACTCCGTGGATGAAATAACTCAACGGACCGCGTG
This sequence comes from Echinochloa phyllopogon, assembly GCA_033239725.1. Classification (NCBI taxonomy): domain Eukaryota; kingdom Viridiplantae; phylum Streptophyta; class Magnoliopsida; order Poales; family Poaceae; genus Echinochloa; species Echinochloa phyllopogon. Next base: position 11,559,773 of record BTCW01000015.1, on the reverse strand, counting down.
CGAGCTTGTCGTCAGGCAGAAGAACTTAGCTGTGGTGGTACGTATGCGACCTTAGTTCATACTGCATACATTTCACCGTAAATACCATTCATTTACTAACTTTCTTTGTGACTACTAACTTATCAGGTCGCATACGGTATGACCAAACGTGTGGAAGAAGGGCAAAATTGGCACTGCAATGACATTCCACATGGTTACGTACCTGTTGAGGTGGAGCAAGTCGTCACCAGCTGGGAAGACTTGGAACTTGACATCCCCGGAGGTGACGGAGAAACAAAACTCGGTCAGTGTTCTCACTACATCATTCTATGGAGCAAGGTAGACGTCGTCATACCCGGTACACCTGCGGCTACCAACAAGCCCCCGTCACCTCCAAGAGATCCACAGGATCATGACGATTCTCCGGGAGCTCCTGATGCAAGCCCGTCTCCTCCGCCAAAGAGGTCTCCGTCTCCTCCACCGAAGAGGTCTCCGTCTCCTCCGCCGAAGAGGTCTCCGTCTCCTCCGCCAAAGAGGTCTCCGTCTCCTCCGCCGCGGAGGTCTCCGCCCCCTCCGCCAAAGAGGGGACGCCGCACTAAAGCCTCTGCGCCCACTCCACCAGCGAAGAAGGCGCGGAAAACCAAAGAGAAGCCCGCACCAGAGAAAAGAGCGGGTGAGAAGACTCTAGAGGAGCTCGAAGCCTCGGTCAAAGCAGACACAAAGAGGCAAATGGACGAGTGGAGGAAAAAACCTGAGCCGGAGCCGAAGCTTGATCCCACCGTCGTCAAGTCATTCCTCGGTAATTTGGGCAAGGGTCAACAGAAGGAAGTAATAGTAACAGACTATGACCGCTCATTACTGAAATCTCGCCGGAAGCGGAAGGCTGCAGATAAGGAGGCGGGCCCATCCAAAAAGGTTCCTCAGCTCGGCCAGCAACCTCAGCGGCCCTTGGGTCCATTGCCATCTCTAGACAAGCTTAACGTGCAACGAGTAATGGCCGAGACTGGACTAACCAGAGCGCAAGTCCTGGGGAAGAAGAGGTGCCTGTAAACACAACGCTGAGGTGGCCATTTAATCTTGGCGAGCCTATGGTCCCTCCTGAAATGGAGAGGAAGCTACAGACGAAGATGCGCCGATTCCATGAGTGGTACTTGGAAGAATCAAGAAGGAATAAACGGCGCATGATCAAAGTAGGCGTGAAGGACCATGATTTCTACAATGGTGACGAGGATTGGGTGTGGCTGAGGTTTAAGGATATATATGAGCTGTACCACCGCGACGCCATGGACGTGGATTTGATCACCTGTTGGACACTGTAAGTACTTTGTTGTTGCTCATAATTCACTGTTTGAAAACAATAATTCCAATCTATGCTGATGCGGGCTTTATTTATTGCTTAACATATGCAGAATGGAGATTCAAAAATGTCGGAGATCCGGGATATATGACGTTGGTTTCGTGGATCCTCGAAGGATAAGTGAAGAAATGATATTGATGAATCCTGAGGAAACATATGGAAACCTATACAAGTATATTAAGAAACAAAATTACTGCGACTCCATACTAATCCCATACAACATCGAGTGAGTACATACATAGGCTTCTTCTTATACTGTCTGTGTACTAATTCATTTATGATTATAATGTATACATGTGCACAGATTCCACTGGTTCCTAATAATATTGTGTCCTGACCGGGGTGTCATGAACGTCTTTGATTCGTTGCACACTCCAAAAGAAAAACTACAGAACATCATGGACATGATGACAAGGTGATGTATATTTTCCCCTACTTAATTCACCCCTTATACTCGCAATGACTTAACTCAATTTTTTTGTTCGCAGGGCCTGGATTCAATTTCGTCAAGAACACCCGGGAATTCAACATGAAACACTAAAATGGAACGTTGGCTTTCCGGTAAGCAAGTAATTTGTACATATAGGCCTCGGCTAATATATTATATGAATTTTACTTAATTTCTTTTGGTCAACAGTGTGCCAAACAGGGGCCAGGAAATAATTTATGTGCATACTATGTTTGCGATTTCATGTGGAATTGGGGACATAAAAAGCTTACACAACAGGATATTATGGTACGTAATAATAAACAACATTTCCATTATTATTAAGTGCACAATTATTGTCTCCAACTCGGCGGATTAAATATCTTTCAATTATTTGTAAATTACAGATGTTCAACCTGAAGGAAGAGTCCCTAGAGCTAGAAAGAATTGACGCAATTGCAGAACAGCTCGTCGGATGGATCTGGGACGAGGTCGTCAATCCCCGAGGAGAATACTACTCGCCAGTACTGGAGGACGTGCCGGACAGTCCAACAAGCTAGTCGTCAATCTTAATTAAGTAGAAAATACAGTTTAAATATATATAACTCGAGTTGACATGCATGAATATCTACTTTTGTAATATATATGTCTTCTATTTTGATAAAATGTCAGCTAGTATGAATATAGAGTCGGCCGAATACGCATTAGAATACACGTATTAGAATATATACGTATATAGACGTGCACGCATGGCTACTGAAAAAAGCAAAAAAAAAAGTAATCCGGGGCCTTTAGCACCGGTTGCAGACAGCAACCGGTGCTAAAGGCAGGCCCTTTAGCAGGGCCTTTAGCACCGGGTCGTGGCTGCACCCGGTGCTAAAGGGCCCCTTTAGCACCGGTTATTCAACCCGGTGCTAAAGGGGTACCCCTTTAGCCTCGGATTAGTTGCACCGGGTGGGAAACCCGGTGCTAAAGGGCTTTCCCACCCGGTGCAGATGTCGATCATTCTGGTAGTGAACCAAGGTGCGCCTACCCCGATGGGTCCCTCCCAGACGAGCGTTCGTTGATCTCTCGTCAGCCTCCTCTACGAAACTGCTCCGACCATGTTCCAATTGGTTTGACTGGGTTGAGCAAAGGCGCTGCGAGGAGCTCCTCTGCATATTGCGCGTTGCATGTTGAGTATCTTGAGTGATCCATTTTCGCATTAACACTTCCATTATTGAGAGTGTTGCTCATTTTAAATGATATTTTCAAATAAAATTAAGCGCTTGAGAGGATGATGTTAGGGCAATTCATGTGATACACATGGAGGAGCTAGGCATGGAAGCATAGAGAAGCATAGAATGCATGTGTACCGAGCCGACAAAAGGATAGAGGTAGTATACACATGCCTTGTGTTACGGGACAAAGAGAGTATATACATGCATAAACACTTCATATGAAGTGTTCAGGTGATATGCATGCATTGTATTACAGGACGGAGAGATTATATGAAATGTTATGGACACATCAGACCCAACCCTCTCCACCCTTCAAAATATTGAAGCATTAAATATCCAAAAGAATTCATCATTGCATCAAGCACTTGAGCGACGTGATTTTGAGTATGATTAACATCTAACTAGAACGGTTTGGTCTTAGCAAGTTAGCATCTATGCCTTTCCAGTGTACATATTCACTCGGCCAAGTTGCCAGGAAGCTTTATTCCATTTCTAGCCCACAAGTCATCATTAAGTGATCGCCACAGGTACAGGTTCGTCCAACTAAACTAATGACAATCAGAATTTGCTCCCTCTGTTATGCAAGCTAAGTTTGTACTTGGATCGATGTTGTCAGAAGCGGAGTGGTTTTCTCGTGATCGGAGCCGAAACATCCATCATACATGGCGGTGCCTACGTGACACATATATATGTCTCGCTTGCTTTTGCAGGCGAACATGGATACGTGGTTTGTCTCATGGGTTTAGAACGCTCTGCTTCCATTGATTCCAAATATAAATGAGTTCTTCTGTGAACAGAAGTGAATCACCTTATGCATTATTACGAAGGTTTTGTTTTTAATTAACCTCTCTTGAGACGAGACATGTGTCGCCGACTCGCCGTCACCACCCCTTATTGACACCCAATTTACGGGTCCCACAATATATAATTGTTTCATAGAAAACTCATCTCAACCTCCCAATGTGGACACCCAAGATTATCGGTTGCAGATTGTAGCCCATCACTAAGAGGGCTTCGATTCCTTGGTTTAGTTGGTCACTTTGGTGGGAGCGCAATGTAACACCCGCCCTCCAAAGCCGCCCTGCATAACCCTTCCAAGGGTGTGCATGCGTACATATAACACCATACTTACACTTTTGTCCTCACTACATGTAAAAGGGTTAACTTGAGGGTGTTATGTTGGAAGACAATGGCTTATAAGTTGGCTCCACATTTGCTAAACAAGCATTGTGTCACTAAACATGTGCATCCCGCACTCATAGGCCATTACCGGACCATCTAAATTGGGCTTGGTGTCACACGCTACCCCTAAGAGTTCACGACTTAATCGCCTTCCAACCTATAGTACTCGCACCCCATCATCCTCCATGAAGCTGCGTGTGGGCCAGAACTGGCTTTAGTGGGCTGTGTACACTTCTAGAACTTAGGCGCATGCTTGTCGCTATTTTTAGCCTCCCATAAGTGTAGTTTCCTCGTGTTCTTGATGCTGTGTTGTAACTCCATGTTGCTCGTTTTCTTAATAAAATATAAAAGGCAAATAGCCAAATTCATCCTCCAACTTTCATACCAGGGTCAACTTCGTCTTTCAACTCTCGTGTGGACCAATTTAGTCCTTGAAGTTTTGTTTTTAGGTTCAATGCCATCCTCCATCCGAGTCGGATGGCCACGTAAGCATGCCACATCAACCAACCGTATAATGGTTAAATGTCTAAACTACCCCTAGTTCCTTTAGTTCCCACTGCACCGCTGCATCCTAGCTTGAACAATATTTTTTTCTCTTCCATTTCCCTTTCCATTTCTGCCTCGGTTGGTGTAAGCTATAGCCATTTTCCCATCTTTGTTGGCGTTGGTTCATATATGGTAATCTTATATGGGGAGTATTTGAATTGGTGATTCAGTTGTTGCTGGCTCTTCCAGAATATCAATTGGTGAGATAACTTAACCGCCACGGGCAATAATTTTTTTGAAAAAAAAAGAATAAGTCAGAGCCTAACACATTGTCTTTGAGAAACTGGAGTTCAGAGATCATATTGGACCTTTCAAGAATGAGGAGACGAAGTTGACTCATGGACATAAGTTCAGGGACGATGCATATAAGCTAATGTAAGCTAATTAAAAGTGCATATAATTAAAAGTGCATATAATTTAGCATCACTCTTTTAACCTATTTGAAGCTTATCACCCATTCCTGCCACCCAATTTCGTGGTCCCACAATCATCAATTGTGTTTCTTAGAACACCTCATCAAACTGCCAATGTATGAACACCCAAGATTATCGCAAACTGAACCCATGTGCAGTCCGAATAATTGTAACGACCTTCGCGCCCACCGGATAATGCATGGAGAAAAATACAATATATGCGCCATGCATCATGAGCAAGACGTGTGTCCTGTGCCAGCACCGGCATGGACAGACAGAACCTCCAGGCTGCGTCCACCAGTATAAAGCAGCGGCGCCATCTCCCGTGCTTCTTCACACCAAACCACTTTGTAGGCTCTCGTTTCCAAGAAGCTCGAGAGCAGCCAGCATGGCGCGTCGTTCTCTGGCTGTGCTCGCCGTCTCCCTCACGATCTTGCAGGTCGCGACGGCGAGGTCCTGGCTGAACCAGTTCACCACCGACGGCACCGTCCGCACGGCGTACGACGCTTCAGGGCAGAAGGTGATGATGCTCAACCTGGACCGGAGCTCCGGCCCCGCCGGGTTCAACTCCAAGGAGCAGTTCCTCTACGGCGAGTTCAGCATCGAGATGAAGCTCATCCCCGGCAACTCCGCCGGCACCGTCTCCTGCTTCTACGTAAGCGTTATTAATTACTATAACTTTTCCTGCGGAATTAATACTGGCAAGCTGCTAGGTAGGACCAAATTAAATCTCTCTCGGTCTTTAATTATCAGACTCACCGATGCTGCTCTTCCTTCTGACATATATTGCAGCTTTCTTCGGGCACCGATGACTGGCGTGACGAGATCGACATGGAGTTCATGGGCAACAGCACCGGCCAGCCCGTTGTTCTCAACACCAACGTGTGGGCAAACGGCGACGGAAAGAAGGAGCACCAGTTCGACCTGTGGTTCGACCCCTCGGCCGACTACCACACCTACACCATCATCTGGAACCCTACCAACATCCTCTTCAAGGTGGACAACCTCTTCATCCGGTCATTCAAGCGCTACGCCGGCCTGCCCTACCCGAGCTCCAAGCCCATGACGCTGCACGCCACGCTGTGGGACGGCAGCTACTGGGCCACCGAGAAGGGCAAGGTCCCCATCGACTGGAGCAACGCGCCCTTCGTGGTCTCCTACCGGAGCTTCTACGCCAACGCCTGCGTCAGCGGCGGCGCCTGCCATGCCGGCAGCGACGGGTGGATGCACAGGCAGCTCACCGGACCCGAGTGGGGCACCGTCAAGTGGGCGGAGAAGAACTTCATGCGCTACAACTACTGCCAGGATGCGTGGAGGTTCCCACAGGGGCTCCCAGCCGAGTGCAGCCGCAACTGAGCGATCCAGCCAGCCAGCCGTTTGCAATCCAGCCGGCAATCCATTGCTATTGGTTTCTTTGTATTGATTGTTGTTTGATTCTTTTTCTTCTTTGTGAATTTGTGATTAAAAAAGCAGCCCCGCATGCAGCAACGTGTCGGCGGTTGTACACCTGGTTTTCCTAAAGAAGCATGCATGTAATTTTTATCGTGCCGCCTTTGGATACACAGCAATATATATTATAGTTTCTGTGAGCTGTGAGAATCTTTTTACAGTCATATATGCAGCAAAATATCATTGAATGAAAAGCAAGAAATTTAAAAAGTCTCATCTCATTTCACTAATAAAAAAATCGGATAATTATGTTGGTAGCAGTCATCCCATATTTTTATTACTGTGTGTTTACTATAATATAGAAGGAGATGCCATCTTTGAGGTATTTGCTAATGACCGATTTGGGAAGTCGGAGTCGTTGTTGGTCACTATGGAACAAGCTCTGCACCGATAACACGTGAAGGCTCCTTTGGTTTTATGTTCCCATTGTATAGTGTTAGGTTGCTTCAGGTTCTTTCGTCCGGGTTGTTGTGCTCATGTTTTTCACGGTTTTCCTTGGTTCACCAGCATTATTGCTGGACCATTTTTGCGTTGATCATCAAAAGTTAGCATTAAGGTTTCACAAACAAAAGTTAATTACGATTAAGGTACTAAATTATAATTTAGCTTTCGGTAAAATGGTACCTCCCACGTTATAACTGAAAATACCTATTGATCACTACTGAAATCAGGCCGTTTGAGGCACACGGTAAAGTCTTTGCCGTGTGCGGCTCACGGCAAAGCCCCGAAGGCAACGAGCCACGTCGGTGAAGCCGGCTTTACCGTGAGCTATATTTCAGGCACACGGTAAAGGACCAAACAGCGGCACCCGGGCAAACGACACGTTTATTGTTTGTCGTCTGCCCAGCTCCTGGAACACGGCAAACACTGAAGCTTTGCCGTGTGCCAAAGGTTCCAAAATGCTCCTGCAATTTTGTAACATACAGTTACGTAAATGTACTTAGAACTAACATAGCATTTGCTAAGGCTATTTGGCCAGTTCTGTCTGATCGAAGATGTTTAAAGAAAATTTGATATAACGGGACGAAGTCAGCATTACTGGAATCTGCATGCATGTGCGTGTACCAAATGCGAAGACATACGTGTGGCTGCTCTGATCTACAATTATGTTAGATCAATCATCATATCAATCGTATTAATTGCCATTTGCCAGACGTTAGCTTATATATCCAGAAAGACAAGTGCACGCTATACCATGCATATATAGTCCGCTGCATCTTTACATTATAAATTTATAATACCCGAGTGTGCGTGCCAACCCCAATCATCATGCATTAGGCCGTTGTGTACGTATAAAATAATAACCGCCCTGCTCGATCCGGCGCCGCGCCGACTGTCATCTCGGCCATACATGCATGCATGCATCCTTTTGTGCTGTCCACTGATAATATGGGGTCGGTACACGTACCGTGTTATTAGTGACGTATAACGAACTGATCGACATGACATGAAGTCAAGAACGAAAGACAAGTGGTTGTAGTAGTGCACCGTCACCCTGTGTCTTCGTTGACACTTTGGCCAAAGCCTGCCGCCCTCTTCGCTGGAGTGTGGAGAAGCTGCTGCTTTACGCGTCATCTAGCTAGCTTCTTCATGTCCTTTAGCATTATGTTCCGTGTTCAACGCGCAAACTTGCATCATCAGCGACATGGCATGTGCATGCTCCGGCCAGTATCCGCGCGAGCGGCCAAACGCGAGGAATACATCGACATCATCGGTGGTATGTGCCGTGTCTCCTTGCGGCGCCTCCTACCTCTGCTCATCATCATCTGCATGTGCATGTCCACCCTCCGCCCGACGCGCGAGCATCAAGAACCACAAGGTTGGCATTCCTTGTTTAAGGATCACAAGCGCTATATATATATATATATATATATATATATATAAAAGTACTCTGGGTACGGAATAGCTATTCTGTGCCGACCGCGCCCCAACCGCTATCCCACGATTTCAACTCGATGCGAACGTGGGCCCTCAACCTCCGGTCAGTTCCTATCTTCGCACGATTCCGCCGCCGCCGCCCCTCCAGCTCCTCACTCGCGGCGCCTCCCATGCCCTTTTTTCACGCCCCGGCCTACTTGACGCCGCTCTCACGCCGCAATCGCCATCATTGATGGAGAGTGGCCGGCGCAAGCTGCGTCGCTAGGAGTCCAGCGTGCGGTAGAAGGCGGGCGTGCGCCGCTCCCCCCTCCGCCCCCCTGCTCGTCTAGCCAGTGACGGCGTCGACGTACTCCTGCCGCCCCCTTTCCGGGTCCCCTTTCCGGGTCCGTTCTCCTGCGTGAGGTGCGGCCACTCCGCGGTGGCGCCCCATCTGCCTAGCGAGCTGCCCGGTGCCCGGCGGCCGGCGTACCTACCTCCCGGTGGAGATGTAAATTCCTTCCCTGTACTGCCGTGCTCTCGCATCTCCTTGTGAGGCGCATCAATCAAGTGGAATTCCAGGTACAACTATGTGCACTGGATCTGTCAATTCTTTTTTGATCTTGCATTAGACTAATTCATTTCAGACACATACAGACAGATTGGAGTCCCTGGGGGAATGAATTGATTTCTCGATGGATACTGGATAGGATTCCTCGTCCCTATGGTCTACCGCCGCAGGAAGGTCGGCATTCATCCCCTCGAGCTCCCCGTGCTGCGTATGTTGCTACATCATCTACCCCACTCCGAATTCCCATGGTGCCCTGATCGATCCGTGGATGCCCTGGGACCGTTTTTGCCATTCTAATTTTCCTCTTGCGTGCAGACCAAACAGAAGGATCTTATTTTCCTCCCGTTGATTTGTAGCACGGCAGATGTACTTCTGGACGGATACAGGATGGTAGGACGGGACATGGGACAGGATCCCATTCCCTCTGCTGCACAATCCTCCTCGCTCATGAATGCCCAGCATCTCTCTTCGGTTGTCAGGGCGTGTCCAATTTATCCGCACTTCTACTCAATTTGAGTTAGCCAAAGGGAGTCAGCGTGCAACTGACAAGGTGTGTTCAGTTCAGATGAGGAGATGATGTGGTGCATCTATCCTTCTTTATGGTAATTCATTGCAACCATTTTTTTATATTAACTAAACTAGTAGGGATTTCCCATTTCCCAATCAGTCGCCTTTCTGTGTTTTTCTGGAGATTCTTGCATGCATGCTAATTGCCTTCCCATTGTGTGATGCAGTCTTGCTGATCGATTCTTGTTAGCAATACAAATTATCCCATATATGTAGCACCTGAAAAATCAGGCCACAAGTTTAAATGGCACAGCACCTAGACAAGCAGGCCAAAGTTCGTTCAAATGTTCATATGGTACATGCTTGTTCTTTCAGCCTTTCCTGCTGCTAGTATATGCTTTTTAGGATTATCTCATATGAATTGAAACATACCCTTTATTTTTGAACTAAATGTAGAAACATTGGAGACTATTCTTTTATGACAAGGTTGCGTGGAGTTTTGAGCTCATTAGGCTTGCTAAGCTTTACGAGTGCTCTAATGTTTTACAGTTTGCACTAATGAGAACCGAGACCAGGTTTCTAGAACAGCTATTATCTTTCTAATGAGCATTATATGATTATTATCTGTTTAGACATGCTGGCTTCACGTGTAATAAATTTTGCTAGAATCAGATTTATATTTCCTCATTTTGTTTGATGGATTAAGCTTATCCTTTCTCTAAAGCATGCTGATCGGAGCCACGCTAGCCATGATTACATTACATATTTTGATTTTTTTGTATCCTAATTTTCCTTCTTTTATCATGCGAGTGATTAGTTGACTCACACTCCTAAACTTTCTGGTCAGTGCACTTGGTGCCCAACTTGACACGGCCACGCTATTCGAAGGGTGCGGATTGCTAGTGCCGTACCCGAGCCATCTGACCCGTGTCATCCGATCAGACCTCGCTCCCCTTACCCTCACATCAAGAGTTGGCATATCTTTCCAGGTTGGGCATGCCCTCTTCTAGCCAGAGGTGGCAGCGGACAGCTTCCCATCCCTCCTGTCGAGGTCTGGATATCTTCGGATGTATCACCACTAATTTATTTTTGGGTCAGTTTGTGATTCTTCCTGTCATCTAGTGTTACTTCCATCTACCTGTTTGTTGTTTTGCTTCTGAAAATGCAAGAAGTATTGATTATATCCACTCACAAGCAGATATGTTGGTCTCTCCTAGTTTAGCTTATTGCCCTGTTTTTATGCTCTGTTTTTCTTTCCCTCAGAATTTTTGAAAGGCAAAAGAACCTTTATTTTCGGGCCAGGTTAATAGTTGTCTATCATTTATGGTGCTTCCGTCATTTTCGGTTATCATTTTCGGTCATGTGTGTAATTAATTAGCAACCAAGGAAATTTAACAGTTCGATGGCTTGCTCATTGCTGTATCTCTGGTTTACTATCCAATGCTGAATGATATTGTGAATTAATCCACTTGCACGGTATCTTGAATGCTTCTCCATAGAAAAATATGAAGTGAATTATCTTTCATGTCTTGCTGATATCTGCCATGCTCATTCAGGGATGCTTCTCATGCCGTAGGTCGCCCTCTGTCCCTGGTGCGGCGCAACATGTCCTACGTGAGAGTTAAGTCTAGCCCTAGGCTTTGGAATTAGACATGTGCACTGGTTCTGATCAATATGCGTCGTTACTATCTGAAATGTTCATGTCATGGCCAGTTCTTTTGGTCGGTTTCTTGTTCCTTGCTAATTAATATTGATTCTGTCAGCTGACAATCTAGAGGAAGCCTGAAAAATTGGAACGAGATCCTCTAGTCATAGTTTGCTATACTGCAGACTACATAGTTTGCTATACTGCAGAGGATCTCGTTCCGAAAAATTGGGCATCAGAGGCTGAAGATTTAATGAAGAAGTGGGCTCTACTAGTATTTTTCTTAAAGCAATCAGAACTCCCAAATTTAGTGATGGCTAGATGTAGAGCAACTAGCTCAGCCTTTTCTTATGGCCACTTATAGTACAGAAACTTGTTCAGCTTGTTAGAATTGTCGTTATAGTGACATCAGCAACCAGATTGGCTTTGTTCTTATGGCCTCTTTCACAAGTCTATATAATAACATTTGTTCTGGCAGGTTCTGATGTTTGAAAATTTATGGTTCATTATACTAAAAGTTCTTCTGACCAATGTGTGTGTCCTTTCATCTGCAATGCCCATGGCATGATCCAATATATGCTTTTTGACAATTTCTTATATAAACATGGGTTCTTTGCTGATCAATATTTGTTCTGGCAGGAAAGGGTCTACAGGAAGTGACTAATGAAGAATTGGGAACAAGAAGTATATATGGATGTGATCGATATTTGTTCCCAATTCATCAAGCGGCCGTAAGAAAATATTGATCAGTATTGTGGTGTTGGTGGAGAGAGCCATCAGATGATCTTTTACAAAATAAACCGTGACGGTGCCTTTTATCCAGACTTGTCAGGGAGGATGGGGCTTCATTATCAGAGATAATACAGGTCAGGTGATGGCGGCAGCGAGTTTGTGTATGGAGCAGATCGTTGTGGAGACTGATGTTGTAACGGTGGCGACTGCATTCAGAGATTCGGGGTCAGATAGATCACCGATAGCTATGATTAGGGAGATTAGAGCAAGATTGATCTATGATTTTCCTGCGACCTCTGTCTCGCTCTGTTCATGTGCTTCTAATTCTGTAGCGCATACCTTAGCTGCCGTGGGCATAAGCTGTTAAGTATGAATCTTTATTGTGGAATGTGTACATGAGTCTTAATATAACTAGTGTCGAGGGAGTCACACTGATTGATGGAAGTCCTTTTTCATCTATAAAAAACAAACACTTTATGTTTTGTCACATGGCATAGTTCTAGATTTTTAGAATGACCGATTATTGCTTCAGCTAGTAGAACTTCATATGAACTCATCCAATACAATTTTTGGTTCATTGCATTCAATAAAAAATAGATAAATGTATGTACATCATGTCGTATCCCACTTTCACTTATAAACCCTGCGTTACCTACGTGCATACTATTTTTTTAGAAAAAGTGACCCACTCACACAAGCTGGCCGATCCAAAAAAACCCGGAAAAAAACAGACGCGGAAAAGAAAAAAACCGAAAAAAACAGACGTGAAAAAGAAAAAACACACGGAGGGAAAAAAACAAGACGTGGCGGAGGCGCGTGGGCTGGCCTCGGAGACAGGTGCGGAGGGCTGGGTCGGGTACGGAATAAGTATTCGGTACCCCGGGTATGAATTAGCGGAGTTCTATATATATAGGAGTACGTGGCAGGATATGTTATTGACTATATAGGCATGTCTAATTAGCGAGGTCAAGTATCTTCAGCACATCACCGTTTCCTAATCTAACTACTGTAATGGGGAATTGATAAAAAAAATAGTACTTCACGGTACAAACCCAATATATTTCCTTTTTCAAATAATTAATGGTAGAAACCAATAATCCACCCCCAACTCTCCCAAATACGGGAGGGGTTAGACCTCTCCCAATAAAATAGTTGGATTGGGACAAGATTATTTGGAAACTGCAAAATCAATTCCCCCAATAACCATGAAAATATTGGGACATCCCCGTTAGCTAGTTATTAAAAAAATATTTATTGGGAAACTACTGGAGTTATTAAAAAAATATTTATTGGGAAACTACTGGAGATGTTACGAGCAATAATTTGATGTGTAGTAAGGACAAAATTGTAACTACAAAATATCCCCTCCTTTTACTTTATTATATTGACGTAATTTGACACTTTTTTTCTCTCCTGGAGCGTCTCGTATATGTATTTGCCATCATATGTTGGTTTGATGACATTCTTAATCTGATGCTCTCAACCGCGGTTGTCTTCTCGCTATTGTCATTCATAGCCTTTGCCTCATCTTCTTGCTATATCCGATTCATCAAAATCAATAGGAGTCAGAGGGCTCTATGGATAGTCTATTTTATAGTAGAGGGGGGCTTGAGCCCCACCCCACTCCCTTGTCCCATAGATCTGGCCCTACTTCTCTCCACACTAGCGACTAGCTGCCCCCACCCAATATGGTGGACCCCACTAGATATTCTGATGTATTTCCATTTCTCTATTTTTATCCACTTCCATTATTTCTCATCTACCTATCTCTTCTCTCGTTTCCTACTTCCTAGCCTCTCCATCCTCTCGATGTAGTGATGGCTCGGTAGGAGTGGTGGACTAAATGTTTGTCTCTATATATTTTTTCTACAATAGTTTGTGTTACAATTTGAGTATCTGAAGGAATTTGTACAAAACACTATATAGAATTTTCATGTATAAATTTTTATTAATAGTTTTTATCTGCATAGTTTTTTTGTTGGCTAAAAAGACAATGGGACACGGACCGATGTGGGGCTGGGGCTTGAGCGAGGAAATGTTCTAACATGGTATCAAAAGTCGATCATAACGAACGCTTCTCATGAGCGCAACCACAAACTAGCTGACCCAGCTCAATGCACTACCGGAAATCCATCCTTCATCGTGTGCCCGAAAATTTGCCGTGCGCTATATTCAAATGTTATTGGTTTGAAAGACATGCACTACGAGGCGCAAGTCCAGGCTGTCATAAACTACACCTCCTGTGGCTCACACCCGATGCATCAAGCTGGTGAAGGACATGCATTACGAGGCGCAAGTCCAGGCTGTCATAAACTATAGCGCTAACTTGCTTCACCAGAAGATCGGAAAAGCTGAAGCAAGAGGTTTGAGGTTGACCAAGGAGCAATACTTGGAGGTATATTTTTGTTTATTCTCAGATTAAGTACATCGCTTAATTTGATATTCTTACGTGTCATTCACTTGATCACGTGTAGGTGTCTGCGTGGTGGTGTCGTAATGATTTTGTGTGCTGGGAACACATAGTGGACAGGTGGTTCACACCCGAGTGGGAGGAGAAGCACAACGCTGGCTGAGAGCGGCATTTGCTGATGCTAGGTCCAGGACACCGTCAAGGCAGCCGTAGCAACAACGAATACAGAGCTAAATGGGTATGCAGATTTATTTCTTTATTCTAACCCTCAATTCTAGATAGTGTGTAATCAACTTGTTGTTTTTACGCAATCCGAGACACATGAAGGCGTTGAGTGCTCGCAATTCATGGGATGGGCTTTGGCCCACAAGGGCAAGGTGTCTGAAGTCACCTACAACCCGGACGACCCAGCCTCGGCGTACAACAATCCATGAATCCACACCTGCCTCACTGCGTACATAGAGGTGAGCAAGCAGGTCCATGTGCCAGAGTGGGATCCGAGCCGCCATGACCTTGATGGAGAGATCATCGTGAGGATGGGAGGAGGCAAGAAGCATGGCCGGTACTATATAGGGAACGACACTCTAGACACGGCCAATACTCCTACTCTCGCCCAGGTTCGAGCAAGGAGCACGATCAGTAGCCCAGCCATACGCCCATAGCTATCCACGACACAGCTCCAAGTGCAGGAACTTTAGGTTATTTCTGATTTATTCATCGTTCTTTAGGTTATTTCTGATTTATTCATCGTTCTTTAGGTTATTTCTGATTTATTCATCGTTCATTCAATTTCTACATATGCTTGCTCTGCATTGCTTTGTAACATTGAAATGACAAATTGTAGGCCCAGACGGTGCCACAAGCGGCGGCACACCAGGCGGCGATGGCCGAATAGAGGAGGATACGAGAGGAGGAGGCAGCGAGAATGCAGGCGAGTGTTGAGTTGTAGATGTCCCAGATGTACAACTACATTCATGGTCTTTCCGCTCAGATGGGTCAACCTCTTCCACCGATGCAACCGATGGTATACCACCCTACGGCTCCGGTTCCTGCAACTCCTCCTGTAAGCCACTTCACAACCTTTTAGATTCATTTCAATTATTAGAGACTTAGAGAACGTAGAGACGTAGAGTCACTTAGAGAGTTCGATGAAATTTTGAATGTTTTAGATTATCACTTAGAGAGTTCGATGGAATTGTGAATGGTTTAGATTATAACTTAGAGAACTTGAGCCTTATCTCACATGTAATCTATTCTCTTTTCTGCAGAATCAATCAGCGGCATCGAATACGCTAGACTTATCGCCGGGCGCATCGATGTCCCCACCTCTACCGCCACCTCAGTGATCGTTGAGTGTGTGAGCTTGTTACCTTCCATTCGTGAACTTCTAGTGCTCGTTGCTTTGAATTTGTGAATTGTAATAAAAGTATGTATTTGTGGGTTATTTATCTATATGTATGCTTGGGATTGCTTCTAAGGCTTGATATGATATATATGTATGCGTGAGATGCTTTTTATGATGTATATGTATGCATGTGATGTTTTTGTAATTTTTTTGGATTTTTATACGTGAAAAAACAATAAAAACAGGAATTTATTGGTCACTTTGCCATGTGTCAAGCCCCTGACACACGGCAAAGTGACCATTTGTCATTTGAAATGGTCACTTCGTCGTGTGCCAGAGGCGGGCACACGGCGAAATGACCAAAGCTTCGTGTTGTATGCTAGGGGATGGCACATGGCAAAGATTCAAATCTTTATTGTGTGCCATCCGGTTTTTTTGGCAAATTTTGCTCCTGAACATCCAGCTTTCTTTGAATTGGCCAAAACACACCGCAAATGACGAAATTAGCCTGATACCATTACAAAATCGTGACCGTTTGCTGCAACACACCGCGATGAATATAATAACAATTTCTCTGATTTGATGAGAGAGAAGAGGCAGGAAAAGACCATTTTGCCCTTGAGTGAATTGGGGCCCGTATGTCAGCTCTATCTTCTTCCCGCGGACGAGCGAGGGAGTGGCGCGGCACGGCTCTCGCCCTCGCTGCTGGCCAGGAACCACACCCTCGCCCTCGCCGCCGGCCAGCAACCTCTTATCCCGCGGTGGCGCGGTTGAAGAGGCTGAGGAGGCCGTAGCGCTGGGAGCGGAGGAGGTAGAGCGCGTGTAGCTCGGCCTCGCACATGCGGGAGGCGGCGAGGTCGACAGTGGGCGCGGTTGCGGCTGAGGGGAGGCGGTTGGAGGCCGGAAGGTGGAGGGAGGAGGCGCCGCCACAACATCCCAATCGTCGTGGACCTGCTCGACCGATGGGGCCACATCGCTGACGTCGACCACCGCAACGCCACTACCGCCACGTCCACGACGAGCACCGGCCTGCCTATCTCGGTGACCTTCCACGTCGCCGTTGGCCTGCAAGGCCCGACATCCAGCTCCTGCCGCCTGCCACCTCCCGCGTCGCTGCTGGCCGCCCCGCCGCCGCCGTTGGAGGCCGGGCCAGGGAGGGAGGAGGGGCGCGGAGGTGGTGTCGGTGCCGCTGGAGCCTCGACGAGTTAGGGAGGGGAGCGGAGGGGGCGCCGGTGAAGGGGGTGCGGAGGGGCCGGTGGTTTGGGAGGGCAAGGGGCGGAAGAGGGAGCAAGGGAGGGCAGGGGACGGGGCGGCGGTGGGGAGAGCAGAGTGCGGCAGCGGAGGTGCAGAGGAGGGGGAGAGCGGGTGGAGAGGGGAGACTGCGGGGGAGGAGATCTCGTGGGGGAGAGGAGGAAGACATACTGAGCATCATGTGGAGCAGGCCGTCGGCAATGAGGAATACACTGCCAGGATTGAGAGGAAGAAAACGAGCTGAAATGCGGGCAGGCTCTTATTCCTGGAGGGCAAAATGGACATTTTCCCCCACCTTTTCTATCCCCAAATGAGATATATTCTTAATCTAATCATTGCGGTGTGTTGCAGCAAACGATCACGATTTTGTAATGGTACTGGTCCAATTTCATCGTTTGCGGTTTGTTTTGGCCTATTCGAAGAAAGTTGAATGTCCAGGAGCAAAATTTACCTTTTTTTGAAGGCTTTGTCGTGTGCCATGGGGACTGACACACGGTAAAGATTTGAATCACTGCCTTGTGCTAGCCCTCACACGCGGCAAAGATTTAAAAAATAAAATAAAAAGGAAGAGACGAGCCGTCAAGGGGGCGGCCGTCTATTCCTTTTTTTGTCGTGTGTCGGGAAAAGCATACGGTGAATTCTTCGTCGTGTGCCCACAATAAGGTCCACGACGAAGGGGGCTTCGCCGTCAGGACTCGTCGTCATCGGGGCTTCGCCGTGGGCCGCACATGGTAAAGCCTTCACCGTGTGCCGAAGGGGCTTTGCCGTGTGCCCCAGGCACACGGCGAAGGATGGATTTCCGGCAGTGATGACTCCGATGTGAAAAAACTTACATGTCATTGACAAAACTAGGCCTATCGTAATTAATCAACGCAAAGCATTTTGCAGCCAATACCTCTAATGGAGTCATAAACCTTAGGAACCACAGCCCACCCAATTTTCTGTACCTTGCAATTTTCTGTCACAAAATTATATAGTAATCGAGTGATTGGACCTCAAAGCTTTGTCCCCGAGAAATGAAATATGCCTTGTGAAGATGGAGTATTTGAAAGGATGGGGGCCAATGTTTACATGCGAACATGAACTAAAGAGATAAAGTATAGGAACCAACGAGCTGGTGATCATATGGATGAGCAATTAGGATGTTGACATCTTACTGTAGTTGAAAACTCCATCCATATATTCAGAAACATGTGGTGGTGTAGCGCCTAATCAGTTATGATCTGCTCATTTTTTTAGAATTACAAAGTACAACGCAGACGCTCACAACACGCACGCATACGCACTCCTATGAATACACGTACACAAACACTATCCCTATGAGTACCTCCGAAAGACTGAGCACCCGGCAGATTTGGAGATTTCCAAAGTCACTATTGACGCCTCGTTGTTTACGGGAACGCCGCTTACCACTTAACGTATAACGCCGATAAATCCTAAGAAAATCTCAGAAAAAGAATTTAAGCCTGATGAATAGCGTCCCACTGAATTTTACTATCATTGTACTACATTCCCAATCGCATCTGCTCATAGTTGTGCACCGTAGCCTGTCTAGCACTCTGGAGTAAACCATACTGGGCCGGGAAAACATATTGAGGCCTGCATGCAGTGAAATTTACCTCCCTGCAGATTATGGGACGAAGGACAATTATCGGACACCGGACTAGTTGGGCTACTCAGTCAATGGGCCTTGAAGTGGCCGGTCCGCCCATTGGTTTCATGACCTTTTATTTTATTTTATTTTTTCTCCATTTTCTATGTTGCTGAAATTTCTTTAATTCAAATTTTACTTCGATTCAAGCTCGAATTTTAAGGAAACCCCCACAAATTCCAACACCTTCTATTGTGGCAATAATGCTAAGGATGGAAAGTATGTTACAGTAATAAAAATACACCACGCTCAACAATGTACACTATCATACTCCAATAACCAAGATAATTAATGGTAGTGGTCTTGTGTCTATGAGAGTGGACCCACGATACAAATTTTGTTCCAAAACATAAAATACCGTGTTCGAACCTATATCTTTGTGTATGATCTTTTATTTCTGTCGTCCTATTAAATGACCTGCTACATCATCTAAAACTTCTAGGTGGCACGTAATTAATTAATATTATGATATAATGCACTATAACTAGCCTAATTGCATTTGCGGCCTCTGGGCCACATCAGTCATGGTCTGCGGTCTGCCTGCTCCTCATCCTCATATCCTGGATGACCACAACAACTGATCAAGGGCCCGTAGTTTGGTGCTGAAAAAAACCAACATATACGGAGCATATTCGACCCGTGTGGAATCTAACAGTAACATCATCATATTTTGTGTTACACCACCATGTGCTCCAGATCAACCTATCGGGTTAACGGCTGAAGCACAAAGCAATCCAAAAAATCCAGCAGTCCCTGCAGCATCTTGAGCGCGGCATCATGAATGATTTCCAGCATGATTAGCCGTTAACCAGAACTGTTAGTTAGGTCTAAGCATCGTATTCCAGTGTGGTAGGAAACCTTTATTCCATCCACAGGGCACTCCATTCCCTCTCATCGAGCGATGACCGGCCCCCACCACAGCTTTGTTGGGCCCCTTGCACAGCCATGCATTCATCTTGACAGGCCTAGCATACCCATCCTGTGATCTGAAAAGTGCTACTAGGCCACGCAAGAAAGATAAGCATGGAGTGTGTGCATTATTCTGTCGCCCCACCACACTGCACTGGCCCAAATCTGAAACACTTTAGACAACCACCAAATGTGTCATGGTCACTCCGGGTCTTCATCGCTACCGTTGCATACATATTTCCCTCTGCAATTCCAGCACTGAGAAGCCTGGAATGGGCTCCCTGCATTATCTCCTTGTCTTGAGTTGACATGGGCTGTAGTGATCGCCGTTGCTAGTGCTGTGGTGTGATGTGTTGGGCGTCTGAAGAAAAAAGTGTGATGCTTTCAGTTTCAACCAGAGACATTCCTTGACTGGGAATGCCTTTGTTTACCGGATTATCTGAGCACGAAAGGCATGCGATTCGAATTGAGTCGCTAATTTCTTTTGTTTTGCCCTCATTTTGTATGTCTTTTTCGGCAGAACCACTGCTTTGCTTTCGGTTTTCACGCAGTTTTTAGGCCACAAGTGCACACACAGTTCGAGATCTCCAACTGACTTGCTTCGGAGTGTGGACTGATGATCTTGGAGCAACACACGTGAAGTGGCTAGCAACTTTCTCCCGGTCTAGAGCAACACCTCGGAGTCTCCGCGCCAGGCAGGCAGGCCCTCGGTCCGTATGCTGTCAGATGTCCAGCGCTCTGCACAAGGATTGGATTTGGATAATTTGGATGCTGGACGGTGTGGCCTCCTCGATCGGCACCGGCGCCGTGATGGACGGTGGCAGTGGCACAGCTTCCATAGCCAAAGCAAGAGATGTGCACGACCTCAGTGGCACGATGGTTAATTACAACAGTTGTTACAGACTTTGGCAAGTAAAACGAAAATATATAACGTGTTAATTAGTCAGTAGTGAACTAAGAAAGCTAGTCGGGCCACAAGTAACATAACCTAAAAACATAAAAGAAACATAAGCCTAATGAACTCTGACCTGCCTAAGATGTGGCATTGTAATATGTAGCAATGGACCAAACAGATGATGAGCCTATTGCAAGCATCTATGAAGTATATGGTGTCTTCAAAATAAAAGGCCGTATGCTTGTGGAAGTGTATTTCGCGATGAATCGATTATCACCAACCATATATTCTCGATCCATAAGAAATTTTCGTGTATGACCGATAAGCTAATAAAAGGGTTTTACTTTGCAAAAACTTAGCTAGGCTGATATTTCTATTGGAGGAAGTACTTCATACGGTTACAGTCAGTGAAATAATGCTACTTTCTGCATTTGAATGTACAATTCAAGGCATATTTTACCTTGCAAATAAACCAAGACACCATTCAAGATTATTACTGCACTACTCCTTGTTACTCTATCTTTGTTCCTGTACGTGATTCGTACTTTTGAAGTGGCATAGTCTTTAAAAGTATGTAATACCAATAATCTTTTACACTATACTGTCAACTTGTATAACGTCAATATCACCTTAAAAGTAATTAAAATGGATCTATTTATGTAACTTGTCCTACGCTATGCATTCATATAATTTGACTAATTATTTGTCAAAAATTACAAAGTTTAACATTTTTTAACACAAAATACGCTTTACATTGACATTGATGGATGAAGGGAGTGCCCAACTAAAATGACTAACAACTTTAATGCATGCACATAGCCACGTAAAGTTTAACAGTAAGGCTGCTGATATTGAAACACACATTAACCTTGCAGGTTGAACCTTTGCATGTTGGTTTCTGAAATTGTCCTAGTTCCAATTGACACACCCCGTACATTGTAAAATATACTAGCTTATTGTAGTTCTATGCTTAATTAAACTTGTATAATTGAATACTACGTATAATACACTGCACTCAGCGTTATTATGTCTGAAATATCCTCGTGAATCCTATTTAATTGATCTTGGAGTTGCGAGTTACTGCTCCTCCATTTAGTCAGTCTCGGACCATCCCTAACAACTTACCTAAACTAGATTGTGATATCTAAAATTTACCAAAGTCTAAAAGAACAACTCCAGCAGCATTGTTATCCCTATTTTTTTCTTTTTTTTTGACTCAAGTATACCGTACGACACTTAGATTGCTATATTATTTCTGTCACACGAGAGAGCCCACCAGTGCGCACGCGCCGGTGCCCGTTGTGTTGTGCTTGTGCTCCTCCCTACGGGCGCCCGCTTGCCTGCAAGCATGCGCAAGAAGGCAAAGTAGCGTGAGGTCACCAACACCGTGGATCTCGGTGGAGAAGCGAGGTGGAAGATAAGGCTAAGAGAAGAGAAGAGAAGAGAAGAGGTGAGGCACGGGCAGCTCTCCCGCGCTGGCCCAGAATATCAAGGCGAAAACTTATTTAATTTAACCCAAAAATAAAGAAAACCTATTTAAAATTTATCCCATAATTGCAAGTTACTGCTCATCCGGTCAGTGTGAGACTCACAACAGTCGGGTTCTCTACGAATTTGCCGGAAAAAGGCGGTGGATAATTGGGCAGACACCAACCAAACGCAAGATGCCGGGATACCGAACATGGTAGGTAGCCACAGCTGTCTAGCTGTGATCTGCTCTCCTCTCTTTTTGTGTACGACTGCAACCGACCGATACAGGCTGTCACTCGTCTGCTCCCAGCTGCCGCACACTCGCGACAATTACTGCTCCCGTCGTCATTAACCGACCCGCATTTATTTTATTGTTTTGGTTTGGTTCCCAAGCACGGGAATCTATCCGTCCAAACCGCGTATCCAGGCAAACTTTGATAAAAAATTGAAACCGCATCGACCTACCGGTGTTCAAATCGGAGTCAATTCGACAGGGTGTTCCGTTTTTAATGGTTGGTTCGTACGTGGCCGAGGGCTGACACCATGTGCAGGTGCCGGAACAGCAAATTCAGAGGGTCTTATTTCTTAGCCATTGTTTAATTCAAAAAAGCAATTTAATGTTCACCGTACAAAAAAGGAAGATTTTCATCCCATCAAAACGTGGGTCCATGCATGGAGTACTAAATATAAATGAAATCAAAAACTAACTACACAGTTTTGTTGTACTCTGCGAGGCGAACATTTTCAGCCTAATTAATAAATTTTTGGATAATTTTTTACACATACAAACGAAATGCTACAGTGACGTAACGATTACGATGCGACTCCAAACCCCCAAATCCCCATCCCTATTCTCCATCTAAACAAGGCCTTACTTTCAAAAAAAAAAGAGGGTATTATTTCACTACGGTTCAGGAGGTGACTTTCACTTTTCACTGCTGGTCGTATTTCCCTGAAGAAGAATATTTGTTTGACCTTTATTATCTGTAATCAACCCCTCTCAGTAACAATAACAATAACCAACAGTAAAAAGAAAAGGAGAGGGGAAATCAAGAACACTATGGATGGATGGCAAAATGTACATGGGGGAGGCAAATAAGAAAAATGGCAGATATAACATGTCCATCTACATCTACCAGAGCAAGGTGATCGACGAACAAGAACAGCATACACGCACCAAGAACAAGAACCAAGAATCATCCCCAGAAACCAATCAATCGGCGGATGAACCAACCAAGAATCCAATCCAATCCAATCCAATCAGTTCCTGGAGCACTCGGGTGGGAACCCCTGCGGGAACCTCCATCCATCCTCGCAGTAGTTGTAGTGCATGTAGTTGTTCTTGGCCCAGGCGACGGTGCCCCACTCCTGGGCGTCGAGCTGCCGGTTCATCCAGCGGTCGGTCCCGGCGGGGCACCTGAGCGGGCGGCCGTCGCCGTCGGGGACGCAGGCGTCGGCGGAGTATCCCCGGTAGGAGACGACGAAGGGCGCGCCGGCCCAGTCGACCTTGACCTTCCCCTGCTGCGTGGCCCAGTAGCTGCCGTCCCACAGCGTGGCGTGCACCGACATGGGCTTGCCGCCGGGGTAGGCCAGGTCCGGGTAGCGCCTGAAGCTCCGGATGAAGAGGTCGTCCACCTTGAAGATGACGTTCTTGTCGTTCCAGATGATGGTGTAGGTGTGGAAGGCGGCGGAGGGGTCGAACCACAGGTAGAACTGGTGCTCCTTCTTGCCGTCGCCGTTGGCCCACACGTTGGTGTTGAGCACCACGGGCTGCCCGCTGCTGTTGCCCATGAACTCCATGTCGATCTCGTCGTGCCCGGGGCCGTCGCCGGAGGTCAGCTGCAATTGTCGTTGTTGCGTTTATTATTATTATTATTAGTGGAAATCGATTTGTGGTCGAATCGAATGAATGAATGAATCAAGAGGGCAAGTCGTGCTTAATTACGTAGAAGGATGTGACGGTGCCGGCGGAGTTGCCGGGGATGAGCTTCATCTGGATGCTGAACTCGCCGTAGAGGTACTTCTGGCGGGAGCTGAAGGCGCCGCCGGACTGCTGGTTGAGGATGAGGGACGTCACCTGCTGCCCCTGCGCGTTGTAGTCGGCGCGGACGTTGCCGTCGGTGGTGAACTTCTCGTACAGCCACGAGTCCGCCGACGCCGACGCCGCCAGGAGGAGCGCCACCGCGGCGGCGCACACAGCACGCCGCGCCGCCATGGATCGCAACTGGATGCTGCTGCTCTGCTTCTGCTTCTGGTTCTTGGCTTTGCCCCCGCCCCTTGGAGAAAGAGATGGATGGATGGATGAGGAGGGAGGAGGCTAGCTGGCTGGCTGGCTACTGGAGGAGTGTGAAGCCAAGTGCGAGCGGGTGCGGCCAAGCACAGGAGGTGGCGCCGGCTTTATACTGCTGGTGCTTTGGGCAGGGTACACGTTTTGGTGATGCCGCGTAGGGCACGCCTCCTTGCGGTGTCGGGAGGGCGCGAAGCTTCGGACGGTGACATTTTTGCTGGGAGCAGCGCACAGGGGATTGCTGATTGTCTGGGCTGGGCTGGGCTGGTCACCACAATATTTGCACGCTGGCATATTGGTGGTGTGCGGAAGCTGCGTGTCAGGCAGGAATGGTAAGCGGGCATCATATGGCTGGTGTACAAGTGTTTCATGCTTGTCGGATGTGATAGGACATTTTAAAACCGGTATGGAATTTCCAAGATTTGGGAGCCATACCATCCCGGGAGAGGAGGACGTGTTAGGCACGAGTATTGTTTTTAGGGAAAAATCTAGTTTACGTCATCTAACTAGCAAGATAATCTGATTTTCGACCTTAACTACGTAACCAAATATGATGGCATGTCCATCGGTTGAAACCGGACGATTTTGGTCCTTTAGATGGTGGTTTGAAACGTGGTTTTTCATATTTATAAAAATTAAAAAGGAGTGGTTTAACCAGATTGACACAGTGATGATTGTTGATAGGATTATTCGTATATCAACATTAAACATTAAATCAATGGAGCATGGAGGGGAAAAAAAGAACAGGTAGCCTCGATACTAGTCAAGCAGGGAAGAAATAATAATAACATTAACAATGACTTGAGTCGTTAACAGGTGGCGTTTCGAGTGTCACAGTTAGCCACTACAAAAGTTGTATTGGACATTACTAACCCTATTTCTTTGGTTATCATCGTTTGAGTGGATTATTGAAGAAATTGTAATGTCTGATATTCACAAAAACAGAGGAAGTAGTGTGATAAATTCTATGCCACTAAATCCGAGGTACAAATATTCGAATGGGCAATTTGATCCGGGTCAGAGGTTCATCCTCCGATTTACCTTTTTCTTAAAGAAATCTAATAACTTGTTATGTTAATATTAATAATATGAGAAAACGGAAATTGATTGTCCTGATCATGTCCTTGGTTGGTTGATTGTTTACGTAGGTACGTACAGGTCACCACAGGTGTGGCTTTCGTTGTGTCGGCCGAGGTTTCCGCGGAGGAACAAGTGGCGAGTCCCTGGAACCCACACCCCGCCGCCCGCCGGTGACTCACGACGGCCATGACTAACTGCGACGCCGATTCCAGCGTGGTGACGCCGCGCGCCCCGCCCCGGAAGAGAGAAGAAGCGTCTCGGTGTGCACGATGATTACATTACATACAATTGCGGATGATAGGTTTGATTGGCGTCCGACCGCCAGCCACATAAGCCCTCTCTCAGCTAGCTCCTCCACCTTATCTATCTCTCGTGGGATGGATGGGATCAATCAGGCGAGCTGGTGGGCCCCGGCCGGCGTTGCCGTCCTAGCATTTTGGCTAACGAATTGGATCGAGTACGGGCGCCGCGCCGCGCGCTCGGACACCAGATTGTCACGGGCGGCCCGGGAGCAGCGGGGCGGCGGTGGTGGTTCACGCGTCGTTGCAGTCGCATCGCATGCATGCGGCCGGGCCGCTGCGGTGTCGTTGTCCGTCGGCCGCGGGCCGGCCGGCCGCTTTCACTTTCAGCGCGCGGCCGTACACGGATCATAGTTAATAGGATCGGACCGGACCGGCGGTTGGACCGGTAAAAGACCGAACCAGAGCCTCCAGCGGTTTGGTTGGTTAAAAGACCGTCTCTGCAATCGGACTGGTAAAAACCGGCTGAACCGGCCGGTTTTTTACAGAACCGGCGAACCGGACGGTTTTGTATGAACCAAGCGGTCTTTGCTTCCTGTGTTGAATTAACTCAGATCTCTCCTCCGTTGGCCCAACCAAAGGCCCAGCCCAAGTACTCTTCGGCTCAATTGCTTGTGCAACGGCGGCGGCGCATGAGTCGCATACTCGCATGCCGGTTCAAAGTAATTGAACCGGTTCAACTTGTTTTGTGGACGGTTCAATTCAACGGTTCAAAGTAATTGAACCAATAAACCAGTGAATCGATGCCTTTACCGGTTCGATGACCGGTCCGGTCCTAATAACTATGACACGGATACGGCCCGGGCTGATGCCTACTGCTGCCATGCATGCCGTGATGACGGTTGGGCCGTTAATTACGTTGGCCGGTCCACCGTACCGTTCCATGGCTGCTGGGTACTGGTTTAGACTTTAGAGTAAGGTGGTGTTTGGTCTGAGAATGCAAACGTAAACGTTAACCGCTTACGTTGTAATCTGATATGAATCAAATGATCACTTATTTTGTTTGGTTCGTATCTGTAATTGAATCGTGTGGAGACATGGGATAACGCCCAAGCGCGAGCGGTAACAGATTTCCACGCGCCGGTATCCGATTACAGCGTTATCTATTTACAGAGGAGCCGAAACAAACGGGATATAAAGGAAACGATTGGCGCTGTTATCGGATGACGTTACAAAAATCCGAACCAAACACCATCGAACTAACCGTGTTTGTTTGTGTATAAATGAAAGAAAATTTGGCCTTGTTCAGATCCCAATTCGAAAGTCTAAAGTTTAGATTTTACCATAAATGCGACACCGTAACATTTCGTTTGTATTTATGAATAATTATCCAAACATTGATTAATTAGGCTTAAAATGTTCGTCTCGCAAAGTACAATAAAATTGTGTAATTAGTTTTTGATTTTATCTACATTTAGTACTCCATACATATGCCGACATTTTGATGTAATGAAAATCTTCTTTTTATATAGTGAAATTTGGGGTGGAATTTGGGAACTAAACTACCCAAGCCTCGATCCGGATTTCATTCATTCTCTCGTCTGTCTCTCGCACATTATCTATCTGCGCGCCTTATCCAATCCGAAACCGATCTCTGCGTTGCATTATTAGGCCGTTGAGCATCATCTCTCTGTGACGACGACGCTGTACCAGGAATGTCCCTGTGCCGTGCCCAAAAATTCCGTGACGACGGAGGGCCATACGCCCATACCCCAGCAAGCATATATATGCAGGCCCGCCGTACGTGCAGGTACCATGGCTGGCGTGTTTGTGGCTGCGGGTGCCGTGTCATCATCGGCCGGGCAGAGTCCACAACCAAGCCGCCGTCCACGGGGACCATGTTGCATGGATCTACACATACAGGGGTACCACGTACAAATAAAGCAAGCAGAGGAGCGAACGAACGCATCCGCGATTGGGTGCCACTGCCGGTGTAGTACTTCAATTGCGTATATGGTTGGATCTACACATACTACAGGGTACCACAAATTATTTTGCTCGGTTTGGGCAGCCAAATAAACACTCCGAGTGAGATGCATACTCCCAAATTAAACAAATGCGCGTCGTCGCCGCCGGTGGTACGTTGGCAGATCGAGCTGGGCATGCATAGACATAACAGATATCGAACACACGCTGTGTACCGGCCAGTACCAGTGAAGTGATCAGTCAGTCCGCCGGTGTACGCGCGTTGCTGCAAGTGCAAGTACGTACGTGGCGGTGTCGGTGTGTGGCTGGGCACTGGCCAGGCTGACTGCTTGTGACCACTTCACGCATGCATAGCACAGCAGTACTGGAAAGGTCCTGTACGAACCTCTTCGCTCGCCAAACCTTACTGTCCAAACTGAAAAGGGTCCGTAATTAACTACAGCATACACAATAATTGAGTGTTTACAGGTCCTCTCCTCTGCTTTTTCATTCTTGACGAAGAAATAAAAGAATAATCCGGGCCAACGCTTGCAAGAGGCGTGGTACGGTGGTATTCATGGCGACGGCGAGCGAAGCAACTGCTAACTACAGTAGTAGTACTACTACTACTACTGTAGAGCAGGATGGGAGTGGCCCCACGCATGACTCAGCCACTAGAAAGAGACTATATATTGACAATTGGAATTTGGGGGCACATGCACGTGGATCATCGCCTAGCTGGAAGGAATTGTAACAACTGAATCGGACGGGACGATCCCGCCACTCCTGCCCTGTAGGTACTCTTGTGTTAGCCCATCTGATGCATCAAGGTCAGAGCCCAAGTCGCCAGGAGTGGAAGTTGGGCCTCGCAGGTCATCTCGGCCCAAGATTCTTAGTGTGCGTACTTCGGGCCCGGAGTGGAATCGGCCTATGTAATCGAGTGGCGTGTGTCGCGTGAGTTGTCTGGCTGTGCCGGACGCCTTGTAAAAGGAAGAACGCACCAGGGAAGAAACCCATCGAAGAACAGAGAAACAGAATAGATCTCGCCATGGCTCCTTACTGCTCTTACCCGCTCTAGCTCTGTTCTCCAAGCTCTAACCCAGCCTATCCCTTCTCGCTGCTAACATTCTGGTATCAGAGACTCGATCTGGAGCACGGTCCGCCACACCACCACTTCACCAGGTTCCAGCGCCGCGCCGGCGCCATGGATCCGAATGCTAAGCTTATCATCGACGAGCTCACCAAGCGCTTCAGCGAGAGCGACATCAAGTGGGAGAAGCGCATCCAAGACCTCGACCGCACTCTCGGCGACCGCGTCGATCGCCTGAAGGCCGCCGCCAAGGTGTTCGACGATTGGCGTCCTCAAGTCGAAGCATCGGTCGAGGACATGCGCTTGGAGGTCGGCAGGCTTTCACGCCACTGGGATCGATCCGTGCGCGGATTGGCTGCCTCCGACCCCGGCATCATCCCCGTCCCCAAGTCGGCGACCGAGCGCCCACCTGCTCTGGATCCCCTCGCCGACGGCCCCGCTGGGCACCGCGTCGATCCGTCCGTCCGGGATGATGGCTTTGGATCGGTGTACATCCAAACCCATCTCCCGGTCAAGGGTGCGTACTCACACTCTTCTCCCCATCCCCTCGTTAGCATCGTCTCAGTTCTGCTCCATCAGATTTTCGTCCCCAGCGATTTCATGGTGGTAGCTCTGATTTTTACATCGGGAAAGCCCCTCGGTTAGATTTTCCAGTTTTTGAAGGAGATAACCCTAAGCTTTGGATCTTTAGAGGCGAAGATTACTTCGAGATGTATCGCCTTGATCCATCTCGCTGGATCATGGTGTCCACCATGACCTTCAAACGGTTTGTAGCTCTTTGGTGGCAGTCTGTGCAAAAACACCTTAAACACTCCACTTGGTCTAAATTTTCCTCTTGTTTACTTGAGCGGTTTGAGCGTGACCAGCTTGAAATCCTCATTAGGCAACTTTTCCACATTAGGCAATCAGGTTCTGTTGCTGAATATGTGCAGCAGTTCTCTGAACTTGTTGACCAGCTGGTGGCTTATGACCATTCCTCTGACCCCCGTTACTATGTTGTTCGTTTTGTGGATGGGTTACGTTCTGATGTTCGTTCAGTTGTTTTGCTGCAACTACCGTCTTCCTTGGATGCTGCTTGTTCTCTTGCTCTGTTGTAGGAAGAGGCGACTGCTCCAACTCGGAGGGATTTTCGTAGGCCTGATGGGGGCTTTCACAACAAGTTTGGCCAGCGGGGCGCGCTTCCGTTGCCTCCTCCTCCTCGGGGTGACAGGCCGGAGGTGTCTCCTTCTCCTTCTGACAAGAAGCCACCTGATATCAGAACAGCTGGTGATAAATTCGCATCTCTTAAGGCCTTCAGGCGCGCTCGGGGTCTTTATGATCGTTGTGCTGACAAGTGGAGCCCCGATCATTCTTGTTCCACTTCAGTGCAACTTCATGTTCTTCAGGAAGTTCTGGAGCTTTTTGATGCCGAGCATGTTGATGCGGGGGTGGACTCTGGGCCTTTCCCGGAGGAGCAGCTGTTCTGTGCATTGTCAGAAGGTGCATTGGTTGGTTCTGGTGGCCCTCGCACTATGCAGTTTCATGGATATATTCAGCAGCATGCTGTTCTGATTTTGGTTGACTCCGGGAGCTCTCATACGTTCATCGGGCAATCCTTGGCTGCTCAGTTGCTTGGGGCGGTTCCTTTATCTAGCTCGGTGTCAGTGCAAGTGGCTAATGGCAAATCATTGCAGTGTGTATCTCATATTCCAAGTGCAGAGTGGTCTATTGGTAACTGTAGCTTTCTGTCAGATATGAAGGTTCTCCCTCTTCAACACTATGATGTGATCGTTTGTCACACCCGGATTTACACAGAAACCCGAATGCTTCTATATGTGTGCCCAGGAAGTCCACAGAACACATATAGATAACAAATATGATAAACAGAGTACATATGCTCGAATAAAATGGTTTTACATCAGAGTTTGACTAAAATAACTAAATAACACAGCGGAAGACTATATATTAACTCTCTCTAAACGAAGACGAAGACGAAGCCGAAAACCTTAATCCACAGGGACACCGACTGGTTGAGCACAGCTAGTAGAATGGTAGATCTTCAGGAAATTCAATAGCAGCAGTACCATCTAATCCATCTGTTACCCATCCGGGATTTTGTTGAACAGCAAGTGTAAGTAATTGTCTTACTTAGCAAATACAACACGGGTAATGAAGGCTTAAAAGAAAGGCTTGACACGGCTGTACTGCATTAGCAATTTTAGTTGATTCATTTTAACATAAACCAAGATTCCTACAATTAAGTGAATCCCAGTTGCAATTCCCAATTAATGAAGTAGAGGTGAACATTAAACAACAATAAATATCAACTTCTAATCAAAAAGGATCCAGGCCGCTCTTGACCCTGAGCAAGGCTATCATGGTAGATTATACACTCTGCAGAGGTTTCGCCCTTTACCCACCAGTCGCGTAAAAGTTCAAAGGAACTTTACACCCAACCACGCACATCAACACTTCCGAGGTGTGACTGCATAGGGACGCTACGAGGCTTTTCACAAGACACCCTAACAAAACAGTAGCCGTTATGGTACAACCTAGGCAGCATGACCCAAGGCACCGAGATTGACTGACGCCCATGTCGCAACATGAGGGGGTCAATGGCGTCCAAGCGCGGAAAATAACAACAACAAAATAAATAGCGCAACGTGTGGAACCCCCGCCATACGGAAGCTCCCAACACGGGACTGTGCCTCACGGGGACATAGCCAACGGATACTCCGTCCTCGGTGGATCAAACCATACTCTCACCCATGCTTCCCATAACGCCGTCGGCCTGTCGGTAACTACTGTCAAGCTAGAGACGTACATGTTACTTGTCCAAGACCAGAGCCATTATAGTTCCAGTGGTGGCGACAGGTTCCTGGGTTGCCGCTTTAAGAACCAGTCCTTACGGAGAGACACTAGGGCCAAGCAATAAGCGTATGCCCTAGCTCCCTGTTCCATGTTGCTAAAAAGCAAGTTTTACCATTAACATTGAAGTGAACCATTAAGTCAAGATTAACAGTTAAACATTGGTGACAGTAGCGGCGCTTAGCAAAGGTCTACCCAAATGCAATGACCCAGGGTAATCAAGGTATAGGATAAAACAAAACTAGGAATAACCTTAATAGGAACAATTTAGACACATGCATATGCAGTAAATAGTGTAAAGGTGTGTTTAGGTAGCAAGGATTGTCCGTGCTGTACTTGCCTTCGTCCAACTGCTGCTGTTGCTCTTGCTGCTGCTGTTGGTCCTGCTCCTCGTAACCCTCGAACTCAAACGTGTACGGCTCACCGACTGGACTCAAACATCAACACACAAGCATCCATACAAGCCAGTACATGCAAACAATTTTATTCTATTAGAACAGTACACCAAACAATAGAAACAGAACAAAAGAAGACTGAAAAGCTAATCTACGCTTCGCTACGAACACGTGAGCGCGAAAATCACTCAAATCGGAGCTAAAACGAAGAAGTTATGGCTTTTCTAAGGTTCAGGGACTTGCTGGCAAAGTTTTAAAGGTTCCAGGGCTTATTTGCAAAAACTCAGGGGCTAAAACATAATTTTATAAAAAACAGGAGGGTTTATTTGCAATTTGACCAAAGCAGGACCTCGGGTACTATTTTTAAATAAATCAGGGGGTTTTCTGTAAAAATCAGGACTTAATTGTAATTATTTTTGAATAGATTTGGACTGCGGGTTAATTTTGAAAAAGGGCAGGGGCTCTTTTGAAAAACCGGCACGGCTGACTTAGTTGACCGGTATGGTCAACTTGGACTTGACTCGGTTGACTCGATCTGGGTCGTCGAATTCGATTTGGACGACTCTGATTAGATCTGGGGGGTGGAGGGTCGCCGGCGGTGAGTCGATGCGGCGGCGCCGCCTGCGCGCGCGGCGGAAGGTCGCCGGCGAAACTCGACAGCGAGCTAGAGGGCTCGGTTTTGATCGGGAAGTGGTGCTACGGCTTCGGGGTGACGCGACGGACACGTCGGGGTGGGTCTCGTCGACGGGGACGCGACAGCGGCGGCCGGCGATGGATCATGGCGGCGGCGGCGCTCGGTCAGTGGCGGTTCAACGCGGTGACGACGGTACAGAGCACGGGGAGGGCCGAGAGGGAGCTCGAGGGGTTCCTGACCTTCACGCGACGGTCTTGGGGCAGTTCGCCGGGGTGGAACGACGACGGACGACGAGATCGACGGCGGCGGGTTTGGAAGCGGCGGCGGCGAATCCGAGCTCGAGCGGCGGAGGTTCGGCTGTGCAGAATTGGGGGTCAGGGGAGTCGAGGGCGGCGCGTTTTATAGGTCGGTCGCGGAGAGTCCGGGTCCTCCACGTGCGCGCTCGTGGCCGAGCCGAACTCCATGGCCGGGTTCGAGCCGGTCTCGGGCGGAGGTGGGAGACGGGACTGACCCGTGGCCCCGCCTGGTCAGCGGCTAGGGGTGCGGGGCAGGCCGGCCTGGCTGCTGGGCCGCGGGATGGCGAAGCTGGGCCGCGAGGGGGCGAAGTGAGGCGGGCCGGTTCGGCTGGGGCGCTGGGCCGCGGGATGGGCCGAGCAGGCCGGCGCGGCGGAGCAGGCCGCTGGGCAGGCCGAAAGCGGGAGCGCTGGAGCTGGGCCGCTGCTGAAGAAAAAGGAAGAAGGGCCGAAATCGGACGAGGAAAATAGTTAAGGGAGGGAAAGTGGACTCGGGCCGCAGAAACTTTTCTAGAGCTCCAAAAGCAGCGATTCAAATTCGAATTTAAACAGAATTTAAATTCCAATTGAATCACACACAAACAAAACTCAATGCAGCCAGCATGAATGCAACAAAAATGTTTCTAACCTTATATTTAATTTTATTTCTCATAAATAATTTATTTTCCTTAGATAAATATGAGCATAGAATTAAATAAAAACAGTTTAATTACTAAAATTTTAAAAATAGGCATTTTTAGGGTGTTACAAACCTACCCCCCTTAAGATGAATCTCGTCCTCGAGATTCGGATATGGATGGGAATAACTGTGGAAATTCAGCTCTGAGGTCCTCTTCTCTTTCCCAAGTCGCTTCATCCACTGAATGACGACTCCACTGAACCTTGCACATCCGGACCACTTTATTTCTGGTGACTCTTTCTGACTCCTCCAAAATCTTGACAGGATGCTCAGTATAGGTAAGATCTTCCTCCACATTCAGCTCATCAATCGGAATCTGTTCCTCAGGTACTCGCAAACACTTTTTCAACTGAGACACATGGAACACATCATGTACTCCCGCTAACTTTTCCGGTAGCTCTAACTGATACGCCACCTCACCTTTCCGACCAAGTACCTTGAACGGTCCAATATATCGAGGTGCTAACTTGCCCTTTACGTTGAACCTCTTCACGCCTCTCATGGGTGACACCTTGAGATACACGAAATCTCCAATTTCAAAACTGAGATCTCTCCGTCGGTTATCTGCATAGCTCTTCTGTCTGGATTGTGCTACTTTCAGATTCTGTCTGATTATCTGTACTTGTCGCTCTGCCTCTCTTAGTATTTCAGGTCCGAACACCTGACTTTCTCCTGTCTGATTCCAGAATAGTGGTGTCCTACACTTTCTGCCATACAGAGCCTCGAATGGTGCCATCTGCAAACTCTTCTGATAACTATTGTTGTACGAGAATTCCGCGTACGGTAAACTCTTGTCCCAACTGGCACCATATTGTAGAGCACATGCTCTCAACATATCTTCTAATATCTGATTTGTCCGTTCCGTCTGCCCATCTGTCTGCGGATGGTATGCTGAACTGAACTGTAGCTTAGTGTCCATAGACTCATGCAATTGTCGCCAAAAGTGTGATGTGAACTGGGTACCTCGATCAGACACTATTCTTTTCGGTACCCCATGCAAACACACAATCCTCTCCATATACAACTCTGCTAGTCTGGCTCCCGAGTAGGTGGTCTTTACTGGTAGGAAATGCGCCACCTTGGTCAGACGATCCACAATTACCCAGATTGAATCAAATCCCCTCTGAGTGCGAGGTAAGCCAGTGATGAAATCCATACCGACTTCTTCCCACTTCCATTCAGGTACCTTCAGGGGCTGGAGCAAACCTGCTGGCCTCTGGTGTTCAGCCTTGACTCTCTGACACGTGTCACATAGAGCTACGTATGTGGCCACATCTCTCTTCAATCCATACCACCAAAATCTCTCTTTGATATCTTGGTACATCTTGGTACTACCTGGGTGTATTGAATACGCCGATTCATGGGCTTCCCTGAGAATTGCATCTCTGATCTGCACTACATCTGGCACACAGATCCTCTTCTCATACCACAGTGTCCATTGGTCATCCACTCGAAAACCAGGGGCTTTTCCTAATGCCACCAGTTCTACGATCTCCTTGATCTTCTCATCTGTGAGCTGTCCTTTTCGGATCTCTTGTTCCAAGGTCGGTTCTACTGCCATCTCGGTGACGCTGGTCACAAATCCCAGACTCATCCTTTCAAATTCTGCACTGAGTTCCTCCGATAAGCAATGTCCCGTGATCTTATGCACGTAACTCCTTCTACTCAGAGCATCTGCCACCAGATTGGCCTTCCCTGGATGATAATGTATCTCCAAGTCGTAGTCCTTGATCAATTCTAACCAACGACGTTGTCTCATATTCAGATCTGACTGTGTGAATACATACTTGAGACTCTTGTGGTCAGTGTAAATGTCACACTTATGTCCAATCAAGTAATGCCTCCAAATTTTCAAGGCATGCACGACAGCTGCTAACTCCAGATCGTGTGTCGGGTAGTTCTGCTCATGTTTCCTCAACTGCCTCGATGCATAAGCTACTACTCTGCCTTCCTGCATAAGCACACATCCCAATCCTAGACGAGATGCATCGCAGTAGATAGAGAAGCTCTTGGTTATATCTGGCAACACTAACACAGGTGCCGCTGTCAACCTCTTCTTCAATTCCTCAAAGCTGACTTGACATTCTTCAGTCCAGACAAACTTGGCATTTTTCTCCAATAACGCCGTCAGGGGTTTAGCAATCTTGGAGAATCCTTCAATAAACCTCCGATAGTATCCAGCCATTCCAAGGAAACTTCTGATTTCACTTACGTCCTTAGGCGGATTCCAACTCAGCACATCACTAACCTTCTTCGGATCAACTGCCACTCCACCATCGGACAATACGTGTCCCAAGAATGCTACTTCCTTCAACCAAAACTCACACTTGCTCAGCTTGGCATACAACTGATGCTCACGAAGTCTCCGCATCACCAACCTCAGATGTTCTTCATGCTCTTCCTCAGTCTTGGAGAAAACCAGAATGTCGTCAATGAACACTACCACGAACTTGTCCAGATAGTCCATGAACACACTGTTCATCAGATACATGAAATATGCCGGTGCATTTGTCAATCCAAAAGACATGACTGTGAACTCATATAGACCATATCGGGTTGTGAAGGCTGTTTTGGGGATGTCAGTCACTCGTATCCTCATCTGATGGTAACCGGATCGGAGATCGATCTTAGAGAACACACACGCTCCTTTCAACTGGTCGAAGAGGTCATCAATCCTTGGCAGAGGGTACTTGTTCTTGATGGTCACTTCATTCAAGGCTCGATAATCCACACACAATCTCTGGGTCCCATCTTTCTTATCCACAAACAAAACTGGTGCTCCCCAAGGGGATGAACTAGGACGAATATACCCTTTTGCTAACAACGTTCTTAATTCCTCCTTAAGTTTCTCTAGTTCTTTTACTCCCATTCGATATGGCCTCTTAGCTATAGGTGCAGTACCAGGCTTAAGATCAATAACAAATTCAACTTCGCGGTCTGGGGGCATACCTGGTAACTCATCTGGAAACACGTCTGGGAATTCGCACACCACTCTGATGTCTTCCAGTGCTACACCTTCGGCTTGGTAGATCTGATTGTGTCCCAAGGGGCTAGCTGCTTGGTACTCCACTTTCTCACCAGTCTTTGCTGTCAGCTGCACTGTTCTTTTGGAGCATTGAATCACCCCATCATATCTGGCTAACCAGCTCATGCCCAGAATCAAGTCAAACCCAAGGGTTTCTAGGACTATCGGGTTCACCACAAAGTCTACCCCCCTTATTGTGATGGTGATACAGGGGCAACGTAATGTGGCACGCTGCTCTCCCCCGGGTGAACTAACTACCATAGGGTTTCCCATAGGTTGCAAGATCATCATGTTCTTTTTCACGAAAGCAGCAGATATGAAAGCATGCGAAGCTCCAGTATCAAACAAAACAGTTGCGAGAGTCGAGTTGACAGGGAACGTACCCACAACGACATCCGTTGCTCCTTCTGCGGTTTCCGCACCCATGTGGTTGACCTTGCCTCTCGCTGGGTTCTGCTGCTGACTCCCATTCTGGTTCTGCGGTTGCCCAATCCTCTGATTGTTGTTCTGACCTACGGTGTTCTGAGCCTTGCGAGGACAAGCGCTGGCATAGTGTCCTAGCTCGCCACAACCAAAACATCTCGGAGCCGTAGGTGCATTGTTGGTCGGATTGGGGCGTTGGACAGGACCGCTCTGTGGCTGGTTCTGAGGACGCTGCTGAGGTAGTGCTGAGGGGTACTGGGGACGTTGCTGATACTGGTTGCGGTTCATCAAACCGGACTGTCCCTGGAAACGCTGTGGAGTCACCACCTGCTGGTTTCCTTGCTGAGGATTGAAGCGAGGGCGAACATTGCTTCCTGACGGTGTGCCTTGAAGCTTCCTCTTCTTTTCTTCCATCTCACGGCGCTTGTGCTCCAGCAGTAGTGCGCTATCCACCAGTTC
Organism: Echinochloa phyllopogon; assembly: GCA_033239725.1. Lineage (NCBI taxonomy): Eukaryota > Viridiplantae > Streptophyta > Magnoliopsida > Poales > Poaceae > Echinochloa > Echinochloa phyllopogon. The sequence goes on along the minus strand of BTCW01000015.1, from coordinate 11,522,544 downwards.
TTGAAAAGTGGCGAACCTAGAGCACAGGAGCTGGTACTGGAGTGTATCATGCAGGCCATCTCGGAATCGGGTCTGCTTCTTCCTATCCGTATTCACGTCCTCTGGAGCATAACGGGCCAACTCAATGAACTTGTCACGATAAGCGGTGACGCTCATGCCTTCCTGCTTTAAAGCCAGGAACTCCTTCTTCTTCAAGGTCATCAGCGCTTCCGGCACGTGGTGAGAACGGAAGCTGTCGCGGAACTCCTGCCAAGTGATCTGATCACGATTGGGGTGAGCATACTGGTACGCATCCCACCAATCCAAAGCTGCTCCCTGGAGCTGTCCACTTCCATACAACACCTTCTCCCGGTCGTTGCACTGTGCGATGTCCAGCTGTCGTTCCACTGCCTTGAGCCAGTCCTCTGCTTGCATTGGGTCGCTAGACTTGTTGAAGGTAGGAGGACGTCCCTTCATAAACTCGCCCCTTTTATCTCGGGGTTGCACGTAGTGCTGTTGGGGCGGGTTCTGCTGATTCTGCTGCATCAGTGCTATGGTTTGCGCCATCTGTTGTGTCAGCTGAAGTTGCATCTGCATCATCTGCTCCATGGTGAGTGGCGGTGGTGGAGGTGGTGGGTTCTGGTTCTGGAGGCTTCCACTGCCTCCGGGGTTGCCTCTGGTGTTAACCATCTACCATAGCAAGAGATCTCCCATCAGTATTCCCGCCAACTGGTATTAGATAACCCATGCTTGCAGATGGTGTATGAGAAGATAGCAGTACTTGGAAAGATATGATTCAGAGGTGAAGAGAGTAAGACAGAGGAAGTGCAAAGGGAATAGATAACCCAACTATTTATTCACTAGTATTCCTTAAACCTTAGTCCTATATCTAGATGGAGATAGACTTGCATCTATGACCATCACAATCATTACAATGATCCAAATCAAACATAAGCATAATAACAGCAAAATCAAGCACCCAAAGACATGATTCACACAAGACTCGACAGCACTGGTTTTGAAAAAAACGTAACTAAATGATCTGAAACAATTTCATGGTGGTCTCCTAGTAATTTATCAACCGCTCTAACTAGGCTGCATTCCTACAGTCAGCACGGCTCTGATACCAATCTGTCACACCCGGATTTACACAGAAACCCGAATGCTTCTATATGTGTGCCCAGGAAGTCCACAGAACACATATAGATAACAAATATGATAAACAGAGTACATATGCTCGAATAAAATGGTTTTACATCAGAGTTTGACTAAAATAACTAAATAACACAGCGGAAGACTATATATTAACTCTCTCTAAACGAAGACGAAGACGAAGCCGAAAACCTTAATCCACAGGGACACCGACTGGTTGAGCACAGCTAGTAGAATGGTAGATCTTCAGGAAATTCAATAGCAGCAGTACCATCTAATCCATCTGTTACCCATCCGGGATTTTGTTGAACAGCAAGTGTAAGTAATTGTCTTACTTAGCAAATACAACACGGGTAATGAAGGCTTAAAAGAAAGGCTTGACACGGCTGTACTGCATTAGCAATTTTAGTTGATTCATTTTAACATAAACCAAGATTCCTACAATTAAGTGAATCCCAGTTGCAATTCCCAATTAATGAAGTAGAGGTGAACATTAAACAACAATAAATATCAACTTCTAATCAAAAAGGATCCAGGCCGCTCTTGACCCTGAGCAAGGCTATCATGGTAGATTATACACTCTGCAGAGGTTTCGCCCTTTACCCACCAGTCGCGTAAAAGTTCAAAGGAACTTTACACCCAACCACGCACATCAACACTTCCGAGGTGTGACTGCATAGGGACGCTACGAGGCTTTTCACAAGACACCCTAACAAAACAGTAGCCGTTATGGTACAACCTAGGCAGCATGACCCAAGGCACCGAGATTGACTGACGCCCATGTCGCAACATGAGGGGGTCAATGGCGTCCAAGCGCGGAAAATAACAACAACAAAATAAATAGCGCAACGTGTGGAACCCCCGCCATACGGAAGCTCCAAACACGGGACTGTGCCTCACGGGGACATAGCCAACGGATACTCCGTCCTCGGTGGATCAAACCATACTCTCACCCATGCTTCCCATAACGCCGTCGGCCTGTCGGTAACTACTGTCAAGCTAGAGACGTACATGTTACTTGTCCAAGACCAGAGCCATTATAGTTCCAGTGGTGGCGACAGGTTCCTGGGTTGCCGCTTTAAGAACCAGTCCTTACGGAGAGACACTAGGGCCAAGCAATAAGCGTATGCCCTAGCTCCCTGTTCCATGTTGCCAAAAAGCAAGTTTTACCATTAACATTGAAGTGAACCATTAAGTCAAGATTAACAGTTAAACATTGGTGACAGTAGCGGCGCTTAGCAAAGGTCTACCCAAATGCAATGACCCAGGGTAATCAAGGTATAGGATAAAACAAAACTAGGAATAACCTTAATAGGAACAATTTAGACACATGCATATGCAGTAAATAGTGTAAAGGTGTGTTTAGGTAGCAAGGATTGTCCGTGCTGTACTTGCCTTCGTCCAACTGCTGCTGTTGCTCTTGCTGCTGCTGTTGGTCCTGCTCCTCGTAACCCTCGAACTCAAACGTGTACGGCTCACCGACTGGACTCAAACATCAACACACAAGCATCCATACAAGCCAGTACATGCAAACAATTTTATTCTATTAGAACAGTACACCAAACAATAGAAACAGAACAAAAGAAGACTGAAAAGCTAATCTACGCTTCGCTACGAACACGTGAGCGCGAAAATCACTCAAATCGGAGCTAAAACGAAGAAGTTATGGCTTTTCTAAGGTTCAGGGACTTGCTGGCAAAGTTTTAAAGGTTCCAGGGCTTATTTGCAAAAACTCAGGGGCTAAAACATAATTTTATAAAAAACAGGAGGGTTTATTTGCAATTTGACCAAAGCAGGACCTCGGGTACTATTTTTAAATAAATCAGGGGGTTTTCTGTAAAAATCAGGACTTAATTGTAATTATTTTTGAATAGATTTGGACTGCGGGTTAATTTTGAAAAAGGGCAGGGGCTCTTTTGAAAAACTGGCACGGCTGACTTAGTTGACCGGTATGGTCAACTTGGACTTGACTCGGTTGACTCGATCTGGGTCGTCGAATTCGATTTGGACGACTCTGATTAGATCTGGGGGGTGGAGGGTCGCCGGCGGTGAGTCGATGCGGCGGCGCCGCCTGCGCGCGCGGCGGAAGGTCGCCGGCGAAACTCGACAGCGAGCTAGAGGGCTCGGTTTTGATCGGGAAGTGGTGCTACGGCTTCGGGGTGACGCGACGGACACGTCGGGGTGGGTCTCGTCGACGGGGACGCGACAGCGGCGGCCGGCGATGGATCATGGCGGCGGCGGCGCTCGGTCAGTGGCGGTTCAACGCGGTGACGACGGTACAGAGCACGGGGAGGGCCGAGAGGGAGCTCGAGGGGTTCCTGACCTTCACGCGACGGTCTTGGGGCAGTTCGCCGGGGTGGAACGACGACGGACGACGAGATCGACGGCGGCGGGTTTGGAAGCGGCGGCGGCGAATCCGAGCTCGAGCGGCGGAGGTTCGGCTGTGCAGAATTGGGGGTCAGGGGAGTCGAGGGCGGCGCGTTTTATAGGTCGGTCGCGGAGAGTCCGGGTCCTCCACGTGCGCGCTCGTGGCCGAGCCGAACTCCATGGCCGGGTTCGAGCCGGTCTCGGGCGGAGGTGGGAGACGGGACTGACCCGTGGCCCCGCCTGGTCAGCGGCTAGGGGTGCGGGGCAGGCCGGCCTGGCTGCTGGGCCGCGGGATGGCGAAGCTGGGCCGCGAGGGGGCGAAGTGAGGCGGGCCGGTTCGGCTGGGGCGCTGGGCCGCGGGATGGGCCGAGCAGGCCGGCGCGGCGGAGCAGGCCGCTGGGCAGGCCGAAAGCGGGAGCGCTGGAGCTGGGCCGCTGCTGAAGAAAAAGGAAGAAGGGCCGAAATCGGACGAGGAAAATAGTTAAGGGAGGGAAAGTGGACTCGGGCCGCAGAAACTTTTCTAGAGCTCCAAAAGCAGCGATTCAAATTCGAATTTAAACAGAATTTAAATTCCAATTGAATCACACACAAACAAAACTCAATGCAGCCAGCATGAATGCAACAAAAATGTTTCTAACCTTATATTTAATTTTATTTCTCATAAATAATTTATTTTCCTTAGATAAATATGAGCATAGAATTAAATAAAAACAGTTTAATTACTAAAATTTTAAAAATAGGCATTTTTAGGGTGTTACATCGTTGGTATGGATTGGCTTGAACGCTTCAGCCCCATGAAAGTACACTGGCACTTAAAGTGGATGGCGATCCCATACAATGGTACCACTGTTGTGCTGCAGGGGATTGTTCCTGTTGATATTGAGGAGGTACTGTTTCATGTTTGCAATATTGAAGCCTCAACTCAGCTGTCTGAATTTAGCAAGTCTGTTTCCCCTGAGATAGCAGTGATTTTGTCTGAGTTTGCTCCAGTGTTTGAGCCTGTCAATGGCTTGCCTCCGTCCAGACCATGTGATCATGTGATCCCTTTGATTCCTGGTGCCAAACCGGTGTATGTGCGTCCTTATCGCTATCTTCCAGCCCTCAAGGATGAGATTGAACAACAGGTTCAAGAAATGCTAGCTAAGGGCCTTATTCAACCGAGCAATAGCCCTTTTTCGTCACCTATGTTATTGGTGAAGAAGAAGGATGGTTCGTGGCGTCCATGTGTTGATTACCGATATCTAAATGCCATCACCATTAGAGGCAAGTTTCCCATCCCCATCTTTGATGAACTGACCGATGAATTAGCCGGAGCTAGTTGGTTCTCTTCTCTAGATTTGAACTCCGGGTTTCATCAGATCCGCATGAAGACTGGGGAGGAATTCAAAACAACCTTTCAAACACATTTCGGGCATTATGAGTTTAAGGTCATGTCATTTGGCCTTTGTGGTGCTCCTGGGACTTTCCAAGGTGCTATGAATTCTACCCTAAAGCCGTTGCTACGGAAGTGTGTTTTGGTATTCTTCGATGACATCCTAGTTTATAGTAAGACTTGGGAGGAGCACCTTCGCCACCTTCGGGCTGTCCTGCAGCTGCTTGCCGATGATCGGTGGCAAGTTAAGCTATCCAAGTGTACATTTGCTCAGGGGCAGATTTCATATCTGGGTCATATAATTAGTGTGGAGGGTGTTTCTACAGACCACAGCAAAATTTCTGCTATCACATCCTGGCCTACTCCTGTCAATGTCAAGGAACTCAGAAGCTTCTTGGGTCTCACAGGTTATTACCGGAAGTTTGTCAAGCACTATGCTGTCATTGCCAAGCCGCTGACCTCTCTTCTTAAGAAGCATACATTGTTTGTATGGACATCCGACCATCAAGCCTCTTTTGAAGCATTGAAGACAACTTTGAGTTCTGCTCCGGTTCTTGCTATGCCTGATTTCTCTAAACCATTCTACATTGAGACTGAAGCTTGTGCTTTGGGTGTTGGCGCGGTGTTGATGCAGCAGGGTCACCCATTAGCTTTTATCAGTAAGCCCCTTGGCCCCAAGTCTGCTGGCTTATCTACCTATGAGAAAGAATACTTGGCCATTCTTCTAGCTGTTGAACAGTGGCGTTCCTATCTTCAGCATGCTGAGTTCATTATTCACACTGACCAGCGCAGTTTGATTCATTTGTCTGACCAAAGATTGAATACTCCTTGGCAACAGAAAGTGTTCACCAAGCTTCTGGGGTTGCAATACAAAATTGTTTATAAACAAGGTGCTGATAATAGAGTGGCCGATGCCCTGTCCAGAAGATCACATGCCCCAATGTCTCTCATGGCTCTATCGACTGTTGTTCCTTCTTGGACTGCTGCAATCATTCAAGGGTATTTGGCAAATCCATTGGCCCAAGAATTGATAGCTAAGTTGTCTGTTTGTCCCGAGGCTGTGACTAATTTCTCCCTGTCTGCTGGTATCTTGCGTTACAAGAACCGCATCTGGTTAGGTTCTAATACCTCTCTTCAACGGCAGGTGCTTTCTGCTTTACATGAATCCCCTGCTGGCGGGCACTCTGGTTTTCCTGTTACATACAGACGACTTAAGCAGCTATTCACTTGGAAGGGGATGAAGTCCGATGTTCAGCAATTTGTGGCTGGTTGTTTAATCTGCCTGCAAGCAAAGCCTGATAGGACAAGGTATGCAGGGTTGCTTCAGCCTCTGCCGGTGCCCACTGCAGCATGGCAAATGATTTCGATGGATTTTATCGAGGGCCTTCCTAAGTCCAAGGGTAACGACTGTATACTAGTGGTGGTGGATAAATTTACCAAGTATAGCCACTTTCTACCCTTGTCCCATCCGTTTTCTGCTGTACTTGTGGCTCGGGTATTCTTTGATAATATCTATAAGCTCCATGGCCTTCCAGACTCGATAGTTTCTGACAGGGACAGAGTCTTCACTAGTTCCTTTTGGCAGGAGTTGTTTAAGCTGGTCCAGGTGAAACTTTGCATGAGTTCAAGTTATCATCCTCAGACTGACGGATAGACAGAGCGTGTCAACCAATGTTTGGAGACGTTCCTCAGGTGTTTTGTGCATGCTTGCCCTGCCAAGTGGTTGGAGTGGCTCAGTCTGGTAGAATTTTGGTATAATTCTTCTCCCCATTCCGCCATCGGTTGCTCTCCTTTTGAGGCCTTGTATGGCTATGCTCCAAAGAGTGTTGGGCTGTCTGTTCCAGATGCCTGCTCCAATTCTGATCTGCGTGCATGGATGCAAGATAAGCGATTGATGTCTCAGCTGATTCAGCAACATTTGCTCCGAGCGCAACAACGCATGAAGAAGCAGGCTGATAAGAATAGAGTGGAACGTGTCTTCCAAGTCGGCGATGAGGTGTTTCTTAAGCTTCAGCCATACATTCAGTCCTCCATTGCTCCTCGGGCCAATCAGAAGTTGGCATTCAAGTTCTTCGGCCCTTTCAAGATTGTGAGCAAGATTGGGTCCGTTGCCTACAAGTTACAGCGGCCTGCCTCTTCCGCTGTCCACCCTGTTTTTCATGTGTCGCAGCTCAAGCAGTCCCCGCCAGTTTCCCGTCAGGTATCTCCTTATATGCCTAATCTTGATGACTCTTTTCAGTTTCCAGAGCGCATACTGTCCAAGCGTGTTGTCCCCAAGGGTTCCTCGTCCACTCAGCAAGTATTGGTTCAATGGTCTGGCTGGCCACCTGTCCTCGCTACCTGGGAAGATCGGGAAGCCCTTCTTCAGCGTTTCCCTGTTGCTCCTGCTTGGGGACAAGCAGGTTCTTTACAAGGGGGGATGTTAGCCCATCTGATGCATCAAGGTCGGAGCCCAAGTCGCCAGGAGTGGAAGTTGGGCCTCGCAGGTCATCTCGGCCCAAGATTCCTAGTGTGCGTACTTCGGGCCCGGAGTGGAATCGGCCTGTGTAATCAAGTGGCGTGTGTCGCATGAGTTGTCTGGCTGTGCCGGGCGCCTTGTAAAAGGAAGAACGCACCAGGGAAGAAACCCATCGAAGAACAGAGAAACAGAATAGATCTCGCCATGGCTCCTTACTGCTCTTACCCGCTCTAGCTCTGTTCTCCAAGCTCTAACCCAGCCTATCCCTTCTCGCTGCTAACATCCTGTCATCAGCCCATCAATTGACCTATAACCAGCCGCTATATATCTTATCTTATCTTGTATATATACGAGACGAGGTGATGACTGTACCAGCTGGCATGTATGCATTGCATATCTATGATTAGCATCATCTCCTCAGGATCTCATTCATTCTCGTCTCTCTCTCTCTCTCTCTCTCTCTCTCTCTCGCACATTATCTGCTTGCATTGCCTGCCTCATCAGATCTGAACCGGTCTGCATTGCATTATTGGGAGTACAAACAACCTCGCGAAAACACTGATGATCTCTGTGGCGCTGATGTACTAGCTAGAAATGTCGCTGTGATGCCAATCCGAAAAAATCCAGGACGATGGAGGGCCATACACGACCCCAATGCAAAGCAGCCTTGGTGTGTTTGCGTCCAGGGATATATAATGCCGTACGTGTCACCATCAGGCTACGTACGGTTCTGCTGGCGCCTGTCCCCGTGCATCTCGATCCACTCCTCCCAACGGCTTGTAACGGCGCGCGGGACAACCAACGGACACTTAGAGCAACTACAACGATCTAGCTATAATTCTGATTAAATTTAGAGTTTTAGTTGACATAAAAATAAAAAACTTCTTTAAATTATGGGGTAACCAACAGACTCATCAAAATACTGTTCATAATTAAATCGGTTGTAGGAGGGTAAATTCGCTTGGAAAATCCCGAAGGGTGTGCGGAAGAGGGAGATGGCGAGGCCGACGCGCTCGGCAGAAATACCGAGGGAAGAAGAGGGGATGACGATACATTTAGCCAGGTCGTTGGAGTTGCTCTTACATTGACAAATTAAACCTGGAGTGAGTTCGGTTCAGCTGCATGCGCGCTCGATCAAGAACACGGGAAAAGCCATTGGGACGCGTTTCGCGTTTGGTTGGTTCAACACCTGTACTCGCTTTTATTTGGCACCCCCAAAACAAAACTTGGCAGAATCAAGTCGGGATGCATTCCCATTTATTTGCGCGTTACAGGCGGTGGGTGGCAGAGGCAGACCTGGCATGCATGGCGCGGCGGCGGAGAGAGAGCAGCCCAAGCAGAACATGCTGGTTGCTGAACGCGTTGAAAACGGACACGCCGGCGGTAGTGCAGTGTACGTCTCCGGCCATCGAACAATTTGTTTATTTGTTGCGCAGAATTAAGATGGATCCAAACACAATCCGCGCGTCACTAATAATGATCAGTGCGTCCGTCCTGAAGAGCAGCATGTATGGGTGTATGTATGTAGACATGTAGTATAACCTTTTTGATGATCCATCAAACAGGCAACGCGTACATCATAATGATACAGGCACAAACAATATCGAATTGGGAGCACTGCACACACGGCTAGAAAGCAGCTGCTCCTCTATGCATGGGCATCGCCAACGGTCCATGCTGACCAACTGTGTGCTAGTGTACCGTTGCACTTTACTGTGTTCGCCTCCTGCGTGCTCTCATGCGGTGACGAAAGCGATGCTGTGACCTGCAAGAGAAGGGGCCATGCATGGATCTCCCTTCTGTAATCTTTATTACCGAGGATGCTGGCTGCTCTCCCCAGACAAAAGCAGGGATGCAGGTATCTTTATTTTTGAGTCGTTGGATCGATTCAAAAATTAGAAAAAAATAAACTAAAATAGCACTACATGTAATTAATTTAGAAGTGAAATAAACTTAAAAAACTAGATCGATGGGTAAGACCGGACCACGATTTTTCATTAAGAAGAAGGAACCCCGGAAAACCGATGAGGAGAATTTTTTTAAAACGACCTGAAAATTTGTTTTTCATGGGAATCGAACTCGCGATCTAAAGATGCTACTAAAGCGTTGAAATAAACTAGAGTGGCTAATCCAGAAAATACTATTTGGTACCCACTTGCATCCCCACGAACAAGAGATACCCTGTTTTTTTCCTAACGAAGAAACTGCGAGAGAGATTTGGGGGCACTTTGGAAGTAAGGGCATGTACAACAGTTTAGACAGCTGCTGTCTATTTAACACATACAGTTAAATAGTCAGCTCTACAATAGTTTAGACAGTTGCTGTCTATTTAGCTGTCTGTGTGATAATAAATACGCACTCTGGTTTCTGATGTTTTGCATGGGAGCACGAGCCAAAGCAGTAGACGAGATAGTAGACAACAACACTCTCTTTCCTCATTAAATGATAGTCACATCAGCTCATTTGATCTATGTGGCAACAAAAAAACAGCTGCTGTCTGTGTGTTGTACGTGCCCTAATGCATGCTGTAATAAAGCTTGCCTTGTAGAGGCAGCACTTTTCAGCTCCCGTCATCGTTCCAGAAGGGAAAGATAACATGGCTGTGCAATGGGCCCAAAAAAGATGAGATGGCCGGGGCCCATTGATGGACGAGTGATGCACTGATGCGCCTTGTTAAAATGGAATAAAACTTGCCTGCCACTGGTGTAGAATATATAAGGGCAGGTACATTGGTGTCGTTTAATAGGCGGTCTCATATAGTGACACGTAATATTGACACGATTTATCAGACAACCTATACAATAGGTTGTGTTTTGGTTGTCTCATACTAATATCCCTTAATTTATGTGAAAATAAAGAAATACTATTGGTTGCATGGCAACAAAACTCGTACAATGGTGGATGAGTTGTCTCATAGTCCTAAAATTTAGCTCATGAGGCGGTTGTTTCACGAAGCAACGACCTCTTTCTCTCACATCGTTCTCTCTCCTCCGCATCGTGGCACTGCATGAGACGACCTATGAGACCGCTGACGTGTAGCAATGTACCTACCCTAATGACGATGCCTAACATTACGGTTCAGATAATATGCTAATCACACTAAAAAATATGAGCAATTTAGGGTGTGTTTAGTTCCCCAAAATCTAAACTTTCCATCACATCAACATCACATCGAAACATTGAATATAACAAATGACACATGCATGGAACACTAAACGTAGGTAAATAAAAAAACTAATTGCATAGTTTTGATGTACACGACGAGATGAATCTTTTGAGCCTATTTAGGTCATGGTAGAACAACGATTACCACAAACAAACGAAAAGTGCTACAGTGTGCTAGTGTCTGATGTGACTTTTTCACGACACTTTTCGCGGATCTAAACACACCCTTAGTGATAAACATAAGAAAATGGAGTAAAGCAAAAAGAAAAAGAAAGTTCATTTTCATACGAAGCGCTGGGAGGTACATAAAGACTTGCCGTGTGATATGTAAAGAAACACGTATGCTGTATCTTTTTTTTCTTCTCTGAACAAGTAGATGACGCGTACATGTACAAGAGTTGGAGGCAGACGGACACAGCTATAGACGCTAGAGCAGCTGTTTTATGGGCATTGCCAGATCGACCAACAGACAAGATAAACGTTTTCCACTCTGAATTTTCCTTGAGACATTGAAAAGTATGAATGGAATAAAGTGCGGCCCTGGCATATACTAAAGACCTCTAGGCACTTGTTCCCAAATTTAGGAGCCAACTTTGACTTTTTGGGACGCGTGCGACACTGTAGCATTTCGTTTATATGTGTGAAAAATTGTCTAAAATTGATTAATTAGGCTCAAAATGTTCGTCTCGCAGAGTACAACAAAACTGTACAATTAGTTTTTTATTTCATCTATATTTAGTACTTCATGCATGTACCGACATTTTGATATGATGGAAATCTTCTTTTTACATAGTGAACTTTGGGGGTGGAATTTAGGATCTAAACAAGGTTCAGTTCGTCTAACAGAGACAGCTCGATCGCCTGCCTCGACACTGAAGATAGTTCCCCTTGACTATTTGGATTCTCAATTTCTAGGGTGTGTTTAGTTTCTTGAAAATAGGATGAAAAAGTCATATCGGACACTGTAGCGTACTGTAGCATATTTCGTTTGTTTGTGGTAAACATTATTCTACCATGACCTAACTAGGCTCAAAAGATTCGTCTCATCGTGTACATCAAAACCATGCAACTAGTTATTTTATTTACCCACGTTTAGTGCTCCATGCATGAGGAGAGAGATTTGATATGATTTGATGTGATAGGTGAATAGTGAAGTTTGGAGAGAGAAAGTTTGGGAACTAAACACACCAATTATATTATTTGCAAGAAGAAGAAGAACAGAGGCGCGCGCATATGGTGTCGAAGCAGAGCTAGGAAGAAGAGATGGGTCGTAGCTAGCTTGATGCTAGGGATGTGTTTAATTTGTGCCACCAACTGCTAGCGACTAACACAGTAACACGTGCTGCGTGCACGTATTGCGACCTCGCTCAACGTTGCCATTGCAAGAGACAGTTGCTTGATCGTATATACGGGTAAGATGCTGACACGGACTAGGCTAAACATTGCAAGATCGAGAATGAACCCAAACATTAACAACGGTTGGTTTCACCGCCAGCAGCCATCTCAACCTTTATTCCTTCCGAGATGATGACTCGCACATCCATCCCTAAGGTTCAGCCATCTCAACAAGACAACAATTCTTAAGACGATAAGATTTGGTGGTTATTAACTGAAGTGCGCAAGGCAGAATGACGTGGGCGACTTCTTCACGGCGTACAAGATCGGCTGTTTTTTTCCTAGTTATTTTGTGTCTTGTTTCACCTGTTTTTACCTCACCTCGGTTTTTTTGGTTTTGTTCTAGTAGCAGTTGTTTTTTTATTGTTTCTCGCTTTCTAGTTGTTTTTAGACGGGGTGAATCTTAGTTGTTGTGTCTCTAGTTTTAATTTTTTGTTGGGGTATTTAGTTTCTAAAAGAGGGGGTGAAAAGTTGGTAAAAAAGTCATATTGGACACTGTAGCACTTTTCGTTTGTTTGTGGACATTATTCTGTCACAACCTAACTAGGCTCAAAAAATTCGTCTCGTCGTGTGCATCAAAACTATGCAATTAGTTTTTTTTATTTACCTACATTTAATACTCAATGCATGAGGAGAGAGATTCAATATGATTTGATGTGACTGGTGAATAGTGAAGTTTGAAGAGAGAATTTTTTGAACTAAACAGAGCCGTTGTTTTCTTTCTACTTCTAATAAAAAAAGAATGACGCGGGCGACGAGGCTTAGTACTTGCGGTACTTACACCTTCATTCCCAGAATGGTTTGTCAATCAAAAAGGATAAAAAGAAAAGTGAGTTGATGGCTGCGCTGCTCAATGGCCCATCTTCGCTCAATAAGTGAATGACGCCGCCTTCTTTTTTTTAAAAAAAAAGAAAGAAAGAAAAAGAGCCATAGGCGCCTTGCCCGCTCGAAATGGAATAAAAGCTTGCCTGCCACTGGCAGAATCGATGCTTCAAACCTAACGGCTCAGATTCGGTCCTAATACGGATGTTTAGGTTCCATTTGACATAGCTTCAACTTCAAAAAATTCGTAGAGTTTTTAGAGTTGGATATTAGAAGCTCCAAAAATTCTGAAGTTAGAGTTGGGACACATAGATATTAGGTAAATCATTTTATTTATAGTTTATATTAAATATTAATATTTAAAGTATTTTAATTTAGTATAGAAAATGCAAATCTAGTCTTAAGTTCAGAGCCGGAGCTATACTAAACGGACCTAAATTTGCATGGCGAAAGCATGGTCAATACCGCACATGTGTGATTTCAACTTTTCACTAACGAAAATCAAGGACACAGCAGCGGCAGTCTCCAAATGGAATCCCCATGTCTAACCACCTGCATCCCAGCATGGAGTCTCTCTCTCTTAAGTATGTTGGTTAATCCCATCCCCCAGCTAGTGATTAACACATGTACGCGTTACACCTTGCACAAAAGCACAGCTACACCTTAATTAGGCTAGTCTTACGTAAGTCTCAGTGGGGTTTCATGGCATTAAATATGCTAATGTGGCATAGGAGAGAGAATGGAGAGTTTCATGATACGTGGGAGGAGTTTCATCACCATGAAACTCTTCTGGTACAGTTACCTAGTTTCTGGTATAGGTAACCGTGTAGTAAAACTGTGCACTGAGACTGACCTTAGTGCACAGTTAGTAATTTATTACTATTTATTATCTTCTATTTCTATTCACTCTCACGACATCTCTAATCTAGCCCCATCTCTACATAGGAGACCACGCTCAGCTTGTTGCTTGCATGAGAGCCAATCTCTCCTCTCTCTCCTCTTTTCTCTCATTCACACATCAGCAAAAGTGCCGACTCGGCAGGATATTTACGAGGGGGGAGAAGAAAAGAGTTTCATGCCAATGACACTCAGTTTAGTTACCAAGACCCATGAAATTGGATGAAACTTCCACTGAGACCATTTCATTTCATCCCTGGATCCCGTGTGGCTATTAATCCTGTTATTCTCCTTAATTTAAGAAGGTTACATAGCTCATATGACAAATTTGATCACAACAATATCCATTACTTTAATGGTATAATGGCCGTGTTTCTTTGTTCAATGAAAATTTTTTCTCCGAGAAATTTTGCATGCATGAAGTATTAAATGAAGTCTATTTACAAAACATTTTTAAGGATGAGTGTAACTTTGCGCGATGAATCTAATTAGCCTAATTAATCCATGATTTACTACAATAATGCTACGGTAACCATCCTCTAATAATGCGTCTGGCGAATTAACCCGGGGTTTTGTACGTAGTTTTATAAACTGACTTTATTTAATACCCTTAATTAGTGGTCAAACATGTATGAAAAAAATTTCACAACCCAAAGAAACACGGCTAATATGTCTATGAAACTGTACAATGAAACTCTGCACCGAGAAAGATAGTTTCATTTCGTTAAAAAGCTGATGTGTCAGTCTTCATAATAGCATTATGAAACTATACGTCGAGACTGATCTTATTGTACTTGCTCTTAGAAGTAGATCGATAAGGTACCCGGATAGGCTAATCATTGCTGAGCAGCAAGTCCTTTAATTAACTTGAAAGCTGAATGGCGTTGCACGGAATGTGTTGCTAGTTTGAACTGCAAAACTTTACACCCCTGGCATCAATCCAAGACGGAGCAACAGGTGATTACTGGTGCTAAGAGCGAGAATAGTTTCTATGGCACTAAATAGATTGTCACATAGAACTATTTGCTTATTTGACAATACATTAAATATGAGAGAGAAGGAAAAGAATAAGAAACTCAGTCTTACATGAGACCCAGTTTCAACACGAGAATCTATACATAAGACACTATCAATTTTGGGTTGGGAGATTATTGTGTCTTCGTGATAGATAAAAAGCAAATATGATTAATGGAGATGAGAGATGATAAATTTATTGATGACCCATACTAAAAAATCATTAGTTGAAGAATATAGTTTCTAAAAGTAGTGTCTTACTAACATGGTATTATAGACACTACCTGTAGACGATGGTTGTTTGGGACTGGCATAAGCCATGCCAACTATCACGACTGAACAGGGGAAAGGAACTGCTGCTAGCTTTTTCCTGCTGATGAACTACATAGGGACAGGTACAGTTAACGGCAGTGATAAAGACCGACCAGCGGACCAGGGACTACGATCCATCTATCTGGTCTGGTCTAAAGAAATGGAAGAATAAGTGAATAATGTGCAGTAATAAGGCTTATCTCTTGCTGAATGCTTGTCAAGTAAACGAAAAGAGAAGATGGATGCTGTTCAATGGGCCCGAGAAAGCTGTGATGGGGGCCCATCGCTCAACGGGTTATGAATTATGCCTCGTGGGCTCGAAATGGAATAAAGGTTGCCCGCCACTTTGCACGATGCGATGCTTAAAGTTAAACCAACAGTTCAGAATTCAGATAGATGCTAATCAGTATTTACCGAATTGTGATCAATCAAATATTGTTAACTCCTGGTATTTACTACCGCTCGGAATTAGACCATAAGGGAATTTCTATATACACCGGGACTATAATATCAGATTGGGGAGGAAGGTCGGAATTAGCAATTGATAAAAAAGAAAGGATATGGGCTCGCGTGAGTAGAAAACAAAAGATATCCATTTTAGTTCTATCATCAGCTATGGGTTCAAATCTAAGAGAAATTTTAGATAATGTTTCCTACCCCGAAATTTTCTTGTCTTTCCCGAATGCTAAAGAGAAGAAGAGGATTGAGTCAAAAGAAAAAGCTATTTTGGAGTTTTATCAACAATTTGCTTGTGTAGGTGGGGACCTAGTATTTTCGGAGTCCTTATGCGAGGAATTACAAAAAAAAAATTCAACAAAAATGTGAATTAGGAAGAGTTCGCACTCAAATTAAGGACCCTCTAGGGAATCAAAATAGACTAAAGCAACAAAAGTTTGTTTGTTCTCAAATGATGAATGACAAAACGAGTTAGCTCCCGCTTCACGCAAGAGAATAGCTATGGCCTCAAATGACGTTCGGTGTTAAAGGTATCCACTTGCTAAAAAATATGTGTTACCGTAGGGATTCAAATTCAGGACATTTTAGCTTGCGTGCTCTTTTTCATCTCACATACGCAACACATGTGATGCTTTCCTTTTGAAGTGGTAGGTGACACATTCTTTAGCACCGGTTCGTATTCGTAACATTAACCGGTGCTAAAGGTGTGGCACAAGTTGGTGTTACGACCCGGTGCTAAAGGTGGCATTTAGCAGGGTCTTCGAGGGCATCCAAATTTTGGACCCGATGCTAATGTTGCATTAGCACTGGATCTTGAGAATGCCAAGACATATGAGTAGGGCAGATGGTGATTTCTCTGGTAGTGCGGATTTTTATTCCACGGCCCAATTCAAACTCCAAATTATGTCCGTTATCTAACAACAGAAATTAAAGGTCACATCACTGATCAGCGATGCAATATCAATGATCACACCAGCAGAAGATATATAGCCACATACTCGATAGGTTTACAACCACTAGCCATTGTCAACAGTACACACGATATCCGTAAAGAAAGCAGTGCCTTTTTAATTCTGGATATGCACTATGCAGAGACATCCACTTTTAACGGCAACGATTAAGACCGGCCTGAACCATCTAATGGGTGGGTGGTTAACTGAAGTTGCTAAGATTTGGGTTTATCCGTTGTTGTGCTTTCTGTGTCACAAAATGGCTTTGTCAACTGAAAGTGGCTCTGCAAGGGTCCCAAGAAAGCTCTTCCCTGAATGAACGAATGAATGGAATGCCTTGTGGGGTTAAAGATCCTAGCTATAAAGCTTGCTTGCCACTCGGAGTGTATGCACTGCAACGCTATAGATGCTTAGACCGGCCTAACAGTTCCGATCAATCATAGCAAGCGGTAGGCACTGTTGGTTTTTTTTTGGAAAAAAACATAATCATGCTCGACATGATGTCATTGTTTGTGAAAATATTTTTTCTCACATTTCACTTACCAGAGACGCTTGGGTGTCGATGAACGTCCGTTCCATTTCGGGAGTCTTTTTATATATGCTTTAGTAATTCAGAAAGGATCGTATATGCAACAGTACGTGATCAAATAATAATGGTTCGTGCCTTCTATTCTGAGTGCTTGCTGGCTTGCAGCCTTCCACAAGCTAGACATGCACCGGCCTGGTGAGCATGAGTGGAGTGCCCCATACGAACTGTATATTCCTAAACGGATGGTCCATGCTCTATATGCCACTTTTTTCCCTAACAAAATTTTGGGCCCTCGTTCAGTAAATCAACCAAAAAAAGTAATTGTTCATCCTAAACTAGTAAAATATGCAAAAAACAGTTTTTTTTTGTAAAAGCCTAGATGCCAAAGGGTCTTGCTCCCTCCTCACGCAAGGGAATAAACAGCTAAAAATGATGTCGACTCTTATTCCCCACACCTTTCAACTTCCAATTCTGACGAAATATTGTTTTTTCGCTTCCTGTCTACGTCCATTATCCAAACAATTTGAAGGTACACCTGTCCCTTTCATTATCACTCTGTACAAAGTCTGAACCGAAAAAACTCTTGCTGCTGGTCCAAATGAATGTAAGCCTCACTGCCAGAATACTGCCTACTAGAATCAACCATTTGGACCAATAGTCCCCCACTACCGCCCGCCTAAAAGAGATGTTTAGTGACACTGTACCTAATACTTGAGCCACCAAAGCATTTTTGTTCCTAACAATATTATACAATGAAGGGAATTTTTTCATCAAAAGCACATCCCCAAGCCAGAGATCCTCCGAGAACCTAGTCTGAGTACCGTCCTGGACACTAGATCAGCCTCTTTCGACAATTAGATTCTTAACTTCCATCAGACCCGACCAAAATTGTGAGTCCCCCATTTGTTTCCTCACTTGAGAAAGAGTTTTGTTTTTAAGATATTTCTTCATAAGTATGTCCTGCCATAAACCTTCTTCATTTGCAAGTTTTAATATCCACTTACTTAATAAGCATTTATTCTGAGTATCTAGGTCAATAATACCTAACCCCCCCCCCCAACACACACACACACTTTGGCTTGCGAAGAATGCTCCATCTAGCAAGTCTATACTTCTTTTTATGCTCGTCGCATTGCCAAAAAATCTTGATGTATAATAATCTAACTTCTTAAGAACCCCTTTAGGTATTCTCAGGAAGGACATCATCAACATTGGCAAACTAGAAAGCACTGAATTAATTAAGACAAGCCTCCCACCTATCGAAAGGAGTTTACCTTTCCAGCTACTTAGCTTTTTCTGAAATCTATCCTCAATTACCCTCCGGTCCTTACTTGCAAGCTTTCTTGGGCTCATCGGAATTCCCAAGTACTTAAATGGCATGACCCCTCTTTACATCCAAATAATTCCACATATTCATGTTACCTTGCTTTGGTCTCCCCGAAACAGAACATCTCACTCTTGTGTAAATTGATCATAAGGCCTGATAACTTTTCACACTACCTCAAGTAACCGTCTGCTTGATCCATTGGAACCACTTGCTAGAAAAACCTTTCATTCTTAGCACCTGCTGTAAGAAAGACCACTTCACCTTATCATAGACTTTCTCAAAATCTAATTTGAGAATCAAACCCTTTTGCTTCTTTCTTTGCAGCTCATGGATTGTTTCATGTAAGACAACCACCCCCTCCAAAATATACCTTCCAGGCAAGAAGGTCGTTTGAGAGGGTCTTATAACATTGTTAGCAACTTGTGAAAGTCTGTTAGCAATCACTTTTGTAAAGATCTTAAAACTAACATTGAGCATGCAGATGGGACGGTACTGCTGAATTTTCTTGACCTCTTGCTCTTTGGGCAGCAAAGTTATGATTCCAAAATTGAGGCTGAAAAGCAGAAGGTTTCCATTATGAAAATCTCGAAACATGGCCATTAGGTCATCTTTAATGAGACTCCAAAAAACCTGATAAAACTCAGCCGGAAACCCATCCGGCCCAGGGCTTTATTGTGTTTCATCTAGAAGATAGCCTCTCGTACCTCCTTCTCTAAAAACTCTGCCGCTAGTGACTCATTTTCAGCGGAAGTTATTTGTGGAATATCCTCTATCATGGATTCAACCATAGAGAAATTATTTCGTTCCGGCTTCCCAAAGAGCCCCTTATAATAATTCGTAATATAATTTTTCAGCTGTTCCTCTCCCTCAATTATGCCTTCCTCTCGCTCAAGTCAAAAAATTCTAGTTTTCCTCCTTTTTCGTTTGCTACCATATGAAAATATTTAGTGTTACTATCACCTTTTAAAATCTTAGTTTTTTGCCCTTTGAAACCACTTTATTTCTTCTTCCCTTAGAAGTTGGGCAATTCTTTCTTTAATACTTTGCTTTAGGTCCCATTCTTGCTGACTTAGCAGCTGGGCCTCAGCCTTCTTGTCAAGTTCCTCCGTCCTCCTCATCAGTTCTTGCTTTTCTTTCTTATAAGCACCTGTCATGTTTTTGCCCATCCTTTCGCCTTTGTCCTATAGTCCAGAAAATAACCCTAAAAATTTTTTCCGCTGTCCTAGTATCCCTTTAGCCTTTGCAATTTCGTTTCAGATTCGCTTTGTTGAGTTTGTGTTCGTGGTCAAGTCTTGTTGCTGGTTTTAGTCGTGTTCGTGTCGTAGTTCAATCGTCCGTTGCGTGATTTGTTTTGTTTCCGCCGTTATCCCTTCCACCGTGACCAGATTACAAGTCGTGCCACCCCATAACTCAACTTGCCCTCGCTAGCCGCCTTGCGTGAACTCCTGCCGCGCAAGCCCTAGGTAGGTTGCGAGCCGCCGTGCATCCATCGCCTTGCATCGCAGCCCTTCTTGGTTCATCTTGCATACCCTAACCGCCGCCGTGCATCCTGCCGAATTGAGCCTCAAGAGAACCACATCGTGGGCCTCCCGAAAACCATAACTTGAGGTACCTTCAGTAAAACGGGCATAACTTTTCGCTCGGTGCTCCGTTTTGGCTCAAATTTTTACATCAGCTTCATGACTCCATTGTGAGGGGACCCAAACTAGGCCTCGCCCTGTTTGCTCGACTCAGAAAATTCAAAAAAAATCAGGAAGATACAGAAAAAAATTGATCAAGCTGTTTTAAGGTTTTCAGCGTTTGTTACTGAATTTCCCTAGGCCGCATATCACCTCCAAAAAGGGTGCAAATTTGTGTGCTTGGAGCTTTTGGTATCCCTGTTAAGAGAAAAATATAAAAAACATAGTTCAAAAAATAAAAAACTCGTGATTCCTACTAGCCCGGAGGTTTTGGAGGGAAATTCTGAAAAGATTAAAAACGATTGCATAGAGTGCTATTTTGCTTGTCCTGTGAGATTTTTCCATCGTTTCTTGTTCTAACTTGTTGTGCTACGTCTAGGACACGTCTAAGCCAGCAATTGTGACTTGTGACTTGTACTTTGGATACTTATTGAACTTTGCTATTCTGCATTCGTTATTTGCTACTCATTGCTACATATTGTGCCTTCCCAAAGCTCCACATACACCTTCTGCACGTCACTTGTTTTTGACCCTTGCAATCGCAGACTACACGCCTTCCAGGTATCCTTTGCCTTGCTTGTTGGTAAGAACCTTGCAAGAGCTTGATAAAGACGCTTCCTTTGCTGTGTTGAGAGCACGTAGTCGGATTATTAGGGATAACCTTCACTGTTTGTTCTTGTTTTGGTGCTTTTCGATGGCAGGAGATGATGCACCGAAGGCTCCCGCAGATTTCAGTGAATGTGTTAGTCGAGAAGAGATAGAAGCTTCTCGTGACAAGATGGAAGAAACAATCAACAAGGTTGTCACTGATGCGCTCATCGCTATGAAGCTTAGCACCATGTTGGAGAGGGTGGACCGACGGGTGTCCGAGCTTACCGACAAAGTTGCTGTAGTGGAGGCACGTCCACAGCCACAGCCACAACCACAACCACAGCCACAACAACCACCACCTCCACGTTTTTCGGATGACGCGGTGTTTGATGACAATGGTAATTATGACGAAGCAGCTACCAGAAACACACGATTACAACGTCGCCTTCGCCATAACAGGGTAGGTATGGGTGGCGCTCACCAAGGTAATAACAATCGTGATGACCCTTATGCTAAGATTAAGTTTACCATTCCACCTTTTTCGGGTCATTATTATGCTGAGGGTTACCTTGATTGGGAGATGACAGTAGAACAAAAATTTTCTGCCCACCTTGTACCAGAAGAACATCAAGTTAGACAAGCCACTAGTGAGTTTAAGGACTTTGCTATTATTTGGTGGACTGGTCTAGTTGGCGATGGTAGAGCACCTACGTCTTGGAATGAGCTTAAGGTGGCTACGCATGATCGTTTTGTTCCTCCTTCATATCATAGAGATTTGCGTAAAAAACTGCAGCGTTTAGAACAAGGAGAAACTTCTGTGCAGGATTACTATGGTTCTTTGCAAAAAGGCATAATGCGTTGTGGTATTGTAGAAGGGCCTGAGGATTCTATCTATTGTTTTTATTCAGGGTTGAGGCGTGATATTCAGGACATAGTTGATTATAAGGACTTTAACACTGTCGACCAGTTGTTTCGATATTCTATGCTTGCAGAAAAGGAGATTCAGGGGCGTGAACAGTAGGGTAAGAACAAGGTGGGAAGCACCTCCTACACGCCACGTACAACGCCATCTTCGGGGCTGCCCAAGCAAACTTCTTTTCGAGCATCCCCACCAGCGAGCAAGCGATTCACACCTTCAACAGCTGCTGCACCATCACCGCCACCACCATCTTCTGCACGTTCTTCGGATTCAGGTAAAAATTCTTTGCAGGAGGGCAGCAGGAGTACCACCTCGACACCACGCACTTCCAACATTCAGTGCCACCGTTGCCATGGGCTTGGCCACGTGCAGAAGGATTACCCTAGTCAGCGGGCATACATTGCTATAGAAGATGTATACATAAGCACCTCCGACGTTGAAGATGATGAGGAAAATGATATTGATGAGGATCGTGGCGTTGCATTTGGTAGTGAGGACACGATGGCCTTTAGAAACATCATTGTGCAGCGAGTACTCAACGCACAAGTACATCAACCTGAGAAGATCCAACGCCATAACTTGTTCCAAATTTTTTTCATCATCAACAACCACCGCGCACGTGTCATCATTGATGGAGGTAGTTGCAATAATTTGGTGAGTTCTGATTTGGTCAAGAAGCTTGGATTGGCCACACGCCCTCATCCCCATCCATATGGTATTCAGTGGTTTAGTGATGCGGGGAAAGCTAAGGTAACACAAACCTGTAGAGTTTCTTTTTCCATTGACTGATTCTATTGACTGTAATGTCGTACTCATGGATGCTTGTTCTCTTTTATTGGGACATCCTTGAGAATTTGATAATGATGCTATACACCATGGCAAAAGTAATAAATACACTTTCACACATAAAGGACAGAAAATTACTTTGCTACCTATGACACCTGCTGAAATTGTACAAGCTGATAAAGACCGAGCTGCTAGTTTGCCTGATAAGGAATCTGAAAATCAGCAAGTTGCTAAGTCTATTTACCCACCTAAAAAGGATAAGTCTGCACCAACTTCTGAGGTCGAGGGAATTAAATTAAAGGGGGGAGTTATGCTCGCAATGAAATCTGAACTTTCTGATGATGATATGTGCTATGCTTTGGTATGCAAACGAGCTTTGTTTTCGCTTGATAATATTGCTAGCTCTTTGCCTCCTGTTGTCACTAACATTTTGCAGGAGTATGAGGACGTTTTTCTAGCTGAGTTACCACCGGGCCTTCCACCTTTGAGAGGGATAGAGCATCAAATTGATTTGATTCCCGGAGCCACATTGCCGAACCGTGCTGCTTATCGCACCAATCCCGAGGAGACTAAGAAGATTCAGCGACAAGTCCAAGAAATGTTGGACCGTGGGTATGTCCGTTGTTGACACAAAAAATTGGCACCAGGAAGAAGCTGACATGTGGGCCGGATTCGTTGAAAAGATATCATTCGGCGAAGGAGTTTTTTCCTAGAGCATTCGGTAAAGACGTTCTGCGGTCGGGAATGCATCGTCATTCGGCAAGAGAACTGTTTCGCAAAAGGCATTCGGGGGCGCGTGATGACGTGGATCAAGTATAAGGAAAAGGCTGGTTTAACTTGGAATGCAAGACGGATACGGTGCCCCGACGTTTATCTTTTTAGGAAATAAATAATGTAATCATAATCAACTAGGAGTCGTGTCAAAACCTGGG
Organism: Echinochloa phyllopogon; assembly: GCA_033239725.1. Taxonomy (NCBI): domain Eukaryota; kingdom Viridiplantae; phylum Streptophyta; class Magnoliopsida; order Poales; family Poaceae; genus Echinochloa; species Echinochloa phyllopogon. Next base: position 11,499,442 of record BTCW01000015.1, on the reverse strand, counting down.
TATAAATATAGACCCATGGTAGTTGTAAAAAGAGAGTTCAATCAATCATACAACAAACCGGCCCCGTGCCAATTTCGAGTCCTTTAGTCGAGTCGTCGAGTTCTTCGAGAGGAGTCATCGATCCGTCGACCTCCGTAAGTACCGGCAACCCTGCACCATGCCTAGTATCATGCGGTGGATTTAGGCTTTGGTTCAGGAAGGTTCCATTGTTAGATCATGAGCCATGCGGTGGGCTAAGTTTTAGCTTGGAACAAGTTATCGGTTCTATTGGATTTTGGCAAGATCTGATAGATCCATTAAGTTACCATGTGTTGCTCTGGATTTTACTTTTATGTTTGATTCATTACAACACTCTTTTGCCCAGTCCAGGTTGATTAGATTCGGTTCTAGCTCATAATGCACTGCGTTTCCATAGCCGAACTCGAAGTCAATCTAGATTGCCACGTGTTGCGGGTCCAAGCTCGTTGATCTTGCGTAGATCTTGACAGAACCGGGTATCATGCGGTGGATGCAGGTTTTTGGGTCGTCTTAGAGCTAATCATCCGGTGGATTAGAATTCGATTCGATCTGATAGACCTATCATCATCAACGAAGCATGTTCCTTCTTCATGGAACCCGATTCGGCTATATAGCTGTATTCGGCAGTATCGCCACGAGCGAAACATGTTCAAGGTTTTGTTTTAAATAAAGAATGCTTTTAGCCTTCCACATTTAGAGTATATCATGCGGTGGATTGATCTATTCTTGGTTGGTGGTGTGATTCCAGGCAAGTCGTATCATGCGGTGGATTAACTTGCTTGTCTCATGCTCGACGGGTTGAAAAGTACCTAGACATGCGGTAGACTAGTGCTTTTAATCTATGCATTCTTGTTTATTATGAAATTATGGTCATGTTTTTCGCCCTTTTATTTATTTATCATGCTCTGTTCCCCGTTAATCGGTTATGAATATGCGTTACAATGTTTATTCAGTCAAATACCGATCTTTCGTCATGCTTACGTCACGCATTCGGCAGTGCGCTGCCTGCGTGCTTTGCCGATTGCCGAATGATGCTTTAACTGCTGACAGATAGCTTCTCTGTAGCTATATGTCTTTCGAAGCTGGCTCCGTAACCGCAATTATGGAACTAACTGGTATTACCCGGTACGTTCCAGGTGTTATTTGAACATCTTTTCTCCCTTTGTCAGGTTTCAGGAAAATTGACTGGCACGCTTTCGGATTCAAACGCTCGGGCCACGTGTAAAGCCAGCTAATTCGGCTTGCTGTGTGCTTGGCGTGAAGTGCGGATTTTACGTCAACATCCGTGTAAGCCTTAGTCCTTGTGCTGTTCCTGTGCTTTTGGTTCCCAAGAAAGATGGTACTTGACGTATGTGTGTTTATTGTCGAGCTATCAATAATATTACCATTCGATATCGTCATCCTATTCCTAGGCTAGATGACATGCTTGATGAGTTGTGTGGTTACCACTCAAGGTAAAAATGAAACTTGGAGATGAATGGAAAACAACTTTTAAAACCAAATTCGGGTTATATGAGTGGTTAGTTATGTCTTTTGGTTTAACCAATGCACCTAGTACTTTCATGCGATTGATGAATGAGGTTTTGCGGGCTTTTATTGGGCGATTTGTGGTGGTTTACTTTGATGATATATTAATTTTCAGCAAGTCTTTGGATGAACATATGGAACACTTACGTGCTGTTTTTTATGCTTTGAGAGATGCACGTTTGTTTGCTAATCTTGATAAGTGCATCTTTTGCATCGATATAGTTTCTTTCCTTGTCTATGTTGTTACTCTACAGGGAATTGAGGTGGATGCGATGAAAATTGAGGCCATTGAGAGCTGGCCGTTGCCCCAAACCATCACACAGGTATGGAGTTTTCTTGGTCTTGCAGGTTTCTATCGCCGCTTCGTCAAAGATTTCAGCACCATTGCTGCACCGTTGCACAAGTTGACAAAGAAAGGTGTGGTGTTTCATTGGGGAAAAGCACAAGACGAGTCCTTTGCAACATTGAAGTAGCTTACGCACGCGCCATTGCTGCAACTTCCAAACTTTGGTAAGACTTTTGAGTTAGAATGTGATGCTAGTGGAGTTGGCATTGGAGGTGTTTTGATACAAGATGGTAAACCCGTTGCATATTTTAGTGAAAAGTTGCACGGTCTAGTTCTTAATTATTCTACGTATGATAAGGAATTGTATGAACTTGTACGTTCTTTAGAAACGTAGCGTCATTATTTGTGGCCTAGAGAATTTGTTGTTCATTCTGATCATGAATCGCTGAAGTATCATTGCTCTCAAAATAATCTGAATTGTAGACATGCTAAGTGGGTTGAATTTATTGAAACTTTCCCTTATGTTGTCAAACACAAGAAGGGGAAGGATAATGTGATTGCTAACGCTTTGTCTAGACGATATACTTTGCTGTCCCAACTTGATTGTCGGATTTTTGGACTTGAATCGATAAAAGAACAATATGCGCTTGACCCTGATTTTAAAGATGTGTTGCTGAATTTTAGAGAGGGACGTGCATGGAACAAATTTGTGGTTAATGATGGGTTCTTGTTTAGAGCTAACCGCCTATGCATTCCAGTTGGTTCCGTTCGTCTTTTGTTGTTACAGGAAGCGCATGGAGTAGGGTTGATGGGCCATTTTGGTGCTAAGAAGACCGCAGATGTTTTGGCCTCGCATTTTTTTTGGCCTCATATGAAGAGAGGTGTTGAGAGGTTTGTTTCTCGCTGCTCCACATGTCAAAAAGCTAGGTCTCGCCTGAATCCACATGGGTTATACATGCCTCTTCCAGTTCCTTCTATTCCTTGGGAAGATATTTCTATAGACTTTGTTTTGGGATTGCCTAGGACTAAGAGGGGGAGTGATAGCATATTTGTTGTGGTGGATCATTTTTCTAAGATGGCACACTTTATACCATATCATAAGAGTGATGATGCTATACATATTGCTGACCTCTTTTTCAAAGAGATTATTCGTTTGCATGGTATGTCGTCTACTATTGTTTCAGATCGCGATGCTAAATTCTTGAGTCATTTTTGGCGGACTCTGTGGAACAAGTTGGGTACAAAATTATTGTTTTCTACTACTTGTCATCCACAAACTGATGGACAAACGGTGGTCATGAACCGTACTTTGGGTACTATGTTGAGAGCCATTTTGAAGAAAAATTTGAGGATGTGGGAAGAATGTTTGCCTCATGTCGAGTTTGCATATAATTGAGCAACACATTCTACCACCAAGGTAAGTCATTTTCAGGTAGTGTATGGTTTCAACCCTCGTGCTCCTATTGATATTTTTTCTTTGCCTACTAGTGAAAGGATTCATAATGATGCCAAGGAACGTGCTGAATTTATTTTGCAAATGCATGAAACAACTAAGCACAACATTGAAAAGATGAACGACAAGTATAGAATTGCTGGTAGTAAAGGTAGGAAAGAAGTAAAGCTTGAACCGGGTGATTTAGTATGGTTGCACTTGAGAAAAGAAAGATTTCTAGATTTGAGAAAGTCTAAGTTGATGCCAAGAGCTGATGGCCCATTTAAAATACTTGAAAAGATTAATGATAATGCATATAAACTTGAGTTGCCTCCCGAGTTTGGGGTTAGTCCCACCTTTAACGTTTCAGATTTGAGGCCATACTTGGGAGAGGAGGATGAGCTTGAGTCGAGGATGACTCCAAATCAAGAGGGGGAGGATGATGAGGATATCACTCCTATGGATACTCACAACAATCCTCCATTGATCGTTCAAGGTCCAATCACTGGAGCTCGTGCGCGACAATTGAATTTAGAGGTGAGCTCGTTCCTAAGTACTTCTCTATGTGATTATGAGAATAGATTGCTACCTAATGATTATATTGTAATTAGGAACCATGGAGAGGACCTGATGATAGTTGGAGAAGGGCTTCAAGGTGGAGAGGACCAGCAAGGGCGTGCAAGTCAAGATAGAGGCCCAAATCAATTCGATTTCGAGTCCACCTCAGAGTCCAGGAGCAGTCAGTGCTAAATCGGACGCCCAGGTCGCATACGGGCTCAGATTTGGATGTTCTTTATATGCTTGGAAAGCTAAGAAGATAATCTTTGCAATGGAACTGGTTTCATATCAAAATGCATCTGGAGTCATCGGGAATTGACGAAACAAGTTGACGTCCAGAATCTGTTTCGGCGCTGCATCGTCGTATTTTGGTCTTTGGGCCGTGTATCGTGTTGAGACCAATAGGGGCACGTCTAGGGGGGTCGACCACGACCCTAGACTCTTTAAAATAGTAGCCTCCACCCAAGTTAGGGTTTGGGTTTTGCTTAGATCAATTCTGTCAAGAACAGTGTCGCCGCTTGTTGGTTTGTGAGACCCCAACTTCGTGAGTTTAATCATACATCTGCAATTGTGTTGCAATCTTTCTCGTTCTTGCTTGTGTTCTTCGATTCACAGGCAAGGATTAGCCTTCTGGGCGAGGTCAACCGTGCAACGCTGGTTGATAACCTGAGGAGACGTGGTGCTGCGATTACGGGGTTCGGAACGTGTGGTTCGGAAGCCGGATCGATTTGAGTCACGACTCCACCAAATCGAGAGTTATCAGAACCTTTCGGAAGATCGGGAAACCCTAGTTCCCATCAGGGACCTTTCACGAATTAGCCCAAGTGAATTTTCAACCGGACATTTCGATCTCTCTCAAATCCAACATATCAATCATTGTGTTGAATAGAAAAGGCCACCTTTCATCAAATCTATCATTGTTCTTTTCGCTTCAGTTTCGAATAATATTAAAATCCCCCCAACATAGAGAGGAAGCTTTTCTTTACCACAAGACTGCACCAGCTCCGTAAGAAAAGATTCTTTGAAATCAGGTTGTGCTGCCCCATAAACAGCCACCAAAACCCACTTAAAATCATCTTTTTTGTATCGCGGCCTAAACTTTACAAAGAAGTCGCCTTCTTCAATACTGCCAATGTCCAACACATCTATATTGACTCCCAAAAGAATACCTCCCGACTTTCCATGTGGTGTTGTCCACTGGGATAAAAAAATCCTCCCTCCACTAAAATTATTTAGTGTATCTTGGGAAAAATATTTATTATATGTTTCCAAAAGAGCAATAAAATCTAGACTTTGCTCCTTGGATGAGTCACTCAAAAATCTTGATCTAGCCAAGTCACTTAGACCTCTCCTATTCCAAAAAATTCCTTTCATTTGACACTCTTTTTATTAAATTTGGCCCTCCTTAATTTGCAAGTTTTTCTCAAACACGACTTAGCGTGGGACTTACATTTTCTGGAATATCCATCAAGCTCACTGTTAAAGGTTAACTTGATTCGTCAAATACTTCTTCCATCATCTCGCTACAAAGGCTCTTTACAGCACTCCACTCCAAATTTTCTATATCATCCTCCTCACTATCACTATCCCCCGGTAAAACCCAATGCCCCTGCTCGCCAGTTTCCCTTTCTAACACAGAGTCTACCACGAGCTGAATATTAACCTTCATATCAGAATCAGAGATCCCACAGCTAACCCCAAGTTGTTGCAAAATATTGGTTGCCTCATTTCTACTAACTGAAAATAAAGCGTTCGACATAGGCTTACCTCCACCGAGCTCCAGATTCTTCCTAGCCACCCTCCCTTCGGCTTTAGCCAAGGTATGCTCGTCCTTAGACCGCTGCAACCTCGGACTAGAACGAACCTACACCGCATTAGCTCCTTGGATCGCTGCCAGCTCCTCCAAATTTCTGCCTTCTTCCATCCTTTCCTTCCCCCTACCTCTGCACTGTGTTGCTGTCCATCCATCTCCTCCGCAACAACTTCATCTGCAATCTCTTCTATTACACGCTCTGCTGCTATATCTGCTATAGCTTCTGCCTTGTTTCTTAGGAAAGCTTCAAACTCAACCTCTGTCATTTTCTGGACTTGCTCCCTAAGTGAACAAATCACTGGCTCACTAAAGGTTTCAGCAGCATCACCCTCACTCCCATCCTCCTGCCCAACAAACCCCTCCTGCCCACCCCTTCCTTGCACTTTATCTTCATTAGGATTCTGCTCTCCTTCTTTTTCCCCACCCCTTCTTCCTCGTAGCCTCCATTCCACTCAATGACCGCTTCCTCACCATTTTCATCAACCCCTATTTTCTCTACTTCAAAGGTCAGCTCAAAATAATGGTCACCTATGACCACATCAAGGTGAGCTGGGATTAAACTTGGGTTTAGGACAGCAACGAACACACGCCCAAAATCACTCTTCCTTGTTGTTTCCATATCCACCGTCTGTGTCAAGCCAAGCATAGACCCCACCGCCCAAAGCTCAAGAAATTCCCGAAGCTCTTTTCGAATGTCAAAAACTCTTACCCACACTTTTGGTAGCAAAAACCCGGTCTCTTTCTCATGCCACATTTCAAACTTAAGTCTTGCTCCCGTAGGGACATTCACCCCTCCAATGCTTGCACCCCCAAATGCAACAGCACGTTGCAGCTCCGCCTTTGAAGGGAACTTGGTCAGGAAACTATTCCCCTCATGCTCTTTGAGATCCCATGCCCACTTCCCAGGAAAAAGTCTCTCCAACTGTTTCTAAACTTCCACTTTTGCTAGATGTCCTCCTTCCACCGAGATTACTGCAGTCCTTGCATCCTTATGCGCCCTGGAAAGAGGAGGCCGAGGAATGTGATAGAAACCAAGACCATGGACAGCATAACCGACCGCATGAGCCACCGGCCTAGGCGTCTTCAAAACCAGGCATTTATAATTCACATGGTCATGACTATCACAAATGACACAGTAAATCTCAGTTGTACACCTTGCTGCAATGTGCCCCTTCTTGGTAGATCGCCCACACTTAATTCCTGATTTCATTGCACCTCTACCTTGTTCATCTCCCTGATATCCTACCTCACCCATCTCAACATTGCCTCCATTAGAATTGTTATGCTAACGCTTCGCCATCTCATCCACCCTCTCTATTATCAGCCCGTCCCCACACTGCTTCTTCTTTCCTTCCTCCTGCAATGAACCATCAGCAAAACGACCCTCCTGCTTAGGTTCCGGCCCAGGGTTCATACGTCCCTTATTGCCAAAACCTCTGCCCTCCTCATCCACCTTGGTTGTGCTAAAAACCACGCCCCCAAGGAACAAACCTTCCCATACCATGGTCATCGACTCCACCATTGTTTTTCTGAAAAACTACCGTCGCCACTCGACTCCCATTTGCCTGTTGCCCTCTGGTCGCCTGAAACCTGGGCTCTACATGCCCCGGCCGTGCACCCCCTCCTGATTCAAACCTCTCCCCATCTTATCGCCGCCAGCCCAAAATCTCCTCTCCTCCCTCTGCCTCTCCGCCATAGCTTGTGCCATCGCAGCAGCACCGGAATGGCTAGAGGAACCGGGATAAGAGACGTCGCTGGATGGGCGTGTGGAACGAGGCGACGAGTAGTTGAATGGTTTGCGCATTAACCCCACCGGCCGTCCAGCACCTGGAAAAAGCTTCCCTAGTCCGCTTATAGACAGAAACATGGGATAGGCTCCGTGACAGCCCATGGCCTCCCTGCTAGAAACGGCCCAAGACGAAAGCCCAGGAATCCGAGAAGTCACAGGGATTCAAAATTTGAATTTTGCATCGACCCTGCTGGCGGCGGCGTCCGTCTTCTCCACTTTCGGCGCCCCTACTGGCGGCGGCGCTCGCTAAAAATCCATGTCCGTCAGACGAGCAAGCGAACCAGTCCGACCAGACCGAGAGTCCTTAGCCCAGATATCCCCTAGTGGTATTCTTGGAGAAGCTCTCGCCGGCAGCAATGGCCCCCTTCACGGCTTGCCCCTATTCAAATGCCTCATCACTATCTGAGGCGAAACAGCCACAAACAGCTTCCTCCCCCGCCTATGGCTCTATCTTGTGCTATGCACCAAAATTTCCTCTCATCGTTCTGCATCACCATCCCTTAGGGAGGTACAATGCCACAACTCCTCCGACGGGGAGTTTGCCGTCTCTGACCGGCATAGGACAGATACCTTCTCATCCGAGCTCTCCTCGTTAGCCAGTGGCCAGAACCAGGACCTGGCTCCCAGCCTCCGCATCCCAAACAATGGATTTGAGGAAGAACCGACGCTAGAGATTGCATTGCTCCAGCTCCGGTTCTGGTCCAACTCCGGCGACTCATCCACGCCCTCCCACCGAACCGCACATCAAGTCTCCGTCGTCGATTCTCCGCTACCTCCTGTCCCTGCAGAAACACCCAGACTTACCTTGCCTTCCGCCCTTCCGTCTCCCCTGAACCCGTCGCCGTCCACGGTCTTGGGGCAAGCATCAACCTCCGGCGTCTCCCGGCAGCGCGCCCTTCCCCGTCGCCCACGATGCCGCGCATCTCTACACATGCTCTCCTAGAGATCTATATCGACGGATCAGACATGCATTGACTTGCTGATTCTTTTCCTCGTGCAAGCAAACGTTTGATGGCAGAAACAAAGCTGTGTAACTTTGGAATGGGAAAAAAAAAATCCAGAAGAGGTGCACAGGAATATGACAACCTTACTGGCCCAGCCCATCTTAGTTCGGCAGTCTCGTCTCTAGGAGACTACAGTCATATGACCCGGCCCAATCGTAAGTATTAACTGTTGATAACTATACTACAAAAATTCGCAAAAAGGAAAAGAAATTGTAAAAGATTTGTTGAAATAAAACTTTATCAATATAAAAATAGAGATTTTTTGTTTTATGAATACGTGTTTTTAATAAGATTAGGCAAGAAAAATAAAGAAGACAAAGTGAACAAAAAACCCTTGGATTTGGATGCTGCACGTGGTGCATTCTTGCGTTGCAGGGACATAGAACTGAAACATAAGCTAGAAAAGGAGAGGTCAGCCGTATTCTGTTGTCAGGCACCATAAATTTGGTGCACCTAGGTCAACGAAATCTGTTTTTTCCTTGTGCACTTTCATAAGAAAAGAGAGCAACTCGACACTTCTGACAAAGTGATTTCACAGGTTTATATATCGTTCCCTTGATGCTAGGGGTTAGTTTAATATTGGGAAAAATAAAGCTTTGTTTAAAAACCTTGCCCTCCAAATAAGAGTCTCCTTCGCCATGTAGGAGAGCCGCTAAGTTTTTCCTTCGCTTCCTTGGTACTCTATTTTTTTTATGCGAAACACAGTATGCTCACGTATAGAATTTTTTTTAAAATAATATTTTTCTTAATCAAAATTACAAAATAAGACCTCTTATACTAGAAATTACAAAAATATACAGAAATCATCGTCTGGGTAGACGAAAATATGAATTCCGTCCATCCAATAGACTAAAACGCAAATTTCGTTTGGCGGGTAGACGAAAACCCAATTTTCGTCCACCGGGTAGACGAAAATAATCTTCGTCCCCTCCGGTGACGACTGTGCATGACAAAAAAGAACCCCACACGACGAAAATCATTTTTTATGGAGAAAAATAGATTTCGTCCGCTGGGTAGACGAAATCTAGTAATTAAAAAAATAACACTCCAACAGCTCCTGGCAGCACAGGCCCACGCGCGTGTTGCTTGGCCCCGCGCGGCCGCCGCCCGTCCACCGCATGCGGCGTCCCACGCGTGTCCACCGCACGCCACGCCTCCCGGCCCACCGCCCATCGGCCGCTCGCCGCCCGGCCTTGTGCCTCTCGCGCAACGGCTCCTCACGCTGCCAAACAACTCACAAACACTTCATCAATCTTTAAATACGGCTCCAACTCTCTTCTTCTACCTCAACGCAAACAACTCACAAACACAATGGTCACAGTAGGAGAAAGAGGCCGTGGGAGGGGCAGGGGGCAAGGAGGGCCTAACCTCCTTCCCTCAATTACATGCAATCTAACGCCGGACTCTACTTGTTTATCAAAATTTAATACCAATTTATTGATTCTAAGGGCATTTAGATTACAATTGCATGCATTACTTTAATTTAATTTAGTCTACACTTATTTTAAAAATTATTAAACTAACTTTCGTCTACTGGGTGGACGAAATCTAGATTTCGTCTACTGGGTGGATGAAATCTATTTTCGTCCAGGGAAAAGGTACGACGAATAAAGTTTTTGTTGGGCTGGTGGATGAAAATACTATTTTCGTCTACTGGGTGGACGAAATCTGTATTTTCGTCCGCCGGGTAGATGACTACTACATATTTTTGTAATTTTTTATATAAGGGACCTTATTTTGTAATTTTGAATAAAAACAATATTATTTTGAAAAAAAATTCCTCACGTATACGCACGGACATTTAAATTTACCTTTTTTTCTTGCTACTCTCTTGTTGCTCGCTAATTAAGCTCCACACATGATCCTAGAGATCTATATATTGAAGATTTCAAACATATCCTGAGTGGCTGGATACATTTCTCGTACTACGAACAAAAAAATTGATGGCAGAAACGCTGTGTAAGTAACTTCGAGATGACAAAGAAAAGTTTCCAAAAGACAGGCACACAAGAGACAATTGACAACCTTCGTGCTAGCTGGGCCATCAAATTCCAGTCGGACCGTGTGTCATTAGGAGACAGTCATATGGCCCGGCCCAATCGTAAGAGAACGAAGGGCTCCTGGCGCTCGCAATTTCAAAGAGGCCTGCTAAAAATAAATGCTTTCAAAAAAAATAAATGCTTTACTACTCTGAACTCCGAAAGAAAAAAGACTCTTACAACCATCAAGGAAAAATCCTGTCAAAAACTGAAGCAGGAAAAGCGCTACACTATGGATCGATTATCATCATACAAAAAACGAATGAAACTTTTATTATGCAGAAAATTTTGAATGGACCTAATTATTTTACAGACACACGAGGCCGGACACTAGTGTACGGACGAACAGACGACGGCCCTATATATCCGATTAGTAATTAATCCGTGGTGCATTCCTTGGGGAGCTCCTCGAACCGCCTGTGATCCGCGCAGTAGTCATAGATCATGTGCTTCTCCTGCGCGTCCTTGAGCGCCGCCGCGTCCAGCCGCTGGTCGAACCACGGCGACTCCAGCGGCTCGTCGCCGCACCAGGCGACGCCCGGCGACGGCAGGCACGGCGTCACCCGGAGGTTGCGGTAGTAGGCGTAGAATGGCGCCTGCGTCCAGTCCGTCTTGACGCGGCCGCCCTGCGTCGCCCACTCGTCGGCGTTCCACAGCGTGCCCTGCAGCCGCATCCGCTGCCACGTCGGGAACGCCACGCCGCGCGCCGCCTCGTTCCTGTACGCGCGCACCGGCGTGCCGTCCACAAGGATTCTGCATGCGCGCAAGATCGAACAGTTTGAGATCGAGTGAGATTGGTTTCCATATATGCTGATGGAGATGGGAGAATTGTATACTCCGTATGTATATATATATATATAGTATATGATCGAAATCGATGTGATGCTTAGTAGTTAGTTACATGATGTGCTTGGGGTTCCACTCGATGGAGTAGGTGTGGAAGTCGGTGGTGGGGTCGAACCAGAGGCGGAACTGCTGCTCGCGGCCGCCGGCGCCGTTGACGAAGACGTTGGTGTGGAGCGTGTAGGGCTCGCCGGTGGAGTTGCCCAGGAACTCCAGGTCGATCTCGTCATGGTAAGCCCACGGCACTTCGTCCGGCATCATCTGCATCATCGTCAATTCAGTGCAACCGTCGAGTCGTCAGTGCATGCATTATATTATTAATTGCAGACATGGCATGGCGGCGGGGGAACGACGACGACGACGATGGAAGAACTTACGTAGAAGGTGGCGACGGTGCCGGCGGAGTTGTTGGCGACGAGCTTGATGTCGATGTCGAAGCGGCCGAAGAGGTAGGCGTCCTTGGAGGCGAAGCCGGAGCCGTGGGTGTCGTCGAGGCACAGCGCCAGCGTGTCGAGGTCGCCGTCCACGTAGAAGAAGCTGTGGTCCTGGCCCCACGTGATCTCGATGTCGTCGTACATCAACGCCTGCACTACGACCGTCGGAGCCGCCGCCATTGCCACCACCACCACCAGCGCCGCCGCCGCCGCCACTGGTATGCGATACCTGCTACAAGATGGCAGCAACGCCATGGCTACTACTAATTAACTAGCTGATGATCGATGGCAGCCAAATAAATGGCTATGGAACGCTGCGATCACCACCAAGCCCGTGGAACTAATTGCCCCCGATTACTGTGTTCGTTATTGCTGTTGATGATGTTGTATATCTTCGGCTTGGGTTCCCTCCCCATTTATAGTGCCCATGCTCATGCACGGATTGAAGGAGGAGGTCTATCACATGGAGAAGCTGGCAGGGAGCAGAGCATGTTCCAGGGAATGTTTGAGAACTAGGCATGGCATGTTAGGATCCATTATGGAAGCTTATTAGGTTAATTAGGCTGGCCGAGGTTTTGCTTCTGAGCTTCATGGAAGCTCAGGTTGGCAGCGAAGTCCCGTGGCCTCGCGTTGACCTCACTCCTACCTACTACCTCGCTACCAACCGCGCGCCGGGCATGGATGGATAATGATCCAACTTGCTCCGATGTAAACGTGGTTTAATTGTCTCAGGCCCGCTCTCAGCCCATAATATATACACCTTATGCTCTTGTTTCTTGTCAATAAATGGAAATTATGTGGATTATTGATTATCCTTTCTCTCTGTATGTGTGTGTGATGGTAAGCTGCACATGGAGCAAGCTAGATAGCGCGTGAGGGGGATTGGCATTGCACAGGCGGCGCGCTCAGCTCAGCTGACTAGGGACAGCGGGGAATTGGCGCAGGCCTGTCAGAGTTCTAGTTTGGCATCATGTCGTCAGAGTCCGAATTGTTTTTCTAACGTGCACTGGACATTATTTCGGTTTTCTTTTGCAAGATCGACGACAAGCCGACAAGAAATGCATGCCACTATGGAAATCGGATTACTATTGCAAGGTTTTGCTTCGGGGAAGAGTGGGAACGTTAGTACAGGCAAACAAGTTGGATGGTAGACACTGATTGGTGGAAAGGGAAGATGTGTACGGAGTATGATGGTAGATTGCGATCCAACAACATTAAAGGGATCACGTAGTATTTGTTGGAATAAATTAATACGATCATAGGTCGGTTGGTAAGGTTTTTTTGGTACAACCTGCTCACCAGGATTCGAGTCATCGACTTAGCTTTAGTGTCGCATTTTCTGGATTTATTTCAGGATTTAACCGGCGTTATTATTTCAGTGGTAGGCGACGTCTCCGTCGACAGCGAGACATCTGTGATGACTTTTTAAATCTCAAGATCAAATTGTGTTTGCGGACGTGTATTTATAGGGGTGATTGTGACTGCGTATGAGAACTGATATTTTTCAAAAATAATAGATAGTCACCGCTAATCTATAGTTTCTATTCCATCCAATTTTAAAAAATGCGTATATTTTAATATGCGGTATGCATAGTAAAGCTTTTGACCTATAATTTCTATGGAAATTATGACATTTCAAACAAAAGTAATCAAACATGTATGAAGAAATTTTCATGGTTATTTGAGTACAATCTTCCATTGTCAGTTTTTGTAGTTTTTTAGAGTAAATATGACTGGTCAAAGTTAAGAAACATTTGACCAGCAGAAATCATAACTATCATGCATTTTGTATCCAAGGGGATTTTATCAAAATAAAGTTAAATTTTAGGATTGCAACGTGCAAATCATAGTGACCATAATCGCTAGGATTTTCTTGTTGATAAAATCCCCTTTTTAGCTTCACAATCATTTATTAGTGTTTTTGCATCAAGAATTAAAAACATAGCGCTCCAATATTTTAAGTAAATTTCATGGCTGGTCCCTAAACTATGAGATGGTCCTCAAACTATGAAATTGCTTTTTTTGTCTATAAACTATTTAAGTGTGTCATTGAGATCAAAATCATCCATGCTACACCCCATGAGCTGAAATGCAAACTTTAACAAGCATGACAAGTGGGGGCTACATATCATACACTACTTCTCTCCCACCTGTATCCAGAATGATTTGCACGATCTGTGTTGCTCGCCCTCAACGCCTCAGCGGGATCTTGTGTCACCGGCCATCACCGTCATAGTTTGCATGTGCTTCACGCCTTTTAACCTGCCTTTCGCCGGTGTTCTGGACCAATTGCTTATGGTGGTGACAAAAGGGTACCCAATGTGCAAAGAGAGGAGGTGTGAGTGGCACACCTTTGTTGAGTCAGCCAACTGCACTTGGGGAGCTAATTTTGGATTAGATGGCCCATTTTAATTGTTTAGGGATTCAAAAAAGAAATTTCATAGTATGTGGACCTGCATGAGAATTGGGGTGGTGACAAAAGGGTACCCAATGTGCAAAGAGAGGAGGAGGGGAGGTGTGTGTGACATCCCGTGGATTAATACTTTTAAACATGGATTAGCCCAAACCTAAATTCAAATGATGGTTCAAAAGGTAGTAAGCTCAAGTTTTCAAGTAAAGACAAATTTGGAGAAATTCAAATTTGAAATATAAATTTGGTATAATTTGGCAAAAATATGGAAAATAAGTGAAAATGTGCCAGATTCAAAGGAGGTGCTAGTTTGAGAGTATAGGAAGGTTGTTGGACTATAAAAGTGTGGTCAAGTTCAACATTTGAGGGCATTTGATTAAAATTTAGGATATGAAATTTTTGGAGAAATAATGATTAAATGCCATTTTGGAGCTAAGATTTGGAGAGATTTTTGTAAATAAAATATGGTCAAGAATTGGTAAAATGGGAACTAGAAACTTTGTACTACCATATGGAGTACTTCTTGATCAAAGAAAAGATTATATGCTAATTTAATTAAAGGACTAAAGATTGAAAGTTAAGCTGTTTTGACCAGCAAGGATTACTGATGAATTGAATCAAAGTTCAGTTAAAATGCCTATGTTCGGGGCACAGAATCTCTCAAACTATAGAGAATTAGATCCCACGTGTTATGTCAAAGTTAGAGCTGCATGTATAGACTACAAATTTTCTTTAGGACTTGAGGTAGCTTGGCATATGAAATATGGAGAAAAGGAGAGAAATTCAGAGCAAGAACAAAGAGAAAGGAAGGGAGGAGAGCAGAGCAGGCACGTCTGTGCACCGCCTTGACCGACGGTGAAGAAATTCTACTTACCACGCGCCGGCGAGCATGAGCACCAGCACATCTAGGCAAGCACGAGGTGACCAACTTGATCACGGCGCGAAAGTTGAATATATACCGAGCCGGTCGTCGTCGTCTTCGTGCCTTCGTCCTCGCACCCGCCATGGCCATCGTCTCTGCTTGCCGATGAAATTCGTCGCCATCCTTGCACCACCGTTCAATTGCCTCTGCCCACAGCACCTATACCTCCCCAGCCACACCCCCGACATGCCCAAGCTCGACTTCAAGCATCACCGGCACTGCGCGCCATCATCTTCAAGCTCCAGTTCCCGCCGACCTTCACCGAGGTAAGCTCTCGAGGGAAGCTATGCTAGAGCATCGTAGAGGTCATGATCAACGCGTGGCCAGGTCCGCTAGGTCCCTGTGGTGCTCTAGAACCCGTGCCAAGTCCAAGCTTTTGGTCCTATTGGCCAGAACGCAAACGCCGCCGTGGAGCACCGCCGCGCCATGGCAGGCCGTCGAGGGGAACTATGCTCCGGCCATGGAGCTCAACTTGCTGCTAGCGCATCACGTAGAGAAGGTCATGGTGATGCTTTTGCGCCACTTCAAGTCGCCGGAGCCGTCGTCGTTTAACCGGCCGACGAGCCCGAGCAGAGTGCCGCCGCCACCGCCGTCACCCATCGCCGTCCGGTCACCTTTGGTAGGAGTTTTACCCATGGGAGTTCTTGGCATGGCGAGGAGAGTCTGTTGGGCATGATCTTGTCGCCAGAAACCTCACCGCCGGCGACATCGATGCCGGTCCGCCGCCGCCGGCCATGGTTGAGATTGGAAGGACCTGATTGCAAGGGAAAAGAAAGTTCCAACGGGTTATCAGTAAAAGAGCCAATCCAGCGCGCGCGAGGTCTTATGTGTGAAGGTTTAATCTTTATAGGGGGTTTTGTGCAAAGTTTTTTTGTTTAGTTGTTTATTTTTGTTTTAAAAAGCTTGAATCATGTTTTAATTGCTATAAATTGCAGAAGTGTCCAAAATTAGTGAAACTAATTTTGTTAGCTTTGTTAGATTTTTCTCTATACATTAAAAATGATGAACTTTAGGAAAGCTTAAATAAAAATTTAAGTTATTTAACATGCTTTTCTTTAAAGCTTTGAAATACATAATAGAGTTCCTAAATAAATAAAAATATGGTAAAAGTCCATTATAAATTAAAAATACTTTATTATAATTAGAATAAGATTAATTATAGTATAAAAATAATTTAAGTAATTCTTTTATGAGTTTTAAAAATGCTTTTAAATGGTTTTAAATGTAGGAAAAATACTAATAAGATTTAAATGGGTGTTTTCATTGTTGGCTTGCAACTTATCGTGAAGGAAAGTTGTATAGCTAGATTTTCTAAACTTGCATATTGCATTCATGGCATATAGATACCGAATTTGTGGAATTGGAAAAACGTCAAGTTCAGCCGAAGGAATCCCGGGGATACGAGGAAGTAATCGGAGAATCCAAAGCTGGAAGTTGCTACTAACAACCCTAGCCTTGTTGCTAATCCAGGCAAGCACCGGAGCATCTCTACCTACTATTTTACTTATTATTTCATGTGTCCAAACTATTTCAGTATATGCATTAAGTTTAGGAATTGTTATGAAACCCATTGAATGCATGACATCCTTGACTAAGGACATCTTTGACACCTCTTCATAGATATGATGAAACCCTGCTTAGTAAGCTTAGTAGTTACCTGCCAGATACTTGTGATACTCATCTCTATGATAATAACACATAAAATATGGAGATTTACTTGGTAAGTTGGACGAGGGCTTAAAAGATTTGATTGTGAGTAGGTTTATTGGATAGCCTCGTCTAACTTTTGAAATTGAACAAGGATTCGGTAGTTGTTGACCTGAGATCAAGTTTTGAACGTATTAATCGCATACTGGGTGAATGGGACCAGTAAACCAATGTAACTCTGTCACACCAGGATTGGAACTATGGCTTGCCCAGTCGGAGAGAGGCAGTAGGCGGGAGTGTAGTCTGAAACTCATAAGTGGGTCAGGCCAGACGTGGGGCCGCTTATGGGGATGCACTCCTGGACCCTGGCAAGAATAGTTTCGATCGCTGGAAGTGATGTGAGCGAAAGGTTGCCGCGTGCGGTTATCCGGAACGCGCACGTGTCGTGTGATTAGGTTTTACCATGCAGGATGTACAATTGATCATGATCGTCGCACTTCTCGATATGAATACCGCTTGATCACTGATGAACAACTTAGTAAAGTAATGGTGGTTAATGAATAGTATGATATTGGTTATCATGGAAAGCTTTCTTGAAAAACGTTATTTCATGTCACCTTACGTTTACAGGATCAACTATAAAATGAGTAAAAGACATAAAATATAAGGACCAATAATTAGTAAGCATTTTGCAAAACCTGAAGTATACCCTCCCAATAAATAGCCTTGCATATCTGTGTCTTCATTTTATTTTAATGGTTGACGGGTAAGTCTTGCTGAGTACCCTTGTACTCAAGATTCTAATTGCTGCGGAAGAGAAGCCGGAGAAAAGTTTATGGGCTCGCGAAGGCCAAGAGACACGAAGGGTCTACGTGATCTCTTGATGACAAAACTTTTATTTCAAACATGACCGGTATAACTTAACTACCAGTACGACCTGTTTGATTTCCAAAACTCTTAGCGTTGTTAACCTGCATCTAAGTTTTATGCTTTATGGTCTGTAATAACTCGTATCCCTAAGTATTTTTGTAAAGAATGTAATGTCTGTTGAGAGCTTCCTATGCGAACGATCCTGTATGCATAGATTTGTTCTGAATGTGGTGTTTCAGGCGTCTTCGGACACCTGACAGATACCTGGTTTACACTGTTTCATGTGCATTAAGTCCTGACGCGCTTGGTACGGTGATTAGTGCACCTGAACCAGTTTAAACTGAACGGTTCTGCCACAGTGTGAGTGGCACACCTTTGTCGAGGCAGTCAACTGTGCTTGGGGAGCTGATTTTGGACTAGATGGCTCATTTTAATAGTTTAGGGATTCAAAAATAAAATTACATAGTATGTGGACCTGAATGAGAATTGGTTCATAGTTTAAAGACCGGCCATGAAATTGAATCTAATATTTTCTTGCCCAGGCTCTAAAATGTCACAACGAAGCCTGCTACAGGTCGTAAGCGTGACTGTGCATTATACTATCGTAGAAGCCACATGGAGTCCGCTTCTTCTTCCAGCCTTTTTTTTTTGCGTCAAGGACTCGAGGCCCATGGCCTATTTGAGATGCGGAAATCGCTAGGAGGGCATAATAAATAGCAGATGATGTAACTTCCTTTCAAACCATCCGTGTAATTTAAAAATTGAATGCAATGTTATTTTTGTTACAACGAGGTCTTCAAAAGTAGACCACTGATGTTTGAAACTTTTTTAGTGTGGACCAATGCAGTTGTGAAGTTGGAACAGTTGTATTAGCTTAATAAAAAATTGTCCCAGCTTTCCTAACAAATTGTTCACCGCATTAATCGAAATTGTTTTACTCTTCCTCTATTCTTCACCTCATTAATCAAAATTGTTGCATTTTTATAATCATTTTTTTCCAAATCAAGATAGAACAATTTAGTTGTGAAGGTAGAACAATTTTCCCAGCTGCAAAAGTTCGACTATGCAGTTGGTTCGTCAATAAAGACAGAACAATTATTCAATGGAAATAATTTGATTGTGAATGTGGAACAATTCAACTGTAAAGGTAGGATCTTTTTTTCTAAAGTTGAAACAACTGTTCCAACTTCAAAAATATAAATTGTGCTAAAAAGCTAAAATGTTCCAAGGATAAATTAGTTCCAAATAAGAAGTAAAATATTTCATAAAAATATAATAGAAATATTCCTCACATGCTACTGTATATGTGGCACATCTTTTATAAAGATGAAATATTTTAATATGGAGTTGGACTTATTTATATATTAGGTCTACACCATAGAACATATAATCTGATCACGCAGAACAAATGTTTTAAACTGGTTGAACAAAGCACAACAAAATTCATATTATATGGAACAATAGATGTCATTGTTGTCAATAATGCTTTGTTGACATTGAACAAATATAAGAGTTCATGAAGAAAAATAAATAATTAAACTGAAGTATATAAATTAATGGGAAAATGGAACTAAACAAGGGATAAATGAAGAAGGAATGAATATAAATGAATGCAATAAGGAATATAAGAGAATAAAAGTGAAAAACATTAGATAGGTGTAAGAAAAAAAAATTAAATGAAAAAAGGACTGAAGGGAGGACATAATAAAAAACAAAAGCATGAAAAATAGAAAAGATAGTAACTAAGAAGAAAAGGAATAATACACGAAGATTAGAAATGGAAATTATATAAAAAGAGCATGGAAATTTGAAAGAACAGGACCAAGGAAGAAATAAAAGTAAAACAGAAAAATATTAAAATTTTAATATACATATAAATAGAAATAGATTAAAAAGTTAAAAATAATGGAAAAGAAAGATAGTACAGTGCACTACCTGGGAAAAGTGGCAAACAAATAGAAAACGCGGACAACGGCAGCAGGCCGCACCGCAGGCCATAACTGCAGATGAAATCAGCCCATTTAGAATCCAGGGACCCACGGGCCGTCATACCCATGTCACGACCGGCCCTGTTCTTGATGTTGGCTTCAGTTAGGTTTTTTTTTTCTAACTAGCCCTGGTCACTACAAGATGGAAGGGACTTGAAGGCGTTCCGTTAAAAATCATACGACGAGCAATGATGGCAACGTTCCTTCCTCATATTATTGAATTATATACTATACTTTTGCAGGTTATTTCACGTGGGATGATGGCATGACACGCTGGCTTCAGAGATGGATAGTGGGGAATAGCCGAGCAGTAGCGGCAAACGACTTGCTGGATGGCGGCGGCCGCCGTGGAAAGTAGCTAGCTGGGAATCAGCATTTGATGGCAATCGGTGTAAAGCGAAGATGTAGGATGGTACGAGACACAAAAGTAAAAGGATCAAGTATTTGTTGGGCCAAATTAGCACAGACACTCAAGTAGAGCCTTAAAATTTGACCCATAATTTGTGTAAAAGCTAGTATGGCATCTCAAACAAAAGTGACCAAACATTTTAATTTTGCATGGTGATCCAATAGCATCTGTCATTCAATGCCTATCTTTATTTTTGGACATTGATGATGATCAAAGTTTAAAAAATTGTTCAGCACGAAATCCTAAACAACACATATTTTGTACTTCCTCCGGTTTGGTAGAGAAGGTCGATAGGGACTTGGTAGGGGAGGTCGTTTAGAACAGTGACACATTCACCAAATACAACTTTGACTTCTCTTTTCTATAAAAATATTTCTTAAAAATTGTATATGTATATTTTTACGAAAGTAATTATCAAGACCAATCTATTTATATAATTTTCACATTTCCAAACTCAACGACTTAAATAACCCTATTCGCTTGGCTTATCAGCACCATATTTTTCTCTCAGCATAAATTAGCACCAGCCACCTGTCACCAACGATCCAGCTGTATTTTTCTCTCAGCACAAATCAGCACCAGCCACCAGCCAAGCGAATAGGGCGAAACGACGTCCTCTATCAAACCGGAGGGAGTATCCGATGGTGTTTTTCTTTACAAAAGAACATCGATCGATTTCAGAACAAGAATTTCGAGCTACAAGAAACCCATTCCCTTTACAAACACACACGTAAGTATAAATGAAAGAATGCGAGGATCATGGCCTCATCAATGTATATAATGTTAATAACGCCCTAGTTTACCCAAAGCCCATCACCTTGGGCGCGAATCTCAAGAACCTGGTGAGCGAGTTGGGCAGGAACTTCCTGGCAAAGAGGAAGCACACGTCGGTGGTCCTGCCATTGTACGTGCACGTGCTCCCTCCCCTGAGCCACCGGAGGAAGTCGACGGTGACCTCCATCCTGGTGAACCTCGCCGGGTGCGGCCCGCCGCGGGACCAGTCGACCCACGTCAGGCTCCGGTTGGCCGCCGCCGGCGGCGGCCGGACGATGTGGATCAGCGTCGGGAGGTAGTGCTCGTCGGCGTAGCAGCTCCGGCGGCAGTGGCGCCGGAACACCGGGAAGTAGACGCGGTCGGCGACGACGGCGGCGGCGAGGCCCCGGTCGAGCTCGAACCACTGGGAGCCCTTGCGCCACTGCGCCGGCGACACGACGGGGCTCATCCTGCGGCTGTAGCGGCCGCGGCCCGTCGCGCCGGGCTGGTCGTAGGACTCGAGGAAGACCTGCGTGGAGTTGACGAGGTAGGAGTGGACGGTGGGGAGGTCGAAGAGAGGGACGTGCGACTCGGACAGCAGCACGAAGCGGGCGTTGGAGGGGTCGTCCAGCAGCGCGTGCGCAAGGAGACGCCGCTCGGCTTCCACCATGCTGATATGGCCCCATTTCACCTCCTGTGTATATATATAAAATTGCCAATGTCAATACTCTCTCTATATATAATCCTTCGTTCATCTCATCTATCAAGAGCATTTTTTTCATAACTGACACAAGTACTTGACTATTATATAACTGTTTTATCACCAAAATTAGTACTCCTTCCGTTTGAAAAATATATATAGATATATGCAGCGGCCGAGCTAAGGGGGGCTCTGTACTCCATGGAAGGGAAGAAGAAAATAGAGAGAGAGGAAGAGAACTCTATGGAAGGGAAGAAGAAAATAGAAAGAGAGGAAGAGAAATGAGAAGGAGATGAGGAGGAGGAAGTACGAGAGGATTGGCCCCCAGCCCCAATAATCCTGCCTCCGCCACGGGATATATGTGATTATATGAATCCTGCTGGAATTATCGTACTACGTCGGCGTTAGCTAATGAGAGAAACTTAGAAGTGAGAAATGCGCGCGAATCCTGTTGGTGAAGCAGCTGGCAGAGTGCACAAGCAAAGCTGATTCTACCTTAGGGAACCTCCGACCTTCCTTGCTTCAGTAGGTCGATCAGGACAAGTATTTGCTATTTAGTGGTCGATCACTGCTTAGTCAAGTATAATAACGGTGGAGTTCAAAATATTTTATTTTATTTTTTGGCTATGCTATTTTTCACATCTTTCATCATATTTTAGGATGCACCTTTGCATATTCTATTTCCGATGACTCAACATTCGAATACATTGATTCAACATTTTTACGATTAATGCTGGTTTAAGGTTCAACCCGGCCTTTTTATTTGTTTCGCAAAACTGTTTTTTTTCAATATGTAAAACTCAACGCTTTTAGTGTGTTGCTAATTTAGTGGTCGACAACTAATTAACCAGCAACATCAAGTGAATATTCGTACCGATGATCCTTGCCGTTCCGCAACAAAAAGAAGACTTTGCCATCTAGACAAGGAAACAAACGCGTGCACCGTTCTCTAGCTAGACCTGGAGGAACCCATCGCCCGCCACTGTGGAACCCCGTGCGTTGCGTTGCGTTGCGTTGCATGTGGAAGAAGCAGAAAATTCTTCCCGTGCGCGCGGCGCCACTCGACAATTGGCAAGCACACGACCTGTACCTTGACGTGATTTGGACTTGTTTTTCTTTCTCATTTTCCAAATAATAATCACATGCAGTGACACCTACTCCAATTGCAATACTTTCCGTATGGATCCGGGATTCCGGATTGGCCGCCCCATCAATCAATCAATGGTGGCCGCCTGGCGAGCTGAATTCGGATTTAACTAAACATTCATTTCGTTTGCAAATATATATAAATAAATATATATAAACCCTACTATGCTAGCTAGTAAGTAGTAACGCGCAGATAATTAAACCGGATGAATGCTTTCCTCCGTGGTAGATGATCCGGAGGCAGCTAGAGTTGGTGCGGAAAGAAAAGATGCGAGCGGAGCGGATTCTTGAATGCGGCGGCGGAATGGAAACAAATGATGAATGAAATGAACGCACCTTGCTGGGGATTCTTCGGCGGTGGAAGGCGGAGGTCTCCGGCGGCTCGGTGCCGTTGAAGGCCGGGTCGGTGTGGACGTAGACGTTGTAGAGGCCGCGGTGGCCGCGGAAGAAGCCCTCCCAGAGCGGCGCCATGGGCAGGTCCCACCGCGTGAGGAACAGGAACGCCACCTTGGGCGCCGCGCCGGCCGGCACCGCCCGCGGCGCGGCCGCCGCCAGCGCCATCAGCGCCTCGTCGTCGGCGTCTTCGCCGCCGCTGACGAGGATACTGCTGCCGCCGCCACGGGACGATGCGCCGCCGGCCAGCGCCGGTGGCGAGGGCGGGGCATCAGTGGTAGCACTTGCGCTAGTGGCCGGTGGCGGCTCCGACGACGACCGGGACGGCGGGGCCGTCATTGCCGGTAGCACTGGCGGCGGGCCCTGTTCCGGCGGCTGCGGCGTGCGCGGCGCTAGTAGCTCAGGCGTCTGCTGCCGGTCCTGACGAACGGCGGCGGAGGGCGGGAGGAAGAGCCCGGCGAGCGCCCTCGGCGTGGAGTAGTAGGCGGCGGCGGCGGAGGAGGAGGTGAGGAGGAGGGAGGCGGTGGCGACGACGCCGAGCGCGAAGCCGAGGGCGGCGAAGAGGCAGAGCTTGGTCCTGACGGGGCAGGGCCCGGCGGCGGCCATGCCCGCCACCACCATGGGCAACACAAGCTGCTGCTGCTGCTGCTTAAGATTCTTGGTGCTCACGATCCTGATGACTAGAGGCGGTAGACGAGAGGGCTACAGGCATTGAATTGTAGGGGCAGCGGAGCAGACAGGGCAACCCAACCGGTGAGCTAGGGCGGCAACCGGAGATTTGCAGATGGTACTAGTACACGTAATTTATGATCGGGGATATTACGAGGCGAGCTGAGATGGAATGGAACCGGGGGGGATATCACACATGCACCTCGTTGCGATACTGATTGGAAGAAGCTTCGTGCCGGTCGGCCGCCTGCAGGTCGCAATCGCAAGGGCAATGCATGCCACGCGGGCTCCTCTCCTGTCCTGTTGGTTGGATTCGTCGCCGGTCGTCGGTCTCCAGAAGCGGGCTTCGCGACGACTAGACCAGCTTAATTGGGAGCTGGGACCGACCATGCCTGTCTGTCTCTAGGCCGGCCGGTTCAACACGAGTAACTAGTACTAGTTGCAGAGAAAACGTTTTTTTTTCCCCTATAAAACTCCATTTCGTTCAGCTATACACAAACGCTTGCAGCACGGAACCAATGTCAATCAGATTGTCAAGCTCCAACTTCTCGTTAATGATTGGATTGTTTATTTATATAGTATAAATTACCAGAACTCTTGTTCTTTTTCCCCATATCTGTTCGTGCTGCAACGTTGGGCGATACCTGCCGGGAGTGGAAACAGGGTCCTCTCTGGTACGTTGAGCGTTCCACGATGGACGTTTATCTTCCAGAAAAAAACTAATGATCTCCTACAACATCACTGGAACCAAGTAGTAACAATGGAATCATAACACGGTGAAATCTCGCGCACATGTATGGTTCGGGTCCTCCTGCGCGCGGGCCCACCTAAACCTCCCAAACCATCCCCGGGCGCATCAAGCCGTTTTGGTTGGGCTGTAGATTTTATACCCAAAAAAAGACTACCAGAAGCTACTCCCTCCATTCCAAAAAAAACTGACGTTTAGGACAAGGGTTGAGTCAAACATTGAGAATATAAATCATCAATAACTTTTAAGTTGTTGAGTTTGCAAATGTGAAAACTATATGAATAGATTTGTCTTCAAAAATACTTTCGTAAAAGTATACATATATCACTCTTTGATAAATATTTTTATAATAACAAGAGGTCAAAGTTGTGTTTTGGAGACCGTGTCGCTGTCCTAAACGTCAGTTTTTTCAGAACGGAGGGAGTATGAGCTGTATGTAAAAATCCAGTTGTGAGAAAAATAAAAGACCGTTTAGTTAGGTGCTGTCAAACTGTAGGTTATATACGAAATATCTGTGATGCCTGTGAAGGTACGGGACATGTTTATATGGAAATTGCTCGTAGCAAAATAATTTATTCACTAATTCACATAAATATGACTATTAAGCAAGTTAAAATAATATTTTATATAATTTGCACTGAGTTGAACCAAATAATGATACGTTTTTGAACTAAACAAACAAATTACACTGAATCGAACTTCTCTCCTATTCTCACTGTCACCCATTCTTGAACTAAAAAAACAAATGTGCACCGAATTTATATAAGACTGAGGGAGACACCATACCTTTGTAGGGGATGAGCCGGTAGGGAACGAGTCAGTGTGGAGGAGATGGGCGAGAGGCCTCGCCCTTGGCTGCAGCTGTTGGCGGGCGGTCAGCAATGCGTCCTGTTCGTTTGGCTTATCAGCCACCAATCAGCAGTACTTTTCTCTAAGAACAAATCAGCACCAGTCACCAGCCAGCCAACGGTATTTTTCTCTCAGCACAAATCAACACCAGCCACCAGCCAGTCTTCAGCAGGCAAACCCCTAGGGCGGTGGTCTGGCACCAGGAAGAAGGCCCTCCCGATGGGTTGACCTCAGGGCGGCGACACCGAGAGAAGGGCGGTGGCACCAGCAGAAGGGCAGACCTACGGGCGGGTGGCGACACTGGCACTAGGTGTGGGCATGCGTCGGCACTGGCACCGGGCAGACCTGTGGTGCGGGCCTACGCGCGTGGCCAGGCTGCGGGCGGCTCGTGTGAGGCCGCTGGGGTGGTGGGTGGCCACCGGCGTTGGTGTGGCGGCGACCCCAACCCTAGGCGTGGGTCGGCGTTGGAGCAGACAGGGTGTCGGGGGAGAGGGCGATTGACGTGGAGCGAATGGGCTGACCGGAGAAAGAACGAACAATTTTTATTTAGTAGTGGCGGACGGTAATTTTTAACCTCAAAAGTCAGTAAAAACAAGGGAAGGTGCTTTTGGATTTGTATCGGAAGAAAATCAGCTTTTGACCAAAAGCATCAATGCCTTTTGGGTCTTTTAGTTGGCTTTTGGCTTTTGCATAAATAAAAATAGGTTGTAAAATCCAACCAAAGAGACCCCCACTCTGCTGCCGTACAAGCAGGACGCCCTATCAATGTGAATGAAGTTTAAAAACTAATTCTACGAAATTTTGATTTGGTTATTTACCATATGGTGGCCTTCACGATATTTACCATGCGGTGGTGGCCTCCTTGCCATCGCGAGGCTCTAGGCCGTGGATTCAAATCTTGTAACTCTATGAGGTTATGTATTAAAATCTTGTAAATTGTACGAGTAGAAAAAAAGCGTAAAAAATACATAACTTCACGTGTGGTGGCCTCCTTGGTATGTAAAAAAATTTACATATTTTTCGTTATATTTTTTTTAAAATATTTAAATTAATTTGTGGGAGCGGCATTTGTAGGGGCCTATTTTTAGCTGTGAAAACCAATGCCAGGTGAAGCGGCCGCACCAACAAATACCGTTTTGCCGGACCTACAATTCTTTTTATAGTAATGTAAACTCTTGTGTTAATTTTTTTCATGGTATTAAAAATTTAGGCCATGTTTGAGCTAATTCATTAACTGGTTAGCTGAAATTAGCTGGGTTAGACCAGCTAATTGGATAGTTGCTGTTCAGCTAATAAAATGAGCATTAGCTGAGAATTGGCTGAGAACACATGTTGCCCAGCAAAAGCCTGGATGGCCAATAATCAGTTCTTGACGGTTTATAAGCTAACTTACACAACCATGTGGATCCATACATGTTAAAGAAACAAACAAAGCTAAAGCCATAACCAATCATTGGGGGAGATGATGCACTCAAGAGATTGGAAGGGGATAAATCATGTTAGACCAAAAGATATTTTGGCCACGCTTGGTGATACCAGTTTTACAAGTTCAGTCAAACTTATGTAATTCCTGGCTTAAAAAAAACCAACTTATGTAATTCCTTGTTCAAGGTCTAGATACTCCCTCCAATTAAGATTTTAGAAGCAAAACCAACTAAAGAAGAGGTAAAAGCAAAATATAGTTTTTTTCCTGTTAATAATGTAAGGCTCTTGTTCATCGCTTCTCCAGATTTTCTCACTCCAAAGGTTCATCATCCAGATAACTGGCCAGTCAATAGTGCTATCGCCTCCTGGATATTGAGTAAATTCCTCCCCCTTGTTACCATTTTCCCCGTTCTGTATAGATGACAATATACCGTACATTGCAATTACCGGTGTAGAAACTACAACATTCTCAAAACAAAGTCATTTTTAATGAGCAATAAGTTCCAAGATACGGACCCTAAGATAAACGTCTTTATCAGCCAAGATGACGCAAGCTACATGATGTTACAAAACAAAAGCCCCGATTATATCAGTAGCTTACTTCATCTTGTCCTTACTCCAGTGGCGTCTTTGGTTAACCCAGCAACAATGATCCCCTCCACCATTTGACTATAAGCTGGTCTAGTAAATCCTCACTGAGCTATTCTTGACCCAAACAAGCCATGGAGGCATGGACACTGCTGCACCCGTGATGTTGGCGGCTGCTGTGACAATCCTCGCCGCGGCCGTCGCGTCGCTCCACTTCTCCGCCGCCTCTTCTTCACGCCCAGCGCCGGCGACAAGACGAAGCAGAGACGACCGCTCCTGCCTAAAGGCTCCTCCGGTCTGCCGTTCGTCGGCCACACCCTCAGCTACCTGCGCGCCAACACCGCCGAGGAGTGGTTCCGCCGCCGCGCCGCCGCGTACGGCCCGGTACCGCGGCTGTCCCTCTTCGGCTGCCCGACTGCGCTCCTCGTCGGGCCCTCCGGCAACAAGTTCTTGTTCTACAGCGCCGCGGTAATGGCCACGACGACCTCGGAGTCCATGGACTCCATGGCGCGGACGGTCGGGCGCGGCGGCGCACGATCCGGAAAGTCGCCGGCGACGAGCACCACCGCGTCAGGGCCATGGTCGCGCAGTTCCTCCGGCCGGACGCCGTGAGGAGCTACGTCGCTGCGCGCCATGGACGCCGAGGTCCGGCGCCACCTCGACGCCGAGTGGCGCGGCCGGCGCACCGTGGCGGTGATGCCGTCCATGAAGTCCCTGACGTTCGACGTCATGTGCACGGCCATCTTCCAGCTGCCTGGCGACGGCGCCGTCCGGCGGGAGTTTGCGGCGGAGTTCCAGCAGCTGGTGAGGGGCATCTCGGCGATGCCGCTGGACGCCTGGACCTGCCCTTCACCGCCTTCCGCGGGTACCTCGCCGCGAGCCGGCGCGGGCGGCGCGCCGTCGCCGGCGTCATCTAGGAGCGCGACAGGAGAGCTCGCCGGCCGACGACGTGGTCACCCACATGCTCGCCGGGGGCCTGCCCGACGAGGAGATCATCGACAACGTCATGTTCCTCATGATCGCCGCGCACGACACCACCGCCACCCTCCTCACCTTTAATAGGGGCGCCTACGACAAAGTTCACCAAGGCAACCGCCATTTCAAATCCGTGCCGATGATGCATATATATATAAGTATATAACAACGATAAATAATTCATGAGTATGGATTATGGAATGGGACAAATAAAATTGGATCAGAGCAAGAAGAGATCGCGCGGGGCAAGGCGGCCGGCGAGGCCCTGACGTGGGAGAACCTGGGCCGAATGCGGTACACGTGGGCGGCGGCGCTGGAGACGCTGCAGATGGTGCCACCGGCGTTCAGTTCAGCACGCTGAGGAAGACGACGAAGGACGTCGAGTACGGAGGATACCTCATCCCGAGAGGGTGGCAGGTGATCCAGGCGGCGAACCTGACGCAGTGGGACCGGGCCATCTTCCCGGAGCCCGGCAGGTTCGACTGTTCGAGGACACGGCGGCGGCCGCGGCACTGGTGCCGCCCTACAGCTTCGTGGCCTTCGGCGGCGGCGCGCGCGTGTGCCCCGGGAACGAGTTCGCGAAGGCGGAGACGCTGGTGGCCATGCACTACGTCGTGACGCCGTTCAGGTGGAAGCTCGCCGCCGGCTGCGACGGCAGCTTCGCCAGGTTCCCGCTGCCGTACCCGTCCGAGGGCCTTCTCATCGACATACAACCAGTTGCTGCGCCGTAGACGGAAACTGAGAAGTACAAGGCACGGTCCAACTTGGCACGGTCTTCCATACTAATATTTGACTCTTAATATCTCAAATACTATAATGATTGTAGCAACAAAATTATAGTTATATAAAAGTACATTTAAATACAAATCTAATGGTATTATTTTTGTTAGATAAAGTTTTTATTATTAAAGATTAACTATAGGTCAAAACTTTTAAAGTTTGAATCTTGAAGTACGTGCGCGTCTTATATTGTGAGACGGGGGAAGTATATAGGGATCTAGATCCAAAGATTTTTTTATTTCAATGCAAAGATTCCTACACATAGTGTTTTTAGAAAAAAAATCCAAAGGTTCACTAAGATTCAGGGAATTGCCTCTTTTATGGGCTCCTTTATCTGTATTTACCTTACTGTAATTTGTAACGTGTAAATTGTTAACTATTGGCAATAAAATTACGAAACAAGTGTATTTTTCATCCCTCAAGTATCGTAATGTAGAAATGTGACTTTCATCCCTTACGTTTCAATTGGTGCAAATCAATCCCTTAACTAATTAAACTGATGCCCTACCTTGGTTTAACGAAGCTTTAGGGGGTGTTTGGACCTTCAGGATGAAAAGGAAAGTTCTAAATGAAGGTACTAAAGTTTATGACCCCTGTTTGGATCCTAGCCCTAAAAGGGGTTTCCCGCGCTACGCAAAGACTTTTTACCCTTACTCCGATGCCCCTCTTTCCCGTGCCAACTCTTGGCGCGCGCCTGCTTCCCGCGTCAACTCTTGGCGCACGCCTACTTCCCGCCTACTTCCCGCGACAACGCCTGGTGCGCGCCAACTCTTGGCGCTAGTCTTGATCTTGATGATCAAACAAATTGGAATACAAAAAAATTCTAAATTCGTACAAGTTCATGTAGTTTGCCAATCTTTTTATTACAAACCATTGAATGGCCAAAAAGCTAATTTCTAAAAAACAAATCGTCTGCTATCCAATCTCTAAACCGATTCATATCTTGGTCTTCATCCCCAACATGGTTACTAGGTCCATCCCTTTGAGAAGATGGTGCACTTCCTTCAACGGTTGGAACATAGTTTTCATCATCATCGCACCTATCAAAGTCCTCATCCTCCAAAGCACTCCCTCTAATAAAATTATGAAATGCCATGCATGCGATAACTAGGTAACTTCAACAAAATTGTCCACTTGTTTTTCAACACTCCAAAAGATCTCTTTATGACATTACACGGTGTGAGCATAGTTGAAGAGTTCTTTTTTACCTCTTTCTACTATCAATACTTTTTGGGATCTTCAAAGTCTCCTCTCCCTCCTCCTCCTCCTCCTCCTCTACTTCATCACCTACTTCATCATAATTATGAGTTCCTTAATCCCAATCATCTGCACCAGGGATACAAGAATTACTACCATCAATAGTTGTTCCATGGAACATCTCATGAGGTTGATCAATATATGTAGGCATGCCCCATATGAATTTCTTGCACTCTGAAAACTTGCCCTGGAAAGAGAATAGACACCCACACATATTAGACATGCACATATGGACACTTTCCTTGCAACATATAATGGACAATGAAATGGATGGCAAAAGTACATTGCAATTTTTGTTTCCACCTGCTCATTATGTGCATCTATACCTCCATCTTCAGTACGACCCAAGCTTGTATCTTTACTATGTTTCTTCAGCCACTGGTACATAGCCTTGCATTGAACTATTTGTAAATTAATTGGTTTCATGCCACAAGCTAGTTTGATTGTAAAATTTGTTTGCTATCTCCTTGTAAGCATATGATTTCATCTGCAGATTAGGGCAATTTCTTTCCCTAATGTGTTCTAGAGCAAGATCACAAAATATGTGTGTGTTGTGCTCATTGGTGGCCTTGTCATATAAATTCTATTAACATAAAATGAAATGGCTACACCAAACAGTAGCCAATACTTCATGTTTACCATAAACAACATACAACATATGCAACAACAAATGAACTACAACATTTGTTTAACCAAAAGCATACAAAACAGATGAACAGATAATATAACATACAACATTACCTACAAGATTCAATCCATATGCAAAAATAGATGAAGTGTACACAGATCAATACATCAATCATTGAAAACAACCGGTCCCTAGCTACAACACAAAAACATCAAGCATAGGATTCAAAGCAACAACAAAAAGAATTGATGAAGTGTTTACCGAAGTGTATTCCTCGCCGTCCTCATTGCAGCTTCTTCCTCAGTGGACGCACGGGCAACACATAAAACCCATCTGATTCTTGTTTGCTTCAGCCACATCTAGAAAAAATGCAGTTTATCAATAAATTCTTAAGAGCACCGGTTGATATTGTACATCCATTGTCGATTCTCCATCTGAAAAAGAAAAAATATTATGATAAATATATAAAAATTAAAGAATTTAAGCAAGGTAAATAAGCAACTAGCTATTATGAGTGGATGCTTGATACAGAAGCTGTGAATCTCTTGGCTGTCATGTGTCATGAGGATTTCGATGTTGCGAGGACAACTTCTTGCCCTTATAGTATCGAAGCGACCGAGATTCATCAGATGGTTACTTATTGCCCTTATAGTATCGATATCCTTGGTGAAGCGGAGATATTTGGACTCAGCAGGTAACTTGGTGACATAATTTCTTCATAATAGGGTGTCCCAGAGATGGGTGAACATGCCGGTGTCATGCATAGTCCACACCTTGCACATAACTTGGACTTTGGCATGACACCGGTCTAGACTTTGGCATGACACCGGCATGTTCAGCCACCTCACCATCATATACACCTGGCTCTCCAACTTATAGTCCTACATAAATAATCAAGGGTTTTCTATTAATCAAGGGTTTTCTATTAATTAAAATTTTTAAGTCTACATATCTCTAAATAATGTCTAAATAAAAAAACCATGCTCATTTGTAACACCCAAAAATTGCCTATTTAAATTTATTAGTAATTAATTGGCTTTTATTTATTTTGTTCATGATTAATATAGGCTAAATACATTATTTATGAATATTAAAATCAAATATAAGTTGTAGAAATATTTTTTTTTGCATTCATGCTGCTGCATTTAATTTTTGTATTGCTTGTGATTCAAACGAGAATTTAAATTTATTTAAATTCAAATTTGGATCACCTTGTTTGGAGTCCTAGAAAAGTTATTTCAGCCCGAGTCCACTTTTGCTCCTCAAGCTCTCTCTCTGGTTCACTTTCTCCCCCTCCACTTTCCCCCTGGTCCGGCCCAGCCCCCTCCCCCTTCTCCACTCGCTCGGCCCAACCCCTCTACTTCCTCCTCGGCCCAGCCACTCACCCACCCCCGCGTGGGCCATTCCCTCCCGAGCCAGCCCACCGCTCCGCCCCGGCCCAGCTCGCACCCGCTCGCCCCCTTTCCCCCTCCTTCTCCCACCGACCGACGGGGCCCACACGTCAGACTTTCCCCCTACCTCCCGCCAGCGCCTTCCCCCTTCCCCGACGCGATCAACGCCGCTCTCGCCGGCCATCCCCGTCCCGCTCCGTGAGTGTGGGCCACCCCCTGGGGATCCCCTGCCCACCTCCTGCACTCTCCTTCCATCTCCGGAGCTTCCGCAAGGTGCTCCTCGATGGAAACTCCTGATCGTCGGCCGTCGCCGCCCGATTCTCCGGCTCACCTGCCAAACGCGACCGCCTCTGGCCTATATAAGCTACCCACCAGAGCCTCCAGCACCCCACCAACCCCTCCACCGAGCCCCTAGCCCGAGAAGCACCCAGCTCCGGCGAGCCCCATGCCCTCGGCCGAGCGGCGCCGCCGCGAGAGCCTCCCTCGCCGACGACCTCTCCGCCCGATCAGATCTGGTCCGCAGGATCCCGATCCAACGACCCAGAACAGCCCCAACCCCCGAGTCAAAATTCTAAATACCGGTCAGCCTTGCACTTTTGCTAAAGATCCCCTCGGGTTTCTGTGAATCAACCCGCCGCCCACCTCTGTTGAAAAGTATTTACACGAAAAACCCCTGAGCTTTTAAGTATTAGAACCCGCCATCCTATTTAGGTGTTTTTACACGTAGGCCCTCGAGTTTTTATACGAAATTATGTTTAGGTCCTCGGTTTTCTTCAATAAAGCCCTGGAACCATTTAAAAATTTCCAGCAGGTCCCTAGATCTTAGAAAACCCATATCTTTTCCGTTCTAGCTCCGATTAGTGCGATTTTTGTGCTCATGTGTTCGTAGTGAAGCGTAGAATATTTCTAGAAGCTTTATTTGTACCGTTTCTACTGTTTGGTGTACTGTTCTAATAGAATATTATTTGTTTGCATGTATTGGCTTGCGTGGTTGTTTGTGTGGTGATTCGTGTCCAGTCGGTGAGCCTTTCGCGTTGGACTTCGAGTACGTGGAGGACTTTCCGGAGCAGGACTCACAGCAGCAGCAGCCGCACTTCGAGGAAGGCAAGTTATAGCACGGACAATCCTTGCTACCTAAACACACTTTTTACATATATTTACTTTCATATGCTTGTGTCTAAATTGATGTCCTATTAAGGTTGTACCTAGTTTGTTTACTCCTGTCCTTGTTACCTCGGGATAATGAGTAAATTTTACTGTAGGTCCATGAACTTTTCTTGAGATCTCATCTAGGTCCGTAAACTAAAAAAGCGGTCATCTAGGTCCATAAATTTTTCCAGAGATCTCATCTAGGTCCGTAAACTAAATAAGTGGTCATCTAGATCCATAAACTTTCAAAAGTGGTCATCTAGGTCCATGAACTTTTAAAGAGTTGTCGTCAAGGTCAGGCTCGTCGCCACCGCCTTGGACCTAGACGACAACTATTTAAAAGTTCATGGACCTAGACGACAGATTTTTAAAAGTTCATAGACCTAGATGACCACTTATTTAGTTTGCGAACCTAGATGAGACATCAGAAAAGTTGATGGACCTAGATGACCATTTTTTTAGTTTGCGGACCTAGGTGAGATCTTGAGAAAAGTTCATCGACCTGCAGTGAAATTCACTCTTATTGCATATGGGTAGAATCTTTGCTATGCGCAGCTACTGTCACTATTATTTAATTGTTAATTTTGACATAATGGTTCACTTCAACATTAATGATAAAACTTGCTTTTTAGCAACATGGTTTAGGGAACTAGAGCATGTGATGTGTGCTTTGCTCTAGTGTCTCTCCCTAAGGTCTAATTCTTAAAGCGGCAACCTAGGAGCCTGTCGCCACCGCTAGAACTATTATGACTATGGTCTTGGCCAAGTAACTTGTACGTCTCTAGCTTGCCAGTGGTTACCGACGGGCCAACGGCGTTGTGGGAGGCAAGGTGCGGGGTGTTTCCGGATTCCACCGAGGACGGGTGATCCGTCGACTAGGTCACGTTAGACTCAGTCCCGTGCTGGGAGTCCCTGCGATGGGGAACTCCACACGTTGCGCATGGATGGGTGTGATGCCCGCGCTCTGGACGCCATCGACCCCCCTATGGTGTGACTCCGTAGGCGTACGTCGATCTCGGTGCCTATGGTCTCACCGTCTTGTAGTACCCCAGCGGCTACTGTCTTGTTAGGGTGTCTTGTGAAAAACCTCGTAGCGTCCCTATGCAGTCACATCTCGGTAGTGTGATTTGTGAGGTCTGATCCACCTCCGCGTGGTTGGGTTTAAAGTTCTTTTGAGCTTTTACGCGACTGGTGGGTAAAGGGTGAAACCTCTGCAGAGTGTAAAATCTATCATGATAGCCTTGCTTAGGGTCACGAGTGGCCTGGATCCTTTTTGATTAATGTCACTTATACT
Source organism: Echinochloa phyllopogon (assembly GCA_033239725.1). NCBI lineage: Eukaryota > Viridiplantae > Streptophyta > Magnoliopsida > Poales > Poaceae > Echinochloa > Echinochloa phyllopogon. The sequence continues at coordinate 11,464,708 of BTCW01000015.1, read as the reverse complement.
TTAATAATTGGGTTACAACTGGGTTTCATTCACTTGTAGTAATTTGGTTAAAGTTAAAATGAACCAACTAAAAGTGCTAATGCAGTTGAGCAGTGTCTAGCCTATTTTGAGCCTTCATACCCGTGTTATACTTGCTAAGTAATTGTTTACTTACACTTGTCATTTTATTCAACAAAATCCCGGATGGGTAAACAGATTGGGCTGGGCATGAGTCTGCTGCTGAGTTTCCCGAAGATTTACCGTACTACTGGGTTGTGGTCTCCCAGTCAGAGTCCATGTGGATTGCGGCTCCATTAGTGTGGAGTTTATTAGTCTTCCGTTGTTATTGCTTAGTTCATTTATGAAGCCCTCTGATGTAAAACTTTATGTAATGAAGAATTTATTCCAGTATATGTTCGCTGTTTATCATATTTGTTTGCTATATGTGTACTATGACTTCCTGGGCACACATATGGCCGTATTCGGGTTTTTGTGAAAATCCGGGTGTGACATCATTCTCCTTTTCTCAAAAAACTACTTCTATAATTTTGATTTCTCCATGTCTAGAGTAAAAAAAGACAATACTAGGTAGAAATCATAAGAGGGTGAAGTTACGCACCTTTAAAGATGTGTCGGTGACTTAAATCTTCGCAAAATCACAAAAAACCGGCATGACCTCCCTCCCCTAGGCTCGGCCTCGCCATGAACACAACAACTCAGTGTTCATGCGCGTGTGGCTCTCGGCAGAGCCGGGGGAGGGTGAAGCACCTTTTATTGTATAGTCCTGGCCGTAGCCCCCAGCCGGGACTAAATACCCCCTCCTAACGGCTAGTGGGCTTGGGGGCTTTTAGTCCCGGTTGGGGGCTCCAACTGGGACTAAAGGTGTAGTCTTTAGTCCCGGGCGGTACCCTCGGCCGGGACTAAAGCCCCCCTACCACCTGTAGCGTCGGCAGGGGCCTTTTAGTCCCGGCTGGGGGCTCCGTCCGGGACTAAACATTATCTTTTAGTCCCGGTCAGTGGCTTCGGCCGAGACTAAAAGCCCCTTACCCCACGGCCCGTTTGGGACCGGGACTAATGCTCACATTAGTCCCGGTCCCAATTACGCCCGGGACTAAAGAGGTTAGATGGAAAGTCAGTTCTCTACCGGTGATCGCAGACGATGTCGGCGGATTTGAATCGTGGCCAGATTGATGCGTGGTTGAATTGTCGGCAATGATGGTGCTGAAAGCCACGATGAGCTCGGTGTTGATGGAGATGGTTTTATCTTAGGTTGCATGATTCTGACGGTATAGGCGGCAGCTGTGACAGCAATGGCATGGGCACTGCGTGTGTCTAGGGAAGATGTGCGCTTGGCCAAAAGCGCCCTGTGCAAATAGGACACGGGAAGGCAACCAGGTGCGTGTACGGCCATATGAGCAATGTGTACATGAGGAGTTTGGAGGTGGCCCATAATTAGAGGAAATTGCATGCATCGATGTTGAGAAGAAATCATGTTGATACACATTCATGTTGGTATTTTTCCTTTGTTTGGTGATTGACCTTTCTAAAAATTGGTTTCGTAATGTTGTAATGTGATCCAAATTCATTGCACAAGGTTTAGTCCCACCTCGGCAACACAACCAAGCACGGACGCGTGAGCCGACTATATATATGTAAGCCCTATGTAGTTGGTAGGGTAAGACAAATAAGACATCTTAGATGAGCCATGTATCATCCCTACTTGTAAACTCTCCTCAGTAGTGATTGTCTTCCGTGGTTTTTTCCCGTAAGGGTTTTTCCACATTAAATCGTGTCTTGTGTTTGATCTTGTTTTTCGCATTATTCGCTAACAAGTGATATCAGAGCTTGGTACGAGATCACGTGAAAAAAATAATTAAGGTTCTGTCCTTGTTTATCGTGCGCCGCCAGCCGGATCAATCTGCGATTGGCTACCTCGTGTAAGACATGTCGACGTGGAGTTTAAGACGAAATCTGATTCCGTATTTGCTAGAGGCTGCAGACCAATCCACGAGAAGCCACCAGAAGGTTTTCTCAGCTTTACTGAACGTACACGGAGTTGTACATAAGGCTACACGTTATTGCTAGGTTTACATAGTAACATACCTAGATTATTACTGCAGATTATTTTTTTCTTGTTATTTCTTTCATATGACTTCTTTGATATATGATATGATTTCTGCTGCTGAAACATACTGAGATTTTGAGGAGATATTGGGATTATTATTGGATCACTTTGAGTTAGTTCTTCTTGATGTTTTGACAACATCGTTCATGTCACCCTAGTGGTTTCTTTTACTCCTATGGAGTTGGCTAATTTAAAGTGAAGGTTTTGCTCTGAATTGAGTTCGAGGTGGAGGATTCCAAGTGCAACAGAGGAGGTTTGTTTGACTAGATACTACTGCGTTTTGTATTGCGGGAGCAGTACGTTTATTGTGGTCTTTGCTCATGTTGAGGGGTTTAGTTCAAAGGTTTAACTCCGTTGGTTGCACATTTATGCCTACATATGAACCATGTTTGTATGGAGCAGTAATTGACCATATCATGGAATTTAGTTTCTTCTACAATTGGCAAGTTTATGGTATCGATGGATACACGTGCTAGTTACTCTTGCAAGAGCGTTATTTTGCCAAAGTTTAGTGTTCCTGATGGAGCATATATTATTCCATGAGATGAGTTCTTCACTAGATATTTATTTTAATACCATGGGTGATATTGCGACTTTATGTTGTTTGATGATTGAGCATTATTACCATTTTCTTTTGAGGTCAGTTGCACAGACTCAGACTTTTGCTGGGATTATGAATTTGTTGAAGACCCAGATTGTTCGTCTGCTTTGTTGATAGCTGTGTGTTTGGACCTTTGCTCAAATTTTTGCTTCCTATGAAGTGTTGGGAGAATACTCAAGTGATCTTACTCATTGGTTAGTCCGGTGGATATTGGCATTCAAGATTTGAATATGGAGGTTTATTATTCGTCTACATGAGGGAATTTGTCTCAAGGTGGAGTTTGTTGTGATGTGATCCAAATTCATTGCATAAGATTTAGTCCCACCTCGGCAACGCAACCAAGCACGGACGCGTGAGCCGACTATATATTTGTAAGCCCTATGTAGACGGTAGGGTAAGACAGATAAGACATCTTAGATGAGCCATGTATCGTCCCTACTTGTAAACTCTCCTCAATAGTGATTGTCTTCCGTGGTTTTTTCTCGTAAGGGTTTTTCCACATTAAATCGTCTCTCGTTCGATCTTGTTTTTCGCATTATGTGCTAACACATAACAAAATCGGTCACATGGTTGGCCCATAGTGCATGGTCCCAATTGGGATCAGGATACACGTAAGGAGGATGTGCATCACGGAAAGAAATAGAAGTCCGTGTGAAAGTCCGCCAAAACAATGGAGTTCACGGGATTGCATCAAGGCAATTTGGTTGTTTGCAAATCGGTACTTGCACGGTTGAAGCCAAACGACAGGCAGCATTCGAGAAGGGTCAACATCATCAACATGCGACGACGTGGATTCATTATGCAAGCTGGCAAGACTGTATGATTGGTGAGAAGACATTAACTACACATCAGTACAAGCTTCAAGGAAGCATTGTTGAAGGTAGAGTCATCGACAGAGGAGTAACTGTAGCGGTGCCGAGTCCCAATGATGAGAGGAGGCATCATCGGGCTCTTCTGAATGAGAAGCCAAAGCAGTCAACTCGAGTTCGATGTATGGAGGTTCGGCATCGACAACTTTAAGGTGTCGGGAGCTTATTCGTCAAGGTGGAGGTTGTTAGAGTTGTGTTAGAGATACGTGTATGTTTTGGTTACGACGTGGACTTGAGTTATAATTGGTAGGTTAGGAATAGAGTTTTGGTCATACTTTGTAGTTCTATCTAGGGGCATAAATATGAGGGTACTACCGTGATGAGGACATCACTCCTATAGATACTCACAACAATCCTCCATTGATCGTTCAAGGTCCAATCACTAGAGCCCGTGCGCGACAATTGAATTTAGAGGTGAGCTCGTTCCTAAGTACTTCTCTATGTGATTATGAGAATAGATTGCTACCTAATGATTATATTATAATTAGGAACCATGGAGAGGACCAGAGGATAGTTGGAGAAGGGCTTCAAGGTGGAGAGGACCATCAGAGGCGTGCAAGTCAAGATAGATGCCAAAATCAATTCGACTTCGAGTCCACCTCGGAGTCCAAGAGCAGTCAGCGCTAAATCGGACGCCCAGGTCGCATACGGGCTCGGATTTGGATGTTCTTTATATGCTTTGAAAGCTAAGAAGATAATCTTTGCAATGGAACTGGTCTCATGTCAAAATTCGTCCGGAGTCATCGGGAATCGACGAAACAATTTGACGTCCAGAATCTGTTTCGGCGCTACGTCGTCGTATTTTGGTCTTTGGGCCGTGTATCGTGTTGAGCCCAATAGGGGCACATCCAAGGGTGTCAACCACGACCCTAGACTCTTTAGAACAGTAGTCGCCACCCAAGTTAGGGTTTGAGTTTTGCTTAGATCAATTCTGTCAAGAACTGTTTCGCCGCTCGTCGGTTTGTGAGACCCTAACTTCGTGAGTTTAATCATACATCTGCAATTGTGTAGGAATCTTTCTCGTTCTTGCTTGTGTTCTTCGATTCGCAGGCAAGGATTAGCCTTCTGGACGAGGTCAACCGTCAACGCCGGTTGATAACCTGAGGAGACGTGGTGCTGCGATTGCGGGGTTCGGAACGTGTAGTTCAGAAGCCGGATCGATTTGAGTCACTACACCAAATCGAGAGTTATCAGGACCTTTCGGAAGATCGGAAAACCCTAGTTCCCATCATACCGTGTAACCATGAGGCGACTTGTCAGCTGGTGTGGGCAGCGGTGTGGCTGTAGTGGTGTCCGGATGTATGTGTATCCATTGTTTATAGGGAGCAACGCTCCTAGTCATATCTCGAGGACGTAAGCACATAGATCTACCTCATTAAGAAATATTGTGACGAAGGCGTCACTCAGGTTGATGCCTCTGCCATTTTTTTTCCGCAAGGAGGCTAGGCTTTTCTATATATGAATATAGCACGACCGCCGTAAAAAAGACACACATGTTCCACCTTTGGGAAAGACACACAAAGGTCGAAAATCTGAATCAGGCGAGGAATGGATGAATAAAGGATATCTAGTTTGGAACATCTCATTCAGTTCAATTTACAAACACAAGAACGCTGCCGTTTTGTCTAGCCCGCGCTGCATTCCTTGGGGAGCCCTTCGTCCTTGAATCGGTTCTGATCCCCGCAGTAGTCGTAGAGCAAGCTCTCGGCCCGCGCCTTGCGCAGCGCCGCCGCGTCCAGTCCCTTGTCGAACCACGTCGACTCCGGCGGCGCGTCGTCGCACGACGCCGCGCCGGGCAGCGGCGCGCACGGCGTCACACGGAGGTTGCGGTAGTAGGCGCGGAAGGGCCCCTGCTTCCAGTCCGTCTTGACGCGGCCGCCCTGCGTCGCCCAGTCGTCGGCGTTCCACAGGCTCCCGTCCAGCCGCAGCCGCCGCAGCGTCGGGAACGGCACGCCGCGCGACTCCTCGTTCTTGAACACGCGGATCGGCGTCCCGTCGATGAGCATTCTGCCGAGCAATTGAACATGCGTACATGATCAAGATGTAATAATTCAAGATGTGAAGATGAACTGGGTTATTAATGAATTACATGATGTGGTTGGGGTTCCAATCGACGGAGTAGGTGTGGAAGTCTTTGGAAGGGTCGAACCAGAGCCGGAACTGCTGCTCGCGGTTGCCGACGCCGTTGACGAAGATGTTGGTGTGCAGCGTGTACGGCTCGCCAGTGACGTTGCCTAGGAACTCCATGTCGATCTCGTCGTGCTCCTCCGGCGGACAAAGGTCCGGCGTCAGCTGCAACAGCAGAGGCCAATAGCTGCATATATAAATGGCGACCGCGCCGTGACGAAAGACATGGCGGCGGCCGGGGAACTCACGTAGACGGTGGTGACGGTGCCGGCGGAGTTGTTGGCGACGAGCTTGACGTCGATGTCGTAGCGGGCGAAGATGTAGGAGCGCTTGGTGCGGAACCCGGCGCCGTGGTCCTTGTCGAGGCAGAGCTCGAGCGTCTCGACGCCGTCGCCGTCGGTGTGGAAGGAGGTGTGGTCCGCGCCAAACATGGGCTCGATGTCGTCGTGCAACAACGCCATGGCCGCGGGTGCTGCCATTGCCGTTAGAAGCAACGCCACCACCGCCGCCATGGGATGGCTACGAGAAGATGGCAACGATGATGCCGCCATGGCTACCTAGCTAATTGGCTCCAGGCCGTCCTCCAGCAATATAGGGCATGTTCTATATTTATTTGAACAGGGCATGTTCTTGGAACGTCTGAGGGCCATGGCACATGTCAGCATCTATGCAAATGTAAAGCTGGATGACCTGAGGTTAGCTTCGTGCTTGGCTGACCTATGTGCTGTTAAGACATAAACGAGGCTTACTCGGCTTAGGTAATGCACATGCATCATGTTTCGTGTCCAGGAATAGATCATATACTAGAAACTGGGGCGCGGCTTTTGCCGCGCCGCTTACTTGAGGTGGTCAGTTGTTTTGGACCATGGTAGTGGTTGATATATGCTAATGACAGATTTCTCACTACCATGTGGTTGTTGTTTTGGACCTTCGTAATTGTTATATAGGCCAATGACAGGACTTTTGTATTTTTGGCCAATAATTCATAATAGTTTTGTCGGTTTAGTAGATAATATATAAGATGACGTACTTTTTTTTTTGTTATTGCAGCTCTTTTGTTTTGCTTAGATATTTATATTTCAATATGCCTAGCCAATATTTGGATGCCGTATTCATGATGAGAACATCTAGATAATTTAACAAGAGAAATTATTATGTAGCATTATATTATGCCAAGTGAGTTTTATGAAACAAGAGCATCAGGGAAAAGATATTTAAGTTTTCATGTTGTAACAAAGGTTTGGAAAACAATGGGTAATAATATTGAGATTTAAGAAGCTTAATTAGATATCAGTAGGGGGCAGGACCCGGGCTGCAAACGAAACACCGAAAAACGGTCTACCTCCCGTCTCGGCTCGAGGCGAACGGGAGGCGACTCGCCGGCCGCCGCGAGCGCCCCCCACCCCGGTGCCCTGCTCGCCCGCCGTCGTCGCCCTAGCCACTGCTTGCGGCGGCCGCGGGCCTCTAGAGCCATAACAGCTTCCTCCACCTCCCTCCCACATCCCTTCCCCATCCTTTCTTGCTCCCCCCCCCCCCCCGATCCAGATCTGAGCTTCAAGATTTCAAAATCGCCTTATGCTGACCTCTTGGTCGGGGGCTCGTGTCGTGGTGTCGCGGTGGGGGAGACGGGGCGGGGGAACGTGAGGGCGCGTGGCCCTTCTCGGCTTCGGCGACCCCTTGTTGTGCCTCCATGGCCTTCTGTCCCCCCTGTGCTGGCCCCTTGGCTGAGGGATCTCGGGGAGCTTATGGGTTGCCGGCTCAGATCTGGATGGGGCCATGCCCTTCCACCTTGTCTTGTCGGCGGTGAGTCGTCCTTGACTGCGTCAGCTTGCTGCCCTCCCATTCCGACCAATCCCGCGTCCGTCGGGCGTGTGGCCGTGCTTTGGCCATCAGTGAGGGATGGTGCTTGGGTCTTTGGGCACCAGTGGCCGTACAGCGAAAGCGTTGCGCTCGGTGCGCGGGGAGATGCTCCATATCCGCACGGCCCTGGACTTTGGTGATTATTGTCGGGCAACGAAAGTGTCACGCTCGGCGCGCGGGGAGGCGCTTCGCCTCCGCACGGTTTGTTGTTCTCTCTCCCTCGCCAACCTTTCGACCGGCCTTTGGTTGCACCAAGGGATCTGACCAGCAGATGGTGCAGAGCACTAGCCGGTTTCTCAGTTTGCGGTGAGAAGTGATTCAGGTCGAGGTTCATCTTCGTTCGTCGCCAGCCTCCACTGCTGTGAATTGGGCTACCTAAGGTGCTTGGCTGCTGTATGCAATTGAAGGTGCTGGTTTACGAGGCGCCGCGAGGGTGTTCTTCTTGAGCTTCATCTGCTTGAGAGTTTGAATTGGCTTGAACCTTTGCGCCCCTCTGTTCTTGTTGTTTTGTTTTTAGGTGAGGTGTGGTTGTGCTGCGATGTGTAATCCTTTGAGGCTCCCTTTTTCTTTTCTGCCCATCTATGTATCCTGATCGCTACCTCTATGGGGTGGCTGCTTGATCTTGTACTACCTCCTTTGATGGAATGAAGATGTTCAGGTGGGCTTTCTTAGCCCTCCGTTGATTCCTCGAAAAAAAAGATATCAGTAGGGAACAATGCAACTACAGGGCTACATGCCTATATGTGTTGTGTGGCTATGTCAATGCGCCAGAGCGAGGGAGGCGCATGCAGCAGCGCATCGGCCGACCTGGTGGAGGAGCGGTGTGCAGCGCGCGTGAGACGCGGCGCATCACAGCACGGTGGATGAGCGTCGGGGCGACGAGTTCAGCATCGCCTAGGCCTAGGTCGCTCGGTCGTCGGTCCTCCAGGCCGGCGCCACCACGGTCACATGTTTTCCGTGCGCGTCAATAACGCCAAGGTGGCCGCTTCGCCGTCGCCCTTCTGTCAGCTGCGGACGTTGCTCAGCTGCTGCTCACTGGTCAAGTGCGCGCTGCGGCTGCGATGCTGCGGCCTAGGTAGCCAGTCTCGATGAAAGTTCCGTGGACATAATTATCTACAGTGACACGTCATTTAAAAGTGTTTGAAATTAGGATGAAACACCTCCCTCTCAGGACATTACAACCCATAGACAGCAGCAGTCTTTTTATTGCCACATAGATCAAATGAGCTGATGTGGCCATCATTTAACCTGTCTACTATCTCGTCTACTGCTTTGGCTCGTGCTCCCATGCAAAATATCAAAAACCAGAGTGCGTATTTATTATCACACAGACAGCTAAATAGACAGCAGCTGTCTAAACTATTGTAGAGCTGACTATTTAACTGTCTGTATGTGTTAAATAGACAGCAGCTGTCTAAACTGTTGTACATGCCATAAATGCATAGTTTCATCAATTGTTGTTTTCTAGGTCACATACAAGACACAAGCTGTCTAGGTGACTGTGTACACGGAGTTTCATCACCATAAAACTCATTTCACCTCTCTCTTAATTAGGGCATGTACAACAGTTTAGACAGTATGTTGTCTATTTAACACATATAGACAGTTAAATAGTCAGCTCTACAATAGTTTAGACAGCTGCTGTCTATTTAGCTGTCCGTGTGATAATAAATACGCACTCTGGTTTCTGATGTTTTGCATGGGAGCACGAGCCAAAGCAGTAGACGAGATAGTAGACATCAACACTATCTTTCCTCATTAAATGATAGCCATATCAGCTCATTTGATCTATGTGGCAACAAAAAGATAGTTGTTGTCTGTGGGTTGTACATGCCCTTAATACAATGACATATCATTAAAAATGCTCACATAACAGTTAATTTATTGTCCATAAAAGTCTCACTGAGATTGGCCTCGCTGCATGCCGCTGCTCGCCAGCTAGCTCGGAACGCGGTGCCAGAGCCATACGGACACTCCGGATAGACGGGGGCGCACGCGGTCTCAGAAATGCTCTGGATTTCTAATCAATGTGGCACTATCTAAACGTTCCGGCTGATCGAAATAGACCTTCCATCGAAAGGCTAGGAAAATGTGGGCGACGTGACCCAATGGGCTGTTTGTGCTTGGCTCAGGTTTCGTTATGGAAAGATTGCAGACAATAAAATGTGTGTCGTGAGCTGCACCTGAAGCTAAACTTACAATAGAATCACCGTGTCCAGGAATAGAAATATCGCAGACAATAAAATCCATCCGCCTATAACCGTGTTAATATGCTTTGGGAGAATAAAGAAATTAATGTTGATGATCCAAATGTGTCAAATTTGAGCTTATCAATTGATCCCATGTTACAATTTAGTATGCTATAGACAATGTTGTTTTATGCAATTATTAGGATTTAATTTATTCGGTTTTAAAAAATCAATTTCACAACTCAGAAACTGAAATAATGAAAGCAAAATGAAAAATTAGGACTAATCGCAACACTTCGAGGCAGTTTTCGTTTTTCAACCCAAAAATATAAATAGCGAAAGTGAGCTAGATTCTGACATGTATAAATTGTCTTTTTGTGCCATTATGTGTTGATTTTGTTGTCTGAAATTCGTTAAGAATATTGCAGGTTTTATTTGTGTTGAATCAGAGGCTGCAGTGCTCACACAACTTGCAGAAGCCCATACTGACAAAAACTGGAAGCATCGATAATGTTCTGTGTTGTTTAATTTCATCTGTTGTAACGAAGCAGGACATGTTTCTTACACGTGTGTATAGTGAAGAAAGCTCAAAGCTATGTATTGCTTAAACAAGTTCAAAATTGAACTGTTAACAGACATACGCTAAACATGGCTAGGCCAGAAAGTGGTTAAAAAAAAGAAAAAGATCCTTTTTGAGGCCCTAATGTATATTCGTAGTGTGACTTCTTTATATAGAAAACTAGGTATTACTCATCCTTCGACTTTAAGATCCAGTTAATTTTAGTCCCCTGGATTTATTGAAGGTGGTTTTGGCTGATATAGCGAAACATCAGCTGTCCAATGTAGTACCAATGTCAGCCTCGAGAGATCTAAGTTGCACTACACAAATAGTTCAGGGTCAAATATACTTTACCAAAAAACTCTATAAAATAATTTCTCAAAAAAGTATCCAAACATTTTTTAGAAAATATGCAATTAAAAATACTAAAATCCAGTTTAATCTCATAAACATAGAAATTTTGTTTTATTCAGGAAAACTATATTTCTAGTTCTAGTTTATTTTCCTAAAATCATACTCTATCTTATAGCAACTAGCTTGGAATTTTTTATTTTTGTATGATCTCCTTTTTGTGTTTACTTTGTAGTAGATGCTCGGCTTATCTATTATAATTAGTCAAAGTTGATGACCTTGAGTGTGTGGAAAGACAAATGACCATTTGTCATTTTACGACAACACAAGTGCCACTTGGTCCTATTTATGAACAAGTGAGTGTACTTAACGTGAATTGGTATCAGTCCAAAAAAATATGCTATGTATATGTTGGACTAATGTCATTTTGGAAAATTGTAGACAACCATAGAAAATAATAACTCCAAGCTAGGCATCAAGAGATAGAGTATTATTTTAGGAGAAATTTGAAGTTGGTTCCCTTTTTTGAGCTAAAATAAATTTTATATAAATTTTCTGAAATTAAACTATATTTCAGTATAGACAAATATTTAGAAATTTTGAGAAATTATTTGTATATTGTTTTCTAAAGTATATTTGACCCCACAAACTATAAGCATAGTCCAATCTAGGTCCCTCGAGACTGACATGGCACTACAAGAAACTATTTAATCTGTGACAGATTTTTCATGACGTTTTCAGAGAACGTCACTAATTCGCAGTTGTGGATACCAAGCCCAAAAAATTGTGACGTATTATCAATTTTGTCACAATCGGGCCCAAAATACTATGACCTTTCAGCAAATTCGTCACAAAGAACAACATTAAAAAAACATAATCTTCCATGTTGTACGGGAGAAATATGAAAGTATTAAAAAAGAAAAATTTGGAAAGGTCCAGTGTAAAACAAAAATAGAAAAAAGAATGTCCTTGTAGCCTTTATGTGCACTCATCTAATGATTCACTCCTTTTGCTCGCCACGTCATCAAAATCAGCAAAAATGGTGCGGCCATGGGTCTCGAACACACGACCCCCCGCATAGGAAGAGTGCAACTTACCACTGCACCACACTGACTCAGTTGAACTCCGAACTGTTTTTAATGTTTTTTATAATTTTCCATTTGCTCCTGGGCCGCAGGTCCTCCGTCCGCCCGATGGGCCGCAACCGTTGGCCCACACCACGCTGGGCCCGCTCCACCAGATGGCAGCACGTGATTGGCCTAATGCTATTGGAACGAAGAACAGTTCGTATTTCTTCTTTTAATCTGCAATTAAATTTTGTATCTAGTTTTTCTCGGTCATACATAATCCAAATTTGATAATTTTTGTTTCTGAATTTTTATAAAATCACCATATTTTTATTAGTAAAACTTATTAGTGCTATTGTTTTGAAAAAATTTTCTCGTGTGAGTCTATTTGAACTATCCAATTTTTGAATTCCAAAAAATGACAACTACAACCACAATTTTTTTACACTAAATGATGTAAAATGAAAAAGTGATAAATAACACAGTTTCATATCTCATCAAGATCTACAATATTTATTTAGGTTATTTTATCATTTTCAAAAGTGGTAATAATATGTAGTACAAATTTGACAAGTCTCAAACATAGTTTCTTAAATTATGTGGGTGAATCTACGATTAATGATCAATGTATACTACCACTTTTTCAAATGAAAAAATAATCTAAATAAAGATTGTAGATCTTGATGAGTTATGAAACTTTGGTATTCATAACTTTTTCAGCTGAAATAATTTAGTGTTTTAAAATCTTGCTTTTAGTTATCAAATTCTGAAATTCAAAATTTAGATTATTCAAACTTTATCACATGCATTAATAAACTAAATAAAGTTTGTGGATCTTGATGAGTTGTACAACGTTGGTATTCATGACTTTTTCATTTGAAATCATTTATTACTCTAAAAAATATGAGAAATTTTCAATTTTTGAAATTCAAATTTAAATAGTTCAATCTAACTCGGACGGGGAAGTGACCAAAACAATAGTTATAGACCTCGATTAGTTCTACAACTATTATATTGACAACTTTCTCATTTTAAATTATTTTTGATGTCCTAAAATTCAATACATTTTTATCATCTAAGAGAAAATAAATGTTAAATTTGCTAAAACAGGCTCAAAGACCTATTTCCGGGATGCTATTGGGCTCGGTTTGCACGGCCCGACTTCTTCCGGCCGTCCATCTCTGATCTAATGGCCATGGTTGCGCCTGTATGGTATAAAAAGACCAGAAACCCTAGTTCATCCCCATTCCCCCCTGCCGAGCTGCCGCCGCTCCTCTCTCCCTCTCCTTGCCTCCCCCGGTCCCCTCCAAGGCTCCGACGCGCGCTCCCTCTCCTCGCCTCTCCGTCGACCTCCACGACGCCGCTCCCCATCCTCACCCCGCACGCGCCAGGCGAGGGCAGAGCACGCCGACGAGTTCAGCATCTTCATCGACCTGCCCGGGGTGCGCTGCCGCGACTGGTGCTCGCCCCTCCTCACCTCCACGCCGCCCCGCTCCCTCTCCTCACCTCCACGAGCGCTGCAGCCGCCGCCGCTCAGATCCACAAGCTGACCCCTCCTTAGATCCACGAGCTGCTGCTGCTCAGATCCACTGCTCCCCTCCCTGATGCTCTTGCCTCCACAACTCCTCTCCCTGCTGCTCGGCCTGAGGAGGCGACGTCGCCGCCGCCGACGACGTGGTTTGCGCGAGCTACCTGATGAGTCTCCCTCGCTTTGCTTGTGCCTCTGCTACCCGGTGAAGGGGCCATTACGGCAGCAGCTACTTCAGGTCCATATATCCTGCTCCATGTTCTTGTTATGGTTTTCATCCGCTACTTCTATGCTCAGATATGTTCTTGCTTCTTGCATACGAACTCTTATTAGGCATATTGATCTGTGAAATAGTAATTATCTATAATGAAAATATATTTGGAGATACATAAAGAATACTGAATTAAACATCCAAACAACTTTCACTTGACAGGACTTGTTTGAGCTCGGCAAAAGGGAGCAGACCCCTGGAAATGTCGACATGGAGCTCGGGTTGCAGGGTGATTTGACAAGTTCTGCGCAGCCTGGCTTCGAGGTCTTCTTTTGAAACTGATTCCTTTTGTTATTTTTTTCACATATTGTTTTGGTTTCGGACCTAGGTTTGGGGCCATGGAAGCTGTTGTGGGGCTGTCGGCTTGCTGCACTGACTATCCTTGGCACCAGTTGTGGGTCTCTAGCTCCCAGATAAGTGGCCCCGTCTAAAATCCCCAAACCCCTCTACAACAACATTTGTATGGTTGCTGCACTATTCTTGTGGTGTACTGATTTTAAGTTGTACTGAAGCTTCTCTGTTCATTTGTTTTTGTAAAACTTATGAATTCTATACTCTGTGCTAATTAGCTCATGAGCTGATGGTTATTGTCTTGTATTGCCTATGTTCGCAAGCTCCTATGTAAACAAACTTATTATATTAGCTGAACGTTCTAACACTGTTTTAAATAGAGCTCATACCAGGTCTTATTATCTGTATGAAATCTATATATGCAATAGAAAAATAGATTCTAAAATCCAATGGTGCTAACAACAAAATGTTTATAAAACCTTTAGATGCTCATATGTAATTTCAAATATATACCTTAATATATGTAATTTCTATGCACTAATCGGTTCTACTTTATTTACCAGATCACTTGGAGTGGAGGAAAAATGCTGCTAGCCTACTAAGCGCAACAACTAAGTGCTATGTGTTTATGTCGTGTCTAATTATGGCAGATGTAAATGTAAATACTTCCGATGTAATTATTATGTGTACTCTATAAAATTATAGTGTTGTTTACATCGGCTTTATGGCTGGTTTTGGTCCGTGGAATGATAGGCCCAAAAATGGGCTTTTGAAATTTATTATGTCATAATATTTGCTGAATTAAGTGTGCTATTGAGCTATAAAATATTTTATTATGTCATTATGATATTGGGCCTAAAAATATTTAGCCTTGTTATTACTTGGGTCTGCTAATAAATGGGTTGTGCTCGTTTCAGCCCATTAATAAATGGGCCAAAATGATGATGTCATCATCCACATCAGTTTCCATGTCATCGTCCACGTCAATTTTATGTCATCAACCACGTCAGAAACAATTGCCACATCATCAACCATGTCACCATCCACGTCAGCTGCCACATCACCTAAGTATTTGATCTGTGACAAAATTTATGACGTTTATTTTCGTCATAAACATTGGGCCTGGGCTGGACTCGGCGGGCTTAAGGCCAATCTATGACAGTTTGAAAACGTCACAGATCCCTTCAATCTGTGACATATTTTATTAAACCGTCACGCGATTTAATCTATGACGCTCAATCCATGACGTTTTCTGAAATCGTCATAGACACCGTTCTATGACGATTTTTTAGTGGTCTATGACGAAATTGTTCCGTCATAGATTAAATGATTTGTTGTAGTGTGGTGACACATACGATGGCTTACATGTCGTTATGTCAGCCAAAATCATCATAAAAAAAGAACTGAAAATAACCAGATTTTGAAATTGAGGGATAAGTAATACCCTTTTTGGATAAGAGGGACAAAAGCCGGACTACGATGATACACGAGGGACCTAAAAAGGACTTCGTGAGGTCAAATTTGGGCCGGTCCATCCATTGTTTGGGTTGTTGTCACGTCAAACTGCAGACAAAAAGCCCAAAGGGGCATTAACGGATCCAGCGGAGGCACACAACGGATCCATTACTTCGACGCCTGACGCCGGCGTGAGGGTAGGGTTGAGGTGCATGGCGCATTTGATATCTGCGGGGGACAGGGCGAACTGGGAGGCAGTAGAACCTCTTTATACAGTGATTCTAAGACTCGCTACTGATCAACGGCCGAAGGTACGGTAGAGACCTCTCAAACTTTTGCTGTGAAATTTTTTATTCTATTCCGTGATAAAGATTGATATTCCTCACAGGGTAGTGCCATTATGCTCTGCCTGTGTAACTTGGTTGTAGTACCGGCTCATTCGGGTTCATTAGTATGTAGGAAAGCTTGTTGTGGCCCCTCATTTATCCTGGTTAGAGGTGCAAATCAACTAAACAATTATGAGTTTATGACAATTCTGAAAAGAATTGTTCAAAACACCCCTTCTCCGTATTTTTCTTTCGTCAGGCAAAAAACCTAATATGGCATCCTCTGTTATTTTCCTACGGTAAAAAATCTAATACATCGTTATCCCCCACCCTCCGAGTTGTTCTTCTCCTCCGAATTATTCTTCTCTATCTAATGGATACGAGAGTCCAGAGATGTGGTGGCAGACAAAATCAAATCATCTAGGAAAAACTCAAGGAAAAGATCGATTTCAGATACATGTCGTCAAGGACATCAAAACTTCGAAGAGAAAAAAGGGTTTACCTAAATATACCTACATTTGTAACCACGTCTATACATAATAATCTCGTATTGCTAATAGATTGGAGAGTTTTTCTCCATATAAATAAAGACCAACTATCTCGAAAATGATGTGCTTCTAGATTTGAGAATACATAAAGCTCTCTATACATGAGAGAGTGAATATAAATTATTTTCGAAAGCGCTTCGCACGACTGGTTTGTTTACCATAGCCCACTCAAGTGACATGGTTTTACTACCTACGTGTCATCAATAAATGTGCGTGAGAATACCTAAAGCTCTCTATACATGAGAGAGTGAATATAAATTATTTTTAAAATCACGCAACTGGTCTATTTACCATGGCCAACTCAAGAGACACGGTTTTAGTACCTATGTGTCATCAATAAACGTGTGTGCCGCACGTGAGTTTTTGCTAGTGAGGAAAACGTAAGAATAAATTTCATTAGGAGGTGATTTATCCTATTTGACTAGTTTTCTAGGGTTGTAAATTGACTCAACATTTTGTATAGGGATTATGTTCTTCTATACAACCAAGAAGAGTAAATGTTATAGGTAGTAGAATGCATTTTTCCTAACCAAATCTATTAGCTATTCTCTAGCACTATATATATATATATTATAAAGGTATAATCAAAATATATTTAAAAATAGAGTTGATTTTGAAATTTTTTCGTGTAACTCGCTTTGAAGTATCTTAGAATTAGTATATCAACATACTAAAAATGATAAACTAGTATGCGGACATACGTACAATGATATACTAATGGTGGGTGTAGCTACATGCATGTGTAGATAAAACTCGTCCTATAGGAAAAATCCATTCTACACGCGCTTGTAGCTACACCTACCTGTGTATCTCATGATACATGATGAATTTGATCCGATGAAGAGTATGTACATGTAGTATGTGATGATACTAGACTATCTATGATGATATATACGTTGGGTATGTAAGCATACATTTAGTATACGAATATACTATTTTATATAGTATTATAAAGGTATAATCAAAATATATTTAAAAATAGAGTTGATTTTGAAATTTTTTTGTGTAACTCGCTTTGAAGTATCTTAGAATTAGTATATCAACATACTAAAAATGATAAACTAGTATGCGGACACATGTACAATGATATACTGATGGTGGGTGTAGCTACACGCATATGTAGATAAAACTCGTCCTCACATGGGGTAGCTCTCAACACCAGTGTGGTAGCTCTCCCCCTCACATGCATCCGTCCGATCCACACTAGGAGCCTCATCTACCGCACATCTTGATTCCGCTTACATCCAAAGTTTTGAAGCATACCGCTCACGGCGTTACTTCGGTCTCATGCATGTGACGTTTGTTGGGGGGTGGGGGACCAATGCACTGGTTCCTCCATTTTTATCGTAATGGTTTATGTGGTGTTTTTCTTATTGGTCACTGAACATGCTGTAGTTACCCTAAATAATTCTATTAGTTTGTCAGCCCGTTAAGCACTAGCCATGCAAAACTGAAATTAAGAATCGACAAGAACTAGAGCAATTCAACTGCTAAATAGGTAGACCGACTCACTGGAAAACAAAACTTTATATCACTTTATCAACAACAGCTATCTTTTCATTATGTAATGAAGCCAAAACCCCGTGGTTGAGAAGTATACCTATCTTTGCATTATTACTGAATCAACTATTTCTCCATGCCGGCAAAAAACATCACAAATGTAGCTGCAGCAGGAATGCCAGTGATGTCAGGCGCGATGGGGAATACATAACAATGCATGCAGCGCCGTGACCACTCCCGCGGTCCCCCACTGTACTAGTCAAGAGCACTGAGCTTGAGCGGATCATATGCAGGAAGGAGGCCAGTGCATTGGTTATCTGGGAAAGAATCAATACAGATGCTTAGAAAAACTTTGGGGTCATGTGCTAAAGCAAACTAGACAAAGAAAGCTAACATCATTTTGTCCCGACATAAAATATGATGTCGACAAAAGAGGATAAAATAAAATTACATCCAACCATTCAGGGGAACCAGGGACCGCCCATCATCCTGAGAAGAAACAACCTAGACGTGCTCACAGGATGGCCATGCGCTTCTCCAACCTATAAGACCAACAGATCACACTGAAACTTGGGTACCGAAACAACCCAAAACTCCATAGTTTGCCTTCAAATAGGTTGAACCAAAAAGCTTCGCCGGAGCCCGAACGGTATGCGCAATCATCATTCTTATCATGCGCAGCATGTGTTGTGTTTCTGTTTTCTTCAAACCCCCGTGTTATGCACTTTTTTTACGCTAACTGGATTGATCTCATATCCATAAAATCCAGGGTTTTGTTCGATGAGCCGGTTACAGAACAGGGAACTATACCATTGGTCTAATCGTGGGAAGAGGACATCCAGGGACCAAAATGCCAATAACAGTGGTACAATGCTCGGGGAACAGCCCAAGTACTCGTTTGGAAATGGTAAATCGCCAGTACAGAACATGATGGTTGGAAAAGGTCCTTCTGCTACCCTAGCAAGCCGATAGTTCAAAAGGAATATGATAGTAGTGCATTGGCTGACTGTCGCACTATTGTCCAGGGTGACGAGAGGACTCTAGCAATGGATGGGCTTTTCAGTTCCAGCTTTATGGTACAGTGCTGCGCTCATTTGCATTCTGCTTGATTGTAGAGAGGCGCAACCATAAACTCCGTGACCTATTCCCTGGCATCCGTAGGAGCTGGTGCACCAGGGAGCGCCTTACCCATCCATGGAAGCTCTGCACAGGGAGGATATAATGTTAGAACAATAAAAAAATGCACCAAGTACTATTTTAGATGGGTTCGAAAATTTTTCTGCACGGTCGAAATTCTGATGTAATGGACCGCGGCGAGGAGGGCCATCCATTGGTCATAGTACCAAATCACTAGCCAACAGAAAAAAAGCGATGCAATCGGTGAGTGGTCCCCATTACTCAGTCAGCAATTGTTGCGGCACGGAGTTGAGAATCGTTTGCATCGGCTCTGTCATGCATTCCTGTCTGTGAAAAAAGCTGAGTGCACTGTAGCATTGACCATGTGGCATGTAAAAAATGATGGTATAAACAGCCCGCACATCAAAAAAGCTGTTGATAAGCATGGGTCTTTTTCTGCATCTGTCAGGCCATGGGCATTGGTGCCTCAGACGCAATCGAACGCCCGGTCAGAAAATTGGCACAGCCACCAACGCCATTTGAGCAATACAAAACGAACAGGCCGCAGGGGCAACGGTGTATGTGAGCTGGAGTTTTGCAGGGTTGGAACGGGAGCAACCTCTTTAAATAGCCAGGTATACAAGAAGGGTCCGATGGTGACCATAAGGCATACTCCCTCCGTCTGGGAAAGGCGGACGTTTTAGGATTTCTAACACAGAACAGTGAGGAAGGAAAATGACCAAAATATTCTAACAATGCTGCTCTACTCTGTCACCGGAGCTGCCACCCTCGTTAACTCTGCTGCTGAGTGTGGAGTACTCTGGCCGTGTTTCTTTGGGGCGGAAATTTTTTTCCACCCCGTTTGACTAATAATTAAGGGTATTAAATAAATTCAGTTTATAAAACTATCCTCACAACCCCAAGTTAATTCACGAGACAAATCTAATGAGGTCTCTGACCGTATGATTAAAGCATGGTTACTATAGCATTGTTGTAGCAAATTATGGACTAATTAGGTTCATTAGATTCATCGCGTAAAGTTACACTCATCTCTAAAAAGGTTTTACAAATAGACTTTATTTAATAAGATTCTTTTTGGAAAAAAATTTCGGGAACTAGAAACACGACCTCTGCCACCGGAGCTGCCGGTTGAGTTTTCGAGTAGCACGCGTTTCAATAAGACACGAGGCATTTTTTATTTGGCGCCAAATTATTGTGGCAAAAAACACAACATTACAATAGTCTAAAATTACTGAGAAAAGACAGCACGTTGATGGTGCTGACAAGCTGCAACTCCAAAGAAGATGCTTTTTTACTGAGAAAAGACACCACGTTAATATCTGAGACTGTTACAGAGGTATAACGATGGTCTTTGTGGGACAAAACTTAGAGCATAAAACGACCTTTTTCTGGGACGGAGGGAGTATTAACTAGTGTTGCATGCATGATCCTATGTGGGGTTGGAAAGATGAAAAAGGTGAACGCTACCGAGCTTTTACCATGCATACTAAACTAGACAAACTTTCCCCCAAGGCAGCAACCAAAATGATTCAGCTGCCAACCGCCACCGGCCCGTGCACTGATTAACAGGAGGTAGGCACTGATGCCCGTGGACCGGTCTGCCCCCATAGACCGCTGCAAAGTTTGTTTAGATGCCAAATTGACACCCCAAATTCACTATATAAGAAGAATATTCCCATCACATCAAAATGTCGGCCCATATATGGAGTATTAAATGTAGATGAAATCAAAAACTAACTGCATAGTTTTGTTATACTCTACGAGATGAACATTTTGAGCCTAATTAATCAATTTTTGGATAATTTTTCACACATACAAACGAAATGCTACAGTGATACAATGATTACAAAGTGACCCCAAATTCCCAAACTAGCAAGAAGCACCATACAAACTAGCTGCATGATTCACGGGAGAGAGCCGCTGATGCCAATGGACCAGGCTGCCCCAAGAAACTGTTGCAAAGTACTCCCTCTGCCCTACTACTTCTGTATCTTTTTATAGGTTACTGTTGGTTTTCGTGCCACGATTTAGATTCGATTTATAGAAAATATATATAATATTTTAATCTCCAAAAAAAATTGTTAAAAAACTAGATTCAAATATCTATCTAATGATATTTATAATGACTATAAATATTAATATATATATTTTTATATTCAGTCAAAGTTGTTTCTCGGAAACCGTAAATGATAGATAAAAAAGGACGGAGGGAGTAGGTTGTTTTCGCTTCCCGAGAAACATCTTTGACTGCATATATAAAAATATATATTAATATTTATAGTACATAATAAATATCATTAGATAGATATTTGAATCTAGGTTTTTAATAAATTTATTTGGAGATAAAAATGTTGCATGTATTTTCTATAAAATGAAATAAAGTCGTGACATGAAAACTAACTGCGACAATTATTTAGAGATGGAGGGAGTAAGCTGGATGCAGGTACTTTAACATCTGACCCATCACGAGATAGACGACACAAACATGCACGAAGCTCGGGGTAGTACTCAGCTAGCATGGGTCCCCCACTCACCACTAAAATGCATACACCCCGCCGGATTCCAGCTGTAGACAAGCAATACCTGCGCCGTTAACGCCCGTCAAGCACTCCCGCGGTTGCCTAGGACACGTGTCTGCCTGCGCGCATGCTGGGTAGTTACCACCCGTGGGTGGGCGGCTACCACCTAGGGTAGGAAATTCACACTTATACATATATATATATATATATATATATATATATATATATATATATATATATATATATATATGACTCCATTAATTCATACCCCGGGTAAAAAATAGCTATTCTGTACCCGAGCCCATCCCACGCGCCGGCCTCGCGCCCAGACTCCGAATGCTCGCGCCCCTTCCCCGTCCGGTTTTCCTTGGTTCATGAACTGGTCGGTTCTCTTTCCCCCGTTGGTTTTATTCACCCCACGTCGTCCCCGGTTGCTGAAGCGACGGGCCCCGGAGAACTGCAGAGGCGCCGTGCAGAGGCTCCGCCCTGGCCCGGTACTGCATTGGTTCGCGACGGGGATCTCACGCTCGCGGGTGAGCAGAATAGAAGGACGGCAACGTGACTGGGAGGACACGCTCGAGGGGGCCAAGGCAGCGGCGTGCTGGCTTCCCGTGAGTTGGGAGTACAGGTGCCAAGAACGGAAAGATTTTCTGGGCAACTAAAGAACAGTAAGGCATTCAGTACGACGAGCGATCGAATTTATTTGGTTCCATAATTTCTCTGTACTGCTAGTTTCTTCATCTGTTCTCTCATGCGTCGCTAGGGTTCCATAATTTATCTCTACTGATAGTTTCTTCATCTCTTCTCTCATGATTTGGCAAACACTGGTCTTTTGGTGATGCATGCATCCGATACGTGATCTGCAATACCTACTATTTACATTCTCGTGGAAGTATTAGAATTCTCAAATTTGCCTGATGCTACCAGATTAACTTGCTGACTGTAGTAATATGTATGTGTTGACCGAACATGCATCAAGCAGCCTCTTGACAATTAGCTTTTCCCGTATCTTGAGCAGAACCTGCTCATACTGTGTTATTTTACAGGCACCGAACCTGCATCTTGAAGTTGTGTTGCTCCCCTCACTGATATAGAATATAATTGCCACATCATTTAGTTGTTATCTGCTTGTAACACAGATCCTATCATTTACATTCGCGCTGAAGTAGTAGCTTGCTTGTTTGATGAGCGAGATTGTGCTCACGAGGGCATCATGTTGCTGATCAAAATTGTTGATGCTTATCAAACATGTTATCGTAATTTAGTTCATCTCATATGTTGGTTTTTCAGGAAAAGAAGTGGTGTGGTAGTGAAGTCATGGGTTGTCTGAGGGCGCTGTTCGATTCTGAAGGGGAGGTTGTGGAGAATCAAGTCGACAGGTCATCTGAAGGATGCCCGTCAATGCGAACAAGCTGTGCGTCCATGGATCCCCAATCTTATCACAATCCGGATCGAACACCAGTAAGAGAGCTAGGTGGACTCCCTCGTGGCGAGGTAGGTGGTTCAGAGAGTATAGATGTTGCCTTGGCAAAGGGACAAGACATGATGGGAGGGAGCGGCACTTCAGAAGTTGTTCAGGGGGTATCAGCTGGGTTCGTGACGCCTGCAACTGTATCAGCAGGACTGAATGGAGGCATGGAAGGGATGAGTTACAACAGTGGTGAAGCATCATGTATGTATGTGTTGGAGCCACCAGAAACTGTGACTGCTACGGAAATTGCCAGCCCCGATGTTGAGATCATAGATACACATGTAAGTAACAGATGGTTTATATACAATAAAATACATGAATGCACCTTTCAGTATACTGATATGTAGTCGTATTTCTTGAATGAAAAAAGAATGAAAGCTTGGACCCGGCGTGCATTCCTACGAAGGGGATGTCTTTCAAGACAGAAGCTGAGGCGATAGAATTCTACCACAACTATGCTGTGATGGCTGGTTTCCACATTAACATGGGCAACAAGAAAACGTTCTCTAGAGTAATGAGGTGTGGATGTCAAGGGAAAGGAGAATATTATAAGGGAGATGAGGATCTGCGCGTTAGGAACAATACATCGAAGAAGACTGGGTGCAAATCACAGTTGAAGTTCAGGAGGACCTACGACAGTGATGGAAATGAATTAGAGATGGTTATAGAGCATGCAAATCTGATTCACAACCACAAGTTGATGCCATCACCAAGCAAGGTGAAACAGATGAATGGAAACAAGAGCAAAGAACCAATGTTGTTTGAAATTGTGGATGATTTGCAGGCTGCCGACGCAAGTACCCAGTGTATCAAGAACGTCTTAGAGGATATGCATGGCGGACCAGAGAATGTACCAATAACGTCGCACGACATAGAGAATAGGTGAGTGGATGTCAAACCAAAAGTTATTTCAAAACAAATTATGTGTTTTTATTTATATTATTGGAAAATTTGCATATCACTGTATTGAATATGTTCTGTTCCGTATGAATTAGGAATACCAACTACTTGAATTAGTGATAGACTAGCTACAATCTGATAAATGGTTGATACTGAACCCATGAGATTGGCAACAAAAGTGTATAAATTTAATTAGTTAATTAAGCTTGTAGTAATTGAAGCTATCATGCTGATGTGACATATGAATGCACCAGGAAAGCTGCGAATGTGAGGGCAGAACACGCAGATGACATCAACAAGCTTATTGAGTTCTTCAAAGATTGCGAGCAACAGAACCCACAATTCCGTTGGGTGCCAAAACTTGACTCAGATGGGTTCATCCATAGCTTATTCTGGAGTCATGCAAGCATGCAGGCGGATTATGTAGATTTCGGAGATGTGGTGTCATTTGATACCACTTATAAGACAAATATATATGACAAGCCACTAGCCATGTTTGTCGGATGTAACCATCATCTGCAGAACACATTGTTTGGATATGCACTTTTGGGTGATGAAACAGAATCAACGTTTGAGTGGGTGTTCAAGGCTTTCAAACAGTGCATGGACGGATGTAGGACAAGGTGTATACTGACAGGTAATGTTCAGTACGTGATGCACTAAATATTATGTTTATGGTTTTTGGTAGAGGCAATTAACTGATTGGATTTGTTTAAAAAATGACGCAGACCAAGATCAGGCAATGGGCGTGGCCATCGCGAAGGAGTTCCCAGGGGTTATCCATAAGATATGCAGGTGGCATGTGGTAAACAAGTTGAGGCCATTGCTGAACAACCTGTTTGCAATCCATGATGAAGGAAATTTGAAGGAAAAATTCAACTCTGTGCTAAACCACCCTCTTACACCAGCAGAGTTTGAGGCAGGCTGGCAGGAACTACTGGATGAGTTTGGGCTGCAAAATGACAGCACCCTAGAAAGCCTGTACCATCAGAGGGAATTATATATTCCAGCATATTTCAAGAATAAATACTGTGGGAGGATGGCATCGACCCAGCGTAGTGAGAGCTCAAATTTTGTAATTAAGAAATGCCATTACACAGCTTTGCACAGATTCGCCAAAAGAAGTCTTCAATACCTGCATTCAAGAAGGATGAAGGAGTCCGAGAAGACGTACCTAGGAGCGGTGAAGTCCAAATTTCTCAAAAGTTTTATGTGTCAGTATCATAATCAGTGTTAATTAATTTTATTGATGCAGAGCAAGACAGTGACCAGGAACAAATGGCAATTCGAAATCCAAATGTCAAGGATTTATACAAGGGAAGTGTTCCAAGACTTTGAAAAGAAGTTGTGTGATTGCACCGCATATGACGTGGATGATGATCCGATACAGGGGAAACATTTCTTCCTGATATCACACACAAACAAGACCTCAAAGATACCATGGGGTCAACACAAGTTCCAAGTCCGGGCAGACAAGGAAAAGGGTGAATTCCGTTGTGAGTGCAGAGATATGGAGCACACAGGTAAGCAATGAGCGAATATCACAAGTTTAATTTTGCGACTGAAATACAAGCTTGGTGGAGTAATGAATGTATGCTCATTTAGGATTGTTCTGCGTGCATTTGTTGAGAGCCTTTATTGCCGTCAATCTTAAGAGAATACCAGAAGGGTATATACTCAGAAGGTACACTAAGAATGCAAAGCATGAGGTGGGATTCGACAGGAGTGACAGGCAAATGGAGGGAGAAAGTGGTAAAAAGCAATACTGCAGAATTAAGAAGTTATCGAAAAGGGCATTTGCTACGATTAGGTCTGCAAGCATGTCAGAAACAGCTTTCCAGAGAACGTTAGAAGCGCTAGAAATTCTAGATAAGGAAAACCAAAAGATAACACCTGACATTGGCCATAATCCGAGTGCTTGCCAGGAAGATCAAGCTGAGAAGGTAATAGTTGACCGGCTAATAAGATGATGTGCATTTATATTGGGAGTAATATATGATATGGAAAGCACTGATATGTTGATGCTTTCACAAGAGGGGTCAGCAAATACGGATAGCGATAATGACGCATCGGTGGGGACAGGGACATCGAAGGTATGGAACGTCTCTATACAAATTTCATTAGTAATGGGCGATATATGAATCTGATCAAAATGTGAAACATTCTATATGACAGAGTATGGAGCAGGCAATGGAAATGGATTTTAGGGTGGGCGATGGTGCCAGAGGGAGCAGTACTGGTAGAAGTGTAAGTCCATCGCATAAGATATGTTATCATTCAGGTTAAATTTGGATATTGCAATGTGATAAGCGATTCCAATGAACACCCCAAACGTCTTGGCATGATAGATGATGTTTTTTTTAATTTCAGGGGGGGTCACCAGGGAGCGGGTGGGGAAGACATTGGCATGGAGCAAATAAGAGGACCGAGCATGCCACTAAACCAAGTAGAATGGGAGGTAGTTTGTGGAGGAAACGGTGACCAGGTAAGAAAAGGAGGGGCATATGTCAGATACACGGATGCAGCAATTGCACAATGATCAAAGACGTATTGTTAAATACTATTGCAGGTGATGCAGTCACACAAGAATGCTTTTGCCGTCGATGAAAGTCTAATAAGCAGGCAGCGTCCTCCCCGAGCAAAGCCGAAAGGAAGAAGCATACCGGCATCGGAAAAGGATGAGATCACCCTGGGAGCCAAGGGGAATAAACTTGGAACAAGACGATGCTCTGGATGTGGCAAATATGGAAAACATAATAGAAGGACATGCCTCAGTTTCGAGCATAACAGACAGCGACTAGAAGAAATGAAGAATAGAAAGAGAGGAAGGCCGCCAGGTGCGAAAAATAAGAAGAAAGGAGGCCAGCCCGTCAATGAATTAAATGAGCAGAACAGAAGCCCGGCAACACGACGGAATGTGAAACAGAGGAGTACCTATGAAGAAAATGACAGCGAAATAGAATTTGTTGAGGTGCTGGACACAGATGAAGAAGCGGGATAGAGTATTGTGTTGAGCTGAATACGCTAGAGTATTGTGTTGAGCTGAATACACTATGTGAGATTGTTTATGTATGAATTTCATACTCCACATGCTGGCCAGTATTTGTTTATGGTTGCAGGGCAAGTAGAATAAACTAACATTTATTGTTTCTGTATAAAATAGTTCAGTGACCAACAGTGGCAAGTCTGGTGAAGTCAAGGTCATATGTTGATTGTGGTATTGTATCGATGGTAGTTAGTGTGCATGTGTTGTGTAAACGAGTGCTTTCTTAACGCAAGGAATGGAATGATTCATGTAGGTCATGACCAGATGAAATAATATTCTACAAGAGATGTTGTGACCACACGCGAGAGCACATATTTAATAGAGTAAAATAACACGTGGAAACTAGTAACAGAAATTTATTGACATGACCAAGGTACCACGGCTTTAGAGAAGTTAAAAATGGATTTTAATACGAACAACAACTTATTGGCTAAATAATTAAAAAAGCCCCCTCTATTTTTCATAATTCCCTTCTTTCACCAACCTCCATTTCCTTGGCGATGGGCACTCGATACTGATATGACCTTGGAACCAACATACATCACAGCAATCGCCATTCTCAGGATCGTCAACATCGGCCAAAGCACGATTGTACCAATGGCTATCATCTTTCAGATCTTTGTCGGATGGAAAACTTGATAGAATTTCATTTTTTTTATGTTCCGGTATAGTTTTAAAAGAACCGGACATTGCATCTAAACGCATCTTCCGAAGCCAACGTGGATTTGGGTTGTACCTCGATGATCCTTCGGAGTTCTGCAGTTAGTAGATACAAACAGGAGATACACATATGTAAAAATAATTCAAAAGGAGGGCGAGTAAAATATGGGGGATACTATCACAAACCTTAGTTTCTTTGTATGCAGCTTCCATATCGTAGAACCAGTGTACCTGCAACTACAACTAGATTAATTGTGAACACAATGTAAATATGTAATGACATATATGTATAGCTATGTAAATTTATTATACCTCAGATGCAGTGTCCTTATCGTTGTAGCAAGGTGGGATTGGCTCATCATTTTCATCTTCTTCTTCTGATGCGTGATAAGTGTCGTCATCATCATCTGAATCTGCATCGGAGTCAGATTCGTCCCGGGAGATATTTTCCACATGGGGTAGTGAATCATTCTCAATAATCTTATTGAGACGTGTGATTCCGGTGGTAGGGCCACGTAAGTAAAGGGAATTGCTTTCACAAATGTCAGGGATACCCCGTAGGACCTCACGTTGTCGCCAATACTCCCAGTACTCATCAAACGACATTGCACTGGGATTAGGCATGAAGAACTAGGGGGATTAAATGTATGGAATGAAATGATGTAAGGGTATAGGTCATACGGGGTAAAAAGGGAGCAATGTGGATATGTCTATTTATAAGGCAATCACAGTGCGAATGCGTTAACATGCACGCTATCAACAGAAAGGACCAATCATGTCCACAGGATCAAAGTTTCAAAGGGATCTCGAAAATCTAGTGAAACGGAAATAGCCCTGGGATTAACGAGATCGATGCAAAAGTATCGAGATAGGTTGACATGCGTGTATATTTAGAAATATTTTTTGAGATGACATGTGTCATCTATAGATGCACACTAGTAGCGAGAGGGAGTCGATGCACATGCATGCAAAGAATGAGTAATCAAATCTGCATGCAAGGGGTTAGTTCAGTCAACGAAGATGCCAACTACAAATATCGAACTACAAATATGCAGCCAAAAGTTATAGAATGAAACGCTAGCGGTCTAAGGAAAAAAGAGTGACGGTACAACACTACCGAATTTGTGCACATATACAAATGGAGAGGGCATGGCGTTTGAAGGGAAGGGATGGAGAAGATGTGAAGGAAGCCGACAAGGGGAGCGGCACCAAGGTAAGATGTTTGTAATGAATTTATTCATATGAAGCTAAGATAAAATAACGGATGTATGTGTTGCCCAGGATGCGGGAAGATCATCTGAACGTCCAAAGGAAAGCTACGTCGAATCCTTAGAGAGATTAATGAAACAAATCCAATACGAAGAGTTATGCCTTGTAGATGGGGAGATCCCACCTATATTGGCATGTAATGGATCAACCGAAGGCAAAATTATCAAAGTAAGTGATGCACAATAGCTGGGGTTTATGAAATAATGAGTTCAAAAATATATTTTATAAATAACATATCATCGTGCAGGCAACGGAACACCCGGATGATGAGGAGGTAACAAGCAAGGAGCGAGGGGAGAAACGTGAGCCAAGAAGTTGAGGGGGGGGGGTGAAGGAACTTTCGTCGAGGACGTGAAATAATGAATTTGTTTATTAGCAATAACGGAATGATAAGGAATGGCATAACAGTGGATGTGTTTAGATAGCGACCGGTGTAAGATGTGGTGGGTACAAACGATGTTTGTGGAGGTAGCGAGGCTTTGTTCAGAATTTGCATGAGGATGCTCACTAGTCATAGTTTGATATATGATGTGCTCCTAAATGAGAAATAATTTGTGCGTGGCTTGCAGATAGGTCAAATGGTGTCTTTATTTGAGGATATTCAATGCGGTTGCGAATCACCAGGACAGCATAAATCATAAGTCATAAGTGAACCAGAAATTTGTGATGAAAAGCAACCATAAATGAAACTGGATTGTATCGGAAAGGAGAGAAGACATCATATTATATAATAAATTATTCATAAGTTAAAAAGGCAATTAGTTTTAAGAATGAA
Source organism: Echinochloa phyllopogon (assembly GCA_033239725.1). Classification (NCBI taxonomy): domain Eukaryota; kingdom Viridiplantae; phylum Streptophyta; class Magnoliopsida; order Poales; family Poaceae; genus Echinochloa; species Echinochloa phyllopogon. The sequence continues at coordinate 11,435,285 of BTCW01000015.1, read as the reverse complement.
GTTCATTGATCGGGCAGCACAAACATCTGCACCAACACAGCACGAGAAGACCACGAGGCAACATCTGGTGGGACATTAGGCAAGTGATTCCAAACAGCAAGATAAGCATGCGAACCAGAATAAATTAGGAGTGCTCTTCCCAAATAAACTGAGTGACTGATACATGGTTAAAATAAGTAATGTATATTTACACAGCGCATTTACAGATACTCATAAAGCCAAAAGAAGGAGGCTTGGATAGTGAAAATGGAAATGTTAGTAGAAGAAAGGATGATAGTCTGATAGGCGGAATTGACTAAGGTCATGTGGCAGCGCTGCAATCTTGTTCTCTGAATGAAAAGTGAGATAATACAGACTCTCGGCACGCAACTCTTTGGGCGAATCCTGTAAACAAAAGGTTACGAACCCAATGACATAGTGAATGAAGGGAAGGAAATATGGTCGCATAAGAACACTTACAACATCGATTCTAGTCTTGAGTGAGCCACGACCATCCCCATCGTAGTACTCGAGGAACTTCATTGCATAGAACGCACTGTCAGATGAGGAATTGTGGACAGGGACCTCGACTTGCACATGCCTCTAATTCATGAAAGATTTAAATTTGTGAGGTGCAGCATTGGAAAGGGCATCATTAAGGCGCTGCATGATTTTTTTTCCCATATCTGAGTGATACAATTCCCAGCTGTTGTCACCATTGGACAAATGATCAATTGGGTCGAGTACATCTATGCGGTTTTGGCCAAAGTTAACACAATATACACACCAATGGTGGTTGTGATGTACTGGTAAAAGAATCTGGGAAATGTGAAATTAATGAGTATATTGTGAAAGAACTGTACACATGTGACAGATCAAAAGGGTAGGGAACGAATGAAATGAATGATGAAATAAAGCATTTGCACCTGAATAAGACAGCACTAGCAATCAAAAAATACAACGAAGACTACGATATGGTTATTAGTGAAGATAGGGGAAAAGTACAGGTACCATCTTTGTCATCTTCAAGTTGGTAAACGGGAGACAACGCTGGATTGCTGCAACAGCAGCAGGCTCACTATATTGGGTTTCGCCAGAATCCCTTTTGCTCCACTCAACATTGAGAATCGCCTAAAGAGAAATTGTGGAATAAATCATTAGGAACATAAACCAGTGAAACAAAACATGTGTGTAGTCCAACATAAGTATAGACATACTGAAAGATCAGGGCCAAAAAAGATTCTGTATCCGTGGCATTCGGGTCTGATGAAGTAATCATCATACGTAATGCATTTGACAAACCCGGACATAAATATGGAGTCTGGAAAAGCGGCGTCGACAAAGGATTGTGCAATAGATGCACCATTCATAGGGGTGGTACCAAACTGGATCACAGTTGTGCTGCACAGATGATAGTCAGCAAGTAGGAAATTCCAAAGTTATGAAAAAGGGAATGCACATTTGATAACCTTCTCGATGGAGAGTCGTCCGCACACAGGTGTTCCCACAAATTCCTAGCTGCCTCCACATTGGGTGGAGGTCGAGACATAATTCCAGCCCTGAAGGGTGAGCAAAATCTAGCAGGCTTCCGTGTGAAGCGTTTCCCTGCTCTCTATTTTGGGTTGTTGTATTGAGCAACAGTATGACTGGGAGAGTCATCCTCTTCGCTATGTGTGGCAGCAGGAAGGCTATTGGGGTCATCCATATAATGGTTGGTGTCAGGAGATCTAGAAGACAATTGCAAAACATCTGTAAACACAATTTCATCAAAACAACTTGATGTGAGCAACAAACATCACTATCTTATATGGGAAAGGCACAATAAATCTAGACATATATAGTTCACAATGCTGACCTGAGGCAGTACGTTTATGCGCATTGCCTTCCCCCCGAGCTTCCTGATGAAAGGCAGAACTCGGTGGCCGAGTTGATGACCGAGCAAGAGCAGGAGATATAAAAATGATAAACAGTTGGAACCATAGTTTTTCTTATGCAGGCAGTGAAGGGGCATTTCACGAGTTATGTAATGCAATAAACATCAATGCAGCGTACCAGGTGAGGAGTTTTCTCGAGAATCTTCACTAGTTATGTCATTTCTGATGGGAGTATAGGGAATCCTTGTTGCACTAGTACCAGGATCAAAAACTTGATGCACAAATGGAAAGTACAATTTAGCAAATTCGAAAATAGATGGAGCAAGTACAATATGAAGGTGAATTTGTTATTTATTTAAGAGAATGGCCCAAAATGTAAGGTCATGTCACAGGTTTTTAGATGAAACGAGTCATTTTGAACGGACAAACTTTTAGGATTATGAACCAACAGTTTTGTAAATTCTAGAGCTTCAGATAATTTGGGAAGACAAGAAAGCTCCAACCCACACTAAATGGACCAGAAATTCACTACAGTCCACCATGAATCAACAAATTGATGCACAAATCGACAAGAAACTATGAAATTCAGAAACTTTTATTGTTATGCATCAGCTAATTGCACCAATTGCACAACAGATATTTATGGAGCACATCAGGTTTGCCACGTATTGGAGAATCAGCAACAGGACACCCATTCAAAAGTGCACAATGGGTTAGATAATTAATCACGTGTAAGCTAAAGAACTACAGGCAACCACATAAATGAACGGCAGAATTGCAGAGAGAATCTATTTGGATTGCATAATTTGCGTTGGGGTCTGTACATTAGCAAAGAACAAGGAGGTCTCGCTGAGCTCCAATATGGTAAATGAAGTTGCTACACCAAACTGAAAAATTGGCTACATTGAATTAATTAGGAATGTGGGTCGTCACAGGGATTTGAAGAATATAACTACAGTCAATCAATTTGAAAAAATAAGTTGCGACAAATATCTGAAAAATTGTCTACAATGAATTGATCAGAAATGGCGGCTCCTATCTGGAGCACTCATAACCGTATACTAGTCATCTATAGCTTAGTTAAATGATTAATTTAGTAAACAGGAGCAAAGGATTGAACCTAATAAGGAAACATCTATAATTACCTAATTTCGAAATAGATGGAGCAAGTACAATACGAATGAAAATTTGTTCAATAATTAGTAAGGTTTGACAGTATGAACGTGTATTACCGTTGTGAGCACCAACAGTTCCGTTTTCATCGCCTTGATTGTTCCTACGTGAAGACTCACCAATATTGTTAGTATCAAACAAGGATCTCTGTGCTGCAATAACCTCCTCTATAACAGTCCGGCACCTTTCAGCCAAAAGGAAAGGTGCTCTTACAATGTTGCTGAGAGATGATTGAATGGCATTTATGTTGTCAGAGAATGTTTGGTCAAACTGGTCAAACAATTCATGAAATCTATGCAAAGGACGACCAGTAAGATAACCCAGAGGCTGTGATAACAGATCGCGCATGCGAGGGATGCGCAATGGAGGAATAGCGGATATGTCATCCACACAAACTGGTCCTACATCCGCAGCGCCACGGGAGGTTCTGCTGCTGCGATTAAACTGCATAAATGATTGTTTAATGTATGAATATGTAGAATTTAGATACTACAAAGTGTACGAAGCAACAGGAAGTATAATACTGTTTGACAGTTTTAATTTTTCTGGACACATGTTGTCCGTGAGGTTGAATCTCAACGTGTGTCCATATTTGACAATGATCCTTGGGGGGAAAAGATGACAGTTCACTAAAACTATTTACAACCTGTGCCAGAATGGGCACACACACACACAAATTGGAGCAAAAAGTATGCGCACGAATGTTGAGTGTGCATATGCAGAGTGATAAATCTGTTTATTCTTTGATACATACCTGTGTGCCTTCTTTGGCAGGGAAGTAATCAGTTAATCGCGTTGATTGGTCGGATGCGATGTTTGTTTCATTCGAAGAACGATTTGAGGACGGCAACTTCTTCCTCCGGCGGCTGCCACCACCAGTGCGATCATTAGACAGATTTCTCTTACGTCGAATAGGTTTGTTCCGCACGCGAGGATGATCACTGTCCATGAAACCACTGGTGGAAGCATCACGAACATTACTCTTTCCGCGAACTGGTTGGTTGGGTGGCTGTTCGAGCAGTGACGTATGTCCATCACCTGCTGCAAATGAGTGCCACTGCTCTGGTCGGAGGGGAACCTCGAACCTAAGTACATACAAAATAGATTATTACCAAGATTGCTGGACACAAATCATGTACTGTGTAGCAAAAAAAATGGTGTATAATAAATAACATATACCTATGCTGGGTGCTCTCAAATGCAATTATCTTCGGGTTGATAGGGATCCTGTCTACTAATTGCGGCCGAGAACCCAACCTATCAGAACATTTATAATTAAACAAAACAACATTAGTGGGAATCCACCCTATCATAAGGTTTTTAATTAAACAATAGCATATTATTGGGAATAGGAAACAATGCAAAGAGCTCAGTTTGGACCTGCTAGTCGAACATTGCCGTGGAGATCCTCGCTCAGTATCTCCAGCCTGGGAGGGCACCGGGACTAGGCAGACAAAGGGGATATTACTGATATTTTTATATACAAATAAACAACCAAGAGTGTGCTACCACTACACAGGTCAATTGTGAAACGATATGGTGCCAAATAAGTATATTGAGCCGTTTAAACATACACGGAAAAACTTAATGTATACAATTTTGGCATAAACAACAGATACTGATGGAATTTCGAAATGCGGGAATAAGGGCAAACAATATAAAATACAGAAATATGCAGAGGATAGATAGCAAATAGCAGCACCTGACGACTCCATGACTCGAGGCCAAAGGGGAAAACGACAGACAGGCGGATGACGAATATCTGATGAGCGAGCTGCCGGCAACGGTGGAGAATGGACACACAGAAACGTAGCTTGAACTGAAATTTAATAAATAACTAAAGTTAGCACGAGTCTGGTGGATGATTTGCTACAAAATAGTTAACCCTAACCAGAAGATTACTGAGATGTATTGCTGGAAAACGCCAATACAGATATGGCTCGCCCAGAAAAAAGAAAAGAGGACGGGGGAGGCGGACGTGGGCTCACCGAAACACCGGCAGAACCAGCAGGACCTGGCGACGAGTGCACCGAAAATGCAAATCAAGGTGACGAATCTACAGGATCTGGCAGCGCCGGGGGAATGCAAATCAGAAATCAAGGTGATGAATCTACAGGATCTGGCAGCGCCGGGGGAATGCAAATCAGGGAGTGCACCGCAATACCAGCTCGGTCCTTCACGCGCGATGGAGAGCTTGAACAACGGTGGAGACACTCGGCGGAGGCGTGGAAGATCGAGAGGCGGGGCCAAGATCCGCAGCTTCCACGGAACGACGACGACGGCGAATCACAAGGGGCTAGGAATCTAGGAGGTAGGACGCGATGGGGGCGAATTGGAGGAGAGACCAAGAGGGAAAGGATGGCGATGGCGAATGGAGGAAGGGCCGAGACGGAGACGGAGACGGCACGGGGCGAGCGGCGGTGACGGCAGGGTTGAATTTTTGTTTTGAGCTGGTGGATGTAAATCTGAACTGCCGTATCTGAGCTGGTGAACGTGTGTGGGCTGGACCAGGGGGGGAGGCAATCAGAAACCCGAGAAAAACCGGACCCGGACTGCCGCGCGGTTTGGCTGACGGGATCGGGCGAGTGGCTGGCGGCAGGGATCGGATGGACGCGGTACAGAATAGCTATTCCGTACTAAGGGTACAGTATAGTAGTATATATATATATATATATTGATGGGCTTCAATTTGTCTAGAATATTAACCCTCACAACCACATTAATCTGTGTATAAGGCCATTGAATCCATATAAACTGAATCATTTTTTCAGTAAAAAGAATATATACTACTCCGAGGAATGACAACAATATTAGTTCGAAATACATAAATTTAAAGCTTATCAATAAAGTAGACATATTATTCAATTAGACTTTGATGCAAAAGATAGGGCTCAAATTAACTGATTTTGATTGATTTGCACTTAGATACTACAACTATATTGTCTGTATACTTAACGCTAGGACCCAAATTATTGTAAATGATGACGAATAAACGACAAGAAGTAAAGGAATCAAACCGCAGGAGACACGAGATTTTAACGTGGAAACCCTCCCAATGTAGAAGGGAAAAAACCACGGGCGCCAGCCAGCAAAACTTTACTATATGAGGTGTGTGTTTACAACGCCTATTGGCGGCTTACAAGAGGATGATCTATTCATCAAGGGCAAAGCTCTATTATATAGGCAGCTCACGTGACCGAGCTTGGTTGCGTTGCCGATGTGGGACTAAACTGTGCGCTCATGAGAGAAAAACACAGTACCCCTTGCTCCGGCCCAAACCTCTGGTGATGGGCCTCCGCTTCGCTCCGTCTGTGAATTTGGATCATATCACAACAAACTCCACCTTGAGACAAATTCTCTTGCAGCATCTTCACTTCATCCTGAATCATCACGAAGAAAAATACGACTGGCGCCAAATAGCCTCTTGGGCTAATTAACTAAACCAACTATGCTTGAGCATAGCTCAAACTTAGCAACAGGAACAGGTTTAGTCATCATATCAGCTGGATTATCATGAGTGTTGATCTTGCATACTTTCAGCTTACCTTCCTCAACCACATCTCGTACATAATGATACTTGATGTCAATATGTTTTGTCCTCTCATGGAACATCTGATCTTTGGTAAGGTAAATAGCACTTTGACTGTCACAATATAAATCAATGCAAGAAACAGCCCCAACTAGCTCAGAGTACAATCCCCTCAGCCAAATTAATTCTTTGCACGCCTCAGCAATAGCCATATATTCTGCCTCAGTAGTAGACAAAGCCACAACAGACTGCAAAGTGGCCTTCCAGCTCACAGCACAACTACCAACAGTGAACACATAACCTGTGAGCGACCTTCGCCTATCAACATCAGCAGCAAAATCTGAATCAACATAGCCAATAAGTCCCTTCTCAGTTCTGCCAAACTTCAAACAAGAATCCGCAGTGCCTCTAAGGTACCTGAAAATCCACTAAACTGTCTTCCAATGTTCTTTACCGGGATTAGTCATATATCTACTAACCAGACTCATAGCATAAGATAAATCTGGACGAGAACAGACCATGACATATATCAAAGAACCAATAGCACTAGAATAAGGAACTCTAGACATGTACTCAATATCCTGATCTATACTAGCACACTGAGCAGCCGACAATTTGAAATGAGCTGCAATAGGTGTACTGACAGGCTTAGCATCATCCATGTTGAAACGCTGAAGAATTTTCTGAATATAATTCTGCTGACTAAGAAATAGCACACCAGATTTTCTATCTCTAATAATTTCAATGCCCAAAATTTTCTTAGCAGCACCAAGATCTTTCATGTCAAATTCGCTACTCAATAATTTCTTCAACTTAGCAATTTCGACTTTACTCTTGGCAGCAATCAACATATCATCAACATAAATGAGCAAATAAATAGGTGATCCATTAACATGCATGATATAGACACAGCTATCAAATTTAGACCTCTTAAAGCCGTGCGACAGCATAAATGAATCAAACCTTTTATTCCACTGACGAGGGGACTGTTTCAAACCATACAAGGATCTCTTCAACTTGCACACAAAATTCTCCTTGCCTGGCACTATGAACCCTTCTGGCTGGTCCATGTATATATCCTCCTCAAGTTCACCATGCAGAAATGCAGTCTTCACATCTAACTGCTCGAGCTCAAGATCATGTGCAGCAACAATACTAAAGAATGTTCGAATGGAACTATGCTTTACCACAGGAGAGAAAACATCATTATAATCAACACGAGGAATTTGACTATAGCCTTTCGCTACTAACCTTGCCTTATACCTTGGAGGCTCGCTTGGAGATAAACCCTCCTTTCTCTTAAAGATCCACTTGCAGCGGGTTGTCTTCTTCTTCTTTGGCAATGGTACAACATCCCATGTGTGATTCTTCTCAAGTGACTGCATCTCCTCATGCATAGCAGAAATCCACTTCTCTTTATCAGCACAATCAATGGCCTCAACATATGTGGTCGGCTCATGTGAATTCTCCACCTGTTCAGCACAACTCAAAGCATAATGGGTTAGATTACACTCATCAATGAGACGTTTAGGAGGTCCACAATTTCTCTTTGACTTGCGCTGAGCAATAGGTAAATCCTCCTCTAGCTGCAAATCAGGTGGTAAGTGCTTAACATCATCATGAGCCTCATCATCAACAGCTTGATTTTCCTGATCATCCACAGGCGGCTCCACCTGCTCGTCTGTATCATCATCCACATGCTCCACCTGCACGCTCATATGCTGCAGCCCTTTATTAAAATTATCTGGAACATGATATGAGGACAAACTGTCATTAAACATCACAAATTCATTGAAAACAACACTCCTGCTCATGAAAGTCTTTTCAGTTTTGGGATTCCACAACTTATATACTTTAACTCCCGAACCATAACCAAGAAAAAGACATTTAATAGCTCTAGGCTCCAATTTTCCATTATCAACATGAGCATAAGCAGTGCAGCCAAAAACTTTCAACTGTGAATAATCAGCGGGTGTGCCAGACCATACCTCAATAGGTGTTTTCTTATTAAGTGAAATAGAAGGCGACCTGTTTATCAAGTAGCATGCGGTGTTAGCTGCTTTAGCCCAAAAGCGCTTGCTCATCCATGCATTGGACAACATGCAATGAGCCTTTGAGATGATGGTCCTGTTCATGCGCTCAGCCACACCGTTTTGCTGCGGAGTATACGGTATGGTGTGGTGCCTGACAATGCCTTCCTGCCTGCAATAATTATTAAATGCAGCAGAACAAAATTCTCCACCATTATCAGTACGAAGCACCTTCACCTTCCTATCAATTTGTCTTTCTATCATCACTTTCCAATCTTTAAAAGCAGCAAAAGTATCATCTTTATTTTTCAGAAAATAAGGCCATACTTTTATAGAGTAGTCATCAATAATAGTAAGCATGTAACGAGCACCACCATAAGAAGGCTTACGAGAAGGACCCCATAAGTCAGCATGTACATAATCAAGAGGATCTTTGGTGGTATGAACAGCAGTGTTGAACTTTACCCTTTTATGCTTCCCGAAAATACAATGCTCACAGAACTTCTTGCTACTCAAAATACAACCATCCAGTAGGTTTCTCTTCATCAATTTTGCCATACCAAGTTCACTCATATGTCCAAGACGCATATGCCAAAGGTTAGTCTTACTAGGTTCAGCATTAGTAACAGCAGCAGCAGAAACAGAACCATGTAAAGTACTTCCTCTTAGGACATATAACTTTGCAGAATTCAGATCACCTACTAAACAAACAAGAGAACCTTTTGATACCTTTAAAACTCCGCCTGAACCGGAGTACTTGAATCCTTCTGCATCAAGTGTGCTGAGTGAAATCAGATTTCTGGTCATCCCTGGTATGTATCTCACATTCTGTAGCATGCGTGTCATGCCATCATGAGCCTTGATCTGAACTGAGCCGATCCCCACAATGTCACACAGATTATCGTCTCTCATACGCACAACATCTCCTTTCTGCACAGGCTTAAACGAACTAAACCAATTTCTGTTAGTGCAGATATGAAACGAACATGCAGAATCAAGTATCCATTCATCATGACCAGAAACACAACCAGCAAGAACAATCAGACAATCTCCTGAATCAGAAGTATTCCCAGCACCAGAAACAACAGAGGCATTACCATCCGAGTTATTTTTTTTGTTCTCTTTGTTCTTAAGCTTCCAACACTCCTCAATAAAATGTGATTTCTTCTTGCAATACTTACAGAACTTCTTGGGTGGTCTGGACTTAGAACGCCCTCTACTTTCTTGGCTCTTGTAACGATCATTACTATCATTGGAAGATCTGTGCTCCGGTCTGCCTCTCACTTGCAAAGCATCGCCCTTGGACGACGACAATCCGTCAGGCTGCACCATGCCTTTCATCTTTTCCCTTGATTGGAGTGCCTCATAAACTTCCAAAACGGTTAGTTCATCATGGCTAATCAACAAGGTGTCACGGAAATTTGCGAAAGAGTTTGGCAGAGAACATAACAATGGCACGTAGGGGATGGACTATATTTTCTAGTGGCACACAGGAATTTGCTAAAAAAAAAGCTTTGCTTCCGGTTCATTTTCTAACAAAACTTGCGTTTCAGCTTTGAGGAAAAATGTTACATCTTATAAAGAAACAAAAAAGAGAGTAAAAACCGTATATAGTATATTGATGATATATCGATCGAAAGAATATAACAAATATAAGACCATGTTAACAAATATAAGACCACTTAAATGTACAAACAGGCCACTCCACACAGCGTGCCAATCAAGCTAGGCTAGTAGGCCGTGGTACACTCGACGGGGAACCCCGTGTCGTTGAACCGCTTCTGATCCGCGCAGTAGTCGTAGACCATGTTCTCCGCCCGCACCCTCTCCAGCGCCGCCGCGTCCAGCCGCCGGTCGAACCACCCCGACTCCGGCGGCTCGTCGCCGCACCACGCCACGCCCGGCGACGGCGCGCACGGCGTCACGCGGAGGTTCCGGTAGTAGGCGTAGAACGGCGCCTGGTCCCAGTCCGTCTTGACGCGGCCGCCCTGCGTGGCCCACTCCTCGGCGTCCCACAGGCTCCCGGCCACCCGCAGCCGCTGCCACGTCGGGAACGGCACGCCGCGGGCGCCGTCGTTCCTGTACGCGCGGATCGGCGTGTCGTCCACCAGGAATCTGCAAAGAAATTTATGCAGCAATCGATTAATTTGCTTTATATAGAAGTCCACGATGAATCTGCAGTTAGATCAAGAAGACGAAGCATCATGGTGTCAGTGATGCCTGCATACATGATGTATTTGGGGTTCCACTGACGGAGTAGGTGTGGAAGTCTTGGGTGGGGTCGAACCAGAGGTGGAACTGCTGCTCGCGGCCGCCGGCGCCGTTGACGAAGACGTTGGTGTGGAGCGTGTAGGGCTCGCCGGTGGCGTTGCCGAGGAACTCAAGGTCGATCTCGTCGTGGTACTCCCACGGCACGTCGTCCGGCATCAGCTGCATTGTCGTAGTAAGGACATTGTACATTAGAGTAGAGAAGACAGAGGAGCATCAGATCAAAACGTGCCGTGGCGGCGGCGGGTGGCTCTTATATTATACGTACGTAGAAGGTGGCGACGGTGCCGGCGGAGTTGCCGGCGACGAGCTTGATGTCGATGTCGTAGCGGGCGTAGAGGTAGCTGGCGTTGGAGCCGAACCCGGAGCCGCTGGAGCGGTCGAGGCAGAGCGCCAGCGTGTCGGCGTCGCCGTCCATGTAGAAGAAGCTGCAGCCGGAGCCCCAGGTGACCTGGATGTCATCGTACAGGTACGCCGCCGCTCCCCTAGACGACGCCATTGTTGTTATTGCCAGTGCAAGCAACGCCAACATCACTTGCATGCTATGCATACAACAAGACGACGACGACAGTGCTGCCATCATGGCTAACCAATCCCTTGTTTCTGGCTTTTCTGTTGCTGCTGCTGTTCTGTATCGATTTGGGCTCCGGATTTATATATATGGGAGTAAGGAACGGATCAAGACGGTGGTACATCATCGATCACATGGTGAAGCTGGCAGGGATCGGAGCCGTCATGCATGTTCATTCCTCCGAGAGCGAGGCATCATGTTAGGATCCATATGGGTCGGGATGGAATGTCAGGCTGGCTAGCTCGATCCACACACATACCATTTCCCATGGCATCCCCGGCCGTTGACTTGTAATATAACACCTACATACCGGCCCCATGCTACTCGATCTGATGTAAACGCGACTAATAATAATGCCTTAATAATATGCAGTGATTATTAGGGGTGTGTGCATTGGTGAGCTGCACACGTGGAGCAAATAACTTGAGAGCAGAACAGAGTAGACTCCCTGGTTAACAATGCTGCTTTATGACACCGCCACCTTTTCTTTCTGCGAGCCGCGTGCGCTGGAGGATTGGGACATTTACCCCTTTTCTGGTAATTTAATAATGCTGGATAGACTTCCTGGTTAATAATTCTGGATAGTGTATACGTATACTCGACTCGACTGAATTCCTGAAAGCGACCGAAACGACGGCAATTTGAATCCATGCGAACACGCAAATAGCGAGTAAAATTTGCTGCCTGCTGCCACGCGGCGGAAGCATCTGTCCTCCGAAGCTGAATTCTGCCGTACGTACGTGTGCAGGTGGCAAGCCGACCCAACAGGACGCGTGCGCATGTGGCGATGCCGATATATCCAGTGGAGTATCATTCAGGCTATAACATGCGTGGCCGGTGAATGGAATGGTAACATGCATGGTATGGACGGACCCTGGGCAGCACACATTCTTCGCACAACCTTGATGTTCTTCCTCTGAGCAGCAGGGTTTCGATGAATGAATGAACCGCTGTTAGAGCAACTCCAACGGATTGACAAAAACAATCCCATGTCCCTATAGTTGTCGATGAAGGGAATTGAGAGGGAAAAACATAGCTCCAACCTATCCCCTTTCTATTCCACTTTCCCTATAATTTTTTCTCAATCCCTTTTAATCTTTCCCCTCTCCCCAATAGAAAGGGAACAAATCACTCTCCCCTTTCCTTTCCTTGTACCGGCCCGCCTACGCTCGCTTGCGCCTGTCACGTGAGTCGGAGCGCCGCCGCTCGCCTGTGCCCGTCCAGCGCCACCGGCCGTCGAGCACCGCCGCCTCCAGCTTGGGCGCGGCCGCTCTCCTCCGCCACCACCCTGACCTCCTGATGCGTCGGCTCCGCGGTCAGGCCACCCGGCGCCGCCACCGCCGGTCGGCCGCACGCCGGCGAGCCACGCCTGGCCGCGTGCCGGCGCCATCGCCTGGCCCCACGCCACCCAGCCTGCGGCGCCTGCCCCCCCGCCGGCCGCGCGACGGCTGCCCTTGCCGCCCCGCAGGCCCTGCCCCGGCAGTCCACGACGCGGCACCACTCGCCGCCGGCGTCCTCGCACTCCCCCTGCAGCACCCCCTGAAGTCCTCCCGGAACTCGGAGCGTGGCGCGTCGGTGAACCCGAACAGCCAGCTGCGCGCGCGGGAGAGGACGTCGGCGGCAGTGCGCGGGTGGAAGTCCATCGGGTACGGTATGCCGGTCGTCTTTGATGGCGAGGCGGCCGCCGTCTGGTTCTTGAACCACCGGAGCAGCTGCAAGCTGGCCCTGTTGCGGTCGGCGGCGGTGGAGTTCTCCCCCAATCCGGCCATGGCGGAGCTCCTCCCACCACAGCGCCACCCCATCTGCCCGCCCACCATCCACCACACACAGCCGTCAGCCACTGGCGCGCTGAGCCCGGGCGCGAACGGACAAGCGCTGCCGCCCCCGCACACATCGGAGCTCGCTGGAGCGTGAAGAAGAGGGAAGAAATAGAGAGAAAACGACTGAGTCACTGCCCGGTGGTACCCACATATAGGGGAAAGGGAAAAGGGAGGAGAAAAGGGGATCTGCTGAAGCACATCTCTCCAATATCCTGAAAATTTGAAAGGGAATTCCCCTATAGCTAAAATAAAAGAAAAGAGGAAAGGGGAACCGTTGGAGTTGCTCTTATTCTTCCTCTCAACCTCAAATCCCCTTGCTGATTCCTCTAGTTTTCTGCCAAATCCTATTAGGTTCGTAAGAAAAACATGCGTTAATTAGTCTCTGGCTACTCCTACAAAATGGAAGAGAAACAGTGCCGACAACATGCCTGTGGTAGAAATCGAATGTTATGGGCCGGATTGTGAGCCTGTACGTCTGTGGCGCGTTGGGCTGTTGATATACCCTATATATGAAGTAGGCTGCACAGTGCAGAGAAGGGGATACCACCAGCCTAGCACATTCACGCAGAAAGAGGTGTGCATGATACAATGTTGGAAAAAGTCCATTCCACCCCATTCAACTATAAACGTTGTCCGATTTTCAACCCTCAACCACAAAACTAGATATTTGATACCCTTCAACTTTCCAAACCATCTAATTTACACCCTTTGGTGGTTTTGACGGTGGTTTTCGCTGATGTGGCGCCATGTCCGCCAGAGGGGGTAAATTGGTCCGCTTAGGGTCAAGTAAACTTTATAAAAAAATATTACTAGAAAATATTACAATCTTGTTCAGTCTTAGAAAATTAATATAAAATACGTTTTAGCTCAGAAAAATATTAAACTTTTTCTAAAATTACGCTCTACTCTTATAATCTGGTTAGGAGTATAATAAATAATAGTGGTGATTTTTAGTTAAAAAATCAAAATATGATCATGTAATCTCAAAATAACTCCTAATCAGGTACTATAAGAGTATAGCATAATTTTAGAAAAAAAATATAAAATTGATTCTATATTTTTCTAAGGTAAAACAATTTTTATTGTTTTTCTAAGAGTGAACTAGATTTTAGCATTTTAATTATATATATATTATAGCATTTTTTTGATAAAGTCTAGTTTACCCCCTCAAACTATCCCAGCAGACTAATTTACCCCCTCATGGCTGACGTGGTGCCGCGTGGGACAACAAACGTGGCGCCACATCAGTGAAAACCGTTATCAAAACCACTAAGAGGTGTAAATCGGACGGTTTATAGAGTTGGAGGGTGACGAACATCTGATTTTGAATTTGAGGGTAGCAAATCGGACACAATTGATAGTTGAGGGTGTGGAATAGACTTGTTACAATGTTGTGGTCCGGGTCTCTTGGCCCTGTTACCCCGGGTCACATTTGTCATTTGGTTCCGCACATCAAGTATCCAACCCATCAAACCCATAGAGTGGGCCATTGTCATTGGGCCAGACTATAAAATCTACCTACCCTTTCATGGTCTTCCGTACAGGAGGTCTGCACAGCGCGGCCTGTACAGCGCCCTGCTCCCGATGCCAGCCATTTGTCCATCTAGCATGGCTCAGCCCAGAGACACGGCTCGGTGTTTCTCTGCCCATCTGCCGCCGGCCCCTCGCTATCGTCGATCCACGCCGCTGACTTACTTACACTGACGGCACGTTCATCTCAACGTCGGCCGGTAATATTTTTCTCTCACAACAAATCAGCATCAGTCAGACAGCGGTATTTTTCTCTCAGCACAAATCCACACCGGCCAGCAAACAGGTCAGCAGGCGTCCTCCTCACCCCCGTCGTGGCCGCCCCTCAGCCATTGCACAACACGACCTTCTTGGATCCCGATCTCACGTCGGAAGATGTTTCCACCCCGTCGGTCTCCTCACCATCGTCGCGCTCTGCCTAGGTGCGCTAATTATTGGCTGCGGCGGATAGGCTTGCCTCCAGAGTCGCTGTGCTCACCTCCGACGAGTCTGAAGATGGATACACCTTAGTCGAGCACTCACTGTGTTTTTTTTTTCAGACTGTCCGTTGCTGCAGTGATTTTGCAACTCCATGGGAACATCTCAGTCTCCCCATTGTTAAGCACCTGGTTTTCCTCGTTGCCTTTCGTCATGATGTAGCTTAGTTTGCTTATATGTAAATCAAAGATGGGTTAGTTAAATACTAGTATCGGCAGCTGATAATCACATTTTTGCAGCATGCATGGTTCACAGGAAACTAATACAAGATTCAGAAGGTACGATGAAAAGAAAGAAAAGATGACGTATGTACATGACGAAGGAATAATGATGATAGCTCCAGATGTTCAGAGGTCTGCAGTCACTCGCACGCAAGGCAATTTTACAGTGGGTGTGTTTAGTTCCCTGAAAAGAGGGTGAAAAAATCACATCGGATACTGTAGCGCACTGTAACACTTTTCGTTTGTTTGTGGTAAACATTGTCCTACCATGACCTAACTAGGTTCAAAAGATTCGTCTTGTCGCGTACATCAAAACCATGCAACTAGTTTTTTTATTTACCCACGTTTAATGCTCCATGCATGAGGAGAGATATTTAATGTGATAGGTGAATAGTGAAGTTTGGAGAGAGAAAATTTGGGAACTAAACACAACCAATGATGAAACTGCAGTTGTACAGTTCATCAATCTATATAGTTTCATCCATAATTTCAGATTAATAATCAGGAATACATAATTCTTCGGAAAGAAGCTGGCATACAAATTTGCTTCCAAGGATTTATCACGGATGACAATGTAAATTTCAGTTGTCAAGGAAAACATTTTCAGTTTTCAGCTTGCGTAATGCATTCAGCAGTGGTGTTTTGTAGGTCTTCTTGAGCTAGCACTTCTACTATTTTCGTCTTCCTTGAGAAAGATGGGAAATGGAGCCAAGGGGTGGAGGCGCTCCACCGGTTCGCCGTCCGATCCGCTAGGTGGGATAGATGGCTGGCCAGACCTCCTGCACCCAAGTTTTTTTCTTTTTATCTTTTTATCTTCCGTGAGCATCTATACCAGAAGACATGGAACTAGTACTAATAATTTATCCCTCCCCGAGTGCTCACTGATGAAACAGATAGACACGACCGAGGCAGAAGCGAACGTCTCCATGAGAATCACAGTAATAAGAACCTTATGTGTGAATTGATTTTGTAACAGCTCATATATTATCAATTACATTCAGGCCAATAATTAGCTACAAGTTATTGCTGCTTGCGCTTCCGACAGTTTTAGTGATTGAATAATGAATAAACATTTTGCTAGCTTTTGTTCTTAGATGCATCGTCATATCTAACAAGAATGTTACCACTCACCAATAAGTTCAACAACAAGACTACTAATAAACGCGGGGGGAGGGGGGGAGCTAGGGGCTGGAGCCCTTTACTACAATTTCTAACTATAGATGAAGAGGAAAGCGAAGAAAATAAGGAAAGCGAAGAAGAAAAATGAAGAATAAGGAGGAACTCAACCCCCAACTTTGATTTCCGGCTTCGCCACTGTAAACATAGTTCAACGAGACTACGGAATGTGTACCTTCGTTCAACAAGACCATGCAACATCGAACAAAATAAATGGGCTAGAT
The DNA here is from genome assembly GCA_033239725.1 of Echinochloa phyllopogon. NCBI lineage: Eukaryota > Viridiplantae > Streptophyta > Magnoliopsida > Poales > Poaceae > Echinochloa > Echinochloa phyllopogon. The sequence continues at coordinate 11,418,413 of BTCW01000015.1, read as the reverse complement.
CAAAATGGGCCGGGGCATATTGTTCTGGGCCTAAATGCCACATAGATTTACGTGAGAGGAATTGGGGTTGAACCATTGCTGTACCACACCTAGCATGGGCCCTAGACAAAATAAAGCTTGCATTTCTGACCCATGCTCAATACAATGTGCATGCTGCTGGGCTGCAAGATTATTATCATTAGAGATATGATGACTTTTATCTCTCTATTGATTTATTACTAGCCCTAGTTACGGCCTTACTCGGGAATATGGTAGAAAGCATGCACACATGCCACGGCCCACGGAAGATAAAAAGAAAAAAAGAATAGATGCTCAAGTCAAATGATGCGAGGATCAGATCATACCCACGTATGTCCTCGCTCTCAAATAATCTAGCTACACTAGGTGATCCATTATCGATCCAGGGGTTGACCTCACTATATACTAGTATAGATAGGTCAAGCCCTGATTCCTTTAGCTCGTGCATTGATGATTTCTCCGTCTACAGTCTACTATGTCACAGTACGTATGCACCTGACCTGATTTAATTTGTAAACATAAAGTAGGCTGGCTGCTTTCAGAATTCGTACTCACAGAGGACAAATTAACATAGTTATGCTCCGGCTATTGTTCATCCCAGAGGTCCTTCCCCTCGCCGAAGAGCCCAAAATTTCCTCAAAGGCTCAAACACGCAAAAACTGAAGCTGACCTGACCGACCGGATCAGTAAGTGACGACTTCTTCTGTTCATGACAAACTTTTCATCTGGTAAAATAGGGACAACATTTTGCTATTGAGCTGGCCGGCAAGAGGTTGCCCGGCCCCCAACCAGATCCCAGCTTAATAGTATCTGCCTTGAGTCCTTGACCTTTTAGCTCACTCGATCGTCCGACTGCCGCTTCTGGTTTTGTTGGAAACTAAAGCACGCAGGCTGAGAACTCAACAAGGAAGGCCGGCTATCTAGTCATTTTCTGGATGCGTTGGACCTAGGGGGAAATTCGGCTGATAACCGACCGAGTATTTGCAGGGCACAATTGACTGGTTCAGCAATCGACAGTGGTAGCAGGCTAGCAGCCAAGTTGTATATGTCAATAAACAAGGTGAAGACAAGAGAAGTGATTAGAGCCTGAATATCTCTGTATGCGCAGTCTGGTCCAGGGGAAAATAAGAACAGCTGACCGGTTCAGCAAATCAACAAGTGTACGTCCTAATGTGCTCCTGTGACACTAACTAGTCTGCGACATAAAACCTTTTTGTATGCCTGATGCATGGACCGTTTCAGCAACAAATAGGCAACAGAGTGCAGACAATAGCAATTTGGAAAGATATGATTGTTCACATGCCACGGGATAGAAAACATAAATCCCCTCATATGTTAGTGACTGTGGCCCTGTGGGAGTCCCACATGTCATAGGTAAATTGATAGCAAACGAGAGATTATTAGTTTTCACGGTGGTATATAAGAAAAATACTCCAGGAACTTCTTCGGTTTGCATTCCCGGTCATCCACACGGTAAGTAACAGTGGGCCATATTGCCGAGCTAAATTAAAGCCATAAGGGAGCACCGAGCATGCATGAAAACTAGAAAGGGTATTTTGCCTTGCATTTAGACATGTACATGCTTTTGAAATTACAAAGCATATGGAATAAGCCATTTATAGATAACAAAAAATATGCCTTGTATTTTCAAACAAGGAGAGCATAACTATTAGAGCACAACTTAAAAACAATCATGCATTTAAACCATTCATTGTATTTATGTGCTTCCATATATAGCTGTGCTCAAACCAGAGAAAATACTTTGAATAGACGACGCACACAATCCTCATACTTTCCTTGGGGTGTCATTAGTTCCTTGGACCATTAGGGCAGCTCCAATCATGTTCCAAGAGAGGTGTAAAAAGAATAGGAAAGATCATGGTACTCATAACAATTATAAGAGCAAATTTTAACGGGGATACACGAGAATAGACGTGAAAACAATCGAAAAATTCCTACATTGTTCTCAGTTTCCTTTTTTCTCAAAAAAGAAATTGAATATAATATTACCAGAAACAGATATGGCATAAATATTATGAAAATATAGAAAATAAAACCATCCAATGAAAAACAGGAAATGACAATTCTTAGCTGAGACACAAACTGATGCTCCCTCCATCCACAAATTATGGCATATCTAAGAATGACAGTCTTGGAACCTAGATTTGTACCATTAATTCTTTGTTGATTACCAATCGCCACAGAATGAAGATCAGCTTAACAGACTAATTCATCTTAGTCCATTTTGTAAAGTTTGACTTTCTGAAAAACAAGATGCACTTTACATTGATGGACAGAGGGACTTACTACCTCCGGTCGAATATATGTGTCATTTCATACATGAGAGCTAGAAGAAAATAAGCTAGCTTTTTGTGTCCGAGCGTCAAATAAAAACGAATGGAGGTAGTACATCATAAGATAAATTCGATATAAAGCATGTCGTAATGTGCTTTTGCTGGGTTGGGTTGTATAGGAAGGGTAAAAGGGAATTTACCTTTGGTAATTGTTGCTGAAATATCGAAAACTCGAAAACAGTCAGAGGAGCTTTTTTTCACTTCCATTTTTTTGTTACATTTTTGTGGTTACCATTGTCATTTCTTTTTTACTCCAAATACGAGAAAAAACTCAAAAACATCCCCTGGTAAAAGGGATTTCCATTGTTACTTTCACCCCTAGCTAAGAAAGCACTGCAACTAGAACAGGGACCGGTTCTAGGGGATGGGTTTCTGATTTGGGTGACACATGGTTTTCTAAACAAAGGTAATGTGCAGGGCTGCAAGATTAGATCTGACTTTTCTCTTTGTTGATTAATTAAATATACGTAGTGCATGGAGTATTAGAGGAAACATGCCATATGCAAAAGCAAAAAAAAACACTGAATGATTACTCAAGTCAAACGATGCCATCTTATCCTACATTAATTTTTGGCTGTTCAACGCACATATCTCTGGCCCGAATTTCAGAAGCCGTAAAAGTGTAAACAAAATAAGAACAATTAGTTTTATTATTGTTTTGAAGGGTCAGACCCATTGTATATAGGTCCAACTCTACTACCTTTAGCTTTATATATTTTCAAAGCTGGCCTTTAGCTTTAGTTGATGACCTGACCAGCTGACCTGCCGGCCATTGGTAGCAGCTGGTTTTATTGTAAGCTGCAGGCAGGATGAATTGACAAGACTCCCTCTGAATTCTGCTAGCTGAATTCAATAATCTTCCTTTTGATTATTCAGATCTCAGATGCTGTAGGTCGATCGTGTTGATGATTTGTTCGGGTTCGAGGTGCCGATTTTCCATTTGGGGTAGTTGGACTAGGAAATTAGCAAGCGGAAAACACCTGCTAATTGCAAGCGCTTGGCTGGAAGTAAGAGTTGTTCAGAGTGGCTGACCGGTTCAGGTAGTATATGTGTGTTGACATGAAACCGCGCCAACAGAGTCGCCGATGCCTTGGAACGAAACCGGTCAGACCGCTTGATGAAACCGGTCAGACCGCTTTCCTTGAGATGAACCGGTCAGACCGCTTTTGAGACCGGTCAGACCGCTTTTGGTATGGCGACGATAAAACCTAGAACCTCGAGCTCGGGAGGGACCCCGTCGGAGCTTGAAAGTCTAGGGTTGTTCTAGGATCGGCAGGCCACCTAGAACGCCCTCAAACGTCGTCGAGACGAGAGAAGAACAGAAGATATGGGGGTTGGAAGAGCTAGGAGTTGGAAGTAAAAGTAATGCAGAACATAAAGGTAAAGAAAACGATAAATAAGATAAAAAGATAAATTCGATTGGATTGGATTGTTGGATAGATTTACTCAATCGGCCATAACCCTTTATATTTATAGGGTGGGATGGTCTTACCCCGTTGAGTCGGTTTACAATACGGGACAAAATAGAGTCCTAATCCTACTCAAATTACAGGTCCAAACCGGTCAGACCGGTTTGGGAAACCGGTCTGACCGGTTTTTCCAGGTGCAGAATCTTCCCGAAGTCATAACTCTCTCATCTGGAGTCCAAAATAGGCGTTCCACATATGTATCTTGATCGTCTCGACGAGAGCTACGCAATGGTGAAGTCCAATTTGTATTTTGACAATGTTTACAAAACCGGTCTGACCGGTTAGGGAAACCGGTCAGACCGGTTTGCACCGCCGGGCCAATTTTGGTTGTCAACATATGCCCCCCTGTTTTTTAGCAAAGCTTGCGTGCTAGAAAACAATTCTTCTGGACAAAAATTACCTAAGGACGATGATGAATAATACATCGGCCATATGTAAGTTCTAAGGGCGATATATAAATTATCGGCCATACCTTGCTTTATCTCAAGTTGATGATGAAACAACTTGTTTTGGCTTCCATACTTGCTTGATTGTCGCTGATCTTGTTGGTACCACCTTTGCAAGTTGCTTCAATGATTCTTGTTTGCTCGTTGACTGCTTCTGACATGACTTCACACCTCTGACTTTGTTCTGAAGCTTCTTTTGTTCCTGAGCAGCCCCTATCTTCTTATATTTGGCCAAGAGCTCTTCAAAGCTCGGCCTTGCTTTGTTTCTGCCTTTTCCATGTAAACCGGTCAGACCGGTTCTGGAACCGGTTAGACCGGTTTGTGCAGGACCGGCGTCTTTGCTCTTGTTTTGCCCCCCGAGTGTTTGAGTCTTCAACTTGAACCGAGGGGTCTTTTCTGATGGCATCTTTGTAGGTCTTTCCTCACCAATGATCACATTTTTCCCTTTAGCTTTTTCGGCTTGATGCGGCCGAATCAACACTTTCGGATTCACCAATTCAAGTGTGTGTATAGGAAAAGGGTTTTCATCAACCTGCATCATACCAATCATCAATCGTCCTTGATCTATGGCCGATTGTATTTGCCTACGGAAAACATTGCAATCATTGGTAGCATGAGAATAAATATTATGAAACTTGCAATAAGCTCGCCGTTTCAACTCATCATTCGGCGGTATAGTATGAGAAAATTTCAGTTTCCCAGCCTTTGCAAGCTCATCAAATATCCTATCACACTTAGATACATCAAAGGTAAATTTGACTTCTTCGTGCCGATTTTTACGAATCGGCTTGAGAGAAGCACAAGTGCTAGGATTATTTTTAGATGACCATATAAATTCAGCAGCATAAACCTCTTTACCCTCATCGTCTGAAGAATCATAATTGACGACATGCACACCAAAACGATCGGGCTTAGGCTTAACATCTTTACTTCGGCTTTCCTGAGCCAAAGCTCGTTGCATCACTTGATTAATGGTTAAAAACTCATAGCCTTCTAACCTTTCTTTGATATGAGATCTCAAACCATTAAGACATAATTCAGCAAGATCCTTTTCAGAAATAACCAAACTATAACATCGGTTTTTTGTATCTCTAAATCTTCTAATATATTCAGAAACAGGTTCATCACTCTTTTGCCTAACCGATGTTAAATGAGAAAGTCTCAATTCATTATCACTATTGTAAAAGTGTTCATGAAATTTTCTCTCTAATTGAGACCATGTACGAATGGAATTAGGGGATAATGCTGAAAACCATGAGAAAGCAGTACCAGATAATGACAAAGGGAACATTCGGATTTTTAAATGATCAAGATTACCATGAATACCCATTTGTGCATTAAATTGGCTAACATGCTCCCATGTAGTTCTACTATCCTCCCCAGTGAATTTAACAAATTCGGGTACCTTGAAATTGTGAGGATATGGTATAGCATCAAAACTCTCGGGATATGGTTTTTGACACACTAGAGTTTTATCTTTAAGCTCTACACCGAAAGTTTCTTTAAACATAATAGCCAAATCCCTTTTATATTTTTCAAGCAATTGATCATGATAAGGATCATTTGGCTTTTGCACACTAGAAGTAATATTATTCGGTGTATGATGTGGTACCTGGTTCGGCTGTATATACGGTACTTGTTGCGAATAAACATTGTTTGGCACTGCACCGTATGAATAACCTGAACTCTGGGGAGGCATAGGATGATATATAGTTGCATATGGAGGAACAAAATTACTAGCAAATCCATTTGTTCGGCTAGGATCAACCTGAACAGGATGCATACTAGTAATTGGTTCAGGAGATGATTGATAAGCAACTAAAGTACCAGAACCGGTCTACCAGAACCGGTCTGACCGGTTTGTAAAACCGGTCTGACCGCATTGTTCAGACTGCATGGTTCTGGAATTGTTTGACCTTCAAAATAGTTCATCGGCATGCCAAATCGAGGCGTGGGTGTTGCCGATGATACAGGAGGCATGACATTATTTTGTGAAGTACTAGCAACATCAAACTTAGGAGCATTACTATCATTGACCAAAGGTTGCTTGCCTAACGAGCTATCAATCATGTTTTGGACAGTAGCAAACATTTGTTTTTGACCATTGACTAATAATTGATTAATTTGCTCCAAAGTAACAGGTGGTGCTGTAGTACTCACAGTGTCTTTTTCTTCGTCATGCTCGTCTTCGCTCGAAACGAAGACTATCTCCTTGTCCTTGGAGATGCCGCCCTTCCGATTCTTGGAGAAGTGAGATAAAAACCACTGAGTGGCTTTTTCATCTGCTGCTGCTTTGCGTCGGGCTTCCTTCTCCTCACGGTCTTTCATGAAGGCTTCATAAGCTTGACGATCCTCGGCCGATAATTCATCAACAATCGGCTTAACAATATTAGCAGAATCAACATCACTAGGTTTTGGTAGATTAACCATAGTAACAGATCCCTTTGCTTTCTTCCCCAGCGGAGTCGCCAAAATATGTTGACACGAAACCGCGCCAACAGAGTCGCCGATGCCTTGGAACGAAACCGGTCAGACCGCTTGATGAAACCGGTCAGACCGCTTTCCTTGAGATGAACCGGTCAGACCGCTTTTGAGACCGGTCAGACCGCTTTTTGTATGGCGACGATAAAACCTAGAACCTCGAGCTCGGGAGGGACCCCGTCGGAGCTTGAAAGTCTAGGGTTGTTCTAGGATCGGCAGGCCACCTAGAACGCCCTCAAACGTCGTCGAGACGAGAGAAGAACAGAAGATATGGGGGTTGGAAGAGCTAGGAGTTGGAAGTAAAAGTAATGCAGAACATAAAGGTAAAGAAAACGATAAATAAGATACAAAGATAAATTCGATTGGATTGGATTGTTGGATAGATTTACTCAATCGGCCATAACCCTTTATATTTATAGGGTGGGATGGTCTTACCCCGTTGAGTCGGTTTACAATACGGGACAAAATAGAGTCCTAATCCTACTCAAATTACAGGTCCAAACCGGTCAGACCGGTTTGGGAAACCGGTCTGACCGGTTTTCCCAGGTGCAGAATCTTCCCGAAGTCATAACTCTCTCATGTGGAGTCCAAAATAGGCGTTCCACATATGTATCTTGATCGTCTCGACGAGAGCTACGCAATGGTGAAGTCCAATTTGTATTTTGACAATGTTTACAAAACCGGTCTGACCGGTTAGGGAAACCGGTCAGACCGGTTTGCACCGCCGGGCCAATTTTGGTTGTCAACAATGTGCCAGCATTTTTTATGGACCATTCGGGAAAATAATCTAGGCTATGTTTAGTTCCCAAACTTTCTCTCTCCAAACTTCACTATTCACCTATCACATCAAATCTCTCTCCTCGTGCATGGAGTACTAAAGGTGGGTAAATAAAAAAACTAGTTGCATGATTTTGATGTACACGACGAGACGAATCTTTTGAGCCTAGTTAAATCATGGTAGGACAATGTTTACCACAAATAAACGAAAAGTGCTACGCTACAGTGTCCGATGTGACTTTTTCACCCATTTTCACCCTCTTTTCAAGGAACTAAACACACCCCAAATTTCACTATGCAAACAGAAGATTCCCGTCACGTCAAAATGTCGGCACATGCATAGAGTACTAAATGTAGATGAAATCAAAAACTAATTGTACAGTTTTATTGTACTTTATGATACGAACATTTTGAGCCTAATTAATCAATGTTTGGACAATTATTTACAAATACAAATGAAATGTTGTAGTGCCGCATTTATGATAAAGTCCCAACTTTGCACCCTCAAAGTTGGGAACTAAACAAGGCCATAATGAAACCGAATTTCTGAATTTCAACAAGTTGAGCCAATCACCCAGTCCAGGTATGTAGAGTGCTAACGTGCATTATATTGTCTTTGCCTTCGCCATTTTCCCTTTGAAAAGTGTCGATTACTATCTAACACTCAATCCTATAAATTTACTCTCTCATGCAAATCAAATGCTAAAAGCCACTTTTTATTTTGTGCTCCCCCTTCCAAATTACTATTCATTGCTGACTTTTTTCTCGACTTATTCAAAAAATTAGTATAAACATAAAAAATAATAAATCATACTTGAAATACATTTGATGAAAAAGAAGTCACACACAAAATATGTGATACTTACATAATTATCTGAATAAGATGAATGTTCAAACGTTGTGAGAAAAATCTACAACAAACAACAAATAGTAATTTGGAACGGAGATAATAAAAAGTAAGAAATAGTACAGTTTATCTGACCATCTAGAATTTTTTCCGCATTCCAAACATCATGTAATGCTAGTCCACAGATTAATTTGGAGAGCAGACTGCGAATTCAACAATGAAGCTGGAGTCTAATTGAGTGCACATTTTATTCAGCTAACAGATCAAGACAACCCAGTTCAGATGCTTTGGCTGATTGTCCTGCACGGTCTACGATATGGAAAGCAGAACAGCCGCCAATGCAGATAAAGGTGCCAAACACTGGCCTGTAGGAGTAACCGAGGCCTTGTTTAGATCTCAAATTCTACCCCGAAAGTTCATTATGCAAAAAGAAAATTTCAATCACATCAAAATATCATAGCATATATAGAGTACTAAATGTAGATGAAATTAAAAACTAATTGCACAGTTTTGTTGTACTCTACGAGATGAACATTTTGAGCCTAATTAATCAATTTTTGGACAATTTTTTACACATACAAACGAAATGCTACAGTGCGCCTCGGTTTCCCAACTCTCAAATTTGGAGTGCCAAATTGGCATCTAAACAAGGCCGAGTGACAAAGTTCAGGAAGTTGAGAAGAGAACAATTGACCGCTTCAGCAACGGGCATGATCAACGGCGCGTGATGACCCAGCACGTACTGCAGATGCAGGCGGCAGGCTGCAGAAACATTCAGACCGTGCATGTCTGGTCATGTTCAAATACATCTCAGTTCTTCTTTCTATATACCTCTGTGGACACCATTTCCGGTGGTTGACCACTTGACCTGCCTGCAGTAAGGGTCAAGTTCAAAGCAGTAAGGGTCGTCTTCTATTCCTGGAATCCTGCAGGAGTGTTTATGCATTTCAAAGCAGGAAAATCTCTTTAAAAAAGTTAGAAAAAGGAGAGTGAGAGTGAAGTTGCACTAAGGACAGTCCCAACTCATCATGTCTATGGGTAGTGTCCATGCTGCCATGTTAGCAAGACATCACCTTAGACACTACATTCTTCAACCCATGATTTCTTAGGATGGATCATTAATAAATTCATCATCTTTTCTCTCTACCAATCATACTTATTCTTTTTGTATCATGAAGACACTATCATCTCCCAATGCAAACTTTAGTAGTGTCTACGAAAGAAATATAGAATGTGGAATGACTGAATGAGCTGAGGAGTCATACCACGCATAGCAAATTTGAGTGTGCACTTTGGCAACAACGATTCTCAGGGAAACTTGTACTCGATGACAAGCGAAGCAAGAGCAATTAGGGATGTAGGTGGGCTAACCACGAACCTATATATATGTTTGTGGGTCAGTCTTCTGGCATTCCTAACTATATTCAGTGACAAATGATGAATTTTGTCAATAGAAAACGAGCATAGGCACTTGTATTTGCAGAAACAATTTTTAAATAATGAAGGTAACATTCAAGCTGATGTTGCTTGAGTAGACTGCTGGCGTCACTGTCATGAACCCGTGCTGCTTCGTCTCTGTTTCTCTATAGCATATTAAGAGCAAAGGAAAAAGAGAAAAAACGACAACGGCTGCCACTAGTAGACGCCGAAGAGAATCAGAGTGTGGATTAATCATCTCGAAGATAATTACAGAGGCCGACTAATTGAATCGTGGCTGCTATGTGTTTCTGACTTGGATCACACATGGTTTCTAAACAAAGGCAAGCTGGGCTGCAAGATTAGAGTTGACTTTCACAATTCACTTTCCGTGCCTTGTTTAGTTCCCACTGTAGCATTTCGTTTGTACGTGTGAAAAATTGTCCAAAAATTGATTAATTAGGCTCAAAATGTTCGTCTCGCAGAGTACAACAAAATTGTGTAATTGGTTTTTGATTTTATCTACATTTAGTACTCCATGCATGCTATGACATTTTGATGTGATGGGAATCTTCTTTTTGCATAGTGAACTTTGGGGTAGAATTTAGGATCTAAACGAGGGCGAAGCATGATCTCACGCAAAGCAGAGGGGAGATTTTTTATTTAATTTAATTCAAATGCTCAGGTCAGACCATATATGACATACCCTATCCAATGTTTGCTTCCATTTGTGCAACGCATATCTCTGTGGACCCGAATCTGAGAGGCCCTATAGATATAAAAATATAATTAGCGATATACATTAGCTTCGTTTTCTTCCGAATGGTAGGTTCGATCGTACTCCCTCCGTGCGGATAAAGAAAGACGTTTAGGACAGCGACACGGTCTTCAAAACACAATTTGACTTCTTATTTATATAAAAATATTTATCGAAAAGTGATACATATATATTTTTATGAAATTATTTTTTAAAATAAATCTATTCATATAACTTTTACAATTTCAAACTCAACAACTTACAAGTTATTCATGATTTATATTTCCAAAGTTTGACTCAAACCTTGTTCTAAACGTCTTTCTTTACCAATACGGAGGGAGTATATATATAGCCCCAACTCTGCTACCTTTAGCACTTTTCTAGAGACCTTTATTTAGCTTTAGTTGAAGAATTTTGTTTAATTGTTTCAAAGCATCTTTATCTATTAGTTGACGACTTGACCCTGCTGGCCATGTAGGTTATCCTAGTCAGTCTCTGCAACTGGTATTTGAAGCAGGCTACTTTGAAAAGCTTGACTGAATTCAATGATCCTGTTTCAGAATCGACGGTGTTGATTGCTGGTTCAGGTTGGAGTTGGAGGTGCTGATTTGGCATTTAATTGGATAGCTAGCAAATTAACAAACGGACAATACATGTTCAATCGTAGCCACCATTGCCTGGAGGAAAGTGCAATCGAGCGGTTGACCGGTTCAGCAGTACAGTACTACATGGGACAGTTCACGCAAAAGAAGAAAGGGACAGATCGAACTAAAGATCACTAAAAACATGGTCAACCAATGCAAGCTCATCTTAGGCCTTGTTGAGATCCCAAAAGCAACTCCCAAATTTACTATGCAAAAAGAAGATTCTTCATCATATCAAAATGTCATAACATGCATGGAGTACTAAATGTAGATGAAATCAAAAACTAATTAGTGCTCTGTGATATGAACATTTTGAGCCTAATTAATCAATTTTTGGACAATTTTTCATATATACAAACGAAATGCTACAGTGATGCAATGATTACGAAGTGACATCAAACTCCCAAATTCGACCTCCTAAATTCAACATCTAAACAAGGCCTTAGTAGGTACATCTAACCCGGGCATCCCAAAGGCCCAAATTCGTTTTGTAATTCATACGTCATGCGTTCTATACTACCAGATTTTATATTTGCTCTAATGTGAACAAATTCAGCCAATACATAGAGCAGATCATAAATCACTAAATAAAGAGCAAATGAATTGGTTTCATATCGACTGTTTTACTTATCACGTCATGTATACACATAATAATTGGGAACATGGTAGAGGTATTCGGTTTAATTTCCTAGTCTATCTAGAAAATAAAAGAAAGAAAGAAAGAAAGAAAGAAAGAAAGAAAGAAAGAAAGTCCATGCACGCACGGAGCTACAGACCGAGTAGTCGAGTAGAACAAATTGACTGGTTCAGATGGGTCTACACGGACGTATCTACATGTACATATATGCAGCAGCAGCATTTTCTATGCACGCGCGGAGACCGTTGGATGCAAAAGGCCAAAGCCCAAAGAGACAAGGCAACGCTGGAAGCACTCTGTTCCTTTTTTGGCACAGTTGACCTGCACTTCATCAAGGGGCCTCCTGATCTGAATAGATTCCACGGGCCATACATTACAGAGACGTGTGTACCTTGTGATAGATTGTCAACGTGCTAAACTAAACGGGAGGGCAATGGCGTGTTGGCTGTGGCAGCTGGAAAGAGCTTCAACAGCTAGCAAGGGATCAACAAGACTAATCAAATTAGTTTGGGGAGACTAATATAATCGTGGCATGGTACTCAAGCTGTATAGGTCCTTTCTAATCATGCTTACCACAAGTTCTTGGAACCTCGACCCATTTTTCCAATGGGTTGACTTCAAAGCCAAGTTTGCTCCACATTACAAAGTCTGCTATATCTAGAAGGGAGCCTAGGCCTTGTTTAGATGCAAAGTTTGTACACCTAAACTTTGCAAAACGATATAAATGCGTCACTGTAGCATTTCATTTGTATTTGTGAATAATTATCCAAACATTGATTAATTAGGCTCAAAATATTCGTCTCGTAAAGTATAACAAAACTATACAATTAGTTTTTGATTTCATCTATATTTAGTACTCCATGCATGTGTCGACATTTTAATGTGATGTAAATCTTTTTTTTTGCATAGTCAAATTTGGGGTGAAATTTGGGATCAAGGTCTAATATAAAATGGCCACATGCGTAACGTTACTTCCGAAGTGGCCCCGCGCACTCTCCCATCGTCACAGCGCAGATTAGGCGATTTTTTACACGGGGCCTTTATTACCTTTAGCTTCACTAGATGCAACGCAGGCACATGTTTTTAGAAAACGTAATAAATAGAAATTTGTACCGAATTTATCCTGTGATACCCTAAGGAATTTTTGTGATATACATTTTTGACATCCTTTGAGATTTTTTTAACATATATATCGGAATATAACTTATTTCTAGGGACAAAATAAGCCATTGAATCATTGAACAAATGCTTCAAGCTGAAATGAAGAAATGACTATCCTTCTAGCTTGACCTTCATTGGTTTCTCGGTAGCAAAAATCCTAAAAGTTTCTCAACAATCAACTATGGTTCGATACTTGTATTCCAATTAGCCCATATGGTCACTTACTAGATCCTAATCGATTTTGTTTCTTATTTTTTATATTTATTCCACAAAATACAAATCACTACTAACTAATTTTCTCCTATACATTTTATTTCGATATCAGAACATAAGTGCTCTCAAATGATACAAAAAAATGTACTGAATTTTAGTTACCAGAAAACTTAATCCATACAGTAATTATTTATATTCAATAATTTAACACATGTTTAAAAAGGTCTAGTAAAAAAACTCTATATTCGTACATCAAAGGACTTGGGTCTCATATACAATTGAGGGACAACAAAAAAGTTACATGATTGAATTATTATAAAAAATATTCATGATTCATGTATGCCATCCATGTATACCAACATACACACACATACTATTTAGCAACAATATTTTGTGAATTTGTTTTCTCATTCAACAACATATAAATGGTTAGTAGAACAAGCATAGGTTGAACTACATTTCTTACAAGCCGATCATCACCGGTAATAGAAGACACATATACATTAAAGTTGTTTGGTCATGAGGTAATGCATCAATCAAAAAATACATTGCGAAATACTAAGACATGCTACAATGAATTGAATAACATGGTGTCGCATTGTTGGGTTACGGTCCCTATGCAGATTTTCTTATGTTTACGCTCACACCAATCAAACAATCAATCAATCATACTTGATCTCCACTCTTAATCGAGTCCTTTACTTGTATATCATTATAAAAGTTAGTGGTTACCTATGTGCCACTAAAATGTTCGTAGACACCTGTGTGCCATTGCGTAAACATTCTTTTACCTGTCTATCATTTTGGACGGATAGAGGCCTAATGGAGGCTAACGAAGTTGGAAATAGACAGTTTTGCGTTTCTGCGGGGCCCACTTGTCATCCCTAACCTCCGTCCCTCTCCTCCGTCTCTAACTCCAAAATCCCGAGCCCTCTCTTCCGCCGTCGGCTCGCCGTCCTGCGCCGCTCACCCAACCCCGTATCTCCCGTGCTCGCCGCCTCGCATCACCCACGCGAGCTCGCCCTTGCCGCCGCCAACCCACCTCTTCCCGCTCCTCCTCGACTTTGTCCCGCTTGACCCGCTGCGCCACCTCCACCGCCACCTCCTCACGAGTCTCCCCACGAGCCCACTGGCCGACGTTACACTCTGCGCTTACGCCCATCTCCGCCGCTCCCCACCTCGCCGCACAGCTCCTCCACTCCCTCCTCCGTCGCGGACGCGTCCGCCCCTCCTTCCAGGCCGCCGCCATCTCCACGCTCGCCGCCTCCCTCCTTGACTCCCCGTCCCGCGCGCCCTCCGTCCAAGGTTGTGCGCCACCCGCCCTCTGTCCAAGGCGGGCGCCGTCGTCGTGGAGGCCGCGGTGCCATCTTCACTCGCCGACCACCTCCCGCTCACGCCATCGCTAGACATCGCCGCACGGGCTGCTCCTCCGGATCAACCGCTTCACCTGCGGCGGCCTCGTCATCGCCTCCTCGGTGCACCACCAGGCCGCTCGCCGGCCGCCCCATGCCGAGGACAACGTGCTTGAGTCTACGGTTGGGGACGAGGACAACGTGCTGCTGCCGGACGTGGCGTGCGATAGCTGGCTGCACCTAGAGCTGCACCAGCTGGATTTTGGGTGCGGGAGGCGGGGGGGGGGGGGGGGGGGGGGGCTCGCCGGGATCCTGCCGGCGCATTCGCCACTGGATGGGACGGTGGTGGGGCACTTGCCATAGAGAGATAAGGCCAGGGGTAGAGAAGTCATTTTCCATAAGTGGGTCCATCTGTCAGGGCTAAGTTCTAACAGCGAGCGGACAGAATGGCACACAAGTCAAAGAAAGTTTACGCGATGGCACACAGGTATCTACTAACTTTTTAATGACACACGGGTAATCACTAACTTTTACAATGACATACAGATAAATGACTCCTCTTAATTTTCTCTCCTTCCTCTCTTTCTCTTCTCACCGTGGAGCTCCAGCGGATGGGGTGGGGAAGAGGGGCTTGAGCCCCCGCCTCCATGCCGGGTCCACCCATGGACCTATCTGACTGACCATGGCCCTAATTTGCAGGGTAGTGCAATCATCACTAGATTAGGGTTGGGCAATAATTTTAGGACTACTAAAACAAAAAACTTACAAAAATGGCCCTAATCTCATCGGGTACTGCATACCGCTCATTTGAAGAGCACACTCACTTTTGACAACGCAGCTAAGGTCAGGTACATTGCTACATATTAGTGGTCTCATGGGTCGTCTGATGCAGTGTCACGCTGAAATTTTGCTGATGTGGAGGAGAGAGAGCGAGGTGAGAGAATGAAGTCGTTGCTTCGCGAAACAACTGCCTCATGAGCTAATTTTAGGACTACAGGACAACTCCACCATTGTACGAGTTTTGTTGCCGCGCAACAATTAATATTTTTTTATTTACCCATAATTTAAGAGATTTTATATTACTACGAGACAACTAAAACAACAACCTATTTTACACCAAGCAGCTAGCATATATAGTGTATAGTGTATGCACACTCGGCGTGGATATGGACACGAACAACCGCTCAAACGTAAGCGGCCGGCCAAACAGCGCCCTCATCTCTTAGATCTAAAATTTGCCTCTCAAATTCCATTAGGTAAAAAGAAGATTCACATCACATCAAAATGTCGGCACATACATGTGATACTAAATGTAGATGAAATCAAAAACTAATTACACAGTTTTGTTGTACTTTACGAGACGAACATTTTGAGCCTAATTAATCAATGTTTGGACAATTTTTCACAAATACAAATGAAATGCTACAGTGTCACATTTATTACATACACCAAACTTTGGTCCCAAGTTTGGATCCAAAATTCGGATCTAAACAAGGCCCCGAAGCCTTCAAAGCCTCGTTTAGTTCCCAAACTTTGACCCCCAAATTTACTATGCAAAAAGAAGATTCTCGTCACATCAAAATATCGGCACATGCATGAAGCACTAAATGTAGATGAAATCAAAAACTAATTGCACGGTTTTGTTGTAGTTTACGAGACGAACATTTTGAGCCTAATTAATCAATGTTTGGATAATTATTCATAAATACAAACGAAATGCTACGTAACATTATAGTACCAAAACGTCAACTTTGGCCTCTCCAAATTGGGAACGGCCAAAGCTGAAAGCTCTCTGACGATCTAACCAGTAGGCACCGTACCTTTTTTTTTAGCTCCGTTGACTTTCTCCTCTTCTCTGCTGGAATGATTAGATCTATCAGCTCAGCCACAGGCTCCAGGTACGGACAAGAAGCCATGGTACAGATTGTCAACGGGCTAAGTTGTTTAGTTCCAAAAAGCAACTCTAAAGTTCACTATGTAAAAAAAAGATTTCCATCACATCAAAATGTCATAACATGCATGGAGTACTAAATATAGATGAAATCAAAAACTAATTACACAGTACTCTGCGAGATGAATATTTTAAGTCTAATTAATCAATTTTTGGATAATTTTTCATACATACAAACAAAATGGTACAGTGGTGCAATGATTACGGAGTGACCTCGAACCTCCAAATCCCCATCCCCTGTTCTCCATTGTCTAAACTAAAGACTGAAGAAGAGGATCGGAGGAAGATGGCGTGCGTGTGGGAAGAAGCAAGAGGTCGATCGAGGAAGAAACCCCAAGAACGCTGACCCACAATTAACTAGCTAATTTAAAATCATTATGCATATGCTTTCAAGGCGACGGGGATTGATAGTGGACGACTGGAAATCGTGTACGTACATGTTCTGGGAACCTCGCCACCATTTTCCTAGGGTTGACTTTCGAGCCACAGCCTCTCCCGCGTCCAAAGTCTGGAAAACAGGCCCTATGTAATATTAAAAAAAAGATTGTTGCATCGTTGTTTCCAAAGTGCACCCATCAACTCGCAACGAGGATCCTATTTTATTATATATCAAGGAAAAACAAAGTACGGAGTAAAAGAAAACGAGCATCGCACCACCAGTAGTGGTCGATGTTTCCACGCAGAACCCTGGTGTACCTGAATTTCGAATTGACGAACTTGTTGTGTAAATGAAGAACATACTATTGAACCAGGAACGCTATATGTTAAAGATAAAGCTAATGAGTTTATAGCAAATAAAAGTATACAAAATTTAAATTTTCGGAGGGAAATCTGGATGGTTGTACTATTAAAAGTGTACTAAAAGACCTTGTAAACTTTATAGTCCGGCCGATAAACAGAATAAAACGCGTGCTATGTACACGTCGCTCCCGCACGAATCAGCTGGAAAATATAAAGGTATAGTAAAATCTTTTGAAGGCAAGAAAAGGAAAAGAGAGCGAAACTGCACCGAACTTGTTGATATTTCCGCCACCAAATATTTCTCTTTTTGTCTAAAAAAATTGATAACCACTAGCTAGTTTACTCCCATAATCTGATTTTACTAATTAGAAGTATTAAATATATATTCATTAAAAAATGCATTACATAAGTGAGAGTTGTTTTACTATACAGATCTATTAAACCTAATTAGTCCATGATTAGACAATGTAACGCTACATTAATCAGATGATAATTATGTACTAATTATACGTTAATTAGGTGTGTTAGGTTCGTCTCGCGGAGTAGACATGAATGTATTTAATTAGTTTTATAATTAATTTATATTTAATGCTTCTAATTACTATATATTTGAAAATATAAAGATATAAAATATGTTCCCTCCCACACGAATCAGCTGGAAAATATAAAGATATAAAATCTTTTGCAGGCAAAGAAAGGAAAAGAGAACGAAGCTGCACTGAACTTGTCGATATTTCCGCCACCAAATATTTATCTTTTTGTCTAAGGAAAAAGTTGATAACCACTAGCTAGCACTAGCGGTGGAAATGATATTCCTCAAATGCATCCTAGAATAAGTGGGAAACCCAAGGTGGTACATGAGAAAAGGCCAAGGCTGGTCCCCAGAGTCAGAATAGTCTGGTGCTAGTAATAGTCGGACTAGAGAGGTGTGGAAAAGAAGAACAAAAAAGAAAAAGAAAAAAGAAAAAGATAACCCAAGGCATTGACTTTGCACCCTCCTCCCCTGCTCGTCCGTCGTCTTGGTCCTCCCTCCCCATTTCCACCTATAAAACCCACCCCCACACCACCTGTTCCCACCTCACAATCTCCACAACCCAACAAGAGAAACCACCACCGCCGTCGACCTGCAGCGAGGAGCACCGAGCCAGGCTTCCCCCCTCCTCTCTCTTCCCGTTCCGGCCCCGGCAGGAGGCAGCACAGCAGAGCATCCCCCAAGCCATGGCGGTGGACCTGATGTCCTGCGGCGGCGCCGGCGCGTACGAGCACCTGGCGTTCCAGGAGGCCGCCGCGGCGGGGCTCCGCAGCCTGGAGCTCCTGGTGTCCTCGCTCTCCCCGCGCGCCGCCGGGCGCGCCGAGTCCCCGCCGCTCGGGCAGATCGCCGACCAGGCCGTCTCCCGCTTCCGCCGCGTCATCAACCTGCTCGACCGCACGGGACACGCCCGCTTCCGCCGCGCCCCCGCCGCCTCGACGCCCGCGGAGACGGCAGCGCCGGCGCCCGAGCCCCCTCGCCGCGCGCCGGTCTCGCAGGCGCCGCCGGCCGCGCCTGAGAAGAAGAGCAACCTGACGCTGGACTTCACTAAGCCGTCCCCGCCGGCGGCGGCGACCATGGCGGCGCCGACCGTGTCCGCGACGTCGACGTCGTTCCTGTCGTCCGTGACAGCGGGCGGCGAGGGCAGCGTGTCCAAGGGCTGCAGCCTGGCGGTGTCCTCCGGCAAGCCCCCGCTCCCCAAGCGCAAGCACCCGGCCTGCCCCGCCACCGCCGCCGCCGCACCCGGCGCGCACCACCACCACCACCCCGAGTCCGGCGCCGGCGCGGGGCGGTGCCACTGCTCGCGGAAGCCGAAGCGGAGCCGTCACGGGCTCTCGCGCCGCACGGTGCGGGTGCCCGTGTCCGCCGCGGCGGCGCCGGGGTCCCAGTCCCCGCAGGGCGGCGCGGCGGCGTCGTCGGACATCCCGGCGGACGAGTACTCGTGGCGCAAGTACGGGCAGAAGCCCATCAAGGGGTCCCCCTACCCGCGCGGCTACTACCGGTGCAGCTCCGCCAAGGGGTGCCCCGCGCGGAAGCACGTGGAGCGCGCCGCCGACGACCCCGCCACGCTCGTCGTCACCTACGAGGGCGACCACGGCCACGCGGCCTGAGGATCCCATCCCATCGGATGGTCATGGATTCGTTAGCGCTAGTAGTTAGTAGCATGCTTGTTCGATTTGTTCTTTTTTTCCTTTTTGGATTATTATTAGTGGTAGAGGATCGCGCTAGCTTCTGTAAAGAAATGGATTAATCAAAGAGAGCTTCATCTAATTCCGAGTTCATTTGTCCTCAACTCTTACAAATTAAATCACATGCATACGGAATTTACAAGGAAGAAGAGGATTCATCATCAGGTGAATTTCGGAGGTAAATTCGAAGATGGTTGGTTGGTTGAGGGAGGGAGGTGGGCTTTGGCGAAAGTCAAAGAAATGGGGTGGCGGCATGAATACGCGCTTTAAGGTTGGTGTCGGGCCCACGAGCAAAGCCGGTCAAAAGCGGGCGAGGCGACGAGGGGTTGCTGCTTTCGGGGGACTTTACTACGGCCTCGTTTGTTTGGGATGAATTTGATTAATAATTAAGAGTATTAAATAAAGTCAGTTTATAAAACTAACTTTACAGCCCCGAATTAATTGACGAGACAAATCTAATGAGACATCTGACCGTACAATTAGATGATGGTTACTGTAGCATTGCTGTGACAAATCATGCTAGTTAGATTCGTAGCGTAAAGTTACATTCATCTTTAAAAAGGTTTTACAAATAGACTTAATTTAATACTTCATGAATGCAAGATTTCCTTTAAAAAAAATTTTAGGGTAGTAAAGGGTTGGTCGTACGCATCCAATTCAACAGTTGCTGCTGCTGTCCAAGAGTTGACCACACACACCTCTAGCTCTTGGCCTCTTCTCCATCTCCGTCTCTCTGTGTGCAGCCAGAGCGCGTGAGAACCGAGTAAGGGCGACGCGAGGGCCCACCTGTCGGCAAGCCCATTGGCGGGCGCCTCGGTGCTCTGCTCCCACAGCCTTTTCCACTCGTTGACTTTTAGGTGTTGTATCTAGCCGGCAGGTCCAACTTGACTACTACTACAGGACTAGTGGTGCTGATTCTTGGTTCTCGGAATTATATATATAATCGATGCACAACTCTAGCATGGCAAATTGCCATTGGAAATATATCATAGTTGTCTGTTCTACAAATAAATGAGTTGGATTATCCTAGAATTCATATTTTCCAAACACAGCACCTGGATATTTGAAAAGAGGATCTCCATCTTTAATTATTTGCCAATGATATGCTTGGCAAACTTTTTTCTAAAAGAAAAATATTTGGAATCAGAACACTCCTTAGCTTATTAACCGAAGACATAGTACGTGCTAAAGTAGCC
Organism: Echinochloa phyllopogon; assembly: GCA_033239725.1. Lineage (NCBI taxonomy): Eukaryota > Viridiplantae > Streptophyta > Magnoliopsida > Poales > Poaceae > Echinochloa > Echinochloa phyllopogon. Next base: position 11,397,736 of record BTCW01000015.1, on the reverse strand, counting down.
AAAATAAATATATACTAATAATAATAGATTAATTAGATTTAATAGATTCGTCTCGCGTATCTAGGGTAGTATTTCTTTGCAGGATATATTTATTCTTCCTGATAGCCCTACCCATACGCCTTCGTTATTAACCACCACTTGTTGGAATTTAATGACGAGGAAAAGCACCTGCGCGCTGTTATGGTGCGCCCTCGCGTGTAACCATACATAGTACATATGCATGCTGCTTTCACCCGAAGCTAACTCACTTTTCCACTACTCGCTGTTCTTTTCGAGTCTTCGGGTGGTGGAGATCAAAGCTCGACAAGTTGCGAATTTTCGGTATATTTAGGTCGATGCGATGCAATAATCCCAAGTCTAACCCACATGCAATGCAATCCTCTCGATCGAGCGGTCCGGTCAACAAATATGATATTGGTTAATTTGGATCACACATATATATCGACTCGGCAATATTATACTAGTAGTACTATAGAAAGAGAAAAAAAAGGCCACGAGCGTATTGGCTTGGATCGACAAAGGAAACTACGTGCTACGTATTATTTGTTTGTTTGTTTTTTAACACTAATCTACAAACTGCGACATGATAATAATCGCAATCGGATCGAGTTCCATCATGCTTTCACACGGCAGTGGGGGTGTTAGTGGTGGTGGTGGGGTGCTGACTTTTTGCTTTGAATATTTTGATCGAGGCGGGCTTAGCTTACTCCAAGCACAAGCAAAGCATCTCTAAGGTCAGTCCCAACCCTCCCTGTAGGATGGTTTCTATAGCATTAATTAGGCTGCCACATAGAACTTTTTGCTTGTGTGGCACTGTATTAAATAAGAGAGAGTGGAAAGAGGAAGAAACTGGGTCTCATGCAAGACCCAGTGTCGACACGAGAACCTATGCATAAGACACTACCAAAGTTTGCATTGTGAGAGGATAGTGCCTTCATGATAGAAAAAGAACAAGTATGATTGGTAGAGAGAAAAGATGATGAATTTATTAATGATCCATCCTAAGAAATCATGGGTTGGAGAATGTAGTGTCTAAGGTGATGTCTTGCTAACATGACAGTATGAACACTACCCATAGACATGATGGGTTGGGAATGGCCTAAGAGCGCTTAGACTTTTTGGCTGGTCGTCTTCCGAGTTAAGCTTAAGCTAGTACTTCTCCTGTGCATGCATTAGACTCTGACTTTTGGCGCCAGAAAACAACGTGGTACATCGGCGTCCTAAGGGCATGTACAGCCCTTAGACAGCAAGCCGTCTGTAGAATTTCATACAGCCCATAGACAGGGAGGCTGTCTGTAAGCTATTTAATGCTTTGCATGGAGTTTAGATCAACTACAAATGCATTTGTGTATACCATTGTATGGCTCTTTGATTGAATAATATGAAGCAAGTTGCTGTATTCAAATTGACAAAACTAACATTTCAGTAAATTAATCATGCCAGCCACCATGCAGGTTGCACAACTAATCTTCAAACTTCAGCTAAACCATGACACAAGTGCAGTATATCAAGGTTCAGACACAAGTACAGTACATGACATAACTGAATGAATGCCAAAAGGAAAATGTAACATCACTAAAAGCACCATGAAAGGTCTGATATCCTTCAAACCCCAAGTAACAGACTAACCATATAAACTTAATGGGTCCAGAATGGCATCTGGTTTCATGCTATAGAAAAGAAGTGCATCTCCCATCTTTAGTTTGACAGAAAGACCTCTTCTTGCACATTCTGAAAGCTCATTGTACCATGGTAAAGAACTGCTGTTCACATTTGCATCAGGGAAAATAGTCTCACCCCCTTCTTCAACATCTGATCTGTACCCATTGAAAAACAATATATATGAATATGCTACATACTCGATTATCATCACTATGACATAATGAATTTATATGTTTATACATACAGATACATCAGAAGAGTAGCCATCCTCTGACCACCATTCTTGGTGTTGAACTCATCAAGAAAATAATCAAAGTGAGGCTCATACTTCTGGCCAACTTCATAATGCAGCACTTGGAGTCCCTCGCCGTGTTCTGAAAGCCAGCATGAATTAACATGATTCGATAGCACAATATTTCATTTCAGAGGATTAAAAACAGCACAAGTTTGGGAGATCTAGACTCTGCATGTCATCATCCAACGCGGTAAATTAATACCAACAAGCTGACAAAACCAGTTAGCATTTCTAAGTGTACGCTAAATGCACTGTTCATGAAGAATATAGCCATACATATATCATAAAAATTACACAAAAACAGGTATGAAGGTGTGCTATGCGGCCGCCAATGTGAGTGACAGTTCTACGCACCCAACAGAGCTTACTTTACCATTTTTAAGATCACAGAGTTTGTTCTTGAGAAAAATATAACCATGCACTAAATACCAGAAAAACCACATACCTACAGGTATGAAGGTGTAATCTGCTATCCTCTTTTCGATTGTTCGAATAACCTTGTCTCTTCCTCTTTGAAGAAACATGCCTGAACTTGTGCGCACCCTGCTGTCCTTGCTTTTACCAGCGGTGCTATCGACAACTGTTGATTTTACCATGTGAGGCTTGGCCAATCCAATTAGGTACTCGCACTCTTCCTTGGACTAATGAACAGAACAGACTATCAGAAATCGTCATAGTCAACGATCATCGAAATCGGGTCACGAATGAACTAAAAAGTTAATGGGCAAAAAAGAAGCAGAGCTAACAAAAACTAGCTATAAAATGGGCAATTTTAATAGAGAGAACAGCTGAGATAATTCTCCTTAGTACGTACTTCTGGAAAACTACATGAATGACGAGATTAAAAAAATAAAGAATGCCGTACGGCGGGTGAGTTCATCCTCAAACCCATTGGCGTGCCATTATATTCCCAGATCCAATTATAGTAGTACCAGCCAACACTATTGATCGATTCAGAATATGTAGTTAATACTAGTGAATGAATGAATAGTGAATGCTCACCCCAGGTCGCGGCGGAGGCGTGGGCGTGGGCGCGTGGGGCGGGCGTCGGCAGACTCGGTCTGCCCTCCCCCGGCGCCGGTGGCGGCGTTCGGCGCGGAGACGGGGAGCGAGAAGACGCCGAAGGCGATGAGCGCGAGGAGGAAGGCGGAGACGAGGAGCAGGGCGGTGAGCACGACGGCGTACGGCGAGGCGCGGGTGGGGAAGACGCGCGGCGGGGAGGGGGTGGAGCGCGGGAAGGGGATTTGGCGGGGAGGAAGCGGAGCGCAGGAGGAAGGGGCAGATTTGGCGGGGAGGGTCGGAGCGCGGGATCCCGCCGGCGACGCCTCTGGAGACAGGCGTGATACAACCCGACGTCGCGGCGTCGATTGAGCGTCGGGGAACGGGACAACCCGTCGCTCGGTCTAGCGACGCACGGCTCGTCGCTGCGGACGTGCGGGGGGATTTTCACAAAACTGCCGGTCTAGCGACGTGGCCAGGCGACGGGCTGTACATGCCCTAACACATCCGTCTGAAACCAGATTAATTGTACGTAATAGAATTGAATTCTTCTTCTTTCCTCGAGAGAATATATATATATATAATATAGTACTATACTCTACCCTGGGTATGGAATAGCTATTCCGTACCCGACCCGTCAGACCGAGCCGAGTAGCCGACCCATCTCTCTTCCACGCCCCCTCCGCGTCCGGTTTTCCGCGGTTTTGTTTTTTCAGCTTTTATTTTTCTTTATCCATTTAATACACCGTATATCCGAATAAACATGGATCGTGGGATTGGACAGAAAATGACGGTTCCTCGCTTCCTCATTCTGTCGCACAGCTATTTCGTTCGGCTCGGGAGGCGGCGAATCCCAGAAACCGGCCGGCGGCCGGCGGCCGCCGCCCGCTGCCCCCCTCCCCCCTCCTCTACTGACCTCTCACCTCACGCCTCTGCTCCGGCTCCCGCGGTCCCGGCCTCCCCTGCGCCCTCCTGCAACGGAGACAGCAGCGAGGTGGGCCCTACTGCTCTCCTGCTCGACTAGCCGTCGACGGCGGCGAGGTGCCGAGGTGCACCCTGCCGCCTTCCTGCCGGATCCGTTCTCCTACAGTGAGGCGCGGCGCCCCATCCGTCCTCCGACGGCGAGCTGCCACCACCTCCATGTGCTGCAAGCCGCAGCAGGGGCGCAGTGGAACATTGGTCATTGTCGCGACGTCGCCAAATACTCTGTGATTGCTTCCGTCAGCGCTGTCGCCGCAGCCGAAGACAACGGCCAAGCCATGAACTAGACCACTTCATGGCTAGTGAGGATACTGTGCGACTGCATCTTACGATGTTGTATATAGTGGTTCAGATTTCAGAAATTCGTTTCTTATCCAATTTCCAGTTTCAATTTTGTTCTAACTATTCAATTTTCATCTCCTCCAGCGTGCAGTTTGGAGACCGGTCGACATGCAGTACCAGACTTCCACCAGTTCCGATGGCGAGTACAAGTTCCTCAGCTCGGGTGGGGTCAGCGGCGAGCAATTCTGCTTCTGGATGAAAGCTACTTGACGGCGGCCGCGGCAGCATGGTCATGGAACCCGATGCCTCCGCAGCTAATTCTCTGGAATAGAGTCCGGCGTCTCTCCTGGTGCACGGATTAGCACCTGCTCGTCCAAGAGAGCACATCTACCATGCCTGTGATGTGTTTGAGAAAATGCACAGGAGGGAGTCCTATGATATTTTGGCAAAAGGCTTTGCTGTTTCGTTCCCTTCAGGTGTGATATTTTTCCCCGTAATAATCAGAAGTCAGTTTGAATTGTTGATTGAGTTTAGACAAAGACATGGTTCACCATTTTAATCAATTTCCAAGGTCACTTGTTTTATCCTTAAGAATTCTTTTTGTCAGTATAAAATTGGCCAGTAATTGGACTTATTGCCCTTATGTGTTGGCTAGTGAAGGAGGATTTGTTCACAAACCAACACATAATAATGGGCTAGTGAAGATAATAAGGACAAGTTTTTTTTATATTTATGGAATGGAGGATTTCTTGACTGTCTTCTCATAACGAGCAGAAGCACTCCCTATGTGCTAATTATAGCTCTTTCCTTTGCTACTGTTTATTAAATTAAACATATAGCTGAGCTGTAAACGACTCGGATACGGTTATGATGAGTCCTCCACGTATGAGCCGAGATTTCTAATCAATTCACTATAGATAGTTTTCAGATGGTTGTGGCAACCGATATTTCTAATTAAGTGGCTGCTGTTTGAATCCCTGATGTGGTGAGTTTGTGTCTCTGCAGGGATGTTGCGTGATCAATCCTGCTGCGAAAACACCCATCCCCAACTGGTGAGGTAGTGGTGACGACCAGATGCAAGACAACCTGGGGTGATGCAGGATCAAGCCCCCAGTAGAGAGGACAAGTTCAGCCACTATTTCCTGGCGCTTTGTCCCTTTGTTCTTTCTTCTATTGTCAACTAGCATCATTCTGTTTTGTGTGAAACTCCACTGGTGCATGTGTTCGGGAGTTTTTTTTTCTTATTTGGCTGATTCATTCCTGATTCCAATTTGTGTTGGTCATTGTAGATCAGAGGATGTGTACAGGTCGAGCAAAGTGATGTTGAGAAAGGTCGAGCACACCAGACTCTGAGGATGCATAGAGGCGTGAACAGAGTGGCCCTAGAGAGGTGGAGTGCCTGTTTAGTCGCCGGCCTCATTCCAATCTGCTTTGTTCAACCAGAGTAGATCGCGCGGTGTACACAGTTTCAGCCATGGCGGCCCAGCATCTTGCTTCCCCAACCTGCATCACTCATCGGCTTCCTTGAACGGAGCTCCAGGTTAGTCCCATTTGCGTGCCCCATCCCTAATCAAGTTTACATATTCATTATTTTCCCGTGCAAAATATCTGACCGGCAACATCTCCTCTCTATATATGGATGAATCCATCGTTCCGCTTCGAGAGCAGCGGCTAAAGTTGCTTCGATGGTTGATGCAAGCGAACCCTGAAGACAAGCAGCTAGGCTGCTAGCATGGATCTGTTGTGCACCTTCCCAAATATAACTGCAGTTCTCTTCTCTCATTATCACGGGGATCAGCAACGGGAGCAAAATGAGATGAGTATGTATGCAAATGTAATCTCTTTCCTGAATTTCTTTCATTTCTTTCTGAGATGCACCATTGATGTTGATACTTCCCCCGGACAAGGATATTCGTGACTCTATTAACTAATATAAAACTTACTATATTGGAATTGCTGATTTTCTTTTCCAGATTCTGTTGTATTTAGAAGCTAGACTTACCCTTAGCCTTTCAGAAAATGTCATCAGTCTTGTGTATAGTTTTAATTCATGTCAATTTAATCACAAGCTGTATTGACTTTTTGTGATATATATATGATCGATCGTTTCATTACAGTTTTTTACTAACATGAGCAAGATCCATATGAAGTTCTGTGTTCATAGTGTTTTCGCAGCCATCATGCTATTCTAGTGCTTCCTTGTGTACAGTTGATTTATTCTGTGTTCACGTCAGTTACTAAGATCAGGATATTTCAGTGCAAATAAAGGATGTCTGTATAGTTCTCTAGCTTTTTTATGATGTGATCCATATGAAGTGCTTGCAGTTGGAAATGTTTTTGGCTGAACACATGAGCATTATGAAGTATTTTTGGCATGTCATTAGCCATTGCTAATTCCCGTGTGTGCGGATCCGAGACCCTTTCTTTCAGAGCATCTTTGGTTAGCCACCACGGGTGACTGACTAACTAGAAGGCCATTATTGCTGCTGTTACTTAATATTAAATTAGTAAATAGGTGTCTTGATAACTGCTTGATCAAATTGGAATATATGTATCTTCTTCAGATTTGAGTGCATTAGTAATTATACTATGCTAACAATCAATTGCTATGTACATTCATTTGCTATGTGAGTCGTCATATCCACATTTCATCTTTGTTTTTTCAAAATACCGAAGTTTGATTGTTGTTTGCATTAAACACCTGATTTCTATATTCTCAGTTTTATCTCCCTCGCTTGTGCACAGTATGAGGAGACAAGGAGCATATTCTGTTGCGCATCCTTCAATGCAGAACATTACGTGCTCATGGTGCTCCTTGTGAAGCTCAGCTGTAGGCATGAGAGTTGAGCTCTTATCTATTATTAATTGGTAACTTTGTGAATTGTTGATAGTTCATTAGACAAAGGCATGCTTAACTTGTCAATTGATTTATACATTCAGTGATTATATGTTATACAATCCTATTACCAGTAGAAAATTTGTACATTAATTGGTTTATTGTCCTTACGTCCAGTGATTTACAAATTCATTGTTGGCTAGTGAAGAAGGATCTTTTAGGACTGTCCGGATTCTAGTAAATCTTCTTTTGAATCCATTCTTTATGTGCCATTTGAAGCGTTGATATTTCAGATTTTAGGTTACTGATTTTTACACTTTATGGCATGCTTAGTACAACTATTGGAGGTCCTGGATTTAATTCTCTAAATGAAGCTCTGACAGTAGCTAATAAGGCTTCCATATATGGGCTGTTTCTTATGCATTTAGCACATAGTGAATAGTGTGCCAGATTAATTCATAATTCTTTGCATATCTGGAAATGTTTACTCATTTTTTGTTAACCAAAATACTGAAAATTGCCGTCGAGTATCTAAAAATTCTAACAAAAAATCTACGTGTCATTTATTTTCTCATTACAATTACTCCATATGCAAGCATTTCAACTGTTTTTTGCTTGGTTTTCTCCCTTACATGGCAAACTGATCTATTCCATAACTAACTATTGTTTCATTGGTGCAATTAGCTGATGCATAAAAATAAAAGTTTCTGAATTTCAGAGTTTCTTGTCGATTTGTGCATCAATTTGTTGATTCACGGAGGAATGTAGTGAATTTCTGGTTCATTTTGTGTGGGATGGAGCTTTCTTGTCTTTCCAAATATTCTGAAACTCTAGACTTTACAAAACTGTTGGTTCATTATCCTAAAAGTTTCTCCGTTCAAAATGCCTCGTTTCATCTGAAAATCTGTTACATGACCTAACATTTTGGGCCATTTTCTTATATAAAGACATGATATCTGTTTATCACTATTTGTCCTGACAGGTAAGGATTCCCAAAGATATGGACAACAAATTGAGGAATGCAGTATACCCTGTCAAAACAAAAGTGCAATTTTATCATGTAATATTCCTTGGATGTGATTATGCTTTGTGGTGTTGGGGTCAACACAGATGCTTAGAACTGTTGCACGAAGAAATTCTGGCCTCGCAGCAGCGAGAAAACTACAAGCCATCCATGGTTCTACACAGTGCAGCCTTTGCCAAACGCCCAATTCTGGTTCTTTTTATTGTACGATCACTAGGTGATCTAGTGATCCAATTGTTGTACCATTCTAATGTTGGTGACTGAATTCATTTTGTTGAAAATAAATAGCTGGTAGCTCAGCTTTTGGAAATCCAGCTACTTCTACATTATGCCTTTGTTTACCCTTGTTTGCAAAGATCGAATGCAAATTGTGAATTGTGATATCTGATCAAATGCAATGAAGATGGATGCATCCAAGCATCACACGTGCACATGTCCACGTGATAGAGATGAAAACAACCCGGCAAACTTGCACAGTTGGTACAGCTCCCAGCAACGCGTGCAAAAATAAAAAATCCAACCCAGACGGAGCTGGTGGATCCGCCGGGGAAAAAACGCAAACCTGGCATATTCGGTACAGGTCCTAGCAACGCGTGCAAAAAAAAGCAACCCATACTCTCCCAACCGCCGAAAGAAAAACAACCGGAAAAAAAACCAGGTGGAGGAACCTGTACCACCGAAACAAAAAAACCAGCGAGGGGACTGGCCAGTTGTCTTGTCTCGCTCGCGGGCGCGCGTGGGTCGGACGGGGTCGGGTGGGCTCGGGTACAGAATAGCTATTCTGTACCCAGGGTATGAATTAGCGGAGTCATATATATATATATATATATATATATATATATATATATATATATATATATATATATATAGTTGAAGAATCTGACTGATGACTAGCAAACTGAATCAAACTGCCGCGCCCATCACACGTGCGCGCGAAAAGCAGCAAGCGAACAAGTGCCATCGGTCAATGGTTTGCAAATTAAAGTCCAGTGGACAAGAATATATATATATATATGCTTTGAACGAGGTTCATACATACAAGTGTTTCAGCCCAGTTCACTCGTTTTTCCGATCGAGACAAGAGCTAACGTCAACCTTTGCCTCTCGGTTCGTTGTTCCAAACTGCTGGTATGTACTTAATTACGTGGTAGCACTAGCTACCAGTACAGTGGCAAGTTTTTGCACGCCAAACTCAAAGATAGTCTACCCTAGCCGGCCCGTCTCTCTGCACGACCAGCAGCAGTCGATCACCAGTTTTGTTTGAACGCATCGTCGTCGATCAGTGATGGAGGTTGTCGCACGCAGAGGTCAACTTGGTAGATGAATACGTACGTACGCATGCAACTGCCAACCGAACCGAACAGCAGGAGTAGTGAGCTTCAACTTTCAGCAGCGGAGTGGATGGGCCTGTGATGCCGCAGGATCGGACGACTTGAATGAATGGAGCTAGACGACGATGACGACGACCAGATGACCAAGCAGAGCAGGGTAGGGCAGGGCAGCTGCTGTTGTAGGCTGTGTATGATTTTAATGGCGTGGAAGGAAGGCCGGCCGGCAGTAATGGCGGCGGACTGACCGCCGGAGACTACGCAGGCGGTGGGTAGTTGGGCGTTGACGACGACGGCGACAGCGGGCGCGCCGTGGGTATCATTCATTGATGATGGCAGCGGGAATGGCGATGAGGAAGTCTGACGGAGGGTCTTGGCCGGGGATGGGCTTGTACATTGTACGCATGCGCACTTCGTCGTCGCTATCGCTCTCCAGGACTTGTTTAGTTTCTAAGGCCTCGTCTAGTTCCCAACTTTAGTAGGTTAAAGTTGAAACTTTATCATAAATATGTAAATGTACCATTTCGTTTGTATTTGTGAATAACTGTCCAAGCATTAATTAATTAGGCTCAAAATATTCGTCTTGTAAAGTACAACAAAACTGTGTAATTAGTTTTTGATTTCATCTACATTTAGTTCTTGCCGATATTTTGATGTGATGGGAATCTTCTTTTTGTATAGTGGAATTTGGGAACTAAACAACTAAAGTTAGGACACCCAAACTTTAGAAAGTGTCATAAATGCGCCATGTAACATTTCATTTATATTTGTAAATAATTGTCCAAACATTGATTAATTAGGCTTAAAATGTTCGTCTCGCAAAGTACAATAAAACTGTGTAATTAGTTTTAATTTTATCTACATTTAATACTCCATACATGTGCCGGTATTTTGATGTGATGGGAATCTTTTTTTGCATAGTGGAATTTGGGGTAGAATTTAGGAATGCATAGTGGAATTTGGGGTAGAATTTGATTCCTATCACATCAAAATGTCGGCATATGTATAGAGTACTAAATGTAGATAGGATAAAAAAACTAATTGCATAATTTTGTTGTACTTTATGAGACGAATATTTTGAGCCTAATTAATCAATGTTTGAACAATTATTCACAAATACAAACGAAATGTTACAGTGTCGTATTTATGGCGTTTTTCAAAGTTTAGGTGTCCAAACTTTGGAACTGAACAAGGCTTGAGCCTTGTTTAGTTTCTGAATTTGGGAGTCAAATTTGAGTCTTTTGGAGTGCGTGCGATACTGTAGCATTTCGTTTGTATGTGTGAAAAATTGTCTAAAAATTGATTAATTAGGGTCAAAATGTTCGTCTCGTAGAGTACAACAAAACTGTGTAATTAGTTTTTGATTTCATCTATATTTAGTACTCCATACATGTTATGACATTTTGATGTGATGAGAATCTTCTTTTTGCATAGTGAACTTTGGGGTGGAATTTGGGATCTAAACGCGTTGGATGTTTTCTTTTTCATCCTGTGTGGAAAAACAAAAGTCATCCACTCATCTCAGGGTAGTTGTGAACAGTCATTTGACCCACCACAATGGCATTAATTAGACGTTTCTAAAATGAAAGACAGTAACAAAAACAAGGCCTGTTTAGATCTCAAATTCCACCCATAAAGTTAACTATGCAAAAAGAAGATTCCCATCACATCAAAATGTCATAGCATGCATGGAGTACTAAATGTAGATAAAATCCAAAACTAATTGCACAGTTTTTTTACTCTAAGAGACGAACATTTTAAGCCTAATTAATCAATTTTTGGACAATTTTTCACAAATACAAACGAAATGCTACAGTGACGCACGCACTCTAAAGACCTAAATTTGACTTCCAATTTCTGAAACTAAACAAGGCCCAAGTCAGCAGAACTGCAGAAGGTAAGCCTTACCGTAGGTTTAGTCCTCCGTTGTGGAAGCATACCCTCATCTCGCGCCAACAGTTTAGGACCTTCATTGTGACTGACCATACCTCATCATAACTGATGGTGTTTTCCCCTGTTCAGTCTCTTCTATTTTGACACCACTTATCAATAAAAAAAACAATAGAACCCCAGTCTTTTTAGGTTCTTTTTGCTTAATAAACTCAATGAACATGACTTGATAGGTCCTGCTTGAAACAACGTCACGAGAAACGCTTCTTAGATAAGCTGTATAAATATAGAAAATAGCGCTTATTTGAGAAACGAGTCTGAATCAGCTTCTGCGTTTTAGTATAAATGGGGACGGTGAGGAGAAGCGTGGCCAAAAAAGCTGTAAAAAACGTGCCGTTTGGCTTCTAGTTTCAGTTTATTTTGGCCATAAGCTGAAGTTAAGCTGTACAACGGGGAGTCGGTTCTCGAATACGGCATGCTGCTTTCTTCCTATACTTCACTGTTTGCTGGTTGGGTAATCCTACAAGATCCAGCCTTTTGAGCCCTGCAAAGGTTCCTGGGTAGAAAAACAATTCACTACCAGAGAACCTCACATCCGCCCCCTCATAGGCCGCGACACATTTTGGACCCGGTGCTAAGGGTGCATCAGCACCGGGTCCAACGGCTATGAGCGGGGGCGGTGCGCAGGGATGGCAGGCTGAGCACATTAGCACCGGGTCTTGCGACGATCCGGTGCTAATGTGCTCACATTCGCACCGGTTGTAGCCAGCAACCGGTGCTAATGTGCCCAAGGCCCTTTAACACCGGTTGCTGGCTGCAACCGGTGCCAATGTGAGAGCAGCTAATGTGCTCGTATATAATACCTTCCCTCCCCTCGCCCGAGCCAGCATCAACACTTGGAGCTGTGTTCATGTTGTGCTCGGGACAGGGGAGGTGCTGCCAATTTTTTTTTTCAAAATTTGTGAAGATTTCACTCATCCAAGGGGCACTATAAGGTACATTCTTTCATTCTCTTATGTTTTTTATTAGCTTGTATTGTTTATATGCTTTAGAAATAGAGAAATTTGTGAATCAAAATGGAAAGAGAGCTTGTGTTCATGGTGGAGAGAGGTGTTGTGTTCATGGTGGAGAGAGAGCTTGTGTTCATGGTGGAGAGAGAGCTTGTGTTCATAGTGGACAGTGAGAGCTTATGTATTGTATTTATTAGTTATTTATTTAAAGTTAGAATAATTAATTATTTTTTAATGGAAGTATATTTGATTTTAGAAAATGAATAAATTAATTAGTTTAGAAATGTGTTTAGTTTGTATTGTCTTATGTATTAACTTTGTAATCTATTATATGTTAAATTTATATTTAGTTATATATTAAATTTGTATTGTCTTATATATTACCTTTGTATTATATTATATATTAAATTATACAAATAATTGTTATTGGTTACTAATGCAGATGAATAGGCAATGGATGTACGGGGACAATCACGATACGGCGTTTTGTGATGGCCTGAAGGGGTTTCTCGATGTCGCCGAGGCCAACAGGACGCCGTCAGGTTTCATGTTCTGCCCATGCACTAATTGTCGAAATATACAATCGTACAAACAAAGAGGAGCTCTTCAGGTGCATTTGATGAGGCACAATTCCATGAGCAATTATTCTGTTTGGACGAAGCATGGTGAAAGAGGAATTCTAATGGATGAAGATGAAGAAGACGAAGTGGATAACGACATTCCGGTATTGGCTGAATACTACAGGTCTTTGCAGATGCTGCAGTGGGTGATGCCGATCATGAAGATGCTGCTCAGGAAGATGATGCTCAGGAAGATGACCCTAATGATGGACTTGGGCAAATGTTGCGTGATGCTGAGAAAGACTTGGGCAATGATAAGGAACTGAAAACGATACAACGCATGTTGCGGGACCACAAAACTGACTTGTACCCAGATTGCAAAGAGGGGCTTACGAAGTTGGGTAGTACACTTGAATTTCTGCAGTGGAAGGTAGCAAATGGCGTTACCGATAAGGGTTTCAATGAGCTACTGAAACTCGTAAAGAAGATTCTGCCCAAGGGTAACGAATTGTCATCGGCAACGTATGAAGCAAAACGGGTTGTTTGCCCTCTCGGTTTGGTGGTGCAGAAGATACATGTGTGTCCAAATGACTGTATCCTCTATCGCGGACAATACGAACACTTGGATTGTTGTCAAGTTTGCAGTTGCGCACGATACAAGATAACGCGGGATGACCCTGGTGAGGTTGTGGGGGAGCGTTGTAAGAAAAAAATTGCTGCGAAGGTGATGTGATATTTTCTTCTGATATCCCGTCTGAAGCGTTTGTTCAGGAACAAAGAGCATGCCAAACTAATGCGATGACACACAGAAGAACGTAAGCAGGATGGAATGTTGAGACACCCCGCTGATGGATCCCAGTGGAGGAACATCGACAGAGCATTCCCAGAGTTTGATGCTGATGCGAGGAATGTGAGGCTTGGTTTAAGTACTGATGGAATGAACCCTTTTGGTGAAATGAGCAGTAGTCATAGCACTTGGCCTGTGACTTTATGTATCTACAACCTACCCCCTTGGCTCTGCATGAAGCGAAAGTTCATTACGATGCCAATGCTTATTCAAGGGCCAAAACAACCTGACAACGACATTGATGTCTACCTAAGACCATTGGTTGATGAACTTTTGCAGCTATGGAAGGAAGAAGGTGTTAGCATGTGGGATGAGGACAAGCAGGAGCAGTTTGACATTCGAGCACTGCTTTTCATAAACATCAATGACTGGCCTGCACTAAGTAACCTATCAGGACAATCAAACAAAGGATATAAAGCATGCACTCACTGTTTAGAGGAAACCGAAAGCATGTATTTGAAACATTGTAGGAAGGTTGTTTACATGGGTCATCGTCAATTTCTTCCTACGAAGCATGAGCTACGAAAGAAATGTCCGCATTTTGGTGGGAATGCGGACCACCGTACAAAGCCAAGACACCGGAGTGGACAAGATGTATTTGATATGTTAAAGGACCTACAAGTGGTGTTTGGAAAGGGAGACGGAAGCCACCCTGTTCCGACTGGCGAGGATGGTCGTGCCGCGATGTGGAAGAAAAAGTCTATCTTTTGGGAGCTACCTTATTGGCAATATTTAGAGGTCCGTAACACAATTGATGTGATGCATCTGACGAAGAATATTTGCGTGAACTTGATAAGCTTCCTGGGTACTTATGGGAAGCCAAAAGATACACTGGAAGCACGACAAGAGCTGAAACGATTGAAACAACGGAATGATCTACATCCAGAAAAGAGAGACAACAGACGCCAGTACTTGCGTCCTGCCAGCTTCACTCTCAGCAAAGAAGAGAAGGCAAGCATGTTTGAATGCTTGAACAGTATCAAGGTTCCATCGGGCTACTCCTCCAATATTAAGGGAATAATAAATATGAAAGATAACAAGTTCACAAACCTCAAGTCTCACGACTGTCATGTGTTGATGACACAGTTGCTTCCCGTCATACTCAGGGGTGTGCTACCCGTTAATGTGCGGAAAGCCATTGTGAAGCTATGTGCATTCCTCAATGCAATTTCTCAGAAGGTGATCAATCCAGACCATTTAGTTCAGCTACAGAACGACGTGGTAATAGGAAGTACACATGCCGGTAATAGGAAGTACACCCATAGAATGGGTTCAGGAGGTTATAAAGGGAGCATTGAGAAATGGGGGAAGATGGAAGAATCTCTATTTGCTAGAGGCATTCGTCCAGCGACACATGACTGGCCCACATAATCCAAGCATTGGTACTATGGTCATGGAGGCCCCCTCAGTCCGATCGACGGCTCTTTAGTTTTTGGCGAGGACTTGCGAGAACTAGCTCAACGTCTCATCAATATCCTTAAGGCATCTGAGAGGGGAGAATTTGTTCCTGATAGAGACAGAGATGAGCTAACCTATGCCTTAGGAAGCAAGGAGCATCCTGGACGTACGCGCGGCGTAGGCATAGTACCATGGAAGAAAGGTTTCAAAGAGGACACCGCCTCCTATAGGAGCCATTCGAGGAAGAAGGCGGAATATGAGCAGGGGGTGAGGGACCTAGAGGAAACGGTAGCCGCCCAGGGCTCAAAGATACAGAAAATGGAGGTAGAGACGGAGCGGCGAATGAAGTTAGCATGGCTGCAGATACAAGCCACAGGAACCGCCAGCACAGAGCATGTACCTCTCCAAGATCCTAATGCGGCCCTTCTTAGCCCTTCACAACATCGAAGCAGTCACACTTCCACAGAGCATGTACAGGGTCAAGAAGACATTCCCGCACCTCAGTCTGAACCGGTTCGTTACCCCGTGGATGAAATAACTCAACGGACCACGTGTGAGCTTGTCGTGAGGCAGAAGAACATATCCGTGGTGGTACGTATGCGACATTAGTTTGTATATTTCGTAAATATCATCATAAATATTATTCATTTACTAACTTCCTTTCTACTTATTTTATTAGGTCGTATATGGTATGACCAAACCAGTGGAACCAGGTCAAAGATGGCATTGCATGGAGATTCCACATGGTTACGTACCCGTTGAGGTGGAGCAAGTCGTTGACCAGTGGAATGACTTGGAACTTGACATCGTCGGAGGTGACGGAGAAACAAAACTCGGGGAGTGTTCTCACAGGATCATTCTATGGAGCAAGCGAGACATCGCCATACCTGGTAGCACCAAGTCTCCTTCAGATCCCCCGTCTCCAAGAGGTCTACCGAATCACGATTCTCTGGGAGCTCATGACGCAAACCCGTCTCCGTCTCCGTCTCCTCCACGGCGGAAGTCTCCGTCTCCACCGCGGCAGAAGCCTGAACCAAAGAAGCGCTCTAAACTGGCTAGCTTGGCCCCTCCACCACAGAAGAAGCCACGGAAGGTCAAAGAGAAGCCTGCACCACCGAAAAAAGCTTACGACCTGACTCAAGAAGAGCTCGATGCCTCTGTTAAAGAAGACGTAAAGAGGCAACTTTTCACGAGAAAACAACCAGAGCCGAAGATTGACCCCGCCACGGCAAAATCCTTCCTCCAAAATTTGACTAGGGGACAACAGAAGTTGGCACAGGTATCAGACTATGACCGCTCATTACTGAAATCTCAAGGGAAGAGGAAGGCGGTGGCATCCAAACCTGTTGCTCAGCTCGGCAACCAACCTTAGGAGTCGTTGCCTCAGTTGGCAATGACAAATGGCCGAGACAGGACTCTCGAGAGAGGAAATCACGGGAGAAAAAGAAATCCCTGTGAGCACATCGTTCAGGTGGCCATTTAAGCTTGGCCAGCCTTTGGTCGGTCTAGAAATGGAGAGCACGCTACAAAAAAGATGCGTCATTTCCATCAGTGGTATCTGGAACAATCAAGAAGCAAAAGGCGCATGTTTGGAGTTCGCGTAAAGGACCAAGATTTTTTCAATGGCGAGGAAACCCTCTGGTTGGAGTTTAAGGATATATATGAGGTGTACCACAAAGACACCATGGACGTGTCTTTGGTCGCCTGTTGGGTATTGTAAGTGCTTTGTTCTCATTTACATTTGACACTTGAAAAAAAACTTTAATCTTTGCTGACGCGCCCTTTATTGCTTAACAATGCAGAATGGAGATTCAAAGATGTCGGAGGGAAGGAATATTTGACATTGGTTACATGGACCCGACAAGGATAAGTGACAAAATGATTTTGATCAATCCAGAGGAGACATATCAAAATTTATACAAGTATCTCCAAAAACAAAATTATTGCGACTCCATACTATTGCCGTACAACTTCGGGTGAGTACCTATACATGTATCTACTTATAGTGCCTATACAAAATTTTATGGACTCCATACTATTGCCGTTCAATTTTATTTCTCATTATAATGTCTACATGTATACAGTTTTCACTGGATCTTAATCATATTGTGTCCTGACCGGGGTATCGTCCACGTCTTTGATTCGTTGAAGTCTCCAACATATGCTTACCAGAACATCATCGACATGTTTACAAGGTGACATATATTTACCCATTTAACTCAATTCTGCCCTTACAATCACAATGATTTAACACAACTATTTAGTTCACAGGGCGTGGATTCAATTTCGTCAAGATAACCCTGGTATGATCCATGAAACACTAACATGGAAGACTGACTTTCCGATAAGCAAGTAATTTATACGTGTAGGTCTCCGCTAACCTATTATATGAATTTTACTTAACTTTATTTTTTGATCGATAGTGTCGCCAACAGGGGTCGGGAAATAATCTATGTGCATATTATGTTTGTGATAACATGCTCAATTGGTCGACGAAAAAGATGAGTCACCATGATGTTATGGTACGTAACACATTTTCAGGTTTTAATTTGATATATTTACTATTTTTGTAGAAAAAGCACTTGATTTTGTAATAAATTATATTATTTAGAAATATACGGCTTCTTTTATTGATAATGGGATTCATTTATAATAAATAATATTATTATTAAATTTGAATTAATAAGTTAGGCACTTTGTTTTAGAACAAATGATTATTTAGAAATATAGGGCTTCATTTAATAATTACTATGTTTGTATTAATAAGAAAAACACTTTGTTTATAATAAATAATTATTTAAATATAGACAGACATTTGTATTTGTAAGTAAATCATTTATTTTATATTAAATGATTATTAATTGCACATTTGTTGTCTTCAATTCCATGGAATTAATATTTCCAATTATTTGCAAATTATAGATGATGAGGCTGGAAGAAGATAGACTCGATCAAGAGAGAATAGACGCAATTGCAGAAAAACTCATTGGATGGATTTGGGACGAGGTCGTTAATCCCCGTGGAGAATTCCATCTCCCCCTGGAGGATGCGCCGTCAAGTCGTTCCTCTAGTCGGATTTCTTAATTTGTAATATATAGTTCAAATATATATACAGTTCAAATATATATACAGTTCAAAATTATAATATATATCTTCTATTTTGATTATATGTCTAGCTAATATGAATATATAGTACTACATGCACGGAAGCTGAATACATGTTTGAATACGTATCATAATATATATATAAACGTACATGCATGGCGGCTGTAAAAAGTAACAAAAAAAAATCCAGGCACTTTAGCACCGGTTGTATACACCAACCGGTGCTAAAGGCCGTCCTATCCCCGCTGTGTAGGCAGGGCCTTTAGCACCGGTTGGTGTTTAGAACCGGTGCTAAAGGCCCCCTTTAGCACCGGTTATTCTACCCGGTGCTAAAGGGTACCCCTTAGCACCGGAAGTTTAGCACCGGTTGGGAATCCGGTGGTAAAGCCCGTTCCCAACCGGTGTGGATGTGAAGTTCTCTGGTAGTGATTGCTGGCCAACATAAGAGCTGTCTAGGAGAGAAATAACAGTCAAGCTGTGTATTATCCAGGTCATTTGGCATTTTGGTTGCAGATTAGTCATGTACAGTTTTACCACATAAAGCGTCAACGAATGAGAAATCCATTCTGGCGTCTTTCGGATGTGACCATCCAGTTTTATGGTTTGGAAGGATGGGAACTGCTGGGATGCCTTCTCCATGGGCAGGCAGCAGAGTGTTCCACCCCTCTGACAAGCTCCAACAATTGCGTAGATAAGTCAATGAAGGGGAAATTTTTTTGCAGAGTACCAAGGGGAAACTTTTTGCAATACCTACTCGACAATGAAGGGGGAATCCATCCATTCTCATTGTCCACCAATGGCACTCACTACCGAATTAGCTTCATTTGCCGTGTGCCGGCAGCGTACGGTAAAGGCCATATTGCACACAACAAATGAAGCAAAATAAAACTACAATGTTGTCACTTTATCCTAAGTTGTCATTGTAGTTGTATCCTAGGTCATCATGTGAAATAAAAGTAGAAGGTTTCAAGTCACTGACAGGAGTAATTGAAGGACCCCCCAACTACAGGAGGTAGAGCTAGAGGAGTAAATGCTGGCGGCGGTTGACCCATCGCCTGACCCAGACTTGCCATGTACTGAAGGCCATTGTTGAGTCTCTTGCGATCGGTCTTCTGCTGGCGGGCAAACTCTCGCTGCATCCTCTCCCGCTCTTCCTGCCACCTCCTCTCCTGCTCCTCCCCTCGAGCTTTAAATCTTGCTTCCATTTGGCCCTACAATATTTGATCTATGGTTAGAATACAAAACAAACGTATGGAAAATCTTGCTTCCATTTGGCCCTACAATATTTGATCTATGGTTAGAATACAAAACAAACGTATGGAAAGATCAATAAATGACGGATAAAACAGAAATAACCTGGAGTGACTTTATTTGGTTCTGGACGTTGTCTGGCCGTGGCACATGACAAATCCCCTATATGTTGTGTGTCGTTTCTTTGTCGTGTGCATTCTCCCTGGCACACGACAAAACTTATGTTTGCCGTGTGACTGAGAAAGTGCACACGGCAAAGACTAGGATACACGATATATAGGGGATTTCCGGTAGTGACTGCATGGCTTTGTGCTCATTCCTCATGGTGAAGGCGTAGCTCGACGGAGCCCGCCCCTCGCGGCGAAGATGGAATCAGCTTCTCTAGCTGGGGCGGAGCTCATCGGCTCACACACGGCGGCAGCCACCAGCCACCTCTCATGGTGATGCTTGTCAATACCCATGTGGCGGCGGTCGTCCGCGCAACAGTGGCCATGCTTGCCCACCTGCGCCCCCATGGAGGAGCTCTCCCGCACGTTGCCGAGCTCGTCATCGTGTTGCAAAGAACCATGCAAGCCTCATGCTCAAGCTCGTCATGTCCAACGGGCTGTTGTGCCGTCCTAATCGACAACAAGTTCTGGTAGCGTGCCATTTGTGTGGCGGAGGGCTATTCAGGAGCTTGGAAAGCAGGGTCCGGCGGTGGAGGAGACGGGCATTGGCGTAGCGAAGAGCATATAAATGTCCATGGTTGGCGGTTGGACTCTCCTACCTAGAGAGGAATAATATAGCAATAACAATTCAATGTTGGATTGGTATATTTGGGTAAAGGAGAGAGAAATTTAGGTCGTAACCTAAAAAAAATAGACATAGAAATCCATATAGCATACTGTCGGATCTATTTTTTTAGGATTTTAGTAGTTTTTATGTACATCAATTCGATTAAGTAAGCTATTAGAGATGCTCTAAGTGATCTCACAAAGAAGGCTTCTCATATGTGTTTTCTCAAGTTTAGTGGTTGCAGGAATGGAAGCATATCAATCCAAGAAGGAAAGCCCACGAGTACTTGATTTATAAAGATTTGCAATTCACTAATGCGTCTATATCCTTCTGACCACTGCTCAAGGTACTGGCATGCAAACAAATTTTCAAAAGGGACCGCAGATCCTCCTCGCCGACAGTCAATCCGGAAGCAAGGCAGATTGCGCGGGGAGAGACATCGATGTGGCGTCGGTGTAAAGGCGGCCAGGAGCTGCCCAGGCCAGCTGAGTAGGGAGGCCGTAAACTAATCGATTAACGGAGGGAGGTGGACGGTATCCAATTTACATAAGCCGATAACAGATCACACCGTGACCCGATTACAGCTGACCTGAAACAAACAAAAAACTAATGGTATCAAATACCCTGTAAACAGATGACGGAGCAAAACAGCCCAGTCAAACACCACCCAGTGTCTTCATTTTGTAGGAGCAAATAAGTGAAGCAATAGATTCTCAACATAGCTTGAGGGTTTCGGCACATACATATTATCAAGATTTTCCTGGAGTTTTTTTGGATAATACAAAAATATTTCTGCCTCTGTATTGTGAGATGAGCACCACCTCTTTCCAAAATTAATGAGATGAAAATTTTCCTTCATAATGACAGTTGTAATTTATGACATACTTGTAGTTAGTACCAATATTGCGCATCAGCATGCTATTCTGAATTACTCCCTATATTTTAATGTATAATGTATTTTAATTGTGTCATAGTCAAACTTGCTAATTTACACAAAAAAGCATCAGCATCTATAACATCAAATTAGTTTCATTGAATTCACCATGAAATATTTATTTGGTATTTCAAATATTATTATATTTTATAAATTTGGTCAAAGTAAAACAAATTTGACTTAGGATAGTCTAGTACGGAGGGAGTAACATATTGCTTTACATATCAAGCTTGATGATGGATTGATCAGGATTTCCCCATCTAGTTCAACAAATGCAACAAAATTTTTTTTTTGAACGAACCCAACACGATGTGCTTTGTTTCTAGTAAAAAAGGAGTTTACAAGTAGAAGGCCATGGGAGACCAACTACAGGGGAAGCAGCAAACAAAGACCAGAGAGACTATACAAGACTCCCAGGACCCCAGGGCCGAAGCACCTGCCAGGGACCAAGCTCTCGTTTCCTCTCTAATTTTTTGGAAAAGGCTGGCCGCAGGCAGTTCTCTCCGCCGAAAAATTCTTTCGTTCTGCTCTTTCCAGATTTCCCACACCACCAGAAGTAGTAAGGATTTGATGGCCTTCTTTGGTACTCCGTGGGAAGCCGCCATGGTCTGCCACCATCCTAAGACCGAATCGGAGTTTTGCCAGAGAGACGGGGCAAGTTGCGGGCATGCAAGGCACTCCACGATGAGCTTCCAGACCCGGCGAGTGTAGCGGCAATTGACGAGGAGATGGTGGGCCGTCTCAGGTGCTTGCCCGCAGAGCGGGCAGGTGCTGTTGTGTGTCCACCCACGTCGAGCCAACCTATCTGCGGTCCAAACTCTATTCTTCACGACTAGCCAAGCAAATAATTTGCATTTAGGTGGCGCCTAAGGTTTCCAAATGAGTGGTGTGAAGTCTTTAGCTATGGCGCCGGCGAATTGTGATGCATAGGCCGAGGAAGCTGTGTACGGATGCATTGAACTTCCATGTGCATTTGTCTGCTCCTTCCTGCAGTCGTATGGTAGAAGCAGTCACCCACAAGTCGATGAATTGGTGGAGATGTCTCGTTGTTAGCCCGGAACGGAAATTTAAGTCACGGATCCACTTGTTGTTCTGGAGGGCCTCCTGGACATTGCGACGTTTCTTCTTTGATATCTCGAAGAGGTCAGGGGCGAGGTCACGGGGCCTCCGGCCTTGCACCCAGGCCGAGCTCCAGAAGGATGCCGTCGCACCGTCATTAATCTCCACGGTAGTACAGGCCGCAAACACGAGTTTGTCCATTTCACTACAAGGAGTACCGAGCCCTGCCCACAGTTTGTCTTGCTCCCTCCATTCCTGCCATAGCCATCGCAATCTCAGGGCGCGTGTGAAAGAATTGGAGATTTAGGATTCCGAGCCCTCCTAGGTTCTTTGGCCTCCCCACCGTGGGCCAATTAACCTTGCACTTTCCCCCGATGAGATTCTCATCCCCGGCCCACAAGAAACGTTTCCTGCATCTGTCAATGTCCTCGAGGATTTGTGCCGGAGCGTTGAGCGCAGTGAGGAGATAAACCGGTTGAGATGAGAGCACTGACTTGACTAGTGTTAGTCGTCCAGCCAGGGTGAGGTTCCGGCCGCGCCACCCAGAAAGGCTGGCCTTGGCCTTGTCGGCCAGCGGTTGGAAGTCCACCTTCCTAAGCCGGGCAACCGTGAGTGGAAGGCCAAGGTATTTGGTTGGAAAGGATGCCCGCACGGCTGGGAAGCTCTCGAGTATATCATCAATGTCCAGTTGATGGCAGCGGAGAGGGATAACCGAAGATTTATGTGGATTGACAGCGAGGCCGGTTACACTACCGAAAAGCTATAGTAGCTGCGCAAAGGCCTCTACCTCATCCTTTTTTGGTCTAAGAAAAATGACTGCATCGTCCGCGTACATAGAGATGCGCAGGCGCATCCTGTTCCGACCCACTCTGCTTAGGATGGCCGTCTCCGTAGCAAGGTTGAGCAGGCGCTGTAAGGGGTCAATAGCCAGGATGAAAAGTAGGGGAGATAGGGGGTCCCCTTGCCGCAGGCCCCTGCCGTGCATAATCGGTCGTCCTGGGACCCCATTGAGGAGGATTTGTGAGGACGAAGAGCTAAGTAGGGTGGCAATCCAATCTCGCCATCTGACCGGGAACCCCATGTGGGATAGCAAGGAGAGCAGGTAGTCCCAGCGAACCGAGTCGAAGGCCTTGGAAATGTCCAACTTTACTAGAAGCATCGGGGTACATGAAATGTGAAAGCGCTTTGCCATGCCTCGGACGTACATGAAGTTGTCGTGTATGCTCCGCCCCCGGATGAAGGCACTCTGGCTCTTGGAAATAATCTCACGCATGGCCGGTGCGAGGCGCAGTGCTAGGAGTTTGGTAAACAGCTTTGCGTATGGATGAGAATGATGGGTCGATAGTCCGTAATGTTATCTGCACCATCTGATTTTGGGAGAAGGATGATGTTTGCCGTGTTGAGTAGCTCGAGGTTGAGGCTTCGTAAGTCATATATGGAGTTGATCGTCGCCATGAGTTCTCCCTTAACGATGGGCCAACACTCCCGAAAGAAGGTTCCAGTGAAGCCATCGGGGCCGGGGGCCTTGTCAGTAGGCATTTTGGAGATGGTCATGCGCACCTCTTGCTCGGTAAACGGGTTCTCTAGGTGCGCGAGGTTGAAGCGTTGCAGGTTGAAGGCATCCCAATTGAAATCAAGCTCACGCGGCGCCGGGGTTGCCATGACGCGGTTGAAGTGCTCATGCACCAGGTTCTCTTTATCGTGGTGCGAGACTGCCCAACCCCCTTCATGTTGTAGCTGATGGATGTGATTTTTCCGTCATCACGCATTTGCCTTTAGGTTGAAGTATTTTGTGTTCGCGCCGCCCTCCCGAAGGTTCCTGACTCTGGAGGACTGTTTCTTCCTAGCGCGCTCAATAACCGCTAGTCCCAATACCCTTCTTTTCAACCCCTTACGTAGGATGTGTTCGGCGTCGGAAAGTTCTCTATTTTCCTGTGCAATGTCGAGCTTGTGGATCACAAAGTTGGCCATTTGGAGCTTGAGTTTGGTTTCTGACAGGATATTGTTACCCCATTTGCGCAAGTGAGCTGCTGTGGAGGCCAGTTTGTAATGTAGCACACTGATGGGCTGGGTGTAACTTGTTGGGGTGCTCCAAACCTTTTGAACTTCATCTAGAAAGCCCAGAATTTTGGTCCACAAGTTCTCGAACCGGAACGGCCTTGGTCGGCGCGGTGTAGCCAGGTCCGCCAGTAAGAGCGGGCAGTGATTGGACACTGAGGTGGACAGAGCGTGCAGACCGTGCTGGCCGAAAGCTAGATCCCATTCCTCATTGCAAATAACCCTATCGAGCTTGACAAGAATCGGATGCCTGCGCTCATTGCTCCAGGTGAATTTTCGGTTTTGGAGTCTAATTTCCTTGAGTTCACAGAATTGCAGTGAACGTCGGAATTGTTGCATGCGCCGGAGATTGAGATTGCGGTTGTTTTTGTCGCTAGCACGGTAAATGAGGTTGAAATCACCCAACACAAGCCATGGCTGCCCCGAATCCGGCTTGAGTCGGCGCAGCTCGCGGAGGAAGGTTGTCTTGTACACGTCACGTGAAGGTCCGTAGACAGCCGATAACAGGAAGGCAGACGGGGAGTCTCTCGGTTTGAACAAAAAAGTATGCTTATTCAATCTAATGAATTCTTCATTGTTTGGATTAAAAACATTGATGAAACTCATAATTACAATGACTTGTTGCGATTCACTTGATGTATTTAGTTCTCCCTCTGGTATGCAGCTGACTTAGAATATTAAATCTTCTTTACATTTTTTTACTGCTTGATGCATATACATGTGTTCCCTTTTTCAGTTCACCACCTCAACACCACTATCAAAACAGACATCCCAGAGTCTTTTTAGGTTCCTTTTGCCGAATAAACTTAACCTACAGGACTTTATGGTTATTTCTTGAACACGGTGTACTGCTTTCTCCTGAAATCTCACAGCTTCCAAGTTGGGTAATCCCGCAAGCTCTAGCCGCTGGAGCCCTCTGAATGTTCCTGAATAAAAAACAAGCTCTTGGCCGGCATAGGAACTATCTAGATTCTAGAAGAGCAAGAGTAATCAAGCTGTGTATTCCCTCCAGGGTCCTTATATTATTCTGCTGGAGACTAGTTCTGTGTAGTTTTACCACAGAAAGTGTCAACGAATGAGAAATCCATGCTGGCATTGTTGCTATATAGCCATCCAGTTTTAAAGTTTCGAGGCGTGGGAACTCCAGCGATCTCTTGTCCATGGGAAGGTAGCAGAGTGTTCCATTTTTTTCTACATGCTGAAAGATACAGATAAATCAATGAAGGGGAAAGCTTTTGCAGGGCACTCGAGAGTTCTTCGCTGTTGTTCTTTGTAAGGCCAGACAATCCCAGGTATTTCAACCGAGTTAGCTTTCCCAAATCTTTGATCGTTGAGTGAATGCTGCCCTTAACATCCACAACCTCTAACCCTTCTATGTTCTCAAGGTTTTGGATACCCTTAGGTACAGTTATACCTTCTGAATTATACGAGCAGTGTATGTTTCTGTAGTGACAAGAGTCTTCCATTTTTCTGCTAGCACTGAGGATCTGCAGCCTCTCAAGTCGAGTGATCTCGTTAGGTAGGCTTGTGATCTGTGTCTTCCTCACGTTTAACAATTGTAGAAAATGAGAGACCAAGTTGAGATGTGCCTTGGTCTAATTTGTGATGAGTGATTGACCGGATGATTTGAAGCTTTTTCAGTTGAGTCTATATCTCTTATATGCTTGATTATGCTAATGGCTAACCGGAGGTGTTGTGTAAGTTGCGTTGAGTTGTGGTGTGTTCGTGTAAAACCATATGTTGTGTTGTGTCTCTTGGCTTGGATGTGCAGATATCGGATGCGGCATGATTGGCAGCGGCTAAGCGGTGAAGGGCAAGCTCCAGCTTGGGTGCGATGTACCATACGGTGGTGAAGGGCAAGCAAGAGGCTTGGCGCCGATGAACCATGCGGTGGTGAAGGACAAGTGGAGGTTTGGCACTGAAGGACCGTTTTCTATATTCTAGATATATAGAATAGAAGAATCTCGATTTGTCAAGTCTCATGATCGTATCAAGATCTATTTAAATTAAATTCGATCCGGGTGGAGTCGTAGCTGATCTACATCGTGCACGTGAAGAGCAAGAGTACACGGTGATGAAGACGGCGTCGGTCAAGTCAAGGAGGGATCTTGGTGGAGGCCGGACACGCGTCGACATCGATCAATCACGTCGAGCGCGGCGTGCAGGAGGGTTTGACCGGTTTGGCCATAAAACCGGGGGTGAGTCACGCCTTGCAGGGTATGCGAGAGGGTTTGTCGGTTTGGTCCTCAAAACCGGGAGTTGGCAGGTTTCCCGGTTTGGGCCTCAAAACCGGGTGTTGGCAGGTTTGCCGGTTTAGATCTCAAAACCGGGCGGTGACAAGTCGAATGACGCGTGGCACCATCATGAAGCTTGCGTCGAGGCGAAGCGAAGTCGTGAAGGCGTCGGGTCTGTCTGATGCTCCAAGAAAAATCTGGACGGTTTTGCCCCTAAGGGGTATTTAAGTTGTATACTAATGTATGAGCGTCTTGATCATTTAGCGGACGCCTATACACATGTGGAGTGGCTCTTGGAGAAGCCACCTCTTAGTGCTCTCTCATGGGTTGTTGCTCTCATTGTAGTTGTGGGAGTTTTTCTAGGGTTTGGAGAGAGGAGAGAATCTTTGAGTGATCTTTTATTCATCTTAGCTTTGATTTGTTGCTAGGAGTGGCTTGTAACCGAACCACATGCAGTAATCCAAACATCAATTTCGTGCTCAAGTTTATCTCCTTCCCAAGATCTTAAATTTGTTATTTTCGAGATTTTTGGAGCTATTTTGGGGGAATTTTCGTTCTTGGTGATTCGGTGCGAATTCCGCGAAATTTAGTGGGGGCTTTTGTTGCTGGAATCTTTGTGAGCAACTTTAGTGTGATTCCCCACGAATTCCTCACGGATTTGGCTTTAATTTTTAGTTTTTCCGAAATTGCTCTTGGAGCCTCGTTCTTTGGTTCGATTCGAAATTCACGAGATTTACGAACTACTTCCTAGATTTGATTGTCCTTGGAGAGGTGCTGTTATGGCTCAAATCTCGCTTCGAATCGTTGAGTATTGAGAGAGGATTTTTCATTTGAAGTGAAGGTGGTGTTCCTCGAGTTGTTCCTGTTCTTCTCTGTTTCTTCGCAGGAACTCACGCGGGCGTCGGGGGCAGGCACACGCGCACCGAGGGCAGCAGCCGCGGTCAGCAGCGGCAGGCCCAGGCGCGGCGCAGCAAGCCAGCGGCCCAGCTCGCGCGTGCGAGGCCCAACGAGTAGACGCGCAGCCCAGCGCGCTCGTGGCCCACGCGGGCACAGCGAGCCCAGCTCGGGTGCAGCCAGGCGCGGCCCAGGCGGGGTTGCGAGTAGGCCAGCGCAGAGAAGGCCCAGCGCGAGCCAGCACAGGCCAGGGGGCGCAAGCAGCCCAGGCTCGTGGCCCAGGTACGCGGATGCGAGTGAATTTGCGGCCCAGTGAGCAGTTCAGGCGGCCAGCGACTTGAGCAGGTTAATGCCGCAGCTTATACTCATGTGAAGTGTCATTTTCATGCTATAGTGATTCAACTGTTGATTCCTTTGTTTAATCTTTACTTGGTTGTTTTGGCCGGCAATACACAGAGCTATTTTATAATGGTGCATGTTTCTTGTTAGTCATCACTTTGTTTAATTAAGCTACGGACTGCTTGCTTGCATTTTTAGATTAATCCTTTTGGCTTTTTTTTTTTATCATGTATGCTTGGCCGATGCTTTTAGTTCTACAGTAGCAAGTGCTTGTGTGTTGGCCGGTTAATAATTGGACTAGTAGCAGTATCTTGTATGTTTTGGTGAAAGCTTAAATGAAGTGCTAGTTTAATCTTTCCGCAAGTTAATTAGTGCTCTTGTTAATTGTTTTGCTTCCGCGATACTTTGAGAAATTCCTAGTCGTTCCTAGAGTGAGCTTGTCACCAGTTGACTTGCGTCATCTTGATGATTAGAAGAGAGTCGTGTGGGGTTGGATTTGGGATATATGCCATGGTTCTTGACGAGAATTTTTTAGCTCCTATTCACCCCCTCTGGTCTGGTCGCCATTTCAGTCATTCAGAAAAATCTAAAACTCTCACTGTCTTCAAGGAGTAAATAATTGAAGTGATCGATTCCAAAGGTTCACTAAACACTGTCAACGAGCTAATGCCCGAAATATCCACAGATTTAAGTAACTTTCTGCCATTCTGGCCATCCAGTGTTACATGGCGAAACCGCTTTGCTGGCAGAGTGGTACTTATGTTTTTTCCAACTGTAGTCGAGAATTTCTCCTCTTGTGCAATCATGACCAGGATATCTCGCATCATAGGATGGATCCAGCATGTTTTACATGATCTGTTCCTTGTCCATTTGGTCGCCTTGATCAAGTTTCGATCAAAGAGCTCAAACAAATACCTTACTGCAACAGCCTCAGCACTCATCCCAGTTATCTCCCTCACAAAGCCTTCAGCAACCCATCGGCGTAGAACAGTTGTCACATTGATGTTAGAATCTTCTGGGAAAATACTGAGGTATAAGAAGCATGGCTTAATATAAGGTGGTAAACGTTTGTAGCTCCGAGTCATCACTCTCTTTATCTTTTTGAGCCTTGGATCATTGTACAGCAACGAAGGAAGATGTTCACATAGTCCTCCCCATTTATGTGGGGGCTCTGAGGTAAGTAATTGAGCAACAGTTTTTATGGCTAATTTGAGCCCCCCACATTTCTGCAGTACTTGCAATTGTGTCAAACGGTGGTTCATGTACCTTAAGGCTGTCTAGGTCCAGATCTTGAAAGTCTTCTTTATCTTCAGGACTCATTTCTCCATTTTCTGATTTAAGAACCGAATCTTTTAGGAACTCCAATGATTTCCATTCTGGTAATAGTGGGATGCAATAAACATGATTAGCTGACTTTGTGCAGTCCTCTGCAACATGAAGGATTTCCGTTGTCACAATGATCATACTTCCACTGATGCTAATATCAGGCAGTGCCCTTTTGATGCGATCCCATGCACGCAATGTCCATAAACCATCAAAAACAATGAAGAACAGTTTGTCTTTTAGCTTTTATTGAATATAATGGGCTAGCACCTCTTCCTCCCCAATATATCCAGTTTGGCTCAAAGAATCAAGAGAGAGTTGCACAATCATATCTCTGAAAACTTTTGTGGCATTCACTCCTGTGATAATTCAATCCAGGCATGGCAAGTAAAATGATGATACTTCTCACTATATATTTCACGAGCAATATTAGTCTTGCCTGATCCACACATGCCAGCTATTGCAGCCAACTTGGGAGTTCCTTTTCTAGTTTCTTTGGGCGACGCTGATGCCCATGAATCCACCTCTTTTAGGATCACCAGAGTTAACATTTTGAGTAGTGTCTTTCAAGAAGCGAGACCGCATATGGTCCAGCACCACTGTAATAGTCATATAACTAGAGGTAGATTCATAGGGAGCAACGAGATCATAGCGCCTATTTCTCTCGCTCACCTCAACAATCCTGGACCTAACATGACTTAACTTGGCAGCAAAGTGACGCAGAGCATTGTTATTATTGAGTATCCTCTTGGACCAACTTGAATTATGGGTGCGGGCAATGGTATGTTCCTCAAGGCAGTCCTCTATGTCATATACCAAATCTTTCACTTGCTCGGCCCAAGGTTTCACCATTTGATATTTTGGGTAACCCTCTTGCAGATCTTCAATGACACCAAGGAATGCTCCAATTGTTTCCAGCTCATCCTTTATGTACCTGTCAGTGGATATTGGAAATTTTAGTTTAAGGTTACCTTAGTAGAGCGTTCTGTTGAATTGTAGGCCAAAGGGAAGCATTAGTAAAATCCAAAATCAGGAAAGTACTAAACCTAAAACAAAATGCAACCTCACACTGTAATACAAATACCACTAGCACACTGGTACTCTCTCAGGGACAACTTAACGAAGCAATTTGCTTTGACATTCTAGCTAGGATTCCATGGACATGCTAGACGTAGGGTTGTTTACTTGAGATGGAGCAAATGCCGCCATTGGTTCCATCTTATTAACTGTTGTGTGAAAATTAGATGAGCTCTGGATATTCTCATTTTCTTTCAAAATTTCCAGAAGATCAGAGACAAAACTAAGGAATATCTAAACTCAACAGAACTTAGTAGTGTAAGGTTTGGGAAACGAGAAAGTAAGAAGAGGGTCTCAGGTAAAATTTTATCAGTAAAACATAGGTATACTGTTAGAACCTCGCCGGAGTAGCAACTGCACACACACCAGAAAAACTCACGCGACACAGTGAACACGATCTCGTTTTGGTGCTGCAGAACTGGCAACGTTTTCTATTGCATTCCTTTGCCTAAATAGAACTTTACATGGAAAGCAATATGACAGCTAATTCCCTAATCATAGCTAGCACACTAGGAAAGTAAAAATCCCTAAAATTAAGCAGGCAAGGATTATCTTCAACATTCTCCTCCTAATCATTGCCCAGACTATCAACATTGATCAGGCCAATCTTTGTGCACAACTCATGGAACTTGGTCTTTCCGAGCGGCTTCGTGAGGATGTCGCTCAGCTGTTCTTCGCTCCTGATGAAGTCCACACTGATCAAGCCTTCTTCAGCAGACTCCCTGACAAAGTGATATTTCACACGAATGTGTTTGCTTTGCCCATGGAGTACTGGATTTTTGATTAACTGAATGGCAGACTTGTTCTCCACCAGCAGCATTGGTGCTCTGAGTGCTGATCCCTGCACTTCTGCCAACACCCAACTAAGCCACAATGCCTGACAAGCTGCATTTGCCGCAGCTATGTATTCTGCCTCACAACTTGACTGAGCCACCACCTTCTGCTTCATGAACTGCCAGGTGATTGGGCTGTTGTTGAGGAAGAACATTACCCCTGTTGTGCTCTTGCTAGCATCAACATCTCCAGCATAATCGCTGTCGCTGAAACCAACTAACTTGGCCTCCCCCTCCTTCCTCCTACTGAACCAGAGCCCCCAATTCTGGGTTCCTACCACATACCGCAGAATGTGCTTCACCGCAGCAAGGTGGTCTTCCCGTGGATCCTCCAGAAACTGGCTAACGTACCCGACGGCAAATGCAAGACCAGGCCGAGTATTAACCAGGTACCTGAGGCTTCCAATGATGCTTCTGTACTCCATGGCGTCCACCGACAGCAGAGTACTGAGCTTGCTCAGCTTCAGCTGTGCCTCCATAGGCACTTGGCAGGGGTTGCAGCCCGTCATGCCGCTCCTCTCCAGAATTTTGCCGGCGTAGGCTCCTTGGCTCAGTGAGATCCCCCTTGCGCTCTGCCTCACTTCAATGCCGAGGTAGTAGTGAAGCAGGCCAAGGTCGCTCATCTTGAACGCACCTGCCATCTCCTTCTTGAACACCTTGATGTCGCTGGTGCTCGAGCCCGTGATCACGAGGTCATCAACATAGACCCCGACCACCAGCTAAGCCTTTCCCTTCCGCCTCACGTAGATGGCCGCTTCTGATGGGCTTCTCTTGAAGCCGAGGGACACCAGTGTGCCGTCTAGCTTCGCGTTCTAGGCCCGAGGTGCTTGATGCAGCCCATACAACGCCTTCCGGAGCTTTAACACCTTGTGCTCCTTCCCGGAGATGACAAAGCCTGCTGGCTGCTCGACGTAGACCTCCTCTTGCAGGTCCCCGTTCAAATGCCGACTTGACGTCCATGTGGTGCACCTCCCACCCCTCGTGCGCGGCGAGGGCGATGAGCAGGCGCACCGAGTCAAGCCTGGCCACCGGCGCGAACACCTCGTTGTAGTCGATGCCGTGTCGCTGCGCGCCTTCACCACGAGCCGTGCCTTGTGCTTGGACACTGCTCCGTGCTCATCCCGCTTCACTTTGAACACCCACTTCACTTCAATTGCCTTGCGGCCGGGCGGGAGGTCAATGAGACACCAAGTGTTGTTCTCCTCGATGGACTCCATCTCCTCCATCATCGCCTTCCTCCAGCTGGGGCTGCGCTCTGCCTCGGCGAAGGGGCCCAGCTCATCGGCGATCACTGCGTGCACCTCCTCTGCCAGCAACGAGCACGCAACAAGGCCTGGTGGAGAGCCCGGCCCCAGAATGTCGTTGATGCTGCGCACCCATAGGGGCCCATCGTGGTGGTGGTTGGCGTCGACATTGTCGTCGCCGATGCCGACTGGTGAACCTGGCTCCGCGGCGTCACCAACCGCGTCAGGGAGCAGATGCTGCTCCCCTGGCACCCCTTCTCCAGGAGCTTCCGCAGCATCTCCATCCTTCGGTGTTCCGTGACCATCGACGTTGTACTCCACAGTGAACACGTCGTCACTGCAGCTTGGTTCGCCGACGTCATCCGCGCCCCAGTCCCACTGGGCTTGCTCGTCGAACACCACGTCACGCGTCACATCAACGCGCTTCATGGTCGGATCATATGTCCGGTATGCCTTTGAGCCCCATTCGTAGTCGATGAAGACCATCTTGCGGCCGCGGTCGTCAAGCTTCTTCAGCTGCGGCGTCGTGTCCCGGATGTAGACGATGCAGCCGAACATCCTGAGGTGGTGGACCGCCGGCTTCTTCCCGTACCACGCCTCTAACGGAGTCATCCCGTCCACGCTCTTCGTCGGGCAGCGATTCAAGACGTACACAACGGTGGTCACCGCCTCGCCCCAGAACCACCCAGGGAGCCCCTTTGCCTTGAGCATGCTTCTGGTCGTCCCCACGACGGTGCCGTTCTGGCGCTCGACCGCGCCGTTCTGCTACGGGCTGTAGGGTGCCGTGTGCTGACGATGCACACCCTCAGCCGCACTATACTCCGCGAACTTGGCCGCGGTGAACTCACCCCCGCAGTCAGTCCGGAGCGCCTTCAGCTTGACGCCAGACTCGCCTTCCACCCGCGCTTGGATCTCCCTTATTGCAGTCGCAACATGATCCTTGGAAAGAATCGCGGCTACCCACATGAACCTGCTGAGATCATCAACCAATAGCAGAAAGTACCTGTTCCCCCGAGGTGTTGCCGGCGCAATTGGGCCGCACAAATCGCCGTGCACCAGCTCGAGACGTTGCCGTGTGCGGTACTCTGCTTGCGCCGGGAACGAGGTCCTCCTCTGCTTGCTAGCCTGACAAGCCTCGCGCAGCTGGTCGACCTGCCCAAGCTCTGGCAGGCCCCGCACCATGTCTTCCCGGTCGAACTTCCTCAGCGTGGCCATGTTGATGTGGCCGAAACGTTCGTGCCAGCGCCACGTCACCTCGTCACCGCGCCCCCGCACCGCCAAGCACGTCGGAGGTGCCACCTTGATGCTAAGCGTGTATAGGCGGTTGGCCGCCCGCTTGACCCTTGCCAGCAGCTGGCCGCCAGGCTCGTGGATCTTCAGCATCCCATCGTCGATGTCCACCTTGTAGCCGATCTCGTCAAGCTAGCCGATGCTGACGATGTTCTTGCAGATGAACGTGACCGTCCCCCGGCCTTCGATTCGCGCCACCGAGTCATCGCCGAACCGCACAGTGCCGAGCACCGCCGTGTCCAGCTTGGCGAAGGCAGCCCTGGATCCGGACATATGGTTGGTGGCGCCGGTGTCCAGGACCCATGTCCCCGCCTCCCGCTCCTTCTCTTCTCCAAGGTGAGCGAACACCTTCTCCTCCTAGATCTCAATCTGGGGGGCGGACCCCATCGATGTCGCCCCAGATCCGCCATCTCCAAGCGCTTGGCCTGCCTCCTGCAGGCCTGGATCGGCCCTCGACGGCGGGACCACTATCGATGTGGGTGGCGATGGCATTGCGGTGGTGGAGCACGTCGGCGGTGAAGCTTTTGAGGTTGGGGACGAATTCACAAAGAGAAGCGAGGCTTCCTCTTCTTCTTGCGCGATGTGAGCCTGCTCCTTCTTGGGCCGCGACGGGCACTCACGGGTCCAGTGGCCCAGCTTGCCGCAGCGCCTGCACTCGTCGCCGGTGGGCTTGCCAGAGTTCGACGGCCCGCCCGAGCCGCCGCGCCCACGGCCGCGGCCTTGACTCTGCTTCCCACCGCCCTTGTGCGCGCCGCCGCTACCGCCGCCCCTCGCGCCACCGCTGAAGTGTTTCTCCGCCCCACGCTGCTTTCGCCACGCGTCCCACTCCTCCTCAGTGAGGTACAACTTCCCTTCACACTGAAGCGTCGTTGGCGCTTCCTCGAATGCCTCCTCCGCCTCCTTCAATCTGCCGGTGAGGTCCGTGACCGACATCTTCGACACGTCGAGCAGGGTCTTGATCGCGATCGCGATCTTCTTGAAGCAAGGCGGTAGGCTCCGGAGGATCTTGGCGATGACTTTTGCATCACTCAAATCCTCACCTAGCGTGGCTAGGTGTTCCTGAAGGTTGGTCAGGCGGAGGGCTTAGTCCTCGACGGTCTCGCCGTCGTCGAACGCGGCAAGGTCGAACTTCCGGCGCAGCTGCTGCGCCGTGGATTTCTTCACGCGATCGTCGTTGACCCTCATGGTCTTGATCGCGTCCTAGGCCTCCTTGGGAGTCTCCTTCGTGGCGATCGTCGCCATCATCTCCAGTGGGACCGCACCACACAAGGCGTCGAGGGCCATCATCTCCTCCTGCTCATCGGTGTCGCCTTTCTCGATCACGTCCCACAGGGCTTTAGCCTTCAACTTCACCTTCATTAGGAGCGCCCAGTCGGACTAATTCGCCTTGGTGAGGGCGGGGTAACAACTTCCGCTGCTCACCTTACGAATCACTCGCTGGATCGCCGCCTTGGAGGTGCTGTCTTCAGCCTTGTTCCCGGTCATCTTCAGGTCCTGATCGGAACTAGCTCTGATGCCAATTGTTAGAAACCTTGCCGGAGTAGCAACGGCACCTAGTTGCCGGCGAGATCCCAAGGCCACCACACACACCAGAAAAACTCACGCGACACAGTGAACACGATCTCGTTTTGGTGCTGCAGAACTGGCAACGTTTTCTATTGCATTCCTTTGCCTAAATAGAACTTTACATGGAAAGCAATATGACAGCTAATTCCCTAATCATAGCTAGCACACTAGGAAAGTAAAAATCCCTAAAATTAAGCAGGAAAGGATAATCTTCAACATATACTTCCACCTAGGTTGGTACATTTTTTTCTTTTCTTTTTATCAAATACGCAGGAGAGTTGCATATGACTATATTATAGAGAGAAAAAGGGAAAAAGTCCCATACAAAGCAACCTCTTTAGTGGTTTGAGAAAAAAAGCAACCTCTTTACCTCACCTCAGAGATAACAGGAGGTTGCAAACTAACACAAAACTTATCACCTTTTGTACATGTACTAGTTGGTATGCACGTGCCTGTGGCACGTGTTTTAAAAAGGGTATGGGAAAAATCTTGAATTCAATAGAAAGTTGATTGTAATTTAAAGAAAATGTTCAATTTGCAAGACGCACGGTACAAGTTCTATAAACTTTATGCTCAACACTTCTTCTCTTTTTGCGAATTCACAAATTGAAATCACAAACTCACAGACATTCGCTTGGAGCTCACCTTTCACTAGCTCAGTAATCAACTGTTTCAGCACTACGTCAAATCAGAGAAACCGAAAAGAGAGAATAATAGACAAAATATCGAACTCAAGTGTATACTATAATATATAAATATAAGTAAATATTGCAAAGGTAAATAAGTAAATATTCGAGACCGAAATGTTCCAAACGACAATATAAAATAGAGACTAAACGTGCAATTGGCACATCTACTCTAACTCATAGACTTCCGGAGGAGGAGGTACCATTGTGTGATGAAGATCCAAATAACTATTTGGAAGCAGGTGAAAATAGTCATATCTACAGAATTTACCATATTGTACACTGCAAAAATGGAAAGGAAATGTAAAATTATTGGACTTAAATCCAAACGTAATCATTAACTACCATCTATTTAAAAACTTGCTTAGGCTATATATACTAAATATGGCAATATTAAGGATACGTCATTGCAAGCAGAATTTACCATATTTTACACTGTAAAAATGGAAAAAAAATGTAAAATTATTAGAGTTAAATCCAAACATAATCATCAACTCCCATCTATTTGAAAATTTGCTCAGATTATACATATTAAATATGACAACGTAAAGGGTGCGGCATCGCAAGCAGAACTTACCGTATTGTACACTGCAATAATGGAAAGGAAATGTAAAATTATTGGACTTAAATCCGGACGTAATCATCAATTACCGTCTATTTGAAAACTTGCTTAGATAATGCACATTAAATATGGCAACATAAAGGGCGCGACATTACAAGCTGGACTTACCATATTGTACACTGCAAAAATGAACAAAAATGTAAAATTATTGGACTAAATCCAAACGTAATCATCAACTACCATATATTTAAAAACTTACTCATATTATACATATTATATATGACAATATAAAAGACGCGACATCGCAAGCAGAACTTACCATATTTTACACTACAAAAATAGAAAGAAAATGTAAAATTACTGGACTTAAATCCAAATATAATCATCAAATACTATCTATTTAAAAACTTGC
This sequence comes from Echinochloa phyllopogon, assembly GCA_033239725.1. Taxonomy (NCBI): domain Eukaryota; kingdom Viridiplantae; phylum Streptophyta; class Magnoliopsida; order Poales; family Poaceae; genus Echinochloa; species Echinochloa phyllopogon. Next base: position 11,360,983 of record BTCW01000015.1, on the reverse strand, counting down.
TCAGATTATACATATTAAATATGGCAACATAAAGGGAGCGGCATTGCAATGAGAACTTACCATATTGTACACTGCAAAAATAGAAAGAAAATGTAAAATTATTGGATTTAAATCTAAACGTAATAATCAACTACCATATATTTGAAAACTTGCTCATTATATATCAAATACGGCGACATAAAAGGCGCAGCATCGTAAGCAGAACTTACCATATTGTACATTGCAAAAATAGATAGAAAATATAAATTATTGGACTTAGATCCAAACGTAATCATTAACTACAATCTATTTTAAAACTTGTTTAGACTATATATATATATTAAATATGACAATATAAAGGACGCGGCATCGTAAGCACAACTTACCATATTGTACACTGCAAAAATGGATAGGAAAATTTAAAATTATTGGACTTAAATCCAAATGTAATCATCAACTACCATCTATTTAAAAACTTGCTCAGATTATACATATTAAATATGGCAACATAAAGGGAGCGGCATTGCAATGAGAACTTACCATATTGTACACTGCAAAAATAGAAAGAAAATGTAAAATTATTGGATTTAAATCTAAACGTAATAACCAACTACCATATATTTGAAAACTTGCTCATTATATATTAAATACGGCGACATAAAAGGCGCAGCATCGTAAGCAGAACTTACCATATTGTACATTGCAAAAATAGATAGAAAATATAAATTGTTTGTAACGCCCGCGTTTTAATCTCTGGAAAAGCACCTAAGGAAATCACCCAGTGAAAACTTTTCAAAATCGTTTTACCGCCGAGCTCCCGTTCCCGCCAAATCTTCCCGCCTTGTTATCACCGCCCCCCTCCTTTCCCTGTTCGCCTCTTTGTCACCGCCTCCTTTCCGTCCCATCCCGCGTCGCCCGCCCTCGGGTCGACCGCCGGGTCCGTCCACCTCCAGCCATTCGTCGGCGACCGCCTGTCGTTTTCCGCCGCGAATCCTGCCGTCCCCTCCCCTTTTTTCCCCTCTCCCTCTTCCTTTTTCCCTTCTTTTCTTTTTCTCTTCTTCTTCTTTTTCTTTTTTTCCTTCTCACCTCTTTTTTCCCTCCCTCCTCTGTTTCCCCCACCCGACACCGCTGCTCTGCTCCGCTCGCCGCCGACCACCGCCTTCCCGCCGGTCCCACCTCCTCTCACCTCTCTGCTCCCCATCCCGACGCCGTGCACGCCGCCGGCTGTCCCCTCGCCACGCCCCGACCGCCGTACACCGCTGCCATCGCCGCACTCCATGCTCTGCTCCGCGCCACGCCATCGCCGGCCGGCCTCCAGTCCCTCTGCCCGACGCCGACCGCCTGCATCACCGGCACGCCGCCTCTGCCGTGCCGCCCTCACTCTGCCGTGCCGTCCCAGCTCTACTGCGCGGCCACGCCACGCCCCGACCGCGCACGCGCGCCATCGCCGACCACCGCACCGCCCCTGCACGCCACCACCGTCCTCGCCAGCGGCCCCACTCACTCGAGCGCGCACGCCACATCGCGACGAACGCAAACGCCAAGCACAGGGCCACCCGTACCACAAACTCGCCGGCCATCTTCGTCCCCGAACGTCGGACGCCATTAACGCCGCCCGACCTACCCCTCTCGTCGGCCCACTCCCTCACCACCCCTCCGCGCCTATAAATGGGGTCCTGAGCACCCTCTCCCTCACCACCAGCTCACCCGCCCTCCAACTGAACCCCTCCGCCACCGTAGCGCCGCCGCCCCACTGCCACTGTCGCCGCCGCCGCCTGCTCCCGTGGGCCGGCCACCTCACTCCACCTCCGCCCGAGGTAGGACCACTAGTGAGCTTGCCATGTCTCACTCTCTCTTTTCCCCCTGTCCCCGTTCACCGCCGCCGCCCCAATCGCCGGCAATCCCACGGCCGCCGCCGCCGATTTCTCCCCTCCCCTGTTCCCCTCTGTCGGGGGGAAAGAAGAAGGGCACATTTGCCCATAACCCCCTACCCTTTTACCAATTCGAACCCGCGGTCCAAATGAACAGAACTCTCTCTCTCTGGCACTTTGCACAAAACCCCCTGAGCTTTATAGTAATTACAGAAAGGTCCTTATTCTTTATAAACACCCCTAAAACCTCCACTAAACTCGTCATTTCATGCGCCAAATTAATCCCGTTTGACCCCAAACTCCACCACATTATTCACCAATATACTTTCGCCAAATCCAACCAGTCCATTCTCAAAAAATAATCATGTCATCATCATTCGCTCTCGTTTTCCGTCCTTTCTTTCTGAGCTCAATAAAAGCTTTTTCTTTTATTTATTGGGTGTTTATTGCATGTGCCGTAGACTCCGCCGTGAATGAGGAAGGACTCGAGGAGGAGCAGTGCTACGAGCAGGAGCTTGGAGACCAAGACCCCGGGCAGGAATCCCCCGAGGGTTGGGAGAACGGCAAGTGCAATCCCACCCTTTGATGCATACTATTGTCCCAGTTTTTACAAACACAACCCATGGCCTGATTTATAAAACTTGCATGATTTTACTGCTAAACCCGGTTGGATAGCCATTCTTTGATTGCTATGACTACTTCCTTGACAACCCAGATTAATGTTTAAATATGACAATGCTCTGTTTGAATATTGGTCACTGCTAGAAATGCTTAGGACCTTTTTACCATTATACCCCCATGACAAATTCTTGGTGTTTACAAAAGCAACCGTGTGCGTGCTTTAAAATAAAGGAGATGATTTGTGTAAACAAAATGAGTACCCGTGTGGGATGAGACAGACGGTATTTCCGCGTGAAATACCGAGGTGAGCTCGAACCGGTATGGTTGAGCATGGTGGGAGCTGTCTATCCTATCACAAGTTTTGGGATGATGTTGATGTGTCATCTAGCCTAACCCATTTTTTCTGTACCACCACTCGACCGTTGTATGTGGCAACGGCCTAGCATAAACCCCACTAGTTGAGCTGCTGGTTATGTGGTGTGCTGGTGAGCAACAGAGGGCCATGGAGCCGGGGATACGGTCTATGTGAGGTATACCCCTGGTTAGAACCTCGTTGGTAGGTTGCTAACCCCTGGTCGCGTCTGTGATAACTTGTCAGTCTAGCTATGGTGGGTAATGGCTTTGATAGGAGCTGCACTGGCACTAAGGTGTTCTTGTTGTGGTAGCCTACTTGTGGTTGTGTACACCTCTGCAGAGTTAAAACCTATCCGGATAGCCGTGTCCACGGTATTGGGCGAGTTACGGCTTGGTCACTTCACTAGTCCCCTGTTTTGGTGTAAGAAAGTGTTGGTGTTTGATTGAGCTGAGAAATGTTTTGTCATAGGCTACGACAGATGGGAAATCTGGTAGCAACAAAATCTTGTACGAAAAAGTACTACTTTTACTGTTCCTTTTAAAAGAAACATTTGTGAAAACCCTTTGCGAAGACTAACCCTCTGCATGTGTAATAAAATTTGCCTTGCTGCTAAATAAACCGTAAACCTTCCTTGTTGCTATCCCGTGCATACTCCTGTTATTACCCCTCCGTGGTTGTGGTTGCGCTTGCTGAGTACGTGGGTACTCACCCTTGCTTAATCTGTTGCAGAGGCAGACCCGGACTTTGTGCCTGAGGACATCGTCTAGTGGGGTTCGTTCTGCACCCAACCTTTGCCTGTGTGTTAGGGTCACCCGCTGGAAGCCGCATGCGTTGCCACTCTGATGAAGACCTCTATGTTATCAACCTCTTTATCTGGAGCTTAGTGTTAGTTCTGTTTGTTGTGGCCTTGCAATGCCACCGTCTCCCGTAATGTTGTCGTTGTACTGAACTATCTGTTGTAATAATGTGAACCAACATCCTGGGACTGGTATTTGTATCACATTAAGTTCTCTCTTTCGAGGGGACGCTTCATTATTGGACTTAAATCCAAACGTAATCATTAACTACAATCTATTTTAAAACTTGTTTAGACTATATATATATTAAATATGACAATATAAAGGACGCGGCATCGTAAGCACAACTTACCATATTGTACACTGCAAAAATGGATAGGAAAATTTAAAATTATTGGACTTAAATCCAAATGTAATCATCAACTACCATCTATTTAAAAACTTGCTCAGATTATACATATTAAATATGGCAACATAAATGGAGCGCCATTGCAAGCAGAACTTATCATATTGTACACTGCAAAAAATGAAAAGGAAATGTAAAATTATTGGATTTAAATCCGAACATAATCATCAACTATCAACTATTTGAAAACTTGGTCAGATTATACATATTAAATATGGCAACGTAAAGGGCGCGACATCGCAAGCAGAACTTACCGTATTGTACACTACAAAAATAAAAAGAAAATTTAAAATTATTGGACTTTAATCTAAACGTAATCATATACGCCAGTTTTGCAAGTATACTGGCAAATTCCTTTTGACCATGATGTATATATGACAGCATACATACTGCATATATGTTCAGAAATGAAGTATGAGCTGCCAAAAAAATACATCCAAATAGTGCCGCAAATCACGTAAACATGCGGATCTAACAACTGATTAAATCAATTCGATAGTTACATGTGCCGCGGTCGACGCAATAATTTCATCCTATCATGTATCCCATGATACCGTGGCCAACGCAGGAGAACCTGACATGGCCGACGTGCGGCACCAACTTCGACTCACCCATACCATCGCAAACAACCCCACCATCTGCTTGCACGCCACCAGGTAGTACCGAAGCTGCTGGTTCTGACCTCGTCGTCCTCCTCGTCCGACGTTGTCGTATCGCTGTCGACGGCGCCGGCGTTCTTGCCTCTGCCCATCATGCACGACGCCCTGTAGTACGACCTCCGACGCTGGAGACGCTCCGGCGTGCAGGTGCACATATGTGTTGAGCCGACGGCCGTGGGTGATGGCGGAGCGGCGAATCTCTCTACTGGAGGATTTGTGGAACAACCACATGTCAAGGGGGTAATGAGAAGTGACGGCTGGTTGGCGTGATTTATATAAGTCTTGGCTAATCTAGTATGGTAATTATGACTTCAATTTGGACAAAATCATCAACTAAGGAAACTTATCATATGTTTGAAAACTTGCTCAGATTGTACATATTAACTATGGCAACACATTGGACTTAAATCCAAACGTTAGTGAGGATATGCTGCATCATCTCCTCTTCCCGATCACACAACACACACTGCTCAGGAATCAGGATGGGGGGACTCCTCTGTGCTAATTAGTCTGCAGTCCAACACGTGTCTCTGATGCAAGCCACAAAAACATCTTGCATTTGGGAGGAGCCCATGATATACAGGTTTTGTTTTCTTATATGACTTATTTGGTGTTCTTGTACAATATTGATTAGTGCACGGTATAAGTCACCTAACCAAAACTGGCATGGTGAACTGCTATACTGAAATCAGAGTAAATACTTATCAATATTGACCTAAAAACCCTATCAATGTCGCATGATTAAGAAAGTATCTGTCAGATATGCTCATTAAGATGATCTTGTCACTTTTAAACCAGACTGAGTCAAATAGATAATCGAGAGTTTCATTGATAAAAAATTGGGGTAATCTAGAGTTGTCTACTAAAGGATGACCTAAATTAGTTCACTGGAACAGAAATCTAATGAACTACAATAAATTGAAAACCAATTAGTATCAATTTGTTTCCGTAGATTGGGTCAAGGACTAAATAAAGAAGCTTAGGGGGTGTTTGGTTCCTAGTGCTAAAGCCCAAAACTGCTAATATTAGGACTAAAAGGTCTGAAAGAACCAAACATCAAGGACTAAAAGGACCTAAAATAGGATACTAGTGGGTGTCCCTCCTCATTATGGCGCTAAAACATGATGATGCTAGTTTGAAGATAGAATAGGAATTGTACACTGTATTAATGGTACTTTAGTGTCTTTTAGCACTTGGAACCAAACTGTGGTACTAAAATTAAAATTAAGTACATCCATTTTAGGACTAAAGTTTTAGGTCTAAGGAACCAAACACCCGCTTAAAGTCTCCAGTTGAGCAGACAAGGACTGCAGATTTGGGCATGGATGCGGTCAAATCATTTGCGTACAATAGTAATGCCCAGGAAATCCATTTTCTACTTCTGCTCAATCATAAACTTTTGTAGAAATGCACCACGGAATCACACTTAAGCTTACGTCTTACCCATGGATTATAGGATTATACTAAGATAAATATGACTAATAAAGTCCCTAAATTATGCTCCATGCTCCTCTTACGCTTTAAAGCAAAGAGGAAAACGGATGTCGTTTCATATGATTTTGGTAGGCTGCCACCTCAAGATTGTGAACGCAATATGGCTCTCGGTACCACCTACCAAAGTCCAGCAATGGCAGAACTCCAGTGAGCTAACATGGACTGAAGTAAAACAAGGATATACAGTACACAACAACCTTTAGCAGCCAGTGTCGCCAGAAAGCAAGATTCAGATAACCTTTAGAACACAGGGATTTTACAGGTAATTTTGGAGGATCTCGATATGGAACTGTTCGACTCCATTAGCAACAGGGAAGTTCAAAGTCCTCGTGCTTTTCCATTCTAAATTTTGCACGAGCAATTCCACAAGCACCTCCTGAACAAAGCGATGGGAGATGGGGGTGTGGTGGTACCGTACCTGATGTTCCCCGGCACGCTCCGCAGCAAGGTGGCCTCCTTCTCCGCCAGCACGGAGGCATCCAGGAGCAAGCGCGCGGATATCTCCTGAACCAAGCGCATCACCAAACTGAGGGCTATCTCTCCGCCATCTTTGGCTGCTCCCAACTCGCGCACCGACCAAGAAGAGAGTGCTGCTGCTGACTGCTTCCCCAGTTCCCCTTGGCGGTGACTGCCTTTTATTTTGGGTTCCAAACTGAACTTTCACCGTGAACTCTGTGGAATTAAAGTTTCACAGCTCGATCAAATTTCACCAAACTGCAAGCAAAGATGCAGAGATTGTCACAAGACTACATAAGGAAGCATGTCATGGATAAGCGTTTTAAATGTCTAATTCTTGACATTGTGTGGTAGACATATTGAACTTGTTATTGCGTTATATTAAACAGAATTAGCTCAAAAGGGTCCCCAGACAATAAAATCAACATAAGGGTTTTGATTGCACATGCTTTCAACAATACTCTCGCTCTCGCTCACGTTGTAGTTACACGCTGGGTTACTGAATCACATCAGCTTTCTCGAGAACAGTTTGTTCCTGGATACATTCGCTCTTGTAAGTTGCAACACCATTGACAACAAGTGCTGCTTTGAACCATGTATGTACTGTTTAAGGAATGGCCTTTTGACCATGCTTACATTGTGGCAAGTTCCATCCACAGAAGCTTCAAGTATTCAATGGGCAAAGTGCATTTTATTCTTTTCTTTATTTCTTCCATTGATTTTTGTCGGCAGCGTTTTCTTTCATTCACAGGCCAAGTTGTGCCATAATCACCAACTTATAAGGTTGGTTAGAATCAAGTGACCAGTTATTGATAAGGATGGGGCTATATATTTTTGGTTTGCAATGATTTGGACAGTGGCTCTACATTATGCCTGTATTGTATCATCTATGAAAAACTTGATCAGTAGGTATGACTCAACTTGCAGGTTTATAAAAGCACATTTCTTGCATTGACTTAATATATAGTGCTGCAGTGTGATTCTCAATTAGTGTGAAGCGCAACAACCAGCAATTTAATCAACGTTCCACGAGACAAAATTTTGGGTGCAAACAATTCAGTGACAACTCAATCCAACTGCAAAGCAACATTGCCTACCAAGCAGTGAATGAAACAAACATGAGCTTCTTGTGGTTTGTGTGGAAGCATTCGCCTCTTGCCTGAGTCGTAGCGGCACACTTGATTCAGTGTTTTTTTTTGCAAGCAGATTCAGAGTTTTTGGAAATGAATACCTAACAATCGATTGTTTTTAGTTGTGTCTGTCAATTTCCTGCCGAATGAAACAATATCACAGAGAAGAATCCACGCGTTTTATGAAGACCCATCATTGGGGAGGGCAACTCTGAAATTTATGAATGAGTTTGTTGAGTGCTTGCTCAGCTTTGTCGGATATCCGACCCACCCACCACCATAGGCTACAGTAATTTGCTAATTAGTCCATAATTTGCTGCAGTAATGCTACATTATCTATCCTCTAAACATACCCAGAGTTGTGAAGTTAGTTTTGTAAACTGACTTTATTTAATACTCTTAATTATTGGTCAAACGGGATGGAAAAAAATTTCCACCCCAAAGAAACGCGGCCATAGGAAGGAGATTTTTTATGCCACGCGATTCCAACGGTGCAAGACTAAGGATGAGCTTTGAATGCTTGGTGAAACGTTCTTCCTCAAAACCCAAGAGACACCTCCCCTCGCGCTGCCACTCCCAAGGCGACACGAGGGACGATCACGCCGTCGTCGCTGGGAGGCCCCCCTGATCTGCGCCACCGGCCAACACTGGCACCGTTGGCTCGTGGCAGCGGCGGCCCCTCCCCCTTCTGTTCCCTTCCTCTTCCACCCCCCGGTCGCGGCTAATAGTGGTGTGCCTTGGTTGTCTTCGCAGGGCTGCCGTGTTGTCGTTGTAGAGTGGTTTGGTGGTGAGGTGTAGAGCTTCTTTCTTGTTGCTCTATTTTACGTCTTTGTAACTCTTTTCTGAAATACGTGCTTTACATGTTAAATGGTGAATGTTGTGTTATTATGGTTTGGATCCCACCGGATCACCCTCGGTCCATGCTCCTACCTCTCGTATTAAAAAGAAAAGACGAGCAAACTCTGGTTTTCTTCAGGGCAGTCTTACTCAATACAATGACTAGGCTGATGTCTATAGAATTAAATGAGCTACGATCTAGGATAGAAGATGGCGTGGCTAAGTTATTAAATGAAGAAAGAGAATAAAACCAGTCTTGCATGAGACATTGTTTCTATACAACATCAAAGACAATACGTTAGATGAGTAACATTGAAGTGTGGAAGAATGGTCTTTGCATTAGAAGAGTAATGTCTACTACTAGTTTCTTGATGGTGTGGAGATTATGGACACTATATCTAATGTTTTGGGTTGGGATTGGCTTAAAAAACATGAAAAAAACACTTGATCAATAAGAGAATTTAGACTGAACTCAAGAAAGGACCCCTCTATTTAGTAAGAATACATGTCTATTTTTCTACATTATCAAGTGACAATGTCAGGTCATGGATGAGCATCTCCAAGAGCCTATCTAAAATATATTATCTGAATCATCATTTGGTAGGACAGTCTAGAGAGTTATCTCGCTCTCCATCTTTAGCCAGCGAGAAATCCGAAATAGAAACCATGAAACAAATGTAAATTATGACTTTAAAGAAGTCAGTACCAGAGGCGCCAGAAGCATCAGAATAGCTTTAGCTTCGGATTCGTTAAGAGACTGGTTGAGATACAAGGATACGGTTAACCTTTTATGGCCTTACGGCTCCACCATATAATGAGCATAAACACAAATACGGAGTACCTCAGATGGTGAAGCGAGGGCAGAGCCCTGCCTATTCCATCGTTGTCCGCTTCAATACTATGAAACGAAGCTAAGTAATAAGATATTAAACGAGAAAATAAAACGATATCAAGTAAGAAAAACAAAATAAACCGGTACAAGTCTACATTCTGTTTGAAACAGCAAAATCCTATTGGAAGTCTCACTGAACGAGCAAGTGTACATTCTTGTTTGGAACGACAAAATTGCACATCCATCATTATCCAGCATCAACTCCCTAGAGTAAAACAACTTCTCAGGCATAGAAATCATTCTCACAGGATACAAGAGTCTAGTTCATCCTCTTGATGAGCTCGTTGATGTAGTTCTCACGGTTGCCGGCATCACCACCCTCGACATAGTGGTTCCTCTTCTTCTTGAGGCCACCGAGCGGCGCCTTCAGCTTGAAGGGCCAGAGGAAGTTGTTGGCCTCCTTGAAGTGTGGGCCAACGGTCATTATCTCATGGACAAGATCCTCAATGCAGATGATATTGTGCTTTCCAAGGCCCTAATGAACAGCAAGTAGAGTGGTAGAAAATTTAGACTAAAATAGAAATGTCTATGTAATCATAATCAGCATAGTAGTTGTAGATGGCAAACCTCCTCAATGACATTGTTGTTGCTCAGGGGAATCCTCTGCTTGTTCAGCTTGCCATAACCTCTCTTGTAGATCAATTCCCTAACACTCTTCAGGTTCGGGTATCTGAAGATGAAAGAATACATGTTTCAGACTTCAGAACAATCATGAATCAAGTGGTATTACTGCCTTCAAATATTAAGAACACCAAATTGGGACTAGATCTGGGCCCAACTGGGTTGATTCATGTGAAATTATAGGATAATTAATCTAACTCTGTAAAAGTTAGTTCAAAGATCACATCAATATGCATGCAACAGACAGCAGGGTAACAGAACAGACCTATATGTTCCATTCTTTGAATGTAGACAACAGAATAACTAAAATTATTTAATAGTTTTCTCCAGAAAAGAAGAAAATAATAAACCTAAAACATTTCTACAAACATATTTATCAAACCAAAACACCAATGTGAAGATAAATTCAATAGAAATTATAGCAATTTACACCTCTCATAAGAGTGATGCATTAAGGATGTAGTGCAGCAGTCACTCCACTATAGCAAAAGACCAAAAGCCAGAACAAATAAATGTACTCATGGTAGCTAAACAAATATAAACTTACCCATATGCAACATATGGCTCAACCCTGCGCAGCATGTTAATGGTAGCCTTGTTAACCTTGAGGAAGACACCATTGAAGATCTGCCTCAAACGCAGAAGCTGCAAGATCTTGCGGGTCTTGGGGTGCATGGCATTAATACTGCACAACAAATTTGACCCGAATTAACATTTCAGCAAGCCAAAAGAATCAGCAAACAGAATAAGACAGTGCCCTACCCACGGATGCGGACAACAAACAGAAGCTTGGCCTCAGGGCTGACATAGAACCCACCCTTCAACCGAGCTTCACGCTTGAGCTGCACAAGCTCCTTCTCCTGCACAAAGCACAAATCCATCAAAACGTATTACCAAATTACCTACATGTATAACCATAATAGACACATTGTCCCAAAAGGTAGCATCATTTCAGTGTGGCAGTCTTGTTTATGTTTTTTACGAGTTAGTCTTGTTTTAAAATATTAGCAATATTTCAATTCATGAGCACAGGAGCCATCGGACATTAGTTTTCCCATTTGAAGCATACACTTTTATGCGCACAACAAATTCCAACGAGCACAAATCCCGGATGGCAAATGGTTTTTCCACCAGATCGCAAAAAGACGCTACATAATCGGACTAAACCACTCGTCTAACCAGAGAGCCGCTTAAAACCAAGGCGCAGGCAGATGGAGACGGGGGCAGATCGCTCGCTCACTGACCTGGGCGTCGTACTCCTGCGCGTACTGCTTGGCGCGGGCGAAGATGATCTTGCGGCTCTCGAGCGCTTTCTTCCTGTCGGCGAGCGCCTTCTCCTTCTTGTCCGCCGCCCACTGCTCCTCGCGCTTGAGCTTCCGCAGCACCGACTCCGGCACCACCGCCGCCTTCGCCTCCGCCGCCGACATCTGCGCGGGAGAGAGAGCCAACAGCTTCAGATCCGCGAAGAAGGGCTGAGTGCGCGCGCGAGGGTTTCGAGAGGAGACGCGGGCGAGCGCTGCTTACCTCGCTGACCTGCGTGTGCGTGGGAGGAGGAAGGGAGGAGAGGCCGCCGCCGCCGAGAGGTGGGAGAGAAGGAAGTGGCGGCGGGGTGGCAGGAGGAGGCTACTTATGGGAGGCCGAGGGTTTTGCTCCGGCTAGGGTTTCGGCGCGCCCGCGTGGCTGGATCGGACGGCTGCGGCTGGCTGGGCTCCTGGATCTGACGGAGATGGGAGGCGAGAAGGAAATGGATTCGGTGACAAGAGATGCTGGGCCTGGTATGGTTCATCTGGTTCTATGGGGGAAGCACATTGGGCCTGCTAATGGTCAGTTTTGGGCTTTTTAGTTACTTTGATCCCAAAACTGTGGTATGGTCGGTATCGATCGTAACAGGCCGTGAAGAGATGCATAGAAATTCGGTATCATGCTAAGGAGGCTCCCATTCCATTTTGTACTCATCTTTTTTTAGGGCAAATCACAGGAGCTTTATTAATCAGATACATGATTAAAATCATGAACAGTCACTTCCATCAACCAGTTTGAAAAATTACCGCTCCACGACAAAACAGGGAGGGACGCCGAGACCTTACTCGCACGCAGATGTGCTGCCTCATTGTACTCATCTTTTTTGAGGTGTAATGTAATGTAAAAATTTCATATTGGACAGTCAAGTTCTGAGACGTGGACAAAGTTCCTAACTATCACTCACCTGGCCTTGTTTTCACACTAATTTGAATGGTAACGTGTTTTATCGATGTCTCCTGGGAGAGTTGTGTTCATTTGTTATCTTTCTTATGGGCCGTTTCTGTCTTGTTTAAGAGCTCCATTATGTGAATCGCTCATTTGTGGCCCACGGCTTGATAACATCCCATTCACACTTTCTTATGTATTTATTTTCACACTCATCATTTGATATTATATAAAGAATTCTATAGAGGAGCTAAGGTGAACAGTGCTCCTAGAAAACCATCTTTTTATTGAGTCCATTCTACGGCCTTCTCTAAGTTCCACCAGAACAGTCATTGTGAGAGTGTTTGGGCCAACAATGGTATCAAGAGCAGGCAGTTGCAGCTCTCCCTATTGGAAATTAATCTTGGTATGTATGCTCATGGAGTAAACAGGGAGTTGCATATAGTGATTAGGGGGTGTGAAACACGTGTTGTGTAACCTATTGCATACAAGCAATCAGCTTGTTGACTGCTAGCATCCCATTCACACCTCTTATGTATTTGCTTTCACACTCATTATTTGATATTATATAAAGAACTCTAGAGAGGAGCCAAGGTGAACAGTGCTCATAGAAAATCATCTTTGTATTGAGTCCACTTTACCGCATTCTCGAGTTCCACCAAAACAGCCATCATGAGTGTTTGAGCCAACAATGGTAACAAGAGCACTATAGATCATGTCTGGAAACAACAAGGATGATAAATCTATGTTTCAAGCAAGTGAGGGCAGCAGTGTACCCCTCCATTATCCCGTGTTGTTGAAGACAAACTATGCAATTTTGGCTATGAAAATGAAGGCATTCATGCGTGCTAAAGAACTTTGGGAGGCAGTTGAGACCTCTGATCCGGTGGAGTTGGTCAGTGAAAGAATTGATCAGATGGCATTCACAGCAAGCAATACCCTTTAGCACCGGGTGCTAAAGACCTTTTAGCACTACTTAGTAAATACGACTCGCTGCTAAAGGGGGTGTCGCATGCTACTTCAAAACGAGCGCATCTTCTATCCTATCACATGTGCTGTGTAGGTGAGATGGTTAGGTGGGTACGCGCGAGCCAAGAGGTCCTGAGTTTGAATCCCCGCAGCAACGCACATATTTTTTTTGACGAAGGTGTACTTTAGCACCGGTTATTTTTCAGACGAAGCCCGTTCCCAACCGGTGCGGATGTGAGTGCCTCTGGTAGTGGAGTGAGCTGAGGGAGATGGGTGAGTTCCGAGTGTCTGCCAGGTGTGTATTCTGGTGTCAAATGCATCCACAAGAAAACATATGTCCATAGTAGTGGATGTGTCTAGGATGTGGAATAGATGTGTGCACACTCCTAGTGTCTGCAAGGTGTGTGTTCTTGTGTCAAATGTATCCACAAGAAAACAGATGACCATAGTAGTAGATGTGTCTAGGATGTGGAATAGATGTGTGCACCGTCCTGAGTTGTGACACCACAGGATGTTGTGAACAAGAGTCTCCATCCTATGTGCTTGAAGACGTTGAAGAGATGAGTTATCTGTCATATATGATAGTTGGGCAAGTCTAAGATGTGACCGACAGTCCAGAATCAAGAGTTGAGCAGATCGTAGTTGAGACCGACTGCTTCAACGAGTTTGAGATACGTCCACATTAAGGGGGATAATATTGTAAATTAATCTTAGCAAGTAGTTTGAAGTGTTCATGGAGTAAACAAGGAGTTGCATGGATGTACCGTGTAAACATGAAGAACCAAGTGCATACGAGTAGTTAGATTGGAACAAGATTATTGAAGAACTACCGTAATAACAATGATAAAAATATTAAGATTTATTGAAATCCTCTAAAAAAGACTATCCCATGCTGGATCATCTTATCCTAGATGGAGTCACTCCTCAAAGCAAACATGTATGTGTTTCGTGAAGTTCTCCAAGTGATTGTTGCATGGCTGTTGGTCCATTATAGGTAAACAAAAAGGACTAGAGGCTAATTTTGGCTACTTGTGCATATCTTCTGTTTCCAGATATCTAATGACCAAGTGGCAATGTCTACGGATCCCCTTGGTTAACTACGTATATGTTCTAAACATGCGTATGTACACATATATAATTTGTTTCTGTAAACTAAAGAACCTATTTTACCATACATGTAATCAAATTCTAAGCACTTGTTGTAAAAAAGATGGAATTATATTTAAATTCTAATTAATATTATGCATATATTTTTAAAAGAAATTCAAATGGTTATGGAGATAAGTAATGTAATGTCAAGCTTACGGAAATCATTTGAGACTTTAAGGTAACCGTGAGTTCCACTTGATACCATAGTCAACTACCCTGTGAGTCGATTTTCCTTGCATAAAAACCGACAGTGAAATTCGTATTTTCCTGTGAGGTGACGAAACCGTCAGGCAAATTTGCATTACCCTGTGAGCACTCGTGGTACCGTCAAAAAAATTGCCAGGCACACAGTAAAATTTCGGTTTCCAGTAGTGGTTGTTCATAGATGCATGTCAACCACACTTCGTTTCATACATCAAAGTACTTGCATTATCTGGTAGTTTAAATTTTAATATTTCTATCAACCAATGAGTTATATATGTTATGTCTCAAAAAACCGTGACAGAATTCTCATAAGCTAGCCAAAGTGTAGTGATGAGTTCCCACATAATCTTACACGTATTTTGCAAAGGAAAGGGTGGCTCACACACGAGCCAAACATTCCTTTGGGTTGTATCCTCACATTTTGAGATACAAAGGAGCATTCTCTTTGTTTCAGAGTTCATACCTTATGGTTGTCACCATTATGTCGGAAATGGCTTCCTTTTCCGCATCAACAACATTTAAGATAGATGTGCGTACATTTGTTGGCCTTTTGGAATAGACGAGAAATGAAGAAAAACATTTACTAAATGCTCATTATTTGACTGATTTTGTTGACAAATTTTAAGCTACTCGATCCAACTAGAAAATAGAAAAGACGCTTAATTTCTTTTGCCATGTATCATATCAATGAAGCAATGGCTGCTTTGCAAGAAAAATGTGTATGGTGTTTCCGTTATGTTGATACTCCCAGATGCATCAATACCTAAATTTTTTATGTTGACGGCATATCCCCCAACCGCAAGACGGCACTTTTCCGGACTGGCCTGACAAGTGACAATATGTTCAAAAAGCAAAAGGGGTGTATGTTGGTTTATGAGTTACTGCGTTGATTTACAATCCACCGATATAAAAGCTTGAATACCATGAGAGAAGTTACAATCCACCGATATAAAAGCTTGAATACCATGAGAGAGAATACCATGAGAGAAAGAGCATATAACAGATACACTTCTTCAGCTAGCTAGTCTTGCACTCACTACGAATAATTCACTCGCAAAACTTACTGGTTGTGCTAAATATTGTCATGTACTCCGTTATTAGTGCAACTACATTGATTTTGTCTTATAGATGGTCTTATGCATTATCATATAATATAGTAATCATGATAATACAATAGGTTGCATTTTTAGTTGTCTCATAATAATTGCACAATCACGTAATTAATTTGTACATGGAACAACAAAAGGTCGTGAGGTACGTGGCAATATTTGAGTGGTCTTATGGTTTTAATTTTACATTATATATGAGGTTTTTGGCTCGTTGCTTTGAGAAACAATGATCTCCTCTTACCTTCGTGCTCTCTTTCTCTGCATGGCATTGTATTTGACGATCTAAGTTAATGTGTTCCAATAATATACTTGCCCTCTTGGTGTCATTTTAAGCAACTGCTTGATGTTCAACGCACACCTATTTCATATATCGTTCTGTTTGGTTATTAAGAACAATACTTGCCCTTTCTGAGCTCGAAGAGAAGCAGGTCACAACTAAAGGTTGGCCGGGGCCCAGTACTTTAGTTTGCAGGGAAAGCCGTTCGATGCAGCGACGTCCTCAAATAAAAAACTAATCTTTTCCCATCCAACAAAGAAGATAATTTCCTAAGGCCTCTAGATGTTAGAATTGGGAGGTTGAATTTGGGAGTAAGATGCCACTTCGTAATCATTGCGCCACTGTAGCATTTCGTTTGTATTTGTGAAAAAATTATCCAAAAATTAATTAATTAGGCTCAAAATGTTCGTCTCGCAAGGTACAACAAAACTGTGCAATTAGTTTTTGATTTTATTTATATTTAGTACTCAATACCTGTTATGACATTTTGATGTGATGATGAATCTTCTTTTTACATAGTGTATTTGGGAGTTACTTTTTGAAACTAAACAATGCCTAAATTTGTGGAGCTGGCCGCTTGCCCTGAGCTGCTGCCAATGATGTGGCTAGATTATTTTATGGAGCTGACTGTCACGGGTGTTCCTATTGAGGCCACTGTGTTACTTTTGGGCTATCTCACCAATCATCGACTCATTTGGCTTCTGTGCCATCTACTTTTGCCATGACCCCTCTCCAGTGATAGTTGTCGGCGTGTCTTGCTCAGGGCTGGTTTGTTGTTGAAGCCTTGAAGGTAAGGGAAAACGATTTTTCGCCATGTTTCATACTCTATCCGTCCAAAAAGAAAAGATTAGTAATAAAGTAAAATGACTTTGGTTGTCTCTATTTATTAGCCATATTTAGATCTAAATTAATTGATGCATGCATATGCACATACCAAATATTGTAAAATGACTTATTTCTTGGAGAAAGTTTAAATCCATCTTAACTGGCCATTTGATTTTGCGTTGACCTATTTGTCGATGCTATTGTGACTTGTCTCTACTGCTGTGTTGCAGGAATATGTTAGCCTCATCATACCACCATTATTGAGAGTAATAGATTGTTGTCTTCCCTTCAAGGTAACTGTCTATACGATATAAGAATTATTATATACATATGACTTATACAACATTGGGTCTTTTATCTCTTACGGATTTTCTTGGGACTTATACTGCCTTGCATGGAAATATAAGCTCAATACCTCTGTACTTCTGTTCTTTGTGTCAGTGAAGATTCACTATGAAACTGATTACACAGTACAGCTTACGTTTCGAAATAAACAATGACGATTTTAGCTTGCTCTGCTCAACACTACCAGAAAGATATCTACGAAAATGTAGGTCACTAGCTGTAGGAATGTAAGATTCCCGATTTTATGATCTGATTTGCAGGGATAGGATAATTTTGCAAAAAATAAAAGGAATCTATGTACTATATATGTTGCGAGCATATTACTCTGTCATTCTTGTTTTTCCCGGTCATGTCATTCTTTTAATGATACACTGCCTGTTATCATCCATTGATCAAATTAATTTTTGTTGGGTCGATCTGCAGGCAGTCTTTTAATCTTGTGCAATGGTGATGACACTGAATTGATAATTAACTTTGTTTTATTTTAGGTTCTAGCTGGGCATGCCTTCAGCTTCAAAAGACTTCCTAAAACTCACCAAAAGTGCACTTGTAACAGTGTCAATTTATTAACTTTCTGGATTTTGGGTAAGAAAGTCTTGGCAATAATATGACATTCAGAAGCTCTTAATTTTGGACAAGACTATGCCTATTTGTTTGAAGAGTATGACGATTAGAAGCTCTGAATATTGGCTAAGATTCTTGTTGAATAGTAAGACAGTTATAAGCTTTTATGATTTTGGTACTGATATTGATATTATAAAGTGATGCCATCCACTTCAAATGGTACTATTAGTTGCCCTGATGCCTTAACAAACATATGATGATGTAGCTTCGATTCTAACTATACAGTTTGTTCTTTCGCTCTTTTATCCATAACACACGTGCTTATGGTGTGTGTACTAAAAGACGATGGTGTCGTTGAAGGGTCTCTAAAAGCTAATATAGTGTTTGGTTCACGCTCGTAATGTAAATGAAAAAGGAATCAGGTTACAGGGTATTTGATGGTGGGATCGTTGATTACAAATATTGTTTGGTTGGATACAGTAATCGAGTAACAGTGGACTAGAAGGCAGCCCAACAGGAAGACGAGAGAAGCGTAAACGATGTGATACCACCCAGGGAGGAGCGGAATCTGTCATGAACTGCCGAGTATCCGATTACGTGGCAACGCATTGCAGACGATGCCAAAACAAACACCCGTAACGCTATTGGTTAACGCCTAATATGATTACGTTGCAGGACATCAAACCAAACACTAGCTAAGTGTGGATGCCGCATTGCACGATTTGCCATCGTATGCTAACACCACCATCGACGCCGAAGTGTAGGCATAGTTCTCGCTATCCCTGCATCTTCGACTGGTTCAGGATTAATCCAATACACCCCATGTATCGGTACGAGTACTCTGTGCTCTTCTTCCAAGTTGTTATATGTGTGTGCATAATAGGATGGTGCTGGTCCACAGATTGATCACAAGTAGATATGCCGCAAATGATTATCTCAAATAAACAATACAATTTCATTTAAACGTACAATCTTTTCCCTTAGAACATTTGCTTGTCATCTTAAGTTAAAAAAATCTTAATTTGAATTGTTTGTTCAGAAAAATTGTGGTTATATACTACTAATTTTCTATGATTATGTATTTTTTTGTTTAATTGGCATTTTTATTTCAACCATGCATAAAAGTTACATGCCATGATTAAGTTTGTGTATACCTTTTTTATACACGTGCGGTACCCTACTATTTGTTTTAGATGGAGTATTTCTTTTGTCAGACTTATGCATATTCTAAACTTTAGGGTGTGGCAATGGTATTGTTTTGAATCCTTTAGCCATTTGTCGCCATGTTCCTGTAGCATGATACACCATTTATGGCATGTACAAGAAATACTACCCATCATCATCGTTGTTCCTAAGTCCTAACTTTTGATGAAAATGTTTACTTTTTGCCTATTTCCTCCCGTAACAGGAAAATGTCACTTTGGAGTTTGGACACTTAATATACTATATGGCCTTGATATAAACGGTGGCATGTGCGGCATAGGAGCGATTGAGACTGGTTTCATTTACACACTGTTTGGAATTTGGGGGCGATCGATGCCCTGTCTTCTCTGAACCCAAAGAAACGGGGTCAAAATTGGAAGCAAGCACGTGCTTGTCGCCCTGGCACACTGTACTGCAAGTGCAGCGGCTGTTTTTTTTTAGGAATCAACGGAGGCTAAGAAAGCCCACCCGAACATTTTCATTCCATCAAAGGAGGTAGTACAAGATCAGGCAACCACCCCATAGAGGTGGTGATCAGGATACATAGATGGACAGAAAATGAAAAGTGAACCACAAAGGATTACAAATCGCAGCACAACCACACCTCACCTAAAAACAAAACAACAAGAACAAAGGGGCACAAAGGTTCGAGCCAATTCAAACTCTCAAGCAGATGAAGCTCAGGAAGAACACCCTCGCGGCGCCTCACAAACCAGCACCTTCAATTGCATACAGCAGCCAAGCACCATAGGTAGCCCAATTCACAGCAATGGGGCTCGCGGCGGATGAAGATGAACCTCGACCTGAATCACTCCTCACCGCAAGTTGAGAAACCAGCTAGTGCTCTGCACCATCTGCTGGTCAGATCCCCCGGTGCAACCAGAGGCCGGTTGAAAGGTTGGCGAGGGAGAGAGAACGGCAAACAGTGCGCAGGCGAAGCGCCTCCCCGCGCGCCGAGCATGACACTTTTGTTGCACGGCAATAATCACCAAAGTCCAGGGCCGTGTAGAGATGGAACATCTCCCCCCGCACCAAGCGCAACGCTTTCATTGTACGGCCACTGGTACCCGAAGACCCAAGCACCATCCCTCACCGATGACCAAAGCACGACCACACGCCCAACAGATGCGAGATTGGTCGGAATGGGAGGGCAGCAAGCTGACACAGTCGAGGACGACTCACCGCCGGCAAGACGAGGTGGAAGGGCATGGCCCCATCCAGATCTGGGCCGGCAACCCATAAGCTCCCCGAGATCCCCTGGCCAAGGGGCCAGCACAGGGGGAGCCGAAGGCCAGGGAGGCACAATAGGGGGTCGTCGAAGCCGACAGGGGCCATGCGTCCTCGTGTTCCCCCGCCCCGTCTCCCCCACCACGACACCACTGGCATGAGCCCCCGACCAAGAGGTCAGCGCAAGGGGGCGAAGGCCAACAACAGTGGGAGGAGAGGCAGACCAAAGGCAGGTCAGAGCGGGGCCGGAGCCACCGGGAAGGAGCAGGACCGTCGGGGGAGGCGATTTTGAAATCTCGAAGCTCAGATGTGGATCGGGGAAGCAAGAAAGGACGGGGGAGGGATATGGGAGGGAGGTGGAGGAAGCTGTTGTGGATCTAGAGGCCCGCCGCCGCCGCAAGCAGTGGTTGGGGCGACGACGGCGGGCGAGCAGGGCACCGGGGTGGGGGGCGCTCGCGGCGGCGGGCGAGTCGCCTCCCCTCTGCCTCGAGCCGAGACGGGAAGGAGGCCGTTTCGAGGACACGACCGCCCGCAGCGGCTGTTCTCGTATCATGTTTGGCACATAGAGGTTTGGGCCTTGTTTAGATCCCAAATTCAATCCCCAAATTCCACTATGCAAAAAGAAGATTCCCATCACATCAAAATATCGACACATGCATGGAGTACTAAATGTAGATAAAATCAAATACTAATTACACAGTTTTGTTGTACTCTACGAGACGAACACTTTGACCCTAATTAATTAATTTTTAAACAATTTTTCACACATTCAAATGAAATGCTACAGTAGTGCACGCACTTCCAAAGACCAAAATTTAGCTCCCAATTTCGGAAACTAGAGGAGCCCGACCAATCCATCGTAGACCGGCAGGTACATGATTTTAGTCCTTTATTTTTTGTTGTCCCTCTCTTTCCCTCCCGTACTCAACATGGGATTGGATATGGAGTATTTAATATTTGTTTGGGTCGAATCACCCCCGTCCAATCAAATGAGCCTTGAAGATAGCATCCTGCAAAACTACACTAATTCTCTGCAATTTAAATGTAATATACTTTTTTGAACAACAACCCTCAACGGTGTGTTTCTATTGATATAATAGAAAAAAATACAAGATTATGTCCCCGAGAGGCTATAACCAGCCAAACCAAAAAGAAAGAAAAACAAGGTATAAAATCTACGGGTTGGATTGGGACCTCAACTCACGCCGGCGATTACACAACTCAGACCGGTCGGATTGGGACATCGACGAGAGCCGCACAACACATCTTTACAAGGCGCCTCTGTCTGGTCGGATTGGGACATCGACACGAACTACAACAACTCCGCCCCGTCGGATGCGACACCCACCAGCAGACATACCTAGGCAATCGTCGAGAACCTACAAATGTGACCCTATGTCGATAGAGAACCGACAGAAGCAAACTGCATCGCACCGAGAAAGCCAATGACATGCGGGACCCTCCGTTGTAGTGCCGCTGCAACACCATACTTCACCTGACAGGGTGATGCCACCAAATTCGGAACTCTCGCAGGCTGCCTCGCAGTCACCACTGCGATAACACAACGCGCGGGGGCCTCGCCACATCCTCCGTTGGACTTTACCTCTCTCGTCGCCTCGAGGAAACACCACACGCGGGGGCCTCATCACGCCCGCCTCAGACTTCACATCCCGGATCCGTTGCGGTGAGCGAAGCTACCCCGCCTCCCCGGATCTCCATCATACCACAAAGTCGTCACTGTAAGCCGACCTCACGTCCTTGCTTTACCCCCGCACATAGCCTCTACTGTCATGCCAGCAAACCGAAGAAGTCGCTTGCGTCATCTTCCGACGATATGCCGCACCAGATAGCTCAGCCAAGCTGAACAACCCGCCGCAACCCATTGCAAGCCAAGTCGTCCCACAATGTCGAAGCCACAAGCGCCGTCCTTGGACGTAGTCCCACGCCGCACTGATCGTTGCGAAGCGACGCCAGCCTCCGTGGTACGCTGCAAGCAGCACAACCGGCAATCATGCGACAACCTCCAGCCGTCACCATAACTATGAACACCTCCATGTGGGCTCAACAACACCCGTCAAGTTTGCCAAGCGGCGAGATTGTCGCCACCAGCAACAGCACCCGTGACCAGTGAACCTGAGATACCAAGAGTTGAGATGGGTCTCTAGAGACGATGCCTCCAAGGATGGTACGACGCCGATGGCACCGTAATCACTCGTCCAGGATCTGAACAGGGTTTTCACCCAGAGAACCCCGTGCAGGGACGCTGCACGCTCAAGCTCAGCCCTCCCAGAACACGACCAAGGCAGCCCAACCATGGCGGCGGCACTACCGCTACTCCACTTATCCAACCTCATCTCTTCCGCCTCCGCCTGACCAACGCCACACCGCAACCAACCATCCTGCTTGCGCAAAACCAGCCATGAGTGGCCTCGTGGCCGCCGCACACTGCGCGGCCTCCTTGCCACACCCATCTCTACCTGATCCCAAGCACTCTTCCCCATCATCACTTCCGCTTCACTTCCACCAAAGAAGGGTGGCTCGATGTCACTGGGAACACCACCTTGGTACCACCAGCGTATCCTACGGGTGGGTCCGCTGCGCTACCGTGGCGCCACAGTCCCGCACGCACAAGCCACCTCAGCCACAGCACCACGCCGCCGCCGAAGGAGCACGGAGCCACCGAGGGGCACCGCTCATGGGCAGAGTGTGCATGCGCAAGGCAACAGCCAACAGAGCTCCTCCCCTGCGCAGCGCTAGTGTGCCGCAGGTGCTGTGTCAGTCGGACAGGGGCACAACAGGGGCTCGGCCCGTCGGCCACCGTGTGGAGCCGACGGCACTGTGCGACCGTGCCCAAATGGCCTCGCCACCTGGAATGACATCGTGCAGCAGCCCACCGCTGCCGTCCATGGAACGCCCGCCGCCGTCGCAAGCAAATCGACCTCCACACGCCGCCCCGTCACTCACATGCTTCATCGTCGCCGCTCGCAACATCTGCCGCCGCATCCGCCCCCGAGGACGGTGGATCGGGACAAGACCGCGCCGGATCGGGCGCTAGCGGCCGCACATTCACCGCCGTCGCCATCTTGGGGAGCCCCATGCCGCCCGCACGGGAGGAGCCCCAACCTCTGGTGGAGACGCCTCGCCGCCGCCTTCCTTGCGGTAGCCAAGTCACCCACTTGGGCGGCGGCGAGGGGCCATGAAGGGGAGGGAGGCTCGAGCCGGAGGGGCCGTGATGGCGCCCCCGCGTCGCCTACGGGAGCGACGATGGGAAAAGGAGTGAGAACCATAAATTCAGTTCTGAGTGGTGTAAATGTAATATACAGAATGTCATGAGCATAAGCTGCATGCGTAAATCATGCTTATATAGAATCCATTTTCGGACCGTACAATAGGTCAATCTAAAGCGTTTGCATTGTTTACCTACTCCATATCATTGCCCCCACCAATCTAATTAAAATGGACTGGGCTACTCCATGGAGATGTAAACAAGCTTTGAAAAATAATATCTGAGAGGATATATACGATTTGGTGCTTACTCTGTATGTCGTTAAGGAACGTACGGATACAATTACTTTCTTTCAACTTAAAAAATAATGGAAACTTACCAGATGGGGAATTCAAATACGTACCTCAGCAATTTTATTGGCTAAATTTGAAACTATACAGTCGGTTCTACCGACAAATAAATGTACCCACAATGCCTATATACTCCGTATATGCGATGCGAAGAAAGCATTGTAGCTTGATGGGAACGTGGTCAATTCGATTATTCGAGGCAAGAAAGCAGTGCAAGCAACTTATTACATAGCACTTGAAGCGCGCGCTTTCGACAAAAAGGCAAATAATAAGCGTTCGGTCACGAACTTTATCCACATGGAAAACGAAGAGAGACGAAAAGGACGACCATGCATGTTAAAACCATGAGAAATACATGAACGGAACACACTAAAAAGAGCAAAAATCAAGAGAAACTAGAAAGTTAAATGGAACACACGAAGATCGACTCCACATCAGCTTGATAATAACTAACAGCCATTTAGGTGGACAAGCTCTCTCGCTAGCTAGCTAATTTATTTATTAGTCTATAAATCAGCATGGGACCTGGATCGGAGCTAGGCGTGGGTGTAGAGCGCGGCGAGGCTGCGGCGGCAGCGCGCGCAGGAGAACTTGCGCTTGTTCTTGACGCACACCGGCAGGCAGCACAGCACCCGCCGCACGCTCTCCACGTCCGTCTCCACCACCGCGCCGCCGCACCGCGGGCACGACCCCGGCGCCTTCTGCTCCCCCATCACCGTCTCCTCCTCTAGCCCGCAGCACGCCGCCGCCGCCGCCACCGGCATTGCCATCGCCCTAGCTAGTTACTAGTAGCTACAAGCTCTCTGACGTGCCTCTCAATCTACTATCCTAGCTAGTAAAATCTTTTCTTGAGGTGCGTGGATGTGATGAGAGGAAGATGTGCTGGCCTGGAAGTTGAAGATATTGGTTGAGAAAAGAAGAGGCAAACAAATGTGCAGAGGACAAGTAGGCAGTAGGCACAAGCAGGAAGAAGAAGAGGGGGCGATGGTCATGTGAATGGAGGTGTGCCTTGATCCTAGGGGGTGTTTGGATCACAGGGACTAAACTTTAGTCCCTCAAATAAGTGATAATTAAGAGTATTAAACATAAACTAATTATCAAACTAATTGTATAAGTCATGTCTACTCCGCGAGACGAACCTAACAAGCCTAATTAATCTATAATTAGTACATAATTATCATATGATTACTGTAGCATTTTATTGTCTAATCATGGTCTAATTAGTCTTAATAGACCCGTATCGTAAATTAGTTCTCGCTTATATAATTTATTTTTAAATTAATCTATATTTAATACTTCTAATTAACAATCTCAGATTCGATATGACGGGACTAAAGTTTTAGTCATGTGAACTAAACAGGACCTTAGCCTATAGCTACCTGCTACCCTCCACCCTTTTGTTTGGTTTGACCCTACTTGGCACGACGCTGCTGGCTTGCACAAACACGAGCTAGCTCTCTACAGTTGCTTGTGTACTCGTGGCATCCAGGTGTAGGATATATCCACAAATGGATAGGCCCATGGATCAGTGATGCATGATTACTTTTGTTATTTGGGGAAGGCTATCTGGGGAACACATCTTACGACGTACTACTATTGCACTTGCCACTTGGGAAAGATGGTGCTTTGTTGTTTGATATTGGACCAGTGGCCCTCTGTTTTGCCCAAAAAGGGGGTGTTCATGTGTGGCCTCTAGTTAGGATAATGGCAAAACCTAAATGACTTCTGTACAACAACCTGCTTTATTTAATTTTGTTGTATACATTTTCAAAAAAAAATTGATGTATATGAAGTACGGTTTTTAAAGTAGCTCATATTTTTGGCGAGACACTGACTTGTTGTGTGTTCAACAATCTGGTTGGAACGTCTTGATTTGGTCATTAATTTGTTCCTTTGGAGCAAGTAGCAACCAACCGTTCTTCTTCTAAGCAAGTATGCGCCTTAGATTAATGCAAGGAGCACATCATGGTTGATTTCTTGGATTTATGAAAAAGGATTGCATTGACACGACGTCCATCTTGGCTAGCTGTTGGTTTATACTTATATGTATGCCCAGTTGCCCACAGGTGCCAAGCATGTACACGTATGCATGGTTTGAAAGCAACAACTAATCAAGCTGCTGGTGCCTTTTCTTTCCTTGCTCTTTCCACCAGTCAAAGCAGTCTAGGTTTATTTGGATACATCAGAATGGATATGCCTGCGTTGCCTTTTCTCTTTCATTTTGCAAGTTTTTCTCTGTAAGTGAAAATGATAGGGAGAGATAGATGGAAATCGATGTGTATAGCCAAATCTAATAGTCTGTATGTTGACTAGTTGATTGGAACCTGATCGTAAACAAGACACATGTATGCAGCAGTACTCAACAACTGTACGTGTGCCCTCGTGTTATAAATTCGATCATGAGATTGCAACATCACCGATCATAATAACGTGTCAGTTTCTGTTAAGCAACATAATCTCTCCTCTATCTTATCTGCTTGCAATAAGCCCATAGCCCTTGTTTAGTTCCCAACTTTGACATGTTAAAGTTAGGACTTTGTCATAAATACGACATTGTAGCATTTCGTTTGTATTTGTAAATAATTATCCAAACATTGATTAATTAGACTCAAAATATTCGTCTCGTAAAGTACAACAAAACTGTGTAATTAGTTTTTGATTTCATCTATATTTAGTACTCAATGCATGTGCCAACATTTTGATGTGATGGAAATTTCTTTTTAGGTAGTGGAATTTAGAGGTGAAATTTGGGAATTAAACGAGGGCACGGTGTTCTCCACTCTCCGGTAATGAAAACAACAAGCTGGCTTGCTTTCACGTCCCTTCTGCACCAGTGTCAACGCAGCCGAGAGGTACGCCTGGATGGAATGAATTGAATATTATTCAAACAAGTTACCGTGCGTGCGTTTTGTGGATTTATTTTCTGCATGTGAAAAGGAGAGGAGAAAGGGAAATCTTTATCATCATCTACTGAAGGGTTGATGATTATCGGAACTAAGCTACTGCTAGTAGCTTGGAAGCAACAAACACGCTAGACTTTCATCATCCTTCATTAGGTTCGTAGGGAATAAGGATCTCTCTTGTGCGCGCCGCCTCATGTAAGTTCATCACATGTGCCCAAGTAGTCCATGCATGTTTTATATTGTGACTTTGAAACGATTTGAGTAAACTTGAAGTTACCAAACGGCAAACCTTCAAGCTAAAGTAAGCAAAGACAAACATGTTGTAAGACCATCTTAGGAACCATAATATTTACCCAAAAATAAGAACCATAATACATACTTAGTTCTCAAATATATTTCGATTAAGAAAAACTATTTAGTTCAAAACTAATATAATTTTTTGTCCTAAATGTCATGTATACTTAAAAACAGATAGAATAGTTTGAAGCAACTCTTCAGCAGAGGCTTTAATCTTTTACCTCTCCAATTCTGCACCTCGATCACCTGAGTAGCACCCAGCAGATCCAGGTTCGACTTCTCGTTGGAGCAAATTAACTGAATTTATAATAAAAAATATAAAAAATAGGCACAGGTTTTTTTCTGTTGACTTCGGTCAAAAAAAATTCTGCACCTCGAGCAATTGTACCCGTTTCGCGTTTGCCTTCGAGTAATTAAAAATGCCATGCTATATATACTATAGAATACCATTGCTACAGTACTACCTTACCTTGAGCTTTCTTATACATATACATATGATTTGTATACTGGTGAAAAAAATCGTAAGTAGCTGCTGATGTACCTATTCGTCTCATGTAAAATTTGTTTTTTCTCACTGAATCGCCTCATGCGTGTTTCTTTGATGGGGAAAAATTTTTACAGACACGTTTGACCAATACCAATAATTAAGGGTATTAAATAAAGTCAGTTTACAAAATTACCTTCACAATCTTGGACTAATTCACGAGACAAATCTAATTAGACCTTTGACGCACGATTAGATGATGATTACGGTAGCATTACTATAGTAAATCATGGGTTAATTAGACTCATTAGATTCATCGCGTAAAGTTACACTCATCCTTAAAAAGATTTTACAAATAAACTTTACTTAATACTTTATACATTTAAGATTTCTTTTGGAATTTTTTTTTGCCAAAACCAAAGAAACACGTCCTTAATGCGATGAGCCGACGTCGTCCGCCAGTGGACCATCTGACAAGCGAGGCCCAGATGGCAGGTCGCGGCCCATAGGGCCTGCAGCTCGCCGTACGGCTCTCGAGATTCGGGCCTAGGCTCGAGAGGTCCCCTGCTGGCAATTCAGACCGCATGTGCCAAGGCCCTTGGCTGTGCATGGGCCGCTGTACGGCGTCGCCGCATTGAGTTTCAGCGCAGGAGCGGAGAGCTCACGGGACGCAAGGGCACGAGAAACTAGGGCCGGATGCCATGGACCCATCGTGCAGGTGCAGTTACACGCACGCTGCACGCAGGTGTATTATTCTTTTTCTTAAAAATACATTTTGTCTGTTTTTCTCAGGCCACAAATTCAGAACAGACTGGGCATGTTTGGTTCCGTGCCACACTCCGCCACGCCATAGGTGCGGCACCCACACAACGCGAACACGCTGTTTGGTTAATCGTTAAAGTAAGCACGTGGCAGCTTTTTTCTGCGCCATAAACTGTGGCGGCGCCACATGGGGCGTGGCTGCCCATGGCTGAGAAGCAAACAGATCCAGAGCACTATGCAAATTCTACTTGAGGCTCCGAGCTGCTGCAGCCCACACATGTGCATGTGCATTTCGCAATAAATTAAGCTCAATCTACAAAGTAACACGGAAAACCATTAGGCTTGAACATCATCGCAAAACGATTTTAATATAAACGCAGTAGCACGTCACATGAAAGCAACACGGACCAAAATTGCCAAAGCGCAGTTTGTGTCCCTTTTTTTTATTTTGCGTGATGGTGGTTTTTCGGCAGCATTTTTAGCATACTGTCAGTGAGTGACATTATGTGTCCCAAAATACTCCCTCCATTCCAAATTACTATTCGTTATTGACTTTTTTCCATAACGTTTGACTATTTGTCTTATTCAAAAAATTATGCAAGTGTCATTTCTTTTATTTGTGGCTTACTTTATCCTCGCATATACTTTAGGTATGACTTATTTTTTCACATATTTCAATAAAATTTTTAAATAAGATGAATGGTCAAACGTGGAAAAAAGTCAACAGTGAATAAAAATTTGGAACGGGGTAGTACATTCTTTTTTTAGACGCCTGGAACTATCTGAAAAACAAAATCGGTTTACCGATCCCTCTTTTTTTATGATCGGTGAAGAGTTCCATCTGTTTTAAATATATGACATTTAAAACAATTAATTAGTTTATTTTTAACTAATTAGTTCATCATAAATAATTATTTATTTAAAGATGGAGTAGCTAACTTCCTTTTATAAGAACTCCAAATGTTAGAATATTTGAGGCCAATTTACCGTTGAGCCGTTGAGGCATAAAAACATTTTTTTGAAAGGAACAACGGGTCAGCTTGGCTTTGGCCATTGAATATTGAAGGCAATAGGCCGGGTTTAAGAGCTCCGCCGATGAGTATTTGGATGCTGCTGCTGGAAAAGTATTCTTCTCGCTTGAGGAAAGCCCAGCAAAGGCTCTCATCGAGAAGATGGCGGAAAAACAAGGTTAGAGCGATGAATGCGCCCAACCACGGGCCCGAGTCCACCAAGTTGAAGCACTGGACATGCTCGCTGCCAAGATGTACCTCCTCATGAAGAAGCTGGAGGCCCTGCTCAAGAAATTGTTCAAGCCATGGACGCTCGCATGACGTGCGAGGTCTGCGGCAATGTTGGCCATTCGGCGAACGACTACCCCGAGACGCGAGAAGATGCCCTCTATATCAACAACTCCAACAAGAACAGGTACCGTCCGAACAATTACGACTGGAATTCACGCCCAAATCTCTCTTTTGAGAGGCCACAACAAGGTAACAATTTCAATTTCAGCAATTTCAATAATCAGCCGTCAATTAAAGTTTTATTCTACGCTGGGTTAAAATTAATCAAAATATCAATAAAAAGTTTGTTGCAACTGATAAAATCCTGAAAATCATAGATTCTAAGCTGGAATCATTCTCTTTAATAAAATCAACTGAGCTTTAATAAAAAGATAGAAACTCAAGTGGCTCAGTTGGCTGCTTCTGTTCCTGTTTCTGAATCAGGGCAGATTCTAGGGCAACCCGAACCTTCCATTCAAACTGTTAAGGAAGTAACCACGAAACGGGGTAAGATGTCTCGTGGTTCGTTCCACACTAATCATGCAAGGAAAACCCCTTATGCTCAAATGCAAACACCAAAGGGGACGTACCTACCAAGACTTGCCAAGAAAGCAATCCTGAGAACCCCTCCGAAAAGGAAGGAAGACCCCGGAGTGCTAGTCATCAAGTGCTCGATCCGGAGTCAGCACATTAAAGACGTCCTCTGCGATATGGGAGCTAGCGTCAACATCATGTCAAAGGTATTTAAAAAGTTATGTTGTCCTACTTTCTCTGCTACAAATGCCCAGTTACAACTTACCGATTCGACAATCAGTTATCTCGAGAGGGTGGTTGAGAATGCGTATGTCTGAATTTGGGGTGTTATGTCTCTACGGACTTCATTGTCCTTAATATGGGGAATGATTTATTCATTTCCCCTTGTGTTGGGCCGGCCGTTCTTAAACACTGCTCGGGCTAAGATTGATATGGATGGGAGAGAAATCTCGTTCCGTATCAACAGAAAGATGATTTTCTTCAAGTTCGAGCCTCGGGATGAACACAGGACAGAGACACTCACCCGGGAGCAAAAGAGCGCCAAGTGCTTCCTCAAAGCACTCCTCAGCGGAGAGCTGTAAGTACTTGGCGGAGAGCAGTTCACTTGCGATGAGCTCACAGGATTAATGGACAAGGAACAGATGGACATCCTCATTAAGAAATACGAGGAGGAGCAGGCCATTTGGAATGCACCAGAGGAGCCGATTCCACCGTCACCGACACCGAATAAAATCAATAAGGTATGGCAGAAGAAGGTTGCACCGTCCGAACCACCCACTCCGAGATCGAACGATGACAAAATCCACTGAAGAGAAGGAGGAGTCCCGCTCATGGACTTAAAACACGAGCTCTTGCCGCGAGGATAACCGGTATGTATCTCATATTCCCCTTTCCATATTTTTAATCACTGCATTTGCATGTTTCTCTTTCCAAATTTGAACCACTTGTGCTATAAAATTGAAAGAGAGCAGAAAATTATAAAGCAAGGTTAAAATAAATGCAGAGCACGCTGCACCAATGTTAAATATTGACATAAATTGGGTACATCTTGCATTTCTTATCATTTTTACCCCATTCCAAAGTGCTTCATTTATTTCTTTCTATCACCAACCAGCACAAAAGTATGTCCACCACCACTTCATATGGCTGCACACTTATTCTTATCACAAACATGGGAGCATGGAAGTGACTCCACAATTTGTCACACTTTGGTCATGTCAATTAAGCATCTTAACCACTAAATTTCACCAAAGTGAATATACCCTAGAGCTCAACCTACATCAATTATACGTGCTAGTGGGGGCAGTGAGACTTACACCCACATGGCTGGTTCGGCCGAACATGTCTAGTTTGGCCGAACCAAGCCAGTTCGGCCGAACCAACCCGCCTCTTCCTTTGCCTATAAGTGCTACCTAGGTTGCTTGAGTGACCCTTGACATGTTCAGTTGTGTGCTCGTCCACTTCTAAAGCTCTCTCTCTCACACACACATTTTCTTGCTCAAGTTTTATTCTCTTGCATTGAGAAAATCACAAGACTATTTCCCTTTGTTTTGATCTTGTGCTGCTGATTGAGAACGTGTTGTGGAGGTTCTAACACCCCACAAGAATGAGTAACCATTTGTGGAGGTGTTAATCCCCACAAGAATGACTGGCTCTCGAGCGTCTGACTTGACTTTCTTGTGCTAACTTTGATTATTCAGTCCTTCGGGTATCGTTGTTGTCACTAAGCTTTTGCTAGCATCAGGTCATGGTTCCCCTTCCTGAGGTCTAGCAGGTTGAGCTGACGCTCGAGCGGTGG
Organism: Echinochloa phyllopogon; assembly: GCA_033239725.1. NCBI lineage: Eukaryota > Viridiplantae > Streptophyta > Magnoliopsida > Poales > Poaceae > Echinochloa > Echinochloa phyllopogon. The sequence continues at coordinate 11,329,172 of BTCW01000015.1, read as the reverse complement.
TGATGCTGGGAACTCCACAGCACCATCCCATGTCTCGGCCTCGATGAAGGTGGACGAGTCAGGCATCACCGATATGGGCAGAGGTTCCACCTCTAACCTAGCTCTCGAGCTCTTGCACGAGGACGACATCATCCTTAGCATGGACCGAGAGCCAGAAGCCTTAAAATTCCTACGCCAGAAGGAGTTCGAGCACACCCCTGTTTATGAGCAAGACTTGCCCATACAAACGGACATGTTGTTGACGGTGTCATGATTTCTACCACCAATTCTCGGGAATAAATGAGGTTATATGCATCATTCCATACACTTAGGTTTATATTCTAATAAAGTTACATGAGTTTTGGTGGATATCCAATGTGCAGGTACATTATTGATAAATATGTGGTAAAAGGGATAGAATCGGCTAATTCGGCCGAACCACTTGGTTCTGCCACGTTACCCCCTTAGCCATATACATTCCATGGAGTGAAGCACAACCACGAGGTCTCATGCACAAGATCCACGTCAGCAGTGACCAAGCGATGATGATGCAAGCCACGTGGATCGATGACATCACCAACCGGGGCAAACAAACACAAGCCCCGCCCAAATGGAAGCGATCCAGGACGTCCAAGTGCAGAGGCGCTGCATCAGAGGGCTGCTGGCCTCCAGGCCCAGTTCGGGCGAACGAATCTATTTGGCCGAACTAGCCCACATGCACAAACTGCCTCAGCACCGACCTAAGGGAAAATCTAGGCCATAGGCACGAAGGCGGTGCCATGTGCCTATTCGGTCGAACTGCCTGGTTCGGGCGAACCGGCTTGTTCGGTTGAACAAGCTGGGCACCGCCTCTTGTCCACTATAGATGGAGGTGCCAATGCCCAGCTTCAAGAGACACCAAAGGAGCTCCATTTGTCACTTCTTCTAGTAGAATAAGGATAGTTTAGTTTGGGAGTTCGAGTTGAGTTGAGCTTTGTCTCTTTTGACACCTTTTTTAGCACCTGTGGTCAGAGATGTGGTCAAAAGGGTTCAGCCGATGAAGGCCGACGTTCAAGGCATCGACATTAAGGAAATAGCTGATGAAGCCTGATAGTGCAGTCGATATGCTCAGAGCCGATGGAGTCAACATGGTCAAAGGCTGAGACAGCAGAGGCCGATGTGAATGAAAGCTAGTGGAGTTGATGCGGCTAACAGGTGGAGGTTTGGTCGATACACGTGGCGGTGGGGCCACACCAAATTTGACTTAATTTAGGAGTTTTTATATTAGGAAAGTATTGTTTTCTTTTTCATCAAGTTTGTAAGTCGTAATCAACATGGAGTCTGTATCATTAGACTATAAATAGCGGCCCAAGTGCTACGTAGAAAGCTTGTACACACCAATCAAACAAACAACTTCTTTTTCATCGCATCGTATAAACTTTTCAACCTTAGTTCAGTAGATTCAACGAGTTCTTACGAGTTTGTAGTGCTGCATCATCTTAATCTTTGGCTTGCTTGTAAGTTCCGCTTTTTACCTGGTGCTCTCTAGGCTTTAACTACCGCGTATCACTATGGTTTTATCTAGATCTCCTAAAAGTTATCATAACCGTTAGATTATAGGTTTAAGTGCATTGCTTTCATCTAGATCTAATTATTACACCAATTTATCGAACGTTATTGTGTAGTTGATCAGATTAGCTGATTTAGGTTATTTTTGTTCTGCTTTGCTGTTTCATTCAAATTTATCGATAATAGCTGGATCTTAATAGACTTATTTGTTTAATTCTGTTAAGTTTTAGTTTTTATCTCCAATTAATCCGGTCTACTTATGAGATTCAAATTGGCTCTTAAGCTTTTAAGCGAATAGCTAATCTGAGCTTAGACCTGGACTTTAAATTATTCATCGGCTGATTTTAGCTCGGAATCATAGCCGATCTGTAAATTTTACATGATTTTATCCCTTATAAATTACTGGTCAAATTGATTGACACACCTTAAACCTCAAGATTATCGGAGTGAAGCAAATCTTCGAGGCCGATCGTGTGTTTACGCAGATTGTCATCACCGACTTTTTGCATCAACACATTTTTGGCATGCCCATTGGGACAGGAAAAGTCGATTCATCATCAGGCCCAAAGGTACTGGTGATGGCAGCCATACTTTTGCAGTAGAGACCGGCAACATCATCAATGCTACAATGGATGACCTTAGTGATGAGCAGAAGACACTGATGGAGAAGACAATGGATGAGTACATACAAGCTTGTCTCAGTGTTACCAAGAGAGGACATGCTGTTCTGAAAACTGAATTGCCAAAGCCGCGATCTATCACAATTACTGAAGATCCGACTAAGTTTCAGTCGATGTTTGATAAGTCTATGCATCACACGATAATTAACCAATCTTCGACCCTTATTAATGCCATACATAACTCGTTCTTGGAGGCTATGAAGTCACATGCGTCTCAACAAGGATATAAAGAGCCGACGTACTTTCCCCAGGTGCATCAGTTGATCCAACACTCAAAAACAAAGGAGTCACGGCAGAAGTAGGAGATCAATCAATGGCACAATTCAGAACTACTTTACCTCCAGTAGGAGCCCTGATTCAACCATCTACAACACATACGTCTCCTCCAGTGATGGCTATAGGCATGTCGGGATTCATTCCTCCACAGGGTTCACGCTAGATCCCAATCTGGGGATGCCCAAAGAGTTTATGGCGTCAATCTCAGGGACGACACCGGGGGCACCTCAAGGACAACAGCATGCTCCTCCGGCTTCTCAGTCGATGAGTACACCTGTTCCGCAATAGCAGATGGTTCTGTTTCAGCAAGGATCGATTCAAGGGCAACAGACGGGAAGCCCTAATTCCCAATATAATGTCCAAACATCAAAGTCGATGAACACTCAGCAAAGTTCATTAGTTCAGAATCAGGCACAAAACAATGGAAACTTCAGCCTTTGTTGGCACTCCTTACGGCCTACAGATAAATCCGCAAGCGAACGGATACCGATGTAGCTTTCACCCGGGAGTATTCCAAGGTATCGATTTCCACGGGGAACGAGAAGTGAACTAATTCTAAACTAAGTTGTCCAAGGGTAATGGGATGGAGTGGATGAAATGGATGAAGTGGATGACAAAAACAAAGAGGGAAGAGAAGCGATAAGAGGGTAGAGAGGGCACGAGCCTGGTAGAAGTACTCTACTGATTAACTGAGCGGGTCAGAAGGTACAGCTAGATACTTGCTTCGGGACAGCAGAACCTACAACACACAGAAAGGGATGAGAGAGGGGTGTGATCTATCCTGTACTGGGGGTTCCTACAAGCCGAGATGAACGTGATGGACTACAAAGGCCGTATAGGGCTATCACCACCTAACGACTACCACATCCGCAGACTCAGGGGCAAACTAAGTTAGCCTCAAGTCTGCACCGCGCCTACACTAGTCAACTAATACTTATCTCCTATAGAAAGATAAGCACCCAAGCTAAGCAACCAGTATACAATTATACCAATCAACTAAACATTGAACGAAGAACCAGCAAGCATATAAAAGTAGAACTGAATGCTCAATTAATTAGAGAGAGATACAAGAGTTACCAGACACGACCTGAATGTCACTCGAAGCAGAGCCGCATCCGCAGAGGTACAACAGGAAGAGGGGCCGACACTCCGGTTCCTCTCCGGGACGCTCACCTCTCCTCTCTCCCTATCTTCTAAGTATGAAAGTGGAAGAGCTTCGCTAAGAGACTCTCCTCTTGTGTTTTGTGTTGTGCAGGGGCCGAGGACCTTCATTTATAGGTGGATTAAGTCGGGTGGGAGGAAGAGTGGCATGCACGCAAGCCAGAGGCGGTCCCCCCCAATTTGGGGATTCGAGCGAATTGAGGGGTTCAGCCGAAAGCCACGTGTTCGGCCGAACCGACCTCTGTACCTCCTTTGCTCCCTCACGTGCTGATCCAGCTCTTAAGTCAGTTGCAAGTCGGTTTGTAGGTCGGCTCCTCGTCCTGGGCTGAGTTGGAGGCCCTTCGGTGGACTGGTGGGCCCTGATTGGGTTGGATTCAAGCCTCCGGTTCATCGGGTTTGTGTTGAAGGTAGCCGTGGCGGTCCATCCAAGCCCAGGGTTCTGCTGGGTTTCATGTCTTCATGTCGTGATGTGTCCCAGGTTCAAGGATGGAGTTTGATCGAATCTCGGGATTCGGCTGAACTCATCACTCCATGTGTGTTTTGCCTCAACTTTAGTCATATGCCCCTGGAATTGAATAAACACCAAAACTTGTGGAAATGATCAGAAATAAACCCTATAGCTATGGTGTGTGATTCCATTGTGTTCATTTTATACTCGGTTGGAGGTCGGAAATCAGGCTGTAACGACCGCCAAGAGCCTTCAACCAGAGATGCATCCGTCAAGCGAGCAGTTAATGAAGAAGTCAAATCAGCCGATGTACCAGCAGTGCAATTCTGATGATTGGGTTGATCGGATAACTGACGTCATACAAAACCAGTTTGGTCTCAAACCCAGTGAATAAACATATACTCCCTCTGGTTTGGTAAATAAGGTCGTTTAGGACAACGATACGGTCACCAAAGCACAACTTTGACTTCTCTTTCCTATAAAAATATTTCTTGAAAAGTTATATATGTATATTTTCATGAAAGTAATTTTCAAGACCAATCTATTTATATGATTTTCACATTTCCAAACTCAACAGCTTAAATGTTATTCATGATTTATATTCTCAATGTTTGACTCAAACGTTGCCCAAAACGACCTTATTTTCCAAACCGGAGGGAGTATGTATCGGAGACCTTACCCTGAAGCCTATGATCAGATCCTGATGCCTCATCGCTACATGGTTTTGGATTTCACCAAGTTTTCTGGACATGACAACATATCCACTGTGGAGCATATCGGACGGTTCTTGGTTCAATGTGGAGAAGCTGCTGCTCAGGATGCTCTGATGATCTGTTTGTTCCCACTCTCTCTTTCTGGATTGGCCTTCACATGGTTTACATGTTTGCCGGTGAATTCTATGATTAGATGGGCTGATTTGGAAAGACAATTTCACAAGTACTTCTTTGCTAGGATATATGAGATAAAGATTACGTATCTGACAGCTGTTAAGCAAAGAAACGATGAGTCTGTGCTTGATTATGTTCAGAGATTCAGAGATGTCAGGAGCCAATGTTGTAGTCTGAATCTCACTGGTAGCCAGTTGACAACATTGGCTTTCGAGGGACTTTTACCACACATCAAGGAGAAGTATGCGTCCTAGGAATTTGAAAGTATGGTGTAGATGATGTCGAGCATAGATTTTCATTTCCACGAACAGAGGAATCAGCCGTTGCAAAATAGGGTTTCTACGTTAGATATTGTTCTGATTCTAATGAAGAGGCTGAGATCGTGCTAGCTAAATGGACTAAAAATAAAAAGCCGGTGTCATGCCCTTTTGGTAAGAAGGAATCCAAGAAGTTTGGCTTTGATGTTACTAAAGCTAACAAGATCTTTGACCTGTTACTACAAGAAGGACAAATCAAGCTGTTACATGGTCATGTGATCCCATCGGCTGAAGAATTGAAGAAGCACAAGTACTGCAAGTGGCATAACTCAGTGTCCCATGACACCAATGATTGCAAGGTGTTCCGTCAACAGATTTCATCGGCTATTGACCAGGGAAGGTTGAAATTTGAAAACCCTTCTAAACTGATGAAAATCGATGGGCACCCATTCCTAGTAAACATGGTCGATGTTGGCGAATTGACTGAAAAGGCAAAGGCCAATATGGTTCAAGCAGAGGATAAGCCATTGACTGATAAAAATAAAGAGATTAAGCATGGGGGAAGTTCTTCGAAACCTCATAGGCCCATTACTTCTCAAATAACGATCAGGAAATGTGAGAATCGGTAGCGGAAGCAGGAGGAAAGAGAGGCACGATTCTAGGAGAGAGAAGAACAAGAGTTCCGTGCCAGAGAAGGGGATTTCGATGAGAGAAGAAATTCAAATGAGGGTCACTGGAAATGTCCTTTCTTCGTGTTTTGCTAGAACAAAGGACTCAGATTGCCTTCAAGAGAGAATTGCCCTGAATGCAATGATCATCGTGATTATAAAAGGCCATGTTATGATCGTCGGCCAATTTCTAGAGATTTGTGTGATCATGAACCGAGGCATGTTCCTGTGCACGATCGGCTGGGGGGCAGCAAGACAGATGTACATGATCGGATTGAGCAGTTTGCCTATGCACGTGTACCAGATGAAAATGTCTTGTGTTGTGAACCAGAAAGACAACGCAAGACAAAGGAATAACACGATCATGGGCATGAGCAAGAACAGAGTCAGCGATATCATTATGATCCAAAGATCTACCCGGATTGGTGCCCAAAAGGCCTTTCCAAATCTCAGAGGAGAAGGCTTCAATGATTGCGCCAAAGAGAGATGGAAGAAGAGATGCTCTAGCATGAAGAGGAGATGATTCAAGATAGAACTGTTACATCCCAAGTTTGGCGTAAGAAGAAGCAAGCAGATAGGGAAGATGTTCCATGGGTTAACATGGTCTTTGTCTTGCCAAAGGAGTTCATGATCCCAAACGATGAAGACAGTGATGAGGAAATAGCTATGGCACAATTGAACCTTCAGCCGATGCAAGCTATTTTCGACAAACCGGAAGAAAAGGAGCGGCAACATTTGATACCTCTATTCATGAAAGGGCATGTTAATGGCAAGCCGATGGCAAAGATGATAGTTGATGGTGGAGCTCCTATCAATGTAATGCCGTATGCAACGTATCAGAAGCTTGGCAAGGGCAGAGATGCACTAGTCAAGACTGACATGATGCTTAAAGACTTTGAAGGAAAGGTCTCGCCAGCTCGAGAGGCAACCAACGTTGAGCTAACAATTGGGAGTAAGTCTCTTCCTACTACTTTCTTTGTCGTTAATGGAAAGGGTTCATATAATTTGCTCCTAGGGCGGGACTGGATTCATTCCAATTGTCGTGTTCCTTCAACAATGCATCAATCTTTGGTGCAATGGCATGGAGATGTTGTGGAGGTCGTCTACGCCGATTCTTCGTTCAGTATTGCTGCAGCCGATCCACAGATTTGGGGCTATGATGGCGTGTAGTGTCTCTCTGGGAAAGTTTGGGATAAAGATTTCATCAAGATGTCTAAATATGGACTACAATCGATTCAGGCGGTCGGTTTTGATGAATCATCCTGAGAAAAGATGAGAGGAAAAAGTCGATTGTATCACATCAGATGTAGCCTGTATAAGATATCGCCTCGAGAAAACTTAGGGAAAAAACAAACGATGTATAAAGTAGATACGATGAAAGACGATAGAGGAAATATGTTACGGCCAATACGATATGTGTCGCCCTTAGGGCAAATATTTATAATACAAAATATTGTTCATATTACAGGGTGTCGGTTCAAAGTTTTGAACAGGATTCTATCCTATTACATCATACCAAGGAGTTCGTGGATCGCATCGATGGCACGCAGGCGAATCTGATCAACTTTGTTGATTGCCTGTTGATCTTCCTCAGCTGTTCCAGGGATCAGTTGGGCACCCTTGTGCAGGCGAATGGCCTTGCAGACACAGCTCCCCATTTCTTCTTTCATTGACTTGATGGTATCGGGGAGCTTGGCTAATTTCTCCGTTTCGGCGTCGACCTCCTCGGTGATTCTATCAATTTCCTTTATCAGATCAGCCTTTTCTGCCTTGAGTTCATCGATTATATCAATCACCATTGGTCAAGAAGAGTCAAGAAGGGTAATTCTGGATTGCAGATCATCAGCTTGAGCTTTAAAGTCTGACTTCTCCTTGTTGATTTCTTCCTGCTGATGTCGATCGGCTAGCCTCTGCTTCGCTTGGAGAACCTAAACCTGTTGGCTCTCAATGTAGGCAGCTGGAATCAGGGACGTTTCAACATTACCAGGAAGTTGGCCTTTCAAAGTGCGAAAAATATTCCATATTGGTTCGACATCTTGCACTAATAGGTTGATGTCTTGATCTAGGAGAGGCAGTAACTCTTGGATCTTAGTCTTGACTTCGGCAAATAAAGGTCCCAAAGCCAATGTCATGGAAGACACTTCTTCGTTATCCAGAAACTCTCCCACAGCAAATGAGAAAAGGCTGTTGTTTGGAGAATCTTGGGCCTGCAGTGCAGATAAATTAAAAAGATTATATATGCAAGCGTTAATCAGAATAGTCGATTAAGATAGGAGATCATCAGATGCTTGCCTATTTCAAGTTGTGCTCATCGAATGGAGTTGAAATAACTCTGGGACCAGCGGATGGTGAAGTTGTGCACTATCGTACATCTTCATCGGCCAATCGCTCTTCCTGTCATGGTTCTTCTGGGATTTGAGGTGGATGAGCTGGTGAGGGTGAGACCTGTACAAACGGTGTTAATAAAGAATTCGTAAAACAGGATGGTGAGAAGCAATACGAAGAGAAATACCTGAGGACTCATGATGTAGCCGATGCGGATGCACCTTGGGATTGCCCTTGTCCTGATGAAACCTCCAGAGCTGATGCAGATGCATCTCATTGCTAAATAGAAAAATCAGGTGAAGAGTCAATCGGATTATTAGGGCTATCTTGGGGAAATTAATTGCAAAATCATTAATAAATACTTGAAGAACGCTCTGTTGAGGTGTGCTAGTGCCTGCATCTGTTGGGGAAGGAGTTGGTTTCTTCCTTGAAGAAGTGGTCCTATTAGCTTTGCGCTTCGGCACTCGACCTGCGACAATATCTTTGAGCAATGGGGCGTTGTGGCGGATATGAGGATTCACCAACTTGGGTGCATAATTGATCGGCCGGCCACTGTTAATCTCTTGCTCTGTAATTCATTTATCAAAAAGAAATGAGAAATCATGCAAAGAGAATGTAGTATGGGGCATAATGAAAAATTTACCTCGTCCTCTGAATCTGTGTACTCGATAAAAACTGTTGACAATGACTTGACAGGTGTAGAAAACAGATGAGAGTGTCATTCAGACCACCATTTTCTGAAGGATTTTGTAGTAAAGGACAATGTTGTCCAACCATAAAAAGAAATGGTCTCTGAGCTAGGAATCAATTGCTTCAGGCGGTCGTACTCCAATCCACTAGAAACATTATCCCTTGGCTTTACCAAGTTAGCAAAATATGGATGGATCAGCAGTTGACTGAAGCCAAGCTGACGTGCTGCTGACGCTGGATAATAGAACTCATATGAAGGATGAAGAGTTCGTCCAGAAATGAAATTGATTGGGAGAAGTCCAGGAGAGACAGCGACAGTCAGACTCCTCAAGCTGTAATCATCTGTATTGTGATTAAACCCAAATTTGATGGGATTCTCAAACATGCCATGCTCCTTTGAATAAGCAAACCAGACAATGTCAGGATACCCACGGTACATGACTTTGAAGAGATTGGATGTCTTTGTTGAGTCCAGCTTGTCACAGGGAATCTTTGAAGCAGCTTCACCATAAGAGGTGCATCGGCGAGTGACTGGTTCTTCTTCTTCTTCTTTATGATTGCCCGGGAAGCTTAATGATGAAAGGTATTGGCTAAAGATTTTATGCATGCACAAGTTCAACTACAAGTTGATGCTAGGGTTGATGAACCACCAAAGGCCTGCTGGATTACCGATCGGCTATCCTGAGATTAGTTTAGCCGATACGGTATGGAGGAGATGACAGACTGATCCTAGCAGATGTTTTCCTAGAGGAATGGCACTCCCTGCATCTAGAGCCTCTGCTATTTCCTGAGCATTTCTGGTTGGTCCAGCAGTTTTCCCACAGTAGATAAATTTGCCATGCCACATGTTAAGAAATGCGACATATTCTTTGTTGCTAACAGGATCAGTCTTCGTATGATGGGCTATGTAACCCTTCCAGCCACTCACACCCTTGGTTTCCAGCAGATGGCTTGTTTTTACCCAAAGAGAATAAGGGTTGTCTGGCGTAGAAATGTTAAGGCCTGTCAGCATGAGCACATCAATGAGGGTAGGAGTCATCGGCCCGGCCGAAGAGGAAGGCATTCAAGGCGTTAGACTAGAAGTGCAAAGTGGCTATGAGCAAGGACTCATTTCTGCTCATATTGGCAAGAGACAGGTTTATGCACTGACCAAGGTCAAAATCGTCCCAGAGAGCTCCTTTTACTACGGCCGTGTGTAGATACCAGTTCCTCTACCCTGGAGTGGGGCTTGGCCAAGAACGAAATGTATGGTGCCATAAATCGAAATCTAAGTCTGTGCTTTTGAAAGGGATCCAGATTAATCAGATCTATTGGATCTGGATCTCCCATTGGACCTAAACAGATAAAGCCTTTCTTATATTCTAAGGCTATGGTGATTCTACCTCCCAAATTCTACAAAAGCATAGGAGGAAAGGGGGAAGAAGAGCTGGTTCAGGAAAACGGTGGAGAAAGAAAAGCGTAATCTGGCGAGAAATGATGAGGAGAAAGCCTTACCTCTGGGATGTGCTTGATGGTCGCCATGATGCTGGTGGAGAGGTCCGCTGAAGTTGTTCCTAGTGGAGAGCTCTTGGTTCGAAGTGCTCGAACAGAACAGATCACAGAGCTCTGTTTGGCGATGGCAGAAGCGAAAGGAAGAAGATGAAGTAGGAACCATTGTGAGTTATATAGGTTTATGGTGGAAGGAAGGCTCGATTTTTGAGGCCCTATTGACGCAAGACACGATGCATCAATTGCCGTCGGCACGGGAAAACAGGCACTGTTTGGATCTGAGCGCAAGGAAAGATGATGATGACTCCAGAGAATTTTGGAACAAAATAACATTTTATTCCAAAACCGGGGGCATATGTTGACACCGTTTTTTAGCACATGCGGTCAAAGCTGTGGTCAAAAGGGTTCAGCTGATGAAGGCCAACGTTCAAGGCGTCAACATTAAGGAAACAGCCGACAAAGCGTGATAGTGCAGTCGATATGCTCAGATCGATGGAGTCAACATGATCAAAGGCTGAGACAGAAGAGGACGATGTGAATGAAAGCTAATGGAGATGATGTGGCTAACAGGTGGAGATTTGGTCTATACACGTGGCGTTGGGGCTACACCAAATTTGACTTAATTTAGGAGTTTTTGTATTAGAAAAGTATTGTTTTCTTTTTCGTCAAGTTTGTAAGTCATAATCGACATGGAGTCTATATCATTAGACTATAAATAGCGACCCAAGGGCTACGTAGAAAGTTTGTACACACCAATCAAACAAACAACTTCTTTTTCATCGCATCATATTTACTTTTCAACACTGGTTCAGTAGATTCAACGAGTTCTTACGAGTTCACAGGGCTGCATCATCTTGATCTCCGGCTTGCTTGTAAGTTCCGCTTATTACCTAGTGCTCTCTAGGTTTATACTAGGACATATCGCTGTGTTTTGTCTAGATGTCCTAAAAGTTATCTTAATCGTTAGATTATAGGTTTAAGTGCATCGCTTTCATCCAGATCTAATTATTACACCAGTTTATCGAACATTGCTGTGTAGTTGATCAGATTAGTTGATTTAGGTTATTTTGTTCTGCTTTGATGTTTCATTCAAATTTATCGATAATAGCTGGATCTTAATAGACTTATTTGTTTAATTCTGCTAAGTTTTAGTTTTTATCACCAATTTATCCAGTCTACTTATGAGATTCAAATCGACTCTTTTTACTTTTAAGAGAATAGCGGATCTGAGCTTAGACATGGACTTTAAATTATCCATCGGGTGATTTTAGCTTATCCGAAGGGCTGTTCGGAATCATAGCCGATCTGTAAATTTTACACGATTTTATCCCCTGTCAATTATAGGTCAAATTGACTAGCACGCCCTGAACCTCAAGATTACCGGCTCGTCATCGGAGTGAAGTAAATCTTTGAGGCCGATCGTGTGTTTATGTAGATTGTCATCACCCACTTTTTGCATCAACAGTCTAGGAGGTTCCGGATTCGTCTTCAGGAGATCTGGTATAAGTTCTTGTATCTTTTACCTTTCCTTTTGTAAGACTTTGAGTTATCAATATATCATCTTTATCATTATATCCGAGTCATTTATCGGAACCAATCTAACTGTCTAATAAATTTCAAACAACCTGACACTTATCACTCAAGCTATACACCAAGATTCCTTCTAGACTAGTCTCATACAAAATGTACAGCAACCATAATGTACAGCTACTAGAGAGGTAGCTTTTGGGCAATATATACTAGAGAAACATATCAGACTTGAAAGAAAACCTTGCAGACCTTTATGTTTTTGCTTTTCAGTTTTTAGAACATGCAATATGTCTGGTGCTAGACCACTCACTTCAACATTGATGGGAGGCTCCAGTGCCCTGCACACCTCACCACTACCTCAGAGAGAGGAGCACAACAAAGTACTACCTCACACACACATGAATGCAGATCAAGTCAGCGGAGATGCGAGCAAAAGCAGAACTCCTGCACAAAAGCTGAGATAACATGCATGCATATAGAGCTCCTGCTCAACATATACGTTTTAGCAACAGCACACTACACCACTAGCATCGGCATTTTGTAGTAGTTCTGAAATTAAATGAATGTCCTTTCTTAACAGCCCAGTAGTAGCAAACATTGCTCCACAAAGAAATATCACATTAAAGTTTCAGAAAATAAATAGTGGAATATGACTGAACCTTCTCGGTCAATACAAGGAGTGTGGCCTGATGCATTTGACCGGCACCCTTTCTATTTAACAATTCAAAGAAGCACCGGACTCTTTCTCTACAGCGTGCTTATTAGTCTGATTTGCTAATAATTTTATAGCCAAGTTATAGAGCTTCAGCATACCTGCCCAGACAAGAATATGCCCCAGCTAAAATGCAAAACGAAATTCCCATCCCAGCATTGGCGTATGCAAGCTCATGCCTTCATTCATGAACTAGCTTAAATTTTCATATAATCTAAATGAATGCCTTCGAAAAACAGTTTCAACTTGTTCAGTTAATGGAATACTAAGAACCAACTAAACTGTCCCAAACGCCAACGATCTAAACAACTGAAGTACAAACTCTCAAGCACAAATATCATTCAGGTAAGTTTCCCAACACCACATCAGCTGAATAAAAACCAATCACACTGATTCTTAATACAACACGAATTATGTAATCTCTAAAATGCAATTGAATCCAATTCGGCGATCATCGGAACTTAAATTGGCAGTGATTCAGTAATTGAACTGACCAGTTAAAACTTTGAAATATCTAAAATACAAGAGCTGTTACTACTATGCAGGGAGAACAACCTGAGGGCGATGCAAGGAAAGATCTCTAAAATTTGAAATGGAAGGTGCAATATGTTCTAAACATGACTAAATGAGTCCATAAAAATGACTGAATATGGTTCTTTATATGTTAAACTAATATAACAAGGACTGATAACTTATCATGGTTCTTCACCTGATAGCTTGGATGTGTATCGCCACTTTTTTGACTGATATGTTATCTAAGAAAGCTGAAACTACAAAAATATGTCTGGAAAACTGAATACTAATAAAGACAGGCAATCAGCTTATCATGGTTGCATATTTAGATATTTCAGAACTAAAAATCAAGTAAATAGTAGGCACTGAACTGAGAAAGAATATAACAAGTAGAATATAACAAACTGAACACTGAAGTAGGCACTGTGCAGCATCATATGTCAGAGGTACCACCAATCAATTATAGGACTTCACAAAAACTACTCCATTACTGAAAACTCCGTTGTCTGGAATCACTTAAGGACAAAAACAAACAGTTGAGGGGATCTAGCTGGTAGCTAGAATTGACAGCACACAAACACAGAGTAGATAAAATTATATATACCAACAAGCTACTACAGAACAGGGTGAAAGCTACTTGCTTGTGTATTGAACTTAAAAAACAGCCATGCAAATACTCCTAGTGTTGAATAAATAAAACTGAAGAGAAAGCATCAGTTTAACTACCAATGTAAGATTCAGGTGTACTTTGTTAATCAAGAAAAAGTTTAGTTGAATGAATCAAAGAAGTTTAGTCACTCAGCAGTCAATACATTTCCAGGAACCAGGAAATCAGATCTCAAACAATTCTTTTAGTAAGAAAAAAACCATATCATAATATATGCTGCCTGCCATTGACTAGGGAATAGAAATCCTGCATTCTAAAACATATCCCACCCTAGGAAACGGGTATGACACAAGAACAAAAGAAAGACAAAGGACTGTATGCGCCCCGTGTGGTGTCACTGCCGCCGCCGGATGCGCATGCCATCCATTTATGTCAGCATCAGAGGTTGGTTTTAGGTTGTTGCTTAACTGACAGAGGCAGCAGTAATAGACAACAAACGCAATAGTTTATGGCAGTAATATTTGTCAAGCAGCTAGTATTCTACTAGCATAGCAGTAATATTTGAACCCTTTGCGGCATGAACAAATTCTATGAACCCAACAATTCGGATGCCATAATGTTGTTCCCATGATAAACATACAGATCAATTGAGATTCTGGGCATGCCATCCATTTCAAATATGAACAACCAATTTGCAGAGTGTCTAGTGACATCACTGAATCTTACTTCGAAATTTCAAGCTATTTTTCACACAACATAACTAATGTTCGACAATTAGAAAAATACATTTGACTTGGGCCTGTTTAATAGCTTTCTACTAACCAAAAGGTGCACCTGAAAATTTTACCCAAGTTATGAATCCAGCATAGATTCGTGCAAGAAGAACCAGTTGATCCAAGAACCTCATATCCTATCCAAGAACCCTAGGAAATAGGAGATCTAGCACTTGCAGATAGAAGAACCCTAGGCATGGGAGAGGTGAGGGGAAGAAGAAGAGAAACATACCGGCGAGAAGGTAGCTACTACTGGAAGGGATGGACGCCACCTCTGGGTTCTGCCGCTGCCGCCACCAGAACCAGATTGTGCGGCCGCCGCCGCCGCCGACTCCGACTGTGCCGCTGCCCCTCACCCCGCCGCCGGCCAGACCCGCCGTCCTTCCCTCGCGTGTAGTGCCCCTCACCACCCCTGTGTCGCCGCCGCCCCTCGAGCAGCCCTCGCGTCGTGGAGACGAGGCTTGCTTCCCAGGCCGAGCTGAGGGGGTTTCGCAGGTATTGGACCGGGTTTGAAACCAGGGGTGGGCTAATCGAACACGAATTTTATCCTGGGCTGGGATTCAATCTAGCCCGGGAAGACCCCAGTGCATTGGGCCCCGAACCCGGCGGAACCCCCCAAAATGAACAAGGACGAAGTGGGCTGCCAAATGCTCCGGAGAATTGACCCGGGGCTGATTTTCTAGCGGGCGGCCTGCCCGGGGAAAAGGTCGGGATCCGAACGGGAGTTTGGGTTCCCAAAGGAGGCCTTACCAGGGTCACCAATCCTGATAGCAGCCCGTAAGGAGTGTGAACACTTCGCGACGGAACAACAACGAGGTTTGGGTGATGGGTGTGCCTTGACGTCGTGAAGCTCGTAGCGGCTTGGGTTTTCCCCATTGGGCGATGGAGGCGGCAAATCGCGGCGGAAGGAAACCCGGCGGCAGAGCTTGACCCGGTCGAGCAGCAAGCAGTGGGGCTTGGGCATGCAGGAGGGGCGCTCGCCATTTGTAGGTGGAAAGACGCAGCCCTAGCGTGGCACACACGCCTAGCCAACGGCTGGCGCTGGGAGGCTGGCCAGGCTTGCGAGCTGGGCCGAACTGGGTCAGGAGAACAGGACCCAAAAACAGAGAGACAGAAGGAGGTTGGGTTGGTTTAGGGAGGATTGGGCTTGGCCCATTGGGATTTGGGAGTTTTGTTCTTTTTATTTTCAGAAATAATATTTTCTAGTGCCAAGATAAATCTAGATAAATCGGTTAAGCCTTGAAAATTCTCCCACAAATTCCAAAAATCTCGGGAAAAATCCCAGAGATAGAGTTGGACATGAGGACTTAGGCTCTGTTTGGATCCACCCCAACTAAAGTTTAGCTAGCTAATTTATAGTGGTTTATTTTAGCTAGCTAAAGAATACCTATCTAAACTTTAGCCGGGGGTGTTTGGATTCATCAGCTAATTAAATTAATTAGACTATCCTAACCTTTCATTAACTATGGACAGAATCATGTGAAGGTGGGAAATTTCCATAAACATGTGGGGGCATTTTGGTCTATAAACTCGTTTAGCTGCGTTTAGCCAGGCTCAACCAGCTAAAGGAATCGTGTATCTTTTGGCATGCAACTAAAGTTTAACTGAGTTTTAGCTGCTCCCGTTTGGATCCTTAGCGGCTAAACTTTAGCTAGTGGATCCGAACAGGACCTTAACATGCTACAACTTTCATATTCAAAGTTTTTACCAAAACTCAACCAACAAGTAGATCCGGCCGATCAAAGTTTGGTCAATTCAAGTTCAAAATTTTTAGAAATCTTTTTATGTTTAACCAACTTTTGACCAGAATTTATAATAGTTAGAGTTTCTAAATTAGGATTTGAAGTACTTAGTTTTTAGGAGGAAACATCCAGCTTCAAGGTGGTATGACATGCACACTTTACTGAATTTTTATTCAATTCAAAAATTGCATGTTGACAAGATTTTGACCAAGATTTTGAAAGCCTTAAACTCAAAAGTTGAAAGAAAGGATGACCCATTTGAAAGCTGATAGTTTGAAATTTTCAAATATGCAAAAACATATATGCACTATTCAAGCATATTTTGAGTAAACATTAGTCAAATATGGGCATTTTGAAGAACACTTAAAAAATTCATAGTTTCGACTCTATGATCATATGCATATATAAAATTAATATGGTGTGTACATGATCATGGTGATGCATCCAACACTTAAACATGTTTATTAGGTAAAAATGCCATGAATTTTACATAAGTTGCATTTTCAAAATTTTAAATGCCAATTTGCATCAAATTTGATTTAAATGCCATTTTCATGCGTATGTGCACCGAATTTCAAAATCCTCGTGACATGATATGCATGACAAAGTTTTGTTATTCTTTATTAGGATCGGATTACTCATGATCTTTCACTCATATCCAAATACAAGAATAGCTAGATACAAAAACATCGATTTAACTCAATAGCGGCCTAATCATACCATGAAAAGTCTGAAATAATAATAAAGATGAGATTTTCAGTTTGACAAAATTGTAATGAATGACAACTACACCACGGAAGCTTAGACCGTACCTATACGATATCTCTAAAAGACGAAACTTCACCTTAGGATCTGCACTACTAGAGAAACCAACATCCGCCCAGCACAAATGCCGCGACACCCTCAAGACCCGGTGTTAAAGGGTGCATTAGCACCGGGTCCAACGGTTAGGAGGCCATTAGTGCGCAGTCGGGGCAGGTGGGAGCTCTTTAGCACCGGGTCGGGGCAAGACCCGGTGCTAAAGCACCCCCATTAGCACTGGGTGCAGCCACCACCCAGTGCTAATGTGGCAGAGCCTCATTAGCACCGGTTTCTGGCTGCACCCGGTGCTAATGAGTGCACAATCAGCACCGGTTGGTGGCTGCAACCGGTGCTGATGTTTTTCGAAGTCATCAGCACCGGTTGCAGCTATCAACCGATGCTAAAAGCTCCTATTTACACCTTCTTCCTCCCCATGCCCGAGCCAGCATGAACACTCGGAGCTGTGTTCATGTTGTGCTCGGGTAGAGGGGAGGTGCTGCCAATTTGTTTTCAAAATTTGTGAAGATTTCACTCATCTAAAGGTATGCAAGGTACACACTTTCATTTTCTTATGTTGTTTATTAGCTTGTACTCTTTGTATGCTTTAGAAATAGAGAAATTTGTGAACCAAAATGGAGAGAGAGCTTGTGTTCACGGTGTGCTTTAAAGCTTGATTTTTTTTATTTATGACTTAGTGAAATGTTGGTATATTAGTTAGTTTGCATTGTGATTAGTTATAATGTTGGTGAGCATGATTTTTTATAATGGCATTTATATATTAAATTTGTATTGTATTTAGTTATATATTAAATTTGTATTGGATTATAGAGATGTTGGTTATTAGCTAACTTCAAGATATAGTTGTTTTTAGAAATCAAATATATTAAGATGTTGATAATTATAGAAATGTTTAATATATAGAAATATAGAAAACCAATTATAGAAATGTTTGTTATTGGGTAACTATAAGTGATTTTTTAGTATTTAATTAGTTATTAAATTTGTTATTGGGTAACTTGTGATATTAAATTTGTATTTTAGTTAATTATTTGTCTACTAAGCCATGCTCTTATTTGAAGATAATGTTATTTATTAAATATTAGTTAGTTATTTTATATATTAAGATAACTCATGGAGAGTATGTTATTATCTTCCTTGAAAATAATGTTAGGTATGAATTAGTTGAATTTTGGTTAATAATGCAAACGCGGACAACCACACTAAGGTGTTTCTTGATGGCCTGAGGGGGTTTCTCGATGTCGCCGAGGCCAACAGGACGCCGTCAGGTTTCATGTTCTGCTCATGCACTCACCGTGAAAATATAAGAATGTACAAAGACAGAGGACGCCTTCACTTCCATTTTATGTTGCATGGTTTCATGAACAATTATTCTGTTTGGACGAAGCACGGTGAAAGAGGAGTTATAATGAATGACGTTGAAGAAGACAAGGTGGATAATGACATTCCGGTATTGGCTGAATACTATGGTGCCTTTGTAGATGCTTCAATGGGTGATGCTGATCAGGAAGATGCTAGTCAGGGAAATGACCCTACTGATGGACTTGGGCAAATGTTGCGTGATGCTGAGAAAGATTGCGGCAATGATAAGGAATTGAAAAAGATATAGTGTATGTTGCAGGACCACAAAACTGACTTGTACCCAGCTTGCAAAGAGGGGCTTAAAAAGTTGGGTAGCAAATGGTGTTACCGATACGAGTTTTGTGGAATTACTGAAACTCGTAAAGAAGATTCTGTCCGAGGGTAACGAGTTGTTTGCCCTCTCGGTTTGGAGGTGCAGAAGATACATGCGTGTCATAATGTCTGTATCATTTATCGTGGTGTCTAATATGAACAGTTAGATTGTTGTCTGGTTTGCAGTTGTGCACAATACAAGATCAGGCGGGATGACCCTGGTGAGGTTGAGGGGGAGACTTGTAAGAAAAAAATTCCTACGAAGGTGATGTGGTATTTTCCTTTAATACATCGTCTGAAGCATTTGTTCAGAAACAAAGAGCATGCTAAATTGATGCGATGGCACAAAGAAGAACATAAGCAGGATGGTATGTTGAGACACCCCGCTGATAGATCCCATGGAGAAACATCGACGGAGCATTCCTAGAGTATCTTGGTTTAAGTACTGATGGCATGAATCCTTTTGGTGAGATGAGCAGTAGTCATAGCACTTGGCATGTGACTGTATGTATCTACAACCTCCCCCCTTGGCTCTGCATGAAGCAGAAGTTCATCATGATGTCAGTGCTTATCCAAGGTCCAAAGCAACTTGGCAATGACATTGATGTATACCTAAGACCATTGGTTGATGAACTTTTACTGCCGTGGAGTGAAGCAGGTGTTAATATGTGGGATGAGGACAAACATGAGAACTTTGACCTTCGAGCAATGCTTTTCATAAACATCAATGATTGGCCTGCACTAAGTAACCTATAGGGACAAACAAACAAAGGATATAAAGCATACACTCACTGTCTAGAGAATACTGAAAGCATGTATTCAAAACATTGTAGAAAGGTTGTTTGGGTCATCGTCGATTTCTTCCTACGAAGCATGAACTACGAAAGAAATTTTGGCGGGAATACGGACCACCATACAAAGCCGATATACGAAAGTAGACAAGATGTATTTGATATGTTAAAGGATGTGGAAGTAGTGTTTGGAAAGGGAGTCGGAAGCCAACTTGTTATGAGAGGCGAAGATGGTCATGCCGCGATGTGGAAGAAAAAGTCTATCTTTTGGGAGCTACCTTATTGGCAATTTTTAGAGGTCTGTAACACAAATGATGTGATGCATCTGATGAAGAATCTTTGCGTGAACTTGATAAGCTTCCTAGGTACTTATGGGAAGCCAAAAGATACACTGGAAGCACGACAAGAGCCAAAACGTTTGAATCTATGGAATGATCTACATCCAGAAAAGAGAAATAAAGGACGCCAGTACTTACGTCCCGCCAGTTTCACTCTCAGCAAAGAAGAGAAGACTGTTGACGTAAAATCCGCACCTCACGCCAAGCACACAGCAAGCCGAAATAGCTAGCTTCATACGTGGCCCGAGCGTTTGAATCCGAAAGCGTGCCAGTCAATTTTCCTGAAACTGACAAAGGGAGGAAAGATGTTTAAATAACACCTGGAACGTACCGGGTGACCAGTCAGTTCCATATTTGTGGCTACGGAGCCAGCTTCGAACGACATATAGCTACGGAGAAGCTATCTGTCGGCAGTTAAAACATCATTCGGCAATCGGCAAAGCACGCAGGAGGCGCACTGCCGAATGCGTGACGTAAGCATGACGAAAGATCGGTAGTTAACTGAACAAACATCGTAACGTATATTCATAACCGATTAACGGGGAACAGAAGCATGATAGATAAATAAAAGGGCGAAAACATGACCATAATTTCATAATAAACAAGAATGCATAGGCTAAAAGCACTAGTCTACCGCATGTCTAGGTACTTTTCAACCCGTCGAGCATGAAACGAGCAAGTTAATCCACCGCATGATACGACTTGCTTGGAATCACACCACCAACCAAGAATAGAGCAATCCACCGCATGATACACTCTAATCGTGGAAAGCTAAAAGCATTCTTTATTTAAAACAAAACCATGAACATGTTTCGCTCGTGGCGATGCTGCCGAATACAGCTATATATAGCCGAATCGGGTTCCATGAAGAAGGAACATGCTTCGTTGATGATGATAGGTCTATCAGATCGAATCGAATTCTAATCCACCGGATGATTAGCTCTAAGACGACCCAAAAACCTGCATCCACCGCATGATACCCGGTTCTGTCAAGATCTACACAAGACCAACGAGCTTGGACCCGCAACACGTGGCAATCTAGATTGACTTCGAATTCGGCTATGGAAACGCAGTGCATTGTGAGCTGGAACCGAATCTAATCAATCTAGACTGGGCAAAAGAGTGTTGTAATGAATTAAACATGAAGGTAAAAATCCAGAGCAACACATGGTAACTTAATGGATCTATCAGATCTTGCCAAAATCCAATAGAACCGATAACTTGCTCCAAGCTAAACCTTAGCCCACCGCATGGCTCATGATCTAACAATGGAACCTTCCTGAACCAAAGCCTAAATCCACCGCATGATACTAGGCATGGTGCAGGGTTGCCGGTACTTACGGAGGTCGACGGATCGATGACTCCTCTCGAAGAACTCGACGACTCGACTAAAGGACTCGAAGTTGGCACGGGGCCGGTTTGTTGTATGATTGATTGTGTATGTCTTTACAATTACCATGGGTTTATATTTATACCCAGGCTTCGACACGACTCCTAGTCGGTTACGATTACATTATTTATTACCTAAAAAAGATAAACGCCGGGGCATCGTATCCGCCTTGCATTCCAAGTTAAACCAGCCTTTTCCTTACACTTGATCCACGTCATCACGCGCTCCCGAATGCCTTTTGCGAAACAGTTCTCTTACCGAATGACGATGCGTCTCCCGACCGCAGAACGTTTTTACCGAATGCTCTTTGGGAAAAACTCCTTTGCCGAATGATATCTTTTCAACGAATCCGGCCCACATGTCAGCCTCTTCCTGGTGCCAATTTTTGGTGTCAACACATGCCCCTTCAATTTCGGGATAAAAGATAATTTTATCTCGGAATTGACCAAAAGCACTCAACATTCTCAAGTTAGTTCTGCTCAACACTCGCTTCTCCTTTTGAATCTTCGAAGCTCTCGCTCCGCTCCGAACCCTAGGTTATCGATTTTCAAGATTCAATCTTCTGATGGCGAACCAAGATTTTGCCCTCCAGGTAGATTTCAATCCCCTCAAGCACATTCGGCATTCCTCTTTCGATTTGCATTTTAAATTTCTTCTCATCTCTTTCCATTCTTGATAGGCCCTAGCTGCCGAAATCCTTATCCCTGTTGAGGAAAAAGCTCCATCCTACTTCCTCGGCCCCGTAGGGAATTCAGATCCTTCCGAACTTATTGCGGCCGAATCTCAGAGGATTCCTTTTAAGATTTCATTGACAAAACCTCATGAGTGGCAAGACGCCTTCAAGAACTGGCCTTTGCCCCCAGTTGCCGGCTGGAGAAATTGGTACAAAAGGATATCTGATGACAAAAGCCCCCAAACACAGAACTGGGACCATCTGCGTATTTCTCATTGCCTGGAGCCGTCCTTAGCCGAAACACCAAAGAACGAGAACCTTCTGATTGCAGCTTGCCACTTTTGGTCCAATGGTGCAAATGCTTTTCTCTTCGGTCATGGCCCAATGTCTCCCACTTTGGCCGATGTCTACATGATGACCGGCCTGAACGTTACAGGAACTGTATATCCATATGACCACAAAGGTTCCTCCAAGCAGACAGGAGTAAAAATAGGGGTTGGATACAAGAAATACATCCAGAACCATATGTCTGATGGCCCTCTGACCGATGTCGAATATAGAGCTTTCCTGAACATGTGGTTATGCAGATCAGTCTTCTGTGGCAAAGCCAATGAGCCAACCCTGAATCATATCGTGATGGCTGAAGAGCTGGCTGCCGGAAAACTCATCCCACTTGGGAAATACCTCCTGGGAAGTGTCTACCATATGCTCAATCAAACCACCCACCTGATGCATACCAGCAAGAAAATCCCCTGTGTCAATGGTCCTTGGTGGTTTGTCCAAATGTGGCTGCAGTTGTACATGCATCAAATTGTCGCTATTGATCTCAACAGCCGAGATTTTCCTTCAATCAATTACAAAGAAGGAGAAACCCGGAGAACCAAAGGTTGTCAAACCTATGGAGAAGCTGCCTCCACTGTATCTATCAACAAGAACATCGGTGAACTGTTTGAGCTCTTCTTCAAAGGCTTTGCTCATCCTCTTTGGTTTCCATATCTGGACAATGACAACCTCACTCTCCCCTGCAAATTCAGCTTTGAAACTGGATGCACTGATGTACAATCTATAGCAATTTTCAATGCCTTCATCCAGCCCTGCATCCTGCCAGCTGAATTCTGTGGAGGAAGGCTAGTTCAAAGTACTTATGAATACTATCAGCCAAACATGATGGCTAGACAGTTGGGATGTGGCCAAGTGCCCCCCAGGCTATTTCTTCACGAATTTCTCAAGCCTAGGGAGATTGTCAAGGATTCCACAGAGACAAGAAGGATTTTTACTTATAAATGCTGCGGAACCATCTATGCACCTGATCCTTTTGTGCGAATAACATCTGCTCATCCTTCTTTCACTCTCTGGTGGCAAGAACTCCATGATCATATCTTCAACATGCCAATCCATCCCTTCTGCTTCGAGCTAATGCCTGATTATCAGCCAACTTCAGAGGTAATACTCTCATCCCTCATCTGTCTCAATAATATTAACCCCAATTGATTCTGATTCTGTCATCTTGTAGGATATAACACCTGCCCCACTTGCCAAGGCGATTTTGTACAAAGCTGCAGGCCCAATATCTGCTTTGGGGCACCAATCTCCTACCTTGGCTCAACTGATGGCTAGACAGGCTTCTCTAGACCCAATACTTACTAGACCATCATCTGTCAAGAGAAAAACTCTTTCTCTAGCTGCTCCCTCAGTTATAAAGAAGAAAAGAACAAGTAGCAAAGAAGTTATCAAGGTTAGAGCCTTCTTTCTTTGACCATAATGTCATTAGTATTTTGCTCAGCTTTATCTCTTCTTGGTTTCAGGCCAGAGCACAGCAGCTAGCAATCAGTGCAGATCTTGCCGATGCTTCATTGACTGGTAAAATTCCACCACTTTATTCTCTTTAACTTCTTTTCATCGGCACTCATTCTTTATTAACTGCAGAACAATCTTCAATGGATCCAACCTTGGAAAGCTCTCCTTCTCATCATGATTCATCTTTAGCTTTTCAACTTCTTCCCCAATCAGAAGCACTATCTTCACCAAGAAGTCTTCCAGTTTCTCTTCAGCAAGATACACAGAATCCTCCCATTGAGCCTGAAAGGCTTCCTTCTCCTATTCAGGAAGTTAGGAACGAGGTAAACATAATTACTCAACTTTCTCTACTCTTCTATTCAGCAGATTATTACTAATTCGGCAAGGCTTTCTTTCAGGAGAAATCCATCTCATCATCCAGCTATTCTTTTGCTGTGGACGACTTAGTTGCCGAACAAGGGGAAGAAACATCTTCTGGCCAAACTCTGTCAGAAGAAAATCAAGCAAAGCTGAAAGATATCCTTGCTTTGCTGCACAAGAGTATTCAAGATCAAGTCAAAGATGCTGATCTCTTAAGGGATGTACTGGAATCCATTGACCAAGAACTCCCTGATGATATTAAAACTTCTTTGGAACCAGTTTCTCATTTGGATCAACAATACGCTGCAGTAAAGCAGGCTCTGAAAAACCAATCTTCTCAACCGGCTCTAGAACAGAGGAGATCCACAGCCAAACAATCTGTGAAAGACCTGTATACTCAAGCTCAGAACAGCAAAGAATTACTGACCAAATTGGAATCTGAACTTGAAAGTAAGAAGGTCAGAAAAGCTGCACTTGAAGCCGAATTGAGAGATCTATCGGCCGAAATTGAAGCTGATGAGAAGAAGATAGCTGAGCTTCCCAAATTAACAGAGAAGATGCGAAGGGAAGCTTCGGCAGCTCTGAATGAAGAAAAACAACTCAAGGCAAAGCTTGCTGCTCTGGCTATAACCCAAGAAGCTGACAAAAACTTATTAGAGAGTATTAGCGATATGATATCAGATGCTAAAAATGTAATCTCAAAGTACTTGGGTTTGTAATTGTAACAAACAGTCGATAGCCGAATGCTTTATCAATCTTGCAATCTTGTCATTTCTTAACTCTGTTTTTCTCCATTGTGGATAACTCATTCGGCAAAGCTGGCTATAACAATGTCAGACCCGAAAACGCTTCCAACACGACATAGCCGAATCTCATTCAGTCAAAACCGAATACGACTCGGCAAGAATCCCAAACGACATGGAAACCGATCGGTTGGAAAACCCTTTCCACTTTCCGAATTCCTTGGGGTATGCACCACAATCTTCGGCCACGATCTCCTCGTTAGTTCCATAAATAAGAACCTTGGGCACTCCTAACCTTCCATCAAATCTTTTAACTCGAGCTCTCTGCTAGCCTGAGTCTCTTCTTCTTCCAGCACAGTAACCTCCAAGAAACCCTGATGTCCAACAACAGAAGACGCCCGGCCATCGACGAAGCCGAAGGGAGCCGTGCCGGCGCTCGTCGGAGGTGATGACTGTTTGCCTCTCCTTATCCTTCCCTCCAAATTTTGCCTTATTCTCAACTTCCTTTGTATTTTCAGGCTCATCCAATGGAACCCCGCTACTGCTTTGACTGCGGCTCCGGCTGCAGCGGGTGACTCATCGGAGTCATCTAGCCGATCCCCCAGGCCCAACTGGGATCTGCCCTACTCAGACAGCGACGCCCGCCGATTCAAGCAGGAACGTGACGACACTCGGCGTGAGCTGGAGGTCATCTCCAAACAAGCCGGGATCGCAGATCTAGAGTGGCAACACCAGCGCAGGCAACTGCTCGAGACCATCGACGGTAATTTCTGCGGTTCGCTTAACTTCAATCTGATCTTGGACTAACCCGCCGTTGCTTCGTAATCCTACAGCTCGCGACGCTGAACTCGATCAGCTGAAGACATTAGTTGAGTCTTTGGCAAACAAGGTGAATGCTCCTGGGGACACGCCAGAAGCTCGCCTCGGTGCAATGGCAGGCCGTATCGATGAGGTGGCCTCACACGGCATCCGTCTGGGCACTGCCGCAGGCCTAGTCGCCATGTCGACGCACACTGGCGCTGACTATTCCAGGCTACCGCCCGGCTTCGCCAATGGCAATCCGGAGGAGATCGACTACATTGAGGCCTCCATAGATCGTCTTGATGCTCATGGCGTTGCTATTGCCGATTCCATTCATCCCCAGTCTGTTCTGAACAGGTTGTTCCATTAGTTTGTAGTAGGGATTATGGAATTTCGGCAATAAAACTTATCTTTTGCGGTCTTTATGTGATGACTCCGTCAAACTCATTTTTTTTTATATTTGCACTAAGGGCAATACGCTCTGGTATTGGCCATTTCTTCTTCTGTCAATATTTTTGTTCTGAAGACGGCTCCTTCCCGAATGCCGGCTGTTTCAGTCGTTCTGACATTAAATATTTCAATCAGCGATCAATCTCAATACTAGGATAATATTTCTTCAAGTATCTCCCATTGATAGCAGCAGTAAACTCCTCTCCTAGTAAAGTTTTCAGGATACATGCATTTCCAGGCACGCATCTGACCACTCTGAAAGGACCTTCCCAGTTCGGAGACCACTTACTGAATGCACTGTATTTAGTTCCAATCGGCAATATTGCTTTCCAAACCAAATCTCCTTCTGCAAATTGCTTAACTTTCACCTTCTTGTTGTAATATTTAGCAACTCGCATTTTATTTTTCTCAACATTTTCCAAGGCCCTGAGACGAATCATATGCAAATCTTCTAATTCGTCCATCATTAAATCATTATAATCTTTAGAACTTAAATCCTTTTGCAACTTAATTCTCCTCGAGTCTGACTGCATCTCCCATGGCAAGATAGCATGATGTCCATATACCAATTCATAAGGAGACGTCTGTGTAGCCCCATGTGGAGCCATTCGGTAAGCCCATAAAGCCTCATTGAGTACCGAATGCCACTTTCTTGGCTTCTGATCAATCTTCTTCTGTATAATTTTAATCATAATCTTGTTAGAAGCCTCTGCCTGACCATTAGCTTGGGCATAATAAGGAGAAGAATTCAACAATCTGATGCCCATACTTTCAGCAAAATTTCTGAACTCTGAAGATGTAAACTGAGTTCCTTGATCTGTGGTGATTGTTTGAGGAATTCCAAATCTGTAAATGATATGTTCTTTAACAAATTCAACCATATTCTCTGATGTCACCTTCTTTAATGGGATCGCCTCAACCCACTTAGTGAAATAATCGGTTGCTAAAAGCACAAACTTATGCCCCTTGCTAGAGGGAGGATTTATTTGGCCAATCAGATCTATTCCCCATCCTCTGAATGGCCATGGCTTGATAATAGGATTCAGAACCGATGCTGGAACTCTTTGAATGTTTCCAAATCTCTGGCAATCTTGGCACCCCTTGTAATATTCAAAGCAGTCTTCTAGCATTGTGGGCCAATAGTACCCGGTTCTCCTAATAACTCATTTCATTCGGTAAGCCGATTGATGTGCTCCACACAGCCCATCATGAACTTCACTCATCAGCCTTTTCGCTTCTTCTTGACTTAAGCAATGTAACAGCACCCCATCCAAGGATTTATAATATAAATTATCATCAAGAAGAACAAACTTTAAAGCTTTATACCTGAGCTTTCTAGAAACCTTTCGGGATGGATTCTCCAAATAATCAACAATTTCTTTTCTCCAATCACTTTCTGCTAGGTTACTCCCGAAAGCATATACATCATTAGCAAAAACTTCTTGAAGCTCTTTATAACCCGAAGCACTTTGAGCTAATCTGTTCGCCTCTCCATTGTCTCTCCTAGGAATATGCCGCAGAATTACTGACTGAAACCCCTTTAAGATTTGCTTGCATTCCTCATAGTAATTCCTTAAGATATCGTTTCTGCACTCATACTCGCCATTTAGTTGCCTTATGACTAATTCTGAATCCCCAAAAACTTCAACTGCAATGGCCTTTGCTTCTCTCAAGTATTGAAGTCCTCTGAGCAACGCCTCATACTCGGCTTGATTATTAGTGACAGTAGGTTGAATAGGAATAGCAAATTCAAATACCTCTCCTTTTGGCGAAATTAACAAAATACCTACTCCACCACCTTTGTCACATGAAGATCCATCAAAGAATAATACCCAAGGAGTAATTTCAAGCAAATTAGCTGACGAGTCGCGATGTTCAGTAATGAAGTCAGCAATAATCTGTCCTTTAACAGCTTTTGCCGATTCAAACTTTAACTCAAATTCAGACAAAGCTAAAATCCATTTGCCAATCCTTCCGTTCAAAATTGGCATAGACAACATGTGCTTTATCACATCAAATTTTGAATACACAATGCATTCGGCATGTAGCAAGTAGTGCCGAAACTTTGTACAGGAGTAGTAAACACATAAACAAAGTTTCTCGGTAGCCGAATACCTCGTTTCGGGATCAAGCAATTTCCGGCTAAGGTATGCAACTACCCTTTCCTTTCCCTCAAATTCTTGTATGAGGGCCGATCCAATAGTTTGGGCATCGGCCGCCACGTACAACTTAAAAGGCTTGTTTAACTGTGGAGGTACCAATACCGGTGGTTCTTTCATGTATTCCTTGATCTCATCAAAAGTCTTTTGTTGTTCGTCACCCCATATAAACTTCTGATCCTTCTTGACTTTTAGTAGTGAAGAGAAAGGCAACACCTTTTGTGATAAGTTCGATATGAATCTTCTTACGAAATTGATCTTTCCAAGTAATGACTGTAATTCCTTAAGATTAGTTGGAGGAACAACTTCATCAATGGTTTTCATACTTTTCTTGCCAACTCCTATTCCTCCTTCATGCACCAGAAATCCCAGAAATTCTCCTACCGAAACTCCAAAAGCACATTTATTTGGATTCATCTTGAGCCCATGTTTCCTAGTGCACTCTAGAGTTTTCCTTATGTCGGCCAAATGTGATTCATGATCCAATGACTTAATCACAATATCATCGATATATATCTCCACAATCTTGCCGATCAACTCATGAAAAATATAATGCATGGCTCTCTGATAAGTTGCACCAGCATTCTTCAAACCAAACGTCATGACAACCCATTCAAACAACCCTATATGTCCAGGACATCTGAAAGCTGTTTTCGCTATATCTTCCAATGCCATAAAAATTTGATTGTACCCTGCATTACCATCCATGAAACTAATCACTTTATATCCAGCAGCAGCATCAATCAACGAATCAGCAATAGGCATTGGATATCCATCCATGGGTGTAGCTCTGTTCAGATCTCTAAAGTCTATGCAAACTCTCATCTTCCCATTTTTCTTGTACACAGGAACAATATTAGAGATCCATTCTGCATATCTGCATGGCCGAATAAAATTTGCTGCTATTAATCTCTCCACTTCTTTCTTCACATCGGCCAACACTTCATCTTTGTAGATTTTTCGGGGTGGTTGCTTGTAAGGTTTATAACCAGGCTTGATCGGCAATCGATGCTCAACAATGGAACGATCTAAACCAGGCATCTCCGAATAATCCCAAGCAAAGCAATCTTTGTATTCTTTTAACAACTCAATTAATTTTTCTCTGAAAACTGAATCCAAGCTAGCACTGATGAATATCGGCCTTGGTTTGTCACCATCTCCAATGTATACTTCTAATTTATCAGCCGATACAAATCCATGTCCTAGCTTCCCGTCAGTCCCATCTATTGGATTATCCATTAAAAATTACTAAAAGAGCTGACTGCTTCGATCGGCTGTTGATCACTGCTGACTGGCTCAACAGGACCTTCTCCCCAGTCCTTGCCTGAGAAACAATCTATGCCTTGATATTCCCAGAAGGCTGGTTCCACATTAGCCACACTAATTGAATCATCTGCTGGAACAATTTCTACTTCATCATCTATCCACTGAATAAGCTGCTGATGCATAGTAGATGGTATACAGCAATTCGCATGGATCCAATCCCTTCCAAGTAGCAAGCTGTATGCCCCTTTGCCTTCAATAACAAAGAAGGTTGTAAGCAGGATCTTTGACCCAATCATCAGATCTACATGTACACATCCTTTGGTATCCGACGGATTTCCAGCAAAATCATTCAAAACTATGCTTGTTGGCGTTAAATCTCCAGGGCTCATGCCAAGTTTCCTGAATGTATTATATGGCATCACATTAACAGCAGCTCCACCATCAACAAACATCTTCGTCAGTGGCTTTCCATTAACATATCCTCTTAAGTACAGTGGCTTCATGTGCCGATTCTGGACTGGCTTCTCGAAAATAGCTTGTTTATTCAATACCAATTGTGCCATTAATCCACATTGCTCGGCTTCATCCACTTCTGATGATATCTCTTCCTGTACAATTTGATTAGCTGGAGCCATGAATTCATTCGGCAAGAAACATACCATGCATGTAGGAGCCGAATGACCCGATTCGTCAGGTTTGTCTTTTGGACGCCATATCGATTTCATTCTGGTTCCTGCTCGTTTCAACTCTTGATTCCTCAGGCGCTGGACTCTTCTCTTCTGGCTCTTTCTTAAACCAGGTGGACACCACTGTCCTTTTTTCCAGACATACTCACGATTTTCTTCTTCATGATCAACCCATCTATGATCAGCATGTCTTTTCCTTGGTTGATCATCATTCTTATATATTTTTAGACGCCGATCATCACTAGGATGTATCCTTCCGATTCTTTCGTGGACGGATCGGCGACTGGCACAATTTTGCCTATGCTCGACATATCCATTATTGCATTCAGGACAATTATTCCATGTAGGCAGCTTTAAACCCTCGTTCCAACAATGTCTGAAGAAGACACAATCCCAATGTGCACGTTCTTGTTCTCGGATATATTCCTCTTGTTCTTCCTCATACCTTTTTTCTTCGCACCTCCTCTTCTCATCTTCGTACTCACGTCTCTGGTAGTGCTCTTTTTCTTGCTGACGCTGCCACTTATTGAGGAGAATGCGCGATGTGACTCTGGGCTTAGAAGATTTCCCAATTTCAAACCGGCTATTCGGGAAGCGAGACTTTTCCTCGCGAATCTGTTCGATCGTGATTTGCCGATTAGGATCAACTGAGCCATTCTGCTTCGCTTCCTTCGACGTCAGGACTCTCATCTTTCCTTTTTCTCCAGTTTCGGCAATACTCACCATATTGACTGAGAACCCAACCATGTTCTGAGGAAACGGGTTATTGTCCAACTTCATCTTATTGTCGAATTTCAGATGCCCTTCTTGGATAGCTTTCTGAATCCTCACTCTAAAAACCCTGCATTCATTGATGGAATGAGAATTTTTATCATGGAATCCACATTACCTCTAATCTTTCACTCCATCAGGCCTAAGCATAGAATGCCCCTCTGGTAGCTTGATCCGGCCTTCTTTTACAAGATAGTCGAACAATTTATCTGCCTTAGTTACATCAAAATCATAGGTGCCCTTATTCTGTTTAATCCACCTCTGATTCACCATGACTGGTT
The DNA here is from genome assembly GCA_033239725.1 of Echinochloa phyllopogon. Classification (NCBI taxonomy): domain Eukaryota; kingdom Viridiplantae; phylum Streptophyta; class Magnoliopsida; order Poales; family Poaceae; genus Echinochloa; species Echinochloa phyllopogon. Next base: position 11,297,889 of record BTCW01000015.1, on the reverse strand, counting down.
CTTTGCTCCACACTATCTCTGCTGCAGCTATCTCTTCGCTATCTTCATACTCATCTCCTTGATCTGCTCTTTCAAGGAATTGGTTATAGATGTCAGCTACGTCATTAGGTTTAGCAAATCTGGCATCTTTCTTGAAACCATATGCTTGGTTACTCATTAAGGCCAATCTGTGTGACAACTGGCCCAGATCATCAAACTCCATCCCGAATAGCTTTTCCCGAATGACAGGCAACATGCCAGCTACAGCCATACCAGCTAGCTGGTCATCAGGTATATTCAGAGAAAAACACATGCTCTTTGTTTCCCTAAATCTCCTGAGGAACTCCGTAGGTGTCTCATTATTTCTCTGCCTTAAGCTGGTCAAATCAACCAACTTTTTCTCGGTACTGCCAATGTAGTAATGAGCATGGAATTTCTGCTCCAGGTCTTTCCAAGTACAAATTGACTGAGCAGGCAAAGAAGCAAACCATGTAAAAGCTGGACCCGTCAGTGACAAAGGAAAGTATCTGATTCTGAAAGCCTCATCCGCTGAAGCTTCTCCAAGCTGCATCAGATATCGAGCTATATGTTCTACAGTGCTAGTATCGTCTTGTCCTGAGAACTTAGTAAACTCTGTAGGCACCTTGACTCTATTCGGCAATGATACCCTTTGGTACCATTCTGGGAAAGGAGACGAGTACATGTACCCCTGATTTTTAGGCTTCAGACCGAATTGATTTTGCAACACATCGGTCATCTTTTGCACCATGAGGTCAATATTGGTATCTAGATTCCCTGGTCTCCCAGCAGGCATCCCTGTAGCACCAACATACCCGGGATTCGGGAGAGCGTCGATAGCATTGTAATCCATAAACTCTGAATATCCGTTCCCATACACATCCCTTTGCAGCCTGTTGTTTAGAGGGGAGATCTTGTAAGCAGAAGCAGGTGGATTTCCCGTGGTGCCGAATGCCATATCACCATATGTACGAGGTTTCGGCAATGCATGCTGAAGCTCTTGTTGAATCGGCTGTCCATTCGCGTCTTTGGATCCAGAAACTTCAGTTTCTTCAATACCTTTACCATGACGTTTTGGGACCGACGCTTGAATATTGAAATATGTTGGTCCACCAAGTTGTCCATGCGCTTGCTCAAAAGGTTTATCCACGTGTTGACCAAAGATGTTGACCAGTATGAGCCGAAAACTGTTCAGGAATGCAGCATTATGATTGGTCATTGTTTCTCCTAAAGCCTTGTACAACAAGCTAGAGAACTTCTCCCTTTCTTCATCTTTAGTAAGATCAGATTGTCCCGGCAAAAGAACTCTTGGCAGATCTGACTTGAGAAATGGTGCACCACTCCTGTTCTTAGCAAAAGACAGCAAGCATTTCTTTATGAACTGATCTGCAGCAGTCTTCACCATTTGTTGATGTTCATCAGACAATTCTTCAAAAGTGACATCCAGAATGTCTTTTAATTCAGGCATCTTCGAAGCTTGTGTCCCACCGGGCGTGCCAAAAAGTGTGTTGACGTAAAATCCGCACCTCACGCCAAGCACACAGCAAGCCGAAGTAGCTAGCTTCATACGTGGCCCGAGCGTTTGAATCCGAAAGCGTGCCAGTCAATTTTCCTGAAACTGACAAAGGGAGGAAAGATGTTTAAATAACACCTGGAACGTACCGGGTGACCAGTCAGTTCCATATTTGTGGCTACGGAGCCAGCTTCGAACGACATATAGCTACGGAGAAGCTATCTGTCGGCAGTTAAAACATCATTCGGCAATCGGCAAAGCACGCAGGAGGCGCACTGCCGAATGCGTGACGTAAGCATGACGAAAGATCGGTAGTTAACTGAACAAACATCGTAACGTATATTCATAACCGATTAACGGGGAACAGAAGCATGATAGATAAATAAAAGGGCGAAAACATGACCATAATTTCATAATAAACAAGAATGCATAGGCTAAAAGCACTAGTCTACCGCATGTCTAGGTACTTTTCAACCCGTCGAGCATGAAACGAGCAAGTTAATCCACCGCATGATACGACTTGCTTGGAATCACACCACCAACCAAGAATAGAGCAATCCACCGCATGATACACTCTAATCGTGGAAAGCTAAAAGCATTCTTTATTTAAAACAAAACCATGAACATGTTTCGCTCGTGGCGATGCTGCCGAATACAGCTATATATAGCCGAATCGGGTTCCATGAAGAAGGAACATGCTTCGTTGATGATGATAGGTCTATCAGATCGAATCGAATTCTAATCCACCGGATGATTAGCTCTAAGACGACCCAAAAACCTGCATCCACCGCATGATACCCGGTTCTGTCAAGATCTACACAAGACCAACGAGCTTGGACCCGCAACACGTGGCAATCTAGATTGACTTCGAATTCGGCTATGGAAACGCAGTGCATTGTGAGCTGGAACCGAATCTAATCAATCTAGACTGGGCAAAAGAGTGTTGTAATGAATTAAACATGAAGGTAAAAATCCAGAGCAACACATGGTAACTTAATGGATCTATCAGATCTTGCCAAAATCCAATAGAACCAATAACTTGCTCCAAGCTAAACCTTAGCCCACCGCATGGCTCATGATCTAACAATGGAACCTTCCTGAACCAAAGCCTAAATCCACCGCATGATACTAGGCATGGTGCAGGGTTGCCGGTACTTACGGAGGTCGACGGATCGATGACTCCTCTCGAAGAACTCGACGACTCGACTAAAGGACTCGAAGTTGGCACGGGGCCGGTTTGTTGTATGATTGATTGTGTATGTCTTTACAATTACCATGGGTTTATATTTATACCCAGGCTTCGACACGACTCCTAGTCGATTACGATTACATTATTTATTACCTAAAAAAGATAAACGCCGGGGCATCGTATCCGCCTTGCATTCCAAGTTAAACCAGCCTTTTCCTTACACTTGATCCACGTCATCACGCGCTCCCGAATGCCTTTTGCGAAACAGTTCTCTTACCGAATGACGATGCGTCTCCCGATCGCAGAACGTTTTTACCGAATGCTCTTTGGGAAAAACTCCTTTGCCGAATGATATCTTTTCAACGAATCCGGCCCACATGTCAGCCTCTTCCTGGTGCCAATTTTTGGTGTCAACAAAGACCAACATGTTTGAATGCTTGAACAGTATCAAGGTTCCGTCGGGCTACTCCTCCAATATTAAGGGAGTAATAATATATGAAAGAGAAGAAGTTCACAAACCTCAAGTCTCACAACTATCATGTGTTGATGACACAACTGCTTCCTATCATACTCAGGGGCGTGCTACCCGTTAATGTGCGGAAAGTGATTGTGAAGCTATGCGCATTTCTCAATGCAATTTCTCAGAAGATGATCAATCCAGACCATTTAGTGAAGCTACAGAACAACATGGTCCAATGTCTTGTCAGCTTTGAGATGATATTTCCACCATCCTTCTTCAATATTATGACATATCTATTGGTTCACCTCGTCAAAGAGATTCGTATACTAGGCCCAGTATTTCTACACAACATGTTCCCTTTTGAGAGGTACTTTGCAGTCCTAAATAAGTATGTACATAATTATTCTCGTCCAGAAGGATGCATTGCTAGGAGATACCAAATAGAGGAGGTCATTGAATTATGTGTTGACTTTGTCAAAGATATTATGCCGATTGGGGTGCCTGAATCACATCATGAGGGGAGACTTGGTGGAAAGAGCACACTAGGGAAAAGGTCGATGGTAATCAAGGACATGGAGACATTTCGTAAAGCACAACTCATAGTTTTGCATCAATCAACCTTAGTTGCTCCGTACATTGAGGAGCACATGAAGATTCTCTGGGACAAAAATCCAACAAAGTATGTGGCCTTTATTCAGCGTCTACGCAATAGTACTTTCGCCGCTTGGTTGCGAGAACGTCTAATGGGTGTTGAGGGCACTGATGCACAACTAGCTTTTCTAGCGAGGGGTCCATCGACCACGATCTTAAAATTCCAAGGATACGACATCAATGGGTATACATTTTACACAAGAACCGATGAGCACCAACCAAAATAGTGGTGTCTGGATCGATGCGACAGACACCAATGGCAAAACGAACTCATACTATGGTGTCATAGAGGAGATATGAGAACTAGAATATGGACCTTTGAAGATCCCACTCTTTAAGTGTTAATGGGTGAAGCTGACTGCAGGAGGTGTTACCATTGATGAGTATGGAATGACTATAGTAGACCTAAACAAGATTGAGTTTCTAGATGAACCATTCATCCTAGCCAAAGATGTGACACAAGTTTTAATATGTAAAGGACATGGCTAGCAAACCAAAGAAAGGGGTGAGTAAGCAATTGGATCTATCACAAGATGAGCTAAAGCGTCATCGAACATACAATAGACTCGATCTAGAGTTGTCGCTGTAGGCTTCTCTGCTTTGTTTGTGTTTGTTCACGGTTATCGATAATTGCCGGTCCTTGATAGATTATTTATTTAATTCTGATGAGTTTTAGCTTTTACCACAATTTATCCGGTCTATTTACAAGCTCCTTATGGTGTCATAGCATCTATACTTGGATTTAGACTTTAAACTACACATCGGCTGATCCAAGCTGATACGACTCTAAGAGGATAGTTCGGAATCATAATCGATCTGCAAATTTTACGTTTCTAATCCCTTGTCAATTATAGGTCAAATTGACTGGCATGCCGTGCACACCACAAGCTCACCAATTTATAGGCTCATCATTGGAGTAAAGCATATCTTCGAGGCCTATCGTGTGTTATCTACGTAGAGGTTCACCGCTCAATTTTTGTGTCAACATATTTTTGCATGCCCAGTGGGACATGAGAAGATTATCGCACGTATTTTATTCAGAGATGATGTGCCCATATTTATTACAAAATAGCTGATACAAACTTATTTATCGGCTCTATGGTGACATAATATACTATAGATACATATCAAACGTCACCTTACGGATTTCAAGCACCTACCTACTGGCCGAAGGTTCCTCGACCATTGTGTCAGTATCAAGAGAATTTTCAGATGCAATTTTCTCCTGAGGAGTTGTGGCCGATGGCTCCTCGCACTAAAATATAGTATCAGCCACAACAACCAGAGAATTATCAGCTACAACCCGCCCCCAAGCGTTTCAGTCGATGGTTACTTATCTGCAACTGCCGACTCAAATGCAACAAATGGGGGATTATCAGATACAACAAACTCCTTAGACCTCCTGGCCGATGAGTTCTTATGCGTGACAGCCATATAAGGAACAATATGTATCAGCAATATGTTCCTTATCAGGCTGAGCAACCATTGGCTTCGCCTTCACAGATATTGATTAAGAATATGCAAGTGGAAAATTATCAGTCACAACATATGCAAGCATTGAATCAAGATCAATGGAAATGCTTTTGGCAAAAGTTTAAACAAGAATTTTTTCATAGTATTTCTTGCAAAATTCTATATGAGCTGAATCAAGAATCACAATATATTCGTGAAGAAACCCAACCAGTGGCTTTACCTCAACATACATTGGCTCAAGATCAAGGGAACTGCCAACCTCAAACTAAAGATATACAGCCGAAGTCAGTTCCTCAGGAATTACAGCCGACGACTTCACTTCAACGGCCAGCGGCACAACTTCAGCAGCCAATGGCTTTATCGCAGCAATAACCTTTAGCTTCAAATCAGCAACAATAGTACTATGTCCCGTAGAATATCTTAATACTCTATCAGCAAATAATTTTCCATCTCACAAACTTCAGCTCAAAATTGTTGTTCCAATAATGCTACTAAGAAATCTAAATCTAAATCTAGGACTACGCAGTGGAACAAGATTAATAGTAACTAAGTTAGGAGACAATGTCATAGAAGCTATGATAATAACAGGGACACATATGGGAGAAAAAGCATATATAACTAGGATAAATCTAACAACACGAGGATGCCGTTGGCCATTTACTTTATGTCGACGCCAGTTTCCAGTAAAGGTCTGTTACTCCATGAGTATAAATAAAAGTCAAGGACAAACTCTATAAAATGTAGGAGTATACTTAAAGAAACCGGTTTTCACAGATGGACAGTTATATGTTGCAGTCTCTCGAGTTAGAGATAAAAAAGGATTGAAAATATTGATAGAAAATCAGGATGGGTCATGTGGATCAACCACCAAAAATATTGTATATAGAAAAATACTTCAATGATTTAATTTCGAATTGTACCACGTGTATCAACTACTAACTTTTCTTTCCACAAATTACAAGAATGGTTATGTATCAGTATCCAGAATATCTCCATTCAGAGAAATGACAAATCAAATTTCCCAACTCAATTGGATTGGCCATTCAGAACAATGAGTTCAGAATCTGACTGCAAGTACATATGAGAGATGACAAGTTTCTTACAGGTATGACCCTTGTTTGCAATGACTTCGAACTGACGGTTGCTTATAGCAGGTATGTCCATTAAGCTTAAGAAATTATTGAGGAAATGAACAGGCTGTGACTTTGTAGACTGTAGTGCTAATCCCGGGGGTCAGGATAACTCATGAAATGCACATCATCAAAAGGTAATTATGTATCAATTACAAATTCCACTTGCAAATTATGCACCGCATCCAAAGCTTATCACTTCTTTCATTGTTATTCTTTTTCTGCAGGAGCAACTACAGTTCATAGAATGGAGATCGCTCTGTACCATGATGGATTCCATTTTATCCACATACACCTTTTATGTACCTATGCAGAATAAAAAGAAGGATCAACATCAATCTTTTGTAGACAAAAAACATTATATTCATTTCAATTTAATTAAAAAGAGTTTCTATGTAAAGTTCATTCTAACCTTAAATTCCTTCTACACCAATGGGACGATGCTCTAGCAAAATAATACTGACAGGCGCGGCAAAGTTTCTTACAGGTATGACCCTTGTTTGCAATGACTTCGAACTGACGTTTGCTTACAGGTATGTCCATTGAGCTTAAGAAATTATTGAGAAAAGGAACATGCTGTGACTTTGTAGACTGTAGTACTAATCCCTTGCGTCAGGATAACTCGTGGAATGCACATCATCAAAAGATAATTATGTATCAATTACAAATTCCACTTGCAAATTATGCACTGCATCCAAAGCTTATCACTTCTTCCATTGCTATTCTTTTTCTGTAGGAGCAACTACAGTTGACAGAATGGAGATCACTCTGTACCATGATGGATTCCATTTTATTCACATACACCTTTTATGTACCTATGCAGTATAAAAAGAAGGATCAACTTCAATCATTTGTAGACAAAAAACATTATATTCATTTCAATTTAACTAAAAAAGAGTTTCTATGTAAGGTTCCTTCTACACCAATGGGACGATGCTCTAGCAAAACAATACTGACAGGCGCGGTAAGTTTCTAGTTGGTACAAGAACCTGATGCAAATCCCATCAGACATGTAGCAGGCAGCAGTAGATGAAGAGCACGCCACGCTTTTGCATACCGTGGTTTTACACGGGCACAGGCTAGTACCAGTAGTGTACCATACTCCTTTTTTTTGTCAGTACCACATATTGACTTGTGTGTCAGGATCTCTTCATCACCGCATACGCCTACAAGGACTGGTTACGGTTTGTCATCACAAGTGATGTGACTGATTGAAAGCAGATATTGGGGCTCTTGTGGACTTTTTATATCCCATGAAACCATGGCCATTTTCTTGCTACAAATATGTCGCGGATGATAAAGGCTCATGATGATATTCTACGGTATTGGCCTTAATCTGGTTCTTAAAGTGGGATGTAATTGTATTTGCATCTTAATTTTTGTACTTGTAGTCTGTATAACTGATAGGATTTCCGTCCATTTCAATAAAATTGAGAAATATTCTTTATCATCTTTGTTGTGTTGCCAATAGCTGGCAGACTTATTGTACACATTTGATGCTACTTATTCTTGTTGAAGACACGTTTAAAACGATCCCAAAAATGACGACCTTGACAGTGAAGACATCTGAGTCTTAATGCACGGTTCTGTACATGTGGGCACGAAGCAATGTGGAACTGTCAAATGCGAGGCCAAGAAAGGTCGTCAAGCAATGTGTCATCAACAAGTCTACCTCTGTACGGCTTCCATGCCTTTTTAATTTATTCTGGAGCGCTTTACCACATCATATCACACCTCTAACCGTCCAGGACATTATGTGCCCTTTGCCCAAGCAGCAAGCCACTATCCCAAGTCGATCGTGGCGCGCCAGTGGTAGCATTTTCATTAAAAAAGAAAGCCTACGTGGTTTTGAACTACAGTGATATTAATGGGCACGGCAAGAGCCTTTATTGATAATATATAATTCAGAACAATTCTATTTAGGCTGTCAGTTGAGGTTCTGTTTACAAAATAATGCCTTTGATAATGATCCTAACCCCTAAACCCTGACTATATTAAAGAGAACTAATGTGGTTACCACTCCCTGTTTTTTTTGGATCAATCAGAGGTACATTCTCACAATTAATCATGTTGTGAGGAAAAGTACTTATAAAATTAATCATCTTCACACAAAAATATGTTTATATCATAAGTGTCGTGTTTATGGTTTATAAGACATAAAACCTAGTGAATGTATAGAGAGATGAGGGCTAGTTTGAGCTCGAAGTTTCCATTTATGATAGACGTAGCTGGTCCGACATGAATGTTTTTGTTAGAAGAAGCAGAGAACTAGCGGATCGTCTTGTTCGCCATCCACGATATTGAAGCCGTGCTGTCAAGTGGGAAGACGGGGTTGGTTATGCTGAGTGCTTCTAAGGAGGTAAGACATAGTGTCAAACTCTCCTCACAAGAGACTTAGGATTCTCTTGATAGTTTGACGGCGGTTGGAAACAAGTCATACATTGCTCTGTTTCACACAATAAAAGACAGAGCAAGGGTAAACTTGCTTGACCTCCGGCTTACAAGAATATAAAGGTGCATGCAGGAAAAAGGGGCTAGTACGTGCATGTCAAATGTAATTGGAATAAATCAGCCGATGAGGTGTTGGTGTAGGCTTCATGTGATTGGCCGGCAAGAAAAGAGTATCTAAAAAAAGGGAGACATGCAAGCACGATTCTCTAGCAAAACAATGCCAAGATTCTAGTTGGTACAAGAACCTGATGCAAATCCCGTTAGACATGTAGCAGGCAGTAGTAGATGAAGAGCACACCACACTTTTGCATAGCATGGTTCTACACGGGCACAGGCTAGTACCAGTAGTGTACCATACTCCTTTTTTTTGCCAGTACCAAATATTGACTTCGTGTGTCAGGATCTTTTCATCACCGCATACGCCTACAAGGACTGGTTACCGTTTGTCATCAGAAGTGATGTGACTGATCAAAAGCAGGCATTGGGGCTCTTGTGGCCTTTTTATATCCCATGAAAACATGACCATTTTCTTGTTACAAATATGTCGCGGATGAAAAAGGCTCATGATGATATTCTACGGTATTGGCCTTAATTTGGTTTTTAAAGTGGGATGTAATTGCATTTGCATCTTAATTTTTGTACTTGTAGTCTGTATAACTGATAGGATTTCCATCCATTTCAATAAAATGGAGAAATATTCTTTATCATCTTTGTTATGTTACCAACAGCTGGCAGACTTATTGTACACATTTAATGCTTCTTATTCTTGTCGACGACACGTTTAAAACGATTCCAAAATTGACGACCTTGACAGTGAAGATGTCCGAGTCTTAATGCACGGTTCTGTACGTGTGGCCATGAAGCAATGTGGAACTGTCAAATACGAGGCTAAGAAAGGTCGTCAAGCAATGTGTCGTCAATAAGTCTATCTTTGTATGGCTTGCATGCCTTTTTAATTTCTGGGGTGCTTTACCACTTCATATCACGCTCCTAACCGTCCAGGACATTATGTGCCCTGTTTCCAAGTAGCAAGCTACTGTCACAAATCGATCGTGGCGCGCCCGTGGTAGCGTTTTCATTAAAAAAGAAAGGCTACATGGTTTCGAACTACAGTGATAATAATGGCCACGGCAAGAGCCTTTATTGATAATATATCGTTCGGAACAATTCTATTTAGACCGTTAGTTGAGGTTCTGTTTACAAAATAATGCCTTTAATAATGATCCTAACCCTTAAACCCTGACTATATTAAAGAGAACTAATGCGGTTACCACTCCCTGTTTTTTTTGGGATCAATCGGAGGTACATCCTCACAATTAATCATGTTGTGAGGAAAAGTACTTATACAATTAATCATGTTCACAAAAAATATGTTTATATGATAAGCAACGTATATGATTTATAACACATGTAACCTAGTGAATGTATTGAGAGATGAGGGCCGGCTTGAGCTCGAAGTTTCCATTTACGATAAACGTAGCTGGTCCGACATTTATGTTTTCGTTGGAAGAAGCGGATAACTAGCGGATTGTGTTGTTCGCCATCCACGATATTTAAGCCGTGCCGTCAAGTGGGAAGACTGGGTTCGTTATGCTGAGTGCTTCTAAGAAGGTAAGATATAGTGTCGAACTCTCCTCACAAGAGACTTAGTATTCTCTTGATAGTTTGACGGCAGTTGGAAACAAGTCATACATTTCTCCGTTTCACACAACAAAAGACAGAGCAAGGGTAAACTCGCTTGAGTAGTGATATGCTCAACCATACGATAATTCAAGATAAATATATAGAAGTATCTAGCCATTTGCTTCCTCGGTAATGGTGACACAAATGCTTGTTCGCACTTCCTAATGTCGCTATCAGGATTTGTGTTCCAGGTAACGGCGCAAGCAATATTTTTTGGTTTTTTCTTATGGTTCAATAAAATATGTTAATATTTTGCAAGCGTACAAAATCACCGATGTAACATTTCACCCAGAAGTATATGAGAGTAACATAATTTATATTTCTTATGGGGAAGCACTATGACAAGTTTTTACGAGACGGTGGCAGTAAATGATACGTCCCAGGAGTGTATTGTATTTTTTATAGGATGGAGGGAGTAAATGGTACATTATTATCTATCTAAATCCGATCGTTCCCACTTCTAGATGCTCATAGGCCGGGGCGATGGGATTCCCCCACCCACCGCATTATGTGCGCAGCTCTCTCCACTATCTCACAGTACTAGACGTCTACGCGAGCACCATGGACCTGCCAGGCGAAATCCAGAGGGTGGTCAGCATGCGCCGGGACAGCGGCGGCTCCATGTGGCGGAGCCGACACGACGTGTTCTCTCGCTCGTCGAGGGAGGCGGAGGCCGACGACGAGGAGGCGCTGCGATGGGCCGCGCTGGAGAAGCTGCCAACGCGCGACCGTGTCCGCCGCGCTGTCATCGTCCCGCACGGGGACGAGGCCGGCGGCGCCGGGCAGGGCGTCGTGGACGTGCTCAGCCTCGGCCCCGGCGAGCGGCGCGCGCTTCCTCGTCAAGCTCAGGCAGCGCCTCGAGAGGTATACGTACATGCGTGCGATCGACCACGCTCAAGATCGAGCACCTGTTCGGCTGCTCGCGACGTGCGTTTTTTTGATATAATTTGCCGGTTTCAATTCTGCTGCAGGGTTGAGATCGACATGCCGACGATCGAGGTGCGGTTTGAGCACGTCGACGTGGAGGTGGAGGTGCGCGTCGGCAGCAGCGGCCTCCCCACCGTGCTCAACTCCATCACCAACACGGCCGAGGAAGCAGCCACCGCGCTGCACCTGCTGCGCAACAGGAAGAGCGAGATGCCCGTCCTCCACGACGTCAGCGGCATCGTAAAGCCACGCAGGTACATATACCCACGTAGTGATTATTCATCATCTCCTTGGCTAGCTTTCACTACCGTTTGCACGATAAAAGAGCTCAAAGATCGTGTCCTAGTTCTTCGATTCTACAATCTAGGCAGCCCCGTTCGTTTGGCTGATTAGCCACCAGCCAACAGTACTTTTCTCTCGGAATAAATCAGCCATCACCCACCAGCCAACGGTACTTTTCTATCAGAACAAATCAGCACTAGCCACCAGCCAGACGAACAGTTAAAATTCTATCGTTAAATTGGGCCATCATCTATTTTTTCTTTGTTGTGTGTTGGTGCGTCCGTGCAGGATGACTTTGCTGCTAGGCCCGCCTGGGTCAGGCAAGACGACCTTGCTGCTCGCGTTGGCCGGGAGGCTTGACAAGGACCTCAGGGTTTCAGGCAGGGTGACGTACAACGGGCACGGCATGGAGGAGTTTGTGCCGGAGCGGACGGCTGCGTACATCAGCCAGCATGACCTCCACATCGCGGAGATGACAGTGAGGGAGACCCTCGCCTTCTCCGCACGCTGCCAGGGAGTTGGATCCCGCTTTGGTGAGAAATTACGTACAGCAACCAACTAAATAATCACGCCAGATTTATATTAGGTGCTCTTTTGATGTAGGCCGGCTTAATTACCGGGTCAACTTTTTTCTTCTTTCTTGATTATATTACACCAGATATGCTTATGGAGCTCTCGAGGCGAGAGAAGGCGGCAATATATTACGGCAGAACCATTAAAAATCCACAAGATTTTATTTCTTCTGTCTTTAAAGGCGGCCCAGTATAATTTTATCTGCTCAACATTAATATAATTATATTATCAGGCGTCAGCTGTGGGAGGACATGAGGCCAATGTGGTCACTGACTATATTCTCAAGGTTAATGCATGCATCCTTTAGTTACTCATAAGGCTGAGTAACTTTTCTTGGAATAATCTACAAAACCAGCTAATAATTTACAGCCCACACTTGCTGCAGATATTGGGACTAGAGATATGTGCAGACACAATGGTAGGGGACGAGCTGCTCAGGGGCATTTCCGGTGGACAACGAAAACGTGTAACCACCGGTAAAATCACGAACTAATTTAATTAACCGTTCATCAACTCAAGAATATCGATCAGCTTTACTTGAGCGATCTATCAGCGTTCTGAACGATTTCATATCTGTACGTAGGTGAGATGCTAGTTGGACCAGCCAGGGCGCTGTTTATGGACGAGATCTCAACCGGGCTTGACAGCTCCACCACGTTCCAGATTGTGAACTCGCTCAGGCAGACCATCCATGTGCTCGGTGGCACAGCCGTCATCTCCCTGCTGCAGCCAGCGCCCGAGACTTACAACCTCTTCGATGACATCATCCTGCTATCAGATGGCCAGATCGTGTACCAAGGTCCCCGAGAGGACGTGATTGAATTCTTCGAGTCCATGGGGTTCAAATGCCCAGACAGGAAGGGTGTGGCGGACTTCTTGCAGGAAGTACGTTGAATATTTCCAACATCGATCGTCATTTTCCTTTTTTACTTTCTTTTATAAAGATATCTTTGCCGTGTGTCTTCTTGGGCAGGCACACGGCAAATGTTCACGGTAGCCAACGACGTGAGCGCTTACCGTGTGTCAGGCGTTAGGTACACGGCAAAACGTGGCTGCGCCGTATGCCACATCTTTACTGTGTGCCTTCTGTCGTGTGCATTGTGTTTGTCGTGTGCCACATGGATAATATGCACACGGCAAATGTGGCTAAGCAGTGGATCATTATAACATAGTCGGTTTCCGGTAGTGGATCATTATAACATATATCGGTATCCTTTCTTGTTGCTGAGCAGGTGACTTCAAGGAAAGATCAGAAACAGTACTGGGCACGGCCAAACGATCCCTATAGGTTTGTTCCGGCCAAGGAATTCGCGACGGCTTTCAAGTCCTTCCACACTGGGATAGCTCTCGCAAAGGAACTCTCCGTGCCATTCGACAAGAGCATGCCAAGGCGTTGTGTTCGCACCCAAAATTGGCAGTTGGAGTAGGTTTAGGACTCTAGAGTTTTATCCCGTATTGTAAACCAACCTAAAGGGGTACGACTTCCCCACCCTATAAATATAAAGGGTCATGGCCGATTGAGATCTATCATCCAATCGAACAAATACATCTATCTTTTATCTTTTTACTTTTTCTCTTTTCCCTACTTTTCCAATCTATTATCATGCTGTTCTTCCTTCGTCTCTATGTCGATTGAAGGCGTTCTAGGTGGCCTGCCGATCCTAGAACAACCCAAGGCGCGCCTATCCTGACGGGGTCCCTCCCGGACGGGCGTTCGTTGGTCTCTCGCCGGGCACCGCCGGCGAAACCGGTCTGACCGGTTATCAAAACCGGTCTGACCGCTTTGCGCGAAAGAGCGGCAAGGAGCTACTCCGCGTGCTTGTTGTTGGCGCGATTTCGTGCCAACAAATTGGCGACTCCGCTGGGGAACGAGAATCTAGCTATCATGGCCGATCTATCAAACTCCAACAATTTGATGGCACTCGAAAGATTGCCTGGAGATCTACGCAAGGGTATCATTGGAAACCTACATAAGCACTGTTATAAAATAACAGAACAAGGTGTCATCATGATGAATATTACTGTCATCAACGAGTTGAGGATGTATGATCTACCAAAGCACAGTAAGTCCTTTGCTAATTTTGTAAGTAGTTTACTTAAATTCGTGGATGATTTACTTATTAGAAAGAATAGGGTAGATCTGATTCCTATCAATCAAGAGTCGGTTTTTGAAAAGCCGGCTACTGTTATACCTAATCCTTGCAAAGATTCGCCAAATTGTGATGTTGTTGGTCAAGAAACAAATCGGCCGTCTCTAGCCGAAATTATTGAACCAAAATCCCTTAGCCAGAGTATAGAGGCTACATCTAGCATCTCGACGCTCGGGGGGCAACAGAACAAAGGCAAAGGTGATGGTTGCAACACAACCAGTCTGGCCGGTGCCCAGACCGGTCTGACCGGTTCTCAAACCGGTCTGACCGTTTCACCTAGGGCTTCAAAAAATAAATCAAAACCAAAGATGGTTAAGCCAAAGAAGCCCGAGATTGGTGTTTGGAAAACCATTGAATCCAAAGGCCGTCATAAGCCTCAAAGAGAAAAGCCGAAGTACAACAAGAAACTTCCGGCTAAGTCTCAAAGACAAAAGATTGTCAATGATGCTAGTCGGTCTAAAAATTCCAAACAATCAAAATCTTCTCCTAGAGAGAAGTTCCATAATCGGAATCGGCAATGGAATAATGCTCACAAATCAATGCCGTTTCCACCGTATGGATCACCTACACCGATGCCATGGGAGTCTTGTTTTAATATGCCTTATTATTATTCTCCTTGGTATTATAATTCATATATGCCGTCTCCTCCTAGATATTTGTGTTCAGATTATATTACTTATAGGGAGCCGGTAATTAATGAGCCATCACCTATGCATAATGACCGTTTTGATCAAAAGAATCGGTCCACACAGAAAAATAAGCGTAAGGTGATTAAACAAGTCTATCGTGTCAAAAAAGATGGAAGATTAAATAAAAATCCAGATTTGACACTAGACGTAGAAAAGCCGTGTATTGAAAAATCATCGGCTAGTTCTGTTAATCAAATTGTCCCCAATAATAACCATATCACAAATATTATAGCTGAGCAACAATCATGTTCGGCTGGGGGGCAATATGATCTCAGTGTGACTGGTTCTGAAGGAACCGGTCTAACCGGTTCTAAAAACCGGTCTGACCGGTTTGACAAAAAAATCGATAAATCTGCAAGTGTCACTTCAAAGAGCAAGGTGATGAAGAAGAAGCCAAGCTTTGCTGAATTGTTACATAAATATCAGAAGATAGCCGAGCAAAAGCAAAGTAATCGGTTAGAAGATCAAAGTTGGAATTTTTCATCACCAAAAGCAAAGAAGCATCGACGGTCATCACATTGGTCTTCCTCGTTTTTTCCATCGATGCATGTGCCATGGAATACATATTCAGGTATAAACAATTATGATTCATGGTTTTGGTACAATCCTTGGTTTTCTTTTTACAACTATCAATATTATTCTTATGATACACCAAGGAGTTACAATTGGATGCCATGGCCAAATCAAAGCTTCAGTTGTTAGATATGACGTACACAAGCCGAAATAGAATCATGCATAAATTTGATATTTCGGCTACAATAGCGTCCATAAAGATTTAGAGACCATTATATGGACGATGTACTGTTAATCATCGTCTTTAGTCAATTTTGATCATTGTAGATGTTTTCTGACACGCAAGCTTTGCCAGAAAACAGGGGGGCATATGTTCGCACCCAAAATTGGCAGTTGGAGTAGGTTTAGGACTCTAGAGTTTTATCCCGTATTGTAAACCAACCTAAAGGGGTACGACTTCCCCACCCTATAAATATAAAGGGTCATGGCCGATTGAGATCTATCATCCAATCGAACAAATACATCTATCTTTTATCTTTTTACTTTTTCTCTTTTCCCTACTTTTCCAATCTATTATCATGCTGTTCTTCCTTCGTCTCTATGTCGATTGAAGGCGTTCTAGGTGGCCTGCCGATCCTAGAACAACCCAAGGCGCGCCTGTCCTGACGGGGTCCCTCCCGGACGGGCGTTCGTTGGTCTCTCGCCGGGCACGGCCGGCGAAACCGGTCTGACCGGTTATCAAAACCGGTCTGACCGCTTTGCGCGGAAGAGCGGCAAGGAGCTACTCCGCGTGCTTGTTGTTGGCGCGATTTCGTGCCAACACGTTGTTCAAGGCCAACATAGATAGGGAAATACTTCTCATGAAGAGGAACTCTTTCATTTACATGTTCAGAACATTCCAGGTAAAAATTGCAGCCAGTCCAAAAAAATGATTGATTAGGGAAAACAAAGGCAACATTGTTGACTTGGTAATTAACTCCATGCGTTGGTTCTCTTCTTCCTGTTCAGTTGACACTGATGTCGCTCATCGCAATGACTGTATTCTTCCGAACGGAGATGAATCATGACTCGGTGACAAACGGGACAATCTTCATGGGGGCTATGTTCTTTGGCATCCTTATGGTCATGTACAACGGATTCTCTGAACTTGCACTCACTGTCCTCAGGATGCCTGTATTCTTCAAGCAGAGGGACCTCCTTTTCTATCCAGCATGGGCATACACTGTACCCTCATGGATCCTTAAGGTCCCCGTCACATTGATCGAGGTTTGCGGATATGTTTTCGTAACATACTATGTCATAGGGTACGACCCAAATGTAGGAAGGTGAGATTTATTGGGACGTTTATATCATTATGTGTCATATTATTTATCATGGTTTTAATTTGGCAGTGTTTTGTGAATGCTCTAACAGCACTAGTTGCCCGCAGGTTCTTCAAACAGTATCTGATAATGTTGGCAATTAACCAAATGGCAGCGTCATTCTTTCGATTTATAGGCGGGGCAGCAAGGAACATGATCATTGCAAATATCTTTGCAATGCTCATTATGATGATTTTCATGGTCTTAAACGGTTTCCTTCTGATAAGAGGTAAAAACTCATTTTACTATTTTCCTCAAAAGAAATGGTAAAAACTCGTCCTTGATTAGCTCATGCTCCTCTGTATATTTTCTACAGAGGACGTGAAGAAATGGTGGATCTGGGGCTACTGGATATCCCCACTGATGTATGTGCAGAATGCCATCACAGTGAATGAGTTTTTGGGGCATACCTGGGATAAAATTTTGAATAGCACTGTCTCCAACGTGACTCTCGGTGTGCAAGTCCTTGAGACCCATGGGGTGTTCCCGGAAGCTAAGTGGTACTGGATAGGCTTTGGTGCATTGCTCGGATTCACTGCATTGTTTAATGCTCTCTACACTCTTGCCCTTACATGGCTTAGAGGTAAGGATCTTCTGAGCTTGCTTTAGTTATCATATCACTCTACTGTTTCTTGGTTTTCACAAAATCTGAACATGAGGAGACGCTTTGTTGTTGTTTTTGCAGCATATGGAAACCCCAGGGCATCAATATCTGAAGAGGAGCTGAAGCAGAAGCAATCCAGTGTGAAAAATGCGATTCTTGGTGCCAATCCCTTGGCGGCTAGGAGAACTGTTGAGCCAATAGGAGACAACAATGAAACTAATTTAGAAGTGTTGGAAGATGATTCTGGTCCAACTCAAAAGGGGATGGTTCTCCCATTTCAGCCACTTTCTCTCACCTTTGACGACGTTCGATACTCTGTTGATATGCCACAGGTAAAACGATAGAATGTTGCTTCACTGAAACTGTGAAACTTGATCAAATTTATCACTAGTTTGTAATCTTTGGTACAAAACCAACATCAGGAAATGAAAGCACAAGGTGTAGCTGATGACCGCTTGGCACTCCTTAAAGGTGTTAGTGGATGTTTTAGGCCAGGGGTGTTGACGGCACTGATGGGTGTCAGTGGCGCAGGCAAGACTACGTTGATGGACGTATTAGCAGGTAGAAAAACTGGTGGCTATATTGAAGGAAATATAAGCATTTCAGGGTACCCAAAGAATCAGGAGACGTTTGCTCGTGTATCTGGATATTGTGAACAGAATGATATTCACTCACCACAATTGACAGTTTTTGAGTCATTGCTTTTCTCTGCATGGCTCCGCCTTCCTTCGGATGTAGATTCGAACACAAGAATGGTCAGTTCTGAAAATTAGTTGCCGGTTATACCAATGTTAAGTATTATGTAGATAGTGACTTAAACTTTGTACATGTAGATGTTCATCGAGGAGGTGATGGAGCTTGTAGAGCTTAAACCACTGAGAGATGCTTTGGTTGGACTTCCTGGAGTAAATGGTCTGTCAACCGAGCAGCGGAAAAGACTGACGATTGCCGTAGAACTTGTTGCAAATCCATCGATCATCTTCATGGATGAGCCAACCTCAGGGCTGGATGCACGGGCAGCAGCGATTGTGATGAGGACAGTTATTAGGAACACTGTTGATACTGGAAGAACTGTTGTATGCACGATACATCAGCCTAGCATCGACATATTTGAAGCATTTGATGAGGTGAGTGATAATTTTTTCGGGGAATTCTAACTTTGCCAAAGCAGACAAATACATCCATTAATTGTTGTTACTCCTTTTCTTCCCGACCTTGAACTAATTCGAAAGATCTAAAATGTTGATTTGATAAAATTTTGCAGCTTTTTCTGATGAAGCGAGGTGGAGAGGAGATCTATGTTGGTCCATTGGGTCATAATTCTTCTGAGCTAATCAAGTATTTCGAGGTAATGAGATATTAGATGATGAATCTAAATATTTCTTTACTGTTCATTACAATTATGGCAGATAAGGTCGACTTGGCTTATTATCCAGGGGATTCAAGGTGTCAGCAAAATAAAAGATGGCTACAATCCAGCAACATGGATGCTGGAAGTAACAACAGTCTCTCAAGAACAGGTGTTAGGTGTTGATTTCAGTGACATCTACAAGAACTCCGAACTCTACCGGTAAGTAACATATACAAAACAAATAGTACATAATATATACAAGAACTTGAGGGTTACCGGGTGCTGCATACCCACGGACCCATAAAGTTCCTTTCTACATGATGCAACTCCGGATAAGTTGAAATGGCAGACGTAACATTTGCATTGTCATTTACAGGAGGAACAAGGCCTTGATAATGGAATTGAGCCAATCAGCACCAGGTTCGAGTGACCTGTATTTCCCTACCAAGTACTCGCAGCCTTCCATCACGCAATGTATGGCCTGCCTGTGGAAACAAAAACTTTCATACTGGAGGAACCCTCCTTACAACGCCGTAAGGTTCATCTTTGCTACGGTTACTGCACTACTTTTCGGCACCGTGTTCTGGGACCTTGGAGGCAAGACGTAAGCCATATGATATGTATTGTTTTATTACGCTGTACTTAATTAGAGAACATGAACAAGGTAGGGTTTTACGGTCATAATCCTAATCAGATTTTTTTTATCTGGAATCCTGCAGGGAGAGGTCACTGGACCTGTTTAACGCCTTGGGCTCGATGTATGCTGCGGTGCTATTCCTTGGTGTCACAAATTCTATCTCTGTTCAGCCAGTGGTTGCCGTTGAGCGGACAGTCTTCTACCGCGAAAGAGCCGCCGGCATGTACTCCCCTTTCCCTTATGCATTTGGCCAGGTGAATGAATGATCTGACACCCACTCCTGCTTGGCTGCTTCTTATGTCTTCCTGCATCAATTCTGTGGAAGAATGATACAGATTCGCTTCTCTTGTTTGTTTCTCAGGTGGTAATCGAGCTCCCTTATGCGTTGGTTCAGTCTATCGTATACGGGGTCATAGTGTATGCAATGATCGGGTTCGAGTGGACTGCTGCCAAGTTCTTCTGGTACCTCTTCTTCATGTACTTCACGCTGCTCTACTTCACCTTCTACGGCATGATGTGCGTCGGCCTCACGCCAAACTACAATATCGCCTCCATCGTCTCCACGGCATTCTACAACATCTGGAACCTCTTCTCGGGGTTCTTTATCCCCCGACCAGTAAGTTCCCTTATATTTATTGGCACGGTGTCTGGACATTTTTTGCTTTGTTTCTTTCTTCTTCTTTCTTTTGCACAAATCATTCATGGTTTTGGTCTTGTGTACGTACATATGAATGCAGAGAACGCCAATCTGGTGGAGATGGTACTGCTGGGTATGCCCTGTTGCGTGGACGCTGTATGGGCTCATCGTTTCACAGTACGGTGACATCACCACACCCATGGAGGATGGCAGGCCAGTGAAGGTGTTCATTGAGGACTATTTTGACTTCAAGCACAGCTGGTTGGGGTGGGCGGCTGCCGTTGTCGTGGCTTTCAGCCTGTTCTTCGCCGCCTTGTTCGCCTTTGCCATCATGAAGATCAACTTCCAGAAAAGATGATGCTGGTTCAACCGGGGAGCTTGACCAACAGCTGCAGAACAAATGATGTTCCTTTGAAATCCCTAACGTTGTCCTAACAAGTAGGGTTTTCTATCGATCTAGATTCCTTTGGTAACACAACTATGATAAACGAATATATCGCTTAACCAAATGGAATATCTTGTGTCGTCCTAAAGATTAAGGGGTCCAGAAATAGCAAACATCTTGATAAAAAAACAAATGTCTACTCAGCAAATGATTATTTAAATTTATCTAGTGATACGTGACAATCACTACGTGAAAACCAGAGATTTGTAACGGGCGTGGATGGCCATTGGTAACGGGGGCCCGTTACCCTTTTTGGGTTACTAATTGTAGGTCAAAGGTAACGGGCGAACTGCCCGTTACTCATAACACAAACATATAACCCGCATTTAACAACTACCGTTACCAATAGCAGCAACCAGTAACCTAAAATTGTTGTTTTTGTGGGCCCACAAAGAGATTTCATAACGCATACAGATAAAAGACCGTTACGAAAATTCAACGTTTGTAACAGGAGTTACTGTGCATTGACCGATCTCTATCAGGACCCACTAGTCAGAGCTTGTAACGGGCATTGATCTACAACTGTTACAATATTGTCATATACGTAACGGTTAGTCCTCGATGCCTGATACAAAGAGGCATTATCAATAGCCCAAATGTCTCTTTTGGGGCCCACTGTTCAGACTTTATAACGGTTCTTAACTAAAGCCCGTTACGTTTATTCAGTATATGTAACGGTTGATCCTGAATGCCCGATACAAGAAGGTGTTACCTGTCGGACCTTAGGACCGGCAATCCACCTGGGGGTACCCGAGTGGTTGATTTGTAGGCGAGGGATCGTCGAGCGAGTAGCTTGATGGTACACATGAGGCGTTGATTTAGACAGGTTCGGGCTACCCAGAGGTATAATACCCTACCTCATGTGTCGGTGTTTATGTTTGTATTGCTGGAACTCGGCCAAGCTTCAAGAAGCAAGGACGAGCGAATGGTTACAGAATGGCGTACCCTCATGGGGTTGCCCTAGGCAGCCTTATATAGGGTGGCGAGATAGGGTTTACAAGTCGGTTTCAATTTAAACCTCTTAGATTACAACAATGATTCTAATCCGAGTTGGTTACAATATGACATCCCAAGACAGCCAGCCGTGCCGCCTGCCGCGTCTTCATCAAACTTGTCCATCAAGTCGGGGGTCCCTTGTGGGCCGCCTAGGGGTTGGCCCACAACCTTGTCGGGCGTGGGCCCAAGTCGCCGCTAGTCTCCTCTGACTGTGGGCCCGGTAGTACCTGTATCCCACAAGCCCCCGAGCAACATGCAGGCGCGTGTCGAACTGTTGATGAAGAAACGAGGCCAATGCAGTTGGCTGAAGGTGCTTCAACACATCGTCGACACAAGGGTGGGCGGTGCTCCAAAGAAGAGTACCCTAGCACGATGCCAAGTACCTTCGAGGTGGTCGACCAGTTCTCATAAGGACTGAATACAGGGCGACGATCAGGAGCACAGTATATACAGTAGCCCATAAGCGTTGGGTTGGTTAGTACAAGTGAGCCAAGGCTCAAAGAGTCGTCGGACAACATGTTGCCGAGAAAAGTAGGTGAAAGCGTGCTTTCACCTCGAGAAAGGCCAAGACGTTCAGTGTCCGTGAATCAACATGTGCTTGACGACAAAGCGGGAAAGCCGCTTACTAGGCATGCCCGGTCAAAAGAGCAATCAATGATTGCACAGAAAAAAACACGACACACATGCGCATCTACATCCCAGCTGCTAGCGAGTCACGGGCGAAAGTAGCTAGCCCACCGCGCCTATAAATAGATGCATCTGCCTAGTTTTACCAGAGCAGCGCACTTGAAGTCACCAGCATGTTGTGTCCCAAAATCCATCCTCCTGATGTGTTCTTGAGTGAGAGTAAAGTAGCCACAGCGATGCGCAGAAACGCACGCCATTGATGCCAGAAGAAAGCTAGCGAGTGACAAAGCCGCGCTCGGCGAGAGCAGCGGAGGATGAAGCTCAACGTCGCTGAGATAGGGTTGACTTCGCTAGGAAGCTAGCAAATGATGTCACCCCAGGGTCAAATCTCAGCACCGAGGGTAACTCAAATGTCACCCTCTTCCAGCAATGTAGCCACACAATGTTCTTCAGTTAGTGTGATGCCACAACAAAGCCAGCGAGAGGTCCGTGCAGACTAGACTGGTTTCGCTTGGGCTAAATACGTTAGTGTAGTGACCTGTGTACTACCAAATAGGCAGTTTATGTCTTTGCATTTGTAAATGGCCCATGGCTGACTGAAGTTTATCTTGTAAATCCACCGAGTTTGAATATTAACATTTTTGCTTGCAAGGGGACAACATGCGACCGACCCTTCTCAGGAGAAAAGAGTCAGCATGGTCTCATGGACACGCCGCATCCCATCCCAGCGCCAAGCCCTCAAGCATGCGGAATGTCTGGCATGGCCTTGAAGGCGTGCCAAGTCCTTTCCAAGTGCCGAACCCCTGAGCATGCGAAGGGTCTGGCATGGCCTGATGGGTGCGCCGAGTCCTTTCCCAACGCCTAGCCCCCAAGCATGCGAGGTACCTGTCCTGATCCCTTTGGACGCGTCGAGTCCGTGTCGAGCGCCCAGCCCCCGAGAATGCAAGGTGTCTGGCCTGGTCACTTGGGACACGCCGAGTCCTTTCCCAGCGCCCAGCCCCCGAGCATGCGAGGTATCTTGCCTGGTCCCTTTGGACGCGCCGAGTTCGTGTCGAGCGCCCAGCCCCCGAGCAAGCGAGGTGTCTGGCCTGGTCCCTTTGGACGCGCCGAGTTTGTGTCGAGCCCCCAGCCCCCGAGCATGCGATGTGTCTGGCCTGGTCCCTTTGGACGCGCCGAGTCCTTTCCCAGTGCCCTGCCCCTAATCATGCGAGGTGTCTGGCCTAGTCCCTTTGGGCGCGTTGAGTCCTTTCCAAGCACCCAACCCCTGAGCATGCGAGGTGTCTAGCCTGGTCCCTTTAGACGCACCAAGTCCTTTCCCAGTGCCCAGCCCCCGAGCATGCGAGGTGTCTGGCCTCGTCCCTTTGGACGCGCCGAGTACTTTCCCAGCGCCCAGCCCCTGAGCATGCGAGGTATCTGGCCTGGTCCCTTTGGACGCGTCGAGTCCATGTCGAGCGCCCAGCCCCCGAGCATGCGAGGTGTCTGGCTTGGTCCCTTTGGACGCGCCGAGTCCGTGTCGAGCGCCCAGCCCCCGAGGATGCGAAGTGTCTGCCCTGGTCCCTTTGGGCGCGTCGAGTTCGCTTGGAAGGGAACATATCGCGTCCACCAATTTCAAATCCAATGGATCACGAATTGCTAATCCCACGAATTCCTTCCGTCAGTTTCGAAGACGTTAGGGTAGACCGCCATTGCGTTATAAATATGCCATGCCCTGTGCTGTCATGGTCATCATCCTTGCTGCACCGCACCCATCACATTCCGCACAGTAGCCGTTGCTTTTAGCCCACCATTGCGCCCAAGCGAGCTTTACGCCGTCCCGTTAGGGAGATAGATCGTGCCTCATGGGTTCGGCTGCGCACTCCTGCCTACATTCATCCATCAAATCGCCGCTGCCAGGCTCGAACCATGGCCGCTGAATCCGCCACCGCCGCCGCCGTACTGCTGGTGCCGGAGCAGGAGTCCAGCTGGGGGAAGTCGCGCATGACCGAGGTGAGGCTCGAGGCCATGGCGAGGCGTGGCGTGCTGCCACTGAAGAATGGCGAGGCGTGGAGGGTGCCAGACAAGGAGAAGCAGCCGTTCGAGAACACCGACGAGGTCGCCTACTTTGCCCACTTCGTCGAGCGTGGGTTCGGGGTGCCGACTGGTGATTTCTTCCACGGGCTCCTTCACTACTACAGTCTGCAACTCTCACATCTTAATCCCAATGGAATCATGTACATTGCTTTCTTCATTTATCTGTGTCAGGCCTATTTGGGGATTGCTCCCCATTTCAATCTGTGGAGGCACTTGTACCGAGTCAAGGCGATCGGCTCGGGCAAGCGTTGTGACTGTCCAACCCGAATCACTGGTGGGGTAGGGATTATGCTTTAGGTTGGAATGGCGAAGAAGTACTTCGATCTCTTGCTGAATGATTGCAACAAGAAGTGGCGTGATGATTGGTTCTACATGAGAGACCATCCGCCAATGCTGCCAGGGAGGTCAGGTTTTCCTCCAGTAGAGCTTGATTCCTGGAGGGAGGCACCGAGCGGGAAGGACTTGGAGCAGGTAGAGGGGTAGAGGAGCTACTGGCCAAGATTGATGTGTTGAAGTCGGCTGGAGCGTGTGCACCCGGCGTACGAGTTCTCTGGTCGAAATGACCCGACTCGGGAGCACAAGAAGATTGTAGATCAGGACGAGATCCATGAGCGAGTCAACAACATCATGAAGGGTGACATCTCCAACAGGGGTGCTCCACACCCTTTCCATCTTATGTACCTTCCACACCCGGTGTGTAACGAGCTGGTCAATGTTTGTGATTTGTTTTTCTTAAATTATGAGTTTTGCGCATCATTGTTTGATCTTGCCGCCTTGAACTTTTATGTGTGTAGGAGGAAACTAATCGCTTCTTCAGCTCGGCTCCTTTGCCTACCGATTCCATTCGACAGGAGAAGGTGATAACCTTGGAGGAGACATAGGCCGATCCTTTATGGTTTGAGTCTAAGCCATGGGTGTCGGACGAGTTCGGTTCATCACCAAGTGGCGAAGGTGCTGCAGGGGCGCCGGGTCGGGCCACCGGACCCACTTATGGGAGGACCCGAGCCGCCGCATGTAGGTTGTCCGAATCCCGGGCAGACGCGCGGATGAGGTCGGCCGAGCCCCGGACGCAGAGTCCGGTTGACGCGACCACGAAGAGGCAACGTGCAGGGACGCCGTCGATGGCCAGTGAGGAGGCTGGTTCTTCTGCTGGCGCCTTGGAGGGGAACCTTCCCCAACAAGGCTTGCGGGAGGCGACACCCTCGTCTGCTGTCCCAAAGGCAATTATGCCTATTCAGGCCCGGCCACCAAATCTGTTGGCCTGAGTGCCCAGAGGCCAGCTAGAAGCAGCAGGTGTGTTTGAACATCTCTTGTTTTTGAGCCCAGAGGCTCGAAGGGCTCTATGCCTTGGAATCCTTCATTGCTATCTTTCACAGGCCATCGAGCAAGCGTCCTAGGCTACATCAGTCGAAGTCGGTGAGGTCTCGCTCGGATGAGGACTCGTCGCTTGGGGAGGTGATGAAGCCGAGCGCCAAAGCTGCTGATGCATTGCCACAACATGTTGTGGTGTTGCCAGGGGATCCGCCCATTACCGCTGTCCCTGTGCTAAGGTCAGCACCCCCACTTGCACACGCCCCTGCACCGAGTGCCTAGGGGGTAACGAGTACCCACATTCCCCCTGCTGGTGCTGACGTGGGGGCTGACGGGGCGCTCCAGGGGGAAACGCCCGTGAGAGGTGAGGAAATGCCGGATCTGATGGATGATGCTCTCCCCAACTCTGGGCAGCATGTTGGGCCGACTACTGAGGGGAGGGGAGGTCAGAGTCGTGCCGAGCAGTTTGAGTACTCGTACGATGAGGACCGTGATGCCATCAACAGAATGCACGATGCGACGGACATTGTGCATAAAAGTCTCGAGGTGAGTGTGGTGATCTCGTCTTATTTTCTGTGTTAACTGAACTTTGAATGCCGAGCACTGCTCTTGTTGCAAATTCTGAAGGCGAACGCCCGCGAGCGCTCTACTACGATGCATCTCGTCTAGGATTGGGGTGTGTGATCATGCAGGAGGGGAGAGTCATGGCTTATGCATCAAGGCAGTTGAGGAAACATGAGCAGAACTACCCGACACATGATCTGGAGTTGGCAGCTGTGGTACATGCTCTGATGATTTGGAGGCATTACTTGATTGGACACAAGTGTGACATCTGCACCGATCATAAGAGCATCAAGTATGTCTTCACCCAGTCGGATCTGAATATGAGGCAACGCCGATGGTTGGACTTGATCAAGGACTATGATCTAGAGATTCACTACCACCCCGGGAAGGCTAACTTAGTGGCAGATGCTCTGAGTAGGAGGAGTTATGTGAACCAGATCACCGGACACTGCCTGTCAGAATAGCTCAGCCTGGAGTTTGAGAGGATGAGTCTGGGATTCATGACTAGCATCACAAAGATGGCAGTAGAACCGACTCTTGAACAAGAGATCCGGAAAGGAGATTATGGAGCAGGTTGCTCTAGGGAAGGCCCCCGGATTTTGAGTAGATGATCAGGGAACCTTGTGGCACGGGAAGAGAATATGTGTAACCGACATGGCGCAGATCAAGGATGCAATCTTGAGAGAAGCACATGATTCGGCTTACTCAATCCACCCGGGAAGTACGAAGATGTACCAAGACATCAAGGAGAGATTCTGGTGGTACGGATTGAAGCGTGATGTGGCAACATATGTGGCCCTATGTGACACGTGTTAGAGGGTCAAGGCTAAACATCAGAGGCCAGCAGGATTACTCCAGCCCTTGAAGATACCTGAATGGAAGTGGGAGGAAGTCGGTATGGACTTCATAATCGGTCTACCTCGCACTCATAGGGGATTTGACTCTATTTGGGTAATCATGGATCGCTTGACCAAAGTGGCACACTTTCTTCCAATGAAGACCACTTAAACAGGCGCTAGATTAGCAGAACTATATATGGAGAGGATTGTGTGCTTGCATGGAGTACTGAAGAGGATAGTGTCTGATCGCGGTACTCAGTTCACATCACACTTTTGGCAAAAGCTACATGAGTCGATGGATACTAAGCTGCATTTCAGCTCGGCTTACCACCCACAGATGGCTGGACAGACATAGCGAACCAATCAGATTTTGGAAGACATGTTGAGGGCATGTGCTCTGCAGTATGGTGTCAGTTAGGACAAGAGTTTGCCCTATCGGAATTCACGTACAACAATAGCTACTAGAAAAGTCTGCAGATGGCACCATTCGAGGCTCTGTATGGCAGAAAGTGCAGGACACCACTGTTCTGGAATCAAAATGGAGAAAGTTAAGTTTTTGGGCCTGAGATACTAAGAGAGGCAGAGCGACAAGTGCAAGTGATCAGG
The DNA here is from genome assembly GCA_033239725.1 of Echinochloa phyllopogon. Lineage (NCBI taxonomy): Eukaryota > Viridiplantae > Streptophyta > Magnoliopsida > Poales > Poaceae > Echinochloa > Echinochloa phyllopogon. Next base: position 11,270,160 of record BTCW01000015.1, on the reverse strand, counting down.
CAGAACTTGAAGGTGGCACAGTCCCGGCAGAAGAGTTATGTTGATGTCAGACGGAGAGATCTCAGCTTTGAAGTTGGTGACTTAGTGTATTACAAGGTGTCACCAATGAGAGGCGTGAAGAGGTTTAATGTCAAGGGCAAACTAGCACCTCGTTACATTGGACCTTTCAAGGTACTTGAATGGAAAGGCGAGGTGGCCTACCGGTTGGAGCTACTCGAGAGGTTGGCCGGAGTGCACAATGTGTTCCACGTGTCTCAGCTGAAGAAATGTTTGCGGGTACCTGACGAGCAGATTCCGATAGACGAAATAAATGTGCAAGAGTATCTCACTTATGCCGAGCATCCTGTTAAAATATTGGAGGAGTCTGAAAGAGTCACCAGGAATAAAGTGATCCGGATGTGCAAGGTTCGGTGGAGCCATCACTCAGAAGACGAAGCGACATGGGAAAGGGAAGAGGACCTGAAGGCCGAGTACCCATAGCTCTTCGCATCCACATCCGAATCTCGAGGACGAGGTTCATCTTAAGGGGGTAGGTTTGTAACACCCTAAAATAGCCCTATTTAAAATTTTAGTAATTAATTTGCATTTTATTAAAGTGCTCATAATTAATATAGGGTAAAAAATAATTTCTGGGAATAAAAATCAGATATAAGGCGTAGAAACATTTTTGTTGCATTCATGTTGCTGCATTGAGTTTTGGTTGCTAGTGGTTCAAATAAGAATTTAAATCTGGTTTAAATTTGAATTTGAATTGCATTGATTTGAGCCTTAGAAAAGTTGTTTCATCCTGAGTTCGTTTTCGCCCCCTGAACTTTTCCCTCGGTCCGCTTTTGCTCCCTCTCCTTTCTTTCTGCTCCAGCCCAGCCACCTCCCCGCGGCCCATCACTCCCCGTCTCCGTGATTGGGCCGCCAGCGAGCTCGCGCCGCTCGGCCCATCAGGCCGCACCAGCCCGCGTCGCACCCCCTCGAGCCACTGACAAGCGGGACCCGCCCGTTATCCCCTACCTCACGCTCGGGCTCGAGCCCAAGCTCGATAGTGTCGCCCGGCACGCACGCCAAGGCATGGACCTGAGACCTCCTCTGCGCCACGCTGCCACCCTCCCCCAATCTCCGTGCTACCCCACGCCACGGTCCAAACCGCTTAGCCAACCCAGCCTCGCTCGACCCTGCGCACCTGGCACCGCCGCTGAAGCCAACCTTGGCGTTTGTGCCACCTCGGCCTCCGAGCTCCCGCTGCATGTCCCTTGGCCCTACATAAGCCGCCGAACACTGCCGACTCTCAGCATCTCCACTGCCGCAAAATCGACCGCAGCCGGCCACCTCCGAGTTCCGCCGCCGCCGTCAATCTCCCTCACCGCCGCCCCGAGCTCATCGTGACTTGCCGGCGCAGCTTCACCATAAGGTGAGCAAGCTCCCGAGCTGTTTTCCCCTCCCTCTCTCGCCTCCTAGCACACACGTCCGCTTCGCCAGAATACCGCCGCATGGTCTGCCGTCGTCCAGCCGTGGCGCCGCCTTCTCGCCGATGCGAAGTACCTAGGTGTGTTCCCCGCGATGACAGGGGCCCCCTCGGCCAAACCCCATCCCAAATGGCGGCCGGGAGCTTAAGATCGAGGGATCTTTTTCGAAAAATATAACCCGCCATCTAGACCTGGTTTATTTGCACGTAGGCCCTCAGGTTTTATTACATAATTACGTATAAGTCCTCGGTTTTTCACAAATAAGCCCTTGGAAGTTTTAAAACCTCGCGTAGCAAGTCCCTGAACCTTAAAAACCTCATAACTTTCTCGTTTTAGCTCCGATTAACGTGATTCTTACGCTCATGTGTTCGTAGCGAAGCATAGATTAGTTTTATAGCCTTCTTTTGTTCTATTTATACTATTTGGTGTACTGTTCTAATAGAATAATTTTGTTTGCATGTATTGGCTTGTATGGTTGCTTGCGTGGTGATTCGTGTCCAGTCGGTGAGCCGGTTGCGTTGGACTTCGAGTACGAGGAGGGTTTCCAGAAGCAAGACCAGCAGCAGCAGCACTTTGAGGAAGGCAAGTTATAGCACAGACAATCCTTGCTACCTACCCACCTTGTAATAAATTATTTCGTACATGCATGTGTCTAAATTGATGTACCTTTAAGGTTGTACCTAGTTTTGATTATCCTGTCATTTGATTACCTTGGGTTTATGCATTTGGGTAGAATCTTTGCTACGCGCAGCTACTATCACCATTGTTTAATTGTTAAATTTGACTTAATGGTTCACTTCAACATGATGATAAAACTTGCTTTATGGCAACTTGGTTTAGGGAGCTAGAGCATGTGCTTTGTGCTTTGTTCTAGTGTCTCTCCATAAGTTTCGGTTCTTAAAGCGGTAATCCAGGAGCCTATCGCCACCGCTAGAACTATTATGGTTCTGGTCTTGGTCAAGTAGCTTGTACGTCTCTAGGTTGTCAGTGGTTACCGACTGGGCCAACGGCATTATGGGAAACATGGGTGAGAGTATGTCTTGATCCACCGAGGACGGGAGATCCGTCGGCTATGTACCTGTGAGACACAGTCCCGTGTTGGGAGTCCCTGCGATGGGGAACTCCACACGTTGCGCATTGTTGGGTGCAATGCCTGCGTTCTAGACGCCATTGACCCCCCCTATGGTGTGACTCCGTAGGCGTACGTCAATCTCGGTGCTTGGGCCATGCTGCCTATGCTGTACCATAATCGGCCACTGTTTTGTTAGGGTGTCTTGTGAAAAGCCTCGTAGCATCCCTATGCAGTCACACCTTGGAAGTGTTGATGTGCATGGTTGGGTTTAAAGTTCTTTTGAGCTTTTACGCGACTGGTGGGTAAAGGGCGAAACCTCTGCAGAGTGTAAATCTATCGTGATAGCCTTGCTCAAGGTCACGAGCGGCCTGGATCCTTTTTTATTAGAAGATGATGTTTATTTATGCTTAATGTCACTTATACTTTATTAATTGGGTTGCAACTGGGTTCCTTTCACTTGTAGTAACTTGGACAATGTTGAAACAAATCAACTAAAAATGCTAACGCAGTTCAGCCATGTCTAGCCTTATTTTAAGCCTTCATACACCCGTGCTATACTTGCTAAGTAAATGTTTTACTTACACTTGTCATTTATTCAACAAAATCCTGGATGGGTAACAGATTGGGCTGTGCATGAGTCTGCTGCTGAGTTTCCCGAAGATCTACCGTACTACTGAGTTGTGGTCTCCCAGTCAGAGTCCCTGTGGATTGCGACTTCGCTTAGTTGAGAGTTTTAGTCTTCCGCTGTATTGGTTAGTTTATTTATGTTAAACTCTGATGTAAAACTCTATTTATTCAAGCATATGTTCTCTGTTTATCATATTTGTTTGCTATATGTGTACTATGACTTTCCGGGCACACATATGGCCGCATTCGGGTTTCTGTGTAAATCCGGGTGTGACAACAACTTGAAACTTTTGCATTGCATGTTTATTTTTATTGCTATGTATGATGGACCTTGTGTGAGATGTAATAAGCTAGAACTTGCATTTACCTTTCAGCTTATTTTTGTGAACTATTTTGTGATAAATCTATCGTGTGGTTTGTGCTAGTAGTTCCATGGAGTTGAGGCTAACAAATGATATGTTCAAATTTTATTATATATGTGGTTGCCTTGATCTCAATGTTGTAGGGGAAGCTTCGCCAAAATTGTTATATCTATATATGTGTGAAAATTGAAATACAAATCCATGCACACATATAGGGGGAGCTATTCTCATCTATTGAAACTTGAAGCCATCTACTCAATCTCAATTGTGAATTCTTGTTGACTTATGTAAGTGACTTCATGTTTCACCCTCAACTTTATCACTCCTTTAATGTGGTTGTCATCAATTACCAAAAAGGGGGAGATTGAAGGCATCTAGACCCCTAATTGAGTTTTGGTAATTAATGACACCCTTTGTGGACTAACAATTTCATTTAAGAATATGAGAATAGGTTAGTCCCGAGAGTTGAAATGAGCTTGAAAAGATGATGTATGGATGGCATGTGTGCTATGCATCATGAGAAGCTCAAGGCAAAGGTATATAATAGGGCTTTTTGCTTTGACTGGTCATACGGTGATTAGAGGATGAATAATGACCGGGTTGATAAATTATTTATTTTTGTATTGCATTTATTTTTGCATTTATTTCAAGTAGCATTACGTTATTCAGCGCCACCATCCCCTGTCCTCCCCCCCGTCCGCCTCTCCCCCTTCCGATCTGGGCCGTAGGATCGAAATCCAATGGCCCACAGAACCCCTCGCCCCGAGTCAAATCCTTTAGATACCGGCCAATCGAGCGATTTTGCAAAAAGACCCCTCCAAGATTTGAATTAGAACCCGCGATCCACCTCTCTTCAAAAATAATTACAAGTATGTCCTTAATTTTATGAAAAGCCCCCTGCCCTTTTCGAAAATAAAGCTCGCGGTCCTGCCAAGGCCATTTTACGCGTTAGCCCATGGGTTTTAACGCGTAATTTCGCATAGGTCCCTGTTTTATTTCAAATAAGCCCCTAGAAACTTTTAAAACTTACCAGTAGGTCCTTAGAACATAGAAAACCCATACTTTTCGGTTTTAGCTCCGATTAGTGTGATTTTCGCGCTCGTGTGTTCGTAGTGAAGCGTAGAATATTTCTAGAACCTTTATTTGTACTGTTTCTACTGTTTGGTGTACTATTCTAATAGAATATTATTTGGTTGCATGTATTGGTTTGCGTGCATGTTTGCGTGGTGATTCATGTCCAGTCGGTGACCCTTTCGCTTTGGACTGCGAGTACGCGGAGGACTTTCCGGAGCAGGCCTCACAGCAGCAGCCTTTTGAGGAAGGCAATTTATAGTACAGACAATCCTTGCTACCTAAACACACCTTTTCCATTCATTTACTTTCATATGCATGTGTCTAAATTGATGTCCTATTAAGGTTGTACCTAGTTTGTATACTCCTGTCCTTGTTACCTTGGGATTATTGCATATGGGTAGAATCTTTGCTATGCGCAGCTACTATCACCATTATTTAATTGTTAATTTTGACATAATGGTTCACTTCAATATTAATGATAAAACTTGCTTTTTAGCAACATGGTTTAGGGAACTAGAGCATGTGTTGTGTGCTTTGCTCTAGTGTCTCTCCTTAAGGTCCGGTTCTTAAAGCGGCAACCCAGGAGCCTGTCGCCACCGCTAGAACTATTATGGATCTGGTCTTGGTCAAGTAGCTTGTACGTCTCTAGCTTGCCAGTGGTTACCGGAGTGGACGACGACGTTGTGGGAAGTAAGGCACGAGGTGTTTCTTGATTCCACCGAGGACGGTAGCCCCGTCGGCAATGTCTCGTTGGGCACAGTCCCGTGTTGGGAGCCCCTGTGGTACGGGAGCTCCACACGTTGCGCTCTTTATTTTTGTTGTTGGCATGAGTTGCCTGCGCTACGGACGCCATTGATCCCCTCACGTTGCGCCCTGAGGGTCAGTCAATCTCGGTGCCTAGAGTCTCACCACCTTATTGTACCTTAGCGGCCACCGTCTTGTTAGGGTGCCTTGTGAAAAGCCTCGTAGCGTCCCTATACAGTCACACCTCGGAAGTGTTGATGTGCGTGGTTGGGTGCAAAGTTCTTTTGAACTTTTACGCGACTGGTGGGTAAAGGGCGAAACCTCTACAGAGTGTAAAATCGATCATGATAGCCTTGCTCAAGGTCACGAGAACCCTGGATCCTTTTTTTTTAGAAGATGATGTTTATTTATGTTGAATGTCACTTATACTTATTTAATTGGATTGTAACTGGGATTCATTCACTGTAGTAACTTGGATAATGTTAAAATAAACCAACTAAAAATGCTAATGCAGTTGAGCCGAGTCTAGCCTTATTTTTAGCCTTCATATACCCGTGCTATACTTGCTAAGTAATTGTTTACTTACACTTGTCATTTTATTCAACAAAATCCCAGATGGGTAAACAGATTGGGCTGGGCATGAGTCTGCTGCTGAGTTTCTCGAAGATTTACCGTACTACTGAGCTGTGGTCTCTCAGTCAAACTCCCTGTGGATTTGCGGCTCCATTAATTTGTGAGTTTATTAGTCGTCCGCTGTTATTGATTAGTTTATTTATGATTCACTCTAATGTAAAACTTTATTTAATGAAAAATTTATTTAAGCATATGTTCTCTGTTTATCATATTTGTTTGCTATATGTGTACTATGACTTTCCGGGCACACATATGGCCGCATTCACCTGGTAGGAGTTCCGCAGCAGCTTCCGCTCCCACCACGTACCAGAAGCCCTGATGACCCTGAAGAAGAAGGAGTTCCTGGCACTGAAGTAGGAAGGGATGAGTGTCACTGCCTACCGTGACAAGTTCATCGAGGTGGCCCGTTATGCTCCGAAAGACGTGGACACCGACAAGAAGAAGCAGTCCAGGTTTCGTGATGGCTTGCAGGATGCACTGCAGTACCAGCTGATGTGCACCAGGTTCCCCAACTTCCAGGAACTGGTGGACGGTGCTTTGATGCTGGAACACAAGTGTCATGAGATGGAGGAGAAGAAGAAGAGAAAGTTCCAGGGCCAGCAGATCGGGAGCAGCAGTCGCCCCCATTTCGTTCCTCCTTAGGGCAGTCAGAAGATGGGGAGCCAGCAGCGCTTCCAGAGTCAGCCCGGCCCGTTCAATCGTGGCCACTACCAGCAGCGCCCCCAGTACCCCCAGGCGCCACAGCAGCAACGTTTCCAGAACCAGCTGCAGAATGCCCCAGTTCAGCGCAACCACTTGCAGCCAGTTCAGCGCCCCGCCCTAGCCGGCAATGCACCAGGGGGGCAGAAGTGCTTCCATTATGGTGAGCCAGGACACTATGCCAACGCCTATCCCCGCAGAATCCAGAATGCCGCCGGCCAGAACAATAACCAGAGGGCTGGTCTACCACAGAATCAGCAGCAGGGCCAGGCGAACCGTGCTCCGCAGAACCCCGCCAGAGAAAAGCTCAACCACACTCGGGCGGAGACCGTTGAGGGAGCTATTGATGTGGTAGTGGGTACGTTCCCTATCAACTACACCCCTGCGACTATTTTGTTTGATTCTGGAGCTTCGCATGCTTTCATATCTGCTGCTTTTGTGAAAAAGAACTTAGTGGCAATACTGCCTATGAAGAATGCTATGCTAGTTAGCTCACCAGGAGGGGAACAGTGTGCCATTTTACGCTGTCCCCATGTTACTGTCACCATAAGGGGGTAGACTTCGAGGCACGCCCGATAGTCCTGGAGTCTATTGGTTTCGACCTGATTCTGGGTATGAGTTGGCTAGCCAGATATGATGTAGTGAACCAGTGCACCAGGAGGACTGTACAACTGACAGCAGCATCCAGAGATAAGGTAGAGTACGAGGTAGCCAGTCCATTGTAGCATAATCAAGTCAATCAAGCTCATAGTGCAGCTCCCGCCGACATTAGGGTGGTGAGCGAGTTCCCGGATGTGTTCCCCGAGGAATTGCCAGGTATGCCCCCAGAATACGAAGTTAAATTCATTATTGAACTAAAACCTGGCACTACGCCTATAGCTAAAAGGCCATATAGAATGGGAGTGAAGGAGCTGGAGAAACTGAAGGAGGAATTAAGCTCCTTGCTAGCCAAGGGGTATATTCGTCCTACTGCTTCACCATGGGGAGCACCAATGTTGTTCGTGGACAAGATGGATGGGACACAGAGGATGTGTGTGGACTATCGAGCCCTCAACGAAGTGACTGTCAAGAACAAGTACCCGCTGCTAAGGATTGATGATTTGTTTGATCAGCTGAAGGGAGCTTGTGTGTTCTCCAAGATAGATCTTCGATCGGGTTATCATCAGATGAGAATCCGGTCGTCGGACATACCCAAGACGGCTTTCACTACTCGGTATGGGTTGTACGAGTTCACGGTTATGTCCTTTGGACTGACCAATGCTCCTGCATACTTCATGTACTTGATGAATAGTGTGTTCATGGACTACCTTGACAAGTTTGTGGTGGTGTTCATTGATGACATTCTGGTCTTCTCCAAGAATGAAGAGAAACATGAGGATCATTTGAGGATGGTGATGCAGAGACTCCGGGACCATCAGCCATATGCCAAGTTGAGCAAGTGTGAGTTCTGGTTGAAGGAAGTGGCATTCTTGGGACACGTGTTGTCTAATGGAGGAGTGGCAGTTGACCCGAAGAAGGTTAATGATGTGTTGAGCTGGAACCCGCCTCGAGATGTTAGCGAGATCAGGAGTTTTCTTGGGATGGCCGGATATTATCGAAGGTTCATCGAAGGATTCTCCAAGATTGCTAAACCCATGACGGCGTTATTGGAGAAAAATGCGAAGTTCATCTGGACAGAGGAGTGCCAAATCAGCCTCGAGGAGTTGAATAAGAGGCTGACAACAGCACCTGTGCTGATATCGCCCGACATAGCCAAGAGCTTCTCCATCTATTGCGATGCATCCCATCTAGGACTGGGGTGTGTACTCATGCAGGAAGGGAGAGTCGTGGCATATGCATCAAGATAGTTGCGGAAGCATGAGCAGAACTATCCAACACATGAACTGGAGTTGGCAGCTATGGTGCCTGCTCTGAAGATTTGGAGGCATTACTTGATTGGGCACAAGTGTGACATCTACACCGATCATAAGAGCCTGAAGTACGTCTTCACTTAGTTAGAGTTGAATATGAGGCAATGCCGATGGTTGGAGTTGATCAAGGACTATGATCTGGAGATCCACTACCACCCAGGGAAGGCTAACTTGGTGGCAGATGCTCTGAGTAGGAGAAGCTATGTGAACAAGATCACCGGCCATTGTCTGCATGAAGAACTCAGCCGGAAATTTGAGAAGATGAGTCTGGGGTTCGTGACTAGCATCACAGAGATGACGGTAGAACCGACTCTTGAACAGGAGATCCGGAAGGGTCAACTTGGTGGTGAAAAGATCAAGGAGATTGTGGAGAATGTTGCCCTAGGAAAGGCCCCTGGTTTCCAAGTTGATGAACAGGGAACCTTGTGGCACGGGAAAAGGATATGTGTGCCCGATATAGCGCAGATCAAGGACACAATCCTAAGAGAAGCGCATGATTCGGCATACTCGATCCACCAAGGAAGCACCAAGATGTACCAAGACATCACAGAAAGATTCTGGTGGTATGGATTGAAGCGTGATGTGGCGACGTATGTGGCACTATGTGACACTTGTCAAAGAGTTAAGGCTGAACATCAAAGGCCAGCCGGATTACTCCAGCCCTTGAAGATACCGGAATGGAAATGGGAAGAAGTTGGTATGGACTTCATCACCGGTCTACCCCGCACACAGCGAGGATTTGACTCCATTTAGGTGGTTGTGGACCGCTTGACCAAAGTGGCACACTTTCTTCCAGTGAAGACCACTTACACCAGAGCCAGACTGGCAGAGCTATACATGGAGAGGATTGTGTGCTTGCATGGAGTGCCAAAGCGGATAGTGTCTGACCGTGGTACTCAGTTCACTTCACACTTCTCGCAGAAGCTGCTTGAGTCTATGGTTACTAAGTTGCAGTTCAGTTCAGCTTACCACCCCGAGATAGATGGACAGACAGAGCGGACTAATCAGATTCTGGAGGACATGTTGAGGGCTTGTGCACTGTAGTATGGTGTTAGCTGGGACAAGAGTTTACCCTATGTGGAATTCTCGTACAACAACAGCTATCAGAAGAGTCTGCAGATGGCAGCATTCGAGGCTTTATATGGCAGGAAGTGCAGAACACCGCTGTTCTGGAATCAGACTGGAGAGAGCCAAGTCTTTGGGCTTGAGATACTCAGAGAGGCAGAGCGCCAAGTGCAAGTGATCAGGCAGAACTTGAAAGTGGCACAGTCCAGGCAGAAAATTTATGCTGATGTGAGGCGGAGGGATCTCAGTTTTGAGGTTGGAGATTTTGTGTACCTCAAGGTGTCTCTGATGAGGGGCGTAAAGAGGTTCAATGTCAAGGGCAAGCTAGCACCTCGATACATCAGACCTTTCCAGATACTTGAAAGGAAAGGTGAAGTGGCATATCAGTTGGGACTACTCGAGAGATTGTCCGGAGTGCACGATGTGTTCCATGTGTCTCAGCTGAAGAAATGTTTGCGGGTGCCTGAAGAGCAGATCTCAATAGATGAGCTGAATGTGCAAGAGGATCTCACCTACGAGGAGTATCCAGTAAGGATTCTGGAGGTGTCAAAGAGGGTGACAAGAAACAAGGTCATCCGGATGTGCAAGGTACAATGGAGCCGACACTCGGAGGATGAAGCAACTTGGGAACGGGAAGATGATCTCAAGACCAAGTACCCACAGCTCTTCGCATCTACATCCGAATCTCGAGGACGAGATTCATCTTAAGGGGTAGGTTGTAACACCCAAAAATAGCCTATTTAAATTTTTTAGTAATTTATTGGCTTTTATTTTAATTGTTCATAATTAATATAGGCTAAATAAATTATTTATGAATATTAAAATTAAATATAAGTTGTAGAAATATTTTTGTTGCATTCATGCTACTGCATTTATTTTTGTGTTGCTTGTGATTCAAAACCAGAGTTTAAATTTATTTAAATTCAAATTTGAATCACTTTGTTTGAATCCCTAGAAAAGTTTATTTCAGCCGAGTCCAGTTTTGCACCCCCATCTTCCTCCATCGGCTCACATTCCCTCCCTCTACTTTTTTCCCGAGCCGGCCCTACAACCTCTCCGTCTTTCCTCCCGGCCCAGCTCGCCTCTTCTCCTTTTTCTTTGGCCCAACAGCCGCGCCGGCCCAGTTTTCCTCGGCCCAGAATCTCCCTCCCCTCTCTTCCCCTCACCGACACACGGGCCCCGCCCGTCAGCTCCATCTCCTTCCCCTCGTCTGAGCCTCTCCTCCCTCCCGGGTGAAATTCCCACCGCTCGCCCGGCCGCCTTGGCCCGCTCCGCGGCTGTGGGCCCTCGCGAGACCTTTTCTGCTGTGTCCCCCGTGATTCCTTTCACTTTTGCGCGCGCGCGTGCATGGCAAGGAGGCGCCCCGCATGGCAACCCGGTCACCGGACCGCCGTCACCGGGATTCGCAGCGCCATGCCAATGCGGTCCCCCTCCGGCCTATATAAGCCCCCCCCCCCCCCCACACCACCAGCCCTCACCAACTCCCCTCCCAAGCTCCCAAGCGCCCAGTGCCCCTCTCCACGCCGAGCGCCACCGCCGTCTCTTCGGAGTTCCGCCGCCGCCCGTCGATTTGCGACTAGGGGCGAGCTTCCTCCAATTGGACCATAGGACAAGCATCATGCTGTGGTAAGCTTCCTCCCGAGCTACCTCCCACGCTCTCCCTCGCCCCCTAGCGTGTTCTCCACCCTCGCCGCCGAGCTTCGCCACGGTTCACCGCGGCCCGGCCACTGTGCCGCCCCTCGGTCAACTTGAACCCCTCGGGTGCGCTCGCCACTCCCCCCTGAAGCCGTAGGTCCAACCCCCGTCCCAATCCGAGGCCTGTAGCGCCGGAAAGGCCCTACTCCGGCTCAGCGCCGCCGCTGTCGGCTCAGCGCCATCGTCCCCTGTCCCCGCCGGCCGCCTCTCCCCCCCTCCGATCTGGGCCGTAGGATCGAAATCCAACGGCCCACAGAACCCCTCGGCCCAAGTCAAATCCTTCAGATACCGGCCAACCGAGTGATTTTGCAAAAAGGCCCCTCAAAGATTTGAATTAGAACCCGCGATCCACCTCTGTTCAAAAATAATTACAAGTATGTCCTTAATTTTATGGAGAGCCACCTGCCCTTTTCGAAAATAAAACCCGCGGTCCCGCCAAGCCCATTTTACACGTTAGCCCTCGGGTTTTAACGCGTAATTTTGCATAGGTCCCTATTTTATTTCAAATAAGACCCTGGAAATTTTTAAAACTTACCACTAGGTCCCTAGAACTTAGAAAACCCATATCTTTTCCGTTTTTGCTCCGATTAGTGTGATTTTCGTGCTCATGTGTTCGTAGTGAAGCGTAGAATATTTCTAGAACCTTTATTTTACTGTTTCTACTATTTGGTGTACTGTTCTAATAGAATATTATTTGTTTGCATGTATTGGTTTGCGTGCATGTTTGCGTGGTGATTCGTGTCCAGTCGGTGAGCCTTTCGCGTTGGACTGCGAGTACGCGGAGGACTTTCCGGAGTAGGACTCGCAACAGTAGCAGCCGCCTTTTGAGGAAGGCAAGTTATAGCATGGACAATCCTTGCTACCTAAACACACTTTTTACATTCATTTACTTTCATATGCATGTGTCTAAATTGATGTCCTATTAAGGTTGTACCTAGTTTGTATACTCCTGTCCTTGTTACCTTGGGATTATTGCATATGGGTAGAATCTTTGCTATGCGCAGCTACTGTCACTATTATTTAATTGTTAATTTTGACATAATGGTTCACTTCAATATTAATGATAAAACTTGATTTTTAGCAACATGGTTTAGGGAACTAGAGCATGTGATGTGTGCTTTGCTCTAGTGTCTCTCCTTAAGGTCCGGTTCTTAAAGCGGCAACCCAGGAGCCTGTCGCCACCGCTAGAACTATTATGGCTCTGGTCTTGGTCAAGTAGCTTGTACGTCTCTAGCTTGCCAGTGGTTACCGGAGTGGCCGACGGCGTTATGGGAAGTAAGTTACGCAGTGTTTCTTGATTCCACTGAGGACGGTAGCCCCGTCGGCTATGTCTCATTAGGCACAGTCCCGTGTTGGGAGCCCCTGTGGTACGGGAGCTCCGCATGTTGCGCTCTTTATTTTTGTTGTTGGCATGAGTTGCCCGCGGTTCGAACGCCATTGACCCCCTCACGTTGTGCCCTGAGGGTCAATCAATCTCGGTGCCTAGAGTCTCACCACCTTATTGTATCTTAGCGGCCACTGTCTTGTTAGGGTGCCTTGTGAAAAGCCTCGTAGCGTCCATATGCAGTCACACCTCGGAAGTGTTGATGTGTGTGGTTGGGTGCAAAGTTCTTTTGAACTTTTACGCGACTGGTGGGTAAAGGGTGAAACCTCTGCAGAGTGTAAAATCTGTCATGATAGCCTTGCTTAGGGTCACGAGCACCCTGGATCCTTTTTTATTACAATATGATGTTTATTTATGTTGAATGTCATTTATACTTATTTAATTGGGTTGCAACTGGGATTCATTCACTGTAGTAACTTGGATAATGTTAAAATGAACCAACTAAAAATGCTAATGCAGTTGAGCCGAGTCTAGCCTTATTTTGAGCCTTCATATACCCGTGCTATACTTGCTAAGTAATTGTTTACTTACACTTGTCATTTTATTCAACAAAATCCCAGATGGGTAAACAGATTGGGCTGGGCATGAGTCTGCTGCTGAGTTTCCCGAAGATTTACCATACTACTGAGTTGTGGTCTCCCAGTCAGAGTCCCTGTGGATTTGCAGCTCCATTAGTCTTCTGCTATTATTGATTAGTTTATTTATGATGCACTCTGATGTAAAACTTTATTTAATGAAGAATTTATTCAAGCATATGTTCTCTGTTTATCATATTTGTTTGCTATATGTGTACTATGACTTTCTGGGCACACATATGGCCGCATTCGGGTTTTTGTGAAAATCCGGGCGTGATAGTATGATAACTACATTACTCCTAGGTGCCGGACCCTAGAGAGCCTATTATTTTCAATAAGAGTAAAATGCAACAGAGGTCTACTGCCTTGTAAGCAGGTGTTTTCCTAGAAGGATGAAATATGATCCCCAATTTCGATTCCAAGGGCATAGGGAGAGAGGGGAGGAGATGAGAGACTTATTTTGGAGGTTATTAACATTGTTTGAGGGTTCAAAGGAGGGTCATAGACTACCATTGGAGAGTTGTGAAGCTAAGGTCCACGTATGACCGAAGCCCATAATATAGGTGGAGGAGAGAAGCGATGGCTTGGGGAAAGTGAAGAAGGTCGTAGAGTAGCTCAATAACATGTCCACCTTTGTGAGGGATAGGCATCATCTCCCTCGTCTGCGCCATGTGTAGCACTCGCCATCATGGCACAGGTGGCCAGGCATGGTGGCACCCAGCGTCGCGACAAAGAAGCTCATGATGGTGCTGGACTCTAGTCAATCCAGAGTGGTTATTAGTAAGGGGTCAGCTATTTATGGACAGTGAAAATCAAGAAGATCAACCTTTGTAGGCATGTTCATGGCCGCACGACGGCTCGTGGACAAAGCAAATAAGGAACTCATGGAGTTTCTTGACCACAACGAGAGCCTACACAAAGTTTAGCATGACGGCCTCGGAGATCATCGAGGAGGTCTCCAGTGAGCATGCATGGCAGCACTATGGGTATACGTTGAAGAGTATGAACTTAGATGATGCAAATTATAATTTTATGGACCTAAAAATATATATTTGGAGTTTTGGATCTTTATACAGTTTAAAGTTGTTCGTCATTGCTGGCCGAAAAATAACTGGTATTAGGTATAGTCATTTTACTGGTCCGTACCGGTAGGACCAAAATTCGCCAAAAATTGACGAATTTTTGCTGAAATTCTTGGAACTAGAAGCCTCTTTATTATGTGCAAGCTGAAAGTGTTGACACTGAATGCAAACTAAGTAGTAGTTAGAGACGGAGAGCATCTAAATATTAAGTGCCTGTGCAATTGCTATGTCAATGGCGGAGACACCTATATGGCAAGCCATGGCGGCCGCCGGCAAATTACTCTTTTGATGTGTGGTGGTTGTACAGTACGGTCTTGTTCATAAACTTGGCATAGATAGAATTTACGCCTGGCTCGGCTACTAACGCCAAACGTCAAGGAAACTTGTTGCATCTCCTCCGTGGGTCTCCTCACGGCCGGTGTGCCATTGTAGGATGGGATGCCGGCCTGTTGAAGGGCGAGAGCTAGATAGACTTCTGCCAAGGTCCATGAAAGGGCAAATGCACTGCGGCTGCCTGCAGCGCCCATGGGATCTACAAGTACGTACGGCCGCTCTACGATATGAATATGATTCTAGCGTGTAACGTGTACTCCAGATGGACTCCAGGCTCGCAACAGGCCTCTCGCAGACTTTTGGTATGTTTGGATGTGGTTCACAGGGATGCCACGCCGCCGCGTCGTCTGTTGTTGCACTGCATGCATGCATAGCTAATTAGCTAGCGCCTTTGTGGAAATTAAGCTGGTGGGGTGGGCTACGGTGGTGGTGGTTCTTGTTTGTACTGTCAAGATAATTAAGGTGGCCGTGGCACATATATAGGAGCTAGTAGTAGATTATACGACGACGTATATATACCGTGCAGTGTACTATATATATATATATATATATATATATATATATATATATATATATATATATATTACCTCCGTTTCAAATTATAAGTCGTTTGACTTTTTTGACTACAAGTTTGGCCGTTTGTTTTATTCAAAAAATATATGTAAATATAGTCAAATTTAAGTTATTTTTTTAAAAAAATATTATTAATAATGAAGCAAGCCACCACATAAAATATAATAATTTATAAAAAAATTTAAATAAAACGAACGGTAAAACTTGCGGTAAAAAAATTAAAAGGCCTGTAATTTAGAACCAAGGGAGTACATAGGCTACTCGTCCAGGTGTCTGACCTTGGAGAGTCGTTCATCCTGCAAGTCGGTCTTTGCAATTAATATTCCTAAAAGCGCACGTTTCAATTTGTCAGCAGGCTGTCCAATCTCTTTCTGTTTGGGCGGCTGTGCACGTCCATGGAGCATATACCATCAAATCAAATGGATATTTCATCCGTATATAATTTAGAAGTTGTTTAGAACACGATTGTGCATATCAAGTATTACTGCGTACATAGCATGCAGGACGAGCTGCATGAGACCACGCGTGCGCGGCTATAAATACTCAGGGAGGTCACGGTCGAGATCCAGCAATTCATCCTCCAGCATTTTGCAGCATATATATAAATATAACAGAAAATATAATATATATATATATATATATATATATATACCCGCACACAGCGGTGTCTCGGTCTTTTGCAGCTAGCTAATAATAAGCCAAGCAAGCAATGGCCTCCAATGGTTTGAACGACACGATTACAAAAATCCCTTATCAGTACGGTTCCTGACCGGTACATGCTCGCCGGCACTAATGTGCCGGCCATTTAGTACCGGTGACCGGTACTAAATTCTAATTTTAGTGTCGGCTGGGGTCTAAACTGCCCGCCCGCACGGGAGCGCAGGGCGTGCAGTTTAGTACCGGCTGGGCTTACCAGCCGGCACTAACCTGTTTTATTTTTTTTCCATTCCTTTTTCGTTTTTATTTTTATGCTTATATTATTCGTACGCGTATATATATTATATCTGTATGCGTATGCGACTGACATTACGTTATATGATATATAATATATTACTTTATATGTATATACATCATCGGTCACATATAATACTTTAAAATCAAGTATTATATTTGAATTGTTACAAGTACTTTAAAATAATCGAGATATTACAAATCAAGTGTCCTCATCAAATAACCCCCTATTAGGATCTAGTTGTGCCACGCTTACTTTAAAATCGGCATGAAATTCCCCTTTGGGATTTATGATTTCATCGAGCAGGAATCCACAGAGTTGTTCTTGAATTGACCTGACTTGTTCCGATTGGATGAGATCTTCTTTCATGCACCATTTCTGCAAATTTCAATGAAATCAAAACTTTAGCGGAATGAAAAAAAATAATGACTTAATAAAAAAAGAATGAGCAGAACCGATATTTGCTTACGTACCTTGAATGCCCCCGTGGACCAACAAAATGGTCGATGAACTCGCACACGTAGTAACCACATAGGTTTGTCCCTTGCGCCTGTCTCATGCACTATATATATGTAGAAAAAATTATTAGAAAATATTAGGAATTACTAAAAAATAGTAGAAATGACTATAAATTTTCTAAAAATAGTAGGGTCTATTATAAAATAGCATAAATTACTATAAAATTACATTGGATCGAAGCGGGGATTATATTCTTACCGGGACATTAGTATTAATATGAAGATTGTCGCCATTATCGGTTACTCCTATGTGTTTTTTTCAGGAAGCGAGCCCATGCTTTCTTAAGCAGGTCTATGAGGTCTTGGTACTCTGATATTGGTTTCCTCATGGAGTCAAACACCATGACCTGGGCTCGATCAACCCTGATAGAAAGCAGTATCCAATGGAATCTATACGTACATATACATACAGAGAGGCAATGTTGATTATATTTTGTATTTATTATTAACTTGAAATGATTAAAAAAAGTCGAAGAACTCACTTATAGTTATACGGCAAATGAATGAATGGACATGTATTCTGCCGATCCAATGCGTTGAATAGAAGTGTAGAAGTTTCTTTTGCTCCATCCTTTACGGTCTTCTCGTGTACAACATTGGGGTCGATGAAGCCAATGTTGTAATATCCCTTTTTCCTGCACTGTTGGACCTTCAACCTACGAGCCATAAATCAAAAGACATCATGAGACAGCACACTAGTATATGTAATGGATATTAAATAAGAAAACACTGAGGCAGGAGGCACTTACATAACCCATACACTGATGAGAGACTTGTCAAGGGCATCTTGATTGAATAAGTCATAAAGTGCATTAAACTTGATCCAAATATCATCTAGCCCTCGCTTCATATGGTCATCTGTAATCTGAGCTGCGAGCATCGTCTGGCCCGTCCGCGATTTCTCTAGGTACCATGTATGCAACTCGTGCATTCTCGTTGGTAGGAACCTCAACAACTCTTCCCAAATAAGCGGTTCACCCAGCACGAACTTTTTCCTGCCCCGGGTTTCTAGTAAGATCGCCTCTAACTCCCCTCGCAGTTGACCTTTTGTAAGGTTCGTATCCGCTATCATTTGGGCCATCACTGCATTATTTTGTTGCGCTGCATGTACCACCAACGGCTGGACTGTTTGGTTGGACTGCTCTCCGAGCTGGGGAATGGATTTTGTTGATTTACTACTACTACTGATCCGGTTATCGGGGTTGCTGTAAGACTTTCTGATTGACCGGTCGTAGTCCGATTCCCACTCTTTCACCACTGGTTTCATCATTTTCCTAAAGAACGCCACTTTAGCCGGATCTATTGGTTTCGGTGGATCAGGCTTTTTCGGATGAAAGTGGTCATTGACATGTTGAGCCATGCGAGCATCTAATTCTTCAAGGGTCAGATCACATACACGCTTCAAAGGTGGTGGCTTTTCTTTCTTTTTCCTCTGCTGCTTCGGAGCTGGAGGTGGCGGGGCCGATCGTGCCTTTGTTGACTTCCTTTGTTGCTTAGGAGGTGGCGTTGGATCCCATGCTGGAGGTGGCGTTGGGTCCCATGCTGGAGGTGGCGTTGGGTCTCGTGCTGGAGGTGATACATGTGGGTCAGGCCAACTCTCACAAGCTGACGGTTGGTCTGGCGTTGTGGCTGCTTGATGCTTCAATCTGATGTACTGTTTTGGCCAACAGATCCATTGCTGGACTACTTGTAGTAGTTTTGTTTCACCGTCACCTCCAGGGATCTCAAGGTCCAGATCTTCCTATCCATCATCCACTCGATCAACGAAGACCTTAGCGTATCCCTCGGGAATCGGCACGCAATGAATTGTCGCACCGTCGACTGGAGCCTCAACGTATCCCTCCGCACATAATTTCATATTCTTGCCGCGTAGATACAGAAGGTCACAATTGGTCCTTTCAGTGATGTCGTCCACGGGGTGTCATTGGGCCTCAGTCCCTGCTTGGCTCTCTCCGACACTACTACGACGATGAGAGGCAGGGCTGACATCAAAATTAGCAGTCGGCTGTTCTTGGCGTTGGCTAAGCACTCTATCATGTCTATCCCCTCTGGCTTCAACCATCGCTAGCCTTTCTTCCAAGGCACGGAACTTCTCTTCCATTACTTCCTTGCTTCTGCATCGGCTTCTGTATGTGTCAAGATCTCCAGTGAAGCCGCGATTCCATGGGACTACGCCCATGCCTCGGGTCCGCCCAGTGTGTTCTGGGTTGCCAAGAGCATAAGTCAGCTCATCTTTCTCTATGTTAGGCTTGAAAGTTCCTTCTTGTGCAAACCTCATTGCATCTTCGAGCCTGTCAGTCTCTTCCCTGATCGCGTCGCTAGTCACGAACGACCCATCTTCCATGTTAAGTGTTCCTCCATGGGTATAGAAGTACCACTTTGCTCTCTGTGGCCAATTCAGAGTCTGCGGTACAATGCCCCTAGCAATCAGGTCTGCTTCCATCGTTTCCCATTTTGGAATCGCCACCGCATAGCCTCCTGGCCCAAGATGGTGAAACTGAGTCTTTTTGCCCGCATTGATTTTGTTCTGATTAGATCGGGCCTTATAAGCGTCTTGTCAAAGTCTGGTGTGAGGCCCTTGTTGACATATTCATTCGCCAGCTTCTTCTTGAACGATTGAAACTGAATGGCCATCTTCTTCAACGCTCATTCCTTGACTTTTGGTTCCGTGCCTTGAGGGAATACAAAGTGTAGCAGAACTTCTTTCCATAACAACTCTTTCTCACTATCAGGAACAATATCTGCTGGATTATCATCGGTTTTTTTATTTTTCTTCCATAGCTTGTAGCTTATGGGGATCCTTTCCCTAACAAGATAACCACATTGATTTACAAAAGTTGTCCTAACAGCTTTAGGCCTCGGTTCGCCATTTTCGGCCACTTCACCGACAATGGTGGTTCCATCCATCTTCCTCTTGTGGCCTCTTTTCCATTTTGGTCTCCTCGATTCGGATGCCTATCAAATTATATATCAGTGCATGCTATCGACAATTTTATATAATTCAAATGATATATACATGAAATAATTTCTTATACCTTGGGTGCATCCTCTTCCTCGGGTGCATCATCTTCCTCTGGTGCAACCTCTTCCTTAGGTGCCTCTTCCTCAACATGCAAGTTTAGATACTGGGTTCCATCATCAGGTGCATCAAGCACGTCATCATAACCATGGATTATTGCGGCCATAAGTAGCTCATCATTGGGATTCGAAGGAGGATTAGTCATAGCTTCTTTCTGTACACTACAACAACGTTAATAAATAGATATATAAGCAAATATAAATATCATCAATATTCTAGTAATTCTACTATTTCTAGGTTTTTCTAGTAAATTCTACTATTTTCTAGGATTTTCTATAATTTTTTAGAATTTTCTAAAATTTTCTAGTAATATCAACTATTTTCTAGTAATTTTCTAATATATATCATCAATTTTCTAGTCATTTTAGTCATTTTGGTCATTTTCTAGCAATTTCTAATATTTTCTAGTAAAAAAAGTTTTCTAACAAATAAAATATATATATCAATTTAGTCATTTTCTAATAAACAAAATATATATATCACTAATTTTCTAGTCATTTTAGTCATTTTCTAGCAATTTCTAGTAATTTTCTAGTAAAAAATGCGTTCTAATAAACAAAATATATATATCAATTCAGTCATTTTCTAGTAAACAAAAATATATATCATCAATTTTCTAGTCATTTTAGTCATTTTCTAGCAATTTCTAGTAAAAAAATGCTTTCTATAAGCAAATGACTATAAATTTTCTATTAAAAAAATGCTGACGTCAGCACAAAAATGTTGTGACGTCAGCCAAGGCTTGCGCGCACGGGCGACGAGCAGAGAAGGCGAGCGGGCGACAGTGGACGGGCGCGCGGAGGAGGTTGGCGGGTGACGACGGGCACGTGGGGAGGAGGCCGGCGGGTGGCGACGGGCGCGTGGGGACAAGGCCGGCGGGCGGCGACGGGGAGGACGGGCGCGGTCGATGGGGAGAACGGGCGCGGTCGAGGGCGGCGGCGGGGAGGAGGCACGGGCGGCGGCCGGCGGCGACGACACGGCGCGGCCGGCGCGGCGAGCGGGGAGGACGGGCGGCGGGCGTGGAGGAGGCGCGGGCGGAGGGGAGGACGGGCGCGGTCGATGGGGAGGACGGGCGCGGTCGAGGGCGGCGGCGGGGAGGAGGCACGGGCGGCAGGCGGCGGCGACGACACGGCGCGGCCGGCGCGGCGCGCGGGGAGGACGGGCGGCGGGCGTGGAGGAGGCGCGGGCGGAGGGGAGGACGGGCGCGGTCGATGGGGAGGACGGGCGCGGTCGAGGGCGGCGGCGGGGAGGAGGCACGGGCGGCAGGCGGCGGCGACGACACGGCGCGGCCGGCGCGGCGCGCGGGGAGGACGGGTGGCGGGTGGGGAGGAGGCGCGGGTGGCGGGGACGACGGGCGCGGTCAAGGGCGGCGACGGGGAGGTGGCGCGGGTGGCGGGCGACGACACGGGTGGCCGAGGACGAGAGCGACAACGTGCGTGTTTAGATCGGGGGCGGGGAAGAAGAGGGGGCGCCCCCCTATATAGGGTGGCCACTTTAGTACCGGCTGGTGTTCCCAGCCGGTACTAAACTGCCCACCGTCATCTCATTGCCGAGCAGCGCCCCCATCCACGTACCCGCGCATGGCATTGGGGTGCTGCCCTCCAAGACGTTGGGCCAACCCTTGGTGCTTGTGGGCGAACAGCCATGGCCACCACCTTGAGTAGAGGGCCTCATGGGAGATGCCTGACATGCCCTTGAGGTGCCGGCAGGGGGGGCGATAAGGGCTAGGAGGAGGTCGCAAGCTGCAAGTACAAGGTGGTGATATCATTTCCTTGTCCCACCGGCCGGTGCCTGCTGATCTAGTCATCCTCTTCTTAAATTGCTTTGCAGAGGATCACAGCATTGCCTCTTTCCCGAACACGGTGTGCTGCTTCAACTGCTGGCTGACGGATCACCAATTGGAGGACGATCAACGGCTTCTTTCGCGGAGGTTATAGGGTCCACACGCTCCATAGGTCGGCACCTCGGCCATCTGTCGCAGATCGGCCAGTTGTGGCACCTTGGGCTGTTGTGTCGCCTAAGCAGTGTGGCCAGCCGGGGCACCCGTAGGTCTCGATGCGGGCCTAGGTTGGTTTGTCGACACAGTGGCATGATCGGCGGTGGATTGCCCCACCCATTCTTCACATGGGTCACCGTTGTTTGAGGCTCCGCCCACAACAGGGGCTGAGACGGACAACTCGCCATCCCCCCTCCCCTAGGGGATCCGAGCAGGTTCCCCACGGTGGAACTGGGTGTGATCCCATGGTCAGTGCAAGTCATTGCCGATGAGGTCAGGCACGAAAGGGTTTTGGTTCTCATGGTCACGGGTATGCACATGACCACTGACATCCCATTCTAATGTCAAGTCATACTTGGAAGGTGGTTGTGGAGCTCAGCCAAGGTCCTTCCTGATCCTTTTCTAGTATGTGCAATAAATGATGCAGGTTCTCCATGTGCTAGTTCCCGACGCCTCTCTCAAGCTTGTCTTGCATCGTTTGAGATGAGAGGGCTAGGCCAACGATCTATCAATGGACTTCAGGCTATGCATCGAGGTTGTTGGTGTGCCAGCCCACCTTTGGTTGCAGAGCACAACAAAGAAGAACCTCGGGTCCTCGTGTAACATCATCGCCTTGGCATCGGAGATGGATTCAAATGCCAAACTCAAGGAGTTCTTTGTCACTGCGGCGTGCATCCACCCTCACCTGCTAACGGTGCGGAAGGTTATGTTCGTGCCAATTCCTGCCTCTTTACCAAATGACCAACTATGCCTTCTCTACCATGCCACCAACAACATTCGTGAGGTGCAGGACCTCTAAGCGGCTCGGGGGCCTGCTCCGGCCCCTAGCACGGGTGAGACACCACTAGTGGTGGGGGAGGGGGCTCGTCCAGTCGTTAGCCCCCCTTAGGACAGTTACAGACTCATGCGAACGAGCGCGAGGGGGGGTCAAGGCGCTTCCTTTCGGTGCCCTGGGGCTCTCGGGGCCCTTCCAATCATGGCCTCCGTCCGCCCTATCTTGGGGCTTGTAGGGGATTCACTCTCCCGCGGCTTGTTCAGATGCAGCGTGTAGGGACAACGTCCTCTCGGCGGTGGTTCCACCCTTCTCTCCTTGGCACTTTTCACCGACTTTGTGCTATGGGAGTCTCACGGCTCCACCGGTCTACTCTAGGGGGTCTTGTCTAGCCCTGTAGTTGCCGAGCCTTCCATCGACGTCCAGGTGGCCCATAGGGTGTTTGGGGGACCTATGCCGGAGTTCATGGTCTCCAAACTGTTTGAGGACAGGGACTGGGTTCACCTTCCTACCGGGGCGACGAGCGATCAAGGGGGTGGATCAGTGCGACTGGTCTTAGTCGATGTTCTAGCCAAGGTTGTCTTCGAAAGGATCCTAGACTCTCTTCCATAGACTTCTGATGGTCCAGCTTTTGGGGGACCAGTGCTGGAGGCTCCGGTGCTAGTTGGCTTGCCGATCGTGGCTGCGTTGGGTGGCACCAAGGGTCGCTAGTGCCAGCTTATATGTTAGTTGATGGGGTAATGCCCAATTGTCCTACGTCTTTCTAGCATGGAGGTGGACTTGGTTGTGGAGTTCTATTACTCCATTCGCAAGGTCTCACGCCTCCTATGGTTCCAACCCTACTGCATGGGAGGTGAGAGTGGTAGCCGGTCCCCACGGCTAACTTTAGGTGTAGTGGTCGCATTGCTGCTTCTAACCTAGCAATTGTGGGTCAAAACATCATCATGTAGTGCCTGGGGTGATTGACCCCAATGAGGCACCTGATGCGGACTCCTTCAAGGAGTACATAGTCACACTCGATCTTAAGAAACAAAACCAAGTGCAAACTATATGTATGTCAGGATCATTTCATACATATAGTGACATCATCACTGAATAATAGCAACAATATCACATATATAATATACAAGAACTCAGAGTTATTACAGCTAATTATTGAACCAAAGACTCCATACTTCACAGGCAATCGGCTGGGATTTGCGTACGCCTAGAACTCAGCACAACCTCCATCAATCTCCACATGTCTTCCTCTAAGCAGAAATTAGCAAGCATAAGTACACTTATGGTTGGTACTTAGCAAGGCCACAAGAAATAACTAGAGAATAAATTATTATCAACTTTAAGTAAATTAATCATGCGAGGGTTTAGGCCGCTCTTGACCCTGAGCATGGTTGTTATAACAGTTTTTAGACACTTTGCAGAGGTTGTACACTTTCACCACAAGCCGTGTTTCCCATCACCCAAGGTAGCTACCCAAAGAAGTTAAGGATCCACTACGGGGCCTTTACAAAGATTCCCTAATAAGCAATAGCCCGCTAAGGATTCAGGTCGAAGCAAAATCATAACCTTCCCTAATGGGTCATGTATCTTAGCAAAGCCTACTACCCAAGAGGACCGCGCCTCCCATCTTGCCCTTTCGGTAAGACTATTTCAAACTAGAGTTTCTAATTAGTCAGCCAAGATCAGAGCCCATTGATCTTATGAGTGTACTGTTTTTCTGGGTGCTCACTCCATGTTCTAATTAAAATCATCATGATATTGTAAATAAAGCATAGGTAGAAAGATGGTTAGGGACACTTACCTTTCTGCAACATAAATACCACTACTCAGTCTTCAACTTTTGCTCTTGCTCTTTTAACATTCAAAGCGCTCGAACTACGTTCCTTCTTCTCATAGAAATCAACTAGCACAAGCATGCAAGCAATACAACCATACAAGCAAACAAACAAGTACAACTACGAATAGTATATCAATCAAATGAAAAGCTTTCAAAGAGCATAATAAAGGATAGGGCTTGATGATACTGTTACGCAGGCACAAGAAACACTAAAAACGGAGCTATGGTTGAAATGATACAATTATCCAAATATTTGAATTATAAAGAAAATACAAGCATATATGCTTCATTTATTTTAGTTTAACAAAAACCATGTGTAAAAGTTATTTTAGAGAAATAATTTATAATAGAATGAATACAAATTTAGTTGAATTTGTAAAACCAAGTTAAACTTAATAATATTTTATTTATAATTGTTTATATATATAAATAATACCAAATTAAATATTAATTTGAAATAAAACATGTGAAACCATCTAAGTGTATAACTTTATATCTTGAGTTGAACTAGCCATATTATTATTCACAACCCATTTATGTTGATATTAATAAATATTAACATTTATTTATGTAAACTCAAAGTTTAACGCTAATTAGTTTTAATTATAATGGATAGTTGATTTTAAATATTATCCATATTAATATTAGTTTACGAAAAAATGAGATTTAGCCTATTTAGCTCTTATTTACTAAACTAATTGAATAAATGTTAATCAATTCAAGATTAATAAGAAAAACTAGAGTATATACCTACTAGATTTTAATAGAAGAACATATTTAAATAACATTTAATCAATTTAACGCAAATAAAATTCAGAAATATGTCATATGGTAAATAATAGTACTGGATCATAGTTTGAGTTGATATGAAGCTAATGCAACAAGAACGGATTAAATCAGAGTGAAAACGTAAAAGGTATAGCTAAAAACAGTTCTAGAGACCTATTAGCAAGGTTTTAAAAGTTTTAGAGCTTATTTGATAAAAATGGAGGGCTAAAATATGATTACGAGTAAAACTTCGAGGGCTAACATATAAAAATAGCTGATCTGGATAGCGCGCACTAATATTTGAAAGTTTAGGGGCCTAAACATGATAAAAGGACCTGGATGCAAATACTTTTACAACTGGAGAGGACCGCGGGTTGATTCCATCTAAACAGAGGGTCTCTTTAGCAAAACTGCTAGAGCAGACCGGCGCTGACCGGTTTGATCGGTATCTGACTTGTGTCAGATCTAATTTGTGTCGTTGGTTCTAGATCTGATGGGTGGGCTAGACTGGGGGGTTGGTCGTCGGTGGCGACAAAGACTTGGCAACGCCGCTCGGTCGGCAGTAGAGCTTCACCGGAGTCGAGCAAAACTCAAGTTACGGGCCACCAAACGCGGCACGATTTGGTCCTATAGCTTCAGGGGCACTAAGAGAGCTCACCTAGTGTCGGTGTTTGGAAATCGTGGTCCCGACACCAACCAGAAATGCGCTGTGTTCCCTCCCCTAATGGTTGATGCAGAAGGTAATGCAATGACACGAATTTATTCTGGTTCCGGTCGCAAGACCGTACGTCCAGTAAGATGGTGCGTGCAATGTATTATCCTGCACCGGACTGCGAGTAGTAGGGGATACAAGCAGGTTGGGAGAAGAGGCTAGGCCTCCAAGTCCCGGATGATTGAGGCAGAGTGCCAATATCGTGGAGTGTGGAGTGTGTGTGAGTGTTGTTTCTTGTTCTGTGTTCGATTTATCCGTTGTTCCCTTCATGAGTGTGCCCTCTCCTTTTATAGGCCAAGGAGGAGGGGTTACAAGCGTGTGTCGCTACGTAGGCACAGTTGTTGCACAGCAGTAGGAGTGGCGCCGGGCGAGGTCTTCGTCGTTGGCCACTGTTACCCGGTGTTGCGGTCCTTGTGAGGGATTCTTGTACTGGTGATGACGCCGGGAAATGGTTTCAAGGATCTGAGCTGACCTGAGTGTTGTAATGACTTGCCCGTACGCCTGTTCGAGGGTCTCCCATGCCTGTGCACAGCCCATTCTGTGGGAAATCACTGTGACAGTCGGTAGCACAGGGAGTCAGAGTGACCCGGCCCTGTTCATACAGTGGCGACATGTCCGCACAGCGCCAGGGGTGGTCGCATAGTGCTCGGGATGGCCCGCCATGCCTCCGCCGTCCTCTCTCCTTCTCCTGCTGCGTGCTCGAGGGTCTCTCTCGCCCGATCGAGGGCTTCAGGTCATCGGAGTTGGTAGCACATGAGCTCGGAATGACGTGCTCTGTTCGCACAGCGCTGGCTTGTCCACATAGAGCCTCGGTTGGCAGCATAGTGACGGGAGTTGGCGGATGCTATGGGGGGATCGTCGCTGTCAGAGCGGCGTGGCGTGGGATTTGCCTTTTGACTTTGGATGCATGGCGGCGGTGAGCGTCATTAATTGTTTGTCGGAGCGGTGGTCTCGACCAAGGCGGAGCTCTCCCCATTTCGTGGGTTGCTCGAGGCTCGACCCTCAGGCCTCGACCGAGGCAGAGTTTTCCGATTCACTCGAGGGATCGGTTCCCTCGAGGGAAGCGAAGATTGAGGTGCGCGTCGAGGCGCCGCGTGAGATGCCTTGACTAGGTCTTTGCCCGTTGCTGGGCCGTGGGCCCTAATTTTCTTTTCTTTTTTCTGGTATGTGCATGAGTTTAGTGTTTAATCAAGGGTGATTATCCCATAGGTTTGGGTACTCCTAATGATCGCCCCCAACAGTAGCCCCCGAGCCTTTGTTGGAGTAGGTTTAATCCGGCAAAGGCTTTTCGTCGTGGGTGCTTCTGATAAGATTTTCCTTGAAGAATTCCGTCGAGCGCACCCACGGGTGTAGCCCCCGAGGCCTTGGAGGAGTGGATATACTCCTACAAGGGCTATCAGCATTTCTCTCTTTCGTGAGCTACAGCATATTTCGTATTCAAGGAACTCAATCTTGTGGCGCGAGGAGCCCCCGAGCCCCGGCCCTAGCAAGGTCGATTAGGGGTGGTCCTTGACTTTGAGTTACGACCCTCGTCGCCCCGTTCGTGGGGAGGAGGGGTGACACAATCCATGCTTCCATATAGCGGGCCGCGAGTCATGGATGCCTCTGTGAGCTGTTAGTGGGTAATTCAAGTGGACGTCTGTGCCTCGTTTGATAGAGGTCAGCTGGTGGTCCGGAGACACGTCTCATAAGAGCAATTGTGAAGGTTTCCTAGGCAGGGCTCGACCCCGTTAGATAGGGGTCGAGGGCTCGTTGCTCTCCCTCGGTGGGATCCCTCGACTAACTGCCTCCATCTGGCCTTGAATACAACATGGGGGGTGCCCTCGAACTTCGCATTAGAGGATAGGCTCGATTGCGTGCGCCCCCGATTGTCCCTGACTCTGTTGATCTGGGGTGCCTGTCGAACCCTCGAGGGGCCAGGGCTTCGAACCCCTGATCAGTAGGGCCTCGAGGAGAGGTGGCTTACCTTGGAAACTTTTCTCCTAGCCTCGAGCGTTTATTTAGGGAATCGTGGATGACATGGCGCGGAGCATGCGAAGCGGGCGCGCCTTTTCAGGCGGGGCAATAGAGGCGTGGGCAGTTACGATGGGACGTGGCGTCTATGATGCCTAGGTTCTCGCGTGTGGTGGTTATCCCAACCGGTGGGGTCTAGCCATCAGTGACAGCGGCACCAACCGCATTGAATGCGGACTCCATGCGGCTGGGATGCCGATTGCGCTTCGCATGAGAGTATAAATAAAGAGGCAGGGGAAAGGTTCGGCTTACCAAGCCCTTGCCTTCAGATTGCATCTACTACTTCCAAGCGCCACCGCTCTTGCCTTTCATTTTCCCTGCACAAACTCCGCTTCTCGCCGCCGCCATTCGCCATGGTGACCATCATCGACCCCACTTCATGGAGACCTTCCATCGCCACCGACGACTATCTCGCCGGGCTGGTGGAGGCCGGGGTCCTGCCGGCGAACAGCAACCCGGAGGAGCCAATGTGGATCGCGCCACCATCCAACCACCACGAGCCTTCTCCGTCGGAGGGCTTTGTGGTTAGCTTGGCGAGGCTACACGAGCGGGGGTTCGGAATCCCCGCTTCAGCGTTCTTCCGCGGGTTGTGTCTCCACTACGGTGTGGAGCTCCACAACTTTGCCCCCAACGTCATCTCGCAAGTGGCGGTCTTCGTCGCCATTTGCGAGGGGTTCTTGGGGATAGAGGCCCACTGGGACTTATGGGTTCACCTCTTCCGGGGTGAGCTTCATACGGCCGCCGGTGAGTCTCGAGGGGTCCGCCGAGCGGTTCGCGCCGGGGGCCTCACCCTGCAAGTCGTGGGACAGCGCAGCGCGCTGTACATCCCGGCGACCATGACGTCCAATAACGTTGACTGGGACAAGGGGTGGTTCTACCTCCGCAACGTCGACAACAAACTCCCGGCGTACACCGCCAAGGTGCTGCGGGAGCGGCTGGAGTCGTCGAGCTACGGCGTCTCCCCCGTCGACCGCCAGGAGCGACTGAAGGTCTTCACCGACGCCTTCGCCGCGCTGTCGAGGGCCGGATTGACTGCGGCGGGGGTAATAGCCAACTTTAATCAGCGGCATGTCCTGCCACTGATGGAGAGGGCTTTGCGCCTCGACCGGCTCAAGGCGGTTTCACCCTGGCAGGGATCGAAGATGAAGGACAGAACCCTCCTCCTCGAACACTGCATGCACCGAGTGCGGCGAGCTGTGGAAGTGTCCAAGCTCGACTGCAAGGAGGTGGCCCTATTTGCCGTCAAGATGTGCCCTGATGCGGGGTACTTACAATTTGTATGTTTTCTTAAGTTTGATTTAGATTCAATCTAATTTTTACCCTCGAGGGTTACTGATTGTTAATCCACAATCTTTTTCTCCAGGGGTTATCTCACAAAAGGGTATCACTCTGCCCCTCCTCTTCGCGAGGTCCGTGAAGCCAATTGCATGTCTGCCAAGAGGCAGAAAGCGCGGAAGGACGCGACCAAGAACAAAAAGGAGCACAAGCGCTAGCGAAAAGCGGCGCACGAGAAAGAGTGCCGCCGACAGGCAAGGGAGGGCCCCCCCCCTGCGACCCCCGAGAGCAACCCAGAGGTGTCCTCCTCGGATAACCTCATGGAGATTCTGCCACCTGTGCCGGTGGCGGCCGAAGCGACCGCGCCCACGAGGGGACGAAGCCAGGAGACCCCGGCGTCATCGCGGGGTAGGGGCCTCGAGCAGCTTGGCGCCGTCGACGGCGCGAGCCACCCCCCAAGCACCGCGGTGACCGCCCTAGGGGTTCGAGCTCGAAGCCCGCTCGCACCTGGGGTGGACAAGGGGGCCGCGGCCCTAGGGGCCACGAGGGCACAAAGCCCTGCACCCGCGGCCTCGATGCCCGCGATCGGGTCCCCACCGCAGAGGGGCCGGGGTCATTCGGGGGCCCGGCAGCCCCCGAGCGGCAATAAGCGTAAGCTGAGCGGCCTCCTTTGGGTTAGGTAAGTTTCGTTCTCTTTTCTCGGTCGTAGATCATCGGCGTTTTTTATCTAATTCTTTCGATTTGATTATCTGTTAGCCAACTCGGACCGCCAGCATCGCTCTTGCTGGCGCCCACCAAGGCGCTGAAGGTGTCGACGCGCGCCACGCCGCGGTCGGCGGCGCCGCCCCCGTCTGGAGTGCCCCAGGCAATGGAGATCGTCGCCCGGTATCAGGCTGCCCTGGCGCGAGGGGTCGCCCGATCGAGGGGGCAGGCGGTGGCCGCGGAAGCATCGGCGGCTGCAGGCAAGGACCGGGCCGGGGAGGCGACCCCGGCCCCCCTTGTGGAGGAGGCAGCCCCCGCCGTTGCAGGGGCGAGTGAGACCTCCGCACCATCCGAGGGCGCGGCGGAACCAGAAGGTGCGGGCCGCATCGAAGACGTGGGTCAGACCGCGGCCGGGGGCAGCGGCACGGCAGAGGCGGAGGAAGCACCGGGGGCGGGCACCACAATAGTGACCCTCCCGGCCACCCTCGAGGGCGGCCAAGAGGAGGAGGGGGAGGGGGCTCCGAGTTTCCAGCAAGGGACCTGGAGCCCTTGGGAGGAGAGGATGGTGGACGCCCTGCCTGGCATCCCGGCCTTCGAAGCCTGGCGCAATCAGGGGCTCGGACGGCGTGGCATACACCCTCGCCTGGCAGGGGCCGCTAAAGCTGAGTGTCTGCTCTGGGAGGAGCAGCAGGGCCTGGGGACCATGATCCAGCAGGCCCTAAAGTAGGTCCTTGAGCTTCACCTCGGCTGAGGCTTGGACCTCCACCTGGTAAGTGCTCTCAGTGCTAAGTTATTGTGTGCTTTCTGTCTTCCTGTTTTTCTTATTTTTGTCTATTGACGCGCCAACGGCAGAATTTGAGGGAGATGGCCGGCTAAAAGGTCGTCGAGCTCGCTGATGTGCATGTCGAGGTGCATCAGCTGAGGGAGGCTTTGGCCCATGCCGAGCGGGAGCGCGACCGCGAGAGGGCCATCGCCGTGAAGACGGCTGACGAGGTACTCCGACAGGGTGATGAGCTCCATCGGCAGACCCAGGTGCTGGCTGCGCTCGAGGGTGAACTTCAACAGGAGCGCGCCGGCCTCGCCGAAGCCCGGGGGCAGCTGCAGCTGCGGGATTTGGCTCTCGCAGCGGCTGAGGCCCAGTTGAAGACCCAGGACGAAGCCGTCGACCTGCTCACCGTAGGCGGAGGGAGACGTTGTCATTACCGAGCTGCAAGCCTCAGTCAAGGCCCAGCAAGGCGAGATGGCAACACTCCGGCAGGAGGTCAGCACCATCCGGGAGGATCTCGCCCAGAAGGAGAAGCTGATAGAAGGTAAGTTCAGTACAAACTCATCCTTAATTCGAATTCTGGTTTTCGAAACTTATCTGAATTTGCTTTTGGGTTTTCAGAGCTGCGGAATGTGACAGAGGAGACTTCCTCGCAGGCGAAGTCACTCCAGGTGGCCTATTCGAAGGCCCAGGAGGACCTCGAGACTCTACGGGATGTAGCCCTCGCCGTCTGCAAGGAGGTCAAGGGGCCAGAAGCCCCCGAGTCCCAATCGGGCAGCTCGGTGGCCAGTCGCCTAAGGACCTTGGGCGGCTGTGTCACTAAGCGCTTGAAGGGGGCCCTCCGCCTCGGCGTGCAGAAGACCCTCAAGGTTATCTCGACGTACTTCGTCATAGACCTCGAGGCGGTGAGCGCCGGCTACGTGGTGGCGGACAATCTCGATGAAGACGTTGCGCTGGCCGTCGTGGAGAGCACCGACACCGAGGCCTCTGCTCCTGCTGCCGCCTTGGTGCGGATCTTCGAGAGAGACCTCCTCCCCGACGCCGAAAACGAAGAGGACGCCACCCCCGAAGGCCCCGAAGACTCTGCTCCCTGAATAGTTAGGAACATTTATGTAATAAGTAGTTTTGTGGCTTGGAATTTAAACAATTTAATGTTTAAGCATACATCAAGTTTTATTTGAGTTATGGTTTTCTTTATCACGTTTTGCTCACTTAATTTGCAAGGGACTTGTCGAGGAAGATGTCATTCATAGACTAACTTTAGCGTAGGGTGGCGAGGGGGATGTCGTATCCTTTCGAAGGCGTAGGTGGTCCCTCGACTCGGCCGGCCCTTGGCCTTAGTCAATCTATGCCTCGAACTACCTTTGGAAATTACTGGAGATGAACATGATGAAAGAATTTTGAAGAAAAAACCTTAAAATTGGGACAATTTTAGGAGGGGGTGCCCCCGAATTAGCCCCCGAGTGTGACTTGGCTTTTTTCGAGGGTAAGCCGAGTCTCACTCATTTAAGATCTTTCTTTATTCATTTATTGAAATAAGTACAAATGTACATGAATGCTTGGAAACTTAAGGGTAGAAGTGACATAGCTATTGGATGTTCCAAGCGTTGGTGAAAACTTCACCTTTCTCGTTCGCGAGCTTGTATGTGCCTGGTTTGAGGACCTCGGCAACGATGTAGGGCCCTTCCCATGGCGACGTGAGCTTGTGGCGTCCTCGATTGTCTTGTCACAGCCTTAGCACCATGTCCCCCTTGTTGAGATCTCGACGTCGAAGCTTTTGGGCTTGATATTTTCGGAGTGACTGCTGGTACCGTGCTGAGTGTAAGATCGCCACGTCTCGAGCCTCATCCGCTTGATCGAGTGAGTCTTCACGAGCTTTCTTGTTCCGCTCTTCTTGGTAGGTTCTAAGCCTCGGGGACCCATATTCCAAGTCTGTGGGGAGGATAGCCTTGGCGTCATAGACGGGGAAAAATGGGGTGAAGCCCGTGGCTCTGCTCGGGGTCGTTCTAAGGCTCCAAATTATCGAGGGTAGCTCTGACACCCATTTTCCAACGAATCTATTCAGCTTGTTGAATATTCTTGGCTTGAGGCCTTGTAAAATCATGCTGTTGGCACGTTCTACCTGGCCATTTGTCTGTGGATGTGCTATGGCCGACCAATCCACGCGGATATGGTGGTCGTCACAGAATTCCAAGAATTTCTTGCCTGTAAACTGGGTGCCATTGTCAGTAATTATCGAATTAGGGACCCCGAACCTATGAATTATATCCACGAAGAACTGCACGGCTTATTTAGATCTGATGCTGCTGATAGGTCGAGCCTCGATCCATTTCGAGAACTTGTCAATGGCCACCAGCAGATGCGTGAAGCCCCCGGGCGCTGCTCGCATTGGCCCGACGAGGTCGAGCCCCCACACAGTGAATGGCCATGTGATAGGGATGGTTTGCAAGACATGGGCCGGGAGATGAGATTTACGTGGGTAGAATTGACACCCTTCGCAGGTGCGCACGATTTCATTAGCGTCGGTGACAGCCGTGGGTCAATAGAAGCTCCGGCGAAACGCGTTGCCCATGAGGGTACGGAGCGCCGCGTGGTGGCCGCAGATGCCGGCGTGGATGTCTAGAACGAGCTCCCTTTCATCAGGAATTGGAATGCATCGCTGCAAAATTCTGGAGGGGCTGCGCTTATACAATTCCCTATCGATAATGACGAACGACTTGGCCCTTCTCACGACACGTCGAGCCTCGGTTCGATCCGAGGATAGCTCCCCTTGATCAATCCAGGCGATATACTGATCGCGCCAATCGCAAGATAGTGGGGCCTCGTCGATCTCCATAATTTCACCCTCGTCCGGCGAGGATATCTCCTGACTCGAGGCATCGGGTTCCTCTTTCGAGGGATCCTCGTCCATGGGCTCGACGCCCGCAGCCCTCGAGGGTTCAGCCTTCGAGGGAGCGTCAGGAGCTCGGGGATTTGGCTTGAGGTTGATGCTCGGCTCTGCTAAGTCACGGGCGAATATGTTTGGTGGAACGGTGATCCGTCCTGACGCGATTTTGGCCAACTCATCAGCCTCCTCGTTGTATTTTCGTGTGATGTGGTTGAGCTCGAGGCCATGGAATTTGTCCTCGAGTCGGCGTACCGCATTGCAGTACGCTTGCATTTTGTCGTCGTGGCAGCTTGCCTCCTTCATAACCTGATCGATGACAAGTTGCGAATCTCCCCAGATGTCGAGGCGTTTGACACCCAACTCTATAGCTATACGAAGCCCGGCAAGCAGAGCCTCGTATTCGGCCATATTGTTGGACGCCGAAAAGTGCAAGTGTACCACGTGTCTTATGTGCTCTCCGAGGGGCGAGACGAAGAGCAAGCCCACGACTGCACCAGTTTTCATCACCGACCCATCGAAGTATATCATCCAACATTTGGCTTATATCTGGGGTGGGGGCAGTTGTGTGTCCGTCCACTCTGCCACGAAATCGGTCAAGATCTGCGATTTGATTGCCTTTCGAGGGGCATACGTGAGGGCTTCGCCCATCAATTCCATGGACCATTTGGCTATTCTACCTGAGACATCCTGGTTGCGGAGTATCTCCTCCAGGGGGAAAGATGAGACCACGTTGACAGGATGAGCCTCGAAGTAGTGGCGCAGCTTGCACCGTGCTAGCACTACTGCGTAGAGCAGCTTCTGGATTTGTGGATATCGCGTCTTGGTTTCGGTCAATACTTCACTGATGTAATATACCAGCCTTTGGGCGGGTAGAGCGTGTCCTTCCTCAGTTCTTTCTACGACAATTACTCCGCTGACTACTTGAGTGGTTGCGGCTACGTAGAGGTAGAGGCGCTCACCCTCCTTAGGTGGCGTTAAAATTGGCGCTTGTGCGAGAGATGCTTTTAGCCCGTCGAGGGCTTTCTGGGCCTTGCGGGTCCAAGAAAAATGCTCGTTCTTTTTTAGGAGTCGGTACAGGGGCAAGCCTTTCTCACCGAGACGCGAGATGAACCGGCTCAGGGTTGCTAGGCATCCCAATACCCTTTGTACCCCCTTTAGGTCTCGGATCGGTCCCATCTGCTTGAGGGCCGAGACTTTTTCAGGGTTGGGCTCAATGCCTTGCTGAGAGACTATGAAACCCAAGAGCATGCCTCGAGGCACCCCAAGGACGCATTTCTCTGGATTTAGTTTTACCCCGTTGGCCCGGAGACAATCAAATGCAATGCGCAAATCGTTTACCAGGTTGTCCGCCTTCCTGGATTTTACAACGATATCGTCAACGTATGCTTCTACGGTCCGCTCGATATGATCCCCGAAAACATGAAGCATACACCGTTGGTATGTGGCTCCGGCATTTCGAAGACCAATTGGCATCGTGACATAGCAAAAAATGCCAAAAGGCGTGATAAAAGACGTTGCACTTTTGCTCGTCGAAGCGTCGCAGGCGTTGAACCACCGGCTTGGAGTGGGGCAGGATGTCAAGGGAGTGCTCGGCGACCTCCCTCGGTATGCCCAGCATATCCGAGGGGCTCCACGCAAAGATGTCGGCGTTGGCGCGGAGAAAGTCGACGAGCACCACCTCCTATTTGCTGTCGAGGGTCCAGCTGACCCTCACCGTCTTGTCGGTGGGGATGCTGGGGTCGAGGGGCACAGCCTTGGTGTGCTCCGCGGGTTTGAAACTGCCTATATGCTTCAAAGTGGAGGCAATGATTTCATTCGCCATATTCTCCAGGTCCGCGACGAGAGCCTCGTCCACGTCGCATATGTAGGCATGATCGAACGATGGGGCCACCGTGATGACGCCCTTTGGCCCCGGCATCTTCAGCTTGAAGTATGTGTAGTTCGGGATGGCCATGAACTTGGTGTAGCATGGGCAGCCAAGGATGGCGTGGTAGGCACCTCGAAATCCCACCACTTCGAAGGTCAGGGTCTCCCTGCGGAAGTTGTCAGGCGTGCCGAAGCAAATAGGCGGATCGATCTGTCCAAGGGGCTGAACTCGCTTTCCCAGCGCAATGCCATGGAATGGCGCCTTGCTGGAGTGTAGCTTGTCCCTCCCCATGCCCATGCGCTCCAAAGTCGAGAAGTACATGATATTGAGGCTGCTGCCTCCATCCATGAGTACCTTGGAGAACCGGGTATTGTCTATGATAGGATCAACGACGAGCGGGTACTGCCCTGGGTTTGGGATGTAGTTGGGGTGATCCTCTCGACTGAAGGAGATGGTCTCCTCAGACCAGTCGAAGTAGGATGGCCCGGCCTTGTGTATGGAGAACACCTCTCGGCGCTCGTGCTTGCGCTGTCGAGGCGTCATGTTTGCTGTTGGCCCCCTGAAGATGAAGAAGACGTTCTCCACCTCTGGGAAGCCTTGGCCTCCCCCGTCGTCGGCGTCCTTTTTCCCCCTTCATCCTTCGAAGCGGCGCAGTTGAAGTATTTTGCATTGCTCGAGGGTGTGGGTCACGACGCCCTTGTGGTAAGGGCAAGGTTTCTTGGGCATGTCATCGAAGATGCCACCTCCTCGAGGGGGGGACTCGAGGAGCTTTGGGCGCAGGGTCGACTACAAGAATTTCGTTGGGGTCCTCGGTCCGCTCTTGTCGACGCGAGGCTTTTTGGGGCTTTTTCCCCTTCTTACCTTGCTTCTGTTTCTTTGTAGAGCCTTTGGACTTTCTACCCTCCGCGGGCGTTTTCTCTGTCTGTTTCCCTCTCCTACCATCAAAGATAGCTCCAACCGCCTCCTCGCAAGAGGCAAAGTTGGTGGCGACGTCGAAGAACTCGTTGACGCTGGTAGGAGGACTTCGTCCCAACTCACGCACCGAGTCCCGGAAGGTTGTGCCCTCAAGGAAGGTGTGGATGACTTTGGAATCACGCTTGGGAGCTCGGTGCAGTGCTTGGAGAAGCGGCGGATGAAATCACGAATGGACTCATTGGATGTTTGGTGACACCCTCGAAGGTCCCACGAATTTCCAGGGCGGACGTAAGTGCCCTGGAAATTACCCACGAACGTCTTCACGAGGTCGTTCCAATCGTGAATTTGGTTCGCGGGTAGGTGCTCGAGCCATGTCCGCGCAGAATCCGCCAAATGGAGCGGCAAGTTGCGGATGATCATGGCATCGTCGGTCACGCCGCCCAGTAGACAGGCGAGGAGATAGTCGTTGAGCCACACCTTTGGATCTGTTTCCCCCGAGTACTTGGTGATGGTCGTCGGTTGCCGGAATTGTGCGGGAATCGGGGCCGCGCGAATCTCCTGGCCAAATACCCGGGTTCCCGGGGGTTCCGATGTTGGGCTCTTGTCTTCGTCGTTGTCATAGCGGCCTCCACGGCGGGGGTGGAAGCCGCGAGATGTGCCATCCTGCCTCTTTCTATTGAGGATGTTGCGGGCATCGTCGTCGCTGGTGTCACCGCGTGTATCAAGGATTCCTCATACGCCGTCATGTCCGTGTCAACTGACGAGGAGTTGGTCATGGTTGTGGTGCGCGTCTCACCGGGGATTTGCGACGGGTCGGCCGTGCTACCCCCGGCAGAGTGCGACGTTGTGCCGAGTGTCGCTGGTGGGATGTTCCTTGCCATCATCGCAGGGTTTGGCGCGCCGGTCTCAACCCGTTCGGAAGAGCCGGCGCGGGCCGCTCTATGTCGTTCCGCGCGCGTTCGCCGCGCGCGTTGACGCGAATGCCTCCTGCGTGGCGGTGGTGGTGTTGGGAGTGGCGCTGGCATGTCCACGCTGGCGCTCCTCGTGAGGAGCTGCATGTTGTAGCCATCGCCAGTCGCCCTGAACTCGAGACTCCCGAACCGGATTTCGAATCCAGCGGGAAGTGGGTCCGAAGTCCCCATCGGAAGAAGATTGTCGCGTGCGACACGGGTTGCCATCAAGGGAGATAGTGGATGATGTGGTCGATCACAGTGCTCCCCCTACCTGGCGCGCCACTGTCGGTGTTTGGAAATCGTGGTCCCGACACCAACAAGAAATGCGATGTGTTCCCTCCCCTAATTATTGATGCAGAAGGTAATGCAATGACACGAAGTTATCCTGGATCCGGTCACAAGACCGTACGTCCAGCAAGATGGTGCGTGCAATGTATTATCCTACACCGGACTGAGAGTAGTTGGGGATACAAGCAGGTTGGGAGAAGAGGCTAGGTCTCCAAGTCCCGGATGATTGAGGCAGAG
This sequence comes from Echinochloa phyllopogon, assembly GCA_033239725.1. Classification (NCBI taxonomy): domain Eukaryota; kingdom Viridiplantae; phylum Streptophyta; class Magnoliopsida; order Poales; family Poaceae; genus Echinochloa; species Echinochloa phyllopogon. The sequence continues at coordinate 11,232,338 of BTCW01000015.1, read as the reverse complement.
TGCCAATATCGTGGAGTGCGGAGTGTGTGAGTGTTGTTTCTTGTTCTGTGTTCAATTTATCCGTTGTTCCCTTCGTGAGCGCGCCATCTCATTTTATAGGCTAAGGAGGAGGGGTTACAAGCGTGTGTCGCTATGTAGGCACAGTTGTTGCAAAGCAGTAGGAGTGGCGCCGGGCGTGGCTCTTCGTCCTTGGCCACTGTTACCCGGTGTTGCGGTCCCTGTGAGGGATTCTTGTACTGATGATGACGCTAGGAAGTGGTTTCAAGGATCTGAGCTGACCTGAGTGTTGTAATGACTTGCCCGTACACCAGTTCGAGGGTCTCCTATGCCTGTGCACAGCCCATTTTGTGGGAAATCACTGTGGGAGTCGGTAGCACAGGGAGTCGAAGTGACCCGGCCCTGTTCCTACAGTGGCGACATGTCCGCACAGTGCCAGGGGTGGTCGCATAGTGCTCGGGATGGCCTGCCATGCCTCCGCCGTCCTCTCTCCTTCTCCTGCAGCGTGCTCGAGGGTCTCTCCCGCCCGATCGAGGGCTTCGGGTCGTCGGAGTTGGTAGCATAGGAGCTCGGAATGACGTGCTCTATTCGCACAGCGCCGGCCTGTCCGCACAGAGCCTCGGTTGGCAGCATAGTGACGGGAGTTGGCGGATGCGACGGGGGATCGTGGCTGTCAGAGCGGCGTGGCGAGGGATTTGCCTTTGGACTTTGGATGCATGGCGGCGGTGAGCGTCATTAATTGTTTGTCGGAGCGGTGGTCTCGACCAAGGCGGAGCTCTCCCCATTTCGTGGGTTGCTCGAGGCTCGACCCTCAGGCCTCGACCGAGGCAGAGTTTTCCGATTCGCTCGAGGGATCGGTTCCCTCGAGGGAAGCGAAGATTGAGGTGCGCGTCGAGGCGCCCCGCGAGATGCCTTGACTAGGCCTTTGCCCGTTGCTGGGCCGTGGGCCCTAATTTGCTTTTCTTTTTTCTGGTATGTGCATGAGTTTAGTGTTTAATCAAGGGTGATTATCCCATAGGTTTGGGTACTCCTAATGATCGCCCCCAACACCTAGGGTGTTCACGGCAACGATGGCGCGGCGAGGAGCGCGGACGTCGAGGTGGGCGGCTCCGGTGGAACTGTGCACAAACGGTGACGAATTAGGCGCGAAGAAAGGTGAAAAGAAGGTCGTGGCTTGCTCGGCTACCTTCGTTACCTCCTTACGAAGCTCCGGGGTGGGTTCTCATTGAGATATTAGCGGTGGCGGTGGAGATCGATGGCCGCGGGTCAGTGGCGATGGCGCGAGGCGGGTGTAGGTGCTAGGGCTTGAGGGGTTTTGTTAAAGGGTTATTCGGGTTTAGGGAGGGTGATGCAGCCATGGTTTTATAGTCCCGAGTGACCTTGGCGTGCAGGCCAAGGGTAGGCGGTGGAGGCCAAAGAGTTTCACCTTCTTTTCCCGGAGGTGGGGCGTGAAGGAAAGGCGGGGGTCGAAGCTACCTTGCGGGTCCAGGAGGGTCTACGGGGCCACGCGAAGACCTGCAGGAGCCGGACCAAGGCAGCTAGACGCGGGCGAGCGCACACAGTGAGATACGGAGCTCATGCTGGGTTCGGTCGGGAGGAAGGAGGCAATCCCAACTGGTGGGGCCCACCCGTCAGTGGAAGCAAGGCGGGTGCGGCGTTGGGCTTCTACGGAGACAGTTGGGCCGCTGCGGTGGACTTGGCGTAAGAAAACGGGGTCCACAGGGTGAGAGGAGAGGAGAGTGCTGGGTTGGGCAGGTCTGAGATTTTGGGCGGGTTGTGCTAGAGGTTGGATTCGGCCCGCTAGGATTTAGGGTTTATATATTCAAAAATAATTTCTTGGTCCATAACAATTCCGGCCAAAATGCCAGAAAAGATTTTAAACCATCACAATATTTCAAGGCTTCTAAAAATCCCGAAAAAAATCCCAAGGACATTTTGGGACACGAGGAATCCAAATAAAATACTTGGAGCTCATGAAAAGGATTTTAGCACATTCTAAAAATTGGAATTTACTCTAGAAAAAATATAATGAATCCCAGAAAACTTTGTAAAATTCCCATTAGGATTGTAAACGCATTTTTGAAAACATTGCACACATAAAGACACTAAATGCAAGCAGCACAAATTTTTTATAACCTATGTTATTTTAATTTAATTAAGAAAACACTTATTTTCTGTACTAAATTCTCTGCTAATTATATAAAGCTTAAAATTTTTTAAAAATTGAGAAAATCATTATATTAATTAAGCTTAGTATTCACATCCTAAAATTGAAAAAATTTAGGGTGTGACATACATCAATTTGTTCACCTGTGGCCTCTTTTATTTTTGACACTACGAGGTGCTTCGGGTCAATTACAGCAGGGCGCACGATGCGTCTTGAAGGACAAGGAACGGCAGGTTGCAGTTTGGGAGCACTTCCATGAGGAGGCTAACATGGTGTAGCCACAACCTTTAGAGCCAATTTCATAAAATTTTTAAAAAATCTCTCAGTGCCATAGAGTGAAACTTTTTTATCCTGAATGGCATATCCGTTACCTTGTTACAACTCAACACAGTATGCATCAAAGTTGAAATAAACAACACGAACTCACGAAAATTACCTTGTAATACACCAACTATGTAGCTCCAGGGTGAGGGCAGACTAGAAGGGGCGGTGGCGTGTCAGACAGATGAGGGTGGAGGCTCTGTAGCTCCAGGCCGAGGAAAGCTTGCGAATTTTTTTGCCATCGCCGCTCTCTTGCACCATGCAGGCAGAGCTCCGCCGACGCCGTCGCGCACAGGCTGGAACGAGTAGTGGGTAGGGGAAGCTAGGGGAAGCAGTTAGACGAACGTCTTCCTAAGCTCCTCGACCTCGCCGGCGAGCGGGATCTTGGGGACGGCGAGCCGCCGGACCGGGTGGATCTTGGGGACGGCGAGCGCGGCGAGGGCGACGAACGGGAGAGCGAGAAGGCGGTGAGGGCCAGCGCGGAGAGACCGACGAGGTGGAGGCCACGGTAGTTGAGGTAGGTGAGCGCGGCCGTGAGGGCGAGGACGGCGAGCGAGCGAAGCGGCGGTGCGTCGCGAGGGCAGCACGCATCGGGAGGCTTCCACGCGTGGGTTTCACGGCAAAAAGAAAAAAGAAAAGGGGATAGGAAAGAGGAACTACTGGAGCACCTCTCTCCAATACAATAGAAATCTGAAAGTGGATTCCCCTATAGTAAAAATAAAGGGAAAGTGAAAAGTGGAACCGTTGGAGTTGCTTTGGGGGGCTTGTAGGGTCGCAGAAAACCAAACTCACTGATTTAAGCAGGAGTCTTACAGCTACCATGGATCGATGAGGCGGCAGCGAGAAAAGAACTACTCCTAGATGAAATCACTACAGAAGAAAAGATAAACAGTAATATGAGAGGCCTGACTATTTCGTGATGGGCCACGACGCTCTCATGGGCCTGGCCTTGCCTCTATCGCTCGAGTCAGGCTAGGCCCAGCTTAGCCCCCGCTAGAAAACATCTTCAACTCTAACAGGATTTGCCGTTAGCCAGGCTCTCACTGTCACAGAACACACTGGCATCTAGTGCTCCAGCTACTAAGAGATCAATTTGGCCAAGTACCTTTGCTTGCTTGTTGAGCACACCCGATGCAAGAGCAAGTTCAGTGTAACGCCTGGCTCTACATGACTGTGATAGCTTGATAACAACGCTTGGTCACGGACCACGTGAACTCCGTGTTTGTCAGTATATCGTCAGTATTGTGTTTTAGTGTTGAGATTCGTCAGGATCGGCCTGTAATAAAATAAATAAACATGTTTCTGAACTTTGTGGAGGGATTAAAGAGAGGGTGAGGCCTGATTGAGCGTGTTCCTAGGGTTGAAAACGGTTAGGTTAAATCTTGTACCGTCCCGATCCGATTTCTTCATTTGACCCGATCGAATTCGTATTTTCGGACAAAAATGAAAATGGTATGAATATAGGATATCAAATATGAAAACGAGACGGAAACGGTTTAGGCTCTATCCCGATCGTTTCCGTTTATTTCATATTTCACCGGAATATCCCGTATTTGCAAATATGGTGCATCCCATTTTTTCCAGTCCAACACAGATAAGTGACCTATTCAAAAGAAATTGTGCTCCTGTACTGTTCGACTGACGGGTAGGACTACCTGTCCTTGTGCATGTGTGTTGCAAATTTGTTAAGTTATGCACTTAATACTTATCTAGACTTGTTGCTAATTTTCTATGGTGTATTTATATACGTGTATTGGTGTTAATGTGTCGTTGTGATCAATTTGGTCTCACGGTCAGTGTTTCCGTTTTTCTTTCCGTGTCCAATCGTTTTCGATACGTGATCGCTCGAATTAGTTCGTTTTCGATATCCCGTGAATTCGTATTCATTTTCGACCTTTCCGATTTCAATTTCGTTTTCGTATTGAAATGTGAAAGTGAAAATGATATGAAGGTTATCTCACCGAGTTCGACCGCTTTCAACTCTAGCGCTGCCTGAGTGTTGTGATAAGAGCAGAAGGAAGGAGATGCCTTCCTCAGATGGGGATGAAAGCTTCGTTTTCACAAGGGCATCCAAGACATCAACGCCGTGCCCCCACGCCTCTCTAGAAACAAGAAATATGTCCCATCCCCACTGGCTGCCACCAGAACACGCCAAATTCCGCCAAATTATTTCCCTTCCAAACTAAATCCATCGCCGTCAGATTTCAATCTCAACAATCAATTATAGGAAATCGCAGAGTCATGTGTACTTACAAGTGTAAGGGCGAGTAAAACACCTCACCTTCTTCCAGCAGTAAACTATACTTTGGTCCTGTTTATTTGGCTTACTTTTCTCTCAAAATAAATTAATTCTCTGAACAAATTAGTACCCGTCACTGGCCAGATTCTCTAACTGGGTGGGTATCCACATCTTCAAAAGCAGGTGAATTTCTGACGCATGTTTGATGGAATTCGGAATACGATACGACCTCGCACAACATAGCGTTCAATCAGCATATATGATCTGTTGATAAAAAAATCAGCATATGATCCAGCAAAGTGATGTTGACACAAGAAGATTAACTACAATTAGGGTGATTATTAGTAATTAATCTTCTGAAAACAGCCAATTAGCATGTGGGCGTTTTTGTTCCCGGGGCCACCACCACAAGCACAAGCCTGCCGGCCACGCTCTCCCCCCTCCACTTCCCCTCCCCTGGTTTGTTTGCTTGCTTGATTGATCCTCTCCTCCACTAGCCTTTACTTCCAGAATCATCCATGGCAGCCAGGGCTTCATCAGCCACGAAATAGCAGCACGACGCCCACTCTTCTCGGCTCTCACTGGATCTAAGCGCAAAAGACATCGACAGCCGTGGAATCCTAGAGGAGTCAACAGATAAGCCAAGAACCATGGCGGCGCCGTAAGAGGGGCAAGGGCCAGCGAATGGCGAGAAGCATGGCCGGTGACGGGATGCGGCGCGGTCCTAGAGGCGGCCGGCGGCGGCGTTGACCGCATGAAGGAGGAGGAGGAAGCGGGGGCGTCGTCTTCGTCGTCGCCGCCGCCGCCGCCAATCGCGCTGCTGGGCTACGACCAGCTGCTGTCCGTCCTCCGCCTGCTCCCGCCCGAGGCCGTGCTCTCCTTCGCCGCCACTTGCCGCGCGTTCCGGGCCTCGGCCTCCTCCGACGCGCTCTGGGAGGCGCTGTGCCGCCGCGACTGGGGCGCCCGCGCCGCCGCCGCGCTCGCCGACCGCCGGCGCGAGCGCGAGCGTGGCGGCGGCGTGCCGGTGCCGTGGAGGAGGGTCTACGCCGAGGTCGCCAGGCTAGGCGCCCTGTCCGCGCGCCGCGTCCCCGTAAGGGGCGCCTCGCCGCGCCCGCGCGCGTCGCACTCGCTCAATCTCGTCGCCGGATGGCTCGTGCTCTTCGGCGGTGGCTCCGAGGGAGGTAATTGCAACCAAATCGTTTCACCATATCCGTCTTGTTGCATAATTTATCCGTTATGATTGAGAAGGTGATTGCTTTGTGCACGGTTTATGGATCGATTCACTAGGAGAAATGGGCATGACGAACTGCAGTTGATTCGGTTGTGATAGTTATTTATGCAGAATCTTTGTTGATATTTCAGGTGTTTAATTCATGCTTTGATATGCTTGTTTTGTTTGTTCCTGCCTAAGAAAACAGCATGGGAGCTGTTCAGGAATGGTAGAATGCTTAGTGCTGTATTTCACATTTATGTCATTAAGAAAAATACTTTGCTTTATTGATTATGAGGCTTGCACATATCTGATTGTTATGGCAGACTTGCAATTTATTTTGAGAACCTTCCTGCAATATATTCTGTAACATATCACAGTATGTGCGGTAGTGTAGTACATCAGGCAGAACTTCACCAGCAGGCTTACATCATAATTGTAGGAGGAAGAATTAAGAATTCCTTGGAAAATTTAGGAGTTCATTTCAAGTTTGAACTAAATCCTAAGGATCGAATCCAAATAGTTCAATATCTGTAACTTTTTGCTTGTGAATCAAGTTAGTTTAGTTGCTTTCCTTAGCATTTTATAGGAGTTCATTTCAAGTTTGAACTAAATCCTAAGGATCGAATCCAAATAGTTCAATATCTGTAACTATTTGCTTGCGAATCAAGTTAGTTTAGCGCTTTCCTTAGCATTGGTTGTTTGATAAGTTTTTAGTTTCCAAAAGGATGGGTACTTTCTCCAGAGCCTACATTCTCTCCTCCTAAAGTTCTGCCCTTTTAATCCTATTTTCCTCTTTCTGCACGGTTAGTTATCTTTGATGAAATAGGGCTCAGAATACTCCCTCCATCCACAAATGTAAGGGTTTCTAGGATTTTTAGGACGGATTAAGGAGGAAGGCAAATGACTATGGTGCCCACTGCCCTTCAATCAATCACCAAGATCACAGAGATGCAATTAGTGCCTGCCTTCACAAAGAGGCCAGAAATGATAAGTGATAATCAAATTTTAAACACCAGCATAACGTTGACGCAAATCAGTATTCAAGATTTGTAGTAGAGTACAAAACTTAATGTGCACTACCTGAAATGACTACGCTTAGTTCTATCTAGCTGGAAGCTATACTTTTTCATTATTGATGTGCTGATTGTGTTTTCTGGTCCTTTTTGTTATTGTTGAAGCTTCTTTCACATGTTTGCATTGGTTATTCCGGTAGAAGATTTCAGCTGCTCTTCATACTTAAAAGTGAGCACTAAATCTGTCGTCCTGAACTCCTGAGTTGGTTGTTTGTGTTTATTGTAGGTTGAATACAATCTTAACAGCTTTGCCAAGTAGGTTAAAGAAATATGAAAATAATTTTTTCTTTTACTCTGAGGATTGAGACAACCTTTTTATGCTCTAAGATTTTAACTTTTTCAACCAATATGAATGAATCAACTATTTATCGATGAATAGGGTCAGTAAGTGGTGCAAAAGGAGTCTTAATCCATGTTCTGGTGACAGTCAGTTAAGACCTAAGATCCTAATACTTAGCTCTACAAATAAGGGTGTCGGAGTCTTCAAGGAACGATTATTCTCCCTCGATAAATATTGGTACAGAGGCCAATACTAACCCTGAACGTAACTGAATAGATCTGATTCCACCCCATCTGCATCTGTTTAGCACCTCATTTCTTTGTTGTAATTGCTTCCTCATGGTGCCTCTCCATGAATTTCAGTCGAGCTATCATGATCCACCTGCTGTTCCTTCAAATCATGCCACTTATCCTTCCTTTGCAAAGGAGTAAACCTGATGAGAAAGGTTCACATCATTTGGTATCGAGTATCATTCCTTTTGCAACATAGAAGATGTTGACCATCCACAAATATTCGACACCATGCCTACTATGTGGAATTGTGGATTCTGCAGGATATGACCATGATATCCTCTGCGTTATGATATACATGTGCTATGATGATGAGTGTTCTTGATCAAGCCTTCGATTCTTAGAGTGTTATGGGGACCAGTGAAATACATCATGAAGTCAAGGGTTGCAGCCTTCATTAAATATAGTTCCTTCCATCGTGAGGCTCAAGCTTCAGGAAGGCTCCAAGGCAAAGATTTCTATGATGCCTGGTGATAGCTTGGCATTGACTAGCTGTTTCTCTTCCTTGATCAAGATACTGAAGAAATCCATCTTAGCTTTTTTTTTTAAAAAAAAAAACTCTTACTGGATTAGAGCTATGAATGTGAAGTTGATGCAGTGCAAAGCAACAAGTTGAAGGAGGGACAGCATGATGCTGCACCTACCACACCACCACTAATTGACCAAGGGACCAACACGACTATGCAACCGTTAGTTCCAATACTTCTGATTGCCACAGTTAATGCGCTACCACTGACGATGTTATAGTTGTTCTTCTTCCACCACCATTATCTCAGTGTTGTCGCTGGAGCTGCCTATGGTGCTGTGTGGATTGAGCGCCACATGCTATGGTAATTATGTTATTGTGCCACTGCTTATCCTGCCCATTTGACTTGTAGCTTCCATGATGTAGAGCCACGATAGGGGCTGCTCACCATCAATGCATTCTTGTCAATGTGGGCAACCTAGGACTTTCATTTTGACTTCCACCTTGCGCTTGAGGATTAGCTGTTTGTTCTAAAGGGTGGAATGTTGAGGATGAGGACTTGTGGCTCCTTATAGCAGGTATTGCAGCAGCATAGTGGCGGTATGCAGGAATCTGATGTTAGCATAGCAACAAGCCCAGGAAGTATAATGAACTAGATATGTCTAGTTGTGATCGGTTCATCTGGTGTTCAGGCCTATGATTGAGTCTGGTCTCTATTTGATTACAGATAAGAGTTATGTCAGTTGAGTTAAAGCCCATTCGCCCATCCTCCATTCCTCCATAATATGGGCAGGTACCATGTGTTGGATGATACGAGAGAGAAATAATCTAGTTTCTCTCTAATATTCTTTCATCTATGTTCCAGCTTCTACTTTCAATGCTCTTATCTCATCCATGCTGTCAATCCTTCCTCTGCCTGATAGTTATCCCGATGTAAAACTTTATGTTCTGTTTAACGATATAAGATCTGTTCCAGGAGCGCTGCACCTAGCGCGTGGTATCAAAGCACAACACTTTATATGGAGTATATGTATGTGTAGTTATTGGAGATTCTTCTCTCTTTTCCCTTTTTTTTCTTGCTCTTTATATGTGATAGGATGATTGCATTCTGTGATTCTATGCTTTTGTTACCATTATGAAAACCTATTTGATTGTATTTTATCTGAGCCTCTGGTTTCTCACTAGTTTCTGATGTTCTCTATTGATCTAGTTAGGTCACCATCTCGATGATACTTGGGTGGCTTATGCTGGAACTGGAGCTGGAAATAGACTGCCCAATGTGCTTAGCTGGCAGCAATTAGCATCTGGCACTCCAAGTGGGCGTTTCAGTCATTCATGCACTCAAGTCGGTGACACGTTAGTCATGTTTGGTGGAATCACTGACCAGGGGCAGCGTTTGAATGATACATGGATAGGCCAAGTTATTTGTGAAGGACCTCAAAGGATGCGGATCTCATGGAGACTGCTGCAGGTAGGTCCACTTGCACCACCTCCTCGTGGAGCCCATGCAGCCTGCTGTGTGGATGATAGATTCATTGTAATTCATGGCGGGATAGGGCTCTATGGCAGCCGGCTTGGTGATACATGGCTTCTTGATCTCTCAAATGGTCTCCGATTGGGCAGTTGGCATCAAATAGGGAACACGTGGCCTTTGCCTCCTCCTCGTTCTGGTCACTCTTTAACTTGGATTGGTGGGACACGCATGGTACTATTTGGTGGTAGAGGATCAGAATTTGAGGTTCTTAATGATGTCTGGTTGTTTGACATTAGTGATCGTTACCCAAAATGGAAGGAGCTAAAGTATGACTTGTCTAGTGCTCTTGGCGAAATGCCTTTCCCACGGGTTGGGCATTCAGCAATACTTGCCTTGGGAGGCAAGGTCATTGTGTATGGTGGAGAGGACTCACAAAGGCGACGGAAGGATGATTTTTGGATCTTGGATACACCAGCACTACTTCAATACGAGTCAGGTTCCAAGAAAATGACCAAAAGGATGTGGAAAAAACTATGGATTGATGGTCAGTGTCCAAATTACCGATCCTTCCATGGGGCATGTGTAGATACTTCTGGTTGTTGTGCGTATATTTTTGGTGGAATGGTTGATAGCCTTGTTCACCCTACAGAAGCCTTGGGTTTGAGATTTGATGGGCAGCTGTATCAAGTGGAGCTTCTGCTGCATCTTTAGAATGTGTATTTTGTTCCCTTGTAAATATGAGAAATTTCATAGGTGATGTTTAGAATCTGGTGTAGTTTGTAAAAACTGGTTCATGGTAAATCTGGAGTTTGTAAAAACTGCTTCATGATAAACTACCACAGAAAAAATTAAAATGAGCAGTACCACTACTGTCTCACCCAGGTTTTCAACATTGTAAGGATGCTCCAAAATGGTGTCTGCCTGTCAATTGCGCATGGGCGCACGAGCATACCTGTCGCCGATCTGTCAAAGGAACAGTGATCCATTGTAATTTTTTTGCCATCAATGGCCGATCTGTCTGTATATGGGTTTGAATCTTTATTCCTTTGTCAGATTCATATGTTCCAAAGAATGTCCGTCAATACCATGTGGTGCAGATGGTAGTTTCGGTACCCGATGGGCTCTCATATGGTCACGAGAAGGGGGATAAATGTTCTTGTCCATAATAATCCAATACGCGAGGATTGCTTGGGACCATCTGGAGCTGCTCTTGATCTTTGCATCCCAGTCACCAGTTGGCTCAGTGCAGGACCATATCTCATTCAGCCCTGGGTCATCACATGCACAGAACCTGATATTTGCAATGATCTAATGATGGTGAATGGGTCACACAAGCAACACTAGACAGCACTTTTTTTTTGTTTTTGGAAGATGAAAATGGTTTAATATGGGGCCCATTGGTACTAGATTGTTTTCTGATCCTGTAACGGTGTATCAGTGTGCAGGTTACATCATGTGCGCATTAATTCTGCGATAACGGGACCAAGAGTTGTTTGGATTATTTCAGATTAGGGACCATTTGCGGTATGATTGCTTGATCATGCATACATAGCGGATAAAAGTAAGGAGCTCCTGTTCAGGTCCACTTTTGTGACAGCAAGGCAAAGCTTCAGCACCAGGATCCATGTATTGCCAACTCTGAAAGGTCTTACTCAGGCCTGGGCTCAGTTTGTCTGTGATTGTATTTGCCTGAGATGATTTCAGAACATCTGAAGCTGATGTTATAATCAGGCTTTACTAAGTCTGAATCTGATTCACTGATTGTCGAAGGTTGGCCTATCCGAGTCTGAGACAGAAACACCCTGCCATGCTTTCTGTTACCGCCGCATTCGCATCTACAATTTGGTTACAATTTCAACTAAGAAGATCCATCACCAAGAAGTTTTCAGTGCCGGACAATTTCCAGCCATATACAACTGCCGCTCCGATTACTATACTTATTTCTTATTCAGCATTATTATACCATTCTGAAGAAATACAACTCCGGTACCATAACATAACTTAATTGATGTAATTGTGGCAAATCCTAGGAATCGAGCCTAGCTCAGTCGGTAGAAGGTTGAGTGGATTACTTTGTACTTCATAATGCAAAGATTCCTTGTTCCTCTTAAGCATTCTAATTTTCTAAAAAAAAATAATTGTGCGCGGTTCCAACCAGGTAGATATGAAATGAAAGCAGACAAAACACTCACATCAGGCAATCTATCAAAGAAATTACTTCACTTGAAGGCAGCAATCCATCCATTATTCTGAAAATGTGTATGTACGTAGTGGCGAACCACTAATCCTAAAGAAAGCGCCCAGAGAAATTCTTGAACAATATACACTAAAATGTTGTTTGAAAACTGGGTTCAGTACATATTTAAATAAAATTCTGAAAAAATTATTAGCAATCCCTGAATTCCAAACAGAAACAAACTAGTTAAATCTAAATGTTACACCGTGCTATTAAATAATTTGTTTCCATTGGCCTTTTGGAAAGATTTTAAAAAAAAAATGTACAACAGTTAAAACTATTTTGCTAGTAATATAATTAAATATTTAAGTTACAAAATTATTTAAATTGAGTTAATTAAAATTAAAAAACCTTAAATATTTTTATTACAATTTTATGTAATTTCAGCAAATTAAACTAAAAAAACATCAACCTTTTTTTGTTAATAACTAGCAACTATGCCCGTGCGTTGCAACGGGAGAAAAAAAACCTAGAACCAATCTATCGCTGCTCGCATGTCCACCTTATTAGTCACCACCACTTTCCAGTTGCGGGGTACAAAAGTTGAGCCTTTTAGAAATTCATCTTGTAGCACAGATATTCGGACATGTGTCTAATTTATGCAAGGCTAGGGGGCAGGGTAAGGTAAAACTTGCCAACTATCGAGTTTGTTATAAATAATCAGTGTCATCTCTAATTTCAGATGTTGTTGTGTCCAAACTTCTCATGAGTTCGATCTCAGTGTCGAGGCCTAAAACTAAAAGATGCCTCGAGTTAATGTTGAAATATCCAAGTACGTATTTTTGAATGTCCTACGAGAGATCCAAAACATAGCTTCCGCTTGAATTCTCAGTTCACAAATTAAATTAGAGTGCTACGCGAAAATCTTCGGTTCCTATCGGAAATATACTTCCTTAGTTTCGAATTATTATTGTTGCCTTTTAATTTGATTCTTAAAAATAGCCTAATGTATTGGCTAAATTCATAGTCATCTAATTATCTAAGGCCATCTTACTTCTATCTTCTTATTCGAGTGAATCGAACACACCAAGCAGCAGCTCTCAATCCGAGCAGCGTCGCAGCTCCGATTTCCCCTCACACGGCAAACTCCAATCCAGGCAGCACTGTACGCAGCAGCTGAAGTTGTTTTTTTTGTATGTTTGTTTGCAGATACAGCAGCTGGTACAGTCTCTTCAGTCTCTTCATCGCAAACAAGCAGCGCCTGCCCTTCATCTAGCTCACGCCAAGCACCAGAACAACCATGTAATCCATCCATCCCCATCTCTTGATTGGGTAACCAGCAACTTTGTTATCTGCTCCTCCTTGGAAATCCACAAAGAACAGCTGCAGATTACCCCACGCCAACCGTCAGCGCGCTCCACATGAATATCTCTCGATTACTCGCCGTAGGTGTTCCTGTCGATGGCTAGAGCAGCACGTCCATGCGAGCGAGGATGTGCCATAAAATCCACGGACAGGAGCACAGCCGCTGACTGCCGGAATCGACCACAACAAAGCACGCAAGGGAGCAGCGCCGGACCTCCCCATCGACATCTTCAGTGCTAATAGGAACTCCCGATGAGAAAAGATCGGGAGGATGCACGTGATGATTCAGCTAGAGCATCTCGCGTTGGCGCCGAGTCGACCTGTAGCCCCGCGATAGCTCCCGTAATCGCTTGCCTAGATCACTGCATCGTGTTTCCGCTTCATGGCCTAACATGAACGGGAGCCCCAGGATTCCGCTGATCTCCACGTACGTTTGTATCTCTGTGGCTCTATATGTCAAGGACAAGCGCTGAGGGTGAGGGCTTCGGTTTGACAGGACAGTCCGTGGCGCACACGTCGAGTAGACGGAACCGATTGGGAGAGGGGGAGGAGGCAATAGAACCGTTGTATAGAAATTATTTTGTAAAACGTAAAGTGTTATTTTATAAAATTACGACGTACCGCAGAATCAATCCTTACTTTAGTATTAGGTAGAGATAGGTTCTTGGATTGCTGGAATATATGTTGAAGTTACTTCTTTCTATCTTGTCTTCCACACTAGAACGACTTGAGACGCTCAACTAGTAGCAAACTATTAGTTGGTTCGAATATGTGTCCTTGCATTTATGATTATTATCATTTTAATGGTTCCCGAGTTCGAATCTCTAACTCGTCTATCAGTCCAAAAGTTCTACCAGTCTAGCCTCTCGTAGTAGTAGTTTACTGGGATAAAGTGAAGGCGGTTGCATATATCATCTATCAAATTGTCTCTTTTGTTGAGTATAAAGTAAATATACCGTTTGCACATCGTTTTCAATCCGAGATTTGTTGAGACTTGAATTGTAAGTTGTGGTTGTGGTTGGTAGATGGTGACAGTAAGTGATGCTACAGCAGCACAGGATGTGACAGACAGTGGACCAGACCATCTATGTGCCCGTCATTCCCCAGTTGTTTCCTAATTTCTGTCCAACGGTAATGAAAATGCATCATGTGTTGTTAACCTCTAACCTAACGTTGACAGTGTGGTACACCTGCCGGTCGGTATGGAACAGAACCGTGCAAATGTCCTTCGAGATTCAGGGAACGAGGCCAGCCGCTCTTTTTCTTCTTATACAACGGCCCTGTTTAAATCCCTCAACAACCCAAACTTTCCATCACATCCACATCATATAACCATCACATCGAAACATTAAATATAGCAAACGACATGTGGATACACGACGAGATAATCTTTTGAGCCTAGTTAGATGATGATAGGACAATATTTACCACAAACAAACAAAAAGTGTACGCTACAGTATCGGATATGACTTTTTCACCAAACTTTCGTCCCCTCTTTTTGGAACTAAACACAGCCAACGAACATTTCATACCACGTGTCTTATAGCAAGTACCTGATGATTGGTCGAGCTGACGAAACACATCAACACGGATAGGAATCAATTTCATTGACTTCTTGCCATTGCAAATATACCTACCATGTGAATAGATCTTTGTTTTATGGAGATCATAGGTACAAACGGGGAATTGCAGGCTTCAAGATATTGCTGGAACCCTACAAAAAAAACATAATATAAACCGGAAACCATTGAATCTCCAAACAGGCTCCATGGTAGGTAGGCAGTACTGACATCAAGCCATCCATGTTACAAGTATCATCCATGGCTCAACCAAAAAGAGAAGAGAAAATTACATATAATATACTATACAACCAAGCTCCAGGTAACTGACCATCCACTGATACTGTTGTACTTACTTAGCCCATATAATCACACCCTGCATTTGCACATTCTTTCAATCCTAACATCCCACTGAAAACCAAATCAAAAGTCAAGGCATTTTTTCTCCATCTCTGGACCAGAGAATCGCCAGGGCCAAGCTCCCTAGCTAGACTGGTATCACATCCATGTCTGATGTATCTTCGCACCTCAGGACCAGGCCGTCGAGGCTGGTTGGGAGCATGCACTTGGACCACTGGCAACCAGTGGAGATGGGCTCAGCAGGAGCAACGATCATCAGCACATTATCGTTCCTTTGGACAACACCCATCACGCTAACTGTGCTTCCCTCCTTGATGTATCTGCGGCACAAACAGCCATGTCAAAATGAAATGGATACCTATCATGTGACAAGATCTGAGGGCAAATGGAGCAAAAATAAGTACCCTTCTTTCAGGCGCATGATCCGATCATCGCTCGAGAGGTTCCTTCCCCGCAGCCACCTCAGGAATTCAGGCGACATGTCCTTGTTCTCCGGATTTATGTCAATAACAACAGACTCATCGACATATGGGGTTACACGCGCACCAAATCCTGTTTTGACCAGTGCACGCAGTCCTGATTGGAAATCAGAGATGTAGAAATCCACTGCATGCCGCTGCCATTGTTGCATAGGAAAACAATGCGAGAGGAGAGGATTAAGGTGACATGCACCAGGCATTCTTCGGTATTTAAAGTGACAAGTAAACTCACCTCCATTGACCTGAGTCCCCAAGTAAATCGGCGATGTGTAGTGTTAGCAGCTTTCGAGTCCCAACCCCTATACTCATACAAGCAAGTTGAAGTGTAAACACATCTAGGAACCCGTTGGAATGAGGATTCAAGAGGCAAATTTCCACAAGTAACAACCTGCAAAGTTCAATATGGTGAGTGAGGACCGGCTGTTACTAGGTGCTATTTCTTAAAAGCCATTCTACGTTTCTAACAATCACTGCATGGGAGAATATATTACATAACATGCTGCTACATAATTTACTAGTTCTTGTTCAGGAAAACATCATATCATGTCAGTATCGATAAAGTTATCTGGCACTGATAGTCATCAAACCTGTTGGAGTAAAGTAGCATTTCTGTTTTCTCTGCATCTACTAAATTACTCCTCACATGTAATTTTGAAAACCATCTAGAGTGTTATAACTATACAAAAAATATCTTAAAACTAAAATATATTGTGGCATTACATTACAATGTAGTTATCAGAGTAGTTTAGAAGCATTGCTTGACAGAACCAGCCAAAGATACTACTGCAACAAGATTACTGGCCTAGTCAAAATATGAACAATCATTGTGTGCAAAGCCAACTAGAAAGTAAAAGTAAACTGTATCATAACCAAGCATATATAGGATAACAGCAAAACTGCAAAGAAAAGACTACAGGATGACGAATTAACTGAATAATTAAATACCACTACAACAAAGTGATCAGTGTTCACATACCCCAGTAACCTTCACATACTCTCCATCTTTTGCAGTTCTAAGATCTGCATCAGGATAGTGACTGACAAACCCAGTCACACCTTTTGTTCCCCAACAGATGTTCCAGGTGACAAGTGCAGCGACAAAACCAAATATCACCACGACAACTACGAGCAAGATCGGATTATGAATAGCAGCAAGAATGAAGCCACCTGCCACGAACCCAACCACAAAAAGCAATGCAACCAACCACATTATCACTGATGGAATGCTGCCCTTAATCGAGTAACCATCTTCCGCATTGAGATTTGTGACAGCTGGGTTGTGTGCAAAAGAGGCGGTGCGCATCTTCATTGATACACTGGAATCAAGAGGGCCTGATACTTTCCTTTGAGCACCAGATGAATTCATCTGACCCGAGGTGATTGGACCTGATGTGATTAGCCCAGTTGTAGGAAGAACAGGAGGCAGAGGGCCAGAGTTCTGACGAGCCATGGGGGTTACTCCACCTGATTGGGGGCCAGATGACCTCTTTGTCGGTTCTCCATGCTTATTGAGAGGTCCAGAATTAGATTTTGTCCTTGAAGATCCTCCAGTGCCAGGAACTGCAGATGAAATAGAACCAGAGTAGTTGGAGCGACCGACGGCATTAGAAACTGGTCCAGAGTTGGAGGCAGCACCACCGAATGAAGTATTCCTTGAAGGTTGATTACCCAAAGGACCAGATTTTCTATGGAGATCAAACATCTTTCCAAGCTCTCCAGATTTCTTTATGTCCCCACCAGTGTACGGCATAGCTGAGGAGCAAATAACTGGGGCCTTCTCCTTAGGTTGCTCAGGTCGGCCTGAGACATACAGGCCATTGCTTAGCTGGTGGGATGGAAACCGCGAACCCATGTTCTGAAATGACCGATACAACTATATAACTTCAGAGTTATTGTGTTGCGTCAAGTGAGATTGTTGAACTTTTGAAAGCCTTGCATCAGCACCTGAAAAGAGGAAATCAGAAGAAACTAGATCACATCACTCATCCTGAAAAAAGGATTGGGGCAACAAATTCAACACATGGCATCCGCATCCAGATGGAACAGCTTTACGAAAAAATGCACAAAAAAATAGAGAGCACAAATATCAGCCTGCATACAAGGAATACCAAACATCAAAGCAATCCATAGTTTTAAAGGCGTCCAGGCGCACCTAGTTCGCCTTGGGAAACAGTGACGCCTTGTCGCCTAGGCGATAAGGCGTTCCCATAATTCTTGGGACTCCTTACCGCCTTTGAAACATGGAAGCAATCTCAGAAGAAGCTTCTCATGGTGTCGAACCATGTAGTACAAGGGGCAAATCGTCCGATGGCATAGTATGACATGCTTCAACGAATATAAATTAGCTAAGAGCTGGGGATCAGGAGTTACATAGGTAACGTAAAGCTGCCCAGCACAAATACTTCCAAAATATGATTCTAATTATGAGATACATACTAAATAAAGTAGCTAGGCTAAAACGTTGCCATGTTTAAAAAAAAAAGAGAGCAAAAATTAGCACTAGCACAGTAGCTTAAATGAAGACTGTTGCTGATACCCTCTGTATTTGGTTCCAAGCTGGATTAGCTTAAATGAGACTTGCTATTTGCCTTATACTGTCCGGCTAAATTTGGTTGTGTTAACTAGGCTAACAATAGAAAAAGTGGTGTGTTGGCCTAGAACAACAGTAGGTTAGGGGCACTAAAAGGCTTTGAGTGGGTAATATTAACTCTGATTAACCCATTGGGATTTAGCAGGCTTAGACAATTGGACAGTTGATATTACATTTTCAAATTGAGACAAATTGATAGCTTTGGCAGCACCGTTTCGGGTTTCAGCAACAAGTACGGAGTAACGCGCATCATTGCGATAAAGTGAGATCTACTTCCCTCCAAAAGAAGCTAAAGAGAGTACAGACAAACACCCCAAAACATGCAGAATTAATGGAAACGGCGTAACCGTAGTCAAGCAGCTAAATCCCCCGCGAAAAAAAAACTGATGGCGACGGTTACATATGTCTCAAAAGTGCATCCCACGCTAAGAGCACACAGTGCCTACCAAATGATTTCAACCAGCACAGGCAACGGATTAAACAACAACCAGATCACCGACACCATTAGATCACGAGCATAGCTTAAAGCTTGGGCAAAGAACTTGACAGGTACATGCCAACATAATTTCAACATGAAGCAAACTCAGCAGCACATGCACGAACCTACAACCCACTCCCAGGGCCCCACCACCTCTTAAGAAAATTCTACCATTCGCCAAAAGCCCCGATTTCTCTAGGCTCTCAGCCTAAACCTGTAGCTAAAAAATCTACGAGCAAAGTAAAAGTAGCACATATCCTGCACACTCACTGAACTGAGATGGACAAGCTTCAGCTCCACCATGAGAGGAATCACACCCTACACGCAGCAATGCCACCATTCCAGATCCAGAAACCAGCACCAGATCCAGGCACATAACCCGCATACGAAGAATACCGAGTTCCAAAACTAAAAAAATCTCAACTACGAAACTCTTAGCTGAAATCGGAAGGGGCAACTGACTCTACCAAAGCAGAAGGCGAATCGCCGGAACAACCCAGCGAAAATTGCCAGCAATTCAAGCCGCCCCACGCTTCGCACAGATCTAGCGCCTGCGAGGAACAAATCCGGTGGAGATCTCATCTCCCCCCCAAATCCCACCGACATTGCAAAACCTTCGCGCCACGCCGCTGCCCACTGCGGAGGGCAATAACCAAGAACGCCTAGATCCCGATAAACGCAGCGAAACGGCGAAACCCATCCAAACTCGCCACCCACGCCTGCTCCCCACCCCCTCCTTCGCACCAAGAAATACCAAGAACCGGCGCCCCGGATCCCGGCCGACTGCGCCAGGCAACCGAACCGCACGCAGCGGCGGGACAAGTGCCCCGGCCCAGATCCCAGCAACCGCAGCAATGGCAGTGCATCGCATCGGCAGCACCAAGAAGAAAGAAAGAAACAGTGGGAGCTCCGGCGCTCACCTGGGGAAAGCGGCAGCCGACGGTGCTGTCCCCTTCCTCCTTCCCCCGGCGAGACGGTGGGTTTGGGCTGTGAAATGGCAGAAAGGGGGTAGGGGAAGCGAGAGGGAGAAGGATAGAGAGAGAGAGAGAGAGGGCGCTCGGCTGGGCTCCCCCCACACACGCAGGCAGGCGCAACAAACAGACAGAGAGAGTAGAGAGAGAGAGGGTAGAGAGAGAATAAAGAGGGAGGTGGAGGAGATCGGGAAGAAATCTCAAATATATCCCCTTTAGCTTCTCACCATAAACAATGATAAATTGGGATACAGTAGGAGAGAGGGAGGGAGCAACAGCTGCAGCAGACCTCTTTCTCTCTCTATCACTAGCAGTCCAGCATGGTCATACACTCATGCTGCCTAGTACTGCAGTCACTTTCTCTCTCTACCCTCGTGCTTCTCTGCCAGATAATGCTGATTCCATGGCTGTTACAGTGCTACAACGGCTCACTGCCCGCTAATCTTGACACTGAAATTACTATTTATAACCCCCCCGGAGATTTAGAGAGGGAGGGAGCAGATTGATGGAAGGAAAGGAATTATCACATTCCAGTTTTGTTGAATCTCTTGGTTTTGCTCATAGTAGGTTGTATTTTTTTCCTAAAATGAAATTTTAAGAAATTCATTTCTATATTTCTATATATATATGTATATATATAGTAGACGTGGATAATACTATGATGTTTGCGCAATGCATGTGAGTAGCTTTTTACGATGTTCGTCCCGTTTATTTGGCAACCGGACATGTTGATAAGTAACGTGCGCATTTGCAGCTTTTTCGAATTTAGTAACCGTATCAACTGATAATTCTTCATGTGCAACTGTATGCTACAATCATCCTCAATAGCTATATTTGTCACCAAGTGAAACACGCGAATATTTGTCGCTACTTGAGATATTCAAAATGCACTTGCCACTAGCTTCTCTACATTATTTTTTATAATATTAATGGTGTAGTGTTCATAAAGATTATTACCCAAGATGCCACAATTACTTATTCGGTTTTGCTTATTTTTTTCTATATGAAGATTTATAGCCGCTATAAAATGTCTACACTACGTAATACATATTAGTTCAAGTATTAGGTTGTACTCCCTCCATTCTTAAATATATGACGTTTAGGACAGGTAAATTAGTTCATTTTTGAACTAAATAGCTTGTCCTAAACGACATATATTCGAGAACGGAGGTAGTATTTTTTTGTAAAATGGATCTCTAATAAATATTTTCTATCTAAGAATTATAATTGCCGCTATAATGATATATGCGCAGAGGTTGCGTATTTTAGTTCAAATAGCATGCCGTATTTCCTCCTAAAATGATCTCAAAGAAATATATTTCTATATAGATCAAGGTGATATTGTGATGCTTGCATAATTATGCGAGTAACTCTTTTACATACCAGAAGACTCTTTATTGGTAATTGACATGTTGATAAAGTAGCAAGATTTATCGTTTATTGATAACTATACTAGTTGATATTGCTCCATGGTGTGACTCTAACGCTACAACCTTTCACAACAACTTATTGCCCATGTTATATTTGTCGTTAAGCGAGACACTCAAATATTGTTGCTAAGTGAAACACTCAAATATTTGTCGCTATGTGAAACACTCAAATATTTGTCGCTATGCTACTATAAGTTTTTTATGATTGCACATTATGCAAATTATTGCTCACATTGCTATTATTAATATTTTTGCTTATTATTTTACAGGAATATTTTGTTGCTGCTAAATGTATAATACCTAATATAATTTTTATTTAAGTACTTTTGGGGCATTTTATTTGAAGTATTAGGCTATGTTCTTTTTCCCCAAATGGACCTCCAATTTTTTTGTGTAGTAGTAGACATAAGTAGTAAGCAGTATGCATGTGAGTATGATATTTTTTACATAAAAGGGTCACATTGTTCTTATGTAATGTTCATACTCTTATTAGTAATTGACATGTTCATTATTAACAAAAGCTTTTGGTGTCACACACGTTGCTAGCCATACAAGCTAATAATGCGTAATGTATGACACATATGTTACCACTTTCTCTAGTATTATGTTGCCTATGTTATATTGTCCATATATATAATCATCACTAGCTACCATATGTCATTTTTCAGCAATTTTTGTAATTTTCAAGGATACAAAGATAGAGAACAAAGTATTACCCATACTACCAATAGGCATTGGTGCCATATATAGATATTCGCTGCCAATTCATTTGGTTTATGCCACAAACTATTAGTAGGAGCAACCATAAAGTATAGGTAAAATATTGAAAGGGTTTTGTAGCTTCAAAGGGCTTGATATTTATCCACAACTATATGATTTATCCTTACATCCACAATTCCTCGCTTGCATACCTATGCATTGTTGCTTTCATATTGCTCAAACTTGAAATTTTAGGTGATTTTTACATTGAATCAAAACTTATGTCTTTATGCGTTGACCAGAATTACTTTTACTGAATTTTAGACCTTACTAGACTTTTTGCATATAAGTTTGTAGTCTGTACTATAAAAATGTCTACAATACATTCTATTTCAAATGTTAGGTTGTAGTTTTCACCACAGTGAAATATACTCTTGTTATGGTAGACGTATGCAGTATTATCGCATATTGCATGGAAGTAACACCTTTATGTAATGACCATCCCTTTTTATTGGCATCTGACATGTTGACAAGTAATCGGTGCATTAGCATGTCACATGTTGTTAGCTAAGCCATTTTTCTGCATTATTTTGGTGATTGGTTCAAGAATTACAAAATAACATGAGGTTGGTGTCATAAAGATCTACTCATCAACAAATTCATTTGGTTGATCCTATAAAGTAGTAGGATACATCTATACAACGTACACATGCTCCATATTCAGCTGCGACCTAATACTGGATTATGTGTCTAAATGTACATGTGTTCATTTGCATCCTGATGTTTTATATTCTTCCTACTTGAACTTTGAGTGGTTTTAACATCACACTGAATCTAAATTCACATGAGGCACATGCCACGGAAGATGTTAGATGAATTAATTGGCCTTAAGAATTATTTTTTCTTCCTTCAACAGTTGTATAAATATTATAATACCATCTCAAGACTTAGAGCTTGTCGCATCAAAAAACAGTGCATTCTTCACTAGCAATGATGAAAAACAAAGAGCGGAACAAAACAAAAGTAATTGTACATAACCATAACCTTCCTACATTTATTCTCTGAAAGGCTCTCAAAGCAATATTTAAGTTTGCATTTATGAATGACGACATATGTTGTACGTACCATGTTACTTAATAGCAAAACATTTGCGTAACCTTTGTTGCAATTTTTAGTAATCAACATGATAGTAAGTAATTAGTACAATAACTAGTTTTAAGCTATTGCAATGCTAGAAAATGATGTTTGATGCATGATATGTTTGTATATGCCACTTCATATACCACTTTGTTTTGCTACTGTAAGTGGCTAGTTGCAAGTATATTCCTCACAAGTCAGAAGTACCCCCGCTCTAAATACATGTGACCATATGCTCTGTGTTACTTTTGGTGATTGGTTTAATGGTTTTAGTACAAAATATACTAAGAAATTTGTGACCCGTGGTAGCATAATGCATTGATGTTACATATAGATATATTCTATCAAGGCCACAAATTAGTTATTTATTACCATTCTCCATACAATCTAGGCAAGACAATGATAGGGTTTAAAAATCTAAAAACGCTTGGTTTGATCCAAAATCATACTATGGTTTATTTGTGATAGGCCCAACCAAACACACCCTTAGTCTAGATGTACACACTTGCATGCCTATGCTTCCATACATAGTGCTCTGCATTGCAGTTTCCATTGAATCCAAATTTTCATTTTGGGGTGTGATCACAAAGGAGTCTTTCCTCAATAATTTTGGGTGTGTCGTCACAAGGGATATAACTTATTGCAGCTTGCTTAATTTGTTCTAATCAAAGGGCATCAATTTGTAAGCATAGTGTTGTATCTGGTTTGAGGGAAAAGTTGGACCTAGAGGTAAATTTTGGGTTCCCTTTAATCGACTACCTTGGTCCAATCACATATATATCATAATGTTAAGAATTAGGTGAGATGTACGGGGGAAGAAAAACCCCAACTAGGAGGTATAAAATATTATTAATGATGTCCTCCTGTCTACACAGTACTAAACTAAAGGAGCATATATAGTCCATGTTGGATTTTGAAAACATAATGTCTGGGCAGAATTTATATGTTGCTTTGAGTTCGGCATCATTACTCTAAGGTTGAGTCAATAAAGAAAGCTTAAGGTTATATCATCTTGAAATCGCCGAATATGACCTCCAATGAACCAAAATTCATACTTGAAGTAAAAATCTCATGATAACCACTTACATAATTACTCATTTCAGTCAAAAATACTTGTGTTTGGGAGAAGATTTGGTAAAACTTTTGAAACTATATATGACTATCAATAGCACTAAAATATTTTTTTTGGAAATATGCAAGTCACATGTGTAGATTTTTCTTGAAATATATTTTGATACTCATAAATCTATTGGATTTTTATAAATATATTCTAATTGAAAATAGTGGTCAAAGATATACATCAGAGCCCAGATACAGCTCTAGATAATAAAATATAATTTCTGTCTGCCTAGTTTTCTCTATTGCAAACCGTTGCAAGGTACACTAGCACATTTATTCTAATTAGTATAATGGTTGCCAGCTGCATATAGCTATTACAATAAATTGCATGAATGAATGGATTATTTTTTTAAAAAAGAAGAGATTGATGTAGGCTACCAGCTAGTAAATATCACTGGAAGATGTGGGGACGATATACCTTTGTTCAGATCACAAGTTGGACAACACAACTACTAAGACCCATATATACTTTTCTAACAACAAAGCTAAAAAAATGCCAAGATCATGTTCTCATTTAGTCAGACATATCCACACTTTTCCTTTGTGACTCATTCACTTGGCTATATGTAATGCACACCAGCAAAATAAAAGAAGGAACAGGAGGTAGTTCCAAGCTGCCATTAGGTCAGGGCTCTTGAGATCACATGGCTCTAGGCGTGGGGCCACCTACACCATCCTCCCTCATGCCTTTAGTTGGAGCCACCTAATTTGGCATCAACTTATGCGAACCCCAACAAACTAGATATATACTCTCGCAAAGTGCACAAGATATGCATGTATTCACAAGAAAAGGAGGGGGAAACTGGGAAAGAAGGAAGAAAGGACAATCTTGAGTGTTAAGAAAGAACAAGGAGATCTTTGGACTTTGGCTTTGGCTTCTCGATTTGGAAGATCAAGGAATACAAGCGGTGGTCTGAAATCATGAGAGCTGCGGGCTTGGTGAACGGACTCTAGCGGACGAAGATGATAATGATGATGATCACTCGCCACCATGATCTGGGGTTTTCCTGGACAGCTTAATGAGCTCTTTTGTTTGTTTAAGTACACGGCACATGGTGATTTAGTGGGTGATCTTGGTGCACTAGGGACGGTACTAAGTGCTCTTTATGCTTAGCAAGCATCGTCCTTTGTTTCCTTGTCATCTCTTTTACTTTCCTGGGAATGGATGTTGTGTGACGCGCAGGGAGCAGCATATGACATGTGTATGGTATACTAAACTCGTTTGATTCTGATAATGGAAACGTAGGGGTTGTTGCGATCCTCTGTTTCTAGCTGCTAGCTTGATGGACATATATCAATTGGGACATCAGACATCCATCAAACTAGCATAGGAACCCTAAGCGCTATAATAGGCTAAAATCTTTGATGGTTGGGGGTTTTTAGTACTATCACTGTATGAACATGCATGCCTCCTGGGGCTAGAAACATTGTTTGCTCTTAGAGCAGGCACAGTGTTGCAGTAAACAGAGGCTTCAATGCTAGTGTGCTCTGAATCGCTCTGAGCATTTGCTGACGTTCCCGTCTGGACTGGGTGTGTGCCATGTAGTTTAGCTTAGAAGTTTGCTAACGCTTAGTACTAACCTCAAGTCTCACTCAAGTTTCAAGTATGCTTCAGGATGAGCTCCCTCCCTCCCAGCATCCATCCCCTCCATGGCTTTGAACATTATTGCCCCTGGCCTCCTCCGAGCCCATTGCCACAATGCGCTCAACCGCTATTATCTTCCTCACTAGTACTACACCTGTTGCTCAGTAATCTGAGCCTCCGGTACTCCAGTGAAATCCAAACTCTTTGCTGAGGCAATAGCAGTTGCCGTTGCTGTCTACCACCACACATTCAGACGGCTGAGTCCATCCTCACCCCAGTTAAGCATTCAGTTAGCAACAGCGATTGCGAGGTGTGCAAGATCATATTGAATGAACGAGCAATGAACCGCGTCGCTAGCAACAAACTTTGATAGAAGAAAAGAAGAATCCACACAAGAAAAAGGCAACGGTGGGGCATTTTCAGGTAGAAGCTCCCTCCAGAAGAAACTTCATGGAACATATAGCATCAGTTTTGCTAAATTTATGATGCTAGTAACCACATGAGGTTCTTCTACAGTACAAAATTTATTCTATGTTACTGGAATTCTAAAGCCTCCCCTTTTTACACCCATCAACAACATGCCCAACACAAATTCATAGGACTAGTACAAGGGTAATCTACACTGAGTTTCCCTGTCAATAAAAAAACAAGTGAGGTTTTCAAACAATTAAACATGAAAACATCATACAGATACAGAGCGGAAAAGCAATGGAAATAGCCCTATACCTGTCCACACGACAACACAGTTTATAACACTTTTAAAAATGTTTTACATGTAAACAGTTCAGGATCAGAGAAGGGCAGGATGCTTACATCAATTTTACAAACATTGTTCGTTGTAGTTAGCAAAAGCAGCCATCTATGCTGGAGTCCAGTTACTGGACTACTACCAAGTCCAGTGCACATTCAGCTGCCCTCTCCATGCTTATTATTACAAACAGGACCTTGGTGCGGGGGCTTGTTGATACAATAAACACTAGAGCACCGAACCAGATTTACAGAATTGCAACCAACTCAATAGCGATTGCAATGGTTTATCTTCCAAGACGGATGAGGCGACAACATCAATGGTAGCAGTTGCAGAAGTTTAACAGCAGTGGGAGTCCTTGCCATCCATATGTACATTGGTCATGACAGAGTCATAAAACCCTGCATTGCCTTTCCTTGTAGGACCCTGCACAATGAAATGTCATGAGGTGAAATATGATTCTTATTGTGTAGATAACAACAAATGGGAACTACACATAGGTCGGTAACAACTATCAACTACTGAATCAGTTCACAGCCAGTTAGGATCTAGTTTCATTTTCTTGTGACCAGTAAATTTGTGCAACTTTTTCAAAGGACTGTGGTTACAACATTCTAGGAATGAAGTTAAATATATGTAGGAGAATATCACCATGTCTATCTCAGGGATCAACAATAACAAGATCTAGTTGATGCTAGACCTCACATGCAACAACAGCCTCACCAGCAAGCATAATTACACCTATGCAACACATGTCCTTGTTGACCAGAACCTCACTGTTTGCATGGTACTGATGTTCCTAGTTAGACAAGATGTTTGCCCCCATATATCCAAGCATGTAGGAGCAGCCATTCTTGCTCCAGCCATGTTGCATGATCAGGTGGTGTGGCAGAATCGTATGCAAAAAAAGGGAATATTTCCATATCTAACCTGTAAAATCCACTTACTTGGATTTTACCCTGCAAGACAAATACTATGTTACTACAAATCAGGCCTATTCCCGCAGGCCAACAGCTTAATTATGATGTAAAAAAATGTCATAGGAAACCTGCGGTGCAGGCAGCAATGATAACCACCAGATATGGCAGCAGTTAGTGCATTGCAGCTGTGGCATGGATAAGGGAGAGGGGTACTGCAAGAATTAAGGAGTGCTGTATGAATAAAATACACATTAACAAAGTCTCACTGCATTTATATAAGACTAAGCACAAATTAATTGTTGGCTAGTTCAGAATTGCAAAACCCGGTTACCAAAATTTGGTGGACCTTCAGCTCAGTTTTGTTCTGGTGGGCTGGAGCAATTGAGACAGGCATTTTGTAGAGCCACAAACATCAAACAATATTGCTTAAAAAATCAGTCTATTAGTCTGCCAAAACCAAGTATTTGAGCCAATGACATGATAGCCTTTTTTTGGCATCCAGACATGATTCCAATTCGATAGTTGCAATTTCCATGTGTACTAATCTGCACTCTAAATATAAGCTACCCTTACAGCTGTTTAACATTTTAAGAGAATGTGCTTAGGGAGAAGTTACCTTTTGGCATATCTTACATGACACTTGACAGAACTAATAGAAATGCCAAATACTTTATCTAACAATATCTTAACGTAATTCTAGGTAATAAGGAGATCTCATGAGTCATAGATATAAGAACAATACAACAAGGTTGGCCAATTTTGAGCTTTGGGTTAAGACCAACTTCTCTAAGTTGTACAAACCACAAATATGGAAACCCAAAATTAAATGACATTTTTCCTCATAAGCATTAAATGACAGCACAACCTAAAGCAATTACTGGAAATGGGAGTAATCAGGTGCAGGGTTATAACAGAATCATCTATAAAATTCATTGCTAGAAACAATGACATATATTACTTAAAGCAAGTAAAAAACAACACATTACAAGAATAAATTTCAATAGAGGGAGTTAATGTGTAAAGAAAGATGACCTTACCCCTGGCAATGTAGCACAAACAATTCAGCTTTCTTCATCATCAGTTATTGCACCTTTCCTCGATTTCTTCTTTGAATGTGGAGATTTCCCTTGAGCAGGAAAAACTAAGCATATAAGCAAATAATATATTATGATCTCCAAATTAGGAAAGGAAATTAATACCCATCACTAAGGAATTTGCATATGCACACAGGGGAACCAAACAAGATATTATTCATCCTCTGGACATCATTCCACTAACCAATTCAACGTAACTAATACACATTAATATATGGAATAAAAAATTTGTAGTGATGTATGCCTGGAGTGATGAAACACAAAGGAGATAACTGTGAGATAAAAGCACAGGCAGGATAACAGTTTGTTCTACCTTCTAAGACAACTATAAATCAACTGCAATAGATTAGCATATATATGTCCACATACGCCTCCTCTTATAAGTTCTGTGTTTTTTTGTTTTTTAAACTCATTAACAGGTTTATATTCAATTTTCTTGATGAAACTAATTAGTTCCAAGAGGTGCAAACAGCATCAATAGCGACATAAGCAACATTTTACAGAGTGTTTTCCTAAGAATTATTAGGCTCCACAGTTCCAAACTAAGCTCTAAAGATGGCATCAAAGTTCTTAAGTTGGTCTTAAAGACCTACCTATCTATCAAATGGCACTGAGTCAACCATCAAATTGATAATTAGGAAAACAGAGTAGAGTTAAATGGCTTGAATTTGCATGTTAGAAGAAATGGCCAATGAAGGTCATTGGTGAATTAAATGGAAAAAGGACTTGCCAACCAAAGAGCCATGGAGATTTGGCAGCCAAAAGAACTAGATTATGAATTACATACTAATAGTACATGTGCAGCACAAGAAATAAACAGAGGAGATTTGCACGCTAAGGGAAATGGAAGGCAGTGGAAAAAAAACAGAATCATGCAGATAACACGGGTAAAAGTAAATTCTAAATGTGCTTTCCCTAATCCACCCAATAGACTAGTAGTAAATTCCTCAAGAAAAGAAACAGAACTATCCTTTTTAGTTTTTACCACACACGATGGATACTCATTATCCACTGAGTTGGTGGGGATATATCTTTAAATTTAAATCAGTGGGTGCCAACAGCTAACAAGCAACAGCAAAAGACAAAGCAAGGCTAACACACAGCAATGATCTCCTCCTACATGTCCACTAAAATAGGGTGCATAATATCTATATTGCTTTTGCAATTCATTTCATCAGGAATTGAGGCCAAATGGCACAATTAAGGTGAGAAGGTGTCTTAACTCTTAAGACACAACAATATAACACTATTTCCTTCAAACATGGCGCCCCATAGACAAAAACCTGTGAAATTAGAAGCACCAGAACACGGACGGGCCTCACCTTCGACGAAGTAGGAGGCCGAGGGCCATCCCCGTGCGGTGGAGAAGGAGAGCGCCTCCTCCTCCGTCATGGGCGCGTCGAGCTCCACGATCTCGACCGCGCCGCCCTCGGCCCCAACGATCCCCTCTGCGCCCCCCGCGGCCGCAATCCGGCTCACGAGCTCGGCGACCCCCTGCGGGCGCCGCAGCGGGGGCACCCAGAAGGACCCGCCCGGCACGAAGGGGAGCCAGTCGGGGGTGGCGCGCCGCACCATGACGCCGTGGATGGCCTCCTCCAGGCGCCGGATCCCCACCACCTCGACCGAGGCGGAGGGGGCGCGGGACCCGGGGGAGGACCCGGCGGCGTCCTCCTCGGTGAGGTCGATCTCGATGACCTCGACCTTGGTGGCGAGGCCGCGGAGCGAGGCCGATGCGGCGGCCGTGGAGGGGGAGGGCGCCGGGCGGGCTAGGGTTAGGGTTTGCGCGAGGAGGCGGGCCATCGGCGGCGGCGAGGCGACGGCGGTGGTGGAGATGCGGGTGGGACGGAGGCCGAAGAGATAGGGACGGGGGAGACGACGCGGCTGCGGCAGTTCGTTCATGTGATGGTTGCCGCGGACGACGTGGGGCCCGGATGTCAGCGAGATGGTTCCTCACGTGGCCCCACATGTCACTGGGCGAGCGAGCGGTCCACCAGTCCCACCTTTGCACCTCATAGCTGTCACGGGCCTTTTGTTTTGGGTTAATTAACATTCGTGACTTTAGCGATATACCATTATAATTCATCTATTTTGAACTATGTTATTATAATTTGATTTTAGTCCCAGCCATGCCATTTTCTACGTCTCCGCTGCCCTTGGATCCACAGATAGGCCATTGTATTTTCGTATGGTCCAAAATACCCTTGGTTATCTGTTTTCTGCACCAACTGACATGAGAGCCCACGCTCGTCTCCTTCCGTGCTGCAAATCAGTTATCAGTCGTTGCGCCTTCCAGGGGCGCCATGGTCTCCTCCACCTTGAACTCATGTGAAGAAACGTATCACCTCACCGCCGGTCTACACAACAAGAGAACCAACACCTTGTTGCTGGCCAGAATAATTGATTTTAAAATCTGCACGCCAAATTGGATGCATCAATTGAGCTTGCTTGCCTAGTTGCATGTACGACCCATGGGAAAGGAGCTGTAGAGCCGCGCACGTCCCGCCGCCGCCTGCTCGTCTATTGTCCTTATCCCTTGACGTGCTCACGGCCGCCCCGCGTGCTCGCGACACTCCATTGGTGGTGCCGACTTGCTCGTGCTCGTGCCCCCTCCAATAGCGGCGCCATGGCCAAGCTTGCTGTCGCCCGACATCAGATGCGTACGCTGGTCTGATGGTCCGCTGCAGGGGGACAGATTGGGGATGAGATCAGGAAGGGATGAGGTGGAGGGGGCAGTGGCCATGGCGCGGCCGCCTAGTCATGCACGCCATCATCAGCGCCTCACCCAGTCGCTCTCCCTCGTGAAGGCCTCCATCGGAAAGATGGATTTGGGGGAAGAAAGGATGGAGGTAGGTGATGACTATGGGGATCATGCATCAGCGAGTGGGGATCGAGAGCTGTAGCATGGGTATTTTGGACTATATGAAAATAGGATGACCTGCGGTGGACCCAAAGCCACAAAATGCGTAGAAAATGGCATTGTCCGGACTTACATCGAATTGTAATGGCACGGTTCAAAATAGGTGAATTATAATGGCATATCTCCGAAGTCGCATATTTACAATGGCATAAATCCAATTAACCCTTTTGTTTTAGGGTCGCGGCAGATTTTAGTTTTCGTGCCAAACAATCATCGTTTGGTGCCTCAAAGCAACTCCAGCTAGAGCCCTACTTCAAACCCTTACTTTCTCAAGTAGCGGCCGGTCCTAACGTATTGGAGCTCCGATTTTATGTTCAACTCTAACAACACCCACTACTTGACGCCCCTACTCTTACTATGACAGACGGGACCCACATGCCAGTGTCTATTTTTCTATCCCTACATGATAGGTAGGACCCGTACTCTCTCTACCTCCATTCTTCCTCCTCTATCTCTCCCAGTCTCCTGTTCCGATCCCCGCCCGTGCCCAACCGTCGGCCACGCCCACGCCGCTGCACCAGAGCGTCCGCCGTGGGTCTCGTCGCCACCACGCCATGGGCCGCGCGCACGTGCTGTGCCGCCGCCGTTGCCGCCCGTCGCTCCATGCGCGCGTGCTGTGTCGCCGCCGCTTGCCGCCCGTGGGTGCTGGCGAAGCTCCGCGTGCGGGAGGGGTGCGGCCGCCGGCGGGAGGGAGCGGAGCGGCGCGCGGGGGCGGGGTCGGGGGGGGGGACCGGACGGAGGAGCGGCGCGCGGGAGAGAGGACCAGAGGGAGGAGCGGCGCGTAGGAGCGTGGAGGAAAAAGTAGGCCTCCTTGGCGCCCGCGGGAGAAGGGGCTCTAAGCCAAAGAGCAGGGTCCTCCCTAGAGTAGGGGCATGAGTATGGTCCCTGCTGGAGTATGTTTTTTGGCTCTCAACCCCTACTTTTTGAGTAGGGGCTTGAGTAGGGTCCTTGCTGGAGTTGCTAATAGTAGCGCCGGGCTTTGGAGGTTTCAGCCTATCCTCGATGAAGACGAATTTCCCACGATTTATGATGGCATCACACATACCGAAAAAGTGGTGTCCGAGATCATCTCTTCAAAGCGAATATGCACAACAATTTTGATCTGATAGATATACATACTTAGCACTTTGGAAATACTCCCATTGTTTGAATTGTAAAGTTCCAACTAGTATTTTGGCAGATGGATCTAATCAACTTCCCTGAATTATTGCGTGGACCAGCACGCTTGTTCTCTTACTGTTTCTCTGCCTTGAACTGTGCTGTATCATCGAACTTGGTTGTTTCCATGAATACAATGGAAACCGGAATCCCTGTTTCTAAAAAAACACGCACACAGGCTTGTTCTCTTTCCTTTTGTCTTATCCAAATTTGTTATTTACAAGAACAGGAAAAAATAGTCTAGTTATACTGCGTGCCATCTTCTTTTAGTATGAAAGATACACACTTAATGATCAGTTGATCACTTTCAGTATTGCTACATTTTCTTCACTAAATGTAAATATATTGCTACTTCTATTCATAGGATACTATATATATCAACGAAATCCGGGACTAGCACAACAACAATGGTGAACTGGAGAGGATCAGCAAACGACAAATTATTCTGTTTGATGGAGGATATGCACATCCGAGCATACCTCCAGACAGCGAACCAGGTGGAGGGGCCAGCAGCCATAGCCATTGAACCCCAAAAAGCGCCCATCCTAACAACGAACGACATGCACATGTGCACATGTCCCATACGGCCATACTGTAATGCACAAACAAATGCAATCAGCACGTGAACTGTGTACTGAAGGTGACACTTCACAAGTGAGAGGCACAAACTACTTGAACGCAACTAACAAAGGCAAAGGCGCCACCACAATCTAAATGACAGTGACAGGGAGTACACTACAAAGTTCATAGGAATTGCACATAGGCTGTGATCTAAAAGGAGAACACTGTTACAACAAAAATTCTGTGGAATCAAATGCCTGGCAACAATTCTTTTTTGAGGAACAATTGTGAATATCATTATTGTGACTCAATTTTCAGTTACACACCAATTAATTCGGCACAATTCGAAGTTCCCAACCAATCAATCTTCGAGATGAAATAACCAAAATAGCACAAGAATGTGTTGCACAACCGGCTAGGCGTAGTAAAAGCAGAACATATACTCACTTTGGAGGAGATTGCGTCGATCCGGTGCTCTCCAGGGACGCCGCCGTGGTGGGTGCTGCGTCGCTGCCGGGGGCGGGCGCGGCGGTCACGAACACGCCGTCCTCAACGGTGCAGTCGATCTGGACGCGGCCGGTTTCATCGAGCCCGAGGCGGATCTGGTCTTGGCGAGGCTGTCCCTGACGGCGCTGGTGTCGAAGAACTCTGGGTTGCCGTTGGTACGGTAGAAGTAGACAGTGGGCGTGTACCCGTGCCGCGCCACGACGGCAACAGCGGGAGGTGCGGGCGAAGGGGGCGGGCGCGGCGGTAGATGCGGGCGGAGGGGGCTGACGCGGCGGGAGGTGCGGGCGGAGGGGCAGGCGCAGCGCGGGTGGAGGCGAGCAGAGGCTGGAGCGGCACGGTGCGGTGCTTGCCCGGCGCGGGAGGACGGCGAAGGCGGCGTGGTGAAGGGGAGGCGACGCGGCCCGATGCGGATGGAGTAGGGGGGACAAGTCCCCGAAATTTGGCGGACGGGCAGCTGGGCCGGTACAGTACCGGACGTTTTACAGGAGCCCGCTGCACCACATACAGGAGGCCCAAAACCGGAAAAATGGAGGCCCAGTAGGCTTTACCGGTTACTGTTGCAAACAGCCTAATGCTTGCATTCGTACTAGGCCCTATGATCAGAACCGTGGAGGCATATTAGGCCTACGTTAGAATTGGGAGGTTGAATTTGGGAGTAAGATGTCACTCCGTAATCATTACGCTACTGTAGCATTTCGTTTGTATTTGTGAAAAATTATCCAAAAATTGATTAATTAGGCTCAAAATGTTCGTCTAGTAGAGTACAACAAAACTGTGCAATTAGTTTTTGATTTTATCTACATTTAGTACTCCATGGATGTTATGATATTTTGATGTGATGGAGAATATTCTTTTTATATAGTGTATTTGGGAGTTGCTTTTTGAACTAAACATGGCCTTAATACCACTTGGTGCATGCCGCATGGCATAGGCATCGATCATCATTGGGATCAGTGGCGCTACAGAGTCGACGGATTTCGGGAGACGTACTGTGTGCTTCATGTGGGCACGAAGAGTGAATGAATGAATGAATGAAGTGATATGAAAGTGGGCGGGTGCGGCGGCCGGTGAGATGGAACACGTCAGCGAAAAAAATTACCGCGCTTCGATTTCTATCCGGCGGCTCGGTTTTCACCGCGGCGGCCCGTCTTCATGTGTGTGTACGTGTTGGCCCATGATACATCCGAAACCTCGCGAAGCACGGCGTCGCGCAGAAAAAATCTCCCTTCGCCCTCGCCGCCGCTCCGACTCGCCTCCTCGTCGCCCGCCGCCCGCCGCCGCCCCGTTTCCCCCATTCCCTCCCCGCCCCCTCCCCTCCCCCACCAGCGCCCCCTCCACGCCTCCTCTGCTCCGCATGGAGCCGAGGAGACGAGCACCGCACCGCCGCCATGTCCTTCGCGGCCTCCACGCCGTCCCCGTTCGTGAGCCTGCGCCGGCCCATATCGGCTTCCCGCGACCGCGGAGCTAGGCTGGAGGCGCGGCGGAGCGGCCTCTGGCCGGGGCGGCGACGCAGTGGGGTGGCCTCCGGGCGGCGGGGCGGCGGCTCCGTCTTCAAGGAGCTGCGGTAGCTCTGCATCAAGCTGCCCTCGGGCGTAAGGGCGGCAGAGGACGACCGCGAGCGGCAGCGGCGGGGCCCAGGTGCCGCGCGGGCAGCCGCAAGTGGTAGAGGACGCACGGCGCATGGCCAACACGCAGCCGGTGCACGGTGAGCAGCGCAGCGGCGTGGGCCGGCCCCGGCCGGCGGCGCACCCCCGCTCGTGCTGACTGTAGGGTCGACATGGCGGACTAGAGGGGGGGTTAATAGTCCTTTCTAAAATTTAACTCGCCGGCTAACCAAAACAAATGCGGAATTAAAACTATCGGTATAGCCAAGACTTCACCCCTCTATCTAAGTTCAATAGCACCTTATAAAAGATCCTAAACAAGCAACTAAGGTGCCGGGCTAGCATGAGCTCACCTAAATAGTTCTAGGAGCAAGGTCACACAAACCTATGCGACTAGTACTTCACACACCGGGGAGCTCCTACACAACTAGTAAGCAAAAGCACAAAGCCCCTAAGCCCACTAGCAATGCTCAATGGACAAGACTACACAAGTCTAATCCAAAGGCTCAATTTACTTAGCTACACAAACTAAGCAAAGAGACTAATTAAGCTACACAAGCTAATTAGTCACAAGATCACTACTTTTAGCTACACAAGCAAGAAGACAACTAGCAAGCTACACAAGCCAACTAATTATGAGAGCAACCTCACAAGCACAAGATATATATAAAAGGAAGTAAATACAATGCTTGTGATCAAGAAGTGCAAACCACCGAGAAGAGTAGACAATGTTGACACGATGATTTTTA
This sequence comes from Echinochloa phyllopogon, assembly GCA_033239725.1. NCBI lineage: Eukaryota > Viridiplantae > Streptophyta > Magnoliopsida > Poales > Poaceae > Echinochloa > Echinochloa phyllopogon. Next base: position 11,196,612 of record BTCW01000015.1, on the reverse strand, counting down.
TCCCGAGGTTCACTTGTTTGCCACCAAGCTAATCCTCGTTGTGTCGACCAACACCTCGATGGTTCTTGGGCAAAGCTCTCAAGCCGCTGGCCACTCCGGGCACTCCAAGACACCACTCGCAAGTGAGGTAACTCAATGACACGCTCCACTAGAGTTGCTCTTCACGATCCCCGTGGGGTGAGCACAATCCCCCTCACAAATCCTTCTCCGGAGCACCGCACAATCTCCTTGCGTGCTTCAACGGAGCCTCAATCCACCATGCCGTCTAGGAGGTGGCAACCTCCACGAGTAACAAGCAAACCGACTTGCAACACAAACACCTAGTGCCACTCGATGCAATCTCTCAAAGCAATGCACTAGACTCGCACTCACTCGCAATGGATTCGCAGTCTAGCATGAACAAGTGAGTTAGTGGACTCCCAAGGCAAGCACTACCATGGGAAACACATTCCCAAGGTGCTCCCTACCTCCCAAGCCCCGGGCACCCTCCTATTTATAGAGGGAGGGAGAAAACTAGTCGTTATGATCAAACAGCGCAACTGGCGGACCGTCCGCAGTACAACTGGCGGACCGTCCGCCTCAGATCTCAACGGCTATAAAATGTGTCAGAGATGACGGTTAGAGCTCTGGCGGACCGTCTGCCCATCAGGCGCGGACCGTCCGCCCCACACAAAAATCAACCGACCGAACTCGAACTTTTGCCCGCGGACCGTCCGCCTCACAAAAGTCCTCTAGAACGCTCGGAAACGCTTCTGTGTAAACAGTCCGCGAAAACGGTCCGTCTCACAAAATTTTGCCTGCGGACCATCCGCCACATCACGCCGGACAGTCTGCCTCACAAAATTTTTCGCATTGAAAAACAACTGCGGACTGTCCGCCCACCTGGCCGCGGACTGTCTGGACCCCCTGGACGGTCCGCCACCAGATAGGCGGACCCTTTTTCAGCACAACCAAAGCTCGGTAAAACGGCCATAACTTTTAGCTCCGATGTCCAAATTAGGTGATCTTGGACTCCATGGAAAGCTCATTCAGAGGGCTATCCAACACAACTGAAATATTGACCCAAAACACTTTGGATCAAAGCATAATTACAAACCAAGATCACACCGAACCATAACCATCATCCAAACATTCAACCCTTTGCAAATGTGCCAACCCCTTAAGTGTACCACCTTATGTGTGAGTGAGTTAGCATTTTCACAAACATTTCTCAAAGGGTTTTCCACTCCTTTTACCACGCCACTCGATCTTAGCAACATCACAAGCCATGGACTGTCCGAGCCCTGACCACAGACAGTCCGACCCTTCTGTCAGAACAGAGTTCCTCAGGATTTTCAACAACATCCTTTCACAATGTTAGTCGCCACTCATCTAAATGCAAATCGTGCAAGTTATTGATCAAGTGGCACTAGATGACCGATATGCAAACAAGTTTGCCCCTCTTGATAGTACGGCCATCTATCCTGAACCAGGTCAAAAACTTCTCTACTCACCTATGACCGGTTAAATGAAATGCCTATTGGTTATACCTTTGCCTTGCGCATTCCATTCCATCTTCTCACATGTTGATGCAACACATGCACCAACGTCATCACAAATGATATGATCCACTTCATATCATCATGCGACATATTGGTTCATCGATCTTGACTTCACTTGCTCGTTGCATCGGTCCATCGGCGCCAAGTCATTCCTCAAGCATCCCGCCACGCGGTTCAGCGCTTAGCCTCTGACTTGCCCTTCACACTTGCAACCGGTCCATCAAACCAAGTCTTGTCTTGATCTTCTCCTCTCAGTCACATGACTCCATGTCATGTCTCATATGCAATGAGCTCCTTCATCACATAAATACATGTGGACTAATCACCTGTGTATTTCAAATAGACACGTATCAGTCCACCTAAGTTTTCACTCAGCTACCAAAACCAAACCAGGACCTTCACCGACCTCCCCCTCCGCTTCCCCGTGCTGGCCTTCCCCTCCGCAGCGGCGTGGGCGGCCTCCCCGGCGCAGCTCCCTGCCGCCTCCCCTTTGGCTTCCGTACATTGGCGTGAACTACGACGAGGTGGCGAATAACCTGCCGCCGCCGAAGGAGACGGCGAGGCTGCTCAAGTCCACGTCCATCTCCAAGGTGCGCGCCAGAGCACTCTACAGCCGGATCCGGTACCTCGCTGCAGTGGTCCTTTAGAGCCCCAATGTCTCTTCTTCAAGACCAATGCCTCGCCCCTGGGTCGGACTAGCCGCTCCCAGCGCAGACGATGGTGCATGGCATGGGGGCCGCAGGCGCGCGGCCGAACGGCGGTTGCGGACGCAGCGGCGGCGAGAGATGGCCGAACGCAGCAGCAGCGCACGGCGGCAAGCGATGGATGGAGGTGCCGGCGGCGTGCGGTGGCCGGACGCAGCGGCGCTCGGTGGCGAGCGACGGGCAGACGCGTCGGCGGAAGTTGAGCAGCAGCAGGACATCGGGTAGAGGTGCAGCAGCAGGCGCATGGCGGCAGCAGTACACATCGTCAGAGGTGAGTTTCTCCTCGTGTCATAGTCTTCTCCTTTACATCGTCAGAGGTGAGTTTCTCCTCCCGTCATAGTCTTCTCCTTTGCTCTGTGCCATACATATGAAGTCTAAATCGAGTTCCTTCTCCTACTATTGAGCTCACCACAACAAGAAAATCCAATTGTGATGGCTGTTCTTGGCGTGCTTGGGTAATGATGTCTGACCTGGACAGGACCAGGGCAAGCAGCAGCGACATCAACCGCCCCAGCTCTGCCGCCTTCCGCTGCCTCTGATCCTGCACCTACACAGGGACATAGGGAGTCGAGCGTTGGGCACCACAGCTGCTGCAGCTTGACGGACGCCCCCACTGTGTTTGACGAAATGCTTGCCTGAAGAACCGTACTTAGATGCTCCAGGTAGGTTGCTTGTTGCTGCCCTCTTGTATTCTAATCTCAATCAAGATTAAGCAACCAATTTGAGTTTATTGAATCGTTGGAGATTGTACATCTTTTGAGGTTAAATTTCTTCTACTTTCTGCGGTGCTTCTCCAAGTTAATATTTCCCCTTGGTCCTTGGATGATTTATTTATCGTGTTTCACTCTGGTTGACCCAAATTTATATTATGCATTACTAAATAATCTATGTATTTCATCTACTCTTTACTTTTTGCAGAACGTCAATGGATGAGCTTCAAGCATTTTGTTTATTCTGTATGAACAAATAGTTATATTTGCGATTAACACTCACTCGGTTGATTTTAATGTGTTCTTCCAGGTCTCTTTTGGTTACTGACTCTTCGTCATGGATAGTTTAGTGCTGTGAACTGTGCCATGTGCTTTCGAATGTAGACTTTTTCTTAATTTAGTGAAAAATTTGACTGAACTATTGGTCTCCTTATATTTGTCTCCACTATGCCAAATTTCAGAGAACGCGGCTTCACTTATCCATGTAAGTAACTAGGTAGAAGGCTACAATTGCATGTTGAAACGTTTGTTATGCTACTGAGATTTGCCATCAAAGGTTGCAGGTACATTAAAATTTCTGAAACAGAAGAAGGGTGCAAAAATATCTTTAGGAAATAATTATGCCTATAATGTTTTCTTGTTACCTTATAATGCTTAAGTGTGACTTGCTTAAGTAATCATGATTTTACTATAACTGAACCTTCCACCAGCTTGAGAGATGGGTTGAAGATAACTGTAGTCCTTCTGCCATTGCCTTTATTTAATTAAACTTTGAATAATATCTTTCCACATGCTGTACTTTCCAGTTGAAAACTGAAGTTTAATTCTGAGATGGCATAGTTTGCTTTGTTCTATAGGTGCTAAATAGGTACTGTACCCTTTGCCCTTGGGATACGACCATCTATTGTGCAGCTAGCTCAGTATTTTTGCAAAGTGATGATGTGAGGAGAAGCAATGTCAGATATGTTGTTTGTTTCAGAATAGAGTAGTGAATTAGGTACCATTAGCATATTACTTTTTCCGACAAGATATTAACTAACTCATCCAGTTATTCTGATTTACAATGCAAATTAATGTACCATATATCGACTCCAGTGTGTTCAGGACTGCAGGTGAGGTGGTACACAGCTACCTCAGTATTTTTGCAAAGTGATGATGTGAGGAGAAGCAATGTCAGATATGCTGTTTGTTTCAGAATAGAGTAGTGAATTAAGTACCATTAGTATATTACTTTTTTCGATAAGATATGAACTAACTCATCCAGTTATTCTGATTTACAATGCAAATTAATGTACCATATATCGACTCCAGTGTGTTCAGGACTGCAGGTGAGGTGGTACACAAGTGTGGATAAACAATCACTGATTATCCCAGGTCAGCACTCTTCATGTGATCTGAGTTATTATAAAACACAATATTATTACATTATCATATATCCCCTGTTGTTAGTACAATCATTAAACGGTCAAATGGACTTGCCATGTAAATGTGAACTTTTGTTTCCTTACAAATGCAGGAAAAGAAATTTAATTGTCATTTCAAAGGATCTATATGAAAATGCAATACACGATCCTATCCAACTTTATGACAAGTTGGAAATGGTCTATGCAATAGATGATCCTGTCCAACTTTATGGCAATGTGGAAATGGTCTATTTCAACTTGAGCTTCCATTAACTCTGCTCTCCGTCACCTTCTGTTTTTCCCGAGTTCTTTAGTAGGTTTGTTTTCTTTCTTAGATTGTTTTCCCTTTCTTCATTTTATCCATCTTTATTTTCCCTTTTCCCAATTTGGCCAATAGGTCAGCAGGCACAAGATGTTTGTACTACCTCTCCTTCATGCAAGCTGTGTCTCCATCTACTGCGACGCCCCCCAAGTAGCGCTAGGCTGCTGTGGCCTTCCCAGCAGGTAGCAACAGAGGCAGCTTAGTAGAACAGCTCGCAGCACGGCAGCAGAGGCATTGGCATGAATCAGCTAGGCAAGGGGCAGGCCAGCAGCAGTAGCAATTGATGCAAGCAGGAGAGCGCTGGGCAGGTTGGCAAGAGGTATTTCCATTCATCCCTTTTTAATTAGTTGTTTTTTCCTACAATTTTTGGTAATTAAATTATTATATATGTTATTTCATAATAACATGGTCTGACAGACCATGGTTTTTTGTTTCCAGCTGATGTCGTGCTTCTTACCAAATATTCTTATTTCATAAAGTTTTTTTTTTTTTTTAGATCCTACAGATGCCATCCATAAGCCTAAGTACAATTGAACCGTGAGAGATTAGGATGATGACATTAATTATGTGCCAGCCTCTTAGCATTTCAGGTAGGTCATACAATTTTTTTTATCCTCTATGTGCCTTTCCATGAAGGGCGGGCTTGGTGCAGCGGCAGAGCCTACCGTCTGTAACCGGAAGGTCCCGGGTTCAAGCCCCAGCCTCTGCACATTTGTGCGGGTAAGGTTTGGGCGCTATTACAACCCTTCCCCAGACCCCGCACGGTGCGGAAAGCCTACGGCACTGGGTACGCCCTATGTGCCTTTCCATGTTTACAGTTATTAGCATTGCTTTTCCTAAAATATTTGACTAATTCTATAGGTAACGCGCAATGCCAGGTATAGTATGTGTCTATGCCTTTATATATGGATATATCTTCATTCATCATATGCTAAAAGCTTGCAATAGGTAGCTGTACTCTTCATAATATGTCTACACAGACCTTTTATATCGTGTTTTTTAATTATATTATACCTTACCATGCCTTAAGCTATGCAGGAGAAGGTATCGTTTCTTATAGATGTATAAGATCAGATATATGAGTTTGTTTTACCTATCCCAGCTCAGTTCTATAGTTCTAATATGAACCTGAGTTTAGTGCTACCAATTACCACGAAGCCTTCTGCCAAGACAGTTCCTTTTACTATCAGTTCCATGTACTGTGCTTGCTTCGGCTCAACTTCCTTGACCTCTAATTTTAATATTCATGTAGTGAGGTGAGGTTTGTGGAGTTTTAAGTAGCATATATTTTTGTTTCCCCGCATATTTCAACTGAATCCTAATAGTGATAGATGAGGTTTTTCCCTTCGTGCTGAAGCTGAGTTGAACCAAAACATGGACTCTTGAAAGCATGATCTGTTGTTGCCCACTAACGGGAAAAAATTGCTTTAGTTTCATTGTTTTTTTATAGCTATTAATTAGTTGATGCTTGGATCAATGTTTGGTGATCCATTTGGTTCTCTGCAGAAATCAATATGTCCTAATGCGGAGGAGTTCATAAATTGTTGACGATTATTGACGCTAATGTCCAGATGAATGTATGTGTACACCGTTGCTGCCATGGTTCCTTTCATCTGAACAGACTCCCAAATTCTCAACTCAGTGACTCAGTATCTGATAAATGCTTTTAAGGCTTAAGATATTCATACATTCATTATTATGTTATTTGCAAGGTGAAAGTGTCTACTCTTTTTTTCTCATGACTATTAAATATTATGTGCCATTGCCAATTTAGCTCAGAGTAAAAACCACCTTCTGCTATGATCATAATTGAGCGCTGAGTTCTTTCATCATATCTCCCCTTAGAGAGCTTGCTCCAATTATGATTCACATATACAGTTTTTTGTTAGTTATACCTTTGAAAATGCTGTTATGTAAGTAATTACTCTACCTTTTAGATATAAAACATAGTGGAAGAGTATATAATCAGCTTTATGAATAAAAGAATGCCTCTGCAACTGAGCTTTGATAAAGAAAAATATAGCCAAGAATACATTTCTTCTTTTAGAAAAGTAATTTTTATATTTTTTATTAATAATTAGTTTCTAGATACCATTATCAGTTCACGATTATGCCCTGCTCATTTGTTTTCAGGTTTATTGAAATGCATGCATAATTGAAGAGATTCCTGAAGCCATCAGATTTTTAATATATTTGACCTTTTCCTTGATGCTTCATTATTTTATTTGGGATGAGTAACTGAAGCAAAGCTGGTCATTTTCATATTTAAAAAACTGGCTTCTAATGCTATGATTCTGTTACTTCTTCTTGTTTAGAACATTACTGATATTGTTCAAAATATAGGTGATATCTGAATATCTATGCTTTTATCCTACAGCCAAAGCCTGAATAATTACCAGGCTACTTCATATATACACCTCGTGCAGGATTGGACAGAGTTCATGAGAATGAATACATGAGAGAAAAGTGGTATAAGGTGAATCTTGATTTTGGTGGATTTCAATTTATTTATTTATTAGTAATTATATTGCTAAGAGTTGATGTTTTATTTCCTCCCAAAGTAGAAATGCTTTCCAAGCCATTGTGTGCCATTAGCCCATTACGTTATATTTCTCTGTGAAAGATTTCGCAGGGAAGAATTCTCCGGTGTGCCAAGTTTTATTAGTGAACTCTTTCACTAATAAAATTGGTGATAACTAGGTCTCACTGAGAAACATCAACTATTACTACATTGCCACCATTCTACAAATAATAATGTTTGCTCTTTTCCCTTTTCATATCCAAAGCAGGAAGCTGATGATGACCTCTAAGAAATCAATGTTTGTTGAGTTTATTGATGACCTAGAAAGTGGTTCATTGCCTCCTGTCAGAATTACAAAACCCAGATGTTATAAATTTTGAAGTAACTATAGGTCGTCATCTAACATTGAACCATCCTTCCAGAGAAAAGTGGTCTTTCGTTGGCATCCCGCTCCCACAAAATCAAGTGACTTGGATCAGTTCTCGTTCACAAAGGAAGCGCTATTGCCATTGCCATTGCATTGGTATACATATCTACAGCGCTAATCCTTACCGGCACTTTCTTTTCTACATGCCTTCTTGCCTTGGCTACATCTGCCTCTTTTCTTGGCAATGAAGCTGGACTTGCTTCCAAGAACTTTCAATAAGTTGCTGCTAGATCTAGGTTTGGTTTCTAAATCGAGTAGTCTTTTGATATGAAGATTGGCTTCCTTTCAAGCACTTTCAACCAGTTCCTGTTAGATCTAGAGTATGATCATCGGGAGATTTGGTACTCTTTTGGTTGTATATATACTCATCTATCCTGTACCTGAACCCTAGCAGGGAAGAAAAAAACACCACCTGCATGTCTACTGACGGCAATCCTCATCAGAGACTCTGTATTTGTAAATAACCAGTATGCTATATAAGCCTTCCAGAACCATTCTATCCTTTTGAGGTACCGTATTTCCAGTATCTCTATGCAATGAATAAATTTATTTAGCTATCACTTTTGTATATTATGTATATATCTCAAATACTTCAACCATAAGCCGCGCCAATTACTAGTTCAATGTCAGTCCTGGTGGGAATCTCTGTTGCCCACAGGTTCACTCGTGAAAAGACAATGGAACTGAAGGGAAGATGGGGGATAGCCATGAAGTATGTCTCGGTGATGGTGGTGGCCATTAAACCTTCTATGTGGTGGTGAAACGGAATGTATGAGTTTGGTGCAACATGAAAAGAGATAGTGTTGCTAAATTTAAACATCTTAAATCAGATGGGTGAAGACACCAAGATTAAGACGGTAAATGTTGTGTTTAATCTTGTTTTTAGGCAAGTGCTAGCACACTACCGGAAACCGAGTTTTCACAGTGTGCCTGATATTTTGCCATGTGTAATATATCGGGCACACGACAAAGACATTGTTTGCCGTGTGCTGAGCCCCCAACACACGACAAATCGTAAATTTGCCATGTGTTGAGGCCACGGCACACGGTGAATCATTACATCCGATCCTTGACGACTGATGACCGTTAGGGTTCTTTGGTAAAAAAATTGTAGTTTGCCGTGTGCCTCGGTTCTAGGCACACGACAAAGTTTGTTAAATAAAAACTTGCACCCTTCCCGTGGGAATGGGGGTATAAAAAAATGGTTTGTTGTAATGATTTCGTGTGTTGGGACGCATAGTAGACAAGTGGTTCACACCCGAGTGGGAGGACAAGCACAACGCTGGACGAGAGCGGCGTTTGCTAATGCACTACCGGAATCGGCACAGTTGCTGTGTACCCGCGGCACACGGCAAAGCCACTATTGCACACGACAAAGGCTTTGCCGTGTGCCGCACACGGCAAAGCGCACACAGCTAACGCCGGCCGGCAAAGCCGACTTTGCCGTGGGCCATTTGTCGAGCTTTGCCGTGTGCGGTAAAGGCCCACGGCAAACATATTTTAAAAAAAATAAAAAAATAGATCGCCACCGGGTCGGCCGCCCAGGCCGCTCTGCGCTGGCCGCCTACTCGCTGGTGAGGCTGCCGGCCGCCGCGTGCCCGAGCTGCAGCACACCTGGCCGCGCCCTCCGCCGGCCGCCTGCCAGGCCTCCAGCCGGCTGCCCGCCTAGCCGCGCCGGTGGCCGCCCCGCCCAGCTGCCACGTGCCCACCTCGCCGCGCCCTCTGGTGGCCGCCTCGCAGTGCCTCCCGGACGCTCCCTCCGCCGTGCCTCCCGCCGGCCGCCTAGCCGCGTCCTCCGCCTCGCAGCGCCGCCCGGCCACGCCTGGCGCCTCGCAGTGCCGGCCGCCTCGCAGTGCCGCCCGGCCGCCTCGCAGCGCCGCCCGCCTCGCAGCGCGTCCCGCCGGCTGCCCCGCCTGCCTTGCAGCGCACCGCCTGCCCGGGAGAGAGAGAGAGCTCGGGAGAGAGACGAGAGAGATGAGAGATAGATGTGTGAGAGATAGAGGTATTTTATTTGGATGGGAGAGTGGGATCCGTGGGAGAGGGTATGGACTAATGGGAGGCCAACATTTTCATGGTATGGATTGATGACATGGCTTGTGAGAGAGAGAGGCGTGTTTTCTCTTTGCTGTTGTATCAAAAATTTGGATAGCTAAACACATTCAAATGAAAAAGTTGTAAACTACAAACTTTTACATCTCTTCGAGACCAACAACATTGATATAGAACATATTTACATCCGAGGTCATTTGAAAATTTTAAAAATTCAAGATTTCGAATTAGATACATTATAAGGATATTTTAAAGTATTAAACAATCTCAAATACAAAAGTTATCAACTACAAAGATTCATAACTTTTAAATATCTACAACTTTCATTTAGAGTGTTTCTTCATCCGAGCTCATTTGAAAATTTCGAATTTGAAATCGCATCTTTCTACTACTACTAGAGAGAAGCCCTATAAGACATGTAAGATTTATGAACAAATTCAATTTAACATTGTTAAATGAAAAACTGCCCACAACAAAAATTGTTCATCTTGATTTGTTATACAACTTTGTAGTTCAAAATATTTTTATTTGAATTCATTTAGAGGTTTAAAATGTGCTTTGAAACACTCTTTACCGTGTGCAAAGAAAAAACACACGACAAACTATGGCTTTGCCGTGTGCCAAAAAAAGGCACACGACAAACCCATGACTTTACCGTGTGCCAAAAAGAAAAGCACACGACAAAAAAGTGGCATAGCTGTGTGCCACTTGTTTGCCGTGTGCCTTTTCTGCGGCACACGGCAAAGCTTGTGTTTGCCGTGTGCCCGATATTTGGCACACGGCAAATGCCCGGGCACACGGCATATAGGGGATTTCCGGTAGTGATGCCATGTCCAGCACACCATCAAGGAAGCCTTAGCAACACCGAATATAGGGCTAGATGGGTATGTCATGTGTCATTTATTTATTCCAACACTTAATTCTAGATAGTCTATAATCAACTTGCTTTTTTTCGCAGTCCGAGAAACATAAAGGCGCTGAGTGCTCACAGTTCATGGGATGGGCTTTGGCCCACGAGGGCAAGGCGTCCAAGGTCACCTACAGTATGGACGAACCCGCCTCGGCATATAGCAACCCCTCCGTCCACACCTGCATCACTGCTTACACAGAGGCAGAAAGCAGGTCCATGGGCCAGAGTGGGATCCGAGCCGCCATGACCTTGATGGAGAGATCATCATGAGGGTGGGAGGAGGCAAGAAGCATGGCCGGTACTATATAGGCGATGACACTCTAGATACGGTCAGTACTCCTACTCTCGCCCAGGTTCGAGCAAGGAGCACGAGCAGTAGCCCAGCCATACGCCCACGGCTATCCGCGGCATAGCTCCAAGTGCAGGAACTTCAGGTTATTTCTGATGTATTCATCGTTCATTCAATTACTACATATGTTTGCTTTGCTTTGTGACATTGCAATGAGAAATTGTAGGCCCAGATGGCGACGCCAGCGGCAGCACACGAGGCGGCGATGGCCGAAGAGAGGAGGATACGAGAGGAGGAGGCAGCGAGAATCTAGGCCAATGTTGACCAGTAGATGTCCCAGATGTACAACTACATTCAAGCTCTTTCCGTTTGTATATACACAACTTTTCAATACTACTTTATAAATAAAAATGACAATAAAAATATGTGAAATTATTACTCGGGAAACTTATTACTTGACTTCTCCGGCCCTCAACTCTGAAATGGACGAGGGTGACCTTTCTCGCTGTACATACCCTTGGCTCTTGAGCACCCAAGGTACAATCATATACGGGGGACGACATCAAACTTGGGCCCCCTTTGGTAGAGCTCCAAAAACAGCTCCAGGAGCTGTTGGAGCTGTTTTTGGTTGAGCTGTACCAAACAGCCGTGGCGATGAATCACTTCTGGGGGCTTAGTTGGGAGAGGTGGAGCTGTTTTACACATGACATAGGTAGAGCTGGTGGAGCTAAAAAAATCAGCTCCTCCACTCCAACTCCAACTCCACCCTCATGTGGAGCTCTACCAAAGGGGCCCCTGTGATGGCAAAGGTGAGCAAAGTGTCGTCTATTCTCTTGATGAGGCTTCAAATTATCACATTTTCACGGATACAAAAAGCAAAGTGTTTCCATGATTATTTTCCCTTCCTTTTGGTGTACGATGAGAAGTTTCCATATTGACCTTTGGTCATGATTGCTATATATACAAAGAGTCCTTGTTGTAGCCGTATTTTCGCTAAGAAACCTATATGTAATCCGAGTCCGAGTCAGACATATATAGCGGTGATATTTGGGACAAGGACCTTGCTTTAGTTCATATATAGGTACACCCTTATCGTCCACGGTCCAACTCACGAATCCATCAATAACGCCTACACGTTCCCAAGGCCTCTCAACCGCCGCCGCCATCGCCGCGCCATTGATCAGCCACGCACCCGCAGCCGTCGCCGGCCGCGCCATTACCGATTCCAGCTAGCCACATGGGTAACCAGACGATCAAGAGGACTTTCGAGGTCCCCGTGTCCGCGAACCCCGACGGGACCCTCCACGTATCTCCCTTCTTCCAGCGGTCTCCGATCTTCTCCGGCGCCGGCGGCTATGCCTGGTCCATCAGCTACTACCCGGAAAGCCTCTACGACAGCGACAGCATCGACCTCTGCCTGCAACTAGAGTCCGATGGCGCCACGGTGACGATATGCTCCAGTGTCGCCCTCATTGACCCCGCGCCGACGGGGAGCCTGCCGCCGCTTGAGCTGGTGGAGGAGTCGCCGCCGTTGGAGCTCGACTACGACGATGAGACCAGCCGAACGGTCACACACTGGGTGCCCTAGAGCACGCTCAGCACGGCCACTGCAGCACAGTATATGACGCTAGACAACAAACTCGTCTTTCAATGGACCATCACCGTCATCTCAGTGACGCCGGCCCCAAAGCCAATGCCGGTGCCGATGCCGATGCCAACGCCGGTGCCCAAGGCCCTAGCAACAGACATGGCGCCGAAGCCGACGTTGAAGCCGATGATCGAGGTCATCCGAACGATTGACGTGGAGCAGACGCCCAAGGTTCTAGCCAAGACAGACATGGCGGCGACGGCAGCGGAAATAACCGAAATAACCCCGGTTAATTCGGTCCTTAGGGTCGGTTAACCGAAAAAACCGAAGGAACCGAGATATATACTGTATGTACTAAAGAGGCCTAACAGAGCATTTAGCCCAAGCCTATACAAACCTTACTATATAACCCTTTCCCATTCCCACCCAACCCTAACCGGCAGCAGCCCCCAACCCATCCACTCCCATCCGGCGGCGCCCTGAGTCCCACACCCGTCTTCTCCCATCCCTCCCCCTCCAACCTGCCGGCGCGCCGGCGCCCTCGGCCCCAGACAATCAGACATGGCGACGGCGCCGGGCACGACGGCACCAAGGCCTATGCGGCGGCGCAGCAACTCGTCCTCGCGCGGCAACGCTCAAGATCCAGGGTGGCGCATTGGTCCTCGGCTCCCGCGTCGTGTGGATCGATCCAGCCTTCGAGGAAGTTGACCCGTAGCCGCTTCCTCAATCATTCATCCAACGTCCAGCACATGCAAGTCGCAAGAAGCCAAGATCCATTTTTATTCGATTCGATCCAAGGCTCTGTGATCTCATTTGTTTCTATTCTTTAATCTTTTTTGCCGTGCTTGCTTGCTTCGGTTGAGATCAGAATGGAAGAGACTTTTCCTTTTTATATTTTAACCAGCGTATATATGTGACTTGTAGTCATTACTCTTGTTTGGTCCTTTTCTTTTGCCTTCATTCATCTGTATAAATATGCTTGATTTTGCAGCCGTGAATTGTTCTTCGGTCAGTTCGGTTGTGACCGAAGACCGAACCGAACAGACCGAAACCGAAGTCCTCGGTCTTCGGTTTTTCTAGGAACCGATCGGATCTGGATTTCAAGTAACCGAAATTTGTAATAGACCGAAGAACCGATCGGTTCGGTTCGGTCTAACCGAACGCCCAGGCTGACTTGCTTTGGTTCATATATAGGTACTTACACCCTTATCGTCCACGGTCCAACTCACGAATCCATCAATAACGCCTCACGTTCCCACACAAGGCCTCCCAACCGCCGCGCCATTGATCAGCCACGCACCCTCAGCCGTCGCCGGCCGCGCGCCATTACCGATTCCAGCTAGCCACGTACATGGGCAACCAGACGACCAAGAGGACTTTCGAGGTCCCCGTGTGCGCGAACCCCGACGGGACCCTCCACATATCTCCCTTCTTCCAGCGGTCTCCGATCTTCTCCGGCGCCGGCGGCTACGCCTGATCCATCAGCTACTACCCGGAAAGCCTCTACGACAGCGACAACATCGACCTCTGCCTGCAACTGGAGTCCGATGGCGCCACGGTGACGATATCCTCCAGCGTCACCCTCATCGACCCCGCGCCCACGGGGAGCCTGCCGCCGCTTGAGCTGGTGGAGGAGTCGCCGCCGTTGGAGCTCGACTACGACGATGAGAGCAGCCGAACGGTCACACACTGGGTGCCCAAGAGCACGCTCAGCACGGCCACCGCAACACAGTATATGACGCTAGACAACAAACTCGTCTTTCAATGGACCATCACCGTCATCTCAGTGACGCCGGCCCCAAAGCCAATGCCGGTGCCGATGCCGATGCCAACGCCGGCGCCGAAGCCGACGTTGAAGCCGATGATCGAGGTCATCCGAACGATTGACGTGGAGCAGACGCCCAAGGTTCTAGCCAAGACAGACATGGCGGCGACGGCAGCGGCGGCGCCCAAGGCCGCAGCGACAGACGTGGAGCCGGCGGTGAAGCCCAAGAACATCCCGGTGGCAGACGTGACATACTCGGTTGATGGCGAGCTTTTCCACGCCCACAAGGTCGTTCTCGCCGCACGGTCACCGGTTTTCATGGCGGAGCAGTCGGCGACGACATCCGGGACAAGCCAAGCACCGGCGACGATCATCGAGGTTGCCGACATGCGGCCTGACGTTTTTGAGGCGCTTCTACATTACATCTACACCGATACTCTGCCCTCCACAAAAGGTGAAGCTGATGATGACGACGATGATGAAAGCCAAATTATGTGTCATCTACTGGTAGCTGCATATAGGTACGATGTGGAGGGGCTGAAGCTACTGTGCGAGGGAAAGCTTTCCGAGATGCTCGACGTTGAGAACGTGGCGGAGATGCTAGGGTTCGCTGAGGATCACTACTGTAGCACGCTCAAAGACGCTTGCGTCGAGTTCATGATGACTTCTTCGGAGAGAATGGAGGAAGTGGTGACTAGCCACGGCTACCAGAAACTCCGCTTGAAACGCCCCTCGATTTTGGTGGATGTGTTCGAGAAGTCACTTATGAAACGCAGAGTGTAGAATGTATTAGGAGTGGTATTTTCTATGGGAGGATTGCATATAAATACTTTAGTCAATTAGTCGTGTAATTTTCTTTATACGCAGGCCTGTTACTTTTTCCTAGCCAACAAATCATATTTAATCTTACATAATAACTTGCTCTGAGTATTTTGTCAAAAAAAAACCTTGCTCTTGGTATACCACGCCTTCAAACCCAACGATGGATCTGATGCACCTTTTTCTAAATAAGGATGAATACACACACACATGTTTTACTCTTTTTAAATAAAATCATAATCTTACAAAATAACTTGCACTGAGTATTTTCTCAAAAAAAGCCTTTGCTCTTGGTATACCACGCGTTAAAACCAAACGGTGGATTTTTTTTTTGGCAAATTACAGAGTACTGACGCGACAAAACTTTGGGATTTCTGAAATCTCCTTAAATGTCTCTATCGACTAACACATAGTTTACCATTAAAGAATAGTTCTAAAATAAATCTAGCTGAGTTAGGCTCCGTTCACTTTGCAGAGAACTTATTGGGATGACCTATTAGTACAACTTCTAAAAAATTACTTCTCTTCGACAATTTTTTATGGAGATATATTCAAACAAATTGAGCAGAAAACTTTCTTAAAGCATAAATACAAATAAGTTTTGCAGAAAACTTATTAAAACACAACACATACAGACAAACAAGTTTTCCAAGAAAACACTAGCACACAAAGTTTTGCGTTGACAGTCAAAACATATTTGTGTCGACGGTTTTAGCATCCGCGAGCAACCTTGTGCCAGCACAAATAGTGATTTGTGTTAGATGGGTATGGACCACCAACACAACTGCATTTGTACCGACGGTGGTCTTAAGAGCCCACGAGCACAAATCAATTTCAATTATTTCAAATTTTAAAATACATAAATAAAATTTAAAAATATTTTCACATTTTACTAGGTGCTCACCTTGATCGCCTACTTCGTGCGTTGCTGCCTTACCATCTCACCTGCAAATCATAGCTAGTCCATGTGATTGATGCTATCCTTTTGACATGACTTTTTAAAATTTTATTTTGTGTTTTTGACATTCTAAATGACCTCAAATTAAAAACTTATCAACTACAAAGTTTCAGATCTCGTCGACTAATACAACTTTGATGTATAGTTTACCTTCATATGAGATTGTTTAAACAAATTCAATATTTTTAAAAAAATTAGATTTCATAAATGGTAGTAAATATTTCATATAGTAAGTGTACTTGAACGACGAAGTTTATTACAAACTTTTATATCTTGTCAAAATCTATTAATTTAATATGGAGTCTACCTCTATCCGATTTCATATGAAGTAATGAAGTAATTATGATTTTTTTATACCACACGTTCAAACCCAACGATGGATCTGATGCACCTTTTTTACAAAAAAAAT
This sequence comes from Echinochloa phyllopogon, assembly GCA_033239725.1. Classification (NCBI taxonomy): domain Eukaryota; kingdom Viridiplantae; phylum Streptophyta; class Magnoliopsida; order Poales; family Poaceae; genus Echinochloa; species Echinochloa phyllopogon. The sequence continues at coordinate 11,180,197 of BTCW01000015.1, read as the reverse complement.
ATGCACACACATTTTTTAGCAAATTTCACAATACAAATAAAGACGCTCACATACTATACACACACCCACCCCTATTAATACACACACACAATCTTATCTATGAGCACCTTCAAAAGACTATGCGGGTTCCCATAGCGGCACGCATTGCACACTTAATAATTTAATAACATGCATGAACATAACTCTGTTACTATAAGCATCTCCAAAAGATTGACCCAACAAATCATCTTTGAATTTGTGAAATCACCTTAAATGTCCGGGCTATCTATGGACACATCATCTATCATTGAGAAATAGTTCTAAAACAAATCCAGAAAAGTGACTCAAATCTATCCAGCATTCCAGCTGAGTTAGGCCCTGTCCACTATGCAGAAAACTTATCGGGGTAACCTTACAACTCACTACAAGAATGAGTCACATCTGCACCGGTTGGAAAGGGCGATTAGCACCGGGTATCCCAACCGGTGCAGATCTTCCGAGGCCCGGTGCTAAAGGGTCCCTTTAACACCGACCCTTTAACACCGGTTCCAGACACAACCCGGTGCTAAAGGGCCTGCCCCGCAGCGCCTTTAGCAGGGCCTTTAGCACCGGTTGCTGTCTGCAACCGGTGCTAAAGGCCCCGAATTTCTTTTTTTTTGCTTTTTTCAGTAGCCATGCATGCACGTCTATATACGTGTATATACGTATATATTCTAATACGTGTATTCTAATGCGTATTCGGCCGACTCTATATTCATATTAGCTGACATTTCATCAAAATAGAAGACATATATATTACAAAAGTAGATATTCATGCATGTCAACTCGAGTTATATATATTTAAACTGTATTTTCTACTTAATTAAGATTGACGACTTGTTGAACTGTCCGGCACGTCCTCTAGTGGCATGTGGAATTCTCCTCGGGGATTGACGACCTCGTCCCAGATCCATCCGACGAGCTGTTCTGCAATTGCGTCAATTCTTTCTAGCTCTAGAGACTCTTCCTTCAGGCTCAACATCTATAATTTACAAATAATTGAAAGATATTTAATCCACCGAGTTGGAGACAATAATTGTGCACTTAATAATAATGGAAATGTGTTTATTATTACGTACCATAATATCGTGTTGTGTAAGCTTTTTATGTCCCCAATTCCACATGTAATCGCAAACATAGTATGCACATAAATTATTTCCCTTCCCCTGTTTGGCACACTGTCGACCAAAAGAAATTAAGTAAAATTCATATAATATATTAGCCGAGGCCTACATGTACAAATTACTTGCTTACCGGAAAGCCAATGTTCTATTTTAGTGTTTCATGTTGAATACCCGGGTGTTCTTGACGAAATTGATTCCAGGCCCTGCGAACAAAAAAATTGAGTTAAGTCATTGCGAGTGTAAGGGGTGAATTTAGTAGGGGAAAATATACATCACCTTGTCATCATGTCCATGATGTTCTGTAGTTTTTCTATTGCAGTGTGCAATGAATCAAAGACGTTCACAACACCCCGGTCAGGACACAATATTATTAGGAACCAGTGGAATCTGTATACATGTATACATTATAATCAGAAATGAAATAGTACACAGACAGTATAAGAAGAAGACTGTGTATGTACTCACTCGATGTTGTACGGGATTAGTATGGAGTCGCAGTAATTTTGTTTCTTAATATACTTGTATAGGTTTCTATATGTTTCCTCAGGATTCATCAATATCATTTCTTCACTTATCCTTCGAGGATCCACGAAACCAACGTCATATATTGAGGATCTCCGACATTTTTGAATCTCCATTATGCATATGTTAAGCAATAAATAAAGCTCGCGTCAGCATAGATTGGAATTATTGTTTTCAAACTGTGAATTATAAGCAACAACAAAGTACTTACAGTGTCCAACAGGTGATCAAATCCACATCCATGGCGTCGCGGTGGTACAACTCATATATATCCTGAAACCTCAGCCAGACCCAATCCTCGTCACCATTGTAGAAATCATGGTCCTTCACGCTTACTTTGATCATGCGCCGTTTATTCCTTCTTGATTCTTCCAAGTACCACTCATGGAATCGGCGCATCTTCGTCTGTAGCTTGCTCTCCATTTCAGGAGGGACCATAGGCTCGCCAAGCCAAAATGGCCACTTTAACGTTGTGTTTACAGGCACCTCTGCTTCCCCCAGGACTTGCGCTCTGGATAGTCCAGTCTCGGCCATTACTCGTTGCACGTTAATCTCGTCCAGAGATGGCAATGGACCCAAGGGCCGCTGAGGTTGCTCGCCGAGCTGAGGAACCTTTTTGGATGGGCCCGCCTCCTTATTTGCAGCCTTCCGCTTCCGGCGAGATTTCAGTAATGAGCGGTCATAGTCTGTTACTATTACTTCCTTCTGTTGACCCTTGCTCAAATTACCGAGGAATGACTTGACGACAGTGGGATCAAGCTTCGGCTCCGGCTCCGGTTTTTTCCTCCACTCGGCCATTTGCCTCTTTGTGTCTGCTTTGACCGAGGCTTCGAGCTCCTCTAGAGTCTTATCACCCGCTCTTTTCTCTGGTGTGGGCTTCTCTCTGGTTTTCCGCGCCTTCTTCCCTGGTGGAGTGGGGGCAGAGGCTTTAGTGCGGCGTCCCCTCTTCGACGGAGGGGGCGGAGACCTCCGCGGCGGAGGAGACGGAGACCTCTTCGGTGGAGGAGACAGGCTTGCATCAGGAGCTCCTAGAGAATCGTCATGATCCGGTGGATCTCTTGGAGACGGTGGAGGTGACGGAGGCTTGTTGGTAGCCGCAGGTGTACCGGGTATGACGACGTCTGCCTTGCTCCATAGAATGATGCAGTGAGAACACTGACCGAGTTTTGTTTCTCCGTCACCTCCGGGGATGTCAAGTTCCAAGTCTTCCCAGTTGGTGACGACTTGCTCTACATCAACAGGTACGTAACCATGTGGAATGTCATTGCAGTGCCATTTTTGCCCTTCTTCCACACGTTTGGTCATACCGTATGCGACCTGAGAATTTAGTAGTCACAAAGAAAGTTAGTAAATGAATGGTATTTACGGTGAAATGTATGCAGTACGAACTAAGGTCGCATACGTACCACCACAGCTAAGTTCTTCTGCCTGACGACAAGCTCGCACGCGGTCCGTTGAGTTATTTCATCCACGGGGTAACGGACCGGTTTGGCGGCCTGTGTGGAAGCGTGACTGCTTTGATATTGTTGTGGAGGGCTAATAAGGGCCGCATCTTGGAGAGCTGCATGCTCTGTGGAACCGGTCCCGCCTGGTGCATGCTCTGTGGAACCGGTCCCGCCTGCGGCTTGTTGGAGAGGTGCATGCTCTGTGGAACCGGTCCCGCCTGTGGCTTGTTGTATCTGCAGTCATGCTACCTTCATCCGTCGCTCTATCTCTGACTCCATTTCTTGGAGCTTTGAGCCCTGGGCGGCAACCGTTTGCTCTAGGTCCCTCACCCTCTGCTCATATTCGGCCTTCTTCCTCGAACGGCTCCTATAGGTGGCGGCGTGCTCTTAGAAACCTTTCTTCCATGAGATGCTTGTGCCTACGCCGCGCGTCCATCCAAGATGCTCCTTGTTCCCTAAGACATAGGTTAGCTCATGTCTGTCTCTATCAGCAACAAATTCTCCCCTGTCAGATGCCCTAAGGATATCGAGGAGACGCTGAGCTAGTTCTCGCAAGTCCTCGGGAAAAACTAAGGAGCCGTCGATTGGGCTTAGGGTGCCTCCATGACCATAGTACCAATGCTTGGTCCTTGTGGGCCAGTCATGTGTCGCTGGAGTGATGCCTCTAGCATATAGATCTTCTTCCATCTTCTCCCATTTAGCGATGCTTGCCTTGTAATGTCCCGAACCCATCTTATGAGAGTACTTCTTATTTGCGGCGTTTCCAGCGTTTCTAGCGCTAGCCGTTGCACCCTCTTCGGAGGTTTTGTACTCAAGGAATGCTTCCCACTCGTCATCAGTGATCTTCTTATACTTCTCAGGATCCGGGGCCTCTCCGTTTTGAGAAAATGCGAGTACAACTTCTTCTTGAAATCCTGAAACAGAACTGCCATCTTCTTCATTGTCCAATCCCTCAGTTCTGCTTCATGAGTGCTAGGCCAGTCGAATATTGCCTTTAATTCCCTCCATAGCATCTCCTTCTCTGTATCGGGGAGCACGTACTCCTCAGTGGGGTCCGTGGACTTCCATTTTCTGATACTAATGGGCACATTGTCCCGTACAGTTACCCTGCACTGAGATACAAATTTCTTGGCCACTTTTGGGGGCTCAACTGGCTCCCCGTCATCCTCCACTCGAGTGATGTGAAACTTGACATCCTTCAGCTTCTTCGTGGTCGATCGTTTTGATTTCTTAGCTCGACTTGTAGAAGCAGAGGCGGCCTACACAAATTACATATATACGAGATGATATAGAGATGGTATACATAATTGACATGTACAGTATAAATTTATGTTATATATATACACACCTGACTAGACGAGGGCTCGTTACCGGCCCCTTCAATAGTGCTGCCCTGGACACGTTCGCCCTGGACATTTCCGGCCCCTTCAACATTTTCGGCCCTCGCAACATTGTCGCCCTGGATATTGTCGTCCCTTCCAATGGCCCTCAACACTTCATCCATGCTCATCGGTTGTGTTACAATATCAAAAAGTTGATTCGTTAAGAACGTGTCGTTGTCCTCTTTCATGGGTGGGACAGGCTCGTTGTTGTCCGCCATCTATAGAACTAAAAATAATTGATAAGCAATATATACAAAGCATAGATATTTTAAATATTTGTAACATATTCGCTAAGGGGTTCGGTGCGCTTAGCGAACGGATTCGCTCGCTAAGGGGTTCGGTGCGCTCAGCGAACGGATTCGCTAAGGGGTTCGGTGCGCTTAGCGAACAGATTCGCTAAGGGGTTCGGTGCGCTTAGCGAACGGATTCGCTAAGGGGTTCGGCCAAGCGCATTTGGTTAGCGAACGCGTTTCCAATATACATTTAAATTTCCAATATACATTTAAATGAAGCATATATACATTTAAATTTCTAATACATATAAAGCATATATATTTCTAATATTTCCAATACAACGCATTTCCAATAAAATAAATTTCTAATATTTTCTAATACGCGTTCGCTAACCAAATATGCATGTCCGAACACGTTCAAAAGCAAATGTGTATGGCCGAACGTGTTCGGCCATGCAACGGGTACCTGCACACACAAACACGTACACACGGCACGAAGGCCGGCTCACAAACATGCTTGCACGGCACGAAGGCCGGCTTCACAGAGGGCTCACCGCGACGGGCGGCGGGCCGACGGCGGCGCGGGGACGAGGGGCGGCGCCGGCGCGGGGACGACGTTAGGCGTGGGGACGAGGGGCGCCGGCGCGGGGACGACGACGGCGGCGGGGACGACGACGGCGGCGCGGCCCGGGACGAGGGCGGCAGCGCGACGTGGGCGTGGGGACGACAGGCGGCGGCGGCGGCGGCGAGCGTCGACGGAGGCGAGGCCGCGGCGACGGGCGACGGCGGCGGCGGCGTGGCCGGGTGCAGGGACGACGATGGGCGGCGGCGTCGGCGCGACCGGGGACGACGCGGGCGACGATAGTGGATGGAGGCGCGGCTGCAGAAAATTTATTAAAACACAACTCATATTGACAACAAGTTTTCCAGGAAAATTTTTCATGGACCTTGGGAAAGTCATCTCGAAAACTTATCAAGAACACATACAACTCACGCAAACAATTTTTTTGGTTCTTCTTCGATTTTTTTTTGAAATAATTTGATGGGTATATGGAGAAAAGAATAAAAAAACTGAGATTGGAACAAAGTTTTCTGTCCATCAGATCCCGATCATCATTATCAGACAGAGACGAGCTATCTCTATTCTCTATCTCTACTCCTAAAAAGCAAATTTGGGAGAAAAGCTTTTCGTGAAGCCTTTCCCCCTCAAAACCGTCGACCCCTCCTCCAACGTTTTCAGCCATCCGATCTGCTGCTCACCTATTTCCCGCCCCATGATTTTTTTTTACCTCCCACAATCCCATCTCCTCCCACGATCTCTCCCACAGTACGCCCCCATCCCCTCTGCTGTGCCCGGCAGCCTGGGCCGCATCCTCCTCCTATCGTGGTTTCGCAGGAGCAGACGGAGCACGAAAGCCCTCGCTCGCGACGGCACTGGATCCCGTGGGGTGCGTGGATCATGGAGCGGAGACCGTCGGGTCCACACGGTGGTCCTGACGAGGGTGGTCCGGCATGCCCAGCCTTTGCTTCCGTGTCGCGCTTGGCTCCCACTCCGTGACGGGCGCTGACTGCACCGTGTGCGTATTTGCCGCCGTCAGGGACTTCACGGTCGTCTACAATGTCACTCGTTGGAGCCACTGCTCGGGCTCCCGGCGCATCGGTTCTTTCCTGGAGTACGCAGATGTCGGTGCCTCATCGGCCCGTGAGGCCGCGTTCCGCGGCAGGCCGCTCAGCCGGCTTCCCGTACTGCCACGACACATCTCGCGGCTGGCTCACCTTGGCCGACGGCGGCCGCTCCCCCACGTGCCTCATGCTCTAGGATTCGGCCTCCGGCGTCGAGGTCCGCCTCCTGTCCCTGGATGACGGGCGTCATCCAGGTCTTCTTCTCCGTCTAACCCGCTCGCCTCGTCGGTGGACTAGATGGCGGTTGTGAGCCAGCGCTACGACAAAAACATGGGAGCGCAAAAGTCTTTCTTTTGCCGGCCTGGGGACGACGCCTGGAGTGCCCGTGCTGGAATTGAGAGGGGGGGGGGGGGGGGGGGGGGGGGGGGGGGGGGGCGTGGTGTCCTGCGCCGGTGACTTGTTTCTCGTCATCCTGCCCAAGGTGAGCAAATACTTCAAGCTGCTAAATGTTTATGCTGTTAGATAGTTGCATCTAGGACAGTACAATGAAAGCATTCAGCATATAACTACTTAAGGTGCCCAAAAGTCATAAATGGCATTCAGCATATCAGCACTTACAACTCTGCGGGAGGATGATGAACGACTTAGGGCATGTACAACAGTTTAGATAGTTGCTGTCTATTTAACACGTATAGACAACTCTAGTGTGATAATAAATATGCACTCTGATTTCTATTGTTTTGCATGGGAGCACGGACCAAAGTAGTAGACGAGATAGTAGACAACAACACTTTCATTCCTCATCAAATGATGGCCACATCGGCTTATTTTTCTTATGTGGTAACAAAAAGATAGCTGTTGTCTATGGGTTGTATATGTCCTTAGTCATTGTTTGTGTGGACTTAGATTGAGGTGGGGATCCGGTGTTTTGTCATTGAACACAATGAAGGCACCGATTTCATATTTTCTGAAGTGGAGACAATTGGCCCATATTCAGTATATCTTGGCTTGAATCAACCCATCACTCTTTTGTCTATTGATGGTGTGCCTGGTGACCAACAACGCAGCATCAAAGCTGCTGCCAGGCCCGGTCTGCCTCACCGCCACCAGCTTCCAGGTGGCCCGTTAGTCTTAGGACACAATTAGTTAGACTAAAAACTAGGTAACTGTGGAAGCATTGGGTCCTAAGACTGAATCTCTGTCTATGTGATTCCTGTGATTCCCACAGCATTGGGTCAATCGTCCGCCTTAACCTTCTCAATTTTTGTGGAGGACTGAATCCTTGGGGCAGACGTGGCACAATGAGAGCGGCAGTTATAGGTTCTTGTTTCTTGACTTTTGTGAATTTATCATGCATGAATTGAAAGCCACCGTAATTAGTTAGCAAAATTTGTGGCAATGTGCAGAGAGAGTTCACTGCACTCTTTCGCGTCGATGGACATTTTTCAGGAAGTTGCCTTCCGTGATGCCTGGCATTAGCCTTTCCGTCGTCATCAGCGGTCCGTCATTACCATTGCCGGCGCACGACAGCCATGGCGATGACAATGCAAGGATACCGAGAATGAGGACAAAGACGGGTGGGAGGATGGTAGGAGGAAGTTTGGAACGGCGGATATGTTCAAGCTTCCTAACCGGATCAACATTGCTCACCTCAGCTGGGCTCAGCTCCTGGGTTGCCGTCATTTGCGCGTTCTGATTGTATTGATATGGTGTGTACCTATCCTTTCCCTTTGAATTGATTTGTACAGGATGATTGCATCAGCCCTGTTTAAGTGAACATTTGTACAGGATGCGGGGCAGCTATGAGTAAGCAATGTGTAGATTCAGTGTAATAGGAGAAGCAGATGATCATTTTTGGATTGTTTTCCTTTCAACAATATAACATTAGCTTTTTTGGTTAAGATTTGAAGAGGCTCAAAAGTGCAACACAAGTGATAGTGTGTTTGGTTGGGCTTCCAAAAGTTCTTTTGCTTCCAGAAAAGCCAAAGCCCAACCAAATAGCAAGGTGAATCTCATATCTTGTTCCACAACAAAAGTAGCTTTCCCGTAGTTTAATTTTCACATCACCTCTCATTTTCTTTTCACAGGCTGCCGAGGATAGTTTTCCCAAAAAATTACCCACCTACCACTATTTATGTGGCGTACGCTTTCCTTTTTCCATTTCCTTCGTCAACATCCATTTCCTCTCGGTACAGAGCAGTGGCGCCTGCACCGATTAGTGTTAGGCGCTTGGCTCCTGGTCGGCGGCGTTGCAGTGTGTGCCCAGCCCTTTGTTGCCGGTGGTGGCTGCTCTCCCTACTCCGGCGTCGGTGTCCCTTCCTCTCCTCCTTGGTCAAACTGAAGCAGCAGGGCAGCCACACGCATCTACACCAGATCCAGTGGCTGGCTTTCCTTGTCGGTGCTAGGTGGGCTCCTCCGGCGGTTCTCGTCTCCGGCCCCTCTTCTCCTTCCTAGCGCACCCGTGTAGGCCAGATCCGCAGCTCAGGTACAAAATCCCCCTTCTTCCTTGCTCATAATCTGCCCCAAATCCTTGATATGGTAAGATGTTCATGGGTTGCTTTCATATCTGTCGGGACGGAAATGGTGATGGAAATTCCTGATTGACCGAACCGAATATCGTTTAAAAATAATGATTTCATTTCTGGTTGTTCTGATTCTACTACAACATGAAGCTTTTTGTTTCTGATTCTTTTCATCTCTAAATTCTAATTCTCTCTCATCCCTTCCTCTCCTTGGTGCAAGCAGAAGCATCAGGGGAGCCGCACACATCTACACTAGATCCGGTGGCTGGGCTTCATTGTTGGTGCTAGGCGGGCTCCTCCGGTCCCCTCTTCTCCTCCCCAACGCACCCCTGCAGGCCAGATCTACAGCTCAGGTACGAAATTCCCCTTCTTCCTTGCTCCTAATCTGCCCCAAATCCTTGATATGATAAGATGTTCATGGGTTGTTTTTATACATGTCGGGATGAAATGGTGATGGAAATTACTGACTGACCAAGTATTGTTTCCGAAAAAATGATTACATTTCCGGCTGTTTTTGATTCTACCAAAACATAAAACTTGCTGTTTTTAATTGTTTTGATCTCTAAATTGTAATTGTTAAATTGAAGAATGTGGACCAACAGAACGAGTGTCATTTCCATTAAAACGATTTTGTTTACGATTTGTTGAGATTGTTTTGATCCCTCATTTTGTTATGTGAATGACAGAACGATCATTGCTAAGTGGCATGCAGTGGACTTTTCTTGGTTGCAATCTAGGAATTATCTTTGTTGAAGAAGACTACTGTGCATACTTCATGAAAAAGTGCCAAGGATTTTTAAGATTTACAACCAATCTTGTCCAATCATATTGCATGATTGTTATTGTGTTGAATTAAATTGATGTATGATAAATCTGGTTGATTAACAAAATTTATGTATGATAAATCTTGTTACTAATAAACTGATGTATGATAAATTCTTGGTTGCATGATTGTTACTGAATTGAATGAAATAGTTCTTTTGCTTGTAAGTAATAAACTGATGTATGAAGTAGTAGTATTTAGTCTTATTTGAACTGTTGTAAATGTATATGGCTAAATGCAGACATAATTATTGACTTAATTATTGTCGATGTGAAGACCTACGCAAGGCACCCATAAATTAAAATTCTGAAAATGCCAGTGGTGCCTTACTCTCTAATTTAGCACTTCTTTCCTTTTCTCCAGGTGCTCCATTTGCAAAGGGAAATGGAGGCCGGGGGATACGCCGAGCCTGTGTCAGCAGCGCCATTTGCCAGGGACTGGTCGGCACTGCCCTTCGACGCCCTCACATCAGTCTTTGCCAAGCTCAGCGCCACTGATGTCCTCATGGGTGCGGGACTTGTTTGCCACTCCTGGCTCGACGCGGCCAAGGTGCCTACTCTGTGGAGGTACCTTGACATGGCAAGCCACAACAACGTTGTCAAAGAGAAGTGCAAGTCTGGAGCTGGGGGTAGAGATATCCTATGCGCCATGGCGAAGGAGGCCGTGGACCGCTCCCGCGGCCAGCTGGAGGTGTTCATCGGAGAAGAATTTGTTGATGATGACCTTGTCAAGTACATAGGGGGCAGGTATGATCTTTAACTATATTTTCTATACCACTCAACAGAATTGTCTTGTAAGCAAAAAAGAAAAAACATCTATTTATTTATTGGGATATAAACCCTACACATACTCAAACACTACATCTTGTTTCTTTTTTGATAGAACATTGATGAACTCCTTTTACTTGCATCATTTATTCGTTGAGATCTTATCCTACACATAACACTATATCTTTAGAAGTAGTTGTGGATGTGATACATGGTTAACTATACCATTACAATTTTACAAACAAGGGTATTTGTTTGTTGGAATAGCAGGATATTGTGAATGGAAAAAAGGATTTCTTCATGTTTTAGTGAACTTCTAACTGGGACTAAACTTGTTTCGAGTCCCATTTCAGAATTTTGTGTTTCAAAAAGTTTCATCACTGTTTTGTATTATCAATGCCACGAATCTTGCTGCAATGAAGCTAGAGAAGGAGGTTAGTTACTAGGGTAGTATGAGTGATGCTGAACCATGACTCCGAGAAATACATGTCTCAAAATGTTTATACACTACAAAGATTAAAATCACAGTTATTGCAAATAACATTTTCATGCCCTTCCTCTAATTAAAAGCATTGAAAGAGAAATTCTTTTGTTTGAAATATATATTCATCATCTTGTTCGAAATATAATGCTTGCATTTAGATTTTGTAATGGTTTGATTCCTTACCCCTATTTGTCTTCCAGCTCGGCATTTATTAGTAGCCCCCACACAACTTTCTCTAAAGATCTTAGTCATTTCACTATACCATCCCAATGGTTTCATGTGTATTCCATGGTGAGAAAGCATACTAGAGATGTGGATGGACCTTATGCTTCCTTGGTTAGTTGGCACAGTGCAATAGACTAAGGTTGCAAGTGGTCCAATGCATGAAAACGGTGCTGGAAAAGAGCTTCTATTGAGAATTATAAGTGGTGCTGTATCCTAGATTATTTTAATACTATTGATATTGTAGCTAGTTAAATTTAAATGAACACCTTGCTTTTGTAGTTTTTAGAGGTCAATTGAACACAAGTATTCTTTTGCAGGGCACCTTCTCTCAAGATCCTTCATCTAACTTCTTGCTCCAATGTCCCCAATGGAGGATTTGTGGAGGCAATAAACGGACTACCTCTGCTTGAGGAGCTCAAGCTTTTGTCATGTGATGGTATAGGTGGTCGTGCAGCTTACATGACTGTTGGCAAAGCATGCCCAAACCTAAAGCGCTTCGAAGTTGGCAAATACCTTACCTCGCCGTACAGCTCTATAATAGAAAGTCTTGAGAACCATTCTGCTTTTGACGATGATGAAGCTCATGGGATTGCATCAATGCATGGGCTACGCTCTTTGAAGATTTCTTACAAACAACTCAGGAAAAAAGGACTGTTTGCTATTCTTGACAACTGCCCTCACCTGGAGTCCCTTGATCTGTATTATTGCTTGAACATTACTTTCGTGAATGATGCCATTCGAGCCAAGTATGTTGGGACCAAGTTGGTGGTGTTTCCAGATTTGGAAGACATATTTTCATCGGCTGCGAGCCATTTCGTGTGACGGCTACGAGTGTTGGCAAAAGCCGTTGGATCGGGATAATATTCGGGTGATGATTTCAGTGTAATGATGGTGGTGCTTATTAGAATAATCCAGCTATGTGTTATATCTAAAACTGCCATGTCATTACTAGGATGGTGTAGAAAGAACTTCTCTAGTGTATTATATTGTACTGCTATTTCCTATTTGGGTCTACATGAGTGAACCAAAACTGTATTAAGTAGATTTGTAGAAACAACTTTATAATATATTGTATGGTATTGTGGTCTCTGGTTTCCTATGTCATTTATGTGAGTGAACAAAAAATGTATACATGTATTTCTAGGCTTGGATATGGAGCCAGCTTTATCTCTAGTTCTCTATGATGATATAATTAACTTTTCTCTGTCCTTTAACCCTCTGTCCTGTCACAAAAAAATCCTAAGTAATGTTCATTTAATACACAAGGTATAATACATTTGGATTAGCCTTATGACTGAATTGAATGCGAAGATAATTTTGACCGCTACCTAGCTGAGCTTTATGATCGAGTGTTAACCTCAAGCAATATGCGTGCACATATGTGATTAGATTAGCTTTTTTTATGAGTGATGCTACTAATGAATTTGAGTATTTGATGCACCCGCAATGTTTTTTATAAAAAGACAACAACTTATTCTATAATTATAGACCGAAAAAGATCCACCAGAATCCCATGTCTCTCAAACCTCCCACCACCCATGGAGAGAGAGAGCACAAGGGCCAGCCGGCAGCCTGTGAGGCTTTTTTCTTTTTTGCAAAGGGTAACATGTGGGGCCAGTCTAATGGGTGGATCCTTCGCCGAATAATGAGATCTCTTCTCTATATACTCCTAAAAAGCGAATTTGGGAGAAATTTTTTTCATGAAACCTTTCCGCCTCAAAACTGCAGTCCTGTCCTCCAACGTTTTTCAGCCATCCGATCTACGGGTCACCTATTCCCCGCCCCATGATTTTTTTTACCACCCACGATCCCCTCTCTTCCCATGATCTCTCCTACCGTACTCCCCCATCCCCTCTGCACAATAGTCATCCGGCAGTCTGGGCCGCATCGTCCTCCTGCCGTGGTTTCGCACACCGGTAGAAAAAGGACATTTTATCTCCTATCTGTAGTCCCAGCTAGGTTTCAAACCGAGACAATAGTTATTTTGTCTCGGTTCGTAGTTTTCTAGATCCAAGGAGGACATTTAGTCCCGGACGGTGGTTTCATCCGGGACTAAAAGGGTGACTTTTTGTCCCGGTTGGTGGCTCCAACCAGGACTAAAGGGTCTATAGTCCCGGGTGAAGGTATTTCAAGGGTTACAATAAAATAGAAAGCATCTCACCTTCCATCACATGTACTGCGTAGGTGGAGTAAGTAGGTGGCTGTGTGTGACACCATGTAAAAGGTTGTGGGTTCAAATCCCATTGGATGCAAATATTTTTTGACGTTAGAGACTTTTAGTCCCGGGCGCCACGCTCAGGACTAAAGGTGGTTGAGGACCAGAACTAAAGCCCGGTTCTCTACTGGTAGGAGCAAACGGGGCACGGACGCCCTGGCTCGCGGCGACACTGGATCCTGCAGGGTGTGTGGATCATGGAGCGGAGTCCGTCGGGTCCACACGGTGGTCCTAACAAGGGTGGTTAGGCGTGCCTGGCCCTCGCACGGGCCTTTGCTTCCCTGTCGCGCTTGGCTCCCACTCCGTGACGGGCGCTGTCTGCGCCGCGTGCCTATTCACCGCCGTCAGGGATGTCATGGTCGTCTGCGACGCCACTCATCGGATGTCACACCCCAAAATTTATGTTTTGGATTGTGAATAGAAAACACTAAGAAAATATATGATTTTATTATTTTTCTAAAATTGCCAACATTTAATTCATTATCAATTGGGATAGAGAAAATACTTTTTAATTCTTAAATCAATTTGCGTGGATTGTTGCATTCATACTGTCTTGCATTGTGTTTTGTCTAAAAAACGAATTTAATTTTAAAATATGATTAGATTTCAATTTAGTCCCGTCTAATTTCAAAATCCTTATCAAACTCTTATTTCAATGTCAAGCCAAATCTTTATTCAACCCAATATTTATCCATCTCATTTGCTATAATTTTCCATCCCATTCCTTTTTCTTCCTTTTATTCTATTTGACCCTTATTTAATCTCTTTCATGCATGCCAGAGCTAGCAAACAAGTTATCTCCTTTACGTGAGGAAACCAATAGCAATCCTACCCAAGCTAGGCATTAATCTCTTCACGAGAATAAATAAATCATGCACCATGCATCACTACTAATCTATCATATCCTATCATTAGCAGCATGCAAAGCCAAGTCAACCGGCCAACATGTACGTATCTGTTTTTTCTTCAACTACTTGACGTATCGCTCCATTTTCCTGGCAGTCAGACAGGCGGCCGCTAGTGCTGCACGCCGGTGCATCATCTTCCATGAGCTAGCACTCTTCCCCACTATATGCAAAAACGGAACATCCACTCATATTCCTCTTTCAATTTCCACAACCAGAGTCATGAACGGCAGCCTAGTGGCATTAACACAAAGCACCACCATCATCTGGATAACTTCTGCGGTTCTGCCTGACCTCTCATCAGCTTTCCGCTCATACATAAAATGCGGCCAGTTCATCCCGTCGCCCACATCTTGCTCTCTGAAAGTTTGTCAAACTCCAACACTGCACTGCCAAGGCAGAGTTCACGGCTGTCCTCTACGAACATGCAAGGGAGCAGCTCTCGCCGCCATCACTTCTCTGGTGAGATTATTATCAGGCAGGTATTTTACAAGAATTGAGTCCTATAGCTTTCTTTCTGATCGCTTTCTTCTATCGTTTTACTGGTACCTGTGCGCTGATCGTTGGAACATGAAGACCTTGCCGCTACGTACTGCAAGGATCAAACCAGCCGTCGTCACAGATCGCTCTATGAACATCGTCATCTACCTCTCGGCGTTGTTGCCGTGGTGGAGTGTCGCCATTTCTGTACCAAATCTCCACTCCTTCGCTTCAGTGCCTCGTCGATCAATCCATTCAGAGCCGGTCGCCGAACCAAGGTGATCGAAATTTCCACACGTTGCTTTTTTTATATTGGATATTGTTGACGCTTTTTTGGTCAACACACACGAGCGCCGGATCGCGCAACACCAGAAACTTCACACTTGCCGCAGCCTCAGCCCAAACCGGTCAGACCGGTTTAGGGATCCGGTCAAACCGGATTTGCTAGGGCTTCGGGAAGAAACCTAGAATCACCACCTCGGGAGGGACCCCGTCGGAGATGGCGCGTTTAGGGTTGCTCTGAGATCGGTCGAGACAAACAAGGAAAGCAAAGGGATTGGAAAAGCTAGAGTTTGAAGATAAAAGTAGAAAATAGTATTTGATCGATTGGATGATATGTCTCAATCGGCCACGGCCCTTTATATTTATAGGGTGGGGAGGTCTTGCCCCGCAAGGAATCCTTTTACAATTTGGAAAACGATCAGTACTCCTAATTCTACTCCAACTCGGAGTAAACCGGTCAGACCGGATAGAGAAACCGGCCAGACCGGTTTCGGCCATTGCCAGATCGGCTACAGCGAAACCGGTCTGACCGCTTTCCAGAACCGGTCTGACCGGTTGCCCTCGACCTGATAGGCAACTTCCAATTTTGGGTGCGAACATATGCCCCCCTGTTTTCTAGTAAATTTTATGCACTAGAAAATATGCTAAGGTCGATGTCACAGAATTCACCGGCCATTTTATCCTAAGGGCGATTTTCAACCATAAATCGGCCATATCCTATCAAGCACTTTGCCAAACACTTGGATAAAATTTCTTCAAGTATCTCCCATTGAGAGCTCTAGGCAGCTGCTGTCCTTGCAAGGTCTCTACCATATAGGAATTTCCTAAACAAACCTTCACAATCTTGAAAGGACCTTCCCAACTTGGAGACCACTTGCCAAACTTGTTCCTTTTCAATCCAATGGGCAAAATCGTTTTCCAAACCAAATCACCTACCTGAAAAGATTTGAATTTCACTTTCTTGTTGTATGCTCTCGCCACTCGCCTCTTATCTTTTTCAATCTCTTCTAAAGCTTCCAAACGCTTGTCGGTCACTTCATCAATATTATCCATCATCAAAGCATAGTATGTATCAACATCAAGATTATTTTGCTTTGCAAGTCTATATGCGCCAAGATTCACCTCTACAGGCAAAACGGCCTCTTGACCATACACAAGCTCAAACGGAGTAACTTTAGTAGTACCATGTTTAGAAATACGATGAGCCCATAAAGCTTCAGATAATACCTCATGCCATCTTTTAGGATGATCTTCTACCTTCTTCTTGATGAGCTTTATCAAGGTCTTGTTGCTAGATTCAGCTTGACCATTGGCTTGAGCATAATATGGAGATGAATTGAGAAGTTTAATACCATAGGAAATAACAAATTCACGCACCTCTTTGGATATGAATGAAGTCCCTTGATCCGTAGTCAAAGTTTGTGAAATACCAAACCTATGTATAATATGTTCTCTAATAAACTCAATCACCTCTCTATGTGTCATATTCTTTAAAGGAACTGCTTCCGTCCATTTGGTAAAATAATCAGTTGCCACAATCACAAAACAATGACCCTTCGACGAAGGAGGATTAATCTTGCCAACAAAATCTAAACTCCATCCTCGGAAAGGCCAAGGCTTAATAATCGGATGCATCAATGCCGCAGGTATCAACTGAATATCCCCATGTTTCTGACACTCCTCACATCCTTTGTAGTATTTAAAACAATCGGCTATCATATTGGGCCAATAGAAACAAGCTCGCCTAAGGAGCCACTTCATCTTGGGGGCCGATTGATCAGTACCACAAATTCCTTCATGAACCTCTGCCATAGCCAACCTAGCTTGGTCAGGACCCAAACATTTTAGAAGCAAACCATCAATAGTCCGACGATATAATTCACCACCATCTAGAATAAATTTAAGAGCCCATCGTCGGATTTTTCTATCAACTGAATTGCTAGGATTTTGCAAATAACCCACTAAAGGCTTCCTCCAATCATCCACTTCGTCTCTATTAGAAACAACGGCCGAAGTAGACTCGGTCTCGGGATACCGGTCAGACCGGTTTTCCGAAGCGGTCAGACCGGTAAAACCGGTCAGACCGGTCTGAGGAAGCGGTGCGACCGGTTCCTCCAGAACAGAACACTCGACTTCTAAAAACATCGGTCTTCGTTCTTGAAAATTTCTTTTCTGAACATTATAACCAGATGCTTGCTGAGCCAGAGCATTCGCCTTTGGATTTCTTTCTCGTGGTACATGACGAATTACGAACTCAGTTAAGCAAGATATAATATCGAAGCATCTATCAAGATAGGCATTCAAAAATCCATCTAAGCATTGACATACCTTAGAAACTTGCTGTACCACCAGTAAAGAATCACCATAAGCTTCTACATGCTTTACTCCCATGTCATGCAAAATTTCCAATCCGAATAGAAGAGCCTCATACTCGACTTGGTTATTAGTACATTCATGATCTAATCGGTTAAGTGCTTCAAAAACAGCCCCATGTGGAGAAGTAATAACAATTCTAATACCACAACCACTTTTGCAAACCGATCCATCAAAATGCAATTTCCATGGAGTAAAAGTAACATAACCGACACTTAAATCAAGTTGCTTAACTACTCTATGTTCAACAATAAAGTCGGCTACTATTTGACCTTTCATTGAAGTTAATGGCTCACAATGCAAATCATATTCAACTAAAGCGTAAGCCCATTTGCCGACTCTATACTCCAAATTGGTTTGTGCAACATGTATTTGATTATGTCGGTTTGACATGCTACTACACAAGTACTTGGCAAGAGATAATGCCTCAACTTGGTACAAGTATGATATAATGATAAACATAGTTTTTCAATAAAGGTGTACCTTGTTTCGGCATCCAATAATCTTCTACTCTTATATGCAACCACATGTTCCTTTCCTTCGGTTTCTTGAGTCAAAACACCTCCAATGACATCTTTCTCAGCCGCCACATACAACATGAATGGAACCCCACTCTTGGGCGCTTGAAGGACGGGTGGCGAAGATAAATATTGCTTGATCTCATCAAATGCCTCTTGTTGTTTTGCCCCCCAAGTGAAATCAATGTCATTCTTCAACCGAAGTAAAGGAGTAAAGGCATTCACCTTCCCGGACAAATTACAAATGAATCTTCTCAAGTAATTTACTTTGCCCAAAAACTTTTGCAAATCTTTCTTGCAAGTAGGAGCCTTTATATTGTTAATAGCTTCAATCTTTGTAGGATCTATCTCTATGACCTTTTCATGCACAATAAATCCTGAGAACTTTCTAGCCGATACACCAAAAGCACATTTGAGTGGATTCATCTTCAATTTATACCGACGCATTCTTTTAAATGCAAGCCTTAAATCAGCCAAATGAGAATCTACTCCAGCCGATTTGACAACAATATCATCGATATAAACCTCTACTATAATGCCAAGCAAGTCATGAAAAATCAAATTCATAGCCCTCTGATATGTGGCACCAACATTCTTCAAACCAAAAGTCATCACTACCCATTCAAATAGACCAACAAAACCCGGACATAGAAAGGCCGTTTTGGCTATATCCTCTTCGGCCATAAATATTTGATTATAACCAGCATTACCATCAAGAAAGCTAAGAATTCTATGTCCAGATGCAGCATTAATAAGAAAATCGGCTATAGGCATAGGATATTCATCTTTAGGAGTAGCTCTATTGAGATCTCTAAAATCAATGCAAACACGAAGCTTTTTTGTTCCTTTCTTTTCAACAGGCACAATATTAGAGATCCAATTAGCATATCGACAAGGCCTAATAAATTTAGCATCTAGCAACCGATTGATTTCTTCTTTCACTCGGTCATAAATATCAGGATTAAAGTTTCTGCGAGATTGTTTAAAAGGCCTAAAACCAGGTTTAATGGGTAAACGATGTTCAACTAAATCACGACTTAAACCAGGCATTTCATTGTAGCTCCATGCAAAACAATCAACATACTCCTTTAATAACTTTATTAACTCGGATTTAAACAAAGGATCAAGATTCTTGTTTACAAATGTCGGCCTAAGTACAGTGCCATCACCAATATCTACCTCCTCTAAAGGATCAGCCGACGTAAACCCTTGTCCTAACTTGCTCAAATCATCAAAATCTTCAATGGCCTCACACATATCGTTCTGATGCGCCCGATAGTGCTCACGCCTCTGCTGTAACCACTCTAGATTCGGATCCATCAAATCATAAGAGATGGTATAGCCAGATCTCCGATCGGCTTCATAACAGCAGTAGCAAAGCCATCCTTGGTGCAACCAATGATCTCACAATCAGATAAATCTAAACTAGATAAGCACTTAAGATTCTCATGACCATCCATAGTAGAGCTATCGGCCACTACAACACAAGCCGACGTATCTCCATGAACGACCTCTACTTCATCATCTATCCATTGAATTAAAAATTGATGCAAAGTAGAAGGCACACACTGGTTTGCATGAATCCAATCACGACCAAGGATTAAACTGTAGTTACCTCGTGTCTCAGCGACGAAGAACGCAGTAGCCAAAGTCTTGCTTCCAATAGTAAGCTCCATAGAAGCAACTCCCTTGGCGCCCATAGGTTCACCTCCTCCAACGCCGCTGACGGTCATGTTGGTCTTGATCAATTCCTCATCTGAACCTCCCAGCTTCTTGAACAGAGAATACGGCATCAAATTAACTATCGCCCCTCCATCCACTAGCATGCGAGAGATAGGCTTTCCATTGATATGACCCTTCATGTACAAAGCCTTCAGATGACTTTCAGTAGCTTTAGGCTTCTGGAAAATAGCTTCCTTTGGCCCAAAATCAAGATGAGCGATGTCTTCCTCTGATAACACATAACCATCCATAGACATATGAATTACATTAAGCTCAAGATCCATGCGCTCAGGAGAAGAACCATAATCAACAAGCTCTTCATCGTCCTCTGGAGCAGATACCGATGATAACTTGCTATCACGAACCATAGGAGTGGGAGAAGAAAAACCAGGCGGCGCATCGGGCAAAGCGGTCTGACCGCTTTCGGCAACCGGTCTGACCGGTTCAACCGGTCTGACCGACTCTCCAACCGGTCTGACCGGTTCTGTCTGGGAGCTGGTCTTGGCTCTCCACTCTTTCCCTTGTGGAATCATAGGCCTGTACTTGTTGAATGCCTCGTCTCTCTGCTTCTCTAGCTCTTTCTCCTTAATCTCCCGAAACCTCAAGCGCTGAAGCTTCCTCCTTTGAGTATGAGATAAACCGGGAGGACACCATCTTGGCAAAAAGTACTTGGAATTAGAACTACTTCCACTGGCCTCATGATCATTAGCAGAAACAGATCCCTTCTGAATAGGTGTCTCAACCTTATTGTCTATGACAATCGGTCCTTTGCCACCGTCTCCAAGGGGAATGTTCATCAACCCAATCTGAATAACATCTTGATTTGTAGTCCTCTCTGGGCCAATATCTATATTATGCACCTCCTCCCTCTGCTTTGGCTTGTAAACTTGCTTCATAGAAGATGCTGCCGATTTCCCAGGGAAACCGGTCTGACCGGTTTGTGAAACCGGTCTGACCGGTTGGGTCTGGCGACCCTGACCAGATTGGCGAAGTGCCAAACGGTCCTGTCCAGGCCTTGAGATTCTACCCAATACTGGCCTTCGCGGTCCTCCCCATCCATGTTGGAAAGGCTGCTGATACGGCACCCACATCACTCCATTATTATCATAAATTGGACGAGGTGTATATGAACTTGATGCCTCCCATCGCGGAGCAAAATTCCTCTTTGGCTGAGAACATTCTTCTTGGCGTCGAGGCAATCTCATTCTCTTTTTTACTGGCCGATCACTTGTAACGGCCTTTTGCTTGGAGTACTTGTCAAATAACATATCAAAGGTGACCTTTGGCCTAAGAGTACTCCCCTGATTCTTTGCAATATTGAGCTTCCAGTTTCCAATCTCCGGACGACTTGGTTTAATCATCTTCGGACGACCCTGGGGAAAACCGGTCTGACCGCTTTCCCCAACCGGTCTGACCGGTTTGGCCTGCACAGGCTCAAACGGTCTCTGCTCGGCGGGAACGGACGACCCTTGACCCCATGTCTAGAGGCTCTCACAGTAACCTTGAATGTCTCCCTGCCATCTGGAGTTGTCTCACATACAACTTCTCGAGTCAACTCTTTTCCCCTCAAATCAGGTTTTACTTCACCAATCACAACATTCTTCCCTTTGGTTGCTTCGGCTTGATGCGGCCGAACCAAGACCTTAGGCTGCTGTAAATCCATAGTATTGGCAGGGAAAGGAGTTTTGTCCACTTGCATCTCATGAAATGTCAAACGACCTTCATTTATGGCCGATTGAACCTGTCGACGAAACACATTGCAATCATTAGTGGCATGAGAATAAGTATTGTGAAATTTACAATATGCACGCCTTTTCAATTCATCAAGTGGAGGCAGTTTATGAGATAATTTAATATTTCCAAACTTAAGCAATTCATCAAAGATACGATCGCACTTGGAAACATCAAATGTAAACTTAACTTCTTCTTGCCGACCTTTGCTAGCCGGCTTAAGTGATGTACAAGAATAAGTTTTTTCTTTAGAGGGCCATACAAATTCAGCAGCAAGTACTTCTTTATCACTATCACTTGAATTATCTGACTCATAATCAATCATATGAACATTGGAACGACGTGATCTAGAAGTATCTCTATCTTTTTCCTTATTTATCCGGTTTTCAACAACTAAAGCTCTAATTTGAACTTGTGCAACCGAAAGAAAATCAGAACCCTCTATTCTATCTCTTATGGATGACCTTAAACCCTTTAGGCAAATATCGGCAAGGTCCGTATCAGTAATTGACAAATTGAAACAACGGTTCTTAGTTTCTTTAAATCTCTTAATGTAAGCAGAAACAGTTTCATCTCTACTTTGCCTAACCGATGTCAAATCTGTCAATTTCAATTGCAAACTCCCGCTATAAAAGTGATCATGAAATTTACGCTCTAACATATCCCAAGATATAATAGAACCAGGAGCAAGCGAAGAAAACCAAGCAAAAGCGGTGCCAGTCAATGATAAAGAAAATAAACGCACTTTGAGAGCATTATACGCACCTGCTTCCCCTAGCTGAGCTATATATTGACTAATATGTTCCCACGTGGTTCGGTCATCATCTCCACTAAATTTAATCAAATCAGGCATACGCCAACCACGTGGAAGAGGAAAATTATCAAACTCAGCATCATATGGTTTTTGATACAAATTTGTGTTACCAATATCAACACCAAGTTTAGTTTTTACCACATTAGCCAAATCTTCTCTAAATTTGTTAAACTCAGCCCAGTTTGGATTATTTAACTGCTGTGGTTGCACATTTTCCAAATTCATCTTATTTAAGTAGGGAGCAATTTTAGCTTGAACTAGCCTATAACTTTCAAACACATCATCAGGTATAATGTTTCTTTGAGCAGATGTATTAACTGTTGTACTGTACTGCGGCCTAGCAGTACCCAAGGCATTAGTATGAGCATACATCATCGAATCAGGCACAACAGAAAGCGGAAAAGGTTGCTCATGCACTAATTCAAGCGCGCTGGTCAAACCGGTCTGACCGATTCCCTGATCCGGTCTGACCGGTTTAGCCATGTTTGGCCCGGTCGGTTGGAACGGCAGGGACTGACCAACGGCAAACTCAGGTGGCATACCATACATATATTTTTAATTATTAGCATTAGGTATAGGTGACAAGCTAGGAAAAACTACCCCACTAGCATTAATTTTAGTAGCGCTACTATTAGTTTCATTATTATTAAGGCAAGCAACAGTCCTATCACTTTCAATATCCTCTAATCTTTCTAAACGAGCAATATATGAGGCAAGCAATTCATCACTTTCTACACTATTTTTAGGAACTGTAGTAGAAGGAGTTTTTTGTGATTTACTTACAGTGGGTATTACCTCAACTTGATTGTCGTTTAACTTGATCACCGGTAGCTCAAATTCTTTCAATCTTGCCACCTTGCCATGACGATCTTTCTTGACGCCAGCCAAAAATTGTGTCTTCATGTAATCTTGTAGCGCTTCAAATTTCCTCTGCTCCTCTTGAGTGAGATCTTCCAGCGTAGCTGTGATGATGTTCTCCATATCAAGTTCACATCGAGATCCCATCTTGCCTGGAGTTTAGATTGAACGGTCTTTGAAAACCAGATCTTCTATATTCCCCAGCGGAGTCGCCAAAAGTATGTTGACGCTTTTCTGGTCAACACACACGAGCGCCGGATCGCGCAACACCAGAAACTTCACACTTGCCGCAGCCTCAGCCCAAACCGGTCAGACCGGTTTAGGGATCCGGTCAAACCGGATTTGCTAGGGCTTCGGGAAGAAACCTAGAATCACCACATCGGGAGGGACCCCGTCGGAGATGGCGCGTCTAGGGTTGCTCTGAGATCAGTCAGGCCACTCAGAACCTCCTTGAACGCCGTCGAGACAAACAAGGAAAGCAAAGGGATTGGAAAAGCTAGGGTTTGAAGATAAAAGTAGAAAATAGTATTTGATCGATTGGATGATAGGTCTCAATCGGCCACGGCCCTTTATATTTATAGGGTGGGGAGGTCTTGCCCCGCAAGGAATCCTTTTACAATTTGGAAAACGATCAGTACTCCTAATTCTACTCCAACTCGGAGTAAACCGGTCAGACCGGATAGAGAAACCGGTCAGACCGGTTTTGGCCATTGCCAGATCGGCTACAGCGAAACCGGTCTGACCGCTTTCCAGAACCGGTCTGACCGGTTGCCCTCGACCTGATAGGCAACTGCCAGTTTTGGGTGCGAACAGATATAATCCGGCCTCTATATCCACATATGGATATATATAGCCAAAAATTGCAGGAGTTCTTAGACTCGATACCACAAAATCGAGGACCATAAAAGACAAGAAAAAGCTAAAGGATTAAAAAAAGCTAAAAAAACTAAGTTTCGCTACTTCTTCGGAGCCTTGCTTCGTCTTCTTCCAAACTATACTTCTTAACATTGCTAGTCTACTGAGAAACTTTGATGTCAGAATGTACTACATAAAATGGTCATCAGCTGCTTGATGGTCTCCGTCGTGTAGCTATTGCACTTAGTCGATCGTGTCCACAACTTCAAGTAACCTGCTGTCAAATCTGCCAGCTAGACTAATTATCGTCAATCCCAAGAATCCAAAGCTAGAACGTTTACCGTGAATCCCAACAATCCAAGGCGACGCCTCCAAGAAGAAAACAGTCACACATCGCGAGCTAGTTCTTTGGTTTTCTCCCGAATACAATGGATGTGAAGTCCTTGTAATGACGCCTTCAACAAGTAAATGATGCAACAGCACCACCGTCACCGGCAACAATCAACGATCGAGCCGGGTTTTCACCCGTGGACCTGCACAGGCGGTTAAAAGGGAACATGAACAAACATGGCCATGGCTAGCACCTCTACCCCACCAGCCACGTGTTCTCTGGTGTCGGTCGTCACCGCCGGCACAACGGGCCAAACACCGCGCGCTACGCCGTCGGCCCCGTGGACCATGCCATAACTGCCGACAAGCGGGCGCACGCACGGCCTTCGTGGCCTCATGCACGGTCGCCGCGTGCCGAGACCCGGACGCTGGTCACGTGTTGCCGTCGGCTGCCGTGCGCCGAGCCCCAAGGTCGCGTGCTGCCGTCGTTCGCCACGCGCCGAGCCCTGGTCGCCGGGGGCACTGCCGCCGGTCGTGTCACCGCCGGGCGCCGCCGTTCCCTCGCATGGCCACCGCCGCTGTCCAGATCCGAGCTTCTGCCCCCGATCCGCCGATTTGGCCTCGCCGCCGCTCTCACAGCTACCACCCCGGCTTCTAGTGGCCAGCTCCGACGGCGGCAAGGCTGGAGAGAGGAGACAAGGGGGTGATGGCGCTAACCCTAGCGCCCGCTCGAGGAAGGAGAGGAGTCGGGGAGAGGAGCGGGTCACACGTTGTGTATATAGTGTGTTTTATGTCTTCGCACCCTTGCATGCTGCTGCTTATTGACAAGCCTGTTGGATAATCCTGGCTCGACTTAGCTAGAATAAAGGAGCTCAAGACTTAGTATGTTTCAGTGCATCATGTACAGCCAGTTGCGCATGTGTTCATGCAACGGCTTTCCTTTGTTTTCATCAGGGCCCTAGGTGTAGGACAGGTGGAGATCAGGTCTTCAGTCGTGGGATGGCACAACTAGAAAGGAGGCATGAGACCCGCTGTGTCGTGGAGATGTGGAGCCACCCATGGCTTTGTAATTGGTAGTATAAATTCCGTTAAATTAATGAAAATGACAGTTGTTGCTGCGGGCAAAACTCTGTGTGTTTTCCTCGTGTGCTCGCGTGTGTGCGTGTGTTCCCAGGGTTCTTCTTCCGCTGCGGCAATGGGCGTCGGGAGTTGAAGATTACACATAGTATCAGAGCAGTTACGACTGTTGGTGATATGCCCAAGAGCCCATCATCACAATACGGTTTAAAGGCCCAAGAGGATATTGATCCAAGAGGGATTAGGGTTACTGATGGGCCTTTGAGATAGAAGCCCATTAGTACGGCCTATATATACGAGGGAGGGGCTAGGGATGCAAGATGACCTAATAGCCGCGCCCACCCTAACTGCCTCCTCCTCCTCTCTCTCGGCCGCCGCCCTTGCCGTGTGTGCGGTGCTAGCACACCGACGCCCGACGTTCCATCCCCGTACGTGTGGACTCCATGGAGGCGCTGCTGCGACTGCTACGGTGATCGGCTGCTAGGATCAAGGACGAGGAGCTCGGTTCGTGCGACGTGATCGACTACTTCCTCTACATCGACGCATGACTTCTTCCGCTGCGATGCGCGTCTAGTGGTAACGATCTATGATCTTCTACTCGCAAGTATCTTGGGTGTATGCGGTAGTGATGCTAGTGTAGCCTACCTGTTTCCCTACAACGACACCCAAGAGCAGATGGCATCGCTAGCCGACCTCAGTGGGAGGTCGAGGACGCCGGCAGGGAGCCGGCGACAATCGCCATCACCACCACAGCGGCGCCCACGCTCGCAGTACCGTGATGGCATGCTTGTCATTGAGCGTACGGTGGAGTGTCGCATCAAGGATGGCCGGCACTCACCAAGACGAACTATGGCACATGGTCAGTGATGATGCGCATCATGCTCAAGGCACGACATCTTCGGGACGCCTTCAACTACGATGAAGTGGAGGAGCATGAAGACCAGATGGCGCTGGAGGCCATCTGCAAGGTGGTCGCCGTAGAGATGATGGAGACCATGGTGAACAAGCCCAGCGCGAAGGCAGCCTGGGACGACCTCAAGATGGCCAAACTTGGCGTCGAGAGGGTGCGCCGGGCCAAGGTGCACACGCTGCATAGGGATTTCGACCCCCTGACATTTAAGGACGATGATGAGATGAATGACTTCCATGTGCGCATCAACGGGGTGGTGCAGCAGTTGAAGACGCTCGGTGATGAGATCGACGACTAGATAGTCGTCCACAAGTTCCTCCAGGCCCTGCCGCCGTGGTTCCAAAAAGCAGCGGAGGACCGGTATGAGCTCACCGGCAATGGCGCCGGCGTGGCGCAGCTCAACCTCATGGAGGAGGAATTGGTAGAGAGGGTGTGCAAGCGCCTCCAAATCAACACCGACAAGGGGTAACCATCGGGAGGATAGTGCTCCTCAGGAGGAGGACGTGGCTGTGGCGGAGGCCGCGACAAGCCCGGCCGTGGTGGTGGCCGAAAGAAGGGAGGCGAAGGCTCGCGAGATTGGAGGAACGATGGTGACGGGCGCGGCGGGAACGGCGACGTCGCGCGCGACGAGTGCCGCTACTATGGAAAACGGGGACCTTGGGCCCGTGAGTGCCCAAAGTGAAAGAGCGACGCCAAAGCCCACGCGGCCGAGGCAGAAGAGGAGCAGGAGCCCACCCTGCTGGTTGCTGCTGCAGTAGCCTAGGTGGATTCTATCCCCTCCTCTCCGGCCACAGCGGGGGACGCCGTCCACCTCAATGAAGACAACCTATTCGTTTAGTTCGGGGAGAGGAGCGACAACAACACCACACGCTGGATCCTGGAGCTTAACACAGGCATCCTCTGCACCGTCCGGTTCGGCTACGGTCCACCGTTGGAATCAAGGGCCACGGCATGGTGATCTTCAGGTGGAGGACGGAGTAGCATCAGCGGCTCACTGGTGTGTACAACATTCCCTTGCTGACGGTGAATATCGGTAGCTGGAGCAGCTGGAGGAAGAGGGATTTAACATCCTGCTAGAGAATGGGGCACTGAAGATCTAGGATCAGCGACGATGACTCGTGGCAGTGATTCCCCGTCGAGCGAGCCAGTTCTACATCCTCAGCCTCACTGTCGACAACCCAGTGTGCCTGGTGGCACACACCGAGGAGGCGTCGTTGCAGTCACATGCCACCTTGGCTTTGAGGGGCTGAAGAATCTGTCAAGGGAGGAGATGGCGCGTCGACTTCTGAAGATCACATGGGTTGTATGTAATGGAAGAGTTGGACCCGATGTGTAACGGGGGAGATTGTTAGGTTTAGTCCCACATCGGAAATTAAAGGTGGGGGAGCACAACATATAAGGCGGGGGCAACCCTCACCTAACATACTAGTATTTTTGGGTTGAGTTAGGCCTGGACCTTAGTTAGTTGTGGCTTCGGTGGACCTGTGCTTGGTGGGGCGCCAGCCCATGGGTATAGCGGGCTGGGCTGGATTCCGCTGCGCACTCTAACATACATCCACTTTTTTAATCCAAGGTCAACATGCTCCAAAATAATCATGTATATTTTGCAAAGAATCATGTCAATCACAAATCACAATGGCCATATCTTGTTATCTACATACAAGTTCCCAAATATAGAGAGCTAAAGAAAGCTATCTGCTCATGTCTTCTGGAGATTAGGAAGTTTTTCAGTTAGCTTCTGCATATGCATGGGTGAAAGTTGTATTCGGAGTATCAATTTCATTCAATAAGATCCCCCTCACTTGTTTCATTGTTGCATGCCGTGGTAGCTGCTGCAGATGTCGTTCAGCACCTTCATTTCCCTGGCCCAAGATGAATGACACTGCATTGTTT
Source organism: Echinochloa phyllopogon (assembly GCA_033239725.1). Classification (NCBI taxonomy): domain Eukaryota; kingdom Viridiplantae; phylum Streptophyta; class Magnoliopsida; order Poales; family Poaceae; genus Echinochloa; species Echinochloa phyllopogon. Next base: position 11,152,066 of record BTCW01000015.1, on the reverse strand, counting down.
TTCTACCCTCATTCCTGTTCTTGTCCTCTGAACTATCATCGGAGTAACCATAGTCTATGTTTAGAAGTACTGTTGGGATCTGCATACCTCCAACCAGTAATTCTTTGTTTTCCATGTCTAGATCAATATTCTCCCTCAGGGTTGTCGCATCCAGCCCAGTATGTGTAGAACCCAGCTTCAAGTGCACCCTCACCTACTCATGAACGGAAATTGTTCATCTGAGGAGGTATCTTGGTAAAGAACACCTCCACAAAGTTTTCTGCAATTCGCTTTCGGTAGGGATTGTCTTTTCATCGTAACGGCGGTATCTGAACTTCTCATATGTTGTCCGTAAGATATGCATTTAGTATCAGTAAAACTATGGGATATTGGGATGCAAAAGTACTAATACGATACCGTAGGCATTCCAACTGTTAGAAACTTTATGCTACTCTGCTGACCAATAAGAATACTTTCAATTTGGACAATATATTGAGTGGTCTCAAAACATTTAATCTATTTTTTTGTGAAAATCTCTATATAATCTCAAGATTGAGACCAGGTCCTGCTGTTCAGTTCGCTTACTTTCCATCTACAGGTAGCTAGGCAAGGATGAGTGGTGACTTCCTCAAGTTAAGCACATTTTCTTAGTTCCTTTTTGTGCCTACTTTGTAGTATAAATTATCAGTGAGCGTGTCTTACCTGGGCATGTGCTCCTAAAGTTAACATAAACATCTATTGGATCGATATTGTGAAGTTATTGATCATGATTACTGAGGTATGTGTGCTATTTTGTAAGTTCCCATGTTCAGCCTTATGTAATTTCGGACAAGGTCCCAATGTATCATTATACTTCCTCGCAAAAAAAAAGTATCATTATACCAATATATACTAATTGTTGTAGTTTTCTAATCCATTTAAACAATAGTTTTATTGAACATCAGTAGCAAGACACGAGGGATTGAGTTAAATTATAAAAATATCACCTATGTATATATGATTGTTGTCCCGTTGCGAAGCACGGGCACTCACCTAGTGAAGTCGAATAAATCAACACAAAATAGTGAAGGAAACAAACGCAAGTGAAGGATTAAGGAAACATGTCAAAAAAGGGTACGAGTAACAGTAACGAGTTGGATCCACGATGACGGTTGCTAGGAGCACATATTAAGCGCGAAACGTACGGTTCTGGAACTCATTTGCTTGAAACGTATGTACCACGAAGGGTGTGGAGCACATATAAATTCTTTATCAACCCAACCACGACAGGAACTTATTTCAGCCGATTTCTTTTTCCAGGCAGGTGCGGACCATGGACGTGGCGTCCAGACGCCGCACGGGCCAGTCCCAGGCGTCGGCCATGCGCCTGATCCTGCGCACCCTGCTCCGCTGCCAGCACACGCGTCACTATGGGAAACCCCGTATATGCTGAGTGTCAAAGTCTTTGCCGAGTGCAATTCATCGGGCACTCGGCAAAGCTTGCCGAGTGTCAGCAAAAAGACACTCGGCAAACATAAGACACTCGGCTACACCAAGTGTTTGCCGAGTGTGACAGACGAATCCACTCGGCAAAGAGGACATACTCGGCACATCCACGGTTTTTCCTAGTGTGTGGACCAAGACACTAGGCAAAACCCATGCACGTGTGCTACACGTACCATGGCCGCCAACGGCGGTTCGAAGCCGTTAGGGACGTTTGCTCTTTGCCGAGTGTCTAACACCTGACACTCGGCAAAGACGTGGCACGTGCCCAACACGTGCCACGGCCGCCAACGGCCGTTGGCGGCTGTATGGCACATGCCTCTTTACCGAGTGTATCACTGTGACACTCGGCAAAAATTTTGAAAATTTGAACAAACTTTAGAAAAACTTAAAATTCGTACTCAAAACATTTAAAAATTATGAGTTTGAGAGTTTTTGGCTGGTGGCTTTGCCGAGTGCTTGGCCTTAGCACTCGGCAAACACAGGCTTTGCCAAGTGTTTCTACAGATACACTCGGCAAAGCCTAGACTGCTTCTTTTCGCAAAAAGATTTTGGCTCCAAAATTTTTCTTCTCTCCATAAGATTTGGCAAAACCTCAAAATATCTTATGTGGAGGCTGTGGTAAAAAGTTGAGACGTTTACGAAAAGATTTTCATGCACGACCCTTACAAATCGGAACATATCCGAAGAAGTTTCATAGAGTTGAGAAGGATACGGCTGGCTTTCGAGTCGAAGTGAAAGTTGAATTGGAGTTTGAGCTCATAACTTTTTTCATAGGCAGTAGACAACATAGATTCTTCATGTCAAGTTATCATAATTTTTTGGACCCATTTGATAATTTTAAATTATTTTTTGGGACTATCTCTGCATGAAATAATGAAAGATCCGAAGGAACAATGAGCTATATATGCATGAAATAATGAAAATAATTCATAGAAGCATAAAATGTGCATTGTTGAATGTATTTCATAAAATACTTTGATTTGTATTTGAACAAATTTAAAAAAATTACATAAAATTATGGGTCTGGAAATTTTTTGCCGAGTGCTACACTCGGCAAAGGGCCTCTTTGCCGAGTGTCTCAATAAAAACACTCGGCAAATGGCCTGTTTGCCGAGTGCCTACAACTAGGCACTCGGCAAAGAGGGGGTCTGGCCGCGCCCATTCCCTCTTGTTTGCCGAGTGCCTTGGATCCGGCACTCGGCAAACAGTTCTGAACCGTTAGATCTGTTTGTCGAGTGCCATATCCATGGCACTCGGCAAACAGGGGGCCGGGAGACTTAACCGCGCCCGACACACGTACACACACGCACACACGCCGCCGCCGCCCACACCCCGCCCGCGTGCCCCCGCCCGCCCGCTGCCGCCGCTGCCCCCGGCCCGCCCGCGCGCCCCCACCCGCCGCTGCCGCCCCGCCCGATGCCGTCGCCCCCGCCCAACCCGGCGCCCCCCGCCCGCCGCCCCCGCCCTGCCACGCCCGCCCGCTGCCGCTGCCCCAGCCGCCGCCCCCAACCGCACCCACGGCTGCCCGGCTCCGCCGCCCCGGCCCGTTGCCGCCGGCGCCGCCTCGCACCGCCGACGCCCCCCCTCCCGCCCGCGCGCCCCCGTGTGCCCCCGCCCGGGCGGGCCTCCAGCCCCGATGAGCCCGACGTCGCCCCGGCCCCGCCGCCCCGCCTTGGCCGGCCTCCGCCCTGCGGCCCCCACGAGCCCGACGCCAACGCCGGCCTCCGCAACGGTCACCCTCCAGCCCCGACGACGTCTTCCCGCCGACGTCGTCCTCCAGCAGGTCCGTCATGTCCCGCTCCCCCTCCTGCTTGTAGTGCTGAATGCATTGATGCTTATATATATATAGGAATGGATGATTGAATTTTGATTTATCAAGGAATGCTAGCATATTTTCAATCTTGGTCAAAAATTTGGACAATACAAGTGGTAGTCGGCCTTCGTGCCGTTGTTTTTTGCAGGATGGGGTTTCAGTAACCTCCCCGTGCAGGGGAGGTGCTGCCGAAATTTTTATTTGACAAAATTTTGTTTTTATTTTAGGGAGAGTGTAGCACCTTCTTCGGCTTGTAGATCTGCCGCATGTCGTTCTCCGCCGCCTGCACCGACACGAGCGTCCCCGACTCGCCCGTCGTCGAGCCCGTAGGTGAGCACATCAAAGATCTTTTCATATCGTGTTCGTAGGTCACGTAACCTAGTTAGGCGTCTCCCATTCAAAAGAGATAACGTTGTGAATATGCGAATCTTTGCATATGTCTAACCGTATCTGTTTCGAATTGTCCACGTTTTTTGGACAGCTCGAGGATGTGTAGATGGGTAGTTTCCATGCTCTACTTATATCCGAGGCTGAGTTTCGGCATCATCTCCCTGTTGTTCTCCGAATACACAATCTCCATAATTGGACGTGTATTTGGAGAACAACGAGGAGGTGCTGCCGAAATTCTGTCTCGGATACGAGTAGAGATGGAAACTAACCCGTCTACACACTAAACGCCAAACACAAGAGGTCATGGGTAAACATCTCGTCAGGAATGGATTTACGGAGAACTATACCCGATGGACGCGTCATGGTGAGGCCGTGGATCGTGTGAGAGACGAGGTCGTGAGGCAGCGCATCCAGGCTTTTGATGATGATGCCGTGATAGGGGACATGTTAGATGACTATGGCGAAGCACTTCTCAACGATGTACCTAGGGAGGAGGAGCCGGAGGCCACTGCAAAGGCTTACTATGACATGTTGTCAGCGGCACAACAACCTCTTCACTCGCATACTACGGTTTCTCAATTGGATGCCGTTGCACATCTGTTGGCCGTCAAGTCACAGTTTAGCTTGGGTCGAGACGCCTTTGATGTCATCCTAACAGTTTGTGGCGGCCTGCTTCCGGAAGGTCACATTCTGCCAAAGAACATGTACACAACACAAAAACTTCTTAATGCACTTAAAATGCCATATCAGAAGATACATGCCTGTCCGAATGGTTGCATCTTATTTAGGAAAGAATATGCGGAAGCAAAGCACTGTCCAAAGTGTGAGGCGTCTAGATTCATGGAGGTAGTCGGTGGTGATGGGAAAAAGAACCAAAGTACAATCCCCGTGAATATCCTACGGTACCTTCCACCTATACCGAGGATCCAATGGCTTTACATGACCGAGGACTCCGCGAAACAGATGACATGGAACAAGAGTGGACGTCGATACAATCCTGATAAGCTCGTACATCCATCCGATGGTGAAGCATGAAAACACTTTGACGCGATTCATCGTGACATGGCTCTAGAGGCTCGGAATGTACGTGTTGCGTTGGCAACAGATGGGTTCAATCCTTATGGAATGACGGCTGCCCCATACTCTTGTTGGCCCATGTTCGTGATCCCTCTCAATCTCCCCCCCGGCGTCCTCTTTCAACGACAGAACATATTTTTGTCGTTAATTATTCCTAATTACCCGGGGAAAAAGATGAGTGTGTATATGGAGCCTCTCATTGATGATTTGGACCGGGCTTGGAAGGAAGGTGTATGGACATATGACCGAGCTACAAAAACAAACTTCAAAATGCATGTCTTTTACCAGTACTCACTGCACGACATGCCGGCGTATGGGATATTCTGCGGCTGGTGTGTTCACGGGAAGTTCCCATGTCCAATATGTAAGGCATCTCTGAAGTTTATCTGGTTGACGAAGGGTGGCAAATATTCATGCTTCGACAAACATTGTCAATTTCTCCCTCTTGACCACTCATTCAGACGAGATATCAAGAACTTCACGAAAGGTGTCAGGGTTGAAGACCCTGCACCAGAGCTGATGACAGGTGCGGAGGTTCGTGCACAGTTAGACGCTATTAAGGTCGGGGAGGATGGTGCTTTTGTGGGATATGGTGAGCAACATGCCTGGACTCATAAGTTGGGCTTGTGGAAGCTCCCGTACATGCAAGATCTCTTGCTTCCACGCAACATTGATGTAATGCACACCGAAAAAATCTTGCCGAGGCACTTTGGGGTACAATCATGGAAATTCCTGATAAAACCAAAGACAATGTCAAGGCTAGAGTGGATCAGAAGCGGATATGCAATCGACCGAAGCTAGAGATACCGCCTCCCAGGGACGGCAAAACATGGAAAAAACCTAAGGAAGGAAGTGCTACGTTGGTTCGAAAAGTTAAAGTTCCCTGATGGGTACACAGCGAATTTGAAGAGGGGGGTGAACTTATCTACTCTGCAAATCAACGGGCTCAAGAGTCATGACTACCACATATGGCTTGAGCGGCTTCTTCCGGTCATGGTTCGAGGCTATGTCCCCGAGCATATCTGGCTAGTGCTGGTAGAGTTGAGCAATTTCTTCCGCCAGCTTTGTGCTAAGGAGGTCTCCAAGACTGTGATTGCAGAAATGGAAAAACTTGCACCCGTGTTGCTATGCAAGTTGGAGAAGATATTTCCACCGAGTTTTTTCAACCTGATGCAGCATATGATTTTGCACCTCCGTATGAGGCACGAATGGGGGGGCGGGGCCTGTGCAGAACCGTTGGTGCTATCCAATTGAGAGATGTCAAAAGGTTCTTCGAACTAAATGAAAAAATAAATGCAAAATTGAAGCTTCTATTGCAGAGGCATACATTCTAGAGGAGGTGTCAAACTTCACAACAAAATACTATGCTGACAACCTTCCTGGCGTGCACAATCCACCGCCTCGTTACAATATTGGTGAAGTTGAATCGAACCTCAGCCTTTTCCGAGGGCAACTGGGAAGTGCAAGTGAAGGCACCAACAAAAACTTGACAAATACAGAGTGGCGGGCTGTCATGCTATATGTGCTCACCAACCTATCCGAAGTTGAGCCGTATATGCGGTAAGTTCACAACAAACTTGTTCTCGAGTACCTAGTCACTATTCTGCATCCAACACTCTTGTTTATCGTTCATACAGGGAATTTCTTCAGCGATTCTGGCATAATAGGAGGGATCCTACCCCGCATGAAGTTGATAACCTTCTTAGACAGGGCGCGGGAAATTCCAACCCTGATTTCATTTCTTGGTTCAAACGGAAGGGTCAATCCGATGGGTCTATGAGTGCCGAGTTGAGACAGGTTGCCGATGGTTGTGCGTACAAAGTCAGCTCCTTTACCGCATATGACGTGAATGGTTATCGTTTTCGAACAACAAGTCATGAGCAGAGGATGCCTAATCGAAGGACCACAAATACCGGAGTCTATACTCCAGGCCTAGATGGGGTCGATTACTATGGGAGACTTGAAGAAATATACGAGCTTAATTTCGGTGGAATCAAACCTCTTAATCCTGTTATATTCAAATGTCATTGGTTTGATCCCTCCGTGGTGAGACGAACCCCTAATCTGGGGCTAGTCGAAATTAGACAGTCATCTGTCTTACCCGGATACGATGTCTATATTGTGGCTCAACATGCCACCCAAGTTTATTATTTGTCATACCCGTGCAAAAAGGACAAAAGACTTGAGGGTTGGGATGTTGTATACAAAGTGTCGCCTCGTGGTAAACTTCCAGTCCCAAGCAATGAAGATTATAACATAGATCCAAACACCTATGATGGAGAGTTCTTCCAAGAAAATGGGCTAGAAGAGTCTTTTGAGGTAGACTTAACCCAAGCGGTCGGAATGGATGTAGACTCAGAAATGTTTGTTGATGAGGACACTAGAGATGTGGTTCAGAATGCCAAGGACTTGGAGTTACTAGAGCGATTACAATTAGGCAATGACAGTGACGACGACATTCCTCCTCCTTTGGAGGACGAGCATGAACATCTCGAAATGTACGATAGTGATGATGCAGCCGTTGATCCAGATATTCCTGATCCAGATGATTATTTCTAATAAATGTACGAGTTTTTTTATATATTGTGTTGGTTCATATTTTTTATATAATACATCTCTTTCTAATAATTTATGTTGGTTTATATTTTTTATATATCACATCTCTTTGTAATAGTTTATGTTGCTTCATATTTTTTATATATTACATCTCTTTCTAATAAATGTATGTTTTTTGTTGATTGCAGGTGATTTAACCAAGATGGTGGGTGGGGGCGGTGCAATGAGGAACGTCATGTCGCTCTACCGCAGGCTCAAAGATGGAGGGTCCGATGCAGCTGAGTCGTCTGGTGGCCAGGGCAGGGGGTGAAAGAAGGGCCGAGGCAGGGGGCGAGGCAATAGGCGACAACGGACCCCTGTACCTTTGTCGTCTTCGTCCGAGGAGGAGTTTGTTCCTTCGGCGGAGGACCGACGGGCCGCGGAGGAAGACGAGCGCGAGGACGAGCAGCACAAGGCCGAGGAGCACGGGGCTGAGGAGCACAGGGCCGAGGATGAGCAGCACGAGGCTGAGGAGCATGGGGCCGAGGAGCATAGGGCCGAGGACGGGGAGGCAGCAGAGGGGTCCACCTCCTCTGAGCTGTCGGCCCTTTGGCATCGAGGTCCCACACAACTCCCGAAGCGACCGATACCCATGGAGCAGCGCCCTGTAGTTGCACATGTTGGCAAAAGGTAAGTAATTTTAGATGTTATAAGTACCTTATCCATTTCATATGTTGGAAATAACAATATGAACTAACAATTTATCTTAATCACTTGGCCACGAGTTGGACGGTTGTCACCCCGGGCGCTGCACACGACCGCAAAGTCAATGGCATCCTGGGTCTTCTATGCAGGGAGTTGTTTCCAGGTCTGGTTCAGGCTGGCGGCTGGGAGGAGCCAGCCTACACCTTTGACCATTACGTCGCCGCTCTCGATGCTGAGGATCGGGAAGGTAGGAGGTTCGCCAATAAGGCTGAGCGGGTAAAGGCCGAGCTGTGGGTAAGTATTCGTTGCACTACATTGCTCAACACATTAAATTGATTGAATAATCTACAAATAATCACTGGATACATCGCGTATATATGCAGGACTTTTACACATGCGCGCCGGGAGAGGAGGCGAGGGCGGCTGTTGTGGCACATACAGCCTATGTGAAGCTCGTGAGGACTTGCACTACGAGTCGCGCGTCCAGGCCGTCATTGATTATTATGCTGCACTCAAAATCTCCGTGAAGAAACACCCCGCAAGACAAATGAGGTTGACCCGGGAGCAATACATGGCGGTATGAAAATCGATTATATTTTAAGTACTTTGAATTAAATCTTGTTATATGTTGATACAATCTTGAATTCAATCTTGTTATATGTCTTGTAGGCGATTCCGTGGTGGTGCGCCACGCATCCCCGGTGTTGGGAGGTGATAGTGGACAAGTGGGTCAGCCCCGAGTGGGAGGAGCAGCACAACCTTTGCCGGGAGCGGCGTTTGCTGATGCCAGGTGTACCACACCATCAGGGCAGCCTTAGCCTCGACGAGTATCGTGCAAAATGGGTATGCCTCGTCATTTCTAAATTTGCTCACTCAATTCTGTATAATTACTAATCTTACTCTTATTGTTTATTTTCCCAGTCGTCGTCACATGGTGGTGTGCCTTGCAACCAGTTCATGGCGTTTGCTTTGGCCCGCAAGGGCAAGGCGACCTCCGACGTCATACAGCAATGCCAGCGTCCACAGTCGGCTCACTGCATACACAGAGGTGGCGAGGGAGGTCCATGGGCAAGACTTGGATCCGACCGCCCTCGACATTGATGGAGAAGTGGTCATGAGGGCGGGAGGAGGCAAGAAGCATGGGCGGTACTTGATCGGCGACAACACCATCGACACGGCCGCTACCCCCACACTCTCCCAGATTCGAGCCAGGAGCACGGGCTCTTCCCCGGCCATCCGCCAACCTCTTCCCGGTTCACACTTCGGGATGCAAGCACTACAGGTTATTTCTGTTTTGTTCATCGTACGTGCAGTTTACTTACGTTTGTCATGTATTGTAACATTCTAATTGAATATTGCAGACTCGGTTGGATGAAGAGAGGCAAAGAAGGGAGCACCTGGAGTTGTAGGTGCAGCGGATGCAGGAGGTGGAGGCTGAGAAACAGAGGAAGATTGAGGAGATGGAGCAGTGGCAGCAACAGATGTATGCCTACATGCAGACCATTGGTGCGCGGGTGGGTGGAGGTCCGCCGCCGGTGATGCCACCCCCGCCTCCACCACGTGTTCCCATTTCTCCCGTGAGTCACTTGAGAACCTTATAATTTCATTTCACAACTCATTTCTATCGTAAATCTTGTATCACACCCTTATAATCTCTTTTGGGCAGGCTCCTGGTTCGGCGGCGTCAAATGACGGCCCTCAAGATGAAGACATTGCGACGCGGGCGGTTAGATCGCTGTTCGGACCCCCTCCTCAGTGAGTTGGTTCAAAATGTGAACGTTTGTGAATATTGGTGGTTTTGTGTCGTTACAGATGGTGTACCTCGAACGTTTTGATGGTTTAGTGACTTATATATGTTTGTCGAACTGCCTGTGATATTTACTGCTAATTTGTGGTTGTGAAAGGTTATATATATATATAAACTGCCTGTGATGCTTATTATAATATATATGAACTGCCTATAATGTTTGTTTTGAGGGGTTCTTTTAACGCAAAAAATGAATAAAAATAGGGGTAGATTGGCCGCTTTGCCGAGTGTTACACTCGGCAAATGGCCTGTTTGCCGAGTGTTTTGGCATTAACACTCGGGAAACATGCAGTTTCTGTCATTTCTGGAACAGCCTTTGCCGAGTGTGGACTGTTTGCCGAGTGTTTTTGTCTTAACACTCGGCAAACATTTAGGCTTTGCCGAGTGTTAAAGCCAAAGCACTCGACAAACAAGTGGGCAGCCCGTAGCAAACTCACTTATTTGCCGAGTGTGGGCCTCTGACACTCGGCAAAGACTCCCGGCTTTGCCGAGTGCAACACTCGGCAAAGGTTCCCTACAAACCTAGCAGACGGCCACGGACGCCGTCGCGCCGTCTTTGGCCGTCTGTTAGTGCTTTCTTTTGCCGAGTGTCTCGTCTGGCACTCGGCAAAGACTTTGCCGAGTGCCCGATAAAAAACACTCGGCAAAGGCCGCATTTGCCGTCACCTAATTTACCGTGAGACCTTTGCCGAGTGTTACACTCGGCAAAGACTTTTCCGAGTGTTTTTGGTTCTTTGCCGAGTGCCCCAGGCACTCGGCAAAAAGCTGGTTTCCCGTAGTACCTGTTAACCATGATCTCCTTCGTCGCCGTGGCTATGCGTCAAAACAAGTGGTCTATCTAACTTTTTCAGACCATAAAACTTAAGATATTATTTAAAAAAAACACGTGCGGCATACTCCCAACTAGTATTGGATATAAGAAAAAAGAACGTGGGATTGGAACAGGATTTCCTGTCATCAGATCCGGGAGCAGGCAGTGAAGAGCTAACACAAAATAGAGAAGGAAAGAAAAACAAGGCAAACAAACAACTAAAAAATGGGTACGAGTTAGAAGATCCACGAAGGCGGTTGCTGAGACCACAAAAATAAGCGCAGGACGTACGTACATACGAAGCTATCTAGAACTTCTAGCTTCAAGAGCGTATGTACCCGGGACTCTTGTCGGGTGCAGCCATATATAGCAAACGATACAAGTCGACTAGGAACGTGTCGACACAATTGCTGCAACCACGCTCGATCTTCTCATCAACACAATTGCTGCATCGCCGTCAGCCCGTCACGTCACCTCCTCCGTCGTCATCAGACATGGATCGAGCACCAGCACAAATCCATATGGCTCCTGTGACGACGACCACAAGAACCCTTGCGATCCCAGGGTACGCCAGCTCCGACGGGTCCTCTGCGCCGATCCTTTGGAGCGCCGCTCCGGCATCTTCGCCGCCGGCGGATACGAGTGGTCCATTGGCTACTACCCCAACAGCCTCTATCTCCCCGCCGTGGAGACCATAGAGCTCCGCCTGCAGCTCGAGTCCACGGGCTGCAGGGTGACCGCGTCCTTCAGCGCCCGCCTCCTCGACCCCACCGGCAGCCTGCCGCCATGGGAGCTAGTGCATACGTCACCCAAAGAGCTCGACCTCGGACCCGACCACAACGACAGCCTACTCATCACTTGAACCAAGCCCTATCTGAATACGGGCCCGGACCCTCGCTACCTCACGAGCGGCGGCCTCATAGTTGAATGCACCGTCACCGTCTTCACGGCGGAGACGACGCCGCCGCCGCCGCCGCCGGCAGCCTTAATGTCCCGTGCCAAGGCCCCAGCTTCGGACATGATGCAGCAGCTCGGGGAGATCTATGCTACCGGGGATGGAGCTGACGTGACATTCTCCGTCAAGGGGGAGATTTTCCGTGCCCACAATATCATACTCGCAATGCGGTCGCCGGCGTTTAAGGCGGAGCTGTATGGAGGGAAGATGATGGGGAGCGCAGGGCAGCTCATTGAGGTCGAGGACATGGTGCCGGATGTCTTCAAGGCTCTTTTGTGTTACATCTACACCGATACTTTACCTGCCAGAGATGAAGGTAATAAGGTTGATGAGGAGGATACAACCGAGGTGATCTCTCATCTACATGTGGCCGCTGATCGGTACGGTGTCGAGACGCTCAGGATCTTGTGTGAACACAAGCTCTGCGATCTGGTTGATGCCGGTAGTTTTGTGAAAATGCTGGTTTTTGCAGAAGAGCAGCACTGTGGCATGCTCAGAGATGCTTGTATTGAGTTCATGGCTACTTCGGACAGAATGGGGGAAGTGGTGGTGAGGAAAGAGTATGTGCAGCTGTGTAGTACCCACCCTATGCTTTTGATAGATGCTCTGGAAAAGTCAAATAAGTTTAGCTGATGAGAGAATTTATGTCAATCTTTCTTCGGAGGGATGAATATATACTCGCTATTTAGATGTTTTGAACAGGATCTTAGTCAGACATTGAGAATATAAATCATGAATAACTTTTAAATCGTTGAGTTTGGAAATGTGAAAATCATATGAATATATTTATCTTAATATATATTTTTGTAAAAATAAGAACTCAAAGTTACGTTTCGTAGACCGTGTTGTTGTTCAAAACGACATATAAATCATATACAGAGAGAGTATATAGTATTGATTTCCGAGCACCATTCATATTGCTAATCTTGATAGTAATAAAGGTAGTGCTCTAAGAAAATATATCTCTTTCAAAAGGTTATGTCGCTAGAGCTACTGGTACTACCCCTCAACCCACCTTGTACTTGCACGGGCTAGCTTATAGTGGCTCATGTTTGTTATTCATTTTTGCTATATATAAAACAATGACTCCTTCCCTTGCACAAATCCATTGCCACTGATGAGGACAACCACTTCTGGAGAGAGGACTTTACCATGCCGGTGCAAAATCTTCATCCGTGCATGCATGTTTTAGGGCTGGCACAACGAATCCAACACGGATGAGGTCCAGCCGTGCAGGAATACGTAATTTCTATCACCGCCGCCTGCCGGCATTATTGATATTGAGGTTTTTTACGGTACTCCGTACTATATTCAAAAAGGATTAGTATATAAATAAGCTCAGATGCTAGACGTTCGTAACAGCTGCGTGCCCTCGGTCATCATCTTACGGTAAGGTAATGTAAGATTCAAATCTCCACCTAAACAATAATTCAACTAGTGCACATAAACAGGATTAAGCAATTTCACTTAAATAACCTTGGTTTGAACTAGTGTATATAATATAATCTATGATCAAACATAGCATAGAAAACATATATTTAAGAATAATTGGTCTATCTGGGATTCTGGGCAGGCAATTTGTTCATAACCTTGCTGGAGTTTACATCGCAAAGAGCTTGCTAGACTATTTACATCGCGATGCACGACACCCGCAACACCGCATCCCTCACCACAGCAACGATTGTGCCCATGGTGAAATTGGATTTGAAGCAACAAGGCTCAAGCTGGCAATGTCAAGGACGCTTGTGGCCCCAATTCCCTGTTGTAACAAGCAGCGTAACCATCAAGCAACCACGCAGCATCTCTCTCGATCAATGTTTCGTTTCCTCGCGTACGTGTTTGGACCCTAATCGTCCGTTCCACCGAGAATCGACGGACTATCACAAGAACACAAGAAACACATAAGGATTTCAGGCGACGAACGCCGCAGCGCGAACGCCTGTATCTTGACTTGTTATTCTATTTTTTTTGGAGTCGGCTCATCCACAACCGAAGGAGTACATGTGTTGACACAAAAACGCGCCAACACACTCGAAGATCGATCGAACGCGCAGCACGGCCGTCACAACGGCCAACTCCTGATCACCCGGGCCAAACCGGTCTGACCGGTCTTAAGAACCGGTCTGACCGCTTCTGGTCGGGAGGTCGTGAAGACCTAGAAACCCAAGCTCGGGAGGGACCCCGTCGGAGCTCGAGCTAATCTAGGGTTGCTCTAGGGTCGGCAGGCCACCTAGAACGCCCTTGAACGCCGTAGAGACGAGCAAAGAACAGAATATGGGGGTTGGAAAAGATTAGGGTTTGAGAGATACAAAAATAGAAGATAAAAGTATTTGATTCGATTGGAATACCTCAATCGGCCGTCTAGCCTTTATATTTATAGGCCGGGGAAGTCTTACCCCTTTCGAATAGGTTACAATATGGAATTAAACTCGGAATCCTAATCCTACTCGAATTACAGAACGAAACCGGTCTGACCGGTTTGGCAAACCGGTTAGACCGGTTTGGCCTTTGGCCCAATTTGAGTGTCAACACATGCCCCCCTGCGTTTTTAGTGAACTTGAGAACTAAAAAGCAAGTAAATACAACTCAGGAGCTAAAAATTTATACTAAGGGCGATATTTAACAATATACCGGCCATTGATCTTCACGCATCTTGCCAAACACTTGGACAGAATTTCTTCAGATATCTCCCGTTGATAGCTTTAGGCAAAGGATCTCCTTTCAGCGTCTCCAACATGTAAGAATTCCCAAAGATGACTTTGACAACTCTATAAGGCCCTTCCCAACTTGGTGACCATTTACCAAACTTGTTGCTTTTTGATCCAATAGGCAAGATCGTCTTCCAAACAAGCTCATCAACTTGAAAATATTTTCCTCGCACTTTCTTGTTGTAAGCTCTAGCAACCCGAAGCTTATCTTTCTCAATCTCCTTTAAAGCCTTCAATCTTTTGTCGGTTACCTCATCAATATTGTCCAACATCAAATTGTGGTAATCAACACATCAAGATCATTTTGCCTAGCCAATCTATAAGCACCCAGATTTACCTCAACAGGTAAAACGGCTTCTTGACCATATACAAGCTCAAAAGGAGTAACTTTAGTAGCACCATGTCTAGATATACGATGAGTCCATAATGCTTCAGATAAAACTTCATGCCATCTCTTAGGATTTTCAGCTATCTTTTTCTTGATCAACTTAACCAAAGTTTTATTACTTGACTCGGCTTGTCCATTGGCCTGAGCGTAATATGGAGATGAATTGAGCAACTTAATTCTATAGGATTCGGCGAATTCACGTACCTCCTTAGACATAAAAGAAGTACCTTGATCCGTTGTCAATGTTTGAGGAATACCGAATCTATGAATAATATTCTGAGTGACAAACTCAATCACTTCTCGATGCGTCATTTTCTTCAAAGGAATCGCTTCGGTCCACTTAGTAAAATAATCCGTAGCAACCAATATGAAACGATGTCCTTTTGATGATGGAGGATTAATTTGTCCAATGAAATCCAATCCCCAACCTCGGAACGGCCATGGCTTAATGATAGGATGCATCAATGCAGCAGGAACAAGTTGCAAATTACCAAACTTCTGACATTCCTCACATCCTTTGTAATACTTAAAACAATCCGCTATCATAGTAGGCCAATAGAAACCGGCTCGCCTAAGTAACCACTTCATCTTTGGAGCCGATTGATGTGTACCACAAATACCTTCATGAACCTCAGCCATGGCAACCTTGGCCTGATCCGAGTCAAGACATTTCAACAATAAATCTTCGGCGTTTCGACGATAGAGTTCATCACCAAGTAAAACATACTTAAATGATATTCGCCGAATATTTCTCTCTGCACCACGACCAGGATCTCTCAAATAAGTAATAATGGGTACCCTCCAATCCTGATCTTCGACTTTGGATTGATTAGCATTATCCAAAGGATTTTTGCTTCTGTCAGGGGACAAAGCGGTCTGACCGCTTTCAGAACCGGTCAGACCGGTTCTGGCAGTACAACCGGTCTGACCGGTTTCTGAAACCGGTGTGACCGGTTCGTCCAGAACCAGAACCTCGGCTTTTGTTCACATCGGTTTTTGGAGATAGAAATATTTCTTTGCAACCATATAACCAGATGCTTTCTGAGCCAGAGTATTTGCCTTATCATTATCTTCTCTCGGAATATGTCTTATAGTAAATTCATCAAAAGAAGCAATGATATCGAGACATCTATCAAGATATGCATTTAATGAACCGTTATAACATTGGCATACCTTTGATACTTGATGTACCACCAGGAGCGAATCACCAAAAGCTTCAACATGTTTTACTCCCATGTCTTGTAAAAATTCCAAGCCAAATAGAAGAGCTTCATATTCAACTTGATTATTGGTTCGCTTTTCTTCCAATCGGTTTGAGAATTCAAAAACGGCGCCACTTGGAGAAATTAAAACAGCACCAATTCCTTGCCCATCATTGCAAACCGATCCATCAAAGTATAGCTTCCATGGTGTACAAGTAACATAACCGACATCGAACTCACAAGTGTCATTAATCCGATGTTCAATAATAAAATCGGCTACAATTTGACCTCTCATTGATTTCAAAGGTTCACAAGTCAAATCATACTCAACCAAAGCATAAGCCCACTTGCCGACTCTTCCACTAGATATCGGCTTTTGCAACATATGTTTAATCACATCGGTTTGACACAACACGATGCAAGTGCTAGATAGTAGATAATGTCGCAATTGAGTACAAGCATGATACAAGGATAAACATAACTTCTCAATGAAAGTATACCTTGTTTCTGCATCAATGAGCCGTCGGCTTACATAAGCAATCATATACTCCTTGTTGCCGATTTCTTGAGTCAAAACAGCTCCAATAGTTCTATCTTCAGCCGCCACATAAAGTCTAAACGGAACTCCTCGCTTAGGCGCTCGAAGCACAGGTGGTGAAGACAAGTATTCTTTGATCTTATCAAAAGCTTCTTGCTGTTTTGCCCCCCAAGTAAAATCTGCTTCATTCTTTAACCGAAGTAAAGGAGTAAAAGCATCAACCTTTCCAGACAAGTTAATTATAAATCTTCTCAAGAAATTTACCTTGCCTAGAAACTTCTGCAAGTCCTTTTTGCAAGTAGGAGCTTCGACTTTCTTCATAGCTTCAATTCTCTTGGGATCAACTTCTATGCCGTTCTCATGAATAACAAACCCAAGAAACTTTCCAGCCGAAACACCAAAAGCACATTTGAGTGGATTCATCTTTAAACCATACCGTCGCATTCTTTCAAGAGCAAGTCTTAAATCGGCTAAATGAGAATCCAAGCCATCCGATTTAACTACAATATCATCAATATACACTTCCACAATAACACCAAGTAAATCATGAAAGATTAAATTCATAGCCCTTTGATAAGTTGCACCAGCATTCTTTAATCCAAAGGTCATAACTACCCACTCAAATAAACCAATAAATCCCGGACATTGAAAGGCCGTTTTGTGCATATCCTCTTCGGCCATGAAGATTTGATTATATCCGGCATTACCATCAAGAAAACTAACAACACGATGTCCAGAAGCTTCATTGATTAAGACATCGGCTATAGGCATAGGATATGAATCTTTTGGAGTGGCTTTATTAAGATCTCTAAAATCAATGCAAACTCTAAGTTTTCCCGAATCTTTCTTTTCAACGGGAACAATATTAGAAATCCACTCCGCATAACGACAAGTCCGAATAAAACCAGCATCTAATAAACGATTAATCTCTTCTTTTATTCGGTCATAAATAGCGGGATTAAAACGTCTAGCTGATTGTTTAAAAGGTCTAAAACCGGCTTTTATTGGTAAACGATGCTCAACTAAGTCACGACTTAAACCAGGCATCTCACGGTACTCCCAAGCAAAACAATCGACATACTCTTTCAACAAATTTATTAATTCGGCTTTAAACTCAGCCGATAAATTCTTGTTTACAAAAGTAGGCCTAGGAATAGTACCATCACCAATATCTATTTTTTCTAAAGGATCAGCTGATGTAAAACCCTGACCCAATTTGTCCATATCACCAAGATCTTCAATAGCTTCGAACATACCGGCCGAATGAGCTCGATGATGATCAATTCGGTCTTGAAGCCACTGTCCAGACGCAAACCGGTCTGACCGGTTCCCAGAAGTGGTCTGACCGGTTTGGCTCGGTCGGCGCTGTTCAGATTCAAACCGGTCTGACCGGTTTGTCTCTGTTGATTTTGTTGCTCCATTAATTACAGCAAGTAATTCAACCGATTTTCCATCGGCTTTAATGTAGCAGGAACAAAACCATCCTTAGTGCAACTGATCAGCTCATAGTCGGTCAAATCCATGCTCGACAAACATTGGACCTTCTCATTTGCACTAAGAGAGTTGGAATCGGCCGTTGCAACAAAGGAAGAATTGTCACCATGGACAACTTCAACTTCATCGCCGATCCACTGAATAAGATATTGATGCAAGGTAGATGGAATACATTTATTTGCATGAATCCAATCTCGACCAAGGATTAAACTGAAGTTACCTTGCACCTCGGAGACGAAGAAAGCCGTAGCAATAGTCTTGCTCCCGACGGTCAACTCCATAGAAGCCACCCCCTTGGCACCAATGGGATCACCTCCACCAACTCCACTGACCGTCATGTTCGTCTTGATCAGCTCTTCGTCTTTTCCACCAATCTTCTTGTAGAGAGAGTATGGCATGAGATTTACAATGGCTCCACCATCAATCAACATACGAGAAATTGGCTTCCCGTTGATGTGCCCTCTCATATACAAAGCCTTGAGATGATTTTCCGATTCATTAGGCTTCTGAAACACAGCATCTCGCGGCCCAAATTGAAGATGAGAAATTTCCTCCTCCGGCACGACATAATAATCAGAAGATAAATAGACAACATTAATCTCCATGTTGTCACGCTCTGGAGAAGGCTCAAAATCAACTAACTCTTCATCTTCAACCACTGGAGGATTTGGCGGAGTAGCATCGATGGTTGAAGCAGTTTTGGCCCCTGCCTCTGTCGACAAACCGGTCTGACCGGTTCCAGAAACCGGTCTGACCGCTTCTGCAGCGGTGGGCTGATCAGAACCGGTCTGACCGGTTTCTGAAACCGGTCTGACCGGTTGTGCTGCTGGCTGCACAACTCGCCAGGTCTTGGTCTGAGGAATCATGGGTCTATACTTGTTGAAATGTTCATCCCTCAGCTTCTCGGCTTCCTGTTCCCTCTTCTCTTTGTTCCGTAGACGCTGTAGCTTCCGCTTTTGCGTGTGAGTCAAGCCGGAAGGACACCACCTTGGCTGGAAGATCTTCTTCACTCCCTTGCTACTGCTAGCCTCATGATCATTAACCATGATCGGCTTCTTGACTGGAACAGGAGCCGAATCTCCAATGACTATCGGCTTTTTACCCAAATCTTGCATAGCCACTGGAATATCGCCAATTTTTATGAATTTATTGGCTTGGACTTGCACATCCTCCTTCTTCTCCTTGACACGGTATTCTTGCTTAGGAGGAGCTTGAAAATGTGGCTCAGACCGAAACCGGTCTGACCGGTTCATAAAACCGGTCTGACCGCTTTGGAAAGCGGTCATGTGACCTGATTGGTATGAGCTTAATCTGTTATGCACCGAACCACCACGATGTTTATAATCTGTAGGACTGTTCCATCGCTGTGGTGACCTTTGTCTCTTTTTTGTTGGCCGATCAATTTGAACGGCCTTTGTGTACTTGTTCATGAGCTGAGAGAATGTAGGTCCTTGCTTCAGAACCCTCCCTTGAATCTTTGGCTCATTGAATTTCCAAGTACCCACTTCCGGGCGCTTAGGCTTGAAAGTTCTTGGACGGTCTGGAGACAAACCGGTCTGACCGGTTTGGGAAACCGGTCTGACCGGTTTCGCCTGGCTAGCGGACCGATTCTCTTCCAAAGAACTTCCTTGCCCCCCGGGCCTTGATGTGTTAATGGTAATCTTCAGAGACTCTTTTCCATCAAGAGTCCTCCCAATCATCACTGTTCTGACCGGAACTTTGTCATCAACTTTTTCCGGTCTTGGATCTCCAATCACCACGTTCTTACCCTTAGCTCCATCGGCTTGTTCCAGCCGAATCAACATCTTGGTGTTCACATCCAAGGTATGAACAGGGAAAGGAGTCTTGTCAACTTGCATTTCAGCGAGCACCAATCGACCTTCATTAAGGGCCGATTGTACCTGTCGTCGAAAAACATTGCAATCGTTGGTCGCATGAGAAAAAGAATTATGCCACTTACAATATGCACGATTTTTCAATTGATCGGCTGGTGGAATTGCATGAGAAAGTTTAACAAAGCCATTCTTAAGCAATTCATCAAAAACACGATCACATTTGGCTACATCAAAAGTAAATTTTTCTTCTTGCCGATTTTTCTGAATCGGCTTCAATGAAGGACAAGAACCAGGTTTACTTTTTGATGACCAAACAAATTCAGCAGCATAAATTTCTTTATCATCGTCCAAACTATCAGAATCGTTATCAATAATATGTACGTTCGAACGATGTGGTTTAGCAGATTCTTTTGCATTTTTAAATTTTAGTTCTAGACTCATAGCCTTCATTTGCAAGTGATTAATAGTGAGAAAATCAGAACCTTCTAATTTTTCTTTGTAATGAGACCGTAAGCCTGAAAAGCCAAATCTGCTAAATCCTTTTCAGAAATAGTTATGTTAAAACATCGGTTCTTAACATCTTTCAATCTTTTAAAATAATCGAGAACCGATTCTTCTCGGCTTTGCTTAACCGATGTTAAATCAGATAATTTCGCTTCATTTTCTCCGCTAAAGAAATGATCATGAAATTTACGCTCCAACTGAGTCCAATTTTGAATAGAGTTTGGAGCAAGCGAAGAAAACCATGAAAATGCAGTTCCAGTTAAAGATAATGAGAACAACCGTATACGCAATGCCTCATAAAATGATGCCTCTCCTAATTGCAAAACATATTGACTAATGTGTTCCCAAGGAGTTCTATTATCTTCACCACTGAATTTAATAAAATCAGGAACACGCCAACCATTAGGATAAGGAACCAAATCAAATTCAGGTGGATACGGTTTCTGATATAACCGTGAACTACCCAATTCAAGCCCAAGTCTTGTTCTAAGTGTATTTGCTATGTCTTCTTTGAACTTAGCTAACTCGGCTTGATAGTTCCCATCACCTCTGTTTTGTGGAATACGGGGAACATGGTACATTGGACTTTGGGAAGTACTCGGAATCGGCCCATGAGACGCGCCAGATCCGTGGGGTATACTTCCAACAACTGCGGGACGTGGAATAGTATAAACAGGACCAGAAGCAACCGTATTAGATAAAACCATTGCACCGGATGCTCCTGCACCCATAGAATCGGTCTGACCACCAGAGGGGGCCAAACCGGTCTGACCGGTTGTACAAACCGGTCTGACCGGTTCGTGGACCGAACTAGGGTAAGGTGTTTGTCCCGCATAGAAATTCATCGGCATGCCCAAATTAGGATCTAAAACATGTTCTGGCATGCCTGATGAGCTAGGAGTTGAGTTAGGTAATTCATTAATCTCTATATTATTTTTTCCTTTATCTGAATTACCTGTCATACTAGAAATCAACTCACTAGTGACAGTTTGTGCAGCAAGTAATTTATCATCCATCATGCGAGTAATTTGCTGCATCAAATCAGAGGATTCGCCAGTTACCTTTGGAAGTTCTTCAACTTGATCGTTTGCCAGCTTGAAAGCCGGCATGACGAATTCCTCTACCCTCTTGACAAGGCCACCGCGATCTTTCTTGAAGCCTTTCAGGAATTGCGTCCTGAAGTGCTCCTCAGCGATCAGGTACCGCTTCCGCTCATCGTCCGTGAGCTCTTCCATTGTCGCGGCGATGATGTTGTCCTTGTCGAGGTCGCACGTCGATCCAGACATGATTGGAGTAGATTGAATCGGTTGTGGCACCAGATTAATCTTCCCCAGCAGAGTCGCCAAAAAGTATGTTGACACAAAAACGCGCCAACACACTCGAAGATCGATCGAACGCGCAGCACGGCCGTCACAACGGCCAACTCCTGATCACCCGGGGCAAACCGGTCTGACCGGTCTTAAGAACCGGTCTGACCGCTTCTGGTCGGGAGGTCGTAAAGACCTAGAAACCCAAGCTCGGGAGGGACCCCGTCGGAGCTCGAGCTAATCTAGGGTTGCTCTAGGGTCGGCAGGCCACCTAGAACGCCCTTGAACGCCGTAGAGACGAGCAAAGAACAGAATATGGGGGTTGGAAAAGATTAGGGTTTGAGAGATACAAAAATAGAAGATAAAAGTATTTGATTCGATTGGAATACCTCAATCGGCCGTCTAGCCTTTATATTTATAGGCCGGGGAAGTCTTACCCCTTTCGAATAGGTTACAATATGGAATTAAACTCGGAATCCTAATCCTACTCGAATTACAGAACGAAACCGGTCTGACCGGTTTGGCAAACCGGTCTGACCGGTTTGGCCTTTGGCCCAATTTGAGTGTCAACAACATGCGTATAAATAAGCCTGGGGACACACCACGGAGCTACGCCTCCTTGCTGGCCTTCGCGGGCACGATCCGCACGACCCGTCCAGCGACGCCGTGAGAGCCATTCACTCGTTCCGCACGTCGCGGCTCTCCTCCGTGCAGACCGGCGCCACGTACATCACCATCACCCCACCACAAACCCAGAGGCGCAGCTAATGTGCTCACAGAAACATAACATCTAACTGACAAAACGCACGCACACACGCACCAGTCATTGGTTCGAGAATCACCTCAGCGCTCGCACCACACATGCAGGCCCGTGTTGGCCAGGCCTGCCACATGCTACAGCCTTTTGTTTGGTTCATGTACACGTCTATCCGGATCAAGTTGAGACCGTGATTGGTTACCCGCACAACAGCTGCCAACTCGACTTTTCTCATTGTCAGCTCGCTCACGCGCGCTTGTAGCGCACCGCGCGGGGCGCGTCTCGGCGTCACGTGGGTGATGCGGAGACATCTATCGCCCGAAGAAATAGACACGCTTCTGATTTTTTTTATTAGGCTGATGTTAGACCGATTATTTGGTCAGCTATTGTACTGTTTTTCTGCGTATGCCTCTCGCCTTATGAGTGGAGTAGCAGAAAAAACACTTCGATAAAGTTTAGGAAAAAATGATTGCTCTTAAACTAAGCATCCAAATTAAATTCCGATCCTATCATAATATTTATTGTGATAAAATCTTCAAAACTGTTAGATATTGAGAGAGAATGAAATGAATGAATCTCTTGAATTGAACAGTGAATGTTTACGTGTATATACAAGCCCAAGGAGTGCCAATGAAAGGGCATGTCTCTTAGGGGAAACTGCTGTTAGCAGTTATACTAATCCTAATCATCCTAATTGATCACTAACTAAATAATCTTAACACTCCCCCTTGATCAATTGGTTATGTAAAAGTCTTCGCCGTTCAACAATTCTAATCTTGAATCTTTGGAAAAACGTGTAGGAAAAAACCAAAGTATATATATATATATACTAGGCAGAACTTCTTCAAAACCCATTGGGAAAAATAAGAAGTAACACCATGATATATGTGTAATTTAAATGTTAATAGACCCTTTAAGAATTCTTAAAGACATAGTCTAAAACAATTTGATCAAAAATCAGTATGTCAAAATATTATCTTTGGAAAAACCTCTGTGAGGAAAAATAGATAATGTGACATCTTGATCAATTGCTACTTGTATTCGTAGACAGCTGTGTGGGGAAAACTCCTCGAAACCTTGTAGAAAAAATACGAGTAGAAACCACGTGATATTCGATGGATGACCATCAAATGGATAAAACTCCTCCAAAAACCCAATGGGATAAAACTTGAGAAGAAATGTATATATGTCATGGGAAAAACTTCTTAAAACCCCTGAGTGAAAAATATAGGAGAAAATATTGTATGACATATGTAATGTATATTGCCTCATTAAAAACCTATGTATGAGAAAAACCTTGATAGAAAAACTCATTAGGAAAAGAGTGTAATATTTATAATCAGAAGATTATATACAGATTATATCAGGGGATTTACTCCCCCTGATGCTTGCAAATCTTTGATCCATCTCATACCGATTCCAAAAGGTAGGGACTTTGTGAATAAATCTACAAGATTATCACATTACTAGGTTTGCAAGATTTAACCTATATTCGTGCAATACAAGCAGAATTATCTTTATAGATAATTGTTGGTTTCGTGATCGAACCAATACCACATAACTATTGTATGTGATCAATCACTCTGTGAAGTCTACAAATTCATGTGATGCTTTATATGATGTAATTATTTCAGAGTGATTTGTGGATGTGGCTACTAGAAACTTTTTGATGACTTCAATGATATAGCCGTTCCACCATGCAAGAATATAAAACCTGTCTGAGATCTGGTATTATGGGATCAGATAAATAGCCAGTGTCAGTATATCTAGTTAAAGACCCGTCTTGGTTAAATCTGTAGATTAAGCCAAGAATTATTGTGCCTTAGAGATATCGGAAGATGTCCTTAACTCCCGCCCCAATGGCGTTTTGTTGGAACAGCGCTATGTCTAGTTAGTAAATTTACCGCAAATGCAATATCTGGCCTGATGCAATTTGCGATACACATAAGCGCTCCAATGGCACCGAGATATGGAACCTCTGGTCCCAATAACTCTTCATCCTTTGGTCTGAATTGATCCTTATTTATATCAAGAGATCAAACGACCATAGGTGTCTTTGATGGATAAGATATATCCATATTGAATTTCCGCAGAATTTTCTAGATATAGCAGACTGATGTGTTAAAATCCCTGTTGGGAGATGCTCAAGCTGTAAGCCTAAGCAAACTTTGGTTTTACCCAAATCCATCTTAAGATGGTTGAGATCAATGTACACAAATAAAAATCAATCGAGGATTTCTTGATGAAGACACATGGGCAATCATCGTTATTGGAATAACCCTTCTGTAGAAGGAATTCCCTTAGTCAGATATACCATATTCTTTCCGTCTGCTTCAAGTCGTATAATGACTTCTAAAGCGTTACACTATATATGTTGCAAGAGTGATTCTCTTTCGGAATATCAAGCCATTCAGGAACTTTCATATAGATATCCAAATCAAGTGACCCATAAAGATATGTAGTCACAACTTCCATGATATACATGGATAGACCTTTCTGTACTGCCAATGATATCAAATATCGGAATGTTATACCACTTATAACTGGAGAGTAAGTTTCATCAAACAATGATGATGGGTCTCTGCGTGAACCCTTGTGCTACAAGCCTCGCTTTATATCGCATCATCTCGTTATGATCCCACAGGAAAATATTCCGAGGAGTAGGTATCGCTCCAGCAAATACCTCTCAATTTGAGCGAGTGCAAGTCTACTCGATTGCTCCCTTTGGTTTGATCCATTCGAAGTGCGAATGCACTGCCATGGTCTTATGTTTGGATCGGTTGAAGGTCCTTTGCAATATTGAAGGAGTAGTGTCGACAATCGTAGTCTTTCAGTTTAATGATTCTCGAGAATCAATATAATTAGCGGAAATTTTATTTACACTTTTCGACTCTTGATTTTATAATACAGTAGAGTTAGGGTCTTCTGATGTCCCAGCATTAATTTCTCTGTGTGCACATTTGTGCTGGGTATGTGATGTTTTTGTTAAACATCTATATTATTTGGATCTTTCAGTATCCAATTGGTGTCTATCAACCTAATGTTGATTTGCATTTACTGCTTTAGAAGTAAGCTTCCATTTTTCGTGGATATCCTTACAGTTGTACCTCTCCCCCTCTTATTTTGATTGTGGAGATTTTGAGTAAGAGTTGCTACTCTTTCCGGTACTCTTAATAGTAGGATTAGTGACACCTTTCTAGTAAGTAAATGCTACTGACAGATTATTTGTAATACTTTGCAAATATATAATCTTTTGAATATAATGTTCAGATTACATGGTACGTGGATTCTAGGACCGAATATCGAAGCCATTCCAATTTATTTCTTAGCATTATGTATGGTACATATTGTCTCCCCCTAGTGCCGAGAAATGGTCCGCATTATCTCAGTGTACCGGGCAGTATCTAAGTCTCTCGTAGGAGGCTCGAGGTATTTTATGATTTACGGTATTTATACCCCACATATATCCCCATTTTTCTATGAGGGTCATTGATGTACGTTGCGGTGGTGAAATCGGTACGTATACAACATAACCGAATTTTTGTAGATGGGAAATACTTGATTGATTTCGACGTATTAACTGCAATGGGGGACCGTATGATATGTAGTAGGTCTGATTTAAATCAAGTCAGTGGCGTGTAAGACTGCATGACCTCCAACATGATGTTGGAAATTTGCAATTCAATATAATGGTTTGGTAATTAATTTAATTCTCTTGATAAGAGATTCGGCTAATCCATTTTATGTATGTACATAATGTACAAAATGTTCCACATTAAATGCCTAAAGCCATGTAATGGTAATTGAAGGCTTTTGAGGAAAACTCAGCGGCATTGTCAATCATGATGGATTTTATTGGATAATTTGCTCTTAATTTGATAATTTTGAGCAATAAACCTTACAGAAGTATGGTTTCTAGTGGACAATAAACACACATGGACTATCTTGTAGATGCATCTACCTGGATGGCCTAGTTAATGGATAAATAGGAGTACAAATATTACCTTGAAAGCGTTCAAGAAATTGTAGTGGTTCAGCCTCGATCTTAAGATAAGTGGGTCTTAACATTAATTTCCCTATGGCACATGCAGTGCATACAGAATCTGAAGGTTTGAAAAATTTATGTGATGACCAATTGAATTGCCGATAATTTTTCGTATCATCCCAACTCTAAGATGACCTAGGCGATATGCCATGTCTAGAAGATATCAAGATTCTGAAAAATTATCGTATATGCAACATGTCATACGAGTTTGATGTATGTGTAATACAATCCAGATGGTAATGGAGGAATTTTCTCAAGCCGTTGCTTGTTATATCCGTCATTTTTTTGTGATGAATATTCATCCTTGTTGTCATTATGAGTTTTAATATGGAAACTATTACGACAGATATCTTTATAATTCAGTAGGGTACGAGTTGAATTAGGATACATGAGTGCAGCCTCAAGTTCCAGTTTAGTACCCATAGGGAGAACTATGTGGTTCAACCAGAACCCACCATCACAGAATCACGACCAACGATAGTTGTGACGTTTCCTTTACTCTTGGTAAGGGTTTGAAAATATTTAATTTCCCTAAGTATTTTGTTAGTGGAACAACTAGCCACTAAACAAATTTCCTCTTCCATTTGGATTGTTCCCGTAGTATAATCTAAAATGAGTAATTCGAATATCTAAAGAATTTGACTCATTAGATTATATATATAAATACACGTACTATGTTAATAAAGTATTGTATGTCTTACAATACTTGTGACAACAAATATTACAACACAATACAAGATTTCATAAAAATAACTTAGAGAATTAAGTCTTCGGCGACCAAGTCAGATAGTTAACTATCTGCTCATATGCTTCAGTGAAATCTTTATTGACTATACCAGCCATTGTCTAACATGAGAGATTATGTATGGAATTAATTTACTATTGTAAATTAAGTTGTGTTGTATACATGTAAATATTGAATGTAAGATGTTTCTTACAGTAAAAATTAAGGTAAAGGACAATATACAATATATGGTGTAATTGCTTAAAATATTATTTTAATTCCTGATGGAATATGTGACTAGATATTCATATGTCTGTTTATATGAATTCTGGATATACACGATGGAGTTAGTCATTAAAAGATGTAGACCTCGCAGTGATGAGCAAATAAATTGCTGCCTAAAAGCCTGGATCTTAGGGCAAATAAGTTGAAAAGAACTTATCGCAGCCAGTGCGTAGGGCGCATCACCTTGTATTGTATCAAAAATCATATTTAATATTTCTTAATTTGAATTTTGCATAATTTTACTCGTTGATTTCATGCCAAAAAATTGTAAATAAAATAATGACATATGAAAATATTGTTATGAAAGTAATATGTGTTAAACCATATAATAAAATTATCAAAATTTAATAGACACAAGATAGATAATCTCTATGTTAGAAATAAAGAGTAGATCTTTATAGTAGGCAAATATATTGCTGTCTAAGCACGGTCCGAGGGCAGAATAATTCACAAGGAATTGAACGCAAACACAGCCGGTGCATTTAGGACTCTACTATCTTGTGTTTATCAAAATAATATGATAAAATATCAATATGTTAAACCAATGCAAGATCTACGGATCAAATGATGTTGAATCACTGCGGTAATCATAGCATTCATAATACAATGGTTTCAATACCGGAGGGTATTACAAGATAACACATACAAATATGTACAAAACAAAACTATACACTAAATATTCAGAACAGAAATAATCTAAATAAATAGATAAAATAGAAGTTTAGGGGACTTATAAATAAATTCAGTGAAGCAAATGAAAATGATTAGGCCTGCGGGCTAATTTTCTTCTTTTTGTTTCTCTTGCGCAGCCCACGGCCCGTGAGGTGCCAAAGGCGCGGCCCAGAGTGGGCGCTTACGCGCAGCCCAGGGGCGCGGCCCAGCCAGGGGCCTGCCTAGCGCCAATGGCGCGCGGCCCAGCGTGGGCAAGGCCCATCGGTGGGCGTTGCGGCCTGTATAAGAGGCAAGGAGGCGTCACTAACCGCCCAGTGCCTCTTCACGCTGCCGCCGCCGCCTTTGGCGGTTTCTCGCGGTGTGCCGCCGCCGTCGCGTCACTGATGCGTCGTCCGCCGGAACTTGGAGGCGCTGCGTGCGCGGGTCGCAGGCGCATATGCACCGGCGAGTCTTGCAGCCGCCATATCCGTCACCGACCGGAAAAACGCAGAAGCAGATCCGCGTCCTGCCAGTGCGGCTCCGCCTCTCCCCCTCTTCTTCCTCTTTCTCTGTTCGCCCGCCGCCCCCATGGTTGCCGGCTTGCGCTGGCCGCTGGTCGTTGGCCGGTCGTTAGTTGCCGGAGGAGAGACCCGGCGAAGCAGGCCTCTCGGTGCCACGCCTAATTCTGGGCGGCGGTCCACGGCCACGACGCGACCGAGGGGGCTACGTCCGGCGGGAGCCGCCGGGTCCGTTGAGGATGATGCGGACGGAGGTCCGCCAACCTTGTTGAAGAAAGGTGGAGCGCCGTGACGAGGCGCCATGGTCCCGAGCGTGAATCTCGGGTGCACCGCCATGGAAGGTCTGGTGAGGCCGGAAATCATGTTGGCGGTGGTGAAGGAGTTGACTGTAAGGGGATCGGCCTGAGGACCGAAGCCGGCTATGCCGGCCGCTGCCATTGTCGCCGTTGCAGGTACGCTGACGTTGGGGATGACCCTAACGCCTTCTTTGTTTGTTCCAGGGCAGTGGGTGCGTATCACCAGAGGGCGGCGAGGCTCTTTCTTTGGTGGTGTTGGCATCGGAAAATGCGGCATTGCCAGAGAGAAGCGACGAACAAGTCCGGCGGTGTTGCCGTGCGGGTATGTCGGAGGAGCGGTTGCTGCTTGCCATCGGCGAGGCTTGGCGTGGTGGAGGGCCGGGTGATGTGGAACGGCGTCCTCGATGTGCACGGCAGCCACGGAAATTTCGGCCGGTTGGCCATGACCACAACGTCCACCAAGACGGCGACCATGGCGTGCGCCTCTCGGGCAGAAACAGCAACGGCCACGGGATCCACCGACGGGAAGAACAAGCAAGCCGGTAAGAACGGCTAGGAAACGTAAGTTCTCGAAGTCCATGGCCTATTCGATGATGACGACGGTGAAGTTCAAATTACTTGAATCCACGTTGCCAACAAATTACTGCATAAAGAAGAATCCACATTGCGAACAAATTACTGTACATAAAGAACAAATCAGTCCACATTACGAACAAATTACTGCACATGGAGAACATGTAATTCCATATTGCGAATAAATTACTGCACATAGAGAACAAATGAGTTCACGTTGCGAACAAATTGCTCCACATGGAGAACAGAAGAATCCACGTTGTGAATAAATTACTGCACATGAAGAACACATGAAGAACACATTAGTTCACATTGCGAACAAATTATATTATAGTGTGAACAAAACGATCGAACATATATGATGTATAATAGAAAATTGAACACCGCGAACAAATGAGTCTCCATTATCGAACAATTTAATATATATACACATTACGAACAAATATATACACATTACGAACAAATATATACACGTTACGAACAAATAAATATAAAAAGAAACATATAACAAATAAGAATAAATAATAGAAAAATAAAAATAAATAATAAAAAGTAAATCAAAAAGAAAAACAAGTATAAAAAAAAGATGAAAAGGAAAAAGAAAAAACATATAAATGATACAAATGATATAGAAAAAACAAAAACGAAATTAGAAAGAAAGAACGACTATACGGGTCTATTACGCTGTTTTTGTCACTCCCACACGTGCCTAAATGTTTTAATAGGTCGAATATGGTCTACTCAATCACATGGAAGCTTAAATTTTGTATATGGACCAATAAATAAGCTCCTGGGCCAAAAGAAGCGAAAGAAGGCCGGCAGTTTTTGTGCGTGGGCGACAACCACGAAAAAATCACGCGCGTGACAGCTAGTTGTGACGCATCGTGTGAGCTTGACCGCGGAGAAACGCGAAATTTTCTCGCATGGCGTGAGCCAGGCCGGAGGACAGCTTTTGCATCGAGCGGGCCAGGCCCAACCCCTAAAGCAGGCATCCAATCAAAACGTGCTGTATCCGCCGGGCCTGGATGACCGACGATGCAGGGAACCTATCAGCCTGCAAGTCACACATGCAAGTGATTAGTGCAAACACGTTCGTCTCTCTCGATCAGCATCTGACGACAAGGCCGCCATCGCCCTTCACGCCGCAACGCGCCGTGCCAGAGACGAGATGGTGGAACGTGCACGTGGCTCCGGCCTCCGGCTCTCCACTCTAGGCTGCTGGGGCGCGGGCCGGAATTTTTTTTTAAAAAGCCCTTTTAAATCTAAAATTTTAAAAATAACCCGTCGCGAAATGTATTTCCAAGAAGTAGCCTTTTTGTCACGCCAGGCCTCGTGGCGTGACTCCCCACTGAGTCGCGCCACATGCAGTGGCGCGACCGAGCTCCCACGTCGACGCGCCGCCGAAGATTCCCTGCCGACGCAGCGCTGACGTGGTGGCTGAGTCGCGCCACATGCACTGGCGCGTCAGCCGTCGTGGCGCGACTCTGCATTATAACGGTTCGCGGCCGGGCCCGGCCTTCGCTTGTCTCATTTGCATTTCCTAGCCGAAGCTCGAGCTCAAGTGCTCCGATGGCGCCGCCTCTCTCCTTCCCTCTCTAGATCCCCTCTTTTTTGTCCGATTTGAAGTGTAGAAGCTTGGAAAATACTCTCACAAGGTACCTCCTTCATTCTACCGGGCTTATTTGTTTTAGTTACGTTGTTCGTAGTTGATTTGAGAGGTCTAGGGTTTGAGTAGGGTTTGAAATGAGATTAGTCTGTACTTTGAATCGGGTAGGATTGGTTGCGTTTTATCGAATACTTGTGAGGTAGAGAGACATGTTGATCGTGTGGGATGAATTACATTAACGTGGAAATGACAACGTCCGTTTTGATATTTGATGCATAGGTCGGATGGCAAATCAGTATTGGTTGTCTAGGGGGTGGGGATGTTACCCAGATGAAAAATCGGTGGATGGTCCTGTGCCTCCCCCGCTCCCGGTCCCGAATTGCTTATGCGGTATTCCAGCTGAGGTGAAGCAATCAAGGCACGAGAAAACAGCCGGCCGCGCCTACTACGTGTGTAGGGATAAGTTTGGTTTTGGGAGTCCATGTTTCTTTTTCCAGTGGATAGATGGTCCGGAGAAATATAACCCAAGGATACGTCTATTCCCTTGCTCACAGTCGAAGTTGACACCGTACAACCAATTCAGGCGATGGGTTCCTCCTTCACCCAATCCAGGTCCAATGACAAAGGAGGAGAAGGCGGAGGCAGCGTCCATCCGTGTTAAGAACCCACCGTTTTGCCACTGTGGGTATCCTTGCAAGCTTCAGCGGCCTAATATTGGTGTTCCTGTTAAGTTCACACCTTTCTTCAGATGCAAGCTAACGACTCATGTTAGTGTTGTTTTTTTATCCTTTCATTATATTGTCATGTTTGTGGTTTTAAAATAATCTAAACTTTGCAATCGCGTATGCAGGATGGATGGCCTATGTGTGACTTTCAGGAGTATATACATGGTCCGAAGTCTCATTGGCCGACCGAAGAGGAGGTGCGTTTGTTCGAGTCCGGGAAAATGCAATGGCCATGCGAGAGAAGGCCGCATCCCCGTTGTAAGTGCGGAATTCAGGCAACTGTCGGCGTTGTACCAAGTGAGCTTGGATATGGATATTATTACGGGAATGCATATGGCAAGTACTGGGTAAGGCACAAGATTACGCATCGTTTAATTCTTACATTGTATAGCCATAGTATTGTAGTAATGATTATACAAAAAGTTAACATGTTGCTAACTTCTGTAGGAGGGAAGGACGTGTGATTGGGAGGATTTTGTAGGACAGAGGAAGCTGAGGGAAGAATTGGGGAGGCAGTCGGAGCCCCTAAAGAGTAACACGACGGAGAAGATACGGAGAAAGTTGAGAGATAAGTATGATATTCCCCTCCCGGAACGAGAAGTCGAGGCTATGGTGTTTGAAGATATGAGGCGTGAGAAGGGAACACCCCCACGCGGGTACTACACGTATGAGGAGTGCATCACGTACTGGAGGCTGCACAGAGAGAAGTATCCAGCAGACCTTACCCCAGAAGAGAAGATTGCAAAGAGGCAGAAGATTGACGAGGAATGGGAGAGGAAACAAAGGGTCTTGAAGGAGAAATCTCGTAAAGGTAAGGACCCAAATACTGTATATCCATATGGTACATGGGAACACTATTTCAAGACTTTAGAGGATAGAGAGAGGAAGGCCAAAGAAGAGGAAATGGAGGCGAGAGCTCAAGATGCACAAACGGAGGCAGTGAGAGCACTTGTCGCGGAATTGCCTTCGCAACTGCCTATCGACAAGGGGAAAGGAGTTGCAAATGAGAACACACAACCTATAAGGCACGCTTCTAATTGGTACGATGGGGCTGACAATGACTGGGGCGACGATGAGTTGATTTATGATGGTAACTCTGATTAGGTTACCTTGTTGTATCGTATGATGTATGTACTATAATTGTTCGTATGGCTTTGGATCTGTTTTTCTTATTTGCTAGCGTACGACATGTTGTAAAGAACGACGCCAACTCACGATACAGCCTAACAAAATTCCAGTTATCTCCCATTGCTCACTGAAAAGTTCCGACACTGCCACGGCAATGGTGAAAGTCAGTCGCGCCACAGTCCCTGGCGTGACTGGATAGGGGAAAAATGTACTTCCCACGTCCTGGTCGGGCGCCAACTGCGGCGCGAGTCAGAGCTAAGCCGCGCCAGAGCCCCTGGCGTGACTACTCTTTGAGTCGCACCACAGTCCCTGGCGCGACTGGATAAGGGAAAAATGTACTGCCCACGTCCTGGTTGGGCGCCAACGGCGGCGCGACTCAGAGCTGAGCCGCGCTAGAGCCCCTGGCGCGACCACTCCTTGAGTCGCGCCAGAGTCACTGGCGCGACTCAGCATTGAGTCGCGCCATGGTTGGTGCCTGACCAGAACTTCAGTAGTTCATTTTTCGAAAATATGGTCGCGCTAGAGACTATGGCGCGACTGACCTGGGATGTCCAATTTAACAGGTTTCGTGCTGTTTTCCATGGCCCATTTGCTGCCTGATTTTTGGCATCGTTGTGTCTTCCAGTTTAGGGCTGTGTCTTGCCAGTTTGCATGTGGCAGACATCGCAACTTACAAATGTAGTATCACAATGGAAACCTGAGCGGCATAAATATAGGTCCGCACTACATAATATCACAATGTAGTTCATCACAAGTAGTTCACCACAAACATTAACATACATGTAGTTCAACCACAAATATTACATGCCACGAGTACAAACATCCTAAAGGACACATAGTGGTATAACACAACAAAAAGTGCCGAACTCTCACTCTACCCTCCCTTTCGGGAGGTATCAGGGGTGTACGGAGCCCTCGGCTTCCGAGGACGACGGGGCTCGGTAGGAAGGAGATTGGCGCTCGCAACGTTGGAGGTGTCACGAGCCCTTGCGCGGCGCTTACGTGGAGGTGTTGCCTGTGTGGGGGGTGGAGCATCGTGAAGCTGAGAGCTCCCAATCTCATCCGGACCGTACGTCGGGTCATCGCCCTCGAAGTCGTCTGGGCTGTCCTCCTGGTCGTGTTCCTCCTCGGCCTCCTCGACTACCTGCTTGCCCTTGCCCCGAGAACCTGAAGCTGCTCGGGAAGCTGGGGTCCGTGATGTCGATCGTGTGGGAGAGCCAATAAAGATGCCACCACCACGAGCACCTACAACAAAAAAGATAAGATAACAACAACTAGGCAATGGAAACCCAATAAGGTAGTAATTACAAATTTACCCGCAGTGGTCTGGCTCCCACTCCTTCTAGGCGCCGCTTGGTGCACAACATCGCCGGTTGTCTTGCAATTCAACTTGAATGCGATCTTGCGGCATCCCCGATGAAACCTCTGCATGACATAGGACACATACGTTCTCAATTCGGTTGCATCGAGGACCATGTAACCATGGTGAGTAATTTTTTACCTGAATGAACCCTCGAAGGACGCTTGCCTCCTCGTCGGCACCAATGGGTACGCTAAGTGCTTGAGTGGCCTCATTTGCAAACCGTCCAATCTGCTGGCCCTGCACAAGTAAAAAAAAACGATTAGACATTCACAAGTAATAATAATTGGATGACATTGCTAGCAACAACGATAACAACTCACAATATCGTCTTCCTATGGGCCGCGCTCAGGCTGTGTGCCTTTCCTGGTGTACGTATCGTACTCATCCATTACATCCTCCGGATCCGAAGGCAACTCCTCGATATTGTCCTCCATCATGGCGAGCTTCAGCTTGAGCCTCGTGTTTTCCTTCAACCAATTCAAGTACTGCTGAAACGGGCCGTCCTGGTGAAGGGTCCCGCCATAGACAATGTGCTAGTGGCGTAAGTTCCAAGCATTTATATACGCCAAATGTTTTTCCGGGCAATTTTGAGTACCTGTGTGACTTCGGCGCTCAACCCTGCAACAAAGGAAAATATGGAATCGAAACAATATTGTGTAAACAACACAGGGATCGAACGGGACGAACAATGTAATGCAAGTGGGTCATGAACACGTACTTGTGCAAATCTTTGCCCGTGGCAATAAACTCTGGAGGACAATCTTGGAGGTACCCAAATTGCCTTTTCACGCGGTTGGGTAGATGGTACTCGACCACGTAAAAAGCAATGAGCGGGGCCACATTCCGCCACAAATCTCTATCCATGGTGCACATGGGACTGAGTTGCATCGATGTCACCTCTTCCCGGGAGTACGGTTGCCACTCAACCTTCATACACATGACATATATTTTATAGAGGGAAATCCACTACATTAAACCATGCTAAGTGGAAAACGAAATGTTCATGACTTACTTGATAGTGTGTGAGACAATCTTGGGCGTTGATGTAGTCCAAGTACCGACGCGCGGTGTTGCCCCAAACAGTCCCTGCATTCCTCCACAGGACGCCAACTATAGGCAAGGAACCCTCGTCCATGTGTGGCCAAGCCTGCAAGCAACGAAGAAATCGGCGTTTAGTACTTAAACAATATAAATAAGTACGGGACAAAGGAATAGAAAAGACAAGATAGCGCACCCCAAATGCGTGTCGCTCCGGTCGGCCAAATCTGTAGCAGGTAAGCGCACCCGCCAAGGTTTGAGTTGTCTCCGACCCTCCTGCAATACTCGCACAACTGCCGGTACAACCAAGCAAGTGTGGCGGACCCCCAACTAAACGTGTCAACGGTGTCCCAAGGTTGACCAAGGATAGGTAGCCACATCCACGAGGTGGTGTTGCCCTGACCGTCCGGAAACAACAAACCACCCACCATATGCCACATCCAAGCTCGAGCGAACTTCTCGATCACACCCTCTGCAGCTCCCTCAGGGGGTGGCTGACCAAAGTGCTGAGTCAACCAAGAGGTGCTCATCCCTGTAGTCTTCCTGTCCTTGACGCCAGCCGGAGCATCTGGAAGACGTACACCAAGCAGCAACTCGGCCATGTCCCTCCATCCGGCCGGGTTGACAGTGCCAGTGACCGCTAAACCGTCAAGCGCAACCCAAGCATCATGGCAACGTCCTCAAGTGTGACGGTCATCTCGCCGCAGGGAAGGTGGAAGGAGTGGATCTCCAGCCTCCAACGATCCACCAAAGCTGTCAGGGCGGAGTGGTCCATCTTGGGGAGCCCATCCTGAACCATCTGTGCCAACGGAAGGAAGCCACCAGCTCGAAGGTACGGGGCGTACCGCTCATCCCAAGCAAGTGGGTGGTGGGTGCGGGTATGTAGCGGCTTGAGCACCTGCGAAAAAAGAAAAGAAAAAATAGACTGCATTCGATAAGTATGTTGCACTAGATATCGTAGGAATTGAACACATAAGCATATACAACATACCTGGACACGCTCCTCTATCATCCGGCCCCGGTGGTTCGCTTCATACTCGGCATCAAGGAGGGGGTACCGAGGATGTTGCGCCATATCCCTGAAATATATACAAATAATGATTAGTACAACAGTAAATATCATAATCATAGCGTAGAACATAAATGACAATAACAAGTCAGTATGCTTGTAAAATACATATTTAAACCTACCAATATAGATTTAGACTTGGGTTTATTCTTTTTCTTCTTCGGGTACTTTTTACGTTTACTTGCGGCCAATGTTTGGGGCCCCAATTTGTGTTGTTCCATTCGGTGACCAACTTCGTGGCAAACCCCACAACGGATGTCACTAGAATCTTCGTCGAAATCACCAAAGCTATAAATGTCATCACCCCACCCGTTACTATCATCCATCTTGTTGCGTAGACGTTTCTTCTTCCTTCGTCCCCTCTTAGTTTTCAATTTTTCAGGATCAGGAACATAGTCGGAACCATTGTACTGTGGCCAATGCGATGGATCCAATATGGGCTCGAACCGAGAGGCCCAAGTCTTGAGCACAGTTTCCTTTGCATAATGAGGTGACATGTACGTTGGTGAAAGGTGATCCACTCCTCTAACACGGCATGCGGCCATCAAATGGGCCCAAGGAACGTGTAGCAATTGAGGAATACAACACGTACAAGTCCAAGCTGTTAGATCCACTTTAAAGATGTACCCCCCGAACTCTCTCCCCCAAGTGTCAATGCAGAAGCAGTCCTAACAGAGTACACATACGATCTAGGATCAAACAAATCAGCCTCCATGGTTGATGCTCTCAATCCTTGTGCATTTAATAACTTTTGTACCCCTTTCCCCATAATCTCTCCCTTGGTACACGGGCTAGATGTTCCCTTGCTTTCTCCGAACGGGTAACAAAGTATTTATTGATCTTGTAGAAACTAAACTCAATGATTGATGACACGGGCATGCCACGAACTCCTTTTAACACTTTGTTTAGGACTTCAGAGATATTAGTGTTGCACATTCCGTACCTCCAACCGCCGTCAAAGACAAGCACCCACTTTTCCTTGTTTTCCAGCTGCTCGGCTAACCACTCAGTGGCAGTCGCATTCAACATTTTTTTAAGTTTAGTAAGCCAGAGGTCAAATGTATATTTGGCCTTCGATGCACATACCAACTTGAGTTGTTTTATGACTTTCTTCTTCTTCTGCCTTGCCCATATACTCGCGGCAAAGTGTCGCATGCACCACCGTCCCACAAGTGGTTGGTACCCATCAACTGCCTCCTCAACAGCACTTAAGATGCCTTGATGCCGGTCTGATACGATGCACACCTGGCATTCCCCGCCAATGACATATCTACGTACGAGACATAGAAACCACGACCAACTATCTTTTGTCTCCCCTTCTACCAAAGCGAATGCTAGAGGGATTAGACGATCCTCGCCATCCACACCCGTTGCAACCAATAAGGCACCCCTGTACTTTCCGGTTAAGAACGTGCCATCAACACTAATTACTGGCCTGTAATGCTTAAATGCCTCAACACATTGCGGGAAACACCAATAGACACGCTGCATGACTGGAGTGATTTCACCTTTAGTGTTGAGATCAAACCTTCCATTTGTGTGAGTGCACCATTTTGTACCGGGGTTGAAGTGTGAAATTGCATGGAGTAATGGTGGTACCATACCATAAGCATCCTTCCAATCACCCCACAACATTTCCACGGCGAGCTGCTTAGCTCGCCATGCCTTACCATACTTCACCCTATACGAAGTGTACCCTTGGATATTCTGGATGAGGGTGGATAGAAACATCAGGGTCAGCATAAACCGTTGAGGCAATACGATGTGCAATATATCGTGCTGTGCATTGAGAATGTTCTTGTGAAGGGATTGATGTTGCACATGTGTGAGGTTGCCTCACTTGAGTTATTCTCCATTTCCTTGTGTCATCCGGGATAGCACGGGCCATCACTCTCCATTGGCAATCCCGTTGGCATTTTACTGTGTACCTAACTTTAAAGGAAGAATGCACTACATTATATGGGCGGTGATGTCTAACCGAGTAATCCCTTAGGAAAAACTTAAGGTCTTCCAAGGTATCAAATATCATCCCCTTCTCAATCAACTCCTTTCCGCTATCGGGTTCAAGGGAACTGAGGTGTAACGCCGAATCACAATAGGCTTTCCGTGGATACGAATGGAAAAGTGGAACCTTAGTTAATTGAACATTAACAGCTTCCAATTGTCTCAATTCTTCCGCTGTGAATGGACGCACCAACATACCAGAAAGGGTTCTCATATGACCTTCCATAGGCGGTGCTTCAGCAAATGGGGCTTGAGATTGGCCACGCCTTCCTTGGTCCATAGGAGGTGCTTCCCGTCGTGGTGCTTGCTCACCAAGGGGTGTTCCACCTCGTGGTGCTTGCTCACCAAGGGGTGTTACAGCTCGTGGTGCTTGGCCCCCAAGTGGTCTTTCACCCCGTGGTTCTTGGAACACATTCGGTGAATCAAGTTGTCGTGCTCCACCACCAACTATTGGTACGACTTGTGGTGATTCAACCACATTTCTCGGCTCCACCCTCACCTCCTCCTGCGTAACACCTCCCTCGTCGTCACCATCCTCTTCTTCTTCTGAACTTTCAGATATTTCATCAACATCTTTATCTTGCTCCTCAAGCTCGAACGTACCCGGATCAAAGTCGTTCGTCCTACGACACTTATCAAAGTCACCTTCATCATCTGAATCTGGATAGTTCACTGGATCTATATCCTCTTCATCATCTTCCTCATCAACATCGGACACATCAACCACAACCTCCGCTATCCTTACTTGAGAACCATTAACTACCTCCTTATAACACATCCAATCATTCTCCGACTCAATATCCATTAGCAAATAGTGGCACCGTTTGGCACCGGCGTCAAACCTACCACGAACACGCAACTCACTTCCATCCCTCTCAAGTTTGAACATGGTTGAAACCCTTTCAATAAGCTCATCAAAACTAGGTGCACTATCAAATCGTTGAACTGTTTGATCCATATTTTCAAACTCTCCATTATCAAGTACTAGACCTCCAGAGAAAATATTGACTAAACGTTCCATCTACACATATCCAACAATCAACACTACAAACATGTGAGCAACAAGAAATTAATGTACACCATACAGTACACTACATGATTATCCATACATAAACATTTATCATATGAACATATATACTCCAACATACATTCCAATTCGAATAACAGTATTAACTTATCACACAATTACACATATACATTTCAACCTACAATTGCATTTCAACCGCACCTGACAATATATATAATCCAACCTACATTTCAATTCAA
Organism: Echinochloa phyllopogon; assembly: GCA_033239725.1. Classification (NCBI taxonomy): domain Eukaryota; kingdom Viridiplantae; phylum Streptophyta; class Magnoliopsida; order Poales; family Poaceae; genus Echinochloa; species Echinochloa phyllopogon. The sequence continues at coordinate 11,112,485 of BTCW01000015.1, read as the reverse complement.
AACCTATATATATACATTCAACCAATATTTCACAACTTCACATGTCCTATCCAATTGCACATGTACATTTCGTTTCAACAATTATCTAGTTCAACCTACATTAGCATTTACAACTAACCATTCATCACTACTTGCATCAAAATTTTTTAATTAATTCTCTTATCAATATCTATGCACAAAATTTTTAACGAAATCGTTACATGCAATTCATTGTACACGAAAGGAAGACATCACCATCAATCACATATACGATGCAACGCAACAAATTGTAGCCGATTCGTACTAAATCAACCATTTCAATTCAAACCCTAGATTCACCATACCATTGCCAAAATAAATGGAATTGAGGGAAAATAAACCGGTAGAGTGGAGGAGGTACCTTGTGAGAACGATTTCCCCGCTTTTCCCCCTCAAATCGGGCCTTGGACGGGGTGGATCTAGGAGGGGGAGGTGTTGGGCGCCATGAGGGGAGTTCTTGCCCTCGGCCTCGGGTGGGAGCAGGAGGAAGAAGAAAGAGAGGAGAGAGGGGCCGGGCCCGGCCGCGAACCGTTATAATGCTGAGTCAGCCACCACGTCAGCGCCGCGTCGGCAGGGAATCTTCGGCGGCGCATCGACGTGGGAGCTCAGTGGGGAGTCACGCCACGAGGCCTGGCGCGACCAAAAGGGCTACTTCTTGAAAATACAGTTCGCGACGGGTTATTTTTAAAATTTTAGATTTAAAAGGGCTTTTAAAAAAAATTCCGCCGGCCGGCCGCCGCAGCCATGGCTGCGGCTGGTTACTCCTAACTTTCCATCACATCGACGTCACATCACCTGTTCGTCTGACATATCAGCAGCCAGCCAGCAGTATTTTTCTCTCTGCACAAACCAGCATCAGCCACCAGTCACCGGCCAGTCAGCAGTATTTTTCTCTTAGCACAAATCAGCACCAGCCACCTGCCACCCGCCGGCCGAGCAGCATGTAATTACATAGTTTTAAAGTATAAGACTAGACGAATCTTTTGAGCCAAGTTAGGTCATGGTAAGACAACAATTACCACAAACAAACGAAAAAGTGATACAATGAACTACAGTGTCCGATGTGACCCTTTTTACCCACTTTTCACGGATACACACAGCCCATGATGCGCTGAATGGTTGACGCCTGCACCCAGCTGCGGGGCTGAGCAGTCCAAGGCAGCCAAGGCCTAGTTTAGTTCCAAAAAACAATCTCAAAGTTCACTATATAAAAGAAGATTCTCATCACATCAAAATATCGGTACATGAATGGAGTACTAAATGTAGATGAAATCAAAAACTAATTGCATAGTTTTGTTGTAGTAGGCGAGACGAACATTTTGAGCCTAATTAATCAATTTTTGACCAATTTTTCATAAATACAAACGAAATGCTACGGTGATGCATTTATGACAAAGTGACATCTTTCCCCTAATTCTCGACCCCTAATTTGCATCTAAACAAGGGCCAAATCGGTCATGGCTCTCAACGTACGGCTGCACGCCTGCACTTTGCTTGGGTCATCCTGTGACGGCTGCTACGGCTTGTTCCCATCACATGGTACGGCCGTATAGGTAGTAGTTTTCTTTAATCCTTTTCGTCAATTCCAAGTATTTTTAGAATTCAGATCTGATTGATTAGTGAAATAGCTTTCTTCTACATCTCACGAGTCTTTTTTTTCTTCTCATGTTTTGTGTACATATGAAACAATTAGTTTAGATGTCTAGGGTTACAAGATACAAATCAAATCTTCTGCAAATTGGTCTAGAAAATATGATTGTAGTTGCCAAAAGTGAAAAATAAAACAGAAAATAATAAAGGATCTATTGAAGTCTTAATTGTGTTGTACAATAACAAAAGGAAGATTTATTGATTTGGCCATAGTAACACTTGAGAGTGAAAGGATATAGAGTTGCTTATGAGCACATAATCTAATAACCCTCATTTCAAACAACACAAAAGAATGATGTCTAAGTAATGATTATGTGACGAGGATTGAATGTGTACAATTCTTGATAGATCCCAATGCTTTGTAAAATACTATGGAATATGTTTGTGCGTTCAAAATAAGCACACTTATCCCGATACCCATCGCTTGAACTCGCGGCCACACCACCGTGCACGGCTGCCATGGAGCCACCTCTCATATATGTGATTGAGTCCCAACAAATCCCAATGCAACTAAGGCCCTGTTTGGCAGGCCTCCCAGAGCTGATTCTCTGGTGAATCCAGGGAGAAGCTCTGCAAAACAGTTTTTCAGCGAGAAGTGATTCTCTGCTGATTCTGAGAAGTGATTCTCTGAAATGAACTAAGGGGCTGGGAGCTGAAAAAAGTAGCTTCTCCTAATTCTGTGAAGTGATTCTTTATCCTGATTTTGATAGTTTACGCTAGGGAATTAAAGACAATCACTTTCAGCCACAGAATCACTTCTCTCAGAGAATCAGTCAGAGAATCAGTTCCCACGGAGAATCAGAATCAGATGAAACTCTATCAAACAGACCCTAAAATTAAATTTTCTTTTTTATCCTCCATGTGATTTGCCAATGCAACAAATTCCTCTCGGTCTCTCGTTCTTAATTTCCCTCTCTCATAATTCCCCTGGTCAGATGACCGCAGAGAAGACTGGATTTCCATTTCCTATCTCCTCCTCTTGTAGTCTTGTCCCACGGAGCTCGCGTGATGCAGCCGGCCGCTGCAGACCGCTCCTCCGCAAAGATGATTCATTCTCTCCATATACGGAGCGAAAGAAGAACCTGCTTCGCGGGTTAGCTTGGCCGCTGCTTGGGTCCAGACTGCGCTTCTTGCAGTTGCATTGCAGGCACTTGCAGCAAGGTGCAGGCATGCATGCAGATGCTCGAGATGGCCGGCCGCCACGTCGGATATGTGACCACACGGACAGACGTGGAACGACCGGACAGCTTCAATTCCCGGATCGCGAGCCCATGGGGGGCGGGAGTACTACGACTACCGGCGCAAGTCCATCCGGCCTCGTCAACCTAACGCCGCTGGCATGCTCCTTGCACCCAATGAGCCCATGGGCCAGGCCGGTCGATTCATCTTTTGACGAAAACACCTCGTGGCCTGTTGTTGCTTCTTTGCATGATCCAGTGGTTAATTTCCATGTTCGGACACGTCGGAACCAATCTAGGGCACCGACGTCGACGAAGATGCACTTATCCGACCCCGACGAATGCAACTAGCTTCTTGCGCCACCGCCCTGCGTAGCCGCTAGGCTCGTTAATTCGTCCCTACTACTGCCTTTGTTCTGGTTTTACACGTACCAATTCGATTCGACGAGCGAGCCTCCTCTCCAAGTGGATATCATCCATAATCGTCTCACCACATCTAACCAGGCTGCCGTCGATTCGATTCATCAACATGCTAAAAAGGAATAACACAGTGGAGATGATGGGCCCTCCAAGATGAGGAGGACTTCTTCGTTTCGCTTGCACGTAGTGTCCACGAGCGTAGACGAGTAGAGGGACTGGCAGGCGTCGCTGCTGACAGATCAAGGAGACGAGATGTTGTCGATATCGTTGTAGATCGGCGATGGCGGCGATTCGGTGACGCTATGGTACGGAGGGCGCGTCCAAGGACTCGGCTTTTATATCCTTGGCGTATGGCGTGTGTGCCAAGAACTCGGTCACGACGGCCATGTACGAGTCCAGTTTGATTCAATCAAGGAAAGACGTAACTGTGTGCCTCATATGGACCAAAAACTTTTAAGACATAATACACGAAGATTCGCTCGCTACGGAAAATCTTACGTTTGTCGAGTGCCGTCACCTTTGCCGAGTGCTTTTTACGGGCACTCAGCAAACAACGTATTCGCCGAGTGCCAAATAAAAAATCTCAGCAAAAAAAATACACTCGACTTTATTTGACACTCGACAAACATCTATTTGCCGAGTGTATTTTTTGGCACTCGGCAAAAAAATATTTTTCTCCTCTTCTAGTCCTAAAACATTTCCTACTCTCTACATACACCATGTAATACTCAATGTCAAATTTTGATATATTTTTGTATTTGTTTGCTATATTTAACTAATTAATTATATTTCAATTACTTTTTGAATCAAATCAAATTTGAACTACAGGTGATTCAAATAGTAATATAAAATGAGTTAAAAATTATATTCATGTTATATAGCTCAATTTAAGATCTTAACCATAAAATAAAAAGAAATTCGACATATCTTGTTTAAGAAAAATATGACCATTAACGTGTGTACGAATGATTTTTAAATTATAAAAAAACAAATAAAGTCTGAAAATCATGAAATTTGTCATGCTATGGTGGTATCACACGCGGAAGCTACGATAAAAAGTAGAGAATGTTTCACATAACTTGTCACGTACGTTGCTTACAAAATGGATAATCTCCGAAGAAAAACCTTAGAGTTCAAAATGAGTCGTTAGGATTTGAAGTCAAATTGATGGTTGAATTTGAACTTGACTTCAATTTATTTTGTACAGGTCATAGATTATATAAATTGTGTCATACCAAAATTTAATTATTTCTAAATTTTATTTGATAATTTTTTAAAAAATTTAAGCATGCTGGAAAAATTGTTTGTCGAGTGCCTGTAAAAAACACTCAGATACCTTTTCTCTCTGAAAAAACACTCGGATGTCCCTCTGGAATCCCGGTTCCCTCTTGGTGAGTAGCTCCCCCTTCGGATACCTTTTCTCTCTCTCCCTCTCTCCTAGCGACCAAACACATCCTCACCTATGATAAGCATCTCTCTCCCCTACAACCACACAGGCCCTCTCTCCGCTCCTCGCGCCACCCGGCTTCGCCTGCACCTACCGCCGCCGCATCCTCGCCGGCTCTCCCACCCGCCCTCGCGCTGCGCCTCAGCCTCTCCTCGCTCCCGCCCCTCCTGCCCCCGCTGCAGTCCATAGCGCGGAGCACGCAGGCGGACGCACCTTGCGCACGCGCGATGCTTGCCGCCGGTACCATGGGCCGGAGGCGGCGGCTGGAGCTGAGTGGGAGGACGACGAGGAGGAGGCGATGGGAACTCCGGAGCGCGCGGAGGCGAGGCCGACAAGGACAAGGAGGTGGGGGTGGGGGCGGTGTCCGGGGAGAGGCCGCCAAGGGGGATGGGCGGGGGCGGTGCGGAACAGGAGGTGGGAGATGCGGCGGCGGGAGGAGGAGACGGCGGGGCGGCGCAGGCGGGCAGCGTCAGCGTGCGGTGGCGGTGCGGCCGTGCGGCGTCAGCGTGCGAGTGTGAGTTTTTTTTTTCAAAAACCTTTTGTCGAGTGTTGGATTTGACACTCGAAAAACCCTTTACCGAGTGTCCGACGAAAAACACTCGACAAATGACTCTTTGCCGACACCCGCTTTATCGAGTACTGTTTGCCGAGTGTTATACTCGACAAAGTGTTTGCCGAGTGTTTTTGGGCTTTTGCTGAGTGTACACGACAATCAGCGAACACGTGGTTTTCCGTAGTGGCTGTGCTGCCTATCGGTGCAACGTGCGTGTACTTCTTCTCGTGTACCTTATGGACATCGTTTTTTTACACGCCTCACGGACATCGTTATTACTCCAAATACGGAAATGAAATTTGCTTGTATGGGTTGCGTGGCCGGCCGGCCTATGAGAGGGGGCCCCATAATGAACCCTGTGTTGGCTTATATTAGAACTAACGGACGACATACGAAGAAGTGGATTTGGCAGAACTCATGAATATTTGTTCTTCGCTATAGTATTAGGGGTAAAGACTATACGTATACCGTTAATATTATTCTATTTTGCTAGGCCTCGTTTTAAAGTTTGGCACAGGGCACTACTTTCGGACCTTCACTACCAGAATCATCAATATCTGCACCGGGTGGGAAAGCCCTTTAGCACCGGGTTTCCCACCCGGTGCAACTAAATCGAGGCTAAAGGGGTACCCCTTTAGCACCGGGTTGAATAACCGGTGCTAAAGGGTCCCTTTAGCACCGGGTGCAGCCACGACCCGGTGCTAAAGGGCCTGCCCTGCAGCGCCTTTAGCAGGGCCTTTAGCACCGGGTCGTGGCTGCACCCGGTGCTAAAGGGCTTAGATTTTTTTTATTTTTTTCCAGACGCCATGAATGTACTTTTGTTTTTGTTCTTGTTCTTCAAGAACAGAAAAGGAAAGAAGATGATGACCGATAAATAAGAGGAGAAAGAAAGAGATGAGTAGATAGCTCAAATTATATTACAATATCCAAGATCTAATAGGGATTGGATTACAACATTAGAGATCCAACAGAGAAATTTAATTACAAGACTCAAGATTCAACACTCAGCATTTCAATTTCAACCACGAGCACCTTCATTACAAGACTCAAGATTCAACACTCAGCATTTCAATTTCAACCACGAGCACAAGACCCACCAGCACGAGCGCGGCTTCTTGCGCCGCCCAGCAGCCAGCGCGCCAACCAGCCTGCCTTCTTGCGTGCCTGCAGGGAACCAAGAAACGAAGTGAGAAGAGGAAGGGAGAAGAAAAGAAGAGAAGGGGGCGAGGCGAGGAGGAGGGCTGGCGGTTTGGGGGAAGACGAAGTGCTGCGGGAGCGGGGGCCGGCGCGAGGCTATATAGAGCCGGGGCATTTAGCACCGGGTGCAGCCACGACCCGGTGCTAAAGGCCCCCCTTTAGCACCGGGCCTTCCCACCACCCGGTGCTAAAGGCCCTTTAGCACCGGGTCTGGCACACCCGGTGCTAAAAGGCCGTAACTGGCGCCAAATGAAAATTGGGGGCCTTTAGCACCGGATTTTAGATCAACCCGGTGCTAAAGGCCCCAAATTTTCGTTTGGCGCCAGTTTCCAAACCGGCCTTTAGCACCGGTGGCTACTATTTGGGAATCTTATAAATATAGTTTTTAATATATAGTTATTAATACTTGTTTTAATTCAGTTATTAATACCTATTAAAAATATATATTAAATAAGAAAATCTTATAAATTACTAGAAAATCTTATAACTTACTAGAAAATCTTATAACTTACTAGAAAATCTTATAAATTAATAGAAAATCTTATAAATTACTAGAAAATCTTATAAATTAATAGAAAATCTTATAACTTACTAGCAATCTTATAACTTACTAGAAAATCTTATAACTTATTAGAAAATCTTATAAATTACTAGAAAATCTTATAAATTACAAAAATTGATAACTAAATCAAAGATTTTGGAACATTAAATGGTCTCAGATGAAAAAGTCATGAATAGTAAAATTTCATATCTCATCAAGATCTACAATCTTTATTTAAGTCATTTTTGCATTTGAGAAAGTGGTAGTATACATTGTTCATTAATCCTAGATTCACTCACATAGTTTCTAAAACTTTGTTAGAGACTTGTCAAATTTGTACTACATGTTATGACCCATTTTGAAAATGACAAAATGACCCAAATAAAGATTGTAGATCATGATGAAATATGAAACTTTGGTATTCATCACTTTTTCATTTGACATCACCTAGTGTGAAAAAAACCTTGGTTGTAGTTCTCATTTTTAATTCAAAATTTGGATTGTTCAAACACGAGAAGATTTTTCAAAATAATAACATTAATAAGTTTCATAACTTGATAGAGTATGATTTTAGGAATTTTTAGGAAGAAAAATGATCTTTTTTGAAGTTTGTACGAGGGAGAACGACTAGTTACAACTTTTATACAGAGATTAAAAAGAAAAATTGTTCTTGTTCATCCAGTGACGTGGCTCGTGTGCGCCCGGTGACGGCCGAGCAGCATGAACACAGCGCCTAAGTGTTCAGCTGGCTCGGCCGGGGGAGACATTAGCACCGGGCCGTGGCAAGACCCGGTGCTAATGTGCACACTTTAGCACCGGGTGCAGCCAGCAACCGGTGCGAAATGGCCTCGGCACATTAGCACCGGTTGCTGGCTGCACCCGGTGCTAAAGGGGGCGCATTAGCACCGGGTCTTGCCACGACCCGGTGCTAATGTGTCCGCCATGACACCCCGCAGCGCCGCCCCCGCTCCTAGCCGTTAGACCCGGTGCTGAAGCCCCATCAGCACCGGGTCCAAAAATGGCCGAGGCGGAGGAGGCGGGCGGATGTGAAGGATTCTGGTAGTGCTTTTAGCTCGCACGTATCCTTTTTCCATCTTACTTACGCAGCACGTATAACTAGGTAAAAGATGCTTTTCTTTTGAAGTAGTATATGAGCCCTCTTTAGCACCGGGTAGGTATTGCCAACCGGTGCTAACATGCCTTTACCACCGGGTCGTAACACCAACTGGTACTAAACCCGGTGATAAAGGTTCGGGAGCATATGTGTCGGGTCTAGCCACCACCCGATATTAAAGGTTACTTTTAGCACTGGATCTGGCCACCACCCGGTGCTAAAGACCTCCACCTGCCCTGCGCGCAGCCTACCGGGCTCCTAGCCATTGGACACGGTGCTAATACAAATGGGTGTTTAGGGTGCCGTGGTATAGATATGCCGATGATGGTTTCTCTAGCCGTACGTGGGCCCCGGATTTCGCCGGAACGGCCCGGCTCGTGCGCTCAAGAAGCCACCCACCCTGGTCAAGCCGTCTAGGTCATTGAGCAATGATGTCGGCTGAATTGATCGCCGTCGTCGGTGAATCGCAATCTAGGACACGCCATACTTTGGTCACACAACTCGCAACCTGGCCGCTGGATTTACACGTACGCGGAGTGTGGCAGCGGCAGCGGGGAGGCAGAGTATCCTAACGCCACGAACCTTTATGTTAGCCTGGTTGGAGCCTAATGTATCCAACCAAGCAGACCTATAGCCTTCTAGCATCGATTTGTTCAACACCATTAGGGCACGATTGGTTCCCTCAATCTAGAGCCAGCCAGCCAGGCTCCCAGAATGCAGCCTTGTCTATGATTCGTTGTTTTCTTCGGGCCTGGCCCTTTCGATGCAAATGGCCTCTCGGCCTACTTTTATTTTGTATATTATTTATTTTGAACACGTGAATCTATAGTCTATATATACTCGTTGGTAGAAAGCCAATAGATTTTGACCCTAACAATCTTGCAACAAATATCTATCACAGTGCGCACAACAAAATAGAGAAACAAATGAAAGACTCGTCGAGAAACGTGTAAGAGTTATAGTCGGATAGGGCGGATGGCGCCAATCATTCATACGTGGACTCTGCCCCGTACAGCCATATATATATACATACCAGGATAATCATACAAGTCGATTACGTTGGAGCTAGCTCTAGATTGGCGTGTGTCCCGCGGCCCGACGACTCAATCATATCCCTTACGCACGCATAGCATATCTACCCTCTCGATCAACACCTGCGGCCGATCGACCTCGATCGTCGTATCCACATGTCTCCTGTTACGATCACGAGGACGTTCCTGGTCCCTGGGACCACCACCACCGATGGCTTCCTCTGCGCCGACCTTTCCAGCCGCCGGTCCGCAATCTTCTCCGCCGCCGGCTACGACTGGTCCATCCACTACTACTCCGGCAATGACAACCTCTCGGACCTCAGCGTAGACAGCGACAGTATACCAATGGCGCCAGAGCCACGGCGGCGCTGGAGCTGTGCCTCCTCGACCCCACGGGCACCCTGCCGCCGTGGAAGCTGACGCAGGAGGCGACGCCGCTACAGCTCTGCACCCACCCCAAGAGCCACGATTACAGGATACAGCTACACCTTGTCCTGCCCAGGGCCTTGCTGGAGTCGGCCCCGGACCCTAGGTACCTCACCCGAGGCGGCCTCCTGTTTGAGTGCACCATCACCGTCTTCACGGCGGAGCTGTCGGCCGGTAGCAATGCCCCGGCGGCTTCGGACATGATGGAGCAGCTCGGTGAGATCTACGCGACGGAGGACGGAGCCGACGTGACCTACTCCGTCCAGGGTGAGATTTTCCGTGCACACAAGATCATACTCGCGATGCGGTCGCCGGTGTTCATGGCGCAGCTGTACGGATGGATGATGGAGAGCACGGCGGAGCTCATCGAGGTCGAGGACATGCTGCCGGTTGTCTTCAGGGCTCTCCTGCGCTACATCTACACCGATGCTTTGCCTGACATGGATGGTGGTGGTCAGGCTGACGAGGACGATGCTGCTGCAACTGCTGCAACAGAAGTGATCTCCCATCTGCTCGTGGCTGCTGATCGGTATGGAGTGGAGAGGCTCAGGATCCTGTGCGAGCACAAGCTCTGCGATGTGGTCGACGCTGATAGCTTGGTGAAGATGCTGGTTTTTGCGGAGGAGCAGCACTGCGATATGCTCAGAGATGCTTGTATTGAGTTCATGGCGACTTCGAACAGGATGGGGAAAGTGGTGGCAAGCAAGGAGTATGCGCAACTGCGTAGGACCCACCCTTTGGTTTTGATAGATGCGCTGGAGAAGTCAAATAAGTTTCGCGGAGACACAGTGTGCTAAATCTTTCGTTTGGAGGGATGAATATATAGTATTTACTTACGAATATCAATCATGCTTGTCGTTAATTTTGACAGTTACCAATATTTACAACAATACAACTTTTCGACTAAGAAAATAATCTTTTGTTAGTTTTTTTAGTTATTATAGGTGGGATGCATTACAAAGTGCATTTGTACTTCAATTCACATATTGAGGATTTGATTTCTATTATTGGTTTCACTCATCACGCACAAAAGTGGAAAAAATATACAAAAATAAGTGTCTGAATTTGTGTGAATTTTGAATAACATCTGCGAAACCAAGGATCATCATCATATAGTAAACTCACTTGAGATTACGTAGGACGCCCTTGTTCTTCTTCAGGTGGGGCTTCATTCGTGTGTCACAGGGATGATGCTATTGGAGGCCATGGCATCTGGTGCAAGCTACATCTGTTCATGAATTATCATATCTACTTGATCATTCTGGCTATCGCCATGCATATATCTTCATATATGGCAAGATGTTACCTTGGACTATGGTAAAAGTAACACGTTATATATTGTTCGCATTATTATTGATTCGGCGTGCGTGACTGGTAATTGATCGAATTCCTTGACGCACAGTTTGGAGTTGGACCGGATATTTTTTATTTTTTTGGCGTATAACACATGCTTTTGGAATTTTGATCCATGCACCTCTGTTCCAAAATTTGCGGAATGGAGATTGGAAATGGTTTCGTCAGGCAAGATGCATGTTCTCATCACGCAATTGACACTCTGGCAAAGAATTAAGATTTTTTATTTTTATTGTTTGCCGAGTGTCAATAGAATACACTCGGCAACGAAGCTATTTGTCGAGTGTATTATAGTTGACACTCGGCAAAGAATTAAGTTTTTTTGGTTTTTGAACCGTAAGTGATTCAAATAATAAAATATAAGGAGTAGAAAAATTACATGCATGTTGTTTGTCGAGTGTCAATAAATACACTCGGCAAAGAAGCTATTTTCCGAGTGTATTATAGTTGACACTCGATAAAGAATTTAGTTTTTTTCGTTTTTGAACAGCAAGTGATTCAAATAATAAAATTGAAATGAGTAGAAAAATTATATGCATGTTGTTTGCCGAGTGACAAAAAAATACACTCGGCAAAGAAGCTCTTTGCCGAGTGTATTATAAATGACACTCGGAAAAGAGCTTTGTTTACCGAGTGTATTTTCTTTGACACTCCGCAAAGATGTGAGTCCAAATGATTTTTAAATTCTAAAACAAGCTAAGTAAGTTTAAAAATCATGGAATTTGTCATGAAGTGATTGTATCACATATAGAGGCTATCATAAAAAGTTGAGAACATTTCCCACATTTTGTCATAACGATGTCTACAAAATCGAAACATCTCACAATAAGTGTATTGTAATTGTATGCGAAAGAGTTAGTGGATGTATGTTTTGAATACAAACTTTTTTATATGATCTCATATGAAAATACACTTTATACCAAAGTCGTACACCTCGACGAAATTTAAAACTTTGTAGTTGAAATCTTTTATATTTAAGATTATTTAATGCCTTAAAATATTATTATCAATTAACTAATTTGAAATTTGAAATTTGATAGTTTTTAAATGACCTCGAATTTGAATAAGTTATATATAAAAATTGTACACATCCATGAAATATAAAAATTTGTAGTTAACAACTTTTTAATTTGAGATTGTTTAATAGTTTAAAATATCCTTATAATGTGTTTAATTTGAAATCTTAAATTTTTAAAATTTCCAAATGACTTCGGATATAAATATGTTCTATATGAAAGTTGTTGGTCTCAAAAAGATATAAAACTTTGTAGCTGACAACTTTTTAATTCATGATTATTTAATACTTGAAAATATTCTAATAATATATCAAATTTGAAATCTTGAATTTTTAAAAAATTTAAATGACCTCGGATGTAAATAGGTTCTAAATCAAAGTTGTAGTTTTTGAAGAGATGTAAACGTTTGTAGTTTATAATTTTTTAATTTGAAATTATTTAACTATCCAAAATTTTGTTATAAACACATATAGAAAATACAAGTGCCACGTCATCAATCCATCACATCAAAACCGTAGCCTCTCATTAGTCAAGAAATGAACACCCGGATCCCTTCTCCCATCCCATACCCACTGCCTCTTATCCATCTCTCTCGTCTCTCTCTCCCTCATCTCTCTCGTCTCCCTCGGCTCTCTCTCTCCCTCAGCTCTCTCGTCTCTCTCTCTAGCCGGTGGCCGTGAGCACGTCCAGCAATTGGCATAAGCTAGCAGCTCCCTAACCTCTCCAATTCGAGCAAGCAAATCACCAGCAGCCGTTGCTCATCTCCTCCTGCTGTGGCGCTCTGATCCTTACCCATCGATTCCAGCTAGCAGCATCCCTCTTTGGCTCCAATTTCTAGCGGGCAAGCAGCTCTGCAGTGAGCTCTCCCCATCTCTCCCCTCCTCTCTCTGTCACCCCGTGGAGTGGAAGCAGAGCACCGGCGGGCAAGCAGCAGGGCAGCCGGTGTGGGGCGCGTCTGGGCGGCGCGGCCGGGCGAGCGGCGCGGTCAGGCGGGGGGTCGGGCGGTGTTTTCTTTATTTTTTCCAAAAATGTTTGCGGAGTGCTAGGCTTGGCACTCGGCAAACTCTACGCCTTTTCGAAAATGAGCACCGAGTGCTGTGGTTGACACTCGGCAAACAATGCTTTGCCGCCACCTTATATGCCGTGTGTCATTTACCGAGTGTTACACTCGACGAAGAGTTTGCCGAGTGCCCTCGGCAAACCCTCGGTTTCCCGTAGTGTTGGATATTCATATCATCAAACTTGTATGAACTGATATTTTTTTAACATTAAGTTGTATGAACCGATGTAATGACGTTCTAGTAAAGGGTTTTCCTTTTGAACTCCTGTAATTGATCTTCTTTTCTCATTTCGTTTCCTCAACATTTTAGACTAGAGTTACGACCAGATTGACCCATATAATCCTATATGCTTAAGAGATCTTCCAAACGTTTTTTAAACAAACATACAAAAGCTCTCTTCAAAGCAATTGCATATAGTAAAAAATATATAAGAAACACACGTATGCAAACCAATTGAGACAGACACTCACACTCAAGCACACAGAAATACAAATATATAAGAATCCAATTGCATATAAAAGCTCTCTTTGTTTTTTTAGGGGAAAGTCCAATAGAGACACAGACGGGAGAGCCGTGCCCGATGTGTCGAGGTGGGGAGGGCTTGCCCCAGGGATAACGGGCGGATCCGGTCAACCGCACCCGTGGTCATGGGCTCCCAAAAGGCGGAAAAATTGGCCCGGGGCTAAATTCCACTCGGGGTAGGCACCCCAGGCCTTATAAGTTTGTTTGTGTCACACCCGGTTTTAGAAAGAAAACCAGGTGCATCTCATATGTGCGCCAGGATCAACTTTACACACATATGGTAGACGTCACAAGTGAATATCGATAACCATGCATACGAAAGAGTATTAGAGTATATTTATTACAATCTCAGAGTTGACACAAATGTCATAGCGGAATACTTAAATAAACGTTTAACTGAACGAAACGAAATAACTCCATCTCCACAGGCAGTTGACTGAAGGACTCGTCTGGAATTCCTCAAAATCAGTAGTATAATCCTCAAAATAGCAATAGTCCGAGTGTGGTCGATGCAATATAAGTAAACAAGTGTGAGCACATGTTGTACTCAGCAAAGTATGGAAATAAATGACATGCTAGGCTTTATAAAGTGGAAGGCTGAAAGGATAGCTGCATTAAGCACTTTTAGTGGGTCAAATTTTATTAAGCATCTATTTACTAGCAGATATAAGTATATACCAACCACAATTAAATGATAACATAAACCCATCAAATTCAGGTAACCACAATTTAGATCATATTCTGATAGATTAATCATGTGAGGGTCCAGGCCGCTCATGACCGTGAGCACGGCTGTTATAACAGTTTTACACTCTGTAGAGGTTGTACACATTCACCATAAGCCGTGATTCCCATTGCCCAAAAGCATGTACCCTTCCCACACCACGTGGACCAAATACTGGGTTTCACTAGGAGACCTTTACAAAGATACTCTAATAACTGATAGTTCGCTAAGGCTTCCGGTTCAGGAGCAAAGCATAACCGTCCCTAGTGAGTCGCGTATCTTAGCAAAGCCTACTGCTCAAGAGGACCGGGCTATACCTCGTCAACCGCCGCACCTCTTGCCCCTTTCGGGTAAAACTATCCTAAACTAGAATACCTAATTAGTCAGTCAAAGCCAGAGACACATAGCACTTATGGTTGCACTGTTTTCCTGGGTGGTCGCTCCATGTTCCAATTAAAAGAGGTAATCTTGTCATTATTATATTAAAAGATAATAATGGAACATAGAGTAGGGGTTTCATTAGACCAATCCCAGTTGAGCAACTAAGCATCATCTGCCAGTCAAATTAATTTAATGACCCAGCTGCAAGGTATGGTAAACAGACTAGGAAATCCTTAATGGGACCCAGCAATATTAATGCAAGCGATAAATAAACGATGTAATTAAAGTGCATGTCATTTAGGTACAAACGGGCATGATCAAGGAATACTTGCCTTCTTCCCAACCCTGCTGCTGCTCAAACTCTTCAACAGGTAGTTCTTTGATCACTTCCTCGAACGACGCGTTTCCTATACGCAGCACACGAACACATACAAGAAAACAATACAATAAATAAAAAACAGTACACCAAACAATTCCAACATAAGTAAACAACAGCACAAAACTAATCTACGCATTACCACGAATGCGTGAGCGCGAGAATCACTAAAATCGGAGTTAAAACGCAAAAGATATGGCTTTTCTAAGGTTCAGGGACTTGCTGACAAAGTTTTAAAAGTTTCAGGGGCTTAACTGCGAAAATCCGAGGGCTAAAACATAATTTTATATAAAACTACGAGGGTTTTCAAGTAAAAATACCAAACTTGGACCTCAGGCGCAATTTTAAAACTTACAAGAGCTAAACCGAAAGAAAAAGGACTTAAATTAAAATATTTTTGAACTGCTCAGGACCGCGGGTTGATTTTCAAATCTTGGAGGGCTTCTTTGTGATTTCGCCGAAGTTGACCGGTACTTCTCCTATTTGACTCGGGGACTAGGCGCTCGTGGGCCGTTCGATCCAGAACGGAGGGCCGAGATCGGATCGAGTGGGGGCTCGCCGGTGAAAGAAATCAGAGCGGCGGCGCATCGCCGGCGTAACGCGAACTCGCGGTAGAGTCCACGATTCGCGACGGGAACAGGTCGAGGAGGGAGAGGAGAAGATGGCAAGTGCACCCCGAGGGTTCTTGATGGCGGAGGAGCGACGACGGCGGCCGGCGACGGCGAATGGCGGCGGCGGCGCTGGAAGTCGCCCCAAGTCAAAATTAGCGCGGGTTGATGGTGCAAAACAGAGGGAAAGTCGGGGGAGGATCTTCGGGGCGTCGAGTTGAACCTCAAGGAGCGCTTCCCGACGATGGAGAGACGACGGTGAGGGAGTTCGACGGCGGCCGCGAATCTTGGAGAAGTGGCGGCGGACCGATGCTCTAGGGCTTCACGGCTCGGTTGGCGCGTGAAAAACGCAGAGCGGGGAGTCCAAGGTGACCACGCGCTTGATTAAAGAAGCTGGCCCTCGACGTGTGCGCCCAGCCGCGGTCGGACTAAAGCTCGGGCTCGAGTCGGAGTCGCGTCCGACTGGGGTAGACGACCCCGACAGGCGGGCCCCGCCTGGCAGCGGTCGAACCGGGAGAGGGAGGAAACGGGCCGGCGCGGGGAAGACGGCCCGTGAAGGGAGGCTAGCTGGGCCAGCTCGGGGAGAAGAGCGGCGGCGCCGCTGGCATCCACGGCGGAGCATCGCCGGCGAGCATGCGAATTCGCGCTACGGCCCACGATTCACGACGAGACTTGGTCGAGGAGAAAGAGGGGAGGACGGCGATCTCACCCTGGCAGATCACGTCGAGGGACAAGCCTCGTCGGCGGCCGGCGACGACAAATGGCGGCGACAGCACTACAAGAAACGACAGTGAGCTCGTTAGCACGAAAAAACAGGCCCAAATACGGGGGAAAACCGACGAGAGCTTCGGTGCTTCGCGACGGACCTCCGGGGGTGCTTCACGGCGAAGGAAAGTCGACAACGGCGCGACCCGACGGCACTGCGGCAGAGCTTCGAAGAAACACGGTGGTGGTGGAGCTGCGCTAGGGTTTCACGAGCGCGGTGCATGGGCTAGTAGAGGGACAGGGGCTAGGGGGCAGCGTGCGCGAGAATAAAGGAGCTGGGCATCTAGGCATGCGCGCCCGAAATGGAGAAGGCGGCGCGGCTGAGCCGGGTCGGACTCGAGCTCGAGTCCGGCTCGGGAACGACGATCCTGACAGGCGGGCCCCGCCTGTCAGCGACTTGGAAGAGAGGGAGAAGGGAAGCGGGCCGGCGCGGGAGATGGGCCGTGCGGGAACTTGGGTCGGCTGACCGAGAAGGAAAAAGAAGCAGGGGCATAGATGAACTGGGCCAAGAGTTGGAGGGGCAAAAGCAGACTCGACAGAAAACAACTATTCTAAACATCAAACAAATTCAAATTAAATTCGAATTTAAACAGAATTTAAATTCTAACTTAATTGAACAGCAAGCAAAAGACAAATGCAACAACATGAATACATCAACAACTTATTTTGACTAAAATTATTTAATATGATATTTAAATTGATAAAAAGACTAGAAATTCTAATTAAATCATAGAAAATTTATTTAGGCCTTAATAAATCCTAGAAAATTCTGAAAGTTGCTACAATTTAATTGTGATGAATTTTAGGGTGTTACAGTTTACAAAAGGAATTACATTCATAATCCTAAACCTACTCAAATTACAGACCCCAAAATGGTCTGAGCGGTTCGGCAAACCAGTTTGGTATGCTAAATGCCAATTTTAGCTATCAACATATGCCCCCTGCCTTTTTAGTGACCTTTGCAAACTAAAACGCAAGATGTCACAAGTACAGTTATAACACATTAGCCAAAATTTATGCTGAGGGCGATACTAACACATGTCGGCCATCTCCATCTTCATGCATGTTGCCACAAGCTGGGGTAATATTTCTTCAAGTATCTTTCATTAGTAGCTCTAGGTAGATGATCTCCTTGCAACGTCTCCAACATATATGAATTACCGAAGATAACCTTGATAACTCAATATGGTCCCTTCCAATTCGGTGACCATTTTCCAAACTTGTTGCTCTTCATCCGAAGAGGCAAAATTGTCTTCCAAACCAGCTCACCAACCTAAAAAGCTTTACCTCTCACCTTCTTGTTGTAAGTTCTGGCCACAGAAGTTTGTCTTTCTCAATCTGTTTTTCAGTTTGGAGGTTGTTTCTTTTCCACAAAAATAGGTGGGTAAAAAAAACACCGGTGAAAAAAAATGGGCTAGAGGTGAACTCACATTGCGTTTTTCCTCTACCAAAAAACTTCCGTAATATTTCTTTTTTTCTCCTACATCGTGGGTTCAGGTGGGTCCATTGTGAGGTGTATGTGGGATTTTCGTTGGTAGCAAAAGTTTTCAAAAAAACTCAATCCTTTTAGTATAGATAAGCTAGGGAAATCGTACCAGGCCACTTCATAAGTTGGTTTACAAAAAGTAATTACATTCAGAATCCTAAACCTACTCGAATTACATACACCAAAACAGTGTGACCGGTTTGCTACGCTGTGTCAATTTTGGCTGTCAACACGTTGTCATCAATGTGGACGTGCTTAAAACGGACACCTGTAGCACGACTGGAGGTGACCAACCCTTTGGCGCTGCGTGAGACCTCCCAGGGGGGAGGAAATCAGTGGCCCAGAAAACGTCAAGCTGGAGCTCCCGTGCAGTACCAGTGGAGGCACGGAGCAACCGGAGATGTTCAAGATGTTCGGCCTGTTGCCAAGTGACATGCTCTTCCATGCCCTGCCAGGGTAAAAAAATCGCATAATGCGCTGAATTGAGCTTTTGAGCTTTTATATGCTTTATTTGTAGTGCAATCTTATTTGTAGGTCAAGTTACAGCAGCAGAGCGATACACTTTATTTAGCTATTCAATCTTTCAAAGGATCACTTCTTCTGTGGAGTACATGATACCAGAGTATATGCACGACGTCTGTCAGCCGCCATCCCCTACATGGTGAGCTTTATCACATCTGTTTGTCCACTCCGTTATGCATGCCATCAAAGACAAATAACTAACCCAGGTTTCATTGAGAACGTACCGGAGGCAGGAACTCAATGAGGTGCTGGTCCGCCTATGTAATACACAGCTGCCGGGAGTATACGGTATGCTTCATAGATAGATACTTCTAGAAATATTCGTTATAGTTGCCACATATAAATGCTCATTGAATTTGACTTTCATGTTATTTATGTTACATATAGTAATATGATCGATAATCATGCTCATTGAATTTGCTAGTAGTATATATGCATCTGTAGAAACTAGACTAGCATATCAAATATTGAGATTCATGGAGACACCACAAAAATAGCACTGCTTAATTTCTTAAATAAATAAAAAAATGCAAGCATAGATGGTAGCCAGCAGTAGAGCAATACACTTTACAGCAGT
Source organism: Echinochloa phyllopogon (assembly GCA_033239725.1). NCBI lineage: Eukaryota > Viridiplantae > Streptophyta > Magnoliopsida > Poales > Poaceae > Echinochloa > Echinochloa phyllopogon. The sequence goes on along the minus strand of BTCW01000015.1, from coordinate 11,093,519 downwards.
CAAGCACATGAGTCAATGGCTCGAGCCAGAATGGATATGTTCCACTATAAGGAATCTGATCAACTGATTTATGATCAGTTTGCCACATCAATGTATATACAACATAAATAAAGCAATTAGTCTATGTGCGCTGAAGTTTCCATTGCCAAGTCATTCCCACAGCGTGCTGCTCAATAGTTGGAGGGATCTTAAGCTGCAATCTCCTTTTCTCTGTCTCTTTACACAAGTCTCGAAGTTCGATGAAAAAGATTATACTTATCAAGTTTCTGAATGTATATGGAACAGCCCTGCATGTTTCTTCTTGAAAATTGACATAACGCTAATCACAGTGGTGAGTTTCATTTTGCAGTTTCCAAGACTCCACATCATTCAAACATATTTGAGTTGATTAATGAAACAGGTCCTCACAGTACACAATTTCATTGCACAGCTTTATAGGTTGACGATCGCATTCAATTCTGAAGAACGTGATTGCACGTAGATGGATGAAATGAAACTATTTAATTAGCCACCAATGCTAGTTTCGATGGGTTTCAAAGTATTGAAAACAATGTATACCGAGAATCCTGACGAAACTCTTTCTCTCTCTTTTTTCATTAATATCTTGACATGTCATCACATATGCTGACATGTCACCTTATTTAATGGATATAAAGCTCATATGAAACTTGCACCGGAAATAGCCTAAACAAACATATTTGCATTCATATGCATACCATGGTTTCCACGCATTTCATTGGGGAAACAAGATAGGGTCCACATCTGTTCAGATAATAATCACACCTGTGGCAGCATGCCTCCTGTGAAGAAGACCCCTGTGGCACGCTCACCGAGCTCCTTCATCCGCATATATGGTGATGTGGTGACCTCCATCCAGAAATCCATATCTCTAAAAGAATGAAACCTGGCAGAAAACGTGAGCGGGGAATCGGGCCACGTCGCCCAGACGCCCATTAACCATCAGATCCACCAACCTCACAGTCTAGACCGTCAGATCCGCCAAGCTCGCAGTCTAGACTGTTCGATCCGGGTCTGTTCGTGCTCTTACCCGATTCATTGCGGACCTGAACTCTCCTGAAGCATACTCTCTCTCTCTCTCCGCCCTGTGAATGTTGAGGCCGCCATGCTGCCGCTAAGCCCATATAGCACACGGTGAAGGCTTTGCCACGTGCGGCCCACGGCGAAGCCACGACGGCGAAGGGGGCTTCACCGTGGACCTTATCTCTGGCACACGGCAAAGGATTCACCTTGTGCCTTTCTAGTCACACGGCAAAATATAACGGCTCACGTCCATTAACGGCGTGCGAGCATCTTGCCTTTTTTTCAACTCATTGACGTGCCAGGCACTCTGGCACACGGAAAATTCTTTAAAAAAATAAAAATAAAAAAATCATCACTCCCCCGGCCGCCCGCCCGCCGCTATGCAGCCGCCGCCGGCCACAGCCAAGCCGCGCCGCACAGGCCGCCTTCCGTGACACCCCGCCCCCTTCCGCCGCCCGCGCCGCTGCCCATCTTGCTCGGCCGCCGCGCCGGCGCCGCGCCCGAGCCGCGCAGCCCTACCCGCACCGCCCGTTCGCGCAGCCCGGCCCGCCCCGCCTGAGCCGCCTGCACTAGCACCACGCAGCCCCGCGGGCCCTACCCCGACCGTTCCGCCCCCGCACTGGGGCCGCGCCGGCGCCGCGCCGTCCACCCCCGCCGGCCTGTGTTGGGAGCTGAGAGTGAGAGAGACGATGGAGACGAGAGAGATGGTTTATTTTTATGGGGGAGGAAGAGGAGGTCCGTGGGCTCAATATCCTTTGATGGTAAAAGTATTCCTCTGGTTCCTGTGTAAAGGAGTAGTGCTTACTAAAGATATTTTAGTTAAAAGAAATTGGCATGGCAACGGAAAAATACTGTTTCTGTGGTACTAATGAGACGATAAAGCATCTTTTTTTTATTGTGTACTTGCTAAATGTATTTGGCGTATGGTACAAATTACCTTTGGGCTTAGACCCCCAGTTGGTGTAGTTACATGTTTACCACTTGGTTAGACTGTGTGTCAACACACGGTAAAAGTCTAACCCTTGCAGGTGTAGGTGCCACATGCTGAGCTATATCGTTAAGCCGAAATGATGTGATATTTGGTAAAACAGATATTTGTTCATTTATGCAGGTTATATACAGGGTACACATTGGACCAAGACGTGGTCGGTGTTTAAGCAGGAGGAGGATCGAAGCTTTATGAGAAATACATGCCGACTCCTAGAAACTTTGACAATGGAGATTTTCGCCAGCCATGGGTGGAGGTTTAGCAATAGATTAAATAGATGTTAAACTTTTGCTTCAGCTTAGACTTTTCTTTTGGCTGGTGCGTGTGATTGCTATGTGGGCGATGGAGTCTACCCCATGACATAAATTGTAATAATTGATGGTCAAATTTATCTTTATATGAAGAGACCGGGGCATCTTTTCATTATCTTAATGAAATAAGAACTCCCTTTATCTAAAAAATGTTTCAAAGAGCAATTATAGTAACACAAAGATTATAGCATATTGTAACATATATAAAGCAGTGTTACAACTGACATGTTACAAAGAAACACATATATGCTGTTGTAATTGAATGTCAAATGTATTTTTTTTGAAAAGTTCTATATCATTTACATTATAGTACCCTAAGGGTAAATACATAAGCTATAAATGAAAAATATGCATCTTTTAATTATATTAGAGCATCTCTAAGAGACAAGCCAAATCGTTTTGTAAAGTTAAATTTAGTTATTGTTAGAGAAAATATCCCCAACCGACTGTGTAAATAACCCTCCAAATTTTGTGGCTCTCCACCCCAGCCTACCTCACTAGCCATATTTAAATAATCTGTTAGATTACTCTGTTATTTGTTAGTCAAAACTATTTTAGAAGGTAGCTAAATTAGTAAATTTGACTAGTCTTTTTAGCTAATGTATTGGAGACCATCTTATGAGTCACGAGGGATATACCCTGGTATAGGGCGATTATTATTGGTGATTATTAGTAAAACATGGGATGGTCACCGCAGTTTGTTTCCATTTTTTCATTCACCACATACGTGGGAAAAATAAAAAAGGTCAGCGTTTAAAAATAGAACCGGGAACCTCACAAGCTGTGGAAAATGTACCAAACCATTGGAACACAAGGCCACTTCTATATTCCATGTGTATATTAAGTTTAATAAATGAATAGATACATAGAAACTTTTGAACTTCACAAAACTTTTGACAGTAATTTTTAACGAATTTCGGTGATTTCGCCTCAAAGGGTCGATTCCAACGACCATTTTTTCTGTAACTCACATGCGGGATCTGCGTACTGTGCGAAAAATAAAATAAAAGGACAGATTTTAGAGCTCGAACGAGGGATCTCACAGGCTGCGGAAAAGAAAGCCATCAGAACACAAGGCCAATTGTTGTTTCCGTGTGTATAATAAGCTTTGTAACAATAAGATACACACAAACTTTTAAATTTGACGAAACTTTTGACCGAGGTTTTTAACGTATTTCACCAGATTCATGAATTTCAATAATTTCGTCGGTTATTGCAAAATATCTGCAAACCAAATAAAAAAAACCTTGGTCACTGACTTCATTGAAAAGGTTATAAATTTTTCGTCGTTGGTAGATTTGTACAACCCTCATCACAAACGGTTTATAACACGAATTGTTTGGGGGTGATTGGTTGTCGGTAGGCAGGTGAACCAGGCTCCGGTGATGCAGCATAACGTTGATTGGTTGCCTGATCTAACGAGTAGGCCTAGCTCCGATGGTGCAGATTGCAGCCCGCAGCCTGGCTCTGGAGAAACGAAAATTTATTCCGTTTGCGTGGAGCCTGGCTCGCGCGGTGCATATATGAGTGCACAGACGAAAGCTGCAGAGGGTGAAAGCGACCGGGACATGTAACAAACGGAAATTCTTCGGTGCCTGGCTGCATGCATGCTAGTATCCAATCACGAGCCAGTTGCATGTGCTGGGCCTGGCCTCCGCTGGCCTGGCTCCGGAGGGCGAGCTAGGCTGCCTCGAGAAGACAACCAATCAGGCCCTTTGTGATGAACTGGTGCCTCGGACCATGATGCCCCATCACAACCGGTTCCACTGGTTATCCAGCCAAACCACTTTTCAACTGGTTGTGATGGGTATCACAAATGGTTCATCACAGACCAGTTGTGATCGGGAGTTTGTGATCGCAGTTTTTGTAGTACTGTTATATCCATGCATAGAAGTAGTGCTCATTTTTTTTCAAAAAAATTCTTGTGGACACATGACAGCTAATTGAAAGTGCATTAGCCAGTTGGGCTAGAAAAAAACTCATGCTTGTTAACTCACATTGGTTCATCTCATAAATGCTAGTCTTAAAAAACTCGATAATCTGGATCCATTGGTCTTTCTTTGGCATCATGCTCAGGTTTAGAGCAAGCCTACTCTTGAAAAACTCGATAAATAACCTAACTAATTGATGAGAATAGCCGTATGCCCAGAAATAAGACAAGAGGCCCATTTTAATAGCAATGTGAACTGGGTATATAATATGGATGTAAGACCTAACCACTTCGTAGTACCATGGAGGGAATATGCAATGTGACCATTCCCAATTGAACAGGGCGATGCGGAAGTGACATAAAGAGGCTTGTGATGTGACAACCGGTTGTCAACATGGGTCGGCAGTCACGTAGAGAAGTTATACGTTGGGACCACTCCTGGTTGAAGAGGGCCCACCTGACATTTGTGTGGAGAGGCCGTACAACCTGCCCATGGCCCATCATGGCAAGGAGAAAGAAGACATGAGTAGCACATGAAAGTGATACGAAAGAGGCGCATGACATGATCATCGGTACTACATCCGTTCCAAATTAATATTCATTGTTGACTTTTTCCTATGATCTTTGACCATTCATCTTATTCAAAGATTTTATCCAAATATACAAACCAATAAGTTATACTTGAAGTATATACGATGATAAAACAAGCACATACAAAAGAAATGATACCCATGAAATTTTTTAAATAAGATGAATGATCAAACGTTAAACGAAAAAGTTAATAACAAATAGTAATTTAGAACGGAGGTAGTAGTTGATACGAAGTTCAGTTGTTAGTGACGTGAATGGGACGTCTGATGCAATAACCACTACTAGTCAACAAAGAGCCTACCTAGCAGTTACATAGAGGGAGATGCGCAACATGGCCATTGACAATCCACAATGGGCAACGTCCATGTGGCAGTAATGTGGAGGGAGAGTGTGACGTAGGGAATACTAGTTGATGCGGACCCATTGGAGTACATGGAGAGGACGTGCCCCGGTCGCGCGGCCAATATTCTCAATTTCATTTTCTAAATTTTCTGATCCCCATCGAAATAAAAGAATTCACAAAATTACAGATTTTTAGTGAAATATTTTTTTTTTCAAATTTGGAAATTTTAAATATTTGCTATTATTAACGCGATAAGTAATTAGAAATCAACGCTAGCCTCCTAGTTCTTTGTTTCACATAGCTGAACTCGCAGGTTCCAAACTTGACTTCACCATTTTTGTTTTTTTCTCAATTAAATTTCCATGAGGTGTGTGACGAGGACATCACCGCCAACGATACAGCCACGCCATCTTCTCCTATCATTGCTGGTCTTATTACCCGTGCTCGTGCTAGACAACTTAATCATTCGGTGAGTTCACTTCTGAGTTAATGTTCATCATATTTAGACTGTAGAGACCCGTGCAGTCTTGTTTTGCTTAGGAATCATGGAGATGATCGAGAACAAAAAGGAATCACGCGGGCTGGATTCAGACTGCAGAAAAACTTCAAATTATAATGAACGCCACGGTCACATATGTACTCGGATTGGGGCGTTCAAGTACTTCACGGAAAGTTTATCAATTCTACTTTCCAACAGATCCAACCACACGTCCATATCTATTCGGAGTCGACCAGAATCGTCTATTTGCTCCGAGATATTTTCTCCCCATGATGCTGCGTCATCTTATTTTGGTTCAATGGGTCGTGTATCATGTAGAGTCCATTATTGACGTGTCCTAGGGTTGGAGCACGACCCTAGCACCCCTGTGGTCGTCCTCCCTTGTCTTATACCCTTTAGCCGCCGCCAAGAACACTTGAGTTTTGTTTAGATCAAATTTAGCAATTGCTACTTGCTTGTAAGCGCGGGTGCTCGTCCAACCACCCATGTTCGAGTCTTCGGAACCCCACTTCATTTGTGATTGAGTTTGAGATTGAACACTTCATTCCCATCTAGTAATTCCAGTACTTCGATAATTGCTCTTGCTACTTCTTCGATTCCTTGTAGGACAGGACCGGGTGACGTGCTTCCACAAGATCACGACATCCATAGGAGGTGGTGTATCGGTTGCTAAGGCGCGGTCTTTGGAAGGCTGTAGTCAGGCCGTCAACGTTGTCTTCTCCAATCGAGTTATCCCCCACTCCTCTCATCGAAAGACCGAGCATAAACCCTAGCAGGTTCGCATTAGTTGGTATCAGAGCAAGGTTGTTCGGTGAGATATTCCAATCCTTCCCCCTATTTTTTTCCTACAATACACAAAAGCAAAAAAAATTAGTAGATTAGTTTACCGTGATCCTAAAAACCCTTTGAGCCTTTGGTAGTACTACTTAGTTAGGGCTTGTTGAGCTTTCGGTTGCATTGGTCGCGTCGAGTTGCTGGTCTTAGTTCTGGTCTTTTAGAGTTTCAAGTTCTAGTCACGTTTCAGTCACAACTGTGTGCGGTTGTTCTGTTCCTGTGTGGGCAATTTTGAGTACTCTTTGGTGACCTAGTCCGACCAGGAATCTGCTGGTTGCGAGAAGGGGGAAACCGAATCGCACAACGTGTCAAAGTCTGAGTTGCAATCGATTTTAGAGTCCGATTTGCTGGCCGTGCAGGTTACTTAATTGGCGGTTGTTGCATTGTGTATCTATCCTCAACGTGTTACAGGAAGGCAGCGACACTTCATATCCCCATACTCGACCTCTCCAAGTTTGTGGATAAACAGATCAGTTTGCATTACTCTAGAAAGAGAGATAGAGAGAGTTTGTGTGGTGATTGGCTGTTTGGGATTCTCTTTGTTCATATATTCAGTTTTGAGGACCCCTCAAAAAAAAAGAAAAAAGAGAAGAAGCAAAAGAAAAGAAGAAAGAAAGGGGCTGATCATTGTAATTGTTTTTCGGTGGTGCGTTGTGACTTTCTTTGTGTCTAGGCTCGCGTCTCTAGCACAGTCTAGGCTAGGACCAGCACAGTACCGTCGTTGAACGATTATTTAGCTTGCTTTGTTTTAACTAACGTGGTGCTAGCTATTCCTTGTTTTCAGCCCACCTATAGCTCCACATTTCCAACTACAGCTTTACAGGTCTTGTTGCTGCGGCACCGATACACTTCATTTCAGGTTTGCAGACTTGTTGGTAGTCGTGCCCTCCTGTCGAGTGAGGTAAGAATTGGTAAGAGCTTGTATCACAAGTTGAGAGTGAGCACCTTTTAGTACCTACATCCTATTAGCTGTAGGGCTTTTATTTCTTCACATGTTCCTCTTGTTGCCTCTGTTTGTTTAACCATGACATGCTAGATGATGGTGATGGATCTCAAAGTGACAAGACTCCACGGTCTCCTCGCACCAAGGGCATCATACAACATTTTGAAAGGTTGGTGAAGCAGCACAACGAGGGGATTGACAATGACTTGCTGGTGACAAATGACAAGATTGGGCAATTGGAGGCCTCACAGGTTGCAACCAATAGCAAGTTTACGAAGATGGAGGCGCAGTGGCTCGCATGGACAAGAGTCTTGCTGCACTTTTGAGGAGATTTGATGAGATGCATGCTAAAACCACCACTGGAAAAGATGGAGATGACAATAAGGAAGAAAGTTTTGAAGACAATGCTTATAGTGCAGATACTGAAGTCGAAGACAAAGATCCTGCTCGCCGTCGGCAACGTTATAATCGTCGAGGTATGGGTGATCATCAACGACGCGAGGTACATGGTAATGATGATGCTTTTAGCAAAATTAAATTTAAGATACCTCCTTTTGATGGTAAATATGATCCTGATGCTTAAATTACTTGGGAAATTGTTGTTGATCAAAAATTTGCATGCCATGAATTTCCTGAAGCCACACATGTTAGGGCTGCTTCTAGTGAGTTTACTGAATTTGCTTCTATTTGGTGGATAGAACATGGCAAGAAACATCCTAATAACATGCCACAAACTTGGGATGCTTTGAAATGGGTCATGCGGGCTACATTTGTTTCTTCTTATTATGCACATGATGTGTTACATAAGTTGCAGCAATTGAGATAGGGTGCTAAAAGTGTAGAAGAATACTATCAAGAGTTACAAATGGGTATGCTGTGTTGTCAAATAGAGGAGGGTGAGGAACCTGCTATTGCTAGATTTATGGGAGAGCTGAATAGAGAAATTCGGGACATCGTTGAATATAAAGATTCTTATAACATAACGAAATGTTTTCATATTGCTTGTAAAGCTGAAAGAGAAGTCCAGGGACGACGTGCAGGTGCAAGGTCTAATGTTTCTGCACGAAAATCAGCGCCATGGCAGCTGCGTACGGCTACTTCCCTGACCGGGCGTGCACCTCCCCCAACTCCGTCGCCGAGTCGTTCAGCACCACCGCCTCCTTCCAGCGACAAGACAGGTGTTGTTCCCATAAATTCAGCAACAAAATCTGCCCCAAAACCAGCCATTAGTACTTCCTCAGTTGCCTCTACAGGTAGAACAGGAGATATCCAGTGTCACCGGTGCAAGGTTTATGGGCATGTGCAGCGTGATTGCCCAAACAAGTGAGTTTTGGTGGTTAACAATTATGGATGGTATTCCTCTGCTAGTGATTTCGATGAACAAACACTTGCTTTACTTGCGGCTGACGATGCGGGTAGTGAGGAGCCACTAGATGAACAGATTGGTGCAGAAGATGCGTGGCATTATGAGAGCCTCATTGTGCAGCGTGTGGTTAATGCACAAATGGAGAAGGCGGAGCAAAATTAGCAGCATACATTGTTCCAAACCAAGTGTGTAATTAAAGAGCGTTCCTGCCGCTTGATCATTGATGGAGGTAGCTGCAACAACTTAGCTAGAAGCGACATGGTGGAGAGACTTTCACTAACAACAAAACCACATCCACATCCATACCACATTCGATGGCTAAACAACAGCGGTAGGGTAAAGGTAACCAAGCTGGTTCGAATTAGTTTTGCTATTGGTTCATATCATGACTTTGTTGAATGTGTTGTTGTGCCTATGGAAGCTTATCATATTCTGCTAGGTAGGCCATGTCAATTTAATATAGATTGTAGACATCATGGTAGAACAAATCAATATTCTCTCATACACCATGATAAAAAACTTGTTTTGCTTCCCATGTCTCCTGAGGCTATTGTGCGTGATGATATTGCTAAAGCTGCAAAAGATAAAACTGAGAACACTAAAATTGCCAAATCTACTGAAAGTAAGAAAGATGAGATAAGATTAAAAGGGCATTGCTTGCTTGCTACTAAATCTGATATAAATGAATTGGTTGCTTCTACTTCTATTGCCTATGCTTTGGTGTGCAAGGATGCTTTGATTTCACTTCACGATATGCAACAATCTTTGCCCACTGCTGTTGCTAACATTTTGCAGGAGTATTCAGATGTGTTTCCAAGTGAGATACCAGCGGGGCTGCCACCAATGCGAGGGATTGAGCACCAAATTGATCTGATTCCTGGTGCACCTTTGCCTAACCGTGCACCATACAGAACACATCTAGAGGAAACAAAAGAAATCCAACGGCAAGTGCAAGAGCTACTCGGCAAAGGTTATGTGCGTGAGTCTCTTAGTCCTTGTGTTGTTCCGGTTATTTTGGTGCCTAAGAAAGATGGAACATGGCGTATGTGTGTTGATTGTAGAGCTATTAATAATATCACCATTCGATATCGACGCCCTATTCCACGTTTAGATGATATGCTTGATGAGTTGAGCGGTGCTGTTGTGTTTTTTAAAGTTGATTTGCGTAGTGGGTACCACTAGATTCGTATGAAATTGGGAGGTGAATGGAAAACTGCTTTCAAAACTATGTTTGGTCTATATGAGTGGTTAGTCATGCCTTTTGGTTTAACTAATGCACCTAGTACTTTCATGAGATTAATGAACGAGGTTTTGCGTGCTTTCATTGGGAAATTTGTTATAGTATACTTTGATGATATTTTGATCTACAACAAATCCATGGTTGAACATCTTGATCACTTGCATGTTGTTTTTAATGCGTTATGAGATGCACGTTTGTTTGGTAATCTTGAGAAGTGCACCTTTTGCACCGATCGAGTGTCTTTTCTTGGCTATGTTGTGACTCCACAGGGAATTGAGGTTGATCAAGCCAGGTTGAAGCTATATAGGGATGGCCTATCCCAAAGACTATTAAATAGGTGCAGAGTTTTCTAGGACTTGCTGGTTTCTATCGCCGCTTTGCGCATTATTTCAGCACCATTGCTGCACCATTGAACGAGCTTACGAAGAAGGGAGTGCCTTTTCGTTGGGATAAACAGCAATAGAATGCTTTCAATATGCTGAAAGATAAGTTGACACATGCACCTCTCCTCCAACTTCCTGATTTTAATAAAACTTTTGAGCTTGAATGTGATGCTAATGGAATTGGATTGGGTGGTGTTTTGTTGCAAGAGGGAAAAGCAGTTGCATATTTTAGTGAAAAATTGAGCGGGCCTGTTCTGAATTATTCCATTTATGACGAAGAATTGTATGCTCTTGTTCGAACATTGGGAACTTGGTAGCATTATTTGTGGCCCAAAGAGTTTGTTATTCATTCTAATCATGAATCATTGAAACATATTCATAGTCAAGGAAAACTGAACCGTAGGCATGCTAAGTGGGTTGAATTTATTGAATCTGTTCCTTATGTTATTAAGCACAAGAAAGGGAAAGAAAATGTTATTGCTGGTGTCTTGTCTAGGAGATATACATTGCGGAACCAACTTGATTAAAAAATCTTTGGATTAGAAACAATTAAAGACATATATGCTAATGATGCTGATTTTAAAGAGGTGTTGTTGCATTGTAAAGATGGAAAAGGATGGAACAAATTCATCATTAGTGATAGGTTTGTGTTTAGAGCTAACAATCTATGCATTCCAGCTAGCTCCGTTCGCTTGTTGTTATTGCAGGAAGCGTATGAAGGTGGCTTTATGGGGCATTTTGGAGCTAAAAAGACGGAAGATATACCTGCTGGTCATTTCTTTTGGCAAAAGATGAGAAGAGATGTGGAAAGATTCGTTGCTCCTTGCACTACATGTCAAAAGGCTAAGTCCAGGTTAAATCCACACGGTTTGTATGTGCCTTTACCCGTTCCTAGTGCTCCTTGGGCAGATATTTCTATGGATTTTGTGATGGGTTTGCCGAGAACTCAGAATGGTCGCGATAGTGTGTTTGTGGTTGTTGATAGATTTTCTAAGATGACACACTTTATACCATGTCATAAGACTGATGATGCTTCTCATGTTGCTGATTTGTTCTTTCGGGAAATTTTTCGTTTGCATGGTGTGCCTAATAATATTGTGTCTGATCGTGATGCTAAATTTCTTAGTTATTTTTGAAAGACATTATGGGCTAAATTGGGGACTAAGCTTTTGTTTTCTACTACATGTCATCCCCAAACGGATGGTCAAACTTAGGTTGTGAATAGAACTTTGTCTACTATGTTAAGGGTTGTTTTAAAGAAAAAACATTAAGATGTGGGGAGATTGTTTGCCTCATATTGAGTTTGCATATAATCGTTCGATGCATTCTAGCACAAAGATGTGCCCATTTCAGATTGTGTATGTTTTCTTGCCTCGTGCTCCTATTGATTTAATGCATTTGCCATCATCTAAAAAATTGGATTTTGATGCTACTACACGTGCCAAATTGACGTTGAAAATGCATGAAACAATTAAAGAAAACATAGAGTGCATGAATGCTAAATACAAGCTTGCTGCTGATAAAGGTAGAAAGGAATTAAAATTTGAACTTGGAGATTTAGTTTGGTTGCAATTGAGGAAGGATCGGTTTACTGAATTGCGAAAATCTAAGTTGTTGCCTCGTGCAGATGGTCCATTTAAAGTATTAGAGAAGATTAATAATAATGCATACAAGCTCGAGTTGCCTATAGAATTTGGGGTTAGTCCCACATTTAACATTGCAGATTTGAAGCCATATTTGGAAGAGGAAGATGAGCTTGTGTCGGGATGACTCAAATGCAAGAAGGGGAGGATGATGAGGACATCACCGCCAACGATACAGCCACGTCATCTTCTCCTATCATTGCTGGTCCTATTACCTGTGCTCATGCTAGACAACTTAATCATTCGGTGAGTTCACTCCTGAGTTCATGTTCATCATATTTAGACCGTGGAGACCTGTGCACTCTTGTTTTGCTTAGGAATCATGGAGAGGATCGAGAACGAAAAGGAATCGCGCAGGCTGGATTCGGACTACAGAAACACTTCAACTTGTGATGGACGCCACGGTCACATACGGACTCGGATTGGGGCGTTCAAGTACTTCACGGAAATCTTATCAAGTCTACTTTCCAACGGATCTAACCGCACATCCATATCTATTCGGAGTCGGTCAGAATCGTCTATTTGCGCTGAGATATTTTCTGCCCATGATGCTGCGTAATCTTATTTTGGCCTAATGGGCCGTGTATCATGTAGAGTCCATTATGGATGTGACTTAGGGTTGGAGCACGACCCCAGCACCCATGTGGTCGTCCTTCCTTGTCTTATACCCTTTAGCCGCGGCCAAGAACACTTGGGTTTTGTTTAGATCAAGTTGAGCCATTGCTACTTGCTTGTAAGCGCGCGTGCTGGTCCAGCCGCCCGTCTTCGAGTCTTTGGAACCCCACTTCATTTGTGATTGAGTTTGAGATTGAACACTTCATTCCCATCTAGTAATTTCAGTACTTGTTTGATACTTGTTCTTGCTAGTTCTTCGATTGCTTGCAAGATAGGACCGGGTGACATGCTTCCACAAGATCACGGCATCCATAGGAGGTGGTGTATTGGTTGCTAAGGCGCAGTCTTTGGAAGGCTGTAGTCGGGCCGTCAACGTCGTCTCCTCCAATCGAGTTAGCCCCCACACCTCTCATCAAAAGATCAGGCATAAACCCTAGCGGGTTCGCATAAGTGTGGGTCCCATTTGTCAGTGAAGGAAATGTTAGTAAAAAATGTGACAGAGAAGGGATTCAATCCCATACGGCCATACCACTTACTGTTCAATTAAATTTTCATGAGGTGTGGCTCCCATTTGTCAGTGAACCAAATGTTAGCAAAAAATGGGACAGATGTGGGTCCCATTCATCAGTGGGACAAAAAATGTGACAGAAGGATTCGATCCTGTGAGATCATGTGCGATGAAAAATTAGTTTATATTGAAATTGGCTTTGCAAAGTTATAATCAGAATAATGGCATACGTGTTGTGCATGTGTGCTAGTGTGTTTCCAAATATGCTTGTAGTAGCGTATTTGGATGTGCTTATAGTAGCATATCATTTGGATGTAAAATGCTCGTGTGAGTATGTTGCATGGACTGATCTTGAGTCAAGTCATGGACTTGTGCTCGTACACAGTTGTGTATTTGTTCATGTGCAGGTGTTGCTTGAGGTGGAACATAGTCTGTGATGGACTGGAACTAGAATAAAGAGGAACTGTGGTTTCGGGACTAAGTTCAGGAGGAACTGAGGTCCTATCGGTCAAGGATGTCATACGGGATGTTCGTGCTAGAGAATAGTGCATATGGAGGGCGAAAGTGTCCTGAGAGACCCGCGCTACCATCACATCTCTCCCACTCGTGTCGCCCCCGTGCGGGTGACTGAACGGCTCCCAACCCTAACCGCCACCGCGCCCTTCTCCCCGCCTCCTCCAGCCGCGCCGCCGCCCGAGCAGTACGCCGGCAACCCGCTCGGCCATGGTGAAGGCGGCGGCGGGCACCTGCTCCCCTTTCTCCGGCGGCTATGGACGGGCGCAGCCGTCCGGGCGCCCGGAGCTCCTCTTGCCGGCGGCTATGGCGGCGGCGGAGGCCCAGGCCTCTAGATCCGGTGCCGCCCCGGTCGGATCTGGGCGACGCATGGCCGTGCATGGCGGAGTGGTGCGACGACCATCGCTGGGCGGAGGCGGCGGCCGTGCACGGCGCGGATGGCCTCAGTGGCGGCGGCGGACGACGTGGTGGCGGCGGTGGCAGGTGTGGGGGCGTGCAAGGTTGTGTGACGGACGGTGGTGGCTTGGGCTGGTGCGGTGGCGCTGGCAAAGACGGTGGCTGCGGCCCGCTGGTTCCTGTCTGATCCGGGCCTTGGCGGCCTGGAGATGGAGGGGCCGGTGGTGGCTGACGCGTGGGCAATAGCGTTCGGCAAGATGGTGGTGCTCCTCTTCTCCTCCTTGACGGCATTGCTAGTCCGGCACCACTTTGGTGGCGGGGTCAGGGGCTGGCAGGTGCTTGCTGGTGGTTGCGGTAGGGTGCGGCCTCTGTCATTGGTCGAGATTGTGCTGCAGGAATGGTGTTCCGGGTGTAAGCCTCCACTGTCGGTGGCAATGGTGGTGGCACCCTCGTGGCGTTTCTTTCCCTCCTGAGGGCATCATTGAGGGCTACCATGTCCTTGCAGCACGGGTTCCCAGGGTGAAAATCTAGTCCTCTGTGGACGTGCGGGTCGTGTCCTTGGAGGCACTGCATCTGGAGACTCATCTCGGCTTGTGGCGGTGGCGGTGGTCGGCTGGTGGTGTTGTCTTGTGCGTTGTGGCTGTGGCGGTGCGCTTGGTTCGTGGGCGGAGGTGCAGAGGGCCCATGGGGGTGTACCTCGGGTCGGCGCTTTTGGTGCAGTGGTGATCTTGGTGGCTGTTGGGCGGAGGTGTTGCTCTCAAAGCAGGTTCATGTATCCGATGCCCCCACGCAGAGTGGTCCGGATCGAAGGTTTCATTGGTGCTGCAATGAGAGTGTTCTGCCGAAGCAATGCCAGAGCAGGGGATTGACGACAGAGTGTGTGTTGCTTCATAGTGATAGCCCATTGTGGACGAGTTCAGTGGCCACTTGTGCTTGCAGTGGGTTACTGCTTCGGACGTGGCACAACGTTGGTGAAGACGGTGCAGGTGTTGCGGTGGCTTTTTGTGGCTCTTCTTCCAGATTGTGATACTGTAGTGTCTTGTTGTGTACGTTGTTCACGTGCGTTGTTTGTGTGTGGTGGCGTTCGCTTCGACGTGTGATATACAATTGCTTCTTCTTCTTAAATAAATCGGCAGCGCTCCTGTCTTTGTTTCAAAAAAAAATAGTGCATGTGGAGTTGATGTAGTGCTGGAGGTGCGGCATGATCGATAGTCGTGGAATGTGAGGATGCGGTTTATGCGTGGAAACATGACCGGCTAGGGAGCACGTGGCAAGCTGGTGACGTAGGTGTGCATGTATGTGTTGTGTACATGCACGTATGGTTTGCTAGTTAATTAGCCCGGATAATTAATTAGCATAGCATTTAGCTAGCATGCATGTGGGCTGCGGCAGGTGCACGCAAGGATGTCTATATTGGACACAGGATGCTAATGGGGCTGCTGTTCAGCCGGATTGGAAAAAGGAAAGGCCTGTATGCAGGAGACTCGTGCATGTTAGCTGGTTGTGTTCGAACCTACTTGGACTCGGTCAGGTGACCAGGGTGGCGTCAGCTTTGGAGACAAAAGTTCGAGGCCGACTGGTTTTTTAGGGGCGAGTGGGGCAACGACGGCAGGAGGGAGCGTGCGGCTTCTGTTTACTTGGGAGAGAAAAAGATAGGAAAAAGTCTACATAACCCCCTGAAGTATTGAAGTAGGTCTACTTAGCCCCCTAAACTATAAAACCGGATATTGAGCACCCTAAACTATTAAAAACCGTCTAAATAACCCCAAGTGGTATTAAATGGTGGTTTTGCTTATGTGGCATGCTGACATGGACAAACTTCATACATGGTGATGTTGACATAGAAAAAGTTGTCTACGTGGCATTATAAAGCCATCTAGATCTGCTTATGTCCTCCCTTTCAATAATCAATATCTTTATCCTATCACAATTTTATCTCTTTTGTTATAGATAACCATCGTACCGAATTAGACTAAACAGATCGCTACTTTTAAGAATGTACGGTTGTGTACTTGTGTTAGGGTTTGATTATATTGCGTTCTCTTCTTGCTTAGCTAAGAGTAGGATGATAATATTTACCTCTCTTTATCTAATAACGATGATCTGCATGTCATTTAATGATTCACGGCCATGTCAGCGTCCATGTAATATGCCACATCAGCAAAACAACCCTTTAAAACCACCTAGGGGGTTATTTAGACGGTATCAAATAGTTCAGGGTGTTCAATATCCGGTTTTATAGTTTAGGGGGTTAAGTAGACCAACCTCAATAATACAGGGGGCTATGTAAACTTATTCCAAAAAGATAACGCATCTAGGGTTTTAGGATCTTATGAAGATATTTGTATGGATGCTTGTGTAGGCATGTTTTGAACACATCTTTGCAATAAAGATCAAGCTTTCGCAATAGGTGTGTTGGTAATCTTATTTCCCATCTAACTCATTGTTTGCGTATGCAATCTTGAGGTTTTGGTTTTAGATTGATTCATTGTTCAACTTATTTAGATTTGATTTGATCAATCCAAAACCATGCTAGAGTATAAAGTTCTTGATTCCAGTAGTTTTATTGATTATCCATTCCAATATCTTGCTTGATCACGAAATTAGGGTTTAATCAATTATCGTTACCATCTGACACAGTCTGCTTGTTTATTTTATATCTCAAGTTCTAGACCTTGATTGAAGTGATTCAAGTTGTTCTGGTAAAATATCAGGATTTTAGGAGTAACTATATAAGAACGACACACTTTTTAGTGGACGACTCGGAATCTATTTTAGGGTGAAAAAGTTTACCGCTGCAATTAGTGGTATCATTCACCCCCCCTGATAGCTAGATTAGAGGGCTTCAATCCTACGAGTGGTACCAGAGCTATTTTTATTTTCTAATTGATCTTAATGGGTTATTAGAAGATTTTCAGTTCTGTAAAGCAAAGATGAAGGCTTATATTCAAGAGCAGGACTCGCAGATCTGGGAGAAGGTGTCCACTCCTTTTGCCGTTCCTAATGCAATCAATTATGCTAATCGAGCAGATGTGGAGAACAATAGCAAGGCAAGAAATTTAATCATCCAGGGACTAGGAAGGAGCGAGTAACACCTAAAAATGGTCTATTTAAAATTTTTAGTAATTTATTGGCTTTTATTTAAATTATTCATATTTAATATAGGTTAAATGAATTATTTTTGAATATTAAAATTAAATATAAGTTGTAGAAATATTTTTGTTGCATTCATGCTGCTGCATTTATTTTTGTACTGCCTGTGATTCAAATGAGAGTTTAAATTTATTTAAATTCGAATTTGAATCACCATGTTTGGAGTCCTAGAAAAGTTATTTGAGCCCGAGTTCACTTTCTCCCCCTCTACTCTTTCCCGAACACAACTTAACTCTCCCCCCCCCCACTTCCTCCCCAGTCCGGCCCAGCTCCCTT
Source organism: Echinochloa phyllopogon (assembly GCA_033239725.1). NCBI lineage: Eukaryota > Viridiplantae > Streptophyta > Magnoliopsida > Poales > Poaceae > Echinochloa > Echinochloa phyllopogon. The sequence continues at coordinate 11,075,946 of BTCW01000015.1, read as the reverse complement.
TCTTTCTCCACTCGGCCCACCTCTTCCCCCTGGGCCCCGTCCCACCGAGCCAGCTCGCACTCCACACCCCCGCCCCAGCCCAATGCGCGCGCCCCAGCAACCCTAGCCGCACCCCGCGCCAGCCCGCGTAGCGCTCGCCCCTCCCCTCGCTGACAGCGGGCCCCGCTCGTCAGCTCCTCTTTCCACCTCCCGCCCGCGCCTCCTTCATCCCTAGCGCGATCTCTGCCGCCCCGGCCGGCCTCCCCGCACTGCCATGGCCCACCCCGAAGCCTCCACGAAACTTCCCCGCTCCACCTTCCTTCCTCGCACCGATTCCCTGCAAGGAATCCCCCTCCCGCGATGGAAGAAGCGCCACCGACGCCCGATCCGCGGCGTGACTCGCACGCCGAGGTTCCTCCCACCCCCGAGCCTATAAAAGCTCCCCCGAAGTCCCCCATCCCCCACCAAGTCTCGCCCCTCGAGCCCAAGCCCAGCACTCCTCCCCCCGAGCTCTCCGCACCGCCGCCATTGGAGCTCACTGCGCCGCCGTCGACCACCCTCCCCAGCGTTGCTCTGTTTCGCTTTGACCCCTCCAGGACTTGCGCACCAAGGTAAGGACCCTGTCGGGCCACTTTTCACTCCCTTCTTCATCCTCTAGCGCACCCATCCAACTCGCCGTAGATGGTCGGCCGCTGGCCGCCGTCGAGAGCCATCCCCACTGCCTCTCCCTTGTCTTGATCTAGCCAGCTGTGTTCGCCACGTGGGCCTGGTACCATAGGTGCCATCCCCATCGCAAACTGCAGCTCGATTTCGAGCTAAGTGAGGCGAAGGACCACCGCGTGACGCGGCGGCGCCGCCCCCCCGAGCTCGCCGACGGTCTGTCCTTCCCCCCTGAACCAATCTGGACCGTTGGTTCCAGATCCAACGGCCCCCAAGCGCGTGTCCCCCCAAGTCTGGCCGTAGCGTACCGATCAACCCTGACCTTTTTACAAAAGAAACCCCAAGCTTTATGGAAATCAACCCGTGGTCCTTTGGTTTTGAAAACTATTTACCAATAGGTCCAGTTTTATTCAGAAAACCCCTTGATCTTTTTAATAATAGGACCCGCCGTCCAGCCACTTTTATTTTACGCGTTAGCCCTTCGGTTTTTAAGCAAAATTACGCATAGGTCCTTGGTTTTCACAAATAAGCCCCTGGAACTTTTAAAAACATGCCAGTAGGTCCCTAGAACTTAGAATTGTCATATCCTTTTCGTTTTAGCTCTGAATAGTGTGATTTTCGCGCTCATGTGTTCGTAGTGAAGCGTAGAATATTTCTAGAACCTTTATTTGTACTATTTCTATTGTTTGGTGTACTGTTCTAATAGAATATTATTTGTTTGCATGTATTGCTTTGCGTGGTCGTTTGTATGGTGATTCGTGTTCAGTCGGTGAGCCGTTCGCTTTGGACTTTGAGTACGAGGACTTTTCGGAGCAGGACTCGCAGCAGCAGCAGCCGTCCTTCGAGGAAGGCAAGTTATAGCACGGACAATCCTTGCTACCTATCCACCATGTAATCATTTATTTCATACATGCATGTGTCTAAATCGATGTCCTATTAAGGTTGTAACTAGTTTGTATACTCTTGTCCTTGTTATCATTGGATTATTGCATATGGGTAGAATCTTTGCTATGCGCAGCTACTGTCACTATTATTTAATTGTTAATTATGACATAATGGTTCACTTCAATATCAATGATAAAACTTGCTTTTTAGCAACATGGTTTAAGGAACTAGAGCATGTTAGCAAATAATGTGAAAAATAAGATCGAACACGAGACACGATTTAACGTGGAAAAAACCCTTGCGGGAAAAACCACGGAAGACAATCACTATTGAGGAGAGTTTACAAGTAGGGATGATACATGGCTTATTTGTCTTGCCTTGTCTTGTCTTGTCTTACCCTACCATCTACATAGGCTTATATATATATATATAGGCGGCTAACGCACCCGTACTTGGTTGCGTTGCCGATGTCGGACTAAACTGTGCGCTCATGAGAGAAAAACACAGTACCCCTTGCTCCGGCCCAAACCTCTGGTGATGGGCCTCCGCTTCGCTCCGTCTGTGAATTTGGAACATATCCAACAAACTCCACCTTGAGACAAATTCCCTCTTGTAGACGAATAATGAACCTCCGTATTCAAATCTTGAATGACATTGTCCATCAGACTAACCAATGAGTAAGATCACTTGAGTATTCTTCCCAAAAATTCATAAGGAGCAAAAATTGAGCAAATAACCAATAAATAGGTCCAAACACACACAGCTATCAACGAAGCAGACGAACAATCTGGGCCTTCAACAAATTCATAATCCCAACAAAAGTCTGAGTCTGTGCAACTGGTAATAATGCTCAATCATCAAACGACATAAAGTCGCAATATCACCTATGGTATTAAATAAATATCTAGTGAAGAACTCAATTACTGCTCCATTCAAACACGGTTCTGATGTGGGCATAAATGTGCAACCAACGAAGTATAAACCTCTGCAATAGACCTTGCAGTAGTGCAGTCATGAGTGGACGTCTCCACCTTGAACAATAAATGTACTGAATGCTGGCCAGTACAAAACATTATAGTATCTATGCAGCAACTCTGAACTAGATCCCTCAACACGAGAAAAGACAACAAATAAACATACTGCTCCCGCAATACAAAACACTGTAGTATCTAGTCAAACAAAACATCCTTTGTTGCACTTAGAATCCTCCACCTCGAACTCAATTCGGAGCAAAACCTTCACTTTTAATTAACCAACTCCATAGGAGTAAAAGGTACCACTAGGCTGACATGAACGATGTTGTCAAAACATCAAATGAATTAACTCAAAGTGATCAAATAGTAATCCCAATATCTGCTCAAAATCTCGATATCTCAGCAGTGGAAATCACATATCATAGAAGCCATATGAAAGAAATAACCAGAAGAAAATAATCTGCAGTAATAATCTAGGTATGTTACTCTATGAACCTAGCAATAACCTGCAGCATTGTGTACAACTCCGTGTACATTCAGCAAAGCTGAGAAAACCTTCTGGTAGCTTCTCGTAGATTGGTCTGCAGCATCTGGCAAATACGGAATCAGATTCCGTCTTAAACTCCACGTTGACGAGTCTTGCACGAGGTAGCCAATCGCAGATTGATCCGACTGGCGGTGCGCGATAAACAGGGACGAAACCCAAATTAATTTTTTTTTTCACGTGATCTCGTACCAAGCTCTAATACCACTTGTTAGCAAATAATGTGTAAAACAAGATCGAACACGAGACACGATTTAACGTGGAAAAACCCTTGCGGGAAAAAACCACGGAAGACAATCACTATTCAAGGAGAGTTTACAAGTAGGGATGATACATGGCTTATCTGTCTTGCCTTGTCTTGTCTTACCCTACCGTCTACATAGGCTTACATATATATAGGCAGATCACGCGCCCGTACTTGGTTGCGTTACCAAGGTGGGACTAAACCGTGCACTTTCTGAGAGAAACCACAGCGCGATGGGCCTCCGCTTCGCTCCGGCCCAAGCATGGCCTATATCGTGGATGTGAATTTGGAACATATCCAACAGAGCATGTGTTGTGTGCTTTGCTATAGTGTCTCTCCTTAAGGTCCAGTTGTTAAAACGGCTACCCAGGAGCCTGTCGCTACCGCTAGAACTATTATGGCTCTTGGTCAAGTAACTTGTTGTCACACCCGAATTTACACAGAAACCCGAATGCTGCCATATGTCTACCCAAGATGTCCACAGAACACATACAACTTACAAAAATGGAAAATCAGAATACATATGCGCTAATAAAATATTTTACATCAGAGTTTACCTAAATAAAGCACAGCGGAAGTCTATGTATTAACTCTCTTGACAGGTAGTGATGGAAACCCGACAGGGTTTATGCCCGATTTTTCGATGAGAGGCATGGGGGATAACTCGATTGGAGGAGACGACGTTGACGGCCCAACTACTGCCTTCCAAAGACTGCGCCTTAGCAACCGATACACCACCTCCTATGGATGCCGTGATCTTGTGGAAGCACGTCACCCGGTCCTGTCCTGCAAGCAATCGAAGAACTAGCAAGAACAAGTATCGAACAAGTACTGAAATTACTAGATGGGAATGAAGTGTTCAATCTCAAACTCAATCACAAACAAAGTGGGGTTCTGAAAACTCGAAGATGGGCGGCTGGACCAGCACACGCGCTTACAAGTAAGTAGCAATGGTCAAACCTGATCTAAACAAAACCCAAGTGTTCTTGGCGGCGGCTAAGGGGTATAAAACAAGGGAGGATGACCACAGGGGTGCTAGGGTCGTGCTCTAACCCTAGGACGCGTCCATAATGGACTCTACATGATACACGGCCCATTGGGCCAAAATAAGATGGCGCAGCATCATGGGCAGAAAACATCTCGGAGGAAATAGACAATTCTGGACGACTCCGAAGAGATATGGACATGCGGTCGGATCCGTTGGAAAGTAGAATTGATATGCTTTCCGTGAAGTACTTGAACGCCCCAATCCGAGTCCGTATGCGACCGTGGTGTCCATCACCAGTTGATGTTTTCTGCAGTCCGAATCCAGCCCGCGTGAATCCTTTTCGTTCTCGATCCACAACATGATTCCTAAGCAAAACAAGATTGCACGGGTCTCCACAGTCTAAATATGATGAACATGAACTCAGGAGTGAACTCACCTGATGATTAAGTTGTCTAGCACGAGCACGGGTAATAGGACCGGCAATGATAGAAGAAGAGGGCGTGGCTGTATCGTTCGCGGTGATGTCCTCATCAGGTAGAGCCTCAAGTCCACTGGGACACCGACTGGTTGACCACAACTCAGAAGTATGGAAGATCTCTAGAAAACTCAGTAGCTATCTCAATCACTGCTCCATCTGTTACCCATCCGGGATTTTGTTGAATAATGGCAAGTGTAAGTAAAACAATTACTTAGCAAGTATAGCACGGGTATGAAGGCTCAAAATAGGCTAGACACGTCTTAACTACATTAGCATTTTTAGTTGGTTCATTTTAACATTAACCAAATTACTACAAGTGAATGAAACCCAGTTGCAACCCAATTAATAAAGTATAAGTGTTATTAATCATAAATAAACATCATCTTCTAATAAAAAAGAATGCAGGCCGCTCGTGACCCTGAGCAAGGCTATCATGATAGATTTTACACTCTGCAGAGGTTTCACCCTTTACCCACCAGTCGCGTAAAAGCTCAAACGAACTTTAAACCCAACCACACGGAGGTGGATCAGGCCTCACAAATCACACTACCGAGGTGTGGCCACATAGGGACGCTACGATGTTTTTCACAAGACACCTAACAAGACAGTGGCCGATTATGGTACAGCACATGCAGCATGGCCCAGGCAGTGAGATTGACGTCACACCATAGGAGGGTCAATGGCGTCCAGAGTGCGGGCATTACACCCAATAATGCGCAACGTGTGGAGTTCCCCATCGCAGGGACTCCAGCACGGGACTGTGCCTCACGGGGGCAGAGGCGACGGATCACCCATCCTCGGTGGATCAAGACATACTATCACCCATGTTTCGCATAACGTCGTCGGCCACTCCGGTAACAACTGGCAAGCTAGAGACGTACAAGTGTCACACCCTAAAATTTTTGGATTTTTGGATGTGTTTTTAAAGAATGATTAAATAAAGAATTTCTCATAATTTAAAAATTTTTCTCAACTTTATTTAATTTGCAGGGAATTTAGTATAAGGAAAACCACTTTTCTAAATTAAATTAAAACGACATAATCCTGGATAGGGAAACAAATTGGGTTGGGCATGAGTCTGCTGCTGAGTTTCCCGAAGATTTACCGTACTACTGAGCTGTGGTCTCCCAGTCAGAGTCCTTGTGGATTAGTTTGAGAGTTTATTAGTCTTCCGTTGTTATTGCTTAGTTCATTTATAAAGCACTCTGATGTAAAACTTTATTTAGTGAAGAATTTATCCAAGCATATGTTCTCTGTTTATCATATTTGTTCACTATATATGTACTATGACTTCCTGGGCCGACATATGGCCGCATTCGGGTTTTTGTGAAAAAATCCGGGTGTGAGAGATTGGTATCAGAGCCGTGCTGACTGTAGGATCGCAGCCTAGTTAGAACGGTTGAATTAAACATTAGGAGACCACCATGATTATGTGTTATATGTCGTCTAGTTTCACTTTTCCAAAACTTAAATCCAGTCGAGTCTTGCGTGAATCATGTCTTTAGGTGCTTGAAATAATTGTCATTATGCTTATACTTGATTTGGATTTTTGTAATGATTGTGATGGGCGTAGACGCAAGTCTACTACCATCTAGATGCAGGACTAAGGTTTTAGGACTTTAGTGATTAAATAGAGGGGGTATTCATTTCTCTTGCTCTTTTTCTATCAAGCCCTCCATCATAACCCGCTAGTAATCCTCTGAAAGTCACCAACGGAATTTTTATGAAATTTATTTATTGATGATAGATGGTGAACACAAGGAGCAACCCCGGTGCCAGCGGACTGCCGCCACGACCACCCACCATTGAGCAGATGATGCTCACGTAGACCCAGCTGATGCAGCAGATGGCTCAGAATCCGGCGCAGCACAACATGTTGTCCCGTGACAAGAGGGGTGAATTCCTGAAGGGGCATCCTCCCACTTTCAGCAAGGCCACCGACCCCCTGCAGGCTGATGATTGGCTCAAGGCGGTGGAGAGATAGCTCAACATCGCCAAGTGAAACGACCGGGAGAAGGTGTTGTACGCCGGAGGACAGCTCCAGGGACCGGCATTGGACTGGTGGGACTCGTACCAGTACGCTCACGTCGACCGTACTCAGATCACCTGGCAGGAGTTCCGTAGCAGCTTCTGCTCCCACCACGTACCAGAAGCTCTGATGACCCTCAAGAAGAAGGAGTTCCTGGCACTGAAGCAGGAAGGGATGAGTGTCACAGCCTACCGTGACAAATTCATCGAGTTGGCCCGCTATGCTTCGGAGGACGTGGACACAGACAAGAAGAAACAGTCCAGGATCCGTGACGGCTTGCAGGACGCACTACAGTACCCGCTAATGTGCACTAGGTTCCACAACTTCCAGGAACTGGTGGATGGTGCTTTGATGCTAGAACACAAGCGTCGTGAGATGGACGAGAAGAAGAGGAAGTTCCAGGGTCAGCAGATCGGGAGCAGCAGTCACCCCCGTTTCGTTCCTCCTCAGGGCAGTCAGCAGATGGGGAGCCAGCAGTGCTTCCAATACCCCCAGGCGCCTCAACTGTAGCGACACTTGCAGAATGCTCCAGCGCAGCGCAACCCGGTGCAGCAGGGCCCCGTTCAGCGCCCCAACCCCGTCAACAACACGCCAGTGGGTCCCAGAGTGTGTTATCACTGTGGAGAGCAGGGGCACTTTGCCAATGTCTACCGCAAGAAGACCCAGAATGCCAACCAGCAGGCCGGACAACAGCATGCCAACCGGGGACCCCAGAACCCCGCTAGAGGCAAGGTCAACCACATGGGTGCAGAAACTGCAGAGGGAGCTACTGACGTGGTTGTGGGTACGTTTCTTGTCAACCCGACCCCCACAACTATTTTATTCGATTCTGGAGCTTCGCATGCTTTCATCTCTGCTGCATTTGTACACGAGAGTATGATGACCCTACAACCCATGGGGAATCCTATGTTAGTTAGTTCACCTGGGGGAGACAACGAGCCAGTCTACGCTGCTCCAAGGTTATCATTACAATAAGGGGGGTAGATTTTGAAGTATACCCCATAGTCCTGAATTCTCTTGGATTTGATCTAATCCTGGGAATGAGTTGGCTAGCCAAGTATAATGCTGTGATCCAGTGCTCTGAGAGGGCAGTGCAACTGGTGGCAAAAGGCGGCGGCAAAGTAGAGTTCCGGGCAGTCCAGTCTTCAGATCATTGCCAAGCCAACCAAGCCGAGGGTGCAGCTCCCGCCGACATGAGGGTGGTGAGCGAGTTCCCGGTTGGTTCCCCTAGGAATTGCCAGGTATGCCCCCAAAACGCGAAGTTGAATTCGTTATTGAACTAAAAACTGGCACTGCACCTATAACTAAAACGCCATATAGAATGGGAGTGAATGAGCTGGTGAAACTGAAGGAGGAATTAAGCTCCTTGCTAGCCAAGGGGTATATTCGTCCTAGCTCATCACCATGGGGAGCACCAGTATTGTTCGTGGACAAGAAGGATGGGACACAGAGAATGTGTGTGGACTATCGAGCCCTCAATGAAATAACTATCAAGAACAAGTACCCGCTGCCAAGAATTGATGATCTCTTTGATCAGCTGAAGGGAGCTTGTGTGTTCTCCAGGATAGACCTTCGATCGGGTTATCATCAGATGAGAATCCGGTCGTCGGACGTACCCAAGACGACTTTCACTACTCGGTATGGGTTGTCCAATGAAATAACTATCAAGAACATGAAGATAATTTGAGGATGGTGATGCAGAGACTCCGGGAACATCAGCTATATGCCAAGTTGAGCAAGTGTGAGTTCTGGTTGAAGGAAGTGGCATTCTTGGGACACGTGATGTCCAATGGAGGAGTGGTAGTTGACCCGAAGAAGGTTAATGATGTGTTGAGCTGGAACCCGCCTCGGGACGTCAGCGAGATCAGGAGTTTCCTTGGGATGGCCGGATATTATCGTCGGTTCATCGAAGGATTCTCCAAGATTGCTAAGCGCCTGACGACGTTATTGGAGAAGAATGCTAAGTTCGTCTGGTTAGAAGAGTGTCAAACCAGCTTCGAAGAGTTGAAGAAGAGGCTAACAACAGCACCTGTGCTGATATTGCCCGACATAGCCAAGAGCTTCTCCATCTACTGCGATCGCATGATTCGGCATACTCGATCCACCTAGGAAGCACCAAGATGTACCAAGACATCAAGGAAAGATTCTGGTGGTACGGATTGAAGCATGATGTGGCGACACATGTGGGACTATGTGACACTTGTTAGACAGTTAAGGCTGAACATTAGAGGCCAGCCGGATTACTTCAACCCTTGAAGATACGGGAATGGAAATGGCAAGAAGTTGGTATGGACTTCATAACGGGTCTACCCCACACACAGCGAGGATTTGACTCAATCTGGGTGATTGTGGACCGCTTGACCAACGTGGCACACTTTCTTCCAGTGAAGACCACTTACACCGGAGCCAGACTGGCAGAGCTATACATGGAGAGGATTGTGCACCTGCATGGAGTGCCAAAGCGGATAGTGTCTGACCGTGGTACTCATTTCACTTCACACTTCTGGCAGAAGCTGCATGAGTCTATGGACACAAAGCTACAGTTTAGTTCAGCATACCACCCAAGACAGATGGATAGATAGAGCGGACTAATGAGATTCTAGAGGACATGTTGAGGGCATGTGCACTGTAATATGGTGTTAGCTGGGACAAGAGTTTACCCTGTGCGGAATTCTCGTACAACAACAGCTACCAGAAGAGTCTGCAGATGGCACCATTCGAGGCTTTGTATGGCAGGAAGTGCAGAGCACCACTATTCTAGAATCAGACTGGAGAGAGTCAAGTCTTTGGGCCTGAGATACTCAGAGAGGCAGAACGCCAAGTGCAAGTGATCAGGCAGAACTTGAAGGTGGCACAGTCCAGGCAGAAGAGCTATGCTAATGTCAGACAGAGGGATCTCAGTTTTGAAGTTGGAGATTTTGTGTACCTCAAGGTGTCTCCGATGAGGGGTGTGAAGAGGTTCAATGTCAAGGGCAAGCTAGCACCGCGATACATCGGACCTTTCCAGATACTTGAAAGGAAAGGTGAAGCGGCATATCAGTTGGGACTACCCGAGAGACTAGCCGGAGTGCACGATGTGTTCCATGTGTCTCAGCTGAAGAAATGTTTGCGGGTGTCCGAGGAGCAGATCCCGATAGATGAGCTGAATGTGAAAGAGGATCTCACCTATGAGGAGTATCTGTTGACGTAAAATCCGCACCTCACGCCAAGCACACAGCAAGCCGAATTAGCTAGCTTCACACGTGGCCCGGGCTTTTGAATCCGGAAGCGTGCCAGTCAGTTTGCCTGAAAACTAACAAAGGGACAAAACGTTTAGATCAAAACCTGGAACGTGCCGGGTTAGACCAGACAGTTCCACATTTGCGGCTATGGAGCCAATTTCGAACGACAAATAGCTACAGAGAAGCTATCTGTCGGCAGTTAAAGCCTCATTCGGCAATCGGTAAGGCACACAAGGAACACACTGCCGAATGCGTGACGTAAGCATGACGAAAGATCGGCTTTCAACCGAATGAACATTGTAACACATACTCATAGCCGATTAACGAGAAACAGGATATGATAGATAAATAAAAGGGTGAAACATGATCATAAATTCGTAGTAAACAAGGAATGCATAGGCCGAAAGCAGCACCCGTCAAGCATGATAACAAAACAAGTTAATCCACCGCATGATACGACTTGTTTGAGACCACACCACTAATCAGATTAGACCAATCCACCGCATGATACAATCTAACCATGAAAAGCTAAAAGCATTCAATGTTTAAATACGAACCCACAACACAGTCACGAATTTACATTGAAACAAGAATGCATAGGCCGAAAGCAGCACCCGTCAAGCGCGGCAACAAACGAATTAATCCACCGCATGATACAACTCGTTTGAGGTCACACCACCAATCAGATTAGATCAATCCACCGCATGATACAATCTAATCGTGAAAGGCTAAAAGCATTCATTGTCCAATGCAAACCCACGAACACACGTTCACTCGTGAGAGCACTGCCGAATACGGCTATTTAGCCGAATCGGGGTCCATGGCGAAGGAACAAGCCTAATCGGTAAAGATAGATCTATCAGATCGAATCGAATTCTAATCCACCGGATGATTAGCTCTAAGACGACCCAAAAACCTGCATCTACCGCATGATACCCGGTTCTGTCAAGACCGACACGATACCGACAAGTTCGAACCCGCGACACGTGGCAACCTAGATCGGTTTCGGATTCGGCTATGAGGGGATGAGTCGTCGCACCGTAAAGCAGAGCCAATTCTAGCCGATCTAGATTGGGCAAAGGTGTGTTGCATGAATTAAACACAGAGTAAAAACGAAGCAACACGGGGTAACTTAATGAATCTGTTAGATCTTGCCGAAATCTAACAGAGCCGATAACTTGGTCCATACTAGATCTTAGCCCACCGCATGGCTCATGACCTAACAGAGGAACCTTCTTGAGACCACAACTTAAATCCACCGGATGATACTAAGCATGGTAACAAGACTACTTGCATCAAAGCTTAAATCCACCGCATGATACTAAGCATGATACAAGGTTGCCGGTACTTACGGAGGTCGACGGATCGATGACTCCTCTCGAAGAACTCGACGACTCGACTAAAGGACTCGATGTTGGCACGGGGCCGGTTTGTTGTGTTGATTGATTGTGTTTTTTCCTACAGATGCCATGGGTTTATATTTATACCCAGGTCTTGATACAACTCCTAGCCGGACACGACTACAATACTTGTTTCTAAAAATAAATGACGGATCTTCGTGCCCATATTGCATTCCTTGTTCGAACCGGCCTTTTCCTTATGTTTTTCCACGTCATCGCGCTTTCCCGAATGCTACTGCTTTTACCTGTGGAACCATGCCTCTGCCGAATGACGATGCATTCCCGACCGCAGAACGTCTTTGCCGAATGCCTCTGGGGAAAAACTCCTTTGCCGAATAACGACTCCGGCCCACATGTCAGCTTCTTCCTGGTGCCAATTTTTGGTGTTAACACATGCCCCTTCAATTTCGGGATAAGAGGTAACTTTTATCTCGGAATTGACCAGAAGCACTTAACATTTTCAAGTTAGTTCTGCTCGGCACCCGCTTCTCCTTTTGAATCTTCAGAGCTCTCATCCGGATCCGAACCCTAAGTCATCGACTTCCAAGATCCAACCTTCAAATGGCGGACCAAGATCTTGCTCTCCAGGTAAACTTCAATCCCCTCAAGCATGTTCGGCACTCTTCTTTCGATTTGTATTTTAAATTTCTTCTTATCCCCTTTCATTCTTGATAGGCCCTAGCTACCGAAATCCTCATCCCTGTTGAGGAAAAATCTCCATCCTATTTCCTCGGTCCCGTAGGAGATTCAGATCCTTCTGAAATCATTGCGGCCGAATCTCAGCGGATCCCTTTTAAGATTTCACTGACAAAACCTCATGAGTGGAAAGACGCCTTCAAGAACTGGCCTTTGCCCCCAATCGCCGGATGGAGAAATTGGTACAAAAGGATTTCTGACGATAAAAGTCCCCAGACGCAGAATTGGGACAGTCTTCGCATTTCTCATTGCTTGGAGCTATCTCTAGCTGAAACACCAAAGAATGAGAACCTTCTGATCGCAGCTTGCCATTTCTGGTCCAATGGTGCAAATGCTTTTCTTTTCGGCCATGGCCCAATGTCCCCTACCTTAGCCGATGTCTACATGATGACCGGCCTGAATGTTACAGGAACTGTGCACCCATATGACCATAAAGGTTCCTCCAAGCAGACAGGAGTAAGAACAGGGGTTGGATACAAGAGATATATCCAGAATCATATGTCTGATGGTCCTCTGACTGATGTCGAATACAGAGCTTTCCTGAACATGTGGCTATGCAGATCAGTCTTTTGTGGCAAAGCCAATGAGCCAACCTTGAATCATATCGTGATGGCCGAAGAGCTGGCTGCTGGAAAAGTCATCCCACTTGGGAAATACCTCTTGGGAAGCGTTTACCATATGCTCAACCAAACCACCCACCTGATGCACACTAGCAAGAAGATCCCCTGTGTCAATGGTCCCTGGTGGTTTGTCCAAATGTGGCTGCAATTATATATGCACCAAATCGTTGCTATTGATCTCAACAGCCGAGACTTCCCTTCAATCAATTATAAAGAAGGAGAAACCCGGAGAACCAAAGGTTGTCAAACTTATGGAGAAGCTGCCTCCACTGTACCTATCAACAAAAACAGTGGTGAACTGTTTGAGCTCTTCTTCAGAGGTTTTGCCAATCCTCTTTGGTTTCCTTATTTGGACAATGACAATCTTACTCTCCCTTGCGAATTCAGCTTTGAGACTGGATGCACTGATGTACAATCTGTAGCAATTTTTAATGCCTTCATCCAGCCCTGCATCCTGCCAGCCGAATTCTGCGGAGGGAGGCTAGTCCAAAGCACTTATGAATATTATCAGCCAAACATGATGGCTAGACAGTTGGGATGTGGCCAAGTGCCCCCTAGGCTATTCCTCCATGAATTCCTCAGGCCTAGGGAGATAGTCAAGGATTTCACAGAAACAAGAAGGATTTTCACCTATAAATGCTGTGAAACTATTTATGCACCTGATCCCTTTGTGCTAACAATATCTGCCCATCCTTCCTTCATTCTCTGGTGGCAAGAATTCCATGATCATATCTTCAATATGCCAATCTATCCCTTCTGCCTTGAGTTAATGCCTGATTACCAGCCAACTGCAGAGGTAATATGCTTATTCCTTTACCTGTCTTCATGACATCAACTCCAATCGATTCTGACTCTATTGTTTTGCAGGACATAACACCTGCCCCCCTTGCCAGGGTAATCTTATACAAAACCGCAGGCCCAATATCTGCTTTGGGGCATCAATCCCCTACCTTGGCTCGGCTGATGGCTAGACAAGCTTCTTCAGATCCAATACTCACTAGACCATCATCTGTCAAGAGGAAAATCCTCCTTATAGCTGCTCCCTCAGTTGTAAAGAAGAAAAGAACAAGTAGCAAAATCAAGGTCAGAGTCCTTTTTCTTTGACTATAATGCTTTTGGTGTTTTGCTCAGCTTTATTTCTTTTTGATTTCAGGCCAGAGAACAGCAGCCAGCAATTAGTACAGGTCCTGCCGATGCTTCAATGATTGGTAAAATTTCTCACTATTTTGTCTTTAAAGTTCCTCTCCATCGGCATTGATTCCTTTTCAGTTTCAGAGCAAATCTCAATAGACCCAATCTTGGAGAGTCCTCCTTCTCATCAAGAACTAGCTTCAGCTTCACCTGATGTTCCTCAACCAGAAGCCTTTTCTTCACCAAAAGACCTTCCAAGCTCTCCTCAGCATGACATACAAGAATCTTTGCCCGAGCTCGAGCTGCCCTCTCTTTCCATCCAAGAGATCAGGAATGAGGTAGAGATAATTACCCAGTCTTCCAGTTCTTTATTCAATGGATCATCAATAATTCGGCAAAATCTTCTTTCAGGAGAAAACCACTTCTTCACCCAGCTATTCATTTGCTGTGGATGATCTAGTTGCCGAACAAGGAGAAGAAACCTCTTCTGGTCAAACTTTATCAGAGGAGAACCAAGCAAAACTGAAGGAAATCCTCTCTTTCCTGCATAAGGACACTCGAGAACAAGTTACCAATGCTGATCTTTTAAGAGATTTGCTTGAATCATTTGACCAAGATCTTCCTGCCGATATCAAGACTTCTTTAGATCCAATTTCCAGATTGGATGATCATTTTATCGCAGTGAAGCAAGCTCTGAAGAATCAATCGGCTCAACCAGCCTTGGAGCAAAGGAGAACTTTGGTCAAGCAATCTGTAAAAGACCTGCATACTCAAGTCCAGAATGACAAGGAATTATTGACCAAACTGGAATCTGAACTTGAAATGAAGGAGATCAGAAAAGCTGCACTTGAAGCCGAATTGAGAGATCTATCGGCCGAAATTGAAGCTGACAAGAAGAAAATAGTCGAGCTTCCCAAGCTAACAGAGAGGAGGCGAAAGGAAGCCTTAGCAGCTCTAAACGAAGACAAACAACTCAAGGCGAAGCTTGCTGCCCTGACCAGAACCCAAGAAGCTGATAAAAACTTATTAGAGAACATTAGCAACATGATATCAAATGCCAAAAATGTAATCTCAAAGTTCTTGGGTGTGTGAATTGCGTCAAATAGTTTGATAGCCGAATGTTTTATTAACCCTGTAATCTTGTCATCTCTTAACTCTGCTTTTCTCCATCGCGGATGACTCATTCGGCAAAGTTGGCCATAATAGCACTTAGACCCGAAAACACTTCAACCATGACATAGCCGAATCTCATCCAGTCAATGCCGAATACGACTCGATAAGAATCTCAAACGACATGGGAACTGATCGGCTGGAAAATCCTTTCCACCTTCCGAACTCTTCGGAATACGAGCCCCGATCTTTGGCCACGATTTCCTCTGCGGGTTCTATAAATAAACACCCAGGCAGCCTACAGTTTCTTTACCAAGTTCTTCGTCTTCCAAGTTCTTGCCGGCCCAAGCCATTCTTTTCCCCATCCACAGTAATTCCGAGGAACTTCCAATGGCCGACAACAACAGGAGGCGCCCGGCCGCCGATGAGGCCGAAGGAAGTCGCGCCGGTGCTCGCCGCAGGTGATTGGCTGCTTACTTCTCTCTGTTCTTCTTGAGATTTCCTTCCACCTTCTTGACGAATCTCTTTGTTCTTTCAGGGTAATCCAATGGATAGCCGGCGCTGGTGCGCCAGTTGCAGCTCCAGCCGCTGCTCCTGCGGCATCTTCGAGTTCGTCCAATCGATCTCTCGAATCGGACGACTACCGCTACACGGACGGCGATGCCCGCCGATTCAAAGCGGAGCGTGACGATACTCGCCGCGAGTTGGAGGCTATCTCCAAGCAAGCTGGGATTGCTGACCTCGAATGGCAGCACGAGCGCAAGCAGCTGCTCGAAGTCATTGATGGTGAGTCCTGCAATCTGCTCAATCTCAATCTTGTCCTCCAACTGATATTATTCTGCTGCCCCTTTTGTAACCTTGCAGCGCGTGATGCTGAACTTGATCGGCTGAAGGCGCTGGTGGATGAGCTGGCGAACAAGGTGAATGCTCCTGGGGACACACCAGAAGCTCGCCTCGGTGCGGTGGCGGGCCGCATCGATGAGGTGGCCTCGCACGGCATCCGTCTGGGCACTGCCGCAGGCCTAGTCGCCATGTCGACGCACACCAATACCGACTACTCCAGGCTACCGACCGGCTTCGCTAATGCTAACCCGGAGGAGATCGACGACATCGAGGCCTCCATAGATCGCCTTGATGCTCATGGCGCCGCCATTGCCGATTCCATTCATCCCCAGTCCGTTTTGAACAAGCTATTCCATTAGTTTGTACTAGGGATTTATGGAATTTCGGCAATAAAACTCTTTTGTGTGAACTCTTGATGTAACATATTTTGTGCTGAGGGCAATACATTTAGTACTGGCCATTTTCCTTTTCTGTCAACATTTGTTCTGAAGGCGATTTCTTCCCGAATATCGGCTGTTCGGCAATTTGATATATCAATCATCGATCGATTTCAATACTGGGATAATACCTCTTCAAATATCTTCCATTTATAGCAGAAGCAAATTCTTCTCCCAATAATGTCTTCAAAATATATGCATTTCCAGGCACGCATCTAACCACTCTGAAAGGACCTTCCCAATTTGGAGACCATTTGCCGAATGCTGCATATTTGGTTCCAATCGGCAATATCGCTTTCCAAACTAGATCACCTTCTGCAAATTGCTTAACCTTCACCTTCTTGTTGTAATACTTAGCAACTCGCATTTTGTTCTTCTCAATATTCTCCAAGGCTCTGAGACGAATCATATGTAAATCTTCTAATTCGTCTATCATTAAATCATTATAATCTTTAGAACTTAAATCCTGTTGCAACTTTATTCTCCTTGAGTCTAATTGTATTTCCCATGGCAAGATAGCATGATGCCCATACACCAGCTCATAAGGAGATGTCTGCGTAGCCCCATGTGGAGCCATTCGGTAAGCCCACAAAGCCTCATTGAGTACCGAATGCCACTTTCTTGGCTTCTGATCAATCTTCTTCTGTATAATCTTAATCATAATCTTGTTAGAAGCTTCTGCCTGACCATTAGCTTGGGCATAATAAGGAGAAGAATTTAACAATTTGATGCCCATACTTTCAGCAAAATCTTTGAACTCTGAAGATGTAAATTGAGCCCCTTGATCTGTGGTGATTGTTTGAGGAATCCCAAATCTGTAAATGATATGTTCTTTAACAAATTCGACCATATTCTCCGACGTCACCTTCTTTAATGGAATTGCCTCAACCCACTTGGTAAAATAATCGGTTGCCAAAAGCACAAACTTATGCCCCTTGCTAGATGGAGGATTTATTTGGCCAATCAAATCTATTCCCCATCCTCTGAATGGCCATGGCTTGATAATGGGATTCAAAGCCGATGCTGGAACCCTCTGAATGTTTCCAAATCTCTGACAGTCTTGACATCCCTTATAATATTCAAAACAATCTTCCAACATTGTCGGCCAGTAATATCCAGTTCTTCTAATAATCCACTTCATTCGATAGGCCGATTGATGTGCTCCACACAACCCATCATGTACTTCACTCATCAGCCTTTTTGCTTCTTCATGATTTAAGCAATGTAATAGCACCCCATCCAAGGATTTATAATACAGATTATCATCAAGAAGAACAAACTTTAAAGCTTTATACCTGAGCTTTCTAGAAACCTTTCGGGATGGATTCTCCAGATAATCGGCAATCTCTTTTCTCCAATCATCCTCTGCCAGATTATTCCTGAATGCATATACATCATTAACAAAAACTTCTCGAAGCTCTTTATAACCTGATGCACTTTGGGCCAATCTATTTGCCTCTCCATTATCCCCCCTAGGAATGTGTTGTAGAATTACTGACCGAAAGCTCTTCAATATTTCTTTGCATTCTTCATAGTAATTCCTCAAGGCATCACTTTTGCACTCATATTCACCATTCAATTGTTTTATGACCAATTCTGAATCTCCAAAAATTTCAACCGCAATGGCCTTTGCTTCTTTTAAATATTGGAGCCCTTTGAGCAATGCCTCATACTCAGCTTGATTGTTAGTAACAGCAGATTGAATGGGAACAGCAAACTCAAATGTTTCTCCTTTGGGTGAAATTAATAAGATACCTGCTCCGCCACCTTTGTTGCATGAAGATCCATCGAAGAATAACACCCAAGGAACAATGTTAAGCAAATTTATTGATGTATCATGATGTTCAGTAATGAAGTCGGCAATAATCTGTCCCTTAACAGCCTTTGCCGATTCAAACCTTAACTCAAATTCAGACAAAGCTAAAATCCATTTGCCAATCCTTCCGTTCAAAATTGGCATAGACAACATGTGTTTTATCACATCAAACTTTGAATATACAATGCTTTCGGCATGTAGTAAATAGTGCCGAAATTTTGTACAGGAGTAGTAAACACATAAGCAAAGCTTCTCTATAGCCGAATGCCTTGTCTCTGGATCTAGTAACTTTCGGCTGAGGTATGCAACTACTCTTTCCTTCCCTTCAAATTCTTGAATGAGGGCCGATCCAATAGTTTGGGCATCGGCCGCCACGTACAACTTGAAAGGCTTATTCAATTGCGGAGGTACCAATACTGGTGGCTTCTTCATGTACTCCTTTATTTCATCAAAAGCCTTCTGTTGTTCGTCACCCCATACAAACTTTTGATCCTTTTTTATTTTCAACGGCGAGGAAAAGGGCAACACCTTTTGTGACAAGTTTGATATGAATCTTCTCACAAAATTTATCTTGCCAAGCAGTGATTGTAACTCTTTAAGATTAGTTGGAGGAACAATTTCATCAATTGCCTTCATGCTTTTCTTACCGACTCCTATTCCTCCTTCATGTATTAAAAATCCCAGAAACTCTCCAGCCGAAACTCCAAAAGCACACTTGTTCGGGTTCATCTTAAGCCCATGTTTCCTGGTGCATTCTAGAGTTTTCCTTATGTCGGCCAAATGAGATTCATGATCCAATGACTTGATCACCACATCATCAATATATATTTCTACAATCTTGCCGATCAACTCATGAAAAATATAATTCATAGCCCTTTGATAAGTTGCACCAGCATTTTTCAATCCAAAGGTCATGACAACCCACTCAAACAATCCTATGTGTCCAGGACACCTGAAAGCCGTCTTTACTATATCTTCCAATGCCATAAAAATCTGATTGTATCCTGCATTACCATCCATAAAACTGAGCACTTTGTATCCAGCAGCAGCATCAACCAACGAATCAGCAATAGGCATTGGATATCCATCCATGGGTGTAGCTTTGTTTAGATCTCTAAAATCTATGCAAACCCTCATTTTTCCATTTTTCTTATAGACAGGAACGATATTAGAGATCCAATCCGCGTATTTACATGGCCGAATGAAATTTGCATCTAGTAATCTTTCAATCTCTTTTTTCACATCGGCCAACACTTCTTCCTTGTAGATTTTTCGGGGTGGTTGCTTGTAAGGCCTGTAACCAGGTTTGATTGGCAACCGATGCTCAACAATAGAACGGTCTAGACCGGGCATCTCCGAATAATCCCAAGCAAAGCAGTCCTTGTATTCTTTTAACAATGTCACCAACTTTTCTTTGAAAACCGAATCCAAGTTAGCACTGATAAATGTCGGCCTTGGCTTGTCACCATCTCCAATGTCCACTTCTTCCAATTTATCGGCCGACACAAATCCACGTCCTAATTTTCCATCAGTTCCATCAATTGGATTTTCCATCAAAAATTACTATGAGAGCCGACTGCTTCGATCGGCTGCTGATCACTGCTGGCTGGTGCCACAGGACCTTCTCCCCAGTCTTTGCCTGAGAAACAATCTATGCCTTGATATTCCCAGAAAGCTGGTTCCATATTTGCCACGCTTATTGAATCATCTGCTTGGACAATCTCCACCTCATCATCTATCCACTGAATAAGCTGTTGATGCATAGTAGATGGAATACAACAATTTGCATGAATCCAATCTCTTCCAAGCAGCAAGCTATATGCCCCTTTGCCCTCAATGACAAAGAAAGTCGTAAGCAGAGTCTTGGACCCAATCATCAGATCAACGTGCACGCATCCCTTGGTGTCCGAAGGATTTCCAGCAAAATCATTTAGAATTATGCTCGTTGGTGTCAAATCTCTAGGGCCCATACCAAGCTTCCTGAATGTGGTATATGGCATCACATTGACAGCAGCTCCTCCATCGACAAACATCTTGGTCAATGGTTTGCCATTAACATATCCCTTCAAGTACAGTGGCTTCATGTGCCGATTCTGGGTTGGCTTCTCAAAAACAGCTTGTTTGTTCAACATCAATTGTGCCATTAACCCAAATTGTTCGGCATCATCTATATCGGGCAATATTTCTTCCTGTACAATTTGGTTAGCTGGAGCCATGAATTCATTCGGCAGAAAACATACCATACATGTAGGAGCCGAATGACTATGTTCGTCAGGCCTGTCTTTTGGGAGCCATATTGATTTCACCTTGACCTTTGCTTGCTTCAATTCCCGATTCCTCAGGCGCTGTACTCTTCTCTTCTGGCTCTTCCTCAAACCAGGTGGGCACCATTGTCCTTCTTGCCAAACATAAGCATGATCTTTTTCTTCTTCACGATCAACCCACTTGTAATCAGCATGTCTCTTCCTTGGTTGATCATTAAGACGCCGATCATCACTAGGATGCACCCTGCCAATTCTTTCATGGACAGATCGGCGATTGACAGTTCCCTGCCTATATTCATCATACCTATTATTGCATTCAGGACAATTATTCCATGTGGGAAGTTTCAAACCTTCGTTCCAACAGTGTCTGAAGAATGCACATCCCCAATGCGCACGTTCCTGCTCTCGAGCATACTCTTCTTGTTCTTCCTCAAACCTTTCTTCTTCGCGCCTTCTTTTCTCCTCCTCGTATTCACGCCTTTGAAAACGCTCCTTTTCTTGCTGACGCTGCCATTTGTTGAGGAGAATACGTGTAGTAACTCTAGGTTTAAAGGATTCTCCCACTTCAAATCGGCTATTCGGGAGCCGAAGATCTTTCTGGCGAATCTGTTCAATTGTGATCTGCCGAGTGGGATCAACTGAACCATCCTGTCTTGCCTTCTTTGAGGTTAAAACTTTCAATCTTCCCTTTTCTCCAGATTGAATAGCATTCACCATATTAACCGAGAACCCAATCATATTCTGAGGGAAAGGGTTACTGTCCAGTTTCATCTTGTTGTCGAATTTCAGATGTCCTTCCTGGATAGCTTTCTGAATCTTCATCCTAAAGACTCTGCATTCATTAATGGAATGAGAATTTCTATCATGAAACCCACAGTACCTCTTATCTTTCACTCCATCGGGCCGAAGCATAGAATGCCCCTCTGGCAACTTGATTCGGCCTTCTTTCACCAGGAACTCAAACAATTTGTCCGCCTTAGTCACATCAAAATCATATGTTCCCTTCATCTGTTTGATCCACCTTTGAGCCATTGTAACTGGTTCTTTGCTCCACACTATCTCTGCTGCGGCTATCTCCTCGCTATCTTCATACTCATCTTCTTGATCTGCTCATTCAAGGAATTGGTTATAGATGTCAGCTACATCATTATTTTTAGCAAATCTGACATCTTTCTTGAAACCATATGCCTGGTTACTCATCAAGGCCAATCTGTGCGACAACTGGCCCAGATCATCAAACTCCATCCCGAATAGCTTCTCCCGAATGGCAGGCAGCATGCCAGCTACAGCCATACCAGCCAGCTGGTCATCAGGTATGTTCAGAGAAAAGCACATGCTTTTTGTTTCCCTAAATCTCCTGAGGAACTCCGTGGGTGTTTCATTATTCCTCTGCCTTAAGCTGGTCAAATCAACCAACTTTTTCTCGGTACTGCCAATGTAGTAATGAGCATGGAATTTCTGCTCCAGGTCTTTCCAAGTACAAATCGACTGAGCAGGCAAAGAAGCAAACCATGTAAAAGCTGGACCCGTCAGTGACAAAGGAAAGTATCTGATTCTGAAGGCCTCATCTGCCGAAGCTTCTCCAAGCTGCATCAGATATCGAGCTATATGTTCCACAGTGCTAGTATCATCTTGTCCTGAGAATTTAGTAAACTCTGTAGGCACCTTGACTCTATTCGGCAATGATACCCTTTGGTACCATTCTGGGAAAGGAGACGAGTACATGTACCCCTGATTTTTAGGTTTCAGACCGAATTGGTTCTGCAATACATCGGTCATTTTTTGCACCATGAGGTCAACACTGGTATCTTGATTCCCTGGTCTCCCAGTAAGCATGCCTGCAGTGCCAACATACCCAGGGTTCGGGAGAGCGTCGATAGCATTGTAATCCATAAACTCTGAATATCCGTTTCCATATAAATCTCTCTGCAGTCTGTTGTTCAAGGGAGATATCTTGTAAGCAGAAGCAGGCGGATTCCCTGTGGTACCGAATGCCATATCACCGTATGTGCGAGTTTTCGGCAGTGCAGGCTGAGGATCTTGCCGAATCGGTTGTCCATTTGTATCTTTAGTACCAGAACCTCCAGTTTCATCAGCATTTCCTTTACCATGTGGTTTCTGAACTGGTGCTTGAACATTGAAGTATGTCGGGCCACCCAATTGCCCGTGTATCTACTCGAAGGGTTTATCCACATGTTGCCCAAAAATGCTTACCATTATATGCCGAAAGCTATTCAAGAACGCAGCATTGTGATTGGTCATTGCTTCCCCCAAAGCTTTGTATAACAAGCCCGAGAATCTCTCCCTCTCTTCTTCTTCAGTAAAATCAGACTGCCCAGGAAGGAGAACTCTTGGCAAATCGGACTTGAGAAACGGTGCACCACTCCTGTTCTTGGCGAAAGACAGTAAACATTTGTTAATGAACTGGTCAGCAGCAGTCTTTACCATCTGTTGATGCTCTTCAGACAATTCTTCGAAAGTGACATTCATGATGTCGCTCAACTCAGGCATTTTGAAAACTTGTGTGTCCCACCGAGCGTGCCAAAAAGTGTGTTGACGTAAAATCCGCACCTCACGCCAAGCACACAGCAAGCCGAATTAGCTAGCTTCACACGTGGCCCGGGCTTTTGAATCCGGAAGCGTGCCAGTCAGTTTGCCTGAAAACTAACAAAGGGACAAAACGTTTAGATCAAAACCTGGAACGTGCCGGGTTAGACCAGACAGTTCCACATTTGCGGCTATGGAGCCAATTTCGAACGACAAATAGCTACAGAGAAGCTATCTGTCGGCAGTTAAAGCCTCATTCGACAATCGGTAAGGCACACAAGGAACACACTGCCGAATGCGTGACGTAAGCATGACGAAAGATCGGCTTTCAACCGAATGAACATTGTAACACATACTCATAGCCGATTAACGAGAAACAGGATATGATAGATAAATAAAAGGGTGAAACATGATCATAAATTCGTAGTAAACAAGGAATGCATAGGCCGAAAGCAGCACCCGTCAAGCATGATAACAAAACAAGTTAATCCACCGCATGATACGACTTGTTTGAGACCACATCACTAATCAGATTAGACCAATCCACCGCATGATACAATCTAACCATGAAAAGCTAAAAGCATTCAATGTTTAAATACGAACCCACAACACAGTCACGAATTTACATTGAAACAAGAATGCATAGGCCGAAAGCAGCACCCGTCAAGCGCGGCAACAAACGAATTAATCCACCGCATGATACAACTCGTTTGAGGTCACACCACCAATCAGATTAGATCAATCCACCGCATGATACAATCTAATCGTGAAAGGCTAAAAGCATTCATTGTCCAATGCAAACCCACGAACACACGTTCACTCGTGAGAGCACTGCCGAATACGGCTATTTAGCCGAATCGGGGTCCATGGCGAAGGAACAAGCCTAATCGGTAAAGATAGATCTATCAGATCGAATCGAATTCTAATCCACCGGATGATTAGCTCTAAGACGACCCAAAAACCTGCATCTACCGCATGATACCCGGTTCTGTCAAGACCGACACGATACCGACAAGTTCGAACCCGCGACACGTGGCAACCTAGATCGGTTTCGGATTCGGCTATGAGGGGATGAGTCGTCGCACCGTAAAGCAGAGCCGATTCTAGCCGATCTAGATTGGGCAAAGGTGTGTTGCATGAATTAAACACAGAGTAAAAACGAAGCAACACGGGGTAACTTAATGAATCTGTTAGATCTTGCCGAAATCTAACAGAGCCGATAACTTGGTCCATACTAGATCTTAGCCCACCGCATGGCTCATGACCTAACAGAGGAACCTTCTTGAGACCACAACTTAAATCCACCGGATGATACTAAGCATGGTAACAAGACTACTTGCATCAAAGCTTAAATCCACCGCATGATACTAAGCATGATACAAGGTTGCCGGTACTTACGGAGGTCGACGGATCGATGACTCCTCTCGAAGAACTCGACGACTCGACTAAAGGACTCGATGTTGGCACGGGGCCGGTTTGTTGTGTTGATTGATTGTGTTTTTTCCTACAGATGCCATGGGTTTATATTTATACCCAGGTCTTGATACAACTCCTAGCCGGACACGACTACAATACTTGTTTCTAAAAATAAATGACGGATCTTCGTGCCCATATTGCATTCCTTGTTCGAACCGGCCTTTTCCTTATGTTTTTCCACGTCATCGCGCTTTCCCGAATGCTACTGCTTTTACCTGCGGAACCATGCCTCTGCCGAATGACGATGCATTCCCGACCGCAGAACGTCTTTGCCGAATGCCTCTGGGGAAAAACTCCTTTGCCGAATAACGACTCCGGCCCACATGTCAGCTTCTTCCTGGTGCCAATTTTTGGTGTTAACAGTATCCAGTCAGGATTCTGGAGGTGTCTGAGAGGGTGACAAGAAACAAGGTCATCCGGATGTGCAAGATACAGTGGAGTCGACACTCGGAGGATGAAGCAACTTGGGAACGGGAAGAAGATCTCAAGACCGAGTACCCGCAGCTCTTCGCATCTACATCTGAATCTCGAGGACGAGATTCATCTTAAGGGGAGTAGGTTTGTAACACCCAAAAATGGCCTATTTAAAATTTTTAGTAATTTATTGGCTTTTATTTAGATTGTTCATATTTAATATAGGTTAAATAAATTATTTTTGAATATTAAAATTAAATATAAGTTATAGAAATATTTTTGTTGCATTCAAGTTGCTGCATTTATTTTTGTACTGCCTGTGATTCAAACGAGAGTTTAAATTTATTCAAATTCGAATTTGAATCACCTTGTTTGGAGTCCTAGAAAAGTTATTTGAGCCCGAGTTCACTTTCGCCCCCTCTACTCTTTCCCATGCACAAGTTAACTCTCCCCCCCCTTCCTCCCCAGTCCGGCACAGCTCCCTTTCTTTCTCCACTCGGCCCACCTCCTCCCCCTGGGCCTCGTCCCACCGAGCCAGCCCGCACTCCACACCCCGCCCCAGCCCAACGCGTGCGGCCCAGCAACCCAAGCCGCACCCCGCGCTAGCCCGCGTAGCGCTCGCCCCTCCCCTCGCTGACAGCGGGCCCCACCCGTCAGCTCCTTCTCCCACCTCCCGCCCGCACCCCCTTGCTCCCCGGCGCGATCTCCGCCGCCCGGCCGCCCACCCCACGCCTTCCCGCACTGCCGTGGCCCACCCCGAAGCCTCCACGAAACTTTCCCGCTCCACCTTCCTTCCTCGCGCCGATTACCCGCAAGGAATCCCCCCCTCCCGCGATGGAAGGAACGCCACCGACGCCCGATCCACGACGTGACTCGCATGCCGAGGTTCCTCCCACCCACCGAGCCTATAAAAGCTCCCCCGAAGTCCCCCAACCCCCACCAAGTCTCGCCCCTCGAGCCCAAGCCCCAACACTCCTCCCCCGAGCTCTCCGTGCCGCCGCCGTTGGAGCTCACTGCGCCACCGTCGACCACCCTCCCCAACGTCGCTTTGTTTCTCTTTGACCCCTCCAGGACTTGCGCACGAAGGTAAGGACCCTGTCAGGCCACTTTTCCCTCCCTTCTTCGCCCTCTAGCGCGCCTATCCAACTCGCCGTCGATGGCCGGCCGCTGGCCGCCGTCGAGAGCCATCCCCACTGCCTCCCCCTCGTCTTGATCTAGCCAGCTGTGTTCGCCACGTGGGCCTGGTACCATAGGTGCCATCCCCATCACAAACTGAGCACTGCAGCTCGATTTCGAGCTAAGTCCGGCGAAGGACCACCGCGTGGCGCGGCGGCGACGCCCCCCCAAGCTCGCCGGCGGTCGGTCCTTCCCCCCTTAACCAATTTGGACCGTTGGTTCCAGATCCAATGGCCCCCAAGCGTCTGTCCCCCCAAGTCATACCCCAATGTACCGGTCAACCTTGATCTTTTTACAAAAGATACCCGAGCTTTATGGAAATCAACCCGTGGTCCTTCGGTTTTGAAAACTATTTACCAATAGGTCCAGTTTTATTCAGAAAACCCATTGATCTTTTTAATAATAGGACCCACCGTCCAGCGGCTTTTATTTTACGCGTTAGCCCTTTGGTTTTTAAGCAAAATTATGCATAGGTCCCTGGTTTTTCACAAATAAGCCCCTAGGACTTTTAAAAACTTGCCACTAGGTCCCTAGAACTTAGAATTGCCATATCTTTTTCGTTTTAGCTCCGAATAGAGTGATTTTTGTGCTCATATGTTCGTAGTGAAGCATAGAATATTTCTAAAACCTTTATTTGTACTTTTTCTATTGTTTGGTGTACTGTTCTAATAGAATATTATTTGTTTGCATGTATTGGTTTGCGTGCTTATTTGTATGGTGATTCGTGTCCAGTCGGTGAGCCATTCACTTTGGACTTCGAGTACGAGGACTTTCCAGAGCAGGACTCGCAGCAGCAGCCGCCGTCCTTCGAGGAAGGCAAGTTATAGCATGGACAATCCTTGCTACCTATCCACCTTGTAATAATTTATTTCATACATGCATGTGTCTAAATCGATGTCCTATTAAGGATGTACCTAGTTTGTATACTCATTTTGTTGTTATCTTGGGATTATTGCATATGGGTAGAATCTCTGCTATGCACAGCTACTGTCACTATTATTTAATTTCTAATTATGACATAATGGTTCACTTCAATATTAATGATAAAACTTGCTTTTTAGCAACATGGTTTAGGGAACTAGAGCATGTGCTGTGTGCTTTGCTCTAGTGTCTCTCCTTAAGGTCCGGTTCTTAAAGCTGCAAACCAGGAGCCTGTCGCCACCGCTAGAACTATTATGGCTCTGGTCTTGGTAAGTAACTTGTACGTCTCTAGCTTGCCAGTGGTTACCGGAGTGGCCGACAGCGTTATGGGAAACATGGGTGAGAGTATGTCTTGATTCACCGAGGACAGGTGATCCGTCGGCTATGCCCCCGTGAGGCACAGTCCCGTGCTGGGAGTCCCTGCGATGGGGAACTCCACACGTTGCGCATTGTTGGGTGTGATGCCCGCGCTCTGGACGCCATTGACCCCCTATGTTGTGACTCCATAGGCGTACGTCAATCTCGGTGCCTGGGCCATGCTGCCCGTGCTGTACTATAATCGGCCACTGTCTTGTTAGGGTGTCTTGTGAAAAACCTCGTAGCGTCCCTATGCAGTCACACCTCGGTAGTGTGATTTGTGAGGTCTGATCCACCTCCGCGTGGTTGGGTTTAAAGTTCGTTTGAGCTTTTACGCGACTTGTAGGTAAAGGGCGAAACCTCTGCATAGTGTAAAATCTATCATGATAGCCTTGCTCAGGATCACGAGCGGCCAGGATCCTTTTTTATTAGAAGATGATGTTTATTTATGATTAATAACACTTATACTTTATTAATTGGGTTGCAACTGGGTTTCATTCACTTGTAATAATGTGGTTAATGTTAAAATGAACCAACTAAAAATGCTAATGCAGTTAAGCCGTGTCTATCCTATTTTGAGCCTTCGTACCCGTGCTATACTTGCTAAGTAATTGTTTACTTACACTTGTCATTTTATTCAACAAAATCCCGGATGGGTAAACAGATTGGGCTGGGCATGAGTCTGCTGCTAAGTTTCCCGAAGATTTATCGTACTACTGAGCTGTGGTCTCCTAGTCAGAGTCCCTGTGGATTGCGGCTTCATTAGTTTGAGAGTTTATTAGTCTTCCGCTGTTATTGCTTAGTTCATTTATAAAGCACTCTAATGTAAAACTTTATTTAATGAAGAATTTATCCAAGCATATGTTCTCTATTTATCATATTTGTTCGCTATATGTGTACTATGACTTCCTGAGCACACATATGGACGCATTCGGGTTTTTTATGAAAAAATTTGGGTGTCACAGAGCGACTTTGATTGTGTTGTTCATCACAAGTCGGCATATGAGGTATGGAAAGCACTTTGTGATTATCATGAAGGTGCAAATTCAGTAAAGGAGGTGCACCAAGATATGTTTAAGAAACATATGTGCTTTGAGATGAAACCTGGTGAATCTGTTGATGAGTTATTTGCATGTTTTAATAAAATCCTTAGTAATTTACGTGCTGTTGGAGTTACTTACACAGATCTTGCTAATGCTAGACAAATTCTTTGTGCTTTAGACATGTCTGTTTGGGAGATGAAAGTTACATCCATTCAAGAATCAACTGTCATGAGTACACTAACATTAGATGTGCTTTATTCTCAATTAAAAACTCATGAATTAGATGTTCTCGCTAGAAAAAATGGAAATAAATCAATAGCTTTGGTCTCTCAACCTAATGTGCACAATAATGCTTCTCCATGAAATTTTGCATTGTCTTATTTGTCTTCACTAACCGATGAACAGCTAGAGCAATTCCCAGAGGAAGATTTGGCACTACATTCTAATCGTTTTTCAAAGGCGTTATACAATGTGAGATCAAGAAAAAGATTTGGTGGTGGTCATCAAAGCTTCTATGAGTGTGGTGATTTAAATCACATTCGTCCCAATTGTCCAAAGCTTACTGCCAAAACATCGAAGGATAGGAAGATTTCTCAAAAAGATGGAAAGAAGTAGTATGTGAGTGCCAAAACAGTGCATCGTGTTCTTGCAACTCTTCAGCAAGTTGATTTGAGCGATGTGGACTCGGAGAGCAGTGAGGATGAAGTGAAACCAAGAAAGCATGAATTGATAGGCCTATGTCTCATGGCAAGATCTAAGGACAACTCCACTGATGATGAACAAGACAACAACTTCAATGAGGTAGAACCTAGTTATGATGATTTAGCTATTCCTATTGCTCGTCTTGGTAAATTTCTTGATAAACGTAATAAGGAATTTCGGAAACATGAGTTTATTGTTGAGTCTTTGAATTCTAAAATTGGTACACTTAAATCCTTGATCTCGGATGATGATGCTTGCAAATCATGTGACTCAATGTTTCCGGAACTTACAATTCATAGAGATGAACATTGTACTTTGATAGAGCAATTTAAAGCTGAAAAAGAAAAAAATGATAATCATGTTTGTGTAACCGATAATCTTGTGATAACTGAAATATTCTTGAGTTGAAGTTGAAAGATGCTAGAGTTGATAAATTGAAAAATGTTTTTTTTCCATACACGAGGTTCTTTCATGCTCTCATTGTCGTAAACAAAAGAAACCCAAGTCAGGTTCTTATGATAATTGTTCCACACTTTTAAGACGCATTGAATATCTACAGAACAAGATGGGAACTAAAAGCTTGAATCAAATTTTGGAACAGAAGTCTAGCTCACTAAAACATAAAACTGGCTTAGGCTTTGAACCTTATGCTCACTCCAAGAATAATGCACCACTGTTGTTAAATCTCTTGGTAGTGGGAAATTTGAAAATCGTGATGACCCTAGAAACATGGTTTTTAAATCTGCTGAAATTATATCTTCTACTAGTACAATGAATGCAAATGTGGCTTCTAATCCTCATGCTAAGCATAAAGTACACTTGCACTCATTATGGTAGAGATGGACATAAGATAGAGTTTTGCTTTAGACTAGCTAAAGAACTAAGAAAGAAAGTGTTAAGGCTAGGTCTAATTTCAGAAGTGCACATTTTGTTTCAAGTGAGGTTCTGGCTCCACGCTCTATTCATCGGGTGAAGAAAACATCTTTTGTTGCTGGAAACATGAGGAATTTTAAATCTGAAATTTTGTCTAAGAATACTCGTCTTGTACCTACTGGCTTTCGTCGTGTGTCTCAGTACTGGACAACTAAATGTTTTATTACTAACCCCGGTACCGAGGTCTCGACATCTTCTCGTCCTATGTTGGTTTTTCATATACGCGTTATTTAACATGAGCTTATCGAATCTTGATCTTTTTGATGTGATCAAGACTTGGATGGTTCTCTATACTTTTCAGATGGCTTTAAAGAGTAATGCAAAATTGTGAGCTATTCTATACTTATAACTTTTATATTCACATATATTTATTGTGTGGTATGATATCAGATGCTTATTGATATGCTCATATTAATCCCCTAGCTTGTTCCATCATGTTATATTATTTGTCATGCGTTTTCATGCTTCATATGTGATTGTCATGATTCCTGCTCATGCTTAATTGAACAAACCATAATACCTTAAATACATGTATATCATGATGTCTCTCTTGATTTCATTGGTTACTCATTTGAGGGGGAGTTATTGGTGACATGTTGGATGAAACATTTGAAAAATGATTTTAGAGATGGTTGTTTCAAGGGAGAGTTAAATTCTTTGTAATTTGTTTTTATCTGTTTCTATCATTGAAAAATATAAACATAAAAATACAAAAGATAATGAGCATTATACTTGACACATATATAGCATTTGTATCCTTCACTACCGCGGGACGTTGTTGCCACGGGACGGCGTGTTCCTTTCATTTTAAATTTTTTTTCAAACCTTTGCCACGTGCCACGGGGGTATGCCCCCCTGGCACACAGCGAAGATACGTAAAAAAATAAAGCAAAACCCGCACGACAGGAATTTTGACCAAAGCTTCGCCGTGCGCCAGGGACTTGGCACACCGCAAAGATTCAAATCTTTGCCATGAAGCTTTGATCATTTCGCCATATGACTGTGTCGGAGGATAGAAACTGTCACTTCACCGTGTGCAAGGGTCTTGGCACACGGCGAAGTGACCTATAAATACCTATTTCTTTTGTTTTTTGACGTATAAAGGACCCCAAAAATCACACAACATCACAGGCGTAATCATATATATCATAACAAGCATCGCAGGCATATATCGATCATCAGTAACACAACTTATAGATAAAATAGTCTAGAAGTGCATGAATTCACAAATACGTTTATTACAAGTTCACAAACACAAAACAACAAGTTCACACATGCAGAGTTCACTGAGGAGGCTCGAACGGCGGTGCAGCTGGGTTCATCGACGCTCCCGGCGACAAATCTGGCGTATTTAACGCCGCCGATTGATTCTGTAAAAAATAGAATAGATTGTATGTGAGGCAAAAATAAAGTCACATGAAGTTATAATCTAAACATTCTCAATTTCACCGAGCTCTCTAAGCTATAATCTTAACATTCAAAATTTCTTCGAGCTCTCTAAGTTATTATCTAAGTGACTATACGTCTCTATGTTCTCTAAGTCTCTAATAATTTCACAGGAGGAGTTGTAGGATCTGAAGCCGGAGGGCGCAATACCATAGGTTGCATCGGTGGCATCGGTGGCAGCGAATGACCCATCTGAGCGAATTAACCAGAGAAAGAGGCGTACATATCCTCCATCCGCTGGTCAACACTCGCCTGCATTCTCGCTGCATCCTCCTCTCGTAGCCTCTTTTCTTCGGCCATCGCCACCTCGTATGCCGCCTTTTGCTCCGCCATCTAGGCCTACAATTTATCATTTGAATGTTACAAAGCAACGCAAAACAAGCAGATGCAGAAATTGACTGAACGATGAAGAAATCCAAAATAACCTAAAGTTCCTACACTTGTAGCTGTGTCATGGTTTGCTGTGGGCGTATGGCTAGGCTACTGCTCGTTCTCCTTGCTCGAACCTGGGCGAGAGTAGGAGTGCGGGCCGTGTCTAGAATGTCATCGCCTATATAGTATTGTCCATGCTTCTTGCCTCCTCCCACCCTCATGATGATCTCTCCATCAAGGTTATGGCGGCTCGGATCCCACTATGCCCCATGGACCTGCTTGCCCACCTCCGTGTACGCAGCAATGCGGGGCTGGATGGAGGGATTGGTGTACGCTGAGGCCGGGTTCTCCGGGTTGTAGGTGACCTTGGACGCCTTGCCCTGGTGGGCCAAAACCCACCCCATGAACTTCGAGCACTCAGCACCTCCATGTTTCTCGGACTGCATAAAAAACAACAAGTTCATTACACACTATCCAGAATTTAGGGTTACAATAAAGAAATGAATCTGCATACCCATTTAGCCATGTATTCGTCGTTGCTATGGCTGCCTTGATGGTGTGTTGGACCTGGCATTAGCAAACACCGCTCTCGGCCAACTTTGTGCAGGGCGTCCCACTCGAGTGTGAACCACTTGTCCACTATGCGTTCCCAGCACACGAAATCATTACGACACCAAAATTCGGGCGTCTACACGTGATCAAGTGAATGAGACATGTAAGAATATCAAATTAAGTAATGTACTTAATCTGAGAATAAATCTAAATATACCTCCAAGTATTGCTCCCTGGTCAGCTTTAAACCTCTTGCTTCAGTTTTTTCGATCTTTCGTTTAAAGTAGTTAGCACCGTAGTTTATGACAGCTTGGACTTGCGCGTCGTAATGCATGTCCTTTACCAGCTTCACGCATCGTTAGTGAGCCACAACCTTAGCCTCTTCCTCGCATCCTTCCGCACACCTGTAAAAATCCTGCAAGATGTATACACTCATTATTTATATAAATGATCAATGAAAATGATTTATTGACAAGTGCATTGTGAATGAAGTCTTACCCATAGCTCACCCACCACCCGCTCCGCCCTGTTCTCAAAGCACCTGCCTTCCCAGGATGCAGTGGCCTGGGAAGTTCTCCCTGACCAAAGCACCCAGGATGCAGTTGATCTTGCAGTTGTGAGCACCTCCAGTGAGTTTTGTCCAAGTCCCGCCAAAAGTGATTCAGATAAAATATTATTTTATATTATGGGTTTAGGTAATGAAATGCAATAATACTGATAACATGTAAACGCAAAGTATCGGCCTATCCGGGAGTCGCGAGGGACCTCGCTGGTAGATAGTGACCATACCCCGAGACGAGACCTCATGCGACGCCTCCCCCCTCCTCATCCTCTTTCTGCTGCTGCTGCTCCTCCTCCTCCTCCTATTGCTGCTCCTGCGCCACATACTCCTCGTCCTCCTCCTCCTGCTGCTGCTCCTCCTCCTCCGCCACATAGTCCTCGTCCTCCTCCTCCTGCAGCTCTACAAGCTGAGTCGGTCGACTCTTATGCCCATGGCGCGATACTCTCTCACTCCTCTCTCTCTCTCCCTCTCTCATCCTGTCCCAACCGCGCACCGTCCGCCTCACGCCCGGCCGGTGCGTCCCCACCCCACCCCGCCCCGCCCCGGCCTGCCCCACCTCACCCCGCTGTCACCACTCCGCCGCTCCACCCGCCACGCTGTGCCTCCACCCAGCCCGCCGGCCCCGCCCGCCGGTGCCTGCCCTCCCGTGCCGCCCCTAGCCCCGGTCGGGCCTCACTGGCTACCAAGGAGAAGAAGGAGGAGGAAGGGAAGGAGGGGGAGAAGGAGGGGAGGAGATGGAGAAGGCCGATGGGGAGGAGGAGGGGTAGGAGACGGCAGAGGGGGAGAAGGAGGAAGGGACAGATGGGAGAAGAAGGAGAAGAGGGAGGACACAGAGACAGCCGCATCCGGAGGAGAAGAACGAGGAGCACCCATTGTCGTAGCCGCATCGAGCACCGTTGCTTGACCCCTTGTGAGTGCTCTCTCGACCTCCTCTTGATTTCAGTAATTTAGTATAGAATTAGTGATGTTAGATCAAATTTGGATCTTAGTTATCAATTATAGAAATTTTAGATATAGAATTAGTGATGAATTAGTGACGTATAGAAATGTATGTTTAGAATTTTTTGGATATAGAATTATAGATACATATAGAAATTTTGGATCTTAGTTATCAATTTTACATATAGAAATGTATGTATAGAATTTTGGATATGGAATTATAGATACAGAATTTTAGATATAGAATTTCAACTTGTCATGCCTCTCAATTTGACTTGTCATACTTGTCAATTTGACCTCGTGTCGTGCAGCACCACATGTTATGTGTCCGGCCATCGAGCTGTGAGAAGAATTTTTTGTGTGGGCCGACCTCCATGTTGTGGCTTTTCTTGCAGGTTTTGGAAACCTCACCGTGTAGGGGAGGTGCTGCCAAAATTTTTAATTGACACTATTATGTTCATTTTTTTTAGGAGTTGAGCACCGACCTCCGCCATCGGGTTTCCGCTGCCTTCCTCCGCCTTGGGTCCGTAGCTACAGACGCCATCGTATTCAAACCATCAAGGTGTGGCAAATTTCATTGTCTTTCCATATGATGTCATAGATCGTGAAACCTAGTTAGGCGTCTCCCGTTCGGAAGATATACGGTTCGAAATATGCAGAACTTTTGATGTAGTTATAAAATTATTGTTGTTAGCACCATTTCGATGTTGTCTCAAATGATGATCTTTGTGATTTTATTCTTGTTACACATCAATCATGAAGATTTTATTATAGTTACCATCAATCTTATTTTGCAGGCGAAGAGGCCCTCGGAGCTGAATCGGAGCACCAACAGATGGCGTCTTTCCACCGCAGAAACCTCGTGATCTTTGATGAGACTGAGGTCAGTTACAATAATGGCCTGCAGAAGGCCTCATAGTACTTGTGATGCCCGAATCTCCACATGCCCACATTGATATCAGTCTCTCGTAGATACAGGCAGCATTACAGCAGCAGACGGGTGTGTATGTTCCGCCATGCAATATCTCGAGGTACCTTTCTGATTATGTGGTGGCAACCGGCTCATACGAGACAACCGAGAAGATCTTGAGTATAAATGCCCTTGAAATTGAGGAACATTGCCTTGTGATCTTACCACTGACGCTCGGGTATGGTTCCTCTGAAGTATCAATTGATGCCACAATACCCAACTCCACCTTAGAATATAGAGTCCCACAAGTTACCGGAAATTGCTAACGCCGAGAACCACTGAAGCTTGTTGTAACTGGAGTGCCACCGGTCTTTTTGCGCCAGGCAGAGCTGGTACCCAGAATCTTCAGGAACATATGTGATGTTTTCTATGTCCATTTGAGGGCAAGAGATCTCGTATATAGCATGATGACATATGCATCCCCATGAACTATACCTAGGATGGCACATGTAGGCATCCGCAGAGCAAGGATAGGTGGTGGTTCCGTACTGAAAATATGGGCAATTTTGATTCGAGTACAACCAGCTGATCCGGGTGATCTACAGAAACTTCAGGCCAACGGTAAATGCAGTTACAACAGAACCTTGCTCTGATAATGTTACATTGTTCCCTCTAACAATTGTCACTCTTACTGTAGAACGCCCCAACCAACGACTCCGCTACACACTATATTCGCAACCAAATGGTGGCGAGGGTGCGGGGCCTTCCGGAGAAGGAGGTGCACTTGGAGCAAGTCGTCAGCAAGCAGGTATGCTACAACCAGTCTATACATCGCCCCCTAACTACAAACTTGAGCACCTAGATAGTCCAAAAACTGCATGGTCACTACCTCATGCAGATCCTCATGCATCATGTTACTTTCTTGAAGCACCCGTCCATTCTTTAAACGATGGTTCGAATCAAACATCAGAGGACTTGGGAACATGTGACACCGAAGTACCGGAGACACCATATCCCAAGATAACATCACCTCTCAACATTGAAGGGTACATTTAGTTGAACTTCAATCCTTATGTATACAACTATCAAATTAATTAAAATAATATTCCAGCTGTCTCTTTGCTAACACGTCTCCTTTACAGCTAAATCCAAAGATGAGGAGACGCTCGAAGGGGGAAGTACTCAAGAAAAGTACACCGGAGACGCCGCGAGCTTGTTTGTGAACTTCTGTTGTGCATGTTGTGAACATATGTTGTAAATGTTGTGAATTTTAGTTGTGAATGTTGTGAACTTGTGATATATTTGAACTTATGTAACCTTTTATTTCTATGGATTTGAACTTATTGTCTTTGTTAAGCAATGACGAGGATATGGACTTGTGACTATTAACTGCCTGTGATAATTATAATATGCTTGTGATGATGGTGTGATTTTTGGGGTCTTTTATACGTCAAGAAAATAAAAACAGAAATTTATTGGTCACTTCCCCGTGTGCCAAGCCTCTGGCACACGGCGAAGTGACCATTTCTGTCATTTGGTATGGTCATTTCACCGTGTGCTGGTGCTGGCACACGCCGAAATGACAATAGCTTCACCGTGTGCCGTGGGGCTGGCACACGGCGAAGCCAATCTTTGTCGTGTGCCGGAGTGCGGGGCACACGGCAAAGCTCGATTTTTTTTTGCCAAACTTTGCGCGGAGATGCGGGAAGGGTGGGTTAGGATTTTCTTTTTTGACTAGTTTGCCGTGTGCCTGGATGCGGGGCACACCGCAAAACCTATTTTTTTTCTTTTTAAACACCCTTTCAACCTAGCGGCCGTGAACTTCATGTGTGGGCCCTAATATTCGTCGTGTGTCGGTATTATTGACACACGGCAGAGACTGATTCGCCGTGTGTCCTTCGAGTTGCACATGGCGAATACAAGCTTTGCCGTATGCCTTTCATGTGGCACACGGCAAAGATGTTCTTTGTCGTGTGCCCGAGATTTGGCTCACGGCAAAATTTAGGGCACACGGCGAAGCTTGTTTATGATATGAAGTAATTGCAACTTTATGTCTATGCATATATGGTGTAGTTTTTGGCATGGCTACCTAAATGGAATGACAACTCAATTATATCTTGTCATTGTTAAACTTACTTGACTAAAGGGGTTGGTGACCGGGACTAATGACGCGTTTTCTACTAGTGAATTAGGGTTTAATCAATTCTCGTTACCTTGTGACACAGTCTGCTTGTTTATTTTATATCTAAAGTTCTAGACCTCGGATTGAAGTGATTCAAGTTGGGTTAGTTTCATAATTTTATAATAGTTGTTTACTATCCAGGAACGACACACTTTTTAGTGGACGACTCAGAATCTGTTTTAGGGTGAAATATCATTCACACCCTCTGATAGCTAGATGAGAGGGCTTGGATCCTACAGATCCCATGCCCCTTACCACCGGAAAAGACCCTCAACCACCGAGCTACAGCTAAGAATTTGTGTATCTCATCTTAAACTTATAAAAGTAATATACAATTCATTTCTCCAAAATCACCAATCTGGCGAGATTTCAACGAATGAGATTAATTAACGCGGGTTCCGCTGCAAGCATTATCTATATTAACGCGGGTTCCGCTGCAACGAATGAGAAATATACCTCCGATCTAGTTTCCCCAACTGTCCAGAAAACAAAATTTTGACTTCTCTCGGATTTTGACCAGCAACCTACACCCACACATGCCGGGTCACATCCTCCTCTCGTCCACAGCAGACTTGTATTCTTTTGCTTTGGTCATTTTGACTTCTCTCGGATTTTTTTCAAGCAGTGCCCACAGCTTGTAGACACAAACATCGGAGCTGTCTACACCTTCCTCTTCCTGGTATGTCATCTATTCACTTTTTTTCCTTAACACTTGCTATGTATTACCATTGTGATATTACAAAGCGGTAGTCAAGATATAAATTTATGAATGCATCTTCAAAGAGAAGACATATGTTTCTTCGTAACACTTTAGC
The DNA here is from genome assembly GCA_033239725.1 of Echinochloa phyllopogon. Lineage (NCBI taxonomy): Eukaryota > Viridiplantae > Streptophyta > Magnoliopsida > Poales > Poaceae > Echinochloa > Echinochloa phyllopogon. The sequence continues at coordinate 11,038,280 of BTCW01000015.1, read as the reverse complement.
TGTAACATTATTTCCTTTGCGTTACAATATACTACCGTACTTGTAATTTAGCTGGAACATTAATTTTGTGTCGTTGCAATCACTGTTCGCAACAGGATTTTACAAAGCAAGACTTATGTGTTACAACGTCCAGCCGTAGCACATACTTTTGTGTTACTATGGAACTTCTTTGTTACACATTGATGTATGTATTACAATAATGTGTTACAATATCTATGTTTTGTAGTAGTGGCAGCAGACATGAAAGTGTTGCTGAAAAATGTTCTATTTTAGGTGCGGTTTTTGTTTTCGTCCATCCAAAAAAGAATGACCCCGCACTTAAAAATTGTTTCTGTAGTAGTGTGGTGCAAGCTACATTTGTTCATGACTTCTCATATCTACTTGATCATGCATGTTGGCTATCCCCATTATTAGTTCTAGTTTGTTCATTCCACAACTTGTCCTAGGGCTTATAACCTTTTCACAACATCTTCTGTAAAAGTATATTTGTTTTGTTAATATCTCAATATCTGAAACCCACACTACCAGAATGATCGACATCTGCACCGGGTGGGAAAGCCCTTTAGCACCGGGTTTCCCACCCGGTGCAACTAATCCGAGGCTAAAGGGGTACCCCTTTAGCACCGGGTTGAATAACCGGTGCTAAAGGGGCCCTTTAGCACCGGGTGCAGCCACGACCCGGTGATAAAGGGCCTGCCCCGCAGCGCCGGTAGCAGGGCCTTTAGCACCGGGTCGTGGCTGCACCCGGTGCTAAAGGGCCTGCCTTTAGCACCGGTTGCTGCCTGAAACCGGTGCTAAAGACCCCGGATTTCTTTTTTTTTTTTTTGCTTTTTTCAGTAGCCATGCGTGCACGTCTATATACGTATATATTCTAATACGTGTATTCTAATGCGTATTCGGCCGACTCTATATTCATACTAGCTGACATTTCATCAAAATAGAAGACATATATATTACAAAAGTAGATATTCATGCATGTCAACTCGAGTTATATATATTTAAACTGTATTTTCTACATAATTAAGATTGACGGCTAGCTAGCTCTCGTTGGACTGTCCGGCACGTCCTCCAGTATTGGCGAGTGGAATTCTCCTGGGGGATTGACGACCTCATCCCAGATCCATCCGACGAGCTGTTCTGCAATTGCGTCAATTCTTTCTATCTCTAGGGACTCTTCCTTCAGGTTGAACATCTATAATTTAAAAATATTTGAAAGACATTTAATCCGTCGAGTTGGAGACAATAATTGTGCACTTAATAATAATGGAAATGTGTTTATTATTACGTACCATAATATCGCGTTGTGTGAGCTTTTTATGTCCCCAATTCCACATGTAGTCGCACACATAGTATGCACATAAATTAATCCCCGGTCCCTGTTTGGCACACTGTCGACCAAAAGAAATCTAGTAAAATTCATATAATATATTAGTCGATGCCTACATGTACAAATTACTTGCTTACCGGAAAGCCAATGTTCCATTTTAGTGTTTCATGTTGTATACCCGTGTGTTCTGTACGAAATTGAATCCAGGCCCTGCGAACAAAAAAATTGAGTTAAGTCATTGCGAGTGGAAGGGGTGGATTAAGTAGGGGAAAATATACATCACCTTGCCATCATGTCCATGATGTTCTGTAGTTTTTCTTTTGGGGTGTGCAATGAATCAAAGACGTTCACGACACCCCGATCAGGACACAATATAATTAGGAACCAGTGGAATCTGTGCACATGTATACATTATAATCAGAAATGAATTGTTACACAGACAGTATAAGAAGAAGGCTGTGAATGTACTCACTCGATGTTGTACGGGATTAGTATGGAGTCACAGTAATTTTGTTTCTTGATATATTTGTATAGGTTTAAATATGTTTCCTCAGGATTGTGCATTATCATTGCTTCACTTATCCTTCGAGGGTCAACGAAACCAACGTCATATATATTGTCTCTGCGACATTTTTGAATCTCCATTCTGCATATGTTAAGCAATAAATAAAGCCCGCGTCAACATAGATTGGAATTATTGTTTTCAAACTGTGAATTATAAGCAACAACAAAGTACTTACAATGTCCAACATGTGATCAAATCCACGTCCATGGCGTCGCGGTGGTACAGCTCATATATATCATTAAACCTGAGCCAGACAAAATCCGCGTCACCATTGTAGAAGTCTTGGTCCTTCACGCCTACTTTTATCATGCGCCGTTTATTCCTTCTTGATTCTTCCAAATACCAGTCATGGAATCGGCGCATCTTCGTTTGTAGCTTCCTCTCCATTTCAGGAGGGACCATAGGCTCGCCAAGCTTAAACGGCCACTTCAGCGTTGTGTTTACTGGCACATCTGCTTCCCCCAGGACTTGCGCTCTGGTTAGTCCAGTCTCGGCCATTACTCGTTGAATGTTAAGCTCGTCCAGAGATGGCAATGGACCCAAGGGACGCTGAGGTTGCTGGCCGAGTTGAGGAACCTTTTTGGATGGGCCCGTCTCCTTATCCGCAGCCTTCCGTTTCCGGCGAGATTTCAGTAATGAGCGGTCATAGTCTGTTACTATTACTTCCTTCTGTTGACCCTTGCTCAAATTACCGAGGAATGACTTCACGATGGTGGGATCAAGCTTCGGCTCCGGCTCAGGTTTTCTCCTCCACTCGGCCATTTGCCTCTTTGTGTCTGCTTTTACCGAGGCTTCAAGCTCCTCTAGAGTCTTCTCGCCCGCTCTTTTCTCTGGTGCGGGCTTCTCTCTAGTTTTTCGCGCCTTCTTCGCTGGTGGAGTGGGGGCAGAGGCTTTAGTGCGGCGTCCCCTCTTCGGCGGAGGAGACGGAGACCTCTTCGGCGGAGGAGACGGAGACCTCTTTGGCGGAGGAGACGGGCTTGCATCAGGAGCTCCCGGAGAATCGTCATGATCCTGTGGATCTCTTGGAGGTGACGGGGGCTTGTTGGTAGCCGCAGGTGTATCGGGTATAACGATGTCTGCCTTGCTCCATAGAATGATGCAGTGAGAACACTGACCGAGTTTTGTTTCTCCGTCACCTCCGGGGATGTCAAGTTCCAAGTCTTCCCAGCTGGTGACGACTTGCTCCACCTCAACAGGTACGTAACCATGTGGAATGTCATTGCAGTGCCATTTTTGCCCTTCTTCCACACGTTTGGTCATACCGTATGCGACCTGATAAGTTAGTAGTCACAAAGAAAGTTAGTAAATGAATGGTATTTACGGTGAAATGTATGCAGTATGAACTAAGGTCGCATACGTACCACCACAGCTAAGTTCTTCTGCCTGACGACAAGCTCGCACGCGGTCCGTTGAGTTATTTCATCCACGGTGTAACAGACCGCTTCGGCGGCCTGTGTGGAAGCGTGACTGCTTTGATATTGCTGTGGAGGACTAATAAGGGCCGCATCTTGGAGAGGCGTCCTTTGTCTCTCTTTTCTGGATGTAGATCAGTCCGTTGCTTCAATCGTTTCAGATCCTGACGTGCTTCCAGTGTATCTTTTGGCTTCCCATAAGTACCCAGGAAGCTTATCAAGTTCACGCAAAGATTCTTCGTCAGATGCATCACATCAATCGCGTTACGGACCTCTAAACGTTGCCAATAAGGTAGCTCCCAAAAGATAGACTTCTTCCACATCGCGGCACGACCATCCTCGCCCGTCGGAGCAGCCTGGCTTCCGTCTCCCTTGCCAAACACCACGTGTAGGTCCTTCACCATATCAAATAGCTCTTCTCCACTCCGGTGTCTCGGCTTTGTACGGCGGTCAGCATTCCCGCCAAAATGCGCACATTTCTTTCGTAGCTCATGCTTCGCCGGAAGGAATCGACGGTGACCCATGTACACAACTTTACGACAATGTTTCAAATACATGCTTTCGGTTTCCTCTAAACAGTGAGTGCATGCTTTATATCCTTTGTTTGATTGTCCTGATAGGTTACTTAGTGCAGGCCAGTCGTTGATGCTTATGAAAAGCAGTGCTCGAAGGTCAAACTGCTCCTGCTTGTCCTCATCCCACACGCTAACACCTTCATTCTTCCACAGCTGCAAAAGTTCGTCAACCAATGGTCTTAGGTACACATCAATGTCGTTGCCAGGTTGCTTTGGGCCTTCGATGAGCACTGGCATCATAATGAACTTCCGCTTCATGCAGAGCCAGGGGGGTAGGTTGTAGATACAAACAGTCACGGGCCAAGTGCTATGACTACTGCTCATTTCACCAAAAGGGTTCATGCCATCGGTACTTAAACCAAGCCTAACATTCCTCGCATCAGCATCAAACTCTGGGAATGCTCTGTCGATGTTCCTCCACTGGGATCCATCGGCGGGGTGTCTCAACATGCCATCCTGCTTACGTTCTTCTTTGTGCCAGCGCATCAGTTTGGCATGGTCTTTGTTCCTGAACAAACGCTTCAGACGGGGTATCAGAGGGAAATACCACATCACCTTCGCAGGGATTTTTTTCTTAGAACGCTCTCCCCCAACATCACCAGGGTCGTCCCGCCTGATCTTGTATCGCACGCAGGTGCAAACCGGACAACGATCCAAGTGTTCGTACTGTCCGCGATAGAGGATACAGTCATTAGGACACGCATGTATCTTCTGCACCTCCAAACCGAGAGGGCAAACAACACGTTTTGCTTGATACGTTGTCGATGGCAATGTGTTACCCTCTGGAAGAATCTTCTTTACGAGTTTCAGTAGCTCCTCGAAACCCTTATCAGTAACACCATTTGCTGCCTTCCACTGCAGAAGTTCAAGTGTGCTACCCAACTTCTTTAGCCCCTCTTTGCAATCTGGGTATAGGTCAGTCTTGTGGTCCTGCAACATGCGCTGTATCTTTTTTAGTTCCTTATCATTGCCGCAGTCTTTCTCGGCATCACGCAACATTTGCCCGAGCCCATCAGTAGGTTCATTTTCCTGAGCAACATCTTCCTGAGCATCGCCTTCCCGAGCAACATCTTCCTCATCGGCATCACCCATTGCAGCATATGCAAAGGAACCGTAGTATTGAGCCAATAACGGAATGTCGTCATCGGCCTCGTCTTCTTCATCTTCATCCATTAGAATTCCTCTTTCACCGTGCTTCGTCCAAACAGAATAATTCCTCATGAAACCGTGCCTCATCAAATGCACTTGAAGACAACCTCTTTGTTTGTACGATTGTATATTTTTACAATGGGTGCATGGGCAGAACATGAAACCGGACGGCGTCCTGTTAGCCTCGGCGGCATCGAGAAACGTCCTAAGGCCATCACGGAAGGCCTGAGCGTGGGGGTCCCCGTACATCCATTGTCTATTCATCTGCATTATTAACCAATAACAAATATACAATACAATTTAAAGATAAAAAAAATTTAATATATAAATAAATACAAATTATAATATATATTCCATTATATAAATAAATTTCTAAAACTACATTATTATATTCATTAAATATAACATTACTATAAGCCTTATAAGATTTATAAGATTTATAAGATTTATAAGATTTTCTATTAATTTATAAGATTTTCTAGCATTTTATATTGATTTTCTAGTAATTTATAAGATTTTCTATTAATTTATAAGATTTTCTATTAATTTATAAGATTTTCTAGCATTTTATATTGATTTTCTAGTAATTTATAAGATTTTCTATTAATTTATAAGATTTTCTAGCATTTTATATTGATTTTCTAGTAATTTATAAGATTTTCTAGTAATTTATAAGATTTTCTAGTAATTTATAAGATTTTCTAGCATTTTATATTGATTTTCTAGTAATTTCTAAAACCACATTACTATAAGCCTTACAACTATTCACAAGTCATACAAAACAAAATACTAACTAGCTTGCCTTCTCTCTCCATTTAAAACACAACATGCATGAACACTCTCTCCACCATGAACTCAAGCTCTCTCCTCTCTCTCCTCCAAGAACACAATCTCTCTCTAGCTAGCTTTACTTTGATTCACAAATCCCTCTATTTCTAAATCATAGAAGGATTACAAGCTAAATAAAACATTAGAGAATGAAAGAGTGTACCTTGTAGTGCTCCTTAGATGAGTAGATTCTTCACAAATTTTGAAAAAAATTTGGGCAGCACCTCCCCTCCCACGGCCGAGCAGCATGAACACAGCGCCTAAGTGTTCAGCTGGCTCGGGCGGGGGAGGGGAAGCCCCTATATTCAAACACATTAGCACCGGGTCGTGGCAAGACCCGGTGCTAATGTTCACCCTTTAGCACCGGGTGCAGCCACGACCCGGTGCTAATGTGCCCGAGGCCTTTAGCACCGGGTCGTGGCTGCACCCGGTACTAAAGGGTGAACATTAGCACCGGGTCGTGCCACGACCCGGTGCTAATGTGTCCGCCCGGACACACCTCCGCGCCGCCCCCGCTCCTAGCCGTTGGACCCGGTGCTGAAGCCCCATCAGCACCGGGTCCAAAAATGGCCGAGGCGGAGGAGGCGGGCGGATGTGAAGGATTCTGGTAGTGCCAATTGATTTTATTCCTCTTAGGTTGGTTGCATATTTTTATATGTCATTGTAACGCCCGTAAAATTCACCATAGTAAATAACGCGTGTAAAATCTCTTTTCAAAATCTTTTACCGCCGAGCTTCCAGAGAAACAAAACCTGACCTCAGTACCACCATCCCATCTCGCATCGTCCGTTCTCGGGTCGGACGCTCACGCTCGACCGTCACCGGCATCCCGTCGTGAATCTCTCATTTCTCTCTTTTTCTTTCTTTTTCCCTTTTTCCCCTTTTGTTTCCCTTTTTCTTTATTTCGTATTATTTACTTCCGTTCCCGGTGCTGCTCCACCCCCGCTCGCGCCGTCGCCCCCCCCCCCCATCGCGCACACGCTCCCAACCCAGCCCTATCGGACCTTAGGACCGGCAATCCACCTGGGGGTATCTGAGTGATTGATTTGTAGGCGAGGGATCATCGAGCGAGTAACTTGATGGTACACAGGAGGCAATGATTTAGACAGGTTCAGGCTACCTAGAGGTATAATACCCTACATCTTGTGTCGGTGGTTGTGTTTGTATTGCTGGAACTCAACCAAGCTTCAGAAAGCGAGGACGAGCAAAGGGTTACAGGATGGAGTATCGGTTGTCCCTCATGGGGTTGCCCTAGGCTGCCTCATATAGGGTGGCGGAATAGGGTTTACATGTCAGTTTCAATCTAAACCCATTGGATTACGACTAAGGAATATATCTAAGTCGGTTACAACAAGATATCCCGAGATATCCAGCCGCGCCGCCGGCCGTGTCTTCATCAACCTTGTTCATCAAGTCGAGGGTTCCTTGTGGGCCGCCTAGGGGTCGGCTCACAACCTTTTTAGACATGCACCCAGGTCGGCGCAGTCTCCTTTGACACTGGGCCTAGTGGTACCCATATCCCACAAGCCCTCGCCACCCTGTCCCGTGACTTGCGCGCACGCGTGCACAGCGTGCCCGCGCCGCCGTGCCGCCGGCCCCCGCGCTGCGCTGCTCTCCGTCGCGCCTCACACCGGGCCACGTGTGTGTATGCGTATGCCCCTGCCTTACCGCGTCACCCGCGCACGCCGCGTTGCGCCGAGCGCAGCAACAGTCCAGCTGCTCGCTCCGCCGCTGCGTGGCCGCATTCCCTGCGCACACATATGCACCCACACGCTCCCACCTGTTCCTGTCGTGATGTCCGCCACGCTGTCGCACAGCTGCCGCAATACCTATCGCCATGTCGCCCCTGTGTGCGCACGGGCAAGCTCATGCCGCCCGTCGTTTCGCCATAGTGCCGCCTTGCTGCCGCGCACACGTGCCGCCGCAACGCCTCCCTGCATGCGGACACTATCGTGTCGTGCCACAGTGCCACCCTGTTCCACCACAGCACCGCCGTGCTATCCCATCACCACCGCGAATCCCGCCGGATGCCTTTACTTCCTGCCTACCGGCCTCCTTCGCCGCCGAGCGCCCCCTCCCGTCGGCCCGCCTCCTCAGCTCCTCATCGCGCCTATACATAGGGCCACCGGCCTCCCAATTACTCCACTCAACTCTACTCTACCGCTGCTTCCCCTTCCTCCCCTGGTCCAGCGTGCCGCCGCCACAGTCGCCATTGCCGCAGCCTGCCCCCTCTCGCGGGGCCGTCTCCACAAGCCATCCCGGCATAAGGTGAGGACGGGAATAGTTTTCCCGTGTCACCTTCTTCCTCTCCCCTCCTTTCCCGACCGCCTCCCTACCCCAGGCCGCCCCTCTCCTCTGTTTTGTTGGGGGAGGAAGAGAGATGGCATTTTTTCATTAAGCCCCCTGCCCTTGCCCCTATTCAACCCAGCATTCAACCCCACCCCCCGTCTCAGACCTTTTCACTAGAAAACACTCCACATTATTTTTATTTACAAATTGGTCCTGTCTATCTAAGACAGCCCCTAAACACTCCATTAACCTATCATTTTATGTGCCTTTTTAATCCAGAATGACCCCAAATTTCATCACACACCTTCCCATTACATTTCCGCCAGGCCATATTGGACAGTCCCGAAAATAATCATCCCTCCTTCATTTCATGTTCGCTCTCTGATTCTCTCTTTTGGAGCTCTGAAAATAAAACTTTATTTTTCTTTATTATTTATTTGTATGCTTACTTGTGTGTGTACTGTATACGACGTTGTGACCGAGGAACAACCCGAGGGAGAGCACTACAACGAGTAGGAGCCCGAAGGCTTTGAAAACGGCAAGTTCAATCTCACCCTTTGATGCGTATTTATCCCCATTTCATAAAAACAACCTCTTGGCCCATTTTTAAAAAATTGCATGATTTATTGTGAAGCCATGGTTGGATAGCCACCCCTTATTGCCATGATTGTTCCTTGACGACCTAGATTAATTTATAAATACGACTTGCTCTGTTTAGATGTTAATCACTGCTAGAAATGCTTAGGATGTTGGTTACTATCTTTCTTATGACTTAATCATGACCACATTATGTTGCCAAAATATCAGTGTGCATGTTTTTAAAAGGAAATGGGTTTGGAAAATAAAAAGGATAATTTTGTGGGATGAGACAGACGGTATTTCTTGTATGAAATACCGAGGCGAGCTCGTACCTTTGTGGTTGGGCATGGTTGGCGATGTCCGTCTTATCAATATAAGGGTAAGTTGATTTGTCATCAAGCCTAACCCATTTTATTGTACCACCACTCAACTGTTGTATGTGGCAACGACTTAGCATAAACCCCACTAGTTAAGCTGTTAGTCATCAGGTGTGCTTGTGAGCAACGGGAGATCATGGAGACGGGAATACGATCTTTGTGAGTTATGTCCCGGTTAGGACCTCATTGATAGGTCAATGACCTCGTGGTTGTTTCCATGTGGACTAGTCAGTTTAGCTAAGGCGGGTAAGGGATTTGATGGATCTGCACCGACACTAAGGTGTTCGTGTTGCGGTACACTACTTGTGGTTGTGTACAGCTCTGCATAGTTAAAATATATTCGAATAGCCGTGTCCACGGTACTGGAGGAGTTATGGCTTGGTCACTTCACTAGTCCTTGGGTTTGGATGTGTTTGGAGGCGTGAGTTGTTTTGGAAGGATTTCACAGAAGCTACAACGAATGGGGAGTCCGGTAGCACTAAAACTTGGACCCTCATTGGGTCGTCGAAATAACCCTACTTATTATCTTGTTTTCAAGAAAAGTGTTTGGGAAATCCTTTTTACAAAATAAACATTTGCATGTGTTAAATCTGGCGTTTCTGCAAATGAACCAAAGTCTATCCTTTATATAACTTGTGCATGCTTCTGTTATATCCCTCCGTGGGAGTGGTTGAGCTTGCTGTGTACCGTTGTACTCACCCTTGCTTAGTTTTTACAGAGGAAGACCCAAATTTCGTTCCCGATGACGTTGAATAGGGGTTCATTCTGCACCCAACCTTGCTTGTGAGTTAGGGACACCCGAAGGAAGCCCCGAATGGTGCATGACTCAGATGATATATTTGATCTAGTTGGCACCCAAATTTGCCTTATCGTTTTATTTCTAGTCCTCGTGATAGTGGCGCTTCAGTGCCCACCACTGCGAGGGTTTGCTCGGATATGAACCATCTATTGTAATAAATGTGTATCAGTCTCTTGGGGCTGATAATTGTATCACATTTAGTCACCTTTTGACGGGACACTTCAGTCATCGAGGCGACTAATTGGGTTTTTAATAAGAAGGTAGTGTTAAATTAATGTTAACTTCCTAAATCATTCACCCCATGTGTTAGTGTGAATCAACGATCCTACACTATCACACCCGGTTTTAGAAAACAAACCAAATGTACCCTATATGTGTGCTACGATAAAATTTCACATACACGGGAAGACAGTAGTGAATAATAGATAAAGTATCACGTAAAGTAAAATGAATGACGTACAAACTATTAGAGTATACAACATATCCCGGAAACGAAGGCTTCAAACTTCATAGGCAGTCGACCGAGGGTTGCGTACGCCTAGACTTTCACACCAACTCCACAACGACTTCCTCTTCTGAGCAGCGTTATTGATATGGGACAAAATAGTTTGGAAAAATAGCAAGTATGAGTACATAACGTACTCAACAAATGTAATATGACACACAAGGCTATGGCAAAAGGGCTGGCTGACATACGATAGTAAGCATTTTTAAGTTGGTCAAATTTTATTAGCACCTAATTACTAGCAGATGTAAGTTTATACCATCCCAATTAAACAGAGGCATAGAAATATATAACATGAGCATAAATAAAAACCATAATTTATTTTTGTCTTTGAGTTTAATTATCATGTGAGAGTCCAGGCCGCTCTTGACCGTGAGCACGGCTGATATATCAGTTTTACACTCTGCAGATGTTGTACACTTTCACCACAAGCCACATAAAAGTTCAAAAGAACTTTAAACCTAACCATGTTGTGTTGATCAGGCACTTATCACACTACCGAGGTGTGACTGCATTGACGCTACGAAGCCTGTACAAAGAATCTTTTAGTGTGTATTGGTCCCCTTCCTTGCAGTAATCATAATGTACATCCCTTCATTCCCGCAGCGCTTACACAATCTGTACCGGTAATATGAAGACACCGCTTCTAGCCCAGCACCGCCCAACTTACAGTACTCATGGTACTCATGGTTGTACTATTTTCCTGCGTGGTTCTCCATGTTCCAATTAAGCACAATGATCTTGTATTAACAAAAACTTATGAACATGAAGATACCTCCGAGCATGAGGTAAACAATATTATTATCTTGATTTAGTGTCACCATATCGCAATATAAGCAACTCGAAGCATAGCTACTCAACATGAATGTAAAAACCTAGGTTTCAGGGATGATAATTATGGTGGCTAGGTATATCCTTAATTAGGACCCATCAAATTAAATACAAGAATGGATGATGAAATTAATAATTATTAGGACATTGCATGAACATAATACACTTTCCTTTATCCAAAGTATAGCTGCTCAGAGTCTTCAATTCTTGATCTTGAAATCTCTCGACGACGTTCCTCTACTCGCTACAAACATGTAGCTAAACAAGCAAACAAACAATATACAACTAAGAATAGTACACCAATCAAAATAAAAGCTTTTTTTTGAGAAGGAAAATGTATTGATCTTAGCACAGTACACCGGTCCTTTTACAAACAGGAACCCAAAGAAAAGGAAAATTACAGAGAAGTTCAAAACTCCTATTCATCTTCCTCGAAACCCTCAGGGATCCGTTCGTCACCGTCGCCGAATCCGCTTGCCAATCGTCGTCGGACGCCAGAGCCAATCTCCACAAAATGGAGGCCGCAGAGGAGGGCTTACTGCTAGGCAAATCAGCCGAGTACGCTGCCTCCCAGGCGCATCGGCCAACTCGGGCACCCACGACGCATCCTTCGATTCCACTGCCGGCAACCCGAGCATAACTCGGATTTCCACAAGAGACCATCTTCCTTGAGATTAAAAGGGTCAGCAACGTCATCACCTGAAGAAGACGAAGATGCGCCGGTCCCAGACTCCTGAACAGGTCTCCCCAGCCTCTCCGTTGATGTCGGAGAAGAACGCCACCAGAGAACAGAAGAAGCCGGGAGAAGTTATTCCCCTGCAACGCCGCCGCTTCCGCATCGCCGACGCCACCAGGAAAAACAAGCCGCAAAGGAGCGATGCTCCTCCGGCAAACCCTAATTCCACCGCCAAACATTGATGGCGAACAAACCCTAGACCTAAAGACTCGATTAAGGACTCGATCTACTAGAGGACGGACCCCCGCTCCCCTCGCCCCCACCTAGGAGGCCGGGGGCGAGGGAGAACGGGGCCAGAGACGAACGACGACGACGGCGCAAGCAGCGGCGGTGGCTCCGCCCGAGTCGCCTCGAGGGCGACAATCAAAATAAAAGCTTTAAAAGATCGTACTAAAGGATATGGCTCGTTCCTACGGTACGTGGCCCAAGAACCACTTAAAACGGAGCTACAACGCAGGGTCAGATCTACGGGTTGAACATGGTTGTAGGGATCGATTCACAAATAATATATAGATTCTAGGGGCTAGATCAAAAGATTTATGAGACACAGAGAAAAGTGCCCACAAATAGGCTAGAACGCAGGGTCAGATCTGAAAAGATACATGGCTTGGGCTCGGTTGCTAAGACATAAAAGATCTAGGGGGTGTTCTAGAAATTTGTCACGACACAAAGAATTGAAACAAATTAGTACATATTTGCTTGAGGAGTTTTGTGCGAAAGCATGGAGCATCTTCTTCCCATGGCCGACGGCGGTTCTAGACGGCGGTCTCGCTAGCGATTACGCATGAGGGAAGCTCGGACAAGCGTCACAGATGGGAGAGGAGATCGAGAGAAACATGTGGAGGCGACGGCGGAGACATGTGGAGGCGGTCGTATTTTCGGCCCACGGCGGAGAAAGTGGCGGAGATGCGGATCGGCGTGGTGATCCTCGTGGTGGTGGCGGCTCGTCCCGATGATCCTTATATGCGACGAATCGCGGCGACGAAGCCGGCGGCGTCTGCGCTACGCGGATGATGGAGGTGAAGGGAGCGGCTAGGGCGACGGCGAGCCAACATGAGGTGCAGGGGCAGCGGCCTTTGTAGGTGCGGGCGCCGAGGTAGACGGGGCACGCACGCCAAGAAGAGGCGGCGGTGGCGCTGTGGCCGATTGGCCTGCTGGGCCATGTTGGGCCCAAGCTGGGCCTCACAGGCTCGGCCTGAGAGAGAACGCTGGGCCCACCAGACAGGAGAGAGGAGGGAGATGGCTGGAATGCTGGGTTGGACCTGAGGGATTTTAGTATAGGTCCGGGCCGTTAGGGATTTAGGATTTCATTTTATTTTCGGAATCTATTTTCCAGTGCAAAGAAAAATCCAGAAATGTCCAGATAAATCATTTATGCTTGAAACAAATACTCCAAAAAATATCATAAATATCCAGAAAAAATCTCAGAGATAGAGCTGGACATGAGGAACCCATGTAAAATATTTGGAACTCACGAAAAGGTTTCAAGCACCTTCCGAAAATTGGAATATGCTCTAAAAATTAGGAATAATTTCTAGAAAAATCTAGAAAATTCTAATTAGACTTCTAACACATTTTTGAAAACTTTACACACATAAAGCCACTAAATGCAATTGGCATGAATGCAAAGGACTCAATATTATAACCTATATTTTTATTTAATTGGAAATATAATTATTTTTCTACACTAAATTCCCTGTTTAAATATAGAAAGTTTGGAAAAAATTTAAAAAATTGAGAAAAATACTGTATCAATTAACCTTATCATTCACATCCTGAATTTTGGAAATTGTAGAGTGTGACATACATGGTTCCTTGTGCTGATGTCTCCTACGAGCTGTACTTTTAGGCTAGGACACTTGGCCCATCTAGTCAAACAGAATAGCCGGCTGCCCATGGAAACCGGTTCTAGAAATGGCATTTCTAAAACATCATATTGTGGTCGTGTAAACGTGGTGGTACATATACCCCTGAAACTTTTGTTTGTACATTTAGCAGCACATATATCATATATGTAAACAAAAACCTGCATTTGTTGGATAAATAGTGCATATAGCAAACAGTTGACTGAGGAAAATTCAGGCCGCGCAGGAGTCCAAATACCAATAGGAATTGAACTAACCAATCAGAAATAAAAACCTTGGTGGTTTCGTTACAAACAAAGAGGGAAATAATTGAGTATGGAAACGGCCATAGCTTCACTGATAATTATGGAAAGGAAGATGACTTGTAGCATGGCACTAGAGAAGTGAATACACACGTAATACTAAGGCCATGTTTGGATCCACTAGCTAAAGTTTAGCTGCTATGTATCCAAATGGGAGTAGCTAAAACTTAGCTAAACTTTAGTTGCGTGCCAAAAGATACACGATTCCTTTAGCTGGTTGAGCCTAGCTAAACACAACTAAACGATTTTAAAGACCAAAATACCCCTACATGTTTATGAAAATTTTCCACTGTCACATGATTCTGTCCATAATTAATGAAGGTTAGGATAGTCCAATTAATTCAATTAGCCGATAGATCCAAACACCCCCGATTAAAGTTTAGATAAGTACTCTTTAGCTAGCTAAAATAAACCACTATAATTAGCTGACTAAATTTTAGTTGGGGTGAATCCCCTAATAATAAATAATGCCCTGTTTGGAAAATGGCGAACACGTTTATTTTATTTGGTATATTGGTATTGTGCACGTGTGAAGCGAGATCGACCGTGACGTTCTACACATAACTGTAGGTATGGGACCAATATTTGTGGATCCCACAATTTGTTAAACAGAAGGAAAAACCACAAATTGACCGAGGAGCAAATGGTCGGGTTATTCGGGTTTGTAACTTTTTTAATTTCTAGGAGCAGATAACCAGTTTGGAGTAAATGTTTCTAATTAAGGTATCCCTTTTGTCTTGCTTAATTACAAACAAATAATCTTCGATAGGAATCTTCTATGTATTTTTTGAGCTGACCGAGAATGATTGAATGAATGACATTCTGGCCTTTGCGCACACATCGCACCTCGCAGCATTATTAACCGCCTCTTTATGTTTCTTTCACATAAACTCGGGATTCTGCATTAGGTTAGGGCGTTAGGCATTACAAACATGGGTGTGTGCACTAGTTCATAGTACCCCAGGGATTATTATTATTGTAGAAGTACAGGGAGAGAGGAAACTGCATGCAGTTGCTTGTGCGTATGACCAAAGCGATAACTTAGTTGGACATATATATTGCGAACTGATTTATGGATCTATAAAAGGAAATATGTAAATGGAAGGACCATATTTGTCTGTTAAGATACCCGAAAATCAAACACATATATGTAGCATTGCTTATTCCACAAGCTACCCTTGCATCCATGTTTCACAAGGAAGCTGCAAATTAAGCTGGGGCGCCCTATTAATTAAAGACTAAATAGTGTCACGGTAGGCATCTGCACACGCGCTAATGCCAAACAGATTACTACCTATCCTTGTCTGCACAGATTTATGAGTAAGGGGATTTCTTTGATATACCCATGGAAATTGACTATTTCCCCATGGCATTGAAGTTTTAATTTGTGCTTCTAGCAGTCGTCCTTAGTGTGTATCCATATTCTCAGCAATGGCATATATTATTCGCGTCATAACCTTTCTTCCCCTTCAGTGCTTCATAAAATCTCATATGAGGGAAACTTGTATGATTCATGGAATAATCTAAAAAATATTTAAGTAATAATAACATAAAGGACTTACTTGAGAAGTGAGTATATGAGGCTTCACAATATTCCTAAAACCATCTAAATGAAAGTAGAAAATTAATGTACTCGGCAAGTTAAGGTTTGCGTTAATTAGCTGTCCTGGATTAACCCTGAACTGCTTGTACTATTTGAACAACGTATCATGTGAAATGCCTTGGGTCACCTTCACACATGGCAATAGATGATTCAACGCCAAACGTGTAGTTGTTGTTAGAACGAAAGGATCATAGTCACAGATCTAGAAGGGACAACTTAAAACATGGCAGTAAAACAGGACGAATAATAACAAGAACAAGATGGACAACATGTAGGTTATACCTTCGCCTCCGGCGGAGGAAGCCATCTCAGGTTCGGTCGGTGACGGTCTGCGCAAGGCAGCGACGCGTAGTGCCGGTGTCGATGGTCACGATCGTAGATCCCGCTGGCCCTCTGGTCGCCACCGGCTTTGGCATGGAACGGCGGCAGATGACGGCGTGGACGTCGTGGCAGCGGTGGCGGGTCTTCCCGTCACTGGCTGTGCTAACCCTAGATCGGATTGGTGTGTCGGTGGGTCTGACGGCTCGAGTTCAACCTTGTCAGTAGATCCGGCGGCCCCCACCTCTCTTTATAGCGCAGGGTGACAGGGCCCACCAACCATGGGTTGGGTTGGGTTGGACGCCCCTGATCAGGGCGCAGTTCAAGGCCCATGGCCTTTGGGCCGTGTGGGCTGAGAGACCAACCTAACCGTTCTTCCATCCGGGTGGCTTGTATGTTTTTTTCGCTTTTATCGTTTGTTACAGCATCTCCAAGAGACTCTGTATTCTGTTAGCTAAATACGGAGATTATAGCCTCTTTGTAAAAATAGAAAGTCATCTAATTCAATGGGGTAATCCAACAGATTTTATAAAGATGGCTAGTGAGGTAGGCTAGCTAAAAATGGCTAGTGAATGAGGTGGGATAGAGAGCCACTAAATTTGGAGAGTCATTTACAGAGTCCGTTGGAAACGTTTTTTCTCTAACAATAGCTAAATTTAACTTTAGAAACCATTTAGCTAGTCTCTTAGAGATGCTCTTAGTATTTTGCTTTTATGAGTCTAACGAAGCACCAACACTCTACTGCATGCATAAATTACAACGTGGTGGCCAAATATCTCACTTCCTGTAGGTACACACGCTATTCCAATTCTGCTACGTAGGAAGTTCGTTCAGTATACACACGAACGTGCTCACCGCAGAATAGCGCATTTGTAGTATAGACAAGTCAGGGTACCCTTCGCTTGGCACGCTTTGTTTGCTCCATATAGTTAAGACGCGTATACCTCATGGTCACATGGTGGAATGCTATACTCGTCGCATAACATGCGTATACCTGTGTGCACAAATGCCATTCTTCTGGTATACGTAGAAATCTATACCTGCCTCTCTTGGAGTTCCAATGCTGCACAAGCTTGTGCACGGACAAGCTATATGACTACGACTTTGTACAACAATATATATGTCCGTTCATCAGATGTCGTTGTGGGTGAGAACAAACTCGCCGTATCACTATGTGTGTGAGTTTGGCAGTTTGCCAAACCATCCCACAACGTTCAGATATGGCTTTAGATAATAGGCCGGTTTACTGAGAAAAAAATATAAATTCGGTGTCCAATGTAAGTTTTCCCTCCTGGTGGCGTTTATGCAAATGATCAATGTTATACATTGCATGCATGTACATGCATCTATATGGAGCTGAGATCGTTTATGCATTCTGTAGTTTTTCTTTACGTGCCAAGATAGATTTGAAGCACCAACAAAACTACTGCCTGGATAGATTACAACGTGGTGGACGGACAAGTATCTGATGTAAAGTCTTTCTACTAGGTGTACGCAATTTCCATTTGTGGTACATAGGAAGTTGAGTATACACATGCATGCATGCTCCCCAATAATATAGCGCGTTTATTTGTAGCGTAGACAAACTGCACTTGACACGCTTCGTTGCTCAATCCTACGTGCCACAACACACAGTAGTGGATAAATGTTCATCCTGGTCGAATGGGCCGGGAGACACAGAGGTGAACAGAAAACCGTGCTTGCTTGCCTTCATTTGCATACGTTGAAGGAAAAAGTCTACATAATCCCCTAAACTAGAAACCTGCCTCTTGGAGTTTGGTTCCTCCACAAGTTTTACCAATTAACAATGCTCACTAGCTCGATATGATCCTGCACGTCCGTCGTTCTCTATTTTGTCTTTGCGCGTGAGTAAACTTGTCACTACGTGTGATGTGCCTCTCACGTACCCAACCCACGACCTTTGTCAAGTAGCTAGAAGCTATATAAACGACGTATCACCGCCCATGCCATCGTGTCCCTGGACGGCACGGGCAACTACGAGACAGGATTGCCCCCTAGGGGGGGCTGATCTTTTATTTCCTCCTCTTTTTTCCTCTCATTTCTCTTCCCCTCTCTCTTTAGGCCTCCATGTGTTACAGATGAGTGGGGGGGGGGGGGGGGGGGGGGGCTACAGCCCCCCTGTGGCTTCACCACTGACAAGACTATCGGTGCAGCGATCCCAGCTGCGCCGGTGAGGAGCACGTCGAGATATATAATCCACATCAAATCGGGGCTGTACCACGAGTACGTCAATGTCACAAAAGAGAAGTTGAATATCATGTTGATTGGTGATATGGTATGAAGAGGACGATTATCTCCGGGAACCATAGTCACGGCACGGGCTACGAAACCATGTACAGCGGCACCATCAGTGAGTGCATATGCATGTACTTCTTCCTTTGATTTTGTTAGTGTCATGTACTTGCAATTTGCAGTTGATCTTTTGCTTAGGATACATGGATATGTAGTCATTTCAAAGATATTTATAATATATTCGGTTCACGCTAAATACTTGAATAGAAAAATTCCTTCAATGTAAGGATATATGTTATAGTGGTGATATGTTTCCTTAGTTGTTATTACATTTCACTCCAATCACTACCAGAATCCTTCACATCCGCCCGCCTCCTCCGCCTCGGCCATTTTTGGACCTGGTGCTGATGGGGCTTCAGCACCGGGTCCAACGGCTAGGAGCGGGGGCGGCGCGGAGGTGTGTCCGGGCGGACACATTAGCACCGGGTCGTGGCACGACCCGGTGCTAATGTTCACCCTTTAGCACCGGGTGCAGCCACGACCCGGTGCTAAAGGCCTCGGGCACATTAGCACCGGGTCGTGGCTGCACCCGGTGCTAAAGGGTGAACATTAGCACCGGGTCTTGCCACGACCCGGTGCTAATGTGTTTGAATATAGGGGCTTCCCCTCCCCCGCCCGAGCCAGCTGAACACTTAGGCGCTGTGTTCATGCTGCTCGGCCGTGGGAGGGGAGGTGCTGCCCAAATTTTTTTCAAAATTTGTGAAGAATCTACTCATCTAAGGAGCACTACAAGGTACACTCTTTCATTCTCTAATGTTTTATTTAGCTTGTAATCCTTCTATGATTTAGAAATAGAGGGATTTGTGAATCAAAGTAAAGCTAGCTAGAGAGAGATTGTGTTCTTGGAGGAGAGAGAGGAGAGAGCTTGAGTTCATGGTGGAGAGAGTGTTCATGCATGTTGTGTTTTAAATGGAGAGAGAAGGCAAGCTAGTTAGTATTTTGTTTTGTATGACTTGTGAATAGTTGTAAGGCTTATAGTAATGTGGTTTTAGAAATTACTAGAAAATCAATATAAAATGCTAGAAAATCTTATAAATTACTAGAAAATCTTATAAATTACTAGAAAATCTTATAAATTACTAGAAAATCAATATAAAATGCTAGAAAATCTTATAAATTAATAGAAAATCTTATAAATTACTAGAAAATCAATATAAAATGCTATAAAATCTTATAAATTAATAGAAAATCTTATAAATTAATAGAAAATCTTATAAATTACTAGAAAATCAATATAAAATGCTAGAAAATCTTATAAATTAATAGAAAATCTTATAAATCTTATAAATCTTATAAGGCTTATAGTAATGTTATATTTAATGAATATAGTAATGTAGTTTTAGAAATTTATTTATATAATGGAATATATATTATAATTTGTATTTATTTATATATTAATTTTTTTTATCTTTAAATTGTATTGTATATTTGTTATTGGTTAATAATGCAGATGAATAGACAATGGATGTACGGGGACCCCCACGCTCAGGCCTTCCGTGATGGCCTTAGGACGTTTCTCGATGCCGCCGAGGCTAACAGGACGCCGTCCGGTTTCATGTTCTGCCCATGCACCCATTGTAAAAATATACAATCGTACAAACAAAGAGGTTGTCTTCAAGTGCATTTGATGAGGCACGGTTTCATGAGGAATTATTCTGTTTGGACGAAGCACGGTGAAAGAGGAATTCTAATGGATGAAGATGAAGAAGACGAGGCCGATGACGACATTCCGTTATTGGCTCAATACTACGGTTCCTTTGCATATGCTGCAATGGGTGATGCCGATGAGGAAGATGTTGCTCGGGAAGGCGATGCTCAGGAAGATGTTGCTCAGGAAAATGAACCTACTGATGGGCTCGGGCAAATGTTGCGTGATGCCGAGAAAGACTGCGGCAATGATAAGGATATAAAAAAGATACAGCGCATGTTGCAGGACCACAAGACTGACCTGTACCCAGATTGCAAAGAGGGGCTAAAGAAGTTGGGTAGCACACTTGAACTTCTGCAGTGGAAGGCAGCAAATGGTGTTACTGATAAGGGTTTCGAGGAGCTACTGAAACTCGTAAAGAAGATTCCTCCAGAGGGTAACACATTGCCATCGACAACGTATCAAGCAAAACGTGTTGTTTGCCCTCTCGGTTTGGAGGTGCAGAAGATACATGCGTGTCCTAATGACTGTATCCTCTATCGCGGACAGTACGAACACTTGGATCGTTGTCCGGTTTGCACCTGCGCGCGATACAAAATCAGGCGGGACGACCCTGGTGATGTTGGGGGAGAGCGTTCTAAGAAAAAAATCCCTGCGAAGGTGATGTGGTATTTCCCTCTGATACCCCGTCTGAAGCGTTTGTTCAGGAACAAAGACCATGCCAAACTGATGCGCTGGCACAAAGAAGAACGTAAGCAGGATGGCATGTTGAGACACCCCGCCGATGGATCCCAGTGGAGGAACATCGACAGAGCATTCCCAGAGTTTGATGCTGATGCGAGGAATGTTAGGCTTGGTTTAAGTACCGATGGCATGAACCCTTTTGGTGAAATGAGCAGTAGTCATAGCACTTGGCCCGTGACTGTTTGTATCTACAACCTACCCCCCTGGCTCTGCATGAAGCGGAAGTTCATTATGATGCCAGTGCTCATCGAAGGCCCAAAGCAACCTGGCAACGACATTGATGTGTACCTAAGACCATTGGTTGACGAACTTTTGCAGCTGTGGAAGAATGAAGGTGTTAGCGTGTGGGATGAGGACAAGCAGGAGCAGTTTGACCTTCGAGCACTGCTTTTCATAAGCATCAACGACTGGCCTGCACTAAGTAACCTATCAGGACAATCAAACAAAGGATATAAAGCATGCACTCACTGTTTAGAGGAAACCGAAAGCATGTATTTGAAACATTGTCGTAAAGTTGTGTACATGGGTCACCGTCGATTCCTTCCGGCGAAGCATGAGCTACGAAAGAAATGTGCGCATTTTGGCGGGAATGCTGACCGCCGTACAAAGCCGAGACACCGGAGTGGAGAAGAGCTATTTGATATGGTGAAGGACCTACACGTGGTGTTTGGCAAGGGAGACGGAAGCCAGGCTGCTCCGACGGGCGAGGATGGTCGTGCCGCGATGTGGAAGAAGAAGTCTATCTTTTGGGAGCTACCTTATTGGCAACGTTTAGAGGTCCGTAACGCGATTGATGTGATGCATCTGACGAAGAATCTTTGCGTGAACTTGATAAGCTTCCTGGGTACTTATGGGAAGCCAAAAGATACACTAGAAGCACGTCAGGAGCTGAAACGATTGAAGCAACGGACTGATCTACATCCAGAAAAGAGAGACAAAGGACGCCAGTACTTGCGTCCTGCCAGCTTCACTCTCAGCAAAGAAGAGAAGGCAAGCATGTTTGAATGCTTGAACAGTATCAAGGTTCCGTCTGGCTACTCCTCCAATATTAAGGGAATAATAAATATGAAAGAGAAGAAGTTCACAAACCTGAAGTCTCACGACTGCCATGTGTTGATGACACAGCTGCTTCCCGTCATACTCAGGGGTGTGCTACCAGTTAACGTGCGGAAAGCTATTGTGAAGCTATGTGCATTCCTCAATGCAATTTCTCAGAAGTTGATCAATCCAGACCACTTAGATCAGCTACAGAACGACGTGGTGCAATGTCTTGTCAGCTTTGAGATGATATTTCCACCATCCTTCTTCAATATCATGACACATCTATTGGTTCACCTCGTCAAAGAGATTCGTATATTGGGCCCAGTATTTCTACACAACATGTTCCCATTTGAGAGGTTCTTCGCTGTCCTAAAGAAGTATGTCCGTAATCGTTCTCGTCCAGAAGGATGCATTGCTAAGGGATACGAAACGGAGGAGGTCATTGAATTCTGTGTTGACTTTGTCGACGATCTTATGCCGATTGGTGTGCCCGAATCCCATCACGAGGGGAGACTTGGTGGAAAGGGCACACTAGGGAGAAGATCGATGGTGATCAAGGACGTTGAGACATTTCGTAAAGCGCACCTCACAGTTTTGCAACAATCAACCTTAGTTGCTCCGTACATCGAGGAGCACATGCAGATTCTCAGGGACGAAAACTCAACAAAGTCTGCGGCCTTCATTCAGCGTCTGCACAATAGTACTTTCGCCGATTGGTTGCGAAGACGTCTTATGGGTGTCGAGGGCATTGATGCGCAGCTAGCTTTTGTAGCTAGAGGTCCATCGAGCACGATCTTGACATTCCAAGGATACGACATCAATGGGTATACATTTTACACAAGAGCCCAGGACAAGAAAAGCACCAACCAAAACAGTGGTGTCCGGATCGACGCGACAGACACCAATGGCAATACAAACTCATACTATGGAGTCATAGAGGAGATATGGGAACTAGAGTACGGACCTTTGAAGATCCCACTGTTCAAGTGCCAATGGGTGAAGCTGACTGGAGGAGGTGTTAAAGTTGAAGCGGACTATGGAATGACGTTAGTGGACCTAAACAAGATTGGCTTTCTAGACGAACCGTTCGTCCTGGCCAAAGCTGTCACACAAGTTTTTTATGTGAAGGACATGGCTAGCAGACCGAAGAAAGGGGCGGATAAGAAAGGTGGGGGTAAGCAATTGGACCCATCACAAGACGAGCCAAAGCGTCATATAGTTCTTCCTGGAAAGAGAAAAATCGTAGGAGTTGAGGACAAGACGGATGAAGATTATGATATGCTCGATGGCCGGCCTCCATTCTCAGTGGCTGATGACCCAAGCATCCTGTTAGCGGCGGAGGAGACACCGTATCTACGGCGTGATCACAATCAAGGAACATTTGTAAAGAGGAAGTTTATTAGTGTCCGAGTAAACGATGATGCCATGTAATTTCTATTGATTTATAGGATTTTCTAACATTTTATATTGATTTTCTAGTAATTTATAAGATTTTCTAGTAATTTATAAGATTTTCTAGCATTTTATATTGATTTTCTAGCATTTTATATTGATTTTCTATTAATTTATAAGAGTTTCTATTAATTTATAAGATTTTCTAGCATTTTATATTGATTTTCTAGTAATTTATAAGATTTTCTAGTAATTTATAAGATTTTCTAGCATTTTATATTGATTTTCTAGCATTTTATATTGATTTTCTATTAATTTATAAGAGTTTATATTAATTTATAAGATTTTCTAGCATTTTATATTGATTTTCTAGTAATTTATAAGATTTTCTAGTAATTTATAAGATTTTCTAGCATTTTATATTGATTTTCTAGCATTTTATATTGATTTTCTATTAATTTATAAGAGTTTATATTAATTTATAAGATTTTCTAGCATTTTATATTGATTTTCTAGTAATTTATAAGATTTTCTAGTAATTTATAAGATTTTCTAGCATTTTATATTGATTTTCTAGCATTTTATATTGATTTTCTATTAATTTATAAGATTTAGGCCTTTAGCACCGGGTCGTGGCTGCACCCGGTGCTAAAGGTCACGACCGGGCCGCGGGGGCCGTGCGGCGGCCGGCCACGTCACCGGGCGCACGCGAGCCACGTCACTGGCCCGGTCGTGGCCTTTAGCACCGGGTCGTGGCTGCACCCGGTGCTAAAGGCCACGCTGCGGCGGGGCCAAAGACCGGCCTGGCCACGGAGGCCGTGCGAGAGCTGGCCACGTCACCGGGCCACGTCACTGGATGAACAAGAACAATTTTTCTTTTTAATCTCTGTATAAAAGTTGTAACTAGTCGTTCTCCCTCGTACAAACTTCAAAAAAGATCATTTTTCTTCCTAAAAATTCCTAAAATCATACTCTATCAGGTTATGAAACATATTAATGTTATTATTTTGAAAAATCTTCTCGTGTTTGAACAATCCAAATTTTGAATTAAAAATGACACCTACAACCAAGGTTTTTTTCACACTAGGTGATGTCAAATGAAAAAGTGATGAATACCAAAGTTTCATATTTCATCATTATCTACAATCTTTATTTAGGTCATTTTGTCATTTTCAAAATGGGTAATAACATGTAGTAGAAATTTGACAAGTCTCTAACAAAGTTTTGGAAACTATGCGAGTGAATCTAGGATTAATGAACAATGTACACTACCACTTTCTCAAATGCAAAAATGACTTAAATAAAGATTGTAGATCTTGATGAGATATGAAATTTTGGTATTCATGACTTTTTCATCTGAGACCGTTTAATGTTCCAAAATCTTTCATTTAGTTATCAATTTTTGTAATTTATAAGATTTTCTAGTAATTTATAAGATTTTCTAGTAATTTATAAGATTTTCTAGTAAGTTATAAGATTTTCTAGTAATTTATAAGATTTTCTATTAATTTATAAGATTTTCTATTAATTTACAGGATTTTCTAGTAATTTAAAAGATTTTCTATTAATTTATAAGATTTTCTAGTAATTTATAAGATTTTCTAGCATTTTATATTGATTTTCTAGTAATGTATAAGATTTTCTTTTTTAATATATATTTTTAATAGGTATTAATAACTGAATTAAAACAAGTATTAATAACTATACATTAAAAACTATATTTATAAGATTCCCAAATAGTAGCCCCCGGTGCTAAAGGCCCGTTTGGAAACTGGGCGCCAAACGAAAAGTTGGGGCCTTTAGCACCGGGTTGATCTAAAATCCGGTGCTAAAGGCCCCCAATTTTCGTTTGGCGCCAGTTACGGGGCCTTTAGCACCGGGTGTAGAAGACCCGGTGCGAAAGGGGGGCCTTTAGCACCGGGTCGTGGCTGCACCCGGTGCTAAAGGCCTCAGTCTGGCGCACAGTTACGGCCTTTCGCACCGGGTGTAGAAGACCCGGTGCTAAAGGCCCTTTCGCACCGGGTGGTGGGAAGACCCGGTGCGAAAGGGGGGGCATTTAGCACCGGGTGCAGCAACGACCCGGTGCGAAAGGGCCTTTAGCACCGGGTCGTGGCTGCACCCGGTGCTAAATGCCCCGGACCTATATAGGCCGGGGACTTCTCTCCCCTCCCTCACTTCGCCCTCAATCCTCACAGAAACCGCCGCCTCGTCTCCTCAGCCGCTGCCGCCCGTCGTCCCCGCCGCCGTCGTCGTCCTCGCGCCCACGCCGCCGCCGCCCGTGGTCCTCGCGCCCACGCCGCCGCCACCCGTGGTCCTCGCGCCCACGCCGCCGCCGCCCGTCGTCCCCGCCGCCGTCGTCGTCCCCGCGCCCGTCGTCCCCGCGCTCCGACACCCACGCCGCCGCCGCCCGTCGTCCCCGCCGCCGTCGTCGTCCCCGCGCCCGTCGTCCCCGCGCCGGTGCCCCTCGTCCCGCGCCGCTCAAAATGTTCGTCTCGTAGAGTACAACCAATCCATGCAATTAGTTTTTGATTTTATCTACATTTAGTAGTCCATACATGCTATGATATTTTGATGTGATGACAATCTTCTTTTTGCATTGTAAACTTTGAGGGTGAAATTTGTGATCTAAACAGTGCTAAATGTATATTGGAAATTTACATTGGAAAATTTACATTGAAATGTATACAGAGATCTAAACAGTGCTAAATGTATATTGGAAATTTACATTGGAAAATTTACATTGAAATGTATACAGTGCTAAATTTGTGATCTAAACAGTGCTAACTTTGAGGGTGAAACTTTGAGGGTGAAATTTACATTGAAATGTATATTGGAAATGTTATATGTTTGAAATGTATATTGGAAAATGCTTCATTTAAATGTATTGGAGATATTTACATTGAAATGTATATTGGAAATGTTATATGTTTGAAATGTATATTGGAAAATGCTTCATTGAAATGTATATTGGAAATTCTATGTATATTAGAAATATATGTGCTTCATTTAAATGTATATTGGAAATGTTATATGTTTGTATAATGTATACTATCGAAAATGTTTATTATCGGAAATTCTATGGCGTACCCGAACCCATCGCGCACCCGAACCCCTTAGCGAATCCGTTTTTCGCGCACCGACCCCCTTAGCGAACCCTTAGCGAATCAATTCACACCGCGCACCCGAACAACAACAACAACAACGTCCCACCCGAATCAATTCTTACCAATTATTTTTAATTCTATAGATGGCGGACAACAACAACAACGTCCCACCCATGCAAGAGGACAACAACACCCCTGTCCCACCCATGCAAGAGGACAACAACACCCCTGTCCCACCCATGCAAGAGGACAACGACACGTTCTTTGCGAATCAACTTTTCAATATTGTAACCCAACCAATGTCGATGGATGATGTGTTGGGCATCATTGGAAGGGACGACAATGTCCAGGGCGACAATGTTGCAAGGGCCGAAGATGTTGAAGGGGCCGCAAATGTCCAGGGCGACAATGTTGCAAGGGCCGAAACTATTGAAGGAGCCGGTAGCGCACCCTCGTCTAGTCAGGTGTGTATATAGATAACATAAATTTGTACTGTACATGTCAATTATGTATACCATCTCTATATCATCTCGTATATATGTAATTTGTGTAGGCCGCCTCTGCTAAGAAATCAAAACGATCGACCACGAAGAAGCTGAAGGATGTCAAGTTACACATCACCCGAGTGGAGGATGACGGGGAGCCAGTTGAGCCCCCAAAAGTGGCCAAGAAATTTGTATCTCAGTGCGGGGTAATTGTACGGGACAATGTGCCCATTAGTATCAGAAAATGGAAGTCCACGGACCCCACTGAGGAGTACGTGCTCCCCGATACAGAGAAGGAGATGCTATGGAGGGAATTAAAGGCAATATTCGACTGGCCTAGCACTCATGAAGCAGAACTGAGGGATTGGACAATGAAGAAGATGGCAGTTCTGTTTCAGGATTTCAAGAAGAAGTTGTACTCGCAATTTCTCAAAACCGGAGAGGCCCCGGATCCTGAGAAGTATAAGAAGATCACCAATGACGAGTGGGAAGCATTCATTGAGTACAAAACCTCCGAAGAGGGTGCAACGGCTAGCGCTAGAAACGCTGGAAACGCCGCAAATAAGAAGTACTCGCATAAGATGGGTTCGGGAGGTTACAAGGCAAGCATCGCTAAATGGGAGAAGATGGAAGAAGATCTATATGCTAGAGGCATCACTCCAGCGACACATGACTGGCCCACAAGGACCAAGCATTGGTACTATGGTCATGGAGGCACCCTGAGCCCAATCGACGGCTCCTTAGTTTTTCCCGAGGACTTGCGAGAACTAGCTCAGCGTCTCCTCGATATCCTCAGGGCATCTGATAGGGGAGAATTTGTTGCCGATAGAGACAGAGATGAGCTAACCTATGCCTTAGGGAACAAGGAGCATCCTGGACGGACGCGCGGCGTAGGCACAAGCGTCTCATGGAAGAAAGGTTTCCAAGAGCACGCCGCCACCTATAGGAGCCGTTCGAGGAAGAAGGCCGAATATGAGCAGAGGGTAAGGGACCTAGAGCAAACGGTTGCCGCCCAGGGCTCAAAGCTCCAAGAAATGGAGTCAGAGATGGAGCGACGGATGAAGGTAGCATGGCTGCAGATACAACAAGCCACAGGCGGGACCGGTTCCACAGAGCCTGCACCTCTCCAACAAGCCACAGGCGGGACCGGTTCCACAGAGCATGCACCTCTCCAAGATGCGGCCCTTATTAGCCCTCCACAGCAATATCAAAGCAGTCACGCTTCCACACAGGCCGCCGAAGCGGTCCGTTACACCGTGGATGAAATAACTCAACGGACCGCGTGCGAGCTTGTCGTCAGGCAGAAGAACTTAGCTGTGGTGGTACGTATGCGACCTTAGTTCATACTGCATACATTTCACCGTAAATACCATTCATTTACTAACTTTCTTTGTGACTACTAACTTATCAGGTCGCATACGGTATGACCAAACGTGTGGAAGAAGGGCAAAAATGGCACTGCAATGACATTCCACATGGTTACGTACCTGTTGAGGTGGAGCAAGTCGTCACCAGCTGGGAAGACTTGGAACTTGACATCCCCGGAGGTGACGGAGAAACAAAACTCGGTCAGTGTTCTCACTGCATCATTCTATGGAGCAAGGCAGACATCGTTATACCCGATACACCTGCGGCTACCAACAAGCCCCCGTCACCTCCAAGAGATCCACAGGATCATGACGATTCTCCGGGAGCTCCTGATGCAAGCCCGTCTCCTCCGCCAAAGAGGTCTCCGTCTCCTCCGCCGAAGAGGTCTCCGTCTCCTCCGCCGAAGAGGGGACGCCGCACTAAAGCCTCTGCCCCCACTCCACCAGCGAAGAAGGCGCGAAAAACTAGAGAGAAGCCCGCACCAGAGAAAAGAGCGGGCGAGAAGACTCTAGAGGAGCTCGAAGCCTCGGTAAAAGCAGACACAAAGAGGCAAATGGCCGAGTGGAGGAGAAAACCTGAGGCGGAGCCGAAGCTTGATCCCACCATCGTGAAGTCATTCCTCGGTAATTTGAGCAAGGGTCAACAGAAGGAAGTAATAGTAACAGACTATGACCGCTCATTACTGAAATCTCGCCGGAAACGGAAGGCTGCGGATAAGGAGGCGGGCCCATCCAAAAAGGTTCCTCAACTCGGCCAGCAACCTCAGCGTCCCTTGGGTCCATTGCCATCTCTGGACGAGCTTAACATTCAACGAGTAATGGCCGAGACTGGACTAACCAGAGCGCAAGTCCTGGGGGAAGAAGATGTGCCAGTAAACACAACGCTGAAGTGGCCGTTTAAGCTTGGCGAGCCTATGGTCCCTCCTGAAATGGAGAGGAAGCTACAAACGAAGATGCGCCGATTCCATGACTGGTATTTGGAAGAATCAAGAAGGAATAAACGGCGCATGATAAAAGTAGGCGTGAAGGACCAAGACTTCTACAATGGTGACGCGGATTTTGTCTGGCTCAGGTTTAATGATATATATGAGCTGTACCACCGCGACGCCATGGACGTGGATTTGATCACATGTTGGACATTGTAAGTACTTTGTTGTTGCTTATAATTCACAGTTTGAAAACAATAATTCCAATCTATGTTGACGCGGGCTTTATTTATTGCTTAACATATGCAGAATGGAGATTCAAAAATGTCGCAGAGACAATATATATGACGTTGGTTTCGTTGACCCTCGAAGGATAAGTGAAGCAATGATAATGCACAATCCTGAGGAAACATATTTAAACCTATACAAATATATCAAGAAACAAAATTACTGTGACTCCATACTAATCCCGTACAACATCGAGTGAGTACATTCACAGCCTTCTTCTTATACTGTCTGTGTAACAATTCATTTCTGATTATAATGTATACATGTGCACAGATTCCACTGGTTCCTAATTATATTGTGTCCTGATCGGGGTGTCGTGAACGTCTTTGATTCATTGCACACCCCAAAAGAAAAACTACAGAACATCATGGACATGATGGCAAGGTGATGTATATTTTCCCCTACTTAATCCACCCCTTCCACTCGCAATGACTTAACTCAATTTTTTTGTTCGCAGGGCCTGGATTCAATTTCGTACAGAACACACGGGTATACAACATGAAACACTAAAATGGAACATTGGCTTTCCGGTAAGCAAGTAATTTGTACATGTAGGCATCGACTAATATATTATATGAATTTTACTAGATTTCTTTTGGTCGACAGTGTGCCAAACAGGGACCGGGAAATAATTTATGTGCATACTATGTGTGCGACTACATGTGGAATTGGGGACATAAAAAGCTCACACAACGCGATATTATGGTACGTAATAATAAAGACATTTCCATTATTATTAAGTGCACAATTATTGTCTCCAACTCGACGGATTAAATGTCTTTCAAATATTTTTAAATTATAGATGTTCAACCTGAAGGAAGAGTCCCTAGAGATAGAAAGAATTGACGCAATTGCAGAACAGCTCGTCGGATGGATCTGGGATGAGGTCGTCAATCCCCGAGGAGAATTCCACTCGCCAATACTGGAGGACGTGCCGGACAGTCCAACGAGAGCTAGCTAGTCGTCAATCTTAATTATGTAGAAAATACAGTTTAAATATATATAACTCGAGTTGACATGCATGAATATCTAATTTTGTAATATATATGTCTTCTATTTTGATGAAATGTCAGCTAGTATGAATATAGAGTCGGCCGAATACGCATTAGAATACACGTATTAGAATATATACGTATATAGACGTGCACGCATGGCTACTGAAAAAAGCAAAAAAAAAAAGAAATCCGGGGCCTTTAGCACCGGGTCGTGGCTGCACCCGGTGCTAAAGGCAGGCCCTTTAGCACCGGGTGCAGCCACGACCCGGTGCTAAAGGCCCTGCTACCGGCGCTGCGGGGCAGGCCCTTTAGCACCGGGTCGTGGCTGCACCCGGTGCTAAAGGGCCCCTTTAGCACCGGTTATTCAACCCGGTGCTAAAGGGGTACCCCTTTAGCCTCGGATTAGTTGCACCGGGTGGGAAACCCGGTGCTAAAGGGCTTTCCCACCCGGTGCAGATGTCGATCATTCTGGTAGTGAATAGTCCATTGACATAAAAAAATCTATATCTTATTACCACAAATCTATTATATTAGTTCATTCTCAGTATTTTGATGTGGAAAAAGCTAGCATGAAGATCCTGTTTCTTGTAGTAGTAGGATGATCAAAACCATGATCCTTCTATGAACAACCACGTGGTCATATGGGCAGCACGTTGATTACCCAAAGCTCCACATTTGATTCCCCCACTTAGCCTTTCGGATCCATATATAGAGGTGCAAGAGCAGGCTCTGACTGAAAAGAGATATTTTTCAAACAAGGCACTATTATGATTTGACATAATTATTAACCGCTTGATATTTGTTCATTCAATTCTCAGGATGTTGATGTGCAAAAAATTACAATTTGTTGGAGCCTGTTTATCGTTGTAGGATGATCCCATCCATGATTCTTATAGCGGCATGGTCAAAATCATGATCCTTCTATGAAGAACCACACAGTCATATCGGTAGCACAATTGTTTAGAATAATAAAAATATTTTTCCTGGCACTTAGTCTTTAGGATTCATCAGGATGCAAGAGCAGCTTCCGACTGAAAGAAATGTTTTTTCAACTATAAACAAAGCACTGTTATGATTCGACGTAATGATAAATCGCCTGATATTAGTTCATCCTCAGGATGTTGATGTGGAAAAAACTACCATGCATTTAGAGCCTGTTGTCGTTGTAGGATGGTCCGTTGACCCTATTACTCTTCTATGAATAACATGGACAACAGCATCTTGATTGCCCAAAGCTCCACACTTGTTGGTCAATATTGAAAATATATACCCGGCACTTTGCGTTTAGGATTCGTAGAGATACAAGAGTAGGTTCTGACTGAAAGAAATAATTTTCAAAATGCAAAGACTGCAATGTTTTGAATCCTCATACTTATTTATCAATAGCTTGATGTTATTTTTGTTATTTATTTCTTGGTCAAGCATCATCGTTTTCTTACGAGCTGCAAACCCGCTGTCATTTGCTTGCAGTAGACAACACATAGTTATGAGTACTGCTAACTTTTTTCTTTCCTTCTAAAAAAAGCTGTTATTGGCATTGGCTTCATCGCCCGCGACTTGGGAATTGAAAACACAGCAAGACCAGAGGATGAACAGGCAGTGGCACTCATGTCAGATTCTGATCAGTCTGTTCTCTTCCGCTGCAGCCTTCGAGGATATCAGGACACCCTGTACGCCAGAAAAAACAGGCAATTTTACCGTGAGTGCGAGATCTCTGGAACTGTGGACTTTATTTTTGGCGACGCATCCGCCGTGTTCCAGAACTCCGCAATCCTCGCACGATTGGCCAAGACAATACCATCACCGCTCAAGGACGGGCTGAAGACAACAGTACAACCGGGTTCAGTTTCCAGTTCTGCAGAGTGGCTGCCGACGATGAGCTTGTTCACGCCAACTTCACGGTTAGGACATATCTTGGCAGACCATGGGGAAGCTACTCCAGAGTTGTATTCATGGAGTCTTTCATCACCACCGTTGTGCACCCTGAGGGTTGGCTGCGATGGGACAGTAATACACCTGTAGACAAGTTATATTACGCAGAGTTCAAGAACAGTGGTCCCGGTGCAAAGGTCAGTGGCAGGGTGCAGTGGCCTGGCGTCCACCAAATAGGAGCAGCCGAAGCTTCCAAGTTCACGGTTGAGAAGTTACTTGACGGAAACCATTGGCTACCTAGCACGGGAGTTAAATATATGCCTGGGCTTTGAGCCTGTTATGTTTTCTGATTAGCACCGGGTGCATTGTCACTATATCTCGTGTTGTTGCGTGTGTGTGATGATATGTACTTTTTTGACGATATGTACCAATATATTGTGTGATGACAATGTCGAGAGCTTAATGAATCGTGTGCTTTTGCATTTTCCTTTGATTAATGCTGACAAAAACATCATAGGCTAAACAAACGACATGCAACCACATACTAATTCTCTCCTTCACTGACTAGTGGTCCTCTCAAAGAAAACACCCTCCCGTTCCTTTCTTCCCGCACCCCTTCGCTTCTGTCCAATCCATTCACTACGGGAAACCCGTATATGCCGAGTGTCTAGCTCTTTGCCGAGTATATTATTTCGGACACTCGACAAACAAGCTCTTTCCAAAGGTATTTTGTTTGACACTCGGCAAAGAGCTTGTTTGCCGAGTGTCAAAATAATACACTCGGCAAAGAGCTTGTTTGCCGAGTGTAAAATTATACACTTGGCGAACAAGCTTTTTGCCGAGTGTATTAAAATCGACACTCGGCAAAGAATTAATTTTTTTTGTTTTTCAACCGTAAGTGATTCAAATAATAAAATATAAGGAGTAGACAAATTATATGCATGTTGTTTGCCGAGAGTCAAAATAATACACTCGGCAAAGAAGCTCTTTGCTGAGTGTGTTATTTTTGACACTCGCCAAAGAATTAATTTTTTTTGTTTTTAAACAACAAGTGATTCAAATAATAAAATTAAAATGAGTAGAAAAATTATATGCATGTTGTTTGCCGAGTGTGAAAAGAATACACTCGGTAAATAAGCTCTTTGCCAAGTGTATTTTCTTTGAGTCCAACTGATTTTTAAATTCTAAAAAAGCCAATTAAGTCTAAAAATCATGAAATTTGTTATGAAGTGATTGTATCACATATAGAGGCTGTGATAAAAAGTTGATAACATTTCACACATTTTTCATAACGATATTTACAAAATTGAAACAACTCACATGAAGTATATGTATGATTGTATATGAGAGGATTAGCAAATGTATTTTTTGAACACAAACTTTTTATATGATCTCATACGAAAAAACTCTTTATACAAAAGTCATAGAACTTTATGAAATATAAAACTTTGTAGTTGACAACTTTTGTATTTGTGATTATTTAATAACTCAAAATGTTATTATAAGTTATCGAATTTGAAATTTGAAATTTTAAACTTTTTAAATGACCTCGAATGTATATATGTTCTATATCAAAGTTGTACAGATCCATAAAATATAAAACTTTGTAGTTGATCACTTTTTAATTTGAGATTGTTTAATACTTAAAATATTCTTATAATGTATCTCATTTGAAATATTAAATTTTAAAAATTTTCAAATGACCTCTGATGTAAATGTGTTCTATATCAAAGTTGTAGGTCTCGAAGAGATGTAAAACTTTATAGTATAAAACTTTTTCATTTGAAATTGTTTAGCCATCCAAATTTTTGTTATAAACGCGTAGAGGAAACACAACTCGCCACATCGGTGCCACGTCAGCGATCCAGCCCCTCAAAATAGTGAGCTTCTATTGGTCCATTCATGGACACATGGATCACCCCACACCATCCAAATAAAATATATCACCTTCCCTCTCTCTCTCCTCCCTCCCCTCACGACAGCTCTCTCATCTCTCACCCCCTCTCTATCTCTCTCTCTCTCCCTCTCACCGGCGGCCCTAGTGAGGGCGGCCGGCCGGCCTGGCGGAGGCGTGGCTGCGGCCGGGCGCGACACAGCCTCGGCGAGGGCGGCCGGGCGGGCGGGGCCTCGGCATGAGTGACCGGCACGGCATTGCTAGCGCGGGCGGCGGAGACGGGCGGCTTGGCGAGGGTGGCAGGGACGGTCGGCAGTCAGGGCGCGGCCGGCACGGGCGGCCAGCGTCGGCTGTTTTTTTTATTTCTTGGGAACATGTTTGCCGAGTGTCGGCAGGGCTGGTTTTTTATTTATGAAGAAAATATTTGCCGAGTGTTGATTTTGGCGCTCGGCGAAGTCTTTGCCGAGTGTACGACAAAAAACACTCGACAAATAGGACTTTGCCGTCTCTTGATATGCCGAGTGGTCTTTGCGGAATGTTACCCTCGACAAAGACTTTGCCGAGCGTTTTTAGTTCTTTGCTGAGTGCCTGCAAAGACCTGGTTTCCCGTAGTGATTCCATCTTCATGGCCTGGCGGTGCAATCCCTCGCTCGCCCTCTCATCTCTACTCAATAACCAAATCCCAAGACTGGTGTTATGGCGAGGAGCACACAGAGATGCTTCATTCCGGAGAATTGATTCTGTCAAGTGTAAGCTGGTGAGGAGTATTAGATAAGTTTTGTACATCCATATCTGTCACGTGTAAACAAACCTAGCTTGTGCCGGCGGGTATAGCTACCTGACGTATATATCTCCATCGTTGGATATGTGACCGATACTACAATCGTGGCATGGGCGCAGCTCTGGTAGGGCAACAATTATGGAGAACGGTGATTATTGCTTCAATGTCTGTTGCTGTCATATATATGTTGATTGTCGCAGTATATGTATGATGGTTGTGATAGTCTCTCCTGGCTGAGTACAGAACATATTAATCCTGCGGAACAAAAGCATCAGAAGGCTAGCTAGAGAGGACTACCAAAGTAAACAAGCAGCAATGCCAGAGGATGCAAAGCATGTGCAGAGAGCCCAACGGGGAGAAAGTATCATCGGAAAAGGTATGGTCCGCCAGGTACAGCTCGTTGTTGGTAAATTTTAAAATTTTGAGCTCTGACATGATTAAGTTGCTGTATGTTTTAAAATTTTGTGCTCTATGGTGATTAGAATGTTTATGTTTTTTATATATGAAGTAGCTGATGAAGCTCACCTAATCGTGCAGGTACATCTAGAAGTCAGTTTCTTAATTACAATAAACATTATTAGAGTAAGTATTAACATTGTTTGATTGTTATAGAGCAACCAGCTAAATGTGCAACGATTGAAACACCTGATGGTGTGACAGGTATCTCTCTAAGTGAGTTTCTTAATTTCAGCATGAAATTAAATATATCGCTAATGCGGTTTTGATATTTTCAGTCGATTCGTCTGGTTGCACGGATACTTTGTTTCTATTCGATTTACCGGGATTTAACTATTGTATCGTAATGACACCTATACTTTGAAATATACTCGTATAGTCCACCTTTTATTTTAATTTATTTGCATGAGTGTAGGCAAGAAACACTACGACTGCCTCTCCAACTGGTTCAAGATTAATCCTATATGCTCGGTTAAAATAACATGTATCTAGGGGAAATGATAAACAAGCATCCTACCACTCATGTAGGTAAAGAATCTGTACAGCAGGAGGATTAAAACTATATGTCCGCACGAAAACACGTCTTAGATTGATATATACCTAGGCCGTGTTTAGATGCCGAATCCGGCTGCCTGATTTGGGCCTGCGAGGCACTGCGCCGCGTCAGTCGGCGCACTGTAGCACTTCGTTTGTATGTGTGAAAAATTGTCCAAAAATTAATTAATTAGGCTCAAAATGTTCGTCTTGCAGAGTGCAATAAAACTGTGCAATTAGTTTTTGATTTCATCTACATTTAGTACTCTATGCATGTTATGACATTTTGATGTGACGGTGAATCTTCTTTTTGCATAGTAAATTTAGGAGTTGCTTTTTGGAACTAGACCCTAGGACGATGTAGCAGGTATATGGAGCAAGGCATTGAGCAAATCAGTAATGGCAAGACGTCAATCACGAGCTGGGCATGTGGTGAAGACACGGCCGCTGTCACCCGTCAGTTCTGCACAAGTCTTCATCGCTGCCGCGCATGAGTCCCCGTCCCATTCGCCTAAAACCCAAACCGTTCAACAATGAAATCCCTGTAAGTTGCCTCTGAGACTCACACAATCTTCAATAAGAGCACATCCCTGGCTTAACGTACCTAAAATTCAACTGGACGATCAATAAAGAGGATGATTAGAGCAGAGAAATGTGGAGTGGCGTGGAGCTATAGCCAGACCTCAAACCTAGCTCATTGCAGATTGAAATTTGGGTGCAGTGGTACTGGATGAAGGAACCAGCGACCCAATGCGTGAGGTTAGCATCCAGGCGAGGCCGGCTGCCGCGTGCGCGCGGGCGTCCACTTGTGCGAGTAAAGGCGGCTAGGTGAGGAGGAAGCTTGCGAGGTAAGGATACTAGGCAATCGATGGAACATACCAAAAAGGAGAGGTCAGAGAGGAGCTTTTTTCAAATATTCCATCCAACAGGGTTCTCAACCTGAAATGTTCCAAGTAGAATGTGAGGCCTCATCGCAAAATGCACTTGGGATTCAGGAGTTCATCTCAGCATCAGGTTTCGCATCTGACGGTTGAAATTCACGTTTCCATGCTTGCACCCAATACCTGGTTTCCACCCAATATTTACCCATTTTACGGTGCCCCATACCACCACTTGGTGGTATATGTATAGAAAACTAGGTGAATTTCCCGCACGTTGCCGTGAGATATTTTGTGTAAATTTTTTTATAATTTTTTGATGTAGTCAGAAAAAAAATTAAGGTTTGGCCCTTTTTTTATTACACGAAATTAAATTATTCTATTAATTTTATTTTATTTAATAGATAACCAAGAACGATGCATATGCAGTACTCCCTCCGTCTCAAAATATAAGGCGCGGTCAAACTTGGCACAGTCTCTCATCCAATACTATAATGATTGTAGCAACAAAATCATAGTTATATAAAAGTACATTTAAATATAAATCTAATGGTATTATTTTTGTTAGATAAAGTTTTATTATGAAAGATTAACTATAGGTCAAAACTTTTAAAGTTTGAATCTTGAAGTACGTACGCGCCTTATATTGTGAGACGGAGGGAGTATTGTATAATATGAAAACTGAAATTATTGCCAAAATAACATAGGTTTGCAATATGAATTACATCTCATTTGTGTTATTGGAGTTCTCTTCACTGAAAATAGCTTGCAAGTATGGTTGTCTCTATCGTACGTAGTGAACAATGATCGTGTGGTTGTTAGTTGGTAGGTGCGTGGTTATGTCTTTGCTTGGAGAA
This sequence comes from Echinochloa phyllopogon, assembly GCA_033239725.1. Lineage (NCBI taxonomy): Eukaryota > Viridiplantae > Streptophyta > Magnoliopsida > Poales > Poaceae > Echinochloa > Echinochloa phyllopogon. The sequence continues at coordinate 11,000,645 of BTCW01000015.1, read as the reverse complement.
TTACCTGTGAGATTAACACAAACTTTTGTGCTTGTATCATCCTTGAGCTTATTTATTGCTTGGACATATCTATCTTGCATGTTCACAACAATTAATCACCAAAACTAATAGAATAAAGACAACTGCACACTTAGAAATGCTAATAAAGTTGGAGCACAACTTGTTACTTGAATGACTCAAGGAGGCCAAGCTCTTGCTATTTTCAGACGTGAAATCAATCAACCTACGGATTTGCAGATAAAAATCTGTATGGTTTGGCAATAGATCAATCATGTTGGGTTCATGAAACCATGGGAAAGTTTGAAACAACAGTAATTTCACACTTGTATTATCAACATGAACTGCTGTGTCCCTGTAACACCCCAGTATGAACAACAACATTCTGAAGCATTACCACACTACAATATAACTTCTAGAAGCACTGCAAGAGAGAAAAATGGAGATGGGAGATGAAGTCCGACCAATTTCAAGGAGGAACGTCATGGTGGCCAATCCATCCGTTACTCAACTATGTGCTTTGAATATAGATAGATGGGGCGACCCTAACACTCAGACAACCTCACTTAGCAATACAGAATAAGCTTTGTAGGGGCCCTCTACTCAACCCATCTGCATTGTTAGGCTATACTCTACCAAAGAAGATCGAAGCCATAAGTCCAAGTTAGGAGTTGATGGTTCATGGATGGTGGTCATTCTCATGTTTTTTTTTGGTGAGATGTCATGATTCGGAATATAAGTTGAGCCACATAATCTTAGTGATTGACATTGTTAACTAACGGCATTATGATGCAAGCTTATATCGGCGTAGGGTTGATGATGTTGTGGCAGTTGAGCCTACAACTATTTTTCATTGTCTCAATCTTGAGCTGGCAGAAGGTCCTAAATATCATAGCTTAGTTTTTTGGAGGCTCTATTACGGTCATTAGGATGGTGACCCACGATCTTATTTGTATGAGATCCTTCCATTCTAGTTTGCTCTCATCTATCACTAGAGCTGATGAAGTGAAGTTAGTTCATATCTCGAAGTTTACATGTAGTTGTGGAGCAAGTATGGTTCATGTAGTAGATACAAGTTTGTAGCCATCGTAGAGGCTAAAACAATGAGTATAAATAGGTCATTGGATTCGATCCAAGGTTGGCTACACCAGAGGATAAGAGTGTGGAACTATTGCAGTTGCAATGGGTTGTTCCCTCATAGGTGTGTGCTCATATGGTCAAAGCATACTTGAAGGGAACTGGTTGGGTAGTACTTTTGTAATGAATCGACAAGTGATTCTTTCGTTATTTTCCCTATTGGAATGTCGTATGAGTGGTTTTGACCTCATAGTTGAAGGCATTGATATAATAAGTTTCTTGCTATGGCAAAGGTTAATCAAGAAGCATAGATGGATCAAGGTTTGCACTTGAGCGGTAAAAGCAAGGTGTCCAGATGCAATTGTAGGTGTCCCGGTCAATATATTCCTTTTTTAGCCAATGTAGAGCTTCTCATGTGTCTCCACTACTATTGAGTCCAGTACCTTGAGATTAGTAGTTTTGGAAAAGAGTGAAGGAGGTCTAATTATTTGGTGATCTTTCCAAGGAGTCAACACATCCATTTTGAATATCTCCCTAGTGCTTGGTGCGTGTAGTGTATTTTGGAGAAGTTTTGTAGTCAAGGTTGTTACAATCCAATTTTCATCTCCGCGTGGTGCTTGGCTTTTGTGACTAAGGTTTTGAAAGGTGAGTTATTATATAGAAGACGTTACCAAAGTTTGAGAGTAACATGCTTAAGATGTCCCTATCTTGTCACTAATGGAGTTTGATCAAGACCAAGAGTTTGACTACATTCATTAGAAACATTAGTGTTGAACTCTCCATCTTAATTTAGAATATCACTTTGAAGTTGCGTGTAACACCCCGCCCTCCAAAGCCGCCCTGCACAGCCCTTCCGAGGGGCGTGCACACGTACACATAGCACCATGCTTACACTTTCGTCCTCGCTTCGTGTAAAAGGGTTAACCCGAAGGTGCTATGGCTGGAAGACAAGGGCTTATAAGCTGCCTCCACCCTTGCTAAACTAGCAAGGTGGCACTAAATACGTGCATCCCGCACTCATGGGCCACTACTGGGCCATACAAACTGGGCCGGGTGTGACATACACCCCCCTCAAAGAACCCGACGTCCTCGTCGGCACAACTCACCCACACGGGCAAATATCCAGGAACGTTCCCCCTTTAGCACACGACCGTACATCCAGTGCCGGCGCCATAGTCCATGCTGTATGCCCTACCTAGGCCATACGCGCCATGCGCCCTATGCCCGCACACTGACCCGTACGCGCAACCGCGAGGGTCGGCTTTGATACCATTTGTAACACCCCACCCTCCAAAGCCGCCCCGCACAGCCCTTCTGAGGGGCGTGCACGCGTATACATAGCACCCTGCTTACACTTTTGTCCTCGCTTTGTGTAAAAGGGTTAACCCGAAGGTGCTATGGCTGGAAGACAAGGGCTTATAAGCTGCCTCCACCCTTGCTAAACTAGCAAGGTGGCACTCAACACGTGCATCCCGCACTTATGGGCCACTACCGGGCCATACAAACTGGGCCGGGTGTGACATTGCGTTGTGCACCTACCATGGGCGGAATCATCTAAGAAGGATGCATTTTTTAGGTCGATGATTGTGAGACTACATTCCATACATTAAAGGCACTATCCCTGTGGTGAGTCATGTGGCATCTTTAATGATCATCACAGTATCGACTATTTTTCTACTCAAGAGGACATAAGCAAGAGAGTAATGATGAGGCTTGAATTGATTAAGGATTATAATTTGAAGATTTAGCGTCATCGTAGCAAAGCGAAAGTTGCTGCAGATGCTCTTAATAGGACCGGTGTTCCTAAGACAGTTATGCCATTGACTATGGATTTGGACCTCATCGATATTTCCCTTTGTTATGCTGGTGGTGCCCATGGGAAGACTTAGTTGTTGATTCATTCATGCTGCGTGAGAAGGTGCATGTGGCATGATTGTCGGATCTCATGTTTTTGGGTGTTTGCAAGCATACTGAGGCAAGAAAACCCCATGAGTTTAGTATGGAGGAGGATGGCACTATTTATTTTAGAGTTGTCTTTGTGTGCCACACATAGAAGGCTGTGGTGAAGATGGAGATTTCGACGGAAGCTCATCGTACTCCATGTACGGTTCCTCCATGTGAGACTAAGATGTATGGAGACTTGAAGCAGAGCTTTTGGTGGAAGTGAATGAAGGTTGATATTGCTAAATATGTAGCATCATAGGCTATTTGTCAAAAGGTTAAGGCTAAGCATCAAAGGCTTGCTGGATTACTAAAGCCATTGGGCATCCCTATCCGGAAGTGGGAGCATATTACCATGGGTGTTGTAGTTGGGTTACCTCATTTCCCGAGATGTAAGGATGCCATATAGGTGGTGATTGATAGGCTCACAAAGGTTTCTCGTTTTATGACCATGAAGACTACAAATGCCGCTTCAAATTTGGTTCCCTTGTAGAACAAGAAGGTGTTGAGGTTGCATGGTGTGCTTCAGTCCATTGTATTTTACCATGATTCTAACTTTGTATCAAACTTTTCGAAGAGTTTATAGAGTGCTTTGGGTACTGGAGTTGTTCTTAGCACTGCTTTCCACCCACAAACAGATCATCAGTCAGAGCATACTATCCAGACCTTAGAAGACTTGTTGCGTGCTCTCTTGGAAGGGCTGTTGGGAGTATCAATTGACTCTGGTGGAGTTTGCTTATAACAATAGTTATCAGTCAAGTATTAAAAATGGCCCACATGAAGCATTATATGGCTGCAGATGTACTACCCCACTATGTTGCGGTGTTGTTGGTGAAAAATCATTGGTCCGTCTAGATTGGGTACAGGAGACTCATGATAAGGTATGTGAGATCCGTCATAACTTGTTGTGTGCACATAGCCCATAGAAAATGTATGCCGATGTTAGATGAAGGGATCTAAAAATTGACGGTTGGTGATGAGGTTCTTCTCAAGGTGTCACCGACAAAAGGGATTGTTCGTCTTGGAAACAAAGGGAAGTTGAGCCCAAGGTATATTGGACCATATTTGATTACTGCACGAGTCGGTGCATCATGATGTATCGTCTGCAGTTGCCTTAATCAATGAGTGGTGTGCACCCAGTGTTTCATATATTTATGCTGAAAAAGTATTTGAAAGATCCAGAGCAGAAGACTGAGGCTGAGCCAGGATCTGACTATGGAGAAAAGGCATTGTATGGCACCAAGTGTTTCATATATCTATGCTGACTATGAAGATTGAGGCTGAGCAGAAAAAGTATTTAGCAGGATCTGACTATGGAGTGTCACCCAGTGCGTATATTGGATTTCTCTGAGCGAGTTATGCAGAATAGGACAATCAAGTGTATAAAAGTTCTATGGACTCATCAATCATAGAGGGAAGCCACATGGGAAATGGAGTCAAAAAATGCGCAAGGAATATCCAGATCTTTTTGAGTCTGGAAAGTAATTATCCATTTCCTTTCTATACGACAGTTAGTGAATTTGGGGACGAATTCTTTTAAGAAGGGGAGAATGTGACACCCAGTATGCATAAAACAACAAAGTGCGCTTTGTATTTTGGAAGACGTAAAGTCGTTAATTAAAAATTAACTTTTTGATCTATTGCTCTCATGGCCGATCTGAGGCTACAGATGTGTAGAGCTCGTCGAGTATATTTCGTTGGACTACTCACATGTCTCTTTTGGAGTTCGGATCGCGAAGTAGCATGCAGTCGAGTTTTTTCCTTTTTTTGCGCTACAGTACTATGAGGTACAGTAGCCTCCGCCGAAAAAACCCTTGCCTCACCAAGTTTTTCCTCCCTTGCACCGCCACTGCCCCTCCTTTTGATGTACACCGAAGAAAAAAAAAGAGGGGAGAAAAGAGAAAAGAAGAGAGGGGCTATTGGGGCTCGTCATTGTCGATCGCTGCCGTTTCTCCTCGAAAATTGGTCTGACTTCATCTTCTATCTCCGTTTTTCTCTCTTGGGTGTTACAGTCCCTTGCCAGTTGCCTATAAGATTCATTGTCTCTCCACAAGTGCTGATAAAAAAACAAAATCGAGGAAAAAAAATAGGAATTGGTACCCGTCCCTGATGATGGCTGATAACATACGTCTACTCCAACAATCAACTAGGACAAAACCTCTGCAACAGATTATACTGAAAAAGATTCAAAGTAAAATATATCTCCGACACACTCCCGATCCTAGATTACTATTTTCCTGTTTGTTCTCACGGGTCCAATTTGCCATTGCCTTTCTACAAAGTTCAATCTTGCCCTATGTATTTATGGAGTAGACATTACTTTCAGACTGCAAATTACATGTAACTGAAACTACAGACCAACTAATGCCATATTAGAACGGATGCAACAAATCTTCACCCCTAAAGCAAGAGTTTGGATGATTACAGTGATTAAAGCAACCTGATCTGCCTTTCCCCCCATTGTCCAATTAAATTCAAATAGAATTCTAATCTGGAAGTATCCTCAATACCGTCTTCAAGACATTCTTGCCAAGCTGATTAGAGAGATGGAGAGGATGAACACATCAGGGAACCTATAGGTGAGAGGCCTCAGTATGCTGTAGTCCTCCTGACCTGCACACAAGACCAAGACAAATCAACTATTGATAGAAGAAAGAAGGAAATGCTTCGGAGGCATTGATGAAGCCTCCTCAATCTTACCAGCAAAAAAAAGCCTCCTCAATCTGTTGTAATTTGATCTCGCCAACCAGTACGGAGCTCGCATCGGCACATCATACTTGTCCAGGCTGCGTGGCAAGGATGATCTTGGATCTAGAGATCCTTAACCTGCTGGATCATGTTGTCATCGGGACCCTCTATTCCAGATCACAGCGGGCGACCGGCGGCCTGCGCGACCACCGCTGCGGGAGTGGGCAAACGTACGACAAGAACGGCACCGGCGCGCATGGCTGGAGCAGCGGGCCGCAGACTGAGTCATGCGTGCGCGGTCGCCGCCAGTCGTCACCGCTAACAGGCAAAATGGTGAGAGGACCGGAGAAGAGGGACGAACAGGAGAGTCGACGTCACATTCTAAAAATAAGCATTATTGTCATTGTGTACTTTCTCCTTATTTTTCCTATACAACATATACTACTTACGATATACTATTCATATCACATATGAAGTTTAGTAGTATATAATTAATCTCAACAATCGGATACTTTTATACGTCGATTTTTAAGCTAGTATGGGGCAAAAAAAAGCTCAAGAATAAAAAGACTGCACTTTTTATTGTCTTACTCAACCGACATACATGCACATGTTCATTACAACCTTATGCCCGACACCAGGTCAAGGGCAATGTACATGTACTGAGCGCAATTTCTAGCCATGGACATCACCTTCTTTGCTACAGGTGTGCGAAGCGCCGCATCGCCCGCATCCTCAAAGTCATGAAGGCACCCCTCGGGAGCCGCCGCGCTGAGATATTGTTCGACGTTATGGAGTGCATACGTAGCATTCTCTGTGCTCCTGCCGGGAGATTCAATTAGGATGAGGTCAGACAGCGCCTTCTCCTCATTGTCTATGTCTAATTCAGCATCCAGCGCGCAAGATCCCAGGGCCTGATCCCCCAGGTTAACGCCCGTTCCTCCAGCAGCTTGCAGCCGGTGAATCTCCTTGAGGAAGCTGCGGAGAAATCCGAACGCGACTGAGGTGGCTGCACTAGAAATCTTGACCTGGCTTCTGTTGAATGAACCGGCATATGGGAGGAGAGCATCGTAGCAGGCACTGGCGTTTATAGTGGCGGAACAACACGAACGGAGGAACGCCTCGGCCGTGGACGAAGGTGCAGCTGCAGCATGGGATGGGCTCGGAATAGATGTGGCTATGGTGACGGCAGTGAGTATGAGAGCAATACGGAGATGAAAGGAGACGTTTGTGGGAGCCGGCATCGCCATGAACGAGACAACACGAACAGGTTCTCGTTTAGGAAGATGATTGTACGTGATCCTCTGAAAGACCACAGTCTTGGGGTTATTTATAGCATAGGTCTCATTAATGGTTACCTTACTTTCCACATTATCAACCTGTCATGGTAGCTGACAGCTAGCTTTCCAGTCGGGCCAGTTTTAATGCCACAGCTGCCAATGCAGTGTAAGGTCTGTCAAATTTCTGTGTAATTTACAACTTAAATAGACCTGTGTAGTTAGGCTCCGTTTGGATCCATGCACCCAGCTAATTCATTAGCTGATTAGCTTGAATTAGCTGGGTGGACCAGCTAATTGGATAGTTGCTATTTATAGCTAATAAAAAGGACATTAGCTGAGAATTAGTTGGTCTAAAAAGCTAGCTAGCAATTAGCTGATGGATCCAAACAGACCCTTAAAACTAGATAGCAATTATTTGTTATACAGCCTATGTCGTCCCAAATTACAGTTAATTTTAGCTTTTTCGCTGTATATATATATATATTTTTATTATGTGTCGTGATTACATTATGTATAGATACAAAGTGTAAATGTAATTGTGGGCGGAGGGAGTAGTCTAGTCAGATGCAAAATTTTACGGTATGTGAGACGAGTTTCATCACTATAAAACTCGTTTGGCTCAGTTATCTAGTTTCTGATCTAGATAACCGTGTAGTGAAATTGTGCACTCAGACTAGCCTAAGGAAAAGGAATTAAAGGCTAACCTAATCAGTAGGGATTATTTTTTTCCGTAGCCATGATGGGTACATGCGAAACACATGCTGCCACAACGACGGCTTCCATTAGGGCGGTCCCAACTCTCCAGTAAGGATAGTTTCCATATTATTAAATATGGTGACATATAGCACTATTTGCATATGTGACACTATATTAAATAGGAGGGAGACGGAAAAGAGTAAGAAACTGGGTCTTGCACGAGACCTAGTTCTACACGAGAACCTATACACATGACCCTATCAACGTTGGGTTGGGAGATGATGATGTCTTCAGGACAGGCACATTGGTGTCGTCTAATAGATGGACTCATACAATGACACGTATCTTGAGACGATTTATCAGACAACCTATACAATAGGTTGTTGTTTTGGCTGTCTCATAGTAATACAATATCCCTTAATTTATGGAAAAATAAAGAAATACTATTAGTTGTAAGGCAACAAAACATATGCAATGGTGAAGGTGTTGTCTCATAGTCCTAAAATTTAGCACATGAGGCAGTTGTTTCGCAAAGTAATGACCTCTTTGTCTCACCTCGCTCTCTCTCCTCCACATCAGCAAAAATCCTACGTGGCATTGCCTGAGACAACCTATGAGACCGCTGACGTGTAGCAATGTACCTGTCCTCATGATGGATAAAACATAAACATGATTGGTGGAGAGGAAAGAGATGAATTTATTGAGGACCCATGCTAAGAAAATATGGGTTGGAGAATACTCCCTCCGTATCACAATTAGAAGTCATTTTAGACAAGGTTTTAGTCAAACATTGGGAATATAAATCATGAATAATTGTTAATCCGTTGAGTTTGGAAGTGTAAAAACTACATAAATATATTTGTCTTAAAAAAACTTTTTAATACATATTTTTGTAAAAATAAAAAGTCAATGTTATATTTCGGAGACCGTGTTGTTGTCCAAAACAACTTGTAAATGTGATAGGGATGGAGTATATTTTCTAGAGTAATGTCTTGCTAACATGGCACTGTAGACACTACCCATATAGACACCGTGGGTTGGGACCGCACGAAACGACGGAAGGAAAAGGGATGAATTACCGGTGTTGCGTGAAGAGTGATTTGGGTTAACTTGTTCTGGTTGTTTGGTTCAAGTGCGACGCTTATACAAGTATATACATCTGGGTTCGGGCCACTAGTATTTCGTGGGCCCGGGGCAGTTGAAATGAAATATACTAGAGCTCATTTTCAGAACATTAATAAAATAAAATAATTCTCGCGAGCGAAGGAACATTAATAAATGAAATACATCATCCGTTGAATGTACTATTCGCGAGCGAAGGAACACCTCGGCCGCGGATGACGGTACCACCGCAGCATTTGATAGCCTGGCAGTAGATGAGGATATGGCGACCGTAGTGAGTATGACAGCGACAAGGAGATGAAGGGAGAATTTTGCGGGAGGCACCATCGCCATGAAGGAGACCGACCACACCACTATAGGCGCTCACGTTCACACCGGTTGGGAACGGGCTTTAGCACCAGATTCCCAACCGATGCTAACCTTCCAATGCTAAAGGTGCCACCATTTAGCACCGGGTTAAATAACTGGTGCTAAAGGTGTACATTCGTCAAAAAATATGTGCGTTGCTGCGGGGATTCGAACTCATGACCTCTTGGCTCGTGCGTACCCACCTAACCATCTCACTTACGCAGCGCATGTGATAGGATAGAAGATGCGCTCTTTTTAAAGTAGCATGCGACGCCCCATTTAGTACCAGGTCGTATTTACCAAGCGGTGCTAAAAGGCCTTTGGCACTAGGTGGTAACACCACCCGAAGGTAAAGGTTTGCACCGGGTGGTATTACGACCCGGTGCTAAAGGTGACTTTTAGCATCGGTTATTTAACCCGATACTAAAGGGTGTCCGAGGGCACCCCAATTTCACACCCGGCGCTAATGTTCTATTAGCACCGGATCTTGAGTGCATCGAGGCATATGAGAGGGACGGATGTGAAGATCTCTGGTAGTGCCATACGAACAAGTTTCTGTTCAGCCAGATGATTTTGCTATGACTGTCACGACTACAAAATCCCTTATCAGTACCGGTCAGGGAACCCCAGTTAGTACCGGTTCCCTGACCGGTACATGCTCGCCGGCACATTAGTGGCGGCCATTTAGTACCGGTCGAGCGAACCGGTACTAAATTATAATTTTAGTGCCGGCTAGTAACCCCAGACGGTACTAAACTGTACCGGTTGGTAGACTGCGCTTACCAGCCGGCACTAACCAGATAGTCTAGTATCATCATATACTACATGTACATACTTTTCATTGGGTCATACACATCTTCTAACATGAGATACACAGGTGAAGGTAGCTACATGCGCATGTAGAAAGGAATTTTCCTATATATATATATATATTATATCTGTATGCGTATGCGGCTGATATTACGTTATATGATATATAATATATTACTTTATAATATGTATATACATCATCGGTCACATATAATACTTCAAAATCAAGTATTATATTTGAATTGTTACAAGTACTTCATAATAATCGAGATATTACAAATCAAGTGTCCTCATCAAATAACCCCCTACTAGGATCTAGTTGTGCCACGCTTACATTAAAATCGGCATGAACTTTCCCTTTGGGATTTATGATTTCATAGAGCAGGAATCCCATAGTTGTTCTTGAATTGCCCTGACTTGTTACGATTGGATGAGATCCTCTTTCATGCACCATTTCTGTAAATTTCAATGAAATCAAAACTTTAGCAGAATGAAAAAAATAATGACTTAATAAAAAAAGAATGAGCAGAACCGATATTTGCTTCCGTACCTTGAATGCTTCTGACGTCATTTGCCCCCATGGACTGACAAAATTATCGATGAACTCGCACACATTGTAACCACATAGGTTTGTTCCTTGCGCCTGTCTCATGCACTATATATATATGTAGCAAAAATTATTAAAAAATATTAGGAATTACTAAAAAATAGTAGAAATGACTATAAATTTTCTTAGAATAGTAGGGTCTATTATAAAATAGAATAAATTACTATAAAATTATAGAAAATAGTACGAAACACTAGAAAATGACACTAGATCGAAGTGGGGATTATAGTCTTACGGGACATTAGTATTAATATGAAGATCGTCATCATTATCGGTTACTCCTATGTGTTTTTTCAGGAAGCGAGCCCATGCTTTCTTAAGCAGGTCTGTGATGTCTTGGTAATCTGATATTGGTTTCCTCAAGGAGTCAAACACAGTGACCTGGACTCGATCAACCTCGATAGAAAGCAGTATCCAATGGAATTTGTACGTACATATACACAGAGAGGCAATGTTGATTATATTTTGTATTTATTATTAACTTGAAATGATTAAAAAATTTGAAGAACTCACTTATAGTTATACGGCAAAAGAATGAGTGGACATGTATTCTGCCGGTCCAAGGCATTGAATAGGAGTGTAGTAGTTTCTTTTGCTCCATCCTTTATGGTCGTCTCGTGTACAACATTGGGGGTCGATGAAGTCAATGTTGTAATATCCCTTTTTCCTACACTATTGGACCTTCATCCTACGAGCCATAAATCTAAAGACATCGTGAGACAACACACTAGTATATGTAGTGGATATTAAATAAGAAAACACTGAGGCAGGAGGCACTTACATAACCCGTACACTGATGAGAGACTTGTCAAGGGCATCTTGATGGAATAAGTCATAAAGTGCATGAAACTCGATCCAAATATCATCTAGCCCTCGCTTCAGATGGTCATCTGTAATCCGAGCTGCGAGCATGGTCTGGCCCGACCACAATTTCTCTAGGTACCATGTATGCAACTCGTGCATTCTCGTTGGTAGGAACCTCACCAACTCTTCCCAAATAAGCGGTTCACCCAACACGAACTTTTTCCTACCCCGGGTTTCTAGTAAGTTCGGCTCAAACTCCCCTCGCAGTTGACCTTTTGTAAGGTTCGTATCCGCTATCATCTAGGCCATGGTGGCATTATTTTCTTGCGCTGCATGTACCACCAACGGCTGGACTGTTTGGTTGGACTGCTCTCCGAGCCGCGGAATGGATTTTGTTGATTTACTACTACTACTGATCCGGATATCGGTGTTGCTGTAAAACATTCTGATTGACTGGTCGTAGTCCGATTCCCGCTCTTTCACCACTGGTTTCATCATTTTCCTAAAGAATGCCACTTTAGCTAGATCTATTGGTTTTGGCGGATCAGGCTTTTTCGGATGAAAGTGGTCATGGACATGTTGAGCCATGCAGGCATCTAATTCTTCCGGGGTCAGATCACATACACGCTTCGGAGGTGGTGGCTTTTCTTTCTTCTTCCTCTGCTGCTTCGGAGCTGGAGGTGGCGGGGCCGATCGTGTCTTTGTTGACTTCCTTTGATTCTTAGGAGGTGGCATTGGATCCCGTGCTGGAGGTGGCATTGGGTCCCGTGCTGGAGGTGATACATGTGGGTCAGGCCAACTCTCACAAGCTGACGGTTATTCTGGCGTTGTGGCTGCTTGCTGTTTCAATCTGATGTACTATTTCGGCCAACAGATCCATTGGTGGACTACTTGTAGTAGTTCTGTTTCACCGTCACCTCCAGGGATCTCAAGGTCCAGATCTTCCCATCCATCCTCCACTCGGTCAACGAAGACCTTAGCGTATCCCTCGGGAATCGGCACGCAATGAATTGTCGCGCCGTCGTCCGGAGCCTCAACGTATCCCTCCACAGATAATTTTAGCTTCTTTCCGCGCAGATCCAGAAGGTCACAATTGGTCATTTCAGTGATGTCGTCCACGGGGTGTCATTGGGCTTCATTCCCTGCTTGGCTCTCTCCGACACTACTACGACGATGAGAGGTAGGGCTGACATCAAAATTAGCAGTCGGTTGTTCTTGGCGTTGGCTAAGCACTCTATCATGTCTATCCCCTCTGGCTTCAACCATCGCTAGCCTTTCTTCCAAGGCACGAAACTTCTCTTCCATTACTTCCTTGCTTCTGCATCGGCTTCTGTATGTGTCGAGATCTCCAGTGAAGCTGTGGTTCCATGGGACTACGCCCATGCCTCGGGTCTACCTAGTGTGTTATGGGTTGCCAAGAGCATAGGTCAGCTCGCCTTTCACTCTGTTAGGCTTGAAAGTTCCTTCTTGTGCAAACCTCATTGCATCTTCGAGCCTGTCAGTCGCTTCCCTGATTGCGTCGCTAGTCACGAACGACCCACCTTCCATGTTAAGTGTTCCTCCATGGGCATAGAAGTACCACTTTGCTCTCTATGGCCAATTCAGAGTCTGCGGTACAATTCCCCTAGCAATCAGGTCTGCTTCCATCTTTTCCCATTTTGGAATCGCCACTGCATAGCCTACTGGCCCAAGATGGTGAAACTGCGTCTTTTTGCCCGCATTGATTTTGTTCTGATTAGATCGGAACTTATAAGCGTCGTCTGACAACTTGTACGCTACGAAATCACTCCAGAATTGGCGCTGGTTTTTGAATTTCTTGTCAAAGTCTGGTGTGAGGCCCTTGTTGACATATTCATTTGTCAGCTTCTTGAATGATTGAAACTGAATGGCCATCTTCTCGAACACCCATTCCTTGACTTTTGGTTCCGTGCCTTCAGGGAATACAAAGTGTAGCAGAACTTCTTTCCATAACAACTCTTTCTCACTATCAGGAATAATATCTACTGGATTATCATCAGTTTTTTTATTTTTCTTCCATAGCTTGTAGCTTATGGGGATCCTTTGCCTAACAAGATAACCACATTGATTTACAAAAGTTGTCTTAACCGCTTTAGGCCTCGGTTCGTCATCTTCGGCCACTTCACCGACAATGGTGGTTCCATCCATCTTCCTCTTGTGGCCTCTTTTCCGTTTTGGTCTCCTCGATTCAGATGACTAACAAATTATATATCAGTGCATGCTATCGATAATTTTATATAATTCAAATGATATATACATGAAAGAAATTCTTATACCTCGGGTGCATCCTCTTCCTCGGGTGCATCATCTTCCTCTAGTGCAGCCTCTTCCTCAGGTGCCTCTTCCTCAACATGCAAGTTTAGATACGGGGTTCCATCATCAGGTGCATCAAGCACATCATCATAACCACGGATTATTGCGGCCATAAGTAGCTCATCATCGGGATTCGAAGGAGAATTATTCATAGCTTCTGTCCTTACACTACACAACGTTAATAAACAAATATATAAGCAAATACAAATATCATCAATATTCTAGTAACTCTACTATTTCTAGGATTTTCTAGTAAATTCTACTATTTTCTAGGATTTTCTAGTAATTTTTTAGAATTTTCTAAAATTTTCTAGTAATATCAACTATTTTCTAGTAATTTCTAAGATTTTCTAGTGTTTTAAAATAAGAAAAATAAATATATCATCAATTTCCTAGTCATTTTAGTCATTTTCTAGCAATTTCTAGAGATTTTCTAATATTTTCTAGTAAAAACATGCTTTCTAATAAGAAAAATATATATATCAATTTAGTCATTTTCTAATAAACAAAAAATATATATATCATCAATTTTCTAGATATTTTAGTCATTTTCTAGCAATTTCTAGTCATTTTCTAATATTTTCTTGTAAAAAATGCTTTCTAATAAGCAAAAAATATATATCAATTTAGTCATTTTCTAATAAACAAAATATATATATATATCATCTTTTTTTTAGTCATTTTAATCATTTTCTAGCAATTTCTAGTCATTTTCTAATATTTTCTAGTAAAAAAAACTTTCTAATAAGCAAATGACTAGAAAATTTTCTAATAAGCAAAATATATATATATATATATCATCAATTTTCTATTCATTTTCTAGTCACTTTTGAGTCATTGTAGTCATTTTCTAATATTTTTCATTAAACAAATGTTGACGTGAGCACAACAATGTGCTGACGTCAGCCAGGGCGACGAGCAGAAAACGCGGGCGGGCGATGGCAGGCAGGCACGTGGATCAGTTTCAACAATGGGCGGCTGCCATCGATGGGAGGGACCGGGACGACAATGGGCGGCGGCCGGGGAAGGGCGCGCGCGCGGGGAGGACCGAGGCTCGGCCGCCGGGGAAGGGAGATTGCGGAGGAGGCCGGCAGGCGGCGACGGGCGCGTGGAGAGGAGCCCGGCGGGCGGCGACGGGGAGGCGCCGGGCGACGATCGGTGGCGGTGCCGGCGAAGGGGGTGCCCGCGGCAAGGGGGCGCGAGGACAGGCGAAGGGGGCGCGACGACGGGCGAAGGCGGCAAGGTCGAAGACGGGCGGCGCGCGGGGAGGAGGCGTGGCGACGACGGGCGGCACACGGCGACGACGGGCGGCGCGCGGCGGCGACGGGCGGCCATGGGCGAGAGCGGGGGCGGCGACGTGCGTGTAGATCGAATAGTTGGGGAAGAAGAGGGGGCGCGCCTTATATAGGGTGGTCGGTTTAGTACCAGCTGGTGTTACCAGCTGGTACTAACGTGCCACCACTGTACCACTGGTGTGCACTTTAGTACTGGGCTGTTTTGTGGCCCGGTACTAAATGGCCCGCCAAATTTTTGGCTCCTACCCAAATGCATTTTCTTTTTCTTGTTTGGATTCTCTTTCTTTTCTACAATTGGTTAATAAATTAAAACATGTTGGGAAAATTACAACCTAAATGTTTTTATTATATTATTAATTAAACTAAATTATATAATATAGTACTATTGCTATTTTCTCTATACAATTTTGTATTAGTGTGTTTATGTTTCTATTAATTCACAATAAATTGAAAAAAATACTATTTCATTCATGCAAAAATATACATAAATGTTATCCTTAGGAACATAAACTATGTTTTAGTCAAATCATATATTACTTTCTTAATTTTGTCTAATTTAGCGTTTCAATGATTCTATTAACGTCCAAATTAATGAAGTACTTATATTTTTAACATGCAATATGATAATATTGTATTTTGATGCAGTTAATTCATGATATCTTATCTAAATTGCACAAACAGTACCATTAATTCAGAGAAATACGACAGAATGCACTATATTACAACACTTGACGTAAAATACAACATATAATAGCCATTATTTAACGTCAAATACACCATAATGGTTCTAGAAACTACTCATTATTTAATGTGACATTGATAACCTTCCTTCTCACAAAAGTGTCGTGGTCATGATCGCGGCGTAATTAAGGTGTGTCTTCTTTTGATAATAAGATGTTGGGGTCAACATCAACTGAGAATGGAGAAAGATCATCAATCTGATCATAATCTTCTGACTTGTCTGTAATGTCCTCAACTCCAACAATTTTTCTTTTTCCTGGGAAGACAATATGGCGTTTAGGCTCATCATCTGACTTGTTTTTCAACTCATTTTTCTTTTTCCTTGACTTGCTTGACATGTCCTTCACATAGAACACTTGTGCCACATCCTTGGCTAGGATGAATGTTTCATCTCTATATCCAATATTTTGGAGGTCCACTATTGTCATCCCAAACTGATCTTTTGTTACACCTTCAAAATTGTTGACCCATTGACAACGAAACAGAGGGACGATAATGGCTCCATAGTCAAGCTCCAGATCTCCTCTATGACACAATAATAGCTGTCCTTTTTTCCATTGCTGTCTAGTGCATCTATACGAACACCGCTGTTTTGGTTAGTGCTTTTTTTTTGTCTTGGGCTCTTGTATAAAATGTATATCCATTGATTTCATAGCCTTGGTATTGCTGGACCGTGATCGATGGTCCCCTAGCCAGCCATTGAAGTTGTTCATCAATAGTGTTGTTGCCCAAGAATCTTCGTCTGAGCCAACTGGCAAAGGTATCCATGTGCTCGAGTGCAATCCATGTCTCAGACTTCCTCAGGTTTTCACACCGCAAAATATTTTAGTGCTCTTCCTTGTATGGAGCCACCAAAGATGAATTCTGTAGAACAGGGAAGTTTGCTTTGCGGATTTCACTATAATGGATGTTGACATTAGATTTCTTTCCTAGTGTGCCCTTTCCCTTCAGTCGCTCCTCATGGCGTGACGCAAGAAGTACAATCGGACTAAGATCCTCAATAAAGTCAATGCAAAACTCAATGGGACCTCCTCTGTTCCATAGACCTTAGCGATGCATCCTTTTGGCCAAGAACGATTTTGAACATATTTCTTCAGGACCGCCATGAACCTCTCAAAAGGGAACATATTGTGTAAGAAAACCGGTCCAAGAATAGTTATCTCTTTGACAATATGAATTAGAAGATGTGTCATAATGTTAAAAAAGGAAGGTGGGAAGACCATCTCAAAGCTGACAAGACATTGGACAATCTCCTTCTGTAGCTTTATTAGCTTCCTCGGATGAATTGTCTTTTGTGAGATTTCATTCATGAATGCACAAAGCTTAACAATTGCCAATCTTACATTTTCTGGTAATATACCCCTTAGTGCTACCGGAAGTAACTGTGTCATCAGGACGTGGCAATCATGGGACTTCAAGTTTGTGAATTTCTTCTCTTTCATGTTTATTATGTTCTGTATATTAGAGGAATACCCTGCGGGGACCTTAATATTGTTCAAACAATCAAACATGCTTTGCTTCTCCTCTTTGCTGAGTGTGTAGCTCGCATGACGTAAATAGTGTTGTCCTTTGTCTATTTTTTTGGGATGTAGGTCATTTCGCTCTGCCAATAGTTGCAGGTAATGTCTTGCTTCAATTGTATCTTTTGTCAGCCCATATACTCCAAGGAAGCCTAGTAGGTTCACACAAATAATAGTATGTATAGAATCTAACATATAGTAACTTACGTATTCCGATTCATAAGGAGGGGAAATCTTTTTTGGACTTGTGTGACGTCTGGTCCATTGAGCCCAAGAGCCTTCAACTTCAAGAAATTATAGTCTAGGATAACATGCCCCGTATGAATTTCCATCTGTTCAAGTGCCTTCCTCACGGCATCGCGTGCAGCAACATATTCTTGCTGGTACGGGCCTGATTGGACGTGGAAAATAACTGTATCACCAGGAATTCGGTCGCGCATGGCATGTTCTTGGAGTGCAATAGAAACCACATAACTCCCATTGTATAAGCCGTTGTTCTGTCTCACCACCAAAGGACGGGAGCCACGGATATGGTACACTATATCTTTGAACCATTGCATTGCATCAATAGCCTGTTTTACATATAAATTATGAATATATAATCATTATGACATAATAAATATATGATTGTAGTATTACAAGTATTAAAAATAGGATATCGTACCTGATTCTGAGGGTTGTTAGCCTCGATAGGAATGAAGTTGAGGTAGTCGAATACCGGCCTAGGACGGTGTGGTAGCGGTGGTGGGGGAAGGTCCGACAATACATTGTGCGTGGAGTGTCCACCATGACTATCTCTCTGGCGTTGTCTCGGCATTATTTTCCTAATAAATTATGGAAATTGCAATATTTTTCGTATCAACTATACCATTACTATCTAAACAATGGTTAACTCCAAAATACATATCATGCGGGACTCCAAAAAAATCTCTTGGCTCTCATGTGTCATAAGAATGTTGATACGACAAGGACAACAAGTAACCATCTGATCCAAGCGATTGATGTTCATGATCAGATGGTTACTGTTGTCACTGTACTATCGATATACTTGGTACCGTTTGGACTCATCAGGAAACTTGGCCACATCATTCCTTCATGACAGGGGTGTCCTAGAGACGGATGAACGTGCTGGTGTCATGCCAAGTCTAGACTTTGCACATAACTTGGACTTCGGCATGACACCGGTCCGGACTTCGGCATGACACCTCACCATCATATATGTACAGCTGGCTCTCCCACTTACAATCCTACATGATTAATCAAGTGTTTCCTATTAATTAATGTATAAATAAAAAATATGATCCATAATACGAAGATCAAAGTTTTTCGTGTTTTATAATCAATAGTATGAATGTCAAAATTTTTCTAGTGATCTCTATTATGATCCCTAAATTAATGTCTAAATAACGAAAACTTGCACATTATTCTCCCAACCCTAAAAAACTAGAAAAAATCTATAAGTATGATGCATGAAAGAAGAACAAACTGAATGAAACAGAATGAAAGAGAAGAGGATGAAGTTGCTAATTACCTTTGGCGTATTTAGATGAGCGAAAATGGGCAGCACTCCCTCTAACCCGCCATTCACGAAGAGGAGAGCTGGAGGAAATGTGATGTGTGTGTTCTTGAGCTCTCGGGGAGGAAAAGGTACGATGGATTTATAGTCGGTAAACACATTTAGTACTGGTAACCACATTTGCGACTCGCCATACGACTACTTCGAGTACTCATCCCGACTATGACTAGTTAAAACTAGTCAAGATCGGCCGCATCGACTTGTCGTACGACTATTTCGACTACTCGTCTCGACTACTTCGACTACGACTAGTTAAAACTAGTCGAGATCGGCTGCATCGACTCGTTGTACGATATCTTTGACTACTCGTCTCGACTACTCAGCTAGTCGAGAACGGCTACCGCACCATCAAGAACTAGCCAGGGATTAATCCCGACTAGTCGGCTTCGTCGGCAACGGCTGCATCGACTCGGCATACGACTACTGCGACTAGTCATCTCGACTAGTTTATCTAGTCGAGATCGGCTACATCGACTCATTGTACAACTACTTCGACTACTCGTCTCGACTACTTCGACTACGGCTAGTTAAAACTAGTCGAGATCGGCTGCATCGACTCGTCGTACGACTACTTCGACTACTCGTCTCGACTACTTCGACTACGGCTAGTTAAAACTAGACGAGATCGGCTGCATCGACTCGAAGCTCGTACGACTACTTCGATTACGACTAGTTAAAACTAGTCGAGATCGGCAACACCAACTCATCGTCGACTACTTCAACTACTCGAGTACAACTACATCGACGCTCGGCAACGCCAACTCGTCGTCGACTACTTCAACTACTCGAGTACAACTACATCAACGCTCGGCAACGCCAACTCGCCATTGATTACTTCGACTGCTCGAGTGCAACTATATCGACGCTCGACAAATGTCAACTCACCGACGATTACCTCGAATACTCGTCTCAACTAGTTAAAAAGTAGTCGAGATCGGCTGCCGCATCTTCAACAACTAGTCGAGACCGATCTCGACTAGTCGACTTCAACGACAGCCGTCGCGGCTCCATCGCCGACCGCCACGGTTTTCGTCAACGATCGTCCGTTAATAAAGCAAAGTCTTATTTAATAATTATTTTCTTTATAATAATTTAATCAGCTTGTTTAAAAACATGCTTGGCCATGAGTCGAGTACTCTAACAGAGTACATCCCTCAACAAACAATAATTCACGAGGGCTACACCCTCCCATAGCCTCTCGCCGACGGGTTACAAACCCTTGCGCGGTCTCTCCTACAGGAAAAAGTCCTAACCGACTACTTTATTATTTCTTTGCACTCTTAATGACCAAACCGCTCAGTAGCATGCACCTTAATTCGTGAAACTTCGGTTCCTTCGTAACATCTATGCACCTTGAAAGGACTAGTTAATCGAGACCAAGTGTTTAAACATAACATGGCTACTACTCGAGTGGTTACGAGTCTAACAAGAGCAATGAGCTTAAACAGTTTAAACATGCATTACCACATGCTTTATATGCTATTATAATAATTTTATCAGCTTATTTAAAAAATATGCTTTACACGCATTACCACATGCAACACGTTTAAACATGCATTACAAATGTTATTATTTACTTTTCCTAGATCAGATACTACTCATCCTATATATTTAAATTGCAGGGTTACCAGTTGAAAATTCATAACACGACCACAGAGCCACTTGAGACCTTTTACTAGCCGGTGCTCACATGTTGAGTACTTCTACTAGTCGGTGCTCACATGTTGAGTACTTCAACCAGTCGCTTGAAACTTGGGGGTTGCATAGTACAAGCCAAGACATGAAGACAAGTACTGGAGCTAGTCAGTACTCAAACGGGCGGCCTTATAATGCCAGCCGAGTACTTTAAACTAGTCGGTGCTTGCATATTACAACAACTCGAAGACTATGTTCTTGACCCTTGGACCGAATGTAAACAACTCGAAGCTCAAGGGCCATACCCAATGGGTGCACCTACTCGGTGCACACCATTGAACTAATCAAGATGAAGATAGAAGACTGCTTCTGAACCTTTGATTACTTAGAAAGTAGTCGGAGGCTCGGGGCTACACCCATTGGGCGCATCTAAAGATGCACTCCAATAAAAACTACTCGTTAGAGAAGGCTTGAGCGTCTTGGACTTAGCTCCAACTACTCGAAGATGTTAAAGCAGATTCAAGACTTGAAGCAAAGGTGCAAGATGCTCGGGGGCTTGTTGGATATACATCCCCGGGTACCCACAAGATAGAAGACTGAGTCCTAGTAGAACTACTCAGACAACTCCTATTCCGAGTAGAACTACTCGTGTATTCCTACTAGGACTCCCACATTGTAACCGACTAGGATAATTGCCATGTAACCTTACCCCCTGGGATATATAAAGGAGGGCAGGGGTCCCTAGCTCGGTAGGCCTAATGGCAGAGGCCTAAAGGCAGAAGCCTACGGGCAAGACCATACAGATCATACAACTCAATCACACGTAAAATACAATCAAGCACACAAGACGTAGGATATTACACTACTCATGGCCCGAACCTGTCTAAATATTTGTGTTGTTCGTGTACTGTCGTTCCTAGAACTCGGCGAGACCCACAAATCTACAATCTGGAATACCCCAGGCAGACGTGCTCGACATAAATCATCGACACTTTGTCGGATATACATCCCCGGGTACCCTCAAGATAGAAGACCGAGTCCTAGTAGAACTACTCGGAGAACTCCTATTCCAAGTAGAACTACTCGTGTATTCCTACTAGGACTCCCATATTGTAACTGACCAGGATACTTGCCATGTAACCTTGCCCCCTGGGATATATAAAGGAGGGCAGGGGTCCCTAGCTCGGTAGGCCTAAAGGCAGAGGCCTAAAGGCAGAAGCCTACAGGCAAGACCATACAGATCATACAACTCAATCACACGTATAATACAATCAAGCATACAGGACGTAGGGTATTACGCTACTCGCGGTCCGAACCTGTCTAAATCTTTGTGTTGTTCATGTACTGTCGGTCCTAGAACTCGGCGAGACCCACAAATCTACTCTCTGGGATACCCCCAGGCAGACGTGCTCGATATAAATCGTCGACACTTGGCGCCCACCATGGGGCCTACTCGCCGAAGCTCAACATTAGGCGCGATGGGATCCAACTTCAACATCAACGCCAGGATCAATGGGAGAGCTTGATGGACCTATCATCATCAAAACCAATCTACTCTGCGATCATCGAGTCGCCGAGTTCCAATTCAAACAAGTCACCGCGTTCCATCGAAGCGGAATCAAATTACGGTTCCGAGAGCCTTGTCTGCGTATCGGAGGAATTCATGAGTCAGATTTTGAGAGCGTACAAGGCACCTGACGTACGGTCCAGCAATCTGCGTCAGGAAAAGTCACACGGGAGGCAAGGCACTGCGCGTGACTTGCGTTCAAATTGGAGTTCGAGACAGAATCAAATTGCAAGCAGGCCGACAGCTGCATGCAGCAAGCTTTTAAAAAAGAAACAGATCTGCATAGGCATCGGGAAGAGTGGAGCAGAGTACTCTGTGAAAAGCAATTAAGTTGAATTTTGCTATACGCACAAGAAGGACTACTCAAAGGCTTCAAGATCTTCGCTTACGCACACGAGAAGATGTACGCGAGTACAACTACATCGACGCTCAGCAACGCCAACTCGTTGTCGACTACTTCAACTACTCGAGTACAACTACATCGACACTCGACAACGCCAATTCATCGTCGACTACTCCACCTACTCAAGTGCAACTTCATCGACTCGCCGTACGACTACTTCGACTACTCGTGTCGACTAGTTAACTAGTCGAGATCGGCTGCATCGACTCGCGCACGACGACTACTTCGACTACTCAACTAGTCAAGAATGGCTACCGCGCCATCAACAACTAGTCGGAACCAACTCCGACTAGTCGGCCTCATCGACAACGACTTCAGCGAGTACGACTACATCGACGTCCGGCTGCATCGACTTGTCGTACGACTACTTCGACTATTCGACTATAAATTAGTCGAGATCGGCTACCCCGCCATCAACAACTAGTCAGATCCGACTCCGACTAGTCGACATCAACGACAACCTTCGCGGCTCCATCACCGACCGCCACGGTTTCGTCGACGATCGTCCGTGAATAAAGCTAAGTCTTATTTAATAATTATTTTCTTTATAATAATTTAGTCAGCTTGTTTAAAAACATGCTTGGCCATGAGCCGAGTACTCTAACAGAGTACATCCCTCAACAAACAATAATTCTCGAGGGCTACACCCTCGCATAGCCTCTCGCCGACGGGTTACAATCCCTCGCGCGACCTCTCGTACAGGAGAAAAGTCCTAACCGACTATTTTATTATTTCTCTGCCCTCTTAATGACCAATGCCGCTCGATAGCGTCCACCTTAATCCGTAAAACTTCGGTAATTCGCAACACCTATGCACCTTAAAGGACTGGTTAAGCGGGACCAAGTGTTTAAACGTAACAGGGCTACTACTCGAGTGGTTACGAGTCTAACAAGAGTAATGAGCAATAAGTTTAAAACATGCATTACAAATGCTATTATTATCCTTCGTGGATATTTTTTGATCGGATACTACTCATCCTATGTGTTTAAATTGCAGGGTTACCAGTTGGATATTCATAACACGACCACGGAGCCACTTGAGTACTTTTACTAGTTGGTGCTCGCATGCTGAGTACTTCAACTAGTCGCTTGAAGCTCGGGGGCTACACAGTACAAGCCAAGACATGAAGACAAGTACTGGAGCTAGTCAGTACTCAAATGGCGCGGCCTGACAATGCTAGCCGAGTACTTTAAACTAGTCGGTGCTTGCATGTTACAACAACTCAAAAACTATGTTCTTGACCCTTGGACCGAATGTGAACCATTAGCTTCAAGGCTCGGGGGCTACACTTAAGGGGAACACATTTTTTGTGCCTATTGTTGATCCATTCAAGATCTTCGACTAGTTTTAACAGAACTACTCGAAGCTCGGGGGCTACACCCAATGGGTGCACCTACTCGGTGCACGCCATTGAACTACTCGAGATGAAGATAGAAGACTGCTTTTGAACCTTTGATTACTTAAAAAGTAGTCGGAGGCTCGGGGGCTACACATATTGGGTGCATCTAAAGATGCACTCCAATAAAAACTACTCGTTAGAGAAGGCTTGAGCGTCTTGGACTTAGCTCCAACTACTCGAAGATGTTAAAGCAGATTCAGGACTTGAAGCAAAGGTGCAAGATGCTTGGGGGCTTGTCGGATATACATCCCCGGGTACCCTCAAGATAGAAGATCGAGTCCTAGTAGAACTACTCGGAGAACTCCTATTCCAAGTAGAACTACTCGTATATTCCTACTAGGACTCCCATATTGTAACCGACTAGGATACTTACCATGTAACCTTGCCCCGGGATATATAAAGGAGGGCAGGGGTCCGTAGCTCGGTAGAACCTAAAGGCAGAGGCCTAAAGGCAGAAGCCTACAGGCAAGACCATACAGATCATACAACTCAATCACACGTACAATACAATCAAGCACACAGGACGTAGGATATTATGCTACTCGCGGCCCGAACCTATCTAAATCTTTATGTTGTTCGTGTACTGTCGTTCCTAGAACTCGGCGAGACCCACAAATCTACTCTCTGGGATACCCCAGGCAGACGTGCTCGACATAAATCGTCGACAGAGAGCCTAGCCGGTACTAGTTTTAGAAGCTTAGTATTGGCTAGGGATACCAGCCGGTAATAAATTTCCCGGTGGCAGTTTAGTACCGGCTCGAGGTACAAGCCGGTACTAAACTGCCAACTAAACTGTTGGCGGCGTCGGTGCCGTGTCGGTGCGGGGCAGTTTAGTACCGGTTGGTGGTTCCAGCCGGTACTAAACTGCCCCCGGGGGCACTGTGCTGTAGAACCGGTACTAACCGTTTGGTTAGTACCGGTTCTGAAACGGCCGGTACTAATTGACAACGACCTATGTGTGTTTTTATAGCAGTGTGTGATCCTCCCAAAGAGCACAGTCTGGGGTTGTATATAGAACATGTCTCGTTAATGTTTGCCTTAATTTCCAGATTGAAATTCTGACAATGACAGCTAGCTTTGCTGCCTGGCCAGTTTTATTTCTTCTGCTGTCACTGGAAGCAGCGTATCAAATTCGGATTGACACAAGTGTATCAGTGCTGTCAAATTTCTGGATCTGTGTAGACATTAGTGGACGAACACCATTCTGCTTTTCTAACACATGGAGAAATATGGTAGTATTTTTTTTGAACAAACGGTCACAAGACTTGCGCCGTTTCTATTAATATAGAAGAGAACTACAAATAGCCGCGGATCGTAACATGTTCGGGCCTCTGTACAACAATATACAATTAAACAAATACTGATCTATGCACCCCTGATCAGCCCACCTAGGTGGAACGCGCCCGTATGGCCCAAGTTCTTGTCTCCTCTCTGATCTTTGATGTTAGTGTCGCCACCGTAGCTGCCTTGCACTCGAAGATTCTTGCATTAGGCTCTAGCCAAATCTCCCATGCCACCAATAGAATCAACGAGCGGAACCCTTTCTATGGTATCCAATGTGTTAGGGTCAGGGAAGACCATTAATCCCTCACCGTTTCCGCGTTGGCCCACGCCATGGGCGCTACTTGCTCATAAGAAATCCAGGAAGCAATTTCATTCCATATCCACTTCGAGTATCTACATCCCGCCAATAGGTGGCAGGCCGTTTCCGGCTCTCGCTGGCAAAGAGGGCATAGCCGACCATTCGGCCAACCTCTAGCTTGCAGTCTATCTGCCGTCCAGACACGGTTACGTATGATCAGCCACGCAAATGTTTTACACTTGGGCAGGGCCCGAGGCTTCGAGATGATCGCGCGGCAGTCTACGGACGTGGCCCTGGATATTGTGCGCTATAGGCCGAGGCTGCCGAGTATGCTCCATGAGCAGTAAGCTTCCATGTGATTCGGTCTTCTTGGCTGTCCGTGAGGGTGAGCCATTAAGTTATGCACCAAACATCAATGAACTGTTGCAGGTGTGAGATTGTGAATGTGGCCTGGAGGTTTATGTCACGGACCCAGGTGTTTGCCTGGATGGCATCTCGCAAACTCCTGTTCTTCTTCTTAGATATGGCGAAGATGTCTGGTGCAATGTCCCTGAGTCTTCGCCCCTGCGCCCAAGCAGATTGCCAGAAGGAGGTCCGCGCGCCGTCGCCTATGTGAATGGTGGTACAGGCAACAAACAGCAGCTTATCAATTTTGTCGCAGGGGGTGCCCAGTCCCACCCACTGTCTGTCCGGCTCAACTTGCTCTTGCCATAACCAGCGCAGCCGGAGCGTCCTTGCGAACTTGTTTAAATCAAGTACTCCTAATTCTCACAGACCTTTTGTCCTGTTCACCGTCGGTCAGTTGACTTTGCACTTGCCCCCGTCAGAGTTTGGTCTCCCGCCCATAGAAATCTTTTTCTGATTTTGCCCAGTTCCTCCAGGACTTCCTTCGGCGCCTTGATCACTGTGAGAAGGTAAACTTGCATTGAAGAGAGCACTGCTTTAACCAGCGTGATCCGGCCGGCTTGTGTAAGATTATGACCCCACCAACCCTTTAGTCTGCTCGTCGCTTTATCTAGCAATGGCTGAAAGTCCACCCTCTAGATACCTAGTTGGGAAGCTGGCATGCTGGGCGGGGGAAGGCCGTCATGATATCCTCTAGATCCAGATCGCCACAAGCGATGGGTATAATAGACGATTTTTGCAGATTGGAGCGTAGCCCGGTAACCATTCCGAAGGTGGTTAGCAAGGCTGCCAGGTGCGTGACCTCCGTGATATCACGCTTTATGAACAGGACCGCATCGTTGGCATAGAGTGAGGTGCACAGCCTCCTGCACCCCCGCAACACCTCACTGAGGAGCCCGGCATCTGTGGCGAGCTGTAGGAGTCTTTGGAGTGGGTAGATGGCCAGGATAAATAAGAGGGGCGAGAGCGGGGGCAAGAGCGGGTCGCCTTGCCGTAATTCTCTCACGTGGGCGATCGGGTCGCCTGGGATGCCGTCGAGGAGAACCTGTGACGATGAGGTCGACAACAAGGCCATGATCCATCCCCTCCAACGTTGCGGGAAGCCGAGGTGCTGCAGCAGGGATAGCAAGTAGTCCCACCGCACTGAATCAAATGCCTTGGAAATGTCGAGCTTGATGAGCAGCATCGATCTTTTGTTTCCGTGAAAACGGTGCACCATGTTACGAACGTACACGAAATTGTCATGGATGCTTCTGCCCTTAATGAAGGTGCTTTGACTTTTGGAGATGATGTCACGCATTGCAGGTGCCAATGGTAGCGCCAATAACTTGGCCAGGAGCTTCGCTACGCAGTGGATGAGGCTGATAGGCCGGTCGTTGGAAATAGTTTCAGCATTTTCCTTTTTCGGCAGTAGGATGATATTTGCAGTGTTCAGGAGATCGAAGTTGGTACTTCGCATGCTGTATATTCAGTGGATGGTGCTCATGAGCTCGCCTTTGATAATAGGCCAGCATGTGCCGAGAAATAACCCGGTGTATCCATCAGGCCCTGGCGCCTTATCCATGGGCGTTTGCGAGATCGCTTTCATCACCTCTTCCTCTATGAAAGGAGCTTCTAGATGAGAGAGGTCATAGCTGGGGAGCTGCAGAGTGTCCCAGTCGAGGTCATAGCTTGCCCTTTCTATGACGGCGTAGCCCAGAACTCAGCGCATCAGCGCCTTGTGCAGGTGAAATTCGGCATTTGAGAGTTCGCGGTTCTCTTGGGCTATGTCGAGGCGTTTGATCACTTCATTGGCCATGTGGAGTTTCATCCTGTTCTCGGATATAATCGATTTGCTCCATGCTCTTAGGTGTCTAGCTGTTGTGGCCAGCTTGTGGTGTAGCATCTGCATCGGCTGCCAGTGGGGCGTTGGCAAGGACCAGGCCCACTGCGCCTCCTCCAAAAATCCGGGCATGCGCGTTCAGAAGTTATTGAAACGGAAGGGTCGTGGAATTATTGGGCTGTCCATGTTGGAGAGAAGAAGTGGGCAGTGATCAGAGAAGGAGGTGGTGAGCGCTTGCAGGCCGTGGTGGTCGAAGCTAGTGGAGGTCCCAGCTATCGTTGCAGAAGAAGCGGTCAAGACGACTCATGGTCTGGCGACGCCGCTCATTTGTCCTAGTGTATTTCCGATTCTGCAGGTGGATCTCTTTTAGTTGGCAAAATTGTAGGGTGTGCCAGAATTGTCGCATACGGGTGAGGTTCAAATTTCTGTTGTTCTTATCCCGCGCTCTATAAATGAGGTTGAAATCTCCCATTAGTAGCCACATCTCATCTTGTTCCGGCCTCTCCCGGCGTAGCTCTCACATAAAAGCCAGTTTTAGGTTGCCTCTCGTTGGACCGTACGCCACTGTGAGGAGAAAGGAGGAATCAGAATTGTTGAATGTCACTCGTGCAGAAATGGAGAAACGTCTGAGTGTGATGTCCTGGATGTCTATGTAGGAGCTGTTCCACAACAGGATGATTCCTCCTCTAGTGCCAATTGCCGGTTTGAACCCAAAACAATCGAGCCTATGCCCTCCCAAAAAAGATGCAAGGTGGCTGTCCACATTGCTCAGTTTAGTCTCCTGTAAGCATGCTAGATGGCAGAAATTAGATGCTAGCATATCGCGTACTGCCATGCAACGAGCCGGCGAGTTTAATCCCCTCACGTTCCAGCTGATAGCGTCAAATTGCGGTGCTGTCATGGTGAACGAGCTGGACGCAAATCATGAACCGGGCGCCACCAGGCCCTTGTCAATTGAAAGAACACAACACAGCAGTTCGGTTTGTCGGCCGCTCTGTAGCCAGCAACGTGCAGGAAGTGGCCGTGTCTCATACTCGACAGAGCAGCCGGTACAGGCCGACAGGTGCAGCATGAAGTACAATACAAGACGCGAAGAATGCTCCGTGGTCGACAACGCACAGGAAGCGACCGAGTCTGATAGTCGCCGGAGCCTTCAACTCTACACAACAATAAAAAGTGGCGATACATGGAGACACCAGATGATGCTCGTTCTTGTGGCCTAGCCCTTTGATCACGGTGCGCCTAGCTCGATGTCGGCCCGTACATCGTCCACCTCTGGCCAATCACCTCCAGGAGTGCATCGTCCATTGAGTTGAAGAAGGCGTCGTCAAGGCCAAATAGAGTGGTCAGACCTGCAATGATGTTCGCAGGCAATGGCCTGTTGTACAGGTCGATGAACTCCTCCAGCAGCTGCTCGACCGGGGTGATATCCACCCCCGGGAACCCAAGCTTGCGGCACAGGTTGAGCTCGGCCTGTTTCTCGGCCGGCAAGGTCGGCTTCTTCATAAGCCTCGTGCTACGGCATAGCGCGATCGTGTCGAACTGGCGGCGCTGACGTGTTTGCTTCGGATGGCATGGTGGCGGGGTGAGGGCCAGCACAGGGGGCGGCCTGGCGAAGAAGGCTTCCACCCTGGCACGCGCCCCTGCCGCGGCAGCCTGTCCTCCCCGGGCCACATCTTCCTGGGCCACAGATGGGCTCCATGACGCGAGGCCCACAGCCTTGTCTTGAGCCGCAGCACGAAGTGGGAGGCCCTCTCCCTCGTCCTAGGCCATGGCCTCATCTTCCTGGCCTTCAAGCGTGAGGACCACGGCCTCCTCTTTGTCTTCAACATGGGCCGCGAGCAGGCCCCGCTGTGTGAGGCCTGTTGACACTTCTTACGATCCAATATCAAGATTGTGAATCCCAGTACAGGTGCAAGAAGTATTTCAGTGTTTTTTTATGGCTCAGTAAAGTAAATAAATATTCTGCAAGCGCACAGAATTACCGCTGCAGCACTTCACCAGGGAGTAATTCGAGGTATCGTAATTTATATTTCTGCACAGAAGCTTTGGCAAGAGTACTAGTAAACAAGTATTCGAGACTATCAGAGAGGGGTACACTACTAACAAGACAGGTGATAACGGTATTGGATAAGAGTGGATATATCGTGACACACAGCTCAAGGGTGGCTCGGATAGAAAATAGAAGGATTAGCTAGCTGGGAGGACAATGAGAAGAGAAAGAGGATTCCTAGATACTTTGTCTATATGGGTTACTCGGGGTTAGAGGTACAGGGGTTGAGAGATCAGCTCTAAGAGAACGAGGATAACTCTATTGTCTTCACGTCGAGAAACGGAACCAGCGACACGCATAAGGCGTGTTGCCAATAACCATTGGAGGCTCCTGCAGGCCGGGACTAACGTGATGGACTACGAAGACCGTATAGGGCTGTCACCACCTAACGGCTACCACCTCTGTTGCAACGGGGACAATCCAAGGCTACTGTCTAGTCTAGGAACCACTCCTACATTATCCAACAACTACTTACCCTATCAACACCCTAGTGACAGTTCACCAATAATGTTGAACATGATCGAAGAACCAGTTAAGACAAACACTTAAACAGGATCTAGAAGAACAAGAACTACAACCAACTATATTCTAAACGCGAAATACTTGCAACTAGAATAAAGTAGATGCAAGGTATATATAACTCAGACAAGATGACAAAGATAGACTATATTGATAACTTAAAGTTAACAAGAGAAAAGGAAAAGATACAAGAGCTTTATAAGAGCTTCTGAAGAAGACTCTGAAACCTCCAAGGCGCAGCTCGATTCAACTCTAACTCCCAACTAAACTATCCTAACTCTACTAGAACAAAGTGGATATGAGCTTTTTGGCATGAGTGTGTTGATCCGAAGCTTGGACACTTGTATTTATAGTGGCTCATGGCGGTTGAGATTGGGTAACCATTCTGGATCGAGCGAACCATTGGATCTATTGCCTTGGATGCTGGATGGCTCATATGTGCTCCCTTAGTCGGTTTGGCAGCTGGGGGCGGTTCGGCCGAAGGCCCTCGGTTCGACCAAACTGGGCCTGGCCCTTGGCCGGCCTCCGCTGCACCACCTCTGGTCTTGGACCTCCTGAGCTGACTTGTATTGTTGTCCTTCATGTTATTCTAGCCTGAAGATGAGGTGGCGGAGGTCCACGTGTCATGCCCAGTCACTGGTGACGTAGATGGCCTCCCGGTTGTGCTTCGCGTCGTGTATGACTAAGGGGGGTAACCGGCCGAATCGTGTCGCTCGGCCGAATCGATCAATTCTAACCCCTATAGCACATATTTCTTGTTATTGTACATGCACAAGTGAAACACACCAAAACTTGTGAAACTTTATTAGAAATAAACCTAAGTGCAAGGAAAGTCACATATCACCTCTTTTATTCCCAAGTATTGGTGGTCGAAAACATGCCGTAATGACCGCAAACAAGGCCCACGGTCCCAGCATCCTGGTCGTTACCAGAGCGCAGGCCCATGCGGCCCAGCACGTCATCGACCATCTCGTCGGTGACCGGCGCCCTAGGAGGCTGCAAGGCGATCTTGAGGCGGTCGAAGACGGCCGGCAGCAGGATGACCACCGCCACCGCCAGTCCTCCCGGCCATGATAGGTTCGCGGCCCCTCTGGACTGGGCATCATACCCGCAGCCCAGCAACCGCGAGGACATGGCCACAACTTTCGCGACGAGGCGGTGAAGGGGCAACTCGTCAACGGCCGGCAGAATGGTCGCATTGGCTACGTGGAGGTGGAACATCAGCAGTAGGCATGGTGTCACCAAGGGATTGAAGAGGCACCAGTTTGTTGTCGTTATCGAGCATGGGCGGGGAGGAGTCCCTGCATTGGCCGCCGTGGTGGTGGCCGCCATGGCGCCACGGCGAGCGGTCCTGCTGACGGTACACCGGCTCGTGGTGTGCCAATGTTGCCCCTCTCAGTCGTCCCGGCTGGTGCTCGCCAAGCTGCCCGTTGTTGTCGTCATCGCGGTCGTCATCATGGCAGCGGAAGTTGTCACCATAGCATGGGTGGTCGTCAACGTAGGAGCAACCGCCGCAGCGCCTGTCGCCCGACTGTCGCTCCCGGCGTTGTCACGCTCCCTCCCGCTGTAGGGGTCACCGTTGCCCTACACACCGTCTCCGTGGCCGGCTCCCGGTCCATGCACTGCTCATGGTACGGCGGCGGGATGTTGAATGGTGGGAAGGCCGAGACCGGCGCCTCCTCCACGTCCAGAGCCCATCTTCGCCAGATGAGTCACCTTTTCTCTGGTTCCGGCTTCGCGTGATCCGTCTCTTTAATGGTGATGGTGCTAGAATTTTGGGCTTGGCCCATCAAGAAATTTAGAATTCCTAAGAAATCTCAAAAGCCCATGTGTGCATTAGGAAGTGGTGCAAAACTTAGTAGAGGAGGAGGAGGATGACCAACATAAATATTGAGGTTGTCTTCACTCCTTCAAGCTATGAGTGTGGGGACAGAAGGAGAGCTCTATACGCCTTCTCTATATATTTTACCTATTGACCTCTACCAGAGATACATCTATTCGAACTAGGGTTTTGCTTCTTCTCTCTATTGCGCCGCCTTCATAGTCTACTCCATACCGAGCCACCGGGGTGCACGGAGAGCAGGTCTTTGGAACTATTCGCCCTTGTGATCCTGCATCGGGAGAGGGTGAATAAGGTTTTTGGGGAGCGCTCTGCACGACCACTTGAGGTCTTCGCCACAGCTCGTCTTCCGTCCTGGTCCAACACTGCAAAAGCCCGTCGTCTACCACGCCAGTTGCTGCACCCCGTCCAAAAACATCGTCAACACCCAGACAACCTTCGTCACCATGGCTGCACCTGCGCCTACTCAGTACGTACGCTATGAACCGATCTGTTCTTTCATATTCATGTTTTATGAGATTGTGATGGTCTACTTAATGATCACCGGTATGTTAGAAATTTTCATGCTAGGTTTTGTTCTTGTCATATTTAATATAGTTCAGAATTTAATCATGCAATTGCCTAATTTTCCAACGAGTGAAATACATGAGTGGTTCTTTGTCTTGTCATGCAGTGTCATTTAGGTCCTTAAACTCTCAAAATGCATTTTTTGATCCGCGAACTTGTCTAAGTGTGCCATCTAAGTTCCTGGCTTTTCAAAATCAATTTTCAAGTGCCCAAACTTGTCGTAACAAGTCATCCGTGTCCCCAACTCTTAGAATGTGGTGGAAAAGAGAGATCTACTGCAAGAATAACGTGGAGTCCTCATCTTCTCGTGTGTTTGGACCCATGATGATATCCATGACAAGTTTATTAATATATATTTTTAGGAGTCCATGGACCTGGATGACACATTTTTACAAGTTTGAGGACCTAAAAATTCACGTTTAGAGTTTAGAGGCCCAAATGACACATGAGGACAAGTTGAGTGCACTACCAGAATCATGCGCATTGGCACCGGGTGGGAAACCCCCTTTAGCACCGGGTTTCCCACCCGGTGCCAATCTTCCGGTGCTAAAGGTGGTAACCGGTGCTAAAGGTGGGGGCACTAGCAAAAAACATTTGCATATTTGCGTGTTGCGGGATTCGAACTCAGGACCTCTTGGCTCGCACGCGTACACCCACCTAACCATCTCACCTACGCTACACATGTGATGAGATAAAAGATGCTTTCCTTTTGTAGTAGCATATGACACCCCCTTTAGCACCGGGTCGTAACACGACCCGGTGCGAAAGGGTCTTTAGCACCGGGTCGTAACACGACCCGGTGCGAAAGGGTCTTTAGCACCGGGTCGTAACACGACCCGGTGCTAAAGGGTAGCCCTTTAGCACCGGGTGGTGTTACGACCCGGTGCTAAAGTGTGAGGGCCTTTAGCACCGGTTGCTAACACCAACCGGTGCTAAATGTCACCCTTTAGCACCGGTTGATGTTAGCAACCGGTGCTAAAGTATTTCCGGGGGCACCCTAATTTCGCACCCGGTGCTAACGTCACATTAGCACCGGATCTTAAGTGTACCGAGGCATATAAGGGGTGCGGATGTGAGTTATTCTTGTAGTGGTGATATAAAAATGCATTTTGAGAAATTTTGAGAAAACTGTGATCATATCTTTTTCCAACTCTATGCTGCTAGATTTGTGTCGACGTGCTTCCAGGAATCCCTGGGCTTGGAGAGGGTACCAATAAATTTACAAACTTTCTTCGATCTATGGATCCCACCGGGGTGTGAGAATTATAATCTTAAAATGTTTTTTCTTGTAGTTGTAATGTGGGCGTTATGGAACAATTGTAACAAAACAACCATTGAGGGCGGAGATTTATAGGATTGCCATCTGAAATTCTATTTGAAATTCATACCTGTATGTACAAGTGGCAAGTGTTGATGGGGATGCTGATTGACTCAAGATGGAGAACCTTATAAGTCAAGTAAAATAATTGGGGGAAATGTTCCTAGAGAAGCTGAGAGACCAACCACTTCCTGAAGACCTCATGTAATCTTCAGAATCTAGCCGCTTTGCCTATGGGGTTAGAATACAGCGCTCAAAAACTTTTCTTGTCCCGTGCGTAGGAACCAGTCTGGGTTCACTTCTGGTATCCTCATATATGTTTGACTCTGAGAGTATGCTTTCTATAACAGATGGTTTTCCAAACACCAACCACAGGTTCTACGTACATTTTCGGCTTAAACTTAATTTTAGAATCTCTAACAAAACTGGATGTTTTGATCTTAATATCTGATGTTTCGATTTTTGCAGAACCGGTGCCCTCGCTTTTGTGTTGCCTCCTGAGCATCTATACTATAAAGAGAATTAGATTTGAAAACACTTCTCACCAAGATTAGACCCACCCCCGCCTCACAGAGGACACATCTATCATGAAAAAAGGACTACGAAAGGGGAGGGGGAGACCCATTTTGTCGCCCTTCGGAAGAGAATTCCCCCCCAAAACCCAGAACTTTTTGTCACCTAAATTGGGTTCACCTAAATCTACCCACACGTCCTTTATATTGCCATATTTAATATGTATAATCTTAGCAAGTTTTCAAATAGATGGTAGTTGATGATTATATTTAGATTTTAAGTCCAATCTATTACCATAATTAATACGTATAATTTGAGTATGTTTTTAAACAGAAGATAGATTTCCATATCTAATATATATAATCTGAGCAAGCTTTCAGATAGATGGTAGTTGATGATTACATTTGGATTTAAGTCTAATGTGTTGCTATAGTTAATATGTACAATCTGAGCAAGTTTTCAAACATATGATAGGTTTCCTTAGTTTATGATTGTGTCCGGATTGAAATCTAATAATTGCCATACTAGACTATCCAAATTTAATATATACAATCTGAGAAGGTTTTCAAACATATGATAGGTTTCCTTAGTTGATGATTGTGTCCAAATTGAAGTCATAATTACCATACTAGACTAGCTAGGACTTATATAAATCATGCCAACCAGCTGTCACTTCTCATTATCCCCGCTTGACATGTGGTTGTTCCACAAATCCTCCAGTAGAGAGATCCGCCGCTCCGCCATCACCCGCGGCCGTCGGCACAACACATATGTGCACCTGCACGACGGAGCGTCTCCAGCGTCGGAGGCCGTACTACAGGGCGTCGTGCATGATGGGCAGAGGCAAGAACGCCGGCGCCGTCGATAGCGATACGACAACGTCGGACGAGGAGGACGACGAGGTCAGAACCAGCAGCTTCGCCATGTCCGACGTGATGAAGAGCCCTGCGGCGGCGGCGTTGAGCCGGCGCGAGAGGTACTACACGGTGGCGTGCAAGCAGATGGTGGGGTTGTTTGCGATGGTATGGGTGAGTCGAAGTTGGTGCAGCACGTCGGCCATGCCAGGTTCTCCTGCGTCGGCCACGGTATCATGGGATACTAGACTAGATAGTTTGATGAACTTGTTGATAGGATGAACTTATTGCGTCGACCGCGGCACATGCAACTATCGAATTGATTTAATTAGTTGTTAGATCCGCATGTTTACGTGATTTGCGGCACTGTTTGGATGTGTTTTTTCGGCAGCTCATACTTCATTTCTGAACATATATATAGTATGTATGATGTCATATATACACCATGGTCAAAAAAAATTTGCCAGTATACTTGCAAAACTGGCGTATATGATTACGTTTAGGTTAAAGTCCAATAATTTTATATTTTCTTTTTATTTTTGTAGTGTACAATACGGTAAGTTCTGCTTACGATGTCGCGCCCTCTATGTTGCCATATTTAATATGTATAATCTGACCAAGTTTTCAAATAGATGATAGTTGATGATTATGTTCGGATTTAAATCCAATAATTTTACATTTCCTTTCCATTTTTATAGTGTACAATATGGTATGTTCTGCTTGGAATGCCGCTCTCTTTATGTTGCCATATTTAATATGTATAATCTGAGGAAGTTTTTAAATAGATGGTAGTCAATGATTACATTTGGATTTGAGTCCAATAATTTTACATTTCCTTTCCATTTTTGCAGTGTATAATATGGTAAGTTCTGCTTGTGATGTTGCGTCCTTTATATTGTCATATTTAATATATTTCTAGTCTAAACAAGTTTTCAAATAGATTGTAGTTAATGATTACGTTTGGATTTAAGTCCAATAATTTATATTTTTTATCTATTTTTGCAGTGTACAATATGGTAAATTCTGCTTGCGATGTCGCGCCTTTTATGTTGCCATATTTAATATATATAATGAGCAAGTTTTCAAATATATGGTAGTTGATTATTACATTTAGATTTAAATCCAATAATTTTACATTTCTTTTTCATTTTTGCGGTGTACAATATGGTAAGTTCTCCTTGCAATGCCGCTCCCTTTATGTTGCCATATTTAATATGTATAATCTGAGCAAGTTTTTAAATAGATAGCATTTGATGATTATATTTGGATTTAAGCCCAATAATTTTACATTTTCTTTTCATTTTTGCAGTGTAAAATATGGTAAGTTCTGCTTGCGATGTCGCGCCTTTTATATTACCATATATAATATGTATAATATGATCAAGTTTTTAAATATATGGTAGTTGATGATTACGTTTGGATTTAGTCCAATAATTTTACATTTTTTTCAATTTTGCAGTGTACAATATGGTAAGTTCAGCTTGCAATGTCGCGCCCTTTTTGTTGCCATATTTAACATGCATTATCTAAGCAAGTTTTCAAATAGACGGTAATTGATGATTACGTCCGGATTTAAGTCCAATAATTTTACATTTCCTTTCCATTATTGCAGTGTACAATATGGTAAGTTCTGCTTGCGATGTCACACCCTTTACGTTGCCATATTTAATATATATAATCCGAGCAATTCTTCAAATAGATGGTAGTTGATGATTATGTTTGGATTTAACTCTAATAATTTTACATTTTCTTTCCATTTTTTCGGTGTAAAATATGGTAAATTCTGCTTGCAATGTCGTATCCTTAATATTTCCATATTTAGTATATATAGCCTAAGCAAGTTTTCAATTAGATGGTAGTTAATGATTACGTTTGGATTTAAGTCCAATAATTTTACATTTCCTTTCCATTTTTGCAGGGTACAATATGGTAAGTTCTGTAGATATGACTATTTTCACCTACTTCCAAATAGTTATTTGGATTTTCATCACACAATGGTACCTCCTCCTCCGGAAGTGTATGAGTTAGAGTAGATGTGCCAATTGCACGTTTAGTCTCTATTTTATATTGTCGTTTGGAACATTTCGGTCTCGAATATTTACTTATTTGCCTTTGCAATATTTACTTATATTTATATATTATAGTATACACTTAAGTTCGATATTTTGTCCATTATTCTCTCTTTTCGGTTTCTTTGATTTGACGTAGTACTGAAACAGTTGATTACTGAGCCACTGAAAGGTGAGCTCCAAGCGAATGTTTGTGAGTTCGTGATTCCAATTTGTGAATTCGCAAAAAGAGAAGAAGCATTGAGCATAAAGTTTATAGAACTTGTACCGTGTGTCTTGCAAATTGAACATTTTCTTTAAATTACAATCAACTTTCTATTGAACTCAAGATTTTTCCCATGCCTTTTTAAAACACGTGCCTGTGGCACGTGCATACCAACTAGTAGAAGTAATGGATATTGATTTTCTTGGGCGATAGCATGAGTAGATGGCCTATCCTTGCAAGGAAAAAAATAGTAATTTTGCATCAACGTTAATATTAACCGGCTTTTCAGTAGCTAAACTTTTGAGTAACATGAGCTCCATCTCTATCACTCAGGTGAGATGCACTAAGTATATATTTGACAATATGAGATAGAACAATGGATAAATCACTTGTATCAATCACGGGCCCGTGGTATTCTACCTTCCTTGTGGTACCAAGGGGTATATCCCCCACACTACAACCACAAGACTAATCGGCTGTTATCTTGTCTTACTAATTGTAAGATCTCTTTGTTATATTTATACTCTATGTTGGGATGTGCTAGTGGTTACCGGTCTGGTTTGTGTAAGAGGCGCAGATGAGGAAGGATTATTTTCGAAGATACTAGCAAGGAATGGAGCCAACATATACATTGAGGGACTTTTTGTAACATCCTTACAGTGAAACCCAGGTAGTCATTTCACATGGTGTGAATGGGATACAAGTCTTTGGCAGTGAGAAACACGACTTGTAGTGAAAATATACAACATCTGCAGAGTGTAAAACTACTATAGCAGACATGCTCGTGATCAAGAGCGGCTTGGACCCTCACATCATAATTGAAACTTGAATATGAAATTAAACTGTTTCATGCATATTTATATTTATGCTTATATATACACATAATTAGGTTTGTTTGAACTTATATATTGTAATTATGCTGCTAATTAATATTTCATAAACTAAAAAATGCATGATGTTGTTAATTGTCGGCCTTTTCTAGTTTAAGCATTGCATGTCATTTGCTTTACCCTAAACTTGTTGAGTAAAATATGTACCCGCCTTTTCTATTTCAAAATTATTTTTGTTCCATATTCATGAATGCTGCTCAGAAGGGAAAGATGTCTACGCAAACCTCATGTGAAGTAAGAAGTCCTTGATTGAATAATTAGTTCTATAACTATGGTGATCTATGTGTCCTTTGTAATATTTTTACATGGACACATTCAATGATGAAGTCACTCTAACTGATCTGCATCAAGTATACATTTGATTTTGTAGTTAAAACCGGATGTGACATACATATATATTTACTAGAACAGATAGATATAGAGGCAGAGATTGGCCCAGTCTCGAATAACTGCTCGTAGGGGCGGAGTACACATGCATTTGGTCAATATGTGAATTGCTACTGCTAGGTGAAGGATTATTGCAACTGTACTGTAAAGAAAGAGGAGCTAGTAAAACTTCTAGAAACACGCATCTTGTGTCCTCGTTAACGTCCGGGACAATAGAATTTGGACACGCTCTGACGACTGTTGGGCCCACCATTTAACAAACCGGCGTGTGCTGCTGGGTCGGCCACCGCAATTAAATTTGCTTTGCGACCGAAGCCGAAAAGACTCTGCCCTGCCCTACTCTGCTCGGAGAAAACCATCTCAGCCGCCGTCGCCTCCTCTTCCTAACCGCCGCCGGGGATGACTGCATCCAAGCGGCCAGAGGAGACGATGGCATCCGTGTGCACTCGTTCAAGATCGCCGGCTACAGCCTGCACAAGGGCCTCGGCGTCCAGAGGCGGAGCTCCGACTAGGGCCGTCCAGGCCGAGGCCCTAGTCATGGCCCATGAAAGCCCACATATCTCCAATAGTTTTTAGCCCAAAAATCACTAGGGCAAAGACCTGAACAGCCAGCAGTCCAGTTCCAGACCGCCCGCCGCCGTCTTGCGGCTCCTGCCCGACGCCCCGACGCACGCGTGCGGTGCCCGGACGCGTGACACTTCCTGCGCCGCCGTGCTTGACCCGGAGGCCGGAGCTCTGCCGCGCAGCGCTCCCGTAGTCCCGCTCCGCTCCACTGTCGGCGTCGGCAAGTTCATCAGCGCTCCGCTACCGTCGCCGTCGCCAGCCACGAGTGGCGCCTCCGCTGCTACCCCGACGGATCCAAGGAGGACACCAAAGACTACTTCGCCTCTTTCCTTGAACTCGTCACCGAGCACGTCAAGCCGTTGAGGGTCATATACGACCTGAGGCTGGTCGACCCGGCCACTGGGCTACCATCGTCCGTCGTCATCTCCTCGCCGACTGTGTACGACAGCGCACACCGTTCCTGGGGATCCAACAAGTAGAAGAAGAGGAGCAAGCTGGAACGATCCTATCTTCGTGACAACGTACTGCCTCGTGATCGAGTGTGATGTCACTGTCATCAAGGAGTCACGTCTTGAGGAGGCGACCGAGAGGGTCCTCGAGATCCAAGTGCCGCCCTCGGACCTGTCCGGCGATCTTGGAAAGTTTCTGGAGTCAGGGGAGGGAGCGGATGTGACATTCAAGGTTAGAGGGGAGCTTTTCCGCGCGCACAAGTTCATGCACGCAACGCGGTCGCCCGTCTTCAAGGCAGAATTTTATGGGCATCGTAATAACGGCTGAGGATATGGACCCTGCTGTTTTCAAGTCGTTGCTTCACTTCATATACAAGGATTCGTGTTGCCGGGGATGGATGATCCTTGTTGGGGACGAGAATGAAGAGATGGTTAAACATTTGCTTGTGGCAGCGGACAGGTACGCGGTGGATAGGATGAAGTTGATATGTGAGAGCATCCTTTGCAAGAGACTTGATGTTGATAATGCGGCGGCTACTTTAGCACTAGCTGACCAGCACCACTGCAGCAAACTAAAAGACGATTGCACTGCATTTATCACTTCTTCAGATAGGATTAATGATGTGGTGGCAAGCCATGGGTACCTAAACCTAAAAAGATTGTGTCCTGACCTCTTCATGGATGTATGGGAGAAGGCAGCTAAGTCTCGCAAAAGTTAGCTGTAGTAGTGCTCATTCTGGTTTTACTTATGAGTAAATTAATTAGCTGATGCGCATAGCTTCGTCAGCTGGTTATCCTGAGCTCTATTCTGAACAGTTAATTTGGTTAGTGCATAATTATAATTTGAGTTGGCATGTGGTTGTCCTTAAGTTGTAGATCTTTGAGAAAAAAGGTAGATATTACAAAGCGTATATTTGGTATGTGATGACAGCTCATATCACCATCCTACGTATAAATCTATGCTAGCTTAGTTATATAACAAATGTTTTGGTCTGCAATGCTTGAGAAAACAAACACTTTATGTTTTTGTTTTCTTGTGCTGTTTCAATTTCCATAAAAGCATATAATAGAGTTCACATTAGTAAACCATGACACCATGAGTTGTGACAAAATCAATTATGAATTGTCCAGAATTTATAGTTATAAGCAATATGATTATAGAAAAGTAAAGCTCTAAAGCAACATGAACAAATTTCTAATTAGAATAATATTTTCAGCAACGAAACTGTCTTAACATCTTTCTTTGAATATCAGATGCTTAAGTTAACAAATTTTGTGGCAGATCCTTTTATTTGGAATTTCGAACAACAAACAACAGATGTATTCTTAGGACTCACTCACAAAAGTTTTGGAACAAAAGCTCTGCAGTTTTTGCAACCATTCATCTATTCAGATACATTTTCTAACTCTAAAAAAAGATACATTTTTCTACTTTGCTACTTTTAGGGTACTATATTATATTTTCTACTATGGATAAATGGAGTTGATATGATTTTGATAAGCTAGACTAGTGGTTTAGTTCTTCCTATCTTGGCAGCACCATGCTTACTGGACTCAGTGACAAAGTCAGTGCTTCCTTTTATGCCTCGCTGACAATTGTAAAATGGCCTCGAAGCATCTTAACAATCTAGAGCCGGTGCATTCCGGCTCGTTTGGTTGGACCACGTTAGCAAAGTAATTCTTAGCCATATGATTAGAAATGAACGGTGATAACGTCAGGTGCAAAGTAAATAGCCATGCTGCTCACTGGACTTGGCTTTTCGATCGTTTTGCGCAACAACCTGTCTAGGAAAAAGCCAGATGGTCCATATCGAGAGACCAAACGGCCGCATGATACAGAAACGTCCAGAAAGTCCATATCGAGAGACCCGCCGAGAACAAAAATATAAAAATAATACAAGGAGATCGAGAGACGAAACGGCACCCCGGAACAAAGTATAAAATGATACAAAGCAACCAAAGGACTATTCTGATCCAACACACAAAAGCAATCCCACAAAAGCGCTTGTAACTTTTCCTCAGAGATCTTGATCGGGCTTGTGATTGGTAAGTTTCCATTGCTTTTCCTTTTACAAATCAGAGCACACACAGTTCATCCCACTATTCATAATCTTGCCAAGCCACGGTCCTTGTCTTTGTAACATCCTCCTCTTTTAGTTTTATATCAATCAACATGGAGGACCGGTCGCTACCACTATTAACAACCCTGCCTCATTCTCTATTTTTTTCCATCTGAAATTCTTCCATCTACAAGCACTTGTAACTTTTCCTCAGAGATCTTGATCGAGCTTGTGATTGGTAAGTTTCCATTGCTTTTCCTTTTACAAATCAGAGCACACACAGAAAAAAATATCCTTTAGTCCTATGTACTTGAGTAACCCTAAGCTCTCCACCTGATAAGCCACAACCATCCACAGTACCATTATTTCTTCAAAACAATATTTTCCCTTCTATAGTCGCTAATATTATTTTTTCATTGGGTATATGCAGGCAAAGAGCATAATATCAATTTCATAGAAGACAAAGCATTTTAGCGCCTGAAAGGTAACAGATATTAACTTACTAGATGCATTGTCAATTCCATATTAGCACATAGTTTTGTCTCAGATATCAAGTACCCTACTATCCTTCTCTCTTATTTAAACATACTAACATTTTCTGTTATCTTCTACTAGCAATATGGCAAGAACTAGAAAGCAAAAAATAGTTGATATTAATCGAAATAGTACATTAGAAGAAGGAATAATTAATCGAAATAAAAGACGTAGTCTAAACATACAGAAAAAGACAACGTACTTATCAATCCCTACCAATAACATATATTTTTCTCCAGAACATATAGAATACCTAAAAGAATCATATCCTGGACGATCATACTATGGCATAGCTAATCATGAATGTCAATATTGTGGTGCAATATTCTGGTATGAAGAAAGAATTAAATCTAATCATGGAACTATTACTTATAATCTATGTTGCAAAGAAGGTAAAATTCGCATTCCTCCATTTAAAAAACCTCCTAAGTTTCTTGCAAAGCTACTTGATTACAATGGTGATAGTCGATCTAAACATTTCATCCAAAAAATAAGGCAATATAATAGCATGTTTGCTTTTACATCTATGGGAGGAAATATAGATAAATCTATAAATCAAGGAGATGGACCTTACGTTTTTTGCATTAATGGACAAATACATCATCGTATAGGATCATTATTGCCTAAATCTAACAATATTCCTAAATTTGCTGAATTATACATATTTGATACTGAAAATGAAATTTCAAATAGAATACGTGCTTTGCAAAATGAAGAAATAGAAATAACAGATATCGATCCAAGTATAGTAAAAGGTCTAACGGACATGCTAGATCAATATAATCCTTTGGTGAAAAAATTCCGTTTTGCACGTGATCTACTGAAAGACTATAATGGCATTGATGTTAGTGTCTGTATCATTGGTGCAGATAAAAATGATCCAGTACAATTTGAAATGCCAGATAGTGATGAATTAGCCATGTTAATAGTTGGTGATCTATCATTGGAAAATTATAAATGAGACATCATAGTACAGAGTAGAGATCAAGGTTTGCATCAGATATCAATTCTACATCCTGCATTTATGGCTTTGCAATATCCATTGCTATTTCCATACGGTGAAAGAGGATACCAATTAGGCATTTATTATCATTACGATAGTGGTAAACAAACTAATCGCAATCGAAATAAGGTAACAATGCATGATTATTTTAAATACCAAATACACTACAGAAAAAACCAACCAAATCCATATATTTGTTACGGAAGATTATCAAAACAAATAATTGTTGATGCTCGTGCATGTGAGGATGAAGATCGACTACAATATATTGCCAAATAACAGGATAAATTAAGGGTAGAATATCTACAAGGTATAGAAGATGCCGTAGAAAGAGGAGCCCTAAAAGGTGACCAAATTGGGAAAAAATGCTATTACCATCTAGCCATACAGGATGTAGAAGATATATGATACAAAATTACCATGATGGTATTGCAACATGCCGTGTATATGATCCATCAGACTTATTTATAACCTTTACATGTAATCCAAGATGACCAGAAATTATTGGAATGTTATCTGAAGGTCAACAACCTAATGACAGACCAGATATAATAGTGCGTGTTTTTCATATGAAACTGCAAGAATTACTTCAAGATATACGTTCCGGCATAGTTTTTGGTCCCATTAATGCAATCTT
Source organism: Echinochloa phyllopogon (assembly GCA_033239725.1). Lineage (NCBI taxonomy): Eukaryota > Viridiplantae > Streptophyta > Magnoliopsida > Poales > Poaceae > Echinochloa > Echinochloa phyllopogon. The sequence goes on along the minus strand of BTCW01000015.1, from coordinate 10,956,537 downwards.
ATATTCAATTGAATTTCAGAAAAGAGGTCTACCACATGTACATATATTAGTCTGGCTAGCAAATAATAAATCTGAGATTATTATTGAAATGATAGACCATTTTATTTCAGCTGAGATACCTGACCCAAATATCGATCCATTAGGATACATACTTATTGCAGAACACATGATGCATGGACCATGTGGTGATAAAAACATGAATTGTCCCTGTATGAAAAAGGAAAATGTTCAAAGTTCTATCCAAAAGAATTCCAAGGTGAAACTATATTTGACGAAAATGGTTTCACAATATACAGAAGGCACGATACAAACATATGCATACGTAAAAATAACCACATCCTAGATAACAGATGGGTTGTACCACATAATTTATTTCTTCTAAAAAATATCAAGCACATATAAATGTTGAATACTGCAGTAAGAGTAGAATATTGAAATACTTATGCAAATATGTTAATAAAGGCCCTGATCAAGCAAAAATCTTTTTCGAACTATTAAAGAAAAGACAAGAAAATAACACTCCAGTTGATGAAATAAAGGAATATCTTGATTGTAGATATATTTGTGAACAAGATGCACTTTGGAGACTATTTGGTTATGAAATTCATCATCACTCACCAGCAGTAGAACGACTACCAGTTCACTTACCATTCATGAATATTGTAGCCTTTAGGAATAATGAAAAACTAAAAAAACTTATAGAGAATCCTGACCTACAAAAAACTATGTTAACAGAATGGTTCACAGCAAAGCAGAGATATGACAAAGCACATGAATTAACATACTGCGACTTTCCTACAAAGTGGACTTGGGATAAAAAAAATCGACAATGGAATGATAGAAAACATGGAGGAAAAATAGGCCGCCTATATTATGTTAATCCAACTGAAGGAGAACGATTCTACTTAGGAATGTTATTAATGGTTGTAAAAGGCGCAGAAAACTATGAGGATGTTAGGACATATAATGGAACCATATATACCACATTTAAAGAAGCATGCATGTCTCGTGGATTACTAAACAATGATGAGGAATGGTACTGGGCATTTAAAGAGGCTGCAACATGGGCATCATCATCACAATTAAGACAGTTATTTGTAACTATGGTGCTATTTTGTGGAATACAAAATAAAAGAGAATTTTTTGAGAAAAATTGGCTCTACATGGTAGATGATTTTAAAAACGCTGCACAACAACAACTGCACCCAATTAAGTACACTCAACCTGATAGTGAACTAATGGATTTATTACTAGATGATTTGCAATATATTTTCTCTAGGAATGGAGTACAGATACATAACTTTAACCTTCCTCATAAAAGCAAAGAATATAAAAATTACCTTATGAATCGCTTAATCGAAGAAGAATTGAGTTATGATATTGACAAATTAGAGGAACAAGCCAACATATTGTATGCATACCTAAATACCGAACAAAGAAATGCTTTTCACACAGTTATAAAAAATGTTTTAGACCATACAGCAGGTTTCTATTTAGTATCAGGATATGGTGGTACAGGTAAAACTTATTTATGGAATGCAATTGTTTCATACCTAAGAGCACGTAAAAAAATTGTATTAACAGTAGCATCATCTGGTGTAGCATCTTTATTATTACCAAATGGCAGAACAGCACATTCACGATTTAAAATCCCATTGGATATAGATGAAACTTCAATGTGTGATATTAAGCGTGGAAGCATGCTGGCTGAACTAATAATTGAGACCTCTCTAATAATATGTGATGAAGCATTAATGACAAATAGACGATGCTTTGAAGCATTAGATAGATCACTACGTGACATTATGAACCAAATAAACTCTAAAACAAAAGAAACCCCATTTGGAGGTAAAGTTGTAGTATTAGGAGGAGATGTACGACAGATCCTACCAGTAATAGAAAATGGAACAATAACACAAATAATAGATGCATCAATAATAAAATCGTATCTGTGGAAACATGTGCATGTATTAAAATTGACAGAAAACATGCGATTAAAAAATACCAGTATGTGTAGCACATCATATAATGACCTCCGATCATTTAATCAATGGTTATTACAGCTAGGTGAAGGACTACTACCAACAAATAAACATGATGGAGATACTGAACCTACATGGATAGAAATACCACACGAATTTCTCATTTATACTGTTGGGCCAAAAATTCCAGCATTAGTGAACTATGTTTATCCACAGTTTGAGCAAAACTATTTCAACCCAGAATATTTAAAAGAAAGAGCAATTTTAACACCAACTAATGAAGTAGTAGATGATATTAATACCCACATGTTAACTCTTGTGCCACAAGAAGGAAAGGAATATCTAAGTGCTGATTCTATTTCAAAGTGTTTAGATACATGCAACAATGTTGATGTTCTTTATCCTGTTGAATACTTGAATACTCTAAATGCTAATAATTTTCCTCAGCGCAGATTAGTACTCAAAATTGGTGTGCCGATTATACTATTATGAAATTTGAATCAAAGCATAGGACTATGCAATGGTACACGGTTAATTATAACAAATTTGGGTGACAATATTATAGAAGCCATTATTATAACTGGTTCCGATATTGGAGAAAAGGTTTACATTCCACGTATAAATCTTACAACGAGAGGATGTAAGTGGCCATTTATATTAAATAGACGACAATTTCCTGTAAAAGTATGCTATGCCATGACTATAAATAAGAGTCAAGGACAAACATTAACAAATGTAGGTGTATATCTCAAAAAGCCTGTATTCACACATGGTCAATTATATGTAGCAATTTCAAGAGTAACATCCAAATCTGGCCTCAAAATACTTATAGAAAATGAAGATGGAACTTGTGGAAATCAAACTCGAAACATTGTATATCGTGAAATATTCAATTATATCTAACAATTTTCTTGCAGATGGCGACTAATATGCTTTCAGAGCTAAATCCTCATGGACTGAATTGGAACATACGCGTTTGCATCTCAAGAATGTGGGAATTCTATAGCAAAGATGGACAACTCAAACATCTGGACATAGTGATCATAGATGAAAAGTTATTCTTCATAGTTATAAGCTCACCATTTAACTTCCCTTTGTAATGTTAATCTCCTTTTAATTATCTATTCTATAGTACTGATTATTTCCGTCACAGAACAATGCCATGTATGTTGAGATACCACCAGAAGATATTCCATACCTAAAAGCTCATCTGCAAGAAGGAAAAATAGTAGACAAAAAAAGGTTTTTAGTCCAGAGAGCAAAAACATCTACAAAGTGGTGGATGGTCCTTATATGATAAAGTTAAGTCAGAGATCAATCATCACTCCAGTGCTTCTAGAACCACAAAATTTCCCAAAATATGTTTACAACTTGATTCCATTCTCAGAGGTACAACGACACGCCAATCTTAATAATCAATTCCTAGGTAACATATTCTTACTCGATATGTACATTTTATGTTTTCACTACTAATACATTATAAAAACCAAATGTGTGACTAAAATTACATATGTATCCTATGCAGATGTTATTGGCTATGTGGCAGCTGTATCAAATGTTGCAAAAGTCCAATATGGCTACAACAAGTTAGAAACAAAAAGGATTGTTATTCTTAAAGACGACAAGTAAATTAGTCTTGTGCTCATTTTTTCCCTGGTAATGACAATTATTAACTCAACAATAATAATACATTACTTTTGTCATATAAATTCATGGCAGGGGAAACTCAATTGAAATATCACTATGGGGTCAAAGAGCAACTGAATTTGATGCAGACACAGTTTATATGAATGGACAAGAGACTATAGTAATTGTTATCTTTGTTGGAACATTAGCAAAGACTATAAAAGGTGACAAATTAATTCTAACCGGAAGTTCTGCTTGTTGTTGGTACATCAATGAAGACATTCCAGCAATCAATGAATTTTATTCAAAGTAAGAATATTTATTGTACTGACTAATATATATATATATGTGTGTGTGTGTGTGCGCGCGTGCGCGCATAAAAGTGGCCTAACATAATATTTGCTACTTCAGGCTTTTGCAAATAGAAGATCAGATTGAACCAGTACAGGAACTGCACCTACAAGGCGATGATGAAAACGCACAACAGATTGAAAAGAAAACCCAGTTGCAACTCAAGAAAGAAGTTGATCCAATTGATCATAAGGTAATATCACTTACATTTTGTATAAACACACTACATACCTTTAATAAGAACTTTAGCACTAGCAGTACACCTTATCTATCAGTATGTTACTTAAGGCTGAAATTTGTATCATTGTATCATACCTTTAATAAGAACTCTAGCACTAGCAGTACAGCTTATCCATCAGTATATTACTTAACGCTGAAATTTGTATCATTGTATCCTACTTTTTCCAGAATAAAAAATTTGAATCCACAATCACAATTACAAGACTAGCTCCAAACCAATGGTGGTGGTATCGTGCATGTAAATCATGCCACTCGAAGACTTTTCTTCAGGGTAGCACTTACAAATGCACAAATGACAACTGTGCCTGCACTGAATCGATACCTGGGTACATATATTATTGTCATCCTTCTCCATTTTTAAAGCTTTAATTTTTAAATTCTTTCATAACCAATTCACATTTCAGTTCTAAATTATTGTTAATGCAAAACATAGGTACAAACTTTGTATTATGGGCAGCGATAATACCTATGAACTTGAATTTGTCCTTTTCGACAAAAAGGCAGAACAACTGATTGGAAAACCAGTAGAGAAGATATCCAATATGTATGGCAAAAGTGATATCCCATCTCAAATCACAGCCTTGATTGGACAAAAGTACACGTTCGTCGTGAAGATTTCATCAAAAAAGAGTTTTACTAGCAAAGATCCATCATTTGAAGTCCTCTATATCACTCATCAATTTGGAAAACAAACAAATATTCTGAGTTTCGAGAAACAAGAACAAAGCAGCACAAGTACTACACCACTTCCAACTCCAAGGCAGATGCCACCACTGGTTCCAATCAAATACAAAACTGACACAAAACAGGTACACAAACAAGTAATCCTTTTCATTATGTTTTTTACAATTTTTTGAACATGGACTTCCTTATAATATATTTCATACTAACATATAGGATAAATTTCCATTGCTACAAAAGTCTCACACAGATATTGACCTGATGGAGATAGAACCTACCGAGTATGTATTCCTTCTAATAATTGTATAAAGAAAATTATATTATTATGTATGCACCTAATAGCACTAGCTTCCTTTCAAATAATCATAGCAATCCCAGCGAACAAGATACCCAGAGGAACAAAAGGGATCAACCAAGCGATAATGATAATAATAGCGACGAGGACTACAAAGCTACCAGAAGTTACTTTACAAGGGAAAAGAAAGCAAAACAGTAAGTTAAACTCTTCCATTACTTTTTACCACTGTTTCTCAAAAACTGCAGTATTAAATTCTTTCCAAAAGAAATCATGAGCACACTACTTGAACCAGCAAATAAAATATGCTAAATCTATTTATGCGTAAGGTACGTTGAAGAGAAATTGGAGCATTAAATATGCAATATCACAATATAATAGCATGTATTATAAAATAACTTAAAATATGAAATTGCTTCCTCCATTGCATACAGGTAGCCGTGGAAAGAGGACAAGCAATGGATCTTTTGCAAAATAGCTGCCCTGATTTCTGGTAGAGCAGGCTTTTGTAAGCTTTAATGGACAATATTGTTCTTTTGGAGAAGAACCCTATCAACCGCCGCTCTTTAGGGTATTTTGATACAGCAGATTTAGCACATCTTCTATCACTATGAAAACAACAATTAATTTTGTGACTAAATCTGCACTACATCTTTTGCAAAATGACATAAAACAATTCTCTCATGGTTTAGTCATGTATGCAGCTAAATGAACATCATATATGTAATTATTAATGTTCCTATTTCATCCATACTCATTCAAGCAGAAGACCATACCCACTTCTTCTGAGCCTAAAGCAAAAGCACCAACTCTGAATATATAACCAATCGTACTACATCTGCCTAAAGCAAAAGCACAGTTACTGAGTCGCTTCTTCTGAGCACCAACTCTGAATATGAGGACAAACAAACTTCAGCAAACTTCCCAAATGCATATCGCCATAAAAAAATATAAAAAATAGAACAAGCAGGATCTCAACATTACCTACTACTGTGTAGCTCATAGTTCTTACCAGAAATTCCAGCATATTTTTTAAGGAAAAATCATTTAACAAATTAAATCTGTGCCACCAAAACTATAGAGCGTTGGATTACTCAATCTTCAAAAACGAAACAACAAATCCATATAAAAAATCGCTTTCTCCTTCACATAACCTATCAAGCTCATGCACCATCGACTCTAACGAAGAACGAGGGAAATTGATTTTACCTGAAGTTTTCCTTGGAGAATAGCAACAGACAGATCCAATCTTGCGCTCCTCTCCTTCCCCTCTTCATTCGTTCTTCTCCCTTAATTTTCCTTTATAACAAAGAACATGGGAAATTGATTTTACCTGAAGTTTTCCCTGGAGAATAGCAACAGACAGATCCAATCTTTCGCTCCTCTCCTTCCTCTCTTCATTCGTTCTTCTCCCTTAATTTTTCTTTATTTTCCTGGTGCATTAGGAGCACCGACGCTGTCCCAGCGCCGTAGATTTGTGCCTGTAGTATTTCTGCAGCAAGGGAAAGGAAACAACAAGCAACGGCTGCGTGGTTCGGTGATTGAACAGAGAGGATAAGTCACAGAGCCAGCGACAAAGAAATAAAGGAGCAGCCAAGGAGCTCCACGTACTAAACTCAATATACACGTGCCACTCAAATCCTGCTTTGGACCCTCCTACCAAAGCAATATGACAAACAGCTGTCATCTGATTATTTAATCTTATTTTCCCATATTGGAACAGAGGGTGAGACAGAGACATCGTCCTCCTCTTTTTCTACTATCATATTCTTTGCATTTTCCCCTCTTCTGTATTCTTATTCAACAGGCTACAGGGAAAAGAAACAGGGGACAGACAAACAGCACCAAGAATATTTCGTAATCCATGCCACATGATCTGCCAAAGAATTTGCTTCGTGAATGCTAAAAATCCTCTGCTCCGGAAATCCAATTCCTTCTGTCATTACCACCGGCTTCAATGCCGCCCACCAATTTAATTAATTAACAATTGATTAGCTAATGATCATGACTGACCAATAATATAATGATCACGGGTCCTAGGGGGCGCCAAAGGCGCGCCAAAATTCTAGTATAATCTGTTCTTAGAGGAAACAACATGCATACTAGTAGTATACTTTACAATTTACATAGTGTTCCTTATGCAGTTATGTTCTTCCATATATGGGGTTTACATGTTTAAATTTGCATAGGGCCTTCTGTGTGTGGCTGCCCTGACTTTAATAAAGGAGTGCAGACCAAATTTTACTTCAGAGATGCTTCGATCAAACCAATACTGTTAAAACTAGTTGCTTCAAAGTACTTAATAGATGAAATCACAAACATAATTTACTCATGAAAATCACATGCTCAGGAAGTTTATACGTCCAGAACAGCATATCTAAGTGCTTTTTTATGGTTATATTACTGTTAAAGGAATGTAAAAGTTTATGATACTAACATGCTTTGAAGTAATTTGTATCTCTGATGATATAGTTTGAACTGGATATAACACCAAGCTATCTGTAAGGCAATGAAGCCATTTGTCAGAGATTTACCCGACATGCTGACTGAATTTCTGTAGTTCAATAATGGTTGCAGAGTATTGATTTCCTTTTCAGCGAAGATATTACCAGATAAATTGGACTGCAGAGACCTCCTTTGACGTTCTCTTTGCTGTTTACCTTCCTTAGTCTGCGCATCAGGAGTCGAAATATTTGCATCCTCTTGTATTCATCAAACACTATTTTGATTTAGTTTTTACCAAATTTCCAGGATTGTTTGTAAAAAAGCATGTCAGCTTAAGCTCATCAGGAACAACTTTTGTTTAATCTCATCAGGATGTTGGCCTGTGGTGGTCCTTTTGTTTTCATATATCTTCCAGAAAAGCTAGATTTTACAAAGTGTTTGTTTGGTAAGTGATGACAGCTCATGTCACCATCCTACATAAAATTCTATGCTTTTGCTAGCTTAGTTACATACTACAAATGTTTCAGTCTGCCACATGAGAAAACAAACACTTTCTGTTATGAAAAGCTAGGTTTTACAAAGTGTTTGTTTGGTATGTGATGACAGCTCATGTCACCATCCTACATAAAAATCTATGCTATTGCTAGCTTAGTTATATACTACAAATGTTTCAGGCTGCCACTTGAGAAAACAAACACTTTCTGTTATTTTTTCTTGTGCTGTTTCACACTAGTACAGTTCACATTAGTGAACCATGACAGCATGAGTTGTGACCAAATCAATTATGAATTGTCCAGAATATATAGTTTAGCAATATGATTAGAAAAGTTAAAGCACTAAAGGAACATGACCAAAATTCTATTAGTACCCTATTTCAAATTAGAATAATATTTTCTAGCAACAAAACTGTCTTAACATCTTTCTTTGAATGTCAGATGCGTAAGTTAACAAATTTTGTGGTAGGTGCTTTTATTTGGATTTCGAACAACAAACAACAGTTGAATTCTTACGAATCACAAAGTTTAGGAACAAAAGCAAAGCTCCGCACTTTTTGCAACCATTCATCTATTAGGATCGATTTTTCTACTTTGCTACTTCTTAGGGTACTATATTATATTTTGTACTATTGTTAAAGGGAGTTGATATGATTTTTATAAGCTAGACTAGTCGGTTTAGTTCTTGCTATCTTGGCAGCACCCTACTTACTGCACTCATTGACAAAGTCAGTGCTTTCTTTGATGCCAGGTTGACAGTTGTAAAATGGCCACAAAGCAATATATAATCAGTTCTTAGAGGAAACAACATGTATATTAGCACTTTATTATTTACATAGTGTTACACATGCAGTTTTGTTCTTCCATATATGCGGTTTACATATTTAATTTTGCATAGGGCCTTTTCAGTGTGGCTGCCCTGAATTTTATTGCATAAGGAGTAAAGATCAAATTCACTTCAGAGATGCTTCAATCAACCCAATACTGTTAACACTAGTTGCTTCAAAGTACTTCAGAGATGGAATCATATCATGTAAATAGTTTACTCACATGAAAATAACATGCTCAGGAGGTTTATACATGCAGAACAGCATATCTAAGTGTTTTTATGGTTATATTACTGTTAAAGGAATCTAAAAGTTTATGATGTTATCTTGCTTCAAAGTATACTAATTTTCTCAAATGATATAGATTGAACTGAATATAGAACCGAGCATTCCATTTATGGCCAAGATGCCATTTGAAGAGATTATTTTTTTGTGATTCTCCATAAGTTGTTGTAGATCTTTGAGAAAAAAGGTAGATATTACAAAGCGTATATTTGGTATGTGATGGCGTCTCATATCATCATCCTACCTATAAATCTATGCTAGCTTGGTTATATCTTGCAAATATTTCAGTCTGCTAACAAATGAGTAATCATTTTCTGTTATTCTTATTTTGTGCAGTTTCAATTTCCACAAAAGCCTGTAATACAGTTTATGTCTGTGAACAATCACAGCATGTGTCATGACCAAAGCAATTGTGAATTTTGCAGAAAATAAATTAAATAGCAATATGATTAGAATAGTTGAGCAACATAACCAATTTTTAAATTTAGTCATGTTTCTTCATGAATTTTTTTGTCATTGCTGCATGGTGCATCTAAAAGCTCAGAACAACCTGATTTTTTATGGAAAGTGTCAAGTTTGGGGACCTGGAAGCTGGTCCTAGCAGATGAGATTATCTTCATTTACCCACGATAATGCAAGCTTTTCTAGATCAATTTTTACTTGGCTGGATACTCTGTAATCTAACTCCTATTGTGCATGAAACATTTGCCTCTTTTTTATATCAATACCCTATAAAATTAGAACAATATTTTATTTTCCAGCAATAAAACGTTCATAACATCTTTTTTTGAATCAGATATAATTAGTTTCGTATCAGTCACTTTTATTTGGAACTAGTTGGTATGCACGTGCCTGTGGCACATTTTAAAAAGGGTATGGGAAAATCTGGAATTCAATAGAAAGTTGATTGTAATTTAAAGAAAATGTTCAATTTACAAGACACACGGGACAAGTTCTATAAACTTTATGCTCAACGCTTATTCTCTTTTTGCGAATTCACAAATTGGAATCACAAACTCACAAACATTCGCTTGGAGCTCACCTTTCAGTGGCTCAGTAATCAACTGTTTCAGCACTACGTCAAATCAAAGAAACCGAAAAGAGAGAATAATGAACAAAATATCGAACTTAAGTGTATACTATAATATATAAATATAAGTAAATATTGTAAAGTCAAATAAGTAAATATTCGAGACCGAAATGTTCCAAATGACAATATAAAATAGACACTAAACGTGCAATTGGCACATCTACTCTAACTCATAGACTTCCAGAGGAGGAGGTACCATTGTGTTTGAAGATCCAAATAACTATTTAGAAGCAGGTGAAAATAGTCATATCTACAGAATTTACCATATTGTACACTGCAAAAATGGAAAGGAAATGTAAAATTATTGCACTTAAATCCAAACGTAATCATTAACTACCATCTGTTTAAAAACTTGCTTAGGCTATATATACTAAATATGGCAATATTAAGGATACAGCATTGCAAGTAGAATTTACCATATTTTACACTGTAAAAATGGAAAGAAAATGTAAAATTATTAGAGTTAAATCCAAACATACTCATCAACTATCATCTATTTAAAAAATTGCTCAGATTATACATATTAAATATGATAACGTAAAGGGTGCGGCATCACAAGCAGAACTTACCATATTGTACACTGCAATAATGGAAAGGAAATGTAAAATTATTGGACTTAAATCCGGACGTAATCATCAATTACCGTCTATTTAAAAACTTGCTTAGATAATGCATATTAAATATGGCAACATAAAGGGCGAGACATTACAAGCTAAACTTACCATATTATACACTACAAAAATGAAAAATAAAATAAAATTATTGGACTAAATCCAAACGTAATCATCAACTACCATATATTTAAAAACTTACTCATATTATACATATTATATATGGTAATATAAAAGGCGCGACATCGCAAGCAGAATTTACCATATTTTACACTACAAAAATGGAAAGAAAATGTAGAATTACTGGACTTAAATCCAAATATAATCATCAAATACTATCTATTTAAAAACTTGCTCAGATTATACATATCAAATATGGCAACATAAAGGGAGCGACATTGCAAGGAGAACTTACCATATTGTACACTGCAAAAATGGAAAGGAAATGTAAAATTATTGGAGTTAAATCCAAACATAATAATCAACTACCATATATTTGAAAACTTGCTCATTATACATATTAAATATGGCAACATAAAAGGCGAAGCATCGCAAGCAGAACTTACCATATTGTACACTGCAAAAATAGATAGAAAATATAAATTATTGGACTTAAATCCAAAGGTAATCATTAACTACAATCTATTTTAAAACTTGTGTAGACTATATATATTAAATATGACAATATAAAGGACGCGACTTCGTAAGCAGAACTTACCATACTGTACACTGCAAAAATAGAAAGGAAATGTAAAATTATTGGACTTAAATCCAAATGTAATCATCAACTATCATCTATTTAAAAACTTGCTTAGATTATACATATTAAATATGGCAACATAAAGGGAGCGACATTGCAAGCAGAACTTACCATATTGTACACTGTAAAAATGGAAAGGAAATGTAAAATTATTGGAGTTAAATTCAAACATTATCATCAACTACCATCTATTTGAAAAATTACTCAGATTATACATATTAAATATGGCAACGTAAAGGGTGCGGCACCGCAAGCAGAATTTATCATATTGTACATTGCAATAATGAAAAGGAAATGTAAAATTATTGGACTTAAATCTGGACGTAATCATCAACTACCGTCTATTTGGAAACTTGCTTAGATAATTCATATTAAATATGGCAACATAATGGGCGCGATATTGCAAGCTAAACTTACCATATTGTACACTCCAAAAATGAAAAAATGTAAAATTATTGGATTAAATCCAAACGTAATCATCAACTACCATATATTTAAAAACTTGCTCATATTATACATATTATATATGGTAATATAAAAGGCGTGGTATCGCAAGCAAAAAATACCATATTTTACACTGCAAAAATGGAAAGAAAATGTAAAATTATTGGACTTAAATCCAAATATAATCATCAACTATTATCTATTTAAAAACTTGCTCAGATTATACATATTAAATATGGCAACATAAAGGGAGCGGCATTGCAAGGAGAACTTACCATATTATACACTGCAAAAATAGAAAGTAAATGTAAAATTATTATATTTAAATCTAAATGTAATAATCAACTACCATATATTTGAAAACTTGCTCATTATATATATTAATTATGGCAACATAAAAGACGCAGCATCGCAAGCAGAACTTGCCATATTGTACACTGCAAAAATAGATAGAAAATATAAATTATTGGACTTAAATCCAAACGTAATCATTAACTATAATCTATTTTAAAACTTGTTTAGACTATATATATTAAATATGGCAATATAAAGGACGCTGCATCGTAAGCAGAACTTACCATATTGTACACTGCAAAAATGGAAAGGAAATTTAAAATTATTGGACTTAAATCCAAATGTAATCATCAACTACCATCTATTTAAAAACTTACTTAGATTATACATATTAAATATGACAACATAAAGGGAGCGGCATTGCAAGCAGAACTTACCATATTGTACACTGCAAAAAATGGAAAGGAAATGTAAAATTAATGGATTTAAATCCGAACATAATCATCAACTATCATCTATAACTATCATCTATTTGAAAACTTGGTCAGATTATACATATTAAATATGGCAACATAAAGGGCGCGACATCGCAAGCAGAACTTACCGTATTGTACACTACAAAAATAAAAAGAAAATATAAAATTATTGGACTTTAATCTAAACGTAATCATATACGCCAGTTTTGCAAGTATACTGGCAAATTCCTTTTAACCATGATGTATATATGACAGCATACATACTGTATATATGTTCAGAAATGAAGTATGAGCTGCCAAAAAAACACATCCAAACAGTGCCGCAAATCACGTAAACATGCAGATCTAACAACTAATTAAATCAATTCGATAGTTGCATGTGCCGCGGTCGACACAATAAGTTCATCATATCAACAAGTTCATCAAACTATATAGTCTAGCATCCCATGATACCGTGGCCGACGCAGGCGAACCTGACATGGCCGACATGCGGCACCAACTTCGACTCACCCATACGATCGCAAACAAACTCACCATCTGCTTGCACGCCAACAGGTAGTACCTCTCGCGCCGGCTCAATGCCGCCGCCGTAGGGCTCTTCATCACGTCGGACATGGTGAAGCTGCTGGTTCTGACCTCGTCGTCCTCCTCGTCCGACGTTGTCGTATCGCTGTCGACGGCGCCGACATTCTTACCTCTGCCCATCATGCACGACGCCCTGTAGTACGGCCTCCGACGCTGGAGACGCTCCGGCGTGCAGGTGCACATATGTGTTGAGCCAACGGCCGCGGGTGATGGCGGAGCGGTGAATCTCTCTACTGGAGGATTTGTGGAACAACCACATGTCAATGGGGGATAATGGGAAGTGACGGCTGGTTGGCGTGATTTATATAAGTCTTGACTAGTCTAGTATGGTAATTATGACTTCAATTTAGACACAATCATCAACTGAGAAAACCTATCATATGTTTGAAAACCTTCTCAGATTGTATATATTAAATTTGGATAGTCTAGTATGGTAATTATTATATTTCAATCCGGACACAATAATCAACTAAGGAAACCTATCATATGTTTGAAAACTTACTCAGATTGTACATATTAACTATGGCAACACATTGGACTTAAATCCAAACGTAATCATCAACTACTATTTATCTGAAAACTTGCTCAGATTATATATATATTAAATATGGAAATCTATCGTCTGTTTAAAAACATACTCAAATTATACATATTAATTATGGTAACAGATTGGACTTCAATCCAAACATAATCATCAACTACCATCTATTTGAAAACTTGCTAAGATTATACATATTAAATATGACAACATAAATGACCCATTGGTAGATTTAGGTGGACCCAATTTAGGTGAAAAAAGTTATGGGTTTTGGGGGGGAATTCTCTTCCGAAGGGTGACAAAATGGGTCTCCCCCTCCTCTTTCGTAGTCGTTTTTTATGACAGATGGGTCCTCTGTGAGGTGGGGGGTGAGCCTAATCTTGGTGAGAAGTGTTTTCAAATATTACTCTATGTATAGTATAGATTAGCTCTATTCGTAGGGCTCAGTCAAAAAAATTTGAAGTTTTAAAACAAATTCTGTGCAGTTTTTGTAATCATTTCATCCATTTGGGTCCATTGACCTACTTAACTTTTTCTTAGGGTAATATAATATACCTTTACAGATAAAGGGCATTGATATGACTACATAAGCTGTACACTGGTGCATTAGTTATTGCTATCTTAGCAGCACCTTGCTTAATATACTCAATGATAAAATCCGTGATTCCTCTGATCCCTCGTTGGCACTAGTAAATGGGCCTTTATAATTACTTCTAGAGGAAACGACATGTATTTACTCCTACTTTGTTAAAATAATACTCCCTCCTTTTGCTTTTATAAGGCCCAACTTGACTTGACACGGTCTTCTAAAATACACTTTGACCATCCATTTATCTGATATTATATTATTTATGATTATAAATTTATAATCATTAGAAAGTACTTTTCATTATAAATCTTAGAATTCCTAATTTGTATTATAAAAATTTAAAATTTGTTGCTTAAATTATTGGTCAAAGTTTATCGAGTTTGAATCTTGATATACGTGCGCGCCTTATAAAAGCAATAAGATGAAGTAGTGTTATAGATGGGTCGTTTAGAGAAACCTCGAGGGACTGAAACTCTACTATTTCCAACCATATGGTGTCTTAATTCCTTTTAGTTAAAGACGAAACAGTTTGTAAGAAATTTATTACATGGAATATTTTCGTCCTTGGATATATTGCATTAACCATCCTATAGTCCGGATGCAAGTGTTAAAGCAACTCCAAAAGCCTAGGTATAATCCTAGCTAAATTTAGAGTTCTAGCGGACTATGAAAAAATAGAAAACCTTCAAAAAACTATGGGTACCCAACAAACTAACAAAAACACTATCCATATTAACGCAAATTTGATCTGATGTACCAATCGTTTTGTCTTTTGGACGCCGCCGCCACGACAAATCCTCATGGGAAACAAGGGGGCACGTGCGGGACGAGGGGATGGCGAGCGCGATAGCACTAGTACAGAACCGAGCTTTAGTCCCGGTTCTCAACCCGCTTTAGCCTCGAGCATGGCGCCTTGGACAAGGGTGCGGAGCTTTAGTCCCGGTCCCCACGCTCGGGAGCTTTAGTCCCCGCAACCTCTTGCATGGTCTCACACGCAGCAACCTTGTCACTCCACATACACAATATTTGTGATGGAAGGTGGGATGCTTTTCTTTTTATTGTAACCCGTGAAACACGCTTTAGTCCTCCTAGGTGAAACCACCACCTGGGACTAAAGGTTGAGACCTTTTAGTCTCGGTTGGAGGTTCTAATCGGGACTGAAGGTGACCCTTTATTCCCGGTAGGAGATTCCAACCGAGACTAAATGTATTAGTCTCGGGCCCAAATCTAACCAGGATAAATATAGGTAGATGGAAGGTTATTTCTCTACTAGCGTAGATTACTAAGGAAGAATAAGAGGCTATTGGATAGATATTTTCCCTTTTTTCCTTTTTAGCAAGAATTATACATTTAGCCAGGCTCATGGAGTTTCCCTTAAAATCCAACACAATGCAAACTATACTCAGTAACTCAGTAGCTGGCCAATGGCTGTGTGAATTGAGATTTCTTTCTTTTTCCAGTCATGGGCGAAAATACTGAAATTCACGAAAATTGCCCAGAAAATTGAACAGATCCTATTATGTATTAACTTTTATAGTTGCTTAACATGATTATTATGCATACCCATGCAATGTGTCAACGAGACATCCTCAAACAAAATGTGATTCTATATATAGAACAGGGATACTGCAACAAAGCACAAATACCAAACTAGAGTATCTCCAAGAGCTTTTGTATATCCCATTGGCTAGCTAAAAAAGAAGAAAATCGAGAAAAAATCACATCCAACAGACTAGCCAACTAGATGACTATCTTTCCACGCTAGTTATCTCCCCCCTTCGCTGCTATCTCCTCCCCTTCGCTATGTATCTTTGCCTAGCCAGACGCACTAGCCAGTTTTAAATACAGAGAGTCTAGTTTTAGAGAGTCCGTTGGTTTATCCCTGGTTTAGGAAGCTTGTATTTTTTAGCTAGCCTCCTAATCTTTAAATTTAGCTCAGTCTAGAGACGATCTAACAACCAAACTTCTTAGTCTTTAAAATTAGGCTAGGATTATTGCTGGTCTGCTGCACACGCCGTAACAACCAAACTTCGGTTTGTACTGTTTCTTTCCCGCGACTGGCCAGATGCTTCCGCAGTTCCGCCATGGTTCTCGGATGCTGATGGAATCAAACAAAATCAGTTACGGTGGAGGCAAGAGACGAAAGGATGGATCGGAACAATCAATATTTGGACGTACGCCCAAAAATCAAGATTTGGACTTCAGCGAATCCAAACAAACAAAATCATCATGCTGCGGCAGGTTTCCAAATTCCTAAACACGTGCGGCAGGTTTCCACAAAGCCTTCCATCTTGCTGGTGACTGGAAAAACCTCGCCGCCGCCTCCATCCCCGTCGCCAATCGCCATCGCGGCCGCCGCCACACCAGTTCCTCCGCCCAATCGGCTCCGACGATGTCGGCGGCATCCAAGAGGCCGAGCACGAGGACGGCGTCGATGTGCGCCGCGGCGGAGACGTCGCGGGTCACGCACTCATTCAAGGTCGTCGGCGCCCACCTGCACAGGGGCTTCAGCATCGGGAACTGCATCCGCTCCGCCACCTTCACCCATCCGGCCTACCCCCAACCCCCTCTTCTTTCCGCCATCGGGCCCATCACAACCTAGCTGGCCCAACCGCCCTAGCTCCTGGTGCCGCACAACACCGTCCCCTTGGCATGCACGCCAATGCGCCGCCACCGCCCTCGGTGTGCGCGCCATGTAGGCCTCGGCCTCGGCCTCGGCGCCCATATAAAAGCTGTCGTCATCACCCTGCCGTCGCCGCTCTCTCCCGCGTTGTGCGGAGCCTAGCGCCGCCACTAGGAGCTCTCACCGGAGCCAAGCACCAGTGACGGCCATTGGCTGTGATTTGCCATACATGTCGGCCACTGGAGCAAACCGATGCCATGAGCAGCACCATAATGCCAAGGCGAAGCTTGTACACCCGGCCTTGTCGCCAATCTGCTGATTGAGGAGCTGCCTCCCATGGAGACGCCGCCACCGGCGTCCCTCACGTGGATTCGCCCCGTCAGCTGCCGTTCGAGACGAGCCGATGCCACCATGAGCTTCGAGAGGACAAGTCGAATCTCCGCTGCCAACTCTCGCCATCATTACGTCGCCGAAGCTCATCGCCGATGCGAAGGTCCGAACTGCCGCGCCTTCTCTGAAATCCGGCGTCACACATACTATGAGCACCATCACGAGATCCCCTCATCCTCCTCTCCCTGTTGCGCACCTAGACTTGGACCCCACCCACCGAAGCACCAGTGAGCAGGACGGCCGAGCAACCGACCGCCATGGCTATGTCCATGAAAGCCCCGAGCTTTTGCAGAACCCCCCCCCCCAAAAAAAAACAAACACGAAACCAATAGATCCATTAATGGGTCTTGTGCATCTTGCGGAAAACCCCCTAGATTCAATAGATGCCTGCACACAAACCCTACCCGAGCACTTTTATAGATCTAACCAAAACCTTTTAGCTTTTTGCGAGCACTATTTATAGTGTCTTGCAAAAGTTATCTGCTAGTCCTTTTCATCTACGGTTATTTGCGTATAGGTCCCTACAACAATGTTTTAACCATAGAATTCGCGTTTTAATTCCGATTTGATCCGTTCTCGTTGGGAAAGATTCATATTAACATGAACTATGTTTTAGAACAGTTGTTTAACATACAATTTATTTCTGAATTTTATTTGTATTAAATTTATTAAATATTATTTAAATGTTATTCTCTAATTAAAAGCTAATTAAGGTTATACCTCAGTTTTTCATATTAATGCTAAATTGATTAATTGGTTTATAAATAAAACTTAACTGCTTTATATCCCGGTTTTAATAAACTAATATTAACATGATTAATGTTTATGATAACTAGTTTTTGCAATTAAAAGCTAATTGGAGTTAAACTTGGAGCTTTCATAAATAAATGTTAATATTGATTAATATCAACATAAATGTGTTGTGAATAACAATATGACTAGTTCAACTCAAGATATAAACTTATTTGATTAGATGTTTTCACATGTTTTATTTCAAGTAAATGTTTAATTTGGTATAATTTATACATAAACAATTATAAATGAAATGTGATTAAGTTTTACCTTGGTTTTACAAATCCAAATGTAGTTCTTTCGAATAACCTTTACATATGATTTTGTTTAATTAAAATCAATCAAGCATATATTTGTGTTGTTTAATAATTCAAATTCTTTCGATAGTTGTATCGTGTCAACCTTAGCTCCGTTTTCAGCGATTCTTGTGCTTGCATGACCATAACATCGAGCCCTATCCTTTAGTGTGCTCTTTTAAACCTTTTCTTTTGATTGGTGTATTGTTCTTAGTTGTTGTACTTGTTTGTTTGCTTGTATGCTTGCTTGGTTGTGCTCAATGATTGCTTCGAGTAGATGGAATGTCATTGAAGAGTAAGAGCAAGGGTTGAAGACACTGAGTATCGGTATTTCTGTTGGAGAAAAGCAAGTGTCCCTAACCATCTTTCTACCTATGCTTTAATTACACTATCATGATGATTTAATTGGAACATGGAGTGACCACCCAGGAAAACAGTACAACCATGAGTGCTAATGGGCTCTGGCATTGGCTGACTAATTAGAGACTCTAGTTTGTGCAGGTCGTACCAAAAGGGTAAGAGGGGGAGACTTTTATGAGGTATAACCCGGTCCTCTTGAGTAGTACACTACTGACTCACAACGGAGGTTTATGCATTGCCGGGATAATGAAACCTTAGCGGACTGCACTTATTAGGAAATCTTTGTAAATGCCTCGCAACATCCCTATGCAGTCACACCTCGGTAGTGTCATGCGTGCCTGATCCGCACACCATGGTTGGGTTTAAATTTCTTTTGAACTTTTACATGGCTTGTGATGAAAGTGTACAGCCTCTGCAGAGTGTAAAACTGATATTATCAGTCGTGCTCACGGTTAAGAGCGGCCTGGACCCTTGCATGATTATATTACTTAACGTTGATAATTAATTTGCTCTCTGGTTATTTCTCATGGCCTTGTTGAGTACCAACCATAAGTGTACTCACCCTTGCTAATCGCTGCTCAAAAGAAGAATTTGTGTGAAGTTGATGAAGATGGCGCTGCATTCTAAGCGTACGCAACCCCTGTCGAGTGCCTGTGAAGATTGAAGCCTTCATTTCTAGGATACATTGTATACTTTGATAGACTTGTAAGTCATTTATATAATTTCTTTACATGATACTGTATCTTTTACTCACTACTGGTTACTGTACCTGTGAAACTTGATTCTGGCACACATACTGTGTACACTTGGTTTATTTTTTCTAAAACCGGGTGTGACAGAAGTGGTATCAGAGCTGTATCGACAGTAGGACGTAAGCCTAGATAGTACTGGTCATCCCTTAAGATTTATTTTGCTATATAATCCTTGTTTTCATTATCCTTGAGATTATGTTGTTAAAAATTGCTATCCTTGAGCATTTCCCTCCTTGATAATTTATCTTTTGGTCATTACACTCTTGAATGTTTTTATTCTCTCCTTGATAATTTACTTCTCACTATTGACTTTTGATCATATTGCTCATCTACAATCCTTGCCTTTTTAACTCCTCTATGTCGATTGCTTCACCTTGATCATGCATTCCTCACTTTGGATTTCTTCTGTGGCTTTTCATCCTAAAGTGTCTTTTCTGTTTGTGTGAAACTTGATCCTGACACACATATGGTATACACTTAGTTTATTTTTTCTAAAACCGGGTGTGACGCAAATAGAGCCTTACAGGAGTTGTTTGGCACTAGATAATAAAAAGCGGAGGGCACAATGATCTCTACCCACACTAGCTCTATGCTCACCCCCCTATCCACCCCTTGACATTAGTGAGATTTGAACCTAGGGTGCATCATTGATCAGCTAACCTCCTAGCTCCTTGGGACCACCTCCCCTTCCATGGCAATCCACCATGGAAGAGGGGGTTTGGTATAGCGGGCCATTTATAGGTGAACTTATCATATCTCATTGGAGGACAATTTTTTGCAATTACGGCCCTAGTATATATGAGGTATTCAAGGATCGCTTGAATTTACAGGCCCTCGGATATGTCATTGTCCATCTTCAATTCATAGTGACCACAAGCAGCATTTTTCTTGGTACATTGAAGGATGAACATAGACCCTTAATATGTCCTTTAGGTTCTACCAAAGGCAACTTACAACAGTATGACACTTATGGGCACTTAATGGCTCTTTTTGACAAGGTGGAAGTGAACCAGCTAGGGCAACTGCATATGCTTGCACCTTGAGTACCTGCTCGACCAAACGGCGGATGTGAGGTAACCGAACAGCCCCATGCAACCCTGAATATTAGCGAATGCATGTCAAAGCATCGTAGCAGGCCAAAGCCACTTGCTGCTAGGTGGGCCCATGGCTCCTTTTCATCTCGATAGCTAGAGTTAGAGGAGGTTGATGTCCCAGGGATATATTAGAAAGGAATCGGGGAGGGGGGGGGCAGGGAAGCACGATGAAGGAGGTGGGTTGCAAGGTGGCAGAGACGTGGAAATACAGCTGTTGGGCCAGGGATCAGGAAGAGAGCATAAAGAAACTCCTAGATTAGCGCTGCATCGGTGGGTGGTGAGGATCTGGCAGGACACGCCCCTCGAGAGGAGGATGGTGTGCGGTTGCACGGCGAAGTCCTGATGAGCCATCCTGAACCCTCCTAAGTGCACTCACATTAACACGTTATGTTGTTAGCATCACCCGTATCTGTTGTCACACAACCTGTTTAAGCGAGCGTTTGTTTAAGGGAGTGTTTGCAACGTATAAATAGTACAA
Source organism: Echinochloa phyllopogon (assembly GCA_033239725.1). Classification (NCBI taxonomy): domain Eukaryota; kingdom Viridiplantae; phylum Streptophyta; class Magnoliopsida; order Poales; family Poaceae; genus Echinochloa; species Echinochloa phyllopogon. The sequence goes on along the minus strand of BTCW01000015.1, from coordinate 10,935,139 downwards.
GAGTATGCAAGAGATCTTGGGCCACCTAACGGTTAAACAGACTCTCGGCTAGTGCTCTAGAATAACCTCTGGATCCCAACTCTCCCAAAATAGGGGGAGTTGGAGCTCTCTCAGTGGAGTAGTTGGATTGGGATGGGATTATTAATGGGCTATTTGGCACACCTCCGCTCCATATTTTTCAGCTCTACTCTAAGATTTGGTAGTCAAACACCTCTAGCTCCAATAATCCCAACTCCAGAAAAAAAAAGTGGAGCTAAGGGTCAACTATAGGGATTTTCTGTAGCTCCTCAAAGGGTGCTCCTAAAACATAAGTTTTAGTCATCCTCGTGCAGTTGGGACAAAATTACCCACCAATGCCATCGATTATATATATGTTGGGAGAAAAAAGACATGATGCTTGTGTTCCTCCTGCTGCCCTCCCTCGCATTGTTCCTGTTCCGCCGACATCGCTCGTTGCTCTGACCGATCCAATCCTCCCCGATGGCGTACCTTGGCAGGCCTGCACTCCGGCCAAATGGATGGCCCTGGGCAGCCTCTCCATCTAAAACGATGCTGTTGACCAATCCCAAAGCCACCCAAAAGGCCATGGCCGCGGTTACCGGCCCTGCATCCTCCTCCAGCGGTGGCAAAACTCCGTTTCACCTACCAGCACCGGCCGGGATGTCCATCCGTGGATGGAAGTGCTTGGAAAATTCATGGATACCGCACTGGGTTGACGCATAATCATACAAAAATTTTGAGATCCTGAAACGATCTGTATAGCTTGAATTGCAAAAGATAAATTTGTCTTCGTCCAGATCTGCAGACTGCAGAGATCTTCTTGCTGCTATAATGCTTCATGGACGAACAACTGATGCCACGTAACATACTACTCTGTAGGGATTTTTTTTTATCAAAATGTGCGTTCAAGTGAAGTGATAACTTTGTGATTGCTGACGAAATAAGCTCACTTTGTGCGTCGGACAGAAGCTTCAGCTTGGGAGGCTTTGCTTTGAATGCAGGGCTGGAGCAGATTGGTCTCTGAGGCTGCTGTCTTTCGTGCATGGTACTGTAGAGTATCGTAGCAATGCAAAAAAAGATTTGAAATAAATAACCAACAAACAAACTGTTGACGACCAAAATTGGCACGGCTGTGCAAACCGGTCTGACCGGTATGCACAAACCGGTCAGACCGGTTTTGTAAACATTGTCAAAATGCAAATTGGACTTCACCACTGCGTAGCTCTCGTCGAGACGATCAAGATGCATATGTCGAATGCCTATTTTGGACTCCGGATGAGAGAGTTATGACTTCGGGAAGATTCTGCACCTGGGAAAACCGGTCAGACCGGTTTCCCAAACCGGTCTGACCGGTTTGGGCCTAAATTTGAGTAGGTTTAGGACTCTGAGTTTTATACCATATTGTAATCGACTCAACGGGGTAAGACCATCCCACCCTATAAATATAAAGGGCCAAAGGCCGATTGAGGATCATCCAATCCAATTGAATCTATCAAATTTACCTTTTATCGTTTTTCCTTTACTTTTATCTTTCTATGTTTCGCATTACTTTTATCTCCAAACCCTAGCTCTTCCAACCCCCATATCTTCTGTTCTTCTCTCGTCTCGACGACGTTTGAGGACGTTCTAGGTGGCCTGCCGACCCTAGAACAACCCTAGACTCTCAAGCTCCGACGGGGTCCCTCCCGAGCTCGAGATTTTAGGTTTTCACCGTCGCCCTGTCAAAAGCGGTCTGACCGGTTTCAAAAGCGGTATGACCGGTTTCAAAAGCGGTCTGACCGGTTTCATAAAGCGGTCTAACCGGTTTCGCTTCAAGGCAGCGGCGACTTCGTTGGCGCGATCTCGTGTCAACACAAACCCAAGGACAAGAAAGACTATTCCCACCAAATCCAATAAATTCTAGAGCTGGAGCCACACTTGTAGCCAAATATGTTGAGCAACTCACTACGAAAACAGCTCGGCAAGCAGGGAGTCGGCAAATGGCTCATTGCAGAGTGTTTTTTGTCGAACACTCGGCAAATATTTTTTAAAATAATAATAATAAAACATCCACCACATCGGTAGTCCCCATGGCCGTGCCCCCTGCCCGTGCCGCCGTTGAGAAGGAGAAAGGTGAGACCGAGGTGAGAGGAGAGATATATTTTATTTGTATGTAGGAGGGAGTATCCATGTGCTCATGTATGGACCAACAGGAGGCCACCAATTTGAATAAGTGGATGGTTGACGTGGCGAGTTGTATTTTCTCTATGCGATTATAACAAAATTTTGTATGGCTAAACAATTTCAAATGACAGAGTTTTATATCTCTTAGAGACCTACAACTTTGATATAGAACATATTTGCGTCTGAGGTCATTTTAAAATTTTTAAAACTTTAAGATTTCAAATTAGATACAATATAAGGATATTTCAATGTATTTAACAATCTTAAATTAAAAGTTGCCAACTACAAAGTTTTAGATTTCATGGATCTGTACAATTTTGATATATAACTTATTTACATTCGAAGTCATTTGAAAATTTTAAATTTTCAAATTTCAAATTACAGAACTTATAAAAATATTTTGAGGTATTGAACAATCTCAAATATAAAAGTTCTCCAGTACAAAGTTTTAGATTTCGTCGAGGTGTATGACTTTGGTATAAATTTTTTTCATATGAGATCATATAAAAAAGTTTTAACTCATGAAACACATCCACTAACTCACTCACATACAATCACTATTATGCTTCTTGTGAGATGTTTCAATTTTGTAAACATTATTATGCTTCTCAACTTTTTATCACAGTCTCCGCATGTCATACCATTACGTCATGACAAATATCATGATTTGTTGACTTCATTTGCTTTTTTAGAATTTAAAAATAATTCGGACAAACGTTAGTAGTTATATTTCTTGACACAAGATATTCGAAATTTCTTTTCATTTCATGGGTAGGGCCTCGATCTGAGTTAAATAACATGAATATAATTTTTCTACTCGTTGTATTCTATTATTTGATTCACTTGTAGATCAAATTTGACTTTATTCTAGAAAAAATTGAAATGTAATTAATCAATTAATTATAGCAAAAAAATACAAAAATGTACCAATAATTAACATGGAGCAACACATGTTGTATGTAGAGACTAGAAAAAGTTTTCAGACTAAAAGAGAACAAACTTAAATCTTTGCCACTTTCAAGGAAAAACACTCGAAAATCTCTTCTTTGTCGAGTGCCACTAATGCAGCACTCAGCAAAGGCATGGCCAACCCAGCTCTAGCCAGGCCGCGGCTGTGGGTAGGCTGAGCCACTGGCCCGACGCGGCCGCCACCGGCCAGGCCGCAGCCAACTATGGCTAGCCGCGACTAGCCAGAGCTGGCCGGTGACTGGCCGCGCCTTTGCCGAGTGATGGATTAGTAGAACTCGGGAAAGAAGCGGTTTGCCAAGTGCCAAAAAAAATACATGGCAAACTCTCATCTTTGTCGAGTGCCAAAAAAATACACTCGATAAAGAAGTGGTTTGCTGAGTGCAAAAAAAATATTCGGCAAACACTCATCTTTGCTGAGCGTTTTTTTTGTTTTTTGCACTCGGCAAAGAGTTTACCGAGTGTTTTTTTACACTCGGCAAATACCTTATTTACCGAGTGCCTGAAAAAATACATTGGACAAAGATTCGGACACTCGGCAAAGGTCGAATTTCTGGTAGTGACTCCATCTTTTTTTTTGGAGTTGGTGGATTGGAGCTAAAAAAAGATAAAGTTGATGGAGCTAGAGCTGGTTTTTATGGAGTGTAGCTCTCCCAAACGTGCCCCAAGGAATTATAAAATCAGCTCCTCCAGTAAATATGAATGAAATATTAATATACTATCATTATCTAGTTGTTTGGAAACTGTTGGAGATGTTCTAAGATGGATTCCTCACAGTTCTCGAAAACTAAATACATGTAAACACAGTAAATTTTAAAAACTTAAAACATTTTTTACACATATTGCAAAAAGTTAGAGCTTTGTGTAGTCAGTGCAAATCAAATGCCCACATTCACGTCACATTACCATAGTGTACTAATTACTAAAACACTCATTCAAGTTGTGTTTAATAAATCGTAAATTTGTAACATGTTTCACAAAATTTGCGTGGATGCCTCCGTCCGGAGCACTCGCGGAAGACCAACTCAAGAGGCGCTGAACTCATGGGCCCAGTGTCAGTGTGCGTTCAAAGAGTTCCTTAAATTATAAGGTCACATACAACAGTTTACACAGTTACTATCTATTTAACATAGACAACTAAATAGACAGCTCTATAATGAGTTGTCTGTTTAGCTGTCTGTATGGTAACTAATATGTACTTTGGTTAGTACTGTTTTGTGTCGAAGCACCGGTCAAAACAGTAGACGAGATAGTAGACGGAAACACTATCTTTCCTCGTTAAATGATAGACATGTTAGCTTATTTTTTTTCTTACGTGGACTCACATAGACAGTTGACGTGTTAATCGTTGTACGTGGCCTAAGTTAATTTTGGTCAGCCCCGGCCCAACAGTCAGCGACGTGTGTCCCCGGTGCTGCTGAATGGGCCTCCGTAATTTGAGGAGGGTGGGGACGAATGCCTGCTCCCATCCATCTCGGTGACAGAAAACCCTCGCCGCCGCCGCAACTCCCCCGAGCCATCGCCGCCACCGACGCAGCCCTCAGCTTTTCGGCCGCGCAAACGCCTCTCCAATAATGTCGGCGGCTCTCAGGAGGCCAGGCACGAGGACAGCATCGGCGTGCGTCGCCTCGGAGACGGCGCGCGCGGCTCGCGCACTCGTTCAGGGTCGTCGGCAGCGTCCTGCAAAGGGGCTTCGGCGCCAACAGGTACATCCGCTCCGCCACCTTCTCCGTCGGCGGCCACCTCTGGTGCATCAAGTACTATCCCGACGGAATCGGCAAGGACTCCAATGACTACGTCGCCGTCTTCCTCGAGCTCATGAGCAAGAATGACTACGAGGCGACCGTGGTCTTCGACCTCAGGCTGCTCAACCAGGCCACCGAGCTGTCACCTTTTGTGGTCACGTACCAGACAACGTTCCTCAGCGGTGGAAACCATGCTGGGGCTATAGTTGGTCATCAGGCACGAGGCCTATGGGCCAGCACGCGGCCCAGGAATTTGGCCCGGACCAAGCACGACCCGGCTCCATGACAATCGGGCCCGTGCCGGCCCGGCCCGTGCGTTGGGCCATGTCTAGGCCGCTTCTCAGGCACGCAGTGCCGACCCGGCCCGACCCGGTTAACAGGCCGGTCGATTGGCCCACTAACTTCTATATGTAAACCATGATTCAACACAATTAATAGACATAAATACGTTGAGCTGGTATGAGTTTGTTGGGCCATCGGGCCGGCCCGGCACAGCTAACAAGCTGATGGGTCGTGCCTGGACCGCGTGTTCGGCCCACGTGCTAGCACGGCACGGCACGAATGTATGGCGTGCCTAGCTGGGTCGTGCCTCGCCGGGCCCGTGCCGTGTCGGGCCTAGCCGGCCCGTTGGACATCTATAGTTGGGGCGCTAGAGCATTCATGAAGAAGGCCGATCTCGAGTCCTTGGGGTACCTAAGAAACGACTGCCTCGAGATCAAGTGCGACCTAACCGTTATCAAGGTTGATGAGGTTGATGTGCCACAGTCGGATCTTGTCGATAATCTTGGGAAAATGCTGGAGTGAGATGTGGGTGTGGATGTCACCTTCAAGGTCAGGGAAGTGGTTTTCAAAGCCCATAAAATCGTGCTTGCCATGAGGTCGCCGGTCTTCATTGCAAAGCTCTACGGACCGATTAAGGACAAGAGAAAGCGGAGCATATATAGTAGTTGCAGACATGGAGCCTTCTGTTTTCGAGGCATTGCTTCGCTTTATCTACACGGATTCTTTGCCCGCCATGGATGACCTTGGTAGCAACAAGTATGAAGAAATGGACGAGAATTTGCTTGTGGCTGCTTCGAGGTATGGCATGGAGGGGATGAAGCTGATGTGCGAGAGCATGCTTTGCAAGAGGCTTCTTATCGAGGGAGTGGCGGCCACTTTGGTTCTAGCCGATCAGCATCATTGCAAAATACTCAAAGATGCTTGTATCCGATTTATCGACTCTTCGAACAGAATGGATGATGTGGCAGCAAGTCAAGGTTACCAGATCGAGCCTGAAAGAAGCTTGTCCTGCACTCACCGTGGAAATGTGGGAGAAATTTGCCAAGTCTCAGAAGATTTAATTAGTTTGCTTTGGTCATTCAGGCTAGGTTTTTAATTGTTATTTTGGTTGAATATTTCTCGGAGCTGTTCACTGCTATATATGTCTTATGTGGCCTGGTACGTATATGTGTTCTCAAGGAAAGTTGGAACCCACGCAAAACTTGTGTCGGCCGTCGGGTATGTGTTAACGTTGCTGGCTGCGTTGGATATACTTTTGAATGCATGCAAAATCTGGGTCCTCAATAGTTACTTTTAAGAAAAATATAAGCTTTGATAACAAAACCAGAGCAGCAATTAAAACCATTTGAGTTAGTACGAACTCGGTCTCATTGTTCTACATTGCTTTTGCGGACAGTAATGTGTGCAATTTATTTCACAATATATGTCGCTTTTTAAGATAAATATATACATTGTTTTTAGTTGATAAACTGCATTTTTGTTATCCTGATGTCCTCTTTTTTCTGGATCCTTTGTTTTGTGGATTATCGAGGGGATACGGAAAAGGTGAGTCAGAAAAAGTAAGTCAGTTTGGTTTTTATTACATAGAAGTATTCATGGCCTTGGAGGAAAGAATAAGATGCATATTGCATTTAAAATCAGAAAATGGTATAATTATTGTCATAGAGGTGATTTTTTCCGTCCAAATATGTGGTTGAAATATTTTATTTTGCACAGGGCTAGTAGCATCGATGACAGCTCTGTGTTTAGTTGCAGAGGAAGTGGAGTTCTGAATCTGCTTTGGGTATTGTTTGAGTATTTGACTGATCCGGAAATTATTGTTAACAGTTACAGTAACTATTGATGCAATCTAATTGCAACATGAAAACCACAGGGTTATGACGTCTTAAAATGGTGTTGCATGAAGTTTCTTAATGGTCGTAGTAATGCTAACCAGATATGCTGCTTGGGTCCTAGTTGTTGCAGTAATATTGGTTAAGAACGGTGGTAGATCAAAGTTAGTTGTTAGCTAGTGGGATAATTTCAATTTTAAATCTATACTATAAAGATCCAAAACTTTCGAGTACCGACGGGCCCACCAGTCATTGAAACACTAACCCTCTTAGCGACCCCACCTGTCAGACCTTTTTTCGTTAAACTTTTAACAACCGATGGACACACCAGTTATAGAATCATCGAGTTCATAACCAACACGGTCTGCGGCCAACTATCTGTTATAATCTTATTTTCTATTAAACGTGTGTGTCACATGTGCGTTCTTGCTTGTGATATAAAAAGATGCAGTGATAAGTCTACACACAAGATGCCATTGGTCGAGCTCCTTCCTGCAAAGGAGATGCTATTGTTGTCAGATGAGACAAAGACGTCTTCTTAAGTTGATCAGCCTTAATCTATGTGTCCATAATAGTTCTGTAGGCTTCTTAAAATTTTCATGACAGCATTGTGCAATACTTCTATTGCAGCTAGTGGTGCGCAAGTTGAAAAGCTGGTTTGTCATCTGTCCGGTGAGATACCCTTAGGAGTTCAAGCTGAGGATACAATGGAACCTGGTGCTTGGTGATGCAGGATCAGTCACTGCATATTTTATGCATTGAGATCAAGCGGGCGTGGTCAGAAGTGGCTCATCGACAAAAGGTGCATATTTTTTTTGAGGAAACAGGAGGGGGCGCCCCCTACTGATTAATAAATTAAAGGAAGAGTCAACAATTTACGGTTTACAACCAACAAGTCAAGGAAAAAAGAAGGAAACAAAAAAGATGAAAAAACTTAGAAAATCGAGTCTATCCATGAAGACATAGAAGGCCGGTGTAGCTCATTTGCGTGTAGGGAAGCCAGCGCAAATTCTTTCTGAAATCGTAGCTTGACCACCTGAGTTGTTGGCATTATGTTTCTGAAGATGACATCATTTCTTCCCATCCAGATGCACCAAGACATCAACATGATTATGTCTATGAAGAATGGTACATTCAGCTGTCCTCTGAATGATTCAAAGGTTTCATATTGGTGCTGGTCTTGTACATTCAGGTGTATCAGATTCCAGCAGGCTTAAGCAAAGGGGCACTGTAGGAAAAGATGTTTACTGGTTTCTTCTTGGTAATTTGGGCATAACACACATTCATATGTTTGTAGATCCATATTTTCCTCCGCAGAAGATTTCTTGTACTCAATCGGTCTTGTATAAGAAGCCAGAAGAATACCTTATGCTTGTGTTGTACATTTGTGAAGCGTCCCCTCGAAAGAGAGAACTTAATGTGATACAAATACCAGTCCCAGGATGCTGGTTCACATTATTACAACAGATAGTTCAGTACAAAAGCAACATTACGGGAGACGGTGGCATTGCAGGGCCACGACAAACAGAACTAACACTAAGCTCCAGATAAAAAGGTTGATAACATAGAGGTCTTCATCAGAGTGGCAACGCATGCGGCTTCCAGCGGGTGACCCTAACACACAGGCAAAGGTTGGGTGCAGAACGAACCCCTCTAGACGAGATCCTCAGGCACAAAGTCCGGGTCTGCCTCTGCAACAGATTAAGCAAGGGTGAGTACAAGCGTACTCAGCAAGCGCAACCACAACCACGGAGGGGGGGTATAACAGAAGTATGCAAGGATTGTAACAAGGGTGGTCTATGGTTTATTTAGCAGCAAAGCAAGTTTTATTACACATGCAAGGGGTTGGTTTTCGCAATGGGTTTTCACAAAATTACTTTTAAAAGGAACAGTAAACGTAATACTTTTTCGTACAAGATTTTATTGCTACCAGATTTCCCATTTGTCGTAGCCTAAGTCCAAAACAATACTCAGCTCAATCAAATACCAACATTTTCTTACACCAAAACAGGGGACTAGTGAAGTGACCAAGCCGTAACTCGCCCAATACCGTGGACACGGCTATCCGGATAGGTTTTAACTCTGCAGAGGTGTACACAACCACAAGTAGGCTACCACAACAAGAACACCTTAGTGCCAGTGCAGCTCCTATCAAAGCCATTACCCACCATAGCTAAACTGACAAGTTATCCCAGACGCGACCAGGGGTTAGCAACCTACCAACGAGGTTCTAACCAGGGGCATACCTCACATAGACCGTATCCCCGGCTCCATGGCCCTCTGTTGCTCACCAGCACACCATATAACCAGCAGCTCAACTAGTGGGATTTATGCTAGGCCGTTGCCACATACAACGGTCGAGTGGTGGTACAGTAAAAATGGGTTAGGCTAGATGACACATCAACATCATCCCAAAACTTGTGACAGGATAGACAACTCCCACCATGCTCAACCACACCGGTTCGAGCTCACCTCGGTATTTCACACGGAAATACCGTTTGTCTCATCCCACACGGGTACTCATTTATTTTACACCATTCATTTTTTTTATTTTAAAGCACGCACATGGTTGCTTTTGTAAACACCAATAATTTGTAATGGGGGGTGTACCAGTAAAACATTCCTAAGCATTTCTAGCAGTGACTAACATTCAAACAGAGCATTGTCATATTCAAACATTAATCTAGGTTGTCAAGGAATTAGTCATAGCAATCAGGGGGTGGCTATCCAACTGGGTTTAGCAGTAAAATCATGCAAGTTTTATAAAACGGGCCATGAGTTGTGTTTATAAAAATTGGGACAACAATATGCATCAAAGGGTGGGATTGCACTTGCCGTTCTCCCAACCCTCGGGGGATTCCTGCCCGGGGTCTTGGTCTCCAAGCTCCTGCTCGTAGCACTGCTCCTCCTCGAGTCCTTCCTCGTTCACAGCGGAGTCTATGGCACACACAAACAAACACCCAATAAATAAAAGAAAGGTTTTTATTGAGCTCAGAAGGAAAGAACGGAAAACGAGAGCGAAAGATGATGTCATGATTATTTTTGGGTATAGACTGGTTGGATTTGGCGAAAATAAATTGGTGAAAGTTGTGGTGGAGTTTGGGGTCAAACGGGATTAAATTGGCGCATGAAATGACGCGTTCAGTGGGGTTTAGGGGCAGTTGTAAAAAGACAGGGACCTACTTGCAATTACTATAAAGCTCAGGGGGGCTCCGGTGAAAAGACAGAGAGAGAGGAAATAGTATCAGTGGATCGCGAGTTTGAATAGGGGAAACTTCAGGGGGTTATGGGCAAAACTGCCCTTTCTTCTTTCTTGCGACAGGGCAGAGGAAAGGGGGCGGCGGCCGTCGGGGAGGGGCTCGCCGGCGCTAGGGGCGATGATGTTGGGCGGGAACTGGGGGAAAAGAGAGGGGGACGTATGCCAAGTCCACCCATGGCTCTACCTCGGGCGGAGTTGGAGTATGCTGGTCTGCTCACGGTGGCCGGCGGACGGCGGTGGCTGTGTGTGGCGGCGGCGATGTCGTGGCAGTGGAGGAGTGAAATTGGAGGGCGGGTGAGCTGGTGGTGGAGGAGAGGGTGCTCGGGGTCCTTTTTATAGACGCTGAGGGAGCTCGAGGAGGCGGGCCGATGGTGAGGGGGTAGGCGGTGGCCGGCGGGCGGGCTTTAATGGCGGTACGGTGGTGCAGTGGCGGCGCTGTGCGCTTGTCGCATGCATGCGTCACGACGTGGCGTGCGTGGCCGAGTGGATGGGGCCGATGGCGAGGACGGGGGTGGCGTGCAGAGGCGGTGCGGTGGTCGGCGGTGGCGTGCGCGCGGTCGGGGCGTGCTCCGGTGGGCGAGGTGAAATGACGACGGTGGCGGGGCTACGGTGGAGGGCGGCACGGTTGTCGCGTACGGCGGTCGGCGTGGCTTGCTTGCGGTGCTTGGCGCGGCGGTCGGCGGAGCGGATCGTGCGCGACCGAGCCGGCGGTGGCGTGCGGGTGGAGCGGTCAGTGACGGTGGCGTGCGCGCGCGGTCGCCACGGCCACGGCGATGGCCGGCGCGGGAGGTGGAGCGGGGTGGTGAGGTGCGCAGGAGGTGTGGCCGGCGCGGGCAGCGCAGAGGGTGAGCGGGGGGAAAAAAATGGCCGGCGGTGAGCAGGGCCGCGGTGCTGGCAGCGAGCGGAGCAGAGCAGGGCGGTGGCGTTCGGGGTTGGGAGAAGCAGAGGAAGGGAGAAAGGGAAAGGGAGAGAAAGGAAAAAGAAAAGGGAGAAAAGAAGAAAGAGAAAAAGAGGAAGGGAGAGAGGAAAAGGGGAGAGAAGCGGCGGGATTCGCGGCGGGCGGTCGACGACGGTCGGCCAAGGTTGACAGGGTCCGGCAGTCGACCCAAGGGCGGACGACGCGGGACGGGACGGAAAGATGGCAGCGATCGGGATGCGGACAGGAAAAGAGAGGGGAGGGGAAACATGGCGGACGGGATCGGCGGGAGCTCGGGTGGTAAACATTTGAAAAAGTTTTCACCGGGTGGATCATTAGGTGATTTTCCCAGAGTTCAAAACGCGGGCGTTACAAACCTACCCCACTTAAAGGAATCTCGTCCTCGAGATTCGGCTGGCTCCTAAAAAGGTGGGGGAACTCTTTCTTCAGGGCATCTTCTCTTTCCCACGTAGCTTCCTTTACACTGTGTCTGCTCCACTGTACTCTGCATATTCGCACTTCGGAGTTCCTGGTTTTCTTTGTGACGGTGTCCAAAATTTTGACCGGTACCTCCTGATAACGTAGATCCGTCTGTAGGTCTATTTCTTCTTCCGGTATGTGTTCTTCCTCAGGTACTCTCAGGCATTTTCTCAACTGGGAGACATGGAATACTGGATGTATATCTGACATTGCTTCGGGTAACTTCAATCGGTAGGCTACCTTTCCAACTTTCTTTTGTACCGGGTATGGTCCGATGTACCGAGGGGCTAACTTTCCATGGACTTGAAACCTACGGGTTCCCCGGATGGGTGAAACCTTGAGATAAACAAAATCTCCTGGATTAAACTCCAGTTCTCGTCTCTTCTTGTCTGCGTAGCTTTTCTGTCTGGATTGAGCTGCTTTCAACTTCTCCCTAATTTCAGCTACCTTCTCTTCGGCTTCTTTTATGAGCGCGGGTCCCACTAGTGTACGCTCCCCTACTTCTGACCACATTAGGGGAGTTCTGCACTTTCTCCCGTAGAGGGCTTCAAACGGCGACATACCCAAACTTGCCTGGTAACCATTGTTGTAGGAGAACTCTGCATAGGGTAAATTCTGTTCCCAATCTTTACCATAGGTAAGGACACATGCTCTCAACATATCCTCCAGGATCTGATTTACTCTTTCTGTCTGGCCATCGGTCTGAGGGTGATATGCGGAGCTAAAATCCAACTTGGTGCCCATAGCTTTATGCAAACTTTTCCAAAATCTCGAGGTGAACTGGGTCCCTCGGTCTGAAACAATCCTACTGGGTACTCCATGCAACTTTACTATGTTCTCCACATAAAGCTTGGCTAATTTTTCTCCACCATAATTGGTCCGTACAGGTAAAAAGTGAGCGACTTTAGTGAGTCGGTCCACTATTACCCATATAGAGTCATGTCCTTTCTGCGTTCTGGGTAGACCCACCACAAAGTCCATTCCAATCTCATCCCATTTCCAAACTGGGATAGGCAAGGGTTGTAATAATCCTGCCGGCTTCTGGTGTTCCGCTTTAATCCTTTGGCAGGTATCACACTGAGCGACAAACTGGGCTATGTCAGCTTTCATTCCTTTCCACCAATAGTTCTGCTTTAAATCCAAATACATTTTGGTGGATCCCGGGTGAATGGAATATGGCGAGTTGTGAGCTTCGTCCATGATTATCTGTCTAAAGTCTCCTTCCTTAGGCACACAAATCCTATCTTTATACCACAGCGTTCCTTTACTGTCGACTCTAAAGTCTGGTGCCTTATTTTCTCCGGTATGCTTGCAGATCTGCACTAACTCCTTGTCTGTTCCCTGGGCTTCTTTGATCCGATCCTCCAGAGTGGACTGGATCGTCAGTTGGTGGCTAGCATTCTGGGGAACAATGTGCACATTTAATCGTGCCATTTCTTCTTGCAGGTGGGCATTCTTAGGTCTGTAAGACTTCCAGCTCAGGGCATCTGCCACTACATTAGCCTTACCAGGGTGGTAATGAATTTCCACATTATAATCCTTAACCAGTTCTAACCATCTTCTCTGTCTGAGGTTCAGGTCTGGTTGGGTGAAAATATACTTTAAGCTCTTATGATCCGTGTATATTTCACACTTGTTCCCGATTAGGTAGTGTCTCCAGATCTTGAGTGCGTGCACCACGGCTGCAAACTCTAAGTCATGCGTTGGATAATTCTGCTCATGAGGTCTAAGCTGTCGGGAGGCATAAGCCACAACCTTCCCATCTTGCATGAGGACACACCCTAATCCTTGGCGGGACGCGTCACAGTAAACGACGAAATCTCTGTGGATATCCGGTAGGGTTAGGACTGGGGCAGCAGTCAGCTTTTTCTTTAGCTCTTGGAAACTCTTTTTGCATGACTCGGTCCAAACGAATTTCTTTTCTTTCTTAAGCAATTCGGTCATGGGTCTAGCTATCTTGGAAAATCCTTCAATAAACCTCCGGTAGTACCCAGCTAAACCCAGAAAACTTCTGATCTCGCCCACATTGGTTGGTTGTTGCCAGTTTGAGACTGCTTCTACCTTCTTAGGGTCTACGGCTACTCCTTCTGCGGTCAAAATGTGACCAAGGAAAGCTACTTTTTCCAGCCAAAATTCACACTTGCTGAATTTGGCATAGAGCTGGTGTGCTCTCAACTTTTCCAACACTACCCGCAGGTGTTGTTCATGCTCTTCGGCACTCTTGGAGTAGATAAGTATATCATCAATGAAGACGACGACAAACTTGTCTAACTCATCCATAAATACTTTGTTCATAAGGTTCATGAAGTAGGCCGGTGCATTGGTGAGTCCAAATGGCATTACTGTGAACTCATACTGCCCATATCGGGTGACGAATGCGGTCTTTGAGGTGTCACTCCCTTTAATCTTCAGTTGGTGATACCCAGTCCTTAAGTCAATCTTGGAAAAGTACTTGGCTCCTCTCAGCTGATCAAAGAGATCATCAATTCTGGGGAGTGGGTATTTATTCTTGATGGTGACATCATTTAGTGCACGATAGTCGATGCACAATCTCATACTCCCATCTTTCTTCCTCACAAAGAGCACCGGGGCTCCCCAAGGGGATGTGCTGGGTCTGATAAAGCCCATCTGCTGCAACTCTTCTAGTTGTTTCTTTAACTCTGCTAACTCTGAGGCTGCCATCCTATAGGGTCTCTTGGCTATAGGAGAGGTTCCAGGGACAAGTTCAATGGCAGACTCTATGTCCCTATCTGGTGGCATTCCTGGTAGAACTTCAGGGAAAACATCAGGATATTCTCTGATTACTGGGACTTCTTCTATGGTTGTTGTTTCCATACTAAAGATCATAGGGTCTGGTCCACTTCCTTTGGTGTGACAGGCTACTTGTATTCCATCTGGGTTGGTTAGGTGCACTACCTTGTCAGCACAACCTATGAGACCATTGTGTTTGCCTAACCAATCCATTCCGAGGATCACATCTATTCCTTTGGATTCTAGTACCACTAGGTCTGCTAGAAACTCTACCCCACTTAAAAGAATCCGTACCCGTGAACAACCTAATTGGCACTTAATATCACCTCCAGGTGTTCGGGTTAGTAGGGGTGTCTTTAGTAGTACTGTAGGTATTTTGTGCTTTTCCACAAAGCTTGATGATATGAAAGAATGCGATGCCCCAGAATCAAATAGTATTGTTGCCAAAACTGAACTGACTAGGTACTCACCGAGTACTACTCCTTGTGCTCCTTGAGCTTCCTGCGCGTCGATGTGGTTGACGCGGGCTCGTCCATACGACTGCTGGGTGTTGTTGTTGTTGTTGCTGCCGGTGTTGGTGCTGCGGACGGGTACACGGTTGGCTCCAGACACTGGTGGCTTGGGTCCATTCACTGAGTTGGAGTAGACTGATATCGCAGGCTTGCTCCTAGGGTACGGGCAATCAGCGATGTAGTGCCCGGTCTCACGGCAGTTGAAGCAGGCTCTCGCATTGCTGTTGCTGGTTGTGGCCTGACTGACTTTGCTCTGTGGTGGCTTCGAGGTGTTCTGGCTCTTGAACTGGTTGTTGGGAGCCTGGGAGCTTGTAGCCTGAAATTGGGTCCTATACTGCACGGGGGCCTGGGGTCTAGGTGCAGCATAACCGGAACTCCTGGGTTTTTGTGAGCGATCCAGCTGGCGGTTCTTGCTTTCCAAGAACTTGCGCTTGTTTTCTTGCCTTGCTTCCATTCTGGCCTTTTCTGTGACAATGGCCTTGTTCATCAGTGTATTGAAGTCAGGGAAACTGTGGGTGACTATCAGGGCTCGAAGATCTGGGTGCAGACCTCTAATGAAGGCATCCTGCCTCTTTGCATCTGTCTTCACTTCATCAGGTGCGTAGCGGGCTAGCTCAGTGAACTCGTGGGTGTACTCTTCCACGGTCTTGTTCCCTTGCTTCAGTGCACGGAACTCATCAGCCTTGCGCCTCATGGTGGCGTCGGGAATGTGGTAGCGACGAAACTCTTCTTCAAACTCTTTCCAGGTGATGGCAGACTCGTCTGGGGAAGTTGCACAATAAGCATCCCACCATGCCAAGGCAGTTCCAGTGAGCTGGTGGGAGGTCAAAAGAACTTTGTCACGGTCTCCGCATCCAAACGGTTCCAGTTTCCTCTTGATAGTTCTCAGCCAGTCATCTGCTTCCAAGGGGTTGCTGGACCCTCCAAAGGTGGGTGGCCTGGTTCTCAGAAAATTGGTCAACTTGTCACCCGCACTGGGTCTACGGGCTGTCTCTTGACGGCGGCTGGCATTCCACACATTTTGCATGAACAGGGTGTGGTGGTACAATGCTTGTGCCAGGTTGAAATCTAGTGGGAGTGGGGGCATAACAAAAGATCCCTCATTCTGACTTCCGGGATGGCCTGCTTCTGGTCCGCCTCTTGCAGGCGCTTGTCCTTCAGGCTGGTTCTCTCCCATAGGATCCTGCTGATCCACTTCCTGGTTCTCAGGATTCTCTCTCCTTCCTTCTGGTTGCTCTCCTCCAGCAAGAGGGGCGCGTCTCTGAGAGGCGCTAGCACGAGTGTTCACCATCTGCAGGTTGAGCAAGGCCTTCGTGAGATTGGGTTAAATGATGTTTAAGTTGATTAGTTCGCATTTTAAAAAGGCAGAAACAGCACACAAGCTAACAAACAAACACACAGGGTTTCATTCCAACAGCTGAGGGTTACAACACTTGGAGGGGGGGTACAACAAGGCTCGGATTGCAGGGCGGGGCATAGAACAAGGTAGGGAAACTACTGCTAGGGATACAAGGGTTCTCTGGACCAAGCTGGCTTCATTCCCATTCGAGCGGTTGACTCTGGGCCTACTCGCGGGGCGAGCTTTCCTCTGGCGGTGCAAGTCGAGCCTGCTCAGCCTCGGTCAAGGTCCCATTCTCCCGAGGCGGCTCAGACGGTCCATCTTCAGTGGGTGGTGGTCCCGCGGGGATCCCTGGCAGTATGGGATGGTTCCCCACAATCTCACCCCATGCCATGATCGGTGTCCCAAGTAGGACATGGGGTTCTCCAATTGCCGGGACAGGCGTTCCACTTCTGGTCCAATCCTGGATACGCAGGTCCCGAGCCTGCCGGAGGCTTTCTTGGGCGACTGCCTCATTGCTGATGGCAGCAGCGGCTCTTGCTTCAGCTTGGGCCACCTGGACTTGGTGCATGCGGACCGAGAATTCTGCTTGTTCAGCCCGGGCGGTCTGTTCTCTCAGGCGTTCGGCCTGCTCGTCAAAGAGTTGGTCCAAGGAATTGAGATAGGTGACTACTTGGTACAAAAGGGGTTCCTCTTGACGGCGCTGCTCCAAGTTTCTTATGCGGGCTCGCCAGACTGCACTTCTGACGACTGGCGGAAAGTACCTCATTGGAGTGGGGACCAGGTGCCTTTCAAAGATTCCGCACATAAAGCGGAGGGCTTTCCTGAGTGCCAAGGGGTAGGTGTCCTGGTGCCTGAATCCCGTGGCGGTCGTACGCCATGCCTCGACAGGGTGGAGGTCACTCTTGGCGACAACAATGACCACTCTGCAGCGTTGGGTCCCATGGTGCTCATACTCCCTGCTGTAGTACCTCGGGCGTTCAGGTACACCGAGGCGTTCCAGCGCGGGGATCAACAGGCTAGCGAAGCCCGGTGTGACTGGGCAAACTCCCTGGGTCCATCCTTGTTCTGCCATCTGAAACCAGGGAAAAAAAACAAAAGTCTGAACAGATGCCGGATAAAAGATGACCTTTATTGCACAACATGGTAGGGTACAAAGATCTTGGTTACATCGAAGCTAAGCTAGTAGCGCTACTGGGTACAACAGACTCTACTCTAGGAAGGGCTAGACTAAGCGCTAATCTACTCCAGACAGACTCGGCGCTTCTTCAGAGGGAGCTGGTACTCGGGCACTTCTTCCTCGGTCTGAGTGCCTGCGTCCACATGAGTCATTTCTGGTTCATCTTCCAACAACCCTCTTTCTCTCCTGTACGCTTCCAGGTTATCCATATACTCATAGTAGGCCTGGCATCTAGCCTGGTGAGTGGCTAGGGAACTGACAGCCTGTGTGGCCTTCGCCTTCTGTACCTCCAGTTCTTCCTTCGTTTCTCTTAGCTCTCTTTTTACCTCTTCTAGCTCCTTCTCTGCCTTCTCGGCTCTGCGGATCTGGTGCCTCAGCTGTCCCGATGTCTCCCGGTACAGCCTGTCTAAGCCAGTGAGGTGAATGGACAAGTGGGACACAGTGTCCTCCATATCTTCATCCCTCCCAAGGTTCCTCATCTGGGCAATCCATTCGCGTCCTCCACTTTCCAGGGGTGGGGTAAATCCTAGTGCTGTTCCCACGAGGTACTGCCTGTAGAGCTCGCGGAGGCACATCAAGGCTCTTCTTGCGGCTTTGCGGTAGGCATTGGGGCGGTTGTAGCCGGTGGCGTGGACAAACCAAGGTGCCACTTCCTTGTACAGCGAGCTTCTCCCCACAAAAATGAACATCCGGCACCGACGGGTACCATTGGTGGTGCACTCCCGGTAAAAGTACTCGGGGATCTCTGTGACTCCAACGTGCTCCAGGCTGAGTAGCAGCAACTTGGGGAGGCCAGGTTCTGCGGGGCAGACTCCTTCTTCCCAACCCTCGTCAGCCGACTGGGCCATCTGGAACAAGTCAAAAAGCCGTCGGTGAGTACTTGTGTGGGGGAAAGGATTAGGCAAGAACAAACTGGTGAGAGAAGACTAGGTAGGGTCAAGATCCTAGGGGTGCGTCCTACGGCCAACCTATCGGCTCTGATACCACCTGAAGCGTCCCCTCGAAAGAGAGAACTTAATGTGATACAAATACCAGTCCCAGGATGCTGGTTCACATTATTACAACAGATAGTTCAGTACAAAAGCAACATTACGGGAGACGGTGGCATTGCAGGGCCACGACAAACAGAACTAACACTAAGCTCCAGATAAAAAGGTTGATAACATAGAGGTCTTCATCAGAGTGGCAACGCATGCGGCTTCCAGCAGGTGACCCTAACACACAGGCAAAGGTTGGGTGCAGAACGAACCCCTCTAGACGAGATCCTCAGGCACAAAGTCCAGGTCTGCCTCTGCAACAGATTAAGCAAGGGTGAGTACAAGCGTACTCAGCAAGCGCAACCACAACCACGGAGGGGGGGTATAACAGAAGTATGCAAGGATTGTAACAAGGGTGGTCTATGGTTTATTTAGCAGCAAAGCAAGTTTTATTACACATGCAAGGGGTTGGTTTTCGCAATGGGTTTTCACAAAATTACTTTTAAAAGGAACAGTAAACGTAATACTTTTTCGTACAAGATTTTGTTGCTACCAGATTTCCCATCTGTCGTAGCCTAAGTCCAAAACAATACTCAGCTCAATCAAATACCAACATTTTCTTACACCAAAACAGGGGACTAGTGAAGTGACCAAGCCGTAACTCGCCCAATACCGTGGACACGGCTATCCGGATAGGTTTTAACTCTGCAGAGGTGTACACAACCACAAGTAGGCTACCACAACAAGAACACCTTAGTGCCAGTGCAGCTCCTATCAAAGCCATTACCCACCATAGCTAAACTGACAAGTTATCCCAGACGCGACCAGGGGTTAGCAACCTACCAACGAGGTTCTAACCAGGGGCATACCTCACATAGACCGTATCCCCGGCTCCATGGCCCTCTGTTGCTCACCAGCACACCATATAACCAGCAGCTCAACTAGTGGGATTTATGCTAGGCCGTTGCCACATACAACGGTCGAGTGGTGGTACAGTAAAAATGGGTTAGGCTAGATGACACATCAACATCATCCCAAAACTTGTGACAGGATAGACAACTCCCACCATGCTCAACCACACCGGTTCGAGCTCACCTCGGTATTTCACACGGAAATACCGTTTGTCTCATCCCACACGGGTACTCATTTATTTTACACCATTCATCTCTTTTATTTTAAAGCACGCACACGGTTGCTTTTGTAAACACCAAGAATTTGTAATGGGGGGTGTACCAGTAAAACATTCCTAAGCATTTCTAGCAGTGACTAACATTCAAACAGAGCATTGTCATATTCAAACATTAATCTAGGTTGTCAAGGAATTAGTCATAGCAATCAGGGGGTGGCTATCCAACTGGGTTTAGCAGTAAAATCATGCAAGTTTTATAAAACGGGCCATGAGTTGTGTTTATAAAAATTGGGACAACAATATGCATCAAAGGGTGGGACTGCACTTGCCGTTCTCCCAACCCTCGGGGGATTCCTGCCCGGGGTCTTGGTCTCCAAGCTCCTGCTCGTAGCACTGCTCCTCCTCGAGTCCTTCCTCGTTCACAGCGGAGTCTACGGCACACACAAACAAACACCCAATAAATAAAAGAAAGGTTTTTATTGAGCTCAGAAGGAAAGAACGGAAAACGAGAGCGAAAGATGATGTCATGATTATTTTTGGGTATAGACTGGTTGGATTTGGCGAAAATAAATTGGTGAAAGTTGTGGTGGAGTTTGGGGTCAAACGGGATTAAATTGGCGCATGAAATGACGCGTTCAGTGGGGTTTAGGGGCAGTTTTAAAAAGACAGGGACCTACTTGCAATTACTATAAAGCTCAGGGGGGCTCCGGTGAAAAGACAGAGAGAGAGGAAATAGTATCAGTGGATCGCGAGTTTGAATAGGGGAAACTTCAGGGGGTTATGGGCAAAACTGCCCTTTCTTCTTTCTTGCGACAGGGCAGAGGAAAGGGGGCGGCGGCCGTCGGGGAGGGGCTCGCCGGCGCTAGGGGCGATGATGTTGGGCGGGAACTGGGGGAAAAGAGAGGGGGACGTATGCCAAGTCCACCCATGGCTCTACCTCGGGCGGAGTTGGAGTGTGCTGGTCTGCTCACGGTGGCCGGCGGACGGCGGTGGCTGTGTGTGGCGGCGGCGATGTCGTGGCAGTGGAGGAGTGAAATTGGAGGGCGGGTGAGCTGGTGGTGGAGGAGAGGGTGCTCGGGGTCCTTTTTATAGGCGCTGAGGGAGCTCGAGGAGGCGGGCCGACGGTGAGGGGGTAGGCGGTGGCCGGCGGGCGGGCTTTAATGGCGGTACGGTGGTGCAGTGGCGGCGCTGTGCGCTTGTCGCATGCATGCGTCACGACGTGGCGTGCGTGGCCGAGTGGATGGGGCCGATGGCGAGGACGGGGGTGGCGTGCAGAGGCGGTGCGGTGGTCGGCGGTGGCGTGCGCGCGGTCGGGGCGTGCTCCGGTGGGCGAGGTGAAATGACGACGGTGGCGGGGCTACGGTGGAGGGCGGCACGGTTGTCGCGTACGGCGGTCGGCGTGGCTTGCTTGCGGTGCTTGGCGCGGCGGTCGGCGGAGCGGAGCGTGCGCGACCGAGCCGGCGGTGGCGTGCGGGTGGAGCGGTCAGTGACGGTGGCGTGCGCGCGCGGTCGCCACGGCCACGGCGATGGCCGGCGCGGGAGGTGGAGCGGGGTGGTGAGGTGCGCAGGAGGAGTGGCCGGCGCGGGCAGCGCAGAGGGTGAGCGGGGGGAAAAAAATGGCCGGCGGTGAGCAGGGCCGCGGTGCTGGCAGCGAGCGGAGCAGAGCAGGGCGGTGGCGTTCGGGGTTGGGAGAAGCAGAGGAAGGGAGAAAGGGAAAAGGAGAGAAAGGAAAAAGAAAAGGGAGAAAAGAAGAAAGAGAAAAAGAGGAAGGGAGAGAGGAAAAGGGGAGAGAAGCGGCGGGATTCGCGGCGGGCGGTCGACGACGGTCGGCCAAGGTTGACAGGGTCCGGCGGTCGACCCAAGGGAGGACGACGCGGGACGGGACGGAAAGATGGCAGCGATCGGGATGCGGACAGGAAAAGAGAGGGGAGGGGAAACATGGCGGACGGGATCGGCGGGAGCTCGGGCGGTAAACATTTGAAAAAGTTTTCACCGGGTGGATCATTAGGTGATTTTCCCAGAGTTCAAAACGCGGGCGTTACAATTTGATTTCCATAACCAGTCAAACACAGGGTGCGTTTCCTTTTGTCCAATGAGATGAATGTAAGCCTTTTTTGCTGAATATATATTTGATCCCCAGATGTAACTCCATAAATCATTCAGAATCTATAGAAATTCATAATCCATTCAAAATTATTATTCTAATCTACATAGGTTGATAACTCATCAAAAATCTAGAGAGAAGTGTATTAACTATCTTTACCCAGATCAGGTGGAGATAGATCACCCTTTTTTGCAACACAGACTGGATTAGGGGAGAATTTTAATGTGAATAGAGTACGAGAGAAGCAGATGGAAGCGCATGCATGTATGCCATGAATGGGAGAGAGGCCTGCAGAGAAAAAAAAAGCAGAATGGATTTTATCGGAGAGAGAGGCAGACTGGGTTTTAACGTACGAAGAGAGAAAAAAAAGAGGTGACGGGAACAGACTCCACGCCAGACAAAGACAGGACGGGTCGTGCCGGAGTATTACAGCACGACGGGTCGCGGATTATCCTCGTCCAACTGAAAAGGATGCGACGTAAAGCATGGGACGTACGGAGTGAAGCATTACCGTATTCTGTAACTCAAAATTGCGAGTTTCTGTATCTCCATCCCATCTATCCTCGCCTGACCCACCTCCGTATGCCTGCTCCTCCGCGTGCCACGCCGCGACCCCAAGCGCTGCCTCCTGGTCCTTCACGCCGCCGATGCCGCCTCCCGTGCCTTCTTCTCCGTGCGCCGCCTCCTAGATCTTCGCTGCCGCGCCGCCCTCGTGCCTACTCCTCCGTTGCGTTGCCGCCGCCGCCCCGTGTGCCACCTTCTTCCTCCGCATGTCGCCGCCGCCTCTGTTGTCCCCCTCTCCGCTCCCCTTTCTCCGATGTGACCATCCAAGTCCTCACTCGGAATGGAGCTTGGGCTCTGTGCATCCTAATGGCATCGATGGTTGGCAGGAGAGATGGCTAATAAGGTGATAAGGTAGGAGATGCATGAATTTTTGATGTTGCAACAAGTGATTTATGATGTTGTGATTTATTTTTTTTAATGTTGCATTGCGGATGTTGCGTATATTCTTCGTGACTGGTGATGTTGCAATCGTGATTTCGTAACATTGCATGAGATGTTCGGATGTTTTAATTGTTGATTTTCAAAGTTTTGGTGCTTCTTAGAGAAAGGATTCGAGTCTGTTGTTTCATGAACATCACTGTGTCTATTGCAACGGAAATTTATTATGATAATCTTACGAGATCTAATGATGTTATTTTTTATATATATTTAATGTGGCAAAAGGTAAATTTTGATGTTGCAAATCTGATTTCTTTTATTGCGACGGACCGTCCGATAAAAATTTGCTCATCGGACGTCCGAGCACCAATAGGACCCGTCACACACTTAACGCTCCGGCTTGGCCTTGGGTTCGACCAAGGTCATGGTTTGGCCAAAAATAACCCTTGTGTAGCTCGCTTGGTGGCTGGAGATCATGGGGTATGTCCTCTGGTTAATGGATTCCTCGGGATTCCATTTTATTAATAAAAATTAAGAAAAGCTGAATCATGTATATCATACTCAAAATTAAAACATTCCTTCATGTTTTTGCCAAAAAGGAACTCCTTCAAGTTAGAACGAGATAAAATATTCCGGCTGGAGATCATGATGATCATACAAGGAAATAAAGAAAATCGCTCGTATAGCCAAAAAAAACAATTTTGCACCCAGCTGTCACGTAAGGTTATTATCGAGTTCTGCTGAATCCACGTCGTCGTTCATTGTTGGGGCCCGAAGGCTGTTCGCTGGGGAAAACCCTGATCGCCGCCTCCACGGATCCCCTCCCTATCCCCTCCCACCCGCCGCCGCCACGCCCAATTTTTCCTCTCAAACACCGCTAATGGCGGCGCCGGCGCCGGCGCCAGAGAGGCCAATGACAAGGACATCGTCAATGTACATCGTCGAGACGGCGAAGGGATCACACTGGTTTGAGGCCACCATGAAGGACGTCGTCGTGTGCGAAATCTCCGGCACCTTTGCCGTCGGCGGCCACGACTGGTGCATCCGCTTCTACCCCAGAGGAGTCAGTGCGGCCGACAGAACCCACACTGCTATCTTCCTGGACCTCGTGAGCGACGGCGTTGACGACGTCGAGGTGCTGGTGATCTACGATTTCAGGCTGCTCAATCATGCCACTGGGTTGTTTTCCTCCATCCTATCCAACTCCAATATAAAACCGCCCAGAGCTTCTAAAGGGCCCTGGGGCACCGACTTCTTCATGAAGAGGAGCTCAATGCGACAGTGTTACCAGCAGGATGGCTCCGTCGTAATCGAGTGTGATGTCACTGTTGTCAGGCAATCACTGGTCGAGGAGACATTATTGGAGGTCCAAGTGCCTCCATCCGACCTGTTGGATGATCTTGGAAAACTCTTGGAGTCGGAGGAGGGAGCGGATGTGAGGTTCGAGGTTAAAGCCTTAAAGGGGAGGTTTTCCACGCCCACCAGATCATTCTTGTAGTGCGGTCGCCGGTCCTCAAGGAACTCCTCTGTGAATCCTTGAGGGACGGCAATGAGATGACGAGCATCACGGTTGAGGATGTGGAGCCGGGCGTTTTTAAGGCGCTGCTTCGTTTCATCTACACGGATTCATTGCCTGCCATGGATGATGATCTTGGTGAAAGGAATGAAGAAATGATTTGGTGCTTGCTCGTGGCTGCAGAAAAGTATGGTATGGAAAGGATGAAGTTGATGTGCGTGGGCATCCTTTGCAAGCGACTTGATGATAAGAGTGTCATAGGCACTTTAACTCTAGCTGACAAGCATTGTTGTAGCGAAGTAAGAGATGCTTGCATTGAATTTATGAAAAGAGAATGCCCTGCTGTTTTCATAGACTTGTTGGAGAAAGAAGTTAGGTCTTGCAAGATGATGTAGAATGATCCGACCATTTTAATATGAGAACAGTTGGTTTGGTTGATGCATAACCCCATAAGTTGCTCATGCTGGATTTGTCTCTGTATAATTTACCTTGCTGCTGAATGTAGATACATAGGCATCTTGAGTTGGAGCTGTGGCTCGAACTGATTATGCAAAATCTTTCCTTGTTATCTGACTTTGGCTTTGGCATCGTTATTTGTACGAATCTATGCTATTTCACGTATTTTTCAATGTGCTTAATTAGTCAAGCATGAGTCCAGACCAAAGCAATATTGAGATGCTGACTTGCTTCAAAGCAGTGTGTCTGTCAGATGATTTTGACAATCATCTAAAATACAGTCAGCTTCAAAGCAGTGTGTTGTCTGTCAGATGAGTATATCCCATTTAGAATTTCTCTTATCATGCATGTATTCAACATTTTGGTCACCAAAGCAGACCGGAGCCAGTTCTTTTCATTTTGATGAAAACGTCACTCTCGCCGGTAAACGTGTCTGACTTCGTGACAATAAGATTCTTAGTTAAATTAAAACAACTTGTTATATGTATCTTTTGGTTATTTGTACTACTTTACACTGTGTAACGGAGTCAATTCTATTTTAAACAATGCAGATTTTTGCAGCACTTTTATGCCTCAATATTTGTTAAAATTATGCAGCCCTGATTTAGTTCTAGAACAACTTCATATATAGTTAAATCATATTTCAGAAAATTAATCGATTTGATCTGTTCGTATAGAAATCAAAATGGGCCACCCGGCACTAGCTCGGCACGGGCACCATCAGGAACGGCACTATCAGGCACGATGGCCTGTTCGTGCCGCGCCATGCCGGCACTGCATGCCGAATCGCCGGATCAAGCACGGCTCTATGCAACAAATATGAACTTTGGGGAGAGACAGAGAGGAGACCGAGCGTGAGGCCCTTGCGCACTAGCGCAGAGGCGAACAGCCGCCACCGGTGAGGAAGAAGACAAGAGCCTGTCGCCACCGGTCGTCGGAGACGAAGATTGAGAGAGAGACGCCCGCTTTGCACGCTTGCGCGAGATGGCGAGTGGATGAGGGAGGGATGAAATGGTGCTAGGGTTAGGGGTGCGGCCGTTGGGGGCGAGTAGGCGGCTTATATATGCCGCCCCCAACGGTTGGATCCAACGGTTGGGGAGCGGGCGCCGGGGTGAACCGAGCCGCCATCGTGCCGGCCCAGCAATAGTGTCTTGCCTGGCCCGGCACTGTGGGCCGAATCAGCGGCCCATACACTTCCTGATGAATAGTGCCGGGCCGACCTAGGCACAGTTGCCGTCAGGCCGGGGCGTGTTCAGGCCGTGCTTCGGGCCGCCCAATGGGCCCGGCCCATTTGGATTTCTATATCTGTTCGTGATTATAGCATGTTAAGTAAGCAAAGTCGAAAAATCAATGTATTTTAATCGTCGGGAGAGGTCCAACTGTCAATTCTGTAAGAAAGCCAAATAGTGTTGTGAATGTTCAAGCTAGACGCAGTGCTGGGTAGGGGCTTATTAGGGCAATATCCGTTTAGCTATTTGTGTAGTAACGGCAAAGAATGGTTAAACATTGAGATTTTTAGTTCACCTCAAAATTATTATTACACAAAGCCCTCAAATTTTTTTAGGTTTAGGAAGTATATATGTCTACGTCAGTCCCAAACCGGTGGGTCTAATCCAGGGGAGCCAAATATAATGTTAATGTGAATCCAAGAATTTTGTCAGGCAAATTAAGCTATCAATTTAAGGGGCTGTTTGGATCCATGAGAAAATGGCAAATAGCATCTATTTTGCTATATTTTTTACCATTTACCTCCAAACAACCCCTAGGCAAAAGGACAAATAGAAAATGAGATGGCAAAATTGGGCACCAGCCCCACCCGCACACCACCCGCACCCTATCCCCTTCTCTCTCGCAGCCCACGACCCCCGCGTATCGCAGCCGAGCGCGCCGCCAGCGTTGCCCCGGCCGCCGTCCCGCAGCACCTCCGCCGTCGTCCCGCAGATCCTCCACCGTCGCCGACCCTCCTCCTCCCCCGCCGCCGTCGCCGACCCTCCTCCTCCACCACCGCCGCCGCCACCGCAGCTCTTCCGCAATTACCTCCGCCCCACAGCTCCTCCGCCATTATCTCGTCGTCATCGCCTCCACCGCCCTTTTCCTGTCCGCGGCCTCCACCGCCCTTGCTTGTCTCGTCTGCAGCTTCTCCGCCGTCGCCATCTCCAAGGCCGTCGTCGCCGAGACAAAATCGCCGCCGGAGATGGCCCAATCTGGGGCTGACGGGACCCGGGATTTCTTCTCCGAGTCCGATCCATACTCCCACGACGGCGGATTCGACTTGTACTCCCACGATGCGGCCCGGACGCCGATGTCCAACTCGGTTTCTCGTCTGAGCATGGAAGGTCTCGCCCTCAACTCGCCGACGGAACGGTGGCCCCACCTGCCGACCTACCAAAACGTGCTGCAGTCCAATCGGGAGCGGAAGCAATGGCGACAGGAGGCCCGTTCATGACCCTCCACCCTGCAGTGGCACAGGAGGCCCCGTCCGCACAGTTGGCCTTCACAGACCACGCGGTGGAGGTGGAGGGCCGTCGTCCAGCCGCAGCCGAGGTCGTGGCGGTGGTTTGCCACCTGCTCCTGCTGCTCCAGGACGTGTGACCTCTCTCGGTAGCGCACAGCACGGCGACGATGACTACAACGAGCCTGAGGATGACTACGACATGCTGGACATCACTCAGGTATTTCCATGCTTGGTGCTTGATGCTTGATACACGACAATGAGCTTGATTGCAGAACAATGTGCTTGGTGCTTGGCTGCATTAGATGAGCTTGATTGCAATCAGTTACATTTGTCCTGTTTTAGCTGTTACATTTGCAATCAGTTACTTTTGGGAACAAATGGAGTTCATGATATTCTGCATAAAAAGGAAAAGCAGCTCCATATGTGCGATGGCTATCGCTCGAATCAGATCGACATGAGCTCCTCTCCTGTTCTCATACAGTAGCAGAGACATATGATTTTCTTTCAGTTGTTGAATTCTAATTAACACTAGTTAGTACATATACGTCATGTTCCATTTGCCAACCTATAAAGATCAGGATATGCTCCAGAAAAGTAAAAGCAGTTTGATATGTGTGATGAACTATTGCCCAAATTAGACATGAACTCCTCTTCAATGTATTTGTATGAAGAACAAGAGCATTGATTAACAATGACCAGCTAATTAACAATCAGTTGTTAGCTACTTGACTGGATTTATTCGTTATTAAAACTTTGCAAATACGATATGTTGTTCTCAACACTAATCACATAGTTAATGATTATGTACAGTGTCCTCGTTTTATTTTAGCTGGTTTAGTAACATAGTCTCTACCACATATTCTATAAATTAGCATTTCTTTTAAAGCTAGATCTGTTACTGTAGCTCAAATATCTTCTATCAAATACATTGATGAGTCATTGCCTCTTGATCTCAGTTTGATCTGTTAGCAGTTTGATATGTGTAGATGGTGCTCTCATGTCATTGCCAGTTTGATATTTTTTTAACTATTGTTATGATCGTTATAATGCACCAGTTAGAACCTGCATACTTTACTCCCTGTTACACCTGTTGATATGTTCTTGTGATGCATATTGATGTAGTCTGACAAAAGGGGAAAAAAAGTTAGAACGAAAACTGACAAAGCAAATTGGTCAAATGCCAATATTACTTTGTTGCTTCAATTCCTCTCCGAGCAAATTGGGTTGGGTAATTACAACAAAGGAATCATGACTAGAGACGGGTACAAGCAGCTTGAGGCAAAGTACTACTGCGCAACACGCTTAAGGCATGATAGGAAGCAGCTCAGTGGGTGAATTAGGACTCTCAAACAGATGTATGGGTTCATAAAAGATATGCACATTGACAGTGGTTTAGGCTGTGATGATCGAGGATGGCCTACTGCAAGTCAACAATGGTGGGATACAAAGACAATGGTAATTATATTTTGCATTTCAATTGTGTAAAATTGAATTATACTTATAGCCATTCTAATTGTGTGTTGTTCTTCCTGTTTTGCAGGGATGTCCAAAATTAATGAAACTAAAGTGGGGACCTCCTGATTATATTGAGTTGCTAGAGCACTGTTTCCATAATGTAGCTATTGATGGATCGACTGGATTTGTTCCTGGCCAAGCAGAGGAAGATGAGCTGTATGAAGATGAGGAACAGGAATATGAGGAAGAGGAAGAGCAGCTTCAAGAAACTGAAAACAGCCCTATGAGTTCTAGCGGCCAAAAAAGGAGCAGCGGTACAAGTACAAGGTCTACTGCAGATAGTCCTGTCAAGAAGAGCAAGAGCCCTATGGTCAATGTGATGAAGCAATACCTTAACATGTCTTCTAAGCAATCAGCTCAAAGGAATCAGTATTTGAAGAAACTTGGGAGCAAACAAGAACATGCTGAGGCAAAGTTGGATGATGCAATTAAAAAAGCACAACAGTTGGCAAGACAAGCTGGGTTAGCTGAAAGTGGTACAAAGTTTTATGCAGTCTCCCATATCTGCAAAGATGAGGCACTCATGAAGTTTTTCATTAACCTAGAGACACCAGAAGGCAGGGTGGCGTTCCTGAGAAGATATTGCAAGGAAAAAAATATGGATTAGTGTAGCATATTAAACTATGTGTGGCTGAACTATGTAATAATTGTGTGGCACTATATGTCTATGTGTGTTGAACTATGTCAATGTCTGAACTATATTTATTTCTCTGTTATCCAAAATATATTTTTGAAATTTATTTTGTTGATCCATTACTATTTTAGGACTTGGCTGGTCAGTTGGATTCAAGTGATGAAGAGGTGGTCAACATGTTGCTGGAGGATGCTGAGCAGGAGAAGCAAGTCATGGATGCGATCATTTTTTTTGGTATGTATCATGAAACTTATATGCACAAAAATAAGAGGAAGAAAGCCCCTTAAAGTGGTGAAGAATGGGTGATGAGGAATTTAGATGATGAAACTGAATGTTACAAAATGTTTAGAATGACAAGACCAATGTTTGATAAACTACATGACCTGTTAGTGCAATCTTATGGCCTGAAGTCAACATCAAAGTCTAATACTATAGAGGCCTTAGGAATGTTCCTTTGGATGGTTGGAGCACCTCAGTCAGTCAGACAAGCAGATAATCGACTAGATAGGTCATCAGAGACAGTGCACCGCAACTTTGGAAAAGTTTTAAAATCCCTTGTGAAGAGTGGACCTGGAATTCAAGACAATACATCAACGGTTGAAAAGTCATAGATCCAGGCCACACTTCAATGATTGTATAGGGGCAATTGATGGAACTCATGTGGAAGTTGTGGTGCCAAATGATAAAATGGTTCAATATCTTTGTCGAAAGGGACACACAACACAGAATGTGCTTGCTGTTGTAGACTTTGACATGAGATTCACATTTGTGCTTGCTGGATGGCCGGGATCAGTACATGACATGAGAGTGTTCAATGATGCCACCAACAAGTACAAAGAAAGGTTTCCACATCCACCTCCAGGTATAATACCGATCTATGCAACAGGTAAATGGCATGTGTTGTCTTATTGTTGGTTTTGGTATTAACACATAATTGATTTTGTAGGGAAGTACTACCTAGTGGACTTGGGATATCCAAATCGTGTAGGGTATCTTGCACCTTACAAGGGGACAAAATACCATCTACCGGAGTATCGAAATGGCACAATGCCGAGAGGTATGAAAGAGACCTTCAATTTTGCTCATTCTTCACTTAGAAATGTTGTGGAAAGGTCCTTTGGAGTTTTGAAACAGAAGTGGAGGATGTTGTTGAAAGTACCAAGCTACCCGCTAGCAAAGCAAACCCAAATAATTGTAGCATGCATGGCATTGAATAATTTTATTAGAGAGAGTAAGCTCATGGATGAGGACTTTGATCGTTGCGACCGTGATGAGCATTATATTCCAATTGAGGCATCAATGTCACAACCACGTAGACGGGACACGAGAGCATTGGATGAAGATCACAACATGAATACATTTCGAGATCAACTAGCCAATGCTTTGTACAATAGATGAAGGATCATAATCCTATTTTCCCTGTACATTATTGTACCTCCCAGAATATGTATCGCCTTCATGGAAACGGCTGTGTCTTTGTTTGATTTGCTGTGTCTTTATTGGCAATGCTGCACTTGGCAAGTGGAACGATCGGTGATTGTTGAAACGAAGCAAACATGGATGACTTGATATGGTGCTAAATTATTTGTTGGTTCTATGCTTAGCTAGTCTGTGCAGCAGGTTTACAGTTTTGATGACCACATGTACAATATCAAGATTTGAATCCTTTGTTCCTTTTTTCATATTTAATTTTCCTGGTTTTACGTTGTGCTTTCATGCCCGTTGTACCATAAGAGGCTGTCCTTTTACTACCTGCTATTCCTGTTTTGTTTTGCTCCTGACGTGTTGAGTGATGGCTTGTTGACATTTTCATTCGAGTTGGTAAAGTAAATTGTTCATGTCATTGTTTATTGTTCGGTCCTGATATGTTTAAATTGAGAGTTGGTGGGAAATGGTGGCGGGAAAGAGGGGATAGGAGGGAGAATGAGGGTTTAAATGGGTTTTTGCCAAAAGTTTTGCCATTGGATCCAAACACCCCTAATGGTAAAACTTTTGCTATCTTTTCTTGAGGGCAAAAGTTTTGCTCTTTTTTGCTCTTGCCATGTGGATCCAAACAGCCCCTTATTTGTCTCGTGTAGCGAGACGGCCTCCGGAATTTGTGCGCATCGGAGCCGGGGGCCCAAAAGCATCCGATCCTGCTCCCGCGGCCGCCGCCTCAGCTCCTCTCTCCATCGATGCCAGCAATGTCCACTGCACCATTGACGTGAAACACGAGGGCCGCAGCATCGTCGGCCACACACGCGTTCAAGGTCGGCGGCGGCAGCCTGCACAGGGGGTTCGGCGCCGGCAGGTACGTCCGCTCCGCGCCCTTCGCCGCCGGTGGCCACCGCTGGTGCATCCGGTACTACACCGATGGGAGCGGCGAGGAGTACTGCAGGGACTATGCCTAAACCAAGATCATACACCGACGAGAACCTCATAAGATCATGTCCAGCTCTTACTGCAGAACTATGGCAGAAATCAGCCAAGTCTCAGACTGTTTGCAATGACTGATGGTAAACCTCCTGGGCGTGTATGTTACTAGTTTTAGGCACAAAATCGCGTTACAACGACGTCCTGTAAGACCCCTTCTACCGTGGCTAACTCCCCCTCCCCAAATTTTAGGGAGGCCTCCCCTTCATCCAAATCTCGTGGCGCCCGCTCCAGGCCACTCGTTGCTGCTGTTGCTGCTGCTTCTGCTCATGCTGACGGTGCTCCTCCTTGGTGTGAAGTTGCCGCAGCTGCTCCTCCTCGCCGTCGCCACGCCCCGTGGGCTACCCTCCGCCGCCGCCGTCCGACAACGCCAGCACGGGGAACACCGTGGCCTCCTCGCCGTGGTGGCGTTCGTCGGTGCATGCGGCCTGACGGCGTCGCGCTTCGACCCGTCGACTGCGGCCCCTCGACTGCGGCCGCGTCCCGCACGGCCATGGCGCGGAGGAGCGTATGGAGGAGCTCGTTGGCCATGAGGACACGGGCGTAGAGGCCCGCAAGCTCAGCGCGGCTGGTGGCCAGCATGGCCTGCATGGCGTTGAGGTCGGTAAGGAGCACGGCGGAGCGGTTCGAGAGGTGGATGGTAGAGGGCTTGTAGCAGAGGAGGAGGAGGGAAGGAGCGGTGCCAGAGGAGACGACGATGGACACGGTGTTGGTGAGGAGGAACATGAGCAGCGTCAACGTCATCGCCGTCGCGGATATCTCCTCCACCCTCGTGTTGGAGGGGCCGGCGCCCTCCACGGCCGCTGACCCGCCTTGGCCGTCGACCCGTCCGGCCGCCGTCCCGCTCTGACGCCACCCCGCGCTGGCCACCGCGCGTCACGGCGCTGACTGCTGCTCACCACGCTGCACGCCGGCCACCTCCCGCGATGAAGCCCGCCTTCTATCGCGATGGAGGGGCCTGGGGCCTTGGCGTCCCAGACGGGGAGGGCCGGGGCAGAACCGAGTGGGATGGGAGGCCGTGGATGACACCGTCGGGGCGGACCACCGCGGCGGCGGTGAGGTCGAGCGGCTCGCCGGCGAGCGTGGGGTGGGGGGGGCGCATGGTGTATTCTCAATCAAGATATATTAGCCGAACATATTTACGGCAAGCACATGCAAAAGTCACTTTAAATTTGGCGTACGAGTTTTTCATGTACTGGATTCGGAGGCAAAGCTTGAGCGGTGACCTATAGGCCCCCCTTGGTAGAGCTTCACATGGGGGGTTGGAGTTGGAGGTGGAGGAGCTAATTTTTTTCAGCTCCATCAGCTTCACTTTTGTGTTATAAGCAAAACAGCTCCACCTCTCACAATCAACCACCTAGCAGTGATTCACCGTCATAGTCATTTGGTGCAGCTCGAACAAAAACAGCTTCATGAGCTGTTTGGAGCTGTTTTTGAAGCTCTACCAAAGGGGCCTGTATA
Source organism: Echinochloa phyllopogon (assembly GCA_033239725.1). Lineage (NCBI taxonomy): Eukaryota > Viridiplantae > Streptophyta > Magnoliopsida > Poales > Poaceae > Echinochloa > Echinochloa phyllopogon. The sequence continues at coordinate 10,902,113 of BTCW01000015.1, read as the reverse complement.
TACCACTGAATATTGGACGCCGGAGAGCGACAAAGTGCATAATGGAATGGATTAAGGAGCCTTCTCACCTTTGCACAACAATCAACAGGTACATGAGTTTGCCGGCAATGAACCGAAAGAAAATGACAGTGAGTGCCGACGGCAGCGACGAGACAGTATGTGCAGCCATGTTCTTCCTTGACGATCCTGTGATGCAGACCAATATAAGATAGATAGATAGCTGACCTGGAAGAGCCGAGCCTGACTGAAGCAACGTTCTCAGAGAGGCCAGCAGGACAGCACAGCTATCGTCGTCGTCGTCTATCGGGTTGCCGGAGCGCTGCTGGCTGCCGTTGCCGCTCCATGCCTGGAAGAGGCAGATGCAGGTGAAATCTTCTTAATTAAACTGGCAGAGCAGTATTATTATGAGATTTCTGCTGTTACCGCTGCACAATCTCACTGACAATGAGGGTCGAGGGTGAGGGGCTTGGCGAGGAGCGGCGGGCCAAGAACACCGGCGCTGGAATGCGATGGAGGTTGACGCTCGCTCCTAGGCCATGGGTGACTACGGAAGTCAGAACGCGTGAAGGCAAGGTGAGTTCCTTTTTGTTTGCAGATTCGGGTGAAACAGCGGCGGTTGCAGACGTCGAGGTCCGGCCGGAGAGCATGGAAGACGCTTCTGAGCAGGATTCAATCCAGTAATGGAGTAGTGCGAGGTCGAGCATTGGCTCGTCGTCTGATCCATTGTTAGGGCAGAGGAAGAAGGGGTCTGGGTCCCGGTTCTGGCCCCTAGCAGATGAGGTGAGCTCTGACGGAGAAGAGGAGGATGATAACCGATTAGAAGTGGCAGTGCCCTTTCTATGTGAGCCGATGCAGTTTTCATCCCTAGGGGATGGAGTTGCATCATCACATGAGGAATCCGTTGTGCGTAGCACAATCTCCAGTCACGGTTGTTCGTCGGGGACATCATTGGAGGTGACGAGCGGCCCTAGAAAAGGCAGGCAGTCACAGACAGTGCAAGTTCAGGGCGATCATCGACTAAGATCGGCAGGCAAGCCCTGGCGCGGTCCATTGCCGCGGGTGAGGGCTGCTCCCACGGTATCACTAGGTGATATTTGGGCAAGAGATCTTCGTTCTGGGAAGAGTGGCTCGTCAATGCGCTTGGCGGTTTTGGCTAGCGATCAACGGGCGATGGCGTTTTCAGGAGCACCGTCGTTGAAGGAGACGAAGTGTGGGAGTATAGATCCAGATGGAATTTTCAATTTCAAATTCCAGTGTCTACTCATCTCCCTGAACCGGTTGGGCGTGCCGCCGCGGAACATAAATGTGTCAGGCCGGCTTTTCGTTTTACGAGTGGCTAGGGGTGCTTCTGAAAAGAGCCGGTAAGCCTGTCGGCTTATTAACTCGTGGACCTTTAAGTTCTCCTCCGTCTTCTGGTTACTCGTGCTCCATTAAGGCGGCGCCGGTGATGGCTGGAAGGCAGTGGGAGGAGAGAGGGTTCCGGGCTGGGGGAGATCACATGGAGAGAGGGTTTAATCGAGGGAGAGTTTCCAAACCTGTGTTTGATCCAAGACCCAAGCCTTATAGAGGGCAACAGGGAGGGGAGGGTTTGGAGGTGGGCGCGGGTTACCAAAGGAGGTTTGATGGTAGAGGCAATGGCGTTCATGGTGATGGCAGACCTGATCCGCATGTGTGGAGTTCGTTTCGTGGCCGCGGTGGAAGAGGAGGTAGAGGATTTGGGGGCCGGACTTGGCAGAAATCTAAGCCTGGGAACTTGAAGGATGGAGGAGCAGCTGATACGGCGACCAGGTAGGGGCACTTTGATAAACGAAGTGAAGGCCGTGCAGGGCAAGAGAAGGTGGAGGAAATGGTAAAGTTGCAGCAGAATGGGTCTGGTGGTGGGGATGTTGAGATGGGAGAGGCAAGTGAAAGGGAGAAGCAGGATGGCGGTGAGGTGATGGCCGGGATTAAGTGTCTGCGGTGCACCAAGAAAGGTCATGTGGCGGCAAGGTGTAGTGCGGAGATCTATTGTGTGATTTGCAGCAATCATGATCGTGTCAATCACAGGTGCCCGATCTTGAAGTTGCCCAGGCCGGTGGCTCACGCCGTTGGGTATGCCGTTCACGGTTTGGGTTTTTATCATATCCCCCGCCCTCCTCTCTCTAGGATGAAAAGGGATTCAAAGACAGTGATGATTTCAGTGGAGGGTGGACAGATTTCAAAGGAAGAAGTTCAGAAACAATTGGAGAGACTCTTTCCTGGTAAATGGGGGTGGGATTTGAAGGATCATGAGTAAAATACTTTCCTCACCAATTTCCCTTCTAAGTTGGAGTTGCAGCGTGCTGTGGCATTTGGAGGAGCTGACCTTAAAGGTGTCGGAATTCCTGTGGGAGCAAGAATCAAATTTGAGGTTTGGCATGAGAAAGAGGTAGGATTCCTACTCCCAAAAGTTTGGGTTAGAATTTTTGGTATTCGAAAAGAACTTAGGGAATTCTCAGAGCTTTGGGCGATCGGTTCTTTGCTTGGTTCGACCCAGACGGTGGATATGGAAGCAAGAGGAAAAATGAGTATGGGCGTGTTATGGTTGCTGTCCTAAACCCAGGTTTGATCCCCGCTCATCTTGACGTGGTCATTGGGGATCATTACTTCGAGTTAGAATTTGAAGTGGAGAAAATGGGTTTTGACGAGAATGGAGAGGAAGTTGTTATAGAATGGAGTGGTGGCTGCAGCAGTGAAGGAGAGGGAGAGCAGGAGGGGGTTGAGGTACATGAGTTTGAGATGGAACATGGGCGAGAGAATAAGAGACAGAAGAAGGTTTTGCCTCAGGAGGAGGGTAGCAAGTGTGTGGCTGCTGTAAACAGCAACCTTTCCAAAGGATCACTTAAAGAGCAAGTGCAGAGTATGAATGAGGAAGAATTCGAGGTGTTCCTTAGGATGAAAGCGGAGGAGATTCTGAATATCGCGGTTGATCGCGTGATTGAGGAGGCCGCTGATAATGTTATGGAAGAAGAAGAAGAGGAGGAGCTGATTGGTGTAGAGAAGGAGGGGATGGTCGAGCAGGAAAAGGAGAAGAGGATGGAGGAGTTGGCAGCGATTCCGGAGGCAACAAAAATGGTGCAGGTTCGGTCCAGCCCGAGGTTGCAGCATTCAAAAGATGGGCATACCTTGGCTAAAGCCAAGGAAAGGGTGGCGAAGAAGAACCTGGAGTTCGGAGGAGGTATGCCGTTCTCTAATTCCTTGCTTTCTGTTAATAGGTGTAGAGCTATTAACTGCATACAACAACTAGGAATTAATTTTGGTTGCTCCGAACAAGAAAAGCTTGAGAACATTCAGCATGTGTTGGTGTCTGACTTAGAGAGGGAAAAATTAGATACAGGGGGGGAACTGCTATGGATGGATAGTGATAGTGAGGAGGAAAGTGTGGAGGCATTAGAATTAAAGGCTTTAAAAAGTCTATGCGGAGAAATGATGGATGAAGTTTTTGATGAGTCAAGTTTTCCGCTAAATAGTGAACTTACAGGTCATATGCGGAAAGGCAAGTTTCACGCTAATTCGTGCTTGAGAAAAACTTGCAAAGTCAGGAGGGCCAATTTTTCTAAAAGGAGTTCAAAATGAAGGGTATTTTCTGGAATAGCAGAGGTCTTAGTGACTTGGCTAAATCTAGATTTTTAGGTAACATGGCCAGAGAGCAAAATTTAACTTTTATTGCTCTTATGGAAACGTGCAAGAATGATTTTACTCAAGATACACTGAATAATTTCAGTGGGGGAGAAATTTTATATGGCATTGGACCAGACCTCATGGAAGGTCCGGGGGCATTTTATTAGGAGTCAATATAGATGAGCTAGACATTGGTAGTATTGAAGAAGGTGACTTCTTTGTGAAATTTCGGTTGAGAAACAGGAATGATGACTTTAAGTGGGTCTTAGTGGCTGTTTATGGGGCAGCCCAATCAGAATTTAAAGAATCTTTTTTAACAGAATTAGTGCAGTCCTGTAGCAAAGAAAAGCTTCCGCTTTGTATTGGAGGTGATTTTAATATTATTCGAAACAGGAATGAAAAGAATAGCAATAGATTTGAAGAGAGATGGCCTTTTCTTTTCAATGCAGTGATCGACAGTTTGGACTTGAGGGAGATCGAGATGTCAGGCCGTAAATTTACGTGGGCTAATTCTCGGCAGGTACCAACTTATGAGAAGTTGGATAGAGTGCTGGTGAGTACAGAATGGGAACTAAAGTTTCTATTAGCCACTGTTGTAGCACTTCATAGGGAAATATCAGATCACACACCTCTTCTACTCAATTTGCGTGAGACGATCAAGGTCAAGAACAATAATCCCTTTAAATTCAAACTGGGTTGGCTTTTGAAAGATGATTTTTTGGAACTAGTTTCAGAAGTTTGGCATAAAGAAAAGAGAGGGGTTACACCTATACAGAGGTGGCAAAATAAAATTAGAAGGCTACAACAATATCTAAGGGGATGGGGAAAAAATATGTCAGCAGCATACAAAAAGGAAAAGCAAGAACTCATGAGGAAAGCTGACGAACTCGAGAAAAAGGCCGAGTCCCAGCTGCTAAGTCAGCATGATATGGACTTAAATCAGTGTGTTAAAGATAGACTTGCACAGCTTCTTAGAGAGGAAGAATTGAGGTGGTTCCAAAGGGCAAAGACTACCAAGATTTTAGAAGGAGATAGAAACACAAAATATTTTCAGATGGTAGCAAATGGGAAAAGAAGGAAAACTAGAATTTTCCGGCTTGAACAAGAGGAAGGTGTAATTGAGGGGGAGGAACAATTGAAAAAATATATCACAAAATATTACAAAGGACTTTTTGGAAAACCGGAGAGAAATAATTTCTCAATGGATGAGTCCATGATGGATGACATTCCAAGAGTTACTCAGTTAGAGAATGAGGCTTTGACAGCAGAATTTTCAGAAAAGGAGGTGCGAGATGCTATATTTCAAATGAAACACAATAAAGCTCCGGGACCTGATGGATTCCCGGCGGAGTTTTATCAGATTTTTTGGAGTCTCATCAAAGATGACCTAATGGCCATGTTTCGAGATTTTCATAATGGGGACCTTCCTTTATTCAACATCAATTTTGGAATTATAACTTTATTACCAAAAGAACAGGAGGTAAAGAAGATTCAACAGTATCGACCTATCTGTATGCTCAATGTTAGTTTCAAGATCTTTACAAAAGTGATTGCTAACCAACTCTCTTTGGTGGCTAGTAAAGTTATTAGACCTTCGCAATCGGCCTTCTTACCTGGAAGGAATATTTTAGAGGGCGTGGTAGTTTTACATGAGACACTTCATGAAGTATGTAGAAAGAAACAGAAGGGTATTATTCTCAAATTAGATTTTGAGAAAGCCTATGATAAAGTGAATTGGGTTTTCTTGCAGTAAGTGTTGAGACTGAAGGGTTTCTCTAGTAAATGGTGCCAATGGATTGATCAGATTGTCTCATGTGGAAGTGTGTGTGTAAAAGTAAATGATGAGTTGGCTCATTTTTTCCAAACTAAGGGGCTGCGACAAGGTGATCCAATTTCGCCCGTTCTTTTTAATCTGGTGGGTGATATGTTAGCTGTTTTAATTGAGAGATCAAAAGTTCAGAACCATTTCAGTGGCCTGGTACCTCATCTTGTTGATGGCGGTCTCTCAATCCTTCAGTACGCAGATGATACGATCCTTTTCCTGGATGATGATTTGGATAAGGCCAAGAATCTGAAACTAGTGCTATGCGCTTTTGAGAAACTTTCGGGCCTTAAGATTAACTTCCACAAAAGCGAGTTGTTTTATTTCGGTGAAGCGAGAGATAAGGTGTCTGATTATGTAGACTTATTTGGCTGTAAGGATGGGGTTATGCCTTTTAAGTATCTGGGAATTCCGATGTGTCCACGCAAGCTTTCAAATAAACATTGGAGCGTCATAGAAGAGAGATTTTAGAAAAAATTGAGTAGCTGGAAAGGCAAGCTTCTTTCGTCGGGAGGAAGGCTTGTCCTAATTAACTCAGTTCTCTCTAGTTTACCAATGTATATGTTGTCCTTTTTCAGAATACCTAAAGGTGTTCTTAAAAAGTTAGACTATTATAGATCAAGATTTTTTTGGCAAAGTGATGAGCATAAGAAAAAATATAGACTTGCTAGGTGGAGTATTCTCCGCAAACCAAAGAGTGTAGAGGGTTTGGGTATGATTGATCTTAATATTCAAAATAAATGCTTATTGAGTAAATGGTTGTTTAAGCTGGCAAATGAGGAAGGTTTATGGCAAGATATCCTAAGAAAGAAATATCTCCAGAACAAAACCCTCTCCCAAGTAGAAAAGAAAAGAGGGGATTCACACTATTGGTTAGGACTAATGGAAGTCAAAAATCTTTTTCTGGAAATGGGTCGGTTCAAAGTCCAAGACGGTACCCAGACTAGATTTTGGGAAGACTTGTGGCTTGGTGATGAACCTTTGATGTTAGCGTATCCCTCACTACATAGAATTGTTAGGAAGAAGAATATTACAGTGTCTCAAAGTATTAAGTATTTGTCCGCTTAACGTGTCTTTTAGACCGGCGGTAGTGGGGGATGTATGGAATCAATGGCTGAAATTGGTGGGCGGTCTCATGATGGTACGGCTTAATGAGGGCAGGGATTATTTTATTTGGACAAAAAGTAAAACTTTTTCTGTGCAGGCAATGTATAATGAAATAATGGTTGGGGTGGGAGTACCGATAGATATTTCTTTGTGGAAAATTAAAGTTCCCCTGAAGATCAAAATTTTCCTTTGGTATTTAAAGCAAGGGATGATCCTCACTAAGGATAATTTGGCTAAACGGCGGTGGAAAGGGTGTACTGATTGTTGTTTCTGTAGTATACAGGAGACAAACCAACACCTCTTTTTTGATTGCCCAGTGGCCAGTTTGTTTTAGAATGCTATTAGCATAACTTTTGGCATTACAAGACCAGGGAGTAGTAGTGATCTTTTTGGGGCTTGGATTAGGAGTTTTCCTCACAAACAAAGAAATAGAGTTCTGTTGGGTGTGGCTGCAGTTTGTTGGGCCATTTGGCTTGGTAGAAACTATGTGGTTTTCCAAAGATAGAAGCCTAACTCGTGTTTGCAGGTAATTTTTAGAGGAGCGTATTGGATTAGGTGTTGGTCGATCCTATCTAAAGAGGAACAGAGGGACAGCTTAAAGCTTGGAAGTCGAAGCCTGGAGATAACGGCGCTGGAGTTGTTAAACAAGTTCGGCTGGAGTGTCATGAAAAGGATTATGTTCTAGAGTATCACTGTTGTATGCAGCATTGATTGGGGTTTGTTTTTTTTTCTGAATTTGGAGATATCTCCTTCAGTGTGCTGCTTGTGTGGCGGCAGTGTGTTGCACTCTTTCGGTTGTAAGCTGTCAAACCTTGATTGCTGAGACCGGGTTTATCCCTTTTTCTAAAAAAAGATAGATAGATAGCTGAGAGCCTGAGAGGAGGCCCTGCTGAGAGAGTAAAACAAAGTTGAGAGAACAGGGACAGTGTAGCGACTTTCCCTGCAGCGCGCAGAAGGCAGGCAACGACGGCTTCTTCATGGAGGTTCATGGTGATATTGCGGAGATGTTTATTGGAAGAACGAGAAAGCAGACAAATGGGATCAGGAAGGCAAGAGCATTTCGTTTATATGGGGAAGAGCAGGTTAGGGGGGGGGGGGGGGGGGGGGGCATGGCTTGTCGTTGATGGTGGAGCACTGGAGCTTTGTGTTGAATGCCACCAGATGTAGCAGTTCTCTCTCTCTCTTTCTCGTGGTGGGAATTATTGATGGAGATTTGAGTAGGCCAGCAGTTTTTGTCACGGTGGGTGCTGATGGGTTTTGATTATCCATGCACACGCACTACAGGAAAACTCATATTCATCGAGTGTATTTTTTTCAGGCACTCGATAAACAACCTCTTCGTCGAGTGCCAAATAAAAAACACTCGGCAAATGTATTACACTCGGGCAAAGAGCTTGTTTGACTAGTGCCAAAAAAATTACACTCGGCAAATAAGCTCTTTGCCGAGTGTATTATATTTGACACTCAACAAATAATTTGATACTATCCACATGCAACATACAAAGAGTGTATTATATAAGTTTTTCCTTTTTTATCTCAAAACTCTTTCTACTATCCACATACAACATATGTTACTCCTTGTAAAATTTTGGTACATTTCTGTCTTTATTTATATTTCAAGCAATTTTTTTTATAATAAAATACAACGAGTAGAAAAATTATATTCATGTAATTTGCCGAGTGCCAAAAAAAATACTCGGCAAAATTACACTAGTATTGTTCATTCTAACATTGATGAAAAATGCCATTATGATTGTAACGTTAATCCTTGTGCAGGATTAGAAAATGAAAAAGGTAATCAAATTGTTGAGCAACAATATCAAATATTTATTGAACTTTGGTACTATAATTGTGCACAAATATATTTCAATTGAGCACTGCCTTTCATAGCCTCAAGATTTTGTTTGGACCTATAACCTTTCCACTATATTTTTCAGAAGGTTTTATTTGCACAATATTATTCAAAGCATATATATATATATCATATTTTTGGTCTCAGATTTTTGTATACATGGAGGCAAGTAAATTGTATCTCTTTCTCGGAAAACGTGAACTTTTGAGGCAAACTGTGCCGTTTCCCGGGCATTCAGTCGGCCTCATTTTTGTACTTCACATTTGACCATTTGCTAAACTCTTTGACCATATTACCTTCAGTGATATCGAGTACTTAGATTTGTGAAAGTCACCGGCGTCACTTTTTTTATGAAACGCAGTACAAACCCATACGCTCACAAACACACATGCACACTCACCTCTATGAATACACGTACGTAACCCTACCGCTATAAGCACATCTGAATGACTGAGCCGACAGATCTTAAGATTGACGAAGTCACCGTAAGCGTCTCGTTGTCGACGAGAACGTCGCCTACCACTAAAAGAAAAGCGCCAGTTAAGTGCTGTATTACAGTTCAGCCAAAACAACGAGCCAAAACAGTAAATTTCAGTACACACGTTTGGACTTTGGACAGATCTAACTACATATAAATGGCCATATAGGCCGGCATAAATTGGCAGCCCGAGGCACGGCCTAAAACGGGCGGCCCATGGTGAATAGTGCTCATACCAACCTGGACCTATACAGCGTGGCGTGCTTAGGATGCCTAAGTCGGCCCATAATTGATGGCCTAGGCACGACACAAAAAAAAAGGGCCAGCATGATTTGGCCCGTTAAAAATTGAACTCAATTAGCCCCTCTCCACCTCTAGTATGTAAACCACATCAACATCTCAAAATCCCAAATTTTCTACTAGCACCATCTGCTCCCCCAGGCCATGCAATGAGGCGACGGTGGTTGATTCGACGTTCCTCGTCTCATTTCCCCTTCTCACCCAACGTCGGCGCTGGCTCCCTTTCCACCTGGAACAACAGCCAGGTGACGCGTTGGCCGCCGGCGTAGACGTGGAGCCATGGTTGAGAGCCCACTGACCGCAGTGGCTTGGTGCCATGGTTGGGAGGTGAGCCGATCGCCGCTGTAACTGTGGGAGCACAACTGTGAGCCCTACAGACCGCACTGACCTTAGGCCATGGCCGAGAGACGTGTTGGACGCCGCCACCACGACCGCAAGCCCCTCAACCACAGCCACCGAGGGGTGATGACCTGGATCTACGTGCCACCCGGGACAATTCCAGGATTCATTGTTATGGATTTTATGTTATGAATTTTCTTTTGATGGATTCATAAACTTTGGTGGTTTCGAGGATAAATTTCTTGATTCTCTGAATTTTTGTGTTTTGCATCTTGATTTGATTAGTTCTTGCTTCCTTGTAGTGCCTGGGTCTGCGCTAGCACGATGGTTTCGTATCTACCATCGTGGTGACATCTCTTTATCAAATGTCATTAGGGCGATGCTTGGTCCTGCACTTCGGCATGTAGTGTCGGTACGACACCGCATAACTAGGTCATCGTGCCTAATAATGCGGTGCCTAATATGGGCCATCTATATAACTACCTAAGTCACTGCACAAAGTTTGATCGAGGCTTTTGATTCTTGGCCCTTCTGTGGGGCGACACCTCTGATGAATTGGTGTTTGCATCCATTCTATTGTAATTTTCACTTTTGAAGCTACTATATGAAAGTTGGGAATGTCTTCTCTCCATTTTCTCGAAAGAAAAGGAAGCTTTTTGGGCGAACCAAATATGTTTTTAAACAAATTTGTCTCTTTTCTTTAGCAAATTCCTCTGTTTAGGTTGGTGAGGTCCTCAAAATGTTTAGAGTAAAGTATATCCACAATACAATAACTACACACTTGTGTGAACTTTTGTTAAGCAACTTATAATTTGGTTGATTTGATGCTACAACTTGGTAAATTGCACTATTGCATATGACCTTTAGTACCGGTTCCAAAACCCATTTAGACTCAGTTTTGTAATCGGTGTCCCAAAACCAATACTAAATAGGTGGGTGTTATTACTGGGTGAGTCACCCCTTTAGTACTAGTTAGTAATGGTAAAGGGTTAATTTTAGTACTGGATGGTGCCCTCTGGGGCCAACTATTGTTTGACCTAGGTCTAGGGGCGGGTCCAGAATTTTGACCGGGTATTCAATATTTCAAATAAAAGAAAAAAAATTTGGACAGCCTAAATTATTATTGCACACCACAAAACCGAGTACCAACATCATCGATTAATAAAATTACTTTAAATTTGAAGGTATTCAACACAATATATCAAAGCATTAATGTCTGAAATAAATAGAGAATAAAACAACAACTCCCTCCGTCCCAAAAACGAAGACATTCTAGACATTTTATGACAAATTAAGGAGAGAGTAAAATGACCTTGCCCCTAATTATTAGCCATATTTAGCACTAATTGGTTGTTGCATGCACATGCACTTACTAAATATAGTAGAATGACTTGTTTTTTGGGATAAATTTTAAATTCTAGAGTGTCTTTTTTTGTGACGGAGGGAGTAACTCGTAAGAAAACTTACAGCATATAGATTAACTCTGCGAAACTTTATTCCTTGAAAATAAGCGATGATGTCCTGATCCTTAGCTGGCAAGAAGAAACGGGTTCCTTAATGACCACCCTCCCTTCCAGGTACGAGTTTCACGGGGCATTTTGCGAAAAACCCCCTCAGCTTCCACGAAATCCACCCGTGGTCCAACTCTGCTCCCACCCGCAGCCTCCCGACGTTCCTCTCCTCTCCCCCGCCTATGCTGTCGAATAAAATCACGAGGCTAACCCTACCTGCCCCAACCCCTTCCCTCTCCTCCCGCCGCCGCCGCCTCCCCGTGCACGCGCGCCTCCCAGCCTGCCACCGCTACCTCCTTGCCCGCGCTGTCGTTGATGCGGCGGCGAGCCTTCGCGATGCAGCGGCCGGGATCCTCACGCACGGGCTTGCTCCTCAGCTTCTCGTCCAGTTTCTCTTTCCACCAAGTCCTCCGAATCCAAACCGATTCCTCCGAGCCGCCGCCGTCACGATCGCGCCGCCGCGGCGGCGTTTCCCAGCGCGTCCGTGGCCCTGCTCGCGCTCCGGTGAAACAAGCAAGAGGTAACCGACCTTTCTATTCCCAGCTGAAAGCTTAGATCTTGACGCCGAAAAAAATGAGTCTTTTCTTTGCTATTCGCATGCGCTTCAAGGCCTCTGGTGCGATTTTGAATCGATTCCTTGTTGGTTCCAGTGTTGGGAATGAAGATCCTGTCGTCGGGCCGGTCCATCGACAAGGTGATGGAGAAGGTGCTTTCAGTGAACATCCTCTCTTCAGACTACTTCAAGGAGCTCTACAAGTTCAAGACCTACCACGTGGTCGTCGACGAGATCTACCACCACGTCGACCACGTCGAGCCCTGGATGACCGGCAACTGCCGCGGGCCCTCATCCGCCTTCTGCCTCCTCTACAAGTTCTTTACCATGAAGCTCACTGTCAAGCAGATGCACGGCCTGCTCAAGCATCCAGACTCCACCTACATCAGAGCTGTAAGTCAATCTCTCTGGCTTGTTTGCTTTTCTTTTCAATTAATGCAATATTTTTTCTGGCTTTATGAACAGGTATTGACTGAAAACAGTTTAGGGGATTTATAAGTGAATCAAAATTTGCTAAAGTGTTGAATGTGGCTTAGCCGTGCAGACAGTACACTAAAAATAGTCCTTGCTATATTTTTGTTAGTTAATGTTTCTCCAGTTGACGGTAGTAGAAGATGAAACAAGTGTGTAGACTTCAAAAGATCTATTAGAGTACTGATAGGCTTAGTTGGTCGAATAGACAAGGAAACAAGTGATTTGCTGTTTGCCCATGCAGCTGGCACCCGAACTTCTTGTATATGAAATAACGCGCGCTGTCCACACACGGCCGGCATGCAGGTGAGCTCGACAAAATAGGGAGCAGTCTCTGCAAATTTAGATAATTTAACATTTCCCCACTACTAATTTAATTAGTAAATGGTCATCGTCTCCTCTTTGATATGTTCTTTGGTGTGCCGCAGAAGATGATTTTCTGGGTGATCAGTACTCAATGGGCATTGTGTTTTCGTTTGAACGGAGTTGGGATCATTCAAATGAAGCAGCAGGTGACATTCATTGGAGAATAGCAGATTCTCACCGTGCTCGTAGAGAATAGCAACGGCGATAACCCGGTGGATTGGTCGAGCAGCCTGAAGGCATAGAGCGCCCTCACCTCGGCGTGTTTGCTCTGGAGCTTGAGGTACAGAAACGTAGCCCTCATCGTCCTTGGATCTGTCTCCGTCAGGGTAGAAGAGGATTGCCCAGTTGTGTCCGCCGACGGCGAAATTGGCGGACCTGACGAACTTGCCCGGGCCGATGCCCCTCTGCAGGCTGTAGCCGACAATCCGGAACGCGTGCCCCGCGCCGTCTCCGTGGTGCATGTCGACTCCGTCCTCGTTGCTGGTCTCTCGGACGCCGCCATTAATTAACGCAGTTCGCTGGGGAGGAAATTGGGACGGCGGTGGCTGCTGCTGCGATGAAGAAGAGGAGCGGCGGCGATGGGAGTAGAGGCCGGCGGCGGCGAGGGTTTTCGTTCGTATGTTCTGTTCTTGTTACCGCAGAGAAGCAGCTTGGCTCACCAAGGTGCCGTTCCCATGACTCTATATAATTAATGTAGCAGTATGTCATATTGTGACTATATTTAGCACCGATACTTATATGTGGGTGGCACGCTATTTTTTTCCCCAAAAAGATGTGATACGTGAATACATTCTACTATATTCTAAAAATAGTTATAACATGGTAATTTGAATAGCAGAAAAAAAACTAACTTGTAATCGACCGGCACAACTGATTTTTCAAAGGACCAATCCAACAATAATGCTTTACATCGAACTAGCAAATATGTCCGTGCGTTGCAACGGTTGAAGCGAATATATGTTATCACAACAATAACAATCTCGTTACTATGATCGTTTGAACGGTTTTCTACCTAATGGATGAAAAAGATATAAAACTGATCTCTTTTGTAATAAAGATAAACAGAGATAGACAAACATTATATTTGTGGCATATAACAAAAACAAAAATAAAATTACATACTATAACATTTACATCTCATTAATAAGAAATATATTTCACTCACCCAATTCTAAGCCCCTAGATATTTTAGTCTATGAATTTCACATAAATTATAGGGTCTTTCATGTAAACATGCCAAGCCTTATCCTGTTATTCCTTCCACTGGATGGGATATGTGGTCCATTTTCTACAACCGGTCGTATGCCTTATCCTGTTATGCCTCGCTTGTGCCCATTCCGCCTCCACCATGGAGAGCGGCGACGGCAAGCAATGTGGCGCCGCCGGTTGAGGCCAATCCGGTGGAGCGCACAGGAGCATCGCTTGTGCCACTTCAATGGCCGGCACCATGGCGAGCGGCGATGGCGAGCAAGGCAGCGGTGCCAGCTAAGGCCAATTCGGTGGAGCATGCAGGTACCAAAGCCACACTACCAGAAATCCTAACATCCGCACCCCTCATATGCCTCGGTGCACTCAAGATCCGGTGCTAATGTGACGTTAGCACCGGGTCCAAAATTGGGGCGCCCTCGGTGACCCTTTAGCACCGGTTGGTAACCGGTGTTAAAAGTCACTTTTTAGCGCCGGTTGGTGTTACCAACCGGTGCTAAAGGCCCCGACCCTTTAGCATTGGGTCGTAAATACAACCCGGTGCTAAAGGGGGTGTCACATGCTACTACAAAACAAAAGCATCTTCTATCTCATCACATGTGCTTTGTAGGTGAGATGGTTAGGTAGGTACGCGCGAGCCAAGAGATCCTGAGTTCTAATCCCCACAGCAACGCACATATTTACCATCCTCTGGTAGTGCCAGGACCTCTCTGCTCCTCTTCCTCAGGTAGCAGCAAGCACACAGAGACCACCACCGAATCTCCATGGAGCAACCAAATCAGGGAAACCAATTCTTGCTTCTTTCTTACCCTCTCGTGTTCTACTTCTATATTGCATCAAACAAATAAATTAGACAAGCCCCACTACCAGAATGATCGACATCTGCACCGGGTGGAAAAGCCCTTTAGCACCGGGTTTCCCACCCGGTGCAACTAATCTGAGGCTAAAGGGGTACCCCTTTAGCACCGGGTTGAATAACCGGTGCTAAAGGGGCCCTTTAGCACCGGGTGCAGCCACGACCCGGTGCTAAAGGGCCTGCCCCACAGCGCCGTTAGCAGGGCCTTTAGCACCGGGTCGTGGCTGCACCCGGTGCTAAAGGGCCTGCCTTTAGCACCGGTTGCTGCCGGTGCTAAAGGCCCCGGATTTCTTTTTTTTTGCTTTTTTCAGTAGCCATGCGTGCACGTCTATATACGTATATATTCTAATACGTGTATTCTAATGCGTATTCGGCCGACTCTATATTCATACTAGCTGACATTTCATCAAAATAGAAGACATATATATTACAAAAGTAGATATTCATGCATGTCAACTCGAGTTATATATATTTAAACTGTATTTTCTACTTAATTAAGATTGACGACTAGCTTGTTGGACTGTCCGGCACGTCCTCCAGTACTGGCGAGTAGTATTCTCCTCGGGGATTGACGACCTCGTCCCAGATCCATCCGACGAGCTGTTCTGCAATTACGTCAATTCTTTCTAGCTCTAGGGACTCTTCCTTCAGGTTGAACACCTGAAATTTACAAATAATTGAAAGATATTTAATCCGCCGAGTTGGAGACAATAATTGTGCACTTAATAATAATGGAAATGTGTTTATTATTACGTACCATAATATCCTATTGTGTAAGCTTTTTATGTCCCCAATTTCACATGAAATCGCAAACATAGTATGCACATAAACTATTTCCCGGCCCCTGTTTGGCACACTGTCGACCAAAAGAAATTAAGTAAAATTCATATAATATATTAGCCGAGGCCTACATGTACAAATTACTTGCTTACCTGAAAGCCAATGTTCCATTTTAGTGTTTCATGTTGAATTCCCGGGTGTTCTTGACGAAATTGAATCCAGGCCCTGCGAACAAAAAAATTGAGTTAAGTCATTGCGAGTGTAAGGGGTGAATTAAGTAGGGGAAAATATACATAACCTTGTCATCATGTCCATGATGTTCTGTAGTTTTTCTTTTGGAGTGTGCAACGAATCAAAGACGTTCACGACACCCCGGTCAGGACACAATATTATTAGGAACCAGTGGAATCTGTGCACATGTATACATTATAATCAGAAATGAATTAGTACACAGACAGTATAAGAAGAAGCCTGTGTATGTACTCACTCGATGTTGTACGGGATTAGTATGGAGTCGCAGTAATTTTGTTTCTTAATATACTTGTATAGGTTTCCATATGTTTCCTCAGGATTCATCAATATCATTTCTTCACTTATCCTTCGAGGATCCACGAAACCAACGTCATATATCCCGGATCTCCGACATTTTTGAATCTCCATTCTGCATATGTTAAGCAATAAATAAAGCCCGCGTCAGCATAGATTGGAATTATTGTTTTCAAACTGTGAATTATAAGCAACAACAAAGTACTTACAGTGTCCAACAGGTGATCAAATCCACGTCCATAGCGTCGCGGTGGTACAACTCATATATATCCTTAAACCTCAGCCACACCCAATCCTCGTCACCATTCTAGAAATCATGGTCCTTCACGCCTACTTTGATCATGCGCCGTTTATTCCTTCTTGATTCTTCCAAGTACCACTCATGGAATCGGCGCATCTTCGTCTGTAGCTTTCTCTCCATTTCAGGAGGGACCATAGGCTCGCCAAGATTAAACGGCCACCTCAGCATTGTGTTTACAGGCACCTCTTCTTCCCCCAGGACTTGCGCTCTGGTTAGTCCAGTCTCGGCCATTACTCATTGCACGTTAAGCTCGTCCAGAGATGGCAATGGACCCAAGGGCCGCTGAGGTTGCTGGCCGAGATGAGGAACCTTTTTGGATGGGCCCGCCTCCTTATCTGCAGCCTTCCGCTTCCGGCGAGATTTCAGTAATGAGCGGTCATAGTCTGTTACCATTACTTCCTTCTGTTGACCCTTGCTCAAATTACTGAGGAATGACTTGAGGACGGTGGGATCAAGCTTCGGCTCCGGCTCAGGTTTTTTCCTCCACTCGGCCATTTGCCTCTTTGTGTCTGCTTTGACCGAGGCTTCGAGCTCCTCTAGAGTCTTCTCACCCGCTCTTTTCTCTGGTGTGGGCTTCTCTTTGGTTTTCCGCGCCTTCTTCGCTGGTGGAGTGGGGGCAGAGGCTTTAGTGCGGCGTCCCCTCTTTGGCGGAGGGGGCGGAGACCTCCGCGGCAGAGGAGACGGAGACCTCTTCGGCGGAGGAGACGGAGACCTCTTCGGTGGAGGAGACGTAGACCTCTTTGGCGGAGGAGACGGGCTTGCATCAGGAGCTCCCGGAGAATCGTCATGATCCTGTGGATCTCTTGGAGGTGACGGGGGCTTGTTGGTAGCCGCAGGTGTACCGGGTATGACGACGTCTGCCTTGCTCCATAGAATGATGCAGTGAGAACACTGACCGAGTTTTGTTTCTCCGTCACCTCCGGGGATGTCAAGTTCCAAGTCTTCCCAGCTGGTGACGACTTGCTCCACCTCAACAGGTACGTAACCATGTGGAATGTCATTGCAGTGCCATTTTTGCCCTTCTTCCACACGTTTGGTCATACCGTATGCGACCTGATAAGTTAGTAGTCACAAAGAAAGTTAGTAAATGAATGATATTTATGGTGAAATGTATGCAGTATGAACTAAGGTCACATACGTACCACCACAGCTAAGTTCTTCTGCCTGACGACAAGCTCGCACGCGGTCTGTTGAGTTATTTCATCCACGGTGTAACGGACCGCTTCAGCAGCCTGTGTGGAAGCGTGACTGCTTTGATATTGTTGTGGAGGGCTAATAAGGGCCGCATCTTGGAGAGGTGCATGCTCTGTGGAACTGGTCCCGCCTGCGGCTTGTTGGAGAGGTGCAGGCTCTGTGGAACCGGTCCCGCCTGTGGCTTGTTGTATCTGCAGCCATGCTACCTTCATCCGTCGCTCCATCTCTGACTCCATTTCTTGGAGCTTTGAGCCCTGGGCAGCAACCGTTTGCTCTAAGTCCCTCACCCTCTGCTCATATTCGGCCTTCTTCCTCGAACGGCTCCTATAGGTCGCGGCGTGCTCTTGGAAACCTTTCTTCCATGAGATGCTTGTGCCTACGCCGCGCGTCCGTCCAGGATGCTCCTTGTTCCCTAAGGCATAGGTTAGCTCATCTCTGTCTCTATCGGCAACAAATTCTCCCGTATCAGATGCCCTGAGGATATCGAGGAGACGCTGAGCTAGTTCTCGTAAGTCCTCGGGAAAAACTAAGGAGCCGTCGATTGGGCTTAGGGTGCCTCCATGACCATAGTACCAATGCTTGGTCCTTGTGGACCAGTCATGTGTCGCTGGAGTGATGCCTCTAGCATATAGATCTTCTTCCATCTTCTCCCATTTAGCGATGCTTGCCTTGTAACCTCCCGAACCCATCTTATGAGAGTACTTCTTATTTGTGGCGTTTCCAGCGTTTCTAGCGCTAGCCGTTGCACCCTCTTCGGAGGTTTTATACTCAATGAATGCTTCCCACTCGTCATTGGTGATCTTCTTATACTTCTCAGGATCCGGGGCCTCTCCGGTTTTGAGAAATTGCGAGTACAACTTCTTCTTGAAATCCTGAAACAGAACTGCAATCTTCTTCATTGTCCAATCCCTCAGTTCTGCTTCATGAGTGCTAGGCCAGTCGAATATTGCTTTTAATTCCCTCCATAGCATCTCCTTCTCCGTATCGGGGAGCACGTACTCCTCAGTGGGGTCCGTGGACTTCCATTTTCTGATACTAATGGGCACATTGTCCCGTACAATTACCCCGCACTGAGATACAAATTTCTTGGCCACTTTTGGGGGCTCAACTGGCTCCCCGTCATCCTCCACTCGGGTGATGTGTAACTTGACATCCTTCAGCTTCTTCGTGGTCGATCGTTTTGATTTCTTAGCTCGACTTGTAGAAGCAGAGGTGGCCTACACAAATTACATATATACGAGATGATATAGAGATGGTATACATAATTGACATGTACAATACAAATTTATGTTATCTATATACACACCTAACTAGACGAGGGCTCGTTACCGGCCCCTTCAACATTTTCGGCCTGGACATTGGCGGCCCCTTCAACATTTTCGGCCCTTCCAATGATCCCCAACACATCATCCATGGACATTGGTTGGGTTACCATATTGAAAGGTTGATTCGCTAAGAACGTGTCGTTGTCCTCTTGAATGGGTGGGACAGGGGTGTTGTTGTCCTCTTGCATGGGTGGGACGGGGTTGTTGTTGTCCTCTTTCATGGGTGGGACGGGGTTGTTGTTGTCCGCCATCTATAGAATTAAAAATAATTGATAAAAAATATATACAAAGCATACATATTCCCAATATGATTCACTAAGGGTTCGCTAAGGGTTCGCTAAGGGGGGTCGGTGCGCGAAAAAACGGATTCGCTAAGGGGTTCGGGTGTGCGGTGGGTTCGGGTACATAGAATTTCCAATATACATTTAAATGAAGCATTTTCCAATATACATTTCAAACATATAACATTTCCAATATATATTTCAATGTAAATATCTCCAATACATTTAAATGAAGCATTTTCCAATATACATTTCAACCATATAACATTTCCAATATACATTTCAATATAAATATCTCCAATACATTTAAATGGAGCATTTTCCAATATACATTTCAAACATATAACATTTCCAATGTACATTTCAATGTAAATATCTCCAATACATTTAAATGAAGCATTTTCCAATATACATTTCAAACATATAACATTTCCAATATACATTTAAATGAAGCACATATATTTCTAATATACATAGAATTTCCAATATACATTTAAATGAAGCATTTCCAACATACATGAGGAATATCAGGGAGCCTCTTCAAGTCTTCAAATTGGCTAGGCCCATAACTTGACTA
The DNA here is from genome assembly GCA_033239725.1 of Echinochloa phyllopogon. Classification (NCBI taxonomy): domain Eukaryota; kingdom Viridiplantae; phylum Streptophyta; class Magnoliopsida; order Poales; family Poaceae; genus Echinochloa; species Echinochloa phyllopogon. The sequence goes on along the minus strand of BTCW01000015.1, from coordinate 10,882,609 downwards.
TATTTACACAATTCTTTTGAATAAGGCGAGCGGTCAAACTTGTGGTAAAAAGAGTCAAACAAACTATAATTTGGAACTTTATAATTCTATATGAACACCTAAATGAACACTAATCACCTGTCTGGGAATCCATTGGAATTGAGAAATACCTAGGAAGGACAAAACAACTATAGCTCCTAAATCACACTCTTGAAGTGGTTTGGAAAACACCGAGATCTCCACTAAATCCTTGAAATTAGTTTTACCATTCCCATTTAGAAAAGATAGAATATTCAGATTTACAGCAGAGAAGAGCATATGAGTCAAAGCCCACATGCCACATAGCAGACTAAAAGCTCCAATCTTTTGACATTTCCTAATAAATTGCTGCACAAAACAATATACATCATCGATGAAATGGGATCAAGCTACATCATCGATCGCCACCATTGCCCATCGCCACCATTCCTCATTTACCTGCGCGGGGACGACGGGCGCGGGGACGACGGCGGCGGCGGGGACAACGGCCGGGCGGCGGCGGCGTGTGGGCGCGGGGACCACGGGTGGCGGCAGCGTGGGCGCGGGGACGACGGGCTCGGGGACGACGACGGCAGCGGGGACGACGATGGCGGCGGCGGCTGAGGAGACGAGGCGGCAGTTTTGATCTGAGGAGACGAGGGCGAAGTGAGGGAGGGGAGAGAAGTCCCCGGCCTATATAGGTCCGGGGCATTTAGCACCGGGTGTAGCCACGACCCGGTGCTAAAGGCCCTTTAGCACCGGGTCGTGGCTGCACCCGGTGCTAAATGCCCCCCCTTTAGCACCGGGTCTTCCCACCACCCGGTGCTAAAGGCCCTTTAGCACCGGGTCTTCTACACCCGATGCTAAAGGGGGTAACTGTGCGCGAGACGAAGGCCTTTAGCACCGGGTGCAGCCACGACACGGTGCTAAAGGGGGGGCATTTAGCACCGGGTCTTCTACACCCGGTGCTAAAGGCCGTAACTGGCGCCAAACGAAAATTGGGGGCCTTTAGCACCGGATTTTAGATCAACCCGGTGCTAAAGGCCCCAAATTTTCGTTTGGCGCCCTGTTTCCAAACTGGCCTTTAGCACCGGGGGCTACTATTTGGGAATCTTATAAATATAGTTTTTAATATATAGTTATTAATACTTGTTTTAATTCAGTTATTAATACCTATTAAAAATATATAATAAATAAGAAAATCTCATAAATTACTAGAAAATCAATATAAAACTCTAGAAAATCTTATAAATTAATAGAAAATCTTATAAATTAATAGAAAATCAAATAAATTACTAGAAAATCTTATAAATTAATAGAAAATTTATAAATTACTAGAAAATCTTATAACTTACTAGAAAATCTTATAAATTACTAGAAAATCTTATAAATTACTAGAAAATCTTATAAATTACAAAAATTGATAACTAAATGAAAGATTTTGGAACATTAAATGGTCTCAGATGAAAAAGTCATGAATACCAAAATTTCATATCTCATCAAGATCTACAATCTTTATTTAAATCATTTTTGCATTTGAGAAAGTGGTAGTATACATTGTTCATTAATCCTAGATTCACTCGCATAGTTTCTAAAACTTTGTTAGGGACTTGTCAAATTTGTACTACATGTTATTACGCATTTTGAAAATGACAAAATGACCTAAATAAAGATTGTAGATCATGATGAAATATGAAACTTTGTTATTCATCACTTTTTCATTTGACATCACCTAGTGTGAAAAAACCTTGGTTGTAGTTGTCATTTTTAATTCAAAATTTGGATTGTTCAAACACGAGAAGATTTTTCAAAATAATAACATTAATAAGTTTCATAACTTGATAGAGTATGATTTTAGGAATTTTTAGGAAGAAAAATGATCTTTTTTGAAGTTTGTACGAGGGAGAACGACTAGTTACAACTTTTATACAGAGATTAAAAAGAAAAATTGTTCTTGTTCATCCAGTAACGTGGCTCGTGTGCGCCCGGTGACGTGGCCAACTGCCGCACGGCCTCCGTGGCCAGGCCGGTCCGTGGCCCGGTCGTGGCCTTTAGCACTGGGTGCAGCCACGACCTGGTGATAAAGGCCACGACCGGGCCAGTGACGTGGCTCGTGTGCGCCCGGTAACGTGGCCAGCTGCCGCACGGCCTCCGTGGCCAGGCCGGTATTTGGCTCCGCCGCACGGCCCCCGCGGCCCGGTCGTGGCCTTTAGCACCGGTTGCAGACACGACCCGGTGCTAAAGGCCCTTTAGCACCGGTTGCAGCCACGACCCGGTTCTAAAGGCCCTGTGCTAGAAAATCTTATAAATTAATAGAAAATCTTATAAATTAATAGAAAATCTTATAAATTACTAGAAAATCAATATAAAATGCTAGAAAATCTTATAAATTAATAGAAAATCTTATAAATTACTAGAAAATCAATATAAATTACTAGAAAATCAATATAAAATGCTAGAAAATCTTATAAATTACTAGAAAATATTATAAATTACTAGAAAATCTTATAAATTACTAGAAAATCTTATAAATTACTAGAAAATCTTATAAATTACTAGAAAATCAATATAAAATGCTAGAATTAATAAAAACAATCTAATAAATCAATAGAAAATCTTAGAACATAGGTGGAACATAAATGCGAATATAGTTATTACAAATTGGGTGGAACATAGTGCAATTAAATTACATGGCATCATCGTTTACTCGGACAATAATAAACTTCCTCTTTACAAATGTTCCTTGATTGTGATCACGCCGTAGATACGGTGTCTCCTCCGCCGCTAACAGGATGCTTGGGTCATCAGCCACTGAGAATGGAGGCCGACCATCGAGCATATCATAATCTTCATCCGTCTTGTCCTCAACTCCTACGATTTTTCTCTTTCCAGGAAGAACTATATGACGCTTTGGCTCGTCTTGTGATGGGTCCAATTGCTTACCCCCACCTTTCTTATCCGCCCCTTTCTTCGGTCTGCTAGCCATGTCCTTCACATAAAAAACTTGTGTGATAGCTTCGCCCAGGACGAACGGTTCGTCTAGAAAGCCAATCTTGTTTAGGTCCACTAACGTCATTCCATAGTCCGCTTCAACTTTAACACCTCCTCCAGTCAGCTTCACCCATTGGCACTTGAACAGTGGGATCTTCAAAGGTTCGTACTCTAGTTCCCATATCTCCTCTATGATTCCATAGTATGAGTTTGTATTGCCATTGGTGTCTGTCGCGTCGATCCGGACACCACTGTTTTGGTTGGTGCTTTTCTTGTCCTGGGCTCTTGTGTAAAATGTATACCCATTGATGTCGTATCCTTGGAATGTCAAGATCGTGCTCGATGGACCTCTAGCTACAAAAGCTAGCTGCGCATAAAAGCCCTCGATACCCATAAGATGTCTTCGCAACCAATCGGCGAAAGTACTATTGTGTAGACGCTGAATGAAGGCCGCAGACTTTGTTGAGTTTTCGTCCCTGAGAATCTGCATGTGCTCCTCGATGTACGGAGCAACTAAGGTTGATTGTTGCAAAACTGTGAGGTGCGCTTTACGAAATGTCTCAATGTCCTTGATCACCATCGATCTTCTCCCTAGTATGCCCTTTCTACCAAGTCTCCCCTCGTGATGGGATTCGGGCACACCAATCGGCATAAGATCGTCGACAAAGTCAACACAGAATTCATTGACCTCCTCTGTTTCGTATCCCTTAGCAATGCATCCTTCTGGACGAGAACGATTACAGACATACTTCTTTAGGACAGCGAAGAACCTCTCAAATGGGAACATGTTGTGTAGAAATACTGGGCCCAATATACGAATCTCTTTGACGAGGTGAACCAATAGATGTGTCATGATATTGAAGAAGGATGGTGGAAATATCATCTCAAAGCTGACAAGACATTGCACCACGTCGTTCTGTAGCTGATCTAAATGGTCTGGATTGATCACCTTCTGAGAAATTGCATTGAGGAATGCACATAGCTTCACAATGGGTTTCCGCGCGTTAACTGGTAGCACACCCCTGAGTATGACGGGAAGCAGCTGTGTCATCAACACATGGCAGTCGTGAGACTTCAGGTTTGTGAACTTCTTCTCTTTCATATTTATTATTCCCTTAATATTGGAGGAGTAGCCAGACGGAACCTTGATACTGTTCAAGCATTCAAACATGCTTGCCTTCTCTTCTTTGCTGAGAGTGAAGCTGGCAGGACGCAAGTACTGGCGTCCTTTGTCTCTCTTTTCTGGATGTAGATCAGTCCGTTGCTTCAATCGTTTCAGATCCTGACGTGCTTCCAGTGTATCTTTTGGCTTCCCATAAGTACCCAGTAAGCTTATCAAGTTCACGCAAAGATTCTTCGTCAGATGCATCACATCAATCGCGTTACGGACCTCTAAACATTGCCAAAAGGTAGCTCCCAAAAGATAGACTTCTTCTTCCACATCGCGGCACGACCATCCTCGCCCGTCGGTGCAGCCTGGCTTCCGTCTCCCTTGCCAAACACCACGTGTAGGTCCTTCACCATATCAAATAGCTCTTCTCCACTCCGGTGTCTCGGCTTTGTACGACGGCCAGCATTCCCGCCAAAATGCGCACATTTCTTTCGTGGCTCATGCTTCGCCGAAAGGAATCGACGGTGACCCATGTACACAACTTTACGACAATGTTTCAAATACATGATTTCGGTTTCCTCTAAATAGTGAGTGCATGCTTTATATCCTTTGTTTGATTGTCCTGATAGGTTACTTAGTGCAGGCCAATCGTTGATGCTTATGAAAAGCAGTGCTCCAAGGTCAAACTGCTCCTGCTTGTCCTCATCCCACACGATAACACCTTCATTCTTCCACAGCTGCAAAAGTTCATCAACCAATGGTCTTAGGTACACATCAATGTCGTTGCCAAGTTGCTTTGGGCCTTCGATGAGCACTGGCATCATAATGAACTTCCGCTTCATGCAGAGCCAGGGGGGTAGGTTGTAGATACAAACAGTCACGGGCCAAGTGCTATGACTACTGCTCATTTCACCAAAAGGGTTCATGCCATCGGTACTTAAACCAAGCCTAACATTCCTCGCATCAGCATCAAACTCTGGGAATGCTCTGTCGATGTTCCTCCACTGGGATCCATCGGCGGGGTGTCTCAACATGCCATCCTGCTTACGTTCTTCTTGGTGCCAGCGCATCAGTTTGGCATGGTCTTTGTTACTGAACAAACGCTTCAGACGGGGTATCAGAGGGAAATACCACATCACCTTCGCAGGGATTTTTTTCTTAGAACGCTCTCCCCCAACATCACCAGGGTCGTCCCGCCTGATCTTGTATCATGCGCAGGTGCAAACCGGACAACGATCCAAGTGTTCGTACTGTCCGCGATAGAGGATACAGTCATTAGGACATGCATGTATATTCTGCACCTCCAAACCGAGAGGGCAAACAACACGTTTTGCTTGATACGTCGTCGATGGCAATTTGTTACCCTCTGGAAGAATCTTATTTACGAGTTTCAGTAGCTCCTGGAAACCCTTATCAGTAACACCGTTTGCTGCCTTCCACTGCAGAAGTTCAAGTGTGCTACCCAACTTCTTTAGCCCCTCTTTGCAATCTGGGTATAGGTCAGTCTTGTGGTCCTGCAACATGCGCTGTATCTTTTTCAGTTCCTTATCATTCCCGCAGTCTTTCTCGGCATCACGCAACATTTGCCCGAGTCCATCAATAGGTTCATTTTCCTGAGCAACATCTTCCTGAGCATCGCCTTCCCGAGCAACATCTTCCTCATCGGCATCACCCATTGCAGCATACGCAAAGGAACCGTAGTATTGAGCCAATAACGGAATGTCGTCATCGGCCTCGTCTTCTTCATCTTCATCCATTAGAATTCCTATTTCACCGTGCTTCATCCAAACAGAATAATTCCTCATGAAATCGTGCCTCATCAAATGCACCTGAAGACAACCTCTTTGTTTGTACGATTGTATATTTTTACAATGGGTGCATGGGCAGAACATGAAACCGGACGGCGTCCTGTTAGCCTCGGCGGCATCGAGAAACGTCCTAAGGCCATCACGGAACGCCTGAGCGTGGGGGTCCCCGTACATCCATTGTCTATTCATCTGCATTATTAACCAATAACAAATATACAATACAATTTAAAGATAAAAAAATTTAATATATAAATAAATACAAATTATAATATATATTCCATTATATAAATAAATTTCTAAAACTACATTACTATATTCATTAAATATAACATTACTATAAGCCTTATAAGATTTATAAGATTTTCTATTAATTTATAAGATTTTCTAGCATTTTATATTGATTTTCTAGTAATTTATAAGATTTTTATATTAATTTATAAGATTTTCTATTAATTTATAAGATTTTCTAGCATTTCATATTGATTTTCTAGTAATTTCTAAAACTACATTACTATAAGCCTTATAACTATTCACAAGTCATACAAAACAAAATACTAGCTAGCTTGCCTTCTCTCTCCATTTAAAACACAACATGAACACTCTCTCCACCATGAACTCAAGCTCTCTCCTCTCTCTCCTCCAAGAACACAAGCTCTCTCTAGCTAGCTTTACTTTGATTCACAAATCCCTCTATTTCTAAATCATAGAAGGATTACAAGCTAAATAAAACATTAGAGAATGAAAGAGTGTACCTTGTAGTGCTCCTTAGATGAGTAGAATCTTCACAAATTTTGAAAAAAATTTGGGCAGCACCTCCCCTCCCACGTCCGAGCAGCATGAACACAGCGCCTAAGTGTTCAGCTGGCTTGGGCGGGGGAGGAGGAAGCCCCTATATTCAAACACATTAGCACCGGGTCGTGGCAAGACCCGGTGCTAATGCGTACCCTTTAGCACCGGGTGCAGCCAGCAACCGGTGCTAAATGGCCTCGGCACATTAGCACTGGTTGCTTGCTGCACCCGGTGCTAAAAGGGGGGCATTAGCACCGGGTCTTGCCACGACCCGGTGCTAATGTGTCCGCCCTGACACATCCACGCGCCGCCCCCGTTCCTAGCCGTTGGACCCGGTGCTGAAGCCCCATCAGCACCGGGTCCAAAAATGACCGAGGCGGAGGAGGCGGGCGGATGTGAAGGATTCTGGTAGTGCCCCAATCCTCTGTAGATCGTCAAGCATGCAGCTGCAGCTCCTAATTCCTGTTGCCATCGCTTCGCGTGTCTTCACGCACTCCCGCGTTACAGGTATGTGCGGCAATGCGGTCCAGTGATCATCGGTGATTCGGTGGCCTGGTAGTAGGCAACACGGCAACAGATGTGTGGCAGCCCTGCAGTTCTGCACCTCGTGCTTGCGTAGAGTCCTTGACAGGCGGACCGCGGTGGAGGGAAGTTGCGATGCCGTGAAAGAGGGGAAGCGATGGGGGCCGACGGCACGGGTGATGCCGATAGCGATGGGGTGGGGGAAGGAGGGGAAGCGATGGGGGGCACCGCGGTGGAGGGAAGTTGCGACGCCGCGGGGGCGGACGGGGGACGGCGCTGGCCGCTAGAGGTGGGGAAGCGATTATGTGGGGGAGGGCTCTAGGGGTTTTTTTGAAAAAAATGTATCTAATAAAAGGACTGGGGGTTAATAATAGAACTTTTAGGGTGTTTATTGCAAATTTATGATGTACCGCAAAATCAATCCTTGCTTTAGTATTTGGTAGAGATTGATCAAAACTCAGCTGGTATGGCAACGCGGTTTGTCCCCAACCGCGTGTGGCCACACACGTTATCGTGTGGTGCACACGCGCTTCGCGATTCCTGCTGCCGCCCTCCCCCTCCTCCCCGCCCGCGCGCCACCGCCCCGCCGCCGCTGCCGCTGCCGAGATGCCACCACCGCTACCCGCCCTCGCCGCCACCGCTGCCGAGATGCCGCCGCACCCGCCCCTGCCACGGGCAGGAGCGGATGCGGCAGCGGGTCGGCGGCGGGTGGTGCAGCTGCGGGGCTGCGTGTGTGGCAGCGAGTCGGCGTCATGTGCGGCAGCGGCGATCGGGGCGGGCAAGGCGCAGCTTGGGGAGAAGAGAGAGGCCGGTAGCACGAATCTTAATGCAGCAGTGGGCGGTGGAAGATAACCTGTGTGTCCACATAGGGTTGTGGAGTTGTCCGTCCGCTGGTATGGTTCATTATCGTGAAACCGCGAGTCGGGTTTGAGAACTCGACTCAGCATAGGTGCCGTATTTTTCTAGATTTATTCTAATATTATACCGGCTATTCTTTAAATGGTAGGCAACATGCCAGTCGATGGCGAGGCTCCTCTGGTAACTTGATCTATTTTGACATATGCCAATCTAGTCTATCAAAGATGCTTATATGGGTAGGCTTTACATATGTGCATTCATAGTGTACACACGCTCACAACCCTATGAGTATCGTCGAGAGACTGGACCGACAAATCTGATCTTAATATTCATGAAGTCACAACAGACGTCTTGCTGTCGACGGGGACATCACCTACTACTGAAAGAATAGCGCCGGTTGATTTCTGAAATATTTCCAGAAAAATGCGACACCTACAGGTTTCACCACAAGAAACTTTACGAACTGATCTATGATCAATTCAATTCGCATGCAGAAGCGACTAGCGCATCATGAACGATTCTGGATGTCCTCTCGAAATAAAACCACTGTAACCCGTTGACCATACATCCAGATTATATCTCAATTATTACAGTTAATCTAACAATATGTGAATTATATTTTATTGCTTAATAGGTAGACTAATAATTTAACTGAAAGTGCTGACGCATAAAATAGTTTGTATAGTAGTAAGGGATAGATGGGAGCAATGCTAATATATTGATATTCTTATTGCTTGGCTTGATACACCTCTGGACTTATATAGAGAGGGATTACTTAACTCCTACGTATGAGATTCACTCTCATAGTCTCATACTAAGCCTAATGGGCCTGTCCCAATAAACCCAGTCCGCCCAGCCGGACCCATGACAGATATATTGAAAAAATTCCTGCACCTCAATATTCTAAAAAATAAAATCCTGCAACATAGGTAAATTATCTTCTTCTCCAACTCTTGTTAAATTGTGATGCTAAATTAAAGGTAACCTAATAAATCTAAAATTATTGTTTACTTGATTTTTGCTTACTAGGTTTTTGGAATCACATGCCTAGAGGTGCCATTTCCTAGTTCTCGACGACCTCATCATTAAATTAAAATTAACTTATAGCTAAACCAATCAGAAGAATCCAAACTTGCGCATGAACATATTTAGCTTAAGAATGAGTTAATGAAAAGCTTAATTGACACCATTATTAAGTGCTCTTAATGGAATATGGTAGCAAAATAATAAAGTTCAATACAAAAAATACGCGAGGAGCAAATTAACAAAGTTGAAACAGCACCGGTAAAATCACATTTAAAGCAACCCCAGCAATAACCCATAAATTAGTCCCTCCAAATATTAAATGCTTACTGTCTCTTTTTTTTGTCTCAAAACATGCTTCAACTCTAGCAATAGTCCTTAAAAATGGAGGGGCTCCTAGTGACCCCATTGAATGGAGGATGGAGGATAAATTTGGAGGCCTGCTTATAAGTTACAACTCAGGATCAAGTAGAGGGGATGTTGGAATGCAATTTTTGTTGCTTGACTCAGCTGGAGTTGCTATTTAGTATTTGGACCCTATAAAAATAGAGGAAGCATACTTGGAGGGCCTAATTTAGGTGCCACTACCAGAATCCTTCACATCCGCCCGCCTCCTCCGCCTCGGCCATTTTTGGACCCGGTGCTGATGGGGCTTCAGCACCGGGTCCAACGGCTAGGAGCGGGGGCGGCGCGGAGGTGTGTCCGGGCGGACACATTAGCACCGGGTCGTGGCACGACCCGGTGCTAATGTTCACCCTTTAGCACCGGGTGCAGCCACGACCCGGTGCTAAAGGCCTCGGGCACATTAGCACCGGGTCGTGGCTGCACCCGGTGCTAAAGGGTGAACATTAGCACCGGGTCTTGCCACGACCCGGTGCTAATGTGTTTGAATATAGGGGCTTCCCCTCCCCCGCCCGAGCCAGCTGAACACTTAGGCGCTGTGTTCATGCTGCTCGGCCGTGGGAGGGGAGGTGCTGCCCAAATTTTTTTCAAAATTTGTGAAGAATCTACTCATCTAAGGAGCACTACAAGGTACACTCTTTCATTCTCTAATGTTTTATTTAGCTTGTAATCCTTCTATGATTTAGAAATAGAGGGATTTGTGAATCAAAGTAAAGCTAGCTAGAGAGAGATTGTGTTCTTGGAGGAGAGAGAGGAGAGAGCTTGAGTTCATGGTGGAGAGAGTGTTCATGCATGTTGTGTTTTAAATGGAGAGAGAAGGCAAGCTAGTTAGTATTTTGTTTTGTATGACTTGTGAATAGTTGTAAGGCTTATAGTAATGTGGTTTTAGAAATTACTAGAAAATCAATATAAAATGCTAGAAAATCTTATAAATTACTAGAAAATCTTATAAATTACTAGAAAATCTTATAAATTACTAGAAAATCAATATAAAATGCTAGAAAATCTTATAAATTAATAGAAAATCTTATAAATTACTAGAAAATCAATATAAAATGCTATAAAATCTTATAAATTAATAGAAAATCTTATAAATTAATAGAAAATCTTATAAATTACTAGAAAATCAATATAAAATGCTATAAAATCTTATAAATTAATAGAAAATCTTATAAATCTTATAAGGCTTATAGTAATGTTATATTTAATGAATATAGTAATGTAGTTTTAGAAATTTATTTATATAATGGAATATATATTATAATTTGTATTTATTTATATATTAATTTTTTTTATCTTTAAATTGTATTGTATATTTGTTATTGGTTAATAATGCAGATGAATAGACAATGGATGTACGGGGACCCCCACGCTCAGGCCTTCCGTGATGGCCTTAGGACGTTTCTCGATGCCGCCGAGGCTAACAGGACGCCGTCCGGTTTCATGTTCTGCCCATGCACCCATTGTAAAAATATACAATCGTACAAACAAAGAGGTTGTCTTCAAGTGCATTTGATGAGGCACGGTTTCATGAGGAATTATTCTGTTTGGACGAAGCACGGTGAAAGAGGAATTCTAATGGATGAAGATGAAGAAGACGAGGCCGATGACGACATTCCGTTATTGGCTCAATACTACGGTTCCTTTGCATATGCTGCAATGGGTGATGCCGATGAGGAAGATGTTGCTCGGGAAGGCGATGCTCAGGAAGATGTTGCTCAGGAAAATGAACCTACTGATGGGCTCGGGCAAATGTTGCGTGATGCCGAGAAAGACTGCGGCAATGATAAGGATATAAAAAAGATACAGCGCATGTTGCAGGACCACAAGACTGACCTGTACCCAGATTGCAAAGAGGGGCTAAAGAAGTTGGGTAGCACACTTGAACTTCTGCAGTGGAAAGCAGCAAATGGTGTTACTGATAAGGGTTTCGAGGAGCTACTGAAACTCGTAAAGAAGATTCTTCCAGAGGGTAACACATTGCCATCGACAACGTATCAAGCAAAACGTGTTGTTTGCCCTCTCGGTTTGGAGGTGCAGAAGATACATGCGTGTCCTAATGACTGTATCCTCTATCGCGGACAGTACGAACACTTGGATCGTTGTCCGGTTTGCACCTGCGCGCGATACAAAATCAGGCGGGACGACCCTGGTGATGTTGGGGGAGAGCGTTCTAAGAAAAAAATCCCTGCGAAGGTGATGTGGTATTTCCCTCTGATACCCCGTCTGAAGCGTTTGTTCAGGAACAAAGACCATGCCAAACTGATGTGCTGGCACAAAGAAGAACGTAAGCAGGATGGCATGTTGAGACACCCCGCCGATGGATCCCAGTGGAGGAACATCGACAGAGCATTCCCAGAGTTTGATGCTGATGCGAGGAATGTTAGGCTTGGTTTAAGTACCGATGGCATGAACCCTTTTGGTGAAATGAGCAGTAGTCATAGCACTTGGCCCGTGACTGTTTGTATCTACAACCTACCCCCCTGGCTCTGCATGAAGCGGAAGTTCATTATGATGCCAGTGCTCATCGAAGGCCCAAAGCAACCTGGCAACGACATTGATGTGTACCTAAGACCATTGGTTGACGAACTTTTGCAGCTGTGGAAGAATGAAGGTGTTAGCGTGTGGGATGAGGACAAGCAGGAGCAGTTTGACCTTCGAGCACTGCTTTTCATAAGCATCAACGACTGGCCTGCACTAAGTAACCTATCAGGACAATCAAACAAAGGATATAAAGCATGCACTCACTGTTTAGAGGAAACCGAAAGCATGTATTTGAAACATTGTCGTAAAGTTGTGTACATGGGTCACCGTCGATTCCTTCCGGCGAAGCATGAGCTACGAAAGAAATGTGCGCATTTTGGCGGGAATGCTGACCGCCGTACAAAGCCGAGACACCGGAGTGGAGAAGAGCTATTTGATATGGTGAAGGACCTACACGTGGTGTTTGGCAAGGGAGACGGAAGCCAGGCTGCTCCGACGGGCGAGGATGGTCGTGCCGCGATGTGGAAGAAGAAGTCTATCTTTTGGGAGCTACCTTATTGGCAACGTTTAGAGGTCCGTAACGCGATTGATGTGATGCATCTGACGAAGAATCTTTGCGTGAACTTGATAAGCTTCCTGGGTACTTATGGGAAGCCAAAAGATACACTGGAAGCACGTCAGGATCTGAAACGATTGAAGCAACGGACTGATCTACATCCAGAAAAGAGAGACAAAGGACGCCAGTACTTGCGTCCTGCCAGCTTCACTCTCAGCAAAGAAGAGAAGGCAAGCATGTTTGAATGCTTGAACAGTATCAAGGTTCCGTCTGGCTACTCCTCCAATATTAAGGGAATAATAAATATGAAAGAGAAGAAGTTCACAAACCTGAAGTCTCACGACTGCCATGTGTTGATGACACAGCTGCTTCCCGTCATACTCAGGGGTGTGCTACCAGTAAACGTGCGGAAAGCCATTGTGAAGCTATGTGCATTCCTCAATGCAATTTCTCAGAAGGTGATCAATCCAGACCACTTAGATCAGCTACAGAACGACGTGGTGCAATGTCTTGTCAGCTTTGAGATGATATTTCCACCATCCTTCTTCAATATCATGACACATCTATTGGTTCACCTCGTCAAAGAGATTCGTATATTGGGCCCAGTATTTCTACACAACATGTTCCCATTTGAGAGGTTCTTCGCTGTCCTAAAGAAGTATGTCCGTAATCGTTCTCGTCCAGAAGGATGCATTGCTAAGGGATACGAAACGGAGGAGGTCATTGAATTCTGTGTTGACTTTGTCGACGATCTTATGCCGATTGGTGTGCCCGAATCCCATCACGAGGGGAGACTTGGTGGAAAGGGCACACTAGGGAGAAGATCGATGGTGATCAAGGACGTTGAGACATTTCGTAAAGCGCACCTCACAGTTTTGCAACAATCAACCTTAGTTGCTCCGTACATCGAGGAGCACATGCAGATTCTCAGGGACGAAAACTCAACAAAGTCTGCGGCCTTCATTCAGCGTCTGCACAATAGTACTTTCGCCGATTGGTTGCGAAGACGTCTTATGGGTGTCGAGGGCATTGATGCGCAGCTAGCTTTTGTAGCTAGAGGTCCATCGAGCACGATCTTGACATTCCAAGGATACGACATCAATGGGTATACATTTTACACAAGAGCCCAGGACAAGAAAAGCACCAACCAAAACAGTGGTGTCCGGATCGACGCGACAGACACCAATGGCAATACAAACTCATACTATGGAGTCATAGAGGAGATATGGGAACTAGAGTACGGACCTTTGAAGATCCCACTGTTCAAGTGCCAATGGGTGAAGCTGACTGGAGGAGGTGTTAAAGTTGAAGCGGACTATGGAATGACGTTAGTGGACCTAAACAAGATTGGCTTTCTAGACGAACCGTTCGTCCTGGCCAAAGCTGTCACACAAGTTTTTTATGTGAAGGACATGGCTAGCAGACCGAAGAAAGGGGCGGATAAGAAAGGTGGGGGTAAGCAATTGGACCCATCACAAGACGAGCCAAAGCGTCATATAGTTCTTCCTGGAAAGAGAAAAATCGTAGGAGTTGAGGACAAGACGGATGAAGATTATGATATGCTCGATGGCCGGCCTCCATTCTCAGTGGCTGATGACCCAAGCATCCTGTTAGCGGCGGAGGAGACACCGTATCTACGGCGTGATCACAATCAAGGAACATTTGTAAAGAGGAAGTTTATTAGTGTCCGAGTAAACGATGATGCCATGTAATTTCTATTGATTTATAGGATTTTCTAACATTTTATATTGATTTTCTAGTAATTTATAAGATTTTCTAGTAATTTATAAGATTTTCTAGCATTTTATATTGATTTTCTAGCATTTTATATTGATTTTCTATTAATTTATAAGAGTTTCTATTAATTTATAAGATTTTCTAGCATTTTATATTGATTTTCTAGTAATTTATAAGATTTTCTAGTAATTTATAAGATTTTCTAGCATTTTATATTGATTTTCTAGCATTTTATATTGATTTTCTATTAATTTATAAGAGTTTATATTAATTTATAAGATTTTCTAGCATTTTATATTGATTTTCTAGTAATTTATAAGATTTTCTAGTAATTTATAAGATTTTCTAGCATTTTATTTTGATTTTCTAGTAATTTATAAGATTTTCTAGTAATTTATAAGATTTTCTAGCATTTTATATTGATTTTCTATTAATTTATAAGAGTTTATATTAATTTATAAGATTTTCTAGCATTTTATATTGATTTTCTAGTAATTTATAAGATTTTCTAGTAATTTATAAGATTTTCTAGCATTTTATATTGATTTTCTAGCATTTTATACTGATTTTCTATTAATTTATAAGATTTAGGCCTTTAGCACCGGGTCGTGGCTGCACCCGGTGCTAAAGGCAACGACCGCGGCTGGCCACGTCACCGGGCGCACACGAGCCACGTCACTGGCCCGGTCGTGGCCTTTAGCACCGGGTCGTGGCTGCACCCGGTGCTAAAGGCCACGACCGGGCCGCGGGGGCCGTGCGGCGGCCGGCCACGTCACCGGGCCACGTCACTGGATGAACAAGAACAATTTTTCTTTTTAATCTCTGTATAAAAGTTGTAACTAGTCGTTCTCCCTCGTACAAACTTCAAAAAAGATCATTTTTCTTCCTAAAAATTCCTAAAATCATACTCTATCAGGTTATGAAACATATTAATGTTATTATTTTGAAAAATCTTCTCGTGTTTGAACAATCCAAATTTTGAATTAAAAATGACACCTACAACCAAGGTTTTTTTCACACTAGGTGATGTCAAATGAAAAAGTGATGAATACCAAAGTTTCATATTTCATCATTATCTACAATCTTTATTTAGGTCATTTTGTCATTTTCAAAATGGGTAATAACATGTAGTAGAAATTTGACAAGTCTCTAACAAAGTTTTGGAAACTATGCGAGTGAATCTAGGATTAATGAACAATGTACACTACCACTTTCTCAAATGCAAAAATGACTTAAATAAAGATTGTAGATCTTGATGAGATATGAAATTTTGGTATTCATGACTTTTTCATCTGAGACCGTTTAATGTTCCAAAATCTTTCATTTAGTTATCAATTTTTGTAATTTATAAGATTTTCTAGTAATTTATAAGATTTTCTAGTAATTTATAAGATTTTCTAGTAAGTTATAAGATTTTCTAGTAATTTATAAGATTTTCTATTAATTTATAAGATTTTCTATTAATTTACAGGATTTTCTAGTAATTTAAAAGATTTTCTATTAATTTATAAGATTTTCTAGTAATTTATAAGATTTTCTAGCATTTTATATTGATTTTCTAGTAATGTATAAGATTTTCTTTTTTAATATATATTTTTAATAGGTATTAATAACTGAATTAAAACAAGTATTAATAACTATACATTAAAAACTATATTTATAAGATTCCCAAATAGTAGCCCCCGGTGCTAAAGGCCCGTTTGGAAACTGGGCGCCAAACGAAAAGTTGGGGCCTTTAGCACCGGGTTGATCTAAAATCCGGTGCTAAAGGCCCCCAATTTTCGTTTGGCGCCAGTTACGGGGCCTTTAGCACCGGGTGTAGAAGACCCGGTGCGAAAGGGGGGCCTTTAGCACCGGGTCGTGGCTGCACCCGGTGCGAAAGGCCTCAGTCTGGCGCACAGTTACGGCCTTTCGCACCGGGTGTAGAAGACCCGGTGCTAAAGGGCCTTTCGCACCGGGTGGTGGGAAGACCCGGTGCTAAAGGGGGGGCCTTTAGCACCGGGTCTTCCCACCACCCGGTGCGAAAGGGCCTTTAGCACCGGGTCGTGGCTGCACCCGGTGCTAAATGCCCCGGTCCTATATAGGCCGGGGACTTCTCTCCCCTCCCTCACTTCGCCCTCAATCCTCACAGAAACCGCCGCCTCGTCTCCTCAGCCGCTGCCGCCCGTCGTCCCCGCCGCCGTCGTCGTCCCCGCCGCCGTCGTCGTCCTCGCGCCCACGCCGCCGCCGCCCGTGGTCCTCGCGCCCACGCCGCCGCCGCCCGTCGTCCCCGCCGCCGTCGTCGTCCCCGCGCCCGTCGTCCCCGCGCTCCGACACCCACGCCGCCGCCGCCCGTCGTCCCCGCCGCCGTCGTCGTCCCCGCGCCCGTCGTCCCCGCGCCGGTGCCCCTCGTCCCGCGCCGCTCAAAATGTTCGTCTCGTAGAGTACAACCAATCCATGCAATTAGTTTTTGATTTTATCTACATTTAGTAGTCCATACATGCTATGATATTTTGATGTGATGACAATCTTCTTTTTGCATTGTAAACTTTGAGGGTGAAATTTGTGATCTAAACAGTGCTAAATGGAAGTGAAATTCCAGGTTTCAGGGCTTGCAACTGATGAACTTTGGGATAATTTAAGTGAGTGCATGGGTTGGAAATGGTTGTTTTGCAATGAACAGGGAAACAGTGGCTGTAGGATTGGGATTGCTTTCGGTTTTATACCTAATACTAGTATGAAATTTATATTGGAAAATGCTTCATTTAAATGTATTGGAGATATTTACATTGAAATGTATATTGGAAATGTTATATGTTTGAAATGTATATTGGAAAATGCTTCATTTAAATGTATTGGAGATATTTACATTGAAATGTATATTGGAAATGTTATATGTTTGAAATGTGTATTGGAGATATTTACATTGAAATGTATATTGGAAATGTTATATGTTTGAAATGTATATTGGAAAATGCTTCATTTAAATGTATTGGAGATATTTACATTGAAATGTATATTGGAAATGTTATATGTTTGAAATGTATACTGGAAAATGCTTCATTGAAATGTATATTGGAAATTCTATGTATATTAGAAATATATGTGCTTCATTTAAATGTATATTGGAAATGTTATATGTTTGTATAATGTATACTATCGAAAATGTTTATTATCGGAAATTCTATGGCGTACCCGAACCCATCGCGCACCCGAACCCCTTAGCGAATCCGTTTTTCGCGCACCGACCCCCTTAGCGAACCCTTAGCGAATCAATTCACACCGCGCACCCGAACAACAACAACAACAACGTCCCACCCGAATCAATTCTTACCAATTATTTTTAATTCTATAGATGGCGGACAACAACAACAACGTCCCACCCATGCAAGAGGACAACAACACCCCTGTCCCACCCATGCAAGAGGACAACAACACCCCTGTCCCACCCATGCAAGAGGACACCAACACCCCTGTCCTACCCATGCAAGAGGACAACGACACATTCTTTGCGAATCAACTTTTCAATATTGTAACCCAACCAATGTCGATGGATGATGTGTTGGGCATCATTGGAAGGGACGACAATGTCCATGGCGACAATGTTGCAAGGGCCGAAACTATTGAAGGAGCCGGTAGCGCGCCCTCGTCTAGTCAGGTGTGTATATAGATAACATAAATTTGTACTGTACATGTCAATTATGTATACCATCTCTATATCATCTCGTATATATGTAATTTGTGTAGGCCGCCTCTGCTAAGAAATCAAAACGATCGACCACGAAGAAGCTGAAGGATGTCAAGTTACACATCACCCGAGTGGAGGATGACGGGGAGCCAGTTGAGCCCCCAAAAGTGGCCAAGAAATTTGTATCTCAGTGCGGGGTAATTGTACGGGACAATGTGCCCATTAGTATCAGAAAATGGAAGTCCACGGACCCCACTGAGGAGTACGTGCTCCCCGATACAGAGAAGGAGATGCTATGGAGGGAATTAAAGGCAATATTCGACTGGCCTAGCACTCATGAAGCAGAACTGAGGGATTGGACAATGAAGAAGATGGCAGTTCTGTTTCAGGATTTCAAGAAGAAGTTGTACTCGCAATTTCTCAAAACCGGAGAGGCCCCGGATCCTGAGAAGTATAAGAAGATCACCAATGACGAGTGGGAAGCATTCATTGAGTACAAAACCTCCGAAGAGGGTGCAACGGCTAGCGCTAGAAACGCTGGAAACGCCGCAAATAAGAAGTACTCGCATAAGATGGGTTCGGGAGGTTACAAGGCAAGCATCGCTAAATGGGAGAAGATGGAAGAAGATCTATATGCTAGAGGCATCACTCCAGCGACACATGACTGGCCCACAAGGACCAAGCATTGGTACTATGGTCATGGAGGCACCCTGAGCCCAATCGACGGCTCCTTAGTTTTTCCCGAGGACTTGCGAGAACTAGCTCAGCGTCTCCTCGATATCCTCAGGGCATCTGATAGGGGAGAATTTGTTGCCGATAGAGACAGAGATGAGCTAACCTATGCCTTAGGGAACAAGGAGCATCCTGGACGGACGCGCGGCGTAGGCACAAGCGTCTCATGGAAGAAAGGTTTCCAAGAGCACGCCGCCACCTATAGGAGCCGTTCGAGGAAGAAGGCCGAATATGAGCAGAGGGTAAGGGACCTAGAGCAAACGGTTGCCGCCCAGGGCTCAAAGCTCCAAGAAATGGAGTCAGAGATGGAGCGACGGATGAAGGTAGCATGGCTGCAGATACAACAAGCCACAGGCGGGACCGGTTCCACAGAGCCTGCACCTCTCCAACAAGCCACAGGCGGGACCGGTTCCACAGAGCATGCACCTCTCCAAGATGCGGCCCTTATTAGCCCTCCACAGCAATATCAAAGCAGTCACGCTTCCACACAGGCCGCCGAAGCGGTCCGTTACACCGTGGATGAAATAACTCAACGGACCGCGTGCGAGCTTGTCGTCAGGCAGAAGAACTTAGCTGTGGTGGTACGTATGCGACCTTAGTTCATACTGCATACATTTCACCGTAAATACCATTCATTTACTAACTTTCTTTGTGACTACTAACTTATCAGGTCGCATACGGTATGACCAAACGTGTGGAAGAAGGGCAAAAATGGCACTGCAATGACATTCCACATGGTTACGTACCTGTTGAGGTGGAGCAAGTCGTCACCAGCTGGGAAGACTTGGAACTTGACATCCCCGGAGGTGACGGAGAAACAAAACTCGGTCAGTGTTCTCACTGCATCATTCTATGGAGCAAGGCAGACATCGTTATACCCGATACACCTGCGGCTACCAACAAGCCCCCGTCACCTCCAAGAGATCCACAATATCATGACGATTCTCCGGGAGCTCCTGATGCAAGCCCGTCTCCTCCGCCAAAGAGGTCTCCGTCTCCTCCGCCGAAGAGGTCTCCGTCTCCTCCGCCGAAGAGGGGACGCCGCACTAAAGCCTCTGCCCCCACTCCACCAGCGAAGAAGGCGCGAAAAACTAGAGAGAAGCCCGCACCAGAGAAAAGAGCGGGCGAGAAGACTCTAGAGGAGCTCGAAGCCTCGGTAAAAGCAGACACAAAGAGGCAAATGGCCGAGTGGAGGAGAAAACCTGAGGCGGAGCCGAAGCTTGATCCCACCATCGTGAAGTCATTCCTCGGTAATTTGAGCAAGGGTCAACAGAAGGAAGTAATAGTAACAGACTATGACCGCTCATTACTGAAATCTCGCCGGAAACGGAAGGCTGCGGATAAGGAGGCGGGCCCATCCAAAAAGGTTCCTCAACTCGGCCAGCAACCTCAGCGTCCCTTGGGTCCATTGCCATCTCTGGACGAGCTTAACATTCAACGAGTAATGGCCGAGACTGGACTGACCAGAGCGCAAGTCCTGGGGGAAGAAGATGTGCCAGTAAACACAACGCTGAAGTGGCCGTTTAAGCTTGGCGAGCCTATGGTCCCTCCTGAAATGGAGAGGAAGCTACAAACGAAGATGCGCCGATTCCATGACTGGTATTTGGAAGAATCAAGAAGGAATAAACGGCGCATGATAAAAGTAGGCGTGAAGGACCAAGACTTCTACAATGGTGACGCGGATTTTGTCTGGCTCAGGTTTAATGATATATATGAGCTGTACCACCGCGACGCCATGGACGTGGATTTGATCACATGTTGGACATTGTAAGTACTTTGTTGTTGCTTATAATTCACAGTTTAAAAACAATAATTCCAATCTATGTTGACGCGGGCTTTATTTATTGCTTAACATATGCAGAATGGAGATTCAAAAATGTCGCAGAGACAATATATATGACGTTGGTTTCGTTGACCCTCGAAGGATAAGTGAAGAAATGATAATGCACAATCCTGAGGAAACATATTTAAACCTATACAAATATATCAAGAAACAAAATTACTGTGACTCCATACTAATCCCGTACAACATCGAGTGAGTACATTCACAGCCTTCTTCTTATACTGTCTGTGTAACAATTCATTTCTGATTATAATGTATACATGTGCACAGATTCCACTGGTTCCTAATTATATTGTGTCCTGATCGGGGTGTCGTGAACGTCTTTGATTCATTGCACACCCCAAAAGAAAAACTACAGAACATCATGGACATGATGGCAAGGTGATGTATATTTTCCCCTACTTAATCCACCCCTTCCACTCGCAATGACTTAACTCAATTTTTTTGTTCGCAGGGCCTGGATTCAATTTCGTACAGAACACACGGGTATACAACATGAAACACTAAAATGGAACATTGGCTTTCCGGTAAGCAAGTAATTTGTACATGTAGGCATCGACTAATATATTATATGAATTTTACTAGATTTCTTTTGGTCGACAGTGTGCCAAACAGGGACCGGGAAATAATTTATGTGCATACTATGTGTGCGACTACATGTGGAATTGGGGACATAAAAAGCTCACACAACGCGATATTATGGTACGTAATAATAAAGACATTTCCATTATTATTAAGTGCACAATTATTGTCTCCAACTCGACGGATTAAATGTCTTTCAAATATTTTTAAATTATAGATGTTCAACCTGAAGGAAGAGTCCCTAGAGATAGAAAGAATTGACGCAATTGCAGAACAGCTCGTCGGATGGATCTGGGATGAGGTCGTCAATCCCCGAGGAGAATTCCACTCGCCAATACTGGAGGACGTGCCGGACAGTCCAACGAGAGCTAGCTAGTCGTCAATCTTAATTATGTAGAAAATACAGTTTAAATATATATAACTCGAGTTGACATGCATGAATATCTACTTTTGTAATATATATGTCTTCTATTTTGATGAAATGTCAGCTAGTATGAATATAGAGTCGGCCGAATACGCATTAGAATACACGTATTAGAATATATACGTATATAGACGTGCACGCATGGCTACTGAAAAAAGCAAAAAAAAAAAAAGAAATCCGGGGCCTTTAGCACCGGTTTCAGGCAGCAACCGGTGCTAAAGGCAGGCCCTTTAGCACCGGGTGCAGCCACGACCCGGTGCTAAAGGCCCTGCTACCGGCGCTGCGGGGCAGGCCCTTTAGCACCGGGTCGTGGCTGCACCCGGTGCTAAAGGGCCCCTTTAGCACCGGTTATTCAACCCGGTGCTAAAGGGGTACCCCTTTAGCCTCGGATTAGTTGCACCGGGTGGGAAACCCGGTGCTAAAGGGCTTTCCCACCCGGTGCAGATGTCGATCATTCTGGTAGTGTGCTTTTGCTGGAGCTGCTCGCTAAAACAAAGTATTCTCATGGTCAAGTAAACTAGAGCCGTGTTTCAAGCTTTGTAACAACAAACACACCCAACTAAGCTAATTCACTTCGTTCAGAGGCTAATCATCATAACATTTTCTCCGCAAATTGACGAGCGCGTACGTATATGAGTGCAAAATTAATTGTCAATGGTAATCTCGACAATCAATTCAAAGCGGCCCTGAATCGATCGAGTGACCATGGCTTGGCGTGCCCCAATTCTATCCTGTTATTCAGCATCTCCGGCAAGGTTAAACTCCGGTACTGTGCAGGATTTCCTGGTGTCACCAGCTCCGGCAGAGGGCCAAAGAAATCAGACTAGCTCGCCATGCTTGGTAGGGTTGAAGAAGAGGGCAATGGAAACCCTGGCCACCTGTGCGGACTTGATCACCACCCTGTGCTCCACGCTTCTGTATTCATCATTCGAAACCACCTGCAAATCATGGTGCACACGCCGAAACATTAGCTTCACAGAGGATGCAAATTTCATTTTAGACTTCTCCATGATATATATGATATTTATAATACAATGAACATAGAAATTATATATATAGCTATATATCTAGACGATGAACAGATTGAACCCATGTACCTTTAGAACGTCCCCGATGTTGACAAGAAGCGCGCCGTTCACTGGTGGCACAACGTCGACCCACTGGCCGTCGTCGAGGCGCACCTGCAGCCTGCCCACGCCGTCCTGCGCGAGCACCGTGAACAAGCTCCCGTCGGTGTGCTCACGGCTGCCCATCACGCGCTACGGCTCGGGGCACGGCGGGTGGTAGTGGCACTGCGTCAGGCACCCTTGGACCGGCCGCAGCCGCCCGGCGCCGACGCCGAGCCCCTCCGCCAGCAGCCCGGCGATCTCCTCCCCGAGCTTCGCCAGCCATCAATGGTACTCCAGCAGCGTGTCCCGGCACGCCGCCGGGAGGCTGTGGAAGTAGGCGTCTGCTGGTTTGTCGAGGTGCACGATGAGCGAGTCGCGCCACGACATGAGACGGGCGGCCGCCGGCGCCGGCGTCCTCCCGTCGGTGGGCCGCGGGATGGGCACGGTGCCGTACGCGACGGAGCCGGCGTCGGAGGGGTGGTAGAACCGCGAGCGCGCCGTGAAGGGCTGCTCGGTGAAGGCCCTGACCGCGGCGAGCGCGGCGGCGACGGCGCCGGCCGGGACGCCGTGGTTGGTGACCTGGAACACGCCGCAGGAGCGCGCGGCCGCGCCGACGACCGCGGCGGCGTGCGGGCGCGGGAGGGAGAGGTCGACGGTCGGGGCCACGACGGAGGCCGCCGCCGCCGTGACCGCGGTGGGGCTGAGGAACAGAGGCGGCACCATGGTGACGCCGCACTCGACGAGGCCGCGGACGCCGCCGCGCCACTCGTGGAACATGAGCATGGCCTCCTCCTCGGCGGCGGTGGCCATCCATCCCTTTGCTCAACGTGGTGCTTGGTCTCCCGGTTGCAGTTGCAGAATATATATGTATGGTGCAAATATCACGTGTCCTAAATAATCCTAATCCTAATCGAATACGACACGGCAAAATAAACGACCCTCTCCGACCCCGCCGCGCGCCGTCCGTCTCGATCTCGACGCGAAACGGCGGCGGCGGCATCGGCGTCGCAGGCCCCGAAAAGAAGGAAGATGACATCGACGTGCACCCCGGAGATGGATCAGTGCACGCACGTGCTGGAGATCCACGGTTACAGCAGGTTCCACGACGGTCTCGGCGCCGGCGGATCCATCTGCTCCGCCACATTCTCCTCCGGCGGCCACGACTGGCGGATGGATCGGCAAAGACTGGCAACGCCTCCGTGTACCTCGACTTGATGAGCAAGCCCTTCCAAGGCACTAGGGTGAGCGGGTTTGTCAGCTTCAGCCTCGTGAACCCGTCCAACGGGCAGTTCAAGTATATGTCCAGCATCAGAATTACGCACACCGTACGCGTGTGGGACTTGGATCACTATATATAAGCCATCGAGTGCAATGTTAGTGTTCTTGT
Organism: Echinochloa phyllopogon; assembly: GCA_033239725.1. Taxonomy (NCBI): domain Eukaryota; kingdom Viridiplantae; phylum Streptophyta; class Magnoliopsida; order Poales; family Poaceae; genus Echinochloa; species Echinochloa phyllopogon. Next base: position 10,858,587 of record BTCW01000015.1, on the reverse strand, counting down.
GGGGAGTCGGGTGTCGGAACCCGAGACAGAGACAATGTGTGAGATCCAGGTGCCTCACTGCCTCCACCAGCCTTGTCCATGAATCTTGGAAAATTGCAAGAAGCAGAGGAGGCGGTGGATGTGACATTCATGGTTAAATGGGAGGTCTTCCACGTCCACAAGATTGTGCTTGCGGTAAGGTCACCGGTATTGAAGGCGGAGCTTTATGGGTTGGTGTGGGGAAGAAGAACCTAGTGTTTTCAAGGCATTTCTTCATTTCATCTACAGGGACTCACTGCCTGCCAACGATGATCTTGATGGTGACGACAGTAATGAAGATACAGCAAAACATTTAGTTTGTGGCTCCAGATAGGTATGCCATGGAGAGGACGAGGTTGATATGTGAGAGCATCCTTTGCAAGAAACTTGACATTGAGAATGTTGCTGATACTTTAGTTCTTGCGGACTAGCATTATTGTCGCGAGCTTAGAGACCCCTCCCGGGGCACTCGGCAAAGAACCAAAAACACTCAGCAAAGTGTAACACTCGGCAAAGGTCTCACGGTAAATTAGGTGACGGCAAAGGCGGCCTTTGCCGAGTGTTTTTTATCGGGCACTCGGCAAAGTCTTTGCCGAGTGCCAGACGAGACACTCGGTAAAATAAAGCACTAACAGACGGCCACAGACGGCGCGACGGCGTCCGTGGCCGTCTGCTAGGTTTGTAGGGAACCTTTGCCGAGTGTTGCACTCGGCAAAGACTCCCGGCTTCGCCGAGTGTCAGAGGCCCACACTCAGCAAACAAGTGGGTTTGCTATGGGCTGCCCACTTGTTTGCCGAGTGCTTTGGCTTTAACACTCGGCAAAGCCTCAATGTTTGCCGAGTGTTAAGGCAAAAACACTCGGCAAACAGTCCATACTCGGCAAAGGCTGTTCAGAAATGACAGAAACTGCATGTTTGCTGAGTGTTAATGCCAAAACACTCGGCAAAGCGGCCAATCTACCCCTATTTTTATTCATTTTTCTCGTTAAAAGGACCCCTCAAAACAAACATTACGGGCAGTTCATATATATTATAATAAACATCACAGGCAGTTCATATATATATATAACCTTCCACAACCATAAATTCGCAGTAAACATCACAGGCAGTTCAACAAACATATATAAGTCACTAAACCATCCAAACGTTCGAGGTACACCATTTGTAACGACACAAAACCACCAATATTCACAAATGTTCACATTTTGCACCAACTCACTGAGGAGGGGGTCCGAACAGCGATCTAACCGCCCGCATCGCAATGTCTTCATCTGTCACACCCGGTTTTAGAAAAAAAACCAGGTGCATCTCATATGTGCGCCAGGATCAAGTTTACACACATATGGTAGACGTCACAAGTGAATATCCATAACCATGCATACGAAAGAGTGTTAAAGTATATTTATTACAATCTCAGAGTTGACACAAATATCATAGCGGAAGACTTAAATAAGCGTTTAACTAAACGAAGCAAAATAACTCCATCTCCACATGCAGTTGACTGGCGGAGTCGCCTAGAATTCCTCAAAATCAGTAGTAAAGTCCTCAAAATTCTCCCAATCTGAGCAGTAGACCGAGTGTGGTCGATGCAATATAAATAAATAAGCGTGAGCACATGTCGTACTCAGCAAAGTATGGAAATAAATGACATGCTAGGCTTTATAAAGTGGAAGGCTGAAAGGATAGCTGCATTAAGCATCTTTAGTGGGTCAAATTTTATTAAGCATCTATTTACTAGCAAATATAAGTATATACCAACCACAATTAAATGATAATATAAACCCATCAGATTCAGGTAACCACAATTTAGATCATATTCTGATAGATTAATCATGTGAGGGTCCAGGCCGCTCATGACCGTGAGCACGGCTGTTATAACAGTTTTGCACTCTGCAGAGGTTGTACACATTCACCATAAGCCGTGATTCCCATTGCCCGAAAGCATGTACCCTTCCCACACCACGTGGACCGAATACTGGGTTTCACTATGAGACCTTTACAAAGATACTCTAATAAGTGATAGTTCGCTAAGGCTTCCGGTTCAGGAGCAAAGCATAAGCCTCCCTAGTGAGTCGCGTATCTTAGCAAAGCCTACCACTCAAGACTACCGGGCTATACCTCGTCAACAGCCGCACCTCTTGCCCCTTTCGAATAAAACTATCCCAAACCAGAATACTTAATTAGTCAGTCAAAGCCAGAGCCACATAGCACTTATGGTTGCACTGTTTTCCTGGGTGGTCGCTCCATGTTCCAATTAAAAGAGGTGATCTTGTCATTATTATATTAAAAGATAATAATGGAACATAGAGTAGGGGTTTCATTAGACCAATCCCAGTTGAGGAACTAAGCATCATCTACCAGTCAAATTAATTTAATGACCCAGCTGCAAGGTATGGTGAAACAGACTAGGAAATCCTTAATGGGACCCAGCAATATTAATGCAAGCCATAAATAAACGGTGTAATTAAAATGCATGTCATTTAGTTACAAACGGGCATGATCAAGGAATACTTGCCTTCTTCCCAACCTGCTGCTGCTCAAACTCTTCAACAGCTGGTTCTTCGAACACTTCCTCGAACGGCGCGTTTCCTATACGCAACACACGAACACATACAAGAAAACAATAAAATAAATAAGAAACAGTACACCAAACAATTTAAACAGAAGAAAACAACAGCACAAAACTAATCTACGCGTTACCACGAACGCGTGAGCGCGAGAATCACTAAAAATGGAGTTAAAACGCAAAAGATATGGCTTTTCTAAGGTTCAGGGACTTGTTGGCAAAGTTTTAAAAGTTCCAGGGGCTTAACTGCGAAAATCCGAGGGCTAAAACATAATTTTGTATAAAACTACGAGGGTTTTCATGTAAAAATACCAAACTTGGACCTCGGGCATAATTTCAAAACTTGTAGGTGCTAAACCGAAAGAAAAAGGACCTAAGTTTAAATATTTTTGAATGGGCTAGGACTGCGGGTTGATTTTGAAAACTCGGAGGGCCTTTTTGTAAAATGGCCTAGGTTGACCGGTAAGTCGCGGGTTTGACTCGGGGGCTCAGCTGATGTGGACCGTTCGATCAAGATCGGGGGGTCGAGATTGGATCTAGAGGGGCTCGTCGGCGACAGCAACCAGAGCGGCGTCGCCGCTGTCGTCCACGGCGGCGCATCGCCAGCGCAAACGCGAATCCGCGCCACGGTCCACTATTTGCGACAGGAACAGGTCGACGAGGGAGAGCGGAAGATGGCGAGCTCACCCCTATAGACCACGGCAGCGGAGGAGCTTCGACGGCGGCCAGCGACGAGAGGTGGCGGACGGCGGCGCTCCTGGATCAACGACGAGCAAAAACAGGTTGGTTTGCGGCCAAATTCCGAGCCAGAAGACGATGGGTAGCTCCGGGGCTCCAAGGCGAACCTCCCGATGTGCTTCACGGCGAGGGAGCGTCGACGACGGTGATGTTCGACGGCGGCGGCGATCTTGGAGATGTGGCGGCGGCGGCGGGGCGATGCTCTAGGGCTTCACGGCTCGGTTGACGAAGCGCGAAAAGAGCGGAGAGGCGGGGGCGACTAGGTGGTGGCGCGCGAGATTAAATGGGCCTCGGCCTTGCCAGCCTAGGCGTGCGCGCCGGCTCGGGCTCGGGCATGAACCCGAGTCGGACTCGCGTCCGTCTCGGAGACGACGGGTCCAGGCGGGACCCGCCTGGCAGCGACCCAAAGGAGAGAGGAGGGGAGCAGGCCGACACGGGAGTGACGGGCCGCGCAAAGGAGTTCGGCCAAGAGAGAAGCTGGGCCGCGCGAGATCTTGGGCCGGCCGAAGAGTTGGAGGGGCATAGATGAACTAGGCCAAGAGTTGGAGGGGCGAAAACGAACTCGACAGAGAACAACTATTCTAACATCAAACAAATTCAAATTAAATTTGAATTAAACAGAATTTAAATTCCAACTTAATTGAACAGCAAGCAAAAGACAAATGCAACAGCATGAATGCATCAACAACTTATTTTGACTAAAATTATTTAATATGATATTTAAATTGATAAAAAGGCTAGAAATTCCAATTAAATCATAGAAAATTTATTTAGGCCTTAATAAATCCTAGAAAATTCAGAAAGTTGCTACAATTTACTTGTGATGAATTTTAGGGTGTTACATCATCTTGAGGGCCGTGATTTGACGCCGCCGAACCAGGAGCCTGCCCAAAAGAGATTATAAGGGTGTGATACAAGATTTACGATAGGAATGAGTTCTGAAATGAAATTATAAGGTTCTCAAGTGACTCACGGGAGAAATGGGAACACGTGGTGGAGGCGGGGGTGGCATCACCGGCGGCGGACCTCCACCTACCCGCGCACCAATGGTCTGCATGTAGGCATACATCTGTTGTTGCCACTGCTCCATCTGCTCAATCTTTCTCTGTTTCTCAGCCTCCACCTCCTGCATCCGCTGCACCTGCAACTCCAGGTGCTCCCTTCTTTGCCTCTCTTCATCCAACCGAGTCTGCAATATTCAATTAGAATGTTACAATACATTACAAACGTAAATAAACTGCACGTATGATGAACAAAACAGAAATAACCTGTAGTGGTTGCATCCCGAAGTGTGAACCGGGAAGAGGTTGGCGGATGGTCGGGGAAGAGCCCATGTTCCTGGCTCGAATCTGGGAGAGTGTGGGGGTAGCGGCCGTGTCGATGCTGCTGTCACCGATCAAGTACCGCCCATGCTTCTTGCCTCCTCCCGCCCTCATGACCACTTCTCCATCAATGTCATGGGCGGTCGGATCGAAGTCTTGCCCATGGACCTCCCTCGCTACCTCTGTGTATGCAGTGAGCCGACTGTGGACGCTGGCGTTGCTGTATGCCGAGGGCGGGTCCTCCGGGTTATACTGGACGTCGGAGGTCGCCTTGCCCTTGTGGGCCAAAGCAAATGCCATGAACTGGTTGCAAGGCGCACCACCATGTGACGACGACTGGGAAAATAAACAATAAGAGTAAGATTAGTAATTATATAGAATTGAGTGAGCAAATTTAGAAATGACGAGGCGTACCCATTTTGCACGATACTTGTCGAGGCTAAGGCTGCCCTGATGGTGTGGTACTGTCACACCCGGTTTTAGAAAACAAACCGAGTGTACACTGTATGTATGCCAGGATCAAGTTTCACACATACAGTAAGCCAGAATGTGAATAACAGATAAAGTATCACGTATAATAAACTATATAAATGACTTACGAATCTATCAGAGTATACAGCGTATCCTGGAAACGAAGGCTCCAAACTTCACAGGCAGTCGACTGGGGGGTTGCGTACGCCTAGAACTCCTCAAAACCAGCAGTGAAAATCCTCTAAATTCTCCCAAACTGAGCAGCATTCCGGTTGTCGAAGATGCAATAAAAGAAAGAAAGGAAGGCAACAAGTATGAGCACGTAACGTACTCAGCAAATGTAATATGACATACAAGGCTGAGGCAAAAAGGTTGGCTGACCATACTGCAGTAAGCATTTTTAGTTGGTCAAGTTTTATTAAGCAACTATTTACTAGCAAATGAAAGTATATACCACCCACAAATTAATGAATATCATATTCCCAACATAACTCAAGTAACCACGATTTAGATCTTTGTTCAAGTATGATTATCATGTAAGGGTCCAGGCCGCTCTTGACCGTGAGCACGGCTGTTATAACAGTTTTACACTCTGCAGAGGTTGTACACTTTCACCATAAGCCGCGTAAAAGTTCAAAAGAACTTTAAACCCAACCATGCCGAGGGGGCCAATCCTCTTAAATCACACTACCGAGGTGTGACCGCATAGGGACGCTACGAGGCCTTTACAAAGATTCCTTAGTAAATAGTAACCCGCTAAGGTTTCCGGTTCCGAAGCAAAGTATAACCCTCCCTAATGAGGTCTGTCTCTTACCAAAGCCCACAGCTCAAGAGGACCGAGCTATACCCCGTCATCTCGCCGCCCCCCATGCCCCTTTCGGGTAAGGTTACCATCCACTAAAGTCTCTAATTAATTAGCCAAGACCAGAGCCATATAGTACTTATGGTTGCACTGTTTTCCTGGGTGGTTCTCCATGTTCCAATTAAAAGATATGATCTTGCCAATTAATTATTTAAAATAGTATATGGAACATAGAGTAGGGGTTCAATTAACCAATCCCAGTTGAGCAAACTAAGCATCATCTACCATCAAAATTAATTAAATAACCCAGTTTGAGGGACAGGGAAAATATAGTGGCTAGGTAAATCCTTAAATAGGAACCCATCAAATTAAGACACATGCAGGGGTGGTGAAATTAATAATTATTAGGACATTTGCATGACATAATACACTTGCCTTTCTCCAGAGTATAGCTGCTCAGATTCTCTTCGAAGTCTTCTTCATTTGAACAACGTTCCGTCTACTCGTAGCAATCATCAAGCACAAGAAGAAGCTAAACAAGCAAACAAACAATATACAACTAAGAACAATACACCAATCAAAAGAAAAGCTTTAGAAGAGCGCACTAACGGATAGGGCTCGATACTATGGTTACGAGAACCTAAGGACCACGAAGATCAGAGAGAGAAAGAAAGATACGAAGGTTCCAAGGCAGAGCTTTAATTGGCACAAGGAATATCACACGTACAGAGGATTTACGAATACGAGGATCTCAAACAACAATATATTACTTTAATAATTTAATTTTATATTACAATACAATGACATAGTAACTCACACCATATCATTGAAGCAATATAAAGTTAAAAATTAAAATAATATTGATTTGCAGAGAAACCACAACGTAAGAAAAGATCTATACTCAAACTTAGTGATATGGCTCAGAAAAGATGGACTAGCAACAGGATTGCAGAAAAGAGTGTTGCAGACATTGGAACACTGGCCGATGAATTTATAGGATGCGATAGATGTTGGAGACAGATTGATTGGCAAAACAGAATAGGGACTAAGTGAGAAACGTAGGGTGCACTAACAGGATTGGGTTTAGAGGCATAGGAAAGGCTGAAAACAGAACCACGATTGAAAACTTAAAACTAGCGGAAGACTTTAGATTATAAAAGGAAACACTACACGCTTTATAAATTTTAATTTGATAAAATTATATATAAGAGACTATTTCCTGGAAATTGATTGAATTATATTTAAATATGTGAAACCAAAAATGTATTTTATTTATAACTATTTCTTTTGCAGACATTATGAAATTAAACACATAACTTTAGTAATAAAAACAGATGCGAGCATCTAGTTGATTAACTTTTATTAACCATGTTGAACTAATCAATATTATTGATAAAACACCTTTATGTTGACATTCACACAAATTAATACTCATTTAAGAAAACATTAAGTTTGACGCTAATCACCTTTTTAGTTTGAAATCTAGTTTAATACTCATTAATCAATTTTACATAAGCTTATTAAAATCCGAAATATTACTTAATCATATTTTATAGAGAAAACTTAATAGATAGATAATTAATAAGCAAAACGAGAATACTAGAACAAAGTCACATTGAAGGTTTATTAAACAAATTACTTGAAAGTGAAACTTCTAAGTTGGCTTTAATTAGAAACACTAGTTAATAACCATTTAAACCAAGTAACAGTGATCTAAGAAAACATATGAACTCTAAATATAACCTTAATCCAAGTTACATCAAAGTTATACCTAGGTTTCCAATATTATTACTTGTTCAACTAACACTTTTAAAACTTATAATGTATTAACCACATTAATCATTAATAAGAAAACCAAAATATAATTCTTAATTGGCTTTTAATTAAAGGAACATGTTTATCAAATCAAATAACTTTATATCTCTTAGTTAAACTAGTCATATTTTTAATTGTAAATGTTCAAGTACAATTTATTTTAATTAAAGTATTAACTTAAAATAGATTATATGAGAACGTCTAATCGAATAATTTTTATGAACGGTGTTGAATTAGTCAGTATTATAACTGTAACTCATTTAAGTCAATATTTATCAAAGTTAATATTTATTTATGAAAAGCCGGAGTTTAAATCTCAATTAGAAAGAGCTATTTAAGTAATTATTAATCAAATTAATATCACTTTACAAAAATCAAGATGGAACTTATTTATATTTTATTCAGAAAACTCATGAATGATAATTATGTTAACATTAATCCAGATTGACAATTATTTACGAAAACTTGAAGTTTAACTCTAATTAGCTTTTAATTAGAGAACTAGTGATCATAAACATTAATCAAGTTAACATAATTTTATGAAGCAACAAGATAGAGCCTAATTAAATTTTAGTTAGAAAGATTATAAAAATTAATATTAATCATGTTAATATTATTTAAAGAAACCAAGATATTATCTAATTCAATTTTATTTAGAACGCTCAAGAAATAAGTGTTAATCAAGTTAATATTATTTAGGAAAATCAAGATATAACCTTAGTCAACTTTTATTTGCACCACTCATGGAATAAATATTAATCAATTTAATATTTAACAAGAAAAACCGATGTGTCAACTTAATTAGATTTTATTTAAGAAAGCACATGTAATTAGCCTTTAATCAAATTAATTAATAAATAAATTTCAGAAATAAAATATGGTGTAAATAACAGTACTAACGCGTAGTTTAAGTTGATACGAAGCTAACGCAACAAGAACGGATTAAAACGGAGTTAAAACGTGAAAGATATGATTTTTCTAAGATTCAGGGACTTGTTGGTAAAGTTTTAAAACTTCCAGGGGCTAAAATAAAAGAAAAAGGACCTATTCGTAATTATTTTCGAATTAATTTGGACTGCGGATTAATTCTGGAAAAACTCAGGGGTTCTTTTGCAAAAGTCACGGAGTTGACCGGTATGACTAGGATTGACTCGGGTCAGATCTATTCTGAGCCGTTGGATTTAGATCTGATGGACAGCAACAAGTTTGGGCGGAGGGGGACGCCGGCGACGGCGGCGACGAGCGCGCGCGGCGGCGCTTCGCCGGAGAACTTCGAAACCGCGCTACGGTGCACGAGCTTCGACGAGAGTTGGACGGGAAGCAAGAGAAAAGGTTTGCGAACTCACTGAGAGGGTTCCCGACGAGGGAGAAGCGACGACGATGGCCGACGACGACCAACGGCGGCGGCGGCGCTCGGCTAAACACGGACCAGGAGCTACGGCGACCGATCCTCGACGAGAAGCTGCCGAAACGATGCACAACGATGAGAAGGAGCTTCTGGCGGCCTTGACTTCCTACCCCGAGCAACGACGGTGAAGATTCGCCGGCGATGGCGGACGGCGACACTGGAAGCCGACGAGCGATTAAGCTCGGAGCGGAGCCAAACTCAAGACAAGAACAAGATGGCGAGGCGCGGAAGATCGAGACGGACCTGCTTATGTGCTCGATGGCGAGAGAGCGGCGACGATGGCGCGGATCGACGACGGCGGAGCGAGCTCGGCGATGGCGGCGGCTCGGCCGGCTCGAGTTTGAGGGCTTGAGACTTCAATTTGATGGGAGGGAAAGCGGCGGGCACGCGCTTAAGTAGGCCGGGGATTGGCAGGTGTGAGAGAGTAGGACTCGGCGAAGGCGACGGAGTCGGAGACGGCGCGGCGTCGGGAGTCCTGTTCGGACACAGCGGGGAAGACGAACCTGACACTGGGGCCCACGCGTCAGCGAGCAACGGAGAGAGAGGGAGACGGGAAGAGAAGGAGCGGGCCGCTGATGGGCCGAAGCTGGGCTGAAAGGGGAGATGGGCCGGCAGCCAGAGAAGGAAGACGGCCTGGGGAACAAAGAAAGAAAAGAGGGGGCATACCTGGATTGGGCCGAGAGTTCAAGGGGCAAAAGTGGACTGGCCGAGTTTAATCTTTTTTTAAAAATCAAACAAAAGCAAATCAAATTCGAATTTAAACAGAATTTAAATTCCAACTTGATTTACTAGCAACCAAAAATATATGCAACAGCATGAATGCAACAAAAACTTATTTTGACTAAAATAATTATTTAATGTGATATTTAAATTGATAAAAAGGCTAGAAACTCCAATTAATTCTTAGAAAATTTATTTAAGCCTTAATAAATCCTAGAAAATTCATAGGGTTGCTTAAATTTAATTGTGATGAATTTTAGGGAGTTATAAACACTTATTGTTTTGATATTAGAATACATGTATTTATATTATATATATATATATATTCCCTGTTAATTATTTAAACCTTGGAAAATTTTATAAATTAAACAGAATCATTCCAAATTTTTATAAAATTTTATAAACTTTATAAATTTTATATATATATATATATTATATGTTGTTTTAATCAATTGTATTTATTTATATTGTTTATTCACATCCCAAATTTAGAAAATTTGGGGTGTGACAAGACTACCCCCTTAAACAGAATCTCGTCCCGAGATTCGCAGAGACTGGGGATCAAGGAGGAGAACAGTACAGTAGATTTTTGGGAAGAAAGATCTTCTGGAGTTGGTTCACTAGACTTCATCTTCTTTGTTGATGAAATTGCAAAGTCTTCACTCCTAATCTTCTTTAGCTTCCTCCTTTTTCACCATGAGATCAACTTTTCTTTTTCTCCGATGTTCTTTATCGACTTGTGACGAAGAGATAGCAAGAAAACAAGGATGTACAGGAAAAAGAGGGAGAACCCAACTATACAATCAATGCAAAGAAGCAACTCAAACAATGGCATAATAACAGGCATTACAAGCACACTCAACTAAGGTTAATCACACAAGCATATAATGGCACTAAACGCTGTTAGTCAAGTTTTAGGGAATCCTCCTAATGTATGGGCATATGGCACATCTTCAAATGTCTTGAAGCTGACTTCTTGATTGTAACGTTGGTAGGCTTGATGCATTCTTCCATTGTTCCGGTTGGACTTCTTGTAATATACTCATATCTTCATTCTTCAAGGTGATTGGGCTTGCATTAAACGATACATACATGCTTTATTTTTTTTAAAATAAAAGAAGAGTAGAGAACACTTTGGGATCAAAACCAAGGAAGAAATCCAAAGTGACATAAAAGCACGGAGGGTGAAATGAGGCAACAGGAGTAAATTGACTAATATCCGGATGTGTGTGAGTAAACAAGGATACTCACAGACATAATATCACTTCAAGGAGAGAGGTTAATGATCAAGGTAAAGTACTTCAAAAGGAGAAGTGAGATGGTCAAAGGTGCTAGATCAGCAATTTATCAAACCAAGGTGGAGGTGAATAATCAGAAGTCTATGGTGAGAAATAAGTTATCAAGGCGAAGGTGGAATATTCAAGGATGTAATGACCAGAAAGATAAATCATCAAGGGGGTAAAATGCTCAAGGATAGCATTTTTTTTTCAAAAATACCAAGGATAGTGGAAGCAAGGATTATATAGCAAATTGGACCTTAATAAACGACCAGTTCTATCTAGGCTTACGTCCTACAGTCGATACAGCTCTGATACCACCTCTGTCACACCCGGTTTTAGAAAACAAACCGAGTGTACACTGTATGTATGCCAGGATCAAGTTTCACACATACAGTAAGCCAGAATGTGAATAACAGATAAAGTATCACGTATAATAAACTATATAAATGACTTACGAATCTATCAGAGTATACAGCGTATCCTGGAAACGAAGGCTCCAAACTTCACAGGCAGTCGACTGGGGGGTTGCGTACGCCTAGAACTCCTCAAAACCAGCAGTGAAAATCCTCTAAATTCTCCCAAACTGAGCAGCATTCCGGTTGTCGAAGATGCAATAAAAGAAAGAAAGGAAGGCAACAAGTATGAGCACGTAACGTACTCAGCAAATGTAATATGACATACAAGGCTGAGGCAAAAAGGTTGGCTGACCATACTGCAGTAAGCATTTTTAGTTGGTCAAGTTTTATTAAGCAACTATTTACTAGCAAATGAAAGTATATACCACCCACAAATTAATGAATATCATATTCCCAACATAACTCAAGTAACCACGATTTAGATCTTTGTTCAAGTATGATTATCATGTAAGGGTCCAGGCCGCTCTTGACCGTGAGCACGGCTGTTATAACAGTTTTACACTCTGCAGAGGTTGTACACTTTCACCATAAGCCGCGTAAAAGTTCAAAAGAACTTTAAACCCAACCATGCCGAGGGGGCCAATCCTCTTAAATCACACTACCGAGGTGTGACCGCATAGGGACGCTACGAGGCCTTTACAAAGATTCCTTAGTAAATAGTAACCCGCTAAGGTTTCCGGTTCCGAAGCAAAGTATAACCCTCCCTAATGAGGTCTGTCTCTTACCAAAGCCCACAGCTCAAGAGGACCGAGCTATACCCCGTCATCTCGCCGCCCCCCATGCCCCTTTCGGGTAAGGTTACCATCCACTAAAGTCTCTAATTAATTAGCCAAGACCAGAGCCATATAGTACTTATGGTTGCACTGTTTTCCTGGGTGGTTCTCCATGTTCCAATTAAAAGATATGATCTTGCCAATTAATTATTTAAAATAGTATATGGAACATAGAGTAGGGGTTCAATTAACCAATCCCAGTTGAGCAAACTAAGCATCATCTACCATCAAAATTAATTAAATAACCCAGTTTGAGGGACAGGGAAAATATAGTGGCTAGGTAAATCCTTAAATAGGAACCCATCAAATTAAGACACATGCAGGGGTGGTGAAATTAATAATTATTAGGACATTTGCATGACATAATACACTTGCCTTTCTCCAGAGTATAGCTGCTCAGATTCTCTTCAAAGTCTTCTTCATTTGAACAACGTTCCGTCTACTCGTAGCAATCATCAAGCACAAGAAGAAGCTAAACAAGCAAACAAACAATATACAACTAAGAACAATACACCAATCAAAAGAAAAGCTTTAGAAGAGCGCACTAACGGATAGGGCTCGATACTATGGTTACGAGAACCTAAGGACCACGAAGATCAGAGAGAGAAAGAAAGATACGAAGGTTCCAAGGCAGAGCTTTAATTGGCACAAGGAATATCACACGTACAGAGGATTTACGAATACGAGGATCTCAAACAACAATATATTACTTTAATAATTTAATTTTATATTACAATACAATGACATAGTAACTCACACCATATCATTGAAGCAATATAAAGTTAAAAATTAAAATAATATTGATTTGCAGAGAAACCACAACGTAAGAAAAGATCTATACTCAAACTTAGTGATATGGCTCAGAAAAGATGGACTAGCAACAGGATTGCAGAAAAGAGTGTTGCAGACATTGGAACACTGGCCGATGAATTTATAGGATGCGATAGATGTTGGAGACAGATTGATTGGCAAAACAGAATAGGGACTAAGTGAGAAATGTAGGGTGCACTAACAGGATTGGGTTTAGAGGCATAGGAAAGGCTGAAAACAGAACCACGATTGAAAACTTAAAACTAGCGGAAGACTTTAGATTATAAAAGGAAACACTACACGCTTTATAAATTTTAATTTGATAAAATTATATATAAGAGACTATTTCCTGGAAATTGATTGAATTATATTTAAATATGTGAAACCAAAAATGTATTTTATTTATAACTATTTCTTTTGCAGACATTATGAAATTAAACACATAACTTTAGTAATAAAAACAGATGCGAGCATCTAGTTGATTAACTTTTATTAACCATGTTGAACTAATCAATATTATTGATAAAACACCTTTATGTTGACATTCACACAAATTAATACTCATTTAAGAAAACATTAAGTTTGACGCTAATCACCTTTTTAGTTTGAAATCTAGTTTAATACTCATTAATCAATTTTACATAAGCTTATTAAAATCCGAAATATTACTTAATCATATTTTATAGAGAAAACTTAATAGATAGATAATTAATAAGCAAAACGAGAATACTAGAACAAAGTCACATTGAAGGTTTATTAAACAAATTACTTGAAAGTGAAACTTCTAAGTTGGCTTTAATTAGAAACACTAGTTAATAACCATTTAAACCAAGTAACAGTGATCTAAGAAAACATATGAACTCTAAATATAACCTTAATCCAAGTTACATCAAAGTTATACCTAGGTTTCCAATATTATTACTTGTTCAACTAACACTTTTAAAACTTATAATGTATTAACCACATTAATCATTAATAAGAAAACCAAAATATAATTCTTAATTGGCTTTTAATTAAAGGAACATGTTTATCAAATCAAATAACTTTATATCTCTTAGTTAAACTAGTCATATTTTTAATTGTAAATGTTCAAGTACAATTTATTTTAATTAAAGTATTAACTTAAAATAGATTATATGAGAACGTCTAATCGAATAATTTTTATGAACGGTGTTGAATTAGTCAGTATTATAACTGTAACTCATTTAAGTCAATATTTATCAAAGTTAATATTTATTTATGAAAAGCCGGAGTTTAAATCTCAATTAGAAAGAGCTATTTAAGTAATTATTAATCAAATTAATATCACTTTACAAAAATCAAGATGGAACTTATTTATATTTTATTCAGAAAACTCATGAATGATAATTATGTTAACATTAATCCAGATTGACAATTATTTACGAAAACTTGAAGTTTAACTCTAATTAGCTTTTAATTAGAGAACTAGTGATCATAAACATTAATCAAGTTAACATAATTTTATGAAGCAACAAGATAGAGCCTAATTAAATTTTAGTTAGAAAGATTATAAAAATTAATATTAATCATGTTAATATTATTTAAAGAAACCAAGATATTATCTAATTCAATTTTATTTAGAACGCTCAAGAAATAAGTGTTAATCAAGTTAATATTATTTAGGAAAATCAAGATATAACCTTAGTCAACTTTTATTTGCACCACTCATGGAATAAATATTAATCAATTTAATATTTAACAAGAAAAACCGATGTGTCAACTTAATTAGATTTTATTTAAGAAAGCACATGTAATTAGCCTTTAATCAAATTAATTAATAAATAAATTTCAGAAATAAAATATGGTGTAAATAACAGTACTAACGCGTAGTTTAAGTTGATACGAAGCTAACGCAACAAGAACGGATTAAAACGGAGTTAAAACGTGAAAGATATGATTTTTCTAAGATTCAGGGACTTGTTGGTAAAGTTTTAAAACTTCCAGGGGCTAAAATAAAAGAAAAAGGACCTATTCGTAATTATTTTCGAATTAATTTGGACTGCGGATTAATTCTGGAAAAACTCAGGGGTTCTTTTGCAAAAGTCACGGAGTTGACCGGTATGACTAGGATTGACTCGGGTCAGATCTATTCTGAGCCGTTGGATTTAGATCTGATGGACAGCAACAAGTTTGGGCGGAGGGGGACGCCGGCGACGGCGGCGACGAGCGCGCGCGGCGGCGCTTCGCCGGAGAACTTCGAAACCGCGCTACGGTGCACGAGCTTCGACGAGAGTTGGACGGGAAGCAAGAGAAAAGGTTTGCGAACTCACTGAGAGGGTTCCCGACGAGGGAGAAGCGACGACGATGGCCGACGACGACCAACGGCGGCGGCGGCGCTCGGCTAAACACGGACCAGGAGCTACGGCGACCGATCCTCGACGAGAAGCTGCCGAAACGATGCACAACGATGAGAAGGAGCTTCTGGCGGCCTTGACTTCCTACCCCGAGCAACGACGGTGAAGATTCGCCGGCGATGGCGGACGGCGACACTGGAAGCCGACGAGCGATTAAGCTCGGAGCGGAGCCAAACTCAAGACAAGAACAAGATGGCGAGGCGCGGAAGATCGAGACGGACCTGCTTATGTGCTCGATGGCGAGAGAGCGGCGACGATGGCGCGGATCGACGACGGCGGAGCGAGCTCGGCGATGGCGGCGGCTCGGCCGGCTCGAGTTTGAGGGCTTGAGACTTCAATTTGATGGGAGGGAAAGCGGCGGGCACGCGCTTAAGTAGGCCGGGGATTGGCAGGTGTGAGAGAGTAGGACTCGGCGAAGGCGACGGAGTCGGAGACGGCGCGGCGTCGGGAGTCCTGTTCGGACACAGCGGGGAAGACGAACCTGACACTGGGGCCCACGCGTCAGCGAGCAACGGAGAGAGAGGGAGACGGGAAGAGAAGGAGCGGGCCGCTGATGGGCCGAAGCTGGGCTGAAAGGGGAGATGGGCCGGCAGCCAGAGAAGGAAGACGGCCTGGGGAACAAAGAAAGAAAAGAGGGGGCATACTTGGATTGGGCCGAGAGTTCAAGGGGCAAAAGTGGACTGGCCGAGTTTAATCTTTTTTTAAAAATCAAACAAAAGCAAATCAAATTCGAATTTAAACAGAATTTAAATTCCAACTTGATTTACTAGCAACCAAAAATATATGCAACAGCATGAATGCAACAAAAACTTATTTTGACTAAAATAATTATTTAATGTGATATTTAAATTGATAAAAAGGCTAGAAACTCCAATTAATTCTTAGAAAATTTATTTAAGCCTTAATAAATCCTAGAAAATTCATAGGGTTGCTTAAATTTAATTGTGATGAATTTTAGGGAGTTATAAACACTTATTGTTTTGATATTAGAATACATGTATTTATATTATATATATATATATATATTCCCTGTTAATTATTTAAACCTTGGAAAATTTTATAAATTAAACAGAATCATTCCAAATTTTTATAAAATTTTATAAACTTTATAAATTTTATATATATATATATTATATGTTGTTTTAATCAATTGTATTTATTTATATTGTTTATTCACATCCCAAATTTAGAAAATTTGGGGTGTGACAGGTACACCTGGCATCAGCAAACGCCGCTCCCGGCAAAGGGTGTGCTGCTCCTCCCACTCGGGGCTGACCCACTTGTCCACTATCACCTCCCAACACCGGGGATGCGTGGCTCACCACCACAGAATCGCCTACAAGACATATAACAAGATTGAATTCAAGATTGTATCGACATATAACAAGATTTAATTCAAAGTACTTAAAATATAATCGATTTTCATACCGCCATGTATTGCTCCCGGGTCAACCTCATTTGTCTCGCGGGGTGTTTCTTCACGGAGATTTTGAGTGCAGCATAATAATCAATGATGGCCTAGACGCGCGACTCGTAGTGCAAGTCCTTCCCGAGCTTCACACAAGCTGTATGAGCTTCACACGAGCTTCAAACAGCCTGGTCATGTGGCCTCTTTGCCGAGTGTGGGGCTATAGGCACTCGGCAAATCCACTGTTTGCCGAGTGTAGCTCTTGGCAAACAATATCCAGAACCATTATTTCATGCTCCCATTTTCAAATTTGTTCAAATACATATCAAAATATATTGTCAAATACATGTAACAATGCACATTTTATACTTCTATGAATTGTTTTCAATATTTCATGCATGTATAGATCATTGTTTCTTCAGATATTTCATTATTTCATAGAGAGATAGTCGTTAAAAAAAATTAAAAAATATCAAATGGATCCGAAAAATTATGATAACTTCGAATGAAACAATCTATGGTGTCTACTGCTTATGAAAAAAGTTATGAGCTGAAACTCCAATTCAACTTTCATTTCGACTCCAAATCCAGTTGTATCTTTCTCAACTCTACGAAACTTCTTCGAAGATGTTTCGATTTGTAAGGGTCCTATATGAAAAACTTTTTGAAATCGTCTCAACTTTTTACCACAGCCTCCACATATGATATTATGAGGTTTTGACAAATCTCATGAATTTTAGACTTTTTTTTCTTTTTATTTAATTTTAAAACTAATCCACCAAACATTCGTTTGCAGGTTTCTGGAAGAAGTTGTTCAAAATTTGTTATGATTTTATGTATAAGGCCTTGAATTGGACTTAGCATTGTGAACTGAATTTTTCCACTCACTTTATTCAGTTAACGGAATCACTTCCGGTTTAAATTTGACTTATGTGAGGAAATAACTTTAAATGAAATAAATTAGTTAAATATAGCAAACAGGCTGTGAATTAACCCAAATTTCTACATAGAGTGCAACTTCATGTCTAAGAACAGGAGAAAAAGTTTGAAGCCCAAAATCAAAAAAAAAAATTGTAACATTTGCCGAGTGTTGGCGCCAAAACACTCGGCAAAGACCTCTTTTGCCGAGTGCCAGAGGTCAGCACTCGGCAAAGACACGGCCCTCCCGGCCAGAAATTGGCCAAAAACTTTTGTATTTAAAAATTTCAAATTTTGTTTGATTCAGTTTCATGTTTTTAAATAAGACCAGGCTCTTTGCCCAGTGTCAAACACCTAACACTAGGCAAAGAGCTAACATCCTAAACAGCAACCAACGGCCGTTGGCGGACGTGGCACGTGTTTGGCACGTGCCACGTCTTTGCCGAGTGTTAGGTGTTAGACACTCGGCAAAGAGCTAACGTCCCTAATGGCTGCAAACTGTCGTTGGTGGCCATGGCACGTGACGCACACGTGCATGTGCTTTGCCGAGTGTCTGGGGTCCGACACTCGGCAAAACCGTGGATGTACCGACACTCGGCAAAACCGTGGATGTACCGAGTGTTTCTTATTTGCCAAGTGGGTTTGTCTGTCATACTCGGCAAAGGCTTGGATTAGCTGAGTGTTTTATGTTTGCCGAGTGTCTCTTTTTTGACACTCGGCAAAGCTTGTCTTTGCCGAGTGCCCGATGGATTACACTCGGCAAAGACGTTGACACTCGGCATATACGGGGTTTCCCGTAGTGATGTTTATCAACTCTCCCAACAGAATTAAGGATGTGATAGCAAGCCAAGGATACGAGCACCTAAAGAAACACTACGGGAAACCTGGAGTTTGCCGAGTGCCTACCGCACTCGGCTAACCCACAAATATACTCGGCAAAGTATTTGCCGAGTGTAACACTCGGCAAAGTATATGCCGAGTGTAACACTCGGCAAAGGCCACTCGGCATATCTGGTTACGGCAAAGCCGCCTTTGCCGAGTGTCCTTTGTCGGGCACTCGGCGAAGAGTTTGCCGAGTGCCGACCACAGCACTCGGCAAACATTTTTGGGATGGCCAAGAAATTGCCGAGTGCCAAATAGAGCACTCGGCAAACATTTTTGAAAAAAAATAAAAAAAAAACAGACGGCCGCCCGGCTGGGCCGCCCGACTGGCCGCACCGCTCGCCGCTCCCCCGGCTAGCCGGCCGCGCCCCGCCCCGCGCCTGCCAACTGGCCGCGCCGCCCGGCCGCCTGCCTGGCCTGCGCCGCGCGCCTGGCCCGCCTGGCCGCGGCGAAGCCGGCCGCCGCCGGGGCCGCGCCGCGCTGGAGGCGCCCGCCTGGCCGGCCGGGGCCGCGCCGCGCCAGGCCCGCGTGGCCGCGCCGCGCCAGAGCCGCCCGCCTCGCCAGCTGGGGCCGCGCCGGCCGCCGCCAGGGCCGCGCCGCGCTGGAGGCGCCCGCCTGGCCGGCCGGGGCCGCGCCGCGCCAGGCCCGCGTGGCCGCGCCGCGCCGGAGCCGCCCGCCTCGCCAGCTGGGGCCGCGCCGGCCGCCGCCAGGGCCGCGCCGCGCTGGAGGCGCCCGCCTGGCCGGCCGGGGCCGCGCCGCGCCAGGCCCGCGTGGCCGCGCCGCGCCGGAGCCGCCCGCCTCGCCAGCTGGGGCCGCGCCGGCCGCCGCCAGGGCCGCGCCGCGCTGGAGGCGCCCGCCTGGCCGGCCGGGGCCGCGCCGCGCCAGGCCCGCGTGGCCGCGCCGCGCCGGAGCCGCCCGCCTCGCCAGCTGGGGCCGCGCCGGCCGCCGCCGGGGCCGGGCTGAAGCCGGCCGCCGCCGGGGCCGCGCCGCGCCAGAGCCGCCCGCCTCGCCAGCTGGGGCCGCGCCGGCCGCCGCCTGCCCGTGCCGTCCCGGAGCTGCGCCGGCCGCCTGCCCGCGCCCTCCCGGAGCTGCGCCGGCCGCCCTACCCGCGCCACCGCGAGAGAGAGAGCTGAGGGAAAGAGAGAGATGAGGGAGAGAGAGTGTATGTGGTGGATGGATATGGATGAGAGGCAGTGGAGGGATGAGGGATCCGGGGGGAGGCTTTGGACCAATGAGAGGGCACGAATTTGATGGGGGTGGATCGATAACGTGGCTCTTTGTGTTTTCTTAGTCTACTTATAACGCAAATTTGGATGGCTAAATAATTTCAAATGAAAAAGTTGTATACATTATAAATAATTTGGATGGCTAAATAATTTGGAGGGCACGCATATTTTTGAGATCTACAACTTTGATATACAACATATTTACGTTTGAGATCATTTGAAAATTTTAAAAAATCAAGATTTCAAATTAGATACATTATAAAGACATTTTAAAGTATTAAATGATCTCAAATTAAAAAGTGGTAAACTAGAAACTTTTAAGTCTTTTAGAGACCTAAAATTTTGATATATAACTTATTTACATGCGAGTTATTTAAAAAGTTTAAAATTTCAAATTTCAAATTAGATAACTTATAATAATATTTTGAAATGTTAAATAATCTCAAATACAAAAGTTGTGAACTACAAAGTTTTATATTTCATCGAGGTCTACGACTTTCGTGTAAAGAGTTTTTTCATACGAGATCATATAAAAAATGTTGTATTCAAAAAATACATCTACTAACTCTCTCATATAGAATCACACATATACTTCTTGTTAGATGTTTTGATTTTGTAAATATCGTTATGAAAAATGTTCAAAATCTTCTCAACTTTGTATCACAACATCTATGTATGGTACCATCACATCAAAGACAAATCTCATGTTTTTTTGACTTAATTTACTTTTTTTAGAATTTAAAATCATTCAGAGACAAATCTTTGCCGAGTGTCGGAGAGAAAACACTCGGCAAAGAGCTTCTTTGCCGAGTGTTTATTTTTTGACACTCGGCAAACAACATACATATAATTTTTTTTATTTTTTTTAGAATTTAAAAATATTTTTTTGCCGAGTCTTTGCCAAGTGTAAAAATAATACACTCGGCAAACAACATACATATAATTTTTTTTATTTTTTTAGAATTTAAAAATATTTTTTTGCCGAGTCTTTGCCGAGTGTAAAAATAATACACTCGGCAAACAACATACATATAATTTTTTTTTATTTTTTTTATCATTTTGCCGAGTGTCTTTTATTTCACACTCGGCAAAGACTTGACAAAAAAAAAATTTCCCTCCGCTGGTTAAAAAACACTCAACACATTTGTGATAGCAATCTTCGCCGAGTGTCAAATAGAAAACACTCGGCAAAGAGGTGTTTGCCGAGTGTCTTTTATTTGACACTCGGCAAACAACTCTTTTGCCGAGTGTTTTTAATTTGACACTCGGCAAACCCGTTTTTGCCGAGTGTATTTTTTTTGCCGAGTGTTTTTTATTTTGCACTCGGCAAAGACGTTGTTTGCCGAGTGTCCGTAAAAAAACACTCGGCAAAGGTGCAGACACTCGGCATACATGGGATTTCCTGTAGTGAAAGCGTGCCCTGCTATTGTTATGGACTTACTAGGAAACTGCTAGGTCTCCAGCATGATGAGATCATCCTTCCCTTGATTTCTGAACAATTAGATTAGTTGAAATCTTCAATTCCCTTTATTTTACATAGATATTTGCCTGGAGAAGGGTACATATACTGTATTTGTTATTTCAGTCATACAATACTTTTTCATGGAATTGCAGGTTCCCTACTTTTTTCAGAGATAGAAGGAAGGTAGACCTTGGAAGACCTTAAAATACTATTATGGCATACAGCCTCATCCTTTATATGATTGTGATTATGCATCATGGATATCACTTAAGACGTATCAATGAGCTAGCTAAGCATACCTACTATTTATGTGTGTTCCATTTCTGATGCTCAAAACAGCAAGTTATTAGCTAATTTAATGACATCAGTAAAGGATGCCATCGTGAGTCATGGGAAGATTATTTATATCTATACAACAGTGTTATTTTTGGAAAAAATCAACTCTGAGTAGTATAATATATATTCAGTCACACGTTGGAATTTGAATAATATGGCACTTTTCTATATCATATTATTCTAGTGGGTAGAAACCATTCTAAGTGAGCACTTAGACTAAACAAAGCATGGTGGTGCAATACATTAAATACATAGATCATCAATTGAACTTATCCAACATTCCTCTTTTTACTTAATGCAGAATTGTGGTCAAGCAATCTCATTAGCTGCAAGAAACAAATGATTCGAATTGGATTCTTAACCTTGCAAGGGAAAACCTAAACACACGAGATGCAAGACCTCGACGGATCTCCACATCTCAATAGTTCCCGTCAATCCCCGGTATGTGAATAGAAGCCACATCCTTTGGATACACGGCCCCAACAGTCCCCGAAACAACGACGTGCCGTGGCCGCACATATACCCATATGCATCACTCATAGGAAACATTATTCCAAGAGTAGTGGCGATCAGCCATGCCCCGATTCAATTAGATACTAAGCCTCCCAATTACCATATTTCTCATTATGTGTTCAGTACGTTCAAAGACTTGACCAGCAACTTCGACACGTTACAAGCTTAGCAACTTTTAACTAGATGGACGGGGCATCAACATCATTCCAATAACCAAATCCAAGCCCCGCCCAACATAAATAAACAAGTCAACTCCTATAACGCGCAAGTGATAGGAAATCACTCGACTTTTTTTGAGTCGTTATTAGCATAGCCACTACTACGGCCCTATCCTACTAAGCCACTTGGGATCCTAAGGATCATGCAACTAAGGTTTCAAAACAACTCCTAGACCTAATGCACAATCATAGGAAATGAAACGAATTGTTGTGTAGTTTTTAGAATAAACCGGGTTATGCTCCGGTGCTTGCCTTCTTGCTCTTGATCAGCCTTGGGCTCTTCCAAATGTTGGTTTGGGTCTTGTTTAGCCTCGGTCATGTTCAACTCACCTTCTTGATCTTCGGTTTTCGGCACGAGCTCATACGTACCGTCGGCGAGATTAATGTCTACATGGGATGCATATGCATAGAAGTTTTTTAATCACTTCCATGATAAAATATATTAATAAGTCCCAAAATCCAAAGTATGAGGTGCACTTGTGGCCATATTCGCCTAGATAACAATTTAAGTGTATTTTATCTTTACAAAAGTATGGGGTATGTTAGTGGTGATTTTCTTTCATTTCTCGCTTGATGGTGATTGTGTACACATATAAACTCTTTAACACAGTACAATGCATAAAGAAAACAGAAATAATCAGTATATAGGGTGAGTGGCTTGCATAAAATCATATGCTCATATTATTTAACATGTTGTCCCATTATCAATTTAATCTTTTATTCAACTACAGGTAGCAATACCTAAGTTTTAGCTCTGCTATTTATTGAACACTTCTATCAGCAACACTGACCTACCATAAAAAGTTGAGCACATTTCATTGAGTAAACAATTTACCAAAAATGTTTTACTACAGCTGGGCTAGTAAATGAAATAAATAGAAAACAGCAGTTAAAGCTCATATTTTTGGGCGTTTTCTCTACCGTGACCTAGTCATACTCTAAGGAGCAACATATCCAAACTTTAGCTCCAAAGCTTCTTCCTAGCTCAAGTTATCCATAAAATTAATTAAATATAGAATGAATTTTCATTTATAAACTACACAGCAAATGTATGTACACAATTTGTGAAAAGTGTAGACATAGTCCCGCAGATTCCAACAAAATTTAGATTGCATTTTTCCAATTTTTGTAAGATTTGTAATCTACATTTGAAGTTCACTGTGTTTAACTCAAAAACTTAACTTAAGTTTTATATTTCAGTCCCTGGTTTATCACGTATGAGTCCCTTCAAGTTTTAAAACATAGCAATAGGGTCCTTTGTCGGCCAGCGGCGGCGCAACGTCGACCGGTGATGTGGGGCCCTAACCTCTACTTGTTCTAGCTAGGGAGCATCGCGAGCTCACCACGGTTCGATTGGGAGCGGTCTCGTGGACGGAGGTGGCTCGACGGTGAGGTAGATCGGGCGGAGCTCCGGCGAGGTCGTGGCGGTACTGTGGCAGTCGGGGAGCTTGAGGGACAGTTCGGGAAGCTTTTTTCGTGGGGTTGTGGGGATTGTGGTGGTGTGCTTGGTTTCGGTTGGGAATGCTTGGACGGAGCTACCCACGTGGAGGCGGCGGACGGCGGCGACCGCAAGCGGTGGAGGAGCTCGGGAGTGGCGGAGGAGGAGCTTTGAGAGGTCGGGGAGCTGCGCTAGGTCACTGGGAGCTCGTGGGCGGCCTCGGATCGAGCTGTGGTGGAGCCAAACGTGCTGCCCATGATAGGGTGGATCGGCGGCGGTGGAGCGGCGGAAATGGTGACGGCGAGCTCGGGAGAGGCAATGTGTGGACCGGGAGATCTTTTATTGGTGACAGGAGGGGCGTAGATAGCTTAATGGTGAAGCTTTGGCACCAGGTGGCCAGCAGAGCCGCGGACAGAGCGCCGGGGAGGATCGCCGGCGTAATTGTGCTTGGCCAGAGCTTGGTGGCCCGCGTGGCACAAGAGGAGATGTGATGATTGATCCTGGACTGAACGAGGGCGATCGCGTGTGCTTGGGGGTGGGTGAGAGCTGCTGCTCGCTGTTCGGGTTGGTGCATCGCGGGCCGAGCGGCGTCGAGGTGCTGCGGCATTGGCCGCCCGCGATACGCAGCAGGGAGGAGGAGATCGCAAGCGTGCTCAGAGCAAGTTTAATAACCTTGTCTCGGTATCTAGTGAATAGACAAAGATAGTAGACAAGTGGTAGAATAATTTGACTTAACTTAAAAATATTTAGAATACAGGGTAAAACAAAACGAGGGATAGAGGAAAATTTAGATGAAAATACCATAATGCTCCTTATGGCCTTATCTCTCTCTCCTACACGGTCCTATCTATCTCTTCTCTACTCAGTGTCTCGCTCTCGTTTCCTCAGTGTCTGTGTTCTTCCTCTCGCCTGTACTCTCACTATCATATGGTTGAGGCGTAGTGTTCAGCTCGAATACAGATGAGGGCCTCAGGTTGCCGTAAGATATGGGAACTGGTGCCAGTGAAGCAACGGCTCTCGACGGTCGACGGAGCTTCACCATCAACAAAGGCTGCCGCCGTCGGCCCCGCCGCTACCGATGGGAGCAACGCCGGGGACAGATCCTGCTTGCTGGGTCCGCCGTCACTCAGGTAGTGCAAGGGAAGCATCTGTTGTCATCGCGGTTTCCTCGCGCCAAAAATCACCTCGTCACACGGTATCGGCACCTGGCCACACGTGATCGGATCGGAGCATGCCGTCGTCGGAAGAAGATGGCTCGTACAGCGCCCAACGACCCGTCGATTTATTCTTGGAGCACGGACATTGAGAGAGCAACATTATCGAGCGCATAGACGAGCGTGCCCAGCTCGTCGCTGGTTCCAGCGACCTGCGGCGCTCTCTCTCCTCCCTTTCCTCCTCCGCCTTACCTGCCCAGCAGACGCGTCCGGCGTCGGCAACAATTGCTCTACCTGCTCTCAAGGGAAGAAGGGGGCCGGTGTGGTCGCTTCTGAGCTTCTCATTGGCTTGGCGCGTAGCTAGTGTCAGGCATCGCCGCCCACGTGTGGAAGAAGAGCTGTGGCGGTCGTGGCGGGATTGGATGCGGCGACGTGCTGCGGCGAGAGCGCGTGTGCTTGCGCGCGGTGGCGGGGAGGAGGGCCTGGAAAGTGGGGTCGGGTTTGCTTGGGACGTGATGGCGCTCATGTTGGTGTGGCTCGGCGTGCTGGACGGGCTGGTGGCTGAAGCGTGTGACGCGGCGGCACGGTTGGGATCGCTGCGGCGCACGGGAGAAGAGAAACAGAGGAGCCGGAGGAGAGAGAGAGAAGGGGAAGAAGTTTGACCAGAAAAATGACCGCGATTGACCAGCAATTAAAAACGATTTCGCATTGAAACTTCAAAAACTGTCAAAATAAAAGTTGTGCAGAAACTTATTTCCTACAACTTTCATATTGGAAGATTTTTTATTTGAGCCCTAAATTAGATAGAAAAAGTTTTATCTTTAAATCTAATTCAAATGATCTTTAAATTTAAATTCCATTAAACTTTTTGGTTCTAGTTATGGTTTAGAGTTACTAATGTGATGGTCATGTTCATGATCATGCTCACTATATCAATTTAATAGTTTGGGTTTATTTATAAAGTCAATCTAATTCAACAGATCCCCTTTCTATTCCGCTTTCCCTATAATTTTTTCTCAATCCCCTTTAATCCTTCCCGTCTTCCCCAATAGAAAGGGGAAAATTCCCTCTCCCCTTTCCTTGTACCAGCACCCCACGCTCCTGTTGCGTGATGCGACTCGGTGCGCCGCCGCTCGCCAGCGCCCGTTTGCTCGTCGACGCCCGCCCACTCGCCGGCACTGTCCGCTCGCGCCGCTTGCCACCGCCAGTCCATCCAGGCACCACGCCCGCTCCTGCCTGCCGCCCATCCAAGCACCAACGGAGGGAATCCACAGGCCATGCTTGGGCTGCTGGTAGAAGACATCCTGGTAGGGGTTGGTCACGATGCCGGCCACCACGGTGGCGATGTACGTAGACTCGGCGCCGGCGCCCTGCTGCAGAACCCCTCCACGGCCACGTCCTCGTCGATGAGGGCCAGCGTGATGCCACCCTTCTTCACACCGTCGCACGCAGCGAGCTGCTCAACCTGGGTCCGCGTCAGCGACCTCCCCAACGAGCACGCGTCGTACCGCCTCGAAACTTGGCTACCCCTGCGCCGCCCACACGCCTCCCGCCGGCCGCAGTGCTGGCGCTGCCTCGCGAGAAAAAAGACCGAGGTAGAGGAGTAGCGGAGAAGGAAAAGTTGGTTTATGACATATGGGACCCATTTGTAAGTAGAGATAGAAATAAAGGGAAAGGAGAACGTAAAGAGGATCTGTTGGAGCCCTAATAGGCTGAAAATCTGAAAGGGAATTCCCCTATAGCAAAAATAAAAGGAAATGGAAATGGGAATCCGCTGGAGTTGCTCTTACCCCAGCCGAAGCCCCTCTCTAGTCTCCCGTCTTCTTCGCCGAGAGACCACAGAAAGCCTCTCCTCGCCTCCTCCGTCCGCACCGCCGCCGCCGCCGCCGCCGCCGCCGCTGCACTCGCTTCCTCCGCTCAACGCCGGCAATGATGTCATCCCAGAGGCCAACAAAGAAGATGGTGTTGAGATGCAACCCGGAGACAGAGCACGGCACGCTCGTGTTCGACATCGCTGGGTATAGCCTGCTCAAGGGCTTGGGCGACAGCAAGTTTATCCGCTCCACCTCGTTCCTCGTCGGCGGCCACGACTGGTGTATCCGATACTACCCTAACGGAGCTTCGAACAACAATTCGTTAGGGTCCATCTCCATCTACCTCGAACTGATGAGCAAAATCACTGGGACTAGGTTAATGGCGAGCTTCGACTTGAGGTGGCTCAACCAAGCCACCGGGGTTTCCACGGTTTTGACAAATCTTATGACGCCAAGGCTGTTTGAGAGTGTAAAGATCGTGGGGACTCAAAAGTTTAAGAAGATCAGCGAGATGGAGGCATCATAGTACCTGCAGGATGACGGCATCGTGATTGAGTGCGATATCACTGTTATCTCAGGGGCGCCCGTGTGTGCAACAAAGACAGTTTGTGAGATCCAAGTTCCACCCTCAGATTTATCGAAAGATCTTGGGAAATTGCTAATAGAGGCAGAGGAAATTAAGGACCACATTCAAGGTTTAAGGGGAGGTTTTTCATGCCCACAAGTTAGGCCTTGTTTAGATTTCAAATTTTACCCCCAAAGTTCACTATGCAAAAAGAAGATTCTCGTCACTTCAAAATATCGACACATGTATGGAGTAGTAAATGTAGATGAAATCAAAAACTAATTACACAGTTTTGTTGCACTCGGTGAGACGAACGTTTTGAGCCTAATTAATCAATTTTTGGACAATTTTTCACAAATACAAACGAAATGCTACAGTGACGCATTTATGGTGAAGTGACCCCAAACCCCCAAATCTCCACCCCAAATATGCATCTAAACAAGGCCTTAGTTCTTGCAGTGCGGTCACCTGTTTTCGAGGCGGATAAGCAAGGACGGAGTATAACAATTGAGGATATGCAGCCTGCAGTTTTCAAAGCACTGCTTCACTTCATCTACACAGATTCGTTGCCAGCGACGGATGATCTCGATGAGGATGAGAATGAAGAAATGGTCAAGCATTTACTTGTTGCTGCTGACAGGTATGGCATGGAAAGAATGAAGTTGATATGCGAGAGCATCCTTTACAAGCGACTTCATGTTGAGAGTGTGGCAACCACTTTAGCGCTAGCTGACCAACATCATTGCAACAAGCTCAAAGATGCTTGCATTGGATTTATCAGTTATCCTGAGAATAAAAATGATGTGATGGCAAGCAAAGGTTATGAGCACCTCAAGCGAGCATGTCCTACTGTCTTTATGGACATATGGGAGAAAGCAGCTAAGTCTCAGAAAATTTTGTATGTTTATCCTAGGTTAACTATTTATAGTAGTTTAGTTGAAGCATAACCCTTGTCAGTTTAAGTTTCGCTTGTCCTTCAGTTTGCAGTGACCTATTGAAGAAACAGTTGATTTTTGCATGGTATGAGTTTGATATATGATGATGGCTCTTTGCCTCTTGTTACATATATATGATCGGTGCTACTAGCTATTATTCCATAACATGTTTCAGTCTGCTGTTTAAGCAAAAGCCCCACTTACTTTATGAATATTGTTTGTGCTGCTCTTTCCATTTTTCATATGAGTGATTAGCCTGCCTAACATGAATCAACAATGTCCGCATGTATTATGACCCCAAGCCTAAAGAATTTTGATAAAACATAGCTATATCGCTAGGAACATAATCAAGTTGTACAAACAAATATTAAAATTAATTCTGTTATCTATATGCTATATCAAAAGAGTTCAATCCATGTATCAAAATTTGATGTTATATATGACATCATGGAGGCGTTAAGTGCTTCACACATTTTGTGGTAAGGTTGTGCTTTTGTAGAGAGTACTATGCTTTAGAGTGGCCCCTGAAAAATTAGTTT
The DNA here is from genome assembly GCA_033239725.1 of Echinochloa phyllopogon. NCBI lineage: Eukaryota > Viridiplantae > Streptophyta > Magnoliopsida > Poales > Poaceae > Echinochloa > Echinochloa phyllopogon. The sequence continues at coordinate 10,829,666 of BTCW01000015.1, read as the reverse complement.
TGGAGGAAGTGTGTTGAGAAAAAAGTTTAGTTTGCAGAAGATGCTAAGATTTAGTTTTAACTATGAGGTTCTCTAGTTTAAAATTAGATTCCGTTGAAATGAAATGCTCCCCAAATTGCAATGTCAAACTGCATATGCAATGTTTTCCTTAGTTATATTAATGGCAAGTAATAGATAGTAAGAATTGATATGTCCACTTCCTTCAATGTTATTTGTCGGTGAGTGATTTGAACTGAATTGAAAATGGATTGATCCATCTTATGCCTATGGGCCGTCGTTGGTTGGAATTCTACAACATGCTGATTCCTTGGTTGGATAAATAATGGACCACCTCTGTGTCAGAAGAGGTTGTCCGGTGAGCTATAGTATAAAGGTCCTCTCTTCACTTTGCACTTTGCAGTGTTATTGTCTAATTGTCCATTGAGTTATAGTACAACGGTATCCTCAGTTTTTTCTGCTCTTGTACAAAATCAAAGAAACCAAGGATCATGGCATACGGAGAGCTTATATACTATGGTTAAGTCCCCCACTCCAGATCACCACAACTATCTCTTACCACCCGTATGTATTTCTGAATCTATTTTCTTCTTCTGATTGATAGATACTGCAGATGTCTTCTAGTAAGAAAAATACTACAGATAATTATGGCAAGAAAGATACTATAGATGACTGTTGACTCCTTCTTTAGTACTTCTCTGACAAATTCTAGCAGTTTTAAACAAAAAAAGTTGGTTAGACAAGTCCACAGCAAATTCCTGCTTCTGTCTTCCCCTCGTCGTGTGCTCTGTGTTGCTGCTTTAGACCTTCCTGTGCATGCTGGAGGCATATAACGCCTCATCCACTTTCCACAGCACAATTTTCATTTGACTTTATATCGTTTGTTGTTTAATCTGACATTATTAATTGTTCTTATGTTTGTCCTAAAATAGTAAGTTTCAAAACAGAGATTAATTCCTCGCTGTACCCAGTAATAAACTGCACTAGCAAATATTCATTGCCTGAGTACGCCGTCAAAACATCTATGCATTTTTATGAAATATTAACTTGCTCAGTGTGCTGGAGTGCGGATGTTCAATACTGGACCGTTCTCCATAAACAAAACTGCCAGTACATAACTTTTTTCCCGTATTTTTTCTTGAGACTGATAATTTTTTTTGTTTTTTTGAACGGAACGGCAAGAGATTTGCCGTAATTTTTATTAGAAGGGGAAAAGATAAAACAAAACAAAACCAACGACCACAAACCAAAAACAACAACAACACAGGAAAAAACAACAGAGCACACTCACAACCTCGGCGCTAAACTGAGGTAGGAGACAACTAAGACAACTAACACTCACAACCACAACGACAATTAGACAAAGGCAGCCCGGCGATCGTTCCTGTTCATCGCTCTACTGTACTGTTGAAGGTCTTCTTTTATCAGAAAAGCCACCTCTTCTGCTGTCTTTATTTCATGATTGAAGGTGCGTCGATTCCGTTCTTTCCAAACATTCCACCATAAGTATATCATGAGGCCGTCGAAGTCCCTTCTGTTTTCCTGAGCAATTCTTCTCCTAGCGTTCCTCCACCACGCATTGATCGTTGTTGTCGAGGTGGGCCCTGGAAGGTGTTGCATGTTAAGCCAGCTCATTAGTTTGTCCCATATCGCCGCAACGAAGGGGCAGTTCTTGCAAAGGTGAGCCGGTGTCTCTTGCTCAATACTGCATAGTCGGCAGAGGGCACTATGTGGCCAACCTCGCTTCTCTAGGTTATCGTCCTTTAAAATTTTTCTATGCAAGAGAATCCATGCGAAGAAACGGCACTTTGGTTCAGATCGGGCTCTCCAGATTGGTGTAAAGTTGGGTCTGGGTAGACGTCCTACAAACTGCATACGATAGGCACTTTTCGTCGTGTACTCCCCGTCCTGTGTCCAACGCCATTTGATCTCATCCGAAGCATTCGGGTCTCGCCGCAAGAGGTGGACCTGCTCCCACAATTCCGTGTATTCCTTAATCTCCGCTGTGGTATTTAGAGTGTTGAGCTGGTGTATCCAAAAGTGATCGTTCAGGGCTTTTTGCGCCGTGAAATTTTTCCTTCGCGACTTGTTGAAAACGTGTGGTGCCAAATTTTTGGGGGCCTGACCATTGAGCCAACTATCATGCCAGAATTTGGTTTTGTCTCCTTTGCCGACCATTACGATCGTTGAAGCATGGAAAAATTCTCTGTCAGATTTATCACACGGGATATCCATCCCCACCCATGGACTGTCCTCATGTTTCCATCGGTACCAGCACCACCGAAGGCGAAGTGCCCTCGCGAGTCTTTCTAAATCAAGGATTCCTAACCCTCCGAGGTCTTTGGGAGAACAAACTGTTGGCCATTTGACTAGGTCAGTGGCCACCACTGACCCTTTCCGGTTCCTCACCTTTCCAAAGGAAGCTTCGCCTTATTCGATCAATTTGTTTAAGTAACCATTTATGCACCGGGAAAACCGTGAGATGATATATTGGCTGTGAGGACAGGACAGCTTTGACTAATGTCTCTCTCCCTGCTGCTGATAGGAGACGCCCTTTCCATCCTGGTAACCGTGCCCCTATTCTGTCAATGAGGGGCATTACATCTAGTCTTCGTAGATTACGGAAATGAAGCGGCAGACCGAGGTATTTCCCTGGAAATGTGCAGATTTTGCCCGGGAAATCCATCAAGGTGTCGGCTAGGATTTCAGGGTTGCACCTGATGGGATAGATCTTTGTTTTGTTTAAATTGACCTTCAAACCCGAACAATTCCCAAAGAATTGCAGCAGTCGTGAAAGATGTCGGAGCTCAGTTCGGTCCGGGTTGGTGAAAACCGCTGCATCATCTGCATACAACGAACATTGGAGCTTTGCCGCCCGCGGGAGAACCGGTCGGATAACCTCGTGTTGTGCCGCTAGCTCAATTAATCTCTGCAAATGATCGATCGCTAGTATAAAGAGCATTGGCGATAGCGGATCACCTTGTCGCAGGCCCTTAGCATGTTTGAATTTTTCCCCGGGGACCCCGTTTAGCAGCACTCGAGAGGAGGAGGTGGCTAGAAGTGTGGATATCCAGTCTCTCCATTTTTGGCCAAAGCCCAGGGCCTGTAGCGTCTCTAGGAGGAACACCCAATTCAATGAATCAAACGCTTTTGAGATGTCCAACTTGATGAATAAGGCTGGTCTTTTACTTTTGTGTAACGGCCTGGAGGACACTCCGAACATAGATGAAATTATCATGTATACATCTCTTCTTTATAAAGGCATTTTGGGCGCCGGAGACCAGGGAGTTCAACTTCGGGGCAAGCCTGTCAGCCAGTACTTTAGTTATGATCTTAGCAAGGCTGTTAATAAGACTGATGGGTCTATAGTCAGAGATTGTCTCGGCTCCCTCCTTTTTTGGGATGAGGACGATATTAGCCTCATTTATTAGGTCTAATCTTCTGGTTCGCAGCCGGTGAAAAGCACACAGGGCTTCAAGTAGATCATTTCAAATGATATCCCAACATCGTTTGTAGAAAAGTACTATGAATCCGTCAGGGCCAGGTGATTTTTCTGCTGGCAAATGCCTCACCACCGCTTTAATCTCAGTTTCCTCAAAGGGGACCTCAAGATCACTTAAATTAGCTGGCTGGTATCCTAGATTATACCAATTTAGGTGTGAGGAGCGTTCTTGTTGTGTCCCAAGAAGCTGAACAAAGTGTTCATAAATGATTTCCTCCTTTTCCTGGTGTTTAGAAACTGATCCTCAGATGGTGTTTAAGGAAGGAATGTACAGCTTTCTTTTTCTCAGGTTAGCATGAAGCATGAAAAATTTTGTGCATGCGTCACCTTTACAGATCCACGTCAGTCTCGAGTGCTGCCTGGCTCTCGTTCTCTTGATGACTGCTAGCCCCACTGACTTGTCTTTTAGGTATTTTCTGAATTCCAATTCATCTGTTGTGAGCAGTCTCTAGTCTTGCGCTGAGTCCAAAAGAAGGAGGGCTTCATTAGCGATTGCTAAACGGAGGTCTAAATTCCCAAAATTTTGTCGTCTCCATAGTTTTAAGGCCTTTGCGGTGCAGATAAGTTTGACATGTAGCCGGAGTAGTGCGTCGTGGGTGTACACTTGCTTGTCCCATGTTTCCTTGACTAATTCCATGAAACCAGGCATATCCGCCCAAAAGGACTCGAACCGGAAGCCTGTATAGTTTTGTCTAGTGATGTCACCGATCAGAAATAAAGGACAATGATCCGATCCTTTGGTTGGGAGGGCTTGGAGGTCCAAATTAGGGAAGAGGAAATGCCATTTTGCCAAACCAAAAAATCTGTCGATTTTGGTGAATGTCGGAATACTTTGTTCATTGCTCCACATGAATCTTCGTCCCCTTAAGTCAATTTCCATGATTTGGAGATCGTTGATTGTTTGTCTAAAGTTGCTCATCATTTGTCTGTTTAGTCTGCCATTGCTTTTATCCTCTACCTTGTATATAAGGTTAAAATCCCCGATAATTAGCCAGCTCGGTAAAGCCACTGTCCTTAGACCTGTCAGTTCTGCTAGGAATGCAAGTTTTGCGTGGTGTTCTTGCGGTCCATAGACCCCAGTTAGTGTCCACACTGTATTGTCAGCTCTCATTGTTATGTTTACTGAGATTGTGTTCTGCGTCAAATGAGCATTGCTTAAATTAAAGTAATTTTCCGATGCGGCGAGCAGAATCCCACCCCGTGCTCCCTGTGCCGGCAGAGCCACGAAATTATTTGCAAAGTACCTGCCCAAGGTATCAACTACCAGTCTGGGTGTCCAATTTTCAATTTTTGTCTCTTGGAGGTAAACAATTGTAGCACCTGTCATTCACAGTTTGTCTAACACCCGCACGCTTAGCAGGTGCGTTAAACCCTCTCACGTTCCAACATAACACATTACAATGTTTTTGTGACATAAATGAAACGGGGCACACAACTAAACTTGGTACATTGCTTGTAAAGATTAGGATGGCAACAGGGCTGGGCGCTGAGGCCAGATACAAAGCCGGGCAATCCTAGTTGTAGTCTAACATTCGCGGGGGGCGGCCGGTTGTTGTTTCTGGCGGACTTCGTGACCGTCGGTGCTGAGCAACGAGCTCTAAACAAAGCACCGCTGAAGCCGCAGGACCAAATTGCCGGTCCAACAATTCGAAATACGATCATCAAAGGGTTCTGTAGAGTCTTAGCTAGCATAATTGAAACAAAGTGACAACTAAAATGGGCCGCCGAACCGCTGATGAACTCCTTGGCCCCTAACCCTCCTGGGCCGCCACTTCTCTTGCCACTATGGGGACGACCTTTGCACGCTTCTTGTTCTTGGGCTGGTTGCCTTGCTGGACCAAGACCTTGATGGCCTCCATGGTATGCATGTTGAGCGGCTGCTGCACATGTTGCGCATATGAGTTGAAATCAGCATCAGGAGAGGAAACACCTAATTTACTGATTAAATTTTTTCGAGCCATTTGAATGCTATCTTTGCCTTGATTAAACTTGGCCTTATTTGCCAGCCTTGTGCTTCTTCGCTGTGCAGTGCTAGGGGTAGGAAGAGATTGCACAGAGTGTTCAGGCTGACTGAGGGGAGGACTCATCAGGTTGGGTTGTGGTGTTTGGTGTAGGAGTGGTGGAGGTTCTGTGCCGGAAACAAAATCAATGAACGTTTCTATATCGTTTGTTGTTGCTGCCACATCGGCACTACTGTGATTTGGGCTTTGGATATTTGGGGGTGGTTCCTCTTGGGCTTGGCCTGGTGTTATTGGGGTGGCAGCAATCTTTGATTGATCAGGTAAGCTGTGGGTGGCTGGTGCCAGTTCTTGTGAGGCCCTTACAACAGCTGGTGGGGCAATGGCTTGTGAGGGAGGTGAATCAGTGCTGGGTTCTTCATTTGGAAAAAAGGTGCCATTATTAGTGCAAGCAAAAGAACCCAATGGTTCCCCATTTCCACTAGTGTCCAGGTGAGAAGATTGTTCTTCAAAAACAACAGGTAATTACCCTGGTGGTTTCGAGATGTGCCTTGTCTGTTGGTATAGGGTGCTGGCCTCGTCACAGGCAGGACTGTCCAGTGGCTCTATGTTGTTTGTAGTGTTCAGGTGGAACAGTTGCTCATCAGGTTCAGTGTGTGAAGGCCTAGTGAAAAGAATCTTGGGGCTTAAAGCATTACTGACCTTCTTCAGTGTCTGATCCGGAGTGGAGATGCTAGTTGGTGTCTGCATTATTTCTCCTTCCTCCAGGTCGTCTGTAGTCCCCGGCCCCAATGGTGATTGGACCGGGCTCCACCCTTTGGCCGCAGCAAGTATCGTCCTGATGCGTTCTTCCAATGTGTCCCCTCCCACGGGCCCTCCGGGGACAGCAGTGGTTCTTGTTGCTGGTGGAGACGTGCAGACCTGAACCAGAGGTATGGCGAAGGAGACGTGCTTTTCCTGAGGTTTCTTGTTGATCTTGGGGATGGGAACTGATGGGGGCTCGATCTTACTTCTCTTGTTGCTGTCGTCGTACATCCCGCGTCCCCACCCACGCCAAGATGGCGTGGTAGCATCTCTGCTACGGTGGGGGGTGTGGCCTGTATCCCGACCGCGGAAGCGCTGCGTGGAACTATAGCAGTCATCCACCAACCCTCGGCAGTGTGAGGCACGGCCCCATGCCGACTGGCTTCGATGGCGCCTTGTGCCTCTCCTGGTGTAGTCATCATCATCCCTCCTGGGAGGGGGGGGGGGGGGGCAGGGCATCCCCACCCTGTCTCCCCAATGGGCGCTCCGTCCTCCGCCCCAGCGAGTCCTCGACACCATAGTGCCAGAGGAAATCAATGCGCCTGTCCAAACTGGAGAGTGGGAGGGAGAGGTCCTCAAGAACATCTAGGTGGATGTAGAGCTTGTAAGTGAGGTTACAGTTCAGACATTCATTCATTTGGTAGCTACACGCTTGTGATAGCGTGGTATTTACACTTTGCTTACATTCTTTTCTTCTTTTGTAAACCTGTCTTCAGAATCGGTGTGAAGGAATATGGCTGTGGTTTGCCGTTGCGGTCCTTGTGAGTTGTCTTGGCTTTCCTGAATTTGATTAGTCATGCAGTTTTTACACCTTTGTGATAAGTGTCAATTGCAATTGGTACAAAGTATCCTGATGTCAGTTTATCGAATGAAAATGTCTATCTAACACTGCTGCAACTAAGTTACTGAAACTATGTGTTTGTGTTGACCCTTGCCATTGTTTTGACAGATTTAATGGAATTGTCCATAGCACATATAATTTTGGTTATAAGTAGATGTGCTGCATGTGACTTAACTTTTAGTCCACTTGTATCCAAACCCAATTGATCAGCCAGTGCATTGTACAATCACAGACAATATGCCATCTTATCAACACACTTTCTTGCAGGTTAGTTAGATGGTTGGCCTATATATTTCCTTAAAACGACATAAAAGACATTGGTGCTGGCTATGGCTTCTCTGTTTTTGATGGTTAGTTCCAATTGCATCAGTCAACTATTTATTATAATGTGTTATTAGGATCTGAAGAGATTTAGGCAATTAGACTGAACAGTGGTAATATCAATAGCATCTTTTGGAGGACAGGGGATGGGTTAGAGACTAGGTTAAACAGTTCACCCATAGTATAAAACATCCGTCAGAAAGATACTGAAGAACAGAGTATGGGGTTGGCGACTAGTGTTAAATAGTTCACCTGGCATAAAACATCCATTAAGGTTTGTTCCGCTAGTGCTATATATAGTTCACCTGGCATTTTTACAGTTACTATTTTCCTATGAAAGTTTGAGGATGGTTTAGCAAATCCTGCCCACTTAGTTCCACTGTGATTGTGAATTTGTGATGCTACTGTTGAGTTTTTGATGGCTTTCTATGCATGTTGAGATAAAGACACATCCTCTCTGCCAGGATGAAGTTGTGAGTCAACTGCTCAGATATGTAGTTCTCCTTCTTGTTCCATAAAAAAGTTAGAGTTGACTGCACACTTTTCCTGAAGCTACAACAATTAGCTGCTTGTCAGCTTTTACTTTTCAGTTTGGTGTCAATTCCTACATGTCGATTCGATATGTTTATTCTGAAATATTGAGGTTGACCTTTTTGATAATGAATCAAGTTGCTTATTGATGGATTTACTATCTTGTAATGTGTTGTGTGCTTTCTAGCCATCCTAGGATCTAGCCCTGGTATTTGCTAGCTTATATTGATTACTGCTGCTCAGAGCCAGAGATTCTGGAGGAGCTCGTGGCTTTGGAGGAATGGTGTTCTTAATGTGTATTATACGAGCAACATGCCAGCACGTTGCTACGGGTAGATACTATGTAGATAGTCTATGGTACATCCCTTGAAGCTGTTAGCAAATAATGCGAAAAAATAACATCAAACACAAGACGATTTAACGTGGAAAAACCCTTACGAAAAAAACCACGGAAGACGATCACTATTGATGAGAGTTTATAAGTAGGAATGATACATGACTCATTTAAGATGTCTTATCTGTTTTACCTTACCGTCTATATAGGGTTTACATATATATATATAGTCGGCTCACACGTCCGTGCTTGGTTGCGTTGCCGAGGTGGGACTAAACCTTGTATAATGAATTTGGATCACATCACAACAAAAACATCTGCAATGACACGAGCAAATGAACATACCAATGACTTCAACGTTTTCTTTTACCATTGCTTTATTATTTTTCTCTTTACATATTTTCTTTATTTTCTTTGCCACAAATTGAATATATATTGTCTACTATATTCTCGAGTGTTTCTTGTGTTCGACACTTAACTTTCAGGACAATTGGACCTATCTAAATATATGGTTTGGACCACATTTCTTCCACTTATCTTCTTCCAACTTCTACACCTTTATCCTTGTGACAGATGACAGCTTCGTACATGAGCACGGCCAGCCAGAGCCCCCCGCCGTCAACACCTACTGAATCCATGGGAGCGTTACCCAAAACTATCCTCTTACAGTGTTTGATCCTTCACTGGCGCCTTCTTAGTCAAATCCAACTATGTTTCCCCGCTGCCATCTTGTGCAGCTCCAATATGGCACGTCGCTCCTTGCGCGGCTCCAATGTGGCTCGTTGCTACCTCTACCCTCCATTACTACCAATACTTTGGGCATGTATGTTTCAGCTTTTGAGCCTCGACTTTTCAATCTTCCAAAAGTCAAAAATCTCCCGAAAGCCAAAAAGTCAAAAGCACGTTTTGATGAGCTTTATCTTTTGGCTTTTGGGAGCTTTTTTGGCTTTTAGAAAATTAAAAAGCCGAGACCCAAAAGCTTTTTAAAAGCTGAAACAAATACGTCCTTACTGGTTAAAGCTCGACGCCCACACCATATGGTGACATGCTAACCAATATGGCAGCATGTCAATCCTGTGGAGGGTGACACCACCACCATCTCACCATCCTGCCCACCTTCACATCAACGAGCACCCCAACGGTCGCTTGTAAAAACCGAGAGTATGAAACCTTATACCAAGAGCTCACTGGAGGAGGTCTAAATGGTCGAAGAACAAAAAAGAAGCGAATGAATCACAAATTTTCATGGATTGGAATCGATTGTTGGAGATCCTCATAACACCGGTACCCATGTGTTGGTTACCATGTCACGTTGTATATTCTATTTTTTCTTTTCGAGTGCCGTAAAAAACACGATCTTGTATGTCGTTTTCCTCTAACAATGCATGCTATATAATATGATATTACATCCCCTTACCAATATTTCACTACCCAAACCAAAATTTTATAAACAGAAATGAAATTACATTTCATGACCGGTCTCCTCATTGATGGTTCCTGTTCCTGTCTGTTAACCTGAACCGCTCAGGCTCTGTCTACTTCTCTGTGGCCTCTTACTCGACCTTGTAGGCTCGATGCTAACGGAGCCGCCTGCCTCAGCTGCACAAGCATGTGGCCACTTGCTATGGCTTCGGCAGTGGCACTCTAGGGAGCATGGGATAGCTTGTGAGGGCGTGCGTGAACCTACCCATGGCGATGCACGAGGGAGCCTGTTGCCCAGCTTGTCCTCGCCATCTCACCTGCGTTTGCCAGAATGGAGGCGTGTGTCGCTATCTTCTAAGCCCCTCAAGCACAGCTGCGCAGGGTAGAGGGTAGTGATGCGACCTGGGAGCTTTGGATGGACTGAGGCATTCGTGGCGTTGCTGTGGGCCACCTCACCAATTAGTGAGATTTCGATCCTTACACATAGTTTGACCCCCTTCCGATTCTGATTCCGATAAGGCCTTGTTTAGATCCTAAATTCTACCCTCAAAGTTCACTATGCAAAAAGAAGATTCCCATCACATCAAAATGGTATAGCATGCATGGAGTACTAAATGTAGATGAAATCAAAAACTAATTGCATAGTTTTGTTGTACTCTACGAGACAAACATTTTGAGCCTAATTAATCAATTTTTGGACAATTTTTCACACGTACAAACGAAATGCTACAGTGCGCCTCGGTTTCCCAACTCCCAAATTTGGGTGCCAAATTGGCATCTAAACAAGCTCTAAGAGGCCGTAGCTGCAGAACGTGCCATGTTGACACTGTTAGGAGGGATGGGAAGGGGGCCACATCAACTTCCAAATCCAATGGAGATGTTGCAGGCATCGACGCGCTACCGTGGCTGCTGCTGCTGCAGCCGCTCACCAGGTCTGGCCGCCAGGCATGACGCGGCGTGGGCAGCACTACCGGAATCAGTGGTTTTGCCCTGAGGCACACGGCAAAGCCCACAAAGCACATGACAAAGACATTGCCATGTGGGGTCCAAGGCAAAGCCCTGACGACAACAAACCCTGACCTGCGAAGAGGGCTTTGCAGTAGGCCGTATTTCGGGCACACGGCAAACGCTTTGCCGTGCGCTTTTGCTCACACATGGGAAAAAAGCACCGGCCATCAAACAACGTCCATTGACGGCGCGGTGAAGTTTTTTTTTGTTTTTTTGCCAATCTTTGCCGTGTGCCATCCATGATTCAAACTTTGTCGTGTGCCCTTTCCTTACATATGGCAAAGATTCAAACTTTGTCGTGTGCCCTTCCACTGGCACACGGTAAAGCTTGGTTAGTTTACCGTGTGCTAGCCCATGGCACATGGCAAAGTGACCAAACAAAATGACAGAAATGGTCACTTTGCGAGCAAAGTGACAATTAAATTCCCATTTTATCTATTTTTTTGCATATAAAAATCCCCAAAAATCACACAAACATCACATGCATACACATATATCATAACAAGTATCCCATGCATACATATATCATATCAAGAATCACATACAATTCACATAGATAAATAATCCACAAGTGCATGAATTCACGAATATGTTTAGTACAAGTTCACAAATGCAAAGCAACAAGTACCGGAAGTTCACAACTGCAAAGTAATAAGTTCACACATGCAAAGTTCACTAAGGTGGGTCAAACGACGGTTGAGGTTGAACATCGGTGCGATTCCCGTCGACAAGTCTGGCGTATTCGATGCCGCCGATTGATTATGCATAAAGGAGAATAGGTTGCATGTGAGACAATAATCAAGTTATCTAAGTTTTAATCTAAACATTTGAAATTTTATCAAACTCTCTAATGATGATCTAAACATTCAAAATGTCATCGAACTCTCTAAGTTAGAATCTAAACATTCAAAATTTCAATGAAGTCTGTAAGTGATAATCTAAAACATTCAAAAGTTCATTGAACTCTCTAAGAGACTCTACATCTCTATGTTCTCTAAGTCTTTAATAATTGAAATGAATCTAAAAGGTTTTCAAGTGGCTCACAGGAGGAGTTGTAGGAATCGGAGCCAGAGGGAATATCATCGGTGGCAGGGGTTGACCCATATGAACAGAAAGAGCATGAATGTAGATGTACATCTGGGACATCTGCTGCTGAACCTCGCCCTGGTGCCTTGTCGCGTCCTCCTCCCGTATGCTCCTCTCTTCGGCCATCGCTGCCTCATGTGCTGCCGCTTGCTCCGCCATTTGGGCCTACAATTTGTCATTCCAATGTTACAAATCAAAGCAAGCATATGTAGAAATTGAATGAATGATGAATAAATCAGAAATAACCTAAAGTTCCTGCACTTGGAGCTGTGCCATAGATAGTTGTGGGCATATGGCTGGGCTACTGCTCGTGCTCCTTGCTCGAACATGGGCGAGAGTAGGAGTATTGGCCGTGTCTAGAGTGCCATCGCCTATATAGTACCGGCTGTGCTTCTTGCCTCCTCACACCCTCATGATGATTTCTCCATCAAGGTCATGGCGTCTCGGATCCCACTCTGGCCCATGGACCTGCTTTCCCGCCTGTGTGTACGCAGTGATGCGGGTGTAGATGGAGGGATTGGTGGACGCTGAGGCCGGGTCGTCCAGGTTGTAGGTGACCTCAGATGCCTTGCTCTTGTAGGCCAAAGCCCATCCCATGAATTGAGAGCACTCAACACCTTCATGTTTATCGGACTGCGAAAAAGCAACAAGGTGATTACAGACTATCCAGAATTGAGCGTTAGAATAAAAAAATGAATCTACATACCCATTTAGCCCCGTATTCTTCATTGCTAAGGCTGCCTTGATGGTGTGCTGGAGCTGGCATCAGCAAACACCACTCTTGGCCAACGTTATGCTTCTCCTCCCACTCGGGTGTGAACCACTTGTCCACTATGCTTTCCCAGCATATGGAACCATTATGACACCACCACGCAGGCACCTACATTTACGTTATCAAATAAATGACATGTAAGAATATCAAATTAAGTGATGTACTTAATCCGAGAATAAATGTAAATATACCTACAAGTATTGCTACCTGGTCAGCTTCAAATTTCTTACTTCAACTTTTTGGATCTTTCGGCGAAGCAAGTTAGCGCCGTAGTTTATGATAGCCTGGACTTGCGCCTCGTAATGCATGTCCTTCACTAGCTTCACGCATCGGTTGTGAGCCATAACCGCCATCTGTTCCTCATATCCTTTTGCACACCTGTAAAAATCCTGCATATCAACAAGATGTATCCACTCATTATTTACATAAATGTTCAAATGAATACGATGCATTGAGAAGTTTAGTGCGAATGAAGACTTACCCACAGCTCGGCCTTCACCTGCTCCGCCTTGTTTTTGAAGGACCTGTTTTCCCAATCAAGATAGGGGGGGGGGGGGGGGAGACGTAGTGGTTCCACGTCGAGGACGGCTCGTGCCTTCCACCGATGTGGACTAGGCCTGGGAAGTGCTCTGTGCACAAGACACCTAGAATGTCGTGGACCTTGCAAGTGAGAGCACGTCCAATGACTACTATCCAATTCCTGCTAAAATTGATTAAGATAAAATATTAGTTTCTATTGTGATTTTCAGACAATGAAATGAAAAATAGCGATAACATGTAAAGTTACTTACAATGGCCCAGAGAGTTCAATAATCCGGCATCCGCTTAGAGGTATCGGCCTATCCGGGAGTTGAGACATTTGTTCATCGCCTATCTGCCGAGGCCGTGCCGCTCGTCCCCGCCCAGGCCGCGCCACTCGTCCCCGATGGCCAGGACATGGCCGCGCCGGCCGCCCACGGTCTGGCCGCTCAGGCCGCCCAAGTCCTGGCCGCGCTGCCCGCCCAGGGACTGATTGTCGAGGTCCTGGCCGCGCTGATAGCCGAGGGCTTGGCCGCTACAGTCGCCCAGGGCGTGGCCACGCATGCCGACCAGGGTCTGGTCGCGCCGGCCGCCCAGGGCGTGGCCGTGCAAGGTTCCCCAAGGGCCGTGACCATCCCGTCTCCCACGGCACCAGACCAGCCTCCAGCGCTTCTCTCACACGGTTCGTGCTCCGCCGTTGTCCCATCTTATTTACATGAGCAGTCATTTGTTCCGGCATGATCATGATCTTATTTAGTGCCAGAGCAAATGCCAGTAATGAACTATTGTATGCTTAGATGAGCTGCAGACCGCACTGTACATCAATACCCCTGACGCCTTATGTTTTAGCAAAGCATATGGCAGATTTACAGTAGAAGCAAGAGTCGTTTCACCAGCTGAATGTACGATACGGCGGCTTAACAGTTGTCTTGTTCGGGTTAGTGCCACTCTTGCTTCAAACATTAAAAGCATCAAATAAAAATATTGTACATTTTGGTTGGTGCAGAGGTGCTTAGCACCACATCTTTGCTTACCGATGGATTGGCCGCTCCAGACGCCGATGTTCTCACCGTGCATGATGCCATTGTCCTAGCGAGATCATTGCTGCCTACTTCTCCTCCTCTGGTGGTACACTACAATGTTCCTGTTGTTGATGTGCAAAGGTAATTGCCTTAATTATCTCTATTATGTTACTTGTACAGCAGTAGAGTCATTTTATTAAAACTTTATTTTGCTTGTTTAGGTCACAAGTAGATCGTGTGGAAAATATAGAATTAGTGGATTGGGATAGCTTACAGATTGTGGAGACACATGATGACAAATGTCGTATTGAACTTATTAGTGAATATCATATGTATAAACTTTTAGGCTTGAGGGAAGAGGAGACAACAGTCGTTCATACACAGACATTTGATTGTCAAATGGATGAACATTGTGCTGATGGTGCTGTCATTCCTATTAGCGATGGCATACCAAGTAAGATGGTGATATCATATGATAAGAACAACCCAACAATGGAAGTTGGTACAGTATACCCATCGATGGAGGAGTTTGCCATCAATCAAGAGTTTCATTTGAGAACAGCAAAGTCAGATAAGCAGTGGTACAGATGTTATTGCAAGTCTCGTAAAGATTGCCCTTGGAAAATAAATGGCAGAAAACATAAAGGACAAAAAACTGTACATGTAAATAAATCGATTTGATTAATTATTTTTTCTATGTGTATTGGTATGGTTCTCACTATTATTGTGTGCTTTGCAGGTGACTGTGTTGGTTGATAAACATACATGTGTTTCTTTCATGAGTATGAAAACTACGACTCCAAATCAAAAGTGGGTAGCTAGTAACTTAGTATGGCTGTAAGGATCCTTAGAGATTTTTCCAAAAATTGGTGCCAAGGAATTACATGAGAAGTTAGAGAATGATCACAAGGTCACACTTTTATATGACACTGTTTGGCGGGGTAAAGAAAAAGCTCTTGCCGAGGTTTATGGTAAATGGGAGGAGAGTTTTTAGTTGTTATTCAGGTGGAAGGCCAAGGTAATGAAGAGGTGCCCTAGGAGTGTCGTGGAGATAGATGTATTTGAAGTGGATGGTCAATTTTATTTCCATCATTTTTCTGTGCTCTTAAACCATGCATTGATGGTTTCTTTGAAGGTTGTAGGCCTTATTTGAGTATAGATGCTACAGCACTTAATGGAAAATGGAATGGTAAGTTAGTTGCAGCTACAACAGTTGATGGTCATAATTGGATTTATCCACTTGCTTATGGCTTCATAGCTTTAGAAATAGAAGCACACTGGACTTGGTTCATGGAACACTTACATAAGGCAATATGCAATCCTCCACTACTTGCTATTTCTTCTGATGCTTGCAAGGGCTTAGAGAACGCGGTGAAGAAGGTTTTCTCAAATGCAGAGCAAAGAGTATGCTTTTTCCATCTCACAAAGAAATTTAAGAAGAGGTTTAGAGGGTTTGGCCAGCTATCACCTGCAGCAAGGGTTGCAGAGAAGACATTTTCTATGAGCAAATAGCATCTATAATTTCTGAGAACCCAGAGCCAGTGCAATGGTTACAAACGAATCATAAGCTACTCTGGTACCGGTGTGCTTTTAATATTGAAATTAAATGCGACTACATCATTAATAATATTTCAGAGTCGTTCAATAACATGATACGTGACTATAAAGACTTGCCTATTTGTGACCTTGCTGATAAGATTAGAGGATATATCATCAATTTATGGTATAGGAGAAGAAATATTGCATACAGGCTACTAGAAGGCAGGATACTTCCGGCTGTTATGGTTCAGCTAGAGGCCAATACTAGAGGTTTGGGACACTTAAAAATTGCACCATCTGCAAACTGGAGTGCAGAGGTTTGGGACTATAGTGGCAGCAAAGCTGAGAGTCATATTGTGAAATTAAATCAAAGAACATGTACCTGTCTTGAATGGCAGCACACTGGCAAGCCTTGTCAACATGTATTGGCCTTTGTAACTCGGCAGGAGGTAGTTGACCTTGAGCAATTTGTGCATTACTACTACTCAGTGAATAGGTTCAGAGCTACATATGGTAGAGAGATTGAGCCACTGACTGACAAAACACAGTGGCCACCAGTGGAACTGTCATTTGTTGTTGGTGCACCTCTACCTAAAGTGGAAGTGGGAAGACGAAGAAAACTTAGAATAAAAGGGTGTCTTGAGGGTGGACATAAGAAGAAAGGCGTCAGATCTACGGAAGGTGACAACGATGGTGCAGATGTCAGAGGGGAAAATGCTACTGCTCCAGTCAATGCAAAGGGAAAGAAATATAAAAGAGGACTTATGACTTGCGCCAATTGTGGTCAATTAGGACAGAGGCAAGCTAGTTCCAAGTGCTCACTTAATGGGACTGCAAAAAAAGGTAATTGTTGTTTTTTCCTCATCACATTTCATACAACATTCCATTATTAATTTATTAAATTTCCTTGTCATAGTTAGCGGGGGTAACCTAGAAAGAATGTTACAAAAGTTGCACGAGGAGAACTTAGCACCGCACAGAGGCCAACTAGAGAAGAAATACTACGGGATAGTCCAGGAAGGGTCACTAGAAGGTAAGCAGTATTAATATATTTACAATACAATAATCTTTTCATTCATCTAATTGAGTACCAACATTCTGTGCAGCCGGCTGGTGTTCCTTTTAGGAGAGGGCACCTCTTCACAAACCAACACCAACACCAACACTCCTATTAGGATGCCTACTGTGATTGCACCAAAATAGATGGCACCAAAGAGAAAGCTAAATATTGGATGAATAGATGTATCTGCTATGAGATGTGAACTCTCTTTTTTTTATTTGTGAGATGGAACTTGTTTAGAGAAAAATTATGGTTTGTGAAATGAACTTGTTTGCGCTTGGAAACCACCCCTTTTAGATTATTGTTGTGCAATCTGAATGTCGTTGTCGGAGACCAGCTCATTGGCGTGCGTAGTTTGCTTCATGATGTGTTAATTGCTGGTGTTTTTTGTATGACTTTATTTGGTGACATACCGTTAATTTAAGCGCCGGTCCTGCTTCTGCTGTCCGCGGCGGCGCCGGTAGTGACAGCTACTCCGGCGAACCTGCAGGCATCGGGCTCTTCGGCATCCGGAAGAAGTTGAGTGGGTGTTGGAGGCAGCGGCCGATGCGGTGCGGGAGGTGTGGAGGAGGCGGCGGTACGTCTCGATCGGAAGAAAAAAATAGCATAAGGGCAAATTTATCGTTTCATTTACCGATTACATGTATTTTGATTAGAAAAGAGGGGAAATACACCTAATGACATGAAAAATGAGAGTACAACGTTTCGAGGCTCATTTTTACGAAGATCATGTTAGGAATGGTAAAACTGCGAAGTGCAACATTTTGAGTATCAAAATTGAAATATTCTCTACGAATCTCTGGCACTTTTCATCCGGTACAGTATCATACAAAAACCCTTTCAGGCCGGTGGGTCCTATTTGGGTGATATTTTTGGTGGATCCGTGGGAAAGGATTTGATAAACACGAGGTGAACTCACACGGGGTTTTCGCTCTGTCAAAAAAGCCTTTTAAAATATTTCATTTTTCTTTCTTCAACGTGGGTCCATTGTGAGGGGTATAGGGGGGTTTAGTTGGTAGCAAAAGTTTTCAAAAGAACTCGATCCTTTTAGTATAGATATACCCTGTATCGACTTTGTCATTCTCAGGATCTTGTTTGAATCTTTGTGGAATATCTATATCTATACTATAAGGATACTAGACAATTGAAATAAACAGATAGGACTTCAGATTTTCAACCAGACAATTTTTATATTTTATTGAGAAGCAATTAAAACATCTGGACCCTTTGGACTCGATTCTGATAAAAAAATGTTTATTTTCTTGCGAACAGAACCAATGTAGTTTTAGGAACAAATATAATGTCATCCAGTCAGCCCCATTATTGTGCATCGCTGGTAAAGGTGCCGGAATGGCTTTGTGCTTTGGGATGCATGGATCATAGGTCATGTTTGTGGATTGATACTTGCTTGTGAGAGACCCCAGACAACTGTTAAGATATCTCAAACCATATCATCTCTTAAAAAGCAGAAAATGATTGGAATATCTCTATATCATGCAAAACATTTCTGCACCAGTCCTAGAAAGTACTACCTTGGTATCAAAATATTTGTCATTAATTGTTAACGTTGGATAACGACATTTGACCATTCGACTTATTTTAAAAATTATTTATGTGTTACAATATTTACTACTTTGAAGCTAAACAAAACTTAATTTTTAAAAATTATGTATGTGTTACTTAATTTATCATCAAAGCTACTTTGAAGCTAAACATAACTTATTATTTTCAATATTTACAATATTTTTTAATAAGAGGAATGGTCTATCATTGCAAGAAAAAGTTTTATAGCGAAGAATATTTTCATAGGGAGGGAGTATATGTTTTAGGGTCCACTAACGTAAAGGGGTACGTGTTGAAGGAAATGAAACAGCAATAATGTTTCCACTGCAACAACAGTACTACAATATAATTTTTTCCTCAACTCAAATCACAGTTCGGTATTTTCCTAAAAGTAAGAGCAATTCCATCAATATCACCGGAATGTCAAAATAGGGGCTGCCTCTGTGTTAGGGCCTCAAGGGTGGTTCTAACTCCATCAAGACTCTCTAAACCTCAGCTCTAACTTCCTTAAGTAGGTAAGACTGGGTTTAAAGGTTGTTAACTCCTCTAGTTTTTCTTTTCACTAGTAGAAAAAGTGGCATTAGTCCCAGTTGAGAGGGACCTTTAGTCCCGGTTTCCCAACTATGACAACGGCCCCGGGACTAAGGGACCCGTTTAGTCCCAGGCGCACAAACAGGACTAAAAGGGGGCAATGACCGGCACTTGAGGCACCAATGAGAGCTAGCGGCCAGGAGGAGTCAGCACGACGATCAACGCAACGACCTGTCCAGGTGGCCCATGGGCGCAGGCGGTGGTAGTTAGGCCTACGGCGTAGGCAGGTGCGTTGGCCAGCGCCGCCTTGGTGTTTTGTGGGCTGATGCAAGCGGAGAAGCCCGCAACTGTAGGAGAGAGAATGTGGCGGCTACGGGGGCTAGCGCGAGCTCCTGGGCAACCGCGGGGGCAAGCCTGTGGTGGTCACACGCCTAGCACGAGCAGCCATCAACCGCGGGGGTGAGAGGTCAGCGATTCCAGTGGTCCGCGGACGCGCGGGCTGGTTCTAGCTATCGATGTCCGTGGTGGTGGGGCAAGCGGGCGGCCGACATCCCCCGCTCCCTCGCACCACAACCGCGGTTCAACGCTTAAGCGGGACTAAAGGATGTCGGCCACCCGCTCGCCCCACCACCGTGGTCATCGATAGCTAGAACCAGCCCCCGCGCCCGCTGACCACTGCAGCCGCTGACCGCTCACCCCCGCGGTTGATGGCCCCTCGTGCTGGCCCAGGAGCTCGTGCTGGCCCCAGTAGCCGCCGCAAGCTCACTCCTATAGTTGCCGGCTACTCCGCTTGCATCTGCCCACAAAACACCACGGCGGCGCTGGCCAACCCACCTGCCTGCGTCGGTAGGCCTAACTCCCACCGCCCGTGCTCATGGGCCACCTGGGCAGGTCATCGTGCTGATGTCGTGCTGGCTCCTACTAGCCGCGAGCGCTCATCGGTGCCTCAAGTGTGGGTCATTGCCCCACGAATCCACCTACCACTCGACGGAGTGGTTGCATGTGCTTGAGTGAGGGAGGCAGAGGATGGACAGGAAGAGCTAAAGTCGTGGAGAGAGAGAGAGAGAGAGAGGGAGAGAGAGAGGGAGAGAGTGAAGAGATAGGGGGGAGTCCTCGCGTGAATAGATTGCATTGAGGACAACAATAAAACATGTTGCCCAGACGGAGAGGGGTCACAACAGAGAACACAAGCACACGGACACCCTTACACCAACACATGCAAGAGTGGAGGACGACAACACCACACACATAAATGAGTAAACAAAACTCCCAAGACAAAAGCTTGTCATTCTTCACCAACCAATGCCACCACCATGATGCTACTCGGGTGATCTCCATTCCACGAACGACCGTTAAGATTTGAGTTGAATTTGACAGACGACGAGCGAGATTACATTGCCATTGAGCACATCTGGGACCCAGATGACGACCACCAATGTCCTTGGAGGAGAGGAAGCCTCGAAGGAGGAAGAGCCAATGATAGGAGACGAGGAGACCCAGTAGAGGGGATCATGGTCCTGCCACCCAGCATATGATGAGACAATGCCACCAAGGATCCTGAAGATGCCGGAGAAGGGTCCTCACAGCAAACACTTACCAACTATCAGCTTGTGCAAACATCAAAAGAAGGAGAAAACTCGACCATCGGGATGGGCTTAGACTATTTGCAAGGGGATTGACATCCATGGTGCGGTGGATCTCCAATAGCAATACCTCTAGGAAGGGAGAGACATCGAGTGCTGCCACCATCGCCCATCCGAAACACATCATTTAGGTTTTCGCCCAGAGACCAGCAGCACAAGATGGCAAGTGGATCTTCGGCGACACCTCCAGTGAGGAACATGATGCGTTGCATCACCATCATCGTCGGCACCGACTATAGGTGTTTAACGATCGAGTACCTGTCTAGGGTACCTTAGAGAGTAGTATCGTGGATCTCGCCGAGTTCTAAGAACGACGGTGCACACACGAGACAAAGATTTTAGATAGGTTCGGGCCGCGGATTGCGTAATACCCTACATCATGTGTGTTGTATCGCCTTGTGTATGAGTTGAGTTATAGTCTAGTCTATGGTCTACCGAACTAGGGACCTCTGCCCTCCTTTATATATCCCAGGGGGCATGGTTACATGGCTATTCTCCTAGTCAGCTACAATGTGGGAGTGCTAGTAGGATTACACGAGTAGTTCTACTAGACTCGGTCTTCTTTCTTGAGGGTACCCGGAGTTCCATATCCCACAAGCCCCTGAGCGCTTCATAGCCAAACAACAACCATCCTTTGAAGTTTTCTAGTCTTCCGCCGAGTGCTCATGGTTACTAAGAGGCTATGGAGAGATTCATAAATGGCTTGAATAAATATGCTGACCGAAGGTGAAGCATATATGCTTAGACCCCGAGCCTCCAGTTGATTGGAATAATCAAGTTGAGGGTCCTAAAAAAATCTTTGAATATTTGTCTTGAAATGATCAACAATAGGCACCGAAAAGTATACCACCTGGGTATAGCCCCCGAGCCTCGAAGAGAATGGTTCTCCATTCGATCCGAGGGTCAATAACATAATCCTCTTAATAGCTTCCATGTAGATATCCAACTACCGATTGGAGCCAGTACTCGGTTATCATTGAGTCATCATAATATGCAAGCACCGAATAGTTAAAGTACTCGACTGACGTTGTAGTGCCATGCCACTTGAGTACTGATTAGTTCTAGTACTTGTCTTCATGTCTTGGCTTGCGTTGTGTAACTGTCAAACCCTAAAAATTTTGAATTTTAGCATGTGAATAAAAGCCTAAATAATGTAATGATTTTCTTAAGTTTCTAAATTTTTGTGCAAGACTTATACAATTAACATGTAATTTATTATAGGACAATATTTTTTTATTAAAATTTTATGGGCTATATGGTTGAGTGTTTGTTGCTTTTCTTGATTGTGCATAGTTGTTTTGCATGCTTATTATTTGATTTGAATTTAAATCCGGTTTAAATTCAAATTGAATGACTTTGTTTGGCTGATTGAAGAGTTGCTTAGCCCAAGTCCACTTTTGTTCCCTGAGTTTATGGCCTAGCCCTTTCCTTAGAAACGCCTCTCCTGGAAGGGAAAGGGAGCCGCCACCACCGCCGCCTTCGCGATGCACAGCCCGCACACCAAGGAAGCCCTTCCTAGGGACTATAAAACCGAGCTGCCGCGACCCTAGACCCCCACCATGCCCTCTCCTCAAAGCCTCAAGCCCGTAGCGCCCCGCTCGCCTCGCGCCGCCGCCTCTGGCCCGCGGCCGTCAATCTCTGCCACTGCCGGCTGTTGCTCAACGAGAACCCTTCCAGGGGCTTCGCAAGTAGGTAGCGAGTCTTGCCCAGCAAGTCCCAATCTCCTTTTCGCTTTGAACCACGTCTAATTGATCGCCGTTGATGCACAGCGCCGCTCGCCTCTGGTGAGCTCGTCGTTCGCCTCTGGTGCCGTAGGACCCAACCTCATCGAGTTAGGCTCAATTCCGGTGAAGCCCCGCGCATCGGCCGAGTGGCGCCGCCACGTTTTTCACCACCGCAGGCGACTTAAACACGAAAGCAAACCGTAACCGGCCGATCGAAAACCAACGGCTCAGATCTAGTCTAACCGCGGTCGGATACCGGTCAACTCTGTCAGCGCCGGTCGCCCTGACTGTTTTGCTAAAGGGCCCCTCAGCTTTCTTGAAATTAATCCATGATCCATGCTAGTTGTAACAATAATTACATCCAGGTCCTTTTGTCATGTTTAAGCCCCTGAATCTTTTAAAACATGGCCAACATGTCCCTTGTGACTTGTTTAACCCATAGCTTGCACGTTTTGGATCGGTTTCACTCTGTTCTTGTTGTGTTAGCTCTGTATCAACTCAAAATACGATTTAGTACTATTATTTACCCTGTGACATGTTTCTGAATTTTTATTTAATATTAAGTTGATTAAATGTTAACCAAATGTGTTTTCTTAATTAAAATATAATTAAGGTTTATACTCCTATTTTTCATATTGATGTTAATATGATTAATATCTATTTAATGAGTTTAATGAGTAAAATATAATTAAGTTTTATCTCAGTTTTCAAAAACTAGTATTAATATGAATAATATTTATGACCACTCGATTTCTAATTAAAAGCTAATTAGACTTAAATTTTTAGTTTTCATAACTAATCATCAATATTGATTAATATTAAGGTAAATGTTTTTCAATTACAATATTGATTAGTTCAACATGATTCATAAAGTTATTCGATTAGATGCTATGTCACACCCGATTTTCGAGGGAAAACCAAGTGCGTCTCATATGTGCGCCAGGATCATGTTTACACACATATGATAGACAAAAGAGTGTAATATCGAAACACAGTGTTCTAAAGTACAAGAGATTTATTATAATATTCATATTACACTCTCGGGAGACACGAAGGTCTTTATCGTAGAACAAGCGATAGCTAAACGAAGTGTCTTCAACTTCCATCTTCCACAGGCATCTTGACTGGGGGAAACACAAGCCTTAGAACTCATCGTAGTCGCTTTAGTATTCTTCTCCATTTCCTTCTTCTGAATCAGCAATGGCAAGTGTGAGTACACCTAACTAGGTACTCAGCAAGCGGGGTGAAAATGCAAGTCCACAAGCATAGGCTAAGGTTCACAGCAGTGAGCTTTTTAGAGTTGGTCAGGTTTTATTAGCAATTTCCTATTCACTAGATGTAAGTTTATACCAACCCACTTAAGCATTTAAAAGAACATCTTATTCAAAAATCCACGGGTAAAACCACGATTTTAGATTCCATCTTTATGTTCAATTATTATGTGAGGGTCCAAGCCGCTCTTGACCGTGAGCACGGCTGATCGATCAGTTTTACACTCTTCAGAGGTTGTACACTTTCACCATAGCTCGTGTTCCCCATGTTGCCCGGGTTGGCCAAACCCTTAAACACTTCCAAGGTGAGTGGCTAGGGGTCCATTTCGAAACCTTTACAAAGGTATGCAAAAGTCCAATAACCCGCAAGAGTTACAGCTAGGGCGGACCACAACCCTCCCTAATGGTCAACACCTTAGCAAAGGCTGCTACCCACAAAGGACCGGGCTGTACCCCTGCAACCCCAAACCCCCTCTGCTCCTTTCGGATAAGGCCATCAGTACGATTGTACACCTAATTAATCGGCTAAGGTCAGAGCCCATTTTGACACCATGGTTGCACTGTTTTCTTGGGTGGTTCTCCATGTTCCGATTAAATAATTGTTCTCTTGTATTAACCAACATTTATTATCAAAGTTGTCATGACCAATAATTTTTATAAAGATCCAATTCAACCATTCCCAAGGTATTGCAGCACTAAGCGTGAACTAACCCAAAATATTATTTAAATCGGGGGTTGATACAAGGGATCATGGGTACAAAGACTAGATAAATCCTTAAAAAGGTGTTCCCGTCAATTTAATGCAATAAAAGTAAATTTTAGTTTGTCATGCAGTTATATACGACAAAAAGAATATGCGGGGAGGGCCACTTGCCTTGCTCTACAAAGAAATCCTATTCTTCTTCAAAAAGTTGTTCTTGATCCGCGTCGACGGGCGGCTCGGTTGCAACTGGCACGAGATCTACGATTAAAACAATAAAACAATAAGAAAACAGTACATCAAACACTTCTAACAGACTAAAACAAGCATCTAAAACTAATAAGCTCGAAAAGACGAACGTTTGGACACCAAGAACGCTAGAAACGGAGCTAAGACGGAAA
Organism: Echinochloa phyllopogon; assembly: GCA_033239725.1. Classification (NCBI taxonomy): domain Eukaryota; kingdom Viridiplantae; phylum Streptophyta; class Magnoliopsida; order Poales; family Poaceae; genus Echinochloa; species Echinochloa phyllopogon. Next base: position 10,805,117 of record BTCW01000015.1, on the reverse strand, counting down.
AGATATGGCTAAAACAAGTTTTAGGGATTTGCTGGCAAGAAAACTAAGCTTACAGGGGCTTAACTGCGAAAACCAGGGACTAAAACACAATTACGCATTAAACCCGAGGGCTAACGCGTAAAAAGATAGGAGCTGGGCTTCGGGATATAAAAACAGAGAAGCTTAGGGTGTTTTATGTAAAAATCAGGACCTAAATCTAATTATTTTTGAACTAGATAGGACGGCGGGTTGATTACAGAGAAAGGTAGGGGCTCTTTAGCAAAAGTGCCGGCGCTGACCGTTACTCGGCCGGATTGACTCGGGTCGCGATGAATGTGGGCCGTTGGATGCGCATCGGACGGCTGACAGGGAAGGGGCAAGTCGGGCGGCGGCGGGACGCCGGCGTGCGGCGGCGCCGGGCCGGAATCTCGCCGGCGAAGCTCGAACTCGAGCTACAGAGCTCGGTTTTGAGCGCGGTTTGGTGCTAGAGGACCGTGGTGAGATGGCGAACACGTTGGGGGTGATCTCGTCGAGGATTGCACGGCGAAGCCGGCGGTCAACGGTGAACAGAGGCGGGCGGCGGCGGACTCGCCGGGATTTCCCCGAACTCGAAGTCCCGGCCACGATTTCGAACGCGGGAAGGTTCTGGGTGTTGCTGGGAGGTTGGCGAGCGTGTTCAGGGGGGTCCTCGTCGTCCAATTTGCTGCGGCTGCGGCGCTCGTCAACGAACAGCGGCGGCGGAGCTCCGGTGAGGGCAGTTGGGGTGCTAGCGTGCAAAACAGAGAGCGAGAAGGGGACGGAGAGCTTTGTTACCTCCACGGGTAGCGTTTGGTGCGGTCGGGTGGGGCGGTGCGGCTCTGTGTCGGCGGATCGACGGTGCGGCGGCGCTCCGACGACGGCGGCGGCGTGGATTGGAGCTTCTCCAAGGGGAGTGCGTGGCGCGAGTGGGTGAAGGGGGTGCACGGAGGCTCGGCCGTGGTATAAATAGGGCGGAGAGGGGATTGGGAAGGCCGGCATGGTGGCGGTCGGAGCGGTCGGCCATTGAATGGAGCTCGGTGGTGGAGAGCTCGGTGGAGCGGCCGTTTCGAGTGGGAGAGTGAGGGGTTGGAGTGGGGGTGGCAATTGCTGCAGCTCGGTGGGGATAGGAGGGGAAGGGACGGGGGAGAGGGAGCGGCGCGGGGAGCTCGAGCGGCGCGGCGCTCGGTGGGGCAGAGGAGGGGCGTGGCTGGAGGTTGAGTGTGAGCCCGACAGGTGGGCCCCACCTGTCGGCGGCTGTGAGAGGGAGGAGAGGGAGATTGGGCCGTGGCTGGGTCGAAAGCGGGGACGGGCCGTGCAGTGAGAGAACAGAAGAAGGGGGGAAAGAGTTGGGCCGCGAGCTGCTGCTGGGCCGAAAAGAAAGGGAAAGGGAAGTGGGCTGCGGGAGAGAAAAGAGAGAGAGAAACGGGCTGGGCCGAGGGGTGAAAGAGAGATGGAGAGAGAGTTTAGGGAGCATTTCTGGACTTTTTCGTGATTTTGAAATTCTCACACAAATCAAACAAAAGACATGCAATTTAAATATGATGCACATGCACTTATTGCTCCAAAATTATTTAAATGATGTTTAAATATTTTTAGGCTCAAATTAATTTAAAAAAAATTAATCAAGTCCTTAGAAAATTAAATTCTACCAAGTTGCTATGATTTATTTGTGATAGAATTTTAGGGTGTTACATGCTATCACGTGTTTTGTCTTGATTTAATATTTAGTTTGGTATAATTTATACTTAAACCACCGTTGCAAATAAAACTTGATTAAGTTTTACTTCGGTTTGACAAACTCCAATGTAACTCTTTGAAATAACCTTTACATATTGTCGGTGTATAGAAATCGTGGTCCCGACACCAACCAGAAATGCGCTGCGTTCCCTCCCCTGATGGTTGATGCAGAAGATAAAGCAAGACATAGTTTTATCCTGGTTCCGGTCTGAAGACCGTACTTCCAGCAAGGTGGTACGTGCGATGTATTATTCTGCACCGGACTGCAAGTAGTAGGGGGTACAAGCAGATTGGGATGAGAGGCTAGACCTCTGAGTCCCAGATGATTGAGGCGGATTGCCAATATCTTGGTTTTTCTAAGTGTGTGTGAATTCTTGATCTCTTCATCTGTGTCTTGCTCGATCACCCCCTCCTTTTATAGGCCAACGAGGAGGTGTTACATGAGTGTGTTGCTGCACAAGTATAGTTGCCGCACAGTTGTAGGAGTGGTGCTGGGCGTGCTTCTTTGTCCTTGTTTGCTGTCGCGCGACATTGCGATCCCTGTAGTCAATTCTCGTACTGGTGATGACGCCGAGGAGCAGTTTTGAGGATCCGAGGCGTCCTTTGTGCGATAATGGCTCACCCGGACACCATCTCGAGGCTCGATCCTCAGGCCTTGACCGAAGCGGAGTTCTCCGATTCGCTCGAGGGGTCGGTTCCCTCGAGTGAAGCGGAGCTTATGGTTTTCGTCGAGGCATGCCACAGGGCACCTTGACTGGGCCTTCGTTTGTTGCTGGGCCGTGGACCTTAACTTCCGTTTCTCTTTTTCTGGTCAACCGCATGAGATTAATGTTTACCGAGGGTGGTTATCCCATAGGTTTGGGTACCCCTAATGATCACCCCCCAACAGTAGCCCCCGAGCCTTTGTGTTAATCCGATAAAGGCTTTTCGTCGTGGGTGCTTCTGATAAGGTTTCCTTGAAAAATTCCACTGGGTGCGCGCTAGCGCACCCGCGGGTGTAGCCCTCGAGGCCTTGGAGGAGTGGATATACTCCTGCAAGGGCTTATCAGTGTTTCGCGCCTTCATGAGTTACAACACGTTTCGTCTTCAAGGAATTCGACCTTGTGGTGCAAGGAGCCCCCTAGCCCTGGCCCTAGCAAGGTCTATTAGGGGCGGTCCTTGACTTTGAGTTACGACCCTCGTCGCCCCGTTCATGGGGAGGAGGGGTGACGCAATCCATGCTTCCCTCGAACGGGCCGCGAGTCATGGATGCCTCTGTGAGCTGTTAGCGGGTAATTCAAGTGGACATCCGTGGCTCGTTTGATGGAGGTCGGCTCGTGGTCCAGAGACATGTCTCATAAGAGCACTTGTGAAGGTTTGCTAGGCAGGGCTCGACCCCGTTCGTTTGGGGTCGAGGGCTCGTTCCTCTCCCTCGGTGGGATCCCTCGACTAGCTGCCTTCATCTTGGCCTTGAATATAACATGAAGGGCACCCTCGAGTTTTGTGCTCAAGGATAGGCTCGATCGCGCGTGCCCTTGGTTATCCCTGACTCTGTTAGATCTGGGTGCCTGTCGAACCCTCGAGGGGCCAGGTCTTCGAACCCCTGATCAGTAGGGCCTCGAGGAGAGGTAACTTACCTTGGAAGCCTTTCGGCTGGCCTCGAGCGTTATTTTCGTAATCGTGGGCGACGTGGCGTGGAGTATGCGAAGTAGGCACGCCTTTTTAGGTGGAGCGGAAGAGACGTGGGCAGTTACGATGCCACGTATCGTCTGTAACGCTTGGATTCTCGCGCGTAGTGGTTATCCCAACCCGTGGGGCCCGGCCGTCAGTGGCTGCGGTGCCAATCGTATTGGATGCGTTTTTCACACGGCCGCGGTGCCAGTTGCGCTTCGCGTTACACTATAAATAAAGAGACAAGGGATAAGGATTGGCTTACCTAGCCCTTGCCTTCCGATTGCATCTGCTATTTCCAAGCGCCGCCGCTCTTTGCCTTTCATCTTTCCTCGCACAAGACTCCACTTTTTTCCGCCGCCGTTCGCCAAGGTGACCATTGTTGACCCTGCTCCGTGGAGCCCCTCCATCGCCACGGACCCCTATCTCGCCGGGCTGGTGGAGGCCAGGGTGCTGCCGGCGAACAGCAACCCGGACGAGCCGATGTGGAGTGCGCCGCCATCCAATCACCACGAGCCTTCTCCATCGGAGGGCTTCGTGGTGAGCCTGGCGAGGCTACACGAGCAGGGGTTCGGAATCCCCGCATCGATGTTCTTCCGCGGGTTGTGCCTGCAGTACGGCGTGGAGCTCCACAACTTTGCCCCCAATGTCATCTCGCAAGCGGCGGTCTTCGTCGCCGTTTGTGAGGGGTATTTGGGGATAGAGGCTCACTAGGACCTATGGGTTCACCTTTTCCGTGGTGAGCTTGATACGGCCGTAGGTGAGTCTCGGGGGTTCTACCGGGCGGTCAGCGCCGGGGGCCTTACCCTGCACGTTCGGGGGCAGCGGAGCAAGCTGTACATCCCGGCGACGATGACCTCCAACAACGCCGACTGGGACAACGGATGGTTCTACCTCCGCAATGTCGACAACAAGCTGCCGGAGTACACCAGAAAGGTGCTGCGCGAGCGGCCAGAGTCGTGGAGCTACAGTATTTCCCCCGCCGACCGTCAGGAGCTACTCCGGGTCTTCACCGATGCCTTCGCCACGCTGTCGAGGGCGGGATTGACCGCGGCGGGGGTGATTGCGAACTTCAATAAGCGGTATGTCCTGCCGCTGATGGAGAGGAGGCTGCGCCTCGACCAGCTCATGGTGGATTCGCCCTGGCAGGGCTCGAAGATGAAGGAGGGGACCCTCGTCCTCGAGTACTGCATCCATCGAGCACGTCTCCAAGCTCGATTGCAAGGAGGAGGCCCTATTTGCCATCAAGATGCGCCCCAAAATGGGGTTTTTACAATTTGTAGGTTCTGCTTTATGTTTGATTTAGATTCAATATTACTTCCTACCCTCGAGGTTATCTGATCGCTAATCTTGGATTTTTTTCTTCAGGGTTTGTCTCAAAAAGGATATCGCTCCGCTCCTCCTCTTCGCGAGGTCCATGCGGCCAATCGTCTTTCTGCCGAGAGGTAGAAGGCGCAGAAGGATGCAGCGAAGCAGAAGAAGGAGAGGAAGCACCTACACAAGGCAGCGCGCGAGAAGGAATGTCGCCGTCAGGTTAGGGAGGGGCGCTCCTTGCCTTCTACCCCCGAGAGCACCCCGGAGGAGTCTTCCTCGGAGGACCTCGTGGAGATTCCGCCACTTGCGCTGGTGGCGGCTGGAGTGACCGCGCCCCCGAGGGGGCAACGCCAGGAGACCCCGTCGTCGTCACGGGGTAGGGAGGCCTCGAGTGGCCCGGCGCCTTCGACGGCGTGTGCCGCCCCCCTGAGTACCGCGGCGGCTGCAGCAGGGGCTCGAGCTCGGAGCCCGCCGGTGCCTGGGGTGGACAAGGCGGCCATTGCCCCAGGGGCCACTAGAGCTCAAAGCTCCGCACCCGCGGGCTCGAAGCCTACGAGCGAGACCCCGTCGCCGAGGGGCCGTGGTCGTTCGGGGGCTCGGCGGCCCTCGAGCAGCAAGAAGCGCAAGCTGAGCAACCTCATCCTGGTTAGGTGAGTTGTTGTTCCTTTTTCGGGCTTAATTCATAAGTTGTTTGTCTAATTCTATTGACTTGGTTTCTGTCAGCCAACCCGGTCCGCCAAAGGTGTCGGCGCACGCCACGCCTCGTTCGGCGGCGTCGCCACCATCCGGGGCGCCCAAGGCGACGGGGATTGTCGCCCGGTATCAGGCGGCCCTCACGCGAGGGGCCGCCCGATCAAGGGGGCAGGCGGCGGCTGGAAAAGTGTTGGCGGTAGCGGGCGACGAGCGGGCCAGGGAGATGCCCTCGGCTCTCGCTGTGGAGGATGCGGCCCCTGCCGTTGCGGGGGTGACAGAGACCTCCATGCCGGTCGAGGGCACGGGGGTGGCGGAAGGTGCGGCCCGCGCTGAAGACGCGGGTCAGACCGCAGCTGGAGGCAGTGGTACAGCGGAGGTCGAGGAGGCGCCCGGGCCGGCTCCGCAATGACGACCCTCCCGGCCACCCTCGAGGGTGGTCAGGAGGATGAGGAGGAGGATGCTCCAGGATTCCACGACGGGACCTGGAGCCCTTGGGAGGAGAGGGTCGTGGGCACCCTGCCTGGCATTCCGGCCTTCGAGGCCTGGTGCAACTTTGGGCTCGGTCGTCGCGGCGTCCGTCCCGGCCTGGCCAAGGCTGCCGAGGCCGAGTGCCTCCTCTGGGAGGAACATCAGGCCTTGGGGACCACGGTCCAAGAAGCTCTGAAGCAAGTCCTCGAACTCCACCTATGTCGGGGTTTGGACGTCCACCGGGTAAGTGACTTAATCACTAATTTTGTTGCACATTTTGCGTCTCTCCCCCTTTTTTTCATTTTTATCTGTTGTGTTAATAACAGGACCTGTGGGAGATGGCCGTGCGAAAGGTCGCCGAACTTGCTGATGCGCACGTTGAGGTGCATCAGCTAAGCGAGGCCTTGAGCCACGCTGAGCGGGAACGCCTGCGCGAGAGGACTCTCGCCGTGGAGACAGCACAGGAGGTCCTATAGCAGTGGGACTCGGCGCTTCCCGTGGCTGAGGCCCAATTGAAGACCCAGGGCGAGGCTATCGACCTGCTCACCGTGGCGGTGATGGAGGGAGATGTCGCCATCACGGAGCTACTGGCCTCGGTCGAGGCCCAACAAGGAGAGATTGCAACACTCCAATAGGAGGCCAGTATTGCCCGAGAGGCCCTCGCCGAGAAGGAAAAGCTGGTAGAAGGTAAGTCTAGTATGAACTTACCCTAAATTTGGATTGGAGTTTTCGAAAACTTATCTGATTTTAGTGTTGGGCTTTCAGAGGTGCGGAAGGTGGCGGAGGAGACCTCCTCACAGGCGGAGTCGCTCCAGGTAGCCTATTCGAAGGCCCAGGAGGACCTCGAGGAGCTACGGGAAGTAGCCCTTGCCGTCTGCAAGGAGGTCGAGGGGCCAGATGCCCTCGAGTCCCAGTCAGGCAGCTCGGTGGCCAGCCGTCTAAGGGCCATGGGCGGTTGCGTTACCGAGCACCTAAAGGGGGCCTTTCTCCTCGGCGTGCAGAAGACCCTCGGGGTGATCTCGACGCACTTTGTCGTGGACCTCTAGGCGGTCAACGGTGGCTACGTGGTGGCGGATGACCTCGACGATGATGCTGCGCTGGCCGTCGTGGAGAGTGCCGATGCTGTTGCCACTGCTCTTGCTGCCACCCTCGCGCGAATCTTCGAGAGTGACCTCCTTCCCGACGCTGAAGACGAAGAGGACGCCGCCCCTAAAGACCCTGATCCATGAGTAGTTTAGGGATATTTATGTAATAAGTACTCTAGTGGTTTAAACAATTTCATGCTTTGAAACGCACATTCAAGTTTTTGTTTGAATTATGGTTGCTTTATCACGTTTGTCTTACTGAATTTGCAAAGGGCTTGTCGAGGAGAGTATCGTTCATAGAGTAACTTTAGCATAGGGTGGCGAGGGGGATGTCGTATTCTTTCGAAGGCGTAGGCGGTCCCTCGACTCGTCCGGCCCTTGGCCTTAGTCATTCTATGCCTCAAACTGCCTTTTGGCAATTACAGGAGATGGACATGATGAAAGAATTTAAAAAAAACTTTAAAATTGGGACAATTTTAGGAGGGGGTGCCCCCCGAATTAGTCCCCGAGTGAGACTTGGCTTTTTTCGATGGTAAGCCTAGTCTTACTCATTTTAAGGTCCTTTATTTTTTATTGAAATATGTACAAATGTACATGAATGCTTGAAAGCTTAAGGGTAGAAGCGACGTAGCTGTTGGATGTTCCAGGCGTTGGCGAACACTTCGCCTTTCTCGTTTGTGAGCTTGTATGTGCCTGGTTTGAGGACCTCAGCGATGATGTAGGGCCCTTCCCATGGCGGTGTGAGCTTGTGGCGTCCTCAATCGTCTTGTCGCAGCCTTAGCACTAGGTCCCCCTTGTTGAGGTCTCGTCGTCGAACCTTTTGGGCTTGATATTTTCGAAGTGACTGCTGGTACTGGGCCGAATGTAAGACCGCGATGTCTCGAGCTTCATCCGCTTGGTCGAGTGAGTCTTCACGAACTTGCTTGTTCCTTTCCTCTTGGTAGGCTCTGAGCCTTGGGGACCCATATTCCAAGTCCGTGGGGAGGATAGCCTCGGCGCCATAGACGAGAAAAAATGGGGTGAAACCCGTGGCCCTGCTTGGGGTTGTTCTAAGGCTCCAAATTACCGAGGGTAGTTCTGACACCCATTTTCCGCCGAATCTATTCAGCTTGTTGAATATTCTTGGTTTGAGGCCTTGTAGAATCATGTCGTTGGCACATTCTACTTGGCCGTTTGTCAGTGGATGTGCTACGACCAACCAATCCACGCAGATATGGTGGTCGTCACAGAATTCCAAGAATTTCTTGCCTATAAACTGGGTGCCATTGTTAGTAATTATCGAATTGGGGATCCCAAATCTGTGAATTATATATGTGAAGTATTGCACAACCTGCTTGGATCTGATGCTGATGATTGGTCGAGCCTCGATCCATTTCGAGAACTTGTCGATGGCCACCAGCAGATGTGTAAAGCCCCCGGGCGCTGCTCGTATTGGACCGACGAGGTCGAGCCCCCATACGGCGAATGGCCATGTGATAGGAACAGTTTGCAAGACGTGGGCCGGGAGGTGAGTTTTGCGTGTGTAGAATTGACACCCTTCACAGGTGCGCACGATTTCGTTTGCGTCTGCAATAGCCGTGGGCCAGTAGAAGCCTTGGCGAAACGCGTTGCCCACGAGGGTACGGGGCGCCGCGTGGTGGCTGCATACGCCAGCGTGGATGTCTCAAATGAGCTCCCTTCCCACCGGGATTGGAATGCACCGCTGCAAAATTCCGGAGGGGCTGCGCTTGTACAACTCCCTATCGATGATGTGGAATGACTTGGCCTTTCTCGCGATGCATCGAGGCTCAGTTCGATCCGAGGGTAGTTCCCCTCGGCTGATCCAGGCAATGTATTGGTTGCACCAATCGCGAGACGATGGGGCCTCGTCGATCTCCATAATTTCACCCTCGTCCATCGAGGATATCTCCTGACTTGAGGCTTCATGTTCCTCTTTCGAAGGATCCTTGTCCATGGGCTCGGTATATGGAGCTCCCGAGGGTTCGGACCTCCAGGGAACATTAGGAGCTTTGGGAATTGGCTTGAGGTCGATGCTTGGCTTTGTTAGGTCACGGGAGAATACGTTTGGGGGAACGGTGATCCACCCTGACACAATTTTTGCTAACTTATCGGCCTCCTCGTTGTATTTTTGCGCGATGTGGTTGAGCTCAAGGCCATGGAATTTTTCCTCGAGTCGGCGTACTGCGTTGCAGTATGCTTGCATCTTGTCGTCGTGGCAGCTTGCCTCCTTCATAACCTGGTTGATGACCAATTGTGAATCTCCCCGGACATCGAGGCGTTTAACACCCAATTCAATGGCTATGCGAAGGCCGTTTAGTAAGGCCTCATATTCGGCCATGTTATATGTTCTCCGAGGGGTGAGATGAAGAGCAGGCCTGTGCCCGCACCAGTTTTCATCACCGACCCGTCGAAGTACATGATCCAACATTCGGCTTGGATCTGAGGTGGGGGCATCTGTGTGTCGGTCCACTCTGCAATGAAATCGGCCAAGATTTGTGATTTAATTGCCTTGCGGGGGGCACAAGTGAGAGTTTCGCCCATCAACTCCACGGACCATTTGGCTATTCTTCCCGAGACATCCTCGTTGCGGAGTATCTCCCCCAAGGGGAAAGATGAGACCACGATGACAGGTTGAGCTTCGAAGTAGTGGCGCAATTTGCGCCGAGCTAGCACCACTACGTAGAGCAGCTTCTGGATTTGTGGATATCGCGTCTTGGTTTCGGTCAGTACCTCGCTGATGTAATATACCGGCCTTTGGACGGGCAAAGCATGCCCTTCCTCGGTTCTTTCTACGACGATGACTCCGCTGACTACTTGAGTCGTTGCGGCTACGTAGAGGTAGAGGCGCTCACCCTCCTTAGGTGGCGTTAAGACTGGCGCTTGTGCGAGAGATGCTTTTAGCCCGTCGAGGGCTTTTTGATTCTCGGGGGTCCAAGAAAAATGCTCCCTCTTTTTTAGGAGTCGGTACAGGGGTAAGCCTTTCTCGCCGAGACGCGAGATGAACCGGCTTAGGGCTGCTAAGCATCCCAATACCCTTTGTACCCCCTTTAGGTCTCGGATCGGTCCCATCTGTTCGAGGGCCGAGACTTTTTCAGGGTTGGGCTCAATGCCTCGCTGAGAGACTATGAAACTCAAGAGTACCTCGAGATACCTCGAGATACCCCAAAAACGCATTTTTCCAGATTCAGTTTTACCCCGTTGGCCCGGAGACAATCAAACGCAATGCGCAAATCATTTATCAGGTCGTCCGCCTTCCTGGATTTTACTACACTATCGTCAACGTATGCTTCTACGGTTTGCCCGATATGATCTCCGAAAACACGAAGCATACATCGCTGGTATGTAGCTCCGGCATTTCGAAGGCCAAACGGCATCGTGACATAGAAGAAAATACCAAAAGGCGTGATAAAGGAGGTTGCCAGTTGGTCAGAAACTTTCATCTTAATTTGGTGGAAACCAGAATAAGCATCAAGGAAACATAATAGCTCGCATCCTGCGGTTGAATCTACGATCTGATCGATACGTGATAAAGGAAAAGGGACTTTTGGACATGCTTTATTTAAACCGATGTAATCTATGCACATCCTCCACTTCCCATTATTTTTCTTAACTAAAATAGGATTGGTGAGCCAGTTAGGGTGAAATACCTCCTTGATGAATCCGGCCTCGAGGAGCTTGCGCAGCTCCTCACCAATGGCCCTGCGCTTGTGCTCGTCGAAGCGTCGCAGGCGTTGAACCACCGGTTTGGAATGGGGCAGGATGTCAAGGGAGTGCTCGACGACCTCCCTCGGTATGCCTGGCATATCCGAGGGGTCCACGCGAAGATGTCGGCGTGGAGAAAGTTGACGAGCACCACCTCCTATTTGCTGTCGAGGGTCGAGCTGATCCGCACCGTCTTGTCGCTGGGGACACCTGGGTCGAGGGGCACAGCTTTGGTGTGCTCTGCTGGCTCGAAACTGCCTGCCTGTTTCGAAGTGGAGGGGATGGTTTCGTTCGCCATCTTCTCCAGGTCTGCGATGAGAGCCTCGTCCTCGGCAAGCGCCTCGGCGCTCTCGACGCATTCAACGTCGCATATGTAGGCATGTTCGAACGATGGGGCCACGGTGATGACGCCATTTGGTCCCGGCATCTTCAACTTGAGGTAGGTATAGTTTGGGATTGCCATAAACATGGCATAGCATGGGCGATCGAGGATGGCGTGGTACGCATCTCGAAATCCCACCACTTTGAAGGTCAGGGTCTCCCTGTGGAAGTTGTCAGGGGTACCGAAGCAAACTGGCAGATCGATCTGCCCGAGGGGCTGAACTCGCTTTCCCGGCGCAATGCCATGGAACGACGCCTTGCTAGGGTGCAGCGTGTCCCTCTCGATGCCCATGAGCTCCAAGGATGAAGCGTACATGATATTGAGGCTGTTGCCTCCATCCATGAGTACCTTGGAGAACCGGGTATTGCCGATGATAGGATCAACGACAAGCGGGTATTGCCCCGGGTTCGGGATGTAGTTGGGGTGGTCCTCTCGACTGAAGGAGATGGTCTCCTCTGACCAGTTGAGGTACGACGGCCCCGCCTTGTGTATGGAGAATACCTCTCGGCGCTCGTGCTTGCGCTGCCGAGGGATCATGTTCGCGGTTGGCCCACCGAAAATGAAGAAGTCATTCTCCATCTCCGGGAAGCCTTGGCCACTCCTGTCGCCCGTGTCTCTTTTTCCCCCTTCGTCCTTTGAAGCGGCAGGGTTGAAGTATTTCTTTAGCATCCCGCACTGCTCGAGGGTGTGGGTTACAATGCCCTTGTGATAAGGGCAAGGTTTCTTGAGCATGTCATCGAAGATGCCGCCTCCTCGTGGGGGGCCTTGACGAGCTTTGGGCGCAGCAGGATCGACTGCGAGTATTTCATCAGGATCCTCGGTCCGCTCTTGTCGGTGCGAGGCTTTTTGGGGCTTCTTCCCCTTATTGCCTTGCCTTTGTTTCTTGGCGGATCCTTTGGACTTGCTGCCCTCCGCGGGCGTTTCCTTCGTCCGCTTCCCCCTTCCACTATCAAAGATGGCTCCAACCGCCTCCTCGCCGGAGGCAAAATTGGTGGCGACATTGAACAGTTCGTTTACACTAGTAGGAGGACTGCGTCCTAGCTCGCGCACCAAGTCCCGGCAGGTTGTGCCCTCGAGGAAAGCGTGGATGACTTCGGAGTCACCCACACTCGGGAGCTCGGTGCAACGCTTGGAAAAGCGGCGGATGAAATCACGAAGGGACTCGTTGGATGTTTGGCGACACCCTCGAAGGTCCCATGAGTTTCCAGGGCGTAGGTAGGTGCCCCGAAAGATACCCACGAACGTCTTCACGAGGTCGTTCCAGTCGTGAATCTGGTTCGCGGGTAGGTGCTCTAGCCATGTCCACGTAGAATCCGCCAAATGAAGCGGCAAGTTGCGGATGATCATGGCGTCGTCGGTTGCGCCGCCCAATAAACAGGCGAGGCAATAGTCGTTGAGCCACACCCTCGTGTCCTTCTCCCCCGAGTACTTGGTGATGGTCGTGGGCTGCCTGAATGGTGCGGGAATCGGGGCCACACGAATCTCCCGGCCAAATACCCGGGTTCCCGGGGGCTCTGGCGTTGGGCTCTTGTCTTCGTCGCTGTCGTAGCGGCCTCCACGGCGGGGGTGGAAACCGCGAGATGTGCCATCCTGCCTCTTTCTGTTGAGGGTGTTGCGAGCATCGTCGTCGCTGCCATCACCACGTGTGTCAAGGATTCGCTCCTTGAGAGGCTTCCTCCCGATGCGTTCGTGCACCGAAGGTGCCTTTCCCTTAATCGAGGGTGGGGTGGCATTGGATTGTCAATTTGCGGGGTTTGTGCCGATGCCTCGTGCTCCCGCGTTGCTCCACCGGTTTTTGGGCCGGCGGAACTGCGGATGCGAGAGGCTGAGCTTTCGGCTTGCTGCACAGCCGCTTGCTCGATTAGGAGCTGCGCCTCTTGGCGTAGGTTTCGGCCTTCGGGCGTTGATGGCTCGGGTATGGCTCGGATCAGAGTTGTCGCAGCGATAAGCTTTTGGCTTGCCCTAGCTAACACGAGTGGGTCATCCACATCGTCATCAGCCTCGATGCGGGCTCGTGCTATGTGCCTGGCTTCCCTGGCACGCACGCCGCGAATAGGATGATTGTCCTCAAGCGTTGCCCGGAGCTCTCGGACTTGTCGGCGTTCGGCGTTTTTCTTCAAGCTTGGCTTCAAGTTTGCGGACTTGGGCCAGTTGTGCTTGTGCAAGTGCAACGTTGTTATGCGCCTATTCGTGATCCCTGATGTGCGTTGGCTCTCCTGCCCCGTCATCTCCGCCATCCTTTCCCGGAAGGACAACGAAGCATTCCCTGGCGGGATCGTAATCCCCCTCGCTAGGGTCATCGGAGCAGGTTAGGCAATAATCTGCCACATCCTGGAATGATAAGAAGGCCTCTCGATCGCGAAGCCCTGAGTAATCCCATTCGGGGATCATCCGGCTGCTCTCGGATGCCTCGCTGCCAGAGTCAGGGTAATCGTCGTCTAGTGACGTTGCTATGAGGTTGCAAATTGAGATCAGGTGGTGCCCCGGCAAATCCTCATATGCTGTCATGTCCGTGTCAACTGATGAAGAGTGTGTCATGGTTGTGGTGCGTGTCTCATCGGGGTTTCGCCACGGGTAGACTGTGCTATCCCCGGCTGGGTGTGCCGCGGTGGCAGTGTTTTTTTTGCCCTTGTCGTGCCGGGCTCAACCCGTTCGGGGGAGCCGGCGCGGGCCGTTCCGCGTTGCTCCGCGCGCGTTCGCTGCGCGCGTTGACGTGAATGCCTTTTGTGTCGTGGTGATGGTGATGGGAGTGGTGGTGGCATGCTCATGCTGGCGTTCCTCGTCAGGAGCTGCATGTTGTAGCCATCGCCAGTCGCCCTGAAGTCAAGACTCCCGAACCGGATTTCGAATCCGGCAGGGAGTTGATCCGATGCTGACATCAAAAAAAGGTTGTCGCGTACGACTCGGGTTGCCATCGAGGGAGATGGTGGATGAAACAATCGATCACAGCGTGACCCCCAACCTGGCGTGCCACTGTCGGTGTATCGAAATCGTGGTCCCGACAGCAACCAGAAATGCGATGTGTTCCCTCCCTTGATGGTTGATGCAGAAGATAACGCAAGACACGAGTTTATCATGGTTCCGGTCTGAAGACCGTACATCCAGGAAGGTGGTACGTGCGATGTATTATTCTGCACCGGACTGCAATTAGTAGGGGGTACAAGCAGATTGGGATGAGAGGCTAGACCTCCGAGTCCCAGATGATTGAGGCGGAGTGCCAATATCGTGGTTTTTCTGAGTGTGTGAGAATTCTTGATCTCTTCGTCTGTGTCTTTCTCGATCACCCCCTCCTTTTATAGGCCAAGGAGGAGGGGTTACAGGAGTGTGTTGCTGCACAAGTATAGTTGCCGCACAGTAGTAGGAGTGGCGCTGAGCGTGCTTCTTTGTCCTTGTTTGCTGTCGCGCGACATTGCGATCCCTGTAGTCGATTCTCGTACTGGTGATGACGCCAAGGAGTGGTTTTGAGGATCTGAGGCGTCCTTTGTGCGATAATGGCTCGCCCGTACACCATCTCGAGGGTCTCCCATGCCTGCGCACAGCTCATTCTGTGGGAAATCGCTGTGGGAGTCGGTAGCACAGGGAGTTGGAGTGACCCGGCCCTGTTCGCACAGTGGCGACATGTGCGCACAGCGCCGGGGTTGGTTGCATAGCGCTCGGAATGGCCCGCCATACCTCAGCCGTCCTGTCTTCTTCTCCTGCTGTGTGCTCGAGGGTATCTCGGAGGTCTTCGAGTCGTCGGAGTTGGCAGCACAGGAGCTCGGAGTGACGGGCTATGTTCGCACAGCGCCGGCGTACCCGCACAGAGCCTCGGTTGGCAGCATAGTGACGGGAGTTGGCGGATGTGACGGGAGGGGTCGTGGCTGTCAGGGCGGTATGGCGAGAGATCTTCCTTTTGACTTTGGACGCAAGGTGGTAGTGGGCGCCATTAATTGTCCGTTGGAGCGAGGGTCTCGACCGAGGCGGAGCTCTCCCCATTCCGTGGGTTGCTCGAGGCTCGATCCTCAGGCCTCGATCGAAGCGGAGTTCTCCGATTTGCTCGAGGGGTCGTTTCCCTCGAGCGAAGCGGAGATTATGGTTTGCGTCGAGGCATGCCACGGGGCGCCTTGACTGGGCCTTCGTTTGTTGCTGGGTCGTGGGCCATAACTTCCGTTTCTCTTTTTCTGGTTAATCGCATGAGATTAAAGTTTACTGAGGGCGGTTATCCCATAAGTTTGGGTACCACTAATGATCGCCCCCCAACACATATGATTTTGTTTAATTAAAATCAATCAAGCATATAATTGTGTTGTTTTATAATCCAAATTTGTTCGATGTTGTATCTTGTCAACCCTAGCTCCGTTTTTAGTTGTTATTGCGCTTGCGTGACCATAGAATCGAGCCCTGTCCTTTAGTATGTTCTTTTAAAGATTTTCGTTTGATTGGTGTACTGTTCTTAGTTGTGCTTGTATGCTTGGTTGTATAGTTGAATGCTTGTATGCTTGTGCTTGATTATTGCTACGAGAAGAAGGAACACAGTTCGAGTGACTTGATGATTAAAAGAGCAAGAGTTGAAGACTTTGAGTAGTGTTATTTCTGTTGCAAAAAAGGCAAGTGTCCCTAACCATCTTCTACCAGATTGCTCAAAAAAACCATCTTCTACCAATGCTTTAATTACACTATCATGTTGATTTAATTGGAACATGGAGTGACCACCTAGGAAAAAAGTACAATATAAGATATATGGGCTCTGATCTTGGCTGAATAATTAGAGACTCTTGTTTGTGCATATCTTACCAAAAGGGCAAGAGGGGAAGACTTCGATGAGGTATAACCCGGTCCTCTTGAGCTGTGGGCTTAGCTAAGAGACAGACTCGTTAGGGAGGGTTATGCTTTGCTTGGATATTGAAAACTTAGCGAACTGCACTTATTAGGGAATCTTTGTAGAGTTAACGTAGCGTCCCTATGCAGTCACAGCTCGATAGTGTGATACGTGCCTGATCCGCACATCATGGTTGGGTTGAAAGTTCTTTTGAACTTTTACGTGACTTATGGTGAAAGTGTATAACCTCTACAGAGTGTAAAACTGATATTATTAGCCGTGCTCATGGTCAAGACGGCCTCAACCCTCACATGATTAATTTACTTAAAGTTGATAATTAATTTGCTCTCTAGTTATTTCTTGTGGCCTTACTGAGTACCAACCATAAGTGTACTCACCCTTGCTAATCGTTGCTTAGAAGGAAAATGTGTGTGAAGTTGATGAAGATGGTGCTGAATTCTAGGCGTATGCAACCCCGAGTCGTCTGCATGTGAAGTTTGACCCTTCGTTTCTAGGATACGATGTATACTCTGATAGACTGTAAGGAACGTAACGGAAACATAGTTAATTTTAGATGACTTTGTGCTGGCTTTCGCAAAGGTCTCGCGCCCAACCAACGTAACGGAAACATAGTTAATTTTAGTGTTAGGAAAGCGACGAAAGTTCAATACGCCTGCATGCCTTGGCACTACACGTTTTGGATGCCAAATGCAACGAAGATGGGTGAGTGGAAACGCCAATTATGATAACGGAACACAAAAATACTTTTTGGGTGACTTCATGCCGGCTTTTGCACGGAGTTCACGCTCAACCAATGTAACAGAAACGCAGTTAATTTTAGTGTTAAGAAAGCAACAAAAGTTCAATATGCCAGCATGTCTTGGCACTATGCGTTTTTATGCACGGGAAAAAGATATGACTTGTTCGAAATGGAAGGACGGGAGAATATCAAATTTGAAGTCTTTGGGGAGATACAGTGTATCGGCACATAGCCAGGTTGGCAATGAAGATGGGTGAGTGGAAACGTCAATTACGATAACAGAAAACACAAGATCCTTTTTGGATGAATTTATGGTGGCTTTTGCACGGAGCTCGCGTTCAACCAATGTAACAGAGACATAGTTAACTTTAGTGTTAGGAAAGCGACAAAACTTCAATACGCCAGCATGTCTTGGCACTATGCGTTTTGGATGTGCGGGAAAAGATCTGGATTCTTTGAAATGGAGGGGGTGAGAGAATATCAAATTTGAATGCCTTTGGGGCGATACATTGTACCGGGACATAGTCAGGTTGGAAATGAAGATGGGTGAGTGGAAACGCCAATTATGATAACGGAAGACAGAAGATCCTTTTTGGATGAATTTATGGTGGCTTTTGCACGGAGCTCGCGTTCAACCAATGTAACGGAGACATAGATAACTTTAGTATTAGGAAAGCGACAAAAGTTCAATACGCCAGCATGTCTTGGCACTATCCGTTTTGGATGCGCGGGAAAAGATCTCGATTCTTTGAAATGAAGGGGGCGAGAGAATATCAAATTTGAATGCCTTCGGGGCGATACATTGTACCGGGACATAGCCAGGTTGGAAATGAAGATGGGTGAGTGGAAACGCCAATTATGATAATGGAAGACAAATGATCCGTTTTAGATATTGGAGCAATCTTTATTCCGGGTTTTGCATGGGGCATGCACTCACCCCAACTGCAATGGAAGAATACAAAGTTTTAATGTTAGGAAATCGACAAAAGTTTAATAAAGTTTAATATATGAGCATGCCTGGGTACTATGTGTTTTGGGATGCATAGGGAAGATCTGGCTTGTTTGAAATGGTGAGGCGGGAGAATATCAAATTATTAAGGGTAACCTTCACTTTGTGTTCTTGTTTTGGTGCTTTTCGATGGCAGGAGATGATGCACCGAAGGCTCCCGCAGATTTCAGTGAATGTGTTAGTCGAGAAGAGCTAGAAGCTTCTCGTGACAAGATGGAAGAAACAATCAACAAGGCTATCACTGACGCGCTCATCGCTATGAAGCTTGGCACCATGTTAGAGAGGGTGGACCGACGGGTGTCCGAGCTTGCCGACAGAGTTGCTGTAGTGGAGGCACGTCCACAGCCACAACCACAGCCACAACAACCACCACCTCCACGTTTTCCAGATGACGCGGTGTTTGATGACAATGGTAATTATAATGAAGCAGCTACCAGAAACACACGACTACAACGTCGTCTTCGCCATAACAGAGTAGGTATGGGTGGCGCTCACCAAGGTAATAACAATCGTGATGACCCTTATGCTAAGATTAAGTTTACCATTCCATATTTTTCGGGTCATTATGATGCTGAGGGTTACCTTGATTGGGAGATGACAGTAGAACAAAAATTTTCTGCCCACTTTGTACCAGAAGAACATCAAGTTAGACAAGCCACTAGTGAGTTTAAGGACTTTGCTATTATTTGGTGGACTAGTCTAGTTGGCGATGGTAGAGCACCTACGTCTTGGAATGAGCTTAAGGTGGCTATGCGTGATCGTTTTGTTCCTCCTTCATATCATAGAGATTTGCGTAAGAAATTGCAGCGTTTAGAACAAGGAGAAACTTCTATGCAGGATTACTATGGTTCTTTGCAAAAAGGCATAATGCGTTGTGGTATTGTAGAAGGGCCTGAGGATTCTATCTATCATTTTTATTCAGACTTGAGGCGTTATATTCAGGACATAGTTGATTATAAAGACTTTAACACTATCGACCAGTTGTTTCGATATGCCATGCTTGCAGAAAAGGAGATTCAGGGGCGTGAACAGTAGGGCAAGAACAAAGTAGGAAGCACCTCCTACACGCCACGTACAACGCCATCTTCGGGGCTGACCAAGCCAACTTCTTTTCGAGCACTCCCACCAGTGAGCAAGCGATCCACACCTTCAACAGCTGCTGCACCATCACCGCCACCACCATCTTCTGCACGTTATTCGGATTCAGGTAAAAATTCTTTGCAGGAGGGCAGCAGGAAGTACCACCTCGACACCACGCACTTCCAACATTCAGTGCCACCATTGCCATGGGCTTGGCCACATGCAGAAGGATTGCCCTAGTCAGCAGGCATACATTGCTACAGAAGATGGATACATAAGCACCTCCGACGTTGAAGATGATGAGGCAAATGATATTGATGAGGATCGTGGCGTTGCATTTGGTAGTGAGGACATGACGGCCTTTAGAAACATCATTGTGCAGCGAGTACTCAGCGCACAAGTACAACAACCTGAGGAGATCCAATGCCATAACTTGTTCCAAATTTTTTTCGTCATCAACAACCATCGCGCACGTGTCATCATTGATGGAGGTAGTTGCAATAATTTGGTGAGTTCTGATTTTGTCAAGAAGCTTGGATTGGCCACACGCCCTCATCCCCATCCATATGATATTGTGATGCGGGGAAAGCTAAGGTAACACAAACATGTAGAGTTTCTTTTTCCATTGGTACCTATACTGATTCCGTTGACTATGATGTCGTACCTATGGATGCTTGTTCTCTTTTATTGGGACATCCTTGGGAATTTGATAATGATGCTATACACCATGGAAAAATTAATAAATACACTTTCACACATAAATGACCAAAAATTACTTTGCTACCTATGACACCTGCTGAAATTGTACAAGCTGATAAAGACCGAGCTGCTAGTTTGCATGATAAGGAATCTATTTATTTACCCACCTAAAAAGGATAAGTCTGCACCAACTTCTGAGGTCGAGGGAATTAAATTACAGGGGGGAGTTATGCTCGCAATGAAATCCGAACTTGCTGAACTTTATGATGATGATATGTGCTATGGTGCTATGCTTTGGTATGCAAACGAGATTTGTTTTCGCTTGATGATATTGCTAGCACTTTGCCTCCTGTTGTCACTAACGTTTTGCAAGAGTATATGAGGATGTTTTTCTAGTTGAGTTACCACCGGGCCTTCCACCTTTGAGAGGGATAAAGCATCAAATTGATTTGATTCCCGGAGCCACATTGCCGAACCATGCTGCTTATCGCACCAACCCCGAGGAGAATAAGGAGATTCAGCGACAAGTCCAAGAACTGTTGGACCGTGGGTATGTCCATGAAAGCCTTAGTCCTTGTGTTATTCCTGTGCTTTTGGTTCCCAAGAAAGATGGTACTTGGCGCATGTGTGTTGATTGTCGAGCTATCAATAATATTACCATTCGATATCGTCACCCTATTCCTAGGCTAGATGACATGCTTGATGAGTTGTGTGGTGCTATAATTTTCACAAACATAGACTTGCATAGTGGTTACCACCAAATCAGAATGAAACTTGGAGATGAACGAAAAACAACTTTTAAAACCAAATTTGGGTTATATGAGTGGTTAGTTATGCCTTTTGGTTTAACCAATGCACCTAGTACTTTAATGCTATTGACGAATGAGGTTTTGCAGGCTTTTATTGGGCGATTTGTGGTGGTTTACTTTGATGATATATTAATTTTCAGCAAGTCTTTGGATGAACATATGGAACACTTACGTGCTATTTTTTATTCGTTGAGAGATGCATGTTTGTTTGCTAATCTTGATAAGTGCATCTTTTACACCGATAGAGTTTCTTTCCTTGGCTATGTTGTTACTCCACATGGAATTGAGGTGGATGCGATGAAAATTGAGGCCATTGAGAGCTGGCCGTTGCCCCCAAACCATCACACAGGTACGGAGGTTTCTTGGTCTTACAGGTTTCTATCGCAGCTTCATCAAAGATTTCAGCACCATTGCTGCACCGTTGCACGAGTTGACGAAGAAAGGTGTGGTGTTTTATTGGGGAAAATGTAACACCCTAATTTTCATCACAGTAACTTATTAGAATTTTCTAGGATTCATTTACGTGTCAAATAAAATTTTTATGATTAATTGGAATTTATTCTAGGCTCAAAAATATTTAATATCATGTAAATAAATTTTAGTAAAATAAGTGACTGTTGCATTACATGCTGGTGCACTTTTATTTTTGTGCTAGTCTTTGGTTTGAATTTAAATTTCATTTAAATTCAAACTGAAAGTCTCTAGTTTTGTTTGTTTTTGCTAAAGTTCAGTTTCGCCCCCTCAACTCTCGGTCCAGCCCGTTTCCGGTCCTCGATCATTTCGTTGGTCGCTTAACCTCAACTTGGGCCGAATCCTTTTTCCTCCGGCCCAGCTCCATCCCCGCAGCCCACTCGCCCCTTCCCTCTCCACTCCCGCCGACAGGAGGACTCCACCTGTCGGGGTCATCCCCTTCCTCCTGACCGAATCCGAGCCGAGCTCGGGAATCCCTCCGTCGCGCCGGATTTCCTTCCTTCGATCCCCGTACGCCCCGTGGTCTTCTCGTGCGCCTTCCACGGAGCATCCTTGCCCTCCCTTCCTAAGCCGGGTGTCCTTCTCCTTTAGAAAGTGGCCGGTCATATGGAAGGAGATCGCCGCCGGTGCCCGAGCTGATTTCCGTGCGCCATACATCTTGGCAAGTCCCAGGGACTATAAAACCAAGCCCCTCGCACCCCCTAATCCCTCGCCAAGCCATCCAATCGAGCTCCTGAAGCTCCAGTGCCTCCCACGCCTCGCATCGCCGCCTTTGGTCTGCGCTCGTCGATCTTCGCCGCCACTGCCCAACTCTCAACGAGATAAAGCCCAGGAGCTTCGCAAGGAGGTAAAGAACCTAGTAGAGTTGATCCCGTGCACATTTTTGCCTTGAATCGCGACTAATCCCACGCCGTGCTTGCACAGAACCGACGGACCCGCACCTCTGCGTCGTCCGTGCACCTCGCTGCCCGATCATTGTCAACATCACCCTAGGTGAGCTTGGCATTCCCTCCTGATGCTTCTGGTGCCAGTCGCGTCGCGAATGGTGGCTTGTAGGCCGAGTTTCGTGCAGCTCCGGTGAAGTTCCGCCATCGGTCGGGCGGCGCCGCCGTGCTGCGAATTTTCCCCCGGCGCAGCAGTGTTCTAGCGAGCCCCAGCCCTTAGATTTAGATCCTACGGTTCAGATTTAACCCGACCAAACCCCGTACCGGTCAGCCGTGGCAAAATTGTTAAAGAGCCCCTACACTTTTGTTGAATCAACCCACAGTCCATCGTAGTTATAAAAATAATTACAGATCGGTCCTTTTTATTCGTTTTAGCCCCTGAACTTTTTGGTAATAGTGCGCCTAGTCCTGGTAGGGAAGTTTTACGCGCTAGCCCTTGAAGAATTAAGCGTAATAATGTTTTAGTCCTCGGTTTCTTCACAAATAGGTCCCTGAAACTTGTTTTAGCCATATCTTTCACGTTTTAGATCCGATTTTAGTGATTCTTTCGCTCATGTGATCCTTGTACCATGTAGATTAATTTTATAGCCTTGTTTAGTTCTGTTGCTACTGTTTGGTGTACTGTTTCTTATTTTTTTGTTTCGCTCTCTTGTATGTGCTTCTGTGGTGCGTTTAGAAGCCAAGCCGTTCGAGGGATTCGAAGAGCAGTTCGAGGACGACTCTGAGCAGCAAGGCTTTGGAGGATGTCACACCCGGATTTACACAGAAACCCGAATGCTTCTATATGTGTGCCCAGGAAGTCCACAGAACATATATAAATAACAAATATGATAAACAGAGTACATATGCTCGAATAAAATGGTTTTACATCAGAGTTCGACTCAAATAACTAAACAAATCAGCGGAAGACTCTTTATTAACTCTCTCTAAACGAAGACGAAGACGAAGCCGATAGCCATAATCCACAGGGACACCGACTGGTTGAGCACAGCTAGTAGAATGGTAGATCTTCAGGAAATTCAATAGCAGCAATACCATCTAATCCATCTGTTACCCATCCGGGATTTTGTTGAATGGCAAGTGTAAGTAAATGTCTTACTTAGCAAATACAACACAGGTAATGAAGGCTTAAAAGAAAGGCTTGACACGGCTGTACTACATTAGCAATTTTAGTTGATTCATTTTAACATAAACCAAGATTACTACAAATAAGTGAATCCCGGTTGCAATTCCCACTTAATGAATTAGAGGTGAACATTAAACAATAATAAACATCAACTTCTAATCAAAAATGATCCAGGCCGCTCTTGACCCTAAGCAAGGCTATCATGATAGATTATACACTCTGCAGAGGTTTCGCCCTTTTCCCACCAGTCGCGTAAAAGTTCAAAGGAACTTTGCACCCAACCACGCACATCAACACTTCCGAGGTGTGACTGCATAGGGACGCTACGAGGCTTTTCACAAGACACCCTAACAAAACAGTAGCCATTATGGTACAACCTAGGCAGCATGATCCAAGGCACCGAGATTGACTGACGCCCATGTCGCAACACGAGGGGGTCAATGGCGTCCAAGCGCGGTAATAAACATCAACAAAAAAATAAATAGCGCAACGTGTGGAACCCCCGCCATACGGAAGCTCCCAACACGGGACTGTGCCTCACGGGGACATAGCCAATGGATACTCCGTCCTCGGTGGATCAAACCATACTCTCACCCATGCTTCCCATAACGCCGTCGGCCCGTCGGTAACTACTGTCAAGCTAGAGCCGTACATGCTACTCGTCCAAGACCAGAGCCATTATAGTTCCAGCGGTGGCGACAGGTTCCTGGGTTGCCACTTTAAGAACCAGTCCTTACGGAGAGACACTAGGGCCAAGCATGAGGCATACGCCCTAGCTCCCTGTTCCATGTTGCTAAAAAGCAAGTTTTACCATTAACATTGAAGTGAACCATTAAGTCAAGATTAACAGTTTAACATTGGTGACAGTAGCTGCGCTTAGCAAAGGTCTACCCAAATGCAATAACCCAGGGTAATCAAGGTATAGGATAAACAAAGCTAGGTACAACCTTAATAGGAACAATTTAGACACATGCATATGCAGTAAGTAATGTAAAGGTATGTTTTGGTAGCAAGGATTGTCCGTGCTGTACTTGCCTTCGTCCAACTGTTGCTGCTGCTCCTGCTGCTGCTGTTGTTGGTCTTGCTCCTCGTAACCCTCGAACTCAAACGTGTACGGCTCACCGACTGGACTCAAACATCAACACACAAGCATCCATACAAGCTAGTACATGTAAACAATATTAATCTATTAGAACAGTACACCAAACAATAAAAACAGAACAAAAGAAGGCTTAGAAACTAATCTACGCTTCGCTACGAACACGTGAGCGCGAAAATCACTCAAATCGGAGCTAAAACGGAGAAGTTATGGCTTTTCTAAGGTTTAGGGGCTTGCTGCCAAAGTTTTAAAAGTTCCAGGGGCTTATTTGCAAAAACTCAGGGGCTAAAACATAATTTTATATAGAAACAGGAGGGTTTATTTGCAATTTAACCAAAACAGGACCCTGGGAGCTATTTTTAAATAAGACAGGGGGTTTTCTGTAAAAATCAGGACTTAATTGTAATTATTTTTGAATAGATTTGGACTGCGGGTTAATTTTGAAAAAGCGGGGGGGGGGGGTTCTTTTGCAAAAGGCCAGGGTTGACCGGTATAAGCTGGTTTGACTCGGCTCGCTGACTCGATCCGTGCCGTAGAATCGAGTTTGGACGGTGGAGATTAGATCCAGGGGGGGTGTCGCCGGCGGGGAAGAGCTGCGGCGGCGCTCGGTCGGAAACGGCGGCGCATCGCCGGAGAAGGGTGAAACTCGGGCTACTAGGCACGGTTCGGGGCGCGGTCTGGCGCTACAGGACCGGGGCGACACGATGAGTCCACCAGGATAGGTCTCGTCGGCGGCGGAGCAGCGGAGGCGGCGCGCGACGATCTATGGCGGCGGCGGTGCTCGGGTGACGACGGCGGGGAAGCAACAGAGGGAGGGAGAGAGCAGGGAGTGGCTCGGGAGCACGAGTACCTGCTGGGGAAGCTCCTTGGGCGGTTAATTCGGCCGGAACGGCAGCAGGACGGCGGATCGACGGCGGGGCGGCGACTTCAGGCGGCGGCGGCGCTGGTAAGCTTGGAGCGGCGGCTTGGGTGCGGGTTTGTTGGGGGAAAAGGCGGCGGGGCTTCGGCCTTTATGGAGCGCGGACGAGGGGAGTCCTGGTGTCCTCTGCGACGTGCCGTGGCCGGTCGGGACTCCGGCGCCGTGTCCGAGAGGGAGTCGGGCGAGAGGAAGGGGATGGGTCTGACCCGTGGGTCGGCGCGGTCAGCGGTAGAGGGGGGGGGGAGCGATGCGTTGCGGCGGGCCAGCTGGCTGGGCTGCGCGACAGGCGGCTGCTGGGCTGTGAGGTGGGCCGCGAGCGAGGGGAGGCGGGCGCTGCGTTGGGCCAGAAGCGGGGAGCGTGGGCTGCTGCGGGAGCGGTAGGGCTAGCAGGCCGGCGCGGGCTAAGCAGGCCGTCGGGCCGGGCCGTAAGCGGGAGCGCTGGAGCTGGGCTGCTGCTGGGAAAAGAGAAGTAGGAGGGCCAAAATCGGACGGGGAAAAGAGTTTAGGGGGAAAAAGTGAACTCGGGCCACAGAAACTTTTCTAGAGCTCCAAACTAAGCGATTCAAATTCGAATTTAAACAGAATTTAAATTCCAATTGAACCACACACAAACAAAACTCAATGCAAACAGCATGAATGCAACAAAAATGTTTCTAACCTTATATTTAATTTTATTTATCATAAATAATTTATTTTCCTTAGGCAAATATGAGCATAAAATTAAATAAAAACAATTTAATTACTAAATTTTAAAAATAGGCATTTTTAGGGTGTTACAGAGGAGGCAAGTGTATTTTTTATCATATCTTTGCGGCCCTATTATTCACCAAATAAATGATACACTTTACTTTTCCGCAATGTATTAATTTGATGGGTCCTATGTTAAGGAGTTCCTAGTCTTTTACCCTTGTCCTTGTTGCACCTGGGAGTTTTGCTTATGTTGGGTAGAATATTGCTTAGTTGCTGAACTTGGGCATGGTAAACTTTGGGTTCAATTATTAAACTGGATTTACTTCATGTTCATATACTGTTAACTCAAGATCATATGCTAAATTGAACATGGAGTGACCACCCAGGAAAACATTACAACCATAAGATCAACGGGCTCTGATCTTGGCTGACTAATTAGAAACTCTAATATGTGCATGTCTTACTGGAAGGGCAAGTGGGGGAGACTTCGATGAGGTATAGCCCGGTCCTCTTGAGCTATGGGCTTAGCTAAGAGACAGATCTAATTAGGGATGGTTATGCTTTGCTTGGATTTTGAAACCTCTACAGAGTGTAAAACTGTTATAACAGCCGTGCTCACGGTCAGGAGCAGCCTGGACCCTCGCATGATTAATTATTCAAATATGATATCAAATTGTTGTTCCTTACTTTCTGAACATGTTATTGTATAATGTTTAATGTGGGATGGTATAAACTTGTACTTGTTAATTAATGATTTAAAATGTTGACCCACTAAAAGCTCAACACAGTCAAACCATGTCAGCTTTATCCTTGTTTAGCCTTGCATGTCATCTATTTACTCTACGCTTGCTGAGTACCAACCATAAGTGTACTCATCCTTGCTTTACGCAACGCTGTTCAGACCAAGGTGAATTGGAAGAGTTTCTAGAAGATTTCCAGGAGTACTAGGCGTATGTGTTCACCAGTCAACTGCATGTGGAGTTGATGGATTATCCGCTGCTAGCTACTCGCTTTACCTTTTTGTTAAAGACTTATGTCTTGTAGTGTAATAATGATACAGTAACTCTTTTATTCGTTTATGCACTGTCTTATTATATTTCACTTATGATGTCTATCGTATGTGTGAAATTTTGATCCTGGCACACATATGAAATGCATCTGGTTTTTCTCCCCAAAACCGGGTGTGACAGAAGTGGTATCAGAGCCGTGTTGACTGTAGGACACAAGCCTAGATAGAAAATGGTCGTATATAAGGTCTACTGCTCTATTATTCATGCTTCTATACTTTATACCTCTCTAATTTTGTTTTACCCCATCTTGGTCCTTAACGCTTTTTATTCTTATCTTGGTTATCCTATCTTTGCTATAAGTGATTATTTAGACTTGTTCTGATTCCAATCATCTTCTATCTTAGTAAATGGCACGTACCAAGAGGACTCAACGCAAGAACGCTACTCCCACTGAAGAGCTCATGGAGGATGAGGAAATGCAGCAGGAGCAGCCAGAACCTCAGGAGATGCAGCAGCAGACCGCACCTGAAGAAGAGATGCAAGTGGAAGTCAACCCAGAAGTTGAAGCTGCTGATGGAGGAGCACCTGAGAAGAGGAGCATAGAAGAGTACCAAGATGATGGAGGCACCGCCCGCTTGCCTATCTTGCTCAGGCTTGTGATGAGCTAGTTGGGGTATACCCGGAGGCCGGAGTATCGCTGTGTGGAGCACAAGAGCACCTGGTACCCATCCTACTGGACAGTGTCTGTGCACATTAGGGTGGATGATCCTGCAACGGGATTGAAGAGGGTGGTTGCTATTTCCAATGATGATACTCCACGGTGCAGTCCACAAGCAGGAATCACTGAAGCAGCTAGGCGCGCTCTATATGCACTTTACGAGAAGCACAAGGAAGAAGTGGATAAGCTGCACTACAGGGTCATTCCACGCCGTGCTAGTGCAACACCTCAGACCGTCCTCTTACCCGTCCAAGAAGATATGGAGAAGGAAGTGCTGACCAACCTCGTTGCTGCTCTCAACACGGACTTGGACGCCGTACAAAGTGAGTTGTGCTGGATTAGGTACTCGTTGCTTCAGATGAGGAGGGAAAGAGATATCCTGGCAGCCCAGCTGAATAGAGACCCATTGCCCAAGCCATGGCGAGAAGATCATAATGAAGAAGTGATGCGGGCAGAGTCACCGGAGCGAAATATACTGGATTATGGAGAAGCTGGTGCAGTGACACAAGTGCTCTAGGAGTTAGGCAGTCAACCCTCTTTTGTAATCGTTTAGTTTGAGTCGTCGTTGAGGTCGGTGTGTTAGTTTTGTTAGGGTGTGCTTGCTTGATGAGTGCTTGTTTTGAGTTGGATCTTTGCAGTGAGTGCGGTGTTTTGTGGAGTGATGACCACAATGCATCAGTTATCTTAAATCAATAAAGTTAGTTTGGTTTGGGTTAAAAAATCGTCTCGGTTACTCGTATTATGTATCCAATCAATCCGCCTCTACCTATCTTGTGTTTCACGCGATGTTGGAATCTGTTCGCGAGCTCCCTGACATGTCGGCACTGTTTGAATTGTTTTTGGAGTTACAGAGGTCCTATTGACATGATTCCAGTTGGGATGGATTCCTAACTCTGTAGCCTACCTTTTGGAAAGTTTTGGGAATTTTTAGATCAGTAAATTACGAGTTATGAAATTATTAGCAAATTACTCAGAACATGCCCGAGGAGAATCGACCTGACGTCACGGGCTTGTTAATTTTATATCTCGAGCTACAGAACTCCTATTGTTGAAATTAAAGTTGGAGTAGATTCATAACTTCATTATCTATACCTTGGAAATTATGTAGAATTTATGGATCGTCAGATACAGAGTTGTGCACATAATAGTATGCCCCTGGGGACCTGACTCGAGATGTCTGATGCAGCGAGCTTGTATATTTAATATCTCAAGATTTAGAAGTTCGATTAGGGTGATTCAAGTTGGATTGGTTTCAAAACTTAACAAGCTTCGTTCTGACCAGGTTTCATAATTTTTAGAGCTTCTGGTTGGTGCTACACTCGTTTCTTTAAGGCACTCAAAATCTGTTTGGATGCAGTCTGGCAATGACAAGTGTTGTAGTTGAATCTTTTGGCTATGCGCAACATCTTTATCCTTTTCCTCCCATTTATTGTGATTGTTTGTTTACCCAGCAATCATCTGAGGCTCATTTCTCTAACCATCAGATGGTGAACACCAGGTCCGGTGGTGGAGTTGATCGGGCACCAGTAATTCGTCCAGGACGCAACAACACCAACCCCAACTCACAAGCAGGATCAACACCACCAGCAGGGATGGATCAAATCCTCGCCGCTCAGACTCAGATCCTGTAGAACATCGCCGCCACCATGATGGCCATGCAGACTCAGATGAACAACAACAACAACAACAACCAGCCACCTCGGGACAAGCACAGGGACTTCATGAGCCACCAACCCCCAACTTTCTCTCACTCGTTAGACCCGCTCGATGCTGATGATTGGCTGAAGACAGTTGAAAAGAAGCTGGAGATCACCCAATGCAATGACACGGATAAGGTACTGTATGCTGCAGGGCGACTGACGAGATCAGCTTCAGATTGGTGTGATGCTTTCAGAGCCGCTCATGCCACCCTTACTGCTATCACTTGGCTGGAATTCACAACCAACTTTAGGTTGCACCACATCCCCACCGGCGTGATGAAGATCAAAAAGGAGTTCCTTGCGCTGAAGCAGGGCAGCATGTCTGTGAGCGAGTATAGGGACAAGTTCTTTCAGTTGGCTCGTTATGCACCGGCAGAGGTGTCAGATGATGAGAAGAAACAGGAGCATTTCCTGGAAGGCCTGAATGCTCCTATCAAGTATCAATTGATGGTGCATGTGTTTCCCACGTTCCAAGGCCTGGTGGACAAGGCCATTAGTGTGGAACATGTCTGTCGTGAGATGGGGGAGATGAAGAGGAAGTTCAACTCATCGGGACAAGCCAGCAGCAACGTCCGTCCTCGTTTTGCTTCACCATAGGGGACCCCTTTCCGTCCCGCAACTCAAGGTGGGAACTTTGGGCAGACTCAGTTCCAGTGTCAGAACCAGTCTACTCCACGCCCTAATTTCCAGTTGAATCGTCAAAACACCCCAACAACCACCCCAGTGAAGCCGTCTGCTCCCAACACCCCCGCTGGTCCCAGATGTTTCAAATGTGGGGAGACGGGTCACTATGCCAACAACTGTCCCAAGAGGAACACCCCAGGCGCCCAAGGTCAGAATGCTAACACCCCTAGACCCAGTCCTCAGATGCAGTAAGCACGGAATGGGAATCAGACGCCGCAGGGCAACAAAGGTCAGCAGAATTTTGTGCGTGGCAAGGTGAACCACGTGGTCAAAGAAACCGCCCAGGAAGCTCAGGATGTAGTGCTCGGTATGTTCCTTGTCAACTCAGTTACTGCATCAGTTTTGTTTGATACTGGAGCATCCCATTCTTTTATTACTGCCCAATACGTAGCTAAACAAAACATAACCATGGTACCCTTGAGCACTCAAATGTTAGTTAGCTCACCTGGAGGGGACATGAAAGCAAAGTTCTTGTGTCCGGTAGTTACACTTAAGATTCTGGGGAAGGATTTCAATGCCAGACTCATAGTCTTGGAATCAAGTGGGATTGATATTATACTCGGGATGAATTGGTTGACCATGCATGATGCTGTGATCCAATGTGCCAAAAGATCTGTGTTGTTGACCAGTCCACAAGGAGAAAGGATTGAATTCATGACTACTATACCAACTACGGCTGATGGCACAGTGAATCAACTGGATGGAGCCTCACTAGAAGATATCCGAGTGGTATGCGAGTATCCCGACGTCTTTCCCAACAATTTGCCAGGTATGCCACCAGACCGAGACATTGAGTTTATTATTGAGCTTTTACCTGGTACTGCACCTATCTCTAAGAGACCTTATAGAATGGCTGCTAATGAGTTAGAAGAGCTTAAGAAACAACTTAGTGAATTATTGGAGAAGGGTTTTATTCATCCTAGTTCTTCGCCTTGGGGGGCGCCAGTCATCTTTGTGGGCAAGAAGGATGGTACGCAAAGGATGTGTGTAGATTATCGATCTCTCAACGAGGTGACCATAAAGAACAAGTATCCACTGCCCCGCATTGAAGATCTTTTTGACCAGATGAGAGGGGCCAAAGTGTTCTCTAAGATCGATCTGCGATCAGGATATCACCAGTTGAGGATAAGACCCTTAGATATTCCTAAGACAGCCTTCACAACCAGATATGGTCTTTATGAGTATACCGTCATGTCCTTTGGCCAGACCATCGCCTCTGCATACTTAATGTATCTGATGAACAAGGTGTTTATGGAGTACTTGGACAAGTTCGTGGTGGTTTTCATCGATGACATCCTGGTTTTCTCCAAGAATGAAGGCGAACATGAGGGACACCTCAGGTTGGTGTTGCAGAAACTCAAAGAGAACCAGTTATATGCTAAGCTAAGTAAGTGCGAGTTCTGGCTAAAGGAAGTGGCATTTGTTGGGCATGTCATCAAAGATGGGGGAGTTGCAGTCGATCCGAGCAAGGTTAGCGAAGTGCTAGAATGGGAACCCCCTAAGAGTGTGTCGGAGATAAGAAGCTTCCTTGGATTGGCCGGTTACCACCGCAGATTTATTGAGGGATTCTCGGAGATTGTGAAACCCCTTACATATTTGTTGGAGAAGGATAGAGACTTCAAGTGGACAGATGCTTGTCAAGCCAGCTTTGAGGAACTAAGGAGGAGGTTGACATCAGCTCCAGTGTTAGTGATGCATGACATTCACAATAGCTTCGACATATATTGTGATGCTTCAAAAAGGGTTCTTAGTTGTGTGCTCATGCAAGGTGGACGCGTTGTAGCGTATGCATCCCGACAATTGAGGAAACATGAGCAGAACTACCCCACCCATGATCTAGAATTAGCAGCGGTGGTGCATGCATTGAAGATATGGGGGCACTACCTTGTGGGGAACAAGTGTCAGATCTACACCGACCACAAGAGCTTGAAGTACATCTTCACGCAGAAGGATCTTAACTTGAGGCAGCGTCGTTGGCTGGAGCTGATCAAGGATTACGACCTGGAGGTACATTATCATCCAGGGAAAGCCAATGTAGTAGCGGATGCCTTAAGCCAGAAGGGCCAAGCTAATATGCTCTTAGCCTACCAACTACCCCCGGAGTTGCACAAGGAGTTCGAGAGGTTGAACCTAGGAATGGTCACTCACACCGAAGGAATAACCATGGAGGTAGAGCCCACCCTAGAGGCAGAAATACGGAAGGGTCAGTTGGGAGACAAGAAAATCGAGGAGATCAAGCAGCTCATGAAGGATGGTAAGGCACCCGATTTCAGATTGGACGATCAAGGAACGCTATGGCTGAAGGATAGGATTTGTGTGCCTGATGTGGAGTCGCTAAGACAGCTCATACTGAGAGAGGCCCATGACTCCGCATATTCGATCCACCCCGAGAGTACCAAGATGTATCAATATTTAAAAGAGAAATATTGGTAGTACGGGATAAAGCGTGACGTAGCTAGTCATGTCCTTGTATGTGACACTTGTCAGATAGTCAAGGTTGAACATCAGAGGCTAGCAGGATTACTCCAGTCTTTGAAAATCCCCGAGTGGAAGTGGGAAGAGATTAGTATGGACTTTATAGTTGGCTTGCCGCGTACTCGAGATGGCTATGATTCCATCTGGGTGATAGTGGATCGACTAACCAAAGTGGCTCATTTCATTCCTGTAAAGACCACCTACACGGGGGCTAGACTCGCAGAGTTGTATTTTGCCAAAATCGTATGCTACCATGGAGTGCCAAAAAGGATTGTTTCTGATAGGGGTACCCAGTTCACATCAAGATTTTGGCAACAACTGCATGAGTCCATGGATACAAGATTGAATTTTAGCTCCACTTATCACCCTCAGACAGATGGTCAGACGGAAAGGACGAATGAGATACTGGAGGATATGCTGAGAGCCTGCGCTCTGAAGTATGGGAGGAGTTGGGATAAGAGTTTGCCGTACGCGGAGTTTTCTTATAACAGCATTTACCAAGCCAGTTTCCAGATGGCGACCTTTGAAGCCCTGTATGGAAGAAAATGCAGGACCCCATTGTTTTGGAACGAGACTAGAGAGAGGCATCTGTTTGGGCTAGAAATTATCAATGAGGTAGAAAGACAAGTCCAGATCATCAGGGAAAATCTTAGAGTTGCTCAATCGAGGCAGAAGAGTTACGCTGATAATCGAAGGAGGGAGTTGACCTTTGAGGTTGGAGATTTTGTGTATCTGAAGGTATCTCCTATAAGGGGACTGCGGAGGTTCAAGGTGAAAGGAAAGTTAGCCCCTCGCTACATAGGCCCCTTCAAGATTTTGGAGAGAAGAGGGTAGGTAGCGTATCAGTTGGAGCTACCAACCCAGTTGTCAGATGTTCATAATGTGTTTCACATATCGCAGTTGAAATAGTGTCTCAGAGTTCCCGAAGAACAGCTGCCCCTAGAAGAACTGAACGTACAGGATGACTTGACGTACACCGAGCAACCGATTAAAATATTGGAAACGGCAGAGAGGGTCACCAGGAGTAAAGTTGTAAAAATGTGTAAGGTGCAATGGAGTCACCACGCAGAGGATGAGGCTACCTGGGAAAGAGAGGATGAACTGATGACAGAATTTCCCCAGCTCTTTGCAAATTCATCCGAATCTCGAGGACGAGATTCTCTTTAAGGGGGTAGGTTTGTAACACCCTAATTTTCATCATAGTAAATTATTAGAATTTTCTAGGCTTCATTTAAGGGTCAAATAAAATTTTATGATTAATTGGAATTTATTCTAGGGTCTAAAATATTTAATAACATTTAAATAAATTTTAGTAAAATAAGTGACTGTTGCATTACATGCTGGTGCACTTTTATTTTTGTGCTAGTCTTTGGTTTGAATTTAAATTTCATTTAAAATCAAACTGAAAGTCTCTAGTTTTGTTTGTTTTTGCTAAAGTTCAGTTTCCCCCCTCAACTCTCGGTCCAGTTCGTTTCCGGTCCTCGATCTTTTCGTTGGTCGCTTAACCTCAACTTGGGCCGAATCCTTTTTCCTCCGGCCCAGCTCCATCCCTGCAGCCCACTCGCCCCTTCCCTCTCCACTCCCGCCGACAGGAGGACCCCACCTGTCGGGGTCATCCCCTTCCTCCCGACCGAATCCGAGCCGCGCTCGGGAATCCCTCCGCCGCGCCGGATTTCCTTCCTTCGACCCCCGTATGCCCCGTGGACTTCTCGTGCGCCTTCCCCGAAGCATCCTTGCCCTCCCTTCCTAAGCCGGGTGTCCTTCTCCTTTGGAAAGTGGCCGGTCATATGGAAGGAGATCGCTGCTGGCGCCCGAGCTGATTTCCGTGCGCCTCACGTCTTGGCAAGTCCCATGGACTATAAAACCAAGCCCCTCGCACCCCCTAATCCCTCGCCAAGCCATCCAATCGAGCTCCCGAAGCTCCAGTGCTTCCCACGCCTCGCATCGCCGCCTTTGGTCCGCGCTCGTCGATCTTCGCCGCCACTGCCCAACTCTCGACGAGATCAAGCCCAGGAGCTTCGCAAGGAGGTAAAGAAGCTAGTAGAGTTGATCCAGTGCACGTTTTTGCCTTGAATCGCGACTAATCCCTCGCCGTGCTTGCACAGAACCGCCGGACCCGCACCTCCTCGTCGTCCGTGCACCTCGCTGCCCGATCGTTGTCAACATCACCCTAGGTGAGCTTAGCATTCCTTCCTGATGCTTCTGGTGCCAGTCGCATCGCGAATGGTGGCTTGTAGGCCGAGTTTCGTGCAGCTCCGGCGAAGTTCCGCCGTCGGCCGGGCGCCGCCGCCGTGCTGCGAATTTGCCCCCGGCGCGGTAGTGTTCCAGCGAGCCCCAGCCCTTAGATTTAGATCCTACGGTTAAGATTTAACCCGACCAAACCCCGTACCGGTCAGCCGTGGCAAAATTGTTAAAGAGCCCCTACACTTTTGTTGAATCAACCCGCAGTCCATCGTAGTTATAAAAATAATTACAGATCGGTCCTTTTTATTCGTTTTAGCCCCTGAACTTTTTGGTAATAGTGCGCCCCGTCGTGGTAGGGAAGTTTTACACGCTAGCCCCTGAAGAATTAAGCGTAATTATGTTTTAGTCCTCGGTTTCTTCTCAAATAGGTCCCTGAAACTTGTTTTAGCCATATCTTTCACGTTTTAGATCCGATTTAGTGATTCTTTCGCTCATGTGATCCTTGTACCGTGTAGATTAATTTTATAGCCTTGTTTGGTTCTGTTGCTACTGTTTGGTGTACTGTTTCTTAATTTTTTGTTTTTCTCTCTTGTATGTGCTTGTGTGGTGCGTTTAGAAGCCACGCCGTTCAAGGGATTCGAAGAGCAGTTCGAGGATGACTCTGAGCAGCAAGGCTTTGGAGGAGGCAAGTGTATTTTTGATCATATCTTTGCGGCCCTATTATTCACCAAATAAACGATACACTTTACTTTTCCGCAATGCATTAATTTGATGGGTCCTATGTTAGGGAATCTTTGTAAAGGCCTCGTAGTGTATCCCAAGCCACACACTTTTGTGTTGTTATGAGGTTGGCTCCCTCAGGCATGAGTGGGAAAACACGACTTATGGTGAAAGTGTACAACCTCTGCAGAGTGTAAAACTGTTATAACAGCCGTGCTCACGGTCATGAGCAGCCTGGACCCTCGCATGATTAATTATTCAAAGATGATATCAAATTGTTGTTCCTTACTTTCTGAACATGTTATTGTATAATGTTTAATGTGGGATGGTATAAACTTGTACTTGTTAATTAGTGATTTAAAATGTTGACCCACTAAAAGCTCAACGCAGTCAAACCATGTCAACTTTATCATTGTTTAGCCTTGCATGTCATCTATTTACTCTACGCTTGCTGAGTACCAACCATAAGTGTACTCATCCTTGCTTTACGCAACGCTGTTCAGACCAAGGTGAATTGGAAGAGTTTCCAGAAGATTTCCAGGAGTACTAGGCGTATGTGTTCACCAGTCAACTGCCTGTGGAGTTGATGGATTATCTGATGCTAGCTACTCACTTTACCTTTTCGTTAAAGACTTATGTCTTGGAGTGTAATAATGATACAATAACTCTTTTATTCGTTTATGCACTGTCTTATGATATTTCACTTATGACGTCTATCGTATGTGTGAAATTTTGATCCTGGCACACATATGAAATGCATCTGGTTTTTCTCCCCAAAATCGGGTGTGACAGAAAAGCACAAGAGGAGTCCTTTGCAACTTTGAAGTACAAGCTTACGCACGTGCCATTGCTGCAACTTCCAAACTTTAGTAAGACTTTTGAGTTAGAATGTGATGCTAGTGGAGTTGACATTGGAAGTGTTTTGATGCAAGATGGTAAACCCGTTGCATATTTTAGTGAAAAGTTGCATGGTCCAGTTCTGAATTATTCTACGTATGATAAAGAATTGTATGCATTTGTACGTTCTTTAGAAACGTGGCGTCATTATTTGTGGCGTAGAGAATTTGTTCTTCATTCTGATCATGAATCGCTGAAGTATCTTCTCTCTCAAAATAATCTGAATCGTAGACATGCTAAGTGGTTTGAATTTATTGAAACTTTCCCTTATGTTGTCAAACACAAGAAGGGGAAGATAATGTGATTGTTGATGCTTTGTCTAGACGATATACTTTGCTGTCCCTACTTGATTGTCGGATTTTTGGACTTGAATCGATAAAAGAACAATATGCGCTTGAACCTGATTTTAAAGATGTGTTGCTGAATTTTAAAGAGGGATATGCATGAAACAAATTTGTGGTTAATGATGGGTTCTTGTTTAGAGCTAACCGCCTATGCATTCCAGTTGGTTCCGTTCGTCTTTGGTTATTACAAGAAGCGCATGGAGGAGGGTTGATGGGCCATTTTGGTGCTAAGAAGACCGCGGATGTTTTGGCCTCGCATTTTTTTGGCCTCATATGAAGAGAGATGTTGAGAGGTTTGTTTCTCGCTGCTCCACATGTCAAAAAGCTAAGTCTCGCTTGAATCCACATGGGTTATACATGCCTCTTCCAGTTCCTTCTATTCCTTGGCCAGATATTTCTATGGACTTTGTTTTGGGATTGCCTAGGACTAAGAGGGGGAGTGATAGCGTATTTGTTGTGGTGGATTGTTTTTCTAAGATGGCACACTTTATACCATGTCATAAGAGTGATGATGCTATACATATTGCTGACCTCTTTTTCAAAGAGATTATTCGTTTGCATGGTATGCCGTCTACTATTGTTTCAGATCGTGATGCTAAATTCTTGAGTCATTTTTGGCGGACTCTATGGAACAAGTTGGGTACAAAACTGTTGTTTTCTACTAGTTGTCAACCACAAACTGATGGACAAACAGAGGTCGTGAACCGTACTTTGGGTACTATGCTGAGAGCTATTTTGAAGAAAAATGTGAGGATGTGGGAAGAATATTTGTCCCATGTCGAGTTTGCATATAATCGAGCAACACATTCTACCACCAAGGTAAGTCCTTTTCAGGTAGTGTATGGTTTCAGCCCTCGTGCTCCTAATGATATTTTGCCTTTGCCTACTAGTGAAAGGATTCATAATGATGCCAAAGAACGTGCTGAATTTATTTTGCAAATGCATGAAACAACTAAGCACAACATTGAAAAGATGAACGACAAGTATAAAATTGCTGGTAGTAAAGGTAGGAAAGAAGTAAAGCTTGAACCGGGTGATTTAGTTTTGTTGCACTTGAGAAAAGAAAGATTTCAATATTTGA
This sequence comes from Echinochloa phyllopogon, assembly GCA_033239725.1. Lineage (NCBI taxonomy): Eukaryota > Viridiplantae > Streptophyta > Magnoliopsida > Poales > Poaceae > Echinochloa > Echinochloa phyllopogon. The sequence goes on along the minus strand of BTCW01000015.1, from coordinate 10,767,872 downwards.
GAAAGTCTAAGTTGATGCAAATAGCTGATGGCCCATTTAAAATATTTGAAAAGATTAACGATAATGCATATAAACTTGAGTTGCCTCCCGAGTTTGGGGTTAGTCCCACCTTTAACGTTTCAGATTTGAGGCCATACTTGTGAGAAGAGGATGAGCTTGAGTCGAGGACGACTCCAATTCAAGAGGGGGGGGGGGATGATGAGGACATCACTTCTATGGATACTCACAACAATCCTCCATTGATCGTTCAAGGTTCAATCACTAGAGCTCGTGCGCGACAATTGAATTTAGAGGTGAGCTCATTCCTAAGTACTTCTCTATGTGATTATGAGAATAGATTGCTACCTAATGATTATATAATAATTAGGAACCATGGAGAGGACCAGAGGATAGTTAGAGAGGATCAGCAAGGGCGTGCAAGTCAAGATAGAGGCCCAAATCAACTCGACTTCGAGTCCACCTCGGAGTCTAGGAGCTGTCAGCACTAAATCGGACGCCCAGGTCGCATACGGGCTCCGATTTGGATGTTCTTTATATGCTTGGAAAGCTAAGAAGATAATCTTTGCAATGGCACTGGTCGCATGTCAAAATTCGTCCGGAGTCATCATAAATCGACGAAACAAATTGATGTCCAGAATCTGCTTTGGTGCCGCGTCGTCATATTTTGGCCTTTGGGCCGTGTATCGTGTTGAGCCCAATAGGGGCGCGTCGGGGGGGGGGGGGTCGACCACAACCCTAGACTCCTTAAAACAGTAGCCGCCACCTAAGTTAGGGTTTGGGTTTTGCTTAGATCAATTCAGTCAAGAACAGTGTCGCCGCTCATCGGTTTGTTAGACCCCAACTTCGTGAGTTTAATCATACATCTGCAATTGTATTGCAATATTTCTCGTTCTTGCTTGTGTTATTCGATTCGTAGGCAAAGATTATCCTTCTGGGCAAGGTCAACCGTGCAACGCTGGTTGATAACCTGAGGAGACGTGGTGCTGCGATTGCGGGGTTCGGAACGTGTGGTTCGGAAGCCGGATTGATTTGAGTCACGACTCCACCAAATTGAGAGTTATCAGACCTTTCGGAAGATCGGAAAACTCTAGTTCCCATCAGAAGTATAAGTGTATAGAACTATAGTCTACCTTATTCGCATTTTTGTCATCGAGAAACTCGGCTACAAGACAAGTGTAGTTGTCAATTGCTTTGGTCTCATCCTCCAGTAACAGGAGTGTGCATAATTCTTGTATTGAATGATGAGGACAATGCCTTTGACGCCCAGGATTTCCCCAATCTTTCATGGTAGAGAAGGAAACACACAATTAAATCTCTCCGATCCACGCAAATATTCAGATAGTAGGAGTATATAGTGTCGTAGGGTATGAAAACAATAGGACACTAGTAGAGAACCAGGCTTTAGTCCCGGTCCTCCCGGTCCCCACGTCCGAGACTAAAAGCCCCCGACGCTAAAAAATATGTGCACCCGCCTAGCCACTCCACCTACAGAGTACATGTAATGGAAGGTGGGATGCTTGGGATCCTTTCTATTTATTGTAACCCGTGAAACACCTTCACCCGGTAGTCCCAGTCGGAGCCACGAACCCGGACCGGGTGAAACCACCACCCACCGGGACTAAAGGTTGAGACATTTTAGTCTCGGTTGGAGGCTCCAACTGAGACTAAAAGGTTCTCCTGGACCCAGAAAAATGTAAACTTGGGACTAAAAGTTTATTTGTCTTTGATCAAAACTTAACCGATACTAAAGGAGGTGGATGAAAAGCCATTTCTCTACTAGTTGGACTTCGGGTGAATATGCATGAGAGTAATTGCAATCAAACGCCAACTGTATAGCAGCACTATGTGCTAGTAGATGGATATCTGCTTCTATCATAAATAAACCCAATAGTCACGCCACACAAAACCATCACACGAACCAGAACAGCCGCAGGCAATGTACTTACAAGGCAAATTTCCTGGCCAAACACTACAGTAGTTGTTTCTTTAAGCCAACAGAAATCATGAAAATTGTAATAGAACATATATTTATTACAGATTATATATACGATGGCATAATACAAGTTCTTGTGAACAACCACAGCTTCTCTTGCGATGAATAAGCTTACGTTGGTTCCTTGGGCCTGCAAAAGGGAACGAGATAGGAGATCATCTATGGTTCTGTGATGGAAATGCGACGACGACGTACCAAGCACCAATTTGAGATGTTGACGAATGGTTTCATACAATAATAGCATTTCAGGTATTCTTGTAATCATAATATAAAAATTCGTGAGCTGGGTGAGGTCCTGCCATGAAACATAATTTAATAGAGACCACTGATACAAAGTTTTCCTGTACTGTCAGCTTTATTATCCATCTGCCACTAGGTCTTGAGGAAAAAAAGAACTTCAGAAGTCAAACATGTGTCCACAACAATTAAAGATTAATAAAAAAAATTGTCATGGAAGTATCATATCGAATTAAGTGTTTGCTACTACATCGATACTTGCTACGGTAATTAGCTAAACCAAGCATGTAATAAATGGGGAAAACAGATAGACCATGAAGATTTCATTACTTTGACATCTGAACACTAGCTGTACATCTCTTCGGAATGGACTGCACCGAACCTAAGATTAAGCAAAAATGGCAAGGCATTCTCTAAAGAAGCATAGAAACAAATAAACAACACTGTAAATAATGGAGTCTGATTATGTTCCCTGCCTGGACTGACCCTTGCACACTGCCTGTGAACATGAACTGTTCTATGTTGGCACTATGTTTTTGGATATTCAGATGTTAATGGAAACCAGTAGTTTTTTTTTCTAGCACAAAAGCATATTCTGACAATGTCACTGCAATAAGCAAAACAGATCGAGTCACAAAGCTGCTCGCAAATTGTGAAGAAAACCAAAGAAACACAACACATGCTCAAGGAAACTAGATATATATGGTCATCGAAGATGATGGTTACAGTAAATAGATCTTCCAAATTGCAGATCAATTGTCTGATATCATGAAGCTTCCTAAGGGACAACCCACGTATCCTTGAACGGTAACAATATATTCAATCCTTGCTACTTAAAATAACATATATGGTCAACAAGGATAATGCAACTAACAGTTTATGTTTCATTTCCAACATTTCATTATAAAACCATATGGCAGAATTGCTCAATAGCATGCCAATCAAAGTATAAGCAACGGGTTCGAAAATTGCAGTAGAACCAGGCTACGGAAAAAGCTTACGGTGACAATTTATGAAAAGGAGCAAATAACCTCAGAAGTTCCACAGAATTGACAAATTCATCATATTAAAGTACACAAAGATGCTGAAATTGAATCTCAGGAATGAACATTTTCAATATTAAAAAACTTGGTGTGGCCAACTTCGGTTTGGTTGAAAATATGGTTTCGAAAAAGAAAGCAAGTTAGGGCAACTAATCAAGGAGCTAATTAATGAAAAATTTCAGAGTCCTGAGACAATTCCCAGAAAGCAATAAATGATCAAATCTAAAAAAGTATGCCTAATTTGTGCCTATCTCCTATTCTCGTCTGCTAGAAAAGTGCCGTTGTTAACTCTGGGAGGTGGAGAGTTCTTGTACTGTCATTTTTCACGTTGCTTTGGAAAAGTTGGCACACCACTTAAGGGTATCAATTGTCAACAGGTAGAGAATCGATCCTTGAATGCGGGTCTATGTCACTCGCTAACATTTCCATATATATCTTACCAGCCACCACTATATTTTTGCTATTACCATGCATACTTGATTCCAGATCCACAGCAGCACTCGCAGATATATTGGGAGGCACAATATCAGCACATTGAGCACACATCTAGGAGCACATTCCAGCCTCATCGCTTAATGGTTCCTGCAACAATAACAATTAAGGTGTTATGTGCGATTCCATATTCATCTAGATAGAGCTCTTGTCATGAAATGAAAATTTCATACAGAGATTGAAAAACACTTTCTTTTCACTGGCAAAAGGAGTCAATTTTTCCTATCCATCTGCCACTGGGTAGAAATAAATGACAGAAATGAATAATATATTAGTCATCTTGTGGTATCCATTCTTAGAGCAAGTACAATAATGGTCTTATAGCCAAACTAATTAATGTTTTTGCTGATATGGAATAAAAAAAGTAGGAGAGAGAAGAGAGCTTGGCTCTCATGCAAGCAACAAGCTGAGCACGGGCTCCTATGTAGAGGTGGGGTCAGATGAGAGAGGATGTGAAAGTGAATAGAAAAGAGAAGATAACAAATGATAAATAGTTAGTAAAGTGTAGACAAGTAATAGAACACTATTGTATGACTTGACTCTTATGTCTTGTCTAATAGCCAAGCACTTGTCTCTATTATTAACCTTGCTCTTATAGATTAACGAGAAGCAAGGTAACAAAGTTCCAATCTCACATGAAAACTTGTTAGATTTATCGATAGTTGCTAGGATTATTGGCAACAAGGATGTTATAACTTATAACTAGGGAAGACTGATAGAACAAGCATGTTGATACAATGCTAATTCCTGATTAACAAGGATAATGCAATAGTTTATGATTGATTTTGCAACATTTAAGTATAATAAAACCAAATAATAGAAAATTAATAGTTAGCACAACAATCAAAGTATATTGGAAGAGGTGCAAAAATATGCTATAAAAATACTGATTGTGTAAATTTAAGCAATATATGAAGCAATCACCATAGTCTCAACAGAAGTCACATTCATATTGAGCAGATAATAAAGGAACTCCAGACAATGAAACGGAATCTCAGCAACGGAGATTTGCTAATTTTGAATAAAATTTAGACAACCTTGTGTTGCCAACTTTTGCTTTGATTAATGTAACAAATTCAGGTTCTAATCCAAGTCATCAAATTAACTAGGCCATAGCAACAAAACCAGGAGCTACTTATTAGTGATTCTTTTACAGAGTCAGTTGACCCACCAGTTCCAATACACAAATATGTATTTACATACCAAACACGTCCTTGTAGGATGACTACTCAAGGTAACAAACGCACATTATTTAAATTAAGTAGGATGATTCATTGCTCGTCCCGGAAACTGCAGTTTTTCAATCTTTCAATTTATGTCGACAAATTAGGGAAAGTTAATAAGCGTCCAAGATCACCCAAGAAAGTAGGGAAATTAATTTTCACCTCTGTATGTGCTGAAGGAAAAATCATTTTTGTTCCATGCCAATCGAACAACAATTTTCTGGAAGAACAAAATCACCAAATGCTTCATCTATTTCCTACTTTCTCACACGAAATAGCGAAAGGGGGAAATACTATAAAATGAAACTACCGGATGCGTTCACCAGCGAGGAGTCGGCGACGGCATGCACGGGTCGGCCGGCGGAGAGCGAGATGGAGGCGAATGGCGATAGAGGAGACAGGTACACTACATGAAAACCTCAAATAGGTAACACAACATTGGTAACGGGCGCATGAAGCCCGTTACAAGATAACAGATCAGTAACGGGCGTGAAACACCGACGGTTACTAACAAGCATGGCAGCCTGAAGCCCGACCTCACCACCACAAAGCCCGTTACCAATAGCAACAAATTGGTAATGGGCATCGATAAAGCACGTTACCAGTATCAATTGGTAATCGGCATTAATAAGACCCGTTACTTCCACTACAGTGCCAATTTCAACTAGTAACAGGGCATGAATGAGGCCCGTTACTTCCACTGCCTACCCGGATCCGAAAAAAATCATCAAATCCGCTTAAGTTTCTCGCGTCTTGCTTATCCTCTCGCTCCCCTCCTCCCTCCCTGCCGCCCCCATCTCCCACTTTACACCAACACCGCCGACCCACCCTGCCGCCATCTCATCCCGCCCCTGCCTCAGTCCGCTGCTGCTTCACTCCCTCCCACGCCGCGCGTGCTCCTCCCCAACCTTCCATATCGACCCCACCTCTTTCCAAACGCGAGCACCCCAAAATCTCCCTTCTAGGGTTTGCTTCTCCCGCGCCACTAGATCCAAGCCCCAGATGGAGGAGACGCTCGCCTCCCTGCGCCACCCGTTAAGCCTCAGCTCTGCCCCGTCGGCTCCCCACGTGGACTCCTTGTTTGCTCGGATTCCAGCAAGCATCCAGTGAATTTTCGTTTGCTTGGTGCTGCAGAAGCGTGGGCGTCTGCCGAAACCGCGGGAGGATGACCACCCGGACTTCAACCTTCAGGCGCAGGTGCTCACGCTGCCCCAGTCCAAGCTGAAGCATGTGGGCTCCGCTGTCATGGCGGTGGTTCTGGAGGACCACCCACTCATCGGTCAGTGGCAGTCTCACTCTCCCTCCCTCTCTCTCTCGGTCTCCCTTTCTCTCTCCCTCTCTCGCTCGCTCCCTCTGGTTTTGCTGAACTGCATGTGTCCACTACCAGAATGCTTCACATCCGCCCGCCTCCTCCGCCTCGGCCATTTTTGGTCCCGGTGCTGATGGGGCTTCAGCACCGGGTCCAACGGCTAGGAGCGGGGGCGGCGCTGCGGGGTGTCAGGGCGGACACATTAGCACCGGGTCGTGGCGAGACCCAGTGCTAGTGCTCCCCCTTTAGCACCGGTTGCAGCCAGCAACTGGTGCTAATGTGGCCGAGGCCATTTAGCACCAGTTGCTGGCTGCAACCGGTGCTAATTGGTGCACATTAGCACCGGGTCTTGCCATGACCCGGTGCTAATGTCTTTTGTATATAGCACCTTCTTCCTCCCCCGGCCGAGCCAGCTGAACACTTAGGCGTTGTGTTCATGCTGCTCGGCCGTGGGAGGGGAGGTGCTACCCAAATGTTTTTCAAAATTTGTGAAGATTCTACTCATCTAAGGAGCATTACAAGGTACACTCTTTCATTCTCTAATGTTTTATTTAGCTTGTAATCCTTCTATGATTTAGAAATAGAGGGATTTGTGAATCAAAGTAAAGCTAGCTAGAGAGAGCTTGTGTTCTTGGAGGAGAGAGAGGAGAGAGCTTGAGTTCATGATGGAGAGAGTGTTCATGTTGTGTTTTAAATGGAGAGAGAAGGCAAGCTAGTTAGTATTTTGTTTTGTATGACTTGTGAATAGTTATAAGGCTTATGTATTTTATTTATTAGAGAGGTTTATTTATTAAAAGTTGGAATAGTTATTTATTAATTTAATGAAATATATATTATTAGTTATTTATTAAAAGGTAGAATAGTTATTTATTTATTTAACAGAAGGTATATTTATTTATTTAATGAATATAGTAATGTAGTTTTAGAAATTTATTTATATAATGGAATATATATTATAATTTGTATTTATTTATATATTAAATTTTTTTATCTTTAAATTGTATTGTATATTTGTTATTGGTTAATAATGCAGATGAATAGACAATGGATGTACGGGGACCCCCATGCTCAGGCGTTCCGTGATGGCCTTAGGACGTTTCTCGATGCCGCCGAGGCTAACAGGACGCCGTTCGGTTTCATGTTCTGCCCATGCACCCATTGTAAAAATATACAATCGTACAAACAAAGAGGTTGTCTTCAGGTGCATTTGATGAGGCACGGTTTCATGAGGAATTATTCTGTTTGGACGAAGCACGGTGAAAGAGGAATTCTAATGGATGAAGATGAAGAAGACGAGGCCGATGACGACATTCCGTTATTGGCTCAATACTACGGTTCCTTTGCATATGCTGCAATGGGTGATGCCGATGAGGAAGATGTTGCTCGGGAAGGCGATGCTCAGGAAGATGTTGCTCGGGAAGGCGATAAGGAAAATGAACCTACTGATGGACTCGGGCAAATGTTGCGTGATGCCGAGAAAGACTGCGGCAATGATAAGGAACTGAAAAAGATACAACGCATGTTGCAGGACCACAAGACTGACCTGTACCCAGATTGCAAAGAGGGGCTAAAGAAGTTGGGTAGCACACTTGAACTTCTGCAGTGGAAGGCAGCAAATGGTGTTACTGATAAGGGTTTCGAGGAGCTACTGAAACTCGTAAAGAAGTTTCTTCCAGAGGGTAACAAATTGCCATCAACGACGTATCAAGCAAAACGTGTTGTTTGCCCTCTCGGTTTGGAGGTGCAGAAGATACATGCGTGTCCTAATGACTGTATCCTCTATCGCGGACAGTACGAACACTTGGATCGTTGTCCGGTTTGCACCTGCGCACGATACAAGATCAGGCGGGACGACCCTGGTGATGTTGGGGGAGAGCGTTCTAAGAAAAAAATCCCTGCGAAGGTGATGTGGTATTTCCCTCTGATACCCCGTCTGAAGCGTTTGTTCAGGAACAAAGACCATGTCAAACTGATGCGCTGGCACAAAGAAGAACGTAAGCAGGATGGCATGTTGAGACACCCCGTCGATGGATCCCAGTGGAGGAACATCGACAGAGCATTCCCAGAGTTTGATGCTGATGTGAGGAATGTTAGGCTTGGTTTAAGTACCGATGGCATGAACCCTTTTGGTGAAATGAGCAGTAGTCATAGCACTTGGCCCGTGACTGTTTGTATCTACAACCTATCCCCCTGGCTCTGCATGAAGCGGAAGTTCATTATGATGCCAGTGCTCATCGAAGGCCCAAAGCAACCTGGCAACGACATTGATGTGTACCTAAGACCATTGGTTGACGAACTTTTGCAGCTGTGGAAGAATGAAGGTGTTAGCATGTGGGATGAGGACAAGCAGGAGCAGTTTGACCTTCGAGCACTGCTTTTCATAAGCATCAACGACTGGCCTGCACTAAGTAACCTATCAGGACAATCAAACAAAGGATATAAAGCATGCACTCACTGTTTAGAGGAAACCGAAAGCATGTATTTGAAACATTGTCGTAAAGTTGTGTACATGGGTCACCGTCGATTCCTTCCGGCGAAGCATGAGCTACGAAAGAAATGTGCGCATTTTGGCGGGAATGCTGACCGTCGTACAAAGCCGAGACACCGTAGTGGAGAAGAGCTATTTGATATGGTGAAGGACCTACACGTGGTGTTTGGCAAGGGAGACGGAAGCCAGGCTGCTCCGACGGGCGAGGATGGTCGTGCCGCGATGTGGAAGAAGAAGTCTATCTTTTGGGAGCTACCTTATTGGCAACTTTTAGAGGTCCGTAACGCGATTGATGTGATCCATCTGACGAAGAATCTTTGCGTGAACTTGATAAGCTTCCTGGGTACTTATGGGAAGCCAAAAGATACATTGGAAGCACGTCAGGAGCTGAAACGATTGAAGCAATGGATTGATCTACATCCAGAAAAGAGAGACAAAGGACGCCAGTACTTGCGTCCTGCCAGCTTCACTCTCAGCAAAGAAGAGAAGGCAAGCATGTTTGAATGCTTGAACAGTATCAAGGTTCCGTCTGGCTACTCCTCTAATATTAAGGGAATAATAAATATGAAAGAGAAGAAGTTCACAAACCTGAAGTCTCACGACTGCCATGTGTTGATGACACAGCTGCTTCCCGTCATACTCAGGGGTGTGCTACCAGTTAACGTGCGGAAAGCCATTGTGAAGCTATGTGCATTCCTCAATGCAATTTCTCAGAAGGTGATCAATCCAGACCATTTAGATCAGCTACAGAACGACGTGGTGTAATGTCTTGTCAGCTTTGAGATGATATTTCCACCATCCTTCTTCAATATCATGACACATCTATTGGTTCACCTCGTCAAAGAGATTCGTATATTGGGCCCAGTATTTCTACACAACATGTTCCCATTTGAGAGGTTCTTCGCTGTCCTAAAGAAGTATGTCCGTAATCGTTCTCGTCCAGAAGGATGCATTGCTAAGGGATACGAAACAGAAGAGGTCATTGTTTTCTATGTTGACTTTGTCGACGATCTTATGCCGATTGGTGTGCCCGAATCACATCACGAGGGGAGACTTGGGGGAAAGGGCACACTAGGGAGAAAATCGATGGTGATCAAGGACGTTGAGACATTTCGTAAAGCGCACCTCACAGTTTTGCAACAATCAACCTTAGTTGCTCCGTACATCGAGGAGCACATGCAGATTCTCAGGGACGAAAACTCAACAAAGTCTGCGGCCTTCATTCAGCGTCTGCACAATAGTACTTTCGCCGATTGGTTGCGAAGACGTCTTATGGGTGTCGAGGGCATTGATGCGCAGCTAGCTTTTGTAGCTAGAGGTCCATCGAGCACGATCTTGACATTCCAAGCATACGACATCAATGGGTATACATTTTACACAAGAGCCCAGGACAAGAAAAGCACCAACCAAAACAGTGGTGTCCGGATCGATGTGACAAACACCAATGGCAATACAAACTCATACTATGGAATCATAGAGGAGATATGGGAACTAGAGTACGGACCTTTGAAGATCCCACTGTTCAAGTGCCAATGGGTGAAGCTGACTGGAGGAGGTGTTAAAGTTGAAGCGGACTATGGAATGGCGTTAGTGGACCTAAACAAGATTGGCTTTCTAGACGAACCGTTCGTCCTGGCCAAAGCTATCACACAAGTTTTTTATGTGAAGGACATGGCTAGCAGACCGAAGAAAGGGGCGAATAAGAAAGGTGGGGGTAAGCAATTGGACCCATCACAAGACGAGCCAAAGCGTCATATAGTTCTTCCTGGAAAGAGAAAAGTCGTAGCAGTTGAGCACAAGACGGATGAAGATTATGATATGCTCGATGGCCGGCCTCCATTCTTAGTGGCTGATGACCCAAGCATCCTGTTAGCGGTGGAGGAGACACCGTATCTACGGCGTGATCACAATCAAGGAACATTTGTAAAGAGGAAGTTTATTAGTGTCCGAGTAAACGATGATGCCATGTAATTTAATTGCACTATGTTCCACCCAATTTGTAATGACTATATTTGCATTTATGTTCCACCTATGTTCTAAGATTTTCTATTGATTTATAAGATTGTTTTTATTAATTCTAGCATTTTATATTGATTTTCTAGTAATTTATAAGATTTTCTAGTAATTTATAAGATTTTCTATTAATTTATAAGATTTTCTATCAATTTATAAGATTTTCTAGCATTTTATATTGATTTTCTAGTAATTTATAAGATTTTCTAGTAATTTATAAGATTTTCTAGTAATTTATAAGATTTTCTATTAATTTATAAGATTTTCTTATTTAATATATATTTTTAATAGGTATTAATAACTGAATTAAAACAAGTATTAATAACTATATATTAAAAACTATATTTATAAGATTCCCAAATAGTAGCCACCGGTTTGGAAACTGGCGCCAAACGAAAATTGGGGGCCTTTAGCACCGGGTTGATCTAAAATCCGGTGCTAAAGGCCCCCAATTTTCGTTTGGCGCCAGTTACGGCCTTTAGCACCGGCTGTAGAAGACCCGGTGCTAAAGGGCTTTAGCACCGGGTAGTGGGGAAGACACGATGCTAAAGGGGGGGCCTTTAGCACTGGGTGCTGTATAGACTCGGTGCTAAAGGGCCTTTAGCACCGGGTCGTGGCTGCACCCGGTGCTAAAGACGAGGATCTATATATGCGGAGACTTCTCTCCCCTCCTTCACTTCCTGTTGACACCAAAAATTGGCACCAGGAAGAGGCTGACATGTGAGCCGGATTTGGTGGAAGGATGCCATTCGGCTAAAGGGCTTTCTCTGAAGCATTCGGCAAAGATGCTCTGCGGTCGGGAACGCGTCGTCATTCGGCTAAGGGGTGTTCTCTGAAGCGTTCGGCAGAGATACTCTGCGGTCGGGGATGCGTCATCATTCGGCAGAGACATGGTTCCGCAGGTAAAAGCAGTAGCATTCGGGAAAGTGCGATGACGTGGAAAAACGTAAGGAAAAGGCCGGTTCGAACAAGGAATGCAATATGGGCACGAAGATCCGTCATTTATTTTTAGAAACAAGTATTGTAGTCGTGTCCGACTAGGAGTTGTATCAAGACCTGGGTATAAATATAAACCCATGGCATCTGTAAAATCAATCAATCAATCATACAACAAACCGGCCCCGTGCCAACATCGAGTCCTTTAGTCGTGTCGTCGAGTTCTTCGAGAGGAGTCATCGATCCGTCGACCTCCGTAAGTACCGGCAACCTTGTATCATGCTTAGTATCATGCGGTGGATTTAAGCTTTGATGCAAGTAGTCTTGTTACCATGCTTAGTATCATCCGGTGGATTTAAGTTATGGTCTCAAGAAGGTTCCTCTGTTAGGTCATGAGCCATGCGGTGGGCTAAGATCTAGTATGGACCAAGTTATCGGCTCTGTTAGATTTTGGCAAGATCTAGCAGATTCATTAAGTTACCCCGTGTTGCTCCTCTTTTACTATGCGTTTAATTCATGCAACACACCTTTGCCCAATCTAGATCGGTTAGAATCGGCTCTGCTTTACAGTGCAACGGCTTATCCCCTCACAGCCGAATCCGAAACCGATCTAGGTTGCTACGTGTCGCGGGTTCAAGCTTGTCAGCATCGTGTAGATCTTGACAGAACCGGGTATCATGCGGTAGATGCAGGTTTTTGGGTCGTCTTAGAGCTAATCATCCGGTGGATTAGAATTCGATTCGATCTGATAGATTTACCTTTACCGATTAGGCTTGTTCCTTCGCCATGGATCCCGATTCGGCTGAATAGCCGTATTCGGCAGTGCTCTCATGAGTGAACTTGTGTTCGTGGGTTTGCATTGGACAATGAATGCTTTTAGCCTTTCACGATTAGATTGTATCATGCGGTGGATTGATCTAATCTGATTGGTGGTGTGGCTTCAAACGAGTCGTATCATGCGGTGGATTAACTCGTTCGTTGCCATGCTTGACGGGTGCTGCTTTCGGCCTATGCATTCTTGTTTTCAATGTAAATTCGTGACTGTGTTGTGGGTTCGTAACTAAACATTGAGTGCTTTTAGCTTTTCATGATTAGATTGTATCATGCGGTGGATTAATCTAATCTGATTAGTGGCGTGGTTACAAACAAGTCGTATCATGCGGTGGATTAACTTGTTTTGTTATCATGCTTGACGGGTGCTGCTTTCGGCCTATGCATTCTTTGTTTACTGCGAATTTATGATCATGTTTCACCCTTTATTTTGCTCTGTTTCTCGTTAATCGGCTATGAGTATGTGTTCATTCGGTTGAAAGCCGATCTTTCGTCATGCTTACGTCACGCATTCGGCAGTGCGCTCCTTGCGTGCCTTGCCGATTGCCGAATGAGGTTTTAACTGCCGACAGATAGCTTCCCTGTAGCTATATGTCTTTCAAGATTGGCTTCAACGCCGCAAACATGGAACTGTCTGGTCTCACCCGGCACGTTCCAGGTTTTAATCTAAACGTTTTTATCCCTTTGTTAGTTTTCAGGCAAACTGACTGGCACGCTTCCGGATTCGAAAGCCCGGGCCACGTTTGAAGCCAGCTTTGTTCGGCTTGCTGTGTGCTTGGCGTGAGGTGCGGATTTTACGTCAACACACTTTTTGGCACGCCCGGTGGGACACACACAAGTTTTCAAGATGCCTGAGTTGAGCGACATCATGGATGTCACTTTGGAAGAATTGTCTGAAGAGCATCAACAGATGGTAAAGGCTGCTGCCAGTCAATTCATTAACAAATGTTTACTGTCTTTCGCCAAGAACAGGAGTGGTGCACCTTTTCTCAAGTCCGATCTGCCAAGAGTTCTCCTTCCTGGGCAATTTGATCTTACTGAAGAAGAAGAGAGGGAGAGATTCTCGGGCTTGTTATACAAAGCTTTGGGAGAGACAATGACCAATCACAATGCTGCGTTCTTGAACAGCTTTCGGCATATAATGGTAAGCATTTTTGGTCAGCATGTGGATAAATCCTTCGAGCAGATACATGGGCAATTGGGTGGTCCGACATACTTCAATGTTCAAGCACCAGTTCAGAAACCACATGGTAAAGGAAATGCTGATGAAACTGGAGGTTCTGGTGCTAAAGATATAAATGGACAACCGATTCGGCAAGATCCTCAGCTTGCACTGCCGAAAACTCGCACATACGGTGATATGGCATTCGGCACCACAGGGAATCCGCCTGCTTCTGCTTACAAGATATCTCCCTTGAACAACAGACTGCAGAGGGATTTATATGGAAACGGATATTCAGAGTTTATGGATTACAATGCTATCGACGCCCTCCCGAATCCTGGGTACGTTGGTACTGCAGGCATGCTTGCTGGAAGACCAGGGAATCAAGACACCAGTATTGACCTCATGGTGCAAAAAATGACCGATGTATTGCAAAATCAATTCGGTCTGAAGCCTAAAAATCAGGGATACATGTACTCGTCTCCTTTCCCTGAATGGTACCAAAGGGTATCATTGCCGAATAGAGTCAAGGTGCCTACAGAGTTTACTAAATTCTCAGGACAAGATGATACTAGCACTGTGGAACATATAGCTCGATATCTGATGCAGCTTGGAGAGGCTTCGGCAGATGAGGCTTTTAGAATCAGATACTTTCCTTTGTCACTGACGGGTCCAGCTTTTACATGGTTTGCTTCTTTGCCTGCTCAGTCGATTTGTACCTGGAAAGACTTGGAACAGAAATTCCATGCTCATTACTACATTGGCAGTACCGAGAAAAAGTTGGTTGATTTGACCAGCTTAAGGCAGAGGAATAATGAAACACCTACAGAGTTCCTCAGGAGATTTAGGGAAACTAAGAGTATGTGCTTTTCTCTGAACATACCTGATGATCAACTGGCTGGTATGGCTGTAGCTGGAATGCTGCCTGCCATTCGGGAAAAGCTGTTCGGGATGGAGTTTGATGATCTGGGCCAGTTGTCGCACAGATTGGCTTTGATGAGTAACCAGGCGTATGGTTTCAAGAAAGATGTCAGATTTGCTAAAAATAATGATGTGGCTGACATCTATAACCAATTCCTTGAAAGGGCGGATCAAGAAGATGAATATGAAGATAGCGAGGAGATAGCTGCAGCAGAGATAGTGTGGAGCAAAGAACCAGTTACAATGACTCAAAGATGGATCAAACAGATGAAGGGGACATATGATTTTGATGTGACTAAGGCAGATAAATTATTTGAGTTCCTGGTGAAAGAAGGCCGAATCAAATTGCCAGAGGGGCATTCTATGCTTCGGCCCGATGGAGTGAAAGATAAGAGGTACTGTGGGTTTCATGATAGAAATTCTCATTCCATTAATGAATGCAGAGTCTTTAGGATGAAGATTCAGAAAGCTATCCAGGAAGGACATTTGAAATTCGACAACAAGATGAAACTGGACAGTAACCCTTTCCCTCAGAATATGATCGGGTTCTCGGTTAATATGGTAAATGCTGTTCCATCTGGAGAAAAGGGAAGATTGAAAGTTTTAACCTCAAAGAAGGCAAGGCAGGATGGTTCAGTTGATCCCACTCGGCAAATCACAATGGAACAGATTCGCCAGAAAAATCTTCGGTTCCCGAATAGCCGATTTGAAGTGGGCGAATCCTTTAAACCCAGAATTACTACACGTATTCTCCTCAACAAATGGCAGCGTCAGCAAGAAAAAGAGCGTTTTCAAAAGCGTGAATACGAAGAGGAGGAAAGAAGGCGCGAAGAAGAAAGGTTTGAGGAAGAACAAGAAGAGTATGCTCGAGAGCAGGAACGTGCGCATTGGGGGTGTGCATTCTTCAGACACTGTTGGAACGAAGGTTTAAAGCTGCCTACAAGGAATAACTGTCCTGAGTGCAATAATGGGTATGTCGAACATGGGCAAAATGTTGCCAATCGCCGATCTGTCCATGAAAGAATTGGTAGGGTGCATCCTAGTGATGATCAGCGTTTTGATGATCAACCAAGAAAGAGACATGCTGATTGCAGATGGATTGATCATGAGGAAGAAGATCGTGAGTATGTTTGGCAAAAAGGACAGTGGTGTCCACCTGGTTTGAGAAGGAGTCAGAAGAGAAGAGTTCAACGCCTGAGGAATCAAGAATTAAAGCAAGCAAGGCCTAGGATGAAATCGATATGGCTCCCAAAAGACAGGCCTGACGAACATAGTCATTCGGCTCCTACATGCATGGTATGTTTCTTGCCGAATGAATTCATGGCTCCAGCTAATCAAATTGTACAGGAAGAAATATTGCCCGATATAGATGATGCCGAACAATTTGGGTTAATGGCACAATTGATGTTGAACAAACAAGCTGTTTTTGAGAAGCCAACCCAGAATCGGCACATGAAGCCACTGTACTTGAAGGGATATGTTAATGGCAAACCATTGACCAAGATGTTTGTCGATGGAGGAGCTGCTGTCAATGTAATGCCATATACCACATTCAGGAAGCTTGGTATGGGCCTTAGAGATTTGACACCAACGAGCATAATTCTAAATGATTTTGCTGGAAATCCTTCGGACACCAAGGGATGCGTGCACGTTGATCTGATGATTGGGTCCAAGACTCTGCTTACGACTTTCTTTGTCATTGAGGGCAAAGGGGCATATAGCTTGCTGCTTGGAAGAGATTGGATTCATGCAAATTGTTGTATTCCATCTACTATGCATCAACAGCTTATTCAGTGGATAGATGATGAGGTGGAGATTGTCCAAGCAGATGATTCAATAAGCGTGGCAAATATGGAACCAGCTTTCTGGGAGTATCAAGGCATAGATTGTTTCTCAGGCAAAGACTGGGGAGAAGGTCCTGTGGCACCAGCCAGCAGTGATCAACAGCCGATCGAAGCAGTCGGCTCTCATAGTAATTTTTGATGGAAAATCCAATTGATGGAACTGATGGAAAATTAGGACGTGGATTTGTGTCGGCCGATAAATTAGAAGAAGTGGACATTGGAGATGGTGACAAGCCAAGGCCGACATTTATCAGTGCTAACTTGGATTCGGTTTTCAAAGAAAAGTTGGTGACTTTGTTAAAAGAATACAAGGACTGCTTTGCTTGGGATTATTCGGAAATGCCCGGTCTAGACCGTTCTATTGTTGAGCATCGGTTGCCAATCAAACCTGGATACAGACCTTACAAGCAACCACCCCGAAAAATCTACAAGGAAGAAGTGTTGGCCGATGTGAAAAAGGAGATTGAAAGATTACTAGATGCAAATTTCATTCGGCCGTGTAAATACGCGGATTGGATCTCTAATATCGTTCCTGTTTATAAGAAAAATGGAAAGATGAGGGTTTGCATAGACTTTAGAGACTTAAACAAGGCTACACCCATGGATGGGTATCCAATGCCTGTTGCTGATTCATTGGTTGATGCTGCTGCTGGATACAAAGTGCTCAGTTTCATGGACGGTAACGCAGGATACAATCAAATTTATATGGCATTGGAAGATATAGTAAAGACAGCTTTCAGGTGTCCTGGACACATAGGGTTGTTTGAATGGGTTGTCATGACCTTTGGATTGAAAAATGCCGGTGCAACTTATCAAAGGGCTATGAATTATATTTTTCATGAGTTGATCGGCAAGATTGTGGAAATATATATTGATGATGTGGTGATCAAGTCATTGGATCATGAGTCTCATTTGGCCGACATAAGGAAAACTCTAGAATGCACCAGGAAGCATGGGCTTAAGATGAACCCGAATAAGTGTGCTTTTGGAGTTTCGGCTGGAGAGTTTCTGGGTTTTTTGATACATGAAGGAGGAATAGGAGTTGGTAAGAAAAGCATGAAGGCAATTGATGAAATTGTTCCTCCAACTAATCTTAAAGAGCTACAATCACTGCTTGGCAAGATAAATTTTGTGAGAAGATTCATATCAAACTTGTCACAAAAGGTGTTGCCCTTTTCCTCACTATTGAAAATAAAGAAGGATCAAAAGTTTGTATGGGGTGACGAACAACAAAAGGCTTTTAATGAAATAAAAGAGTACATGAAGAAGCCACCAGTATTGGTGCCTCCACAATTGAACAAGCCTTTCAAGTTGTACGTGGCGGCCGATGCCCAAACTATTGGATCGGCCCTCATTCAAGAATTTGAAGGGAAGGAAAGAGTGGTTGCATACCTTAGCAGAAAGTTACTAGATCCAGAAACAAGGTATTCGGCTATAGAGAAACTTTGCTTATGTGTTTACTACTCCTGTACAAAATTTCGGCACTACTTATTACATGCCGAATGCATTGTGTATTCAAAGTTTGATGTGATAAAACACATGTTGTCTATGCCAATTTTGAACGGAAGGATTGGCAAATGGATTTTAGCTTTGTCTGAATTTGAGTTAAGGTTTGAATCGGCAAAGGCTGTTAAGGGACAGATTATTGCCGATTTCATTACTGAACATCATGATACATCGATAAATTTGCTTAACATTGTTCCTTGGGTGTTATTCTTCGATGGATCTTCATGCAACAGAGGTGGTGGAGCAGGTATCTTATTAATTTCACCCAAAGGAGAAACATTTGAGTTCGCTGTTCCCATTCAATCTGTTGTTACTAACAATCAAGCTGAGTATGAGGCATTGCTCAAAGGGCTCCAATATTTGAAAGAAGCAGAGGCCGTTGCAGTTGAAATTTTTGGAGATTCAGAATTGGTCATAAAGCAATTGAATGGTGAATATGAGTGCAAAAGTGATACCTTGAGGAATTACTATGAAGAATGCAAAGAAATATTGAAGAGCTTTCGGTCAGTAATTCTACAACACATTCCTAGAGGGGATAATGGAGAAGCAAATAGATTGGCCCAAAGTGCGTCAGGTTATAAAGAGCTTCGAGAGGTTTTTGCTAATGATGTATATGCATTCGGGAGTAATCTGGCAGAAGATGATTGGAGAAAAGAGATTGCCGATTATCTGGAAGATCCATCCCGAAAGGTTTCTAGAAAGCTCAGGTATAAAGCTTTAAAATTTGTTCTTCTTGATAATAATTTGTATTATAAATCCCTGGATGGGGTGCTGTTGCATTGCTTAAATCATGAAGAAGCAAAAAGGCTGATGAGTGAAGTACATGATGGGTTGTGTGGAGCACATCAATCGGCCTACCGAATGAAGTGGGTTATTAGAAGAACTGGATATTACTGGCCGACAATGCTGGAAGATTGTTTTGAATATTATAAGGGATGTCAAGACTGTCAGAGGTTTGGAAATATTCAGAGAGTTCCAGCATCGGCTTTGAATCCCATTATCAAGCCATGGCCATTCAGAGGATGGGGAATAGATTTGATTGGCCAAATAAACCCTCCATCTAGCAAGGGGCATAAGTTTGTGCTTTTGGCAACCGATTATTTTACCAAGTGGGTTGAGGCAATTCCATTAAAGAAGGTGACGTCGGAGAATATGGTTGAATTTGTTAAAGAACATATCATTTACAGATTTGGGATTCCTCAAACAATCACCACAGATCAAGGGGCTCAATTTACATCTTCAGAGTTCAAAGATTTTGCTGAAAGTATGGGCATCAAATTGTTAAATTCCTCTCCTTATTATGCCCAAGCTAATGGTCAGGCAGAGGCTTCTAACAAGATTATGATTAAAATTATACAGAAGAAGATTGATCAGAAGCCGAGAAAGTGGCATTCGGTACTCAATGAGGCTTTATGGGCTTACCGAATGGCTCCACATGGGGCTACACAGACGTCTCCTTATGAGTTGGTGTATGGGCATCATGCTATCTTGCCATGGGAAATACAATTAGACTCAAGGAGAATAAAGTTGCAAAAGGATTTGAGTTCTAAAGATTATAATGATTTAATGATGGACGAATTAGAAGATTTGCATATGATTCGTCTCAGGGCCTTGGAGAATATTGAGAAGAACAAAATGCGAGTTGCTAAGTATTACAATAAGAAGGTGAAAGTTAAGCAATTTATAGAAGGTGATTTAGTCTGGAAAGCGATATTGCCGATTGGAACCAAATATGCAGCATTCGGCAAGTGGTCTCCAAATTGGGAAGGTCCTTTCAGAGTGGTTAGATACGTGCCTGGAAATGCATATATTTTGAAGACATTATTGGGAGAAGAATTTGCTTCTGCTATAAATGGAAGATATTTGAAGAGGTATTATCCCAGTGTTGAAATCGATCGGTGATTGATATATTAATTTGCCGAACAGCCGATTTTCGGGAAGAAATCGCCTTCAGAACAAATGTTGACAGAAAAGGAAAATGGCCAGTACTGAATGTATTGCCCTCAGCGCAAAATATACTACATCAGATGTTCATGCAAGACCACAAAAGATAAGTTTTATTGCCGAAATTCCATAAATCCCTAGTACAAACTAATGGAATAGCTTGTTCAAAACGGATTGAGGATGAATGGAATCGGCAATGACGGCGCCATGAGCATCAAGGCGATCTATGGAGGCCTCGATGTCATCGATCTCCTCCGGGTTACCATTAGCGAAGCCGGTCGGTAGCCTGGAATAGTCGGCATTGGTATGCGTCGACATGGCGACTAGGCCTGCGGCAGTACCCAGACGGATGCCGTGCGAGGCCACCTCATCGATGCGGCCCGCCACCGCACCAAGGCGAGCTTCTGGTGTGTCCCCAGGAGCATTCACCTTGTTCGCCAGCTCATCCACCAGCGCCTTCAGTCGATCGAGTTCAGCATCACGCGCTGCAAGTTTACGAAAGGGGCAACAGATTAATATCATTCGGGAGATGAGATTGAGATTGAGCAGATTGCAGGACTCACCATCGATGACTTCGAGCAGTTGCTTGCGCTCGTGCTGCCATTCGAGGTCAGCAATCCCGGCTTGCTTGGAGATAGCCTCCAGTTCGCGACGAGAGTCGTCGCGCTCCGCCTTGAATCGGCGAGCATCGCCGTCCGTGTAGCGGTAGTCGTCCGATTCGAGAGATCGATTGGACGAACTCGAAGATGCCGCAGGAGCGGCGGCTGGAGCTGCGACTGGCGCGCCGGCGCCGGCAATCCATTGGATTACCCTGAAAAGAACAAAGAGATTCGTCAAGAAAGAGGGAGGAAATCTCGAGAAGAACAAAGAGAAGCAAGCAGCTACTCACCTGCGGCGAGCGCCGGCACGACTTCCTTCGGCCTCATCAGCGGCCGGGCGCCTCCTGTTGTTGTCGGCCATTGGAAGTTCCTTGGAAATACTGTGGATGGGGAAAAGAATGGCTTGGGCCGGCAGAAACTTGGAAGGCGAAGAACTTGGTGAAGAAACTGTGGGTTGCCTGGGTGTTTATTTATAGAACCCGCAGAGAAAATCATGGCCAAAGATCGTGGCACGTATTCCGAAGAGTTCGGAAGGTGGAAAGGATTTTCCAGCCGATCGGTTCTCATGTCGTTTGGGATTCTTATCGAGTCGTATTCGGCTTTGACTGGATGGGATTCGGCTATGTCATAGTTGAAGCGTTTTCGGGTCTAAGTACTATTATGGCCAACTTTGCCGAATGAATCATCCACAATGAAAGAAAACAGAGTTAAAAGGATGACAAGATTACAGGGTTAATAAAACATTCGGCTATCAAACATAATTCACACACCCAAGAACTTTGAGATTACATTTTTGGCATTCGATATCATATTGCTAATGTTCTCTAATAAGTTTTTATCAGCTTCTTGGGTTCTGGTCAGAGCAGCCAGCTTCGCCTTGAGTTGTTTGTCTTCGTTCAGAGCTGCTAAGGCTTCCTTTCGCCTTCTCTCTGTTAACTTAGGAAGCTCGGTTATCTTCTTCTTGTCGGCTTCAATTTCGGCCGATAAATTTCTCAATTCGGCTTCAAGTGCAGCTTTTCTGATCTCCTTCATTTCAAGTTCAGATTCCAGCTTGGTCAATAATTCCTTATCATTCTGGACTTGAGTATGCAGGTCTTTTACAGATTGCTTGACCAAAGTTCTCCTTTGCTCCAAGGCTGGTTGAGCCGATTGATTCTTCAGAGCTTGCTTCACTGCGATAAAATGATCATCCAATCTGGAAATTGGATCTAAAGAAGTCTTGATATCGGCAGGAAGATCTTGGTCAACTGATTCAAGCAAATCTCTTAAAAGATCAGCATTGGTAACTTGTTCCCGAGTATCCTTATGCAAAAAAGAAAGGATTTCCTTCAGTTTTGCTTGGTTCTCCTCTGATAAAGTTTGACCAGAAGAGGTTTCTTCTCCTTGTTCGGCAACTAGATCATCCACAGCAAATGAATAGCTGGGTGAAGAAGTGGTTTTCTCCTGAAAGAAGATTGTGCCGAATTATTGATGATTCATTGAATAGAGAACTGGGAGACTGAGTAATTATCTTTACCTCATTCCTGGTCTCTTGGATGGAAAGAGAGGGCAGCTCGAGCTCAGGCAAAGATTCTTGTATGTCATGCTGAGGAGAGCTTGGAAGATCTGTTGGTGGAGAAGAGGCTTCTAATTGAGGAACATCAGGAGAAGCTAAAGCTAGATCTTGATGAGAAGGAGGACTCTCCGAGATTGGGTCTATTGAGATTTGCTCTGAAACTGAAAAGGGATCAATGCCGATGGAGAGGAACTTTAAAGACAAAATGTGAGAAAATTTTACCAATCATTGAAGCATCGGCAGGACTTGTACTGATTGCTGGCTGTTGTTCTTTGGCCTGAAATCAAAAAGAAATAAAGCTGAGCAAAACACCAAAAACATTATAGTCAAAGAAAAAGGACTCTGACCTTGGTTTTGCTACTTGTTCTTTTCTTCTTTACAACTGAGGGAGCAGTTATAAGGAGGGTTTTCCTCTTGACAGATGATGGTCTAGTGAGTATTGGATCTGAAGAAGCTTGTCTAGCCATCAGCTGAGCCAAAGTAGGGGATTGGTGCCCCAAAGCAGAAATTGGGCCTGCAGTTTTGTATAAAATTTCCCTGGCAAGAGGGGCAGGTGTTATGTCCTGCAAAATAATAAAGTCAGAATCAATTGGAGCCAATGTTGTTAAGATAGATAAAGGAATAAGCATATTACCTCTGCAGTTGGCTGATAGTCAGGCATTAATTCAAGGCAGAAGGGATGAATTGGCATGTTGAAGATATGATCATGGAATTCTTGCCACCAGAGAGTGAAGGAAGGATGAGCAGATATTATTAGCACAAAAGGATCAGGTGCATAAATGGTTCCACAGCATTTATAGTTGAAGATCCTTCTTGTTTCTGTGAAATCCTTGATTATCTCCCTAGGCCTGAGGAATTCATGGAGGAATAGCCTAGGGGGCACTTGGCCACATCCCAACTGTCTAGCCATCATGTTTGGCTGATAATATTCATAAGTGCTTTGGACTAGCCTCCCTCCACAGAATTCGGCTGGCAGGATGCAGGGTTGGATGAAGGCATTAAAAATTGCTACAGATTGTACATCAGTGCATCCAGTCTCAAAGCTGAATTCGCAAGGGAGAGCAAGATTGTCATTGTCCAAATAAGGGAACCAAAGAGGATTGGCAAAACCCCTGAAGAAGAGCTCAAATAGTTCACCGATGGTCTTGTTGATGGATACAGTGGAGGCAGCTTCTCCATAAGTTTGACAACCTTTGGTTTTCCGGGTTTCTCCTTCTTTATAGTTGATTGAGTGAAAGTCTCGGCTGTTGAGATCAATAGCAACGATTTGGTGCATGTATAATTGCAGCCACATTTGGACAAACCACCAGGGACCATTGACACAAGGGATCTTCTTGTTAGTGTGCATCAGGTGGGTGGTTTGGTTGAGCATATGGTAAACACTTCCCAGGAGATATTTCCCAAGTGGGATAACTTTTCCAGCAGCCAGCTCTTCAGCCATCACAATGTGATTCAAGGTTGGCTCATTGGCTTTGCCACAAAAAACTGATCTGCATAGCCACATATTCAGGAAGGCCCTGTATTCAACATCGGTCAGCGGGCCGTCAGACATATGATTCTGAATGTATCTTTTATATCCAACCCCTGTTTTCACTCCTGTCTGCTTGGAGGAACCTTTATGATCATATGGATGTACAGTTCCTGTGACATTCAGGCCGGTCATCATGTAGACGTCGGCCAAAGTTGGAGACATTGGGCCATGACCAAAAAGAAAGGTATTTGTACCATTGGACCAAAAGTGGCAAGCTGCAATCAGGAGGTTCTCATTCTTTGGTGTTTCAGCTAATGACAGCTCCAGGCAATGAGAAATACGCAGATGATCCCAATTCTGTGTTTGAGGGCTTTTATCATCAGACATCCTTTTATACCAGTTTCTCCATCCGGCGATTGGGGGCAAAGGCCAGTTCTTGAAAGCGTCTTGCCATTCATGAGGTTTTGTCAGTGAAATCTTAAAAGGAATCCGCTGAGATTCGGCCGCAATGATTTCAGAAGGATCTGAATCTCCTACGGGACCGAGGAAATAGGATGGAGATTTTTCCTCAACAGGGATGAGGATTTCGGCAGCTAGGGCCTATCAAGAATGAAAGGAGATAAGAAGAAATTTAAAATGCAAATCGAAAGAGGACTGCCGAACATGCTTGAGGGGATTGAAGTTTACCTGGAGAGCAAGATCTTGGTCCGCCATTTGAAGGTTGGATCTTGGAAGACGACGACTTAGGGTTCGGATCCGGATGAGAGCTCTGAAGATTCGGAAGGAGAAGCGGGTGCCGAACAGAACCAACTTGGAAATGTTAAGTGCTTTTGGTCAATTCCGAGATAAAAGTATCCTTTATCCCGAAATTGAAGGGGCATGTGTTGACACCAAAAATTGGCACCAGGAAGAGGCTGACATGTGAGCCGGATTTGGTGGAAGGATGCCATTCGGCTAAAGGGCTTTCTCTGAAGCATTCGGCAAAGATGCTCTGCGGTCGGGAACGCGTCGTCATTCGGCTAAGGGGTGTTCTCTGAAGCGTTCGGCAGAGATACTCTGCGGTCGGGGATGCGTCATCATTCGGCAGAGACATGGTTCCGCAGGTAAAAGCAGTAGCATTCGGGAAAGTGCGATGACGTGGAAAAACGTAAGGAAAAGGCCGGTTCGAACAAGGAATGCAATATGGGCACGAAGATCCGTCATTTATTTTTAGAAACAAGTATTGTAGTCGTGTCCGACTAGGAGTTGTATCAAGACCTGGGTATAAATATAAACCCATGGCATCTGTAAAATCAATCAATCAATCATACAACAAACCGGCCCCGTGCCAACATCGAGTCCTTTAGTCGTGTCGTCGAGTTCTTCGAGAGGAGTCATCGATCCGTCGACCTCCGTAAGTACCGGCAACCTTGTATCATGCTTAGTATCATGCGGTGGATTTAAGCTTTGATGCAAGTAGTCTTGTTACCATGCTTAGTATCATCCGGTGGATTTAAGTTATGGTCTCAAGAAGGTTCCTCTGTTAGGTCATGAGCCATGCGGTGGGCTAAGATCTAGTATGGACCAAGTTATCGGCTCTGTTAGATTTTGGCAAGATCTAGCAGATTCATTAAGTTACCCCGTGTTGCTCCTCTTTTACTATGCGTTTAATTCATGCAACACACCTTTGCCCAATCTAGATCGGTTAGAATCGGCTCTGCTTTACAGTGCAACGGCTTATCCCCTCACAGCCGAATCCGAAACCGATCTAGGTTGCTACGTGTCGCGGGTTCAAGCTTGTCAGCATCGTGTAGATCTTGACAGAACCGGGTATCATGCGGTAGATGCAGGTTTTTGGGTCGTCTTAGAGCTAATCATCCGGTGGATTAGAATTCGATTCGATCTGATAGATTTACCTTTACCGATTAGGCTTGTTCCTTCGCCATGGATCCCGATTCGGCTGAATAGCCGTATTCGGCAGTGCTCTCATGAGTGAACTTGTGTTCGTGGGTTTGCATTGGACAATGAATGCTTTTAGCCTTTCACGATTAGATTGTATCATGCGGTGGATTGATCTAATCTGATTGGTGGTGTGGCTTCAAACGAGTCGTATCATGCGGTGGATTAACTCGTTCGTTGCCATGCTTGACGGGTGCTGCTTTCGGCCTATGCATTCTTGTTTTCAATGTAAATTCGTGACTGTGTTGTGGGTTCGTAACTAAACATTGAGTGCTTTTAGCTTTTCATGATTAGATTGTATCATGCGGTGGATTAATCTAATCTGATTAGTGGCGTGGTTACAAACAAGTCGTATCATGCGGTGGATTAACTTGTTTTGTTATCATGCTTGACGGGTGCTGCTTTCGGCCTATGCATTCTTTGTTTACTGCGAATTTATGATCATGTTTCACCCTTTATTTTGCTCTGTTTCTCGTTAATCGGCTATGAGTATGTGTTCATTCGGTTGAAAGCCGATCTTTCGTCATGCTTACGTCACGCATTCGGCAGTGCGCTCCTTGCGTGCCTTGCCGATTGCCGAATGAGGTTTTAACTGCCGACAGATAGCTTCCCTGTAGCTATATGTCTTTCAAGATTGGCTTCAACGCCGCAAACATGGAACTGTCTGGTCTCACCCGGCACGTTCCAGGTTTTAATCTAAACGTTTTTATCCCTTTGTTAGTTTTCAGGCAAACTGACTGGCACGCTTCCGGATTCGAAAGCCCGGGCCACGTTTGAAGCCAGCTTTGTTCGGCTTGCTGTGTGCTTGGCGTGAGGTGCGGATTTTACGTCAACACTTCCCCTTCGTCTCCTCAGATCGAAACCGCTGCCGCCGCCGCGCGCCACCTCGTATCCTCAGCCCCCGCCCCCCCTCCGCCCGTCGACCTAGGCCCGCGTCACCGCCGCCGCCCGTCGCAGCGGCCGCGCCTCCGTCCATGGTCGTCGCCCGCGTCGTCCCCGGCCGCGCCGACACCGCCGCCCATCGTCGTCCCCGCGCCCGGCCACGCCGCCTCCGCCCGTCGCCGCGGCCTAGCCTCCGTCGACGCTCGCCGCCGCCGCCACCCGTGGTCCCCGCGCCCACGCCGCCGCCGCTCTCGTCAAGGCCCGCGCCGTCGTCGTCCCTGCGTCCGTCATCCCTGCCGCCGTCGTCGTCCCCGCACCCGTCGTCCCCGCGGTGTCGCCCGTCGTCTCCGCGCCGGCGCCCCTCGTCCCCGCACCGCCTGTCGTCCCTGCGCCGGCGCCGCCCCTCGTCCCCTCGCCGCCGCCGCCGCTCGTCCTCGGGCCGCCGTCGCCCACCGCCCGTCACCGTGAGCCCTCTGTGAAGCCGGCCTTCGTGCCGTGCGTGCATGTTTGTGAGCCGGCCTTCGTGCCGTGTGTACGTGTTTGTGTGTGCAGGTACCCGTTGCATGGCCGAACACGTTCGGCCATGCACATTTGCTTAGCGAACGTGTTCGGCCATGCGTATTTGGTTAGCGAACGCGTTCGCTAACCAAATGTGCATGGCCGAACGCGTTCGCTAACCCATACATTGGAAATGCATTGTATTGGAAATATTAGAAATATATATGCTTCATATGTATTGAAAATATTAGAAAATATTAGAAATTTATTTTATTGGAAATGCGTTGTATTGGAAATATTAGAAATATATATGCTTTATATGTATTGGAAATTTATTTTATTGAAATGCATTGTATTGAAATATTTACATTTTAATGTATATAGGGAATTTTATATCAGAAATTCTATGCTTCATTTAAATGTATATTGGAAATTCTATGTATATTAGAAATATATGTGCTTCATTTAAATGTATATTGGAAATGTTATATGTTTGTATAATGTATACTATCGAAAATGTTTATTATCGGAAATTCTATCGCGTACCCAAACCCACCGCGCACCCGAACCCCTTAGCGAATCGGTTTTCGCGCACCGACCCCCTTAGCGAACCCGTTCACGTCACGCACCCGAACCCTTAACAAACCACTTCGCGTCGCGTACCCGAACCCTTAGCGAATCAATTCACACCGCGCACCCGAACCCCTTGGCGAATCCGTTTTTCACGCACTGACCCCCTTAGCGAAAATGTTAGAAATATTGGGAATATGTATGCTTTGTATATATTTCTTATCAATTATTTTTAATTCTATAGATGGCGGACAACAACAACCCCGTCCCACCCATGCAAGAGGACAACAACAGCCATGTCCCACCCATGCAAGAGGACAACGGCACGTTCTTTGTGAATCAACTTTTTAATATTGTAACCCAACCAATGTCCGTGGATGATGTGTTGGGGATCATTGGAAGGGACGACAATATCTAGGGCGACAATGTTGCAAGGGCCGAAAATGTTGAAGGGGCCGCCAATGTCCAGGGCGAACGTGTCCAGGGCAGCACTATTGAAGGGGCCGGTAACGAGCCCTCGTCTAGTCAGGTGTGTATATATATAACATAAATTTGTACTGTACATGTCAATTATGTATACCATCTCTATATCATCTCGTATATATGTAATTTGTGTAGGCCGCCTCTACTTCTACAAGTTGAGCTAAGAAATCAAAATGATCGACCACGAAGAAGCTGAAGGATGTCAAGTTTCACATCACTCGAGTGGAGGATGACGGGGAGCCAGTTGAGCCCCCAAAAGTGGCCAAGAAATTTGTATCATAGTCCGGGCTAATTGTACGGGACAATGTGCCCATTAGTATCAGAAAATGGAAGTCCACGGACCCCACT
Organism: Echinochloa phyllopogon; assembly: GCA_033239725.1. NCBI lineage: Eukaryota > Viridiplantae > Streptophyta > Magnoliopsida > Poales > Poaceae > Echinochloa > Echinochloa phyllopogon. Next base: position 10,739,586 of record BTCW01000015.1, on the reverse strand, counting down.
GAGGAGTACGTGCTCCCCGATACAGAGAAGGAGATGCTATGGAGGGAATTAAAGGCAATATTGGACTAGCCTAGCACTCATGAAGCAGAACTGAGGGATTGGACAATGAAGAAGATGGCAGTTCTGTTTCAGGATTTCAAGAAGAAGTTGTACTCGCATTTTCTCAAAACCGGAGAGGCCCCGGATCCTGAGAAGTATAAGAAGATCACTGATGACGAGTGGGAAGCATTCCTTGAGTACAAAACCTCCGAAGAGGGTGCAACAGCTAGCGCTAGAAACGCTGGAAACGCCGCAAATAAGAAGTACTCTCATAAGATGGGTTCGGGAGGTTACAAGGCAAGCATCGCTAAATGGGAGAAGATGGAAGAAGATCTATATGCTAGAGGCATCACTGCAGCGACACATGACTGGCCCACAAGGACCAAGCATTGGTACTATGGTCATGGACCAAGCGACACATGACTGGCCCACAAGAAGATCTATATGCTAGAGGCATCACTCCAGCGACACATGACTAAGCCCATTCGACGGCTCCTTAGTTTTTCCCGAGGACTTCCGAGAACTAGCTCAGCGTCTCCTCAATATCCTCAGGGCATCTGAGAGGGGAGAATTTGTTGCTAATAGAGACAGAGATGAGCTAACCTATGCCTTAGGGAACAAGGAGCATCCTGGACGGACGCGCGGCGTAGGCACAAGCATCTCATGGAAGAAAGGTTTCCAAGAGCACGCCGCCACCTATAGGAGCCGTTCGAGGAAGAAGGCCGAATATGAGCAGAGGGTGAGGGACCTAGAGCAAACGGTTGCCGCCCAGGGCTCAAAGCTCCAAGAAATGGAGTCAGAGATGGAGCGACAGATGAAGGTAGCATAGCTGCAGATACAACAAGCCACAGTCGGGACCGGTTCCACAGAGCATGCACCTCTCCAACAAGCCACAGGCGGGACCGGTTCCACAGAGCATGCACCAGGCGGGACCGGTTCCACAGAGCATGCACCTCTCCAAGATGCGGCCCTTATTAGCCCTCCACAACAATATCAAAGCAGTCACGCTTCCACACAGGCCGCCAAACCGGTCCGTTACCCCGTGGATGAAATAACTCAACGGACCGCGTGCGAGCTTGTCGTCAGGCAGAAGAACTTAGCTGTGGTGGTACATATGCGACCTTAGTTCGTATTGCATCCATTTCACCGTAAATACCATTCATTTACTAACTTTCTTTGTGACTACTAAATTATCAGGTCGCATACGGTATGACCAAACGTGTGGAAGAAGGACAAAAATGGCACTGCAATGACATTCCACATGGTTACGTACCTGTTGAGGTGGAGCAAGTCGTCACCAACTGGGAAGACTTGGAACTTGACATCCCCGAAGGTGACGGAGAAACAAAACTCGGTCAGTGTTCTTACTGCATCATTCTATGGAGCAAGGCAGACGTCGTCATACCCGGTACACCTACGGCTACCAACAAGCCTCCGTCACCTCCACCGTCTCCAAGAGATCCACCGGATCATGACGATTCTCCGGGAGCTCCTGATGCAAGCCCGTCTCCTCTGCCGAAGAGGTCTCTGTCTCCTCCGCCGCGGAGGTCTCCGCCCCCTCCGCCGAAGAGGGGTCGCCGCACTAAAGCCTCTGCCCCCACTCCACCAGGGAAGAAGGCGCGGAAAACCAAAGAGAAGTCCGCACCAAGGAAAAGAGCGGGTGAGAAGACTCTAGAGGAGCTCGAAGCCTCGGTCAAAGCAGACACAAAGAGGCAAATGGCCGAGTGGAGGAAAAAACCGGAGCCGGAGCCGAAGCTTGATCCCACTATCATCAAGTCATTCCTCGGTAATTTGAGCAAGGGTCAACAGAAGGAAGTACTAACAACAGACTATGACCGCTCATTACTGAAATCTCGCCGGAAGCGGAAGGCTGCAGATAAGGAGGCGGGCACATCCAAAAAGGTTCCTCAGCTCGGCCAGCAACCTCAGCAGCCCTTGGCTCCATTGCCAACTCCGCACGAGCTACAGATCCAACAATTTGAGGCCGAGACTGGACTATCCAGAGCGCAACTCCTGGGGGAAGCAGAGGTGCCTGTATGCACAACGTTGAAGTGGCCGTTTAAGCTTGGCGAGCCTATGGTCCCTCCTGAAATGGAGAGCAAGCTATAGACGAAGATGCGCCGATTCCATGAGTGGTACTTGGAAGAATCAAGAAGGAATAAACGGCGCATGATCAAAGTAGGCGTGAAGGACCATGATTTCTACAATGGTGACGAGGATTGGGTCTGGCTGAGGTTTCAGGATATATATGAGCTGTACCACCGCGACGCCATGGACGTGGATTTGATCACCTGTTGGACACTGTAAGTACTTTGTTGTTGCTTATAATTCACAGTTTGAAAATAATAATTCCAATCTATGCTGACGCGGGCTTTATTTATTGCTTAACATATGCAGAATGGAGATTCAAAAATGTCGGAGATCCTCAATATATGACGTTGGTTTCGTGGATCCACGAAGGATAAGTGAACAAATGATATTGATGAATCCTGAGGAAACATATGGAAACCTATACAAGTATATTAAGAAACAAAATTACTGCGACTCCATACTAATCCCGTACAACATCGAGTGAGTACATACACAGGCTTCTTCTTATACTGTCTGTGTACTATTTCATTTCTGATTATAATGTATACATGTATACAGATTCCACTAGTTTCTAATAATATTGTGTCCTGACCGGGGTGTCGTGAACGTCTTTGATTCATTGCACACTCCAATAGAAAAACTACAGAACATCATGGACATGATGACAAGGTGATGTATATTTTTCCCTACTTAATTCACCCCTTACACTCGCAATGACTTAACTCAATTTTTTTGTTCGCAGGGCCTGGAATCAATTTCGTCAAGAACACCCGGGTATTCAACATGAAACATTAAAATGGAACATTGGCTTTCCGGTAAGCAAGTAATTTGTACATGTAGGCCTCGGCTAATATATTATATGAAATTTACTTAATTTCTTTTGGTCGACAGTGTGCCAAACAGGGGAAGGGAAATAATTTATGTGCATACTATGTTTGCGATTACATGTGGAATTGGGGACATAAAAAGCTTACACAACACGATATTATGGTACGTAATAATAAACACATTTCCATTATTATTAAGTGCACAATTATTGTCTCCAACTCGGCGGATTAAATATCTTTCAATTATTTGTAAATTATAGATGTCGAGCCTGAAGGAAGAGTCTCTAGAGCGAGAAAGAATCGACGCAATTGCAGAACAGCTCGTCGGATGGATCTGGGACGAGGTCGTCAATCCCCGAGGAGAATTCCACATGCCACTGGAGGACGTGCCGGATAGTTCAACAAGACGTCAATCTTAATTAAGTAGAAAATACAGTTTAAATATATATAACTAGAGTTGACATGCATGAATATCTACTTTTGTAATATATATGTCTTCTATTTTGATGAAATGTCAGCTAATATGAATATAGAGTCGGCCGAATACGCATTAGAATACACGTATTAGAATATATACGTATATACACGTATATAGACTTGCATGCATGGCTACTGAAAAAAGCAAAAAAAAAAAGAAACCCGGGGCCTTTAGCACCGGTTGCAGACAGCAACCGGTGCTAAAGGCCCTGCTAAAGGCGCTGCGGGGCAGGCCCTTTAGCACCGGGTTGTGTCTGGAACCGGTGCTAAAGGAACCCTTTAGCAGTCCCTTTAGCACCGGTTATTCAACCCGGTGCTAAAGGGGTACCCCTTTAGCCTCGGAAGATCTGCACCGGTTGGGATACCCGGTGCTAAAGCCGGTTCCCAACCGGTGCAGATGTTGATCATTCTGGTAGTGGTCCCAAACCTTTTGGTAGGGTTTGCCTTAGCTGCTTATGGAAAGCTAGGGGCTCTGTTGTAGTGCTCCAGTTTTAGTTTAGAGTTAATTGGATATATGCCATTACAACTCTTCAACTTTGGAGAAATACAATTACAATTTGTCTCTTTGGATTTATGCCATTACAATTCGTTCAAAGTTTGAGTCGTGCTATTTTCTACGTCTTCTACGGCTTTGGGCCCACTTGCAGGTCACCATACATTGGTATAGACATGAGGGGACATTGGTATAGACATGAGGGGACATGAGGTTTATTTTGGTCTATACCAATGTATGGTGACCTGCAAGCGGGCCCAAAGCCATAGAAGACGTAGAAAATGGCACGACTCAAACTTTAAACGAATTGTAATGGCATAAATCCAAATAGACGAATTGTAATGGCATAAATCCAGTTTTCATAACAACGATTTCAAGCATGCTCATGTCATGTTTCTGTCGGCTAAATGAAAAAAAAGTAGAAAACTGGATTTGTACCTTACTCTTACTCATAACATAGGGTTAGTTTCACAATTAAGTTGTGAATTTGTCACAACAAAATTCTTTCTTCTACCTTTTGGTTCCGAAGAAAGCCTATTTATAAACTGTTCTTAGGTCAGAAATGGTTGATGAATGGGCATATGTATCCTATTCTGTCAGAAAAAAGGGATGTTCTTCTTCTAAATGCCTGATACTGTTGTGCAGTATTTTACCCCATGAACCTATTTAACGATATTTCACTCCTACAGGTGATGTTGTTGTCCATATATTTCTTCCTCAGCAGCGAACATTCTACAATTATTGCTTAGGTTACTGGCTTACTTTATATATTATTGTAAAATAGCCCTCTGGTATCTGGGAACATGGGGTTATTGTTGATCCATATATTTGCTTGCAGTTGTATAAAAATCTCTGTTCATCTCAGAAATTCTGGTGTTCCAATCTTTGCTAGTATTTAAGTGCCAGTTGCATATTGGTATTTTTACTTGTTTCCTATGCATTCAGTCATCATTTGAGAAAATTATTAATGGGGACAGCATGTAACTTGCATACAGGAAAGAGAAGACCAAGTCCCAAGATCTCCACTGAGAAAGTGTGCCACCAGTTACCTCAGAGAAATCAATCTTTGAAAGGTACTGCTCCTATAATACTATCTTCCTGCTTGAAAGCTAAGGTTGCCTTACTCAGTTCCATACATGATTGTCCATTTAGCATCAACTTCATAATGTCCATGAAAATTTTGTTGGATATGTGGGCATTTTACCTGTGCAGTATAGATTGGATCTTGGTGACTTGAATGGTTGCTTTAGATAGATTTCTTGATTTACGAGCTAGTCCATGTGTTGCGATCTTAGGCCTCATGTTAGAAATTTTTGGTGAGGTTTCTGTGATATCTTAGGCCCATCCTCATTTATTTGTCAGGAATCGATATTGTGTGATGTATTGGTTCTCCCAGTACGTTAAGAATATTTTCCTCATGCCATTTGATCATGACGTGGCACAACATTCCAGGGGTCAACTTGCATTTGTTTATTCACTTATTCACATATATATTCTGAAATACTCAAGAAGTTTGATATTCACACCCAAAATATGCAGTCTGCACATATATTTGTGTTGAAACTGTATTGTGTTGATTAGAAACCTGCAGATTCTATTGACATTTGGAATTTTGCGTTGAATTAGATACTCTTTTGCTTTTGTCTGACTGGTTAAGCTGTCCATGTTCATATCATTCTTGTCAGTTTACTTATGTCCTTATGTGCTTATTTACTTTTTTTGTGAGTATCGCCATATTATAACTAATAATTTACATGGCCATAAGCGAGCCGGTTATTGCAGAGTTTTTTACTTCTATCAGTTTTCTTTTTGGCTCCTTCAGTTATATTTTTCTTATCCAACCCTTGATGTGGCCAAGTGTAAAAAGGGTGCGAAGCTTGCGCCAATGCTCTTGGAGCTGCCAGGATAAGAAGGCCATATAATGATTATCTGTGCGTGTCTGTTATCATATTATCCATTGTTGGGTTTTTGTTCATTTTTGCAATTGCACTTGGCTGATTCATGCTAACATTTTCCAAATTCTTTTGTAGGCATCGTTGCTGGGTGTGCAACCACCTTTAGCTCCAGGCAGCTAGAAATTGTTGTATGGATAACAAAACATGAACATGTACATGTTTTGCCTATGTTCAATGTTATGTCTGTGTTCAAATGTCCTTGATAATTTTATACCTTATCATGCACCTGTGTTACCAGGAATCATTCTACATTCTTTTTAGTTTCTTATGCTGCATGCAGGTTTCCCTTCCCTGTGTAATATTTAATTCTACCATGTTTAGTTAGAAATATTTACTTTCTATGTAATATTTGTTTCTCCAAAGTGGACAGACTAATGTGTGGATATGTATATGTATATGAAATAAAAGAATAAAGGGTATTTTCAATTTTTTTGTTTTTTCAATCCAACATTGGTAACGGGCAACATGGAGGCCTGTTACAAATGAATGGATATAAGTACTTTTGTGGTGCTATAGGTAACAGGCCTCTGTGTGGTCCGTTACCCATAATTATTATCGGTAAACGGGCCTTAATGTCACACCCGGTTTTAGAAACAAAGCCACATGCATCTCATATGTGCGCCAGGATCAAGTTCACGAGCATATGGTAGACGTCACAAGTGAATAACCATAACCATGCATACGAAAGAGTATTAAAGTGTATTTATTACAATCTCAGAGTTTGACACGAATGTCATAGCGGAAGACTTAAATAAACGTTTAACTAAACGAAGCAAAATAATTCCATCTCCACGGGCAGTTGACTGCAGGACTCGCCTAGAACTCATCAAAATCAGTGGTATAGTCCTCAAAATTCTCCATATCTGAGCAGCAGGCCGTGAGGCGCGAGTTCACGGACAAACCCGACAAGCTCAAAGAGTTCAACTCAATGCTTAGTGACTATAGCGATGGTAGGTCCGTGTCCGTAGCAACAAGCTAGTGCTTCCATCTTCCTGGCATCCATTGTTTTCATGTTTTCTACCTGCATTGATGAGGTAATCGATCATGCACGAGTATGTACTTCCACGGGCTGATTCCTTTATTATTTTCTCCCTTTGGGTACGTTTGTGTTGGTTGCAGCATCGACAAGTATGGTGCGTTCAACCGCATTCAGGCCGTGTTTGACGGGCACTGCAATCTCATCGATCGCTTCAACGAGATAATGGCAATGGCATACAAGATCGCGGTCCAGCTCGGAGCATGGAAATGATGCCTAGCTAGCTAGGTCTTGCGAAACCTAGCTGTCTTTTCTATTAATTGCATGAATAATATGTGACTCTGTGTCGGCTGTACCAGCTTCTTGCAGTGAGAGTGACCTCTGGTGTAACACCCCGCCCTCCAAAGCCGCCCCGCACAACCCTTTCGAGGGGCGCGCACGCGTACACATAGCACCCTACTTACACTTTCGTCCTCGCTTCGTGTAAAAGGGTTAATCCGAAGGTGCTATGGCTGAAAGACAAGGGATTATAAGTTGCCTCCACCCTTGCTAAACTAGCAATGTGGCACTAAATACGTGCATCCTGCACTCACGGGCCACTACTGGACCATACAAACTGGGCCGGGTGTGACATACACCCCCCCTCAAAGAACCCGACGTCCTCGTCGGCACAACTCACCCACACGGGCAAATGTCCAGGAACGTTCCCCCTTAGCGCACGACCATACGTCCAGTGCCGGCGCCATAGTCTATGCCGTATGCCCTACCCGGGCCACCCGCGTCATGCGCCCTATGCCCGCAAACTGACCCGTACGCGCAACCGCGAGGGTCGGCTCTGATACCATTTGTAACACCCCGCCCTCCAAAGCCGCCCCGCACAGCCCTTCCGAGGGGCGCGCACGCGTACACATAGCACCCTACTTACACTTTCGTCCTCGCTTCGTGTAAAAGGGTTAACCCGAAGGTGCTATGGTTGGAAGACAAGGGCTTATAAGTTGCCTTTATCCTTGCTAAACTAGCAATGTGGCACTAAACACGTGTATCCTGCACTCACGGGCGACTACTGGGCCATACAAACTGGGCCGGGTGTGACATCTGGGAGGGTGTTTCATGTTTGTTGGTAGTAATAAATCCATGTTGCGTGTGGATGTTTTAATATGGGATGCTGAAAATAGAACTCGTTTGATCGAAGGTGGATGCTATTTAGGGTGTTTCAGTACATTTAGAAATCAGAACTTTCTGCTACCTTAAAGAGCAGAGTACGTGTACATGATGATTGGTGCATTTGATAGTAATTATGTCTGCCAGTTTCGTAGCATTAACTTGCCTGCGAGTAAGTGATAGTTGGTGCGCGCATATTGTCATGAGATGAGAACTATTTTGTTTCCAGAACATTACCAAACATCCTAGATCGAACTAATCTTGTTTGTTTAAGCATCATGAGATGGGCACTATATTCACTTTTGGGCATGCTGGATTTTCGTGTCTGAACGACATTTGGTGTGATTCTCATTTTTCCGCATGCGATCTGCACATTGATCTCTCCATATATATCTCTCTCTCGTGCTGAGATTGCAGATAAATTGTTCACCTCCTTGCAACAATAATATTCAGCGCTGTGTCTTTTTAGGTTCGATAGACCAACACAACAGCACTACTAAGGTCACTTGATGCTCCTGTACTCGTATGACATCAGTGCGTATAATGCGTATGTTGAATTATATATATTAATTAAGTGACTTGGTAATTTATTGTCAATTTGAAATTTCTTGAGAACATTATTCTTCATATTTTTGTTGTTTTTTATGAAAATATCTTCAGCAAGTTTACATGATGCGATAGGATAAACAAATAATTCCTATTTTTTCTATTATTAAAGTTATTATTTTTTAACAATTCTCACAAAATATTCTCTATAATTTTTGTTACCCATAGCAATGCAGGAGCATTTATCTAGTATTTACAAAGTCTTGAGAATTCCATAAGCCCTAATACCTTAATTGCCAGGCTAGTAAGCATTGCTTAATTGAAATAAATTTGTGGGGACCAATTATCTGGACAACATTTTGTAAATATATTGGTTGTTTAAATTTTTTATGAAAACATTTAAATAGATTCTTCATAAGAGTTTAGAAATAAGTTGAAATAATATATTTTTAAAAGCTTCTATAAATTTAAAAAACTTTGTGTAATCCATGACCAGGTTGAGTGCATCATTACAGCCTTCATGTTGCCGACTTCCACTCCGCAACAATATGTGCTACTAGTGTCCATCGAAGTTCTAAAGGAAAAATGTGGAGTTGGAGTGATGCCAAACTGGCCCTTAATGGTTGCGGAGAGAAATGTCCAAGAAATATATATTATCAATGGCGTTGGCTATGCTGGCAACTATGGTAGCTTCCTATATGTTGTGATTCTTTGCTCATAGTGGAAACAACATGGTTTTACTACGACCGTTGTACCGTTGTTGAACGCACTCTCTCCGAGTCTTATTATTGATGGAAATTTTTAACAAACATCAATATATATAGTTAATAATGATAATCATGTGACTATTAGTAGTACGGATGCAAGTTCGTCCTTTTCGGATGTTTTCGTTGACACAAAAATAAATTTAGTAAAAATGTACTAATAGCATACCACCTAATTAATTTAGGAATAAAAAACTAAAACAATGTACTACGAAATTAAGTATCTGACAAAAAATCATTGGGTATTTACATTTCCAGCCCTAAATATTTGTTTGTTATACTTCTGATAGTTGATAGACAGAACAATCAGTCGATAAACCAACTGCCTCTGAGCATAATTGATTGCCCACTCGTTTCGTTGCTGATTTAGCTGCGCCGCACCACGGCTTTGCATGTAGCTGCTAGTTTATAATTTCTTGGTGGTTGCTGTCAGCTCATGTAAACATCAAATAGGTAACACAACATTGGTAACGGCCGCATTAGGCCATTACAAGGTATCATATCAGTAACGGGCGTGAAAACATCGACCATTACCAATAATCGTGGTAAACTTCAGCCCAACCTCACCACCAGAATGCCCGTTACCAATAACAACACATTGGTAATGGGCATTAACAAGACTTGTTACTTCCTCTATAGTGCCAATTTCAACTTGCAATGGACATTAAAAATGCCCGTTACTTCCACTAGCTATCTCGGACTAGAAAAACTCATCAAATTCCCTTAATTTGTTGGCTCGCTTCCGTTGATCGGCCTCTCCATCCCCGCCCGGCCACCCCATCCTCCTCCCATCTCTCGCTCCCCTCTGCCGACACTACTGGAATCCACCAATTTGCCGTGTGCCTGCGCCACACGACAAAGGCACTATTGCACACGGCATAAGCTTTGCCGTGTGCCGCACACGGCAAATGGCACAGGGCAAACAGCGGCCGGTACAGCCTTTGTTGTGTGTCACAAAGGCCGACGGCAAAGCCCGGCCCACGCCGACGGCCGTTAACGGCGACGGCGGGCTTTGCCATGGGCCGTGACGGCCAAGCACACGGCAAACTGACCATACCTAGGACCAGGAGGCACACGACAAAGTGACCATACAGGGGCCTGTTTATTTTACTTTTTGACGTAAATAGGACCCCCAAACATTTGGCAGCACCTCCCCTGTAAGGGGGGGGGGTATCCAAAACCGCAAACCTGCAAGAAAACAACGGCACGAAGGCCGCACAGACACAACGGCTCGATGGCCGCACAGACACAACGACTCGATGGCCAGAGAAACATCTATCTATTGTGCTCACCTATGGTCGAGAGCGGAGCAGTCCGTGTGGCCGGAGGTCGTCGGGGCAGCCGGAGGTGGCCGGACGAGCGAACGAGCACGGTCGGAGGCGACCAGGGACGGCCAGCCGGGACGGGGCTCCGGGACGGCGTCGGTGCCAGGAAGGTCACCGGGGTGGGGCGGCGTCGCGTCGGGGGGTGGGCGCGGGATGGCTAGCATCGGGGGTCGGACGGGGCGGGCAGCGGCGGGAGGGCGCTGGGTAGGGCGGCGGGAGGGCACTAGGGTGTGGAGACGGGGTGGCGGCAGGTCAGGCCAGGGGCGGCCGCGCGAGCACCGCGTCGGGGCGGGGGCATGTTGGGGCTGGGGCGGGGGCGCGTCGGGGCGGGCGGAGGGGGGGGGGGTTGGGGGCGGGGTGGTGAGCGTCGGAAGTCAGCCGCGGCGGGGGGGGGGGGAGGGGTTGGGGGCGGGACGGTGAGCGTCGGAAGTCAGCCGGGGTGGGCGGCGGCGGGAGGGCGCCAGGACGGGGGCGGCGCCGGGGTGGGCGCCGGGCGGTGGGGGCACCGGGGAGGGCATTAGGAGGGCGACGGGGCGTGGAGACGGGGTGGCGGAAGGTCAGGCCGGGTCGGGGCGGGGGCGCGTTGTGGCCGGGACGGGGGCCCGTCGGGGCAGGGGCGCGCCTGGGCGGGAGGGCCGCGTCGGGGCGGTGGCGGCATGGACGGCGGCGGTGGGGCTGTGGCCATGGGCGAGGGGGGACGGCCGGGGCGGGGGCGGGGTAGGGGGGGCGGGGGGGGGGGGGGGGGTGGGGGCGTGGCGTGGGGCTCCGCGGCGGGGGAGGGGCGTGGGAGGGAGCGGCGCGGCGGTGGCAGCGTGGGGAGGGTGGGTGTGTGTGTGAGTTGTTGGGCCGTGATGGGCTGACGGGGCTAAGTGCCAACCCTTTGCCGTGTGCCGGATCTGGCCCACGGTAAAGCCTTTGCCGTGGGCCAGATCCGGCACACGGCAAAGGGCTGTGGACTTTGCCGTGTACTGGCCCACGGCAAAAGGCTTTGTCATGTGCCGGCACACGGCAATTTTCAAAATTATCATTTTTCCAAACTTTGGCCTAAACTACTCCAATTATTCACTTTTAAATTACTTTATCATATTGTTTGCTTTCCCATAGTGGCTCAACAATTCATAATGTATAATTTTGTGCAAAAAAATCTATTATTTCATGCGTTTCCATGTTTATGACATGAAATTCTTTTACGGCAGAAAAAAAATTATCAAACGGATTTGAAAAATAACCAAAACCTGGCACAAAGCATGCTAACCCGTCTGTTGCATATACAAAAAGTTTTGAAGTCAAACCTAAATTTCAAAATTCAATTTGCTTTGAAATCTGAACGACTCATTCTCAACTCTATGGATCTTCATTGTAGATGTTTCGATTTGTGTACAACGTACGTGATAACTTGTGCAAATGCTTCTCAATTTTTTACCACAGCCCATATACATGAAATCATTAGTTGACGACAAATCTTGGGATTTTCAGACTTCGTTTGCTTTTTATAGAATTTTAAAACAATGCGTCCGCACGTTCGTTACTATGGTTCGTAGACAAAATCCTTGAAATTTTTTTGCATTTCCTAGATACGGCTTCACATCGTGATCAATAACGTGAATATCATTTTTTATTTCGTTAAATTCTATGATTCGAGACACTTGTAGTTCAAATTTGAATTATTTCCAAGAAATCAATTTAATGAAATAAAATAACTAAATATAGCAAAACGATCCAAAAATACACCAAATTGAAACATAGAGTTAAACATAACGTACATATATGGTAACAAAATTTTGGAAGGAAAATAAACATTTTTCAAATATTTGCCGAGTGTTTCTAGGAAACACTCCGCAAAAAAAAAGGCACACGGCAAAAAATAGTGTTTGTCGTGTGCTAATTTATGTCGTGTGCCTTTTTTTGGCCGTTTGGCTTCGTTGGTAGGCACACGATAAAGATTCACGGTGGCCCACGGCGTGAACCTTTGCCGTATGCCATGCGTTTGGCACACGGCAAAGACGTGGCATAGCCGTGTGCCGCTTCTTTGCCATGTACCTTTGGCTTGGGCACACGGCAAACACCTGATATATCGTGTGCCTCTGTTTTGCCGTGTGCTTTTTCTGCGGCACACTACAAAGCTTGTGTTTGCCGTGTGCCCGAGATTTTGCACACGACAAATGACTGGGCACACGGCATAGAGGGGATTTCCGGTAGTGCGACGCCTCTCTCTCTCCCTCCGACCGACGCCGCCGACTCACACTACCACCGGCGCCGCCTCATCCCACACCCGTCTCACCCCACCACCGGCGCTGCCTCATCCCGCCCCCGCCTCACCGCCCGTTACCTTTATGATGTTATTGGTAACCGCCAAACCGCCCGTTACCTTGGACCTATTATTAGTAACCCACAAAAATGGCCCGTTACCAAAGGCCATATGCGGCCGTTACCTATCTATGTTTCTGACATAGTGTGTTGTGCCGATCATTGCCGTCTATAGCCTTGAGCGCCGCCGAACTTGCGGGTCTGGTCAGCCAGTGGCTAATCCGGTAAGGGCACCTCCAACGACTAGCTAAATAGCCAGTCCAATATGATGTGTAGGGTAAAAAGGAGAAGATAGATTAGTCTCTAGCGATGAGTAAATAGCCTGTCTATTCCACGTGGTTGAATAAAATTAGTTGAAGACGGGTGCAACAAATAGATAAAATATATTATGCTACTTCTCTTACGTCTATGTCATCTAGCTATTTGATTCATACTGTTGAGGGTGCCCCAAGCACGCCCTCTGTTTCTCAAACGGAACAATATATAGGTACGGCCAATTGTATTGACTGCCCTACTTGCTTGGTGCGCTCAACACGAGAGCAGACCTTTTGATGCAAAAGCCTCAACTCAGGTGGGCCGGCCCCGGTGTCATTGATACGGTGGCGTCGCAACTTCAGCCCATTCAAGGTGGGAAACCGTGAATACCCGCTCCCTCGCTCTCCGTAGAAAAGGAAAAAAAAAACGCGGCCGAAATCTCCCTGTCTTCTCCAGCGAGATGAACCCTAATCACTCAGCGCTCCTGGCCGCATCCAGACAGAAATGGAAAGAGCGTCACGCCGTGACTCTTAACTCCCGTGCGAACACATTCATACGGCCAGCAATCACAAGCTCATCACAGAAATGGAAAGAGCGTGCCGCATATGCATGCGGGTGGTAGGTGGGCACGGCAGAGGAATCCAACCACTACTACTTATTGGCCGTCTCGGCTCTCCGGAGAGCACAAGCCGCAGTTTCCCACCGGCAGCACGGTAGCCCTAGTTCTTCCGCTTCGAGAGGCGGCGCGAGAGGGAGACGAGACCAAGAGCAGAGGAGGAGATGGGGTTCGGACGCAACCTGAAGCGCGCGCGGGAGGAGCAGAGGCCTGCGTTCCGAGTCCGTGATCCGTGAGTAGCTTCTCCCTCCCGTGATGGTTCTAGCTATGTCGTCTCCAGCTCGATTTTCGAATCTGGTTTCGTGATTCGAGGAAAGCTCATCCCATTTTGTACGATTTATATTAGCTAGCTCCCCTTTGTGGTGATCTCGTGGTTTGGAAATCTGATCTGTTTGTTTAATTCCGTTTGCAAACACACCTGATAGGAGGCCTAGGCAGACGTCCGAAGACTCGATTCGGTTCCTGGCGGACATGAAGCGCGACCTCGCCGGCGAGCCGGAGAAGTACGACGAGTTCATCGCCGTCATGCGCGAGTACAGGGAGGGGAGGTTAGTACTGATGACGAGCCATCCAAGCTTGCAGATCGAGCGAGTGATAGTTATTATTATTGCATACCGATCTCCAGATTTATTCTTGTTTGTGCATTTTGCAGAATGGAAACAACCGCCATGGTCGACCAGGTCAAGGTCCTGCTCGCCGGGTACCCCAGTCTCTTACGTAGCTTCAACGTGTTCCTGCCATGGGATTATATCAGATCCCATGGACCAGCAGGGGGATGTTGCATCTGATACTACATTCTATGAAGGGTGGGACTGTGATTGATGGAATGAAGATTTCGTTGTCTCTCAGATTTCCTATGCCTAAACCTATGTAGGCATTTGCTTTCTTTCATATGGATCTGTGTGTACCTTCAGCGAGCTGCAATGCTTCAATCAATAGTGTACTTCATCAATGCCAATTCGCCACTATCCCTACTTTTGCATGTGCGAAATATCCTGGTAAACATTGGATAATATACATGGTTCCTGATTTCTATTTGATACTCGAGCAACATGTAAGTTATATGTCTAGGCATTTTTCGGATGCGCATGGAGAACCTGTTTGTTTGAAATGCTCGGGAAAGAATATTAATTATGGCGAAATGCCAAATACAGTAATGGGAAATTGGTCGTACTAGCGCCCGGATGTCCGACATGAATGATCCCATCCGATATGCTCCCTTAGAACATCAAAAGAGAACCTATGCAACATATTGTTTCAGGCCTCCAACAAAATCAGATTTCAAGAGAAAAAAGATGATACATATCATTAATCGATCTGGTGCAAATATGAGTTGAAAACATGCATACATACCACGCGCCCGCATGCTTTTTCACAGCACAATTTTGAAAATAAAAACAAATTTAGGTTATAACAACTACAACATGTAGGTATAGTCATAGAAACGCTTTCAAATACTTGATGAAACATTAGAAGAATTGTCATCAACATCTAGAGAACCAACATCTGACATTACATCTCGCTACAAATAAATAAACTTATGACAGCATCATATATATGCATGTTTATCCAAAAAGATTGGGCAAAAAAGCACCGGCCAGCAACATAAAAATAATGGCTGTCTGCAAGAATCACAAAAACCGTAAGCAACATGACTACTAGAAATGAGTTGCATGCTTTGGCCCCAGCATCCTCCCCCTCCGCTTCGCAGTCATCGCTACTGTTGGCATGGTGTCTTCTCCTAGAGTTCTGTGCATAGCCTAGGAAGGGGATGTATGTAGAGAAAGGGGAGACGGTCACCGGCATGGATGCCATCTGTGAGGGGGCAAGGAAAGGTAAATGGAGGAGGCTGCGGAGAGCAACAGGAATGGCCACCATGCAGCAGTGCCGGTGGGAGGTGCTTGCGTCCATCATGGGGAGGGGGAGCGGTTGAAATTGGGTTTAGGTCCCACCTCGAGCAATATGATGACGACTTGATCTGATCAGAGCCAGATGACAGATTTCGTTGTGGCGGCTTGGGAATTAAAGAGTGCAAGAGGGGTTGATTTTGGGGGATCTAGAGAAGAGGAAAAGACGGTGACCAGATGTGGTGCATGAGAAGACTTGAAGGTCACAGGAAGGCATCTGATATTTGTTTTCAAGACGGATATCAGGATGGAAGCATTGTGGATTAAAAATTCTTGGAATGTTCTTTATTTGGGCATCTGGACGAGGCATACACACACCCAACAACAAAAGAAATTAAAAAGGCGATAAATGCTATTGCTCTCTTAGAAATTTGCCACGAAGATTACATGTATGAATGGTGTTTAAGTAAGGAACAATCATATCAGCCTTTATCATGCTTGTCTTCTATCCCCGGCAATTATAAAATTGTTGCCATCAACTGCTTCAACCTGGATATCCGCCTCTTAGGAAGCACCTGACATGTGTTTACCAAGCTAGGTTAGGTTATGCTTGAAGGATAGAAGACCGATGGTAGCGATGTGCTGCACGGGGGGATGTACACCTAGCATGCAACTTGCACATCTAATAATGAGTAGTTTAGATATATTCTTGAATTGTTGTGTTCTCAGGCCATATTGCACAAGATTGCACAACACTAAGGATATCAATAATCATTGGATAGCATAATTTCCTTGGTGCCCCATTATTCTACACCATGATATTACATTCGTTTTAACCACCATGTTCTTGTACCTTTGACAGATATGTGGACGGATGCATGATCATCCTTGTACAAGCTTACCCTCCCGATCCGATATGCTGCATTGCAGTTGTTGTTGATGACCAAAATTGGCATCACATAGATTTTTCAGTGAGTCTGGGCAAACCGGTCAGACATGGTTCCCAAAACTGGTCAGACCAGTTTGGTGAACATTGCCAAAATGCAATTTAGACTTCACCATTGCGTAGATATCATTGAGCTTATCAGAATGCATATGTAGAACGTCCGATTTGGAGTTCATCTGAGGGAGTCATGACCTCGAGAAGATTTGTATCCGGGCAAAATCCTAGGCCTCCTATCGAGAAGATATGGAATTTGGAAACAGGTCGGATAGGTTTATAAGTAGTTCGAGTCAAGTTTGGAGATTTGTGGAGTCTGAGTTGTAAATGATATTCAAGTCAGGGCCATAACCGACCAAATACAATTACCTTAACTTCTAAACCTTAATCTTTTCCAACCTCATACTAGTTGTTGTTCCTTCATCTCGATGTTGATGGAGAGCTTTCTAAATGGCCTGCCAACTCTAGGAGAAGGTAAGGTGCACCAACCCGATAGGGTCCATCCTTGGCCGGTGTTCCTAGGTCTACAGTGCCACTCCTGTAAACCAAATTAGACTCGTTTGCTCGTGACTTTGCTGCACGCTTCATCTGTTGCGATCCTTGCATTCTAGAACTGCTCGGTTTGTTCACCATGATTTGCATCATAGTTGGTAAGCAAACATCTATGTTGCTTCTGTTGCTATTTATGTTTCCTACCCCCTCCTTATTATCTATGGCCAAGGCGCCCACCCCTCCCACCACCACCTCATTGATTGCACAGCAGCATCGTTCCACTATTGACTCTGTTCACTACCGGAATCACTCACATCTGCACCGGTTGGGAACGGGCTTTACCAGTGGATTCCCAATCGGTGCTAACCTTCCAGTGCTAAAGGGTGGCACCTTTGGCATCGGGTTAAATAACCGGTGCTAAAGGTGCACCTTCGTCAAAAAATATGTGCGTTGCTGTGGGGATTCAAACTCAGGACCTCTTGGCTCGCGCGTACCCACCTAACCATCTCACCTACGCAACACATGTGTTAGGATAGATGATGCGCTCCTTTTGAAGTAGCATGCGACACCCCCTTTAGCACCGGGTCGTATTTACTAAGCGGTGCTAAAATGCCTTTAGCACCGGGTCGTAACACCACCCGGTGCTAAAGGGTCGTCCTTTAGCACCGGGTGGTGTTACGACCCGGTGCTAAAGGGGCGAGCACCGGTTGGTGCGGGGGCACCCCAATTTTGCACCCGGCGCTAATGTTGCATTAGCACCGGATCTTGAGTGCACCAAGGCATATGAGAGGGGCGGATGTGAAGATCTTTGGTAGTGGTTGGTGCCCACTTTAGTTGACCTTGACTTTCTTGAGCCCTTTTTGTGCCATGTTGGTGAGTGTGGTAGTTGGGACTAGAAACATGCACATTTTTCAGGACATATTGGAGTCAATCCCACAGAGGATGTGGAAGCAAATATAGTCTACTTCTCCAAGTGGCTACAAGGTGTTGTATGGTGACTCAAATCGTACTTGAATTAGGATGTCATAGGGGTGTGCCATTAGGACTTCTAATGCCTACTATGACATAGGGTTGAATCCCACTAAGAATAGAATTCCTACTTGCATGTGAAAAGGGCCTTTGATGGGACTATATAAACAATGGGATTAAGGCTTTAAGGATTAGGCAACCAATCTGTTAGCGGTCATTATGACACGATTTCAACCACCAATTTTCAGCAATAAATGAGGTCATCTGCATCATTTGATACACTTAGGTTTGCATTCTAATAAAGTTCCATGAGTTTTGGTGAATACTTAATGTGCATGCACATAATTAACAAATATGGACTAACAGGGGTAAAATGGCCAATTCGGCACAGTCCATGAAGTGAAGCACAACCAGGGAAGATCCATGCATGAAGTCCACGTCCACAATGACTAAGCGATAACGATGAGGCAAGACACATGGATCGATGATTATCGCGTATATATGCAGGACTTTTACACATGCGTCTTGGGAGCCGAGGCGAGGGCGGCTGTTGTGGCACATACAGCCTGTGTGAAGTTCATGACGGACTTGCACTACGAGTCACGCATCCAGGCCGTCATTGATTATTCTGCTGCACTTAAAGTCTCCTTGAAGAAAAAGGTCGCTCGACAAATGAGTTTGACCCGGGAGCAATACTTGGCCGTATGAAATTCGATTATAATTAATTATGAGGTTAAGTACTTTCAATTCGATCTTGTTATATGTCGTACACTTGATGTCTTATAGGCAATTCCGTGGTGGTGCGCTGCGCATCCCCGGTGCTGGTTGGTGATAGTGGACAAGTGGGTAAGCCCGGAGTGGGAGGAGCAGCACAACCTTTACCGGGAGCGGCATTTGCTGATGTCAGGTGTACCGCACCATCAGGGCAGCCTTAGGCTCGATGGGTACGCCGAGTCATTTCTATATTCGCTCACTCAATTGTGTATAATTACTAATCTTATTCTTATTGTTTATTTCCCTAGTCGTCATCACATGGTGGCCAGCCTTGCAACCAGTTCATGGATTTTGCTTTGGCCCACAAGGGCAAGGTGACCTCCGATGTCCAATACAACCTGGAGGACCTGCCCTCAGCATATAGCAACGCCATCGTCCACAGTCGCCTCACTGCATACATAGAGGTGGCGAAGGAGGTCCATGGGCTAGACTTCGATCTAACTGCCCACAACATTGATGGATAAGTGGTCATGAGGGTGGGAGGAGGCAAGAAGCATGGCCGGTACTTCATCGGCGACAGCACCATCGACACTGTCGCTATCCCCACACTCTCCCAGATTCGAGCCAAGAGCACAGGCTCTTCCCCGGCCATATGCCAACCTCCTCCTGGTTCATACTTTGGGATGCAATGACTACATGTTATTTCTGTTTTTCATCATACGTTCACTTTATTTACGTTTGCAATCTATTGTAACATTGTGATTGATTTTTGCAGACCCGGTTGGATGAAGAGACGCAGAGACGGGAGTAGTTGGAGCTGGAGGTGCAGCGGTTAAAGGAGGCGGAGGCCGAGAAAGAGAGGCAGTGGGAGGAGATGGAGCGGATGAACCGACTGCGGCAGGAGCAGATGTATGACTACCTACAGAACATTGGCCAGCGGGTGGGTGAAGGTCCGCCGCCGGCGATGCCACGCCCGCATCCACCACGTGTTCCTGTTTCTCCCGTGAGTCACTTAAGAACCTTATAATTTCATTTTACAACTCATTTCTTGTATCACACGGTGAAAATCTGTTTTGGGCAGGCTCCTGGCTCGGCGGCGCCAAATGACGGGCCTCAAGACAATGAATACTTTGCGGCGCGGGCGGCTCGAGCGCTGTTCGGACCCCCTCCTCAGTGAGTTGGTGCCCTTGTGAACGTTTGCGAATGTTGGTTGCTTTGTGTCGTTAAAAATGGTGTACTTGTTAACCTTTGGATGCTTCAGTGACTTTTATGTGTTTGTCGAACTGCTTGTGATGTTTATTGCGGATCTATTTTTGTGGAAGGTTGATGTATATATATATGAACTGCCTGTGATGTTTATTATCATATATATTTTCTGTCTGTGTTGTTTGTTTTGAGGAGGGTCCTTTATACGCGACTGAGCAATAAAAATAGTGGGGGTTTGTGGGTTTGCCAAGTGTAACACTCGGCAAAGGGCCTGTTTGCCGAGTGTTTTGGCTTTGACACTCGGCAAACATGTTGTTTATGTCATTCCTGCACAGACCTTTGTCGAGTGTTACAAGTTTGCCGAGTGTTTTGGTTTCAACACATGGCAAACCGTGGAGCTTTGCCGAGTGTTAAAGCTAAAACACTCGGCAAACCAGTGGGCCAGCCCTTGGCAAAATCCCTAAACCCTACAGGTTAGCCGAGTGTGCGGCCCTGACACTGGGTAAAGCTTGGAGGCTATGCCGAGTGCAACACTTGGCAAAGCCTCCGTTAAAATCTGGCAGACGGCCGTGGGCGTCGCCACGCCGTCTGTCAGTGCTTTTATTTTGCCGAGTGTCAAGTCTGGCTCTCGGCAAAAACTTTGCCGATGGCCCGACAAAAAACACTCGGCAAAGGAGGCCTTTGCCGTCACCCGATATGCCGTGGGTCCTTTGCTGAGTGCAAAGGGTTTGCTGAGTGTTTTTGGGGTTAACGCCCGGTTTCCCATAGTTCTTGCTCCATTTCATGGGGAGGGGGAGCGGTCGAAATCAGGTTTAGGTTCCACCTCGAGTGATGACAATTTGATCTGATCGCGCCAGATGACATATTTCAGTGTGGCAGCTTGGCGATTAAAGGATGCAATAGGGGTTGATTTTGGGGGATCTAGGGAAGAATAAAAGACGATGACCAGATGTGGTGCATGAGAAGACTTGAAGGTCACAGGAAGACGTCTGATATTTGTTTTCAAGTCGGACATCAGGATGGAAGCATTGTCAGTTAAAAATTCTTGGAATGTTCTTCATTTGGGCATCTAGATGAGGCATACACACACCCAACAACAAAAGAAATTAAAAAGGCGATAAATGCTATTGCTCTCTTAGAAATTTTCCAGGAAGATTAATGTATGAATGGTGTTTAAGCAAGAACAATCATACCATCCTTTATTATGCTTGTCTTCTATCCCCGGCAATTATAAAATTGTTGCCATCAACTGCTTCAACCTGTATATCCGTCTCTTCGGAGGCACCTGACATGTGTTTACCAAGCTAGGTGAGTTTATGCTTGAAGGATAGAAGACCGATGGTAGCGATGTAGTGCACGGGATGTACACCTAGCATGTAACCTGGGCATCTAATAATTAGTAGTTTAGATATATTCTTGAATTGTTGTGTTCTCAGGCAATATTGGACAAGATTGCACAACACTAAGGATATCAATAATGATTGGATAGAATAATTTCCTAGGTGCCCCATTATTCTATACCATGATATTACAATCGATTTAACCACCATGTTCTTGTACCTTTGACAGATTTGTGGATGGATGCATGATCATCCTTGTACAAGCTTACCCTGCCGATCCGATATGCTGCAATGCAGTTGTTGTTGACGACCAAAATTGGCATCACATAGATTTTTCAGTAGGTCTGGGAAAACCGGTCAGACAGGGTTCCCAAAACTGGTCAGACCAGTTTGGTGAACATTGTCAAAATGCAATTTAGACTTCACCATTGCGTAGATATCATGGAGCTTATCAGAATGCATATGTAGAACGTACAATTTGGAGTTCATATGAGGGAGTCATGGCCTCGAGAAGATTTGTATCCGGGCAAAATCCTAGGCCTCCGATCGAGAAGATATGGAATTTGGAAACAGGTCGGACAGGTTTATAAGTAGTTCGAGTCATATTTGGAGATTTGTGGAGTCTGAGTTGTAAACGATCTTCGAGTCAGGGCTACAACCGATCAAATACAATTACCTTAACTTCTAAGGGTGTGTTTGCTTCGCGTCCAGAATGTGCCGCGCCGCAACTCCGGCGTCACACCTTGGCTTAGGCAGCTGTTTGGATCATGTACGCATGTCTGGCGTGCCAAACTCGCAAAATACTCTCCCCTTTCATTTTCTTGCCGCAGCTCACCAAAAGCTTGGCGAACGATTTGTCCGCCAAACCTGCGGCGCGCGCGACCAGACTCATGGCACGGCGCGCTCTGGTCACCGAGCCAACAGACCCTAAACCTTAATCTTTTTCAACCTCATACTAGTTGTTCTTCCTTTGTCTCGATGTTGATGGAGAGCTTTCTATGTGGCCTGCAAACTCTAGGACAAAGTAAGCTGCACCAACCCGATAGGATCCATCCTTGGCTGGTGTTCCTAGGTCTACTATGCCACTCCTGTAAACCCAATTAGACCGGTTTGCTCATGACTTTGCTGCACGCTTGATCGGTTGTGATGCTTGCATTCTAGCACTGCTCGGTTTGTTTGCCATGATATGCATCATAGTTGGTAAGAAAACATCTATGTTGCTTCCGTTGCTATTTATGTTTCCTACCCGCTCCTTATTATCTGTGTCCAAGGCGCCCACCCCTCCCACCACCACCTCATTGCTTGCACAGCAGCATGGTTCCACTATTGACTCTGTTGGTGCCCATTTTAGTTGACCTTGACTTTCTTGAGCACTTTTTGTGCCATGTTGGTGAGTGTGGTAGTTGGGACTAGAAACATGCACATTTTTCATAAAAAATTGGAGTCAAGCCCACAGAGGATGTGGAAGCACGTAGAGTCTGCTTCTCCAAGCGACTACAAGGTGTTGTATGGTGACTCAAATCGTACTTGAATTAGGACTTCATAACATTGTGCCATTAGGACTTCTAATGCCTACTACGACATAGGGTTGAATCCCACTTGGAATAGGATTCCTACTTGCATGTGAAAAGGGCCTTGGATGGGACTATATAAACAATGGGATTGAGGCTTTAAGGATTAGGCAACCAATCTGTTGGCGGTCATTATGACACCATTTCGACCAACAATTCTCGGCAATAAATGAGGTTATATGCATCATTTCATACACTTAGGTTTACATTATAATAAAGTTCCACGAGTTTTGGTGAATACCTAATGTGCATGCACATAATTAACAAATATGGACTAATGGGGTAAAAATGGCCAATTCGGCACAGTCCATGAAGTGATGCACAACCAGGGAGGTTCCATGCATGAAGTCCACGTCCACAATGACTATGCGATGACGACGAGGCAAGTCATATGGATCGATGATGTCACTAATCTAGGGCAAACAAGCACTGCCCCGGCCAAGTGCATGCAATCTAGTACGTCCAAATGCAGAGGCGGTGCATCGGAGGGCGACCGAGCCCCGGGGCCAGTTCGGGAGAACTCATCAAGTTCGGCCGAACCAATCCACATGGAACCTACCAAGGGAACCACCATCTAGAGCAAATCCAAACCGTGGGAGCAAAGGCGATGCCAGATGGCAGTTCAGCCGAAGCACTAGGCTTCGGGCGAACCACTCTGTTTTTGCCGAAACATGCGGGCATCGGCTCGAGGTACCTTGGCCCCTACTCAAGATCCACTTCCTTCAGTCCACTATAAATAGAGTTTCCCCGACACATTTGAAGAACACACCAAGCCAAGGAGCTCCATTTGCCACTTCTATAGTAGAGCTAGGCTAGTTTAGTTTGGGAGTTCGAGTTGAATTGAGCTTAGCCTCGGAGGTTCCAGAGTTGTTTTCAAAAGCTCTTGTATCTTTTACTCTTCCTTTTGTAAGACTTTGAGTTATCAATATATCATCTTTATCATTATCTTCGAGTCATTTATCTCTTGTCTCTACTTTGTTCTAGTTGCAAGTATTTCATGTCTAGACTATAGGTAGTTGTGATCCTTGTTCTTTTAGTTCTTGTTTAAGTCTTTGTCTTAGACGATCTCTTCACTTCTACTCAATACTTGCGGTGAATTGTCACTGGGGTATTGATAGGGTGGTTTGCTCTTTCTCGGGGAGTAAGTAGAAATTGACTAGTGTAGGCGTGGTGCCTAGACTTGACGGTGAGCTTAGAGTGCACCTGATTCAACGTGCGTGTGGTAGCCGCTAGGTGGTTACAACCGTATCGGCCTTTGAAATCCACCATGTTAGTCTTCGCATTGTAGGACTATTCCAGGGAGGTTGGCAGTTCCCCTTCTCAACCCTTTCTATGAACTTGTTGGCGCCCTGTCCTAACGCCGAGACAACAGAATTAGACTTGACCTTTAAGCACTCCTTAGTTGTTGTATCTCTTTACCCGAGTGACCTGAATAGATAAAGTACATAAGATTCCTTTCTTGTCTCATTCTTCTCCCAACTAGCTAGGCCTTTCTCTTTTCTTATCTGAGTTAACCTTGAATTGTGTGTCATGGTCTTTCACTCTTATCATTATCATTATCCCCCGTCTCGACAGTAGTATATCCTGCTATGATATCCTTGAATATTTCGTTACCAGTACTCTTGCCATAAGCTTCCCTATGGAAAATATAAATTACGATACCTTGGATTACTCCCTGGTGAAATAATACATCAATAATTCTGTGCGCTAGCAGAATATTGATATATTTTATTGAGCCATAAGAAAAAACAACCAAATACTCCTGATCATTACTAGGACCACCAATCCTGTAGCAGGCCATAAGGAGTGTCAACACAATCCAAGAGCCAACATAATGGTTTCAGCCAAGGCTTGTAAGGGGCAATTAGGAGCACTCAAGAGGAATATGCTAGATTGTTCTACAACACTAGATTCTTGTATAGGGTAAGAATCTGGAGGTCCTAATGGGTCAAGTGGGGTTATGAGGGAACAACAATCACTTGTATTGTTTTTGAGTTGTGCTTAAAGAATTTTCGGTCGGCTTCACTAAAATCATGTTCTCTTATGGTGGTTGCTTCAACACCATCATCTATGGTTTTCTACAGGATTTATCTACATCATTGTTGGTATGGTGCAAGCTCGTTTCATACTTGCAATATCCTTTCTAAATCCGAGGGCTGATGTGCGTAATGACAGGATCAAATTATAACACGAGGTTTGTTCGAGAAGGCTTGTGGGCTCTACATTCCGTGTGATACAACGGTTGGTTATATTGTATTTGTCCCCACATTTTGTTTGTCTTTCTTGGTTTACCATTACCTAATGTTCCTAGGTATTTCCTAATATGTGTGCACGCCATTGTAACACGGGATGAGTAGGAACTAACTCATGTACGTTTTCGACAAACACATGGGAAACATTGAAATTTCACGACCGTTTGGAGATCCTCAATCAAATATAGTTCTCCGTATATTTCTTGATGTCTGTATGCCCTTCTAACACTAGTGGTTTTCCACCTTTTCTATTTGTTTCCCTTCCACTATTAAGTCCAGCCCCACCATATAATTCACAGCTGGACAACTATGTTGAGTTCCTACTGACCCTACAACACAAAACATCCTTTTTAGATGACTATTTATGGTGGCTTTCGCATGGAGCTCGCACTCAACCAATGTAACGGAAACATAGTTAATTTTAGTCTTAGGAAAGTGACAAAAGTTCAATACGCCAGCATGTCTTGGCAGTATGCATTTTGGATGTGCGGGAAAAGATCTGGCTTTTTTGAAATGGTGGGCACGGGAGAATATCAGTTGTGAATGCCTTTGGGTCGATAGATTGTACCGGCACATAGCCTGTTGGCAACGAAGAAGGTGAGTGGGAACGCCAATTATGATAACGGAACACATAAATCCTTTTTGGGTGACTTCATGCCGGCTTTTGCAAGGAGTTCACACTCAACCAATGTAACAGAAACATAGTTAATTTTGGTGTTAGGAAAGCGACAAAAGTTCAATACGCCAGCATGTCTTGGCACTATGCGGGAAAAAGATATGGCTTGTTCGAAATGGAAGGGCGGGAGAATATCAAATTTGAATGCCTTTGGGGAGATATACTGTACCGGCACATAGCCAGGTTGGCAATGATGATGGGTGATTGAAAACGTCAATTATGATAACGGAAAACAGAATATCCTTTTTGGATGACTTTATGGTGGCATTTGCACGGAGCTCGCGTTCAACCAATGTAATGGAAACATAGTTAATTTTAGTGTTAGGAAAGCGACAAAAGTTCAATACACCAGCATATCTTGGCACTATGCATTTTGGATGCGCGGGAAAAGATTTGGCTTCTTTGAAATGGAGGGGGCGAGAGAATATCAAATTTGAATACCTTCGGGGCGATACATTGTACCGGGACATAGCCAGGTTGGAAATGAAGATGGGTGAGTGGAAACGCCAATTGTGATAACGGAACACAAATGATCCGTTTTAGATATTGGAGCAATCTTTATTCCGGGTTTTGCATGCGGCATGCACTCACCCCAACTGCAATGGAAGAATACAAAGTTTTAATGTTAGGAAACCGACGAAAGTTTAATATATGAGCATGTCTGGGTACTATGTGTTTTGGGACGCACAGGGAAGATCTGACTTGTTTGAGATGGTGACGCGGGAGAATATCAAATGCGAATGCCTGATACGTCACATCGTTAGGTTGGCGCAATCAAGTTGGGTGAGCAGAAACTCCAAATATAATAACGGAAAAACCTCCTTTTCTGACAAAAGTAGTCTTTATTGTTTGCATAGGGTACGTCATTGGGATGAAAAGGGAATGCGCCAAATGCGACAACAGAAGATACTTTTTAGATAACGGGGCAGTCTTTGTTTCGGGTTTTGCATGGGGGCATGCACTCAACCAATAGTAACAGAATAATAGGATATTATAGTGTTAGCAAAGCGACAAAAGATCAATATGTTAGCATGTCTCGATACTATGCGTGTTGGGATGCGTGGGAAAGATGTGGGTTCTTTGAAACGGTGGAGGGGAGAATACTAAATGTGAATATCTTTGGGGCAATATGTTGTATGGGCGGGGTAGCCCCGTTGATGATCAAAATGCGTTAATGGGAAGTGCAAAATATGATAAAAAAGAAATCCTTTCTAGATAACAAAATAGTCTTTTGTTCTGGCCTTCCGTTGCATTGGCGCATCCTTTTTTTTGAAAATAGGATTATTTGGAAAATGTCCACTTCAAATTTGTTGGGATCTCTCAGATATCTCTGATGGAAGTATAAGTGTAGAGAACAATAGTCATTCAGAAACTCGGCTACTAGACAAGTGTAGTTGTCAAATGCCTTTCAGGCCCAGGATTTGCCCAATCTTTCATTGTAGAGAAGGCAACACACAATTAAATCTCTCCGATCCACGCAAATATTCAGATAGTAGGAGCATAGTGTTGTAGGGCATGAAAACAATAGGACTTCGGGTGAATATGCATGAGAGTATGTAACACCCTAAAATTCATCACAATTAAATTGTAGCAACCCTCTGAATTTTTCTAGGATTTATTAAGGCTTAAATAAATTTTTTAGAATTTAATTGGAATTTCTAGCCTTTTTAACAATTTAAATATCATATTAAATAATTATTTTAGTCAAAATAAGTTTTTGTTGCATTGATGTTGTTGCATATATTTTTGGTTGCTAGTAAATCAAGTTGGAATTTAAATTCTGTTTAAATTTGAATTTGATTTGCTTTTGTTTGAGTTTTAGAAAAGTTAAAATAGGCAGAGTTCGTTTTTGCCCCTCCAACTCTTGGCCCGGTCCAAGTTTGCCCCCTCTACTCCTTTCTTTCTCGCCGGCCCGATTTCTTTCCTCGGCCCGCTCTTCCCCGCTTTCGGCCCAGCTCCGGCCCGTTCTTCCTCCTCCCCCCGCGTCGCTGACAGGTGGGTCCCACCTATCAGGGTCGTCGTCTTCGACCGGGGCTCTTCCCCGAGCCTGATCCGGAGCGCCGCCGTCTCCGACTTCGAGTCCGGCCGCCGCACACCTGTCCAAGCCCCGGTGTCCAGCCTATTTATTGCGCGCACCCGTCCGTGTTTTCCCCTCCAATCGAAGCTCACCGAGCCGCAACCCTAGTCGCCCGCGCCGCCGCCGCCAAGTTGAGCGCCGCCGTCGTCGATTCGCACCGCCGCCGCCTTTTCTTCGACTTGAGCCACCGCGGGAGGTTCGCAAGGAGGTAAGGAACCTTCCTGTGTCGCCCGCGCGTCGTTTCACTGCTTCGGCCGCGCTAATTTTACTCGTCGTCGTTAACACAGCGCCGCCGTCCCCTGTCGATCGTCGCCGGCCGCCGTCATCACTCTCCCGTCGTCAAGAACCCTCGGGGTGAGCTCGCCATCCTCCCCTCTTCCTCCTCGGCCAACTCCCGTAGGGTCTAGTGCACCGTAGCGCGATTTCGAGAATCGCCGGCGAAGCTCCGCCGCGGGAGCGAGCGGTGCCGCCGCGTCCGTCGTCGCCGGCGTTACCCCCTCGGCCCGATCTGATTTGGACCATCAGATCAAGATCCAACGGTCCACGTCGGCCCGAGTTTCCAAGTCAAACAGAGCCGTAACGGTCAGCGCTGCAATTTTGCTAAAGAGCCCCTGAGTTTTCTGGAAATCAACCCGCGGTCCAGTTTAGTTCAAAAATAATTACGTTTAGGTCCCTTTTCTTCTGTTTTAGCCCCTGCAAGTTTTAAAATTGTGCCCGAAGTCCAAGTTTTGTCTTTTTACATGAAAACCCTCGAGTTTTTATACAAAATTATATTTTAGCCCCTGGTTTTTCGCAGTTAAGCGCCTGGAACTTTTAAAACTTTGTCAGCAAGTCCCTGGACCTTAGAAAAGCCATATCTTTTGCGTTTTAACTCCGATTTTAGTGATTCTCGCGCTCACGCGTTTGTTGTAATGCGTAGATTAGTTTTGTGCTGTTGTTTTCTTCTGTTGGAATTGTTTGGTGTACTGTTTCTTATTTGTTGCATTGTTTCCTTGCATGTGAATGTGTGATGCGATTAGGAAACGACCAGTTTGAGGATTTCTCTGAAGAACCAACTGTTGGAGAAGGATTTGAGCAGCAACAGAGTTGGGAAGAAGGCAAGTGTATTTTGTCATGCAAATGTCCTAATAATTATTAATTTCACCACCCGTGCATGTGTCTTAATTTGATGGGTTCCTATTTAAGGATTTGCCTAGCCACTATATTTTCCTGTCCCTGAAACCGGGTTACTTAATTAATTTTGATGGTAGATGATGCTTAGCTTGCTCAACTGGGATTGGTTAAATGAACCCCTACTCTATGTTCCAAATACTCTTTTAATTAAATGGCAAGATCATATCTTTTTAATTGGAACATGGAGAACCACCCAGGAAAACAGTACAACCATGAGTGTCATGTGGCTCTGGCTTTGACTGACTAATTAGGTGCTCTAGTTTATGGTAGCTTTACTCGAAAGGGGCATGGGGGGTGGCGGTTGACGGAGTATAACTCGGTCCTCTTGAGCTGTGGGCTTTGGTAAGAGACAGACCTCATTAGGGAGGGTTATGCTTTGCTTCTGAACCGGAAACCTTAGCGGGCTATCATTTATTTGAGTGCTTTTGTAAAGGTCTCATAGTGAAACCCAGTATTCGGTCCACGTGGTGTGGGAAGGGTACAATGCTTCGGCAATGGGAATCACGGCTTATGGTGAAAGTGTACAACCTCTGCAGAGTGTAAAACTGTTATAACAGCCGTGCTCACGGTCAACAGCGGCCTGGACCCTTACATGATAATCATACTTGAGCATGATCTAAATCGTGGTTATATGAATATGTTGGGAATATGACATTCATTAATTTGTGGGTGGTATATACTTTCATTTGCTAGTAAATAGTTGCTTAATAAAACTTGACCAACTAAAAGTGCTTGCTGCAGTCTGGTCAGCCAACGTTTTTGCCTCAGCCTTGTATGTCATATTACATTTGCTGAGTACGTTATGTGCTCATGCTTGTTTTCTATCTTTCTTTTATTGCATCTACTACGCCCGGAATGCTGCTCAGATTGGGAGAATTTTGAGGATTTCACCACTGATTTTGAGGAGTTCTAGGCGAGTCTCCCCCAGTCAATGCCTGTGGAGTTGGAGTCACTTTTGCTTCGTTAGATGAACGTTTAATTAAGTCTTCCGCTATGACATTTGAGTCAACTCTGATATTGTAATAAATGCATTATAATACTCTTTCGTTGTGCATGGTTATGGATATTCACTTGTGACGTCTACCATATGTGTGTAAACTGATCCTGGCGCACATATGAGATGCACCTGGTTTTGCCTTTAAAACCGGGTGTGACAGAGGTGGTATCAGAGCTGTGTTGACTGTAGGACACAAGCCTAGATAGCAATGGTCATCCTCTAAGGATTATTTTGCTTAACTACTCTTGCTCTATCTATTCTTGGTTTATTTTGCTATTATTGCTGGGCATTGATAATTGTCTCCTCCTTGATTTTGTTTTCTGGTCTATCTTTTTCACCATCTCACCTGGTTCTGATGTCTTTAGAACTGTCTCACCCCTTTCTTGCTTAAACCATAGATGGTGTTGACAGGGCAAGGTGCTCGTTGATTGACAAGCACTCTTTCCTCTTTTTCGTCGCATTCGGTGCAAGAAGAGGAACCGGAACCTGAAGAGATGGAAGTAATGGACGAAGAAGTTAACTCAGGAGGGAATGCTCTAGCTGGATCTGAAGGAAGTGAAGGACCCTCTCCGCCGCCGGACATGTGGGTAGTGACTTTTCACCACCACGACGGAGGCAACAGTTATTTCCCGATGATGCTTCGAATGCTCTTCGAGCGTCTGAACTACCCAGTGGAGATAGAATATCTTGGACGAAGGAGGACACATCCAAATTACCCAGAGGACTGGGATGTTGCTGTATACATCCGGGAGCCTGATTATGAGTATGGAGGAACCAAAGAGGCTGCAGTGCACCATGCCATCGCCATGAGATCAACCTTCGAAGCTGGAATCCAAGATGCAGCTAGGAGGGCACTTTTTGTGCTTTGTCATGAGGAGGCTGCTGAAGTACATCACACTGCTTGGGCATATCTTCCTCGAAGGCAGCAAGGCACTCCAACTGGGGTTGTGCCACAACCGCCAGGTGTAAACTCTACACTCAACGTCCAGGTGGCGTTCACCCAGATGCTCAACGTGCACGCCGATGATACCACAAGAGAGCTACAAGAAGTGCGTGAAGAACTCGCTGCTGAACGAAGGAAGAACAAGAGGCTGATAGCTGAACTCAAGGGAGAAGCACTTCCGCCCTTGGATGAAGATGTAGAAGGGATGATGGGTCATTCACCGCCCCGCTAGAGAGTGCTCGGTGGATCGTCAAGTTGCTTCACCCATACCTATTAAGATAGGATACCCTCTCTTTTGTTAGTTCAGTACGTTTAGAATCGTTGAGACTCGTGCATAGCATGTGATTTAGTTTGGTTTAAAAGTGTGGTAGAGATGTTTGCTTATGTGCTAAGTGTGTGATTTGGATCTTTGTAATGATTGAACTTAATTGTGGAGTGATGACCACAATTGAGTAATTATTAAATAAATAAATTTAGTTAGTTTGGGTTTATCTTGGTCTCTGATCTTAGCCCTTAACTATCACTTTATCCATATAATTGTACCGCTCATATAAATCATGTTATGCGACAATCTGTTCTCGCTGCTGCATGATATCCTGGTAGTGTCCGAATTGTTTCTGGAGCTTCAGAACTCCGTTTGATATAAATCCAGTTGGGTTGGATTAAGGACTTGATATCCTATGTTCTGGGAAGTTTTCGTGATTTTTGGAGGTTCTGGCAGAGAGATATAATGGTTTTATTGGAGCAACCAGAATCTGTCCCGTGGTCCTGACACAGCTGTCTTGTTTATTTTATACCTCGAGCCACAAAATTCCGATTGAGGTGATTCAAGTTGGGTTAGTTTCAGAATTGTATAGTATATGTTCAGACAAAAGATCATGATTTTTGGATACACAGAATGAGAGTTACAACTGTTTAATTAGGACGAACAGAATCTGTTTCAGAATTTGATTTGGCCGTCATTGGCAACTCGTTCTGCATTAACTCTTATCTGTTCATGATTTGAGTTATATCTTTTTTACCACCCTCTGAACCTCATGTTCTAACCACCAGATGGTAAACACCAGGTCTGGAAGTGGAGTGGATCAACCACATGTGAATCGTCAGGGACGTGCCAACCCCAATCCAAATCCTCCGCCGAATCAAGCATCCGTAGCAATGGATCAGATCCTCGCCAACCAGACTCAGATTCTCCAGGGCATGGCTAATACCTTGGCAGCCATGCAAGCACAGAACAACAACAACAACAACAACCAGCCGAGAGACAAGCACCAGGAGTTCATGAGTCACAAACCTTCTACCTACTCCCACTCTGCAGATCCACTTGATGCTGATGATTGGCTGAAGACTGTTGAGAAGAAGCTGGATATGGCTCAGTGTAATGACAGGGAGAAGGTCCTGTATGCCTCAGGTCGCTTGGAAGGATCAGCTTCAGATTGGTGGGATGCTTATCTTGCCGCTCATGCCACCCCTGATGCTATCACCTGGCAGGAGTTTAGAACCAACTTCAGGAGCCACCATATTCCTGCTGGTGTCATGAAGCTGAAGAAGAAGGAGTTCCTCTCACTCAAGCAAGGTGGGATGACCGTCAGCGAGTACCGGGATAAGTTCATTCAGTTGTCCCGTTACGCCCCAGATGAGGTAAAGGATGATGAGCAGAAGCAAGAGTGATTTCTGGAAGGATTGATCCCGCCGCTCCAATATCAACTCATGTCTCATACCTTCCCAACATTTCAGAAGCTGCTGGATAAGGCTATTGGTTTGGAGAGCAAGCGTCGTGAGTTGGGAGAGCAGAAGAGGAAGTTCATGGCCTCAGGACAGTCAAGCAGTAACACCCGCCCTCGTCTCCAGCCGCCTCAGCAGAACGTACCCGTTCGTTTTGGTGGGCAAGGGAGTAACTTTGTGCAGAGTCAGGGTCAGCAGTCAGCACCTCCACCTCAGCGTCCAGTATTTCAGTAGAACTGTCAGACCACCCCGGCTCAGACTCCAGTGAAGACGCCTGCACCAGGCAGTGCTCCTACTCCCCGTACCTGCTACATTTGCGGAGATCCCAACCACTTTGCCCACAACTATCCTAAGAGGAATGCTCAGACCCCACAGCACCAGAGTGGCAGTGCACCTAGGCAGAATACCCCTCAGCAGCAGAACAGGAATGTGAACCCGACGCCCCAGAGCAACAAGGGCCAGCAGAATCAGATGCGGGGCAAGGTGAACCATGTTGCTGCAGAGTCCGCGCAGGAGGCCCAGGATGTGGTACTTGGTATGTTCCTCATCAACTCAGCCCCTGCATCGGTTTTATTCGACTCTGGAGAATCTCGTTCTTTTATTACTGCTCAGTACGTAGCTAAGTATAATATATCTATGGTCCCTATGCAAAATTCCATGCTAGTTAGCTCTCCCAGTGGAAACATGAAAGCCAATTTTATCTGTCCCCGAGTTAATCTGAAAATAGTTGGGGTAGATTTTCCGGCTGATCTAATAGTCCTGAACTCTGAGGGAATTGATGTCATACTTGGAATGGGATGGTTAGCTGCTTTTGATGCGGTGATTTAGTGCGCCAAGAGGTCCGTGTTGTTGACTAGCCCTCAGGGAGAGAAGATTGAATTCGGAGCCACTCAACCCTCAGCTTCAACTTACTCAGTGAATCAGGCCAGCGGTGTTCCTTTGGAGGATATCAGAGTTGTTTGTGAGTTTCCGGATGTCTTCCCAGATGATTTGCCAGGTATGCCACCCGACCGAGACATCGCGTTTATTATTGAGCTTTTACCTGGTACTGCTCCTATTTCTAAAAGACCCTATAGAATGGTTGTTAATGAACTAGAAGAACTTAAGAAACAACTTAAGGAATTGTTGGATAAGGGTTACATTCGTCCTAGTTCCTCACCTTGGGGAGCACCTGTAATTTTTGTGGGTAAAAAGGATGGTACTCTGAGGATGTGTGTCGATTATCGTTCATTGAATGAGGTAACCATCAAGAATAAGTATCCATTGCCCAGAATTGAAGACTTATTGGATCAGTTGAGAGGAGCTAAGGTTTTCTCCAAGATTGACTTGAGATCTGGCTATCATCAGTTGAGGACCAGGCGTTCCGACATTCCTAAAACAGCATTCACCACCAGGTATGGATTGTATGAGTATACTGTGATGTCGTTTGGATTGACAAATGCACCCGCCTACTTTATGTACCTGATGAATAAGGTGTTCATGGAGTACTTGGATAAATTTGTGGTGGTGTTTATTGATGATATTCTGGTTTACTCTAAGAATGAGGAGGAGCATGAGGAGCATTTGAGGTTGGTGTTGCAGACTCTTAGAGAGAACCAGTTGTATGCCAAGTTTAGTAAATGTGAGTTTTGGTTGAATCAAGTGTCTTTTCTTGGTCATGTTGTTACTGATGGAGGTATTGCAGTGGATCCAAGTAAAGTCCGGGATGTGTTGGATTGGGAACCTCCTACCACAGTCTCTGAGATCAGAAGTTTTCTGGGATTGGCTGGATATTACAGGAGATTCATTGAAGGCTTTTCTAAAATAGCGAAACCCCTTACTTCGCTATTAGAGAAGGGCAAGGAGTTTGTTTGGTCAGAAGAGTGTCAGGCCAGCTTTGAAGAGTTGAGAAGGAAGTTGACTACAGCCCCAGTGCTTGCTATGCCAGATATTCACAAGAACTTTGATATATATTGTGATGCTTCTCGTAGAGGTCTTGGGTGTGTGCTCATGCAGGAAGGCAGAGTTATAGCCTATGCATCGAGGCAGTTAAGGAAGCACGAGCTGAACTATCCTACTCATGATCTGGAACTTGCAGCTGTTGTCCATGCCTTGAAGATCTGGAGGCACTATATTCTAGGTAACAGATGTGAGCTGTATACTGATCACAAAAGCCTGAAGTACATATTTACTCAGAAGGATCTGAATTTGAGGCAGAGAAGATGGTTGGAGTTGATCAAGGATTATGATCTGGGAATCAACTATCATCCTGGCAAGGCTAATTTGGTTGCGGATGCGTTGAGTAGGAAGTCACAAGTAAATGCAATGTTTGGCCGCCAGTTACCAGCTGAGTTGCTTGCAGAGATGGAAAAGCTGAACTTGGGATTCCTGAATCAGACAGAAGGTGTGACAATGGAAGTTGAGTCTACACTGGAGCAGGAAATTCGGAAGGGTCAGCTTAGTGATGAGAAGATAAAGGAAATCAAGGAAACCATGTTAGCAGGGAAAGCTCCCGACTTCACCGAAGATGATCAAGGTACAATTTGGTTTAGAAAGAGGATATGTGTACCGGATATCGAGTCCCTCAGGGAGCAGATATTGAGGGACGCTCATGATTCCGCATATTCTATTCATCCTGGAAGCACCAAGATGTATCAGGATCTGAAGCAAAGGTATTGGTGGTATGGACTAAAAAGGGATGTGGCTGCCCATGTGGCATTGTGCGATGTTTGTCAGACAGTTAAGGCTGAACACCAGAGACCAGCCGGTTTGCTTCAGCCACTCAAGGTACCTGAATGGAAGTGGGAAGAAATCAGTATGGATTTCATTGTTGGGTTACCCCGCACTCGAGGAGGATATGACTCTATATGGGTTATTGTGGACAGATTAACTAAGGTAGCTCACTTTATACCCGTTCACACTACTTATACCAGCGCTAAGTTAGTAGAGTTATACATGTCCAGAATTGTTTGTCTCCATGGTGTACCTAAAAAGATAGTATCTGATAGAGGTACTCAGTTTACATATAGATTCTGGCAGAAGTTGCATGAGTCTATGGATACAAAGTTGAATTTCAGTTCTGCATATCATCCTCAGACAGATGGTCAGACAGAGAGGACTAATCAAATTTTGGAGGATATGCTGAGAGCTTGTGCTTTGAAGCATGGATGCAGTTGGGACAAGAGTCTTCCATATGTAGAGTTCTCATATAACAACAGTTATCAGACATGTCTAAAGATGGCCCCCTTCGAAGCGCTTTATGGTAGAAAGTGCAGAACACCTTTGTATTGGAGTGAAACAGGTGAAAGTCAGCTGTTTGGGCCAGAGATTTTGCAGGAAGCTGAGAGACAGGTTCAGATTATCAGAGAGAATTTGAGAACGGCTCAGTCCAGGCAGAAGAGTTATGCAGATACAAGAAGGAGAGAGCTAACCTTTGAGGTGGGTGATTATATGTATCTGAAAGTATCTCCTATACGAGGCTTGAGAAGGTTTAAGGTGAAAGGTAAATTATCTCCTCGTTTCATTGGACCTTTCAAGATTGTTGATAGAAAAGGTGAGGTTGCTTATCAATTGGAGTTGCCAGCCTGTCGGTGCCGGGATTGGTCGGTCAGTCCCCGGCGCCTAAACAAAATGCGCTGTGTCCCGTCCCTTGACGGTTGATGCTAGAGCTTAGTACAATGAGGCGGTGTTTATCCTGGTTCCGACCGTGGGGGTCGTACGTCCAGCAGAATGCGCTCAAGGGCGCTGTACTATCTTGCACCGGAGTGCTTGCAGAGGGGGGCTACAAGCAAGGCGGGAGAGGAGGAGTCTCCAAGTCCCTGAATCTGATTGAAGGGAGTGCCAATATCGTCCCTGGTCCCCCCCCCTTCCCCCTTTTATAGATCAAGGAGAGAAGGGAGGGAGGAGTTACAAATGCGATTGTGACGTGTGCTACAGGGGTGCGCTCTGGAGAGCATGGCGTCGGGCCTGCCATCGTCCTTGACCCTGGCGGAGGACTCATATCGGGCGCTGTCTTCTGCGGGCGTCGTGGCCGTCCCTGTGCTTGTTCTGTAGCGGTTTCGAGGGGTGCTACTGTCATAGTCCATGTCCAGCTGCCCGTCGCTGATTGACCTCGAGGGTGGGGCAGGTGGAGGAAGGACGAGAGTCGGCAGCACAGGTCCTGGGTTGGTCGTCGTCGTCGGCCACAGTGCGCGGCGTGCTTCGCTCGCCAGGGGATGGCCGAGAGTTGGCGGACTCGACCTGTCGCTTGCCATCACCTGACTGGGAGTTGGTGGAACAGAGGCGCGGATTGACCCCTAAGAGTCCGCACAGTGCTCTGTACCGCCGCGTGCGCTTTCACAGTGGCGGTGAGGGCGGATGGCGACTGGAGCAGGTGGAACAGTGGGCACTGTTAATGTCCGGCGCGGCATGGGGAAGATTGCCCTTTGACTTCGGTGCTTGGCTGATGGGGCGGGCATTAATTTCCTTCGTTGGGTGGTGCGCCGGAGTGTATCGGGCGGAGGCTGCTTTGCCCGCTCGAGGGGGTTCGTTACCCCCGAGCGAGGCGGAGCTTGTTTCGCCTGCTCGAGGGGGCTCGCGACCCTCGAGCGAGGCGGAGTTGTTTTGCTCGCTCGAGGGGGCTCGCGACCCTCGAGCGAGGCGGAGTTGTTTTGCTCGCTCGAGGGGGCTCGCGACCCTCGAGCGAGGCGGAGTTTGGGTGATGACGCGGTTCTTTTGCGGTTAGTGTGTTTTTATGTCATTGCAGGGTGATTACCCCGATGGTTAGGGGGCCCGCTGGGTTTGTCCCCGACAGTAGCCCCCGAGCCTCTGGCGGACTGAGGTCTAGTCGGGCAGAGGCTGATGGTTTCGCAGGGTCGTTCCCGGGCCTTATGTGGGGACTTGTTCCTTTCTGATTATGCACGTTCTTCCGTGGGGGCGCGCGAGCGCACCAGCGGGTGTAGCCCCCGAGCCCTTGGAGGAGTGGAACCACTCGTGCAAGGGCTTTATTTTGTGTCGGTCGCTCTATTTCCAACGGGGGGGGGGGGGATGAGACCGATCCATACTGATTTCGAGGGGCGGACCCTGTACGGTTTCGAAACGTTTCGCGCATAGGAGGATATGTTGCGGGGAGATGCTGCAAGGAGCCCCCGAGCTCCTGGCCCACGCAGAGGCGATCGGAGGGGCTTCTTGTCTTTGAGTTGCGACCCTCGCTTCCCCTTCGCGGGGGAGAGGGGTGAGGTCATCTGTGCAACTCTCGAGTCGGGCAGCGTACACGGATGCCTCGGTGAGCTGTTAGCGGGTAGTTCAAGTGGACGTCCGTGCCCCGTTCGCTAGGGGTCGGCTCGTGGTCCGGAGACACGTCCATTTAGCGCTTGCAAAGGTTTGCTAGGTGGGGCTCGGTCCCTTTCGTAGGGACCAAGGGCGCGAAAGCTCTCCCTCGTTGGGATCCCCCCGACTAGCTGCCTTTGTCTGGCCTTGAACACGACAGGAGCGTCCCCAAACTTCGTGTTCGGGGTAAAGTCCGTTCGACACGCCCGAATCGTCCCTGACTCTGTTGATCTGGAGCGCCTGTCGAACCCTTTCGAGGGCCAGGCTTCGTACTCCTGATTAGTAGGGCCTTGCGTAAGATGCAGGTTGCCCCCGAGCTCCTGGCCCGTGTGGAGGCGATCGGAGGGGCTCCCCGTCTTTGATTTTCGACCCTCGCTACCCCTTTCGCGGGGGAGAGGGGTGAAGTCATCCGTGCAACCCTCGAATTGGGCAACGTACGCGGATACCTCGGTGAGCTGTTAGCGGGTAGTTCAAGTGGACGTCCGTGCCCCGTTCGCTAGGGGTCGGCTCGTGGTCCGGAGACACGTCCATGTAGCGCTTGCAAAGGTTTGCTAGGTGGGGCTCGGTCCCTTTCGTAGGGACCGAGGGCGCGAAAGCTCTCCCTCGTTGGGATCCCCCCGACTAGCTGCCTTTGTCTGGCCTTGAACACGACAGGAGCGCCCCCAAAACTTCACGTTTCGGGGTAAAGTCCGTTCGACACGCCCGAATCGTCCCTGACTCTGTCGATCTGGAGCGCCTGTCGAACCCTTTCGAGGGCTAGGCTTCGTACTCCTGATCAGTAGGGCCTTGCGTTAGATGCGGGTTGCTCCCGAGCAGCGGGCTCGAGGCCTGGCCGAGCTCGATCGATGGCCTTCGCATTATTCGACCTCGGGCACCCTTTGAACCTTTTCGAGGCTCGGGCTTCGAATCCCCGATTAGTTGCGTCCGTGCCTCGGGAAGGAGGAGCGTTGCAGCTTTACCTGGGTGGAACCCAATGGTTGAGTCGTTTCGGCACCGCGGGCCCGCGCGCAACCGCTGGCGGGTGTGAGCGTGGCCGACGCGTCGCGGAGTGGGCGAGATGGGCGTAGTGGGCGCGCCTTTTTAGGCGGACTCGGCACACGCGCGGGAGAGGCGAGGTGACGTGTAGTTAATGCATCGCAGGCGCGCCGCTTCCGCTTACCGTGCCGCAGTAAATACTGCCGCCCACGCGCGCCGGTTGTTGGTGATCCTCGCCGTGCGCCTGGCCCGGGTGTCAGTGACTCCACATGCCGCCGCGGTTAGCGCGCGGGCTCGGTGGCGGCACGCGCGGGCTGGCGTGGCGCGGCCGAGGAGAGCCTGTCCCTTATAAAAGGGGTGCAGTGGAAGGGGATTTTTTACCTTTGCCATCTCTCGCTCCAGCTTTCGCCCGTGCCTAGTGCTTGCCTCCAGCCTGCGCGTCGTGCTCCGCTCGCTTCTCGCCACTTTCGCCCCGCGCCTAAGCTCCTCTTCTCGCCATGGTTGTCATTGAGGGCGCCACGGAGTGGACTCCATCGACCGCCACCGAGCACCTCCTGGAGGGCTTGGTGAATGGCGGGCAACTGTCGCCCCGGGGCGATTCAGCGCGGCCGGCGTGGATCGTTCCGGCGCTGGCGGCCAGGGCGCCGAATCCGCCGGCGGGCTACGTGGTGAGCTTTATTCGCTTCCACGAGCGGGGCTTCAACGCGCCCGCAAGC
This sequence comes from Echinochloa phyllopogon, assembly GCA_033239725.1. Taxonomy (NCBI): domain Eukaryota; kingdom Viridiplantae; phylum Streptophyta; class Magnoliopsida; order Poales; family Poaceae; genus Echinochloa; species Echinochloa phyllopogon. The sequence continues at coordinate 10,699,855 of BTCW01000015.1, read as the reverse complement.
CAGTTCATGCGGGGGCTCTGCCATTACTACGGCGTGGAGCTCCACAACTTCTCCCCCAACGCAATCTCGCAAGCGGCGGCGTTCGTCGGCGTCTGCGAGGCCGTCCTGGGGGTCGAGGCGCACTGGGACCTATGGGTCCACCTCTTCCGCGCCGAGCTCAGCACGTCCGGCGCGGGGAGGGGGGTGCGTCGTTCTTCGTGCGCGGGCGGCCTCACGCTTGCGCCGGTGGAGTCCAGGAAGCGCATCTACCCGGGCTGCAAGATGACAACCAACAACAGCGGGTGGGCCAAAGGGTGGTTCTACCTGCGCAACGACGGCCTGGGGCTGCCGGAGTACACCGGCAAGGTCCTGACGGAGAAGGCCGATTCCTGGGGCTACGGCGTCTCCGGCGACGCCCAGCGGTAGAGGCTTCGCCCGGTCGTCGACGTCCCCCGCTCCCTGGAAGGGTCAGGATTGACCGTGGCGCACGTGCTTGCGCACTTCCACCGCCGCCGCGTGGTCCCCCTCATGGAGAGGCCACTCCCTCTGTTCAAGATGACGGAGGGAGCGGACCCGGCGGCGCTGGCAGCGTCGCATATGCTGGCGGAGCCGCTCCTCGAGGAGTATGTCGTCACGCGGGTGCGGACGGCGGTCCACCCCGATACCATGCCGAGCGACCTCCGGTCGTTCCGGTTACGCCCTGACGAGGGCCACATCCTGTCGGTGAGTCCTCTTTTCTCCTCTTTGTCGTCTCTTTTTTGGAACTTCTTTTTGATTTTGTCGTGATTTCAGGGGGTGGACTGCGGCCTCTACCGCTCCGTAGCGCCAACTCCGGAGGTGCGGGCCGCGAATCGCGCCCGCCGCGACCGTGAGAGGGAGGCGAAGGAGGCGAGAAGGGCCAGCAGTCGTAGGAGGCAGGCCCGGCGGGACGCGCACCAAGCGGCGCTTCGCCGGTGGAGGATGGACGGCGGGGAGACGCCGTCGACCCCCGAGGACTCTCCGAGCGGGGAAGAGGGCGAGGAGGAGAGCGAGGAGGAAATTGCCGGCGGTGGGGGGGGACCCGCCGTCGAGGCAACAGAGGTGGCCGCGCCGCTGCCGGATGAGGCCGCGGCGTCTCCGGGCAATGTCGTGTTGGCGGCGGCGCGGGTGATGGTCGCGCCGGCTCAGCGCGCGGCGTCGCGTCCGAGCGTCGAGGGCTCGGGGGGTTCGCAGCCCCCGAGTGATCCGAGGGGGGCCTCGAGTTCGAGGATGGCCCCTTCTCTAAGTGGCTCGAAGCGGAAGCTGCGAGGCTGCGTCCGGTGAGTTCTTCCTTGGATCTCTTTCGATTTCGTTTTTCCATACGATTTCTCTTTTTGACCTATGTTTCCCTCTTCTTGGTCCAGCGCTTGGGACGTCACCAAGGCTTCCCCTAATCTTGCGCCTAAGAAGGCGCTGAAGGTTGGGGGGACAGATTCCCCTCATGCCGAGGGGGTGCGCTCGCGCGGGGCTCCGCGTCCCGTAGTGGCGCTCGAGGTGACGCCAGCAGAACCGGCGCCGGGGCCGCGAGGCTCCGGGTCGGCGGGGGAGGAGAGGACGCCTCCAACGATGGAGCCGGGGCAAGGTGCCCCGGTTGTCGAGGCGGGGCCGAGGCGTGGCACCCCGGCGGCGGAGGTAGGCGGTCGTGGAGGCCGTGCCGCCGCTTCGGTTCCTGCCGGTCGAGGGCAGGAGGCGGTCGCCCCGCCAACTCCAGGCGGCAGCCGGCGCGCTTCCCTCGTCGGGGACTCTGCTGCCGAGGTGTCGGCGGCGCGGTTCCTGTCTCAGGGGCCGCCGCAGATGCCCGCGGTCCGAGGGACGACCGAGTGGGATGCTGCTGAGGCGGCGCAGCTCCAGGATCGGCGTATGCCGAGCGAGTGGCCGAGGGGGCCCGGCGTCCCCGCTCAGGTCTGGCGGAGCGCGGCCGAGGAAAACGAGATATGGGCCCAGGCCGAGCGGATCGGGACGGATCTGGAGCGGGCCATCTCGGCCGCCGCCGACCTCCACTCCAGGCAAGCGCTGGAGGTTTTCGAGGTATTCTCGCTTTTATCTTTAGTGTTTCGAGGCGTTTTCGGTTTCATGGCTTGATCTTGGTGACCTTTCGAGTAGGTCCTTCGGCAAGAGGCGGTGGACAAGACCGCATGTATTGCGGGCTTGCACACCGACCTCCGCCGACTCCGTCAGGCGAACGCCGACTTGGGCACGGACGTGACCCGGCTCACCGTCCGAGCCAGGGAGGCGGAGGCGGCGGCCCGAGCGCACGAGGAGGCCAAGGCGCGCGCGGAGAAGGAGCGCGATGCCGCGACGGAGCGGGAGGCCCGGACCTCGTCCGCGGCGTTAGAGCGGTTTGAGCTCGAGCGCCGGGCTCGTGAGGCCGCGCAGTCCCAGCTCGCGGAGGCGTCGGCTCAGGCGGAGCATAAGGCCCGGGAGGCCGAGCAGCTGAGCTGCGCGCTCCGTGAGAAGGAGGCCGCGCTCCGCGAGAAGGAGGCCGCGCTCCGCGAGAAGGAGACCGCGCTGGCGACCGCGGACGGCCTGCTCAACGAGGCGAGAGCCCTGGTGGACGGTAAGACTTCATGCTTCCTTCGGCCTTTCCCTGTGTCGAAAACCGCTTTCTGATATGCCCGAGCCTTTTGTCAGGGTTGCGGCGGACTGAGGCCAAGAAGGCGGAGGAGGTGACGGCCCTCTAGGTTGCCTACTCCGCGGCCCAGGGGGAGCTCGAGGCGCTGAAGGCTGCGGCCGACATGGCGTGCCGAGACGTCAACTGCGTCGACACGCCGTCGGGGTCGTCGCTGTCCAGCCGCCTGAGCTCCCTGAAGGGCTGCGTGGCGGAGCGTCTCGAGCACGCGCTTCACCTCGGGGTGAAGAAGGCACTTGGGGTGGTGTCGACGCACTACGACATCGACCTCGCGGCGGTGGGGCGCGGGTATTTCATCGACGCTGACCTGGATGATGACGCCGCCCTCGCCGCCCTCGAGGAGGCTGATGACGGTGCCGAGAGCGCCGCAGCGGCCTTGACCCTCAAGTTCCGGTACGACCTTTTCCCCGAGGAGGAGGAAGATGCGCCTGCCGACGCCGAGCCAGAGACCGCGACCGCTGCTGAAGTCGAGGCCGACCCGGAGGCCGACGCCGTGGCGGCCCTCGAGAACGACATCGCTTCGGTGAGCGGCGAGGAGAGTGGTCCCGGGGCGCTTTCGTCTGTTCCCTCGACCCTTGCTGCCGAGTCCACCGTGCCCTCGCAGGGGGATGGAGCCTGAAGAATTCAGGCTTCAAATGTATCTTGTACATATATATGAAAACTAAATTTAAAAGCCGATTGCCTGTTTCGCACTTGTTTGGTTGTTCTGATGTGCTACTCTTAGCTTTTCGAAAGATTGTGGCCGGGTACTTCGGATTCGTGAGTAATTTAAAGCGTGGGGTGGTGAGGGAGGCGCTGTAGCCTTTCGCGGGCATAAGCAGTCTCACGACTCGACCGGCTCCAGCTTTGACTAACTCACGCCCCGCCTCTCTCTAAGCGTTTCGAGTTTTAGCACAACTTTCAAAAAAACCGGGACGATTAGGGGGGTTAACCCCCCTGCAGCCCCCGAGGGGGGCTTGGCTTTATTAAAAATAAAACCAAGGTCCCCTTAGTTATGTTGTTAGCAACAATGTTTCCGAATTTTATTTCGAAAACTTCTCGTTATTGTTAAAAACATAAAGTATCTACGAGAAAAAACGGTAATAGATTTAGGGATAGGAATAACGTAGCTGTTTGCCGTTTCGGGTGCTAGCGATGGCCTCGCCCCTTTCGCTCGCCCGCTCGCAGACACCGGGCTCGGGGTCCTTGGTGATGATGAACGACCCTTCTCGTGGTGGTGCGGACGTTTCGCGCTGGTCCGGTCCAGGGGGCGTCTGTACCTGGGCTGCAGGGTGACCACTAACACGAATTGGTCGGGCCAAGAGGAGGTTTCGTTTGTTTGGAATGCCGTGCTTTCCCCTTAGCTCGGGATCGGTTTCGGCAGATGGACACTAGTAACTTTGGCGCCGGGTGGTGAGGGGGATACCATAGCCCTTCGCGGGCGTAGGTGGTCCCACGACTCTGTCGCCTTTTAGCCGCAGTAGACTTGTGCCCTGCTTTCACCTTTCTTGATTTAAGGAGGAAAAGCTTGGCACCCTATTTCCGCTCCGTCGTACTGCTCTTGGCTTTAGAGAGATTCTGTCCGGGTATTTCGAGTTCGCGAGCAACTAACGCGTGGAGTGGAGAGGGAGATGCCGTATCCCTTCGCGGGCGTAGGCGGTCCCACGACTCTACTGGTTCCAGCCTTAATTGCCTCGCGCCCCGTATTTCTCTCGGATGCCTCGAGTTTCAGTGCAACGGAAGCGAAAACAGGATGATTGGGGGGTGGGGGTAAGCCCCCGAGTGTCCCCCCGAGGGGTGTTTGGCTTCAAATACCCCTGATCAAGTTTTTAGCAATAATGTTTCCGAATTTTTTGGACTTTCATTATTGTTGACTAAAAACATGAAGTATTTGCAAGAAACACCAAGAGTTTTAAGGGTAGAAGCGACGTAGCTGTTGAATGTTCCAGGCGTTGGTGAGGGGCTCGCCCTTCTCGTTTGCCAGCTTGTAGGTACCCGGCTTGAGGACCTTGGCGATGATGAACGGCCCTTCCCACGGAGGAGTGAGCTTGTGGCGCCCTCGATTGTCCTGTCGCAGCCTTAGCACCAGGTCCCCTTCGTGGAGGTCCCGACGCCGAACCTTCCGAGCTTGGTGTCGCCGGAGCGATTGCTGGTAGCGCGCAGAGTGAAGTAGCGCTATGTCGCGAGCCTCGTCCGCCTGGTCCAGCGAGTTCTCGCGGTCCCGCTGGTTACGGTCCTCCTGGTAGGCCTTAAGCCTCGGGGACCCGTACTCCAAGTCTGTTGGGAGGACGGCTTCGGCGCCGTAGACGAGGAAGAACGGGCTGAAGCCTGTGGCCCTGCTTGGGGTTGTCCTGAGACTCCAGATCACCGATGGCAGCTCAGCAACCCACTTCCGGCCAAACTTGTTCAGCTTGTTGAAGATCCTTGGCTTCAGGCCTTGTAGTATCATGCCGTTGGCACGTTCTACTTGGCCGTTTGTTTGTGGATGTGCCACGGCCGACCAATCGACGCGAATGTGATGGTCGTCGCAGAACTCCAAGAATTTCTTGCGGGTGAACTGGGTGCCGTTGTCAGTGATGATCGAGTTGGGTACCCCGAATCGGTGGATGATGTCGGTGAAGAACATTACGGCCTGCTCAGATCTGATGCTGGTGATGGCCCGGACCTCGATCCACTTCGAGAACTTGTCGATGGCTACCAACAAGTGGGTAAAGCCCCCGGGCGCTGGGCGGAAGGGCCCCACGAGATCCAACCCCCAGACCGCGAAAGGCCATGTTACAGGGATGGTCTGCAGGGCGTGCGCCGGGAGATGCGTCTTTCGTGCGTAGAACTGGCACCCTTCGCAGGTGCGCACGACCTCGTTTGCGTCGGACACGGCGGTGGGCCAGTAAAAGCCTTGCCGGAACGCGTTACCCACGAGGGTGCGAGGCGCCGCGTGGTGTCCGCATGTCCCGGCGTGGATGTCGCGGATCAGCTGCCGTCCCTCAGGGATGGGGATGCACCGCTGCAAGATCCCCGAAGCGCTGCGTTTGTACAGCTCGCCGCCGACCGAGACGAAGGTCTTGGCCCTTCTGGCGATGCGGCGCCCCTCGGTTCGGTCCGAGGGCAGCTCTCCGCGATCGATCCATGCGAGGAACGGATCACGCCAGTCTTGTGGTTGTGCGTCCGCGTCGATCTCCATGGCCTCGGCCAAAGAGATTTCAGCGTCGAGGGCTTCGAGCCCCTCTTTCGAGGGGTCCTCTTCCATGGGCTCGATTTCCGCAGCCCCCGAGGGCATCCCGTGGGCTCCGGCCTTTGGTTCGAAGCTGACGGAGGGGCGGTCGAGGTCGCGGGCGAAGACGTTCGGCGGAACGGTGATTCGCTCCGACGCGATCTTGGCTAGCTGATCCGCTTCCTCGTTGTATTTGCGCACGATATGGTTCAGCTCGAGGCCATAGAATTTGTCCTCGAGACGACGAACCTCGTTGCAATACGCCTCCATCTTTTCATCGCGGCAGCTTGCGTTCTTCATCACTTGGTCGATGACCAACTGAGAATCTCCCCGGACATCGAGGCGTTTGACGCCGAGGTCGATGGCGATGCGGAGCCCAGCGAGAAGGGCTTCGTACTCCGCCATGTTGTTTGACGCCGGAAAGTGCAAGCGAACCACGTACCGGATATGTTCTCCGAGGGGCGAGACGAAGAGGAGACCTGCGCCTGCTCCGGTTTTCATTACCGACCCGTCGAAGTACATGGTCCAGCATTCGGCTTGAATCTGTGGCGGCGGAAGTTGGACGTCGGTCCACTCAGCGACGAAATCCGCTAAGGTTTGCGATTTTATCGCCTTTCGCGGTGCGTAGGAGAGAGTTTCCCCTACGAGTTCCATAGACCATTTCGCTATTCTACCCGAGACGTCCGGGTTGCGGACTATCTCCCCCAAAGGGAAAGATGAGACCACGGTGACCGGGTGGGCCTCGAAGTAGTGTCGCAGCTTTCGACGCGCGAGCACTACGGCGTAGATTAGCTTCTGGATCTGTGGGTATCGTGTCTTGGTTTCGGTCAGCACTTCGCTGACATAGTACACCGGCCTCTGGACCGGCAGAGCGCGGCCCTCCTCTAGCCATTCCACAATGATGACGGCGCTGACAACTTGCGTTGTCGCAGCCACATATAGGTAGAGAGGCTCACCGCCCCGCGGCGGCGTGAGGATGGGTGCGCGCGCGAGCGATGCCTTTAGCCCGTCGAGGGCTTTTTGGGCTTCAGGGGTCCATGAAAAAGCGTTCGTGCTTTTTTAGGAGTCGGTACAAAGGCAGGCCCTTTTCACCCAGTCGAGAGATGAAGCGGCTGAGGGCTGCCAGGCAGCCCAGTACCCTTTGTACCCCCTTCAGATCCCGAATCGGCCCCATTCGCTCTAGGGCCGAGACTTTTTCGGGGTTGGGTTCGATGCCTCGCTGGGAGACGATGAAGCCCAACAGCATGCCTCGCGGCACCCCGAATACGCATTTTTCCGGATTCAACTTCACCCCGTTCGCCCGGAGGCAATCGAACGTGATTTGCAAATCGTTAACCAGATCGTTCGCCTTTCTGGTCTTAACAACGATATCGTCAACATATGCCTCAACGGTTCGCCCGATGTGGCTTCCGAAAACGTGTTGCATACATCGCTGGTATGTAGCTCCAGCATTTCGGAGGCCGAACGGCATAGTGACGTAGCAAAACATGCCAAACGGGGTGATGAAAGAAGTCGCGAGCTGGTCGGACTCTTTCATCTTGATTTGATGATAACCGGAATAAGCATCAAGAAAGCATAGCAATTTGCACCCAGCGGTGGAGTCTACTATTTGATCTATTCTAGGCAGAGGAAATGGAACCTTAGGGCATGCTTTATTTAAACCGGTATAGTCTACGCACATGCGCCATTTTCCATTTTTCTTTTTAACTAGAACAGGATTTGCAAGCCAGGTTGGGTGAAATACCTCTTTGATGAACCCAGCTTGCAGGAGCTTTTGCACCTCCTCCCCGATGGCGCGGCGCTTTTCCTCGTCGAACCGCCGCAGTCGCTGTACCACCGGCTTGGAGTGCGGCTTGATGTCGAGGCTGTGCTCGGCGACCTCCCTCGGGATCCCCGGCATGTCCGAAGCTCTCCACGCGAAGATGTCGGCGTTGGCGCGGAGAAAATCGACGAGCACTGCTTCCTATTTGGGGTCGAGGACGGTGCTGACCCTCAACGCCTTGCCCTCGGGGGCAGCGGGGTCGAGAGGCACCGCTTTGGTGTGTTCCGCAGCCTCGAAGGTGCCCGTGTGCCCTTTGGTGGAGTCGATGGCCTCGTTCGCCATCTGCTCCAAATCCGCCACCAGGGTCTCGCTGTAGGCGAGCGCTTCCGCACCCTCGACGCACTCGACGTCGCACGTATAGGCGTGCTCGTATGACGATCCCATAGTGATGACGCCCTTTGGCCCTGGCATCTTCATCTTGAGGTAGGCGTAGTTGGGGACCGCCATGAACTTGGCGTAGCACGGTCGCCCGAAAATAGCGTGGTACGCTCCTGGGAATCCCACTACCTCAAAAGTGAGGATCTCCTTCCGAAAGTTGTCAGGGGTGCCGAAGCAGACGGGCAAATCGATCTGCCCTAGGGGCTGGACCCGCTTTCCCGGCGCGATGCCGTGGAAAGGTGCCTTGCTCGGCCTTAGCTGATTTATGCCAATACCCATGAGCTCCAAGGTGTGGACGTAGAGGATGTTGAGGCTGCTGCCCCCGTCCATCAGCACCTTGGAGAATCGAGTGTTGCCGATGACGGGGTCGACGACAAGCGGATAGCGCCCTGGATTCGGTACATAGTCCGGATGGTCCTCGCGGCCGAAAGAGATGGTCTCTTCCGACCAGGCGAGCTAGGCTGGCGTCGCGGGGTGAACGGAGAAGACCTCTCGGCGTTCACGCTTCTGTTCCCGGGGCGTTGCGTTCGCCGCGGGCCCCCCTATGATGAAGAAGACGTTCTCCACATGAGGGAACTCGTCGTTGCCGCCATCGCCCGTATCCTTCTTCGGGCCATCCTCCTTCGCGGAGGTGCGCCTGAAGTAGCCCTTGATCATCCCACACTGTTCGAGGGTGTGGGTGACAGGGCCCTTGTGGTACGGGCATGGCTTCTTCAGCATCTCGTCGAACAGGCCTCCCCCCTGAGGGGGGCCCCGAGGGCCTTTGCGGCCTCGCTCGACCACGAGGGCGTCGTCAGAGTCTTCGCCCTGCCGCTGCTGCTGCGCGGCTTGCCGGGGCCCCTTGCCTTTACTGCCCCGTTTCTGCTTCTTCGTCTTGGCCTTGGGTTTGCTGCCCTCCGCGGGCAGCTCCTCCGCGCGCTTCCCCTTGGTCTTGCCGTCGAAGATCGCCCCGACAGCCTCCTCTCCAGAGGCGAAGTTGGTGGCGATATCGAACAGAGCGTTGACACTGGTGGGATGGTTTCGCCCCAGCTCGCGCACCAGCTCTCGACAGGTCGTGCCTTCGAGGAAGGCGTGGATGATTTCGGAGTCACCCACGCTTGGGAGCTCGGTGCAGCGCTTGGAGAAACGGCGGATGAAGTCCCTCAGCGGTTCGCCGGCCGCCTGCCGGCACCCGCGCAGGTCCCAGGAGTTCCCGGGGCGTACGTATGTGCCCTGGAAGTTACCCACGAACATCTTGACCAGGTCGTCCCAGTCGTGGATTTGGTTCGCGGGTAGGTGTTCGAGCCACGTCCGCGCCAAGTCCGCGAGATGAAGCGGAAGGTTGCGGATGATCATGGCATCGTCGGTGGCCCCGCCCAGCTGGCAGGCCAGGCGATAGTCGTTGAGCCACGTCTCGGGTTTCGTCTCACCCGAATACTTGGTGATGGTGGTCGGCTGGCGAAAACGCGGCGGGATGGCGGCCGAACGGATCTTCCGGCTGAACACCAGGGTCCCCGGGGGTTCCGGCGTCGGGCTTCTGTCCTCCTCGCTGTCATAGCGACCTCCCCGTCGGGGGTGCCTGCTGCGGGGAGGCGCCGCGTCCTGCCTCTTCCTGTTCAGGATGTTGCGTGCGTCGCCATCGTCGACGGCGCCCCGCGTGTCTACAAGTCGGTCCTTCGCGGACCTCCTTGTTTCGCCACCGCCGGCCACGAGCGCCCTTCCATCGTTCGTTGGACGGTGAGGCGTCCACGCGCCCCTGGGCGGGGTGTGGACGGATTGCTCCCTATCCCACCTGCCGCTTCCGGCTTTCGGACTGTCCTGGTGGCGCATGCGGGAGGCGGAGCTTTCCGCTTGTTGAACGGCCGCTTCTTCGACAAGGGCCTGCACCTGGCGCCGCATGCTGCGCGCCTCTGGCGTTGACGGCTCGGGCATGGCCTGAATCAGGGTCGCCGCGGCGATGAGCTTTTGGCTGGCTCGTGGCGGCCTGGGCGGGCCGGCGTCGTCGCCGTCACCCAGGATGTGCGCTTGAGCTATGCGCCCGGCGGCTCGGGCGTGTTCGCCCCGCCTGGGCTGTTGGGCTTCCAAGGCTGCGCGCAGTTCTTGTACCTGCTGGCGCTCCTGCTGGAGCTTGGCTTCCAGCTCTTGTACTTGTGCGAGCTGCGCTTGTGTGAGAGCGGCCTCGTTCGCCGGCTCGGCGGGTGCCGGCTGCGGTTCGTCGCGTCCGGCTCCGTCGTGCGTCTCTTCGTCCTCTCCCACGGACTCTACTTCGCCGTCGAGGACGAAGCATTCCCGCGAGGGGTCGTATTCCCCGTCGCTGGAGTCGTCGGAGCAGGTGAGGCAGAAGTCCGCAACGGCCTGGAAGGCGATGAGGTTTTCGGGGTTGCGCAATTCGGTGTAATCCAGGTCCGGGTGTTCCTGGCCGCGCACATCTTCTTCGTCCGCAGACTCGGAGTGGAGCCCACCGGGCGAAGAAGCGCCAAGGTCACGGATTGGGGCCCGCCGAGGTCTTGGCGAGTTTCCACGCGCGCCCAGGATGGTGCTGATCGCCGTGGAGTGGCTTGCGGCCGCGTTGCTCATCCCGAACGGGAGGCGTGCTAGCCTGGCCACATCTTCCTGGTGTGTTCCCTCCGCGGGAACTGCCGGTGGGGGTCCGCCCCCCTGCAATGCGGCCGTGGGCTGAAGCAGCAAGTGGGCGTCCCAATCGGGGAGAACGACGCGCGGAGCGACGCGCTGCTCCGTATTAATCTGAAGCTCGCGAAGTCTCTGCCGTCGCCTGAGCTGGACTGTCGTCGGCGATGTCGGGGTGTCGGGCGTCACGCTGGGTGGCCTGGAGGCGAGCCGCATGAGGAGGCCCTCACCGGTCGCTTCGAACTCCAGGCTCCCAAACGTGATCCGGTATCCGCGCGGAAGCGGACCGGGGGACCCCGTGGCGGATCGGGGTGGCATGGTCTCGTCGCGACTTGCCGTCAAGGGAACTTGTCGGGTGTGATTGATCACAGCGCGCCCCCTTACCTGGCGCGCCACTGTCGGTGCCGGGATTGGTCGGTCAGTCCCCGGCGCCTAAACAGAATGCGCTGTGTCCCGTCCCTTGACAGTTGATGCTAGAGCTTAGTACAATGAGGCGGTGTTTATCCTGGTTCCGACCGTGGGGGTCGTACGTCCAGCAGAATGCGCTCAAGGGCGCTGTACTATCTTGCACCGGAGTGCTTGCAGAGGGGGGCTACAAGCAAGGCGGGAGAGGAGGAGTCTCCAAGTCCCTGAATGTGATTGAAGGGAGTGCCAATATCGTCCCTGGTCCCCCCCCCTTCCCCCTTTTATAGATCAAGGAGAGAAGGGAGGGAGGAGTTACAAATGCGATTGTGACGTGTGCTACAGGGGTGCGCTCTGGAGAGCATGGCGTCGGGCCTGCCATCGTCCTTGACCCTGGCGGAGGACTCATATCGGGCGCTGTCTTCTGCGGGCGTCGTGGCCGTCCCTGTGCTTGTTCTGTAGCAGTTTCGAGGGGTGCTGCTGTCATAGTCCATGTCCAGCTGCCCGTCGCTGATTGACCTCGAGGGTGGGGCAGGTGGAGGAAGGACGAGAGTCGGCAGCACAGGTCCTGGGTTGGTCGTCGTCGTCGGCCACAGTGCGCGGCGTGCTTCGCTCGCCAGGGGATGGCCGAGAGTTGGCGGACTCGACCTGTCGCTTGCCATCACCTGACCGGGAGTTGGTGGAACAGAGGCGCGGATTGACCCCTAAGAGTCCGCACAGTGCTCTGTACCGCCGCGTGCGCTTTCACAGTGGCGGTGAGGGCGGATGGCGACTGGAGCAGGTGGAACAGTGGGCACTGTTGATGTCCGGCGCGGCATGGGGAAGATTGCCCTTTGACTTCGGTGCTTGGCTGATGGGGCGGGCATTAATTTCCTTCGTTGGGTGGTGCGCCGGAGTGTATCGGGCGGAGGCTGCTTTGCCCGCTCGAGGGGGTTCGTTACCCCCGAGCGAGGCGGAGCTTGTTTCGCCTGCTCGAGGGGGCTCGCGACCCTCGAGCGAGGCGGAGTTGTTTTGCTCGCTCGAGGGGGCTCGCGACCCTCAAGCGAGGCGGAGTTGTTTTGCTCGCTCGAGGGGGCTCGCGACCCTCGAGCGAGGCGGAGTTTGGGTGATGACGCGGTTCTTTTGCGGTTAGTGTGTTTTTATGTCATTGCAGGGTGATTACCCCGATGGTTAGGGGGCCCCCTGGGTTTGTCCCCGACACAGCCAGACTGTCAGATGTGCATGATGTGTTCCATATCTCTCAGTTGAAAAAGTGTCTTCGAGTTCCTGAGGAAGAACTGTCTATGGATGAATTGGATGTGCAAGAGGATTTGACTTACAAGGAGTATCCAGCTAAGATATTGGAGACAGCTGAAAGAGTTACTAGGAGTAAGGTGATTAAGATGTGTAAAATTCAGTGGAGTCATCATGCGGAAAGTGAGGCAGCTTGGGAAAGAGAGGATGAGTTGATGGCAGAGTTCCCTCAGATTTTCTCTAATCCATCCGAATCTCGAGGACGAGATTCTCTTTAAGGGGGATAGGTTTGTAACACCCTAAAATTCATCACAATTAAATTGTAGCAACCCTCTGAATTTTTCTAGGATTTATTAAGGCTTAAATAAATTTTCTAGAATTTAATTGGAATTTCTAGCCTTTTATCAATTTAAATATCATATTAAATAATTATTTTAGTCAAAATAAGTTTTTGTTGCATTCATGCTGTTGCATATATTTTTGGTTGCTAGTAAATCAAGTTGAAATTTAAATTCTGTTTAAATTCGAATTTGATTTGCTTTTGTTTGAGTTTTAGAAAAGTTAAAATAGGCAGAGTTCGTTTTTGCCCCTCCAACTCTTGGCCCGGTCCAAGTTTGCCCCCTCTACTCCTTTCTTTCTCCCCAGCCCGATTTCTTTCCTCGGCCTGCTCTTCCCCGCTTTCGGCCCAGCACCGGCCCGTTCTTCCTCCTCCTTCCCCCGCGTCGCTGACAGATGGGTCCCACCTGTCAGGGTCGTCGTCTTCGACCGGGAGTCTTCCCCGAGCCTGATCCGGAGCGCCGCCGTCTCCGACTTCGAGTCCCGCCGCCGCACACCTGTCCAAGCCCCGGTGTCCGGCCTATTTATTGCGCGCACCCGTCCGTGTTTTCCCCTCCAATCGAAGCTCACCGAGCCGCAACCCTAGTCGCCCGCGCCGCCGCCGCCAAGTTGAGCGCCGCCGTCGTCGATACGCACCGCCGCCGCCTTTTCTTCGACTTGAGCCACTGCAGGAGGTTCGCAAGGAGGTAAGGAACCTTCCTGTGTCGCCCGCGCGTCGTTTCACTGCTTCGGCCGCGCTAATTTTACTCGCCGTCGTTAACACAGCGCCGCCGTCCGCCATCGATCGTCGCCGGCCGCCGTCGTCGCTCTCCCGTCGTCAAGAACCCTCGGGGGAGCTCGCCATCCTCCCCTCTTCCTCCTCGGCCAACTCCCGTAGGGTCTAGTGCACCGTAGCGCGATTTCGAGGATCGCCGGCGAAGCTCCGCCGCGGGAGCGAGCGGCGCCGCCGGCGTTACCCCCTCGGCCCGATCTGATTTGGACCATCAGATCAAGATCCAACGGTCCACGTCGGCCCGAGTTTCCAAGTCAAACAGAGCCGTCACGGTCAGTGCTGTAATTTTGCTAAAGAGCCCCTGAGTTTTCTGGAAATCAACCCGCGGTCCAGTTTAGTTCAAAAATAATTACGTTTAGGTCTTTTTTCTTCTGTTTTAGCCCCTGCAAGTTTTAAAATTGTGCCCGAAGTCCAATTTTTGTCTTTTTACATGAAAACCCTTGAGTTTTTATACAAAATTATGTTTTAGCCCCTGGTTTTTCGCAGTTAAGCACCTGGAACTTTTAAAACTTTGCCAGCAAGTCCCTGGACTTTAGAAAAGCCATGTCTTTTGCGTTTTAACTCCGATTTTAGTGATTCTCGCGCGCACGCGTTTGTTGTAACGCGTAGATTAGTTTTGTGCTGTTGTTTTCTTCTGTTGGAATTGTTTGGTGTACTGTTTCTTATTTGTTGCATTGTTTCCTTGCATGTGAATGTGTGATGCGATTAGGAAACGACCAGTTTGAGGATTTCTCTGAAGAACCAACTGTTGGAGAAGGATTTGAGCAGCATCAGAGTTGGGAAGAAGAAAAGTGTATTATGTCATGCAAATGTCCTAATAATTATTAATTTCACCACCCGTGCATGTGTCTTAATTTGATGGGTTCCTATTTAAGGATTTGCCTAGCCAATATATTTTCCTGTCCCTGAAACCGGGTTACTTAATTAATTTGGATGGTAGATGATGCTTAGCTTAATCAACTGGGATTGGTTAAATGAACCCCTACTCTATGTTCCAAATACTCTTTTAATTAAATGACAAGATCATATCTTTTTAATTGGAACATGGAGAACCACCAAGGAAAACAGTACAACCATGAGTGCCATGTGGCTCTGGCTTTGACTGACTAATTAGGTGCTCTAGTTTATGGTAGCTTTACTCGAAAGGGGCATGGGGGGTGGCGGTTGACGGAGTATAACTCGGTCCTCTTGAGCTGTGGGCTTTGGTAAGAGACAGACCTCATTAGGGAGGGTTATGCTTTGCTTCTGAACCGGAAACCTTAGCGGGCTATCATTTATTTGAGTGCTTTTGTAAAGGTCTCATAGTGAAACCCAGTATTCGGTCCACGTGGTGTGGGAAGGGTACAATGCTTCGGCAATGGGAATCACGGCTTATGGTGAAAGTGTACAACCTCTACAGAGTGTAAAACTGTTATAACAGCCGTGCTCACGGTCAACAGCGGCCTGGACCCTTACATGATAATCATACTTGAGCATGATCTAAATCGTGGTTATATGAATATGTTGGGAATATGACATTCATTAATTTGTGGGTGGTATATACTTTCATTTGCTAGTAAATAGTTGCTTAATAAAACTTGACCAACTAAAAGTGCTTGCTGCAGTATGGTCAGCCAACCTTTTTGCCTCAGCCTTGTATGTCATATTACATTTGCTGAGTACGTTATGTGCTCATGCTTGTTTTCTTTCTTTCTTTTATTGCATCTACTACACCCGGAATGCTGCTCAGATTGGGAGAATTTTGAGGATTTCACCACTGATTTTGAGTTCTAGGCGAGTCTCCCCCAGTCAATGCCTGTGGAGTTGGAGTCACTTTTGCTTCGTTAGATGAACGTTTAATTAAGTCTTCCGCTATGACATTTGAGTCAACTCTGATATTGTAATAAATGCATTATAATACTCTTTCGTTGTGCATGGTTATGGATATTCACTTGTGACGTCTACCATATGTGTGTAAACTGATCCTGGCGCACATATGAGATGCACCTGGTTTTGCCTTTAAAACCGGGTGTGACAGAGTAATTCCAATCAAACGAAAACTGTATAGCAATAGTAGGCAGCAGCACTATGTGCTAGTAGATGGATATCTGCTTCTATCATAAATAAACCCAATAGTCACGCCACACAAAACCATCACACCAACCAGAACAGCCGCAGGCAATCTACTTACAAGGCAAATTTCTTGGCCAAACACTATAGTAGTTGTTTCTTTAAGCCAATAGAAATCATAAAAATTGTAATAGAAAATAGATTTATTGCAAATTATATATAGGATGACATAATGCGAGTTCTTGTCAACAACAGCAGCTTCTCTTGCGATGAATAAGCTTATGTTGGTTCCTTGGGCCTGCAAAAGGGAACGAGATAGGAGATCATCTATAGTTCTGTGATGGAAATGCGATGACGTACCAAGCACCAATTTGGGATGTTGACGAATGGTTTCATACAATAATAGCACTTCAGGTGTTCTTGTAATCATAATATAAAAATTCGTGAGCTGAGTGAGGTCCTGCCATGAAACATAATTTCATACAGACCGCTGATACAAACTTTTCCTGTACTGTGAGCTTTATTATCCATCTGCCACTAGCTCTTGAGGAAAAAAAAAGAGAACTTCAGAAGTCAAAACATGGGTCCACAATTAAAGATTAATAAAAAATATTGTCATGGAAGTATCATATCAAATTAAGTGTTTGCTACTACATCGATACTTGCTACGGTAATTAGCTGAACCAAGCATGTAATAAATGGGGAAAACAGATGGACCAGGAAGATTTCATTACATTGACATCTGAACACTAGCTGTAAATCTCTTCAGAATGGAATGCACCGAACCTAAGATTAAGATAAAATGGCAAGGCATTCTCTAAAGAAGCATAGAAACAAATAAACAAAACTGTAAATAATGGAGTCTGATTATGTTCCCTGCCTGGACTGACCCTTGCACACTGCCCACTACCAGAATGATCAACATCTGCACCGGTTGGGAACCGGCTTTAGCACCGGGTATCCCAACCGGTGCAGATCTTCCGAGGCTAAAGGGGTACCCCTTTAGCACCGGGTTGAATAACTGGTGCTAAAGGGTCCCTTTAGCACCGGTTCCAGACACAACCCGGTGCTAAAGGGCCTGCCCCGCAGCACCTTTAGCAGGGCCTTTAGCACCGGTTGCTGTCTGCAGCCGGTGCTAAAGGCCCCGGATTTCTTTTTTTTTGCTTTTTTCAATAGCCATGCATGCACGTCTATATACGTGTATATACGTATATATTCTAATACGTGTATTCTAATGCGTATTCGGCCGACTCTATATTCATATTAGCTGACATTTCATCAAAATAGAAGACATATATATTATAAAAGTAGATATTCATGCATGTCAATTCGAGTTATATATATTTAAACTGTATTTTCTACTTAATTAAGATTGACGACTTGTTGAACTGTCCGGCACGTCCTCCAGTGGCATGTGGAATTCTCCTCGGGGATTGACGACCTCGTCCCAGATCCATCCGACGAGCTGTTCTGCAATTACGTCAATTCTTTCTCGCTCTAGAGACTCTTCCTTCAGGCTCAACATCAATAATTTACAAATAATTGAAAGATATTTAATCCGCCGAGTTGGAGACAATAATTGTGCACTTAATAATAATGGAAATGTGTTTATTATTACGTACCATAATATCGTGTTGTGTAAGCTTTTTATGTCCCCAATTCCACATGTAATCGCAAACATAGTATGCACATAAATTATTTCCCTTCCCCTGTTTGGCACACTGTCGACCAAAAGAAATTAAGTAAAATTCATATAATATATTAGCCGAGGCCTACATGTACAAATTACTTGCTTACCGGAAAGCCAATGTTCCATTTTAGTGTTTCATGTTGAATACCCGGGTGTTCTTGACGAAATTGATTCCAGGCCCTGCGAACAAAAAAATTGAGTTAAGTCATTGCGAGTGTAAGGGGTGAATTAAGTAGGGGAAAATATACATCACCTTGTCATCATGTCCATGATGTTTTGTAGTTTTTCTATTGGAGTGTGCAATGAATCAAAGACGTTCACGACACCCCGGTCAGGACACAATATTATTAGGAACCAGTGGAATCTGTATACATGTATACATTATAATCAGAAATGAAATAGTACACAGACAGTATAAGAAGAAGCCTGTGTATGTACTCACTCGATGTTGTACGGGATTAGTATGGAGTCGCAGTAATTTTGTTTCTTAATATACTTGTATAGGTTTCCATATGTTTTCTCAGGATTCATCAATATCATTTGTTCACTTATCCTTCGAGGATCCACGAAACCAATGTCATATATTGAGGATCTCTGACATTTTCGAATCTCCATTCTGCACATGTTAAGCAATAAATAAAGCCCGCGTCAGCATAGATTGGAATTATTGTTTTCAAACTATGAATTATAAGCAACAACAAAGTACTTACAGTGTCCAACAGGTGATCAAATCCACGTCCATGGCGTCACAGTGGTACAGCTCATATATATCCTAAAACCTCAGCCAGACCCAATCCTCGTCACCATTGTAGAAATCATGGTCCTTCATGCCTACTTTGATCATGCGTCATTTATTCCTTCTTGATTCTTCCAAGTACCACTCATGGAATCGGCGCATCTTCGTCTGTAGCTTGCTCTCCATTTCAGGAGGGACCATAGGCTCGCCAAGCTTAAACGGCCAGTTCAACGTTGTGTTTACATGCACCTCTTCTTCCCCCAGGAGTTGCGCTCTGGATAGTCTAGTCTCGGCCTCAAATTGTTGGATCTGTAGCTCGTGCGGAGTTGGCAATGGAGCCAAGGGCCGCTAAGGTTGCTGGTCGAGCTGAGGAACCTTTTTGGATGTGCCCGCCTCCTTATCTGCAGCCTTCCGCTTCCGGCGAGATTTCAGTAATGAGCGGTCATAGTCTGTTGTTAGTACTTCCTTCTGTTGACCCTTGCTCAAATTACCGAGGAATGACTTGACGACAGTGGGATCAAGCTTCGGCTCTGGTTCCGGTTTTTTCCTCCACTCGGACATTTGCCTCTTTGTGTCTGCTTTGATCGAGGCTTCGAGCTCCTCTAGAGTCTTCTCACCCGCTCTTTTCTCTGGTGCGGGCTTCTCTCTGGTTTTCCGCGCCTTCTTCCCTGGTGGAGTGGGGGCAGAGGCTTTAGTGCGGCGTCCCCTCTTTGGCGGAGGGGGCGGAGACCTCCGCAGCGGAGGAGACAGAGACCTCTTCGGCGGAGGAGACGGGCTTGCATCAGGAGCTCCCGGAGAATCGTCATGATTCGGTGGATCTCTTGGAGACGGTGGAGGTGACGGAGGCTTGTTGGTAGCCGCAGGTGTACCAGGTATGACGATGTCTGCCTTGCTCCATAGAATGATGCAGTGACAACACTGACCGAGTTTTGTTTCTCCGTCACCTCCGGGGATGTCAAGTTCCAAGTCTTCCCAGTTGGTGACGACTTGCTCCACCTCAACGGGTACGTAACCATGTGGAATGTCATTGCAGTGCCATTTTTGCCCTTCTTCCACACGTTTGGTCATACCGTATTCGACCTGATAATTTAGTAGTCACAAAGAAAGTTAGTGATTGAATGGTATTTACGGTGAAATGTATGCAGTACGAACTAAGGTCGCATACGTACCACCACAGCTAAGTTCTTCTGCCTGACGACAAGCTCGCACGCGGTCTGTTGAGTTATTTCATCCACGGGGTAATGGACCGGTTTGGCGGCCTGTGTGGAAGCGTGACTGCTTTGATATTGTTGTGGAGGGCTAATAAGGGCCGCATCTTGGAGAGGTGCATGCTCTGTGGAACCGGTCCTGCCTGGGGCATGCTCTGTGGAACCGGTCCCGCCTGCGGCTTGTTGGAGAGGTGCATGCTCTGTGGAACCGGTCCCGCCTGTGGCTTGTTGTATCTGCAGCCATGCTACCTTCATCCGTCGCTCCATCTCTGACTCCATTTCTTGGAGCTTTGAGCCCTGGGCGGCAACCGTTTGCTCTAGGTCCCTCACCCTCTGCTCATATTCGGCCTTCTTCCTCGAACGGCTCCTATAGGTGGCGGCGTGCTCTTGGAAACCTTTCTTCCATGAGATGCTTGTGGCTATGCCGCGCGTCCGTCCAGGATGCTCCTTGTTCCCTAAGGCATAGGTTAGCTCATCTCTGTCTCTATCAGCAACAAATTCTCCCCTCTCAGATGCCCTGAGGACATCGAGGAGACGCTGAGCTAGTTCTCGCAAGTCCTCGGGAAAAACTAAGGAGCCGTCGATTGGGCTTAGGGTGCCTCCATGACCATAGTACCAATGCTTGGTCCTTGTGGGCCAGTCATGTGTCGCTGGAGTGATGCCTCTAGCATATAGATCTTCTTCCATCTTCTCCCATTTAGCGATGCTTGCCTTGTAACCTCCCGAACCCATCTTATGAGAGTACTTCTTATTTGCGGCGTTTCCAGCGTTTCTAGCGCTAACCGTTGCACCCTCTTCGGAGGTTTTGTACTCAAGGAATGCTTCCCACTCATCATCAGTGATCTTCTTATACTTCTCAGGATCCGGGGCCTCTCCGGTTTTGAGAAAATGCGAGTACAACTTCTTCTTGAAATCCTGAAACAGAACTGTCATCTTCTTCATTGTCCAATCCCTTAGTTCTGCTTCATGAGTGCTAGGCCAGTCGAATATTGCCTTTAATTCCCTCCATAGCATCTCCTTCTCTGTATCGGGGAGCACATACTCCTCAGTGGGGTCCGTGGACTTCCATTTTCTGATACTAATGGGCACATTGTCCCATACAATTACCCCGCACTGAGATACAAATTTCTTGGCCACTTTTGGGGGCTCAACTGGCTCCCCGTCATCCTCCACTCGAGTGATGTGAAACTTGACATCCTTCGTGGTCGATCGTTTTGATTTCTTAGCTCGACTTGTAGAAGCAGAGGCGACCTACACAAATTACATATATACGAGATGATATAGAGATGATATACATAATTGACATGTACAGTACAAATTTATGTTATATATATACACACCTGACTAGACGAGGGCTCGTTACCGGCCCCTTCAATAGTGCTGCCCTGGACACGTTCGCCCTGGACATTGCCGGCCCCTTCAACATTTTCGGCCCTTGCAACATTGTCGCCCTAGATATTGTCGTCCCTTCCAATGGCCCTCAACACTTCATCCATGCTCATCGGTTGGGTTACGATATCAAAAAGTTGATTCGCTAAGAACGTGTCGTTGTCCTCTTTCATGGGTGGGACAGGCTCGTTGTTGTCCGCCATCTATAGAACTAAAAATAATTGATAAGCAATATATACAAAGCATAGATATTTCAAATATTTGTAACATATTCGCTAAGGGGTTCGGTGCGCTTAGCGAACGGATTCGCTAAGCGGTTCGGTGCGCTTAGCGAACGGATTCGCTAAGGGGTTTGGTGCGCTTAGCAAACGGATTCGCTAAGGGGTTCGATGCGCTTAGCGAACGAATTCGCTAAGGGGTTCGGTGCGCTTAGCGAACGGATTCGCTAAGGGGTTCGGGTTCAATATACATTTCAATGTAAATTTACAATGCATTTCCAATATACATTTCAAACATATAACATTTCCAATATACATTTCAATGTAAATATCTCCAATACACATTTCAACATCCCTATACATTTCCAATAAATAAACATGCATATACATTTACATTTTCAGCATATAAATATTTGCAATTTACATTTGCAACATTTTTCAATACATATGAAGCATGTATATTTCTAATAGAATTGCAATATAGAACATTTCCAATATATCATTTTTATTTCCAATACAATGCATTTCCAATAAATTAATTTCTAATATTTTCTAATATTTTCAATACATATGAAGCATATATATTTCTAATACGCATTTCCAAATACGCATGGCCGAACACGTTCAAAAGCAAATGTGTATGGCCGAACGTGTTCGGCCATGCAACGGGTACCTGCACACACAAACACGTACACACGGCACGAAGGCCGGCTCACAAACATGCTTGCACGGCACGAAGGCCGGCTTCACAGAGGGCTCACCGCGATGGGCGGCGGGCCGACGGCGGCGCGGGGACGAGGGGCGGCGCCGGCGCGGGGACGACGTTCGACGCGGGGACGAGGGGCGCCGGCGCGGGGACGACAACGGCGGCGGGGACGACGACGGCGGCAGGGACGACGACGGCGGCGCGGCCCGGGACGAGGGCGGGGCGCGGCGTGGGCGTGGGGACGACAGGCGAGCGTCGACGGAGGCGAGGCCGCGGCGACGGGTGACGGAGGCGGCGGCGTGGCCGGGCGCGGGGACGATGATGGGCGGCGGCGGCGGCGCGGCCGGGGACGACGCGGGCGACGACAGTGGACGGAGGCGCGGCTGCGGCGACGGGCGGCGGCGGTGACGCGGGCCTAGGTCGACGGGTGGCGGCGGGGACGTCGGGCGGCGGTTGAGGAAACGAGGGGGCGCGCGGCGGCGGCGGCGGTTTCGATCTGTGAGGAGATGAGGGCGAAGTGAGGGAGGGGAGAGAAGTCCCCGGCCTATATAGGTCCCCCGTCTTTAGCACCGGGTGCACCCACGACCCGGTGCTAAAGGCCCTTTAGCATCGGGTCTATACGGCACCCGGTGCTAAAGGCCCCCCTTTAGCACCGGGTCTTCCCACCACCCGGTGCTTAAGGCCCTTTAGCACCGGGTGTTCTACACCCGGTGCTTGTTGGCACTTCTTACGATCAAATATCAGAATTGAGAATCCTGGTACTGGGGTAAGGAGTGTTTCAGGGGTTTTCCTTGTGGCTTAGTAAAATATAGAAATATTCTGCAAGCGCACAGAATCACCGCTGTAGCACTTCACCTGGGAGTATCCCGAGGTATCGTAATTTATATTTCCGCAGGGAAGCTTTGGCAAGATTACTAGTGAATAGATATTTGAGACTATCAGAGAAGGGTACACGACTAGACAAGACAGGGGATAACGGTATTGGATAGGAGTGGATATACCGGACACACAGCTCAAGGGATACTCAGGTAAGGGAGAGAAGAAATAGATAGCTGGGAGGACAACGAGAAGAGATAGAGGACTAATGGATTCTTTATCTACCTATGTCACTCTAGCTTAGAGATACAGCGGCTACAGAGTCAGCACTAGGAGATCTAGGATAACTCTAATGTCTTAGCATCGGGACAAGGGAACCGGTGAACACACAGAAATGGATGAGAAGGGGTGTCACTATTTCCCAATTGGGGAATCCTACGGACCGGAACTAACGTGATGGGCTACGAAGACCGAAAGGGCTGTCACCACCTCCCGGCTACCACCTCCGTTGCGACGGGAATAAACTAAGGCCACCGACTAGTCTAGGAACCACTCCTACACTAGGCAACGACTACTTACTCTGCTAGCAAGAGCAAGCAACCTTGTCAATACTCTTGGTGACAATTCATGTCCAGTATCAAGCAAGATCGAAGAACCAGCCAAGACAAAGACTTAAACAAGACTACAAGCACTAGAACTATAACTGACTATAGTCTAAACAAGATATATTTGCAACTAGGATAAAGTAGAAGCAAGATATAAATGACAAAGTCAAAGTGATAAAGATAACTATATTGATACTCAATGTCTTACAAAAGGAAAAGTAAAAGATACAAGAGCTATTACCAGAGCTTCTGAAGACGACTCCGGAACCTCCGAGGCAAAGCTCGACTCAACTCTAACTCCCAACTAAACTATCCTAACTCTACTAGAATGAAAGTGGAAATGAGCTCCTTGGCTTGGTGTGTGTTACAAGAGGGGGTATGGGGTCCTATTTATAGTTGCATAGGACGGTTGGGGCTGGAGTAGCCGCTAAGGGACCAGGGGGGGTACCCCCTGGGATTTTGGGCGCCAGGGTCGGTTCGGCCGAACCAGGGGGTTCGGCCGAGCCCTTGGATGCGCCGCCTTTGCTCTGGGTGGACAGGATGAGCCCCTGGAGTCGGTTCTGGTGCTGGGGGCGGTTCGGCTGAAGGCCCCAGTTCGGCCGAACTGGGCCTGGCCCGTGGCCGGCCTCCCCAGCACCGCCTCTGGTGCCTAGACCCCCCTGGGCTTCCTCCTGATGCATGACTTTGTGTTGATCTGGCCCAGAATGACGTGGCATGGTCCAGGATGAGTTGGCGGTCGCCCACGTGTCATGTGATGTGTTCGCTTGGTCATTGTTGACGTGGACGACTCCCGGTGGTCTGCTTGGCTAAGGGGGGTAACCGGCCGAACGGAGTCGTTCGGCTGATTTGGTCATTTCCTGCCCCAATAGCACATATTTGTCGTAGTTGTACCTGCACAAGTGACACTCACCAAAACTCGTGGAACTTTATTAGAAATAAAACCTAAGTACATGGAATGTTGCATAAAACCTTATTTATTCCCGAGTATTGGTGGTCGGATTTGGGCTGTAACGACCGCCAACAAGCTCCCCCAAGCTTAGCTCTTTGCTCGTCCTCGAGCAAAGATATAAACTTAGGCTCGGTGGATCGGGAGTTGCTACAATGTCATTTCTTTTGCAGGTAACTTATAAACAACTAGTCTTCAAACATACTTGAATCATAGGCAAAGTTTCAAATCTTCTTTTTACCTATGGGGCTTATAGCAATCTCCTTATCTTGGCATGCTTTTCTTTTTCTCTTTCTTTTTGCCATGCTCTTTGGCATGCTTTTCTTTTTCTCCTTCTCTTTGCCATGCTGTTTGGCATGCTTTTCTTTTTCTCTTATTTTTGCCATGCTCTTTGGCATGCTTTTCTTTTTCTCCTTCTCTTTGCCATGCTGTTTGGCATGCTTTTCTTTTTCTCTTATTTTTGCCATGCTTCTTTGGCATGCTTTTCTTTTTGCATAGCCCATGTCTCTATCAAGAATATTTGGAGAGGGAGATCATAGAACATGGAGCATTTATTTTTGTGGATGGATGATGGAAAATGTTTCCTAACTCCTAGTGTAGGAATTGCAAGTGAGAGGTGGTGTGTGTACGTGGGTCTCGATCTTTAAGAATATGAAAGCTTCACTCAAAGGTCACAACAATTTGACAAAGCTCACTAAGATAACAAGCAGCATATGAGTAGAAATTTCAACTAAGCTTATCATATGGCTCTGGTAGGTATTTTGACCAATGAGGAACTTGTTTTATTTTGAAAGCATAAATTTCCGAGATTTTCCCCGTACTAAAAGCAGAATAGAATTTAACCAAACTCTCACTATATCAATCCCCACAACAACTTAGACTTGGAATAAAGCATGTGCTCCCACAAGGTTTTCAGGATCATTTTTACTCATGCCAAATAACTCAAGCACAATCTAGCAACTAGTTGAAACAAAGTACTTGCAAAATTAATGACATAGCAACCATTCATCATTTCCAAGGTGAGAGGCATATGATTCATTCGATGCATAGTTGGGAGTTATTTTATTCAAGGGAAATATTGTTTAAGGGAAATATTTTTGGTATTTTCATTTTTTTTAAATGCAAATTATCATGAAGGGAAATGAAAGGGAAATTAAATGATCAAAGTGCTGGATAAATCCGGACATACCTGGTGGGGGTCCTCCCCCAAGCTTGGACTTTCACTGGTAGGGGTTGAGCCTTGAAAGGTACTGGCTCAGCTGTTCCGCTTGTTCATGGACGTCGTGCTGGATAGACGCCACCATCCCGCTATTCTCTTGATGGTACTGAGAATGACGGGCTAGCGTGTCTTGAATCTCTCGGGTACGGTCGTCGATGAGCTCGACTCGGTCGGAGATGTAGGACAACTCCCGGCCGTAGTCGAAGCGTGCGGACTTTGAGTATCCGGGGTAATATGGCTGGGAGGCACTGTCGTACCCTCCTCCATACTGACTCCCGGACCACTCAGAGTTCGTGTCCTGGCCGTAGTCCCAGCGTCCTGTGGTGAAGTAGTTTGGCTCCTAGTGTTGCCCGGAGCCTCCTGCTCCGGACGTCCCAGCGCCGGTGTACATGTCATAGGTGGCCTCAAAAGCGGAAGTGTGTCGGTGCGGCATTTGAGGTGCATCTTTCGGCTCCTGTGAGGTGGCGAGCCCAGCATCACGCCTGGCTCGTCCCCTCGTGACGGGTCCGTCACCTGCAACGCTGTGCCGAGCGGGCTCTCTCCAAGGTGGAGAGTCGTCCGACTCGGTCCTCAACTGAAGAGTTAGTTTCGGCGTGGTATACAACCTTAGTGCTGCACAGGGCAAAGGCACTTCAGTTGTATATCCACGGTAAATCATTGCCAGCGTTGCGTCGGGCGCCCGCCGTATCATGTGGGCTTGCACGAAGTGCTCGGCATCCACGACGGAACGCGCGGTCTCAATGTACGTGAGCCGGGCGCCTTGAACGACGCCCAGGTGGTTAGCGAGGCGAGTGACTAGAGAAGTCATCGCCATGCTACCCGCACGAGAAATATGAGACAGCCAGTGACCAACCATGTCTTTCACAGGTGAATAGGGAATCTGCTTGACCATGGCAAAAAGAACCCGCAACTCGATGGTGTTGACAGGGCGCAAATCTGCCCGGGGGAATACCGTCATAGACACCCAATGATGCATGAAACGCAAAGTGGGGTTATGTATGTTGTTCGTGCGTGGCGCATGACAGTTGGTATCCCCCGAAATCTTTTTCCAAAATGCCACCCGGTCAAATCTTTTAAGCGCTTTGTTCGGGTCTAATGAACAACGGTTTGAAAATCCGAGACCCGAACTAAAATCCCTCCAAGAGCAGAAGAACTCTTGTTTGAAAAATCAGAAACGAATCCCCCCAGTTTCAGAAACCAAAGTCGAGAGGAATTCAAGGGTGAGCAGGTATGAACCTTCTTCGTTGATGTGCCAGAAATTCTCCCAGTCAATGGCCTGGAAGATTTCTGTAAACTCTACGTCCATCCCCGTGTCCCTGAGCAAATCTTGCTCAAACACACGGGTGTGCTCGAACTCCTTCAGCCGAAGCTCGTTGAAGGTGTTCCGCTCCCTTTCTGTTCTAAGGTTGATGTCACTCTCGCTCAGGAGCTGCCTGGCCGGGGGCGTGGCATGGCCCCATCCCGAGCCGGCTGCTCCGTGCTCCTCCGTGTCCATCCGGCTCGAGCCTCGGGACGGAGCTGGGGAACTCCCAGCATCGTCCGATCGTCGGCCTAGCCGGGCGGAACGACGGAGCAAAGTGAAGAACTTCGACATGATTCCTGCAAAAAGTTAATGCAACAACAACTACCCGAAGGACTGAATATATATGGTTAGCACAAGAAAATGAAGTCAGTCGTTCGAGATAGTTAGTCATTCTTGCGGGGATGAAAACCACCACAAAAGGTTTGTTGTTCTTGTGGGTGTCGGTGACCACCACAAAATCGTTCAGAAATTCATCACAAAGATTACAAAAGCAAAATATTTTTGGGATTTTCTAGTGATGCAAGCGAACCAAAACTTGAACAAGATCTTGGGAAGAACTTGACCAAGCACTAGAGCAAAGGACTTGAGAAAGAGAGAGAGCTCCTAGCATAAATTTTCAGAATGGGAGAGTGAGTGAATGGTGCAAGGAGAAGCAAGCAGCAAGGGCAGCATTTATAGGCCGAGGGGAGGGCCTTGGCCAGCTCGCCCAAAGGCTCTGGTTCGCCCGAACCAGTCCTGGTGGCCGGGGCACTCCCATTTGAGTGCAGCACTCACATGCCTTTGTTTCCACTCCAAGTTTGTGTGGCTACCAATTCCCAAGGTCATTTTTAGTGGATTTTAGTGGTAGGTAAGATGGAAATGTGAAATGACCAAAGTGGAAATTAGTGGAGTCACCCCCATGCTGCCATGTTTGTGATAATTGGTGAGTGTGCAGCCGTTTTTAGTGGGGTAGACATGTTTGGTGCTGGTTGGTGGTGATGGTAAGTAATTGGAGATGTTCTAGAAGGGATGAAAATGATAAAAGTTACCAATTACATCCACCCTAGGTAAAATTTCAGCATGTGTCCAATTATTTCTAACCAAGCTTGCAAAATTTTCTACTCTCTCTCAAATTAATTACTCAAGTGGTTCATTTATTTTGGAAAGGGAAACATGCAAATGCAATTGGAAATTTAAAAATTGGAAGGGAAATATGGGATACATACCGGTTTTCCTCGCGGCGAGAGCTCAGCTTTTAAGTCCGCGAGCAGGACTTCTCCTGTCTTCAGTTGCTCTTGTCATCGTCCGGTCCCAGAGTGGATGACTCGGACGATGCAACCTTCTTCCGCCATATTTTCTTGTTATTCTTCTTTGGTGTCGGTGGCGGTGGGATCAGCGTCTCTGGATAATTCCAGAGGGCTTGTTCTTCCTCGTATTTCTTTACGAGGAAATCCATTTCTTATGCACTTGTCGGTTTTGTCGGCTCGTTCCACTTGAGCTGCTCACCACCGAGTATTTCCAGCTCTCCATTAATGAGAGCCTTAAGGAAACACTCGGCGCTCCTCTGCTCCGGTGTGGGTGGCTCTGTCTTCTTCTCTTCCGGGGTTGAAACTTGAAGTAAGTCAACCTTCCGTCGATACGGAACGAGATTTCTCTCGCATCCATATCGATCCTAGCCCGAGTGGTGTTTAAGAATGGTCGGCCCAACACAAGGGGAAACGGATGGTCGTTCCCCGTGTCGAGGACAACAAAGTCCACAGGGACATATCGTCCCCAGATCCGGACCGGTACATTCTCGATCACCCCCTCGGGGTAGCGGATGGTTGAGTCCGCAAGCTGTACCTGGGCAGTAGTAGATGACAAAGTAGGGTAGCATAATTTCTTAAATAATACCTTAGACATGATGTTGACGCTTGCCCCCAGATCACAGAGTGCATCATCAATGCGACGATTCCAGATCGTGCACTGAATGACGGGCACTCCGGGATCTTCCTTCCTAACCGGAGAGGTCTTGATGATCGCCCTTTTTGCAGCTCTCGGCAGGTAGGTCCATCTTGGTGTCAGCACTTGGATGCGTGCGATCTTCCCTGCGTGGTTAGTTCGGAAGACACTACGAGACATCTTACCATGCCTTGTAGTGACGGCTTTCACTGTCTCGATGGAAGGTTCGGGTTTCCCCGGAATCTTCCCCGATTCAGTGACAGGAATAGCAGCAGCTAACTGAGCGACTTGAGTTTCTATCATTTTATTAAAGCTCAGTTGACTTTCCATAGCAGAAGAAAATGATTCCATCCTAGAGTCTATGCTTTCCAGAGTTTTATCATTAGCAGCAAGCTTTTTATTAATGTTTTCAGTTATTTTCATCTGGCCAAACACAAGATCTCTAAGAGACGGCTGATTATTGAAATTGCTGGAATTGAAATTGTTACCTTGTTGAGGCCTCTCAAAAGGGAGGTTTGGGCGCGGATTCCAGCCTTGGTTGTCGTAGTTGTTCGGTCGGTACCCGTTGTTGTTGGAGTTGTTGACGTAGTTGGCATCTTCTCGCGTTTTGGGGCAGTCATTCCCCGAATGGTCAGTGTTGCCACAGACTTCGTAGGTCATGCGAGCGTCCATGGCTTGCACCATTTCTTGAGCAAGGGCCTCCAGTTTCTTCATCAGGAGGTCCATCTTGGCAGCGAGCATGTCCAGAGCTTCAACTTGGTGAACTCCTCGGGTCTTTGGTTGAGTCCGGTCGTCGGACCAACCTTGGTTCTCGACCATCTTCTCTATGAGGGCCTTCGCACGACTCTCCTCAAGAGGGAAGAACGAGCCTCCAGCAACAGCATCCAGGTACTCACGGGCAGAATTTCTCAGCCCGTGATAGAAAGTTTGGAATATGAACCAACTCTGCATACCATAGTGAGGACAAGCAGAAATATAGTCCTGGAGGCGATCCCATGCCTCCGGGACTGTTTCATCTTTTAGCTGCTGGAAACTAGCTATTTTGTTCCGGAGAGCGTTGGTTTTCCCAACCGGAATGAATTTTAGCAAGAAAGCGCTAGTGCATTTATCCCAGGTATCTATTGCTTCGTGGTTAGCATAAAACCATTGCTTCGCCTTGCCTAATAATGAGAATGGAAATAAACGAAGACGAATGGCATCGATACTTACTCCGCAGATGGTGAAGGTGTTGCAAATCTCTAGGAAATGCTGGAGATGAGCATTGGCATCTTCGTGTGGCTTGCCGCAGAATGGGCTAGCCTGTACCATGTTGATGAGGGTTGGCTTCAGCTCGAAGCTACCATCTCCGACTGGCGGAGCTGGTCCGACACGTACGTTCTCGCTTGATGGAGCGGAGAACTCACGGATCGTCTTGGTTGCCATCCTCGATGTAGCCTGGTCAACGACGGGAAGGACTGGGTTCGTCGGAAGGAGTTGCTTCTGAGGAGGTACAACACGGGGTCGTACTTTCCTCACAAATGACTCCGGATTTTCTTGGAAGTTTGACGGTAGTTGGAAACTAATCATGCACTGCTCTGTTCCACAAAGACCAACGAACAGAGCAAGGATAAACCCGCTTGAGTAGCGGTACTCAACTAAGATAGCTAAAGATAAAAGTTCAAAAGTAATCTAGCCAAAGACTTCCCCGGCAACGGCGCCAGAAATGCTTGTTGGCACTTCTTACGATCCAATATCAGAATTGAGAATCCTGGTACTGGGGTAAGGAGTGTTTCAGTGGTTTTCCTTATGGCTTAGTAAAATATAGAAATATTCTGCAAGCGCACAGAATCACCGCTGTAGCACTTCACCTGGGAGTATCCCGAGGTATCGTAATTTATATTTCCACAGGGAAGCTTTGGCAAGATTACTAGTGAACAGATATTCGAGACTATCAGAGAAGGGTACACGACTAGACAAGACAGGGGATAACGGTATTGGATAGGAGTGGATATACCGGACACACAGCTCAAGGGATACTCAGGTAAGGGAGAGAAGAAATAGATAGCTGGGAGGACAACGAGAAGAGATAGAGGACTCCTGGATTCTTTATCTATCTATGTCACTCTAGCTTAGAGATACAGCAGCTACAGAGCCAGCACTAGGAGATCTTGGATAACTCTAATGTCTTAGCATCGGGACAAGGGAACCGGTGAACACACAGAAAGGGATGAGAAGGGGTGCCACTATTTCCCAACTGGGGAATCCTACGCACCGGAACTAACATGATGGGCTACGAAGACCGAAAGGGCTGTCACCACCTCCTGGCTACCACCTCCGTTGCGACGGGAATAAACTAAGGCCACCGACTAGTCTAGGAACCACTCCTACACTAGGCAACGACTACTTACTCTGCTAGCAAGAGCAAGCAACCTTGTCAATACTCTTGGTGACAATTCATGTCCAGTATCAAGCAAGATCGAAGAACCAGCCAAGACAAAGACTTAAACAAGACTACAAGCACTAGAACTATAACTGACTATAGTCTAAACAAGATATATTTGCAACTAGGATAAAGTAGAAGCAAGATATAAATGACAAAGTCAAAGTGATAAAGATAACTATATTGATACTCAATGTCTTACAAAAGGAAATGTAAAAGATACAAGTGCTATTACCAGAGCTTCTGAAGACGACTCCGGAACCTCCGAGGCAAAGCTCGACTCAACTCTAACTCCCAACTAAACTATCCTAACTCTACTAGAATGAAAGTGGAAATGAGCTCCTTGGCTTGGTGTGTGTTACAAGAGGGGGTATGGGGTCCTATTTATAGTTGCATAGGACGGTTGGGGCTGGAGTAGCCGCCAAGGGACCAGGGGGGTACCCCTGGGATTTCGGGCGCCAGGGTCGGTTCGGCCGAAGGCCCCAGTTCGGCCGAACTGGGTCTGGCCCGTGGCCGGCCTCCCCAGCATCGCCTCTGGTGCCTGGACCCCCCTGGGCTTGCTCCTGATGCATGACTTTGTGTTGATCTGGCCCAGAATGACGTGGCATGGTCCAGGATGAGTTGGCGGTCGCCCACGTGTCATGTGATGTGTTCGCTTGGTCATTGTTGACGTGGACGACTCTCGGCGGTCTGCTTGGCTAAGGGGGGTAACCGGCCGAACGGAGTCGTTCGGCCGATTTGGTCATTTCCTGCCCCAATAGCACATATTTGTCGTAGTTGTACCTGCACAAGTGACACTCACCAAAACTCGTGGAACTTTATTAGAAATAAAACCTAAGTACATGGAATGTTGCATAAAACCTTATTTATTCCCGAGTATTGGTGGTCGGATTTGGGCTGTAACGACCGCCAACAGTGCTAAAGGCCGTAACTGGCGCCAAACGAAAATTGGGGGCCTTTAGCACCAGATTTTAGATCATCCCGGCCTTTAGCACCGGTGGCTACTATTTGGGAATCTTATAAATATAGTTTTTAATATATAGTTATTAATACTTGTTTTAATTCAGTTATTAATACCTATTAAAAATATATATTAAATAAGAAAATCTTATAAATTAATAGAAAATCTTATAAATTACTAGAAAATCAATATAAAATGCTAGAAAATCTTATAAATTAATAGTAAATCATATAAATTACTAGAAAATCTTATAAATTACTAGAAAATCAATATAAAATGCTAGAAAATCTTATAAATTAATAGAAAATCTTATAAATTAATAGAAAATCTTATAAATTACTCGAAAATCTTATAAATTACTAGAAAATCTTATAAATTACTAGAAAATCAATATAAAATGCTAGAATTAATAAAAACAATCTTATAAATCAATAGAAAATCTTAGAACATAGGTGGAACATAAATGCAAATATAGTCATTACAAATTGGGTGGAACATAGTGCAATTAAATTACATGGCATCATCGTTTACTCGGACATTAATAAACTTCCTCTTTACAAATGTTCTCCTTCGCCGCTAACAGGATGCTTGGGTCATCAGCCACTGAGAATGGAGGCCGGCCATCGAGCTTATCATAATCTTCATCCGTCTTGTCCTCAACTCCTACGATTTTTCTCTTTCCAGGAAGAACTATATGACGCTTTGGCTCGTCTTGTGATGGGTCCAATTGCTTACCCCCACCTTTCTTATCCGCCCCTTTCTTCTTACGTTCTTCTTTGTGCCAGCGCATCAGTTTGGCATGGTCTTTGTTCCTGAACAAATGCTTCAGACGGGGTATCAGAGGGAAATACCACATCACCTTCGCAGGGATTTTTTTCTTAGAACGCTCTCCCCCAACATCACCAGGGTCGTCCCGCCTGATCTTGTATCGTGCGCAGGTGCAAACCGGACAACGATCCAAGTGTTCGTACTGTCTGCGATAGAGGATACAGTCATTAGGACACGCATGTATCTTCTGCACCTCCAAACCGAGAGGGCAAACAACACATTTTGCTTGATACGTCGTCGATGGCAATTTGTTACCCTCTGGAAGAATCTTCTTTACGAGTTTCAGTAGCTCCTCGAAACCCTTATCAGTAACACCATTTGCTGCCTTCCACTGCAGAAGTTCAAGTGTGCTACCCAACTTCTTTAGCCCCTCTTTGCAAACTGGGTATAGGTAAGTCTTCTGGTCCTGCAACATGCGCTGTATCTTTTTCAGTTCCTTATCATTGCCGCAGTCTTTCTCGGCATCACGCAACATTTGCCCGAGCCCATCAGTAGGTTCATTTTCCTGAGCAACATCTTCCTGAGCATCACCTTCCCGAGCAAAATCTTCCTCATCGGCATCACCCATTGCAGCATATGCAAAGGAACCGTAGTATTGAGCCAATAACGGAATGTCGTCATCGGCCTCGTCTTCTTCATCTTCATCCATTAGAATTCTCGTTCACCGTGCTTCGTCCAAACAGAATAATTCCTCATGAAACCGTGCCTCATCAAATGCACTTGAAGACAACCTCTTTGTTTGTACGATTGTATATTTTTACAATGGGTGCATGGGCAGAACATGAAACCGGACGGCGTCCTGTTAGCCTCGGCGGCATCGAGAAACGTCCTAAGGCCATCACGGAACGCCTGAGCGTGGGGGTCCCCGTACATCCATTGTCTATTCATCTGCATTATTAACCAATAACAAATATACAATACAATTTAAAGATAAAAAAATTTAATATATAAATAAATACAAATTATAATATATATTCCATTATATAAATAAATTTCTAAAACTACATTACTATATTCATTAAATAAATAAATATACCTTCCGTTAAATAAATAAATAACTATTCTACCTTTTAATAAATAACTAATAATATATATTTCATTAAATTAATAAATAACTATTCCAACTTTTAATAAATAAACCTCTCTAATAAATAAAATACATAAGCCTTATAACTATTCACAAGTCATACAAAACAAAATACTAACTAGCTTGCCTTCTCTCTCCATTTAAAACAGAACATGAACACTCTCTCCACCATGAACTCAAGCTCTCTCCTCTCTCTCCTCCAAGAACACAAGCTCTCTCTAGCTAGCTTTACTTTGATTCACAAATCCCTCTATTTCTAAATCATAGAAGGATTATAAGCTAAATAAAACATTAGAGAATGAAAGAGTGTACCTTGTAGTGCTCCTTAGATGAGTAGAATCTTCACAAATTTTGAAAAAAATTTGGGCAGCACCTCCCCTCCCACAGCCGAGCAGTATGAACACAGCCCCTAAGTGTTCAGCTGGCTCGGCCGGGGGAGGAAGAAGATGCTATATACAAAAGACATTAGCACCGGGTCGTGGCAAGACCCGGTGCTAATGTGCACCAATTAGCACCGGTTGCAGCCAGCAACCGGTGCTAAATGGTCTCGGGCACATTAGCACCGGTTGCTGGCTGCAACCGGTGCTAAAGAGGGAGCATTAGCACCGGGTCTCGCCACGACCCGGTGCTAATGTGTCCGCCCTGACACCCCGCAGCGCCGCCCCTGCTCCTAGCCGTTGGACCCGGTGCTGAAGCCCCATCAGCACCGGGTCCAAAAATGGCCGAGGCGGAGGAGACGGGCGGATGTGAAGCATTCTGGTAGTGGCCTATCTATGAACATGAACAGTTCTATGTTGGCACTATATTTTTCGATATTCAGATGCTAATGGAAACCAGTAGTTTTTTTCTAGCACAAAAGCATATTCTGACAATGTCACTGCAATAAGCAAAACAGATCGAGTCACAAAGCTGCTCACAAATTGTGAAGAAAACCGAAGAAACACAACACATGCTCAAGGAAACAAGATATATATGGTCATCCAAGATGATGGTTACAGTAAATAGATCATCCAAATTGCAGATCAATTGTCTGATATCATGAAGTTTCCTCAGGGACAACCCACACATCCTTGAACGGTAACAATATATTCAATCCTTGCTACTTAAAATAACATATATGGTCAACAAGGACAATGCACAGAATTGACAAATTCATCATATTAAAATACACAAAGTTGCTGAAACTGAATCTCATGAATGAACATTTTCAATATTTAAAACCTGGTGTGGCCAACTTCGGTTTGATTGAAAATACGGTTTCGAAAAAGAAAGCAAGTTAGGGCAATTAATCAAGGAGCTAATTATTGGAAATTTTCAGAGTCCTGAGACAATTCCCAGAAAGCAATAAATGATGAAATCTAAAAAATTATGCCTAATTTGTGCCTATCTCCTATACTCGTCTGCTAGAAAAGTGTTGTTGTTAACTCGGCCTGTAATAATGGGAGGTGCAGAGTTCTTGTATTGTCATTTTTCATGTTGCTTTGGAAAAGTTGGCACACCACTTAAGGGTATCAATTGTCAACAGGTAGAGAATTCATCCTTGAATGCGGGTCTATGTCACTCGCTAACATTTCCATATATATCTTACCAGCCACCACTATATTTTTGCTATTACCATGCATACTCGATTCCAGATCCACAGCAGCACTCGCAGATATATTGGGAGGCAGAATATCAGCACATTGAGCACACATCTAGGTGCAGATTCCAGCGTCGTCGCTTAATGGTTCCTGCAACAACAATTAAGGTGTTATGTGTGATTCCATATTCATATGGATAGAGCTCTTGTCATGAAATGAAAATTTCATACAGACATTGAAAAACACTCTCCTTTCACTGCCAAAAGGAGTCCATTTTTCCTATATCCGTCTGCCACTGGGTAGAAATAAATGACAGAAATGAATAATATATTAGTCATCTTGTGGTGTCCATTCTTATAGATTAATCAGAAGCAAGGTAACAAAGTTTCAATGTCACATGAAAACTTGCTAGATTTATCGATAGTTGCTAGGATTATTGGCAACAAGGATGTTATAACTTATAACTAGGGAAGACTGATAGAACAAGGATGTTGATACAGTCCTAATTCCTGCTTAAAAATAGTTCCTGATTAACAAGGATAATTCAATAGTTTATGATTCATTTTACAACATTTAAGTATAATAAAACAAAAAAATAGAAAAATTAATAGTTAGCACAACAATCAAAGTATATTGGAAGAGGTAGAAAAATATTCTATAAAAATACTGATTGTGTAAATTTAAGCAATATATGAAGCAATCACTCATTGTCTCAATAGAAGTCACATTCATATTTAGCAGATAATAAAGGAACTCCAGACAATGAAACGGAATCTCAGCAATGGAGATTGGCTAATTTTGAATAAAATTTAGACAACCTTGTGTTGCCAACTTTTGGTTTGATTCATGTAACAAATTCAGGTTATAATCCAAGTCATCAAATTAACTAGGCCATAGCAACAAAACCAGGAGCTACTTATTAGTGTTTTTTTACAGAGTCAGTTGACCCACCAGTTCCAAGACAAATATGTATTTACATACCAAACACGTCCTTGTAGGATGACTACTCAAGGTAACAATTGCACGTTATTTAAATTAAGTAGGACGATTGATTGCTCGTCCCGAAAACTGCAATTTTTCAATCGATCAATTTATGTCAACAAATAAGGGAAAGTTAATAAGCGCCCAAGTTCACACAAGAAGGTAGGGAAATTAATTTTCACCTCTGTATGTGCTGAAGGAAAAATCATTTTTGTTCCATGCCGATCGAACAACAATTTTCTGGAAGAACAAAATCACCGAATGCTTCATCTATTTCCTCCTTTCTCGGCACAAAATAGTGAAAGGGGGAAATACTGAAAAATGAAACTACCGGATGCGTTCACCAGCGAGGAGTCGGCGATGGCATGCACGGGTCGGCTGGCGGAGAGCGAGGTGGAGGCGAATGGCGATACAGAAGAGAGGTACACTACGTGAAAACCTCAAATAGGTAACACAACATTGGTAATGGGTGCATAAAGCCCGTTACCAGATAACAGATCAGTAACAGGCGCGAAACACTGATCGTTACTAATAAGCGTGGTAGACTCAAGCCCGACCTCACCATCACAAAGCCCGTTACCAATAGCAACACATTGGTAACGGGCATCAATAAAGCACGCTATCAAATGGTAACCGGCATTAACAAGACCGGTTAATTCCACTACAGTGCCAATTTCAACCGGTAACGGGCGTTAACGAGGCCCGTTACTTCCATTGCCTACCCGCATATGAAAAATCATCAAATCCGCTTAAGTTTCTCACGTATTGCTTATCCTCTTGCTCCCCTCCTCCCGCCCAGCCACCCCCATTTCCCACCTTACACCGACACCGCCAACCCACCCCGCCGCCGCCGTCGCCTCATCCTGCCCCCGGCTCAGTCTGTTGCTGCTTCACTCCCTCCTCGAACTGCGTGCTCCTCCCCAACCCTCCATCTCGACCCCGCCTCTTCCCAAATGCGAGCACCCCAAAATCTCCCTTCTAGGGTTTGCTTCTCCCGCGCCACTAGATCCGAGCCCCAGATGGAGGATACACTCGCCTCCCTACGCCGCAGCTCTGCCCCGACGGCTCCCCCCGTGGACTCCTTGTTTGCTCGATTTCCGGCGAACATCCCGTGAATTTTCGTTTGCTTGGTGCTGCAGAAGCGCAGGCGGCTGCCAAAACCGTGGGAGGATGACCACGCGGACTTCA
The DNA here is from genome assembly GCA_033239725.1 of Echinochloa phyllopogon. Taxonomy (NCBI): domain Eukaryota; kingdom Viridiplantae; phylum Streptophyta; class Magnoliopsida; order Poales; family Poaceae; genus Echinochloa; species Echinochloa phyllopogon. Next base: position 10,662,640 of record BTCW01000015.1, on the reverse strand, counting down.
ACCTCATGGCGCAGGTGCTCACGCTGCCCCAGTCCAAGCGGAAGAGCGTGGCCTCCACCGTTCTGGAGGACCACCCACTCATCGGTCAGCGGCAGTCTCCCTCCCTCCCCCCTCTCTCTCTCTCTCTCTCTCTCTCTCACAGTCTCTCTCCCTCTGGTTTTGCTGAACTGCACGTGTCCGAAAGCTTTTGGTAGGGTTTGGCTTAGCTGCTGGGTTATGGAAAGCTAGGGGCTCTGTTATAGTGCACACCATTCTTGTCAATTTACATATGTGCTTATGTGCTTATTTACTTTTTTTTGTAAGTATCGCCATATTATAACCAAGAATTTACATGGCCATAAGGAGCCGGATATTGCAGAGTTTTTTACTTTTATCAGTTTTTGAAGCGTCCCCTCGAAAGAGAGAACTTAATGTGATACAAATACCAGTCCCAGGATGCTGGCTCACATTATTACAACAGATAGTTCAGTACAACAACATTACGGGAGACGGTGGCATTGCAGGGCCACGACAAACAGAACTAACGCTAAGCTCCAGATAAAAAGGTTGATAACATAAAGGTCTTCATCAGAGTGGCAATGCATGCGGCTTCCAGCGGGTGGCCCTAACTCACAGGCAAAGGTTGGGTGCAGAACGAACCCCACTAGACGATATCCTCAGGCACAAAGTCCGGGTCTGCCTCTGCAACAGATTAAGCAAGGGTGAGTACATACGTACTCACCAAGCGCAACCACAACCACGGAGGGGTATAACAGAAGTATGCAAGTATTGTAACAAGGAAGGCTCATGGTTCATTTAGCAGCAAAGCAATTTTAATACACATGCAAGGGTTGGTTTTCGCAATGGGTTTTCACAACTATTACTTTTAAAAGGAACAGGAATTGTAACATTTTTCGTACAAGATGTTGTTGCTACCAGATTTCCCATCTGTCATAGCCCAAGTCAAAACATTTCCCAGCTCAATCAAACGCCAACACTTTCTTACACCAAAACAGGGGACTAGTGAAGTGACCAAGCCGTAACTCGCCCAATACCGTGGACACGGCTATCCGGATAGGTTTTAACTCTGCAGAGGTGTACACAACCACAAGTAGGCTACCACAACGTGAACACCTTAGTGCCAGTGTAGCTCCTATCAAAGCCATTACCCACCATAGCTAAACTGACAAGTCCTCACAGACGCGACCAGGGGTTAGCAACCTACCAGCGAGGTTCTAACCGGGGGCATACCTCACATAGACCGTATCCCCGGCTCCATGGCCCTCTGTTGCTCACCAGCACACCACATAACCAGCAGCTCAACTAGTGGGATTTATGCTAGGCCGTTGCCACATACAACGGTCGAGTGGTGGTACGGTAAAATGGGTTAGGCTAGATGACACATCAACATCATCCCAAAACTTGTGTTAGGATAGACAACTCCCACCATGCTCAACCACACCGGTTCGAGCTCACCTCGGTATTTCACGCGGAAATACCGTCTGTCTCATCCCACACGGGTGCTCATTTTATTTACACAAATCATCTCTTTTATTTTAAAGCACGCACACGGTTGCTTTTGTAAACACCAGGAATTTGTAATGAGGTGAGTACCAGTAAAACATTCCTAAGCATTTCTAGCAGTGACTAACATTTAGACAGAGCATTGCCATACTCAAACATTAATCTAGGTTGTCAAGGAATTAGTTATAGCAATCAAGGGGTGGCTATCCAACTGGGTTTAGCAGTAAAATCATGCAAGTTTTATAAATCAGGCCATGGGTTGTGTTTATAAAAACTGGGACAAAAGTACGCATCAAAGGGTGGGATTGCACTTGCCGTTCTCCCAACCCTCGGGGGATTCCTGCCCGGGGTCTTGGTCTCCAGGCTCCTGCTCGTAGCACTGCTCCTCTTCGAGTCCTTCCTCGTTCACAGCGGAGTCTACGGCACACACAAACAAACACCCAATAAATAAAAGAAAAAGCTTTTATCGAGCTCCGAAAGAAAGAACGGAAAATGAGAGCGAATGATGACGACATGATTATTTTTGGATAGGGACTGGATGGATTTGGCGAAAATATATTGGTGAATATTATGGTGGAGTTTGGGGTCAAACGGGATTAATTTGGCGCATGAAATGACGAGTGTGGTGGAGTTTAGGGGTTGTTTATAAAGAACAAGGACCTTTCTGTAATTATGGGAAAGTTCAGGGGCCTCTGGTGAAATAAACAGAGAGAGAGGGAACAGTGACTGAAGGGCTGTGGGTTAAATTGGTGAAAGTCCAGGGGGTTTTGTGCAAACGCGTTAGAGAGAGAGAGGGTTTAAAGTTTTGGACGGCGGGTTGATTAGCAGAAAGGGTAGGGGGTTATCCATAAAAGGGTCTTTCTTCCCCCGCGCAACAGCACAGAGGGAGAGAGGGAGCGATGGCGGCGGCGGTCGGCCGGCTTGCCGGCGATTGCGGCGGGGAAGGGTCAAATTGACCGGGGCAAAAGAGAGAGGGCCGCATGGCGAGTTCACTCAAGGTTCTACCTTGGGCGGAGGTGGTCCGTGGCGGCCGGTCCACGAGAGCAGGCGGCGGCGGCGGTAATGGCGAGCGGGCGGTGGCGCTGCAGCGGTGGGGAAGGTGAGCTGGGTGGCGCTCGAGTTGGTGGAGGTGGAGGGGATGCGGGTGAGCCTATTTATAGGCGCGGGGGTGAGCCGAGGGAGCGGGTCGGCGAGAGGCCGGTCGGGCGGCGATGATGGTGGCCGGCGAGCGGGATTTAAGGCGGTCGGCGGTTTGGTGGTACGACGGCGCTGTTCTTGTCGCAAGCGGCGTGCGCGGCAGTGCTACTGCTGTTTCGGTGGGCGGCGTGGCGATGCGACCGTGGCGGGGCCAGGCGGTGGCGTGCTGTGGTCAGCGGCGCGTCGGCAGCTGTCGGCACGGCAGTGTACGACGCGGTCGGCGGCGTGCTCCGGGGTGTGGCGTGGCCGAGCGGCGCAAGGTAGCGATGGATGGGATGGTGGCGGGTCCGCGAGACCGGAGCGGTGGCGCAGTGACGGGCGGAGGCGGTCGGTGCAGCGGGGGTGCGGCGGTCGGTGGTGCGGAGCAGAGCGTGGAGTGCGGCGATGGCAGTGGTGTACGGCGGTCGGGGTGTGGCGAGGGGACAGCCGGCGGCATGCACGGCGGTGGCAGCGATGGCGTGGCCGTGGGGCGGCAGCGGTCTGGCGGTGGCGTGCACGCGCGCGGTCGGCACGGCGGCGAGCGGAGCACGGTGCTCGGGATGGGAGCAGAGAGGTGAGCAGAGGTGGGGTCGGGCGGTCGGCGACGAGCGGCGCGGAGCAAGACAGGGGAGCGGCGGGGCAGAGCAGAGCGGCCGCGGCGGTGTCGGGGAGGAGGAGCAGAGGAAACAGAGAAGGGAGGGAAAAGAGAGAAAAGAAGGGAAAAAGAAAAAGAAGAAAGAGAAAAGAAAGGGAGGGAGAAAGGAAGAGGGAGAGGGGAAAAAGGGGAGGGGTCGGCGGGATTCGCGGCGGAAAGCCGACGGTGTCGGGGTTGGTCGGACCCGGCGGTCGACCCAAGGGCGGGCGACGCGGGATGGGACGGAACGGGGGCGGTGGTGAAAAGATGCGGACAGGAAGTGAGGGGAAAACGACAGACGGAGAGGGTTGGCGGAAACGGGAGCTCGGCGGTAAAACGTTTTGAAATGATTTTCACCGGGTGAGTTAATTAGGTAATTTCCCAGAGACTAAAACGCGGGCGTTACAAACCTACCCCACTTAAAGGAATCTCGTCCTCGAGATTCGGCTGGCTCCTAAAAAGGTGGGGGAACTCTTTCTTCAAGGCATCTTCTCTTTCCCACGTAGCCTCCTTTACACTGTGTCTGCTCCACTGTACTCTGCATATTCGCACTTCGGAGTTTCTGGTTCTCTTGGTGACGGTGTCCAAAATTTTGACTAGTACTTCCTGATAACGTAGATCCGTTTGTAGGTCAATTCCTTCTTCCGGTATGTGTTCTTCCTCAGGTACTCTCAAGCATTTTCTTAACTGTGAGACATGGAATACTGGGTGTATATCTGACATTGCTTCGGGTAACTCCAATCGGTAGGCTACTTTTCCAACTTTCTTCTGTATCGGGTATGGTCCGATATACCGAGGGGCCAATTTTCCATGGACTTGAAATCTACGGGTTCCCCGGATGGGTGAAACCTTGAGATAAACAAAATCTCCTGGATTAAATTCCAGTTCTCGCCTCTTCTTGTCTGCGTAGCTTTTCTATCTGGACTGAGCTGCTTTCAACTTCTCCCTGATTTCGGCTACTTTCTCTTCGGCTTCCTTTATGAGTGCGGGCCCCACTAGTGTACGCTCTCCTACCTCTAACCACATTAAAGGAGTCCTGCACTTTCTCCCGTAGAGGGCTTCAAACGGGGACATACCTAAACTTGCCTGGTAACCATTGTTGTAAGAAAATTCTACATAGGGTAAACTCTGTTCCCAATCTTTACCATAGGTAAGGACACATGCTCTCAGCATATCCTCCATGATCTGATTTACTCTTTCGGTCTGGCCATCGGTCTGAGGGTGATACGCGGAGCTAAAATCCAACTTGGTGCCCATGGCTTTCTGCAAACTTTTCCAAAATCTCGAGGTGAACTGGGTCCCTCGGTCTGAAACAATTCTACTGGGCACTCCATGCAACTTCACTATGTTTTCCACATACAGCTTGGCTAATTTTTCTCCGCCGTAGTTCGTCCGTACAGGTAAAAAGTGAGCGACTTTGGTGAGTCGGTCCACTATTACCCATATAGAGTCATGTCCCTTCTGTGTTCTGGGTAGTCCTACCACAAAGTCCATTCCTATCTCATCCCATTTCCAAACTGGGATAGGCAAGGGTTGCAATAATCCTGCCGGCTTCTGGTGTTCTGCTTTAATCCTTTGGCAGGTACCACACTGAGCGACAAACTGGGCTATGTCAGCTTTCATTCCTTTCCACCAATAGTTCTGCTTTAAATCTAAATACATTTTGGTGGATCCCGGGTGAATGGAATATGGCGAGTTGTGAGCCTCGTCCATGATTACCTGTCTAAAGTCTCCTTTCTTAGGCACACAAACCCTATCTTTATACCACAGCGTTCCTTTGCTGTCGACTCTAAAGTCCGGTGCCTTATTTTCTCCGGTGTGCTTGCGGATCTGCACTAAATCCTTGTCTGTTCCCTGGGCTTCTCTGATCCGATCCTCCAGAGTGGACTGGATCGTCAGTTGGTGACTATTATTCCGAGGGACGATGTGCACATTGAGTCGTGCCATCTCTTCTCGCAGGTGGGCATTCTTGGGTTTGTAAGACTTCCGGCTCAGGGCATCTGCCACTACATTAGCCTTGCCCGGGTGGTAGTGAATTTCCACATTATAATCTTTAACCAATTCCAACCACCTTCTCTGTCTGAGGTTCAGATCCGGTTGGGTGAAAATGTACTTCAAGCTCTTGTGGTCCGTGTATATTTCACATTTGTTCCCTATTAGGTAGTGTCTCCAGATCTTGAGTGCGTGCACTACGGCTGCAAACTCTAAGTCATGCGTTGGGTAATTCTGCTCATGAGGTCTAAGTTGTCGGGAGGCATAAGCCACAACCTTCCCATCTTGCATAAGAACACACCCTAATCCTTGGCGGGATGCGTCGCAGTAAACAACAAAATCTCTGTGGATATCCGGTAGGGTTAGAACTGGGGCTGCAGTCAATCTTTTCTTCAACTCCTGAAAACTCTTTTCGCACGACTCAGTCCAATTAAATTTCTTCTCTTTCTTGAGTAACTCTGTCATGGGTCTAGCTATCTTGGAAAATCCTTCAATAAATCTCCGATAATACCCAGCTAAACCCAAAAAACTTCTGATCTCACCCACATTGGTTGGTTGTTGCCAGTTTGAGACTGCTTCTACCTTCTCAGGGTCCACTGCTACTCCTTCTGCGGTCAAAATGTGACCAAGGAAAGCCACTTTTTCCAGCCAAAATTCACACTTGCTGAACTTAGCATAGAGCTGGTGTGCTCTCAATTTTTCCAACACTACCCTCAAGTGTTGCTCATGCTCTTCGGCACTCTTGGAGTAGATAAGTATATCATCAATGAAGACTACGACAAACTTGTCCAACTCATCCATAAATACTTTGTTCATAAGGTTCATGAAGTAGGCCGGTGCATTGGTGAGTCCAAATGGCATCACTGTGAACTCATATTGCCCATATCGGGTGACAAATGCAGTCTTTGAGGTGTCACTCCCCTTAATTTTCATTTGGTGATACCCAGTTCTCAAGTCAATCTTGGAGAAGTATTTGGCTCCTTTCAACTGATCGAAGAGATCATCAATCCTAGGGAGTGGGTATTTATTCTTGATAGTGACATCATTTAGTGCACGATAGTCGATGCACAGTCTCGTACTCCCATCTTTCTTCCTCACAAAGAGTACTGGGGCTCCCCAAGGGGATGTACTGGGCCTGATAAATCCCATTTGCTACAACTCTTCCAGTTGTTTCTTTAACTCTGCTAACTCTGAGGCTGCCATCCTATAGGGTCTCTTGGCTATAGGACAGGTTCCAGGGACGAGTTCAATAGCAAACTCTATGTCCCTATCCGGTGGCATTCCGGGTAATACTTCAGGAAAAACATCAGGATATTCTCTGATTACCGGGACTTCTTCTATGGTTGTTGCTTCCATACTAAAGATCATAGGATCTGGTCCACTTCCTTTGGTGTGACAGGCTACTTGTATTCCATCTGGGTTGGTTAGGTGCACTACCTTGTCAGCACAACCTATGAGACCATTGTGTTTACCTAACCAATCCATTCCAAGGATCACATCTATCCCTTTGGATTCTAGTACCACTAGGTCCGCTAGAAACTCTACCCCACTTAAAAGAATCCGTACCCGCGAACAACCTAACTGGCACTTAATATCACCTCCAGGTGTTCGGGTTAGTAGGGGTGTCTTTAGTAGTACTGTAGGTATTTTGTGCTTTTCCACAAAACTTGATGATATGAAAGAATGCGATGCCCCAGAATCAAATAATACTGTTGCCAAAACTGAACTAACTAGGTACTCACCGAGTACTACTCCTTGTGCTCCTTGAGCTTCCTGCGCGTCGATGTGGTTGACGCGGGCTCGTCCATATGACTGCTGGGTGTTGTTGTTGTTGTTGCTGCCGGTGTTGGTGCTACGGACGGGTACACGGTTGGCTCCAGATACTGGTGGCTTGGGTCCATTCACCGAGTTGGAGTAGACCGATATCGCAGGCTTGCTCCTGGGGTACGGGCAATCGGCGATGTAGTGTCCGGTCTCACGGCAGTTGAAGCAGGCTCTTGCATTGCTGTTGCTGGCTGTGGCCTGACTGACCTTGCTCTGTGGTGGCTTCGAAGCGGTCTGGCTCTTGAACTGGTTGTTGGGAGCCTGGGAGCTTGTGGCCTGAAACTGGGTCCTATACTGCACGGGAGCCTGGGGTCTAGGTGCAGCATAACCGGAGCTCCTGGGTTTCTGCGAGCGGTCCATCTGACGGTTCTTGCTTTCCAAGAACTTGCGCTTGTTCTCTTGCCTTGCCTCCATTCTGGCCTTTTCTGTGACAATGGCCTTGTTCATCAGTGTATTGAAGTCAGGGAAACTGTGGGTGACTATCAGGGCTCGAAGATCTGGGTGCAACCCTCGGATGAACGCGTCCTGTCTCTTTGCATCTGTCTTCACTTCATCAGGTGCATAACGGGCTAGCTCAGTGAACTCGTGGGTGTACTCTTCCACGGTCTTGTTCCCTTGCTTCAGTGCACGGAACTCATCAGCCTTGCGCCTCATGGTGGCGTCGGGAATGTGGTAGCGACGGAACTCTTCTTCAAACTCTTTCCAGGTTATGGCAAACTCGTCTGGGGAAGCTGCACAATAAGCATCCCACCATGCCAAGGCAGTTCCAGTGAGCTGGTGGGAGGTCAGAAGAACTTTGTCACGGTCTCCGCATCCAAACGGTTCCAGTTTCCTCTTGATAGTTCTCAGCCAGTCATCTGCTTCCAAGGGGTTGCTGGACCCTCCAAAGGTGGGTGGTCTGGTCCTCAGAAAGTTGGTCAACTTATCACCCGCATTGGGTCTGCGGGCTGTCTCCTGACGGCGGCTGGCATTCCACACATTTTGCATGAACAGGGTGTGGTGATACAAAGCTTGTGCCAAGTTGAAATCTGGTGGGAGTGGGGGCATAACAAAAGATCCCTCATTCTGACTTCTGGGATGGCTTGCTTCTGGTCTGCCTCTTACAGGCGCTTGTCCTTCGGGCTGGTTCTCTCCCATAGGATCCTGCTGATCCACTTCCTGGTTCTCAGGATTCTCTCTTCTTCCTTCTGGTTGCTCTCCTCCAGCAAGAGGGGCGCGTCTCTGAGAGGCGCTAGCACGAGTGTTCACCATCTGCAGATTGAGCAAGGCCTTCGTGAGATTGGGTTAAGATGATGTTTAAGTTGATTAGTTCGCATTTTAAAAAGGCAGAACAACACACAAACTAACAAACAAACACACAAGGTTTCATTCCAACAGCTGAGGGTTACAACACTTGGGGGGGGGGGGGTACAACAAGGCTCGCACTTCAAGGCGGGGCACAACACAAGGTAGGGAAACTACTGCTAGGGATACAAGAGTTCTCTGGACCAAGCTGTCTTCACTCCCATCTGAGTACTCGACTCTGGGCTTACTCGTGGGGCGAGCTCTCCTCTGGCGGTGCAAGTCGAGTCTGCTCAGCCTCGGTCAAGGTCCCATTCTCCCGAGGCGGCTCAGACGGTCCATCTTCAGTGGGTGGTGGTCCCGCGGGAATCCCTGGCGGTATGGGATGGTTCCCCACAATCTCACCCCATGCCATGACAGGTGTTCCAAGTAGGACATGGGGTTCTCCAATTGCCAGAACAGGCGTCCCACTTCTGGTCCAATCTTGGATACGCAGGTCCCGAGCCTGCCTGAGGCTTTCCTGGGCGACTGCCTCATTGCTGATGGCAGCAGCGGCTCTTGCTTCAGCTTGGGCCACCTGGATTTGGTGCATGCGGACCGAGAATTCTGCTTGTTCAGCCCGGGCGGTCTGTTCTCTCAGGCGTTCGGCCTGCTCGTCAAAGAGTTGGTCCAAGGAACTGAGGTAGGTGACCACTTGGTACAAAAGGGGTTCCTCTTGACGGCGCTGCTCCAAGTTCCTTATGCGGGCTCGCCAGACTGCACTTCTGACGATCGGCGGAAAGTACCTCATTGGGGTGGGGACCAGGTGCCTTTCGAAGATTCCGCACATGAAGCGGAGGGCTTTCCTGAGAGCCAAGGGGTAGGTGTCCTGGTGCCTGAATCCTGTGGCGGTCGTTCGCCATGCCTCGACAGGGTGGAGGTCACTTTTGGCGACAACAATGATCACTCTGCAGCGTTGGGTCCCATGGTGCTCATACTCCCTGCTGTAGTACCTCGGGCGTTCTGGTACACCGAGGCGTTCCAGCGCGGGGATCAACAGGCTAGCGAAGCCCGGTGTGACTGGGCAAACTCCCTGGGTCCATCCTTGCTCTGCCATCTGAAACCAGGGGACAACAAAAATTTGAACAGATACAGGATAAAAGATGACCTTTATTGCATAACATGGTGGGGTACAAAGATCATGGATACATCGAGGCTAAGCTGGTAGTGCTACTGGAAACAACAGACCCTATTCTAGGAGGGGCTAGGCTAAGTGCTAATCTACTCTAGACAGACTCGGCGCTTCTTCAGGGGGAGCTGATATTCTGGCACTTCTTCTTCGGTCTGAGTGCCTGCGTCCACATGAGTCATTTTCGGTTCATCTTCCAACAACCCTCTTTCTCTCCTGTACGCTTCCAGGTTATCCATATACTCATAGTAGGCCTGGCATCTAGCCTGGTGAGTGGCTAGGGAACTGACAGTCTGTGTGGCCGTCGCCTTCTGTACCTCTAGTTCTTCCTTCGTTTCTCCTAGCTCTCTCTTTACCTCTTCTAGCTCCTTCTCTGCCTTCTCGGCTCTGCGGATCTGGTGCCTCAGCTGTCCCGATGTCTCCCGGTACAGCCTGTCCAAGCCAGTGAGGTAAATGGACAAGTGGGACACAGTGTCCTCCATATCTTCATCCCTCCCAAGGTTCCTCATCTGGGCAATCCATTCGCGTCCTCCACTTTCCAGGGGTGGGGCAAATCCTAGTGTTGTTCCCACGAGGTACTGCCTGTAGAGCTCGCGGAGGCACATCAAGGCTCTTCTTGCGGCTTTGCGGTAGGCATTAGGACGGTTGTAGCCGGTGGCGTGGACAAACCAAGGTGCCACTTCCTTGAACAGTGAGCTCCTCCCCACAAAGATAAACATCCGGCACCGACGGGTACCATTGATGGTGCACTCCCGGTAAAAGTACTCGGGGATCTCTGTGACTCCAACGTGCTCCAGGCTGAGCAGCAGCAACTTGGGGAGGCCAGGTTCTGCGGGGTAGACTCCTTCGCCCCAACCCTCGTCAGCCGGCTGGGCCATCTGGAACAAGTCAAAAAGCCGTCGGTGAGTACTTGTGTGGGGGAAAAGGATTAGGCAAGAACAGACTGGTGAAAGGAGACTAGGTAGGGTCAAGATCCTAGGGGTACGTCCTACGGCCAACCTATCGGCTCTGATACCACCTGAAGCGTCCCCTCGAAAGAGAGAACTTAATGTGATACAAATACCAGTCCCAGGATGCTGGCTCACATTATTACAACAGATAGTTCAGTACAACAACATTACGGGAGACGGTGGCATTGCAGGGCCACGACAAACAGAACTAACGCTAAGCTCCAGATAAAAAGGTTGATAACATAAAGGTTTTCATCAGAGTGGCAACGCATGCGGCTTCCAGCGGGTGGCCCTAACTCACAGGCAAAGGTTGGGTGCAGAACGAACCCCACTAGACGATATCCTCAGGCACAAAGTCCGGGTCTGCCTCTGCAACAGATTAAGCAAGGGTAAGTACATACGTACTCAGCAAGCGCAACCACAACCACGGAGGGGTGTAACAGAAGTATGCAAGTATTGTAACAAGGAAGGCTCATGGTTCATTTAGCAGCAAAGCAATTTTAATACACATGCAAGGGTTGGTTTTCGCAATGGGTTTTCACAACTATTACTTTTAAAAGGAACAGGAATTGTAACATTTTTCGTACAAGATGTTGTTGCTACCAGATTTCCCATCTGTCATAGCCCAAGTCAAAACATTTCCCAGCTCAATCAAACGCCAACACTTTCTTACACCAAAACAGGGGACTAGTGAAGTGACCAAGCCGTAACTCGCCCAATACCGTGGACACGGCTATCCGGATAGGTTTTAACTCTGCAGAGGTGTACACAACCACAAGTAGGCTACCACAACGTGAACACCTTAGTGCCAGTGTAGCTCCTATCAAAGCCATTACCCACCATAGCTAAACTGACAAGTCCTCACAGACGCGACCAGGGGTTAGCAACCTACCAGCGAGGTTCTAACCGGGGGCATACCTCACATAGACCGTATCCCCGGCTCCATGGCCCTCTGTTGCTCACCAGCACACCACATAACCAGCAGCTCAACTAGTGGGATTTATGCTAGGCCGTTGCCACATACAACGGTCGAGTGGTGGTACGGTAAAATGGGTTAGGCTAGATGACACATCAACATCATCCCAAAACTTGTGTTAGGATAGACAACTCCCACCATGCTCAACCACACCGGTTCGAGCTCACCTCGTTATTTCACGCGGAAATACCGTCTGTCTCATCCCACACGGGTGCTCATTTTATTTACACAAATCATCTCTTTTATTTTAAAGCACGCACACGGTTGCTTTTGTAAACACCAGGAATTTGTAATGAGGTGAGTACCAGTAAAACATTCCTAAGCATTTCTAGCAGTGACTAACATTTAGACAGAGCATTGCCATACTCAAACATTAATCTAGGTTGTCAAGGAATTAGTTATAGCAATCAAGGGGTGGCTATCCAACTGGGTTTAGCAGTAAAATCATGCAAGTTTTATAAATCAGGCCATGGGTTGTGTTTATAAAAACTGGGACAAAGGTATGCATCAAAGGGTGGGATTGCACTTGCCGTTCTCCCAACCCTCGGGGGATTCCTGCCCGGGGTCTTGGTCTCCAGGCTCCTGCTCGTAGCACTGCTCCTCTTCGAGTCCTTCCTCGTTCACAGCGGAGTCTACGGCACACACAAACAAACACCCAATAAATAAAAGAAAAAGCTTTTATCGAGCTCCGAAAGAAAGAACGGAAAATGAGAGCGAATGATGACGACATGATTATTTTTGGATAGGGACTGGATGGATTTGGCGAAAATATATTGGTGAATATTATGGTGGAGTTTGGGGTCAAACGAGATTAATTTGGCGCATGAAATGACGAGTTTGGTGGAGTTTAGGGGTTGTTTATAAAGAACAAGGACCTTTCTGTAATTATGGGAAAGTTCAGGGGCCTCTGGTGAAATAAACAGAGAGAGAGGGAACAGTGACTGAAGGGCTGCGGGTTAAATTGGTGAAAGTCCAGGGGGTTTTGTGCAAATGCGTTAGAGAGAGAGAGGGTTTAAAGTTTTGGACGGCGGGTTGATTAGCAGAAAGGGTAGGGGGTTATCCATAAAAGGGTCTTTCTTCCCCCGCGCAACAGCACAGAGGGAGAGAGGGAGCGATGGCGGCGGCGGTCGGCCGGCTTGCCGGCGATTGCGGCGGGGAAGGGTCAAATTGACCGGGGCAAAAGAGAGAGGGCCGCATGGCGAGTTCACTCATGGTTCTACCTTGGGCGGAGGTGGTCCGTGGCGGCCGGTCCACGAGAGCAGGCGGCGGCGGCGGTAATGGCGAGCGGGCGGTGGCGCTGCAGCGGTGGGGAAGGTGAGCTGGGTGGCGCTCGAGTTGGTGGAGGTGGAGGGGATGCGGGTGAGCCTATTTATAGGCGCGGGGGTGAGCCGAGGGAGCGGGTCGGCGAGAGGTCGGTCGGGTGGCGATGATGGTGGCCGGCGAGCGGGATTTAAGGCGGTCGGCGGTTTGGTGGTACGACGGCGCTGTTCTTGTCGCGAGCGGCGTGCGCGGCAGTGCTACTGCTGTTTCGGTGGGCGGCGTGGCGATGCGACCGTGGCGGGGCCGGGCGGTGGCGTGCTGTGGTCGGCGGCGCGTCGGCAGCGGTCGGCACGGCAGTGTACGACGCGGTCGGCGGCGTGCTCCGGGGTGTGGCGTGGCCGAGCGGCGCACGGTAGCGATGGATGGGATGGTGGCGGGTCCGCGAGACCGGAGCGGTGGCGCAGTGACGGGCGGAGGCGGTCGGTGCAGCGGGGGTGCGGCGGTCGGTGGTGCGGAGCAGAGCGTGGAGTGCGGCGATGGCAGTGGTGTACGGCGGTCGGGGTGTGGCGAGGGGACAGCCGGCGGCGTGCACGGCGGTGGCAGCGATGGCGTGGCCGTGGGGCGGCAGCGGTCTGGCGGTGGCGTGCACGCGCGCGGTCGGCACGGCGGCGAGCGGAGCACGGTGCTCGGGATGGGAGCAGAGAGGTGAGCAGAGGTGGGGTCGGGCGGTCGGCGACGAGCGGCGCGGAGCAAGACAGGGGAGCGGCGGGGCAGAGCAGAGCGGCCGCGGCGGTGTCGGGGAGGAGGAGCAGAGGAAACAGAGAAGGGAGGGAAAAGAGAGAAAAGAAGGGAAAAAGAAAAAGAAGAAAGAGAAAAGAAAGGGAGGGAGAAAGGAAGAGGGAGAGGGGAAAAAGGGGAGGGGTCGGCGGGATTCGCGGCGGAAAGCCGACGGTGTCGGGGTTGGTCGGACCCGGCGGTCGACCCAAGGGCGGGCGACGCGGGATGGGACGGAACGGGGGCGGTGGTGAAAAGATGCGGACAGGAAGTGAGGGGAAAACGACAGACGGAGAGGGTTGGCGGAAACGGGAGCTCGGCGGTAAAACGTTTTGAAATGATTTTCACCGGGTGAGTTAATTAGGTAATTTCCCAGAGACTAAAACGCGGGCGTTACAGTTTTCTTTTTGGCTCCGTCAGTTATGTTTCCCTTATCCAACCCTTGATGTGGTCAAGTGTAAAAAGGGTGCGAAGCTTGCGCCAATGCTCTTCAAGCTCCCCGGATAAGAATGCCATATAATGATTATCTGTGCGTGTCTGTTATCATATTGAGCATGGTGTTGCCTTTTACTGTTGGTTTCTTGTTCATTTTTGCAATTGCACTTGGCTGATTCACGCTAACATTTACCAAAATCTTTTGTAGGCATCGCTGCTGGGTGTGCAACCACCTTTAGCTCCAAGCAGCTATAAATTGTTGTATGGATAGCAAAACATGTACATGTTTTACCTATGCTCAAAGTATATGTCTGTGTTCAAATGCCCTTGATAATTTTATACCTTATCATGCACCTGTGTTACCAGGAATCACTCTACATGCTTTTTAGTTTCTTAAGTTGCATGGAGGTTTCCCTTCCTTGAGTAACATTTGATTCTACCATGTTTTGTTAGAAATGTTTACTTTTTGTGTAGTATTTGTTTCTCTAAAGTGGATAGACTATTATGTGGATATGTATATGTATATGAAATAAAAGAATGCAGGGTATTTTCAATTTCTATTTTTTTTGTTTTTCAATCAAACATTGGTAACGGGCATCATGGAGGCCCGTTACCAATGAAAGGATATAAGTACTTTGTGGTGCTATAGGTAACGGGCCTCTGTGTGGTCCGTTGCCAATAATTATTACCGGTAATGGGCCTTAACGTAAGGCGCATTACTAATGACTGCCATTGGTAACGGGCTTTGTGCCCTTTGACATGTTATTAGTAACCCAAAAAGGGTAACGAGTCATATGTCTGTTACCAAAGGCCATCTGCACCCATTACCAATTAAGGGTTTTCACGTAGTGGTAGATCCGGAACTAGTGGCCGGGTGGAGAGCACGCGCGCGCGTAGCTTGAGTGCTTGACGACTTGTGGGCGCATGAGGGTTCGTTGACGGACGAGACAGCCATGGATGTGCGGTGGAGTAGGCAAGGAAGGGCGCCGCGTCGGAAGCTAGGGTTCGACAGGGCGCCGCCAGCACCCCTTGACCCTTGCGAGGAGGGAGCGTACGGGCTGACATGGCGACGCTACGTGAGCTTCCCGTGGGCCAGCCCTGGCCTTGACTGACCTGTACCCAGATTGCAAAGAGGGGCTAAAGAAGTTGGGTAGCACACTTGAACTTCTGCAGTGGAAGGCAACAAATGGTGTTACTGATAAGGGTTTCGAGGAGCTACTGAAACTCATAAAGAAGATTCTTCCAGAGGGTAACACATTGCCATCGACGACGTATCAAGCAAAACGTGTTGTTTGCCCTCTCGGTTTGGAGGTGCAGAAGATACATGCGTGTCCTAATGACTGTATCCTCTATCGCGGATAGTACGAACACTTGGATCGTTGTCCGGTTTGCACCTGCGCGCGATACAAGATCAGGCGGGACGACCCTGGTGATGTTGGGGGAGAGCGTTCTAAGAAAAAAATCCCTGCGAAGGTGATGTGGTATTTCCCTCTGATACCCCGTCTGAAGCGTTTGTTCAGGAACAAAGACCATGCCAAACTGATGCGCTGGCACAAAGAAGAACGTAAGCAGGATGGCATGTTGAGACACCCCGCCGATGGATCCCATTGGAGGAACATCGACAGAGCATTCCCAGAGTTTGATGCTGATGCGAGGAATGTTAGGCTTGGTTTAAGTACCGATGGCATGAACCCTTTTGGTGAAATGAGCAGTAGTCAAAGCACTTGGCCCGTGACTGTTTGTATCTACAACCTACCCCCTGGCTCTGCATGAAGCGGAAGTTCATTATGATGCCAGTGCTCATCGAAGGCCCAAAGCAACCTGGCAATGACATTGATGTGTACCTAAGACCATTGGTTGACGAACTTTTGCAGCTGTGGAAGAATGAAGGTGTTAGCATGTGGGATGAGGACAAACAGGAGCAGTTTGACCTTCGAGCACTGCTTTTCATAAGCATCAACGACTGGCCTGCACTAAGTAACCTATCAGGACAATCAAACAAAGGATATAAAGCATGCACTCACTGTTTAGAGGAAACCGAAAGCATGTATTTGAAACATTGTCGTAAAGTTGTGTACATGGGTCACCGTCGATTCCTTCCGGCGAAGCATGAGCTACGAAAGAAATGTGCGCATTTTGGTTGGAATGCTGACCGCCGTACAAAGCCGAGACACCGGAGTGGAGAAGAGCTATTTGATATGGTGAAGGACCTACACGTGGTGTTTGGCAAGGGAGACGGAAGCCAGGCTGCTCCGATGGGCGAGGATGGTCGTGCCGCGATGTGGAAGAAGAAGTCTATCTTTTGGGAGCTACCTTATTGGCAATGTTTAGAGGTCCGTAACGCGATTGATGTGATGCATCTGACGAAGAATCTTTGCGTGAACTTGATAAGCTTCCTGGGTACTTATGGGAAGCCAAAAGATACACTGGAAGCACGTCAAGATCTGAAACGATTGAAGCAACGGACTGATCTACATCCAGAAAAGAGAGACAAAGGACGCCAGTACTTGCGTGCTGCCAGCTTCACTCTCAGCAAAGAAGAGAAGGCAAGCATGTTTGAATGCTTGAACAGTATCAAGGTTCCGTCTCCTCCACCGAAGAGGTCTCCGTCTCCTCCGCCGAAGAGGTCTCCGTCTCCTCCGCCGCGGAGGTCTCCGCCCCCTCCGCCAAAGAGGGGACGCCGCACCAAAGCCTCTGCCCCCACTCCACCAGCGAAGAAGGCGCGGAAAACCAAAGAGAAGCCCGCACCAGAGAAAAGAGCGGGTGAGAAGACTCTAGAGGAGCTCGAAGCATCGGTCAAAGCAGACACAAAGAGGCAAATGGCCGAGTGGAGGAAAAAACCTGAGCCGGAGCCGAAGCTTGATCCCACCGTCGTCAAGTCATTCCTCGGTAATTTGGGCAAGGGTCAACAGAAGGAAGTAATAGTAACAGACTATGACCGCTCATTACTGAAATCTCGTCGGAAGCGGAAGGCTGCAGATAAGGAGGCGGGCCCATCCAAAAAGGTTCCTCAGCTCGGCCAGCAACCTCAGCGGCCCATGGGTCCATTGCCATCTCTGGACGAGCTTAACGTGCAACGAGTAATGGCCGAGACTGGACTAACCAGAGCGCAAGTCCTGGGGGAAGAAGAGGTGCCTGTAAACACAACGCTGAGGTGGCCGTTTAATCTTGGCGAGCCTATGGTCCCTCCTGAAATGGAGAGGAAGCTACAGACGAAGATGCGCCGATTCCATGAGTGGAACTTGGAAGAATCAAGAAGAAATAAACGGCGCATGATCAAAGTAGGCGTGAAGGACCATGATTTCGCCATGGACGTGGATTTGATCACCTGTTGGACACTGTAAGTACTTTGTTGTTGCTTATAATTCACAGTTTGAAAACAAAAATTCCAATCTATGCTGACGCGGGCTTTATTTATTGCTTAACATATGCAGAATGGAGATTCAAAAATGTCGGAGATCCGGGATATATGACGTTGGTTTCGTGGATCCTCGAAGGATAAGTGAAGAAATGATATTGATGAATTCTGAGGAAACATATGGAAACCTATACAAGTATATTAAGAAACAAAATTACTGCGACTCCATACTAATCCCGTACAACATCGAGTGAGTACATACACAGGCTTCTTCTTATACTGTCTGTGTACTAATTCATTTCTGATTATAATGTATACATGTGCACAGATTCCACTGGTTCCTAATAATATTGTGTCCTGACCGGGGTGTCGTGAACGTCTTTGATTCGTTGCACACTCCAAAAGAAAAACTACAGAACATCATGGACATGATGACAAGGTGATGTATATTTTCCCCTACTTAATTCACCCCTTACACTCGCAATGACTTAACTCAATTTTTTTGTTCGCAGGGCCTGGATTCAATTTCGTCAAGAACACCCGGGAATTCAACATGAAACACTAAAATGGAACATTGGCTTTCCGGTAAGCAAGTAATTTGTACATGTAGGCCTCGGCTAATATATTATATGAATTTTACTTAATTTCTTTTGGTCGACAGTGTGCCAAACAGGGGCCGGGAAATAATTTATGTGCATACTATGTTTGCGATTTCATGTGGAATTGGGAACATAAAAAGCTTACACAACAGGATATTATGGTACGTAATAATAAACAACATTTCCATTATTATTAAGTGCACAATTATTGTCTCCAACTCGGCGGATTAAATATCTTTCAATTATTTGTAAATTACAGATGTTCAACCTGAAGGAAGAGTCCATAGAGCTAGAAAGAATTGACGCAATTGCAGAACAACTCGTCGGATGGATCTGGGACGAGGTCGTCAATCCCCGAGGAGAATACTACTCGCCAGTACTGGAGGACGTGCCGGACAGTCCAACAAGCTAGTCGTCAATCTTAATTAAGTAGAAAATACAGTTTAAATATATATAACTCGAGTTGACATGCATGAATATCTACTTTTGTAATATATATGTCTTCTATTTTGATGAAATGTCAGCTAGTATGAATATAGAGTCGGCCGAATACGCATTAGAATACACGTATTAGAATATATACGTATATAGACGTGCACGCATGGCTACTGAAAAAAGCAAAAAAAAAAAAGAAATCTGGGGCCTTTAGCACCGGTTGCACACAGCAACCGGTGCTAAAGGCAGGCCCTGCTAAAGGCGCTGCGGGGCAGGCCCTTTAGCACCGGGTCGTGGCTGCACCCGGTGCTAAAGGGATCCTTTAGCACCGGTTATTCAACCCGGTGCTAAAGGGGTACCCCTTTAGCCTCGGATTAGTTGCACCGGGTGGGAAACCCGGTGCTAAAGGGCTTTCCCACCCGGTGCAGATGTCGATCATTCTGGTAGTGACTCCTGTCCATGCGCGGCACGTGAATCCACGACGACGGCCGCCGCGCCGGCCCGGTGAAGGAAATGGAATTCAATTCTGGCCCTACTGCCATCCGCTCACTAGTAACCGCTGGTCCGCTCCACGACCACGACGCCCACGCCGGCAGCCGAGCCGCGCGCATGGCCCTCCTCTCCACTTTCCCGTCTTGCCCTCCCAGAGCAAACGGACAAAATGGCGTTAGGTGGCCGGCCGGGTCGTGTAATTGCCTCGGTCGCGTGGGGCGTGAGAGCGTCGTCGTCATCATCGCATTCAATTCCGATCCAACCCCCCTTCTTCTTCCTCCTCGAATACCCTGCTCTGCTGCTGAACCCATGGCATCCCGGCGCCCCGATCCGCCGGCGGAGGAGATGGGTAACGCAGGCGGCGTCAAGCCCACGACGGAGCAGGAGGAGGAAAAGGACTCCGTGGCGGAAGACTTAAATAATTCCATCCCCACGATCTGTTAATCTCAGAGTTTGACACGAATGTCATAGCGGAAGACTTAAATAAGCGTTTAGCTAAACGAAGCAAAATAATTCCATCTCCACAGGCAGTTGACTGCAGGACTCGCCTAGAACTCATCAAAATCAGTGGTATAGTCCTCAAAATTCTCCCAATCTGAGCAGCAGGCCGTGAGGCGCGAGTTCACGGACAAACCCGACAAGCTGGAAGAGTTCAACTCAATGCTTAGTGACTACAGCGACGGCAGGTCCGTGTCCGTAGCAACAAGCTAGTGCTTCCATCTTCCTGGCATCCATTGTTTTGATGTTTTCTACCTGCATCGATGAGGTACTCGATCATGCACGAGTATGTACTTTTCACGGGCTGATTCCTTTATTATTTTCTCCCTTTTGGGTACGTTTGTGTTGGTTGCAGCATCGACAAGTATGGTGCGTTCAACCGCATTCAGGCCGTGTTCGACGGGCACTGCAATCTCATCGATCGCTTCAACGAGATAATGGCAATGGCATACAAGATCGCGGTCCAGCTCGGAGCATGGAGATGATGCCTAGCTAGCTAGGTCTTGCGAAACCTAGCTGTCTTTTCTATTAATTGCATGAATAATATGTGACTCTGTGTCGGCTGTACCAGCTTCTTGCAGTGAGAGTGACCTCTGGGAGGGTGTTTCATGTTTGTTGGTAGTAATAAATCCATGTTGCGTGTGGATGTTTTAATATGGGATGCTGAAAATAGAACTCGTTTGATCGAAGGTGGATGTTGTTCAGGGTGTTTCAGTACATTAATAAATCAGAACATTCTGCTACACCTTAAAGAGCAGAGTGTACATGATGATTGGTGCATTTTATAGTAGTTATGTCTGCCAATTTCGTAGCATTAACTTGCCTGCGAGTAAGTGATGGTTGGTGCGCGCATATTGTCATGAGATGAGAACTATTTTGTTTCCAGAACTTTACCAAACATCCTAGAACTAATCTTGTTTGTTTAAACATCATATCATGAGATGGGCACTATATTCACTTTTGGGCATGCTGGATTTTCGTGTCTGAAAGACATTTGGTGTGATTCTCAATTTTCCGCATGCGATCTGCACATTGATCTCTCCATATATCTTTCTCTCATGCTGAGATTGCAGATAAATTGTTCACCTCCTTGCAAGAATAATATTGAGCTGTGTCTTTTTAGGTTCGATAGACCAACACAACAGCACTACTAAGGTCATTTGATGCTCCTGTACTCGTATGACATCAGTGCGTATAATGCGTATGTTGAATTATATATATTAATTAAGTGACTTAGTAATTTATTGTCAATTTGAAATTTCTTGAGAACATTATTCTTCATGTTTTTGTTTTTTTTATGAAAATATCTTGAGCAAGTTTACATGATGCGATAGGATAAACAAATAATTCCTATTTTTTCTATTATCAAAGTTATTATTTTTTAACAATTCTCACAAAATATTCTCTATGATTTTTGTTACCCATAGCAATGCAGGAGCATTTATCTAGTATTTACAAAGTCTTGAGAATTCCATAAGCCCTAATACCTTAACTGCCAGGCTAGTAAGCATGGCTTAATTGAAATAAATTTGTGAGGACCAATTATCTGGAAAACATTTTGTAAATATATTGGTTGTTTAAATTGTTTTATGAAAACATTTAAATAGATTCTTCATAAAAGTTTAGAAATATTTTGAAATAATATATTTTTAAAAGCTTCTATAAATTAAAAAAAATTTGTGTAATCCATGACCAGGTTGAGTGCATCATTACAGCCTTCATGTTGCCGACTTCCACTCCGTAACACGATGTGCTACTAGTGTCCATCGAAGTTCTAAAGGAAACTGGGAACAATACCTGATCCCCGGCCTCTTAAACAACTCTAACCCCACCCAAAGCTGGCTCCAGCTAGAGTTTGGAGTTGGGGTAAGAATGTGGAGTTGGAGTGATGCCAAACTGGCCCTTAATGGTTGTGGAGAGAAATGTCCAAGAAATATTATCGAAGGCGTTGGCAATGCTGGCAACTATGGTAGCTTCCTATATGTTGTGATTCTTTGCTCATAGTGGAAACGACATGGTTTTACTACGACCGTTGTACCGTTGTTGAACGCACTCTCTCCGAGTCTTATTATTGATGGAAATTTTTAACAAACATCAATATATATAGTTATTAATGATAATCATGTGACTATTAGTAGTACGGATGCAAGTTCGTCCTTTTTGGATGTTTTGGTTGACACAAAAATAAATTTAGTAAAATGTACTAATAGCATACCACCTAATTAATTTAATTAGGAATAAAAAAACTAAAACAATATACTACGAAATTAAGTACCTGACAAAAAAAATAATTGGGTATTTACATTTCCAGCCCTAAATATTAGTTTCGTTATACTTCTGATAGTTGATAGAAAGAACAATCAGTCGATAAACCAACTGCCTCTGAGCATAATAGATTGCCCACTCGTTTCGTTGCTGATTTAGCTGCGCCGCACCATGGCTTTGCATGTAGCTGCTAGTTTATAATTTCTTGGTGGTTGCTGTCACTACATGTAAACCTCAAATAGGTAACACAATATTGGTAACGGCCGCATTAGGCCATTACAAGGTATCATATCAGTAACGGGTGTGAAACATCGACCATTACCAATAATCGTGGCAAACTTCAGCCCAACCTCACCACTAGAATGGCTGTTACCAATAACAGCACATTGGTAACGAGCATTAACAAGACCTGTTACTTCCACTATAGTGTCAATTTTAACTTGTAATGGACATTAAAAATGCCCGTTACTTCCACTAGCTATCTCGGACTCGAAAAACTCATCAAATTCCCTTAATTTGCTGGCTCGCTTCCGTTGATCGGCCTCTCTATCCCCGCCCGGCCACCCCATCCTCCTCCCATCTCTCGCTCCCCTTTGCCGACACTACTGGAATCCGCCAATTTGACGTGTGCCTGCGGCACACGGCAAAGGCACTATTGCATACGGCACAAGCTTTGCCGTATGCCGCACACGGCAAACGTCACACGGCAAACCGCGGCCAGTAAAGCCTTTGCCGTGTGTCACAAAGGCCGACGGCAAAGCCCAGCCCACGCCGACGGCCGTTAACGGCGACGACGGGCTTTTCCATGGGCCGTGACGGCCAGGCACACGACAAACTGACCATACCTAAGGCCAGGTGTGGTCACTTTGCCGTGTGCCAGGCTCAGGCGCACGGCAAAGTGACCATACAGGGGCCTGTTTATTTTAATTTTTGACGTAAATAGGACCCCCAATCAGCACAAAACAGTGGTGTCACTTAAAAATTTTGGCAGCACCTCCCCTATAATGGAGGGTATCCAAAACCCCAAACCTGCAAGAAAACATTGGCACGAAGGCCGCACAGACACAACGGCTCGATGGCCGAACAGACACAACAACTCGATGGCCGGAGAAACATCTATCTATTGTGCTCACCTACGGTCGAGGGCGGAGCAGTCCGTGTGGCCGGAGGTCGTCGGGGGAGCCGGAGGTGGTCAGACGTGCGAACAAGCACGGTCGGAGGCGACCAGGGGCGGCCAGCCGCGTCGGGGGCCGCGGCGGCCGGGACGGGCCTCCGGGACGGCGTCGTTGCCGGGAAGGTCGCCGGGGTGGAGCTACGTCGCGTCAGGGGGCGGGTGGCCGGGGTGGGGGCGGGATGGCGAGCATTGAGGGTCGGCCGGGGCGGGCGGCGGCAGGAGGGCGCCGGGACGGGGGCGGCGCCGGGGTGGGTGCTGGGCGGTGGGGGCACCGGGGAGGGCGGCGGGGCGCCGGGGCATGGAGACGGGGTGGCGGCAGGTCAGACCAGGGGCGGCCGCGCGATGGCCGCATCGGAGCGGGGGCGCATTGGGGCCGGGGCAGTGGCGCGCCTGGGCGGGAGGGCCGCATCGGGCCGGTGGCGGCACAGACGGCGGTGGTGGGGCAGCGGCCGTGGGCGAGGGGCGACGGCCGTGGGCGGGGCGGGGGGGGGGCACTACAAGAATCCTGTTAATCTATGATGAAAAATTTTCGTCACATTTCACTCAAAAACCGTCGTAAAACAGTATCTATGACGATTTTACATAACGTCATGGATCAAGCGTCACAAATTACACCTCATGACGTTTTAGCCGTAAACGTCATAGATTGATACAATCCGTGACATTTCTAATTCGTCATAAAATAGCCTCAGACCCACTGAGCCCAGCCCAAAGCCCAACTTTCGTGACGAAAATATTCTTCATGGATCAAATACACAAGTCAGCAACAGTTGGCGTGACTGATGACATGACAGCTGACGTGGCGAATGACACATGGCAGCTGACGTGGCGAATGACGCGTGGCTGATAACACATGGCGGATGACGTGGACGTGAACTCATCAAGGCCCATTTGTGAAATAGGCCCAAAATCTTATACAATTTGTATTTGGCCCATTTTCCAGAATTGTCATTGCAGACCAGAACAATCCATGAATCCCATATAAGCAGTATTGCCATTTCAGCCCAACCCGAGATATATAAACTAGCCCATGTCAACAGCATATTAACATTTCATCACATGAAAAGTTCTCAACCAACATCTTTTTAATTCAAAATGAAATCACATATTCTAACATTGGTTTTAATCTAGAAAAAAATCACACAATATGACAATAATACAAAGAGAACATAGCTTCAAGCCAAACTATGCTTCCAATACCACATTACCCTAAAGATTAACTTGCTTGAATCTGACTTGGCACAAGTTTTCCATCTATCTCAGTTAGATTCATTGCAGACCTGTACATGGCATAGCACACAGTGAGGTCAACTGGTGAAGTAAATATACGTGTGTGCATAAAATAAAATATTAGAGTGCAAGTCTCACTTCACATAGTCATAACCTCACATAAATTATGAATACATGACCACATTTGATTATCGGTACATCACGGCAGTGCAATAACAATGCATGAAAAATAGCTACTATGCTACCAGATTTTCTACCAAAACTCTAGGCAGACTGAAGAACTAACCAAGATTTAGCAAGCAGGAGCACATCAAGCTTGGTTTTTTTCTGTCTTAGCCTCTCTTCATTCATACATTCAGACATAGAGATAGTGCAATATCTGTTACACAAAGAAAATTTGGTAACAGTAGGGAATTTTATCTGTGCCGCTTCTGGGCAATATTTGTGTGTTCCAATATCAAGAAATATGTGTTCCAAAGAGCTGACAGTAGGGAATTTTATTGCTCAATCATTTTCTATACTGCAAGCTAGAGAATCTATGGAATGCTTAATAAGCTTATAAAGTACTCCGTAGTTTGTATGCAAACTCAAAAAGAAATAGGCAGTCCTTTTTAAGCTGAATATGAGCATTCCAAGAACACATGTAAATGGACGACCTAATAAGGCAAATGCCAGTACACACTACAGATAAATTATTCACCTTAGAGTATTGGAAACTAAGCAATGATTGTTTCCCAGCCACTAATGGTGCAAGTAAGGAGGCCTACACATAATAAAAAAGAATAAATCAGCGTTACTATAGAAGAGAAGAAAGTTGGTCAGCTTGCAAATGTACACTGCATCAAAGAAATGCACTATAAGAGATTAATTATGAGTGATCCATCTCTGAAGGAATTAAATACTACTAACAGGGAACAGAAGAAGCTACTATAAGAACAGCGTCTGCTTTCGAGTTTTCTGACACAAACAGAACACCTTGACCACATATTTATGTCCACAAACAAGTGATGTGCACATAGCAGGATTTCTGCCAACATCTACTCAAATGCATGTTGCACAAAATATTATAACTATACCAAATCTGAGCACACAACAAAAACATTGAAGAAGCAAAGCATTGATTTAGGTAAAGTAGATTATAACTAAGAAAAACTCACACATTTCTCACTTCTCACATGACGAGTATTGCACAGAACATAGACTGGTAGACTCATAGACACAACGACCATGAGCAGTGCATTGTGTAGCTTAACAGCATTTACTCTCCACTCCTAGTAATATGGCATCTTCTTTGCACTCCCATTAATCTGCTAGACAAAATACGGGTAATTAGTACATCGAGACCAATTGCGAAGCAGGTGAGGTCAGTTACGGGACTACGCACGATTACAGAAAAGATTGATGGTATTTACAGCTTGCTCTCCTAGATCGACAAAGACACACCCACAAATAAGCACCAATCTATGGAAAACAAAACAGAAGGCCTGAACTAATGTGA
This sequence comes from Echinochloa phyllopogon, assembly GCA_033239725.1. NCBI lineage: Eukaryota > Viridiplantae > Streptophyta > Magnoliopsida > Poales > Poaceae > Echinochloa > Echinochloa phyllopogon. The sequence continues at coordinate 10,637,118 of BTCW01000015.1, read as the reverse complement.
ACTCATATTCGCAATCGATCCACGGCTAAAAACTATCACCGAGCACTCAATTCCAACTCGACCAACGTGCGGAGCGGGGCGAACGCATCTAAGTTCTCGCGGAACAACAAAATAATCCTCCCGAATCAGAGGGGGAGAGGAACTCATGAATCTGTGAAGCGACTATGTACGTCTACTTGGCAGTGCATTCCCGAATCAGAGGGGGGAGAGGAACCCCATGGGCCTAAACCCCATGCAGACTGTGGAAAGAGGCCCAGCCAAGTAGACGTACATAGTTTCTGATAACTCTACTCTATATTTGAGATTTAAGTAGCTCCTTATATTTTCAAACTCATCTGGAACTCAAACTTGGATAGAACCTTATATTCACCGTATCATTACATAATATGAAGTTAGATGACCAACTGTTATAGAAAAATATGGTTTATCATTTTTCTTTAGGTGCAAGAAAAGAAGTTATATAAAAATGAGACACAATTAGAAATAAGTGTGCAAACAAATGATATGACATGAAAGATCGTGATTTTAGAAAATATTAGGAAAAAGAATCACCGAATTTGGAGTTTGTATGATCAAGAAATACTAATTACAAATTTGAATTATAGATTAAAAGATAAAAATATGGTGCAAAGAGCCAGCAGTGCGCGCCACGTGGCCCAAGGCCCCGCACGGCCTGTTTGGATCCGGCACCAAGCGGGTGTTGCCATGTGGTCGCCAGATTTTGAATTGTATATACTCCCTACGTCCCGTGAAGAGTGCAATCCTGAGATTCAGAAAAAATCCCACAAAAGAATGCAATTCTAGCTATAACCAACTGTTTATTTCTTAAAATAGATAATTATCCGCATGCACTATCAACCTGTGCCAAATTTAGTAGGATTGAGACGGTTACTGAGGATAGCATGGTCATTTACCAATGCCATTAATCTGTCCGAGAAAAACTAGAATTGCATACTTCACGGGACGGAGGATGTATAGGTTTTCCAAATATCAACCCAAACATCGTAGTAGTCTACTGGTATTGCTTTACCTGTCTAATTGTGAGGTCTCGCGTTCGATAACAAAGTTGCACCATAACATGGCTGGTCAGGTAGCTCAATGGTTAGTCACCCGTTCCCCATGCTTGTGGTCGTGGGTTCGAGACTTTTGTCTGCCCTTTTTTTTGCAAGATTAACTGGCGGCGGGTCATCTGCCACGCGGGAGCCCGAGTGACCTGGCGCGGGCGTCCAGATGACGTGGCGAGAACACGAACAATACAAAAAAAATCATGCTTAATTACAAATAATTCTGTTGTTCAGTGGTAAGACCAGAACATCCCATCTACGAGGTCTCGTGTTCAATCCACAATGTCTGCACCCTTTTTTTTGCTAGATTAGTTGGCAAAACGATATAAAAACAAATAAAACCAACCATGGTTAAAAGTAATTCCGTGGTGCAATGGTAAGCGTTGCACGTTTGTTACTTGAGGTCTCCTGTTCAAGACCGCGAAGAGTATCTTTTCATTCTTTATTTCTTTTTCCATATTTTTAGTTCTAAACATCATATTTATATAATAAATTGCATTCTTTCTTTCATTTTCCATATTTTCAGTTATAAACATCATATTTATATAATAAATCGCAACAAAGGGGCCGCAAAGGAGAGCCAGCAAGGCAACCACTCAATCACTGATAGATGGGTCCATGCCTTTTTATTTTTTCCATGTTTTTTTCATATAAGATATGACGACTTTTAATTTATTGATTGTGACGAATTTACTAAAACATCACAGCGTTCTGGGCCGGTTTGTGACAAATTTTATAAAACGTCACTGTGTTGGGCTTGAATATCCACCAATACACATTCATGACGAAAAACAGAAAAATGGCATAGATGCAGTACCATCTGTGACATTCTCTAAAAACGTCACGAAAAATTCGTCATAGATTAACAGGTTTCTTGTAGTGGGGGGGGGGTCCGGCAGCGGTGGCGCGCGGGCGGGGGCGGCGTGGCGTGGGGCGCCGCGGCGGGGGAGGGGGCATGGGCAGGAGCGGCGGCGGCGGCGGCAGTGTGGAGGGGGGGTGTGTGTGAGAGAGTTTGGGCCGGGATGGGCTGACGGGGCTAAGTGCCCAGCCCTTTGCCGTGTGACGGATCTGGCCCACGGCAATGGCTTTGCTGTGGGCCAAATCCGGCACACGGCAAAGGCTTTGTCGTGGGCTAAATCCGGCACACGGCTAAGGGCTGGGGACTTTGCCGTGTGCTGGCCCACGGCAAAGGCTTTGCCGTGTGCCGGCACACGGTAATATTCAAAATTCTCATTTTTCCAAACTTTGTCCTAAACTACTCCAATTATTCACATTTAAATTACTTTGTCACATTGTTTGCCTTCCCATAGTGGCTCAGCAATTCATAATTTATGATTTTGTGAAAACCAAATCTATTATTTCATGCGTTTCCATGCCTATGACATGAAATTCTTTTACGGCAGAAAAAAATAAAAATTATCAAACGGATTCGAAAAATAACCAAACTTGGCACAAAGCATGCTAACCTATCTGTTGCATATACAAAAAGTTTTGAAGTCAAACCTAAATTTCAAAATTCAATTTGCTTCGAAATCTGAACGACTCATTCTCAACTCTATGGATCTTCTTCGTAGATGTTTCGATTTGTGTACATCATCCATGATAACTTGTACGAACGCTTCTCAATTTTTTACGACAGCCCGTATGCATGAAATCATGAGTTGACGACAAATCTTGGGAGGTTCAAGACTTCGTTTGTTTTTTACAGAATTTTAAAACAATGCGTCCGCACGTTCGTTACTATGGTTCGTAGATAAAATCCTCGAAATTTCTTTGCATTTCCTAGATACAGCTTCACATCGTGATCAATAACGTGAATATTATTTTTTGTTTCATTAAATTCCATGATTCGAGACACTTGTAGTTCAAGTTTGAATTATTTCCAAGAAATCAATTTAATGAAATAAAATAACTAAATATAGAAAAATGATCCAAAATACACCAAATTCAAACATAGAGCTAAACATAACGTACATATATAGTAACAAAATTGTGGAAGGAAAATAAATATTTTTCAAATATTTGCTGAGTGTTTCTAGGAAACACTCGGCAAAAACAAAAGGCACACGGCAAAAAATAGTGTTTGTCGTGTGCTAATTTATGTCGTGTGCCTTTTTTTGGCCGTGTGGCTTCATTGGCAGGCACACAATAAAGATTCACGGCGGCCAACGGCGTGAACCTTTGCCGTGTGCCATGCATTTGGCACACGGCAAAGACGTGGCATAGCCGTGTGCCGCTTCTTTGCCATGTACCTTTGGCTTGGACACACGGCAAACACCCGATATGCCGTGTGCCTCTGTTTTACCGTGTGCTTTTTCTGCGGCACACGATAAAGCTTGTGTTTGCCGTGTGCCTGAGATTTTGCACACGACAAATGCCCGGGCACACGGCATATTGGGCATTTCCGGTACTGCGACGCCTCTCTCTCTCTCCCTCCGACCGACGCCGCTGACTCACCCTAGCACCGGCGCCGCCTCATCCCACCCCCGTCTCACCCCACCACTGGCGCTGCCTTATCCCGCCCCCGCCTCACCGCCCGTTACCTTTATGATGTTATTGGTAACCGCCAAACCACCCTTTCGAGGAAAGCTCATCCCATTTTGTACAATTTATATTAGCTAGCTCCCCTTTGTGGTGATCTCGTGCTTTGGAAATCTGATCTGTTTGTTTAATTTTATTTGCAAACACACCTGATAGGAGGCCTAGGCAGACGTCCGAAGACTCGATTCGGTTCCTGGCGGACATGAAGCGCGACCTCGCCGGCGAGCCGGAGAAGTACGACGAGTTCATCTTCGTCATGCGCGAGTACAGGGAGGGGAGGTTAGTACTGATGATGAGCCATCCAAGCTTGCAGATCGAGCGAGTGATAGTTATTATTGTTGCATACCGATCTCCAGATTTATTCTTGTCTGTGAATTTTGCAGAATGGAAACAACCGCCATGGTCGACCAGGTCAAGGTCCTGCTCGCCGCCGGGTACCCCAGTCTCTTACGTAGCTTCAACGTGTTCCTGCCATGGGATTATATCAGATCCCATGGACCAGCAGGGGGATGTTGCATCTCATACTACATTCTATGAAGGGTGGGGCTGTGATTGATGGAATGAAGATTTCGTTGTCTCTCAGATTTCCTATGCCTAAACCTATGTAGGCATTTGCTTTCTTTCATATGGATCTGTGTGTACCTTCAGCGAGCTGCCATGCTTCAATCAATAGTGTTCATCAATGCCAATTCGCCACTATCCCTATTTTTGCATGTGCGAAATATCCTGGTAAACATTGGATAATATACATGGTTCCTGATTTCTATTTGATACTCGAGCAACGTGTAAGTTATATGTCTTGGCATTTTTGGGATGCGCGTGGAGAACCTGTTTGTTTGAAATGCACTGGAAAGATTATTTAATTATGACGAAATACCAAATACAGTAATGGGAAATTGATCGTACTAGCGCTCGGATGTCCGACATGAATGATCACATCCGATGCTCCCTTAGAACATCAAAAGAGAACCTATGCAACATATTGTTTCAGGCCTACAACAAAATCAGATTTCAAGAGAAAAATGATGATACATATCATTAATCGATCTGGTGCAAATATGAGTTCAAAGCATGCATATATACCACGCCCCGCATGCTTTTTCACAGCACAATTTTTAAAATAAAAACAAATTTAGGTTATAACAACTGCAACATGTAGGTATAGTCATAGAATTGTCATCAAAATCTAGAGGACCAACATCTGACATTACATCTCGCTACAAATAAATAAACTTATGACAGCATCATATATATGCATGTTTATCCAAAAAGATTGGGCAAAAAAGCACCGGCCAGCAACATAAAAATAATGGCTCTCTGCACCAATCACAAAAACCATAAGCAACATGACTACTAGAAATGAGTTGCATGCTTTGGCCCCAGCATCCTCCCCCGCCGCTTCACAGTCATCACTACTGTTGGCATGGTGTCTTCTCCTAGAGTTCGGTGCATAGCCTAGGAAGGGGATGTATGTAGAGAAATGGGAGATGGTCACCGGCATGGATGCCATCTGTGAGGGGGCAAGGAAAGCTAAATGGAGGAGGCTGTGGAGAGCAACAGGAACGGCCACCATGCAGCAGTGCCAGTGGGAGCTGGCAGCAGACACGGGTTGCGTCCATCAGGGGGAGGGGGGGGGGGGGGGGGGCGGTCGAAATCGGGTTTAGGTTCCACCTCAAGCGATGATGATTTGATCTGATCGAGCCAGATGACAGATTTCGGTGTGGCAGCTTGGGGATTAAAGAGTGCAAGAGTGTTTGATTTTAGGGGATCTAGGGAAGAGGAAAAGACGGTGACCAGATGTGGTGCATGAGAAGACTTGAAGGTCACAGGAAGGCGTGTGATATTTGTTTTCAAGTCGGACATCAGGATGGAAGCATTGTCGATTAAAAATTCTTGGAATGTTCATTATTTGGGCATCTGGATGAGGCATACACACACCCAACAACAAAAGCAATTAAAAAGGCGATAAATGCTTGGCTCTCTTAGAAATTTGCCAGGAAGATTACATGTACGAATGGTGTTTAAGCAAGGAACAATCATATCAACCTTTATCATGCTTGTCTTCTATCCCGGGCAATTATAAAATTGTTGCCATCTACTGCTTCAACCTGGATATCCGCCTCTTAGGAGGCACCTGACATGGGTTTACCAAGCTAGGTGAGGTTATGCTTGAAGGATAGAAGACAGATGGTAGCGATGTGGTGCACAGGATGTACACCTAGCATGTAACCTGGACATCTAATAATGAGTAGTTTAGATATATTCTTGAATTGTTGTGTTCTCAGGCCATATTGGAGAAGATTGCACAACACTAAGGATATCAATAATCATTGGATAGAATAATTTCCTTGGTGCCCCATTATTCTATACCGTGATATTATATTCGATTTAACCACCATGTTCTTGTACCTTTGACAGATTTGTGGAGGGATACATGATCATCCTTGTACAAGCTTACCCTCCTGATCCGATATGCTGCAATGCAGTTGCTGTTGATGACCAAAATTGGCATCACATAGATTTTTCAGTAAGTCTGGTCAAATCGGTCAGACATGGTTCCCAAAACTGGTCAGACCAGTTTGGTGAACATTGTCAAAATGCAATTTAGATTTCACCATTGCCTAGATATCATTGAGCTTATCAGAATGCATATGTAGAACGTCCGATTTGGAGTTCATATGAGGGAGTCATGACCTCGAGAAGATTTGTATCCAGGCAAAATCCTAGGCCTCCTATCGCGAAGATATGGAATTTGGAAACACGTCGGACAGCTTTATAAGTAGTTCGAGTCAAGTTTGGAGATTTGTGGAGTTTGTGTTGTAAATGATATTCGAGTCAGGGCCATAACCGATCAAATACAATTACCTTAACTTCTAAACCTTCATCTTTTCCAACCTCATACTAGTTGTTCTTCCTTCATCTCGATGTTGATGGAGAGCTTTCTAAGTGGCCTGCCAACTCTAGGAGAACGTAAGGTGCACCAACTTGATAGGGTCCATCCTTGGCCGGTGTTCCTAGGTCTACTGTGCCTCTCCTGTAAACCCAATTAGACTGGTTTGCTCGTGACTTTGCTGCACGCTTGATCTGTTGTGATCCTTGCGTTCTAGCACAGCTCTGTTTGTTCGCCATGATTTGCATCATAGTAGGTAAGCAAACATCTATGTTGCTTCCGTTGCTATTTATGTTTCCTACCCCCTCCTTATTATCTGTGGCCAAGGCGCCCACCCCTCCCACCACCACCTCATTGCTTGCACAGCAGCATGGTTCCACTATTGACTCTGTTGGTGCCCATTTTAGTTGACCTTGACTTTCTTGGGCCCTTTTTGTGCCATGTTGGTGAGTGTGGTAGTTGGGACTAGAAACATGCACATTTTTCAGGACGTATTGGAGTCAAGCCCACAGAGGATGTGGAAGCAAGTAGAGTCTACTTCTCCAAGCGGCAACAAGGTGTTGTATGGTGACTCAAATCGTACTTGAATTAGGACTTCATCGGGGTGTTGTCACACCCGATTTTCGAAGGAAAACCAAGTGCGTTTCATATGTGCGCCAGGATCATGTTTACACACATATGATAGACAAAAGAGTGTAATATCGAAACACAGTGTACTAAATTACAAGAGATTTATTATAATATTCATATTACACTCTCGAGAGACACGAAGGTCTTTATCGAAAACAAGCGATAGCTAAACGAAGCGTCTTCAGCTTCCATCTTCCACAGGCATCTTGACTGGGGGAAACGCAAGCCTCAGAACTCATCGTAGTCGCTGTAGTACTCTTCTCCATTTCCTTCTTCTGATTCAGCAATGGCAAGTGTGAGTACACCTAACTAGGTACTCAGCAAGCGGGGTGAAAATGCAAGGCCACAAGGATAGGCTAAGGTTCACAGCAGTGAGCTTTTTAGAGTTGATCAAGTTTTATTAGCAATTTCCTATTTACTAGATGTAAGTTTATACCATCCCACTTAAGCATTTAAAAGAACATCATTTTCCAAAACCCACGAGTAAAACCACGATTTATATTCCATCTTTAAGTTTAATTATCATGTGAGGGTCCAAGCCGCTCTTGACCGTGAGCACGGCTAATATATCAGTTTTACACTCTGCAGAGGTTGTACACTTTCACCATAGCTCGTGTTCCCCATGTTGCCCGGGTTTGCAAGGCCCTTAAACACTTCCAAGGTGAGTGGCTAGGGGTCCACTTCAAAGCCTTTACAAAGATATGCAAAAGTCCAACAACCCGCAAGATTCCAGTACATCCCTTAAGAGATCAGCATCTTTGACTTGATCTTGGATACTCTTGTGCAGCAAAGCAAGGATATCTTTCAGCTTTGTTTGGTTTTCTTCTGACAGAGTTTGGCCAGAAGATGTTTCTTCCCCTTGTTCGGCAACCAAGTCGTCCACAACAAAAGAATAGCTGGATGATGAAATGGATGTCTCCTGAAAGAAAGTCTTGCCGAATTAGTAATAATCCTCTGAGTAAAAGGGTAGAGAAAGTTGAATGATTTTGTTTACCTCATTCCTAACTTCCTGAATGGGGGAAGGAAGCCTCTCAGGTTCAATGGAAGGATTCTGTGTATCTTGCTGAGGAGAAGCTGGAAAATTTCTTGGTGAAGATAATGCCTCTGATTGAGGAAGAAGTTGCAAATCTAAAGATGAGTCGTGCTGAGAAGAAGAGCTCTCCAAGATTGGAACCATTGAGGATTGTTCTGCAGTTAACAAAGAATGAGTGCCGATGAAAAAGAAGTTAAAGAGGATAAAGTGGTAGAATTTTACCAGTCAATGAAGCATCGGCAAGATCTGTACTGATTGCTAGTTGCTGTTCTCTGACCTGAAATCAAGAAGAGATAAAGCTGAGCAAAATACCAATGGCATTATGGTCAGAGGAAGAAGGCTCTGACCTTGATAACTTTTTTGCTGCTTGTTCTTTTCTTCTTTACAACTAAAGGAGCAGTTAAAGAAAGGGTTTTTCTCTTGACAGATGATGGTCTAGTAAGTATTGGATCTAGAGAAGCCTGTCTAGCCATCAGTTGAGCCAAGGTAAGAGATTGATGCCCCAAAGCAGATATTGGGCCTGCAGCTTTGTACAAGATCGCCCTGGCAAGAGGGGCAGGTGTTATATCCTGCAAGATGACAGAATCAGAATCAATCGGGGTTAATATTATTGAGACAGATGAAGGGATAAGCGTATTACCTCTGAAGTTGACTGATAATCGGGCATTAACTCGAAGCAGAAGGGATGGATTGGCATGTTGAAGATATGATCATGGAGTTCTTGCCACCAGAGAGTGAAAGAAGGATGGGCAGATATTATTGGCACAAAAGGATCAGGTGCATAGATAGTTCCGCAGCATTTATAAGTAAAAATCCTTCTTGTCTCTGTGGAATCCTTGACAATCTCCCTAGGCTTGAGAAATTCGTGAAGAAATAGCCTAGGGGGCACTTGGCCACATCCCAACTGTCTAGCCATCATATTTGGCTGATAATATTCGTAAGTGCTTTGAACCAGCCTTCCTCCACAGAATTTGGCTGGCAGGATGCAGGGCTGGATGAAGGCATTGAAGATCGCTATAGATTGTACATCAGTACATCCAGTTTCAAAGCTGAATTCGCAAGGGAGAGTGAGGTTGTCATTGTCCAGATATGGGAACCAAAGAGGATGAGCAAAGCCTTTGAAGAAGAGCTCAAACAGTTCACCGATGTTCTTGTTGATAGATACAGTGGAGGCAGCTTCTCCATAGGTTTGACAACCTTTAGTTCTCCGAGTTTCTCCTTCTTTGTAATTGATTGAAGGAAAATCTCGGCTGTTGAGATCAATAGCGACGATTTGATGCATGTACAACTGCAGCCACATTTGGACAAACCACCAAGGACCATTGACACAGGGGATTTTCTTGCTGGTATACATCAGGTGGTTGGTTTGATTGAGCATATGGTAGACACTTCCCAGGAGGTATTTCCCAAGTGGAATGAGTTTTCCGGCAGCCAGCTCTTCAGCCATCACGATATGATTCAGGGTTGGCTCATTGGCTTTGCCACAGAAAACTGATCTGCATAGCCACATGTTCAGGAAGGCTCTATATTCGACATCGGTCAGAGGGCCATCAGACATATGGTTCTGGATGTATCTCTTGTATCCAACCCCTGTTTTTACTCCTGTCTGCTTGGAGGAACCTTTGTGATCATATGGATATACAGTTCCTGTAACGTTCAGGCCGGTCATCATGTAGACATCGGCCAAAGTGGGAGACATTGGGCCATGACCAAAGAGAAAAGCATTTGCACCATTGGACCAAAAATGGCAGGCTGCAATCAGAAGGTTCTCGTTCTTTGGTGTTTCGGCTAGTGACAGCTCCAGGCAATGAGAAATACGCAGATGGTCCCAGTTCTGTGTTTGGGGGCTTTTGTCATCAGATATCCTTCTGTACCAATTTCTCCAGCCGGCAATTGGGGGCAAAGGCCAGGTCTTGAAGGCGTCTTGCCACTCATGAGATTTTGTCAATGAAATCTTGAAGGGAACCCTCTGAGATTCAGCCGCGATGAGTTCGAAAGGATCTGAATTTCCTACAGGGCCGAGGAAATAGGATGGAGCTTTTTCCTCAACGGGGATAAGGATTTCGGCAGCTAGTGCCTATCAAGAATGGAAAGAGATGAGAGGAAATTTAAAATGCAAATCGAAAGAAGAATATCGAATGTGCTTGAGGGGATTGAAGTTTACCTGGAGGGCAAAATCTTGGTTCGTCATTTGAAGACTGAATCTTGGAAGTCGATAACCTAGGGTTCGGATCTGGACGAGAGCTCTAAAGATTCGAAAGGAGAAGTGGGTGTCGAGCAGAACTAACTTGGGAATGTTGAGTACTTCTAGTCAATTCCGAGATAAAATTATCTTTTATCCCGAAATTGAAGGGGCATGTGTTGACACCAAAAATTGGCACCAGGAAGAGGCTGACATGTGGGCCGGATTCGTTGAAAAGGATATCATTCGGCAAAGAAGTTTTTCCCCAGAGCATTCGGTAAAGACGTTATGCGGTCGGGAACGCATTGTCATTCGGCAAGAAAACTATTCTGCAGGAGGAATTCGGGAGTACGTGATGACGTGGATCCAGTGTAAGGAAAAGACTGGTTTAACTTCGAATGCAAGACGGATACGGTGCCCCGATGTTTATCTTTTTAGGAAATAAATAATGTAATCGTAATCAACTAGGAGTCGTGTCGAAACCTGGGTATAAATATAAACCCATGGTAGTTGTAAAAAAGGGAAAATCAATCATACAACAAACCGGCCCCGTGCCAACTTCGAGTCCTTTAGTCGAGTCGTCGAGTTCTTCGAGAGGAATCATCGATCCGTCGACCTCCGTAAGTACCGGCAACCCTGTACCATGCCTAGTATCATGCGGTGGATTTAGGCTTTGGTTCAGGAAGGTTCCATTGTTAGATCATGAGCCATGCGGTGGGCTAAGTTTTAGCTTGGAACAAGTTATCGGTTCTATTGGATTTTGGCAAGATCTGATAGATCCATTAAGTTACCATGTGTTGCTCTGGATCTTACCTTTATGTTTAATTCATTACAACACTCTTTTGCCCAGTCTAGGTTGATTAGATTCGGTTCTAGCTCATAATGCACTGCGTTTCCATAGCCGAATTCGAAATCAATCTAGATTGCCACGTGTTGCGGGTCCAAGCTCGTTGGTCTTGTGTAGATCTTGACAGAACCGGGTATCATGCGGTGGATGCAGGTTTTTGGGTCGTCTTAGAGCTAATCATCCGGTGGATTAGAATTCGATTTGATCTGATAGATCTATCATCATCAACGAAGCATGTTCCTTCTTCATGGAACCCGATTCGGCTATATAGCTGTATTCGGCAGTGTCGCCATGAGTGAAACATGTTCACGGTTTTGTTTTAAATAAAGAATGCTTTTAGCCTTCCACGTTTAGAGTATATCATGCGGTGGATTGATCTATTCTTGGTTGGTGGTGTGATTCCAAGCAAGTCGTATCATGCGGTGGATTAACTTGCTTATTTCATGCTCGACGGGTTGAAAAGTACCTAGACATGCGGTAGACTAGTGCTTTTAGTCTATGCATTCTTGTTTATTTTGAAATAATGGTCATGTTTTCACCCTTTTATTTATTTATCATGCTCTGTTCCTCGTTAATCGGTTATGAATATACGTTATAATGTTTATTCAGTCAAATACCGATCTTTCGTCATGTTTACGTCACGCATTCGGCAGTACGCTTCCTGCACACTTTGCCGATTGCCGAATGATGCTTTAACTGCTGACAGATAGCTTCTCTATAGCTATATGTCGTTCAAAACTGGCTCCGTAACCGTAATTATGGAACTATCTGGTATTACCCGGTACGTTCCAGGTGTTATTTGAACATCTTTTCTCCCTTTGTCAGTTTCAGGAAAATTGACTGGCACGCTTTCGGATCCAAACGCCCGGGCCACGTGTAAAGCTAGCTAATTCGGCTTGCTGTGTGCTTGGCGTGAAGTGCGGATTTTACGTCAACACACTTTTTGGCACGCCCGGTGGGACACAACAAGCTTCGAAGATGCCTGAATTAAAAGACATTCTGGATGTCACTTTCGAAGAATTGTCTGATGAACATCAACAAATGGTGAAGACTGCTGCAGATCAGTTCATCAAGAAATGGTTGCTGTCTTTTGCTAAGAACAGGAGCGGTGCACCGTTTCTCAAGTCAGATCTGCCAAGAGTTCTTTTGCCGGGACAATCTGATCTTACTGAAGATGAAGAAAGGGAGAAGTTTTCTAGCTTGTTGTACAAGGCTTTAGGAGAAACAATGACCAATCATAATGCTGCATTCCTGAACAGTTTTCGGCTCATACTGGTCAACATCTTTGGTCAACACGTGGATAAACCTTTTGAGCAAGTGCATGGACAACTTGGTGGACCAACATATTTCAATGTTCAAGCATCGGTCCCAAAACGTCATGGTAAAGGTACTGAAGAAACTGAAGTTTCTGGAACCAAAGACGCGAGTGGACAGCCAATTCAACAAGAGCTTCAGCATGCATTGCCAAAACCTCGTACATATGGTGATATGGCATTTGGCACCACGGGAAATCCACCTGCTTCTGCTTACAAGATATCCCCTCTGAACAATAAGCTGCAAAGGGATGTGTATGGGAACGGATATTCAGAGTTCATGGATTACAATGCTATCGATGCTCTCCCAAATCCCGGGTATGTTGGTACTACAGGGATGCCTGCTGGGAGACCAGGGAATCGAGATACCAATATTGACCTCATGGTGCAAAAAATGACCGATGTATTGCAAAATCAATTCGGTCTGAAGCCTAAAAATCAGGGGTACATGTACTCGTCTCCTTTCCCAGAATGGTACCAAAGGGTATCATTGCCGAATAGAGTCAAGGTGCCTACGGAGTTCACTAAGTTCTCAGGACAAGATGATACTAGCACTGTGGAACATATAGCTCGATATCTGATGCAGCTTGGAGAAGCTTCAACAGATGAGGCTTTCAGAATCAGATACTTTCCTTTGTCACTGACGGGTCCAGCTTTTACATGGTTTGCTTCTTTGCCTGCTCAGTCGATTTGTACTTGGAAAGACCTGGAGCAGAAATTCCATGCTCATTACTACATTGGCAGTACCGAGAAAAAGTTGGTTGATTTGACCAGCTTAAGGCAGAGGAATAATGAGACACCTACGGAGTTCCTCAGGAGATTTAGGGAAACAAAGAGCATGTGCTTCTCTCTGAACATACCTGACGACCAGCTAGCTGGTATGGCTGTAGCTGGCATGCTGCCTACTATTCAGGAAAAGTTATTCGGAATGGAGTTCGATGATTTGGGCCAGTTGTCACACAGATTGGCCTTAATGAGCAACCAGGCATATGGTTTCAAGAAAGATGCCAGATTTCCTAAACACAACGATGTAGCTGACATCTATAACCAATTCCTTGAAAGAGCAGATCAAGGAGATGAATATGAAGATAGTGAGGAGAGAGCTGCAGCAGAGATAGTGTGGGGCAAAGAACCAGTCATGGTGAATCAGAGGTGGATTAAACAGAATAAGGGCACCTATGATTTTGATGTAACTAAGGCAGATAAATTGTTTGACTATCTTGTAAAAGAAGGCCGGATCAAGCTACCAGAGGGGCATTCTATGCTTCGGCCTGATGGAGTGAAAGATAAAAGGTATTGTGGATTCCATGATAGAAATTCTCATTCCATCAATGAATGCAGGGTTTTCAGAGTGAGGATTCAGAAAGCTATCCAGGAAGGGCATCTGAAATTCGACAATAAGATGAAATTGGACAATAACCCGTTTCCTCAGAACATGATTGGGTTCTCAATCAATATGGTGAATGTTGCCGAATCTGGAGAAAAAGGAAAGATGAAAGTCTTGACGTCGAAGGAAGCGAAGCAGAATGGCTCAGTCGATCCTAATCGGCAAATCACGATCGAACAGATTCGCGAGGAAAAGCCTTATTTCCCAAATAGCCGATTTGAAATTGGGAAATCTTCTAAACTCAGAGTCACATCGCGCATTCTCCTCAATAAATGGCAGCGTCAGCAAGAAAAAGAACGCTATCAGAGACGTGAGTACGAGGAGGAGAGGAGGAAGTGCGAAGAAAAAAGGTATGAGGAAGAACAAGAGGAATATGTCCGAGAACGAGAACGTGCACATTGGGATTGTGTCTTCTTCAGACACTGTTGGAACGAGGGTTTAAAGCTGCCTACATGGAATGACTGTCCTGAATGCAATAATGGATGTGTCGGACACAGGCAAAATGGTGCCAGTCGCCGATCCGTCCACGAAAGAATTGGAAAGATACATCCTAGTGATGATCGGCGTCTTAAAATATATAAGAATGATGATCAACCAAGGAAAAGACATGCTGATCGTAGATGGATTGATCATGAAGAAGAAGATCGTGAGTATGTCTGGCAGAAAGGACAATGGTGTCCACCTGGTTTAAGAAAGAGCCAGAAGAGAAGAGTCCAACGCCTGAGGAATCAAGAATTGAAGCGAGCAGGAACCAGGATGAGATCGATATGGCGTCCAAAAGACAAACCTGACGAATCGGGTCATTCGGCTCCTACATGCATGGTATGTTTTTTGCCGAATGAATTTATGGCTCCAGCTAATCAAATTGTACAGGAAGAGATATTGTCAGAAGTGGATGAAGCCGAGCAATGTGGGTTAATGGCACAATTGGTATTGAATAAGCAAGCCATTTTCGAGAAGCCAGTTCAGAATCGGCACATGAAACCACTGTACTTAAGAGGATATGTCAACGGAAAGCCACTGACGAAGATGTTTGTTGATGGTGGAGCTGCTGTTAATGTGATGCCATACAATACATTCAGGAAACTTGGCATGAGCCCTAGAGATTTAACGCCAACAAGCATAGTTTTGAATGATTTTGCTGAAAATCCTTCGGACACCAAAGGATGTGTACATGTAGATCTGATGATTGGATCTAAGATTCTGCTTACAACTTTCTTTGTTATTGAAGGCAAAGGGGCATACAGCTTGCTACTTGGAAGGGATTGGATCCATGCGAATTGCTGTGTTCCATCTACTATGCATCAGCAGCTTATTCAGTGGATAGATGATGAAGTGGAAGTTGTCCCAGCAGATGATTCAATTAGCGTGGCTAATGTGGAACCAGCCTTCTGGGAATATCAAGGCATAGATTGTTTCTCAGGTAAGGACTGGGGAGAAGGTCCTGTTGAGCCAGTCAGCAGTGATCAACAGCCGATCGAAGCAGTCGGCTCTTTTAGTAATTTTTAATGGATAATCCAATCGATGGGACTGACGGGAAGCTAGGACATGGATTTGTGTCGGCTGATAAATTAGAAGAAGTAGACATTGGAGATGGTGACAAACCAAGGCCGATATTCATCAGTGCTGGCTTGGATTCAGTTTTCAGAGAAAAGTTGATTGAGTTGTTAAAAGAATACAAAGATTGCTTTGCTTGGGATTATTCGGAGATGCCTGGTTTAGATCGTTCCATTGTTGAGCATCGATTGCCGATCAAGCCTGGTTATAAACCTTACAAGCAACCACCCCGGAAAATCTACAAAGATGAAGTATTGACCGATGTGAAGAAAGAAGTGGAAAGATTAATAGCAGCAAACTTTATTCGGCCATGCAGATATGCAGAATGGATCTCTAATATTGTTCCTGTGTACAAGAAAAATGGGAAGATGAGAGTTTGCATAGACTTTAGAGATCTGAACAGAGCTACACCTATGGATGGATATCCAATGCCTATTGCTGACTCGTTGGTTGATGCTGCTGCTGGATATAAAGTGATTAGTTTCATGGATGGTAATGCAGGGTACAATCAAATTTTTATGGCATTGGAAGATATAGCGAAAACAGCTTTCAGATGTCCAGGACATATAGGGTTGTTTGAATGGGTTGTCATGACTTTTGGTTTGAAGAATGCTGGTGCAACTTATCAGAGAGCCATGAATTATATTTTTCATGAGTTAATCGGCAAGATTGTGGAAATATATATTGATGATGTTGTGATTAAGTCATTGGATCATGAAACACATTTGGCCGACATAAGGAAAGCTCTAGAGTGCACTAGGAAACATGGGCTCAAGATGAACCCAAATAAATGTGCTTTTGGAGTTTCAGCAGGAGAATTTCTGGGATTTCTGGTGCATGAAGGAGGAATAGGAGTTGGCAAGAAAAGTATGAAAACCATTGATGAAGTTGTTCCTCCAACTAATCTTAAGGAGTTACAGTCATTACTTGGCAAGATCAATTTCGTAAGAAGATTCATATCAAATTTATCACAAAAGGTGTTGCCTTTCTCTTCACTGCTAAAAGTCAAGAAGGATCAGAAGTTTGTATGGGGCGACGAACAACAAAAGGCTTTCGATGAGATCAAGGAATACATGAAAGAACCACCAATATTGGTACCTCCTCAGCTAAACAAGCCTTTTAAGTTGTACGTGGCGGCCGATGCCCAAACTATTGGATCGGCCCTCATACAAGAATTTGAGGGAAAGGAAAGGGTAGTTGCATACCTTAGCCGGAAATTGCTTGATCCCGAAACGAGGTATTCGGCTACCGAGAAACTTTGTTTATGTGTTCACTACTCCTGTACAAAATTTCGGCACTACTTGCTACATGCCGAATGCATTGTGTATTCAAAATTTGATGTGATAAAGCACATGTTGTCTATGCCAATTTTGAACGGAAGGATTGGCAAATGGATTTTAGCTTTGTCTGAATTTGAGTTAAAGTTTGAATCGGCAAAAGCTGTTAAAGGACAGATTATTGCTGACTTCATTACTGAACATCACGATTCATCAACTAATTTGCTTGAAATTACGCCTTGGGTATTATTCTTCGATGGATCTTCATGTGACAAAGGTGGTGGAGTAGGTATTTTGTTAATTTCGCCAAAAGGAGAGGTATTTGAATTTGCTATTCCTATTCAACCTACTGTCACTAATAATCAAGCCGAGTATGAGGCGTTGCTCAGAGGGCTTCAATACTTGAGAGAAGCAAAGGTCATTGCAGTTGAAATTTTTGGAGATTCAGAATTAGTCATAAGGCAACTAAATGGCGAATATGAGTGCAGAAACGATATCTTAAGGAATTACTATGAGGAATGCAAGCAAATCTTAAAGGAGTTTCAGTCAGTAATTCTGCGGCATATTCCTAGGAGAGACAATGGAGAGGCGAACAGATTAGCTCAGAGTGCTTCGGGTTATAGAGAGCTTCAAGAAGTTTTTGCTAATGATGTATATGCTTTCGGGAGTAATCTGGCAGAAGATGACTGGAGAAAAGAAATTGTTGATTATCTGGAGAATCCATCCCGAAAGGTTTCTAGAAAGCTCAGGTATAAAGCTTTAAAGTTTGTTCTTCTTGATGATAATTTATATTATAAATCCTTGGATGGGGTGCTGTTACATTGCTTAAGTCAAGAAGAAGCAAAAAGGCTGATAAGTGAAGTGCATGATGGGCTGTGTGGAGCACATCAATCGGCTTACCGAATGAAATGGGTTATTAGGAGAACTGGGTACTATTGGCCCACAATGCTAGAAGACTGCTTTGAATATTACAAGGGATGCCAAGATTGCCAGAGATTTGGAAACATTCAGAGAGTTCCAGCATCAGTCCTGAACCCCATTATCAAGCCATGGCCATTCAGAGGATGGGGAATAGATTTGATTGGCCAAATAAATCCCCCATCTAGCAAGGGACATAAGTTTGTGCTTTTAGCAACCGCTTATTTTACTAAGTGGGTTGAGGCGATTCCATTAAAGAAGGTGACATCAGAGAATATGGTTGAATTTATTAAAGAACATATCATTTACAGATTTGGAATTCCTCAAACAATCACCACAGATCAAGGGACTCAGTTTACATCTTCAGAGTTCAGAAATTTTGCTGAAAGTATGGGCATCAAATTGTTGAATTCTTCTCCTTATTATGCCCAAGCTAATGGTCAGGCAGAGGCTTCTAACAAGATTATGATTAAAATTATACAGAAGAAGATTGATCAGAAGCCAAGAAAGTGGCATTCGGTATTAAATGAGGCTTTATGGGCTTACCGAATGGCTCCACATGGGGCTACACAGACGTCTCCTTATGAATTGGTATATGGACATCTTGCTATCTTGCCATGGGAGATGCAGTCAGACTCAAGGAGAATAAAGTTGCAAAAAGATTTAAGTTTTAAAGATTATAATAATTTAATGATGGACGAGTTAGAAGATTTGCATATGATTCGTCTCAGGGCCTTGGAAAATGTTGAGAAAAATAAAATGCGAGTTGCTAAATATTACAACAAGAAGGTGAAGGTCAAGCAATTTGCAGAAGGAGATTTGGTTTGGAAAGCAATATTGCCGATTGGAACTAAATACAGTGCATTCGGTAAGTGGTCTCCAAACTGGGAAGGTCCTTTCAGAGTGGTCAGATGCGTGCCTGGAAATGCATATATCCTGAAAACTATACTAGGAGAGGAGTTTACTGCTGCTATCAATGGGAGATACTTGAAGAAATATTATCCTAGTGTTGAGATTGATCGCTGATTGAAATATTCAATGTCAGAACGACTGAAACAGCCGGCATTCGGGAAGGAGTCGTCTTCAGAACAAAAACATTGACAGAAGAAGAAATGGCCAATACCAAAGTGTATTGCCCTTAGTGCAAATATATTAAAAAAATGAGTTTGACAGAGTCATCACATAAGAATTGCAAAAGACTGAAGATGGATGGAATCGGCAGTAGCGGCGCCGTGAGCATCAAGACGATCTATGGAGGCGTCAATATTGTCGATCTCCCCTGGACCACCGTCCCAAAGAGTTCGGAAGATGGAAAGGGTTTTCCAACCGATCGATTTCCATGTCGTTTGGGGTTCTTGCCGAAGTCATGTTCGGTTTTGACTGAATGAGATTCGGCTGTGTTGTGTTTGAGGTGTTTTCAGGTCTGACACCGTTGCAATCAGCTTTGCCGAATGAGTTATCCACAATGAAGAAAAACAGAGTTAAGAAATGACAAAGTTGCAGGATTGATAGAGCATTCGGTTATTAATTATTTGTTACAATTACAAGCCCAAGTACTTTGAGATTACATTTTTAGCATCTGATATCATATTACCAATGCTCTCTAATAAGTTTTTGTCGGCTTCTTGGGTTCTAGCCAGAGCGGCAAGCTTTGCCTTGAGTTGTTTTTCTTCGTTCAGAGCTGCTGAGACTTCCTTTCGCATCTTCTCTGTTAATTTGGGAAGCTCAACTATCTTCTTCTCATCAGCTTCAATTTCGGCCGATAGATCTCTCAATTCAGCTTCAAGTGCAGCTTTTCTGACCTTCTTCTTTTCAAGTTCAGATTCCAATTTGGTCAGTAATTCTTTGCTGTTCTGAGCTTGAGTATGCAGGTCTTTCACAGATTGTTTGGCTGTGGATCTCCTCTGTTCCAGAGCTGGTTGAGAAGATTGGTTTTTTAGAGCCTGCTTTACTGCGGCGTATTGTTGATCCAAATGAGAAACTGGTTCCAAAGAAGTTTTGATATCATCAGGGAGTTCTTGGTCAATAGATTCCAGTACATCCCTTAAGAGATCAGCATCTTTGACTTGATCTTGGATACTCTTGTGCAGCAAAGCAAGGATATCTTTCAGCTTTGTTTGGTTTTCTTCTGACAGAGTTTGGCCAGAAGATGTTTCTTCCCCTTGTTCGGCAACCAAGTCGTCCACAGCAAAAGAATAGCTGGATGATGAAATGGATGTCTCCTGAAAGAAAGTCTTGCCGAATTAGTAATAATCCTCTGAGTAAAAGGGTAGAGAAAGTTGAATGATTTTGTTTACCTCGTTCCTGACTTCCTGAATGGGGGAAGGAAGCCTCTCAGGTTCAATGGAAGGATTCTGTGTATCTTGCTGAGGAGAAGCTGGAAAATTTCTTGGTGAAGATAATGCCTCTGATTGAGGAAGAAGTTGCAAAGCTAAAGATGAGTCGTGCTGAGAAGAAGAGCTCTCCAAGATTGGAACCATTGAGGATTGTTCTGCAGTTAACAAAGAATGAGTGCCGATGAAAAAGAAGTTAAAGAGGATAAAGTGGTAGAATTTTACCAGTCAATGAAGCATCGGCAAGATCTGTACTGATTGCTAGTTGCTGTTCTCTGACCTGAAAAATCAAGAAGAGATAAAGCTGAGCAAAATACCAATGGCATTATGGTCAGAGGAAGAAGGCTCTGACCTTGATAACTTTTTTGCTGCTTGTTCTTTTCTTCTTTACAACTAAAGGAGCAGTTAAAGAAAGGGTTTTTCTCTTGACAGATGATGGTCTAGTAAGTATTGGATCTAGAGAAGCCTGTCTAGCCATCAGTTGAGCCAAGGTAAGAGATTGATGCCCCAAAGCAGATATTGGGCCTGTAGCTTTGTACAAGATCGCCCTGGCAAGAGGGGCAGGTGTTATATCCTGCAAGATGACAGAATCAGAATCAATCGGGGTTAATATTATTGAGACAGATGAAGGGATAAGCGTATTACCTCTGAAGTTGACTGATAATCGGGCATTAACTCGAAGCAGAAGGGATGGATTGGCATGTTGAAGATATGATCATGGAGTTCTTGCCACCAGAGAGTGAAAGAAGGATGGGCAGATATTATGGGCACAAAAGGATCAGGTGCATAGATAGTTCTGCAGCATTTATAAGTAAAAATCCTTCTTGTCTCTGTGGAATCCTTGACAATCTCCCTAGGCTTGAGAAATTCGTGAAGAAATAGCCTAGGGGGCACTTGGCCACATCCCAACTGTCTAGCCATCATATTTGGTTGATAATATTCGTAAGTGCTTTGAACCAGCCTTCCTCCACAGAATTCAGCTGGCAGGATGCAGGGCTGGATGAAGGCATTGAAGATCGCTATAGATTGTACATCAGTACATCCAGTTTCAAAGCTGAATTCGCAAGGGAGAGTGAGGTTGTCATTGTCCAGATATGGGAACCAAAGAGGATGAGCAAAGCCTTTGAAGAAGAGCTCAAACAGTTCACCGATGTTCTTGTTGATAGATACAGTGGAGGCAGCTTCTCCATAGGTTTGACAACCTTTAGTTCTCCGAGTTTCTCCTTCTTTGTAATTGATTGAAGGAAAATCTCGGCTGTTGAGATCAATAGCGACGATTTGATGCATGTACAACTGCAGCCACATTTGGACAAACCACCAAGGACCATTGACACAGGGGATTTTCTTGCTGGTATACATCAGGTGGGTGGTTTGATTGAGCATATGGTAGACACTTCCCAGGAGGTATTTCCCAAGTGGAATGAGTTTTCCGGCAGCCAGCTCTTCAGCCATCACGATATGATTCAGGGTTGGCTCATTGGCTTTGCCACAGAAAACTGATCTGCATAGCCACATGTTCAGGAAGGCTCTATATTCGACATCGGTCAGAGGGCCATCAGACATATGGTTCTGGATGTATCTCTTGTATCCAACCCCTGTTTTTACTCCTGTCTGCTTGGAGGAACCTTTGTGATCATATGGATATACAGTTCCTGTAACGTTCAGGCCGGTCATCATGTAGACATCGGCCAAAGTGGGAGACATTGGGCCATGACCAAAGAGAAAAGCATTTGCACCATTGGACCAAAAATGGCAGGCTGCAATCAGAAGGTTCTCGTTCTTTGGTGTTTCGGCTAGTGACAGCTCCAGGCAATGAGAAATACGCAGATGGTCCCAGTTCTGTGTTTGGGGGCTTTTGTCATCAGATATCCTTCTGTACCAATTTCTCCAGCCGGCAATTGGGGGCAAAGGCCAGTTCTTGAAGGCGTCTTGCCACTCATGAGATTTTGTCAATGAAATCTTGAAGGGAACCCTCTGAGATTCAGCCGCGATGAGTTCGAAAGGATCTGAATTTCCTACAGGGCCGAGGAAATAGGATGAAGCTTTTTCCTCAACGGGGATAAGGATTTCGGCAGCTAGTGCCTATCAAGAATGGAAAGAGATGAGAGGAAATTTAAAATGCAAATCGAAAGAAGAATATCGAATGTGCTTGAGGGGATTGAAGTTTACCTGGAGGGCAAAATCTTGGTTCGTCATTTGAAGACTGAATCTTGGAAGTCGATAACCTAGGGTTCGGATCTGGACGAGAGCTCTAAAGATTCAAAAGGAGAAGTGGGTGTCGAGCAGAACTAACTTGGGAATGTTGAGTACTTCTAGTCAATTCCGAGATAAAATTATCTTTTATCCCGAAATTGAAGGGGCATGTGTTGACACCAAAAATTGGCACCAGGAAGAGGCTGACATGTGGGCCGGATTCGTTGAAAAGGATATCATTCGGCAAAGAAGTTTTTCCCCAGAGCATTCGGTAAAGACGTTATGCGGTCGGGAACGCATTGTCATTCGGCAAGAAAACTATTCTGCAGGAGGAATTCGGGAGTACGTGATGACGTGGATCCAGTGTAAGGAAAAGGCTGGTTTAACTTCGAATGCAAGACGGATACGGTGCCCCGATGTTTATCTTTTTAGGAAATAAATAATGTAATCGTAATCAACTAGGAGTCGTGTCGAAACCTGGGTATAAATATAAACCCATGGTAGTTGTAAAAAAGGGAAAATCAATCATACAACAAACCGGCCCCGTGCCAACTTCGAGTCCTTTAGTCGAGTCGTCGAGTTCTTCGAGAGGAATCATCGATCCGTCAACCTCCGTAAGTACTGGCAACCATGTACCATGCCTAGTATCATGCGGTGGATTTAGGCTTTGGTTCAGGAAGGTTCCATTGTTAGATCATGAGCCATGCGGTGGGCTAAGTTTTAGCTTGGAACAAGTTATCGGTTCTATTTGATTTTGGCAAGATCTGATAGATCCATTAAGTTACCATGTGTTGCTCTGGATCTTACCTTTATGTTTAATTCATTACAACACTCTTTTGCCCAGTCTAGGTTGATTAGATTCGGTTCTAGCTCATAATGCACTGCGTTTCCATAGCCGAATTCGAAATCAATCTAGATTGCCACGTGTTGCGGGTCCAAGCTCGTTGGTCTTGTGTAGATCTTGACAGAACCGGGTATCATGCGGTGGATGCAGGTTTTTGGGCCGTCTTAGAGCTAATCATCCGGTAGATCTATCATCATCAACGAAGCATGTTCCTTCTTCATGGAACCCGATTCGGCTATATAGCTGTATTCGGCAGTGTCGCCATGAGTGAAACATGTTCATGGTTTGGTTTTAAATAAAGAATGCTTTTAGCCTTCCACGTTTAGAGTATATCATGCGGTGGATTGATCTATTCTTGGTTGGTGGTGTGATTCCAAGCAAGTCGTATCATGCGGTGGATTAACTTGCTTATTTCATGCTCGACGGGTTGAAAAGTACCTAGACATGCGGTAGACTAGTGCTTTTAGTCTATGCATTCTTGTTTATTTTGAAATAATGGTCATGTTTTCACCCTTTTATTTATTTATCATGCTCTGTTCCTCGTTAATCGGTTATGAATATACGTTATAATGTTTATTCAGTCAAATACCGATCTTTCGTCATGTTTACGTCACGCATTCGGCAGTATGCTTCCTGCACATTTTGCCGATTGCCGAATGATGCTTTAACTGCTGACAGATAGCTTCTCTATAGCTATATGTCGTTCAAAACTGGCTCCGTAACCGTAATTATGGAACTATCTGGTATTACCCGGTACGTTCCAGGTGTTATTTGAACATCTTTTCTCCCTTTGTCAGTTTCAGGAAAATTGACTGGCACGCTTTCGGATCCAAACGCCCGGGCCACGTGTAAAGCTAGCTAATTCGGCTTGCTATGTGCTTGGCGTGAAGTGCGGATTTTACGTCAACAGAAAACCAGGGGCTAAAACATAAATACGCATTAAACCCAAGGGCTAACGCGCAAAAGAACAGGGGCTGGGCTTCGGGATATAAAAATAGAGAAGCTTGGGGTGTTTTCTGTAAAATTCAGGACCTAAATCTAATTATTTTTGAACTAAACAGGACGGCGGGTTAAATACAGAAAAAGGCAGGGTCTCTTTTGCAAAATGGCCTCGGTTGACCGTTATTTGGCCTGGTTGACTTCGGTCTGATTGAACGTGGGCCGTTGGATGTGAATCGGACGGCAGACAGGAGATGGGGCAGGTCGGGCGGCGGCGTGACGCCGGCGCGCGGCGGCGCCGAGCAGAGAGCTCGCCGGCGAAGCTCGAAATCGAGCTACGAGGCTCGGTTTCAGGCGCGGATAGGTGCTACAGCTTCGGAATGGGATGGCGAACAAGGCTGGGGGGTTCAAGTCGGGGGTCGGGTGGCGAGGGCGGCGATTCGTCGTCGGACAGAGGCGGGCGGCGGTGAACTCGCCGGAGTTCACCCGAACTCGAGCTCGGGGTCGCGGATTCGAGCGCGGATAGGTTCTATGCGCGTGTGGTGAGCCGGCGAACACGATCAGGGGGCTCTCGACAAGGATTGCGCACCAAAGGTGGCAGGCGATGGTGAGCAGGGACGCGACGCGGCGACGCCGAGGCGGCGCATCGCCGGAGCGAGGCCAGGTGCTCGCAGGGGTGCTCAGGAGGCTACGATTGGGGTTTCTAAAGCTACGGAGAAACTAACCGAAGCAAAACAGAGGCCCTAGGCGAAGCTAGGCGCGCGAGTGGCGGCGGCCGACGAGCGTCCGCGGCGGTTCACTCCGGCGAAGGCGGCCGGGCCTAGAGCTAAAAAAAACAGGGAAAGGAGAGGGGTTGGGGAGCTTCGTTACCACGATGCGAAGGTCCTGGAGTGGAAGAAGAGGGCGGAGCGGTCCTGGAGCGGCGGTCCGACGAGGTGGCGGCGCTCGGCGATGGCAGCGGCGGAAATTGGAGTTGCTCCAAGGGAATTGGGTGGCTCGAGGGATCGAAGGGGTTCCTTGGGGGCTCGGTAGGTGCTTAAATAAGGCGGAGAGGGGAGTGGGAAGGCCGGCATGGCGGGGGTAAGGGAGGCCGACCATTAATGGCATGCGGAAGTGGAGAGGCTCGGTGGTGCGGCCGTTTCGGCGGAATGGCGAGTGGGTTGGAGTGGTGCAGCTGTTGCTCGGGCTCGGTGGACGGGGAGAGGAAGAGGCGCGGGAGAGGGAGCGGCGCGGGGAAGGCCGAGCGGCACGGACGGCGGCGAGACAGGGGAGGGGCGTCGGGAGGAAGGGGAAGAGGGAAGGGGCTGACGGCGGGGGCCCGCCTGCCAGTGGCGCGAGGGAGGGAGGAGGCGCTCGGGCCGCTGCTGGGCCGAAAGTGGCGAGCAGGCCGGCGGAGCGGGGGAAAAAGAGAGGGGAGAAAGAGCTGGGCCGCGAAGAGCTGTCGGGCCGAAGAAAGAGAGAGAGAGAGAGATGGGCCGGGAGAGAAAGAGAGATTGAGAGAAAGTTTAGGGGCGAAAACTGGACTTTTTCATGATTTTGAAATTCACACACAAATCTAACAAAAGACATGCAAATCAAATATGATGCACTTGCACTTGTTGCTCCAAAATTATTTAAATGATGTTTAAATATTTTTGGGCTCAAATTAATTTAAAAAATTTAATTAAGTCTTTAGAAAATTAAATTAAACCAAGTTGCTATGATTTATTTGTGATGGAATTTTAGGGTGTTACAAGTGTGCCATTAGGATTTCTAATGCCTACTATGACACAGGGTTGAATCCCACTCGGAATAGGATTCCTACTTGCATGTGAAAAGGGCCTTTGATGGGACTATATAAACAATGGGATTGAGGCTTTAAGGCTTAGGCAACCAATCTGTTGGCGGTCGTTGCAACACAATTTCGACCACCAATTTTCGGCAATAAATGAGGTCATATGCATAATTTCATACACTTAGGTTTACATTCTAATGAAGTTCCACGAGTTTTGGTGAATACCTAATGTGCATGCACATAATTAACAAATATGGACTAACGGGGTAAAATGGCCAATTTGGCACAGTCCATGAAGTAAAACACAACCATGGAGGATCCATGCATGAATTCCACGTCCACAATGACTAAGTGATGACGACGAGGCAAGTCACATGGGTCGATGATCTCACTAATCCAGGGCAAACAAGCACAACCCCGGCCAAGTGCAGGCGATCTAGGACGTCCAAATGCAGAGGCGATGCATCGGAGGGCGACCGAGCCCCGGGGCCAGTTCGGTGAACTCATCCAGCTCGGTCGAACCAATCCACATGGAACCTACCAAGGGAACCGCCATCTAGAGCTAATCCAGACCGTGGGAGCAAAGGTGGTGCCAGATGACAGTTTGGCCGAAGCACCAGGCTTCGGGCGAACTGCCTTGGTTCGGCCGAACCGTGCGGGCACCGGCTTGAGGTGCCTTCTTAACTACTCAAGATCCACTGCCTTCAGTCCACTATAAATAGAGTTGCCCAGGCTCATTTGAAGAACACACCAAGCCAAGGAGCTCCATTTGCCACTTTCTTTAGTAGAGTTAGGATAGTTTAGTTTGGGAGTTAGAGTCAAATCGAGCTTAGCCTCAGAGGTTCCAGAGTTGTCTTCGAAAGCTCTTGTATCTGTTACTCTTTCTTTTGTAAAACTTCCAGTTATCAATATATCATCTTTATCATTATCTTCGAGTCATTTATCTCTTGTCTCTACTTTATTCTAGTTGCAAGTATTTCATGTCTAGACTATAGTTAGTTGTGATCTTTGTTCTTTTAGTTCTTGTTTATGTCTTTGTCTTAGACGGTCTCTTCACTTTTGCTCAATACTTGCTGTGAATTGTCACTGGGTATTGATAGGGCGATTTGCTCTTTCTAAGGGAGTAAGTAGAACATGACAAGTGTAGGCGGGGTGCCTAGACTTGAAGGTGAGCTTAGAGTGCACCTGATTCAACGTGCGTGTGGTAGCTGCTAGGTGGTGACAACCCTATCGGCCTTTGAAATCCACCACGTTAGTCTTCGCATTGTAGGACCATTCCATGGAGGTTGGCAGTTCCCCTTCCCATCCCTTTCTGTGAACTTGTTGGCGCCCTGTCCCGACGCTGAGACAATAGAATTAGACTTGATCTTTAAGCACTACTTCTTAGTTGTTGTATCTCTTTACCCGAGTGACCAGATAAAGTACATAAGATTCCTTTCTTGTCTCGTTGTTCTCCCAACTAGCTAGGCCTTTCTCTTTTCTTATCTAAGTTAACCTTCATATGTGTGTCATGGTCTTTCATCCTTATCATTATCGTTATCCCCCGTCTTGACAGTAGTATATCCTGCTATGATATCCTCGAATATTTGTTTACCAGTACTCTTGCCATAAGGTTCCCTATGGAAAATATAAATTACGATACCTTGGATTACTCCCCGGTGAGATATTATATCGGTAATTTTTTGTGCTAGCAGAATATTGATATATTTTATTGAGCCATAAGAAAAAACAACCAAATACTCCTAACCATTACCGTGACCACAAATCCTGATAGTAGGCCGTAAGGAGTGTCAACAAAATCCAAGAGCCAACATAATGGTTCCAACCAAGGCTTGTAAGGGGAAATTAGGAGCACTCAAGAGGAATATGCTAGATTGTTCCACAACACTAGATTCTTGTATAGGGTAAGAATCTGGAGGTCCTAATGGTTCAAGTGGTGTTATGAGGGAACAACAATCACTTGTACTGTTTCGGAGTTGTGCTTAAAGAATTTTCGGTCGGCTTCACTAAAATCTTGTTCTCTTATGGTGGTTGCTTCAACACCATCATCTATGGTTTTCTACAAGATTTATCTACATCATTGTTGGTATGGTGCAAGCTCATTTCATACTTGCAATATCCTTTCTAAATTCGAGGGCTGATGCGCATAATGATAGGGATCAAATTCTAACACAAGGTTTGTTCAAGAAGGCTTGTGGGCTCTCCATTTCGTGTGATACAACGGTTGGTTATGTTGTATTTGTCCCCACATTTTGTTTACCATTATCTAATGTTGCTAGGTATTTCCTAATATGTGCACGCCACTGTAACACGGGGTGAGTAGGAACTAACTCATGTATGTTTTCGACAAACACATGGGAAACATCGAAAGTTCATGACTGTTTGGAGATCATCAATGGAATAGAGTTCTCCGTATATTTCTTGGTGTCTGTATGCCCTTCTAACACTAGTGGTCTTCCACCTTTTCTGTTTGTTTTCCTTCCACTATTAAGTCCAACCCCACCATATAATTCAAGGCTTCACAACTATGTTGAGTTCCTACTGACCGTACAACATAAGTTCGCCAACAAGCACATGGGCCAAGAACGAGCCGAAACTGGAAGACTATGGGCTGGGGTATTACATTCTCCCCTCGTTCAGGGCTGACGCCCTTGGCAGCTTACCACTTTCATGGCAGACAAATATACAGGATCTCCCATTGGTGCCACGACCATGCCATGTCCACTCCACGGGCCGAGATGCGTGCGCACATGCAGCAAGGGTACTGGCTTTGTATACCATCTGTCACACCCCACGTCCAAAATCGGCTTACGGCCCGACCCTTCCGAGGGGCAAGCCCGCATACGCATAGCACCTCTCTTACACTTTCGTCCTTGATTCGTGCAAAAGGGTAAACCCGGAGGTGCTACGTTTGGAACGACAAGGATTATAAACTGGCCTGAACTTATTTGGACTACCAAGGTGGGACCAATTCCACCAGAACAGGACACATATGCCAAGAACGGGCCGAAACCAGAAGACTATGGGCCGGGGTATTACAAGGAGACTTTTGGGTTATCCATTCTGTGTAGTGTAATGGTTGCTTCTATTGTATTTGTCTCAACATCTTGTTGGTCGTCCTCTTTTTTTGACATTACCTAATGTTGCTAGGTAATGCCTAATATGTGTGTACGCCTTTGTAACACCCGATGAGTAGGAATTGACACCTTTGTGTTTTTGACAAACACATGGGAAACACTGGAATATGAAGACTGTTAGGAATTTCTCTAGCGAATAGGTTTCTGTGTATGTTTCTTGATGTCTGCATGTGGTTTTTCCACCCGGTGTGTTTGTTTTCCTTCCACTAATGATGCCAGTTGCACCATCTTATGCAAGGCTCAGCACGAGTTCCTTCTGAATATGCAACTTCGAGTTCGCCAACAAGCTCTTGTAAGTCTTGCTATATTTTTCATTGTATAAACACTTGCGAGTTGTGCCATTTTGTCATTGTATATGGTCTCGGTCAACATATTACTTTAAAAGTTATTCAAAAAATGACAAATTGTCATAGTCAAGTAATCACAAATTGCTATATTTTAGTGATGGTGTGGGTAAGGAATCATTTGGAAGGTCAAATGTTGCAGTCAGGCCCACTCAGAATGTGGAAGCACGTAGGGTATGCTTCTCCAATGCAAAGAGGCTGGCCGGCTGCAAGGCATATTCAAGAAGGCTAGTTCGCTCTCCATTCTGTGTGGTGTAATCATCGGTTTTGTTATATTCCCAACATCTTGTAGGTGCTTAGACTTTTGACATTATCTAATTTCATTAGGTAATGCCCAAAACCCGAGGACACCATTGTAGCACATGGCGAGTAGAAACTGACTCCCGTGTGTTTTGGTAAGTGCTCCACTCTAATCTCATTTGAACACTTTTTCAGCTGTGATACATGGAACACATCATGAACTCCTGATAATCGAGCCGGTAATTCCAACCTATATGCCACTTCTCCTTTTCTTTCCAATATTTTAAAAGGTCCGATAAAACGAGGTGATAACTTCCCTCTAACATTAAATCTTCGCAATCCTCTGATAGGTGATACTCTGAGATAAGCATATTCTCCTTCCTCAAATACCACTTCTCTTCTCTTAGGGTCAGCGTAACTCTTTTGGCTTGACTGTGCGGTTTTAAGATTCTCCCGAATTATCTCGACTTGCCTTTCCGCTTCCTTTATAATTTCTGGTCCGAAGAGTTGACTTTCACCAGTTTGATTCCAGTACAAGGGTGTTCTGCATTTTCTACCGTACAAGGCTTCAAACGGTGCCATCTTGAGACTAGATTGATAACTGTTGTTGTAAGCGAACTCCGCATATGGTAAACTTTTGTCCCAACTACCTCCATGCTTTAAAGCACAAGCCCTTAACATATCTTCCAATATCTGATTTGTCCTTTCAGTTTGACCATCAGTCTGTGGGTGGTATGCTGAGCTGAAATTCAATTTCGTATCCATTGACTCATGTAGCTTCTTCCAAAAACATGATGTAAACTGGGTGCCTCGATCTGACACTATCTTTTTAGGAACTCAATGCAAACACACAATTCGTGACATGTACAACTCTACTAGCCTGGCTCCTGAGTAAGTGGTTTTAACAGGTATAAAATGAGCAACTTTGGTTAACCTGTCCACGATAACCTATATGGAATCATAACCATCGCGTGTACGAGGTAAACCCACAATGAAATCCATACCAATTTCTTCCCATTTCCACTCAGGTACTTTCAGTGGTTGCAGCAAACCGGCTGGTCTCTGATGTTCTGCTTTTACCCTTTGACATATGTCACACAGGGCGACATGAGCTGCGACATCTCTTTTCATTCCGTACCACCAATATTTCTGTTTTAGATCTTGGTACATCTTGGTACTACCAGGGTGAATAGAGTATGCCGAATCATGAGCTTCTTTCAGTATAGTCTCACGTAGGCGATCGTTTTCTGGCACACATATCCTGTTTCTGAACCATATGGTTCCCTGATCATCTTTCTTAAAATCGGGAACTTTTCCTGAATCAATCAGCTTTTCGTATTCCTTGATCTTTTCATCTGTCAACTGCCCGTTTCTGATTTCCTGTTCAAGTGTTGATTCGACCTCCAAGGTCATAGATTCACTCTGGGCTACGATTCCTAAGTTGAGCCGTGCCATTTCCCAACATAGCTCCTGCGGTTTCAACTGAGCTATAAGCATGTTTGCCTGACTTTTCCGACTCAAAGCATCTGCCACAACATTAGCTTTACCGGGGTGATACTGAATATCCAAGTCATAGTCCTTGATTAATTCCAGCAATCTGCATTGTCTAAGATTGATATCCTTCTGAGTGAAGATATACTTCAAGCTCTTATGGTCGGTAAAGATCCGACACTTGTTACCAATCATGTAATGTCTCCAGATTTTCAGCGCGTGTACAACGGTGGCCAATTCTAGATCATGTGTTGGATAATTTTGTTCATGTTTCCTCAGTTGTCTGGAAGCATAAGCCACTACTTTTCCTTCTTGCATTAAAACACAACCAAGGCCTTGACGTGAGGCATCACAATATACATCGAACCCTTTGTGTATGTCTGGCATTATCAGCACAGGGGCAGTAGTCAACCTTTTCTTTAATTCTTCGAAACTAGCTTGGCATTTATCATTCCATTTGAATTCTTTTCCCTTCTCTAGTAAGGTTGTAAGCGGTTTCACGATCTTCGAGAAGCCTTCAATAAATCTGCGGTAGTAACCTGCCAATCCGAGAAAACTCCTGATCTCAGACACATTCTTCGGAGGGTTCCAGTTTAACACATCCTGAACTTTACTCGGATCCACTGCTATTCCTCCGTCAGTGATAACATGACCAAGAAATGAAACTTCCTTTAACCAAAAGTCACACTTGCTGAACTTAGCATACAACTGATGTTCTCGAAGTCTCTGCAATACAAGTCTTAAATGCTCCTCGTGTTCTTCCTCATTCTGAGAGAATATCAAAATGTCGTCAATGAACACTACGACAAACTTGTCCAAATAATCCATGAACACCTTGTTCATCAGATACATGAAGTATGCCGGGGCATTCGTCAATCCAAATGACATGACAGTAAATTCATACAACCCATATCGGGACGTGAAAGCTGTCTTGGGAATGTCTTCCGGACGAATTCTCAATTGATGATATCCCGATCGCAGATCTATCTTGGAAAACACTTTTGCACCTCTCATCTGATCAAACAGATCCTCGATCCTAGGCAAGGGATATTTGTTTTTGATGGTGACCTCATTAAGAGATCGATAGTCTACACACATCCTTCTAGAGCCATCTTTCTTGTCTACGAAGAGAGTGGGGGCTCCCCATGGTGATGAACTAGGACGGATGAATCCTTTACTTAACAATTCTTCTATTTGTTTCTTAAGTTCTGCCAAGTCTTTGACATCCATTCTATATGGCCTCTTAGATATAGGAGCAGTACCAGGTAAAAGTTCAATGCTGAATTCAATATCTCGGTCAGGTGGCATACCTGGTAAATCATCTGGAAATACATCCAGATATTCGTTCACTATTTTGATATCTTCCAGAGTCTTGCCTTCCATAGAATTTACTGTTCCGCCTTCTGTCGATGAGGGAATTGTCACATACTCAATTCTGTCTCCATTAGGGCTGGTTAAGAGTACTGACTTCTTTCGGCACTGAATAGATCCATCCCACTGGTGTAACCAATCCATTCCCAGAATTATATCTATTCCCCAAGATTTTAGAACTACCAGATCAGCTGGGAAATCTACTCCCATGATGTTAAGGGTCACTTGTGGGCATAATAAAGTGGCTTGCATTTCTCCGCCGGGAGTACTAACTAATAATTGCTTTTTCATAGCCCTCATGTTCATGCCATGTTTTGCCACAAATTGTTCAGTAATAAATGAATGTGTTGCTCCAGAATCGAATAAAATTGTTGCAGGTATGGAATTGACAAGGAACATACCAAGTACAACTCCTGGAGCTTCTTGTGCTTGTTCGGCGGTCACATGGTTCACCCTTCCACGAACGAAGTTCCGCTGAGCTCTGTTGCCCTGTGCACTTGAGCTTCCTGGACGAACTTGTGACGATGATTTCTCAGTTCTCTGTTCATTGCCTCTCTGTGGAGTATCCATTCCACGCTGGGGACAGCTGTTAGCATAGTGTCCCAATTCTCCACATTTGAAGCATCCATTTGGCTGTACTGGAGCATTGTTTCTCACAGGAGCGCATGTGGCATTGTTTGGGCGGGGAGTGGCGGAGTTGTTGTTCATCCGATTCTGCTGAGGATTCGGAGTACGGGGTGATTGCTGATTGAAGCGCTGTGGCTGCTGAAATGAACGTTGCAACTGCATGTTCTGTGGATAACTTCTATTCTGCCCACCAGGGCGGAAGTAGGAACTCTGAGGGGAATTGTAGCGGGGGCGAATGTTACTACTAGACTGTCCCTGGAACTTCCGTTTGTGTTCACCAATTTCCTTGCGCTTGCTTTCCAGGCCAATAGCTTTATTCAGAAGGGTCTGGAAATCTGGGAAGATGTGACTCTGCAACTGATAATTGAGCGGCCCTATAAGACCATCCAGAAATCGTTCCTGTCTCTTGGCATCTGTGTTGACCTCCTTAGGTGCATAGCGAGACAACTGGGTGAATTTGTCCAGGTACTCGCTGACTGACATGTTGCCTTGCTTTAGTGCGAGGAACTCCTTCTGCTTTAACTTCATAACTCCAGAGGGAATGTGGTAAGCTCTGAAGCTATTCCTGAACTCTTGCCAGGTGATGTTCTGTGGTGCGGCATGTGCAGCAGTGTATGCGTCCCACCAGTCAGCCGCTGGCCCTTCAAGTCTGCCTGCAGCATATAGCACCATCTCACGATCGGTGCACTATGTCATTTCCAGTTTTCTGGTGACAACCTTTAGCCAGTCATCAGCATCCAATGGATCTGATGAGTGAGAGTAAGTGGGCGGACGGTGGCTCATGAATTCCTTATGCTTGTCCCTGGGCGGTGGTGGTGCTGGTGCTGGTTGCGGTGGCTGGTTTTGCTGGGCTTGTAAGTTTTGCACTGTTGCAGCGAGAGTCTGCAGCAGTTGAGTCTGAGCAGCCAGAAACTGTTGCATAGCCGGATCCATTGGTGGGTTTGGTGGGGGAGGTGGTGCTTGATTCCTCTGACTTGCAATATGAGCGCGTATCACTGGTGGAATATCTTGTCCTCCTCCTGACCTGGTGTTTACCATCTGAGTGTTAGGGAAAAGTATCTCAGATAAGAACTGAACAGATAAAAACGAGTAAAGTAAAAGCATAAGGGGGCTAAGATTAATTAATTAAACTAATTATTTTATTAACGCAGTTGTGGCCATCACTCCACAAAAGCATCCATCCATTACAAAGATCCAACTCAAGCATGTTTTCAACCATCTACCACTATTACATCGCATCGTCCTCGCAGGAACGGAATTATTAACAAAAGAAAAAGGGTAGACATCTAAAAACTCCTAGCCAAGACTAGTGGTAGCTCCTGGGGTGCCGTAGCGAAGCTTCTTGCGCGGAGGGGAAGACGTGGTGCAGTGCTGTACCATCTCCTCAGGAGGTGCCTGTCCTGCAAGCTGAGCCTCGAGCTGCGCGATCTTGGCCTGAGCGTCCTGGAGCTTCCCGTGCAGTCCCTCGATCTCGGAGGTGGCTCCCTCCAAGTCGGTGTTGAGTGCAGCAGTGACCCGAGCAAGAACGTCCACTCGGTCGTCTCCTGTCTGAGAAGCGGGTACCACCGTGTCCTCAGTGCCAACCGGTCGGCTGGGTACATGGCGGAAGTCGGAGTAGTACAGCTGGTCGTGGAAACGGTAGCTGTAGGAGTAGAGTGCTCTCCTGGCGGCGTCGTTGATGGCGGCGTCCTCGGTGGAGAAGGGAACACAGCTGTAGTGCGTCGAACGGATCCTCCATCCGGAAGCCTCTGGCTGAGGTACCCGAATGTGTACCTAAGCTGTGTAGTAGTCCTCCAGGCCGGGCTCCTCGAAGTGCTCGACCACGTACTGAGGCTTTAGAGTGAACTCTAAAAACCCCAGTAGCTCCTCCAGCAGTCTGCAGAACTGCCCGGTACCACCCAGCGAAGCGTGAAGGTGGTACTCCGGACCACGCTGGCGGGGCTCCTCCGGATCCTCCTCGTCGTTGTTGTTGTCGTTCTCCTGGTCGTCGACCTCCATGTCGGGGTCATCCCCGTCACTGGGCTCCTCCTCGTCGCTGTCGTCCCCAGAGTCGTCTGGGTCACCTCCAGCAGCGTCCGGTGCAGCGTCGCCGGCAGCAGGAGCAGCTGGTGGAATCACCATGTCTCCGTCGGCGTCCACCTCGAGCACAGTGCCGTCGAAGAGCTGAGGTGGCTCCTCCTCCTGTGCCTCTGCCTGTGCCTCAGGCAGTACCTGAACCGGGACCTCCTCAGCGGGTGCCTCCACGGGGTGCTGGGGAACTGACGGTCCAGCAGGGCGTGAACCTCCGGTGACAGCACGAGCGGTCTGAAACTCACGAACCATCTGGCAAGGAAAAGAAAACTGACTCAGTATAGAATAAATCAAAATGATGAGATCTTTTTAACAAAAAGAAATAATATAAATTAGATTTTTATGCGAAAATAGGGGATTTTTGAAAGATGACATGGCTCTCTAGATGTTGAGTCCTTAATTTTCGACCATTTCTACTTAAGGCTGTGTCCTACAGTCAACACTGCTCTGATACCACTCCTGTCACACCCGATTTTCGAAGGAAAACCAAGTGCATTTCATATGTGCGCCAGGATCATGTTTACACACATATGATAGACAAAAGAGTGTAATATCGAAACACAGTGTACTAAATTACAAGAGATTTATTATAATATTCATATTACACTCTCGGGAGACACGAAGGTCTTTATCGAAAACAAGCGATAGCTAAACGAAGCGTCTTCAGCTTCCATCTTCCACAGGCATCTTGACTGGGGGAAACGCAAGCCTCAGAACTCATCGTATTCGCTGTAGTACTCTTCTCCATTTCCTTCTTCTGATTCAGCAATGGCAAGTGTGAGTACACCTAACTAGGTACTCAACAAGCGGGGTGAAAATGCAAGGCCACAAGGATAGGCTAAGGTTCACAGCAGTGAGCTTTTTGGAGTTGATCAAGTTTTATTAGCAATTTCCTATTTACTAGATGTAAGTTTATACCATCCCACTTAAGCATTTAAAAGAACATCATTTTCCAAAACCCACGAGTAAAACCACGATTTATATTCCATCTTTAAGTTTAATTATCATGTGAGGGTCCAAGCCGCTCTTGACCGTGAGCACGGCTGATATATCAGTTTTACACTCTGCAAAGGTTGTACACTTTCACCATAGCTCGTGTTCCCCATGTTGCCTGGGTTTGCAAGGCCCTTAAACACTTCCAAGGTGAGTGGCTAGGGGTCCACTTCAAAGCCTTTACAAAGATATGCAAAAGTCCAACAACCCGCAAGAGTTACAGCTAGGGCGGACCACAACCCTCCCTAATGGTCAACACCTTAGCAAAGGCTGCTACCCCAAAAGGACCGGGCTGTACCCCTGCAACCCCAGACCCCCTCTGCTCCTTTCGGATACGGCCATCAGTACAATTACACACCTAATTAATTGGCTAAGGTCAGAGCCCATTTTGACACCATGGTTGCACTGTTTTCTTGGGTGGTTCTCCATGTTCCGATTAAATAATCGTTCTCTTGCATTAACCAACATTTATTATCGAAGTTGTCATGATCAAATAATTTTATCCAGGTCCAATTTAACCATTCCCAAGTAATTGCAACACTAAGCATGAACTAACCCAAAAATATTATTTAAAACAGGGGTTGGTACAAGGGAGCATGGTAAAAGACTAGATAAATCCTTAAAAAGGTATTCCCATCATATTAATGCAATAATAGTAAATTTTAGTTTGACATGCAGTTATATAGGATAAAAAGAATATGCGGGGAGGGCCACTTGCCTTGGTCTACAAAAAGATCCTCTTCTTCTTCGTAGAGTGGTTCTGAATCCGCGTCGACGGGCGACTCGGTTGCAACTGGCACGAGGTCTACGATCAACACAATAAAACAATAAGAAAACAGTACATCAAACATTCTTAACAGACTAAAACAAGCATCTAAAACTAATAAGCTCGAAAAGACGAACGCTTGGACACCAAGAACGCTAAAAACGGAGCTAGGACGGAAAAGATATGGCCAAAACAAGTTTTAGGGACTTGCTGGCAAAGAAATTAAGTTTACAGGGGCTAAACTGAAGAAAACCAGGGGCTAAAACATAAATACGCATTAAACCCGAGGGCTAACACGCAAAAGAACAGGGGCTGGGCTTCGGGATATAAAAACAGAGAAGCTTGGGGTGTTTTCTGTAAAATTCAGGACCTAAATCTAATTATTTTTGAACTAAACAGGACGGCGGGTTAAATACATAAAAAGGCAGGGTCTCTTTTGCAAAATGGCCTCGGTTGACCGTTATTTGGCCTGGTTGACTTCGGTCTGATTGAACGTGGGCCGTTGGATGTGAATCGGACGGCAGACAGGAGATGGGGCAGGTCGGGCGGCGGCGTGACGCCGGCGCACGGCGGCGCTGAGCAGAGAGCTCGCCGGCGAAGCTCGAAATCGAGCTACGAGGCTCGGTTTCAGGCGCGGATAGGTGCTACAGCTTCGGAATGGGATGGCGAACAAGGCTAGGGGGTTCAAGTCGGGGGTCGCGTGGCGAGGGCGGCGATTCGTCGTCGGACAGAGGCGGGCGGCGGTGAACTCGCCGGAGTTCACCCGAACTCGAGCTCGGGGTCGTGGATTTGAGCGCGGATAGGTTCTATGCGCGTGTGGTGAGCCGGCGAACACGATCAGGGGGCTCTCGACAAGGATTGCGCACCAAGGGTGGCAGGCGATGGTGAGCAGGGACGCGACGCGGCGACGCCGAGGCGGCGCATCGCCGGAGCGAGTTCAGGTGCTCGCAGGGGTGCTCGGGAGGCTACGATTGGGGTTTCTAAAGCTACGGAGCAACTAACCGAAGCAAAACAGAGGCCCTAGGCGAAGCTAGGCGCGCGAGTGGCGGCGGCCGACGAGCGTCCGCGGCGGTTCACTCCGGCGAAGGCGGCCGGGCCTAGAGCTAAAAAAAACAGGGAAAGGAGAGGGGTTGGGGAGCTTCGTTACCACGATGCGAAGGTCCTCGAGTGGAAGAAGAGGGCGGAGCGGTCCTGGAGCGGCGGTCCGACGAGGTGGCGGCGCTCGGCGATGGCGGCGGCGGAAATTGGAGTTGCTCCAAGGGAATTGGGTGGCTCGAGGGATCGAAGGGGTTCCTTGGGGGCTCGGTAGGTGCTTAAATAAGGCGGAGAGGGGAGTGGGAAGGCCGGCATGGCGGGGGTAAGGGAGGCCGACCATTAAT
The DNA here is from genome assembly GCA_033239725.1 of Echinochloa phyllopogon. NCBI lineage: Eukaryota > Viridiplantae > Streptophyta > Magnoliopsida > Poales > Poaceae > Echinochloa > Echinochloa phyllopogon. Next base: position 10,598,978 of record BTCW01000015.1, on the reverse strand, counting down.
GGCGTGCGGAAGTGGAGAGGCTCGGTGGTGCGGCCGTTTCGGCAGAATGGTGAGTGGGTTGGAGTGGTGCAGCTGTTGCTCGGGCTCGGTGGACGGGGAGAGGAAGAGGCGCGGGAGAGGGAGCGGCGCGGGGCAGGCCGAGCGGCGCGGGGCAGGCCGAGCGGCGCGGGCGGCGGAGAGACAGGGGAGGGGCGTCGGGAGGAAGGGGAAGAGGGAAGGGGCTGACGGCCGGGGCCCGCCTGCCAGTGGCGCGAGGGAGGGAGGAGGCGCTCGGGCCGCTGCTGGGCCGAAAGTGGCGAGCAGGCCGGCGGAGCGGGGGAAAAAGAGAGGGGAGAAAGAGCTGGGCCGCGAAGAGCTGTCGGGCCGAAGAAAGAGAGAGAGAGAGAGATGGGCCGGGAGAGAAAGAGAGATTGAGAGAAAGTTTAGGGGCGAAAACTGGACTTTTTCATGATTTTGAAATTCACACACAAATCTAACAAAAGACATGCAAATCAAATATGATGCACTTGCACTTGTTGCTCCAAAATTATTTAAATGATGTTTAAATATTTTTGGGCTCAAATTAATTTAAAAAATTTAATTAAGTCTTTAGAAAATTAAATTAAACCAAGTTGCTATGATTTATTTGTGATGGAATTTTAGGGAGTTACAGGTGTGCCATTAGGATTTCTAATGCCTACTACGACACAGGGTTGAATCCCACTCGGAATAGGATTCCTACTTGCATGTGAAAAGGGCCTTTGATGGGACTATATAAACAATGGGATTGAGGCTTTAAGGATTAGGCAACCAATCTGTTGGCGGTCGTTGCAACACAATTTCGACCACCAATTTTCGGCAATAAATGAGGTCATATGCATAATTTCATACACTTAGGTTTACATTCTAATGAAGTTCCACGAGTTTTGGTGAATACCTAATGTGCATGCACATAATTAACAAATATGGACTAACGGGGTAAAATGGCCAATTTGGCACAGTCCATGAAGTAAAACACAACCATGGAGGATCCATGCATGAATTCCACGTCCACAATGACTAAGTGATGACGACGAGGCAAGTCACATGGGTCGATGATCTCACTAATCCAGGGCAAACAAGCACAACCCCGGCCAAGTGCAGGCGATCTAGGACGTCCAAATGCAGAGGCGATGCATCGGAGGGCGACCGAGCCCCGGGGCCAGTTCGGTGAACTCATCCAGCTCGGTCGAACCAATCCACATGGAACCTACCAAGGGAACCGCCATCTAGAGCAAATCCAGACCGTGGGAGCAAAGGTGGTGCCAGATGACAGTTTGGCCGAAGCACCAGGCTTCGGGCGAACTGCCTTGGTTCGGCCGAACCGTGCGGGCACCGGCTTGAGGTGCCTTCTTCCCTACTCAAGATCCACTGCCTTCAGTCCACTATAAATAGAGTTGCCCAGGCTCATTTGAAGAACACACCAAGCCAAGGAGCTCCATTTGCCACTTTCTTTAGTAGAGTTAGGATAGTTTAGTTTGGGAGTTAGAGTCAAATCGAGCTTAGCCTCAGAGGTTCCAGAGTTGTCTTCGAAAGCTCTTGTATCTGTTACTCTTTCTTTTGTAAAACTTCCAGTTATCAATATATCATCTTTATCATTATCTTCGAGTCATTTATCTCTTGTCTCTACTTTATTCTAGTTGCAAGTATTTCATGTCTAGAATATAGTTAGTTGTGATCTTTGTTCTTTTAGTTCTTGTTTATGTCTTTGTCTTAGATGGTCTCTTCACTTTTGCTCAATACTTGCTGTGAATTGTCACTGGGTATTGATAGGGTGATTTGCTCTTTCTAAGGGAGTAAGTAGAACATGACTAGTGTAGGCGGGGTTCCTAGACTTGAAGGTGAGCTTAGAGTGCACCTGATTCAACGTGCGTGTGGTAGCTGCTAGGTGGTGACAACCCTATCGGCCTTTGAAATCCACCACGTTAGTCTTCGCATTGTAGGACCATTCCATGGAGGTTGGCAGTTCCCCTTCCCATCCCTTTCTGTGAACTTGTTGGCGCCCTGTCACGACGCTGAGACAATAGAATTAGACTTGATCTTTAAGCACTACTTCTTAGTTGTTGTATCTCTTTACCCGAGTGACCAGATAAAGTACATAAGATTCCTTTCTTGTCTCGTTGTTCTCCCAACTAGCTAGGCCTTTCTCTTTTCTTATCTAAGTTAACCTTCATATGTGTGTCATGGTCTTTCATCCTTATCATTATCGTTATCCCCCGTCTTGACAGTAGTATATCCTGCTATGATATCCTCGAATATTTGTTTACCAGTACTCTTGCCATAAGGTTCCCTATGGAAAATATAAATTACGATACCTTGGATTACTCCCCGGTGAGATATTATATCGGTAATTTTTTGTGCTAGCAGAATATTGATATATTTTATTGAGCCATAAGAAAAAACAACCAAATACTCCTAACCATTACCGGGACCACAAATCCTGATAGTAGGCCGTAAGGAGTGTCAACAAAATCCAAGAGCCAACATAATGGTTCCAACCAAGGCTTGTAAGGGGAAATTAGGAGCACTCAAGAGGAATATGCTAGATTGTTCCACAACACTAGATTCTTGTATAGGGTAAGAATCTGGAGGTCCTAATGGTTCAAGTGGTGTTATGAGGGAACAACAATCACTTGTACTGTTTCGGAGTTGTGCTTAAAGAATTTTCGGTCGGCTTCAGTAAAATCTTGTTCTCTTATGGTGGTTGCTTCAACACCATCATCTATGGTTTTCTACAAGATTTATCTACATCATTGTTGGTATGGTGCAAGCTCATTTCATACTTGCAATATCCTTTCTAAATTCGAGGGCTGATGCGCATAATGATAGGGATCAAATTCTAACACAAGGTTTGTTCAAGAAGGCTTGTGGGCTCTCCATTCCGTGTGATACAACGGTTGGTTATGTTGTATTTGTCCCCACATTTTGTTTACCATTATCTAATGTTGCTAGGTATTTCCTAATATGTGTGCACGCCACTGTAACACGGGGTGAGTAGGAACTAACTCATGTATGTTTTCGACAAACACATGGGAAACATCGAAAGTTCATGACTGTTTGGAGATCATCAATCGAATAGAGTTCTCCGTATATTTCTTCGTGTCTGTATGCCCTTCTAACACTAGTGGTCTTCCACCTTTTCTGTTTGTTTTCCTTCCACTATTAAGTCCAACCCCACCATATAATTCAAGGCTTCACAACTATGTTGAGTTCCTACTGACTGTACAACATAAGTTCGCCAACAAGCACATGGGCCAAGAACGAGCCGAAACTGGAAGACTATGGGCTGGGGTATTACATTCTCCCCTCGTTCAGGGCTGACGCCCTTGGCAGCTTACCACTTTCATGGCAGACAAATATACAGGATCTCCCATTGGTGCCACGACCATGCCATGTCCACTCCACGGGCCGAGATGCGTGCGCACATGCAGCAAGGGTACTGGCTTTGTATACCATCTGTCACACCCCACGTCCAAAATCGGCTTACGGCCCGACCCTTCCGAGGGGCAAGCCCGCATACGCATAGCACCTCTCTTACACTTTCCTCCTTGATTCGTGCAAAAGGGTAAACCCGGAGGTGCTACGTTTGGAACGACAAGGATTATAAACTGGCCTGAACTTATTTGGACTACCAAGGTGGGACCAATTCCACCAGAACAGGACACATATGCCAAGAACGGGCCGAAACCAGAAGACTATGGGCCGGGGTATTACAAGGAGACTTTTGGGTTATCCATTCTGTGTAGTGTAATGGTTGCTTCTATTGTATTTGTCTCAACATCTTGTTGGTCGTCCTCTTTTTTTGACATTACCTAATGTTGCTAGGTAATGCCTAATATGTGTGTACGCCTTTGTAACACCCGATGAGTAGGAATTGACACCTTTGTGTTTTTGACAAACACATGGGAAACACTGGAATATGACGACTGTTAGGAATTTCTCTAGCGAATAGGTTTCTGTGTATGTTTCTTGATGTCTGCATGTGGTTTTTCCACCCGGTGTGTTTGTTTTCCTTCCACTAATGATGCCAGTTGCACCATCTTATGCAAGGCTCAACACGAGTTCCTTCTGAATATGCAACTTCGAGTTCGCCAACAAGCTCTTGTAAGTCTTGCTATATTTTTCATTGTATAAACACTTGCGAGTTGTGCCATTTTGTCATTGTATATGGTCTCTGTCAACATATTACTTTAAAAGTTATTCAAAAAATGACAAATTGTCATAGTCAAGTAATCACAAATTGCTATATTTTAGTGATGGTGTGGGTAAGGAATCATTTGGAAGGTCAAATGTTGCAGTCAGGCCCACTCAGAATGTGGAAGCACGTAGGGTATGCTTCTCCAATGCAAATTAAGAGGCTGGCCGGCTGCAAGGCATATTCAAGAAGGCTAGTTCGCTCTCCATTCTGTGTGGTGTAATCATCGGTTTTGTTATATTCCCAACATCTTGTAGGTGCTTAGACTTTTGACATTATCTAATTTCATTAGGTAATGCCCAAAACCCGAGGACACCATTGTAGCACATGGCGAGTAGAAACTGACTCCCGTGTGTTTTGGACATACACATGTGAAATATTGGAATTTCATGACTGTTAGGAATTTATCTAACGAATAGAGTTCCTCATATTATTTTTGATGTTTGGATATGCTTCTAGCACTAATGGTGTTTCCACCCGATCTATTTGTTTCCCGTCCACTAAGGACACGGTACCACCATCTGATGCAAGGCCGCTCCACAGCTACAAAGAGTTCCTTCTGACCGTACAGCGCGAGTTCACCCAACAAGCCCGACAAGTACCGGCCAGGAGTTCAAGGCCATCTTGCTTGACGACTACTACTATGGTAGGTCTGTGACAAATTCTTTCTAGCTTGCATTTTGCTACTAGATAAACCACGAGAGATTGATCCATGCAGAAGCTAGTATCAATAGTCAGGACTTCAAGTGCTGGTTTGTTGTCTCTGGCACTACTGTGGGGAATTTGTTAATTGTCATACTGTACCATCGTCAAGTGTTTCTGGCACTTTAGTTAAGAAAAGTATTTCTGGCACTATAGGAGTAACATAAGAGTATATTCCATAATTGTTATAAGCCCATTACTACTTCTTCCAAGTGCGAAAAACTCATCCATGTGTTAAGAAACACATGCGGAACTGTCAAAACACAATCGGAATTATTTGCAATAGAGACACATTACTTATAGTTGGGAAATTCCAATGTTTCCAGATCCAATCTTTCATCAAAAACATGGAGAAATTAAAGTGATCTAGTTGGATATTCCAGAGGTGCCAGCAGCAAGATTCTCGACTACTTTCCAATAATTTCGTTCACTCTGGATTTCATTTACTCTCATGAAAACTGTAGTACGACTGAAAACAAAGTCTATGATGCTATCACAATAAGAGGACCCTAATACGTATCGGTACATACATGCCAGCGCAAAGTGCACCGGAGCATTAAGTGCATTTGCACCGGTCACTTCACCCGATGAACAGTACACTGCACGAATGCTTCCTAAACGTACTGGTGTGTATCCGCACCGGTATGTTATTTTAAACTGATTAAAATAAATTCATATTTCAGCCGCTGTTGTATTGGACCAACAATGCAAGTTTCTGGTTTTATCGTGTTGGCATAATTTTCTACCGATTAGACCGTTGAACTCAACAATCCACACCTGAGGTTGAAGCACCAGTCAATATAGGGTTGTGAAATCGAGATTGGCCAAAAAGTAGAAGTGCTTGGTCTAAGCAATGGCCCATGTCACGTACTTATATATACTTACTCTCTGATCTTGTTCTCGTTCTCCCTAGTCTAGTCTCTGCTCGATCAACACACGCTTGTACTCTCTCAATCTTGCCAACAATGCAAGCAGCTAGTTCCTCCGCTACAATCAAGCTACTCCCCCTCAGCTCAAGATGGCGAATGCTGGAGGTGCTGCACCATGGCCGCTGGCCGAGATCCTAGAGCTGTACGTGCACTACCAGAATCCTTCACATCCGCCCGCCTCCTCCGCCTCGGCCATTTTTGGACCCGGTGCTGATGGGGCTTCAGCACCGGGTCCAACGGCAAGGAGCGGGGGCGGCGCGGAGGTGTGTCCGGGCGGACACATTAGCACCGGGTCGTGGCAAGACCCGGTGCTAATGTTCACCCTTTAGCACCGGGTGCAGCCACGACCCGGTGCTAAAGGCCTCGGGCACATTAGCACCGGGTCGTGGCTGCACCCGGTGCTAAAGGGTGAACATTAGCACCGGGTCTTGCCACGACCCGGTGCTAATGTGTTTGAATATAGGGGCTTCCCCTCCCCCGCCCGAGCCAGCTGAACACTTAGGCGCTGTGTTCATGCTGCTCGGCCGTGGGAGGGGAGGTGCTGCCCAAATTTTTTTCAAAATTTGTGAAGAATCTACTCATCTAAGCAGCACTACAAGGTACACTCTTTCATTCTCTAATGTTTTATTTAGCTTGTAATCCTTCTATGATTTAGAAATAGAGGGATTTGTGAATCAAAGTAAAGCTAGCTAGAGAGAGATTGTGTTCTTGGAGGAGAGAGAGGAGAGAGCTTGAGTTCATGGTGGAGAGAGTGTTCATGCATGTTGTGTTTTAAATGGAGAGAGAAGGCAAGCTAGTTAGTATTTTGTTTTGTATGACTTGTGAATAGTTGTAAGGCTTATAGTAATGTGGTTTTAGAAATTACTAGAAAATCAATATAAAATGCTAGAAAATCTTATAAATTACTAGAAAATCTTATAAATTACTAGAAAATCTTATAAATTACTAGAAAATCAATATAAAATGCTAGAAAATCTTATAAATTAATAGAAAATCTTATCAATTACTAGAAAATCAATATAAAATGCTAGAAAATCTTATAAATTAATAGAAAATCTTATAAATTACTAGAAAATCAATATAAAATGCTAGAAAATCTTATAAATTAATAGAAAATCTTATAAATCTTATAAATCTTATAAGGCTTATAGTAATGTTATATTTAATGAATATAGTAATGTAGTTTTAGAAATTTATTTATATAATGGAATATATATTATAATTTGTATTTATTTATATATTAAATTTTTTTATCTTTAAATTGTATTGTATATTTGTTATTGGTTAATAATGCAGATGAATAGACAATGGATGTACGGGGACCCCCACGCTCAGGCCTTCCGTGATGGCCTTAGGACGTTTCTCGATGCCGCCGAGGCTAACAGGACGCCGTCCGGTTTCATGTTCTGCCCATGCACCCATTGTAAAAATATACAATCGTACAAACAAAGAGGTTGTCTTCAAGTGCATTTGATGAGGCATGGTTTCATGAGGAATTATTCTGTTTGGACGAAGCACGGTGAAAGAGGAATTCTAATGGATGAAGATGAAGAAGACGAGGCCGATGACGACATTCCGTTATTGGCTCAATACTACGGTTCCTTTGCATATGCTGCAATGGGTGATGCCGATGAGGAAGATGTTGCTCGGGAAGGCGATGCTCAGGAAGATGTTGCTCAGGAAAATGAACCTACTGATGGGCTCGGGCAAATGTTGCGTGATGCCGAGAAAGACTGCGGCAATGATAAGGAACTGAAAAAGATACAGCGCATGTTGCAGGACCACAAGACTGACCTGTACCCAGATTGCAAAGAGGTGCTAAAGAAGTTGGGTAGCACACTTGAACTTCTGCAGTGGAAGGCAGCAAATGGTGTTACTGATAAGGGTTTCGAGGAGCTACTGAAACTCGTAAAGAAGATTCTTCCAGAGGGTAACACATTGCCATCGACAACGTATCAAGCAAAACGTGTTGTTTGCCCTCTCGGTTTGGAGGTGCAGAAGATACATGCGTGTCCTAATGACTGTATCCTCTATCGCGGACAGTACGAACACTTGGATCGTTGTCCCGTTTGCACCTGCGCGCGATACAAGATCAGGCGGGACGACCCTGGTGATGTTGGGGGAGAGCGTTCTAAGAAAAAAATCCCTGCAAAGGTGATGTGGTATTTCCCTCTGATACCCCGTCTGAAGCGTTTGTTCAGGAACAAAGACCATGCCAAACTGATGCGCTGGCACAAAGAAGAACGTAAGCAGGATGGCATGTTGAGACACCCCGCCGATGGATCCCAGTGGAGGAACATCGACAGAGCATTCCCAGAGTTTGATGCTGATGCGAGGAATGTTAGGCTTGGTTTAAGTACCGATGGCATGAACCCTTTCGGCGAAATGAGCAGTAGTCATAGCACTTGGCCCGTGACTGTTTGTATCTACAACCTACCCCCCTGGCTCTGCATGAAGCGGAAGTTCATTATGATGCCAGTGCTCATCGAAGGCCCAAAGCAACCTGGCAACGACATTGATGTGTACCTAAGACCATTGGTTGACGAACTTTTGCAGCTGTGGAAGAATGAAGGTGTTAGCGTGTGGGATGAGGACAAGCAGGAGCAGTTTGACCTTCGAGCACTGCTTTTCATAAGCATCAACGACTGGCCTGCACTAAGTAACCTATCAGGACAATCAAACAAAGGATATAAAGCATGCACTCACTGTTTAGAGGAAACCGAAAGCATGTATTTGAAACATTGTCGTAAAGTTGTGTACATGGGTCACCGTCGATTCCTTCCGGCGAAGCATGAGCTACGAAAGAAATGTGCGCATTTTGGCGGGAATGCTGACCGCCGTACAAAGCCGAGACACCGGAGTGGAGAAGAGCTATTTGATATGGTGAAGGACCTACACGTGGTGTTTGGCAAGGGAGACGGAAGCCAGGCTGCTCCGACGGGCGAGGATGGTCGTGCCGCGATGTGGAAGAAGAAGTCTATCTTTTGGGAGCTACCTTATTGGCAACGTTTAGAGGTCCGTAACGCGATTGATGTGATGCATCTGACGAAGAATCTTTGCGTGAACTTGATAAGCTTCCTGGGTACTTATGGGAAGCCAAAAGATACACTGGAAGCACGTCAGGATCTGAAACGATTGAAGCAACGGACTGATCTACATCCAGAAAAGAGAGACAAAGGACGCCAGTACTTGCATCCTGCCAGCTTCACTCTCAGCAAAGAAGAGAAGGCAAGCATGTTTGAATGCTTGAACAGTATCAAGGTTCCGTCTGGCTACTCCTCCAATATTAAGGGAATAATAAATATGAAAGAGAAGAAGTTCACAAACCTGAAGTCTCACGACTGCCATGTGTTGATGACACAGCTGCTTCCCGTCATACTCAGGGGTGTGCTACCAGTAAACGTGCGGAAAGCCATTGTGAAGCTATGTGCATTCCTCAATGCAATTTCTCAGAAGGTGATCAATCCAGACCACTTAGATCAGCTACAGAACGACGTGGTGCAATGTCTTGTCAGCTTTGAGATGATATTTCCACCATCCTTCTTCAATATCATGACACATCTATTGGTTCACCTCGTCAAAGAGATTCATATATTGGGCCCAGTATTTCTACACAACATGTTCCCATTTGAGAGGTTCTTCGCAGTCCTAAAGAAGTATGTCCGTAATCGTTCTCGTCCAGAAGGATGCATTGCTAAGGGATACGAAACGGAGGAGGTCATTGAATTCTATGTTGGCTTTGTCGACGATCTTATGCCGATTGGTGTGCCCGAATCCCATCACGAGGGGAGACTTGGTGGAAAGGGCACACTAGGGAGAAGATCGATGGTGATCAAGGACGTTGAGACATTTCGTAAAGCGCACCTCACAGTTTTGCAACAATCAACCTTAGTTGTTCCGTACATCGAGGAGCACATGCAGATTCTCAGGGACGAAAACTCAACAAAGTCTGCGGCCTTCATTCAGCGTCTGCACAATAGTACTTTCGCCGATTGGTTGCGAAGACGTCTTATGGGTGTCGAGGGCATTGATGCGCAGCTAGCTTTTGTAGCTAGAGGTCCATCGAGCACGATCTTGACATTCCAAGGATACGACATCAATGGGTATACATTTTACACAAGAGCCCAGGACAAGAAAAGCACCAACCAAAACAGTGGTGTCCGGATCGACGCGACAGACACCAATGGCAATACAAACTCATACTATGGAATCATAGAGGAGATATGGGAACTAGAGTACGGACCTTTGAAGATCCCACTGTTCAAGTGCCAATGGGTGAAGCTGACTGGAGGAGGTGTTAAAGTTGAAGCGGACTATGGAATGACGTTAGTGGACCTAAGCAAGATTGGCTTTCTAGACGAACCGTTCGTCCTGGGCAAAGCTGTCACACAAGTTTTTTATGTGAAGGACATGGCTAGCAGACCGAAGAAAGGGGCCGATAAGAAAGGTGGGGGTAAGCAATTGGACCCATCACAAGACGAGCCAAAGCGTCATATAGTTCTTCCAGGAAAGAGAAAAATCGTAGGAGTTGAGGACAAGACGGATGAAGATTATGATATGCTCGATGGCCGGCCTCCATTCTCAGTGGCTGATGACCCAAGCATCCTGTTAGCGGTGGAGGAGACACCGTATCTACGGCGTGATCACAATCAAGGAACATTTGTAAAGAGGAAGTTTATTAGTGTCCGAGTAAACGATGATGCCATGTAATTTCTATTGATTTATAGGATTTTCTAACATTTTATATTGATTTTCTAGTAATTTATAAGATTTTCTAGTAATTTATAAGATTTTCTAGCATTTTATATTGATTTTCTAGCATTTTATATTGATTTTCTATTAATTTATAAGAGTTTCTATTAATTTATAAGATTTTCTAGCATTTTATATTGATTTTCTAGTAATTTATAAGATTTTCTAGTAATTTATAAGATTTTCTAGCATTTTATATTGATTTTCTAGCATTTTATATTGATTTTCTATTAATTTATAAGAGTTTCTATTAATTTATAAGATTTTCTAGCATTTTATATTGATTTTCTAGTAATTTATAAGATTTTCTAGTAATTTATAAGATTTTCTAGCATTTTATATTGATTTTCTAGCATTTTATATTGATTTTCTAGTAATTTATAAGATTTTCTAGTAATTTATAAGATTTTCTAGCATTTTATATTGATTTTCTAGCATTTTATATTGATTTTCTATTAATTTATAAGATTTTCTAGCACTGACCGGGCCTAAGGGCCTTTAGCACCGGGTCGTGGCTACACCCGGTGCTAAAGGCAACGACCGCGGCTGGCCACGTCACCGGGCGCACACGAGCCACGTCACTGGCCCGGTCGTGGCCTTTAGCACCGGGTCGTGGCTGCACCCGGTGCTAAAGGCCACGACCGGGCCGCGGGGGCCGTGCGGCGGCCGGCCACGTCACCGGGCGCACGCGAGCCACGTCACTGGCCCGGTCGTGTCCTTTAGCACCGGGTCGTGGCTGCACCCGGTGCTAAAGGCCACGCTGCGGCGGGGCCAAAGACCGGCCTGGCCATGGAGGCCGTGCGAGAGCTGGCCACGTCACCGGGCCACGTCACTGGATGAACAAGAACAATTTTTCTTTTTAATCTCTGTATAAAAGTTGTAACTAGTCGTTCTCCCACGTACAAACTTCAAAAAAGATCATTTTTCTTCCTAAAAATTCCTAAAATCATACTCTATCAAGTTATGAAACTTATTAATGTTATTATTTTGAAAAATCTTCTCGTGTTTGAACAATCCAAATTTTGAATTAAAAATGACACCTACAACCAAGGTTTTTTTCACACTAGGTGATGTCAAATGAAAAAGTGATGAATACCAAAGTTTCATATTTCATCATGATCTACAATCTTTATTTAGGTCATTTTGTCATTTTCAAAATGGGTAATAACATGTAGTAGAAATTTGACAAGTCTCTAACAAAGTTTTGGAAACTATGCGAGTGAATCTAGGATTAATGAACAATGTATACTACCACTTTCTCAAATGCAAAAATGACTTAAATAAAGATTGTAGATCTTGATGAGATATGAAATTTTGGTATTCATGACTTTTTCATCTGAGACCGTTTAATGTTCCAAAATCTTTCATTTAGTTATCAATTTTTGTAATTTATAAGATTTTCTAGTAATTTATAAGATTTTCTAGTAATTTATAAGATTTTCTAGTAAGTTATAAGATTTTCTAGTAATTTATAAGATTTTCTATTAATTTATAAGATTTTCTATTAATTTATAGGATTTTCTAGTAATTTACAAGATTTTCTATTAATTTATAAGATTTTCTAGTAATTTATAAGATTTTCTAGCATTTTATAAAGATTTTCTAGTAATTTATAAGATTTTCTTATTTAATATATATTTTTAACAGGTATTAATAACTGAATTAAAACAAGTATTAATAACTATACATTAAAAACTATATTTATAAGATTCCCAAATAGTAGCCCCCGGTGCTAAAGGCCCGTTTGGAAACTGGGCGCCAAACGAAAAGTTGGGGCCTTTAGCACCGGGTTGATCTAAAATCCGGTGCTAAAGGCCCCCAATTTTCGTTTGGCGCCAGTTACGGGGCCTTTAGCACCGGGTGTAGAAGACCCGGTGCGAAAGGGGGGCCTTTAGCACCGGGTCGTGGCAAGACCCGGTGCTAAAGGCCTTCGTCTGGCGCACAGTTACGGCCTTTAGCACCGGGTGTAGAAGACCCGGTGCTAAAGGGCCTTTCGCACCGGGTGGCGGGAAGACCCGGTGCTAAAGGGAGGGCATTTAGCACCGGGTCTTCCCACCACCCGGTGCGAAAGGGCCTTTAGCACCGGGGCGTGGCTGCACCCGGTGCTAAATGCCCCGGACCTATATAGGCCGGGGACTTCTCTCCCCTCACTCACTTCGCCCTCACTCGTCACAAATCGAAACCGCCGCCGGTGCCTCCTCGTCTCCTCAGCCACCGCCGCCCGTCGCCGTCGCCCCTCGCCGCCGCCGCCCGTGGTCCCCGCGCCCACGCCGCCGCCACCTGTCGTCCCCGCGCCCACGCCGTGCCGCCGCCCGTCGTCCCCGCCGCCGTCGTCGTCCCCGCGCGCGCGTGTCGTCCCCGCCGCCGTCGTCGTCCCCGCGCTCACGCCGCCGCCACCCGTGGTCCCCGCGCCCGTCGTCCCCGCGCCGGCGCCCCTCATCCCCGCGCCGCACGTCGTCCCCGCGCCGCTCCTCGTCCCCTCGCCGCCGTCGCCCGCCGCGCCCGTCACTGCACCCGGTGAGCCTCTCTGTGAAATGTTTGTGAGCCGGCCTTCGTGCCGTGCGTGAATGTTTGTGAGCCGGCCTTCGTGCCGTGCACGTGTTTGTGTGTGCAGGTACCCGTTGCATGGCCGAACACGTTCGGCCACGCACATGTGCTTAGCGAACGTGTTCGGCCATGCGCATTTGGTTCGCTAACCAAATGCGCATGGCCGAACACGTTCGCTAAGCACATACATTGAAAATATTAGAAATTACATTGAAATGTATATTGGAAATGTTATATTGGAAATGTATATTGGAAATGTTATATGTTTGAAATGTATATTGGAAAATGCTTCATTTAAATGTATTGGAGATATTTACATTGAAATGTATATTGGAAATGTTATATGTTTGAAATGTATATTGGAAAATGCTTCATTTAAATGTATTGGAGATATTTACATTGAAATGTATATTGGAAATGTTATATGTTTGAAATGTATATTGGAAAATGCATCATTTAAATGTATTGGAGATATTTACATTGAAATGTATATTGGAAATGTTATATGTTTGAAATGTATATTGGAAAATGCTTCATTTAAATGTATTGGAGATATTTACATTGAAATGTATATTGGAAATGTTATATGTTTGAAATGTATATTGGGAAATGCTTCATTTAAATGTATTGGAGATATTTACATTGAAATGTATATTGGAAATGTTATATGTTTGAAATGTATATTGGAAAATGCTTCATTTAAATGTATTGCAGATATTTACATTGAAATGTATATTGGAAATTCTATGTATATTAGAAATATATGTGCTTCATTTAAATGTATATTAGAAATATATGTGCTTCATTTAAATGTATATTGGAAATGTTATATGTTTGTATAATGTATACCATCGAAAATGTTTATTATCGGAAATTCTATGGCGTACCCGAACCCATCGCGCACCCGAACCCCCTTAGCGAACCCTTAGCGAATCAATTCACACCGCGCACCCGAACCCCTTGGCGAATCCGTTTTTCACGCACCGACCCCCTTAGCGAAAATGTTAGAAATATTGGGAATATGTATGCTTTGTATATATTTCTTATCAATTATTTTTAATTCTATAGATGGCGGACAACAACAACAACGTCCCACCCATGCAAGAGGACAACAACACCCCTGTCCCACCCATGCAAGAGGACAACAACACCCCTGTCCCACCCATGCAAGAGGACAGCAACACCCCTGTCCCACCCATGCAAGAGGACAACGACACGTTTTTTGCGAATCAACTTTTCAATATTGTAACCCAACCAATGTCGATGGATGATGTGTTGGGCATCATTGGAAGGGACGACAATGTCCAGGGCGACAATGTTGCAAGGGCCGAAGATGTTGAAGGGGCCGCAAATGTCCAGGGCGACAATGTTGCAAGGGCCGAAACTATTGAAGGAGCCGGTAGCGCGCCCTCGTCTAGTCAGGTGTGTATATAGATAACATAAATTTGTACTGTACATGTCAATTATGTATACCATCTCTATATCATCTCGTATATATGTAATTTGTGTAGGCCGCCTCTGCTAAGAAATCAAAACGATCGACCACGAAGAAGCTGAAGGATGTCAAGTTACACATCACCCGAGTGGAGGATGACGGGGAGCCAGTTGAGCCCCCAAAAGTGGCCAAGAAATTTGTATCTCAGTGCGGGGTAATTGTACGGGACAATGTGCCCATTAGTATCAGAAAATGGAAGTCCACGGACCCCACTGAGGAGTACGTGCTCCCCGATACAGAGAAGGAGATGCTATGGAGGGAATTAAAGGCAATATTCGACTGGCCTAGCACTCATGAAGCAGAACTGAGGGATTGGACAATGAAGAAGATGGCAGTTCTGTTTCAGGATTTCAAGAAGAAGTTGTACTCGCAATTTCTCAAAACCGGAGAGGCCCCGGATCCTGAGAAGTATAAGAAGATCACCAATGACGAGTGGGAAGCATTCATTGAGTACAAAACCTCCGAAGAGGGTGCAACGGCTAGCGCTAGAAACGCTGGAAACGCCGCAAATAAGAAGTACTTGCATAAGATGGGTTCGGGAGGTTACAAGGCAAGCATCTCTAAATGGGAGAAGATGGAAGAAGATCTATATGCTAGAGGCATCACTCCAGCGACACATTACTGGCCCACAAGGACCAAGCATTGGTACTATGGTCATGGAGGCACCCTAAGCCCAATCGACGGCTCCTTAGTTTTTCCCGAGGACTTGCGAGAACTAGCTCAGCGTCTCCTCGATATCCTCAGGGCATCTGATAGGGGAGAATTTGTTGCCGATAGAGACAGAGATGAGCTAACCTATGCCTTAGGGAACAAGGAGCATCCTGGACGGACGCGCGGCGTAGGCACAAGCGTCTCATGGAAGAAAGGTTTCCAAGAGCACGCCGCCACCTATAGGAGCCGTTTGAGGAAGAAGGCCGAATATGAGCAGAGGGTGAGGGACCTAGAGCAAACGGTTGCCGCCCAGGGCTCAAAGCTCCAAGAAATGGAGTCAGAGATGGAGCGACGGATGAAGGTAGCATGGCTGCAGATACAACAAGCCACAGGCGGGACCGGTTCCACAGAGCCTGCACCTCTCCAACAAGCCACAGGCGGGACCGGTTCCACAGAGCATGCACCTCTCCAAGATGCGGCCCTTATTAGCCCTCCACAGCAATATCAAAGCAGTCACGCTTCCACACAGGCCGCCGAAGCGGTCCGTTACACCGTGGATGAAATAACTCAACGGACCGCGTGCGAGCTTGTCGTCAGGCAGAAGAACTTAGCTGTGGTGGTACGTATGCGACCTTAGTTCATACTGCATACATTTCACCGTAAATACCATTCATTTACTAACTTTCTTTGTGACTACTAACTTATCAGGTCGCATACGGTATGACCAAACGTGTGGAAGAAGGGCAAAAATGGCACTGCAATGACATTCCACATGGTTACGTACCTGTTGAGGTGGAGCAAGTCGTCACCAGCTGGGAAGACTTGGAACTTGACATCCCCGGAGGTGACGGAGAAACAAAACTCGGTCAGTGTTCTCACTGCATCATTCTATGGAGCATCATTCTATGGAGCAAGGCAGCCCCCGTCACCTCCAAGAGATCCACAGGATCATGACGATTCTCCGGGAGCTCCTGATGCAAGCCCGTCTCCTCCGCCAAAGAGGTCTCCGTCTCCTCCGCCGAAGAGGTCTCCGTCTCCTCCGCCGAAGAGGTCTCCGTCTCCTCCGCCGCGGAGGTCTCCGCCCCCTCCGCCAAAGAGGGGACGCCGCACTAAAGCCTCTGCCCCCACTCCACCAGCGAAGAAGGCGCGAAAAACTAGAGAGAAGCCCGCACCAGAGAAAAGAGCGGGCGAGAAGACTCTAGAGGAGCTCGAAGCCTCGGTAACAGCAGACACAAAGAGGCAAATGGCCGAGTGGAGGAGAAAACCTGAGCCGGAGCCGAAGCTTGATCCCACCATCGTGAAGTCATTCCTCGGTAATTTGAGCAAGGGTCAACAGAAGGAAGTAATAGTAACAGACTATGACCGCTCATTACTGAAATCTCGCCGGAAACGGAAGGCTGCGGATAAGGAGGCGGGCCCATCCAAAAAGGTTCCTCAGCTCGGCCAGCAACCTCAGCGTCCCTTGGGTCCATTGCCATCTCTGGACGAGCTTAACATTCAACGAGTAATGGCCGAGACTGGACTAACCAGAGCGCAAGTCCTGGGGGAAGCAGATGTGCCAGTAAACACAACGCTGAAGTGGCCGTTTAAGCTTGGCGAGCCTATGGTCCCTACTGAAATGGAGAGGAAGCTACAAACGAAGATGCGCCGATTCCATGACTGGTATTTGGAAGAATCAAGAAGGAATAAACGGCGCATGATAAAAGTAGGCGTGAAGGACCAAGACTTCTACAATGGTGACGCGGATTTTGTCTGGCTCAGGTTTAATGATATATATGAGCTGTACCACCGCAACGCCATGGACGTGGATTTGATCACATGTTGGACACTGTAAGTACTTTGTTGTTGCTTATAATTCACAGTTTGAAAACAATAATTCCAATCTATGTTGACGCGGGCTTTATTTATTGCTTAACATATGCAGAATGGAGATTCAAAAATGTCGCAGAGACAATATATATGACGTTGGTTTCGTTGACCCTCGAAGGATAAGTGAAGCAATGATAATGCACAATCCTGAGGAAACATATTTAAACCTATACAAATATATCAAGAAACAAAATTACTGTGACTCCATACTAATCCCGTACAACATCGAGTGAGTACATTCACAGCCTTCTTCTTATACTGTCTGTGTAACAATTCATTTCTGATTATAATGTATACATGTGCACAGATTCCACTGGTTCCTAATTATATTGTGTCCTGATCGGGGTGTCGTGAACGTCTTTGATTCATTGCACACCCCAAAAGAAAAACTACAGAACATCATGGACATGATGACAAGGTGATGTATATTTTCCCCTACTTAATCCACCCCTTCCACTCGCAATGACTTAACTCAATTTTTTTGTTCGCAGGGCCTGGATTCAATTTCGTACAGAACACACGGGTATACAACATGAAACACTAAAATGGAACATTGGCTTTCCGGCAAGCAAGTAATTTGTACATGTAGGCATCGACTAATATATTATATGAATTTTACTAGATTTCTTTTGGTCGACAGTGTGCCAAACAGGGACCGGGAAATAATTTATGTGCATACTATGTGTGCGACTACATGTGGAATTGGGGACATAAAAAGCTCACACAACGCGATATTATGGTACGTAATAATAAACATATTTCCATTATTATTAAGTGCACAATTATTGTCTCCAACTCGACGGATTAAATGTCTTTCAAATATTTTTAAATTATAGATGTTCAACCTGAAGGAAGAGTCCCTAGAGATAGAAAGAATTGACGCAATTGCAGAACAGCTCGTCGGATGGATCTGGGATGAGGTCGTCAATCCCCGAGGAGAATTCCACTCGCCAATACTGGAGGACGTGCCGGACAGTCCAACGAGAGCTAGCTAGTCGTCAATCTTAATTATGTAGAAAATACAGTTTAAATATATATAACTCGAGTTGACATGCATGAATATCTACTTTTGTAATATATATGTCTTCTATTTTGATTAAATGTCAGCTAATATGAATATAGAGTCGGCCGAATACGCATTAGAATACACGTATTAGAATATATACGTATATACACGTGTATAGACGCGCATGCATGGCTACTGAAAAAAGCAAAAAAAAAAAGAAATCCGGGGCCTTTAGCACCGGTTGCAGACAGCAACCGGTGCGAAAGGCATGCCCTTTAGCACCGGGTGCAGCCACGACCCGGTGCTAAAGGCCCTGCTAGAGGCGCTGCGGGACAGGCCCTTTAGCACCGTGTCGTGGCTGCACCCGGTGCTAAAGGGACCCTTTAGCACCGGTTATTCAACCCGGTGCTAAAGGGGTACCCCTTTAGCCTCGGATTAGTTGCACCGGGTGGGAAACCCGGTGCTAAAGGGCTTTCCCACCCGGTGCAGATGTCGATCATTCTGGTAGTGGTGTCATGACACGTACTCCTCCAGGCGTGTGGAATGGAGAGCTACGAGCCCTTTTTCACAGCGATTGTGTGCTTGGCCAAGAAGCTCCGGAGGTACAACGCCTTCACCATCACAAAATACGATGATGCTGTTTTTGAAGACCGTGATTTGCTCTTTGTGAAGGTCCAACATTAGGCCAACGTTGACAAGCTCCACGACCACTACTGGAAATGGTGAAGAAGCTCAACATTCCTAAGAACTATTGCGCCATCGAGACACCAGGTACTCCTTGGGAGCTTTATTAGTTTAATTAGGTTGTTGTACATGTATTGTTATTTGGTTATACATGTGGTACATAAATTATGTATTGACGATTATATATGATCAGTGCAAATATTAATTTCTCTTCTATACTGTTTAGTTATGTACATGTACCTTATATATGTGTTAATATCTCTGTTGTAATTATTTTTCTGCCTCTTATATTTTTATTCTAACTAGAATGAGTATTCTAATGGGTCAATATTCTGTTGCTTAGAACCTGTGATCATTCTAATTATTGGGCCATTATTCTGGTGCTTAAGCGTATGATCATTCTAATGTGTATTCGTTCTAACTGGCACTATTTGGCACTGATTAAAATATGTATGGATCTATCCAACCGATACATCATTTCGATTGTCACGTCCAATTAACTTCAACTGCGCACTGATGCCCAACCACAATGTAAATCTTGCCATTCAAGTTACTTGGTCATCTTTGCAACTCTTTGCCGATCTGGAATATTCCGCCCTGTTCGTTTGGCCACCAGCCAGCAGTACTTTTCTCTCAGAACAAATCAGCCACTCTCTCAGAACAAATAATTAAGCAACAGCCACCAGCCACCAGCCAAACGAACATGACAAATTAAATTGTATTTTGTCATTCCAATGGTCATTCCTGCTTAATGTTTTTACTGCAGAGCAAGAAGCAGGAGATTAACATGATGAAATTGACACCGGCCAAGCAGATGCCCCTCTATGGTGGCAATGTAGGACTTGATAGGGGTGTGCCATTGGGACCTCTATTACTACTATGACTCGAAGGTTCAACCCCACTTGGAATAGGATTTCTATTTGCATGTAACAAGGGTCTTTTTTTAGGAAAGAGATTGGATTAAAACATGAGAAGTACAACCCCTTTTTGAAAACAGACCCCAAAGAAAAATAAAATTACATTGATGAACATCAATAGGTCCTTCATCTTCTTCTTCTCCAACGTTGACTATTATGAAAGCTCAATAAAAAAAGCATTGGATTCTGAAGCTTGTAGCTGCCATCTGCACCAACAATTAGGAAAGCACAAGGTACGAATCCCTGTTCAAGACAGTTGAAAACAACATATGCACCATCTTAACCGGTGAGGAAGTTTATTCAACGGCAAAGTAGCCCCATGGTGGCTGTTCCTCGCCGAAATCATAGTACTACCCTCATCCCTAATGACAAGCAAACCCTAGCCTACTAGCAAATCTCAACTACTAAAAAGAACGCCGAGAGAAACACATCGTACCTCCCTTATGTCTGCCTCCGATCCTCCCTCTTGCGATCCTTTTTTACCAGCAATTGTCGCTCATCCCCCTTGCAACACGTTTTAATCGTCCATCCTACCTCCTACGCCCCAGGCCCACTCCGCAAAACCCTGGAAGGCGCCGCCCTATGAACTGCGATAGCCGCATGATCCACTACCACTCCATCAATCGCATGTGTACGCCACCTGCTATTCCCCATGCCGCCACCGTACGTGCCTCTACCCGCTCCTCCCCGTGCTACCGCTACATGTCTGCCTCCTCCATACTTGATCCGTGCACCCTCGCTTCTTCGTATCAACCCTTGCCACTAGAGCCCAGGACCGGGACGGCGACCACGGTGGAGGCGTATGCGGCATGGGCATCCTTCGCACGCTCCTCTCTCTCGCCGTCTTCACTATCGTCCGCTTCCTTGCGTAGTTCCACCTCACCGGCTAACAATAAAGATTTATTTTCTTTGTTTGATTGTTCGTATGTTTGTGTTGGTTGATTGCTTCTAGTAGGCGCAACAACATTCGAGAGATTTGAAGATCTGAGCGGCTGTTATTTGGAGAAAGGTAAGTGCATCTGTTATGCTTCTTGATAACTTTTAATCACATACTACATGCCTATGTCTTAATATGATGGTTCCTATGGTCTTGGAGAAAGGAATACACCTGGGTTTCTACTTCTCATGCTGGGGTAGCTCTACTAGTTGCTTTAATTGTGTTATGGTTGGAATAATTAATGTTAAATATGATGGACCTTGATATACCTGGATATGCCTCTCTTACACTGATTTAATTGGAACATGGAGTGATCACCTAGGAAGACAGCGTGCAACCGCCAAAACAACTACTATGACTCTGGTCTTGGCTAATTACTTTGGCAATTTTTGTGTAGACATTAGTTTCATAGTGGCTGGATAGGTTTTGGACACGGAAGTGCTCTTCTATGCTTGACCTAGTCCGAGGGTAGAAGGTGGTATGGTACATTGCCTCTCTGGCATGCGACTATGAACTAATACTGTGTGAGAGGATTCTCTGGAAAGGCCTTGTACCGATACCCTAGCCACACACTTTGATGCTTTTATGAGGCTAGCTACCTCACGCATGAGAGAGAAAACATGACTTGTGGTGAAAGTATATAACGAAGTGTAGGACTAGTATATCAGTCGTGCTCATAGTCAAGAATGGCCTAGACCCTCGCATGATATTTGAACTTGAAAATGAAATAAACCATGGTTTAGAGCATCTCCAAGAGACTCTTAATATCTTTTTCTAACTAACAGAAATAGAGATTTTGGTGAAAAACACCCTCCAATAACCTCTTTAATTGGATATCCAAATATAGATATCCTGTATTCCATATTTCTCTCTAGCCAAACATTGAGAGCCAGATGACTCTCTATACTGCTCACAAGATATAGAAAAGTTGTTGGAAAGTATAAAGATATCGAAAACAATTTTTACTCAAATGATTCTCCAAATGATGATTTAGAGAGTATATTTTAGATAGGCTCTTGGAGATGCTCTTACGCTTTATGGTCCTATTATTCATTTATATGCTTTTGTTAATTGTGGGTTGGTATAAAGTTACATTTGTTAGTAATTAGTTGCATAATAAAATTTGAACAATTAAAAGTGCTTACCGCAGTGAGTCAGCTAGCCCGTTGGTCTTGAGCACACTTGCTGAGTACGACATGTGCTCAACCTTGCTATTTCAAAATTATTTTTGTTCCATATCAATGGATGCTACTAAGAAAGAAAAGATGCTATGAAGATTCATGAAGATGATGCTAAAGCCTAGGCATACATGTTCCCCTAGTCGATTGCTTGTGATGTTTGGATCTTTCGTTTCTAGGATACGTTGTGTAACTCTGATAGACTCGTAAGTTGTTTATAGATTATTTACATGATACCGTATATGTTATTCACTATGGGTTCACTACATGTATGAAAACTGATCCCGGTATACATACGTTGTGCATCTGGTATTGTTTGTAAAACATGTCGTGGACAACTAGGTAGACCCTTGTAATCCACACCACAACACAGAGTGTATCATAGATGCCAAGAGAAGATCAGGGCATGGCCCTTCGGTCCACCCAACATGTGTTATATGAAAACAGTAAAAGGTATGGCTTATTTGCATGGATTATACATGCTTTGTAGGTCTGAAGACCGGATGTTGCATACATTTAGACCCCTGTTATATGTTGCTGGGTAGCTCATGGGAATACTGTCGGGAGACACATGCATGTAAAGATATTGAAGGGCATAATAAGAAAACTAGCAATACTGTCGGGAGACACATGCATGTAAAGATATTGAAGGGCATAATAAGAAAACTAGCAAAACCCTTTGAAAGAAGTCAAAGGGGCATCCAGAGTGTGAGAAATAGAGGGGGTCCTAAGGTGCTTGACGCCAGCCTCACACATACCATTTGTAAGTCTGTTGGCACTCCTTACGGCCTACAGATAAATCCGCAAGTGGATGGATACGGATGTAGCTTTCACACGGGAGTATTCCAAGGTATCGATTTCTACGGGGAACGAGAAGTGAACCGATTCTAAACTAAATCGTCTAGGGAAAAGGGAATGGTGTAGATGAAATGGATGAAGTGGATGACAACAACAAATAGTGGAGGAAAAGCGATAAGAGGGTAGAGAGGGCACGAGCCTGGTAGAAGCACTCTACTGATTAACTGAGCTGGTCAGAAGGTATAGTTAGATACTTGCTTTAGGACAGCAGAACCTACCACACTTAGAAAGGGATGAGAAAGTGGTATGATCTATCCTGCACCGGGGGATCCTACAAGCCGAGACGAACGTGATGGGCTACAACGGTAGTATAGGGCTAACGACTACCACCTCTGCAGACTCAGGGGCAAACTAAGTTAGGCTCAAGTCTAGGCACCACGCCTACACTAGTCAACTAATACTTATCTCCTATAGAAAGACAAGCACCCATGCCAAGCAACTAGTATACAGTTATACCAATCAACTAAGCATTGAACGAAGAACCAGCAAGCATATAAAAGTAGAACTGAATACTTAATTAATCAGAGAGAGATACAAGAGTTATCAAACATGACCCGGATGTTACTCGAAGTAGAGCCGCATCCGTAGAGGTACAACTGGAAGAGGGGCCGATACTACGGCTCCTCCCCGGACGCTCACCTCTCCTCTCTCCCTATCTTCTAATGATACAAGTGGCAGTGCTTCGCTAAGCCTAACTCTCTTGTGTTGTGTATTGTGCAGGGGCTGGAGGCTTCAATTTATAGCAAGCAAGGGCGGTGGGAGGCAGAGTGGCAACTAGGCATCAAAGGTCGGTGCCCGGCTGATTCGGCCGAACAAGCCGGTTCGGCCGAACAGAGTAGTTCGGCCGAACTGCCATGTTGCACCGCCTTGGTGCTGAGGCGGTGCTGAGGCGGTTCGTGCATGTTTGCTGATTCGGCCAAACACGTGGTTTCGGCCGAACTGTCCCTTGTGCCACCTTTGCATCCCACGGCCTGGATTGCCTCCCCTGCGTCAGTTCCAGGTCGGTTGCTGCTTCGGGCTGGGTCAGGTGGCCTCTGGTGGACTGGTGGGCCTTGATCGGGTTGGATTCGGGCCTCCGGTTCACTGGGTTTGTGTTGACTGGTGGCCTCTGGTGGACTGGTGGGCCTTGATTGTCAGCGATCCATCCAAGCCTAGGGTTCTGCTCGGTTTCATGTCTTCATGTCGTGATACGTCCCGGGTTCAAGGATGGAGTTCAGTCGAATCTCGGGATTTGGCCAAACTCATCACTCCATATGCTTTTTTGTCTCAACTTTAGTCATCTACCTTCAGGAATCGAATAAACACCAAAACTTGTGGAAATGATCAGAAATAAACTTTATAGCTATGGTGTGTGATCCCATTATGTTTATTTTATACTCGGTTGGAGGTCGGGAATCGGTCAGTAACGATCGCCAACATGCTCCCCCAAACTTAGATCTTTCCTCGTCCCGAGTAAAGAAATTGAATGAGAGCAAGACTAAGATAGGGGTTCTTTCATGACATGAACAATTGCATATTGAATATTCCAAACTTCTCTCGATACCTGTGAATTTGAAGTGGCTATTCCCTGGATCTTGGAAGTTGATGAACGGAATGGCTCTTACAACAAGACCTTCTCGCTCATTCTGCATTCGGGGTTTTTTCTGATTTTTGCAAATAAATGACCCATGTCCCTTCATCCATGATACCCTCGGCTCTCTCGAGTCACTCTTTTTCACTCACTCTCTTTTATCTTTGTCTCTCAGGTGGTGACCTTGTCAAGTCATGTACTTCTATCAAGTCAAAGATTAGTTCCCGGAGCTCTCATCATCGCCCTTGGTCAGATTGCAAGTTAAGGATGAAGAGTTCATGTTGGTCCTCAGCCCCGTGACCCCTTTTCTTTTATCTTTCCTTTTTGGGAATTTTCATTTCTCTTCTTTCTTTTTTTCAGGGTATCCCCAAAGCATGAGGACTTCTACTACACTCTGTTAATAGATATACTTGCAATGGACCTGGGACAACATGATCATCTCTGGGGACTCAAAATTCGATAAGACATTGTACTAGCCATGACAAGTTTCTCAGGAATAAACTCTCAAGCATATGTGTAAAGTGGAAGTAGTGGACAGGATGAAGGGATGGGGCATGCTTTTATATTCTCAAGTGGTGAGATGAACAAGTGGTTCGTTTTATCGAGACATGTCACATTCGTCAACAACCTAGATCAGGGGGGTCCTATCATGAAAGATTTCACAGGCAAAAGGTACTAAGTTTGAGATGAACAATAGGCAAGTTCATGGTATAAAAGAAAAACCGAGAACGTTTCGATTAGACGATGTGTGCCAGTTTAGAATTCGAAATGTAACAACATAAAAAAAATGGACAGGAGTAAGGAGTGCAAAACAACATGTAGGTGCGCGAAGGGGGTGAGCCGGGCTGGTTCGGCCGTACAGGTTGATTCGGCCGAATTGCCCAATTCGCCCGAACCAACTGATTCGGCCGAATTGGCTCGGTGCATGCTTCCTCGTCCCGTGTCGCTCCTATGTAATCCTGTGCTCATGTACTCTTTTTGTTATGCAGGACATACTCCGGATGGCTCAATTGAACTAACAGGAGCGTCAGTTTTATTCATTCAACTCAAACTTTATTTTTTATTAATCAAACTATTGGAAACAAAATGATTGAAACGAAAATAAATTAGAGCACCCTAAACATTATTCTAAGGAAAGCAACCAAATGAAACTAAATCAAATTAACAAACTAAACTAATGGTGCTCTATCTAAAACGAAACGACCGTTGGACACTATTCTGCAGGTGGGTCGTAAAGGTCCAAGTGTCCTGTGGCCTTGGCGAGCCGCTTGATTTTAGCGGACAGGCCCTTGCGGAGGGCCTCCATCTTGTCCTCCGTCTCTATCCATCCCAGCTCGCACTCTGCAACCTTCTCCTCGAGGTTGTTTATTTTTTGGCGCGCTTGCGCCAGTTCTTCCTTCAGGCTCTATAGAGTGGGTGGTCTCTCTTCTTCTTCGTCCTCCTCATCCTCCTCCTCGGAGAACTCCATCTGTCCCGGTAGACCCTTGATGGGTGGAGGCTGCCTGTTGCGCCTCAGCATCGGGTGCTGCTGAGGAGGAGTAGACTGGGAGGACTCCTCCAGTCCCAGCTCGTCCCAGTTCTGTGGCGGGATCAACACCTTCCCATACCCGGTGGGGGTACGTTCACCCTTGATGCTAAACCGTGGCGGGCTCTCAGGCGTGTAGTCCAGCGTCTTTGCCCCTTCTTCCTTGGGCGCTGGCAGCATAAAGTGCCACCCTTGAGGAGGATGCCGACCTTAGGCGCAGCTGGCCTGTGGTAGGGGCATGGAATTTCTGTAGATGGGATGACGGGAGTCAATAGAAGTCCCAGGCTTTTATCAGGGATTTCTAATCAAAAAACGAGTTTCTCGACATTTCCCTCGCGAGACTCGAGATAGGATCAACTATAGATGAGTTTCGGCCGAACCCTAGGATTCGGACGCATTGGGCAATTCACCCGAATCGGCCTAGTTCGGCCAAACTGGCCCCTGGGCCTCCTGGTGTGCGGGCTAAGTCGAGTCTTGTGTCTTTGGTCGTGGTTGTGAGGGTTAAGGTGGTTTTGGCCCAGAAAGGTCTGGATTTGAAGAATTTGGGCCAAATTTCATGGGTGGGTTTCAGAGCTCCACGAACTCGATGACGTCTAAGTCATTGAGTGGTGGAGGTTCTGGTTCTAGGAAGATTTTCAACCGCTGTCCATTGATCTTGAAAGTATTTCCGTCCTCACTTTGCAATGTGACGGCCTCATGAGATGCAGCGTTGATTACTGTGAATGGACCATCCCATTTTCTTCTAAGCTTTCAGTGACCGAAAAGCTTGACCCGAGAATTCAAGACGAGGACCTTGTCAACCGGCTTGAACGTTTTGACCTTGATCCTCTTTTGATGCCATCTCTTGGTCCATTCCTTGTATAGCCGGGAGCTATGATATGCTTCCTCTCTCATCTCATCTAACTCTGCCAGCTGAATCCGCCGTTTAAAGCCGGCCGCTGGAAGGTCCATACCCCACTTCCTAATGGCCCAGTGAGCTCTAAACTCCATTTCTACTGGTAGGTGGCAGGTCTTACCATAGACTAGTTGATATGGGGTCATTCCTATGGGTGTGTTATAAGCCGTGTGGTATGCCCAGAGTGCATCTAGGAGCTTGTCCTTATAGTGCATGCCCATCTCGTTCATGGTCTTTTGCAATATGTTTTTGATTTTTTTGTTTGAGGTTTCTTCTTGACCGCTAGTCTGGGGGTGATAGGGTGTAGCTACGTTCTGCTGCACCCCCAAACTTGAGAGATACCTACGGAACGCTACATCAATAAAGTGGGAGCCACCGTCGCTGATGACTATCCCAGGGATGCCAAAACGAGGGAAGATAACTTTGTGGAACATTCGTCTTGCGCTCGAGTCAGCGACCACACATGGCAAGGCTTCCACCCACTTAGAGACGTAGTCTACTGCCACTAGAATGAATTTGCAGCCCTCTGTGTTCGGGAACGGACCCATGAAGTCCACTCCCCAAACGTCAAAGATTTCTACTTGGAGATTGCTAGTGAGAGGCATTGTGTCTCTAGTGTTTAGGTTTCCATGTTTCTGATAGCGTGGGCACCGCATGATAAATGCTTTAGCATCTTCATACATGTTGGGCTAGTAAAATCCACACTGCTAGACTTTAGCATTGGTCGGGAATGCGCCATAGTGGCCTCCGTATGGGGCTGGATGACACCTCTCCAGGATCTTATACGCCTCATGTGTAGGTACGCATCTTTTGAGGAGTCCGTCACTACATGTCCGGAATAGGTACGGGTCGTCCCAGAGATGGAGTCGGCTCTCATCAGCTAGTATCTTCTTATTTTCTCCTGGTGGGACGTACCCTGTCACGATGTAATTCACTATGTTGGCATACCACGGATCAATAGTGGTGACCTTAAGGAGTGTGTCATCCCGTAAATAATCATCAATTGGAAGATCGGATGGGACTTGCATTCAGGACAAGTGCTCAGCCACTGAATTCTCTACTCCTTTCTTATCCCTTATTTCAACGTCGAACTCTTGGAATAGAAGGATCCAGCAAATGAGTCTCGGTTTCACATCCTTTTTAGTCAAAACATACTTCAAAGTGGCGTGGTCTGAATAGACTATGACCTTGGCCCCAACTAGGTAGGACCAAAATTTGTCTATAGCAAACATGACCGCTAAGAGTTCCTTCTCCGGGGTTGCGTGGTTGAGGTGGGGGCCAGTAAGCGTTTTGCTAGCATATGAGATAGAATAGTGCTTCTTGTCCTTAGTTTGGCCCAACACAGCTCATGCGGCAAAATCGCTCGCATCACACATGATTTCAAATGGAATGCTCCAGTCAGGAGGCTGGATGATGGGAGCGGTAATGAGTGCTTTCTTGAGAGTGTGAAAGGCTGCATAGCACTCTTCATCGAAAATGAAAGGGGCATCCTTGGCTAAGAGATTGGTCAAAGGCCTGGAGTTCTAGGAGAAGTTTTTGATGAAACGCCTATAGAATCTTGCATGGCCAAGGAAACTGCGGATCCCCTTAACATTGGTGGGAGGTGGAAGTTGCTCAATAACCTCTATCTTGGCTCTGCCTACTTCGATTCCATGTTCCGACACCCTGTGTCCTAAGACAATCCCTTCTATCACCATGAAGTGGCACTTTTCCCAATTCAGGACGAGGTGCTTTTCTTGGCATCTCTACAGGACCTTGTCCAGATTTTTCAAACACTCGGTAAAGGTCTTCCCATAAACTAAGAAATCGTCCATGAACACTTCCATAATCTCTTCGATCATATCAGAGAAGATGGACATCATGCAACGTTGAAAAGAGGAGGGTGTGTTACATGGCCCGAAGGACATCCGCCGATAGGCATAAGTCCTATAGGGGCATGTGAACGTGGTTTTACTCTGGTCATCTGGATGGATTGGAATTTGGTGATATCCAGAGTAACCATCAAGGAAGCAGAAGAAAGAGTGTTTTGCTAACCATTCAAGCATATCATCTATGAATGGAAGGGGGAAATGGTCTTTCTTGGTGGCCTTGTTGAGTCGACGATAGTCGATACACATACGCCAACCAGTGACGGTGCGCTGCGGGATGAGCTCATTTTTATCATTGCGCACAACCGTCATTCCTCCCTTCTTAGGAATAACTTGAACAGGACTAACCCATTCACTATTAGGGACAGGATAAATGATCCCTGCGTGAAGGAGTTTTAGAACTTCCTTTTTCACGACCTCCCTTATGGCATTGTTCAATCATCTTTGAGGTTCATAAGATGGTGTTGCTTCAGAATCGATTGGGATACGATGGGTACACAGGTTAGGACTGATCCCTTTCAGATCTTGGAGTGAATATCCTAAGACCGCTCGATTCTTCTCCAGGATAGTGAGCAGTTGTTGGGTTTCCAGGTCGGATAGCTTGTCACTAATGATCACTGGAGTTTGCTTGTCCCCGAGGAGGAAAGCATACTTTAATCCAGGAGGAAGAGGTTTCAGCTCGATTGGAGATGGTTTCAGTTGGATTGAGCTTGATTGGAGGTTGAGTTTCCTCTTCCTCCATAAAGAATTAGATGCCTTCCTCTGGGATGGTAGGCTCTAAGTCCATCAAGGCTGTTGACATGACCTCCTCCATAGGATCAGGCTCAGGATCTATCTCTACTGGGGTGTTCAGAGAATGAGAGTAAGAGACAGGGACATGTTTTTTCCCGATCCTAAGCTCTACTAGCTGATTCATTGGTGCTTTTTCCAGTATTTTCAAAATCGGCCTCCCGATAAAGATAGAATGAGTGGAATTTTTGGGCAAGTCAAAGACATGGAAATCCAGGAACAATTTAGGGTCGCTAATCTTAATGGGTGTGACCCACAAGATCCCCAAATAGTCAAGGATTCTTCGTGATGTGAACCTTAGGCGTTTCTGAGATGATGACCATGCTTGATCAGGGAATTGACCTCGCACCAAAGAGCTAGTGATTATGTTGATTCCGAGGCTTGGGTCGTACCGGATTTCCTTGTCTATGCCCATGACCTCACAAAATAGCCTTCGGATCCGTTTGGGCATTTTAACGACCTCAGTCGAGCCTTCAGCCTCTTCTAGCCATTCCCGACTCATGATAGCAGAGAGACGTCCTAAGTACTCTCTCTGATATTCGAGTTCTTCCTTATCGGGGGGGGGGGGGGTTGATCTTTTTGCTCTACACGTTATTCCAATTGGAAACTTGCTGCAGTCCCGATGTCATCGAATAAATCATCATCAAAATCATAGGGAGTGGTGTAGAGTGGATTATAATGGTCCTGGCTAGAGTATGGTTGTGGTTCAAAATGAGCTTCGGGTTCTAATGGAATGGAAGAGCTAATTGATTTAGACTGTGGGTGTATAGGCCCTTCAGTTTTAGGCTCAGGCTGCTTCTCTTCATTGGGGAGTTCATCATAGATTCCAGTGTAGGGAGTGTCATCCAGGATACGATCCAGGATTACCCTCGGTTCATAGGAATCATATGAGAGAATGACCCTCCTGAAGCGGAGTTCAAGAAAGTGGTGGCTGCGGGACAGAGGCCAAGGCTGAAGTGTTGTAGAACAACAGGTTCTGGAAGGCTTAGGTCCGGTCCTGAGGTTAGAATTTGCTTGAAATGAGCCCACGCAGCTCCTAACGATTCTCCCTCTAATTATTTAAAGGTAATAATTTTGATTCGGAGGCTGGCTACCTTGGAAGTCGAGAAGAAATTTAGGCAGAATTTCTCTCTAAGGGTTTCCCAACTCCCTTCCATATTTCCGACGGCTAGAGAGTACCATTTCTTTGCTCCTCCCGTCAATGAGAACAAGAATAGCTTCCATTTAAGCATCTCTTGTGTCATGCCCGTAATGATGAGACACAAACAGAGTTGCTCAAACTTGCTCAAACAGCATTCGTTCCTGAGAACGTTTGTTCTCGAACCATGGCTATGAAGCCGGGACACAGCTCATAGCCAGGTGTGTGGATGGGATGTGATGATGGTGGTGGCTCCGAATAATCGCCATTTGGAGCCGAATGTTGACGTAAGGTAAGAGTGGAATCCATATGGATGGTGGATGATGGGGATACACGGACAACTTGGGTTCGGAATCAGAACAGCTACCGTTGCCCGGCAACGGCGCCAGAAAGCTTGTTGCCACTCCCCAACGGATACCAATGTAGCTTTCACCCAGGAGTATTCCAAGGTATCGATTTCCACGGGGAACGAGAAGTGAACCGATTCTAAACTAAATCATCCAGGGAAAATGGAATGGAGTAGATGAAATGGATGAAGTGGATGACAACAACAAAGAGGGAAAGAAAAGCGATAAGAGGATAGAGAGGGCACGAGCCTGGTAGAAGCACTCTACTGATTAACTGAGCGGGTCAGAAGGTACAACTAGATACTTTCTTCGGGACAGCAGAACCCACCACACACAGAAAGGGATGAGAAAGGGGTGTGATCTATCCTGCACTGGGGGATCCTACAAAGGCCGTGTAGGGTTGTCACCACCTAACGACTACCACCTCCACAGACTCAGGGGCAAACTAAGTTAGCCTCAAGTCTATGCACCACGCCTACACTAGTCAACTAATACTTATCTCCTATAGAAAGACAAGCACCCAAGCCAAGCAACCAGTATACAGTTATACCAATCAACTAAGCATTGAATGAAGAACCAGCAAGCGTATAAAAGTATAACTAAATGCTCAATTAATCAGAGAGAGATATAAGAGTTACCAGACACGACCCGGATGTTACTCGAAGCAGAGCCGCATCCGTAGAGGTATAGCTGGAAGAGGGGCCGATACTCCGGCTCGTCCCCGAACGCTCACCTCTCCTCTCTCCATATCTTTTAATGATACAAGTGGTAGCGCTTCGCTAAGCCTAACTCTCTTGTGTTGTGTGTTGTTCATGGGCTGAAGGCTTCAATTTATAGCAAGCAAGGATGGTGGGAGGCAGAGTGGCAACCAAGGCAACAAAGGTCGGTGCCCGGCTGATTCGGCCGAACAAGCCGGTTCGGCCGAACCGAGCAGTTCGACCGAACTGCCGTGTAGCACCGCCTTGGTGCTGAGGCGGTGCTGAGGTGGTTCGTGCACGTTTGCTGATTTGGCCGAACACGTGGATTTGGCCGAACCGTCCCTTGTGCCGCCTTTGCGTCCAACGACCTGGATTGCCTCTGCTACGTTGGTTCCAGGTCAGTTGGTACTTCGGACTGGGTCCGGTGGCCTCTGTTGGACTGGTGGGCCTTGATCGGGTTGGATTCGGGCCTTCGGTTCACTGGGTGTGTGTTGATGGCAGCAGTGGCGGTCCATCCAAGCCCGGGGTTCTGCTGGGTTTCATGTCTTCATGTTGTGATACGTCCCGGGTTCAAGGATGGAGTTCGATCAAATCTCAGCATTTGACCGAACTCATCACTCCATGTGCTTTTTGCCTCAGCTTTAGTCATCTGCCTTCTGGAATCGAATAAAGACCAAAACTTATGAAAATGATCAGAAATAAACTTTATATCTCTTGTGTGTGATCCCATTATGTTTATTTTATACTCAGTTGGAGGCTGGGAATCGGTCCGTAACGACCGCCAACAAAATCATAGGAGGGGTATTGACAAAAAAGCATGAGACCCGGTCTGAAGCTTGAGACCCGGCCTTAAGGAATAAAATGACTAAAGAAAGAGAAACGCAATGCGCATGCAAAAGAACCGCACCAAAATGAGAGGAGATCCACCTAGGAGGAGGAAGACAGGAGATGCCTACTACTACCGTGCCTTGTCCATGCCATGCTAGGCCGAGCCGTTGGTGCCAGACTCCCCTCCACCGCAAGAGACGCAACCTGCATGGGCGGCTATCGATTGGGGGTGCCATAGGAATGGAACTGGGGAGACGACCGAGCAGAGACATGGCACGGAAGAGATGAACTAGGTGGCAGCGAGCTTGACATGGAGGCATGGCTTGTCTCCAGCAATGGCGTGCGTGTAGGGTTGTGACGAAGGTGGAGGCGTTAATGTCGGGGAAGTGGAGCTCCATTCCGCAAGAATGCAAAAGGCAAAGGGAATCTGTGACATGAAGATGCGGCTGAGGTAGGATTGGATAAGATTTTCAAAAAACATCTACGAACCATAATACCGACTACCATTTTCAAACATACCAGGATGATGTGTTATCTATGATGGGACCCACATCAGGGTCTCCTCGGCCCTAAGACACTGCAAATGCCCTTATCCTCTTGTGCAGTTGAACTTCCCCACACTAGCCATATTTGACCACCTCACGCCTCTCATTCATCTCTCTGGTCTTTCTCCCGTAACCCGAGTAGTGGCACAGATGGAAGCGAGTGGCACAAGAGGTGCGACTGGGGCGATGCGCGGGTGGGTGGCCAGGGAGCCATGCGCGGGTGGGCGCGCAGGCGCTGCGTGTTAGTGCCCAGGGCGCCGCACCGGTGGACTGGGGTGGACCAAGGCACCCTGTGAGCCTGGCCTTACCCATTAGGAAGCTTCCTCGCGGAGTAGTTCCTAAGGACGGCCAGCTATTCCATCATGGTTTATGGACCATGTATCTCCAGCCTAGTATTACCTTATTTATTGACTCCCATAAGATCTAGCTTTTCTTCCTGTTCTATCATCTCGCTCCGATTCGATGATTGTATGATGTTTTGTTTCCGGCTGCCTTCGCATTTGGATAATGTTCGGTTGCATCCTGCAGCTCTATTTTGCTGTGCTTATTGAAATTTTTAGCTGGGGTTACTAGTAGTACTAGTGTTGGTGGTTTTTTGTTGTGAGAGTGAGTTGATTAGTTGAGTTGTGGTAACCTCTGGATATGTCTATGTTTATTACAGGACCACTCGGTTTCATTGGAACATGGAGCGAAAAC
The DNA here is from genome assembly GCA_033239725.1 of Echinochloa phyllopogon. Taxonomy (NCBI): domain Eukaryota; kingdom Viridiplantae; phylum Streptophyta; class Magnoliopsida; order Poales; family Poaceae; genus Echinochloa; species Echinochloa phyllopogon. The sequence goes on along the minus strand of BTCW01000015.1, from coordinate 10,565,341 downwards.
AGTACAACCACAAGTACGTGTCATATGGTTCTTATTTTTGCTAATTAATTAGTGAATTTAGTGGTAGGTAACCTTACCAAAAAAAGGACAAGAGGGGAGGCGTCATTGGGGTAAGCCTGGTCCTCTTGAGTGGTATGTTTTGCTAAGATACCGCGCTGACTAAGCCGGTATATGCTCTGCTTTGACCGAAAACCATAATAGGTTAGCTGCTTATTAAAATTTGACCAACAAAAAGTGCTTAGCATAATGAGTCAGCTAGCACTTGGTCATGTGTGTATTTTACACTTGCTCAGTACTATATGAATGGACTCTTGCTATTTGCAAAATATTTTGTTTCGTATCAATGGGTGGTAGTCAGAAGGAGAAGATGTATTGAATATTCATGAAGATGGTGCTAAATCTAAGTGTACGCAACCCTGGTCGATTGCCCGAGAAGTTTAGCTATTTCAAATATAAGTTGTACATCTCTAATACATTCTTAAATCATTTATAATATTTATCTACATGATATTATATCTATTATTCATTACCAGCGTAATATATGTGTGAAACTTGATACTAGCACACATACGGTGTACACTTTTTAAAACCGAGTGTAACAAACACTATTTTATTAACCATTGTCACGATATGTTGGCACTAATCTACAATAATATAACAAATCACACACTTGAGAGGGAGCTATATATGTTCCCTACAGCTAAATGTGTGCCAAATATACTTAGTTAATACATGACTGCTAGGTGATTATTACATGCGAAAGCATTCTTTTTTATATAAACTACATATAAATTTAATTATATGGTGTGTTATTGACATATTTACTTATCCGATGATTGTTATGTACAAGTGGGATAAACATGTCTGATATGCATGCCAAAAAGCAAGCTTTGTGTAAAATTTTCAATCAACTGCATTTGTTGGTCAATGAAAATAGCTTAGAGGTCCCCACGACGCCATCCACTTCATGCTGACGGTGAAGGGCCGCTTTGCCAGCAAACCCGGCAAGTACAAGCCGTTACTGGACGTCCTGATCCACTACTACCATGGGAGGTTGGTTTTACGTTTGCTGCAAGTAGGCCACAATAGTGGGGACAGGGATTAGGGCCGAATCGTTTCTTCTTTTCGGTCGCAGTATCCACATGGCTTGCATGGTTGAGCGCATGAAGGTCGTTCTCCAGGGGCAACTCAATCTCATCGTAGATAGCAGCGCAGCAGCAGCAGCAGCAGGAGGTAATGCTTAGCTAGGTTTGCTAAACCTAGCCAATTTTTTAATGCAGCCTATGTCCAACAGGCCAAAACATGTTTTCAGAGTGTCCAACCCACTAAACTGAAGAGTGCAATGTGTGCTGCACAAAGCCACTCTTTGGTGGTATCCCATAGACAAAACATCCTTTTCATTTAATTTGGGGTCTGTGTAGTATACCTCATATATATATATGGTGGTAAAATGTGTGTAATAATTGTTAGATTAATTGGGCCATGACCCATTTAAGTCTCAATTAATCAAAGAATTAAAGGTCCACTAATAAATGCTAGGGAATTAAATCCCGGATGGAGAGTCAACGGGAATCCTAACCAACTTAAATAGTGGACCAACTGTGGACCACTTGTGAAGTTGGTAAAAGGAGATGGGTGTGCCACACGCGCGCGCTCGCTAACCTTTTGCCACAAATGACATTGATTGAGTCTTAAACGTTACCAGTAACTACCGTTTTGATGGCTGAGAGTAACAGATGATGTTTAATGGCATTATTGGGCTGACCAATAACTGACGTCATTATGGCCATTGCTGCCTCATGCAGTGTCCAGGTTCATCCCCCCTCCTCCTCTGGTCGCCTATATAAGAGGGGCTCTCTCCCATAGCCAGAACACACAAGCACTCTCCCTCTCTGGTACTCCTTTCAGGAGACCTCTCTCTTCTCTCTGTTTTTGCTGCTCTCTTGCATTCCCAACGCAAGCCCTGCGCGTACTCTGCTTGCGTGAGCCGTTGCCTCCGAACCTTCCTGTCTAGTAATCCTGCTCGGGATAGGCGGGCGATAAGGTTTTTGGGGAGCGTACGAGTACGCGCCTGCTCGCTACTGTGAATGACTACTTCCTGGTGGCCAACTTCGTCAACCCGAACGACTACTTCCTGGTGGCCGTCTTCCTCACGTGAACGACTACGTCCCGGTGATCGTTCGAGGGACTCCACTGCATCGACTCGCCACTGCACCGAATTAGATCGACTATTTCGAGCAAGGCCAGTCGAGGATGGTTAACACTATTCCTCCAGCTGGTGACGGCGCATCCGGTGCCTCCGGTACCGGCCCCGCCTCTGGGTACATCCTGAACATCCTTTTGTTCTTGTTTCGGTGTCTCATGTTGTTCCTGTTATTTAGGAGAATTAACTTGAACACTGGCACATGTTATGTTACCACTGGATCACTCACTACTCTCATGAATTTGTTGCTAATTTTTGGAATTAAAATAGACCGAATGATGCCTAAATTTCTAACAATCCGAAAACCATATGTTAATAATAGGCTTTCGGTAGCTGGTTTGCCGCATCAATCAAACCAAATGTTTTCGATGGGTCTAATTACAAACGTTGGCGTGAGAGGGTCACGATGTGGTTGACAGCAGTGAACATCATGCATGTCATACAGGGGAAGCCCGAACAGTTCACTCCAGAGGAGGAGCGGGCTTTCTTGGCGGCCGATAACCTGTTTAGAGGTGCCATCATGAGTGTTCTCGCTGAAAGCCTTGTGGACACGTACCTCTTGCTGCCGAGTGGCAAAGATGTTTGGGATGCGCTTGAGGCTAAGTTTGGGGTCTCTGATGCTGGTGGCGAGCTGTATGTCATGGAACAGCTCTTTGACTACAAGATGGTCGAAGACCATCCTGTGGTAGAGCAGGACCATGAGATCCAGGCGCTGGCTAGAGATCTTGAGAACTATAGCAAGGATGCTCCATGTCGGTTGCCTGACAAGTTTGTGGCTGGAGGTATTATCTCCAAGTTGCCACCTTCTTGGAAGGATTTTGCGACCTCTCTGAAACACAATAGACAAGAGTTTACTATTGTCGATCTCATCGGCACTCTTGATGTGGAAGAGAAGGTGAGGGCAAAAGACCAACGTGGTAAAGGGATTGCTGGATCTTCTAGTGCCAACTTGGTGCAAAAGAAGAACTTCAATGCATCCAACAAAAAGAAGAACAATCCGCAATAGAACCAGACAAAGACTTATCAGACGGCTTAGTTGAAGAAGAAGAAGAAACCGCCGATGGGGCATTGTTATTGTTGTGGTAGCCCGGACCACTTTGCTGCAAAGTGCCCGCACCGCAAGGACAAGAACAATGGCTGCAATGGTGGCAGTGCCAACATGGTTGTTAGTGAGACTGGTGGAACGTCGGGGTACGGTAATCTTTTACCTACAGTTCTTTTAGTATGTCATTCACCCGATTGGTGGATTGACACTAGTGCTAATATTCATGTTTGTGCTGACATTTCCTTGTTTGCTTCTTACCAGGCAGGCGGGTCTTCCTCCGTGTTGATGGGGAACGGATCACATGCGCGTGTTCTTGGTGCTGGTTCGGTCGATCTGAAGCTTACTTCGGGAAAGACCGTTCGACTGAAAAACGTGCAGCATGTCCCCACCATCAAAAAGAACTTAGTCAGCGGGTCTCTTCTGTGTAGAGACGGCTTTAAATTAGTCTTTGAATCCAATAAATGTGTAATCTCTAAATTTGGAAGTTTTATTGGAAAAGGTTATGATAGCGGAGGCTTGTTCCGCTTTTCTTTTTCAGACAATGGTAATAAAGTTGTGAACCATACTGCAAACGTTAATACTGAATCTAATGTTTGGCATTCGCGACTCTGTCATGTTAATTTTGGTTGTATGATGCGTCTTGCAAACCTGAGCTTAATTCTGAGTTTCACCTTAGTCAAAAATTCTAAGTGTCATGTGTGTGTTGAATCAAAACAACCTCGCAAGCCTCATTTCGCGGCTGAGGCGAGGAACTTGGCACCTCTAGACTTAATTCATTCCGATCTATGCGAGATGAATGGTGTGTTGACAAAAGGTGGTAAAAAGCACTTCATGACTTTAATAGATGATTCTACTAGATTTTGCTACATTTATTTGTTGAAGTCTAAAGATGAAGCGTTACAGTATTTTAAAATCTATAAAGCTGAGGTAGAAAATCAACTTGAGAGAAAGATCAAAAGAGTTAGGTCTAATCGCGGTGGAGAGTATTTTTCTAATGTATTCACTGCGTTCTGTGAGGAACATGGAATAATTCATGAGAGGACACCTCCCTACTCACCTCAGTCAAATGGCGTAGCCGAAAAAAAGAACCGCACTCTGACTGACTTGGTTAATGCCATGTTGGATACAGCGGGACTTTCCAAGGAATGGTGGGGTGAGGCTATATTGATTGCATGTCATGTCCTGAATCGTGTTCCGATGAAGAACAAAGAGATAACACCATTCGAGGAATGGGAAAAGAAAAAGCTAACCCTTTCATACTTACGGACTTGGGGATGTTTGGCCAAAGTGATTGTGCCCATAACCAAGAAATGTAAATTGGGACCTAATACTGTTGATTGTGTCTTTCTTGGTTATGCTTTCCACAGTGTAGGTTATAGATATTTAATAGTAAAATCTGGAGTACCTGACATGCATGTTGGTACAATTATGGAGTCCAGGGACGCTACATTCTTTGAGGACATTTTTCCTATGAAAGAGGAAGCTAGCACGTCGAGTCATGAATTGTCTATTAATAAAGAACCTAGAGAACCTGTTGTTTCGATAGAACACAATGAACACACACATGTGGAAAATCCCGAGGAGGATGACAGTGAAGCTCTCAGAAGGAGCAAGAGATAGAGGACTGCAAAGTCCTTTGGTGATGATTTCATTGTGTACCTCGTGGATGACACCCCTAGAACCAATGAAGAGGCATATACCTCTCCAGACGCTGTCTATTGGAAGGAAGCGGTTTGGAGTGAGATGGACTCTATTATGTCTAATGGTACTTGGGAAGTCGTGGAACGTCCGTATGGGTGCAAACCTGTAGGACGCAAGTGGGTGTTCAAGAAAAAGCTTAGGCCTGATGGTACTGTTGAGAAATACAAGGCAAGGCTAGTGGCTAAGGGATATACTCAGAAAGAAGGAGATGACTTCTTTGACACTTACTCGCCGGTTGCCCGATTGACCACCATTCGAGTACTGCTCTCTCTGGCAGCATCCCATGGTCTTCTCCTTCATCAGATGGACGTTAAGACAACTTTCCTAAATGGAGAGTTGGAGGAAGAGATCTACATGGATCAGCCAGAAGGTTTTGTAGTGGAAGGTCAAGAAGGAATGGTGTGTAAGTTGATAAAATCTTTGTATGGCCTTAAGCAAGCTCCTAAGCAGTGGGATGACAAGTTCGACAGAACTTTAACGTCAGTTGGCTTTGTTGTGAACGAAGGCGACAAGTGTGTGTACTATCGCTATGGTGGGGGCGAAGGAGTGATCTTGTGTCTGTATGTAGATGACATACTGATATTTGGGACAAGCCTTAATGTGATTGAGGAAGTCAAAGAGTTTTTGTCTCAGAGTTTTGAGATGAAAGATTTGGGAGAGGCTGATGTGATCCTAAATATTAAGCTAGTGAGAGAAGGTGATGGTGGGGTTGTTCTCACACAATCCCACTATGTGGAAGTCTTGAGTCGTTTCAGATATAATGACGGCAAGCTAGCTCCAACACCTTATGATGCTAGTAAAATATTACGGAAGAAGAAAAAGAATAATGAGAGATCAGCTGAGATACTCCCAGATCATTGGTTCACTGATGTACCTATCCAGCGCTACTAGACCCGATATCGCGTTCGCTGTGAGCAAACTGAGCCGGTTTGTGTCAAATCCGGGAGATGCTCATTGGGAAGCTCTTGAACGGGTAATACGCTTTCTGAAAGGTACTGTGGACTATGGAATTCACTATACCGAGTACCCTAGAGTACTGGAGGGTTACAGTGATTCAAACTGGATATCCGATGCAGATGAGATTAAAGCCACAAGTGGATATGTTTTCACACTTGGAGGTTGCGCTGTCTCGTGGAAGTCTTGCAAGCAGACCATCTTAACGAGGTCAACTATGGAGGCAGAACTCACTGCTTTGGACACCGCCACTGTTGAGGCCGAATGGCTTCGTGATCTCCTTATGGATTTGCCGGTAGTTGAGAAACTGATACCGGCTATCCTCATGAACTGTGATAATCAAACTGTGATTGTCAAGGTGAACAGTTCAAAGGATAACATGAAGTCCTCTAGGCATGTAAAGAGGCGGTTGAAATCTGTCAGAAAAATGAGAAACTCTGGAGTGATAGCCTTGGACTACATCCAAACGACTAAGAACCTGGCAGATCAATTTACAAAGGGTCTTTTACGTAGCGTGATAGACAATGCATCCAGGGAATTGGGCTTGAGACCCATGTGTGTTACTCAGTAGTGGTAACCTGTCCTATGTGATCGGATATCCCGTGAATTAGGATGGTGAAACAAGCTACTGTTTAACTGAGAGAAGAGAACCTTTGAAAAGGGCTCATTCCAATGGAGGTGCATTTCTCTTCTAAGTCTGTATGGCAGGTTGGTGAAAACCTTAATGTGATCCCAGTGGCTCAATAAGGGCAAAGATGTTGACCTACAGAACATCTCAAAGGATGGCACCTATACGGGTTCGGTTGCTAGTCACAATCTATGAGATAGGGTGATCTCTAGATACCCATGAAAGGCACGGAGTATGACTTATACGCTCCAACCCGAGGGGATGCTTATAGCAGCCTAGTACTGGCAAAGGGGCTCTAGTCAAGCTTGTTTGCACAAAACTATCAATTCAAGGCATAGTCTATTGGTCAGTTGCGAACAAGTGTAGCTCTTGCTCCAGGTGGATGTTCAACTTAACAGTCCCCGCCATGAGGCTAGTATATCAAAACAACAGTCGAGACGAGAGTATTTTCTTGTGTACCTTGAAATTCTTGGTGAGGATTGTTAGATTAATTGGGCCTTGGCCCATTTAAGTCTCAATTAATCAAAGGATTAAAGTCCACTAATAAATGCTAGGGAATTAAATCCCGGATGGAGAGTCAACGGGAATCCTAACCAACTTAAATAGTGGACCAACTATGGACCACTTGTGAAGTTGGTAAAAGGAGATGGGCTTGCAACACGCGCGCGCGCTCGCTCGCCTCGCCGAGCCGTGCCGTGCCGTGGCCGTGCCGTGCCGTGCCGTGCCGTGCCGTGCCGAGACGATACGAGACGAGACGAGACGAGACGAGACGTGCCGAGCCGAACCTTTTGCCACAAATGACATTGATTGAGTCTTAAACGTTACCAGTAATTGCCGTTTTGATGGCTGAGAGTAACTGATGACGTTTAATGGCATTATTGGGCTGACCAATAACTGACGTCATTATGACCATTGCTGCCTCATGCAGTGTCCAGGTTCATCCCTCCTCCTTCTCTGGTCGCCTATATAAGAGGAGCTCTCTCCCATAGCCAGAACACACAAGCACTCTCCCTCTCTGGTACTCCTTTCAGGAGACCTCTCTCTTCTCCCTATTTTTGCTGCTCTCTTGCATTCCCAACGCAAGCCCTGCGCGTACTCTGCTTGCGTGAGCAGTTGCCTCCGAACCTTCCTGTCTAGTGATCCTGCTCGGGATAGGCGGGCGATAAGGTTTTTGGGGAGCGTACGAGTACGCGCCTGCTCGCTACTGTGAACGACTACTTCCTGGTGGCTAACTTCGTCAACCCGAATGACTACTTTCTGGTGGCCGTCTTCGTCACGTGAACGACTACGTCCCGGTGACCGTTTGAGGGACTCCACTGCATCGACTCGCCACTGCACCGAATTAGATCGACTACTTCGAGCAAGGCCAGTCGAGGATGGTTAACACTATTCCTCCAGCTGGTGACGGCGCATCCTGTGCCTCCTGTACCGGCCCCGCCTCTGGGTACATCCTGAACATCCTTTTGTTCTTGTTTTGGTGTCTCATGTTGTTCATGTTATTTAGGAGAATTAACTTGAACACTGGCACATGTTATGTTACCACTGGATCACTCACTGCTGTCATGATTTTGTTGCTAATTTCTAGAATTAAAATATACCGAATGATGGCTAAATTTCTACCAATAATACCCTGCCAAATATCAGAATGTATATGTTGGGGAGGGAGCGCCCTGCAGCTCTTGAGGCATGTCGGGTACCTTGGAGATGTCCTTGAACCGCGTGCTGGCGGTGGATCTCAGCGGCGTTGGTGAAGTGGGGGCGGGGGCATCTGCCAAAAAAACTACTCCATCTACGCGTAGTTCTTGGGGAAAGACACCTGAGTACGTGGATGGCCAGGTCAGGAGGGGGGGGGGGGGGGGGGGGGGGGGGGGGGCGACTAGAGTGTCTATGCTGGCGGGTGTGGAGGCGGTGTAGCTAGCGGAGGGGTTGTTTGCTTTGCTTTAACAAATATAACTATAGCATTCTTTAGCACATGCATTATACAATACTTTAAGAAAACACAAGGAAATGTATATACCAAAGGACGATGATCTTCCAACTAATACTGCAATTTTTTCGCATGAAATTCATAAAGCTCTTGTTCCTTGACTATAACCTTACACTCCCAAAAACAACATCAAATAACGAGATAATTAATAATTTCTGCAGGTATAGAACTGCAGTGGAGCCTTTGTGAACATGATTAAAGGATAAGAGGACATTGGGGGAAACAAAAACATAGGGTGCACAGTAGCGGATCCAGGATTTCAATTATGGGGGTGCAAACTTAAGCCATGACGTGGATTACTAAAGTTCATGGGATACTACCTAACTGTCAAAGAACTTCATATATATATATATATATTAGATCTATATAGCTTTACACTATATTCCTCCAATTGCTAGATTGAAAGGGAGCTAGATTCTTAATAAAGTTGGACCTAAATTGACTGATTTAACAAAATCAAAATCATTAACTCAATAAATATTACAACACGTCATATAGCGAAGCCAGAGCTGATATAGAAAGAACGAATATGAGAGCCCATTGGTGATCGATCTTCAGATCAATGGATCCATGCATCCTTGTTTCTCCTAAAAACAAAAAAAATATCTTGGTGGGCAGTTTGGGTCTGTTTTACTTCCAATTGACCATTGGACTTTATATTTACAAGATATTATATATATACAATATATTGAGAGGTATCTATGCTAGTTATATTTGCAAAAATTTTGGGGGTACAGCTGTACCCCATGCACCTACAGTAGATCCGCCCCTGAGGGTGCACCGAGCGGCAGGTGCACACCCGGCCTAACATCAACAGCATCTGTTAATAGAGAGAATGTGTGTTTGGACCCCTCCAACATCTATCCACGTTGATCCAAAGATTCTTTTTATCTAAAGAAGCATATGATTTAGAAAATAACAAACCCGAATATCAATTTAGACACTTGACAATAGCAACTGGGTATAGGAGACAAGCACAAACAAGGTAGAGAACATTTTTGAGCTTAAAGAATTTTGTTTTCTTTTCATCCTTTACTGCTAGTCGAGTGTATGGGTCTTGCAGAGGCAAGAATAACACGTAATTCTTTTGTCCAAATGCAATCTCCATTACGTCGTGTTTACCACATTTGGCACATCCCATTTCTCCAGCTCAGCTGGTGACCTCGCTATGTGCCCGTACGACATACACCAAAATGAATATTTTCCCATACCATTTCAAACATATCAGATATATCCCCCGCGTATCTAAAAAATGCCTAGATGGAACATGGATATATAGAAAACATGAAATATGCTTTAATCCCACTCTCAATTGAAGAACACATATAAACACGGGACAACAGATACATTCTGATATCTCGCAAGGTATATAATATATGAGCTATACTACACAGAACCCAAAATGGAAAGGATTATTTTGTCTATGGGACACCACAAAAGAGTGGATTTGTGCAGCACACATATTGCACTCTTCAGTTTAGTGCATTGGACACTCAAAACCATGTTTTGGCCTGTTGGACATAGGCTGCATTAAAAAATGGCTAGGTTTAGCAAACCTAGCAAGCACATCACCTACTCCTCCCTCCTGGGCACATATCCCCTTGGCAGGAAGGTGTTGAACCCTCGGATGAGATACGCACTACCAGAATGATCAACATCTGCACCGGCGGTTGGGAACCGTCTTTAGCACCGGGTATCCCAACCGGTGCAGATCTTCCGAGGCTAAAGGGGTACCCCTTTAGCACCGGGTTGAATAACCGGTGCTAAAGGGTCCCTTTAGCACCGGTTCCAGACACAACCCGGTGCTAAAGGGCCTGCCCCGCAGCGCCTTTAGCAGGGCCTTTAGCACCGGTTCCAGACACAACCCGGTGCTAAAGGGCCTGCCTTTAGCACCGGTTGCTGTCTGCAACCGGTGCTAAAGGCCCCGGATTTCTTTTTTTTTTGCTTTTTTCAGTAGCCATGCATGCACGTCTATGTACGTGTATATACGTATATATTCTAATACGTGTATTCTAATGCGTATTTGGCCGACTCTATATTCATATTAGCTGACATTTCATTAAAATAGAAGACATATATATTACAAATTAGATATTCATGCATGTCAACTCGAGTTATATATATTTAAACTGTATTTTCTACTTAATTAAGATTGACGACTTGTTGAACTGTCTGGCACGTCCTCCAGTACTGGCATGTGGAATTCTCCTCGGGGATTGACGACCTCGTCCCAGATGCATCCGACGAGCTGTTCTGCAATTGCGTCAATTCTTTCTAGCTCTAGAGACACTTCCTTCAGGATCAACATCTATAATTTACAAATAATTGAAAGATATTTAATCCGTCGAGTTGGAGACAATAATTGTGCACTTAATAATAATGGAAATGTGTTTATTATTACGTACCATAATATCGTGTTGTGTAAGCTTTTTATGTCCCCAATTCCACATGTAATCGCAAACATAGTATGCACATAAATTATTTCCCTTCCCCTGTTTGGCACACTGTCGACCAAAAGAAATTAAGTAAAATTCATATAATATATTAGCCGAGGCCTACATGTACAAATTACTTGCTTACCGGAAAGCCAATGTTCCATTTTAGTGTTTCATGTTGAATACCCGGGTGTTCTTGACGAAATTGATTCCAGGCCCTGCGAACAAAAAAATTGAGTTAAGTCATTGCGAGTGTAAGGGGTGAATTAAGTAGGGGAAAATATACATCACCTTGTCATCATGTCCATGATATTCTGTAGTTTTTCTATTGGAGTGTGCAATGAATCAAAGACGTTCACGACACCCCGGTCAGGACACAATATTATTAGGAACCAGTGGAATTTGTATACATGTATACATTATAATCAGAAATGAAATAGTATACAGACAGTATAAGAAGAAGCCTGTGTATGTACTCACTCGATGTTGTGCGGGATTAGTATGGAGTCACAGTAATTTTGTTTCTTAATATACTTATATAGGTTTCCATATGTTTCCTTAGGATTCATCAATATCATTTCTTCACTTATCCTTCGAGGATCCACGAAACCAACGTCATATATTGAGGATCTCCGACATTTTTGAATCTTCATTCTGCATATGTTAAGCAATAAATAAAGCCCGCATCAGCATAGATTGGAATTATTGTTTTCAAACTGTGAATTATAAGCAACAACAAAGTACTTACAGTGTCCAACAGGTGATCAAATCCACGTCCATGGCGTCGCGGTGGTACAGCTCATATATATCCTGAAACCTCAGCCAGACCCAATCATCGTCACCATTGTAGAAATCATGGTCCTTCACGCCTACTTTGATCATGCGCCGTTTATTCCTTCTTGATTCTTCCAAGTACCACTCATGGAATCGGCGCATCTTCGTCTGTAGCTTGCTCTCCATTTCAGGAGGGACCATAGGCTCGCCAAGCTTAAACGGCCACTTCAACGTTGTGTTTACAGGCACCTCCTCTTCCCCCAGGACTTGCGCTCTGGATAGTCCAGTCTCGGCCATTACTCGTTGCACGTTAATCTCGTCCAGAGATGGCAATGGACCCAAGGGCCGATGAGGTTGCTCGCCGAGCTGAGGAACCTTTTTGGATGGGCCCGCCTCCTTATCTGTAGCCTTCCGCTTCCGGCGAGATTTCAGTAATGAGCGGTCATAGTCTGTTACTATTACTTCCTTCTGTTGACCCGTGCTCAAATTACCGAGGAATGACTTGACGACAGTGGGATCAAGCTTCGGCTCCGGCTCCGGTTTTTTCCTCCACTCGGCCATTTGCCTCTTTGTGTCTGCTTTGACCGAGGCTTCGAGCTCCTCTAGAGTCTTCTCACCCGCTCTTTTCTCTGGTGCGGGCTTCTCTCTAGTTTTCCGCGCCTTCATCCCTGGTGGAGTGGGGGCAGGTGCTTTAGTGCGGCGTCCCCTCTTCGGCGGAGGGGGCGGAGACCTCCGCGGCGGAGGAGACGGAGACCTCTTCGGCGGAGGAGACGGGCTTGCATCAGGAGCTCCCAGAGAATCGTCATGATCCAGTGGATCTCTTGGAGACGGTGGAGATGACGGAGGCTTGTTGGTAGCCGCAGGTGTACCAGGTATGACGACGTCTGCCTTGCTCCATAGAATGATGCAGTGAGAACACTGACCGAGTTTTGTTTCTCCGTCACCTCCAGGGATGTCAAGTTCCAAGTCTTCCCAGTTGGTGACGACTTGCTCCACCTCAACAGGTACGTAACCATGTGGAATGTCATTGCAGTGCCATTTTTGCCCTTCTTCCACACGTTTGGTCATACCGTATGCGACCTGATAATTTAGTAGTCACAAAGAAAGTTAGTAAATTAATGGTATTTACGGTGAAATGTATGCAGTACGAACTAAGGTCACATACGTACCACCACAGCTAAGTTCTTCTGCCTGACGACAAGCTCGCACGCGGTCCGTTGAGTTATTTCATCCACGGGGTAACGGACCGGTTTGGCGGCCTATGTGGAAGCGTGACTGCTTTGATATTGTTGTGGAGGGCTAATAAGGGCCGCATCTTGGAGAGGTGCATGCTCTGTTTAACCGGTCCTGCCTGGTGCATGCTCTGTGGAACCGGTCCCGCCTGCGGCTTGTTGGAGAGGTGCATGCTCTGTGGAACCGGTCCCGCCTGTGGCTTGTTGTATTTGCAGCCATGCTACCTTCATCCGTCGCTCCATCTCTGACTCCATTTCTTGGAGTTTTGAGCCCTAGGCGGCAACCGTTTGCTCTAGGTCCCTCACCCTCTGCTCATATTCGGCCTTCTTCCTCGAACGGCTCCTATAGGTGGCGGCGTTCTCTTGGAAACCTTTCTTCCATGAGATGCTTGTGCCTACGCCGCGCGTCCGTCCAGGATGCTCCTTGTTCCCTAAGGCATAGGTTAGCTCATCTCTGTCTCTATCAGCAACAAATTCTCCCCTCTCAGATGCCTTGAGGATATCGAGGAGACGCTGAGCTAGTTCTCGCAAGTCCTCGGGAAAAACTAAGGAGCCGTCGATTGGGCTTAGGGTGCCTCCATGACCATAGTACCAATGCTTGATCCTTGTGGGCCAGTCATGTGTAGCTGGAGTGATGCCTCTAGCATATAGATCTTCTTCCATCTTCTCCCATTTAGCGATGCTTGCCTTGTAACCTCCCGAACCCATCTTATGAGAGTACTTCTTATTTGCGGCGTTTCCAGCGTTTCTAGCTCTAGCCATTGCACCCTCTTCGGAGGTTTTGTACTCAAGGAATGCTTCCCACTCGTCATCAGTGATCTTCTTATACTTCTCAGGATCCGAGGCCTCTCCGGTTTTGAGAAAATGCGAGTACAACTTCTTCTTGAAATCCTGAAACAGAACTGCCATCTTCTTCATTGTCCAATCCCTCAGTTCTGCTTCATGAGTGCTAGGCCAATCGAATATTGCCTTTAATTCCCTCCATAGCATCTCCTTCTCTGTATCGGGGAGCACGTACTCCTCAGTGGGGTCCGTGGACTTCCATTTTCTGATACTAATGGGCACATTGTCCCGTACAATTACCCCGCACTGAGATACAAATTTCTTGGCCACTTTTGGGGGCTCAACTGGCTCCCCATCATCCTCCACTCGAGTGATGTGAAACTTGACATCCTTCAGCTTCTTCGTGGTCGATCGTTTTGATTTCTTAGCTCGACTTGTAGAAGCAGAGGCGGCCTACACAAATTACATATATACGAGATGATATAGAGATGGTATACATAATTGACATGTACAGTACAAATTTATGTTATCTGTATACACACCTGACTAGACGAGGGCTCGTTACCGGCCCCTTCAATAGTGCTGCCCTGGACATGTTCGCCCTGGACATTGGCGGCCCATTCAACATTTTCGGCCCTTGCAACATTGTCGCCCTGGATATTGTCGTCCCTTCCAATGATCCCCAACACATCATCCATGGACATTGGTTGGGTTACAATATTAAAAAGTTGATTCGCAAAGAACGTGTCATTGTCCTCTTGCATGGGTGGGACAGGGCTGTTGTTGTCCTCTTGCATGGGTGGGACGGGGTTGTTGTTGTCCGCCATCTATAGAATTAAAAATAATTGATAAGAAATATATACAAAGCATACATATTCCCAATATTTCTAACATTTTCGCTAAGGGGGTCGGTGCGTGAAAAACGGATTCGCCAAGGGGTTCGGGTACGCGACGCGAAGTGGTTTGTTAAGGGTTCGGGTGCGTGACGCGAACGGGTTCGCTAAGGGGGTCGGTGCGCGAAAAACGGATTCGCTAAGGGGTTCGGGTGCGCGGTGGGTTCGGGTACGCGATAGAATTTCCGATAATAAACATTTTCGATAGTATACATTATGCAAACATATAATATTTCCAATATACATTTAAATGAAGCACATATATTTCTAATATACATAGAATTTCCAATATACATTTAAATGAAGCATATATACATTTAAATGAAGCATAGAATTTCCGATATAAAATTTCCAATATACATTTAAATGTAAATATTTCAATACAATGCATTTCAATAAAATAAATTTCCAATACATATAAAGCATATATATTTCTAATATTTCCAATACAACGAATTTCCAATAAAATAAATTTCTAATATTTTCAATACATATGAAGCATATATATTTCTAATATTTCAATACAATACATTTCCAATGTACCAAATGCGCATGGCCGAACACGTTCGCTAAGCAAATGTGTTCGGCCATGCAACGGGTACCTGCACACACAAACACGTACACACGGCACGAAGGCCGGCTCACAAACATGCACGCACGGCACGAAGGCCGGCTTCACAGAGGGCTCACCGTGACGGGCGGCGGGCGACGGCGACGCGGGGACGAGCGGCGGCGGCGGCGAGGGGACGAGGAGCGGCGCCGGCGTGGGGACGACGGGCGGCGCGGGGACGAGGGGCGCCGGCGCGGGGATGACGGGCACGGGGACGACGACGGCGGCGGGGACGAGGAGCGGCGCCGGCGCGGGGACGACGGGCGGCGCGGGGACGAGGGGCGCCGGCGCGGGGACGACGGGCGCGGGGACGACGACGGCGGCGGGGACGACGGGCGGCGGCAGCGTGGACGCGGGGACCACGGGTGGCGGCGGCGACGGGCGACGGCGGCGGCGGCATGGCCGGGCGCGGGGACGACGATGGGCGGCGGCGTCGGCGCGGCCAGGGACGACGCGGGCGACGACAGTGGACGGAGGCGCGGCTGCGGCGACGGGCGGCGGCGGCTGAGGAGACGAGGGGGCGCGCGGCGGCGGCGGCGGTTTCGATCTGTGAGATGAGGGCGAAGTGAGGGAGGGGAGAGAAGTCCCCGGCCTATATAGGTCCCCCGTCTTTAGCACCGGGTCTGTATAGCACCCGGTGCTAAAGGCCCCCCCTTTAGAATAGGGTCTTCCCACCACCCGGAGCTAAAGGCCCTTTAGCACCGGGTCTTCTACACCTGATGCTAAAGGCCGTAACTCGCGCCAAACGAAAATTGGTGGGGGCCTTTAGCACCGGGTGCAGCCACGACCCGGTGCTAAAGTACCTTTAGCACCGGGTCTATACAGCACCCGGTGCTAAATGCCCCCCCTTAGCACCGGGTCTTCTACAGCCGGTGCTAAAGGCCGTAACTGGCGCCAAACGAAAATTGGGGGCCTTTAGCACCGGATTTTAGATCAATCCGGTGCTAAAGGCCCCAAATTTTCGTTTGGCGCCAGTTTCCAAACCGGCCTTTAGCACCGGTGGCTACTATTTGGGAATCTTATAAATATAGTTTTTAATATATAGTTATTAATACTTGTTTTAATTCAGTTATCAATACCTATTAAAAATATATATTAAATAAGAAAATCTTATAAATTACTAGAAAATCAATATAAAATGCTAGAAAATCTTATAAATTACTAGAAAATCTTATAAATTACTAGAAAATCAATATAAAATGCTAGAAAATCTTATAAATTAATACAAAATCTTATAAATTAATAGAAAATCTTATAAATTACTAGAAAATCTTATAAATTACTAGAAAATCTTATAAATTACTAGAAAATCTTATAAATTACTAGAAAATCAATATAAAATGCTAGAATTAATAAAAACAATCTTATAAATCAATAGAAAATCTTAGACCATAGGTGGAACATAAATGCAAATATAGTCATTACAAATTGGGTGGAACATAGTGCAATTAAATTACATGGCATCATCGTTTACTCGGATACTAATAAACTTTCTCTTTACAAATGTTCCTTGATTGTGATCACGCCGTAGATACGGTGTCTCCTCCGCCGCTAACAGGATACTTGGGTCATCAGCCACTAAGAATGGAGGCCGGCCATCGAGCATATCATAATCTTCATCCGTCTTGTCCTCAACTCCTACGATTTTTCTCTTTCCAGGAAGAACTATATGATGCTTTGGCTCGTCTTGTGATGGGTCCAATTGCTTACCCCCACCTTTCTTATCCGCCCCTTTCTTCGGTCTCCTAGCCATGTCCTTCACATAAAAAACTTGTGTGACAGCTTTGGCCAGGACGAACGGATCATCTAGAAAGCCAATCTTGTTTAGGTCCACTAACGTCATTCCATAGTCCGCTTCAACTTTAACACCTCCTACAGTCAGCTTCACCCATTGGCACTTGAACAATGGGATCTTCAAAGGTCCGTACTCTAGTTCCCATATCTCCTCTATGATTCCATAGTATGAGTCTGTATTGCCATTGGTGTCTGTCGCGTCGATCCGGACACCACTGTTTTGGTTGGTGCTTTTCTTGTCCTGGGCTCTTGTGTAAAATGTATACCCATTGATGTCGTATCCTTGGAATGTCAAGATCGTGATCGATGGACCTCTAGCTACAAAAGCTAGCTGCGCATCAATGCCCTCGACACCCATAAGACGTCTTCGCAACCAATCGGCGAAAGTACTATTGTGCAGACGCTGAATGAAGGCCGCAGACTTTGTTGAGTTTTCGTCCCTGAGAATCTGCATGTGCTCCTCGATGTACGGAGCAACTAAGGTTGACTGTTGCAAAACTGTGAGGTGCGCTTTACGAAATGTCTCAACTTCCTTGATCACCATCGATCTTCTCCCTAGTGTGCCCTTTCCACCAAGTCTCCCCTCGTGATGTGATTTGGGCACACCAATCGGCATAAGATCGTCGACAAAGTCAACACAGAATTCAATGACCTCTTCTGTTTCGTATCCCTTAGCAATGCATCCTTCTGGACGAGAACGATTACGGACATACTTCTTTAGGACAGCGAAGAACCTCTCAAATGGGAACATGTTGTGTAGAAATACTGGGCCCAATATACGAATCTCTTTAACGAGGTGAACCAATAGATGTGTCATGATATTGAAGACGGATGGTGGAAATATCATCTCAAAGCTGACAAGACATTGCACCACGTCGTTCTGTAGCTGATCTAAATGGTCTGGATTGATCACCTTCTGAGAAATTGCATTGAGGAATGCACATAGCTTCACAATGGCTTTCCACACGTTAACTGGTAGCACACCCCTGGGTATGACGGGAAGCAGCTGTGTCATCAACACATGGCAGTCGTGAGACTTCAGGTTTGTGAACTTCTTCTCTATCATATTTATTATTCCCTTAATATTGGAGGAGTAGCCAGACGGAACCTTGATACTGTTCAAGCATTCAAACATGCTTGCCTTCTCTTCTTTGCTGAGAGTGAAGCTGGCAGGACGCAAGTACTGGCGTCCTTTGTCTCTCTTTTCTGGATGTAGATCAGTCCGTTGCTTCAATCGTTTCAGCTCCTGACGTGCTTCCAGTGTATCTTTTGGCTTCCCATAAGTACCCAGGAAGCTTATCAAGTTCACGCAAAGATTCTTCGTCAGATGCATCACATCAATCGCGTTACGGACCTCTAAACGTTGCCAATAAGGTAGCTCCCAAAAGATAGACTTCTTCTTCCACATCGCGGCACGACCATCCTCGCCCGTCGGAGCAGCCTGGCTTCCGTCTCCCTTGCCAAACACCACATGTAGGTCCTTCACCATATCAAATAGCTCTTCTCCACTCCGGTGTCTCGGCTTTGTACGGCGGTCAGCATTCCCGCCAAAATGCGCACATTTCTTTCGTAGCTCATTCTTCGCCGGAAGGAATCGACGGTGACCCATGTACACAACTTCACGACAATGTTTCAAATACATGCTTTCGGTTTCCTCTAAACAGTGAGTGCATGCTTTATATCCTTTGTTTGATTGTCCTGATAGGTTACTTAGTGCAGGCCAGTCGTTGATGCTTATGAAAAGCAGTGCTCGAAGGTCAAACTGCTCCTGCTTGTCCTCATCCCACATGCTAACACCTTCATTCTTCCACAACTGCAAAAGTTCGTCAACCAATGGTCTTAGGTACACATCAATGTCGTTGCCAGGTTGCTTTGAGCCTTCGATGAGCACTGGCATCATAATGAACTTCCGTTTCATGTAGAGCCAGGGGGGTAGGTTGTAGATACAAACAGTCACAGGCCAAGTGCTATGACTACTGCTCATTTCACCAAAAGGGTTCATGCCATCGGTACTTAAACCAAGCCTAACATTCCTCGCATCAGCATCAAACTCTGGGAATGCTCTGTCGATGTTCCTCCACTGGGATCCATCGGCGGGGTGTCTCAACATGCCATCCTGCTTACGTTCTTCTTTGTGCCAGCGCATTAGTTTGGCATGGTCTTTGTTCCTGAACAAACGCTTCAGACGGGGTATTAGAGGGAAATACCACATCACCTTCGCAGGGATTTTTTTCTTAGAACGCTCTCCCCCAACATCACCAGGGTTGTCCCGCCTGATCTTGTATCGTGCGCAGGTGCAAACCGGACAACGATCCAAGTGTTCGTACTGTCCGCGATAGAGGATACAGTCATTAGGACACGCATGTATCTTCTGCACCTCCAAACCGAGAGGGCAAACAACACGTTTTGCTTGATACGTCGTCGATGGCAATTTGTGACCCTCTGGAAGAATCTTCTTTACGAGTTTCAGTAGCTCCTCGAAACCCTTATCAGTAACACCATTTGCTGCCTTCCACTGCAGAAGTTCAAGTGTGCTACCCAACTTCTTTAGCCCCTCTTTGCAATCTGGGTACAGGTCAGTCTTGTGGTCCTGCAACATGCGCTGTATCTTTTTCAGTTCCTTATCATTGCCACAGTCTTTCTCGGCATCACGCAACATTTGCCCGAGTCCATCAGTAGGTTCATTTTCCTAAGCAACATCTTCCTAAGCATCGCCTTCCCGAGCAACATCTTCCTCATCGGAATCACCCATTGCAGCATATGCAAAGGAACCGTAGTATTGAGCCAATAACGGAATGTCGTCATCGGCCTCGTCTTCTTCATCTTCATCCATTAGAATTCCTCTTTCACCGTGCTTCGTCCAAACAGAATAATTCCTCATGAAACCGTGCCTCATCAAATGCACCTGAAGACAACCTCTTTGTTTGTACGATTGTATATTTTTACAATGGGTGCATGGGCAGAACATGAAACCGGACGGCGTCCTGTTAGCCTCGGCGGCATCGAGAAACGTCCTAAGGCCATCACGGAACGCCTGAGCGTGGGGGTCCCCGTACATCCATTGTTTATTCATCTGCATTATTAACCAATAACAAATATACAATATAATTTAAAGATAAAAAAAATTAATATATAAATAAATACAAATTATAATATATATTCCATTATATAAATAAATTTCTAAAACTACATTACTATATTCATTAAATAAATAAATATACCTTCTGTTAAATAAATAAATAACTATTCTACCTTTTAATAAATAACTAATAATATATATTTCATTAAATTAATAAATAACTATTCCAACTTTTAATAAATAAACCTTATAACTATTCACAAGTCATACAAAACAAAATACTAACTAGCTTGCCTTCTCTCTCCATTTAAAACACAACATGAACACTCTCTCCACCATGAACTCAAGCTCTCTCCTCTCTCTCCTCCAAGAACACAAGCTCTCTCTAGCTAGCTTTACTTTGATTCACAGATCCCTCTATTTCTAAATCATAGAAGGATTACAAGCTAAATAAAACATTAGAGAATGAAAGAGTGTACCTTGTAGTGCTCCTTAGATGAGTAGAATCTTCACAAATTTTGAAAAAAATTTGGGCAGCACCTCCCCTCCCACGGCCGAGCAGCATGAACACAGCGCCTAAGTGTTCAGCTGGCTCGGCCGGGGGTGGAAGAAGGTGCTATATACAAAAGACATTAGCACCGGGTCGTGGCCAGACCCGGTGCTAATGTGCACCAATTAGCACCGGTTGCAGCCAGCAACCGGTGCTAAATGGCCTCGGGCACATTAGCACCGGTTGCTGGCTGCAACCGGTGCTAAAGGGGGAGCATTAGCACCGGGTCTCGCCACGACCCGGTGCTAATGTGTCCGCCCTGACACCCCGCAGCGCTACCCCCGCTCCTAGCCGTTGGACCCGGTGCTGAAGCCCCATCAGCACCGGGTCCAAAAATGGCCGAGGCGGAGGAGGCGGGCGGATGTGAAGCATTCTGGTAGTGGCCTATCTATGAACATGAACAGTTCTATGTTGGCATTATATTTTTCGATATTCAGATGCTAATGGAAACCAGTAGTTTTTTTCTAGCACAAAAGCATATTCTGACAATGTCACTGCAATAAGCAAAACAGATCGAGTCACAAAGCTGCTCACAAATTGTGAAGAAAACCGAAGAAACACAACACATGCTCAAGGAAACAAGATATATATGGTCATCCAAGATGATGGTTACAGTAAATAGATCATCCAAATTGCAGATCAATTGTCTGATATCATGAAGTTTCCTCAGGGACAACCCACACATCCTTGAACGGTAACAATATATTCAATCCTTGCTACTTAAAATAACATATATGGTCAACAAGGACAATGCACAGAATTGACAAATTCA
Organism: Echinochloa phyllopogon; assembly: GCA_033239725.1. Classification (NCBI taxonomy): domain Eukaryota; kingdom Viridiplantae; phylum Streptophyta; class Magnoliopsida; order Poales; family Poaceae; genus Echinochloa; species Echinochloa phyllopogon. The sequence goes on along the minus strand of BTCW01000015.1, from coordinate 10,543,901 downwards.
TCATATTAAAATACACAAAGTTGCTGAAACTGAATCTCATGAATGAACATTTTCAATATTTAAAACCTGGTGTGGCCAACTTCGGTTTGATTGAAACTACGGTTTCGAAAAAGAAAGCAAATTAGGGCAATTAATCAAGGAGCTAATTAATGGAAATTTTCAGAGTCCTGAGACAATTCCCAGAAAGCAATAAATGATGAAATCTAAAAAATTATGCCTAATTTGTGGTCAACCACGCCAGCTAGCCTTGTCGATACTACTACCCAGAAGAAGTATGAAATCAGCCCTAATCCGAATCCTCACTATTGGCCTATTGCAGCAAACGGAATCCACACTAACCTCCTGTGGTAGTAATTAATGGATCAGGACGTCCAGTAACTGCTTGTACTTGCCAGGGTTGCTGGCGAAACGGCCCTTCACTGTCAGCATGAAGTGGACGCTGTCGTGGGGCGAGCTCTCAGCTATTTTCATTGATCAACAAATGTTGTTGATTGAAAATTTTAGACACAAAGTTTGCTTTGTGGCATGCATATCAGACATGTTTATCCCACCTGTACATCAAGAAAGAACCAAACGACACCAAGGGCTACTCTATCACGTAGACCTTGATTTTAGAAAAATTATAAAATTAGTTTCATATTTTTTGAGTTACGATAGATTTTATATAATTTTTCTAAGTTTAATTCATTTTTTGAAATTCATTTATTAATTCCAAAAAAGAAAAGAAAAATAGTGACACATGGCAGCACTACAATGCGCAACATGTTGGCACAGTCAACCCGCTGACATCAGCATGACGTCATCAGTTGGGTCGTGTTTGCTGACATCAGTGTTGACTTGGTTAACGGTCAGAGTTGAGCAGTCGACGATCAATGGGTCAATGGTCAAGGTCAAAGTCAGCGGTCAACTCGTCAGCGTGGTCTATAGGTGTCCACAAGTCAGCTGGGCCCACCTGTCAGTAAGTGCTAGTTGCTAACGGCTGTGGCCCACATGTCAGCGCTAGAAAGGAAAAGAAAAAGAAAGGGTGGAGCGGGCCAGCTCGGGTTGGTGGTGGCTGCGCGGGGGTTATATAGGGCGGCTAGGGATAGGGCATCGTGGCCAGGAGCGGCTGGCGATCCTTGGTGTGTGCGCCCTTTACACGCGGCGGCCATCTGGGGGCGTTGGGTGAAGCGGCTAAGGAAGAGAGAAAGGATGCGTGCAGGGAGAAAGGTGAGAGTGTGAGGGAGGGGAAAGCTGATAGGTGGTCCCCACCTATCAGCGAGAGAGAGGAGAAAAGGGAGGGGAAGGGAAGGTGAGGTGGGCTAGTGGCCGCGTTGGGCCGGCTGGTTGGCCCAGGTGTGTCGTGTGGGGTTTAGGTGGTTGCTGGGCCGGGTTTAGTTAGGGGGTTGGGCTTAGCCATGTTAAAGAGATAGTTGGGTTGGGTTAGTGGGATTGTCTTGATTAGGGTTGGTTTAGTTAGCTAGGTTGGTTAGTTGGGTTTGGGCCTAAGTCTAGGGGGTTAGATGGTTAGCTCTAGGAGTTAAATTTCAAATTGAATTTTGAATTTAAATCCACACTCAAAGTACCAAAAGACAATAACCAAAACACACTAGGATTAATTATCCTTAATTTAAAATAAACTTCAATTTATTTTTATTACCATGAATTTTTAGAAGGCACAAGAAGACAACCTTAGGTTTTCTAGCTAATAATCATCTATCACACGGAAATTTTTGAAATTCAAGTTTTTTTCAAAATTTGTAACATTCCGGAAAAATCACGGATGTTAGAGAAGCTTCCTGATGGGTAATGGCACACTCGCTCGCTGCCTTGGCCCATCCCAGTCCACCCATGCGGTGCCCTAGGGAGTCACGCACAACGCCTGCCCGCCCGCGTATGGCTCCCTGGCCACCCACTTGCTCCACCTGCGGCGCTTAGGCTGCTTTCTGCCATGTAAGCTGCTGCTGGGGTTATGAGAGAGAGAGATAGAGATAGAGAGAGAGAGGGACAGAGAGAGAGAGACCAGAGAGACGGGGTTAAGAGGTGTGTGGGGAGGTTCCACTGTATGAAAGGATAAGGGCATTCAAAGTGTTTTAGGGCCAAGGAGATCCTAATGTGGATCACACCATAGATCCTAATGGGGTATATGAACGAGAACGGTAGCCGATATTACGGTGCACCCATGATTTTATATTAAAAAAGAAAAAGAAACTTATCCAATCCTTCTTTCCCGAATCTTCATGACACGGACTCCGGCCATCTGCCTCCCGCACCACTATGGAGCATAGCTCCCCATTAGGCGTCGATATCAAGCCGGCCTGGCTTGGCCTGGCCTAGCTCGAGCTGGCTCATTAAGATAACGAGCTGGCTTGGCTCGGCTTATTATCTCAATGAGCTAAGGTATGGCTTGGCTCTGCTCGTTTGCCAGCTCAAGCTGGCTTGTTTAGCTCATGAGCTAGCTCAATAAAAAAATGAGTGTAAGGTAAAATCAAAGTAAAAAAAATCTAAGATTCGTAAATTAGGCATTGTATTTAAAGGAGTAACGAGTGCACCACTAACTATTTCAAATTTATGAGCCATAAACCATCAATTATATCACATCAGACCCTAAATTACACTCATTCGAGTAATAGAAGCAAAGAAAAAGGGAGTATTCAAGAAAATAAATGAAAAGAATAATCTACAGAACTGTATCATCACACACACCGTTAACTTCATTGGTGAGTGAGAGCAGATCAGAAGGAGACGATGTACGAAATGGGGATCAAAGATATATGGTAAAATCATGTGGATGGGTTAATGGCGGGAGTGGCCGGCCAGTGGTGATGACATATGTGCAATAGGACAGGAACAAATTGTATCGTGCAGCATTGTTAGGGTTTAAGTTGATTGTTTATAATTTACATATTCTTGAATCAAGAAATTGCTAGAGGGGCATATTGTTGCATATTTTGTATTAGATTCAGGCTGAGACGCTGGGCTGCTGTGGCTCGTTTAGGCTCGCAAGCGGCTCACAAGCCAGCTCGAGCTGGCTCATTATACTACCAAGCTAAAATATTGGCTTTGCTCATTATAATTTTCAAGCGAGCCATGCCAAGCCAAGCCACTATCAAACTGAGTCGAGCAAGCTAACGAGTCACGAGTATTTGTCCTGCCCTACTCCCCATCCCTGGCGTTCCACCTCTGTCACATCCCTATATGCATACGATGTTGCTAGAGATGAGCCATGCCTCAACGTCAAGCTCGCTGCCGCCCATGTCATCTCTTCCCCATCATGTCTCTTCTCTGTCGTCTCACCGGTTCCATTCCCCCCTCCCCCCCCCCCACCGATCGGCGTCTGACCCCACAGGATTCGTCTGTTGGGGTGGATTATACCACGGAAGCAATGGCATGGCATGGTCGAGGCAGGGTGTCAGTAGTGATCTCCAATCTTCCTCCTTCCCGGTGGATCTCCCCTTTCTCTCTTCGATCTATTTATTCCTTAAGGCCAGGTCTCAAGCTTGAGACTGGTTCTCATGATTTTTTGTTAGGACTCCCTCGATTTCGAAAACTCCGGATGCCTCCATCTCAAGTTTTTCTATTATGTTTATTTGCGATACAACTAATATATTCAAAATTAAGCGTAAATGGGGCCTTTGGATCATAAAAGCAGGGTCATAACCACAAAGTGAGGGAAAATTTGGGGTATGAATGCAATAGCCCCTTTACATTTTGAGACATGATTTATAGCATGGTGCTCTATATTAGAAAATTACATCATGAATTTTTCATGATTAATTATTTGTGCAATTTTGTATGCCTATAATCCATTTCATGTCAACTTTTACTGATCTATGAAAATAAATATGAAAAATCCTTAACATAGTATTTAACATAAAGCATCATATCCCACATCTCCTCATAAAAATTGAATTTAAAACTTGCCTTGTAGGTAGAAAATTAATAAAGATAAATCTCATTAAGGGGTAGAATGGACCAATTAAAATAGTTCAGGGGGGTAAATTGATTCTATGTTTCGTTGAGAGGTTATATGGAAAAAGTGGATAGGTAAAGGTAGTAAAACTTGAGGGTTCAGACATAATTTTATGAAAAAATCGATGAGTATCGCATTAAATAACAATGGTTGGATTTATGGGCAAATGTCAAATTTTATAGGGGGTTATCTACAAGATGCACAAGCTAAGACACATAAACTATGGATGGATTTATGATATTCTCTGGGGACTTCGGCGCAAAACCACCATGATCATGGCTGCATAGACCACGATGACGTTGGTTGAACTGCCCACTAGCGTGTCTAGAACTCTAGCGCTTAAGCAAGCACACATACAAATGTGGGACGCTATCGGGGTTTCGTTTTGGGGTCTCCTTGAGGTGGCGCATGGCTCGGGGGAAGTGGCACGGGAAGAGATGCGGCCAGCAGTGGTTACACTACAAGAATAACTCACATCCGCACCCCTCATATGCCTCGGTGCACTAAAGATCCGGTGCTAATGTGACGTTAGCACCGGGTGCGAAATTAGGGTGCCCCCGGAAACACTTTAGCACCGGTTGCTAACATCAACCGGTGCTAAAGGGTGACATTTAGCACCGGTTGGTGTTAGCAACCGGTGCTAAAGGCCCTCACACTTTAGCACCGGGTCGTAACACCACCCGGTGCTAAAGGGCTACCCTTTAGCACCGGGTCGTGTTACGACCCGGTGCTAAAGACCCTTTCGCACCGGGTCGTGTTACGACCCGGTGCTAAAGGGGGTGTCATATGCTACTACAAAAGGAAAGCATCTTTTATCTCATCACATGTGTAGCGTAGGTGAGATGGTTAGGTGGGTGTACGCGTGCGAGCCAAGAGGTCTTGAGTTCGAATCCCGCAACACGCAAATATGCAAATGTTTTTTGCTAGTGCCCCCACCTTTAGCACCGGTTATTTTACCCGGTGCTAAAGGTCACCCTTTAGCACCGGAAGATTGGCACCGGGTGGGAAACCCGGTGCTAAAGGGGGTTTCCCACCCGGTGCCAATGCGCATGATTCTGGTAGTGTTAGGCCTGAGTGGCGGTCGCACTGTGTTTAAGGTGGCGTCAGACTCGTGTGGATGGGGAAGTTAGGCACAGTCACCAACCACATAGGGTTGGAGCTCGGTCGGTAGGAGGCATTGGGTGGGGGGGGGGGGTAGGAAGGGGTACAGGAAATGCGCATGTAGGAAGGACGGGAAGAGAGGTTCACCATGACCGGCCGGCAAAGAAGGTTGTCACGGATGGGGTGAAGGTGGGGGCTGTCGTTTAGTAGTCGGATACACGAAATCTAAGACCAATATGCGTAGTGAACGTCATCGTGGTCGTCATACTGGTTGCCAATTTGTCGGATCCCGCTGGAGTTGCCGGAGTTGCTCACCGGAGTCGGTGGCCTGCCCAAACATCGTCAATCGATTCCAAATGAACTCGCAAAAAAGTTTACAAATCTAGAACTAGTATGACGGGACCAACACAATAATACATATAATATTTTAAGGTTGAAGTTTCTATTTTTGGAATTTCTTGATTTGTTTTATGCGCTAATATAAATAAATCCAGAAAGCTAGACTAATAATTCCCTATTTTTAATGCACGAAGGTATTCAAGAAACTCCAAAATTTACAAGACAACTCTTAGAGATAGAGTTGGACCCGAGGAACTCAAATAAAACATTTGTATCTCATAGAAAGGATTTCCATAAAAATCTTGAAATTCCCAAAAAAAAAGTATTAGGCTTCAAAAAGCATTTTGAAAACTATACTTTTTCTTGATGTAACCGGCATGACTGCAAGGAACTATATTGTTTTAATTTATTTACAAATTAATATTTCCTTTTAATAAATTCCCTTTTAATTATATAAACCTTGGATTTTTTTTTGAAATTTGAGAAAATAGGCATCTAATACTAGCAGTGGGTTTCCTACAAAAGCGTACAGACCAATCACAGTAGTCCTTTACCACATCTGCCATGTAACCAATTGATTTCTTTCAAAAGCAATGGAGAGAGATGAAGGAGAGAGGCACTTAGCAAAAGCAATTAATATAGTTAAGATGAGAGTTAATTAATGTGAAATAGACAAGGAATCTCATAAGTTATCATGAGTTTCGCTCTTAGTGAGAGGAGGAGTTGCTGTTTTATGCTCCTTTTCATGTTTATCTTTTTTTGGCTTAGGCCGCTATTGTTTCCTACAGTCTTTGGTCCTCTTCTTAATTAATATATAAACTAGCAGAACTCCTGCTAGTTCTTGGTTCAAGAAAAAAATCCTAGTGGATGCATAGTTTTTCCTGCATGTTTTGCGATGATGTATTGGGTCCCGGCGCTTTTCTTATGAGGTTTTATTGTTTGGATTGGTTCTTCGGTGATATTGGTTTTTATAAATTCAAAACCGTAATACACACCTCAATACCAGATTTCGGCTCTTTGCCGTGTGCCAGGGCCTATATAGCCCACGACAAAGGTTCTGCCATGGGCCGCAGACGGTAAAGGCGCAAACGCCTGCCGGCAAAGAGGACCTTTGCCGTGGGCTTTTTTTTCGGGCGCCGAATGCTGGTCATTTTCCTGCGTCCGAAAAAACCTCAAAAAATAGCAAAAAAACTTATTTTAATGTGGCAAGTCGTTGTATTTTTTCACGCAAAATCACGTGATACGCAGCCGGCAGGATTCAAACCCGCGACCTCTCTCTCGTGCTTGACCTTCTCTACCACTACACCATACTCTCACATCTTACTAGATACAGTTCTGATTCATACCGTATTATACTGAATCGAGTATAAATTTCTTATTTCAGGCGCTAAACAATTTCAAATTAAAAAGTTCTCAACTACAAAGTTTCATAACTTTTTGAAATCTACAAGTCTTAGTTTGATAGTTTCACCATCCGAGGTCATTTATAAAATTTAAATTTCATATTTGAGAACATTCAAACATAGTTTTCATTGACTAGATGCTTTCAAATGAAAAAGTTGTCAACTACAAAGTTTGATAACTTATTGTGACCTACAACTCTTATTTTGATTGTTTCTTCATCCGAGGTCATTTGAAAAAACTCAAATTTCATATTTTGAGAACTACAAACGTACTTTTCATTAGTTAAATAATTCAAATTAAAAAGTTCTAAGCTACAAAGTTGTATAATATCTGAAGATCTACAACTTTGATATATGTCATTTTTTTATGTGATGTAGTGAGTGTAATATTGTTCACAAATCTTATAGATCTCTCTTATAGTTTCAGGAAACTCTACGAAAGATATAGATTTTATGAATAATATTAATATGAATTTGTCAAATGAAGAAATGACTAAACTAAAAGTGCTACTTCTTGAGATGTTATACAACTTTGTAGTTCAACACCTTTCGATTTGAGCTAATATACTACTTTAAAATATGGTTTTAATTATGAGTGTGCCAAGTGTTGTAAAAAAATACTCGACAAACATTTTCTTTGCCGAGTGCATTTCAAAAAATACTTGGCAAATATTTTCTTTACTGAGTGTATTCTTTTGATACTCGGCAGAGATTTTCTCTGCCGAGTGCATTTTAAAAAATATTGTGCTGTGTGTTTTATGTTTGTCGTATGTTTTTTTGTTGGCACACGACAAATCTTGTGTTTGTTGTGTGTGCCTAGGCACACGACAAACATGAATTTTTCGGTACTGCCTGGAACTAAAAAAATGAGAAATCGCCTTCCCACCCCTACCCAGAATAAATCATTTGCTAGTTATATATAAAAACATTAGAGACATGTACTTGTAAGATATAGATAGGACTGCAAGGAAGCACTCAATTTGTGTTGGCCATTTGCCTCGGCAACAAACGGGAACCATAAAACCAACATAGATAATCATAGTTTGGATCCGAAGCTAAAAATTTAGCTCTCAATTATACTCACTCCGTTCTGAAATATAGCAATATTTAGACTTTTTCATAGTCAAACATTTTTAATTTTGACTGTAAATAGCAAAATAATTATGAAGACTAATAGTATAAAAAATATGTTAGTAGATTTATTATAAAAATATATTATAATATCCAATCTTTTTATTTTAAAATGATTTATTTTTTGAGATATTGTTGGTGAAAGTTTAAATAATTTGAGTTTTTGAAACCTAAACGTAGCTATATTATGGAAGGAGGGAGAGTACTATAGAGACGGGACAAAAATGGCAGTGAAACAGTCAACTCTTCAGTCATACGGTTACACGGTACTATTTATGTATACTGTAGATATTTGCAATTGTAGAAGGCCGGCTGATGTGCTCCGCAGTAGGGATACTGGGACCGTACACGTCAGAGGTCCAAATCAACACCATTCGGGACTGCGCCCGTAACAGGATTGGCTGGTCCCACTGTCAGTGAATCAGTCTGTTAGGGTTGACTCAGCGCTCCGTATAAAAAGGAAAACGCACTCTGCAGCGAAACCATAGTCCACCGCCGCCGCCTGCCTCGGTCTTTGCCGTGTCAGGTTAGGTGGGCTGCTTCTTCCCTTGTCCGAAACTCCCAATTCCCCCATTTCCCCAGCGTCAGCGCTGGTGCTAGAGCCTCCAGACCGAGCGGATGGCGTACACCGGCGGCGGCGGCGGCCCGAAGCGCGTGCCGGAGGAGGGGTACCTTACGCTTGCGCCGCCCGTGGCGTCCCAGCGTCGCCGCGTTCCTCCGTGAGTAGCCGCTTCTCCTATGCATCCCCCTCTCTCTCTCTCTCTCTCTCTCTCTCTCTCTCTCTCTCTCTCTCTCTCTCTCTCCCGTCCAGTGGCGCCGTAGCCGCTGCGCTCTCTTGAATCTGCCATGGTTGATTCAAAGAAAACCTCCAGTTTTTTTTCGATTTTGCATCGCCGGTGTGTTGCGCTTCAATTATTTCTTCCGTCGTCTGATCGATCTGTTTGGTTTCCTTTTCGCTAAGGACGCCTGCGGCAATCCACTTCCTGCTGACTGTGAGGCGTGCGTTCGCCAGCAATCCGGCCAAGTTCCAGCAGTTCGTGGCCGTCCTCGTCGACTACTTACATGGGAGGTCGATGCAGATTCCGATTGCTAAGTAGCGCCAATAGGGGGATTATTATTAGGATATATTAGGGCTCATTTGTTTCTTTTTTTTTTTGTGAATTGCAGAATCGACACGGTTGGTGTGGTCCGCCGTATGCAGATCGTTCTCCAGGGGCACCCCTATCTTATTCGGGGATTCAACACGTTCCTGCCCAGGGGATACGCAATCTGGGAGGAGTATGGAGGAGCAGCAGGTCATGCCTAGATAGCTAGCTCTGTTAAACCTGTGTGCTTTTATATGTGTACCAAATAAGCAGCGGTCAGATACTCAGATGGTTCGTCTGCGCTGGTTCTGGTTATGGACTTCCTGTAGCATGGAATAATACCCTGCCAAGTGAAGTGAGAGCATAGTTGATGTTTGCTACACGTTATGTCTAACGTCCGATGGATTGCGCAGAACACGCCACGCGCGACCCTTCTTCTCTAGCGGCAGTGCCACCGGGTTAGGAGGACGGGGTTGCTGGGGAGATCTGGTGGTGACGGATCTAGAAGGAGCGTTTGGTGGTGATGGTTGGCCCGGTGGTGGTGTCGGGTGGAGGGTCGGGCAGCAAGGGCGCCGCCGGTCGGGGCACTGGGGAAACCCTGGTGGACGGTGTTAGACGGGGACGGAGGAAGCGACTGAGTAAACGACGGCCAGCAGGATAGTGTCCGCGGCTGGGCGTTTTTGGAACCGGGGGCGGAGGAGGCGGCGGTGGTAGAGGAGGTGGTGGAGGAGACCACGGCTATGGATTAGATCAGCCACTATGGTTGGTGACGGTGGTTTTGGGGGCTCGAGGTAGCGGCGGCGGGGTCTCGAACTTCCCTTCCCCAAGACCCGTCGCGTGTTATTCTTGTCCTTTTCTGTATATCCACGTTCCATTTTGGTATATTTCGAGATATGCGCATCCGATATGATCAAATGGTAATGGATATTATTATTTTTGGGTTATGTCGCACCGGCAAATAAGGAGCTCGCCAGCCGAGATGGACATATGGGACATTTCTTTCCGACAAAGGAATTTTTTATTTTATCCTTCCGCCATGTCTCTACGAGGGGCATACGTTCGACTAGCACTAGCCGTTACCGATGTATTGGCATCAAACACTACTGAAGGACACGCTTATAGTTCCCGGTTGCAGCACAAGCACCGCAAACCCTACGGTCCCTAAGACATGATATGAACTCAAAACCTCTTTCCTCACACATAGCTCTATTAACATCTCACGTCCACGGCACATATGATTCTAAATGGGATGCTTTCCTTTTGAACTAACCCATGCATGGACGTCCTTAGTCCTGGTTGAGATGCTTTTATTCGTGGTTGGAAAGACCAACCAGGACTAAAGGCAACCAGGACTAATGTCTAGAGAATGTTTAGTTTCGGTTCGTAACACCGATGGGGACTAAAAGTGTTACAAAGTGGGACTAAAAGGGATATTGTCTATAAAAATTAAACCCGGGACTAATGCTACTAATAGGAGCATTAGTGGTGGGTCTAAACTATACCGAAACAAATAAGGGGAATAGATGTAGGTTTCTCTACTAGTGAAAATTCTTCAAAACGTCATAAATATTCATATCTTAAATTTTTTCCGGACATTTAGATATATCAATTTTTCTAGACTGTAGTTTCTAGACTGTTCTACCCTGTCTCTCCTATACTTGGTTGCCATTAGGCACATGTAAGTTGTCGTTAAGTGCTTTCACTAGTTTAGAATTGGCCTTTAGTCCCGGTTCCCAATCCCATTTAATCCCTGTTTTGGGAACCGAGACTAGCAATCCGGGACTAAAGGGACCCTTTAGTCACGGATTCCTCCATCTGGGACTAAAAGTTCAGCGGTGCTTAAAAATGTTGCTGGCATGGGATTGAAACCCACAACCTCTTGCATTGCCTCGCGTATAGCCTCCGAACCATCCCACCTACACAACACATGTGACGGTCGGTGAGATGTTTTCTCTTTATAGTACCCTATAGAGGACCCTTTTGTCCTGGGTGGTGGCTCCAGCCAGAACTAAAACCCATCTTAGCCCCAAGTTGAGACCCACTACCCGGGACTAATGTATGAGACCCTTTAGTCCTGGGTTGAGCCTCCAACCAAGATTAAAGTGTGAGTTTATGTGTCGGTTCGTGATTCCCCCTATTTGTTAGAACAGAGACTAATGCTCATATTAGTCCCGGGTCCAATCGAAACCAAGACTAATATAGTAGATGGAAAGTCCATTTATTACTAGTGTTTGGTGTCGTCCTCAAATAGTGCGATGTGCGATATTTTTGTATTATCATGTCATGTGTGGAATTAAACAAGATGCATCACAATCCATACAACAGTTTGAGCAACTAACTGTAACTAATCAGCAGTAGTAGCGCAGGGTGGTCAAGTAGCTAGCTTGTAGCTCGCTTAGCAGTGGCTATGGAGTTGATCGACCTTGCCGCTGGCAGAAGGAGCTGCTCTTTAATCTCATTGTTCTAGACAAGTTTCAATATTTGTTATTTTGTGACAATTAAAAATGTGTCAGAAGCCCTAACATTATTAACAGATTGTCTGATACATGAATATGAATGGTAAGATTTATTACTGCAGAATGTCTGATTACCGCTAGGAGAACCTGGAGTTATCTAGCGGCAGAAAATCAGTAATGATGTTGCTGTATCATTAACACAGCCGATTTGTGCATTTTCTCATGATTGGAGGCGCAATATCTGCTATGATATATGTATCAAGCCTTAATAAGCCATGCCATGCATAGAGAGGAGTAATTCCGCCGCAAGTGTCTACTAGACTTTTACAATCCGGAAAGATCACATAGTACATGCGCATGCATCCATTTCGCCAACCACATCAAAGTTTGCTCCCTTCTGCTGCTTTCCAGTGATATATTTGCAAACATGATTTTGGGTCCATTTTGGATATTCCAGATTTATTTTTGGCACTGTAAGTCACTGCTTATGGATCGGACTCAGATGAGAGCCGGGGTTTTTCTGTATTACTTCTTATACAACAATAGAATGCACTGCGAACTTGGACCAGGGACTATGATTCAAAATTTTGGAAAGCTCCTTTCAAAATCCTCGAATTTTGTTCTCTCGGAACTAGAAAAATCATATTGTTTTTGTTAGGAATTCCATTTTATTGAGTTTACATCAGTCAAATAGATGATTTTCACTCATACATCAAAATATTATGTGTAGTGTGGTGGAAACCCCCACATTTATGAGGCTTATATGGATGGGTCCCACAATAGAATTGGAGAATCAATCTCAGACTCAAAACCTGGAGAGTGCATGTTGACCTGGTAAAGATGAATTTATCCACAGAAGAGAATTACCTGGTGTTTGGCAAAATGACAGTAGCATTTGGCGATTATACATGTAGATATATCAACCAATGTGAGATCAATTTTTAGGGTCTGCTTTAATTTAAGCTACAATGATGCTGCAATTTTGGTTTATACGGTGATATATTACAAATATGAATGGTTATTAGCATGAGAAATGTGGCTCTCGCCTTCAAATTAATAGTATTGTGCGCTGTATAAATCATTAAACATATATTGAAGTGATGGATATGGCCTGTAAATTGGAGCTGAGACTATGCCTAAATTGCACTCCTTTTAGATCGATTAGATGAATTCTTGTGCTAAATATTTGTCAGAGCACAAACTTTCAGTGCACAAATTTACACCGTCGTAGGTACCGACCCTTGGAAATATATATATCATATGCCCTAGGGCCAGCCTTGTAACCATTATGCCTTGTTGAAATGCAACAGTTCATCGCCGCTTTGTCCAAGCTACCTTGAGTGGATGCCGCCGTGGCTGTAGTAAATGGAACTAACACTGGAATTCCGGATGGTTCATAATTGGTATGTTATTGCTACATTTCCCCAATGTCCTTTCATCCTTTAACCATGTGGACAAAAGGCTCCACTGTACGGAGTAGGTCTATGTTTGCAGAAATTAATTAATATCTCCTCACTAATTGATTATCCGGCCGGCAGTGTAAGAGCAGAGTTTAAGGGGGGTAAGCGCTTTATAGGAATTTTGATGTGGGAAAAATGGCTGATCATGCCACATACCTTCATTTCCTCTGTTCACGTTACGGTAATATTTGACAATTAAAATCAATCAACTGAAAGGATAATGCATACACCAGTAAAAATTAGCATCAGAACTTTGAACTGCTGGCACAAGGATAGCAGATTTGCTACTTGTTTTTTTCAGGCACCTGTTCTTACCTTCCAGCTGCACACATCCTGCAAGAAAAATAGAAAACAAACTTACACCACTTAAACCTAGACATTATGCATGCACGATAGAGGATTCATTTACGGTAATTTAATCCTAAATGTCAAATAGTGGGAAAGAAGGCCAAACTTTACCATCAAATATCCAAAGGAGGAATTGCAGATAATCGGGATGTTCAGAAATATGGAGTATCTATGGGATATGGGTACTACTGGGTCCATACTCAGAGGAGACTAGCGCCGACTTGGGCCCACTCCTGACAAGGTTGTGGGCCGAACCCTAGGCGGCCCACAGGAAATCCCCGACTTGATGAACAAGCTTGATGAAGACGCGGCAGGCGGCGCGCCTGGATATCTCGGGAGATCTTAAAGAAACCGACTCGGATATATTTCTTAGTCATAATCCAGTAGGTTTGGATTACAACCGACTTGTAAACCCTAGTCCGCCACTCTATATAAGGCGGCCTAGGGCAACCATATGGGGTAATCAATCCCACAACCATTGTAACCATACGGTCGACCTTGCTTCCTGAAGCTTGGTCGAGTTCCAGCGATACAAACACAAACCCCCCGTCTCACGACGTAGGGTATTATACCTCCGGGTAGCCCCAAGTGCCTCCTGTGTCACCATCAAGCTACTCGCTCAATGATCCCTCGCCAACAAAACAACCACTCGGGCTTGATGGTTACAAAGCCCAAGGTGGATTGTCAGTCCTAAGGTCCGACAGTATCCACATTCTATGCCAGCTTGGGCTTTGGAAGAAACAAAGGCGTCACCATTTTTGTTTTATGAAGCAACAACCAATCCCATGTTAGGCCTCGGAATATGTGGCGTATTTCCCAACATTCTTGCAACTTCAATTTAATTCAAATATCATGTAAAAAAAGCATATAAAAAATGAGAAGAAAAGCACCTTATGTTAAAACGTCATATTATGCACCAAATAAATGGCACTAACTTGCTTCTACATAATATCAGATATACAAATAAAAAAACAATCAGGATGATATAAGCATTTATCACATTTTGCTGTAATTTGCGGATTTGTTTTTTTATGAAACAAATTTGCTGATTTGTTGTAGAGCAATATATATTGGCCAAATGGAGCACTCTACGCCCGCCTGCTAAGACGTGAAAAACATGGTTGATAGATGTTAACATAGTTGAACCAAGAAAGACTATTTTGTAAACCATGTCACAATTGTTTAGTACTAAACCACAATAATATAGGAAACCATGCTCATGATGGTGCTTAATTATGTTCCCAATACTAAATTTATGCCGAGTAATCAGATCAGCTACATAACTTCTAGTCAGTTTATATGACGTCTTTTCATATATATGACGTCTAAATGATTTGCTGTGTTGACATACTGATTTCTAGTTTTTTGAAACGCCACAGCAGGAGCCTCTAGCAGTATGGCGTAGTGGTACTAACCTGATTGTGTTTTACAGGCTAGATAAACATGTCTTATGTATATGCATGCCACAAAGTAAATTAGCTGGTGTCTAAAATTTTTTATTAAATGCATTTGTCCCTCTCAAGTAGGAATGATCAATTTATCACGCTTGACATGGAAATTTTTATTTCTGCTATTTTTGTACGTATATAGGAAAATGTTGGAACTTATTGAAGAATGGTGATCTTAAAATCGGAGTGCTAAACCAGATAAAACAATTCTTCTGAGACTATAGCTCTCGAGATCAAACCCATCTCCCCAGATTCAAGAGTTCAAACACAAATGGACAAATATATAAGTGAAAAATTATAGAAAAGAGGAGCGCGCAATTCACATTGAGGAAGGACGTACACAATTCATATGGTGCAGGGGAGATGCAACAACTACTGACATGCCTACCACTTACTAACTGACCCTTCCTTTCGCAAAAATTAGCTTTCACAGATTGGTTAAGTTAAAAGAACAGTTACATACTCCATTATTGATGCTGATAAATAAAATTGAAATTCTTTGTACTCCAAGCAAAGTGCAGCTCCAATTCCTTATCCTTGCAAAATTGCACTACTCAGTTCTCAAGAAAGCCTTGGTGAATTATACAAGGGTATAAACATCAACTGTGAGGGTTTAATTTACTGTTTTTGTGGAACATCCATCTGTCGATTTGGGCAAGCTCAAACTTTCTTTAGCTTTTGGCATTGTGGTGTTTGGATGAGTGTGAATATATTCTTCTTCTGAATGAGTTTAATGTTTTCTTATATATTTTGCAGTTGTATGGTTCTTGAATTTCCCAGGGTCTATCTTTCACTCCATGTTCTATTAATTTATACTGATTAAGTTAACATTGAATACACTTTTGCCATGTTGGTGTATGTTTTTAAAATGCATATTTAGGCTGTGAGGAATTAACTACGATGCTTCTCATGGCTATGGACATACCTGCAGGTGAATGAAACGGAGAAAGGTTTTCAAGTGATTCATGCTTTCTTTTAGCAACAGTCATGTAAAAAACTGCAGATCTTAGGCAAATTCCTATTTCTTATCTCAAATATAAAATTGACAAATCACTACTGGAAAGTGCTTCATCTGCACCGGTTGGGAAGGACCTTTAGCTCTGGTTTTCCAACCGGTGCAGATCTTCCGGTGCTAAAGGGTGGGCACCTTTAGCACCGGGTCAAATAACAAGTGCTAAAGGTGTCCATTCGCTAAAAAATATGTGCGTTGTTGCGGGGATTCGAAGTCATGACCTCTTGGCTCGCGCGTACCCACCTAACCATCTCAACTACATAGCACATGTGATGAAATAGAATATGCTTTCCTTTTGAAGTAGCATGCAACACCCCTTTAGCACCGGGTTCTTAACACCAACCGGTGCTTAAAAGGCCTTTAGCACCGGTTGGTAACACCAACCAGTGCTAAAGGTCACTAAAGAGTCTCCGGGGACACCCCAATTTTACACCCGGCGCTAATGTTACATTAGCACCGGATCTTGAGTGCACCGAGACATATGAGAGGGGCGGATGTGAAGATCTCTGGTAGTGAATGTGTCTCTGATTGTAGTGGATGGTACAGCACAATGCAAACCATTCCCCAGGCCAGTGGCGCGGTGCTGGAATTCTGGTTGATTCTTGGTAAGTGACATTTATCATTCAAACATGTGCACAGAGGCTTCACTGCTGCTATATATTTGCAGAAATTGATATCTCCCCATGGTTTCGTTGTTTGGGAGTGTACGGGCGGAGTTTAAGGCACAAGAGCTGTTGGAATTTGGATGTCAAAAATTTGGGTGTGATCGTTGGAAGATCAGTATCTTTTTGCCATACACCTATACGTGTATAATGCCCCTGCTAACACTGTAGTGATATAAGGTAATGTAAATCAAAAGGCCAAAGGATAATGCATGCATCAGCACAAATTTAGCGGCAAAACTTTGAACTGTATGCAGGCACAAGGATAACAGATTTGATATTTGTTTTTTTAGGCACCTGATCTTATTTTCCAGGTGTGTCGTCCTTCCAGAAAACAGAACACAAAATTGCACTAAATAATCTTAAGCATTATTTATACATTATGAAGAAATAACTTATCATAAGTCAGTCCTGAAAGATTAATTCAGGGAGAAAACGTCACACGCTACTTCAAAATATCTACACAAAAAATACATTTATGAAAAATGGAGATTCCATATCCTAGACCTGGGAATAAGAAACTAAAGCAAGGTCTTTCAGTTTCGAAGCAACAATTAATCCCATAAGCTTGGGTCTGGGAATAGGTGGGATATTTCCCATGATTCTTGCAACATTTTTAAATTAAAATTTCATGTAAAAACTGCATAGAAAGAAAATGTCAAGATAATGAGCTTTAACTAAAATGCCATATGATGCACCTGATGCTAGTAATTTGCTTCTACGTATTATCTGAAATGCAATTTAGAAAACAATTTGGTTTATATAATTAACCATTTGTCAGCTTTTCGGAATGTGGTGATTTTTTTAAGAGATGTATATATCTGCTGAATGGAGCTCCCTGTTTGGACTTGCCCTGCTGGTTTTCGAACCAAAAGGTGCATGATATGATGATTCCTGACAAGTGAGACCGTGCTTGCAATATGATGGTCGGTCGATATTATCATAGTTAAACCAAGAAACACAATTTTATTGACCATTGTCGCAAAATGACATAAAAAAATAGCTAAATAACTGTTTGTTGATTAACTACATGCCAGAACAGGTCGACAACAGGTCCATCCGGCAATCTAAATTAAATATATAGTGTGTTATTGAAATATTGTCTTCTAATTTTGAAACTCCACAATGGGTCAATCTGGCAATCTACCACAGTGTACACGTTGGATAAAAACTTCTCATATTTCTAGGAGTTAGTAGACCATTTCATATATCTATGTTCTATTTGTAGGAATAAAATAGGGATTGGGCTGTGGAGAGATGGCTGAGTGGTTGATAGCCCCGGTCATGAAAACCAGTATAGTTCTAGGAACTATCGAGGGTTCGAATCCCTCTCTCTCCTTTTGTTTATTGAATACCACTACCAGAATCCTTCACATCCGCCCGCCTCCTCCGCCTCGGCCATTTTTGGACCCGGTGCTGATGGGGCTTCAGCACCGGGTCAAACGGCTAGGAGCGGGGGAGGCGATGCGGGGTGTCAGGACGAATACATCAGCACCGGGTCGTGGCAAGACCCGGTGCTAATGCGCCCCCTTTAGCACCGGGTGCAGCCAGCAACCGGTGCTAATGTGCCGAGGCCATTTCGCACCGGTTGCTGGCTGCACCCGGTGCTAAAGGGGGCGCATTAGCACCGGGTCTTGCCACGACCCGGTGCTGATGTCTCCCTCGGCCGAGCCAGCTGAACACTTAGGCGCTGTGTTCATGCTGCTCGGCCGTCACCGGGCGCACACGAGCCACGTCACTGGATGAACAAGAACAATTTTTCTTTTTAATCTCTGTATAAAAGTTGTAACTAGTCGTTCTCCCTCGTACAAACTTCAAAAAATATCATTTTTCTTCCTAAAAATTCCTAAAATCATACTCTATCAAATTATGAAACTTATTAATGTTATTATTTTGAAAAATCTTCTCGTGTGAGACTGTTTGAACAATCCAAATTTTGAATTAAAAATGACAACTACAACCAAGGTTTTTTTTCACACTAGGTGATGTCAAATGAAAAAGTGATGAATACCAAAGTTTCATATTTCATCATGATCTACAATCTTTATTTAGGTCATTTTGTCATTTTCAGAAGTGGTAATAACATGTAGTACAAATTTGACAAGCCTCTAACAAAGTTTTAGAAACTATGAGAGTGAATCTAGGATTAATGAACAATGTATACTACCACTTTCTCAAATGAAAAAATGACTTAAATAAAGATTGTAGATCTTGATGAGATATGAAATTTTGGTATTCATGACTTTTTCATCTGAGACCATTTAATGTTCCAAAATCTTTCTTTTAGTTATCAATTTTTGTAATTTATAAGATTTTCTAGTAATTTATAAGATTTTTTTGTAATTTATAAGATTTTCTAGTAATTTATAAGATTTTCTAGTAATTTATAAGATTTTCTAGTAATTTATAAGATTTTCTAGTAATTTATAAGATTTTCTAGTAATTTATAAGATTTTCTAGTAATTTATAAGATTTTCTATTAATTTATAAGATTTTCTATTAATTTATAAGATTTTCTATTAATTTATAAGATTTTCTAGCATTTTATATTGATTTTCTAGTAATTTATAAGATTTTCTTATTTAATATATATTTTTAATAGGTATTAATAACTGAATTAAAACAAGTATTAATAACTATATATTTTCCGCTGGTTTGGAAACTGGCGCCAAACGAAAATTGGGGGCCTTTAGCACCGGGTTGATCTAAAATCCGGTGCTAAAGGCCCTAGTTTTCGTTTGGCGCCAGTTACGGCTTTTAGCACCGGGTGTTGTATAGACCCGGTGCGAAAGGGCCTTTAGCACCGGGTCGTGGCTGCACCCGGTGCTAAATGCCCCGGATCAGCACCGGGTCGTGGCTGCACCCGGTGCTAAATGCACCGGATCTATATAGCCTCGCGCCGCCCCCCGCCCAGCAGCACTTCGTCTTCCCCCAAACCGCCGGCCCTCCTCCTCGCCTCGCCCCCGCCGCCGTCGTGAGGCGCTGGCCGACAGAGCACTCCGTCAAGGTACGGTACCATGCCCACCTCACCTGATTCGGCTTGATGCGAGGGTAATTTGGGATCTGTTGTTGTGGGCGATCGATCCTTCCCCGTGGATTGGTGCTTGTTTGCAGGCCGATGCGTTCGATCTTGTTGGATTACCCATGATCCAGAACACCCTGGCTGGATTCAACACGTCCCTCGTATGCTACGGTCAGCGGGCCAGGTACTTTGCTAAATGCTAATCCAAAGGAGTCGGTTTCCTGTTCTCTGCTTCTCTATTCCTGTTTTCTGATGCAAATATGTACGTGTTGTTGAATGCTTCTAGTGTGGCACTCGCATGGGGAGCGGTGGCAGCTGGGAGTGGATCGAGGCACACAGTTTTCTTTTCTTCTTTTGTTGAACTGGCGGAGGCTTCTCTTTTTCTAATCTCTCTGTAATCTAAATTTCTATGTTGAATCTACGTTGAATCTTGAATGTTGTAATTGTTGGATCTTAAATGTTGTGATGTAAATTAAGATATTTCTACTCTTAATTTCTTTCTTTCTCCTCTTATTTATCTACTCTCACCTTCTTTTTTCTGTTCTTGAAGAATAAGAACAAAAATTTTGTTCTTGTTCTTGAAGGACGGAGAGAAGACGACGGTCAGCTAGAAAAGAGAGGAGAGGGAAAGAGACGAGAGTAGAAAAAATATTTATTTTTTTGCGCGTAAAAATTTTTAGCACCGGGTTGTGTCTGGACCCGGTGCTAAAGGCCCTGCTAAAGGCGCTGCGGGGCAGGCCCTTTAGCACCGGGTCGTGGCTGCACCCGGTGCTAAAGGGACCCTTTAGCACCGGTTATTCAACCCGGTGCTAAAGGGGTACCCCTTTAGCCTCGGATTAGTTGCACCGGGTGGGAAACCCGGTGCTAAAGGGCTTTCCCACCCGGTGCAGATATCGATCATTCTGGTAGTGTACATTTGTTTCTTTCTATGTTTTCTTTGTTCTGCCCCCTTATATCATTCTTCCATAAAAAAGCATGAATGGCTCGGCTAGATGCTACGAAGCAAATTAACTGGTGCCTAAATTTTTTTATTTGTTTATTAATGAAAATAGCTAATAGCTCCCTACAAAAGTAGGACACATTAATAATAGAGAATAATAAAGCTGGCTATATTAATCTAAGACCCATTTCACATGAAGAGTACTAGTAACCTTCTTCATGAAATTTTATATTTCTGCTATTTTCTACGTATATATAAAAATGATAGAAATAAATGAAGAACAGTAATCTTAAATTTTGAGTTAAACCAGATCAAGACATTCATCTGATAGTACCTCCTATCCCCCAGATCCAAACCTTGTTCATCTCCCCAAATTCAACAATTCAGAACACAAATTGGCAAACCCATAAGAGAAAACGGAGAAAAGAGGAACCACACAATTCAGATTGATGCTTATGACGGACAGCTGGACCATTAGCACCACATCCGAATAATATATATTGGTGTATTGGGGAGATCGACGCAACCACCACTGACCTTCGCCATGGCCCTGTCATGCCTGACATGCAATGCTTGCCACTGCTGAACAAACCTTTTGTTTATCCAAAAGTTGCTTTCACAGAATGGTGAAGATAAAATAATAATTTCATGAATTATACCGGGGTTTCCAATTATTCCTATAATTAGTTTTCTCATAGTGCTTAAGCAAAAATTAGAATTCCATTGATGCCTATTAGAAAATTTTTTGGTTTTCTGTACTCCAAAAATAAGTGCAGCTTCAGTTTCTTATCCATGCAAGATATCATACAATATCAGGTACCAAATTGCACTACTGTGTACTCACACTAAAACATTGTGAATATATAAGGGCATAGATATTCACTGTGATGGTTTAATTTCCCCTTTCTGTAGAACACCAGTCTGTCCATTTGGATAAGCTCAAATTTTGTTTAGCTGTTGGCCATGTGTTTAGATTGTTGCATATTCTTCTCTGAACAAATCCATTTAGTGTGTTATTATTTTGCAGTTGCATTGGGTATTGAATTTCTCCTGGCCTATCTTTAACTTGATGATCTATTGATCTACGCAAATCAGGTTAATCTTTGTTGAATACGCTGCCTTTGAAAAAATAATGCTTTGTTAGAATAAACTCCATGTTAGTGTGTGTTTGTGATGTTTAGACTATGAGGAATTGTCTATGAGGCTTCCCATCGCTATGCAACAACCTTGTAGAAACTACCGATGGCGCGCTTGCCCCTTTCTTCCATTAAAATATCAAATTACCAAGTGTCTCTCTGATTTTAGTACATGTAGCCAAAACATAAATTGAGTCAATCTATCCTCTCTGTTTGCATTGCTTTGTAAATATTGAAAACGAAAATGATGAGGATATTATATTATTAATTATTAGTATTCATTGACGTGCCAAAAGGAGGCATGAACTGACACAGACAGGTCATCATAATGATTTCATGAAACCAACACTAACATAATTTTCAATGTTATTTTTTACTAGCATCGTTGTTTTGTTACTGCTCATAAACAGTTTTTTTAAGATAATGGAATCAGATTCTGGCTTCATCCTTTTCTGGGAGAGAAGGAATCTGTCCACGTCATGCATTATATATTACACACAGAAGCCGACTGGTGCATGTTCACAAAAAAAGAAAATAAAAAACCAATCCTAGAACTATAAGACTGTCCATGGAAGGCGAAAAATTGCAATGCATATGCCTCCATAGTTCAACATGAGGAATAGGAACATCCCACCAAAATATATGGACCGAATAACTCGTATTGAACCATCCTCATGTAGGACGAGTGATTACTCAAACCAAACACTCCCTTAGATTACATGTCGATGAAGTTTTATTTTTTAAGTACCATGAAGACTTGTTATTTTTCTCAAAGCAAACTCTATCTTATATGGTCACTACTTTTATTTCTATTGAAGGGGTCACCACATTTTATATTTGTCTTCATACCATCGAATAATATCTGTAAATTGCAACTGCAGCAACCTAGCAAATCGACCATCATGCGAACTCTCGGTAGGTTGCACTCAGCGATTAAACATGGAACACGATGACAGCACCCTCGACCATGGTGTTGATGAGATTTCGAGGCCTGTCGTTAGTACCCTATCAGGTGGGTTGGCTTTTCTGTTCAAGTGTAACCGTAGCCTGCCTCCTTGAATCCGCGACGTCATGCACGCACCGCACGCGCTCTGCTCTGCGTAGATGTAGGGAGTTAGTTCTCCAGGGAACCATCTGTACACTATATGTATAGGTCATTGTTGATCAATACAAACTTGATTGGTTCCTATCCTGTTTCATGGTATCAGCTTGCGCATTCTGATCCGGCTCCTCCGCGCCTGCCACACCTTTCCTTTCGCTGCCATGGATAGTGATTTCAATCCCCTCTTCAACTTCGAGTCCACTCTCCCTAACTCGGAATCGGTCTCCGCCTCTTCTGCTGCTCCTGACGCCGGCGGCCGTGCTTCGGCCCCGAGCGCCGCCGTTCTTCAGATGGTGAACATCCGTTCCCATGTCCCAGTCTCCCTCGACATCAACAAGCCCAACTAACCCTTATATTTTTCCATTAGTACCCTGTCAGGCTTGACATGCCTGCCACTGCTGAACTAACCCTTTGTTTAGCCAAAATTAGCTTTCACAGGGTGGTTAAGCTAAAATAATAATTCGTGAAGTATATAAGTGTTTCCAATGATGCCTATAAATTAGCTCTGGCATAGTGGTTAAGCCCAAATGAGACTTCCTTTGATGCCTATAAAAAAAATTCTGTACTCCAAAACCATGTGTGCACCTCCAATGCAATTTCTTATCCATGCAAGATATAATGCATTATCAGGTACCAAATTACACTACTTTGTAGTCACACTAAAACATTGGTGAATATATAAGGGCATAGATATCCACTGTGACGGTTTCATTTACTCTTTCTTTGGAACACCAGTTTGTCCATTTGGGCACGCTCAAATTTTGTTTAGCTTTGATAGACACGTACTAATTATCTCTCTAATGAAGGGGTCACGGTATTATGTCATATCTATCTACATACCATCGAATGATATTTGCAAATTGCAACTGTACCATAGCCCTAAGCGATTAAACGGAACACGCGACACAGCGCCCGGCCTCCACCGCGTGCCGCCCTCCTTCTCCGTTCGATCCCTGCAGCGTCAAGACGGCGTGTCGTTCTGTGGGCCGGCCATTCCATTAGTACATGGTCCACTTGTAGTCTTGCCGTAGGAAACGTGTGCCTGCTGAGCGCCGAGTGTCATTCGGCGTCTTGACAAGGCGAGGGCTGCATGCCTGCATTTGTCGCTTCCCGTGCCCTCCTTCGTTATTAAGAGGCGGCCGCGGCTGGGGCTGCCAGTACTTCACCAGAGCCTCCCTCTCCTTGCTCACTCTGAACGAAGAAGGGGATCGGATCCGCCGCCGCCGCCTGAGAAGAGGGCACGGGAGGAGAAGCAAGGTGCGCCCATGGAGCCCAATCGGTGAGTAGCCCCTCTCCCTTTCTCTCTCTCTCTCTCTCCCTTCCGTGGCTTTGTTGGTGATCTGCTTTTCGTTGATTCTACGAAAGCTTCCTGTTTTCTGCAATTTCCTTCACCGGTTTTGTAATCTGATGACGATTTTCCATCGGATCTGTTCGTAGGTCAAGGAGCCGGAGCAGGAGCCCGCCGCCGCCGCCAACTCTTTTCAGCGAGGCGCTCCAGTTCGTGCTGTCTGTGAAGCGGGAGTTCGCCGGCGAGCCCGAGAAGTACCAGGCATTCCTCGATGTCCTGAGCGAGTACAAGAGGTCGGTGCCGATGATTTCTTTCGATCCTTTTGCAATCGATTTGCTCGCAGATCACAGATGCGGTATTTGTCTATGGTTATTCTGAACTTGTACGTCCCTGTTGTTTGTGTGTTGCAGCATCGGCAAGGCTGCCACCATCCTCCGCGTCAGGGCCATGTTTGCCGGATACCCCCATCTCCTCCGTGGCTTCGACACTTTCATGCCAAGGGGTCACAACTAGCACAGGGACCAGTAGGGAATTAACTAGCTGCAGCTCATATCCTGATCGAGAAGGGGCGGCCCTGTACTGTACTGCGATGGATCCAATGGTTTTTCGCTAAAAATGTCTAGGCACACCTAGATGATGTTGCTTTGTTTTACATGAATCTGTGATCTAATAATAAGCTGCAGTGGTTCAATATATGGTTTATCATAAAATCCATGGCTCTATGTTTCTATTTGAAATTCCGGGAGCCGCATGCCTAGATATTATTAGGTATATATATATACATATTGCGTCTAGGTGTTTTGGAATGTGCGGGCAATAGATCCAGCTCAATTTCTAGTGGTGGGGAGAATATTAATAAGACACATGTTTTGAAATGCGCGGGATATAGACCAGCTCGATTGGAGACGGTAGAAATAATATTATTAGGACCCATAGCGGTCGGCGGCCAATCCAAACAAATAAATACGGCAAGATAAGATTCATCTTTTAATGGAAAAAATTTCTTTATTCCGGTAGACATGCACACAACCAGTTTCTGGATGCGTGAGACATATGTCTAGTTCGTTTGAAATGCTAAGGCGATTCCCAACCCGTGGTGTCTATAGGCAGTGTTTAGAGGAGAGAGATCCATAAATGAGCTATGGACATTACCTCACCCATTGGATAGTTTCTATAGTAGTTTCTATGAAGAAGAAAAATTAATAGCTCTTTGCATGTAAATATAACAGAGAAAGATCATCTGTGACAAGCCATGCAACCATCACCAAAATAATTCAGATGTATACGATGGATTCAAAATAATTCATAAAACATGGAGTCACCGTTGTGGCCATCTATCTCGTCCTATTATCTACTGAACAGATACATGAATGCAGCCAAAACAAACCAAATACGTAGTAGATGGATCTTGCCCAGGCGTAACAGGAATTCAAAAGTTTTATACGAATGAACAGATCGATCATGTAATTCATAGAATCTTAGTAGTCCGGGTAAAATTCAACAAACCACCTGATGGATACATCCTGAAAAAGGAATCAACACAAATAAAGTTGTGAAGTCTATTTCAGAAAGCTGCCAGGAAACGAACCTAGCCACCATGCCGGCGACATGACCACCAGCGGCAAGAAACGCGGCGGCTGGACCTGCAGCTCGTCGAGCAGCACAAGCCAGCAACAACACTGGCGTTTGGTCACTACCAGAATGAGTCACATCTGCACCGGTTGGAAAGGGCGATTAGCACCGGGTATCCCAACCGGTGCAGATCTTCCGAGGCTAAAGGGGTGCCCCTTTAGCACCGGGTGAAATAACCGGTGCTAAAGGGTGCCTATTCGCCAAAAAAATATGTGTGTTGCTGCGGGGATTCGAACTCAGGACCTCTTGGCTCACATGTACCCACCTAACCATCTCACCTACGCTACACATGTGATGAGATAAAAGATGCTTTCCTTTTGTAGTAGCATATGACACCCCCTTTAGCACCGGGTCGTAACACGACCCGGTGCGAAAGGGTCTTTAGCACCGGGTCGTAACACGACCCGGTGCTAAAGGGTAGCCCTTTAGCACCGGGTGGTGTTACAACCCGGTGCTAAAGTGTGAGGGCCTTTAGCACCGGTTGCTAACACCAACCGGTGCTAAATGTCACCCTTTAGCACCGGTTGATGTTAGCAACCGGTGCTAAAGTGTTTCCGGGGGCACCCTAATTTCGCACCCGGTGCTAACGTCACATTAGCACCGGATCTTGAGTGTACCGAGGCATATGAGGGGTGCGGATGTGAGTTATTCTTGTAGTGGGTGCACTGCAGACTTCTTCAACACCAGCGGCAGGCGGAGAAAGAGCAGCCGATTCACCAGTGGCCTGATTGGATCTCGATTCACCAGTGGCTTGGGGAGGATTTCTTCATTGGGGATGAGCTATTGTGGATGGATAGTTTTAGGTGATTTCAGTTGTGAAGTGGAGAGATTGGAGAGAGACGATTGAGGATAAATAGAGGGAGCGAGATAAATGGAGGGGGAGCAGGACCTCAGCACTGGCATGGCCGCGTAACAGGTTAAAATTACTCTTTTATCACATTATGCCAAGGGTGAGAGTCATATCCCATTTCTCCCTCCCATAGTTCTACTATTTTACATAATCGCAAAAATACAAGTAAATTATAGTGAAGTCATTTCATACATTTTTTCAGTCAAGATAAGAAAAAATAGTGTCTTGCAAACCTCAAGCGCATGCGGATGTTAGATATACGGACATATGCAGTTGAAAGTATATTTTGCAAACCTTAATTGGTTGGATGCTGACGAGGCGCGCAAACATGACTTGACATGTAAGACATAGGACATAATGAGCCACGTGAGAAGGTTCAAGAACTGCAACGACTATTTTGAGAGTTTACGATGAAATTGAGCCTCGGTTAATAGTTTAAAGACAATAATGGCTATTCCGCCTTTCATTTAATCTACAACTATGCCGGAATATCCCCGTGAACCATAAAAGTCAAATATGGTCAAAATGAAAAGGTTTGCGTTAATCTGTATGTTTTCTGTCCGCTGATGAGAAGATAAGATTGTCGCTTTACTTGTTGGCTTTTTAATTATGGAGACTGATTGAATTAAAAAGCTGATGTGCACTTATACAAGGTTATTGAGGTCATATATATTGTTTCTATTATTGTACACCACAGATTCGGCATAACAAATTCAAACATTCAGTAAAACGAACAGAAAATCATGAGTCACTACCAGAAATCTTCACATCCGCACCCCTCATATATCTCGGTGCACTCAAGATTCGGTGCTAATGTAACGTTAGTACCGGGTCTAAAATTGGGGACCCCTCGGGGATCCTTTAGCACCGGTTGGTAACACCAACCGGTGCTAAAAGTCACTTTTTTAGCACCGGGTCGTAACACCAACCGATGCTAACCCTTTTAGAACCGGTTGGTGTTACGACCCGGTGCTAAAGGTCTTTTAGCACCGGTTGGTAAATACAACCCGGTACTAAAGGGGTGTCACATGCTACTACAAAATAAAATCATCTTCTATCCCATCACATGTGCTTTGTAGGTGAGATGGTTAGTTGGATACACGCGAGCCAAGAGGTCCTGAGTTCAAATCCCCGCAGCAACGCACATATTGCCATCCTTTAGCACCGGTTGGGAGGGCCTTCCCAACCGGTGCAAATGTACCATCCTCTGGTAGTGAGTGATATCACTACCAGAATCCTTCACATCCGCCCGCCTCCTCCGCCTCGGCCATTTTTGGACCCGGTGCTGATGGGGCTTCAGCACCGGGTCAAACGGCTAGGAGCGGGGGAGGCGATGCGGGGTGTCAGGACGAATACATCAGCACCGGGTCGTGGCAAGACCCGGTGCTAATGCGCCCCCTTTAGCACCGGGTGCAGCCAGCAACCGGTGCTAATGTGCCGAGGCCATTTCGCACCGGTTGCTGGCTGCACCCGGTGCTAAAGGGGGCGCATTAGCACCGGGTCTTGCCACGACCCGGTGCTGATGTCTCCCTCGGCCGAGCCAGCTGAACACTTAGGCGCTGTGTTCATGCTGCTCGGCCGTCACCGGGCGCACACGAGCCACGTCACTGGATGAACAAGAACAATTTTTCTTTTTAATCTCTGTATAAAAGTTGTAACTAGTCGTTCTCCCTCGTACAAACTTCAAAAAATATCATTTTTCTTCCTAAAAATTCCTAAAATCATACTCTATCAAATTATGAAACTTATTAATGTTATTATTTTGAAAAATCTTCTCGTGTGAGACTGTTTGAACAATCCAAATTTTGAATTAAAAATGACAACTACAACCAAGGTTTTTTTTCACACTAGGTGATGTCAAATGAAAAAGTGATGAATACCAAAGTTTCATATTTCATCATGATCTACAATCTTTATTTAGGTCATTTTGTCATTTTCAGAAGTGGTAATAACATGTAGTACAAATTTGACAAGCCTCTAACAAAGTTTTAGAAACTATGAGAGTGAATCTAGGATTAATGAACAATGTATACTACCACTTTCTCAAATGAAAAAATGACTTAAATAAAGATTGTAGATCTTGATGAGATATGAAATTTTGGTATTCATGACTTTTTCATCTGAGACCATTTAATGTTCCAAAATCTTTCTTTTAGTTATCAATTTTTGTAATTTATAAGATTTTCTAGTAATTTATAAGATTTTTTTGTAATTTATAAGATTTTCTAGTAATTTATAAGATTTTCTAGTAATTTATAAGATTTTCTAGTAATTTATAAGATTTTCTAGTAATTTATAAGATTTTCTAGTAATTTATAAGATTTTCTAGTAATTTATAAGATTTTCTATTAATTTATAAGATTTTCTATTAATTTATAAGATTTTCTATTAATTTATAAGATTTTCTAGCATTTTATATTGATTTTCTAGTAATTTATAAGATTTTCTTATTTAATATATATTTTTAATAGGTATTAATAACTGAATTAAAACAAGTATTAATAACTATATATTTTCCGCTTGTTTGGAAACTGGCGCCAAACGAAAATTGGGGGCCTTTAGCACCGGGTTGATCTAAAATCCGGTGCTAAAGGCCCTAGTTTTCGTTTGGCGCCAGTTACGGCTTTTAGCACCGGGTGTTGTATAGACCCGGTGCGAAAGGGCCTTTAGCACCGGGTCGTGGCTGCACCCGGTGCTAAATGCCCCGGATCAGCACCGGGTCGTGGCTGCACCCGGTGCTAAATGCACCGGATCTATATAGCCTCGCGCCGCCCCCCGCCCAGCAGCACTTCGTCTTCCCCCAAACTGCCGGCCCTCCTCCTCGCCTCGCCCCCGCCGCCGTCGTGAGGCGCTGGCCGACAGAGCACTCCGTCAAGGTACGGTACCATGCCCACCTCACCTGATTCGGCTTGATGCGAGGGTAATTTGGGATCTGTTGTTGTGGGCGATCGATCCTTCCCCGTGGATTGGTGCTTGTTTGCAGGCCGATGCGTTCGATCTTGTTGGATTACCCATGATCCAGAACACCCTGGCTGGATTCAACACGTCCCTCGTATGCTACGGTCAGCGGGCCAGGTACTTTGCTAAATGCTAATCCAAAGGAGTCGGTTTCCTGTTCTCTGCTTCTCTATTCCTGTTTTCTGATGCAAATATGTACGTGTTGTTGAATGCTTCTAGTGTGGCACTCGCATGGGGAGCGGTGGCAGCTGGGAGTGGATCGAGGCACACAGTTTTCTTTTCTTCTTTTGTTGAACTGGCGGAGGCTTCTCTTTTTCTAATCTCTCTGTAATCTAAATTTCTATGTTGAATCTACGTTGAATCTTGAATGTTGTAATTGTTGGATCTTAAATGTTGTGATGTAAATTAAGATATTTCTACTCTTAATTTCTTTCTTTCTCCTCTTATTTATCTACTCTCACCTTCTTTTTTCTGTTCTTGAAGAATAAGAACAAAAATTTTGTTCTTGTTCTTGAAGGACGGAGAGAAGACGACGGTCAGCTAGAAAAGAGAGGAGAGGGAAAGAGACGAGAGTAGAAAAAATATTTATTTTTTTGCGCGTAAAAATTTTTAGCACCGGGTTGTGTCTGGACCCGGTGCTAAAGGCCCTGCTAAAGGCGCTGCGGGGCAGGCCCTTTAGCACCGGGTCGTGGCTGCACCCGGTGCTAAAGGGACCCTTTAGCACCGGTTATTCAACCCGGTGCTAAAGGGGTACCCCTTTAGCCTCGGATTAGTTGCACCGGGTGGGAAACCCGGTGCTAAAGGGCTTTCCCACCCGGTGCAGATATCGATCATTCTGGTAGTGTATCACTGCAATCACGTGGAACTTGGTCTTCTATGGCCATATTCAGCAAAAGAAAAACTATATGAAGGTACCTTCTACCATGATTAACTAATTATTTGACGGATATTATAATGTTTGATACAAAATAAGCTAATGCTTCTCGACATAAAGGTAGGAATTTGGAAATTGTGTAGCAGGCTGTGATGGGTAGCTCCATTCACAATACGATTATTGTCTCTCGCCACGGATACTTGTAGCCAGATGAACATCTTTAGGCATGATCGTCACCAGCTTGGCATGGTGGCACATAGGTTGGTGTCCTCAAAGAGCCCCATGAGATAAGCTTCTACCGCCTCTTGCAAAACAAGCACTGCATGGCTCTGGAAACGCAAGTCAGTCTGCATAATTTGCATAGTCATGACTCGATGGAATATGAGAACTCCAAGAAATTTTTCGTTATCAGTATTTGGATCCCACAAATATATGTTTCCAATAATAACAAGGAAAACATGTAGTGATTTAACCGTACCTTGAGCAATCTCCCTAACTAGTCTCTGGAAGGGCATCTTCCTAATAAGTAGCTCAGTGCCCTTTTGGTACTTGCGAATTTCACTGGAGTAGAGAGAATTGAATATAGTGTTGAGATTAAATTCTTGCACACAATTAATTACTTTGCATGAAATATATACGATTGTACACAATTATTGTGCTGCACATACCCAAGAGCTACCGTTGCAGGGCGGTAACGATGAGGCTTCTAGACTCCTCCGGTTATGGGAGCAGTCCTACAGGCACAGCCTATGGTCACAAAACCATAATACAAAACAATTTTTACCATGCACATACGTTAATAATAATAAGTAACATATGTAACATTTATGCATATACAAATATCCTTGCAACGAGCTGCTTCCTAGGGATCTTTCCTCCAGTTGACTTACGAGCTATATCCTTAGTGCGAGCCATCTTGCAAACAAAATGGTAAAATGTGTATGTAATGATCATAGTATATATATTGTACCTTCTTTTAAAATTGAAATGATACTGAGAAATGGTAAATAAATATTTGTATGCACCAGTAACCTGCATCTAGCTAATTGAAATGGGCACATAAATAACTTATTAAAATGGAAGGCCAATCAGCAATGCTAAATGTGGACTAGGGTATCGCCGGATTTGGATGGGTACATAGGATTTCAGACAGCAGACTAAGTTATAATCATTACAAATTTGCAAGGATATAAAGAAAATGGGCTCGTATTACCATCTCTAGTACATTGTGCTCACATAACAATTGTTAATGCAGAGAAGGATAGAGATAATGTCCTGTGAGTAAAAGTACAGTGGAAAGCGGTGCCCGTAATCTTGTACGAAAAACTTATGAATAAATCCAGTTTGAGAGCAGGGATTACGGTTTAGCTTAATCACATCAAGATTCACAACGTCAAGACCCTAGAATATGTACACTTAAAACCAAGGTACCACACACACCAGCTGAACTATGCAAATAATAGAACATGCCAATGGCCAGCATGTAGAGAATATATGTCACCAAATCAAAATTAAAGTAGTATAAGGAGACTAAATTAAATAAACATGAAAGACGGGTACCTCTCACAGGTAGTGTTTGCTAGGTCGTGTAACCCTTAACTTCTTACTTCTGATGCCTCGTTGGTCAGCCTTCTTCTTTCGTGGTGCAATTTGCCGGACGGAGGGGCACTATTTATAGGCACGTATGCCAGAGGCACGGCGGATTTAGATCCATTTCTGCATGATCGGATGGCTCGGATTGGGTTGTGATGCGGATCAGCGTAGGCAAATGCAGGATTTTTATTGGCTGGTGCCACTATGATGGGGATCATTAATATCCAGAGCGTATAAAACAGACTTTCCTTCCCTAGGATCAACAGTACACCTTTTGTGGATGTTGATCAAAATCTAACGGAGAGGATCTATAGTGACTATATATATTTAGGATCGGTCCTTAAAAATGTCAAATTTTATACAATTCGCTCTTAGATATACTTCAAGGCTTAGATACTACTCCACTCGACAGCTCGAGGATCCAACGCTTGATCCAGTGCTGGAGGAGGGGAGTACTAAGGAGCTGCAGCCAGCAGCCTATAGCTCTACATCAAGGAGAGAGCCACTGCCTTCTCGATCCGGTCGATCTGCCATGCCCTCGAGGATCCAACGTTTGATCCAGTGCTGGAGGAGGGGATTTCTGTTATTGCAAACACAATCCAAAACCTGTTGTGTTATATATTTTTATTTATGTGGGAAAACATAGTTCTCCCATGCTGCATGCCTGCTTGTGTGTGCTCTTTGATGTTTTAAATGAACAGAACATTAAACGTAATGTTGCATTGCCCTTCCATTCATGGTCATGTTATCTTTTCTGCGTTTCTAATTGTAAGGTGGTGTCGCTACCAGAAAACTCACCTTTCACCCCCATAAATGTATCTAGGGTCCAAGTTTTGCCAGTATATTTGTGGGTGATGGAAGGCCCACTACCAGAGATCTTCACATCCTCCCCTCTCATATGCCTCGGTGCACTCAAGATCTGGTGCTAATACAATATTAGCGCCGGGTGTAAAATTGGGTGCCCCCGGGGACCCTTTAGCACCGGTTCGTAACACCAACTGGTGCTAAAAGTCACCTTTAGCAGCGGTTGATGTTACCAACCGGTGCTAAAGGTGCTCCCCCTTTAGCAACGGGTCGTAACACCACCCGGTGCTAAACGATGACCATTTAGCACCGGGTGGTGTTACGATCCGGTGCTAAAGGTGACTTTTAGCACCGCTTGGTGAATACAACCCGGTGCTAAAGGGGTGTCACATGCTACTTTAAAAGGAGCGCATCTCCTATCCTATCACATGTGCTGCGTAGGTGAGATGGTTAGGTTGGTACGCGTGAGCCAAGAGGTCCTGATTTCGAATCCCCCCATCAATGCACATATTTTTTGATGAAGGTGCACCTTTAGCATCGGTTATTTAACCCAGTGCTAAAGATGCCTTTAGCACTGGTTGGGAATCCGGTGCTAAACCCCGTTCCCAACCGATGCGGATGTGAAGATCTCTGGCAGTGGCCCCAAAGTCCTTTAATACACGGGTAGTAACACCACATGGTAGTACTGGTATATATAGCCATTTGTACTAGATTGGCACACTACAAGAATAACTCACATCCGCACCCCTCATATGTCTCGGTGCACTTAAGATCCGGTGCTAATGTAACGTTAGCACCGGGTGCGAAATTGGGACGCCCTCGAGAACCCTTTAGCACCGGGTCGTAACACCAACCGGTGCTAAAAGTCCCCTTTAGCACCGGTTGGTGTTACAACCCGGTGCTAAAGGGTCCCCCTCCTTTAGCACCGGGTGGTATTACGACCCGGTGTTAAAGGGTCACCCTTTAGCACCGGGTGGTGTTACGACCCGGTGCTAAAGGCCCTTTAGCACCGGTTCGTAAATACGATCCGGTGCTAATGTAGGTGTCACATGCTACTTCAAAAGGAGCGCATCTTTAATCCTATCACATGCGCTGTGTAGGTGAGATGGTTAGGTGAGTGCACGCGCGCGAGCCAAGAGGTCTTGCGTTCGAATCCCGCAACACGCAAATATGCAAATATTTTTTGCTAGTGCCCCCACCTTTAGCACCGGTTATTAGACCCAGTGCTAAAGGTGGCACCCGTTAGCATCGGAAGATTGGCACCGGGTGGGAAACCCAGTGCTAAAGGGCTTTCCCACCCGGTGCCAATGTGCATGATTCTGGTAGTGGCATTAATACTGATTGGCAACACCGGAGGATCGGAGTGGCATTAAGGGTCGGTGTTGAAGGTGAGAAGTTGCAATTGGTATTAGATGATGTTTAATGTTGAATATGCCTGTCTCCCTCTACAATGTCGCTTAATTATTCCTGTCTGCCTTCTCAAATTGTACATTACCAGGGTCTTGTCTGCTTGCTCCATCAGGTGCTGAATATGCTTTAGATAACAAACTAATGTTTTCCTGGTTGAATTAGGATACAGGACATCGTCTCTAGCTAGACTTGAACTACAGGACCTAAGGATCAGACTGAGGAATGACGCACAGCTGCAGCTGGACGTTGACGCCAATCTTTAGAAGGAAAGGTGAGCAACTGACTAATAATCCATAAAATAGTAATGGATCTTGCCCAGACCTGATGTACACGCAAAATACAGCGATTAGTGCACTATACCTGCAGGTTTGTAACACAAATATGCCGGGGGAGGGGCACAACGGGAAACCCGTATATGGCAAGTGTCAACGTCTTTGCCGAGCGTAATTCATCGGGCACTCGGCAAATCTTTGCCGAGTGTCAAAAAAGAGACACTCGGCAAACATAAAACACTCGGCTAATCCAAGCCTTTGCCGAGTGTGACAGACAAACCCACTCGGCAAATAAGAAACACTCGGTACATCCACGGTTTTGCCGAGTGTCGGACCCTAGACACTCGGCAAAGCGCATGTACGTGTGCTTCACGTGCCATGGCCACCAACGGCAGTTTGCAGCCGTTAGGGACGTTAGCTCTTTGCCGAGTGTCTAACACCTGACACTCGGCACACGTGCCACGTCCGCCAACGGCCGTTGGTTGCCGTTTAGGATGTTAGCTCTTTGCCGAGTGTTAGGTGTTTGACACTCGTCAAAGAGCCTGATCTTATTTAAAAACTTAAAACTGAATCAAACAAAATTTGAAATTTTTAAATATAAAAGTTTTTGGCCAATTTCTGGCCGGGAGGGCTGTGTCTTTGCCGAGTGCTGACCTCCGGCCCTCGGCAAAAGAGGTCTTTGCCGAGTGTTTTGGCGCTAGCACTCGGCAAATGTTACAATTTTTTTTTGATTTTGGGCTTCAAACTTTTTCTCCTGTTCATAGACATGAAGTTGCACTCTATGTAGAAATTTGGGTTAATTCACAGCCTGTTTGCTATATTTAACTAATTTATTTCATTTAAAGTTATTTCCTCACATAAGTCAAATTTAAACTGGAAGTGATTCCGTTAACTGAATAAAGTGAGTGGAAAAATTCAGTTCACAATGCTAAGTCCAATGCAAGGCCTTATACATAAAATCATAACAAATTTTGAACAACTTCTTCCAGAAACCTGCAAACGAATGTTTGGTGGATTAGTTTTAAAATTATATAAAAAGAAAAAAGTCTAAAATTCATGAGATTTGTCAAAACCTCATAATATCATATGTGGAGGCTGTGGTAAAAAGCTGAGACGATTTCGAAAAGTTTTTCATATAAGGCCCTTACAAATCGAAACATCTCCGAAGAAGTTTCGTAGGGTTGAGAAAGATACAACTAGATTTGGAGTCGAAGTGAAAGTTGAATTGGAGTTTCAGCTCATAACTTTTTTCATAAGCAGTAGACACCATAGATTGTTCCATTCGAAGTTATCATAATTTTTCGGATCCATTTGATATTTTTTAATTTTTTTAACGACTATCTCTCTATGTAATAATGAAATATCTAAAGAAACAATGATCTATACATGCATGAAATATTGAAAACAATTCATAGACGTATAAAATGTGCATTGTTGCATGTATTTGACAATATATTTTGATATGTATTTGAACAAATTTGAAAATGGGAGCATGAAATAATGGTTTTGGATATTGTTTGCCGAGAGCTACACTCGGCAAAAAGAACCTTTGCCGAGTGTCTTCAACAAAACACTCGGCAAACAGTGGCTTTGCTGAGTGCCTACAGCCCCACACTCGGCAAAGAGGCCACATGGCCGGGCTGTTTGAGGCCGTGCGGGCCACGTCGCCCTCTTTGCCGAGTGTCGCCACTCGGCAAAGGCGCTGTTTGCCGAGTGTCAATGGCCTCGCACTCGGCAAACAGGGTTGGGCCACGTCACAGATCTGTTTGCCTAGTTCCAGATCCATGGCACTCGGCAAACAGGGGTGGGCCGGGGGACTTAACCGCCCACCCCGCGCCGCCCCGCCCCGCCCCGCCGCCCCGCCCCGCCCGCCCTGCTCCGCCCCGCGCCCCGCCCGCCCCGCCTCGCCCTACCCCACCCCGCGCCGCCGCCCCGTCCGCGCCGCCGCCTTGCCCCACGCTGCCGCCCCGCCCCGCCCCGGCCGGCCCACGCGCCGCCGTCGCGATCCCGCCCGGCCTCGCCTCGCCCCGGGCGCCCTCCGCCCTGGCCGGCCTCCTCCGCGGCCGCCCCACCCAACGTCGACGCCCGGTCTCCACGCCTCTGAACTGCGCGCCCGGCTGCCGCCCCGGCCGGCCAGCTCACCCGGTCACGCTTCCGCCACTCCCCATCCTCTGTCCGGTGCCCTTACGCCCCTCCCCATCCTATGTTCTTTATTTTCAAAGCTAATTTTAGTGTATTTATGAGTAAAATGCATGTCAAATTTGAATGCTCATGTAATACATGTCAAATTAGGTGAATGTTTTCTTTTTATTGTGAAAAGTTGGAAAATGCATGTAGTTGGCCTTGTGTATGTTGTTGTCGGCCTTCGTGCCGTGGATATCCTTGTGTATGTGGTTGTCGGCCTTCGTGCCGTTTGTTTTTTGCAGGATGGTGTTTTAGTAACCTCCCCGTGCAGGGGAGGTGCTGCCGAAATTTTTATTTGACAAAATTTTGTTTTTATTTTAGGGAGAGTGGAGCACCTTCTTCGACTTGTAGATCTGCCGCACGCCGTTCTCCGCCGCCTGCACCGACACGAGCGTCCCCGACTCGCCCGTCGTCGAGCTCGTAGGTGAGCACGTCAAAGATCTTTTCATATCATGATCATAGGTCACGTAACCTAGTTAGGCGTCTCCCGTTCGAAAGAGATACGATTGTGAATATGCGAATCTTTGCATATGTCTAACCGTATCTGTTTCGAATTGTCCACATTTTTTGGACAGCTCGAGGATATGTAGATGGGTAGTTTCCATGCTCTACTTGTATCCGAGGCTGAGTTTCGGCATCATCTCCCTGTTGTTCTTCGAATACACAATCTCTGTAATGGGACGTTTATTTGGAGAACAACGGGGAGGTGCTTCCAAAATTCTGTCTCGGATACGAGTAGAGCATGGAAACTAACCCGTCTACACATTCTCGGGTGGGATTAGGACCTATCTTGACCTATTAGACATATAGGCATCCGGTAGATGCATTTCATTATTATAATTTATTACCCGTGATATGTAAAGGGATGGATGATCGTGAGTGGATGTACACTGGACGCTCAAGTAAAGGTGAGTGTACATATGAATGGATTGTCAACACTGATGCGTTCTTGAAGAAAGCTTTTGCCAATGCGAAAGGGGCGCCTTCCACTTTCTGTCGTTCTTGAAGCAAGCTTTTGCCAATGCGAAAGGGGTGCCTTCCACTTTCTGTCCATGTGCGGTTTGTGAGAACCGTAAGCGCCAAACACAAGAGGTCATGGGTAAACATCTCGTCAGGAATTGATTTACGGAGAACTATACCCGATGGACGCGTCATGGTGAGGCCGTGGATCGTGTGAGACTGCATGTTTGTCGAGTGTTTTGGCATTAACACTCAGCAAACATGCAGTTTTTGTCATTTCTGGAACTGATGTTTGCCGAGTGTGGATTGTTTGCCGAGTGTTAAAGTCAAAGCACTCGGCAAACAAGTGGTCAGCTCCGTAGCAAACCCACTTGTTTGCCGAGTGTGGGCCTCTGACACTCGGCAAAGGTTCCCTACAAACCTAGCAGACGGCCACGAACACCGTCGCGCCGTCAGTGGCCGTCTGTTAGTGCTTTATTTTGCCGAGTGTCTCATCTGGCACTCGGCAAAGACTTTGCCGAGTGCCCGATAGAAAACACTCGGCAAAGGCCGCCTTTACCGTCACCTAATTTACCGTGAGACCTTTGCCGAGTGTTACACTCGGCAAAGACTTTGCCGAGTATTTTTGGTTCTTTGCCGAGTGCCCCAGGCACTCGGCAAAGAGCTGGTTTCCCGTAGTGGGGGGCATGGCCCCTGCCAGCTCCGGCGCCCTCCAGCGCATATCCGACAGAAGAAGTGCCAGGGACATCGATGCCGGAGGACGGGTCGGAGCCAAAGGGAACCACCTCACCGTCGCCAACGATGGCTCGCCAGCGCGTGTAACAATCCAACGGGGTTGGATTGCGCACCTTGGACGCCCCACGGTGACGGTGACCTCGCCCCACTGCATGTAGAAGTTGTCGCTGCAGCCGACGGCGGCCGCCACCGCTTCAAGGGTTACATTTTCGATGAAATTTCACCAGAATATTCGGAATTTCTTGTTTATCGGAGGGGTCCAAAATTTTTCTTAGACCGAAATTTCATCTACTAAAACTATGTAACATGTTAAACATATGATATATCATTTTATTTCTTTGTTGTTATATACACAATCATGATGTGTGATGGTTTATAGACCATTTAAATCATGTGAAAAAAAATTTTGAGAAAAAAATTTAGGTCTGATATTCCCGATATTTCCTATTTATAGATCGAGACCGGAAAATTTTCTTTACCAAAATTTAAAACCCAATCCTCCTTCTTGTGCATCACTTGGCGATGGATGTTGTTGTCGACAGGGTTCCACACCCCGGCGATGGAACAACTGGGGCCTCCAGCGGTGGTCAACGTCCTTACCAGCGACAGCCACTGCTGACTGGCAGCTAGGTGCCCCCAGAGGGGTGGAGAGATGGAGAGGGAGGCCGGCACGTGCATGGAGCAAGGGGAGGGCGAGTGCAGGACAGCGTCGATTGGACGGCTAGGTCTAGCTAATCGCATGTGATGGATCGGAGCTGGCAGCGGGCGGAGTACGTAGTCGATTGGGGGAAGAAATTAAAAGGGTCGGGTCTGGGCTGGTGTGAAGAAGTGAAGTGATCAGCCGGTGCTCATCAGCAGCGCGCAGCAATGGTGGCCGGCCGGCGGGCGGGCTGCATGAGCGACGGTTGTGAATGCCCGCGCGGTAAAGCAGGAGGGGTGGGGGGGTCATGGCCCTGCAAGACCCCCCTGGCTCCGCCGAGTACCGGGGTTGTTGATAAGGAATTGAAAAGGTACCTCGAGCGCATATCCGACGAGAAGTTGGTTGGCTGCCCACTTTCTGAATTTAGCAAGAGGCTCGATCATGCCACGCATTGTATTTGGTCTTGTCACTCGTGGCTTTCTTCAGGCCGAGAGGATTTGTGTGGCCTGGCTACCAGCCGAAAACCAGGAGGAGGACAGTAGCATGCAGCTAAGGGGGTTACGTTTGCGTCGGTCTCACTCACAATCTGAAGTCAATAGTGAACAATAATTTAAAATGGAGGTATGAAATAATAAAGCTTTGTGAGGAGAATTCAACAGACGTTTTGTGAAGAGAATTCAAGAGGCAGAGATCGAGGAGGCTTTGAAGAGGATGAAGGGAGGTAAAGTGATGGGCCCGGATGGTATCCCCATCGAGGTGTGGAGATGCCTGGGTGCCAGAGCGATTGTATGGCTAACTGAGCCTTTTAACCACATTTTTCGGTCAAACAAGATGCCTGAAGAATGGAGAAGAAGTATATTAGTGCCGGTCTTCAAGAACAACGGAGATGTTCAAAGTTGTACTAACTACCGTGGGATTAAGCTGATGAGCCATACGATGAAGCTTTGGGAGAGGGTTATAGAGCATCACCTTAGAAGGGGGACAAGTGTGACCCAAAACCAGTTTGGGTTCATGCCTGGAAGGTCGACCATGGAGGCAATTTTTCTAATACGAAAATTGATGGAGAGATATAGGGAACAGAAGAAGGACCTGCATATGGCCTTTATTGACCTTGAGAATGCATATGATAAAGTATTGAGAAATGTCATGTGGTGGGCCTTGGAAAAGCACAAAGTCCCAACTAAGTACATTACCCTCATCAAGGATATGTACGAGGATGCGATGACGGTTGTCCACACTTGTGATGGAGACACTAGTGATTTTCCAATTAAAATAGGCTTGCATCAGGGGTCAGCATTGAGCCCTTATTTATTTGTTTTGGTGATGGATGAGGTCACAAGGGATATACAAGGTGATATCCCTTAGTGTATGCTCTTTGCTGATGACGTGGTGCTAGTGGATGAGAGTAGGGCAGGTGTTAATAGGAAGCTGGAGTTGTGGAGGCACATTTTAGAGTCAAAAGGTTTCAGACTTAGCAGGACCAAGACCGAGTACATGATGTGCGATTTTAATGGGACTAGATATGAAGATGGGAACGTCAGTCTTGATGGGCAAGTGGTGGCCAAGACGGAGACTTTTAGGTATTTAGGATTGATGCTACAACAGGATGGTGACATTGATGAAGATGTTAGGCATAGAATTTTAGCCGGTTGGTTGAAATGGCGTCAAGCTTCTGGCGTCCTCTGTGATAAGAGGGTACCACAAAAGGGAAAAGCTAAGTTCTATAGGACGGCGATTCGTCCAGCGATGCTATACGGTGCTGAATGTTGGCCTACAAAAAGAAGGCATATCCAGCAACTAAGTGTAGCAGAGATGCGTATGTTGCGTTGGTTTTGTGGGCACACAAGAAGGCATAGGATATGGAATGAAGATATTTGGGATAGGGTATGGGTGGCACCAATTGAAGAGAAATTGACTCAACTTGGGTGAGATGGTTTGGACATGTCAAACGGAGGCCTCCGGAGGCGCTGGTGCATAGTGGGGTCCTACAACGGGTCGATAATGTTAAGAGAGGTAGGGGTCAGCCTAAACTGACTTGGGATGAGTCAGTTAAGAGAGACCCTAAGGAGTGGAATATACCTAAGGATTTAGCTATGGATAGGAGCGCTTGGAGACTAGCAATCAATGTGCCTGAACCTTAATCTTTGCTTCCTTTTCTGTTTTCCCTAACTCTAATCTCTGTTGTCTTTTTACCTTTTTGCTTCTGGGTTTCACCTCTAGCTTACACCAACTTGCTTGAGACAAAAGGCTATGTTGTTGTTTTTGTTGTGTATGAAATAATAAAGCTCTCACATGTACTGTAAATGAAGTTAAACATAGTATTATCTTTAACTAATAATATATCAAAATAAATTATTGCAAATAGAACATATTACATGTTATAATAATCCATTTCATTATGAATCTACTAACATCATTTTTATGTTGTCGATCTTTTTTTCTACTCATGATCAAAGTTAAATAAGTAACTTATTAAGCCAGATCAAAATTATACTATATTTCAGATATAAATTATTACATGTTATAATAATCTGTTTCAATATAAATCTAGTAATATTATAGGATAGAGGGTGTCGGACCTTAGGACCGGCAATCCGCCTGGGGGTACCCGAGTGGTTGATTTGTAGGCGAGGGATCATCGAGCGAATAGCTTGATGGTGACACGGGAGGCACTGATTTAGACAAGTTTGGGCTACCCGAAGGTATAATACCGTATGTCCTGTGCCGGTTTGTGTGTTTGTATTGATGGTGCTCGGCCAAGCATCATGAAGCTAGGATGAACGTATCGTTACAATGGGGTATCGAATGGATCTCCCTCATGGGTTGCCCTAGACCGCCTTATATAGGATGACGGACTAGGGTTTACAACCCGGTTTGAATCTAAACCGACTGGGTTACAACTAAGGAATATATCCGAGTCAATCGTTACAAGATATCCCGAGATATCTGGGTGCGCCGACTGTCGTGTCTTCATCAAACTCGTCCATCAAGCCAAGGATTCCTTGCGGGCCGCCTAGCGGTCGGCCCACAACCTTGTCAGTCATGGGCCCAGGTCAGCACTAATCTCCTCTAACTGTGGGCCCAGTAGTACCCATATCCCAGAAGCCCCCGAGCAACGTTCAGGTGCATGTCAAACTGTTGATGAAGGAGCGAGGCCAAAATGGTCGGCTGAAGGTGTTGCAACACATGGTCGGCATAAGGTTTGGCGGTGCTCCAAAAGAAAAAGACTTCCCAACATGCCACCGAGTACCACGAAGGGTCCGACCATTTCTCATGAGTACTAGATGGAGGGCGTCGATCAGGTGTACTCCATATGGAGTAGCCCCCGAGCGTTGGGTTGGTTAGTATAAGCGGGCCAAGGCTCCAAAAATTAGTCGGACAACTTGTTGTCACAGAACTTGGTTAGAACATGTTACCACCAAGGAAAAAGCAGAAACTCGAAAGGAAGTCAGACAACATGTTGTTAGGTAAAGTCATAAAGGCCGAGCGTTGGGTTGGTTACAACATGCTGTCACCAAAGAAAATGCCAAAGTAATCAGCACCAGTGAATGAACAGGCACCAGATGACGATGCGGAAAAGCCGCATCCAGGCATGCCTGGTCAAAAGAGCAATCAATGAATGCACAGAAAAAGTTGGAGTGCATGCGCACCCGCGCTTCAGCTAGTAGTTAATCATATGGCAACAGTATCCGGCCTAGTGCGCCTATAAATAGACGTCTCTGCCTGGTTTACAAGAATAGCAAAGTCGAAGTCACCAGCATGTGGTTGTCCAATTTTCATCCTCCTGAAGCATTCTTAAGTAGTAGCGAAGTCATAAGGGCAATGCCCAAAAGCACATGCCACTGATGCCAGAAGAAATCTAGCGAGCGGTGAAGTGGATGTTGAGCGAGAGTAGCGGAGAATCGAGTTCCTCGTCGATGAGATGGGGGACGACTTCGCGAGGCCGGAAGCATCTCACGG
Source organism: Echinochloa phyllopogon (assembly GCA_033239725.1). Classification (NCBI taxonomy): domain Eukaryota; kingdom Viridiplantae; phylum Streptophyta; class Magnoliopsida; order Poales; family Poaceae; genus Echinochloa; species Echinochloa phyllopogon. Next base: position 10,501,144 of record BTCW01000015.1, on the reverse strand, counting down.
CGATCAAGGATGAGCCTCTTCACCGAAGGGAACCCCAAAGGTACCCGCTCAACCATTTCTGCCGTGTAAGTGTCTTCAGTTGGTATGATGCCACAAGAAAGCTAGTGACGAGTTCGTGCAGACTAGTCTGAACTCTCCTAGGCTACATACCACACTGCGGTTACCCCTGAACTACCAAATAGGCAGTTTATATCTTTGTACCTTGAAACGGCTTACGGCCATCTGTAACTTATCATTGTAAATCCGCCAAGTAAACATATTTATGAACATGTTCATTAGAAAGGAAGCAAGGTGCCTAGGCTCCGAGCACAAAAAATGGTATGGTCATATGAACGCACCAAGTCCAAGGGAAGCACCTAGCCCCCCAAGCATGCGTAGGGCTAGGATGGTCTTGCGAATACGCTAGGTCCAAGTCTTCCAGCCCCCAAGCATGCGAGGGGCCTGACATGGTCTTGTGGATACGCCAAGTTTGAGTCGGGTTTCCAGCCCCCGAGCATATGAAGGGTCTGGCTTGGTCTCTTTTGACGCGCTGAGTTCGTGTTGAGTGCCCAACCACCGAGCATGCGAAGGGTCTGGCTTGGTCTCTTTGGACGCGCCGAGTCCATGTCGAGCGCCCAGCCCATGAGCATGCGAAGGGTCTAGCGTGGTCTCTTTGGTCACTCTGAGTCCGTGTCGAGCGCTAAACCCCCGAGCATGTGAAGGGTCCGGCTTGGTTTCTTTGGACGCGCCAAGTTCGTGGCGAGCGCCTAGCCCCCGGGCATGCGAAGGGTCTAGCGTGGTCTCCTTGGATGCGCCGAGTCCGTGACGAGCGCCCAGCTCCCGAGCATGCAAAGGGTCTGGCTTGGTCCCTTTGGACGCCCTGAGTCTGTGTCGAGCGCCTACCCCCCGAGCGTGTGAAGGGCTGGCTTGGTCCCTTTGGATGCACCGAGTCCGTGTCGAGCGACCGGCCACCGAGCATGCGAAGAGTCTGGCGTGGTTTATTTGGACGCGCCGAGTCCATGTTAAGCGCCCAGCCCCTGAGGATGCGAAGGGTCTGGCTTGGTCTCTTTGGACGCGCCGAGTCTGTGCCGATCGCCCAGCCTCCGAGCATGCGAAGGGTCTGGCGTGGTCTCTTTTTTGACGTGCCGAGACCGTGTCGAGCGCCTAGCCCCCAAGCATGTGAAGGGTCTGGCGTGGCCTCTTTTTTGACGCGACGAGTCCGTGTTGAGCGCCCAGCCCCCAAGCATGCGAAGGCTCTAGCTTGGTCCCTTTGGACGCGCCGAGTTCGTGTCGAGCGCCCAGACCCGAGCATGCGAAGGGTCTAGCTTGGTCCCTTTGGACGCGCTGAGTATGGGTCGAGCGCCCAGCCCCCGAGCGTGCGAAGGGTTGGCTTGGTTCCTTTGGACGCGCCGAGTCTGTGTCGAGCGCCCAGCCCCGAGCATGCAAAGGGATGGCTTAGTCCCTTTGCACGCGTCCAGTTATGTTAAAAGGGAACATATCCCGTCCACCAATTTCAGATCCGATAGATTGCAGATCGTCAATCCCGTGGATTTTGTCCGTTAGTTTTGGAGCCGTTAGGTCAAGTCGCCATCACGTTATAGATACGCCATGCCTAGCGCCGCCATCGTCGTCTCCCTCCTCGCGTCGTGCTCTTCGCATTCCACACAGTAGCTCTTGTGTCGCTTCCACCATTGCGCCCAAACGAGCTCCGCATCGTTCCATTAACCACGTAGATCGTTCCTCGCTGGTGCGTCGGCGAACTCCCGCATACATCCACCCGTCCTATCACCGCCGCCAAGCTCCACTGATGGCCACAGCTTCCGGCAGCGCGCTGCCACAGATGCCGGAGCAAGAGTCCCATTGGGGGAAGGCGCGCATGACCGAGGCCAAGCTCGAGGCTATGGCCAGGCGTGGCATGCTGCCGCCAAAAGGTACCGGTGAATGGAAGGCGCCGTGTAAGGAGAAGTAGGCGTTTGAGGACACTGGTGAGATCGCCCACTTCGTTGAGCGCGGGTTTGAAGTCCCGACCGGTGACTTATTCCATGGACTTCTTGATTACTACGGTCTGGAGCTTTCCCATCTCAATCCAAGTTCCATCTTGGATGTATCTTTCTTCATTTACCTTTGCGAAGCATATCTGGGGATCACTCCCCATTTCAATTTATGGAGGTATTTGTACTTTGTAAAGGCCATTGACAGTGGTAAGCGCTATGATGGCCCCACCCGGATCACCGGCGGGGCGGGGTTCAGTCTCCGAGCCGGCCTGGTCAGGAAGTACTTCGACCTCAAGCTGAACGACACCAACAAGTACTGGCGTCAGGATTGGTTCTACATGAAGGACCATCCACCAATCTTGCCGGGGAGGACAGATTTTCCTCTGAAGGAGCGCGATTCCTGGAGGGAGATGCCCAGCAAGGTGGACCAAAGTGGAGGGGGAGGAACTGCTTGCCAAGATCGACTTCTAGAAGGCGGCTGGACTCACTGCGCCAGTCGTGGTAATGTCCTTTGTGGCCCGGGTGATCCAACCGATCAAGGAACGCGTGCACCCGGTGTACGAGTTCTCTGGTCAGAATGATCTGACCCGGGAACACAACAAGATTGTTGACTGGGACGAGGTGCACGAACGGGTGGGAAGCATTATGAAGGGCCACATAAACAATAAGGGCGCTCCTCACCCTTTCCATCTGATGTACCTTCCAAATCAGGTATGTATCACACTGTCGAACACTTGTTTCAAGTTTTACATGGATCCTGAATTTTTATATGTCCTCGTGCTAAACCAATCGATACTTCAGCCTAGCTCCTCTTCCCACTGACTCCAACCGATCGGAGAAGGTGATGACTTTGGAGGAGGCGTGTGCCGACGAGATCCAGATCGAGGCAGAACCTTGGGGGTCAGATGAGTTCGGCTTGTCACCTAGTGCCAAGGATACCGTACAAACTACGGGTCAGGCTGCCGCTCCGATGGGGAGGATGCGGGTGGCAACGCGCAAGGTGGCCATGTCCCGGGCTGATCAGCTTGGGACAAAGAAGAGGTCAGCCTCGACTTAGGCACAAAGTCCGAGTGATGTGGCGTCAAAGAAGCGACGCCCCGCGGCGTCACCGACAGACAGTGAGGGAGCCGACTCCTCCGCTGGTGCTGTAGAAGGGAGCCTGCCCCAACAAGACTCAAGGGAAGGGACGTCGGTGTCGGCAGCACCAATGTCAATTATGCCTATCCAGGCCCGACCACCCAATCCGCTGGCCATGAACATCCGGAGGCCAGCTAGCATTAGTAAGTACACTTGTTTGTACGTCTTCTATTTGTATGTCGAGTTGTACAGTTCCCTAAAGTTCTTTCATTGCTTGTGATCACAGGCCATCGGGCAAGAGCCCTAAGCTACAACAATCGGATTCGGCGAGATCTCACTCGGGCGAGGACTCAGCTCCTGGGGAGGCGGCGAAACCAAGCACCAAGGCTGCGGGTGCGTCGCCACAACATCTTGTGGTATTGCTAGAGGACCCACCCATCAATGTCAGCATGGGCCCGAGGTTGGCAACGCTACCTACCATTGTCCCTGTCATGATCGCTTCAGAGATGCCGAGCGCTAGCATCCCACCCGCTAGTGATGCCAACGCGTAGACTGATGCATCTCTCCAGGGGAACCCGGCCCTGGGTGGTTACGATGAAGAAATGTCGGGTCTGGAGGATGGCGTCCTCCCTAATGCTGGACAATAACTTGAGCCGGCCGCTGGGGGGAGTGGAGGTCGGAGCCGTGTGGAGCAGTTCGAGTAGTTGTACGATTAGGACTCTGAAGCTATCAACAGGATGCACAATGCGATGGGCGTCGTGCACAAAAGTCTTGAGGTATGTACGGTGATATTCCCTTATCCCTTTTGGCGACTGGTTGACATCGAGCACTACTCACTTTTGTAGATTCTATTGGTGAACGCTCGTGAGCGGAGGAGCGGCATAAGGAACTTCTGGAGATGCGGGCACGAGTGCACGCAGTTGCCACCGAAGCCAAGCAGATCACTTTCCAGAAGGAGGCAGATATGGAGAAGACCGCCGAGCTAAACCAGGAGGTTGTGAAGACCCTGGAGCAAGTCACCACTGGTGAGTTACTTTGCGTGTCATTTGGAACGCATGCCGAGTTCGTACGCCTATGAAGTCTTCTTTTGCTTGCGTGTAGATGCTGAAAAGGAGAAGAAAGCCCTAGAGGACCGAGTGGCGACCCTGGAGGCTGAAGCCAAGAAGCAGGCTGCCGAGCGCAAGCAGACCGTTTGTGGACCATCAACGTGCTTTGCAATGTGAGCCTAATCCTGTACGGCGTCGTCTCTACTACTCGGTTTGTGTAGATCATGACACCATAATGCTTGGTTATGGGTGGTCGTCATGCGCATGTCATGCCAGCGAGAAGAAAGTGTGGGAAGAGAAGCTGGAGCGCACACTGAAGGAAAATGAGGACATTGGCCGGCGTACAGCCGGGCAAAGGGATCCTACGAAGCCGCCTTGCAAGGTGAGTTCACTTTCTTGATGCTTGCTTCAGCCACATGTAGCTATTGGGAGATAAATGCTTAGTGGAGTGCCATTTTAGCTATGCAGAAGTTGCCAAAAGTTTCAAGGCCCTAGAGGAGGCGGCGCAGTTTGCCTGCGATGGTATTGACCCGGTGGAGCCCGGCGCGCCTATGAGGTCGCTGGTGGAGAGGCTTCGGGCAGCACCTAGCTAAGCCCGAGCTGCTATGAAGACCAGAGCCGCCGTAGTGCTGAAAGATCTGCTGGCAATCATGAAGACCCACTGCCCCGACCTCCCATTGGACTGTGTTGGGAGGGCTTTGCCGCCGAGTACAGCGTCCTTTGCTGGCCTGGTAGAACAACTTACCAATAGTATTTTTCCAAATCAGAAGAGGAATTAGTAGTCTTTGGAATAAACAATATCTAAATCATTACTGTAATAAAAAGATCGACTTTATATTTTCTGATTAGTTTTGTTGATTTATCAGCCCTCGGTACTTGGTTGTAGTCATGATAGTGCTTAGGTACCTGGCCGGGAAGGTGGCTGGAGCTCGCGTGGAGGCAGCGCGCCTACATGCTACGATGCTGTCATGGAGGCTTAGTCGTTGGTATGGTACCGGGCCGAGTACTTTTGCACATGTTTAGACTTTGGTTTCGGTGAGTTGGGCTGGCCGTTTTTGTTGCATGAACAGTTTGTAGAAGCGAACGCATGGTTGGCATACATTTAGACAGGTTTACAACGATTTAGAGAGGAGAAAAACATGAAATTTGCTAGAACATTTTTATTAAGTATTGACGAGAGGGGAGAGATACATAGCTGGTGCCTGGACTAAGGGTAGAACTTAGTGAGATTTTGGATGTTACAGACATTTGGAACTGGGTTGCCGTTGGCCCATTCCAAGTGTTACGTTCCTGGGGAGATGACCTCTTTAACGATGAAGGGACCTTCCCAAGGCGCCGACAACTTGTGTTGGTCCTTTGTAGCCATGACTCGGCGGAGAGTGAGGTCGCCCACGTTGAGGGAGCGTTCCCTGATGATGAGGACATGACATCCAAGCATATGACCATGCTTGGGGGATGGCATGGAGTTGGAAGAGACCAGCAAGGGTGTCCAAGCCGAGAAGGAGGCCTGAAGCTTATCCGGTTCGAGAAGCCAAGGTGGAGGCCCAAAACAAATCAACTTCGAGTCCACCTCGGAGTCCAGGAGCAGTCAGTGCTATATCGGACGCCCAGGTCAGATTTGGACGTTCTTTATATGCTTGGAAAGCTAAGAAGATAACATTTCCAATGGTGCCAATCGAATATCAAAAATTTGTCCAGAGTCATCGGGAATCGATGAAACAAGTTGACATCCAGAATTTGTCTTAGTGCTGTGTCGCCATATTTTGGCACTTGGGCCATGTATCGTGTGTAAGCCCATTAGGGGTGCGATCAGGGGTCTTTCCACGACCCTTGAGTCTAGCTAGCTGACGTGAACCATTAGGGTTTGGGTTTTGCTTAGATTAATCTGTTGAGAACAGTTTTGCCGTCGTCGGTTTGTAGAACCCCAACTTTTGTGCTTAATCATTCATCTGTTTTTTGGTCACTTCCTATTGAGAGCTGCTTCTTTTGAGTTATTGCTTGTGTTTTTCGTTTTGCGGATAGGGATTAGCCTCCTTGGCGAGGGGATTGTGACGCGGTTGATAACTAGAGGAGTTGCGGTGCTAAGATTGCAGGGTTCGAGTTTGCTGACTTGAAGCCCGATCGGTGTGTTGCGCTCCGTCCAAAACGAGTTATCCTTCACCTGATGGAAGATCAGAAACCCTAGTCCCCATCAAGTGGTATTCATTGATATGTTTACCATCAGGTTCATATCAATTGCATCCCTTCATTGTTTAGTTTTTTTCATTGTCCTCAAACACCCCAAGATTGCCCCACAAAAATATTTGTTCAGTGTGTTTCCGCTGTCCTATAACCCCTTTGTGCCTCGCAATTTTTCTTTTCGGATTGCTTTTCTGAATTTTAGTCCCTTGTTGTGTCGTTGTGTTCATCGTGTTTAGGTGTCGTGATTGGTCTTTAGTGTCAAGTCTGCTACTGGAGCGTGGGGATTGTTTCCCTTAAAGGTTTTTGCTAGCGGCCCATATTTGTTGCTTGTGTTGTTACACTAGAAAAAAGTGTCTTGAGTTGTGCCAAAGATTAATTCGTTATAATCATTGTTTTGTGTCACTCTATGGTATAAGCAAAAGGGTAAAGAAAGAGGTATAAAAGAAAAAAATTCAGAAGTGCTTGCATCCTTTGTGTCCCTGTGCATAGTTGTATTGTTACTTGCTTGAACTAGGTACAAGACGAGTTTTGGCCGGCGACATAGACTAGCTTGGGACTAATTTTTAGTTTTGCAATTTCTCAGTTGAATTATTGATAATCCTCGCTACTATATAATGCACAGTGAACGATCCTTGCAATCTTGGTACTCCTTCCTCACAGGTATCATGAACCAGCCACCGGTTGTCTCGTCCACTGCTTTGCGTTGGTAACAACCTTGTAAGAGCTTGGTAAGAACAGTGTGTATCCACCAACACATATAATAGTTCATAGAGATTTTTTTTATCATAACTAAACAACAGTTTCTGTTTAAAGTCTAAATTATAGGAAATCATGGCACAGATGTTTGCAGCGATGGAACAAAAGAACAAACCACGTGGTATGGGGTCTCCAGACCCAGAAGAGCTGAGCCACAGGGTACACCCCATTCTTCCTGGTCTACGGATCGGAAGCTGTACTACCAGCCGTCCTGGCCCATGGTGCCCCGTGCATCCAGTTTGATGAAGAAGGCGAGGCCGAGTCAAGTCGGCAAGTGGACATCGATGCTCTAGAGGAGCATAGACTCTGTACCTTAATTCAGCACGCGCGCCATGAGCAGCAGATTCGCCAATACCACGACAGGACCGTCAGGTGATGAGGACATGACATCCATGCATATGACCATGCTTGAGGGATGGCATGGAGTTGGAAGGGACCAGAAAGGGTGTCCAAGCCGAGAAGGAGGCCCGAAGCTTATCCGGTTCGAGACGCCAAGGTGGAGGCCCAAAGCAAATCAAGTCCAAGTCCACCTCAGAGTTCAGGAGTAGTCATCACTAAATTGGACGCCCAGGTCCCATACGGGCGCGGATTTGGACGTTCTTTATATGCTTGGAAAGCTAAGATAAAATTTTCAATGGCACCGGTCTCATGTCAAAATTCATCCGGAGTCATCGGGGAATCAATGAAACAATGTGACATCCAGAATCTGTCTCGGTGTTGCGTCACCGTAATTTGGCCCTTGGGCCATGTGTCGTGTGTAAGCCCATTAGGAGCACGACCAAGGGTCTTTCCACGACCCTTGAGTCTTTATTAGCTAGCTGCCGTCAACCATTAGGGTTTGAGTTTTGCTTAGATTAATCTGTTGAGAACAGTTTCACCGTCATCGGTGTGTAGAACCTCAACTTTTGTGCTTAATCATTCATCGTAGTTGGTCACTTCCTATTGAGAGCTGCTTCTTTCGAGTTCTTGCTTGTGTTCTTCGTTTCGCAGACAGGGATCAGCCTTTTTTGTGAGGTCAACCGGATTGTGACACGGTTGATAACCAGAGGAGTCGTGGTGCTAAGATTGCAAGGTTCGAGTTTGCCGACTTGAAGCCGGATCGGTGTGTTGCGCTCCGCCCAAAACGAATTACCCTTCACCTGACGGAAGACCGGGAACCCTAGTCTCCATCAAGTGGTATTCAGAGTCATGTTTACCGTCTGGTTCACATCAGTTGCATACCTTCATTGTTTAGTTTTTTCCATTGTCCTAAAACACAAGAAAATTGCCCCACAAAAATATTTATTCATTGTGTTTTCGCTGTCCTATAACCCCTTTGTGCCTCGCAATTTTTCTTTTCAGATTGCTTTCTAAATTTTAGTCCCTCGTTGTGTGGTTCTGTTCATCGTGTTTAGGTGTCGTTAATGGTCTTTAGTGTCAAGTCTGCTAGTGGAGCGTGAGGATTGTTTCCCTTAAAGGTTTTTGCTAGCGCCTCGTATTTGTTGCTGGTGTTGTTACACTAGAAAAAAGTGCCTTGAGTTGTGCCAAAGATTAATTCATTTTAATCATTGTTTTATGGCACTCTATGGTATAAAAAAAGAGGAAAGAAAGAGGCAAAGGTGCTGAAAAAAGCCGCATCATTAAAAAAGAAAAAAGAAAAAGGAAATATAAAAGAAAAAAAATCAGAAATGCTTACATCCTTTGTGTCCCTATGCATAGTTGTATTGTTACTTGCTTGAACTAGGTACAAGACGAGTTTTGGCCGGCGACATAGACTAACTTGGGACTAATTTTCACTTTTGCAGTTTTTGAATTGAATTATTGCTAATCCTGCAGCGCTTATTGCAGGGCAATTTGTCTGTTCAGCAATACTATAAAGAGTTTCAAAAGTGTAAAATATGTTGTGAAATTAATGAATATGTAGAAGCAACCGATAATAGATTCTTGTATGGTCTTCGACCTGAAATTCAAAATATTCTTGTTGATCACTGTTATAGTTCTCTTTCACAATTATTTGAACATGCTTGTATGGCTGAAAAACAACTTTTAGGTGATGATAATATGTCAAAATTAATTGCACCTATTTGCCAAGATGAGGTACAATATTTGGAGGAGGACACCATCCCTTTTCCTGTCCCTAACATTTTGCAGCATGTACATAATGAAGATGACCATACAAAAGAACATGAATAGGTAAATTCTTCAGGTAAAAGCTCTCTTGATGTGATGAATTTACCCTCCAATGATGCAAATAATGCTATACTAGAACCTTCTCTTGTATTATCTTTGTCACAAGTAGAGAAGGAGCATGATACTTTTGATTTGAAGCAATATACATGTGCTGAAAATAATATTATTATGTCAATTACTTGTGCACATGACGAACTGAAATTATTATCTTCTTCAAACATTTTGGGTTATGTTGAGTTTGATACTTTATGTGCTCTTAGTAGTTTGGAAGAGAAATTTAAATGTGTTGAGTTGCCATAGTTGTCTACTTGTACATATTATTTTATTAGCAATTATAATTATAAAGGAGAGTATATGGTGCATCGAGTCTATATTTGTGCAAATCTGAAATCTCCTTTTGATATACAAGATTGTGATCAACTAGATTGCCCCTCTAGTTTTACTATAACGAATCGGGTTCACTCTCAAGAAGGGGAGCATTGTTGGCTACTACCTATGTGTGCTTGTCGGACCTTATGCGACATGACACAACACAAAATTGGACACATAGTCACATTCTTCCTCACAATTATTTTGGTTTGCTTTATTTTCGAAACCTCGTTCTTTGTTGTGTTGTACAAGATCGGATTAAAGTACAATCGACGCCAAGGACGGCTTTTCATCAAGAAGGGAGGATGATGAGGACATGACATCCATACATATGAGATGGCATGGAGTTGGAAGGAACCAGTAAGGGTGTCCAAGTTGAGAAGGAGGCCCGAAGCTTATCCATTTTGAGACGCCGAGGTGGAGGCCTAAAACAAATAAAGTTCGAGTCCACCTCAGAGTCCAGGAGTAGTCAGCGCTAAATCGGACGCCCAAGTCGCATATGGGCTCCGCACAAAACGAGTTACCCTTCACCTGAAGGAAGATCGGGAACCCTAGTCCTCATTAGGTGAAGGGTAACTCATTTTGGGTGGAGCGTAACACACCGATCTGGGTTCAAGTCAGCAACTTGTTTCGTCGATTCCCGATGACTCCGGACGAATTTTGACATGGACCTCGGTTATCTTCTTAGGTTTCCAAGCATATAAAGAACGTCCAAATTTGAGCCCTATGCGACCTATGCGTCCGATTTAGCATTGACTACTCTTGGACTCCAAGGTGGACTCGGACTTGATTTGTTTTGGGCCTCCACCTTGGCATCTCGAACCGGATAAGCTTTGGGCCTCCTTCTCGGCTTGGACACCATTGCTGGTATCTTCCAACTCCATGCCATCCACGAAGCATGGTCATATGCATGGATGTCATGTCCTCATCACCTGACATTCCTATCATGGTATCGGTGAATCTGTGGCTCATGGCGCGCGTGCTGAATCAAGGCACAGAGCCTATGGTCCTCTAGAGCATCGATGTCCACTTGCCGACTTGACTTGGCCTCGCCTTCTTCGTAAAATTGGATGCGCGGGGTACCATGGGCCAGGTCGGCTGGTAGTACGGCTTCCGATCCGTAGACTAGGAAGAATGGGGTATACCCTGTGGCTCAGCTCTTCTGGGTCCGGAGACCCTATACCACGTGTGGTACTTCTTTAACCCACCGCCCTACGCGTGATTTGATTGCATCGTGTATATATATATATAGAGAGACGCACCACACACACATGTATATGTAGACATAAGACATGGGTGTATACATATTTAATTATTTACACACACGTTGCTATCTCTTGATCTCTCGCTAGGAATGAAGGAGACAACTTTATTTCATGGATGCGTGTAGATCCTTGGTTCTGCAATACGTAGATAATAATCTGTATATATGCTTCCGACAATACTTCTGGTGGCAGGTCCTTGTCGTCGTCGTCACTGTCATCGTCGCCGTTGATTGGTCGTCCATGCCGCCGCCACCGCCGCCATGATCATCAGAACAGGTACGCCGTCGGTGCGAACGCCGGCATCGACGACGAGCTCTTAAGGTGCCTGCACACAGGACGGATGGTAAAGCACACGTTAGGCTTTGCGTCCACGCCACACGACCATGAGAGAGAGAGAGAGAGGTGTGAACGCCATGGCTACCGGTATTCATCGTTGCGCGCGCGTCGGAGCACCCTGGCGACGTCCCAGGACGCCGCCTTCCTGGCCCTCGCCGGCGCGACGCGGGCGGCGTGCTTGGCGGCGTCGGTGCTGTGCTCCTCATAGATGTCCCCGAGCGACGGGCGCCACTGGGCGGCGGCGGACGACGACCCGGCGGCGGCGGCGGCTGCCCTCCTGATGATCCTCCGGCGCCTCCTCCTCCTCGCGGCGGCGGCGTCTCCGGCGGCGTGGTCGGCGGGCGGCGCGTCGTCGATGGGTCCAGCACGGCAGCCGCAGGGCACGAACGACAGGAGCCTCATCAGCTTCCTGCGCACGCTCCCCTCTATCTTGCCCCCCGGCCTCCCCCTTCTCTCTCTTACCTCTCTCTCTCCTGATCTGTTTCAATCTCTAGGCCGGCGGCGAGACCTCGACGCCTATTGACCGGAATGCCACTGGCTATGAGTGGCCAGCAGAGAGCTGAGCAACCCAACCAGAGAGCCGAGCAGCTGAGTGTGAGAAGATCACGTGCTCACTGCTCAGGTGCTGCTTTATAGAGCTCGAGAGGAGGTTGAACATGACCGGAATGCCCTCGGATCCTGTTGGGCCGGCAGGTGCAATTTTGGGATGATGAAATCTACTGGACTCGCGAGGACGAAGACGACGGATATTGATGCCATGCAGGGCAGGGCAAGCTTAATTTTGGAGGTAAACGTGGGCGCTTCACTTTCCCTGATCGTGTGGTGTGAACAGTGTTACTAGGACATGGTGTTGGGTGGGTCCATGCGTTTTGTGCGAGTGAATCAAGGTGCTGACTAGGACGTAAGTTCCGTCTATGTACATAATATACACAAGTATCTGCATGCTGGTATGAAATTTCCCGCATTATTAATTTTCAAAACCGTTGTTTTTTGTATATATGAAAAATAGATGGGGATATATCGTTGGGCCTACTACTCTTCGATCAATATCGTTCGCCAAAATACTACTTAGATCTCTGACACATGAAAACAACATAGTGTTTACTTTCGAAGCACTACGAAAAATAGCGATCAATAATGTATATTCAGATACCATACCGATCTCCTAAACGACAAAGTAAAATTAAAGGAGAGCGTTAGTTTGTAGTGACACTTCTTCTAGAAGCATTTGCGGAAGAGGTTGGTATCTTCTCTTCTTTTAGCATAAAGGACTCGAAAAGGTTGGCTGATCATGTGCAGGAGTTGGAGTTGAAGGATTGAGAAGATCCATTGTTATGTTAATATCACCAACTTGTGCGCAAACCACCGGAGGGTGTTTTGGAACACGTGATCAACCTATTTTAAGTTTGATTTTACACACACGTACTATACTCCATGTTTTAGTCGTGTGAAAAGTCAAGTGCAGGCTAAGAATATTGGTAGTAATAACTTCATAACACAAAGAGTAATTTGCAAAGAATTATTATGACTATTCTGACACATACTTTTTACAATACAATTGTGACGCTATACTTTTTAACATAAGAACTACAACTACTTTGAAACCTAGAATTGCAGAGAACCAATTTCAGTTTTATGAGGTAGCTGTATTATTTCAACGGTACCAAGTGTCAAAATAGTTGTAGACACAAAACCCATTAAAACAGTTATAAAGTTAGGTGGGGTATTATTAGATAAAACAGTTGCAATACCATGAAATTTACTTCTATTGCTCGAAAAAAATACTTTAAAAAACCCTAACCATATCAAAGAACATCAGTCTTAATTTTCCCTCCCACTGTACATGTGGATTAGCATCAGCTAGCCACTGAATTATGCTGTTCCTGGGTCCCAAACTCCCTATCCCCATTTGGGTTTGGTTCATGTCACCGTTGATGCATTCAAACCCCTATTTAAAATTTGGATAATAGAGCGGATAGATTGCAACCGCGCGGCCACGTAGCTGTGGACGCGGTGGCTTCCCTGCGACGCCGGGCGCCTCTCGCCGTCACCTGATCTCCCTGCCCGTATCTTCAGTGCACGACCCCATGAAAGCCACCCCTGAGGCGCCCTGTCGCCCCTGCACACCCTCTCCTCCGGGCAGATCGTCTGGATCACGGCGCGACACGTCGCCGCCGACTGCGAGGCGCCTGTGGCGCCGATGCCCTGAATCGACCGAGACGACTCTCACACGCCGCACAGCCTTGGGTTTGGGAAGAAAATGCGGGTCAGGTTGGTTAACCGTTGCCACATAACGGTGGAAGCGTCTACAGGAGCAGTGAAGACCACACCACGGGTCACCGGCGGTCATCCATGGCCTACGACAGTGGCGCCACCCCGGCCAGTCCGAGAACATCGTGAGTCAGCAATGTCATGGATCAGAGATTCAGAGCAAGAGGCGCCGGCATGAACGGGCAAAGCACGGGACCTGTATCACACAGGTGTACCAATGGCCCTGTTTAGTTTCAAAAAATTCAATCTCTAAACTTCACTGTTCACTATCATATCAAATCTCTCTCCTCGTGCATGGAGCATAAAATGTAGAATGTAGGTAAATAAAAAAAACTAATTGTATAGTTTTGACGTACACGACGATACGAATCTTTTGAGCCTAGTTAGGTCATGATAGGACAATGTTTACCACAAACAAACAAAAATGCTACAGTACGCTACAGTGTCCGATGTGACTTTTCTATCAACTTTTTACCCCCTCTTTGCATCAACTAAACACCCCCAATGGGTAACAGCGGCTTCAGGCACACGGTACCAACCCATATCAGGCAACACCAATGCAAACAACTTCTGGAAACCATCATTCAGGGCACGTCAGATGTAAGACAACAACAGGATGATCATGCACTGTCGCACGAATGATATGCACTGCACAGCACAGATCACCAAAGAGCTAAATCAGGTCCGCCGTCGCCATCGACGCCTTCTCACCAGAGGTGTTCTTGTTCATCAGAGAAACCAAGTCGTTATCCGGTACAGGGGCAGCTAGGACGACCCACCAGCTGATAAGCGCAGCAACAATTCAACTAAAACGACGTCCTCGCATAACAACATTCCAAGACAAGCACGACAGCAGACATTATTCGCAAAGGTTTTCGACTGTTTCTCATCTGTTGCACATCGACAGAAATACTTGTTTTTGGTCCGTATTCGGATCGACAGCTACCTCTCATGTGGAAACCATGGGCGCGAGTAAACGACCACTCCAACACGGTAAGAATATCGGATCGTCAAGGGCATTCACACCTGGTACAGCACGCACAATATCTAGGGCTTGTTTAGTTCCCAACTTGGGGAGGTTAAAGTTGGCTCAAATCCACTGTAGCATCACTGTATAATTTCGTTTGTATTTATGAATAATTATCCAAACATTGATTAATTATGCTTAAAATATTCATCTCATAAAGTACAATAAAACTGTGTAATTAGTTTTTTATTTCATCTATATTTAGTACTCCATGTATATGTTAGTATTTTGATGTAACGGGAATCTTTTTTTTACGTAGTGGATTTGGGGGTAAACTTTGGGAACTAAATAAGGCCCGTAGTGGATTTGGGGGTAAACTTTGGGAACTGCCCTAGTATAATTAGATGCAGAATTTATGGCCTTTCAATCTGCTACGAGCCCCGAGAGGCCAGATAGAGGGCTCCGCCAGCAGCACTGCATCTATCGTGGCGATCCCAAATTTGCACCCCCAAATTTACTATGCAAAAAAAAGATTTCCATCACATCAAAATGTCATAACATGCATGAAGTACTAAATGTAGATGAAATCAAAAACTAATTGCGCAGTTTTGTTGTACTTTGCGAGACGAACATTTTGAGCCTAATTAATCAATGTTTGGACAATTTTTTACAAATACAAACGAAATGCTACAGTGACGCAATGATTATGAAGTGACATTATACCCCAAATTTGTGGCCTTGTTTAGATGTCGAATTTGGGAGGTCGAATTTGGGAGTTTGATGTCACTTCGTAATCATTGCGTCACTGTAGCATTTCGTTTGTATTTGTGAAAAATTCTCCAAAAATTAATTAATTAGGCTTAAAATGTTCGTCTCATAGAGCACAACAAAAATGTGTACTTAGTTTTTGATTTCATCTACATTTAGTACTCCATGCATGTTATGACATTTTGATGTAACGGAGAATCTTCTTTTTGCATAGTAAATTTGGGAGGTGCTTTTGCATAGTAAATTTAGTGTTTCCCTGCAGTGTATTTTCAGAAATTCACAGCAACAACCATTATAAACAGTAGCACTCCTATAGAAGACATAATAAATGTTCAGAAACCATACCTTTCCGTCTATTCCTTCGATCAGAGACATGGCTCTTCAGTCATAGCATACCTTACAAAGCCAAACCCCTTAGAAAAACCAGAGACACGATCCGTCACAACTCGAGCTGCACTTAGGAAGAGAAATGATAAGTTCGAAATTCATAGCATGGAACGAATGGAAAGAGAAGGAGAAAAACTATATACCATGCACGACCTCCCCAAACTTTGCAAAGGCATCACGAAGTCCTTCGATTGTGGTACGCTTGCTTAATCCTACAAGTCATAGATGTTAAGATCAGAATTGAATGGAACATCAAACATACAAGAAAGGTGCGGAGACTGTATTCCAATTCTAGTTTCTGTAATAGAGGTGAGCTTTACTAGTATCATTTGTATGTTAAGATCCTAAAACATTGGCAGCATCCAGAACGATTTGGCGGCATTTTATTTCACAAGTTATGGTGTCAATTGTAGCCATACTATGTTCAACATGTTTCAAAGGCGGTAAGGCGTCCCAAGAATTCTGGGAATGCCTTACCGCCTAGGCGACAAGGTGCCACTGGTTCCCAAGGCGGGCTAGGTGCGCCTGGACGCCTTGAAACTATGGTGTTCAAGTTGTGTTTATAGGTTATTTTCAAGTTTTTTCACTACCTTGCAGCTATGTATGTCCTCATTGATAGACCTAATAGGATCACCTAGTCATAGATCTAGGAGTAAAAATTGAAGAACTTGGACAAGGGCTAATGGTTCTAGATCTAAAACATGACTACAACAAGGAGGGGTTAGGGATCCGACTATTGGAGTTGGGGGAAGAGGAGCCCGCCATAGCAGTAGTCGTGGCCGATAGCAATGGCGCGGCTGGTGGCGGGGTAGGCGGCGCTGAGGTCGACGGTGGCCCCTGTGGTCAAGGCGCTGAGGGCGACGGCGGCGGTGTCGAGGCGGCGGCACTTCCTGTCACTTCAGTGCTCATAGAGATCGGATCTAGGGTTTTTTTTTGTCGGTGGGGTTGCGGGGCACGGTGAACTTTGGTGTGTGTGCCCGCTAGCTCCCACCTTTCTTTATAGCGTTGCGTGACGGGGGGCCGCAACCAACCGGTGGTTGTGCGCCCCCGATCAGGGCGCGAGTCCATGGGCCGGACTTGACCGTTGGGCCAAGCCTGAGGAGATCATCCTAGCATTCTCCCCCAGATCTCACTTTGCTTACTTACTTCTTGCAACCCATTCTATCATAGATAAATGTATAGGACATGCCTCATCAAAACGGTTAATACCATTAGATTAACAGCCACAATACACCTTTCTGTTTTGAAACAGATTCTTAACTAGGCCCTTATTATCCAGGTATCATAGGCTTTTCTGTAAACCCATGCCAGCTAAGTGTTCTCTAAACATATTGGGTGGTAAGCCTTTTGTGAGCGGATCCGCTGACATTCCCTTTGTACTTACATGCTCAAGACTTATAGTATAATCCTAGATTTTCTCTTTCACAACATAAAACTTAATGTCAATGTGTTTGACAGCACCACTTGACTTATTGTTGTGAGCATAGAATACTACTGGCTCATTGTCGCAGTGCATTCTGAGTGGTTTCTGAATGTTGTCTACGACTCTCAACCTGGGTATAAATTTCTTTAACCATTTGACCTGCCCTGTGGCTTCATAACATGCTATAAACTCGGTATACATCCTTGTGGCTTCATAACATGCTATAAACTCGGTATACATCGTAGATGATGCAGTGACCTGACGTGGATTTTCCACGATATAGCTCCACCTACGAGATTGAATACATAACCTGACGTGGATTTTGTATCATCTACATCTCTCGTAAAGACTGCATCTGAATATCCCTGTATCTCTAGGGAATCAGATTTTCTATATGTTAGCATGAGGCCTTTTGTGCCCTGCACAGACCGCAAAGCTTTCTTCGCTATCTTCCAGTGTTGTATGCCTCGATCAGACTGATATCTGCCAAGTACCCTGGTAACAAACGCTAAGTCAGGGCGTGTGCATACTTGAGCGTACTATAAGCTTCCGACAACTGAAGCATATGTGACCGCTTTCATTTGATCGGTCTCATATTGGTTCCTAGGACACTGAAATTTCCCAAAACTATCGCCCTTGACTATGGGAGCAGGTGTAGGTCTACTCGCATGCATACTATATTTCTTTAGGACCTTTTCTAAGTATGACTTCTGCGATAATCCTAAAACCCCCATTCTTCTATCATGGTGAATCTCTATCCCTAGAACGAATGAAGCTTCACCGAGATCTTTCATATCAAAATTTGAGGACAAAAACTTCTTCGTTTCCAAAAGCGGATTCACATCACTGCTGGCAAGCAGAATGTCATCCACACAAAGGATAAGGAAAATGTATTTCTCATTCTTGAACTTTGCATAAATGCAATTGTCCTCCTCATTCTCTTTAAAGCCAAATTTTCTTATAGTTTCTTCAAACTTTAAGTATCACTGCGTAGATGCTTGCTTTAATCCATAAATGGATTTCTCCAAGCGGCATCCCATGTTTTCTTTACCTTCTACAACAAAACCATTGGGTTGTGCCATATAAACATTCTCGTATAAATCCCCGTTTAGGAATGTCGTCTTTACATCCATTTGATGCAACTCTAAATCATAATGCGCCACTAATGCCATTATGATTCTAAAGGAATCCTTACATGACGCTGGTGAAAACATTTCATTGTAATCTATTCCTTCTCTTTGCGTAAAACCTTTTGCCATAAGTCGTGCCTTATACCTTTCTACATTCCCTTTGGAGTCACATTTTGTTTTGTAGACCCATTTGCAGCCTACTGTTTTGGCTCCTTTAGCAATTTCTTCTAAGTCCCAAACTTTATTGAAACTCATGGATCTCATATCATCTTTCATGGCTTCAAGCCACTTGGATGATTGAGCACATCTGATGGCTTGTTCAAATGAGGTGGGATCATCCTCCATTTGAATTTCTTTAGTGACATAAACTTTATAATCATCAGAAATGGCTAATCTTGTAGTTCTTTGAGGCCTTCAGGGGACCTCAACATTTGGCGCTTCTTGTACTTGGGGCTGTTGCTGCTCTTCCACTTGTGGGACAATATTTTCTATATGCTCCTGAAGGACAGGTTCCTCGTTCACATTTGTTGTCACCACTAGAGAACTAACAAGAGGTGTTGGCACCACAGTGTCTTGCACTAATGGTGTAACAACCGCGGGTAACGAGAAAAATGGCTCCTGAGTCATCGGAGTAGGTACGTATACCCGCTTTTGCTCAAGGCTAATTTCTTGGGGTACCACGCTCCTCCTCATCATCTCGTCCTCTAAAAAGACAATGTGTCTTGTTTCTACAAACTTCGTGTCACACCCGGGTTTACACAGAAACCCGGATGCTGCCATATGTGTGCCCAGGATGTCCACAGAACACATACAGCTTACAAAAATGGAAATCAGAGTACATATGCTCGAATAAAACATTTTACATCAGAGTTTACCTCAACAAAACACAGCGGAAGCCTACGCATTAACTCTCTCGACAGGTAGAGCCTCAAGTCCATAGGGACACCGACTGGTTGACCACAGCTCAGAAGTACAGAAGATCTTCAGAAGACTCAGCAGCAGTAGACTCACTTCTGACTCATCTGTTACCCATCCGGGGTTTTGTTGAATAATGGCAAGTGTAAGTAATCCAAATTACTTAGCAAGTATAGCACGGTGTATGAAAGCTTAAAAGAAGGCTTGACACGGCTGAACTGCATTAGCACTTTTAGTTGATTCATTTTAGCAATAACAAAGTTACTATAAGTGAGTGAAACCAAGTTGTAACCTAATTAAATAAGTATAAGTGACATTAATCATAAATAAACATCATCTTCTAATCAAAAAGGATCCAGGCCGCTCGTGACCCTAAGCAAGGCTATCATGATAGATTTTACACTCTGCAGAGGTTTCGCCCTTTACCCACCAGTCGCGTAAAAGTTCAAAGGAACATTGCACCCAACCACGCACATCAACACTTCCGAGGTGTGACTGCATAGGGACGCTACGAGGTTTTTCACAAGACACCCTAACAAAACAGTAGCCACTATGGTACAACATAGGCAGCATGATCCAAGGCACCGAGATTGACTGACTCTCAGGGCGCAGCGATAAGAGGGTCAATGGCGTCCAGAGCGCGGGCACGCATGCCAACAAGTACAAGAGCGCGACGTGTGGAGTTCCCATACCACAGGGACTCCCGACACGGGACTGTGCCTGACAAGACATAGCCGACGGTACACCCATCCTCGGTGGATCAAACCATACTCTCACGAGTGCTTCCCATAGCGCCGTCGGCCCCGTCGGTAACTACTGTCAAGCTAGAGTCATACAAGTTACTTGACCAAGACCAGAGCCATAATAGTTCTAGCGGTGGCGACAGGCTCCTGGGTTGCCGCTTTAAGAACCGGACCGTACGGAGAGACACCAGAGCAAAGCACACAGTACATGCTCTAGCTCCCTAAACCAAGTTGCTAAAAAGCAAGTTTTATCATCAATGTTGAAGTAAACCATTGAGTCAAAGTTTACAGTTAAATAATGGTGACAGTAGCTGTGCATAGCAAAAATCTACCCATATGCAAAAACCCAAGGTAATCAAAGGAACAGGGTAAACAAACTAGGTACAACCTTAATAGGACATCAATTTAGACACATGCATATGAAAGTAAATGCATGTAAACAGGTGTGTATAGGTAGCAAGGATTGTCCGTGCTATAACTTGCCTCAAATCCGGTATATTACTTATAGTCTTCAGCTCTTAATCTTCAAGCTTTTCTCCTTGAAATCTCTCGATGACGATCCTCTACTCGAAGCAATCATTGAGCACCACATGCAGCTAAACAAGCAACTAAACAATATACAACTAAGAACAGTACACCAATAAAAATAAAAGCTTTAAAAGAGCGCACTAAAGGATAGGGCTCGAGGCTACGGTCACGTGAGTACAAGAATCGCTGAAAACGGAGCTACGGTTGAAAAGATACAACTATCGGATGATTTGGATTATAAAGAAAATAAAGGACTATATGCTCGATAAATTTTAACTGAATAAATAATGTAAAAGATAGTCTAGAGAAACATCTTATGTTGGTATTAATTTAAATTTTATTTGAATTTGTAAAAGCCAGAAATAAACTGATCATATTTTATTTATAAATGTTTATGTAGAATTTATACAATTTATATTTAACTTTAGTAAAACAGGCATGTGAGAGCGGCTAATCGAATAATAAGATATTTCGTGTTGAACTAGTCAATAGTATAAAAATATATTCATGTTGATATTAGTAAATATCAATATTGATGGAAACTCGGAGTTTAACTCTAAGTAGATTTTAATTAGAAAAGATAGCTTTAAATAAACATTAATCAAATTAAAATTCATTTATGAAAAACTGAGATATATCCTAGTCGACTTTTATTTATAAATCTAATTGAATAAATATTAATCAAATTTATTTTAGCATTTAAAATCTGAGTATAAATCTTAATTATATTTTAGTATAGAAAACATATTTAAATATTCTTTAGTGGAGTGCTAGCGCAGGAGGTGGGGGAGGGCAAGGGGGTCATGGGGATATGCTCACCGATGCGGGACATCGACGGGGGCGGCGGGGACTAGGCTCGCTGCGGAGGTAGTGGCCGGCGGCGGTGCCTTCATGTGGACGGGGAGCTCCAGCGGTGGACCAACGACGGGAATCGGCGGAGGAGGTGCGGCTAGTCTTGGGGATGCTCGGGGTGGTGTTCACCTCGCCTGGGGGGCCTCGACGGTGGCGAATCGACGACGAAATCGGGCGGCGGTGCTCGGCTCCGGCAGTGGTGGTGCTGTGTAGGAAGCGGCGGCGGTTGATGGGAGGTGGGCATGGTGTGGTGGCTTTAAGTAGGCCCGAGGGAGAGGCGGGGAGGCTCGGGCGCCGAGGTGGGCGGGGCACGGATGCCAAGGAAGGAGAGCGGCGGCGCGGCGGCGATTGCGGAGCCGGAGGCGCGCTCGGATGGGCCGCATGCGGGGATTGGGCCGCGCGGGGCTTACCGGGCCGCGGTCGAGCGCTGGGTAAGTTGGGCCGCAGGGGACGCGTGGGCCGGAGGGGGCGGAGTTGGGCCGGGGCGAAGCGGTGGGCTGGCACGCTGGGCCGCGGAGGAGGAGGGGGAGGAAACGAGCCACACGGAAACTCCAGGGAGTAAAAGCGGACTCTAGGGAGGAAAAGGAAGAGGGGTTAGGGGTTGGCTGGGTTTTGCTGGGCTCGGCCCGTTTAGGGATTTTGGATTTCCTTTTTATTTTCAAAGATTGTTTTCCGTGCAAAGATAAATCTAGAAAAGTCTAGATAAATCATTTAAGCCGCAAAAAAATGCTCCAAAAATTCCAAAAAACTCGAGAAAAATCCCAGAGAAGAAGTTGAACATGAAGAACCCGAATAAAATATTTAGAGCTCAAGAAAAAGGTTTTAGCACCTTTCAGAAATTGGAAAGTGCTCTAGAAAAATAGGAATAAATCCCAGAAAAATCTGGAAAATTCCCGGGAGGCTTCCAAACGTATTTTTAGAAAACTTGCACACATAAACCACTAAATGCAAGCCGGCATGAATGCAAAGCACTCAACATTAAACCTATGCTGTTTTAACTTAATGGTTTTCCTTATACTAAATTCCCTGCAAATTAAATAAAGTTGAGAAAAATTTTAAAATTATGAGAAATTCTTTAATGAATTAATTAATTTTTTTTAAATCACATCCTGAAATCCAAAAATTTTAGGGTGTGACACTTCGTATGTTTGTTAGGAAAATAGAAACGATAACCTTTCGACTTCTCTGCATAGCCAATAAAGTGGCAACTGACTGTCTTGGGATCTAATTTCCCAATATTTGGGTTATACACTTTAGCCTTAGCTGGACAGCCCCACACATGTAAATAATTGAGTGAGGGTTCTCTACATTTCCACATATTGGGACGCCACTGGAATTCTGGTGCCGAGAGACCGAAGGGGATTAGGGATTCACCACCTCTGCAAAACCTGGGGTTTAAGAGCTTTCTAGGGCTTGGGACGAAATGATCGTAGTGCCCCTATGTGACGGCGGGATGGGTTCATATTTGGATTGACCAGAATACCCTTTACTCTTTTTATTGCCTAGGAGCAGTGCTCATGGAATCTGTCAGGGGCATGGATTTTACCGTGATTATTTGCATTTCTGCAAAGTTCATGCGGGCAAAAAACATATGTGAGATTTTTTTGTGTTAGCCACATGTGAGACCTTTTTTTATGTTAGACATATGTTAGATCTGCTTGCATGGAATAAGGTTGCTGAAACTTTAGCTCAATGTGTCCTTTTCTTGTTTTGCCATTACCGCTGAAAATATTCTCATAACCTGGATTCTCACTAATTTGTGGAACAAGACACCATCAAATTGGCAAAAGCAAAGATAGTAGGAACAGTTCTTCAGGAACAGAAAAGAGGAAGAACTTCTGTCACACCCGGTTTTAGAAAAATAAACCAAGTGTACCCTGTATGTGTGCCAGGATCAAGTTTCACACATACAGTGAGCCAATAGTGATTAACATATATAGTATCACATAAAATAAACTATATAAATGACTTACAAGTCTATCAGAGTTATACAACAAATCCTGGAATCGAATGCTCCAAACTTCACAGGCAATCAACTGGGGGTTGCGTACGCCTAGAACTCAGCACCATCTTCATCAGCTTCACACATCTTCTTATTCTGAACAGCGGTTAGCAAGGATGAGTACACTTATGGTTGGTACTCAGCAAGACCACAAGAAATAACCAGAGGCAATTTAATATCAACTTTAAGTAAATTAATCATGCGAGGGTCCAGGCCACTCTTAACCGTGAGTACGGCTGATATATCAGTTTTACACTCTATAGAGGTTGTACGCTTTCACCATAAGTCGCGTAAAAGTTCAATAGAACTTTAAACCCAACCATGCTGTGCGGATCAGGCACGCATCACACTACCGAGGTGTGACTGCATAGGGCCGCTATAAGGCCTTTACAAAGATTCCCGAATAAATGCAGTCCGCTAAGGTTTCAAAATCCAAGCAAAGCATAACCCTCCCTGATGAGGTATGTCTCTTAGCTAAGCCCACAGCTCAAGAGGATCGGGTTATACCTCATCGAAGTCTCCCCAACTTGCCCTTTCGGTAAGACATGTACAAACTAGAGTCTCTAATTATTCAACCAAGGCCAGAGCCCATTAGCACTCATGGTTGTACTGTTTTCCTGGGTGGTCACTCCATGTTCCAATTAAATCATCATTATAGTATAATTAAAGCATAGGTAGAAAGATGGTTAGGGACACTCGCCTTTATGCAACACAAATACCACTCCTCAAAGTCTTCAACTCTTGCTATTGCTCTTTTAATCTTCAAATCACTCAAATTGCGCTTCTTCTTCTCATAGCAATCATCGAGCAATCATACAAGCATACAACTATACAATCAAACAAACAAGAATAACTAAGAACAGTACACCAATCAAAAGAAAAGCTTTAAAAGAGCGCACAAAAAGATTGGGCTCGATGCTACGGTCACGCAAGCGCAAGAAACGCTAAAAACGGAGCTTCGGTTGAAAAGATACTGCTATCGGAAGACTTAGATTATAACAGGCACAAATGACTATATGCTTGATTAATTGTAATTAAATAAAATCATATATACGAGTTATTCTCTATGTTAGAATTAATTCAATTATGTTTGAATTTATAAAACACCAAAGTAAAACTTAATCATATTTTATTTATAACTGTTTATGTATAAATTACATCAAATTAAACATTAACTTGAAATAAAATATGTGAGAGCATTTAATTGAATCATAAGTATGTCGAGTTGAGCTATCAAAAATTAATTTAGAAAGCACATTTATGTTAGTGTTAATCACATTAATATTTATTATGAAAGCTCGAAGTTTTAACTCTAAGTTTTTTTAAATTAGAAAAGGTAGCTTTAATTAAACATTAATCAAATTAACATCACTTTATGAAAACCGAGATAAAACTTAATTAGATTTTAATTAAAAATATGCAAGTACATATTATTCCAGTTAAAGCATTGAGTTAAAATATGTGAGCACCTATTGGAATAAAACTAATGATTCGGGTTTCACTAATTATTTCATCAATTAAAAACACATTTGCTTTGGGATTAGCCATATTAACATTAATTATAAAATATCGAGGTGCAACTCTAATTACATTTTAATTAGAAAAGCTATTTATCATAAATATTATCAAGATTAATATTTCTTTATGAAAATCTGACATATAACCTAGTCAAATTTTAATTAGAAGACTAATTAAATAAATATTAATCAATTTGACATTAGTATGAAAATCTAAAGTATAAACCTTAATTAGTTTTTAATTAATAAAACACATTCAGATAACATTTAATCAACTTAATATTAAATAAAAAATCAGCAACATGTCACATGATAAATAATAGTACTAGATCGTAGTTTGAGTTGATACGGAGCTAACGCAACGAGAACGGATTAAAACGGTTCTATAACGCGAATTCTATGGTTAAAACAATGTTGTAGGGACCTATACGCAAATAACTATAGATTTCTGGGGCTAGCTAGGAAGATTCGCAAGTCTCACCGAATAGTGGCCGCAAAACAGGATAACTTCAGGGTTAGATCTGAAAATCTTAAAAACTTGGGCTCGGATGCTGGAACGAAAAGATCTAGGGGGTTTTCCATAATTCTACCAAGACACATAAATTTTGCCAAAGATTACATAAATCTACAGGGTCCTTTTTGCAAGAGCTTGGAGCTCTACTAGTCATGGCGGCCGGCGACTCTAGGTGGCGGCCTCACCGGCGATTGGGTAGATGGGACGCTCCGGCGTTAGGCGCAAACGAGAGAGGAGGCAAAGGGGAACGCAAGGCTATGCTTACCACGGGCGGAGGTGAAGCAGAACGGCGGGAAGTCGGTGACGATGGCCGGCGGTGAGGGATTCTCGGGGCGAGGCGTGGCTTTTATAGGGCGCGCGGGGTTGGCCTGCCGTGGCACGCACGCCAAGAAGAGGCGGCAGCGGCGGCGCATAGCGCCTGGAGGCGCACAGCGCCTAGCGGCGCAGGGGGGGCACCAGCGGTGGGCTGGGCCTTCAAGGCCAGGTGGGCCTTTGCGCCCCAATAAGGCCTCGCATGGCTCGGCCCGAGAAAGAAAACGGGAGCAATAGACAGGGAAGAGGCGGGGGAATGTCACTCCCTAAAATTTCAAATTTTAGGATGTGAACGGTTAGCCTAATTAATACAATAATTTTTCTCAAATTCCTAAAATTTTCTCAAGCTTTATATAATTAATAGGGAATTTACTATAGAAAAAAAATTGTTTTCTAAATTAAAATAAGATACGTGGTAATAATGTGTGATTCTTACAATTAGTGTCTTTGTGTGTGCAAAGTTTTTAAAAAACGCATTTAGAAGCATAATGGGAATTTTTTCAGAGTTTCCTGGCATTTATTCCTATTTTCCTTAGAGCAAATTTCAATTTTTAGAGTATGCTAAAATCCTTTTCGTGAGGTCCAAATACATTATTTGGTTCCTCATGTCTAAATCTATCTTTAGGATTTTTCCTAAGATTTTTTTGAATTTTTTGAGTATTTTTCATGGTTTAAATATGAATTCTGGACTTATCTGGAATTATTTTATAACCAGGAAAATAATTATTCCGAGAATAAAAATCACCGTAAATATTACTAGACCAGCCTTGACCCAAAGTTGATCCAATTTTAGCCCAAATCTATCTCATCACTTTGTTGGGCCAAATTTCAAAACCCATTAGTGTTGTGGATTATCTCTAAAGCCCATTAGCATTAAAAGGGGGTAATCTATCGATTAGTCCCATATTGCTAATGGACATGGAGACGAGAAGTTTTTTTCGCTATATATGTGAGCCACCTCTTCTCTGGAAAAAAGCACACCATAGACTCATTTACAGGGAGGCCCCTTCGTTTGGGATTCCCTAAGGTAGTCTTTTCCCCCAAATCTTCTGCTAGTGTCCATTTTTCGTTTCGTCTTCGCGCCGATGCTCTAGCAAGCGCCCCCGTCGGCCATTGGCGCCCGATTCGTCGCCCTCGAGCTCTCTCGGAGCGAGCCGCCGCCGTCCGCCGCGGATGCCGGCCGCCTCGGTCATTGCCGACGGAGACGGCCACCTCCAGGGACTTCCCCTCGTCGAGCCGCCCGTCTGCCGCCGGAACGCCAGCGAGCTCAACACCCAGGATCTATGCTGCATGTCTAGAGGAAGAAGATGGAAGGTTTGCGCTTAATCCCCTCGAGAATCATGTAATATTTAGATTAGTTCATGTGTCTTGCGCATCTTGTAGAAAACCCCTTAGATCTATTAGAGCCACGCGATCCACTCCAAGCCCTGCACTTTTGTAGATGTAACCGCGTCATTGGCGAGTTTTACCAGCACTTTTATCTGAGCCTTGGGAAAATCTTTTGCTAGCCCCTGTTGCCTATGGTTAATTGAGATTAGGTCCCTCCAACCTTGTTTATTGTATAAAATCCACGTTATAGATCCGTTTTAATCTGTTCTCGTTGTGTTAGCTTCGTATCAACTCAAACTATGATCCAGTACTGTTATTTACCATGTGACATGTTCCTGAATTTTTATTTAATATTAAGTTGATTAAATGTTATCTAAATGTGTTTTATTAATTAAAATCTAATGCTCATATTTTCATATTAATGTCGAATTGATTAATATTTATTCAATGCGTTTTATAAATAAAATTTGACTAGGTTATATCTTGATTTTTCATAAAGTATGCTAAATTGGATACTGTATAATTTAAAGCTACTGATTAAAAGCAATTTAGAGATAAACTTCAATCTTTCTCATAAATAAATGATAATTTGATTAACACTAACATAAATGTGTTTTATAAATAAAGTTTGTTAGCCCAACACGACATTTGATCAATATGTTTCGATTAGATGCTCTCACATGTCTTATTTTCAAGTTAATTGTTTAAATGGAATAATTTATACATAAACCATTGTAAATAAAACTTGATTAAGTTTTACCTCGATTTTACCAATTCAAATGTAATTGTTTGAAATAATTTGTACATATGATTTTGTTTAATTATGATCAATCAAGCATATAGTTGTGTTGTTTAATAATTCAAATTATTTCGATAGTTGTATCGTGTCAACCTTAGCTCTATTTTCAGCGATTGTTGCGTTTGCGTGACCATAGCATCGAGCCCAATCCTTTAGTGCGATCTTTTAAAGCTTTTATTTTGATTGGTATATCGTTCTTAGTTGTTGTATTTGCTTGTTTGCTTGTATAGCTGTATGCTTGTGTGATTACTCGATGATTTCTATGAGACGAAGAAGCGCAGTTTGAGTGATTTGAAGATTAAAAGAGCAATAGCAAGAGTTGAAGACTTTGAGCAGTGGTATTTTTTTGAAGGCAAGTGTCCCTTACCATCTTTCTACCTATGCTTTAATTACATTATCATGATGATTTAATTGGAACATGGAGTGACCACCCAGGATTTGCTGTATAACTTGGATAGACTCGTAAGTCATTTATATTTATTTTACGTGATACTGTATCTTTTATTCACTTTCTGGTTTACTATATGTGTGAAACTTGATCCTCGCACACATACGGTGTACACTTGGTTTGTTTTCTAAAACCGGGTGTGACAGGGAAGCAGGCCGGGAGCGGTGGGGAGTTAATGGGCTGAGCGAGAAGGATTTGGCCCAGTAGGAAAAAATAGGATTGCCCTTTTATTTTCGGAAATTATTTTACCATGCAAAGAAATATCCAGAAAATTCTAGATAAATCATTAAAGCCACGAAAAATACTCCAAAAATTCCAAAAATCTCAGAAAAAAATCCTAGACATAGATTTGGACATGAAGAACCCAAATAATGTATTTGGAGCTCATGAAAAGAATTGTTAGCATCTTCCAAAAATTGGAATTTGTGCTAGGAAAATAGGAATAGTTTCTAGAAAAATCTACAAAATTCCGATTGGCTTCTAAACGAAATTTTTGAAGTCATGCACACATTATTATTACCTATATTTATTTAAATTTAATTTGGAAAACAAAATTTTTCCTACACTAAATTCCCTGTAAATTATATAAAGCTTGAAAGTTTTAGAGATTTAAGAAAATTATTATATTAATTAATCTTGTTTTTCACATCCTAAAATTTGGAAATTTTAGGGTGTGACAACTTCAGTATAACACCATTTGATTTTTGATCCAGCACATGGAACTAAATTACTACCGAAGGGTTTACAAGGAAATCCAAATTAAAACAAAATACCATTAATAAATTCCGATGAACTATCTAGGGTTTACCACCGCATCTTAGTTATGTTATCCATACTCATTCAGTCAGGCTTTCAGGGCCTGAAAGAGCACCCAAAGATTCACATCTTACAATCAAGCAGTAGAGTACAATCCAGTGTGAAACAACACATCACATTGACATAAGGACATAAATTTCACTTCCTTCTATGACACATGCGAATTCGAGCAGAACATTCTAAGTACAATGCTATGGCAAAAAGCCAAACTGTTCGAACAAGACTCAAAGGGGAAACGGAATACATTTCACAAGATCTGCAATAGAACTAGGCCAGTCGACATCATAGAAAATATCACAGGGATAGTTCACTAGGAGGCAGGAGCTGAGAGAAAGTAACATTTTTGATAAATCAGGGTTTTCAGTCCGTGTCACACAGATGTCTTATTCTGCTCAAAATAACAGCACCATCCACGTGATCCAAATCCAAATTGTGCAGGTCACTTGCATAGCACATCGTGATATCTTGGGCTGAGCATGGGTTTGCATGCTTGTCCATGGTCCATACATGGCGCCAAAGTAGACAGAATTTTGCTTGCTCTTTTGTTTCAGTAGTATGAGGATAAATACCTGCAACTGTAAGAGGACTGGGTTCGGTTTAGTCACCAATCTCCGCAAAAGGAGCAATTGGGATGTGTTTCTACCTCATGAAGATGCTGACTCAGTCTGAGGGGCATGTTGCCTTGGTTTCCTGTTGGCCGGGGGACCATCTCTTCGCCTCTCATACTTTGATGTTCTCCGCTCCTTTGGTTGGTAGTTGGGTAAGTGCATGGAATTATCTCACCATTGATGTACTTGTCACTTGAATAGAGAAAAGAGAAAAGGGTTGAACATCTTGTGATTAAAGAAGCAAGAAGCATCCAAAAGCGTTGCCGCAGATATTGGTAGTATTGCACTAACCTCCATAGTCCTTGTTTTTGACATCAATGTAGGAATCAGGAAGCACCCACAGAACACCAGTCAAACCTACAGGAAGCGGAACGACAGTACGAGCCAGGGCCATAAAAAATGTTTGGAACAATTGGTTAGTTGGTTTAGTCAATTGAGGATTTACCCTTGAACTTCTCTGATGTCTATTCATCAACACTGCACTAGAACCCTGTATAGGTGGTTGTGCTGAACGCATACATGTTGTTCTTGGCTTCCTCCATGCTGCCAATGCAACAAAACATTCAGCCTAGAACCATATGCGTGCAATTATTTTTTAACAAAAAAAAAATCATGAGTGGACAGCCATCTTATCTGACTAATGAACTAGATGATGAATCTTCATATGGCATCACAAATTGCTGACACTAAACTACATAGCTGCTAGCTGGTTACATCAGGCTGCACAATGTCTCTCTTCACATACATATTCAGTAATGATGGAAATGAAATGGGTTCTGCTATGTTCTAACTTATAATGCTATCTACATGCCATTTTCCTGCGTGCACACTATTTGTTTTTCAAAATTTTGTCGGTAGACAGTATCTTACGTATCTATCAACCTGGTACCTATAACCTATCTGTGCAAGGTCCAAGGTATAAAATCTGCACCAAAGTCACTGACACAACTATCAACGGGACTGATCAACTCAGTGGTTAACATGTGAAATTTATGCATTTCCGATGCCCATCCTAATCCAAATTGGAACGCGCTCCATCTTTTCCCCATCACAGCAACAGCTAAAAACAGCATTTTGTCCCCCCCCCCCCCCCCCGACGAGGAGCGCAGAGATCCATCGCAGTGGACGGCGCGAGGGTTTGGGCTAGGGATTGGAATTGGTGGGGCGGGCATCATCAATTCGGTCGGGCTGAGGCTGCAGGCCCCGATCGATGGAGGCGGACGGACGGGAGAGCGGCGTCGGTGACGGCGGACGGACCCGATGGCGGCTGCAGCTGTGGGTGCAGCGCTAGTGGAACGGCAGTTTCGGGCGCTGATATGGTGTGGTGTGGAGGTGCGGTGAGGGGACTGGGTGGTGGGGGCGTCCGGGCGATCCGTCCTTTTGTTCTGTTGAATCGTGTTTGCCTGACTTTTTTTTATGCCTGCATGGAGGATATGCAGTCTGAGTAGCACGTAAATAATATGTCACTTTCTGATTTTTGTTTATGCTTTGCAAGGAGGATGTTCAATGTCCGGCAATAGCAGACATGTCCATCAATATCTGAATTTACTACAACACTTCAGTTTAACAGACAATTCTGTTTGATTTTTAGGTGTCTTGTGTCACTGTGACTATGTCCAGCAATATGTGACATGTACATTGACTGGCTTATTTTGAAAGTATTATAGACATTCTTAATACTTACAGCTTTGTTGGGCTCCTGTGTTAATATCTCACTGGAAGGAGTTTTGCATTATATATCCTTTCGGCATCCTGTCCAACACTAATAATCCATTCAGGTAGGTGTCACAATACCTGCAGTGGTTCTGTTTATGCAGTGGTAAAAGAGTTTCTCTCATCATCCATAAAATTGGGACAGCGGGGCATATGCTTCATTTGGTTTAGGTCTATTCGACT
Organism: Echinochloa phyllopogon; assembly: GCA_033239725.1. NCBI lineage: Eukaryota > Viridiplantae > Streptophyta > Magnoliopsida > Poales > Poaceae > Echinochloa > Echinochloa phyllopogon. The sequence continues at coordinate 10,469,747 of BTCW01000015.1, read as the reverse complement.
TTGAGGTGGTTGGGTTTTGCAACTTGGATCATGAGACAAACTTATATTGTATTGCTACTTACATGGGTGGAGATGATAGAGGTGAACTCGCTTTTAAATTGTCATGGGCAAACCACAAGTAAGCATATATTTGTTCCTTCAAAAAAGGCAATCATGAATTGTTCATTGGCTCTTATAAAGTTGAGAAATTCATACGTCAGAATTTCTCAATCATATGTTTTAGTCCATTAAACAGGGTCAAAATTTAGTATAACTTATCTTACAAAAGATTGTTATATTAGTAAAATTTATGTCCTTAAACAGGGTCAAAATTTGATGTAGCATTATCCTTTATCAATTATTTAGCAGTGCCTTCATTCCTTTGGTGATGTGACGGTCATTTAGAATGGATCAGCAAAATGAATTTGTATATGAAATTATTTGCCCTACAATTCAAACTTTATCTCTGAATTCTCACTGCATTTTGATTAATTTGGTGATCTGAAAAGTAACAAAATATATTTCATTATGTTCTTGGGGCAATTTCTTTCTTTGGTATTCAATTATATACTTTTAAATGCAGATTGTTCTAATGTACTTTTGCATGTTGATTGTTGTAGAAATGAGGGCAGCTTGATGGAAATGAACTAGATAGGTAACTCGTTTCTGGCCTATCATCTATGTTCATATTTCGTGTACTTCTGTTTATTAGTGACACTACAGTATAAATTTGATCACTGCACTACACACCTGCCCGGGATCAAATAAATATGAACAAGCTACTGCACCTGCAATTTTTTGTTGTTGTTTCAATAGGAGGATTGGTCACTCAAGGTCTAGAATATTACAAAGTTGAAGGTCAATCAGCAGATATTTTCACCCTCCAGGTGCTCTATGAATGTATCATATCCTGTCATGTTCTACATTATCACATTTTCTATGCTATATCTTTAGAAAACTGTCTAAATAATTTCGTGTTTGTTTGCCTCTAGAGGTTCATACACAGAACTAAGCCACAACTAAGCAATTTCGTGTTTCAGTGTGCTTCTTTTGTGCTTTATGTATTGTATACATAGTGTCACTAATAAGTTATCAACCGCATTATCAACCGCACCAGCAGCCATTTTATTTCCTTTTCTTTTCTCATGGGCACGCTGTGCTGAAATACGTCGGTGCATGGTGCTCCAAGTTGCTAAGTTGTGTTTTACAAATATGTGGCAGCATCGACTTATGATGATTGAAAAATAAAAATGTGGGACCTGGTTATTTAATATTGCTGACTATATTGACAGAAGTATACTCCAGTTCGGTTGTCAGAAGCAATGTTGGATGGTCCCATATAAGAGTTTGCAATTATGATTGTTGAGGAAATTAATCTTCCTCCTCCCATCATCGCATCGCCGTCGCTGCGTGTCCCTCGCCAGCAATCTCGTGGATCAACAGTTGGGTTCTATGATCAAGCAGCCCATCTAATGTGCGAGAGTCTGAAGTTGGGTTCTTCTACTATTAGTAGCAGACGGTAATATTTTGAGTACCGTAATTTTATTTGAAGTGATATTGATATTCTTTGATGTTCTCTAGCAGGCTTGGTGGGATAATTTTTTTCTGCTTTCATCCTACCAGCAGCACACCAGCGCCTGGACATCTCTGTTTGGGAGTTCGACAACACCGTGCGCACCTACAGCTGGGCCACGACGACGCTGACACATAGGTATTTGGTCTTTTACAGCCTAGGGTTACTGATAATATTATGTCGTTCACACCAAAGTAATCCTTTTGAGTGCATCGATTACTGTATGTCCACTTAAATCTTGGATGGAGAGATTGTGTCTGCTTTATTTTCATGTGAGCTTGTTACTGTTATCTTGGAGTGAAGTCTGAACCACAAAAATTACAGAGCTGGCGCAAAAATTATGGAGATGGCTCTCCGTCCCGCTCGCTCCCTCTGCCCTCTCCCCGGCGCAGCCCCTTCCACCAGCCCCACGCCGACGCCCACTCCGGGCCCGGCGGCCACCCCTTCCCCCACGGCGGCGCGCCGCCTGGGCATCTCCCGTTACCCGGCGCCGGGTCCCCTCTTTCCGTCCCCGGTACGGTCTCCTTGGGAAACAGCGGGGCGCTCCAAAGCCTTGTGTTGGAGCGACGAGTCGCCTCCCTCGGCGACTCCCGACTGCTTCCCCTACCGGTCCTTCAAGGAGGCGTTGGAGGCGTCGCCGCCGCTTCCTGTGCGGTCCTCGGCTACTTCCTCGGCTTCCTCACGAGCGCCTCCTCCTTCCCTTACGCGGACGGCTGCTGCACCTACGCCCCCCAGGATCGTTCTTCGGCAAGCTGACCAGTGGGAAGCCATGCAGGCTAGGGGCGCCGACGCAGATGGATGGGTGACTGCTGAGAGCCGGAAGCGGCGGCGGGAGCACGCTCGCGAGGCGTGGCCTGCGCGGCGGCCGGTGCCGGTGGACTTGTCTGGGAAGTGCTTCAACTGCTTCTCCCGGCGTCACCGCGCGGCGGTCTGCCGCTCGGCTCCGCGCTGTTTTCGTTGCCCGGGTAGTGGGCATAGGGCGTACGTCTGCCCTGCTCGCCGCGGTGCTCCACGGGCGGCGCCGCATCCTGCTCCTCGTCGGATTTGGCGGCCTGTCGCCGCTCCGCCGCCGCTTGAGCCAGCCACTCCGCCGCAGGCCCATATCCAAGTCCCTCAGCCAGCGGCTTGAACCATGCAGCCGGCGGGAGGGGACAATGGCCCAAGGCGTCGAAGGAGGCGTAGGGCTCGCGGCCAACGAATGGGCGGTGATGGACAACCCCCCGCGGTGGACGGAGTTGAAGAGGAGGAAGCCGACGCCCCCGTCCAGGTGTTCTCGGGTGGAGAAGACTCGTCGGAGGCTGATCCTGTCAGGCCTCGGTGCATCATCGATAGGTCGGCCTCCATTGTCCAGAAGGAGGATTCACTCCGGCACTCACTGGTCGTCAACGTTGTGGGCAATTACTATGGAGATGTGATGGCCGCCATCCGTGACCTGTTGTTCATCCGGTTCGGAATCGGGGCAGAGGCGTTTACCATTCTTCGTTCTGGCCCCATGAGTTTCATCCTCGGCCTGCCGGATGAAGAGACAGCGACGAGGGTTTACAATGGCGGAGCTCCAATTGTTGGACAAGAACTGCGGCTGCAAGTCGTACGCTGGTCACGGCGCTACTTGTCATCTATCTCAAGCCTACCTTTTGCCATTGACATTGAGCTTCGAGGGATCCCTGCCCATGCATGGGAGTTGGCCACCTCGGAGCAGCTTCTCAACGAATACTGTTGGATTGGAGGGACTCATCCAGAAAACTCCGGCCGACGAGATGTTTTTCGGGTGGCAGCGTGGTGTTCGGATCCTTCGCTCATCCCGCCGGCGATTGATCTTGACATTACTGAACCTCCGATGGCCGATGAACCACTGAAGCGCCTGCTGCGGTACCCCATCCGGGTCTCGGTGACTCCCATCGTCCGGCCGTCGATGGCAGGAGACTCCCCGTCTCTGCCTCCGGCCGATGATGATGGTCGAGGCAACCGCAGGCAGCGGCGGCGGCGGCACTCTCCTACGGCGCCAGCAAGGTCTTCGGATGCGGCCGACCATGACGGCTATTCATCAACACCTCGCCGCATCCCTGTGCATGCCAGGTTGGGCCCACATCCATCGGCTGGGAACATGCTCCCAGTCGCCGCCTCGTCTCCGGCCGTCGCATGCATTGATGGCCTGGCGGTGATGCATGTTCCCAATGAGCCCAGCCCATTGGCCGCACCGCCATGCATGCACGCGGGATCCTGCATTGACCCCGAGGCGACGGAAGATCCTGGCCGCGCGTCCCCCCAAGCGCCCGCGCGCGCCGAGGAGTTGCTGGCGACCGGAGTTACTGTTGCTGCCGTTTCCTCCCTTAATTGGGCCGCGGCTCCTCCGGCGCCCGTCAGCCCGCACGGATGTGGGCCGTCGCCTGGGCCTTGCTCTACGCCAAAGCCTGTTGTGGGGGAGCTTGCTCAGCCCATGGACGTGCCCATACTGGTGGGCTTTTTGGTGGATGCCGCGACTCCTGTTGCCGCGCCGCCTGCTCCCCTGCCCCCGCCGGCGTCCGCCACTGCTCCGACCCCGACTCCTACTGCGCTGTCTGCCCCTCCGCCGGAGACTGCCCCGGCTTCACTTCCTCCTCTGATATCTGCAGCAGCAGGAAGTGGGGAGGCGCTCAGCAGCGCACCGCTGCTCGATTCCGCGGCCACTGGTGCACAGCTGCTGGCACCTCCTACCGCGGCCTGCCCTCTGGCCACGCCTGAGGGGGAGTCTGGTGGTGATGGTCCGCCAAGGCAAGAAGGGGCCGCGCCAGCCCCGCTACTGGTTTATTCCCGTCAACGGCGCCGGGCTAGGCCGCAGCCAGAGGTCGCCGGAAGCAATCGGCCTGATTCCAGTGGGGAGTCTCCAATTAGGAAGCTCGACAAGGTATGCAAGCCAGTGGATATGCTGCTTCCTCTGCCAGCAATTCCGAAGCGTCGAAAGAAGGCTCCGCCGCCGGGGTCCTTACCTCGCCAGAGCCGGCGGGTCGCTGGTGTAGGTCCTGGCTCTCCTGGTCCGGCGATTACGATGGCCTAGAAGAAAGTGATGCGACATCTGGGCTTCGAAGAGCGCGAGATAATCGACCCAAGCACCAAGAACAAGTACTGTAAGATTTTTAGCCATTTCATCTCTGCTTCCCATATGCAAGCTATGGCTGCCATCTATGGTTGGGAGGTTGGGGAGGGGGAACAGGTCCGTGCTACGGACCTCTTTGCATTACTGTAAGGCTCTTTGTTTTGGCTGGTGTATGGTCGGTCTTGTTTCGATTATCAATGAATCCTAGCAGTATCTTAGTTTGGAATGCAAGAGGTCTAAACCAGAAGGCTCGCCACAATTCTGTCAGAGATGTCATTTTGTCCAGCAATGCTGACATTGTCTGTTTGCAAGAAACCAAGGTCGCTACCATTTCTCAGTGTCTGTTCCTCTCGGTTTTTGGTTCCGCTTATGATAAATACATAATGCTCCCAGCCAATGGCACTAGAGGAGGGGTTCTGATTGCCTGGAAGGGTAGTTCTTGCCAGGCTGTTGCTTCAAGGGTAGACACATATTCAGCCTCTGTTCTTTTTTCTGAGCCAGACGGTCGCAATTGGTGGTTTACTGGAGTATATGGGCCGCAAGGGGACGATGAAAAGATACAATTCCTGCAGGAATTGAGGAACATTAGGGCACTGTGCAGTGGACCTTGGTTGGTGACAGGAGATTTTAATCTGATTTATCAAGCTGCTGACAAGAACAACGCCAATCTAGATAGGGCCATGATGGAAAGATTTAGAAGGTTTTTAGATGATAATGATCTCAAGGAGATACCTCTCTTAGGTCGCAAATACACCTGGTCTAATGAGAGGAGGTCGCCTACACTTGTTCGGTTGGATAGGGCCTTCTGCTGTGGTGACTGGGATGCGCTATTTCCTGATGCAGTCCTCCAGAGCTCGGCAGCAGGAGTCTCTGATCATTGCCCCTTGGTTCTTGGTTTGGCAGTCACCACGAAGGGCAAGCGCCGGTTCCACTTTGAAAGCTTTTGGACAAAGCTCCCGGGGTTCTTGGAGGCAGTCCAACAAAATTGGGCAGCCCCTGTTTATGAAACTGCAACGGCTCAGTCGAGGATTACAGAAATGGGGCCAGCGGAAGGTTGGAAACATCAAGTCTCAGCTTGAGGTGGCCAAAGAGCTTCTCCACCGTCTTGAGATTGAAAGAGACAGCAGGGCACTCTCTGAAAACGAGGATTGGCTGCGTAAAAAACTTAAATTGCATTGCTTGGGGCTGACTTCGTTAGACCGAACAATTGCTCGTCTTCGGTCCAAGATCTTATATCTTCAAGAGGGAGACGCTAACACGGCCTTTTTCCATCAGTAATCCAGGTTCAGGAAGAAGAAAAACTTTATCCCCAAACTGCATGTTGGGGATCTGGTGATGGTTTCGCAAGAAGAGAAACATGCAGCGGTATTTGATTTTTATGACAACATTCTTGGAAAAGCTGAGGCAAGAGAATTTTCTTTTGACCTTGATGAGTTGGACATTCAACAACATGATCTGTCTGTATTGGATGCCCCTTTCTCTGAGGAGGAAGTGTGGGCTACCATTAAAGACATGCATTTAGATAAAGCACCGGGGCCGGATGGATTCACTGGGAGGTTTTATAAGTCATGCTGGAGCATCATTAAGGGAGACGTCCTAATGGCCCTGGATGCAATTCAGAGAGGGCATGTCTTCAAGTTCAGATTGCTCAACACTGCCTTCATTACTCTTCTGCCAAAAAAGTTGGATGCTATTGAGGTAAAAGATTTTAGGCCAATAAGTTTAATACACAGCTTTGCTAAGCTGGTTACTAAACTTATGGCTAACAGGCTGGCCCCGCTGCTGCCTTCCCTTGTCTCCACCAATCAGAGCGCCTTTGTCAGAGGGAGGAATATTCATGATAACTTCATTCTAGTGCAGCAGATTGTCAAATCTTTACATAAATTGAAAGAAGCCCATGTCCTTTTGAAACTAGATATCTCCAAGGCATTCGATTCAGTTTCTTGGTCATTCCTCTTGGAAATAATGAGAAGGGTTGGGTTTGGACAGAAGTGGCTGGACCTCATTTGTTTGATCTTGTCCACCTCTAGTACTCAAATCTTGGTTAATGGGGAGCCAGGAGATACTATCCTTCATCACCGTGGCCTCCGGCAAGGAGATCCCCTCTCTCCTATGTTGTTTATACTGGTAATGGACGTTCTGAATTCCTTGGTGGAATATGTGACCAGGCAAGGCCTGCTGCAGCCATTAGCCATTCAGCAAGCCCGGCATCGGGTTTCCTTTTACGCGGATGATGTTGTTATCTTTTTGAGGCCCAGTGAACTGGATCTGAACGTAATCAAGCATCTCCTGGATATGTTTGGACATGTTTCTGGTCTTCAAACTAATATGTCTAAAAGTTCAGTGTCCCCAATTCATTGCTCGGATGAGGAGTTGACAACCACTGCCAATATTCTCTCCTGCTCGGTCAAAGCCTTCCCCTGTACATATCTTGGCCTTCCGCTCACTATAGGTAAGCCAACCAAGGATGTGTTATTGCCTTTGATTGACAAAGTGGCTGACTATCTCCCTGGATGGAAGGCCTCCCTCATGACCAAAGCAGGAAGGCACGTTATGGTTAAGGTAGTACTGACAGCTGCACCAATATATCATCTAATAGCGCTGGATTTACCAAAATGGGTTTTCAAAAATATTGATAAGAAAAGGAGAGGGTTCCTTTGGAAGGGTCATGGTCAGGCCAATGGGGGCAATTGTCTGGTTGCTTGGGAGAAGGTGCAAAGACCATTAGAGTATGGAGGTCTGGGCATTCATAATCTTGAACTTCTTGGCATGGCACTAAGAATAAGGTGGCTATGGGCACAAAGAACAAATTCAGAACGTCCTTGGGCCGGCCTCCCTATCTCGGTTCCTGCAAAAGCCAAAGCATTGTTTGATGTGGCAGTGGTTGCTATAGTGGGCAATGGGGAGGATATTCTGTTCTGGCAGGATAGATGGCTGGATGGGAAGACTATGGCAGAAATTGCTCCCAACTTGCTGAAGACTGTTCCAAAGAGAACTGTCAAAAGGAAAATAGTGGCTCATGCCTTGCAAAATAGAAGTTAGGTGCAAGATATCAAGGGTGCCCTTACTGTAGAAGTACTCTTTGATTATCTGCACATATGGGATTTAATGGAGAGCATTGTCTTGAACCAGAATGTAGCAGACCAATACAAGTGGAAGCTGACCCAACATGGCCTCTATAGTAGTAAATCTGCCTACCAGGCTTTCTTCGTTGGATCCATTAAGTTTGAGCCGTGGAGACGAATTTGGAAAACTTGGGCCCCTCCTCGTTGTAAGTTCTTCATTTGGCTAGTGGTCCAGGGCCGGGTGTGGACATCTGACCGCCTGGCAAGGAGGAACCTGCCCCATCAGGAAGCTTGCCCATTCTGTGACCAAGAAGAGGAAACGATAAATCATTTGCTGGCTGGGTGTGTGTTTGCCCGAGAAGTGTGGTCCATTCTATTGCAGCAGCTAGGCCTATTGCAGCTGGCGCCACAATCTGGGACTGCCCGTTTTTCAGGTTGGTGGAGGCGCATGATCAAAGTGGCTCCAAAAGAGGCTCGCAAAGGGCTCAACACTCTGGTCATATTGGTGGCTTGGGAGTTGTGGAAACATCGCAACGCTTGTGTCTTTGAGCAAAAGAGACCAAGTGTTCAAGAGGTTGTCATGTCTGTAAGGATGGAAGGGGAGTTCTGGTGTTCAGCAGGGGCCACAAAACTTAGGGAGTTGATGCCTAGGTCGCTGACCATCTTGGCCTAAATTGGCTGGGTTTCAGGTCAGATTAGGTCGTCTAAATCTTTTTTGTGGCGCGAATCTGGTTTTGTGAGTAGGGAGGGTGGTGCCATTTTATGGCGCCAGGTGTGGCCTGTCTAGGCTGTTGTAACTTTTATTCTACCTTAATGAAATGACGCGCAGTTCTCCTGCGTGGTTCGAGAAAAAAAACTGTTATCTTGTAAAATTTGAAAATTTCACAGGAGTAATAGGCCTTCTGAGAACCCATAAACATAAACCTGAAAGATTCTTACCAATTACTGTGAGGTTTCAGAGATGTATGGAACTGACATATGTATGTTTGATTTCTTGGGCCCAATAGACCGATAGACCTGAGCATAAATCCATCAAAAAGACGCCCAGCACTAGCAACTAAAGTGTGGGCTTATTGTGTGTCAAAATACATTTCATTAATGCTCAAGAAAATAAGCATGAAAATTATTCGTCCATCTCATGTTTTCTGTATTAGGAACAGCTCATGTGAATTATCAGAGTGTTCCCTGAATAACCAATGAAAGTCCATTAAGAGGGATAGCACTAACATGCTAAGGAAGATATCAACCAATGAAGTCCATTAAGAGGGTTAGAAATTGGTCGATGTTTTCATAGCCTAAGGTTACTGTCAGGTGTTAACTGAAGAATAGAAAATATATAACATTTAGATATTTTCCCCTTTATTAGGAAAAAAGTGAATATGCTGAAGTGCAACTGTAAAGATTTTATGATACTAACTTGGCTTGAGGAAGAGTTTGGATGCATATATACATGGACAACAGATCGTGTTCTTTTGCATGTTACTTTTTTAGATTTCCAGAGACTAAAGCCCCAGTCCATATGCATCACAACAGAACCAAATATTATACCATTTTTGTTCAAATTTAAAGCAACAATTGTAGTTCCGCACTTTTTTTGCAATGAATAGCAGGACACTGTAATGCAGACCTATGTATACACAGCACTAGAATTCACACCCGTGTGAAAATCTTGAAAGGTCAATGGCGTTCTACAAGGACCTCCTAGGTGAGTTACATATGTCTGTTTTATACTTCTACTGTTCTGCAGTTGGTGCTTGTAAAGCAAACTGATGCATGGATGGATCAATCAGGTCTTAAGGTGAATCTTGCTAGGCCAAATGACAAACTTCGATACATGGGTGCTTGGCTCTGGGTTGGTTCTGAGATGATCCACTTGATGGAGCTGCCAAATCCTGATCCTCTAACAGGACGCCCAGAACATGGTTTTAGGCCATCCCCAACCCTCCTAGTCAGCTCATGTCGATAGAATTAATGAGGCTGTCAAGTAAGAAAAATTTGATGTGGCACAAGAGATAAGGAGGAGAGAGAAGAACAAACATGGAAACTGGGTCGCATGTAAGAAACCAGCTCGTCACATGTTCCAAGACAAGAGAAGTCACTAAAAACATTTAGACACAAGTTCCAAAAAGTTGGAGAAGAATGAATGGGCTAGAAAATTAATTAAGGGTCCACGTAAAGAAACTATGGGTTGTCTACCATAGTTTCTATCTGATGTATTGATGATATGGCAACATAGACATTACCCATAGACATTTTGGGTTGGGACCGGCCTTAGGCAACCATTTTGCTGTAGCATTGTTGGTTGTTCACAAGTAGCTCAAGTAGCTCTAATTTCATAGTCAACTCAATACTGATGTTCTGGCAATCCATCAGTCAACTCAATAGCTCCAATTTTACCATTTTGTTATAGCATTTTTGGTTTGTTCAAAAGGTTTTCATGATCTCATTAAGTTGGATCACATGACTTGACTTTTTGCTCCATTGAATGTCATGACTCATGTTTCAGTTTTTATATAGAACTTGTCTCCAGGGCGTTACCCCTTTTCTAACTATGCATTTTTTTTCTTTTGAGACTTCCAGTCCTTGTAAAAATTATTGCACTTTATCCCTGTTTTTTTTTGAAAAGATAATGCTGTGGGAACTCGACTGTAGTTTCCTGCAAAAATAAGATTATGATGTACCGACCATCTGAAAATCTGATGGCCTTCTACTAAACTGAAATACAGGAATCACTCAGCAAATCTGGGCGGCCAGCGATCTTTGCAAGAGACCCAGATAGGAACGCATGGAGTTCACCCAAGTGTAGAAACTGGAATATGACTTTTCTACTAGAACATTTCATAGACTTGTGTTTCTGTTGAAGTGATTTGTATTTTGTAATGCATACTCTGACAATTTGTTTTTTTCCTCTTGAAAGGAAACAATAAAGTCATACAGTGCAACTACTCTGTAGTAGTTTGGTCGCAAAAAAAATACTCACTATTATGACATGGAAATCTTGTGTTGGATTATTATTTTCTATTTATTGGGATTGTATTTTGATCTTGTAAACTGTGAGAAGGATTGTGTTATGATCTTGTACTTTACTACTTTGGATCCTATAAACTGTGAGCAAAGCTTGTGTTTTCATCTAAGTATATACTTGGGCTGACAATAGGATCATCTATATGCTATATACATAGGAGGGCCAATATTTGATTCTGGAGTTTAATATTTCTGTGTTTTGGTGCGGTACTGTACTATAAATTGTGGGTCAATTATTTGTATGAAATAAGGCGGAGAGATTTCTTTGGTGTAGTAGTTAAATTTTATTTTTCTCCATAAGCATACACTATCCTGTCAAAAAACGAGACGAATCAAAAGCTCCTGATTCGACAACATCCATATATACCCCTTTTGAAAGTGCATCTAGTTACTTATGTGTTTTGGTGATTTGTATGACAACATGATTTAGGTACTAACTTGTTTGCTTAAGTATATGAGCAGCGATTTGTTCTCATGGATATTCATGTGACATAATTATTGGTAAGAATATGTGCTCTATTGGTTCAATGAATTGAAAGCAAACAAGTGTAGATGATCCCATGCGACTAAGGTAGATAATGACAAGTAAATGGAAATGACAAACGAGACATGAATCATGCATTTTAGTTGGTCTCATTTAGAAGAAGCTTGTCATCAGATATTGGGACAATTTACTTGAAGAAATTGGGATTTCTTTGGATTTGGCCCTTAGCTATGTTTAAATATAAGTTGAGACATGTCTCTATGATTTTAATGGTCTCGTATGGTTAAAAGCTTATGCACAAGTCAAGTAATAGAGATGACATAGAAGATCACATTGGACATATCATCGGTTTAAACTGAAGACATAGATTCAAAGTGGTATTCATGATGATGCAAAGCAAATCTAAACTTAAAGTGGCAAAATATGATGAAAGGGTCAAGCTAGATGGGAGTGACGAAGTACCAAGCGAAGAGAAGGGCAAGTTGGTCTTGTAACCGAGGAACTTTGTGAAGGGAAAGTCTAGCATTTTGGTTTGATCTGTAGGCATTAATCAAGCCTTATCTAGTGAAGCAATGCAATGCATCTAATCATCGTTTAATCATACGATGAAGTGGCTTATGAATGTGTGATGGATTCTCGATAATAACACTTGGATATTTTAAGCCACTAGCTCAAGTTGGATTTGCTCAGCAAGAAGAGACTGTTGTGAGCCCTCAAAGTTGTGAATGATCAAGTATGACATCGATGAAGATATAGAAGCTCAAATTGAGGATTTATTTATCATTTGTAATCTTGAGTATAGGTATGACGTACTATCAAAAGGGATACAACATTAGTTGATTGATAATACCAAAAGTGTTCATAGGTCAACCCATGTGAGAAAGCTTGAGAGAGAAGTCTTTTAAGACTTAGTGTGCCGACTGCTCCAAAACTGGTCTGACCGATTTTGAAAACAAGTCTGACCGGTTTGGGTGCTCAGGGTGTCTAACGGCTAGTTGGTTTGAAAAAACCGGTGTGATCGGTTTTGACAACCGCTCTGACCGGTTTGAAAAAACTAGTTTTTAGGAGTGTGGTATTTATATCCCTTGACCCTCTCCTTTACGGGTTGCTGGTTTCTTGGGCTCCTTGGATGTCCAGCACCTTGTTTAGCACCAGCAAGCTCTCGCCAAGCATCTCTTTGTGAGATTGGTTGAAATTGTTAATATCTTTGATTTTGGGTTGAGAGAGTGATTGTGTGTGAGCTATAGAGAGCTAGCTAACTTAGTGAAGAGCAAGTCCATAGCTTGAGCACTCGTGGTTGAGGTCTAGCAGCTCTTGTAGTATTTGTTACTCTTGGAGGTGAAGCCTCCTAGACGGCTAGGCGTCGCTGGTGAGCTACCGAGTTTGTGGTGAGCCACGAACAGTTTGTGAAGGCTGCGATCTTGGCTCCTTCGTGGGAAAAGGTCACAAGTTAGTGGAACCGAGGAAAGTGGCTTGGTGAGTATAAGCCCGTCTTTCGTAGGCCCTCAACAGTGACGTAGGATTCATTGTGCCTTAGTGGCAGCTTGTGTATCAAGCAGTGAATCCGAGCTTCGGGAAACAAATCCTTGCGTCTCTCATTTGGTTTGCCTCACTTGTTAAATTCTAGCATTTATATTTGCTTCCGCTTTGATCTACTTGATTGTGCTTTACTTGTGTGCAGGGACTTGGTGAACCTACTAGAAATCATCTAGAGAAGCATCCCACCAAGTTTCATTTGTGCCAGAACTCGTAGAGGGGGTTAAATTACATTGTTGGGTTTCTCTGTCTAAAACTGGTCTGACCAGGTTGGGAAACCGGTCCGACCGGTTTTGGTACTGACAATGCACAAAGTTTTATAATTTGTAGATTCACCTATTCACCCCCTCTAGGTGACATCAAGGTCCTTTTCACCTTTCCATGCCAATTTGTCAGGAGAGACTGATGTGAGGCATGAATAAACAAGAGTAAAATCTGACACAAGTTGTTTAAACCTACATTTGAAATAGAAAACTAGCAATGGATCGATCAGTACAACAAATCTGAGATGACGATACTACGACGTACATACGCTTCCTGCGAAACAAACTACCGAGCTTACTGCTGAACTTCTTATTATTTCCACGCAAACGGCTGATCGAAGTGAACTGCATCACCCAGGCGATATGATCGATCAAGAAGAGGCAGAGGCCTTGAGCTTCTTGGACCCGTCGCCAGCGACGGTGCCTGCACCGTACGAGCTTCCACCCTTGACCTCCCTTATCTCGAACATCACGGCGCCGAACGTGTACCCTACCGGCACGAAGATCATCCCGTGGTGCACTAGCTGGGTGATCGCCGTCAGCCTACATGATGATCGAACAATCAAAGATCAAAACCAAACCATCCTACAATCTAATGGAAGCGGTTTAATTAATTCCATGGTAATAAGTAGGGTTCCTTTGGCATGGCTCCAACTCCTTTTAAAATGGCTCCAGCTATGGCTCCATCAGTGGAGCAGCTTCTCTGATGGAGCTGGAGTTATTTTAGAAAGGTGTTTGGTAAAACGGTATCTCCTAAATTTTCATAAATGGAGAAGTTCAAATGTGTAATATACCCTGTTGACCCTGCTGCCTAGCATACTGTTCTGACCCTGCTGTTGTGGCTGTGTTGCCTAGCGTACCGATCAAGCAGGAACTGCATGTGCTAGCGTACTGAACATCTGGCCTCTCCAGAAGACAGAAGATACTTGAATATATTGCACAAGCGCCGATTCAGAAATTCTGCGGCCTGCTGGCTGGTCCTCGTTTATGCCGAGAGAAAAATATTGCTGGCTAGCGGATGACTGGTGCTGATGATTTGTTCTAAGAGAAAAATACTGTTACCTGATGGCTGATAAACCAAACAAACGGGCGCTGGTTGCCTCCGGAATAACCTTTCATTACTCACCAGAAATTATTATCTCCACTTCTTGTTTTGCAACAAAGAGATTTCAGTAGATGATACATATAGCACGTGCACAGTTATGACAATTCACAAACCAAAGAGGTAAACTGGCCTTGTTGCAATCCAGAGTCCAGAGAAAAAGAACATATATATGTTTATAGTTCAGAGACAAGCTTACTGAGTTACCGGTTATCACACTCATATAGTCCCATCACAGATCACAGGCAGAATATAAAACACCATACATCACAAATTGCACGGCGAAAACCCCAGAATGCAAGATCAACTGAACCTACATGTAATTGGCGTATATAAAGCATTGCCCAGCTACGGCAGTACAACACAGTGAACCTGCAGCGCTAGCAGCAAGCAGTATAATTGGCAGTCCTACCTTCCAGAGGATTCAAGTGCTTGTTTGATTGTCAAGACTCAAGAGACATAATTTAGCATGACCATAACCTGTTAGAAAAGTGGCATCATTTGCAGTTTTAAATATCAGGGACACAACAGCATTCCCAAGTTCAGAAGTCATTTTATACTGGAGTATTCCAGAAAGTTGCCGAAGCATTCCCAGGTCTTTCTGTAATGGCTACCACTACACTATGGGTTCTGTTCTCAACCAATGAAGTCATAATCTGTAATGGTCTCTAAGCATGGATCTGTCCAGGAAGGTAAGAGATAATAAACAGGTCATTATGCTTCAGTTGTTTTGTGAAAAGAGCAAAACTTATATGCAGATGTCAAAATGATAAATTCACAAATTAGACAGGCACTCAGAAATATTCTATTGCTCTCAAAAGTTCAGAGATTGCGGCAAGTGGGTAGAACAGCAAAAAAGCAAAAGCAAAATTAATAGAAATGACAAAACTACAAATTAATCAGACACTCAGAAATATTCTATGGTTCTCAAAAAGTACAGACTGGTGCAAGTGAGTGGAACCTCACAAGAAAAACATGCACTGCAAATTTATAAGAAAATATCAGCACCCATCCACGTGATCCAAATCCAAACTGTGCAGGTCACTTGCACAGCACGTGGTGATATTTTGGGCTGAGGATGGATTTGCTTGTTTGTCCATAGTCCATACATGGCGCCAGAGCAGACAGAATTTTGCTTGTTCTTTTGTTTCAGTGGTATGACGATAAATACCTGCAACTGTAAAAAGGAGGACTGGGTTCACTTTTAGTCACCAATCTCCGCAAATGGAGCAATTCGGATGTGTTTCTACCTCATGAAGATGCTGACTCCGTCTGAGGGGCCTGTTGCCTTGGTTTCCTGTTGGCCGGGGGACCATCTCTTCGCCTCTCATACCGTCTGCTCTCATACTTTGATGTTCTCCGCTCCTTTGGTTGGTAGGTTGGGTACGTGCAGGGAATTATCTCACCATTGATGTACTTGTCACCTGAATGGAGAAAAGAGAAAAGGGTTGAACATCTTGTGATAAAAGAAGCAAGAGGCATCTAAAAGCGCAGCCGCGGATATTGGTAGTATTGCACTAACCTCCATAGTCCTTGTTTTTGACATCAATGTAGGAATCAGGAAGCACCCACAGAACACCAGGCAAACCTACAGGAAG
This sequence comes from Echinochloa phyllopogon, assembly GCA_033239725.1. Lineage (NCBI taxonomy): Eukaryota > Viridiplantae > Streptophyta > Magnoliopsida > Poales > Poaceae > Echinochloa > Echinochloa phyllopogon. The sequence goes on along the minus strand of BTCW01000015.1, from coordinate 10,454,050 downwards.
CAGAACGACAGTATGAGCCAGGGCCATAAAAAATGGTTGGAACAATTGGTTAGTTGGTTTAGTCAATCGATTGACGATTTACCCTTGAACTTCTCTGATGTCTCTTCATCAACGGTGCACTGGAACCCTGTGTAGGTGGTTGTGCTGAAGGCGTACATGTTATTCTTGGCTTCCTCCATGCTGCCAACGCAACAAAACATTCAGCCTAAAACCATATGCGCGAAATTATTTTTTAACAAAAAAAAGATCATGTGTGGACAGCCATCTTATCTGGCTAATGAACTAGATGATGAATCTTCATATGACATCACAAAATGCTGACTCTAAAATACATAGCTGGTCACATCGGGCTGCACAATGTCGCTCTTCACATACATATTCAGTAACCATGGAAATGAAAATGTGTTCTACTATGTAGTAACTTATAATGCTATCTACATGTCATTTCCTGTGTGCACACTGAATTTTTTTTCTTCAAAATTTTGTCGCTTGATATCTTACTTATCGACCTGGTACCTGTAACCTATCTGTGCAAGGTACAAAATCTGCACCAAAATCCCTGACACAACTATCAACGGGACTGTCTAACTCGGTGGTTAATATGTGAAATTTATGCGTTTCCGATGCCCATCCTAATCAAAATTAAAAGGCGGTCCATCTTCTCTTCATCACAGCTACAGCTAAAAACAGCATTTCGTTCCCCAACTATTTATTTTTCTTTTTTTTTGCGCGAGTATTTCCCCAACTATTTCGCCCTTGCAATTTAGCAAGGGAAATCAAAACTGCGCCGACCTGACCACATGTAAGCACAGTGAGGCGGGTAGGGCTGTACCTTCCGAGTACGGTGGCGAGGGTGTTGAGGTAGGTGTCGATCATCTGCTCGCGGGTGGGCGCGGGGTCCTTGGGGAACTCCATGACGATCAGCCAGTGGTTGTAGTCGCACCCGGGGAGCAGTATCGTCTCCCTCTGCTCGCCCCCCGCTCCCGCAGCCGCGGGCGGCTTCGGCTGCTGCGCGCGCCGGGGGCGTAGGGGACCCGCCGCGACGGCGGCCGTCGGGAAGGAAGCGGCGCGCGGAAGGATGGCGGCCGAGGCGGAGACGGAGGAAGGCCTGGGCGACGGGAAGGCGAAGGCCTGGGCGGCGAGGCGCGCGGCGGCGGCGGTGGGCGGGAGGGAGGCAGCCATTGGAGGTTTGCCGGAAGAAAGGAAGGGGATAAGGTGACAAGAGAGTGCGCTGCGCCGTGCGCGTGCTTTATTTTTTTTTTTTTGGGGAGGGTGCGCGTGAGATTAAGGGCCCGCTCCTTTCGAAGCCCAACATCCCGCCGGGATTTCGGTCCTTTCCCCGGGCAGGCCCCCCGCGTGGAAATTGGCCACCAGCCAAATTTCCCCAGCTTTTGCAGCCCACGCCACGGGGTTGGGTGACCCCCTTCCCAAGTCGTTTGAATTCTAAGCACTAAAGTTCAGTGAAGTTCAGTTCCTTAAATAAGTAATAATTATAATTATTAAATATAAATTAATTATATAAGTCATATCTACGCCGTAAGATGAACCTAACAAGCCTAATAAACCTATAATTAGTACATAATTATTAAATTACTATTGTAGCATTATATTTTCTAATCATGGACTAATTAGACTTAATAGATTCATACCGTAAATTAGTCCTCTCTCGTATAATGTATTTTTTAAATAATCTATATTTAATACTTCTAATTAGCATTCTTTCATTTAATGTGAGGGACTAAAACTTTAGTCCCTGAAACTAAACATTCCCTTCCCCGGGGCGTCCCCTCCCGACCTCCAGGGTCCGACAGCGCCTCCCCATGCCTCCTCACGATGGACGCAAGCACGCATCACCACGCTGCCTGCCGCTCCACCTCTCCAGCACGGAACCGCCACCTCGACTGGCCACCTCCTCGCCCAGCGCCGCCGGCTTGTCTCATCGCCCAGCGCCGCCGGCTTGGCTCCTCGCTCAGCACCGCCGCCCCATCTGGCTTGCGAGGGAGGCGGCGCTGCCCCCACGACCGTCGCTTGTGTCTAGTATGCGGCTTCAAACATCACAAAGGTCTTCCCAATTCCCATGGCCACGCGATGGGGAAAAAAATGACAGAGCCCGGTTGCAATGGTCTTATCGGCTTGTTGTATTATTTCTTCAAAAGGGGAAACCCGGTAGTGTTCTGATGTAGCCTTTGTAATATGTTATGAGATATGCTGCCTTCTGAATTTTTGGTTGTTCCTTTTACAACTCACCTATCACACCGTCCGCATATTCGTTGTTAAGAATGAGTCATCCCTCATCCCTGCTCTTTTGTAAGCATGAACGGACAAGATTTCAAGAAATCCATTCAGTGGCCAAAAGTTGCAGGGAGCCATGCAACATGGCAACTTTTTTATATAATTTAAAGCTATTTCTTAGCACATCACAAGAACAGAACAATTGGTTATGACATATTGCAGTTGCTCAAAACAATATTGGCGCATAGTTATTTGACTCTGGAAAAAATCTCTTTTTGGTCCACACCTATATATCACTACAACCTTTTTTTGTTTTATCATACTTGGCTCATGATCGGCTTGTGTTACGTGCTGATATTTTGGCAATTGACGTATTTGAGTAGCTCAATTACACCTACTCAAATACACCAAATCATGGTCCCAATGCATTTCCAACGGTTCTAACTCAATATTTTTTTTTCAAACAGGACTTCCTAAGTGGTAGCACCAGATCAGGAATAAACCATACAGTCAAGTTACCAGTTGAAGGATCGAAATTGCGATCAGAGAGAGGTGGAGTGAACAGAAGCCGATAAACATTTTTTCTCGAAACTCGGCCTATGTCCCAAAATCACTATCCAATGATTCCTCACAAGCTTGTCAAGGTAGCGTAGTCACAATGGATCTACCAACCCTAGGAACAAGCTAGAACGAGATACAAAGTAGAAGCACAACTCAAGAAGCAAAGACACATTGTTGTCTGCCCGGGCCAGGACGGACTGTCCGCACAGAGGTCTCGGACTGTCCGTGAACTGGGCGGATTGTCCGACAATGTAGGACGGACAGTCCGTAAAAACCAAACAAATCTCTAGAAACTTCTCGTCCTATACGGACTGTCCGACCCACTACTACGGACTGTCCGCCAGTGTCGCGGACTGTCCGAGGTGGTCACGCGGACCGTCCGTGGAAACACTTAGCCAAATCAAGAAACTCTCAAACAAACACCCAAGACTCGGACCATCCGCCAATCACATGCGGACTGTCCGTGAACCCCTCGGACTGTCCGAGAATCCCACACGGACTGTCCAGGAACCCTGACGGAAGAACAGGAAGAACAACTACAGTAACCCGCGGGTCAAACTCCCAAATCCATCACCTGATCTCCCAAACGGCTAGATATCTTGGGACGAAACTTTGGGAAGATGATGCCCCAAAAATCTCGGCCTCTAACTCCCTACAATATGAGGAATCACAGATCACACAGAAGAACACCACTACCACGAGTTCATCCCAAAATCTTCAATCCTAGACCAAATCTTGGCGTTTGAGGGGTCAAGATCATCCACAAAGAGGCACAAGGCACTCACCCATGATCCCCACAAAGAAATTCCGAGAGCAAACGGCCTAGAAATGAAGAATCGAGGCAAGCACGGAAATAGCACAAAACAAACTCGGGAAAGAAGAGAAGGAAATCATCCCAAAGCCAAATCTTCCCTACAAACATAGGTCAGATTCTATACAACGGAGGCTAACCTCCACCCTTCATCCACCCACTGAAGATACTCGATCTGCGCTTGGCTAGCCTACCAAAAGAAAGAGAAAATGAACTAGGGTTTAACCAGATGACTTGCCATCCCCTCCACCTCCTATTTATATTGAGTCTCCTGGTGAGGTCAAATGACCATACTACCACTACACTCTAAAACTAAGATACACACCCCTCGGGGGCAATTTTGGAATGCAAAGATATTTCCTCCGGCTGGGCATGCCGTTCATCTGGTCTTGCTTCCCTCCGACGCAAGCTCCAGGATCCTACCGCGTGTCCACCGCTTCGAAGCTTCCTGAACGCGCCCGGATCACCGTCTCCGTCACGTTGGGCCTTCTGGCTCAGTTTTGAGGCCCAAACCTAGAAACCCTCCTCCGATGGTTTTGTGGCCCAACCACCAAACCCTGCGCACAAGCTTCGGTTGTTAGCCGCTACCTTGCACCGACTCCAAGTCCACGACCTTGTCTTGCTCTTCTTGCACCATGCCGACCGCACTCGATCCCGTCTGGCCACCGGGTCCCTCGAACCAAGACCTTTCGCGCTTGTTCTTCACCTGCACCAACGCAATTCAAGTCGCATCGAACACCTGCATTACTAGGACAAAAGTCAGTCCACTCAACGTTGTCAATCACTCATCACACTGAGAAACGACCATCCATCGGTCCTCGGACACACCTGGTCCTCAATCTCCCCCTTGATGAGTGCATTGACAATATACCTCTCGATTTGGATATGAAAAAGTAAAACAGAAAAGAGAAAGAAAAGAAGGTTCAAACAAGTGACCCAAAGCAAAGAACAAGCCGAAAACAAAGTCACTCGAATGAGAAAATCTCAGTCCCCTAAGACAAGGGCAACGGCTCAACACAACTGAGACAACAAGTTCGAAATGCTGACCCCTCAAGAAGAGGCAGAAATGGCTCAACACCATCGGCAAAAGAGAACAAAACACAAAACACAAGGAGCTCCCCCTGCACAAATAAATACTCCCCCTGAACAAGTGCATGCAGACTCAAGTTCTCCCCCTGAACTGAGTATCCCTCCTAATGCAAAGCAATGCACAAACTTCTCAAGTCTTTACACATCTCCCCCTTGTTGCCAATGCACGAATCAAGGCTAAAATGCAAACAATTCAAACTAGAGCTTCTTAAATATACAATGAGCACTATAAAATGCTACACACAAGCAAATGAGCAAGCAAGATAGTTCAAGGTTCAGTATAAGCATTGCCAGCAAGATGACATAGATGTATAAGCATATGGTCAATGTCTCATTCCAATTTCATCAATTTTTGTGAAAAACCTCACTACATGAGCAAAATCCTAACCATGACCTATTCAAACCGAAATGAACTTGATCACGCATAGATCATACAAGGTAGCCAATTCTTAGCAAAAGATCATCGTAAACACCCAAAAACTAACTCATGTCATGTCAAAGCCATCGAGCCATGTGTCTACTTCTAAAATAGAGACTTCCCTTTGGTAGACAACATGCAACGGTTGAGCACCCGAAATATATTCAATATAGCGCAAATGACATAATTAGCATTTTTGACAAGCATAAGCAATTCTTTTTTTTCAGATTTTATACATGGTGCATGAAATGACTTTGCGGCAAAAAGAAGCTTATGCCTCTCCACAAGGTAGATCAAGGGCTAAACATTTACAATGATAAAATGGTCTTTGACCCAATTTGTAAGAAACAGATGCCCAAGCACAACCTAAGCATGAAAAAACATCTAGGTTTGAACAAAGCATGAGAATTCATCTACTCATGGGTGAGATCAAATTTTTCGTTTCTTTTCCAAAAGGTAGCAAGCTCATCATGAATATACAACAATGTCATCAAGAGCTTAGCTAACCATCCCAAAGAGACTACAAGCATGTCCATTAGCTCAAATGTAGCAAGTTATAGTGACCAATTCATATAAGAGAAGCTCATCCTAAAATGCATCAAAATTAGATATGTCCATCAACAAGCCCTAGATATATCACAATGCAATCTATATGACAAATGCAAGACATATCATACAAGTGCAAATGCAAAAGATACAAGATACACATATGAAATAAGAAAGCTATACAAATGCTACAAAGAGCCCAAAAACCAACTCAAAGAGGACAACACACTCCAAGCTCTCCTCGCAAGCGGTCCAAAGGTTGCTTGGTCAAGTGGTTTAGTGAAAATATCGGCTAGCTGGTTTTGGGTGGAGACATGGGACAGCTCTATGTTTCCTTTCTCAACATGATCCCTTAGAAAATGATATCTCACTTCTATGTGTTTAGTTTTGGAATGAAGCACAGGATTTTTTGCTACACTTATGGCACTGGTGCTATCACATAGAAGTGGAACTCGGGAAAAACTCAAGCCAAAGTCACTCATAGTGTACAGGATCCAAAGGAGCTGGGAGCAACAACTAGCGGCAACAACATACTCAGCTTCGGTGGTGGATTGTGCAACACTCGACTGCTTGTGAGAAGACCACGAAACCAAAGAAGACCCAAGAAACTGACATTGATCCGAAGTAGACTTGCGGTCCAAACGACACCCAGCAATATCAGCATCAGAAAATCCGTGAAGACTGAGTGTCGAGGAGGCAGAATACCAAAGACCCAAATCAGGAGTACATTTCAAGTATCTGAATATCCTCTTGATGGCTTGCCGATGTGAAGTCCTTGGTGAAGCCTGAAAACGAGCGCACAGACACACACTAGACTATATGTCTGGCCTCGTCGCCGTCAAGTAGAGGAGGGAGCCGATCATGCTCTGGTACTCCTTCTGGTCCACGCGGTCACCATCTTTGTCGGCATCCAAAGCCGTCGTTGTACTCATCGGTGTCGACATCGGCTTGGAGTCGTACATGTCAAACTTCTTCAACATGTCGTTCGTGTACTTCGCTTGATGCACGAATGTCTCGTCCTTGACTTGCTTGATCTGCAATCCAAGAAATAACTGTAACTCTCTCATCATCGACATCTCAAACTCCCTGCTCATAGCTTCAGAAAACTTTGCAACAAGATCATTAGATGAGCCACCAAAGATAATATCATCCAAGTACATCTGCACGATCAAGATGTCATTGCCAACATAAAGCAGAAACAATGTCTTATCAACGGTGCCCATCACAAACCCCTTTCTCAACAAGAACCCTCTCAGCCTACCATACCACGCCCTAGGTGCTTGCTTTAGGCCATATAGTGCTCGGTGGAGTTTATACACTCGGTCTGGGTATCTCTCACTCTCAAACCCTGGTGGTTGCCTCACATACACTTCTTCCTCTATCACCCCATTCAGAAAGGCACTCTTCACATGCATTTGGTGCAACTTGAACCCTTTAGCAATGGCAAATGCTAGAAGGATTCGAATTGCCTCCAAACGGGCTACGGGAGTAAATATCTCCTCATAGTCAATACCCTCTTTCTGTGTAAAGCCCTGGGCAACCAACCTAGCTTTGTTTCTCACCACCTCACCACTCTCACCCTGTTTGTTCTTCCAAACCCACTCTGTTCCAATAGGGTGACAATTTGGTGGAGGCTCAACAAGTTCCCACACCTCATTTCTCTCATAATTCTCAAGCTCTTCGTGCATGGCATTGACCCAGTTCGCATCAGATAAAGCATGTATAATATCTTTGGGCTCAAAAGACGCGACAAATGCAGAATGAGCAAATTGAGAGTTGTTCCTTGACGTTGACCTTGTAGTGCGCTCATCGATGTCTCCTATGATGCCTGAGGGTGGATGTCTAGCTTGAATGTGTCTTGGTGCCTCACGCCTTGAAATCTCCTCCCCCTCAGCAACTGCCTCCACTCGATCTCCAGGTACTTGTGTTGATGTGGAAGTGGGGGATGGACCATCGTCAACCGTGGTCGTCGTAGTAGAAGTAGTAGGTACACATGTCGTAGGAGGCACACCATCTCCATCATCATCATCACCATCATCTGCCTGCTCGTCCTCGAAAATCGTTTGTCCCATCTCCTCATCACCTGCACACTAAAAGACAGCCGAGCTACACGGAATCGTCTCGTCGAAAGTGACTTCGCAAGTCTCCATGAATTGGTTAGTGTCAAGATTGAGCACACGATATGCTCTAGAATGATTAGCATAACCAAGGAAGATACCATCATGATACCGAGACTCAAAATTATCTAGATTACCCTTCTTGAGAATAAAGCACTTGCAACCGAAAAATCGGAAATGACTTACCTTGGGGGTTCTCCCATGAAAGAGCTCGTAGCAAGTCTTTTTCTTGAACGCATGAAGGAAAATCCGATTCGACACATAGCACGTGGTATTCACCGCCTCGGCCCAATACCTCCTAGGAGTCCTATGCTCATCAAGCATCGTCCTAGACATCTCACAAAGAGTCCGATTCTTCCTTTCCACAACACCATTTTGACAAGCGACATCAGGCGAGGAAAATTGATGTTCAAAACCAAGATCACGACAAAAGGCTTCAAAACGATCGTTCTTGAACTCCATGCCATTGTCACTGTGTATAGCTCGCATGACATTACCATTGCGCTCGTTCTTCAACCCCAAGATCAAGTCTCGAAAGAAACCAAATGCCTCATCCTTAGCAGCCAAGAAAAACACCCAAGCATAGCGAGAATAGTCATCCACTATCACAAGGACATATCGCTTCCCACCGACTAAGCGAACGCGAGCTGGACCAACCAAGTCCATATGCAAAAGCTCCCTAGGACAGTCGGTCATCACCAGAGTCAAAGGTGGATGAGAAGTAGCCACCATTTTCCCATGCCTACAAGGAGCACACACCAAATCCTTCTCGTACCGAAGCCCGGGCAATCCTCGGATAAGGTCAAGACTGCTCAAACGAGAGAGCAAGTCAAAGCTCAAATGACCCAACCTCCTATGCCACTTCCAAAGCCCTGAAGAGGAACCAGCCACTAGGCAATGAGAGGGACCGAAAGACCTCGAGAAATCAGCACATAAAACTTGACCCTCGGAAATGATCATACAAACAAGGTCACCTCGAGAATCAAGAATCCGAGAAGAACCACTCACAAAGCGAACCTCAAAACCCTCATCAAGCAACTGAGAGACAGAAAGCAAATTAAAACCAAGCAACTTGACAAGAGCAACACACTTGAACGCAAACTTCTCACTTACCTGAATATCACTCTCTGAAAGCACTCTACCCTTACTATTATCCCCAAAAGTGATGTACCGCCTTGTTATCACCGGGGTGAGACTTGAGAACCACCTTCGATCTCCGGTCATGTGTCGATAGCAACCGGAGTCGATCAACCATGACCTCCTCAAGCCTTCCACTACCTGCAAAATCAAAAACGAGTGCGAGAATGAGCAAACGACTCAGCACTGGGTTAGAAAAAAAGGAAGCAAACCAGTGCCGAGTTATCTGCTCAAAAGAGGGGTTAGAAAAATCTACTCTACTGCCACCAGCAAAAGGTGGAAACCTCTCACACCTCACAAGCGGAGCTCTATCACATCTAATCGGAGGGACACCACGCGGGGGAAAAGCGTGGCCTGAACTCCCTCTGAGCACCAAAGCTGCGGTCGTTCCTCCCAAACTCGTACCGACCATGAGGAGGGGGACACCTACCAAACTCACCACGCCCAAACCCAAAGCGCCTATCACCACCTCTCTGAGGACCACATGCAAATCCACCAGCACCCCTCTAGGAATCGAACGCACAAACCCCTCACCCCTAGGCAGATGTGCACGAGGCTCAGGCACGCTATGAGACGAGCAGTACCTGTCCTAGTTACCCATCTCTCTCTCGCCTCACTTCTCTCTTCTTCTTGAAGCAGAACTCCTCTTGGTGATCATCCCTACCACAAAACCCACAGTGCTAGTGGACTGGCTTTGGCTTTGGAGCTTCTTTGGTGGAGGCTTCTCACTCGGCTTAAGACCACTCGATTCTCCCACAAAGTTCACTCTCGTTTGAAAATTGTTGGTTTGAGGGGGGAACACTGGAGGATCAGGAGTAGTATCAAGTTTGTTTTTCAAGTGGTTGGGTTTAGGATCAAAGGTATTCTTGGCTGGGGTAACTTGTGTAGGAATTGGCACATTCTCACACCCCACATCCTCACTCTCACACACCTTCTCCAAGCCAAGCCCACGACTATTAGCTCACCTGAACTGAGCTATCATCATACCAAGCTGAGGCTCACGACCCGACAACCAACCCAAATACTTACACAACTCATCATTCTTATCCTGCAAGCGGTTAGTTGCATATTGAAGTTCTAGAATCTTCAAAGCATTTACATCACAACTAGAACAAGCATGAGCAGTAGAATATTTCAAAGAACTTTCAAGGCATTTGATCCTAGCATGAGATTCATCCAATTTAGCATGCAAGACAGAACAAGAAGTATAAGCTCCTAGCAAAGCAGATCTAGATTTCAACTCATCAAGTTCAACTTTGAGAAAATCAAATTCTTCCAACTTAGTCATGTGTTTCTTCTTATATTCAACCAATTCATTCATCACATGCTCACAATTAATGCATTCAGGCTCATCAGAAACAACAGAAGCAATTTTCAAAGCATCAATCTTAACTTTAGAAGCAGCAAGCAAAGACTCAAGTTTAGCCACTTTCTCCTCAGACACACCAAGCAAAGACCTAAACTCTCTCTTCTCCTTGTTGGTCTTTCTAAGCACATCATCACGGTTATCAAGTAAAGCATTCAGCCTATCAACCTCCTCTAGCAAGAAGTCTAGATCGTGGTTTACCTCATCCTCGGAGTCTGACCGAGTATTCTCCTATACTCTTCTTGCTGTCGGTGCTGTGTGCCGTGGTGCAGAAGCCACCGAAAGCCGTACACGCCAGCCCATTGAAGTCCTTGCTTGAGTGCCTCTGGCATCGACCTTGATCCTCATCCTCGCTGCTAGAGCTCGATGAAGTGTAGCTTGAACTCGTGTCGACGTCGCTCGCACCGGCAACCATGGCTCGCGGCTTGTACTTGTGCTTGTGGCCATCGTGCTTCTTCTTCTTGTACTCGTCCTTGCTCTTATGCTTGCCCTTGTAGTAGTTCCTGGATCGTTTCTTGTGGTCATCCCTAGAGTGGTGCTTGTAGTCGTTCCTGGGCTTGCTTGCTTCCGGGCATTCGGCGATGAAATGCCCCATCTTGCCGCACCTGTAGCATGTACTCCCAACACGCCTGGTACTCTTGCGGTTCTCGTGCAAGCGCCCGAACCTCTTGGTCAGCAACGTGAAATCGTCCTCTCTCAGCACCTCGAACTCGTCATCTAGCAAAGAAACAAGCATAGACAAAGCAAACTATCGTGAAGAGTTAGCAAGTGACCTAGAACCAGAGCCACTCATGAGAGCCAGACTATGGGGATAAGTCGGGTTCTCAAGCTTGCCTCTAGCCATCCTATCGATTTCTGAGGACTTGAGCTTGGAGAACAACCCATTAACTATGGGCGTCTCATAGCCATCTGACTCCATAATCGCCTCAACCTTAGCACCCCACACAGCTCTATCCAAGTAGTGCAAGAGCTTTAAAGCTCTATCATGATCTGAGTATGGGCGGTTGGTGATATTGGCTTGCATGTTGTTCACTATCACGGTGAACCTCTGAAACATGGCATCAATTGACTCGCCAGGCAAATGATGAAATTCACATACTCCCTCCGGTAAGTTGAAAAGAGCCTAGCCTTAACCGCACCATCACCACCATGGGCAACCTCCAACTTTTTCCAAATCTGACAAGCAAGATGCACTTCGATGACACGATTGAATTCATGCTCGTCATGCGCTTTAACAAGTAATCAACGGCTTTTGCATTTGCCTCAAACTTGTCCTTAGCATCCTAGGTCAATCTCGTAGTAGGGATGGTATAGGTAGTATCAAGAGTGATATCCCATAGCAATTGTCCCTAACCTCAGAGAAAAGCACCCATCCGAACCGACAACATCTGGTAATTCTTCCCATCGAAGAAAGGAGGACTCAAACCCTTACCTGAGTATGCCATATTTGGATCTTAATACTGGTTAGAATTGCAAAGATCCATAACCCGCTCTGATACCGATTGAAGGAACAAAATGGCGACCAGAGAGGGGGGAGTGAATGGGAGCCGATAAAAATTTCTTCTTGAAACTCGGCCTATGTCCCATAATCACTATCCAATGATTCCTCACAAGCTTGTCAAGGTAGTGTAGTCAAGCTAGAACGAGATACAAAGCGGAAGCACAACTTAAGAAGCAAAGATACACTGCTGTCTGCCCGGGCCAGGACGCACTGTCCGCATAGAGGTCTGGGACTGTCCGGGAACTGGGCGGACTGTCCGACAATGCAGGATGACCTGTCCGTAAAAACCAATCGAATCTCCAGAAACTTCTCATCCTATACGGACTGTCCGACCCACTACTATGGACTGTCCGCCAGTGTTGTGGACTATTCGAGGAGGTCACGCGGACCGTCCGTAGAAACACTTAGCCAAATCAAGAAACTCTCAGAAAACACCCAAGACTCGGACCATCTGCCAATCACATGCGGACTGTCCGTGAACCCCTCGCACTGTCCGAGAATCCCACACGGACTGTCCTCGAACCCCGACGGAAGAATAGGAAAAACATCTATAGTAACCCGCGGGTCAAACCTCCCAAATCCATCACTGGATCTCCCAAACGGCTAGAGCTCTTGAGACGAAACTTTGGGAAGATGGGAAATACCCCAAGGAGATTCTATGCCCCAAAACTCTCGGCCTCTAACTCCCTACAACATGAGGAATCACAGATCACATGGAAGAACACCACCACCACGAGTTCATCCCAAAATCTTCAATTCTAGACCAAATCCCGGCGTTTGAGGGGTGAAGAACATCCACAAAGAGGCACAAGGCACATCCACAAACGACCTAGAAACGAAGAATCGAGCCAAGCATGAAAATAGCACAAAACAGAGGTCACATTCTATACAACGGAGGCTAACCTCCACCCTTCATCCACCCACTGAATATACTCGATCTGCGCTTGGCTAGCCTACCAAAAGTAAGCGCAAATGAACTACGGTTCAACCATATGACTTGTCATCCCCTCCACCTCCTATTTATATTGAGTCTCCTAGTGAGGGCAAATGACCATACTACACCTACACTCTAAAACTAAGATACACACCCCTTGGGGGCAATTTTGGAACGCGAAGATATTTCCTCCAGTTGGGCATGCCGTTCATCCGGCCTTGCTTCCCTCCGACGCAAGCTCCAGGATCTCGCGGTGTGTCCACCACTTCGAAGCTTCCCGAATGCGCCCGGATCACCGTCTCCGTCACGTTGGGCCTTCGGGCTCGGTTTTGAGGCCCAAACCGAGAAACCCTCCTCCGATGGTTTTGTGGCCCAACCACCAAACCCCGCGTACAAGCTTCGGTTGTTAGCCGCTACCTTGCACCGGCTCCAAGTCTACGACCTCGTCTTGCTCTTCTTGCACCATGCCGACCGCACTCAATCCCGTCTGGCCACCAGCTTCCTCGAACCAAGCCAACTTGTCTCTCCACTCCTCGGAGGCCACTATGGCTAAGACCTTCCGCGCTTGTTCTTCACCTGCACCAACGCAAATCAAGTCGAATCGAACACCTGCAATACGAGGCCAAAAGTCAGTCCACTCAACGTTGTCAATCACAATCACACTGAGAAGCGACTATCCATCGGTCCTCGGACACACCTGGTCCTCACCAATGTTCTGTCCGTAACGCAACATCAGTTCTTGAGGTATAACTACATTTTTTCTGGATGTTATTTCTGTCAATAGTACTGAAAATGGTTTCTTGCTTGAAAATGCCTAAGTTTTAGTAAATCATTTGTTTATGGATTAAGTATAGAACACATGAGAGTCTTTTTTTGTTTTTCAACACATGTGTGTGCAACTATTGGGCTCATTAGATCCGTATCATTGCTTTGTTATCAGTTGAGAAAAATAAAGCATCGATGCAGGTTCCCAGTTCAAAGAGAAAACTAAAGCATCACTGCTTTTGTAGTTTGTCTAGACATGTTTACACTTAACATGTAGGTTATTATTGAATATTGACTCTCATCTTGTGCATTTTTGAAATTCCATTGAACTCATGAGTAAAATTGTAGGTTTATTATATGGATGAATATTTTTTTACATGTGTAGTTGCACTTGAGGAATGTACCTACTTACGTGATGTTACTACTTGTGTAGGTACAGTTAAGCGCATCTAACACGCCACAGATTCTGCTCAGCTGGTTTGAGGGTCTTCTCTGCTCCATACTTGGACCTCAATGCCAGATCTATATATTGTATGCATGTCACACCCGGGTTTTCACAGAAACCCGAATGCTTCCATATGTGTGCCCAGAAAGTCCACAGAACACATATAGCTTACAAATATGGAAAATCAGAGTACGTATGCTCGAATAAAACATTTTACATCAGAGTTTACCTAAATAAAGCACAGTGGAAGTCTATGTATTAACTATCTCGACAGGTAGAGCCTCAAGTCCACAGGAACACCAACTGGTTGATCATAACTTAGAAGTATTGAAATCCCAGAAAACTCAGTAGTTGTCTCAATCACTGATCCATCTGTTACCCATCCGAGATTTTGTTGAATAATGACAAGTGTAAGTAAAACATTTACTTAGCAAGTATAGCACGGGTATACGAAGGCTCAAAATAAGGCTAGACACGGCTTAACTGCATTAGCACTTTTAGTTGGTTCATTTTAACATTATCCAAGTTACTACGAGTGAATGAAACCCAGTTGCAACCCAATTAATAAAGTATAAGTGACATTAAACATAAATAAACATCATCTTCTAATAAAAAAGGATCTAGGCCGCTCGTGACCCTGAGTAAGGCTATCATGAAAGATTTTACACTCTGCAGAGGTTTTGCCCTTTACCCACCACTCGCGTAAAAGTTCATGGAACTTTAAACCCAACCATGCGGAGGTGGATCAGACCTCACAAATCACACTTCCGAGGTGTGACCACATAGGGACGCTACGAGGCTTTTCACAAGACACCCTAACAAGACAGTAGCCGCTGTGGTAATACAATTGGGGTCGATAGGCACCGAGATAGATGTACGCCTACGGAGTCACACCATAGGGGGGTCGATGGCGTCTAGAGCGCGGGCATCACACCGATCCATGCAGAACATGTGGAGTTCCCCATCGCAGGGACTCCCAGCACGGGACTGTGCCTAACGAGACATAGCCAACAGATCACCCATCCTCGGTGGAATCCGGAAACACCCTGTATCTTGCCTCCCACAACGCCGTCGGCCCGTCGGTAACCACTGGCAAGCTAGAGACGTACAAGTTACTTGACCAAGACCAGAGCCATAATAGCTCTAGCGGTGGCGATAGGCTCCTGGGTGGCCACTTTAAGAACTGGACCTTAGGGAGACACACTGGAGTAAAGCACACAGCACATGCTCCAGTTCCCTAAACCATGTTGCTAAAAAGCAAGTTTTATCATTAATGTTGAAGTGAACCATTAAGCCAAGATTAACAGTTAAATAATAGTGACAGTAGCTGCGCATAGAAAAAATTCTAGCCATATGTAATAACCCCAAGGTAACAAGGACATGAGTATACAGACTAGGTACAACCTTAGTAGGACATCAACTTAGACACATGCATATGAAAGTAAATGAATGTAAAAAGTGTGTGTTTAGGTAGCAAGGATTGTCTGTGCTATAACTTACCTTTATCCAACAAAGATACCGCTACTCAGAGTCTTCAATCTTGTTCTTGCAATCTCTTGATGACGTTCCTCTGCCCACAACAATCAACGACACGAGCACAGCATGCAGCTAAACAAGCAAACAAACAATATACAACTAAGAACAGTACACCAAACAGTAGAAATAGAACAAAATAAGGCTTTAAAACTAATCTACGCTTCGCTACGAACACCTGAGAGCAAGAATCACGCTAATCGCAGCTAAAACGAGGAAGATATGGTGTTTCTACGGTCCAGGGACCTGCTGTCAAGTTTTAAAAGTCTCCAGGGGCTTAATTGTGAAAAACCAGGGGCTAAAATATAATTTTGTATAAAAACCAAAGGGCTATCACGCAAATAGGTAGGGGCTTTTCTATGAAAGAGTATAGACTAAACGAATATGGTAGAAAATTACAAGATTCGCTGAGGGTCTTACTGAAAATCTTGAGGCCAAAAACGACGGAAGGTTCGGCGCGACGACGAGACGAAGAATGGGCAATAGTGGAAGATATGGTGGAAAAAGACTACCTTAGGGAATCCCAAACAAAGGGGCCTCCTTGTAAAGGAGTCGATGGTGTGCTTTTTTCAGAGGAGAGGTGGTTCGTATATATAGGGAGAAAACCTCTCACTTCCAGGTTCATTAGCAATATAGGACTAAAGGTGGTTTGCCTCATTCCAATGCGAATGAGCTTTGAAATTTGGCCCAATAAAGCGATGGGATGGATTTGGCCTAAAATTGGGTCAACTTTGGTCCACGGCTGGTCTACTAAGGTTCAGGGTGATTTTAATTTTCGGAATAATTATTTTTCTGGTTATAAAATAATTCCAGATAAGTCCAGAATTGATATTAAAACCATGAAAAATATTCTAAAAATTCTAAAAATCCTAGGAAAAATTCCAGAGATAGAGTTGGACATGAGGAACACAAATAATATATTTGAACCTCATGAAGAGGTTTTTAGCCTACTCCAAAAATTGGAATTTGCTTTAAGGAAAATAGGAATAAATGCCAGAAAACTCTGGAAAATTTCCATTAGTCTTCTAAACGCGTTTTTGAAAACTTTACACACATAAAACCACTAAATGCAACCGACATAAATACATGGCACTCAGTATTATACCTATGTTATTTTATTTTGAATTATTTTTTGTACTAAATTCCCTGTTATTATATAAAGCTTGGAAAATTTTAGAAAATTGAGAAAATCATTGTATTAATTATGCTGATAAGCCACGTCCCAAAATCCAAAAATTTTGGGGTGTGACAATGCATTTCATCCTGTTTGAGGCAAGAGCCTTGATAAGCATCTGCGTTTCTACAAGTATATTGTGTTGTCATTCTGCCGAGTGTATCTCCAAAGTGTTGTTACCTTGGACAAGAGAAAGATAATCAGGGTCACTGATGTTACCCTAGAAGCTATATTGTTCCTCTTGTTGCTCTGTCCCATATTATATTGTATGCATT
This sequence comes from Echinochloa phyllopogon, assembly GCA_033239725.1. Classification (NCBI taxonomy): domain Eukaryota; kingdom Viridiplantae; phylum Streptophyta; class Magnoliopsida; order Poales; family Poaceae; genus Echinochloa; species Echinochloa phyllopogon. The sequence goes on along the minus strand of BTCW01000015.1, from coordinate 10,437,146 downwards.
TTTGTTTTGAAGTGTTATCTATGTTGCTAGGATTTGTGTGCAGATCATAGCCCAATGTGCTTGTCATTGTGTGTTAGTTAAATCTTCACCATATCGATGTGTGTAACTGGGGTCGTAGTCTGAGTTGTTGAACTCGCTACCTGAGAGGACCGAGCACGGCTCTCTCCCCCCCTCCTCCACCCGAAAACACAAAATCCCTAGATCCAGCTACAAATCCTGCGAATCCAGCAAAACCAACACCAGATCCATCATCCCCATCTGAGGATCTACAACTCCATGGGCACAATGCAACATCTCCACCAGCTACCCAGCCAGGTGCGGCTACTGCGACAGCGCCAATGGGGGTGTCCACCATGGCAACCTTGACAGCTCCGGTCAGCAATGTTCCAGTGGAATCAACTCCCATTCTTTTCAACCTGATCCAAGAGATTCAATCAATGTCCAAGGTATGCAATCAAGGGGATTCGAACAAAGAAATCATCCCCCCTACCGGATCCTATCCTCCAAGATCTCCTGGACAGGGTCGAGCCTCTTCCATACCCAACGTCAGATCAACACGTAATGGTCTCCGGTCATACTCCTGCTAGCACAACTGCCATCCAGGACATCAGAGTTACTGCAGCACCGTCCACGACAGCCTCAAGAAAGACCTGAATCCCCGGCAATGGGATGGCGACCTCCGGCATTGAAGTGGAGGATGTTAGTTTCAGAAGGCAATTCATGACTGCAGAAAAAATGAAGTGGGTAGCAAAGGAAGGCCATTCAATTTCACCCCCCTCTCGGCATGGTGAGGGCCTTCATGGCGAAGTCAGCTTGCTCACGGAAAAACAAAGGCCATCTTCTCGTCTGGAGAGAGGCGAGAGTTCAATGGGGTGTTCAATGCACCCAACCTTGACTGCAGCGCCACCCCATGACTCGGAGGCGGGGTTCTCGCCGGTGAAACCTCGTTACTGGTGGAGGAAGGGTGAAATCCAGCAAAGAACCCCTTCATTGCAGCACCAACCAACGCCATAAGGGAGAAGAAAATTCAAAGAACATGTCAGAGGAACCGGCTTCAATTGCTTCTCACCCAGCCACAGAGTTAATTCATGCACCAACCAAACCAAATGCTGGAGATGTCTCCGAGGAGGGCACCATGCCAAGAGCTGCCCGTTCATCCAGCCACACCACACTCCATCTAGCAGCCATAAAAACTCAAGCTCCCCTCTGTCCAGCAGCGCTACTCCCTCCAGCACCACTTCATGCCTTTGCTTCCAAACTCCCTACCAACCAAATAGATCCTACTTGCAAGTTGCAAAGGGTGAGACATCGTAGATGGCGACTTATCCTAGTGACCCAAGGGCGCGGCCGGAGGAGGAGCTGTGTGCCATCATGGCTACAGGGGCCATCAAGCGGCGCAGGGACCAGCTCATCGGCAAGGTGGTTGTTGTCTCCCACAACGGAAATAGCCATGACTCGGAGACATACCACCTCACCGACGCCCTCACCAGCCAGCTCGGCATTCCCATCGATGACATGCAAGTTGTGAAGCACCACCCCGAGCAGTACCTGGTGATCTTCAGTCATCGCAGCGATGGCCAGCGTGTGCTCAACCTTCCCTCTCTGTCGAACAGAGGGCGGGTGTTCCACTTCGCACCATGGTCTGAGCAGCGGTATGCGACGGTCTCCACCCTAAGGTTCCTTGCGCGACTCAGCATCGAGGGGATTCCAGTCCACACATGGAGTGAAGATGGAAAATAGGAATAAATGCCAAAAAATTCTGGAAAATTCCCATTAGGCTTCTAAATGCGTTTTTAAAAACTTTGCACACACAAAGGCACTAATTGCAAGAAGCACACATTATTACCACCCATCTTATTTTAATTTAGAAAACAATTTTTTTCCTATAGTAAATTCCCTATTAATTATATAAAGCTTGAGAAAATTATTGTATTAATTTATCTTATTTTTCACATCCTAAATTTTGGAAATATTAGCGTGTGACATGCTGCCTTGATCATTGGCAAGCACTGCGCCACCCACTTCGTCGAGGAACACACGGGGCGCCGGCAACGCACTCGCACCTATGACGTGTGGGCATGGTGCACCAACCCCTCGGGCATCCCCAAGAAGGTATGGCTCACATTTTCTGACCCTGACAGGGAGCTGCCATCGACGGAGATCCTGCTGCCACCGGTGGAAGTTCATCATGAGGTGCCGACTGGTACCAAGCGGGGCCTCATCTACAAGCTGCTCATACACCTGGATGTGGTGGAGGAGCTCACTCTCCCCCACGGCAACAGAGATAGGAGCTAGGAGTTTGTGTCGCACTATGGGGTCCCTGACTCCATGGGTGTTCGACGGCGTCCACATGCTCGCCAGGATGAGCATGTTCCTCATCAGCACCGATGTGACGAGGATGAGGACTACAGAAGGGGCACACACTGACATCGCAGTTAGTCAGCGTGGTGTCATGCCTCGCGTCTCCGGGGGCGCGGCTACGACAACAACACGCCCCACCGCAGCAGAGATGCCACCCCTCCCTCTTGGCGAGGGTGGGGACGTGGCATGTACGACGACAGCAGGAAGACATCCATGTTCAAGGAAGCAGGTCAAGTCGGTTCAGGGCCGACTCTCAAGCTGATCAGGAAGCCAACAAACAAGCACGTGTCCTTTGCAACACCCCTGGTCCAGACCGACAACGCACCAAGAGCCACAGGAAGCAGGCAACCCAGCGATGCACCTCCTCCAAAAAGTGCCAACACCAACTGGCTTCTTCCCAGGGGTAACGTCCACAATGCTGATCACTCCTATAAGGGTACTGACCCTATGAACATTGAGTCCAACCTTGCTTTGCTTCCTGCACCAGGCTCCCTGTCTGGAAGGGATCAGAGTAAAGAGCATTCCTTGAAGGAAGATCGTATCCTGCAGATGCTGAGTGAAGCTGAGGGATGGATTCCAGGCATAGAAGGGGGGCCGCCAAGCATGCATCCACAGGCCACCACCAGCACCGACATCCTCGACATTGTACACCACGTTCAGCAGGTCTGTTCTGAAACTGATCCCATCTCTGTTCATCTAACGAGAGAAAACTTTGAAGAATTAGTTCCCACCTTATCACCTGCTGTGAGTGAGTGCCCTTTGGAGGATTTGACACAGTCCCGGCCCTTGGAAAATGTAACTTCTCCACCCACAGCTGTGACAGATAGCATTGCCAATGAAACTATTGTAACACTTGCCAGGAATTCTTCACACCTTCCCATAATTTCACAGCAGTTAGCACCCATGACTCCCTCACCGAACAACCTGTTTTAGAACAAGGTATTGCAGCTGGCGCAACACAAAGACACATTAGCTGATCTCTCAGACAGGCAAAAACATAGTCAATAGGGGGGCAAATGATTTTTCAGAGATAGAGTCTTTCATTGATTTTATCTCAGGCCCTCCCCCTACGCCGCTGCTGAACAACCCACCAAAAACAAACCCTTCCCAGAGCAACGAACCCAGCAGTACAGAACACACCATTCCTGACAGTACACCTGCCCAACGAAAGAGTGTGCGGCTGGCTGATAAAGCTAAACGTAATCCAGGGAGGGATAGTATGCACAGAGAGTACTAATTCATAAACTAGGAGAATTATCCTCGAATGATGAACTCGAAGTTGAGGCTAACCCGGATTTTGTTATGCACAGCACCTTCCACAGCCACTTACCAGCTTCAAGATGGAGGCCATCAAAACTTTGGTGGAGCATGGGAACCAGCCAAAGAACAAGAAGAGGAGCATAATCACCCCAGCGCCACAGCTCCTAGAAGAAGATACTCCCTCAGTGGTCCAGGAGACCTGACAGGCCAACAGTTCAAGCTTCTGATGGGGCTCCGTGGAGCCAGTTTTACTAGTTCTCATTTGTTTCGATTATGCTAGCTAAGAGATTCCAGAACTATTTATGGGTTGTAAGTCGAACTACCGGGCCGACAATTTGGTCCCGCGGCTTCAGCGATGCTTGGTGGAGGGCGTGTCCCCGAGCATCGACATTCACGAAGCACGCCAATCCCCTGCGTATGCCTCCTGGTGATGAGGCCCCTCTGCTGGCTTCCTATGACTTTGTATGTGGCCCTAGCGCCAAGTCTCGTGGCTGCCTCAGACTGTATGAAATATATTGCCTTTGTCTCAGTTTCAGTCGTCACTGTGTTTGCATGTCGCAAAAAATTGTAATATTCTTTGTTGGAATTTCCGAGGCCTCAACGCGGCTCCACGAAGGGCTAGCGTTCGAAATTTAGTTACAGCATCCGGTGCAACAATCGTATGTCTCCAAGAAACAAAAATTGAAAATTGGACTACAAGGCTAGTGGTAGACACATTAGGCCAGAACTTTGCTAGAAACTTTGTGGCGCTGCCAGCCCAAGGAACCCGTGGTGGCAGTCTCCTAGCAGCGGCTGAGAACTTTTTCAATTTAGATAGCTTTCTTCTCACCAACAATACGGTGTCTGCCAAAATTTCTATGAGGGCTGATAGCAAGGCATGGACCTTGACAGGAGTTTATGGCCCTCAGGAGGAGGAAGATAAATTGGCCTTCCTAGATGAGATCAGGAGTATAAAGTCACAGGCACTACCTGAATGGCTGATCCTGGGTGATTTTAACCTCATTTATAAGGCAACTGTTAAGAACAATGGTAGGTTAAATAGGCGCATGATGAATATTTTCAAATGAGTAATCGACGAGACACAACTGATGGAATTAGACTTACATGGTAGAAGGTATACATGGAGCAATGAGCAAGACCTCCCGACATTCACACGAATTGATAGATTCTTTGGAACACCAGAATGGCACCTCCTATTCGCAAATGCAGATTTACAAGCTCTGCCAACGATGGGATCAGATCACAGCCCTCTAATAATGACCGGTGACATAACGAAACAAGACTATGCAGGATTTCGATTTGAGTCTTTTTGGGCGTCTATACCAGGATTTAGAGAGGTCATCCAGAAGATTTTTGCACAGCCAGTAAATACCCAGGACGCCATCCTGCATGTTCACGTCAAATTGATTCGGACAACTAAAGCGCTAAAATTATGGAAAAGACAAAACTTGGGAAATCTGGAGTTGCGGTTAGCTATAGCAAATGAAGTGCTAGGCCTCCTTGATGCTGCACAGGAACAGAGAGTGTTGACTCCAGAAGAACTAGAATTCAGAAAATACCTCAAGCTAGATCAACAGGATTAGCTGCAATCAAAAGGACACGAGCAAGGCAACACTCCAGGCTTACATGGATTCGGAAAGGGGATGCCTGCACCCGACTCTTTATGATCCATGCCAGCAACAAAAGAAGAAAACTGTACATACCAACATTAACAACACCAAATGGTACAGCAAACAGTCATCAACAGAAGGAGGAGGTAAAAGAAAATTTTGAACATTTCGTCAACTTGATGGGCACGACAGAGAATAGATCATTGAGTTTAAACTGGGCAAACCTTGGTTACCAATTGAGGGACCTAACTGACCTGGAAGAACCTTTCGAGGAAGATGAAATTAAGAGAGTGATTACGCATCTACCAACAGAGAAATCTCTGGGACCTGACGGATTCATTGGATTATTTTACAAGAAATGCTGGGATATCATTAGAACGGATCTTGTAGCAGCCCTCCAAGCTTTCCATTCGCTCCGAACCTAAATGGAGCTAATAAACCAGGCCAACATTATTTTACTGCCCAAAAAGGAGGAGGCTGAAAGGGTCTCGGACTTCAGACCAATTAGTCTTATTAATAGCTTTACGAAAATAATAACAAAGATATCGGCAGACAGATTGGCCCCAAAACTAAATGAGTTTATTAAGAAAAGATGTATACATGACAACTTCATAAACGTCCAAAGTGTCATCAAAGTTCTACGTACACAAGGCTAACAGACCCTCTTTATTCATCAAGCTGGACATTTCAAAAGCTTTTGACTCCGTGAGTTGGGTCTTTTTACTTGAAGTGCTGACCGCGCTGGGTTTTGGCCAAAAATGGTGAGACTGGATCACAACCTTATTGGCTATGGCATCCTTGAGGGTCCTTCTCAACGGAGTACTTGGGAATAAATTCAAACATGCGAGGGGACTTCATCAGGGTGATCCCTTATCACCCATGCTCTTCATTTTAGCAATTGACCCACTGCACAAGCTTATCGAACTCGCCGCACAAAAGGGCATCATCAAACAAATCCTTCCTACGGCAGCCAAATTAAGATGTTCACTGTACGCTGATGACGCGGCCCTCTTCGCTAATCCAGACAAAGCCGAACTTCACAATCTTAGTAGGCTGCTACAGGTTTTTGAAAGCTGCTCAGGTCTTAAAGTCAATTTGAACAAAACTGAAATATTCCCTATCCGATGCTCCAATATTCAAATAGCTGAGGCTCTGGATGAATTTCCAGGAAAAAATTGCTCCTTCCTAGGAAAATATCTTGGTGTACCTCTCCACACCAGAAAACTTAGACGAGTAGACGTGCAACAGATTCTTGACAAAATTGGCAGCCGCTTGCCGGGATGGAAAGGGAAAATGCTCTCATCGTCCGGCAGAAAAACATTAGTTAAAAGTGCGTTGTCTTCACAACCGATTTATCACTTGACTGTCTTTCCAACACAGAAATGGCTGATCAAACAAATAGACCGTCGACGGAGTTTCCTATGGAAGGGCGAGGAACCAGAAAAAGTAAATTGTGGACACCGTCTTGTAAATTGGCACACTGTGTGCATACCAAAGGATTTGGGAGGACTTGGGATCCTCGATCTGGAACGTCTAGCTAGAGCTCTCCGTCTCCGATGAACATGGGTAGGGATGGACATACCGTGCGACAAATATGACAAGGAACTTTTTTACGCTTCCACGGTCGTCAAGGTAGGAAAAGGAAACAAAGCACTCTTCTGGCACTCGGGTTGGTTAGATGGGACATCACCAAAGAACATGGCACCACATCTCTTTAAGAAGTCAAAATGGAAAAAATTCATGGTACAAAAAGTGTTACATAATAACTTTTGGATCCGACAACTCTGCATATTGGATACTACTACGGAGCTTGAGGAATACACTGATTTATGGGAACGAATTCAATCTTTGAACTGTAACCTGGACGATGAAGATGAAATATATTGGAGATGGACACAGTACGGGGAGTACACTATAAAAAGTGCATATCGGATCCAGTTTACCGCGGTAATTCGTCGGCAAAACATCACCCCCATTTGGAAGGCCAAGACGGAACCAAAATGTCGATTTTTTGCTTGGATCCTTTTACACCGAAAAATACTAACGGCAAATAATCTAGCAAAGAGAGGATGGCCTCATGACCCGGTCTGTAAGTTGTGTAACATCGAGCAAGAGACCCCTACACACTTATGTAAGGACTGTATCTTCTCAAGAGCGGTGTGGGACAAGTTGCTAGGCTGGTTCAATTTACAACATCTACCACCAATCACTTCATCAGTCTCAATCTATAGATGGTGGAAGAAATTCAGAGTCAAAATCTCCAAAGACAATAGAGCGGCTTTTGATGGTCTGATGATCTATTTTTGGTGGAATATTCGGAAAGAACGCAATAGACGGACTTTCAACAATAAAGTAAAACCCTTCGAGGAGGTGGCATTCTTGATCAAGGAAGACATGGGGCAGTACAGCAGTAACCCAAGGGATAAGACGGTCTCCTCTGCCTAGTGCTCCATGACTGCTTGTTTCTCCGTTTAGTGAGTTGTTTCTTGTGATCGCTATGTTTTATATTTTGGGCCCCTCTAGTTGTTTCTGGGCTTAGTGGGGTGCTCCCTAGTGGGCTAGTTTTCTTTCTTTTTCTTTTTCTTTTGAGTGGTGTTTGCTGTTTTCGCTTTATTTCTTTCTTCTAATAAAAATTTGGCAAAACTCTTGCCGTCCGTTAAAAAAAAGCGTGTAACTGGGATGCGTAGATGCATGCGTGCTCAGTGTAGCTGGGATATGTGTAGCTGCATGCGTGCTCAGGACAGAGACGGGGCTTTCTTGCGTCAGCACCCATTCCAAATAGCGACGGGGGAGGGGAAACGACGACCCTGCGGGGGAGGGGGAATCAGAAAGTGCAGTAATTCCCCGTCGGGGGTGATGTAGCCAGGGCTGATCTGGCCCCTGCTGCCAAAGGAGGCCTAAAGGGTCAGGCAGGAGAAGAAGATATTTTATTTATGAGGGTTTTAGCCGGCCCATTCTAGCATAACTGGGTCGGGCCAGATGATGGCTAGGTAGTGGCCGACCCAATTGGCTACTAATTGTGTCTGTCAAGACTTGGTCACAGATCTCATTTGTGATGGCCTTTTTTTTTGCAAAATTTGTGTTGACTCTTCAAGTGGTTCAATTATTCGTATGTAATAAAGCGAAGAGATTTCTTTGATGTAGTAGTTCAATTTTATTTTTCTCCAGAAACATACACTATACCATAAAAAACGAGACGAATAAAAAAAAGCTCCTGATTCGACAACATCTATATATACCCCTTTCCATGCCAATTTCTCAGGAGAGAGGCGAAAGGCATGAAACGAGAGTAAAATCTGACACATGTTGTTCAAACCTACATTTGGAAATAGAAAACTAACAATGGATCAATCAGTACAATAAATCTGAGACGACGATGCTAAGAAGTACCCCACTATTGGGAGCCCAGGGCATCCACTGGTTATTGGAAGCTCCGGTCAACCAACCCGCATCGTCGGTGCAAGCCAACCAGTCCAGCTCACGCAACCAGCTTTTCTTTCGCCCGGACTGCACCCTCCCTCCCTTTACTTACGCACACAGCAGCGCACTCCAAACAAAATGTCGCTTTCACCATGCATGTAAGGTCTTTTTCAAATCTTTTAGCCATAATTCTTCACTTGAACATCCCTTGATAAACGATTTTCATTGCTAGTTTGCTGACAATTTTGTACACAATTTGAGATCCATTATGAATATATTTTCTTTAAAATTTTAAATTTAAAAATCTACGCCTTTTAATGAGATTTTTATGACAATTTATATGGTTTCTATAATTCCGCTAACATTCAGGTGTCATAGATACCTAGCCTCGTAGTCGTAGATTTCTTTGTTGCGCGTCATAGAAACCTTATGTAGAAATTTGAACAGACCACGCATGAGGTACCTCCACTACGGGAAACCCGGAGTTTGCCGAGTGCCTGGGGCACTCGGCAAATCCCGAAATACACTCGGCAAAGGCTTTGCCGAGTGTAACACTCGGCAAAGGGGTTACGGCATAGCTCGTGTCGGCAAACAGGCCCTTTGCCGAGTGTCATCTGTCGGGCACTCGGCAAAGGCTTTGCCGAGTGCAAAGCCAGCACTCGGCAAAATAAAGCACTAACAGACGGCCCGGCGCCGTCCGTGGACGGCTGTTAGGGCTAACGGAGCCTTTGCCGAGTGTCACACTCGGCAAAGACACCAGCCTTTGCCGAGTGTTGGACCGCGACACTCGGCAAAGCCTGGTTAGGGGGCAGGCCCTGGACAACCCTTTGCCGAGTGTAAGGGCTTTAACACTCGGCAAAGGTTGCATATTTGCCGAGTGTAAAAGCCAAGACACTCGGCAAAGCAGGAACACTCGGCAAAAGCTGTTCCAGAAATGACAGAAACAGCCTCTTTGCCGAGTGTTAAAGCCAATACACTCGGCAAAGCACCTCTTTGCCGAGTGTAACACTCGTCAAAGGCTCAAATTTTTTTCCTGTTTTTATTAATTTTTTGCGTTAAAAGGACCCCTCAACAAAAACATCACAGACAGTTTATAATAGGCATCACAGGCAATTCATATATATATATAGCCACTAAACCATCAAACAACCATAAACAAACACATATAAGTCACTAAACCATCCAACATCACAGAAATGTCACAAATTCAATATCCAAACATCCAACATCCATCATTCATATGTTACAAAGTCCAACATCCATCACTCACGGAAGAGGGGGTCCGAACAACGATCTAACCGCCCGCGCCGCAAGGTCTTCGTCTTGAGGGCCGTCATTCGACGCGGCCGAGCCAGGAGCCTGCCCAAAAGAGATTAGTGGTGTGTGTTACAAGATTTTGGACAGAAATGAGTTGTGAAATGAAATCATAGGGTTCTTAAGTGACTCACGGGAGAAATAGGAACACGTGGTGGTGGAGGCGGTGGTGGCATCGGCGGCGGCGGACCTTCACCCACGCGCTGGCCAATGCTCTGCAGGTAGGCAAATACCTGCTCCTGCCACACTCGGTTCGCCCGCTCGGCCTCCTCCTTCTGCCTGTCTTTCTCGGCCTCCGCCTCCCGTATCTGCTGCACCTCCAACTCCAGCTGCCTCCGTCTCTCCGTCTCTTCATCCAACCGGGCCTGCAATATTCAATCATATTGTTATAATACATTATAAACGTAAGCAAACTTCACGTACAAAGATAGAAATAGAAATAACCTAGAGTGCCTGCATCCCGAAGTGTGAACCGGGAAGAGGCTGGCGGATAGCCGCTGAAGAGCTCGTGCTCCTGGCTCGAATCTGGGAGAGTGTGGGGGTAGAGGCCGTGTCGATGGTGTTGTTGGCGATCAAGTACCGCCCGTGCTTCTTGCCTCCTCCCGCCCTCATGACCACTTCTCCATCAATGTCGTGGGCGGTCGGATCCCAGTCTGGCCCGTGGACCTCCTTCGCGACCTCTTGATATGCTGTGAGGCGACTGTGGACGCTGGCGTTGCTGTATGCCGCGGGCCCGTCCTCCGGGTTGTACCGGACGTCGGAGGTCGCCTTGCCCTTGTGGGCCATAGCAAAAGCCTCGAGCTGTGAGCAAGGCGCACCACCATGTGACGCCGACTGAAAAAACAAACAATATGAATTAGTAATTACACAGAATAGAGTGAGCGAATATAGAAATGACTCGGCTTACCTATTTGGCCCTGTACTCCTCGAGGCTAAGGCTGCCCTGATGGTGTGAGACACCGGGCATCAGCAAACGCCGCTCTCGGCAAAGGTCGTGCTGAGCGGCCCACTCGACGCTGCACCACTTGTCGACTATCACCTCCCAGCACGTGGGATGCGGGGCGCACCACCACGGAATCGCCTACAAGACATCAAGTGTACGACATATAACAAGATCGAATTTAGACTACTTAATCTTAGAATAAAACAGTATCGATTTACATACCGCCAGATACTGCTCCTTGGTCAACTTCATGTTTCTTGCCTCCGTTTTCTTCACGGAGATCTTGAGTGCCGCGAAATAATCAATTACGACCTGCACGCGCGCGTCGTAGTGCAGGTCCTTGACAAGCTTCCAGCAGGCTGCATGTGCCACAGCATCCGCCGAAGCCTCCTGTCCCGGGGCGCATCTGTAAAAGTCCTGCGCACATATACACGATGAATGTTGCATTATTTGTAGATTGTTCAATGAAAGTGTTGTGTTGAGCAGTGTAGTGCAACGAATACTTACCCAAAGCTCTCCCTTTACCCGCTCGGCCTTGTTGTTGAAGATCCTGCGCTCCCGGTCCTCCTGATCGCCAGCGGCGACGTAGTGGTCAAAGGTGTAGGCCGGCTCTTCCCTGCCGCCAATGGTCACCAGACCCGGAAACAGCTCCCTGCAAAGAAGACCCAGGATGCCGTTGACTTTGCGGGCGTGACCAGCGCCTGGGGTGACCATCACCCAATTCCTGCCCAAGTGATTAAGATAAATTGTTAGTCCATATTGTGATTTCCAACATATGAATATGAAACGAGAAGGTCTGTGTAACATCTAAAATTACTTACCTTGGAGGGCTGGGTGCGATCACGGGGCGACGCTCCATGGGTATCGGGCGCTTCGGGAGTTGCGAGGGGCCTCGCTGCCAAAGGGCCGAGTTCTCAGAGGAGGTGGACCCCTCTACGTCCTCGCCCTCGGGGTCCTCGGCCCCGTGCTCCTCGGCCACGTGCTCCGCTGCCTCGTGCTCCTCGTCCTCGCGGTACTCGTGCTCCCCGGCCCGAGTGTCCACCGCCGAAGGAACAAAGTCCTCGTCGGACGAAGACGACGAAGGTACGGGGGTCCGCTCTCGCCTCTTGCCCCTGCCTCGCCCCCCGCCTGTGGCCTTCTTCTTTCGCCCCTTGGCACCAGACGACCCAGCTGCCTCGGACCCCCCATCTTTAAACTTCCGGTACAACGACATGACGTTCCTCATCGCACCGCCACGACCCACCATATTGGTCCAATCACCTGCGATCAACAAAAACATACAATTATTAGATTTCACATATAAACATAAATAATTAGAAAAACGTGTAATATATAAGAAATATGACCCAACATAAACTATTAGACAGAGATGATGCAATATATAAACGTACTTTTATTAGAAATAATCATCCGGATCAGGATTATCTGGATCAACGGTCGCATCATCACTATCGTTTATTTCGAGATGTTCATGGTCGTCCTCCAAAGGCGGAGATATGTCGTCGTCTTTGTCATTGCCTAATTGTAATCGCTCTAGTAACTCTACCTCCTTAGCATTATGAACCACATCTCCAGTGTCCTCGTCAACAAACATTTCTGAGTCTAAATCCATTCCGACCGCTTGGGTTAAGTCTATCTCAAAAGACCCTTCTAGCCCATTTTCTTGGAAGAACTCTCCATCATAGGTGTTTGGATCTATGTTATAATCTTCATTGTTTGGGACTGGTAGTTTACCGCGTGGCGACACTTTGTATACAACGTCCCAACCCTCAAGCCTTTTGTCCTTTTTGCACGGGTATGACAAATAATACACCTGGGTGGCTTGTTGAGACACTATATAGACATCATCTCCAGGTAAGACAGATGATTGTCGAATTTCGACTAGCCCAAGACTAGGGGTTCGTCTCACCACTGAAGGATCAAACCAATGACATTTGAAGATAACAGGAGAAAGAGGTTTGCTTCCACCAAAATTAAGTCTCCCGTAGTAATCGACCCCATCAGAGCCTGGAGTATAGACTCCGGTACTTGTAGTCCTTCGATTGGGCATCCTCTGCTCATGACTTGTTGTGCGAAAACGATAACCATTCACGTCATATCCGGTAAATGACTTGACCTTATACGCACAACCATTCCCTAGGTCCATCATTGAAGTGTGCTTCGTCGTAGTCATGCAACATGTCCCCTACCCCTGCCTCATCATCAAACTCCTCGATGCGCTGCCTCACGGCCTCGTCTCTCACACGATCAACGGCTTCACCATGGCGTGTCCACCGAGTATAGTTCTCCGTAAATCCATTCCTGACGAGATGTTTACCCATGACAACTTCTGTTTGGCGTTTACGATTGTCGCAAACCGCGCATGGACAAAAAGTAGTTGGCACCCCTTTCGCATAGGCAAAAGCTTGCTTCAAGAACGCATTAGTCTTGGCAATCCATTCATCTGTACATTCACCTTTACTTGAGCGGCCAGTGTACATCCACTCATGGTCATCCATCCCTTTACATATCACCGAGCAATAAATTTCTTCCATACCAAATTTATAATAATAAATGCATCTACCGGATGCTAGCTTTATGTCTAATAGGTAAAGATAGGTCCTAATCCCACCCGAGGATGTGTAGACGGGTAGTTTCCATGCTCTACTCGTATCCAAGACGGAATTTCGGCAGCACCTCCCCGCTGTTCTCCAAATACACGTCCAATTACGGAGATTGTGTATTCGGAGAACAACAGGGAGATGATGCCGAAACTCAGCCTCGGTACGAGTAGAGCATGGAAACTACCCATCTACACATCCTCGAGCTGTCCAAAAACGTGGACAATTCGAAACAGATACGGTTAGACATATGCAATGATTCACATATTCACAACTGTATCTCTTTCGAATGGGAGACGCCTAACTAGGTTACGTGACACAGTTGTGCACAATCTTGGCCTGTTGTATTTAACTGTATGGTATGAATTCTTTGTCATGTTTTTGCGTATCATACAGTAAATAAGATGTCATATCATCTTTCTCAAGACGCAAGAGGAAGATGACCCTTCATCTTATTTACTGTAGGAAACGCAAGAACATGGCAAAGAAGCCACACGGTAAAGATAAATACAAGAGACGAAGAAGGTACACAACTAAAAAACTGAGCGCGTATGGTTTTGCATGTGCTCACCTACGGGCTCGACGGCGGGCGAGTCGGTGACGCTCGTGTCGGTGCAGACGGCGGGGAACAACGTGCGGCGTCGGGGTCCAAGTAGAAGATGGTGCAACAGCCTCACTGAAATAAAAACAAATTTTTGTCAAATAAAAAATTCGGCAGCACCTCCCCTACACGGGGAGGTTTCTGAAACCACACATCCTGAAAAAAACACGGCACGAAGGCCGACAACCACATACACAATATTCATGGCACTTGTTTGACATGGCCTAATCCATTTGATAGCAAAACAAAGGCCGACAACCACATTCATTACTCAATTCTACCAAAAATCAACCAATTCAAAGTATACCAATTCTAAATCTAACAACTACAATTTCACATCAATTTCATAATTTCACAAAGAAATTCATATTACTACTTCCTACCACAAAAATAGCAACTACCACATCCTAGTTTTGCAGCAAAATGAACAAATTAACAAAGGTAACAAGAGGACGGGCGGGGTACCTACACGAGATGGGCGGGCGCGGGGACAGGAGGACGAGCCGGCGGCCGGGGAAGGAGCGGGGACGGGCCGGCCTGCGCGGCGGCCGGGCCGGGGCTGACGCGGACGGGGCGGGGACGGCCGGGGCCGGGGCGGGAACGGCCGGGGCCGGAGCGGGGACGGCCGGGGCCGGGCCGGGGACGGCCGGCCGGGGCCGGGGCGGGGGCGGGGGCCGGGGCCGGGGACGGCCGGCCGGGGCCGGAGCGGGGACGGCCGTCCGGGGCCGGGGCGCGGGCGGGGGCCGGGGCCGGGGCGGGGACGGCCGGCCGGGGCCGGGGCCGGGGCGGGGACGGCCGGGGCCGGCGTGGGCACGGGCGGAGGCGGCGGCCGGTGCGGCGGCCGGGCCGGGCGGAGGCGGCGGCCGGCGTCGCGTGCGGGGAGCGGTGGCGGCGGCGGGAAGCGGTGGCGGCAGAGCGTGCGGCGGCGGCGGTGGCGGCGTGCGGCGGCGGCGGGCGGGGAGAGAGGCGGCGGCGCAGGGAGAGAGGCGGCGGGCGGGGAGAGCATATGGGTTGGGGCGGCCGTGTGGGCAGTTAAGTCCCCCGGCCGAACCCCCTGTTTGCCGAGTGCACTGGATCGGGCACTCGGCAAACAGATCTGATACGTGGCCTGTTTGCCGAGTGCCCGATCTAGGACACTCGGCAAACAGATCTGGCCGCTGACGTGGCCGTGTGCGGCCGAAGAGGTGGGCCACGTGGCATGTTTGCCGAGTGTCTGGCCCAGGGCACTCGGCAAACAGGCCTTTGCCGAGTGCCTACACTCGGCAAAGGTGCCACGTCGGCCAATGACGTGGCCCGCGCGGTCGCGGGCCGGCCAGCCCACATGGCCTCTTTGCCGAGTGCCCCAAGGAGAGCACTCGGCAAAGGTGCTCTTTCCCGAGTGTAGCACTCGGCAAACATTTCCCAGACCAATTCTTACATACCAAAATTTTCAAATTCGTTCAAATACACATCAAAATATCTTGTCAAATACATTCAACAATGCACATTTTATGCTTAGATGAAATGTTTTCATTATTTGAAGCATATATATCTAATAATTCCTTCATATATTTCATTATTTCATGCGGAGAAGGGCGTAAAAATAATTTAAAAAATATCAAATGGGTCCGAAAAAATATGATAACTTCAAATGAACCAATCTACGTCGTCTATTGCCTATAGAAAAAGTTATGAACTCAAACTCTAATTCAACTTCACTTCGTTTCGAAATCCGGTTGTCTCCATCTCAACACTCCGAAACTTCTATGGGGATATGCTCCGATTGGACATGGCCGTATATATAAACTTGTCGAAATCGTCTCAACTTTTTGCCACAAGCTCCACATAAGATATAAATAGCCTTTGACAAGTATCACGGGAAAAAAATAAAGTTTGGAGCCCAAAAACATAAGTTTAAATAAAAAAGGCCAGCCTTTGCCGAGTGTTTCTTGTAGAACACTCGGCAAAGGAATGCTTTGCCGAGTGTTACCAGCTGAGCACTCGGCAAATAGGAAGTTTGCCGAGTGCTGAGCTGGCAACACTCGGCAAAGCCACTATTCCATCCGTGCAAAAAACACTTGTATTGAAAATTTTCAAACTTTCTTGTTTGAATTCCAAGTTTTTTCAAAAATATTTTCAAATTTTCGAAATGTTTGCCGAGTGTCTATTTTGTACACTCGGCAAAGCTGTGCCAGTCCAGCCGTCCGCAGCCGCCCGTTGGCGCGCGCCGCACGTGCTGGACACGTGCCACAGCTTTGCCGAGTGTCAGGAAGCTAACACTCGGCAAAGAGGATGCAGCCCAAACGGCCGCCCACGACCGTTGCCGGCTGTGTCACGCGCTGAGCACGTGCCACAGCTTTGCCGAGTGTCAGGAGGCTGACACTCGGCAAAGAGGATGCAGCCCAAACGGCCGACGACGGCCGTTGGCGGCCGTGCACGCGCCGAGCACGTGCGGCGTCTTTGCCGAGTGTCCCTTTCCTGACACTCGGCAAAGCTCATCTTTGCCGAGTGTCGGCGTCCTGACACTCGGCAAAGAGTTTGGTTGCCGAGTGTTCACTCTTTGCCGAGGGCCTCCCTGTGGACACTCGACAAATAGAGTCTTTGCCGAGTGCCCGATATAATACACTCGGCAAAGACGGCGACACTCGGCATACACCCGGTTTCCCGTAGTGCTCACACCTGACACATGCATGCATGTAATCTCATCTCATTCTGTTCTATTTTTATGATAATTCTTCAATGAAACATGGAATCGTGATACAATTTTCACCACTAGTTTGCTGACATTTTTATATACAATTTGAGATCCATTGTAAAAATACTTTTATGAAAAAGGTTAAATTTAAAGATCTATGCATTTCAGTGGTAGTTCTACGAACGATTTTATGCATTTCAAGTGTTATAGCTACCTACCCTCGTAGTCGTAGATTTCTTTGCTGCGAGTCATAGAAACCTTATCTAGAAATTTGAACAGACCCACACCTGACCCATGCATGCATGGCTGCATGGAATCTCATCTCATTCTATTCTATTTTTTGTGATATTTCTTCAATGGAACATCAAATGATGAAACGGTTTTCACCACTAGTTTGATGACATTTTTGTGCACAACTTGAGATCTAATGTGTTTCTATTTTTTAAAAAATTTTAAATTTCAAAATCTACACCTTACAATGGGATTTCAATGACCCATTCAATTGAAACAAATTTGTATATTCTAGTTTCGCAATGAGTAGAAACCTACTCATACATGCATAGAAACTTATGTATGTTTCTTTAGAATTTGAAATTTCAATGCAACTAAATTGCATCACAAGTTTGTATTTCATATCTCTTTTTAGTATACAAATTCATAAAAATAATCATATAAGTACACAAATTTTGCGTACAAATATTACCACGATTCAACAATGTATGTATATGCTACCTCGCATAAGTAGTCATAGAAATCCACACTAAGAATCATAGAATATATTTCGGATACGTGTTTTGAGTTGTTCTCTTTGTCTAAATAGTGTTTCGAGTAGTCAAAGAAACCAATTAACACAATCATAGATAGTGTTTCAGTTGTTCTCTATCTAAATATTGAAATTTCTAACTATGCCTCAACATGGTACATGTACCATAGCCCATAATGGATGTCATAGAAATCAGTGGTAATTGTCATAGGAAGCAGTTGTGATAATCATACAACGTGGTTGAGTTAAAAGACAACAAGATCTCACATCTTTCCAATTACATAAATAGAATATAAACACCATCACGAAATCATAGAAACAAGGCAAGCACCTACCACACAAAATCTCAAACCCTTGTGAAAACTCCAAAGTATCTACTACACATAATAGTGTCAACATTCACAAGCTTTCTATGAAAAAAACTAGAATTTCTATTCTTCTGTTGACACCTCCCAACAGCCATCAGCCTCCGGCAGCCTGTTCATAAGAAAAGAAAAGGAAATAAAAATCAAACAACTTCAGCACAAAATCAGTGGTATGTATGATACATGATTGCAAATAGTTTAGACAACCGTGCACATGCAACATTAAGAACGTGGAAAAGAAACTATTTTGATCCATGCTTGAGATACAAATCCACCATCCTTTATACTAATGCATAGAAAAATGGCATAGGAAATTAACAAGAAACGCATAGAAATATCAACCCAGCTTAAAAAATCTAGAAATATGAACCCAGCTTCATGCATACGTTGTTCAAAAAAAAGGCATAGAAAATATACCGGGAAAGCATGTTTTTTGACACAAAAATGCATAGGAAATACTCCATCCATATCACAATTAGATGACGTTTTGGACAAGGTTTGGGTCAAACCTTGGGAATATAAATCATGAATAACTTTTAAGCCATTGAGTTTAGAAATGTGAAAATCATGTCAATAGATTTGTCTTGAAAATTACTTTCATAAAAGTATACATATATAACTTTCTAATAAATATTTTTTATAGAAAATATGAGTCAAAGTTATGCTTTGGAGACCGTGTTGCTGTCCTAAACGTCATCTAATTGTGATATGGAGGGAGTATACAGGGAAGGCATGGAAACATGAACTCAGCTTACCGCCGCCGGGGCACGAGGCCCAAAGGCGGGCCCACCTCACCGTTGCAGCTCGAGCCGCCTTGTTCTGAGCTGCGCCGGCAGCAACGTGCCAGAGCTGGAGCTCCACAGCGCCGCTACGCCTGGGGCTGCCGCCTATCACCGCTCGGCATCGGATGCCGGTGAATCCGGGACGCCGCCGCACCGCCGGAGCGCCGCAGCTGGGTGAGGAGAGAGGAGAGAGAAAACGCCGATTCAAATGAATTTGAAAATACAATGGATGGGATGAGAGGGATGTGTGTGATTTGCAAATAGGCGGCAACTGTCCCGGCGAAGTATTTCCTTGGTGGAAGGCTTGCTGCAGCAGGTCGGTAGGAACCCTGGACCCGTCACCGTACGGGCTTCCACCCTTGACCTCCCCCATCTCGAACATCCCAGCGCCGAACGTGTACCCTACCGGCACGAAGATCATCCCTTGGTGAACCAGCTGGGTGATCGCGATCAACCCACACGATTATCAATCAATCAAAGATCAAGACCAAACCATCCTACAATCTAATGGAAGCGGTTTAATTAATTCCATGTTAATAAGTAGGGTCCGTTTGGCATGGCTCCAACTCCTTCTAAAATGGCTCCGGCTATGCTCCAGTAGTGGAGCATGGAGCTTGAGGGAGCTATTTTAGAATGGTATTTGGTAAAACGGCTTCTCCTAATTTCCATAAATGGAGAAGAAGTTACTTGAATATATTGCACAGGCGCCGATTCAGAAATTCTTGTTGCCTCCAGAATAACCTTTCATTACTCACCATAAATCATTATCTCCACTTTCATTACTCACCAGAAATCATTATCTCCGCTTCTTGTTTTGCAACAAAGAGATTTCAGTAGATGATACATATAGCACGTGCACACTTATGACAATTCACAAACCAAAGAGGTAAACTGGCCTTGTTGCAATCCAGAGAAAAAACATATATATGTTTATAGTTCAGAGACAAGCTTACTGAGTTACCGGTTATCACACTCATATAGTCCCATCACAGATCACAGGCAGAATAGAAAACACCATACATCACAAATTGCACGGCGAAAATCTCAGAATGCAAGATCAACTGAACCTACATGTAATTGACATGTATAAAGCATTGCCCAGCTACGGCAGTACAACACAGAGTGAACCTGCAGCGCCAGCAGCAAGCAGGATAATTGGCAGTCTGCAACTCCTACCTTCCAGAGGATTCAAGTGCTTGTTTGATTGTCAAGACTCAAGAGACATAATTTAGCATGACCATAACCTGTTAGAAAAGTGGCATCATTTGCAGTTTTAAACATCAGGGACACAACAGCATTCCCAAGTTCAGAAGTCATTTTATACTGGACTATTCCAGAAAGTTGCCGAAGCATTCCCAGGTCTTTCTGTAATGGCTACCACTACACTATGGGTTCTGTTCTCAACCAATGAAGTCATAATCTGTAATGGTCTCTAAGCATGGATCTGTCCAGCAAGGTAAGAGATAATAAACAGATCATTATGCTTCAGTTGTTTTGTGAAAAGAGCAAAACTTATATGCAGATGTCAAAATGATAAATTCACAAATTAGACAGGCACTCAGAAATATTCTATTGCTCTCAAAAGTTCAGAGATTGCGGCAAGTGGGTAGAACAGCAAAAAAGCAGAAGCAAAATTAATAGAAATGAGAAAACTACAAATTAATCAGACACTCAGAAATATTCTATGGTTCTCAAAAGTACAGAGACTGGTGCAAGTGAGTGGAACCCCACAAGAAAAACATGCACTGCAAATTTCTAAGAAAATTCAGACTATGTCCTGCAGGCCTCCATGAACAAGAACATTCAGACTGGAAACACTAGTAGTACATAATCATACAAACACCAGGACATCTTCGACTTTCTTGAATCAAATAGCACTTCAAATTCAGAATGGAGCAGAATATGCAAGCTACTTTACTTGAATGTGTTCTACACCAACAGAAAACAAGGCAAGGACCCTTATCATCAACTGTATGATGTGCTTTCTTAAGACTGAAGCCAGAAGACCAGTATTTGACTCTAAGATATTCCTAGGATTGCTTCTGTTCTGTGTTAGTCGTATTAGAAAACACATAGCAGAAAATGTGAAGTGGTATGGTTCCACAAAGAAGTGTTCTGCTTCTGTTACATATTTCTAAATAACTTTAGTGAAAACAAAAGGCTAACTAACACAAAGAATTTAAGTTTGAAAAGTTACTTGTAAACAGCCAGTAACAAACATATTTGCTATAGCATAATTTCCAAAGAAAAAAATGCTAAATCACCTGCATTCAGAATCACATGCAGTTCAACTAGTGTATCAGAAACATCATTTTATTATTCAGTGCTTACTTTGAATTTGTTGCCCGAGGCCAGACGCAAAAATTACTGACATCATTTGTAATAAACAACAATTAGAAATCAAGCTTCATCAGTTAACTAAAATGTCATTAACAGTCAAGCTTCATCAGTTCTGGAGTTTAATGCTTTAGGAACTCTAAGTATCTAACCCTCACTGCCAATCTGTGGTTGCAAGAGCTAGCGCAGATTGTAGTGTCACTCGGAAATCACTGGTTTGCATTGATTGATTCTTGGGCAGCAGCAGCCAGCAAATATCATCATTCAGCGCAGCACAATTTGGCAATTCAATCAAAAGCTCAAGCATTCATAGCAATGAGGTATAAGTGAACCAATTGATTACCTTGGATCAGTGAGATCAATGGGCTCGGATGCAGGAAGAGAAGTTGTAGCCGGCCGCCTTGTCGACGAGAAGAGGTGGCACCACGAACTGGCATCTGCTCGTCACCCCGTGCTTCAGAATTGGCATCTGGCATCCCCGGAGTCCACAAGCGATTCCGGTCTAGCGGAAGACGTCGCTTGACGCAGCCACCGACCGGTCCTTGCACGCCGACGAAGCCCGGCCACGCACCCACCCCCACGGCGGGAGGCGTTGCTGCGGCGGCGAAGAGCGACGACAGGGGACTGCCAGCTCAAAACTAGCTGAATGTAATTTCTATTGATTTATAAGATTGTTTTTATTAATTCTAGCATTTTATATTGATTTTCTAGTAATTTGTACGATTTTCAATTAATTTATAAGATTTTCTAGTAATTTATAAGATTTACTAGCATTTTATATTGATTTTCTATTAATTTATAAGATTTTCTATTAATTTATAAGATTTTCTAGTAATTTATAAGATTTACTAGCATTTTATATTGATTTTCTATTAATTTATAAGATTTTCTATTAATTTATAAGATTTTCTATCATTTTATATTGATTTTCAAGTAATTTATAAGATTTTCTATTAATTTATAAGATTTTCTAGCATTTTATATTGATTTTCTAGTAATTTATAAGATTTTCTAGTAATTTATAAGATTTTCTAGCATTTTATAGTAATTTTCGTTTGGCGCTGGTTACGGCCTTTAGCACCGGGTGTAGAAGACCCGGTGCTAAAGGGGGGGCCTTTAGCACCGGGTCGTGGCTGCACCCGGTGCTAAAGGCCTTCGTCTGGCGCACAGTTACCCCCTTTAGCACCGGGTGTAGAAGACCCGGTGCTAAAAGGCCTTTCGCACCGGGTGGTGGCAAGACCCGGTGCTAAAGGGGGGGGGGCTTTTAGCACCGGGTGCTGTACAGACCCGGTGCTAAAGGCCCTTTAGCACCGGGTCGTGGCTGCACCCGTTGCTAAATGCCCCGGACCTATATAGGCCGGGGACTTCTCTCCCCTCCCTCACTTCGCCCTCATCTCACAGATCGACGCCTCGTCTCCTCAGCCGTCGCCGCTCGTCGTCCCCGCCGCCCGGCCGTGGTCACCCGTGGTCCCCGCCGCCGTCGTCGTCCCCGCGCCCACGCCGCCGCCACCCGTGGTCCCCGGCCGCGCCCACACCGCCGCCGCCCGTCGTCCCCGCCGCCGTCGTCGTCCCCACACCCGTCGTCCCCGCGCCGGCGCCCCTCGTCCCCGCGCCGCCTGTCGTCCCCGCGCCGGTGCCGCTCCTCGTCCCTTCACCGCCGCCGTGCTATCTAGCTTTGTGGAATTTCACCATAGATAGCATTGCTTGCATATAATAATTGATAATTGGGCGTGGTAATTTAAGAAAAAGAAGTAGAGGTAAAGTGGTTTAAAAAAAAGATTGCAAGAGATAAAATATATTGGAATGAATAAAGTTTAGTTGCGCGTGCATGTTATATGTTTGAAAAGTATATTGGAAAATGCTCCATTTAAATGTATTGGAGATATTTACATTGAAATGTATATTGGAAATGTTATATGTTTGAAATGTATATTGGAAAATGCTTCATTTAAATGTATTTGGAAATTCTATGTATATTAGAAATATATGTGTTTCATTTAAATGTATATATTTCTTATCAATTATTTTTAATTCTATGTATATTAGAAATATATGTGCTTCATTTAAATGTATATTGGAAATGTTATATGTTTGAAATGTATATTGGAAAATGCTTCATTTAAATGTATTGGAGATATTTACATTGAAATGTATGTTGGAAATGTTATATGTTTGAAATGTATATTGGAAAATGCTTCATTTAAATGTATATTGGAAATTCTATGTATATTAGAAATATATGTGCTTCATTTAAATTTATATATTTCTTATCAATTATTTTTAATTCTATGTATATTAGAAATATATGTGCTTCATTTAAATGTATATTGGAAATGTTATATGTTTGAAATGTATATTGGAAAATGCTTCATTTAAATGTATATTGGAAATTCTATGTATATTAGAAATATATGTGCTTCATTTAAATGTATATTGGAAATGTTATATGTTTGAAATGTATATTGGAAAATGCTCCATTTAAATGTATATTGGAAATGTTATATGTTTCTATAATGTATGCTATCGAAAATGTTTATTATCAGAAATTCTATGGCGTACCCCAACCCACCGCGCACCCGAACCCCTTAGCGAATCTGTTTTTCGCGCACCGACCCCCTTACCGAACCCCTTGACGAATCCGTTTTTCGCGCACCGACCCCCTTAGCGAAAATGTTAGAAATATTGGGAATATGTATGCTTTGTATATATTTCTTATCAGTTATTTTTAATTCTATAGATGGCGGACAACAACAACCCCGTCCCACCCATGCAAGAGGACAACAACACCCCTGTCCCACCAATGCAAAAGGACAACGACACGTTCTTTGCGAATCAACTTTTCAAAATTGTAACCCAACCAATGTCCATGGATGATGTGTTGGGGATCATTGGAAGGGACGACAATGTCCAGGGCAACAATGTTGCAAGGGCTGAAACTATTGAAGGGGCCGGTAACGAGCCCTCGTCTAGTCAGGTGTGTATCTAGCTAACATAAATTTGTACTGTACATGTCAATTATGTATACCATCTCTATATCATCTCGTATATATGTAATTTGTGTAGGCCGCCTCTGCTAAGAAATCAAAACGATCGACCACGAAGAAGCTGAAGGATGTCAAGTTACACATCACCCGAGTGGAGGATGACGGGGAGCCAGTTGAGCCCCCAAAAGTGGCCAAGAAATTTGTATCTCAGTGTGGGGTAATTGTACGGGACAATGTGCCCATTAGTATCAGAAAATGGAAGTCCACGGACCCCACTGAGGAGTACGTGCTCCCCGATACAGAGAAGGAGATGCTATGGAGGGAATTAAAGGCAATATTCGACTGGCCTAGCACTCATGAAGCAGAACTGAGGGATTGGACAATGAAGAAGATGGCAGTTCTGTTTCAGGATTTTAAGAAGAAGTACTCGCATTTTCTCAAAACCGGAGACGCCCCGGATCCTGCGAAGTATAAGAAGATCACTAATGACGAGTGGGAAGCATTCCTTGAGTACAAAACCTCCGAAGAGGGTGCAACGGCTAGCGCTAGAAATGCTGGAAATGCCGCAAATAAGAAGTACTCTCATAAGATGGGTTCGGGAGGTTACAAGGCAAGCATCGCTAAATGGGAGAAGATGGAAGAAGATCTATATGCTAGAGGCATCACTCCAGCGACACACGACTGGCCCACAAGGACCAAGCATTGGTACTATGGTCATGTCGGCACCCTAAGCCCAATCGACGGCTCCTTAGTTTTTCCCGAGGACTTGCGAGAACTAGCTCAGCGTCTCCTCGATATCCTCAGGGCATTTAATAGGGAGAATTTGTTGCTGATAGAGACCGAGATGAGCTAACCTATGCCTTAGGGAACAAGGAGCATCCTGGACGGACGCGCGGCGTAGGCACAAGCATCTCATGGAAGAAAGGTTTCCAAGAGCACGCCGCCACCTATAGGAGCCGTTCGAGGAAGAAGGCCGAATATGAGCAGAGGGTGAGGGACCTAGAGCAAACGGTTGCCGCCCAGGGCTCAAAGCTCCAAGAAATGGAGTCAGAGATGGAGCGACGGATGAAGGTAGCATGGCTGCAGATACAACAAGCCACATGCGGGACCGGTTCCACAGAGCCCGCACCTCTCCAACAAGCCGCAGGCGGGACCGGTTCCACAGAGCATGCACCTCTCCAAGATGCGACCCTTATTAGCCCTCCACAACAATATCAAAGCAGTCACGCTTCCACACAGGCCGCCGAAGCGGTCCGTTACACCGTGGATGAAATAACTCAACGGACCGCGTGCGAGCTTGTCGTTAGGCAGAAGAACTTAGCTGTGGTGGTACGTATGCGACCTTAGTTCGTACTGCATACATTTCACCGTAAATACCATTCATTTACTAACTTTCTTTGTGACTACTAACTTATCAGGTCGCATACGGTATGACCAAACGTGTGGAAGAAGGGCAAAAATGGCACTGCAATGACATTCCACATGGATACGTACCTGTTGAGGTGGAGCAAGTCGTCACCAACTGGGAAGACTTGGAACTTGACATCCCGGGAGGTGACGGAGAAACAAAACTCGGTCAGTGTTCTCACTGCATCATTTTATGGAGCAAGGCAGACGTCGTCATACCCGGTACACCTGCGGCTACCAACAAGCCTCCGTCACCTCCAAGAGATCCACAGGATCATGACGATTCTCCGGGAGCTCCTGATGCAAGCCCGTCTCCTCCGCCAAAGAGGTCTCCGTCTCCTCCGCCAAAGAGGGGACGCCGCACTAAAGCCTCTGCCCCCACTCCACCAGCAAAGAAGGCGCGGAAAACCAGAGAGAAGCCCGCACCAGAGAAAAGAGCGGGCGAGAAGACTCTAGAGGAGCTCGAAGCCTCGGTAAAAGCAGACACAAAGAGGCAAATGGCCGAGTGGAGGAAAAAACCTGAGCCGGAGCCGAAGCTTGATCCCGCCGTCGTCAAGTCATTCCTCGGTAATTTGAGCAAGGGTCAACAGAAGGAAGTAATAGTAACAGACTATGACCGCTCATTACTGAAATCTCGCCGGAACCGGAAGGCTACAAATAAGGAGGCGGGCCCATCCAAAAAGGTTCCTCAGCTCGGCCAGCAACCTCAGCGGCCCTTGGGTCCATTGCCATATCTGGACGAGCCTAACGTGCAATGAGTAATGGCCGAGACTGGACTAACCAGAGCGCAAGTCCTGGGGGAAGAAGATGTGCCTGTAAACACAACGCTGAAGTGGCCGTTTAAGCTTGGCGAGCCTATGGTCCCTCCTGAAATGGAGAGAAAGCTACAGACGAAGATGCGCCGATTCCATGAGTGGTACTTGGAAGAATCAATAAGGAATAAACGGCGCATGATCAAAGTAGGCGTCGAGGACCAGGATTTCAACAATGGTGACGAGGATTGGGTGTGGCTGAGGTTTAAGGATATATATGAGCTATACCACCGCGACGCCATGGACGTGGATTTGATCACCTGTTGGACACTGCAAGTACTTTGTTGTTGCTTATAATTCACAGTTTGAAAACAATAATTCCAATCTATGCTGACGCGGGCTTTATTTATTGCTTAACATATGCAGCATGGAGATTCAAAAATGTCGGAGATCCGGGATATATGACGTTGGTTTCATGGATCCTCGAAGGATAAGTGAAGAAATGATATTGATGAATCCTGAGGAAACATATTTAAACCTATACAAGTATATTAAGAAACAAAATTACTGCGACTCCATACTAATCCCGTACAACATCGAGTGAGTACATACACAGGCTTCTTCTTATACTGTCTGTGTACTAATTCATTTCTGATTATAATGTATACATGTGCACAGATTCCACTGGTTCCTAATAATATTGTGTCCTGACCGGGGTGTCGTGAACGTCTTTGATTCGTTGCACACTCCAAAAGAAAAACTACAGAACATCATGGACATGATGAAAAGGTGATGTATATTTTCCCCTACTTAATTCACCCCTTACACTCGCAATGACTTAACTTAATTTTTTTGTTCGCAGGGCCTGGATTCAATTTCGTTAAGAACACCCGGGAATTCAACATGAAACACTAAAATGGAACATTGGCTTTCCGGTAAGCAATTAATTTGTACATATAGGCCTCGGCTAATATATTATATGAATTTTACTTAATTTCTTTTGGTCGACAGTGTGCCAAACAGGGGCCGGGAAATAATTTATGTGCATACTATGTTTGCGATTTCATGTGGAATTGGGGACATAAAAAGCTTACACAACATGATATTATGGTACGTAATAATAAACACATTTCCATTATTATTAAGTGTACAATTATTGTCTCCAACTCGGCGGATTAAATATCTTTCAATTATTTGTAAATTATAGATGTTCAGGCTGAAGGAAAAGTCCCTGGAGCTAGAAAGAATTGACGCAATTGCAGAACAGCTCGTCGGATGGATCTGGGACGAGGTCGTCAATCCCCGAGGAGAATTCTACTCGCCAGTACTGGAGGACGTGCCGGACAGTCCAAGCTAGTCGTCAATCTTAATTAAGTAGAAAATACAGTTTAAATATATATAACTCGAGTTGACATGCATGAATATCTACTTTTGTAATATATATGTCTTCTATTTTGATGAAATGTCAGCTAATATGAATGTAGAGTCGGCCAAATACGCATTAGAATACACGTATTAGAATATATACGTATATAAACGTGCATGCATGCCTACTGAAAGAAGCAAAAAAAAAGAAATCTGGGGCCTTTAGCACCGGTTGCAGGCAGCAACCGGTGCTAAAGGCAGGCCTTTTAGCACCGGGTGCAGCCACGACCCGGTGCTAGGGCAGGGCCTTTAGCACCGGGTCGTGGCTGCACCCGGTGCTAAAGGGCCCCTTTAGCACCGGTTATTCAACCCGGTGCTAAAGGGGTACCCCTTTAGCATCGGATTAGTTGCACCGGGTGGGAAACCCGGTGCTAAAGGGCTTTCCCACCCGGTGCAGATGTCGATCGTTCTGGTAGTGCGACATCCGACCTACCAAACATGGCCGTCGGATGCCATGTGACCTTCACTGCTATGTAGGGTGCTGCCTGCTGCTTGCCTTTGCCAGTGCGGCATCGTTGTTTCCATCACTGCGTGAGGCATCTAGTGTGCCCTTGGCCTCTCTTGGCTCCCAGCCTCACCATCCCCTGTTGCCCCTGTTGCCGCTTTTGATTTTCTGTTTGCACAATTAGTTATTTAATGAGTTGTTTATTTATCACATGTTAGATCTTCCGTTTATTTGATCTACTAAAGGGACCATAATCACGGTTCATTGGTGGGTACTAAAAAAACACAGAGCTATCATTAGTGGGGCCGTCAGCTAGCCACTTGGTAGGGTTTGGAGCGGATGTGGGGAGAGGGAGGAGCTGCGGGGTCAGGACCCGGCGCCTCCACCGAGTTGCCCCCTCGTTACCGATCCGGCCACCACTAGCGTGGATTCCACGGTGGGGTGCTCCCCATGACCGCTGGTCATCTAAGCCTGTTGGTCAGGAGTTCGTCAGATATAGGTCGCTTTCTTGGTCACTTGTGCCATGTTGTTTCATTGTCATCTATGTGACCGTCCCGTGGTCATCGCTCTGTTGCTGCCTTGTTAAGTGTGTGTATGGTGTTGGGGCCAGGTGTAACAAGTGAAAGCTCTGCTTGGCTTTGGAGCCAGTGCTGGCAGCGGCTACGTCCATGGGCAAAGATTACCTTGCTGAAGACCACTACAAGAATAACTCACATCCGCACCCCTCATATGCCTCGGTGCACTAAAGATCCGGTGCTAATGCGACGTTAGCACCGGGTGCGAAATTAGGGTGCCCCCGGAAACACTTTAGCACCGGTTGCTAACATCAACCGGTGCTAAAGGGTGACATTTAGCACCGGTTGGTGTTAGCAACCGGTGCTAAAGGCCCTCACACTTTAGCACCGGGTCGTAACACCACCCGGTGCTAAAGGGTAGGGCTACCCTTTAGCACCGGGTCGTAACACGACCCGGTGCTAAAGACCCTTTCGCACCGGGTCGTGTTACGACCCGGTGCTAAAGGGGGGTGTCATATGCTACTACAAAAGGAAAGCATCTTTTATCTCATCACATGTGTAGCGTAGGTGAGATGGTTAGGTGGGTGTACGCGTGCGAGCCAAGAGGTCTTGAGTTCGAATCCTGTAACACGCAAATATGCAAATGTTTTTTGCTAGTGCCCCCACCTTTAGCACCGGTTATTTTACCCGGTGCTAAAGGGTGCCACCTTTAGCACCGGAAGATTGGCACCGGGTGGGAAACCCGGTGCTAAAGGGGGTTTCCCACCCGGTGCCAATGCGCATGATTCTGGTAGTGGACGTTGCCATTGACGACCCCCCCTGAGTTCATGCATGCATTCGCCGAGTGAAAACTCAATCCTTCAAAGGATGGGCGAAAACTCAATCCCACGAGGCGGCGGCGTATGGCTGGTTTTCCTCCTTACCTCCATGATTTGTTTCTTCGGCTGTCTTAGCGGTTAGTACGTCGTGGCCCCGGTTGTCTTTGCAGGGCTGTCGGGTTAGTGTTGTAGTGTGGTCAGCGATGAGGTATAGGGTTTCTTTCATGTTGTTATTTTTTGGGTCACGTTCCACTGTTTTCGTGGTTGACGTTGTTTTTACATCTCAAGGGTTCTCTTAAGGCTGTGTCGGTGTAACTCTCTTCTTCTTAATAAAATACATGCTACGTGCGTTCTAAAATAAATCACAGAGCCAAACCTATGATCGCTATTGTATGTAGCAGTCATCTAAATTTGTTGAATGTTGGATTGAGATTAGGACAATATTGGTCCGGCCTGTTGGTGATTGCGGGCACAAATATGATACCTGGTCCCGGCACTAATCAGTACTACCCCACCGACGTGACAGAAGTAGGAGGCAAGAACCCCACCACACAAAATAAAAGGCGTCGTGATGATTTTATCCACGCGTCGAACAGTGCATGCAAATTGCAACAGTAGTCTAATACACGTACTTCCTGTGTCCCACACTGTCAGTGTATCCGGCCGGTGCGGCAGGCTACCTCGATCGCTCCTCCCTCCGCCGGACAGCGTGTGAACACGCCGGCCGCGCCGCCAGGTCTTGCCACGCGTGTCGTTCAGTGGGGCCCATCTTTCCATTAGAGCTTGTATATACTTGCCTCTTTTCCTTGGCACGGCTAGCTGCGCCGAATGCTTCTCTTGGCGTGTTGACCAAGAGGCGGGCTGCGCTGCGCGGCGAGAATTGCTTGTCGCTTCCCGTGCCCTCCTCCCGTTAAAGACGCGGCCGCGGCACCGGTCGGTCTGCAGGTGCTTGGTTCGAGATCGAGAGCTCTCTCTCCCAACAAGGGAGAGATCGAGATCGAGATGGCCCGCATCCGCCGCCGCCTGAAGCACGCACGGGAGGTTGCGCCGCCAGCTCGTCGGCAGTGAGTAGCCTCTCTCTCTCTATCTCCTTTATATATGTCTTCTCGATGCCGATCTGTACGTGTGATCATATTATTTCTCCATCGGATCTTTTGGTTGTTTAAGGAACCCGGCGCTTCCACCGCCTGGTTTCAACGACGCGATCCGCTTCGTGGTGTCCGTGAAGCAGGAGTTCGTCAGCGACCCCGAGAACTACCAGACGTTCCTCGCCGTCCTGCGCGAGGCCAGGAGGTCAGTCGGCGACGATGATTTTTACGACCTTTAAAGACTTAGACAAAGTTGTCCCTTCGTTTTACGTGAACTCTGTGATCTAATAATCTGCAGTACATGTGATTGAATGAATGATTCATCATAGTATGCATCGCCCCATGTTTCTCATTGAATTATATAGGTGCCGCGTGCCAAGAGATTAGGTATATGTATATCCATATTCCCCTCTCTAGGTGTTTTGGAATACGCGGGAAATAGATCGGGCTCAATTTCAAATAGGGGGAGAATATTATTAGGACACGTGTTTTCAAAATGCGCGGGAAATTGCTTTGGGTCGATTGGAAATCGTAGGAAGAATATTATTAGGAAACGTAGCGGTCGCCAGCCGAGCCAAATAAATAGAAGCACGCACTGTGGCAACATACCATTTATTTTTAATGAAAAAGATGTCTTTATTCCCATAGGCATGCACTCTAACAATAATAACGGAAAACCATGAAAAAGAAGTATTGAGGAACTGATCTGTAATTATCTTAAATTCGTCAGAATGTCTAGATATATCTTAAACATATAAGGAATAAAAAACATATATCCCTAGAGAATAGTATGCATTGAGAATTAACATTCACCAAAGAAATGAAAACCATCATATAAAACTATGGGTCTCCATTGTATCTTTGATATCCTGGTTCAGTACATTTAAGTCTCCAACACTTGGCCCCCCAAACCAACAATGTGCAATGTGTTCCGGCCTCTCACACAGTTGGACCCATGTGTAAAAGCTAATAGCTAGAAAAAGTTAGAAGAGGTGGAGAACCATAAAAACCACGAGTTTGGTGGCGTTTCTGTCTGAAACCGTTTTTAGTTTTTGGCACCCACCCGCTGGTCTACAAGCAGCGGGACCCGCCCAACACAAAAAGGAAAAAGCATCGTCCCGGCCCGTGCGTTTCCCATGCCCCGTGCACGACCCTGCGATATCGCTAGGCCAAAAAGACAGCATGCCTGCCTAGTACTCCGTACCACGTTGATTGCTTGATCTATCCTAGCAGATCGATTTCCAATTTTAGGATTATGTTGTGCTATAGTGTAGTACGGTAGGTCAAGGACGTGAGACAAGGTGGCGTGGCACAACACACCTGGTAGCACGAGCACGCCGTGATGCTCGATGACGATGCCCGTCGAGGCATTCGAGCGCGTGCGTGCGCGCCAATGCTAGAGCGCGCGGATACGGACTGTCTACTGAAGTCAGCTCTGACGATGATGATGGTTGTTGCTTCAATTCAGCCATCTTCTTCTATAGAATTCACACTATCAGAGATCGGGCTTCCCGACCGGTGCTAACCTTCGTAAAAAATATTTACGTTGCTGCAGGGATTCACACTAAGGACATCTTGGCTCACGCGTACCCACCAAACCATATCACCTACGCAGCACATATGATAGGGTAGAAGATGCGCTCCTTTTGAAGTAGCATGCTACACCCCCTTTAGCACCGGGTCGTATTTACCAAGCGGTGCTAAAAGGTGTTACGACCCGGTGCTAAAGGGGAAGCACCTTTTATCACCGGTTCCCGGGGCACCTCAATTTTACACCCGATGCTAATGTTGCATTAGCATCAGATCTTGAGTGCACCGAGGCATACGAGAGGGACGGATGTGAGGATCGCTGGTAGTGTCACCTTGTTCTTGACATGGATTTGGACACGTAGGTGAAGCTGGAATAATGTTTCTAGCTTACGAGTACTACTTCGATTGCATCGGACGGGGACGATCAAATGTACCTGTTGACGACCAAAATTGGCACGGCGGTGCAAACCGGTCTGACCGGTATGCACAAACCGGTCTGACCGGTTTAGTAAACATTGTCAAAATGCAAATTGGACTTCACCATTGCGTAGCTCTCGTCGAGACGATCAAGATGCATATGTGGGACGCCTATTTTGGACTCCGGATGAGAGAGTTATGACTTCGGGAAGATTCTGCACCTGGGAAAACCGGTCAGACCGGTCAGACCGGTTTGGACCTGTAATTTGAGTAGCATTAGGACTCTATTTTGTCCCATATTGTAACCGACTCAAACGGGGTAAGTCCAATCGAACAAATACATCTATCTTTTATCTTTTTACTTTTTCTCTTTTCCGTACTTTTCCAATCTATTATCATGTTGTTCTTCCTTCGTCTCTGTGTCGATTGAAGGCGTTCTAGGTGGCCTGCCGATCCTAGAACAACCCAAGGTGCGCCTGTCCTGACGGGGTCCCTCCCGGACGGGCGTTCGTTGGTCTTTCGCTGGGCACGGCCGGCGAAACCGGTCTGACCGGTTATCAAAACCGGTCTGACCGCTTTGCGCAGAAGGGCAGCAAGGAGCTACTCCGCGTGCTTGTTGTTGGCGCGACTTCGTGCCAACAAATTGGCGACTCCGCTGGGGAAGAAATCTCTGGTTATCATGGTTGATTTATCAAGTGATTTGATGTCGCGTAAAGAGCTGATTGAAGAATATTATCAAGAATATGACAGAACAATTGAAAGGATATTCTTGTCTTGCTTCATTAAGACAGAACAAGGTGTCATCAAGATTAAAGAGTTTCAGCCACCATCGAACATCGCCGTATTAAAGGAGATACAATCTTCCGGTACTATATCTACCCGTCTATCTGCTTATGTTAAATTTTTATTTCTAAAGAGGATAAGGTAGATTCAATTCCTGTTGTTCAAAAGTCGGTTGTTGAAAAGCCGACTAATGATATTATTGATTCTTGCAAATTGCCAAATTGTGATGTTGTTGGTCAAGAAACAAATCGGCCGTCTCTAGCCGAAATTGTTGATCCAAAATCCCCTAGCCAGAGCATAGAGGCTACATCTAGCATCTCGGCGCTCGGGGGGCAACAGAACAAAGGCAAAGGTGATGGTTGCAACACAACCAGTCTGGCCGGTGCCCAGACCGGTCTGACCGGTTCTAAAACCGGTATGACCGCTTCACCTAGGGCTTCAAAAAATAAATCGAAACCAAAGATGGTTAAGCCAAAGAAGCCCGAGATTGGTGTTTGGAAAACCATTGAATCCAAAGGCCATCATAAGCATCAAAGAGAAAAGCCGAAGTGTAACAAGAAACTTCCGGTTAAGTCTCAAAGACAAAATAATGTCAATGATGCTAGTCGGTCTAAAAATTCCAAACAATCAAAATCTCCTCATAGAGAGAAGTTCCATAATCGGGATCGACAATATAATAATTCTCACAAATCAATGCCGCTTCCACCGTATGGATCACCTACACCGAAGCCATGGGAGTTTTGTTTTAATGTGCCTTATTTTTATTCTCCTTGGTATTATAATTCATATATGTCGTCTCCTCCTAGATATTTGTGTTCAGATTATATTACCTATAGAGAGCCGGTAATTAATGAGCCATCACCTATGCATAATGACCGTTTTGATCAAAAGAATCGGTCCACACAGAAAAATAAGCGTAAGGTGATTAAACAAGTCTATCGTGTCAAGAAAGATGAGAGGTTAAATAAAAATTCAGAATTGACACTAGACATAGAAAAGCCGATAATTGAAAATTTATCGGCTAGTTCTGTTGATCAAATTGTCCCCAGTAATAAGCATATCACAAATATTATAGCTGAGCAACAATCATGTTCGGCTGGGGGGCAATATGATCTCAGTATGACTGGTTCTGAAGGAACCGGTCTAACCGGTTCTAAAAACCGGTCTGACCGGTTTGACAAAAAAATTGATAAATCTGCAAGTATCACTTCAAAGAGCAAGGTGATGAAGAAGAAGCCAAGCTTTGCTAAATTGTTACATAAATATCAGAAGATAGTCGAGCAAAAGCAAAATAATCGGTTAGAAGATCAAAGTTGGAATTTTTCATCACCAAAAGTAAAGAAGCATCGACGGTCATCACATTGGTCTTCATCGTTTTTTCCATCGATGCATGTGCCATGGAATACATATTCAGGTATAAACAATTATGATTCATGGTTTTGGTACGATCCTTGGTTTTCTTTTTACAACTATCAATATTATTCTTATGATACACCAAGAAGTTACAATTGGATGCCATGGCCAAATCAAAGCTTCAGTCGTTAGATATGACGTTCATAAGCCGAAATAGAATCATAAAAATTGCAACATGCATAAATTTGATATTTCGGCTACAATAGCGTCCATAAAGATTTAGAGACCATTATATGGACGATGTACTGTTAATCATCGTCTTTAGTCAATTTTGATCATTATAGATGTTTTCTGGCACGCAAGCTTTGCCAAAAAACATGGGGGCATATGTTGACAACCAAAATTGGCACGACGTCTGACCGGTATGCACAAACTGGTCAGACCGGTTTAGTAAACATTGTCAAAATGCAAATTGGACTTCACCATTGTGTAGCTCTCGTCGAGACGATCAATATGCATATATGGAACGCCTATTTTGGACTCCGGATGAGAGAGTTATGACTTCGGGAAGATTCTGCACCTGGAAAAACCGGTCAGACCGGTTTGGACCTGTAATTTGAGTAGGATTAGGACTCTATTTTGTCCCATATTGTAACCGACTCAAACGGGGTAAGTCCATCCCACCCTATAAATATAAAGGGCCAAGGCCGAGTGAGAATAATCCAATCCAACAAATACATCTATCTTTTATCTTTTTACTTTTTCTCTTTTCCCTACTTTTTCAATCTATTATCATGTTGTTCTTCCTTCGTCTCTATGTCGATTGAAGGCGTTCTAGGTGGCCTGCCGATCCTAGAACAACCCAAGGTGCGCCTGTACGTCCTGACGGGGTCCCTCCCGGACGGGCGTTCGTTGGTCTTTCGCCGGGCACGGCCGGCGAAACCGGTCTGACCGGTTATCAAAACCGGTCTGACCGCTTTGCGCGGAAGGGCAGCAAGGAGCTACTCCGCGTGCTTGTTGTTGGCGCGATTTCGTGCCAACAGTACCTTGGCATGCATGATCTATATATGCTTGTTCTTGTTGGTTTAGTCATGAAATATATATGAAGTTGAACTATAGTCCTCTCGCTGGAAATATGAAGGCGAAATGTGAAACGCTGTAGTTGCTTCATATATGTTCATTTATTTGTTTCTATATACTTTTCCCTCGCCTCTTTGGAGCAGCGTGTCAACGCTATGACATGGTGTTTTCTAGGCAATAATTTTTTTCCAGTCTGCTGAACCTGCTGAAGTTATTAATTTTCATCTCACTACGATCAAAAGATATGATGCGAGTGTGAGCGTATTTTCCCTTGGTAAACCTTGTCTCGTCAGTAGCATTTTGACTAGGTTATGACCCAGACTACGTAATTGACTTTAGAATATGCATCATGATTGTTAACCCAAAGCTAGACCCTGACAACAAGGTTGTTGAATATCACTATGTCAAAAAATAGATACCAGAGACGGGTCTAGATAGACTTTAGTGACGTAAAATGTTCGCGTCTCCCATTCCGCGTCTCTAATTAGGACAATATTAGTGACGGGTAAATCCCCCTCCAATATCTCATGTTAGAGACGAGTTTTGTCTATCCATGTCTCCAATATTCCATATCAGAGACGTATTTTTGTCTATCCGCATCTCCAATATCTCATATCAGAGAAGGTTTTTTTTATAGGGTAAATTTGCTACAGGACACGCGAAATGACGCTCATTTGCTGAGACACACCGTTGACCGCCTAATAGGCTGAGACACACTGCAGTTTTGTGTCAATTTGCTGGAACACACCGCTTCGATTAAAATAATATTTCTTGGCTGGGAAGGAGAGAGAACGGCTAGGAAATGTCATTTTTGCCCTTGGTCCCACCTGTCATTTCTTTCTTCCCCATCTACTTCACGCGAAGACGGGAGCCTGCTGCTCGCCGGAGTAGTCCGGGAGAGACGCCTGGGGCTCGCCGGTGTACTCCTCGTGGCTCCGGATGTCCCGCTCGGACAGGTGGGACCAAGGGCAAATATGACATTTCCTAGCCGTTCTCTCTCCTTCCCAGCCAAGAAATATTATTTTAATCAAAGCGGTGTGTTCCAGCAAATTGACACAAAACTGCAGTGTGTCTCAGCCTATTAGGCGGTCAACGGTGTGTCTCAGCAAATGAGCGCCATTT
The DNA here is from genome assembly GCA_033239725.1 of Echinochloa phyllopogon. NCBI lineage: Eukaryota > Viridiplantae > Streptophyta > Magnoliopsida > Poales > Poaceae > Echinochloa > Echinochloa phyllopogon. The sequence continues at coordinate 10,400,397 of BTCW01000015.1, read as the reverse complement.
CGCATGTCCTGTAGCAAATTTTCCATTTTTTATATCAGCGTCTTCAATATCTTATATTAGAGACGGGTTTTGTGTATCTGCGTCTCTAATATCTGATATCAGAGACGGTTTTTATGTATCAGCGTCTCTAATATCCTATATCAAAGACAGATTTTTGTCTATCCGCGTCGCAAATATCATATATCAGATACGGATTTTTGTGTATCCCCGTCTTCACTATCTCATATCAGAGACGGATTTTTGTCTATCCGCGTCTCCAATATCTCGTATCAAAGACGCTATCTAGTATCAATGTCACTGGACACAATTACTGGTGACATGTTAGTTTAATCCACATCTCTGGTGCACGATATTGAAGACGGGTCTTATATAATCCGCGACTCTAGTACTCGCATCTCCGCGAGTCTATACAGGAGACATGATTTATGTAAACCATGTCTCTGATGTATATTTGCAGAGAGGTGATTACATCACCATCTATCATATAATAGGCACATAACTTTGTAACCACGTCTCATACAGCAATATATATTCATCCATGCATCCATATGCAACACAACCAACATTCTACAACATGAAATTCAGCTATTCCATTACATCTTGCAACTACATAAACCAACTTCAATCGATTTCAAGTGGTTGGATTGGGGCAATGGAACTCCCCTTTCTTGTCGATGACTTGGGCTAGAAGGAAGGCGGCGATCTCTTCTCGAATGTTGTCCAACCCGCTTTCGCCAAGGGGGCATGTAGGTATTTCAAAGTCCTGGTAAAAGAAACAATCTCAGCTGTTTACACAAGTTGCAACGGTTAAAATTATAACGGACTCTAGAAATAGTGCATAAACATAAGTATTTCCCTTCCCTGAAACACTACAGCATCTACAATTTCCCCCAACAGTTTTATAAATTAGTCTCAGCAGCATATACAGCTCACACAAGTCAATCACATATGCTCTTACATGTTACAAAGGTCAGTTCATTCTGTTGTAAAACAGGATAATTTTTTGATACTAGGATCAATTCTGAGCTAAACATAAGTTCTAAACATAAAACTACTGCTATCTTTGTCAACTGGATGCCATTGGTCAGAAAGTGTGCTCTGTCTAGCATGAAACTCCTAATATCTCTGCATGGTGACCACGCTCAAATCAGTCAAGAGAAGGAAACGATAGAAATCAGGACTCTTTGTTGGAATATGTAGTTCATGCCAAGGAGCTTTACATAGCAAAAGACGTACCATGAGCAGAGCTGAATGACCACACACACTTGGATGTCAGTATGTTTGATTACCCAATTTTGTTCCAAATATGATTTCTATACTCAGCTGTCCAACAAAACTAGGAAGAAACATGTAAATGAAAAGAGAGCCCAAAACAAAACATCTGAAATCTTTATTGGCCAGACAATGGATTTTTTTGGCTAAAACAGAAATGGACCTTTTAAAATTACAAGCTGTGCAAGAGATATCAACAGTTCAATATTCAGTTATTCATCTCCTTAGTTCTTCTAGTTAACTGCATGACCGTACGTCTCACATCTACCTAGTCTAGTAACTCTAGAAAACACCACACGACACAATATCCATGAAGTTGTAGAATGACAACACGAGATAAAATAAAATAGTAGTTCATGGAGATTGCATACATCAATTCTATGGTCAATTTCTCAAGAAAATACGAACAGAATCTATCAATATTGTGATAGATCATTTTCGAATTATACAAGCACATGTCATTAAAAACTGAAACCTTTTTAATGTCAGATATGAACAATATTTACACGCACGGCAAAAAAGTTGTTTGCCGTGCGCCCGATAAAATAGGCACGGCAAAGTTTTAGACGCACGGTAAAGTGCTCTTTTCGGGTAGTGTAACATTGGTTGCGGGATTTTAACTGAAGACATTACAGCTGCTAGCTATTTGGGGTTATATCTGTTTAATACGATGTGGGTGTCCCACATGCATCTCTGAATCTATGATATTATGATAAGATTTCACATAAGTCATGGTAGTCATTATTAGGTGTTTGGTTAGAGAAATGAGCCCAGTTTCTGATTAAAAATGAGAGATAATAACTATGTAGCACGTTACGCACTTTGAGTCGCTTATTTACAAATGACGACTGCACAGTCAAGAACCAGCACAGAGATCATCCATGGTGGTTCGTGCTTGGATCAGGGGCTAAGCCAGCGTTGTGGTTCGCCGACCTCAGAAGCATTTTTGACTAGTGTACATTGTGAACAGTGCTTAACATTAAATTTTATGAAAACCATCCGTAAATGAAGATCAGGCTGGTTGATGCACCATTGCCGGATTATTTTATTGATGATAAAGGAGGAGAGAAAAAGAGCCTGTACTTGCATCTGCATGTTCTGATCCGCGTGCAAATGATCCAACTATTATTTTGTTTAATCTGGCTAGGTAAAGATTAGCTTGCAAGACACTTAAAATACACAAGCCATCCACGAGAATATAAAGGTGCATGAAGCAAGGTTGTGTGTGATTGGCTGGTAAGAAAATATATTTAAAGAAAGTTTATGCAGAGGAGACAAGCCAACGGGTGCATGCATGTGAGAATCTTTAGAATAAAGAAAGCAAAGTTACCGCAGAAGTATGAAGTAAAATAATTATGCAGATTGATTTCTTTGCGGGCTGATTGGATGGGAGCTTAATCTAGGAGGATTCTACGTGAATGAAATTAGAATCCATATATCTTAATATTATAGCTTATTTAGATATTTCATTTTTCACAAGTTTGATGTGCTATGATCGGCTAGGAGTTATTAGTCTAGGATATAAATATATACTCCCATCCATTGTAAATTTTTTTTATCTCTCGATCAATTAAACATGACGCATCGCCACCCTTTACCTTCCTATCATGCTTTTAATTTAATCATCAGCGAAACTTGGTGCCTAACGTGTGGCTGCATCGTTTTGATCTCCAACGAAGGGTTAAGTCTAAAGTTCTACCAAGTTATCGATTTTATCCTGTCAGCTCGTAAGGTTGTATCGCTTGATCTCTTGCTAGATGTGGTAAAATCACAGTTATCTTGTCTTGATTAACCTTGCTTCCACTGATATTATTTAATCTATCATCCTGCTGTCTAGTATGCTTTAATTAGCTTTAATCCTGTTGAAATAGACGATAGATCGTTTTAATGGCCCGTTGCATTTTAATCTCAATAACTACTACGAGTGCTGTTGAGATCGAATTCCATCGTGGATAGATCCATCGGTAATAATGTTTTGATTAACATCTTGCTCCCAGTGCTTCTAGCACTACCAGAATGATCGACATCTGCACCGGGTGGGAAAGCCCTTTAGCACCGGGTTTCCCACCCGGTGCAACTAATCCGAGGCTAAAGGGGTACCCCTTTAGCACCGGGTTGAATAACCGGTGCTAAAGGGGCCCTTTAGCACCGGGTGCAGCCACGACCCGGTGCTAAAGGGCCTGCCCCGCAGCGCCGGTAGCAGGGCCTTTAGCACCGGGTCGTGGCTGCACCCGGTGCTAAAGGGCCTGCCTTTAGCACCGGTTGCTGCCTGAAACCGGTGCTAAAGGCCCCGGATTTCTTTTTTTTTTTTTGCTTTTTTCAGTAGCCATGCGTGCACGTCTATATACGTATATATTCTAATACGTGTATTCTAATGCGTATTCGGCCGACTCTATATTCATACTAGCTGACATTTCATCAAAATAGAAGACATATATATTACAAAAGTAGATATTCATGCATGTCAACTCGAGTTATATATATTTAAACTGTATTTTCTACATAATTAAGATTGACGACTAGCTAGCTCTCGTTGGACTGTCCGGCACGTCCTCCAGTATTGGCGAGTGGAATTCTCCTCGGGGATTGACGACCTCATCCCAGATCCATCCGACGAGCTGTTCTGCAATTGCGTCAATTCTTTCTATCTCTAGGGACTCTTCCTTCAGGTTGAACATCTATAATTTAAAAATATTTGAAAGACATTTAATCCGTCGAGTTGGAGACAATAATTGTGCACTTAATAATAATGGAAATGTCTTTATTATTACGTACCATAATATCGCGTTGTGTGAGCTTTTTATGTCCCCAATTCCACATGTAGTCGCACACATAGTATGCACATAAATTATTTCCCGGTCCCTGTTTGGCACACTGTCGACCAAAAGAAATCTAGTAAAATTCATATAATATATTAGTCGATGCCTACATGTACAAATTACTTGCTTACCGGAAAGCCAATGTTCCATTTTAGTGTTTCATGTTGTATACCCGTGTGTTCTGTACGAAATTGAATCCAGGCCCTGCGAACAAAAAAATTGAGTTAAGTCATTGCGAGTGGAAGGGGTGGATTAAGTAGGGGAAAATATACATCACCTTGCCATCATGTCCATGATGTTCTGTAGTTTTTCTTTTGGGGTGTGCAATGAATCAAAGACGTTCACGACACCCCGATCAGGACACAATATAATTAGGAACCAGTGGAATCTGTGCACATGTATACATTATAATCAGAAATGAATTGTTACACAGACAGTATAAGAAGAAGGCTGTGAATGTACTCACTCGATGTTGTACGGGATTAGTATGGAGTCACAGTAATTTTGTTTCTTGATATATTTGTATAGGTTTAAATATGTTTCCTCAGGATTGTGCATTATCATTGCTTCACTTATCCTTCGAGGGTCAACGAAACCAACGTCATATATATTGTCTCTGCGACATTTTTGAATCTCCATTCTGCATATGTTAAGCAATAAATAAAGCCCGCGTCAACATAGATTGGAATTATTGTTTTCAAACTGTGAATTATAAGCAACAACAAAGTACTTACAATGTCCAACATGTGATCAAATCCACGTCCATGGCGTCGCGGTGGTACAGCTCATATATATCATTAAACCTGAGCCAGACAAAATCCGCGTCACCATTGTAGAAGTCTTGGTCCTTCACGCCTACTTTTATCATGCGCCGTTTATTCCTTCTTGATTCTTCCAAATACCAGTCATGGAATCGGCGCATCTTCGTTTGTAGCTTCCTCTCCATTTCAGGAGGGACCATAGGCTCGCCAAGCTTAAACGGCCACTTCAGCGTTGTGTTTACTGGCACATCTGCTTCCCCCAGGACTTGCGCTCTGGTTAGTCCAGTCTCAGCCATTACTCGTTGAATGTTAAGCTCGTCCAGAGATGGCAATGGACCCAAGGGACGCTGAGGTTGCTGGCCGAGTTGAGGAACCTTTTTGGATGGGCCCGCCTCCTTATCCGCAGCCTTCCGTTTCCGGCGAGATTTCAGTAATGAGCGGTCATAGTCTGTTACTATTACTTCCTTCTGTTGACCCTTGCTCAAATTACCGAGGAATGACTTCACGATGGTGGGATCAAGCTTCGGCTCCGCCTCAGGTTTTCTCCTCCACTTGGCCATTTGCCTCTTTGTGTCTGCTTTTACCGAGGCTTCGAGCTCCTCTAGAGTCTTCTCGCCCGCTCTTTTCTCTGGTGCGGGCTTCTCTCTAGTTTTTCGCGCCTTCTTCGCTGGTGGAGTGGGGGCAGAGGCTTTAGTGCGGCGTCCCCTCTTCGGCGGAGGAGACGGAGACCTCTTCGGCGGAGGAGACGGAGACCTCTTTGGCGGAGGAGACGGGCTTGCATCAGGAGCTCCCGGAGAATCGTCATGATCCTGTGGATCTCTTGGAGGTGACGGGGGCTTGTTGGTAGCCGCAGGTGTATCGGGTATAACGATGTCTGCCTTGCTCCATAGAATGATGCAGTGAGAACACTGACCGAGTTTTGTTTCTCCGTCGCCTCTGGGGATGTCAAGTTCCAAGTCTTCCCAGCTGGTGACGACTTGCTCCACCTCAACAGGTACGTAACCATGTGGAATGTCATTGCAGTGCCATTTTTGCCCTTCTTCCACACGTTTGGTCATACCGTATGCGACCTGATAAGTTAGTAGTCACAAAGAAAGTTAGTAAATGAATGGTATTTACGGTGAAATGTATGCAGTATGAACTAAGGTCGCATACGTACCACCACAGCTAAGTTCTTCTGCCTGACGACAAGCTCGCACGCGGTCCGTTGAGTTATTTCATCCACGGTGTAACGGACCGCTTCGGCGGCCTGTGTGGAAGCGTGACTGCTTTGATATTGCTGTGGAGGGCTAATAAGGGCCGCATCTTGGAGAGGTGCATGCTCTGTGGAACCGGTCCCGCCTGTGGCTTGTTGGAGAGGTGCAGGCTCTGTGGAACCGGTCCCGCCTGTGGCTTGTTGTATCTGCAGCCATGCTACCTTCATCCGTCGCTCCATCTCTGACTCCATTTCTTGGAGCTTTGAGCCCTGGGCGGCAACCGTTTGCTCTAGGTCCCTTACCCTCTGCTCATATTCGGCCTTCTTCCTCGAACGGCTCCTATAGGTGGCGGCGTGCTCTTGGAAACCTTTCTTCCATGAGACGCTTGTGCCTACGCCGCGCGTCCGTCCAGGATGCTCCTTGTTCCCTAAGGCATAGGTTAGCTCATCTCTGTCTCTATCGGCAACAAATTCTCCCCTATCAGATGCCCTGAGGATATCGAGGAGACGCTGAGCTAGTTCTCGCAAGTCCTCGGGAAAAACTAAGGAGCCGTCGATTGGGCTCAGGGTGCCTCCATGACCATAGTACCAATGCTTGGTCCTTGTGGGCCAGTCATGTGTCGCTGGAGTGATGCCTCTAGCATATAGATCTTCTTCCATCTTCTCCCATTTAGCGATGCTTGCCTTGTAACCTCCCGAACCCATCTTATGCGAGTACTTCTTATTTGCGGCGTTTCCAGCGTTTCTAGCGCTAGCCGTTGCACCCTCTTCGGAGGTTTTGTACTCAATGAATGCTTCCCACTCGTCATTGGTGATCTTCTTATACTTCTCAGGATCCGGGGCCTCTCCGGTTTTGAGAAATTGCGAGTACAACTTCTTCTTGAAATCCTGAAACAGAACTGCCATCTTCTTCATTGTCCAATCCCTCAGTTCTGCTTCATGAGTGCTAGGCCAGTCGAATATTGCCTTTAATTCCCTCCATAGCATCTCCTTCTCTGTATCGGGGAGCACGTACTCCTCAGTGGGGTCCGTGGACTTCCATTTTCTGATACTAATGGGCACATTGTCCCGTACAATTACCCCGCACTGAGATACAAATTTCTTGGCCACTTTTGGGGGCTCAACTGGCTCCCCGTCATCCTCCACTCGGGTGATGTGTAACTTGACATCCTTCAGCTTCTTCGTGGTCGATCGTTTTGATTTCTTAGCAGAGGCGGCCTACACAAATTACATATATACGAGATGATATAGAGATGGTATACATAATTGACATGTACAGTACAAATTTATGTTATCTATATACACACCTGACTAGACGAGGGCGCGCTACCGGCTCCTTCAATAGTTTCGGCCCTTGCAACATTGTCGCCCTGGACATTTGCGGCCCCTTCAACATCTTCGGCCCTTGCAACATTGTCGCCCTGGACATTGTCGTCCCTTCCAATGATGCCCAACACATCATCCATCGACATTGGTTGGGTTACAATATTGAAAAGTTGATTCGCAAAGAACGTGTCGTTGTCCTCTTGCATGGGTGGGACAGGGGTGTTGTTGTCCTCTTGCATGGGTGGGACAGGGGTGTTGTTGTCCTCTTGCATGGGTGGGACGTTGTTGTTGTTGTCCGCCATCTATAGAATTAAAAATAATTGGTAAGAATTGATTCGGGTGGGACGTTGTTGTTGTTGTTGTTCGGGTGCGCGGTGTGAATTGATTCGCTAAGGGTTTGCTAAGGGGGTCGGTGCGCGAAAAACGGATTCGCTAAGGGGTTCGGGTGCGCGATGGGTTCGGGTACGCCATAGAATTTCCGATAATAAACATTTTCGATAGTATACATTATACAAACATATAACATTTCCAATATACATTTAAATGAAGCACATATATTTCTAATATACATAGAATTTCCAATATACATTTCAATGAAGCATTTTCCAATATACATTTCAAACATATAACATTTCCAATATACATTTCAATGTAAATATCTCCAATACATTTAAATGAAGCATTTTCCAATATACATTTCAAACATATAACATTTCCAATATACATTTCAATGTAAATTTCACCCTCAAAGTTTCACCCTCAAAGTTAGCACTGTTTAGATCACAAATTTAGCACTGTATACATTTCAATGTAAATTTTCCAATGTAAATTTCCAATATACATTTAGCACTGTTTAGATCACAAATTTCACCCTCAAAGTTTACAATGCAAAAAGAAGATTGTCATCACATCAAAATATCATAGCATGTATGGACTACTAAATGTAGATAAAATCAAAAACTAATTGCATGGATTGGTTGTACTCTACGAGACGAACATTTTGAGCGGCGCGGGACGAGGGGCACCGGCGCGGGGACGACGGGCGCGGGGACGACGACGGCGGCGGGGACGACGGGCGGCGGCGGCGTGGGTGTCGGAGCGCGGGGACGACGGGCGCGGGGACGACGGCGGCGGCGGGGACGACGGGCGGCGGCGGCGTGGGCGCGAGGACCACGGGTGGCGGCGGCGTGGGCGCGAGGACCACGGGCGGCGGCGGCGTGGGCGCGAGGACGACGACGGCGGCGGGGACGACGGGCGGCAGCGGCTGAGGAGACGAGGCGGCGGTTTCTGTGAGGATTGAGGGCGAAGTGAGGGAGGGGAGAGAAGTCCCCGGCCTATATAGGTCCGGGGCATTTAGCACCGGGTGCAGCCACGACCCGGTGCTAAAGGCCCTTTCGCACCGGGTGGTGGGAAGACCCGGTGCTAACGGCCCCCCCTTTCGCACCGGGTCTTCCCACCACCCGGTGCGAAAGGCCCTTTAGCACCGGGTCTTCTACACCCGGTGCGAAAGGCCGTAACTGTGCGCCAGACTGAGGCCTTTAGCACCGGGTGCAGCCACGACCCGGTGCTAAAGGCCCCCCTTTCGCACCGGGTCTTCTACACCCGGTGCTAAAGGCCCCGTAACTGGCGCCAAACAAAAATTGGGGGCCTTTAGCACCGGATTTTAGATCAACCCGGTGCTAAAGGCCCCAACTTTTCGTTTGGCGCCCAGTTTCCAAACGGGCCTTTAGCACCGGGGGCTACTATTTGGGAATCTTATAAATATACTTTTTAATGTATAGTTATTAATACTTGTTTTAATTCAGTTATTAATACCTATTAAAAATATATATTAAAAAAGAAAATCTTATACATTACTAGAAAATCAATATAAAATGCTAGAAAATCTTATAAATTACTAGAAAATCTTATAAATTAATAGAAAATCTTTTAAATTACTAGAAAATCCTGTAAATTAATAGAAAATCTTATAAATTAATAGAAAATCTTATAAATTACTAGAAAATCTTATAACTTACTAGAAAATCTTATAAATTACTAGAAAATCTTATAAATTACTAGAAAATCTTATAAATTACAAAAATTGATAACTAAATGAAAGATTTTGGAACATTAAACGGTCTCAGATGAAAAAGTCATGAATACCAAAATTTCATATCTCATCAAGATCTACAATCTTTATTTAAGTCATTTTTGCATTTGAGAAAGTGGTAGTGTACATTGTTCATTAATCCTAGATTCACTCGCATAGTTTCCAAAACTTTGTTAGAGACTTGTCAAATTTCTACTACATGTTATTACCCATTTTGAAAATGACAAAATGACCTAAATAAAGATTGTAGATAATGATGAAATATGAAACTTTGGTATTCATCACTTTTTCATTTGACATCACCTAGTGTGAAAAAAACCTTGGTTGTAGGTGTCATTTTTAATTCAAAATTTGGATTGTTCAAACACGAGAAGATTTTTCAAAATAATAACATTAATATGTTTCATAACCTGATAGAGTATGATTTTAGGAATTTTTAGGAAGAAAAATGATCTTTTTTGAAGTTTGTACGAGGGAGAACGACTAGTTACAACTTTTATACAGAGATTAAAAAGAAAAATTGTTCTTGTTCATCCAGTGACGTGGCCCGGTGACGTGGCCAGCTCTCGCACGGCCTCCGTGGCCAGGCCGGTCTTTGGCCCCGCCGCAGCGTGGCCTTTAGCACCGGGTGCAGCCACGACCCGGTGCTAAAGGCCACGACCGGGCCAGTGACGTGGCTCGCGTGCGCCCGGTGACGTGGCCGGCCGCCGCACGGCCCCCGCGGCCCGGTCGTGGCCTTTAGCACCGGGTGCAGCCACGACCCGGTGCTAAAGGCCACGACCGGGCCAGTGACGTGGCTAGTGTGCGCCCGGTGACGTGGCCAGCCGCGGTCGTTGCCTTTAGCACCGGGTGCAGCCACGACCCGGTGCTAAAGGCCTAAATCTTATAAATTAATAGAAAATCAGTATAAAATGCTAGAAAATCAATATAAAATGCTAGAAAATCTTATAAATTACTAGAAAATCTTATAAATTACTAGAAAATCAATATAAAATGCTAGAAAATCTTATAAATTAATATAAACTCTTATAAATTAATAGAAAATCAATATAAAATGCTAGAAAATCAATATAAAATGCTAGAAAATCTTATAAATTACTAGAAAATCTTATAAATTACTAGAAAATCAATATAAAATGCTAGAAAATCTTATAAATTAATAGAAACTCTTATAAATTAATAGAAAATCAATATAAAATGCTAGAAAATCAATATAAAATGCTAGAAAATCTTATAAATTACTAGAAAATCTTATAAATTACTAGAAAATCAATATAAAATGTTAGAAAATCCTATAAATCAATAGAAATTACATGGCATCATCGTTTACTCGGACACTAATAAACTTCCTCTTTACAAATGTTCCTTGATTGTGATCACGCCGTAGATACGGTGTCTCCTCCGCCGCTAACAGGATGCTTGGGTCATCAGCCACTGAGAATGGAGGCCGGCCATCGAGCATATCATAATCTTCATCCGTCTTGTCCTCAACTCCTACGATTTTTCTCTTTCCAGGAAGAACTATATGACGCTTTGGCTCGTCTTGTGATGGGTCCAATTGCTTACCCCCACCTTTCTTATCCGCCCCTTTCTTCGGTCTGCTAGCCATGTCCTTCACATAAAAAACTTGTGTGACAGCTTTGGCCAGGACGAACGGTTCGTCTAGAAAGCCAATCTTGTTTAGGTCCACTAACGTCATTCCATAGTCCGCTTCAACTTTAACACCTCCTCCAGTCAGCTTCACCCATTGGCACTTGAACAGTGGGATCTTCAAAGGTCCGTACTCTAGTTCCCATATCTCCTCTATGACTCCATAGTATGAGTTTGTATTGCCATTGGTGTCTGTCGCGTCGATCCGGACACCACTGTTTTGGTTGGTGCTTTTCTTGTCCTGGGCTCTTGTGTAAAATGTATACCCATTGATGTCGTATCCTTGGAATGTCAAGATCGTGCTCGATGGACCTCTAGCTACAAAAGCTAGCTGCGCATCAATGCCCTCGACACCCATAAGACGTCTTCGCAACCAATCGGCGAAAGTACTATTGTGCAGACGCTGAATGAAGGCCGCAGACTTTGTTGAGTTTTCGTCCCTGAGAATCTGCATGTGCTCCTCGATGTACGGAGCAACTAAGGTTGATTGTTGCAAAACTGTGAGGTGCGCTTTACGAAATGTCTCAACGTCCTTGATCACCATCGATCTTCTCCCTAGTGTGCCCTTTCCACCAAGTCTCCCCTCGTGATGGGATTCGGGCACACCAATCGGCATAAGATCGTCGACAAAGTCAACACAGAATTCAATGACCTCCTCCGTTTCGTATCCCTTAGCAATGCATCCTTCTGGACGAGAACGATTACGGACATACTTCTTTAGGACAGCGAAGAACCTCTCAAATGGGAACATGTTGTGTAGAAATACTGGGCCCAATATACGAATCTCTTTGACGAGGTGAACCAATAGATGTGTCATGATATTGAAGAAGGATGGTGGAAATATCATCTCAAAGCTGACAAGACATTGCACCACGTCGTTCTGTAGCTGATCTAAGTGGTCTGGATTGATCACCTTCTGAGAAATTGCATTGAGGAATGCACATAGCTTCACAATGGCTTTCCGCACGTTTACTGGTAGCACACCCCTGAGTATGACGGGAAGCAGCTGTGTCATCAACACATGGCAGTCGTGAGACTTCAGGTTTGTGAACTTCTTCTCTTTCATATTTATTATTCCCTTAATATTGGAGGAGTAGCCAGACGGAACCTTGATACTGTTCAAGCATTCAAACATGCTTGCCTTCTCTTCTTTGCTGAGAGTGAAGCTGGCAGGATGCAAGTACTGGCGTCCTTTGTCTCTCTTTTCTGGATGTAGATCAGTCCGTTGCTTCAATCGTTTCAGATCCTGACGTGCTTCCAGTGTATCTTTTGGCTTCCCATAAGTACCCAGGAAGCTTATCAAGTTCACGCAAAGATTCTTCGTCAGATGCATCACATCAATCGCGTTACGGACCTCTAAACGTTGCCAATAAGGTAGCTCCCAAAAGATAGACTTCTTCTTCCACATCGCGGCACGACCATCCTCGCCCGTCGGAGCAGCCTGGCTTCCGTCTCCCTTGCCAAACACCACGTGTAGGTCCTTCACCATATCAAATAGCTCTTCTCCACTCCGGTGTCTCGGCTTTGTACGGCGGTCAGCATTCCCGCCAAAATGCGCACATTTCTTTCGTAGCTCATGCTTCGCCGGAAGGAATCGACGGTGACCCATGTACACAACTTTACGACAATGTTTCAAATACATGCTTTCGGTTTCCTCTAAACAGTGAGTGCATGCTTTATATCCTTTGTTTGATTGTCCTGATAGGTTACTTAGTGCAGGCCAGTCGTTGATGCTTATGAAAAGCAGTGCTCGAAGGTCAAACTGCTCCTGCTTGTCCTCATCCCACACGCTAACACCTTCATTCTTCCACAGCAGAAAAAGTTCGTCAACCAATGGTCTTAGGTACACATCAATGTCGTTGCCAGGTTGCTTTGGGCCTTCGATGAGCACTGGCATCATAATGAACTTCCGCTTCATGCAGAGCCAGGGGGGTAGGTTGTAGATACAAATAGTCACGGGCCAAGTGCTATGACTACTGCTCATTTCACCAAAAGGGTTCATGCCATCGGTACTTAAACCAAGCCTAACATTCCTCGCATCAGCATCAAACTCTGGGAATGCTCTGTCGATGTTCCTCCACTGGGATCCATCGGCGGGGTGTCTCAACATGCCATCCTGCTTACGTTCTTCTTTGTGCCAGCACATCAGTTTGGCATGGTCTTTGTTCCTGAACAAACGCTTCAGACGGGGTATCAGAGGGAAATACCACATCACCTTCGCAGGGATTTTTTTCTTAGAACGCTCTCCCCCAACATCACCAGGGTCGTCCCGCCTGATTTTGTATCGCGCGCAGGTGCAAACCGGACAACGATCCAAGTGTTCGTACTGTCCGCGATAGAGGATACAGTCATTAGGACACGCATGTATCTTCTGCACCTCCAAACCGAGAGGGCAAACAACACGTTTTGCTTGATACGTTGTCGATGGCAATGTGTTACCCTCTGGAAGAATCTTCTTTACGAGTTTCAGTAGCTCCTCGAAACCCTTATCAGTAACACCATTTGCTGCCTTCCACTGCAGAAGTTCAAGTGTGCTACCCAACTTCTTTAGCCCCTCTTTGCAATCTGGGTACAGGTCAGTCTTGTGGTCCTGCAACATGCGCTGTATCTTTTTTAGTTCCTTATCATTGCCGCAGTCTTTCTCGGCATCACGCAACATTTGCCCGAGCCCATCAGTAGGTTCATTTTCCTGAGCAACATCTTCCTGAGCATCGCCTTCCCGAGCAACATCTTCCTCATCGGCATCACCCATTGCAGCATATGCAAAGGAACCGTAGTATTGAGCCAATAACGGAATGTCGTCATCGGCCTCGTCTTCTTCATCTTCATCCATTAGAATTCCTCTTTCACCGTGCTTCGTCCAAACAGAATAATTCCTCATGAAACCGTGCCTCATCAAATGCACTTGAAGACAACCTCTTTGTTTGTACGATTGTATATTTTTACAATGGGTGCATGGGCAGAACATGAAACCGGACGGCGTCCTGTTAGCCTCGGCGGCATCGAGAAACGTCCTAAGGCCATCACGGAAGGCCTGAGCGTGGGGGTCCCCGTACATCCATTGTCTATTCATCTGCATTATTAACCAATAACAAATATACAATACAATTTAAAGATAAAAAAAAAATTAATATTTAAATAAATACAAATTATAATATATATTCCATTATATAAATAAATTTCTAAAACTACATTACTATATTCATTAAATATAACATTACTATAAGCCTTATAAGATTTATAAGATTTATAAGATTTTCTATTAATTTATAAGATTTTCTAGCATTTTATATTGATTTTCTAGTAATTTATAAGATTTTCTATTAATTTATAAGATTTTCTATTAATTTATAAGATTTTATAGCATTTTATATTGATTTTCTAGTAATTTATAAGATTTTCTATTAATTTATAAGATTTTCTAGCATTTTATATTGATTTTCTAGTAATTTATAAGATTTTCTAGTAATTTATAAGATTTTCTAGTAATTTATAAGATTTTCTAGCATTTTATATTGATTTTCTAGTAATTTCTAAAACCACATTACTATAAGCCTTACAACTATTCACAAGTCATACAAAACAAAATACTAACTAGCTTGCCTTCTCTCTCCATTTAAAACACAACATGCATGAACACTCTCTCCACCATGAACTCAAGCTCTCTCCTCTCTCTCCTCCAAGAACACAATCTCTCTCTAGCTAGCTTTACTTTGATTCACAAATCCCTCTATTTCTAAATCATAGAAGGATTACAAGCTAAATAAAACATTAGAGAATGAAAGAGTGTACCTTGTAGTGCTCCTTAGATGAGTAGATTCTTCACAAATTTTGAAAAAAATTTGGGCAGCACCTCCCCTCCCACGGCCGAGCAGCATGAACACAGCGCCTAAGTGTTCAGCTGGCTCGGGCGGGGGAGGGGAAGCCCCTATATTCAAACACATTAGCACCGGGTCGTGGCAAGACCCGGTGCTAATGTTCACCCTTTAGCACCGGGTGCAGCCACGACCCGGTGCTAATGTGCCCGAGGCCTTTAGCACCGGGTCGTGGCTGCACCCGGTGCTAAAGGGTGAACATTAGCACCGGGTCGTGCCACGACCCGGTGCTAATGTGTCCGCCCGGACACACCTCCGCGCCGCCCCCGCTCCTAGCCGTTGGACCCGGTGCTGAAGCCCCATCAGCACCGGGTCCAAAAATGGCCGAGGCGGAGGAGGCGGGCGGATGTGAAGGATTCTGGTAGTGTAGATTGCAACTTCCGGATGCATCACTATCGTTTCGTCTAGAAATTCTGGTAGTAATGTTAGTTTATGCTTCATCAACTTATGGGCCTAGTTATAATGGAGTAAGACCTTAATTACGCTCCTGTAGGCTCTCTAACTGATGAATTTTACTCTTCATTATCACTAATCAATTTGATCCGACTTGAATAGCCGATGAGTCGATCATGCTCATCAGGATACCGGGAATCGGTCTCATGACTGGTTATTTATTTATCACGCTTTATTGTTGTATATTAGTCCATCGACTGCCATTGGTTTAATAATTTATAGAGCATAATCATGCTTAATACCTATCTGCCATGGTGTTTATTCAAGGAACGTCCATTTATAAGCAGGAAGGTTTTGCCGTCTATCGTCACATGTAATTTACATTTCCCTTCTCAATTACAGGTCAAATTGACCGGCACCCTCGCGCAGACCATGCGCCCGATTCGGATCTTGCACTAGAGTGAAGCAGCTCTCTCAGGTCTTTCATGTGTTGTCAACGCAGAGATTCTTTGCCTGATTTTTGCGTCAACAACTTTGTTTCCTCTTCACCTGGATCTGAAAATGCACAAGGGCCTTGGGCAGCATCCTCCCCTCGTCCTGCACTCCTCCGGCACAGGCGCAGGCGGCTGCACGCCGCGCGCGTGGAGCTAGCAGCCACGGCCGTGCCCTCAGTTTTCATTCCATCGGAGCACTCGGCTGTTCGTTCTATCTAAGCACTCAGCTGTTCATACTAGGAAAATCATGACCGAGAATGCACAGAGACTAGGAAAATTCGACGTGCACTCAGCTGTTCATCCTGTCAGTGCGTACTTGTACTACATGAGGTGTTAGAGGAGCCCTCTTTCTGGCTTCTCTCCTCCTGGCTCGCTGCTCAGTGTTCACAGCCTCAACTCTATCACAGTTCAACCAGTTTTGGAAATCTTATTTTATAGTCTTGGATGTCTCATTTTTGTAGTGGTGTCTATTAACTATTTCACTTTCAGAATTTTTTATTGATCTTTGTATCGATTACGTATGTGCTAAAAAAATATGAAAAATCTAGTCTCTTTTGAGGTCTCAAAGCAAACCGCGAGACCATGTATTTAAAGCTATCGACTCAACTTGTTACATAAGTTACATAATAAATATTTGGGTCGTCTAGGTCGGTATTTGGGCCAACCAAAGACGATCCTCTTGCATCGTGACTCACCAATGGTACCATTTATTCAGTTGCAGGGCAACATACACGAAGAATGAAACATATAAGTGACTAAAACCTTATCAACGATGTCAAACGTTTTGCCGCGGACGGTGGAAGTCAAATTGGAGAGTCACATGATAGGTCTCACAATGGAATCTTATCTCTTCATCGGCCCATACATTATACATATTTTTCTTTTCCTTCTCTCCATCCCACCTCATCCCCTTCCCCGCCCCGCACCCCCCCATCCTCAGCCCCCTCCGCCGGTCCCGCCCCTGGCCCTCCCTCTCCCCTCCTCTCCCTTCCTCACCAATGGCGTCCCTCCTCACCATGCTCGAGAAGCGGCCGCGGATGGCTCACGATGGCAAAGACACACGCGCGCGGCCACTGCCTCCTCCTTCTCGCTGCCGTGCTTGCGCTCCACCATCACGCGCTGCCGTGCATCGGCGTGCAGTCCGCGCTCCGGCGTCGTCCATCTCCATGGCACCCGCGCCTCTCCCGTGCCTCCCCAAGCAACAATGGCGGGTGGCTTCTACTCGCGGTAGGCGGCAACAGCGGCGGCGGGCGGCGCGGATACGGGTGAGTGCCCTCCCCGCCCCTTCAGCCTCCTGCACCCACAGACCGAGATCAACGCTAGCATTGGCGAAATCGACGACGCACCGCTCTGCTTCCCGGGCGTTCCCCCGTTCAAGCCCACGGAGCTTGTCGGACCTTAGGACCGGCAATCCACCTGGGGGGTACCCAAGTGGTTGGTTTCTAGGTGAGGGATCGTCGAGCGAGTAACTTGATGGTACACAGGAGGCACTGATTTAGACATGTGGTTGTGTTTGTATTACTGCAACTCGGCCAAGTTTCAGGAAGTAAGGATGAGCAAAGGGTTACAAGATGGTGTGTTGCATCTCCCTCTTGGGGTTAAACTAGGCCGCCTTGTATAGGGTGACAGACTAGGATTTACAAGTCGGTTTCGATCTAAACCTACTAGATTACAACTAAGTAATATATCCGATTCAGTTACAATGGGATATCCCGATATATCCGGCCGCGCCACCGGCCGCGTCTTCATCAAGCTTATTCATCAAGTCGGCGGTCCTCATGGGCCGCCTAGGGGTCAGTCCACAACCTTGTCAGGCGTGGGTCTAGGTCAGCATAGTATCCTCTGACAGTGGGCCTAGTGGTACCCATATCCCACAAGCCCTCGAGCAACGTGCAGGCGCGTGTCGAACTGTTCATGAAGAAATGAGGCCAATGTAGTCGGCTGAAGGTGCTTCAACACATGGTCGGCACAAGAGTGGGCGGTGCTCCAAAAAAGAAGAGTACCCCAACATGACGCCGAGTTTCGTCGAGGTGGTCGACCAGTTCTCATGATTACTTGATACAGGGCGACGATCAGGAGCATTGTATGTACAGTAGCTCCCGAGCGTTGAGTTGGTTAGTATAAGCGAGCCAAGGCTCAAAAAGTAACCGGACAACCTGTTGCCCAAGGGTTGGTGGAAGCATGCTGCCACAATGAGGAGCCAAGATCAAAATGGAAGTCGGACAGCATGTTGTCGAGAAAAGTAGGTGAAGGCTGGCCTTCGCCTTTAGGAAAGACCAGAACATTCAGCGCCCATGAATCAACTGGCGCGTGACGACAATGCGGAAAAGCCGTTAACCAGGCATGCCTGGTCAAAAGCGCAATCAATGACTGCACAAAAAAGCACATCATGCATGCACACCTGTGCCCGGCTGCTAGTGTGTCACAAGTGAACATTAACTGGCCCTTCATGCCTATAAATAGACGCCTCTACCTAGTTTACCAATGCAGCATACCTAAGGCCACCAGCATATGGTCTCCCAAAATTCATCCTCCTAACATGTTCTTGAGTGGAAGCGAAGCAGCCACGGCGATGCGCAGGGATGCACGCCATTGATGCGAGAAGAAAGCTAGCGAGCGGCGAAGCAAACGCTGGACGAGAGCGGTGAAGGATGAAGCTCAACGTCACTGAGATGGGGGTCAACTTCGCTTGGAAGTTTGCGAATGGTGCCTCCCAGGGTCAAGTTTCGGCGCTGAGGGTAACTTGAACGCCGCCCTCTTCCAGCAATGTAGCCGCACAAGGTTCTTCAGTTGGTGTGATGCCACAAGAAAGCCAACGATAGATCGGTGCAGACTAGACTGGTTTTGCTTGAGCAAAAAACATTACTGTAGTGACCTATGTTCTGCCAAGTAGGAAGTGTATGTCTTTGTTTCTGCAAACAGCCCATGGCCGACCATAGTTTACCTTGTAAACCGACTTAGTATGAATATGAACATGTCCATTCACAAGGGGAAACTTGGCGTCCAACCCTTCTCAGGAGAAAAGAGTCAGAGTGGTCTCGCGAACACACCGCATCCTGACCCAGCGCCCAGCCCCCGAGCATGCGAAGGGTCTGGCATGGCATTAAAGGCACGCCGAGTCCACGTCGAGCGCCCAGCCCCCGAGCATGTGAAGGGTCTGGCATGGTATTAAAGACACGTCGAGTCCACGTTGCGCGCCCAGCCCCTGAGCATGTGAGATATTTGGTCTGGTCCCTTTGCACGCGCCAAGTCTGAGTCGAGCGTCTAGCCCCCGAGCATGCGAGGTATCAAGCCTGGTCCCTTGGGACGGGCCGAGTCTGAGTCAAGCGCCTAGACCCCGAACATGCGAGGTGTCTGGCTTGGTCCCTTTGGATGCGTCGAGTCTGAGTCGAGCGTCTAGCTCCCGAGCATGCGAGGTGTCTGACCTAGTCCCTTTGGACGCGCCGAGTCTGAGTCGAACGCCTAGCCCCCGAGCATGCGAGGTGTCTAGCATGGTCCTTTTGGACGCGTTGAGTCTGAGTCGAGCGCCCAGCCGTCGAGCATGCGAGGTGTCTGGCCTGGTCCATTTGAACGCCCAGCCCTCGAGCATGCGAGGTGTCTGACCTGGTCCCTTTGGACATGCCGAGTCCGTGTCAAGCGCCCAACCCCCAAGCATGCGAGGTGTCTGACCTGGTCCCTTTGAACGCAATGAGTCCCAGTCAGCACCCAGCCCCCGAGCATACGAAGTATCTCTCCTAGTCCCTTTGGACGCGCCGAGTCTGAGTCGAGCGCCCAGCCCCCGAGCATGCAAGGTGTCTGGCCTGGTCCCTTTCGTCGCACTGAGTCCGTGTCGAGCGCCTAGCCCCTGAGCATGCGAGTTGTCTGACCTGGTCCTTTGGACGCATCGAGTCCCAGTTAGCACCCAGCCCCCGAGCATACGAAGTATCTCGCCTGGTCCCTTTGGACGCGCCGAGTCTGAGTCGAGCGCCCAGCCCCCTAGCATGCGAGGTGTCTGGCCTGGTCCCTTTCATCGCGCTGAGTCCGTGTCGAGCGCCTAACCACCGAGCATGCGAGGTGTCTAGCCTGGTCCCTTTGGACGCGCCGAGTCCGTGTCGAGCGCCTAGCCTAGTAGCATGCGAGGTATCTGGTCTGATCCCTTTGGATGCGCCGAGTCCGTGTAGAGCGCCCAGCCTCCGAGCATCCAAGGTGTTTGGTCTGGTTCCTTTTGATGAGCCGAGTGTGACTCGAGCGCCCAGCCCCCGAGCATGCGAGGTGTCTGGCCTAGTCCCTTTGGATGTGTCGAGTCCGTGTCGAGCACCCACCCCCAAGCTTGCGAGGTGTCGAGCCTAGTCCCTGTGGACGCGCCGAGTCCATGTCGAGCGCCCAGCCCCCAAGCATGTGAGGTGTCTAGCCTAGTCCCTTTGGACGCGTCGAGTCCTTGTCTAGCGCCCAGCCCCCGAGCATGTGAGGTGTCTGGCCTGGTCCCTTTGGACGCGTCGAGTCATTTGAAAGGAAACATACCCAGTTTGCCAATTTCGGATCCGACAGATTTATGCATCGCCAATCCTGCGTATTTCGTCTGTTAGTTTGGGAGCTATTAGGGTAGGGCTCCCTTGGCACTATAAATATGCCACGCCTGGCGCCATTTTCATCATCTCTCGATGCGCTGCACCCTTCACCTTTGGCACAATAATCGTTGCGCTTTTGCCCGCCATTACGGCCAAGCGTGCTTCGCGATACCCCGTTAGGCAAGTAGACCGCGCCTTGTGGGTTCGGTTGTGCACCATCGCCTACATCCATCCGTCCAGTCGTCGCCGCCAAGCCCGATCTATGGCCGATGAAGCTGCCGAAGCCGCCGCGCCGTTGGTGCCAGAGCAGGAGTCTAGTTGGGGGCAGTCGCACATGAGCGAGGTCAAGCTCACGGCCTTGTCGAGGCAAGGTGTGCCACCGCCGAAGAATATGGATGCATGGAGGGCACCGGGCAAGGAGAAGCAAACATTCAAAAACACTGGCGAGGTCGCCTGCTTCGCCCACTTCGTCGAGTGCGGGTTCGGGGTGCCGACTGGCGATTTCTTCCGCGGGCTTCTCCATTACTATGGTTTGCAGCTCTCCCATCTTAATCCAAGTGGTATCCTGGATATTGCTTTCTTCATCTATCTGTGTGAGGCGTACTCGGGGATTGCTCCCCACTTCAATCTGTGGAGGTACTTGTACCGTGTCAAGTTGATTGATTTGGGCAGCCGCTGCGATGGCTCGACCCGGATTACTGGCGAGGCGGGGATCCTGCTACGTGTGGGCAAGGCGAATGAGTACTTTGACTTGGTGTTGAATGATTGTAACAAGAAGTGGCGTGAGGACTGGTTCTACATGAGGAACCATCCGCCAATGTTACCGGTTTGGACGGGCTTTCCTCTAGTGGAGCATGATTTCTAGAGGGATGCACCAAGGGGGAAGGACTTGGAGCAGGTGGAGGAGCTGCTGGCCAAGATTGATATCCTAAAGGTGGGTGGTCTGACTGCTACCGCCTTAATGGTTTCCTTCGTGGCTCGGGCGATTTAGCCCATTAAGGAGCGAGTGCACCCTGCATACGAGTTCTCTAGGTAGAACGATCTGACTCGGGAGCACAATAGGAATGTTGACTGGGATGAGATCCACAATCGGGTAAGCAGTGTTATGAAGGGCAACATTGCCAACAAGGGCGCTCCTCACCCTTTCTATCTTGATTCTTGGATCTTTATGTAAATCTGGATGCTAACTGGTGTTTGCTGGAGGAGACCAACCGCTACTTCAGCCCAACTCCCTTGCCTGTCAACCCCATCCGGCAAGAGAAGGTGATGACATTGGAGGCAGCACAGAATGACCCTCTGCAGAACGAGGCCAAGCCATGGGTGTCGGATGAGTTCGGCTCATCCCCGGGTGCCAAAGACATCGTCAGTACAGCAAACCCGGCGGCTGCTCCCCTTGGGAGGACGCGGGCGGCTTCACGCAAGGTGACCACGGTCTGGGCGGCTCAAGCTGGGGGCGGAGAAGAGGTTGGCGGCATGTCAGGAGCAGAGCCCGAGCGACGTGGTGGCAAAGATGCAGTGCTCAGGAGCGTTGCCAACTGACAGCGAGGAAACCGGCTCTTGTGCTGGCACCGTGGAGAGGAACCTGCCCCGTAGTGACTCGAGGAGGGGAGGACACCCATCTCAGCGATGCCAAGGGTCACTGTGCCGATCCAAGCCCGACCGCCCAACCCGCTTGGTTTGGGTTTCAGACGGCCGGCCGAGAGTAACAAGCAAGGACTGATGTGTTATGTGTTCTTATTCAATAGCCCCGTTCTTCTGGCGTCAGGCTCATCACGGCCCACTTTGGCGAAGACGGCGGGCGAAGAGGGACTGCAACGCCTAGTTCAGCCATGTCCGGCCCTCCGCCACCGTAGGTTATGGTGCTGCCGGAGGAGCCAAGCTTGGCGCCGACTCCTGACGCCTATCCTGCGCCGAGTCCTGCTCCAGGGGTAGAGAAGGTCGACGCGCTGCAGAAGGAGCTGGAAGACATCGGCCGAGCACATACTCTGGCAAAGGACGTGCACGAGGTTGCCATGAAAGGTAAGTTTCTTCAGCCAAGTTCTTGTCTTCACCATATGTGGATGACGGTGTGCTTGCACTGAGGTGAAAGCATAGTAATTTATGCAGAGTTCGCGGATCGCTATGGCGCCCTACAGGATGTGTCGTGGTATGCCTGTGACGCCATTGTTCCAGTGGAGGACGGCATGCAGTCCATTCTCTTGAAGAACGCCTCCGAGCTGCCCCGGGGGCAGCTAGAGCCATGGTCAAGACCGGTGGAGAGTTCGCCGTGAAGAGCGAGCTGGCAATCAGCAGGACGTACTACCCCGACCTCCAGTTGGACCGCATTAGGGAAGGTTTCGCCCACGACTACCCCGAAGAGGACTTCAAGGCTCTTATCGAGTCCTTCTCCGGTCTGGCCATAGAAGTAGTCTGGGGCATCTGCGAGTCTTAAGCCGTTGTACCTGTGAAGGAAAACCAGGGAGAGAGAAAATAGCCTTTTGGAGGGATGAAACATGAGTAAACTTATTATAATAAGTAATTGGTTTTACTTTAGCACATTTTGGTTTGAGTTGATTTATGAACCATTGTAACTTCACCGCGGTTATGACAGTACTAGGTACTCGGCAGAGAAGATGGTTGGAGCTCTCATGGAGGCAGCGTGCCTACATGCTACGATGCTCTCATGGAGGCTTAGTCGTAGGTAGGTTTCCAGGCCGAGTACTTTCGCAGGTCTTTAGACTTTGGATACAGTGAGTCGGACTTGCCGTTACGTTTAGGTGCTTGCATGAGCAGTTTAATAAGGGTGAACTCATGCTTGCCATGTAGTAGATAATGTAACTTTGGAAAGTAAAGTAGCACAAGTTATTGGTGAGGCGAAACACTTCTATTAAATATTGACGGAAGAGGAGGGATACATAGCTGTTGTTTGGACTAAGGATAAACCTTAGTGAGGTGCTGGATGTTCCAAATGTTTGGAACTGGGTTGCTGTTAGCCCATTCTAGGTGGTAGGTTCCTAGAGAGATGACTTCCTTGTTGATGACCTCCAGGGGTGGGGGATGTGGTCGGTGCTGGTCCCGATCAGACCTACTATACCCGGACCTGCGGGAGTGGGATCTGGTCGTGTATGACCTTGCAGATCTTGATCTGGCCTATCGATTTTCCTCTTCCATCTCTTGGGCCACTACGAGGCGAGCTTCGGGAGTGGCTTCCATGTACTCCAACTCGACGTGGGCTGCTGCCCTTAAAGCGGATGGGTGCGGAACGCCGCTTTCGCCGTGTCGAACTCACGCTGTAGGTTGCGCGGTCCCAGTGGGTCATCGTCATCTTGGTCCATGTCAGCCATGGGGTCATCGTTGGCTTCTGCGGCGCGTCGCCGAGCTCGGTCTTCGTTTGCATCCAGGCGGCGTTGCCGCTGGGACTGGGTCTCCCCGTTCAGAGAAGGCTGGTCCTCAGATACGAACACCTCGCGGTCAGACGGTGTGGTGTAACTTGCGTCGGCCGAGTTCTCGATGGACGGGAGTATGGTTGTAGCGATCTGAAACTCGTCGCAGTCCAAAAATTGGATGGGTTTGGGTGGGTCCTCAGATCGGATCTGAATCGCGTGTTGCAGGCCCTGACCGGGATAGTCGGCGGCCGCGTACTTGGCCCCAAAGGGGAACTTGTTCCTTGAGCGATCGAGCGCCCGCTCAAACATGGCGATGCATTCGGCGAGCGTGTCGCTGATGCGATCCAACCCAACGATGATCTCGTCGGGTGGTGGGACTCAGCGTCGGGGAAGCAGATCTAGGATCCGATCCCGGAGGCTGAGCCGCTCGACCTGCTGTAGGAGCGAGCCGGCAACGTCGGGGGAAACCCCCGAGCTCGGCGAGGCAGAACCAACCGGCGATGGGTCGATGCTGGCGAAACTCAAGCTGCTTGAGTCGGCGAAGAGGCTACACCCGAGAGGCGCTTGGGTTGACCTTCATGCTCGCCGGAAAGGTGACGCCAGTCGATCTAACTGAATTTTCGAATAAAAAAAGCTCAATAATCGCCCCTACCTGGTGCGCCAACTGTCGGACCTTAGGACCGGCAATCCACCTAGGGGTACTCGAGTGGTTGATTTGTATGCGAAGGATCGTTGAGCGAGTAGCTTGACGGTACATAGGAGGCACTGATTTAGACAGGTTCAGTTACCCGGAGGTATAATACCCTACGTTTGTGTTTGTATTGCTGGAACTCAACCAAGCTTCAGGAAGCATGGACGAGCAAAGGGTTACAGGATGGTGTGTTGTATCTCCCTCTTGGGGTTGCCCTAGTCGGGGTGACGGACTAGGGTTTACAAGTCGGTTTCGATCTAAATCTACTGGATTACAACGAATATATCCGAGTCGGTTACAATGGAATATCTCGAGATATTCGGCCGCGTCTTCGTCAAGCTTGTTCATCAAGTCAGGGTTCCTCGTAGACCGTCTAGGGATGAGTTCACAACTTTATCAGGCGTTAACCCAGATCGATGTAGTTTCCTCTAACAATGAGTCCAGTAGTACCCATATTCCATAGAGCTCCTAGCGGTCAGCAGCAGATCGTGGGCGGCGCGCAGCGGCCAGCACGACCGCGGGCAGCGGGTCGCGTGGGACTTGGCGTGGGCGCATGGCTGCTGGGTGCCATCGGCGTCACTTCCACCTCTATCTGGAACCTTCCAAGGCACGATGTAAATTGGACGGTAAGCGTGAACCGTGCGGCAGGACGGACGGCCAGAAAGAAGCGATGAACAGTGCAACAGGAAAATGTGAGAGGGTGAACAATCTAACAGTGCCAATCATTCAAAATATTATCAGTGTTCTAGTTTTACAAAGTGTGTAAAAGAAAATATTATAAATAAAGTTACCTTTCTTAATTGGGTTGGATAACTTATTGCCCTCATTTTGTTTACAGTGCATGCATTTTGTACTGTGTTTTTCTGTATGCACATGATATTTGCTCATGTGAATCAAATTCAATCCAGTGAAATCTTAACCGGGCCTCCATGATATGATGGTGCTCAATACTGGGTGGCTGCTCTGACTACCCATCATCTACTGGACATGAGGTATATTATATTGTTTGCTACAGTGTGTGATAATAAGATAACCAAAAACAAAAAAAAATGTTTCAAGTTGGAAGGTCTGCCGCCCGCGCCAACGTACAGGCCCGGTTAGCATGCCAGCGCGGCCATATGCGTCGACATCGACATCGACGTGCATCGAGCTCGGCGCAGGCACGTACTTGAGCCACCGCGGCGGCCTTACCTCGTCGTCGATCCCGGCCTGCGACGGACACGCCTTGCCGCGGCGGACAACTAGCTGTGTGCCCTGCCCTGGTCGCGTGCTCCGTGGCCACGGCGGCGGCGCACCGGAGGAAGGACCGGTTGCCCGCCCGGCCTTGATCGAGGTCGATCGCCAACAGACGCGCGCGAAAGTCGGCGCCGGCGGAACTCGCTGAGGAAGAGCGGCCGAGCACTGGCCGGATCCGCCGCCGACTCCTGCTGACAGCGAACACACGCGCGATATATAGATCTCGGCCACGCCACGGCAGCGTAATAACATTCAGACTTTTATTGATATACAACAGAAGTTATGCACTTAGACACACTAAGTCTAGGTGCATAGCTTCTGGTTTGTAACTAAAAAATCATGATGCCTTGTATTATAGGATCGATGGGTGTATAAAATATATCCAGATTGAGTAATCAGTCTCGGTGGGGTTTCATAGAAAGTTTAATTACAATAAATTTGCTTATATGCGGTAGAGGATAGAAAAGAGAGAGTTTTATCTTTATAAAACTCATTTGACTTTGTTTCGTAGTTTATATTCTAGGTACGTGTACAATGAGACCGGCAAGTTTGACACATACATCTATATAATTTTGCTTGAAGAATGACGATTTTCCAAAGTTCTATAGAAATTGAATTGTGAATCCACGTACATGCTTCGACTGTGAATGTCATTGTACAGGTTGAGGCTTTGCTGTTTTTCTGAGAAGCATAAAGATGAAGGCACATCTTGATCCTGCCCTCCAGGAACAAGTTTGAGCTCATTGCTAATTAATCAGAATTTGCAAATTTTTTCACTACTACAAAAATCATTCGTAAGGCCGTCAAAATCATATTTTTTAGGAGCAGGTTGGCCACGCACGGCTGCTTTTCGCAACTAAAAATATAACATTTGTACAGACGATTGTTCAACCTCTGGAAAAAATATGTTTGCAGGATCAGAGTATCTCCAAGAGCTCTTGTATCTTTTTAGCTAAATTTGAAGGTGATACCCATTTATAAAAATAGAAAGCCATCTAATTTTATAGGTTAATTAATCCAAGAGACTATGTAAATTTGATTGGTAAATTTAAAAACGGCGCATGACACCTCCATGTGGCCGCATGCCAGTGGCGGTTCGGCCACCCGGGCCCTCGCATCGGCCTCGTCTGCTCCAACCCGCCACCTCCTCCACTCCCGCTCCAGCACCCGCGCGCACCGCCCACAGCCACGCCCACCGCCGCCCTCCATGCCGCAGCCGCCGAGCGTGGTGTTGACAACCAAAATTGGCAGTTGCCTATCAGACTAGGGCAACCGGTCAGACCGGTTCTAGGAAGCGGTCAGACCGGTTTTACTGTAGCTGATCTGGCAACAGCCAAACCGGTCTGACCGGTTCCTACAAGCGGTCTGACCGGTTTCTGTCGTGATGGAGTAGGTTTAGGACTTTCAAAGAGTTTTATCCCGTATTGTAAACCAACTCAACGGGGAAGACCATCCCACCCTATAAATATAAAGGGTTATGGCCGATTGAGGGAATCTATCATCCAACATCCAATCGAATTTATCTTTTTTATCTTATTTATCGTTTTCTTTACTTTTATGTTCTGCATTACTTTTATCTCCAACTCCTAGCTCTTCCAATCCCCATATCTTCTGTTCTTCTCTCGTCTCGACGACGTTTGAGGGCGTTCTAGGTGGCCTGCCGATCCTAGAACAACCCTAGACTCTCAAGCTCCGACGGGGTCCCTCCCGAGCTCGAGATTCTAGGTTTTATCGTCGCCACACCAAAAGCGGTCTGACCGGTCTCAAAAGCGGTCTGACCGGTTCATCTCAAGGAAAGCGGTCTGACCGGTTGCACCAAGCGGTCTGACCGGTTTCGTTCCAAGGCATCGGCGACTCTGTTGGCGCGGTTTTGTGTCAACATATTTTGGCGACTCCGCTGGGGAAGAAAGCAAAGGGATCTGTTACTATGGTTAATCTACCAAAACCTAGTAACGTTGATTCTGCTAATATTGTTAAGCCGATCGTTGACGAATTATCGGCTGAGGATCGTCAAGCTTATGAGGCCTTCATGAAGGACCGTGAGGAGAAGGAAGCCCGGCGCAAAGCAGCAGCAGATGAAGAAGCCACTCAGTGGTTCTTATCTCACTTCTCCAAGAATCGGAAGGGCGGCATCTCCAAAGACAAGGAGATAGTCTTCGTCTCAAGCGAAGATGAACATGACGAAGAAAGAGACACTGTGAGTACTACAGCACCACCTGTTACTTTGGAGCAAATTAATCAATTATTAGTCAATGGTCAAAAACAAATGTTTGCTACTGTTCAAAACATGATTGATAGTTCGTTAGGCAAGCAACATTTGGTCAATGATAATAATGCTCCTAAGTTTGATGTTGCTAGTACTTCACAAAATCATGTCATGCCCCCTGGATCATCGGCAACACCCACGCCTCAATTTGGCATGCCGATGAACTATTTTGAAGGTCAAACAATTCCAGAACAGCACAGCCTCAACAATGCGGTCAGACCGGTTTTTCAAACCGGTCAGACCGGTTCTGGTAGACCGGTTCAAACCGGTCAGACCGGTTCAAACCGGTCAGACCGGTTCTGGTACTGTAGTTGCTTATCAATCATCTCCTGAACCAATTGCTAGTATACCTCCTGTTCAGGTTGATTCTAACCGAACAAATGGGTTTGCTGGTAATTTTGTTCCTCCATATGCAACTACATATTATCCTATGCCTCCCCAGAGTTCAGGTTATTCATACGGTGCAGTGCCAAACAATGTTTATTCGCAACAAGTACCGTATGTACAGCCGAACCAGGTACCATATTATGCACCGAATAATTCTAGTATGCAAAGGCCAAATGATGCTTATCATGATCAGTTGCTTGAAAAATACAAAAAAGATTTGGCCATCATGTTTAAAGAAACTTTCGGTGTAGAGCTTAAAGATAAAACTCTAGTGTGTCAAAAGCCATATCCTGAGAGTTTTGATGCTATACCATATCCTCACAATTTTAAGGTACCCGAATTTGTTAAATTCACTGGGGAGGATAGTAGAACTACATGGGAGCATGTTAGCCAATTTAATGCACAAATGGGTATTCATGGTAATCTTGATCATTTAAAAATCCGAATGTTCCCTTTGTCATTATCTGGTACTGCTTTCTCATGGTTTTCAGCATTATCTCCTAATTCCATTCATACATGGTCTCAATTAGAGAAAAAATTTCATGAACACTTTTACAATAGTGATAATGAATTGAGACTTTCCCACTTAACATCGGTTAGGCAAAAGAGTGATGAGCCTGTTTCTGAATATATTAGAAGATTTAGAGATACAAAAAACCGATGTTATAGTTTGGTTATTTCTGAAAAGGATCTTGCTGAATTATGTCTTAATGGTTTGAGATCTCATATCAAAGAAAGATTAGAAGGCTATGAGTTTCTAACCATTAATCAAGTGATGCAAAGAGCTTTGGCTCAGGAAAGCCGAAGTAAGGATTCTAAGCCTAAACCCGATCGTCTTGGTGTGCATGCCATCAATTATGATTCTTCAGATGATGAGGGTAAAGAGGTTTATGCTGCTGAATTTGTATGGTCATCTAAAGATAATCCTAGCACTTGTGCTTCTCTCAAGCCGATTCAGAAAAATCGGCACGAAGAAGTAAAATTTACCTTTGATATAACTAAGTGTGATAGGATCTTTGATGAGCTTGCAAAGGCCGGAAAGTTGAAATTTTCTCATACTATACCGCCGAATGACGAGTTGAAACGGCGAGCTTATTGCAAGTTTCATAATCTTTATTCTCATGCTACCAATGATTGCAATGTTTTCCGTAGACAAATACAATCGGCCATAGATCAAGGACGATTGATGATTGGTGTAATGCAGGTTGATGAGAACCCTTTTCCTATACACACACTTGAATTGGTGAATCCGAAAGTGTTGATTCGGCCGCATCAAGCCGAAAAAGGGGGCCTTTAGCACCGGATTTTAGATCAACCCGGTGCTAAAGGCCCCAACTTTTCGTTTGGCGCCCAGTTTCCAAACGGGCCTTTAGCACCGGGGGCTACTATTTGGGAATCTTATAAATATAGTTTTTAATGTATAGTTATTAATACTTGTTTTAATTCAGTTATTAATACCTGTTAAAAATATATATTAAATAAGAAAATCTTATAAATTACTAGAAAATCAATATAAAATGCTAGAAAATCTTATAAATTACTAGAAAATCTTATAAATTAATAGAAAATCTTGTAAATTACTAGAAAATCCTGTAAATTAATAGAAAATCTTATAAATTAATAGAAAATCTTATAAATTACTAGAAAATCTTATAACTTACTAGAAAATCTTATAAATTACTAGAAAATCTTATAAATTACTAGAAAATCTTATAAATTACAAAAATTGATAACTAAATGAAAGATTTTGGAACATTAAACGGTCTCAGATGAAAAAGTCATGAATACCAAAATTTCATATCTCATCAAGATCTACAATCTTTATTTAAGTCATTTTTGCATTTGAGAAAGTGGTAGTATACATTGTTCATTAATCCTAGATTCACTCGCATAGTTTCCAAAACTTTGTTAGAGACTTGTCAAATTTCTACTACATGTTATTACCCATTTTGAAAATGACAAAATGACCTAAATAAAGATTGTAGATCATGATGAAATATGAAACTTTGGTATTCATCAGTTTTTCATTTGACATCACCTAGTGTGAAAAAAACCTTGGTTGTAGTTGTCATTTTTAATTCAAAATTTGGATTGTTCAAACACGAGAAGATTTTTCAAAATAATAACATTAATAAGTTTCATAACTTGATAGAGTATGATTTTAGGAATTTTTAGGAAGAAAAATGATCTTTTTTGAAGTTTGTACGAGGGAGAACGACTAGTTACAACTTTTATACAGAGATTAAAAAGAAAAATTGTTCTTGTTCATCCAGTGACGTGGCCCGGTGACGTGGCCAGCTCTCGCACGGCCTCCGTGGCCAGGCCGGTCTTCGGCCCCGCCGCAGCGTGGCCTTTAGCACCGGGTGCAGCCACGACCCGGTGCTAAAGGCCACGACCGGGCCAGTGACGTGGCTCGCGTGCGCCCGGTGACGTGGCCGGCCGCCGCACGGCCCCCGCGGCCCGGTCGTGGCCTTTAGCACCGGGTGCAGCCACGACCCGGTGCTAAAGGCCCTTAGGCCCGGTCAGTGCTAGAAAATCTTATAAATTAATAGAAACTCTTATAAATTAATAGAAAATCAATATAAAATGCTAGAAAATCAATATAAAATGCTAGAAAATCTTATAAATTACTAGAAAATCTTATAAATTACTAGAAAATCAATATAAAATGCTTGAAAATCTTATAAATTAATAGAAAATCTTATAAATTACTAGAAAATCTTATAAATTACTAGAAAATCAATATAAAATGCTAGAAAATCTTATAAATTAATAGAAAATCTTATAAATTACTAGAAAATCTTATAAATTACTAGAAAATCTTATAAATTACTAGAAAATCAATACAAAATGCTAGAATTAATAAAAACAATCCTATAAATCAATAGAAATTACATGGCATCATCGTTTACTCGGACACTAATAAACTTCCTCTTTACAAATGTTCCTTGATTGTGATCACGCCGTAGATACGGTGTCTCCTCTGCCGCTAACAGGATGCTTGGGTCATCAGCCACTGAGAATGGAGGCCGGCCATCGAGCATATCATAATCTTCATCCGTCTTGTCCTCAACTCCTACGATTTTTCTCTTTCCAGGAAGAACTATATGACGCTTTGGCTCGTCTTGTGATGGGTCCAATTGCTTACCCCCACCTTTCTTATCCGCCCCTTTCTTCGGTCTGCTAGCCATGTCCTTCACATAAAAAACTTGTGTGACAGCTTTGGCCAGGACGAACGGTTCGTCTAGAAAGCCAATCTTGCTTAGGTCCACTAACGTCATTCCATAGTCCGCTTCAACTTTAACACCTCCTCCAGTCAGCTTCACCCATTGGCACTTGAACAGTGGGATCTTCAAAGGTCCGTACTCTAGTTCCCATATCTCCTCTATGATTCCATAGTATGAGTTTGTATTGCCATTGGTGTCTGTCGCGTCGATCCGGACACCACTGTTTTGGTTGGTGCTTTTCTTGTCCTGGGCTCTTGTGTAAAATGTATACCCATTGATGTCGTATCCTTGGAATGTCAAGATCGTGCTCGATGGACCTCTAGCTACAAAAGCTAGCTGCGCATCAATGCCCTCGACACCCATAAGACGTCTTCGCAACCAATCGGCGAAAGTACTATTGTGCAGACGCTGAATGAAGGCCGCAGACTTTGTTGAGTTTTCGTCCCTGAGAATCTGCATGTGCTCCTCGATGTACGGAGCAACTAAGGTTGATTGTTGCAAAACTGTGAGGTGCGCTTTACGAAATGTCTCAACGTCCTTGATCACCATCGATCTTCTCCCTAGTGTGCCCTTTCCACCAAGTCTCCCCTCATGATGGGATTCGGGCACACCAATCGGCATAAGATCGTTGACAAAGTCAACACAGAATTCAATGACCTCCTCCGTTTCGTATCCCTTAGCAATGCATCCTTCTGGACGAGAACGATTACGGACATACTTCTTTAGGACAGCGAAGAACCTCTCAAATGGGAACATGTTGTGTAGAAATACTGGGCCCAATATACGAATCTCTTTGACGAGGTGAACCAATAGATGTGTCATGATATTGAAGAAGGATGGTGGAAATATCATCTCAAAGCTGACAAGACATTGCACCACGTCGTTCTGTACCTGATCTAAGTGGTCTGGATTGACCACCTTCTGAGAAATTGCATTGAGGAATGCACATAGCTTCACAATGGCTTTCCGCACGTTAACTGGTAGCACACCCCTGAGTATGACGGGAAGCAGCTGTGTCATCAACACATGGCAGTCGTGAGACTTCAGGTTTGTGAACTTCTTCTCTTTCATATTTATTATTCCCTTAATATTGGAGGAGTAGCCAGACGGAACCTTGATACTATTCAAGCATTCAAACATGCTTGCCTTCTCTTCTTTGCTGAGAGTGAAGCTGGCAGGACGCAAGTACTGGCGTCCTTTGTCTCTCTTTTCTAGATGTAGATCAGTCCGTTGCTTCAATCGTTTCAGATCCTGACGTGCTTCCAGTGTATCTTTTGGCTTCCCATAAGTACCCAGGAAGCTTATCAAGTTCACGCAAAGATTCTTCGTCAGATGCATCACATCAATCGCGTTACGGACCTCTAAACGTTGCCAATAAGGTAGCTCCCAAAAGATAGACTTCTTCTTCCACATCGCGGCACGACCATCCTCGCCCGTCGGAGCAGCCTGGCTTCCGTCTCCCTTGCCAAACACCACGTGTAGGTCCTTCACCATATCAAATAGCTCTTCTCCACTCCGGTGTCTCGGCTTTGTACGGCGGTCAGCATTCCCGCCAAAATGCGCACATTTCTTTCGTAGCTCATGCTTCGCCGGAAGGAATCGACGGTGACCCATGTACACAACTTTACGACAATGTTTCAAATACATGCTTTCGGTTTCCTCTAAACAGTGAGTGCATGCTTTATATCCTTTGTTTGATTGTCCTGATAGGTTACTTAGTGCAGGCCAGTCGTTGATGCTTATGAAAAGCAGTGCTCGAAGGTCAAACTGCTCCTGCTTGTCCTCATCCCACACGCTAACACCTTCATTCTTCCACAGCTGCAAAAGTTCATCAACCAATGGTCTTAGGTACACATCAATGTCGTTGCCAGGTTGCTTTGGGCCTTCGATGAGCACTGGCATCATAATGAACTTCCGCTTCATGCAGAGCCAGGGGGGTAGGTTGTAGATACAAACAGTCACGGGCCAAGTGCTATGACTACTGCTCATTTCACCAAAAGGGTTCATGCCATCGGTACTTAAACCAAGCCTAACATTCCTCGCATCAGCATCAAACTCTGGGAATGCTTTGTCGATGTTCCTCCACTGGGATCCATCGGCGGGGTGTCTCAACATGCCATCCTGCTTACGTTCTTCTTTGTGCCAGCGCATCAGTTTGGCATGGTCTTTGTTCCTGAACAAATGCTTCAAACGGGGTATTAGAGGGAAATACCACATCACCTTCGCAGGGATTTTTTTCTTAGAACGCTCTCCCCCAACATCACCAGGGTCGTCCCGCCTGATCTTGTATCGCGCGCAGGTGCAAACCGGACAACGATCCAAGTGTTCGTACTGTCCGCGATAGAGGATACAGTCATTAGGACACGCATGTATCTTCTGCACCTCCAAACCGAGAGGGCAAACAACACGTTTTGCTTGATACGTCGTCGATGACAATGTGTTACCCTCTGGAAGAATCTTCTTTACGAGTTTCAATAGCTCCTCGAAACCCTTATCAGTAACACTGTTTGCTGCCTTCCACTGCAGAAGTTCAAGTGTGCTACCCAACTTCTTTAGCCCCTCTTTGCAATCTGGGTACAGGTCAGTCTTGTGGTCCTGCAACATGCGTTGTATCTTTTTCAGTTCCTTATCATTGCCGCAGTCTTTCTCGGCATCACGCAACATTTGCCCGAGCCCATCAGTAGGTTCATTTTCCTGAGCAACATCTTTCTGAGCATCGCCTTCCCGAGCAACATCTTCCTCATCGGCATCACCCATTGCAGCATATGCAAAGGAACCGTAGTATTGAGCCAATAACGGAATGTCGTCATCGACCTCGTCTTCTTCATCTTCATCCATTAGAATTCCTCTTTCACCATGCTTCGTCCAAACAGAATAATTCCTCATGAAACCGTGCCTCATCAAATGCACTTGAAGACAACCTCTTTGTTTGTACGATTGTATATTTTTACAATGGGTGCATGGGCAGAACATGAAACCGGACGGCGTCCTGTTAGTCTCGGCGGCATCGAGAAACGTCCTAAGGCCATCACGGAACGCCTGAGCGTGGGGGTCCCCGTACATCCATTGTCTATTCATCTGCATTATTAACCAATAACAAATATACAATACAATTTAAAGATAAAAAAATTTAATATATAAATAAATACAAATTATAATATATATTCCATTATATAAATAAATTTCTAAAACTACATTACTATATTCATTAAATATAACATTACTATAAGCCTTATAAGATTTATAAGATTTTCTATTAATTTATAAGATTTTCTAGCATTTTATATTGATTTTCTAGTAATTTATAAGATTTTCTATTAATTTATAAGATTTTCTAGCATTTTATATTGATTTTCTAGTAATTTATAAGATTTTCTAGTAATTTATAAGATTTTCTAGCATTTTATATTGATTTTCTAGTAATTTCTAAAACCACATTACTATAAGCCTTATAACTATTCACAAGTCATACAAAACAAAATACTAACTAGCTTGCCTTCTCTCTCCATTTAAAACACAACATGAACACTCTCTCCACCATGAACTCAAGCTCTCTCCTCTCTCTCCTCCAAGAACACAATCTCTCTCTAGCTAGCTTTACTTTGATTCACAAATCCCTCTATTTCTAAATCATAGAAGGATTACAAGCTAAATAAAACATTAGAGAATGAAAGAGTGTACCTTGTAGTGCTCCTTAGATGAGTAGATTCTTCACAAATTTTAAAAAAAATTTGGGCAGCACCTCCCCTCCCACGGCCGAGCAGCATGAACACAGCGCCTAAGTGTTCAGCTGGCTCGGGCGGGGGAGGAGGAAGCCCCTATATTCAAACACATTAGCACCGGGTCGTGGCAAGACCCGGTGCTAATGTTCACCCTTTAGCACCGGGTGCAGCCACGACCCGGTGCTAAAGGCCTCGGGCACATTAGCACCGGGTCGTGGCTGCACCCGGTGCTAAAGGGTGAACATTAGCACCGGGTCTTACCACGACCCGGTGCTAATGTGTCCGCCCTGACACACCTCCGCGCCGCCCCCGCTCCTAGCCGTTGGACCCGGTGCTGAAGCCCCATCAGCACCGGGTCCAAAAATGGCCGAGGCGGAGGAGGCGGGCGGATGTGAAGGATTCTGGTAGTGAGATCTGGTAGTGAGCAGACACTTCCACTGCCCGCTGCTGCAAATCAATGTGTAGGGGCGGATCATTGGATGTGCCGGTCACAAAGATAGTAGGATTTGTAGGAGTTGCTTGCCCCACGAGACCCTCCTGCAAATGTACATTTTCAGCTGCGGCTGTTGGAGTGGTCGATCTGTTGAAACTGATTTATGAGAGGGAGTTATCTCGTGAGTCGCATTGAAAATAGATTTACAGAGGCGGGTCATTTTGCTATAGTGGCAATAGAACACTACAGGGCGGACAAGGTTTTCAGCCACCTCTAGAAAAAAAATAAGACGCTCCTATAAATTGTTTTTTAGTAGTGTTTGTAAGTTTGAAGCTGTAAAAGTAGAAAACATTGTAAATTTGAGTTCATTGCTTGTCAGAATTGTATGAGCAGCAGGTTGGCACGTTTTGTTTTCCCTTTTGAGCTTATGTTCTAGCTATACAATCAACTATGCATTTTCAAATGATTCCTGGAAAAAGAATATTTACTACCAGAATGATCGACATCTGCACCGGGTGGAAAAGCCCTTTAGCACCGGGTTTCCCACCAGGTGCAACTAATCCGAGGCTAAAGGGGTACCCCTTTAGCACCGGGTTGAATAACCGGTGCTAAAGGGACCCTTTAGCACCGGGTGCAGCCACGACCCGGTGCTAAAGGGCCTGCCTTTAGCACCGGTTGCTGCCACGACCCGGTGCTAAAGACCCCGGATTTCTTTTTTTTGCTTTTTTCAGTAGCCATGCGTGCACGTCTATATACGTATATATTCTAATATGTGTATTCTAATGCGTATTCGGCCGACTCTATATTCATATTAGCTGACATTTCATCAAAATAAAAGACATATATATTACAAAAGTAGATATTCATGCATGTGAACTCGAGTTATATATATTTAAACTGTATTTTCTACTTAATCAAGATTGACGACTAGCTTGTTGGACTGTCCGGCACGTCCTCCAGTATTAGCGAGTGGAATTCTCCTCGGGGATTGACGACCTCATCCCAGATCCATCCGACGAGCTGTTCTGCAATTGCGTCAATTCTTTCTAGCTCTAGAGACTCTTCCTTCAGGCTAAACATCTATAATTTACAAATAATTAAAAGATATTTAATCCGCCGAGTTAGAGACAATAATTGTGCACTTAATAATAATGAAAATGTGTTTATTATTACGTACCATAATATCGTGTTGTGTAAGCTTTTTATGTCCCAATTCCACATGTAATCGCAAACATAGTATGCACATAAATTATTTCCCTTCCCCTGTTTGGCACACTGTCGACCAAAAGAAATTAAGTAAAATTCATATAATATATTAGCCGAGGCCTACATGTACAAATTACTTGCTTACCGGAAAGCCAATGTTCCATTTTAGTGTTTCATGTTGAATACCCGGGTGTTCTTGACGAAATTGATTCCAGGCCCTGCGAACAAAAAACTTGAGTTAAGTCATTGCGAGTGTAAGGGGTGAATTGAGTAGGGGAAAATATACATCACCTTATCATCATGTCCATGATGTTCTATAGTTTTTCTTTTGGAGTGTGCAATGAATCAACGACGTTCACGACACCCCGGTCAGGACACAATATTATTAGGAACCAGTGGAATCTGTATACATGTATACATTATAATCAGAAATAAAATAGTACACAGACAGTATAAGAAGAAGCCTGTGTATGTACTCACTCGATGTTGTACGGGATTAGTATAGAGTCGCAGTAAGTTTGTTTCTTAATATACTTGTATAGGTTTCCATATGTTTCCTCAGGATTCATCAATATCATTTCTTCACTTATCCTTCGAGGATCCACGAAACCAACGTCATATATTGAGGATCTCCGACATTTTTGAATCTCCATTCTGCATATGTTAAGCAATAAATAAAGCCCGCGTCAGCATAGATTGGAATTATTGTTTTCAAACTGTGAATTATAAGCAACAACAAAGTACTTACAGTGTCCAACAGGTGATCAAATCCACGTACATGGCGTCGCGGTGGTACAGCTCATATGTATCCTTAAACCTCAGCCAGACCCAATCCTCGTCACCATTGTAGAAATCATGGTCCTTCACGCCTAATTTGATCATGCGCCGTTTATTCCTTCTTGATTCTTTCAAGTACCACTCATGGAATCGGCGCATCTTCGTCTGTAGCTTGCTCTTCGTTTGCTCTAGGTCCCTCACCCTCTGCTCATATTCAGCCTTCTTCCTCGAACGGCTCCTATAGGTGGCGGCGTGATCTTGGAAACCTTTCTTCCATGAGATGCTTGTGCCTACGCCGCGCGTCCGTCCAGGATGCTCCTTGTTCCCTAAGGCATAGGTTAGCTCATCTCTGTCTCTATCAGCAACAAATTCTCCCCTCTCAGATGCCCTGAGGATATCGAGGAGACGGTGAGCTAGTTCTCGCAAGTCCTCGGGAAAAACTAAGGAGCCGTCGATTGGGCTTAGGTTGCCTCCATGACCATAGTACCAATGCTTGGTCCTTGTGGGCCAGTCATGTGTCGCTGGAGTGATGCCTCTAGCATATAGATCTTCTTCCATCTTCTCCCATTTAGCGATGCTTGCCTTGTAACCTCCCGAACCCATCTTATGAGAGTACTTCTTATTTGCGGCGTTTCCAGCGTTTCTAGCGCCGGTGCTAAAGGGCCTTTAGCACCGGGTCTTCTACACCCGGTGCTAAAGGCCGTAACTGGCGCCAAACGAAAATTGGGGGCCTTTAGCACCGGATTTTAGATCAACCGGGTGCTAAAGGCCCAAATTTTCGTTTGGCGCCAGTTTCCAAACCAGCCTTTAGCACCGGGGGCTACTATTTGAGAATCTTATAAATGTAGTTTTTAATATATAGTTATTAATACTTGTTTTAATTCAGTTATTAATACCTATTAAAAATATATATTAAATAAGAAAATCTTATAAATTACTAGAAAATCAATATAAAATTTTAGAAAATCTTATAAATTAATAGAAAATCTTATAAATTAATAGAAAATCTTATAAATTACTAGAAAATCTTATAAATTACTAGAAAATCTTATAAATTACTAGAAAATCTTATAACTTACTAGAAAATCTTATAAATTACTAGAAAATCTTAGAAATTACAAAAATTGATAACTAAATGAAAGATTTTGGAACATTAAATGGTCTCAGATGAAAAGTGATGAATACCAAAATTTCATATCTCATCAAGATCTACAATCTTTATTTAAGTCATTTTTGCATTTGAGAAAGTGGTAGTATACATTGTTCATTAATCCTAGATTCACTCGCATAGTTTCTAAAACTTTGTTAGAGACTTGTCAAATTTGTACTACATGTTATTACCCATTTTGAAAATGACAAAATGACCTAAATAAAGATTATAGATCATGATGAAATATGAAACTTTGGTATTCATCACTTTTTTATTTGACTTCACCTAGTGTGAAAAAAACCTTGGTTGTAGTTGTCATTTTTAATTCAAAATTTGGATTGTTCAAACACGAGAAGATTTTTCAAAATAATAACATTAATAAGTTTCATAAATCAACAGAGTATGATTTTAGAAATTTTTAGGAAGAAAAATGATCTTTTTTGAAGTTTGTACGAGGGAGAACGACTAGTTACAACTTTTATACAGAGATTAAAAAGAAAAATTGTTCTTGTTCATCCAGTGACGTGGCTCGTGTGCGCCTGGTGACGTGGCCAGCTGCCGCACGGCGGCCGGTCATTGGCCCCGCCGCACGGCCCCCGTGGCCCGGACGTGGCCTTTAGCACTGGGTGCAGCCATGACCCGGTGCTAAAGGCCCTTAGGCCCGGTCGGTGCTAGAAAATCAATATAAAATGCTAGAAAATCTTATAAATTAATATAAAATCTTATAAATTACTAGAAAATCAATATAAAATGCTAGAAAAACTTATAAATTATTAGAAAATCTTATAAATTACTAGAAAATCTTATAAATTACTAGAAAATATCATCTCAAAGCTGACAAGACATTGCACCACGTCGTTATGTAGCTAATCTAAAGCTGACCGGTGCGAAATGGCCTCGGCACATTAGCACCGGTTGCTAGCTGCACCCGGTGCTAAAGGGGGCGCATTAGCACTGGGTCTTGCCACGACCTGGTGCTAATGTGCTCGCCCCGCCGCCCCGCAGCGCCGCCCCCGCTCCTAGCCGTTGGACCCGGTGCTGAAGCCCCATCAGCACCAGGTCCAAAAATGGCCGAGGCGGAGGAGGCGGGCGGATGTGAAGCATTCTGGTAGTGATCCTTTAGAAATTGACATGATTCTTAAAAAATAATGTGTTCCGACAATAATTGGCAATTTGTTGTAATTTTGGTGAAAAAGATTATGTTTCCCTGGCTTTCTATAGCTATCCCCCCCCACCCAAATAGGTGAGCCGAGTTAATATGCATGCAAATGGCTAACGTGCTTTGTACATACATACGTGGTTCCATCAAGCGGTATACAAACCGTGTTTTATATTTTATATATGCTTTTGAAATGTATCAGTTCGATATATATAGAAGCTAAGGCATTTAGTGGACACAAAATTTTATTGCATATAAATATTTCCGTGGATAAATTTGCAATCAAATCAAGGGAATTTCCCTTATAGAAGCTAAGGCATTTAGTGGACACGCAATGCCACCGTACTTTCGCACGAAAATAGCTACAATGCTATACATATAGGCAACATATCAGTTGAAAACCAATCTCTCCCTGCAAACTTTGGAAACCACAGTCTGATCCACACAATGTTGATCCAATGAGTCTCCCACCTCCCATACATGTCTCCATGCATGTTGGTTTTACCAATCCCCTCCCACATTCCTTGTGATTTTATAAATTCTCTCTCTGCAACGCCCAACATCTCCCGGGCATATAGTTCCCTTCCAGGGGAAGGATCCTCCCCCGGTAGCACGATCGAAGCACCTGACGCGCTACGTCCTGACACGGCGCAGGGAGATGACGCGCCTTTCCCGTAGGACAACATGGTTACGGAGGAGACGTGTGCTCACACAGCTCTGAGACTATCGTGGCTGCAAGCCCCTCGCCCAGGACCCATCATATCGGGTCGCCAAAAAGCGCCTCGAGGGGTCCCACCCTGCAGCTCACTTGTCACGACAGCAGGCGTGGGAGGAGGCACCCGGACAACTCGGGCTACAAGCAACCACGGAACACCTTGGGGTCTCAGGATTAGCGCAGGGTGATGGGCAAAGCGCCTTCCAGAGGTCTAGGACACCGCAGCGCCTATCTCAAGGAGAGTCCCGCTGTCACGGCGGCGCCACCTAGAGGTGTTGTTTTCATACTAAAAGCAGTAACCCTATTCCCACTGTGATGAGAAGGCTATAAATACAATAGAAGAACAACGCGTAAGGAGATCGGATCCCAGTAATCAAGAAGGTAGGGCGTTACGCTCCAGGACGGCCCGAATTTGTCTAAATCCCTTTGCCACTTCTTACATCTTAGAAAACCCCAAGTTCATCACGTGTTACACCCGTGGCCGAATCTCTAAATGGGGGTTCCCTCAAATCCCTGCTCGCCGTACTCACCCGTCGTCTCATACTGATCGACTCTATGTATAACATATCAACATAACGTTTTTTCGTGTCTTGTAAAGAAAATTAGTGAATAATATTCAATTATGAAAATAAAAAGAAAAATAGAGGATAATAATCATTTATAAAAATAAAGCAACTAATTGAATGTTGAGCTGCAAAAGAAGGTAGCTTATAAGCTACTACCTCCGTTCTAAATTACTATTCGTTGTTGACTTTTTTGTTTAACATTTGATCATTCGTCATATTTAAAAATTTTCACGAGTATCATTTATTTTGTTTGTGACTTGCTTTATCATCGTATATACTTCAAGTATAATTTATTGATTTGTATATTTAGATAAAATTTTTGAATTAGACGAATAGTGAAAGATCACCAGAAAAAGTCGAGAATGAAAATTTGGAACAGAGGTAGTAAGTATCGCTTACGTGACCCAAATGAAATCGGTTCAAATGGGTCCCACTGTCAGTGAGACATAAGGTCCCACAGGGGTGGTCTGGACCGCAGCAGAGTGTGGTCGTCTGCCGTGCGGGAAAACGCGAAGAAAACCCTCGCCGCCGCCGCCGCCGCCGCCCTCAATCTCTCCCCGAAATTCGCCAGCGATGGCGGCGTCGCAGGGGTCGGTAGCCACGACGGGGTCTAGGTGCACCCCGAACGCGGCGCGGGGGAGGCATCTGTTCGAGGTCGCCGGCCACAGCCTGCATCAGAGCCTCGGCGCCGGCAAGTTCATCCAGTCCGCCGCCTTCGCCGTCGGCGGCCACGACTGGTGCGTCCTCTACTACCCCGAAGGTGACGGCGGAGAGGGATCCGAGGGCTACGTCTCCATCTTCCTCAAGCGCCTGGGCAAAACCACCGCGGTGACTCAGGTGAGGGCCACCTGCGGCTTCAGGCTGCTCTCCCCGTACCCGGCCGCCGTGGTGCCTACTGCTGCGAGGACATCGCCTCTCTCCAACCGTGTCACGGCGGATTTCAACGCGGTGAACTCGTGCTTGGGCCATAGGAAGTTCGTGCAGAAGAGCGTGCTGGTCTGGTACCTGCGGGAGGACCGCCTGGTGATCGAGTGCGATGTCACGGTTATCGTGGGCAACCCGGTGCTGGAACCAGAGAAAAGAAGCGAGATCCAAGTGCCGCCATCAAATCTGGCGGAAAATCTTGGAGGATTGCTTGAGACCGGAGAGGGGGCGGACCTGATATTCAAGGTGAAAG
This sequence comes from Echinochloa phyllopogon, assembly GCA_033239725.1. Taxonomy (NCBI): domain Eukaryota; kingdom Viridiplantae; phylum Streptophyta; class Magnoliopsida; order Poales; family Poaceae; genus Echinochloa; species Echinochloa phyllopogon. Next base: position 10,357,896 of record BTCW01000015.1, on the reverse strand, counting down.
AGGAGATTTTCAATGCCCATAGGATTGTGCTCGGAGCCCGGTCACCAGTCCTGAAAGCAGAGCTCTTTGGGCTGTTAGGGGAGAGGAACAGAGAGCACATAACAATCGAAGACATGGAACCTGCTATATTCAAGACATTGCTTTACTTCATCTACACCGATTCTTTGCCAGACGTTGATAGTCTTGGGGGAGATGAGAGTGAAGAAATGGTGAAGCATTTGCTTGTGGCTGCGGACAGGTATGGTGTGGACAGGATGAAGGTGATGTGCGAGAGCATCCTTGCCAAGAGACTTGATGTGAAGACTGTGGCTGCCACATTAACTTTTGCTGACCAGTACCACTGCAGCAAGCTCAGAGATTCTTGCATAGAGTTTATCAACTCTTTGAATAGAACAGAGGATTTGCAAGCAAGCCAAGGGTATGCCCACCTCAAAAGAGCATGTCCTAATATCATTGTGGAAATATGGGAGAAAGCAACCAAGTCCCGCGAGACATAGTTTGCTCGGTTTATCCTAGGTACATTGCCTTGTAGGGGAATGTTTGGTTTCCCTTTAGTGTTCAGGGATATTGTGGAGAATGATAGATTTTGTAAAACTCATGATGTGTATGTGGGAGCTACCAGACTCATTCAGAATGTGGCTAGTGCTAGAATACTGATATTCCCTAAGATATTTGGATCTACCGTCCAATCAATGCATTTGCTATTATACACCTTTTTTCATGTGTTCCTTTTTGTTTGTTAGTTGGAGACAATGTAGCCAGCCTAACTTCAATGATTGATGCTATCATTAGTCATGACCAAACTCATATTGGACTACTATGAAGCAATAGCAAAGTACAGTAATATTTTGTCACTATCAAGGTCTTGCTTGTGTATTTTCACACCAGTTGTTTTATTTGTTTATATGGTGGCAAATGAAAATTTATGTCCTTTAGGTTCACTTTTGAGAAAAAAAAACATTATTCCGAATAAAATCTGCTGAGATTTTACAATCATTTGAGCCCTTTGGGATCAAGTTTGCTTTGTGCACCATACTATCAATTTGACAGTTCTTGCCCGTGATAAACCCGTGGTGAGGAACGCACAGGGGAAGCTGCCGTATGATCGTGAGATTCCACTGAGAGCTCCAGATGATGGCCGTAGGAGAATTCAGAGTTTTATGGAGGCTGCAACAGAATCTTACGGCACTGGATCTTCTTCAAACAACCGATCTTCACGCTCCACGTCTGGGAGACAAGAGCGCCAGGGGGAGGAGTTGCAGGAAGAAGTTCGACATGAGTCGCATACTCCCATGGATGGAAGAGAAAAAGAAAATGAGGAGGTGTTGTCTCCTTTGAAGAGGCGTGCACCTGAACCTAGAGGAGTGGAGGTGGAACCAAGGGGTACAGGGAGACAATTGTTTCAGGTGGAAAAGTATACTGACAGCAAGCAGCTAAAGAAGAGGAAGTCAAAGCGCTCTGCCGAGACGTCCTCTATGACACCAGACTTGAACCTCCCATGCGCTGACAGGACAACACTGATGCCTCCCGGATTGGTAAGCTCTCGGGTTAATCAGTTTGTGGGAGCACACGGTAACACAGATGTAGAAGAGGGTACGGAAGAGTTGATGAAGAAGCAGAAGAGAGCAACACCCACAAACAATGCAAGATCGGCGGCGGCGGCGGTGAGCAGCCCCCGCCGGGCACAATGAGTCTCCTATGTTTCAACTGTCGTGGTTGTGGGGAGGCTGCGACAGTTCGTGAGATCCGCTGCATAGTGGAGAGTTATAACCCCTCGGTGTTGTTTCTGTCACAAACAAAAATGCACCGGCAACGTTCAGAGGATCTGAAATGGCGACTCGGCTTCCATAATGCAGTAGGTGTGAGCTCAGTAGGCCTTAGTGGTGGCCTGGTTATTTTCTGGAAGAACGAAGTTGTAGTTGATCTGAAATCCTATTCAATGAATCACAATATATTTGGGTGAATCGTGGCGCCTGTTGCGGTTCTTAAGGAATCAGTCGACCTTACCATGGCTATGTGCAGGTGATTTCAACGAGATACTCCATGCGGGAGAGCAGATGGGTGGCAATGAAAGAGAGGAGTGGTGCATGGAGGGATTTCGAGACACGGTAGACCACTGCAGCTTCTCTGATTTAGGCTACAGGGGATTGCCGTATACTTGGGACAATCGAAGGGAGGGTTCACAAAACGTGAAGGTCAGGTTGGATCGCGGCATGGCGGACGAAGCTTGGCTTGATTTGTTTGGTGAGTCCTCGGTGACACATGTTCAAACGATGGAGTCTGATCATTGTGCAGTGGTGGTTCACCTGGCCCGTACAGGGAGATTGCAAGGAGGGCGCAGATGCAAACTGTTTCGATATGAGAACATGTGGCAGCGACATCATCTTTATAGCGACACAGTGACTGGGGGATGGAATAGTGGGTGCATGAGCCTGGAGGATGCGAGTGTCAGTCTGGGGCACCTGTAATCCACTCTAGTTTGATGGGATCGGGAGGAGTTTGGATCGGTGAAAGGAGAACTCAAACAATTGAGAAGGCAGCTTGAAGTTGTTCGTGGCCAAACGATCGGAGCTGGACCGGTGGCTGAGGAGCGCAGGATCATGGCACGGCTAGCAGAAGTCCTGGCGCGGGAAGAAGCTAAGGAGAAACAAAGATCAAGAGTGCAGTGGCTGCATGAAGGTGATCGGAACACCAATTTTTTCCAGGCCAAGGCAAAGCAACGCACTAGGACAAATAAAATTACAGCGCTGTGTAGAGAGGACGGCTCCTTGTGTGAGACGCAAGAGGAAATAGAAAGCTTGGCTGCTGGTTTCTATCGAGGCCTTTTCACGGCACACGAAGATACAACTCCAGAATTGGTGACACAATATATTTCGAGAAGAGTATCAGAGCTTATGAATGAATCCCTCGCCACTGAATTTTCTTATGAAGTGGTTAGGAAAGCAGTCCTCATGATGCACCAGAACAAATCACCGGGGCCAGATGGATTCACAGTGGGATTTTATCAGCGTCATTGGGAACTTGTTGGTCACGACATCTCGACAGCAGTTCTGTCCTTCCTGAAGGGGGGCGAGATGGCTGCTGCGGTCAACAGCACTATTCTCGTCCTAATTCCCAAGGTAAAAAACCCACAAGACCTTACACATTTCAGGCCTATTTCCTTATGCAATGTTTTGTATAAGATCTGCTCTAAGGTGATTGCGAATAGACTTCGAACTATTCTGGATGAACTTATTTCTGAAGAGCAGTCAGCTTTTGTGCCGGGCAGATTGATCACAGATAATGTTTTAGTGGCATATGAATGTATTCATTATTTGAAGCAAAAGAAGGGAAAGGTTGGGGCATGTGCTGTGAAGCTGGACATGGCAAAAGCTTATGATAGAGTCAAGTGGAGTTACCTTGAAGCTGTCTTGGTCAAAATGGGGTTTCATGAGAATTTTGTACAACTGATCATGAAATGTGTTACGATGGTGTCCTTTCATGTGAGGGTGAATGGTAGCCTTTCGGAGACTTTTACACCGACACGGGGCATTCGTCAAGGAGATCCTCTATCGCCATATCTCTTTTTATTGTGCGCCGAGGGTCTGTCAAGCTTACCGAGGAATATTGGCCCGCAGTTCTTGTCAAAGGGAGTTCGAGTGGGAATTCATGCTCCATGGATATCCCACCTTTTATTTGCTGATGATTGTTTAATATTTACACAAGCCACTGAGAGAGGAGGACAACGGCTGATGGAGATCCTACACCAATATCAAAGGGGCTCTGGTCAGCTAGTTAACATGGCTAAGTCAGCAATTTTTTTCAGCGAGAATTGTGATGATGATGAGAAACAGATAGTAAAGAATGTGACTGGTATTCAAAATGAGGCGTTATGTGAGAAGTACTTGGGCTTGCCTACGGCAGTTGGGAGGAGTACAAAGGTATCCTTCGAGGCTATCCCAACAAAAATCCGTGGTTTAATGAATGGATGGGGAGAGAAACAACTCAGTTGTGCTGCTCGAGAAACCTTGATCAAATCGTAGTACAAGCTATTCCTACCTATTCCAGGAGTTGCTTCGTTCTCGCCCCCGCGACTTGCCAGAAAATCAAGACAGCTACTTCTAACTAATGGTGGAGCAGTGGGGTAGATAAGCGGGGTATGCACTGGAGATCTGGCCGGATATGTGTTTACCAAAGGCTGAAGGAGGGATGGGGTTCCGGGACACTAAGCTGTTCAACATTGCAATGCTTGGGAAGCAAGGTTGGAGGCTCATGATTAATCCGGACTCGCTATGTGGCGTGTGCTTAAAGGCAAATACTACCACACCAGTGATTTTATGTCAGCCACCAAAAAGAAGAATGCCTCTCATACATGGAGTGCTATTCTGGCCGGGAGAAGAGTCCTTCAGATGGGCTGCATTAGACGCATTGGTGATGGGCAGTCAACGAATATTTGGAATGATAAGTGGCTCCCAGGAGGAATTGGCTTGAAACCAGTGCGTCGCATGGATGGGGCAACGACCGAGAGAGTCTGTGATTTGTTGCGCGGCGGATTCCCCTTGGGCGTTCATCGCCGGACACTTGGGCTTGGTCAGGACAACGACATGGTCTCTATACTGTGAAATCTGGATACCATATGTTGGCATCAGCTGAAGCTCAACATCGCTCGTTTATACAGGGATCAGCGGCTCACTCTAATCTTTGTAATGATTCCTTGTGGCGGAAACTATGGAAATGCAAAGTGCCCCCAAAAGTCCGGGTGTTCTGGTGGCGCGTCCTCAATGAGTACATACCAAGCAGGGCCAACTTGCACCGAAGACACATTGACCCACTCAGCGTTTGTTATACGTGTGGAGCACGTGATGAAACGACCTACCATGCTCTACTCGAATGCACTTATGCAAGACAGTTCTGGACTCGTCTCTGCGAGCTCACCGGTGTTAAACTCAACCTTACGCCAGGATCGTGGTCATCAGCACTTCTGGAGCACAGAACTTGTGATGAGAAGGATAGAGTGATAATCTTATGTGGAATGTGGTTGGTATGGCGGTGACGGAATGATCGTCAGCATGGGAAGGCACCCATTGACATGCGGGCGGCGATCAACTGGGCTGTTGACGCTTGTTTCAACTTGATGTCAGCAAAGGAAAATGAGGGAGCTGACAGAAGACCGACGCTAATTCAGTGCTGGCAACGTCCGGTGAGGCATATTCTGAAGGTCAATGTTGATGGGGCCTTTATAGCAGAACAAGGATCAGGTGCTGTTGGAGCAGTGGCAAGGGACGCTGAAGGCAGTTTCTTGATGGCGTCAACCAGACGCCTGCAGGATGTGCTGTCAGCTCTGGCAGCAGAAGCGGAAGCATTGCGAGATGGTGTGTGCCTGATTCAGTCGGTGACAACAGGCCCAGTGGTGATGGAAACTGACTCCCTGGAGCTAGTCAGTTTATGGTGTTAGAGGACGATCCAGCGATCAGAGTTTGTGCCAGTCTTTCGCGACATCGAAGTACTTGCTGCATCGTTTTCTTCCTTTTCTGTAAAGCATGTGAGGCGATCAGCTAACAAAGCGGCTCACACATGTGCTAAATTTGCTGCTTCTTCTGTTTTTGAGGTTTGGGCGAATGACCCTCCTAGCTTTCTAGTGCCAGTATTGCACGTTGATTGTAACCATATGAATGAATGAATGAATGAAAGCAGCTGTTCTAAAAAAAAAGACAGTTCTTGCCCTCTTTTTTGCACTCTACTCTGAATGCTTCATGTCAATAGCAAAGCCAAACCTTTGCAATCCTTTGTTGACTTCTCATAGGTCAGTTTAGTTGTTGTATAGCAATGTCTCAAAGTTTGGTTTTCTTTCACTTTAAGTTTGCAAATATCTCTTTTGCAAACTATAACTTTTACAAAGTGTGTTCCCGGCATGCATAACCATTTGGTTCAGTCAGCCCCATTTCTTCGACATTGGTTTTGCTTGATGAAGGTAAGTTCTACAATTGTACCTTTTGAGATAAATGGTAATAGTGAACTTACATGATAACCAAGATCAGTGCTATGCCATCGCTCTTTCTCTCTTCTGAGCACCTTCAACGTTTAATGACCAAACAAATGTCACACCCGGTTTTCAAAGCAAAACTAGGTGCATCTCATATGTGCGCCAGGATCAGTTTACACACATATGGTAGACGTCACAAGTGAATATCCATAACCATGCATAACGAAAGAGTATTATAGTGCAATTATTACAATATCAGAGTTGACTCAAATGTCATAGTGGAAGACTTAAATAAACGTCCATCTAACGAAGCAAAAGTGACTCCAACTCCACAGGCATTGACTGGTGGAGACTCGCCTAGAACTCCTCAAAACCAGTAGTGAAATCCTCAAAATTCTCCCAATCTGAGCAGCATTCCGGGTGTAGTTGATGCAATAAAAGAAAGAAAGAAAACAATCATGAGCACATGACGTGCTCAGCAAATGTAATATGACATACAAGGCTGAGGCAAAAAGGTTGGCTGACCACACTGCAGTAAGCACTTTTAGTTGGTCAAGTTTTATTAAGCAACTATTTACTAGCAAATAAAAGTATATACCACCTACAAATTAATGAATGTCATATTCCCAACATATTCATATAGCCACGATTTAGATCATGTTCAAGTATGATTATCATGTAAGGGTCCAGGCCGCTCTTGACCGTGAGCACGACTGTTATAACAGTTTTACACTCTGCAGAGGTTGTACACTTTCACCATAAGCCGTGATTCCCATTGCCAAAGCATTGTACCCTTCCCATACCACGTGGACCGAATATTGAGTTTCACTATGAGACCTTTACAAAATCACTCTAATAAATGATAGCCCACTAAGGTTTCCGGTTCAGAAGCAAAGCATAACCCTCCCTAATGAGGTATGTCTCTTACCAAAGCCCACAGCTCAAGAGGACCGAGCTATACCCCATCAACCGCTGCCCCTCATGCCCCTTTCGAGCAAAGCTACCATAAACCAGAGCACCTAATTAGTCAGTCAAAGCCAGAGGCACATGACACTCATGGTTGTCCTGGGTGGTTCTCCATGTTCCAATTAAAAAGATATGATCTTGCCAATTAATTAATTAAAAGAGTATTTGGAACATAGAGTAGGGTTTCATTTAACCAATCCCAGTTGAGCAAGCAAAGCATCATCTACCATCAAAGTTAATTAAATAACCAAGTTTCAGGGACAGGCAAATATAGTGGCTAGGTAAATCCTTAAATAGGAACCCATCAAATTAAGACACATGCATGGGTGGTGAAATTAATAATTATTAGGACATTTGCATGACATAATACACTTGCCTTCTTCCCAACTCTGTTGCTGCTCAAATCCTTCTCCAACAGTTGGTTCTTCAGAGAAATCCTCGAACTGGTCGTTTCCTAATCGCATCACACATTCACATGCAAGGAAACAATACAACAAAAAAGAAAGAGTACACCAAACAATTCCAACAGGAGAAAACAACAGCACAAAACTAATCTACGCGTTATAACGAATGCGTGAGCGTGAGAATCACTAAAATCGGAGTTAAAACGCAAAAGATATGGCTTTTCTAAGGTTCAGGGACTTGCTGGCAAAGTTTTAAAAGTTCCAGGGGTTTAACTGCGAAAATCCGAGGGCTAAAACATAATTTTGTATAAAAACTCTAGGGCTAAACCATAAAATAATAAAACTTGGACCGCGGCATAATTTTAAAACTTGCAGGGGCTAAAACATAAGAAAAAGGACCTATTTGGAATTATTTTTAAACTAAGCTGGACCGCGGGTTGATTTTGAAAAACTTCAAGGGCTTCTTTGTAAAACAGCCACGCTGACCGTTATCGACTCGGGTTTGCCTCAAGTTGGATCTGATCCGGGCCGTAGGATCGCGATCGGATGGCCACAGACTAATTGGGCGGACGCGGCGGAGCTTCGCAGGCGTACACTCGATCTACGGCTACGGAGCACGAAAAGCGACGGGACTTGGTCGAGGAGAGAGAGGAGAAGATGACGAACTCACTGGGCGGGATCTCGACGAGGGAAGAGCAACGACGGCGTCGGGCGGCGATGAACGGCGGCCGGCGGCACTGATGGTCGACGGCGAGCAATGTCAGCGCGGACGAAGCGGGGAAACGACGTGTGAGCGACACAGGAGGATTGAGAGGGCGACGACGGACTCACCCGAGGCAAACTAGGCGAGGTTCGGCTCACGACGGCGACGGACGACGGCGGCGGCTCGAGCTCGGCAAAGGCGGCGGCTCGGGCACTAGGGTTGCGAAGCTCGGCTTGATGGAAGGGATAGCAGAGGCGGCGGCCGAGTTAAATAGGTCGGGGATGGGGCTCGGGCCTCGGGCCTCCTCGGCATTCGTGTCCGGGTAGGACTCGGCGGCGCGGCGGAGACGAGCTCGGCTCGGGTGTCCGGGTCGGCGACGGGAGGGAGAGGAAAGAGCTGACGCGTGGGCCCCACGCGTCAGTGACAGAGAGAGAGGGACGGGGAAAGAAGAACGGGCCGGTGCTGGGCCTAAAGTGGAACGGGCCGAGGGAAAAGAAAAGGAATCGGCCTGGGGAGATAGGAAAGAGTAAAGGGGGCAAACTTGGACCGGACCAAGAGTTGAAGGGGCGAAAACGAACTCGACTATTTTAACTTTTCTAAAACTCAAACAAAAGCAAATCAAATTCGAATTTAAACAGAATTTAAATTCCAACTTGATTTACTAGCAACCAAAAATATATGCAACGGCATGAATGTAACAAAAACTTATTTTGACTAATATAATTATTTAATGTGATATTTAAATTGATAAAAGGCTAGAAATTCTAATTAAATCCTAGAAAATTTATTTAAGCCTTAATAAATCCTAGAAAAATAAAAATGGTTGCTACAATTTAATTGTGACGAATTTTAGGGTGTTACAAACCTACCCCTTAAAAAGAATCTCGTCCTCGAGATTCGGACGGATTAGAGAAAATCTGAGGGAACTCTGCCATCAACTCATCCTCTCTTTCCCAAGTTGCCTCACTTTCCGCATGATGACTCCACTGAACTTTACACATCTTGATCACTTTACTCCTAGTAACTCTTTCAACAGTTTCCAAAATCTTAGTTGGGTATTCCTTATAAGTCAAATCATCTTGCACATCCAATTCATCCAAGGGTAATTCTTCCTCAGGCACTCTAAGACACTTTTTCAACTGAGAGCTATGAAACACGTCATGCACATTAGACAGTCTGGCCGGCAACTCCAATTGATAAGCAACCTCACCTTTTCTATCAACAATCTTGAAAGGTCCAATGAAACGAGGAGATAATTTTCCTTTCACCTTAAACCTTCTCAAGCCTCAAATAGGAGATACTTTCAGATACACATAATCACCTACCTCGAAAGTTAATTCTCGTCTCCTTGTGTCTGCATAACTCTTCTGCCTGGACTGAGCCGTTCTCAAATTCTCTCTGATAATCTGAACCTGTCTCTCAGCTTCCTGCAAAATCTCTAGACCAAACAACTGACTTTCACCAGTTTCACTCCAATAAAACGGTGTCCTGCACTTTCTACCATAAAGCGCTTCGAAGGGGGCATCTTTAGACTTGCCTGATAACTGTTGTTATATGAGAACTCTGCATATGGAAGACTCTTGTCCCAACTGCCTCCATGCTTCAAAGCACAAGCTCTCAAAATATCCTCCAAAATCTTATTAGTCCTCTCTGTCTGACTATTTGTCTGAGGATGATATGCAGAACTGAAATTCAACTTTGTATCCATAGACTCATGCAACTTCTGCCAAAATCTAGATGTAAACTGAGTACCTCTATCAGACACTATTTTTTTAGGTACACCATGGAGACAAACAATTCTGGACATGTATAACTCTGCTAACTTAGCGCTGGTATAAGTAATATTAACGGGTATAAAGTGAGCTACCTTAGTTAATCTGTCCACAATAACCCATATGGAGTCATATCCTCCTCGAGTGCGAGGTAATCCAACAATGAAATCCATACTGATTTCTTCCTACTTCCATTCAGGTACCTTGAGTGGCTGAAGCAAACCGGCTGGTCTCTGGTGTTCAGCCTTAACTCTCTGACAAACATCGCACAATGCCATATGGGCAGCCACATCCCTTTTTAGTCCATACCACCAATACCTTTGCTTCAGATCCTGATACATCTTGGTGCTTCCAGGGTGAATAGAATATGCGGAATCATGAGCTTCCCTCAATATCTGCTCTCTGAGAGACTCGATATCCGGTACACATATCCTCTTTCTAAACGAAATTGTACCTTGATCATCTTCGGTGAAGTCGGGAGCTTTCCCTGCTAACATGGTTTCCTTGATTTCCTTTATCTTCTCATCAGTAAGCTGACCCTTCCGAATTTCCTGTTCTAGTGTAGACTCAACTTCCATTGTCACACCTTCTATCTCATTCAGGAATCCCAAGTTCAGCTTTTCCATCTCCGCAAGCAACTCAGCTGGTAACTGGCGACCAAACATTGCATTTACTTGTGACTTCCTACTCAACGCATCAGCAACCAAATTAGCCTTGCCAGGATGATAGTTGATCCACAGATCATAATCCTTGATCAACTCCAACCATCTTCTCTGCCTCAAATTCAGATCCTTCTGAGTAAATATGTACTTCAGGCTTTTGTGATCAGTATACAGCTCACATCTGTTACCTAGAATATAGTGCCTCCAGATCTTCAAGGCATGGACAACAGCTGCACGTTCCAGATCATGAGTAGGATAGTTCAGCTCGTGCTTCCTCAACTGCCTGGATGCATAGGCTATAACTCTGCCTTACTGCATGAGCACACACTCAAGACCTCTACGACAAGCATCACAATATATATCAAAGTTCTTGTGAATATCTGGCATAGCAAGCACTGGGGCTGTAGTCAACTTCCTTCTCAACTCTTCAAAACTGGCCTGCCACGCTTCTGACCAAACAAACTACTTGCCCTTCTCTAATAGCGAAGTAAGAGGTTTCGCTATTTTAGAAAAGCCTTCAATGAATCTCCTGTAATATCCAGTCAATCCCAGAAAACTTCTGATCTCAGAGACTGTGGTAGGAGGTTCCCAATCCAACACATCCTTGACTTTACTTGGATCCACTGCAATACCTCCATCAGTAACAACATGACCAAGAAAAGACACTTGATTTAACCAAAACTCACATTTACTAAACTTGGCATACAACTGGTTCTCTCTAAGAGTCTGCAACACCAACCTCAAATGCTCCTCATTCTCCTCCTCATTCTTAGAGTAAGCCAGAATATCATCAATAAACACCACCACAAACTTATCCAAGTACTCCATGAACACCTTATTCATCAGGTACATAAAGTAGGCGGGTGCATTTGTCAATCCAAACGACATCACGGTATACTCATACAATCCATACCTGGTGGTGAACGCTGTTTTAGGAATGTCGGAACGCCTGATCCTCAACTGATGGTAGCCAGATCTCAAGTCAATCTTGGATAAAACCTTAGCTCCTCTCAACTGATCAAATAAGTCTTCAATTCTGGGCAATGGATATTTATTCTTGATGGTTACCTCATTCAATGAACGATAATCCACACACATCCTCAGAGTACCATCCTTTTTACCCACAAAAATTACAGGTGCTCCCCAAGGTGAAGAACTAGGACGAATGTAACCTTTATCCAACAATTCCTTAAGTTGTTTCTTAAGTTCTTCTAGTTCATTAACATCCATTCTATAGGGTATTTTAGAAATAGGAGCAGTACCAGGTAAAAGCTCAATAATAAACTCAATGTCTCGTTCGGGTGGCATACCTGGCAAATCATCTGGGAAGACATCTGGAAACTCACAAACAACTCTGATATCCTCCAAAGGAACACCGCTGGCCTGATTCACTGAGTAAGTTGAAGCTGAGGGTTGAGTGGCTCCGAATTCAATCTTCTCTCCCTGAGGACTAGTTAACAACACGGACCTCTTGGCACACTGAATCACCGCATTAAATGCAGCTAACCATCCCATTCCAAGTATGACATCAATTCCCTCAGAGTTCAGGACTATCAAATCAGCAGGAAAGTCTACCCCAACTATTTTCAGATTAACTCGGGGACAGATAAAATTTGGCTTTCATGTTTCCACCGGGAGAGCTAACTAGCATGGAATTTTTCATAGGGACCATAGATATATTATACTTAGCTACGTACTGAGCAGTAATAAAAGAATGGGATGCTCCAGAGTTGAATAAAACCGATGTAGGGGCTGAGTTGACAAGGAACATACAAAGTACCACATCCTGGGCCTCCTGCGCGGACTCTGCAGCAACATGGTTCACCTTGCCCCGCATCTGATTCTGCCGACCCTTGTTGCTCTAGGGCATCGGGTTCACATTCATGTTCTACTGCTGAGGGGTATTCAGCCTAGGTGCACTGCCACTCTGGCGCTGTGGGGTCTGAGCATTCCTCTTAGGACAATTGTAACTCTCATTCTGAGTATCCAAAAATCATGATCTTTTGTCTGAACGTAGACTATCAAATTCTGAAACTAACCCAACTTGAATCACCTCAAGCGGAATTTTGTGGCTCGAGGTATAAAATAAACAAGACAGCTGTGTCAGGACCACGAGACAGATTCTGGTTACTCCAATAAAACCATTATATCTCTCTGCCAGAATCTCCAAAAATCACGAAAACTTCCCAGAACCTAGGTTATCAAGTCCTTAATCCAACCCAGCTGGATTTATGTCAAACGGAGTTCCGAAGCTCCAGAAACAATTCGGACAGTACCAGGATATCATGTAGTAGCGAGAACAGATTGTTGCATAACATGATTTATACGAGGGGTACAATTATATGGATAAGGTGATAGTTAAGGGCTAAGATTAGAGACCAAGATAACCCAAAACTAATTAAATTTATTTATTTAATAATTACTCAATTGTGGTCATCACTCCACAATTAAGTTCAATCATTACAAAGATCCAAATCACACACTTAGCACGAAAGCAAACATCTCTACCACACTTTTAAACCAAACTAAATCACATGCTACACACGGGTCTCAATGTTTCTAAATGTACTGAACTAACAAAAGAGAGGGTATCCTATCTTAATAGGTATGGGTGAAGCAACTAGATGATCCACCGAGCACTCTCTAGCGGGGCGGTGAATGACCCATCAACCCTTCTATATCTTCATCCAAGGGCGGAAGTGCTTATCCCTTGAGTTCAGCTATCAGCCGTTTGTTCTTCCTTCGTTCGGCAGCGAGTTCTTCACGCACTTCTTGTAGCTCTCTTGTGGTGTCATCGGCGTGCACGTTGAGCATCTGGGTGAACGCCACCTGGACGTTAAGTGTAGAGTTAACACCTGGCAGTTGTGGCACAACCCCAGTTGGAGTGCCTTGCTGCCTTCGAGGAAGATATGCCCAAGCAGTGTGACGTACTTCAGCAGCCTCCTCATGACAAAGCACAGAAAGTGCCCGCCTGACTGCATCTTGTATTCCAGCTTCGAAGGTTGATCTCATGGCGATGGCATGGTGCACTGTAGCTTCTTTGGTTCCTCCATACTCATAATCAGGCTCCCTGATGTATACAGCGACTTCCCAGTCGTCTGGGTGATCTGGATGTGTCCTCCTTCTTCCACAATATTCTATCTCCACTGGGTAGTTCAGATGCTCGAAGAGCATTCGAAGCATCATAGGGAACCCACTGTTGCCTCCGTCGTGGTGGTGAATAGTCACTACCCACATGTCAGGCGGCGTAGAGGGTCCTTCACTTCCTTCAGATCCAGCTAGAGCATTCCCTCCTGAGTTGACTTCTTCATCCATTACTTCCATCTCTTCAGGTTCCAGTTCCTCTTCTTGCACCGAATGCGACAAAAAAGATGCAACAGTGCTAGCCAATCTACGAGCACCTTGTCTTGTCAACACCATCTATGGTTTAAGCAAGAAAGGGGTGAGAATAGTTCTAAAGACATCAGAACCAGGTGAGATGGTGAAGAAGACAGACCAGAAAACAAAATCAAGGAGGAGACAATTATCAATGCCCAGGAATAATAGCAAAATAAGCCAAGAATAGATAGAGCAAGAGTAGTTAAGCAAAATAATCCTTAGAGAATGACCATTGCTATCTAGGCTTGCGTCCTACAGTCAACACAGCTCTGATACCACCTCTGTCACACCCGGTTTTCAAGGCAAAACTAGGTAGATCTCATATGTGCGTCAGGATCAGTTTACACACATATGGTAGACGTCACAAGTGAATATCCATAACCATGCATAACGAAAGAGTATTATAGTGCAATTATTACAATATCAGAGTTGACTCAAATGTCATAGCGGAAGACTTAAATAAACGTCCATCTAACGAAGCAAAAGTGACTCCAACTCCACAGGCATTGACTGAGGGAGACTCGCCTAGAACTCCTCAAAACCAGTAGTGAAATCCTCAAAATTCTCCCAATCGGAGGAGCATTCCGGGTGTAGTTGATGCAAAGAAAGAAAGAAAACAAGCATGATCACATGATGTACTCAGCAAATGTAATATGACATACAAGGCTGAGGCAAAAATGTTGGCTGACCACACTGCAGTAAGCACTTTTAGTTGGTCAAGTTTTATTAAGCAACTATTTACTAGCAAATGAAAGTATATACCACCCACAAATTAATGAATGTCATATTCCCAACATATTCATATAGCCACGATTTAGATCATGTTCAATTATGATTATCATGTAAGGGTCCAGGCCGCTCTTGACCGTGAGCACGACTGTTATAACAGTTTTACACTCTGCAGAGGTTGTACACTTTCACCATAAGCCGTGATTCCCATTGCCGAAGCATTGTACCCTTCCCACACCACGTGGACCGAATACTAGGTTTCACTATGAGACCTTTACAAAATCACTCTAATAAATGATAGCCCGCTAAGGTTTCCGGTTCAGAAGCAAAGCATAACCCTCCCTAATGAGGTCTGTCTCTTACCAAAGCCCACAACTCAAAAGGACCGAGCTATACCCCGTCAACCGCCGCCCCCATGCCCCTTTCGAGTATAGCTACCATAAACTAGAGCACCTAATTAGTCAGTCAAAGCCAGAGCCACATGACACTCATGGTTGTACTGTTTTCCTGGGTGGTTCTCCATGTTCCAATTAAAAAGATATGATCTTGCCAATTAATTAATTAAAAGAGTATTTGGAACATAGAGTAGGGTTTCATTTAACCAATCCCAGTTGAGCAAGCTAAGCATCATCTACCATCAAAGTTAATTAAATAACCCAGTTTAAGAGACGGGAAAATATAATGGCTAGGTAAATCCTTAAATATGAACCCATCAAATTAAGACACATGCATGGGTGGTGAAATTAATAATTATTAGGACATTTGCATGACATAATACACTTGCCTTCTTCCCAACTTTGTTGCTTCTCAAATCCTTCTCCAACAATTGGTTCTTCAGAGAAATCCTCGAACTGGTCGTTTCCTAATCGCATCACACATTCACATGCAAGGAAACAATACAACAAATAAGAAAGAGTACACCAAACAATTCCAACAGGAGAAAACAATAGCACAAAACTAATCTATGCGTTATAACGAACGCGTGAGCGTGAGAATCACTAAAATCGGAGTTTCTACACAAAAGATATGGCTTTTCTATGGTTCAGGGACTTGCTGGCAAAGTTTTAAAAGTTCCAGAGGTTTAACTACGAAAATCCGAGGGCTAAAACATAATTTTATATAAAAACTTTAGGGCTAAACCATAAAATAATAAAACTTGGACCGCAGGCATAATTTTAAAACTTACAGGGGCTAAAACAGAAGAAAAAGGACCTATTTGGAATTATTTTTGAACTAAGCTGGACCGCGGGTTGATTTTGAAAAACTTCAAGGGCTTCTTTGTAAAACAGCCATGCTGACCGTTATCGACTCGGGTTTGACTCGGGTTGGATCTGATCCGGGCCGTAGGATCCCGATCGGACGGCCACAGACTAATTGGGCAGATGGCTCGCCGGCAGCGACGCAGACGTGGCGGCGCCGCTCGCGGACGCGGCGGAGCTTTGCCGGCGTACACTCGATCTACGGCTACGGAGCACGAAAAGCGACGGGACTTGGTCGAGGAGAGAGAGGAGAACATGACGAACTCACTGGCCGGGATCTCGACGAGGGAAGAGCAACGACGGCGTCGGGCAGCGATGAACGGCGGCCGGCGGCACTGATGGTCGACGGCGAGCAATGTCAGCGCGGACGAAGCGGGGAAACGACGTGTGAGCGACACAGGAGGATTGAGAGGGCGACGACAGACTCACTCGAGGCAAACTCGGTGAGGTTCGGCTCACGACGGCGACGGACGACGGCGGCGGCTCGAGCTCGGCAAAGGCGGCGGCTCGGGCACTAGGGTTGCGAAGCTCGGCTTGATGAAAGGGACAGCAGATGCGGCGGCCGAGTTAAATAGGTCGGTGATGGGGCTCGGGCCTCCTCGGCGTTCGTGTCCGGGTAGGACTCGGCGGCGCGGCGGAGACGAGATCGGCTCGGGTGTCCGGGTCGTCGACGGGAGGGAGAGGAAAGAGCTGACGCGTGGGCCCCATGCGTCAGTGACAGAGAGAGAGCGACGGGGAAAGAAGAACGGGCCGGTGCTGGGCCTAAAGTGGAACGGGCCGAGGGAAAAGAAAAGGAATCGGCCCGGGGAGAAAGGAAAGAGTAAAGAGGGGCAAACTTGGACCGGACCAAGAGTTGAAGGGGCGAAAACGAACTCGACTATTTTAACTTTTCTAAAACTCAAACAAAAGCAAATCAAATTCGAATTTAAACAGAATTTAAATTCCAACTTGATTTACTAGCAACCAAAAATATATGCAACAGCATGAATGCAACAAAAACTTATTTTGACTAACATAATTATTTAATGTGATATTTAAATTGATAAAAAGTCTAGAAATTCCAATTAAATCCTAGAAAATTTATTTAAGCCTTAATAAATCCTAGAAAAATAAAAATGGTTGCTACAATTTAATTGTGATGAATTTTAGGGTGTTACAACAAAGCTGAACCCAATTCTTTTGTAGAAAGGTTCAATGATTTATCATTAGTAAAATTGCTTGAATTGACATAGTAGAAATAATTCTCCTGTTGTTTTAAACCAAAAAACTTGGTATAGCATTTACTACTTGAGATAGCTTTCTCCTCTTTGCTCTGTGAAACTGGTGTTCAGATATTTGGTTCTGCACAAGGGCCTACTTACATTTGAAGCAGCCCTTAACTGTAGTTATAGAGCTGACAGTGTTTAGAAAGACATTAGGACATGGTTGAGCCAGCAACAATTGGAGTAACCAATGAAACCCTAGTTGAAAATCACATACTTAAGATACCTAAACCTGTACAGTTGCATATGTTCGTCCTTCCTTTTATTGTCATATAAATAGGATGGTAAGAACTTAAGATGCTAACCTGCTTCAAAGTTATTAGTTTGTTGATGATTTGAACGGAACATAACATAGAGCGCGCCAATCTAAGCCTAAGATGTCATTGTTCATAGATTTCTATAGTGCACTGACATAACATTGGTTAAATAATGAGCAGAGAGCTCGGGATTTCTATCTGCATATATGTTATTGTAGGATGAGCTAAAGTAGAAATAACTCATTTTCAGTGTCCTCATTGTTGTATAAAATCCGGATGGGCAAAATCATAGCATGTAAAATTTTGAGATTATGGATACCTTTCATGGTTTTACTCAACCACGAGGACTTCTTACTAGCTATTTATCATTCTGAACCTTGTTATAAACATAATTTCTGGATTGATTTCTAAATTGTTAATGACTCAGTTGCAATATCCGTTCTACTTTTCTATGGAAGTCTCAGGATTACTGTTGAGTCATGAACAGTAAGTTTCTGAATGCATAATCTCAAAATTCTGCTTTATTTCCCTATCCATGCATTCATACTTTGCTGAGCAGGATAAAAGCATAACATTCTCTGCTATTTTGTATACCAAAATTTCCATTTACTGTACCTGCAATGATTTTGCATTGAGTTTCCTTTGGCTGAATAAGAAATTCCAGTATGAGGATTAATTTCTTGACCATTCAGTTAGTAAAACTATAGGAGCACCCTGTAAACAGCTCTGCCTACATGTGAAGCACTGATTTGCTAATTGCGATGTAGCCTGGAGGTTTCATTGTTTTTTTTCCATTCAAAAGCGAGCGCAGATCTCCACGAGCATCGGAGCGAGCGCAGATCCTCGCAAAGATCACTGATGAGCGCTCCACACACCTGCTTCGTTATTGCTTGCCGAGCCCACCTGCTCCACATGCGTGCCGCCACTCCGATGCAGCGCGCCTCGCCTCATCCGACGCGGCGGAGTTGTGACTTCGGATATGAGAGGTCAGGTTGGCTCGTGTTTGGCAACTGGAAGACAGATTAGAGGTCGACGAAGGAGAGCCTCCTCGGTGGTTGGGACGCGGACAGAATGAAAGAGAGGAAGAGGAGATGAGCCGCGGTTTCATCTGCGAAACCATGGAGTCGGGGGTGGAGGCAGGCGTCGTGCTTGGAGGACCATGTGGGTGGGCGTGTGCGAAGGCCGGAGTCTGTAGGGATGATCCGGCCATTAGATACGAGTGAGAGAAAGGAGATGTTAAGAACACATCGGAACGGTTCATAGTTGGGAATGATGATTTCTGGGTGTACAAAATTGATCAGGTGTGCGAAAAAATACTCCTCGATCTCTGCTGGGGACACAAGACTGTGGATCTAGAAAACAAAAATTTGGTGGATTTAAGGGGCGTAGAGATAGAGATGTAGACATTCTATTCGATTGACATTCACGTCAACACCAAGGTAGCTAGTAACTGAGTGACTCAAAAAAAAAGCGAGCCATGATCTTTGACAGAAAAAAATCTTTCTGAACTTGACAACAAAGCCTATCTGATGCGGATGAACCAACAATGGTCAGCTCATCAACATGTACATCGTATAATACTACATCCTCTTGACTATGAACCATTGCTTAAACACAATCTCTAGTCACTTCGAGTAGTGTAACCTAAAACCTGTTAATGGCAACCACACAACCATTAAAGTGAGCCTATAGCTCTCTCAAACTTTCATCCTTGTGTAACGTAAAGGCTCAACTCAAAAGGTTCTATGTTTAGAATAACAGCTCACATATGTTGGTCCTCAGTTATCTAACACAGCCTTTGCCGTGTGCATTATATCGGACACATGTTAAAGGTCGTGTTTGTCGTGTGCCTTCTACGTGGCACACGGCAAACACAATACACACGGCTTTTCTAGCCTTTGTCGTGCGCTAACGCCTGGCACACGACAAAGGTTCACGTCGTTGGCTGCCGTGTGCTTTTGCCGTGTGGCACATGGCAAACATAATTTATGCCGTGAGTCTTTTCTTTTTTTCAAGTGTTTTCTATAAGCACTCGGCAAATATTTAAAAAAAAATTCTTTCCAAAATTTTATGCTATATACGTACATTATATTTAACTCTATGTTTGTGTTGGGGGCGATCATTAGGGGTACCAAACCTATGGGATAACCACTCATGGTAAACATTAAACTCATGCGCTTAACTAGAAAAAGAGAAACGGAAGTTAAGGCCCACGGCCCAGCAACAAAGAAAGGTCCAGTCAAGGCGCCCCGTGGCGTGCCTCGACGCGAACCATAATCTCCGCTTCGCTCGAGGGAACCGGCCCCTCGAGCGAATCGGAGAACTCCGCTTCGGTCGAGGCCAGAGGATCGAGCCTCAAGCAACCCACGGAATGGGGAGAGCTCCGCCTCGATCGCGACCCTCGCTCCGACGGACAATTAATCGCGCCCACCACAACCGTGTGTCCAAAGTCAAAAGGCAGATCTCTTGACATACCGCCCTGACAAACACGACCCCCCCCCCCCCGTCGCATCCACCAACTCCCGTCGCTA
Source organism: Echinochloa phyllopogon (assembly GCA_033239725.1). Lineage (NCBI taxonomy): Eukaryota > Viridiplantae > Streptophyta > Magnoliopsida > Poales > Poaceae > Echinochloa > Echinochloa phyllopogon. The sequence continues at coordinate 10,338,011 of BTCW01000015.1, read as the reverse complement.
TGCTGCCAACCGAGGCTCTGTGCGGACAAGCCGGGACCGTGCGAATAGAACCCGTCACTCCGAGCTCCTGTGCTGCCAACTCTGATAGCCCGAAGACCTCCATCGGACGGGAGAGACAATCGGGAACACAGCGGGAGAAGAAGAGAGGACGACGGAGGCACGGCGGGCCATTCTGAGCGATATGCGACCATCCCTGGCGCTGTGTTCACATGTCGCCACTGTGCGAACAGGGTCGGGTCACTCCAACTCCCTGTGATACGACTCCCACAGTGATTTCCCACAGAATAGGCTGTGCACAGGCATGGGAGACCCTCGAAATGGTGTACGGGCGAGCCATTACCGCACAAAGGACATCTTGGATCCTCAAAACCACTCCTAGGCGTCCTCACCAGTACAAGAATCGACTACAGGGATCGAAATATCGCGCGACAGCAAACAAGGACAAAGAAGCACACCCAGCGCCACTCCTACTACTGTGCGGCAACTATGCCTGTGCAGCAGCACACACCTGTAACCACTCCTCCTTAGCCTATAAAAGGAAGGGGTGATCGAGCAAGAGCGACACAGACGCAGAAATCAAGAATTTGCACACACTCAGAAAAAACATGATATTAGCACTCAGCCTCAATCTTCTGGGACTCGGAGGTCTAGCCTCTCATCCCAACCTGCTTGTACCCCCTACTACTTGTAGTCCGGTGTAGAATAATACATCGCACGTACCTCCTTGCTGGAAGTACGGTCTTCCGACCGGAACCAAGATAAACCCGTGTCTCGTATTATCTTCTGCATCAACCATCAGGGGAGGGAACACAGCGCATTTCTGGTTGGTGTCGGGACCACGATTTCGAAACACCGATAGTGGCGCGCTAGGTAGGGGCCTCGCACTGTGATCGATTGTTTCATCCACCATCTCCCTTGATGGCAACCCAGTCGTACGCGACAACCTTTCTTCGATGCCAGCATCAGGATAACTCCCTACCGGATTCGAAATCCGGTTCGGAAGTATTGACTTTAGGGCAACCGACGATGGCTACGACATGCAGCTCCTGACAAGGAATGCCAGTATGAGCATGCCGCGGCCACTCCCGTAACCATCCCCACAATGCAAAAGGTGTTCGCATCAACACGCGCGGAGCAACGCGGAACGGCCCGCGCTGGCTCCCCCGAACGTGTTGAGCCCGGCACGACAAGGGCAAAAAAAACACTGCCACCGCGGCACACCCAGCCGGTGATAGCACGGTCGACCCATGGCGAAACCCCGGTGAGACATGCACCACAACCATGACCAACTCTTCATCAGTTGACACGGACATGGCGGCATCTGAGGATTTGCTGGGGCACCATCTGATCTCAATTCACAACCTCATAGCAATGTCACCTGACAATGACTAACCTGATTCTGGCAGCGAAGCATCCGAGAGTGGCCGGAGGATCCCCGAATGGGATTACTCAGGGCTTCGTGATCGAGAGGCCTTCTTCTCATTCCAGACTGCGGCAGATTATTGCCTAACCTGCTCCGACAACCCTAGTGAGAGGGATTACGATCCCGCCAGGGAATGCTTCGTCGTCATTCCAGAATAGGATGGCGGAGATGATGGGGCAGGAGAGCCAACGCACGTCAGGGATCACGAACAGGCGCATAACAACGTTGCACTTGCACAAGCACAACTGGCCCAAGTTCGCGAACTTGAAGCCAAGCTAGAAGAAGAACGTCGACAGGTCTGAGAGCTCCGTGCAATGCTTGAGGACAATCGTACTATGCGCGGCGTCCGTGCCAGGGAAGCCGGGTGCATAGCACGAGCCCGCATCGAGGCTGATGACGATGTGGACGACCCACTCGCGTTAGCCAGGGCAAGCCAAAAGCTTATCACCGCAGTGACTCATATCCGAGCCATGCCCTAGCCATCAACGCCCGAAGGCCGAAACCTGCGCCAAGAGGCGCAGCTCCTAATCGAACAAGCGGTTGTGCAGCAAGCCGAAAGCTCAGCCTCTTGCATCCGCAGTTCCACTGGCCTAAAAAGTGGTGGAGCAACGCAGGAGCACGAGGTATCGGCAAGAACCCCGCGAATGGGACAATCCAATGCCACCCCCACCCTCGAATAAGGGAAAGGCACCTTCGGTGCACGAACGCATCGGGAGGAAGCCTCTCAAGGAGCGAATCCTTGACACACGTGGTGACGCCAGCGACGACAAAAAGAGGTGGGATGGCACATCTCGCGGTTTCCACCCCGCCGTGGAGGCCGCTACGACAGTGACGAAGACAAGAGCCCAACGCCAGAGCCCCCGGGAACCCGGGTATTTGGCCAGGAGATTCATGTGGCCCCGATTCCCGCATGATTCAGGCATCCGACGACCATCACCAAGTACCCGGGGGAAACGGACCCAAGGGTGTGGCTCAACGACTATCGCCTCGCCTGTTTATTGGGCGGCGCAACCGACGACGCCATGATCATCCGCAACTAGCCGCTTCATTTGGCGGATTCTGTGCAGACATGGCTGGAGCACCTACCCGTGAACCAGATTCACGACTAGAATGACCTCATTAAAACGTTCGTGGGTAACTTTTACGGCACCTACCTACGCCCTGGAAACTCATGGGACCTTCGAGGGTGTTGCCAAACATCTAATGAGTCCCTTCGTGATTTCATCCGCCACTTCTCCAAGCATTGCACCGAGCTCCCGAGTGTGGGCGACTCCGAAGTCATCCACGCTTTCCTTGAGGGCACAACCTGCCGGGACTTGGTGCGTGAGCTAGGACGTAGTCCTCCTACCAGTGTAAACGAACTGTTCGATGTCGCCACCAATTTTGCCTCCGGCGAGGAGGCGGTTGGAGCCATCATTGATAGTGGAAGGGGGAAGTGGACGGAGGAAACGCCCGCGGAGGGCAGCAAGTCCAAAGGATCCGCAAAGAAACAAAGGCAAGGCAAGAAGGGGAAGAAGCCACAAAAAGCCTCGCGTCGACAAGAGCGGACCGAGGACCCTAATGAAATACTCGCAGTTGATCCTGCTGCGCCCAAAGCTCCTCGAGCCCCCCTCGAGGAGGCGGCATCTTTGATGACATGCTCAATAAACCTTGCCCTTATCACAAGAGCGTCGTAACCCACACCCTCGAGCAGTGCGGAATGCTAAAGAAATACTTCAACCGCGCTGCTTCGAAGGACGAAGGGGGAAAAAGAGACACGGGTGACGGGAGTGGCCAAGGCTTCCCGGAGGTGGAGAACGTCTTCTTCATTTTCGGTGGGCCAACCGCGAACATGACCCCTCGGCAGCGCAAGCGCGAGCGCCGAGAGGTATTCTCCATACACAAGGCGGGGTCGTCGTACCTCGCCTTGTCAGAGGAGACCATCTCCTTCGGTCGAGAGGACCACTCCAACTACATCCCGAACCCGGGGCAGTACCCGTGTTCTCCAAGGTACTCATGGATGGAGGCAGCAGCCTGAATATCATGTATGCTTCATCCTTGGAGCTCATGGGCATCAGGAGGGACACGCTGCGCCCCAGCAAGGCGTCATTCCATGGCGTTGCGCCGGGAAAGTGAGTTCAGCCCCTCGGGCAGATCGATCTGCCAGTTTGCTTCAGTACCCCTGACAACAAGGTTAGGGAGACCCTGACCTTCGAAGTGGTGGGATTTTGAGGTGCGTACCATGCCATCCTTGGCCATCCATGCTACGCCAAGTTTATGGCAATCCCAAACAGCATGTACCTCAAGTTGAAGATGCCGGGACCAAACGGCGTCATCAACGTGGCCCCATCGTTCGAACATGCCTAAATATGCGACGTGGAATGCGTCGAGAGCACCGAGGCGCTTGCCGAGGACGAGTCTCTCATCGCAGACCTGGAGAAGATGGTGAGAAAAACCATCGCCTCCACTTCAAAGCATGCAGGCAGTTTCGAGCCCGCAAATCACACCAAGGCTGTGCCCCTCGACCCAGGTATCCCCAGCGACAAGACGGTGCGGATCACCTCGACCCTCAACAGCAAATAGGAGGTGGTGCTCGTCGACTTTGTCTGCACCAACACCGACATCTTTGCGTGGAGCCCCTCGGATATGCCAGGCATACCGAGGGAGGTCACCGAGCACTCCCTTGACATCCTGCCCCATTCCAAACCGGTGGTTCAATGCTTGCGACGCTTCAACGAGCACAAGCGCAGGGCCATTCGTGAGGACCTGCGCAAGCTCCTCGAGGCCGGGTTCATCAAGGAGGTATTTCACCCTAATTGGCTCGCCAATCCTGTTTTAGTTAAGAAAAAGAATGGGAAGTGGAGGATGCGAGCTGTTATGTCTCCTTGATGCTTATTCTGGTTTCCACCAAATTAAGATGAAAGTTTCTGACCAACTGGCAACCTCCTTTATCACGCCTTTTGGTATTTTCTGCTATGTCACGATGTCGTTTGGCCTTCGAAATGCCGGAGCGACGTACCAGCGATGTATGCTTCGTGTTTTCGGATCATATCGGACGAACCGTAGAAACATACGTTGACGATATTGTAGTAAAATCCAGGAAGGCGAACGACCTGGTAAACGATTTGCGCATTGCGTTTGATTGTCTCCAGGCCAACGGGGTAAAACTAAATTCAGAAAAATGTGTTTTTGGGGTACCTCGAGGTATGCTCTTGGGTTTCATAGTCCCTCAGTGAGGCATTGAGCCCAACCCTAAAATAGTCTTGGCCCTCGAATAGATGGGACCGATCCGAGACCTAAAGGGGGTACAAAGGGTATTGGGATGCTTAGCAGCCCAATGCCGGTTCATCTCACGTCTCGGCGAGAAAGGCTTACCCCTGTACCGACTCCTAAAAAAGAGCGAGCATTTTCCTCGACGGGCTAAAAGCGTCTCTCGCACAAGCGCCAGTCTTAACGCCACCTAAGGAGGGCGAGCGCCTCTACCTCTACGTAGCCGCAATGACTCAGGTAGTCAGCGGAGTCATCATCGTAGAAAGAACCGAGGAAGGGCAGGCTCTGCCCGTCCAAATGCCGGTATATAACATCAGCGAGGTACTGACCGAAACCAAGACGCGATATCCACAAATCCAGAAGCTGCTCTACGTAGTGGTGCTTGCTCAGTGCAAATTGCGCCACTACTTCGAAGCTCATCCTGTCATCGTGGTCTCATCTTTTCCCTTGGGGGAGATACTCCGCAACCAGGATGTCTCGGGTAGAATAGCCAAATGGTCCGTGGAGTTGATGGGCGAAGCCCTCACTTATGCCCCCCGCAAGGCAATTAAATCGCAAATCTTGGCCGATTTCGTGATAGAGTGGACGACACACAGCTGCCCCACCTCAGATCCAAGCCGAATGTTGGATCATGTACTTCGACGGGTCGGTGATGAAAACTGGTGCGGGCGCGGGTCTACTATTCGTCTCACCCCTCGGAGAACATATAAGGCACGTGGTACGCTTGCACTTTCTAGTGTCCAATAACATTGCCGAATATGAGACCTTACTAGCCGGCCTTCGCATAGCTATTGAATTGGGCGTTAAACGCCTCGACGTCCGGGGAGATTCACAATTGGTCATCGACCAGGTTATGAAGGAGGCAAGCTGCCACGACGACAAGATGCATGCGTACTGCAATGCAGTACACCAACTCGAGGACAAATTTCATGGCCTCGAGCTCAACCACATCGCACGAAAATACAACGAGGAGGCCGATGAATTAGCAAAAATTGCATCAGGGCGGATCACCGTTCCTCCAAACGTGTTCGCCCGTGAACTAACAAAGTCAAGCATTGACCTCAAGCCAGCTCCCAGAGCTCTTGATGCTCCTTCGAGGTCCGAACCCTCGGGGGCTGCGTATATCGAGCCCATGGACGAGGATCCTTCGAAAGAGGAACCTGAAGCCTCAAGTCACGAGATATCATCGGCGGACAAGGGTGAAATTATAGAGATCGATGAGGCCCCATCGACTCGCGATTGGCGCAACCAATACTTTGCCTAGATCGGCCGAGGGGAACTACCAAATCGTTCCACCTCATTGATAGGGAGTTGTACAAGCGCAGCCCCTCCGGAATTTTGCAGCGGTGCATTCAAATCCCGGAGGGAAGGGAGCTCATTCGAGACATCCACGCTGGCGTATGCGGCCACCACGCAGCGCCCCGTATCCTCGTGGGCAACGCGATTCGCCAAGGCTTCTACTGGCCCACGGCTGTAGCAGACGCCAACGAAATCGTTTGCACCTATGAAGGGTGTCAATTCTATGCACGCAAAACTCACCTCCCGGCCCACGTCTTGCAAACCGTTCCTATCACATGGCCATTCGCCGTATGGGGGCTCGACCTCGTCTGTCCAATGCGAGAAGCGCCCGGGGGCTTTACACATCTGCTGGTGGCCATCGACAAGTTCTCGAAATGGATCGAGGCTCGACCAATCAGCAGCATCAGATCTGAACAGGCTATCCAATTCTTCACAGATATAATTCACAGGTTCGGGGTCCCCAATTCGATAATTACTGACAATGGTACCCAGTTTACAGGCAAGAAATTCTTGGAATTCTGTGACGACCACCATATCTGCGTGGATTGGTTGGACGTAGCACATCCACAGATGAACGACCAAGTAGAACATGCCAACGGCATGATTCTACAAGGCATCAAGCCAAGAATATTCAACAAGCTGAATAGATTCGGCGAAAAATGGGTGTCACAACTACCCTCGGTAATTTGGAACCTTAGAACAACCCCAAGCAGAGCCACGGGTTTCACCCCATTTTTTTCTCGTCTATGGCGCCGAGCCTATCCTCCAAACAGACTTGGAATATGGGTCCCCAAGGCTTAGAGCCTACCAAGAGGAAAGGAACAGGCAAGTTCATGAAGACTCACTCGACCAAGCGGATGAGGCTCGAGAGGTTGCAGTTTTACATTCGGCCCGGTAACAGCAGTCGCTTCGAAAATATCAAGCCCAAAAGGTACGACAACGAGACCTCAACAAGGGGGACCTAGTGTTAAGGCTACGACAAGAAAATCGAGGACGCCACAAGCTCACACCGCCATGGGAAGGACCCTACATCATCACTGAGGTCTTCAAATCAGGCATATACAAGATCGCAAACGAGAAAGACGAAGTGGACACCAACGCCTGGAACATCCAACAACTACGTCGCTTCTACACTTAAGCTTTGAAGCATTCATGTACATTTGTACTTAATTCAATAAAAAAATATAAAAGACCTTAAAATGAGTAAGACTAGGCTTTCCATCGAAAAAAACAAAGTCTCACTCGGGGGCTAATTCGGGGGGCACCCCCTCCGAAAACTGTCCCAATTTTAAGGTTTTTCTTCAAAATTCTTTCATCATGTCCATCTCCTGTAATTGCCAAAAGACAGTTCGAGGCATAGAATAACTAAGGCCAAGGGCCGTACGAGTCGAGGGACTGCCTACGCCATCGAAAGTATACGACATCTCCCTCGCCACCCAACGCTAAAATTAGTCTATGAATGATACTCTCCTCGACAAGCCCTTTACGAATTCAGTGAGATAAACTTGATAAAGAAACCATAATTCAAACAAAAACTCGAATGTGTGTTTCAAAACATGAAATTGTTTAAACTACTACAGTACTTATTACATAAATATCCCTAAACTACTCAGGGAGCAGGGTCTTCAGGGCGGCGTCCTCTTCGTCTTCAGCGTCAGGAAGGAGGTCGCTCTCGAAGATTCACACGAGGGTGGCAGCAGGACCAGAGGCAGCGGCATCGGCACTCTCCACGACGGCCAACGCAACGTCGTCGTCGAGGTCATCCGCCACCACGTAGCCACCGCTGACCGCCTCGAGGTCCACGACAAAGTGCGTCGAGATCACCCCGAGGGTCTTCTGCACGCCGAGGAGAAGGGCCCCCTTCAGGCGCTCGGTAACGCAACCGCCCAAGGCCCTTAGACGGCTGGCCACCGAGCTGCCCGACTGGGACTCGAGGGCGTCCGGCCCCTTGACCTCCTTGTAGACGGCAAGGGCTACTTCCCGTAGCTCCTCGAGGTCCTCCTGGGCCTTTGAATAGGCTACCTGAAGCGACTCCGTCTGTGAGGAGGTCTCCTCCGCCACCTTCGGCACATCTGAAAGCCCAACACTAGGATCAGATAAGTTTTCAAAAACTCCAATCGAGGTTCAGGGTAAGTTCATACTAGACTTACCTTCTACCAGCTTTTCCTTCTCGACGAGGGCCTCCTGGGCAGTACTGGCCTCCTGCTGGAGTGTTGCCATCTCTCCTTGTTGGGCCTCGACCGAGGCCCACAGCTCCGCGATGGCGACATCCCCCTCCGTCACCATTACAGTGAGCAGGTCGATAGCCTCGCCCTGGGTCTTCAATTGGGCCTCAGCCACGGCAAGCGCCGAGTCCCGCTGCTGCAGCTGCCCCCGGGCTTCGGCAAGGGCGGCACGCTCCTGCTGAAGCTCGCCCTCGAGTGCCGCCAGTGCTTGCGTTCGCCGATGGAGCTCGTCCCCCTGCCGAAGGACCTCCTCTGTCGTCTCCACGGCGAGAGTCCTCTCGCACAAGCGTTCCCACTCAGCGTGGCTCAAGGCCTCCCTTAGCTGATGCACCCCGACGTGCGCATCAGCAAGTTCGGCGACCTTTTTCCCAGCCATCTCCCTCATGTCCTCTTATTAACACAGTAGATAAAAAATGAAAAAAGGGGGAGATGCAAAACGTGCAACAAAATTAGTGATTAAGTCACTTACCCGGTGGACGTCCAAACCCCGACCAAGGTGGAGTTCGAGGACTTGCTTCAGAGCTTTTTGGACCGTGGTCCATAAGGCCTGTTGTTCCTCCCATAGGAGGCGCTCGATTTCAGCGGCCTTGGCCAGGCCGGGAGGGACGCCGCGACGACCGAGCCCAAAGTTGCGCCCGGCCTCGAAGGCCGGAACGCCAGGCAGGGTGCCCATGGCCCTCTCCTCCCAAGGGCTCCAAGTCTGAAAGTGCATCTTGGCACTTATATGTTTTGGTGATTTTGGATGACAACATGATTAGTCATTTAACTTGTTTGCTTAAGTGTATGAGCAGGAAATAACAAGAAAGCAAACAAGTGGTAATCATCCCATGCAATCAAACTAGAAAATGACAAGTAATTGGAAATGACAAACGAGACAAGGACTTAAGCATATTAGTTGGTCTCATTGATAAGATATTTGTCAAAGGTTTTGGGATAAATTATTTGAAGAAATTAGGATTTCTTTGGGCTTGATCCATGGCAATGGTTACATTGAAATTGAGACATGACCCTATGGAAATATTGAAGTCTCAAGTGCATAAAGCATATGTACAAGTTAATTGCCAAAGAAAATATTGAAGACATTTCAAATCAATTGAAGACATGGATATTCAATGTGGATTTCATTGATGATGCAATGCAAAGCGTAGCTTAATTTGGCAAGAGAGGACGGAAGGGATCAAGCTAGATGGGAGTGACATAGCTAACAAAGTGAAGGGCAAGTTGGTCTTGTAGCCGAGGGACTTTGGTTTCTATACGTCGATCAATTCATACCAAGTGAAGCAATGCAAAGCATCTAATCTTTATTGATCATATAGTGGAATTGCTTATGAATTGTTTCATACAATGGAAATTCTAAGCCATTGGCTCAAGATTGGATTTGCTCAGCAAGACATGAAGTGTTGAAACCCTGAAGATTGGATTTGCTCGAATTGAGAAGCTATATGGCAACATAAAAAACGACATGCAAGACCAAACAAGAGCCAAGTCACATGAGGAGTGCTCTACATCAGCAAATACATGCACCAAGCCTCATGTGATGACCACCGTGGAGCCACAAGAGCAAGACGGCTCAGCTGCCACTTCTCTGCAGAAACCGATCCGACCAGTTTCCCAATGTTTAGGTTCATTTGGGTCAGTTTCGTTACTGTGCAAAAAACAATGCTATGTATGCATTTAATGGCCCGATTCGGGCCAGAAACAAAACGATGCACCGTTTGCAAGCAAAGTTTCAAGCTCACAAGCAATATCATCCTCCAATGACGAGGCACTCATATATTACAAGTCCAAAGAAGACGAGAAGGCGGAAAACTCAAAGGATGAGACTATCCTAGCTCTTATCAAAGAGCTTGAGGAAGTCAAACTCTCAAACACCGCTTTGGTTTGTAAGTATGATGCCATTGTTGATGATTATGCTTGTGATGCTCTTCATATGGCTTCCATAGAAAAAGAAAACAAAATGCTCAAGCAAAAATTAGAAGTAATTTCTAGCAAGCATGAGACGCTACAAGTGATGCATGAAGAACTCTTGTGTTCTCATGAAGAACTTGTAGAATCATATGCTTCATTAGAGATTGCTCATGAGGTTATAATCAGTTCGGTAAAATTAATTGAACCTCAATCTTACACATGCACATGTTCTCCAATTCAAAATAACTTATCATGTGCTAACCCATGTTGCTCTCAAGCAAAACGATCTTGGTATGATGAAGTGTGTGTAGAGTCTTGTGACGACCTCATTGCAAAGGAAAATGAAGAACTCAAGCAAGAGGTGGAAAGACTCACAAAGAACTTGACAACTCTCAAAGGGAAGAGCAATGCACAACCTTCTCAAGATAACCGTGAATCCATGGTGAAGAAGCTTGAGAAGGGATCAACCGTGCAAAGCTCTTGTGTAAATCAAGTCAAGTCCAATACAAGCCAAGATCAAGGCAATGGTGAAAATCTTGCTCACACCAAGTACTCCATAAAGAAAGAAGGGAAGCCAAAACTCCCAAAAAGGCAAAGAAACATTGAGAAAAGAAGATGCTTCGGTTGCCTTGAGAAAGGACACGAGATTGCATCATGTCCAAGCAAGATGGGGTCTCACCTAGGGAAATCCGGAAGCTCTAGCTTTCCTAAGCCGGATACTCCGATTCCCATAGTAAACTCCCACATCAAGCTCAATAAAGGATTTCTCAAGGTCCAAGCAAAATACAAGGGAGAAATGGCTACCGAGCAACACAAGAAGAAGGCGACCAACATCAAGCACAAGACATGCTACTCATGTCGGGAGAAAGGACACTTTGGTAAAGATTGTCCCAATGGTAAAATTACTAAATCCGACATTGTCCATTCCATGAATGTGAAGCTTGGGGATTCTCCAAATGCCCCCTGTGCTTCCAAGGTGATTCGTTCTCCAAGGAGCGGCACAAGAGCTATTTGGGTCCCTAAGCATATTGGGACTAACAACATCGGACCCAACACAAGTTGGGTACCAAAGCGTGCTTGATGAGATTGTAGGGACTACGAGATGCATTGGTGGCTTGGCTTGAATGACAATCTTCAATGATCAACTAGCAAGCCAAGAAAAATTGCTTCTGCTTCATACTCTATACCCAATTACATCTAGGTAACTTTGCGCTTAATTTATTAAATTTGAGTCACTAGTCCCTTTGGTAGGATCAAGTGTCTCTAAGTCTTTGACTCATGAGACGCTTGATAGTGACTTAGATTTCTTTATTGAACTTTTATTCATATATGCCATGTGATGCTTTTAATGGCTCTCTAGCAGAGCAATATTGTGTTAAGTTGCAGTGGATCAAGTTCCGACGAGATTTGAATCAAACATCGAAAATCCACGCCAATCGATATAAGTCTGGCAAAACCAGTCTGACCGGTTTGGCCTAGACACTTGCAACTTTGGCACATTCATGAGAAATGAAGATTTTAATTAATAATTTAAGCATATGCCACGTGGAATGTCTAATGGCTCTCCAGTAGAGCAAAGTTCTATCATTTTCAGGGCATACCACACAAGATCCGACACTGAAGCCGGAAGATCCGACCAGATGATCCGGTGGCTCTGCGTTGAACTTCTCCCGGCCGGATGATCTATCGGAAGATCCGAGCAGAAACCGGTCAGACCGGTTTCCCAAACCGGTCTGACCGGTTTGGCTCAGGAAGTTGGGACTTGGCCATTTGTGTGAGAAATAAAGACGCAAGTAATTCATTTCATGAATTTCTCACTCTTGGCATATGTTATCTATATTGCTTCTTCATGATGGTATGATTACTTGGCATATTTCATTTTGAGTAATTTATTGTACGACTTGACCAAATATTGAATTAATCCCTTCCATGTCATTTACAAGACAAAGTGCATGTCTCATATTGTCTACATATGATGCACACATTTAGGGGGAGATTATTTCAATATTTGTGTCCTTGAGACTAACATTTCTTTTAGTGAACTTGTAGTCTCAATGGTGAGAGAGTATTTCTCTCAATTGGAGTTGTCAACTCACCTTATGATTCATGACGGTAACCCTATAGTCATCCTCATCATGAATCTTGATCTCAATTTATGTTTTGACAACTCAACATAATATAGCATTAAATTCCTTAAATTGATTTAATCTTTCAAAACTAGTGCATATGAGTCCTTTCTAACCACATCATCACAAATGCACTAAAATAAGGAATTTGGTCTATATTGTGTGGCTTCATAATTAATGACCTATTTTTTCATGCATTTATAAAAGTCATTAATTATGAAATCATGTGTTGTGCACATTAATGTTTTCTCTCTATGTTGATCAAATTGATTATATCATGAGAGAACTCATATGGACAAAATTGACAATATTGCACAACACCATCTACTAGAGGCCAAGGTATGTTTTCTATGAACTAGTATTTACCTTGTGCATCTAGGCCCTTGTCATGCTAGAGTGTGCATTTGCATGCAAATATATCAAGCTCCCATGCGTCCATTAAACATTTGGTTAACACTTTCTTGGTGAATAGTGTAAGCTAAATATGTTAATGTCGTTATGTGCTCAATATATGTGCATGTCTTTGGGTGACAGAGGATAGATTTTGAAAAATCCAACTAGCATTATACGATTGCGCTATTTTGAAAATATTTGAGTTTCGGTCCTTGACCATCGTCAATCTATCTGTGACTATAGTTACCCTTGCTTGATTGATGGCTAGTCACAAATAGTGAGGTTTTCTCAAGTCTATAAATCTTTATCTATCTCATCGTATCACATTTCTTTCGGAAGAAACGAAAGAAAATAGATTTATTGGAAATCTTATCTTTTCTATGGACAATCTTGAGAAGTTGAAGACCATGCCTATCACATATGCTCTCAGATCAAGTGAACAAGTTTTGGAGCTCAATTTCTACCCTTTCGGACTAGTCTCATCTGACTGGGAGAAACCGGTCTAACCGGTTTCCCAAACCGGTCTGACCGGTTTGGGCCCAAGCAGCTAGGTGAACTTTTTTGTGGAAATTTTTGGATTTTTGAAAAACAAATTTCATCATAATATCTTCTCAGATCAAGGGAACATGTTTTGGAACATGTTTGAAGCAAGTTCCGACCTTGGGTCGGAAGATCCGACAGGAAGTTCCGAGTAGTTCGGTCTCGAGTTGTTTCTGGCCCGGAAGATCCGACATTCATTGGAAGATCCGACATTTCTCAGAAGATCCGGAGTTCCTGACCAGACACAACTTCCTGGGAGAAACCGGTCTGACCGGTTTCCCAAACCGGTCTGGCCGGATTGGCCCAAGAAGGTGACCCACTTGTTTTACTGGCCGTCCGTGATTCCCTCTCTCCTCCCATACTCATTCACCGCGAGTTCTCTCTCTCTCCTCTATTCTTCACCGCAAGAAACGCCCCCTTGGCGATTTCTTGATTCAACCAAGGAAAAGGAGATTTCTCTTTGGGATTGAAGTGCCCCAAGGCTGGTGATTGGATTCCCATCGAGTGTTGGATTCAAAACTTCATCTTTCTCGAAGTTCTTGGCTCTCAAGGTATTCAAATCTTCACATCGCCCGATCTACTCACTCGTCGAATATCTTGCAAAACCCTTTTGTAGAACATCTTCTGGAATGTCTAGGAACCTATCCCTAAGAGATCATACGATTTGGTTGGCTACATTTTGCGCAACAAGGATTTGCATCTTCACTGCGCAAAGCGGTCTGACCGGTTTGGCAAACCGGTCTGACTGGTTTGGGCAGTGAAGGCTCAAGTCCCTGTTTTCCACCATGCTAGCTCACATATGGACTAGGGATAGCTTGTATATCAATATCTTGTCAATATCCAGATCAAACTCTGTCTAGATTGGCCCCCAACTAGTTTTGGCTCAGCTCAGGCAAAAGCGGTCTGATCGGTTTCTGAAACTGGTCTGACCGGTTTCTGAAACCGGCTGAGCTGACCCAAAACTTGTTAGGTGCTCTCTATTAATTCTATTCTTGAGCCAATCTTTTTCTGGGCACTTATATCATGTTTATCCACCTGTCTTGACCCAGAAAGGACAGTGAAGATGCCAAAAGGATCACATGCCGAGAGAATCAAAAAGGGGAAGTTTGATACGCCCGGGGGCAGTAGCTCGGTTACGGCTAGTGGCAGATCTTTGAAGCCTAGGAGGACAAAGAGAGCAGCTAAGCAGGAGATTGAGGAGGTGGATGTAGTGGAAAATTCCACTAGTGACGAAGATGAGGTTGAGGATGAGCAATACCGGATAGAACCACATGTGGATAATGATGATGATGAGGAGATGGATGCAGGTGAGGATGAGGAAGAGGAGGCAGGTAATGATGAGTCAGTTGAGGCAAATGCCCCTCTCGTTCTTGAGATAGTCCGACCCACTGGCTCAGCTAGTACGAGAGTGACAGATTACCTTGCTAGTGGGATGACTGATGTTGTCAGGAGGCTGAGGAGGACTAGTCCACTTGATGTGGATAGGACAGCTACCGACTATAGATTTTGGACTCTTTTTCAGCAGGATTTCTATGCCACAGCTATCATGAAGAAGACCAAGATCACATCAGATGCACAGTACATAGATTGGGAGTACATGAGAAAGCAGGACAACCCTGTGTTCAAAGATATTATTAGAGTTTGTTCTGAAAAGAGGGTTAAACATCTCATGGGCTTCAAGCACAGCTGGAACAAGGAAATCATTGCTCAGTTCTATGCCACTGTATACTTCGGATACTACGAGTAGGGTGGCAGGTAGGAGAGAGCTATGCATTGGATGACAGAAGGACAACGCTATCACATCACTTACACTGTCTTTGCTACTCTCTTAAAGGTTGACAATGAGGATGAAAACACCGTAAAGATACATGATAGTGGTGTACTAGAAAATTCAGAGTTGAAATTCATGTATCTAAGAAATCAGAATGGTAGCTGGGGGAAAGTGAGTGGTCTCTACACCTACTATGGAACACTTTATAGGATGCTTCGCAAGACACTCACCCCTAGAGCTGGCAACACGTCAGATATCTCACTCTATATGAGAAACTTGATGTATTATGTGAGGATTGGAGAGGAGACACCTCCCTTTAGTGTTGCTGATTTCATTTGGCAAGAAATCAAGACAATTTCTGAGAGTCCTCAGAAGATTTGTGCTTACAGCCCCTTCATCATGCTTATGATAGAGAGGGTGACAAATTTGAAGATCAAAAAGGACACCCAACACAAGCCATTGAAGCCCCCCGTGCCACACAAGTTTAGGATGCCTTCTCCTCCACCAGCAAACACAGATGCAGCAGCCGAAGGTGACCATGAGCAGCATAGAGAGCAGCCACAGCAGCATTCACAGCAGCAGGCCGGAACCGGTCTGACCGGTTCCCAGAACCGGTCTGACCGGTTTGGGTCTGGCAGTGGTGCACAGCCAGAGGGATGGACCTCTCCCATCAAGAAGTTCATATCTATGTTTACAGGCATTTGCAAAGGTCAGAGGGATGTCTGGGTTGATATTAGGCAGCAGAGGCTAGAGAATAAGAAGACTCATGATGAGTTCAAGAAACTGCGCGCCGTATTGAGTCCGAATGATCCGCCATCACCTATCTCTCCACCACTTGAGCTACCTGAGATACCCCCGCTTCGAGATATCATGACTGATCACATGAATGCGGGCTACTTTGAGGAGTATGGTGACATATTTGGATATGGACACGTCGGGTCGAGCTCACAACCTCCGCCACCCCCTCCACAGTCAGTTGGTGCTCTAGGAGCCATGTCATACATGCCTACTTCAGAGGGTGACTTGTTTGGTTCTTCATTCGGATTTGCACCGCCAGGACCGACCTATGCAGCTGCTACACTCCCGTTCTCTTCACATGCATATGGTGGCACATCTTCATCTATGGCGGGTGTTCAGTTCTCGAGTGCACCATCTCCATCTCCCGGAGATTTTGCTTCACTAGCAGCGGCATCTATCTTCGGACCCACTTCTGCTCCTAGTCATGTCATGTCTAGCACATCTTTATCTTAGACTATGATTAGCACATCCGAATAACTCTAGATTATCACTTGCACATTCAATTGAGTGAAGGTTTTCATTGGACTACATCTTCTTCATCAGATGATCATAGCCCTACCTTCTAGCAGCGGAGAAGATTGGATGCATGATGGGAACGTGACTACAAGCTTCTCAAGGCCCTTTATGTATGATTGATGACAAAGGGGGAGAAGAATGGATTAAAGCTTATCTAGTTGATCTTGTAGTCTTTGTAGTACTTTGGATGGATGTAATAAATTCGTACTTTATCTATTTGTATACTTGAGAACTTGTAATGTGTGCTACTATTTGTGTTGAACCTATTTATATATTCTAAGTGACTATTTGCTAGTGTGTTACATGTATTAGTTGATGCAATGTTGTTTCACACATGCTTGCTGTCTGGGTGAAACCGGTCTGACCGGTTTGGCCTGAGACAGCAAGCATGCGCTTCTCTTTGTTTTATTGAGTGCTATACATCTCATTTGCATCACACATTGTTTATTATGTCACACACACTTGTTGCACATGATGGATGCTGAGATATAGGGGGAGCTCTCAATTTTAGTTGTTTATATGTGCATTTGGCATTTGAGGCCGAATTTTTGAGAATTTTTATTCAAAGCACATATTAAGGGGGAACTCACTATATATCTCAGTCATCTAGAGCTTAAATTTCATATATTTATTTAAGCTTTAATCATGTTGTCATCAATCACCAAAAAGGGGGAGATTGAAAGTGCACCTAGGCACTTATATGTTTTGGTGATTTTGGATGACAACATGATTAGTCATTTAACTTGTTTGCTTAAGTGTATGAGCAGGAAATAACAAGAAAGCAAACAAGTGGTAATCATCCCATGCAATCAAACTAGAAAATGACAAGTAATTGGAAATGACAAATGAGACAAGGACTTAAGCATATTAGTTGGTCTCATTGATAAGATACTTGCCAAAGGTTTTGGGATAAATTATTTGAAGAAATTAGGATTTCTTTGGACTTGATCCATGGCAATGGTTACATTCAAATTGAGACATGACCCTATGGAAATATTGAAGACTCAAGTGCATGAAGCATATGGACAAGTTAATTTCCAAAGAAAATATTGAAGACATTTCAAATCAATTGAAGACATGGATATTCAATGTGGATTTCATTGATGATGCAATGCAAAGCGTAGCTTAATTTGGCAAGACAGGATGGAAGGGATCAAGCTAGATGGGAGTGACATAGCTAACAAAGTGAAGGGCAAGTTGGTCTTGTAGCAGAGGGACTTTGTTTGTGGAAAGGTCTAACATTATAGTTTGGTTTCTATACGTCGATCAAGTCATATCAAGTGAAGCAATGCGAAGCATCTAATCTTTATTGATCATATAGTGGAATGGCTTATGAATTGTTTCATACAATGGAAATTCTAAGCCATTGGCTCAAGATTGGATTTGCTCAGCAAGACATGTAGTGTTGAAACCCTCAAAGTTGAAGATGATCAAGTATGGCATCAATGAAGATATAAAAGCTCAAGTGGTAGATTATATTTATTGTTTTTATCTTGAGATTAGGAATGTCGTACTATCAAGAGGGATGCAATATTAGTTGTCTTGACAACACCAAAAAGTGCTCATAGATCAACCCATGTGAGAATGTGAGATAGCCTTGAGAGTGGAGTCTTTTGGGACTCAAGTGTGCTGAGTTGTCCCAAACTGGTCTGACTGGTTTGGGAAACCGGTCTGACCGGTTTGGGGCTCTGACAGGTGTAACGGCTACTTTGGTTTGAAAACCGGTCTGACCGGTTTGGGACCCCGGTCTGACCGGTTTCTAACGGCTATAACGGCTAGTTTGTGTTGAGTGGGGTATTTATACCCCATATCCCTCTCTTGTGAGGGGTGCTGGTTCCCTTGCCATTCTTGCACTCCTAGAGCCTTCCCAAGCACCAGCAAGCTCTCCCCATACCTCTCTTTGTGAGAGTTGATTGATTTTGATCATATCTTTGGATTTGGGTTGAGGGATGTATGTGTGTGAGCTATAGAAAGCTTGAGAGAGCTAATTGCAGCTATTGAGAGCATATCCATAGTCTTGAGCACTTCCGGTGGAGTCTAGCAACAATTGAAGCATTTGTAACTCTTGAAGGTGAATCCTCCTAGACGGTTAGGCGTCGCCGGTGAGCTACCTCGTGTGTGGTAAGCCACGGATTGGTTGTAAAGGCTGGCCTTGCCTCCTTCGTGGAAAAGGGTCAAAAGTTAGTGGAACCCGAGGAAAGTGGCTTGGAGTGGATAAGCCCGCCTTTCGTAGGCCCTCAACGGAGACTAGGATTCATCGTGTCTTTGTGACAGCCTTTGTGGCAGAGGTGAACTCCGAACTTCAGGAAAACAAATCCTTGTCTCTTCTTTTACTTCACAAGCTCAATTCTAGCATTTATATTCGCTTTCGCATCGTTCTACTTGGGTGTGCTCTAGTTGTGTGCAGGGACTAAGTGGACCTGCTAGTTATCATCTACAGGAGTCCATCACCAAGTTTGGTTTGTGCTAGAACTTGTAGAGGGGGTTAATTTGCATAGTTGGTTTTCTCTGTGGAAAACCAGTCTGACCGCTTTGGTAAAACGGTTTGACCGCTTTCAGGCAAAAGCGGTCTGACCGATTTTAGAAACCGGTCTGACCGGTTTCAGTACTAACTGCGTGAAAAAGTTTGTAATTTGCAGATACACCTATTCACCCCCCACATCAAGGTCCTTTAAAAGTCTCGTCGCGGAATCCTGGAGCATCCTCCTCCTCATCCTCCTGACCACCCTCGAGGGTGGCCGGGAGGTTTATCATTGCGAAGCCGGCCCCGGGCACCTCCTCGGCATCCGCTGTACCGCTGCCTCCAGTCACGGTCTGACCTGCATCTTCAGCGTGGGCCGCACCTTCCGCCACCTCCGTGTCACCCCCGCAACGGCAGGGGCCGCATCCTCCACAGGGAGAGTTGAGGGCATCTCCCTTGCCCGCTTGTCGCCCGCTACCGCCAACACTTCTCCAACCACCGCCTGCCCCCTTGATCGGGCGGCCCCTCGCATGAGGGCCGCCCGATACCGGACGACAATCCCCGTCGCCTAGGGTGCCCCAGATGGGGGCGGCGCCGCCGAACGAGGCGTGGCGTTCACCGACACCTTCAGCGCCTTCATTGGCGCCAATGGAAGCGATGCCGGCGGACCGGGTTGCTTGACAGAAACCAAGCCAACAGAATTAGACCAACAACTTATGAATTAAGCCCGAGAAAGGAACAACAACTAACCTAACCCGGATGAGGTTGCTCAGCTTTCGCTTCTTGCTGCTCGAGGGCCACCGAGCCCCCAAGCGACCACGGCCCCTCGGCGACAGGTCTCGCTCGCGGGCCTCAAGCCCGCGGGTGCGGAGCTTTGAGCCCCAGTGGCCCCTGGGGCAATGACCGCCTTGTCCACCCCAGGCACCGGCGGGCTCCGAGCTTGAGCCCCTGCTGCAGCCGCTGCGGTACTCGGGGGGCGGCACCCGCCGTCGAAGGCGCCGGGCCACTCGAGGCCTCCCTACCCTGTGACGACGACGGGGTCTCCTGGCGTTGCCCCTTCGGGGGCACAGTCACTTCAGCCGCCACCGCGCGCAGGTGGCGGAATCTGCACGAGGTCATCCGAGAAGGACTCCTCTGGGTGCTCTCGGGGTTAGTAGGCGGGGAGCGCCCCTCCCTGACCCGACGGTGGCATTCCTTCTCATGCACCACCTTTCGTTGGCGCTTCCTCTCTTTCTTCTGCTTCGCCGCATCCTTCCGCGCCTTCTGCCTCTCGGCAGAAAGGCGATTGCCGCACGGCCCTCGCCAAGAGGAGCAGAGCGATACCCTTTTTGAGACAAAGCCTGAAGAAAAAATCCAGGATTGGCAACCAGAAAACCTCGAGGGTAGGAAGCAATATTGAATCTAAATCAAACTTAAAGCGGAACATACAAATTGTAAAAACCCCGTTTTGGGGCGCATCTTGACGGCAAATAGGGCCTCCTCCTTCCAATCGAGCTTGGAGACCTCCACGGCTCGCCGTGCTTGATGCATGTAGTACTCGAGGACGATGGTCCCCTCCTTCATCTTCGAGCCCTGCTAGGGCGAATCCGTCCTGAGCTGGTCGAGGCGCAGCATCCTCTCCATCAACGGCAGGACGTACTATTGATTGAAGTTTGCAATCACCCCCACCGCGGTCAATCCTGCCGTCGATAGTGCGGCGAAGGCGTCGGTGAAGACCCGGAGTCGCTCCTGACGGTCGGCGGGGGAAATACCGTAGCTCCACGACTCTGGCTGCTCGCGCAGCACCTTGCCGGTGTACTCCAGTGGCTTGTTGTCGACGTTGTGGAGGTAGAACCATCCCTTGTCCCAGTCGGCGTTGTTGGAGGTCATCGTCGCCGGGATGTACAGCCCACTCCACTGCACCCGAACGTGCAGGGTAAGGCCCCCGGCGCGGACCGCCCGGCGGAACCCCTGAGACTCACCTACAGCCGTATGTAGCTCACCCCAAAAAAGGTGAACCCATAGGTCCCAATGAGCCTCTATCCCCCCAAATACTCCTCACAAACGGCGACGAAGACCGCCGCTTGAGAGATGGCATTGGGGGCGAAGTTGTGGAGCTCCACGCCATGGTGGAGGCACAACCCGCGAAAGAACGTCGATGCGGGACTCTGAACCCCCGCTCGTGTAGCCTTGCCAGGCTCACCACGAAGCCCTCCGGCGGAGAAGGCTCGTGGTGATTGGATGGCGGCGCAATCCACATCGGCTCGTCCGGGTCACTGTTCGCAGGCAGCACCCCGTCCTCCGCCAGCCCGGCGAGATAGGCGTCGGTGGCGATGGAGGGGCTCCACGGAGCAGGGTCAACAATGGTCACCATGGCGAACGGCTGCGGTGAAAAGCGGAGTCTTGTGCGAGGAAAGATGAAAGGCAAAGAGCGGCGGCACTTGGAAATAGCAGATGCAATCGGAAGGCAAGGGCTGGGTAAGCCAATTCTTTCCCCTTGTCTCTTTATTTATAGTGTAACACGGAGCGCAACCAGCACCCCGGCCGTGTGAAAAATGCATCCAATACGATTGGCACCGCAGCCACTGACGGCCGGGCCCCACGGGTTGGGATAACCACTACGCGCGAGAATCCAGGCATTACAGACGATACATTGCATTGTAACTGCCCACGTCTCTTCCGCTCCGCCTAAAAAGGTGTGCCCACTTCGCATACTCCACGCCATGTCGCCCACGATTACAAAAATAAACGTTCGAGGCCAGCCGAAAGGCTTCCGAGGTAAGTTACCTCTCCTCGAGGCCCTACTAATCAGGGGTTCGTAGTCCTAGCCCCTCGAGGGTTCGACAAGCACCCCAGATCTAACAGAGTCAGGGATAACCAAGGGCACGCGCGATCGAGCCTATCCTCGAGCACGAAACTCAAGGGTGCCCTCCATGTTATATTCAAGGCCAAGATGAAGGCAGCTAGTCGAGGGATCCCACCGAGGGAGAGCAACGAGCCCTCGACCCCAAACGAACGGGGTCGAGCCCTGCCTAGCAAACCTTCACAAGTGCTCTTATGAGACATGTCTCCGAACCACAAGCCGACCTCCATCGAACGAGGCACGGATGTCCACTTGAATTACCCGCTAACAGCTCGCAGAGGCATCCATGACCCGCGGCCTGTTCGAGGGAAGCATGGATTGCGTCACCCCTCCTCCCCACGAACGGGGCGATGAGGGTCGTAACTCAAAGTCAAGGACCGCCCCTGATCGACCTTGCTAGGGCCAGGGCACTGGGGCTCCTTGAACCACAAGGTCGAGATCCTTGAAGACGAAACGTGTTGTAGCTCACGAAGACGCGAAACACTGATAGCCCTTGCAGGAGTATATCCACTCCTCCGAGGCCTCGTGGGCTACACCCAGTGGAATTCTTCAGGGAAACCTTATCAGAGGCACCCACGACGAAAAGCCTTTGTCGGATTAAAATCTACTCCAACAAAGGCTCAGGGCTACTATTGGGGGTGATCATTAGGGGTACCCAAACCTATGGGATAACCACCGTTGGTAAACATTAAACTCATGCGCTTAACTAGAAAAAGAGAAACAGAAGTTAAGGGCCACGACCAAGCAACAAATGAAGGCCCAGTCAAGGTGCCAAGTGGCGTGCCTCGACATGAACCATAATCTCCGCTTCGCTCGAGGGAATCGACCTCTCGAGCGAATCGGAGAAATCCATTTCGGTCAAGGCCAAAGGATCGAGCCTCGAGCTACCCACGAAATGGGGAGAGCTCCGCCTCGGTCGAGACCCTCGCTCCGATGGACAATTAATCGCGCTCACCACGACCGTGCATCCAAAGTCAAAACGCAGATCTCTCGCCATACCGCCCTGACAGCCACGACCCCCCCCCCCCCCCGTCGCATCCACCAACTCACGTCGCTATGCTGCCAACCGAGGCTCTGTACGGATAGGCCGGCACCGTGCGAATAGAACCCGTCACTCCGAGCTCATGTGCTGCCAACTCCGACAGCCCGAAGACCTCCATCGGGCGGGAGAGACCCTCGGGCACACAGCGGGAGAAGAAGTGAGGACGACGGAGGCATGGCGGGCCATTCCGAGCGATATGCGACCATCCCTGGCGCTGTGTGCACATATTGCCACTGTGCGAACAGGGTCGGGTCACTCCAACTCCCTATGCTACCGACTCCCACAGCGATTTCCCACAGAATAGGCTGTGCACAGGCATGGGAGACCCTCGAAATGGTGTACGGGCGAGCCATTACCGCACAAAGGACACATCGGATCCTCAAAACCACTACTCGGCGTCATCACCACTACAAGAATCGACTACAGGGATCGCAATATCGCGCGACAGCAAACAAGGACAACGAAGCACGCCTAGCGCCACTCCTACTACTGTGCGGCAACTATGCCTGTGCAGCAGCACACACCTGTAACCACTCCTTCTTGGCCTATAAAAGGAAGGGGTGATCAAGCAAGAGCGACACAGACGCAGAAATCAAGAATTCGCACACACTCAGAAAAACCACGATATTGGCACTCCGCCTCAATCTTCTGGGACTCGGAGGTCTAGCCTCTCATCCCAACCTATCTGTACCCCCTACTAATTGCAGTCCGGTGCAGAATAATACATCACACGTACCACCTTGCTGGAAGTACGGTCTTCCGACCGGAACCAGGATAAACCCGTGTCTCGTATTATCTTCTGCATCAACCATCATGGGAGGGAACACAACGCATTTCTGGTTGGTGTCGGGACCACGATTTTGAAACACCGACAGTTTGAATTTTGTGTATTCTTGGGTTGTTTTACTATATTTAGTTATTTTATTTGATTAAATAATTTTTTTGGAAATAATTCAAATTTAAACTACATGTATCTCGAATAATGGAATATAATAAACCCAAAAATGATATTCACGTTACTGATTACGCTGTGAAGCCGTATCCAGGAAATGCAAAGAAATTTCAAACATTTTGCCCATGAACCATAGTCATGAACGTGTGGACGCATTGTTTTAAAATTCTATAAAAAATAAAGGAAGTCTAAAAATCCCAAGATTTATCGTCAACTCATGATTTCATGCATACAGGCTGTCCTGAAAAATTGAGAAGTGTTCGCATAAGTTTTCACGACGCTAAGCAAATTGAAGTTTGAATTTGGGTTTAACTTTAAAACTATTTGTATATGCAATAGACAGGTTGCCAATTTTTGGTTATTTTATCCGTTTGATAATTTTTAATTTTTTTGTGTGTAAAAAATATCGTATCATAAACATTGAAACACTTAAAATAATAGATCTTTTTGCATGGGGCTTCAAGTAGGAGTTATTTTTGGAGTTTAACACAAAATTAGAGCCCTAGAAAGTTGGGGTCAGTTCCAACTCAAAAAAGTAGGGGCTTGAAGTAGATGCTATTGTTAGAGTTGCTCTAAGGCGGTCGGCAACTTTAATTTTGACCTATGGGTTGGGTTGCTTAAAGTGACTATTTTAAATATTGTTATTTCGGTCAGTAACTAGGAGTTATGTTCTTTGGACCTACCTGGAACATTGCCACGGTTACAAAACTCTAGCTAGTCTAGCTTGCCTAAGCCAACCACACCAAATTAAATATTGTTGTATTAGGTATTCAAATTTTAACCAAAAATGCTATTAAAAATAATATTATTATAAGTTAGAAAATAACATAAAAATATGAAGAAAAATATGAAAGCAAAGAGAGAATGGGCTGCCGCAACAAAATGCGAGATGGGCTATGCTAAAATGGAACCGGCCCTCCCTTGGTCTCCTCCTCTGCCACCGCCTCTGTTTTTTCTTTCCCCCGCCTTCTCTCGCCGAGCAGAACAGCTCGCCGGCGCGGCGTCCGCAACAAGCCCCGCCCTTGAATCCTCTCGCACCACAGCCTACTTATACTCCCGTTGCGCCCCCTACATCCCTCTCTCGCAATTCGCAATCTCTTCAACTTTTTGCTTTTCCCCGTTTGTCGTGCCACGCAGAATCTCGCCGCCTCCACCACCAAGTCCGGCGGCTCGCCGGCCACCATCCCCCGCCTCCCACCTTCCCTAAAGGCCGCAAGAAGCCATAGCCCCACATTTCCTCTCCATAGCTCCCCTTTCCGCCCTTCCCCAGCTTCCAGGCCGGCTCTCTTGAGGCCAAGACCAAGAACCCGCAGTTCTTGGTTCTTGAGCAGGATGGCGAGGTCGAAGGGGCCCGGGGCATTAGCGCGGCGGGGACCCGCGCCCCAGGTGGAGGCTCCAGTGCCGGCGCTGCGGCTACGGCTGGCCGCCGCCGTGGCCGGTGGCTTCGGGCACATCTGGATGTGGCTGCAGCGCAGCGGCATTGGGCGGCTCGTCGGCTACTTCTTCCCTCCCCGCTGCGTCAGGCTCCACCCGGCGGTCGCAGACCAAGCTGGCCCCGCCGTCAAGATCCGAGCCAACTGGTTCGAGAAGAAGCCGAAGAGTAAGCCCAAGCCGCAGCCGTCACCAGATTCTCCTCCTGCTGCTCCTGCTCCTCGGCCTCCATGTCGGCTGCACGTAAGTTAATCGAATGCTAACCTACTTATCATCATCAATACGCAGAAGGAAAGAGCTCTTGCGTGTCATGCAGTGTGGAGTTATAGAACTTTACTAATTTCTTATATTCCCTTTACTGAATAATGATATGTATAAGATGCAAGTGTCATGGAGATGATTTTGTACTTCAAAACATGGTTCAAATATCTATCTTGCATGTTTGTGTCTACCTAGGATTTAACAGCAGAGCAAGCATAGTTTAGAAATGAGTTCAAACATGGTTTAGTTTAATCAATAATGTTGGGCTTAACCATACAGATTATGCAAGTGTTTTTTGTGAGGTGTGTAGTTGTCTAAGCCCTTGTGCAAAATCTAAACAACCAAAGATGAATGCAAACATTGGAAACCATCGTTACCTTTTTTAGCTTTCTCCATCACACACATTTCCTATCTGTATGTATTAGTCTAACCCTTCTTATTCATGAGAATTTTAATTCCAATGGTCAATATAGTAAACTGTATGTTTTTGTCTTTAGTGCTTTGTACAACTATCATAGGTTTGTTAGTATAAAATCATTTGTCTCAAACTCATGGACAATTATTTTATAATTGAATGTGGAATTATAGGATGAGCATTCTGATTTTGTCCCTTTTTTATGTGTCTCTTGCACTTCAGAGTTCAGAGCTTCCAGTACATGCTAGATGAATAACACATTTCACTAGGTTGCTCACCATGGTTGGCATTTCACTATATCTCCCTTGGTCCTTATCCGAAAATCTGAATATGTGAACTCAAATTTTGATAAGGCGTTTAGATTTCTTTTAAATGAAATTTTGTGGTGTATTTAAGACCCCTTTACTAGGTGTCATGGAGATGATTTTGTACTTCAAAACATGGGGTTCAAATATTTATCTTTCATGTTTGTGTCAGCCTAGGATTTAACAGCAGAGCAAGAATAATTTAGAAATGAGTTCAAACATAGTTTAGTCTAATCAACAATGTTGAGCTTAACCATGAAGGTTATTTCTCAGTTCAATAAAACACGCTTATGCAAGTTGTTTTTGTTGGTTGTACAGTTCTCTGAGCGCTTGTGCAAAATCTAAACAACCAAAGCTGAATGCAAACATTGGAAAGCATTGTTACCTTTTTTAGCTTTCTCCACGACACACATTACTTACTATCTGTATGTATTAGTCTAAACATTCTTATTCATGCGAGTTTTAATTCCATTGGTGAATATAGTAAACTGTTCACAAATCAAATGCATTCTTCTTTAGTGCTTTGTACAATGATCATAGGTTTGTTAGAATAAAAGCATTTCTCTCAAACTCATTGAAAATCATTTTCTGATTGAATGTGAGGATGGTCATTCTGATTGTGTCCCTTTTTATGTGTATAGTAGTAAAGAAGTACATATTAGATGAATTAAAAAATTTGCTAGGTTGCTCACCATGGTTGCCACTTAAAACGTTGTGAAAGCATTTGACAAGTCATATTTGAATCTCTTGTTTTCATTGCATTTTAAGATATATGTGTTGTTATTTGTTACATGGGGAACCAAGGAAAATATTCTGATCTCTGCTACCTGTGTGCTACCTATCTGGGTGCTCATTGTATTGCCCTGAGTTTGTGAACTATTTAATTACTTGAATCTTCACTTAATACATTGTGAATTTCATAATTTCCTCATAGCTTTTTGAAAATTTGTCCAGATTCGATATACGCTGCATGCTGTCTGATTATTTTTTGTGGTGTTAACTTCCTTAAGAAAAATGTTAGTAGTGATGCCAATCGGATTGCTCACTGGAACCATTGTGTTCATGAACTCTTCGATTCCTTAATACACTGTGAAAGCATTCTACAAGTCGTATTTGAATTCATTGTTTTTGTTCCATTTTAAGATGTGTGTTCCTATATGCTACATGGGAACCAATAAAGTGTTCTGATCATGGGTTCCCTTCTTTTTGGTACTATTAGGTTGTGGATGAAATAGAAGTTCCGCTTGAGCAGGAAATTTTGTATGAAGAGTATTGTAGGCGGGGCATGAATTGTCAAGCCAAGTCATTCTTATGCCATATGTGCATTTTTGATGGAGTACAATATGTTACCAATGGAATTGTTAAGGGCAGCGGGGTGAGACTTTAACTATATACTTATGTAATGTTTTGCTCATATTTCAAATCTGATATCTATCACTTGTACAGATTGTGAACCACTGCTACACATTCCATGACGGAAAAGGTATAGAGTGTGAAGTTCGATTTGGGGAAAGCAGCCTACGTGAGCGTCGTTTGCACATGTACTTTTTCCACCAACTTCCCAAAGGTGATATAATCTGTGTCTTTGATTTTACATAGCATGCAAGTCACAACTTAATTATTTTCTAACATATATTTGGTTTTTGACATAGGATGGTGGCTGAAGCACCAATAATGAATCAGATGTAAGCTAGTTCTACAGGATGTGAAGTATATGACTAGGATGGTTCTACAAGATCATGAAGTATCTGATATATCAGGAGCATGATTGAACTTTTTTTGTTGTATTAGCAACAAGTATATGTTGATAGAATGATATTGTGCACATCATTTTCAAGAGATTTTGAGTTAGTATGTTAACATAGGATGGTGGCTGAAGCGCCAATAATGAATCTGGTGCAAGCTACGGTAGAAATACATGTTTTTAGTTCTACAGAATGTGAAGTACATGATTAGGATGGTTCTACAAGATCGCGAAATATCTGATTATATCAGGAGCATGATTGAACTTTTTTATTGTACTAGCAAGTATATGTTGATAGAATGATATTGTGTACTACCTCTATTCCAAATTGTAGGTTGTTTTAGCTTTTCTAGATTCATGGATTTTGATATGCATCTAGATATATGCTACGTCTAGATATATAGCAAAAACTATGAACCTAGAAATGCCAAAATGACCTACAATTTGGAACAGAGGAAGTACATCATTTTCTAGAGATTGTGAGTTAGTATATATAGAATAAATTTCTTATGATGTGTTTGGCTGCCATATGGAAATTTAACTGCTCTACAATTTGATCCATATTTTGTGTGCAACATAGGCTAGTTTCTGCCTAACATTCTATCATTTTGACAAAGCTAGCTAGCCACTGTTAAAATAATAGCACCAATGTTGCACAACACTACAAACTCACAGAACATAGTTAAATACAAAAGCATTTTTAAATGGCTCACAGGCTTGCAAATAGAAACAGGAGCAGATTCAGGCAGAATAATCATAAGCCTGTACTTGTTTAGATCCAAAACAAAATATTGACGAAAATTACATGACATGGAAAGCTTTGCTGCTATGGATCTTGTAGATAGCCTGCCACAAACAAAAACTCAAGTTCTAAGTAAACCTCCATTCCTCCCCACGTTTTATGTATTATCGATAACAAAAGTACTATAAGGGAAGGGCTTCAAAATTTATGGTATTCTGGGCAGTCCATACAGACCAACAAATCGCTGCAAAATCAAACAGCTGTTTATGCACATCTTGCAGATTTCTATCCACCAAAGTAACGTTCTGACAGAGATTTACCACTGTTTGGCATCAGAAACACATATGGACTCTTAAGCCAAAAGGAAAAACAATAATTCCAGATATAAGCAGCTCCAAGACAAAGGACAATATCAGGCTAAATAAGTACTGCAGAGGGACCAGACTGTGGGTAATGAGTGGAATTCCATGTCAGAGCAAGCTACCACCTAACAATACCAGCATTTCAGCTATTTTTCAGTTTAGCATCACAGTGCATGGATGGACTAGAAAACACAATATCAGTACACAATTTAACAAACAAATAATTAGAAGCATAAAAAAGCTCACATTTATTCATATTCATAAATGTTTCAACATGAATTGAAATTACACTCGAGCCCCAACTTGACACTCCCACCCACCCGCAAAGGCTACAACATTTTTTTTCTGAAATCAGAATTACAGCCTTGTCGGTTACATAAAATCCAACAATACGAAGGAGAACTGCATAATTTTAGTACATGAGATCCATTAAAATATAAAGCTTATTTTCTGAATGCCAAATTTATCTTTGTAAGATTGGGTACTATCCATGTGGGACAAGGCAAGTCAGACCAAACCTTCGACACAATTTCTTTCCGCCGGCGATTTTCCAAGTTGAGAACTCCTATATCGCGATTGGCATCCTTAAATGCCATAATCAGTTCCTTGTCGTCATCAGTAAAGTAGGCATGATTTGCCTTCAATTGTGGGTATTGTTCAGCACCAAGACAAAGTGACATGTTATTCCCAAGAAATAACAAATGATTTGGCAAGCTGTTAATTTTCACTAGCTCTTTGGCAGCCATGTCCACTTTATATACTAGGATTTTATGGGTAATGTATTCCACGAGTGTTGCAGGGCCATGTTGTGGTGCATCACCATCCTCATCTTCCTGCACTGGATGGTTAAATATCTCTGGTGGATCACCATCCTCAAACTCATGCTCTAGATGATTTACTACCCTCCAAACTTTATGATCTGGATGAAAAACTATCGCTGGATCATCTTTGACCTCGTGGCTTGGACAATCTACTATTCTCCAAACTTGCAGCAGACCACCCCAAGGAGCCGGAATAATGTACATGCTCTCATAAATATAATCTTTTACCTTGCCCACGATTACCTTCCTTGTGACAGTGGGGCCACTAAGATCAAAGGCATCGATTTCTCCTACATCAGTCAACGCAAACAATACACCATCCAAGAACATGCAATCTCTGTATCCTGAATTGGGTCGCATCCAGGTCCACTTGTCATCCCCTGCTCGTGCAAACGAAAGTTGATAGTATGGATGGTGGATGAGCACCACTATGTAGCTTCCAGTAGACGGATCGGGGAACACAAATGCCTTGAAGTAGAGCTCTTCACGTAGATCATTGCAAGCATATATACTAGGTTCCTCGTAAACCTCTTCTGCAGTGTAGTATGATAACTCGAAC
This sequence comes from Echinochloa phyllopogon, assembly GCA_033239725.1. NCBI lineage: Eukaryota > Viridiplantae > Streptophyta > Magnoliopsida > Poales > Poaceae > Echinochloa > Echinochloa phyllopogon. The sequence continues at coordinate 10,307,826 of BTCW01000015.1, read as the reverse complement.
TTGTGGATAGTGCCTGAGTCATCAAATATGGGCTTCACGTGCTCGATCGTGACTACTGACGGGAGAGAGATCTGTTCACCAGTAATTGGATTGAGAAGGAGCAGCTCAGCTCTTTCATCTGCAGTAACCAGCCAACCATTGGAGGACCCGATGAAAATCCTAGTTCGGATGGGTGGCTCTGGAAGAGTTAGCTTGTACACCTTCCTCTCCGCGAGATTGTAGAGACAGGCAACATTGTCACCAGCAGATTCAGAGGTGTAGAACAGGCATGGTGTCTGGGCCTGTTTGTACCTCCCAAGGTCACACAGGGTGGAATAGGCGGCTCGCCAAGAGCAACAGACAGAACCTGCACGTACAAGATCAGGGATCTCAAGGTTGCCAAAGATAACCTCCAAAACATCCTGTGGTAGCACCGGCAAAGTGCCCACCAGAGTCTCCAATTCCATCAGAGGTGGACGAACATGCTCATCTTTCCTGAATTTCTTCAGTGTTGGAGGAAGATCCAACAGCTTTGGCAAAACACTGAACACAAGACACCACAGATCTATGGCTAGAGCCCACAGGCTGCTCGTAGCCCCTGCTCTGCTACAGGTCTCCATTGGAGCAGAGGTATCTCGACGAAGATGAACTGTTTCTGCAGAAAAACTTAAAAAGATGTAATCTTTAATCTTTGAAGGAGCAGGGACTGGGAGGGAGCGCACCAGGTGGTTGGACCTAAATAGATCAGCTACCGAGGCCACCCTCCTAAATTCGTAATCGGTGTAGGGTCAAACGAAATCCGAAATTAATAAGGATACCTGTCTCGGATGCAGATTCGGACTTGGATTCAGAATTATCGCCCGGAGAACCCTTCAGCATCCGACCCTCGAACGAATTCCGGCCCCAGTTCCGCAGAGAATCTCAAGGGAACAGTCACCGGCTGACGGAATTGCAGTCCGCCGAGGATCAGACGACTGGCGGTTGAACTGAGGAAGGGAGTATAGCAGGAAGGCGATGCGGCAGTGTCAGGATCGGAGCGCGGACGGCGGTAGGGGCAGGCGTGGAACCACTGATAGAGATAGGCAACTACCACTTGCCAGCTGCCGCGATAATCCCTCCCTCGTCGGCGGCGAGCGCTCGTACCCCCAAGCAGCAGGAGCAGCCCGCCGGCGTTGGAGTAAACCGGCGGCGCCTCGAGTCTGCCTGCGAGAACGACGGAGACCAACAGAAGCGGGTATGATGGGCCTTTGGGTTCGTACGAGACTACTGGGCTGGGCTGGCTAGTCAGAGATAAAAAGGTCCATTCAGCAAGCTGCTTTATTCTTCGCAAAAAAAAGCAAGCTTCTTTATTTTATTTGTATATATACCTGAATTTTCCCTAATAAAATGCAAAACCAGATAACATAGGCAACAGAACATCGCAGAAGTGAAATAGTAATTTAACCTCTGAAAACAGCCGATTAAAAACCATACAAAAATATGTATGATACGTCTAGTTGAACTAGCCATTGAACTCCTCTTCTGAAATGGGTTACATTTCCTCTTTTTTGTTGCGACTTTTGGCCGTGGGGCTCTTGCAATCTCAAGCCCTTCCGTACCACGCTTCTTATAGATAGATGGCCATTCTTGCTAGTCTTTTTAGAAAAATTTGAACGTACAAGCGAGCAAGGAAATCAATGGGTAGCTCAATTCAACGTGTTGGTTTCGACTTCGACTATACATTGAACCGTCATTCTTTACACCGCAGCATTATAGCGTGTATGACAATGTAAGGTGTAGGTAAAATCTGAATGACAAAGTGATATGTCGAAACAAGAAATGTGACCACACTACAAGAATAACTCACATCCGCACCCCTCATATGCCTCGGTGCACTCAAGATCCGGTGCTAATGTGACGTTAGCACCGGGTGCGAAATTAGGGTGCCCCCGGAAACACTTTAGCACCGGTTGCTAACATCAACCGGTGCTAAAGGGTGACATTTAGCACCGGTTGCTAACACCAACCGGTGCTAAAGGCCCTCACACTTTAGCACCGGGTCGTAACACCACCCGGTGCTACCCTTTAGCACCGGGTGGTGTTACGACCCGGTGCTAAAGACCCTTTCGCACCGGGTCGTGTTACGACCCGGTGCTAAAGGGGGTGTCATATAATACTACAAAAGGAAAGCATCTTTTATCTCATCACATGTGTAGCATAGGTGAGATGGTTAGGTGGGTGTACGCGTGCGAGCCAAGAGGTCTTGAGTTCGAATCCCGCAACACGCAAATATGCAAATATTTTTTGCTAGTGCCCCCACCTTTAGCACCGGTTATTTTACCCGGTGCTAAAGGTGGCACCCTTTAGCACCGGAAGATTGGCACCGGGTGGGAAACCCGGTGCTAAAGGGGGTTTTCCACCCGGTGCCAATGTGCATGATTCTGGTAGTGCCACCATTCTTTTTTGGGTGGATGGAGTATATAGTCTTTTTTGTAGGCCACTATTATGTTGATTCTCGGTTTTCCTGCTTTTACCACTTTGCTGCTTCTAAGGCCCTGTTTGGATCTACCATAACTAAACATTAGCTAGCTTAATTTGTAGTGGTTTATTTTAGCTGACTAAAAATTATCTAGCTAGACTTTAACTCGGGTGTTTGGATCTAATAAAATGAATTGGACTATCATACCATTCATTAGCTATGTACAAAGTGATGTGGCAGTGTGAAATTTCCATAAATAGGTGGGGGTATTTTGGTCTTTAAACTCGTTTAGCTGGGTTTAGCTAGGTTCAACCAGCTAAAAAATCATGTACCTTTTAGCCTGCAGCTAGTTTAGCTGAGTTTTAGCTGCTCCAGTTTGGATCCCTAGCAGCTAAAGGCCATGTTTGTTTTAGCTTATGACTGATTTTGAATGCTCGATTTTGGATAATCAAAAAGTTAGATGAGCAAATTGTTAGCTATAATTTTTATAGACACAGTAATGTTTGGCAAAGAAATTACCTCGGTCGTGGGTCGTCGTCAACCAAGCATGCCTGTATGTGGAGTTCTATTCGTACACGCAGCTAGAAAAGTGCTAGTGGTTTGTGTAATTAGTGTTATTTGTATGTGACGTGTCTTTGAGGAGAAAGGAAGAAATATATTGTCGATAAATATTGTTGCTCGAACAGTCAACTATCAAAGAATGTAAACCCTACCACATGGTATTCAAATTATTGTTTGTAGAATTGTAGTTCATAATACCCATTTTTACCGAAGATATTTTACTAGGATGATACTCGGGTTTATGTTATACTTTTGCTTACACTAAGGAGAGAGAAAAAGACTACTAAGAAAAGGGGCGGTCCCAAATCTAAAACACAAAAAGATATAGGGGAGGAATTTGAGTGGCACTAGATGTTTTTTTTTCAGGTTTGCTCTCTTATAGTTTTATATTTCCTCTCGTTCGGTCATATGCATTGAAGAAGCTGTATGGACATACTCCATATATGCTAACAAAGAGGCCACATGATTTACTGGGTTTTGGAAATAAAAAAATGATTTGGATTTTATTAACGGCACCATTTCCATCTGCATCTCCCTATTTAACTCCCGTACCGTGGTTTCCAAAAAAAATCTCCTGCACGCCGCCGCCGCCGCTTCGTCTCGCTCCCGCGTCGTTGCCTGTGTGCAGCTGCTGTCGGACCTCCGCGCCGCCGCCGCCGTCGGACCTCCGCGTCAAGCTCTTCCTCTGCCACCCCTCCTCCGTGTTGAGACCGGCCTCCCTCGTCTCCACTTGCCCGTCACAGCCGCCGCACCCTCCTCTGCAGCCGCCGCTGCGCTGCCGCCCATCTCCTCCGCGGGCGCCGCCACCGCCGCCCATCTCCTCCACGCGCGGCGCTCCTGCTCGCCCATCCTCGTCCTCATCCTCCTCCAGTCTCATCTTTTTGTTAGGGTTTGATGCATGTTGCAAGTATATGTTTCACGCGTTTCAGATGTCTCAGAAAAATATTGCATCTGTTTTATGTGAATGTTACAAAAAGTACATCTGGATGTTACGATGTTACGTATATTTCGCACGCATGTTGTAAATGTTTCATCCGAATGTTGTATTTTTATTGAGAGATTTTTTTACTGCGGCCGTGCGTGGTTGAGAGTTGGGAGCACGACGTTTTTTATGTTGCAAACAATGACTATTAATGTTGTAGATACTTTTATTTGATGTTGCATATGTTATTTTTGGATGTTGCAAAAATTTTACTTATTACATACGACATCGTACACATGTTACCGCGGTAATTTTGATACTGTCCGATTTTTTATCGCCGTCGGACGTCGGGCGCAAGCTAGACGGATTATTAAAAGCTGAAATACCGAGTGCTTTGTCTGCACGGTGCTCAGCTAGACCGCACTATCAGCGACGTGCTTGCACTGCCGGTGACTTCTCACCATTTGAATTGTCCTTTTCGCGGTGTGGGAATGCTCCCAAATAATCCCCAGTTTCTCCGATCCGCAGAGCCCTAACCCCAACTGCCCGAACGGGGACCTCGGTGAGTACGACGACGAGTTCCAGGACTATGTCTCCGTCTTTGTCACACCCCAAATTTTCTAAATTTGGGATGTGAATAAATAATATAAAGAAATACAATGAATAAAACAAAATATATATATATATATATAATTTATAAAGTTTATAAAATTTTATAAAATTTGGAATGATTCTGTTTAAGTTATAAAATTTTCCAAGGTTTAAATAATTAACAGGGAATGTAACATGTATATAATATAAATATATGTTTTCCAATATCAAAACAAAATGTGTTTATAACTCCCTAAAATTCATCACAATTAAATTTAAGCAACCCTATGAATTTTCTAGGATTTATTAAAGCTTAAATAAAATTTTCTAGGAATTAATTGAGTTCCTAGCCTTTTATTAATTTAAATATCACATTAAATAATTATTTTATCCAAAATAAGTTTTTGTTGCATTCATGCTGTTGCATATATTTTTGGTTGCTAGTAAATCAAGTTGGAATTTAAATTCTGTTTAAATTCGAATTTGATTTGCTTTTGTTTGAGTTTTAGAAAAGTTTAAACTGTTAGAGTTCGTTTTCGGCCCTTCATCTCTCGGCCCAGTCCACCTATGCCCCCTGAACTTTCGGCCCAGTTTCTTTTCCTCCCTCTTTTCTTTTTCTTCCCGGGCCGTTTTTCTTTTCTGTTCACTCGGCCCGTGGCCAATTACGGCCCAGCGCCGGCCCGTCCGTCTTCTTCCCGTGTTCCCCTTTTCCTCGCGTCGCTGACATGTGGGTCCGCCCAGTCAGCTTCGTCGTCTTCAGCTCGGACTCCCCAACCGAGTTCGTCTCGACGCCGCGCCGCCTCCGGTTCTGATTCCCATCGCGCCACGACCGCCCAAGCTTCGATCTCCGGCCTTTATAAGCGCGCGCACCGTCTGCTGCCCTCCCATCGAAAAGCCATCCAATTTCTGCAAATCCTAGCGCCCGCCGCCGCCGAGTTTTGAGCCGCCGGAGTCGCCGTCCGCCATAGCCGTCGATTCACCGCCGTCGTTGCTCGTGGAGGGAAATCAAGACCGTCAGGAGGATCTCCTCGTCACCGTGCGTCGATTTTTCCGCTTCTTGTCGAGGTTCGGCCGCTGGAGCTCCTGTTCCGGGTAAAGCCGAGCTCCGCCGCCGCCTCTTCTCGTCGTCGGCCGTCGTCGTCGCTTTTCTCTCGTCAAGAACTCCCGGGGTGAGTTCGCCTTGGCTTCCTCTTGCTTTACGTCCAATTTCTGTCGCAAATCTTGCACCGTAGCGCCGGGTTCGCGTTCGACCGTGAGCTCCGAGCCGCCCATGGCGCCGCCGCCGTCGGTCGTCAACTCCGTCGTGCGTCGAGTGTCAAGAGCCCCCTAGATGGATCTGTCGTGGTCCAGCGAGTCATTAGCACTTGTTCTCGTCGCAAACCGAGCCGTGTAGCACTTTTTCCGTTGAATTCCGGCGATGCTCCGCCGCGGCAGTCGCTGCGCCGTCGTCGTCTTCGTCTCCGCCGGCGAAGACAAAGCCCGGTCCATCCTTAGCCGCCCGATCGCCATCCAACGGTCCATAATTGATCTGACCGAGTCAATTCAAAGGATACCGGTCAACAGAGGAGGTTTTGCAGAAGAGTCCCTGAGTTTTTCTAAAATAAACCCGCGGTCCAATTTTATTCGAAAATAATTGCAAATAGATCCTTTTTCTTCTGTTTTAGCCCCTGGAAGTTTTAAAACGTTGCAAACAAGTCCCTGAATCTTAGAAAAATCATATCTTTTGCGTTTTAACTCCGTTTTAATCCGTTTTTGTTGCGTTAGCTTCGTATCAACTTAAACTACGCGTTAGTACTGTTATTTACCATGACAAATATTTCTGAATTTTATTTAACATTAATTCAATTAAAGGCTATTTTAATGTGTCTTTCTAAATTAAAATATAATTAAGGTTTCAACTCGGTTTTTCATGTCAACTATGAATTTGATTAATGTTATTCAGTGAGTTTTATAAATAAAAGATCATAGGTTACAAATATTTTGGTTTCATAAATAATATTAATATGATTATTGTGTTGATAACTAGCTTTTCTAAATTAAAACCAAATTAGAGTTATACTTCGAGTTTTTATAAATGAAAGTTAACTTGATTAATAAATTCATAATCTTTCTAATTAAAAATTTAATTAAGTTCTTCATAAACTTATGTTAACTTGATTAATGTTTATGACCACTAGTTTTCTAATTTAAAAGCTAATTAAAGTTAAAACTTCGGTTTTATAAAATAAATATTAATCTGATTAATATCAATAAAAATATGTTTTAATGACAATATGACTAGTTTAACTAGAGATATAAAGTTATTTGATTTGATAAACATGTTCCTTTAATTAAAGCCAACTTAGAAGTTTCACTTCCAAGTAATTTGATTAATAAACCTTCAATGTGACTTTGTTCTAGTGTTCTCGTTTTGCTTATTAATTATCTATCTATTAAGTTTTCTCTATAAAATATGATTAAGTAATATTTCGGATTTTAATAAGCTTATGTAAAATTGATTAATGAGTATTAAACTAGATTTTTCAAACTAAAAGGTGATTAGCGTCAAACTTAATTCTTTCTTAAATGAGTATTAATTTGTGTGAATGTCAACATAAATGTGTTTTATCAATAATATTGATTAGTTCAGCATGGTCAATAAAAGTTAATCAATTAGATGCTCGCATCTGTTTTTAATACAAAAGTTATGTGTTTAATTACATAATGTCTAAAAAAAAATAGTTATAAATAAAATACATTCTTGGTTTCACATATTTAAAGATAATTAAATCAATTTCCAGGAAATAGTCTCTTATATATGATTTTATCAGATTAAAATTTATAAAGCGAATAGTGTTTCCTTTTTTAATCTAAAGTCTTCCGCTAGTTTTAAGTTTTCAGTCGTGGTTCTGTTTTCAGCCTTTTCTATGCCTCTAAACCCAATTCTGCTAGTGCATCCTACGTTTCTCACTTAGTCCCTATTCTGTTTTGCCAATCAACTGTCTCCAACATCTTTCGCATCCTATAAATTCATCGGCCCGTGTTCCAGTGACCGCAGCACTCTTTTCTGCAATTGTGTCGCTAGTCCATCTTTTCTGAGCCATATCCCTAAGTTTGAGTATAGATCTTTTCTTATGTTGTGGTTTCTCTGCAAATCAATATTATTTTAATTTTTAACTTTATATTGCTTCAATGATATGGTGTGAGTTACTATGTCATTGTATTGTAATATAAAATTAAATTATTAAAGTAATATATTATTGTTTGAGATCCTCGTATTCATAAATCCTCTGTACGTGTGATATTCCTTGTGCCAATTAAAGCTCTGCTTTGGAACCTTCGTATCTTTCTTTCTCTCTCTGATCTTCGTGATCCTTAGGTTCTCGTAACCATAGTAACGAGCCCTATCCGTTAGTACGCTCTTTTAAAAGCTTCTCTTTTGATTGGTGTATTGTTCTTAGTTGTATATTGTTTGTTGGCTTGTTTAGCTTCTGCTTGTGCTTGATGATTGCTCCGAGTAGACGGAACGTTGTTCAAATGAAGAAGACTTCGAAGAGAATCTGAGCAGCTATACTTTGGAGAAAGGCAAGTGTATTATGTCATGCAAATGTCCTAATAATTATTAATTTCACCACCCCTGCATGTGTCTTAATTTGATGGGTTCCTATTTAAGGATTTACCTAGCCACTATATTTTCCCTGTCCCTCGAGCTGGGTTATTTAATTAATTTTGATGGTAGATGATGCTTAGTTTGCTCAACTGGGATTGGTTAAATGAACCCCTACTCTATGTTCCATATACTCTTTTTAATAATTAATTGGCAAGATCATATCTTTTAATTGGAACATGGAGAACCACCCAGGAAAACAGTGCAACCATAAGTACTATATGGCTCTGGTCTTGGCTGATTAATTAGAGACTTTAGTGGATGGTAACCTTACCCGAAAGGGGCATGGGGGGCGGCGAGTTGACGGGGTATAGCTCGGTCCTCTTGAGCTGTGGGCTTTGGTAAGAGACAGACCTCATTAGGGAGGGTTATACTTTGCTTCGGAACCGGAAACCTTAGCGGGTTACTATTTACTAAGGAATCTTTGTAAAGGCCTCGTAGCGTCCCTATGCGGTCACACCTCGGTAGTGTGATTTAAGAGGATTGGCCCCCTCGGCATGGTTGGGTTTAAAGTTCTTTTGAACTTTTACGCGGCTTATGGTGAAAGTGTACAACCTCTGCAGAGTGTAAAACTGTTATAACAGCCGTGCTCACGGTTAAGAGCGGCCTGGACCCTTACATGATAATCATACTTGAACAAAGATCTAAATCGTGGTTACTTGAGTTATGTTGGGAATATGATATTCATTAATTTGTGGGTGGTATATACTTTCATTTGCTAGTAAATAGTTGCTTAATAAAACTTGACCAACTAAAAGTGCTTACTGCAGTATGGTCAGCCAACCTTTTTGCCTCAGCCTTGTATGTCATATTACATTTGCTGAGTACGTTACGTGCTCATACTTGTTGCTTTCCTTTCTTTCTTCTATTGCACCTACGACAACCGGAATGCTGCTCAGTTTGGGAGAATTTAGAGGATTTTCACTGCTGGTTTTGAGGAGTTCTAGGCGTACGCAACCCCCAGTCGACTGCCTGTGAAGTTTGGAGCCTTCGTTTCCAGGATACGCTGTATACTCTGATAGACTCGTAAGTCATTTATATAGTTTATTTTACGTGATACTTTATCTGTTATTCACATTCTGGCTTACTGTATGTGTGAAACTTGATCCTGGCACACATACAGAGCACACTCGGTTTGTTTTCTAAAACCGGGTGTGACAGTCTTCCTCCATCTCGTGAGCGAAACCACTGGATTTGAGATGCCGGTCCTCTTCGACACAGCCACCGGTCTGTCCTCCTCGGTGCACTTGAAGTCTGGGGTGTTTGACGATGCAAAGCACCAGTTGGGGCACTTTAAGTTTCATGAAGAAGAGCGAGCTGGAAGCATCGTTCCTGAAGGATGACCGTGTCGTGTTCGAGTGTCGCACCCGGTTTTAGAAATAAAACTAGGTGCATCCCAAATGTGCGCCAAGATCAAGTTTACAAACATAGGGTAGACGTCACAGGTGAATATCCATAATCATGTGTACGAAAGAGTATTAAAGTATATTTATTACAATCTCAGAGTTGACACAAATGTCATAGCGGAAGACTTAAATAAACGTTTAACTAAATGAAACCAAATAAATCGATCTCCACAGACAGTTGACTGAAGGACTCGCCTAGAACTCCTTAAAATCAGTAGTATAGTCCTCAAAATTCTCCAAATCTGAGCAGCAGTCCGAGTGTGGTCGATGCAATATAAATAAACACACGTGACCACATGTCGAATGCAGCAAAGTATGCAAATAAATGACATGCTAGGCTTTATAAAGTGGAAGGCTGAAAGGATAGCTGCATTAAGTACTTTTAGTTGGTCAACTTTTATTAAGCATTTATTTACTAGCAAATATAAATATATACCAACCACAATTAAATGATAACATAAACCCATCATATTCAGTTAACCACAATTTAGATCATACTCTGATAGAAGTTATAACAGTTTTACACTCTGCAGAGGTTGTACACATTCACCATAAGCTGTGATTCCCATTGCCCGAAAGCATGTACCCTTCGCACACCATGTGGACCGAATAGTGGGTTTCACTATGAGACCTTTACAAAGATACTCTAATAAGTGATAGTTCACCAAGGCTTCCGGTTCAAGAGCAAAGCATAACCCTCCCTACTGAGTCGCGTATCTTAGCAAAGCCTACCGCTCAAGAGGACCGGGCTATACCTCGTCAACCGCCGCACCTCTTGCCCCTTTCGGGTAAAACTATCCCCAAACTAGAATACCTAATTAGTCAATCAAAGCCAGAGCTACATAACACTTACAGTTGCACTGTTTTCCTGGGTGGTCGCTCCATGTTCCAATTAAAAAATGTGATCTTGTCATTATTTAATTTGAAAGGACCTTGATGTCACCTAGAGGGGGGGGTGAATAGGTGAATCTGCAATTTAAACAACTTTTTCACACAGTTAGTACTGAAACCGGTCAGACCAGTTTCCAAAACCGGTCAGACCTTTTAAAGCGGTCAGACCGCTTTGCAAAAGCGGTCAGACCGGTTTTCCACAGAGAAAACCAACTATGCAAATTAACCCCCTCTACGAGTTCTAGTACAAACCAAACTTGGTGATGAGCTCCTGTAGATGATAACTAGCAGGTTCACTTAGTCCCTGCACACAAGTAGAGCACACCCAAGTAGAACAATGCGGAAGCGAATACAAATGCTAGAATTGAACTTGAGAAGGTAAACAAGAGACAAAGATTTGTTTTCCCGAAGTTCGCAGTTCACCGCTGCCACTAAGGCTGTCACAAAGACACGATGAATCCTAGTCTCCGTTGAGGGCCTACGAAAGGCAGGCTTATCCACTCCAAGCCACTTTCCTCGGTTCCACTAACTTTTGACCCTTTTCCACGAAGGAGGCAAGGCCAGCCTTTACAACCAATCCGTGGCTTACCACACACGAGGTAGCTCACCGGCGACGCCTAACCGTCTAGGAGGATCACCTCCAAGAGTAACAAATGCTTCAATGGTTGCTTGACTTCACCGGGAGTGCTCAAGACTATGGATATGCTCTCACTAGCTGTTGATTGCTCTCTCAATCTTTGTATTGCTCACAACACATACATCCCTCAACCCAAATCAATTGATATGATCAAAATCACTCAACTCTCACAAAGAGAGGTCTGAGGAGAGCTTGCTGGTGCTTGGGAAGGCTTGGGACGAGCCACAAAGGCACTAGAACCAGCACCCCTCGAAGGAGAGGGGTATGGGGTATAAATACCCCACACAACACAAACTAGCCGTTATAGCCGTTGAAAACCGGTCAGACCGGTTTACGAACTAAAATAGCCGTTACACCTGTCAGAGCCCAAACCGGTCAGACCGGTTTCCCAAACCGGTCAGACCGGTTTGGGTCACCACTGCAGAACAGTCCCAAAAGCGGTCAGACCGCTTACCAAAACCGGTCAGACCGGTTTTGGTCCCCTCAGCACACTAAGTCCCTAAAGGACTCCACTCTCAAGGCTATCTCACATGGGTTGAACTATAAGCACTTTTGGTGTTATCAAAATAACTAAAGTTGCATCCCTCTTGATAGTACGACATTCCTAAACTCAAGATAAAAGCAACTAATAGAATCTACCATTTGAGCTTTTATATTATCATTGATGCCATACTTGGTCTTTTTCAACTTGAGGGCTTCAACTTCTTCATCTTGCTTGAGCAAATCCAATCTTGAGCTAATGACTTAGAATTTTCATTGTATGAAACAATTCATAAGCCATTGCACTATATGATCAATAAAGATTTAGATGCTTCGCATTGCTTCACTTGACATGACTTGATTGACGTATAGAACCCAAACTACAATGCTAGACCTTTCCACCAACAAAGTCCCTCGGCTACAAGACTAACTTGCCCTTCACCTTGCTAGGAATGTCACTTGCATCTAGCTCGATCCCTTCCGTCCTCTCTTGTCAAATTAAGCTACGCTTTGCATTGCATCATCAATGAAATCCACATTGAAATCCATTGCTTCAATTTACTTGAAATATCTTCAATATTGTTTGTATTGGCTTTGGTGAATAACTTTGTCCATAAGCATCAATGTACTTGAGACCATATACTAACCATGGAATCATGTCTCAATTTGAATGTAACCATAGCCATGGATCAAGCCCAAAGAAACCATAAATTCTTCAACTAATCTATCCCAAAATCTTTGACAAGTTCTTATGAAGTGAGACCAACAAATATACTTAAGTCCTTGTCTCATTTATCATTTCCAATTACTTGTCATCTTCTAGTTTGATTGCATGGGATGATTACCACTTGTTTGCTTCATGTTATTTCCTGTTCATACACTTAAGCAAACAAGTTAAAGGACTAATCATGTTGTCATCCAAAATCACCAAAACATATAAGTGCCTAGATGCACTTTCAATCTCCCCCTTTTTGGTGATTGATGACAACATGATTAAAGCTTACAAAATATATGAAATTTAAGCTCTAAATAACTGAGATGTATAGTGAGCTCCCCCTTAATATGTGCTTTGAATGAAATTTTCAAAAATTCGGCCTCAAATGCCAAATGCACATATAAACAATAAAAATGAAAGCTCCCCTTATATCTCAGCATCCAACATGTGCAACAAGTGTGTATGACAATATAAAACAATGTGTGATGCATATGACAAGTATATCACTCAACGAATGCAAAAGAAATTACATGTGCTGTCTTAGGCCAAACCGGTCAGACCGCTTAAAGCGGTCAGACTACTTTGCTAAAGCGATCAGACCAGTTTTCCGCAGACAGCACATGTAAGGCAAACATCAATCAATACATGTATATCACACTAACAAATTGTCACTTAGAATACATAAACATGTTCAACACACTCAATAGCACACAATACAAGTCCTCAAGTCCACAAATAGATAAAGTATGAATTATTACATCCAAATCCAAATCCAAAGTGACATGACTACAAGATCAAATAGAAATAAGCTTTAATCCATTCTTCTCCCCCTTTGTCATTAATCATCCATAAAGGGCCTGGAGAAGCTTGTAGTCACGCTCCCATCACGCATCAACTCCTTGTCGCCACTAGAAGGTCGGGCTATGATCATCATGACGAGGAGCTGAAGTAGGTCCGAAAATGGAAGCCGCTGCCTGTGAAGCAAAATCTCCGGGAGATGGAGATGGTGCACTCGAGAACTAAACTCCCGCCATCGATGAAGATGTACCACCATATGCATATGACGAAGACGGGTGTGTAGCAGCTTCATATGTCGGTCCTAGCGGTGCAAATCCGAACGAGGAGCCAAACAAGTCACCCTCTGAGGTAGGCATGTATGGCATAGCTCCTGAAGCACCAACTAACTGTGAAGGGGGTGGCGGAGGCTGTGAACTAGACCCGACATGTCCATATCCAAATATATCACCATATTCCTCAAAATATCCCGCACTCATATGATCAGTCATGATGTCTCGAAGTGGGGGAATCTCAGGTAACTCAAGAGGTGGTGAAATAGGCGATGGTGGATCATTTGGACTTAATGCGGCACGCAGTTTCTTGAATTCATCACGAGTCTTCTTGTTGTCAATCCTCTGCTGCCTAATGTCAACTTGGACATCTCTTTGGCCTTTGCAAATGCCAGTAAACATAGATATGAATTTCTTGATGGGAGAGGTCCGTCCTGCTGACTGTGATCCGCTGCCAGACCCAAACCGGTCAGACCGGTTTGCAGAACCGGTCAGACCGGTTCTGGCCTGCAGCGGAGTCTGCTGCTGTGGCTGCTGCTCAAGTTCTCCTCCGGCTGTCAAATCTGCATCTGCTGGTGGAGGAGAGGGCATTCTGAACTTATGTGGCACAGGAGGCTTCAATGGCTTGTGTTGGGTGTCCTTCTTGATCTTCAAATTTGTTACCCTTTCGATCATAATCATGATGAATGGACTATAAGCACAAATCTTCTGAGGACTCTCGGAAATGGTCTTGATCTCATGCCAAATGAAATCAGCAACACTAAAATGAGGTGTCTCCTCTCCAATCCTCAAATAATACATCAAGTTCCTCATATAGAGTGAGATATCCGAGGTGTTGCCATCTCTAGGGGTGAGTGTCTTGCGAAGGATCCTATAAAGTGTTCCATAATAAGTGTAAAGACCACTCACTTTCCCCCAACTGCCACGCTAATCTCTGGGATACATGAATTTTATCTCTGATGGTTCCATGACACCCCTGTCATGTATCCTAACGGTGTCATCACTCTCATGTCCAACTCTGAGGATAGAAGCAAAATCAGAATAGGTGACATGATAGCGCTGTCCCTCTGTCATCCAGTGCATGGCTCTTTCTCTTCTTCCATCTTCCTCATAATAACCAAAGAACACAGTAGCATAAAACTGAGCAATGACTTCCTTGTTCCAGTTATGCTTGAAACCCATGAGATGCTTGACTCTCTTTTCAGAACACACTCTGATGATCTCATTAAATACTGGATTGTCTTGCTTGCTCATGTACTCCCAGTCTATGTACTGTGCATATGATGTGATTTTGGTCTTCTTCATAATGGCTGTGGCATAGAAATCCTGCTGAAAAAGAGTCCAAAATCTGTAGTCAGTAGCTGTCCTGTCCACCTCAAGTGGACTGGTCCTCCTCAGCCTCCTGACAACATCAGTCATCCCACCAGCTAGATAATCTGTCACTCTCCTGCTAGCTGGGCCAGTGGGTCGGCAAATCTCAAGAATAAGTGGAGCATTTGCCTCTGGTGATCCATCACCTGCTGCCTCCTCTTCATCATCACCGGCTGCCATCTCCTCATCATCATTACCACCCGACTGGTTTCATCCTCCACCTCATCCTCATCAGTCGTGTTCCCAACTTCATCTACCTCCTCAATTTCTTGCTCGGCTATTCTCTTTGATCTCCTAGGCCTCAAAGCCCTGTCACTGGCTGCTTGTGGGCTACTACCTCCGAATTCATCAAACTTCACCTTTTTGATTCTCTCAGCATGTGATCCCTTTGGCATCTTTTACTGTCCTTCCTGGGTTCACAAGATGACACACAAAGCATCAATACCCAGGAGATGATTAATCAAAAGATTTGAAACAATAGAGTGCATTCAACCGGATTTGATTCAACTCAGCACAAAACCGGTCAGACCGCTTTTGGTCTGAGCTGAACCAACTCGAGTTGAAGATCAATTTGGACAGATAAACATGATAAAGTGCCCAGAAACAGATTGGATCAAGTATGGAATTGATAGAGAGCACCTAACAAGTTTTGGGTCAGCTCAGGGCCAAACCGGTCAGACCGGTTCTAGGAACCGGTCAGACCGCTTTTGCCTGGGCTGAGCCAAAACAAGTTGGGGATCGATCTGGACAGATTATAATCTGGAATTTTGAAGAATATTGCAATATAAGATATCCCTAGTCCATATGTAGACAAACACGCTGCATAACAAGGACTTGAGCCTTCACTGCCCAAACCGGTCAGACCGGTTTGCCAAACCGGTCAGACCGCTTTTGGCAGTGAAGGTGCAAATCCTTGATTCGCAAAATGTAGCCAACCAAATCAATTCATCTCTGAGGGATAGGTTCCTAGACATGCTAGAAGATGTTCTACCAAAGGGTTTTGCAAGATATTCAACAAGTGAGTAGATCGGGCAATGAAAAGATTTGAATACCTTGAGAACCTTGAACTCGTGAGAGAAAAGAGATTTGAGTGCACAACTTGATGGGGATTCGATCTAGCAGCCTTGGGACACTCCAAATCCAACAAGAAAACACCTTTTCCTTGGTTGAATCCTCAAATCGCCTTGGGGGTCTTCTCTTGCGGTGGGGAACCGAGGAGAGAGAGAGAGGAGATGTGAATGAGTATGGAAAGAGAGAGAGGATCACGGGAGGGCAGTAAAAACGAGTGGGCCACCTTCCTGGGCCAAACCGGTCAGACCGGTTTGGGAAACCGGTCAGACCGGTCTCTCCCAGGAAGTGGAGACTGCCAGGAAGTTTCGGATCTTTCTTAAAACATGTTCCAAACATTGTTCCCTTGATCTTAGTGTACATCATGATGAAATTTATCCTTTAAAATCCAAGAATTTCCACAGAAAAGTTTACCCAGCTGTTTGGGCCCAAACCGGTCAGACCGGTTTGGGAAACCGATCAGACCGGTTTGCCCCAGACAACTGAGATAAGTCCAAAGGGGTGGAAATGATCTCCAAAACTTGTTCACTTGATCTGAGAGTGTATGTGATAGGCATGGTCTTCAACTTCTCAAGATTGTCCATGAAAAGATAAGATTTCCAATAAATCTATTTTCTTCCGTTTCTTCCGAAAGAAATGGGAAAGGATGGATAGATAAAGATTTATGGACTTGAGAGAAATCTCACTATTTGTGACTAGCCATCAATCAAGCAAGGTTAACAATAGTCACGAATAGATCGACAAAGGTCAACGACCAAAACTCAAATATTTTCAAAGAATCACATAATCCTATCATGCTAGTTGGGTTTTTCAAACTCTATCCTATGTCACCCAAATGCATGCACATATATTGAGCACATAACGACATTAACATATTTAGCTTACACTATTCACCAAGAAAGTTGTATACTAAACATTTTAATGGACGCATAGGAGCTTGATATATTTGCATGCAAATGCACACTCTAGCATGACAAGGGCCTAGATGCACAAGGTAAAAACTAGTTCATAGAAAACATACCTTGGCCTCTAGTAGAATGTGTTGTGCAATGATGTCAATCTTGTTCATATGAGTTCTCTCATGATATAATCAATTTTGTCAACATAGAGAGAAAACATTAATGTGCACAACACATGATTTCATAATTAATGACTTTTATAAAAGCAATAAAACATGGGTCATTAATTACGAAGCCACACAATATAGACCAAATTACTTATTTTAGTGCATTTGTGATGATGTGGGAAGGAAATTGCATGCACTAGTTTTGAAGGATTAAATCACTTTAAGGAATTTAATGCTATATTATGTTGAGTTGTCAAAACATAAATTGAGATCAAGATTCATGATGAGAATGACTATAGTGTTACCGTCATGAATCACAAGATGAGTTGACAACTCCACTTTGAGAGAAGTATTCTCTCACCATTGAGACTACAAGTTCACTAAGAGAAATGTTAGTCTCAAGGACACAAATATTGAAATAATCTCCCCCTAAATGTGTGCATCATATGTGGACAATATGAGTCATGCACTTTGCCTTGTAAATGACATGGAGGGGATTAATTCAATATTCGGTCAAGTCACACAATAACTTAACTCAAAAAGAAATATGCCAAGTAATCATACCATCATGAAGAAGTAATATAAATAACATATGCCAAGACATGATATCCCAAAGAAATAACTCAAATATATCTTCATTTCACACTTGACAATTCATGTTGCAACATTCTGGGCCAAACCGGTCAGACCAGTTTGGCAAACCGGTCAGACCGGTTTTGCCAGAATTTGCCTCTGTCGGAAATTTCCGGTCTAGAGCCCAATTTACGGCAAAGGCGACCGAAATTTCCGGTAGTCAGCGTAAATTTACGGTGAAGCATGGCCATATGGTCATATTTGAGTCTCGAAGCACAGGGGATTAATTCTCTACAAATTTGATACAAAAATGCTCTACTAGGGAGCCATTAGACATACCACGTGGCATATGTTTAAATCAATGATTAAAATCTTCATTTCTTATGAATGTGTCAACGTTGCAAGTGTCTGGGCCAAACCGGTCAGACCGGTTTGGCAAACCGGTCAGACCGGTTTTGCCAGACATTACCTGTTCATCGGAAATTTCCGGTTCTTGTGTAGATTTACGACATATGCGACGGATATTTCCGATAGGGGCGTAAATTTACGGTAATGTACTGCCAAACAGTTGCACTTTGAGTTTCTTGCATCGGAGATTGGTTTCCTACAAATTTGACACAATATTGCTCTACTAGAGAGCCATTAAAAGCATCACATGGCATATATGAATAGAAGTTCAATAAAAAAATATAAGTCACTATCAAGCGTCTCATGAGTCAAAGGCTTAGAAACACTTGATCCTACCAAAGGCACTAGTGACTCAAATTTAATCAATTTAAGCACAAAGTTACCAAGATGTCATTGGGTATAGAGTATGAAGCGGAAGCAATTTTTCTTGGCTTGCTAGTGGATCTTTGAAGATTGTCATTCAAGCCAAGCCACCAATGCATCTCGTAGTCCCTACAATCTCATCAAGCACACTTTGGTCCCCAACTCGTGTTGGGTCCAATATTGTTAGTTCCAATATGCTTAGGGACCCAAATGGCTCTTGTGCCGCTCCTTGGAGAACAAATCACCTTGGTGGCACAAGAAGCTTTTGAAGAATCCCTAAGCTTCACATTTAACGAATGGACAATGTCGGGTTTAGTAGTTTTACCATTGGGACAATCTTTACCAAAGTGTCCTTTCTCCCGACATGTGTAGCATGTCTTGTGCTTGATATTGGTTACCATCTTCTTGTGTTGCTCGGTAACCAATTCTTGCTTGTGCTTTGCTTGTGCCTTGAGAAATCCTTTGTTAAGCTTGACTTGGGGCTTCTCTCGGTGTAGTCCCACGTTGCTTGGACATGAAGCAACTTGATGCCCTTTCTCATGGCAACCAAAGCATCTTCTCTTCTCCATATTTCTTTGCCTTTTGGAGAGAGTTGGCTTGCCTTCTTTTCTTGTTAAGCACTTGTTGCGAGCAAGCTTTTCAACACTGTCTTGATCTTGGCTTGTGTTGAACTTGACTTGATAATTGCAAGAGCTTTGCACGGTTGATCCCTTCTCAAGCTTCTTCACCATGAATTCACGGTTATCTTGAGAAGGTTGTGCATTGCTCTTCCCTTTGAGAGTTGTCAAGTTCTTTGTGAGTCTTTCCACCTCTTGCTTGAGTTCTACATTTTCCTTTGCAATGAGGTCGTCACAAGACTCTACACACACTTCATCATACCAAGATCTTTTTGCTTGAGAGCAACATGGGTTAGCACATGATAAATTATATTGAATTGGAGAACATGTGCAAACATGAGATTGAGGTTCAATAGATTTTATCGAAGTGATTATAACCTCATGAGCAATCTCTAATGAAGCATATGATTCTACAAGTTCTTCATGAGAACACAAGAGTTTTTTATGCATCACTTGTAGCGCCTCATGCTTGTTAGCAATTAATTCTAATTTTTGCTTGAGCACTTTATTTTCTTTTTCTATGGAAGCCAAATGAATAGCATCACAAGCATAATCATCAACAATTGCATCATACTTACAAACCAAAGTGGCGTTTGAGAATTTGACTTCCTCAAGCTCTTTGAGAAGAGCTAAGATAGTCTCATCCTTTGAAGTTTCCGCCTTCTCGTCTTCTTTGGACTTGTAATATATGAGTGCATAATCATTGGAGGATGATATTGCTTGTGAGCTTGAAGCTTTGCTTGCACGACGTCGGCCTCGCTTCTTGGAGCTAGTTGCACGCTTCCTGCCCAAACCGGTCAGACCGGTTTGGGAAACCGGTCGGACCGGTTTCTGCAGAGAAGCGGCAGCTGAGCCGTCTTGCTCTTGTGGCTCCACGGTGGTTGTCACATGAGGCTTGGTGCATGTTTTTGTTGATGTTGTGCACTCCTCATGTGACTCGGCACTTGTTTGATCTTGTGTGTCACTTTTGATGTTGTCGTATAGCTTCTCAATTCGAGCCCAAATAAGATGAGCATCGAATAGAGTCGCTTCATCTTCTAGAATCTTTTCTCTAACTTCATCACTCACAACATCAAATAGGAAGTTAGCGACACGAGCGTTGAGTTGAAAGCAATTCATCTCATCTTCGGTTGGATTGGACACACTCCAATCAACCCTAGGACGATCAATGCCTTCAACTACAACCCTCTCAAGAGTAGGACTCATAGTCCTAAGATCATTAAGCACATAACAAGACCAAATTGAATAATTCGAACCGTCACTAGCTAGTGGCTCATATGTTACCTCACAAGTGGTCGACATCTTTCCTCACGGCGGTTAAGCTTGGATGTGAGGCCAAGCTCTGATACCAATTGAAAGGACCTTGATGTCACCTAGAGGGGGGGTGAATAGGTGAATCTGCAATTTAAACAACTTTTTCACACAGTTAGTACTGAAACCGGTCAGACCGGTTTCTAAAACCGGTCAGACCACTTTGCAAAAGCGGTCAGACCGGTTTTCCACAGAGAAAACCAACTATGCAAATTAACCCCCTCTACGAGTTCTAGCACAAACCAAACTTGGTGATGAGCTCCTGTAGCTGATAACTAGCAGGTTCACTTGGTCCCTGCACACAAGTAGAGAACACCCAAGTAGAACAATGCGGAAGCGAATACAAATGCTAGAATTGAACTTGAGAAGGTAAACAAGAGACAAAGATTTGTTTTCCCGAAGTTCGCAGTTCACCGCTGCCACTAAGGCTGTCACAAAGACACGATGAATCCTAGTCTCCGTTGAGGGCCTACGAAAGGCGGGCTTATCCACTCTAAGCCACTTTCCTCGGTTCCACTAACTTTTGACCCTTTTCCACGAAGGAGGCAAGGCCAGCCTTTACAACCAATCCGTGGCTTACCACACACGAGGTAGCTCACCGGCGACGCCTAACCGTCTAGGAGGATCACCTCCAAGAGTAACAAATGCTTCAATGGTTGCTTGACTTCACCGGGAGTGCTCAAGACTATGGATATGCTCTCACTAGCTGTTGATTGCTCTCTCAATCTTTGTATTGCTCACAACACATACATCCCTCAACCCAAATCAATTGATATGATCAAAATCACTCAACTCTCACAAAGAGAGGTTTGGGGAGAGCCCTCTGGTGCTTGGGAAGGCTTGGGATGAGCCGCAACGGCACTAGAACCAGCACCCCTCGAAGGAGAGGGGTATGGGGTATAAATACCCCACACAACACAAACTAGCCGTTATAGCCGTTGAAAACCAGTCAGACCGGTTTCCCAAACCGGTCAGACCGGTTTACGAACTAAAATAGCGTTACACCTGTCAGAGCCCAAACCGGTCAGACCGGTTTCCCAAACCGGTCAGACCGGTTTGGGTCAGCACTGCAGAACAGTCCCAAAAGCGGTCAGACCGCTTACCAAAACCGGTCAGCCCTCAGCACACTAAGTCCCTAAAGGACTCCACTCTCAAGGCTATCTCACATGGGTTGAACTATGAGCACTTTTGGTGTTATCAAAACAACTAAAGTTGCATCCCTCTTGATAGTACGGCATTCCTAAACTCAAGATAAAAGCAACTAATAGAATCTACCATTTGAGCTTTTATATTATCATTGATGCCATACTTGGTCTTTTTCAACTTGAGGGCTTCAACTTCTTCATCTTGCTTGAGCAAATCCAATCTTGAGCTAATGACTTAGAATTTCCATTGTATGAAACAATTCATAAGCCATTGCACTATATGATCAATAAAGATTTAGATGCTTCGCATTGCTTCACTTGACATGACTTGATTGACGTATAGAACCCAAACTATAATGCTAGACCTTTCCACCAACAAAGTCCCTCGGCTACAAGACCAACTTGCCCTTCACCTTGCTAGGAATGTCACTTGCATCTAGCTCGATCCCTTCTGTCCTCTCTTGTCAAATTAAGCTACGCTTTGCATTGCATCATCAATGAAATCCACATTGAAATCCATTGCTTCAATTTACTTGAAATATCTTCAATATCGTTTGTATTGTCTTTCGTGAATAACTTTGTCCATAAGCATCAATGTACTTGAGACCATATACTAACCATGGAATCATGTCTCAATTTGAATGTAACCATAGCCATGGATCGAGCCCAAAGAAACCATAAATTCTTCAACTAATCTATCCCAAAATCTTTGACAAGTTCTTATGAAGTGAGACCAACAAATATACTTAAGTCCTTGTCTCATTTATCATTTCCAATTACTTGTCATCTTCTAGTTTGATTGCATGGGATGATTACCACTTGTTTGCTTCATGTTATTTCCTGTTCATACACTTAAGCAAACAAGTTAAATGACTAATCATGTTGTCATCCAAAATCACCAAAACATATAAGTGCCTAGATGCACTTTCATAATTAAAAGATAATAATGGAACATAGAGTAGGGGTTTCATTGGACAATCCCAGTTGAGCAACTAAGCATCATCTACAAGTCAAATTAATTTAATGACCCAGCTGCAAGGTATGGTAAAACAGACTAGGAAATCCTTAATGGGACCCAGCAATATTAATGCAAGTGACAAATAAACGGTGTAATTAAAATGCATGTTATTTAGGTATAAACGGGCATGATCAAGGAATACTTGCCTTCTTTCCAACCCTGCTGCTGCTCAAACTCTTCAACAGCTGGTTCTTCGAACACTTCCTCGAATGGCACATTGCCTATACGCATCACACGAACACATACAAGAAAACAATACAATAAATAAGAAACAGTACACCAAACAATTCCAATAGAAGAAAACAACAGCACAAAACTAATCTACGTGTCACAACGAACGCGTCAGCGAGAATCACTAAAATTGGAGTTAAAACGCAAAAGGTATGACTTTTCTAAGGATCAGGGACTTGCTGGCAAAGTTTTAAAACTTCCGGGGGCTTAACTGCGTAAATCCGAGGACTAAAACATAATTTTGTATAAAACTATGAGGGTTTTCATGCAAAAAGACAAAACTTGGACCTCGGGCTCAATTTTAAAACTTGCAGGGGCTAAACTGAAAGAAAAAGGACTTAATTTGAAATATTTTTGAACTGGCTAGGACCGCGGGTTGATTCGCAAAACTTGGAGGGCCTTTTTGTAAAACGTCCTGGTTGACCGGTACGCCGCTCGTTTGACTCAGGGCTTGGGCGGCTGTGATTCGTCGAGTCTTGATCCGACGGCCACGGATGGATCGGCGGGGAAAACTCGCCGGCGGGGGAGAGTCGAGTGGCGGCACCGCTGTAGGACACGGCGGCGCATCGCCGACGCTTCATGAAATCGCGCCTCTGGCCAGCAAACGCGACGGGGCTTGGCCGAGGAGAGAGAGGGGAAGATGGCGAGCCCACCTGATTAGGTTGGGGCGCGACCAAATTTCGAGCAAGAAGACGATGGCGACCTTCGGGACTGCAAGGCGAACCTCTTGGGGGGCTTCTCGGCGAGGGGAAGGCGACGACGGCATCGTCCGACAGCGGCGGCCGAGGGCTCAGCGCGTCGGCGGCAGCGCGAGCAGCTTAGGGTTCACGGGCTCGGTTGGCGACGCGCGAGGAGAGCGGGGAGGCACTGGAGGGGCCACGCGCTTGGGTAAAGGGGGCTAGGGCGCCTAGGCGTACGCGCCCGAGTCGGAGGGCGGCGCGGCCGAGCCATGCCCGGGTCGGACTCGAGCTCGAGTCCGGCTCGGGGACGACAGTCCTGACAGGCGGGCCCCGCCTGTCAGCGACGCGGGAGAAAGAGACACGCGGAGTGGGCCGGGGAAAGGAATCGGGCCGGCGGTCCGAGATGAAAAGAAGAAGAGGGGAAGGAGTTCTAGCCATTAAACGAGCACCTTTTCTAGTCAAAACCATCTATGGGTTAGAAAGAAAGAGGGGGTTAGAACAAATCTATAGATATCAAGACAAGGTAAGATAACAAATAAAATGGAATAGAAATAGAATAAAATGCAAGGAGGAGGTAAATTATTAAGTGCAAGAATATAGTAAGATGAGAGCATGGATAATTAAAGAAAAACTGATTAAGCAATTTAATCCTTAAAGAATGAATATTGCTATCTAGGTTTTCGTCCTATAGTCAATACAGCTCTGATACCACTTCTGTCACACCCGGGTTTAGAAAGAAACCAGGTGCATCTTATATGTGTGTCAGGATCAAGTTTACACACATATGGTAGACGTCACAAGTGAATATCCATAACCATGCATACGAAAGAGTATTAAAGTATATTTATTACAATCTCAGAGTTGACACAAATGTCATAGCGGAAGACTTAAATAAACGTTTAACTAAACGAAACCAAATAAATCCATCTCCACATGCAGTTGACTGAAGGACTCGCCTATAACTCCTAAAAATCAGTAGTATAGTCCTGAAAATTCTCCCAATATGAGCAGCAGTCCGAGTGTGGTCGATGCAATATAAATAAACAAGCGTGAGCACATGTCGTACTCACCAAAGTATGGAAATAAATGACATGCTAGGCTTTATAAAGTGGACGGCTGAAAGGATAGCTGCATTAAGCACTTTTAGTTGGTCAACTTTTATTAAGCATCTATTTACTAGAAAATATAAGTATATACCAACCACAATTAAATGATAACATAAACCCATCATATTCAGGTAACCACAATTTAGATCATAGTCTGATAGATTAATTATGTGAGAGTCCAAGTGAAGTGTAGCGGGGCGGCGGCGGCGGAGCTTTGCTAGGGTTTCGCGAGCGCGGATGCGGCGCGAAAAGAGCTGGGAGCAAACGGGCCAGAGCGATGCGTGCCAGAGAAAAGGGCGGGCATCTGGGCGTGCGTGTCCGAGCCGGAGGAGGCGGCATGCCGAGCCCTGACCGGGTCGGACTCGAGTCTGACTCGGTGGGAAAGAAGCTGGCGCGTGGGGCCCACACGTCAGTGAGAGTGGAGAAGGGGAAAGGGAAGCAGGCCGGCTCGGGAGAAGATGGACCAGAAGGGAACTTGGGCCGAGGAAAGGAAGAAGAACTGAGGGAGCAAAAGCGGACTGGGCAAGAATCGGAGGGGCAAAACTGAACTCGACAGAAAACAAATCTTCTAAACATCAAACAAATTCAAATTAAATTCGAATTTAAATAGAATTTAAATTCCAACTTAATTGAACAGCAAGAAAAAGATAAATGCAACAACATGAATTCATCAACAACTTATTTTGACTAAAATTATTTAATATTATATTTAAATTGATAAAAAGGCTAGAAATTCCAATTGAATCATAGAAAATTTATTTAGGCCTTAATAAATCCTAGAAAATTTCTGAAATTGCTAAAATTTAATTGTGATGAATTTTAGGGTGTTACAAACCTACCCCCTTAAAGAGAATCTCGTCCCTGAGATTCGGATGGATTAGAGAAAATCTAAAGGAACTCTGCCATCAACTTATCCTCTCTTTCCCAAGTTGCCTCGCTTTCTCCATGATGACTCCATTAAACTTTGTTGACACCAAAAATTAACACTAGGAAGAGGCTGACATGTGGGCCAGATTTGGTGAAAGGATGCCATTCGGCCAAAGGGCTTTCTCTGAAGCATTCGGCAAAGATGTTTTGCGGTCGGGAACGCGTCGCCATTCGGCTAAGGGGTTTTCTCTGAAGCATTCGGCAGAGATACTCTGCGGTCGAGAATGCGTCATCATTCGGCAGAAGCATTGTTCCGCAGGCGAAGAGTGGTAGCATTCGGGAAGACATGATGACGTGGATCAATATAAGGAAAAGGCCGGTTCGAACAAGGAACGCAATATGGGCACGAAGATTCGTCACTTATTTTTAGAAACAAGTGTTGTAGTCGTGTCCGACTAGGAGTTGTATCAAGACCTGGGTATAAATATAAACCCATGGCAATTGTAAAGAAAATACAATCAATCATACAACAAACCGGCCCCGTGCCAACATCGAGTCCTTTAGTCGAGTCGTCGAGTTCTTCGAGAGGAGTCATCGATCCGTCGACCTCCGTAAGTACCGGCAACCTTGTATCATGCTTAGTATCATGCGGTGGATTTAAGCTTTGATGCAAGTAGTCTTGTTACCATGCTTAGTATCATCCGGTGGATTTAAGTTATGGTCTCAAGAAGGTTCCTCTGTTAGGTCATGAGCCATGCGGTGGGCTAAGATCTAGTATGGACCAAGTTATCGGCTCTGTTAGATTTCGGCAAGATCTAACAGATTCATTAAGTTACCCCGTGTTGCTTCGTTTTTACTATGTGCTTAATTCATGCAACACACCTTTGCCCAATCTAGATCGGCTAGAATCGGCTTTGCTTTACGGTGCGACGACTTATCCTCTCACAGCCGAATCCGAAACCGATCTAGGTTGCTACGTGTCGCGGGTTCGAGCTTGTCGGCATCGTGTAGGTCTTGACAGAACCGGGTATCATGCGGTAGATGCAGGTTTTTGGGTCGTCTTAGAGCTAATCATCCGGTGGATTAGAATTCGATTCGATCTGATAGATTTATCTTTACCGATTAGGCTTGTTCCTTCGCCATGGACCCCGATTCAGCTAAATAGCCGTATTCGGCAGTGCTCTCACGAGTGAACGTGTGTTCGTGGGTTTGCATTGGACAATGAATGCTTTTAGCCTTTCACGATTAGATTGTATCATGCGGTGGATTGATCTAATCTGATTGGTGGTGTGGCCTCAAACGAGTTGTATCATGCGGTGGATTAACTCGTTCGTTGTCATGCTTGACGGGTGCTGCTTTCGGCCTATGCATTCTTGTTTCAATGTAGATTCGTGACTGTGTTGTGGGTTCGTAACTAAACATTGAATGCTTTTAGCTTTTCATGGTTAGATTGTATCATGCGGTGGATTGGTCTAATCTGATTAGTGGTGTGGTTTCAAACAAGTCGTATCATGCGGTGGATTAACTTGTTTGTTATCATGCTTGACGGGTGCTGCTTTCGGCCTATGCATTCCCTGTTTACTGCGAATTTATGATCATGTTTCACCCTTTTATTTATCTATCATGCTCTGTTTCTCGTTAATCGGCTATGAGTATGTGTTACAATGATCATTCGGTTGAAAGCCGATCTTTCGTCATGCTTACGTCACGCATTCGGCAGTGTGCTCCTTGCGTGCCTTGCCGATTGCCGAATGAGGCTTTAACTGCCGACAGATAGCTTGTCCGTAGCTATATGTCTCTCGAGATTGGCTTCAACGCCGCAAATATGGAACTGTCTGGTCTCACCCGGCACGTTCCAGGTTTTGATCTAAACGTTTTTATCCCTTTGTTAGTTTTCAGGCAAACTGACTGGCACGCTTCCAGATTCAAAAGCTCGGGCCACGTGTGAAGCCAGCTAATTCGGCTTGCTGTGTGCTTGGCGTGAGGTGCGGATTTTACGTCAACACACTTTTTGGCACGCCCGGTGGGACACACACAAGTTTTCAAGATGCCTGAGTTGAGCGACATCATGGATGTCACTTTGGAAGAATTGTCTGAAGAGCATCAACAGATGGTAAAGGCTGCTGCTGGCCAATTCATTAACAAATGTTTACTGTCTTTCGCCAAGAACAGGAGTGGTGCACCGTTTCTCAAGTCCGATCTGCCAAGAGTTCTCCTTCCTGGGCAATCTGATTTTACTGAAGAAGAAGAAAGGGAGAGATTCTCGGGCTTGTTATACAAAGCTTTGGGGGAAGCAATGACCAATCACAATGCTGCGTTCTTGAACAGTTTTCGGCATATAATGATAAGCATTTTTGGTCAGCATGTGGATAAACCCTTCGAACAGATACATGGGCAATTGGGTGGTCCGACGTACTTCAATGTTCAAGCACCAGTTCAGAAACCACATGGTAAAGGAAATGCTGATGAAACTGGAGCTTCTGGTGCTAAAGATACAAATGGACAACCGATTCGGCAAGATCCTCAGCCTGCACTGCCGAAAACTCGCACATACGGTGATATGGCATTCGGCACCACAGGGAATCCGCCTGCTTCTGCTTACAAGATATCTCCCTTGAACAACAGACTGCAGAGGGATTTATATGGAAACGGATATTCAGAGTTTATGGATTACAATGCTATCGATGCTCTCCCGAATCCTGGATATGTTGGTACTACAGGCATGCTTGCTGGGAGACCAGGGAATCAAGATACCAGTATTGACCTCATGGTGCAAAAAATGACCGATGTATTGCAAAATCAATTCGGTCTGAAGCCTAAAAATCAGGGGTACATGTACTCGTCTCCTTTCCCAGAATGGTACCAAAGGGTATCATTGCCGAATAGAGTCAAGGTGCCTACAGAGTTTACTAAATTCTCAGGACAAGATGATACAAGTACTGTGGAACATATAGCTCGATATCTGATGCAGCTTGGAGAGGCTTCGGCAGATGAGGCTTTCAGAATCAGATACTTTCCTTTGTCACTGACGGGTCCAGCTTTTACATGGTTTGCTTCTTTGCCTGCTCAGTCGATTTGTACTTGGAAAGACCTGGAACAGAAATTCCATGCTCATTACTACATTGGCAGTACCGAGAAAAAGTTGGTTGATTTGACCAGCTTAAGGCAGAGGAATAATGAAACACCTACAGAGTTCCTCAGGAGATTTAGGGAAACTAAGAGTATGTGCTTTTCTCTGAACATACCTGATGATCAACTAGCTGGTATGGCTGTAGCTGGAATGCTGCCTGCTATTCGGGAGAAGCTATTCGGGATGGAGTTTGATGATCTGGGCCAGTTGTCGCACAGATTGGCCTTGATGAGTAACCAGGCGTATGGTTTCAAGAAAGATGTCAGATTTGCTAAAAATAATGATGTAGCTGACATCTATAACCAATTCCTTGAAAGAGCAGATCAAGAAGATGAATATGAAGATAGCGAGGAGATAGCTGCAGCAGAGATAGTGTGGAGCAAAGAACCAGTTACAATGACTCAGAGATGGATCAAACAGATGAAGGGGACATATGATTTTGATGTGACTAAGGCAGACAAGTTGTTTGAGTTCCTGGTGAAAGAAGGCCGAATCAAATTGCCAGAGGGGCATTCTATGCTTCGGCCCGATGGAGTGAAAGATAAGAGGTACTGTGGGTTTCATGATAGAAATTCTCATTCCATTAATGAATGCAGAGTCTTTAGGATGAAAATTCAGAAAGCTATCCAGGAAGGACATCTGAAATTCGACAACAAGATGAAACTGGACAGTAACCCTTTCCCTCAGAACATGATCGGGTTCTCGGTTAATATGGTAAATGCTGTTCCATCTGGAGAAAAGGGAAGATTGAAAGTTTTAACCTCAAAGAAGGCAAGTCAGGATGGTTCAGTTGATCCCACTCGGCAGATCACAATTGAACAGATTCGCCAGAAAAATCTTCGGTTCCCGAATAGCCGATTTGAAGTGGGAGAATCTTTTAAACCTAGAGTTACTACACGTATTCTCCTCAACAAATGGCAGCGTCAGCAAGAAAAAGAGCGTTTTCAAAGGCGTGAATACGAGGAGGAGAAAAGAAGACGCGAAGAAGAAAGGTTTGAGGAAGAACAAGAAGAGTATGCTCGAGAGCAGGAACGTGCGCATTGGGGGTGTGCATTCTTCAGACACTGTTGGAACGAAGGTTTGAAGCTTCCCACATGGAATAATTGTCCTGAATGCAATAATAGGTATGATGAATATAGGCAGGGAACTGTCAATCGCCGATCTGTCCATGAAAGAATTGGCAGGGTGCATCCTAGTGATGATCGGCGTTTTAATGATCAACCAAGAAAGAGACATGCTGATTACAAGTGGGTTGATCGTGAAGAAGAAAAAGATCATGCTTATGTTTGGCAAGAAGGACAATGGTGCCCACCTGGTTTAAGGAAGAGCCAGAAGAGAAGAGTACAGCGCCTGAGGAATCGGGAATTGAAGCAAACAAAGGTCAAGGTGAAATCAATATGGCTCCCAAAAGACAGGCCTGACGAACATGGTCATTCGGCTCCTACATGTATGGTATGTTTTCTGCCGAATGAATTCATGGCTCCAGCTAACCAAATTGTACAGGAAGAGATATTGCCCGATATAGATGATGCCGAACAATTTGGGTTAATGGCACAATTGATGTTGAACAAACAAGCTGTTTTTGAGAAGCCAACCCAGAATCGGCACATGAAGCCACTGTACTTGAAGGGATATGTTAATGGCAAACCATTGACCAAGATGTTTGTCGATGGAGGAGCTGCTGTCAATGTAATGCCATATACCACATTCAGGAAGCTTGGTATGGGCCTTAGAGATTTGACACCAACGAGCATAATTCTAAATGATTTTGCTGGAAATCCTTCGGACACCAAGGGATGCGTGCACGTTGATCTGATGATTGGGTCCAAGACTCTGCTTACGACTTTCTTTGTCATTGAGGGCAAAGGGGCATATAGCTTGCTGCTTGGAAGAGATTGGATTCATGCAAATTGTTGTATTCCATCTACTATGCATCAACAGCTTATTCAGTGGATAGATGATGAGGTGGAGATTGTCCAAGCAGATGATTCAATAAGCGTGGCAAATATGGAACCAGCTTTCTGGGAATATCAAGGCATAGATTGTTTCTCAGGCAAAGACTGGGGAGAAGGTCCTGTGGCACCAGCCAGCAGTGATCAGCAGCCGATCGAAGCAGTCGGCTCTCATAGTAATTTTTGATGGAAAATCCAATTGATGGAACTGATGGAAAATTAGGACGTGGATTTGTGTCGGCCGATAAATTAGAAGAAGTGGACATTGGAGATGGTGACAAGCCAAGGCCGACATTTATCAGTGCTAACTTGGATTCGGTTTTCAAAGAAAAGTTGGTGACATTGTTAAAAGAATACAAGGACTGCTTTGCTTGGGATTATTCGGAGATGCCCGGTCTAGACCGTTCTATTGTTGAGCATCGGTTGCCAATCAAACCTGGATACAAGCCTTACAAGCAACCACCCCGAAAAATCTACAAGGAAGAAGTGTTGGCCGATGTGAAAAAGGAGATTGAAAGATTACTAGATGCAAATTTCATTCGGCCATGTAAATACGCGGATTGGATCTCTAATATTGTTCCTGTCTATAAGAAAAATGGAAAAATGAGGGTTTGCGTAGATTTTAGAGACCTAAACAAGGCTACACCCATGGATGGATATCCAATGCCTATTGCTGATTCATTGGTTGATGCTGCTGCTGGATACAAAGTGCTCAGTTTCATGGATGGTAACGCAGGATATAATCAGATTTATATGGCATTGGAAGATATAGTAAAGACAGCTTTCAGGTGTCCTGGACACATAGGGTTGTTTGCGTGGGTTGTCATGACCTTTGGATTGAAAAATGCCGGTGCAACTTATCAAAGGGCTATGAATTATATTTTTCATGAGTTGATCGGCAAGATTGTGGAAATATATATTGATGATGTGGTGATCAAGTCATTGGATCATGAATCTCATTTGGCCGACATAAGGAAAACTCTAGAATGCACCAGGAAACATGGGCTTAAGATGAACCCGAACAAGTGTGCTTTTGGAGTTTCGGCTGGAGAGTTTCTGGGATTTTTGATACATGAAGGAAGAATAGGAGTTGGTAAGAAAAGCATGAAGGCAATTGATGAAATTGTTCCTCCAACTAATCTTAAAGAGTTACAATCGCTGCTTGGCAAGATAAATTTTGTGAGAAGGTTCATATCAAACTTGTCACAAAAGGTGTTGCCCTTTTCCTCATTGTTGAAAATAAAAAAGGATCAAAAGTTTGTATGGGGTGACGAACAACAGAAGGCTTTTGATGAAATAAAGGAGTACATGAAGAAGCCACCAGTATTGGTGCCTCCACAATTGAACAAGCCTTTCAAGTTGTACGTGGCGGCCGATGCCCAAACTGTTGGATCGGCCCTCATTCAAGAATTTGAAGGGAAAGAAAGAGTAGTTGCATACCTTAGCCGAAAGTTACTAGATCCAGAGACAAGGTATTCGGCTATAGAGAAGCTTTGCTTATGTGTTTACTACTCCTGTACAAAATTTCGGCACTACTTACTACATGCCGAATGCATTGTGTATTCAAAGTTTGATGTGATAAAACACATGTTGTCTATGCCGATTTTGAACGGAAGGATTGGCAAATGGATTTTAGCTTTGTCTGAATTTGAGTTAAGGTTTGAATCGGCAGAGGCTGTTAAGGGACAGATTATTGCCGACTTCATTACTGAACATCATGATACATCGATAAATTTGCTTAACATTGTTCCTTGGGTGTTATTCTTCGATGGATCTTCATGCAACAAAGGTGGTGGAGCAGGTATCTTATTAATTTCACCCAAAGGAGAAACATTTGAGTTTGCTGTTCCCATTCAATCTGCTGTTACTAACAATCAAGCTGAGTATGAGGCATTGCTCAAAGGGCTCCAATATTTGAAAGAAGCAGAGGCCATTGCAGTTGAAATTTTTGGAGATTCAGAATTGGTCATAAAACAATTGAATGGTGAATATGAGTGCAAAAGTGATACCTTGAGGAATTACTATGAAGAATGCAAAGAAATATTGAAGAGCTTTCGGTCAGTAATTCTACAACACATTCCTAGAGGGGATAATGGAGAGGCAAATAGATTGGCCCAAAGTGCATCAGGTTATAAAGAGCTTCAAGAAGTTTTTGCTAATGATGTATATGCATTCGGGAGTAATCTGGCAGAAGATGATTGGAGAAAAGAGATTGCCGATTATCTGGAGAATCCATCCCGAAAGGTTTCTAGAAAGCTCAGGTATAAAGCTTTAAAATTTGTTCTTCTTGATGATAATTTGTATTATAAATCCCTGGATGGAGTGCTGTTACATTGCTTAAATCATGAAGAAGCAAAAAGGCTGATGAGTGAAGTACAGGATGGGTTGTGTGGAGCACATCAATCGGCCTACCGAATGAAGTGGGTTATTAGAAGAACTGGATATTACTGGCCGACAATGTTGGAAGATTGTTTTGAATATTATAAAGGATGTCAAGACTGTCAGAGATTTGGAAACATTCAGAGAGTTCCGGCATCGGCTTTGAATCCCATTATCAAACCATGGCCATTCAGAGGATGGGGAATAGATTTGATTGGCCAAATAAACCCTCCATCTAGCAAGGGGCATAAGTTTGTGCTTTTGGCAACCGATTATTTTACCAAGTGGGTTGAGGCAATTCCATTAAAGAAGGTGACGTCGGAGAATATGGTTGAATTTGTTAAAGAACATATCATTTACAGATTTGGGATTCCTCAAACAATCACCACAGATCAAGGGGCTCAATTTACATCTTCAGAGTTTAAAGATTTTGCTGAGAGTATGGGCATCAAATTGTTAAATTCTTCTCCTTATTATGCCCAAGCTAATGGTCAGGCAGAGGCTTCTAACAAGATTATGATTAAAATTATACAGAAGAAGATTGATCAGAAGCCGAGAAGGTGGCATTCGGTACTCAATGAAGCTTTATGGGCTTACCGAATGGCTCCACATGGGGCTACACAGATGTCTCCTTATGAGTTGGTGTATGGGCATCATGCTATCTTGCCATGGGAAATACAATTAGACTCAAGGAGAATAAAGTTGCAAAAGGATTTGAGTTCTAAAGATTATAATGATTTAATGATGGACGAATTAGAAGATTTGCATATGATTCGTCTCAGGGCCTTGGAGAATGTTGAGAAGAACAAAATGCGAGTTGCTAAATATTACAACAAGAAGGTGAAGATTAAGCAATTTACAGAAGGTGATCTAGTTTGGAAAGCGATATTGCCGATTGGAACCAAATATGCAGCATTCGGCAAGTGGTCTCCAAATTGGGAAGGTCCTTTCAGAGTGGTTAGATGCGTGCCTGGAAATGCATATATTTTGAAGACATTATTGGGAGAAGAATTTGCTTCTGCTATAAATGGAAGATATTTGAAGAGGTATTATCCCAGTGTTGAAATCGATCGGTGATTGATATATTAATTTGCCGAACAGCCGATATTCGGGAAGAAATCGCCTTCAGAACAAATGTTGACAGAAAAGGAAAATGGCCAGTACTAAATGTATTGCCCTTAGCACAAAATATATTACATCAGATGTTCATGCAAGATCACAAAAGATAAGTTTTGTTGCCAAAATTCCATAAATCCCTAGTACAAACTAATGGAATAGCCTGTTCAAAACGGACTGGGGATGAATGGAATCAGCAATGGCGGCGCCATGAGCATCAAGGCGATCTATGGAGGCCTCGATGTCGTCGATCTCCTCCGGGTTATCATTAGCGAAGCCGGTCGGTAGCCTGGAGTAGTCGGTATTGGTGTGCGTCGACATGGCGACTAGGCCTGCGGCAGTACCCAGACGGATGCCGTGCGAGGCCACCTCATCGATGCGGCCCGCCACCGCACCGAGGCGAGCTTCTGGTGTGTCCCCAGGAGCATTCACCTTGTTCGCCAGCTCATCCACCAGCGCCTTCAGTCGATCGAGTTCAGCATCACGCGCTGCAAGTTTACAAAAGGGGCAGCAGAATAATATCAGTTGGGGGACGAGATTGAGATTGAGCAGATTGCAGGACTCACCATCAATGACTTCGAGCAGCTGCTTGCGCTCGTGCTGCCATTCGAGGTCAGCAATCCCGGCTTGCTTGGAGATAGCCTCCAACTCGCGGCGAGTATCGTCACGCTCCGCTTTGAATCGGCGGGCATCGCCGTCCGTGTAGCGGTAGTCGTCCGATTCGAGAGATCGATTGGACGAACTCGAAGATGCCGCAGGAGCAGCGGCTGGAGCTGCAATTGGCGCCCCAGCGCCGGCAATCCATTGGATTACCCTGAAAGAACAGAGAGATTCGTCAAGAAAGAGGGAGGAAATCTCGAGAAGAACAGAGAGAAGCAAGCAGCTAATCACCTGCGGCGAGCGCCGGCACGACTTCCTTCGGCCTCATCGGCGGCCGGGCGCCTCCTGTTGTTATCGGCCATTGGAAGTTCCTCGGAATTACTGTGGATGGGGAAAAGAATGGCTTGGGCCGGCAAGAACTTGGAAGACGAAGAACTTGGTGAAGAAACTGTGGGCTGCCTGGGTGTTTATTTATAGAACCCGCAGAGGAAATCGTGGCCAAAGATCGTGGCACGTATTCCGAAGAGTTCGGAAGGTGGAAAGGATTTTCCAGCCGATCAGTTCCCATGTCGTTTGAGATTCTTATCGAGTCGTATTCGGCTTTGACTGGATGAGATTCGGCTATGTCGTGGTTGAAGTGTTTTCGGGTCTAAGTGCTATTATGGCCAACTTTGCCGAATGAGTCATCCACAGTGGAGAAAAACAGAGTTAAGAGATGACAAGATTACAGGGTTGATAAAACATTCGGCTATCAAACTATTTGACACAATTCACACACCCAAGAACTTTGAGATTACATTTTTGGCATTTGATATCATGTTGCTAATGTTCTCTAATAAGTTTTTATCAGCTTCTTGGGTTCTGGTCAGGGCAGCAAGCTTCGCCTTGAGTTGTTTGTCTTCGTTTAGAGCTGCTAAGGCTTCCTTTCGCCTCCTCTTTGTTAGCTTGGGAAGCTCGACTATTTTCTTCTTGTCAGCTTCGATTTCGGCCGATAGATCTCTCAATTCGGCTTCAAGTGCAGCTTTTCTGATCTCCTTCATTTCAAGTTCAGATTCCAGTTTGGTCAATAATTCCTTGTCATTCTGGACTTGAGTATGCAGGTCTTTTACAGATTGCTTGACCAAAGTTCTCCTTTGCTCCAAGGCTGGTTGAGCCGATTGATTCTTCAGAGCTTGCTTCACTGCGATAAAATGATCATCCAATCTGGAAATTGGATCTAAAGAAGTCTTGATATCGGCAGGAAGATCTTGGTCAAAGGATTCAAGCAAGTCTCTTAAAAGATCAGCATTGGTAACTTGTTCCCGAGTGTCCTTATGCAGAAAAGAGAGGATTTCCTTCAGTTTTGCTTGGTTCTCCTCTGATAAAGTTTGACCAGAAGAGGTTTCTTCTCCTTGTTCGGCAACTAGATCATCCACAGCAAATGAATAGCTGGGTGAAGAAGTGGTTTTCTCCTGAAAGAAGATTATGCCGAATTATTGATGATCCATTGAATAAAGAACTGGAAGACTGGGTAATTATCTCTACCTCATTCCTGATCTCTTGGATGGAAAGAGAGGGCAGCTCGAGCTCAGGCAAAGATTCTTGTATGTCATGCTGAGGAGAGCTTGGAAGATCTTTTTGTGGAGAAGAGGCTTCTGGTTGAGGAACATCAGGTGAAGCTGAAGCTAGTTCTTGATGAGAAGGAGGACTCTCCAAGATTGGGTCTATTGAGATTTGCTCTGAAACTGAAAAGGAATCAATGCCGATGGAGAGGAACTTTAAAGACAAAATAGTGAGAAATTTTACCAATCATTGAAGCATCGGCAGGACCTGTACTGATTGCTGGCTGCTGTTCTCTGGCCTGAAATCAAAAAGAAATAAAGCTGAGCAAAACACCAAAAGCATTATAGTCAAAGAAAAAAGACTCTGACCTTGATTTTGCCACTTGTTCTTTTCTTCTTTACAACTGAGGGAGTAGCTATAAGGAGGGTTTTCCTCTTGACAGATGATGGTCTAGTGAGTATTGGATCTGAAGAAGCTTGTCTAGCCATCAGCCGAGCCAAGGTAGGAGATTGATGCCCCAAAGCAGATATTGGGCCTGCGGTTTTGTATAAGATTACTCTGGCAAGGGGGGCAGGTGTTATGTCCTGCAAAATAATAGAGTCAGAATCGATTGGAGTCAATATTATGAAGACAGATAAAGGAATAAGCATATTACCTCTGCAGTTGGCTGATAATCAGGCATTAACTCAAGGCAGAAGGGATAGATTGGCATATTGAAGATATGATCATGGAATTCTTGCCACCAGAGAGTGAAGGAAGGATGGGCAGATATTATTGGCACAAAAGGATCAGGTGCATAAATAGTTCCACAGCATTTATAGGTGAAAATCCTTCTTGTTTCTGTGGAATCCTTAACTATTTCTCTAGGCCTGAGGAATTCATGGAGAAATAGCCTAGGGGGCACTTGGCCACATCCCAACTGTCTAGCCATCATGTTTGGCTGATAATATTCATAAGTGCTTTGGACTAGCCTCCCTCCGCAGAATTCGGCTGGCAGGATGCAGGGCTGGATGAAGGCATTAAAAATTGCTACAGATTGTACATCAGTGCATCCAGTCTCAAAGCTGAATTCGCAAGGGAGAGTAAGGTTGTCATTGTCCAAATAAGGGAACCAAAGAGGATTGGCAAAACCTCTGAAGAAGAGCTCAAACAGTTCACCGATGTTCTTGTTGATAGATACAGTGGAGGCAGCTTCTCCATAAGTTTGACAACCTTTGGTTCTCCGGGTTTCTCCTTCTTTATAATTGATTGAAGGAAAGTCTCGGCTGTTGAGATCAATAGCAACGATTTGGTGCATGTATAATTGCAGCCACATTTGGACAAACCACCAGGGACCATTGACACAGGGGATCTTCTTTCTAGTGTGCATCAGGTGGGTGGTTTGATTGAGCATATGATAGACGCTTCCCAGGAGGTATTTCCCAAGTGGGATGACTTTTCCAGCAGCCAGCTCTTCAGCCATCACAATGTGATTCAAGGTTGGCTCATTGGCTTTGCCACAAAAGACTGATCTGCATAGCCACATATTCAGGAAGGCCCTGTATTCAACATCGGTCAGAGGGCCATCAGACATATGATTCTGAATGTATCTCTTATATCCAACCCCTGTTTTCACTCCTGTCTGCTTGGAGGAACCTTTGTGATCATATGGGTGTACAGTTCCTGTAACATTCAGGCCGGTCATCATGTAGACATCGGCCAAAGTAGGAGACATTGGGCCATGACCAAAAAGAAAGGTATTTGTACCATTGGACCAAAAGTGGCAAGCTGCAATCAGGAGGTTCTCATTCTTTGGTGTTTCAGCTAATGACAGCTCCAGGCAATGAGAAATGCGCAAATGATCCCAATTCTGTGTTTGAGGGCTTTTATCATCAGACATCCTTTTATACCAATTTCTCCAGCCGGCAATTGGGGGCAAGGGCCAGTTCTTGAAAGCGTCTTGCCACTCATGAGGTTTTGTCAGTGAAATCTTAAAAGGAATCCGCTGAGATTCGGCCGCAATGATTTTAGAAGGATCTGAATCTCCTACGGGACCGAGGAAATAGGATGGAGATTTTTCCTCAACAGGGATGAGGATTTCGGTAGCTAGGGCCTATCAAGAATGAAAGGGGATAAGAAGAAATTTAAAATGCAAATCGAAAGAAGAATGCCGAACATGCTTGAGGGGATTGAAGTTTACCTGGAGAGCAAGATCTTGGTCCGCCATTTGAAGGTTGGATCTTGGAAGACGATGACTTAGGGTTCGGATCCGGATGAGGGCTCTGAAGATTCAAAAGGAGAAGCGGATGCCGAGCAGAACTAACTTGGAAATGTTAAGTGCTTCTGGTCAATTCCGAGATAAAAGTTACCTCTTATCCCGAAATTGAAGGGGCATGTGTTGACACCAAAAATTAACACTAGGAAGAGGCTGACATGTGGGCCAGATTTGGTGAAAGGATGCCATTCGGCCAAAGGGCTTTCTCTGAAGCATTCGGCAAAGATGTTTTGCGGTCGGGAACGCGTCGCCATTCGGCTAAGGGGTTTTCTCTGAAGCATTCGGCAGAGATACTCTGCGGTCGAGAATGCGTCATCATTCGGCAGAAGCATTGTTCCGCAGGCGAAGAGTGGTAGCATTCGGGAAGACATGATGACGTGGATC
The DNA here is from genome assembly GCA_033239725.1 of Echinochloa phyllopogon. Taxonomy (NCBI): domain Eukaryota; kingdom Viridiplantae; phylum Streptophyta; class Magnoliopsida; order Poales; family Poaceae; genus Echinochloa; species Echinochloa phyllopogon. The sequence continues at coordinate 10,269,292 of BTCW01000015.1, read as the reverse complement.
AATATAAGGAAAAGGCCGGTTCGAACAAGGAACGCAATATGGGCACGAAGATTCGTCACTTATTTTTAGAAACAAGTGTTGTAGTCGTGTCCGACTAGGAGTTGTATCAAGACCTGGGTATAAATATAAACCCATGGCAATTGTAAAGAAAATACAATCAATCATACAACAAACCGGCCCCGTGCCAACATCGAGTCCTTTAGTCGAGTCGTCGAGTTCTTCGAGAGGAGTCATCGATCCGTCGACCTCCGTAAGTACCGGCAACCTTGTATCATGCTTAGTATCATGCAGTGGATTTAAGCTTTGATGCAAGTAGTCTTGTTACCATGCTTAGTATCATCCGGTGGATTTAAGTTATGGTCTCAAGAAGGTTCCTCTGTTAGGTCATGAGCCATGCGGTGGGCTAAGATCTAGTATGGACCAAGTTATCGGCTCTGTTAGATTTCGGCAAGATCTAACAGATTCATTAAGTTACCCCGTGTTGCTTCGTTTTTACTATGTGCTTAATTCATGCAACACACCTTTGCCCAATCTAGATCGGCTAGAATCGGCTTTGCTTTACGGTGCGACGACTTATCCTCTCACAGCCGAATCCGAAACCGATCTAGGTTGCTACGTGTCGCGGGTTCGAGCTTGTCGGCATCGTGTAGGTCTTGACAGAACCGGGTATCATGCGGTAGATGCAGGTTTTTGGGTCGTCTTAGAGCTAATCATCCGGTGGATTAGAATTCGATTCGATCTGATAGATTTATCTTTACCGATTAGGCTTGTTCCTTCGCCATGGACCCCGATTCGGCTAAATAGCCGTATTCGGCAGTGCTCTCACGAGTGAACGTGTGTTCGTGGGTTTGCATTGGACAATGAATGCTTTTAGCCTTTCACGATTAGATTGTATCATGCGGTGGATTGATCTAATCTGATTGGTGGTGTGGCCTCAAACGAGTTGTATCATGCGGTGGATTAACTCGTTCGTTGTCATGCTTGACGGGTGCTGCTTTCGGCCTATGCATTCTTGTTTCAATGTAGATTCGTGACTGTGTTGTGGGTTCGTAACTAAACATTGAATGCTTTTAGCTTTTCATGGTTAGATTGTATCATGCGGTGGATTGGTCTAATCTGATTAGTGGTGTGGTTTCAAACAAGTCGTATCATGCGGTGGATTAACTTGTTTGTTATCATGCTTGACGGGTGCTGCTTTCGGCCTATGCATTCCCTGTTTACTGCGAATTTATGATCATGTTTCACCCTTTTATTTATCTATCATGCTCTGTTTCTCGTTAATCGGCTATGAGTATGTGTTACAATGATCATTCGGTTGAAAGCCGATCTTTCGTCATGCTTACGTCACGCATTCGGCAGTGCGCTCCTTGCGTGCCTTGCCGATTGCCGAATGAGGCTTTAACTGCCGACAGATAGCTTGTCCGTAGCTATATGTCTCTCGAGATTGGCTTCAACGCCGCAAATATGGAACTGTCTGGTCTCACCCGGCACGTTCCAGGTTTTGATCTAAACGTTTTTATCCCTTTGTTAGTTTTCAGGCAAACTGACTGGCACGCTTCCAGATTCAAAAGCTCGGGCCACGTGTGAAGCCAGCTAATTCGGCTTGCTGTGTGCTTGGCGTGAGGTGTGGATTTTACGTCAACAAACTTTACACATCTTAATCACTTTACTCCTAGTAACTCTCTCAGCAGTTTCCAAAATCTAAGTTGGATATTCAATATAAGTCAGATCATCTTGCACATTCAACTCATCCAAAGACAATTCTTCCTCAGGCACTCGAAGGCACTTTTTCAACTGAGAGATATGGAAAACATCATGAACATCTGACAATCTAGATGGTAGTTCCAATTGGTATGCAACCTCACCTTTTCTGTCAACAATTTTGAAAGGTCCAATAAAACGAGGAGATAGTTTGCCTTTTACCTTAAACCTTCTCAAACCTCGAATAGGAGAAACTTTCAAATACACATAATCACCTACCTCAAAGGTTAATTCTCTTCTTCTTGTATCTGCATAACTCTTCTGCCTGGACTGAGCTGTTCTCGAGTTCTCTCTAATGATCTGAACCTGTCTCTCAGCTTTCTGCAGAATTTCTGGCCCAAACACCTGACTTTCACGTGTTTCACTCCAATATAAAGGTGTTCTGCATTTTCTACCATAAAGGGCTTTGAAAGGAGCCATTTTCAGACTCACCTGATAACTGTTTTTATATGAGAACTCTGCATATAGAAGACTCTTATCCCAACTGCCTCCATGCTTCAAGGCACAAGCTCTCAACATATCCTCCAAAATCTGGTTAGTTCTCTTTGTCTAACCATCTGTCTCTGGATGATAAGCAGAACTGAAATTTAACTTTGTATCAATGGACTCATGCAACTTTTGCCAGAATCTAGATGTAAACTGAGTACCTCTATCAGAAACTATCTTTTTAGGCACACCATCCGGACAAACAATTCTGGACATATATAACTCTGCAAGTCTAGCACTAGAATGAGTAGTCTTTACTGGAATAAAATGAGCTACCTTGGTCAATCGATCCACTATGACCCATATAGAGTCATATCCAGCACTAGTATAAGGTAAACCAACTATAAAGTCCATACTACCCTCTTCCCACTTCCATTCAGGTACCTTGAGAGGTTGGAGCAAACCTGTCGGTCTCTGATGTTCAGCCTTAACCCACTGACAGACATCACATAATGTTACATAAGCAGCCACATCCGTTTTCAATCCATACCACCAATACCTTTCCTTCAGATCCTGGTACATCTTAGTGCTTCTAGGATGGATTGAATATGCAGAATCATGAGCCTCTCTCAATATTTTCTCCCTGAGAGACTCGATATCAGGTACACATATCCGTTTTCGGAACCAGATCGTACCTTGCTTATCTTCGGTGAAATCTGGAGCTTTTCCTGCTAACATAGTTGCCTTTATTTCTTTTATCTTATCATCCGAAAGTTGACCCTTTTGAATCTCCTGCTCAAGTGTAGACTCAATCTTCATAGTCACACTTTCTGCCTGATTAAGAAATCCCAAGTTCAGCCTTTCCATCTCAGCACACAACTCTGCTGGCAACTGATGACCAAGCACTAGATTAGCTTGTGATTTTCTGCTGAAGGCATCTGCAACCACATTTGCCTTGCCCGGATGATAATTGATTCCCAGATCATAATCCTTGATCAATTCCAACCGTCTTCTCTACCTCAAATTAAGATCCTTCTGAGTGAATATGTACTTCAGACTTTTGTGATCAGTGTACAACTCACATCTGTTACCCAAGATATAGTGTCTCCAGATCTTCAAAGCATGAACAATAGCTGCTAGTTCCAAGTCATGAATAGGATAATTTAGCTCATGTTTCCTCAACTGCCTTGATGCATAAGCTATAACTCTACCTTCCTGCATAAGAACACAACCAAGTTCTTTTCGAGAAGCATCACAATATATGTCAAAATTCTTGTGAATATCGTGCATAGCAAGCATTGGGGCTGTAGTCATCTTCCTTCTCAATTTTTTAAAGCTGGCCTGACAAGCTTCTGACCAAACAAATTCCTTGCCTTTCTCTAATAGCGATGTAAGAGGTTTCGCTATTTTAGAAAAACCTTCGATGAATCTCCTGTAATAATCAGCCAATCCCAGGAAGCTTCTGATCTTAGACACAGAAGTCGGAGGTTCCCAATCCAACACATCCTTGATTTTGCTAGGATCCACTGCAATACCTCCACCGGTAACATCATGACCAAGAAAGGATACTTGACTCGACCAGAATTCACATTTACTAAACTTGGCATACAACTGATTCTCCCCGAGGGTCTGCAATACTAACCTCAGATGTTCCTCATGTTCCTCCTCATTCTTAGAGTAAACCAAAATATCATCAATGAATATCACCACAAATTTATCCAAAAACTCCATAAACACCTGTATCTTCCTGTCAGAATGTCCAAAAATCACGAAAAATTTCTAGAATGTAGCTTATCAAGTCCTTAATCCAACCCAACTAGTTTCATGTCGATCGGAGTTATGTAGCTCCAGAATTAAATCAAACAGTACCAAGATATCGAGTAGCGACGAGAACAGATTGGAGCATGATAAGATTTATATGAGAGATAAAATAAATAGATAATGAAATAAGTAACTACTGAAAACAGGACCGAGATAAAACCCAAACTATCTAAATTTATTAATTTAGTAATGCTTAATTGTGGTCATCACTCCACAAATTAAGCGCAGTCATTACAAAAAACCAAATCACACACTTGACACAAAAACAAGCATATCTAACACACTTAGAACAAGGCTCGCCACACGCTACGCACGAGTCTCAATGATTCTAAATGTACCAAGCTAATAAATAGGACGACAACTTAACCTATTGGGCATAGGTGGTGCAACTAGGTGATCCAAACAGATTCAAAGGTGGGGTGGAGAGTGAGCTGCTTGATCTTCATCAATTTCATCTAACGGCGAGGGCGCTTCTCCCCTGAGTTCAGCTCTAAGCCTCTTGTTCTTCCTTCGTTCAACAGTGAGTTCTTCACGCACCCTCTTTAGTTCTCTTGCATTGCGATCCATGTGCGAGTTCAGCATCGCAGTGAACGCCACTTGTCTGATAAGCATGGAACTCAGCACTTCGGGAACTTGTGGCACCACACCCTCTAGAGTGCCTGGTTGTCGCTTAGGAAGACATGCCCAAGAGGTATAATCCACCACTCCAGCCTCCTCAAAGCAAAGCGCGGAGAGTGCCTGTCTAGCTGCATCCTCAATTCCAACTTCAAAAGTTGCTCTAGTGGCGATAGCACGGTGCACTCTAATCTCCTTGGTTCCTCCATTCTCATAGTCAGCCTGACGGATGTGCACTGACACATCCCACTCCTCTGGGTACTCCGGATGGGTTCTTCTTCTTCCGCGGTACTCTATCTCCACATGATAGTGAAGACGAGCGAACATCGTCCGAAGTAGCATCGGAAGTGAGCATGGTCTCCAGTGTGGTAGTGAACCGACGCAATCCACCTAGCTGGTGGCGGAGGGGGTCCAACACTTCCCGCTGCTGACGCTACTGAAGCGTGCTCCTCCTGATTCAGTTCCGGCTCCACCTCTTCAGCATGTTCTTCTTCGTGCACTGACGGGGGTGGAAGAGGGGAAGAAGTTCTAGCCATTCTACGAGCACCTTGTCTAGTCAAAACCATCTATGGGTTAGAAAGAAAGAGGGGGTTAGAACAAATCTATAGATATCAGGACAAGGTAAGATAACAAATAAAATGGAATAGAAATAAAATAAAATGCAAGGAGGAGGTAAATTATCAACAGCAAGAATATAGTAAAATGAGACCAAGGATAATTAAAGGAAAACTGATTAAGCAATTTAACCCTTAAAGAATGACCATTGCTATCTAGGTTTTCGTCATATAGTCAACACAACTTTGATACCACTTCTGTCACACCCGATTTTAGAAAGAAAACCAGGTGCATCTCATATGTGCGCCAGGATAAAGTTTACACACATACGGTAGACGTCACAAGTGAATATCCATAACCATGCATACGAAATAGTATTAAAGTATATTTATCACAATCTCAGAGTTGACACAAATGTCATAGCGGAAGACTTAAATAAACGTTTAACTAAACGAAACCAAATAAATCCATCTCCACAGGCAGTTGACTGAAGGACTCGCCTATAATCAGTATTTGCGTCTTTATTTCTCACACAAATGGCTAATTTCCAATTTCCTGAGCCAAACCGGTCTGACCGGTTTCGCCTCGGATCTTCCGGTGGATCATCCGGCTGGGAGAATTTCACCACAGAGCCGCCCGGATCATCTGGTCGGATCTTCCGGCCTCAGGGTCGGATGTTGTGTAGTATGCCCTAAAAATAATAGAACTTTGCTCTAATGGAGAGCTATTAGACATACCACATGGCATATGCTTAAATTATTAATTAAAATCTTCATTTCTTATGAATGTGCCAAAGTTGCAAGTGTCTGGGCCAAACCGGTCAGACCGGTTTGGAAAACCGGTCAGACCGGTTTTGCCAGACTTATACCGATTGGCGTGGATTTCCGATGTTTGATTCAAATTTCGTCGGAACTTGATCCACTGCAACTTAACACAATATTGCTCTACTAGAGAGCCATTAAAAGCATCACATGGCATATATGAATAAAAGTTTAATAAAGAAATCTAAGTCACTATCAAGCGTCTCATGAGTCAAAGACTTAAAGACACTTGATCCTACCAAAGGCACTAGTGACTCAAATTTAATAAATTAAGCGCAAAGTTACCGAGATGTCATTGGGTATAGAGTATGAAGCGGAAGCAATTTTTCTTGGCTTGCTAGTTGATTATTGAAGATTGTCATTCAAGCCAAGCCACCAATGCATCTCGTAGTCCCTACAATCTCATCAAGCACGCTTTGGTACCCAACTCGTGTTGGGTCCGATGTTGTTAGTCCAAATATGCTTAGGAACCCAAATAGCTCTTGTGCCGCTCCTTGGAGAACGAATCACCTTGGAAGCACAAGGGGCATTTGGAGAATCCCTAAGCTTCTTATGCATAGAATGGACAATGTCGGGTTTAGTAATTTTACCATTGGGACACTCTTTACCAAAGTGTCCTTTCTCCCTACATGAGTAGCATGTCTTGTGCTTGATGTTGGTTGCCTTCTTGAGTTGCTTGGCTGCTGCTACCGGAAACCGGTCAGACCGCTTTGTGAAAGTGGTCAGACCGCTTTTGGCAGGGCAAACAACACTTTGATGTGTTGAGCTCTTGAAGGCCACTTCTCCATTGAATTTTGCTTGGGCCTTGAGAAAGCCTTTGTTGAGCTTGATAGAGGGCTTCTCTTGGTGTAGTCCCACCTTGCTTGGACATGAAGCAATTTTATGCCCCTTCTCAAGACACCCGAAGCATCTTCTCTTTTCAATGTTTCTTTGCCTTTTGGAGAGAGTTGGCTTGCCTTCTTTCTTAGTGAAACACTTGGTATGAGCCAAATTTTCACTATTGCTTTGATCTTGGCTTGTGTAGGACTTGACTTGATAAATGCAAGAGCTTTGCACGGTTGATCCCTTCTCAAGCTTCTTCACCATGAATTCACGGTTATCCTGAGAAGGTTGTGCATTGCTCTTCCCTTTGAGAGTTGTCAAGTTCTTTGTGAGTCTTTCCACCTCTTGCTTGAGTTCTTCATTTTCCTTTGCAATGAGGTCGTCACAAGACTCTACACACACTTCATCATACCAAGATCGTTTTGCTTGAGAGCAACACGGGTTAGCACATGATAGATTATATTGAATTTGAGAGCATGTGCATATGTGAGATTGAGGTTCAATTGATTTTACCGAAGTGATTATGACCTCATGAGCAATCTCTAATGAAGCATATGATTCTACAAGTTTTTCATGAGAACACAAGAGTTCTCATGCGTCACTTGTAGCGTCTCATGCTTGCTAGCAATTAATTCTAATTTTTGCTTGAGCACGAGGGGTAGTAGCACTTCCTGGTGCAGGGGTCTTCACTGGAGTCTGAGTCGGGGTGGTTTGGCGGTTCTGCTGAAAGGCTGGTCGCTGGGGTGGAGGTGTTGAGTGCTGACCCTGATCCTGCCCAAAGTTACCCCCTTGCCCACCAAAAGGAACGGACACGCCCTGCTGAGGCTGCTTGAAACGAGGGCGAGTGTTACTGCTTAACTGTCCTGAGGCTAGGATTTTCCTGTTCTATTCCCCTAACTCATGACGCTTGTGTTCCAAGCCAATAGCCTTGTCCACCAGCTTCTGGAATGTTGGGAAGGTGTGAGCCATGAGCTGATACTGGAGTGGTGAGATCAATCCTTCCAAGAACAGCTCCTGCTTCTGCTCATCTTCCTTCACCTCATCTGGGGCATAGCGAGACAACTGAATGAACTTGTCCCTGTACTCACTGACTGACATTCCCCCTTGCTTGAGAGAGAGGAACTCCTTCTTCTTTAGCTTCATGACACCGCCAGGGATATGATGACTCCTGAAGCTGTCCTTGAATTCCTGCCAGGTGATAGCATTAGGGGTGGCATGAGCAGCATGGTAAGCATTCCACCAATCCGAAGCTGATCCCTCCAAGCGGCCTGAAGCATACAAGACCTTCTCCCTGTCATTACATTGAGCCATGTCCAGCTTCTTCTCAACGGTCTTCAACCAATCATCAGCATCAAGAGGATATGAAGAATGGGAGTAGGTAGGGGGCTTGTGACTCATGAACTCCCAATGCTTGTCCCTTGGCAGATTGTTGTTGTTGTTGTTGTTCAGTTGAGCTTGAATGCCTGCCATATCAGTAGCCAAGTTCTGGAGGATCTGAGTCTGGTTGGCATGAATCTGGTCCATTGCTGCAGGTGGTGCTTGATTCGGCGGGGGATTGGAATTGGGGTTGGCACGTCCCGGGCGAATCACAGCTGGTCGATCTTCTCCACTTCCAGACCTAGTGTTCACCATCTGATGGTTAGAAACATGAGATTCAGACGGTGACAGCTAAAAGCATGCATAGAAAGATTCAACACAGATAAGAATTTTCTGATTCCAAAGGCAGATTTAGTGTATCACAATGAAATAGGCATAACTCTTATTCTGAAAATCCAAAAATAATGATCTTTTGTCAGATTGTAGATTACCAACTTCTGAAACTAACCCAACTTGAATCAACTCAATCGGACTTCTGTAACTCGAGATATTAAATAATTAAGATAGCCACATCAGAACTCGAGATAGATTTTGAACACTCCAATGAAAGACATGTATCTTCTTGTCAGAATGTCCAAAAATCATGAAAAATTATTAGAATGTAGCTTATCATGTCAATCGGAGTTCTGTAGCACCAGAATTAAATCAAATAGTACCAGTATATCGAGTAGCGACGAGAACAGATTGGAGCATGATAATATTTATATGAGAGATAAAATAAAATAGATAATGAAATAAGTAACTAATTGAAACAGGACCGAGATAAAACCCAAACTAGCTAAATTTATTGATTTAGTAATGCTTAATTGTGGTCATCACTCCACAAATTAAGCGCAGTCATTACAAAGAACCAAATCACACACTTGACACAAAAACAAGCATATCTAACACACTTAGAACAAGGCTCGCCACACGCTACTCACGAGTCTCAACGATTCTAAACGTACCAAGCTAATAAATAGGAGGACAATTTAACCTATTGGGCATATGTGGTGCAACTAGGTGATCCAAACGGATTCAAAGGTGGGGTGAAGAGTGAGCTGCTTGATCTTCAACAATTTAATCTAACCGCAGGGGTGCTTCTCCCCTGAGTTCAGCTCTAAGCCTCTTGTTCTTCCTTCATTCAGTAGTGAGTTCTTCACGCACCCTCTTTAGTTCTCTTGCAGTGCAATCCATGTGTGAGTTCAGCATCACAGGGAACGCCACTTGACTAATAAGCGTGGAACTCAGCACTCCGGGAACTTGTGGCACCACACCCTCTAGAGTGCCTGACTATCTCTTAGGAAGATATGCCCAAGAGGTGTAATCCACCACTCCAGCATCCTCAAAACAAAGCGCAGAGAGTGCCTGTCTAGCTGCATCCTCAGTTCCAACTTCAAAAGTTTCTCTAGTGGCGATAGCACGGTGCACTCCAATCTCCTTGGTTCCTCCATTCTCATAGTCAGCCTGACGGATGTGCACTGACACATCCCACCCCTCTGGGTACTCCGGATGGGTTCTTCTTCTTCCGCGGTACTCTATCTCCACATGACAGTGAAGACGAGCGAAGATCATCCGAAGTAGCATCGAAAAGTGAGCATGGTCTCCAGTGTGGTAGTGAATCGACGCAGTCCACCTAGCTGGTGGCGGAGGGGGTCCAACACTTCCCGCTGCTGATGTTTCAGAAGCGTGCTCCTCCTGATTCACTTCCGGCTCCACCTCTTCAGCATCTTCTTCTTCGTGCACGGACGGGGGTGGAAGAGGGGAAGGAGTTATAGCCATTCTATGAGCACCTTGTCTAGTCAAAACCATCTATGGGTTAGAAAGAAAGAGGGGGTTAGAACAAATTTATAGATATCAAGACAAGGTAAGATAATCAATAAAATGGAATAGAAATAAAATAAAATGCAAGGAGGAGATAAATTATCAAGAGAAAGAATATAGTAAAATGAGGTCAAGGATAATTAAAGCAAAACTGATTAAGCAAATGGTAGACGTCACAAGTGAATGACCAACACAGCTCTGATACCACTTCTGTCACACCCGGTTTTAGAAAGAAAACCAGGTGCATCTCATATGTGCACCAGGATCAAGTTTACACACATATGGTAGACGTCACAAGTGAATATCCATAACAATGCATACGAAAGAGTATTAAAGTATACTTATTACAATCTAAGAGTTAACATAAATGTCATAGCGGAAGACTTAAATAAACATTTAACTAAACGAAACGAAATAACTCCGTCTCCACAAGAAGTTGACTGGAGGACTCACCTAGAATTCCACAAAATCAGTAGTATAATCTTCAAAATTATCCCAATCTGAGCAGCAGTCCGAGTGAGGTCGATGTAATATAAATAAACAAGCGTGAGCACTTGTCGTACTCAGCAAAGTATGGAAATAAATGACATGCTAGGCTTTATAAAGTGGAAGGCTGAAAGGATAGCTGCATTGAGTATTTTTAGTGGGTCAAATTTTATTAAGCATCTATTTACTAGAAGATACAAGTATATACCAACCACAATTAAATAAATGACATAAACCCATCAATTCAGGTAATCACAATTTAGATCATATTCTGATAGATTAATCATGTGAGGGTCCAGGCTGCTTATGACTGTGAGCACGACTGTTATAACAGTTTTACACTCTGCAGAGGTTGTACACATTCACCATAAGCTGTGATTCTCATTGCCCGAAAGCAAGTACCCTTCCCACACCACGTGGACCGAATACTGGGTTTCACTATGAGACCTTTACAAAGATACTCTAATAAGTGATAGTTCACTAAGGCTTCCGGTTCAGGAGCAAAGCATAACCCTCCCTATTGAGTCGCGTATCTTAGAAAAGGCTACCGCTCAAGAGGACCGGGCTATACCTCGTCAACCGCAGCAGCTCTTGCCCCTTTAGGGTAAAACTATCCCAAACTAGAATACCTAATTAGTCAATCAAAGCGAGAGCCACATAGCACTTATGGTTGCACTGTTTTTCTGGGTGGTCGCTCCATGTTCCAATTAAAAGAGGTGATATTGCCATTAGTTAATTAAAAGATAATAGTGGATCATAGAGTATGGGTTTCATTAGACCAATCCTAGTTCAGCAACTAAGCATCATCTACCAGTCAAATTAATTTAATGACCCAGCTGGAAGGTATGGTAAAACAGACTAGGAAACCCTTAATGGGACCCAGCAATATTAATGTAAGCGATAAATAAATGGTGTAATTAAAATGCATGTCATTTAGGTATAAATGGGCATGATCAAGGAATACTTGCCTTCTTTCCAACCCTGCTGCTGCTCAAACTCTTCAACAGCTGGTTCTTCAAACACTTCCTCGAGCGACGCATTTCCTATATGCATCACACGAACACATACAAGAAAACAATACAATAAATAAGAAACAGTACACCAAACAATTTCAACAGAAGAAAATAAAAGCACAAAACTATTCAAAAATTGCTACAATTTAATTGTGATGAATATTAGGGTGTTACAGTCCTCCACCTTCGCAGTCGGTGATGAGGACATCACCATGTTGGACATACACGAGCCGGCCTCATCACCAAGTTGCAAGTCGTCGCCATGTTAGACAACATCTTTGATTTGGATTCAGCCGACATGTCTGCACCTCAACTGTAATTTCTCCCTCATACGGCGTCCAAACAAACTGTCTTGGATGCGTTGGAACCGTGACGACGAGACGCTTCTTTTGGTTTTAATCCTAGCTCCAGAAGCCTCTTATATCATTCTATGTGACCACAAAAGGGTGCTGCGCCACCTATTTTGGGCCTTTTCAGGCTTTGTATCGTGTCGGGTTTTCGGCCCATGTTGTGGGCGCATCGCCCCCAACCCTACCTCGCCCCTAGGTTAATAAATTCAGTAGCCTCCATCGTTTAGACTGGGGGTTTTGCTTAGATTATTCTGTCAAGAACAGTTTCACCGTCATCGGTTTGTAAAACCCCAACTTTTGTGCTTAATCATTCATCTGCAGTGTCACTTCATATTGAGAGTTGCGTTCTTTTGAGTTCTTGCTTGTGTTCTTTGTTTAACAGGAAGGGATTATCCTTCTTGGCGAGGTCAATCGGGTTGTGACATGGTTGATAACCAGAGGAGTCGTGGTGCTAAGATTGTGGAGTTCGAGTTTGCTGACTTGAAGCCGGATCAGTGTGTTGCGCTCCGCCAAAAACGAGTTATCCTTCACCTGACAGAAGATCGGGCACCCTAGTTCCCATCAGTCGGCGGCCACGACTGGTGCGTCGTGTACTACCCAAACGGGGACCTCGGGGAGTACGACGAGGAGTTCCAGGACTATGTCTCTGTCTTCCTCCATCTCTTGAGCGAAACCACTAGATTTGAGATGCCGGTTCTCTTCGACTTCAGGATGGTCGACCCAGCCACCGGCCTGTCCTACTCGGTGCACTCGGAGTCTGGGGTGTTTGACAGTGCAAGCACCAGCTGGGGCACTTTAAGTTTCATGAAGAAGAGCGAGCTGGAAGCATCCTGACTGCGGGATGACCGTGTCGTGATCGAGTGCGACGTCACTGTTATCATGGGGATGCCCCTGTCTGAATCTAAGGCACTTTGTGAGATCCCAGTGCCGCCTTCAGTTTTGTTGGATGATCTTGGAAACTTGCTGGAGTCGGGGGAGGGAGCAGATGTGGTATTCCTAGTTGAAGGCGAGGTTTTCCATGTCCACAAGATTGTGCTTGCAATGCGGTCCCAGGTCTTCAAGGTGGAACTCTATGGACCCATGAGTGACAATTGGAAGAAGGCTGTAAAGGTTGAAGATATGCAATCTGATGTTTTCAAGGCTCTGCTTCACTTCATCTACAAGGATTCACTGCCAGCGATGGATGATCTTGGCGAAGATGAGTACAAAGAAATGGTTAAGCATTTACTTGTGGCTGCTGACAGATATGCCATGGAAAGGATGAAGGTGATGTGCGAGAGCATCCTTAGTGAGAGACTTGATGTTAAGAACGTGGCAGCCACTTTAACTTTAGCTGACCAGTACCATTGCAGCAACCTTAAAGACACCGTACCTGTATTGGATTTATGAACTCTACAGGTAGAATGTATGATGTGATGGCAAGTGAAGGGTATGAGCATCTCAAAAGAGATTGTCCTGCCATCTTTACGGATATATGGGAGAAGGCAGCTATGTCCCGCAAAATTTAGTGTTGTTCATTATTCTTGTCTCTAGATTATTGAATTGTTAGATTAGTTAATGCGTAGTATTGCAAGTTGCTGTTTGATTGTCTTTAAGTTTTCAGAGATCTTTTGGATGGGAGAATGATACATTTTGTGGGTTCCAGGCCTCACAGTATATGAATCTATGCTAGTTTACTTTTATTTTGACACATTTCACCAGCACGTTTCGGTCCAACTTTATCACCAGTTGGTTTCAGAGGTAGATTTGCTCCAGAAAATTTTGAAGCAATCTGAGAGAGATGCATCAGTAAGCTATCCAATGGTAATGCTTTCATGCTACAGAGATGCCTTGGTTTGAACAAGTGTTGCACTGAACCTGGGGATATGTTTTAGAAGTATTGTGATTCACTATTGTTATGCTCGTTAGTTTCTTTAAGCATCTCGAAATGGCAGACTGTATGTGACTTCTTCAATATTTACACATATTAGATAAGTATGTCTTCGCAATCAATGCAAGAGTCCTCATGCCACTCAGAAAACTCCATTTTGTTCTTCCTTTGGCACGGATAAGTAAACCAAAATTTGGCATCTATTTTGTCATCAGTAAATGTTTGAGTATTGTACCGACCAAATTGTTGAACAGCTTTTTTTTGGAACATGGAGATGTTTGCAGAGAGAGCCATATATCTTGATTATTCTTCCTAATATAATGATGAGCAGTTCTCCTGCGCGTTCGAGAAAAAAAGCTATATATCTTGTTTGTTTTCAGGTGGATGTGCTGCATGTGTCTGAAATTTCAATTCTGCTCATAACCAACAGACTGATAGGTGCTTAGTAATTTCATGATGGTTCCACTTTTAAGTCAACTTCATGGAGATTAAATAGTTGGATGGTATGCTGTTAGTCAGTTTAATTTTGTGTTCCAGTGTGTTTGAGTGCTGTGTCACTAATCTGTTTTTTCTGATGTGTACCTGGTTAGTGTTTTGGCTTCCTAATTTTGCATGTAATGTAATGGGCATCCAAATTCCGATATTGTTTGGTCAATGCTCCCTGAGACTATCATATATTTTGGAGGTTATAGATATAGATACCCAATTGCTAAATATACCACAGCAACATGCAGCCGATGTTATTTTCTTCCTTTCCTAGCTAGGCCAACAAATCCATATATTGCTGTTCCTTTTCATTTACAGTATGAAATACTTAAGTTTGTCATAAAAAAAAGTTTGTCATGTCTAACATGCGTGTACCAGAATCAGAGGAACAAATAGACAAAGTGGAATATAATGCTATTGGCCTATGTGTCATGGAGAAGTGGCCCTTTGTCGTAAGAAAGCAAGCAATGGGAAAGTTTGAATTTCTTTCACATCATATACTCTGCATTGGTTCAACTTTAGCCGGCGCGTATGTTACAAAAGACTAACCAAAGCCGTGGATTCGGCATGTAATCGAACCGTTTGCTTCTTCCTATCAATACAAAGACGTGCAGTTCGATCTCCTGCGCGTTCGAGAGAAAAGATATACTCTATGTTGATGGACACTACCTTTATGGTTGGATTGTTTGACACCTTGCTTTTCTTTTGAACTGCTTAGGTTGTTTGCAACCACCCATCCAGTGAAATGTATCCTCGGGCCTCCTGTTGTGCCTGATTCTACATAGCTAAATTATTGGTCCTTGACACCTTGGTTGACGCTATTGAGGTGAGATATGGTGACAGCATGATAAAATGAGCACACACGGAAAAAACATTGGGATTCTGATTTCTGAGGACTCTGGTACAATTACAGGTGTGGTAAATTGGAAAAATGATTCAGGATGTATGTTATGGTGGGCCGGGTGTACCAGCGATGCCGCAAGACACGCGACACGACCGACGCGGGAGCGGGCGAAGCGGACACGGGATCGGGTGACGCCGGAGCGCAGGCGGCGCACGCACGGGATCCAGGATTTGATTGAGTTTGCTTAGGAAAGAGTTTGTTAAGATTATGGCTGTAAAGCCTGAACGTTTGTTTAATGAAAAGGTTAGCCGGAGATTGATTCAATCTATCCTGCGCCCCTAGCTCTCTCATGCCCTCATGTTCTCCACGCCGCCGCTAGGACGGCGTCGTGACCACATCACCGTCAGGAACCCCGACCCCGTCCGCCAACCTCTGACGACTACTTCCTACGTAACGTCCACAATATCCCTAACAATCTGGTATCGGCTTTGCGGGTACAATGAGCACCAATGCGTCCACCGCCGTGCTAACGCCACCAACCACCGTGCCACCAGCGTCCTCTGGCGCGCCTGTGTCGTTCGGCGCGCCTACGACGTATGCTCCGCGTACGCCGGCCACTCCGGCGGGTGCCATTGACGTCCTCTCCACCGCCATCTACGACCTCCAGCGACAAATGCACCACATCATGGCATGCCTTCCGGGGTATGGAGGCTTCACCCCGATCACCAGTGTCACACCCTAAAATTTTAAATTTTAGGATGTGAACAGCTAGCCTAATTAATACAATAATTTTCTCAAATTTCTAAAATTTTCTCAAGCTTTATATAATTCATAGGGAATTTACTATAGGAAAAAATTGTTTTCTAAATTAAAATAAGATAGGTGGTAATAATGTGTGATTCTTGCAATTAGTGCCTTTGTGTGTGCAAAGTTCTTAAAAAACGGATTTAGAAGCATAATGGGAATTTTTTCAGAGTTTTCTGGCATTTATTCCTATTTTCCTTAGAGTAAATTTTATTTTTTAGAGTATGCTAAAATCCTGTTCGTGAGGTCCAAATACATTATTTGGATTCCTCATGTCTAAATCTATCTCTAGGATTTTTCCTATGATTTTTGGAATTTTTTGAGTTTTTTTTCATGGTTTAAATATAAATTATGGACTTATCTAGAATTATTTTATAACCAGAAAAATAATTATTCCGACAATAAAAATCACCATAAATATTACTAGACCAGCCTTGACCCATAGTTGATCCAATTTTAGCCCAAATCCATCCCATCACTTTATTGGGCCAAATTTCAAAGCCCATTAGTGTTGTGGGATATCTCTAAAGCCCATTAGTATTAAAAGGGGGTAATCTATCGATTAGTCCCATATTGCTAATGGACATGGAGATGACGAGTTTTTCTTCCTATATATATGAGCCAGCTCTTCTCTGGAAAAAGCACACCATAGACTCCTTTACAGGGAGGCCCCTTCGTTTGGGATTCCCTAAGGTAGTCTTTCCCCCCATATTTTATGCTAGTGTCCATTTTTCGTTTCGTCTTCGCGCCGATGCTCTAGCAAGCGCCGCCGTCGGCCATTGACACCCGTTTCATTTCCCTTGATCTCTCTCGGAGCGAGCCGCCGCCGTCCGCCACGGATGCCGGCCGCCACGGTAATTGCCGACGGAGACTGCCAGCTCCAGGGACTTCCCCTCGTCGAGCCGCACGTCCGCCGCCGAACCCCGACCTTGTGTAAAACCCTAAAACTCATCACATTTAAATTGTAGCAACCCCTCTGAATTTTTCTAGGATTTATTAAGGCTTAAAATTTTTTTCTAGGAATTAATTGGAATTTCTAGCCTTTTTATCAATTTAAATATCACAATTAATAATTATTTTAGTCAAAATAAGTTTTTCTTGCATTCATGTTGTTGCATATATTTTTGGTTGTTAGAAAATCAAGTTGGAATTTAAATTCTGTTTAAATTCGAATTTGATTTGCTTTTGTTTGAGTTTTAGAAAAGTTTAAAATAGCCGAGTTCGTTTTCGCCCCTTCAACTCTTGGCCCAGTTCGGCTTTGCTCCCTCTATTTCTTTCTCTTTTCCCGGCCTATTCCTCTTTCCGGCCCAACTTTCCTTCGCGGCCCAACTCATCGCGTGGCCCGCTCAGCTCTCTCTTTTCTCTCGCTCTCGCCGACAGGAGGGCCCCACCTGTCAGCTCCTTCCTCTTCCCCCGTCACCGACCCGGACTCTCCAGACCGAGTCCGCCTCCGACTTCGATTCCGCCGTGCCGCCGTGTCCGGCCGGGATACTCACGCTTAGGCGTAACCTGAGCCCCCTCCCAGGCCGCCGCCTCCGCTTCCCCTTCAATCAAGCTGAGCCGCAAACCCGAGCCGCCCGCGCCGCCGCCAGTGCCGAACTCGAGCCGCCGCCGTCGATTCGCGTCGCCGCCGCCGCTCCTTCGCCGTGAAGCACCCCAGGAGAGCTCAACCGCTGCCTTCTCTCGTCGCCGGCCGCCGTCGTTGCTCTCCCCACGTCAAGAACCCCCGCAGTGAGTCCGCAATCTTCTCCTCTTGCTTTCCGTCCAAGTCGCGTCGAAGTTCATGCACCGTAGCGTCGGATCCGCATCCACCCGAGAACTCCGCCGCCGCGCATGGCGCCGCCGTCGTCGGCCACCGCGTGCGTGCCATCCCAGCCTCCCAATCCACCCTAGATGGACTCGTCGTGGTCTCGCGAGTGCGTAGGACCAAGTCCCGTCCCAAACCGAGGCCCGTAGCGTTTTCCCGAAGCTTCTCCGGCGATGCTCCGCCACGGATTCGAGCGGCGCCGCCGTCCCGGCCGTCACCGGCGTCACCCCCTCCGCCGATCTGATTCAGACCGTCCGATCTAGATCCAACGCGCCACAGCCGCCCGAGCCCCGAGTCAAACTGACCGTGTAACGGTCAGCGGTGGTAGTTTTGCAAAAGAGCCCCTGAAGTTTTTGGAAATCAACCCGCAGTCCATCTTAGTTCAAAAATAATTCCATATAGGTCCTGTTTTCTTCTGTTTTAGCCCCTGCAAGTTTTAAAATTATGCTCGAGGTCCTGTTTTGGTCTTTTTACCCGTAAGCCCTCGAGTTTTTATACAAAATTATGTTTTAGCCCCTGGTTTTTCGTAGTTAAGCCCCTGGAACTTTTAAAACTTTGCCAGCAAGCCCCTGAAACTTAGAAAAGCCATATCTTTTGCGTTTTAACTATGATTTTAGTGATTCTCACGCTCACGCATTCGTTGTAACGCGTAGATTGGTTTTGTGCTGTTGTTTTCTTCTGTTGGAATTGTTTGGTGTACTGTTTCTTATTTGTTGTATTGTTTCCTTGTATGTGAATGTGTGATGCGATTAGGAAACGACCAGTTCGAGGATTTCTCTAAAGAACCTACTGTTGGAGAAGGATTTGAGCAGCAACCGAGTTGGGAAGAAGGCAAGTGTATTACGTCATGCAAATGTCCTAATAATTATTAATTTCACCACACATGCATGTGTCTTAATTTGATGGGTTCCTATTTAAGGATTCGCCTAGCCACTATATTTTTCCTGTCCCTGAAACTGGATTATTTAATTAACTTTGATGGTAGATGATGCTTAGCTTGCTCAACTGGGATTGGTTAAATGAACCCCTACTCTATGTTCCAAATACTCTTTTAATTAATTAATTGGCAAGATCATATCTTTTTAATTGGAACATGGAGAACCACCCAGGAAAACAGTACAACCATGAGTGTCATATGGCTCTGGCTTTGACTGACTAATTAGGTGCTCTAGTTTCTGGTAGCTTTACTCGAAAGGGGCATGGGGGGCGGCGGTTGACGGGGTATAGCTCGGTCCTTTTGAGCTGTGGGCTTTGGTAAGAGACAGACCTCATTAGGGAGGGTTATGCTTTGCTTCTGAACCGGAAACCTTAGCGGGCTATCATTTATTAGGGTGCTTTTGTAAAGGTCTCATAGTGAAACCCAGTATTCGGTCCACGTGGTGTGGGAAGGGTACAATGCTTCGGCAATGGGAATCACGGCTTATGGTGAAAGTGTACAACCTCTGCAGAGTGTAAAACTGTTATAACAGCCGTGCTCACGGTCAAGAGCGGCCTGGACCCTTACATGATAATCATATTTGAACATGATCTAAATCGTGGTTATATGAATATGTTGGGAATATGAAATTCATTAATTTGTGGGTGGTATATACTTTCATTTGCTAGTAAATAGTTGCTTAATAAAACTTGACCAACTAAAAGTTCTTATTGCAGTATGGTCAGCCAACCTTTTTGCCTCAGCCTTGTATGTCATATTACATTTGCTGAGTACGTCATGTGCTCATACTTGTTGTCTCTCTTTCTTTTATTGCATCTACTATACCCGGAATGCTACTCTGATTGGGAGAATTTTGAGGATTTCACCACTGATTTTGAGGAGTTCTAGGCAAGTCTCCCCCAGTCAATGCCTGTGGAGTTGGAGTCACTTTTGCTTCGTTAGATGAATGTTTATTTAAGTCTTCCGCTATGACATTTGAGTCAACTCTGAGATTGTAATAAATGCACTATAATACTCTTTCGTTATGCATGGTTATGGATATTCACTTGTGACGTCTACCATATGTGTGTAAACTGATCCTGGTGCACATATGAGATGCACCTTGTTTTGCCTTTAAAACCGGGTGTGACACCTTGCG
Organism: Echinochloa phyllopogon; assembly: GCA_033239725.1. Classification (NCBI taxonomy): domain Eukaryota; kingdom Viridiplantae; phylum Streptophyta; class Magnoliopsida; order Poales; family Poaceae; genus Echinochloa; species Echinochloa phyllopogon. The sequence continues at coordinate 10,249,556 of BTCW01000015.1, read as the reverse complement.
CCGCTAGAGGAACGCCAGCGAGCTCAACGCCCAGGATCTCTGCTGCCTGTCTAGAGGAAGTAGATGGAAGGTTTACGCTTAAGCCCCTCAAGAATCCTGTAATATTTAGATTAGTTCATGTGTCTTGCGCATCTTGTAGAAAACACCTTAGATCTATTAGAGTCCTGCGATCCAGTTCAAGCCCTGCACTTTTGTAGATGTAACCCTGTCCTTGGTGTTGTAGATGTAACCCTGTCCTTGGTGAGTTATACCAGCACCGTTATCTAAGCCTTGCAAAAAATCTTTTGCTAGCCCCTATTGCCTACGGTTAATTGAGATGAGGTCCCTCCAAGCTTATTTATTGTATAAAATCCACGTTATAGATCCGTTTTAATCCGTTCTCATTGCGTTAGCTTTGTATCAACTCCAACTACGATCTAGTACGGTTATTTACCATGTGACATGTTCCTGAATTTTTATTTAATATTAAGTTGATTAAATGATATCTAAATGTGTTTTATTAATTAAAATCTAATTAAGGTTTATACTCATATTTTCATATTAATGTCGAATTGATTAATATTTATTCAATGCGTTTTATAAATAAAATTTGACTAGGTTATATCTTGATTTTTCATAAAGTATGCTAAATTGGATGCTGTATAATTTAAAGCAACTTCGATCTTTCTCATAAATAAATGATAATTTCATTAACACTAACATAATTGTGTTTTATAAATAAAGTTTGTTAGCCTAACATGACATTTGATCAATATATTTCGATTAGATGCTCTCACATGTTTTATTTTCAAGTTAGTTATTTAAATGGAATAATTTATACATAAACCATTGTAAATAAAACTTGATTAAGTTTTACCTCGATTTTACCAATTCAAATGTAATTGTTTGAAATAATTTGTACATATGATTTTGTTTAATTAAGATTAATCAAGCATATAGTTGTGTTGTTTAATAATTCAAATTATTTCGATAGTTGTATCGTGTCAACCTTAGCTCCGTTTTCAACGATTGTTGTGTTTGCGTGACCATAGCATCGAACCCAATCCTTTAGTGCGTTCTTCTAAAGCTTTTCTTTTCATAGGTGTATTGTTCTTAGTTGTTGTGTTTACTTGTTTGCTTGTATAGCTGATTGCTTGTGTGATTACTCGATGATTGCTTCGAGTGCTTTGACGATTAAAAGAGCAATAGCAAGAGTTGAAGACTTTGAGCAGTGGCATTTTGTCACACCCGGTTTTAAAGGCAAAACCAGATGCATCTCATATGTGCGCCATGATCAGTTTACACACATATGGTAGACGTCACAAGTGAATATCCATAACCATGCATAACGAAAGAATATTAGAGTGCATTTATTACAATCTCAGAGTTCACATGAATGTCATAGCGGAAGACTTAAATTGTCATAGTGGAAAACTTAAATAAACGTTCATCTAACGAAGCAAAAGTGACTCCAACTCCATAGGCGTCGACTGGGGGAGCTCGCCTAGAACTCCTCAAAATCAGCAGTGAAATCCTCAAAATTCTCCCAATCTAAGCAGCATTCCGGGTGTAGTTGATGCAATAAAAGAAAGATAACAAGCATGAACACACGACGTACTCAGCAAATGTAATATGACATACAAGGCTGGGGCAAAAAGTCTGGCTGACCATACTGCAGTAAGCACTTTTAGTTGGTCATGTTTTATTAAGCAACTATTTACTAGCAAATGAAAGTATATACCACCCACAAATTAATGAATGTCATAATCCCAACATAATCAAGTAACCACAATTTAATCCATGTTCAAGTATGATTATCATGTAAGGGTCCAGGCCGCTCTTGACCGTGAGCACGGCTGTTATAACAGTTTTACAATCTGCAGAGGTTGTACACTTTCACCTTAAGCCGTGATTCCCATTGCCGAAGCATTGTACCCTTCCCACACACGTGGACCGAATACTGGATTTCACTATGAGACCTTTACAAAAGCACTTTAATAAATGATAGCCCGCTAAGGTTTCCGGTTCAGAAGCAAAGCATAACCCTCCCTAATGAGGTCTGTCTCTTACCAAAGCCCACAACTCAAGAGAACCGAGCTATACCCCGTCAACCGCCGCCCCCATGCCCCTTTCGAGTAAAGCTAGCATAAACTAGAGCACCTAATTAGCCAGTGAAAGCCAGAGCCACATGGCACTCATGGTTGTATTGTTTTCCTGGGTGGTTCTCCATGTTCCAATTAAAAAGATATGATCTTGTCCATTAATTAATTCAAAGAGTATTTGGAACATAGAGTAGGGGTTCATTTAACCAATCCCAGTTGAGCAAGCTAGCATCATCTACCATCAAAGTTAATTAAATAACCCAGTTTCAGGGACAGGAAAATATAGTGGCTAGGCAAATCCTTAAATATGATCCCATCAAATTAAGACACATGCATGGATGATGAAATTAATAGTTATTAGGACATTTGCATGACATAATACACTTTCCTTCTTCCCAACTCTGTTCCTGCTCAAATCCTTCTCCAACAGTTGGTTCTTCAGAGAAATCCTTGAACTGCTCGCTTCCTAATCGCATCACACATTTACATGCAAGGAAACAATACACCAAACAATTCCAACAGAGCTAACAAACAACACAAAACTATTCTACTCGTTACAACGAACGCGTGAGCGCGAGAATCACTAAAATCGGAGTTAAAACACAAAAGATATGGCTTTTCTAAGGTTCAGGGACTTGCTGGCAAACTTTTAAAAGTTTCAGGGGCTTAACTGCGAACATCCGAGGGCTAAAACATAATTTTGTATTAAACTACGAGGTCTAAACCATAAAATAGCATGGGCTGGACTGTGGGTTGTATTTCAAAACTTGTAGGGGCTAAAACGAAAGAAAACATAACCTATCTATAATTATTTTTGAACTAGGATGGACCGTAGTTTGATTTCAAGAAAACTCAAGGGCTCTTTTGCAAAACCGGCAGCGCTGACCGGTACATGGTTGGTTTGACTCGAAACGCGCTCTAATCTGGGCCGTTGGATCTAGATCTAACGACCAGGGATGTTTGGGTACTCCGGCCGACGACGGCGACGGCCGGGACGGCGGCACCGCTCTCCTCCGCGGCGGCGCTTCGCCGGAGCAAAGCCAATCTAAGGCTACACAGCTTGGTTTGCGACGGGATCAAGTGCTACGGGTGCGGCTCAACGAGACGAACTCATCTAGGGGGTTCATGACGACAAACGAGCGACGGTGAAGGCCGGCGACGAGCTATGGCGGCGGCGCTCGGACGACGCGGTGCGACGGCGACGACTAGATGTAGAAACCAAACGCAAATAGGTCTGGGAGACTTGTTACCTCGGCGCGAAGCTCCTGGCGTAGATGAGAGGGGCTGAGCGATGGTGTAACGGCGGATCGACGGTGCGGCCGAAGCTTAGCGGCGGCGATCATGGCGGCTAGGGTTCGCGGCTCAGGTGGCTTCGATTGGAGGGGGAGGCAACGGCGGCAGCGGTTTTATAGGCCCGGGATGTAGCTTGGGCCCATGCCTAGGCATGCGTGCCATGGAGGGACTCGGCGCGGCGGAATCAGACTGGGGCAGAGTCCGGGTCGGCGACGACGGGAGGAGGAAGAAGGGCCTGACAGGTGGGTCCCACCTGTCGGTGAGAGAGAGAGAGAGGGATAGGAGTGGGCCAGCGTAAAGGATGGGCCGCGAAGGAAATCGGGCCGGGGAAAGAAATCGGGCCGAGGAAAGAAATCGGGCCGGGGAAAGAAATTGGGCCGAGGAAAGAAATCGGGCCGGAGAAAGAGAAAGAAGTAGAGGGGGCAAAGCCGAGCTGGCCAAGAGTTGGAGGGGCAAAAATGAACTCAGCCTAAACAACTTTTCTAATACTCAAACAAAAGCAAATCAAATTCGAATTTAAACCAAATTTAAATTCCAACCTGATTTACTAGCAATCAAAAATATATGCAACAGCATGAATGCAACAAAAACTTATTTTGACTAAAATTATTTAATATGATATTTAAATTTGTAAAAGGCTAGAGATTCCAATTAAATCCTAGAAAATTTATTTAAGCCTTAATAAATCCTAGAAAAATTCAGATAGTTGCTTCAATTTAATTGTGATGAATTTTAGGGTGTTACAAACCTACCCCCTTAAAGAGAATCTCGTCCTCGAGATTCGGATGGATTAGAGAAAATCTGAGGGAACTCTGCCATCAACTCATCTTCCCTTTCCCAAGTTTCCAATGAACTCTGCCTCACTTTCCGCATGATGACTCCACTGAACTTTACACATCTTAATCACTTTACTCCTAGTAACTCTTTCAGCAGTTTCCAAAATATTAGCTGGATTTTCCATATAAGTCAGATCATCTTGCACATTCAACTCATCTAAAGACAATTCTTCCTCAGGCACTCTAAGACACTTCTTCAACTGAGATATATGAAACACGTCATGCACATCAGACAATATGGCTGGCAACTCCAACTGATAAGCAACCTCACCTTTTCTATCAACAATCTTGAATGGTCCAATGAAACGAGGAGATAATTTACCTTTCACCTTAAACCTTCTCAAGCCTCGAATAGGAGATACTTTCAGATACACATAATCACCCACCTCAAAGGTTAGCTCTCTCCTTGTTGTATCTACATAGCTCTTCTGCCTGGATTGAGCCATTCTCAAATTCTCTCTGATAATCTGAACCTGTCTCTCAGCTTCCTGCAAAATCTCTGGCCCAAACAGCTGACTTTCACCTTTTTCACTCCAATACAAAGGTGTTCTGCACTTTCTACTATAAAGCGATTCGAAGGGGGTCATCTTTAGGCTTGCCTGATAACTGTTATTATATGAGAACTCTGCATATGGAAGACTCTTGTCCCAACTGCCTCCATGCTTCAAAGCACAAGCTCTCAACATATCCTCCAAAATCTGGTTAGTCCTCTCTGTGTGACCATCTGTCTGAGGATGATATGCAGAACTGAAATTCAACTCTGTATCCATAGACTCATGCAACTTCTGCCAGAATCTAGATGTAAACTGTGTACCTCTATCAGACACTATCTTTTTAGGTACACCATGGAGACAAACAATTCTGGACATGTATAACTCTGCTAACTTAGCGCTGGTACAAGTAGTGTGAACGGGTATAAAGTGAGCTACCTTAGTTAATTTGTCCACAATAACCCATATGGAGTCATATCCTCCTCGAGTGCGGCGTAACCCAACAATGAAATCCATACTGATTTCTTTCCACTTCCATTCAGGTACCTTGAGTGGCTGAAGCAAACCGGTTAGTCTCTGATGTTCAGCCTTAACTTTCTGACAAACATCGCACAACGCCACATGGGCAGCCACATCTCTTTTTAGTCCATACCACCAATACCTTTGCTTCAGGTCCTGGTACATCTTGGTGCTTCTAGGATGAATAGAATATGCGGAATCATGAGCTTCCCTCAATATCTGCTCCCTAAGAGACTCGATATCCGGTACACATATCCTCTTTCTAAACCAAACTGTACCTTGATCATATTCGGTGAAGTCGGGAGCTTTCCCTGCTAACATGGTTTCCTTGATTTCCTTTATCTTCTCATCAGTAAGCTGACCCTTCCGAATTTCCTGCTCCAGTGTAGACTCAACCTCCATTGTCACGCCTTCGGTCTGACTCAGAAATCCCAGGTTCAGCTTCTCCATCTCTGCACACAACTCAGCTGGCAACTGGCGACCAAACATTGCATTTACTTGTGACTTCCTACTCAACGCATCAGCAAACAAATTAGCCTTGCCCGGATGATAGTTGATCCCCAGATCATAATCCTTGATCAACTCCAACCATCTTATCTGCCTCAAATTCAGATCCTTCTGAGTAAATATGTACTTTAGGCTTTTGTGATCAGTATACAGTTCACATCTGTTACCTAGAATATAGTGCCTCTAGATCTTCAAGGCATGGACAACAGCTGCAAGTTCCAGATCATGAGTAGGATAGTTCAGCTCGTGCTTCCTCAACTGCCTGGATGCATAGGCTATAACTCTTCCTTCCTGCATGAGCACACATCCAAGACCTCTACGAGAAGCATCACATTATATATCAAAGTTCTTGTGAATATCTGGCATAGCAAGCACTGGGGCTGTAGTCAACTTCCTTCTCAAATCTTCAAAGCTGGCCTAACATGGTTCTGACCAAACAAACTCCTTGCCCTTCTCTAATAGCGAAGTAAGAGGTTTCACTATTTTAGAAAAGCCTTCAATGAATCTCCTGTAATATCCATCCAATCCCAGAAAGCTTCTGATCTCAGAGACTGTGGTAGGAGGTTCCCAATCCAACACATCCTTGACTTCACTTGGATCCACTGCAATACCTCCATCAGTAACAACATGACCAAGAAAAGACACTTGATTCAACCAAAACTCACATTTACTAAACTTGGCATACAACTGGTTCTCTCGAAGAGTCTGCAGCACCAACCTCAAATGCTCCTCATGCTCCTCCCTCATTCTTATAGTAAACCAGAATATCATCAATAAACACCAACACAAATTTATCCAAGTACTCCATGAACACCTTATTCATCAGGTACATAAAGTAGGCAGGTGCATTTATCAATCCAAATGACATCACCGTATACTCATACAACCCATACCTGGTGGTGAATACTGTTTTAGGAATGTCGGAGCGCCCGATCCTCAACTGATGGTAGCCAGATCTCAAGTCAATCTTGGAGAAAACCTTAGCTCCTCTCAACTGATCAAATAAGTCTTCAATTCTGGGCAAGGGATACTTATTCTTGATGGTTACCTCATTTAATGAACGATAATCCACACACATCCTCAGCGTACCATCCTTTTTACCCAAAAAAATGACAGGTGCTCCCCAAGGTGAAGAACTAGGACGAATCTAACCTTTATCCAACAATTCCTTAAGTTGTTTCTTAAGTTCTTCTAGTTCGTTAACAGCCATCCTATAGGGTCTTTTAGAAATAGGATCAGTACCAGGTAAAAGCTCAATAATAAACTCAATGTCTCGGGCGGGTGGCATACCTGGCAAATCATCTAGAAAGACATCCGGAAACTCACAAACAACTCTGATATCGTCCAAAGGAACACCGCTGGCCTGATTAACTGAGTAAGTTGAAGCTAAGGGTTGAGTGGCTCTGAATTCAATCTTCTCTCCCTGAGGACTAGTCAACAACACGGACCTCTTGGCACACTGAATCACCACATCGAAAGCAGCCAACAATCTCATTTCAAGTATGACATCAATTCCCTCAGAGTTCAGAACTATCAGATCAGTAAGAAAGTCTACCCCAACTATTTTTAGATTAACTCGGGGACAGATAAAAGTTGATGTAGAACGAGTTGTCAATGACTGGAAAATCAAATTCTGAAACAGATTCTATTCGTCATGATTAAACAGTTGTAACTCTCATGTTGAGTATCCAAAAATCATGATCTTTTGTCTGAACGTAGAGTATAAAATTCTGAAACTAATCCAACTTGAAGCACCTCAATCGGAATTTTTTGGCTCGAGATATAAAATAAACAAGACAACTGTGTCAGGACCACGGGACAGATTCTGGTTACTCCAATAAAACCATTATATCTCTCTGCTAGAACCTCCAAAACTCATGACAAATTCCCAGAACCTAGGTTATCAAGTCCTTAATCCAACCCAACTGGATTTATGTCAAACGGAGTTCTGAAGCTCCAGAAACAATTCGGACAGTACTAGGATATCATGCAGCAGCGCGAACAGATTGTCGCATAACATGATTTATATGAGGGGTACAATTATATGAATAAAGTGATAGTTAAGTGATAAGATCAGAGACCAAGATAAACCCAAAGTAACTCAATTTATTTATTTAACAATTACTCAATTGGGGTCATGACTCCATAATTAAGTTCAATCATTACAAAGATCCAAATCACACACTTAGCACAAAAGCAAACATCTCTACCACACTTTTAATCCGAACTAAATCACATGCTACACACGAGTCTCAACGATTCTAAACGTACTGAACTAACAAAAGAGAGGGTATCCTATCTTAATAGGTATGGGTGAAGCAACTAGACGATCCACCGAGCACTCTCTAACGGTGCGGTGAATGACCCATCATCCCTTCTACATCTTCATCCAAGGGCGGAAGTGCTTCTCCCTTGAGTTCAGCTATCAGCCTCTTGTTCTTCCTTCGTTCAGCAGTGAGTTCTTCACGCACTTCTTGTAGCTCCCTTGTGGTGTCATCGGCGTGCACGTTGAGCATCTTGGTGAACGCCACCTAGATGTTGAGTGTAGAGTTTAGCACACCGGGCGGTTGTGGCACAACCCCAGTTGGAGTGCCTTGCTGCCTTCGGGGAAGATATGCCCAAGCAGTGTGGCGTACTTCAGCAGCCTCCTCATGACAAAACACAGAAAGTGCCCGTCTTGCTGCATCCTGGATTCCAGCTTCGAAGGTTGATCTCATGGCGATGGCATGGTGCACTGCAGCCTCTTTGGTTCCTCCATACTCATAATCAGGCTCCCGGATGTATACAGCGACATCCTAGTCCTCTGGGTGATTCGGATGTGTCCTCCTCCTTCCACAATATTCTATCTCCACTGGGTAGTTCAGTCGCTCGAAGAGCATTCAAACCAACATCGGGAACCCACTGTTGCCTCCATCGTGGTGGTGAAAAGTCACTACCCACATGTCAGGCGGCGGAGGGGGTCCTTCACTTCCTTCAGATCTAGTTGGAGCATTCCCTCCTGAGTTAACTTCTTCGTCCATCACTTTCATCTCTTCAGGTTCCGGTTCCTCTTCTTGCACCGAATGTGACGAAGAAGGGGAAGAAGTGCTAGACAATCTACAAGCACCTTGCCTTGTCAACACCATCTATGGTTTGAGCAAGAAGGGGGTTAGAACAGTTCTAAAGACATCGAAACCAGGTGAGATGGTGAAAAAGATAGAACAGAAAACAAAGATCAAGGAGGAGACAATTATAAATGACGAGGAATAATAGCAAAAGAAACCAAGAATAGATAGAACAAGAGTAGTTAAGCAAAATAGTCCTTAGAGAATGACCATTGCTATCTAGGCTTGCGTCCTACAGTCAACACAGCTCTGATACAACTTCTGTCACACCCGGTTTTAAAGGCAAAACCAGATGCATCTCATATGTGCACCAGGATCAGTTTACACACATATGGTAGACGTCACAAGTGAATATCCATCACCATGCATAACGAAAGAATATTAGAGTGCATTTATTACAATCTCAGAGTTGACACGAATGTCATAGCGGAAAACTTAAATTGTAATAGCGGAAGACTTAAATAAACGTTCATCTAACGAAGCAAAAGTGACTCCAACTCCACAGGCGTTGACTGGGGGAGACTCGCCTAGAACTCCTCAAAATCAGCAGTGAAATCCTCAAAATTCTCCCAATCTGAGCAGCATTCCGGGTTTAGTTGATGCAATAAAAGAAATATAACAAGCATGAGCACATGACGTACTCAACTAATGTAATATGACATACAAGACTGGGGCAAAAAGTCTGGCTGACCATACTGCAGTAAGCACTTTTAGTTGGTCAAGTTTTATTAAGCAACTATTTACTAGCAAATGAAAGTTTATACCACCCACAAATTAATGAATGTCATAATCCCAACATAATCGAGTAACCACAATTTAATCCATGTTCAAGTATGATTATCATGTAAGGGTCCAGGCCGCTCTTGACCGTGAGCACGGCTGTTATAACAGTTTTACACTCTGCAGAGGTTGTACTCTTTCACCATAAGCCATGATTCTCGTTGCCGAAGCATTGTACCCTTCCCACACCACGTGGACCGAATACTGAGTTTCACTATGAGACCTTTACAAAAGCACTTTAATAAATGATAGCCCGCTAAGGTTTCCAATTCAGAAGCAAAGCATAACCCTCCCCAATGAGGTCTGTCTCTTACCAAAGCCCACAGCTCAAGAGGACCGAGCTATACCCCGTCAACCACCGCCCCCATGCCCCTTTCGAGTAAAGCTACCATAAACTAGAGCACCTAATTAGTTAGTCAAAGCCAGAGCCACATGGCACTCATGGTTGTACTATTTTCCTGGCTGGTTCTCCATGTTCCAATTAAAAAGATATGATCTTGTGCATTAATTAATTCAAAGAGTATTTGGAACATAAAGTAGGGGTTCATTTAACCAATCCCAGTTGAGCAAGCTAGCATCATCTACCATCAAAGTTAATTAAATAACCCAGTTTCAGGGATAGGAAAATATAGTGGCTAGGCAAATCCTTAAATAGGATCCCATCAAATTAAGACACATGCATGGATGGTGAAATTAATAGTTATTAGGACATTTGCATGACATAATACACTAGCCTTCTTCTCAACTCTGTTGCTGCTCAAATCCTTCTCCAACAGTTGGTTCTTCAGAGAAATCCTCGAACTGCTCGCTTCCTAATCGCATCACACATTTACATTCAAGGAAACAATACAACAAATAAGAAACAATACACCAAACAATTCCAAAAGAGATAACAAACAGCACAAAACTATTCTACTCATTACAACGAACGCATGAGCGCAAGAATCACTAAAATCGGAGTTAAAACGCAGAAGATATGACTTTTCTAAGGTTCAGGGACTTGTTGGCAAAGTTTTAAAAGTTCCAGGGGCTTAACTGCGAAAATCCGAGGGCTAAAACATAATTTTGTATTAAACTATGGGGGCTAAACCATAAAATAACAGGGGCTGGACTGCGGGTGCTATTTTAAAACTTGTAGGGGCTAAAATGAAAGAAAACAGGACCTATCTATAATTATTTTTGAACTAGGATGGACCGCGGGTTGATTTCCTGAAAACTTATGGGCTCTTTTGCAAAACCGGCAGCGCTTACCAGTACACGGTCGGTTTGACTCGAAACGCGCTCTAATCTGGGCCGTTGGATCTAGATCTGGCGGCCAGGGATGTTTGGGTACTCCGGCCGACGACGGCGACGGCCGGGACGGCGGCGCCGCTCTCCTCTGCTTGGTTTGCGACGGGATCAAGTGCTACGGGTGCGGCTCAACGAGACGAACTCATCTATGGGGTTCTTGACGACAAACGAGCGACGATGAAGGCCGGCGACGAGCTATGCCGGCGGCGCTCCGACGACGCGGTGCGACGGCGATGACTAGATGTAGAAACCGAACGCAAATAGGCCTGGGAGACTTGTTACCTCGGCACGAAGCTCCTGGTGCAGACGAGAGGGGCTGAGCGACGGTGCAACGGCGGATCGACGGTGCGGCCGAAGCTTAGCAGCGGCGATGATGGCGGCTAGGGTTCGCGGCTCGGGTGGCTTCGATTGGAGGGGGAGGCAACGACGGCGGCAGTTTTATAGGCCCGGGATGTAGCTTGGGCCCATGCCTAGGCGTGCGTGTCACGGAGGGACTCGGCGCGGCGGAATCGGACTCGGGCAGAGTCGGGGTCGGCGACGACAGGAGGAGGAAGAAGGGCCTGACAGTTGGGTCCCACCTGTCGGCGAGAGAGAGAGGGATGGGAGCGGGCCGGCGTAAAGGATGGGCCGCGAAGGAAATCGGGCCAGGGAAAGAAATCGGGCCGAGGAAAGAAATCGGGCCGGAGAAAGAGAAAGAAGTAGAGGGGGCAAAGCCAAGCTGGCCAAGAGTTGGAGGGGCAAAAACGAACTCAGCCTAAACAACTTTTCTAAAACTCAAACAAAAGCAAATCAAATTCGAATTTAAACCAAATTTAAATTTCAACCTGATTTACTAGCAATCAAAAATATATGCAACATCATGAATGCAACAAAAACTTATTTTGACTGAAATTATTTAATATGATATTTAAATTTATTATAAGGCTAGAGATTCTAATTAAATCCTAGAAAATTTATTTAAGCCTTAATAAATCCTAGAAAAATTCAGTGATTTGCTACAATTTAATTGTGATGAATTTTAGGGTGTTACACATTTTTTGAAGGCAAGTGTTCCTAACCATCTTTCTACCTATGCTTTAATTACACTATCCTGATGATTTAATTGGAACATGAAGTGACCATCCTGGAAAACAGTACAACCATGAGTGCTAATGGGCTCTAGCCTTGGCTGAATAAATAGAGACTCTAGTTTGTGCATGTCTTACCGAAAGGGCAAGTGGGGGAGACTTCGATGAGGTATAACCCGGTACTCTTGAGCTGTGGGCTTAGCTAAGAGACAGACCTCATTAGGAAGGGTTATGATTTGCTTGGATTTTGAAACCTTAGCGGACTACACTTATTAGGGAATCTTTGTAAAGGCCTCGTAGCGTCCCTATGCAGTCACACCTCGATAGTCTGATGCGTGCCTGATCCGCACAACATGGTTGGGTTTAAAGTTATTTTGAACTTTTACGCTACTTATGGTGAAAGTGTACAACCTCTGCAGAGTGTAAAACTGATATATCAGCCGTACTCACGGTTAAGAGTGACCTGGACCCTCGCATGATTAATTTACTTAAAGTTGATATTAAATTATCTCTGGTTATTTCTTGTGGCCTTGCTGAGTACCAACCATAAGTGTACTCATCCTTGCTAACCGCTGTTCAGAAGAAGGTGGGTGAAATTGATGAAGATGGTGTTGAGTTCAAGGCGTACGCAACCCCAGTCGTTTGCCTGTGAAGTTTGGAGCCTTTGTTTCCAGGATTTGCTGTACTTTGATAGACTTTTAAGTCAATTATATAGTTTATTTTATGTGATACTGTATCTGTTATGCACTACTGGCTCACTGTATGTGTGAAACATGATCCTGGCACACATACAAGGTACACTCGGTTTGTTTTCTAAAACCGGGTGACAACCGGCGCGGACGTTCTTACCGCACGCGAGGGCATGCCAGGGTATGGCGCTGGCATGTTCCCGTCGCCTCCGCTGTCTGGGCTGCCGGGGTACGGTGCCGTGCCGTCGGCCCTAGCCACGACGTCCATCCTCGTCCACACGTTGGTGACCACGCGACCAATGCCGATTACCCAGATAAATTTTCCCCACTCGCCGTCACCGATCCCGGGATTCATAGAACCGCAGGCGACTCAACCGTACCAGGGTCTGCGGAGGAGCAGGCTGACCCGGTCGGGGTTCCTCGCTACGCCAAGCTTTCCTTTCCGACGTTCAACGGCCGCGAGGATCCTCTGGGATGGCGCAACCGTTGCGACTACTTATTCCGAGCGCAGTGGACCAGCGAGGCGGAGAAGGTGGGACTAGCTTCGTTCCACATGACGGTGTGGGCCTTCGCACTAGAACGCGACGTCGGCATTGTCACCTAACCGCACTTCAAAGTGCTCCGCTAACAATGCTTTGGACCGGCCATAGGCATCAACCATCTAGTTGACCTGGCATGACTTCCCTTCTACACCTCCATTGAGCTGAGGACTACATCGAGGCGTTCCTGAGCCGCATGGCCCACGCGGGCTACATCGCGCCGGACCAACAAGTACAACTCTTCACCCGTGGCTTATCGGATAGTCTCCGCATCGATGTTGAGCTCTAGGCTCCCAGGATTTGCAGCGCGCCATGGCCCTAGCGCGCCGGTCACAACCACTGCGATGATGCAGCCCGCGATTTCGACGACCGTGCCACCACCGTCCAAGCCGTTCCGCCATCTCTCCCCGACCGAGATGGCTGAGCGCTAGCGCCAGGGCCTCTACTACAACTGCGACGAGCCGTATGTGTGCGTGGCCACAAGTGCGCCTGTTCTACCTCGAGGTGTCAGATTTCGTCGACGAATCTCCAAACCTGATGGATGAGCTCCTGGCGCAACCTGACGATGAGCCCCTGATTTCCCTCAATACCATGCAACTCCGCATCACCATCGGCAACTTCGAGCTAACGGCCCTCCTCGATCGATACTGGGTCTATCGCCCATGACGTTGCCATCCGCATCGGCACTGAGCACTTCACCGTCGACTGCTATGCCATTCCACTTGGTGCTGGGCGTGAAGTTTCTGCGCACCTTGGGCCCCATCTTGTGGGACTTTGGTGATCTGTGTATGGCGTTCTGGCACCAAGGGCAGTGCGTCTTGTGAAAGATATCGGCTCCACGCACACTGACATTTCACCGACCGGCCGCCTCCACAGTATCCGTGGCGGGGAGGCGGTGCTACTGGATCTTCTTCTCCACGAGTTCGAGGACATTTTCGCCACATCGACCGGCCTGCCGCCACTGCGGCCGTGCGATCACCGCATCCACATGCTCCCGGCCATGGCGCCAGTGGCGGTGCGGCCCTATCGCTACCCGCAGCAGCAAAAAGACGAACTCGAGGCCCAGTGCACCGAGATGTTGGAACAAGGCATCATCCGCCCCTCCATGTCGCCCTTCTCTGCACCGGTCTTGCACGTAAAAAAGCCCCACGACTCATGGTGCTTTTGCGTCGACTATGAGGCCCTCAACAACCGCACTCTTGAAAGATAAGTTTCCCATTCCTTGATGAACTCCACGACACGCACTTCTTCACCAAGCTTGACCTGCGCGCCGGCTACCACCAAGTGCGCGTCCACACCGACTACATCGAGAAGACGGCGTTCAGGATTCATCACGGGCACTTCACCCTAACCAACGCCCAGCGACATTTCAGAGTTTGATGAACGTGGTACTGCGGCCGTTCCTCCGTAAGTTCCTTCGTAAGTGCGTTTTGGTTTTCTTTGATGATATTCTCACTTACAGCTCCTCGTGGACTGAGCACCTCCAACACCTACGCGTTGCGTTCGCCGTCCTACGCACCAACCAGCTCCAGGTGAAGTGCTCCAAGTGCAGGTTCACCACATCGTCCATGGCGTACCTTGAACACATGATTTCGTCATCCGGTGTGGCCAAGGATGAAGAAAGGGTGGCTGCCGTGGCATCGTGGCTCCAGCCGGCATCGGCACGCGTGCTGCAGGGCTTCCTCGGGCTCGCGGGCTATTACCGCCGCTTCATTCGCAACTTCGGCACGCTGGCGACTCCGCTCACACAGCAGCTCCGCAAGGAGGCCTTCTAGTGGTCCGCGGCGGCAACAATGGCGTTCACGGCCCTCAAGGTGGCGCTGTCCTCTGCACTGGTGCTCCATCTTCCTGACTTCGCCAAGCCATTCATGGTTGACTGTGACACGTCAGGCATGATGTTCGGCGCCGTCCTCCACCAAGGCACTGGTCGGTTGGCGTTCTTCATCAAACCCTTCACCGCGCGACACCTCAAGGTCATGACCTACGAGCGGGAGTTGATTGGCCTTGTGCAGGCGGTGCGGCACTGATGGCCGTACCTATGGGGCCGCCGGTCACGGATCACTACCTGCTCAAGTTCATGCTGGACCAGCGCCTGTCCACCGTGCCCCAACATGAGTGGATCAGCAATCTCTTCGGCTTCGACTTCACCGTCGAGTACAGATCGACCGGGGCGCTTAAACACGGTGGCGGACGCGCTATCGCTTCATGAGCAGGAGGCTCCCGCCTTGGCAGCCATCTCTGGGCTGACATTCGGCCTCTACGACGACCTCCGCGCCGAGCTCCAAGAAGATGGCCAGCTGCGCCATGTCCGCGACACCATCGTGGCAACATGTGGTGCGCCTTGGCGTGTGGAGAACGGCCTCATCCTCCGTGACTCGAGGGTACGTCTTCATGCCGGTGACATCATGCGCTTTGGAGCTCGTCCTACAGCTCACGCACACCGCCAGCAACGAGGGCGTTCATAAGACATTGCACCGTCTATGACGTGACTTCATCGTGGATCAGGACCGGGTGGTATTACGACCCGGTGCTAAAGGGTCACCCTTTAGCACCGGATGGTGTTACGACGCGGTGCTAAAGGCCCTTTAACACCGGTTCGTAATTACGATCCGGTGCTAATACCGGTGTCACATGCTACTTCAAAAGGAGCGCATCTTTAATCCTATCACATGTGTTGCGTAGGTGAGATGGTTAGGTGGGTGTGCGCGAGCCAAGAGGTCTCGAGTTCGAATCCCGCAACACGCAAATATGCAAATATTTTTGGCTAGTGCCCCCACCTTTAGCACCGGTTATTTGACCCGGTCCTTTAGCACCGGTGGGAAACCCGGTGCCAAAGTGCATCATTCTGGTAGTGTGCCCACGACGATGCCGACATTGCCCCCCTTTCAGCACAGTCGTGTCCTTGAGCTCCCGGAACGCGTCATCGAGGCTCAGCTGCACCACGGGGTTTGGCACATCCTGGTGTTCTAAGCGGGATTGCCGCCGTCGGAGTCTACTTGGGAGCCGGTCGATGAGTTTCGTCCAGCCTTCCCGGACTTCCAGCTTGAGGACCCACCCGGTGCCAAAGTGTATCATTCTGGTAGTGTGCCCACGACGATGCCGACATTGCCCCCCTTGCAGCACAGCCGTGTCCTTGAGCTCCCAGAACGCGTCATCGAGGCTCAGCTGCACCGCGGGGTTTGGCACATCCTGGTGTGCTATGCGGGATTGCCGCCGTCGGAGTCTACTTGGGAGCCGGTCGATGAGTTTCGTCCAGCCTTCCCGGACTTCCAGCTCGAGGACGAGCTGTTTGTCAACGGCGGGAGTGATGTTATGGTGGGCCGGGTGTACCAGCGATGCCGCAAGACACGAGACACGACCGACGCGGGATCGGGTGACGCCGGAGCGCAAGCGGCGCACGCACAGGATCCGGGATTTGATTGAGTTTGTTTAGGAAAGAGTTTGTTAGGATTATGGCTATAAAGCCTGAACATGTGTTTAATGAAAAGGTTAGCCGAAGATTGTTTCAATCTCTCCAGTGCCCCTAGCTCTCTGGTACCCTCGTGTTCTCGCCGCCGCCGCCAGGATGGTGTCGCAACCTCGTCACCGTCGGGAGCCCCGACCCCATCCTCCAACCTCTCACGACTACTTCGTGCACAACGTCCCTAACAATGTAAGTAATTATTTCTGTCAATTGGGCTTTTAGCAGCTTGTTGTTAGAAATCATTAGGCTATGTCTTATATTGAAGCAGGCAAAAAACTTATCCTGTGCAGGAGGTAATATAGTGTTATTAGGCTACCTGCTCCTACAATAACAGGAGGTAATATAGTGTTATTTTCTGTATCTCTGACGAAAGGTGTTTCTGTGCCATGTCTGAATCATTGCTGAAACTCACTAACCAGACGTACCAGTTATGATGGTTTTGATGTCTTTATGTAAAGGGAAAATTTGCTACAGGACACGCGAAATGGCGCTCATTTGCTGAGACACACCGTTGACCGCCTAATAGGCTGAGACACACTGCAGTTTTGTGTCAATTTGCTGGAACACACCGCTTTGATTAAAATAATATTTCTTGGCTGGGAAGGAGAGAGAACGGCTAGGAAATGTCATTTTTGCCCTTGGTCCCACCTGTCCGAGCGGGACATCCGGAGCCACGAGGAGTACACCGGCGAGCCCCAGGCGTCTCTCCCGGACTACTCCGGCGAGCAGCAGGCTCCCGTCTTCGCGTGAAGTAGATGGGGAAGAAAGAAATGACAGGTGGGACCAAGGGCAAAAATGACATTTCCTAGCCGTTCTCTCTCCTTCCCAGCCAAGAAATATTATTTTAATCGAAGCGGTGTGTTCCAGCAAATTGACACAAAACTGCAGTGTGTCTCATCCTATTAGGCGGTCAACGGTGTGTCTCAGCAAATGAGCGCCATTTCACGTGTCCTGTAGCAAATTTACCCTTATGTAAAACCTAGTTCTTTTTATTTGTTTATTTTGAGTTGTTACATCTGGAAGCTACTGGACTCATTCTTGTGACACAGAAAACTAAAATATAAATTAAAATCAGAAATACCCATGATATAATTATCTCGTCATCGTGTTTTGTTATAGTAAAAATACTGTGAGAAATACTGAGTAATTGATTCCATTATCTACTTCCTTTATTCTTTTTACTGTACTTTTATTTAGTCTTCCCCTTTATTTTTTCCCTTAAGAAGAATGGTTCCAAGATGCTGTAGTTAAGAAATCTGAAGCAAATTGTTTGCATTATATGAAGCGTAGGGTAGTAATTTTGGTACATGATAAAGTTTGCCATATTGATGTAATTGGTTATGTAGTATCAGGTGCTTGCATTTTTCAACCTGACTAGCATTGACATGCTCTGAACTGGGACTCTGACTGTACAGGTTGATTGCGAGTTTGTGTGTCAGTTGGACTTGAATGCATGGCATGTAACATCAGTTGGACTTTCCTGAAGCTGCAATGATAGTGAGCTGCGTGCCTGTTAACGTTTACTTTTCTATTTTGTGTCAATTTTGTAAGTGCAGATTGAGTGCATTAGTTGGCAATGGTGATGTCGTAAAGTATACCGTTCGAGTTTAAGAATGGTCATTGGAATGAGAATATAATATGTTTGTGAACTCCTGACGTTCTTGGACTTTAGTTCTGTTGCCATCTTATTGCATTTGAACCTACCCAAAATGTTTGCAGCAACATGAAGATCTTAGACATGTTTGAATACAATTATATAATTCACAGGTTTAGTCAAGATGCTTTTGTTTCATACTTGAGAGCAAATCATATGGACATTTGAACAGTTGGGATTCACTTTTCAGTAACATATGAGCTTTCAGACGACAAACCTGTGCAGTTTTACATGCATTTCAGTCACTAAGTCCAGCTGTTCTACTTTGCATTTATACAGTTATGCAATCAGCTTTTAAAATTGTTTGCAGCACCATACTTCGTTCTGTAACCAAACCAATCCAAGTGAATCTGTTTTCATGTTCGTCTTGCTGCACAGTGTGGTTGGGTGTTCGTAGCTTCATGCAGTCCTTCACTTTATTAGTTACAGAGGGAGCAAAAGTCAAATGAATTTAGAGTCAAATATGGTTTAATCGACTGAGGAGGCAAAGAAAGTTTGGATAACTTGCTTAATTACCATGAAGTTGTTTCCCACGAAATCACAGGCTCAAGAGTGTTCCTGTCGCACCACTGGTTTTGTGATGACTGGGAGGATCCACATCAGCCAAGCATTGTTGTCGCATAATTAGGATGACAAGATGAAATAAAAAAAATTAATGAGCATAAAAAGAAATATAGATGGGCTAATTGGAGTGTGGTATCCACTCCAAAAGACCAAGGCGGATTGGGGGTTTTAAATTTAAGTGTTCACAACAAGTGTTTACTAAGAAAATGGCTTTTTAATTTAATTAATGGCAACGGGTGTGGCAGAATTTGTTAAGAAATAAATACTTAAACAACAAGACCATCACACAATTTCATCACTTACCAGGCGATTCTGAATTTTGGGCTGGCCTTCTAAAGATCAGTGATGAGTTTTTTAACCTTGAAAGTTTCTCTCTGGGAGATGGGTCACAAATAAGATTTGTGGAGGATGTGTGGATTAGAACTCGATGTTTAAAGATTTGTATCCTTCTTTGTACCATATAGTAAGAAAAAGAAGTGATACAGTAGAATCTGTCTTAGCCACAACACCATTAATTGTAGCATTTAGACGATCTCTCACAGGGGTTAACTTCCAGGCCTGGCACCAGGTATTGGCCAATGGGCCATGGTAATGAATGTCCAGTTATCCAAGCAGAGAGACCAATTTATTTGCAATTTGCACCCGAATGGGGTGTTTAGCGTTCATTCATTGTACAAAGCTCTATTAGTAACTCAATCCTTACCATTTAATAAGACATTGTGGAGGATAAAGATTCCCATAAAAATAAAGGTGTTCATGTGGTATCTAATTAAGGGAGTAATCTTAACCAAAGATAATTTGGCTCGCAAACATTGGCATGGTGAAACGGCATGTTCTTTCTGCTCAAGTAATGAGACCATTCAACATTTATTTTTTGACTGTCACATCGCAAAATTTATATGGACAATTGTTCAAGATTGCTTTAATTTATCTCCGCCAACTAGTATAAATGATATGTTTAATGGCTAGTTGCTAGGGATAAATAGGAAACTTAAGTTTCAGATACTAGCAGGGGCAAGTGCAGTCTGCTGGGCAATTTAGTTATCTAGAAATGCTGAGGTATTTGACAAAGGCTTAGTGCCTTCATACATGCAGGTACTCTTCACGGGGACGGACTGGATTCATTTCTGGTCGCTGCTACAGAAGGAAGAGAGTTGCCTTGCATCTACCATGGGTTGCAGGAAGCTTGAGTCATTCGTTATGGAAGTCTTTGCCACTCATAGAATTGCCTCTTAGTTCATTTTCATGGCAATGTTTGAGAACTTATTATTCAGTTTGAAAAATTGGCTATCTAGAAATGCTGATGTATTTGACAAAGACTTAGTGCCTTCATACTTACAGGTACTCTTCAAAGAGACGTACTGGATTCGTTTTTGGTCGCTGCTACAGAAGGAGAGTCGCCTTGCATCTACCATGGGTTGGAGGAAGCTGGAGTCTGTCGCCATGGAAGTCTTTGCCACTCATGGTTGTAGTTTTATCAATAGAATTGCCTCTTAGTTCATTTTCATGGCAATGTTTGAGAGCTTATTGTTGAGTTTGAACTTTCAGATTGATTCAATTGCACGGTTTATTTATGGTTTGAACTTAATACATATTCCCTTATCTAAAAAAAATTAGGGTGACAAAATTTTGTTTCCTATAAAAAGGTTATTTTAAACATTTTAGTCTAGGACAGTTATTTCTAAAAAACTGTGTTGTGGGCGGAATTGACAAAGAAACTTTTCCAGTGTGATGTCCAAGGGTCAGATTAGTTCGGTTTCAACCAAAAGCCTGGCTCGCACTATGAACCAGGCCACCGTTTGGTTAGGCCCAGGGGGAGTTATTCCTGCCAAAATGAGAAGTAACTGGTTGCATGAGAGTCTAGGCCACTGGAGGCAAATCCGGCTGTACCGGTATGTTCCCTATGCCTACACGAGCCAGCGCACGGTATGTTCCTATGCCTACACGAGCCAGGCTGCGCGGAATAGGCTGGGAGGCGCCGAATGCATTTCAAATAAGGATGGGCTGCATCTGGCGTGCCTGCACGAGCGGGATGCAGCCGTCCAATTATGTCCTAATATTTTCGTATTTTTAATAGAAATGCAAACTCTTCTTGTGCCCTAAAGCTGGTATCCCCTCCCCTTCACACTCCATTCCCATCCGCAGCCGCCACTCCCTTCCAGCACCGTGTGCCGCTGTTCCGCTCCCGTTCGCCACCCAGCCCCACGGCTGGATCCCTCAAAGATCTACTGCTGAATCTCTATCCGCAACGGGCCTAGGAATGGCGGCGGCACTGCAGGTTCCAAGCACAAGGACGGCGTCACGGTGCACACCGGCGATTGTGCGGGGCACCCACACCTTCGAGATCTCTGGGTACAGCCTGCACAGGGGCATCGGCGCCGGAAACTTCATCTGCTCCGCGGCCTTTGACGTCGGTGGCTACAAATGGTGCATCCGTTGCTACCCTGACGGTGATGGTGAGGTGATCGGGGATTCCGAAGACTACATGGCTCTCTACGTCGAGTTGCTAAGCGTCAAGGCCAAGGTGAGAGTGGTCAGTGACATCGAACTGGTCAACCAGACCACCCAATTGCCCATATTTTTTGCCTCCAACAAAGTGCCACATTTGTTGAGCACCATGGATGGTATCAATCAGATTTATCTCTTTGGTGTAAAAAAATTCATGAAAAGGACTGAGCTGGAAGCATCGGAGTATCTACGCGATGACTGTGTTGTGATTAAGTGCCATATCACTGTTATCAAGGAACCACAGATGGCCAAGACTGTCACCAATGAGATTGAGGTGCCTCCATCAGATCTATCGGTTTACTTTGGGAAATTGCTTAAGTCGGACGAGGGAGCAGACGTGACTTTCAGTGTTGAAGGGGAGGTTTTCTCTGCCCACCGGATTGTGCTTGCAGCGAGGTCCCCTGTCTTCAAGGCAGAGCTCTATGGGTCTTTGGGGGAGTGCAACAGAGATTCCATAACAATTGAAGATATGCAGCCGGCTGTTTTTAAGGCGTTGCTTCACTTCATATACACGGACTCGTTGCCTACCAGGCTACCATGGAAGAACTCGATGGCAATGACAACAGCGGAATTGCTATGCACTTGCTTGTAGCCGCAGACAGGTATGCTGTGGAGAGGCTGAAGTGGGTCTGTGAGAGCATCCTCTGCAAGAGTCTTGATGTTAAGAATGTGGCTACTATCCTATCTCTGGCTGACCAGCATAACTGCAGCAAGCTCAAAGATGTTTGCATCCAGTATATCAACTCTCCAAACATAAAGGACGATGTGGAAGCAACCCAAGTGTTTGCGCACCTCAAAAGAGCGTGTCCTTCTCTCTTCATAGATATGTGGAAGAAAGCAACCAAATATCGCAAAATTTAGTGTCCTCGTCATTTATAAATTTCTATATATCCTCTAGACCACCTGAGATGAGATGCTGTAAGCTGTATCGTTTATTTGCTGATGCTCTTTCGGAGTAGAGATAGTTATCTGAAATTTATGCTGTTCTGTATGCTACATGGCTCACTTGCTTCAATGCTTTATGAATTATGAGTAGTGTTCTCTGAACTGTATGCTGTATGCTTTGGATTTGTAAAACATCTTTTGGAGTAGAGCTGGCTATCTGAAATATGAACTGCTCTGTATGCAACATGGCTCGCTAGAGATATATATAAATCTATGCTTTATCACTAGTGTTCTCTGAAATGTATGCTATGTCCTTTGATTTGCGCTAACTATATGTTACTTTGGATGGGCTCAATTGTTTTATACAGTACGAAAATCTGTGTCACGTCGATTGTTTCAATATGGATATCTTCACATTTCGTTACCAGATGTTTCTCGTAAAACATGGAACCTTTCTGTTAACTGTCGAAAAAAAAACTGTGCTTTTGGATCAAAAACTGTGCAGTTTTCACAGCCATTTTGTCCAGTGTGCCGTATTGTTCTGTAACACGATATGCTTCAGACCCCTAGCTATTTCATCTTTTGCTTAAGTGGACCTCGAATTGACGTTATTGAACATGTTTGGTGATCTATTTAAAATATGATACATGTTCTTTACTGTTACTGAAACAATCACTTTCAGTATGCATGATATTTCCTGTGGTCCAAATTCTTTTTTCAGACAGGCCCTGAATTTCAACTGCAGAGCACCAAG
This sequence comes from Echinochloa phyllopogon, assembly GCA_033239725.1. Lineage (NCBI taxonomy): Eukaryota > Viridiplantae > Streptophyta > Magnoliopsida > Poales > Poaceae > Echinochloa > Echinochloa phyllopogon. Next base: position 10,226,532 of record BTCW01000015.1, on the reverse strand, counting down.
TGAGATCAAGAGCTGAGTGTGCAATTGCAGAATGTGGTTATGTGATTCTCCCACGCCTGCGAGCGATGATGTGCTACTGTGGAATGTTGGGGCTGGCAGTATAAACGAATGCCTATGTGGCCATGGGTGTGGCCTAGATTGCATCTTGTAGTGCTCCAGCTGTACCGCTGCTTATGATGTTCTGTATTTTACTAAATTGCTTACTAATAGTTAAATCGAAGTATCAGTCTTGTTGTAAAACAGTCTGGGAAATTGACCCCAAATCCACATTGTTAATAAGATGCTTATTTCTTCTTTTTTTTTGAAAAAAAAGGAAGTAGGTAGTACTGTGGAGACACCTTTCTCCACCCTGCTATTTCTGGATGCCTACCTGCTCTCAATAGCTTTGTTTGCCAAATTCATCTTATGTCCATGATGCCATCGCTCAGTGCTCATATAATTATTCCCAGTGTATTGATTGATGTAGTTTCCACTTTCCAGAGACAGCTCATGGTTTCATTACAATACAACACAGAATGTGTAGAATGGAAGACTGGCATTCAATTAGCAGAGTTGCTGTTGTGTTCCGCCATTTTGCTGTAAAAGGTGGTAGGGAAACGGCAAACACTTGTTTGGTGCCAAGTACATAGCTGGCCGTGAGTGGATGTTTATCTTTCGTGCTATGTGACCGACTTTGAACCATGCCCCCCTGGTTTAATGAACGGCAGAAACTGTCAAGAAGAACCCTGGCATTTCCTATGCAGAAAAAGAATACCCGCAAGAAAAAGAAAAAAAGGTACAACCAAGGATATAAGAATGAACATAAGTGTATCCAATTGATCAAGGATTACTTGTTCATCATCAATACATCTGTTGCGTGTCCGAAATATTTGCAGCAATGCCTATTCTCCTTTTGTGCCTTCAACATTGAATTGGTGGATAAATAATAGAAGTAACCACGGTACATAAGTTGGGATTTTGTAATTTTAATTTCTCAATGGCCTCAAGTAGCCGCGATCGGCGACGAGGTCCCTCCCCCGAAATCGTCCGAGGACATAGCAAAGTTGCTTCCGACGTGACTTGCAGCGTCCAAGAGGAGGAATTCTGCGCACACTAGGCGGCGCTGGCCGCGTGGTCATCGGTTTTCAAGGCAGTGCTCTATGAACAGACGGATTTCAGTTGTCGAAGACAGAGGCATGGAGCCTGCGATTTGACGATTTCCAAGGCATTGCTTGACTTGGCTACACGGACTCGTTGCGTGCCATTGAGAATCTTGGCGATGACGAAATAGAAGAAATGGTTAAGCACTTAAGCTTCGGCTTGTAACTGCAGACAGATATGCCGTGGACAAGCTGAAGTTGATTTGGGAAGTCAAGATGTGCAAAAGTCTTGTTGAATGCGTGGCTTCTATGCTGTTCCTGGCTGAACGATATCTATCTATCAATCTATCTATCTATAAAGGTCGACGGACCCACAAATCATTAAAACATTAAAGATCCAAAACTTTTGAGAGTCGACGGGCTCATAAATCATTGAAACATCACCTCTTCTTCGACCCCACATGTCAGGCTTTTTTTCATCAAACCACGATTGACGAAACAGTTTATGAAAAAACACGCGTTTTCATTGAATTATTGAGTTCGTAACCAATATGGTATCCGGCCAACTATCTGTTATACAATCTTATATTCTATTAAACGTGCGTGTGGCACGTGTGATTTTGCTAGTAATTGTAAAAAGCTCAAAGATTCTTGTAATAGATTTTTAGATAATGGAATTTTATTCCGGCCTCTACGGAACGTACACGGCCTTCAATTATTACAATATCAGCTAGATTCTTGTAATAGATATACATACTGTTCACTCGGACAGGGTGTGTAAATGTGTAATGCGGCTTCAAGCCAATTCTACCTTGTGGCGGAAGGCCAGACTGACTTTTTTGTTTTTTAGCCCTTTTCGCGAAAGAAGTTCACAAATACGCCCTGATGGAAAGATTTCAAAAAATAGACCCTGTGCTCGGCGCCATAGCCCGCGGCGCCGAGGTTACACAGGTCGGCGCCACGGTGCATGGCGCCAAGCCATCGCCATCCCAGCCATCGTGGCATACGACGTGGCAGGAGGCTCGGCGCCGTGGTCTATGGCGCAGAGCTCAGCCCTCATTTTCAACCGCAGCTCAGCCGCGTCCCTGGAGGCTGCTCCATTTGTTCTTTGTTCCTCTCGGATTTCCCTCTTTCCCCCACCCAACCAATGTCCGGAATCGATCTATTGGACAGTGGAAACTTTGATTTTTTCCGTAGATCTTCGAGAGCAAGGTATCCTCTCTCATGTCCTCTATTTTTCTCTCATTGATTTGGTTAAAATTTTGTGTATTTTGTTACCCTAGATATGAAACTTCTTATGAGTTATTAGATGATTAATATGTGTACGTGTATTATTGAAAACTAGGATGCCTAGGCGAGGTAGAGGTGGTCAAGCAAGGTAATCTTCGTCCAAAATAGTAAATTCTCTGATTTTGTTAGTAGAGTCGTCAATTTGGTCCAAATATATTTTGTTGAGTAGGAGGAATAACTGTCAACAAAGGCCTCGCAATGCCTTCGAACCTTTTACCCATTACCTAGTGTTGTTCCCGTGCCGATGTGCTTTTGTGGTGATCTTTGCAAGGTAGAGGTTTCAGAGGAAGAGGATACTTTTAGACAAAGGTATTGGATGTGTGCGAACTTTGCATTCGATCCAACACCGGAGCAGATCTGCATTGGCATGATCGTGAGAACTTAGTGGTCAAAATAGTGATTTTTGATTTCTTACTTCATGTAATAGCAATCTAACTCATATTTTTTTGCAGACCCCACCACCGCTATGCGATTATGAGCAGTGGATCGACACTGAGATTAAGAATAAAGACAAGGACTTTTGGGATGGAATGAAGTAGTGGGATGCAGAGATAAATGAATGGTTGGAGATGAGGCGCAAATAGGAGGCGGAAAAAAAGGAGCATGAAGAGGAGCTTCAAAGGAGGTGTGCTGCGAAGGCAAGGGAGGAGCGGGAGAAGAAGCTTGAGCGTGCTCGTCATGCGAAAGAAGCACTGGAGGAAAATCCCGATGCTTTGAGGAAGGGAAAGTGGTCGCGTTGTACTCAGTAGCACTCTACATTTGCATGTATAATGAAGTAGTTATGGACAATGTCTAAGAGTATTTGACTATTATGCTAGTTCGCATGTAATGCACATTTTATTCTTGTGCACTTTTTATTTTGGTTAGTTTTCAAGCGGTGCATTTTTCGTTTTGGCCTCAGAGAATACGAATTAAAAAACTCACGAAATAGGGCAGTGGATAATCAAAATGCAGAACACATATAGCGGCATGTGAGGACCTGTACCAAACAAGGGTAAACATGTCCTCCAATAAACCTAACATGTCTTAGGTAATTAAAACCACTAATAACAATATGGATGTAGGAAATGACTACGATATGGTACTCCTAGTAGTGTCCCCACATAGCAAACTGTGTTGCACCTTCTCCATAATATCCGCTCATTACAAGCGGCGTCGATGGTGGGGGTGGAGACTGTGGCGTTGGAGATCCATCTTTCTTGTGGCATGCACAGCTGCAATCTGGGTCCGTGCACATTGCCTCATCTGAACTGTCATCCTTGTTACCGCTGCTCATGTTCATTTCTAGATCAAAGATGCGATTCTGCAAGTAGTAGATGTACTCCTGATATGGATGAATAGGAGGAGGGTCGACCCACCTAACAAAACCACAATTTTTCTGGCGCCTTGGAGGACTATTAGAAAATAGCTATCGTAAGTTGTAGATAGAAAGTGATATGAAAATATATGAAAAGCGAAGAGCAATAATATTTACCCATGCTCGTGGGCATTTGAAGAAACGACGACCTCCATCTGTGCCCTCAACCATCATTTGCAAAAAGCAATCTTCCCCATGCATGCATTTCGGCCAGTCTTCTCTCCTTTTATCGTATCCTCTCAGAGGGCACTCTTTACCGAAATAACTTTTACTCTGAACTGGCAACTCATACACTGCCTCACCATACTCATCTAGGCAAGAGACACCTCCCACACAATGGGAGGTCCCTTCCTCCCCCCCTTTCCTCTCCCTGAGCCGAAACCCTTCGCACTAGATGACCCTCCAGACATTGCTACTGATGTGGTGTGGTTTCATCAGTGTGTGTATATATCGGTCGAGGCACTCATGATGTGTTGTTGTTAATGCATCTGAAAAGGCTAGGATAGCTGTATGAAAAGTCTACGTTGAAGGACACTGAAAAGACTACTCTAATGAACACTGAAAATGCTATGTTGAAGGACGCTGAAAAGGCTATTTGGAATCTAGACATTTCAGTGACATGTCATTTCATATATTTACAGAATCTGTAGTATATAATATTGCTTTATGATTTGATTGTCTTATTTCTTTATTTGAATCATGTGATTGGTATAGTGGTAATTACATATCAGACATTCATTAATTTCTAAATTAGTAACCTTTCACCAAAAAAATTTGGCAAAACTTCCCTTGTTTTATTCCATCCTGATTAATTACAAGGCACATATATCATAGGTTCACATAGACTCAACAAGTTTACAATGACATAAATAGAGTCCATAATATTAATCCATACAGTCCATAATAACAGTCCATAGTCCATAAAGTCACGAAAATTTTTTGCCATAACTTCCCTTAGTTTTGAGCATCAAAAGCCCCCGACAATCACAAGTTACATACACAAGCCACCATCACAAGTCGCATACAACACAGTCACCATCACAGTGTCCCACAACCATTACAAGTCACCCACAACCATCAGTGCATCCTAGCCTTACCCTTGCCCTTACCTAGAGCGTCGGTGCCCGGAGTGTAACAGTCACGTGGGTAGCGCTGCCTACCTGTGGCAGGCTGCGAAGACTGAGGAGCATCTGGGATCTGAGACGGTCCAATATCCTCGTGGTGGTCCTCCTCCTCGCCCTCAACTGCAACATCAGCGAAAGTACCTGTTGTTGACCTGTCGTGCAAAGTAGTGGCCTGTCTTGCACCTCGCCGAGCCGCATCGCCACACATGTCCCTCGCCGCGCTACTCCTACAACCACAACGAGCTGCAGCACGACGTAGCCGGTGTGCAAGTCTCTGAAGTTCAATTATTAGTCAATGGATATGTTTCGATGACATTTATATATTTATGTGTTAATATTGGGAATCATTGCAAACTTACCCCAAGAAAGGTAGCCGTCCTCTCATCGATATCCGTCGTCGGAAACCGCTCAATATCAAGCACCGATTGCCTTAGCGCGTTGCCCTGCAGAGCACAAACGAAAACAAACTGTTACTTGTCAACAATCATTAAACTTTCATAAAATATGATTCCAGAGCTTCCGCTACCACTCTATCCAAGATTGGCGTAGCCTGCACAACGGTCCCTTCCTAGGTCGCAATGTCATAGGACGAATCTTCGTCATCAGACGAATCCATATCGGCGTAGTCAGCACCTGTCCACCGTACCTTCAATCTGGGACGAGTCACACCTAAGTACCAAGAAAGGTACGCCCGGAAGTTATAGTTCGTATGCTCCTCCTCATTCTCATGCACATTTTCATCAAAAAGATCACATTCTTCAATGTAAGCGTGGTGAAGTCTCTTGAAATCGGTAGTCTTTTTATGCTTCTGATGATCAATCCTGTAAATATAGTTTCAACAATGATTTAAAAAGAAGTGAATCATATCGAAATGGACAATTATTCATTAATCTAAATTGACAAGTAAATCATAATCGAAATGGATAGGTGAATCATAATTGAAATGAACAAGTGGATCATAATCGAAATGGTCAATTTTTCATTAATCTAAATGCACAAGGGAATCATAATCGAAATGGTTGTTTGAATCATAATCGAAATGGACAATTTTTCATTAATCTAAATACACAAGGGAATCATAATCGAAATGGACAGGTGAATCATAATCGAAATGGACAAGTGAATGCACTTACTTGTGCAACCCGATGGACGTCGAGAACGGTGGTACGGGCCACTCCTGTCTCAAACCAAACTTCCTAGCAACTCGCTGCGGTAAGTGGTACTCAACTGCATAGAAGCAGATCAGCGGGCACGTCATCCTATATAGATCCTCATCAGTGAAGCACATGCTGCTCCACTGGAACTGCCCCACCTTCGGACCTGTGTACGGCTGCCAAGAGACCTAGAAAAACTTTGTATGTTAGTATCGCTTACAATAGTTCAATGAAATGAGTCAAACTAGTACAAGCGGTAACAGAATGAAAGTAGCTCACCATAGAGGGTGTGAGGCAATCCAGCTCATTAGCATACTCGACGTATGCTCGCACAGACCTGGCATGTGGAGGTGTCACCTGGTCCCAAAGGTAAGCAATCGTCGGTCGAAGTCGAGGATCGGGCTCCACGAACCAGGGACGTGGAGGAAGAACTGTGGGCCGACCAACAGGTAAACGAGTCCACATCCAAAGCTGCAGAAGGTACACACACACACCAACAGAACTGCCCTGCCGGGTGCGCCGACAAGCCTCGCAAAGGTGCCGGTACAAGAAACTCAAGACTCCGGACGCCCAACTGTAACCCCCCACCGTGTAGAAGTCTGTCAGGCAAGGGATGTACATCCAAGACGCGGCGTCACCAGTTCCATCTGGAAAGAGAACACACCCAAACAAGTGAAGGATCCAAGATCTGTAGTAGTAGGTAACTGTCTCCTCATCTGCATCTCCCGGACAAACGCCAAAGTTCTGTCGGAGCCAAAAAATACGTACCCCAGAGGTTCGTGTACCCGGTGCCGTGCCAGGAAGCTCTCTCCCTAGAAAGGCATGCACATGATCCCTCCAACCCTCAGGGCTCCACTGGCCTATAACCGGACGCCCTCTGACACTGAGTCCAAGAAGCTTCTGCACATCCTCAAGTGTCACTGTCATCTCACCACAAGGAAGGTGGAAAGTATGAGTTTCCGGCCTCCACCTACATAAATGAGACACTGAAATGAATCATCCAATTTATTGAAAACAAAAAAGAGACCGGATTTGTGGGACTCTGATTTTACCTATCAACAAGAGCCGTGACCGTCACTGGGTTCAAAACAGGCAACTCGCGGCGAACCTGGTACGATACGACGTCCAGACCAGCCACCCTCAAGAGAGGAGTGTACCTGTCATCATACCGCATGTCAACGAACCCGTTATGGGTTCGAGGACGAAGTAGGGGCAGTTCCTGCGCACAATTAAACATTTGATTCACAAAGTTAGTAGCAATTAGAAATGTAATATGATTGACGAAGTGAGAGTATGTCATTACCTGCCCCTCCGCCGTGAGTCATCCTCGGTGGTTCTGGTCGTAGTACGGATCTAGCAGGTGGGGTAGCGCCATCCTGAAATAGAGAGACAGATTAATTAGAAAATTTAACATATTAACAATAAATATTACAAAAAAAATATTTGCAACGAATGTATGCAAGTAACCAATAAAATACGGGAAATTGATGACCATGTGTGTCCGAGGACCGGTGGATGGTTGCTTCTCAATGTGATGAGTGATTGACAACGTGGTGTGGACTGACTCTTGGCCTAGTACTGCAGGTGTTGGTGCTACTTGGTTTGCATTGGTGCAGGTGAAGAACAAGTGCGAAAGGTCTTAGGAGAGACAAGTAGGCTTGGTTCGAGGGACCCGGTGGCCAGACGAGATCAAGTGCAGTCAACATGGTGCAAGAAGAGCAAGACGAGGTCGTGAACTTGGAGCCGGTGCAAGGTGGCGGTTAACGACCGAAGCTTGTACGCGGGGTTTGATGGTTGGGCCACAAAACCATCGGAGGAGGGTTTCTCGGTTTGGGCCTCAAAACCGAGCCCGAAGGCCCAACGTGACGGTGACGGTGATTCGGGCGCGTTAGGGAAGCTTCGAGGCGGTGGACGCGTGGCGGGATCCGGGAGCTTGCGTCAGAGGGAAGTAAGGTCGGATGGACGGTGCGCCCAGCGGGAGGAGTTATCTACAACTTTACCGTTTTGTATCGTAGAGTTAAGTTGTAGGGGTAGTATGGTCATCTCCCCTCACCATGTCACTTAATATAAATAGGAGGTGGAGGGGATGGCAGTGAGACCCTCTGGAACCCTAGTGCATTTCTTTCCTGTTTCTCTAGGCTAGCCTATACTTCATGGCGATCTTGAGCGGGTGGATGATGGGAGGATGCTAGCCTTGTACAGATTGTGACCTCTGTGTGTTTAATTCAAGTGCCAGTTTGAATTCTCTCGTTTGTTCTTCCCGAGCTCTTTTGGTTCATTTTCTTGTTTCTCTCGATTCGTCGTTTCTAGACCGTTTGGTTTCGGATTTGTTTGAGAAGATCATGGGTGAGTGCCTTGTGCCTCTTTGTTGATGATCTTGCCCCCTCAAACGCCGGGAATCGGTCTCGATTTGGGAATTTCGGGACGAACTCATAGGAAGGGGCCTTGTTCGTGTGATCCGCGATTTCTCGATTTGTAGGGCGTTAGAGGCCGAGATTTTTGGGGCATATATTCACCTTAGGGTGCTAATCATCTCCCCAAAGTTTTGTCTCAAGATCTCTAGCCGTTTGGGAGATCCGGTGATGGATTTGGGAGAGGGAACCCGCGATTTACTGTAGCAGTTCGTTCTGTTCGTCCGACGACTTTTACGGATGGTCCGCACGATCCTGTCGGACGGTCCGTCGTCACCGCGGACGGTCCGCATCTGCTTGGCGGATGGTCCGTGCGGCTTGTTGGTTTTGCTGAGCTTTCATTTTGGCTAAGTCTTTTCACGGACGGTCCGCGTGACAACCTCGGACAGTCCGCGACACTGGCGGACGGTCCGCGGTAGGAGCTCGGACTGTCTACTCGAAGGTCCTGGAGCTACTGGAAATTCGATGTGTTTTTACGGACGGTCCGCCGTGCCCTGACGGACAGTCCGCTGAGATCCCGGACGGTCCGCCGTGACCTGATATACAGTCCGCCGCATCCGCGGATAGTCCGCTTGTTCTATGCGGACGGTCCGCTGCGCTCTGACTGACAAGTGTTCATTCCATCGTCTTGAGTTGCTTCCGCTGGTTGTTGTTGATTGAGGCTTGTTCCTAAGGTTGGTAGGTTCTTTGTGACTACGCGACCTTGACAAGTTGGTGAGGATTTCCGGGGTTGTGAATTTTGGGATATAGGCCAGGTTTCGAAAGAAATTTTCATTGGCTCCCATTCACTCCCCCCCTCTCTGGTCGCCATATCGATCCTTCAATTGGTATCAGAGCCAGTTACGGATCTTCGTGATTCTAACCAGTCTTAAGATCCAAGGATGGCGTACGCTGGAAAGGGTTCGGGTCCTCCTCTCTTCGATGGGAAGAATTACCGGATGTGGTCGGTTCGCATGGGAGCTTTCCTCCGAAGCAAGGGACAGTTGATATGGGATATCACTCTTGATACTTCTTATATCATCCCTGCTTCGAGAGAGACACAAATTGCTAAGGACAAGTTTGAGGCGAATGCAAAAGCTGTTGATTTCTTGTTCAAAGCGCTTGACGAGCATGAATTCAATCGTGTGATCGAAGAGCATCTTGCTTGGAAGATTTGGCAAAAGTTGGAGATCGCCCATGGAGGTGATAGTGGGGTTAAGGCTCGACTCTTTTCGACTTACCGGAGGGAATATGAGAACTTCTCTCATTTGTCCGGTGAGTCAATTGATGCCATGTTCCAGAGGTTCACCGTGATAGTGAACAACATGAGAGCCAATATTACCAACCTCCCATATACAGACCATGATATGGCTTTGAAGCTTTTACATTGCTTGGATATGTCTGTATGGGGCACTAAGGTTGAGGCAATTATGGAGTCGACTAGCTATCTGACACTCACAGTCGATGGGTTGTTCTCAAAGCTCAAGTCCTCAGAGGTTGATAGGTTAGCTAGAGCCAAGCTTGAGAACCCGACTGATTCCCATAGTCTGGCGCTTACGAGTGGTTCTAGTTCTAGATCTGGTGCTAACTCTTCACAGCAGTTTGCTTTGTCTTTGCTTGTGTCTTTGCAAGATGAGGAGTTTGAGGTGCTGAGCGAGGAGGATCTCGCGCTGCTCACCAAGAGGTTCAGGCGCATGTACGAGAACCGCAAGAGTACAAGGCGTTTTGGGAGTACGTGCTACAGGTGTGGCAAGATGGGACACTTCATCGCCGAGTGTCCGGAGCCAGCAGAGCCGGACCGCAAGCATAAGCACCGCTCGAGGGATGATCACAAGAATCACAAGTAGAAGCACAAGGACAAGGACAAGAAGAAGCATGGTGACCGCAAGCACAAGCACAAGTACAAGCGCAAGGAACGAGCCATGGTGGCCGGGGCGAGCGACGTTGACACAAGTTCAAGCAATTCTTCATCAAGCTCAAGCAGCGACGATGAAGATCAAGGTCGACGCCGGAGGAACGAGAACTTCAATGGCTTGGTGTGCATGGCGTCCCGAGGCTTCTGTACCATGGCGCACAACTCCGACAACAAGAAGAGTGCAAAAGAAGACTCCGAGTCAGAGTCTGAGGATGAGGTAAATCGAGATCCCAACTTCTTGTTAGAGGAGAATGCTAGGTTGAATGAATTGCTTGATAATCGTGATGATGTGCTGCGTAAGACCAACAAGGAGAAGAGGGAGTTTAGATCGTTGCTTGGTGAGTCTAAGGAGAAAGTTGCTGAACTTGAGTCTTTGCCTGTTGCCTCTAAAGACCAAATTGCTCAACTTGAACTATCACTTGCTAAATCTCAATCTGAAATTGATGCTTTGAAAAGTGTTTCTATTGTCTCTGATAAGCATACTTGCAGTGATTGTGATGTTGTGATGAATGAATTGGTTGAGCTTAAAAATAAGCATATGTCTAAAATTGAAGAATATGAAATGCTTAAGTCAAATCTTGAAGAATTGAAATCTAGATCTGCTTTGCTAGGAGCTTGTACCTCTTGCCCTGTCTTGCATGCAAAACTTGATGATGCTCTTGTTAAAATCAAATTTCTCGAATGTTCTGCTAAATCACCTGCATGTGATGTGTGTGATAAAAATGCTTTGAAGAACAGTGAAATTGAGGATGCAATGAATCATGTGCAAAAAGAAAATGACGAGTTGAGACATTGCTTGAGTTGGATGTCAAGTCGAGAGCCTCAGTTGAAAATGATGATGGCTGAGCTCAGAAGAGGTGATTCTCGTGGGCTTGGGTAGGAGACGGTGGTTAAGAATGAGGGAATGATCTGTGAGGGTGTGCCATTTCCTCCACAAAGAACCCCATCCAAAAACACCTTTGATCCTAAACCCAACCATCTGAGAAACAAACTTGATACTATTCTTGATCCACCAGCTTCTACCACACCAGCCAACAACTTCCAAAAGCGAGTGATTTTTGTGGGAGAGTCGAGTGGTCTCAAACCTAGTGAGAAGCCAGGACCGAAAGAAGATCCAAAGCTTAAACCTAGTGAGAAGCCTAAGCCGAGTGGAGATCCAAAGCCAAAACCAGTCCGCTACCACTGTGGGTTTTGTGGTAAGGATGGTCACCAAGAGGATTTCTGCTTCAGGAAAAAGAGAGAGATGAGGCGTGAGAAGGAAATAGGTAACCGGGACAGGTACCGCTCTTCTCATAGCGTGCCTGAGCCTCGTTCACCTTTGCCTAGGGGTGGTGGTTTTGTTCGTTCGATTCCTAGAGAGGATGCTCGTGGTTTTGCTCCTCGTGGGAGAGTTCCTCAGAGACGTGGTGGTTTTGCCAGGCGTCGTCTTCCTCGTGGCCAGTACGAGTTCAGGAGAGACGACCGTGGTTTTGGTTACCGGCGGGAGCCTGGACCGCGTTTTCCCCCGCGTGGTGCTCCTCCGGTTAGGCGTGAGAGGTTTCCACAGGTTGATAGGTTTGGTAGAGTGGATTTTGCTAACTCTTCTTTTGAGCAGATGGCTCAGCACTGGTTTGACTCCTTCTGTTCTAACCCCAGTGTTGAGTCGTTTGCTCATTCTCGATCTCGTTTCTGATCTTGCAGGTGGGAGGCTTGAGAAGCTTGTGGTTGATTGACTCCGTTTGCTCTCGACACATGACCGGAGATCAAAGGTGGTTCTCAAGCCTCACCCCGGTGATGACAAGGGAGTATATCACTTTTGGGGATAATGGTAAGGGTAGAGTGCTCTCAGCAGGTGATATCACTCTCAGAAGTTTGTGTTGAAGCGTGTTGCTCTGGTCAAGTCACTTGGCTTCAATTTGCTTTCAGTCTCTCAGCTGCTTGATGAGGGTTTTGAGGTTCGCTTTGTTAGTGGTGCTTCTTGGATTCTTGATTCTCGAGGTGACCTTGTTTGCATGATTATTCTCGAGAGTCAAGTTTTCGTTGCTGATTTCTCGAGGGCTTTCGGTGTTGCTCGTTGTCTCGTTGCTGGTTCCTCTTCCGAGCTTTGGAAGTGGCATAGGAGATTGGGTCACTTGAGCTTCGACTTGCTCTCTCATTTGAGCAGTCTTGACCTTATCCGAGGATTGCCCAAGCTTCGGTTTGAGAAGGATTTGGTTTGTGCACCTTGTAGGCATGGCAAGATGGTCGCTACTTCCCATCCACCTTTGACCGATGTGATGACTGAGCGTCCTGGGGAGCTTTTACATATGGACTTGGTTGGTCCAGCTCGCGTTCGCTCAGTCGGTGGGAAGTGATATGTCCTTGTGATTGTGGACGACTATTCTCGCTATACCTGGGTGTATTTCTTGGTGACTAAGGATGAAACGTTTGGTTTTGTTCGAGATTTGATCTTGAGGTTGAAAAATGAGCGAAATGGTGATGCCATACGAGCTATACGCAGTGACAATGGCACGGAGTTTAAGAACACTCAATTTGAAACCTTTTGCCGTGATCTTGGTCTTGAGCATCAGTTTTCTTCGCCTTATGTTGCGTGTCAGAATGGAGTTGTGGAAAGAAAGAATCGGACCATTTGTACCATGGCCAGGACGAATCTCGATGAGCATAGGACTCCTAGGAAGTATTGGGCTGAGGCGGTGAGCACCGCGTGTTATGTGTCTAATCAGATTTTCCTTCGTGCGTTCGAGAAGAAGACTTGCTACGAGCTTTTTCATGGGAGAACCCCCAAGGTGAGTCACTTTCAAGTTTTCGGTTGCAAGTGCTTCATTCTCAAGAAGGGTAATCTAGATAAGTTTGAGTCTCGGTCTCATGATGGTATCTTCTTTGGTTATGCTAATCATTCTAGAGCATATCGTGTGCTCAATCTTGCAACTAACCAAATCATGGAGACTTGCGAAGTAACATTCGACGAGACGATTCTGTGTAGCTCAGTTGTCTTTGAGTGTGCAGGTGATGAAGAGATGGGACAATCAATCTTTGAAGACAAGGATGCGGATGATGAAGATGATGATGGAGATGACGCTCCTCCGATGGCACCTGTACCTACTACCTCCACTACGATGACTACGGTTGATGATGGTCCATCCACCACGTTGACAACAACCCAAGTACATGAAGGTCAAGTGGAGGGTCGAGTGGAAGCAGCAGCTGAGGGGGAGGCGATTTCAACACGTGAGGCACCAAGACACATTCAAGCTCGCCATCCACCCTCAGGAATGATTGGAGACATCGATGAGCGTACTACACGGTCAAGGTCAAGAAACACTTCTCAGTTTGCTCATTCTGCTTTCGTCGCGTCTTTTGAGCCCAAAGATATTAGACACGCTTTATCTGATGTGAATTGGGTCAATGCCATGTGTTGACGTAAAATCCGCACCTCACGCCAAGCACACAGCAAGCCGAATTAGCTGGCTTCACACGTGGCCCGGGCTTTTGAATCCGGAAGCGTGCCAGTCAGTTTGCCTGAAAACTAACAAAGGGACAAAACGTTTAGATCAAAACCTGGAACGTGCCGGGTGAGACCAGACAGTTCCATATTTGCGGCTATGGAGCCAGTTTCGAACGACAAATAGCTACAGAGAAGCTATCTGTCGGCAGTTAAAGCCTCATTCGGCAATCGGCAAGGCACGCAAGGAGCGCACTGCCGAATGCGTGACGTAAGCATGACGAAAGATCGGCTTTCAACCGAATGAACACTGTAACACATACTCATAGCCGATTAACGAGAGACAGAGCATGATAGGTAAATAAAAGGGTGAAACATGATCATAAATTCGCAGTAAACAAGGAATGCATAGGCCGAAAGCAGCACCCGTCAAGCATGATAACAAAACAAGTTAATCCACCGCATGATACGACTTGTTTGAGACCACGCCACTAATCAGATTAGATTAATCCACCGCATGATACAATCTAACCGTGAAAAGCTAAAAGCATTCAATGTTTAATTACGAACCCACAACACAGTCATGAATTTACATTGAAACAAGAATGCATAGGCCGAAAGCAGCACCCGTCAAGCATGGCAACAAACAAGTTAATCCACCGCATGATACAACTCGTTTGAGGCCACACCACCAATCAGATTAGATCAATCCACCGCATGATACAATCTAATCATGAAAGGCTAAAAGCATTCATTGTCCAATGCAAACCCATGAACACACGTTCACTCGTGAGAGCACTACCGAATGCGGCTATTTAGCCGAATCGGGGTCCATGGCGAAGGAACAAGCCTAATCGGTAAAGATAAATCTATCAGATCGAATCGAATTCTAATCCACCGGATGATTAGCTCTAAGACGACCCAAAAACCTGCATCTACCGCATGATACCCGGTTCTGTCAAGATCTACACGATACCGACAAGCTCGAACCCGCGACACGTAGCAACCTAGATCGGTTTCGGATTCGGCTATGAGGGGATAAGTCGTCACATCGTGAAGCAAAGCCTATTCTAGCCGATCTAGATTGGGCAAAGGTGTGTTGCATGAGTTAAATACATAGTAAAAACGAAGCAACACGGGGTAACTTAATGAATCTGTTAGATCTTGCCGAAATCTAACAGAGCCGATAACTTGGTCCATACTAGATCTTAGCCCACCGCATGGCTCATGACCTAGCAGAGGAACCTTCTTGAGACCACAACTTAAATCCACCGGATGATACTAAGCATGGTAACAAGACTACTTGCATCAAAGCTTAAATCCACCGCATGATACTAAGCATGATACAAGGTTGCCGGTACTTACGGAGGTCGACGGATCGATGACTCCTCTCGAAGAACTCGACGACTCGACTAAAGGACTCGATGTTGGCACGGGGCCGGTTTGTTGTATGATTGATTCGATGATGATCTCTATACAGCTGCCATGGGTTCATATTTATACCCAGGTCTTGATACAACTCCTAGCCGGACACGACTACAATACTTATTTCTAAAAATAAATGACGAATCTTCGCGTCCATATTGCGTTCCTTGTTCGAACCGGCCTTTTCCTTATATTGATCCACGTCATCATGTCTTCCCGAACGCTACCACTCTTCGCCTGCGGAACAATGCCTCTGCCGAATGATGACGCATTCCCGACCGCAGAGTATCTCTGCCGAACGCTTCAGAGAAAACCCCTTAGCCGAATGGCGACGCGTTCCCGACCGCAGAGCATCTTTGCCGAATGCTTCAGAGAAAGCCCTTTAGCCGAATGGCATCCTTCCACCAAATCCGGCCCACATGTCAGCCTCTTCCTGGTGCTAATTTTTGGTGTCAACACATGCCCCTTCAATTTCGGGATAAAGGATACTTTTATCTCGGAATTGACCAGGAATCCCCAACATTTCCAGGCTGAGCCCGCTCGACATCCGTTTTATCTTCTGAATCTTCAGAGCTCTCATCCGGATCCGAACCCTAAGTCATCGACTTCCAGGATTCAATCTTCAAATGGCGAATCAAGATTTTGCCCTCCAGGTAGGCTTTAATCCCCTCAAGCATATTCGGCATTCTTCTTTCGATTTGCATCTTAAATTTCTTCTCATCTCCTTCCATTCTTGATAGGCCCTGGCTGCCGAAATCCTTATCCCTGTTGAGGAAAAAGCTCCATCCTATTTCCTCGGCCCTGTAGGGGATTCAGACCCTTCCGAAATCATTGCGGCCGAATCTCAGAGGATTCCTTTCAAGATTTCGCTGACAAAACCTCATGAGTGGCAAGACGCCTTCAAAAACTGGCCCTTGCCCCCAATTGCCGGCTGGAGAAATTGGTATAAAAGGATGTCTGATGATAAAAGCCCCCAAACACAAAACTGGGATCATCTGTGTATTTCTCATTGCCTGGAGCTGTCATTAGCCGAAACACCAAAGAATGAGAACCTCCTGATTGCAGCTTGCCACTTTTGGTCCAATGGTACAAACACCTTTCTTTTTGGTCATGGCCCAATGTCTCCTACTTTGGCCGATGTCTACATGATGACCGGCCTGAATGTTACAGGAACTGTACACCCATATGATCACAAAGGTTCCTCCAAGCAGACAGGAGTAAAAACAGGGGTTGGATATAAGAGATACATTCAGAATCATATGTCTGATGGCCCTCTGACCGATGTCGAATACAGGGCCTTCCTGAATATGTGGCTATGCAGATCAGTCTTTTGTGGCAAAGCCAATGAGCCAACCTTGAATCACATCGTGATGGCTGAAGAGCTGGCTGCTGGAAAAGTCATCCCACTTGGGAAATACCTCCTGGGAAGCGTCTATCATATGCTCAATCAAACCACCCACCTGATGCATACTAGTAAGAAAATCCCCTGTGTAAATGGTCCCTGGTGGTTTGTCCAAATGTGGCTGCAGTTATACATGCATCAAATCGTTGCTATTGACCTCAACAGCCGAGACTTCCCTTCAATCAATTACAAAGAAGGAGAAGCCCGGAGAACCAAAGGTTGTCAAACCTATGGAGAAGCTGCTTCCACTGTATCTATCAACAAGAACATTGGTGAACTGTTTGAGCTCTTCTTCAGAGGCTTTGCTCATCCTCTTTGGTTCCCATATTTGGATAATGACAATCTTACTCTCCCTTGCGAATTCAGCTTTGAGACTGGATGCACTGATGTACGATCTGTAGCAAT
The DNA here is from genome assembly GCA_033239725.1 of Echinochloa phyllopogon. Lineage (NCBI taxonomy): Eukaryota > Viridiplantae > Streptophyta > Magnoliopsida > Poales > Poaceae > Echinochloa > Echinochloa phyllopogon. The sequence continues at coordinate 10,209,570 of BTCW01000015.1, read as the reverse complement.
TTTCAATGCCTTCATCCAGCCCTGCATCCTGCCAGCCGAATTCTGTGGAGGGAGGCTGGTTCAAAGCACTTATGAATATTATCAGCCAAACATGATGGCTAGACAGTTGGGATGTGGCCAAGTGCCCCCTAGGCTATTCTTCCATGAATTCCTCAGGCCTAGGGAGATTGTCAAGGATTCCACAGAGACAAGAAGGATTTTTACTTATAAATGCTGTGGAACTATTTATGCACCTGATCCTTTTGTGCCAATAATATCTGCCCATCCTTCCTTCACTCTCTGGTGGCAAGAATTCCATGATCATATCTTCAACATGCCAATCCACCCCTTCTGCCTTGAGTTAATGCCTGATTATCAGCCAACTGCAGAGGTAATATGCTTATTCCTCCATCTGTCTTAATAACATTAACCCCAATCGATTCTGACTCTATTATTTTGCAGGACATAACACCTGCCCCTCTTGCCAGGGTAATTTTATACAAAACTGCAGGCCCAATCTCTGCTTTGGGGCACCAATCTCCTACCTTGGCTCAGCTGATGGCTAGACAAGCTTCTTCAGATCCAATACTTACTAGACCATCATCTGTCAAGAGGAAAACCCTTTCTTTAACTGCCCCCTCAGTTGTAAAGAAGAAAAGGACAAGCAACAAAATAATTGCACAGGTCATATTTCTCCCTCCTCGAGTAAAAAATGCTAATTTCATTCTGCTTATTTTCTACTCCTTTATGATTTCAGGCCAAATCACAGCAATTGGCCATTAGCACAGAACCTACCGATGCTTCAGCGATTAGTAAAATTTCTCACCATCTCGTCCTTTAAAATTCTTTTCATCGGCACTAACTTTCTTTCAGTCACAGAGCAAGCTTCAATGGATCCAATTTCGGAGAGCTCCCCTTTTCATCAAGAACCAGCTTCAGCTTTACCTGATGTACCTCAGCCAGAAGCCTCATCTCCACCAAAGAACCTTCCAAGCTCTCCTCAGCATGACATACAAGAACCTTTGCCTGAGCTTGAGCCGCCCTCTCTCTCCATCCAAGAGATCAGGAATGAGGTAGAGATAATTACCCAATCTCCCAAGTTCTTTATTCAATGGATAATCATTAATTCGGCAATATCTTTTTCCAGGAGAAAATAACTTCATCACCCAGCTACTCATTTCCCTTGGATGATCTTGTTGCCGAACAAGCAGAGGAAATTTCTTCTAGTCAGACTTTATCAGAAGAAACCCAGGCAAAACTAAAGGAAATCTTCTCCTTTCTGCACAAAGACATCCAGGATCAAGTCAAGGATGCTGATCTTCTGAGAGATATGCTTGAGCCCATTGAACAAAACCTTCCTGTTGATATTCAAGCTTCTTTGGAACCAATCTCTCAATTGGATCAAAAATTTGCTGCAGTCAGACAGGTTCTGAAAAGTCAATCTTTACAACCAGCTTTAGAACAAAGAAGAGCCATAGCTAAGCAATCCTTGAAAGATCTGTATATTCAAGCTCAGAGCAATAAAGAATTGTCAGCTAGACTGCAGCCAGCACTTGATCTGAAGAAAATCAGAAAAGCTGAACTAGAAGCCGAATTGAGGACTCTGTCAACCGAAATCGAAGCTGACGAGAAGAAGTTAGCCGAACTCCCTGATCTGACAGAGAGGATACGAAAGGAAGCATCGGCAATTCTAACTGAAGATAAACAGCTCAAAACGAAGCTCTCTGCTCTGATAAAAACCCAAGAAGCAGGCAAAAATCTTTTGGAGACCATTAATAGAATGATATCTGATGCTAAAGATGTAATCTCCAAGTACTTGGGTGTGTAATTGTATTGAATATTTAATTAGCCGAATGTCTTACCAACTTTGTAGTTTCACCAATCTTTGCTTTCTCTCCATTGTGGATAACTCATTCGGCAAAGCTGGTTTTAATAGCGTCAGACCCGAAAACGCTTCAACTACGACATAGCCGAATCTCATCCAGTCAAAGCCGAATACGACTCGATAAGAATCCCAAACGACATAAGAACCGATCGGCTGGAAAATCCTTTCCACCTTCCGAACTCTTCGGAATACGCGCCACGATCTTTGGCCATGATTTCCTCTGCGGGTTCTATAAATAAACACCCAGGCAGCCCACAGTTTTTCACCAAGTTCTTCGTCTTCCAAGTTCTCGCCGGCTCAAGTCATTCTTTTCCCCATTCACAGTAACTCCGAGGAACTTCCAATGGCCGACAACAACAGGAGGCGCCCGGCCGCCGATGAGGCCGAAGGAAGCCGCGCCGGCGCTCGCCGCAGGTGATTGGCTGCTTACTTCTCTCCATTCTTTTCGAGATTTGCCCTCTCCTTGACAAATCCCTTTGTTTCTTCAGGGTAATCCAATGGATTGCCGCCGCTGGTGCGCCAGTTGCGGCTCCAGCCGCTGCTCCTGCGGCGTCCAACTCCTCGAGTTCGTCCAATCGGACTCGTTCATCGGACGACTCCCGCTACTCAGACGGCGATGCTCGCCGATTCAAGGCGGAGCGCGACGATTCTCGTCGCGAACTGGAGATCATCTCCAAGCAAGCCGGGATTGCTGACCTTGAATGGCAGCACGAGCGCAAGCAGCTGCTTGAAGTCATTGATGGTGAGTCCTGCAATCTGCTCAATCTCAATTCTCGTCCTCCAAATGATATTAATCTGTTATCCCCTTGTAACTTTGCAGCGCGTGATGCTGAACTTGATCGACTGAAGGCGCTGGTGGAGGAGCTGGCGGACAAGGTGAACGCCCAAGGGGATACACCCGAGGCACGCCTTGGTGCGGTGGCAGGTCGTGTCGACGAAGTGGCTTCCCATGGCGTTCGCCTGGGCGTCGCTACGGGTCTCGTCGCTATGTCGACGCACACCGGCACTGACTATTCCAGGATGCTGGTTGGTTTCGCCAACAGCAACCCAGAAGACATCGATGACATTGACGCCTCCATTGATCGTCTTGATGGCCATGGTGCTGCCATTGCCGATTCCATTCATCCCCAGTCTGTTTTGAACAGGCTCTTTCAGTAGTTTGTACTAGGGATTTATGGAATTTCGGCAATAAAACTTATCTTTTGCATGAACCCTTGATGTAACATATTTTGTGCTAAGGGCAATACATTCAGTACTGGCCATTTTTCTTTTTCTCCAATGTCTCTGTCAATTTCCTTCTAAAGACGATTTCTTCCCAAATATCGGCTGTTCGGCAATTTAATATATCAATCACCGATCGATTTCAATACTGGGATAATACCTCTTCAAATATCTTCCATTTATAGCAGAAGCAAATTCTTCTCCCAATAATGTCTTCAAAATATATGCATTTCCAGGCACGTATCTAACTACTCTGAAAGGACCTTCCCAATTTGGAGACCATTTGCCGAATGCTGCATATTTGGTTCCAATCGGCAATATCGCTTTCCAAACTAGATCACCCTCTGTAAATTGCTTAACCTTCACCTTCTTGTTGTAATACTTAGCAACTCGCATTTTGTTCTTCTCAATATTCTCCAAGGCCCTGAGACGAATCATATGCAAATCTTCTAATTCGTCCATCATTAAATCATTATAATCTTTAGAACTTAAATCTTTTTGCAACTTTATTCTCCTTGAGTCTAATTGTATTTCCCATGGCAAGATAGCATGATGCCCATACACTAACTCATAAGGAGACGTCTGTGTAGCCCCATGTGGAGCCATTCGGTAAGCCCACAAAGCCTCATTGAGTACCGAATGCCACTTTCTTGGCTTCTGATCAATCTTCTTCTGTATAATCTTAATCATAATCTTGTTAGAAGCTTCTGCCTGACCATTAGCTTGGGCATAATAAGGAGAAGAATTTAACAATTTGATGCCCATACTTTCAGCAAAATCTCTGAACTCTGAAGATGTAAATTGAGCCCCTTGATCTGTGATGATTGTTTGAGGAATCCCAAATCTGTAAATGATATGTTCTTTAACAAATTCAACCATATTCTCCGACGTCACCTTCTTTAATGGAATTGCCTCAACCCACTTGGTAAAATAATCGGTTGCCAAAAGCACAAACTTATGCCCCTTGCTAGATGGAGGATTTATTTGGCCAATCAAATCTATTCCCCATCCTCTGAACGGCCATGGCTTGATAATGGGATTCAAAGCCGATGCTGGAACTCTCTGAATGTTTCCAAATCTCTGACAGTCTTGACATCCCTTATAATATTCAAAGCAATCTTCCAACATTGTCGGCCAGTAATATCCAGTTCTTCTAATAACCCACTTCATTCGGTAGGCCGATTGATGTGCTCCACATAACCCATCATGTACTTCACTCATCAGCCTTTTTGCTTCTTCATGATTTAAGCAATGTAACAGCACCCCATCCAAGGATTTATAATACAAATTATCATCAAGAAGAACAAACTTTAAAGCTTTATACCTGAGCTTTCTAGAAACCTTTCGGGATGGATTCTCCAGATAATCGGCAATCTCTTTTCTCCAATCATCTTCTGCCAGATTACTCCCGAAAGCATGTACATCGTTAGCAAAAACTTCTCGAAGCTCTTTATAACCCGAAGCACCTTGAGCTAATCTGTTTGCCTCTTCATTGTCTCTCCTAGGAATATGCTGCAGAATTACTGACTGAAATTCCTTTAAGATCTGCTTGCATTCTTCATAGTAATTCCTTAAGACATCGTTTCTGCACTCATACTCGCCATTTAGTTGCCTTATGACTAATTCTGAATCTCCAAAAATTTCAACTGCAATGGCCTTTGCTTCTCTCAAGTACTGAAGTCCTCTGAGCAACGCTTCATACTCAGCTTGATTATTAGTGACAGTAGGTTGAATAGGAATAGCAAATTCAAATACCTCTCCTCTTGGTGAAATTAACAAAATACCTACTCCACAACCTCTGTCACATGAAGAGCCATCGAAGAATAATACCCAAGGAGTAATTTCAAGCGAATTAACTGATAAATCGCGATGCTCAGTAATGAAATCAGCAATAATCTGTCCTTTAACAGCCTTTGCCGATTCAAACCTTAACTCAAATTCAGACAAAGCTAAAATCCATTTGCCAATCCTTCCGTTCAAAATTGGCATAGACAACATGTGTTTTATCACATCAAACTTTGAATACACAATGCATTCGGCATGTAATAAGTAGTGCCGAAATTTTGTACAGGAGTAGTAAACACATAAACAGAGCTTCTCAGTAGCCGAATACCTCGTTTCGGGATCAAGCAACTTTCGGCTAAGGTATGCAACTACCCTTTCCTTTCCCTCGAATTCTTGTATGAGGGCCGATCCAATAGTTTGGGCATCGGCCGCCACGTACAACTTGAAAGGCTTGTTCAATTGTGGAGGCACCAATACTGGTGGCTTCTTCATGTACCCCTTTATTTCATCAAAAGCCTTCTGTTGTTCGTCACCCCATACAAACTTTTGATCCTTTTTTATTTTCAACAGTGAGGAAAAGGGCAACACCTTTTGTGACAAGTTTGATATGAATCTTCTCACAAAATTTATCTTGCCAAGCAGCGATTGTAACTCTTTAAGATTAGTTGGAGGAACAATTTCATCAATTGCCTTCATGCTTTTCTTACCAACTCCTATCCCTCCATCATGTATCAAAAATCCCAGAAACTCTCCAGCCGAAACTCCAAAAGCACACTTGTTCGGGTTCATCTTAAGCCCATGTTTCCTGGTGCATTCTAGAGTTTTCCTTATGTCGGCCAAATGGGACTCATGATCCAACGACTTGATCACTACATCATCAATATATATTTCCACAATCTTGCCGATCAACTCATGAAAAATATAATTCATAGCCCTTTGATAAGTTGCACCAGCATTTTTCAATCCAAAGGTCATGACAACCCACTCAAACAACCCTATGTGTCTAGGACACCTGAAAGCTGTTTTTACTATATCTTCCAATGCCACAAAAATCTGATTGTATCCTGCATTACCATCCATGAAACTGAGCACTTTGTATCCAGCAGCAGCATCAACCAACGAATCAGCAATAGGCATTGGATATCCATCCATGGGTGTAGCCTTGTTTAGATCTCTAAAATCTATGCAAACCCTCATTTTTCCATTTTTCTTATAGACAGGAACGATATTAGAGATCCAATCCGCGTATTTACATGGCCGAATGAAATTTGCATCTAGTAATCTTTCAATCTCCTTTTTCACATCGGCCAACACTTCTTCCTTGTAGATTTTTCGGGGTGGTTGCTTGTAAGGCCTGTAACCAGGTTTAATTGGCAACCGATGCTCAACAATAGAACGGTCTAGACCGGGCATCTCCGAATAATCCCAAGCAAAGCAGTCCTTGTATTCTTTTAACAATGTCACCAACTTTTCTTTGAAAACCGAATCCAAGTTAGCACTGATAAATGTCGGCCTTGGCTTGTCACCATCTCCAATGTCCATTTCTTCCAATTTATCGGCCGACACAAATCCACGTCCTAATTTTCCATCAGTTCCATCAATTGGATTTTCCATCAAAAATTACTATGAGAGCCGACTGCTTCGATCGGCTGCTGATCACTGCTGACTGGTGCCACAGGACCTTCTCCCCAGTCTTTGCCTGAGAAACAATCTATGCCTTGATATTCCCAGAAAACTGGTTCCATATTTGCCACGCTTATTGAATCATCTGCTTGGACAATCTCCACCTCATCATCTATCCACTGAATAAGCTGTTGATGCATAGTAGATGGAATACAACAATTCGCATGAATCCAATCTCTTCCAAGCAGCAAGCTATATGCCCCTTTGCCCTCAATGACAAAGAAAGTCGTAAGCAGAATCTTGGACCCAATCATCAGATCAACGTGCACGCATCCCTTGGTGTCCGAAGGATTTCCAGCAAAATCATTTAGAATTATGCTCGTTGGTGTCAAATCTCTAGGGCCCATACCAAGCTTCCTGAATGTGGTATATGGCATTACATTGACAGCAGCTCCTCCATCGACAAACATCTTGGTCAATGGTTTGCCATTAACATATCCCTTCAAGTACAGTGGCTTCATGTGCCGATTCTGGGCTGGCTTCTCAAAAACAGCTTGTTTGTTCAACATCAATTGTGCCATTAACCCAAATCGTTCGGCATCATCTATATCGGGCAATATCTCTTCCTGTACAATTTGGTTAGCTGGAGCCATGAATTCATTCGGCAGAAAACATACCATACATGTAGGAGCCGAATGACCATGTTCATCAGGCCTGTCTTTTGGGAGCCATATTGATTTCACCTTGACCTTTGCTTGCTTCAATTCCCGATTCCTCAGGCGCTGTACTCTTCTCTTCTGGCTCTTCCTCAAACCAGGTGGGCACCATTGTCCTTCTTGCCAAACATAAGCATGATCTTCTTCTTCTTCACGATCAACCCACTTGTAATCAGCATGTCTCTTTCTTGGTTGATCATCAAAACGCCGATCATCACTAGGATGCACCCTGCCAATTCTTTCATGGACAGATCGACGATTGACAGTTCCCTGCCTATATTCATCATACCTATTATTGCATTCAGGACAACTATTCCATGTGGGAAGCTTCAAACCTTCGTTCCAACAGTGTCTGAAGAATGCACACCCCCAATGCGCACGTTCCTGCTCTCGAACATACTTTTCTTGTTCTTCCTCAAACCTTTCTTCTTCGCGCCTTCTTTTCTCCTCCTCGTATTCATGCCTTTGAAAACGCTCCTTTTCTTGCTGACGCTGCCATTTGTTGAGGAGAATACGTGTAGTAACTCTAGGTTTAAAGGATTCTCCCACTTCAAATCGGCTATTCGGGAACCGAAGATTTTTCTGGCGAGTCTGCTCAATTGTGATCTGCCGAGTGGGATCAACTGAACCATCCTGTCTTGCCTTCTTTGAGGTTAAAACTTTCAATCTTCCCTTTTCTCCAGATGGAACAGCATTCACCATATTAACCGAGAACCCGATCATATTCTGAGGGAAAGGGTTACTGTCCAGTTTCATCTTGTTGTCGAATTTCAGATGTCCTTCCTGGATAGCTTTCTGAATCTTCATCCTAAAGACTCTGCATTCATTAATGGAATGAGAATTTCTATCATGAAACCCACAGTACCTCTTATCTTTCACTCCATCGGGCCGAAGCATAGAATGCCCCTCTGGCAATTTGATTCGGCCTTCTTTTACCAGGAACTCAAACAATTTGTCCGCCTTAGTCACATCAAAATCATATGTTCCCTTCATCTGTTTGATCCATCTTTGAGCCATTGTAACTGGTTCTTTACTCCACACTATCTCTGCTGCGGCTATCTCCTCGCTATCTTCATACTCATCTTCTTGATCTGCTCTTTCAAGGAATTGGTTATAGATGTCAGCTACATCATTATTTTCAGTAAATCTGGCATCTTTCTTGAAACCATATGCCTGATTACTCATCAAGGCCAATCTGTGCGACAACTGGCCCAGATCATCAAACTCCATCCCGAATAGCTTCTCCCGAATGGCAGGCAGCATGCCAGCTACAGCCATACCAGCCAGCTGATCATCAGGTATGTTCAGAGAAAAGCACATGCTCTTTGTTTCCCTAAATCTCCTGAGGAACTCCGTAGGTGTTTCATTATTCCTCTGCCTCAAGCTGGTCAGATCAACCAACTTTTTCTCGGTACTGCCAATGTAGTAATGAGCATGGAATTTCTGCTCCAGGTCTTTCCAAGTACAAATCGACTGAGCAGGCAAAGAAGCAAACCATGTAAAAGCTGGACCTGTTAATGACAAAGGAAAGTATCTGATTCTAAAGGCCTCATCTGCCGAAGCTTCTCCAAGCTGCATCAAATATCGAGCTATATGTTCCACAGTACTTGTATCATCTTGTCCTGAGAATTTAGTAAACTCTGTAGGCACCTTGACTCTATTCGGCAATGATACCCTTTGGTACCATTCTGGGAAAGGAGATGAATACATGTACCCCTGATTTTTAGGCTTCAGACCGAATTGATTTTGCAATACATCGGTCATTTTTTGTACCATGAGGTCAATACTGGTATCTTGATTCCCTGGTCTTCCAGTAAGCATGCCTGCAGTACCAACATACCCAGGATTCGGGAGGGCGTCGATAGCATTGTAATCCATAAACTCTGAATATCCGTTTCCATACATGTCCCTTTGCAGCCTATTGTTCAAGGGAGATATCTTGTAAGCAGAAGCAGGCGGATTCCCTGTGGTGCCGAATGCCATATCACCGTATGTGCGAGTTTTCGGCAATGCAGGCTGAGGATCTTGCCGAATCGGTTGTCCATTTGTATCTTTAGTACCAGAACCTCCAGTTTCATCAGCATTTCCTTTACCATGTGGTTTCTGAACTGGTGCTTGAACATTGAAGTATGTCGGACCACCCAATTGCCCATGTATCTGCTCGAAGGGTTTATCCACATGCTGACCAAAAATGCTTACCATTATATGCCGAAAACTGTTCAAGAACGCAGCATTGTGATTGGTCATTGCTTCCCCCAAAGCTTTGTATAACAAGCCCGAGAATCTCTCCCTCTCTTCTTCTTCAGTAAAATCAGACTGCCCAGAAAGGAGAACTCTTGGCAAGTCGGACTTGAGAAACGGTGCACCACTCCTGTTCTTGGCGAAAGACAGTAAACATTTATTAATGAATTGATCAGCAGCAGCCTTTACCATCTGTTGATGCTCTTCAGACAATTCTTCCAAAGTAACGTCCATGATGTCGCTCAACTCAGGCATCTTGAAAACTTGTGTGCGTCCCACCAGGCGTGCCAAAAAGTGTGTTGACGTAAAATCCGCACCTCACGCCAAGCACACAGCAAGCCGAATTAGCTGGCTTCACACGTGGCCCGGGCTTTTGAATCCGGAAGCGTGCCAGTCAGTTTGCCTGAAAACTAACAAAGGGACAAAACGTTTAGATCAAAACCTGGAATGTGCCGGGTGAGACCAGACAGTTCCATATTTGCGGCTATGGAGCCAGTTTCGAACGACAAATAGCTACAGAGAAGCTATCTGTCGGCAGTTAAAGCCTCATTCGGCAATCGGCAAGGCACGCAAGGAGCGCACTGCCGAATGCGTGACGTAAGCATGACGAAAGATCGGCTTTCAACCGAATGAACACTGTAACACATACTCATAGCCGATTAACGAGAGACAGAGCATGATAGGTAAATAAAAGGGTGAAACATGATCATAAATTCGCAGTAAACAAGGAATGCATAGGCCGAAAGCAGCACCCGTCAAGCATGATAACAAAACAAGTTAATCCACCGCATGATACGACTTGTTTGAGACCACGCCACTAATCAGATTAGATTAATCCACCGCATGATACAATCTAACCGTGAAAAGCTAAAAGCATTCAATGTTTAATTACGAACCCACAACACAGTCATGAATTTACATTGAAACAAGAATGCATAGGCCGAAAGCAGCACCCGTCAAGCATGGCAACAAACAAGTTAATCCACCGCATGATACAACTCGTTTGAGGCCACACCACCAATCAGATTAGATCAATCCACCGCATGATACAATCTAATCATGAAAGGCTAAAAGCATTCATTGTCCAATGCAAACCCACGAACACACGTTCACTCGTGAGAGCACTACCGAATGCGGCTATTTAGCCGAATCGGGGTCCATGGCGAAGGAACAAGCCTAATCGGTAAAGATAAATCTATCAGATCGAATCGAATTCTAATCCACCGGATGATTAGCTCTAAGACGACCCAAAAACCTGCATCTACCGCATGATACCCGGTTCTGTCAAGATCTACACGATACCGACAAGCTCGAACCCGCGACACGTAGCAACCTAGATCGGTTTCGGATTCGGCTATGAGGGGATAAGTCGTCACATCGTGAAGCAAAGCCTATTCTAGCCGATCTAGATTGGGCAAAGGTGTGTTGCATGAGTTAAATACATAGTAAAAACGAAGCAACACGGGGTAACTTAATGAATCTGTTAGATCTTGCCGAAATCTAACAGAGCCGATAACTTGGTCCATACTAGATCTTAGCCCACCGCATGGCTCATGACCTAGCAGAGGAACCTTCTTGAGACCACAACTTAAATCCACCGGATGATACTAAGCATGGTAACAAGACTACTTGCATCAAAGCTTAAATCCACCGCATGATACTAAGCATGATACAAGGTTGCCGGTACTTACGGAGGTCGACGGATCGATGACTCCTCTCGAAGAACTCGACGACTCGACTAAAGGACTCGATGTTGGCACGGGGCCGGTTTGTTGTATGATTGATTCGATGATGATCTCTATACAGCTGCCATGGGTTCATATTTATACCCAGGTCTTGATACAACTCCTAGCCGGACACGACTACAATACTTATTTCTAAAAATAAATGACGAATCTTCGCGTCCATATTGCGTTCCTTGTTCGAACCGGCCTTTTCCTTATATTGATCCACGTCATCATGTCTTCCCGAACGCTACCACTCTTCGCCTGCGGAACAATGCCTCTGCCGAATGATGACGCATTCCCGACCGCAGAGTATCTCTGCCGAACGCTTCAGAGAAAACCCCTTAGCCGAATGGCGACGCGTTCCCGACCGCAGAGCATCTTTGCCGAATGCTTCAGAGAAAGCCCTTTAGCCGAATGGCATCCTTCCACCAAATCCGGCCCACATGTCAGCCTCTTCCTGGTGCTAATTTTTGGTGTCAACACCATGCACGAAGAGCTTGAGAACTTTGAGAGGAATGAGGTATGGGAACTTGTCGAGCCTCCACCAAATTGCCACCATATTGGAACAAAGTGGGTTTGGAAGAACAAACAGGGTGAGAGTGGTGAGGTTGTGAGAAACAAAGCGAGGTTGGTTGCCCAAGGCTTTTCACAAAAAGAGGGAATTGATTATGAGGAGACATTTGCTCCTGTTGCCCGTTTGGAGGCAATTCGAATCCTTCTAGCATTTGCTGTTGCTAAAGGGTTCAAGTTGCACCAAATGGATGTGAAGAGTGCCTTCTTGAATGGGGTGATAGAGGAAGAAGTGTGTGTGAGACAACCACCTAGGTTCGAGAGTGAGAAATATCCCCACCGAGTGTACAAACTCCACCGAGCACTATATGGCCTCAAGCAAGCACCTAAAGCGTGGTATGGTAGGCTGAGAGGGTTCTTGCTGAGTAAGGGGTTTGTGATGGGCACCATTGATAAGACCTTGTTCCTGCTTCGTGTTGGCAAAGACATCTTGATCGTTCAGATTTACGTGGATGATATTATCTTTGGTGACTCTTCTAATGCTCTTGTTGCAAAGTTTTCTGAAGATATGAGCAGGGAGTTCGAGATGTCAATGATGGGAGAGTTGCAGTTCTTTCTCGGACTGCAAATCAAGCAAGTCAAGGACGGGACATTTGTGCATCAAGCGAAGTACACCAAGGACATGCTGAAGAAGTTTGACATGAGCGACGCCAAGCCGATGTCAACACCGATGAGTACAACTACGGCTTTGGATGCTGATGAAGACGGAGAACCTGTGGACCAGAAGGAGTACCGGAGCATGATCGGCTCCCTCCTCTACTTGATAGCAACGAGGCCGGACATACAATTCAATGTGTGTCTGTGCGCTCGTTTTCAGGCTTCACCGAGAACTTCACATCGGCAGGCCGTCAAGAGGATATTTAGGTACTTGAAATACACTCCTGATTTGGGTCTTTGGTACTCTGCCTCCTCAACACTCACACTTCAAGGATATTCCGATGCTGATTTTGCTGGGTGTCGTTTGGATCGCAAGTCTACCTCGGGTCAGTGTCAGTTTCTTGGTTCTTCTTTGGTCTCTTGGTCTTCTCGCAAGCAGTCTAGCGTTGCACAATCCACCACAGAAGCCGAGTATGTAGCTGCTGCTAGCTGTTGTTCCCAGCTCCTATGGATCATGTACACCTTGAGTGATTTTGGCTTGAGCTTCTCCCATGTTCCACTTCTATGTGATAGCACGAGTGCCATTAGTGTTGCCAAAAACCCCGTGCTACATTCCAAAACCAAGCACATAGAAGTGAGATACCATTTCTTGAGAGACCATGTTGACAAAGGACACATTGAACTATCCTATGTCCCAACCCAAAACCAACTAGCCGATTTGTTCACAAAACCACTTGACCAAGCCACCTTTGCCCTCTTGCGAGGAGAGCTTGGTGTGTGTTGTCCGTTTTAAGTTGGTTTTGGAGCTCTCTTTGTAGCATATGTAAATCCTGTATCATACTTTGCATCTTGCATCTTGTATACTAGATGAGCTTCTTCTATATATTCTTAGCTTCTCCATATGTTCGTGTGATGTAGTACTTGAGATGATACTCTTATGGGATTTGTGCAGTTTAGTCTCATGAGGATATTATGCTATACTTGACATGAGTTCACTGCTTTGCAATATGCAATTTGAAAATGAAAACTCTTGATCACCCATGAGCAATTACTATGCTTTGGATAGCTCTTGCTTGAATACTAGTTCTCATGCTCTGTTTATGGTTGGGTGTCATATTCTTTTCAATTGGATCCATGATCTAGGTATCATTGCAGATGTTTAGCCTATGTCAGATCCTAGGAGGAACTTGGTTCCTTTGTGTCGCAAAGACACATCATGCTAGCTTGGTTGATTGGTTATATAAAATTGAGAAAAATATATTGTTCTCCAAGTTTGAAATGCTTTTACTGCTAAGAACTTAATATGCTTAGTTGACACATGATGTCTACCAAAGAAGTAGGCACTTGATCTCAACAAGCCAGAAATGAATGCTAGAATATGGCTTGGATCTTTCATGGGTGTCTGTGATGATCTTTTGTTGAGACTGTGTTGTCCTCGCATAAACTGATTATGGTACGAAGTATTCATACTTGAGCTACTCTAGGTTCAATTTTTGCTCATATGGTGACATCTTTGTAACACTTTAAAACTTTGATCAACTACCTTGTTCATTCACTTATATCATGATATCCTTGTGAGCTTGTAGTTATATGTGATCTTTTTTAATATCCTCTCGTGTGCGAACTCACTTTGAGCATATGTTGATGTTTTGTGATATATAAGAGAAGCTCTTGACTTTGTACATTTTTTTTCATGCAATCCTTGATGCTTGCATTGTCAACAAGGGGGAGAATTATGCACTGCTTTGCATTGAGAGGAGAACTTGAGTTTGTATGCACTAATTCAGGGGGAGTATGCTTTGAGTATGATTTGTGTTTTGCTCTTTTGCCGATGGTGTTGAGTCTTTTCTGCCTCTTCTTGAGGGGTTGGCATTTGGAGCTCTTTGTCTCGGTTGTGTTGAGTCGTTGCCCTTGTCTTAGGGGACTAAGACTTTCTCTTTCGAGTGACTTTGTTTTCGGCTTGTTCTTCGCTTTGGTCACTTGATTGAGTTCTCTTTTCTTTTCTTTTTCTATTTTCCTTTGTCATATCTTGAATTATCTGTGTGTTGTCAATGCACTCATCAAGGGGGAGATTGAGGACCATGTGTGTCCGAGGACCGGTGGATGGTCGCTTCTCAGTGTGATGAGTGATTGACAACGTGGTGTGGACTGACTCTTGGCCTAGTACTGCAGGTGTTGGTGCGACTTGGTTTGCGTTGGTGCATGTGAAGAACAAGTGTGAAAGGTCTTAGGAGAGACAAGTAGGCTTGGTTCGAGGGACCCGGTGGCCAGACGGGATCAAGTGCAGTCAACATGGTGCAAGAAGAGCAAGACGAGGTCGTGGACTTGGAGCCGGTGCAAGGTGGCGGTTAACGACCGAAGCTTGTACGCGAGGTTTGATGGTTGGGCCACGAAACTATCGGAGGAGGGTTTCTCGGTTTGGGCCTCAAAACCAAGCCCGAAGGCCCAATGTGACGGTGACAATGATCCGGGCGCGTTAGGGAAGCTTCGAGGTGGTGGACGCGTGGCGGGATCCGGGAGCTTGCGTCGGAGGGAAGCAAGGTCGGATGGACGGCGCGCCCAGCGGGAGGAGTTATCTACAACTTTACCATTTTTCCCTTGAGGGCGTGTATCGTAGAGTTAAGTTGTAGGGGTAGTATGGTCATCTCCCCTCACCAGGTCACTTAATATAAATAGGAGGTGGAGGGGATGGCAGTGAGACCCTCTGGAACCCTAGTTCATTTCTTTCATGTTTCTCTAGGCTAGCTTGTGCTTCATGGCGATCTTGAGCGGGTGGATGATGGGAGGATGCTAGCCTTGTATAGATTGTGACCTCTGTGTGTTTAATTCAAGTGCTAGTTTGAATTCTCTCGTTTGTTCTTCCCGAGCTCTTTTGGTTCCTTTTCTTGTTTCTCTCGATTCGTCGTTTCTAGACCGTTTGGCTTCGGATTTGTTTGAGGGGATCATGGGTGAGTGCCTTGCGCCTCTTTGTTGATGATCTTGCCCCCTCAAACGCCGGGAATCGGTCTCGATTTGGGAATTTCGGGATGAACTCATGGGAAGGGACCTTGTTCGTGTGATCCGCGATTTCTCGATTTGTAGGGCGTTAGAGGCCGAGATTTTTGGGGCATATCTTCACCTTAAGCTAATCATCTCCCCAAAGTTTTGATTCAAGATCTCTAGCCGTTTGGGAGTTCCGGTGATGGATTTGGGAGAGGGAACCCGCGATTTACTGTAGCAGTTCGTTCTATTCGTCCGACGACTTTTACGGACGGTCCGCGCGATCCTGTCGGACGGTCCGTCGTCACCGCAGACGGTCCGCATCTACTTGGCGGACGGTCCGTGCGGCTTGTTGGTTTTGCTGAGCCTTGATTTTGGCTAAGTCTTTTCACGGACGGTCCACGTGACAACCTCGGACAGTCTGCGACACTGGCGGACGGTCCGCGGTAGGAGCTCGGACTGTTGACTCGAAGTGCCTGGAGCTACTAGAAATTCAAGGTGTTTTTACGGACAGTCCGCCGTGCCCTGACGGACAGTCCGCTGAGATCTCGGACGGTCCGCCGTGACCTGACAGACAGTCCGCCGCATCCGCGGACAGTCCGCTTGTTCTGTGCGGACGGTCCGCTGCGCTCTGACTGACAAGTGTTCATTCCATCGACTTGAGTTGCTTCCGCTGGTTGTTGTTGATTGAGGCTTGTTCCTAAGGTTGGTAGGTCCTTTGTGACTACGCGACCTTGACAAGTTGGTGAGGATTTCCCGGGTTGTGAATTTTGGGATATAGGCCAGGTTTCGAAAGAAATTTTCATTGGCTCCCATTCACTCCCCCCTCTCTGGTCGCCATATCGACCCTTCAGAAATAATTTACAAAATGCAATAAAGTACATAATTTATTGTCACTTGACTTATACGCCAATGGCACGTGCGTGAATTGTGACCCAGTCTACCACACTTGCCACATTCATACTGATCGGCGTCATTAAGAAATGGAGTTCCACTACCTCACCTAGTTCTTCCTAGAATCTGATCCATAACCATCTTGTACCTCGTCCTCTTTCTAGACCAACACTTGTCCCAACAGGAAGCTAGATCTGCAACGTACTTTGGGCCGTCATATGGAGGCCACTCTCCCGAGTCCCGAAAAGGTACGAATTTAGGACTCCATGTGAGCACTTGGTAGTTAACACTATACTCACGAGGTATCCTACTCTCGATGTCGTAGTTTCGAGCTCTTGCTGCAGCCACCATATGAGAACATGGGAAGTGATATTGCTTTGGTGCACCACAAGTGCTAGGTAAATTCTTGTAGACAAACCACATGCTTTCTGGACTCTCAGATCTCGCCATAGGATGTTGTACCACCCCTCTGTACTACCTCATAAGTGCCCTAAGTATGATCAAAACACACGACTTCATGCGTGTGTCCCCGTTCCTTTGCCTTGTTAAGGTGTCGTGTTGGGTTTTTAGGCCATCTCACTCCACGACTCTGCAACTCTCTAGCCTTGCCATGCCTATCATTGAAAAATGCAAGAAGTTTGTAGAAAGTGTAGGAAACAAAAGCATTCACAGGCATACCACGTATCCCCAAGAGAAGGCCATTGAACGACTCAGCCATGTTGCTGGTCTGAAACTCGTACCTCCATCCTCCAACAACATGGGCCCTAGTCCATTTCTCCAAATCTCTCATCAATCCTGTCAACCATTGTCTACCCTCTGCTTTGGATGCTATTCTGATCTGCTCCAACTTCTCATGGAAGTACTTATCCTCAAGCTGACGTGCACACTCCTCGAATAGCTTCTTACGGAAGAGGTTCTCGTCAAGGTGTCGAGTGAACCAACGATGGTGCAAAGGGGCATACCCCTGTATATGCTCACGCACAACATTCAGTATGCCCTGGTGCCTATCAGATATGACACCAACCTCTCGACCTGGACCAACCACATGTATTCGGACGAGTCTCAAGAACCATCCCAGCTATCTTTGTTCTCCTTCTCAACCAAGGCAAATGCCAAATGAACCAGTTCGTTGTTTGCATCAATAGATATGGCTATAAGAAGCACCCCTGCATACTTGCCAAGAAGAAATGTGCCGTCAATTGAGAAGACGGGACGACAATACTTGAAGGCCTCAACACACTGAGGGGAGCACCAAAAGAGTCGGAAGAAAATCTGTCGCCCATTGATCAACTCATTTGGTTTAGGCATGTACTCATAAAATGTCCCTAGATTCACCGCTTTGATTGCATTTAAAAGTTCCGGCAACTGCTCATAGCCGTCCTCCCAATCCCCATATATCATCTTCCATGCCCGCTGCTTAGCCCTCCAAGCTTTACCATAAGTAATCTGGTATCCATCATAAACCTCCTTAACTGTGCTGATAATTGTCTTCACCTTCATAGTGGGTTCTTGCTTCAGAATTCCCATTAGCCGCTTCGCAATTAAGGTTGAGCTCAACTGTCGATGCTTAGTTGTCAACTCATGTTCTGACCATGTGCGTGGCCCAACCACTTTTGTGATCTTCCACTTACCGGTGACCTTTTGCTTCCTTGCACATACCCTCCAATCACAACGATCCTTGTCACATACAACTGTGTACCGCCGCTCAGCAGAAGAATGGAGGACCTTGTATGGACTTTTATGAAGGATTGCAAAATACTGCAACCACCTCTTCAATGATGGAAGGTCATTGAAAATGCGCTCCATCTCAACTGTCATGCTCCAAGAAACCTCAGGAGCGTCTAAAAGGTCATCATCACAACCTTCTGCATGAGCCTTATCTGAATGTGCAAGATCACTGAATGCATGAACACTTACGTCACGACCAGGAAGAATACGTCTCATCATCTCAATGTCACTCTCTGTAAGCTCTCCAACCGGTCGGTCATCATCAAAGTCAATGGCCCTCGCACACTCATAAGGCTCATCATCATTCATAACTTGAGCTTCATCGGCCACATCTACCATGCTGTTGGAGGCCCTAATTTCATCTTCATTTTGCACAGAGGAGGAGACTCGGTGTGCACGAACATTATCATGATGCATAACTACAGCTTCAACTTCCACACTATTGGAGGCCCTAATTTCCTCTTCATTTTGGACACCATAGGGCAATGAGTTAACACCGACATTATCATGAATGTCCCCTATACAACAAAAGGCACAAAGATAAGGATATCATGATAAAATGATATTGCATGAGCTCCAACAACATATGTGGATGCGATACTTACTATCAGGAGTAGATTGAGCATCGGGGACACTCAACAAAGGTTCCTCAAAACTCCTACCAAGTTCCCCTACCGGAGAGTCACCATGTGGGAGATGATCCATTACTGGGCCACACATGTCAGGGGTGGGATCAATAAAAACCGGCCGCATCACCACATCTAAACATTGCAACTGACTCTTCGTTGCCACTCTCACATAATTGTCCCATTGCTTGTCACTGTCAATTCGGACGGTCTGCCTCAAGATGTCGGGGGCAGCACCTAGGTTGATAACACCGTCAACTTCTATGCCATCAACGTCTCCATGGGAACGTATCTCCTCACGAGCCCTTACAACAAACTCACTAAAAGATGGCCTTTCATTTAATAGAACCGGCACACTTTGCATGTCAACAAACTCAACATATCCATAACAATCTCTTTCCACACTGCCACCATGATATATGTTCACTAGGTTGTCCATCTAGTACTACATGCAAATATCGAAACAAACTTTCATTACCCCGTAAGTCATGTCTATTCTTCAAAACTACCACTAGCTATCACTGCAAATATATACTAATATATACTACTTTATACTACCACTAATCTTGATTATACTAACGTAATATACCAATGATATCGCTAACTAAAACACTACCGTAAATAATATCACTAACTAATATCACTATCCATATACTAAACTAAAATCACTAACTACTTCTATAGTAACTAAATTACTATATATAATTCTAGCTATCAGATAAATTACTAACATCACTAACTACTCTAATTTTTTTACCTTACAGGAAATGGGTGACGCGGCAGGAGGCAGGGGTGCCAGAGGCAGGGGCGCCCGGGGGCAGTGGCGCCGGGCCACGGGCACCGACGGCACGAGCCCCGGCGGCCGGGGCGCCAACGGGGCCAGGGGCGCCGGGCCCTGGCCGGCCTAGCCCGGCGGCGACGTCGGCGGCGGCAACGGCGGCGGCGGCGGCGCCCTTCCCCAACGGGGGCAGTGGCCGCCCCGGCACAGGGGCAGGACGGCGGGCGGCTGGCGGGATGGAGGCGGCCGGGGGTGGGACGGCGCGCGGCGGCGAGACGGCCAGCGGTGGGCGGAGCGGAGACGGGCGAGGAGGAGCTGGCTGAGCGCGTGGGTGGAGCTCGGCGCGGAGCCCTATTAAAAGGCTCGGCGCCAAGATCTACGGCGCCATAGACCATGGCGCCGACCCTACTGCCACGTCAGACGCCACGATGGCTGGGATGGCGATGGCTTGGCGCCATGCACCGTGGCGCCGACCTATGTAACCTCGGCGCCGCGGGCTATGGCGCCGAGCACAGGGTCCATTTTTTGAAATCTTTCCACCAGGTACGTATTTGTGAACTTCTTTCGCGAAAATGGCTAGAAAACAAAAAAGTCGGAAGGCCAGATGACAGGTTTATGGGAAGACCATACGAGAATTAATGTAGCTTTTCGTGGGGACTCGCATTTCTAGGCAAGTCTTATGAAGATTAAGCGAGACTTTCTTCAATTCGAGGCCTTTACCATAAATAATCAATCACACTTAAGATTTTAAAAATATAGATGGTTAGAAAATAGATTGGTGCACGATCAGTATCTGCTCTTTTGTTTTTCTAGTATTACTTTGTTTTCTGAGGAAAAATTGAGATGTTCCGGGGAAATTAATTTATTATGGCCATCCAAACATGACCAGATCTGGCCGAGCTATTATTTATTATTTCCTAAGTGTACTATGAAGACTTATTTTTTTGATAATGTGTACCATGTATCATCCCGTTCGTTTGGCTGGTTGCTGGTGCTGATTTGTTCTGAGAGAAAAATACTGCTGGCTGGTTGCTAATTTGTTTTCTAGGTTGTGAGCACCATTAATGAACACTTATAATTCTATTATATATTATATATACATATAGAGAATCACTTGAACCAAAAAAGGAGATGAGATTAAATCATCAGGGTTGTTCGAGTGTACTAGCATGTCCAGATAGTTATGGAAAAACAACATATAGATTACCTGATTTTAGATAATGCAAATTATCCGGCTTCAACTCCTCAGGATCAGACTAACATTATTACACATAAAAAAGAAACGATCCACAAAATTTTAGAATAGCAACACTCTTATTAGCAGCTAATTTGTAAACTAAATGACCCTCCACCGGAGACGAAGAACTATGGAATCGACGTTTCCATCACGTGGCATCCAAATGTAAAAAGCGGCGTCTAACGATACAATTACGAGCGACGACACGAGGCCATGCATCCATGCTCTGATTGACTTGCCCCCCATTATTGCATACTGCAGAGACTTCTTAATAACTCCTGCATGCTCCGGTCGCCCTCATCGCCGTCATCATCTCCTTCGCCTTCTCCGCTATCTCCGCGCCGCTCACGATCCCGTCGTCCCTGTCCCAGCTCCAGTGCTCCATCCACACCCCGACGCCGGCGCTCTCCAGCGCCATGGCGTTCACGCACGCCGCAGGCCGCCGCATCCGTGACGGAGTCTTAGTCACACGGAACGCGGAACGATGCGGCGTTCCGTGTTCCCGGAACTTCGTCCCCAGACGAGGGACAGGAACGACGCGGGACGAAGCACGGTTCGCGGGAGGAACGTGATCCTCGTACCTCGCCCTTCGTCGCTGGAACGCCCGCCTCGTATGCGTCGCGTGTGCCGCTGCGGCGCTGCCTCCGCACGGTCTTCGGCGGCGGGCGGCTAGGGCAGGACGCGGGAGGCGACGGGAGGGCGGGAGGCGACAGGCGAGTGGAAGCGGCGGCGAGCGGGATGGCGGAAGGTGACGGGCGGGTGGAAGCGGCGGCGAGCGGGAGGGCGGGACGCGACGGGCGGGTGGAAGCGGCAGCGAGTGAGAGGGCGGGATGCGAGAGGCAACGGGCGGGCGGAAGCGGCGGTGAGCGGGAGGGCAGGACGCGACGGGCGGGCAGAAGCGGCGGCGAGCGAAAGGGCGGGACGCGGGAGGCGACGGGCGGGCGGACCGGCGGAAGCGGCGGCGATCGATTGAATGGATAAGGAGAGAGAAAGAGAAGAGCAGGAGGAGACCGAGCCGTCGGTCGGTCGATGGAGGAAAAATGAATGATTTCATTTTTTCATTTGAGCCCTTTGACTTTGTTGATATTACAAAAAAATCCTTATTGAATGAACTCCGTTCATAGAAGTTCTAAAATTGTGTATAACCTCAGTCGATCATGTTGTTTATATGACAATGACTACATAAATTTTGATATCGTTCCGGACTATCGTCCCAAAAATTAATGGAACACGTTCCGTCCTTCGAATAAACGTTCATACGAGGTATACCCCCTTTTACCATAGTTTTACAAACCGACGTTTCTCGTCCCACGTTCCCGTTCCTCGCCCCATCCTTCCGGGAACTTTTGTGACTGAGGACGGAGTTCCACCCGCCGTGGCTCACGAACAGCCCCACGGCGGGGTGCCTCAGCACGGCCTCCTGCTCCACCCACCCCTTGGTCACCACGCCGCGCCCCTTCATCCGCTCCAGGAACCCGCCGCCGACGACGTCCCCCACCCCGGACGTGTCTTCCTCGCGGTCGACCACCGTCGTCTCGAGGACCCAAAGGAACCGGCTCCCACAGTCCCGCTCGCCTCCAGCCCCGGCGCGATCTCGCCGAGCTGCTCGCGGCTCACGGCGATGGGGCTGCCGAAGGCGACGTACACCGACCGCACCGGCTGCTCCCCCATCCAGCGCGCAACCGCCCCGCTGCCGTCCAGCGTGCTTTCATCACTTGACTCGTGAAGGCCGATAGCGTACACCGGCGGGAAAGGGGAACCCGGGGACCACGTTGCCGCCTCTCAGTGCGGCGAGCACCACCGGCTCCAACGCGTCCAACGTGTTGACCAGAATCCCGTCGGCGTTGACCAGAATCCTTATTGAATGAAATCCTTTCATAGAAGTTCTAAAATTGTGTATAACCTCAGTTGATCATGTTATTTATATGACAATGACTACATAAATTTTGATATCGTTCCGGACTATTGTCCCAAAAATTAATGGAACACGTTTCGTCCTTCGAATAAATGTTCCTACGAGGTATACCCCTTCGTACCATAGTTTTACAAACCGACGTTTCTCGTCCCGCGTTCCCGTTCCTCGCCCCATCGTTCCGGGAACTTTCGTGACTAAGTGCTGAGCTAGCGGCCGTTGTCGATGAGTTGCCTTGTGAAGAGGTGGTAAAGATCGGTGAGCGGCTGCGGGAGGCAACTCTGCGGGACGCGGTGCACGCAGGGGGTGTGGACGTCGCCGACGCCGACGCCGCCGGCGGCCCGCAGGCTGTCGAGGTGGGCGGGGAAGTAGGCGACGAGGGAGAACAGGACGTGGCACGGCACCTGCAAGCGCTTGGCGATCGGGATGACGTGGGAGGCGAGGGTCACGTCGGTGACGACGGCCGAGACGCCGGCGGCGACGATGAGGGGGTCGAGGAGGTGGGCGGAGCGGCGTAGGGCCTCCCAGCGGAGCAGGAACGGGTCGGCGCCGGGGAAGGCGGAGGCGTCCAGCGGCAGGAGGTTGAGGTCGACGGGTCGGATGCGGGGGGATGCAGCGAATAGGCGCGCCAAATGGTCAGCCTCGGCGGCCTCGGCAGAGCGGCCACCATGGAGCACTGCACGCCGCGGGTCGAGAGAGCGGTGACGAAGCGCAAGAAGGGCACGACGTGGGCCATCCCGGCGCTTGGAATGAACATGACGTGTGCCGCGCCGCCGCTGCCGTCAACCTCTCCGGGGATCGACATTGAGGTCAAACGATTTAGGTTTGGCGACTGTCAACGATGATGGATGGATATTCCAACATTCGTTTCTTTTCGTACGTATATACAGTGGATTGGTTGGAAGCAGAGGTGCCAACGGTCTCTGTATAATCCTAGCTATGCTTAGAAGGTCTGTAAAAAAAATAAAAAGCTTCGTAATTAGAGGGTAAACCAACGGACTCTTCGAATCTCTAGACTATCCATATTCAAATCACCCCTCCACACACACTAATGTATGGGAACTATTCATGCATCATCCCGTCCCTTGTAACATTATCCTAGCGGTGCGGTGCGGCCGTCGTCGCCCACCACGAGGGTCCCGAGGCTTTTGGCCACGAACGTACAGCACCTCCCACTTCAGGCTCCTCGTCCCTGCCGGTGACCTACTCCCACTCATTGGCATCACTAACTCCCACGCCTCACCGTCGTCGTGGTCCTCCAGCTGCAGGCAGTCCCAGCAGAGCGGAAGCTCGACCACCCCGCCCCCCTCGTCCGGCGGTGCCCACTTGTCTTCGTCGTCCCCGTCGTACCTGGCGTGGTCAAGCCGTGACCAGCCGTCGACGAGCCACGCCATGCGGCAGTGGGCGCCAGACCCGACCACGGCCGCGGCGAGCAGATACGTGCGCGGACAGGGCCTCGAGCCACCACGAGCTCCACGCCGGTCTTGTCACGGAGATCTCGGGCGTGCTGGCATAGGCGTTAATTGGTGACGATGCGACCGGCGAAAGGGAAGAACCGGGAGAGGAAGGGTGGCAGGGCGGCGAGGGGGAGCAGCAGGTGGTGGGCGAGGGAATCGTTGGCCATCGCAAAAGTGAAGATGAAGAAAGACCGACGGTCGTGGATGTGGGGGAAGGGAAGACGTGGGCCTGGGAGCGCGCGGAAGGGGAATAGCGAGCCGGCGCCGCTCGCGATAAAAGGCTCGGGGGAAGAGGCAGATAACGAGCCGGATGGAATAGCGAGTTGGATACACAAGCTGTTGGAAGCTTTTTTTCAGTAGGTTTTCTTTTTTTAGCCAATAGAAGAGAAATGGAGAGGCTGTTGGAGTTGTGCTTAGAGCATCTCCAAAAGACTAGCCAAATCGTTTTCTAAAGTTAAATTTAGCTATTGTTAGAGAAAAACATTTCTAATAGACTCCGTAAATGACCCTCCAAATTTAGTGGCTCTCCATCCCACCTTATTTGCTAGCTATTTTTAGCTAGCCCACCTCACTAGCCATCTTTAAAAAATCTGTTGGATTACTCTGTTATTTGTTAGTCAAATCTATTTGTGAGAGTAGCTAAATCAGTAAATTTGACTAGTCTTTTTAGCTAATCTCTTGGAAATGCTCTTATATCTCTTTTCAGTTGGCGGTATGTCCACGACCCTCATTTTTTCACCATGCACACATGTTATTTTACATTGAATTTTTGTGGTATAATAGAGAGGATCATAAATTGTATTTAAATATATATTACGATGGTTTCATCATTAATTTGAAAGGCTATGATATATAATAATAAATTAACTATATCAAACAAAAAATTAGAAATAATGATGACAATTCGTATTATATTTTTAAGGGAAAATTTGCTACAGGACATGCAAAGTGGAGCGAGTTTGCCGAAACACACCGTTGACCGCGTTATATGCTGCTGGACACTCTCATTTTGTGCTAATTTGCTGAAAGACACCGCCTCGATTAGAAAAATATTTTTTGGCTGCGGAGGAGAGAGAAAGCTAAGGAAATGTCCATTTTACCCTTGGTTCCATTTGTCAGATCTTTCTTCCTCCTCTAGACTTGGCATACAACTGGTGTCGTGTCGTGCCGGGCGGCACCGGCACTACGCTGCTCGCGCTCCACCTCTCCTGTAGTGGCGGCTTCGGCGCAGGCTGTGTTGCGCTCCCTCCAGAATGCGCACCCCAAAAATCTGACAAGTGGGACCAAGGGTAAAATGGACATTTCCTCACCTTTCTCTCTCCTCCGCAGCCAAAAAATATTATTCTAATCGAGGTGGTGTCTTTCAGCAAATTAGCACAAAACGAGAGTGTCCAATAGCATATAACGCGGTCAACGATGTGTTTCAGCAAACATGCTCCACTTTACATGTCTTGTAGCAAATTTTCCCTATTTTTAAAAATACTTTAGTGGGTCTTTGTCATCCCACAAAATTTTAACCCAAAACACCACTTGTGCATGGAGAAATAAAAAAGAAAAATATTGTAAAAGGGTGGATTGGATCGATTGAGATAGTTGTGATTGTAAAATGAATCAGTTATCTGGACTTTGTCTATACTCGAGGGTAGTAATTTAGACTTTTCCAAAATTTTCACAAAAGTAATCACAAATAAAATTTCTGAAGTACCACAGATGATCATAAGAACTTCATATACAACCTTCTTGCCTAGTAGAAATTTCATTGAGGAGGCTGTTATCATGCATGAAGCTTTTAACAAATTTATGATAAGGTGATAAGTTAATCGTACAACTCTAATCTAAGAATGAAAGGGTTCTCATGAACTTTTTGTAATTGGATTCAAGCATTAATTAAAGGGGGGGGGGGGAATGTAGGGATTCATGTTATTGACAAGAGGTGTTCCTTATTTAAAACAAAGAAGGGCCTCAAGCAACGTGAACTGTCTCCAATACTAATTGGTGTGGTGGTGGACATTTTGCATAAGATAGTCTCTCCATTCTTGAGTGTATAGACGATACAGTGATTTCCCTTGACTATGATATTAAACAAGCAAAGAATTGAATCTGCACCTTTGAATAGTTATCTAGTATTAAAATTTAAAACAAACTTTCTCCGAGTGATCCCCCAAAAAATCATTGAGAAGAGTGAGATCTTCCTCTTGGGATAAGCGAGAGAGCACAAGTCTACATACTACTTACATTTGTTAGGTTTGTGAAATGAGTTCTAGATTCAAATTTTGTTCCAAAAGACCGATGTTCTAACATTCAAATCCCATGCATGCCAAATCTGGTGTGTTAATATCATGCACACATGATTAAATGGAAACAAATATTCTTGATTTTCTTCATACATGCAAAGTTAACTAACTATAAACATGTATGTCTTTTTAATCCATCCATAATCTATCTGAAAAAATCGTAGAACATCAGTATTTTTGGACGAAGGAAGTATTTCTAAGCAATTAGCTTTTAAGCTTTTTCATGTGGATGGAAGTTCACAGGAACTACAAATGAATGAATACCTTAAGAATACACCTTGGCCTACGATATATGAAACGAGGCCATTCATAGATTTGGATAGTTTAGTAGTAGTGAAAGAGGACATTCTTAACTTGGGGTAGTTCATAGTGCAGTCGAAAGCCCAAACTTGGGATACTTTGGAAACCACACGTTAAACTCTTTTATTCCTAACTTGTAAAATATTGTCGAGAGGACACACGCCAATATCTCTTTGAGGATATAAGTAGCGGCGATTAAGCTATTAAAATGGCACAACCTTGTAGGTGGAGTTATGGATGGCAACCATAGCGAAGTGAGAAATGTTTTTCATCCCTTCATAAAAATGATTCGTTTTCTGGGCATTCTACGTATAAATCTCTCTCGTAAAAAGTATAATTAGTCAAATAGAAATATTGGCAATTAAGGTTACCATTAATCTAGATTAAGAGGTTCAGATGATATTTAAAATTGTTATTTTAATAAAAGATAACCTTGCTAGGAGAAATTGAAATGGGAACATATATTGCAGCTTTTGTAGTTCTATGGTGTGCTTTTCCTATCTCATAAATAAATGATTTGTTTAATCAATGTGCTTAAGAGGAGGCATAGGCCACATCCATACTGATCGATGGGGAAACCGACTTTATATTGGGTGTTATAGTTGACCAGAAACGATGTGGTTTTTGATAAACGTTGACACAAAGCATTTTTCCGGGTACTTTTGAGGAGAATACACTAGATCCACAAAGTGATTGTGACAAGAAACTCTTGTTCTCGGCACGTTGTTCTGTGGAGATAATAAGGCTCCATGTATTCATTCTAAACGAATAGTGCTTTAATTTACGAATTGATTTGTTAGTAATAGTTTTCATTTGATCAAACACTTGATATGTCGGTGTAGAAGTATGTTACTACTTGTGATAGTCATGGACAGATCCACCACACTAGAGGAAGTGGAAGGCCCAAATTTTCTCTATTATATATTAAAAACTACCAAGAGAATAACCTCTATCGACGTGTCTCTCCCCTGAAAACATCAGCCATCAGGTGAAGGCATCTGATTTATTTATTTGACCCTTTTCGTTACGTTTCTCCCACCATTGTTATGGATTCCGTGGGCAGTCCGTGCCTTGGAATCCACCTTGCATCTGCTTCCCAACAGTTGTGTTTTGATTCATTGTTCTGGTTACTGCAATGTACTGAAATTCAGTTTCTCACTCTGTAGTTCAACAGGTAGTGTACGATATATTTTCCTGATGTATGAATGGATTATACTCCCTTCGTTCAAAAAAGAAACGCAATTCTGGCTTCCCCAGACATCAAATGTTTGAAATTTATACAAAATAGTACAAACATTAACATTTATGGTACAAAATAAATATCATTAGAATAACAATGGAATGTATTTTCATACAAAGTATATTTGAAGATGTAAATGTCAGTACTTTTTACATAAATGTGTTCAAACTTCAAATTACTTGACTACCTAGGAAGCAATAATTACATTATTATTTCTAGAGTGGATTGAGTAGTATAGCTTCCTTAAGTTGTTACTCGCGCTTTGTACAATTGGTGGTTTGCGTGTGTCTCTAGGTTTGGTCAGGTTTAATCATGGATAGCAGCTAGTTACCCTGACGGCAGGGACATGCATCATGAGTTGATGACCAAAGCTTGTGAAAAGAATCCTCGGTACTTGCCGGCTGCAGCAACCAGCTTGGCACTGCCCACATGGCACTATGGCAGCTACCCGGAGGTTCAGCATTTTTTGGACTTTGGACCCCGTCAGCCTAGAGTCCATAAGGTTAGTCCCACCCTAGTATAGTTTTCATAGCATTACATAGGGTGACACATATAACTATTGACTTATATGGAGCTACATTAAATAGGAGAGAGGGGAAAAGAGCACGACATTGGGTCTCATGCAAAACCCAGTTTCTACACGAGAACCTACGCACAAGAGACTACCAAGTTCGGGTTGGGAGATGATATCGTCTTCATTATAGATAAAAAACAAATAAGATTGGTGGAGAGGAGAGATGGTGAATTTATTGAGGACCCACACTAAGAAATCATGGGTTGGAGAACACAATGTCTAAAGTAGTGTCTTACAAACATAGCATCATAGACACTACCTATAGAACATTACCTATAGACATCATAGGTTGGGACTGCCCGAAGGTTCAAACAAAAGATGAGTTCTTTCATTGTGCTACATACCCAAAAAGGACTAGTGTGAAAAAATATGTGCGTTGTTGCGGGGATTCGAACTCAGAACCTCTTGGCTCGCGCGTACTCACCTAACCATCTCACCTACGCAACATATGTTATAGGATTGAAGATGCGCTCCTTTCAAAGTAGCAAGCGACATCCCCTTTAGCACCGGGTCGTAACACCACCCGGTGCTAAAGGTGACTTTTAGCACCAGTTGGTGTTACCAACCAGTGCTAAGGGGTCCCCGGGGCACCCCAATTTTACACCCAGCGTTAAAGTTACATTAGCATCGGATCTTGAGTGCACCGAGGCATATAAGAGGGGCGGATGTGAAGATCTTTAGTAGTGTGAGTAGTATAAGTAGTATATGCATACTACTGATAAAAACACAAATGACATCACTACTATATATATTTTCTGACACTAGCATAAAGTTATAATAATATTATTAAGGCCCAAAAAAATAAAAAGTATACTAGCATCATAGAAAGGCTCACAGAGAATTCATTCTGGTCATACTTTTCCAATGGCAGGATTTCGGGAAAGATCATGAGTACTAAGGCATCTTTGGTAAAGTTTCATCTGATTCTTTCTATTCTTCTATGGGAGTTGACTCTGAAAAAACTGATTTTGCGGCTGAAAGTCATTATCTTTGATTTTGTAGCATAAACTCTCAAAATATTGGAGGGAAAATTATTTTACAGAACTAGAAGAAACTATTTTTTTCAGGTTCCAGCTGCTTAGATATTTATAGGATGGATCGAGTAGTATAGCTTCATTCTTAAAGTGAGTCGGTTTGCACAAGTGGTGGTTCACGTGAATATATCTCTTGGTTTGGTCACGTTTTACTTTGGATAGTAGCTAGTCTTCACGCTTTCAACAAGAACTGTAGTTACCCTGACGGCCCACATGCATCATGAGTTGATGACCAAAGCTTGGGAAAAGAAACCCCAGTAGTTGCCAGCTGCAGCAACGAGCTTGGCACCGCCCACATGGCAGCATTATTTTAACTTTGGACCCGTCGGCACAGAGTTGGGCCTGGTCTAGTTTCCAACTTTAGCACGTTATAATTGACATTTTGTTATTAATATATCACTGTAGCATTCCGTTCTTATTTGTAAATAATTGTTCAAACATTAACTAATTAGGCTTAAATGTTCGTCTCACAAAGTACGACAAAATTATGCAGATAGTTTTTTATTTCATCTACATTTAGTATTCCATGCATGTGCCGCCATTTTGATGTGATAAGAATTTGAAATAAAGTTGGGAAATTAAACAAGGCCTTGATCAGATTCAAACAAAAAATTCAGTATGTTCGTACCGTCTGAATGGCAGGATACCGGACAGGATCATTATTAATATTAATTGTGATTCACGAGCTCTGTTGGTACTGCTGTATAATACGCCGTGTTTCTTTGGGATTAAATTTTTTATAAAACTACGTGTAAAACCCTGAGTTAATTCGCGAGACATATCTGATGAATCATTTGACCGTATAATTAGAGAATGGTTATTGTAGCATTACTTTAGTAAATCATGAGTTAATTAGGCTCATTAGATTCATCGCGTAAAGTTACAGCTATTTTTTAAAAAAATTTATAAATAGATTTTATTTAATACTTCACGCTTCGCGGGGAAAAAAATTTTGGAGGGAACAAAGAAACACCGCCAACAGCAGCTCCATCTGCAGAGGAAACAACGTACGGACACCAGTGCATGATTCTTGGTGCCACAGTACCATACAGCGTGACGGAGAACGACGCCGCGCGCCAGCTAGCACGGGAATGGGGACCGATTAATTAACCCTAAGGATTTGTTTGGAAAACCTAGCGTCGAAGAGTATTGAAGAAAATTAAAAGAGATTGATAAATATTTTATAACAGAAATTGTTGCACTCCCATTTTCAAACCCCTCTAATACACTTCAATAGTTTTGCACCCAAACAAAATCTAAGGTGATGTTTGAATCCAAGTGCTAAAATTTAGCGCTTTAAATAAATGATAATTAGATATATTAAACATAAATTAATTATAAAAATAATTACATAAGTCATGTCTATTTTGTGAGACGAACTTAACAAGCCTAATTTCGTTTAAATTAATACATAATTATTATACTTTTACGGTAGTATTGTGTTGTCTAATCATGATCTAATTAGGCTTAATAGATTCGTCTCGTAAATTACTCCTCATTTATGTAATGAGTTTCTAAATTAATTTATATTTAATACTTCTAATTAAAATATTTATATTCGATGTAACGGCGGGCCTAACCATATCCGTGGCCCTCCGCCCTACGCTAGCCCGGCCTCCTCTCCTGGTCCTCCGCCCGACGCGCTACTGCAAGGAATGCATCGAACAGAGAGATGGGTTGAACGTGGGAGGAAAAAATAAATTCTAACCCATAGCAACATATTCGACCCAAAAAAGTAGAGGCCAACAAGTAGTGATTTAGTTGGAACATATAAATGTGTTTAAACTTTAAATTACTTGACTTCTTAGGAAACAAGAATTACATTATTTCTAGGATGGATTGAGTAGTATACCTTCCTTAAGTGACTCGGTTTGCCCAACTGATTTCGCGTGTGCATCTGGGTTTGGTCAGGTTTAATCACGGACAGCAGCTAGTCTTCTCGCTTTCAACAAGAACCAGTTACCCTGACGGCAGGGTCATGCATCCGAATGGCAGGACAATTATTAATTGTGACTCACGAGCTGTGTTGGTATACAGTATATAGGTCCATCTGCAGAGGAAACAACACACGTACGGGTCTGGTGTCTCCGTTGTGACAGGCCTGTGTGTGTTTGGTGGCTTTTGATGGTTTGGCGCGACAATGGCCGCTGAGTTTTCATTGCTGGGGTCAAAGCTCTCGTGTCCTTGAAGCCTCTTATGGGTTCACGTGTGTATGATCAGCCCAAAGTAGGACACTGATGATGCTCTTACAGTCTTACAGAAAACACACATAGTTCAAAAAACAGGAGTGTAGTATGTAGTTAATGCAAACAACTCAAAGATCGATACATTGTGCTAGTTATTTCTTAGAGCAAGGCGTGCATTATATTGATACCCAAAAAATTGTTCATATCAAATTGAGTAGCCAAATTTTATTGTGGGATGCCCAAGAAAAAAGCGCTAGTAACACATTCCACACCGCCAATGCAAAAATTTAGTGCATACCATCGTAAAACTGTAGTCATTTGACGTAGGACATCGCAACAATTATAATATAAATTTCGTTTTATTCAAAGGAGAAGCAGGTATAAATAATGCTCTTTGCCATTTGTTGAAGTGGGGTCTGTGTGTCTGCCCATCCACCTCTTTATCTTCCTGTATTTTTGTGCCGTGCTTAAATAATTTCAGGTCGGTTGGATAGAATTCTATAATCCTCGTGTCATAGTTTGTTTAAGGGTGGTTCCAAGATAAAAGAAGATGTGTCAAGTGATTAAATGAAGAAAGAGAGAAGAAAACCAGGCCTTGCATGAGACATGGCTTTTACACAACATCCAAGACAAGATGTGAGATGACTATCATTAAATTGAAATATGGACGAGTGATGTTTGTATTGGGAGTTTAGTGTCTACTAATTTTTTGATGATGTGGAGGCTATGAAAACTATGACTAGTGTCTTGGGTTGGGACTTCACTAACGCTTCCATGTAATGTCTTCTTTCATATTTCTTGACATCATTCTTAATATGGTGATAGACAATGTTATACTCGCAATATTTTTTCTAGCTTCAAGATCACGCACAAGATATGCTATCTGTGTCTTTCAATATATAAGGGTCCTTATTACTTTTTTAGTTGAGGGCTAGCCAATTTTTCTAGTGGACGTACATAATTTGTTTGTGTTCTAATACATTTATCAAATCACCAACATAATTCCCTATTAAGTTTTAGTAGCTAGGTAGTTACCCAATTATACTAAGAAAAACGGTTGGTGACTTTAATTAAACGATTGGAATATTTTAGAAGTCTTTTAATCTCATATTGGGGTTTCGCATATGAACAATCTTTGTGTCCCCATCCTACCTAAATACTATATTTGTTCCCAATTCCTATTTTTTTGATATTTTTAATATTTGACCATTCGACTTGTTGAAAACATTATGTAAGAATTATTTATTTTGTTTAGGACTTACTTTATCATCAAATATATAATAGGTTGGCCAGTGGCAGGATGTGCCCGGCCAGAGATGTTAAACTTCAAATTTTTAAGTTTCAAATTTTCAAATTTTGTGAGTTTAAATTTCAAATTTTCAATATATGTGAGTTTAAATTTCAAAATTTTAAAGTATATGAGCTTAAATTTTAAATCTTTAAAGTATGTGAGTTTAAATTTCAAATTTGCAAAGTATTGAGGGTCAGGAAAAGGTAGGAAACGAAAAGATGTATCTTATTTGCCAAGTGTCCATATCTAGACACTCAGCAAGTAAAGTAACTTTGCCAAGTGTCAACACGAGGTACTCGACAAATAGGTGGTTTGCCGAGTGTCTCCTATTGACACTCGACAAAGCGCTGACGGTATAAACAACGCACTGTGGCTTTGCCAAGTGCCACCCTCAGCATAGAGCACTCGACAAATGAGGTGATGACAAAGAGATCTTTGTCGAGTGCTTTATGTCGTGCACTCGGTAAAGGCTTTGCCCGCCTTTGCCGAGTGTCAAAACAGGTACTGGGCGAAGGCTTTGCCGAGAGCTCGTTAAGACAGTGGGCAAACAATGTTTGGAAATAATAAAAAAAACACCGCCTACCGGGTCGCTCGCACCGCTCACAATTTTGAAATTTTGGATGGCTAAATAATTTTAAATTAAAAAGTTATGAACTACAACATTTTCTATATCTTTGAGAACTACAACTTTGATATAGAACATATTTACGTATATTCGAGATCATTTGAAAATTTTAAAAATACAAGATTTCAAATTATATACAATATAAGGATATTTTAAAGTATCAAACAATCTCAAATTAAAAACTTGTCAACTACAAAGTTTTAGATTTCATTGATCTGTACAAATTTGATATATAACCTATTCACATTGGAGGTCATTTGAAAAATTTAAAATTTAAAATTTCAAGATAGATAAATTCTAATAACATTTTGAGGTATTGAACAATCTCAAATACACAAGTTGTCAACTACAAAGTTTTAGATTTCATCGACTTGTACTACTTTGGTATAAAGTTGTTTTCATATAAGATCATATAAAAAGTTAGTATTGAAAAATACTTCTTCTAAGATGTTTTGATTTTATAAATATCGTTATAAAAAAATGTACGAAATTTTCTGAACATTTTATCACCGCCTCTATGTGTGATACTATAACATCATGCAAATCTCATAAT
Organism: Echinochloa phyllopogon; assembly: GCA_033239725.1. Lineage (NCBI taxonomy): Eukaryota > Viridiplantae > Streptophyta > Magnoliopsida > Poales > Poaceae > Echinochloa > Echinochloa phyllopogon. Next base: position 10,175,518 of record BTCW01000015.1, on the reverse strand, counting down.
TTTTAGACTTTATTTTTGTTAGAATTTAAAAATCATTCGGACCCACGTTAGTGGTCATATTTCTTGACATAAGATGTTGAAAATTTCTTTTTCTTTCATGGATAAGGACTCAAAGTGGGCTAAATAACATAAATATAATTTTTTTACTCATTGTATTCTATTATTTGAACCACTTGCAGTTCAAAATTGACTTTATTAAAAAATTGCTTAAAATTTAATTAATTAATTAATTATAGCAAACAAATATAAAATATACCAAATTTTAATATGGAGCAACACATGTTGTATGTGGAGTGTAGAAACAGTTTTGAGGCTAAAAGAGGAAAAAACTTAAATCTTTGCCGTGTGTAAAAAAAGCACCGGGTAAAGATCATGTTTGCCGAGTATAAAAAAACAATGAGGAAAGAGCATGTTTGCCGAGTGTTTTTTTTGGCACTCGGCAAATAAGATCTTTGTCGAGTGCCAATAAATACACTGGGTAAAGAGCTTCTTTACTCGTTGTATTATATTATTTGAATCACCTGCGGTTCAAATTTGACTTTATTGAACAAATTGCTTGAAATGTAATTCATTAATTATAGCAAACAAATACAAAAATATATCAAATTTTAACATGGAGCAACACATGTTGTATATGGAGTTGAGCCTAAAAGAGAAAATAAAAACTTAAATCTTTACCGAGTGTTTTTTTCTAGGCACTCGGCAAACACTTATCTTTGCCGAGTGTTTTTGTTGACACTCGACAAATACCCTATTTATTGAGTGACACTCGGTAAAGTTGGGTTTTCCTGTAGTGAGTGTATCATCAAATATATAATATAAGCATTACTTAAATTTTTCAGATATTTAGATTAAATTCCTGAATAAAACAAATGGTGAAATTTTACCCGAATAAATCAACAATGAACAGTAATTCGACTTGTTGAAAACATTATGTAAGAATTATTTATTTTGTTTAGGACTTACTTTATCATCAAATATATAATAGGTTGGCCAGTGGCAGGATGTGCCCGGCCAGAGATGTTAAACTTCAAATTTTTAAGTTTCAAATTTTCAAATTTTGTGAGTTTAAATTTCAAATTTTCAATATATGTGAGTTTAAATTTCAAAAATTTAAAGCATGTGAGTTTAAATTTTAAATCTTTAAAGTATGTGAGTTTAAATTTCAAATTTGCAAATTATTGAGGGTCAGGAAAAAGGTAGGAAACGAAAAGATGTATCTTATTTGCCCAGTGTCCATATCTAGACAATAGTTGTAAATTCCATTCCGGTACCGGCCGGAATGGCCGGAATGCCCCGTTCCGGTGCCTAAACCGGTATAGAAGGGATGAAATCCCGTACCAGGTCAAATACCGGTCAATACCGGTCAATTCCGGTCAAATACTGGTCAATACCGGTCAATTCCGGTCAATACCGGGTCAATACCGGTCAATACCGGGTCGAACGCCTGTTCCGCTCATTTCGGTACCGGGCTAAAACCAAATGACGTCTCGTTCAATATGTGAGTTTGGTAAAAAACTAAAAATGTCAGTGTGATGAAGCATAATTATGCCGTAAGTATATATTTATATGAATATTTATGTATATATACATTCATATATTTTTAATATAATAAAATCCGGAACGGTACACCGGTATCGGCCGGTACCGGAATGTTCCGTTCCAAGAGCAAAAACGGAATGACCTCCGGAATGGAATTTACAAGTATGATCTAGACACTCAGCAAGTAAAGTAACTTTGTCAAGTGTCAACACGAGGTACTCGACAAATAGGTGGTTTGCCGAGTGTCTCCTATTCACACTCGACAAAGCGCTAACTGTATAAACAACGCACTGTGGCTTTGCCAAGTGCCACCCTCAGCATAGAGCACTTGGCAAATGAGGTGATGACAAAGAGATCTTTGTCGAGTGCTTTATGTCACGCACACGGTAAAGGCTTTGCCCGCCTTTGCCGAGTGTCAAAACAGGTACTGGGCGAAGGCTTTGCCGAGAGCTCGTTAAGACAGTGGGCAAACAATGTTTGGAAATAATAAAAAAAACTCCCGTGCGAACCCATCAAGCCATGGCGCATTGTTGTGTTCCATTTTGAAAATCACCTCTTTTATCTCTGCCTATGTAAATCTAAATCTTTCATTTAGTAATGCATTCTCCTCTTGTGACACTTGAGGGATATCACCTATTAGTGATTCATCCAAAGTCATGTGGTTCATTTGTGGAGGCCTACATGAAAACAAATGTGAACAAGAAGAATAACCCTCAGCCATTTGAACACAAAACTTAAAATATGTCTCTTAAATATCATGTTCACGCATCTTAATTAATTATTATATATTTATTTTGAGATTAGACTAGCAAAGATACCCATGGATTGCTATAGGTAAAAAATATGTATATATTGGCACACTCACTACTACAGGACCATTTTCTTTGTCGGGTCCAAAACCCTTTTCTGTGCTAGTTTTGGGGTAGTGGAGCTGAAATACTAGAAGTGTAAATACGTTTTTCAGCACAGATTTGAAACCGCAGTGAAAATGAACTTATCAGCGCAGGTTTAAACCCACTGAAAATCGTTCTATCAGTGTCGGTTGGAAACAGAAACCGGCGCTGGTAGTTCTACTAAAGTGTTTTTTTAAAAGGTTCAATATATTATTATACAGTATATATTTTTTATAATAAATTTTGGATAACTAAATATACAACTACAGTCTTTGCCACTAAGATTGCATGAGCACAAGGATCACTAAAAAAAGTCCTTACAGACGTGTGAAGTATGTATTACTCGATTTCGATCTACTTAAATAAGTTGGATATTAAAACGAAGATATCTATACTATAAAACAGAGAATTACATGCTTATTAATTTCAAGTTTTGATTGATTGAAACGTGCCTTTTCTACAAAACCAAACGTGTGCCCTACGCTCAGCACACACGTCCGTGTAGCACAGACGCTGCTCAGCGTCACACAAATCTTTTTACTCCGTTGCATATTGGATTCCAAATACATGGTGTAATTTTTAAGCCAGTAAAATATCTCTGTAGTTTGCACCTAGCAAAAATTTAAAAAGCTTGCCGTTATGTATGTATTTCTGTGCGTAAAATTTCTGATTCCATTATAAAATTAGCTGTTAATTTCTTGCCGTTTAGTCCTAGGTAGTAGCATGGAGCAAGAAAACATATTCATTTTGTAACGAGGACAGCGGTTAGCATGTTGTTTGGCAGACGGTTTATCACATTCATCTATCTATCAATCAATCAGTCTATCTATCTTCTATACTATAAACATCCAAAACTTTCAATAGCCGACGCCAGTCATTAAAATACTAACCCTCCTACGACCCCACCTTTCAGACTCTTTGTTTCCGTCAAACCACGCTTGATGAAAAAGTCCTCACCCAGGACTACTCGTCGTCAAAATATATAGAACCAAAGGTGACATGCGCTATGAAGTATGATCCCATGACTCCTTGTAGTCAAAACAGTATCGTCGTGATCGCCGGCATAATGAAGGTAGCACACGCATGTTACGTGGGCACATTTGCTAGTATAATATATATATATATATATATATATACTATAAAGATCCAAAATAATTGAAAGTAAATCGGACCCACCAGTCATTAAAACACAACCCCTACTAACGACCCCACATGTCAGGTTTTTGTTCGTCAAACTTTTAACAACCGACGGACCCACCAGTTATTAAAACACTAACCCTTCTAGCGACCCCACTTGTTAGGTCTTTTTTTGTCAAGCTGTCTCCGGTCAACTTTAGTTATGCAATTTTTATTACTATAGTTTATTTATATACTATAAAGATCCAAAACTTTCGACAACTGATGGACTCACTAATCATTGAAACACTGCCCGTCCTGATGACCCTATTTGTCAGGCCGGTTTTCGTCAAATTTTTTATAGATGACAGACCCACGAGTCATTGAAACACTACCGCTTCTAGTGCCCCTACTTGTCATGCCTTTTTTCGTCAAACTCTGCTTCCCTCGTCTGTCTCTGTAGTATGGAATTGTCGAGTTCGAAACCAACACGGTCTCCGGCCAACTATCTTTTATAAAATACTAGCAAAAATACCCGTGCGTTGCTACAGATAAAATCTATATATAGATTATCTTACCATAATGATAAACAAAGGATGAAATCTATACACATAGATTATCTTACCATAATGATAAAACAAAGTATAGTATATGACAAACTATTAATGTCGGCAGGGACATAGGATTGTGGATCAAATATGGCTTCGTTGGCACGGCTGATCCGTGAGTAGCATAGGTTTGATCTGAGGGTTGCTCGGGGTCGAACTTCGTACTCATAATGTTGTGATGCACTTGCTGTGCTGGCTAGTCATCCGCATAAATGAAATGAGCTTTCTTGGCCAACGGTTCATACATTCCAGGTAAGCTGATGCTCATCTATCAACGAAGTCACCCATACCACTGCAGGCGAGGTAATGTCCAGTTGTTGAGAAAGTTCTCAGAGATTAGACGATAGCGATCTTCGACGCCGTTTTGGGTTGGCCGAGATGTTTCTCGGACATGCAATAAATTTGATTAGATAGGGGTGAGGCGCCGACGTCAAGAGAAGATGGACCATGTGGTGTGGAGGCGAATGGAGTGGAAGCGACAGGGATCGATCCGAGATTCCTTGGGGTGGAATGGGTTATGAACCTTGCCTTGCCCCTCTAGCGTTTTGGGTCAGCCTGCTTCAAACTATATGTTGAGACTGGATCTATTTGATAAGCGGACCACTCTGCACCATTTGCTAGCTTACTGCTTAATTCTTTGGATGTAGGATGAGCCATTTGCTATTAATATAACTGTTGGATCAATGTTAAATCCATCTGAGGGTGTAGGAGTACTACAGAAAACCAAAAGCTCACCCAGCTTGCCAAATTAGATTCATAATATCCGTATTTGGCTATCCAGGTCATAATATTTCTTCTCCGTATCTCTACGCACTCCATCGAACTCATCAAATCAAACCAACTATGTTTTTTTTAAATTCCAATGTATATACTATTTCTATAGTCTATATACTATATATATTCAAAGGGTTATTATTTTAAAGGTCAAAATGAATCCATACCACTTAGTTCAAACAACAAAATAAATTGCACCTCTTGTTTGTTTTAGAAAGACCACATCATCTAATTAATGCCACCACCTTATTAATTGCAGCGGACACATCCTAGCCCAAAGCAAAAAGTAAAGTCATGCATAAGCTTGAATGTACATTTCATCGAGCAACCACTACCAGAATGATCAACATCTGCACCGGGTGGGAAATGCCTTTAACACCGGGTTTCCCACCCGGTGCAACTAATCTGAGGCTAAAGGGGTACCCCTTTAGTACCAGGTTGAATAACCGGTGCTAAAGGGGCCTTTTAGCACCGGGTGCAGCCACGACCCGGTGCTAAAGGGCCTGCCCCGCAGCGCCTTTAGTAGGGCCTTTAGCACCGGGTCGTGGCTGCACCCGGTGCTAAAGGGCCTGCCTTTAGCACCGGTTGCTGTCTGCAACCGATGCTAAAGGCCCCAGATTTCTTTTTTTTTTTGCTTTTTTCAGTAGCCATGCATGCATGTCTATATACGTGTATATACATATATATTCTAATACGTGTATTCTAATGCATATTTGGCCGACTCTATATTCATATTAGCTGACATTTCATCAAAATAGAAGACATATATATTACAAAAGTAGATATTCATGCATGTCAACTCGAGTTATATATATTTAAACTGTATTTTCTACTTAATTAAGACAGACGACTAGCTTGTTGGACTGTCCGACACGTCCTCCAGTATTGGCGAGTGGAATTCTCCTCGGGGATTGACGACCTCGTCCCAGATCCATCCGACGAGCTGTTCTGCAATTGCGTCAATTCTTTCTAGCTCTAGGGACTCTTCCTTCAGCTTGAACATCTATAATTTACAAATATTTGAAAGATATTTAATCCGCCGAGTTGGAGACAATAATTGTGCACTTAATAATAATGGAAATGTGTTTATTATTAGGTACCATAATATCGTGTTGTGTAAGCTTTTTATGTCCCCAATTCCACATGTAATTGCACACATAGTATGCACATAAATTATTTCCCGGCCCCTGTTTGGCACACTGTCGACCAAAAGAAATTAAGTAAAATTCATATAATATATTAGCCGAGGCCAACATGTACAAATTACTTGCTTACCGGAAAGCCAATGTTCCATTCTAGTGTTTCATGTTGAATACCCGCGTGTTCATTACGAAATTGAATCCAGGCCCTGCGAACAAAAAAATTGAGTTAAGTCATTGCGAGTGTAAGGGGTGGATTAAGTAGGGGAAAATATACATCACCTTGTCATCATGTCAATGATGTTCTGTAGTTTTTCTTTTGGAGTGTGCAATGAATCAAAGACGTTCACGACACCCCGGTCAGGACACAATATTATTAGGAAACAGTGGAATCTGTATACATGTATACCTTATAATCAGAAATGAAATAGTACACAGACAGTATAAGAAGAAGCCTGTGTATGTACTCACTCGATGTTGTACGGGATTAGTATGAAGTCACAGTAATTTTGTTTTTTTATGTACTTGTATAGGTTTCCATATGTTTCCTCAGGATTCATCAATATCATTTCTTCACTTATCTTTCGAGGATCCACGAAACCAACGTCATATATCCCGGATCTCCGACATTTTTGAATCTCCATTCTGCATATGTTAAGCAATAAATAAAGCATAGATTGGAATTATTGTTTTCAAACTGTGAATTATAAGCAACAACAAAGTACTTACAGTGTCCAACAGGTGATCAAATCCACGTCCATGGCGTCGCGGTGGTACAGCTCATATATACCCTTAAACCTCAGCCAGACCCAATCATCGTCACCATTGTAGAAGTCATGGTCCTTCACGCCTACTTTGATCATGCGCCGTTTATTCCTTCTTGATTCTTCCAAGTACCACTCATGGAATCGGCGCATCTTCGTCTGTAGCTTGCTCTCCATTTCAGGAGGGACCATAGGCTCGCCAAGCTTATACGGCCACTTCAGCGTTGTGCTTATAGGCACATCTTCTTCCCCCAGGACTTGCTCTCTGGTTAGTCCAGTCTCGGCCATTACTCGTTGCACGTTAAGCTCGTCCAGAGATGTTAATGGACCCAAGGGCCGCTGAGGTTGCTGGCTGAGCTAAGGAACCTTTTTAGATGGGCCCGCCTCCTTATCTGCAGCCTTCCGCTTCCGGCGAGATTTCAGTAATGAGCGGTCATAGTCTGTTACTATTACTTCCTTCTGTTGACCCTTGCTCAAATTACCGAGGAATGACTTGACGATGCTAGGATCAAGCTTCGGCTCCGGCTCAGGTTTTCTCCTCCACTCGGCCATTTGCCTCTTTGTGTCTGCTTTGACCGAGGCTTCGAGCTCCTCTAGAGTCTTCTCACCCGCTCTTTTCTTTGGTGCGGGCTTCTCTCTAGTTTTCCGCGCCTTCTTCGCTTGTGGAGTGGGGGCAGAGGCTTTAGTGCGGCGTCCCCTCTTCGGCGGAGGGGGCGGAGACTTCCGCGGCGGAGGAGACGGAGACCTCTTCGGCGGAGGAGACGGGCTTGCATCAGGAGCTCCCGGAGAATCGTCATGATCTGGTGGATCTCTTGGAGACGGTGGAGGTGACAGAGTCTTGTTGGTAGTCACAGGTGTACCGGGTATGACGACGTCTGCCTTGCTCCATAGAATGATGCAGTGAGAACACTGACCGAGCTTTGTTTCTCCGTCACCTTCGGGGATGTCAAGTTCCAAGTCTTCCCAGTTGGTGACGACTTGCTCCACCTCAACAGGTACATAACCATGTGGAATGTCATTGTAGTGCCATTTTTGCCCTTCTTCCACACGTTTGGTCATACTGTATGCGACCTGATAATTTAGTAGTCACAAAGAAAGTTAGTAAATGAATGGTATTTACGGTGAAATGTATGCAATACGAACTAAGGTCGCATACGTAACACCACAGCTAAGTTCTTCTGCCTGACGACAAGCTCGCATGCGGTCCGTTGAGTTATTTCATCCACGGTGTAACGGACCGCTTCGGCGGCCTGTGTGGAAGTATGACTGCTTTGATATTGTTGTGGAGGTGCATGCTCTGTGGAACCGGTCCCGCCTGTGGCTTGTTGGAGAGGTGCATGCTCTGTGGAACCGGTCCCGCATGTGGCTTGTTGTATCTGCAACCATGCTACCTTCATCCGTCGCTCCATCTCTGACTCCATTTCTTGGAGCTTTGAGCCCTGGGCGGCAACCGTTTGCTCTAGGTCCCTCACCCTGTGCTCATATTCGGCCTTCTTCCTCGAACGGCTCCTATAGGTGGCGGCGTGCTCTTGGAAACCTTTCTTCCACGAGATGCTTGTGCCTATGCCGCGCGTCCGTCCAGGATGCTCCTTGTTCCCTAAGGCATAGGTTAGCTCATCTCTGTCTCTATCAGCTACAAATTCTCGTCTATCAGATGCCCTGAGGATATCGAGGAGACACTGAGCTAGTTCTCGCAAGTCCTCGGGAAAACTAAGGAGCCGTCGATTGGGCTTAGGGTGCCTCCATGACCATAGTATCAATGCTTGGTCCTTGTGGGCCAGTCATGTGTCGCTTGAGTGATGCCTCTAGCATATAGATCTTCTTCCATCTTCTCCCATTTAGAGATGCTTGCCTTGTAACCTCCCAAACCCATCTTATGAGAGTACATCTTATTTGCGGCGTTTCCAGCGTTTCTAGCGCTAGCCGTTGCACCCTCTTCGGAAGTTTTGTACTCAAGGAATGCTTCTCACTCCTCATCAGTGATCTTCTTATACTTCTCAGGATCTGGGGCCTCTCCGGTTTTGAGAAAATGCGAGTACAACTTCTTCTTGAAATCCTGAAACAGAACTGTCATCTTATTCATTGTCCAATCCCTCAGTTCTGCTTCATGAGTGTTAGGCCAGTCGAATACTGCCTTTAATTCCCTCCATAGAATCTCCTTCTCTGTATCGGGGAGCACGTACTCCTCAGTGGGGTCCGTGGACTTCCATTTTCTGATACTAATGGGCACGTTGTCCCGTACAATTACCCCGCACTGAGATACAAATTTCTTGGCCACTTTTGGAGGCTCAACTGGCTCCCCGTCATCCTCCACTCGGGTGATGTGTAACTTGACATCCTTCAGGTTCTTCGTGGTCGATCATTTTGATTTCTTAGCTCGATTTGTAGAAGCAAAGGCGGCCTACACAAATTACATATATACGAGATGATATAGAGATGGTATACATAATTGACATGTATAGTACAAATTTATGTTATCTATATACACACCTGACTAGACGAGGGCTCGTTACCGGCCCCTTCAATAGTGCTGCCCTGGACACGTTCGCCCTGGACATTGGCGGCCCCTTCAACATTTTCGGCGCCTTCAACATCTTCGTCCCTTCCAATGATCCCCAACACATCATCCATGGACATTGGTTGAGTTACAATATTGAAAAGTTAATTTGCAAAGAACGTTTCGTTATCCTCTTGCATGGGTGCGACAAGGGTGTTGTTGTCCTCTTGCATGGGTAGGACGGGGTTGTTGTTGTCCGCCATCTATAGAATTAAAAATAATTGATAAGAAATATATACAAAGCATACATATTCCCAATATTTCTAACATTTTCGCTAAGGGGGTCGGTGCGTGAAAAACGGATTCGCCAAGGGGTTCGGGTGCGCGGTGGGTTCGAGTACGCCATATATTTCCGATAATAAACATTTTCGATAGTATACAGTATACAAACAAATAGCATTTCCAATATACATTTAAATAAAGCACATATATTTCTAATATACATAGAATTTCAAATATACATTTAAATGAAGCATTTTCCAATATACATTTCAAACGTATAACATTTCCAATATACATTTCAATGTAAATATCTCCAATACATTTAAATGAAGCATTTTCCAATATACATTTCAAACGTATAACATTTCCAATATACATTTCAATGTTAATATCTTCAATACATTTAAATGAAGCATTTTCCAATATACATTTCAAACATATATATAACATTTCCAATATACATTTCCAATATACATTTCAATGTAATTTCTAATATTTTCAATGTATGTGCTTAGCGAACGCGTTCGGCCATGTGCATTTGGTTAGCGAACGCGTTCGGCCATGCGCATTAGGTTAGCGAACGCGTTCGCTAGCTAACCTAATGCGCATGGCCGAACACGTTCGCTAAGCAAATGTGCGTGTTCGGCCATGCAACGGGTACCTGCACACACAAACACGTACACGGCACGAAGGCCGGCTCACAAACATGCACGCACGGCACGAAGGCCGGCTTCACAGATGCTCACCGCGTGATGACGGCGGGCGACGGCGGCGCGGGGACGAGCGGTGGCGGCGGCGAGGGGACGAGGGGCGCCGGCGCGGGGACGACGGCGGCGAGGGGCGCCGGCGCGGGGACAACCGACGGGCGCTCGGGGACGGCGGCGCGGCCTGGGACGAGGGTGGTGGCGGCGGCGTGGGCGTGGGGACGACGACCGACGACGACGGGCGCGCGGGGAATGGCGGCGCGGCCCGGGACGACGGCGGCGGCGGCGACGTGGGCGTGGGGAAGACTGACGGGCGCGCGGGGATGGCGGCGCGGCCCGGGACGAGGGCGGCGGCGCGGCGTGGGCGTGGGGACGACAGGCGGCGGCGGGGACGGCGACGGGCGGCAGCAGCGCTGAGGAGACGAGGGGGCGACGGCGGCGGTTTCGATCTGGAGATAGGGCTGAAGGGAGGGGAGAAGTCCCCGGCCTATATAGGTCCGGGGCATTTAGCACCGGGTGCAGCCACGACCCGGTGCTAAAGGCCCTTTCGCACCGGGTGGTGGGAAGACCCGGTGCTAAAAGCCCCCCTCCCCCTTTCGCACCGGGTCTTCCCACCACCCAGTGCGAAAGGACCTTTAGCACCGGGTCTTCTCCACCCGATGCTAAAGGCCGTAGGTGCGCCAGACGAAATTTGGGGGGGGGGGCGGCTTTAGCACCGGGTGCAGCCACGACCCGGTGCTAAAGGCCCTTTCGCACCGGGTCGTGGGAAGACCCGGTGCTAAAGGCCCCCCCTTTCGCACCGGGTCTTCCCACCACCTGGTGCGAAAGGACCTTTAGCACCGGGTCTTCTACACCCGGTGCTAAAGGCCGTAACTGGCGCCAAACGAAAATTGGGGGCCTTTAGCACCGGATTTTAGATCAACCCGGCGCTAAAGGCCCCAAATTTTCGTTTGGCGCCTAGTTTCCAAACTGGCCTTTAGCACCGGGGGCTACTATTTGGGAATATTATAAATATAGTTTTTAATATATAGTTATTAATACTTGTTTTAATTCAGTTATTAATACCTATTAAAAATATATATTAAATAAGAAAATCTTATAAATTACTAGAAAATCAATATAAAATGCTTGAAAATCTTATAAATTAATAGAAAATCTTATAAATTAATAGAAAATCTTATAAATTAATAGAAAATCTTATAAATTACTAGCAAATCTTATAAATTACTAGAAAATCTTATAAATTACTAAAACATATTATAAATTACTAGAAAATCTTATGAATTACAAAAATTGATATCTAAAATAAAGATTTTGGAACATTAAAGGGTCTCAGATGAAAAAGTCATGAATACCAAAATTTCATATCTCATCAAGATCTACAATCTTTATTTAAGTCATTTTTACATTTGAGAAAGTGGTAGTATACATTGTTCATTAATCCTAGATTCACTCGCATTGTTTCTAAAACTTTGTTAGAGACCTGTCAAATTTGTACTACATGTTATTACCACTTTTGAAAATGACAAAATGACCTAAATAAATATTGTAGATCATGATGAAATATGAAACTTTGGTATTCATCACTTTTTCATTTCACATCACCTAGTGTGAAAAAACCTTGGTTGTAGTTGTCAATTTTTTAATTCAAAATTTGGATTATTAAAAACAGTCTCACACGAGAAGATTTTTCAAAATAATAACATTAATAAGTTTCATAACTTGATAGAGTATGATTTTAGGAATTTTTAGGAAGAAAAATGATCTTTTTTAAAGTTTGTACGAGGGAGAACGACTAGTTACAACTTTTATACAGAGATTAAAAAGAAAAAATGTTCTTGTTCATCCAGTGACGTGGCTCGTGTGCCCGGTGGCGTGGCTTGTGTGGCCGGTCGTCCCTGCCCCGGCCGCACGGCCTCCGCGGCCTGGTCGTTTGGGCATTTAGCACCGGGTCGTGGCTGCACCCGGTGCTAAATGCCCAAACGGCCGGGCCGCGGAGGCCGTGCGGCCGGGGCAGGGACGACCGGCCCCACAAGCCACGCCACCGGGCACACCAGCCACGTCACAAGGCCCCCCCTTTAGCACCGGGTGTAGAAGACCCGGTGCTAAAGGCCCCCACCGATATTAAATAAGAAAATCTTAGAAATTATTAGAAAATCAATATAAAATGCTAGACAATCTTATAAATTAATAGAAAATCTTATAAATTAATAGAAAATCTTATAAATTACTAGAAAATCAATATAAAATGCTAGAAAATCTTATAAATTAATAGAAAATCTTATAAATTAATAGAAAATCTTATAAATTAATAGAAAATCTTATAAATTACTAGAAAATCTTATAAATTACTAGTAAATATTATAAATTACCAGAAAATCTTATGAATTACAAAAATTGATATCTAAAAGAAAGATTTTTGAGCATTAAAGGGTCTGAGATGAAAAAGTCATGAATACCAAAATTTCATATCTCATCAAGATCTACGATCTTTATTTAAGTCATTTTTGCATTTGAGAAAGTGGTAGTATACATTGTTCATTAATCCTAGATTCACTCGCATAGTTTCTAAAACTTTGTTATAGACCTGTCAAATTTGTACTACATGTTATTATCACTTTTGAAAATGACAAAATGACCTAAATAAATATTGTAGTTCATGATGAAATATGAAACTTTGGTATTCATCACTTTTTCATTTCACATCACCTAGTGTGAAAAAACCTTGGTTGTAGTTGTCAATTTTTTAATTCAAAATTTGGATTATTAAAAACAGTCTCACACGAGAAGATTTTTCAAAATAATAACATTAATAAGTTTCATAACTTGATAGAGTATGATTTTAGGAATTTTTAGGAAGAAAAATGATCTTTTTTGAAGTTTGTACGAGGGAGAACGACTAGTTACAACTTTTATACAGAGATTAAAAAGAAAAAATATTCTTGTTCATCCAGTGACGTGGCTCGTGTGCCCGGTGACGTGGCTTGTGTGGCCGGTCGTCCCTGCCCCGGCCGCACGGCCTCCGCGGCCCGACCGTTGGGGCATTTAGCACCGGGTGCAGCCACGACCCGGTGCTAAAGAACCTTTAGCACCGGGTCGTGGCTGCACCCGGTGCTAAAGGCCCAAACGGCCGGGCTGCGGATGCCGTGCGGCCGGGGCAGGGACGACCGGCCACACAAGCCACGTCACCGGGCACACCAGCAACGTCACCAGGCCCCACCTTTAGCACCGGGTGTAGAAGACCCGATGCTAAAGGCCCCCACCGATATTAAATAATAAAATCTTATAAATTATTAGAAAATCAATATAAAATGCTAGAAAATCTTATAAATTAATAGAAAATCTTATAAATTAATAGAAAATCTTATAAATTACTAGAAAATCAATATAAAATGCAAGAAAATCTTATAAATTAATAGAAAATCTTATAAATTAATAGAAAATCTTATAAATTAATAGAAAATCTTATAAATTAATAGAAAATCTTATTAATTAATAGAAAATCTTATAAATTACTAGCAAATCTTATAAATTACTAGAAAATCTTATAAATTACTAGAAAATATTATAAATTACCAGAAAATCTTATGAATTACAAAAATTGATATCTAAAAGAAAGATTTTTGAACATTAAAGGGTCTCAGATGAAAAAGTCATGAATACCAAAATTTCATATCTCATCAAGATCTACAATCTTTATTTAAGTCATTTTTGCATTTGAGAAAGTGGTAGTATACATTGTTCATTAATCCTAGATTCACTCGCATAGTTTCTAAAACTTTGTTAGAGACCTGTCAAATTTGTACTACATGTTATTACCACTTTTGAAAATGACAAAATGACCTAAATAAATATTGTAGATCATGATGAAATATGAAACTTTGGTATTCATCACTTTTTCATTTCACATCACCTAGTGTGAAAAAACCTTGGTTGTAGTTGTCAATTTTTTAATTCAAAATTTGGATTATTAAAAACAGTCTCACACGAGAAGATTTTTCAAAATAATAACATTAATAAGTTTCATAACTTGATAGAGTATGATTTTAGGAATTTTTAGGAAGAAAAATGATCTTTTTTGAAGTTTGTACGAGGGAGAACAACTAGTTACAACTTTTATACAGAGATTAAAAAGAAAAATTGTTCTTGTTCATCCAGTGACGTGGCTCGTGTGCCCGGTGACGTGGCTTGTGTGGCCGGTCATCCCTGCCCCGGCCTTACGGCCTCCGCGGCCCGGCCGTTGGGGCCTTTAGCACCGTGTGCAGCCACGACCCGGTGCTAAAGGGCCTTTAGCACCGGGTCGTGGCTGCTTAGCACCGGGTCGTGGCTGCACCCGGTGCTAAAGGCCCAAACGGCCGGGCTGCGGAGGCCGTGCGGCCGGGGCAGGGACGACCGGCCACACAAGCCACGTCACCGGGCACACCAGCCACGTCACCAGGCCCCCCCTTTAGCACCAGGTGTAGAAGACCCGGTGCTAAAGGCCCCCACCGATATTAAATAAGAAAATCTTATAAATTATTAGAAAATCAATATAAAATGCTAGAAAATCTTATAAAATAATAGAAAATCTTATAAATTACTAGAAAATCAATATAAAATGCTAGATAATCTTATAAATTAATAGAAAATCTTATAAATTAATAGAAAATCTTATAAATTAATAGAAAATCTTATAAATTACTAGAAAATCTTATAAATTACTAGAAAATCAATATAAACTGCTAGAAAATCTTATAAATTAATAGAAAATCTTATAAATTAATAGAAAATCTTATAAATTACTAGAAAATCTCATAAATTACTAGAAAATCTTAGAAGGTGGAACATAAATGCAAATATAGTCATTACAAAATGGGTCGAACATAGTGCAATTAAAATACATGGCATCATCATTTACTCGGACACTAATAAACTTCGTCTTTACAAATGTTCCTTGATTGTGATCACGCCGTAGATACGGTGTCTCCTCCGCCGCTAACAGGATGCTTGGGTCATCAGCCCCTGAGAATGGAGGCCGGCCATCGAGCATATCATAATCTTCATCCGTCTTGTCCTCAACTCCTACGATTTTTCTCTTTCTAGGAAGAACTATATGACGCTTTGGCTCGTCTTGTGATGGGTCCAATTGCTTACCCCCACCTTTCTTATCCGCCCCTTTCTTCGGTCTGCTAGCCATGTCCTTCACATAAAAAACTTGTGTGACAGCTTTGACCAGGACGAACGGTTCGTCTAGAAAGCCAATCTTGTTTAGGTCCACTAACGTCATTCCATAGTCCGCTTCAACTTTAACACCTCCTCCAGTCAGCTTCACCCATTGGCACTTGAACAGTGGGATCTTCAAAGGTCCGTACTCTAGTTCGCATATCTCCTCTATGATTCCATAGTATGAGTTTGTATTGCCATTGGTGTCTGTCGCGTCGATTCGGACACCACTGTTTTGGTTGGTGCTTTTCTTGTCCTGGGCTCTTGTGTAAAATGTATACCCATTGATGTCGTATCCTTGGAATGTCAAGATCGTGCTCGATGGACCTCTAGCTACAAAAGCTAGCTGCGCATCAATGCCCTCGACACCCATAAGACATCTTCGCAACCAATCGGCGAAAGTACTATTTTGCAGACGCTGAATGAAGGCCGCAGACTTTGTTGAGTTCTCGTCCCTGAGAATCTGCATGTGCTCCTCGATGTACGGAGCAACTAAGGTTGATTGTTGCAAAACTGTGAGGTGCGCTTTACGAAATGTCTCAACGTCCTTGATCACCATCGATCTTCTCCCTAGTGTGCCCTTTCCACCAAGTCTCCCCTCGTGATGGGATTCGGGCACACCAATCGGCATAAGATCGTCGACAAAGTCAACACAGAATTCAATGACCTCCTCTGTTTCATATCCCTTAACAATGCATCTTCTGGACGAGAACGATTACAGACATACTTCTTTAGGACAGCGAAGAACCTCTCAAATGGGAACATGTTGTGTAGAAATACTGGGCCCAATATACGAATCTCTTTGACGAGGTGAACCAATAGATGTGTCATGATATTGAAGAAGGATGGTGGAAATATCATCTCAAAGCTGACAAGACATTGCACCACGTCGTTCTGTAGCTGATATAAATGGTCTGGATTGATCACCTTCTGAGAAATTGCATTGAGGAATGCACATAGCTTCACAATGGCTTTCCGCACGTTCACTGGTAGCACACCCCTGAGTATGACGGGAAGCAGCTGTGTCATCAACACATGGCAGTCGTGAGACTTCAGGTTTGTGAACTTCTTCTCTTTCATATTTATTATTCCCTTAATATTGGAGGAGTAGCCAGACGGAACCTTGATACTGTTCAAGCATTCAAACATGCTTGCCTTCTCTTCTTTGCTGAGAGTGAAGCTGGCAGGACGCAAGTACTGGCGTCCTTTGTCTCTCTTCTCTGGATGTAGATCAGTCCGTTGCTTCAATCGTTTCAGATCCTGACGTGCTTCCAGTGTATCTTTTGGCTTCCCATAAGTACCCATGAAGCTTATCAAGTTCACGCAAAGATTCTTCATCAGATGCATCACATTAATCGCGTTACGGACCTCTAAATGTTGCCAATAAGGTAGCTCCCAAAAGATAGACTTCTTCTTCCACATCGCGGCACGACCATCCTTGCTCGTCGGAGCAGCCTGGCTTCCGTCTCCCTTGCCAAACACCACATGTAGGTCCTTCACCATATCAAATAGCTCTTCTCCACTCCGGTGTCTCGGCTTTGTACGGCGGTCAGCATTCCCGCCAAAATGCGCACATTTCTTTCGTAGCTCATGCTTCGCCGGAAGGAATCGACGGTGACCGATGTACACAACTTTACGACAATGTTTCAAATACATGCTTTCGGTTTCCTCTAAACAGTGAGTGCATGCTTTATATCCTTTGTTTGATTGTCCTGATAGGTTACTTAGTGCAGGCCAGTCGTTGATGCTTATGAAAAGCAGTGCTCGAAGGTCAAACTGCTCCTGCTTGTCCTCATCCCACATGCTAACACCTTTATTCTTCCACAGCTGCAAAAGTTCGTCAACCAATGGTCTTAGGTACACATCAATGTCGTTGCCAGGTTGCTTTGGGCCTTCGATGAGCACTGGCATCATAATGAACTTCCGCTTCATGCAGAGCCAGGGGGGTAGGTTGTAGATACAAACAGTCACGGGCCAAGTGCTATGACTACTGCTCATTTCACCAAAAGGGTTCATTCCATCGGTACTTAAACCAAGCCTAACATTCCTCGCATCAGCATCAAACTCTGGGAATGCTCTGTCGATGTTCCTCCACTGGGATCCATCAGCGGGGTGTCTCAACATGCCATCCTGCTTACGTTCTTCTTTGTGCAGCGCATCAGTTTGACATGGTCTTTGTTCCTGAACAAATGCTTTAGACGGGGTATCAGAGGGAAATACCACATCACCTTCGCATGGATTTTTTTTTCTTAGAACGCTCTCCCCCAACATCACCAGGGTCGTCCCGCCTGATCTTGTATCGTGCGCAGGTGCAAACCGGACAACGATCCAAGTGTTCGTACTGTCCGCGATAGAGGATACAGTCATTAGTACACGCATGTATCTTTTGCACCTCCAAACCGAGAGGGCAAACAACACATTTTGCTTGATACGTCGTCGATGACAATTTGTTACCCTCTGGAAGAATCTTCTTTATGAGTTTCAATAGCTCCTCGAAACCCTTATCAGTAACACCATTTGCTGCCTTCCACTGCAGAAGTTCAAGTGTGCTACCCAACTTCTTTAGCCCCTCTTTGCAATCTGGGTACAGGTCAGTCTTGTGGTCCTACAACATGCGATGTATCTTTTTCAGTTCCTTATCATTGCCGCAGTCTTTCTCGGCATCACGCAACATTTGCCCGAGTCCATCAGTAGGTTCATTTTCCTGAGCAACAGCTTCCTGAGCATCGCCTACCGAACAACATCTTACTCATCGGCATCACCCATTGCAGCATATGCAAAGGAACCATAGAGCCAATAACGTTCCCCTCGTGGTATAGTACGTCGGACGGTTTTGTCCTTTGGACTCTGGTTTTTTCGCAGTTAGCACATCAGTTGCGAGTTCTATCGGGTTTTGTCCCGAGAACACCTGCTTTTCCATGGTCTGCACGCTAGGCGCAGAGTTCAACCCGGCCCAGTTAAATTTGGACCCCAAACGACGGTTTTTGCGCGTTTTAAATTTGACGTACTAAATTAGAATTAGGAAATTCTCAAAAAAATAGAATTAGGAAATAGAAATAGAAATCCATCGGTCTAAGATTTGGAATCCATTTTAGGTACGATTCAAATCCATCCATGCATCCATCATGCAGTCCTCGATGGATTTATAAATGCAAACCTAGAGACGCAGTTCGTTCCGTCGGTTGGAAATACTAATCGTCACGTCGGTCTACGTAGTTCCGACAAAATAGAAATCTTCGGCGGAGTCCAACTGTAGGTTATCTGTAACAGGCCGGCCCCGTTTGTCTCGACAGTTACGATGGAGACGCCGGCGTCCCAGCATCCGCCGGCAGCCGCGACCTCATCGACGTGCAACCCGCAGACAGCGCGCGGCCGGCATGTGTTCCAGATCGAAGGGTACAGCCTGCACCGTGGCTTCGGCGCCGGCAAGTTCGTCCAGTCTGCCGCCTTCGCCGTCGGCGGCTACTCCTGGTGCATCCGCTGCTACCCCGACGGAGCCGGCAACGATTCCAGAGGCTACATCTCAGTTTTCTTGAGGCTCATGAGCCGGAACGCCAAGGTGACAGCCCTGTACGAGATCAGGCTGCTCGGCAAGACCACGGGGTTGTCTCCGGCAGCACCCAGCACGGCAGGGAGGATACTTTTCGACACCATGAACTCCGACGAAGCCGCCTGGGGCAGAAACCTCTTCATGAAGGCGAGCGAGCTGGAGGCGTCGGCGGAGTACTACCTGCACGACGACCGCCTTGTGATCGAGTGCGATGTCACTGTCATCATGGAGCCACTCGTTACAGAGGCCATCACCAAGGCCGTCGAGGTCCGGGTGCCTCCATCGTCGGACCTGCCAGACGACTATGGGAAATTGCTGGAGACGGGAGAGGGGGTGGACATGATCTTTATGGTTCAGGATGAGTATTTCTTCGCCCACCGGATTGTGCTAGTAGCGCGGTCACCGGTCTTCAGCGCGGAGCTCTGTGGGACGAGAGACGGGGAGCACAGTAGAGGGTGCATAACAATTGAGGACATGCAGCCAGCTACCTTTAAGGCATTGCTTCATTTCATCTACACGGACTCGTTGCCCCCCATTAATGACCTCGATGTGGATGAGGTTCACGCCATGGTTAAGAATTTGTTTGTGGCTGCGGATAGGTATGCTATGGAGAGATTGAAGATGATCTGCAAGGGAATTCTTTGCAAAAGTCTTAACGATGGGATCGCGGCTTCCAAGCTAGATCTAGCTGACCAATATAACTGCAGCGAGCTCAAAGACATTTATATGAAATATACGAACTCTTCGGATAGAGTGTGTGATGTGGTGGCTAGCCAGCAAGGTAACCAAGGCCTCAAAAGAGCAAAACGTACAATATGGGTAGTTTTGTGGGAGAAAACACGGTGCTTGTTTAGGTTCAAAAAATAGAAAGTTCATTCCATGCACAGCTATGGTATTAAGCTTGGATCATGTACGTCCTTTGTGTGATCAAATATTTTTCGTATAGAAGGGAAGACTCTTTTTTCAGAACTTATATCTGGTGCGATTGTGACTGCTCCGTGTGGTACCTTGAGTTTTTTTTATTCAATATCCATGCTAGCTCACAAGCATATGAAACAGTGCAGTTTTTACTGCGATCCAAGAAATACATCTACTGTTATCAATTACTTTTTTGTCGTTCTTTCCTTTTGTTGTAGGTACTTGTAGTTAGCCGGCTCAAGTCTCAACTCTGTATATATATAGCTAGCAAGCTGTTTGGCAATCAGTTTAGGATATAACGTTACCATAGTGTTCATCAATCATGCAATACTCCAGAGTTTTATGTTAGGGAGTATTGAGTGATCACTACAAGAAACTATTTAATCTGTGATGGAATCATTATGTCACAGATCGTTGAAAATTCGTTGCAATTCAGTGTCTGCAAGGGTTTCAAATTTTGTGGTTGATTGAGCATCATTGATTAAATCGACCGACGGATCTTTAAAATCGTCACGGATTGAAGCGATCTGTGACATTTTTTTTGACCGTCGCAAAACAGCCTGAAGTACACTTAGCCTAGCTCATAGTCTAGTTTTAGTGACGAAAATGACCGTCACGGATTGCTGCTGACATGGATGCTAACGTGGCTGCCAACGTGGATGATGACGTGGTTGCCTACATGTATGATGACGTCCCTGCCTACATGTATGATGACGTGGCTGACAACGTGGTCGATGACATGGCTGATGACATATGGGCCTTGTTTTGATGCCAATTTGGCACCCCCAAATTTGGGAGTTGGGAAACCGAGGCGCACTGTAGCATTTCGTTTGTATGTGTGAAAAATTATCCAAAAATTAATTAATTAGGCTCAAAATGTTCATTTCGTATAGTACAACAAAACTGTGCAATTAGTTTTTGATTCCATCTACATTTAGTACTCCATGCATGCCATGACATTTTGATGTGATGGTAATCTTCTTTTTGTACAGTGAACTTTAGGGGTAGAACTTGGGATCTAAACAAGGCCATGGATGCTGACAAGGACGTTAACTTTTCAATCATGGGCCATTTATTAATGGAACAATTTTACAAGTGAATCACTTTTTGGCCAAAAAGTCAACCCATAAACATTACTAATTTCAATCAGATGAGCTCAAATTTTAACCCACTAACAGCCCAGAAAACTTTCAGCCCATTTATCATAATACACATTGCAGCCCAGAATACGTAGAATTTCAGCAAATAATACACAGTTTTCCAGCCCAGAATACACAGAATTTCAGCCCATAATACATAGTTTTCCAGCACGGAAACAATACCAGATCCGGTAAATAAATTCATATGCTTATCTTATTCAACTTTGACCCCGCAGACACTTCAGTTTCACCTCCAACTCAGCATGAGTTCTGTACAAAGAGCAGTTAGGTAATACTTCATAAGGCAAATATTTCATAATGCAAATATCACCAAAGCTAGCAGGCCATTGATCTGAACAATACCATGACTCGTCACAACTCATATGGCCATCACGAGAGAAACAAGTTGCCAGCTTAAAAAAGAACAAGAAGAAAATGGAACACAACACCCTGTTTTTAATACATGACTAACAAATTAAATCTACTGCAATTCAAATCGTACTGCAAATAAAGCATTTACCTTTGCAAGTGCTGAAAAAATAGAACAAATAATTGTCCATTCAAGTGCTGAAAAATATAACAATTGATGCCAGGACATGAAACCACAGAAACCTCTGCAATCTCTTTAATATGATAATAAAACAACTGATGCCAGGACATGAACATAAACAGTAGGCACTTGACTCTAAAAATAGTTGGAAATATGATGATTCATTTTTGAAACAACAAAATTAGACATCTTGAGGCACAAGTTCCAGCCTACAGCCTATCACACAGCCTACACTTTATCACACAGCTGGCAGTCACCTGCAAGTTACAGATTGGCCAAGGCAAAGAGGCACAAGCACATAAGCAGTCTCAGATCCAGATTGGCCAAGCAGAGAGAAGAGCTCACCTTGCAGCATAATGTCAATATATAGTCACAGAAAAGTACCACATACAATGCATACATTTCCATGCAATGAGCACCTAGCAATCTGGCTACCTAATCAGCAATCAAAGGACAGTGAGTACAATAGAGCAGCACTGAGCAATGAGCACCTAACAATCTAGCATACATGTAGCTCATACTCTCAATATTGTATGGATACATGTAGCAATCAAGCATACATGTAGCAATCTAGCAAGGGGTTTTACTGCTTTGATAAAGTACTAGTATGGAATGGATGACCTGGGCTAGTCGTGGGCGGTGTGGAGGAGGCGCAGCTGGGCATTCGGGAATAGGGTGCGGTCCTGCTCGTTGGAGCCGTCCCGGCGGGCGCCGCTGTCGCCATCTCCGTCCACCTCCTCCCGCGCGGAAGCTCGGGTCCGCCACGGCGCTGCCTCCCCGAGGCCGCCGAGTCCCTCAATAATCCAGATCTGGGGCCCTTCCTCGTCAAGCAGGCACGTGACGCCATGGTTTCTGGGGAAGGCGGCAGCGCGCATGAAGCGTGAGGAGGCCGCATGAAGAGCGTCGGTGAGGCGGAGACGCGGCGGCCATGCGACGAGGCCACGTGAAGTGGCGGCGAGGCAGAGGCACGGCGACCGTGCGAGGGAAGTTGCGGCGGCGGCTCGAAGGATCTGGATCCGCGCCTAAGGAGGAAGGGGCCGGGGAGGAGAGCCAGGGAGGAGTGGAGGCAGGGCCAGGGGGTGGGGAAGCGAGAAGAGAGTAGTGAGGATTTATTGAGAGATCGCGGGCCGGCAGGTGGCGGCGGCTCGGCGGTCGTCTCCTCGACGGGAGAGAAGGAGCGGGCGGGCGGGCGTCTAGGGAGGGAGAGAGGGAGACGCTGACCCTGGAGGGAGGGAGAGCTAGGGTTTCGACTGGTTTTATACCGTGGAGATGGAATCAAAATCGTTGGATTGACAATAGACGGCTGAAAACAACTGGGCCTTTTGGGCCGGAACGGGCCTTATTTAATTTCTTATCTGCTTAACTTTTTTCTTTTTCTTTTTTATTTTAAACAGTTTAAATGAATTTCTGCAGTTTTACTTATAGTAACTACAATTTGAACTACATGTATATCAAATTATATTTTAAAAAATAATCAAAAATTATTTCAAGTACCTCCGTTCTAGTATAGCTCATATAAAGTAATTGTTTCAAAAATAGATAAAAAATTTAAATGTTTTATAGTGATCATTCAAACTTCTACTCGCAACATCATTATAAAATAATGACAATAATACCTAAAATTTATCCAAAAAATCTGAACACTCCTATACATTCATTTTATTGATGTGCAATGTCGACATAAAAATTTTGTAAGATTTTACGCAAATTTTACTTTACAAAATGTTTTATGACAAACCAATGTCTTTTGATCATGAGCAATGACCAAGCTAAGAAAAGCCTAATCCCAAAATAGGTGCAAAAATTTTCATTGAAACTCCAATTTGAAATTCAAGTCCAAATTCATTTAAAGAAGTTTAAAGGAAACTCAATTTTTCTCTGAAATCTAGAGCTCAAATAAAAAATCTTTCAATATGAAAGCCCTAGAACTTTTAATTTTCAGAAACTTTTGTTTTGGCCAATCTTCGAGTTTCAACATGTTTTCTCTTTAAATCTCAGTCAAACGTTTGACCCTAGGTCAGCTCTCTGTCTGTCTCTCTTCTGACCACTTGTGGGCCGAGTTGAGCCAAGTGGGCTGGCGCGGAAGTGGGCCGCGGGGTTGGCCCAAGCAGGAGAGAGAGGGCCGGGGCGCGCGCCCTGGGCTGCGGAAAGGGGAAGAGAGGAGGGAGGAAAACTGGGCCGAGAGAGGGAGTTCGAGGACCAAAAGCGAACTTTTGACCAAACAACCTTTCTAGGGATCAAACAAATGCAGTTCAAACATGGATGTGGTCGGGTGACTGGGCGCGCAGAGGCAGCTGGGTGATGTGGCAGGGTGACTGGGCGTGGATGGGTCATGTGATGTGGCTGTGTTTGTTTGCAATAAATAAAATTTGTTACTAATACAAGTAGAACCTAATGCATGGTGTAGTGGTAGAATGTTTTATTCATGGAACTCAACACCGAGGTTCGAACCTCACATGGTGCAATTTTTTTATTTTTTCATATGGGAAATGACAATTTTTAATTTATGTTCACGACGGATTTATATAAACGTTGCAGTGTTTTGGGCCGGACTGTGAGAATTGAAAAAACCGTTACAGTTATTTGGGCTTGGAGCAAAATGCTAACGTTTCTGAAACCGTCGTAAGGGTTCCATCATAATTTTCTGGGCTTCTCTGGGCTTATCTGGGCTCTAAGGCAAAATGCTGACGTTCTCTGAAACCGTCGCCGGGATTTCGTCGGAGATTAAATTATTTATTGTAACGTGAATAATATGAAATCCACAGGGCCAGCGAACTAAGTACTTCGTATGTGAGGTTCAATGCTACGCAATAGGAATCAACATAAATCCTATTATGGGCATGATTTATTGGTGACGTGGCAGTCGAAAGCTAGAAAAAGATCGATATTGGTCCTTCTATTTTTTATCTATCAACCATGATATATATGTTTATATATACAGGCCCCGGCCCTCCCTATATATAGAGAGGTGACCTGACCCTTAAGTAAACTTTGCTCCGATATTTAGTCACAAATGACGACTTGACATGGAGGGAAAGAAAAATGGGGAGCCGGCAGCATAATGGACGTCCTAGCTGGCTGGACCTAATATAATATAATTTGCCTATCCTTTTTCTCGGAAAAACCTAAATCGTGAGGGCTCTCGATTTAGCATAATGCGAGAGCGCTCCTGACTTGCAGCTGATCCTCAAAGTAGCCGGATGCCTTGATGAGGTATCTGCATGTCGAGTAGTTTCTAGTTTATGATTAGTATATATCAGAGTTTCGATGAGTGGAATATCAGTCACCCTTTGCATTGCATGACGCTTCGTGTTAATCCGTGGTTCCATGTTTACAACCAGATACAACAAAGATTCTATTCTATGGGATTCCAGATCGATCACAATCTGCCGCTGTTAGTTGCAAGATTTCTTAAATAATTGATATACTATCTCTCTAAAAAACGTCCCCTTATTAATCATAAGATACTTAGGTTAAGATTATATGTATGCCAAAAACATCAATTAAGCTCCATCTTTTGTGATCAATTCTGCAAATACTTTAATATCTACTTTACAGGACTCCATTGACAAGTGGTTGGAGCATGAAAATCATCGTGTACACTTTATTAACAAGAATTAAAAGATAATTCTAGCTGAGCCATGGATTAATACTATAGGGAGCCAACAATGCTTCTAAAACGAGTTGCATCTACATGTCCTAATTTATCAAATTCCTTTATTGACAACTTGATTGTATATTCTTCATAGGTGTTTACATGTATGCAATTATGCATTCCTACCGCCTAATGATGCCTGATGCTTATTTCTCTTGAGATAACAAAATGACTTTATAATCTCTTTTACTTGAATACATAGGGCCAAAGATGTTTGTTAGAGAACACTACGTAAAAATCGAAAATAGGTAACGCGGTCTTGGTAACGGGCATATGTTGTCCGTTACAAAAACTAATAACGGTAACGGACATCATTAACGTGCGTTACAAATAAGGCATGCCCCATCAGACAACATTAAAGTCTGTTACCAATAACTTGTCATTGGTAATGGACATCAACAACGCCTGTTACTAATAATACCAATGATAATTGGTAACAGACTTTAACAATGTTCGTTACCAATACGGTGAATATATTTTTTATTTTTATAATAATTTTTCTTGAACTACGAGCATATAATGGATGGTCATAAAAAAATAAGACTAATCGGACTCAAGGTGTAGCCTGTAGAAATTAAAAAAGATTCACAAATGTTTACATAAAAGGGCTGCATCCTTCCTCTAACCATAACTGATAGTGTGGTGCAATGATTAGGAGAGGTTCGTGCGAACCAACAGATCTTGTTCGAACCCTAAGAAGGCACAATATCTTTCAGAGAAGTGAAAAAATCGTTGCTTTTGGAAAAAAAAGGTCAATCAAAGTGAGGTGTGCCCCCGTGTAGACATAATTTTTTTAAAGCGATGTGTGCCCCATGAAGACATAATTTTTTTTCTATCATTTGATATTTTAAAATGCAAATTTTAAAATGTATTAGTAACGGGCGTCATATAATGTCCGTTATCAATTACTGTTATCGATAACGGTCATATGCCTGTTAACGATGATGAGTCATTAGTAATGGTCAGATGCGTGTTACTGATGATGAGCCATTAGTAATCCATAAAGGGTAACGGTTGCCTTGCCCGTTACCAAAGACAATCTTCTTTTTGTTACCTATTAGGATGTTTCACGTAGTGGAAGTTACGGCTGGTTTGTGCTGACAAGAACACCTAATTGAAAATAGAGTGAATTTCACTGTAGGTCCATGAACTTTTTCCAATATCTCATCTAGGTCCGCAAAACCAAAAGATGGTCATCTAGGTCCATTAACTTTTCTGAGATCTCATCTAGGTCCGCAAACTAAATAAGTGGTCATCTAGGTCCATAAACTTTTAAAGAGCTGTCGTCTAGGTCCAAGGCGGTGGCGACGAGCCTGACCTTGATGACCGCTCTTTAAAAGTTCATGGAACTAGATGTCCACTTTTAAAAGTTCATGAACCTAGATGACCGCTTATTTAGTTTGCGGACCTACATGAGATCTCGGAAAAAGTATACGGACATAGATGACCACTTTTTTAGTTTGCGGACCTAGATGAGATCTCGAGAAAAGTTCATGAACCTACCGTGAAATTCACTCTTGAAAATATGCAAGTTTGGCATACAAGATGGTACAACCCAGGTACAAGGCCACAGCGCGCGCAGCTGGGCAAGAGAATAGTAGGACAAGGTTACCTTAAGGTGGTTCGGTTTGGTTCAAACTTAATTAAGATGATTTGACTTAGATTCTAAAAAAAGATGATTTGACTTAGCATAAAGCTCGAATGAAAGGAGCAGTATGTTAGACTTTCAGCTCATTGCCTTTTTATTTGGAAACCAACCTTGACAGGTCTGTTTAAAGCTCTGACGAGGTCAAGGGCTATCTTGTATGATTTACACTGGAGTCTGCACAGATGCTCTAGAGTTGAGCTATGCTGTGCTCATAGGTTATCTGTGTTACATGACTGTATTATAAAGATAACATATATATCTCGGAATAGAGTAGTTTCTGTTGGGGTGGTGCCCTGACGTTACCTCACAATAATGCAAGTAGCTCCTGAGGATCATGTATCTGTGTGTTATCCTTTATGATCAAAGAGAAAAGATGAACAATTCAAAGAGTACATCAAAAGAGTAAATGCATTGATAGGCCTGGAGAGAAAAATTCTCAGAGACGGCTAGTGGGCTAGCATTGTTTCGTATTCTGTTTAATCTACTCCCTTCGGTTTGATAAAGGTAGTCGTTTAGGATAATGTTTAAGTCAAACATTAGGAATATAAATCATGAATAACATTTAAGTCGTTGAGTTTGGAAATGTAAAAATTATATAAATAGATTGGTCTTGAAAATTACTTTCATAAAAATATACATATATATTTTTTAAGAAATATTTTTATAAAAAAGAGAAGTTAAAGTTGTGCTTTGGTGACCGTGCCGCTGTCGTAAACGACTTCCTCTGCCAAACCGGAAGGAGTATAACACAGCATGCCTGCACGTACGTTACAAAAGTTATTTCGCTGAACCAGCATCCGGCAAACGACCTCTGCAAAATAACAGACATGTGTACTTTGACTAACTATTTCATTCTAAACAAGAACACACCCAGCTTGGTTGCTTTCTCCAACAAATACGGAAAGATGTCTGCCCATGATCCTTTGATGTTGTAGTGTTGTGGACTTGCCTTCCGACCACCCACTCTACCCAAAGAGTTCACGATATATTTATCATAAGCATCTTTAAGCCTGCTGCAATGGTGCTGGTCGGCCCGAGCAAGACTTGATGCGCTTAGAATGTCTTCACAGATCAGCTTCAGCCTACTCATGGCATACCTATCCGCTGCCACGAGCAACTGCTTAACTATTTCCTCTTTCTCACCGTCGCCAAGGCCTTCCATGGCAGGCATCGTGTCGGTGTAGATGAAGTGAAGCATCGCCTTGAAAACATCAGGGCTCATGTCCTGAACTACTATGCACTCTTTCACCTTGTCTTGCATCAGCACGTCGGGCTCCGCCACGAAGATCGGCGACCGCACCGCGAGCACGGCCTTGTGGGCATGGAAAACCTCATCTTCAACCTTGAAAACCACGTCGGCTTGATCCTCTATCTCCAACAATTTCCCAAAACTAGTCGATAGATCTAGTACCTCAGCATCATCAGAAGTCACGGTGCTCTCCACCCGTGGCTCCATGATAACAGTGACGTCGCACTCCAACACGAGGCAGTCGTCTAGCAGGTAGTTCTCTTCCAACTCGCCCCTCTCCGTGAGCTCGTCCGTGCCCCAGGCGAAGTAGTTGTCTTGCTTCGCGTCTAGGGTGTCGAACACCTGCGGCACGGCCGTGCTGTACACCGAGCACGACGACCCCGTGGCGTGGTCGAGGAGCCTGAAGTCGTAGTGCGCCGTGACCTCGGCATCCTGGGTCAGGAGCTCCAGGAACGCCGCGACGTTGTCCTCGTCCCTGGAATCCTCGTCGCCGTAGATGTAGCCGTCGGGGTAGAAGCGGATGCACCAGCTGTAGCCGCCGACGTCGAAGGCGGCGGACCGGACGAAGTTGCCGGCGCCGAGGCCGCAGTGGAGGCTGTAGCCGCCGATCTCGAACGCGTGCGTGCCCCGGGCCGTCTCAGGGGTGCACCTCGATGACGTCCTCGCCGTTGGACGCGGTAGATTGGACGCCATTGCCACGACTAGATATCTTACAATTTGCAGTTACGGAATAAACTAACAGGGCGTAGGATAGTCCCTGATCCTGATATATAGGCACGTGATAACGCGGAGTATAAATAGAGAAAGAGTTTGGTTACAATACTAATTATACCCTGGACCTAAGGATGGAAACGGATCGGATACGCATGGAATCGGATTCGAATATTATTTTTTATCATATTTTATTTCGAATAGGGTATAGATTCAGATATTCTCGGATACGAATATAAAACGGATGTCTCAGATTCGGACACATTCGGATATTTCATTTTAATTTGTGATGACAATGATCAAGTACCATTTTTTTATTCATAGTTTTAAAAAACAATATCATCATAAAACATATAAATAATGATTAAATATAGTATAAATATACAATATTCACTTGTTAAAAATAGTTTTTAATAAAAATAACAATTAAACAAATCATATAAAATAATTTATATTAATAAAATAAGTAAAATAACGTATTTGAGTGTAATTTATATAGATAATATATTAGTTTGAAACTGAATCAAAATAATATAATTATAGCATGTTTGAATATGTATTTATTCTATATGGATTCGGATAAGGATGGAAACGGATCAGATACGCATGAAATCGGATTGGGATAGTACTTTTTACCACATTTTATTTTAAATACGGATACGGAATTCGGATATTCTCAGATACGAATACAAAACGGATGTCTCGGATTCAGATACATTCGGATCTGCTACCTCCGGATCTTTTTACTTGATGTTTCCGACAAGAAATAATCACTGTTTGCAAGCTAAAACCAATGTCTGAAACGCCATGTATTTTGAACCAGAGTTAGTATTATTTTCCTTTGTGATAACAATTATCAAGTACCAATTTATCATCGTAAAATATATAAAGAAAGATTTAAATATAGTATATGTACAAGATTCACTTGTTAAAAATATTTTTAATAAAATAGATATTAAATAAATCATATAAAATAATTTATATTAATAAAATAATTAACTAAAGTATTTGAGTGTAATTTATATAGATAATATATTAGATTGAAACTAAATCAAAATAATGTGTTTATAGCATGTTTGGAAATGTATTTATTCTATACGGATATAGATAATATCGGATATTTAATACATATCCACGTTTATTTCAAATACGGATACGAATTCGGACATTCTTCCCTATATAGCATTTCCCCTCTACAAAGACATGAGCGTGCAAGTGTGGTTGTTTCCTAAATTGGGTGCCTCTCCAGCACTATGAGCTATAGATTACGGAGGACATAGGAACGGATTTCACGTCCCTGTAGCTCATTTGGGTTCAGTTTAAATTATTTGATGAATTCCATGTAATTTGTGGTTGTGTGCAGATGGATTCGTTGCTCGTGAGATTGTATTTTGAAGATGGCTCATCGTCAGATGACGACTTTGATATGGCAACAATTTTGCTTGCTGACCTTGCTGAGAATGAGCAGCCCCAGCGAAGTGGTTCTGTGCCAAGGCATGAGGTGGTTCGTCGAAACAAGCAGCAAGCAGATGCCAAGCTCTTTGATGACTACTTTGCAGAAGAGCCTGTGTTTGGTCCTGTCACATTTAGGCGACGATTTAGAATATCAAAGGAGTTGTTCTTGCGTATTGCAAATGCAGTTGGAGCACACCGTCCATAATTTCTGAAGAGGAGGAATGCAACTGGGGACCCTGGACATATTGCTTTGAAGAAGATCACTACAGCGCTGCGCATTCTTGCATATGGAGTCCCAACCGATTTCCTTGATGAGACGCTTTACATTGCAGAGAGCACCATCATTGAGAGCTTGAGGAAGTTTGTTATCTCTATGATCGAGATTTTGGAGAGCAATACTTGAGAGCACCAAATGAAGAGGATGTTGCAAGACTTATGCAAATGGGTGAAGTCAAGGGATTCCTCAGGATGCTTGGATGCATAGATTCTATGCACTGGCAGTGGAAGAATTATCCTACCGCATGGCATGAGCAATTCACTGGGCATTGCCATGATCCAACAAACATTCTAGAGGCAGTTGCATCCCACGATCTATGGATCTGGCATGCGTACTTTGGAATGCCTCGCTCTCAGAATGACATCAACCTCCTCCACGGATCTCCTCTGTTTGCAAGGCTAGCTGCTGGGAAATCTACACCTTTGAACTTTGAAGTCAATGGCCATGAGTACACAATGGGCTACTATCTTGCATATGGCATATATCCGGCATGGTCTACCTTTGTCAAGACAATAGGAAACCCAAAGAGTAACAAGGAAGCACACTTTGCTAAGGCTCAGGAAGCTGCGAGGAAGGACATTGAGAGAGCATTTGGGGTGGTGCAGTCTCAGTTTGCCATTGTCGATTTTGGGACCAAGAGACCTTGGGGCATATCATGAAAGCATGTATCATTATGCACAACATGATAATAGAGGATGAGAGGGGTCAACCCGAAGACTTTGTGTATGACCTTGTGGGAACACTAGTGGAGCCTGAGCAAAATGAAGAACGAATTTACAAATTCCTTGAAATGCATCATAAGATCGAAGACCACGAGGGACATAATCAACTTCGTGTTGACCTTATTGAGCATTTGTGGCAAATTCATGGACGATAGATTTCTCTATGTTTTCTCATGTTTATGTGGACTATTTGGTGCATTTGGACATATATTATATTTGAATTTTGAATTTGAATTTAAGTTTGAATATTTGAATTATGGATTTGAAATGTCATTGAATTGTGTGTGGATGAATTAAAAAAGTTTGAATTATTGTATTGTTGAATAATATTTAGAATACAATGTATATGCAAAGACAAGAGGAAAGGAAGAAAAAAATAAAGAGAAAGGGGAATAGGATAGGGGATTGGTTGGAGCACCTCTCCAAATATGCTGAAAATGTGAAAGGAGATTCCCCTATAGCAAAAATAAAGGAAAAAGAGAAATGAGATCCGTTGGAGTTGCTCTAAGAGCATCTCCAACCACTTGTATAAATTTGAAGACCTAACAATAGTTTTTAGGTATAGCAGATAGAAAAATTTTAGATAACCATTATGTTCTTATGTATATGTAAAACCCGATAGCTATAAAGGACGAGACATAAAAAACAATAAGAAATTATAAATTTTGATGAGGCCCTTTTTGCAAAAATACAACTACACGCGAAATCCTCCGTACTTCTTGCACGTTGGCCCTTTTTCGAAATAATTTCACATTTAGACTCCTGGAGGAACGAATTGCGTTTTTGGACCCGAGGGGTCAATACCATGGTTCACGGCGCCGAGGTAACACATCTCAGCGCCACGAATCATAGCATCGAGGTAACACATATTAATCATCTAATAACTCATATTCCCTTGTTGACACCTTGACGCCATAATTCATTGCACCAAGATGTGTTACCTTAGCGCCGCGAACCGTGATGCCGACCCCTGGGGTCAAAAGAACATAATTTGTTCTTCTAGAGATCTAAACATGAGATTCTTTCCAAAAAAAGGCTAAAATGTAAAAAGTGCGGCCAAATCCCCTCCCGCAGACACAGGCTGCGTCGTTGCGGCCGTTTCTGAGCGCCGCCTCTACGCATCTCGCTGGTTCAGGCGGCCGGAGGAGCCGAGCTCGTCGGCACATCCTCTTCCCCCAGGTCCTCTTCTTGTCCAAATCCTCCTCTAATTAGAGCTTCAAATCCACCAGATTGAATTCATCATCTTCTTCCTCAAATCCTGCTATGATTGAACTCTAAATCAGGCCGCTTCTTTGTCGAATCTCATGGCATGTTGATGAGGCGAGCTAGTCTTGGCCTCTCTCGATCTTGGCTTGTTTGTGATTCGTGGGTGAGGATGGCTCAGGGTGACCCCACAGCGGAGCTTTGACCTCGTCCACATGTGGTGGAGCGTGATGCGCGCTTTCTTCGATAAGGAAAATTTTATTTATCTAAGACAGGTACATCAAGATGACACAGATGTGCTAAGACTATTTCTGGTCTCTGCATAACTAGGATGCACACAGCCAAAAAAAAAGATATGGCAACATATATCTAGACACAAAAAAACACACGACTTAATCTTCTATTGCTTACACAATCCTATCAAACACCTGGGCTCTATAGAAAGCAACGTCTTCAACAAGAAAATGGTACGCACACGCACCATCGGTTGCCATAGTGCAACCAATCAAGACTAGACCCTCTGTTTTCACCAAGATCATTGCTAGATACAACCAATTAAGGTTAGACCTAGAGATTTCTCTCTGAAGCCAAGGAATCATTACCCAAAACGAGGTTCCACGGTATTGCCTCCTCCTCCTTTCTGAGCTAATACTATCATATTACCCAGCCTTAGCCAACTACGATCGGCCGCGATCTCTCGTCATCCCACAAAGACTATGCTACAAAGTAACTAATAGGCACACATACAAAGTTCGTAGGACCCACTTCCTAGCACGCGATGCCGTAAGTCGACGCCAAGGTGGCTCCGATATCTAGGATCATATGGAAAGTATTAACTATTTATGAAGATGTTGTGGGCAGTAATTTACCAATATCCAATATCGCTGTCAAACCCAAAACTTAGATCTAGTCGATGTAATGACCAACTGTCGCTGAAGATCCTTCGTGCACGACCTGCGTGGCTGCTACTGCCACAGCTGGTTCCGCACCGTATCACGAGCCATCGACCGAGATCGGCTGTCTTCACGCGGATGGAGTCGTCGCTGGTGATGAGCACGCTGCCGGGCCAGTCACCCTGCTGCCGTCCTCCGTACGGTTGCCGGGCTTCCAACGTTTCACTTGGACGGCGGGAGGGAGGAAGGAGAGAAGGAACGGCCGCCGGCGCTACGAGGAAGGGGGCGACGCGGGTGCGAGATCCTATTTTTGCGGGGGCGCGTATGGACTTGCAATTGGACTTCGTTTCTGTGAAGGAATTATGTTTGCTGCGCGCTGAGCTCGCCTATGCCCGCGTCTACGCGCGACGGAGTGCAACAAGCTCGCCAGCGCCGCGAGCAGTGAGCTCGCCGAGACTGTGCTGTGCGGTGATGGGAGGCGAATCAAAGCAGTGTTTTTTGGCTTGGCGGCTAGCACTGAAGCGGCGGCGACGAAGGAAGAGGGAAAAGGCTTCACAAAGAAAAAAGAAGAGGGATCATGGTGGTACTGTCCAGCTTCGGGATAGAGGCGGCAGCATCGGCGACAAGTCCCAGCGGCCGGAGGCACGGTAGCCGGGTATGGGCGCGGCGACCAGACGAGTACTGAAACGTCCCCGTGCTGTTAGTGTCAGTTGGGCTCTCCCGCGGCAGGAAAAGAATATAGGAACGCAGTAGAGAGAAATTTAGATCATAGCCTAAAAAATTTAGGGATAACAATCCATATAGTAACGTTGTTGCAGCTAGACTTCTAGGCTTTTGATAGTTTTTAGGTATAGCAATTCAGTTTAGGTAAGCTATTGGAGATGCTCTAACGCACAATTAAATTTGGATAGTATTATTTACTATATTTTATTTCAAATATGAATAGATATTAAGATGTTCTTGAATACCAATAAAAACTGGTAGCTGGACTTATTAGATATATATTCGGATATTTAATTAGTTTAGATTATGGTATTTAGCAAGGAGTATCAATTAGCTTTAGCGATAATTTGTGAAAATAATAATATTACAAAAAATATAAGTACAAACTAAATATAATACGTATAGATAAAAATGGTCAGCTCGGATTAGGAGTGCAGTTTTAGTTTTTCCAGACATGTTAGTGTAGCAAATAACTTTTAGTTTGAATCATTAAATATAATACTATAGATAGTTTTGAAAAATAATATCATTATACTCCCTCCGTTCTATAATATAGCTACGTTTAGTTTTTGTAAAGTAAACTTTTTAAACTTTAACGAATAATATCTCTAAAAACAAATTATTTTAAAATAAAAATATTACATATTATAATAGTTGGTTTTACAATGAATCTACTAATATATTTTTATGTTATTAATCTTCATGATTATTTTGCTATTTATAGTTAAAATTAAAAATATTTGACTTTGAAAAGTCTAAACGTGAGTATACTTTGAGACGGAGGGAGTAAAATATATGCACTAACAATTTTTAGACTGCGCCCTGTGACACGCGTGCCATCACAGCAGATCTTCCTCGGCCATGTAAAATTACGAAGCCTTGGCATACATAGGAGACAAATTGGAGATATTAAATTGATGGAAATTCAGATCACTCAAGTAGAGTTCGGCATAGTATTGAAGAGAAGATAGACATGCCCAGCGTGATCACTTCTGCAGGTTCAGGGGATTCCTGTCACAACTGACAAACCATACCACATCTTGTCTGTCAGTCTGCTCCAATTCATCCATATTTCATATTATAGTATAGCAATCAGATCCACCAGTAAACGATGATTGCAAATTGCAAAATTAAGCCCTCATTCAGAGCACCGACTTTTATCTAGAAAACGGTTGCCAGTGATCTTCCGATACAGAGTGCAGAACTGATTTTGAAAATGTTGAACTAGAGAGTCAGAAACATAGTTCTAGCATGATACGTTACGCTGTACTGCGATATATCCAAACTCTTATTTCCGGGAGAAGGTCAGGATCTGAGCCTATTCCATCGGACCAAGAAAAATGATTAGATGAAGTCCTGGACAATGTTCTATTATAGCACAGTTGCAGCAGGGCTGAAGGACAGCAAGTTGGCACCCTGGTTCCTATTGTACCTGATGCAGGCTCCAATTCAGATAGAGTAAGCGATGCAAATCAAGTGCAGTACCATATGTCATTTTTCTGAAGTAGCTCGCCATGATTGGAAGAACAAGTTCCAATAACACTACGCAAATGTCAGAAATCATATATATTTTTATATTAAAAGGACTAAACACCTTATTAACATGACAGTTAAAGGTTCTGTCAATATGAATTCCAACACGATCTTATTACTACCGATGTATTAGCTGTTGGAGACATAGGCAATTTCAGTAGCAATTTAATCCAGAAAAAGATAAACAATTGATTTGTGACATCATATATGTGCATCTGTGATGTAAACATGATGGACAAACAGATGACACTACTAAGCATGAAAATAATCCAATTTATATGAGAATCATACCCGGTGGCAGAGCCGGATGCACTAGTTGACATAGTGCCTGTTGGTGTAGTCGTCTCGCTCGACGCAGTGCAGAAAGGAAACGGTGCCGATCACCAAGAACGCCGGGAAGAAGATGATCACAGCACCACCAGGAAGGAGAGGACGAAGCGAGTAGTCGTGTCGCTTGCGGACATTCCCCAAAAACGTGATTGCCGGCCTTCACCCGAGCAGGTGAACTCACGAACAACAACGTTTCGGAGGCCTACTCTTCCAGTACTCGTGCGCGCAAGAACCGGAACGGAGAAGCCTAGAATGCAGCAGAAGTGTGGAGACCCATGTGCGTTCGGTACTCTTTTGACCGTGAGGACCTCTTGCTTTTTTATTACATAGCTCGAGATAATGAATAGACCAGCCGGTAGCGGAAGAGTCTCAAGGCTACGGAGTTAAAACTATTACAGGAACCTTCCTCATAAGTTTTCATGCAAAAACTTACTCCCATTACTTGCCTCGTTAACCGGCCACGTTAGGGACAAAGCACCTGTATGTTGCTCCTTCCCATAACTAGCTAGTGGTAAATTTAATACAAGCATGCACCACGTCATGTGCTTGGTAAAACCCATTCACATCGCACTAAATATTTAATAAGAATCTTAGAATTTATTTGATTTAATTAAATAAAATATGGGCCAAGCCCACATTAAATCTAACAATAGCAATGTCCTCATGCATGTAGCTTAATTTTTTAAACTGTTTTCAAGAGGCCAAGATCTGATTATTTGTATATAAAGTAACATAACATATTCAGATTGACACTGAAACTTTAGGTTGGGGACAAATTCATTGTAACAAGGTTGGCAAAAGCTAAGGTGTGTTGGTTCATTGTGAGTTGTGAGGATACAGGGTTTCAGACTTTTACATTGTTGGGTTCGTCAGGTACAATTACCAGGATGCAAACTTGATATTCATTCTGTAAATAAGATTGCTGGTTAATATGTAATAAAACTAGAGTATGATAATATGAATTGTGTTTCACAATGAATAATGAAAATTGCCAAAACAAATAATAACATCATATATTAATGTTTGGCTTGCTCACTGTGCTTCCAGGTGAAAGGAAAACACACGAAAGGAAAATCTTTTAACACAAAATGCATATACGTATCCTGCAAATATTATTGAGCTAGCGTAAATTCAGCACATACCAAGCATATATATACATTTTAAAAACATCAATGTTAAATGAAAAGTAACTTAGAGGGCAACTATAACTCAAGAATCAATGTATATATCAACCCAACATTGCGGTCGACTTAATCTAGCTCTCCTAGGACACGCTCACGCTGTTCAGCATACGTGATCTTACGAGACTTGGATGCTTTCTCCCATAATTCAACGGTGGCAGCAGGACACGCTCTTTTGAGTTCCTCGTACCCTCGACTCACCACCACTTGATCCATATGCTATCCGAAGACATGATATATTGAATACATACATCTTTGAGCTCGCTGCAATTGTACCGGTCAGCTAGAGCTAAGGTGGCCGACACACTCTCAACAACAAGCCTCTTGCTAAGGATGTTGGCACGTACCAAATCGACCGACGAGTCCGACGGCGGTGCTAGGATCTCACCTGTCGTCTGGGGTTCACCCTCCGGCATTGCAACGATTACAGTGATGTTGCACACGATCACGATGCGATCCTCTCGCAGGTACGTCGACGCCTCTAGCGCCGTCCATCGGAGCGAACACCTT
The DNA here is from genome assembly GCA_033239725.1 of Echinochloa phyllopogon. NCBI lineage: Eukaryota > Viridiplantae > Streptophyta > Magnoliopsida > Poales > Poaceae > Echinochloa > Echinochloa phyllopogon. The sequence continues at coordinate 10,137,750 of BTCW01000015.1, read as the reverse complement.
TGCCAGCAAAAGATTTGCCATTTGTCGTGACGCACGGCAAAGCCAGTACGGCAATCATTGGCGTGCGCTTTTTTATCGCACGCATGATAAAAATTTTTGTCGTGCGTTTTTAACGGCATACAGTAAAAAAAAGTAAGAGTCGGAGACAACACCACAGTTGTAAACGGCGCAGTGACGGCATCTTCACCATGCCTCACTACAATCGCAACCGCACGGCAAACATTTCCAAAACAAAATAAAAAAATAGAGCGGCCGGTGCCGCTGGGGAGGGACAGGCCACCTACGGCTCCCCGCCAGCCGCCGATGCCAGGCCGCGCCGCCTGCGCTAGCCGGAGCCAGCCGCCGACGCAAGGCCGCGCCGCCTGCGCTCGCCACACGCGCTGGCCGCTGCGCCGCCCGCGCCGGGGCCGGCCGCACGCACCGCGCCACCCATGCCGAACGCGGCCATGCCGCCCGCCCGCGCCCGACCGGCCGGCCCGGTCGCCATCCCGCACGGACCGGCCGCCCGCGCCGGCCGCCCAACCGCCTGCCCGCGCCGCCCATGCAAAATGCGGCCACGACGCCCGCCCACGACCAGCCACCCGCGCCGCCCGCCTGACAGCCCCCACGCGCCGCACACGCCCGCCCGCGCCGCTCCGCCGCCTCGCCCACGCCGCCCGCCCGCGCCACGCCGGCCAGCCGGCCACGAGCCCGCACTGCGCCGCCATGCCTGGCCGCACCGAGCCGCCCATGCCGGCCGCTGCGCCCAGCCGCCCGCCCGCCAGCAAAGGCCCGGTAGCTCGCGTCCCGTCGCCTGGCCTCCTGCGCCAGCGGCGCCGCGCCGAGCCAAACCGGCTGGCCGGCCGGCCGTGCCGGTGCGCCTACCGAGAGAGAGAGGTGAGTGAAGAGAGAGAGGTGAGAGATGAGAGATATTTTATTTGCTTGAGAGAGAGAGGAATCCGGGTGACAGCTGACATGGACCAATGAGAGGCCATGAATTTGAAGACACGAATCTGACTGTATTTTCTCTGTGCGTTTGTAATGAAACTTTGTAGTGCTAAACAATTTTAAATAAAAAAATTATAAACTACAAACTTTTACATCTATTTGAGACCTACAACTTTTGTATAAAACATATTTACATCTGAGATCATTTAAATTTTTTAACATTTAAGCACTACCAGAATCCTTCACATCCGCCCGCCTCCTCCGCCTCGGCCATTTTTGGACCCGGTGCTGATGGGGCTTCAGCACCGGGTCCAACGGCTAGGAGCGGGGGCGGCGCGGAGGTGTGTCCGGGCGGACACATTAGCACCGGGTCGTGGCACGACCCGGTGCTAATGTTCACCCTTTAGCACCGGGTGCAGCCACGACCCGGTGCTAAAGGCCTCGGGCACATTAGCACCGGGTCGTGGCTGCACCCGGTGCTAAAGGGTGAACATTAGCACCGGGTCTTGCCACGACCCGGTGCTAATGTGTTTGAATATAGGGGCTTCCCCTCCCCCGCCCGAGCCAGCTGAACACTTAGGCGCTGTGTTCATGCTGCTCGGCCGTGGGAGGGGAGGTGCTGCCCAAATTTTTTTCAAAATTTGTGAAGAATCTACTCATCTAAGGAGCACTACAAGGTACACTCTTTCATTCTCTAATGTTTTATTTAGCTTGTAATCCTTCTATGATTTAGAAATAGAGGGATTTGTGAATCAAAGTAAAGCTAGCTAGAGAGAGATTGTGTTCTTGGAGGAGAGAGAGGAGAGAGCTTGAGTTCATGGTGGAGAGAGTGTTCATGCATGTTGTGTTTTAAATGGAGAGAGAAGGCAAGCTAGTTAGTATTTTGTTTTGTATGACTTGTGAATAGTTGTAAGGCTTATAGTAATGTGGTTTTAGAAATTACTAGAAAATCAATATAAAATGCTAGAAAATCTTATAAATTACTAGAAAATCTTATAAATTACTAGAAAATCTTATAAATTACTAGAAAATCAATATAAAATGCTAGAAAATCTTATAAATTAATAGAAAATCTTATAAATTACTAGAAAATCAATATAAAATGCTATAAAATCTTATAAATTAATAGAAAATCTTATAAATTAATAGAAAATCTTATAAATTACTAGAAAATCAATATAAAATGCTATAAAATCTTATAAATTAATAGAAAATCTTATAAATCTTATAAGGCTTATAGTAATGTTATATTTAATGAATATAGTAATGTAGTTTTAGAAATTTATTTATATAATGGAATATATATTATAATTTGTATTTATTTATATATTAATTTTTTTTATCTTTAAATTGTATTGTATATTTGTTATTGGTTAATAATGCAGATGAATAGACAATGGATGTACGGGGACCCCCACGCTCAGGCCTTCCGTGATGGCCTTAGGACGTTTCTCGATGCCGCCGAGGCTAACAGGACGCCGTCCGGTTTCATGTTCTGCCCATGCACCCATTGTAAAAATATACAATCGTACAAACAAAGAGGTTGTCTTCAAGTGCATTTGATGAGGCACGGTTTCATGAGGAATTATTCTGTTTGGACGAAGCACGGTGAAAGAGGAATTCTAATGGATGAAGATGAAGAAGACGAGGCCGATGACGACATTCCGTTATTGGCTCAATACTACGGTTCCTTTGCATATGCTGCAATGGGTGATGCCGATGAGGAAGATGTTGCTCGGGAAGGCGATGCTCAGGAAGATGTTGCTCAGGAAAATGAACCTACTGATGGGCTCGGGCAAATGTTGCGTGATGCCGAGAAAGACTGCGGCAATGATAAGGATATAAAAAAGATACAGCGCATGTTGCAGGACCACAAGACTGACCTGTACCCAGATTGCAAAGAGGGGCTAAAGAAGTTGGGTAGCACACTTGAACTTCTGCAGTGGAAAGCAGCAAATGGTGTTACTGATAAGGGTTTCGAGGAGCTACTGAAACTCGTAAAGAAGATTCTTCCAGAGGGTAACACATTGCCATCGACAACGTATCAAGCAAAACGTGTTGTTTGCCCTCTCGGTTTGGAGGTGCAGAAGATACATGCGTGTCCTAATGACTGTATCCTCTATCGCGGACAGTACGAACACTTGGATCGTTGTCCGGTTTGCACCTGCGCGCGATACAAAATCAGGCGGGACGACCCTGGTGATGTTGGGGGAGAGCGTTCTAAGAAAAAAATCCCTGCGAAGGTGATGTGGTATTTCCCTCTGATACCCCGTCTGAAGCGTTTGTTCAGGAACAAAGACCATGCCAAACTGATGTGCTGGCACAAAGAAGAACGTAAGCAGGATGGCATGTTGAGACACCCCGCCGATGGATCCCAGTGGAGGAACATCGACAGAGCATTCCCAGAGTTTGATGCTGATGCGAGGAATGTTAGGCTTGGTTTAAGTACCGATGGCATGAACCCTTTTGGTGAAATGAGCAGTAGTCATAGCACTTGGCCCGTGACTGTTTGTATCTACAACCTACCCCCCTGGCTCTGCATGAAGCGGAAGTTCATTATGATGCCAGTGCTCATCGAAGGCCCAAAGCAACCTGGCAACGACATTGATGTGTACCTAAGACCATTGGTTGACGAACTTTTGCAGCTGTGGAAGAATGAAGGTGTTAGCGTGTGGGATGAGGACAAGCAGGAGCAGTTTGACCTTCGAGCACTGCTTTTCATAAGCATCAACGACTGGCCTGCACTAAGTAACCTATCAGGACAATCAAACAAAGGATATAAAGCATGCACTCACTGTTTAGAGGAAACCGAAAGCATGTATTTGAAACATTGTCGTAAAGTTGTGTACATGGGTCACCGTCGATTCCTTCCGGCGAAGCATGAGCTACGAAAGAAATGTGCGCATTTTGGCGGGAATGCTGACCGCCGTACAAAGCCGAGACACCGGAGTGGAGAAGAGCTATTTGATATGGTGAAGGACCTACACGTGGTGTTTGGCAAGGGAGACGGAAGCCAGGCTGCTCCGACGGGCGAGGATGGTCGTGCCGCGATGTGGAAGAAGAAGTCTATCTTTTGGGAGCTACCTTATTGGCAACGTTTAGAGGTCCGTAACGCGATTGATGTGATGCATCTGACGAAGAATCTTTGCGTGAACTTGATAAGCTTCCTGGGTACTTATGGGAAGCCAAAAGATACACTGGAAGCACGTCAGGATCTGAAACGATTGAAGCAACGGACTGATCTACATCCAGAAAAGAGAGACAAAGGACGCCAGTACTTGCATCCTGCCAGCTTCACTCTCAGCAAAGAAGAGAAGGCAAGCATGTTTGAATGCTTGAACAGTATCAAGGTTCCGTCTGGCTACTCCTCCAATATTAAGGGAATAATAAATATGAAAGAGAAGAAGTTCACAAACCTGAAGTCTCACGACTGCCATGTGTTGATGACACAGCTGCTTCCCGTCATACTCAGGGGTGTGCTACCAGTAAACGTGCGGAAAGCCATTGTGAAGCTATGTGCATTCCTCAATGCAATTTCTCAGAAGGTGATCAATCCAGACCACTTAGATCAGCTACAGAACGACGTGGTGCAATGTCTTGTCAGCTTTGAGATGATATTTCCACCATCCTTCTTCAATATCATGACACATCTATTGGTTCACCTCGTCAAAGAGATTCGTATATTGGGCCCAGTATTTCTACACAACATGTTCCCATTTGAGAGGTTCTTCGCTGTCCTAAAGAAGTATGTCCGTAATCGTTCTCGTCCAGAAGGATGCATTGCTAAGGGATACGAAACGGAGGAGGTCATTGAATTCTGTGTTGACTTTGTCGACGATCTTATGCCGATTGGTGTGCCCGAATCCCATCACGAGGGGAGACTTGGTGGAAAGGGCACACTAGGGAGAAGATCGATGGTGATCAAGGACGTTGAGACATTTCGTAAAGCGCACCTCACAGTTTTGCAACAATCAACCTTAGTTGCTCCGTACATCGAGGAGCACATGCAGATTCTCAGGGACGAAAACTCAACAAAGTCTGCGGCCTTCATTCAGCGTCTGCACAATAGTACTTTCGCCGATTGGTTGCGAAGACGTCTTATGGGTGTCGAGGGCATTGATGCGCAGCTAGCTTTTGTAGCTAGAGGTCCATCGAGCACGATCTTGACATTCCAAGGATACGACATCAATGGGTATACATTTTACACAAGAGCCCAGGACAAGAAAAGCACCAACCAAAACAGTGGTGTCCGGATCGACGCGACAGACACCAATGGCAATACAAACTCATACTATGGAGTCATAGAGGAGATATGGGAACTAGAGTACGGACCTTTGAAGATCCCACTGTTCAAGTGCCAATGGGTGAAGCTGACTGGAGGAGGTGTTAAAGTTGAAGCGGACTATGGAATGACGTTAGTGGACCTAAACAAGATTGGCTTTCTAGACGAACCGTTCGTCCTGGCCAAAGCTGTCACACAAGTTTTTTATGTGAAGGACATGGCTAGCAGACCGAAGAAAGGGGCGGATAAGAAAGGTGGGGGTAAGCAATTGGACCCATCACAAGACGAGCCAAAGCGTCATATAGTTCTTCCTGGAAAGAGAAAAATCGTAGGAGTTGAGGACAAGACGGATGAAGATTATGATATGCTCGATGGCCGGCCTCCATTCTCAGTGGCTGATGACCCAAGCATCCTGTTAGCGGCGGAGGAGACACCGTATCTACGGCGTGATCACAATCAAGGAACATTTGTAAAGAGGAAGTTTATTAGTGTCCGAGTAAACGATGATGCCATGTAATTTCTATTGATTTATAGGATTTTCTAACATTTTATATTGATTTTCTAGTAATTTATAAGATTTTCTAGTAATTTATAAGATTTTCTAGCATTTTATATTGATTTTCTAGCATTTTATATTGATTTTCTATTAATTTATAAGAGTTTCTATTAATTTATAAGATTTTCTAGCATTTTATATTGATTTTCTAGTAATTTATAAGATTTTCTAGTAATTTATAAGATTTTCTAGCATTTTATATTGATTTTCTAGCATTTTATATTGATTTTCTATTAATTTATAAGAGTTTCTATTAATTTATAAGATTTTCTAGCATTTTATATTGATTTTCTAGTAATTTATAAGATTTTCTAGTAATTTATAAGATTTTCTAGCATTTTATATTGATTTTCTAGCATTTTATATTGATTTTCTATTAATTTATAAGAGTTTATATTAATTTATAAGATTTTCTAGCATTTTATATTGATTTTCTATTAATTTATAAGAGTTTATATTAATTTATAAGATTTTCTAGCATTTTATATTGATTTTCTAGCATTTTATACTGATTTTCTATTAATTTATAAGATTTAGGCCTTTAGCACCGGGTCGTGGCTGCACCCGGTGCTAAAGGCAACGACCGCGGCTGGCCACGTCACCGGGCGCTATGGAGGGAATTAAAGGCAATATTCGACTGGCCTAGCACTCATGAAGCAGAACTGAGGGATTGGACAATGAAGAAGATGGCAGTTCTGTTTCAGGATTTCAAGAAGAAGTTGTACTCGCAATTTCTCAAAACCGGAGAGGCCCCGGATCCTGAGAAGTATAAGAAGATCACCAATGACGAGTGGGAAGCATTCATTGAGTACAAAACCTCCGAAGAGGGTGCAACGGCTAGCGCTAGAAACGCTGGAAACGCCGCAAATAAGAAGTACTCGCATAAGATGGGTTCGGGAGGTTACAAGGCAAGCATCGCTAAATGGGAGAAGATGGAAGAAGATCTATATGCTAGAGGCATCACTCCAGCGACACATGACTGGCCCACAAGGACCAAGCATTGGTACTATGGTCATGGAGGCACCCTGAGCCCAATCGACGGCTCCTTAGTTTTTCCCGAGGACTTGCGAGAACTAGCTCAGCGTCTCCTCGATATCCTCAGGGCATCTGATAGGGGAGAATTTGTTGCCGATAGAGACAGAGATGAGCTAACCTATGCCTTAGGGAACAAGGAGCATCCTGGACGGACGCGCGGCGTAGGCACAAGCGTCTCATGGAAGAAAGGTTTCCAAGAGCACGCCGCCACCTATAGGAGCCGTTCGAGGAAGAAGGCCGAATATGAGCAGAGGGTAAGGGACCTAGAGCAAACGGTTGCCGCCCAGGGCTCAAAGCTCCAAGAAATGGAGTCAGAGATGGAGCGACGGATGAAGGTAGCATGGCTGCAGATACAACAAGCCACAGGCGGGACCGGTTCCACAGAGCCTGCACCTCTCCAACAAGCCACAGGCGGGACCGGTTCCACAGAGCATGCACCTCTCCAAGATGCGGCCCTTATTAGCCCTCCACAGCAATATCAAAGCAGTCACGCTTCCACACAGGCCGCCGAAGCGGTCCGTTACACCGTGGATGAAATAACTCAACGGACCGCGTGCGAGCTTGTCGTCAGGCAGAAGAACTTAGCTGTGGTGGTACGTATGCGACCTTAGTTCATACTGCATACATTTCACCGTAAATACCATTCATTTACTAACTTTCTTTGTGACTACTAACTTATCAGGTCGCATACGGTATGACCAAACGTGTGGAAGAAGGGCAAAAATGGCACTGCAATGACATTCCACATGGTTACGTACCTGTTGAGGTGGAGCAAGTCGTCACCAGCTGGGAAGACTTGGAACTTGACATCCCCGGAGGTGACGGAGAAACAAAACTCGGTCAGTGTTCTCACTGCATCATTCTATGGAGCAAGGCAGACATCGTTATACCCGATACACCTGCGGCTACCAACAAGCCCCCGTCACCTCCAAGAGATCCACAGGATCATGACGATTCTCCGGGAGCTCCTGATGCAAGCCCGTCTCCTCCGCCAAAGAGGTCTCCGTCTCCTCCGCCGAAGAGGTCTCCGTCTCCTCCGCCGAAGAGGGGACGCCGCACTAAAGCCTCTGCCCCCACTCCACCAGCGAAGAAGGCGCGAAAAACTAGAGAGAAGCCCGCACCAGAGAAAAGAGCGGGCGAGAAGACTCTAGAGGAGCTCGAAGCCTCGGTAAAAGCAGACACAAAGAGGCAAATGGCCGAGTGGAGGAGAAAACCTGAGGCGGAGCCGAAGCTTGATCCCACCATCGTGAAGTCATTCCTCGGTAATTTGAGCAAGGGTCAACAGAAGGAAGTAATAGTAACAGACTATGACCGCTCATTACTGAAATCTCGCCGGAAACGGAAGGCTGCGGATAAGGAGGCGGGCCCATCCAAAAAGGTTCCTCAACTCGGCCAGCAACCTCAGCGTCCCTTGGGTCCATTGCCATCTCTGGACGAGCTTAACATTCAACGAGTAATGGCCGAGACTGGACTGACCAGAGCGCAAGTCCTGGGGGAAGAAGATGTGCCAGTAAACACAACGCTGAAGTGGCCGTTTAAGCTTGGCGAGCCTATGGTCCCTCCTGAAATGGAGAGGAAGCTACAAACGAAGATGCGCCGATTCCATGACTGGTATTTGGAAGAATCAAGAAGGAATAAACGGCGCATGATAAAAGTAGGCGTGAAGGACCAAGACTTCTACAATGGTGACGCGGATTTTGTCTGGCTCAGGTTTAATGATATATATGAGCTGTACCACCGCGACGCCATGGACGTGGATTTGATCACATGTTGGACATTGTAAGTACTTTGTTGTTGCTTATAATTCACAGTTTAAAAACAATAATTCCAATCTATGTTGACGCGGGCTTTATTTATTGCTTAACATATGCAGAATGGAGATTCAAAAATGTCGCAGAGACAATATATATGGCGTTGGTTTCGTTGACCCTCGAAGGATAAGTGAAGAAATGATAATGCACAATCCTGAGGAAACATATTTAAACCTATACAAATATATCAAGAAACAAAATTACTGTGACTCCATACTAATCCCGTACAACATCGAGTGAGTACATTCACAGCCTTCTTCTTATACTGTCTGTGTAACAATTCATTTCTGATTATAATGTATACATGTGCACAGATTCCACTGGTTCCTAATTATATTGTGTCCTGATCGGGGTGTCGTGAACGTCTTTGATTCATTGCACACCCCAAAAGAAAAACTACAGAACATCATGGACATGATGGCAAGGTGATGTATATTTTCCCCTACTTAATCCACCCCTTCCACTCGCAATGACTTAACTCAATTTTTTTGTTCGCAGGGCCTGGATTCAATTTCGTACAGAACACACGGGTATACAACATGAAACACTAAAATGGAACATTGGCTTTCCGGTAAGCAAGTAATTTGTACATGTAGGCATCGACTAATATATTATATGAATTTTACTAGATTTCTTTTGGTCGACAGTGTGCCAAACAGGGACCGGGAAATAATTTATGTGCATACTATGTGTGCGACTACATGTGGAATTGGGGACATAAAAAGCTCACACAACGCGATATTATGGTACGTAATAATAAAGACATTTCCATTATTATTAAGTGCACAATTATTGTCTCCAACTCGACGGATTAAATGTCTTTCAAATATTTTTAAATTATAGATGTTCAACCTGAAGGAAGAGTCCCTAGAGATAGAAAGAATTGACGCAATTGCAGAACAGCTCGTCGGATGGATCTGGGATGAGGTCGTCAATCCCCGAGGAGAATTCCACTCGCCAATACTGGAGGACGTGCCGGACAGTCCAACGAGAGCTAGCTAGTCGTCAATCTTAATTATGTAGAAAATACAGTTTAAATATATATAACTCGAGTTGACATGCATGAATATCTACTTTTGTAATATATATGTCTTCTATTTTGATGAAATGTCAGCTAGTATGAATATAGAGTCGGCCGAATACGCATTAGAATACACGTATTAGAATATATACGTATATAGACGTGCACGCATGGCTACTGAAAAAAGCAAAAAAAAAAAAGAAATCCGGGGCCTTTAGCACCGGTTTCAGGCAGCAACCGGTGCTAAAGGCAGGCCCTTTAGCACCGGGTGCAGCCACGACCCGGTGCTAAAGGCCCTGCTACCGGCGCTGCGGGGCAGGCCCTTTAGCACCGGGTCGTGGCTGCACCCGGTGCTAAAGGGCCCCTTTAGCACCGGTTATTCAACCCGGTGCTAAAGGGGTACCCCTTTAGCCTCGGATTAGTTGCACCGGGTGGGAAACCCGGTGCTAAAGGGCTTTCCCACCCGGTGCAGATGTCGATCATTCTGGTAGTGAAGATTTCAAATTTGATACATTATGAGGATATTTTAAAGTATTAAACAATCTCAAATTAAAATTTTGTCAACTACAAAGTTTTATATTTCATGGATATGTACAACTTTGATATATAACTTATTAACATTTGAGATCATTTGAAAATTTCAAATTTCAAATTAGATAACTTATAATAATATTTTAAGTTATTAAACAATCTCAAATACAAAAGTTGTCGGCTACAAAGTTTTATCTCGTCGAGATGTACGACTTTCGTATAAAGTGTTTTTTCAGATGAGATCATATAAAAAATTTGTATTCAAAAAATACATTCACTAACCCTCTCATATACAATCACACATATACTTCTTGTGAGATGTTTCGATTTTGTAACATCGTTATGAAAACATGTGTAAAATCTTCTGAACTTTTTATCACAGCCTCTATGTGGTACCATCACATGAATATAATTTTTTGACTCATTATATTCTATTATTTGAATCACTTACAGTTCAAATCTGACTATATTCAAAAAATTGCTGGAAATACAATTAATTAATTAATTAATTATAGCAAACAAATATAAAGTGTACCAATTTTTAATATAAAGCAACATATGTTGTATGTGGAGAGTAAAAAAAGTTTAGAGTATAGAAGATAAATATAGGTATGAGTTACTTCACGAGTGTCTATTTATATAGAGTTTTGTCGTGCGCCAAAACAAAGAAGCACGGCAAAGACACATCTTTGCTGTGCGTTCGAGTGGAGGCACACAGCAAATACGCATCTTTGTCGTGCGTTCTAGTGGAGGCGCACGGCAAAGGGTAAACAAAAACTTATCCTGCCTAACGGTCGCTAACGGCCGGTGGAAAAAAACATTTGCTGTGCGCAAAAAAAAATGCACGACAAACATTGAGTTTGACGTGCGTTTTTTCTTCGCCGTGCGCTCTATAAAAAGCGCACGGCAAAGAAGCTCACAAACGGTAAACTCTTGTTTTCTGGTAGTGATGAATGACCGGGCACCCCGGGCCGTGCTGTCGCCGCTGAACGCCCGCGGCTTCACGGGGTTCAAGAGAACCATGGATTCTCCGGTGAGCTGGTCCACCAAGCCTGAGGTCGTAGACCGTCCGCACCTCAGCGGCGGCCACGGCTGCGGTGCCCTTCTCGGCGGGCATGAGCTCAAGGTAGTCACAGATGAAGCTCTTGTTGTCCTTACCGGTGTGCCCATCGGGGTAGTAGAGGATGCTTTACCCATGGCGGTCAATGTTGAAGGTGGCGGAGCGGATGAACTTGCCGGCGCCAAGGCCCTTGTGGAGGTTGTACCCGGCGACCGTGAAGGTGTGCCGGCTGCGCGTCGCCGCCGCCATGCATGTCACTGGCCCCTGATTCGGTGACACTGACACCGCCATTGTTGTTGCGCCGGCGCTATAGATGGCCAAATGGGCCGAGTTAAATGAGTGGCCCGAGGCCGGACACTAAACGGCCCGACCCATAACGCATAGTGCCTGGGCCGGCATGGCACTATACATCATGTAGTGCTGGGCCACCTTTCTCGACCCGTAGTACTGGCCCAGGCATGGCACGAAAAATGGGCCGGCACGATAGCGGCCCGACCAAACAACCCTACCAGCCCATAAAAACTATATAAATAGGTAAACCCTAGGTCACTCACCATATGTTGTTGCATTTCATGTATTGGATTTGATATGGATGTATATTTTTGTGTGGATTCAAGAACTATTGTGAGTTGTGTGATGAATTTTCTTGATTCTCTAGAACTTTTGGTCTTGATTTGGTTACTCTCTTTTGCTTATAGTGACAGGGCCAGCACTAGCACAATCGTGCGTGTCGTGCCATAGTACCGGCACGACACTATCAAAAAGGCTTAGTGCCGTGTTTCGGCGGGCGGTTTGGCACAAGCACTCAGCAAATACGGGGTTTCCGGTAGTGCCTTATGAATTGGGCGGTGAAGGGACAACGATGATGCAAAGACATCTACGTCCAAACATGCTTATGTGGTAATCGAAGCCTTGACATCTTGAGGGCAAGCCGTGGCTTAAGGATACATCACGGTACAAGTTGGGTACAACAGTCTATTTTGTGTTGGGCCTACCATGCTGTTCTGGGCCGACCCCAATCTTCAGTTTTCTACTGCAAGAGACATAAAACGTCTAACATAATATGGAGTTTAGATGGAGCAATTCTATAGCCAATGAATTGTGCCGTGAAGAGGGTAACTTCCTTAAATTCATTTATTCCCTCCAGAATCAATCTAAATCCATCAACAAGCCTGCATTACCCCCTTAAAAAATGCTGCACTACATTGTGAATTTTTCTGATCTCGCGCTTCCAAGCAGAAGCGTCTCGAGTTTGTCACCCTTAATAGTAGATATTTGGTGTTAAGTGAAATTTTGTAAATAGTTGCATAGCTTTGAGAGAGTAAATTTATTTATCATTAACTAGCTTTGCATAATTTCAGAATTATAAGGAATTCATATATTTCACTATCATAAATAAGGGAGTTCTGGTAATAATTATATAGGCGTGCAATAAACATGAATGATGCGGCCATTTACAATAGCATTGGTACATATATGCAGCGATCGGTAATTCAATGCAACCATCAGTCCATCAATTCCAGTGTAGTGCATGTTTTCATTTTGGTTACATTACATGTTAGTATTTTCGCAGAGATTCATATATTCTACAAACATGTGGTAAAATTCCCAGTATCTAGAAACCTCAACACAAAATGAAATGAACATGGTATCGTGATTGCAACTGTTGCCGTACCTGGTAGTAGAAGTGCAGAATTACCCGAGCATCAGGCATCTTGGGCACACCACAAATTGTTGTATACTCGATTCAACCCACATTGTAAAGAAATACTCCGTCCATTTGCTTTTATAAGGCACGCATGTATATATCAAGATTAAAACTTTACAAACTTTGACCAATAATTTAAGTAATAATTTTGTTAGTGTAAATTTGGCTTGGTTAGATTTGTAATAAAAAGTAATTTCTAATGAATATAATTTTACAATCATAAATAATATAATATAAGATAAATGAATTGTTAAAGTAAAACTTATAAGACCGTGTCGAGTTGATCGCCTTATAAAGGCAAAAGAATGGGGTCCCTTAGAAGAAAGCATACCAATCTCTAACCCTCCTTTACTGTCTGCCAGGAGTGAAATTTGAAAAGGAAGTGCTGCATATGCGGTCCAACATCTCCATAAATGCCTCATCATCAGGTGATTTTCATATGGGGAATAAATTGTTACTGAAACTACTGACCGGCATCTGTGCGTCCATTATATCAATAAGTGTATTTTGACTTCATGGACCGATAACAAAAACACGGGGCTACCGCAGGCATGCTCTTGCAGATATTTTAACAGCACATGTGAAGAAAGCAAATTGCTTCCATAGTACTACGTAAATTGATAAAAAAAATCGGGGACGGTCGGGAAAAGCTTCTATCCAAAATCTCCGATCGTGTGTGATCCAAACCCTCCTCCGGATTTAGATATATAGACAGTGCCTGTTCTCAAACCAACAAAGACAGCAGCAAGTTCCTATCGAGAACAAGACGACGGATCAATATGACCAATTTCTCTAGTATCTCGGGTGAATACGTGAAAAAGTGTTTCTTAGCTTAGTGAAATGGAATAAGGAAGAGAAAGTGTAGTGTGATAAGGGGGGATGCAAGTCAATTTTTAGGTTTTCATCAATTTTAATCGATTCAAATCTCTAAAGAACCAAATATACACGACAATGCATAGGTAATTTTCCTAGAATTGGGTCCATTTCACGTGCAGCCAACTAGAATAAATAATTTTATATTATATTAAAAAGGATAAGAATCACATAATGAAAGGCTTAGGCCTTGTTTAGTTTCAAAAAGCAACTCCAAAGTTCACTGTGCAAAAAAAAGATTCTCATCACATCAAAATGTCAGCACATGCATGGAGTACTAAATGTAGATGAAATCAAAAACTAATTGCACAGTTTTGTTGTACTCGACGAGACGAACATTTTGAGCCTAATTAATAATTTTTTGGACAATTTTTCATAAATACAAACGAAATGCTACCGTGGCGCTTTTATAGCGAAGTGACATCTTTTCCTCAATTTTCCGCCCCTCTAATTTGTATCTAAACAAGGGCTTAGTATCATACAACCTGCAGCCGTCCTCGACTTGATGGCCTGGGCTCCTGTCTCCTTTGGTTTGTGCGTGTGGTCCATGCAGCAGGCTAGGCCGGCAGCAAGGCACACACACACACATGCGTTGAGCGAGCCATCTGCGCTCGGAGCCTCTCTGGGGTGGGAATAACACAGGAAGAAAAGGGATTTTCCGAGTAAAACCGAGAAACCGACAAAACGGTCGGGAAAAGCACCAAATCGTTTACTGACCGGTTTCGGAATTTACCGAGAAAAATGGAAAACGGTAAGGAAAAACGGGAAATGGGGTCGGTTAGGACGGGAATTTTCCTGTCCCGTTTTCACCCCTACGTAAAGTAGTGAAGCAAAACTACTCCCTCTAATCCAAAATACAAGAGAGCTCGTGTAGGTAAAACTTTTTTAGTTTTGATTATTAGTATATTACTACCTCTGTCCCAAAAAACATGCAACTATGGGAATCGTGCTGGTCAACTTGACTAAAATTTGACCAAATTTATAGTAATTAATATTAATATTTATATTCTAAACAAAATTTATTATAAAAATATATTCCATCACGAATCTGTTGATACTAATTTTGTATTATAAGCCTTAGTAATCTTTTATATAAATTTAGTTAAAGTTAGAATCGGTTGACTTCTCGGGAAGCGAGAATTGCATGTTTTCTAGGACGGAGGGAGTAATAATTACATATATTGACAATATAACTCAATATAAGGCAGATGCTAGTGGTCCTTTGTGGAGAAATATTTTCAGAAAATACATTTCTTAATATTTGAAATAGATATTTTTGTACACGTTGAATGTTTCAATTGACAAAATGACTTATATTTTCGTTCAGAGGAACTATGCAAGGTGGATCAACAACCAATTTATCAATCAGATTAAGAATGCTTCTTTAGAATTGACACATGTTCAGCTTGGCTTTGGCCAGAAAATTTCAACAGTATACTCTGGTAAGAGGGAAATAACCAAAGTGCTTTATAGAACTTATCAATCGAAACCAATGTCCTGTATCCTGAAAGTGGGCAAACATTTTCTCTAAAACATTATCCTGAAATGTAGAATTGTAGAAGAGACAACATACTGCACTAAGTAAAACTGAAATAGATAAGTTCTGTTATAATAGATTATATTCTCTCATAATTAGATCTTCATGCCTGGAATAAGCAAATGAAGAATTTGGTTCTCAAATGTGAACTACGTTCGAGCAAAGATCTTCATATTGTACCAAAAATATCTAGCTAATTAGCACCATGATAACAGAGTTCAAAACACAGAGTAATTCTACAGCTCAGAAAGATGCAATAATGTAGCTATATCTTAATGGTTCATAATGAATTAGTTTGACCATGATGCACAACAACATTGTTCATTAAACTAATGCTAGTTGAGTACTCTCTTCTAAATAGATGAAAGGTGACGTAATAGGATGATTATAGAAGCAAACTATATGTCTACTATTTAGGCAGAATATCAATATATCTTAGAAACTATTACTTAGCAATAACATAGCTTCATATATAAGGTGAGTCTGGATCTCTAGGAGCCAACTTCCATATGATAACATCTACCATATATCAGACATTGAGACATACATTTGAGAAAATCTACCTTCCTCCAAATTCCATATACCACCACTCTATAGCATAAGCATAGCCCAACTTTCACCTACGAGGCTATGTATTAATGAAACTAAAGATTCGGAACTTAATCCAAGGTGAGCTCAGCTTACTACATTCTGCGAGACTTTGCTGATCGCTCCCATATGTCCACAAAGACAGAGGGACATGCTCTTTTGAGGTGCTCATACCCTTGGCTCTTCACCAGATCATCCATTCTAACGGAAGAGTTAATAAATTCAATGCAAGCTTCTTTGAGATTGCTGCAATGGTACTGATCAGCAGAGGATGTTGGCACACATCACTTTCATCCTCTCCATGGCATACCTATCTGAAGCCACAAGTAGATGCTTCACCATCTCTTCTTTCTCATCTTCATCAAGATTGTCCGTCTCAGGCAATGAATCCTTATAGATAAAGTGTAGTAACGCCTTGAAAACAGCAGGCTGTATATCTTTGACTGTTATGCTTCGCTGCCTCTTGTCCCTCATTGGTCCAAAGAGCTCTGCCTTGAATACCGGTGACCGCATTGCGAGCACAATCTTGTGGGCATGGAAAACCTGGCCTTCAACCTTAAATGTAACGTCTGCTCCCTCATCCGACTCGAGCAATTTCCCAAGATCATCCACCAAGTCCGAGGGCGGCACCTGGATGCCACACATTTTCCTGGACTCCGACGTCGGAATCCCCATGATTACAGTGAGATCGCACTGTAGGACAACGCGGTCATCCCGAAGGAAAGGCAGCACTTCCAGCTCGCTCCTCTTCATGAACTTTTGGGAGCCCAAGGTCGGCTGTAGAGCGTTGAATAGCACCGGCTTCGTTGAGCTCTTCACAACCTTGGGCATCATGGTTTCCAGATTGACCAGGCAGTCGTAGAGCGCCCTCACCTCGGCGGTCTTGCTGATGCGCTCGAGGAAGACGGAGACGTGTTCTTGGACTTCCCCCAGAAAGTCCCCATCAGGGTAAAATCGGATGCGCCAGTCGTGGCCACCGACGGCAAATGTCGCCGACTTTATGAACTTACCGCCGCCGAGGCCCTTCTGCAGGCTGTAGCTCGCGATCTCGAACACGTGCCTGCCCCGCGCCGTTTGAGGCGCGCACCTCGAAACCGTCGTCTCTATTGGACTCTGGGACGCCTCCATGTCTGGAGTTCTCTCGGAGGGCTGCGACTGCGGCGGCGGCGGCGGCGGCGAGGAGGGTTTTTCTGCGCCGCTCTGTCGAGGGGAAATTCGGGAGCCTGCTGATTTTGTTTTTACGGCTAAAGCCAAGGCCCATCTCAATGACCGAATGACTCACAAGCCCACTGTAGGAAGCCCAAGTGACACACGGAACCAGAGGCCCCATTAGTCCATTACCTACCATTAGAACTATCTAAAAAACAACCTACCATTAGATTCCAGTCATTATGTATGTCTTGTACATTTCGTGAGCATTTTCGCTAGCTTATTACTAGAAACTCAGGGCGCGGCATTTCGTTTTGGTCCAGTGTTGTAAACAGTTTTGTTGCGATATATCGACAAGTGTTTGGTACGCGTATATGTTGACGTGTATATTTATTGTTCCCTGAAATAAGTTGCACACCTGCATCTAACTCTTGTTTCATCCCTGCATTTCAACTCAAATTCACGGGATTCCTTTTTGTATAGGCACTACCGAAAACTACTAAATTGCCGAGTGTCTCTGGATTTGCCGAGTAAATTTTGTCGGGCACTCGGAAAACTCTTGATTTGCCGAGTGTTAGGCAGATGGCACTTGGCAACTCAAAGATTTGTCGAGTGTCAAGAAGCCGACACTCGGAAAAGTCTCCGTTAAAATTTTTCACCGTCAAGCGTCGTCTTCTCGACGTCCGTTATCACTTTTTAATGTCGAGTGTCGGCCCTGCACTCGGTAAAAAGAAGGACTCAGCAAAGCCTAGCTTTGCCGACACCCTATTTGCCGAGCGGCCGTTCTCGAGTGTAACACTTGGCAAAGCTCCTATTTCCCGTAGTGAGGTACAATTGTTCCCGCACCATCCATCCAAAATTTTCATTGAATCTAAATACACCGTAATTTTAACCTTACAAAGAGCATAATATTTTCTATAATCTATACAGAATAGAACCAAGTTGAACCTGGACTTTATAATTTAAGAAAGGCATGCGTCTCTCTGAGTTTTGTATATAATTAACAACATATGACAAAAGTGTATTTAAATTTGATTATCCTCACAGATGCTTCAGCCTAATGACTGCCAATGACGATAAATGGTAAGCCTAACATGAAGTTACATATGTATCTGTGAGGATTACCTTTCTTAAATTTTAGGTCTCTCTTATTTCTTTAAGATTACCATTACCAGGTGTTGAGATATTTAATCACACACGTTGCGGAGTATCGATACACTTAATCGAATAGGAATCAAAATATCTGACATAGAATGAAATATGGTACTGTTTACTCCTGGATCAACATAATGATAGGTCATTGTATCCATGAATGTACGACATGCTCCCTGATCTGCAAGCACAATATGCCCTCAAAGTTTGTGGATAATGTGGAATCACATCGTTTTCAATTCACATGTGTTATCCCTATGTAATATCCATTTTGCTATATTTAGTAGTACTTTGTAGTCAATCTGACAGCATTCTGATTAAGTTATAAGCCTTGCCGCTTTCTTATCTGCACATATTAGAATCAGAAAATGTACTGTTCAAGTCAAACTGTAATTTTGTATCATATAGTAAGTATGTTCATGGTCAAAATCAGGGCAAACTTATAGGTGTATCATAGTATTACCAAATTTCAGATATGCTACTTCAGATGACACAAATGTGCTTAGTTCTACAAATGGATGTTTTAGGATTCATACCCTGTTAAATCATAGGGATACAAGTTTAGATTTTTAGATTAAATTAGAATAAAAGTTTAGAAAAAGAAATTCGAACTGCAATATAAAATATTTAGTTCATTTTTTTCCAAACACAGCAGCTCTATATCAGAGATAGAACTGAAATTTCACAACAGAACATTATAAAATGCTAGTTTGAGAAGCAGAAGCTTACAGTTTCAGACTATGTTTATCCATAATTATAAGTGTCTTTGATTGCTCAATTTACATATCCTAAATTAATATTACAGTAAGCTAAATTCCGGAGCAGCTATAGCTAGAAACCAAGTTGTAAAAATGTGCATCTTCACTGCAATTCGATATTGTGCCTAACTTTGTGTTGAAAATTCTTCATGACCAATAATGACAGCACCACAGATATGAACCGATGCAACATTGCACTTACAGAGTTTACCAGTATGATGTTAAATGTGAGAAGTTTGGTTACATCAAGAATTACCGTGACACAAACACATATGTTTGGCTTAATCACATCTGTGGTCTGCTGAGAACTTTCTCGGTTTGTGAGTTGTGACCACGTAGCCGAGGAAAAATTATTGATTCAAAAATTAAATTCATGCTTGAGAATCATTGTTACTTAAGAACATGAATTTCATTTTTGAAAAGTTGTAGCCTGAATTTGTCTGCTTGCTGTTTATTTCTATACTCAGGTAACGACTTCCATCTTTCTGTATGCATAAACATATGCCTATGCACTATGCAGTGCGTGGAATCCGGCTGGTCGCTGGGCGTCGGCGCCATCCATGGCAGCAGCGGCGCCCCCCTGATGTGATGGAGCTTCTAGTCGGACCATGAAGGCAGCGCGCGGTGGAGCAGCACGGCCTCGGCGGTACGGGCAGCCAGTCGGCCCTAGCAGCGTTGTTGTGGTCATGGGCGGCGGCTTGGTCGAGCACAGCGCCGGAGTGCCGGTGCCCGACGGGGGATGGAGGCTCGCATGGGATTTAGACGGCGGGTTTATTACGGCAAAGTACGAGTATATTTTTGCAAAATTACACAAGGTTTTGAATGATTTCAGCCTTTCGTGCACGATCCGACGCTTAAGGAGAATGGAAGCGACGTGGCCCTAACAAAGCCCGCGGAATGACCCAGATTTGGTCTTTGTGAGATGAGATGGTCCTGTTATTGCCTAGTTTGTCAACATATTTTGTCTGAACATGAAGTTTCAATCATGAAGTCTGAACACGAAGTTTCGATCATCAGTGTATTATTTACAAATTGAGAGCTTCATTTTCAAAATTCATAAATTCTAGTTTAGAAATCCTTTTTAAAATGCAATTTACATTTGAATAAGAAAAAAATAAAATTGAGTTTCCAAAATGTCTATTCCAAATGTAGACAAACATTCAAAAATAGACAGAATTAGTTTTGGTTAATTGGTTTCATACCCTTTTTTTTGTAAGGCTCACGGCCTCAATGGCTGTGGAACACTGCTAGCGACCGTGACATCACAAACGGCTCATCACAAAAGATTTTTGAAAACCTAGCATCACGAACGGTTCAACGATTTGTAACAAAAACCCTTTATGATGCCCCTGAGGACCATCACAAAGGGTTTCGAAAAAACCGTTTCTAATGGTCCATATCACAAACGATTTTTCCTACGATCCCTTTGTGATGGAAAAACCGTTTGTGTTGGTCGGCAAGGTTATAATTAAAACCACATTTTGATGTAGTAAATTAACTCAAATCAAAAGGTGTTGAACTACTAAGTTGCATAACTTTTTAAGATATAGAACTTTTAGTTTGGTCATTTCTTCATTCGATAAATTCATATGAATATTGTTCATAAATTCTATCTCTCTCGTTGAGTTTCCTGAAACTACAAGAGAGATCTATAAGATTTATGAACAATGTTACTCTTACTACATCGGATGAAGAAATGACATATATCAAAGTTGTAGATCTTCATAAGTTATACAACTTTATAGTTTAAATATTTTTAATTTGAATTTGTTTTACAAATGAAAAGTACGTTTGTAGTTCTCAAAATTTGAAATTTGAGTTTTTTCAAACGACCTCGGATGAAGAAACGGTCAAAATAAAAGTTTTAGATCACAATAAGTTATGAAACTTTGTAGTTGACAACTTTTTCATTTGAAATCATCTAGTCAACGAAAACTAAGTTTGAATGTTCTCAAATTTAAAATTCAAATTTCATAAACGACCTCGGATGGAGAAACTACCAAAATAAGACCCATAGATTTCAAAAAGTTATGAAACCTTTTAGTTGACAACATTTTAATTTGAAATCATTTATGGCCTCAAACAAGCAATTTACACTCGGTTTAGTATAATATGATAGGAATAGTATAATATCTGGTCACAAGTGAGAGTGTGGTGCAGTGGTAGAGAAGTGACGTGCGAGAGAGAGGTCAGGGGTTCAAATCCCGCCGACCGTGAAGCATGCAAAAAATGGTGCGGCATCACAAACCGTTTTGTCAAATACTACATCATAAAGGGTTTGTAACACAAACCGTTTGTGATGCATCTGGATGTATCACAAACGAGATGTCAGATACGTCTTCCAAAACTGTTTGTGATGACCTTAAAAACCCTTTGTGATGTCACGTTCCGTAGTTGTGGAAGACCAGCAGGACAGCAACCGCACCACTCTAGGGCCCTGCCGATGCCTGTTGGCCGCTCCACCGTTGGGCAGAGGGCGATGGCCATGTGCCCCATCGACCGGTGACTTCCGTCCGCCGATGGTGCCCCCCTCTTCCCTCCCGCGGACGCTGCCAATGCTCTGGAGGCCGCGCAGGGGGGGGGGGGCACGGGCAGCAGCACTAGCGATTGGGGCTAGGGGGTATGGGTGGTAAAGGGCCTTAAAATTTCGACTCACAATTTTAAGGATCTGACTCAATAAGGACCGAACCAAAATACAGCTGATTTTTTAGATAATGATCCATGTACGATTGTGAAGTGAGCATGAGGTCTATGATAAGTTTCCACCCCTGAGGGGGGGGGGGCCTTAAGGCTAATATTTACAGTATTGACATAACATTTAGGATGGGTTGAAATTGTTGTGCTGGCCCAATAGTGGACAGGAAGTCGTCTTTAACATTTAGAAGGCATGGCATGAAGCTAAAGAATAACTGTAAAGATGTCTAATCTAAATTGGAGGACCAATACATCTAAAGTTTCCGTCCACCTTGTAATCCATGGGGGGTAAGTAATAAATTCGTCGCCCAGATTACATCCCACATGTGTGCATTAAAATATAAGAAAACAACCATTACATTTGCCTTAGTGAATAGTCTTATGTCAAAATTCCTTACGCGTCAATTGGGTGTTTTCCAAACAAGTGGGCCTACATACACCACGGGAGACCGCCCCTTTGCCATGCGCCTCCGACGCACGGTGAAGCCTCGTATACGCACGGTGAAGGCTTTACCGTGTGTTTTTCGTCGTGACGTACGGCAAAGCCTACATGACAGCAACCGGCACGACAAAGAGGCTTTGTCATGCGTTTTTTTTATCGCACGCACGGCGAACCTCTTTGTTGTGCGTTTCCGACGGCGCACGGTAAAAAAAATAAGAGACGGGACGGCAGTTGCAAACGACGCAGTGACGATAGCTTTGCCATGCGTCAATACACATGCACGGTAAACATTTTCAAAAAAACATAAAAAATAGATCGGCCCACAATCGGGCGGGAGAGGCCGCCGGAGCTCCTGGCCGCCCGCAGCTCCCCGCCGGGGGAGAGATGCCGTGGAGCACCCCGCCGGTCACCCGTGCCGGGGCCTGCGCTGCACCGGCTGCGCCTGGCCGCGTCGGGCCCGCGCCGTGCCGGCTGCCGCCTGGCCGCGCCGGGGCCTGCACTGCGTCGGCCGCTCCGCCCGGCCGCACCCCAGCACCGCTGCCGCGGCCCAGGCCGCGCGCTGCGCCGAGCACGAGAGGAGGTGAGAGGGACAGAGAAAGAGAGGAGAGAGATGAGGGTGAGAGGTTTTTTATTTAATTGGGAGAAAGGTGGATCTAGTTCATAAGTTTGGACCAATAGGAAGGCTCCATTTGGAAGGGATGAATCGCTGACGTAGCGAGGTGTGTTTTTTCTATATGCTTATAATGAAAAAGTTGTAAACTACAAACTTTTACATCAAAGAGATGTAAAAAATTAAGATATCAAATTAGATACATTATAAGGATATTTTAATATATTTAACAATCTTAAATTAAAAAGTTGTAAACTACAAACTTTTACATCTCTTCAAGACCTACAATTTTGGTATAGAACATATTCACATTTGAGGTCATTTGAAAATTTTCAATTTTAAATTTCAAATTAGATAACTTATAATAATGTTTTGTGGCATTGAACAATCTCAAATTTAAAGTTGTCAACTACAAAGTTTTAGATTTCGTTGAGGTGTACGACTTTGGTATAAAGTGGTTTTTTATATGAGATCATACAAAAAAGTTTGTATTCACATACACATCTTGCGAGATGTTTTGATTTGTAAACATCTTTATGACAAAATGTGCAAAATCTTCTCAACATTCTATCACAGCCTCTACATATGATACAATCACTTCATGATAAATTTTATAATTTTTAGAATTTAAAAATCATTTGGACACATGTTTGTGATCATATTTATTGGCATACAATTTTTGAAATTTATTTTCATTTCATGGGTAACGACTCAAAATGGGCTAAATAACATGAATATAATTTTTTTACACATTGTATTCTATTATTTGAAAAAAATGGCTTGAAATATAATTAATTAATTGATTATAGCAAACAAATACAAAAGTGTACCAAATTTTTACGTGGTGCAACAGATATTGTATGTGGAGAGTAGAAAAAAGTTCAGAGTATAGAAGATAAATATAAGTATGAGTTGCTTCACAAGTGTCCCTTTATATATTGAACAAATATTTAGAGCTTTGCCGTACGCCAAAACAAAAACGCACGGCAAAGAGACCTCTTTTGCCGTGCATCTAGTGAGGGCGCACAGCAAAGACACCTCTTTGGCGTGCGTCTAGTGAAGGCGCATAGCAAACGGGACAAAAAAACCCTGCCCAACCTAGCTGCTAACCGTTGCTAGCGGCTGGTGAGAAAAAAAAGTTGTCGTGCGCAAAAAGAAAGCGCATGGCAAACTCAAGAGTTTACCGTGCGTCACAAAAAAGCACACGACAAAGATTGAGTTTGCCGTTCGCAAAAAAAACACACAGCAAATCATGAATTTGTCGTGTGTTTTTTCTTCGCCGTGCGCCCTCTAAAAAGCGTACAGCAAAGAAGCTCTTTGCCGTGCGCGTGATAAAATGCGCACGGCAAAGTTCCAGATGCATGGCAAAGCGCTCTTTTCTGGTAGTGATAATCTGCCACGGTGCTGGGTCATCATCTATTTCGGCCGTGTTGGATTCCATTGGGAACGTTTTGAGGGGTCATTGGCCAATTCTAACAGA
Organism: Echinochloa phyllopogon; assembly: GCA_033239725.1. Taxonomy (NCBI): domain Eukaryota; kingdom Viridiplantae; phylum Streptophyta; class Magnoliopsida; order Poales; family Poaceae; genus Echinochloa; species Echinochloa phyllopogon. The sequence goes on along the minus strand of BTCW01000015.1, from coordinate 10,113,536 downwards.
TTATATCTATAAGCCAATTGTTTGGGTTTTCTATTTGATGGGAACTAGGGTTTCCTGATCTTCCGTCAGGTGAAGGATAACTCGTTTTGGACGAAGCGCAACTCACCGATCCGGCTTCAAGTCAGCAAACTCGAACCCTGCAATCTTAGCACCACGACTCCTCTGGTTACAACCGTGTCACAACCCGGTTGACCTCGCCAAGAAGGCTAATCCCTGCCTGCGAAACGAAGAACACAAGCAAGAACTCGAAAGAAGCAGTTCTCAAAGAAAGTGACACTGCAGATGTATGATTAAGATCAAAAGTTGAGGTTCTATAAACCGATAACGGTAAAACTATTCTCAACAGATTAATCTAAGCAAAACCCCAAACCCTAATGTGGCGGCAGCTACTGATTATATGAAGGTTGGGGCGTGCATAACCCCCTAACCACGTCCACAATGGACCCTAACAAGATACACGGGCCAACAACCCAAAAGATGGTGGCGCAGCACCCTTGGCAGATTCTGAACGTCCACTTGTTTTGATGATTCCTGATGACTCAGAAGGAATTTTGAGGTGTGACTGATGCCATTGGAAAGCTTATCTCCTTAGCTTTCCAAGCATATGTAGAACGTAAAAAACCGAGTCCGTATGAGACCTGGGCGACGAATTTAGTGCGGGCTGCTCCTGGACTCCGAGGCCGACTCGAACTTGAGTTTCCTTGGGCCTCCACCTTGGGGTCTCGAATCGGATTAGCCTTGGGCCTTCTTCTTGACTTGGAAAACCTTGTTGGTCTCCTTCTCCACCCTATGCACCCCTCATGGACATATGTATGGGTGTCATGTCCTCATCAGTATTGATTAATCTGTTAGTAAATAGTTTCATTGTTCAATCGTTCATTGGTTTGTAAGACACCAATTTTCAATGCTTAATCATCTTATAGCGAACTAATTAAGTTACATTCTTTCTTGTTTTTTGTTGTGTTCTTCCATATTCATAGGTGTGGATTAGCCTGCGTGGCGAGATCAACCGAGTAGCATGGTTAATAACTAGCTAGGGGAGGCATGGTGTTGTTGATCACACTCTACTTGACCGAAGATTGGGTATGACATTAGTTTCAATGCAAAGATTTTCCACAGCTCAATATCATGGAAGTACTCATAGGGTGTGGGCGTTTATGGTTGTACGGGTGAGTATATATATGCTTTGCGTGCACGTATGTGTTTGTATCTTTAATTATGTTTTTTAAAGAGAACTCTATGCGTGTAGTTTTCAAACAATTGCCCGCTGCCTGCCGTCTAATGACGTCTACCGTTGACGCGCGTGTGAATCCTTAACGGTGTTGGCTTGGCTTCTCTATCTATCCGAGCTCATGTTGGATACGATCAAGCTCTCGCTCGATTTCGATTCTACTCTTGTAACGAGCAGCGACAGGCACCTGCATAATAAAATGCATCTAATACGCAGCGAGTTGGAAAAGATAGAGACATCGATCGGGTCTATTAGATTGCTCTGTCGAATATATAGGAACTTAACACAGGGAACAAGTACAGGGCAAATTAAGGTTAGGGACGCCGTACGTCATGGGTTGCTGCGTGGGCGTTCCCGTCGACCCATCGTCATCTGAGCCGCGCGTGACGGAGCTGGAGACGACGGCACTACGGGTTTCAGTTTGCCGAGTGTCCGGGGCACTCGGCAAACCCCCAAACCTTCGCCGAGTGTAACACTTGACGAAGGACACTCGGCATATCTAGTGTCGGCAAAGACGCTCTTTGCCGAGTGTTTTGCCGAGTGACAAAATCAACACTCGGTAAACATTTTTCAAGAAATTTAAAAAAAAACACAGCCGTCACTCGGCAAACATTTCCCAAAAAATAAAAAAAAACATCCGCCGCGCCGGCAGCGCCGCGCCGCCCGCACTGCCTGTGCTGCCCGGCCGGCCGCGCCGCCGCCGCACGCCCGCGCCGCCTGTGCTGCCCGCCCGGCCGCGCTGCCGCCGCACGCCCGCGCTTGAAGGTGCGGAGCACGGAGGTGGTGAGCCCGGCGAACGGCGCGAGGTGGAGGAGGTAGACGGCGAGGGGGCACGAGCTGGAGGAGGTAGACGACGAGAGCTCCGCCGGGTCCGCCGCCGCTCGCGCGCCTGCCAGGGGCGTCGCCGCCGCGAGAGCTCCGCCGCGCCGCTCGCCACAAGAGCTGCGTGGCCGCGTGGAGCAGCCGGAGGCGGAGGCCAAGCAGGAGGCGGCGCGGAAGGCCGGGAACCCGATGGCGTGCTCGACGTCGGGCGGCCTGGAGGAGAAGCTCGAGGTACGGATGGTGGGGCGCGAGGCGGCGCCGTTGCGCCTGACGACGGCTGCGGCGCACACGCCCGCCCGGCTGCCTGCTCCGGCCTGGCTGCTCCGTGCGAGCTGAGTGAGCGTGAGACGGTGAGAGAGTAAAGATGAGAGAGAGAAGGAGATAAGCTAGAGAGAGAGGAGAGACGGACGGTGCTGGAATAAAGAAAGGAGGAGACCGGTGGGGAGCAATCCGGTGGAGAAAAGAAGAGCCAATGGAAGAGCTCCATTTGATGGAGTTGGATCGCTGACGTGGCGAACAACTATTCACTTGTGTTTTCTCCACGTGTTTGTAACGAATTTTTGAATGGTTAAACAATTTCAAATATAAAAGTTGTAAACTACAAACTTTTATATCTCTTCGATACCAACAACTTTGATATAGAACATATTTACATCCAAAGTCATTTGGAAATTTCAAAAATTTAAGATTTCAAATTAGACACATTATAAGTATATTTTAAACTAATAAACAATCTCAAATTAAAAAGTTATCAACTACAAAGTTTTATATTTCGTGAATCTGTACAACTTTGATATAGAACATATATACATTTAAGGTCATTTGAAAAGTTTAAAATTTTAAATTTCAAATTAAATAACTTATAATAACATTTTGAGTTATTAAATAATCTCAAATACAAAAGTTGTCAACTACAAAGTTTTATATTTCGTAAAGATGTACGACTTTCATATACAAAGTTTTTTCATATGAGATCATATAAAAAAGTTTGTATTCAAAAAATACATTTGCTAACCCTCTCATATACAATCACACATATACTTTCATGAGTTGTTTCGATTTTGTAAATATCGTTATGAAAAAATGTGTGAAATCTTCTCAACTTTTTATTACATCCTCTATGTGTGGTACCATCACATCAAGATAAATCTCATGATTCTTAGACTTAATTTGCTTTATTAGAATATACACTCTTTTTTTAGCTCCCATCTTTGCCGCGTGTCAAAGGAAAAACACTCGGCAAAGAGCCTCTTTGCCGAGTGTATTTATTTGACACTCGGAAAACAAGTTTATTATTTATTTTTTTATATTTTTTATGGTTCTTTGCCGAGTGTATTCTATTGACACTCGGCAAACAACATGTATACAATTTTTCTACTCTTATATTTTATTATTTAAAATCACTTGCGGTTGAAAAACAAAAAAACTCAATTCTTTGCCGAGTGTCAAAATAATACACTCGGCAAAGAAGACACTCGGCAAACAACATGCATATAATTTTTTTTTACTTCTTATATTTTATTATTTGAATCACTTGCGCTTCAAAAACAAAAAAACTCAATTCTTTGCCGAGTGTCAAAATAATACACTCGGCAAACAAGCTCTTTGCCGACGCTTCTTTGCCGAGTGTATTATTTTGACACTCGGCAAACAAGCTCTTTGCTTGCCGAAGCTCTTTGCCGAGTGTATTATTTTGACACTCGGCAAACAAAATCTTCTGCCGAGTGTCAAAATAATACACTCGGCAAACAGCTACGCACTCGGCATATACGGGGTTTCCCGTAGCGTGGCCTCGACGTGCACTACGGTGGCCGTCCGGCGCAAGCACGTCTTCGAGGTCAAGGGCCACAGCAGCCTGCTCAGCCGCTTCAAGAGCTGCGATTCCATCCAATCCGCCGACTTCGAGGTCGGCGGGCGCGACTGGGCCGTCAACTACTACCCCTATGGTCGCAGTGACGCATGGCCGGGCTACGCGTCCGTCTCCGTCGAGATCGTCACCCCTGGCGCCCAGGCGTGGGCGTCGTGCGAGCTGAGCATCGTGCCCTGGCCACCGACGGCCGGCGGCGGCAGTGCTCCGGCGGTGAATACGGTGTCGGCGACGGTGGCGCCGAGGCTGTTCTATGAGGTCTTTGGAAGATCGGCTGGGGTGGGGTCGTTCGTGAAGAGGAAGAAGCTGAAGGCGCCGCCGTACCTCCGCGACGACACCATCAGGATCGAGTGCGCCGTCACCGTCTACAAGGTACCAACCGCTTCGTTCCCATTGCCGGCGCCACCGCAGGCTCGTGCTCTGGGCGAGGTGCCGGAAGCTCTACGACCGGACAACGGCGTGGCCGATCGTAAAGATATCTGAAATATGGTTTATATTTTCGGCGAAATTTCTTGGAAAAATGTAAAAATTTTTGTTTATAGGTAGTTCGAATTTTTTTTCGACCGAAATTTCCTCCACTAAAACTATGTAACATGTTAAAAATTTAATATATTACTTTATTTCTTTGTTCTTGTGTATACTAGCAAGAACTCACGTGCGGCACGCACGTTTATTGAAGACATGTAGGTACTAAAACTATGTCAGTTGAGTGAGCCATGATAAACAGACCAGACATACGAAACACTTTTAAAAATAATATATATTCGCTCTATCATATATAGAGAGCTTTAGGTATTCTTAAATCTAGAAGCATATCGTTTTCGAGATAGCTAGTTTTTATTTATATGGAGAAAAACTCTCCAATCTATTGTTTATTAGCAATACAGGATTATTATGTATAGACGTGGTTACAAATGTGTGTGTATTTAGGTGGCCCATTTTTTCTTTTTGAAATTTTGATGTCCTTGACACTTCCGCGTAGAATTGTTCCGGTTTTTTCCCGCTGCTTCGTGCGACTTGTGTTGGTCTCCTCAGATTATCAATTTCGAAGAAATAATTTGGTGCTTGTTTCTTGCTCCTACTTGGCTGTGGATTTTATTTTTGTTGGTGCCATAACCGTATGTTTTCCTTCTTTTAATATCCAGTAATGACAATTAAATTTGTTTTGGCTATAGGAGCCATGCATATCGGTTTATTCCTTAAAAAAAGCTCAGAAGAGGTTTCACGATAGAAGAATTGTTTTTCAGTTTGGAGGTTGTTTCCTTTCCAAAAAATAGGTGGGTAAAAAAACATCGGTGAAAAAAAAGGGGCAAGGGGTGAACTCACATGGGGTTTTTCGCTCTAAAAAAACTCCCGTAATATTTCATTTTTTTCCCCTACATCATGGATCCAGGTGGGTCCATTTTGAGGGGTAAGGGGGCTTTCGTTGGCAACAAATGTTTTCAAAAGAACTTGATCCTTTTAGTATAGATAAGCATCTTTTTCATATTGGCGCTTTCTTTCAACCGGATCAATAATTCGCTTTGTATGACCATTCAATTCTGAGTAAAAATATATTTAATTTCAAAAAGTTTGTAAAATAAATAAATGGCCCTGACAAGACTGTAGGTGTATAGACAACAATCCAATAGCAGATCAATGTACAGACAACGCAACCAGGCCACAGAAGGCCAGGACGCTTAAACTGTGAACATGCGCAGCTAGCACAACAAACTTACATGTGCCACGTTAAATTAGAAAAACAACAAACAAACTATAATTTACAACTCGCAGCTTTTAACAGTATTCACAGTGACATCTTGTACAGCCAATCAACCAAGCATAGTGCCATGGCTAGCTTTCGCCAAACGCCAACAACGGCCAAATCAAACCACAGAAAAATTTGAATCTAGGGTTAATTAAAAAATTACCTGTCTCTGAAATCAATCTTTTCTTTCAGTTTTTCCTAGATGATTTGATTTTATCTGTCACATCAATGGTATCCATTAGATAGAGAAGGACAATTCGCTCGGAGGAGACAACGAACAATAATTGGAAGGAGGCACAGTTTGGAGGAGGGTAAGATATTAGGTTAATCGCCGCCAGTAGAAAAACAATTTGGAGGAAGTTGGGCTTTACAGAATTTGTTTAACAAGCGAGACACAGCTCGGAAGTTCATTACTTTTCAAAGAAAACCCTAGGAGGAGGTTTCACGGTGAAGGACGTCCTTTTTAAAAAAAATTGTTTTATTCTTTCCAAACAAAAAAAGTGGGTACAAAAAGCACTGGTGAAAAAAAACGGGGGGCTAGGAGTGAACTCACAAAGGATTTTTCGCTCCGTCAAAAAAAAGTTTTCTAATATTTTCTTTTTCTTTCTTCAACGTGGGTCCAGGTGGGTCCATTGCGAGGGGTACGGGGGTTTTCGTTGGTAACAAAAGTTTTCAAAAGAACTCGATCTTTTTAGTATAGATAATAATGTTGTGTGATGGTTTAGAGACCATTTATAGTAAAATCATGCGAAAATAATTTTTGAACAAAAAAAAGTTAGGTCCAATATTCTCGATATTTCCTATTTATCGGGCGCGAAAAAAATTCTTTACCGGAATTTAAAACCTGAATCAGAGGTGTTGTCTCATGGTCGGCAAGACCTTTAGGAGCAGGACCAAGGTGGCTGGCCAGTAGTTAGGCCTGTCTTTGTGCACAGTTTTACTACACGATTACCTGGACCAGAAACGAGTTAACTGAGTCGAATGAGTTTCATGGTGATGGAACTCCTCTTGCGTACCATGAAACTCTTCCTTCTCTCTTATATACCACATCAGCACATTTAATGTCATGAAACACCGCTAAGACTGGTCATAGTAGATAGTATGGCTTTTGGTCCCACGGTAAGAAATAGTAATAGTAATATTGGAAGCGGTAATCACAATTGGTAGGGAACCTAACTTTATTCAGGGTAACTTTTGTTCAGGGGATTAAGGGCTTGTTTGGATCCATGTGTTAATGTTACTTTGAGGCTAATTAACACCAAACTAACACTTTAGATCTAAACATATGTGTTATTTTGGTGTTAGTTGGAACTAACACCCCCAAAAAACTAACCCCTCCAAGAGGTGGTAATTTGCGTTAGTTTTCGTGGGGCCCACGCTCATAACTCCACCTTTTCCCCTTTCCATCCGCACGGTATCCCTCTGTCTGCCCCTCTCGATACGAGCGCACGCGAGCCCGACGCCTGCTCCATCCTCTTTGCCGCCGCCCAGATCCACGCCGGCCGGCGCCGGCCTGCACCACCCTGCGCCGCCGGCCTCTACCCCCTTGCACCGCCGCCTGCGCCATCCCCTTGTGCCACCGCCTGCCCAATCCCCTACGGCGCCACCTGGCCCATCCCCTGTGCCGCCGCCCGGTACCACAAGCGCCGCCGCGCGCCTCCACAAGCGCCGCCGCCTGCCCCATCACGTGTACCGGAGCCTGCCCATATCTCCTGAGCCGCCTCCCGCCCCATCCCCTGCGCGCCGTCTGCCCCATCTGTGGAAGATGAACGGGGATGGCTTCGATTTCTTCTCCCAGGAGTCTGCCGCCGGCAACACTTGGTCGTCCAACCCATCTACGAGCGGCCATGGCAATGGCGCCCCCTTTCGCGCCGGACTTGAGGATTTTGACCTCAACTCCCAGGCGGCAGACGACTTCCCCCATATTGGTGAACTTGCAAGTGAGTTGTTTTATTGAGTGCAGCATGCTAAAGTCACAGAAGAGGCTGTTGCAGGTAACTTGTGCTCCTTATTAGGAATCACAATATGTGACTGAACATTAGAGCTGCACTAGTAAAGTCAGTGTGAGAGAACAATTAGATTCATTTCATTTGTTTTTCTAGTACTGAAAGACAACCCTAAATTTGCACATGTGAGAAGTTTGCTTTCATCCTTCTATGTAACTGTTCTCTTAATTTTTGTTGTTAAAACCTCTTTTTAGGTTGGGAACAGGCTGAAGCTGAAGTTACTGCTCCGAAGGGGCTACTTGAAGCTTCTTGTCATAAGAATGCTTCTCTCCAGGATCAAGTCAGCCACCTAGATGAGGCCCTCAAGGAGTGTGTCAGGCAGCTGCGGCTGGTGAGGGAAGAGCAAGAGGACAAAATTCGTGAAATAGTTTCCAAGAAGTTCAATCTGAGAAAGATAATCCTATTTTCTGTTATTTGTATTTCTTGTACTGGCATAACAGGAATTCCTCCGTTCCTTGCCGGGCGTATAAAGTTTTTTGCTCTCATTTGCACTGGTCTGTTGTTGAAATTTCGTGTCTGATATGGTCATGTGTTTGAAATTCGGTCTGTTGTTGAAAGTTTTTCATCCAGATCCCATCGCACCACTGCCCTGTTTGAGCTCACGTGTCAAACACGCCTAGCCACATAGAGGGCCACAGCCTATTATTCAGCTCAAATCCCTCGCATGAGACAGGTTTGGTTTGAAGAAGTAGCAATCAATACAAACTAACACAGGGATCCAACCACATTTGGTGTTAGTTTTTTACGTGTTAGTTGGGGTGTTAAAAACTCCCACTAAGACTAACACTAACACCATGGATCCAAACATGGCCTAACACTAATCTCGTCCACCTTCTTTCGCGATAGAAACAATGCACGAGGGAAAGTATAATATAGCACAAAATTTACAAGATTTCCTTCGTCAACTCTTTAAGTTCATTATGTTACATTGCGCAGCATTTACAAAAAGACAAGATGCAAGCATAAATTTTAGAAGTTCAGGTTCTAGAGATGAAAAAAGTATGACTAAAATTCATGGCCGGACTTTAAACTTGTCATGAGGTCATTTAGGTCCTCAGACTCAAAATGTATTTTTAGATCTCCGAACTTATCCGGGTGTGTAATATAGGTCCCAATCTTTCAAAATTTATTTTCAAGTATCCGATCTTGTCCCAACATGTCATCTAGATCCCTAAATTCTCATAATACGGCGGGAAAGGGAGAGATCCAGTGCAAGAATAAGGAGGAGTTCTTATCGTCTCACGTGTTTAGACTATTGATGAACTGATGATTTCTATGACTTGTTTATGAAAATATATTTTGAGAGTTTAAGAAACTGGATGACATCCCTGCACAAGTTTGAGGACCTAGAAATGCATTTTGACAATTTATGGACCCAGATGACACGTGAGGACATGTTCAGTGATATGAAAATGCATTTGGAAAGTTCGGAGAGCTAGATGACACATCGATACAAGTTTAGGGAGCACACATCCATTTTACTCCAAAAGTTATTCTAACATCAAGGAATCATGAACGTGGTCCTAAAACGTTATTAGAATAGCAAGTTTCTTAATATTTATTCTTAGAAGCTCTCGTCTTCATATAAAAAAAACGCAAAACAGAGATAAATATGATGCAACCATGGTCTTTCTTGCAGGTATGACGAAAAGAACTTATCGTAAGCATAAAAGTCACTTCGTTCCCACATAAACAAATATTTAGCATGCATTAACATTTAATCATTGGTTTAAGCTACAAATTTATTACCGCAGCAACAAAGACAATCTGACCGTAAATTTTCTCCACATCCGAGATACATTACAGGAAAGTTTTCAGAATTTTGCACAGAGCACAAACTTTATAGCAATATAAACAAGATTCAGCAGCTAGTAACCAGAATGACTTATATCTCTCGTTCTGTTGACATGCAATGCTCATATTTGATCAGAAGAATTCTTGTGATGAAAACATGCATACGTACAAAATTCGTAATTTTCTGAGTAAGTATAGTATTTATATCATTTTTTATGGCATAAATGATAAAGGCAATATAAACAACATTTGCATATAATTAAACGACATATTCAGATGAATATGCTCACATACAAACCATAAAAAGTGGATTTACATATTGATCATGCTCAGGGAAATAAAATATCCATTTTCTAACATTTTACATAAAACAAAACGTACACAAACTTCAAGATTTCAATCGTGTATATGTGCTCACTGGATAGATCTTTTCAAAGGAGATCAAAACAGTACAATTTACCATTTTATGATTTTTCTATGATTTACAATGATTTTTTAAAGTTCTTAGTTGGGAACAACAAAAACAAAACAAAACCCCGTGAATCTTTCATATTAGCCCTCGGAAATTTCAAAACTCCACAAATCAGCCTTCCAAATTTGCATAAAAAAAATCCACGTTCTTCACTAGGCCGAATCCTGCCCGGCCCGGCCCACTTCTCCAACAACTCCCTAGCCAAAATCTGATATACCCCCTTGACTCAAAAAATAAAACTCGTCTCTCTGGCACCCCCACTCACATCTTCTCCCTTGCACAGGGGGAGCGCCCGCTCAATACCATTCATAGCATGGTGTGGCCATGCCAGACATCCTTGGCACCATCTCCCCTTCACTCTCTGCCACTCGACTCCCCAAGTGCGGGAACACACGACGCCTCCTTGTCGCCTCCTCTCCATTTCCGTCTTCTACTTTCGTAGCAACTCGGCCGTGGCAGAGAGCTTCGCTCCGGGGAGCTCGGCCGTGCGCCTGCTGCATGCGCGAGTGTCAAGGCCTCCTGAGACCACGAGGAGATCACCTACGTGATTGGCTCGATCAGAGAGCCAGTGCACAAGTGGAATGCTGGCAAGCTCAAGCTCCAGCTATGTTTTTTGCTACGTTTGTAATTACCAAGCTCGCCAGGATTCTAGTTTCGACCTGTTCTTGGCTCATGTCCTTTATTATAGCGGAATTAGTCCGACTCGTGAAAAACTAGATAACATCCTAGACTTTCCGGTATGCACTCACATTACATATGCCATTCCATTTGATTCTATGCCATGAATGTTTGAGACAGGAATCAGACAAAGAATCTATGCGGATACTACATTTGTGAGATCATTGGCTATTGTAGCTAACAAGGTGATGAATTCCGATATCTAGGTACGTAAACACCACTCACAGTTTATTGTTTATTGTCCCTTTTATTGATTTAATATACCAACTATTTGCATTGGATCGATATGATGAAGATGAAGGAGAACTTCTCATGGCTGATAGGGTTGCTACCCTTCAAGAAGGCCCTATGGGTTTTATCATGGACCAGCTCGTAGATCTAATGGAGAATTCCACTAAGATGGTCATTAGCATCCGACAAGATACTCATAAACCATTAGTTGGTTTCCTAATCTTGCAATTAATTTTAATATTATATGTACCAAGGTGTAATATACTAGCACATTTGTAGTACTTGGAATAGTACACGTGCGACTTGTACATCCAATAGAAAATGAGATTGCATAACAAGTAGTCAAAGTAATTAGGAAGGTCAACATCAAAAGATCAAATCATGCTACGAAGGTCATATAGCATGGGCAGGTAGGGGCGTGTGTATGCAAGACGGGTAAGTTTTTTGGCCGGTGAAAAAAGTAGCATCGAAACTGTGGAAACCCTCTAGAAAGTATTATTTTTCATTTTACGTCGACAATTCATCAATGATCAGACAATATAATGCTACAATAATAATTTAATAATTGTGTACTAATTATAGGTTAATTAGACTTGTTAGGTTCCTCTCGCGGAGTAGATATGACTTATGTAATTAGTTTTATAATTAGTATATATTTAGTGCTTCTAATTGTCACTTATTTGAGGGACTAAACTTTAGTCCCTATCATCCAAACACACTCTTATTCTTCATCTATTATGCAAACACCATCATCTACGAATACAAAACTTGATAGTGTCTAATGCATAGGTTCTCGTGTTGAAACTTGGTCTTGTATGAGATCCAGTTTATTCTTTTTTTCCCTTTTCTTTCATATTTATTATGGTGTCACATAAGCAAATGCCAAAGAAACTGCCCTTATGCAGCTTGGCAAGTTTTGGAACTTTAGCAGAGTTATGTCCTAAACAAACATTAACATGTTGACTTCTCTAAATATTTTGGAAAGAAACGTCAATTCCTTTTGAATTATGGTTTTTCAAAATTAGTTTTCCTCAGCATGCCATGCCAACTTGCTTCTGATAACTCTTTTTATACTCTCTCCGTCCCATAAAGCGTGCAATTCTAGTCTTTTGGAGGCACATTAGTGTCATTGGCAAAAATGCCATGCTACCCCTAATAACTGACTTAATCCGACTAGTTCAGGCACAATGGTTGTTACTGCAAGAAGATAATTATCTATTTCAAGGAATAAAACAGGTAGTTACGGATAGAATTGTATTCTTTTATGATTTTTTAATCTTAACATTGAACTCTTCATGGAATAGAAGGAGTGCACTATAACGTACTAAGACATCAATCAATTATAACTATACGAAGGTATCACAGTATAAAAGACCTGATACTAACGATACTTATTAATACGGGGTGATGCTTTAATAATGCTGGGTGCCTAACCCAATATTAATAGTCGATACTAATAGTCTCAGATGGTTATATGATAACACCGGTTAGGAAACCCGTTTGGAATCCGGAATAAAATCTATTTCCTAACCATAACTAGCAAATGATCTTTGTTGGTGGGTACGCGGGGTGGGTGAAGAAATTTCATGGTGAGAAAAATAATGCCAAAATGACATAAACTCTCTAGAAACAACGTTTATTTCTTGTCTGTGAAAATTTTTTATGTCTTTTCTACCATTAAACCTGACATGTAGGTCATATGTGAGAGGGATAATAATTATTTAGTTGAGAATTCAAAACAAATGGATTCTTTAGAGCAACTCCAGCAGACCCTCTAAACAAGCCCCAAACTCAAATTTAGAGGATTAAACAAAAAAGTTGCACTACAGCAGACCCTCTACTCCCCTATTCTGGAGAGACCTCCAAATGTATCCTCCTACCCTCCATTCCTGGGGTCTTTAGGGAGCCCTCAATTTTTAGATGCTATTATTGGAGTTGAAATAAATTCTAAGCTTCATAAAAAATAGAGTCAGCGCCCATTTAATATTTGAAGGGTCAGTTTTGAGGGCTATTTGTGGAGTTGCTCTTATAACCATAAATAGTTGATGACGCATTCTCCAAATATACACTTGTTTTGTTTTACATATAGCCATCTCTTTTCTCCGGCCGTCAGATCGAATACAGACTAGATAATTATCTAGAATATATTATTAATCATTTTACAATGCTATATCCTCTGAATGTTGGTAGGCATACCCGACAAGGCTTCCTTTGGAGCCCTGGTGTTTCTCAGTCAGTTTCCTGGTCGGAGTCCTCTCCGTATCAAATCTCCTTGTTACATACCCAACCTTCAATATATCCCCCACCTGCGCCCAACCTTTCCTGGGATTTCTTTCACCCAGCCTGATCTGATCCGATCCGACCATCAGATCGAGTGGCACGTACAACAATGGCGTCGCCGAAGCCAACGATAAGGGTGGAGTGCCGCTGCATCGCCCCCAAGACGGCGCAGGGCACCCTCTCGTTCGAGATCTCCGGGTACAGCCTACACAAGGGCCGCAGCAACTTCATCAGATCCTCTAGCATTGATGTCGGCGGCTACAGCTGGTGCCTCAAATACTACCCCGACGGAGACAGCAGGGACTTCACCGAAGGCTTCGTCGGAGTCTACATGGAGCTCCTGACAAAGAACGTCGAGGTGAAAGCGCTGTTTGAAATCAGATTACTGGATCTCGCCACAGGGTCGCCGCCTACAGTGCTTTTCGAACTGGAACAGCCAAAGCTATTCAAATCCATGGAGGTCAGTAAACACACTGGTTCGTCCTGGGGAATAGGGAACAACAAGTATCTGCAGCGCAGTGCACTTGGAGGCTTCAGGTCACCTGCGCGACGATCGCATCGTGATCGAGTGCGACATCACCATTGTCAAGGAGCCCTTGGTGGTGGAGACCATGAGGACCTCCGTGGTCGAGGAACTCCATCGGAACTTATCACTGGATTTTGGGAAGCTACTGGAGACAAACGAAGGAGCTGACGTGACCTTTGAGGTGCGAGGAGAGGTTGTCGCTGCTCATACCATCGTGCTAGCAGCCCGGTCGCCGGTGTTGAAAGCACAGTTCTATGGTCCATTGAGGGAACAGATTGGAGAAAGCTACATAACCATCCAAGACATGCAACCTGCCATCTTCAAGGCGTTCCTCTACTTCATCTACACCGACTCCATGTCTCCTTACGTGGACGGCCTTGACAGGGACGAGAAGAGAGAACTGAATAAGCACCTTCTGGTTGCGGCAGACCGGTATGATGTCCAGAGGTTGAGATCAGTCTGCGAGAGAAATCTTTGTGAAAGCCTTGAGGTTTCGACTGTGGCAACAATGTTGGCCTTCGCGGATCAGAACAGCTGTGCTAAGCTGAAAGATGCTTGTATGGAATACATTGTTTGCAACGATAGGTTGGATGAATTCGTCGCAAGCGATGGGTATGGTCACCTCAAATCTTCATGTCCTGCTGTCTTTGTACATCTCTTTGAGAAGATGGCTAGGTCCCGCAACTTTTCGTGTCCTCCTTGACATCTAGTTTCCGCATGTAATAACGTCAAGTAATGAACTTATTAACCTCTAGTTATTCATGGTGATGTTATTTGGAAACAGAGAATATATTGGTTTTGGAATTACTGTTCATATTTTGTTCGTAGGTGTTTATTTTTTTACCTCATCAACAAGCAGTACTCTTTGTATTATTATGAGCTCTGAAGTTTACCTTAAATGTTCCCTATTTTATCCATCAAGAGAGTTTGCAACCTATTGTAATATCATATCGAACTAATTAACAGCCTAGAAACGATTATAGGAAAGCAACAAAGCAAATTAAAGTGCACCAAGCAACGAGAAGCGAAACTCACGATTTACCTCGTGGTCAACCGTACCTTTAGTCCATGTTAGAGAATGCACAGAGAAAATCCTGCTGCTCATCCCGTTGCGCTTTAGCCCATGCTAATTGGTCGAGCCCTGATGCCGCCGTCGTCTCCCACAGGCCACAGCAATCTTTCAGTGGCCGCCCCGCCGCCTCCGCTCTGCCGCCCATGGCCTGTACCCACCGCCAGCCGGTGAGCTACCTCGACCTCCCTGGTCCACAAAGGGTGGTTCCCCATGGCAACACCTGGGGGTGTAGCCGTCGGCGATCACGAGGCATCGATACTGATGTCTCACCGTGGGTTTGGCATATCATCGATACTGATGTCTCAGGTTACACTACCAGAATCATGCACATTGGCACCGGGTGGGAAAGACCTTTAGCACCGGGTTTCCCACCCGGTGCCACACCTTTAGCACCGGGTCAAATAACCAGTGCTAAAGGTGGGGGCACTAGCCAAAAATATTTACATATTTGCGTGTTGCGGGATTCGAACTCAAGACCTCTTGGCTCGCGCGCGTGCACCCACCTAACCATCTCACCTGCACAGTGCATGTGATAGGATTAAAGATGCGCTCCTTTTGAAGTAGCATGTGACACCTACATTAGCACCGGATCGTATTTACGAACCGGTGCTAAAGGGCCTTTAGCACCGGGTCGTAACACCACCCGGTGCTAAAGGGTGACCCTTTAGCACCGGGTCGTAATACCACCCGGTGCTAAAAGAGGGGGACCCTTTAGCACCGGGTTGTAACACCAACCGGTGCTAAAGGGGACTTTTAGCACCGGTTGGTGTTACAACCCGGTGCTAAAGGGTTCCCGAGGGCGCCCCAATTTCGCACCCGGTGCTAACGTTACATTAGCACCGCATCTTAAGTGCACCGAGGCAGTGCGGATGTGAGTTATTCTTGTAGTGTTAGGGCCGGTGTCAACGACTCAGTAGCAGAACTGAGGCGCCCCCCACCCCCCAAAAAAAAACAAAATATAAATTAGTACTCCTTAAGTAGTTCAGCATTCAGCCCAACCCATAGGCCACCAACCAATGCACGTCCACAAATCAGCGTGCAGTTCACGCATGCACCGCATCCTCCGGTAGAAAATCTTGGTCACCCGACGCAGCGACATCCAACGTATTTCATCTTCAATCGTCACTCTCGCATCCGTCGCTTCCGTGTGTGGTGCTTCGCGCCTTTCAGAAGAACTACACCACTGTGCCAGTCTGCATGGCATGGCGTCATCGCTAATTGTTTGTGCTAACAGCGAGGCTGGCGGGCAGCCAGCTGCGGCCACGATGGACGACAACGAGCAGGCAGGCGTAACGGCCGAGATCGACACTACTGCTTCTGATGTTCCTCCTCAAGTCAAAACAATATAAATTATATCCTTAATCCATATCTCACGGTTGACTGATTCTTTAAACATTTCGGATGTAATTTATGGTCTCATATTAGCATAAGATTTTTTAAGAGATTTGCCTAAATCCAAAACCAAGGAAAAGCATAAAAGAAAGACACTTTATTCTTTCTACAAGATATATATAGAAGGGCAAGGTGTTAATTATATGGCTGATCAAAATCCTCACATTTAATGAAAATGAATTAAACGAAGCTAGCTAGTGTGCTTGTGTGTGGACAATGAAAAATTGGAGTAAATTGTCGATTTTTGGACTGGCAAAATTTTGTCTGGCCAGCTGCCCCCCCCCCCCCCCCCCCCCCCCCCCCCCCCACAATAATTTTCTGTCCAGTTCCGCCACTGAGAGCAAATTCAATCAGTCACAGCCAGATGAATCATCAAGGTTTTAATCCGGGTCATGGGCATGGGCGTGCACATGCCCATGGAGGATATGCACGAGGTGGGCAGAATCATCACTTCAGAGGACGTCGTGGCGCTTATGGGCCTCGTTACCCTGGAAATCCCGGATGTGGGGGTGGGGGGGGGGGGGGGGGGGGGGGGGGGGGGCTGGTCTTATGTCTAACCCCAATGTTGATACCGAGTTCCAGGCACACTTGGCTAATGGAGGTGGTGCTCTTGCTACCAACCAGTAATGGATCCTTGGTGCTGCTACGCAGGTGATCGGAACGGAGGCAGGTGGTAGGAACACACAAGTTGAGCCATCAGTACCTGAAGTCTTCTTGGCCCAGAAGGTTGGGAAATCAAAGGTAGATGGAGGTGCATTCAATGATGGTAATGGAAAAGACTCCAAAGGGAAGTTCTGTTTCAGGTGCTACAAACCTGCACTACGGGAAACCCGGCGTATGCCGAGTGCTTTCCTCTTTGCCGAGTGCTTTCTATCGGGCACTCGGCAAAGACTGGCTGTGCCGAGTGTCCAGACAACGACACTCGGCAAAGAGGCGACACTCGGCAAACAGGATCTTTGCAGAGTGTCAGAAAAGAGACACTCGGCACACAGGATCTTTGCCGAGTGTCAGAAAAGAGACACTCGGCAAAGGCTCCGTTAGCCCTAACAGCCGTTCACGGACGGCGCCGGGCCGTCTGTTAGTGCTTTATTTTGCCGAGTGCTGGCTTTGCACTCGGCAAAGCCTTTGCCGAGTGCCCGACAGAAGACACTCGGCAAAGGGCCTGTTTGCCGACACGAGCTATGCCGTAACCCCTTTGCCGAGTGTTACACTCGGCAAAGCCATTGCCGAGTGTATTTCGGGGTTTACCGAGTGCCCCAGGCACTCGGCAAACTCCGGGTTTCCCGTAGTGCTGGACATAGCAAACCGGAATGCATTGCAGAACTGTTGTGCAAGATTTGTGGTAGCAAAGATCATTTAACTGGCAAGAGTCCCATCCTGAAACAGACACATCTTTTGGCTCATCCGTGTGGTTACGATGTCAGTGGTCTTGGCTTCTATCACATACCACATGCTCCTATAGCTACTGGTAAACTTGATAACCGTATGGCTCTGGTCACGGTGCAAGGTGGAAATATGTCAATTGAGCAACTGGTGTCTGAATTACATCGTTTGATCCCAGAAAAATGGAATTGGCAAGTGACACAGCAAGATCAAAACTCTTTCGTTGTGCCATTCCCAACTCGTGGAGACTTACAGAGATCAGTGGCTTTTGGGAAAGCCGACATCAAATATCATGGTGTTAGTTTATTATTTGGAGATTGGAATCCGGTCGAGGAAGGACAGCCTTTACCTTTTTTAGATAAAGGGATCGAGTTCTATTTCATCAAGCAAATGAAAAATGTGCCGGCTTCTGCAAAAAAGTTTGCATCCGGCCAAATTATTACAAGATTCTTACAGCCTTTACCTAGGGTCTGGCTTCATATTTTCAGGCTACCGCAGAAGCTTCGCGAGTTTTCTGTGCTGTGGGCACTTGGATCCATGTTAGGTGCCACACAATCAGTGGATATGGTGACATATTTAAGAGAGGACTATGGAAGAGTGGAGGTGGCTGTTCTCGATGTCAGCCTCCTTCCTAACTGGATTGAATCAGTGGTAATTGGTGATAGGTTGTTTTCTTTACCTATAGTGGTTGAAGGACGTGAGGTGCTGAATCATGAACATGAGCTGGAACTAGACGATAACAATAATGGGACAGGAGGTAATGGAGGAAATGGAACTAGACGATAACAATTCAGAGGATGAAAATTCTGCAAAAAAGCAAAAAGAAAGTAATGGAGATAAAGGCTCCCAAACAACACCTCACAACAATACACACTCGAGTGACAAACAATCGGATGGGATAGAAGTCGATGTGCTGAGTGGTAAGGAAAAGAATGCTGCTTCTTTAAAGAGTTCAAATCATCCTAGCAGTTACTCCAACTATGAATGTCTAAATGATAATCTTCCTTTAAATTATAGCCATGAAATTCAAGTTGGAAGCACCAAATATTTTGTTTCAAATACTAAAGTGTGCATGTCAACATTACTCCCTGCAGCTAGCAAAGTTGAGAATATGCAGGTTATTATTCCTGGTTTGGAGGACGGCCAGGAAAAATGCAAGGGAGAAGGTGGCGTGGTGACTGGTGACAAGTCACAATGGTTGACATCTCCATCCCCGTCACTCAGAAGGAGCAAAAGGAGGGAACTCACCGTGGATGAGCACTCTCTTGAGCGAGCAGATAGAATAAAGAAATGGCACAACTTGGAGGAGCCGGGTACGTCCACTTGTAAATCCTTTTTATCCTTCTCTTATGCACGCATAGTTTCCAACATTAGGGAACATGGGTTTTCTCTTGATGGGCATTTGAAAAAAAGAATCAGCAGTTTAAAGAACATGGAAATTGATAGATCAGTAGTGATTCCTCGTAGTGAAAAAGTAGAGAAATATCTTTAGATGGCTCTTCGGATAATAGTGATAATGACAATGATTTGGGATTGAATCAGCAAGTATTAGACCACCTGGTTGGTGATATTACAGAATTTGATCTAGGAGAAGCTAGTCACTGGTGTGACATTAAAGCCACTCCTAGGAAGAACAAAAAGAGTTCGAGCACAAAAAGAAATCAGTACCCAAACAACTTAGTATGTCCAAATGAAAAGAATATTTTGGAATAGCAGAGGTCTTCGAGACGGCTAAAGCACGATTTTTCGGACACAACACGTACAGAAAAGTTAGACTCTATTGCTCTCCTAGAAACAGGACGGAATGATTACACAAGACATGAGTTAGCACATTTTTGTGACGACAAAAACTTTTTGTGGAGTTGGACACCTCCAAGTGGCAGATCTGGGGGAACACTGGTAGGAGCTAATTTAGATAATTTTGATATTGGAAATATTTCTCATGGCGACTTCTATGTGAAGTTTAAGCTAAAAAACAAAATGGACAACTTAGAATGGGTCTTAGTGCAGCCCAGATAGAATATAAAGAGAGCTTCTTAAAGAAACTGGTGCAAATATGTACGATAGAATCACTTCCCCTGACGGTGGGGGGTGATTTTAATATCATTAGAAGCCCAAAGTAAAAGAACAATGACAGATATGACGATGGTTGGCCATTCTTATTCAATGCAGTAATAAACAGCTTGGATCTGAAAGAACTTCAATTATTAGGATGTCAATATACATGGGCTAATAACTTACAAACACCAACTTTTGAGAAGCTAGATAGAGTTCTTGTAAGCACCAACTGGGAATTGAAATTTCCCAAGGTAACAGTTCAAGCATTAATGAGAGAAATCTCGGATCATACTCTTCTACTACTAGATTCGGATGAATCGTCACATAGTACCAACAAGCATATGTTGAAATTTGAACTTGGCTGGTTATTGAGAGATGGTTTATGATCAGGTAGCAGAGGTATGGACAAAAGAAAGTAAAGGCTCAACGCCATTAGAAACATGGCAAAATAAAATACGTCGACTTCGACAATATTTAAGAGGTTGGGCTAAAAATATCAGTGGTGCTTACAAAAAAGAAAAACAAGAACTCACTGCAAGATTGGACCTATTGGACAAAAAGGCTGAAGTAACAATCCTACAACCACATGAGATAAACTTAAGGCATTGTTTAAAAGAAAGGCTTATTCAATTGCTAAGGGAAGAAGAAATAAAATGGTACCAATGGTAAAAAATGGACCAACTTTTAATGGGTGACAATAACACTAAATACTTCCAGTTGGTAGCTAATGGAAAGCATAGAAAGACACGCATCTTTCAGCGCGAGGATGGTAGCCACTAGGGGGGCGAACAATTGAAATCTTATATTACAAAGTATTACAAGGGTCTTTTTGGACCTTCTGAATGTGAAGATTTCAATTTGGATGAATGCCATAGGGAGGATAATGAAAAATTACTTGCACAATTCACTGAGAAAGAGGTAAAAGATGTAATTTTCCAAATGAAACATAACAAAGCGCCTGGACCAGATGGATTTCCCGCAGAGTTGTCACACCCCAAAATTTTTGGATTTTCGGATGTGAATTGATAGCATAATTAGAACAATGATTTTCACAATTTTCTAAAATTTTCCAACATTTAAATAATTAATAGGGAATTTAGTACAGAAAAATAATTCAAAATAAAATAACATAGGTTATAATATTGAGTGCTTTGCATTCATGCTGGTTGCATTCAGTAGTTTTATGTGTGTAAAGTTTTCAAAAATGAGTTTAGGAGCCTAATGGGAATTTTCTAGATTTTTTCTAGAAATTAATCCTATTTTCCCTAGAGTAAATTCCAATTTTTGAAACATGCTAAGATCCTTTTCATGAGCTCCAAATACAATATTTGGGTTCCTCATGTCCAACTCTATCTCTGGAATTTTTCCTAGGTTTTTAGGATTTTTAGAATATTTTTCATGGTTTTAATATCAATACTGGACTTATCTGGAATTATTTTATAACCAGGAAAATAATTATTCCAAAAATTAAAATCACCCTAAATCTTATAGACCAGCCTTGGCCCAAAGTTGACCCAATTTTAGGCCAAATCCATCCCATCACTTTATTGGCCAAATTTCAAAACTCATTCATATTGGAATGGGGCAAACCACCTTTAGTCCTATATTGTTAATGAACCTGGAAGTTAGAAGTTTTTTTTCCTTTACATACGAACCCCCTCTCCTCTAGAAAAGGCAGACCATCTACTCCTTTACACGGAAGCCCCTTTGTTTGGGATTCCCTAAGGTAGTCTTCTTCCACCATATCTTCCACTACTGCCCATTCTTCGTCTCGTCATCGCGCCGAGCCTTTCGTCGTTTTTGGCCTCAAGATTTTTAGTAAGACCCTCAACAAATATTGTAATTTTCTATCATATTCGTTTAGTCTATACTCTTTCGTAGAAAAGCCCCTGCTAGTTTTAAGCGTCGGAAATCTTGTTTAGTCCATAGTTTCCACGTTTTAGATTTGTTGTAGGATCGACATGAATTACGATTAGAAGTATTATTTAACTTGTAGGATCAAAACCCTCTAATATAAGCTATCAGAGAAAGGTGAAGGATAGCAATAAGTCACAGCGGAGATTTTCACCCTAAAAGACAGATTCTGAAAGGTGCACTAAATCATGTGTGGATTCTAGACAGTAGCTCCTAAAATTGTGATTTTTTGAAGAAGATAGAATATCAAATTATGAAGCTAACACAATTGGAATCACATTAATCGTATGTCTAGAACTCGAGATATAAAATAAACAAGCAGACTATGTCAGATGGTGACGAGAATTGATCAAGCTCTGATTTTGTGATTAAAGAAAATACGTATGAAATTAGGCAACCAAACTTTTCATACCTAGTTCTTGATGTCTTAGCGATATTCTAGATGAATTAGACCAACAAATCCATCGATAGCGAGTCTTAAACCCTCACATCGACAATCTTCACGTGCACCGTTCTCTAGCATGAACATCCGGCGAGACATCCTTGACCAATAGGACCTCCGTTCCTCCAGAACTTAGTACCGACCCTTCCGCTTAGCACGCTCTTTTAAATCTTTTATTTTGATTGGTGTACTATTCTTAGTTGTATATTGTTTGCTTGCTTTTTTAGCTGCATGTTGTGCTCATGTCGTTGATTTATTGCGGGCAGAGGAACGTCATCAAGAGATTGCAGGAACAAGATTGAAGACTGTAACACCCAAAAATGACATATTTAAAAATTTAGTAATTTAGTAACTTATATTTAATTTGTTCATATTTAATATAGGTTAAATGAATTATTTATGAATATTAAAATTAAATATAAGTTGTAGAAACATTTTTGTTGCATTCATGCTGCTCCACGGTGTTTTGTTTGATAGCAAGTTAAGTTGGAATTTAAATTCTGTTTAAATTCAAATTTAATTTGCATCTGTTTGAATCCTAGAAAAGTTAATTTCACCCGAGTCCGCTTTTGCTCCTCAAACTTTGACCTTGGCTCGCTTTAACTCCCTCAACTCTCCCTCGGCCCAACACCCCTCCCCTCCTTCCGTTTTCCCCGCCTGGGCCTCCTTCCCGCGAACCGGCCCAGCTCGCCACTCCCGCGTGCCCCACCAGCCACAGCTCCCGCTCGGCCCAATCGCGCCCGCGGCCAGCGCCCCGGCCGGACCAACCAGCTCGCGTCCCACTTTCCCCTCCCCCCGGCGAACAGGTGGGTACCGCATGTCGGATCAATCCCCCTCCTCCTGCTCACGCCCGACTCGCCTGCGCCCGCGCATCTCGCCGCCTCGGCCGGACTCCCCGAGCACTACTCCGCACCCTATGGGCCCGCTGAGGCTCCCCTACCTCCCCCCCCCGCCTTCTTTCCTTCCCGAGCGCGCCCCGCAAGGAAAGCCATTTTCCCCCGCAAGGCAACTCGAGCCGCCGCCGCCTTGATCCTCGGGTGTGACCCGCACGCCGAGATCTTCACCCCGGGCTATAAAAGCCAGCTCCTCCGCAGCCTCTCCAACCCGCACCAAGTCTCCCAGCGAACTTCCACACCTCCCATCGCGTTCCCCTCGTCGAACGCCGCCGCTCCTCGGCCGCCATCATCGAACCTCGCCACCACCGCCCCTCGCCCATTGGGAACCCACCCCGACGCTTCTAGAGAAGGTAACCAAGCCACCCGAACAGCTCACGCCCATCTTTTTGCCCTGTGCCCCGCTAAATCGCTCAGCAGAACTCAAACAGGGCCGCCGGAGTAGCTCGCCTCGTCGCCTGCCGTCTACACCGCCCGACCGACGTCGAGAGCCACCCAGGTGAGCTCGACATCCTGCCCCGACGCTGTAGGGCCAATCCCCGTAGCATTTTGTGCAGCCTAGCTCGAGATGGCCTCGGCTCCGGCGAAGCTCCGCCGTGTCCGAGCGGCGCCGCCGAGTCCGAGCGCCACCGGTTCCCCCCCCCCTCGCCGCGGCTGATCTGGATCTCCATACGACCGTCCTAGCGCCCGAGCCCCGGTCAAACCGAGGCGTACCGGTCAGCCTGTCGTCCTGCCCAGTTCAAAAATATTTACTAATAGGTCCTGATTCTTGTGTTTAACCCCCTGACCTTTTTGCACGTTAGCCCTCGGGTTTTAATGCATAATTACGTATAGGTCCTCAGTTTTCTTCAAATAAGCCTCTAGAACTTTTAAAACCTTGCTAGTAGGTCCCTGGAACTTAGAAAACTCATATCTTTTCCATTTTAGCTCCGATTAGTGTGATTTTCGTGCTCATGTGTTCATAGTGAAGCTTAGAATATTTGTAAATGCTTTATTTGTACTGTTTCTATTGTTTGGTGTAATGTTCTAATAGATTATTATTTGTTTACATGTATTGGTTTGCGTGCTCGTTTGTATGGTGATTCATGTCCAGTCGGTGAGCCGTTCGCTTTGGACTTCGAGTACGAGGACTTTCCGGAGCAAGACTCACAGTAGCAGCGTTTTGAGGAAGGCAAGTTATAGCACGGACAATCCTTGCTACCTAAACACACTTTTTACATACATTTACTTTCATATGCATGTGTCTAAATTGATGTCCTATTAACGTTGTAACTACTTTGTATACTCGTGTCCTTGTTACCTTGGGATTATTGCATATGGGTAGAACCTTTTCTATGCGCAGCTACTTTCATCATTGTTATATTATTAATCATGACTTCATGGTTCACTTTATCTTAATGATAAAACTTGCTTTTTAGCAACATGGTTTAGGGAACTGGGCATGTGTTGTGTGCTTTGCTCCAATGTCTCTCCCTAAGGTCGGGTTCTTAAAGCAGCAAACCAGGAGCCTGTCGCCACCGCTAGAACTATTATAGCTCTGGTCTTGGTCAAGTAATTTGTCCGTCTCTAGCTTGCCAGTGGTTACCGGAGTGGCCGACGGCGTTATGGGAAACATGGGTGAGAGTATGTCTTGATCCACCGAGGACGGGTGATCCGTCGGCTATGCCCCCGTGAGGCACAGTCCCGTGCTGGGAGTCCCTGCGACGGGGAACTCCAAACGTTGCGCATTGTTGGGTGTGATGCCCGCGCTCTGGATGCCATTGACCCCCCTATGGTGTGACTCCATAGGCGTACGTCAATCTCGGTGTCTGGGCCATGCTGCGTGTGCTGTACCATAATCGGTCACTGTCTTGTTAGGGTGTCTTGTGAAAAACCTCGTAGCGTCCCTATGCGGTCACACCTCGGTAGTGTGATTTGTGAGGTCTGATCCACCTCCGTGTGGTTGGGTTTAAGGTTCGTTTGAGCTCTTACGCGACTGGTGGGTAAAGGCGAAACCTCTGCAGAGTGTAAATTTATTATTATAGCCTTGCTCAGGGTCACGAGCGGCTTGGATCCTTTTTTATTAGAAGATCATATTTATTTATGCTTAATGACACTTATACTTTATTAATTGGGTTGAACTGGGTTCCTTTCACTTATAGTAACTTGGACAATGCTAAAACGAACCAACTAAAAATGCTAACGCGGTTCAGCCATGTCTAGCCTTACTTTGAGCCTTCATACACCCGTGCTATACTTGCTAAGTAAATGTTTTACTTACACATATCATTATTCAACAAAATCCCGGATGGGTAAAAGATGGAGTAAATGAGTCTCCTACTACTGAGTTTCTTGAGGATCTTCTATACTTCTGAGCTGTGGTCAACCAGTCGATGTCCCTGTGGACTTGTGGCTTTACCCGTTGAGAGAGTTAGACTTCTGCTGTGTTTTATTTAGTTAAACTCTGATATAAACTATTTTATTCAAGCATATGTACTCTGATTTCCATATTTGTAAGTTGTATGTGTTCTGTGGACATCCTGGGCACACATATGGCAGCATTCGGGTTTCTGTGTAAATCCGGGTGTGACAGATTGGTATCAGAGCTGTGCTGATTGTAGGTCCGCAGCCTAAATAGTACTGGTCATCCATTAAGGTTCATTTTGCCTTACAACCCTTACTTTCTCTAACCTTGACATTTTTATACATAAAAAATGCTATCCTTGAGCATTTTTCCCTCCTTGATATTTTCTTTTTGGTCATTATATCTTTGATTGTTTTATCCTCTCCTTGATAATTTACTTCTCACCATTGACTTATGATTATTTACCTCCACCTTGGTTTATATACAATTCTTTCCTATTTAACTCCTCCTTGATTATTGCTTTACCTTGATCGCTTACCCCGCTCCTTGAAATTTGTATTACGACTGCGAGTATCCTTGTTCACTCAACTCCACCTTGACCTTATTCTAAATGCACTCCTTATGCTCTCACCCCTCATATATCAGTAATGTCACTTCAGATCATTGTCCTTGACTTCTAATTATGAAGTGTCTTTCTACTTTTCCTTTATTCTAAAACACATAGATTGTCTTTATCGTGCCGATGCATGCCCAAGTCACTTGAAGAATGAAGATACTAGTCTACATCACGAAGTTCAAGCTTGAGCGACTTCAGAGTACAAGACGACGTCACACTCACTGCCGCTACAGACAAGAAGTTGGACACCACACTAGACGTGTTTGAAGATGTTAGCGTGAAGAAGACTGAATAGATAACATTGCATATTAGGATTCCTTTGACATTATTGACAACGTTTAGAGTCGCTTTTATGCTTGTGTGTTTAACTTTGGTTGAGTGTGCTTGTAATGTCTGTTCTTATGCTTTTGATTGATTTGCTTCTTTGAAATGATTGTGTAGTTGGGCTCTCTCTGTTTTCCCCGCACATCCTTGTTCCTCTCACAATTTATTCACGTAAATCAAGTGAAGAACATCATGAAGGAAACCATAAGCCAATCCCCGCAATGAGGAAACGAAGCCAAAGAAGATTTGAAGTAGAGACTCTGCAACTGCATCAACAAAGAATGCGAAGAAGATGGAACCAGCTACATCAAATGACACATTTTGATATCATGTTTTCTCCCTTCTAGAATCTTGTTGTCCCGCTCTCCTCCTTGTCCCTGGACCTCGCGAATCACGGGACGAGATTCTGTTTAAGGGGGGTAGTTTGTCACACCCCAAAATTTTTGGATTTTGGGATGTGAATTGATAGCATAATTAAAACAATGATTTTCAATTTTCTAAAATTTTCCAATATTTAAATAATTAATAGGGAATTTAGTACAGAAAAATAATTCAAAATAAAATAACATAGGTTATAATATTGAGTGCTTTGCATTCATGCCGGTTGCATTTAGTGGTTTTATGTGTGTAAAGTTTTCAAAAATGCGTTTCGGAGCCTAATGGGAATTTTCTAGAAATTAATCCTATTTTCCCTAGAGCAAATTCCAATTTTTGAAACATGCTAAGATCCTTTTCGTGAGCTCCAAATACTATATTTGGGTTCCTCATGACCCACTATATCTCTGGAATTTTTCCTATGATTTTTAGAATTTTTAGAATATTTTTCATGGTTTTAATATCAATTCTGGACTTATCTGGAATTATTTTATAACCAGGAAAATAATTATTCTGAAAATTGAAATCACCCTAAATCTTAGTAGACCAGCCTTGGCCAAATTTCAAAGCCCGTTCACATTGGAATGGGGCAAACCACCTTTAGTCTCATATTGCTAATGAACCTGGAAGTGAGAAGTTTTTTCCCTCTATATACGAACCACATCTTCTCCGGAAAAGGCACACCATCGACTCCTTTATAGGGAGGCCCATTTGTTTGGGATTCCCTAATGTAGTCTTCTTCCACCATATCTTCCACTACCGCCCATTCTTCGTCTCATCGTCGCGCCGAGCCTTCCGTCGTTTTTGGCCTCAAGATTTTCAGTAAGACCCTCAGTGAATCTTGTATTTTTTTACCATATTCGTTTAGTCTATACTCTTTCGTAGAAAAGCCCCTGCTAGTTTTAAACGTCAGAAATCTTATTTAGTAGATAGTTTCCATGTTTTAGATTTGTTTTAATCCGTTTTCATTGCAATAGACTCATATCGACATGAATTACGATTAGAAGTATTATTTAACTTGTTGTAGGATCAAAACCCTCTAATATAAGCTATCAGAGGGAGGTGAAGGATAGCAATAAGTCGCAGCGGAGATTTTCACCCTAAAAAACAGATTCTGAAAGGTGCACTAAATCATGTGTCGATTTTAGATAGTAGCTCCTAAAATCGTGCATTTTTTCGAGAAGATAGACTATCAAATTATGAAGCTAACCCAATTGGAATCACATTAATCGGATGTCTAGAACTCAAGATATAAAATAAACAAGCAGACTAAGTCAGATGGTGACGAGAATTGATCAAGCCCTAATTTCGTGATTAAACAAAGTACGTATGGAATTAAGCAACCTAACTTTTTAGACCTAGTTCTGGATGTTTTAGCAATATTCTAGATGAATTAGACCAACACATCCATCGACAGCGAGTCTCAAACCCTCACATCGACAATCTTCACGTCCACAGTTCTGTAGCCCGAATATCCGGCGAGACATCCATGATCACTAGGACTTCCGTTCCTCCAGAACTTAGTCCTGACACTTCCGCTTAGCACGCACTTTTATATCTTTTATTTTGATTGGTGTACTGTTCTTAGTTGTATATTGTTTGCTTGCTTGTTTAGCTGCATGTTGTGCTCATGTCGTTGATTGTTGCGGGCAGAGGAACGTCATCAAGAGATTGCGCTATGAGAACCAGTCGTGAGTGTATGGTTTGATCCACCGACGATGGGCGATCCATCGGCTATGTCCCCGTGAGGCACGGTCCCGTGTTGGGAGTCCCTGCGATGGGGAACTCCACATGTTGCGCATTGTTTGGTGTGATGCCTGCGCTTTGGATGCCATCGACCCCCTTATGGCGTGACTCCATAGGCGTAAGTTGATCTCGGTGCCTTGTGTTGTACCATAGAGGCCACTGTATTGTTAGGGTGTCTTGTGAAAAGCCTCGTAGCATCCCGATGCGGTCACACCTCGGAAGTGTGATTTGAGAGGTCAGGCCACCTCGGCATGGTTGGGTTTAAAGTTCCTTTGAACTTTTACGCAACTGGTGGTAAAGGGCGAAACCTCCGCAGAGTGTAAATCTATCATGATAGCCTTGCTCAGGGTCACGAGCGCCCTAGATCCTTTTTGATTAGAAGATGATGTTTATTTATGCTTAATGACACTTATACTTTATTAATTGGGTTGCAACTGGGTTCCTTTCACTTGTAGTAACTTGGACAATGTTAAAACGAACCAACTAAAAATGCTAACGCAGTTCAGCCATGTCTAGCCTTACTTTGAGCCTTCATACACCCGTGCTATACTTGCTAAGTAAATGTTTTACTTACACTTGTCATTATTCAACAAAATCCCGGATGGGTAACCGATGGAGTAAATGAGTTTGTTGCTACTGAGATTCTTGAGAATCTTCTATACTTCTAAGCTGTGGTCAACCAGTCGGTATCCCTATGGACTTGTGGCTCTACCCATTGAGAGAGTTAGACTTCCGCTGTGTTTTATTTAGGTAAACTATGATATAAACTATTTTATTCGAGCATATGTACTCTGATTTCCATATTTGTAAGTTGTATGTGTTCTGTGGACATCATGGGCACACATATGGCAGCATTCGGGTTTCTGTGTAAATTCGGGTGTGACAAGAGTTCTATCATGTATTCTGAGAACTTATCAAATCTGACTTGATGCCTTTATTCCATGAGTTTCACAGTGGATCATTGCCCCTTTTTAACCTTAACTTTGGAATCATTACATTTGTACCAGAGCAGAAAGAGGCAAAACATATTAAGCAATTATGTCCTATCTGTTTGCTCAATGTAAGCTTTAAGATTTTTACAAAGGTAGCTGTAAATAGGATTACAGGAATTGCTGAACAGTTAGTAAGCCCTCACAAACTGCTTTTATGCCTTGAAGGAATATAATGGAGGTAGTGATAATACTACATGAAACACTACACGAATTACACAGGAAGAAAATGAATGGGGTTATTCTTAAATTAGATTTTGAAAAGGCCTATGATAAGGTAAGATGGTCATTCTTACAACAAACACTTAGAACGAAAGTCTTCTCTGAAAAATGGTGCCATTGGATCAACCAATATGTGACCAAAGGTAGTGTTGGCATAAAAGTGAACGACGATGTAGGTAAATTCTTTCAAACCAAGAAGGGACTACAATAGGGAGATCCCCTATCTCCTTTGCTCTTTAATCTTGTGGCTGAAATGTTGTCTGTCCTAATAGCTAGAGCAAAGGAGGGGGGCTAGATAAGTGGTTTAGTACAACATATATGCAAATGATACAATTCTATTTATGGAACATGACTTTGAACATGCAAGAAACATGAAGCTTTTACTATGTGCTTTCGAATAAATGTCTGGTTTAATTATTAGTTTTCATAAAAGTGAGTTATTTTGCTATGGAGAGGCCAATGATTAGGTGGATGAGTATACATAATTATTTGGATGTGGTATGGGCCAATACCCATTTCGTTATCTAGGCATTCCAATGCACCACAAAAAAATTTGTAATGCAGAATAGAAAATAATAGAAGAGAAATTAAAAAAAGGCTAAGTTGCTGGAAAGGCAAAATGTTGTCATACGGTGGATGTCTAGTCTTAATAAATTCAGTGTTAAGTACTTTAAGTAGTCTTGCCTTATTTATGCTATCCTTCTTTGAAGTTCCAAAAGTGATTTTGTATAAATTGGATTTCTGCAGATCCAGATTTTTCTGGCAAGGCGACAATCACAATAAAAAATATAGACTAGCAAAATGGAACATCATCTGTAGACCCAAGGAACAAGGGGGTTTGGGTATTATGCATCTTCATATCCAAAACAAGTGTCTGCTTTTCCTTTATTAAATGAGCATGGGGCATGGAAACAATTCCTCTGAAATAAGTATCTAGGAACCAAAACAATTACTCAAGTGGACAAAAAGTCTGCATATTCTAAATTTTGGATTGGACTTATGAATGTAAAATATAAATTTCTAAATTTCAGATACTTTGGACTTCAAAGTGGAAACCAAATCAGATTTTGGGACGATAAGTGGCTAGGGACAACCGCTTTAAAGAATCAATACCCTAATCTATACAATATAGTTAGGAGGAAGGATGCTACAGTAAGAGATGTTTTGAGCACAATCCCCTTAAATATTTCTTTTCGGAGAAGCCTAGTAGCTCAAAATCTTAATTCCTAGCATAATCTTGTTTTAAGAATTGCACACATACATTTAAATGTTAAATGGTCTTTAAGCTCAAATGGCATGTTTTCGGTTTTTTCAATGTATAATGCAATGCTAAATTCAAACAATATATCTTACAATTGTTTACTTTGGAAACTTAAGGTTCCTTTAAAAGTTAATGTCTTCCTTTGGTTTCTTTATAAAGGAGCTATACTAACTAAAGACAACATAGTTAAAAGAAATCGGCACCAAAATGTTAAGTGTTGTTTTTGTAACAATGATGAGACTATACAACATTTATTTTTCCATTGTGTTCTTGCTAAGTTTATTTGGAGAATGATACAATTAGCTTTTGATCTTACACCACCTGTATATGTGATTCACATGTTTGGTACTTGGTTGGATATTATACCGAGGGATAGAAAATCTATAGTCCTTTTGGGAGTAGGCGCCATGTGTTGGGCCATGTGGTTAAGCCGAAATGAGGTTGTTTTTTACAGAGGACCTATTTGTTCATTCATGCAGGTTATTTATAGGGGTTCATACTGGACAAGGTTGTGGTCGATGTTCCAGAACGAGGAGAAGAGGGAATTTATGCAAACGTCATGCCACAATTTAGAAACATTGACCATGGACATTTTCGGCAAGAATGGGTGGAGGTTTTGCAATAGATTAAGTTTATGACGAACATCTTTGTTTTTGACTCAAACTTTTGGTTTCTTCGCTATTGGGTGTGTCAACTATGTGGGCGATGGAGTCAACCACTTAGTTAAAAACTGTAATAAGTATTGGCCTTATACATCTTTGGATGTAGCAGCCGAGATTCTTTCATTTGCTTGATGAAATAGATTTCCCTTTATCTAAAAAGGAATCAATCTTTTCTAAAGAATCCATGACCTTTCATCTAATCGACTCATAGTATATGGTCTCCTCTCGCCGTCCCACACCACCATACACACCCCTTCATCTTCGAACATCACTTGCATGGATGTTGTGCTACTCGTCCCTTTATAACACAGGAACGACATCCCTTGATAACACAGGAACGACATCCACCAAGGATCTCTTCTTTGTTGTGCTACTCATCGACCTGCGCTCTTCTGATACATAGTAATTTTTTTTTAAATAACCCACAATACGTCTTTTGGTATAATGTTTTTTAATGACCTTACGATGTTTCATCTAATTATCTCGTTTTCTCTCGCCTCCCACACCATCGCATGTACTCGTTCATTTTCTCATGTCGCTTGCATCGTTCCGAGGTAAGGCATCCACCGAGGTTCTCACCTTTGCCATGCTCCTCATCGGATGTGGAATCAATGGCATCCATGGCTCCTGCGTGCCTTCGATAAGGTCGATATTAGGAGATCGAAAAGGTCGACTCGGATGAAGGCATCGACCCTCAGTTCGCCGTGGGCCTCCCTTCCTACGTTGTTTGCTTCCCTCTGCGTCGTCGGCATCATCCTCCGCTTGCCTTCCTACCGCCACCAGTCTACAACAGAGAAGCTTCTTCCCATCACGTGGCCAGGGCGGCAGCGGAGGAGGGGGAGAAATCCATGGCGGATGGGGCTACGGTGGTGGTGGTGGAGAAATCCATGGCGCACAGGGCTGCAGCGGAGTCCCCGTTTGGTGATGGTGATGCGGTAGTAGGCATGGAGGTGGCGTTGCCATGTGGGCGTCGATGTTGGCCTGGTGCGTTGGCAGGCTTAACACTCGCGCCCCGCCTCCAGATCCACGCTGGCGGCGGCGGATCCCACCTATGCAGCATCAGATCCGGGCTAGAGTCGCGGAGGCCCCATGCGGCAGCGGTTGGATTTTGGCGCGCCTACCCCGCGCTCCTCTTCTCCTCCATCGCCTGCTGCATGTGGGTAGTTCACCGCCAGGGGTGGCTCGAGCTCCACCCGACGCGCGCTGCCACGGGGATGAGGATTCGATGATCCATCGCGGCTGCTCGCACCCACGGTAATCTCTCTCTCATGCTTCTGCTAATCGGTGATGTGCCTTCTCTGTAACCCTGTGGCCAACCACCCTTGAAACTCTGAAGAAAGCCACATGGCACAACCAGATTTGTCACTCAAATTCATCACCGCTGCTGAGTTCGACCACAAGATTTACTCGATCCCTTCCTTCCGCTCTAATTCTATGTTTTTATTTGCCATTATTTGACCATCCATTGTCACAAATCTACATGGGGACGAGTTGGGATGTGAGGCCCATGCTACCGCCATCAGCTCCATTGCCGTTGTTGATGAACTTCTAGTTGTCCGGCCAAATCAGCATGCCCTAATAGAGTCGACCCACCATTCTGCACGGTCGAGTGGAACCTCATCCCTTCATCTTCCTCACACCCGAAAACTGCATCACTGTAATCCGCCTATCTCCTCAGCTACTGCATCCACAACGTCTACAGAATGGTCCTCATCTACATCATGTTTTCCCCCACATCCTAGGTGTTCGAGGATATGTCTCTTTGGAAGTGGCAGCTCTTATTGCCAATTAAGATTCATTCCCTTTCTCCATAAAAAAAACGATTCATTCCAGTTTAGATGTGTCTATAGATGTCCATTCGGTCCGCCTAGCCCGGCCCTGTCCAAGGCCTACCCTGGCCCGACAACCATTGTGCCATGCCTGGCCCGTCCCTATGGCACTCTGTGTTGTGCCGTGCTAGCCCGCGGGCTGTGGCGACGGCCCAAACCCGGGCCCATGGGCCGATTCTGTGCTGGGCCAGCACGGAAAAGCACGGCCCTACGACCGTGCTCGGGCAGCCCGTGGCTCGTAGCCGCGCTTTCCCTACCGCCATCGAGGCATCGCACCGTCGCCCAGCTGAACCCCCGCCTCCGCCGCTCTGCCGGGCAGGGAAGCTGCGCTCCTCCCCTTCCCACCGCTGCCGCTCTGCCGACCGGGGAGGCCGCGCTCTCGACAGTGAGAGCGAGATAGAGAGGAAGAGGAGGCGCCAGAGAGGAGGCAACCGCGGCTAGGAGACGACCACAAGAGTGAGAGAGAGAGGAGGCGCAGGCGAGGCGGCGATCGTGTCGAGGCGACGACCTCGAGAGAGAGAGGGCGGCGACCTCGAGAGCGAGACTGTCGCACCCCAAAATTTTTGGATTTTGGGATGTGATTTGTTAGCAAAATTAATACAATATTTTTTTCTATTTTCTCAAATTTTTCGAGGTTCATATAACTTAATAGGTAATTTAGTACATGGAAAAAATTATTTTCTAAAGGCAAAATAAAGCAACATAGGTTAAATACTGAGTACCATGCATTCATGCTGGTTGCATTTAATGGCTTAATGTGTGTAAAGTTTTTAAAAACATGTTTAGAAGCCTAATTGGAATTTTCTAGAACTTTCTTGGATTTATTCCTATTTTTCTATAGCTAATTCCAATTTATGGAAGGTGCTAAAATCTTTTTCATTAGCTCCAAATATTTTATTTGGGTTCCTCATGTCCAACTCTATCTCTGGAATGTTTCCTAGGATTTTTAGAATTTTCAAAATATTTTTCGTGGTTTTAATATCAATTCTGGACTTATCTAGAATTATTTTATAACCAGGAAAATAATTATTCCAAAAATTAAAATCACCCTAAATCTTAGTAGACCAGGCTTGGCCCAAAGTACCCAATTTTAGGCCAAATCCATTCCATCACTTTATTGGGCCAAATTTCAAAGCTCATTCGCATTGGAAAGGGGCAAACAACCTTTAGTCCCATATTGCTAATGAACCTGGAAGTGAGAGGTTTTCTCCCTATATATACGAATTACCTCTCCTCTGAAAAAGGCACACCATCGACTCCTTTACAGGGAGGCCCCTTTGTTTGGAATTCCCTAAGGTAGTCTTCTTCCACCATATCTTCCACTACTGCCCATTGTTCGTCTCGTCGTCGCGCTGAGCCTTCCGTCGATTTTGGCCTCAAAATTTTAAGTAAAACGCTCAGCGAATCTTGTAATTTTCTACCATATTCGTTTAGTCTATACTCTTTAGTAGAAAAGCCCCTGCTAGTTTTAAGCGTCAGAAATCTTGTTTAGTCCATAGTTTCTACGTTTAGATTCGTTTTAATCCATTTTCATTGCGATAGACTCATATCGACATGAATTACGATTAGAAGTATTATTTAACTTGTTGTTGGATCGAAACCCTCTAATATAAGCTATCAGAGGGAGGTGAAGGATAGAATAAGTCTCAGCGGAGATTTTCACCCTAAAAAAACAGATTCTGAAAGGTGCACTAAATCATGTTTTGATTATAGACAGTAGCTCCTAAAATCATGTTTTTTCATAGGATAGATTATCAAATTATGAAGCTAACCCAATTGGAATCACGTTAATCGGATGTTTAAAACTCGAGATATAAAATAAACAAGCGGACTATGTCAGATGGTGACGAGAATTGATCAAGCCCTAATTTTGTGATTTAACAAAGTACGTATGGAATTAAGCAACCAAACTTTCAGACCTAGGTCTTGATGTCTTAGCAATATTCTGGATGAATTAGACCAACACATGCATCGACAGCGAGTCTCAGACCCTCACATCGACAATCTTCACGTGCACCGTTCTATAACCCAAACATCCGGCGAGACATCCTTGACCAATAAGACCTCCGTTCCTCTAGAACTTAGTCCCGACCCTTCCGCTTAGCATGCTCTTTTAAATCTTTTATTTTGATTGGTGTACTGTTCTTAGTTGTATATTGTTTGCTTGCTGGTTTAGCTGCATGTTGTGCTCGTGTCGTTGATTGTTGCGGGTACAGGAACGTCATCAAGGTATTGCAAGAACAAGATTGAAGACTCTGAGTAGCGGTATCTTTGTTGGATAAAGTCAAGTTATAGCACGGACAATCCTTGCTACCTACCCACTTTGTATTAAATTATTTCATACATGCATGTGTCTAAATGGATGTACCATTAAGGTTGTACCTAGTCTTGATTATCCTATCCTTGTTTACCCTGGGTGTATGCATGTGGGTAGATCTTTGCTATGCGCGGCTACTATCACCATTATTTAACTGTTAACTTTGACTTAATGGTTCACTTCAACATTAATCATAAAACTTGCTTTTTAGCAACTTAGTTTAGGGAGCTAGAGTATGTGATTCGTGCTTTGCTCTAGTGTCTCTCCATAAGGTCCGGTTCTTAAAGCGGCAACCCAGGAGCTTGTCGCCACCGCTAGAACTATTATGGCTCTGATCTTGGTCAAGTAGCTTGTACATCTCTAGCTTGCCAGTGGTTACCGACGGGCCGACGGCGCTATGAGAACCACTCGTGAGTGTATGGTTTGATCCACCGAGAATGGGCGATCCGTCGGCTATGTCCCCGTGAGGCACAGTCCCGTGTTGGGAGTAAATGCGATGGGGAACTCCACACGTTGCGCATTGTTGGGTGTGATACTCGCGCTTTGGACGCCATCGACCCCCTTATGGTGTGACTCTGTAGGCTTAAGTCAATCTCGGTGCCTTGGGCCATATTACCTGTGCTGTACCATAGCGGCCACTGTCTTGTTAGGGTGTCTTGTGAAAAGCCTTATAGCGTCCCTATGCGGTCACACCACGGAAGTGTGATTTGTGAGGTCTAATCCACCTCCGCGTGGTTGGGTGCAAAGTTCATCTGAACTTTTACGTGACTGGTGGTTAAAGGGCGAATAAACCTCTGCAGAGTGTAAATCTATCATGATAGCCTTGCTCAGGGTCACGAGCGGCCTGGATCATTTTTTTATTAGAAGATGATGTTTATTTATGCTTAATGACACTTATACTTTATTAATTGGGTTGCAATTGGGTTCCTTTCACTTGTAGTAACTTGGACAATATTAAAATGAACCAACTAAAAATGATAACGCAGTTCAGCTGTGTCTAGCCTTACTTTGAGCCTTCATACACCCATGCTATACTTGCTAAGTAAATGTTTTACTTACACTTGTCATTATTCAACAAAATCCCGGATGGGTAACAAATGGAGTAAATGAGTCCCGTGCTATACTTGCTAAGTAAATGTTTTACTTACACTTGTTATTATTCAACAAAATCCGGGGACGGGTAACACATGGAGTAAATGAGTTTGCTGCTACTGAGTTTCTTGAGGATCTTCTATACTTCTGAGCTGTGGTCAACCAGTCGGTGTCCCTATGGACTCGTGGCTCTACCCGTCGAGAGGGTTAGACTTCCGTTGTGTATTATTTAGATAAACTCTGATATAAACTATTTTATTCGAGCATATGTACTCTGATTTCTGTATCTGTAAGCTATATGTGTTCAGTGGACATCCTGGGCACATATATGGCAGCATTCGGGTTTATGTGTAAATCCAGGTGTGATAGAGACAGAGGAGCGGGGAGTGGTGGCGAAGAATTGGGGAGCAGGGGGAGGTAGGGTTGGGGGAGGGGGGTTGCTGCCGCGCCTTCTTATATGGGCTTCTTGGCCTAGTGGGCGGGTGCCTCCTTACATGGGCTCCCGCCTCCCCGCCTGGGCTGGCTGGCCTCGGGCCACTACCGGGCCGCCGCTCCTCCACCGTGCCGGGCCAGGCCAGCACGGGCACGGAGATGGCCGAGCCGAGCTGTGCTTGGGCCGGGCCAAAATTATGGGCTTTGGGGCGGGCTGCTGGGCTGCTGGCTTTCTAGACATTTATAGATGTGTCCTAGGAAGATTTACATTTTTCTTATCAGAAGATCCTGACTAAACTTATTAAATGATGTAAATAGTCCAATTAATTTGTATCCTCCAAATTTGCTTTGTTTTTCTGCCAAAGTTGTGTTAACAACAGCTAAGAATTGTTGTTTTTCTTTGTATTTATAGGTGGATATATTATTCAATTACAAAGCACATATTTTTTTAGATGTTTGAATACGAATGGGCATGGCAAATTGGCAATAGCGTGGAGCCTTGGAGTACAAAAGGAAGCTGTTGCTGCTGATTGACATAGGGATAAGAGAAACATATATAGCTGTTCGGTGGCGCCTCCTAGCTATATTTACATTTCTTTCCTCACTTTCATACATGCTTCCATTACCCCATTCTAAATGAGGTATCTATATAACCTATATAATTGGTACCCACTATCAAGTCATGGTTGGAATTCTGTCAACATGCAACCATTCCACATCATCATCCACTATGCGCCATATCACTATCCACTATAAGCCATGTCATCATCCACTAGACCATCTATTTATTCTTCAATCGATTTTCTATGGCCACATTTTTGTGAGTAGCACTTACAAATTACAGGAGTAAAAATTACTTGTATGATCAGTCATACGTCCATGTATAATGTTTACTAAAGAACGTTGCAATACAATCACTTTGGTGTTTATACTTTCACATTTCACTTTAAAATTTTGTGTAACAAATTCCCGCAGCAACGCGCGGGGTATCACCTAGTAGACAATAGATTGGAGAGTTTTTCTCCATATGAATAAAGACCAACTATCTCGAAAATGATATGCTTCTAGATTTGAGAATACCTAGACCTCTCTATACATGAGAGAGCGAATATAAATTATTTTTAAAAGCGTTTCGTATAACTGGTCTATTTACCATGGCCCATTTAAGTGACACGGTTTTAGTCCCAATAAACGTGCATGCCGCACGTGAGTTCTTGCTGGTTTGTTTAAAAGAACATACTTTTTCTTATCTAAGTCCCATTAAAATAATGTGGAATGCCTATGTACTTACTCAACAACAATAATTGGAGAAAAAAATCATACATAAATGTTATTATATAGTTAAATTGGTAGTATATTTAGATACATAATAAAAATTATATATAAACAAACTATATAATTTAAAATAGAAAAATATTAACCCATATAATGTTTCTAACAGACATGTATATATATGAAAATATACCTATATAATTGGTACCCACTATCAAGTCATGGTTGGATTTCTCTCAACATGCAACCATTGCACGTCATTATCCACTATGCGCCATATCACTATCCACTATAAGCCATGTCATGATCCACTAGACCATCTATTTATTATTCAATCGATTTTCTGTGGCCACATTTTTGTGAGTAGCAATTACAAATATAAATTATTATTGTTTTTTTGGATCTTTTAAGAAGGCACAAATACTACTTGAATTGGTCTTATTTCTTTTATCTTTAATGTTTATCTTATTTGTTTTACCTTCCATATTTATCTTAATTATTTTAACACTTTTCCGTGATGCCAATCGATCATTACTTACAACGACGACAACAAAGAAGAGGGTTTAGGAATTAAACACAATGATATAGATGGTGTAAAACGACATGAAAATCCGCTCCAACAGGGAGTCGAACCCATAACCTAAGGGTGCTATTAAAGCATTGCAACTAGCTACGGGCTCTTTCACTTCATGTAATAGTTAAGAAACGTATTATAATTATTGCTCATGTGTTAGCGTGCTTTGTAATTGTTGACGTAAAATCCGCACCTCACGCCAAGCACACAGCAAGCCGAACAAGCTGGCTTCAAATGCGGCCCGGGCTTTCGAATCCGGAAGCGTGCCAGTCAGTTTGCCTGAAAACTAACAAAGGGATAAAAACGTTTAGATCAAAACCTGGAACGTGCCGGGTAAGACCAGACAGTTCCATATTTGCGGCGTTGAAGCCAATCTCGAGAGACAAATAGCTACAGAGAAGCTATCTGTCGGCAGTTAAAATCTCATTCGGCAATCGGTAAGGTACGCAAGGAACGCACTGCCGAATGCATGACGTAAGCATGACGAAAGATCGGCTTTCAACAGAATGAACATTACAACATATACTCATAGCCGATTAACGAGGATCAGAGCATGATAAATAAATTGAAGGGGTGAAACATGATCATAAATTCGTAATAAACAAAGAATGCATAGGCCGAAAGCAGCACCCGTCAAGCATGACAACAAACGAGTTAGGCCGAAAGCAGCACCTGACTCGTTTGAGGCCACACCACTAATCAGACTAGATCAATCCACCGCATGATACAATCTAACCATGAAAAGCTAAAAGCATTCAATGTTTAATTACGAACCCACAACAAAGTCACGAATTTACATCGAAACAAGAATGCATAGGCCGAAAGCAGCACCCGTCAGGTATGGCAACAAACGATGTTAGGCCGAAAGCAGCACCTGACTCGTTTGAGGCCACACCACCAATCAGACTAGATCAATCCACCGCATGATACAATCTAATCGTGAAAGGCTAAAAGCATTCATGCCCAAGGCAAACCCGCGAACACACGTTCACTCGTGAGAGCACTGCCGAATACGGCTATTTAGCCGAATCGGGGTCCATGGCGAAGGAACAAGCCTAATCGGTAAAGATAAATCTATCAGATCGAATCGAATTCTAATCCACCGGATGATTAGCTCTAAGACGACCCAAAAACCTGCATCTACCGCATGATACCCGGTTCTGTCAAGATCTACACAATGCCGACAAGCTTGAACCCGCGACACGTAGCAACCTAGATCGGTTTCGGATTCGGCTATAAGGGGATGAATCGTCGTACCATAAAGCAAAGCCGATCCTAGCCGATCTAGATTGGGCAAAGGTGTGCTGCACGAATTAAGCACATAGTGGAAACAGAGCAACACGGGGTAACTTAATGAATCTGTTAGATCTTGCCTAAATCTAACAGAGCCGATAACTTGGTCCATACTAGATCTTAGCCCACCGCATGGCTCATGACCTAACAGAGGAACCTTCTTGAAACCACAACTTAAATCCACCGGATGATACTAAGCATGGTAACAAGACTACTTGTATCAAAGCTTAAATCCACCGCATGATACTAAGCATGATACAAGGTTGCCGGTACTTACGGAGGTCGACGGATCGATGACTCCTCTCGAAGAACTCGACGACTCGACTAAAGGACTCGATGTTGGCACGGGGCCGGTTTGTTGTATGATTGATTCGTGATTATTTCTACAATTGCTATGGGTTTATATTTATACCCAGGTCTTGATACAACTCCTAGTCGGACACGACTTCAACACTTGTTTCTAAAAATAAATGACGAATCTTCGTGCCCATATTGCTTTCCATGTTCGAATCGGCCTTTTCCTTATGTTGATCCACGTCATCATGTCTTCCCGAATGCTACCACTCTTCGCTTGCGGAACAATGCTTCTGCCGAATGATGACGTATTCCCGACCGCAGAGCGTCTCCTGCCGAATGCTTCACCTTTGCCGAATGATAACGCGCTCCCGACCGCAGAGCGTCTCCTGCCGAATGCTCCAGCAAAGCCTCCTAGCCGAATGGTATCTTTCCACCAAATCTGGCCCACATGTCAGCTTCTTCCCGGTGCCAATTTTTGGTGTCAACACATGCCCCTTCGATTTCGGGATAAAGGTGATCTTTATTTCGGAATCGACCACAAGCACCAAACATTCTCAAGCCAACTCTACTCGACATCCGCCATTCTCCTTTGAATCCACGAGGCTTCCACTCAGATCCGCACTCTAGGTCATCAGCGTTTCAAGACTCAACCTCTTCATGGCGAATCAAGATTTCGCACTTCAGGTAAACTTTAATCTCTCCAAGCTTATTCGATAATCTTTTCTTGATTCCTGTCTCAAATCTCTTTATCCTTTTCCATGCTTGACAGGCCCTAGCTGCCGAAATCCTCATCCCTGTTGAAGAGAAATCTCCATCGTATTTTCTCGGCCCTGTAGGGAACTCAGATCCTTCTGAATTCATCGCAGCCGAATCCCAAAGGATCCCGTTCAAGATCTCTCTGGCCAATCCTCACGAGTGGCAAGACACTTTCAAGAACTGGCCTCTGCCCCCGATTGCAGGCTGGAGGAATTGGTACAAGAGAATATTAGATGATAAAAGCCCCCAAACACAGAACTGGGATCGTCTGCGCATATCTCACTGCTTGGAGTTGTCATTGGCTGAAACACCCAAGAATGAGAACCTTCTGATTGCAGCTTGCCACTTCTGGTCCAATGGTGCCAACGCCTTTTTATTCGGTCATGGTCCAATGTCTCCCACCTTGGCCGATGTATATATGATGACTGGTCTGAACATAACAGAAACTGTTCGACCATATGACCACAAGGGTTCCTCCAAGCAGACAGGAGTCAAAACAGGGGTTGGATATAAAAGATACATCCAAAATTATATGTCTGATGGCCCCTTGACCGATGTAGAGTACAGGGCTTTCCTGAATATGTGGCTGTGCAGGTATGTCTTCTGTGGCAAAGCCAATGAGCCAACTCTGAACCACATCGTGATGGCTGAAGAACTGGCTGCTGGTAAACTCATCCCATTGGGAAAATACCTCCTGGGCAGCGTCTATCACATGCTTAATCAAACTACCCAATTGATGCACACCAACAAGAAAATACCTTGTGTGAATGGTCCCTGGTGGTTTGTCCAGATGTGGCTACAACTGTACATGCATCAGATTATTGCCATTGATCTCAACAGCAGAGAATTCCCTTCCATCAACTATGCAGAGGGAGAGATCAAGAAAACCAAAGGTTGTCAAACTTATGGAGAAGCTGCTTCTACTGTATCCATCAACAAAAATATCTGTGAATTATTTGAGCTCTTCTTCAAAGGCTTTGATCATCCTCTCTGGTTTCCATATCTGGACAATGACAACCTCATCTTCCCCTGTGAATTCGGCTTTGAATCTGGATGCACTGACGTACATTCTATAGCAATTTTCAATGCTTTTATCCATCCTTGTATCCTGCCAGCCGAATTTCATGGGGGAAGACTAGTTCAGAGCACATATGAATACTATCAGCCGAACATAGCAGCCAGGCAATTGGGATGTGGCCAGGTGCCCCCAAGGCTATTCCTTCATGAATTTCTCAAGCCTAGGGAAATCATCAAAGATGCCACAGAAACAAGAAGAATCTTCCCTTATAGATGCTGTGACACAATCTACGCACCTGAGCCCTTTGTGCCAATAATATTTGCACACCCTAGCTTCATAATCTGGTGGCAAGAACTTCATGATCATATCTTCAATGTGCCAATTCATCCTCTCTGTCTCGAGTTGATGCCAGACTACCAACCAAGCTCAGAGGTAATATGTTCAGCTTTTATTCACTTTCAATCAAATAAAGATCCAATTTGACCTTGACTTTACCATCTTTGCAGGACATTATACCTGCCCCTCTTGCCAGGGCAATTGTATACAAGGCAGCAGGCCCAATCTCAGCTCTGGGATATCAATCCCCAACTTTAGCTCAAATAATGGCCAGACAAGCTATCCTGGATCCAAAAATCACCAGGCCATCATCTGTCAAAAGGAAGACCCTTGCCCTGGCAGCCTCCTCAGGCACAAAGAAAAGAAAAGTGGTTCCCAAGAAAATCATCCAGGTCAGATCTCTCTTTCTTTGGCCATGATGTCAATAATATTCTGCTCAACTTCATCTTTCCTTGTTTTTTCAGGCCAAAGCCCAGCAATGGTTGGCTAGCATAGAAATTGCCGATGCCTCATTGAACGGTAAAAAATATATCACTTCATTTTTCTTAATTTCTTGTCATCGGCATTTACTCTCTTGTCAACTGCAGAACAAGCTTCAACAGATCCTGCCTTGGAAAGCTCTTCCCTTTCTCATGATTCGTCTTCAGCTTTGCTGCCCCTTCCAGAAACAGGAATAGAATCCTCTTCAATTGACACTCCGGTTTCTCCTCAGCCAGATACACAAACTCCCATCATGGAACTCAAAACACTTCCATCTCCCACTCGGGAAGCCAGGGCCGAGGTAAACATAATCATTCAATTCTCTTGACTCTCTCTCATTCGGCAATTCTTTTACTAATTCGGCAAGAATCCTTTTCAGGAGAAATCCACTTCATCACCCAGCTATTCCTTTGCTGTGGATGATTGGGTTACCGAACAAGGAGAAGAGATTACTTCTAGCCAAGATTTATCAGAAGAAACCAAAGCAAAGCTGAAAGACATCTTATCCTTACTGAATAAGAGCATCCAAGACCAGGCTACACATGCTGTTTCATTAAGAGACGTACTGGACTCCATTGATCAAGAACTCCCAGCTGACATCAAGACCGCATTGGAGCCAGTCTCTCAATTGGATCAGCAATTCGCAGCAGTGATGCAAGCCTTGAGCAATCAATCTTCTCTGCCAGCCTTAGAGCAAAAAAGATCTCTGATCAAGCAGTCAGTAAAAGCCCTGCACTCTCAAGATCAAGAGAATAATGAGCTGTTGACCAAGCTGGTATCTGATCTTGAGAGCAAAAAGGCCAGGAAAGCTGCACTTGAAGCCGAATTGCAACGCTTATCGGCCGAAATTGAAGCTGACGAGAAGAATATTGCTGAGCTTCCCAAGTTATCAGAAAGAATACGAAAAGAAGCTTCAGCCACTCTGAACAAGGATAAACAACTCAAGGCAAAGCTCAAGGCTCTGGCTAAAACCCAAGAAGCTGACAAAAACTTGTTAGACAACATTAGCAA
This sequence comes from Echinochloa phyllopogon, assembly GCA_033239725.1. Classification (NCBI taxonomy): domain Eukaryota; kingdom Viridiplantae; phylum Streptophyta; class Magnoliopsida; order Poales; family Poaceae; genus Echinochloa; species Echinochloa phyllopogon. The sequence goes on along the minus strand of BTCW01000015.1, from coordinate 10,069,482 downwards.
CATGATTTCCAATGCCACAAATGTAATTTCAAAATACTTGGGTTTGTAACTTGTAACCAATAACCTGTAGCCGAATAATTGCCTCATCTTGTGAATTCGTAGCTGTTAACTTTTCTTCTCCATCATTGCGAACAACTCATTCGGCAAGATCATCTACAAATAATATTAAGCTAAAAAATGCTTTTAACTTAACGCAGCCGAATCTTACCCAGTCAAAGCCGAATACGATTCGGCAAGGATCCCAAGCGACATGGGAGCCATTCGGCTAGGAAAATCCTTTCCACCTTCCGAACTCTTCGGAATACGTGCCACGATCTTTGGCCACGATTTCCTCTGCGGGTTTTATAAATAAACACCCAGGCAGCCCACGGTTTCTTCATCAAGTTCTTCGCCTTCCAAGTTCTTGCCGGTCCAAGCCATTCTCTTCTCCATCCACAGTAATTCCGAGGAACCCCAATGGCCGACAACAACAGGAGGCGCCCGGCCGCTGATGAGGCCGAAGGAAGTCGTGCCGGTGCTCGCCGCAGGTGAGTAGCTACTCGCTTCTCTCTGTTCTTCTCGAGATTTCCTCCCTCTTTCTTGACGAATCTCTTTGTTCTTTCAGGGCAATTCAATGGATTGCCGGCGCTGGCGCGCCAGTCGCAGCTCCGGCCGCCGCTCCTGCGGCATCTTCGAGTTCGTCCAATCGATCTCTCGAATCGGACGACTACCGCTACACGGATGGTGATGCTCGCCGATTCAAGGCGGAGCGCGACGACTCTCGTCGCGAACTGGAGGCTATCTCCAAGCAAGCCGGGATTGCTGACCTCGAATGGCAGCACGAGCGCAAGCAACTGCTCGAAGTCATTGATGGTGAGTCCTGCAATTCGCTCAATCTCAATCTTGTCCCCCAAATGATACTAATCTGTTGCCCCTTTTGTAAACTTGCAGCGCGTGATGCCGAACTCGATCGGCTGAAGGTGCTGGTGAACGAGCTGGCGAACAAAGTGAATGCTTCTGGGGACACACCAGAAGCTCGTCTCGGCGCGGTGGCGGGCCGTATCGATGAGGTGGCCTCGCACGGCATCCGTCTGGGCACTGCCGCAGGCCTAGTCGCCATGTCGACGCACACCAACACCGACTACTCCAGGCTACCAACCGGCTTCACTAACGGTAACCCGGAGGAGATCGACGACATCGAGGTCTCCATAGATCGCCTTGATGCTCATGGCGCCGCCATTGCCGATTCCATTCATCCCCAATCCGTCTTGAACAAGCTATTCCATTAGTTTGTACTAGGGATTTATGGAATTTCGGCAATAAAACTTATCTTTTGTGATCTTGCATGAATCATCTGATGTAGTATATTTTGTGTTAAGGGCAATACATTCAGTACCGGCCATTTTCCTTTTCTGTTAACATTTGTTCTGAAGGCGATTTCTTCCCGAATATCGGCTGTTTGGCAAATTAATATATCAATCACCGATCGATTTCAACACTGGGATAATACCTCTTCAAATATCTTCCATTTATAGCAGAAGCAAATTCTTCTCCCAACAATGTCTTCAAAATATATGCATTTCCAGGCATGCATCTAACCACTCTAAAAGGACCTTCCCAATTTGGAGACCACTTGCCGAATGCTGCATATTTGGTTCCAATCGGCAATATTGCTTTCCAAACTAGATCACCTTCCGTGAATTGCTTAACTTTCACCTTCTTGTTGTAGTACTTAGCAACTCGCACTTTATTCTTCTCAATATTCTCCAAAGCCCTGAGACGAATCATATGCAAATCTTCTAATTCGTCCATCATTAAATCTTTATAATCTTTAGAACTTAAATCCTTTTGTAACTCTATTCTCCTTGAGTCTAATTGTATCTCCCATGGCAAAATAGCATGATGTCCATACACCAACTCATAGGGAGACGTCTGTGTAGCCCCATGTGGAGCCATTCGGTAAGCCCATAAAGCCTCATTGAGTACCGAATGCCACTTTCTCGGCTTCTGATCAATCTTTTTCTGTATAATTTTAATCATAATCTTGTTAGAAGCCTCTGCCTGACCATTAGCTTGGGCATAATAAGGAGAAGAATTTAACAATTTGATGCCCATACTTTCAGCAAAATCTCTGAATTCTGAAGATGTAAATTGAGTCCCTTGATCAGTGGTGATTGTCTGAGGAATCCCGAATCTGTAAATGATGTGTTCTTTAACAAATTCAACCATATTCTCCGACGTCACCTTCTTTAATGGAATTGCCTCAATCCACTTGGTAAAATAATCGGTTGCCAAAAGCACAAACTTATGCCCCTTGCTAGATGGAGGATTTATTTGGCCAATCAAATCTATTCCCCATCCTCTGAATGGCCATGGCTTGACAATGGGATTCAAAACCGATGCCGGAACTCTCTGAATGTTTCCAAATTTCTGACAGTCTTGACATCCTTTATAATATTCAAAACAATCTTCCAACATTGTCGGCCAGTAATATCCAGTTCTTCTAATAACCCACTTCATTCGGTAGGCCGATTGATGTGCTCCACACAATCCATCATGTACTTCACTCATCAGCCTTTTTGCTTCTTCATGACTTAAGCAATGTAACAACACTCCATCCAGGGATTTATAATACAAATTATCATCAAGAAGAACAAACTTTAAAGCTTTATACCTGAGCTTTCTAGAAACCTTTCGGGATGGATTTTCCAGATAATCGGCAATCTCTTTTCTCCAATCATCTTCTGCCAGATTACTCCCGAATGCGTATACATCATTAGCAAAAACTTCTCGAAGCTCTTTATAACCTGATGCACTTTGGGCCAATCTATTTGCCTCTCCATTATCCCCTCTAGGAATGTGTTGTAGAATTACTGACCGAAAGCTCTTCAATATTTCTTTGCATTCTTCATAGTAATTCCTCAAGGTATCACTTTTGCACTCATATTCACCATTCAATTGCTTTATGACCAATTCTGAATCTCCAAAAATTTCAACTGCAATGGCCTCTGCTTCTTTCAAATATTGGAGCCCTTTGAGCAATGCCTCATACTCAGCTTGATTGTTAGTAACAACAGATTGAATGGGAACAGCAAATTCAAATGTTTCTCCTTTGGGTGAAATTAATAAGATACCTGCTCCACCACCTTTGTTGCATGAAGATCCATCGAAGAATAACACCCAAGGAACAATATTAAGCAAATCTATCGATGCATCATGATGTTCAGTAATGAAGTCGGCAATAATCTGTCCCTTAACAGCCTTTGCCGATTCAAATCTTAATTCAAATTCAGACAAAGCTAAAATCCATTTGCCAATCCGTCCGTTCAAAATTGGCATAGACAACATGTGTTTTATCACATCAAACTTTGAATACACAATGCATTCGGCATGTAGTAAGTAGTGCCGAAATTTCGTACAGGAGTAGTAAACACATAAGCAAAGTTTCTCTATAGCCGAATACCTTGTCTCTGGATCCAGTAACTTTCGGCTAAGGTATGCAACCACTCTTTCCTTCCCTTCAAATTCTTGAATGAGGGCCGATCCAATAGTTAGGGCATCGGCCGCCACGTACAACTTGAAAGGCTTATTCAATTGTGGAGGCACCAATACTGGTGGCTTCTTCATGTACTCTTTTATTTCATTGAAAGCCTTCTGTTGTTCGTCACCCCATACAAACTTTTGATCTTTTTTTATTTTTAACAGTGAGGAAAAGGGCAACACCTTTTGTGACAAGTTCGATATGAACCTTCTCACAAAATTTATCTTGCCAAGCAGTGATTGTAGCTCTTTAAGATTAGTTGGAGGAACAATTTCATCAATCGCCTTCATGCTTTTCTTACCAACTCCTATTCCTCCTTCATGTATCAAAAATCCCAGAAACTCTCCAGCCGAAACTCCAAAAGCACACTTGTTCGGGTTCATCTTAAGTCCATATTTCCTGGTACATTCTAGAGTTTTCCTTATGTCGGCCAAATGAGACTCATGATCCAATGACTTGATCACCACATCATCAATATATATTTCCACAATCTTGCCGATCAACTCATGAAAAATATAATTCATAGCCCTTTGATAAGTTGCACCGGCATTTTTTAATCCAAAGGTCATAACAACCCACTCAAACAACCCTATGTGTCCAGGACACCTGAAAGCTGTCTTTACCATATCTTCCAATGCCATATAAATCTGATTGTATCCTGCGTTACCATCCATGAAACTGAGCACTTTGTATCCAGCAGCAGCATCAACCAACGAATCAGCAATAGGCATTGGATATCCATCCATGGGTGTAGCCTTGTTTAGGTCTCTAAAATCTATGCAAACCCTCATCTTTCCATTTTTCTTATAGACAGGAACAATATTAGAGATCCAATCTGCATATTTACATGGCCGAATGAAATTTGCATCTAGCAATCTTTCAATCTCCTTTTTCACATCGGCCAACACTTCTTCCTTGTAGATTTTCCGGGGTGGTTGCTTATAAGGTCTGTATCCAGGTTTGATTGGCAACCGATGCTCAACAATAGAACGGTCTAGACCGGGCATCTCCGAATAATCCCAAGCAAAGCAGTCCTTGTATTCCTTTAACAATGTCACCAATTTTTCTTTGAAAACCGAATCCAAGTTAGCACTGATAAATGTCGGCTTTGGCTTGTCACCATCTCCAATGTCCACTTCTTCTAATTTATCGGCCGACACAAATCCACGTCCTAATTTTCCATCAGTTCCATCAATTGGATTTTCCATCAAAAATTACTATGAGAGCCGACTGCTTCGATCGGCTTTTGATCACTGCTGGCTGGTGCCACAGGACCTTCTCCCCAGTCTTTACCTGAGAAACAATCTATGCCTTGATACTCCCAGAAAGCTGGTTCCATGTTTGCCACGCTTATTGAATCATCTGCTTGGATAATCTCCACCTCATCATCTATCCACTGAATAAGCTGTTGATGCATAGTAGATGGAATACAACAATTCGCATGAATCCAATCCCTTCCAAGCAGCAAGCTATATGCCCCTTTGCCTTCAATGACAAAGAAAGTCGTAAGCAGAGTCTTGGACCCAATCATCAGATCAACATGCACGCACCCCTTGGTGTCCGAAGGATTTCCAGCAAAGTCATTTAGAATTATGCTTGTTGGTGTCAAATCTCTAGGGCCCATACCAAGTTTCCTGAATGTGGTATATGGCATTACATTGACAGCAGCTCCTCCATCGACAAACATCTTGGTCAATGGTTTGCCATTAACATATCCCTTCAAGTACAGTGGCTTCATGTGCCGATTCTGGGCTGGCTTCTCAAAAACAGCTTGTTTGTTCAACATCAATTGTGCCATTAACCCAAATTGTTCGGCATCATCTATATCGGGCAATATTTCTTCCTGTACAATTTGATTAGCTGGAGCCATGAATTCATTCGGCAGAAAACATACCATACATGTAGGAGCCGAATGACCATGTTCGTCAGGCCTGTCTTTTGGGAGCCATATCGATCTCATCCTAGGCCTTGCTTGCTTTAATTCTTGATTCCTCAGGCGTTGAACTCTTCTCTTCTGACTCCTTCTTAAACCAGGTGGGCACCACTGCCCTTTTTGCCAAACGTACTCACGATCTTCTTCCTCATGATCAACCCATCTGTGATCAGCATGTCTCTTTCTTGGTTGATCATTAAAACGCCGATCATCACTAGGATGCACCCTGCCAATTCTTTCATGGACAGATCGGCGATTGATAGTTCCCTGCCTATATTCATCATATCTACTATTGCATTCAGGACAATTATTCCATGTAGGAAGCTTCAAACCTTCGTTCCAACAGTGTCTGAAGAATGCACACCCCCAATGCGCACGTTCCTGCTCTCGAGCATACTCTTCTTGTTCTTCCTCAAACCTTTCTTCTTCGTGTCTTCTTTTCTCCTCCTCGTATTCACGCCTTTGAAAACGCTCTTTTTCTTGCTGACGCTGCCATTTGTTGAGGAGAATACGTGTAGTAACTCTAGGTTTAAAGGATTCTCCCACTTCTAATCGGCTATTCGGGAACCGAAGATTTTTCTGGCGAACCTGCTCAATTGTGATCTGCCGAGTGGGATCAACTGAACCATTCTGCCTTGCCTTCTTTGAGGTTAAAACTTTCAATCTTCCCTTTTCTCCAGATGGAACAGCATTCACCATATTAACCGAGAACCCGATCATGTTCTGAGGGAAAGGGTTACTGTCCAGTTTCATCTTGTTGTCGAATTTCAGATGTCCTTCTTGGATAGCTTTCTGAATCTTCATCCTAAAGACTCTGCATTCATTAATGGAATGAGAATTTCTATCATGAAATCCACAGTACCTCTTATCTTTCACTCCATCAGGCCGAAGCATAGAATGCCCCTCCGGCAATTTGATTCGGCCTTCTTTCACCAGGAACTCAAACAACTTGTCTGCTTTTGTCACATCAAAATCATATGTTCCCTTCATCTGTTTGATCCATTTCTGAGTCATTGTAACTGGTTCTTTGCTCCACACTATCTCTGCTGCAGCTATCTCCTCGCTATCTTCATATTCATCTTCTTGATCTGCTCTTTCAAGGAATTGGTTATAAATGTCAGCCACATCATTATTTTTAGCAAATCTGACATCCTTCTTGAAGCCATACGCCTGGTTACTCATCAAGGCCAATCTGTGCGACAACTGGCCCAGATCATCAAACTCCATCCCGAATAGCTTCTCCCGAATAGCAGGCAGCATTCCAGCTACAGCCATACCAGCTAGTTGATCATCAGGTATGTTCAGAGAAAAGCACATACTTTTAGTTTCCCTAAATCTCCTGAGGAACTCTGTAGGTGTTTCATTATTCCTCTGCCTTAAGCTGGTCAAATCAACCAACTTTTTCTCGGTACTGCCAATGTAGTAATGAGCATGGAATTTCTGTTCCAGGTCTTTCCAAGTACAAATCGACTGAGCAGGCAAAGAAGCAAACCATGTAAAAGCTGGACCCGTTAGTGACAAAGGAAAGTATCTGATTCTGAAAGCCTCATCTGCCGAAGCCTCTCCAAGCTGCATCAGATATCGAGCTATATGTTCTACAGTGCTAGTATCATCTTGTCCTGAGAATTTAGTAAACTCTGTAGGCACTTTGACTCTATTCGGCAATGATACCCTTTGGTACCATTCTGGGAAAGGAGATGAGTACATGTATCCCTGATTTTTAGGCTTCAGACCGAATTGGTTTTGCAATACATCGGTCATTTTTTGCACCATGAGGTCAATACTGGTATCTTGATTCCCTGGTCTTCCCGCAAGCATGCCTGCAGTACCAACATACCCAGGATTCGGGAGAGCATCGATAGCATTGTAATCCATAAACTCTGAATATCCGTTTCCATATAAATCCCTCTGCAATCTGTTGTTCAAGGGAGATATCTTGTAAGCAGAAGCAGGCGGATTCCCTGTGGTGCCGAATGCCATATCACCGTATGTGCGAGTTTTCGGCAATGCAAGCTGAGGATCTTGCCGAATCGGTTGTCCATTTATATCTTTAGCACCAGAACCTCCAGTTTCATCAGCATTTCCTTTACCATGTGGTTTCTGAACTGGTGCTTGAACATTGAAGTATGTCGGACCACCCAATTGCCCATGTATCTGCTCAAAGGGTTTATCCACATGCTGACCAAAAATGCTTATCATTATATGCCGAAAACTGTTTAAGAACGCAGCATTGTGATTGGTCATTGTCTCTCCCAAAGCTTTGTATAACAAGCCCGAGAATCTCTCCCTCTCTTCTTCTTCAGTAAGATCAGATTGCCCAGGAAGGAGAACTCTTGGCAGATCGGACTTGAGAAAAGGTGCACCGCTCCTGTTCTTGGTGAAAGACAGTAAACATTTGTTAATGAATTGACTAGCAGCAGTCTTTACCATCTGTTGATGTTCTTCAGACAACTCTTCCAAAGTGACATCCATGATGTCGCTCAACTCAGGCATCTTGAAAACTTGCGTGTGTCCCACCGGGCGTGCCAAAAAGTGTGTTGACGTAAAATCCGCACCTCACGCCAAGCACACAGCAAGCCGAACAAGCTGGCTTCAAATGCGGCCCGGGCTTTCGAATCCGGAAGCGTGCCAGTCAGTTTGCCTGAAAACTAACAAAGGGATAAAAACGTTTAGATCAAAACCTGGAACGTGCCGGGTAAGACCAGACAGTTCCATATTTGCGGCGTTGAAGCCAATCTCGAGAGACAAATAGCTACAGAGAAGCTATCTGTCGGCAGTTAAAATCTCATTCGGCAATCGGTAAGGTACGCAAGGAACGCACTGCCGAATGCATGACGTAAGCATGACGAAAGATCGGCTTTCAACAGAATGAACATTACAACATATACTCATAGCCGATTAACGAGGATCAGAGCATGATAAATAAATTGAAGGGGTGAAACATGATCATAAATTCGTAATAAACAAAGAATGCATAGGCCGAAAGCAGCACCCGTCAAGCATGACAACAAACGAGTTAGGCCGAAAGCAGCACCTGACTCGTTTGAGGCCACACCACTAATCAGACTAGATCAATCCACCGCATGATACAATCTAACCATGAAAAGCTAAAAGCATTCAATGTTTAATTACGAACCCACAACAAAGTCACGAATTTACATCGAAACAAGAATGCATAGGCCGAAAGCAGCACCCGTCAGGTATGGCAACAAACGATGTTAGGCCGAAAGCAGCACCTGACTCGTTTGAGGCCACACCACCAATCAGACTAGATCAATCCACCGCATGATACAATCTAATCGTGAAAGGCTAAAAGCATTCATGCCCAAGGCAAACCCGCGAACACACGTTCACTCGTGAGAGCACTGCCGAATACGGCTATTTAGCCGAATCGGGGTCCATGGCGAAGGAACAAGCCTAATCGGTAAAGATAAATCTATCAGATCGAATCGAATTCTAATCCACCGGATGATTAGCTCTAAGACGACCCAAAAACCTGCATCTACCGCATGATACCCGGTTCTGTCAAGATCTACACAATGCCGACAAGCTTGAACCCGCGACACGTAGCAACCTAGATCGGTTTCGGATTCGGCTATAAGGGGATGAATCGTCGTACCATAAAGCAAAGCCGATCCTAGCCGATCTAGATTGGGCAAAGGTGTGCTGCACGAATTAAGCACATAGTGGAAACAGAGCAACACGGGGTAACTTAATGAATCTGTTAGATCTTGCCTAAATCTAACAGAGCCGATAACTTGGTCCATACTAGATCTTAGCCCACCGCATGGCTCATGACCTAACAGAGGAACCTTCTTGAAACCACAACTTAAATCCACCGGATGATACTAAGCATGGTAACAAGACTACTTGTATCAAAGCTTAAATCCACCGCATGATACTAAGCATGATACAAGGTTGCCGGTACTTACGGAGGTCGACGGATCGATGACTCCTCTCGAAGAACTCGACGACTCGACTAAAGGACTCGATGTTGGCACGGGGCCGGTTTGTTGTATGATTGATTCGTGATTATTTCTACAATTGCTATGGGTTTATATTTATACCCAGGTCTTGATACAACTCCTAGTCGGACACGACTTCAACACTTGTTTCTAAAAATAAATGACGAATCTTCGTGCCCATATTGCTTTCCATGTTCGAATCGGCCTTTTCCTTATGTTGATCCACGTCATCATGTCTTCCCGAATGCTACCACTCTTCGCTTGCGGAACAATGCTTCTGCCGAATGATGACGTATTCCCGACCGCAGAGCGTCTCCTGCCGAATGCTTCACCTTTGCCGAATGATAACGCGCTCCCGACCGCAGAGCGTCTCCTGCCGAATGCTCCAGCAAAGCCTCCTAGCCGAATGGTATCTTTCCACCAAATCTGGCCCACATGTCAGCTTCTTCCCGGTGCCAATTTTTGGTGTCAACACATGCCCCTTCGATTTCGGGATAAAGGTGATCTTTATTTCGGAATCGACCACAAGCACCAAACATTCTCAAGCCAACTCTACTCGACATCCGCCATTCTCCTTTGAATCCACGAGGCTTCCACTCAGATCCGCACTCTAGGTCATCAGCGTTTCAAGACTCAACCTCTTCATGGCGAATCAAGATTTCGCACTTCAGGTAAACTTTAATCTCTCCAAGCTTATTCGATAATCTTTTCTTGATTCCTGTCTCAAATCTCTTTATCCTTTTCCATGCTTGACAGGCCCTAGCTGCCGAAATCCTCATCCCTGTTGAAGAGAAATCTCCATCGTATTTTCTCGGCCCTGTAGGGAACTCAGATCCTTCTGAATTCATCGCAGCCGAATCCCAAAGGATCCCGTTCAAGATCTCTCTGGCCAATCCTCACGAGTGGCAAGACACTTTCAAGAACTGGCCTCTGCCCCCGATTGCAGGCTGGAGGAATTGGTACAAGAGAATATTAGATGATAAAAGCCCCCAAACACAGAACTGGGATCGTCTGCGCATATCTCACTGCTTGGAGTTGTCATTGGCTGAAACACCCAAGAATGAGAACCTTCTGATTGCAGCTTGCCACTTCTGGTCCAATGGTGCCAACGCCTTTTTATTCGGTCATGGTCCAATGTCTCCCACCTTGGCCGATGTATATATGATGACTGGTCTGAACATAACAGAAACTGTTCGACCATATGACCACAAGGGTTCCTCCAAGCAGACAGGAGTCAAAACAGGGGTTGGATATAAAAGATACATCCAAAATTATATGTCTGATGGCCCCTTGACCGATGTAGAGTACAGGGCTTTCCTGAATATGTGGCTGTGCAGGTATGTCTTCTGTGGCAAAGCCAATGAGCCAACTCTGAACCACATCGTGATGGCTGAAGAACTGGCTGCTGGTAAACTCATCCCATTGGGAAAATACCTCCTGGGCAGCGTCTATCACATGCTTAATCAAACTACCCAATTGATGCACACCAACAAGAAAATACCTTGTGTGAATGGTCCCTGGTGGTTTGTCCAGATGTGGCTACAACTGTACATGCATCAGATTATTGCCATTGATCTCAACAGCAGAGAATTCCCTTCCATCAACTATGCAGAGGGAGAGATCAAGAAAACCAAAGGTTGTCAAACTTATGGAGAAGCTGCTTCTACTGTATCCATCAACAAAAATATCTGTGAATTATTTGAGCTCTTCTTCAAAGGCTTTGATCATCCTCTCTGGTTTCCATATCTGGACAATGACAACCTCATCTTCCCCTGTGAATTCGGCTTTGAATCTGGATGCACTGACGTACATTCTATAGCAATTTTCAATGCTTTTATCCATCCTTGTATCCTGCCAGCCGAATTTCATGGGGGAAGACTAGTTCAGAGCACATATGAATACTATCAGCCGAACATAGCAGCCAGGCAATTGGGATGTGGCCAGGTGCCCCCAAGGCTATTCCTTCATGAATTTCTCAAGCCTAGGGAAATCATCAAAGATGCCACAGAAACAAGAAGAATCTTCCCTTATAGATGCTGTGACACAATCTACGCACCTGAGCCCTTTGTGCCAATAATATTTGCACACCCTAGCTTCATAATCTGGTGGCAAGAACTTCATGATCATATCTTCAATGTGCCAATTCATCCTCTCTGTCTCGAGTTGATGCCAGACTACCAACCAAGCTCAGAGGTAATATGTTCAGCTTTTATTCACTTTCAATCAAATAAAGATCCAATTTGACCTTGACTTTACCATCTTTGCAGGACATTATACCTGCCCCTCTTGCCAGGGCAATTGTATACAAGGCAGCAGGCCCAATCTCAGCTCTGGGATATCAATCCCCAACTTTAGCTCAAATAATGGCCAGACAAGCTATCCTGGATCCAAAAATCACCAGGCCATCATCTGTCAAAAGGAAGACCCTTGCCCTGGCAGCCTCCTCAGGCACAAAGAAAAGAAAAGTGGTTCCCAAGAAAATCATCCAGGTCAGATCTCTCTTTCTTTGGCCATGATGTCAATAATATTCTGCTCAACTTCATCTTTCCTTGTTTTTTCAGGCCAAAGCCCAGCAATGGTTGGCTAGCATAGAAATTGCCGATGCCTCATTGAACGGTAAAAAATATATCACTTCATTTTTCTTAATTTCTTGTCATCGGCATTTACTCTCTTGTCAACTGCAGAACAAGCTTCAACAGATCCTGCCTTGGAAAGCTCTTCCCTTTCTCATGATTCGTCTTCAGCTTTGCTGCCCCTTCCAGAAACAGGAATAGAATCCTCTTCAATTGACACTCCGGTTTCTCCTCAGCCAGATACACAAACTCCCATCATGGAACTCAAAACACTTCCATCTCCCACTCGGGAAGCCAGGGCCGAGGTAAACATAATCATTCAATTCTCTTGACTCTCTCTCATTCGGCAATTCTTTTACTAATTCGGCAAGAATCCTTTTCAGGAGAAATCCACTTCATCACCCAGCTATTCCTTTGCTGTGGATGATTGGGTTACCGAACAAGGAGAAGAGATTACTTCTAGCCAAGATTTATCAGAAGAAACCAAAGCAAAGCTGAAAGACATCTTATCCTTACTGAATAAGAGCATCCAAGACCAGGCTACACATGCTGTTTCATTAAGAGACGTACTGGACTCCATTGATCAAGAACTCCCAGCTGACATCAAGACCGCATTGGAGCCAGTCTCTCAATTGGATCAGCAATTCGCAGCAGTGATGCAAGCCTTGAGCAATCAATCTTCTCTGCCAGCCTTAGAGCAAAAAAGATCTCTGATCAAGCAGTCAGTAAAAGCCCTGCACTCTCAAGATCAAGAGAATAATGAGCTGTTGACCAAGCTGGTATCTGATCTTGAGAGCAAAAAGGCCAGGAAAGCTGCACTTGAAGCCGAATTGCAACGCTTATCGGCCGAAATTGAAGCTGACGAGAAGAATATTGCTGAGCTTCCCAAGTTATCAGAAAGAATACGAAAAGAAGCTTCAGCCACTCTGAACAAGGATAAACAACTCAAGGCAAAGCTCAAGGCTCTGGCTAAAACCCAAGAAGCTGACAAAAACTTGTTAGACAACATTAGCAACATGATTTCCAATGCCACAAATGTAATTTCAAAATACTTGGGTTTGTAACTTGTAACCAATAACCTGTAGCCGAATAATTGCCTCATCTTGTGAATTCGTAGCTGTTAACTTTTCTTCTCCATCATTGCGAACAACTCATTCGGCAAGATCATCTACAAATAATATTAAGCTAAAAAATGCTTTTAACTTAACGCAGCCGAATCTTACCCAGTCAAAGCCGAATACGATTCGGCAAGGATCCCAAGCGACATGGGAGCCATTCGGCTAGGAAAATCCTTTCCACCTTCCGAACTCTTCGGAATACGTGCCACGATCTTTGGCCACGATTTCCTCTGCGGGTTTTATAAATAAACACCCAGGCAGCCCACGGTTTCTTCATCAAGTTCTTCGCCTTCCAAGTTCTTGCCGGTCCAAGCCATTCTCTTCTCCATCCACAGTAATTCCGAGGAACCCCAATGGCCGACAACAACAGGAGGCGCCCGGCCGCTGATGAGGCCGAAGGAAGTCGTGCCGGTGCTCGCCGCAGGTGAGTAGCTACTCGCTTCTCTCTGTTCTTCTCGAGATTTCCTCCCTCTTTCTTGACGAATCTCTTTGTTCTTTCAGGGCAATTCAATGGATTGCCGGCGCTGGCGCGCCAGTCGCAGCTCCGGCCGCCGCTCCTGCGGCATCTTCGAGTTCGTCCAATCGATCTCTCGAATCGGACGACTACCGCTACACGGATGGTGATGCTCGCCGATTCAAGGCGGAGCGCGACGACTCTCGTCGCGAACTGGAGGCTATCTCCAAGCAAGCCGGGATTGCTGACCTCGAATGGCAGCACGAGCGCAAGCAACTGCTCGAAGTCATTGATGGTGAGTCCTGCAATTCGCTCAATCTCAATCTTGTCCCCCAAATGATACTAATCTGTTGCCCCTTTTGTAAACTTGCAGCGCGTGATGCCGAACTCGATCGGCTGAAGGTGCTGGTGAACGAGCTGGCGAACAAAGTGAATGCTTCTGGGGACACACCAGAAGCTCGTCTCGGCGCGGTGGCGGGCCGTATCGATGAGGTGGCCTCGCACGGCATCCGTCTGGGCACTGCCGCAGGCCTAGTCGCCATGTCGACGCACACCAACACCGACTACTCCAGGCTACCAACCGGCTTCACTAACGGTAACCCGGAGGAGATCGACGACATCGAGGTCTCCATAGATCGCCTTGATGCTCATGGCGCCGCCATTGCCGATTCCATTCATCCCCAATCCGTCTTGAACAAGCTATTCCATTAGTTTGTACTAGGGATTTATGGAATTTCGGCAATAAAACTTATCTTTTGTGATCTTGCATGAATCATCTGATGTAGTATATTTTGTGTTAAGGGCAATACATTCAGTACCGGCCATTTTCCTTTTCTGTTAACATTTGTTCTGAAGGCGATTTCTTCCCGAATATCGGCTGTTTGGCAAATTAATATATCAATCACCGATCGATTTCAACACTGGGATAATACCTCTTCAAATATCTTCCATTTATAGCAGAAGCAAATTCTTCTCCCAACAATGTCTTCAAAATATATGCATTTCCAGGCATGCATCTAACCACTCTAAAAGGACCTTCCCAATTTGGAGACCACTTGCCGAATGCTGCATATTTGGTTCCAATCGGCAATATTGCTTTCCAAACTAGATCACCTTCCGTGAATTGCTTAACTTTCACCTTCTTGTTGTAGTACTTAGCAACTCGCACTTTATTCTTCTCAATATTCTCCAAAGCCCTGAGACGAATCATATGCAAATCTTCTAATTCGTCCATCATTAAATCTTTATAATCTTTAGAACTTAAATCCTTTTGTAACTCTATTCTCCTTGAGTCTAATTGTATCTCCCATGGCAAAATAGCATGATGTCCATACACCAACTCATAGGGAGACGTCTGTGTAGCCCCATGTGGAGCCATTCGGTAAGCCCATAAAGCCTCATTGAGTACCGAATGCCACTTTCTCGGCTTCTGATCAATCTTTTTCTGTATAATTTTAATCATAATCTTGTTAGAAGCCTCTGCCTGACCATTAGCTTGGGCATAATAAGGAGAAGAATTTAACAATTTGATGCCCATACTTTCAGCAAAATCTCTGAATTCTGAAGATGTAAATTGAGTCCCTTGATCAGTGGTGATTGTCTGAGGAATCCCGAATCTGTAAATGATGTGTTCTTTAACAAATTCAACCATATTCTCCGACGTCACCTTCTTTAATGGAATTGCCTCAATCCACTTGGTAAAATAATCGGTTGCCAAAAGCACAAACTTATGCCCCTTGCTAGATGGAGGATTTATTTGGCCAATCAAATCTATTCCCCATCCTCTGAATGGCCATGGCTTGACAATGGGATTCAAAACCGATGCCGGAACTCTCTGAATGTTTCCAAATTTCTGACAGTCTTGACATCCTTTATAATATTCAAAACAATCTTCCAACATTGTCGGCCAGTAATATCCAGTTCTTCTAATAACCCACTTCATTCGGTAGGCCGATTGATGTGCTCCACACAATCCATCATGTACTTCACTCATCAGCCTTTTTGCTTCTTCATGACTTAAGCAATGTAACAACACTCCATCCAGGGATTTATAATACAAATTATCATCAAGAAGAACAAACTTTAAAGCTTTATACCTGAGCTTTCTAGAAACCTTTCGGGATGGATTTTCCAGATAATCGGCAATCTCTTTTCTCCAATCATCTTCTGCCAGATTACTCCCGAATGCGTATACATCATTAGCAAAAACTTCTCGAAGCTCTTTATAACCTGATGCACTTTGGGCCAATCTATTTGCCTCTCCATTATCCCCTCTAGGAATGTGTTGTAGAATTACTGACCGAAAGCTCTTCAATATTTCTTTGCATTCTTCATAGTAATTCCTCAAGGTATCACTTTTGCACTCATATTCACCATTCAATTGCTTTATGACCAATTCTGAATCTCCAAAAATTTCAACTGCAATGGCCTCTGCTTCTTTCAAATATTGGAGCCCTTTGAGCAATGCCTCATACTCAGCTTGATTGTTAGTAACAACAGATTGAATGGGAACAGCAAATTCAAATGTTTCTCCTTTGGGTGAAATTAATAAGATACCTGCTCCACCACCTTTGTTGCATGAAGATCCATCGAAGAATAACACCCAAGGAACAATATTAAGCAAATCTATCGATGCATCATGATGTTCAGTAATGAAGTCGGCAATAATCTGTCCCTTAACAGCCTTTGCCGATTCAAATCTTAATTCAAATTCAGACAAAGCTAAAATCCATTTGCCAATCCGTCCGTTCAAAATTGGCATAGACAACATGTGTTTTATCACATCAAACTTTGAATACACAATGCATTCGGCATGTAGTAAGTAGTGCCGAAATTTCGTACAGGAGTAGTAAACACATAAGCAAAGTTTCTCTATAGCCGAATACCTTGTCTCTGGATCCAGTAACTTTCGGCTAAGGTATGCAACCACTCTTTCCTTCCCTTCAAATTCTTGAATGAGGGCCGATCCAATAGTTAGGGCATCGGCCGCCACGTACAACTTGAAAGGCTTATTCAATTGTGGAGGCACCAATACTGGTGGCTTCTTCATGTACTCTTTTATTTCATTGAAAGCCTTCTGTTGTTCGTCACCCCATACAAACTTTTGATCTTTTTTTATTTTTAACAGTGAGGAAAAGGGCAACACCTTTTGTGACAAGTTCGATATGAACCTTCTCACAAAATTTATCTTGCCAAGCAGTGATTGTAGCTCTTTAAGATTAGTTGGAGGAACAATTTCATCAATCGCCTTCATGCTTTTCTTACCAACTCCTATTCCTCCTTCATGTATCAAAAATCCCAGAAACTCTCCAGCCGAAACTCCAAAAGCACACTTGTTCGGGTTCATCTTAAGTCCATATTTCCTGGTACATTCTAGAGTTTTCCTTATGTCGGCCAAATGAGACTCATGATCCAATGACTTGATCACCACATCATCAATATATATTTCCACAATCTTGCCGATCAACTCATGAAAAATATAATTCATAGCCCTTTGATAAGTTGCACCGGCATTTTTTAATCCAAAGGTCATAACAACCCACTCAAACAACCCTATGTGTCCAGGACACCTGAAAGCTGTCTTTACCATATCTTCCAATGCCATATAAATCTGATTGTATCCTGCGTTACCATCCATGAAACTGAGCACTTTGTATCCAGCAGCAGCATCAACCAACGAATCAGCAATAGGCATTGGATATCCATCCATGGGTGTAGCCTTGTTTAGGTCTCTAAAATCTATGCAAACCCTCATCTTTCCATTTTTCTTATAGACAGGAACAATATTAGAGATCCAATCTGCATATTTACATGGCCGAATGAAATTTGCATCTAGCAATCTTTCAATCTCCTTTTTCACATCGGCCAACACTTCTTCCTTGTAGATTTTCCGGGGTGGTTGCTTATAAGGTCTGTATCCAGGTTTGATTGGCAACCGATGCTCAACAATAGAACGGTCTAGACCGGGCATCTCCGAATAATCCCAAGCAAAGCAGTCCTTGTATTCCTTTAACAATGTCACCAATTTTTCTTTGAAAACCGAATCCAAGTTAGCACTGATAAATGTCGGCTTTGGCTTGTCACCATCTCCAATGTCCACTTCTTCTAATTTATCGGCCGACACAAATCCACGTCCTAATTTTCCATCAGTTCCATCAATTGGATTTTCCATCAAAAATTACTATGAGAGCCGACTGCTTCGATCGGCTTTTGATCACTGCTGGCTGGTGCCACAGGACCTTCTCCCCAGTCTTTACCTGAGAAACAATCTATGCCTTGATACTCCCAGAAAGCTGGTTCCATGTTTGCCACGCTTATTGAATCATCTGCTTGGATAATCTCCACCTCATCATCTATCCACTGAATAAGCTGTTGATGCATAGTAGATGGAATACAACAATTCGCATGAATCCAATCCCTTCCAAGCAGCAAGCTATATGCCCCTTTGCCTTCAATGACAAAGAAAGTCGTAAGCAGAGTCTTGGACCCAATCATCAGATCAACATGCACGCACCCCTTGGTGTCCGAAGGATTTCCAGCAAAGTCATTTAGAATTATGCTTGTTGGTGTCAAATCTCTAGGGCCCATACCAAGTTTCCTGAATGTGGTATATGGCATTACATTGACAGCAGCTCCTCCATCGACAAACATCTTGGTCAATGGTTTGCCATTAACATATCCCTTCAAGTACAGTGGCTTCATGTGCCGATTCTGGGCTGGCTTCTCAAAAACAGCTTGTTTGTTCAACATCAATTGTGCCATTAACCCAAATTGTTCGGCATCATCTATATCGGGCAATATTTCTTCCTGTACAATTTGATTAGCTGGAGCCATGAATTCATTCGGCAGAAAACATACCATACATGTAGGAGCCGAATGACCATGTTCGTCAGGCCTGTCTTTTGGGAGCCATATCGATCTCATCCTAGGCCTTGCTTGCTTTAATTCTTGATTCCTCAGGCGTTGAACTCTTCTCTTCTGACTCCTTCTTAAACCAGGTGGGCACCACTGCCCTTTTTGCCAAACGTACTCACGATCTTCTTCCTCATGATCAACCCATCTGTGATCAGCATGTCTCTTTCTTGGTTGATCATTAAAACGCCGATCATCACTAGGATGCACCCTGCCAATTCTTTCATGGACAGATCGGCGATTGATAGTTCCCTGCCTATATTCATCATATCTACTATTGCATTCAGGACAATTATTCCATGTAGGAAGCTTCAAACCTTCGTTCCAACAGTGTCTGAAGAATGCACACCCCCAATGCGCACGTTCCTGCTCTCGAGCATACTCTTCTTGTTCTTCCTCAAACCTTTCTTCTTCGTGTCTTCTTTTCTCCTCCTCGTATTCACGCCTTTGAAAACGCTCTTTTTCTTGCTGACGCTGCCATTTGTTGAGGAGAATACGTGTAGTAACTCTAGGTTTAAAGGATTCTCCCACTTCTAATCGGCTATTCGGGAACCGAAGATTTTTCTGGCGAACCTGCTCAATTGTGATCTGCCGAGTGGGATCAACTGAACCATTCTGCCTTGCCTTCTTTGAGGTTAAAACTTTCAATCTTCCCTTTTCTCCAGATGGAACAGCATTCACCATATTAACCGAGAACCCGATCATGTTCTGAGGGAAAGGGTTACTGTCCAGTTTCATCTTGTTGTCGAATTTCAGATGTCCTTCTTGGATAGCTTTCTGAATCTTCATCCTAAAGACTCTGCATTCATTAATGGAATGAGAATTTCTATCATGAAATCCACAGTACCTCTTATCTTTCACTCCATCAGGCCGAAGCATAGAATGCCCCTCCGGCAATTTGATTCGGCCTTCTTTCACCAGGAACTCAAACAACTTGTCTGCTTTTGTCACATCAAAATCATATGTTCCCTTCATCTGTTTGATCCATTTCTGAGTCATTGTAACTGGTTCTTTGCTCCACACTATCTCTGCTGCAGCTATCTCCTCGCTATCTTCATATTCATCTTCTTGATCTGCTCTTTCAAGGAATTGGTTATAAATGTCAGCCACATCATTATTTTTAGCAAATCTGACATCCTTCTTGAAGCCATACGCCTGGTTACTCATCAAGGCCAATCTGTGCGACAACTGGCCCAGATCATCAAACTCCATCCCGAATAGCTTCTCCCGAATAGCAGGCAGCATTCCAGCTACAGCCATACCAGCTAGTTGATCATCAGGTATGTTCAGAGAAAAGCACATACTTTTAGTTTCCCTAAATCTCCTGAGGAACTCTGTAGGTGTTTCATTATTCCTCTGCCTTAAGCTGGTCAAATCAACCAACTTTTTCTCGGTACTGCCAATGTAGTAATGAGCATGGAATTTCTGTTCCAGGTCTTTCCAAGTACAAATCGACTGAGCAGGCAAAGAAGCAAACCATGTAAAAGCTGGACCCGTTAGTGACAAAGGAAAGTATCTGATTCTGAAAGCCTCATCTGCCGAAGCCTCTCCAAGCTGCATCAGATATCGAGCTATATGTTCTACAGTGCTAGTATCATCTTGTCCTGAGAATTTAGTAAACTCTGTAGGCACTTTGACTCTATTCGGCAATGATACCCTTTGGTACCATTCTGGGAAAGGAGATGAGTACATGTATCCCTGATTTTTAGGCTTCAGACCGAATTGGTTTTGCAATACATCGGTCATTTTTTGCACCATGAGGTCAATACTGGTATCTTGATTCCCTGGTCTTCCCGCAAGCATGCCTGCAGTACCAACATACCCAGGATTCGGGAGAGCATCGATAGCATTGTAATCCATAAACTCTGAATATCCGTTTCCATATAAATCCCTCTGCAATCTGTTGTTCAAGGGAGATATCTTGTAAGCAGAAGCAGGCGGATTCCCTGTGGTGCCGAATGCCATATCACCGTATGTGCGAGTTTTCGGCAATGCAAGCTGAGGATCTTGCCGAATCGGTTGTCCATTTATATCTTTAGCACCAGAACCTCCAGTTTCATCAGCATTTCCTTTACCATGTGGTTTCTGAACTGGTGCTTGAACATTGAAGTATGTCGGACCACCCAATTGCCCATGTATCTGCTCAAAGGGTTTATCCACATGCTGACCAAAAATGCTTATCATTATATGCCGAAAACTGTTTAAGAACGCAGCATTGTGATTGGTCATTGTCTCTCCCAAAGCTTTGTATAACAAGCCCGAGAATCTCTCCCTCTCTTCTTCTTCAGTAAGATCAGATTGCCCAGGAAGGAGAACTCTTGGCAGATCGGACTTGAGAAAAGGTGCACCGCTCCTGTTCTTGGTGAAAGACAGTAAACATTTGTTAATGAATTGACTAGCAGCAGTCTTTACCATCTGTTGATGTTCTTCAGACAACTCTTCCAAAGTGACATCCATGATGTCGCTCAACTCAGGCATCTTGAAAACTTGCGTGTGTCCCACCGGGCGTGCCAAAAAGTGTGTTGACGTAAAATCCGCACCTCACGCCAAGCACACAGCAAGCCGAACAAGCTGGCTTCAAATGCGGCCCGGGCTTTCGAATCCGGAAGCGTGCCAGTCAGTTTGCCTGAAAACTAACAAAGGGATAAAAACGTTTAGATCAAAACCTGGAACGTGCCGGGTAAGACCAGACAGTTCCATATTTGCGGCGTTGAAGCCAATCTCGAGAGACAAATAGCTACAGAGAAGCTATCTGTCGGCAGTTAAAATCTCATTCGGCAATCGGTAAGGTACGCAAGGAACGCACTGCCGAATGCATGACGTAAGCATGACGAAAGATCGGCTTTCAACAGAATGAACATTACAACATATACTCATAGCCGATTAACGAGGATCAGAGCATGATAAATAAATTGAAGGGGTGAAACATGATCATAAATTCGTAATAAACAAAGAATGCATAGGCCGAAAGCAGCACCCGTCAAGCATGACAACAAACGAGTTAGGCCGAAAGCAGCACCTGACTCGTTTGAGGCCACACCACTAATCAGACTAGATCAATCCACCGCATGATACAATCTAACCATGAAAAGCTAAAAGCATTCAATGTTTAATTACGAACCCACAACAAAGTCACGAATTTACATCGAAACAAGAATGCATAGGCCGAAAGCAGCACCCGTCAGGTATGGCAACAAACGATGTTAGGCCGAAAGCAGCACCTGACTCGTTTGAGGCCACAGCACCAATCAGACTAGATCAATCCACCGCATGATACAATCTAATCGTGAAAGGCTAAAAGCATTCATGCCCAAGGCAAACCCGCGAACACACGTTCACTCGTGAGAGCACTGCCGAATACGGCTATTTAGCCGAATCGGGGTCCATGGCGAAGGAACAAGCCTAATCGGTAAAGATAAATCTATCAGATCGAATCGAATTCTAATCCACCGGATGATTAGCTCTAAGACGACCCAAAAACCTGCATCTACCGCATGATACCCGGTTCTGTCAAGATCTACACAATGCCGACAAGCTTGAACCCGCGACACGTAGCAACCTAGATCGGTTTCGGATTCGGCTATAAGGGGATGAATCGTCGTACCATAAAGCAAAGCCGATCCTAGCCGATCTAGATTGGGCAAAGGTGTGCTGCACGAATTAAGCACATAGTGGAAACAGAGCAACACGGGGTAACTTAATGAATCTGTTAGATCTTGCCTAAATCTAACAGAGCCGATAACTTGGTCCATACTAGATCTTAGCCCACCGCATGGCTCATGACCTAACAGAGGAACCTTCTTGAAACCACAACTTAAATCCACCGGATGATACTAAGCATGGTAACAAGACTACTTGTATCAAAGCTTAAATCCACCGCATGATACTAAGCATGATACAAGGTTGCCGGTACTTACGGAGGTCGACGGATCGATGACTCCTCTCGAAGAACTCGACGACTCGACTAAAGGACTCGATGTTGGCACGGGGCCGGTTTGTTGTATGATTGATTCGTGATTATTTCTACAATTGCTATGGGTTTATATTTATACCCAGGTCTTGATACAACTCCTAGTCGGACACGACTTCAACACTTGTTTCTAAAAATAAATGACGAATCTTCGTGCCCATATTGCTTTCCATGTTCGAATCGGCCTTTTCCTTATGTTGATCCACGTCATCATGTCTTCCCGAATGCTACCACTCTTCGCTTGCGGAACAATGCTTCTGCCGAATGATGACGTATTCCCGACCGCAGAGCGTCTCCTGCCGAATGCTTCACCTTTGCCGAATGATAACGCGCTCCCGACCGCAGAGCGTCTCCTGCCGAATGCTCCAGCAAAGCCTCCTAGCCGAATGGTATCTTTCCACCAAATCTGGCCCACATGTCAGCTTCTTCCCGGTGCCAATTTTTGGTGTCAACAGTAATCCTTCGTACTTTGTCTCCTCGCGCAGCGAAGTGCGCCGTGCGCGGACCTTCCTAGTTGTCCTCGTTGGCCCTGGTCTCTGTAGAAACTCGTCTCACTCAGTTTCCTGGTCGGACACGCCTCCGTTTAGGACTCTTTCTGACCCGGCGTTTAAATATATATACGGAGTATGTCCCCACGACCCTCCCTGGGATTTCTCTCCCAAACTAATTAACCTGATCCGATCCTGCCATCAGAGCGGCACAACAACAATGTCATCGCAGCAGCCGGGGCCAGCGCAGGGCACCCTCTCGTTCGAGATCACCGGGTACAGCCTGCACAGGGGCCGCATACACTTCATCAGGACCTCAAGCATTAATGTCGGCGGCTACAGCTGGTGCCTCAGATACTACCCGGACGGAGACATCGTTGAGGATACCAAAGGCTTCTTCGGAGTCTTCCTCGAACTCCTGACCAAGAACGTGGAGGTGAAAGCGTTGCATGATTTTAGACTGATCAATGTGACCACATCAGGTGGGTCGCCATGCGTGTTTTTCCATGGTAATGTGCCAACTTCTTTCAGCTCCATGGACCTTAGCGAAAGGTTTGCCTGGGGAGTCTTCCATGGCAACTTCCAAAAGCACACGGATCTTGAAGGTTCCGTGTACCTGCGCGACGACCGCCTCGTGATCGAGTGCGACATTACTGTTGTGGAGCCACTGGTGGTGGACGCCATGGGGACCTCTGTGGTCGAGGAGCTCCATGGGAACTTATCACTGGATTTTGGAAAGCTACTGGAGTCTAAGGAAGGAGCTGACGTGACTTTCGTGGTGCAAAGAGAGGTTGTGGCTGCTCATACCATCGTTCTAGCAGCGCGGTCGCCGGTCTTGAAGGCGGAGCTCTATGGTCCATCGAGAAAACATGGCGGGGAACATCGTGAAATAACCATCGAAGACATCCAGCCTGATGTCTTCAAGGCGCTCCTTCACTTCATCTACACCGACACGATGTCTCCTTGCATCGACAGCCTTGATGGAGCCGAGAAGAGAGACCTCACCAAGAACTTGCTGGTGGTGGCAGATCGGTACAACGTTCGAGGGTTGAGATCAGTATGTGAGACAAATCTTTGCGAAAGCCTTGATGTTTCTACTGTGGCAACCACATTAGCCTTCGCGGATCAGCACTGCTGTGCTAAGCTAAAAGACGCTTGTATTCAATACATGGCTTCCAACGATATGTTGGATGACTTGGTTGCAAGCAATGGGTTTGATCGCCTCAAATGGTTATGCCTGACTATCTTTGTACATCTCTTTGAGAAATTGGCTAAGTTCGTCAAATTTTTGTTTCCTCGTCCTAGAAATGTATAGTTTGTGCATGTAACATCAGGTGATCGAATAACTAAGCCTCTAATTATTCGGTGAATTGACAAACAAAGTAAATTGCTTTTGGAGTAACTGTGTGTGCGGTTCGTGAGATTCGAACCCATAGCATCCCTTACCATCATCTCACCTACATAACACTTGTGCTAGACTCCTGGGTTGTTTCTTTTTATATTAACCCGTGGAGGACCTTGGTCCCGAGCGGTGTAGTCCCGGGCAGTGTTATCGCCTGCCTTTAGTCTCGGTTGGAAACACCAACCGGGACTAAAGGGTGAGTTTTCATCCCGGTTGATGTTTACAACCGGGAATAAAAGTCCATCGGGACCAAAATCCAACCGGGACAAATGTAGGCAATGAATGGCGCCCCTTTCTCTACTGGTGTATTTTACAAAACGAGTTTGCAACCTATAATGGCCAACCGTATAAAACTAATATGGCCATTACTGTTGGAAAGTAGGCACAAAATAATGTAAGGAACGGTAAATAAGCATCTACTAGTACGTGGTATGACGTCCAAGGGAGAAAATCAGTGTGCGAGTCAAACCGATGCGAAAGTCTTGATGGTTCGGTTATGGTGACCATGCGTTTTCTATGTTAAACACCGCTAAGAATGAGTTATTGTTACCTATGAGAAATAGTACAAAAGAGGGTAAAATTTGCAAAAAATAATATAAATCACACGCACATACAGTGTGATGATTCAAACCCTTATTATGGTGACCATGTGATTCTGTATTAAACACTGCTAAATTGCTCTAAAATTTGGTCGCATGTGAACTGGATCGGTTGATATCGGAGAGGAGAAAAATTTAGAACTTGACACGAACTAATCTTAAATTTAGCGAAAACCAAAATTATAGAGGTGGTTGCTAGCGTAGCTTATTATTGCAAATGCATTTTGAGGGACCGGGTCATGCCATGCACCACCCTTGAAAATGTATTTTCAGGGCTGGGAAATGGACTTATCTGATCCTACAAAAACATTTGTAGAGGTGGCTCCATACTTGCCCCTATGATAAATGTGCAAAAGGAGCGTAAAAGTTGCAAAAAATACATTATAACCTGCACACATACAGTGTGAGGATCCAAACGTCTAACCTCTCGTCTCACGTGTGGTTTACTTACCATCTTGCCTATAGAGCACAACTAAGTAGATAAGAGATTTTTTTGTTTTCATTGAACTTGTGGAGACCACCTACTTTAGTACCGGGTGGAATGGAAACCATTATGTTAAGAATATCTATAATACCGGGACGTAACACCTTTAATACTGGGTGTGGTTATTGTTCGCACCCAAAATTGGCAGTTGCCTATCAGGCCGAGGGCAACCGGTCAGACCGGTTCTAGGAAGCGGTCAGACCGGTTTTACTGTAGCCGATCTGGCAACGGCCAAACCGGTCTGACCGGTTTCTCCCATGTTGGAGTAGGTTTAGGACTTTAGAGTTTTATCCCATATTGTAAACCGACCTAAAGGGGTACGACTTCCCCACCCTATAAATATAAAGGGTCATGGCCGATTGAGAGATATCCCCAATAGAATCTATCAAATCTACCTTTTATCGTTTTGTCTTTACTTTTATCTCTTTACCCTTCTCTTCCGACCCTACCATGTTGTTCTTCTTTCATCTCCGCGATGTCTAAGGACGCCCTAGCTGGCCTGCCGAGCCTAGGGGAAACCAAGGTGCGTCTGTCCTGACGGGGTCCCTCCCGGACGGGCGTTCGTTGGTCCCTCGCCGGGCACCGCCGGCGAAACCGGTCTGACCGGTTATCAAAACCGGTTATCAAAACCGGTCTGACCGCTTTGCGCGGAAGGGCAGCAAGGAGCTACTTCGCGTGCTTGTTGTTGGCGCGGTTTCGTGTCAACAGTTATCAACAGTAAATAAAATTATTTTTGCTTTTATTACCGGGTGTATTGGTTATTTGCTTGCACTAAAATAATCATAGCAGGTGCTGTAAGAGCATATCTGGTGTTGTGTTTTCTGGGTGCTAGGAGAATAAAAAAAGCAAGGTACAAGCTACAGTTTCTCGGGAGTGAGCATACGACTTAAAAACTGCACCCTGGAGCTTTTTCCACTGGTGCTCAGACTCAATAAGTTAAAACTTTGGCAATGTATCCACTGGTGCTCTTCTCGCCGGGCCGCCGTCCTTCCCAGCGTCGCCGCCCCCTCACCAGCACCGCGGGCCCTTGCCATCGAGGATTGCGGTGTCCCGACCAGCAGCTGCCGCATCGTCGGCGGTGGCGGCGCCGCCACCCCCCCCCCCCCCCCCCCCCCCCGTCCGCCGCCCTGCCCGCGAGCACGGCGCCCGAGGAGCCGGCCAGCGCGTTGCTGATCTTCACCTGCTCCAAGAAGAGCACCTGCACCACCACCCGCAGCGGCAACCCCTCCTTCTGCGCCGCGTACATGCACGTGTCAAATGACAGCTTGTGGCAGTCCATCACCCTGCGCAGCCGCTTCGCTCCATCAGCGACGGGTGCGCCTGATCCATACATCAGTGAATGCAATCACTGCTTCGTCATCTCGAATTCTCAACAAGAATGAAGAAGCTAGCAATCGATAGCAGCAGCAAGCAATCACAAGTACCTTGAGGTAGGAGTCGACGGCGCGGTAGAGGCCGTCGTCGCAGGAGCGCGCCGACTCGGGAGCGACTCGGCGCGGTAGGTTGCGGTCGCGGGAGGCCTCGGAGAGGTAGCTGTCGAGCAGCCGGGCAACACGGGCCTTGGCGTTCAGCCCCGCCGCCGCTGCCATCACGCCGTAGTACTCGTGCGGTGGTGCCAGCCAGTGCGGGTCACCGCGCCCGGGGCTGGACGACGCCGCCAGCTCCGTCGCCGTCTGCTCGTGCACCAGGAAGTGTGCGACGAGGCGCTGCACGAGGTCGACGTCGATGGGAAGGGCCGGCGGCACTGGTGAGGGTGCGGCGATGCTAGGAAGGACGGCGGCCCGGCGAGGAGACGAACCGAGCGGTCGCGGCAATGGGAGAACGACGCCCACGAGGAAAAGCTAATGGTGGGCGGGTTGAAGTGCTAAAATTTTTCACCTCTCTACGTGGCCATCGGATGGGGATCCAGTGGTTGTAGTATGAGTTTGGATAGTTTGCACATAAATCTAGTTTCCATAGGATAGGTTGCCTAAAACTTTTTCTATTGTCTCATTTTCGTAGGACAACGTCTTCTCATTCAACGGTATATATGTATAATATAAAAAAATATATATGACTATTTTATTTCCGTTGGATCTTCCTTCTCCCCTTCCATTTGTCGTGCCTTACAATATACTACTTGAGGATAGATATCTGTATTGTTCTAAGGCTCCACGTGGCTTTGTATACCTCTCCATTTGTGACTCCTGCAGCATTCTTGCTTAGTCTTTAGTTTTCTTTTTTGTTGTTTTACGTTTCTGTGTGTTAATGATTGGTGTCTAAGTACTCGTGTGTGTTTTAGCGGGAGGCCGGGGCGGCGGCCGCCCGCGTGCAACGTCGCCGGTGGACTAGAGAGAGAGAAAGAGGCAGTCGGCGTGGGAGAGAGAAGGGGAGGAGGCAGAGCGAGGGAGAGAGGGATAGAGAGGAGAGAGAGTGACAGATGGGGAAATAAAAAATATATATATGACATGCGAGCCCCATTAGTGGTAGTTGATATAGAGAATGAGATATGGAGTATGACAGAAACGGAGGAATTTAATGTAGAGGAAAGAATCTCAATAGTCAAGACAATATATTCCTTTTAGAGGATGAGAATAAAGAACCCATCGTCACCTTGTGGTCGCTGAGAACTGAGAGAGAGAGCAGCCAGTAATTTAGCACTATCAGGAGCAGCCATGAGCCTCAGGCACGTGATGTGCCGCATAGCATAGCGGGATGCCAAGGTCGCCGTGTCGTCCTCGGCCCTGCCGGCGTTGTGGGGCCGATCAGGAGGGTGCCAGCGGGGGACTTGCTGCCGCAACGTGGATACCATAACCCACGGGGTAGGTACCCCCGGAAACGATGACAGCGATGTTGATGAGATTCCTGAGTGTCACTTGTTCACCTTTTTGTCATATTCAGCGTAAACATAAGGCTATTCATACTCGTCGTACTTTATTTTCTTCCTCTAAAAGAAGTATTTCTGTCTAGTCATCGAGATTCTTTTCTCTATATTATTTTCTTCTGCACTCATCATCACCTATATCTCATACTCTTACCAACTACCACCTTATGGGACTCACCTTCTTTCTCCTGTTCCCCTCTACTCTCACCTTTTACCGCTTTCCTCTCCCCACCCTCTCCTCTCCTCTCTCCCCTCCCTCTCCTCCGCGCCACGCCACCGCCTCCTCCTCCCGCATCACCCCGCTGCCGCACCCCCACTCCCTCTGCAATCTCCCATACTGGCTCCGCACAGCGGCGGGTGGCCCGTGCGGGGCTCCCCACTGTGGCGCAGGTGATGGGGGCCAGTAGGTAGGTGGGCGAGCGACGGCCAGCAGACGGTTGCGGCAGGCGGCTCCTCGTTGGCGGCAGACGGGCGCGGGGGCGGCGCCCACCTTCCGGTCCTTCCTGCCCGGCGTGGCGGGGCTCCATGGCGGCAGTCACGGTGGTTGGATTGTGTGTGGGACCCACACAACGTGACGCGTAGCGTTCTATCGCTATCCGGTGCAACAAAGAAAATGGTATAGACATACTCCCTCTGTCCCTTTATATAGGTCGCCATTGGTTTTCGTGTTACGATTTAGATTCGATTTATAGAAAATATGTGTAATATTTTAATCTCTAAAAAAATTTATTAAAAAACTAGATTCAAATATCTATCTAATGATATTTATTATGTACTATAAATAATAATATTTTTTTATATTCAGTCAAGGTTGTTTATCGGGAACCGTAAACGACGGATAAAAAGGGACGGAGGGAGTACGCTGGTGTTTGGAGTTTCTTTTTACAGGCAGTGCGCCATCTCCGGTGAAGACGCGACTCTGCATGTCTGAGGCAGCGTCGGTGCAAGAACTGAAGATCATGGCAGACTGGAAGTCATATCTCAATGCACATGCCAATCTGGAACAGAGTCTGCAATGTCACTGTTGAAAAGGAAACGAGGGTTTCAAATTTGGAAGCCAAATTTTGTCTTTTTGGAGTGCTTGCGCCACTATAGCATTTTCGTTTGTATGTGTTAAAAATTATCTAAAAATTGATTAATTAGGCTCAAAATGTTCGTCTCGCAGAGTACAATAAAACTATGCAATTAATTTTTGATTTCTTCTACATTTAGTACTCCATGCATGTGCCGATATTTTGATGTGATGGTAATCTTTTTTTTGTATAGTGAACTTTGAGGGTGGAATTTGGTATCTAAACAAGGCCTCAGATTCTGAACACATATATGTTGCCAACTTGCAAGTGCAGATCACAGTAAAAGAATTCACTGATTCATCTCGCAGTTGATTATCTATGTGTCATCCCTGGTACTTGTCATATGAATTGGTTCCATAATTGCCAAAATATGCAGTCCAAACTTGCAAGATCACCACATCTGACAGTTTTGTATTGGCAACCAAAGTATTCTGCTGCACAGAACAATAGTAGTGATCAACAGTATAAAAACGAAACTATAACGAAAAACTTCTATGAATGCAGCAAGCCAGCAAGAAAAACTTCTATGAATGCAGCGTCCGGTCTGCGCCATTTCAGAGAACAGCATCACTCGCAGACTGGGACTGACGAAGTAATACACAAAGTATCTTCTATGGTAGTACTGATGTGGTAACTAAACTCCATGAACAACAAATAAATTGCATCCATCGACCTAGATACTGCTGCTGTTTCTTTATAGAGTCCAATTAGTTGGGTTTTTAATTTTTAGTTACTGCAAATTGTTACAAGGAAATAATCGTAACCTTGTTGACCTCGTATAAACTATGAAGACTGGGCTTGGCAATGTCCTTAGGTATGTCTAAATGCTGTAAGAAACTTTACTAACTACATATGATTTATAGTTCTGTTGCTGAATCGAAGTAAAATGTCCCCATATTGATTTCTAAATGGTAGCACTACTAGAGAAACCACATCCGCCCTCCTCGTATACCTCGGCGCCATCAAAACCCGATGTAAATGCTACATTAGCACCGGGTCCAAAATTCGCGAGCCCTCGGGGACCCTTTAGCACCGGTTCGTAACAACATGCGGTGCTAAAACTAACCTTTAGCACGAGTTGATGTTACCAACCGGTGCTAATGCTCCTTGAACCTTCAGCACCGGGTCGTAACACGAACCGGTGCTAAAGGTACCCTTAGCACCTAGCACCCATAGCACCGGTTGGTAATACGAACCCGGTTGCTGTTACGACCCTTAGCACCTTTAGCACCGGTTGGTAATACAAACCTGGTGCTAAAAGGGGGGACACATGCTACTTTAAAATGAAAGCATCTTTTACTTAGTCACATGTGTTACGTAGGTGAGATGGAAAATAGGGTACGCGCGAGCTAAGAGGGCCCGAGTTCGAATCCCAGCAACACATATTTTTTAGCGAGTGTTCACGCTAAAGGTGCCCACTTTTAGCATCGGAAGACTAGCACCGATTGAAAACCCGATGCTAAAGGGGGTTCACTTGTATAGATCATGTTGCCTGAATGGAAGAACAATATACAGATATTAAAAAAGGATCATTTGATTGTATATAAAAAAAATAAAACTAGACGATCGTGGGAGACTCACGAGAAGTGGAGCTTTTTTTGTATATACTGAAATGGTTGTGCGATGTGGCTTTGGAGGGCGGGATGTTACAAATGGTATCAGAGCCGACCCTCGCGATTGCGCTGAGGCGTCAGGTATATGGCGCATGGCACGTGCGGCCCGAGTAGGGCATACATCATGGCACTGGGATTGGACGTACGGTCATGCGCTAAGAGGGAATGTTCCTAGATATTTGCTCGTGTGGGTGAGTTTGTAAGGACATTGAGTTTTTTGAGGGGGTGATTGTGAGACCCGGCGCAGTTTAGATGACCCTGTAGTAGCCCATGAGCGCGGGATGCACATGTTTAGTGTCACATTGCATGTTTAGTAAGGGTGGAGCCATTTATAGGCCCTTATTTTCTAGACATAGCACATTCGGGTTAACCCGTTTACACGAAATGAGCACAAAAGTGTAAGCATTGTGATATGTTTATGCGTGCATATCTCTCGAAAGGGTTGTGCGGTATGGCTTTAGAGGGCGGGGTGTTACAAAACCATAGGCAATTGGTGACCTTGTCAAGGCCGAGCCTAATAAAGTAGTAATGTAGGCTAACTTATGGTCTAAAGAATCGCATTCCACACTCTCTATACTAAAGGCAGGGGCGGTGATGCTGGGCCTTTTCGATGCCTAGGGCCACTAATGGGCCAGCTAAAGCTAACTGGATTTGGGCTTTTAGGCTACAGTACATACTGCATAGAAAATGTAGAGCCTAGGGCCATTGCCCTAGTAGCCTTAGGCTTATATCCACTCCTCACGGATGGAGTCTTAGCGTCAACTACATAGCCAAAAGTATCAAACATGGACTAAAGATCGCGTTTGTTTTTGCAAGTTATTTCTGTATTTTTTTCCATAAGGCATATGGCTAGCGTAATGCTCATATTTTCGGCAATTGGGGTTTCCATGTAATCATTGAGAATAGCACTTATCTTTTGTAGGTTTTTATAGGTCATCATTCAAGATTGAAATCATTTATAATTTTTTTATTTAAACTACAATATCGTTTTCTATTTTTTTCCATGCAATGCGGTTTATATTTGAATGCAAAAATATTTAAATATATATGGCAGTGTTATGTGCTTTTTTTATATAATCTCATGAAGATAATTTTGTCGTTTATTTTATCACGTCCCTTGCCACTTTTCTTCATCGAATAGTTACAATGATATAAGAAAGCATTCATTAAGCACTTCCATCAAACCCCTTAACCGTGGACAGGTTGGGCACCCCTGGGACGAGCTACGTCACCTCTTTCGCTTCCATTGGATCGCGGCTGATCCGGCCGTTCGACACCCACCACACACCTAGGAAAATTTGTAAAAAAACCCTCTATATTTTTAAGAATCAATACGCGGTCCAGACAAGTCCCTACTGAACAGTAAATATGCACATTTATGTTTCAAAAAACTCCTTGTATTCGAGAATATTTCGAGGCGAAGAAGAGAAAATTCGGATTTTGCGTTATATTTGCAACAACGCCCGCCTGCAGTTTTTTCTGGAAAAACCCTGCCGCCCCACGCCGCAGAAGCGCGCCTGGACTCGACCCGCTGGCACCTACTATTCCTCTCTCTCCCTTTGCTTATCCCAGGCTCCCCACGCCGCCGTCACCACCGCCCCTCAAGCCTCCCCGCCGCTGCCCCTCTCCCGTCCTTCCTCCTATAGTACCAGATCGGCTGCCTCGCCTCCCACTCGTCTCATCGCTTGCAAGGTACTCATGTCTCCGAGAGATCTGCGAGCCTGTCTGTTGACCCTAACCCTAGCTGTTAGTGTGGGAAGCGAGCCAGTGGTCATGTCCAGCGATGGTCGAGGTAGCCTTGAGGCGGCAGCAGGTCGGATCAGTGGCTTCAGTGCAGCAGTTGTTCCACCAATCCATCACGTGGAGAGACAGAGAGAGAAGCTAACAGGTATGAAGTGGATCAAAAGTGCTTCCACTTGCCTCTTCTTCCTTCATATTTTAATTTTCTATGGATCTTCAAAATTCATCAAACTTGCCATGCATGTCGTGCAATGTGTATGCATTCTATTTTGTGCGTTTGGACAGCAACATATGCTGTAGTACTCAACTTATTTATTTGCAGAAAGGGCTAAGTGTCTGGGTTCAGGCTGTTAAGTTACATTCTGATTGTTGCACTACAAGAATAACTCACATCCGCACCCCTCATATGCCTCGGTGCACTAAAGATCCGGTGCTAATGTGACGTTAGCACCGGGTGCGAAATTAGGGTGCCCCCGGAAACACTTTAGCACCGGTTGCTAACATCAACCGGTGCTAAAGGGTGACATTTAGCACCGGTTGGTGTTAGCAACTGGTGCTAAAGGCCCTCACACTTTAGCACCGGGTCGTAACACCACCCGGTGCTAAAGGGCTACCCTTTAGCACCGGGTCGACCCGGTGCTAAAGACCCTTTCGCACCGGGTCGTGTTACGACCCGGTGCTAAAGGGGGTGTCATATGCTACTACAAAAGGAAAGCATCTTTTATCTCATCACATGTGTAGCGTAAGTGAGATGGTTAGGTGGGTGTACGCGTGCGAGCCAAGAGGTCTTGAGTTCGAATCCCGCAAATATGCAAATGTTTTTTGCTAGTGCCCCCACCTTTAGCACCGGTTATTTTACCCGGTGCTAAAGGTGGCACCCTTTAGCACCGGAAGATTGGCACCGGGTGGGAAACCCGGTGCTAAAGGGGGTTTCCCACCCGGTGCCAATACGCATGATTCTGGTAGTATCTGCAGAAAGCAGGAAGCCGGTGCTAGTTTATGGCATGCTGGCTTCCGGCACTAGCTGCCGGAAGCAGCAGCTGGTCAGTAGTTAGTGCCAGGTAGCAAGCAGCAGTGCATGGGGATTGTAGGAATTTTGATTTGGCAGTGAGCAAGAGGATGCAAACAAAGTTAGGTGCACAAATGGAATTCCCTGTATCCCAATCGTCTGTAATATGCATTTGAATTATTATGATCAATGGTTCATTATTTGTACAAATCCTTAGGTTTCCAGCATGAAGAGAGGGAAGCTTCTCACATATTGATGGAATTTTCTGTATCCCAATCACTCTGGAATATGCATTTTAACAATTATGATCAATGGTTCATTATTTGTCATAAATCCTTAGGTTTCCAGCATAAAGAGAAACTTCTCACATATTGTTCCATGAAATTCAAGCAATGTATTCCTTTTGTTGATGTATTATGATTTTTTTACTCTTTGTCTTTGTGTAAGCCTGCTTCCAATTAGCCAACTCTACATATATGACAATTGCAAATATTTGAAGCATTGCAGGAAATAAAGCTCCAAATAATCTAAGTTTCTGCATCAGCAGCTATTAGGCATATGTTTGTATATCTTCAAACCCCACCTATTTAGGACTGACATGGTAATGCTCTTTTTGCATCTGCAAAGTTTGCCTTAATCCTATTTCTTGAAACTCTTATCATAATCCTGACATTGAATTCCTGAAATGGGTTGCAAATGCATGTTCGCTTCATAGTAACAAAGAGGAGCACAGGATGACAGGTTTGAAAATAAAGAAAGAGTGAAAAAGAGTTTGAGGTGCTACTCTACTGTAATAGATAATTATAGATTGTTGGACCGACGTTTGTTTCTTGCAACATATTAAGGATGGCATATTAGTTATGCCTCAAACCACAATTATTGGTTTCAGTTTGTAATTTACAAATGGGCTTTGGTCCGTGGTTCTTGTTAGTCTTCAGTGCTCATATGGTTTTAGTCGTGTTTACATGAGTTCCATAATTACCAATCCAAATGAAGAGTTCCATAATTACCAATCCAAATGAAGTCCATCTTATGCTTTTTAGTTACGCATACTCTCAATTGATAAAATTAAATATAGTTTAACATCACTGTAATTTAAATGGAGAGTGCATAATGCTATCACCATTTTGGGTGATAGCCCGGTCTAAACTTCAGAACCATCTAATAGAAGGTATGTTCTCTGTACCAAAATAATGCAAGTGGGCAGGTAGACTTGGTTGGGTAGCCTTTAAGTGCTTCATGATGCATCCTAGCATTTCCTGTTGTTGACATATACTACTAAACTAGATGACGCGTCAAAGAGAAATCTATTATCGGAACGAAATATATCCAATAATATGATCCATTTGGCACGAAAATATTTCCAGACTGAGTTAAATAACACAAGAGTAAATTCCACTAAGCATACAAACCAAACATTTTACATAGCAAGTAGACAAAGAAACAGAATGCTTCAAGGTAAAAATACTTCTCTCCTCTGCATCCCATCTTGGTTCTGAAATCAGGAAGGCTTCTCTTTTTCTTCTTCAAAGTTAGCAAAATACCTGAGGCCTTTTGTAGAACAATTGGATTCAACAGCATGTACTGATCAATGACAATGTCCCTACAGCCCTACCTCACTTTAACAGATTGAACATTATGAATGAAGCCACCATTGTTGTATCCATCAGCCGAGGTTGCCTATTTCAGGACAATATATATGTGAGCTTAGTAATAAAAACATGGTTTCATCAAAGGGATACAAATATGTAGCAAGAGTGCAAATAGTTACCTACAAATCTGTTATAGAGCAGGTAGTACAAAGAAAATAGCTGAGAAAATAAAATTCCACTAATGAGTAAGGTTCCATCTATGAAAATTATAGTGTTTTCAGCTTTATGCATTACTGAACCGAAAGCACTTGCGCCTTCATAGTAAAAACAATCATTTTGAACAACTGAGAGCTCCTTCTGTGTATCAAGAATTATAATGGCATATTACCAAATTCTTTTACAGCTCATTGGGAAATATTCACCGAGCAAGATGCAGTCAAACATTTAAAGTCAGAAAAGGACATCATTTTCTGAGCACTGAAAGTTATTTTCAACTTTGCCATACATGCTCGCCAAATAGGAAGACAATTTGTGATAACAGAGTATCCTGGAAACTAATATTTGAGATAAATTGCAGACATAACAGAAACCAGTATGCCATGCTATGTATATTCACTCAAAACAAATTACTGCTGGACTTTGTTGAATCTGATGGTATCTTTTCACATATATGCTATTGGCAGTGGGAACATACCTTATTTATTCAATTTTCTGGTGAGGGAACATCTTCCACTCAGGGTTGCTTCGCCTGATCAACATGGTTATATTAGTTCTGGTCCAACTCTGCAGACAATAGAAAGAGCATAGATTAATGACGGTTTGGTTGATGCTTTAGAGTAATCTAGGTCCTTTGTTCATGACAATGGAAACAGATTGTACCTTTCCATCGAAAATATTAGTAAGAAGATTGGCTGACAGCGTGTCACAGTGTAACCACCATTTGAATGGTTCCATTTGTTTTAAAAAAATATTCGCAGCTTATACTAAAACGTTAAGCACAGTTCGTGTAAAAGTCAGTTGGTAGAAGAAGATCCAAGTTTCAAAGTGATAGTTACCTTAACATTCAAATAAGCCTTTGAACGAACATGCATAAAAAGGACAGTTTACAGATACTATAACCACTTAGGACCTTAATTAGTTCAAAAATTAAGATAGCATATCCTAGAAGATGAAGCAAAATGCGTACAACTCTTGATAAGTTTTAACAGCGAGCAGTATACCATGGAAACTTGGGGAGCTTTTAATCACAATGGGTAAGCCAAACAATGGTAAAAAATGCAAGAAAGCAAAGCAGGCCCCACCCATCCTGAAGAATCATAACAAGACAGCATCTAAAACATGTATCTTGGGTTGCGCAGGCAAATTATGATGAGGAATAAATGGAAGTGGAAATAGCAGATGCCACCACCTGCATGTCAAACAGTTGAACCACAAACAGATGCAACTTCAGTTACTGGAATTCAAGGGGATTCTCATGCGATCCTGCAGTAAATAGACAGCAATGAGGCCATGCACAAAAACTACTTTGCCTAAAGAAATAGTAGTGTTAAGAATCAATCCAATAAATGTGAGGTGTCAATGTATAGGTTCCTGTGATAACAAATATATGGGTCGATCAGCTAAAATGATCGGAGGTATACTAAATAACCATGCCTACATAAATAAATAGGAATACAATTCAAGGAGCTTTTCTTGTGAGCATGCAAGAACCTAAAACCATTTTGGCCAAAGAAATAGTAATAAACAAATCAATCCAAGTAAACGTAAGGTAAGCCTGCATAGGTTGTGAGACAGCGATGCATAGGACAGTAAACATAATTAGAGGAAAAAAAAGAAGCCTTCTGGAATGAATAGGAATGGAATGAAAAAAATGAAAAAATGAAAAGAAACGATCACAAACTGAGCATAGAAGAGGTCCAGTCATTGACCTGACTGTGTCGCCTTGCACTGAAAGCACAACAGCTTAGTTACCGCCACCATCCCAAATTAAACTTTATCGTATCATCACTGAGTACCTGCACACAATTTTATCCAACAAAATGCTCAATAATAGGAGTAATGCAATGATATCTTTGCTAAAACCAACAGTTCAGCTATGTGGATCAAAATTTATTTCCCTAGATAATATATGTTTGTCCAAATAGGCAAATAACTAATAAAAGAACATAAATATACAACATCAATAATGGCGTGCTCTCAGCAACAAGGGAAACTTCTTTTGTAGGGCAAAGTGTTGGTTGCCACAACCATAATAATGTTTTTAACACTGTACATTTTGGATATGAACTTAGTTGGAGAGCCATGCACCAGATTTGATATATGTGTTCCTGCAAAAGAACGAGAGAGGTTTTCTTTTAGTCCCACAATAAAATTGATGGTGAGACAATTTTAGAGGCTTGATGGTTTTACCTCATTGATGAATGGGCAAATGTAGAGTCTGTTTTCTGCATATGTCAGGAAGACCCTAGTTGTTAATATAATTATTATTGGCTCTAGTTAATTCAAAATCCATCTGTGATTGGTGCACTATTCTTGTAACACAGGAATGAAGTTATCTAAATAAGAGCTTTGTTACACAACTGAGCACTATTCATTGGTAAACATCACTAATTAAGGGTAGTACCATTGCATCTACAATCATGTAACAAAGAGATTAAGGGCATCTGTCTTCACATGCGTAGTGAATTGTGATAAATTAGGATTCCTAGCTATCAGATCATGTAATAACCAACTCAAATGAAAACGTTGTCTTTTCATGAACCAAGATGGATCTTATGAAAAAAAAACATATACATAACCATAAACTTGAATCAAATTACCTCGTGGGGCTGTCCATCTGCCTCCTGTGTTGCCGGCCTGCCTCTGATGCAAGTGGTTGCCTGTTGTACTGCTCGGTGTGCACACCACCTACGATCTTGCAAATTTGCGATGCAGACCATACTCATCGCCCCACCAGCAGAAAAAAAAATGTTAAGTATGGATTGGACTGCCTGAGCAAAAAATAATTTGGAGGCAAAGAACCAAAATTGAAATATATATCCGATGCACAAGAGTATGAAAGGCAAAAAGCAAAAAAATTCAATTTGGGCTGGGACATGCATTCGATCCGGTGTATTTGAGTTGGGATCAGACAGCACTCGTATTCAAGCAGAGATTTGAGGACACGAACAGATAGGAGGATGTTTCTGGGAGGTTGGAGGATGCTTATGGGAGGGGAAGCTCACCTGCGACGTGGAGGCTCACGGTTCATCTGCATCTCCTGCTCCGTTCGGTAGCGCGCGTCCACCATCCGCCTGCGCCCACGCGTCCCCCTGAACTGCGACGTCCACCGCCGTTGCCTCTTCCACCGCTGGGGCGACCGCAGCCGCCATCCACTCGCTTGACGCCGCCTTCGTCGTCGCCGGTCGGCCGCAATGCTGTCTGCCCGCTCGACGCCGCCTCTGCCGTCGCCGCCGCAGCTGCAGCCGACATCCCGCCGCCCTCCGTCGTCACCGATGCGGCCACAGCGCCGTCCGCCCGCTTGACGCCTCCTCCGCCGTTGCCAGCGCGTGGCTGCAGCCGCCGTACGCCGGCATCCCGCCGTCTCTGCCCTTGCTGTCTGTCCCCTTGATGTCGCCTATGCCATCACACGCGGGATTCACAGATCTCCCATGGCAACCATCTTCAGAGAAGGAAGAAACAAAGGGGAAGAACGAAAAGAAACCAAAACTATAAGGAAGAAACCATGAAAATCAACGGGGGGAGGGGGAAAGAAATCGCCATAGACAAAGAACAAAGAATGAGCAGCCGCAGCTCTGGGTGAGAGAGGGGAGCAGCAGTATCTCACATACGGATGGGGAAAACCTAAAAATTCAAAGAGAAGAAAAAGAATAGAGAACCAAGGCTAGATCGGAACAGGAAAAGGAAAACCACTAAAAGGAAAGGAAACCACGCGGGATTCACAGATCCTCCATGACAACCAGAACAAAAAATAGGAAAGGGAAACGAGGACAGCAAGGAGCACGCTACTTTTTCTCATGGCGACCAACAACTCGCCATCCGCACGCGCTGCCGCACCAGACAGCGACGAGGAAATCTACACGGGACGTGCGTCTGCACCAGACAGCGACGGCAAAGAGCATAAAAGCATGACGCAGAAGATGGCAGCGACGAGGGGAAATCCATATGGCAGGCAGGTCCACGCGAGAGGGATAGCGATGAGAAACAGTACAAAAGCAGGAAGAAGGGGAAAAGAACGAAGCTTACCATGGAAGGTAGGAGAAACGTGCGGTGGCCAGGTTCTTTATCTTCCCCGAGAAGATCGGAGGGTCTTGGCGTGACTTCCACCGAACCGTAGGTGAACGCGTGGCACTCCCCGGGAAACGAAGCGACGGCCAGCTATCGATGGTAGGATCCAAATCGGATGGATGGAAAGATTTCTGGATGACGTGTACCGGCTGGCCGGCAGCCGGACCTACCTCGTTTCACAAGGAGAGATGCATGTATCCCAATTTTGGAATAATCAATGGAAACTCAAGCTGCATATTAGCACAGGTTCAAGAAGTCTTCAATTATGTTTGCGAACATTAGATTACATGATTCAGATTTCTTTCATGACAGTAGCCCGATGACAATTTACGTCAGTTATATATGTCGATCTAATATGGAACTCAGTGATCTAAGTAATTGTTGGGTGCTTTATTTGTTCTCTGAGAATTGAAACAGCCGTCCATGTTGGTAAGGTATGTACCATGTCAGTTCTCCTTCTAAACAGTGAGACAATTTCAAAGCACTTCTCCGTTGCTTTCAGTTGTCGTATACAAATATTGGTATGCATGCTTACTAGGTAACAACCATGTAATACTAGGCATAAGGTTTGAATATTTATGCCCAAAGGTATTGTTTGTATGGTCTTTCATATTATTAACTTTTTGGGTAAATAATTTTTATGCCAAATTATCTTTATTTGTAAACATGACTGTCAGGTGGTTATGATGGAAAGTGTTCGTAGGGTTAAACAAAAACATGCAGAAGAGTGAAGACGACAATTGTGAAGTATGAAGAGACTTGCAGACAGCAAGTAAGCTCAAAGGTTTTGATCTACCATTCCAATTTGCTTATTAAGGATAGTGCACTGATTAGCATCCCTCCCTGGGTGTTGGTTCACAAACTCGATCGCTGAAGCTTCTGATGTGAGATCTTAAGAGCCAAAGGAGCCTGTCAACTTCCCGGCATGGAAGTGGGACTCGAAGGAAGACTCGATGTAAGGTGAGTGCTCATGGTGCTCTACGTCTTTTAGTTTACTGTATAAGTTGTATCTTTGTGTATAATGTTTTTTCATATATATCTTGTCAGGATCATCTATGAGCTATTTGTGCAACGAATAAGGGAACCACAGTAAAAAGTGAGAAATATAACACCTTTATTAAATTAATTGTACCCCCAGGTGGCTTCTGAAGTTAACTATGATTGCTATTTCCTGGTGTTTTTGCAGTTTAAGAGCATGTATCTACGAATTGGGTCATGGGCCAATGGTTTAGCCAAGATTCCAGTTCATCCATCTTATAAACAACCTCCAGTTGTGGACTACGAATCATTGTACCAAATCACCTATTCTGTTACTTACTTATCAAAGTCTTGTGCAACATAACAGTGTAATACAAGACTACGATAATCTGTACCTTATTAATTAGTTGTCATTACCACAATAATGGAGTATATGTAGCTGCAAATTTTCAGCAGTTCCTGAACTAACTACCTTCTACAAACAAAACTAATAATTCAGTTTGGAACTAACATGGAGAAATTGGCGCCCAGACTCTAGTATAAGTATAAGGTTCTGTTTGGTTTCAAGGGGCATATTATAAGCCCCATAATAAGCCTCAAAATATGTTTGGTTTTAAGACTTATTTAGTAGAAAATAAGATGATTCTTGTGTAGCTCGTACACAATAAGCTTCAAAAGCATCTCTCTAGAGGCTTATGAGGTTACGAAGGGCTAGCCCCTTCTGTTTGGTTAAAAAGAGGTTGATTTGGAGTGGCTTATTATAATCTCGGGATGTAGAGCACCATTAGTAATCTCTGGACCATTTGTCACCGGTTACAGCAGCTGTCCTCAAAAGGAAGAAAAAAGCATGCAAAAAAAAACAGAATTGCTAGACGTCAGTCGATTGACGTTTGTTGTTTTTGTCAATCGATGTCCCTGAGCGTCGGATCAGCTACGGATGAATATGATTGAGTAATGTGTAAACTATCTAATCGGGTCTGCTTCCGGGTGTTTGTGCGCCCGTTTGCTCCGACCGGATCACGTTATTTTTCCTTGACCCGTCGCCCTGCACCGCTTCCTCGCTCTCTCCGTCCCATTCCCCATCCATTCTCCTTTCTTTTCCTCTCTCTTCTCAGATGTCAGATCCCATGAAGGAGGGGGAGCCAGCGCTTGCAGTGGATGTGCACTGGCGATGACGCGGGCGGTCCCATCAAGGAGGACGGTGGGGGTGTGGTGGCAGTGGCGGCGGCGAGGCTTCTGCTGAGGCGAGCACACTTCCTGTCTGAGGTGACGACATGTTTCCCCGGCGGACTAGCACAGCTTCCCTGCGCTCTCCACCTGCGACCATGAAGAGGGGAGAGCAGAGCTCCAATTTCAGCCGAGTCCAATGAAGACGAAAGAAATTTCTAGGCTTCGTCTTTTCACCCAATTCCTCTTCCGTTCTTTCCATTTCTTATGAATTGGCTGCTTAGATCTGCACTACCAGAGATCTTCACATCCGCCCCTCTCATATGCCTCGGTGCACTCAAGATCCGGTGTTAATGCAATATTAGCGCCGGGTGTAAAATTGGGGTGTCCCTGAGGACCCTTTAGCATGTTACCAACCGGTGCTAAAGGTGCTCCCCCTTTAGCACCGGGTCGTAACACGGGTCGTAACACCACCCGGTGCTAAAGGTAGCACCGGTTGGTAAATACGACCCGGTGCTAAAGGGGGTGTCGCATGCTACTTCAAAAAGAGCGCATCTTCTATTCTATCACATGTGCTGCGTAGGTGCGATGGTTAGGTGGGTACGCGCGAGCCAAGAGGTCCTGAGTTCAAATCCCCGTAGCAATGCACATATTTTTTTACGAAGGTGCAGCTTTAGCACCGGTTATTTAACCCGGTGCTAAAGGATTGCACCTTTAGCACCGGAAGGTTAGCACCGGCTGGGAATCCGGTGCTAAAGCCCGTTCCCAACCGGTGCGGATGTGGCTTTCTCTGGTAGTGCCGAAACCACTGGTTTCTATTATGTTACTGTTTGATCCCATCCTTTAGGTTTTTTCTGCTTTCGTTGTGGATTGGTTGGAGCATGTCGTTATATCTGTTATTAGGTTTTTGTATCTGAAAGTTTAGTTGCACTATGTTTCCCTACTCTGGCTGTAGTAGGTCGTATTAATTTTGTATAAATTTGTTTGTCCATCTCGTTATTGCTAAGATTATATGTGTTAGCATTTTGATGACTGGTTCCACTAATCACTCTCATTTCGCTTGACCACTGCAACTATTTCTGCATTTGCCGTTGGTATTCGCTTAGTATTTGAGAAATGTTTGGCAAAAGTGTGGTTTGTAGACTAGTTGAGAAATTTTGAGTTTGTGTTGTGTGACATACAGAAACACAGTGTTCATGTTATGTCCTACAGTTCTCCATTTGGTTGAATTGCATATGCCATTGGGAGGTAGGTAATTTACATTTGCCTTACCTTGTTTCTGTATTTCACACTGCTTTTTTTTGTAATCAATGGTTCATAGTGCCATAGGCTATATCATATTCCACTCGATGTCAATTGAATCTCATCTAAAATTTTTGTCTCGTTGAATAGCTAAACATTCAAAGTTTTTTTTTACTTCTTGGACTTGTGTTTTCATCAAGTACCTGACACTCCTATGATCCTGTAGGGCTGTAGATGTATTCTGTAACTCCTCCATCCATAATTTTTCACATGTTCTATATATGATAATGCATACTATTTTTGTCACTAGTTTTTTTACTGCTGTCAGGTTTTGCTAACTTTACTGATTTTCTTTTTCCAGCATATGCACTTATGATTCCTATCACCATAGCTTTGTCCTCAACGTCGGGGATTATTTGTATTGGCAGATCCCACTGACGGGACCAAACTTAATCATTTGGTACAGCTGTTTGTTGCTCAGGCTTAACCATATGATCTTTTGCAAAGGGTACTGATGTTGTTTACTGTTCTACACTCGTGCCTTTCGTGTGTAGATGTAGAACATTTTGATCTAAGGTTCTGTCTTTTAGCAGGGTGGTTACCTATTGACCGATCACTATGTGTACGTGTCAAATTTTACATGTTGTGTGTGTCAGAGAGCGACAAATTTTACATGTGTGTGTGTCAAATTGTACATGTTTGTCTGTGTGTGTGCGTGTGGGCGCGCGCGGTCGTGCATGTGGTGTCTGTGTCTGTGTGTGGTGTGTCATGTGTGTGTGTGACCAGACCAATATCGACTATGTTATCCCAGTTGCTGCTTTGTCATTACTGTTAAGGCTTATCATGGTACGATTGCACATGATGCTTTTTTTTTGTGTTGTGACCTCAGTGTGTATTTTCTTGTGTGTATGCAGCTTTTCAACAGTTCACTGCCTCCTAACACCTCAAGAGAAGTAGCTACCCTCAATTTTGTTTCGGTTCTCCCTACTTTATGTTCCTAATTTTCTCTTATATTTGGCATGCAGGATATTTCATACAGCCAAATCTCCGAAGAAATACCTGACAACATAGGATACCTTTAAGCAGCCACATGGGTAAGTCATCCTGATTTCTTCAAATTAATGTTCTGCTCAGGGGGCAGAGAAGGGCGACATGAAGAACTTCTCATGTAACATATCTAGGTGTGTAGATATCTAACATTTCATTGCTCCATGGTTGTGTAATTATGTTTCTGTGTGTCGATCACCTACAACTTACATATAAACTTTACAGTTAGATGCATATGTATAGTATAATTAAATTGAGGGTGCAACTCTGCAGCAGCTTCTTTATAATGTGGTGTTGTTTCCATGAAGCAAGGTGTTGTTGTTCTGTGTGGCTGATTGCTGATGCACGGGCGCATCCTTGTTTGCCACCAGCTAGAATTGGCAATGGGGAATGGCCAATTTGCATGCAACTGGCACGCCAACACTCTTGACCTCGTGCAAAGGCTTTTGTGGCCTTTGTAATGGGGGACCTTTGCTAACTACAACATTCAGAAGGTTGCTAATGGGAACCATTT
Source organism: Echinochloa phyllopogon (assembly GCA_033239725.1). Classification (NCBI taxonomy): domain Eukaryota; kingdom Viridiplantae; phylum Streptophyta; class Magnoliopsida; order Poales; family Poaceae; genus Echinochloa; species Echinochloa phyllopogon. The sequence continues at coordinate 10,024,940 of BTCW01000015.1, read as the reverse complement.
TTTGTGGATATGTTTTTTCAATCTTCCTCTGTTCCTTATGTACTTCTTTGAGTAGTGTGTTTGATCTGATTTTTTAAGGGAGCATGGTAGCATGTTGAAAATTCGTTGCACGTTAACTATCCATGGCTAATTTCTTCACATTGTTGCTTCTTCAAATGAAGGGAGTGATGTATTCTGTTTTTAGATAATAAAACACTGTATATAAACTCTCAAATTATATGATTTGTAGTTAATAAAACACTGTATATGGACTCAAATTATATTATGTTGTATTTGTCCCTCTCTGTGTGTGTTCTCTGTGTGGGTAAACATTTTTCAAGGGTAGATAGTTATATTGCACACTTTGTTTTTGTAAGCCATCACAGTACTGTTCTAGGCATTGCTGTAAATGTGTGTTAACTGTAAATTTCTGACAGATAAATACTACCATGGCATAATTATGTTCCTTTGTTTTCTTCAGATTGTCAGTTCTTGTGAATGTCCTCTTATCTGTTTTTCCATTGTTGAAGCTGGATTATGGATTGAAAGATCCTTGCACATACCTTCCTTCTATATGGACCTAAGTCATGATCACTTGCTTGAACTATGTATTAAAAATACATTCAGAATTTAATACGTTTTGGTGTTCATCGAGCACTAACTATGTATTTCGTGTTTTTCTGCATGTTCCAGTTCAGAAGTAGTAGCTGCCAAACAGGGTCTAAGGATCAAGTAAGTACTCCATCAGACTATGAGAGTATTTTTATATTTTGAAGATACCATCTTCAGATGCCTATAAGATCACTGAAAATCTATGAAGTGTTTTGTCAATGAATTTAAATCCACCTGCATATAGGCATTGTTATTGAAATGGTCAAGAATCAAGATAAACCAATGCTTTAGATGTTTATAAATATGCTCTTCTCCTAAAACAGCACATCATTTACAAAATTAAGTGCAGAACGCTAAAGACAACAGTATTGTTTAAGCTGCTAGTATCCACAGTGATAGTCTGAAGATGAAGCTAAGACGGGAATGGGAAACATCACATCAGTCTCTACGTCTCTATATAATGCCGAAAGACTGTTTTTAGTTCAGTTCAGTACTAAAACTGAGTAAACTTGTAACAGGTGTTTTTTTTCATGAGATCGTCAATCCCTTGTTTTGCCAAATTTGTTTCTTGATACCATGCATCATTTACATGGAGAAGCACTGTCCTATTGAGTAGACTCCATCACTCTGCATATTGCTATCAAAGGCAAAACTCTAGTGCTTCTAAGGGCTTTTAATGTGCTTTGCTACATAATTTTCTAGTTTTGGCATATATAAAATTTAACAGTTGCCGAGGAGTCTACATGTCTAAAACTACATATACATGTCCTTTTTCTTAGGCTGGTGATTAGGAACAGCACATCAGCATGGCAATGAAACACAACATGAGGAGCAGAAGGACGTGCAAGGAGCTTGCAGAGGAAATAGAAGTGAAGAAAACTCACCCGATCCATCCATGCCCTCTTCTTTTTTTGATGTTTTGGTGGATAGATTCCCCCACCTGTAACTTTTTTTATTTGGTAAACAAGGTAAAATGTAATATTATGTGTTGAAAATTGGGCCTTGAGAAATGGGGGCACGTCCACAAATCACGATGCCATTGGGGAGGAAATGGGCAACCCATACCCATACCCTCAAGCTACCCATACCTAAATTACCCATCCCCAAAAGAAGCGGGTGATATCCAACGGGTATAGATAATCCAATGCACAAGAAACGGCCTCTGCGTCCTTGGCCGCGGCACGATGTCGATGAGGAAGTCAAAGACCTTGGTGCGCGCGATGGCGGTGGCGATGTCGGACTTATGTAGCTCTGAACCGTGTGGCTCAGCTCGTCAGAGTCCAGAGGCCCAGGCGGGGGTATGCCACTTCGGAGCCGGAACACTTCGCCGCCGTTGCCTCTGTTAGGCTCAGGGAAGGCCGGAACGCCGGTGGCTTGCACCGGTGATCACCGAAGTAGAGGGAGAGAGCTGGAACGCACACGAACACAATGAACGCGATAAACACAAGAGGATTTGTGCTGCTCAAAGTCTGCAGCGTTTTCTGGGTTTTTCTTTCCTTTTATTCTGAGCTGAGCTCGGTGATCGCCCGCACACCGCGCGCACGACGCGTCCATCCCCACGTCCACGGAGTTGGTGCAGATCACGTTTGCCCAAGTCATGCGCGAGCTATTCTCGCGGCCATGACCTCCTATACGCGCGGCAGCCACAAGCCGGTGTTCACGCGCATGCTGTGCAACAAACAAAACATGCAGCTAAGATGCAACTAACTAGCTAAATGCAAGGCTTCAGCTAACAAATCTCCCCCTTAAGCCTTGCATTGCTTACTGATTCTGATAAGACCAAGCTTCTCACGGAGTTCACAGAAACGCTCCCGCGGCAATGGCTTCGTCAAGATGTCTGCCAGCTGCTGAAGTGTGTCAACAAAGGCAACTTCGATCTTTCCCTCCTCGACACAGTCCCTGATGAAATGATATCTTGTATCTATATGTTTACTTCGGTCGTGGAAGACAGGGTTCTTACTTAGCTGTATGGCAGACTGGTTGTCGATGTGGATGGTGACCGCGCTCTCCTTCTCGCCCTTTAGCTCTGACAGAAGGCGCATCAACCAAATTCCTTGGCAGGCAGCGGACGTGCCTGCAATGTATTCAGCTTCACACGAGCTGAGGGCTACCACCTTCTGTTTCTGGCTCTGCCAGGTGATCGCGTTGTCGCCGAGGAAGTACAGAGTGCCAGAAGTGCTCTTGCGCGTGTCAACATCCCCGGCGTGGTCACTGTCACTGTAACCGACGAGCCGAGCCTCCTTCTTCCTAGTGTAGCGGCAGCCGAAGTCCAGAGTGCCGGCAATGTAGCGCAACACCTTCTTCACCGCTGCCAAGTGCTCGGTGGTGGGGTTCTCCATGAACCGGCTGATGTAGCCCACCGCGAACGCCAAGTCCGGCCTGGTGTTCACCAGGTACCGCAGTGAGCCGACGATGCTCCTGTACGCCGTCGGGTCGACTCCGGGTGCCGTGCTCGACTTGCTCAGCTTGAGACGTGGCTCCATGGGAATGCAGGTGGGGTTGCACTCACCCAAACCGGCGCTCTCCAAGATCTTGGTTGCATACGCCCTCTGACCGATCGTGATGCCGGCCGGCGTCTGGTTCACCTCCAGCCCGAGGTAATAGTGAAGCAGGCCGAGGTCGCTCATCTGGAACGTGGACATCATCTGCGACTTCAACTGATCGATGTCGCCTTGATCCCCGCCGGTGATTACCAGGTCATCGACATACACCCCCACGACGAGACGATGAACGTCGGTGCCGCGGTAGTACACGGCATGCTCGGAGCGGCTGCGCTGGAAGCCAAGTCCCAGCAGCGAGCTGTCCAGCTTGGCGTACCACGCCCGAGGAGCTTGACAAAGCCCGTACAGCGCCTTGGCAAGGCGCAGCACCCTGCCTTCATGTCCCTTGCGCACGAAGCCGGGTGGTTGCTCGACGTAGACCTCCTCTTGCAGCTCGCCGTTGAGGAACGCCGATTTGACGTCCATGTGGTGCACTGTCCACCCTTCGCTCGCGGCGTGCGCTAGCAGCAAGCGCACGGTCTCCAGCCGCGCCACTGGCGCGAACACTTCGTCGAAGTCCACGCCTTGGCGCTGCACGTACCCTTTGGCGACGAGACGCCCCTTGTACTTGGAGATGACACCAGCGGCGTCCTTCTTCGCCTTGTACACCCATTTGAGGCCGATTGGGCGGCAGCGAGGCGGGGAATCGACGAGCTCCCAGGTACCGTTTGCCTCAATCGCCGTGATTTTGTCGAGCATGGCATTGCGCCAACACTCGTGCTTCTGTGCCTCCGCGTAGGTGTACGGCTCGATGTCGCTGGCGAGAAGGAGCTGCTCCTGCAGCTCGCGCTCTGCTAGGCCTGGCGGCGTGGCTGGCCCCAGCAGATTGTCGATGCGTCTGAAACGCAGTGGTGCGTCGTCGTGGTCGGCGTCGAGGTCCAGTTGCCCGGAGCCAGGTGGCGAGGCGAGCTCCGGCACGATCCCAGCGGCTTGCGCCGGAGTCCTTGGTGTCGCTGTCGTGGCGACGTCGTGAACTGGCGTCATGGGCGTCGCGGGCGCAGGCGCAGGTGTAGTGGGTGCCGGCGAAGCTGCTAGTGTCGGAGTCGCAGTAGGTGTTGCTGTCGCGGACCTCGTCGTTGTGATCACCTCAGGGGAGCTCATGAGTCCCTCCTCGATGATGAAGTCGGGGTTCATGTCCTGGAGTTCCCCGCGCCACTGCCACTGAGCGGCCTCGTCGAAGACGACGTCACGGCTGATGTGTACTCGTCGCGTGGACGGATCGTAGACGTGGTACGCCTTGGACCCGGGTTCGTAGCCAACGAAGATGGTGCGTCGGCTGTGATCGTCGAGCTTCTTTTGTCTTGGCGTAGTGATCTTCATGTGCGCGACGCAGCCAAAAATCTTCAAGTGCTGAACTCCAGGCGTACTCCCCGTCCACAGCTCGTATGGCGTCTTGCCCCCGACACTCTTGGAGGAGGAGCGATTCAACAGATAGACTGCCGTCGTGACCGCCTCCCCCCAAAATGCGCCTGGTAGTGCCTTCGCCTTCATCATGCACCGCGCCGCCCCCACAACAGATTGATTCCGGCGCTCAACAACGTCGTTCTGCTGTGGGGAGTGCGGTGCTGTCCGCTCGCGTCGAACACCGAGCGTGGCGCAGTAGTCCTCGAAGTGGCCGGCCAGAAATTCTCCCCCCCCCGATCGGTACGGAGGGCAAGCAGCTTCTTGCCAGATTTTCGCTCCGCCGCGGCTTGAACGCGCTGAATGGCTGTGGCAGCCCCTTCCTTGCTTGGGAGTAATGCAATCCACATATACCGCGAGTAATCATCAACAAGCAACAGAAAGTAGCGGTTACCACTCGGGGTTGCAGGTGAGATTGGGCCGCAAAGGTCGCCGTGGATAAGTTGGAGCACTTCCTTGGAACGCCCCAGGGCACGCTGCGGGAACGGCGTGCGCTTGTGCTTCCCTGCCAGGCAGGCGTCACACAGCTGCTCGGGCTGATCGAGGAGGGGCATGCCGCGGACGAGCTCCTCTCGTCCCATCTTCCTTAGCGCGCCGAAGTTGACATGCCCAAATCGGGCGTGCCAGAGCCACGCGTCCTCCTTGGCGTGCACTGCCCAGCACACGGGCCGCGCGATGTCAACGTCGAGGATGTAGAGGCGGCACGGGTTGCGATTCACCTTGGCAAGCAGTCGACGCTCCTCATCGCGAATGCGCATCACGCCGTCTTCGATGAGCACCTGGAACCCCACCTCGTCGAGCTGGCCGACGCTGATGATGTTGGTGGTGAGGCGCGGGATGAAGTAGGCGTTGGCAAGGGTGCGGTGCTCCCCGTTCTTGCACGCGAAGAGGATGGTGCCACGGCCCTTGATGTCGACGATGGAGCCGTCGCCGAACCGCACTGTACCCACAATAGCGGTGTCGAGGTCGGAGAACGCGTCGCGGTAGCCCGTCATGTGGTTCGTGGCCCCGGTGTCCAGGACCCAACGCTTCAGGTCCTGGTCAGTCGGGCCGTCGAGTGCGACGAGCACCTTGGGCTCATCGAGCTCGATCCAGTGAGGCGGAGGCAGATCGTTGGCGGCGGGGATGGCGGGAGGCACCGGCGGTGGCTCGATGGGGGCAGAAGTCAACGACTCCTGCTCCTCCTGAACACACCCATGGGCGAACATGAGTGTGGGCTCGTTATCCTGGGCCACGTGGGCCTGTGCTTCCATCTTCAACTTGCCACGACAGAATTGGGCCCAATGGCCTTTCTTGCCGCAACGCTTGCATTCGTCGTCTGGGCCGGCCTTGCCAGCGCCAGAGGTGGAGCCGCCATCGGAGCCGCTTCGGCCGCCACGGCCGCGCGGCTTGCCTCGATGAGATTTGCCCCGGCCACCTGAGCCAGAGCTGGAGCCCCCCCGCGTGGAGTCCTCCTGCTTGTACTTCTCGAACCACTCCTCCTTCGTGAGGAGAAGTTTCCCGTTGACGGAGTTAGACGTTAGTGGCGGCGTCTCTTCTTCAGCGTCATCCGAGGACTTGAGAGTCCCGATGATCTCTTCGATCGTCAATGCAGAAAGGTCAACAAAGGCTTCCATGGAGATGATGAGTTGCTTATACCTCGGCCGGACGACGTGCATGTACTTCTTGAGTGCCTTGGCGTCGGGTTCCGGATCTCCAAGGATCGCCAGACGTTGGACAATGCCCGAGAAATGCAGTGCGAAGTCTTCAATGGCTTCGCCGTCACGGAGCTTGATCGTCTCGTACTCGGCGCGTACCGTCTGCGCCGTCACCGCCCTCCGGTTCTCGTTGCCGATGCGGAATGTCTTGATGGCCTCCCAAGCCTCGGTCGCCGTCTCCTTGACAGCGAGGGTGGAGACCATCTCGGAGGGCACCGCGCTGCAGATGGCGTCGAGCGCGGTGCGATCGTCGCGAAAGTCGCCGTCGCCGAACTCGATGATGTCCCACAGATCGCGGACTTGAAGCTTTAGCTTCATCCGCAGCGACCACTCGTTGTAGTTCGTCTTGGTTAGCTGCGGCCAGTTGCCGGAGCTTCCCGACTCCCGAACGATGCGCTCGACGACGCGGTCGCGGGTGTCGCGGTTGCGCGATCGACGGCGTGGGGAGGGACTCTGAGACGGCTTGCGGCTGGACGACCTGCGCCCGGACGACTTCTTCCTTCCGGAGCCTGATGACTCGGACTTATCTCCCTTCTTCTTCGGATCCGGCGGCGGCGTGATGCCGCTCGGCTTGGACGGTGGCGAAGACATGGCTTATGTCGTGGCTGGCCCTTTCCCTGGCTCTGATACCAATTGTTAGGCTCAGGGAAGGCCGGAACGCCGGTGGCTTGCACCGGTGATCACCGAAGTAGAGGGAGAGAGCTGGAACGCACACGAACACAATGAACGCGATAAACACAAGAGGATTTGTGCTGCTCAAAGTCTGCAGCGTTTTCTGGGTTTTTCTTTCCTTTTATTCTGAGCTGAGCTCGGTGATCGCCCGCACACCGCGCGCACGACGCGTCCATCCCCACGTCCACGGAGTTGGTGCAGATCACGTTTGCCCAAGTCATGCGCGAGATATTCTCGCGGCCATGACCTCCTATACGCGCGGCAGCTCCAAGCCGGTGTTCACGCGCATGCTGTGCAACAAACAAAACATGCAGCTAAGATGCAACTAACTAGTTAAATGCAAGGCTTCAGCTAACAGCCTCTGCGGCTCGCGGCCAAAGCGAGCAAACCGCTACGCACTATCTCTCCTCAGCCACCAGACCACCTCGCAGCAAGCCTGACAGGAAAGAATCTCGTCGTTGTGCTGGGCAAGGTTGCCAGCTTCATCTGCTCACCTCCAGTCCAATCCAGGACAGCGGCTGCCGCGCGCGTCCGAGGAGGAAGATGCTGCTGCTGCGAACCTGCGATGCTGCCAAGTCCCCTCATGCGGACGTCCTCGGCGCCTCGGCGACGGACGTCTTCATGATCTTCTTGATGCGGGCCAGCGGCAAGTTGTGGTTCATGAAGTCGATGGTCGCCTCGATCTCGCGGCGGCGCGGCGGGCTCGTGGACCCCATCCAGCGCGCGTCGGCGAGCTCCTGCACGAAGACCCTGTCGAAGACGTCGTTGTAGACCTTGTAGAAGCCACGGCCGGTGTCGGAGAAGGCAAAGAGGTCCGGGACGGGGGAGGCGGATTTGTCCCCGGCGAAGGAGATGTCGGAGGAGAGGATCTGGGAGCGGTGGGAGCTAGTTGTAGTAGGCGCGCTCCCGTGGGTCAGAGAGGACGGAGTGCTGGGGCTCCTGGTAGAGCGCGGCGGCCGGCGCGTGGGCGTAGGGCCCCGGCGGCGGGCGGCGGTGGGTAATCGTCGCAGTCGCAGGTGAGTCTCTTGAGTACTCCAAGATGGGTAACGGTTCAGATGGATCCGTTAACAGTACTAACAGCTACTAGCTCAAACAAGGTTAGGCAGCATCAGAAGATCCGTTGGATGATGATCCAAGAGCTAGGGACGTTGATTGACAAATGCTCAGATGTCAATCCACTGACGCCTAGACACTTCCAAAAAAAAGTGCTATAGTGCTAAGAAAAGCTAGACACGGAAGTGAAAACGCGTGCGCTACTAGATAATCGGTACATGGCAGGTAATGCCGCAAAAGAAAACGAACAGAGGCTACATGGCCTCTTTGTAGCGATGCAATGTTTTCATCAACGACGCTGCAGCTCGCAATAGCGCGCGTGAATCAAATTATGAGGGATATTTCTCCCTCCGACGTAATGATGTTCTGCACTGAAGCTATATAGACGTTGTTGGGGCACGTACAGCGCGTCGGTAAGACGCGTGCCAATTTTTTTTTGCAAAAACCCTGTGCATCCCAGCCGACGGGCTCCCTGTCCTTTCGCGAGTCGACGGGGAGTCCCGTTCTCTCAGGCGAATCGACGGGAACCGGCGGCGCTGTACTCCCTCGTCGCCCTAAATCGACGAGTTGGGGGATCCCGCGCGGCGACCCCACGCGCGGGAGATTGCCCGCCAAATCCAACTGCTCTCCTCCGCGGCGCCGGCGGGAAGGAGAGGCCGTAGATTTGGCCGGCCGCGCCGCCGCTACCCGGCGAAGGAGCTCTTCCTGCAGCACCGCGGCCGCCGGCCCGAGCTCGAGCTCCAGGACGAGGAGGGATGACACCGCAGGCAGGCTGGTCTGCTCCTCGCTCCTCTGTAGCCCGGGGTGGCGGCGTGGTGCTCGATTGGAGGATGCGGCTGCCGCTGCCCCTCATCCTCCGCCGCTCTCCTACGGAGTTGGCCAGAGTGGAGAGAGAGGAGGAGGGAGGATGGGGCGCTGGCCGGCGGGGGGAGCTGCGGAGGGCGCTGGCCGCTGGAGGGCGCTGGCCTGGAGCAGGGCAGGGCAGCAGCAGGAGCCCCCGCTCGTGGAGATGGCCGGACGGAGGGAGCTGGCGAGCATGCTCGGGAGCAGCAGGAGTGGCGTAGGAGGATGAAATCCGATCCGTTTTGGCCACTCGTTCGCCAGCAGGAGAATAGAAGATAATAGTCGGGGGCACTTTCATGTTTTCGCATATGTCAGGGGCACTCGTTCGGCAGCAGGAGAAAGAAGATAAGTGTTTTTTTTGTGTTCTACCAAAGAGCACCTTTTATTATTGTCATGTATCTAATTTTTTCAAAATGTTTTATTATTTCTTCTATCAAATAGCCACACAGTGGTATACACAAATGTATATGTAGTTGATCCTAAGCTAATGTAAAGTATTAAACAGCTTATAAACGGCCTCTCTGTCTATGGGCTGTATGAGCTGTCTGTATGCTAAGTTCGAAGTTCTGCAGATGACCCGCTGTCTGTGGGCTATACATGCCCTAAAGCCAACTAAGGCCCTGTTTAGTTCCAAAAAATTCTCTCTCCAAAATTCACTATTCACCTATCACGTCAAATCATATCAAATCTCTCTCCTCATGCATGGAACATTAAATGTAGGTAAATAAATAAAACGAATTGCATAGTTTTGAGGTACAAGACGAAACGAATATTTTGAGACTAGTTAGGTCATGGTAGGACAATGTTTTGTCTCAACTATCTATCGGGTCCTCCCATTTTGTGGTTACATCGTTTATTGACAAATGGGCTTTTACTCAATTAGATAGACCCAAGACTTTTAAATTAACCAAAGGATCACCAAAATAAAAACGCCATATTCTTATTTGTTTTTGCGATAAATAGAAAATATAATTGTATGTAAGAAAACAAGGTTCAAAATCTTATTAGTAACAGAGACAGCTGAGTGAGGCGTTTGCATACAACAGTGTGATAAATCTTAGGTAGATATCTAATAATTGCCATTGATCGATGCAGTCCTTTGGTAGCCGGTGCTCACAAAACCGGGCTTCTAATTCCGGCTCGCTTTATCGCTACAACAGCACTTGACATCACAAAATCACAAACGACTATCACAATGGGTTTTGGCAAACCCTTTGTGATGCGTTCCAAGGCAGGTGGGCTCGATAGCCGTTAGAACCATTTGTAATGTAGGGCATCACAAACGGTTTATAACAAAAACCCTTTCTGATGCTCCTGAGCACAATCATAAAGGATTTGTAGGAAAAACCGTTTGTGATATGGACCATCACAAAGGGTTTTTCCTACCCTTTGTGATGTGGACCATCACAAACGGTTTGTCCTACAAACCCTTTGTGATGGAAAAACCATTTGTGATGGTCAGCAAAGTCATAGTTAAAACCACATTTTGAAGTAGTAAGTCAATTCAAATAAAAGTGTCGAACTACAAAGTTGTATAACTTCTCAAGATGTAGAAATTATAGACTGGTCATTTCTTTATTCGACAAATGTTCATATGAATTTATTTTACTAATGAAAAGTACGTTTGTAATTCTCAAAATTTGAAATAAGAGTTGCAGATCACAATAAGTTACGAAACTTTGTAGATGACAACTTTTTATTTGAAATCATCTAGTCCACGAAAACTAAGTTTGAATATTCTTAAATTTAAAAATCAAATTTTATAAATAACCTCGGATGGAGAAACTACCAAAATAAGACTTGTAGGTTTCAAAAAGTTATGAAACTTTGTAGTTGATAATTTTTAATTGAAACCATTTAGGGCCTCAAACAAGCAATTTACACTCGGTCTAGTATAATACTGTAAGAATAGGAATAGTATCTACTCACAGGTGAAAGTGTGGTGCAGTGGTAGAGGAGGTCATGTGCGAGAGAGAGGTCGCGGGTTCGAATCTTGCCGATCGCCGACCCCGCGAGAGAGAGGAGGTCAAAAATTTTAATAGTACACTTGGCATCTTTGTGATGCCCCCGTCACAAACGGTTAAAAAACCATTTGTGATGTTTGGAGGCATCACAAACGACATATCACAAACGCCTCCCGAAACCGTTTGTGATGACCCTTAAAAACCCTCTGTGATGTCATGTTCTCTAGTAGTGTATAAAATAGTTGCAACATTCTTCTGAAACATCTGAAACACGTGAAATATTTGCTTGTAATATCATGCAGCAAACCCTAGCACGAGTGGAGAGCTGCACATTTAAACGGAGTACGGAGGAAGAGGATGGCAAGCAGAGAGCCCGTTGGAGTTGGAGCGAAGGAGATGGGCGGCGACGGCGGCGGCGCCCACCGAGGACAGGCCGTTGGCAGCGGCCAGGCGCGGCGGCGGCGCCCGTGAAGGAGCAGCATCAGGGATGGGGAGCGGCGGTGGTGCACGGCGGGGCGACACCGGCATGCGACGGGTCGACGACAGCACACGGGCGACGACGGCCCGTGGAGACGCGACAGCGGCAGCGCTTGGAATGGCGGCGCACGGAGGAGCGTGGCGGCGGCACACGCGGGAGCGAGGAGGAAGGCGATGCAGGAGCAGGATATTTTTTTTAGAAACAGCAGCCGCGTATAGAAATAGAAAATGACGGGACGGAATGGTACTGGGGCGTCCGAATCGGAAGCATTAGTGTAAAATCATTCTCCTCTTTAATTACCCCATCGGACAAATTAAGCAACACAATAAGGGCACAAATATAAAATAAAATAGGTCATTTTGTGATAACCTAGGGAAACGCACGTGCCGGCACGTATTTTTTTTAAAAAAATCTATATAGCTATTGGGTATGATACGGGGGTGAGCTCTCACTACCAGAATGTTTCACATCCGCCCGCCTCCTCCGTCTCGGCCATTTTTGGACCCGGTACTGATGGGGCTTCAGCACCGGGTCCAACGGCTAGGAGCGGGGGCGGCGCTGCGGGGTGTCAGGGCGGACACATTAGCACCGGGTCGTGGCAAGATCCGGTGCTAATGCGCCCCCTTTAGGACCGGGTGCAGCCACGACCCGGTGCTAATGTGCCCGAGGCCTTTAGCACCGGGTCGTGGCTGCACCCGGTGCTAAAGGGTGCGCATTAGCACCGGGTCTTGCCACGACCCGGTGCTAATGTGTTTGAATATAGGGGCTTCCTCCTCCCCCGCCCGAGCCAGCTGAACACTTAGGCGCTGTGTTCATGCTGCTCGGCCGTGGGAGGGGAGGTGCTGCCCAAATTTTTTTCAAAATTTGTGAAGAATCTACTCATCTAAGGAGCACTACAAGGTACACTCTTTCATTCTCTAATGTTTTATTTAGCTTGTAATCCTTCTATGATTTAGAAATAGAGGGATTTGTGAATCAAAGTAAAGCTAGCTAGAGAGAGCTTGTGTTCTTGGAGGAGAGAGAGGAGAGAGAAGGCAAGCTAGTTAGTATTTTGTTTTGTATGACTTGTGAATAGTTATAAGGCTTATAGTAATGTAGTTTTAGAAATTACTAGAAAATCAATATAAAATGCTAGAAAATCTTATAAATTACTAGAAAATCTTATAAATTACTAGAAAATAAATATAAAATGCTAGAAAATCTTATAAATTAATAGAAAATCTTATAAATTACTAGAAAATCTTATAAATTAATAGAAAATCTTATAAATCTTATAAATCTTATAAGGCTTATAGTAATGTTATATTTAATGAATATAGTAATGTAGTTTTAGAAATTTATTTATATAATGGAATATATATTATAATTTGTATTTATTTATATATTAAATTTTTTTATCTTTAAATTCTATTGTATATTTGTTATTGGTTAATAATGCAGATTAATAGACAATGGATGTACGGGGACCCCCACGCTCAGGCGTTCCGTGATGGCCTTAGGACGTTTCTCGATGCCGCCGAGGCTAACAGGACGCCGTCCGGTTTCATGTTCTGCCCATGCACCCATTGTAAAAATATACAATCGTACAAACAAAGAGGTTGTCTTCAAGTGCATTTGATGAGGCACGGTTTCATGAGGAATTATTCTGTTTGGACGAAGCACGGTGAAAGAGGAATTCTAATGGATGAAGATGAAGAAGACGAGGCCGATGACGACATTCCGTTATTGGCTCAATACTACGGTTCCTTTGCATATGTTGCAATGGGTGATGCCGATGAGGAAGATGTTGCTCGGGAAGGCGATGCTCAGGAAGATGTTGCTCAGGAAAATGAACCTACTGATGGGCTCGGGCAAATGTTGCGTGATGCCGAGAAAGACTGCGGCAATGATAAGGAACTGAAAAAGATACAGCGCATGTTGCAGGACCACAAGACTGACCTGTACACAGATTGCAAAGAGGGGCTAAAGAAGTTGGGTAGCACACTTGAACTTCTGCAGTGGAAGGCAGCAAATGGTGTTACTGATAAGGGTTTCGAGGAGCTACTGAAACTCGTAAAGAAGATTCTTCCAGAGGGTAACACATTGCCATCGACGACGTATCAAGCAAAACGTGTTGTTTGCCCTCTCGGTTTGGAGGTGCAGAAGATACATGCGTGTCCTAATGACTGTATCCTCTATCGCGGACAGTACGAACACTTGGATCGTTGTCCGGTTTGCACCTGCGCACGATACAAGATCAGGCGGGACGACCCTGGTGATGTTGGGGGAGAGCGTTCTAAGAAAAAAATCCCTGCGAAGGTGATGTGGTATTTCCCTCTGATACCCCGTCTGAAGCGTTTGTTCAGGAACAAAGACCATGCCAAACTGATGCGCTGGCACAAAGAAGAACGTAAGCAGGATGGCATGTTGAGACACCCCACCGATGGATCCCAGTGGAGGAACATCGACAGAGCATTCCCAGAGTTTGATGCTGATGCGAGGAATGTTAGGCTTGGTTTAAGTACCGATGGCATGAACCCTTTCGGTGAAATGAGCAGTAGTCATAGCACTTGGCCCGTGACTGTTTGTATATACAACCTACCCCCCTGGCTCTGCATGAAGCGGAAGTTCATTATGATGCCAGTGCTCATCGAAGGCCCAAAGCAATCTAGCAACGACATTGATGTGTACCTAAGACCATTGGTTGACGAACTTTTGCAGCTGTGGAAGAATGAAGGTGTTAGCATGTGGGATGAGGACAAACAAGAGCAGTTTGACCTTCGAGCACTGCTTTTCATAAGCATCAACGACTGGCCTGCACTAAGTAACCTATCAGGACAATCAAACAAAGGATATAAAGCTTGCACTCACTGTTTAGAGGAAACCGAAAGCATGTATTTGAAACATTGTCGTAAAGTTGTGTACATGGGTCACCGTCGATTCCTTCCGGCGAAGCATGAGCTACGAAAGAAATGTGCGCATTTTGGTGGGAATGCTGACCGCCGTACAAAGCCGAGACACCGGAGTGGAGAAGAGCTATTTGATATGGTGAAGGACCTACACGTGGTGTTTGGCAAGGGAGACGGAAGCCAGGCTGCTCCGACGGGCGAGGATGGTCGTGCCGCGATGTGGAAGAAGAAGTCTATCTTTTGGGAGCTACCTTATTGGCAACGTTTAGAGGTCCGTAACGCGATTGATGTGATGCATCTGACGAAGAATCTTTGCGTGAACTTGATAAGCTTCCTGGGTACTTATGGGAAGCCAAAAGATACACTGGAAGCACGTCAGGATCTGAAATGATTGAAGCAACGGACTGATCTACATCCAGAAAAGAGAGACAAAGGACGCCAGTACTTGCGTCCTGCCAGCTTCACTCTCAGCAAAGAAGAGAAGGCAAGCATGTTTGAATGCTTGAACAGTATCAAGGTTCCGTCTGGCTACTCCTCCAATATTAAGGGAATAATAAATATGAAAGAGAAGAAGTTCACAAACCTGAAGTCTCACGACTGCCATGTGTTGATGACACAGCTGCTTCCCGTCATACTCAGGGGTGTGCTACCAGTTAACGTGCGGAAAGCCATTGTGAAGCTATGTGCATTCCTCAATGCAATTTCTCAGAAGGTGATCAATCCAGACCACTTAGATCAGCTACAAAACGACGTGGTGCAATGTCTTGTCAGCTTTGAGATGATATTTCCACCATCCTTCTTCAATATCATGACACATCTATTGGTTCACCTCGTCAAAGAGATTCGTATATTGGGCCCAGTATTTCTACACAACATGTTCCCATTTGAGAGGTTCTTCGCTGTCCTAAAGAAGTATGTCCGTAATCGTTCTCGTCCAGAAGGATGCATTGCTAAGGGATACGAAACGGAGGAGCTCATTGAATTCTGTGTTGACTTTGTCGACGATCTTATGCTGATTGGTGTCCCCGAATCCCATCACGAGGGGAGACTTGGTGGAAAGGGCACACTAGGGAGAAGATCGATGGTGATCAAGGACGTTGAGACATTTCGTAAAGCGCACCTCACAGTTTTGCAACAATCAACATTAGTTGCTCCGTACATCGAGGAGCACATGCAGATTCTCAGGGACGAAAACTCAACAAAGTCTGCGGCCTTCATTCAGCGTCTGCACAATAGTACTTTCGCCGATTGGTTGCGAAGACGTCTTATGGGTGTCGAGGGCATTGATGCGCAACTAGCTTTTGTAGCTAGAGGACCATCGAGCACGATCTTGACATTCCAAGGATACGACATCAATGGGTATATATTTTACACAAGAGCCCAGGACAAGAAAAGCACCAACCAAAACAGTGGTGTCCGGATCGACGCGACAGACACCAATGGCAATACAAACTCATACTATGGAATCATAGAGGAGATATGGGAACTAGAGTACGGACCTTTGAAGATCCCACTGTTCAAGTGCCAATGGGTGAAGCTGACTGGAGGAGGTGTTAAAGTTGAAGCGGACTATGGAATGACGTTAGTGAACCTAAACAAGATTGGCTTTCAAGACGAACTGTTCGTCCTGGCCAAAGCTGTCACACAAGTTTTTTTATGTGAAGGACATGGCTAGCAGACCGAAGAAAGGGGCGGATAAGAAAGGTGGGGGTAAGCAATTGGACCCATCACAAGACGAGCCAAAGCGTCATATAGTTCTTCCTGGAAAGAGAAAAATCGTAGGAGTTGAGGACAAGACGGATGAAGATTATGATATGCTCGATGGCCGGCCTCCATTCTCAGTGGCTGATGACCCAAGCATCCTGTTAGCGGCGGAGGAGACACCGTATCTACGGCGTGATCACAATCAAGGAACATTTGTAAAGAGGAAGTTTATTAGTGTCCGAGTAAACGATGATGCCATGTAATTTCTATTGATTTATAAGATTGTTTTTATTAATTCTAGCATTTTATATTGATTTTCTAGTAATTTATAAGATTTTCTATTAATTTATAAGATTTTCTAGTAATTTATAAGATTTACTAGCATTTTATATTGATTTTCTAGTAATTTATAAGATTTTCTATTAATTTATAAGATTTTCTATTAATTTATAAGATTTTCTAGCATTTTATATTGATTTTCTAGTAATTTATAAGATTTTCTATTAATTTATAAGATTTTCTAGCATTTTATATTGATTTTCTAGTAATTTATAAGATTTTCTATTAATTTATAAGATTTTCTAGTAATTTATAAGATTTACTAGCATTTTATATTGATTTTCTAGTAATTTATAAGATTTTCTATTAATTTATAAGATGTTCTATTAATTTATAAGATTTTCTAGCATTTTATATTGATTTTCTAGTAATTTATAAGATTTTCTATTAATTTATAAGATTTTCTATTAATTTATAAGATTTTCTAGCATTTTATATAGATTTTCTAGTAATTTATAAGATTTTCTATTAATTTATAAGATTTTCTAGCATTTTATATTGATTTTCTAGCATTTTATATTGATTTTCTATTAAGTTATAAGATTTTCTATTAATTTATAAGATTTTGGCCTTTAGCACCGGGTCGTGGCTGCACCCGGTGCTAAAGGTGCGGCGGAGCCAAAGACCGGCCTGGCCACGGAGGCCGTGCGGTAGCTGGCCACGTCACCGGGCGCACACGACCCATGTCACTGGCCCGGTCGTGGCCTTTAGCACTGGGTCGTGGCTGCACCCGGTGCTAAAGGCCACGACCGGGCCGACCGGCCTGGCCACGGAGGACGTGCGGCAACTGGCCACGTCACCGGCCGCACACAGGCCACGTCACTGGATGAACAAGAACAATTTTTCTTTTTAATCTGTGTATAAAAGTTGTAACTAGTCGTTCTCCCTCGTACAAACTTCAAAAAAGATCATTTTTCTTCCTAAAAATTCCTAAAATCATACTCTATCAAGTTATGAAACTTATTAATGTTATTATTTTGAAAAATCTTCTCGTGTTTGAACAATCCAAATTTTGAATTAAAAATGACAACTACAACCAAGGTTTTTTTCACACTAGGTGATGTCAAATGAAAAAGTGATGAATACCAAAGTTTCATATTTCATCATGATCTACAATCTTTATTTAGGTCATTTTGTCATTTTCAAAATGGGTAATAACATGTAGTAGAAATTTGACAAGTCTCTAACAAAGTTTTGGAAACTATGCGAGTGAATCTAGGATTAATGAACAATGTATACTACCACTTTCTCAAATGCAAAAATGACTTAA